>OX451375.1:2500-10002500 GCA_949629185.1 Apamea crenata
TAACCTAACCTAACCTAACCTAACCTAACCTAACCTAACCTAACCTAACCTAACCTAACCTAACCTAACCTAACCTAACCTAACCTAACCTAACCTAACCTAACCTAACCTAACCTAACCTAACCTAACCTAACCTAACCTAACCTAACCTAACCTAACCTAACCTAACCTAACCTAACCTAACCTAACCTAACCTAACCTAACCTAACCTAACCTAACCTAACCTAACCTAACCTAACCTAACCTAACCTAACCTAACCTAACCTAACCTAACCTAACCTAACCTAACCTAACCTAACCTAACCTAACCTAACCTAACCTAACCTAACCTAACCTAACCTAACCTAACCTAACCTAACCTAACCTAACCTAACCTAACCTAACCTAACCTAACCTAACCTAACCTAACCTAACCTAACCTAACCTAACCTAACCTAACCTAACCTAACCTAACCTAACCTAACCTAACCTAACCTAACCTAACCTAACCTAACCTAACCTAACCTAACCTAACCTAACCTAACCTAACCTAACCTAACCTAACCTAACCTAACCTAACCTAACCTAACCTAACCTAACCTAACCTAACCTAACCTAACCTAACCTAACCTAACCTAACCTAACCTAACCTAACCTAACCTAACCTAACCTAACCTAACCTAACCTAACCTAACCTAACCTAACCTAACCTAACCTAACCTAACCTAACCTAACCTAACCTAACCTAACCTAACCTAACCTAACCTAACCTAACCTAACCTAACCTAACCTAACCTAACCTAACCTAACCTAACCTAACCTAACCTAACCTAACCTAACCTAACCTAACCTAACCTAACCTAACCTAACCTAACCTAACCTAACCTAACCTAACCTAACCTAACCTAACCTAACCTAACCTAACCTAACCTAACCTAACCTAACCTAACCTAACCTAACCTAACCTAACCTAACCTAACCTAACCTAACCTAACCTAACCTAACCTAACCTAACCTAACCTAACCTAACCTAACCTAACCTAACCTAACCTAACCTAACCTAACCTAACCTAACCTAACCTAACCTAACCTAACCTAACCTAACCTAACCTAACCTAACCTAACCTAACCTAACCTAACCTAACCTAACCTAACCTAACCTAACCTAACCTAACCTAACCTAACCTAACCTAACCTAACCTAACCTAACCTAACCTAACCTAACCTAACCTAACCTAACCTAACCTAACCTAACCTAACCTAACCTAACCTAACCTAACCTAACCTAACCTAACCTAACCTAACCTAACCTAACCTAACCTAACCTAACCTAACCTAACCTAACCTAACCTAACCTAACCTAACCTAACCTAACCTAACCTAACCTAACCTAACCTAACCTAACCTAACCTAACCTAACCTAACCTAACCTAACCTAACCTAACCTAACCTAACCTAACCTAACCTAACCTAACCTAACCTAACCTAACCTAACCTAACCTAACCTAACCTAACCTAACCTAACCTAACCTAACCTAACCTAACCTAACCTAACCTAACCTAACCTAACCTAACCTAACCTAACCTAACCTAACCTAACCTAACCTAACCTAACCTAACCTAACCTAACCTAACCTAACCTAACCTAACCTAACCTAACCTAACCTAACCTAACCTAACCTAACCTAACCTAACCTAACCTAACCTAACCTAACCTAACCTAACCTAACCTAACCTAACCTAACCTAACCTAACCTAACCTAACCTAACCTAACCTAACCTAACCTAACCTAACCTAACCTAACCTAACCTAACCTAACCTAACCTAACCTAACCTAACCTAACCTAACCTAACCTAACCTAACCTAACCTAACCTAACCTAACCTAACCTAACCTAACCTAACCTAACCTAACCTAACCTAACCTAACCTAACCTAACCTAACCTAACCTAACCTAACCTAACCTAACCTAACCTAACCTAACCTAACCTAACCTAACCTAACCTAACCTAACCTAACCTAACCTAACCTAACCTAACCTAACCTAACCTAACCTAACCTAACCTAACCTAACCTAACCTAACCTAACCTAACCTAACCTAACCTAACCTAACCTAACCTAACCTAACCTAACCTAACCTAACCTAACCTAACCTAACCTAACCTAACCTAACCTAACCTAACCTAACCTAACCTAACCTAACCTAACCTAACCTAACCTAACCTAACCTAACCTAACCTAACCTAACCTAACCTAACCTAACCTAACCTAACCTAACCTAACCTAACCTAACCTAACCTAACCTAACCTAACCTAACCTAACCTAACCTAACCTAACCTAACCTAACCTAACCTAACCTAACCTAACCTAACCTAACCTAACCTAACCTAACCTAACCTAACCTAACCTAACCTAACCTAACCTAACCTAACCTAACCTAACCTAACCTAACCTAACCTAACCTAACCTAACCTAACCTAACCTAACCTAACCTAACCTAACCTAACCTAACCTAACCTAACCTAACCTAACCTAACCTAACCTAACCTAACCTAACCTAACCTAACCTAACCTAACCTAACCTAACCTAACCTAACCTAACCTAACCTAACCTAACCTAACCTAACCTAACCTAACCTAACCTAACCTAACCTAACCTAACCTAACCTAACCTAACCTAACCTAACCTAACCTAACCTAACCTAACCTAACCTAACCTAACCTAACCTAACCTAACCTAACCTAACCTAACCTAACCTAACCTAACCTAACCTAACCTAACCTAACCTAACCTAACCTAACCTAACCTAACCTAACCTAACCTAACCTAACCTAACCTAACCTAACCTAACCTAACCTAACCTAACCTAACCTAACCTAACCTAACCTAACCTAACCTAACCTAACCTAACCTAACCTAACCTAACCTAACCTAACCTAACCTAACCTAACCTAACCTAACCTAACCTAACCTAACCTAACCTAACCTAACCTAACCTAACCTAACCTAACCTAACCTAACCTAACCTAACCTAACCTAACCTAACCTAACCTAACCTAACCTAACCTAACCTAACCTAACCTAACCTAACCTAACCTAACCTAACCTAACCTAACCTAACCTAACCTAACCCACTTCATATCTTTGCATCCCGGTGACGCAATATCAAGCTGTTTTCAGCATTTTAAATATTAATTAGACTCCCTGAAGCGTTCCCACTAGGGATAATTGACAATTTCGCGAAAAACACTTTTTCGTTTATTGACTTGTAAAAATTTTCAAAAAACTCCCTTTAGAAAGCACTATTTTAAATTTTATTCAAAATTTTCAGTATATTCCTGTTTTTTAATAATTTAATCCGATACTTACCTGCCTTACCTGTACTCCCGTGCGCGTTCCGCGAAGTCGAGTCCCGTTTCGGTGGTGTTATTCGGTGTTTTTACATACTTTTTGGTCATAAAATCAGTTTTTTCAGGATAATTCCCGATTTTTCTTCGGGATTATTCCAGGAACACAAATAGTTGACTAGCCCGCGCGGAGACGCGTCTTTTGACACCTCGCCCGTGCGCCTAGCTCGCATAGTACTTCTGTTATTCCAGAAAATCTTTGCAGTCAATAGTACTGATACATAGACGAAATCTACCTAAGGGATACACGTTTTTGATCAAAACTTCATATCTTTGCATCCCGGTGACGCAATATCAAGCTGTTTTCAGCATTTTAAATATTAATTAGACTCCCTGAAGCGTTCCCACTAGGGATAATTGACAATTTCGCGAAAAACACTTTTTCGTTTATTGACTTGTAAAAATTTTCAAAAAACTCCCTTTAGAAAGCACTATTTTAAATTTTATTCAAAATTTTCAGTATATTCCTGTTTTTTAATAATTTAATCCGATACTTACCTGCCTTACCTGTACTCCCGTGCGCGTTCCGCGAAGTCGAGTCCCGTTTCGGTGGTGTTATTCGGTGTTTTTACATACTTTTTGGTCATAAAATCAGTTTTTTCAGGATAATTCCCGATTTTTCTTCGGGATTATTCCAGGAACACAAATAGTTGACTAGCCCGCGCGGAGACGCGTCTTTTGACACCTCGCCCGTGCGCCTAGCTCGCATAGTACTTCTGTTATTCCAGAAAATCTTTGCAGTCAATAGTACTGATACATAGACGAAATCTACCTAAGGGATACACGTTTTTGATCAAAACTTCATATCTTTGCATCCCGGTGACGCAATATCAAGCTGTTTTCAGCATTTTAAATATTAATTAGACTCCCTGAAGCGTTCCCACTAGGGATAATTGACAATTTCGCGAAAAACACTTTTTCGTTTATTGACTTGTAAAAATTTTCAAAAAACTCCCTTTAGAAAGCACTATTTTAAATTTTATTCAAAATTTTCAGTATATTCCTGTTTTTTAATAATTTAATCCGATACTTACCTGCCTTACCTGTACTCCCGTGCGCGTTCCGCGAAGTCGAGTCCCGTTTCGGTGGTGTTATTCGGTGTTTTTACATACTTTTTGGTCATAAAATCAGTTTTTTCAGGATAATTCCCGATTTTTCTTCGGGATTATTCCAGGAACACAAATAGTTGACTAGCCCGCGCGGAGACGCGTCTTTTGACACCTCGCCCGTGCGCCTAGCTCGCATAGTACTTCTGTTATTCCAGAAAATCTTTGCAGTCAATAGTACTGATACATAGACGAAATCTACCTAAGGGATACACGTTTTTGATCAAAACTTCATATCTTTGCATCCCGGTGACGCAATATCAAGCTGTTTTCAGCATTTTAAATATTAATTAGACTCCCTGAAGCGTTCCCACTAGGGATAATTGACAATTTCGCGAAAAACACTTTTTCGTTTATTGACTTGTAAAAATTTTCAAAAAACTCCCTTTAGAAAGCACTATTTTAAATTTTATTCAAAATTTTCAGTATATTCCTGTTTTTTAATAATTTAATCCGATACTTACCTGCCTTACCTGTACTCCCGTGCGCGTTCCGCGAAGTCGAGTCCCGTTTCGGTGGTGTTATTCGGTGTTTTTACATACTTTTTGGTCATAAAATCAGTTTTTTCAGGATAATTCCCGATTTTTCTTCGGGATTATTCCAGGAACACAAATAGTTGACTAGCCCGCGCGGAGACGCGTCTTTTGACACCTCGCACGTGCGCCTAGCTCGTAAAAAATTTTGCCCACCCACCCGCCCTCTGGTCTATAGGAAGGTAGACGTTGGGTTTTGGGCAAAATTTTTTATCATCAATTTAGCTCATCCAGCAACGCCTAAACCTTTAAAGGGAGTTTTGGTGACGATTCAGTTACGCAGGGACAGATCACCCCCATATACAGGGACAGATCCTGACAAACCGTTTGGTTACGGACGATAATAGTATTATTATCTTTATTATTTTAACATTCTAATTGACAACTTTCCCCGTTCGCTGTGCCCTTTACACACAGACGGAACCCAAACAGTGGAAATGGTTCTCGGAATTCGCACCCCAGTAAAAGGGAGAGGGCCAGTAGCCGGCGCCAGACCACAAGAGTCCACGTCGCCTGTCCACCCGGGAAACGGGGGTCCCTCGGGAGTGCCTGAAGCGCCGAAGGGGTTGTCCCTGACGTTCGGCAGAAAAGACGCTGTTCGAGGGGCCCTAGCGGACACAGCCGAAACGCCATTGTCGTCGTCGGCGGGGGGCTCTGGTGCTGTCGCCCGAACCACCACTCCCAGCCCCGCAGGCCCGCCTGGACGGGCGTTGGACGCCGCCAGGACCTTTATCCGGAGACCAGAACGTAAGAGAAGATCCGTAGACAACATGGAGGTATACCAACAGCAGACTGACACCTACGCTGCATTGTCCAACGACAGACTTCTCCAGGATGTCATGAAGACATTTGAGGACATCCCAACTAGAGTGAAAGACTACCCTCAGATGAGGAGAGATATAAAGATCTTCCTGGAGACTCAGTCGGACAAAAGCCTGCGGATCTTGTTCGAATTGAGCAAACGGATGAAGGACCTGGAAACGGCGCCCAAAACAGCTCCACCCACAAGGACCAACACCACGCCTAAATCACCCGAATCACCGGAGGAACTCCTGGAAAGGTTGGAAAAGGTGGAGACAAACCTACACACGCGGCTCAACGATCTCGAGGGCAGGATGTTAAAGGGCTTCCAAGTCATGACCGAGAACTACGACGAAGGCGGCTCCGACATCATCGACAAGGTCATTGACAAGATTGACGAGGTCAGCGACAAGGTTGACATAGTGCGGGCGGACATAGGCCACACGATGGAGGGGGTGAAGGTCGTTCGCCATGCCACGGCTGCCCTCGGAGAGCAAATCAGTGACGTTGTCGGTGAGGTCGCCGCCAGAACCGAGACGATAAAGGAGGTCGTAAGGGAAGTGGCTTGCGGACAGAAAACTGACTCACAGTCATACGCCGACGTTACGGCAGCCAAACCCGGGCATCGGCCGGCACTTCACTCGATGGCGGTCACCTTTGAAGGCAGCCTCGAGACTGCTGACGAGGTGCTCGCTAGGGTGAAGGAGGCGGTCGATGCCAGGGGAACTGGCCTAAAAATCAATAAAGTCCGTAAGGCAAAAAATCAAACTGTGATACTGGGGTGTGACACAGAGGCCGAACTCAAAAGAGTAAAAGAAAGGATTGAGAGCCGAGGTAAAGGGCTAATAGTAGCGCCCATGAAAAATAAAAACCCGCTCGTCGTCCTGAAAGATGTCTTTTTGGACAGCGAGGACGACGAAACAATAAAGGCGCTCTACTCCCAGAACGAACACTTATTTAGGGACTTGGAACAAGAGGAACTGGAAATGGCCATAAAATTTAAAAAGAGGACCAGAAACCCCAAAACCGCGCACGTTGTCGTCCAAGTCAGACCCAAGGTATGGCAGAGGATGACGAAGGCTGGGGCCCTTTACCTTGACCTGCAAAGGGTCAGGGTGGAGGATCAGTCGCCGCTCATCCAATGCACAAGATGCTTAGCATTTGGGCATGGCCGGAAATTTTGTACTGAGAGTGCGGACAGGTGTAGTCACTGCGGAGGACCGCATCTGCGCGAGAAGTGCCTGGAATTCGTTGCGGGTAACGAACCGCAGTGCTGCAACTGCTCGCACTCGAAGCTTCAGAGGACCGATCACAACGCGTTCAGCGTGGAGTGCCCGGTCCGCAAGAAATGGGACTACCTGGCTCGGACGACAACGGCATACGCCTGAATGTAGGGTGTACGTAACACACGCAACACACACAGGATCACACACAGGAACACACACAGGAACACACACAGGAACACACACAAGAATACACCAAAACAGCTACACAAACTGGCAGTACATGACAAAAGTGGATAAGAGCTATAAGATAAACACACACATGGAAACCAGAAAACATACACAAACACAGATATACAAAGTATATAATAAATATATACGAAGATATCAAAAACACACACACATCACCAAACACGAACCGTACACAAACCCTAAAACAATAAAGATAATAAAAAGCCTAGATCAAGAAATGACAATAAATATGTTATATGTAGGTATATATATATATTATTGCCGCAAATCACCTTGCAGTTTAAAGAAACTAGTAAAACACACACACACATAAACGTAACACGAATATACATATGGGAACATTAAAATGTCACTAATCAAGTTGGTCCAAACCCTGTCCTAAACAGTTATTAAGTACAGCAAACTGAAACTTACATCAAGTCAGAAAATTAAAAAACAACTGAACTTTTTATTAACAACGAATTATATTATAAGCACACAATAGACAAGTAAAACCAATAATGTAAGAAAATATGCTAGATAGTTTTAGTAACTAATATAAGTAATAAGTAAGAAGCATTAGAATAAGTAAGTATATGTACAAATATAATAGAAATAAGAAAAACGTCTACAAACAAGATATGAAAGACTAGTTTACCATAAGTATTGTTAATAAGAATAAATAAAAATAAGCATTTAGAAACATAGTTAAAATAAACATAAGGAAATAAGTATGTAGGCACCTATGCCAATGTAGTAAATAAAAGAAAGATGCGTACTTAAATACCCCTAAGCAAAATTAAATAAAAATTGGAGTAGATGCAATAGCGGGAGTCTCACCCGGCTAGGAATGTAGGAAAGAATGAAAGAGATACAGTATGAAGCACGAAAGTGCAAGAGGAATGAATGTGAAAACTGGAAAACATGAGCAAAACAGAATAATAAGATCCCGTTGTTCCTATGAACGGGGAAAAGCAAAAAAAACAAAAAAAAAAAAAAAAAAAAAAAAAAAAAAAAAAAAAAAAAAAACCTAACCTAACCTAACCTAACCTAACCTAACCTAACCTATAAAAATTTGTGAAAGGGTGATAAAAAGAAATAAAACCGCATAAGCAAAAATGTTTGCATAATATTGTACATAATATTAGGGTCAAGCATTGAAAACAGAGGAACAAATCGCTAAGAACGTCAAAACAATACTGACAAATATTAAAGTTGCCCCTAGGGACAAAATGAAATGTAAATAGTCGTAAGGAACTGGCCTAGAAATAAGGATAGATAAGATGCTGTTGTTGGAAATTGTAACCCAAAAAACCAATGTATTAATATTAAGATGTAGAAATAAGAAGTAGTAATAAGAAATATGTAAATCGAAGTAAGAATAGCAAATAAGACAAAATAGTATTAAGAAGTAGAATAAGATACATTGTAAAAGAATAATAAAAATATCTGTGTCGAGTTATACCTGAAACTAAAAATGAAAAAGAAAAGGAATAGAGTCCAGAATAGGGAAATAAGAAGGGCGTCCTACCCTTGCAGACAGAAAGAGAATGGAATGATAGAAAGACATAGTATGAAGTATGAAAGTGCGAGAGGAATAATTGCGAGAACTAGTATGCATGATTAGCCTAACATAGGCTCCAATAACGTTGGAGGTAGTAGAATAAAAAAAAAAAAAAAAAAAAAAAAAAAAAAAAAAAAAAAAAACCTAACCTAACCTAACCTAACCTAACCTAACCTAACCTAACCTAACCGCCATATCTTTGCATCCCGGTGACGCAATATCAAGCTGTTTTCAGCATTTTAAATCTTAATTAGGCTCCCTGTAACGTTCCCGCTAGGGATAATTGACAAATTCGCGAAAAACCTTTTTTCGTAATTGACTTGTAAAATTTTTAATAGAAACTCCTTTTAAAAAACACTATTTCATTTTTTATTCAAAATTTTCAGTATATTCCTGTTTTTAATAATTTAATCCGATACTTACCTGCCTTACCTGTACTCCCGTGCGCGTTCTGCGAAGTCGAGTCCCGTTTTGGTGGTGTTATTCGGTGTTTTTACATACTTTTTGGACATAAAATCAGTTTTTTCAGGATAATTCCCGATTTTTCTTCGGGATTATTCCAGGAACATAATTGTTGGCTAGCCCGCGCGGAGACGCGTCTTTTGACACCTCGCCCGTGCGCCTAGCTCGCATAGTACTTCTGTTATTCCAGAAACTCTTTGCAGTCAATAGTACTGATACATAGACGAAATCTACCTAAGGGATACACGTTTTTGATCAAAACGCCATATCTTTGCATCCCGGTGACGCAATATCAAGCTGTTTTCAGCATTTTAAATCTTAATTAGGCTCCCTGTAACGTTCCCGCTAGGGATAATTGACAAATTCGCGAAAAACCTTTTTTCGTAATTGACTTGTAAAATTTTTAATAGAAACTCCTTTTAAAAAACACTATTTCATTTTTTATTCAAAATTTTCAGTATATTCCTGTTTTTAATAATTTAATCCGATACTTACCTGCCTTACCTGTACTCCCGTGCGCGTTCTGCGAAGTCGAGTCCCGTTTTGGTGGTGTTATTCGGTGTTTTTACATACTTTTTGGACATAAAATCAGTTTTTTCAGGATAATTCCCGATTTTTCTTCGGGATTATTCCAGGAACATAATTGTTGGCTAGCCCGCGCGGAGACGCGTCTTTTGACACCTCGCCCGTGCGCCTAGCTCGCATAGTACTTCTGTTATTCCAGAAACTCTTTGCAGTCAATAGTACTGATACATAGACGAAATCTACCTAAGGGATACACGTTTTTGATCAAAACGCCATATCTTTGCATCCCGGTGACGCAATATCAAGCTGTTTTCAGCATTTTAAATCTTAATTAGGCTCCCTGTAACGTTCCCGCTAGGGATAATTGACAAATTCGCGAAAAACCTTTTTTCGTAATTGACTTGTAAAATTTTTAATAGAAACTCCTTTTAAAAAACACTATTTCATTTTTTATTCAAAATTTTCAGTATATTCCTGTTTTTAATAATTTAATCCGATACTTACCTGCCTTACCTGTACTCCCGTGCGCGTTCTGCGAAGTCGAGTCCCGTTTTGGTGGTGTTATTCGGTGTTTTTACATACTTTTTGGACATAAAATCAGTTTTTTCAGGATAATTCCCGATTTTTCTTCGGGATTATTCCAGGAACATAATTGTTGGCTAGCCCGCGCGGAGACGCGTCTTTTGACACCTCGCCCGTGCGCCTAGCTCGCATAGTACTTCTGTTATTCCAGAAACTCTTTGCAGTCAATAGTACTGATACATAGACGAAATCTACCTAAGGGATACACGTTTTTGATCAAAACGCCATATCTTTGCATCCCGGTGACGCAATATCAAGCTGTTTTCAGCATTTTAAATATTAATTAGACTCCCTGAAGCGTTCCCACTAGGGATAATTGACAATTTCGCGAAAAACACTTTTTCGTTTATTGACTTGTAAAAATTTTCAAAAAACTCCCTTTAGAAAGCACTATTTTAAATTTTATTCAAAATTTTCAGTATATTCCTGTTTTTTAATAATTTAATCCGATACTTACCTGCCTTACCTGTACTCCCGTGCGCGTTCCGCGAAGTCGAGTCCCGTTTCGGTGGTGTTATTCGGTGTTTTTACATACTTTTTGGTCATAAAATCAGTTTTTTCAGGATAATTCCCGATTTTTCTTCGGGATTATTCCAGGAACACAAATAGTTGACTAGCCCGCGCGGAGACGCGTCTTTTGACACCTCGCCCGTGCGCCTAGCTCGCATAGTACTTCTGATATTCCAGAAACTCTTTACAGTCAATAGTACTGATATATAGACGAAATCTACCTAAGGGATACACGTTTTTGATCAAAACTTCATATCTTTGCATCCCGGTGACGCAATATCAAGCTGTTTTCAGCATTTTAAATATTAATTAGACTCCCTGAAGCGTTCCCACTAGGGATAATTGACAATTTCGCGAAAAACACTTTTTCGTTTATTGACTTGTAAAAATTTTCAAAAAACTCCCTTTAGAAAGCACTATTTTAAATTTTATTCAAAATTTTCAGTATATTCCTGTTTTTTAATAATTTAATCCGATACTTACCTGCCTTACCTGTACTCCCGTGCGCGTTCCGCGAAGTCGAGTCCCGTTTCGGTGGTGTTATTCGGTGTTTTTACATACTTTTTGGTCATAAAATCAGTTTTTTCAGGATAATTCCCGATTTTTCTTCGGGATTATTCCAGGAACACAAATAGTTGACTAGCCCGCGCGGAGACGCGTCTTTTGACACCTCGCCCGTGCGCCTAGCTCGCATAGTACTTCTGATATTCCAGAAACTCTTTACAGTCAATAGTACTGATATATAGACGAAATCTACCTAAGGGATACACGTTTTTGATCAAAACTTCATATCTTTGCATCCCGGTGACGCAATATCAAGCTGTTTTCAGCATTTTAAATATTAATTAGACTCCCTGAAGCGTTCCCACTAGGGATAATTGACAATTTCGCGAAAAACACTTTTTCGTTTATTGACTTGTAAAAATTTTCAAAAAACTCCCTTTAGAAAGCACTATTTTAAATTTTATTCAAAATTTTCAGTATATTCCTGTTTTTTAATAATTTAATCCGATACTTACCTGCCTTACCTGTACTCCCGTGCGCGTTCCGCGAAGTCGAGTCCCGTTTCGGTGGTGTTATTCGGTGTTTTTACATACTTTTTGGTCATAAAATCAGTTTTTTCAGGATAATTCCCGATTTTTCTTCGGGATTATTCCAGGAACACAAATAGTTGACTAGCCCGCGCGGAGACGCGTCTTTTGACACCTCGCCCGTGCGCCTAGCTCGCATAGTACTTCTGATATTCCAGAAACTCTTTACAGTCAATAGTACTGATATATAGACGAAATCTACCTAAGGGATACACGTTTTTGATCAAAACTTCATATCTTTGCATCCCGGTGACGCAATATCAAGCTGTTTTCAGCATTTTAAATATTAATTAGACTCCCTGAAGCGTTCCCACTAGGGATAATTGACAATTTCGCGAAAAACACTTTTTCGTTTAT
The DNA here is from genome assembly GCA_949629185.1 of Apamea crenata. NCBI lineage: Eukaryota > Metazoa > Arthropoda > Insecta > Lepidoptera > Noctuidae > Apamea > Apamea crenata. Next base: position 14,876 of record OX451375.1, read on the forward strand.
TGACTTGTAAAAATTTTCAAAAAACTCCCTTTAGAAAGCACTATTTTAAATTTTATTCAAAATTTTCAGTATATTCCTGTTTTTTAATAATTTAATCCGATACTTACCTGCCTTACCTGTACTCCCGTGCGCGTTCCGCGAAGTCGAGTCCCGTTTCGGTGGTGTTATTCGGTGTTTTTACATACTTTTTGGTCATAAAATCAGTTTTTTCAGGATAATTCCCGATTTTTCTTCGGGATTATTCCAGGAACACAAATAGTTGACTAGCCCGCGCGGAGACGCGTCTTTTGACACCTCGCCCGTGCGCCTAGCTCGCATAGTACTTCTGATATTCCAGAAACTCTTTACAGTCAATAGTACTGATATATAGACGAAATCTACCTAAGGGATACACGTTTTTGATCAAAACTTCATATCTTTGCATCCCGGTGACGCAATATCAAGCTGTTTTCAGCATTTTAAATATTAATTAGACTCCCTGAAGCGTTCCCACTAGGGATAATTGACAATTTCGCGAAAAACACTTTTTCGTTTATTGACTTGTAAAAATTTTCAAAAAACTCCCTTTAGAAAGCACTATTTTAAATTTTATTCAAAATTTTCAGTATATTCCTGTTTTTTAATAATTTAATCCGATACTTACCTGCCTTACCTGTACTCCCGTGCGCGTTCCGCGAAGTCGAGTCCCGTTTCGGTGGTGTTATTCGGTGTTTTTACATACTTTTTGGTCATAAAATCAGTTTTTTCAGGATAATTCCCGATTTTTCTTCGGGATTATTCCAGGAACACAAATAGTTGACTAGCCCGCGCGGAGACGCGTCTTTTGACACCTCGCCCGTGCGCCTAGCTCGCATAGTACTTCTGATATTCCAGAAACTCTTTACAGTCAATAGTACTGATATATAGACGAAATCTACCTAAGGGATACACGTTTTTGATCAAAACTTCATATCTTTGCATCCCGGTGACGCAATATCAAGCTGTTTTCAGCATTTTAAATATTAATTAGACTCCCTGAAGCGTTCCCACTAGGGATAATTGACAATTTCGCGAAAAACACTTTTTCGTTTATTGACTTGTAAAAATTTTCAAAAAACTCCCTTTAGAAAGCACTATTTTAAATTTTATTCAAAATTTTCAGTATATTCCTGTTTTTTAATAATTTAATCCGATACTTACCTGCCTTACCTGTACTCCCGTGCGCGTTCCGCGAAGTCGAGTCCCGTTTCGGTGGTGTTATTCGGTGTTTTTACATACTTTTTGGTCATAAAATCAGTTTTTTCAGGATAATTCCCGATTTTTCTTCGGGATTATTCCAGGAACACAAATAGTTGACTAGCCCGCGCGGAGACGCGTCTTTTGACACCTCGCCCGTGCGCCTAGCTCGCATAGTACTTCTGATATTCCAGAAACTCTTTACAGTCAATAGTACTGATATATAGACGAAATCTACCTAAGGGATACACGTTTTTGATCAAAACTTCATATCTTTGCATCCCGGTGACGCAATATCAAGCTGTTTTCAGCATTTTAAATATTAATTAGACTCCCTGAAGCGTTCCCACTAGGGATAATTGACAATTTCGCGAAAAACACTTTTTCGTTTATTGACTTGTAAAAATTTTCAAAAAACTCCCTTTAGAAAGCACTATTTTAAATTTTATTCAAAATTTTCAGTATATTCCTGTTTTTTAATAATTTAATCCGATACTTACCTGCCTTACCTGTACTCCCGTGCGCGTTCCGCGAAGTCGAGTCCCGTTTCGGTGGTGTTATTCGGTGTTTTTACATACTTTTTGGTCATAAAATCAGTTTTTTCAGGATAATTCCCGATTTTTCTTCGGGATTATTCCAGGAACACAAATAGTTGACTAGCCCGCGCGGAGACGCGTCTTTTGACACCTCGCCCGTGCGCCTAGCTCGCATAGTACTTCTGATATTCCAGAAACTCTTTACAGTCAATAGTACTGATATATAGACGAAATCTACCTAAGGGATACACGTTTTTGATCAAAACTTCATATCTTTGCATCCCGGTGACGCAATATCAAGCTGTTTTCAGCATTTTAAATATTAATTAGACTCCCTGAAGCGTTCCCACTAGGGATAATTGACAATTTCGCGAAAAACACTTTTTCGTTTATTGACTTGTAAAAATTTTCAAAAAACTCCCTTTAGAAAGCACTATTTTAAATTTTATTCAAAATTTTCAGTATATTCCTGTTTTTTAATAATTTAATCCGATACTTACCTGCCTTACCTGTACTCCCGTGCGCGTTCCGCGAAGTCGAGTCCCGTTTCGGTGGTGTTATTCGGTGTTTTTACATACTTTTTGGTCATAAAATCAGTTTTTTCAGGATAATTCCCGATTTTTCTTCGGGATTATTCCAGGAACACAAATAGTTGACTAGCCCGCGCGGAGACGCGTCTTTTGACACCTCGCACGTGCGCCTAGCTCGTAAAAAATTTGCCCACCCACCCGCCCTCTGATCTATAGGAAGGTAGACGTTGGGTTTTGGGCAAAAAATTTTTAGCGCCAAATTAGCTCTTCCAGCTACTTATACACCAAAACCTATTGGTAAATTTTAAAAATAATTGTCTTTAAGGTAGTTGGCGCCCTCAGGGGAGTTTTATTGAAATATTTTGAATATTATTATTTTTAATTATTTTATATTATCCGACCGAGTCCTCTGTTACAGGGCTCGTTTCTATAATTAATATTACTTTGCTGATCCCCTCTTTACAGGGACATAGAAATATCGTCGGTGTCCTCTGACGTATCTTGTATGAACACCACCTTCACACACACCACCGACATGTTCCGCACACCGGCTAAAAGAGACGCAGGCTCGCCGGGCTCCAGGTCCTCACCGCGCTCGATTGAGAAGGCTGGACCCTCGCTTCCAAATGTGAGGCGCAGCATCGGGGAATGGGAGGCTGGGAAAACTGAGCCTCCAGCCAAGTCCCTGACCAACCCAAAGCCCGTCACCACACCACCTGCTCCTAGCACTCTAGAGACGCACCGAGCATCTGGAGATAACACGAGGCCAGCAACGAGACCGGTGTCGAGGTACCCCAGTCTCACAGCGGAGGCGAGAGCTTGCCTGAATAAGGCAAAGCTGCATTTAGGTAACTCTCGCAACCTCAAAGCGGAGATAAAGACTGGGGTTACTGAAGCTATAAACCGGCTCTATGAAATCGTTAAGGAGTCGGAGCGAAGCAGGGATCCTGGTGTACCTGTTCTCGCACTCGAACCTGCGGTCTCACCGGTGGCCGCGCCACTTAAGCCGCCCACAGATCCGACAGAGCTGATGCAGACCCTTGTGGCAGGCCTCAAGGAGCACAGGAAGGCGTTAGAGGAATGCCAACAACACACCCAGGCTCTGTCGGAGCAAATCAAGCAGGCCCCTCGCTACGTCCCAGGCCAAGGCCTGACCTTCGCGGAAATGGCCGCCGGCCCGAAGCAGAATATCCAAGAGCCTCTTCACTCGGTAGTCGTATCATCTGTGAATGATCAGGACACCGGTGAAGAGGTTATTGAGAAGCTCAGGACGGCGGTCGATGCCCGAAATGAGGGCACTAGAGTGGAACGGCTGCGGAAGGCGAGGGACCAAAGGGTTGTGGTCGGCTTCCGAACAAAGGAAGAGCTGAACAGGGTCACTGAAAGGATCCGAAAAGCGGGAAACCTAGTGGTGGAAGAAGTAAAAAATAAGGACCCGCTCATCATAGTTAGGGACGTCCTCTCCGTGCACACGGATGATGAGGTAATGCAGGCCCTGAAAAGACAGAACACCCACCTGCTCGGGGACATACCTGCGGATGATGTGAGGTTGGGGGTGAAATACCGTCGTAAGACGAGGAACCCCCACTTGTGCCACATCGTCCTGCAGGTGTCCCCAGCAGTGTGGCAGAGGCTGACTTTGGCGGGTCGCGTTCATATCGACCTCCAAAGAGCGCGCGTTGAGGACCAAACACCACTGGTGCAGTGTACCCGCTGCTTGGCGTACGGTCACGGCAAGCGCTTCTGCAAGGAGCCAGCCGACTTGTGCAGCCACTGTGGCGGCCCGCACCTCAGGGCGGACTGCCCAGACACAAGGATCGGCGAGGCAGCGGTGTGCGTCAACTGCACCAGAGCCAAGATCCCCAACCAAGAACACAATGCATTTAGCAGCGAATGCCCGATGCGAAGGAAGTGGGACGCATTAGCCCGAGCGTCAGTAGCATATTGCTAAAGTTGTGCCTACGACCACCACTGAGTACAAAATGATCCAGGCCAACCTGCAACGGAGCCAGCTTGCAACAAACGAGCTCTTGCTCGAAGCTGATAAGCGCAAAGTCGCCGTAGCTTTGCTCCAGGAGCCCTACGTGGGTGGAGTGAGAAGGATGAAGAGTTACCGGGGCGTAAGGGTCTTCCAGAGCTCTGAGGTAGGAGAAGGGACTGTAAAGGCGGCAATAGCCGTCTTTGACAAAGATCTGGACGTCTTACAGTACCCGCAACTCACCACAAACAACATCGTCGTGGTGGGAATCCGAACCAGAGCCTGGACGATCACGCTGGTATCCTTCTACTTCGAGCCGGACAAACCCATGGAGCCATACCTGGAGCATCTAAAGCGGATAGAGCAAGAGATAGGCACCAGCAGGTTGGTTATTGGAGGAGACGCAAACGCGAAAAGTACTTGGTGGGGTAGCAGCAACGAAGACCTGAGAGGGGAGCAGATGTGTGGAGCACTGGGGGAATCGGGGTTACAGATCCTCAACACGGGAGACATCCCAACCTTCGACACCGTAAGAGGTGGGGTGAGGTTCAGCAGCCACGTGGACGTGACGGCCTGTTCGGCCGACATGCTCGACCTGGTAGACGGCTGGCGGATCGAGGAGGGTCTCACGAGTTCCGACCACAACGGCATAGCCTTCTGCATACATTTACACAAGTCAAAGGGTATGGCAATCGAACGGACCACTAGGGTATACAACACCAAGAAGGCTAACTGGAGGCAGTTTCATGTGAAACTGTCCCAGGTTATGCTGGATCAAAAGTTAACCCTAGTGGACTTGTCAAACATACACACTATTGACCAACTAGACGCAACAATTAACACATACACACAAGCCATAACTGACACATGCAGAGACACAATACCACACAAACACAACACAGAAACACTCACCATGCCGTGGTGGTCCGAGGAACTCGCGAAGATGAAGAGGCAGGTCGCCACCAGGAAAGCCAGAGTCAGGAACGCAGCGCCGGTCCGAAGGGCGATGGTTGTTAGCCTGTACCTGGAGGCGAGAGAGGAGTATAAGGAAGCGGTGACAAAGGCTCAAGCAGAGAGTTGGAAGGAGTTTTGCGGGAGGCAGGACAGAGAAGGGGTTTGGGAAGGGATATACAGGGTAATGGGTAGGATATCGAAGAGAGAGGAAGACCTACCGCTCCAGATGGATGGAGAGACCCTGGACGCGAAGGGCTCTGTGAGGCTGTTGGCCGAGACTTTCTATCCCGAGGACCGAGAGGAAGACGACAACATGGACCATCGCCAAACCCGACAACTGGCAGAGACGGTAAACGCGTGGAGCCATGATGAACGGCATGACCCACCGTTCACCCATAGCGAGCTTGGCCGGTCCATGGTGTCGTTCAACCCAAAAAAGGCCCCGGGAGCCGACGGCTTCACGGCTGACATCTGCTCTCAGGCCATAAAATGTGACCCCGAATACTTCCTGGCACTGCTAAACAAATGCCTGGCACACCACCACTTCCCGAAGACCTGGAAGGAAGCTACGGTGGTTGTGCTCAGAAAGCCGGGCAAAGACTCGTACACCGTACCAAAGTCGTACAGGCCGATTGGGCTTTTGCCTGTCCTTGGGAAAGTGTACGAAAAGATGCTGGTTGCCCGTCTCAGATTCTACCTGTTACCCAGGATTAGTACTCGCCAATACGGCTTTATGCCCCAAAAAAGCACTGAAGACTCCCTCGTTACTCTCGTGCAGCACATCCGAGGAAAGCTGGCACAGAAAAAGATCGTCACGCTCGTGTCACTTGATATCGAGGGAGCTTTCGACAGTGCGTGGTGGCCGGCTATTAAAGTGCGATTGGCTGAGGAAAAGTGTCCTGTGAATCTGAGACGGGTAGTCAGTAGTTACCTCAGTGACAGGGTGGTCACCGTGAGGTACGCTGGGGAGGAGAGCAGAAGGCAAACCAGCAAAGGTTGCGTCCAGGGGTCTATAGGGGGGCCCATTCTCTGGAACTTGCTGCTTGACCCGCTCCTGAAACAGCTGGAGAGTAGGGGTGAGTACTGCCAGGCATTTGCCGACGATGTGCTGTTGGTATTTGACGGGGACACAGCTCAAAAAATCGAGGGACAAGCCAATGCCGCTCTCGAACATGTTCGAGCGTGGGGTGTCAGAAATCGGTTGAAATTCGCGCCGCACAAAACCTGTGCGATGGTGCTAACGCGGAAGCTCAAGTATGACACGCCACGCTTGAGCATGGGAGGGATCGACATTGGAATGTCCCAAGATGTTAAAATATTAGGGCTGGTCATAGACGCCAAGCTGACCTTCAACAAACATATAGCTGTCGTCTGTAAAAAGGCGATAGCTATATACAAGCAGCTGGCCAGAGCAGCCCGGGTCAGTTGGGGTCTGCACCCGGAGGTAATAAGGGCCATCTACACTGCAGCCGTGGAACCTATCGTGCTGTACGCCGCAAGTGCATGGGCACCAGCTGCCAACAAGCTGGGGATCAAGAAGCAGCTCAACGTCGTCCAGAGAGGTTTTGCCCAGAAGCTGTGCAGAGCCTACCGTACAGTCTCCCTAAACTCGGCACTGGTTCTGGCTGGGATACTCCCGCTCGATCTCCGTATCCGGGAAGCGGCTGCGCTCTACGGAGCTAAGAGGGGAGAGCCCCAGCCCGCACTAGGAGACCGGGAGGTGGAACGGATGGCTCCAGCGCTGGAGGCCCCACACCCCGCGGAACAAATGAGTCTGGAGTTTGGAAGCCTGGTAGACGAGGATCAATACCACAACCACAGCAATTTCGCTGTACGGATTTTCACTGACGGCAGCAAGATTGAGGGCAAAGTCGGAGCGGCGCTATCCTTGTGGAATAGCACTACCGAAACAAAGGCCCTCAAGCTTGCTTTGCCGTCTTACTGCACCGTCTACCAGGCTGAACTCCTGGCCTTGCAAAGAGCTGCGGGGGAGGTGCTCAAGTCACGTGAAACCTCGTTCGGCATCTTCAGCGACTCTATGGCGGCTCTTCAGTCGGTTATCAATCTAAGTTCCCCCCACCCCTTGGCCGTGGATACAAGAGACACCTTACGGCGCTGTAAGCTCCAGAACAAGAGTGTCTCCTTGTTCTGGATCAAGGCCCACGCAGGGTTGGAGGGAAACGAGAGAGCCGACCAGCTCGCAAAGGAGGCCGCCCTGGGGTCGAAGAAGAGGCCGGACTACGACCTGTGTCCCGTGTCATTCGTCAAGCGACAAATCCGGTCGGACACGCTTGAGGAATGGAACGGGAGGTATGGGTCGGGTGACACGGCTTCGGGCACCAAACTTTTCTTCCCTGACGCGGTGGAAGCGTACAGTGTGGTGCGCAAGATGGCTCCCACAAGCATAACCACGCAAATCCTGACGGGGCACGGTGGGTTCTCTGCATACTTGAAACGCTTCAAGTGTAAGGAGAACCCATCGTGCGCCTGTGAGCCCGGCGTGGAGGAGACCGTCTTGCACGTATTGCTGGAGTGTCCAATCACCGCGAAAATGCGGTATGATATAGAGCAGCATCTCGCCGTCTCGTTGGACCCCCAGAACCTACCTGGCCTGATAAAGGGAAAACAAAGGAAGGCGTTTTTAAAATATTGTACAGAGGTAGCAAAAATAGTATTTAGAAGAAATAAGATAGCGTAAGAAAATTTTGATACTAAATATATAATAAGTATATAGTTAAGTATCATAATAGTTAAGATAGCTTAAAAATTACAATAGGTTAGCCATAAGTAAACGCTACAGTCTAGATAAGTTATAATTATAAGATCCACTTAGAAGTAAGGTAATAATAGATACTCGTAGCATAGATATAGAAATTATAATATAGTATAGATTTATGTATGTTAGTTTTAGTGATTGCTGTTGTGAGTTATTTGTTGGTCACGCCAGAGACACACCTCTCTTTGTTATTTGGTTTGAAACCGATGCATTAAATTTCCTTTTCTTTTACTAAATTATTATAAATTCGCTGAACCAAGGGCTCTGATGATGTCAGAGGACACCAAGTAGGGCAGGAGTGGGTTTTAGCCGGTAAGAGTCCGGCACTGCCCAGACTGGTTCATAAGTGAGACAGTCTGGGCGTCCATGAGGATTTCCCTCTCCTGCCAAAACAAAAAAAAAAAAAAAAAAAAAAAAAAAAAACCTAACCTAACCTAACCTAACCTAACCTAACCTAACCTAACCTAACCTAACCTAACCTAACCTAACCTAACCTAACCTAACCTAACCTAACCTAACCGCCATATCTTTGCATCCCGGTGACGCAATATCAAGCTGTTTTCAGCATTTTAAATCTTAATTAGGCTCCCTGTAACGTTCCCGCTAGGGATAATTGACAAATTCGCGAAAAACCTTTTTTCGTAATTGACTTGTAAAATTTTTAATAGAAACTCCTTTTAAAAAACACTATTTCATTTTTTATTCAAAATTTTCAGTATATTCCTGTTTTTAATAATTTAATCCGATACTTACCTGCCTTACCTGTACTCCCGTGCGCGTTCTGCGAAGTCGAGTCCCGTTTTGGTGGTGTTATTCGGTGTTTTTACATACTTTTTGGACATAAAATCAGTTTTTTCAGGATAATTCCCGATTTTTCTTCGGGATTATTCCAGGAACATAATTGTTGGCTAGCCCGCGCGGAGACGCGTCTTTTGACACCTCGCCCGTGCGCCTAGCTCGCATAGTACTTCTGTTATTCCAGAAACTCTTTGCAGTCAATAGTACTGATACATAGACGAAATCTACCTAAGGGATACACGTTTTTGATCAAAACGCCATATCTTTGCATCCCGGTGACGCAATATCAAGCTGTTTTCAGCATTTTAAATCTTAATTAGGCTCCCTGTAACGTTCCCGCTAGGGATAATTGACAAATTCGCGAAAAACCTTTTTTCGTAATTGACTTGTAAAATTTTTCATAGAAACTCCTTTTAAAAAACACTATTTCATTTTTTATTCAAAATTTTCAGTATATTCCTGTTTTTAATAATTTAATCCGATACTTACCTGCCTTACCTGTACTCCCGTGCGCGTTCTGCGAAGTCGAGTCCCGTTTTGGTGGTGTTATTCGGTGTTTTTACATACTTTTTGGACATAAAATCAGTTTTTTCAGGATAATTCCCGATTTTTCTTCGGGATTATTCCAGGAACATAATTGTTGGCTAGCCCGCGCGGAGACGCGTCTTTTGACACCTCGCCCGTGCGCCTAGCTCGCATAGTACTTCTGTTATTCCAGAAACTCTTTGCAGTCAATAGTACTGATACATAGACGAAATCTACCTAAGGGATACACGTTTTTGATCAAAACGCCATATCTTTGCATCCCGGTGACGCAATATCAAGCTGTTTTCAGCATTTTAAATCTTAATTAGGCTCCCTGTAACGTTCCCGCTAGGGATAATTGACAAATTCGCGAAAAACCTTTTTTCGTAATTGACTTGTAAAATTTTTAATAGAAACTCCTTTTAAAAAACACTATTTCATTTTTTATTCAAAATTTTCAGTATATTCCTGTTTTTAATAATTTAATCCGATACTTACCTGCCTTACCTGTACTCCCGTGCGCGTTCTGCGAAGTCGAGTCCCGTTTTGGTGGTGTTATTCGGTGTTTTTACATACTTTTTGGACATAAAATCAGTTTTTTCAGGATAATTCCCGATTTTTCTTCGGGATTATTCCAGGAACATAATTGTTGGCTAGCCCGCGCGGAGACGCGTCTTTTGACACCTCGCCCGTGCGCCTAGCTCGCATAGTACTTCTGTTATTCCAGAAACTCTTTGCAGTCAATAGTACTGATACATAGACGAAATCTACCTAAGGGATACACGTTTTTGATCAAAACGCCATATCTTTGCATCCCGGTGACGCAATATCAAGCTGTTTTCAGCATTTTAAATCTTAATTAGGCTCCCTGTAACGTTCCCGCTAGGGATAATTGACAAATTCGCGAAAAACCTTTTTTCGTAATTGACTTGTAAAATTTTTCATAGAAACTCCTTTTAAAAAACACTATTTCATTTTTTATTCAAAATTTTCAGTATATTCCTGTTTTTAATAATTTAATCCGATACTTACCTGCCTTACCTGTACTCCCGTGCGCGTTCTGCGAAGTCGAGTCCCGTTTTGGTGGTGTTATTCGGTGTTTTTACATACTTTTTGGACATAAAATCAGTTTTTTCAGGATAATTCCCGATTTTTCTTCGGGATTATTCCAGGAACATAATTGTTGGCTAGCCCGCGCGGAGACGCGTCTTTTGACACCTCGCCCGTGCGCCTAGCTCGCATAGTACTTCTGTTATTCCAGAAACTCTTTGCAGTCAATAGTACTGATACATAGACGAAATCTACCTAAGGGATACACGTTTTTGATCAAAACGCCATATCTTTGCATCCCGGTGACGCAATATCCAGCTGTTTTCAGCATTTTAAATCTTAATTAGGCTCCCTGTAACGTTCCCGCTAGGGATAATTGACAAATTCGCGAAAAACCTTTTTTCGTAATTGACTTGTAAAATTTTTCATAGAAACTCCTTTTAAAAAACACTATTTCATTTTTTATTCAAAATTTTCAGTATATTCCTGTTTTTAATAATTTAATCCGATACTTACCTGCCTTACCTGTACTCCCGTGCGCGTTCTGCGAAGTCGAGTCCCGTTTTGGTGGTGTTATTCGGTGTTTTTACATACTTTTTGGACATAAAATCAGTTTTTTCAGGATAATTCCCGATTTTTCTTCGGGATTATTCCAGGAACATAATTGTTGGCTAGCCCGCGCGGAGACGCGTCTTTTGACACCTCGCCCGTGCGCCTAGCTCGCATAGTACTTCTGTTATTCCAGAAACTCTTTGCAGTCAATAGTACTGATACATAGACGAAATCTACCTAAGGGATACACGTTTTTGATCAAAACGCCATATCTTTGCATCCCGGTGACGCAATATCAAGCTGTTTTCAGCATTTTAAATCTTAATTAGGCTCCCTGTAACGTTCCCGCTAGGGATAATTGACAAATTCGCGAAAAACCTTTTTTCGTAATTGACTTGTAAAATTTTTAATAGAAACTCCTTTTAAAAAACACTATTTCATTTTTTATTCAAAATTTTCAGTATATTCCTGTTTTTAATAATTTAATCCGATACTTACCTGCCTTACCTGTACTCCCGTGCGCGTTCTGCGAAGTCGAGTCCCGTTTTGGTGGTGTTATTCGGTGTTTTTACATACTTTTTGGACATAAAATCAGTTTTTTCAGGATAATTCCCGATTTTTCTTCGGGATTATTCCAGGAACATAATTGTTGGCTAGCCCGCGCGGAGACGCGTCTTTTGACACCTCGCCCGTGCGCCTAGCTCGCATAGTACTTCTGTTATTCCAGAAACTCTTTGCAGTCAATAGTACTGATACATAGACGAAATCTACCTAAGGGATACACGTTTTTGATCAAAACGCCATATCTTTGCATCCCGGTGACGCAATATCAAGCTGTTTTCAGCATTTTAAATCTTAATTAGGCTCCCTGTAACGTTCCCGCTAGGGATAATTGACAAATTCGCGAAAAACCTTTTTTCGTAATTGACTTGTAAAATTTTTCATAGAAACTCCTTTTAAAAAACACTATTTCATTTTTTATTCAAAATTTTCAGTATATTCCTGTTTTTAATAATTTAATCCGATACTTACCTGCCTTACCTGTACTCCCGTGCGCGTTCTGCGAAGTCGAGTCCCGTTTTGGTGGTGTTATTCGGTGTTTTTACATACTTTTTGGACATAAAATCAGTTTTTTCAGGATAATTCCCGATTTTTCTTCGGGATTATTCCAGGAACATAATTGTTGGCTAGCCCGCGCGGAGACGCGTCTTTTGACACCTCGCCCGTGCGCCTAGCTCGCATAGTACTTCTGTTATTCCAGAAACTCTTTGCAGTCAATAGTACTGATACATAGACGAAATCTACCTAAGGGATACACGTTTTTGATCAAAACGCCATATCTTTGCATCCCGGTGACGCAATATCCAGCTGTTTTCAGCATTTTAAATCTTAATTAGGCTCCCTGTAACGTTCCCGCTAGGGATAATTGACAAATTCGCGAAAAACCTTTTTTCGTAATTGACTTGTAAAATTTTTCATAGAAACTCCTTTTAAAAAACACTATTTCATTTTTTATTCAAAATTTTCAGTATATTCCTGTTTTTAATAATTTAATCCGATACTTACCTGCCTTACCTGTACTCCCGTGCGCGTTCTGCGAAGTCGAGTCCCGTTTTGGTGGTGTTATTCGGTGTTTTTACATACTTTTTGGACATAAAATCAGTTTTTTCAGGATAATTCCCGATTTTTCTTCGGGATTATTCCAGGAACATAATTGTTGGCTAGCCCGCGCGGAGACGCGTCTTTTGACACCTCGCCCGTGCGCCTAGCTCGCATAGTACTTCTGTTATTCCAGAAACTCTTTGCAGTCAATAGTACTGATACATAGACGAAATCTACCTAAGGGATACACGTTTTTGATCAAAACGCCATATCTTTGCATCCCGGTGACGCAATATCCAGCTGTTTTCAGCATTTTAAATCTTAATTAGGCTCCCTGTAACGTTCCCGCTAGGGATAATTGACAAATTCGCGAAAAACCTTTTTTCGTAATTGACTTGTAAAATTTTTCATAGAAACTCCTTTTAAAAAACACTATTTCATTTTTTATTCAAAATTTTCAGTATATTCCTGTTTTTAATAATTTAATCCGATACTTACCTGCCTTACCTGTACTCCCGTGCGCGTTCTGCGAAGTCGAGTCCCGTTTTGGTGGTGTTATTCGGTGTTTTTACATACTTTTTGGACATAAAATCAGTTTTTTCAGGATAATTCCCGATTTTTCTTCGGGATTATTCCAGGAACATAATTGTTGGCTAGCCCGCGCGGAGACGCGTCTTTTGACACCTCGCCCGTGCGCCTAGCTCGCATAGTACTTCTGTTATTCCAGAAACTCTTTGCAGTCAATAGTACTGATACATAGACGAAATCTACCTAAGGGATACACGTTTTTGATCAAAACGCCATATCTTTGCATCCCGGTGACGCAATATCAAGCTGTTTTCAGCATTTTAAATCTTAATTAGGCTCCCTGTAACGTTCCCGCTAGGGATAATTGACAAATTCGCGAAAAACCTTTTTTCGTAATTGACTTGTAAAATTTTTAATAGAAACTCCTTTTAAAAAACACTATTTCATTTTTTATTCAAAATTTTCAGTATATTCCTGTTTTTAATAATTTAATCCGATACTTACCTGCCTTACCTGTACTCCCGTGCGCGTTCTGCGAAGTCGAGTCCCGTTTTGGTGGTGTTATTCGGTGTTTTTACATACTTTTTGGACATAAAATCAGTTTTTTCAGGATAATTCCCGATTTTTCTTCGGGATTATTCCAGGAACATAATTGTTGGCTAGCCCGCGCGGAGACGCGTCTTTTGACACCTCGCCCGTGCGCCTAGCTCGCATAGTACTTCTGTTATTCCAGAAACTCTTTGCAGTCAATAGTACTGATACATAGACGAAATCTACCTAAGGGATACACGTTTTTGATCAAAACGCCATATCTTTGCATCCCGGTGACGCAATATCAAGCTGTTTTCAGCATTTTAAATCTTAATTAGGCTCCCTGTAACGTTCCCGCTAGGGATAATTGACAAATTCGCGAAAAACCTTTTTTCGTAATTGACTTGTAAAATTTTTCATAGAAACTCCTTTTAAAAAACACTATTTCATTTTTTATTCAAAATTTTCAGTATATTCCTGTTTTTAATAATTTAATCCGATACTTACCTGCCTTACCTGTACTCCCGTGCGCGTTCTGCGAAGTCGAGTCCCGTTTTGGTGGTGTTATTCGGTGTTTTTACATACTTTTTGGACATAAAATCAGTTTTTTCAGGATAATTCCCGATTTTTCTTCGGGATTATTCCAGGAACATAATTGTTGGCTAGCCCGCGCGGAGACGCGTCTTTTGACACCTCGCCCGTGCGCCTAGCTCGCATAGTACTTCTGTTATTCCAGAAACTCTTTGCAGTCAATAGTACTGATACATAGACGAAATCTACCTAAGGGATACACGTTTTTGATCAAAACGCCATATCTTTGCATCCCGGTGACGCAATATCCAGCTGTTTTCAGCATTTTAAATCTTAATTAGGCTCCCTGTAACGTTCCCGCTAGGGATAATTGACAAATTCGCGAAAAACCTTTTTTCGTAATTGACTTGTAAAATTTTTCATAGAAACTCCTTTTAAAAAACACTATTTCATTTTTTATTCAAAATTTTCAGTATATTCCTGTTTTTAATAATTTAATCCGATACTTACCTGCCTTACCTGTACTCCCGTGCGCGTTCTGCGAAGTCGAGTCCCGTTTTGGTGGTGTTATTCGGTGTTTTTACATACTTTTTGGTCATAAAATCAGTTTTTTCAGGATAATTCCCGATTTTTCTTCGGGATTATTCCAGGAACATAATTGTTGGCTAGCCCGCGCGGAGACGCGTCTTTTGACACCTCGCACGTGCGCCTAGCTTGGAAAAAATTGCCCACCCACCCGCCCTCTGGTCTATAGGAAGGTAGACGTTGGGTTTTGGGCAAAATTTTTTATCGTCAACTTAGCTCTTCCACCCTCCCGTTTGTCACTGGCAAGGTAAACTTTTAAGTTTTTTGGGAGTTTTGTTGAAATTTTTTTTTAATCTTGATATTTTATCTCTTTTTAAGTTTAAGTATAATATAGTAAGTATAAGTCTTAGTATAATAATAAGGGAATAGACGGTCCTTCTGACATTTTAGCGACATCTGAAGGCATTACTGACAAATTTATTTACCCGACCTAGTCCTAGCTCATACGGACCATAATTTGAATAGTTGTTGCTTCTGGCTGATCCCCCCTTTACAGGGACACAGAAGCAGCGCTAGTGCCATCTGACGGGTCACAGATCTTGTATGAACTTGACATTTACAAAGGCCACCGCCATGTTCCGCACACCGGCTAAGAGGGACGCACGCTCGCCAGCCTCCAGCGGCTCACAGCATTCGACTGAGAAGGTGGAACCGTCGCTCTCGAGTGTGAGGCGAAGCATTGGGGAATGGGAGGCTGGGAAAGCTGAGCCTAAGACTAAGTCCCCGGTTTACCCAAAGGGTGACACCACACCACCTACTCGAAACATTTTGGCTCACACGCACCGAACATCTGGTGAGACCGCAGGGCCACTACAGAGACCGGAGTCGAGGTACCCCAGTCTCACAGCGGAGGCGAGAGCTTGCCTGAATAAAGCTAAGCTTCATTTGGCAAACTCTCGCAATCTCAAAACTGAGATAAAGACTGGGGTTACTGATGCCATCAACCGGCTCTATGAGCTCGTAAAAGAGTCAGAGCGGAGCAAGACTCATATCGGGACTGCACCTGCGGTCGCACCTGTAGTCGCACCTGCAGTCGTGCCTACAGTCGTACCGGCGCCGACGCCACCCAACCCGTCCATGGAACAAACGACAGAGCTGATGAAGAGCCTCATGGATGGCCTTCAAGAGCACAAACTGGCGTTGCAGGAGTGCAAACAGCACACCCAAGCTCTGTCGGAGCAACTCCAGCTGGCCCCTCGCTTTGTCGCAGGCCAAGGCCCAACGTTCGCGGAGATCGCCGCCGGCCCGAAGCAGAACATCCAGGAGCCTCTTCACTCGGTTATTGTATCATCTGTGAATGATCAGGACACCGGTGAAGAGGTTCTTGAGAAGCTCAGGACGGCGGTCGATGCCAGAAACGAGGGCACTAGGGTGGAGCGTTTGCGCAAAGCGAGGGACCAGAAGGTAGTGGTCGGTTTTAAGACCAGAGAGGAGATGTTGAGGGTAACTGAGAGGATTCGGAGGACAGGCAATCTCGTGGCAGAAGAGGTCAAGAACAAGGACCCTCTAGTCATCATCAGGGACGTCCTCTCCTGCCACACGGATGCCGAGATACTCCAGTCCTTGCAGCGGCAAAACACCCACCTGGTCGGGGACATCCCTGCGGATGATGTGAGGTTGGGGGTGAAGTACCGTCGAAGGACGAGGAACCCCCACATGTGCCACGTCATCCTGCAGGTGTCCCCTGCTGTGTGGCAGAGGTTAACGACGGCGGGTCGCGTGCACATCGACCTACAGCGAGTGCGAGTGCAAGACCAGTCACCACTGGTGCAGTGCACTCGCTGTCTGTGTTTCGGCCACAGCCGAAAACTGTGCACGCAGCCCGCTGACCTCTGCATCCACTGCGGTGACCCTCACCTCCGGGCTGACTGTCCATCACGCATGGCAGCGGAGGCGCCGCGCTGCCACAACTGCCTGTCAGCCAAGATGGATAAAACCGACCACAACGCCTTCGACGGTGGGTGCCCGGTGCGCAGCAAGTGGGACGCATTGGCGCGCCTGTCGGTGGCGTACTGCTGAGGTGGAGTCGAAGCTCCCTGGAAGTGGGAACCACAGCGGTAGTAATTTCAAAGCTCACAGTCTAAGGGAAGCAAATTGGAGCCAACTTCATGAGAAATTGGCCCAACTTAAAGCTGATACTAAAGATAAACTTACTTTACCGTTGTGGCCCAGCAAGCTTGTCCAAGTTAAAATTTTAGTTGTCAAATTATTGGTAAATATAAGTAGAATAGGCAATAAATTTAAGCAAGTTGTAGTAATAAATTATAGGATAAGAAATAAAGTAGTATAAGAAAATATGTCTATATAATATATTGTATATATATTAGGATAGCCATAGAATAAATAGGGTAGATAAATTTTTAGGACAAAAATTATTATAAGAAGTAGCTAGATAGACTCAAAAATAAAAACACAAAAATACAAAAAAAATAAACAAATATTAAATTTAATAAAATAGGAAAATAAGATAATAGATAATATGTAAGTAAGAAATAGATAGTAAGTAATTAATTAATACGTAGCTTTACTTTGTTGTTTTAGACCAAATTTTCGCCCAAATAAGACAAGAAAGACAGGAAAATAAGATGTAGTGAGGCAAAAACAGCTTCCAGGAACTCCCTACCTCCTACTAAAGGACTACCCAAGAATGGTAAACTAAAAGCAAGAAGAGGAACAGATTTATTAGAATAACAAGGTCTCTGATCACGTCAGAGGGACACTAAGCAAAGGCAGGAGTGGGTTTTAGCCGGTAAGAGTCCGGCACTGCCCAGACTGCCCCACCAGTGAGGCAGTCTGGGCGTCCATGAGGATTTCCCACTCCTGCCAAAACAAAAAAAAAAAAAAAAAAAAAAAAAAAAAAAAACCTAACCTAACCTTTTTTTTTTTTTTTTTTTTTTTTTTCTCGGGGGGAAAATCCTCATGGACATCCTCCGCCCTGGGGAAGGCAGAGGGGCATGCCGGACTCTTACCGGCTAAAAACCACCCCGGTGTTCCCTTCCTGTACCTATGGCCGGGGGTACGGGTATCACGCATTCATCCATGCCCCCGGCAGGTATTGGCCCACCAGATGTTTGTAGGCGGGCCCCGTCACCCTCTGCGGCCGTCACCCAGTGGCCGCAAGAACTCCAACTAAGAGGCGCGCGTGGAACACTACGCCACCGCCTCGAGGCCTGTTTCTGATCGGGCGACAGACGCCCCTAGTCTGTCGCCCGCAGGCCGCGCCCTATGGTGGCCGGAGATCGTCCGCCACCCTGCGACGCCCGGTGCGCCTGCTGCGGGCCGGGAGAGAGGTAACAGCTTCTCTCTCCCTTTCCGCCGCCTCCTTTGCCGACATTACGTCCTCGCAAAAGGAGGCGACGGCCGTCCAGGCGCTCTCGCTCTCGACCATGCATGAAATGACGGCCGGAAGCGAGAGGTCGCCCGCAGCCTCGACTGCCGCGACTAAGTCACGGCGCTGTACTGCCCAAGCTGGGCAATCCTCCAACGTGTGCAGCGCCGTGTCCTCGCGGCAGCTGTCACAGTGTTGACATTCGGGCGTCGGCTCCCGGCCTATCCGACACAAGTACTTCCCAAAACACCCATGTCCGGTAAGCACCTGCGTCAGCCGGAAGCTGAGGGCGCCGTGGCGTCTCTCCAGCCACTCCTTCATCACGGGTCTTACCGCCGCTACCGCGGCGTGCCCTGCCGTGGGTCGCGCAAGTCGCTGCTCCCATTCCGCCACTAGGACCTGGCGGAGCTCTGCCCTGCGCGCCTCAACTTGTCGAGGCGCCAGGCGCTCGCCCCGTCCCACCGCTTCCTCGCGCCATGTATAGAGTGACGCGAGGAGTTCCGCCTCTAGGTCCCACGGCGGGGATCCGGCTAGGAGGCTCGCCGCCTCGAAGGAGATCGTACGGTATCCCCTTATTACCCTGACGACCATCGCTCTTTGCGGCCTTCGTAGCAAGGCGATGTTACGGGCCGTCAGGGCATCCGCCCACACTGGCGCGGCGTAAAGCGCCATGGACCGTACGATCCCTGTGTAGAGCCTCCGGCAGGAGGTATTTGGACCCCCCAAGTTGGGCAGCAAGCGCGAGAGCGCTGAAGCGGCGCCCAACAAACGGGGTGCGAGCCGCTGGAAGTGCGGCCCGAAGCTCCACCGACTGTCGAGGACGAGTCCTAAGTATTTCATCGTCGACTCGACAGCGATGGAGACCCCTCCTACCACGATGTTTGAACCCGGAGGTGGCTTATTCCTCGGCCCGTGAAAACAGAGGGCCTCGGATTTGTGCAAGGCCACCTCCAGGCCCAACCGCCGGATCCTACCCACGACATGCGCGACCCCGGCCGTCGCCAGTATGGCTGCCTGCCGGTATGTCTTCCCACGAGCTGTTACTAGCGTGTCGTCGGCGTAGCATGTCACGCCGACTCCGTGGAGAAGAGCCCCGCGCAGAGCCCAGTCGTACCCTATGTTCCACAGGAGTGGCCCCAATACCGACCCCTGCGGAACACCGCACGACATTTCTCGCTGACCCCATCCTTCACGACCCGGGTAAACTACCGATCTTTCCGACAAATAGGCCCCGATAATGCGGCGGAGGTAAGCTGGCACCCCGTGATACCGGAGTGCCTCTCTGATGGTACTCCAGGGCAAGGTGTTGAATGCGTTGGCGATGTCGAGCGACACCGCCAGGACCACCTCACCCCGGGCGACTGCCTCCTCCGCCAGGACCCTCACGCGCATGATCGCGTCCACTGTGGAGCGCCCCTGACGGAAACCAAATTGGTTGTCCGCCAGGTCCGGCCCCTCGTTGGTCATGTGCCGGACGAGGCGGTCGGCGATGATTCGCTCGAAGATCTTACACACCTCGTCCAGAAGCACGATGGGCCGGTAGGCAGACGGTGAGTCTGCGGGGCGCCCCTCCTTCTTTAGCAGGACCAGCTTTCCGGTCTTCCACCGGCGTGGAAGCTGGCCCCGCTCCAAACATGCGCTTAAGAGTCCTTCTAGTCGGGGCCCGAGAGCCCTCAAGGCCAGGACCCATGCACGGCCTGGAATGCCGTCGGGCCCTGGGGCGGTGTTTTTTATGCGAGAAACCGCCACTCTCAACTCTACCCGGGTCACTTCGGGCACGTCGTCGTCGTCGTCTTCCGTGTTGGGCACATTCCAAGGCGGAACCATAGCAGGTGGTGTATGCTCTGGGCGTAAGGGAAATAGAGCGCTCACCACGTCCTCCAATAACTGTGGCTGAAGACTCTGGGACAGTGGGGGGGCCCACTGGCGCATCTTGCCCCTCACCATTCGGTAGGGGCGTCCCCACGGATCTCGGTCCAGAGTCTCCAGCAGTTCTTCGCGGGCCGCTGACTTTGCCCGCACGATGGCTAATTGGAGAGCGCTCTTCGCCTCCCTATAGCTCTCGTATAGTTCCGCCTCGATGGCCACCGTTGACGGAGAGCGGCGGCGTCTTCTTCGGCACCTGGCATACTGGCGTCGCTTCTCAACGCAGACTCTGCGCAAATCCGCAATTGGCTGCGACCACCAGTACACCTGGCGCCTGGATGGTATCGGCCGGACTCGGGGCATCGCAGCGTCGCAGATTTGCGACATGCTCTCCCGGAACCACTCCGCCTCCTCGTCGATGTTGACAGGCCTGTCGGGAGCATCCAACCAGGCCTGCACGATAGAGGCCTCCAGGAGAGCCTCCCTGTCCAGCCGCTTCAGTGCCCAACGCGGACCGTCTCCTATGCCCACCGGAGCTGCTTGGACCGGCCCGACCGAGGTCTGGGTGGAGACACTGAATCGGATATATCTGTGATCCGACAGCGTCTCCACGTCCTCCACTACGTGCCAGCCATGGACACGGCGCGCGAGAGCGGGGCTAGCGAACGTGAGGTCCACTATTGACCCGCCCCACTGTCGCACGCATGTCTGCACGCAACCTCGGTTCAGAAGAAGCAGGCCCTGCTCGACCGCCCACTCCTCCACTAACTCGCCCCGCACATCAGTTGTCGGGGAACACCATGCCGCAGACTTGGCGTTGAAGTCCCCCAAGACGAGAACGGGACGAGGACGACTACGACTGACGACCGTGCCCAACTCCGAAATTACCTCCTCGAGGTCGGCGAGAGATAGGCTGGGGGCGAAATACACCCCCGCGACCATAATATCGCCACAAACTGCCGCGACATAGCCCCGCCCCCGGGTGACGGCCTCAAAGAGCGGGGTGTCCACGGCAGACCTTCTTATAAGCGCCACCGAACCGTTAGTATCGCTCACCCAGTCATCCCTGGGCGGCACAAAATACGGCTCGGCGACGACTGCCACATCGATTGACCACTGCGCCATGCTTTGGAGCAAGAGATCCTGAGCTCTGGCGCAGTGATTTATGTTAGCTTGGAGGAAACATAGATTACTTGGGGCCATTATTGGGTATCCATTAAAGTTGTCTCCTCCCCAGTCCCCGGCGGATCTGCTGCCGCAACCGGTCGGTGAGCCGGTTGCGAGGAACCGGTTGCCTCTATTGGTGTATCCTGAGAAGCCGACGGATGAATCGGCTGTGTCTTAGTCCCGGATTTTTTCTTTGTGGGCCTGGCGCAGGCTTTACTCCCGGTCCAGTGATCGGCTGGCTTGCCGGATGCCGCACAGAGTACGCAGTGCGGCGCGGCTGTGCAGGAGCCAGCTTTATGATCGGGCTGACCGCAGCGGAAGCACAGTTGGCTGCGGTCGACCCCCGCAGTGCACCGTACACCCATGTGTCCCGGCTCGAGACAACGATAGCACCGCAAGGGCTTGGGCGTCAAGAGCGTCACCTGCGCCGAGACCCATCCTATCAGCAGTCTTCTGCCCTCCTTCAGTTTGTTGGCCGCCGCTACGGGACAACTTACTAACACTGTCCCAAGGCCAGAGACACCCCTACGAATTGTGCCCACCTTTACTTGTTCTGGCGGGCAGTTGCCGGCCTTCGATATGGCGGCGGCGACCTCGTCAGTGGTGACAGAGTCGTCCAGGCCCGAGATTCGCAAATCTGCACACTTAGTGGGCCTGGACACTCTGACGTCGTCATTTCCGAGAGACGCCCTTAGCTTTTCGGCAAGGGCGTCTGCCTTGGGGGCACTTGAAGCCCCCGAGATTTCCAGTAGTCGGGCTCCGGTAGCCGTAGGCTTGCACCGGAGGCCCGTTATGCCGAGATCATTCAATGAGATTTCGGCTTTCGCCTTTGAAAGGATCCCGGCATATGTTAGACCCCGCTCCTCCGCGCCTGGCTGCAGAGTCAAAACCACAGCTGTTGATCGAGGGGCACGGAGCCTCGCAGCCTGTGCTTGGGCCGCCGTCTTTACTTTCTGGGCCTGTTGCCTGGCCTTGCGGCGCGCCTTTTTGTCACTTTGTTTGGCGCCCGCAATTGTCCATTCCGCCTCCTTTTGTGAAGAGGCGGATTTAGGGTCGCGCTGAGATTGTGTTGGCGGCGCTGTAGAGGTAGCCGCTGCACCCGACTTTTTCTTCTTTTTATTCTTCTTCCCATTCGCCTTATCTTGAGACAAGGCTATTGGGGGTGTCTTCTCCGTTGTAGTAGCAGGCGCTTGTGCCTGTTGTTTGTCAATAGGCGCTGCGGCTTTGGCCGCATAAGATGACATCGGTGCGCTGCGTTGGTCTGCAGCTAGGGGAGGGCGTAAGATCCTCCCCTCTAACACCGAGAATCGGGCGTTGAAACTCGCCAACTCCTGACGGACAAGGCGAACCAACTCCGACTCTGGTGGCGGCTGCTGCTGTGTGGGCTGCTGCTGTGGCTGCTGCTGCGGCTGTGGCAAGCCCAGCTCCTTCCGGAGGTGCTCGCGGCGGAAGGACGCCATTTCCGCCTTGAGCTCCTCATACTCCTTGCGGAGTTCCGCCATTTGGACCGCCAGCTTGGCATTTTGAGCCCTTAATAAGGTCGCCTCTTCGTTAGTGGTGCGGCTGAGTAGCACCACGGCACTCTCCAGTATCGAGGCCGTAGCCTCTTTGAGTGCCTTCTGGCTTACGCCACTAAGGCCCTTCGACACTTTTTGGACCCTCTTGATGGCAGCCACAGCGTCAACCATCCTTTGGTTGAGGTCGGAGGCAGGTAAGTCTTCCGCCTCGATGACCATGTCGGAGGCAGCAGAAGACGACTCCGACACGCGGGTGACCCTCCCTTCCGTCACCCTTTTTGTCAGAGCCGAAATCTGCCGCTCATCCTCCGCTTGTTTGTCGGCGTCGGCTGCAGCCTTCTTGGCAGCCGCAACCTCGCGCCTGGACAAGCCGATGCCAACGTACTTACCCGTCGACACCGGCCTACCTCTCCCGCCTTTTTTGGCACCGACCTTGGCAGCTGGTAGTGAAGTATCACTCAGGGCCGAATCCGACCCCGAGTCCGTGACACTTCGAGGGCGTTTGCCCGGGCGCTTTGAGCTTGCACTCGCAGCGCTTGTGACGGTCATCAGACTCGACGCAGAGTCCGAGTCCGAGAGCACTCCTCCAATCCTCTCAATTAGTACACGAGGCACTTTCTCTCCTTCAACGTCGTTTAAATTTGGTTTTAAAGATTTATCCATATTAGTCCCACGAGAATGGAAGCAAGTATTGGGGTCCTTCGCGGGCAGTGGCTCCATGCCCTTCAAAACGTAGCCCTATATACTGTTGGGGGCGGGAGGTACCAACAGGTGGGAGCGCTAACGACCGTACACCCAACGGCCATTCATCCCCTCGCCGCGCTCCCGAAACTTGGGATTGGGTGGTTTTTTATCTTAGAGGTATCCTTCCTCTGGGCCAGGCGGTTAAGCCAAGCCCCCGGCGGCGGCATTAAACATGCCTCCGTCCGCTGTCCGGCCAACCCGACTCAGCGAACCCACCGAAAGGTTTGTTCCTCGATGAACGAGGAGACAAACGAACGCCGCTTCGGTGCGCCTGCACCTCAGCGACGGGTCGCTCCTGCTCAGTCGACGAGCGTCGACGGAGCAGGAGCGACCCCTCCCTGTGTCCCTCTTGGTAATGCCCCTCACCTGAACCTCAAGGCGAGATCCAGGATCAGGACACGCAAGCCCCACCACGACGACAACGTGGGGATCACTTCGGTGGGGAACCTAACCTAACCTAACCTAACCTAACCTAACCTAACCTAACCTAACCTAACCTAACCTAACCTAACCTAACCTAACCTAACCTAACCTAACCTAACCTAACCTTTTTTTTTTTTTTTTTTTTTTTTTTTTTTTTTTTTTTTTTTTTGTTTTTTTTTTTTTTTTGTCGCTGAGAAATGCTTTATGCATGCCCGCCTCACGGGGGACGAGACGGGGTATGTGGGACTCCCTGTCGGAATGACAGTATACCCACTAAAACTCAGCGGTGTTCCCTCATTCGCCGTGATGGGAGGGCCACGGGAATAGGCATAGCCTTTACCTCCATAGCCCTCCCGGCGCATGCCCGCCTAGATGATATGGCGGGCCCCGCATGCCCCCCACATTGGGGGGCTACGGGAATGGCCGGGAGCACCTAGCCATTCCCGTCCAACACTGGTGGAGGCCTGTGCAATGCAGGCAACGGTGCCCCCGCACCCGCTGCCTGCTGGCCCCCACGCCCGCCTAATTGGCAGGCCCCGCATGCCCCCCAGGATGGGGGGCTACGGCCGCAGAGGATAGGGAGAGCGGCAACGCCACACCGACACTCCTCCTCCCCTGCGGCCCCACCGCGTCCGCCATCGAACGGTGGCGGCCCCGTCAAGGCCGCGGAAGGTAGGGAGAGCGGCAACGTAACACCGACACTCCTCCCCCGCCGCGGCCTCTAATCCTCAGCCGCAATGTCTCCCACACGGGGGACATCGCGGCCCGCCTCAGGTAGGCTGCGATGTCGCCCAAGCGGCACCGCGACCTACCCGCCGGCCGCTACGTCGTCGGCTTTTCCGCACAGCCTAGACGAGCGGCCGCTCCTCGGGTTCCTCTTAGCTTCACCGTGGCCCAATCCACCACGGCTACTGAGCCCCCCCGCCTCGACAATGCGGGAACCCACCGGGGGGGAACCTAACCTAACCTAACCTAACCTAACCTAACCTAACCTAACCTAACCTAACCATATCTTTGCATCCCGGTGACGCAATATCAAGCTGTTTTCAGCATTTTAAATCTTAATTAGGCTCCCTGTAACGTTCCCGCTAGGGATAATTGACAAATTCGCGAAAAACCTTTTTTCGTTTATTGACTTGTAAAAATTTTCAAAAAACTCCCTTTAGAAAGCACTATTTTAAATTTTATTCAAAATTTTCAGTCTATTCCTGGTTTTTAATAATTTAATCCGATACTTACCTGCCTTACCTGTACTCCCGTGCGCGTTCCGCGAAGTCGAGTCCCGTTTCGGTGGTGTTATTCGGTGTTTTTACATACTTTTTGGTCATAAAATCAGTTTTTTCAGGATAATTCCCGATTTTTCTTCGGGATTATTCCAGGAACACAAATAGTTGACTAGCCCGCGCGGAGACGCGTCTTTTGACACCTCGCCCGTGCGCCTAGCTCGCATAGTACTTCTGTTATTCCAGAAACTCTTTACAGTCAATAGTACTGATATATAGACGAAATCTACCTAAGGGATACACGTTTTTGATCAAAACGCCATATCTTTGCATCCCGGTGACGCAATATCAAGCTGTTTTCAGCATTTTAAATCTTAATTAGGCTCCCTGTAACGTTCCCGCT
The DNA here is from genome assembly GCA_949629185.1 of Apamea crenata. Classification (NCBI taxonomy): domain Eukaryota; kingdom Metazoa; phylum Arthropoda; class Insecta; order Lepidoptera; family Noctuidae; genus Apamea; species Apamea crenata. The sequence goes on from OX451375.1 coordinate 40,238, forward strand.
AGGGATAATTGACAAATTCGCGAAAAACCTTTTTTCGTTTATTGACTTGTAAAATTTTTCAAAAAACTCCCTTTAGAAAGCACTATTTTAAATTTTATTCAAAATTTTCAGTCTCTTCCTGGTTTTTAATAATTTAATCCGATACCTACCTGCCTTACCTGTACTCCCGTGCGCGTTCCGCGAAGTCGAGTCCCGTTTCGGTGGTGTTATTCGGTGTTTTTACATACTTTTTGGTCATAAAATCAGTTTTTTCAGGATAATTCCCGATTTTTCTTCGGGATTATTCCAGGAACACAAATAGTTGACTAGCCCGCGCGGAGACGCGTCTTTTGACACCTCGCCCGTGCGCCTAGCTCGCATAGTACTTCTGATATTCCAGAAACTCTTTGCAGTCAATAGTACTGATACATAGACGAAATCTACCTAAGGGATACACGTTTTTGATAAAAACGTCATATCTTTGCATCCCGGTGACGCAATATCAAGCTGTTTTCAGCATTTTAAAACTAAATTAGACTCCCTGAAACGTTCCCACTAGGGATAATTGACAATTTCGCGAAAAACACTTTTTCGTTTATTGACTTGTAAAATTTTTCAAAAAACTCCCTTTAGAAAGCACTATTTTAAATTTTATTCAAAATTTTCAGTCTCTTCCTGGTTTTTAATAATTTAATCCGATACCTACCTGCCTTACCTGTACTCCCGTGCGCGTTCCGCGAAGTCGAGTCCCGTTTCGGTGGTGTTATTCGGTGTTTTTACATACTTTTTGGTCATAAAATCAGTTTTTTCAGGATAATTCCCGATTTTTCTTCGGGATTATTCCAGGAACACAAATAGTTGACTAGCCCGCGCGGAGACGCGTCTTTTGACACCTCGCCCGTGCGCCTAGCTCGCATAGTACTTCTGATATTCCAGAAACTCTTTGCAGTCAATAGTACTGATACATAGACGAAATCTACCTAAGGGATACACGTTTTTGATAAAAACGTCATATCTTTGCATCCCGGTGACGCAATATCAAGCTGTTTTCAGCATTTTAAAACTAAATTAGACTCCCTGAAACGTTCCCACTAGGGATAATTGACAATTTCGCGAAAAACACTTTTTCGTTTATTGACTTGTAAAATTTTTCAAAAAACTCCCTTTAGAAAGCACTATTTTAAATTTTATTCAAAATTTTCAGTCTCTTCCTGGTTTTTAATAATTTAATCCGATACCTACCTGCCTTACCTGTACTCCCGTGCGCGTTCCGCGAAGTCGAGTCCCGTTTCGGTGGTGTTATTCGGTGTTTTTACATACTTTTTGGTCATAAAATCAGTTTTTTCAGGATAATTCCCGATTTTTCTTCGGGATTATTCCAGGAACACAAATAGTTGACTAGCCCGCGCGGAGACGCGTCTTTTGACACCTCGCCCGTGCGCCTAGCTCGCATAGTACTTCTGATATTCCAGAAACTCTTTGCAGTCAATAGTACTGATACATAGACGAAATCTACCTAAGGGATACACGTTTTTGATAAAAACGTCATATCTTTGCATCCCGGTGACGCAATATCAAGCTGTTTTCAGCATTTTAAAACTAAATTAGACTCCCTGAAACGTTCCCACTAGGGATAATTGACAATTTCGCGAAAAACACTTTTTCGTTTATTGACTTGTAAAATTTTTCAAAAAACTCCCTTTAGAAAGCACTATTTTAAATTTTATTCAAAATTTTCAGTCTCTTCCTGGTTTTTAATAATTTAATCCGATACCTACCTGCCTTACCTGTACTCCCGTGCGCGTTCCGCGAAGTCGAGTCCCGTTTCGGTGGTGTTATTCGGTGTTTTTACATACTTTTTGGTCATAAAATCAGTTTTTTCAGGATAATTCCCGATTTTTCTTCGGGATTATTCCAGGAACACAAATAGTTGACTAGCCCGCGCGGAGACGCGTCTTTTGACACCTCGCCCGTGCGCCTAGCTCGCATAGTACTTCTGATATTCCAGAAACTCTTTGCAGTCAATAGTACTGATACATAGACGAAATCTACCTAAGGGATACACGTTTTTGATAAAAACGTCATATCTTTGCATCCCGGTGACGCAATATCAAGCTGTTTTCAGCATTTTAAAACTAAATTAGACTCCCTGAAACGTTCCCACTAGGGATAATTGACAATTTCGCGAAAAACACTTTTTCGTTTATTGACTTGTAAAATTTTTCAAAAAACTCCCTTTAGAAAGCACTATTTTAAATTTTATTCAAAATTTTCAGTCTCTTCCTGGTTTTTAATAATTTAATCCGATACCTACCTGCCTTACCTGTACTCCCGTGCGCGTTCCGCGAAGTCGAGTCCCGTTTCGGTGGTGTTATTCGGTGTTTTTACATACTTTTTGGTCATAAAATCAGTTTTTTCAGGATAATTCCCGATTTTTCTTCGGGATTATTCCAGGAACACAAATAGTTGACTAGCCCGCGCGGAGACGCGTCTTTTGACACCTCGCCCGTGCGCCTAGCTCGCATAGTACTTCTGATATTCCAGAAACTCTTTGCAGTCAATAGTACTGATACATAGACGAAATCTACCTAAGGGATACACGTTTTTGATAAAAACGTCATATCTTTGCATCCCGGTGACGCAATATCAAGCTGTTTTCAGCATTTTAAAACTAAATTAGACTCCCTGAAACGTTCCCACTAGGGATAATTGACAATTTCGCGAAAAACACTTTTTCGTTTATTGACTTGTAAAATTTTTCAAAAAACTCCCTTTAGAAAGCACTATTTTAAATTTTATTCAAAATTTTCAGTCTCTTCCTGGTTTTTAATAATTTAATCCGATACCTACCTGCCTTACCTGTACTCCCGTGCGCGTTCCGCGAAGTCGAGTCCCGTTTCGGTGGTGTTATTCGGTGTTTTTACATACTTTTTGGTCATAAAATCAGTTTTTTCAGGATAATTCCCGATTTTTCTTCGGGATTATTCCAGGAACACAAATAGTTGACTAGCCCGCGCGGAGACGCGTCTTTTGACACCTCGCCCGTGCGCCTAGCTCGCATAGTACTTCTGATATTCCAGAAACTCTTTGCAGTCAATAGTACTGATACATAGACGAAATCTACCTAAGGGATACACGTTTTTGATAAAAACGTCATATCTTTGCATCCCGGTGACGCAATATCAAGCTGTTTTCAGCATTTTAAAACTAAATTAGACTCCCTGAAACGTTCCCACTAGGGATAATTGACAATTTCGCGAAAAACACTTTTTCGTTTATTGACTTGTAAAATTTTTCAAAAAACTCCCTTTAGAAAGCACTATTTTAAATTTTATTCAAAATTTTCAGTCTCTTCCTGGTTTTTAATAATTTAATCCGATACCTACCTGCCTTACCTGTACTCCCGTGCGCGTTCCGCGAAGTCGAGTCCCGTTTCGGTGGTGTTATTCGGTGTTTTTACATACTTTTTGGTCATAAAATCAGTTTTTTCAGGATAATTCCCGATTTTTCTTCGGGATTATTCCAGGAACACAAATAGTTGACTAGCCCGCGCGGAGACGCGTCTTTTGACACCTCGCCCGTGCGCCTAGCTCGCATAGTACTTCTGATATTCCAGAAACTCTTTGCAGTCAATAGTACTGATACATAGACGAAATCTACCTAAGGGATACACGTTTTTGATAAAAACGTCATATCTTTGCATCCCGGTGACGCAATATCAAGCTGTTTTCAGCATTTTAAAACTAAATTAGACTCCCTGAAACGTTCCCACTAGGGATAATTGACAATTTCGCGAAAAACACTTTTTCGTTTATTGACTTGTAAAATTTTTCAAAAAACTCCCTTTAGAAAGCACTATTTTAAATTTTATTCAAAATTTTCAGTCTCTTCCTGGTTTTTAATAATTTAATCCGATACCTACCTGCCTTACCTGTACTCCCGTGCGCGTTCCGCGAAGTCGAGTCCCGTTTCGGTGGTGTTATTCGGTGTTTTTACATACTTTTTGGTCATAAAATCAGTTTTTTCAGGATAATTCCCGATTTTTCTTCGGGATTATTCCAGGAACACAAATAGTTGACTAGCCCGCGCGGAGACGCGTCTTTTGACACCTCGCCCGTGCGCCTAGCTCGCATAGTACTTCTGATATTCCAGAAACTCTTTGCAGTCAATAGTACTGATACATAGACGAAATCTACCTAAGGGATACACGTTTTTGATAAAAACGTCATATCTTTGCATCCCGGTGACGCAATATCAAGCTGTTTTCAGCATTTTAAAACTAAATTAGACTCCCTGAAACGTTCCCACTAGGGATAATTGACAATTTCGCGAAAAACACTTTTTCGTTTATTGACTTGTAAAATTTTTCAAAAAACTCCCTTTAGAAAGCACTATTTTAAATTTTATTCAAAATTTTCAGTCTCTTCCTGGTTTTTAATAATTTAATCCGATACCTACCTGCCTTACCTGTACTCCCGTGCGCGTTCCGCGAAGTCGAGTCCCGTTTCGGTGGTGTTATTCGGTGTTTTTACATACTTTTTGGTCATAAAATCAGTTTTTTCAGGATAATTCCCGATTTTTCTTCGGGATTATTCCAGGAACACAAATAGTTGACTAGCCCGCGCGGAGACGCGTCTTTTGACACCTCGCCCGTGCGCCTAGCTCGCATAGTACTTCTGATATTCCAGAAACTCTTTGCAGTCAATAGTACTGATACATAGACGAAATCTACCTAAGGGATACACGTTGCCCGTGCCGGACGGCGCGTTGTGTTCCACGCGCGCCTCAAAGAGATGTCAGCAGAGGACGGGGCCCCACAGGGCCGAAGCCTGCCGGGGCGGTGGGATTTTCCGAAAGGTTAACCGCTGCCCTGGAACAGAAAGGGCTAAGGACGGAACACGGGTGGGTTTTAGTCAGTAAAAGTCTGACACTCCCTTCCGCTCCACCCAGAGCGGGAGGGGTCATTTGATGATTTCCCATCCACAAAAAAAAAAAAAAAAAAAAAAAAAAAGGGATACACGTTTTTGATAAAAACGTCATATCTTTGCATCCCGGTGACGCAATATCAAGCTGTTTTCAGCATTTTAAAACTAAATTAGACTCCCTGAAACGTTCCCACTAGGGATAATTGACAATTTCGCGAAAAACACTTTTTCGTTTATTGACTTGTAAAATTTTTCAAAAAACTCCCTTTAGAAAGCACTATTTTAAATTTTATTCAAAATTTTCAGTCTCTTCCTGGTTTTTAATAATTTAATCCGATACCTACCTGCCTTACCTGTACTCCCGTGCGCGTTCCGCGAAGTCGAGTCCCGTTTCGGTGGTGTTATTCGGTGTTTTTACATACTTTTTGGTCATAAAATCAGTTTTTTCAGGATAATTCCCGATTTTTCTTCGGGATTATTCCAGGAACACAAATAGTTGACTAGCCCGCGCGGAGACGCGTCTTTTGACACCTCGCCCGTGCGCCTAGCTCGCATAGTACTTCTGATATTCCAGAAACTCTTTGCAGTCAATAGTACTGATACATAGACGAAATCTACCTAAGGGATACACGTTTTTGATAAAAACGTCATATCTTTGCATCCCGGTGACGCAATATCAAGCTGTTTTCAGCATTTTAAAACTAAATTAGACTCCCTGAAACGTTCCCACTAGGGATAATTGACAATTTCGCGAAAAACACTTTTTCGTTTATTGACTTGTAAAATTTTTCAAAAAACTCCCTTTAGAAAGCACTATTTTAAATTTTATTCAAAATTTTCAGTCTCTTCCTGGTTTTTAATAATTTAATCCGATACCTACCTGCCTTACCTGTACTCCCGTGCGCGTTCCGCGAAGTCGAGTCCCGTTTCGGTGGTGTTATTCGGTGTTTTTACATACTTTTTGGTCATAAAATCAGTTTTTTCAGGATAATTCCCGATTTTTCTTCGGGATTATTCCAGGAACACAAATAGTTGACTAGCCCGCGCGGAGACGCGTCTTTTGACACCTCGCCCGTGCGCCTAGCTCGCATAGTACTTCTGATATTCCAGAAACTCTTTGCAGTCAATAGTACTGATACATAGACGAAATCTACCTAAGGGATACACGTTTTTGATAAAAACGTCATATCTTTGCATCCCGGTGACGCAATATCAAGCTGTTTTCAGCATTTTAAAACTAAATTAGACTCCCTGAAACGTTCCCACTAGGGATAATTGACAATTTCGCGAAAAACACTTTTTCGTTTATTGACTTGTAAAATTTTTCAAAAAACTCCCTTTAGAAAGCACTATTTTAAATTTTATTCAAAATTTTCAGTCTCTTCCTGGTTTTTAATAATTTAATCCGATACCTACCTGCCTTACCTGTACTCCCGTGCGCGTTCCGCGAAGTCGAGTCCCGTTTCGGTGGTGTTATTCGGTGTTTTTACATACTTTTTGGTCATAAAATCAGTTTTTTCAGGATAATTCCCGATTTTTCTTCGGGATTATTCCAGGAACACAAATAGTTGACTAGCCCGCGCGGAGACGCGTCTTTTGACACCTCGCCCGTGCGCCTAGCTCGCATAGTACTTCTGATATTCCAGAAACTCTTTGCAGTCAATAGTACTGATACATAGACGAAATCTACCTAAGGGATACACGTTTTTGATAAAAACGTCATATCTTTGCATCCCGGTGACGCAATATCAAGCTGTTTTCAGCATTTTAAAACTAAATTAGACTCCCTGAAACGTTCCCACTAGGGATAATTGACAATTTCGCGAAAAACACTTTTTCGTTTATTGACTTGTAAAATTTTTCAAAAAACTCCCTTTAGAAAGCACTATTTTAAATTTTATTCAAAATTTTCAGTCTCTTCCTGGTTTTTAATAATTTAATCCGATACCTACCTGCCTTACCTGTACTCCCGTGCGCGTTCCGCGAAGTCGAGTCCCGTTTCGGTGGTGTTATTCGGTGTTTTTACATACTTTTTGGTCATAAAATCAGTTTTTTCAGGATAATTCCCGATTTTTCTTCGGGATTATTCCAGGAACACAAATAGTTGACTAGCCCGCGCGGAGACGCGTCTTTTGACACCTCGCCCGTGCGCCTAGCTCGCATAGTACTTCTGATATTCCAGAAACTCTTTGCAGTCAATAGTACTGATACATAGACGAAATCTACCTAAGGGATACACGTTTTTGATAAAAACGTCATATCTTTGCATCCCGGTGACGCAATATCAAGCTGTTTTCAGCATTTTAAAACTAAATTAGACTCCCTGAAACGTTCCCACTAGGGATAATTGACAATTTCGCGAAAAACACTTTTTCGTTTATTGACTTGTAAAATTTTTCAAAAAACTCCCTTTAGAAAGCACTATTTTAAATTTTATTCAAAATTTTCAGTCTCTTCCTGGTTTTTAATAATTTAATCCGATACCTACCTGCCTTACCTGTACTCCCGTGCGCGTTCCGCGAAGTCGAGTCCCGTTTCGGTGGTGTTATTCGGTGTTTTTACATACTTTTTGGTCATAAAATCAGTTTTTTCAGGATAATTCCCGATTTTTCTTCGGGATTATTCCAGGAACACAAATAGTTGACTAGCCCGCGCGGAGACGCGTCTTTTGACACCTCGCCCGTGCGCCTAGCTCGCATAGTACTTCTGATATTCCAGAAACTCTTTGCAGTCAATAGTACTGATACATAGACGAAATCTACCTAAGGGATACACGTTTTTGATAAAAACGTCATATCTTTGCATCCCGGTGACGCAATATCAAGCTGTTTTCAGCATTTTAAAACTAAATTAGACTCCCTGAAACGTTCCCACTAGGGATAATTGACAATTTCGCGAAAAGCACTTTTTCGTTTATTGACTTGTAAAATTTTTCAAAAAACTCCCTTTAGAAAGCACTATTTTAAATTTTATTCAAAATTTTCAGTCTCTTCCTGGTTTTTAATAATTTAATCCGATACCTACCTGCCTTACCTGTACTCCCGTGCGCGTTCCGCGAAGTCGAGTCCCGTTTCGGTGGTGTTATTCGGTGTTTTTACATACTTTTTGGTCATAAAATCAGTTTTTTCAGGATAATTCCCGATTTTTCTTCGGGATTATTCCAGGAACACAAATAGTTGACTAGCCCGCGCGGAGACGCGTCTTTTGACACCTCGCCCGTGCGCCTAGCTCGCATAGTACTTCTGATATTCCAGAAACTCTTTGCAGTCAATAGTACTGATACATAGACGAAATCTACCTAAGGGATACACGTTTTTGATAAAAACGTCATATCTTTGCATCCCGGTGACGCAATATCAAGCTGTTTTCAGCATTTTAAAACTAAATTAGACTCCCTGAAACGTTCCCACTAGGGATAATTGACAATTTCGCGAAAAACACTTTTTCGTTTATTGACTTGTAAAATTTTTCAAAAAACTCCCTTTAGAAAGCACTATTTTAAATTTTATTCAAAATTTTCAGTCTCTTCCTGGTTTTTAATAATTTAATCCGATACCTACCTGCCTTACCTGTACTCCCGTGCGCGTTCCGCGAAGTCGAGTCCCGTTTCGGTGGTGTTATTCGGTGTTTTTACATACTTTTTGGTCATAAAATCAGTTTTTTCAGGATAATTCCCGATTTTTCTTCGGGATTATTCCAGGAACACAAATAGTTGACTAGCCCGCGCGGAGACGCGTCTTTTGACACCTCGCCCGTGCGCCTAGCTCGCATAGTACTTCTGATATTCCAGAAACTCTTTGCAGTCAATAGTACTGATACATAGACGAAATCTACCTAAGGGATACACGTTTTTGATAAAAACGTCATATCTTTGCATCCCGGTGACGCAATATCAAGCTGTTTTCAGCATTTTAAAACTAAATTAGACTCCCTGAAACGTTCCCACTAGGGATAATTGACAATTTCGCGAAAAACACTTTTTCGTTTATTGACTTGTAAAATTTTTCAAAAAACTCCCTTTAGAAAGCACTATTTTAAATTTTATTCAAAATTTTCAGTCTCTTCCTGGTTTTTAATAATTTAATCCGATACCTACCTGCCTTACCTGTACTCCCGTGCGCGTTCCGCGAAGTCGAGTCCCGTTTCGGTGGTGTTATTCGGTGTTTTTACATACTTTTTGGTCATAAAATCAGTTTTTTCAGGATAATTCCCGATTTTTCTTCGGGATTATTCCAGGAACACAAATAGTTGACTAGCCCGCGCGGAGACGCGTCTTTTGACACCTCGCCCGTGCGCCTAGCTCGCATAGTACTTCTGATATTCCAGAAACTCTTTGCAGTCAATAGTACTGATACATAGACGAAATCTACCTAAGGGATACACGTTTTTGATAAAAACGTCATATCTTTGCATCCCGGTGACGCAATATCAAGCTGTTTTCAGCATTTTAAAACTAAATTAGACTCCCTGAAACGTTCCCACTAGGGATAATTGACAATTTCGCGAAAAACACTTTTTCGTTTATTGACTTGTAAAATTTTTCAAAAAACTCCCTTTAGAAAGCACTATTTTAAATTTTATTCAAAATTTTCAGTCTCTTCCTGGTTTTTAATAATTTAATCCGATACCTACCTGCCTTACCTGTACTCCCGTGCGCGTTCCGCGAAGTCGAGTCCCGTTTCGGTGGTGTTATTCGGTGTTTTTACATACTTTTTGGTCATAAAATCAGTTTTTTCAGGATAATTCCCGATTTTTCTTCGGGATTATTCCAGGAACACAAATAGTTGACTAGCCCGCGCGGAGACGCGTCTTTTGACACCTCGCCCGTGCGCCTAGCTCGCATAGTACTTCTGATATTCCAGAAACTCTTTGCAGTCAATAGTACTGATACATAGACGAAATCTACCTAAGGGATACACGTTTTTGATAAAAACGTCATATCTTTGCATCCCGGTGACGCAATATCAAGCTGTTTTCAGCATTTTAAAACTAAATTAGACTCCCTGAAACGTTCCCACTAGGGATAATTGACAATTTCGCGAAAAGCACTTTTTCGTTTATTGACTTGTAAAATTTTTCAAAAAACTCCCTTTAGAAAGCACTATTTTAAATTTTATTCAAAATTTTCAGTCTCTTCCTGGTTTTTAATAATTTAATCCGATACCTACCTGCCTTACCTGTACTCCCGTGCGCGTTCCGCGAAGTCGAGTCCCGTTTCGGTGGTGTTATTCGGTGTTTTTACATACTTTTTGGTCATAAAATCAGTTTTTTCAGGATAATTCCCGATTTTTCTTCGGGATTATTCCAGGAACACAAATAGTTGACTAGCCCGCGCGGAGACGCGTCTTTTGACACCTCGCCCGTGCGCCTAGCTCGCATAGTACTTCTGATATTCCAGAAACTCTTTGCAGTCAATAGTACTGATACATAGACGAAATCTACCTAAGGGATACACGTTTTTGATAAAAACGTCATATCTTTGCATCCCGGTGACGCAATATCAAGCTGTTTTCAGCATTTTAAAACTAAATTAGACTCCCTGAAACGTTCCCACTAGGGATAATTGACAATTTCGCGAAAAACACTTTTTCGTTTATTGACTTGTAAAATTTTTCAAAAAACTCCCTTTAGAAAGCACTATTTTAAATTTTATTCAAAATTTTCAGTCTCTTCCTGGTTTTTAATAATTTAATCCGATACCTACCTGCCTTACCTGTACTCCCGTGCGCGTTCCGCGAAGTCGAGTCCCGTTTCGGTGGTGTTATTCGGTGTTTTTACATACTTTTTGGTCATAAAATCAGTTTTTTCAGGATAATTCCCGATTTTTCTTCGGGATTATTCCAGGAACACAAATAGTTGACTAGCCCGCGCGGAGACGCGTCTTTTGACACCTCGCCCGTGCGCCTAGCTCGCATAGTACTTCTGATATTCCAGAAACTCTTTGCAGTCAATAGTACTGATACATAGACGAAATCTACCTAAGGGATACACGTTTTTGATAAAAACGTCATATCTTTGCATCCCGGTGACGCAATATCAAGCTGTTTTCAGCATTTTAAAACTAAATTAGACTCCCTGAAACGTTCCCACTAGGGATAATTGACAATTTCGCGAAAAACACTTTTTCGTTTATTGACTTGTAAAATTTTTCAAAAAACTCCCTTTAGAAAGCACTATTTTAAATTTTATTCAAAATTTTCAGTCTCTTCCTGGTTTTTAATAATTTAATCCGATACCTACCTGCCTTACCTGTACTCCCGTGCGCGTTCCGCGAAGTCGAGTCCCGTTTCGGTGGTGTTATTCGGTGTTTTTACATACTTTTTGGTCATAAAATCAGTTTTTTCAGGATAATTCCCGATTTTTCTTCGGGATTATTCCAGGAACACAAATAGTTGACTAGCCCGCGCGGAGACGCGTCTTTTGACACCTCGCCCGTGCGCCTAGCTCGCATAGTACTTCTGATATTCCAGAAACTCTTTGCAGTCAATAGTACTGATACATAGACGAAATCTACCTAAGGGATACACGTTTGGGGTGCATGTTGAAGAGCCTCCTCGTGGCGCACCCTGGGCAACGTCGGCTCCAAGTGCCCACCAGATTTTGGTGGACACTTGGGGCTGGCGGCTAATCTTCAACAAACGGGGAAGGGTCACGGTTCCAATCACCGATCATCCTTGATGGTCGGTGAAGGGAACCGGGCTATAGTACGTCCACTCCCCCTCTGCTTACAGAGGAAGGTGAGTGGGCGTAGACTGGGGAGGGGCGGCTCGCGCCGCTGCACCCACGGGAGTGTGGGTCGTGAAGGGAGTCCATGTCCGCGCTGCGTCTGTCCGGTATCCGGCGGCAGCGTGGGGACGCCGGGGCGGCGGTTGGTTTTGCCCAGCCGTCGGCCACACCGTAATTCTGAGTTCAGGACCGGGGGTCCGGGCCACTGAGGCCCGGGCCGCGAGGAAGACAACCTCTCTAAAAAATCACCCCAATCCCAAGGTCTAGCGTGCCGAGGGGATGAATGGCCGGAGGGGATCCGGTCATTAGCGCGAATAGGGACCTCACCCTTAAAAGGACAACATGAAAAAGCAGACTAAAGGAATTATTCCCCAGGCGGGCAACCTCCTCAAGGAGGCACAATCCCGTCCTTCTACGGAAGGCAGCCCCACCGTATATGGGGGGGGCACCGATAGTCTCGTGGGCCGGCACACCACCGCCGACCCGCGTCAACCTGCGTCGCAAGAAAAGGAGCTCCGGGCTAGCCTGGAGCGCCTGTGCGACGCAGAGGTACCGCGCAAGGAGCGCACAGAGGAGAGGAGTGATGCGGGGTTGGAGTCCGACGTCGCATCGGGAGGATCGAGCACGGAAGGCTCAGGGAGCCCGTGCCGTGCGAAGGAGATGGCTGCCGCTGCTTATAGAAAGGGACGAAGCAAGCGGCCAAGGTCAGTGGGCGGCCAGGGGTCGTCCTCTGACTGGGAGCTGGCCAGGAAGATCCCCACCACGAGGCGGGGAGGAGTCCGGAGCCGAGGCACAGGGAGGGGCCTCACCGCTCGGGAGGCGGCCGAGCGTGCGGAGAAGCCCGCAAAGGAGGGGGAGACCGGTCGCGCCGTCGCCTCGGAGCCCTCAGGTGACGAGGCGGTTGAGGTTGGCGGCCCCGAGGCGGACCGCAAACGAAGCTTTGCGGCGGTCGTGGAGGCTGCGATCCGGGTCGTGGCCTTGAAGAAGCGCCAGGACACAAAAAACAAGGCCATCGACTCGGCAATGGCCTCCATTATGGCGGCAGCGGAGGCGGCCAACTACGCCGGTCCTTCGGCTGGCGAAGTGGCCGCATTGCGGGCGGACGTGGCTCGCCTGACGGCTGCCACGGAGCTTCTCCAAGAGGAGAACCGGAGGCTCCGTGCAGACCTGGCCGGCCTGAAAGTCCCCGACAAGGAGAGGGCGGAACCGACAAGCCGGCCCGTGCCGGTGGAGAACCAGGTGTTGGACCTGGTTCGGAAGGAGCTGGCGACCTTCCAGGCGCGTTTCGACGTCCTGGAGGGGATCGTTCTGCGCCCCCCCTTGGCGGGTAGGACGGCGACCACGTATGCGGCCGCTGCCGCCCCTAAGCCCGGGCCGTCTGGCCGGGCCCAGGTGCTGGCCAAACCAACGTCGGCAGGAGGAGCCCCGGCGCCGGCGAAACCGGCGCCGGCGAAACCGACACCGGCGAAACCGGCGCCGGCGAAACCGGCGTCGGCTGGCGGAGCCTCGGCGCCTGCAAAACCGGCGCCGGCCCATAAAAAGAAGGGCAAAACGGCTGGGAAGGCGAGGGCCCCAGAGCCTTCGCCTCTCCCAGAAGAACCTCCCACGACCAACGCAGAGTGGCAAGTGGTCGGGGAGAGGAGGAAGGCGGCCAAGGCGGCCAGAAAAAAGGCGCAAAGGCGGCGCCGCAAGGAGCGAGCCGTTGCGGCTAGGCTTCGCTCCCCTAAGACCGCGGCTGTAGTCATAACACTACAGCCGGACGCGGTTAAAGGGGGGGTGACCTACTGCGACGTGCTCACGAAGGCAAAGGCGGCGGTGGACCTCCAGGAGCTGGGGATCACCGGGGGCCTCCGGTATAGGGTGACCGCCACTGGTGCCCGCATGCTGGAGATCCCCGGTGCGACGAGTGGCCCCACCGCTGACGCCCTAGCTGAGAAGCTGAGGGCGTCCCTCAATGCGGACGAGGCTCGAGTCTCCAGGCCCGTCAAGTGCGCAGACATGCGAATTATGGGCCTGGATGACTCCATTACGGAGAAGGAGGTGGTAGCCGCCGTCGTCGGGACGGGCGGGTGTCTGGCCGACCAGGTGAAGGCGGGCACCATACGTCCCGACTTCACGGGCATGCGAACCATTACGGTAAGCTGTCCCGTGACGGCGGCGAGGCAGATAGTGGAGGGCGGAAGACTCCTGGTGGGCTGGGTGTCAGCGCAGGTCAAGCTGCTGGAGCCCAGACCTCTGAGGTGCTATCGGTGCCTCGTGGGACACCACGCGAGCGCCATGTGCACCTCGGAGGACCGCAGCACTCTGTGCTTTCGCTGCGGTAAGCCCGGACATAAGGCCGGCTCGTGCAACGCCACGCCGCACTGCGTCGCATGTGCGGCTGCTGGCAAGCCGGCCGATCACCGGGCGGGGAGCAAGTCCTGCGCCCCACCCACCGAAGCCAGGAGGAAAGGCAGGCCCTCCGCCGCCGTCGCCACCACCACCACCGTCGCCGCCACTGCTGCCGCCGCCGCCACCGCCGCCGCCGCCGCCACCGCCGCCGCCGCCGCCACCGCCGCCGCCGCCGCCACCGCCGCCGCTGCTGAAGGGCCTCCTCAAGAGGCCCGGGAGGGGGTTGAAATGGAGGAGTAATGGCTCCTTTACGCCTCCTCCAGGCGAACATCAACCACTGCGCCTGCGCTCAGGACTTGTTGCTCCAGACCATGGCGCAGTGGTCGATTAATATCGCCGTGGTCGCTGAGCCGTACTTTGTCCCGCCCAGGGATGACTGGGTGGAGGACCTTAGCGGCTCAGTGGCCATAATTTCGTCGGCTGCCGCCGGTACCCCGTCCCTCGAATGTGTCACGAAGGGACAGGGGTGCGTAGCAGCACGGTTCGGAGAGATTGTAGTAGTGGGAGTTTACTTCTCTCCGAGCCGAACTCTCGCCGAGCTCCAGAACTCTTTAACAGAGTTGAGTGTCGTCGTCGCCAGGAACCATCCCTTCTCCGTGCTAGTGCTCGGGGACTTCAACGCCAAGAACTTGGCCTGGGGTTCCCGGTGCACGGACGTGCGGGGCAGGATGGTGGAGGACTGGGCTCTGGAAACAGGCCTGGTCGTCCTAAATCGGGGTTCTGTTCCTACGTGTGTGCGGATGCGGGGCGAGTCGGTAGTGGACATCTCGTTCGCCAGCCCCGCTCTGACGCAGCAGGTCATTGACTGGCGCGTCATGGAGGAGGTGGAGACCTACTCCGATCACCGGTATATCCGGTTCGATGTCTCCGCCCAGACCTCCAGCGCGCTGGTCCAACAGGCCCCGAGTGGTCCGCGGTGGGCGCTGAAGCAGCTGGACCGGGAGCTTCTCCTGGAAGCCTCGATCGTGCAGGCCTGGGTGTATTCACCGGACAGGCCTGCTGATATCGACGATGAGGCGGAGTGGTTCCGGGAGGCCATGTCCGAGATTTGTGACGTGGCAATGCCCCGAGTCCGGCCAGGACGCGCCCGACGTCAGGTGTACTGGTGGTCGCAGGAGATCGCGGCGTTACGCAAAGCGTGCGTCGACGCGCGACACCGGTACACCAGGCACCGCAGGCGCCGCATCCGCCCTCCGGATGCGGAAGCCACGGAGGCGGAGCTGTACGGGGGGTACAGAGCGGCGAAGACCGCCCTCCGAGAGGCTGTCCAGCGGGCCAAGGACTTGGCCCGCGAGGAGATGCTGGAGACTCTGAACAGAGATCCATGGGGGCGCCCTTACAAGATGGTGCGGAATAAACTCCGCACCTGGGCCCCCCCGCTGACACAGAGTCTCCGCCCACAGCTGGTGGAGGAGGTGGTGAGCGCTCTGTTCCCTTCACGGGGGGAGCATACTCCCCCGCCTATGGCTCCGCCAATAGCGGTGTCCGAAGCGGACCACATGGACGACGACGACGACACACCCGAAGTGACCGGGGTAGAGCTGGGAGCGGCGGTAGGCAGGCTGAAGGCCAAAAATACCGCCCCAGGACCCGATGGCGTGCCGGGTAAAGCCTGGGTCCTGGCCTCGACGGCTCTCGGGCCTCGACTGGAGGCGCTCTTAAGCGCATGCATGGAGAGAGGCCAGTTTCCACTCCGTTGGAAGACAGGGAAGCTGGTCCTCATTCAGAAGCCAGGGCGCCCTGCGGACTCTCCGTCCGCATACCGGCCCATTGTGCTGCTCGACGAGGTTGGCAAGCTCTTCGAGAGAGTGATTGCGGGCCGCCTCGTCGGGCACCTGGTGGGGACAGGGCCGGATCTTGCGGATAGCCAGTTTGGCTTCCGCAAGGGGCGCTCGACGGTGGACGCCATCATGCGCGTTAGAGCCCTCACGACGGGGGATGCGGTGTCCCGGGGCGGGGCCGTCGTGGCGGTGTCACTCGACATCGCCAACGCGTTTAACACCCTGCCCTGGAGTTGCATTGGGGAGGCACTTCGGTATCACCGGGTGCCGACCTACCTCCGTCGAATAGTCGGGGCGTATCTGACGGATAGAGCCGTCATCTACCCCGGTCGCGACGGGAACTGGAGCCGGCGAGAGATGTCGTGCGGTGTCCCACAGGGATCGGTTCTGGGGCCGCTCCTGTGGGACATCGGTTACGACTGGGTGCTGCGGGCAGACCTCCCTGATGGCGTCAGTGTAGTTTGCTACGCTGACGACACGCTGGTCCTGGCGCAGGGGAGGTCGCATCAGGCGGCGGCCGACGCAATGACACGCGGGGTTGCGATAGTCGTGGATAGGATCCGGCAGTTGGGTCTCGAGGTGGCATTGCACAAGTCCGAGGCCATGTCCTTTCATGGGCCCCGGTACGGGCCA
Source organism: Apamea crenata (assembly GCA_949629185.1). Classification (NCBI taxonomy): domain Eukaryota; kingdom Metazoa; phylum Arthropoda; class Insecta; order Lepidoptera; family Noctuidae; genus Apamea; species Apamea crenata. Next base: position 56,673 of record OX451375.1, read on the forward strand.
CCTTCGGGATCTCAACTGATGGTAGGAGGGGTTCACATCGGCGTCGAGACAACGATGAGATACCTGGGTCTCGTCCTTGACAGCCGGTGGAACTTCGTCGAGCATTTCCGACGTTTGGCCCCCAAACTGGAACGGGCCGGGGCCGCCTTAAAGCGGCTCCTGCCCAACCTGAGGGGGCCAAACGCCTCCTGCCGGAGGCTTTACGCGGGGGTCGTGCGGTCCATGGCCCTATATGGGGCCCCGGTATGGGCGCGTTCACTGCGGCTTCGAGCCGCACACTATCTGAACGCGCCCCAGAAGGTGGTAGCCGTAAGGCTGATCCGGGGCTACCGCACGATCTCGCGCGAGGCGGCATGCCTCCTTGCCGGACTGCCGCCATGGGATCTGGAGGCGATAGTGCTTGCGCGCCTGCATGATAGGCGCGCGGAGGCACTACGCCGGGGGGAAACTCTGCACCCGCGGCAAATCGCTGCGGAGCGGACGGACCTCCGGCGCGATCTCATGGCGGAATGGAAGGCGCGACTATCGCAACCCAGCGCAGGGCACGCCGCGATAGCGGCGATAAGACCCCTCTTTGAGGAGTGGCTAGAGAGGCGTCACGGCGCTCTCACGTACCGCCTGACGCAGGTCCTCTCCGGACACGGATGTTTCGGGAGGTTCCTGCACATCATCAGGCGGGAGGAGACGCCCGGGTGTCACCACTGCCCGGATCGCCCAGAGGACACGGTGGAGCACACGGTGGAGGTCTGCCCTGCTTGGGCGGAGACCCGCCGTGTCCTCGTGGAGGCGATCGGCAACGGCGGCGACCTCTCGCGCCCGGCCCTGGTGCAAGCCATGGTCCGGGGCGAGAGAGAATGGGAGGCAGTCACCTCCTTCTGCGAAGCAGTCATGCTAGCGAAGGAGGTGGCGGGGAGGCTGAGGGAGAACACCTCACGCCTCAGCCGCCGCGGGAGACGCTCCGGGCGTCGGGAGCCGCGTGACGACTCCCGGCCACCGTAGGCGCGGGCCTGCGGGCGGTGAGTAATGGGTAGCTCACCGTCCGATCAGGACCAGGCCCGTGCCGGACGGCGCGTTGTGTTCCACGCGCGCCTCAAAGAGATGTCAGCAGAGGACGGGGCCCCACAGGGCCGAAGCCTGCCGGGGCGGTGGGATTTTCCGAAAGGTTAACCGCTGCCCTGGAACAGAAAGGGCTAAGGACGGAACACGGGTGGGTTTTAGTCAGTAAAAGTCTGACACTCCCTTCCGCTCCACCCAGAGCGGGAGGGGTCATTTGATGATTTCCCATCCACAAAAAAAAAAAAAAAAAAAAAAAGGGATACACGTTTTTGATAAAAACGTCATATCTTTGCATCCCGGTGACGCAATATCAAGCTGTTTTCAGCATTTTAAAACTAAATTAGACTCCCTGAAACGTTCCCACTAGGGATAATTGACAATTTCGCGAAAAACACTTTTTCGTTTATTGACTTGTAAAATTTTTCAAAAAACTCCCTTTAGAAAGCACTATTTTAAATTTTATTCAAAATTTTCAGTCTCTTCCTGGTTTTTAATAATTTAATCCGATACCTACCTGCCTTACCTGTACTCCCGTGCGCGTTCCGCGAAGTCGAGTCCCGTTTCGGTGGTGTTATTCGGTGTTTTTACATACTTTTTGGTCATAAAATCAGTTTTTTCAGGATAATTCCCGATTTTTCTTCGGGATTATTCCAGGAACACAAATAGTTGACTAGCCCGCGCGGAGACGCGTCTTTTGACACCTCGCACGTGCGCCTAGCTCGTAAAAAATTTCGCCCACCCACCCGCCCTCTGGTCTATAGGAAGGTAGACGTTGGGTTTTGGGCAAAATTTTTTATCGTCAAATTAGCTCTTCCGCCCTCCCGTTTGTCACTGGCCAGGTAAACTTTTAAGTTTTTTTTGGAGTTTTGTTGAAAAATTTTTTTTTTTTAATACTTGATATTTTATCTCTTTTTAATAAATAAGGGAATTGTCGGTCCTTCGGACATTTTAAGCGTCATCTGTACGCAGTACTGACGGAATTTTATTTACCCGACCAAGTTCTTGTTCACAGGGACCATATTTCTTTTAATAGTTGTCGCTTCTGGTTGATCCCCCCTTTACAGGGACACAGAAGCAGCGCTAGTGCCATCTGACGGGTCACGGGTCTAATTTATGAACTTGACGTTCACAAAGGCCACCGCCATGTTCCGCACACCGGCTAAGAGGGGCGCACGCTCGCCAGGCTCCAGCGGCTCACAGCATTCGACTGAAAAGGTGGAACCTTCGCTCCCCAGTGTGAGGCGAAGCATTGGGGAATGGGAGGCCGGGAAAGCTGAGCCTAAGACCAAGTCCCCGGTTTACCCAAAGGGTGACACCACACCACCTACCCGAAACATTTTGGCTCACTTGCACCGAACATCTGGTGAAACCGCAGGGCCACTACAGAGACCGGAGTCGAGGTACCCCAGTCTCACAGCGGAGGCGAGAGCTTGCCTGAATAAGGCAAAGCTGCATTTGGCAAACTCTCGCAATCTCAAAACTGAGATTAAGACTGGGGTTACCGATGCCATCAACCGGCTCTATGAGCTCGTAAAAGAGTCGGAGCGGAGCAAGACTACTATAGGGCCTGCGCCTCCGGTCGCACTTGCGGTCGTACCTGCACTCGAGCCTGCAGTCGCACCAGCGCCCGCGCCACTTATCACCCACGCGTCAATGGAACAACCGACGCAGCTGATGAAGAGCCTCATGGATGGCCTTGAACAGCACAAGCTGGCGTTGCAGGAGTGCAAACAGCAGACCCAGGCTCTGTCGGAGCAACTCCAGCTGGCCCCTCGCTTTGTCGCAGGCCAAGGCCCAACGTTCGCGGAGATCGCCGCCGGCCCGAAGCAGAACATCCAGGAACCTCTTCACTCGGTTATTGTATCATCTGTGAATGATCAGGACACCGGTGAAGAGGTTCTTGAGAAGCTCAGGACGGCGGTCGATGCCAGAAACGAGGGCACTAGGGTGGAGCGGCTGCGCAAAGCGAGGGACCAGAAGGTGGTGGTCGGTTTTAAAACCAAAGAGGAGATGACGAAGGTGACAGAAAGGATTCGGAGGACAGGCAATCTTGTGGTAGAAGAGGTCAAAAACAAGGACCCCCTTGTCATCATCAGGGACGTCCTCTCCTGCCACACGGATGCCGAGATCCTCCAGTCCTTGCAGCGGCAAAACACCCACCTGGTTGGGGACATTCCTGCAGATGACGTGAGGATGGGGGTGAAGTACCGTCGTAGGACGAGGAACCCCCACATGTGCCACGTCATCCTGCAGGTGTCCCCTACTGTGTGGCAGAGGCTGACGACGGCGGGTCGCGTGCACATCGACCTGCAGCGAGTGCGAGTGCTGGACCAGTCACCACTGGTGCAGTGCACTCGCTGTCTGTGCTTCGGCCACAGCCGAAAACTGTGCACGCAGCCCGCTGACCTCTGCATCCACTGCGGTGACCCTCACCTCCGGGCTGACTGTCCATCACGCATGGCAGCGGAGGCGCCGCGCTGCCATAACTGCCTGTCAGCCAAGATGGATAAAACCGACCACAACGCCTTCGACGGTGGCTGCCCGGTGCGCAGCAAGTGGGACGCATTGGCGCGCCTGTCGGTGGCGTACTGCTGAGGTGGAGACGAAGCTCCCTGGAAGTGGGAACCACAGCGGTAGTAATTTCAAAGTTCACAGTCTAAGGGAAGCAAATTGGAGCCAACTTCATGAGAAATTGGCCCAACTTAAAGCTGATACTAAAGACAAACTTACTTTACCGTTGTGGTCCGGCAAGCTCGTTACAGTCAAAATTTTGGTTATGGAATTAATAGTAAATATAAGTAGAATAGGCAATAAATTTAGGCAAATTGTAGTAATAAATTATAGGATAAGAAATAAAGTAGTAGGTATAAGAAAATATGACTAAATAATATATTGTAGATATATTAGGATAGCCATAGAATAAATATAGTTTAAATAAGTCACAGTAGAAATATTATTATAATTAGCTTGGATAGAATATAGAAACACAAAAATAAAGAAAAACTCAAAAAATAAAATGTAGAAATTAGTTATAATTACTTACTGGGTATTTAATTCGTATAACAGTTATTATAGTTATTACGTAGTAGGTATTTTAGATGTTTTTATTAGAGTTATTGTTTGTTAGGAGTAAGCTGTTTAGGATTTTACTATGACGATGCGTAGCATGAAGTGAGGTGAATACTTCCAGGATCTGTCCACTTCCTGCAATAGGGCCGCTTTGAATAAAACTCGAACAGGAAAAAGCAGGACCAATGTCTGAAAAGGGCTCTGATTATGTCAGAGGGACACTGAGCAAAGGCAGGAGTGGGTTTTAGCCGGTAAGAGTCCGGCACTGCCCAGACTGCCTCATAAGTGAGGCAGTCTGGGCGTCCATGAGGATTTCCCACTCCTGCCAAAACAAAAAAAAAAAAAAAAAAAAAAAAAAACCTAACCTAACCTAACCTAACCTAACCTAACCTAACCTAACCTAACCCACGTCATATCTTTGCATCCCGGTGACGCAATATCAAGCTGTTTTCAGCATTTTGAACCTTAACTAGACTCCCTGTAACGTTCCCACTAGGGATAATTGACAATTTCGCGAAAAACACTTTTTCGTTATTGACTTGTAAAAATTTTCATAGAAACTCCCTTTAAAAAACACTATTTCATTTTTTATTCACAATTTTCAGTCTATTCCTGGTTTTTAATAATTTAATCCGATACTTACCTGCCTTACCTGTACTCCCGTGCGCGTTCCGCGAAGTCGAGTCCCGTTTCGGTGGTGTTATTCGGTGTTTTTACATACTTTTTGGTCATAAAATCAGTTTTTTCAGGATAATTCCCGATTTTTCTTCGGGATTATTCCAGGAACATAATTGTTGGCTAGCCCGCGCGGAGACGCGTCTTTTGACACCTCGCCCGTGCGCCTAGCTCGCATAGTACTTCTGATATTCCAGAAACTCTTTACAGTCAATAGTACTGATACATAGACGAAATCTACCTAAGGGATACACGTTTTTGATCAAAACGTCATATCTTTGCATCCCGGTGACGCAATATCAAGCTGTTTTCAGCATTTTGAACCTTAACTAGACTCCCTGTAACGTTCCCACTAGGGATAATTGACAATTTCGCGAAAAACACTTTTTCGTTATTGACTTGTAAAAATTTTCATAGAAACTCCCTTTAAAAAACACTATTTCATTTTTTATTCAAAATTTTCAGTCTATTCCTGGTTTTTAATAATTTAATCCGATACTTACCTGCCTTACCTGTACTCCCGTGCGCGTTCCGCGAAGTCGAGTCCCGTTTCGGTGGTGTTATTCGGTGTTTTTACATACTTTTTGGTCATAAAATCAGTTTTTTCAGGATAATTCCCGATTTTTCTTCGGGATTATTCCAGGAACATAATTGTTGGCTAGCCCGCGCGGAGACGCGTCTTTTGACACCTCGCTCGTGCGCCTAGCTCGCATAGTACTTCTGATATTCCAGAAACTCTTTACAGTCAATAGTACTGATACATAGACGAAATCTACCTAAGGGATACACGTTTTTGATCAAAACGTCATATCTTTGCATCCCGGTGACGCAATATCAAGCTGTTTTCAGCATTTTAAACCTTAACTAGACTCCCTGTAACGTTCCCACTAGGGATAATTGACAATCTCGCGAAAAACACTTTTTCGTTATTGACTTGTAAAAATTTTCATAAAAACTCCCTTTAGAAAGCACTATTTTAAATTTTATTCAAAATTTTCAGTCTATTCCTGGTTTTTAATAATTTAATCCGATACTTACCTGCCTTACCTGTACTCCCGTGCGCGTTCCGCGAAGTCGAGTCCCGTTTCGGTGGTGTTATTCGGTGTTTTTACATACTTTTTGGTCATAAAATCAGTTTTTTCAGGATAATTCCCGATTTTTCTTCGGGATTATTCCAGGAACACAATATCTCGCTGGCCCGCGCGGAGACGCGTCTTTTGACACCTCGCTCGTGCGCCTAGCTCGCATAGTACTTCTGATATTCCAGAAACTCTTTACAGTCAATAGTACTGATACATAGACGAAATCTACCTAAGGGATACACGTTTTTGATCAAAACGTCATATCTTTGCATCCCGGTGACGCAATATCAAGCTGTTTTCAGCATTCTAAACCTTAACTAGACTCCCTGAAACGTTCCCACTAGGGATAATTGACAATCTCGCGAAAAATTTTGCCCACCCACCCGCCCTCTGGCCTATAGGAAGGTAGACGTGGGGTTCTCGGCGAAAAGTTTTTTGCTTGATTCTTTTTCGTTTTGTCTTGGTGGGGTTTCAGGGGTCGTAGATCAGGGATTTCAAAAAATTTTTTAATTCATTGACCGAGCCTGCAAGGGCTCATTTGTGACAGTCGACACGAATAATTATTTATTTCATGGTAATTTATTTTTATTGAATTTTTAATTGTTTTTTTTCTTTTAAATTGTATTTAATTTATGGTTATTTATTTTTAATTGATTTTTGTTTTAATTTGTATTTTATTTTGTAATTTTTCTTACTGTGTTCCCCTCTTTACAGGGACACAGAAGAATCCAGTGTCCACTTAAAAGTCTCTCCTCCCGAGTATTTTGTTCTGACTCCCTCTTTACAGGAGTCGGTTCTGAAGATACCCTCTATAACTTTTTAATATGTTCCGCACCCCATGCAACATTACGTGGGCCAAAGTCTCTAGCGGCTCGCCGCGATCGGCGGAGAAGGCGGGGCCTTTACCTGATGCGAAGAGGAGAATCTCCTTCGGAGACGAGACTCCTCCTTCTGCGTCACAGGGGGGTCCTGCCACCCCGGGGACGCGCCGAGCTGCTACCGACGCCTTGAGACCGCTCAAAAATTCTGAGGCGCGGCACCGCAGTCGCACTGAGGAGGCGAGAGCTTGCCTGAATAAAGCCAAGCTTAATTTGGGCAACTCCCGCAACCTCAAGGCCGAGATAAAGACTGCGGTGCTGGAAGCCATAAACAGGCTTTATGAGCTGGTCAAAGAGTCGGAACGAGACAAAGCCCCTGCCGCACCCATCGCTGTGCCAGAATCCGCGCCCACCGGTGACCTCTGTCCCAGTTCCATTCCTGAGAACCTTGTTAGCCAGACTGAGCTCGTCGCGACAATGAAGGAGCACATCTCCTTAATAAAGGAGAACTCCGACGAATTGATCAAGCTGCGAGACAGTCTGGCTAGCAGGAAATGTGTTGTGGAGAACACTTACGCGGGTGTAGCGTCTGGGAATAAGAGCCACACTAGGGCACAAGCCCCGGAGCGAACGACGCTGCACTCCGTAGTGGTCTCCTCAACACAGGAGATGGATACTGGGGCCGAAATACTCGAAAGAGTCAGGAAGGCGGTGGACGCGAAGGAGGGCTGGGTGCGAGTAGAGAGGGTCCGAAAGGCCAAAGACCAAAAGGTCATCATGGGGTGCGCAACGAAGGAGGAGCGAGAAAAGTTAAAGAAGCGATTAGAATCGGCCGGAGAGAACCTCGTCGTCGAGGCGGTGAAAAATCGGGACCCGCTCCTGGTTCTTAAGGATGTGCTGTCAGTGCACAGTGACGAGGAGGTATTGAGAGCCCTTAGGAACCAGAACCGGGAGATCTTTCACGGCCTCGGGGACGAGGAACTGAAAATGTCCGTTAAGTTCCGGAAAAAGAATCGAAACCCACATACGAACAGCATTGTGCTGAGTGTTACCCCAGCAATCTGGAAGAGGGCACTCGAAGGGGGCAAACTTCGGATTGACCTCCAGAGAGTGCGCGTCGAAGACCAGACGCCTCTGGTGCAGTGTACCCGCTGTCTGGCATACGGGCACGGAAAACGTCTGTGCACGGAGCCAGCCGATCTGTGTAGCCACTGCGGTGGGCCACACCTCAAGGCGGACTGCCCACCCGAACAGATCGGTGAAACAGCGGCGTGCGTAAACTGCACCAGAGCCAAGCTGGGGGAACACTCGCACAATGCGTTCAGTGATTTGTGCCCAATAAGAAGGAAGTGGGACGCATTCGCAAGAGCATCGATAGCTTATTGCTAAAGTTGTCGATGCCCCCACTTCCGAGTATAATAGCGAAATGACCAGTTTGACACTGCCAGATTGCAGACGCATTGAGCGAACCACTGGGGTTGGCTCAATGGAGAATGGTAATTGGAGTCACTTTCGTAAGAAAGTGGCTGTAATTATACTGGACCGTGAGCCAACTCTAGTGGGACCGACAAGCGGTGTCAAGCTGGCTGAAAATCTAGTCACACGCATTATTTATTCTATTTTATTTTGTTCTGTTTTTATCTTATGTTTTAAACTGATATACAATTATTATATAGTGAGTATATAGAATGGATATCATAGATATAAACTCAGGTGTAACAAATGCAGAAGAAGCAAAGTGACGGAAATGGTATAAGGCACAAACTAATATTAGGAACATTTATGATAGTAAAAATTTTCGAAATAAATATTATAGGAATTAACAAAATAATAAAAATATTAATAATAAATGAAATAATAATTGAAATAATAATTGAAATAATAATTGAAATAATAATTGAAATAATGGAAATAATTGAAATAAATGATTTTAGCTATTGTAGTATTCAACCAAAAAACTGTCAAAATTAATCGCAATTTAGAGCGTGGTCTCTCCGGCCTCAAACAAAAAAGTCGCCAAAAAGGCACAACATTTGCAGCTAAGGACTCTGATCCCCATGTCAGAGGGACACTGGTGGGGCAGGAGTGGGTTTTAGCCGGTAAGAGTCCGGCACTGCCCAGACTGGCTCATAAGTGAGACAGTCTGGGCGTCCATGAGGATTTCCCTCTCCTGCCAAAAAAAAAAAAAAAAAAAAAAAAAAAAAAAAAAAAACCTAACCTAACCTTTTTTTTTTTTTTTTTTTTTCTCGGGGGGAAAATCCTCATGGACATCCTCCGCCCTGGGGAAGGCAGAGGGGCATGCCGGACTCTTACCGGCTAAAAACCACCCCGGTGTTCCCTTCCTGTACCTATGGCCAGGGGTACGGGTATCACGCATTCATCCATGCCCCCGGCAGGTATTGGCCCACCAGATGTTTGTAGGCGGGCCCCGTCACCCTCTGCGGCCGTCACCCACTGGCCGCAGGAACTCCAACTAAGAGGCGCGCGTGGAACACTACGCCGCCGCCTCGAGGCCTGTTTCTGATCGGGCGACAGACGCCCCTAGTCTGTCGCCCGCAGGCCACGCCCTATGGTGGCCGGAGATCGTCCGCCACCCTGCGACGCCCGGTGCGTCTGCTGCGGGCCGGGAGAGAGGTAACAGCTTCTCTCTCCCTTTCCGCCGCCTCCTTTGCCGACATTACGTCCTCACAAAAGGAGGCGACGGCCGTCCAGGCGCTCTCGCTCTCGACCATGCATGAAATGACGGCCGGAAGCGAGAGGTCGCCCGCAGCTTCGACTGCCGCGACTAAGTCACGGCGCTGTACTGCCCAAGCTGGGCAATCCTCCAACGTGTGCAGCGCCGTGTCCTCGCGGCAGCTGTCACAGTGGTGACATTCGGGCGTCGGCTCCCGGCCTATCCGACACAAGTACTTCCCGAAACACCCATGTCCGGTAAGCACCTGCGTCAGCCGGAAGCTGAGGGCGCCGTGGCGTCTCTCCAGCCACTCCTTCATCACGGGTCTTACCGCCGCTATCGCGGCGTGCCCTGCCGTGGGTCGCGCAAGTCGCTGCTCCCATTCCGCCACTAAGACCTGGCGGAGCTCAGCCCTGCGCGCCTCAACTTGTCGAGGTGCCAGGCGCTCGCCCCGTCCTACCGCTTCCTCGCGCCATGTATAGAGTGACGCGAGGAGTTCCGCCTCTAGGTCCCACGGCGGGGATCCGGCTAGGAGGCTCGCCGCCTCGAAGGAGATCGTACGGTATCCCCTTATTACCCTGACGACCATCGCTCTTTGCGGCCTTCGTAGCAAGGCGATGTTACGGGCCGTCAGGGCATCCGCCCACACTGGCGCGGCGTAAAGCGCCATGGACCGTACGATCCCTGTGTAGAGCCTCCGGCAGGAGGTATTTGGACCCCCCAAGTTGGGCAGCAAGCGCGAAAGCGCTGAAGCGGCGCCCAACAAACGGGGTGCGAGCCGCTGGAAGTGCGGCCCGAAGCTCCACCGACTGTCGAGGACGAGTCCTAAGTATTTCATCGTCGACTCGACAGCGATGGAGACCCCTCCTACCACGATGTTTGAACCCGGAGGTGGCTTATTCCTCGGCCCGTGAAAACAGAGGGCCTCGGATTTGTGCAAGGCCACCTCCAGGCCCAACCGCCGGATCCTACCCACGACATGCGCGACCCCGGCCGTCGCCAGTATGGCTGCCTGCCGGTATGTCTTCCCACGAGCTGTTACTAGCGTGTCGTCGGCGTAGCATGTCACGCCGACTCCGTGGAGAAGAGCACCGCGCAGAGCCCAGTCGTACCCTATGTTCCACAGGAGTGGCCCCAATACCGACCCCTGCGGAACACCGCACGACATTTCTCGCTGACCCCATCCTTCACGACCCGGGTAAACTACTGATCTTTCCGACAAATAGGCCCCGATAATGCGGCGGAGGTAAGCTGGCACCCCGTGATACCGGAGTGCCTCTCTGATGGTACTCCAGGGCAAGGTGTTGAATGCGTTGGCGATGTCGAGCGACACCGCCAGGACCACCTCACCCCGGGCGACTGCCTCCTCTGCCAGGACCCTCACGCGCATGATCGCGTCCACTGTGGAGCGCCCCTGACGGAAACCAAATTGGTTGTCCGCCAGGTCCGGCCCCTCGTTGGTCATGTGCCGGACGAGGCGGTCGGCGATGATTCGCTCGAAGATCTTACACACCTCGTCCAGAAGCACGATGGGCCGGTAGGCAGACGGTGAGTCTGCGGGGCGCCCCTCCTTCTTTAGCAGGACCAGCTTTCCGGTCTTCCACCGGCGTGGAAGCTGGCCCCGCTCCAAACATGCGCTTAAGAGTCCTTCTAGTCGGGGCCCGAGAGCCCTCAAGGCCAGGACCCATGCACGGCCTGGAATGCCGTCGGGCCCTGGGGCGGTGTTTTTTATGCGAGAAACCGCCACTCTCAACTCTACCCGGGTCACTTCGGGCACGTCGTCGTCGTCGTCTTCCGCGTTGGGCACATTCCAAGGCGGAACCATAGCAGGTGGTGTATGCTCTGGGCGTAAGGGAAATAGAGCGCTCACCACGTCCTCCAATAACTGTGGCTGAAGACTCTGGGACAGTGGGGGGGCCCACTGGCGCATCTTGCCCCTCACCATTCGGTAGGGGCGTCCCCACGGATCTCGGTCCAGAGTCTCCAGCAGTTCTTCGCGGGCCGCTGACTTTGCCCGCACGATGGCTAATTGGAGAGCGCTCTTCGCCTCCCTGTAGCTCTCGTATAGTTCCGCCTCGATGGCCACCGTTGACGGAGAGCGGCGGCGTCTTCTTCGGCACCTGGCATACTGGCGTCGCTTCTCAACGCAGACTCTGCGCAAATCCGCAATTGGCTGCGACCACCAGTACACCTGGCGCCTGGATGGTATCGGCCGGACTCGGGGCATCGCAGCGTCGCAGATTTGCGACATGCTCTCCCGGAACCACTCCGCCTCCTCGTCGATGTTGACAGGCCTGTCGGGAGCATCCAACCAGGCCTGCACGATAGAGGCCTCCAGGAGAGCCTCCCTGTCCAGCCGCTTCAGTGCCCAACGCGGACCGTCTCCTATGCCCACCGGGGCTGCTTGGACCGGCCCGACCGAGGTCTGGGTGGAGACACTGAATCGGATATATCTGTGATCCGACAGCGTCTCCACGTCCTCCACTACGTGCCAGCCATGGACACGGCGCGCGAGAGCGGGGCTAGCGAACGTGAGGTCCACTATTGACCCGCCCCACTGTCGCACGCATGTCTGCACGCAACCTCGGTTCAGAAGAAGCAGGCCTTGCTCGACCGCCCACTCCTCCACTAACTCGCCCCGCACATCAGTTGTCGGGGAACACCATGCCGCAGACTTGGCGTTAAAGTCCCCCAAGACGAGAACGGGACGAGGACGACTACGATTGACGACCGTGCCCAAATCCGAAATGACCTCCTCGAGGTCGGCGAGAGATAGGCTGGGGGCGAAATACACCCCCGCGACCATAATATCGCCACAGACTGCCGCGACATAGCCCCGCCCCCGGGTGACGGCCTCAAAGAGCGGGGTGTCCACGGCAGACCTTCTTATAAGCGCCACCGAACCGTTAGTGTCGCACACCCAGTCATCCCTGGGCGGCACAAAATACGGCTCGGCGACGACTGCCACATCGATTGACCACTGCGCCATGCTTTGGAGCAAGAGATCCTGAGCTCTAGCGCAGTGGTTTATGTTAGCTTGGAGGAAACATAGATGATTTGGGGCCATTATTGGGTGTCCATTAAATTTGTCTCCTCCACAGTCCCCGGCGGATCTGCTGCCGCAACCGGTGGTTGAGCCGGTTGCGAGGAACCAGTTGCTTCTGTTGGTGTGTCCTGAGAAGCCGGCGGATGAATCGGCTGTGTCTTGGTCCCGGATTTCTTCTTTGTGGGCCTGGCGCAGGCCTTAGTCCCGGTCCAGTGATCGGCTGGCTTGCCGGATGCCGCACAGAGTACGCAGTGCGGCGCGGCTGTGCAAGAGCCAGCTTTATGATCGGGCTGACCGCAGCGGAAGCACAGTTGGCTGCGATCGACCCCCGCAGTGCATCGTACACCCACGTGTCCCGGCTCGAGACAACGATAGCACCGCAAGGGCTTGGGCGTCAAGAGCGTCACCTGCGCCGAGACCCATCCTATCAGCAGTCTTCTGCCCTCCTGCAGTTTGTTGGCCGCCGCTACGGGACAACTTACTAATACTGTCCCGAGGCCAGAGACACCCCTGCGAATTGTGCCCGCCTTTACTTGTTCTGGCGGGCAGTTGCCGGCCTTCGATATGGCAGCGGCGACCTCTTCAGTGGTGACAGAGTCGTCCAGGCCCGAGATTCGCAAATCTGCACACTTAGTGGGCCTGGACACTCTGACGTCGTCATTTCCGAGAGACGCCCTTAGCTTTTCGGCAAGGGCGTCTGCCTTGGGAGCACTTGAAGCCCCCGAGATTTCCAGTAGTCGGGCTCCGGTAGCCGTAGGCTTGCACCGGAGGCCCGTTATGCCGAGATCATTCAATGAGATTTCGGCTTTCGCCTTTGAAAGGATCCCGGCATATGATAGACCCCGCTCCTCCGCGCCTGGCTGCAGTGTCAGAACCACAGCTGTTGATCGAGGGGCACGGAGCCTCGCAGCCTGCGCTTGGGCCGCCGTCTTTACTTTCTGGGCCTGTTGCCTGGCCTTGCGGCGCGCCTTTTTGTCACTTTGTTTGGCGCCCGCAGTTGTCCATTCCGCCTCCTTTTGTGAAGAGGCGGATTTAGGGTCGCGCTGAGATTGTGTTGGCGGCGCTGTAGAGGTAGCCGCTGCACCCGACTTTTTCTTCTTTTTATTCTTCTTCCCATTCGCCTTATCTTGAGACAAGGCTATTGGGGGTGTCTTCTCCGTTGTAGTAGCAGCCGCTTGTGCCTGTTGTTTGTCAATAGGCGCTGCGGCTTTGGCCGCATAAGATGACATCGGTGCGCTGCGTTGGTCTGCAGCTAGGGGAGGGCGTAAGATCCTCCCCTCTAACACCGAGAATCGGGCGTTGAAACTCGCCAACTCCTGACGGACAAGGCGAACCAACTCCGACTCTGGTGGCGGCTGCTGCTGTGTGGGCTGCTGCTGTGGCTGCTGCTGCGGCTGTGGCAAGCCCAGCTCCTTCCGGAGGTGCTCGCGGCGGAAGGACGCCATTTCCGCCTTGAGCTCCTCATACTCCTTGCGGAGTTCCGCCATTTGGACCGCCAGCTTGGCATTTTGAGCCCTTAATAAGGTCGCCTCTTCGTTAGTGGTGCGGCTGAGTAGCACCTCGGCACTCTCCAGTATCGAGGCCGTAGCCTCTTTGAGTGCCTTCTGGCTTACGCCACTGAGGCCCTTCGACACTTTTTGAACCCTCTTGATGGCGGCCACAGCGTTAACCATCCTTTGGTTGAGGTCGGAGGCAGGTAAGTCTTCCGCCTCGATGACCATGTCGGAGGCAGCAGAAGACGACTCCGACACGCGGGTGACCCTCCCTTCCGTCACCCTTTTTGTCAGAGCCGAAATCTGCCGCTCATCCTCCGCTTGTTTGTCGGCGTCGGCTGCAGCCTTCTTGGCAGCCGCAACCTCGCGCCTGGACAAGCCGATGCCAACGTACTTACCCGTCGACACCGGCCTACCTCTCCCGCCTTTTTTGGCACCGACCTTGGCAGCTGGTAGCGAAGTATCACTCAGGGCCGAATCCGACCCCGAGTCCGTGACACTTCGAGGGCGTTTGCCCGGGCGCTTTGAGCTTGCACTCGCAGCGCTTGTGACAGTCATCAGACTCGACGCAGAGTCCGAGTCCGAGAGCACTCCTCCAATCCTCTCAATTAGTACACGAGGCACTTTCTCTCCTTCAACGTCGTTTAAATTTGGTTTTAAAGATTTATCCATATTAGTCCCACGAGAATGGAAGCAAGTATTGGGGTCCTTCGCGGGCAGTGGCTCCATGCCCTTCAAAACGTAGCCCTATATACTGTTGGGGGCGGGAGGTACCAACAGGTGGGAGCGCTAACGACCGTACACCCAACGGCCATTCATCCCCTCGCCGCGCTCCCGAAACTTGGGATTGGGTGGTTTTTTATCTTAGAGGTGTCCTTCCTCTGGGCCAGGCGGTTAAGCCAAGCCCCCGGCGGCGGCATTAAACATGCCTCCGTCCGCTGTCCGGCCAACCCGACTCAGCGAACCCGCCGAAAGGTTTGTTCCTCGATGAACGAGGAGACAAACGAACGCCGCTTCGGTGCGCCTGCACCTCAGCGACGGGTCGCTCCTGCTCAGTCGACGAGCGTCGACGGAGCAGGAGCGACCCCTCCCTGTGTCCCTCTTGGTAATGCCCCTCACCTGAACCTCAAGGCGAGATCCAGGATCGGGACACGCAAGCCCCACCACGACGACAACGTGGGGATCACTTCGGTGGGGAACCTAACCTAACCTAACCTTTTTTTTTTTTTTTTTTTTTTTTTTTTTTTTTTTTTTTTGTCGCTGAGAAATGCTTTATGCATGCCCGCCTCACGGGGGACGAGACGGGGTATGTGGGACTCCCTGTCGGAATGACAGTATACCCACTAAAACTCAGCGGTGTTCCCTCATTCGCCGTGATGGGAGGGCCACGGGAATAGGCATAGCCTTTACCTCCATAGCCCTCCCGGCGCATGCCCGCCTAGATGATATGGCGGGCCCCGCATGCCCCCCACATTGGGGGGCTACGGGAATGGCCGGGACCACCTAGCCATTCCCGTCCAACACTGGTGGAGGCCTGTGCAATGCAGGCAACGGTGCCCCCGCACCCGCTGCCCGCTGGCCCCCACGCCCGCCTAATTGGCAGGCCCCGCATGCCCCCCAGGATGGGGGGCTACGGCCGCAGAGGATAGGGAGAGCGGCAACGACACACCGACACTCCTCTTCCCCTGCGGCCCCACCGCGTCCGCCATCGAACGGTGGCGGCCCCGTCGAGGCCGCGGAAGGTGGGGAGAGTGGCAACGTATCACCGACACTCCCCCCCCGCCGCGGCCCCCAATCCTCAGCCGCGATGTCTCCCTCACGGGGGACATCGCGGCCCGCCTCAGGTAGGCTGCGATGTCGGCCAAACGGCACCGCAACCTACCCGCCGGCCGCTACGTCGTCGGCTTTTCCGCACAGCCTAGACGAGCGGCCGCTCCTCGGGTTCCTCTTAGCTTCACCGTGGCCCAATCCACCACGGCTACTGAGCCCCCCCGCCTCGACAATGCGGGAACCCACCGGGGGGGAACCTAACCTAACCTAACCTTTTTTTTTTTTTTTTTTTTTTTTTGTCGCTGAGAAATGCTTTATGCATGCCCGCCTCGCGGGGGACGAGACGGGGTATGTGGGACTCCCTGTCGGAATGACAGTATACCCACTAAAACTCAGCGGTGTTCCCTCATTCGCCGTGATGGGAGGGCCACGGGAATAGGCATAGCCTTTACCTCCATAGCCCTCCCGGCGCATGCCCGCCTAGATGTTATGGCGGGCCCCGCATGCCCCCCACATAGGGGGGCTACGAGAATGGCCGGGAGCACCTAGCCATTCCCGTCCAACACTGGTGGAGGCCTGTGCAATGCAGGCAACGGTGCCCCCACACCCGTTGCCCGCTGGCCCCCACGCCCGCCTGAACGGCGGGCCCCGCGTGCCCCCCAGGATGGGGGGCTACGGCCGCAGAGGATAGGGAGAACGGCAACGTCACACCGACACTCCTCTTCCCCTGCGGCCCCACCGCGTCCGCCATCGAACGGTGGCGGCCCCGTCAAGGCCGCGGAAGGTAGGGAGAGCGGCAACGTAACACCGACACTCCTCTCCCGCCGCGGCCTCCAATCCTCAGCCGCGACGTCTCCCTCACGGGGGACATCGCGGCCCGCCTCGGGTAGATTGCGATGTCGCAGAAACGGCACCGCCACCTACCCGCCGGCCGCTACGTCGTCGGCTTATCCGCACAGCCTAGACGAGCGGCCGCTCCTCGGGTTCCTCTTAGCTTCACCGTGGCCCAATCCACCACGGCTACTGAGCCCCCCCGCCTCGACAATGCGGGAACCCACCGGGGGGGGGGACCTAACCTAACCTAACCTTTTTTTTTTTTTTTTTTTTTTTTGTCGCTGAGAAATGCTTTATGCATGCCCGCCTCACGGGGGACGAGACGGGGTATGTGGGACTCCCTGTCGGAATGACAGTATACCCACTAAAACTCAGCGGTGTTCCCTCATTCGCCGTGATGGGAGGGCCACGGGAATAGGCATAGCCTTTACCTCCATAGCCCTCCCGGCGCATGCCCGCCTAGATGATATGGCGGGCCCCGCATGCCCCCCACATTGGGGGGCTACGGGAATGGCCGGGACCACCTAGCCATTCCCGTCCAACACTGGTGGAGGCCTGTGCAATGCAGGCAACGGTGCCCCCGCACCCGCTGCCCGCTGGCCCCCACGCCCGCCTAATTGGCAGGCCCCGCATGCCCCCCAGGATGGGGGGCTACGGCCGCAGAGGATAGGGAGAGCGGCAACGACACACCGACACTCCTCTTCCCCTGCGGCCCCACCGCGTCCGCCATCGAACGGTGGCGGCCCCGTCGAGGCCGCGGAAGGTGGGGAGAGTGGCAACGTATCACCGACACTCCCCCCCCGCCGCGGCCCCCAATCCTCAGCCGCGATGTCTCCCTCACGGGGGACATCGCGGCCCGCCTCAGGTAGGCTGCGATGTCGGCCAAACGGCACCGCAACCTACCCGCCGGCCGCTACGTCGTCGGCTTTTCCGCACAGCCTAGACGAGCGGCCGCTCCTCGGGTTCCTCTTAGCTTCACCGTGGCCCAATCCACCACGGCTACTGAGCCCCCCCGCCTCGACAATGCGGGAACCCACCGGGGGGGTAACCTAACCTAACCTAACCTAACCTAACCTAACCTAACCTAACCTAACCTAACCTTTTTTTTTTTTTTTTTTTTTTTTTTGTCGCTGAGAAATGCTTTATGCATGCCCGCCTCGCGGGGGACGAGACGGGGTATGTGGGACTCCCTGTCGGAATGACAGTATACCCACTAAAACTCGGCGGTGTTCCCGCATCGCCGTGATGGGAGGGCCACGGGAATATGCACAGCCTTTACCTCCATAGCCCTCCCGGCGCATGCCCGCCTAGCTGGCGGGCCCCGCATGCCCCCCAGGATGGGGGGCTACGGGAATGGCCGGGAACACCTGGCCATTCCCGTCTGACACTGGTGGAGGCCTGTGCGATACAGGAAAGGGTGCCCCCGCATCCGTTGCCTGCTGGCCTCCACCTGGGAGGAGTCGGAGATGACTGTCATACTGACGTCTTCTTCGACCCCTCCTCCGCCTTCGGAGTGCCGCCGCGTGAGGATCGTCCTCCCGCGCGCGCTCCGCCGCCTCCTTCTGGGACATGACGTGTTCGCAGAAGGAGGCGACTGCTGCCCAGGACCCCTCATCTCTCAGCATGGCGTTTACCAAAGCGGGGAGTGAGAGGTCCGGTCCGATCACCGCAATGAGACTGCGGCGCGGCTCGGACCACGACGCGCACACCTCGAGAGTGTGCTGCGCCGTGTCCTCCGCCGCGCCACAGTCGTAGCACGACGGCGTCTCCTCCCGTCCGATTCGGTGCAGGTACGATCCGAAACAACCATGTCCGGACAGCACCTGGACCAGACGGAACGAGAGGAACCCATGCGACCGCTCGAGCCAGTCTCGCAGGACCGGCCCAATCGCGTCGAGGGTTCGGCGGCCGAAGGCTGCGGTGGCGAGGTCCGCCGTCCAATGGACGACGATGGCGTCCCTCGCCTCCCGCCGGACGGCCTCCCGCTCTTCCGGGGCGGTGCGTTCTCCTCTCGCTTTCCGCCCCGCCGTCCATTCGTACACTCTGGCGAGCACCCACGCCTCGAGTTCCCAAGGAGGGGTGCCAGCCAGAGCACACGCTGCCGCAAAGCCTACCGTTCGGTAGGCCCGCGCCACCCGCTGGGCTATGGCCCTCTGGGGTGCCCGCAAGGCAGTGGCGTTCTCTCTCCTGTGGAGGGAGTCCTCCCAGATTGGGGCCCCGTAGAGGGCCATACTCTTTAAGATGCCGGCGTATAGTTGCCGGCATCGTGCGCTGGGCCCCCCCAGGTTGGGAAGCAGCCACGAGAGCGCCCCCGCGGCTTTCAGCAGGCGCGTCGACAGCCCGCTGAAATGCGGACCGAAGCGCCACCTGCTGTCGATTACAAGGCCCAGATATTTCATCTGGGCCTTGACCTCAATTCTGACGCCCTCCACGAAGATGTGGGCGTCAGGTGGGGGGCGCTGCCGAGGTCCGTGGAAGAACACGGCCTCGGTCTTTTGCAGCGCCACCTTCAAACCTAGACGGCGGATCCTCGCCGCAACCAAGGATCCGCCCGCCGAGGCCAAGTTGGCCGCCTCCCTGAAACTCCCCCCCCGGGCGGTGAGGAGAGTGTCTTCCGCGTAGCAGACGACACTCGTGCCTCGGAGGAGAGTTCCCCGCAGGAGCCAGTCGTAGCCGACGTTCCAGAGGAGAGGTCCTATGACTGACCCCTGTGGAACGCCGGCTTCAACGGCGTACCGCCGGACTTGGCCAGTCCTGTCTACCAGGAGGATCACCCGATCCTCCAGGTAGCTGGCCAGCAGACTGCGCAGGTATCGAGGTACTCCGTGGAATCGGAGCGCCTCTAGGATGGTGGAGTGGGGAACGGAGTTGAAGGCATTGGCTATGTCGAATGACACTGCCAACAATCCGTCCCCTGCCTCCATCGCATCCTTCGCCTGGCCCTTAAGCCAGGCCAGCGCGTCCACCGTCGAACGCTCGGCCCGAAAACCGAACTGAGCGTCCGACAAGTCCGGCCCGATGTCCCGCAGGTGGCCCTTTAGGCGACCAGCGATTATCCCCTCGAACATTTTGCCGACCTCATCGAGAAGGACGATGGGTCGGTATGCCGAGGGGGAGTCTGCTGGGCGGCCCTCCTTACGAAGGAGGCACAACTGCCCCTCCTTCCAAGGTTTCGGGAACCTTCCAGACGCAAGGCATGCGCTGAAGAGCTCCCGAAACCTCTCCTCCATCCGAGTGGCAGCGATCGCCACCACTCTTGCGGGAACGCCGTCGGGGCCAGGACCAGTCTTCTTGGCGCGGATACGAAGAATCGCCGCGCCAAGTTCCGACTCCGTGACAGGAGGGGCCTCCTCCTCCTCCTCGTCTGCTAGCGGGGCTCCACACATCACTGGCGGGGTGAAATTGTCCCTGCCCGGGAACAGGGACCGAACCACCCCATCCAGAAATGAGGGCTCTAGGGTCTCGGCAACTGGGGGACCAAAGGGGCGCAGTTTGTTGCGCGCCGCCTTATATGGTCTCCCGTACGGGTCGTTGTCAAGACCCTCCAGCAGCTCGGCTCTCGCCGAGTCTTTGGCGGTGGCGATGGCCCGATCGAGGACCTTTTTTGCCTCCACGTATACCACATAGAGGCGGTCCTCGTCGGCCAGGTCCCGTCGACGCCGCCGCCGACTCCGCGTGTGGGGGGGAACTTAACCTTTTTTTTTTTTTTTTTTTGTCGCTGAGAAATGCTTTATGCATGCCCGCCTCGCGGGGGACGAGACGGGGTATGTGGGACTCCCTGTCGGAATGACAGTATACCCACTAAAACTCAGCGGTGTTCCCTCATTCGCCGTGATGGGAGGGCCACGGGAATAGGCATAGCCTTTACCTCCATAGCCCTCCCGGCGCATGCCCGCCTAGTTGGTATGGCGGGCCCCGCATGCCCCCCACATTGGGGGGCTACGGGAATGGCCGGGACCACCTAGCTATTCCCGTCCAACACTGGTGGAGGCCTGTGCAATGCAGGCAACGGTGCCCCCGCACCCGTTGCCTGCTGGCCCCCACGCCCGCCTGAACGGCGGGCCCCGCATGCCCCCCAAGATGGGGGGCTACGGCCGCAGAGGATAGGGAGAGCGGCAACGACACACCGACACTCCTCTTCCCCTGCGGCCCCACCGCGTCCGCCATCGAACGGTGGCGGCCCCGTCAAGGCCGCGGAAGGTAGGGGGAGCGGCAACGTATCACCGACACTCCTCTCCCGCCGCGGCCTCCAATCCTCAGCCGCAACGTCTCCCTCACGGGGGACATCGCGGCCCGCCTCGGGTAGATTGCGATGTCGCACAAGCGGCACCGCAACCTACCCGCCGGCCGCTACGTCGTCGGCTTTTCCGCACAGCCTAGACGAGCGGCCGCTCCTCGGGTTCCTCTTAGCTTCGCCGTGGCCCAATCCACCACGGCTACTGAGCCCCCCCGCCTCGACAATGCGGGAACCCACCGGGGGGGGGGGGGGGAACCTAACCTAACCTAACCTAACCCAAAGAGTCGGAACGAGACAAGGCCCCTGCCGCACCCATCGCTGTGCCGGAATCCGCGCCCACTGCCAACCTCTGTCCCCGGTCCATTCCCGAGAGTCTTGATAGCCAGACTGAGCTCGTCACGACAATGAAGGAGCACATCTCCTTAATAAAGGAGAACTCCGACGAATTGATCAAGCTGCGAGACAGTCTGGCTAGCAGGAAATGTGTTGTGGAGAACTCTTACGCGGGTGTAGCGTCTGGGAATAAGAGCCACACTAGGGCACAATCCCCGGAGCGAACGACGCTGCACTCCGTAGTGGTCTCCTCAACACAGGAGATGGATACTGGGGCCGAAATACTCGAAAGAGTTAGGAAAGCGGTGGACGCGAAGGAGGGCTGGATGCGAGTAGAGAGGGTCCGAAAGGCCAAAGACCAAAAGGTCATCATGGGGTGCGCAACGAAGGAGGAGAGGGAAAAGCTGAAGAAGCGACTTCAATCGGCCGGAGAGAACCTCGTCGTCGAGGCGGTGAAAAATCGGGACCCGCTCCTGGTTCTTAAGGATGTGCTGTCAGTGCACAGTGACGAGGAGGTTTTGAGAGCCCTTAAGAACCAGAACCGGGAGATCTTTCACGGCCTCGGGGACGAGGAACTCAAAATGTCCATAAAGTTTAGAAAGAGGTGTCGTAACCCGCATACGAATAGCATTGTGCTGAGTGTTACCCCAGCAATCTGGAAGAGGGCACTCGAAGGGGGCAAGCTTCGGATCGACCTCCAGAGAGTGCACGTCGAAGACCAGACGCCTCTGGTGCAGTGTACCCGCTGCTTGGCATACGGGCACGGAAAACGTCTGTGCACGGAGCCAGCCGATCTGTGTAGCCACTGCGGCGGTCCACACCTCAAGGCGGACTGCCCACCCGAACAGATCGGCGAAACAGCGGCGTGCGTAAACTGCACCAGAGCCAAGCTGGGGGAACACTCGCACAATGCGTTCAGTGATTTGTGCCCGATACGAAGGAAGTGGGACGCATTCGCAAGAGCATCAATAGCTTATTGCTAAAGTTGTCGATGCCCCCACTTCCGAGTATTACAGCGAGACGACCAGTTTGACACTGCCAGATTGCAGACGCATTGAGCGAACCACTGGGGTTGGCTCAATGGAAAATGGTAATTGGAGTCACTTTCGTAAGAAAATGGCTGTAATTATACTGGACCGTGAGCCAACTCTAGTGGGACCGACAAGCGATGTCAAGCTGGTTGAAAATCTAGTCACACACATTATTTGTTCTATTTTATTTTGTTTTGTTTTTATTTATTTTCTAAACTGATATACAATTATTATATATTGAATATATAGTATGGATATCATAGATACAAACTCAGGTGTAACCAAAGAGATTTAAGATAGGTACAATAGAGAGGCTATGCAAAGAAATGTCATAGAAAAACTGTGATCCCATGTCTCAGTGACGCCATCTAGCATAATATAGCAAAATTAGAGCGGCAATTGGGAATATCAAATCATAAAAATGAATTAAATTTATTAAAATATGTTCAGCTATCGCTCGGTAGGTGGCCAGCGTGGACAGTGTTGCCAGACACGAGTTTCAACCCGTGGATTAAGCCTGAAAAACCCAATAAAGTTCAAATCGGGAAAATAAATATTGAAAACTAAACAAATTAATCAAAACTTGTCTCAGACAGTAAAACTATTTTAGAATTTTATTCGCTACTATTCACTGTCCGTGTCCCCGTCTATGACTAGGTATCAGGTTCAAGTGTGCGTTTTTATGTACGTTTTAAAATAAAATAATTTTAAATGTTCTTTGCCTCCGAATTATTATAGCACTCAGAATATTACGCTTTTTGTGTAAAGTAGACCTATTATGTCATACTCATAAAATGCATTTTTTTTTTGCAATTGTTGGTTGCATTTCGTTTTTAGCAAATTTTTTTTTACACTTTTGCAAATTTTTGTCTTATTGTATCGATATACGTTTACCCAAGGTGAGGTCCAAATGTCCCTGATCTATGGATAAATTCATTGGTCTGGCAATGCGGGGACGCTAAGTAGAAACTATAAAACCCGTGGTAGGGATTTTATCATTTATATATAAAGGTATCGATAATATTGAAAGAAGTTACAAGACTATTTTTTTTTCGCATTTGAATAGATTTAAAAAAGTGCCAAAATATTAGGAAAGCAATAAATTGATTAGTAGTTTCAATGTTTACAAGTTATTTATCTATAAAAATATTTTTACATACAAATGAATAAATTATCGTTATTATGGTCTAGTGATCCATATTAAATTCATTATTGAGTACCCATAGTACAAGCTCTGCTCTGCAAATTTGAAGCAAACAGATCAGTCGACCTTGCGTCCGTACAAAACTAAAAGTCAAAACAGTTATATTGTTGAAATTACGGAAGTTCTACTCTGTGGTTCTACTTCAAAATCTTATACCTGACGAACGATCAAATAATGATAGTGACTACCACCAACAAAGCATTGCGTTCACATTGCGTTCTTTTTGCTCGGCTTCTAAGAGTCCTAGCGTAATGTTAAATCTTACTGGTAGTTCCAGAGATTAACGCGTTCAAAAAAACAAGCAAACAAACTCTTCAGCTTTACTATTATTATAGATTGTCAAAAAAGATTAGGTCTGCAGCATATGCCGTTAGAAAAAATCGTGATTTAACTGATTTAGAGACAGTCCGTTTAGTATATTTTAGTTCAGGCGTACACACAGCTACACATCAAGCTATACATTTCCAGTTTTTGCTGACCTCGCATTGTATAGGTTTTTCGTACAATCAGAAGTCAGTTTATACCGGTTATGTATAGCTTGATGTGTAGCCGTGCGTATGGTATACTGTTGTGGGGAAATGCCGCCGATATTCATACTATTTTTGATTTACAAAAAGGGCAATTCGTTCAATTTATAAATGAAGTCCCAGAATAACAAAAACTTATAGTTTCTGTATATTATATTATAAATATAATTTACTAACGAATAGTACTTGTTCATTTATTGACATTTAAATAAAATGACATGATTATTTTCAAACAGTATTATATTTTAAGTGTTATTTATTACTTACCTAAATAAATATTATCGATAACAAAATCGATAAACAACATCACATCTCTACCAGGCAGTAGTAAAACTACTCAGCAATAGAGGGCGTTTATTAAAAAAATATCAAATTTACTAGATTTATTTATTAAAATTATTCAATTTTAATTACTGAGTAAATATAAATAATTCCTTCGTAAGTAAACCGAAGTTAGGTCCAGTCGTTTTACTGTAACAAGATTTGCAATATTGTAATGCGCAACTTGGCATATTTCCTTAGAAATTATTTTTCTTTTGGTGGACACGAATGCGTCTTGACACGCAGGCGTACGACACTAGACTGAGTGACTTTTGACCACTAGGACAAATGTTGCTTACGATTTTGTTCGCAATGTCCTGTCTATTGTCAAGTAAATAATTTAATGTCTTTGGGTGTAACAAATGCAAAAGAAACAGGAAGTGACGGGAATAGTATAAGGTACAAACTAATATAAGGGACATTTATGATAGAATTTTTTTTTAAAATAAATACTATAGGAATTAACAACTAAATTTATAAAATAATAAAAATATAAATAATAAATGAAATAAAAATTGAAATAATGGAAATAATTTATTTTAGCTATTGTAGTATTCAACCAAAAATTGACAAAATTAATCGCAACTTAGAGCGTGGTCTCTTCGGCCTCAAACAAAAAAGTCGCCAAAAAGGCACAACATTTGCAGCGAAGGACTCTGATCCCCATGTCAGAGGGACACTGGTGGGGCAGGAGTGGGTTTTAGCCGGTAAGAGTCCGGCACTGCCCAGACTGGCTCATAAGTGAGACAGTCTGGGCGTCCATGAGGATTTCCCTCTGCTGCCAAAACAAAAAAAAAAAACCTTACCTAACCAGTATGAAACTCAGAAACTCAATAGATCGCTAGCCCGCGCGGAGACGGGAGACGCGTCTCTTGACCCCTCGCCCGTGCGCCTAGCCCATATAGAACAGCAAAAATTCCAGAAACCTTTTGCATACAGTATCCCCACCAACTGACGAAATCCACCTAAGGGAGTCTTAATACATAACTTTACATCCCGGTGGGTGACGCAATTGCAAGCTGTTTTCAGCAAATTAAATCTTTTCTAAGCTCCCTGAAACGTTCCTCTAGGGAAAACTGTCAATTTCGCGAAAAACATTTTTTCGTCATTGGCTTGTAAAAAATTTCATCAAAACTCCTTTTAAAAAACAATATTTTAATTTTACTTCAAAATTTACAGTTAAATCTTCCTTGTTTATAATTTAAAATAATACTTACCCGCCTTACCTGTACTCCCGTGCGCGTTCCGCGAACTCGAGTCCCGTTTTGGTGGTGTTATTCGAGGTTTTCACATACATTCCGGCCGTAAAATACGTTTTTTCAGTATAATTCCCGATTTTTCCTCGGGATAAATTCCAGAAACACAATAGATCACTAGCCCGCGCGGAGACGCGTCTTGTGACACCTCGCCCGTCCGCACTCCGCCTAGCTCACACAGAACATCAAAAATTCCAGAAACTTTTTACATTCAGTACTACCGCCGAAATCATCAACCGACGAAATCCACTGTTTTTGACTAAATCTATATAACTTTGCATCCCGGTGACGCAATTGCAAGCTGTTTTCAGCTAAATAAATCTGTTATAAGCTCCCTGAAACGTTCCCATTAAATTAATGAAATAGGTAGAATTTCGCGCGAAGTTTAAATAATGCTAACCAAAGAGTATAGTAACTATGATGCTAACACTGAACGGCGTGAAAAACGACGCTGACGGTAAATTCACCCATTCACATCACCCGATGCGCGCTTGTAATTTGTAATACTTAGTACCAACGGTAAGTATAGAGGGCGCCATCAGCGGAGAGGCAAAGGAAATGCTGACAACAGGCTGAAAGACAGGTGCTTGACTCTAGATGGATTCCGGATATTGATACAAAACAAAATATAATAAATGATTTTTTTTGTAAATTTGTTTGAAAAAACGTGCCTTTACACTTTTACAGTTTCCCGCCTTTTTTCCATATACTCTCGTAATTCTCCTGTGATGTGAACCATAGACATAATCTCTAGACCACTGTTATGTAGTGTTATCCAGTTTTGTCTTAGAGTAAGAAACCTATAGAGTAACGGGCAGCGTGGCTACAGATGAGACAAAATACCAACATAACTATAATGTGTCTATAGAACTCATAACCTTACTCTTTACCCAGAAACGGAGATTACAGTTAAGTACACTGCACCGCATTGTATTATAGGTTTATCTCGGCTTTAAAACAATCTATGCAAGCAATTAAATTAATAAATGATGTAGAACAGTGCCAAAATAAACTTCACAGTTTCACAAAGACGAAAGTTTGTTTAGCTACATATGTCGCTGGCCTTGAAAAAACTGGCAGGCACTGAGAGACGGAAATAGTATAGCTTTGTCCTTTTCTGTTACTTTTAATGACTCAATACTATATCCCTTTCTTGTGGGAATGAAATGGAGCTACCCGCTGTCTATACTTTTCTTAGTTTAAGAGTTTTGTCTTTTACATCTAAGTGGGAATCATAGACAATTAGTTTGGCTCGCCACAAAATATTTTTGTAATAATGTTAACATAATTTTTTATTGAATTTTGATCAAACTTTTGAATTACGCTCGGATATATTAATCACCTGAAGGATGCATTCTTGACATAAACTTATTACTTTAATATAACACGCAACGCCAGGTTAACGTAGATACGTTCACAATAATTATTACAAAATGATCCTTTCAACGGAACATAAATATTTATATGACCTACAAGTTGTTGTTCCAGGTCTTGAATTGATGACTATCTTAACCATTTTTTATAACTCTATAGTCCGGTCCCCTATTGCACGCAATATAAGAAAATGGCTAATTAAAATAAAAAGCCATACTTTGACTTTCACAAATGACATGTAAATAAAATAAATAACTTGATAAATGAGGAGACAGTTCGGAAAATATCACGAAAATACTGGAAATGGAAGAAATAAAAATTGAAAACAATGATGAAAACATGTAAAACGTTAAATTGACATTGACAGTAAATATATATTTTATTCTGGATTTGACGTAAAGACAAAAATAAAATGACTAAATATTATAAATGACTAAATAATAATAAATAAGACATAATAAATAAAATAAATCATATAATGAGTATATAAACGAAAGACATTAAACCATCACGTCATCATTCATCTATTTTTTAAACTTACTACGTAAGAAATTCTACACGGAAGACGAGGCGGTATGGTCGAAAGACTATAGCATGCCGACTGGGCGAATTAAAAAAATAAATTGTCAAATGAGATTAAGAGAATGACAGTTGACTTATTGGTGGAAATCATTGACCTAAGAAAAGTATGGACTGGAAATACCTACGAAAAAAGGGTGCATACCTACAACTCGTATTGTCTCATAAAATGGCTGCCATTGCTAGGGTTGTGTCAATCAAGTAACATCGGTGTTACTATAACGAGTATCGATACTAAATACGAGTTTTACTAGTTATCACGTTTGGATCATACCTAATATTATGTACTTACATAAAGTCCGTTGTAATTGTAACAGAAAAAGATGAGTAGGTTATCTTACCTTCTGTTAAAAAGTTCTGTAAAATTTAAGTGTCTGTTGGTAATGTCAAAATAATAGCTTTTTACTAAACGCTTATCGTCTAAACAATACTTTTAAGAAAAAAAAAAATAGGTAGGGGAGGACAGTGTAGGTCTGTCAACATGTATCAGGTACTTAACAAAATAGAAAACAATGTAAAAGCCAATTGTTTTTAAAACTGTAACCGTGGAGTTTCTTGCCGGTTCTTCTCCATAGGAAACAACCAATTGTTACCATACATCTAGCTTCTGACGTTTCATAAGTGTCCATGTAGGTTTATGTGAAATATTTTTATTTTGGGGCTGTAAAGTTTAGTGTCCACCACAGGCCGGACTTAGCGGCTAGCTAGGTCAGTCGGACCGAATAAGATGCAGGATTATTTTTGTTAACATCGCAGAATATACGGATATCGTTTCAGCGGAGGAACTAGTTTCGGAAACTATTACAGCAAGTAGGCAACGGTACAACACTATTCCATTATGACATATGTTTGTAAACAAACGAATGAATTAAAAAATATAATAAAAAGGCCTGTTATATGGAAATGAACCCAAATATCAATACTTTAGCCATAAATTCATGATCGCGTTACAATTGTATCATCAAATGTGTAATAGTGTTTGTATTAATGTATGAAAACCGGTTACTAACCTGTGCAAAGACAATTGAGGTTGATTTGCATTCTTTCTTGCACCACACTTCACAATACAACACAGAGGCATGTTCAATTTCTATTTTCCAACATTTACATGCAGTTTTAAAAGGTAAAATCCTCGTAATTTTCTCGCAAATCTCAACTTTACAAAAAACAAACAACCATTTGACAGCAAAACTACCACGAAACTCGTCGTATAAGATGGCTGCTACGGCACTTACCTACAACTGTCCCTACGTCACGACAAAATGTTGCCATAATTAGCAACAACTTAAAATATAGTTGTCTCTTTTATCAAATAAGATTATCTCACTAGAAAGAATGAGACATAACGATATTTCAAATTCTGAATCATATTTCACTCATATTTGTATAAGCAAATGTATGTATAGATTATCGCGGCGTCTCCATGTTTATATCTCAATGGTGGAAATCAGTGGAAATGTCAAAAACTAACTTTTTGTTTGTTGTGTTCGTGTTGAAGTTTTATGTTGTTACCTACCTGTTGCCAGAGTGTAACAGGAAAATAACATGAATGGATTTTAGTGAAGTGAATAATAGTATATATCACCGAGTGATACGATCGAACGCGCCAGTATTCCGTGGGCGTGGTTTCCCGGTGATCATTTGAGCAGTGAGCGTTGCGCCTGTGCCTCGCAGCAGCATGCAGTGCGAGTTCGTGGTGCGCGAGGCGACGCCGCGGGACATGGAGGCGCGCGCCGAGCTCGTGCGCCAGAGCATTACTGAATATGATCTCGACGCATTCTTATTGTTTTTCTTCCAAGAGGTACTAAGGGAAATATATTAATGGACATAGACATATTATTGAGGCATTCACAAGTAACATAATAAAAATATTATCCTGATGACTTAATATAGACAGGGTTGGGCAAAATACATGTTTGCTTTAATTTTATTGAAAATGAAATACAAATTACACCGCCCCTAACATGACCCACTGACCCAAAATACAATACCTTACTTATAGATATTTTGTATTTCTGTTTACTTGCTATCGCAAGTAATTGAAATATAAAAGGTAAAAGGTATTTGAAATATGAAATACAGTATTTTAGCTATTTTTAATGATTGAAATACAAAATACACATTACATATTACAAAATGCATGGGCTGAAAAGTAGACGAAAACCAGATTAATTAATCAGTAAAACCAGAGTTTCTTTTCATGAACACTAGAATTTTAAAATGTACTGTCAGACAAACAGCCTCTTGTTGGAGAGTGAATAAAACCTGCAAAAGAAAGCAATCTTTCTACAGGTCCTGATGAGCACAATCTTGTGTTAAATTGTATGATCACATTTTTTATACATTTTTTTGCATTTTGTTGGCCAATTTTGACGTACAGTCATAGCATAGTGTACATAACAGGTGCAGTGTTGCCAACTCTAATAGCTGCTTTACCATCATTGCACTCTCGCCTCGTACTCACACTCGCTTTTCATTTAGCGAGTGTGAGTATGAGGCGCTTGTTAAAATGTATTTTGAAGCCTCAAGTATTTGAAATACTAATTACAAAATGCTTCGCCGTTAGGTATTTGAAATACGAATTACAAATTACATTTTAAGGAAGTAATTGAAATACAAATACCAAATACGTATTTGTATTTTAATTACAAGTAATTCAAATATTGCCCAACCCTGGATATAGAAGAGTACCTACTATGTTACTGAGTAAGTAAACAGTGAACCAACCATTTCAGATCATCCTTACAGAAATATGGATACTACTTAGCATCCTGGATGCTACTTGCATTTATATTAAATATGGCATATGAGTCATATAAGTTTACAACTAAACTTATATGGCTCACTCATTTACAAAGGGCTCGGAACATTTATTTTTCTAGGTAGAAACCTAGAAAAAGAAATGTTTCTGTGTATGTTTCAAAAGCGAAGCCAGGGCCAAAACTAGTTTTATTTTAACATGTATAGTGTGCAGTGCAATCTGACCAAAATTCATTTGTCACCTCAGGGAGAGCATAAGTGGCTGCATCTACTAGCCTAAAACATTGTTGCATCCTTGTCATAATAGTGAGTAATCTTTCTTCTGTTGTACCAAAACCCGTCTGCTGTCTATTAGCTAGGTTTGCATATCCACAATCTTTCAGGCCGGTGTGTCCGGTCTCCATATTCGTGTATCTCGACGGCTAAGTATTGACCGTAGTGTTGTCCTGCTGTGTGACAGCTGACGCTGCAGGTGTGCGTGCTGTGCGGCGCGGTGCTGTTCATCTTCGTGGGCGCGGGGCTGGCGGCGTGCGCGTGCGTCGTGCCGGCCGCAGCCGCCGTGCTGGCGCTGGGCGTGCTGGCCGCGCACCGCGCGCGCGCCGCCGCGCACTCGCAGCGCATGCGCAAGGAGGAGCGCGGCTTCGTGGCGTGCGGCGCGGGGCGCGTGGTGGGCACGGTGAGCGTGTCGGAGTGCTGGGGCCCGCGGCGCGGCGCGTGGCTGCACGCGCTGTGCGTGGCGCCGGCGTGGCGGCGGCGTGGCGCGGGCGCGGCGCTGGCGGCCGCGGCGCGCTCGCACGCGGCGCGCGAGGGGCTGGAGGCGCTGGAGGCCGTCGCCAGCGAGCTGCAGGGCGCCGCGCGCTGCCTGCTGCACGCCGCCGGGTCAGTCGTCGTTATACCGTTACTTTCATTGAGACCTTTGAATTTCTAGTAATATCAACACCATAGCCAAAAAACAGTCCCCAAATCGTCCACCCTCCCTGCTGCCTACCGTCAACACTCATGGGGTAAATGGAGCGGTGCAACAAACTTGCAGCAAATAATGTATCCGTGGGTAATCACTAGACAAGACAGACAAGCTACTCGGTTAATGATTGCCAGAATCAGAAAAAAGAATAACAGCCTTTTTTTGCAAAATATTGTTTATTAAATGTAATAATATTAGGTAACAAATATAAGACGTGTGTTTTAGGTGGGAGGTGCGCGGCTCGTACGCGCGGCCGGTACTGGGCGCGGCGCTGACGCTGCACATGACGCAGCTGGTCCTCGAGCTGCCGCACGCGTGACGTCACGCGCACGCCGCATGCATCGTTGTGCCCCACGATCTCGAACGACAACTTAGCGACAATCGTTTGTAAAAAAAAATGTACAATAATATACCTTTACTACTTTTATAAACACTTGTCATTTATTTTATTTTTAATTTCCTTTATTTGAATCGTTCATGTGGAAGTGTCTCGCTGCGCCCCAGGTTGTCCGCTGACGCCGCTCTTTGCACAGAACAGTAGCTTCAACTTGGACGCGCCTACCAATGCCTAATTAAACATAAAGTTTTGTTTATTATAACAAACTTTAACCTTACGTAGTTATCAAAGGGTGATGATCAGAACACGATGACGTACCTTGAGTCGGTCGGGACGGTGCGTGTCCCCGGCGCTGGCGGGCGGTGCCAGCGCCAGCTGGGCCAGCAGGCGCGAGCGCACCTCCTGCGGAGCGCAGTCTGTGGCACCGACAGTAGCGTCCGTGCCTCCGCTCGTGGCGGCCAGCAGGCGGCCCGCCAGCTGCACGCACACGTAGCGCGTGTCCGCGTCGCACGCGCGCCACGCACACGCCGCGCGCGCCACACGCTCCATGCTCACCGCCTCCCCCTCCTCGCCGTCCTGTCCAGCGACACAGGGATGTTACGCACGCTAAACACGAAGTTCAGTCGCGTCATCGCGACTGAACTTCGTGCATTGTTAAAACACTTCGCAGTTTGGCCATTCGAGTTCGCCTGAATGATTCGCGATGTGACGAATTGCTCGTCCAGACGTGAAATTTTCGCATTAGCGCCACAACGTAGCCGAAGCATAAGTACGCTCGCGGGCAGTAGCGCGCGCTCGCACAGACGCACCTGCGCAGGCGCGCGCAGCAGCTCCAGCATGGCGGCGGCCGTGAGCGCGCCGGCCGCGCGGTCGGCCCCGGCCCCGCCGCCGCTGCGCAGCGCGTCGCCCAGCCGCAGCCGCGCGCGCGCCGCCGGCAGCGCCGCCAGCTGCGCGCCCGTCAGCAGCGACACCTGCGGCACGGAGGCGATGTAGGTACCTAGGCTACATTGTCGCAATAAGGCAAATTACACTTCGCGCGCTCTCTCTCGCACGCCGCGCGATGCCTCTCTGCTAAACAGAGAGCGCGGGAAGCTCGGTTTATTGCGACATTGTTGCCGTAGCATTAGGTAGGCATCGCCCTCCTCGGTTGATCTAACGACCGCAAATAGGTATTCACTCTTAGCCTCACCTGCGCGGGCGTGGCGCGGTCGTCGAGCAGCGCGTGCAGCGCGCGGGCGGCGGCGCGGCGGCTGCGCGACTCCTGCGCCAGCACCGCCACGGTCAGCAGCGCGCCCGCACACAGCAGCTCGCCGTCCGGCCAGGCCGCGCGCTCGGCCGCCAGCGCCGCGCCCACCGCGTGCACGGCGCGCTGCAGCTGCGCGGCGGGCGCGCGCCACTGCAGCTCGGCGGCGTGCGGCGGCAGGCGCGGCGCGAGCGCGGCCCACAGCGCGGCGGCGGCCTGCTCGTGCGCGGCGGCGGGCTGCTCGCGCGCGACGCCGGGCCGCACGCTGAGCGCGGTGACGGCGGCGGCCAGCGCGAGCTCGCCCTCGGAGCCGCTGGAGTCGCTGCGGCGCAGCGCGGCGGCCTGTTCGTCGTCGCGCGCGCGCTGTCGCAGCTGCTCCAGCTGGCGCTCGCACTCCTGCTCGCGAGCGCGCTGCTCCGCCAGCTCCTCCGCGGTCGGCATCGCGAACGTGCTCTACTCACACACGAGGCGTTCAATACCTATGTCATACGATCCACACATTCGCCTTCCTGCCCTCGTCCCATGCTACTCGGATTCGGAGACGTTTTCTTCTTCCTTTCTCCTCTGTGAACCGTCGCGCTATCATTCACTCTCAATTCATTCTCTTGCATAACATTCCTCACACACAACCCATTCATCTTTTCTTTGACCTTCCTCACCCACTCCATCCAACAACATTTATATATTCATCGCTCTTTTAGTCACACGCGTTTCCACCGTTCCCTTCCTTCCTCCTTCCTTCCCTTCATCACATGGCCATACCAAGCCTAACGATTTCCCTTTAACTTTAGCTTTCAAACTTCGCCCTTATATAGGTACTCATTTCATAGTTTATCTATCACCAGGAAGAGATAAAGGCTGAGTGCTGACCCTAGGTCAAGCCGACAGCCAAGTCGAAGCTGCGAGTAGTGCCCACTGTAGACCAGACTTGGGTACCTACTGCATCGAGTGTACTCGTATATCACTCGAATCAACTGCACATACTACCCAAACACACATTTCCTCTTAAGCGTGGCTCGTGAAGTTTTGTGGTAGGGGCCCACCATAAAACTTCACGAGGCACACGGTCAAATGCCTTTTCGAGGTCAACGAATAAGTACCATGTGCCAGTGTTTATGCCGTGTACTTTTGTTTTAGTTCGTTTGGAGTTAGAAAACCAAAACACTTGTAGAGCTCTCTTCTACATTCTCTGAATTCTCAAACTTTTCTGCATAAATCGACAAAAGAACTCCTATTTCTGTTTGAATGGACAAAAGAAAACCTAGGTGGAGTGCTGAAGTTTTTCGGCCTTCTCTACTCTGCAAGAGTGGAGAGGGGCGCCGCAGTCGCATTTTGCTCAGGGCGCTTGTAATGCTAGAACCGGCACTGGTTCCCCGACAAGGCATAAAACCAAATTGGTTTTGCGAAATTCCACTGTCTTCTCAGTCGCCTTCAATAACTGTCACCCAAACTTTCATACTATGTGACATTAGCTTTATATCTCTGTAGTAATAACTATGTGCACATCGCCTTTGTTTTTAAAGATGGCCACCACAGCAAACTGTTCCACTATTACCATTCGTCAGGTATGGTTTCTTCAGGCAACAACTTATTGAACAACTAGCTTTTGCCCGCATTATCGAACGGGATCGTACTGCCGTGATACAAGGTACCCTCTACGTCCTAAATGTAACAGACGGACAGACAGATGATAAATTCAAATAGGTAACTTGAAAATAATAATACCATTCATTTGAAATACTAGCTAGCGCCACACTAGCGCCGCCATTGACCACGTAATACGTAGGTACATGTATACATGTTGTCCAAGTTATTTTAGGACTTTAAATTAGTATAACTTTTGACCAGGTGAACCGATTTTAATTAAATAATGACTATACTTAAAAATGTTACCTTAAGATACGGAATAATATGACTTTTTTACAATCCCCTAATGTCTTAAAAAGAGTTACACAAAAAGGGATTGAACATTTTTATATGGAGCCTGGCATACCTACTGTCGCGTCATTTTTTTTAAATAGCATGAAACCTATGTACATAAATTGATAGCTGACATCAATGCAAACAGAAAACATAAATACGACCAAACCCTGTAAAGTATCTATCACGTTTCCGAGATATTCATGTTCAAAGTTGATCATGTGACATGAATATTTTTTGAACTAGCTTGCATTTTCTTGCATAGATGTGTGATTACTTTAAACTTTCAGGGTGATTATTTCAAACGTCTAAGCAACAAGATGTACGCAAGTTGCTAGCAGGCTGCGGCTTGCATGGAGGCTGAGGCAACCATTGCACATGTGCTCATTGAATGTACAGGCGTCGCCCAGATTAGGTCAGAAACCATCGGGGACACCCAGATCTTACACAGATGTTCACAACTGGTAGACGTAAACAACTTCTAGAGGGAGGTGGGCTGGTTGGAATAACCACTGACGGCCGCCATGGCCAAGGCGGGTTCCCTCTATCTGGCAGAATCTTGATGCTCCGAAATTTATTTGTCATAACACACTTGGCATAATCTTCTTTAAGGCTTAAAAATTATTTAATTTAATTATTGTTTGACCGAATGTATATATGTCCGAATTTACAATGGCATACTTTTAAGATAGCAGAATTTTGTTTGGCATAATTATTACATTTGGCAAAGTTAGAATTTCGCATAATCTCATTTAGCATAACATTCA
Source organism: Apamea crenata (assembly GCA_949629185.1). Taxonomy (NCBI): domain Eukaryota; kingdom Metazoa; phylum Arthropoda; class Insecta; order Lepidoptera; family Noctuidae; genus Apamea; species Apamea crenata. Next base: position 92,043 of record OX451375.1, read on the forward strand.
CTTCGCATACTATGAAGATGGCAGAATTTCTTTTGGAATAATTTTATTAGGCATGGTAAATTAAAATGTCGTGAAAAGTCAATAATATGTTGTGCTACAAAAGTTAATGACAAAAACGAATCGCTGCAAAACCGACCCCACGTAGTCTTGTCTGCCCTACCCCTAGAGTGTAATTTGGGTGCGTCTCATAATAACGTAGGTATAAACTCATTTGGTCTAATTTCATTTTATTGTCGTTCATAAGATATAATCAATCGTTCATTATACCTATTAACTAATCGCTATATTAAATGAAATTATATGTTCCGTTGTTATAAATATTATGGTGTTAATATTAGAGATTTTGTTGTTATATCATCTATTACTTACCCGTGTAATTTAAGCCCGCGCAGGCGCGGAGGGGCGAGGCGGCCCGCGAGCTGAGGAGCAGGTGGTATTAACGCTCGCCGCTGTAGCTGAGACTGGCCGGCTTACCGAGCCGAAGCTGCGGTGGTGAGCCTTAAAACCATCTGCGACGCGCGCGTCGACCGCCGACGTCGACGCTCGCGCGGGACCGCCGGAGCCGTGACAAAAACCATTCCTGCTGCTTGTTGCATGCTTGCTTGCATGCTGCATGCTTGCTGCATGCATGGTGTATGCTTGTTTGCATGCTCGCTTGCATGCTGTATGCTTATTTGCATGCTGCATGCACGGTGTATGTGATATAATCAACATGAGATATACCAACTGTTGATATAATTTCTTTACATATAACATTTATTATTCTAAAATTTAATTAGTATAACGTTGTTTGATATAATGTTTATGTAATCGAAAATCATTCAATCGGCAATCATGCTCGCTTGCATGCCACATGCATGGTGTATGCTTGTTTGCATGCTCCCTTGCATGCTGTATGCTTGTTTGCATGCTGCATGCACGGTGTATGCTTGTTTGACTGCCGCATGCTTGCTGCATGCATTGTGAATGAATTAATGAATGAATTTTCTGTAATGTGATAGATGAGTCTTTCAATTATTATGGATATGAAATGTGTGCAAAAGATGATTCTAACTGTAAACTTTCTGATAATTTTGATATTATTGATAGTTCTGCCTTTTATTGACTATCAATATGAAATGTATGCCAAAAGACGATTCTGACTGTGAACTTTCAGCGATATGATGGTTCTACTTTTTAATTATTATGGATATGATATTTATGCATAAAGATTATTCTGACTTACAAAATTATGAGTTTTTAATATATGATAAATGAGTGTATGCCAACCGTTTTTCTGCAAAATGAAGTTTATGCCATGCTGTTATGCAAAATAATATTATAACCAAAAAAGTTCTGCTATAAAGGGTAGACCCGGCCCAAGCACAATCTAACATAGAAGTTAACTATGTCCATGTATCTACCCATAATAACTTCCACACTTGCAACTGGTATTCTGTCATCTACTGCTATTCTCCCTTCATCCATACTAATCCACAAAATAATGTATTTTTGAGAATAATAAAAAAAAAACATTCTCACTAACCCTTCATTTACGGCACTTATTCTCAACTCAAGCACACCACTCTTCTCATTCATCAGTCTTTTGCAATAGCCCTTCCACCTACCTATTGTTAATTTTCTCATCATACTAAAGAACTGCACCCTAATTGCGTAACACTATCAGTCTCAATCTGAATCATTTTGAAGTATATTGCTAATTCATTGCTTCATTAAGTTCCAAAAATGTGTCTGCTCAAAAACGTAAACAATGCAATGAATGTTGTTGAATGGTCAAAATGAAACCCATTGCTACTGATAGTGTGTTACGCAATTACCCCACTGATAGTTTCAACCCTTAAATATTTTTTTTCATTTGCCAAGATATACCTGCTCTAGTATATTAAATATAATATGCTGGACAATTACAGTTAATGATTGATTTATATTTGAAGTGACTGAAATGCTGATTTTATTTAGGTTTTGCACTTCTGTGCCAACATTCATGCATCTTTTCTTAATAAAATATCTTAATGTCAATACATAATTAAAAACTAGAGAATATTATTTTAATAAAATGAGGTTGATTACATGCACTATAAATCTATAACTTTCAGCTAAACCATGTGTGTATAAAACAGATATATGTTAGCTTCATCAGATGATCACTGCAGATCATTGCTGAACTGAAATTCATGGTTTGGCAACTATTGTTAGAATGAACACTCACAGTATGAATATTTCACTATCCCCTAAGAATATCCTCTGACATTCATTTCAAATTAGTCCCACATTCAGTAGTATCCAGCGCCTCATTTGCCGCTGTTTAAATAGCCGGTGCAATGATGGTCAAATGGAATGTTTTTTTTTTGTAGCCTACTCTTTTCCACTCCTTCCTGGGTCAGCATTCCCTTCAGTCAGGATTGAAATACCCCATCAAAATGTATCATATTGGATAATCATGTAGGATAATGGTGTACTACCGAGTTATTAGCAGAACAGTTGACGGTTATCGGCGGCAAGTCATCACAGTCTTCTTCTTCGCTCATGTTCATTCTTACTGTTCTTACTGGTTACTGGACTGGGTTACAATCAAACAAATAAATTCACTGCCAGAGTTATAATGTACTGTGCCTCGGTACAGGTCTAAACAGACAATAAATTGTGAACAGAAAATCAAAACAAACACTTGCGATTCGTTGTAATTCAAGTAGTAGCGGCTAGCGGAGCGGCAGACACACAGGCAAGGCAGCAGTGACACTGTGACACTGACACTGACATGCATGACAGTCGGAATCATTGAGCGGAATGGTGACAGTAACAGGCAAAGAGTATAACAGGTGACTGACTAATGTCAGTACTGTACCTATCATACTGATTCTGGTTGTGCATTAGTCGACTAAACATAGATTGTAATATAGGTAGGTACTCTAGTACCTACCTATACGTTACGAGGTGCATTGTCGAATTCACTGCTTTACGTAACCGCTAGCTGTTTTATAAAACAGTTCCGTTGCGTAAAACAGCTGAAATAAGTTTGGCGATTTTCCATAAACGTAAACGTAACAATAATTCATGTTAAAAATGATGCATGTGAGAACAACGCAGAACGTTAAAAGCGTCCGTAATGAAAAGTTAAAAAAATCAATTCAAATATTAAATTAAATCAAAATATTATGTCATGGCACCAAAGAGTTGACCAGTCCCTACTGACGGCACCCATTCACGAACATGACGCAGACATTAGCATCATTCAGCTCAACCATTTTGAAGGGAGCTAAATGATCCAACACATTCGCCACCATCAGCGAGACATTAGAGTGAGCATGACATACTCTCAGCCGCCAAGGCACATTCAAGTCATTGACAGACGTAGGTACCCATTATATGGTAGCTTTATAGTATGTACATAGTACTCACATATTATGTGCTATGCAATTATACAATACTAGGAGATTGAATCCATTTAATGCAAAAATAGAATTTTAAAATCTTCAGCAGGTCCAACAGAGTAGGTAGGATAGGCGTGTGTGAAGTATTTCCAAATGCTAATGCCAATTTATATATGCGTCATATGGAGCAGGACCAGGGTTTAGCCAAGCATTTTTGTCAGCGATGTAATACCCCAACTTATAATATGCTTGGCTGCATAGTGTGCGTTTTATGTAAGATTTGAATTTCGTTTCATTGAGTTGGAGTATGTGGGGAGGTAATTTATTGTAACATTTTAAGCCCCATGAAGAAAGAGTCTACTTTGCTAGTCTGAAACCTGATTGAAGTAATTAGTCCCTATTGAAGTGATAAATTCTTTTGGGGGGGTAAACCACTTCGTAACGTAACGCGTTACGGCACCATTCTGTCTGGCTTCCCTTTCTCTCACGCATACGGCAAGTGAACATCAGAATGACTGGCCAAAATGACCGATCAGCTTTAAAATATTACTAAAATCTAATACCTATTTGCTACTATTTGATACCTTTGTTTAAATAATTGGTACCTAATTAACAACTGAGAAAATGAATTTACAAAATGGGCAGTCATTCTGATGTCAGGATGACTGCCCACATTTCGAATCTCCACGTAATCTTACGTGGAGATTCTAAATGTGGGCAGTCATCCTCAATCAAATATTCTCCTCCTTCCTCTTCCTCGATCAAATATTCTATAGACTTATATTGTTTATTTAATAGAAAACTTATTAGGTACCAAGAATAACATTTTATCAAATGACTGACAAAACTGTGATACTGAACAAAATGTAAGTTCTGTGCATCTTTTTCTATCTATTTCATTAGGAAAAGGACCGAAGAGAAATATTAGTTGAGTTCTGTCAAATTAAGATACCTGCTCCATAGCAACTCTGAATAACTAAAGTGCGTTTCACGAAAGAAATCCCTTCGCCGTAATGTTGGCACCATTACTTTTCACTGAAGAAGTGGTTATGAAAAGCAATGGTGCTGTAGCGGTACTGCGGTATCTACAACGCCACATGCGAACAACGCGTCATACTGACGTCACGCAAATCCTGCATCTCGCAAGCAAAGTTTACCGTGCAATTAGCATAGATACAATTTCCCAATATCAATCGTTGGGCAATTGCCCGCCAGACACAACACCCGTCTGGTCGGAGGATTCTCCCTTTTCAATGGAGGATGAGTGAACTTTACACCCTGTTCCTCATACCTCCAAAGTGCCAACATTACGGCGCGGCGCGGCGAAGGGAATAATTCTTTCGTGAAACGCACTTTACCTCTGTGCATAGCAAGTTTAGACGTGATTAAAAACATGGCGACTAAAAATACGTCAATTTATGTCAGGCGCTGACTAATTTGACAGACCCAAACTAATATTTATCTTCTGTCCTTTTCTTAATGAAATAGAAAGAAAAAGATGCACTGAACTTAAATTTAGTTTAGTTTGTGAACAAGGGAATCGGCGCCAATATTTTAATTACAATTATTTTAGTATGGATAGCATAACTTCTATTTTTATGCATTTTCATTGAAATAAAATACCATGGAAAAATGCACCGAACAAACAATATTCGTTAAAAAATAATTCTACTGTTTGTTAAGTTTGTAAAACAAAAAGAATGTGATTAAAAATTAATTGAATTGTGTTTCTATGCAATATTTTTCACTCAATAGTCTTTGAAACAATAATATTCGAAACAAGGACCAATTAATAATATATGAAACATTTTCTGGAAACGAAATTCTATGAAATTTCTGTCTGCGAAACAAGGGGAAAGACAAAAGACTAAGACCTGAAAAAGGCCAATAAGCGGATCTACTCAGTTAATTACCTACATACTTCTTCAACGAAAAAACAAAGTAAACACAATAGGATTAAAAATGTCGGACATACCTTCTTTTTGAATTTCCATGACACAAAAACATTACAAACAATCAATTTCCGAGAAAAACAACTTTGAAAACAATAGAAATTTCGGCGAAAAGATAACGCTAATGAGCACTATGGATTCGACTAGTCCATCGATTACCTGAACTGTCTATTCGTTCATAGTACGTTGACGACAGTCGAACGAATTAACTAGTTCGTTCACTCAACGCCCATCACTAGTCTCTGTCTCTGTCTACTAAGATTAGAAAACCAAAACAAACGTCAGTTCAGAAAATTGTTGAATTGGGAAAGTTTCTTTGTTTGGTACATTTGTTCGGCTCGTCGGAGCCGAAAGCAAGCGTATCAAGCTGGCGGGAACGCGGCAAAAGACGCGCGCGATGCGAGAGGAAGCTGGCAGCAGCAGCAGCGGCGGCACGTCCAGCGCCAAGCACTCGGACGTCGCCAAACTGCAGGAGGCCACCTTCAACGAGCTCATGCAGGAGTGTCGCCACAGCGCGCCCGGCGCGCGCCTGTCCGCCAAGATGCGCACCGCGCTCGAGAGGTACGTACCACATACCAGCGAAGCTTACCAGCTAGCCTGCACCCTCGACATGTCACTGTTGTTTATTTCCATCTACTTGCATATTACTGAATCTCGGCGAGTGTCTTAGAGGCGGGGTGAGCCGCGAATGGAAAAAATGGAATTCAGATAGTTTTTTTTTGTGATTGTAGAAAGATTTCTACTGCTCAATGTCAAATACAAAGATGAAATGTCACTTTGTCTTGGTAGAATAGAGGCAGAAGTAGTCATGTTGCATGTGAAGGTGCTGCTACTGCCGTGGGTGGCCTGCACTCATGGTTCACTTGGGATATGGTACTAGTTTTTCCTTTCTGTGCCGCAGTTACAAGTTGGATACAATCATAAGCCATTTCTTTGTTTGTGGTTTGACATCTTATTTCATTTCTATTATGATAAAGCTTGGTGAAGTATTGCTTAGTTGTGCGGGATACCACCTAGGACAGTCTGAACACTGTTTGATCAAAATCTCCCATTGTTGCAAACAACCATCTCCACAATGTATGTCGCAGATGGATTGTAGAATCCTCTGTATTGCAAAACCACTAGTTGTTTTACAAACACTCCATTATGTAAAACAACTGAACACTCTTCAGCGGTTTTCCATAATTACTGAACATGAACACGCAGAATTGCATAAACAGTTTCATTTATCAATGCATCGGGTCAACAATTAGCTTATTTTTGTAAGAAAGTGTGAAATGAAACGTCAGATTGTAGATTTTGGTTCTTAAATTTTTCGGTTGTGGCTCTGTGTGTCGTAAAAACAATAATGGTGACCTTATATTAATTAAAACTTATCGGAGTTTTATGAAAGATACTCATGTATTTATTTAATACTTCAAGCACATACATGTACAGGGTGGATATTAGTGCCATAGGCATTTTCTACCAGTCAAAGGTTGACTGGTAGAAATGTAATAATGCAAGTTCTGTTGTCGTCCATAGAATAGGTCTGTATGGGTTCTTTTATGGTAACTTAAAATGTAGGTTGTTTTAAGTATGTTAGAAACAAGCTGTCCTACAAATGTGTACATGTGACTTGTGGGTCAAGTGCGTATATTATCAATATCATCAAGATAGTGCGAATGCTTACTCGGAGTCTATTGCGCCGTAGGGCGCCACGGCGTCACACAAGCATCATCAAACTACGCCTCATATACGTCATTCACATAATTATGTTGTTGTGATGATCCAAAACAGAAACAGGGTTCAATAATAGACTGCAGCAAGTGAGCTTTCTGTGTGATACCTACATAGGAATTGTTGGGGATGATAAGGTCACGTAACTGTCACACATCAGAGACTCTTCGTCCAGTTTATGGCGTAAATTGTAGTGAATTGAATTGGTTGAAAACAAATGAAATTGCAACCCCTCATGTTATGGTGTGCGTTTGCAGGATGAGCCCGGCCGAGCGCCGCGCGCTGTGCTCGCGCAAGCTGGACGGCTGCGCGCCGCTGTTCGTGGCGTGCAAGCGCGGCAACGTGGAGATCGTGGAGTACCTCGTGCACGTGTGCGCGGCCGACCTGGAGCAGCGCGGCGTGTACGAGGTGCCGGACGACCGCTCCGTGCACTCCGTCACGCCGCTGTGGTGCGCGGCCGTGGCCGGGCGGCTCGAGGTGCTGAGCGTGCTGGCCGACGCCGGCGCAGACGTCAACGCGGGCTCGGACTCGGGCTCCACGCCCGTGCGCTCGGCCTGCTTCATGACGCACCTGGACGTGGTGCGCTTCTTGGTCGCGCGCGGCGCCGACATCCACCGGCCTAACCACAACGGCGGCACGTGCCTCATCAACAGCGTGCAGTCCGTGCGCCTGTGCGCCTACCTGCTGGAGCACGGCGCGGCCGTGAACGCGCGCGACACGCAGCTCAAGACCGTGCTGCACTACGCCATCCAGGAGCACCGCGTGGAGACGGCGCGCCTGCTGCTGGAGCACGGCGCGGACGCGCTGCTGGCCTCGCGCGCGGGCGACGACGCGCTGCGCACGGCCTGCCTCAAGGGGGCCGCGCAGATCGTGAGCCTGCTGGCCGGCCGCGTGCGCTACTCGGCCGCGCGCATGGCCGACGCCTACGAGCTGCTGGGCAGCACGCAGCTGGACGAGTTCAACGACGTCAGCGCCGCGCTGGGCGCCTGGCGCCGCGCCACGGCCATCCGGCACGGCTCGGGGGCCTACATCCCCAAGCGGCCCGTGCGGGCCCCCGCGCCGGCGCTGGGCGGGGCCCGCGAGTGGCGCACGCTGGCCGAGCTGGAGGCCGCGGCCACGGACATGGACGCGCTGCGCACGCAGTCGCTGCTGGTCGTGGCGCGCGTGCTGGGCCCGGACCACAAGGACACGGTGTTCCGCCTCATGTACCGCGGCGCGTCCTACGCCGACGCCTTCCGCTACCAGCGCTGCGTGGACCTGTGGTGCTGGGCGCTGCAGCTGCGCATCGAGAAGGACTCGCTGCTGGCCACGGACACGTGCCACACGGCGTGCGCGCTGACGCGGCTCATGCTGGACGCGCACGGCGGGCGGCTGGAGCGCGCGCGCGGCCTGCCCGCACTGGGCGACGTGCTGCGCGTGTTCCGCCTGATGGCCGACGAGCTGCCGGCCTGCCGGCGCCTGCTGCAGGTGCGGCCCGTGTTCAAGACGCAGGCCGACACGCTGGACCGCTCGCTGCGCTGCGTCACGCACCTGGTGTTCATCCTGCACGAGCGCGCCGCCAGCGCGGCCGAGAAGCGCGCCGTGCAGGCGGCCGTGCGCGCGCTCGTGGCCGCGGACGTGCGCAGCGCGCAGACGCACGACACGCTGCTGCACCTGTGCGTGTCGCGCCTCAACGTGATCCGCTCCACGTACTTCTCGGACGAGCTGGACGCCACGCCCGTGTTCCCGCACGCCGGCGTGGTGGCGCTGCTGCTGGCGTGCGGCGCGGACGTGCGCGTGCGCAACGAGGCTCGCTCCACGCCGCTGCACGTGGCCGCCATCCCGTACAACTTCAGCACGGAGCTGGTGCGCGTGCTGCTGGCGGGCGGCGCGCACCTGGACCAGCCCAACAAGTTCGGCGACTCGCCGGCCGAGCTGGTGACGCTGAACCGCGGCTCGCGCGTGGCCGTGCTGCAGCACGTGACGCTGGCGTGCCTGGCCGCGCGGGCCCTGCTGCGCGCGCGTGGCCGCGTGCCCGAGCACGCCCTGCCGCGCACGCTGCGCGACTTCGTGGACCTGCACCGCGCCTGATACTCCACAGTACAGTAGACTAACTCCAAATAAAATAGGATTATATTATGATTATGACAAATATGTAATTAAATTAAATTAGAGTGAAATAAAACTACGTATAGTACACGAGCGTTTTATTTTCATCTCGGGTACAGCCCACTATTTACAAAGTATGATTATAAAGTGTAATTCGCATTAATACGCCTTTAAGCATAGTTGGCTGATTGTTCAATCGTCTGATGAAATGAAGTTTTGTTCCACGGGTTTACGATATCTGGCAAAACCAAAACTCAATTAAAGCTGTATTAGCAATTCGTGTAGTATGTAGTTATATTATGCTCATTGAGAATGCTTCTTTACAATGCTAGGCCAGTTAAGAATATAAATAAGAAAAGCTGCTATAGAGCACAGTTGTAATAACATTAGTTACATCGCTACATCATTCTTTTGGTGAGTGGCCAAAATCGGCTCTAGCGCCGCAATATTGTTTTTTTTATGAATTATATTTAATGCATAAGAATAGTATGTATATTATTTACTATAATATTATAGCAAGAATTGGGTTTAAAAACTGAAAGCTCGTCAATGAGTGGCAGCACTGTTGTCCATCCACAAACGGCCATTGTTGTAAGTAGCTTGTTCACAAAAAATGCTTCGTTGCCAATGTGCCATAGTTCCATGTTGGAACTACTGATGTTTTTTTAATTTCCATTTTAAAAGAATCTGAAAATAATGGAACTAATGTTGATTTTGTTATCACTAGTTCCACATTATTATTTTAAGCATTTGTGAATTTTTTTAAGGGTGTAAAAGCACTAAACACTTAGTTTTTACAATCATCATCATAAAATCATCAATCAAATCCCAGGATGCCAGATATCTCTGATGGGATAGCGTTTGGATCAGTTCAAACCTTCTTGAGAGGCGGTTTGTTTTCCATCCCCCTTTATCTTTAAAATCATCTCTATTCATTACAGTACACGCTCAATGTATTTTATCTAAAAAATGACTCGCAGATATTTCGCCTGATAATAATTGCATTTGGGCTTCAATCATTTCTATCTCGGTAAATTCTGCGTCGTTTAGGTTGTAAGCTCTGCCGATATTTCTGTAGAAGATTAGTTCTATACTTCATTAATGTTGCATCATAGTATAAAATAAGTAAGAGCTAGGTACAATAAATTTGTCTCTTTTTTATTCATTTGTATTAAATTATATGTGGGCGTCCAAGCAAAAAGGGTCCAGTTCTCGGCATTTAGTTTCCGAGATATAAGAAATTTTGTAAAGTTGGGTGAAGAAAAAATTGCATTTCGCGATTTTAATTGATTATTAATAAATGCTCAACTATCTACAATTTCATATAGTTTTTTTTCAGAATTTCATCTTCAAATGTCCGATAAAAAAATATGTGCCTGTTTTTGAATATTTTTTTAATCCTTACCATCAATTAACTATTCTAGATACCGAATCTAGTTAACTAAATACTAAAATAAAATTTCATAAGAATATTTATTTCTATTTGTCCTAAACGCCTAAAGAATGGGCACGACATTGGTAAAATTACTAATGCTGCCAATGTCAGTATGAATAGTAAACATTTGTGAGAAAGGTTTGCGGTAAAATATAAATGAGCCGTCCATAAAAAAAATCGTAACATTTTCCATGTCTCATCAAGTATCGTCATGTAAACATGTAAAGTAATTCATTCGCAAAAAATAAATGGTTGCTGATTCCATTCGATCACTATCACTACATACATTATAAAACAAAGTGAAGGTAGAAAAAATAGATATTTATTGAATAAAATTATTATAAAAACTAAGTGTTTTTACACCCCTAAAAAAATTCACAAGTGCCAAAAACAATAATGTGGAACTAGTGATAATAAAATCAACATTAGTTCCATTATTTTCAGATTCTTTTAAAATGGAACTAGCGATTTTTAAAAAAAACATCAGTAGTTCCATCATGGAACTGTTATTTGTACTAGTGGCAACGAAGGCGAAAATTGAGTGCGCGCAAGTCTGCGCGCGACTGGTGGCGTGCTTTAGTGCTTAATGTTGCCAGCCTAATCTTTTTTCCTTCATTTAATCAAAAATGATTTTTCATAACTCAAAAAAGTAATTGTAGAAATTTACTAGCTAGATAAATGACCTACTCGGTGATTTGCAAGGCTCTCAAGAAGTTTAATTTTTTTTTTATTATATCCTAACAGTAGCATATAAACAAATTAAAACTTCATGAGAGCCTTGCAAATCTTTTATTGAATACCTAGTAGTAGTTTTAAATTTGGTATAACAATAGTCCTTCAGAGGGGCTTGTGGCTAAGTAATAACAGGTGCACGGGTCGGTCGATCAGGTTAAGCTACGTTTGCCGCGGTTGGCCCATGGATGGATGACCATCTTTACATACCAAGACTCCCCGTGCTGCGGAAAGCATGTTAAGTCGCTGGTCCCGGCTATCATTCCTGGATCTTTAACAGTCGTTACGGGTCGTCAGAAGCCCGAAAGTCTGACAACCAGTCTTAGATACCAAGGGGGTCGTATTACCCAGTAACTAGGTTGTGGAGGTCAGATAGGCAGTCGCTCCATATAAAATACTGGTATCCAGCTGCATCCGGTTAGACTGGAAGCCGACTCCAACATGGTTGCGAAAAGGCTTGGCAGATTGAATGGTCCTTCAGTGGGTTAACGCCTCCCATTCGAACATCTTCATCAGAATCCATGCTATACTCTTCATTATAAGAGTCGGATGTGTCGCCAATAACATTAATTAGAAGTAGCCAGTAGCCTGCCTGATTCAAAATATTTGTCTTCTATTTTTTTTATACATTGAGCCAAAAACCGTTATCGTTAGGCACCGCTAGTACGAATATATAGGGGAATTTTAAACTCATGGCAGCCCTAAAATTTATTTATTAAATAAGCAACGCGACTTCTAACTTTGGGAAACAGAATATCCCTGCCAGCACTTTTAATAGCTTTCGGCATAATGATGGCGAATATTTACTTTGGAAACGAATGGATCAAACGATTAGTTCCGATTTCGGCTACGCGCAGACTTATTTTTGCGCGCACTCTAGTGACAACTAGCTGTCAAATTGTTGGACACGTGATAGTAGCGACATCTGAAATGAGCAAGTGGCAGTATTTATCCCCAATATAATGAAATAGTAAACATTTGTGAAATTGTATTGACAAAACAATTTGGCGGAGTTAGTTCAAATTTTGGCCAGGTGCCAAAATAACCTCGCAGCGGCGTAGCAACCGCGACTTGAGATCATCAAAAGAATAAAGGTAGACACGTTTCAGCCTGTCGACAGGCTGCCACACAGTTCGCCTTATTCCTCAATAGAGCAGAGCCGTCAGAGTGCCGCGGCCCCGAGCAGTAGCGCGGCCAGCGCCAGCAGGCCGGGAGCGCGCGTGCGAGGCGCGGGCGCGCTGGCCGTGCGGCCGATGTTGCGGCGGTGCTTGTCCACGACGTAGATGCGGCCGCCCATGCCGGCGTGCGAGAACGAGTGGTAGTACACGCGGTCGGGCCACGTGCTGTTGGGGGCCACCAGCAGCTCGGCCGGCGGCCCGGCCGGGCAGCGCCACTCCAGCGAGCGGTTGTACGCGCGGAACGTCACGTAGTCGTCGTCGCGCCGCCGGTCCGCGCCGGCCGCGTGCCGCGCCACGCACAGCGGGCCCGCTGCAACAGAGAGGTCAGTCCCCGAGCCGCTGCCACGCGAGCGCGCGGGGACGCATACGTACCGGCCGTGGGAGCCAGGCGGCCGCGCCGCGTGTAGTGCACGCCGGCCAGCACCTTGGCCTCGCGCTGCGCCGCCTCGCTGAGGCGCTCCAGGCCGCCCACGGGCTCCGCCGTCACGATCAGCGGGTGGTACTCCGTGGCCGAGTGCGGGTCGTTGCCGCCGTATACCTGACATGACACGTTACGACGTTAGATCGCCATCGACACGCTGAGACAATTTAAGCTAACACAGACGAGGGTACCTTGAAGGAGTAGTGCAGCCCGCGTCGCAGTTGTAGGTCAGGCGCGAGCTGTCCGTTGACGTACCAGGCGAGGGGCGGCGAGTGCTTGAGCGGCCTGCCCGCCAGGCCCCGCGCCCCGCCCGCGGGCCCCAGACGGAACGTGAACACGCGCAGCGCCGGGTCGAACAGCTCCGCCACCTCCCACACCGGCGGCGCTGAGCGGGCCCCGCTGCACAGAGCACACCGTACGGAATGACCACTTGTGTTGTACCGTATATGTGGGACACAGACTGGCCGCACCGCGCCGCTTGTGCTTTGTCTTATTATCGAACGGAGCGCGCCGAGCGTACCTACAGTCTGTTCCAAAAGTGTCTGATGAAAGTGTAAACAAACCCTGTCAGGCTAAATTGTTACGCAATAACTCACTAAAGGAATAAAATTAGTAACGCATTTATCTGTATTAAGAAGGTTTCAACTTAGTATCTCAACAGTGTTTTCAACTCCCCAAATGTCAACCTCACCTACACGCGGTACACCCTGCCACTGACAGACGAGGCGCTAGCGACCGACCGATGGCGGCATAACACCCAAGAAGCCAACCTAATTCTGCAGAGCGATATCGGGCAGCAGCGTCAGTCATCGTTGCAAAAGGATTGGCTTTGCGGTAACCAACCAGTTTGCCTAGTGTGGTGACTAGGGGCATTAAACCTCTTATGATTAAAGTGCCAAAGCTTCAATCGCGTATCGGCAAGCGAAGTGTGGGACGCCCCCAGCTAGATGGACCGAAGACCTCAATTACTGAGATAAAACTATTACCAAAATGAAGTAGGTAGATACTAGATACACTGTTAATGGATACCATTAATTTTTGTTTTTATAGCTAGGTTATCGTCTTCAAAATAACAAACAACTTTTTTTTTGTGTAGGATACTATAAATCTTATTTCTGAACGCATTCGTAATTTTTATGTTCCTGCAGAGAGATGTCTAAAGTGGAATAGATTTCATTTCTTTAAATCGCAGGCAATGTCGACCGTACTCATGTTAATTATTTGAACAGGATAAGCCATTAGCAGCATTTGATGTTACTGGTAAGTAAAGAGTTTTAATAACGCCAATTTATTAACAAAAAACATGACCTTAACCGGTAGTGACGTAAATTTATCGATAACGTAGCCTCCCAATTTTTTTTTATTGAAGCTTTATTTAGTTTCACCTGTCCCGATGTTTGCCTGTAATCCAATCTTGACAGTTAAATTTGATCCACTTCCCGCACCCTAATTGCGTAACACACAATCAATCTCAATCTGAATCATTTTGAAGGATATTGGTAATCCATTGCGTCATATGTTCGAAAAATGTGTCATGGTGTCTGCTCAACAACGTAATAACGCAATGAATGTAGTTGAACTGTCAAAATGAAACCGATTCCGATCGATTGATCGTGTGTTACGCAATTAGGGTGCTGCATGGTTACCGATTGAGCTGCAATTTTGCATGCATGTGTAAATCGGATGACAATGCAAAATTATTTTGACATGGAGCTGATCTGTTGATGGAACCGGAAGGTGCCCATAGGAACTCGGTAGTTAAATTACGATACAACTCCATCGAGTTTGGACTCGTTTGATCCGTCTTGACGAGTACTTTAGTGCTAGATGGTAACCATGTAGGGTCTGATGATGGAGCTGGAAGATGGTCATAGGAACTCGGTAATTAATCGACACAACCCTATCGAATTTGGGCTCATATGATTCGTTTTGACGAGTACTTTTGTGCTAGATGGTAACCAGGATCTGATGATGGAGCTGGAAGATGTCCATTGGAACTCAGTAATTAAATGACATAATCCCATCGAGTTTGGGCTCGTATGATTCGTCTTGACGAGTACTTTGGTGCTAGATGGTAACCAGGGTCTGATGATGGAGCTGGAAGATGGCCATAGGAACTCAGTAATTAAGCGACACAACCGCGTCGAGTTTGATTCGTCTTGATGGGTGGACTGTTTCTGATGCGTGGGGTGGTTTGGTGGACGTGAATATGCGACCCCATCTTTGGGAAAATAAGTTCGTTCGTTCATTCCGTTTGTTATGAATGTGGATTCTGTCTTTGATTAGATGGATGACCCAATGCCAAGGTGAGCACGTGCCGAGGGCCTAATGGTATGAGGGTGTATAACTATAAACATGTCATATCGCTAACGTTGCGCCTCGGGGTACCTATATAATGGTATTTTTCTTATCAGGTTTAAATTATTTTTAACTTTTTAGTTCTTTTTATTAACAAGTAATAAAAGCTTGTTTTTAAAAAGTTTTTTTTTTCTCTTACATTTTTTGAGAAGTAAGAGTAGGTAAGTATTGGCGGTTTGGTGTTTTCGCCAAACTTAGGTATACCTACACCAAGTCAAAAATATAGACCAAATCGAACGAAGAAAAGAAATAGATCTCAGTACAGCTATCCAGACGCATGCAGACAGACTAGTGCACTCACACGGTGAAGCGGATGCAGTCTTGGTTGGGCGGGTCGCTGGCCAGGTGCAGCTGGACGTCGGAGCGCGGGTACAGGCGGTGGAAGGCGGGCTCGCGCTCGTGGTCCAGGCGGCCCAGCGCCCACACCGCCCACATGGCGCGGCCCGTGACCCACTCGCGGTCCATCGGCTCGGCTGCGGAGCATACACAGCTACACTCTACAGTCCGCGCTCGCGCCCACGCCGCGCGGCACTGCACTCACCCGCGGCCAGCGTGCGGCGGTACGACACCACGGTGAGCCCGTCCTCTCGGCGCGCGCTGAACACTTGGTTGGAGTCCAGCCCGCCCACCCGGTCGTCGCGACACACGCCGCGCCATGCGCCCAGCACTTGCACGCACTGTGTACACACAGATGGGTTAGAGTTCCGCGCGGTGAGGTGCTGTGGAGAGAGCGGGAGTGAGACCGACCGGTGCGTTGGCGGTGATGTTGTAGTCCGTGGCGAGGCCGCGCTGCATGGCCGAGTTGTACTGCGCCACGGCCACGTCGGCACCCAGCATGCGCGAGCCGCTGTCGCTGCCCGACACGCCGAACGCCATGTACTCGTCCTCGTCCATCTGCGCACACATCACACGAGTCAGACCCGTCGAGATCACTCGAGACGACGAACGATACGCTCGCTCCGTGCCGTACCTGCGCCGCCATCTCGATGGTGATCTGGTTGCCGAAGACCTCCCAAGAGACTTGGAAGTCGCGGTGCAGCTGCTTGCAGTGCGGCAGCGGCGACTCGTAGGCGTGCGGCTCCACGGGCGCGGGCGGCACGTTGAGGGCCTCGGGCACCAGCACGCTGGCCAGCGAGCTGGCGCGCGCGCGGTCCCACAGCGCCAGCCACTTGACGTCGAACACCGTGCGGCCGCCCGGCAGCTGCAGCCGCACGTCCTCGCCCGCGTACGCGCGGAGGGGCTCCAGGCTGCGAGTGCGGCGAGTATTGTCACATGCTCCATTTCACTTGGCTTATTTGTCTAAATAACCGCATTACTTGGGTAATACAAAATATACCCTAAACTGATTGGAATAAAGATAAGCCTAGATTCAGCCTAATCACACCAATACTTGCACAAATACGCCAAGTTTGGCGCCAGCATTATACGACGAACACGTGTTGATGCGAGAGAGCAGAGTTCAATACCGATCGATTGCATGTAGGTACTTACTAGCCGTACTCGTCGGGTATCTTCATGCCTCTGGAGGAGGGCTGCGGGCCCACGCCCGTCCAGAAGTACACCTCCTCTCCGCTGCCGTCGTACCGCAACTCCGGGATGCTGCACATGTGGGACGATTAGATTAGTCTCTGTGTGTCACAAATCGTGGTACGTGCACGTGCTTGGGTTCTTACAGGATGGTAGTAGCGTCCAGGAAGCGGACCGGCTTGCTGGAGACGGCGGGCGAGCCGGCCAAGGGGCCCACGGCCTGCTCGGCCGGCGCCTCGAACTCGTCCGGCACGAACACGTCGCCGAACGCGTTCTGGCTGCCGATGTCGTACACCGCCAGCCATTTGATGCGCGAGATGCGCTTGCCCTCCGGCACGGCGAGCCGCACCTCGGCGTTGTAGTACCGCTCCAGGATATTCGTCCTGGAAAATAATACACATTATAATTGCAATGGCAATACCTAGATAAAAATGTTACCCCTACTTCACAAAGGTGCTACCTAGGTAATGATCACAGTACCTAGATAGCACCTGGATTTGCTGGACCTTCCAAACTAAATGATGATGAAAACCACATCCAGTTTGTATTCCTTCAAACAAAGCATGTGATCAGTTAATCCTGACAAGGCAGTATAGTGCCGGAGCTACTCACCTGCCATACTCGTTGGGCACGATGAAGCCCTGTGGACCCGGCCGGCCAGCGTCTCCGGCCCAGAAGAATGTGTCATCCCCGGTACCATCATAGTTAAAGTTCTCCAGCAGTATTGTAAAGTCGTCTACTGCATAGACATCCCCAGATACCTACAATTTAGCAAACTAATTTTGTTATTCAGGTTGAACTAATTTTGAAATTAAAACTGCCATGTTGGTCTAGTGGGGTCCTGGGTTTGATTCCTCGTTTGAAGTGTTATTGGGTATACCTCGACCACCACTGCTGGGAGATAGCATTCAAGACACTCTCAGTTGGTCATGATTAGTTACTATTCAAAGTAAAGATTACTATAAGCTCTAAGCTATTTTATTTTAGATCAGTACAGTAGTAGATATAAACATGTCTACTGTATTGATGCATGTATTTGTTTGTATGCCAACAGTATATTTTATGTTTAATTACTGTTGGATTGGTAGCGGCACAGAGTCTGAATTAGTGTCTGGCAATAGACTGTTACATAGGAGTCACTTGTACCTGGTGAGTGGTGACTGGCAGAATGTGGGTGTACTCTCCATCGTTTGTACGGAGGGTAGGCAGAGATGGAGAGTATTATTATATATTGTATTATTACAGGCGTGATAATATTTTATGTCTAGTTATACCTACCTTAAATAATTACTCTTTTATTTAACATGCTCCTTAATGCTTTAGAGGCTGAATAGTCATTTCCATTGTCACACTTATATTCATCAAATAAAACAAAAATGTTTAGTATTTAGATGTTGTATGTGTGTAAATTAAATCTTGTGAACAAGGTGTGAACTAAAGGAATTAGTACAAACAGCTGGTTAGTATTGTGTCAACGAACCTGGTGGTGGTAGGAGTTGAGTTTTCCGATGAACCTGCCGCGATATGGGCCGTCCTCGTCCTGCGACCGACAGTCTGCAAGGGTACACAGCGCTCGGTTACAATAAATTAGAAAGTTTTAATTTACGCGCAGTGAATTTACTTGAAACTGCTAATCTTTACCTTTTGCGGCTGCTATAAGCAGCAGAAAACATATTATTAACATCTTACACTCACTTTATTCACTTTAAGCTATTTTTAAAACTTTCTAACTAACAATAGAGGTCACAACATTTGAAGTATTTCGCATACCACCAGCTTCCGGTAACTTGACAAATCACTGAACTTGTTTTGTTGTCATTTAATCAAAAGTGAATCAAGGACGCAGTTCTATTGGTTGTGCGCCGCTCCACGGTCTTGCGACCAATCACAACTGACTAACTTGGGTAACTTTCACTGTTTGTTCTCTTCGGCATGTTCGTTCTGTATTACGTTCAGAAACGACCGACGGCGACGACGTGAATAAACTATACATAATATAATATTGTATTTGGACTGATTGTTATTTTTAAAATTCGTTGGTGAATACACTAAGCATAATGTATATGTACAGGGTGGGCAACTTGGAGGTAGGTATACAATTTTTTTGCCGCCATTTTGTTTTGGCGGCAAATATGACAGTTGTTCACGACTGAACAAAGTGTTTTATCAAATAAAACATTCTACTCAACCCAATCATGTATTGCGAAAACTTTAAGAAAATTGCGGCTATTTTTTGGTAGAAATCACTTACCTTCGCGGCTAACAATAGGTAACTTGTTTAGTGATTAAATTTGAGCAGCATGGCATTGTAACAGATATAGCAGTTTTCTTACATCAAGTGAATCAGTTGGGCTTAGGAAACATGTGGTTCCACAAGACGGGGCCACATGTCATACGGGCGGGGAAATGGGTGAAAATGTCATGAAAAACGCAGTGAAAAGGGATCACATCTGCCGTGCTGCTAGAGGTGGAGATTATTTTCCATACTGAATTGCCGGCCCTAAATACGAGGGTGAATCAAAAAATTCTTGGAATCAATATTAAAAAATGAAAAGATTTAAACAAAAATAGGTATTTTATTTTTCTACATAATCTCCCTCCAATGCAATTCATCTTCTATAATCTATAGGTACTTATAATAAATCTGTAGAGAGGTCAATTCTGTACATGAAATATATTTCCAAAATAACTATCAGCGGGTGATTAGGGATCGATACTGATGCCAAAAATGCAATCAGTAAAATTTTTGTCTGTCTGTCTGTCTGTCTGTCTGTCTGTCTGTATAACCGTTATAGAAACAAAAACTACTCGACGGATTTTAATGAAACTTGGTACAATTATTTTTCATACTCCTGAGCTGGTTATAGTATACTTTTCATCACGCTACAATCAATAGGAGCAGAGCAGTGAAGGGAAATGTTGGGAAAACGGGAGAAGTTACTCCATTTTTTACGCTTCCGTCGCGTGTGCAACCTTAATGGTTAAAGCTACACAGAAATCATGTATGACGGAAATGTTCTCCTTAAAATTATATAAAAAATATCCCACGACAGCATATGTCTATCTTTTATGGTTGACTCACAATAACACGTGTAACTCCCGATAGCTTTGCAGTTCGAAGCTTTCTGATTATATTTGTCTACTCTTACATTTATAACACTCTCAGTCATTCTTAATTAAAAAAGTTAACATTATTAACTATTCCATAAAAAAGAATCATAGAAATCGGTATAGAAACACCAAAGTTATACATGAAATACGCTAATAATAAGCCATCGCGCAGGTGTCTTTAATCGTAGACGCCGTGGCAGGCCTGTAGATGGCGAGTCAGGTATTTTCAAAGAACATGTTCTTGGTAGAGTGTATACCGTTCATCCAAACAACGCTGAGTGTTTCTATTTGCGATTATTATTACATACAGTGCGAGGACCAATATCATTTATAGATTTGAGAAAAGTAGACGATGTTGTTTATCCAACTTATCATGCAGCTTGCCAAGCGCGTCATTTGCTTGAAAACGATGCATGGGGATGACGCTTTAGCAGAATCCTGTGTTAGTGATAATCCACGACGGTTACGCCATTTATTTGTAACATTACTCACATTTTGTAATTTGTCAGATGCTGTACAATTATGGGAAAAATATTAAGAAAAATTTGCAGAAGACTTTCTTCGGAATATATCTCACAATGATGAAGGCGCAACTAATGATAATTTTCGTGATCTTGCCATAAATCAGTGCTTATTAGCTCTTCAGGAAGACTTAACAGCAGTAGGCGGTAAATCACTCTGTGAATATGGTTTGCCAACACCAACCTCAGTCGGAGAGGTTACCAATAGGGAATATTCCGCAGAGATTGGTTACAACTCAATGGAACTGCTGGCAACATTAGAAAACGGTGTCCCAATGATGACTGCAGAACAACGTTCAGTCTATGATCGCGTGTGCGAGAGTGTTCAGAATAATTTGGGAACAATATGGTTTTTAGATGCACCTGGAGGAACTGGGAAAACCTTTTTGACTAAATTAATATTAGCTTATGTTCGAAATCAGCGTAAAATTGCTCTTGCCGTAGCTTCATCAGGTATAGCTGCAACATTGCTACCAGGAGGTAAAACTGCTCACACTATGTTTAAAATACCAATTGATATAGATCGCACGGAAAGTCCAACCTGTAGTATTTCAAGAAATAGCGACAAAGCTAAGGTATTACGTGAGTGTAATTTAATCATATGGGATGAATGTACGATGGCCCATCGAAAAGGAGTAGAAGCGGTAGACAGAACTTTAAGGGATATAAGACAAAATGATCGACCAATCTCGGTGTCAGTTGTTTCTCGCATGGTCATTGTACGTCGCTCTTTCCCGGGTTAGCAGTTCTAGAAATCTTTATGTTCACGTGCCGGACGGGTCAACTTTCAACATAGTTTACCCGGAAGCTTTGCGCTGAAGTATTTTCGTTCTATAGGTACATTTTTTTTTTTTTTTTTCTGGATGGGAAATCATCAAATGACCCCTCCAGCTCTGGGTGGAGCGGAAGGGAGTGTCAGACTCTTACTGACTAAAACCCACCCGTGTTCCTTCCTTAGCCCTTTATGTTCCAGGGCAGCGGTAACCCTTTCGGACGATCCCGCTACCCCTTCTTTATGTACTTAAGCCTCATGTGAACGTGATCTAAACAATATTACCAATACATTAACTTAATAACACACAAGGAGTTACACGCTGACGGAGTCGCGGGCACAGCTATTAACAATAATATTGTGCGGTTCCGTATTGCGATATTTTTCAACAGTATTGTAGATTGACATATTATATTTCCCTACTAAAATACGAAAGTTAATCTGTCTGTTACATCAAAACCACTGAACCGTGAGGAAGGACATAGGCTACTTTTTTTTACGAAAAACGGCGGAAACGTGGACGAAGTCGCGGGCAACAGCTATAGGTACTATATAAAATTATATATTCTGTCTGTAGGTATGTTACATTTTCACACCTAAATCACTGAACGGATTTCGATAAAATTGCCTGCCAGCAGATGCCAAAGAGATAGATGGCATCCTGGGGAAGGACATACTTCTTATCCTTTCCGACATTCACGCGGGCGAAGCCGCGGGCAGAAGCTAGTTTAGAATAAGGCGTTTCTACCTTCCTTATTCCTTGTGAAAAAAATTGTTTTTCTTGACTCTCGAAAAACTCCTCTACGGCAGCCATAACCGCGTCATTATCGTAAAATTTTGTTCCACTAATGTCCTCTTTTAATTTTGGGAATAAGTGAAAATCACTTGGGGCTAAGTCCGGAGATCATGGTGGGTGGTCAAGGAGATTGAAGCCAGCACCATAGACTATACACTTATAAAGCCAGCACAGCGGATTGCGTTGAGCGCAACTTCCGATCGATGAGCAGGAGCGTTATCTTGAAGAAACAACACGCCCAACGATAGTTTTCCAGGACGTTTTTCTATAACCGCTTCACGCACTTTCGGGATTAAATTAGCATAATAAGGTCCAGTAATCGTTTTAGCATGTAATCAATAAAAAGGATTCCTTCACTATCCCAGAACACTGAGGCCACTTTGCCAGCGGTATCGTTTTCGTCGGTTAACATTCGTGGCACCCATCTTGCCGACACTTTTTTCAACCCCAGTGAATCAATTAAAATGGATTGAACGCTACCAAATTATATCTTTAGGATATCAGCTATATGTTTTATAGTTATTCTTCTGTCTTCCAAAACCAGATTCTCAACCTTTTTAACATTTTCTTCCGTAACGGAGGTTGAAGGCCGCCCAGGAAGCGGGTCACCTTTACAGCTTGATCTACCTCTTTTAAATTCAGCCACCCAGTACGCAACCGTAGAATAGGGTACAGCATCATCCCCTAATGTCTGCTGAATGTCCGAAAAAATTTCCTTCGTAGACATTTTTTTCAAACTGAGATATTTTATCATAAACCCAAAATTATGGATAAATGTGAGTTACGTACACTCACTTTTATCCATAATTTTGGGTTTTAGCAACTCGTTGCACAAAACAATTTATTACGTGCGAACGAACTGACAAAAACAAGTGACAGTTGGCATAAATTACTAACACCTTTTTATTTTGTTTTATTTTTTTGTGTGTACTATTAACCTTACTAATGTCTTCTTTGTAAAAATGTATGGACGTATGTCTGAAATAAAGATAAATTATTATTATTATTATTATAAATATTGTGTGGTTGACACTCTTTAATTTGAATATCGAACTTCTCCCAAAGAGGTTTTATATTATATTATGCATTTCTAAGAACTTTTTGATTCATACTATATTTAAATAAAAATACTTACCTAATAATTTTTATATTTCATAGAATAAAATTTAAAAAATAAAGACGTGTATAAGTAAGTACCTCTTATTTGCCTACCCTCTATATCATTACTGTACCTAGTAATTTATAATTAAATTTGCAGGAGAACACTGTGGGGCCACGGCCATCCTAAACAAAAGTAGGTACTCTGTGGGGAGGGAAGAGATTAGTTAAGTACTTAATATAAATATTATAATGATTACGGTGATAAGTTACTGTCTACTAGCTAATGATGCTGACGGTGATAAGGCCAACGTGCCTTCTAAGCCGTCCAGAAGATTCGATTCTTCTGGAGTGACTGGAGTGTAGCACGAGTGCACACTGCGCACAGCCGCTGTGCGCAGTGTGCACTCGTGCAAAATAGAGACGCGCTCCTGTGTTGTGCTATAAGATGAAAGCTAGGCGCAACGTGAAGAACCACTGACCCTCAATCTTAATGTTAACTTTGTTACTACTCAGTTTATGTAATTATGTACAGCCGAACGAGATATTTGGTAATAGGCAAAAATATTCATCTTTACTTTACGATGCCAATATTCATTTTTATTACATACATGCATAGGTAATTAAATCATAATGTTCCCACTGCTGGGACACAGGCCTCCTCTCTTTGAGAAGGAGTGGGCTGTAAATCTGTAATGCATAACGCGGGCCCAGTGCGGGTTGGTAATGTCACATGTCTTCGAGTTTTTGGTTCTAGGACATGCCGGTTTCCTCACGATGTTTTCCTTCACCGTTTAGAGAGCAGTGATGATGAAATTATTTCCACAAAGTAAAGCGCCTGCCTGGGTGCGAGCCCACGATCTACTACTCGCGGCAAGTAAGTCGCGGCAGTTACCACTGGGCCTCCACTATTCTCACTTTTGTTGTGTAAGGTGTAAGTAATATTTTTTATAGTTTATGGAATCCATATAAGAATTTACTACTTTTGTTTAACTAATAGTATTTGCTGGTAAGCTGTATACCAAATATCTAATTCGAATATATGTGTATATGTAACCAGAGCATGTACTAACTGTAAGATGCTATGCTTTCGACTCACTGTCAACTTTAGCTATGCGGTGCGGGTGTTATCCATGCGAAGTTACATAGACAGCAGCTTTACTTTATGTGGAACTAGGTGTTCTAGCGGAGTTTTGTGTTGCTCTGTGAGCAATAATAATTAGTCCTGTACTTATTTGCAGTTCGTTCAGTGAGCAGACGTACCTTAGCTACTTATACAGCGTGGCGCTTTAATGGCGACTTTAATTTAACACACATATAGGTACGGTTTCGCGATTTAGTTTTATGAATATATTTTAATTTATTTAAACATTAATATTTATTTCTTTATTAATAATTTTCTAAAATAGCATCTGAGAGCAACCTGACTTAAAGAACCTTAGCGCAGGGGTCATTTGCCGGGGTCACGGATCATAGCATCGCATCAATGTAATTAAAACACATAACGTGCAAAGAGAAGGCGAATTGAAGGATAGAGAGAGAGCCCTATGTCGGCGAGTGGCGCAGGTGGAAGTTTTTAAGTTACGATTTTTTTTATGTTGTTATAATTTTTATGATTACTGGCCACTAGCCCTACCGGTGTGTAAAATATAAGGTACCATGTCTATAGATATAAGGTAGGTCTATATGTAGATATAAGGTACAATCCTTATGTGCCCCATAGTTGTGAACAAATACATAATATGTATGTCATTCGTCTCGTATTAAGACGAAAGAGTGCCTTTATGGAGGGCGAAATATATTAGTCTTATGTAGGTACACTAGATTTGAGTTTTACTGAAATATTCGGTTGCTCATCGTCTCCTGTTTCGCCAGTTATTGCAAGAATCGTTTGTTATTTCAGTGCTTTTGACTACCAGCTTTTATGAAGCGAGTAAATAATAATTTTATATGAATCAAATGTTGTATGTCGCAACTTGCAAGTAGCAACCGGAGTTTACCGGAGTACTTCCTGCGACTACGTTTACATTCTCTTTATGACTTTGTGATGGCATTTCGGCCGCTAGTCCAGGTGGATCCGGTTGCCTACACCACTAAACTATATTTGGTAGTTGATAGGTATCTACAGGCACAGGGACAGTTCCTACCGGCATGCTGGTTGATCAGTAGTGGTTGTAGGCGGGATGCATGTGGAACGTGAACGTGAACACCGAGTTCACTCGGTGTTCACGTTGCACATCAAAACTTTAACTAGTTAGGAAGTTTTCCTTGTTTCCTAAATGTGGAATCCCTCGTACCTCGTACCTAAATATTTTACTTCCATCACGAATAAGTAGCTAAGTAGTAAGTACGTAGGTAAGCAGGTATTTAAATTAGGTAACCTGTGGAACTGCAGGTCGACCTTCGGTGTACGTACAGTAAGCAGTTATTAATAATAATAAAATAATAATCACTTTATTTCAGGCAACTAAGGCCCATAGATGAAATACACAAAATAATGTTATACGATAACTAATACATAAAAAAAGCCTTAACGTTGGGCCGGCGACGTATTGCGCTGAGTCGAGGTGTCATGTAGCCTTCCGCAAAAACGACGATACACGACACCCATCGGCCAAAATTCCTTCTTCATGAAAGTCCAGATGGTGAGTCGGAACCCGCACCACAAAAGACTTGAAGTTAATCTTGTGGCGCGACTCTTATGGTGAACTTGGTCTTCATCTTTATATACTCCACGATCTCCTCTGCCGCCGTAGAGTGATGTAGACGGGACACGTACAGCTGCGTCGATGAAATAGCGGGACGCAGCAACATGTTCGGGCCAGCCAATGCGGTACCGCACTGATTGCGTAGGCTTCTTCTTCTTTTTCTCAACACGAATGAAGCCTTCTTTATCTGCCTGTCCTCGGCTTGTTACCGGCGGTAACGAGCTTCGGAGTCGTTCGGAGGGCTCCTGGGCACTCGTATGTTTTGGTTGCCGCTGATGTTTTGCAGGAGTTGCAATAACGGCAGCCGAGTAAACACGCCCCGGTGTTGTCGTGCTAATATTCGTCGGCGTCCCAATGATAGGGGTCGCGGGGAGGGCGGAGCGCAGTTGTGCATTGCTTGTTGTGTCGGCGGCCGGCATCGAGTCTATAACAATTGTGCATCGCTTGCTGTGTCGGCGGGCGGCATCGAGTCTATAACAATTCTGCATCGCTTGCTGTGTCGGCGGGCGGCATCGAGTCTATAACAATTGTGCATCGCTTGCTGTGTCGGCGGCCGGCATCGAGTCTATAACAATTGTGCATCGCTTGCTGTGTCGGCGGCCGGCATCGAGTCTATAACAATTGTGCATCGCTTGCTGTGTCGGCGGCCGGCATCGAGTCCATAACAATTGTGCATCGCTTGCTGTGTCGGCGGCCGGCATCGAGTCTATAACAATTGTGCATCGCTTGCTGTGTCGGCGGCCGGCATCGAGTCCATAACAATTGTGCATCGCTTGCTGTGTCGGCGGCCGGCATCGAGTCTATAACAATTGTGCATCGCTTGCTGTGTCGGCGGCCGGCATCGAGTCTATAACAATTGTGCATCGCTTGCTGTGTCGGCGGCCGGCATCGAGTCTATAACAATTGTGCATCGCTTGCTGTGTCGGCGGCCGGCATCGAGTCTATAACAATTGTGCATCGCTTGCTGTGTCGGCGGCCGGCATCGAGTCTATAACAACTTAAATTATAATCTAACTAGCTTCTGCCCGCGGCTTCGCCCGCGTGGGTGTCGTAAGTTATCCCACGGGAACGTGCTACCAGGATAAAAAGTATGTGCTTCCCCAGGATGCCATCTATCTCTTTGCCAAATCAGAAGTTCATTAGTTCGTATTACTCGCACCGTGTATGCTGAAGACATACGAGTACACTTCATATGTTTACCTCCCTGACGGGTATATCTGAGTGTACGTCAACTTAGACCAGCTTGACGAATACTGGCTTCCCTCGAGGCGATTGACTCATGACACCTTTACATACTTATTATTAATTATTTTCTGTCGAAAGTATCAATACTGAGTTTCGAGTTAATCGTACCGCGCATTCAATTTCTTCCACACAAACTTCAACACCCCTATATCCCCCATTGAGGGGTAGTTTGAAAAACTTATAATGATAAACTTTATTACTTACTTAGGCAAGTATTGTTGTCAAGTTTCAAGTTTATTAACTAAATTAATAAGATTTTTCTTATAAACTGTATCCCCGCTTTTCACCTCCATAGGGGTGGAATTTAAAAAAATTCATAACTTGACTCATCAGAGCATTATAATCGTCTCTGTAAAATTAACTACCCCTTTTCACCCCGTTAGGGGTAGATTTTCGAAAAAACCCTCATACTTACGTGTTATTATTTATTTTTAGTATAAGTACACACACTGAGTTTTGAGTTAATCGGACCGCGCGTTCAAATTCTTCCACACAAACTTTAGCACCCCTATATCCCCTTTGAGGGGTAGTTTTGAAAAACTAATAATGATAAACTTTATTGCTTACTTAGGCAAGTATTCATGCCCATTTTCAAGATTATTAACCTAACGAATAAGATTTTGCATATAAACTTTATCCCCCCTTTTCACCCCCACAGGGGTGGAACTTTGAAAAATCATTTGGGATGCGGTCATAACATGACTCAAACATGATTTATACCAATTTTCGAGTTAATCAAGCCACGCTGTAAAATCCTCCCCTGTAAAATTTACTATACCCCTTTACAGGCTGTCAGGGGTAGATTTTGGAAAAACCCTGATACACATTATTCTTTCCTTTCAATTTTAGGTATAAATACTGAGTTTCGATTAAATCGGACCGCGCGCTAAAATTCTTCCATACAAACTTTGAAACCCCCCAATCCCCTTTTAGGGGGTAGTTTATAAAAACAAGAAACGCCTAGTTTCATAATTTACTTAGATCAGTATTCGTGCCAAGTTTCAAGTTTATTAACTCAAGGAATAAGATTTTTCATACAAACGAAATCCCCCCATTTCACCCTCTTAGGGGTGGAATTTCGAAAAACCCTTTCTTAGTGGATACCTACTCTTCACGTAGAATACCCCCTCCAAATTTCATGTCTCTAGGACAAGCGGTTTAGGCTGTGCGTTGTTGTTTATTTATTTATTTATTTATATTTATAGATCAACAAGTATCACTTTGAATAGAAGGCACCGCACTAGCCGACCTATGTTATTATTGTTCTGCTGCTGAATTTATAAAATACTTTATCCCGGGAAGTACTTGTAACTCTTGATTTTTCCAAGTTTAAGATAAACTGAAGGAGACAAAAGATGATTGCATCTGCTTGGTGTGTTGTATCGACGGCACCTTGGCTGTGCCGCTGTAGGCAGCGGAAATACGTAACAGAGATGGTGGTACCTGCTCAGTTCTTCCTTGGATGATCTTTTCCGTAATGATCTCTGCTACTGCCTACTTGTATAGATATCTGGTACTACTCTACCTGTTGTCCCTCTTCAGGCTCCCAGACTCCTTGACTTGACTTCGATAGTGCTAACTATGCTCGTACCCCTTAACTCCTTGGAGTAACCTCATCGGTAGCTCTAAATTCACTCTTCCATCCGGGTATCTAAATTGTACTCAGGCCATGGACTGTCTCGGTACCTTCTATCATCATAAATGCGTTGGAAGAAGGGCAAGAACGCGTTGTTCTAAACGAACCGTGGTTATAAAGTGACCGTAACAACCACGGGGGGACGGTGAAGCGGTGTAGGCGAGTCTTTTTTGAGGCGGATTAGAGGATTTGTGATGATCGGAGAGAGGTGCGCGCGAGGCTGCGGGGGCGCGGAGGAGGGTTGCTCAACGCGCGCGCAGCAAAACTGTTGCGACGGCGCGCGCGCGACCAGTACCCGCGAAGCAGCCGCTCTGCACGCACGTGTGACCTGCATTACGCGCACCGTTCGCGCGACCTCTCAGTTCTCGTGTGTCCCGTCGCTCGCGATGACCCTCGCGGCGGCCATCGCGCTGCTGCTGCTAGTCGGTGAGTACCACCCTCGCGCACCTCACAGTGCACCCATCGCTGATGACTAAATAGAAAGCCTCTGGTGAACTATGCAGCACTTTCATCTTACTGTAGCCAGCGCAAGAAAAAACGAGCAACTGAGATTTCATTAAAAAGATCGTTAAATCCTACGTAAGACAAATACCTAAGTATTCTAGAGTTTCCTCCGGGTAGACAAAAAATGTACTTGGCGAACGATACGAACGTGCCCATATTGTTTCTAAGAATGGTTCCTTGTTACTTATAATATGATTTCCTTGAATCCTTTAAGATCGAACAAAGTGCATGGCGCCTACCGCATGCACTTACCTCGAGCTATGCGCGACAGTAATTTTCGAGCCTGATTCCATTGCTTCTCCAAGAAGTATGAGCCTACTATAATATGATATTTCTTGGACCAGCAAAGGAACAACTGATGTAGAGCATTCTCGAGAACTCGCCAGTTTTCCATTCTTGGCACGCGCAGTCTACATGGTACATGAAAATAAAAAGCATGAAGATACGACATACAACAAGCGTTCAGTTTTATCGATCTTATTTGATTTAGTTAGTATCATAAGTGCGTTAACGATAACTCACACAGGCGACGCATATTACGCTGGTCTACATATATACATTATTTTTATGAGAAGTAAGCTCATTAAGCATCATAATCTATGCAATATACAGTCTTCCAAAACATCAAAACTTACGTTGCTAAGTCATAATCAAGTATGGCAGACGATTGTTATTGATTGTAGTGTTGTGTTCTCATTTTTTGTGAGAATATCCATAGTGTTAACGGCACCGACTCAGACAACGAAGCACAGGCCAGTGGGTCACTCTACGCGGCTCGGTAGCCACAGTACATCAACTAAAACCGGGCTCGAGGAATGCTGGCGCCGGCGCCGAAATCAAATCCGGTGGTACAAGTTGCAAATTAAATATTTGAATTTTTTTATTTATCAATATCAGCTGAATTGATTTAGCCTAAACCACCAATTGTAGCGACTCGTGATCTACATTAGTCAAAACGTAAATCGAAATATTGAAATAACGGAGAGTTTTCAAACTGGCCCCAGAATTGGTCTTAACCGTGTTGGGAGCTCAGTATACCAATAATAATGTTATGAGAGTACTTATTTATCTATGGCGCAAGTATTCATTGAGCTGAAGTAACAGTAACATCATCCTCCTGGGAATCAAAGTGTATCTCACTTTAACAACGCTTCGAGAGTCGAAGATAGATGTTGAAGATAGCACAAGCTAGGTCAGAGACGTTAGTTTGTGTTGCTCTGCACTCACCAAATCGCTTTCTCAGCGAAACATCACTGAGAAAGATATGATGAGTGTGATCTGTCCAAGTGGACAGTTACTGTGTGCGATTGTGCGGCGGTGGGAACGTGAGAGCCGCGCTCCAACAGATGTTACCGTGACGCGTCACCGCACACCACAGGACTGCACTTGCCATCACAAATAAGTCCTCAGGTGACGAACATATACCCATACCGCGAGCACCAAAATCTTACATAGATCCCTTTCGTGGGGTTAATCTCTGGATAATCTGCTTCAGACAGATATCTCAAATAAATAAATTTAAGTTTTCCTTGTAGCGTGGTGATTATGAGAGTATCTGAGAGAGTTTGGACAAGAGGCAGTGGTGATGGAGTGCGTAAAGGTTAACCTTTCACATGGCGTGAGGTAAAAGTTGTTCTTCTTAGTACGAGTATGTAATCGTGGCTCGAAATAACTTTCTTCGCATGGTGTGTTAATGCAGCTTCCGCAATGACTTCCTGATCCTGACAAACCGGACAGTCTACAGACGCATGCTCGTACGTCCCACATCGCAACTATCATACATAGGAAGCTTTACTATCCTCGCGAATATATTTAGTTATCTTGCCGAGTCTAAGTAATGAAAAGTCATAAGTATGAAGCATGAATGCAGGCATTTCAACATGAAGTGGTTACGAGCCAATCTTCTTGGCTATTGCAGATTGCAGTAGACCACACGTAGTCACATTCAAATGTTCGAAAACAAATCGGCCAAATGCGTGTCAGACCACGTACAATGAAGAGTTCCGTAGATGGGATGAATTTATCCCAAAAACAAAGTTAAAATTGTAGTTGAAAAACATGTTCTGCCATACATTCCAAGCAATTTTAAGGTTGTAGGTCAATATTGAAAGATTTACCATGTTACTACAATACCCTAAGCATCTGCATTAAAAAAAACAACTTAATCATTCCAGTAGATTCTGAGCAAATTGGCTGTGACAGATCGACTAAGGAAACCTTAAAGGATCACTCGTGTGATCCTATAAGGTTTCTTTTTTTTCCTTTTGAGGTACGGAACCCTAAAAACAACAACGGTATAAAC
The DNA here is from genome assembly GCA_949629185.1 of Apamea crenata. Taxonomy (NCBI): domain Eukaryota; kingdom Metazoa; phylum Arthropoda; class Insecta; order Lepidoptera; family Noctuidae; genus Apamea; species Apamea crenata. The sequence continues at coordinate 123,517 of OX451375.1, forward strand.
ATTCATGTGACAAATGGGATAAACATTCTCTGGATTTAACCAAGCCTCAAACGAGTCGTCCAAAAAGTTCCGGCTACAACCATATTCCTTTGAGAATTATAGTGTTAATAATTTTTTTTTTAACATTGGCCCCTTTTTTTTTTTTTTTTTTTTTTTTTTTTGGATGGGAAATCATCAAATGACCCCTCCCGCTCTGGGTGGAGCGGAAGGGAGTGTCAGACTTTTACTGACTAAAACCCACCCGTGTTCCGTCCTTAGCCCTTTCTGTTCCAGGGCAGCGGTTAACCTTTCGGAAAATCCCACCGCCCCGGCAGGCTTCGGCCCTGTGGGGCCCCGTCTTCTGCTGACATCTCTTTGAGGCGCGCGTGGAACACAACGCGCCGTCCGGCACGGGCCTGGTCCTGATCGGACGGTGAGCTACCCATTACTCACCGCCCGCAGGCCCGCGCCTACGGTGGCCGGGAGTCGTCACGCGGCTCCCGACGCCCGGAGCGTCTCCCGCGGCGGCTGAGGCGTGAGGTGTTCTCCCTCAGCCTCCCCGCCACCTCCTTCGCTAGCATGACTGCTTCGCAGAAGGAGGTGACTGCCTCCCATTCTCTCTCGCCCCGGACCATGGCTTGCACCAGGGCCGGGCGCGAGAGGTCGCCGCCGTTGCCGATCGCCTCCACGAGGACACGGCGGGTCTCCGCCCAAGCAGGGCAGACCTCCACCGTGTGCTCCACCGTGTCCTCTGGGCGATCCGGGCAGTGGTGACACCCGGGCGTCTCCTCCCGCCTGATGATGTGCAGGAACCTCCCGAAACATCCGTGTCCGGAGAGGACCTGCGTCAGGCGGTACGTGAGAGCGCCGTGACGCCTCTCTAGCCACTCCTCAAAGAGGGGTCTTATCGCCGCTATCGCGGCGTGCCCTGCGCTGGGTTGCGATAGTCGCGCCTTCCATTCCGCCATGAGATCGCGCCGGAGGTCCGTCCGCTCCGCAGCGATTTGCCGCGGGTGCAGAGTTTCCCCCCGGCGTAGTGCCTCCGCGCGCCTATCATGCAGGCGCGCAAGCACTATCGCCTCCAGATCCCATGGCGGCAGTCCAGCAAGGAGGCATGCCGCCTCGCGCGAGATCGTGCGGTAGCCCCGGATCAGCCTTACGGCTACCACCTTCTGGGGCGCGTTCAGATAGTGTGCGGCTCGAAGCCGCAGTGAACGCGCCCATACCGGGGCCCCATATAGGGCCATGGACCGCACGACCCCCGCGTAAAGCCTCCGGCAGGAGGCGTTTGGCCCCCTCAGGTTGGGCAGGAGCCGCTTTAAGGCGGCCCCGGCGAACATTGGCCCCTTACGGTTCCGTTGCGGTGCTAGTGTTGGTGACGTCACAGCGTGATGGTGCTAGTAGCGTTGTAGCGACGTAGCGTCATAGCCTGACGGTATTGATTGCTGGGGTGGCGGTGCACGCTGGCGCGCGTGGCCCGCGCCGCTCTCATTAGCATTGGGTGACATTAGCCCGCCGCGCCGGGTCGCGGTGGCGGCGCCACTCGACCTGCTGATCGTAACACGCTATTATTATGCATTTTATCGGCGCCGGCGCACCAGTCCGACACCTTGTTGTTTTGCTTGGTTCGTGTTTACATACCTATTAGTTCGTATCCACTTTGTACCGCAACTCTTTTCATTGTCACACCGCACAAGGACATACGTCTCGAGATAATTGAGGGCTCTGCTAGAGCTAATTGTGCGGTATTGAGACGAATGACATTAGATTGGTCTCCTTTCATTTAATTGACTTCACTCCCAGTCAGTATTATAATAAAGTTTCCCGTATGTAGTTAGCCTATAGTTAGTGGCACGTCTAGCCCATAGCTAGTGGGCGCAGGTTGCATAAGGCGCGAGGCGGCGGGAAACCCGCGCAGGAAACTGCTTTCTTGAAGCTTCCGCGCGTCCACAACCTTCCTGCTAACTCACTGTACACACGCACCTGCTACATCGTGAGCTCAATTTAGAAATTCTACAAATATTTTGATGTATGTGACCTACTACCAAAACCGTCATTAAATGAACCGTATCGATGTGTCAGGGGAGGACCCGCTCCTTGCTCCACTGACTTTCTGGTAGAACTAGTACATAATTGAGGTTTACATATTGCACACGGGATCGACGGCAAATCCTGAAAAAAATATTATTCTGAGATATAGATTCCATAGAGAATTTAATGGCGGCACTGCGCGCGCAAGTATTATTTATTAACATTTGAACCTTGACATTTGTGTGCATATTATTAAAGAATGCGAATCATACCACCAAATAAGTGGCGCCGGCGCCCGCACTCCGGGCGCTGCGATAGCAATCACTGCACACTACGGGGTATTACAAACAGGTATCGCTTGTCCGAAACCGACGAGCTTCATGATCAGAACAAAGTAAAACGACACAGATGAGGCATGTCACGACTTACGAAGTGACGAGCCGTCTGTCAGGACTCACGAGCTTCCATTAAGTCATCACATCCGACAAACTTCGTTATGTTGATTGCTGATCCTCCATACCGGTTCCTATGGTAAACATTTTAAGGTTGCACACAAAACAAATACGTTGGTGCTCACGCGGCCGCGGGTCCATATACTCAAACATGTTTCATTTCAAATATGTTCATTTTTTTTTGCTTAAACAATGCTTTAATTATTTATTTTCTAAAGTAACATTTATATTCTTTTTTGCATTCATTATAATTATAATATTTGACCTTTTTGTCCGTGTTGAGATTTTATGTTATTTTGTTCTTTTCGGGAAACTTGCAGCCAATATAAACAGTGTTGTATAACAATTATGCATATGAAGGCCATTTACAAGTTTCGTTTCAAGTTTATTTAGTTTCATATTGCTTTATTTTAGAGCAAAAAAACTCAAACTGGTGCAGTGATATTAAATTCATTTCTCTCAAACTCGACTCTTAAAACTTGTACAATCTATGATGGACATTATCAGGCAACTGTGTGTTAGTGTATTAGCACCTACTCGTATACAAGTGTTTGAGACCCAGCTGGCCAGCATGGCCCAGCATGGTCACTGTGCGTGTGAGTGCAGGAAGTGGCGCGCGGCGGTTATGTTACGTGTTATGTTAGAGGTTGTCGCGATCTCGTTACAGTGCACCCGACCTTAACCCAGTGCGCGCGGTGTGTGGCGCCACAGGCCACACGCGGCCAGAAGGCGCACTCCTAGTGAGGAACAGACTCACTCACACACGCCCACGCTACAGCAACAGTTATCGGCGGAGGTCTTTATCTTCTTACGTATCCCTCCAATCTTTAAATATAGTGACAGAAAAGGAATTAAAGATTTTCGTGTTAGCCGATTCCTTCAATTACATTCATATACAAACCCAAGCCTCTCCGTAAGACACACTGAGGAGTGAATTTCGAACATTCCGAATAACGTTGTTCGATTCCTTTGTCTATGGGATGAGTGTTGGTGCGGACGCTACGAGTATCCTAACGTCGAAGTGAGTTGTCCTTCTGAGTGCGCTGCGTGGCGCAGCACCGTTACCGATGTGTATCTATCTGTGCGTATGTAGTCGGAGCGCATTCCTCGCGGGCAGTGGGTCAGGTGCCAACGGTACCCGCACCGGTCCCCCGCACACCCCCCCCAGCCCCCAGCCCCCTCGGCACGGAGACCACGCTACGGTACACAAGTGGCGCACACTCGCAGGGGAACGATCTAGATGTACAGACACACAGCACACCACTCTCATGTGGAGATGCACGACACAATCATTACACCTGAAACATGTGGGTACCAGTATTTCGACAGTATATAGGCATGGCATGCAAGCCAAGGCAAGATTTGAAGAGTTTAACCATAGAAATTTAAAAAACAGGAGAAGTGGCAAGAGGGCGTGTCAGTGTCGTCGCGGCATGTTCAAAATGACCATGTCTATGCAAATGGCCGTCTCCGCGAACTAGTGCGCTTTTGACCGTGATCGTGAAAAAATATTAGAATGCCGTGTTGTTCAGTGGTTTCTTGTAAAAACCGAATCCAAAACCAAAACTTTGTAAATCATGGAATCACTTACCATGTATAAATATAAGAATTTTACTATATTTGTCTTTAAAATCATGAAAAATAACAAATTGTAAAATATTTCTTGCTTTCACTTCGTTAATATTGTTTTCAAATGTCGCAGCGACTGTACTATTTTCGCAGTAAATACAATGCTCCTTAACCACTACCTAAGTATGTCGCTAAGTGACTAGACAAGCAATGTAAAAATCACCAAACGATACTTTATTTAGGCGGTGCATCGCATGGTACGGCCGCTGCTTCTTGCGGCCAGCTAGATGTGGCTGTGCAGATCCACTAACGTAGGCTATCGACAACAATGTCGATTACCCAACGAATATGTACCTATAGTTAATTTTACAATTTGTCAACCGGTTGGAAGACCTAAAAAGATGACGTTGAAATCCGCTTGGAAGACCCTTGAGAAGACGTAAAATAATGTTAAATTTTTTTATTTACTATTTTTTGGAGTTTACTCCTTAAGAAACGATTTGATTATAAGGCCCGGTACGGAAATTTTATGAGGAGTAAAATCAAGTGTAACACGAAAAGTTGAGGCGTTACGTAGAAAGAGACAAACATATATATCTGTAGGATTGAACGTGTAAAAGAATGAGATGGAATACATTACACAGCGTATCTCATTCTCGGGGTCTCCTCTTTGTTTACTTTTTATCAAAATAAAACCTTTTTTAAAAATAAATGCCAGTAATATAATAATAATAATATCCCTAGACATTTCACACAGCACCATTTGTCCCAAGCTAAGCAACCTAATGCTTGTGTTATGGTAACAAGATGGCTGATAAACTACTTATATACATTTTTTTTTTTTTGTAAATACATACATATTATAGATAGAAAAACACCCAGACTCGGAACAAATACATGTAGGTCATACAAATATTTGTTCCGTGCGGGAATCGAACCCGCGACACGCAGCGCAGCAGTCAATCGCTTAACCACTGCGCCAACCGTGCCGTCTAATATACTTTTTTTATAACTTGAAACCTTATTTTAGTACAGTGTTTGATTCCACTGCCACGATTTTTACAACTAGGTTGAAGTATTAGATAAGCTTACTACAGGTACTAATATTTTTTATGTACGTCTAAGATTTAGAAGTAATATAAATAATCCGAATAATTACAGATATATGTTTGTTTCTCTTATCATTTTAGCAGATGCGTTAATTTACCCTTTTTTCTATTCGATATATATCATAATTATCGTTCGTAAGGAGTAAACTCCAATCGTGCGTCGTAGCTGACACACACACACTTTTTTTTTGCTATTTTTGATTGATTTGTAATATAACTAGCTTCTGCCCGCGGCTTCGCCCGCGTGGATGTTGGAAGTCATCCTACGGGAACGTGCTACCAGGATAAAAAGTATGAAAAAAGTAGAAGAAGTATGGTAATAAATTGTATATAAGTAGTTAATCAGCCATCTTGTTACCATAACACAAGCATTAGGTGGCTTAGCTTGGGACAAATGGTGCTGTGTGAAATGTCAAGGGATATATTATATTATATTATTATTATTATTATGTGCTTCCCCAGGATGCCATCTATCTCTTTGCCAAATCAAAAGTTCAGTGGTGTAGGCGTGAAAATGTAACATACAGTTTCAAGTTCAAATCCTCCCCTAAAAACCAAATTATCCCTTTTTGCCCCGTCACGGGTAAATTTTCGACAACTTTACATACTTATTATTAATTATTTTCTGTCAAAGGTATCAATACTGAATTTCGAGTTAATCGGACCGCGCATTCAATTTCTTCCACACAAACTTCAATACCCCTATATCCCCCTTTGAGGCGTAGTTTTGAAAAACTTATAATGATAAACTTTATTACTTACTTAGGCAAGTATTTATTTATTTATTTATTTATTTATTCACTAGTACACATACGTTATATACATTTAAGTTGGTGCCAACATAAACTCATTAGAGTTTTACCGTGCACCAAAATCATCGACTACATAATTTAGAGGATTTAGCCACTTAGGTAGGTACATAGGTAAAAAGTAACAACAAAAAATTAAAATACAACGGGTATAAGTGAAATACTATTATCTAATACTAACCAGGTCACGGGAACAATCTGCGACTCCCGCATTCCCCTTAAACTTAAGGGGAAGATATACAAAACCATGGTTAGACCTGCTGTCTTGTATGGATCAGAATGTTGGGCCACAAAAGGGATGAATGAAAGGCAATTGCATGCAGCTGAGATGAGAATGCTGAGAGGGATGTGTGGTGTTACACGAATGGATAGAATAAGAAATGAGTATATAAGAGGAAGTTTGAAAGTGGCACCGGTAATTGAAAAGTTATGTGGAAACCGGTTGTCATGGTATGGGCATGTATTACGGAGGAATGAGGAAAATGTCGTGAGGAAAGTTTTGAGTATGAATGTCGATGGCTATAAGAGTAGGGGACGACCAAAGAAACGATGGATGGACTGTGTGAATGATGATATGGTTAGAAAGGGGGTGACTGTCGAGATGGCGGCTAATAGAGGAGTTTGGAAGAAAAAGACATGTTGCGCCGACCCCAAATAATTTGGGATAAGGGCAGGAGAATGATGATAACCAGCGCACATCAGTGACCAATCCGGCCGTCCATCCTTAAAACAAAAGTGGTGGAGGGTTTTTGAATTGATACAGGTTGCTCCTAAAAGTACATAATTATCTGTTTTTAGTAATAGTTAACTATTACTAAAATTATTGTTGCCAAGTTTCAAGTTTATTAACTAAATGAATAAGATTTTTCATTTATACTGTATCCCCGCTTTTCACCTCCACAGGGGTGGAAATTTAAAAAATCGTTTTTGATATATTCATAACTTGACTCAAAGATTATTTATACCAATTTTCTAATTAATCAAGCCACTTATTATAATCCTACCCTGTAAAATTAACTATCCCTTTTCAACCCGTTAGGGGTAGATTTTCGAAAAACCCTGATACATGTTATTCTTTATTTTTGGTCTTAAGTATAAACACTGAGTTTTGAGTTAATCGAACCGCGCATTCAAATTGTTCCACACAAACTTCGACACCCTTTTGTGGCGTAGTTTTGAAAAACTTATAATGATAAACTTATTACTTACTTAGGCGAGTAATTATTAAAATCCCCCCCTTAGGCGAGTATTCTTGCCGAGTTTCAAGTTTATTAACCTAATGAAGAAGATTTTTCATATAAACTTTATCCCCGGTTTTCACCTCCACAGGGGTGGAATTTTATAAACATCGTTTGGGATGTATTCGTAACTTAACTCAAATATTATGTATACTAATTTTCAAGTTAATCAAGCCATGCAGTAAAATCCTCCCCTGTAAAATTGACTACATCTTTTCAGCCCGTCAGGGGTAGATTTTCGAAAAACCCTGATACACACTATTCATTACTTTCGATCCTAGGTATAAATACTGAGTTTCGAGTAAATCGGACCGCACGCTAAAATTCTTCCACACAACTTTTGAAACCCCCCAATCCTCTTTTAGGGGGTAGTTTAGTAAAACATAAAATGTCAAACTTCATAATTTACTTACATTAGTATTCGTGCCAAGTTTCAAGTTTATTAACCCAAGGAATAAGATTTTGCATACAAACAAAATCCCCCAATTCAATGTGGTGGAATTTTGAAAAACCCTTTCTTAGTGGATACCTACTCTTGATTAAGAACATACCCTCTAAATTTCATGACTCTAGGACCAGCGGTTTAGGCCGTGCGTTGATGTACCAGTCAGTCAGTCAGGACTTTGAATTTTATATATATAGGATATATTTTCTGGACATATCGTTTTTTATTTATTTTATTTTCAGGACCCCAATTTTTTTTAGTACAATATAAATGGGAGAATCGATAACTTTCCGATTTAGTCAATCACTAGCGTATATTATGTAAAATAAATGGCTTTTGCACAGCACAACGATAGCGACGGACGTTTTTGTGTGAGTAAGTTGTATGGTGCATGGTAATGGTGCACGCTGTGTTTGATGAGTTAAGGTTTATAATTGATTGTGTAGTAGGTTCTGATTTATGAATTGCAAGTGTGTGTGCGACTTTGTATCTATTGCTTTTACTGAACTACATGACATGTGTAGTAGTGGCGCGGTAGTGGGATCGTCTTAGCGACATGGAGTTCTGTTACATTTTCAACTACAGGGCATATCTCCTTCTATCCTCTATGTATGAGTTTAACTGAAAACCTAATATCATCACATCACAGCGCTGCCTCTGCTACTCAGCTGTCTTCTAGACGAACGCAGCGGAATGATAAATGTCTTTTATGCGAAACAGTTTGAGAGTTGTTCGTATGTAGGTACTTTCATAAATAGGTGTTTTTCTTCTTTTCGTGTCAATGGTACTCTTCTTCGATGTTTTATATTGCTGGAGCTCAGAAGGTGGCCACGTTGATTGCGTCATCTGTGGCATTCTTGCGGTCATCCAAGGTGCAGGTGAACGGGCACTTAGGGCACTCCAGCAAGGCTTAAATAGGTAAACAGCGACAATTGTTAAAAAACCTTCTGGATGGGCTGGACCGCTACCGCAGCTACACCAATTCAGGGCTCACCGGAGTAGCTCCACGGTAGCAGCTACCAAAGCTACTGACGACGTAGCCGACGAGACTTGACGACGGTCGACCTGCGACCACATGCGGATTACTTCGGACGACCATGGTAACAGACTTTTACAAAACAGGCTATTGCCACATCCTAAAATTGAACCAGTCCAGTTCCAGTCCTTTAGAATTCGGAGTGTCTCTATCAAATTAAACCTTTTTGAATCCAGTATTTATGCACGTGAACATGTCGTCAAGTCTCGCCGCGCTTGTGAACAGCGTGAAGTCGTTAACTCACCGAACACTCGCACGCCGCACTATGTGGTGCTGTGTTCGAGTTTGTTATGTCACTGAACGTCACAGTTTCTTTCTCTAACATAAAGGTCGTTGTGACATAAGGCGCGGTTCACACGGAATAGTTTCCACGAGCCGTTCGGTGTGAATGCGCCGTACACGCACACTGCGTGCCCCTCTACGCAATGTTAGTTTCGTTGATGTTACATAGTTTGATGCGGAGACTCGTACCTGTATCACTATCGCCTTCCGCTACGCTGCCGGGTGTGAACACTAGTCAAGAACCACCCATAGAACGACCATTCATTTGAAGCATCTTCCTGTCCATTCTCTGTCTCTGCCTATTCTCTTGGTGCTGGTTTCAAATACGCTGGTAAAATTTATGATATACAAAATATTTCATACCGGTTGTTACAATGACTAGGTATCCAATTCGCGGGATGTTGTCGGCTCCGCTCGGTGAAAGTGTCAGCGAGCGCGCGCGTTGCACATGCAGTGACCAGCAGACCTGTGACCTGTTACATCTACTAGTTACAGCTACACGTGGCTATATGCGCTGTATGTGGCGATAAGTTTACTGGCACCATTTACTTAACCTGTTGGATGCCGTAATTACAGACACAATTAAAAAGCCATTGTGTCTCGCGTACATCTCGGCATATGAAGGGTTAAAGGTGAGTATGCACTAGAGCATTTTCTCGATTTTTTTGTAATGTAACGTTCTTACCAATGGTACAATACAGGCAAACGCTTAGTTTCCAAAAGCATTTCCATGTAATGTAACGCTCCTGAGAATGCTCAACGCGTTCGACGTGATGCTCACGGTGACTGAGCATTTACTTGTAAAATATCTTTCTACCTTGCGTTCATTGTTGAAATGTCGGACCTACAGGTACCACTCGTGCCTTTGCTTTATAAAATGTTACAATTGGTTTTTAAAATCAGGTTGTAATAAAACATCGAGGGTCGTGTTCGAAGTGCGGTTCGATAAAATTATAAAACGGCGAATGCTCGATGTTCTGTTAGAAGTAAATGCTCTAGTCTATACTCACCTTAATAGGTATAGTCTATTCTAAAACTATCTGATGAAAGTGTCAACAAACCCTGTTCAGACAAAATTCTGACGCCATCACTCACTGAAATATATTAGTAACACATTCATCTGTATTTGACGCTATCACTCACTGAAATAAATTAGTAACACATTCATCTGTATTTGGGTGTCTACTTTATATTTCACCAGTTTTTCCAACAATTACTGTTTGAATAACATTATTAAATTGTAATTAAAAATCATCGATGAAAATGGAGGTTATAAAATTAACCTCAATTGTTAAATGTAAAAGTTGTAAGGATTTAAAATTAGAATTACGGGCTTAAGTTATCAAAGTAAAGCAATCAATTTGTAAACTACAAAAAAAGGCTTGAACAGGAACGCTTTCTGATCGACTTGTTTACATTTTAAACACAAATAAGAGAGCACCTGTGACGGTGTCGGCTTACATTTAGTAATTAAATATTAATTAATGACTAACTATCGTATGAGCTGATGTCATCACACTGTATCACGCAGCGCATACCCGTGGGGGAGGGGGGGGGGGGGGGGGGGTAACAGGTGTGTTCCGCTCATTTCGCCGATGACACTATTATGTAAAATATAGTGACTGTTCGTGAGCCGGCTGTATCTCTGTGCTGAGTGTTCTGCTACTTTGTCGAGAGTTTTTTTGGAGTCGACCCCGGGTTCCCGCACTCCGCGGGCGGGTGACGCGCCGGCGGCGCAGGGAATGTTTGTTGTTGTCTATTGTCGCTAAACATTAGTTACGACAATGGGGCGCTTCAGACACAGTCGCCCGCCGATTGTTTTTTGTATGATTGTTATCAAACAACTGACACGGTGTGGGTCACGATAGCGCTGTATCAGCGAGCTGGCGCGTGGACATACCGGAGCATCGACATCATGCTCGGCTCTCAAGAGACACTCGATTTGTCCCACTGCTGAATAAAAACTAATAATAAAATGTTTTGCTAGCATGGAAAATCTAATCTCGAAGAAAATATCCCAAAAATATTGTTTAAATAAAATAAAAAAATACACGAAAACCTGTTTTATACAATTTAACGTTTCTTGTATGACTGTGAGAGATAAGTTGTTAACTGTATAATTGTGCTATCTCTGTAAACGCAGCTTCAATCGTGCGACTGTACCAGACTCAGTGAGCCGCGACTAAGCGTATTGAATCCGAGATGATTTACACTGTTAATGTAATCTCCAGAATCGATATCAATTATTGATACATAGATCGAATGTTGATCGACGCGGAAGTGAAAGTATCGAATAGTTGAATATATCGTAGCAGATGTTCATTACGACTGGACCTAAGTGTTAATAAAGGAAAGTCGGTAATTATCGGCAGTTAGCGAGAGATCTGGCGCTTGGAGTCACAGGCTGGCCGCGGGCGCAGGGTTTGTTCTAACTTGTTGTGTCGCGTGGACACTGCGCTTTGTGAACAGCATGAACAGGTGGTGTGTTGTATTGTAGTCTACAGAAGCGCTTTGATCCTCTCATAGATGTGTCAAGTGGCCACGAGTAATAGGCCTGATCTATGTGTATAACCTCGCGCCAGACGCGTTCTAATATCATATACTATAGTTGCCTGGTATGTTTGTTTAGTTTGAAGAATGGTTTTGTAACAATTCTATGGTAACGTTAAGTTCAAGTCGCCATTCTACTGGTATATATTTACCGTCATAAAAAGAGTTGGTCACTCTACAATGAGTTGCAGCTAAATCACTGATTGGCACAAATCTATAGTACATTCCAGTGCAGCAATGTGCTGTTTCTCCGTGATAATGAATAATATTCTCGTTTGTTTGGTCTGATTGCAGACTATGTGGTCACGATCGGCCTGTCTGTAGTGCTGGGTAGTTAACATCGCTGGAAATCGTTCAGTAATTATGGCTGTGAGCTTCCATGATGTTCGAAGGCTTGTTTCGTTCCGTCCACTAAATAATACTATCGCCAACACAAAATAACACTTCGATAGTGGGTATAATACGTTAAAATAATCATGTTCAGCGCGATTTGATAAGCAGTTTCATCCAAATACAGTATTCAGTACATCATCACACTTGAGTTGTGCACCTCCTATCTGAAAACTATAATTATTAATTGCTCAGCACTCTTTTTGTAGCCTTTTAGTAGTTAACGTCAAAAGTCGTAACATTTATTTCAATTAGGCACATGCGAGGCACTTTTGAATCCCAAACTTTACAAGAAAATAGAATTGATACTAGTCGCTCTATCCAAAAGTTAGTTTCGTATGGAGGAGAATGGGCAAGAAACTCCATAGTTGCTCTTTTAAAATATTTTGTATTGTGCGAATTCCGTAGCACATTTACGAGTTTCAATTCTATAGAGAGTAGCAGTGTGTCTCAGTATGACTATATCAGTGAAATGGGAGGCGAGCGGTTTCTTGATAAATACAAATATATATAATATGAGCACCATGCATAATTAACATTTAATTTTTAGTATTACTGTTAAACTTCGGCGAAAACGAAAACAACGCCATAGTGCGCGCGTTGATGTCTTTTGTATGAGCGGTCTCTCCCCAAAATATATTTTTGCCAGCGGTTTTAATTAATGTTTTTAATAATAATACATAGATTACAGTATATTTACAAAGTTTGTAATTGGCTTATTGATATTTTAATAAAATAATTTTTTTACAAGTAGGTTTACGTCATAGAAATCTCCGAGTAGATACTGAAACTAATTCACATGGAAAACTTGTAGTAAGTATTTTCTTAAGCTAACAATCTAAGAACAAATGTAAATACATTCACAATCACAATACCGACCGCCGCAATGCCGCCCACATGCTCGCATATGGATAGCACACAGACAGGCATACGTGTGCATGCTTGATGTGTGTACGCATGTGTGCAGTACTCGCATCTCGTAAATCTCGTTGGTTCAACAACTCGCGGCAAAAATGTGTGGAAAGTGAGAGGAATCCTCCCCTCCCCCCGCGGGGAAAGTGATAGCACCGCAGTACTATAGCGACACACGCGCATGTGCGAACAGGTACCATTACCATCAAACCTATCCATTACGTTGCATGTACTGAACACGTGTATCAGAATATTTGTTTAATTTGTTTTAGAATGTTCTGCGATTTCACGTATTTTTGCCGTCAGTCTTAACTGATGGTGACGGGTGTCTAAACAAATCGACATATGATGTCTGTAATACCTGAAATACAGTTGAGTTTTACGTGTGAGTCAATAATGAAACACTTCCAGGTCATCAGCTATCGTCTATATTCGTTGCTGTAGAACACTCAGATAAACCACAGAACAGCAACATACAAAGATCACCCGAAGAGGTAGGAAGCAGTGTGCACTGTGTGCAGTACAATCACATATTTCGCTAGTAATGTTTACGTCCCCAGCACAGTACTAGCCTATCGCCGTCAACCAAGAAGGAACAAATTCAGACTACTATCTTGTTTGCATCAACCGTTTGTTAAGGAAATATTTTTCACTTGTTCCGTAAGCTAACGGTATTATCACACTAACGATGTTAGTAGTAGCGGCAGAGTAACAATTACCTACCTCGTTTAGTGCTCACCACAACACTGACACCACGTTATACAGTGGTTCCCTAACACCTTGAGCATGCTAACTGTAGGAAACACACCTATTATGGCAGAAATCTCCTCAACAAACAGCATATTACACCAAAGCGTTGTTTCCTTCTTTCCCTCAGGGTCGTCGGTCGGATCACTCGATTGGTTTCTGTTTGTTCCTCTTTGACTTCATCATAAAGCACGATCTGAGTCCGTACCTCATCGGGGATCACTTATCGATCGCATTTCAGTTATTTTAAAACAATGCATTTTTTCCTCATCGCATTTCTTGGAAATCTATTTCAATGTTTTTTCAGTTGAGACTTTAGTAGGAGTTCGCTGTCCATCTAAGGCTCGAGGTGAAGCGGCTGAAGCGACCGTATGGTCGGCACGTATCAACATAGTATAGTACATAGTTCAAGTCCCACGTTATAGGGGGTGGCCCCTATAACGTGGGACTTGAACTACACTGGTGCGATGTAGATGCAACTGCCTTCCTGAACGCAAGCTAGAATACGGGATTTTATGTTGTTAATTTTTTCAAACACATGTTTTATTAAGTCTCCATATGCCCCGTCTTGTGCCACGAGTCACCGAAGTACGGCGATGGCTATCTAGTGTGATCTGATCTTGTTTCTGTCTCCGTGCGTGACGTAACTCGCACGCTATCTGGCGAGCGAGCCCTGAGGAACTGGCTCACATTACCAGTTCATCGTCAATACGGTATTACATCAGCCACTATATACAAAACGATCTACACAAGGAGCATTGCCACACTTGACAACTCTGGTGGGCAGACAGGATATACATCAGTAATGCGTGTTAACGTGTTAAAAAAAAGTGATAAATTTAAACAATTACAGTACTATTGAATGGAAGAAGAAAACGTGTTGCGCCGACCCCAAGTAACATGGGATAAGGGCAGGAAAATGATGATGACTGTACTATTCAAATAGCAAACTCCTTCAACGAATATTTTATTAACCAAGTATCTAATTCAAACCATAGCATAACACAAGAAATCCCCATTCCACCAAACACTTTAAACTCTATATGTATATGGAACCAATTGTGCCGCATGACATTATGGATTATATTAGGTCTCTTAGAGATACAAACAGTGTAGGCAGTGATGGAATATGCAAAGTCATAAAAACAGTATCTAAATGCATAGCCCCACATCTAAGTTATATAATCAATTTAAGTATTGAGAATGGTATCTTCCCGGAGAATCTCAAAACCTCCATAGTTACCCCACTATATAAAATGCAAGACAAATGTCTAATGGAAAATTACAGACCAATTGCTTTGATACCTATATTTGGAAAAATATTTGAAAAAGTAATATAATATGTATATACTAATACACTTTATACTTACCTAGAGTAATCAAACATTTTACTTGATGAATATAATAATAATATAATAATATCCCTGGACATTTCACACAGCACCATTTGTCCCAAGCTAAGCAACCTAATGCTTGTGTTATGGTAACAAGATGGCTGATAAACTACTTATATACAATTTTTTTTTTTTTGTAAATACATACATATTATAGATAGAAAAACACCCAGACTCGGAACAAATACATGTAGGTCATACAAATATTTGTTCCGTGCGGGAATCGAACCCGCGACACGCAGCGCAGCAGTCAATCGCTTAACCACTGCGCCAACCGTGCCGTCAAATAGAAAGGATTGAATAGAAAGGATTTCGTAAGAACAGAACAATTAACATGGCTATCCATGATCTGATACGCTTTATCTTATCGAATGTGGATCAAAGAATCCTGACGAATCCAAGACCTTACAAAAGCTTTTGACTAGGTAGATTATAAAATACTATTAATTAAATTAGAGAAATATGGTAACATGCCTGTTATACCATTTTTCGCATAAAAAGGTAAAAAAACAAGACTTTTCACTTAGTCATAACTTTTTGCAGACTGCATATTTTTGGTTGCGGTCTGGTTATCTCTATCTCTCGTATATTAATACAAAAATGTTACTATTCTCTCACCGACTGATTTGATGACACTTCTTTGACATAACATATTTGTATACTCGTAACTTGACTATAAAAGCATGACGACTCTCACAGCACTGTGGACAATATCAATTTTAAACATTTTTCTTAGCAGTAACTTATTGTCATCATAACTATTTATTATTGACATTATCGTATTTCATTTATTGGCATTACCTAATGCATTTTATTAAAATTGATATAGACATTATTAATTAAACTTTTACCTTTTTATAATACTAGTACATAAATAACGAATTTATTTAGTTGATTGGCAAAAGCCTCCTTTAAATGTATATGTATTTGTACGACAAATTGCAAGACATAGAGAAACTATAATATTATGTATAACAATGACTGTAACATCTTGCGCACTGTTGTAACCTATGTTCACAAATAAAGACGATTGATTGATTGAAAAAAAAATTCTTGGCACATTCAGTTTAATTTCACATCCGATGTCAAGCTCGAAATGAGAATAAATTGAAAGCTTGAAAGTTTTAACACTGGACGGTGGAGCGCAGTGTGACGTCACTGACAGCCTCCAGACGAAGATCATCTATCTGCATTAGAGCGAGGACGTGACGGACTTTAACTTTTATTATATGCTTTTGCAAGTTATTGCACAATGAGACAAATGGTTATATTAAAACTAGTTGATTCCATTTAGCTGAATGTAAACATTGTGGGTCTGTTGAGTCACCGTTCAGTTATAGTATTGAGACAGACCGGCTCTACGTTCAACTATCAGACTGAGGGACAGGCCTGAGGCCAGTACCGCAGTGGAGATGCGAAGCGAATGTGAACATCACAGATCTGCAAGACCGTCGCGCGTCACTCGAGTATTTACGTAACGGTGGCTGTGCATGTAACCCGCGACCGCGACAATGTGACGCGGAGAAAGGCGCCTCCATCACTCGTCGCTCCACAACTACGATACAGAAGGCCCCACCAGTGCTGGATTGCCTTCTTCATTTCGTTGGTGGAAAACCCTTCATTTTTAAAAAGAACATTACAGAAAACCCACAAGCGTAAAGTCGCCATCTAAATATATATAACTCAAAGGTGACTGACTGACATAGTGACATGGATGTCCCGTTGGGCTGTGCGTTGATAGATTCAACGCACAGCCCAAACCACTGGACGGATCGGGCTGATATTTGGCATGCAGGTAGATGTTATGACGTAGGCATCCGCTAAGAAAGGATTTTGATCAATTCTACCCCCAAGGCGATAAAATAGGGGATGAAAGTTTGTATGAAACTTTGTCAAACTATACTTAACGTGAGCGAAGCCGCGGGCAAAAGCTAGTGCTTCAATAAAAATGGAACTGACTGTTAATATGTACTCTTGGATGTGAGCATTTCATGAGAAGTCAGTCGTCCTATAGAGTGGACTTTCTGTGTCGATCTACATTGTCTTTGGCCACGATGCCCTTCACGCCCCACCGCTTGCTCGCACTACCCGCCGGGACACGGTCACACTGAATGCGGACCGGCAATAGTTGAACTGAATGATAAGTTCATTTCGCAACACCTACATGTTCTGAGTCATTATGGTGGTCTGCGCACATGAGGCCACTTTCTACAGCAATAACGTTTATGTACGACTGTGCTCGGAACTTGTTCTCTAACCGCGCTGAAGTTTCACTTAAGCGCGCCGTTTAGTTAAACTACATCATTTGATAGAAACCGGCGGCGCGGCGGCCTGTTATACATACGATATCACCGACGCGCTCACACACCTGTGTCCGACGATCAAGTGAATACTTGGAAGAAATTGTGATTACCTTACGTGATGGTTGTCTCACTCGCTGGCACTCGCAGATTGTAAGGTTGCCAAAGAAAGCAGCTGAAAGCGCAGCGTTACGACTGTTATGAATCATGTGTATAACTTTCGTTGTGACTGTACCTTGCTCTGATCTAGCTGTAGCTGGCTCTGATCAATATGAAACCACAATATATATATAATGTGATGAATGATCTTATTTGTTATCTTATCTATTCAAGTCTTTAATCATAAAGCGGCGGGTCTTTTAACTTTTTGGCCTTTTTTCAACATTGGTTGCAGTAACTTAGCTAGGACACCTCGACCAAATGTGCTAGGTTAGGTTTGGTTAAAGACATGCCAGCAGAAAATAATGAGCTCAGCGGAGCTGCTTAGTAGTAGGTAGTCGGCACAGTGCACGCTGTCAGTGGGGCCCCACCCCGCGCTAGCAGTACACTGGCCATGTACAGTCGGCCTGATCGAATCAGTATGTAGAGCGGGCTGTGAGCTGGCACTACGGAGGACATGGATCCTTGTGGATGACACGGGACATCCATGTCATCCACATGGATGTCGCGGACATTCACGCGACATCCAATATATTCTGAAGCCTTAGCCTTAAAGATTTAAATTGTAACTTCAAATCTTATTTCATAAGCATTCGTCTTGTGTTTAAGCCGCAGACAATTAGTGCTGTAATGCTCTTTTCGCTAGACTAGTATTGCGTAATGTGTGGGTTGCAATGACGACCGACCTGAATTGAATGTGACGCTCCCACGGCAATACATCGATTATCCGCATCGTAATAAGAAAGTAAGTAGCTGCTCCGTGAGACACCGGCAGTGCAGGCGCGCCCCCCGTCTGATCGATTGGTTTAACACTTTCACTATGTCACACCATAGTTCTGCTGCTTGCTCTCTTGTACCTAATAAGAAAAAGGCAGAGATCGCGAAGTGAGTTGTTCAACTAAACTGCCTGAGACGCTCGCTGTGCCCCGACGGCGGTGTTTGCTCAGCTCACCTGCACTCACACGTGCACTGTGCAGAGTGCAAGGAGCAGTAACGTGTTGCGTGACGTCACAGCCACCACACTGGCTGCCACCGGTATTACGCCGTCTGTGTGCAGTCATGAAACGGATTGTTCGTCTTTATTGTCAATTTAAATTGTTCGTACATCCAAATCTCAAAGGTCTCTCTTCGTCGGTCGTATAAAATGACTATAATACGGTTTTACGGAGTGTGATAATCCGCCACTAAATGCCTGACTGTTACAAATTGAGGCGATTCGACTTTAGACTCTGTGTTTAACGAAACACGTAACACTTGGTGGACAGAATTAGCTACAACTGAAGGTATATCGATTAGAGCTAAAACTTCGAACTCTGTGCGACATTAACCTGAATTCCCGTAATTTAAAACGATCAAAATCTAGTCACAGTCTCATCTCGGCGACAAACAAAAGTCAAAAACTTGTCAAAATGTAGGGAAATTAGGGACAGTTTTGACAGATTTGAGACTGAGATCAGAGGGGCAATTCTCGTAATTTTAAGACCGTTCACAGTCTGATCTCAGTCTCAATCTGTCAATAAATACTTCTAATTTCCCTGTATTTTGACAAGTTTTTGACATTTGTTTGTCGCTGAGATGAGACTGCGACTAGATTTTGAACGTTTTAAATTACGAGAATTGGCCTTCAGACTGTGAACGTTCTTAAAATTACGAGAATTGCCCCCCCTGGCCATAGAATAGAATAGAATAAATTTATTGGAAAACATGAGTATAGGTACATCAAATAATATGTGCGAGGTCAGTAGAAGAGCTAGTATTATATTAGGTACAAGCTACTACATCGCCAAGATCAACAAGTGACAGTGAGACGTGATCAGTATTTTTTGTGCGCACCGGTTTATTTACCGGAGGCGGCCGGAGTGAAACCGGAGCGGTCAGCGAACTTGTCACTTTCAACGGATCGGTCACGGCCTCGCCTCGATTATGTCAACCGCGCGATACATACAGATGTCGTTACCGACCGCCACGACGGCCTAGTGGTAGCTAACGCGACTGCTGAGCGTGGGCTCGATCCCCCGCTCGGACAAACTGTCGTCGGGTCTTTCCAATACGAACGATTTGTGCCGGCACACCACACTCAAACATAACTGGCGTCAGTGTGTACACCTCAATTTGTGCCGGTTGATAGCAGTAGGGTGGCCTCCACACCACACTCAACCATAACTGGCGTCAGTGTGTACACCTCAATTTGTGCCGGTTGATAGCAGTAGGGTGGCCTCCACACCACACTCAACCATAACTGGCGTCAGTGTGTACACCTCAATTTGTGCCGGTTGATAGCAGTAGGGTGGCCTCCACACCACACTCAACCATAACTGGCGTCAGTGTGTACACCTCAATTTGTGCCGGTTGATAGCAGTAGGGTGGCCTCCACACCACACTCAACCATAACTGGCGTCAGTGTGTACACCTCAATTTGTGCCGGTTGATAGCAGTAGGGTGGCCTCCACACCACACTCAAACATAACTGGCGTCAATGTGCACACCTCAAATTGCTCATTAGTCTCCTTATTCTCTAAACATACCAATACGGGCCTGTCGATGACCACCGAAAGGAACGTCATGTTATTCATGGTTTATTAAGCGCGTTCTAATGCTTAGGTATAACACTTTCTGCAAGTGTTAGTACCAAACTTAGTTTTATTATTAATGTCACCAGCCCATTATTTATAGTTGATAATCAAAAGGTCTCTGACGGCCCCGCTGCTACAGAGGAGCAGGTGAATTTAGCGCATGTCAATGCCTGCTGAGTGAAGTCGGTGCTCAGCACAGACCACATAGAGATACGACGAACGTGCTCAGTAGGAGATGCGTGCTCTGTTTACTTGAGTATTTATACACCGCTTGAGAAAGTACCGGCGTCGCGTCCATTACTAGACTCAGTAAGTAGGTACAAATGGCTATTTGATTGATGGCACAGCATTAACTTTACTTTTATCTTAATCATAATATGTTAAAACTGTTACAAGACTCAAAACTCAATATTGAGGGAAGTAAGTATGCATCGCGTGCGTAGTAAAAGACTGGCTTCGTTTTACTATTCCGATTTTATTTGTCGAGGGAGAAGAAAAGTTTAGAAGATTAGCGTCAGCCTGGGCTCCTGACGTATTGGGTTGGGTTCCGTTGGGTTGTTGTATGTACGTTATGGTTATTAATGCGTCATCCAGACAGAATATGTTTCGGTTAAATTCTTTCTAAAGAGCGATCATTGCAACACGTTCTTTTATCCAGTTTTGATAATATTAAGTATATCTTCAGTTTGTAAAGCTCTTTGTAAATAAGTATCGACTAACGAGCGATAGTTAATTGGCCGGTTCACGATTGCATTAGCATGTTCTATCGCAAGTGAACACCGAAGTGGATTTCGAGGTCGTCCTTATTTCGTCGCTACATTTACACAGACTCGTACGTTCACCTCAGAATAGATTTGTCCTATGTTGCCGCAGAGCCCACCGCACACGATCATCGCCCTTATGTCTTCTTATATTAGAGTCGTGTGAGAGTGCACGTGTAAGTTGTCATGTATAAATCGTTTAGTTTTTGTGTGGCCTTACGCGCTGCGAGCACTTTCTTGAGAGCACTTTCACCCGCTCCGATTTGGATCACTCATGTCATGACACACACACATGCACGGAGCGCGTATGTGTAAGTGTGTGTGTGGTCACGCACTGTCATTGAGCGGAGTGAGCCGCTCCCCAGCTGTGTTAGATGCAGGTGATACGACTCCGGTTCACAAGGTTGTGTCGTGTGTTGTATCAGGACAACTATTAGCTGTGGCCTGCGGCTCCGCACGCGTTCATGTTCTTCGAGCTATAATGTTCGTAAACACATCCTTGTGTACAGTAACCAGCCGATCGATTCTGTAAAAATCTCAACGTGAAAAGTTAGGTGAAGTGACCTGTCAATAGTGTCAATCCCTTAGCATTATTTGGAATGACAGCTCGCTAGCACGCTCACTTCACCTAAGTTTTCACGGTGAGATGTTACAGAATCGCACTGCAGGTGTAAATATGACATGACACACCGAGCTTTAGAAAGAAACTATTACTGACTATTACAGACTCAATTCCTGTCATGTGATACTGTAAATGAATATCTACCTACAACAATAACAGTACAGAGTCACAATAGCCCAAAAATAGAGATGAGCACACTGTGCTTTAAGAGCGCGTTTACAACGTACGGTATTTCATACAAACTTTCAAGTCCTTGTTCTTCGAAAGGCATGAACCGATTTTAATGAAACTTCATACGCATAAGCAGGATACATAGGTCTAAAAAGTTAGTTTAAATAAGAACATTTTCGAAATGTCTTATTTAAAAAAAGATAATTGGAAATCTCTGTTTCTATGGAAAATTTAAAATCGGTCGAATTTACATGTAACACTATTTTTTGAAAATGTTTTTTTGGACCTATATATCCTGCTTATGCGTAGGAAGTTTCATTAAAAACGGTTCATGCATTTCGAAAAACAAGGACTTGAAAGTTGGTATGAAAAGCCGTACGTTGTCAACGCTCTTAACATTTATGTAAATAAAGGATGGACTAAAGTAGTTTCAGTAGCAGTCTGTTCTGAGTGTTGCTCGAGCAGACAAACGGACGCCCAGAGCAGATTCTGACTCTTTACAATGTGAGGATAAAGTTGAGCAGCTTCATAAGAATATAATAGGTGTGTACATACAGTCGGCAGTCACGCCGGCGGCGCGGGCGCTGGTAGGGGCGCCGCAACTGGCACAAGGCGAGCTGTGGACATTTGACAGCCGCGAGATACGAGTGCAGCGGCGATATAGTAGTATAAACAGCGCGTCACGTGCACGATCTGAATGTTTGTAGCGTATACATATGCAGCCTGCACCAGTGGTGACGGTTATAATGTACGAGGGGATCACTGGGAACACACCCCACTCAGTCCCATCCGTATCTTGCAGATTAGCCAACATAATGTAAAACGTTTCGAATGCTCCTGTTGTTACAGTTTGTTTTGCCACAAGCGAGAGAGAGAGAGAGACAGAGTCTGGGGTCCATTGTATCAATATTGTCATATTCATTTATTCAGGTATGGTGACGACTGGTGACAGTTTAATAGCAGTGTTTTGGTAGCAACGAAGTTAGTGCTGCTAATGCTAAACAATACTGGTCGTAGGAGAAAATTATTGATTTATTTCCACTTCTATCTACATTGGCTCAACATCTTCTAATCTAGTAGCTATATAATATATACACTATCTACAATTTGTTTGGGGAACCGTCATCAACTATCGTTTGATCAACAACATTTGTCTGTAAGCAGACAATATCGCACCTAGAGGAATTGTTTCACTTCAAATGTGTATCAGTCATCAGCGCGACATATTTGTGCGCGTCGTGCTGCCGGCGCGTCTCGTGCTTATGTCGTGCAGAGATGATCGCTATTAGAAAGTGATCGCTAATCTATTGCACACAACACTATACACACAATGACGTTTTTGTGGACTTCACTCTCGATGGCTTCTTGTTCGTTTCGTTAATGAATGCAAGCACATTCATCGAAACCTACATGGTTCTCTGTTATCATTAGTGACCACTGAATACGGTATCCCCGAGGGGCTCACCAGTTAGGTATGTTTAAGGGCGAGTTGTTATGAGCCAGAGTAGTGATTATTATGTTTATAATATATCCAGCCTATTAATTTTGAAGCTAATAAACAAAGGTTCGGCTGTAAAAAGGTTTCGAAGCCGAACGCACTTCTACTTTTGACATTTCATGATGTTATTTCTTGTTTACAGACACACAGTAATTATAAGTTATTAAAATATATGTGGACCAGCGATGTTTGGCTGACGTTCTTGAGTATGTTTGGCTGCAGTCAAATGTAATTATGTGCAGGTTCGCATTATAAACCGACGCTCTAACCACAGTAATCTTGTGAGTGATCTGTCCGTCGCACATTGCGCCCGCGTTTTGGTTTCACCTGAGGATCTGTTGCTCACATAGTATCCTGTTTTGTGTAGTTCAGTATCACTAACGTGTGCGTTATGTTCGCAGGCGGCGCCAGTGCCCAGGTGCGGTACTTCGGCAAGGAGCTGGGCCCCCTGGCCCCGCTGCAGCACGGCGTGCGCGGCCGCGTGTACGCGGTGGACTCGCGCACGCTCTACCTTCAGGACTTCCACTACGACGGAGAGGGACCAGGTCAGTACCCACACACACTCTCTTATACACATGAGATTTTGAAATCGCCAGCGAGACGCCGGTGACAAAAGTCGTTGCGTGTGTACCTAACATAATAGAGATTGTGCCATGGGTCTAGTATGTACTACTGTGCATTAAGATCTGAATAACTAACTTGAAATGCATTCAACTACTCAGACAATATCAAGTTTATGTAGTCGAGATCGAGGAGTCAATAATAATAAGCGAAGTGCTGCACTCCGATCTCGTGCCGCATCGGAGGCGAACTGCGAAATCACCGGGAGATCGTAAACTTATGATAGATAACGAATGAACTTGCTGTACAGATTGATGCATCTGTGTCTACATGTGAGTAAAACTGTAGAAAACGAAACAATTACTGTAAGTGCTACAAAAATCACGCATCTAAAGATGAATCGTCACAAACGAGCCGCCGATAATCGGTGAGTGCGTAACCACGAGTTTAAGATTAATATACAAGTTATAGTCGTCGCCTGACAACAAAAGCTTGTTCTCCAAAAGTGCAGTCAGGGAAACAATCTGCTAAGAAATACGTTTCGCTGAATGTACGTACACTGTTGATATAGAAATACTTACAAACAGGAAACTCCCGAGGCTAGATAAAAAGCTTGCTTTCTTGGCTAGATGTAATGCTGCAGATCATGGTTGTCGTTTCGCGCGGCTGAGCCCTCATCACTTTGCCTCCTGTCCCGCGCCCCGAGACTCCGCCGTACTCTCTCTGCGTCCATCAGACGCGCACTAACCGTTCGGCGCGTTAACATTAACAAATGAAAGCGTAACTGTGGTAGCTACGAACTACCCATGACACAGAAACCTTTTGTTAATTGAACCACATTCGACACGACGCATTAACAGGGACAAATAACAGAAACACTCGGTTCGATAGGATGATTGCTTAGTGTGTGAAATAACTGATAGTTCATACGTTCATCAATATCAAATGAAGCACACTAAGGTCTGATTTTATATTTATCACTAGAGCTCGTTTAGTTTGACTGTCAAACAAGGTTTCATTAATGAAGTTATGTTGAAATAAAAAAACTTATTTAAATTTTAACTGGGACGGGGCAGCATAAGGCCCTTTGTACACGGCACAGTTTGTTTACAGTAGCTACGGCGTATAAACCGCGCCGTAGAAGGGACCTGTCCGTCAACAAGCCTCCACAGTGATCCATACAAGACTGACGACCGGACCGTGTCTACACATGGCGAATAAACCGTAGTTATTCACGGCAAGAAAAACGTGCGTGTACAAAGGGCCTTTTTTTTCCTGCGCGTTGAAAATCGGACTTGGAATCTCCATCATGGGGGTGACAAAGGGGTATGTCGGACTCTTACCGGCTAAAACCACCGCGGTATTCCACCTCTTTCTATGGCGGGGGGTGCGGGATTCACATAAGCATTCACCGCTCCCCCGACAGGCCTTAACCCGCTGTTCCTCAGCGGGTCCCACCTCCACGTGCGGCCATTCCCACAATGGTCGCACCCACTCTCGAGTGCCGCGCGTGGAACGCTGCGGCGCCAACTCGGGCCTGTGTGGTTGGACGACGGAGGCCTGTAGGCCGCCACCCGCAGGCCACCTCTCATGGAGGTCGCAGGTCGTTTTGCACCTTTCTTGGGCGCCCGGTGCGTCTCCTGCGGTAGGGGAGAGAGGATGCGGCTTCACTTTCCCGCTCGGCTGCCTCCTTTGCAGACATGACATCCTCGCAATAGGAGGCAACCCCGTCCCATGCGCTCCCGCTCTCGACCATTGATTGAACGATGGCCGGGAGCGAGAGATCGCTCTCGCCTATTGCCACGAAGAGGTCATAGCGCAGCCCTGCCCAAACTAGGCACTCCTCCAAAGTGTGCTGCGCCGTATCCTCCAGGCAAGCCTCACAGTGGTGACACACCGGTGTCTGCTCCCTACCTATACGACACAGGTACTCCCAAAGCAGCCGTGGCCAGAGAGAACCTGCGTCAGCCGGAAGCTGAGGGCGCCATGCCGCCTCTCGAGCCACTCCTCCATGGCGGGTCTTACCGCCGCTATAACGGCGTGCCCCGTGTAGTAGTAGGAGGAAATCTTCCTACTGGCTGCAGGACGCGGCTCGGCAGCGGTGCTGTGTGACTATGTTAACAAGACCAGCTGCAAAGAGCACCATCGCTTTAACCGTTCATTGAATAGAATCTTGAAGACCTCCTCAAATGCAGCAACAGTAATTGATTTTGAGGAAGCTCTGGTCTGACGGTATCTGTAAACGTAAACCATAGAGCGCTGCTTCCTTGTGTAGTGAATGTTGTGAGCGCTGTATGTTCTATCCACACGTCTAGTGCTACTTGTTGTCAGGGATATTTTATTTAGCAGTTTGACACAATACGTGGACCAATTGAAGCGTTGATCTTCAATGTGCCAAACAATACGTTACTGTCTGGTGACCGGTTTAGATGACTGTTCACAGTTTAGCGGTGTCTCGAGCGAGACCAACATTGAAGCTGAATTGACAGCCATTTTAATTCTGGCTAAATATAAACAATGAATGTTGTTCGATTGTGATCAGTCAATGAAATATCGCGGCTTGCGACAACAATGAGCATCGGACAAATGATTACAACTATTAATTGCTATAAATACTTGTGAAGAGATCATGAGCACGGGCCGCCAGGGAAGGTGCTCCAAGTACTACCACAAGGTCGCTGGGTGTGGTCGTGTGGGTGTACTATACACTTGCTTAACTCTTCGCTAAGGGCGTGATGCTATGTTAACTTTACGGAAATGTCAAACAGTGCTTTTGCTTTTGTGAGACACTTGCGCCGAAGTATGGTATGGATGTTAGTCAATCTGCCTAGCATTTTATCGCTAACCCCTTTGCAATCTTTGAGAAAAAGGTAAATTGCAGATTGCGTTAAGTGGGTTAAGGAGAAAGACTTAGGAATCCGTGGAACGTTGAGTCATGTGCTTCCCACGCAGGATTGAAAGTTGTGGACATGCCATGGGGAGGTTTATATCCAGCAGTAGACGTCTTGGCTGAGTGATGATGACGACGATAACGTGAGGGTCAAACAAAGGACATAATGACGACCTGTCTGAACAAGCTCTGACACCGTCGCATAGTGCGGCAGTGATGACAGAGATTTCCTTCTGCATCTCTCTGTGTCGCACACCTAGCTGTAGCACAAAGCGTGGAGCGTGACGTAATTAATGCCAATTTAACGCGTCCCCTCCCCGCGCCGGTCATACCTTTACATACGAACTGTGCGCGCCAGCCGGGGCGGGGATTCCTCCCGTGGGAGATATGCTTTGACCCTTTGTTGGGTGGTCCTGCTTTGCATACCGGTGCCTTATAGGTCGTGACGTCACTGAGGCATCTGTAGCACGCCGCTATGTTGCAAGTATTGCAATATGTCTTGGAAGTGGCTTTGTCCTCTATACCTCAAGGGTTGGGCACACGGTTGAGCAAAATTCCGAGCATTATTTTAATAGGACGCACAGATCGTTAAAATAATATTGTGATAATTAAAGTCCATAATCCGGTTCAATTGACTGAGGGTTTTCTTTTATTGTGTCCAGTTTGCTAAACAATCAGTTTCCTTGACTGTGCATAGCACTCCAAAGCTAGGACTAACAGACTTTCATGTTGTTTTTTGTCGACCAACTAATGGACATCGATAAGAGCGATTCTAATGTTGTCAGCTGACGAAGCTAAAGTATTTCAAGTTTACCTTTGCAAAAGAACATGCAGCTTTTCCCGGTTCCGACTGAACAGAACTGTGAGCGCAGTAGGTAATGTAGCGCGTTAGCAGCCGGCTGTTGAATAAACATCGAGTGTCCGCCGCGCGCACGACGGCGCCGCACAGTGCGCCGCCCGGCTGGACTCATTTGCAGCGTGTATCATTACTACATATTGTAAGAACAAAGTCCCCCCGCCGCCTCTGTCGGTCTGTCTGAAACTGAGCGATTAACTCAAAAACTGCCGAACGGATTTTCATACGGTTTTCGCCAATGGACGAACTGACTCATGAGGAAGGTTTAGGTGTATAATCCATTCGGACGAACGGATATGACGAAAATAAAAAGTTCCGTTTTAGCTATGAAACCCTAAAAACCGAGCATCTCTCTCTCTCGAGACTCTGGGCTGATATTTATAACTGAGTAACAACTAGTTTCTGGTTTCCACAAGAAGATGTCCGTCAATAAAGCTACGTTCTAGAATACTCGGATTGCTTTCCATAATAAACTAAGTCATAAATTTCAAATGCAAATCCAGACAATTATCAATTCGATTTATGATTATTAGTCGTGATATACGATCTAAAGCTACGATTGGGTCCTACTGGCACACTTACTTCGAACAAGTCTTCCTCGTTGTGCAGAGAGCAGAAAAGAGTTAAACGTCACATAACATACGGGAGGCTGTAAAGTATAATTGGTTGGAGTTTGAGCCTACGTCCGGCGATGCCGTCCGATGCCGTCCGATACCGTCCGATTCAGACCACGATTAGCGCTTGCCTGCCCAATTAGGTACTGACCGGACACACTCAACTGGCTTACTGATACCACATTCACAACCGAGCCAGTTACAACTCTATCTTAACTCTCCAATAGTTCAAATTGCTTTACAGCTAGGTTTTGGCAGGACCGGCTCATTCAGAAATCCAATCAATTTTCAACACAGTTACTATGTGTGAAGTTTGTTTGAACTTTTGCAGTTGATGGATGTCCGCGAGCACACATATTGTAAAAATTGTTATTTAAGAACTACTTTCTCTTTCTTATCACCTGATGGTCACACAACTTATCAGACGTGGTAGTCGTGATCAAACTGACAAAGTGAATGGAGAGATAGCCAAGTAATGACCGCTGTTGAGATGTAATGCAAGCTCTGGTTTTAGCATTGGTCGCTTGTTAACCGAAAGACACCAAGTTTTGTTATGTGTTCTACGATCACACTATCAGCACTCCTATAACCGTCTACACGTACGATCTCATGTGCCTACACTACCATGTGACGATATCACAAGAAGTAGGTACGATAAACGACATGATAGTACATACATACGACTGTCAAATAATAACAATTGTGATTTGAAAATACGGACATAAGTTGATTGTCAATTTGCTAATCAATCCGTTTCCCTGACTGTAGGTGCGTAGACACTCTCGTGCGTGTTGTATGTTCTGCTTTATTATCTGGACAGAGAGAACTTACGAACAAGTTAATTAAGAGCTCATTAAACGAGCGCCTACTGCGGTGTTCTCCGTTTATGAACAACTCAGTATGTTTAATCAACACGGCAATTATCAAGTATCGCGTATATTGTAGTTTGCGTGCGGTCACTGTGCACAGTGCGCACGTATACGATACTAAATGTCTTGCGAGTTAATTAACATGCTCTGCGAACACTAGTGGGTATGAAACAAAATATTATCATGAGCTGCGTGTGTGTTATACGGTACGATATTATGGATAGGATTAACTGTAACCCTTCATGTATTTTAGTGCTTCTGACAGTTGCGCCACTATCTGGAAACAATTGTGCCTCTATACAGAAACAGTTGCGACACTATCTGGAAACAATTGCGCCTCTATATAGAAACAGTTGCGACACTATCTGGAAACTGTTGTGCACTATCGAGCTACATTTCTATTTATTGCGACTTTTAGGATGTAATTTTTTATCTGCAAGAATGTAACATGTCGTTTCCTGCCCACAGCGGCGTACTTCTACGTGGGCTCGTCGGGCTCGCCGAGCGCGGGCACGGCGGGCGCCACGCGGCTGCGCGACGAGCGCGGCGGCGCCGGCCCGCTGCGGCGCTACGGCGGCGAGAGCGTCACGCTGTCGCTGCCCGACGGCAAAACGCTCAAGGACTACCGCTGGTTCGCCGTCTACTGCGACGAGTACTCGGTCAGTATTGAGAGTGTACACTCATCATCTGCCTAGCCTTGTTGGGGTCGGTTGCAGTCAAACCAAATGTAGCTAAATATATACGTATTTTATATGAAGCCACTACCTGTCTGACCTTCGCAACCCGGTAAGATACTGGGTATTATGATACCCTTTGGTAAGACTGGTTGGTCTCGAATGTGCAGTACGGGAAACAAATTATTTTTGTGTATCAATCAACCACATCAGTGGTCACAATTAGGCATTGACAGAGCCTTTATGTGGTAGCAGTAAGGGCGATTTTCGTAGTTCAAGCGTTACCACTGATGTGCGGTTGACTGTTCATAGTGTACATGAATGGTGGTCGCGTTTGTGGCCAGGTTCACGTTGCTAGTGTGACAGTGATGATGTTCAGTTTTTCTACTTAAGTTCGCGCAGCTAAGGCTTAGACTATATCCAAACCGCCACAGGAAGTCGACAGAGATAGGTCCGTAAGTATTACCGAACGAGGTCGCCATCCTGACCGGCGCGGCGACCAGCTCACCGGACTAGTCAACTATGTACAATATAGCCCGCCTGTTCTCGAGATAAACGTTTGATTTGACCAGCATCTTGGGTGATCTGATTTGTACGGAAAATATAGCATCGGGCACACGAGCCGACATGTTTCATAAAACAATGTTAAACATAGCATCGGGCACACGAGCCGACATGTTTCATAAAACAATGTTAAATATAGCATCGGGCACACGAGCCGACATGTTTCATAAAACAATGTTAAATATAGCATCGGGCACACGAGCCGACATGTTTCATAAAACAATGTTAAATATAGCATCGGGCACACGAGCCGACATGTTTCATAAAACAATGTTATACATATATAGCATCGGGTACACGAGCCGACATGTTTCATAAAACAATGTTAAATATAGCATCGAGCACACGAGCCGACATGTTTCATAAAACAATGTTATACATATATAGCATCGGGTACACGAGCCGACATGTTTCATAAAACAATGTTAAATATAGCATCGAGCACACGAGCCGACATGTTTCATAAAACAATGTTATACATATATAGCATCGGGTACACGAGCCGACATGTTTCATAAAACAATGTTAAATATAGCATCGAGCACACGAGCCGACATGTTTCATAAAACAATGTTATACATATATAGCATCGGGTACACGAGCCGACATGTTTCATAAAACAATGTTAAATATAGCATCGGGCACACGAGCCGACATGTTTCATAAAACAATGTTAAATATAGCATCGGGCACACGAGCCGACATGTTTCATAAAACAATGTTAAATATAGCATCGGGCACACGAGCCGACATGTTTCATAAAACAATGTTAAATATAGCATCGGGCACACGAGCCGACATGTTTCATAAAACAATGTTAAATATAGCATCGGGCACACGAGCCGACATGTTTCATAAAACAATGTTAAATATAGCATCGGGCACACGAGCCGACATGTTTCATAAAACAATGTTAAATATAGCATCGGGCACACGAGCCGACATGTTTCATAAAACAATGTTAAACATAGCATCGGGCACACGAGCCGACATGTTTCATAAAACAATGTTAAACATAGCATCGGGCACACGAGCCGACATGTTTCATAAAACAATGTTAAATATAGCATCGGGCACACGAGCCGACATGTTTCATAAAACAATGTTAAATATAGCATCGGGCACACGAGCCGACATGTTTCATAAAACAATGTTAAATATAGCATCGAGCACACGAGCCGACATGTTTCATAAAACAATGTTATACATATATAGCATCGGGTACACGAGCCGACATGTTTCATAAAACAATGTTAAATATAGCATCGAGCACACGAGCCGACATGTTTCATAAAACAATGTTATACATATATAGCATCGGGTACACGAGCCGACATGTTTCATAAAACAATGTTAAATATAGCATCGGGCACACGAGCCGACATGTTTCATAAAACAATGTTAAATATAGCATCGGGCACACGAGCCGACATGTTTCATAAAACAATGTTAAATATAGCATCGGGCACACGAGCCGACATGTTTCATAAAACAATGTTAAATATAGCATCGGGCACACGAGCCGACATGTTTCATAAAACAATGTTAAATATAGCATCGGGCACACGAGCCGACATGTTTCATAAAACAATGTTAAATATAGCATCGGGCACACGAGCCGACATGTTTCATAAAACAATGTTAAATATAGCATCGGGCACACGAGCCGACATGTTTCATAAAACAATGTTATACATATATAGCATCGGGTACACGAGCCGACATGTTTCATAAAACAATGTTAAATATAGCATCGGGCACACGAGCCGACATGTTTCATAAAACAATGTTAAATATAGCATCGGGCACACGAGCCGACATGTTTCATAAAACAATGTTAAATATAGCATCGGGCACACGAGCCGACATGTTTCATAAAACAATGTTAAATATAGCATCGGGCACACGAGCCGACATGTTTCATAAAACAATGTTAAATATAGCATCGGGCACACGAGCCGACATGTTTCATAAAACAATGTTAAATATAGCATCGGGCACACGAGCCGACATGTTTCATAAAACAATGTTAAACATAGCATCGGGCACACGAGCCGACATGTTTCATAAAACAATGTTAAATATAGCATCGGGCACACGAGCCGACATGTTTCATAAAACAATGTTAAATATAGCATCGGGCACACGAGCCGACATGTTTCATAAAACAATGTTAAATATAGCATCGGGCACACGAGCCGACATGTTTCATAAAACAATGTTAAATATAGCATCGGGCACACGAGCCGACATGTTTCATAAAACAATGTTAAATATAGCATCGGGCACACGAGCCGACATGTTTCATAAAACAATGTTAAATATAGCATCGGGCACACGAGCCGACATGTTTCATAAAACAATGTTAAATATAGCATCGGGCACACGAGCCGACATGTTTCATAAAACAATGTTAAATATAGCATCGGGCACACGAGCCGACATGTTTCATAAAACAATGTTAAATATAGCATCGGGCACACGAGCCGACATGTTTCATAAAACAATGTTAAATATAGCATCGGGCACACGAGCCGACATGTTTCATAAAACAATGTTAAATATAGCATCGGGCACACGAGCCGACATGTTTCATAAAACAATGTTAAATATAGCATCGGGCACACGAGCCGACATGTTTCATAAAACAATGTTAAATATAGCATCGGGCACACGAGCCGACATGTTTCATAAAACAATGTTAAATATAGCATCGGGCACACGAGCCGACATGTTTCATAAAACAATGTTAAATATAGCATCGGGCACACGAGCCGACATGTTTCATAAAACAATGTTAAATATAGCATCGGGCACACGAGCCGACATGTTTCATAAAACAATGTTAAATATAGCATCGGGCACACGAGCCGACATGTTTCATAAAACAATGTTAAATATAGCATCGGGCACACGAGCCGACATGTTTCATAAAACAATGTTAAATATAGCATCGGGCACACGAGCCGACATGTTTCATAAAACAATGTTAAATATAGCATCGGGCACACGAGCCGACATGTTTCATAAAACAATGTTAAATATAGCATCGGGCACACGAGCCGACATGTTTCATAAAACAATGTTAAATATAGCATCGGGCACACGAGCCGACATGTTTCATAAAACAATGTTAAATATAGCATCGGGCACACGAGCCGACATGTTTCATAAAACAATGTTAAATATAGCATCGGGCACACGAGCCGACATGTTTCATAAAACAATGTTAAATATAGCATCGGGCACACGAGCCGACATGTTTCATAAAACAATGTTAAATATAGCATCGGGCACACGAGCCGACATGTTTCATAAAACAATGTTAAATATAGCATCGGGCACACGAGCCGACATGTTTCATAAAACAATGTTAAACATAGCATCGGGCACACGAGCCGACATGTTTCATAAAACAATGTTAAATATAGCATCGGGCACACGAGCCGACATGTTTCATAAAACAATGTTAAATATAGCATCGGGCACACGAGCCGACATGTTTCATAAAACAATGTTAAATATAGCATCGGGCACACGAGCCGACATGTTTCATAAAACAATGTTAAATATAGCATCGGGCACACGAGCCGACATGTTTCATAAAACAATGTTAAATATAGCATCGGGCACACGAGCCGACATGTTTCATAAAACAATGTTAAATATAGCATCGGGCACACGAGCCGACATGTTTCATAAAACAATGTTAAATATAGCATCGGGCACACGAGCCGACATGTTTCATAAAACAATGTTAAATATAGCATCGGGCACACGAGCCGACATGTTTCATAAAACAATGTTAAATATAGCATCGGGCACACGAGCCGACATGTTTCATAAAACAATGTTAAATATAGCATCGGGCACACGAGCCGACATGTTTCATAAAACAATGTTAAATATAGCATCGGGCACACGAGCCGACATGTTTCATAAAACAATGTTAAATATAGCATCGGGCACACGAGCCGACATGTTTCATAAAACAATGTTAAATATAGCATCGGGCACACGAGCCGACATGTTTCATAAAACAATGTTAAATATAGCATCGGGCACACGAGCCGACATGTTTCATAAAACAATGTTAAATATAGCATCGGGCACACGAGCCGACATGTTTCATAAAACAATGTTAAATATAGCATCGGGCACACGAGCCGACATGTTTCATAAAACAATGTTAAATATAGCATCGGGCACACGAGCCGACATGTTTCATAAAACAATGTTAAATATAGCATCGGGCACACGAGCCGACATGTTTCATAAAACAATGTTAAATATAGCATCGGGCACACGAGCCGACATGTTTCATAAAACAATGTTAAATATAGCATCGGGCACACGAGCCGACATGTTTCATAAAACAATGTTAAATATAGCATCGGGCACACGAGCCGACATGTTTCATAAAACAATGTTAAACATAGCATCGGGCACACGAGCCGACATGTTTCATAAAACAATGTTAAATATAGCATCGGGCACACGAGCCGACATGTTTCATAAAACAATGTTAAATATAGCATCGGGCACACGAGCCGACATGTTTCATAAAACAATGTTAAATATAGCATCGGGCACACGAGCCGACATGTTTCATAAAACAATGTTAAATATAGCATCGGGCACACGAGCCGACATGTTTCATAAAACAATGTTAAATATAGCATCGGGCACACGAGCCGACATGTTTCATAAAACAATGTTAAACATAGCATCGGGCACACGAGCCGACATGTTTCATAAAACAATGTTAAATATAGCATCGGGCACACGAGCCGACATGTTTCATAAAACAATGTTAAATATAGCATCGGGCACACGAGCCGACATGTTTCATAAAACAATGTTAAACATAGCATCGGGCACACGAGCCGACATGTTTCATAAAACAATGTTAAACATAGCATCGGGCACACGAGCCGACATGTTTCATAAAACAATGTTAAATATAGCATCGGGCACACGAGCCGACATGTTTCATAAAACAATGTTAAATATAGCATCGGGCACACGAGCCGACATGTTTCATAAAACAATGTTAAACATAGCATCGGGCACACGAGCCGACATGTTTCATAAAACAATGTTAAATATAGCATCGGGCACACGAGCCGACATGTTTCATAAAACAATGTTAAACATAGCATCGGGCACACGAGCCGACATGTTTCATAAAACAATGTTAAATATAGCATCGGGCACACGAGCCGACATGTTTCATAAAACAATGTTAAACATAGCATCGGGCACACGAGCCGACATGTTTCATAAAACAATGTTAAATATAGCATCGGGCACACGAGCCGACATGTTTCATAAAACAATGTTAAACATAGCATCGGGCACACGAGCCGACATGTTTCATAAAACAATGTTAAATATAGCATAGGGCACACGAGCCGACATGTTTCATAAAACAATGTTATGCATATATAGCATCGGGTACACGAGCCGACATGTTTCATAAAAAAATGTTATACATATATAGCATCGGGCACACGAGCCGACATGTTTCATAAAACAATGTTATACATATATAGCATCGGGCAC
This sequence comes from Apamea crenata, assembly GCA_949629185.1. NCBI lineage: Eukaryota > Metazoa > Arthropoda > Insecta > Lepidoptera > Noctuidae > Apamea > Apamea crenata. The sequence goes on from OX451375.1 coordinate 159,137, forward strand.
ACGAGCCGACATGTTTCATAAAACAATGTTGAATATTTCATCCTGTTCTCTTATCATGAAATAAGCAATTGTGAAATGTTCCACTCAATTTTGTTCGCTGCCATGTTTAATATATTAATATCGGGTACTCATAAAGGACAAAGAAGCGGTTACCAACCAGCAGCTTGTGGCGCAAGCGAGGAGCGAGCCGTGGGTTAGTGGGTCGCGGATGTTATCCGCTTGAAGCTTTAAAAAGGAATTGAGCGCGGTACTAGTCACGAGAGATAGCGAAGCGGAATCGTATAAAGTGTGGCCTAATACAATAATTTATATGATTCCGCATCCGCGCTAAGGATGGTGTTAGGACTTTATTGTTTAGCTTTTAAAACGAGAAAGAAAAAGTTCTAGTGCCCATGACATGTTGAGACAGCAGATACCCACTAAGGAGTAATACACTTGTACTTTTTTTTAAACACACACGTGGTACAGTGTCCTGTGCTCTATGTTTCCACGGCTGTACATATCTTGACTTAAAAAAATGTTATCTTTACCAGACTCTCCCTATTTCCAGGCTGCCCGCTGTCGCTCATGACTCGCGAGCACTTAAAGCCCGCCCCATCAACCGCTGTCTGGTACTCGCATAGATTAGCTTTAAACCTCTCCCCCGCCCCTCCCCGCACCCCGCACGCTTCCTGCTACACGTGCGGAGCAACACACTGAAAAACTGACGAACAGCGAGTACATCATATGGACGCATGTACCGCAGTGTTGTGCAGCGCCACACCAAGGCATCTCACACGACTGGAGATGCCGAGGGTTCTACTTAGGGATCTGGGGGGTGACCACCACCTCTTACAGCAGTAGTATTTTAATCTTACTTCAGTGTGAACAAAGATGGAGCTATGTTTGCATGGGAAGAAGAAAGTCACGCCGACTTTATGCATGTGTATTTCTATGGAGAAGAGCTGGTGTGACTGATCCTAAATTACCCTAGGCTGATAAATTTTTGTTCTTCTTAATTATGTGGCAATGTCAGTAATATGGGTCGGTTCCCATTTCGGGGAAGAACAGAACCCCTCCGCGTGCTAGTCTGTAGAGTTCGGCTCCAGACTGGACACTCTCCCACCGATATAGATTAAATGAATTCCAAATATGAAGAAGTCCAATGCCTTGTCTCAACAATAGACCAAGGAAAGGATTGAAAGAAATGTTAAATAAAACTTAGGAATTCATAGTTACAAGCATATATTGAATGTGGTTCTAGAAAGCTAGTAATAATAGAGGGATGCAAAGTGTATTATTATTATTAAACTAGCTTCTGCCCGCGGCTTCGCCCGCGTGGATGTCAGAAATTATCCCACGGGAATGTGCTACCAGGATAAAAAGTATGTCCTTCCCCAGGATGCCATCTATCTCTTTGCCAATTCAGAAGTTCAGTGGTTTAGGTGTGAAAATGTAACATACAGTTTCAAGTTCAAATCCTTCCCTTAAAAATCGAATTACCCCTTTTTGTCCCGTCAGGGGTCAATTTTCGACCACTTTACATACTTACTATTAATTATTTTCTGTCTAAAGTATTAATACTGAGCTTCAACTTAATTGCACCGCGCATTCAATTACTTCCAGAGAAACTTCAACACCCCTATAGCCCCCTTTGAGGGGTAGTTTTGAAAAACTTATAGTAATAACCTTTATTACTTACTTAGGCGAGTATTCTTGCCAAGTTTCAAGTTTATTAACGAAATGAATAAGATTTTTCATATAAAATGTATACCCGCTTTTCACCCCTACAAGGGTGGAATTTTGAAAAATCGTTTGGGATGTACTCGTATATAGGTATTCATAACTTGTTTAAAAGATTATTTACACCAATTTCAGAGTTAATCAAGCCACGAATTATAAACCTCCCCTGTAAAATTAACTAACCCTTTTCAACCCGTTAGGGGTAGATTTTCGAAAAACCCTGATACACATTATTCTTTACTTTTGATTCTAGGTATAAATACTGAGTTTCGAGTTAATCGGACCGCTCGCTAAAATTCATCCATACAAACTTTGAAACCCTCCAATCCCCTTTTAGGGGGTAGTTTTTTAAAACAAAAATGGTTAACTTCATAATTTACTTAGATAAGTATTCTTGCCAAGTTTCAAGTTTATTAACTCAAGGAATAAGATTTTTCATACAAACAAAATCCCCCCATTTCACCCTTTTAGGGGTGGAATTTAGAAGGGATGAGATTCAGGGCGGCGGGATCGTCCGAAAAGGTTACCGCTGCTCTGGAACAGAAAGGGCTAAGGAAGGAACACGGGTGGGTTTTAGTCAGTAAGAGTCTGACACTCCCTTCCGCTCCACCCAGAGCGGGAGGGGTCGAAGAAAAAAAGGGTTGGAATTTCGAAAAACTCTTTCTTAGTGGATACCTACTCTTTACGAAAAATACACCCTCCAAATTTCATGTCTCTAGGACCAGCGGTTTAGGCTGTGCGTTGATGTCTCAGTCAGTCAGTCAGGACTTTGAATTTTATATATATAGATGTGAAGTAATCCATACGCTAGCGTAACAGGTATTTGATCAGTTATTACTTACACGATACCTCACATCTACACTCGGAGTACTCAGAGCAACACTTCCATACAGTGACGCAAGCGGCTTTTCAGCGTCATTGCGTTGGTATCATGCTCTTTTGGAGACAATGGTCCCTAGCAGTTCTTTCGAACTGATAAACGTGTCGAAGCGGCTTTCCTCGTCTGCATATGGAGCGGCTAGTTCCAGTGGCATTGCGTCGACTTCATGCTCTTAAGGAGACATGGTCCCTATCAGTCCTTGGACTGGATATTAGATAGATGTGGTCACCCAAACCCCTGGAAGTTCACCCTTTGCACAACAAGCACACCTGCAAGACACGTGTTCATGTCAGTCTGACCGAATTATTGGTCTGTTATAAAGAATACAACATTCAAGAATTACTAGATAATAGAGTTGAGATTCGAAACTCAAGAACCATCATTTAATAGAGTTTTGAATAATCTCTCTTAAGGCACTATTATTGGCCGGAGGCAAAGAACACAACGTTCGAGAATTATAAGTACTAGGATTTACTAGATAATAGAACAAAGAGTCAAAAATTTTGAATTATTAATTAATAGAGTCGTGGATCAACTCTCTTGAAGGTCTACAGACAGCCCCAAAGCACCCACCCTTCACCACTTCCTGGTGTTTTGGGCAGGAGAGAAGAAGTGGCGCAACAAACTCCCCAGCAACACATCTCTGTCTGATTAGTCATAAGAACTTTAATGACTCTATCAGCGTAGGATAAGTATTATAATGAAGGACTCACCCAGTCACACCAACACACACACCACTTTAAATACTAGATTAGCCTAATCTGGGCTCCAACCCAATTATATTTAACTTAATAACTAATACTCGCTATCTCGCGACAGCCCACTCGGACATGGTCTCTTGGTATGCCCCTAAATCTCCTAACTTAACTAGCCTGGACTAGGAAGCCCGTGTCCTATAGCGGTTCGACACCGACTTCCCCTATGTTTTCGTTATAATTCCTCATATCCTCAAACCACCACGCTCAGGTGCTCAGTCCTTTTTAGTCTCTCTTTTTTGAACGATTTCTCACTGATGTACTTGCTGATCATAAAATATAAATGGAATGGGTTTCTAAGAGATTCAATATTTTGTTATTGATTAGGGCAACAAGTCGAGCTGTCTGACCATAAAATTGAGATTTAACGCGTTTCTAAGAGGACTGATATCGTGTGACAATTTTAAAATTAGAATTTAGAATAAGACATTTTGTTATTGAATAGGAGTAAGTGACAGACAGTCACACTGGCAAGAAAGTTACAACCTTCTGCCAAATACATTTAATCCGGGACGCAAAAAGCGTTAACGGTTCAATGACCGAACAAGCTCGGCTCTCCTAGCTATAGCTTACCCTATCTCCCGGCATGTAAGGCGATCATATTTACCGTCCAGCGGAAATTACTTGTTCCTTCCGCTATCCTGGTCGTCGAAAATACACTGGAATTCAGCAGACGCGGTCCAACGCAGGAGTTTACCTGAACAAGTGACGTGAGCCACAACGAGCTATGAATATTTAGCGATAGAGTACGCTCGTCGGTGGTAACTCTGGAACTGCGAAAACCGCCCTCACTGTTCAGAAATAGAAGCGCTGTTGATGTGAAATCGTTAGAATAGACGAGTGGTTGAGTGTACGCATCCCACGACCGGTCAACGCATACCGACAGTGGTCGACGCGCTGCTTCTATAAACAGCGCCTCGCAGGTCGCAGGTCGCAGGTCGCAGGTCGCAGGTCGCAGGTGGACAGTTTAGCTGCGAGCATTACTCGTGCATATTAATGTGCATGATGTTGTACACGTAACAACACAACATCCCGTACTTTTACATGCTCGTTATGAAAGCCGCTTCTCTTGTGCAAAACCATCAAATCAGCGTTTGATTTTTAATCAATCTCAATAATTCGGAACAGTGAATTGCAAATCTTAATTGAAGTGAAAGGAAGCTCTATCACTGGTAGAATAAAGAGCACCAACAATCAAGCATCAATCAATATGCAGCGCAGTGCCAGTGCGGATTCAATTAAATATCATTCTTTATTAGATGTATGAAATGGCTATAACACGTCACTATCTACGTATGTGATATGTCTCAGTCTGCTAAGCAATACATTTCCGCGACTGTACGAAGCCGGGGTGTTAGAACATCATGATATTATTCTTTATCACCAGGGAGGGTACTGCCGTGCAGTGGGACGACACGGGCTTGTAATAAATAAACATATTACCCTAAGATTACTGGCGAACACTCTTATGTTAGGTTAGGTATCTGCTTCCACTATTTTATTTAATGATGGTCTGGCTGTTTGAGAACTTTATGCGGCCTACTAATGTACTTTCTTTGGTATTGTTTGCGAGTCGTTGAGCTGCTCAAGTGAAAAGTTGAGCTATACGATTACTGACATAATTATGCGCGCGCTGACTGGGCAGCACCCCTCAAAGTGTGGATCCTCGTTTGTATTGTTTCGTGTATGTAATATGAACGTGTTGTGTTCTGTGCAGGTGAACTTCGGCGACGTGTCGATCCCACGCGACATGGAGTACCCGCGGCCCGCCAAGGTGGCGGCGCTGCGCGGCGTGCACGGCGTGTCCTCGGACCCCGTGGTGGTGGTGGACGCGCAGACGCTGCTCGTGCCAAACTTCTCCTACGACGGCGAGGCGCCCGGTGAGTGCTGCGCAAGTGTGCCCACTAAGCGAACTTCATCTTTCAGCAACAAACAATCAAATAAAAAAATACATTTCCCTGACTGAATAAAAGAAGTAGGTACGTAAAGTTACGAACATAAATATCTTATATAAGTAATAAAAATTCAAAAGCGTTATTTATCGAGCAAAAAAAAATCACAAATTTGAGAAAATACCTATTTCAGAATACTACAATGTGCGTGTCACCATAAAATATCTAAACCAATACTTTAGGAGAAAATCTCTTTATAAACTTGCAAGTAAGATATTTCTGCTCGTGACTGTAAAGTAAAAAAAGTGTGTGTGTGTCAGCTACGACGCACGATTGGAGTTTACTCCTTACGAACGATAATTATGATATATATCGAATAGAAAAAAGGGTAAATTAACGCATCTGCTAAAATGATAAGAGAAACAAACATATATCTGTAATTATTCGGATTATTTATATTACTTCTAAATCTTAGACGTACATAAAAAATATTAGTACCTGTAGTAAGCTTATCCAATACTTCAACCTAGTTGTAAAAATCGTGGCAGTGGAATCAAACACTGTACTAAAATAAGGTTTCAAGTTATAAAAAAAGTATATTACTGGCATTTATTTTCAAAAAAGGTTTTATTTTGATAAAAAGTAAACAAAGAGGAGACCCCGAGAATGAGATACGCTGTGTAATGTATTCCATCTCATTCTTTTACACGTTCAATCCTACAGATATATATGTTTGTCTCTTTCTACGTAACGCCTCAACTTTTCGTGTTACACTTGATTTTACTCCTCATAAAATTTCCGTACCGGGCCTTATAATCAAATCGTTTCTTAAGGAGTAAACTCCAAAAGTACACAGATATTATTATTCTTGACATCCGAAAGTTAAAACACAGCACCCTAATTGCGTAACTCACAATCAATCACAATCTGAATCATTTTGAAGGATATTGCAAATCTATTGCTTCAATTATATTTGAAAAATGTGTCTGCTCAACAAAAGTAAACAAAGCAATGAATGTTGTTAAAGTGACAAAATGAGACCCATTGCTATTGATGGTGGTTTACGCAATTAACACGCTGATCAAAAATTAAATCACTACCAGAAACTAGCATAGAGTTCAGTTTCATGAATCGAAGTAAAGAGACGACTTGTAAAACAAACACTAAGTAATGATACTATAATGTTGATGTGAGGTCCCTGACTGGCTAAGAATAATAAAACGTGTTCCCTGGTTTCACTTTTCTTATAAGATTTATAATTATATTCAACTTCGTGATCATTTAATTATTGTGTGTCATTAATAGCTAACAAATCACAATTATTATCTTAAATTACAGTTATTACTTTCACTGCACTTTAAATATCACCAGAAACGTCACGCGATCGTCACGCCAACTTCGTCAAAATAAATAACAACGCACATCAAAATATAATAAATTATACAATAATATTGAATAACGATTTACAAGTTTTGAGTGACGTCATGACGCGCACCGCGTCGCTGGTCGCGCGACACGTGTTCGGAGCTGTAAATCGCTCAAGTGACCGCATAAATCGCGCGCAGATTATCAGCACATCGCGCGATCTAAACGACTCCTACATTTGCATGAGAACGAGGTCGCGCGTCCATGTCACCGCGCGCCCTGGCCCGCGTCAATTACGATGTTTATCTTTGTTTCCGATATTTACAAAAAAAGGTCATACATGTGTCATTTAACGTTTCAAGGAATTGTTTGAAAATATACAGTCGGTGACCTGAAATCTGTTCGTTTAAAGTATTGGTCCTGAGTAAATAAAATGTTATTCATTTCTATATCTTCCCACTACTAATACCGTTGAACGCTCTCAACGTACACTCGCACAGTGTTCATTCAACGTACCGATCAAAATGTCGTCGCACAGTCGTAACTCTTAACACAGGTGAACGCACCAGTGATGGTTACCACTTTCACTGATTGATCTAGTTGATGATAATGGCATCATGTTTAATGGCCATAATGTGCATAAATCAGCAGTAACAGCCTGCCACGGGTGTCATAACCGTCACGCTGGCTGGCTACGACGGGAAGGCAGACAGTAGCTTTGCTGGAAATAACAAACAGCTTTCCACTGAATAATTTATTTCGCATTTTCTTCCCAATTTTCAAAATATTACGGGAGGAGCTCCATTACCTATTGTGACATCATCTTGTGAGTAACATTCCTCTTCCGTAGCTTCAGTAATATGAAGGTATAAAGATGATCGCGGCGCCACTTTGTCAGCGCGTCGCGACATTAACTGCGGTGTGTCCCCGTCCTTACACACGCGTGTGTTGAGGTCTTACGAGCCCATCAGGTAATAAGGCGCGCGGCACACTGATGTGGCAATTTGGTTGGGGAGAGGCGCATCACACGATTGCAGCACATCATAAACATAACCTACAATAGGATGCTAACAGTCAGTTGAGCGATGTGACAAGTACTTGAATTTACAACAACTATAACCGATTACATGAAAAGAGAAACAGCGAGACGCCTACAATTTAAATTAGATGCTATCATTTCGAATGATTTAAACCTGCCGCCGCCGCCGCAGAGCAATCTATTTTGTGCAAGATATACGAATAGCAATAATGCATTGCCAAGTACTATTCATTATGGAAATTGAAACAATATTCCCGCGACTATTTCATGTGCGGTCCCATAAAATATAAGATTTATATGAAACCATGTGTTTTATGAAGCTATATCTATTCTGTGAGTACATGTACCCGCGTACAATACATTAGTCGAAATTGGAATGGCACTAGTCTGGCTTGATGATACACTGTGGCACCGTAAATTATTGCAAAGCTGCAATCAAATGCGTGCTTAAGTCATCAAATCTGAAATGTATGAAAAAATTGGCGGGTATCAATTCCGTATGAAATATTACGTCAAACATACGCCGGAAGTATTTTCCAGAGCATGTGAATTATGAAAATAATCTCTTCACACGGAGGGAGCTCCCCTTACAAAGACACGATCAGATACAGCGCGTAATACGTAATAGTCGCACCTCTTGAGCGAGGGTCTCCATCCGCCGCGCGCCGTGCGGGCGGAACCAATAGCTCAGCGCGATGTGTGACTTCACACGTCTGAGCCACAGACTACCATCGCAGATACTCTAATCCCGAACTTCTTTCTCGCCACGCACACTTATACAACTCAAGTAACCGAAATGTAACAGGAAAACACGGGAAGGTAATACTGATGCATTGAGGGAAAATGATAGCTTAGCAAATTGGCTGTTTACTTTACGTAATTCAAATCACAACTGTCATTAAATGATAATTGTGATTTGAATGACGGAAATTGATTATACGGCAAATTGACGTGTTTCAATCTGCTAAAAAAATCTCTGACTTTACAAACATTTGTAAGCGAATGTGTTTTGCGTATGTGTGCGTACACAAGAGTTGGATAAGAGAGATAAGGAGTGAAGTATTGCTATGATGAGTATCCATTGTTCGTCTAGGATGAGGTTTGTTTTCGTGGCGTGTTCGGGAATGTTCCACGCAATGATCCTCAGGGGTGACGACGCCCCCTAGACACGAGAAATTCTATTATGGTGAATATTTTGTTTTTGTAATCTTTTGCGTTCTGACGCGTGCCAACCTTGTGAATTATGTCGGCTTTCCCGAAATTAAATTTGAAATGAATACTTGAGATGAAGAGAATTCTATAGGCTTATACGCGGCTTCGCCCGCGTGGATTTCGGAAGTTATCCCACGGGAACGTGCTACCAGGATAAAAAGTATGTGCTTCCCCAGGATGCCATCTATATCTTTGCCAAATCAGAAGTTCAGTGGTTTAGGCGTGAAAATATAACATACAGTTTCAAGTTCAAATCCTCCCCTAAACACCGAATTACCCCTTTTTGCCCCGTCAGGGGTCAATTTTCGACAACTTTACATACTTATTATTAATTATTTTCTGTCGAAAGTATCAATACTGAGTTTCGAGCAAATCGGACCGCGCATTCAATTTCTTCCACAAAAACTTTCACACCCCTATATCCCCCTTTGAGGGGTAGTTTGAAAAACTTATAATGATAAACTTTATTACTTACTTAGGCAAGTATTATTGCCAAGTTTCAAGTTTATTAACTAAATTAATAAGATTTTTCATATAAACTGTATCCCCGCTTTTCACCTCCACAGGGGTGGAATTTTAAAAAAATCATAACTTGACTCATCAGAGCATTATAATCGTCTCTGTATTGAATTTTTTAAAATTCATAACTTGACTCAAAGACTATTTATACCAATTTTATAATTAATCAAGCCACTTATTATAATCCTCCCCTGTAAAATTAACTACCCCTTTTCACCCCGTTAGGGGTAGGTTTTCGATACGTGTTATTATTTATTTTTAGTCTTAAGTACATACACAGTACACCGAGTTTCGAGTTAATCGGACCGCGCGTTCAAATTCTTCCACACAAACTTTAACACCCCTATATCCCCTTTGAGGGGTTGTTTTGAAAAACTAATAATGATTAACTTTATTGCTTACCTAGGCGAGTATTCATGCTAATTTTCAAGATTATTAACCTAACGAATAACATTTTTCATATAAACTGTATCCCCGCTTTTCATCCCCACAGGGGTGGAATTTTGAAAAATCATTTGGGATGTGTTCATAACTGGACTCAAAGATTATTTATACCAATTTTCGAGTTAATCAAGCCACGCTGTAAAATCCTCCCCTGTACACTCGAAACTTAGAACAAAAAATAAAAAGTATTTGTTTTAAGGGTGTTTCAAAAATCGTCTCTTATCGGAGTGGAAAAGGGTAATAAAGTTGGATTATACTGCTTGCTTCCACTAACTCGAAAATGGGTATAAATAATCTTTAAGTCATACAATGGAAACGTATCAAACGCTTTTTTAAAAACAAAGCGTGTCGTTGTAAAAGGGGACGACAAGGTTTATTTCAAAAATCATATTCATTTGATCTGTAATCTTTAAAATTCACCCGAATTAAATAAATAAATGATAAAGATCGTAAACATACATCTTCGAAATTTTTAGAGTACACGCACGTTTACACGCGGGCGAAGTCGCGGGCAAAGTGCTATACTATATAATATTATAAATTCTGTCTGTATGTTACATTTTCATACCTAAACCACTGAACGGATTTCGATAAAATTTGGCAAAGAGATAGATGGCATCCTGAGGAAGGACATAATTTTTATCCTGGTAGCACGTTCCCGTGGAATAATTTCTGATATCCACGAGGGCAAAGCCGCGGGCAGAAGCTAGTGTTTAGATGAAGAGAATACAAAATATATTAAGGATACGCATGCACTGCTTTTAGTGGTAAAGTCACCTATGTGTAGTTACTGGACGACAACCGTATCACTTTACATTCGCACACTGGTGTAGCGTTGTCTGTACATGTTTAGTGAAATGTTGTTTTGTTGCAGACGCGAAGTTCTGGGTGGGGCGCGGCGACAAGCCGTCCCCGCAGGGCATCCGCATCCCCGACGAGAACGGCAAGGAGGTGCCGCTCAGGAAGTACGACAAGAAGACAATCGTGCTCACGCTGCCAGGGGTACGTACCATTATGGAGGCCTATGTCCACTATTGGACAAAGGCATTCCCCATCGCTACAATATCCTGTGTTTTCAGCATCCAGCAGGTTCCCTCGACCTTCATCGGATCATAGGTCCAACTTGTGCCTCCACAAGGTGGTGGCAATCTACCGACGCTGCACTTTTAAGCACAGGTTGCCAGTTTTGAATTGTCGGTCCCATCAGTCATCCGTTTTGCGAGCAATGTGGCAATTCTTTAGGCTATATTAGTTAACTTGGTTTTCCTACAGATTTCCTCATTACTGATTCGCCCTCATTCGACAGCTAACTCATAGAGCTCTATCCCTGGCAGGAGCTGACAGTGTTCGATATTGGGCACTTCGCGGTGTGGTGTGAGGCGTTCACCGTGAACTTCGGGCATGTGTCGCTGCCGCGCGCGGCGCTCGCGAATGTGCCGCCCAGCCTTAAGATGCTCGGCGTCTCACCGCAGGTATGTCTTATGTACAGTCGACGGTGTCTCAAGTAACAAGCTAATGGAGTGCTATATACAGGGAACATCGTTTAGTTATCAACGTTTAAAATTATTATTTTTGTCGTGTACGATTTTGACAGTCAATGACAAAGTTGAAGGAAATAATATACAGATGCCGCAGCAATAAACGGGATAGATATTCATCATATGAGCCCTCAATTTACCCTCTACTCAGTGATGACATACAAAGTAAGGCGCGAGGATGATTTTAGATCTTCACAGCATTTTAAATCGATTCATGTTTAGAGTTTGATAAACAAAAGTCTCGTTAGGTCGCGGCAAACGTTTCGAAACAGTTCACCTGAATAAGTACTAGAACTAGAAAGTACTTACAAAGTCGTGAAACTAGAAGCTAGTCCGTTATAAAATAAAGCAGGAGGTGCGTTCCGCCGCTCGGATCTGTCAACACTCCGTCGAGTGCATCGCGTCTACTTCTGTGGCTCCGAAAGTTGACTCATTACTTGAACTTTCAGCGAGAGTTACAGGCTTTGTTCAGATCTCTCGGAAAAGTGAAAAATAAACCATAGAAGACCGTCGCTGAAAACCGACCGATTTGTTCAGTCATCCAGAAACAGATGGTAGTTCTCTAAATACTGCTAGACAAACGACACACACTGATGACACCGCGCGCTTCCTATGGCGACTCCTCGCCTGCAGAGCGAAGCAGACTGCATTGGTATTTACATTTCTTTTGATCTATGGCGACTCCTCGCCTGCAGAGCGAAGCAGACTGCATTGGTATTTACATTTCTTTTGATCTATGGCGACTCCTCGCCTGCAGAGCGAAGCAGACTGCATTGGTATTTACATTTCTTTTGATCTATGGCGACTCCTCGCCTGCAGAGCGAAGCAGACTGCATTGGTATTTACATTTCTTTTGATCTATGGCGACTCCTCGCCTGCAGAGCGAAGCAGACTACATTGGTATTTACATTTCTTTTGATCTATGGCGACTCCTCGCCTGCAGAACGAAGCAGACTGCATTGGTATTTACATTTCTTTTGATCTAGAGTCGGACGTGTCCATTGTTCGCACTTAAATAGGTATCCCAACATTTGCAAACCAGTTTTCAAACCGTCTTGTAGTGTAAATAAAAAAAGAAAATAATGTTTCCATTAGCGGTTAGCGCTAGTGATTTAACTAATGACAGTCGGTTAAATTTACAGGAAAATAAACTTCATGAAAATATACTCGAATAATATCAAAGTAAACTGTTACCTCACTTGGTTGTGTCCCAAACCTCGCTGGTGTATGGCGTCAGTAAAGTGCGTGCACAATGGCGGCTGCAATGAACGGCTGTCGGGTGTCACTCGATAAAGATTAACTTTAGCTCAACACTCCTCTACAATCACAGATAACACACAGAAAAACTACTTCGTACAATACGTGGCTGATTTTAAAACTTGTTGAGCATGAGACAAGGTTCGGCTTTGGCCTTTGTTATCATTTCTAGAGTAGAAAAGCTCGACTTGTCAAAACATGTTTAACGCCCGGGTAGTGTTGGGTTTCCATCAACGTTAAGTTTTATTTGACGGAAACACTAATTGTATGGAACTAGACTAGTCTTCCCTAACAACTTGAAATAGACATCCCGAACATACTAGCTTGTGCTACGCGTAGCTTTTGAAAATGGTACGGCATAGATTTTGAAATATTTTGGAGGCGATTTTAAAAGACTAGTCTGAGCTTTTTCACCTAAGAAACTGTGAAATCTAAGTACCGGGATAAAGAATTTAGATTATAAAACCACATTTGTCTGCTGAGGTTTCCTTCACAGTGTACTTGATACTTCACGAGCTCCCACTTCCTTCGCTCAGCTGGCAACATGGAAATGATTTGGGTGTCGCGTCGCAGCGTGACGTCTCTCATCACGATAGTGTACGTGCCACACACATGCGCCTCGTTCGCTAACACGTTCTTCTAGATGGGACAAAACAAGTGACTTGCTATGTTCAATGTCATCCGACAGTGGTCAGGAAGAAAAAGAGATTGATTTCATTGGTATATTGGCGTGGCTAGCTGACACATTATGGCAAATAATTTAATTTTATGTTCTGTTTTGTAATGTTAATTACCGAACATAGGTACCTAGTATTGTATACAATCAAGTTTTTTTTTTTTAATTGAACAGACAGCTGTGCTGCTGGGAGTTTGTTGCGCCACTTCTTCTTCCCAGCGATAGCACTAGGAAGTGGTGAAGGGCGGGCGTTTTTGGGGGACTGTCTTTTGTAATTTTGACGTTCAAAAAGTGCTGATTCTTAGCCTAATTTGAATAAATGACTTTTGATTTTGATGAATCAAATCCTGTAGTTTCTAATTCCTCATTTTTTTTGACAATAATAACTTCACTTATGATCTTATTACTTACCTTTTCATAAAAAAAACATGGAATATTGTAAAAAAAGTAGTGTGATATAAACCTTCGAAGTAGTGAAGAATTTAAATCAAATTGGATTGAAATAAGGTAAAATCGACTTGCAAGCTGCGTTTGTGTTTTTTTCTTGTAGCACCAAATAAATGGTTTACTATGTAAATGCGAGCGCGCGCCCGACTGCCGTGAGAACTGAACTATGTGCAGCAGTCATAGCAAGAGTAATGGGTTCGATGTTCGGCGCACTATTGTGTCACATGAGTTACTGACATTACCTACGGCGTGTCTTTGTTCTTACGATGATTCTCGGAGGAGCTTGGAGCAATGTTCGTTAATGTTAGACATCATAAGGTACCTACGTATACTTTGTTTTGAAAAGGTCACCAGTTGTATTTTAATTTTTCGATGATATTTTCCTGTTGACAATCGTTTAAGAGATCTAAAAGTATGAATCCATGACCAACCTGGGCATCGAATGCTAGTTCACGACTTATCCTTGGCGTCACACAACATACGTGTCACTACACTTTTCTACTGCTTACAAACTAAACACGATGGAGTTGCTTTCTAGTCTAGATGCCGTCAAGAGCATGAGTAGATGTTATTAGAGTCGCAGCACGTATGTGGTTTCCGACAGTCATTACTGCGCTGTTACAGCGCACAAGTACATGCGCTCGCTGATAACAACTTATATATTGTTACAGTGCACAAGTACATGCGCTCGCTGGTAACAACTCATATATTGTTACAGTGCACAAGTACATGCGCTCGCTGGTAACAACTCATATATTGTTACAGCGCACCAGTACATGCGCTCGCTGGTAACAACTCATATATTGTTACAGTGCACAAGTACATGCGCTCGCTGGTAACAACTCATATATTGTTACAGTGCACAAGTACATGCGCTCGCTGGTAACAACTCATATATTGTTACAGTGTACAAGTACATGCGCTCGCTGGTAACAACTCATATAATGTTACAGTGCACAAGTACATGCGCTCGCTGGTAACAACTCATGTATTGCAGTCGCAGCAGATTGAACACAAATCGTACAACATTTCTCATTTCTCAGAAACGATATTCTCTCGGAGAAAGTCGCGTGCGATACATATGTAAGTGACAGCTGTCGCATGCGGCGTGATGTTTATGTCTGCAACGAGTTGTCTTCTGGTCGCGCAACAAGGATCATTACAACAATGTACTGCGATCAATAAATAATTATTATTATTATGTGCTTTCAAGCTGAACTTGAATAAAGTGTGCTGAGAGTTTTAAAATCAAAATAATTCAGTCCAGACTGTCAGTTGTTTTCTGTATTGGAACTCGTCTCGTGTTTAGCAGGACATCTTATTCATCTGACAGGTATTTTCACATTAACCACGATGTATTTCACATGAAGGATAAGGAACCGCAGCTGCCTACCCCTTTGAGCTCGTGATGTTATGTCATGCTCTTTAATTAGACACCTTAATCTGTAAGATTTCTTATGATAAATAAAACATTTTGGATACTAAATGTAATCAGTGTAAATGTACCGGGGGCGAGATGATAAAGTGATGAGCATGATTGAGTCGTGTCGCGGAGGACGCCGCAGGGGGGTGGGGGCGCAAGGGGGGAGGGTGAAGGCAGGGCACAGTGACGTCACATAATTAATTCGGACGAGGCGACACTGATTGCACCCAGCGACGGTTTAGATAAAATTGTTACTTTACAGCAAATTCATTATATCCTAGTGGACGTTTAAAGTGCCACTTATTCGCGAAATTAAGATATCATCTGTATTTTAATATCAGAACCATTTAATGCAAGTAGCTAAGATTGTATCACATCAGAAAAGTTGGTCGATCTTCAGAGTGTCGTAATTATTATTTGAAGGTGATGTCGTAAGAAACCTTAACATGCTAGACAAACTCACTTCTTCATCTAAAATATTATCATAAGCACTTCAGATATCCGTCGCTTTCGTCACTCGCGAGGTACTTATCGTCATTAGCAACGTTTAATTCGAGAGGCTCGCCACGCCCGCGCCGCACGCCGCACGCCATACGCCGCACGCCGCACGCCATACGCCGCACGCCGCACGCCATACGCCGCACGCCGCTTGCCGCACGCCGCACGCCGCACGCCACCAGTGCGTGGCAGCACCACGTTACATACTAATACGTTTTGTAATAACTTCACTTCAGCTCATCATGTTCTGCTTGTGAGAGTCGGTACGGCGCAGTGTTTACCAAACTTATGAAAGATCTAATTCCACCCGATTACGAAACCGTACACACTTTATAAGCGACGCTCAAAATCTTCACTTATCTTACACAAGTAAATTATAGCCTTATTTTTATGTAGATAGAGTTGCGAATTCAGTAAAGCTAAGTAGATTTCGTCAGATCATAGCAGATGGGTTGCAAAAAAAGCCGATAGTGAGATAATGTTGCGCAATGAAGCGGATTTGTAAACGGCGTCCGATTAGTTTCGTGCGCGATATTATGGACACAATCGAGTCTAGTGCGCGCGCGCAGCTCGCGCAAGGACATTTCTGAATTTGGTGATCTAGTTTTTTCGGGTGTATCGAAATAAATATTATCTATTCTAATAATAAAGCTGAAGAGTTTGTTTGAAAGCGCTAATCTCTGGAACTACCCGTCGGAGTTGAAACAATCTTTGTACACTTGATAGCCCAATTCTCGAGGAAGGTTTTATGTTGGGTATATAAAATTATGCAACAACGTTTAGAAGTCTAGTAAAAATAAAAAAAAGTCAGGTAGAACGCTAAGAGAAAATGAAGTAACAACGCGTTGGGTCGGGGGAAGAAGATACTTCACGCGGACGAAGCGGGCCGAAGCTAGTTGGTTAGAAGATACTTCACGCGGACGAAGCGGGCCGAAGCTAGTTGGTTAGAAGATACTTCACGCGGACGAAGCGGGCCGAAGCTAGTTGGTTAGAAAAAATCTGCTTTCTAAAAATGAAAGCCGTAAGTATTATAAAACTTGTGACCATGTGACGAGAACTTTACAGGTGGCGTTTACTAACGGATCCAAGACCCTAGTAAAATTCAAAAATTTGATGAAACTGAGACGTTGGTGAATATTCTCGCAGGTCACGTCTCTCGGCAAAAATCTGAACTTCATAAATCATGTGCGTGTTCTTGCGCAGGGAGCGATAAATAACTAAAGGGTATTTGATTTCATTTTTGAACGGGTACAGGGTGCGTCCCGCGGGCGTCGCACAAAATAACACGACAAGATATATTGAGAGCATTCATTTTATATCGAGTTGGTACAACTCGGAGGAGGCTGTTTAGTCGGTCGAGATTGATTTCATAAATTGTATATTAGTCGTTGTATTGAACTTTGTTCTTGTTTTTAAATTGATTTCCGATTGGATGATAGACAGTTGGAGTTTTTGGTAAGTTTTAGGTGTTGTCGAGAGAGAATTGTGTTAGCAGTGATAGATTGGTTTTCTATTACGTAATCTATGATTCTGTTGATGTAGATAATAAAGACTACACAATCTTTGAATACAACTTGTGCTACAACTATGTAATAGTCTGAGTACCAGAACTTATTGTTCCACAAACAGTTTCGTCTATGCGCCATTCAATTGTTTTTATGGAATGTTTAGTTCGCTCCATTGTCCCCCCCCCCCCCGGCGCCCCCAGCGCCCCTGGTACCGGGCGCTCGGTTGAAGATGAACACGTTAAAGTTAACGCGAGTTTACGCAAACAACCGGCTGCCGTGAAATCGAGTGTTTTGCGCTGTTTACATACTGTAGATCATTGTTATGAAAACTAACGCTTCTTTGTTGTTCTTGTCTTTGCTTTGTTTTATTTAGTACAATCGTTTTGATTTTTATTTTTGCGTTTGATCCTCTGTTTGTAGATAAATGAGAAAATAAGTTATGCATTCCAGTTTAGCACTTGCAACTTCGTGTAAGCTTTATAACATTTCAGTACAATGTACTCAAACTCAAAGTATTTATTTCAATTAAACCAATTACAGGTACTTTTGAATTGTCAAGGGGTCGGTCAGTCAGAAAAATGAAGCTAGTTGCCGATTCCAAAGCGTAGTAGGTACCTATGGAGAAGAACGGGCAAGAAACTCCATGGACACTCTTTTAAATCAGAATAATATGGTTACAAAGTATTGGTTACTTCATTCATGTTAGAAATTATGCATGTGAGAACGATGCAGAACATTAAAAGCGTCCGTAATTAACAGATTAAAAAAAAAGAAAAACAATTCAAATATAAAATTAAATCAAAAATAAGCCATGGCAGCAAAGAGTTGACCAGTCCCTACTGACGGCGCCCGTTCACGAACATGACGCATAGATTAGCACCATTCAGCTCAACCATTTTGAAGGGAGCTAAATGATCCAACACACACGCCACCATCAGCGAGACATTAGAGTGAGCATGACATACTCTCAGCCGCCAAGGCACATTCAAGTCAATGAAAGACGTACCCAGTAAATGGTAGCTTTATAGTATGTACATAGTACTCACATTTATGTGCTATGCAATTATACAATACTAGGAGATTGAATTTATATAATGCAAAAATAGTATTTTAAAATCTTCATCAGCTCCAACAGTATGTAGGTAGGATTGGCGTGTGTGATGTATTTTCAAATGCTAATCAATTTATTTATTAAATTTAAATGAATGAAAAGATTTAAATTTTTCCTTACGTAGGCATGATGTTTTCATAGATATATTGACAAGGTACCGTCATGATATTAATATCTTTAAACAGGTCCCTTAGAGAATCGCGCCTGCGGAGGCCATATATTGCTCTGATGGCTCTTTTCTGCAGAATAAAAATAGACTCGATATCGATCGCCCGATCGCCCGTCCCCATAGTAAAGTAACTGAAATAGACTAGCCTCGCGGTATCTACATTAGTAAATTGACGGATTGTTCTTACAGCATATGCTGCTGAACTTAGCCGTCCTGCAAGAGATGTTATACGAGGACCCCATTGCAGCCTTGAGTCGAGCGTTATCCCCAGGAAAACAGTTTTATCGACGAATTCTAGTTTCTCCTTATTCAATACTATGTCACAATCACTACTTTTAACATTCGGTAAAGCAGATCTTATGCATTTAGTTTTTTTCCCATTTAATACTAAATTATTAGCAGTGAACCAATTTTGCACTTGCAGTACGGCGTTATTTACGTCGTCAAGATTTGATGCACGTCTATTTATCTTAAAAATTAAGGAAGTATCGTCAGCAAATAACACCATTTGTGGTTGGTTTTTTAATAAATGGGGTAGGTCATTTATATATACTAAAAAGAGGAAAGGACCTAATATCGAGCCTTGTGGTAGTGTTTGGGACATCCGTCATCCGCATTGATACATCGCATATAATATACGACAGTAATGACACATACCACCGGCAGCAACACGAACTTGAATGAAGTACACAAATCATTACAGCGTCAGTACGTCATATACATTGTGTTGGCTAAGGTGGGCGACGGACACGAAGTGATTAACAAATGGAGCAGTTATCATAATCAGCGAGACATGTATTGCTTAATCTGGAACGCTGTAATTAGTAATATCTAAAGTGTCATAGGACTACAGTACTGAATCATTTGTAATTATACCCAAGTTAACAAAAGCAGTGGTACCTATATTTTGTGACAATAACGGAAAACGGAGAGCATTTCGTGACGTAAATGATCACAAAACACCTGTCATTTGCTCGTTGGCCAGTTTGTCCGCCCTTTGTACTGAAACATTCCGATAAAACAACATTCACTGTGTTCGTACAAGCGCTACTCGTTTAGGCCGCACGTGAGCTCTTCATTTGTTTACTCGTCCGTGGCGGCGTCGTGTAGTCCCTATGCAAACAGTGACGGCGTCACACAGACATATACACTGTCATCTCTTAGTATAACCGAAAGAACTGGGATATTAAATAGCAAGGGGTTGATGAAATGCAGCTATTATTGCAACTATGTAGGTTGGTTCGAAGTCGGTTTATGTAAAAGAAGTTTGCTTAATTTGGGTCGTTTTGAATAGTTGTCAGTGAAGCCGCAGTAAGAGTGTATCATAAACACGTACTGAGTACTCACATTACGTTGTCGTAACTTTCGACGCTCTTATCTGTTAGAAATAGATCGCGCACGAGTTTTATACTCGTACGGTTTATTTTTTTGTAGCATGCGAATGAAATAACACAATTTTAAAATTATTAATCTTTGATTATTTTCATCTAATTTACTTTAAATACCTACTTATAATGCTTTTAAACTTTACGTGCTCTGAATATTAAAAAACAATTAAGAACCTCTTCACGAATAAAGGCCTCCTCCCATTTGTTCCAAAGCTCTCTATTGATCTTTGACTCTCATTCGTACGTTACGTCAATGTATAGCGCGCATCAAGTCTCAGTTAATAACAGTAATTGAGGATGCATGTGCCCGTCAGCGCCGTCAACTAGCGCGTGATGCCGGGTGGCGCGACTAGTGCACTGCGCACTGCACTAGTCGCGCACAGTTCAACTGTTACGTTGAACTGTGACGCGCTGACAACAGTTGACAGCTGAAGAGTTCACGTCATCGGTTCCTGTGCAGGGTGCAGCCACACCAGGCACTATATACTGACACACGTGTGATTGGCTCCGAACCTGGCGTCGAGTCGATGAAAATACCTTATTTTTTAAAGTATTTCGTTTATATGTTAACTATGTATAGTCGCAGTTCCACTTGCGTTTGAAATTAATGTAGAAATGACTTTAGCCTTTTCTAGTTCCTCCTAATGTATGTGATTCAAACATGATTAAGACAAAAATTCACTTTTTATGAATGACTAACTTTTAACTTGTCTGTAATGAAAGAGTTTGAAAGTGTATGAAATTAATGTTGAGAGTGACGTTATTTTAGTTTAAAGCGATAGCACGAGATAAACTTGTGGTGAAAATATTAAAATGGTGGAAGCGCTGGTAATAAATAACGCGGCCGCGTCGGTAGTAGTCGGTACTAGTCGGTACTAGTTGGCACTAGTCGGCATAAGTCGGCACCTCGGGGTCGTACCTACTGTCACGCTCGTAAATAATATCGCAAGCAGTACACTCCCTCACTCAAGTGATTTACAGCTACAGTGTTCAGCTTGTGTGCTGGTATGCTCAATGATAGTTCAGTATAACTGCCTCGTTGATCTAGTGGTCTGACTGTGGAGGTGACGGTTCTAGGTTCGATCCACAGGTCGTGATGAATAAAATGCAACATTTTATTAGATGTTATGGTTTCTGCCAATGTTTTAGATTTTGTTTTAGTTTTGGTAATACTGGGCACATTTATTGTTTGTACACATAACTTCAAAACTATGTCAAAGTATGTCTGTCTGTTACATCTACACGCAACTACCCTGGATACGTGTACAGTCAACAGCAAAAGTAGATGATCAAAATCAGAAATTTAATACTAATTAACGGAGTTCGCGTCAGAACTGTGTGGCGTCGAAGTGATTCAAAAGTATGTCAGACTCAGTGTCATACTTTTGAATCACTTCGACGCCACACAGTTCTGACGCGAACTCCGTTAATTAGTATTGAATTTCTAATTTTGATCATCTACTTTTGCTGTTGACTGTACGTTCTCTGGCACATCTGCATAATCTTATAAAAGGTGTAAGGTGTGGTATGTAGACTAAGCGCGTGTCGTATGTACCTAACATCTCGCCGCGGTTCGGATGCTAATTGACACAAACACACAGACAAGCAGGTCATGTGTCGTTGACTCCCCATAGTTAGTGAACTAGCACTTCTCGCACGTTACATTATGTGTTAAACTGATGTAACGAGAAAATTAGAGTTTAGTAATTAGTAGTAGTTTTGTAATTAAATGGAAATTGCCTTGCCCAAATACGAAAGATTTATATTTAACGTGAATACAGCAAAAAATATGTAAATATGATTTAAACTACACAACATGAAAACTAGAACGAAACCGTCGAACAACTATTGAATCAAATTAGTTCACAAGTTGGTGCTACGTCGTAGCGGCGGCGGCGTAACGCCGCCGTAGCGGTTGGACGCGATCCAAGCGGCTGCCGGCTGTCGCGAATAAGGTCAGCGTAGCGCTACGCCTGCTACGAGTGCTACGCCGTCACGTGACCCATTCTTTTCAAGGATTTTACTTTAATTTCAATAAGCACTTAGGAATTATATTCATCGTCATTTTATTGGCTGATAAAAATTTAAATCAGCTTACATTATTTACTGGAATTGTACAGCTATAGCTTCTAATTGACAAGAAAAGTGCCGCACCTTGCCAAAAATAGGGTCTCCTTGTCTTCAATCGAGGTCACCCCTCCCCCTTAACCTATTACCCGTTCTCTGCCCAATAATGCAGATTGCTGTATAAACTGGTATAAACTGCTGCGACTACCACTTATATTTTAATGCATACTTCATTTGTTTGTTCTGGATGTGATCCAAGCCCTGTGTGTAATGTATGCACAGATCGTCATAATTTTACTCTTAACGGTCGTTTGCACTTTAGTTTTGGCTCATAAATCTTGAGATCTGGAAAGATAACCCACGTGTAGAAGGCAAAAATATTAATAATCTCAAGTCTTTAACTTCCATCCCTCAGTATGAAACAAATAAGACTATTATTCATAGAGTAAAGGCTCACATAACATCGGAAGCCTTAACATTAGGTGCGCGCGTTACTGTTTACATAACGTTAAAGTTTACAGCGTAACCGAATGTCGGCGACGGCATTGAACAGACAGGTGCAGAAGGGACACTTTATATGATGTGCGCGGTTGTAGTAACTTACCGCGTAAAGAGATGAAAAACATAGGTGCTGCTGAATAGGTAGGTATGTACCCGAAATATGTTCGAAAGTAAAGTCAGTTCGCTAAGAAGATTAAAAAATTGAATTCATTTATAAAAGCCTAATACTCTCCGTATTAGGCTTTTATAAATGAATTCAATTTTTTTTTTATTTAAACAAGTTGAGCTATGAAAACGAAAAATCTACCAAACCTGCATTTTTTTATATTTGTATAACTTTTGTGATAATTAAAGTTCAGAGTTACCCTGCACGTCTATTACGGTGTGTGCGTACCGCGCATGCGCGGGGGGGACACTTAGCGCGCGCGCCGCTTTGGAAAGTGAAGCGTGAGGCCGTTGACCCCGCTCGCGGCTACCTCTGACCGCTTATGTATTGCAAGTTATATAAATAATTATATAAAAAGTATTGCGACTATGTGCACGTTACCTACAGTGGGCATTGATAGTTTGTTTTGACATGCATAATGGCAACACATTGTTAGCAAGCATTAAATTAGCAAGTTAAATATGTAAATATCCGGTAGATTGAGATAAATGTATTGTAGTATCAATAGATATCTATTCATTAGGAACGTTTAGGTATCCGGCGACAACACTGTTCTTGCTTTCCGTTTCAGATTTTAGAAGATAGTAATTAGCTTTTCCTATAGTCGAACTTCCTTTAGTCAAATAATATCTGAATAAATAACGTGAATATACGAGTATATATATTTTGCAAACGCTCATTTCCGTTTAGCCACAGTTAATATGTGGTGACAAATATTACCGCTAGGCGGAGTTGACTCAATAGCTCATTAACGTGGCGTTACACACGGAGTCAGTTCGTAATGATCTCATCACTGCTTCATTGATGCAGTCACACGGAATTATGATGAATACTTAATTGCACTCTGTGACCGACTTCCTCCTGCTGCTCCATTTATTTGGAAATTATAATAGCCTATGAGAAGAACCACGTTCATTGATACCCACACCGCGCGGTGACTCGGTTCGTCAGTGACCATTATTCCCGTCCCCCGTCCCGCTCCCGCAGTAGCTGAGCGCAGCTTTCCTGTTGCAGAGCCGCAACAGTGCGCTGGCGGGCAGCAGCACGGCGGTGCCGGCTCCGGCTCGGCAGCGCAGGCCAATCGCTCGGCTTGACGCCACCACCTACCGGCCGCCAGCACGGCTCCGGCCCGGCGCCGGCGTGGTCTCCGCGCTCGACGCGTCCGCCGCGCGCCTGCCGCTGCACCGCCGCGCCGACTCCTACAACCCTCCCGAACAACAACTCATCTCCATACAGAGCTCGAAGGAACTCACCATTAAGGAAGACGGAACACTCGGGCAGCTAGAGAAACAGCAACAAGCGCAAATCCAACCAGAACCAGACTTCAGCCAGCAACAGCAGTCAGGACTGCAACACTCACAACAGTTACAGCAACAGCAACACGAATACCAGCAACTGTTAATGCAACAGCAATTGCTCCAGCAGCGCCAACAGCATATTGAACAACAGCAGAAGCTTTTGAACGAACAAATCTACTACAACCAACAACAACCCGAGCCGCAGATCTATCAACGGCAGCAAGTTGGCCTGCAGAACTACTACAGCCAGCCGCAGAATGAACAAGCGTACCAACAACAGCTGTACGAGCAGCAAAGAGCGTACCAGCAGCAGGCGACGCGCAACGAGGAGCCGTTCCAGTACCGCCTGCTGCCGGCCGCGGAGGGGCGCGCGTGATCTCGCGGTGACCTTGACCCACATCGCGCTTGTGCAACGATGCGCCGCTGCAGCACTGTTGCGCAACACTCTCACCGCATCACTCATCCTCGCCTCTCACGCGACCTCGCCAACACAAAGCTTCATCTGTCACTCGCGGATCGAGGTCATGGGCCGTCCATCCTTTCATCCTTCCTCCCATTCATTCAGATTGCGATCGGTCACAGAGGGTAGGGTTCATGTACGCACCGACTAATCGAAAGCTTTTCATTCATGCCGGCTTAACTAAAAACCTTATACGCTTAAATTAACTGCATTTTTGTGTGCATCTGCAAATGTCATGCGTGTGAATTGAATCCTAGTTAGTAGGTAGCTCAGGGTCTTAACAGCACGAAGTTTCGTCACGTAAGGAGGTAAATAATATGAACATTGATTGGGCAATTAGCGAGCGCCCTTCTAGACCTCTCACTTCATTCGGAGGTAGCCTTGACGCTCCACACGGCATGCAACTGCGAGACGCATCACTTGACCTTCGTCCTATGTGGCCATCTTCTGGACATGTTGTAAAACTGCAGCAAGTCACTCGTGTGTCGTGTTGGGTGGGATGTAAGCAGCGGTCACAGTACAGTGGTACTTGCTACATTATCCTACAGTCGTTGGAACTCTTTTACAGATTCTGTAATAGTCCTTTGCTAAAAATGTTAAATAATTTCTTTCTTAATCCGAAACCGTCGTAGTGATCCGAAGTATTTCGAGCGATATATTAATTAGATTTAAAGTTTATATTATAATTAAAGCTCCAAGTTCAATTACGCGTAGGACCCTTAACAAAGATTTTTAACATAGTCATGCCAACGTAATTGCCAGGAAAGGCAGAATATTTGCCATAAAAAATGCATTGTATGCGTCCAAAACTCGATACAATGATAAATAATGGCGTTTTGTTCTGTTGTTGTGCATACAATTGATTCTCTCACAGTACTCCGGGGTTGCCCAATGCTCCCACGAACAAATAAGGACGCGGTGTGTTTTACGCGAGTGTCAGCGACACACACATCACCAGCGAGATTGAAATGTTCTGTTGATACATGCGTTATTACAGATAATGATATTCCCATTTGCGTATCATTACTACTAAATTGCTTGCGTTTGAATACAGGCGTAATATTGAAATAGACGAATCTAAAATACAAGGTTTGCGAATGGCAAATTGTACGCTTCGATCAACCGTCAGTTCATTGGCATGGAAACATTTTGGTGGGAATTTAAATTGTGACACGACTGTATTATATGGACCCATACAGACCTAATTCTAGATACGTAACAGCTTCAAGGCACTACATATCATGCTTGCACCGTGAAACATATGTGTGTACTGCAATGCACTACATATCATGCTTGCACCGTGAAACATATGTGTGTACTGCAATGCAACATGGATGTATGTACATAGTATTTCAAACTTTTTGAATCCTTTTTAATCAACACAATGCTTGCTATGCAATTGTAGTACGAAATACTTAACCGGTACAAATAAATATAAATGAACTGATAACGCTGCAGCGTGTCGCATCGCATTCAGAGCCAGTAGTTACCATTAGTTTTAGTTTAGACTTATTTAGTGCCACGACGTGACGCCCACGTTAGCAGGACGTTGTTCTACGCGCTCATACATTGTTATCTTAATGTTTGACGCTGTGCCACAAGAATGCTTCCCGCTAATTGGCTACAGTTCATAATGTGCGAACATTTGGTGGGTAACAATTGCATTGTTCACGTGTTACATTCTTCAACGAGCGCGTAGAACAATAGTTCTCTTTATATAATTTGTAAGTTTTTAAGTGCTATTATTTTTTAACGTATCTACTAATAATGTCAGAATCACAGTGTTGGGAAGTGTCGATAAATATGTGATCAATGAATTTTGCTTCTATCGTAGAACCATATTATAAATTCTATATTAATAAAAACTATATCACAAAGAATCGTGTGAAACTTATTCGCTGCATGATCTTTTGATATGAAGTGACGCAAACTAGCTTGCCTATTAACGTGGCTGAGTAATAATTTGGGGTGATATCCCTGCTTGTAATTGTTTTCTGTTTTTACTTAAGTATAAGCAATAAAATAACTGCCTTGCCTCTTGTGATAAAATGTAAATACTTTCTGCTTACTATGCAATGTGATAGATACTCAGTACAATATTCCTAGCTGTGATATAAATGTGAAACAAGTCGTTGGTGGTCCTTCGTGTATGGCCACCGACATGTTTCAACAGAGCGTCGATACATTATCGTATTTTTGTACATTTTTAATATAATTTTATGTTTTGTAATGCAAGTCAAACATGTATTAAACGTTTGCTAAATCTTGAATCTGTTCTTTGTTTGCCTTTAAGGATTTTATTCCTGACATCCCATCTATGAAGCGGAGACGATGATGTATTTACGAGATAGATAGTGAACAAGACTTGCCTAATAACTAACTACTTACGGCAACGACATTCGCCTCGGAACATCTCGATACAACGTGTACAACTGTACATATGTATAGCGCACTTGTAATAGTTTTATTGCTGGATGACATTATAAGTTTGTTTACTAAGAGTGTCAACGCACAGTTTACGGTGTCAAGTGAGCGTTTATCAATACGTTATGCGATGTGTACATTAAGCGTACAATATGCACTCTGCGCGGTTGCATTGCGATATATCACAATATGGTGATGTACATAGTACGTCTTCGGACACCCCAGTCGAAGTGGACACTGTTTACATGCTGATCTAGTGTGACTCGACTAGTTGAGTAACACACATACCTATAAGGTAAAAAATAGAAAGGAGAAGTTGCTACATTCATAGATGAGATGAAAGATGAGCACGTAACTAGTTTGGTACGTACGAGTAGGTGCACACAGTAGTGGCATGATGACTAAATAATAAACGTGAATAGTACCTACAGTGTGCTAATGGCTGTTTATTTTAAGTTATCAACAAGAAGTAAGGAACTTAATTATGAGAAAAAGGTCTAAGGACCAAGAGGAAAGAAAAAAAAATGCACAAAAAACCGATGTAAATACTAAGTACAACAGTTTAAATTACAAATAAATGCTATTTTATGTATGTACTTCGATATTGTTTTAGAAATACAGTCGATTAAGATCAATATTAAACAATGAGGTCCTTGCATACAATGCTAAGAGTCAAGAACACCACACTTGGCACGGTAATCTTCTTCATCAGCACCATCTCTACATCACTACGCGTCTCGTATCGGTACGCGGGGTGGGCAGAGCGCGAGGTACGCGTGCGTGTCGCTGCCGCATTGCGTACTGCGTACCGGAGGACATACTTCTCTCTGTAGCAAGTGTGAGGCCTGTGGTGGACTCCACGAATATTGGACCCTCTCAGAGGCACAATTAGTTTGTTTAGGATTTTAAGTATAAATGTCCAATAGCAGTTTTAATGTTAAGTAAACTTGTATAGGCCAAGAGAGAGGCTGTTTGTTGATATTCATTAGAATGTTTAGAGAAGAGCGCTTACGCTTACGTTGGAAATTGAAGGCTACTGTTGGCAAGGAGAGCCAGTTTATTTATGTACCTCATATTGTAAAATCATAAAAAAGATTATGAATAAGTAAACTTTATAAACGGAATTAAGCTCCGCGGTTCAGGCATGGACTAGCGAGTGGGAGGGCGCGAGTTCCAATCCCACCGGTTACACTATCAACGTAAACCTACTCTACACATCAGCATCAGTCCAGTTTAGTTGGAGGGGCTTATAGTGAGTAGGTCCTGTGTATTGTACAGTAGAATGGTTTATAGGGATAAGGTCCTGTGTATTGTACAGTAGAATTGTTTATAGGGATAAGGTCCTGTGTATTGTACAGTAGAATTGTTTATAGGGATAAGGTCCTGTGTATTGTACAGTAGAATTGTTTATAGGGATAAGGTCCTGTGTATTGTACAGTAGAATTGTTTATAGGGATAAGGTCCTGTGTATTGTACAGTAGAATTGTTTATAGGGATAAGGTCCTGTGTATTGTACAGTAGAATTGTTTATAGGGATAAGGTCCTGTGTATTGTACAGTAGAATTGTTTATAGGGATAAGGTCCTGTGTATTGTACAGAAGAATTGTTTACAGTGATAAGGTCCTGTGTATTGTACAGTAGGATTGTTTACATCATCACAGCTGCATTCTCCGAAAGGGTTAGGCAGAGGTCGGCATTCATAATAAGCCGGGCTGCTACGAGTACTTCGTCACTAGCAGCCAGCCCCCCACGTTCAGCATTCGCGCTACTGACCTCTAGACAGACAATACGGTGTCGATATTCAGCAAATTAAAATTTTCACAATATTTTGGCAATTGAACCGGTAGTGAAGGCCCAATATTATTAAATTCCAACAGACCGTAATGTGCAGAACGCCGCTAAAGACGCGAGGGTCGCATGCCAAATGGCCGCTTGGCTAGACATGTTGGCTGCTTCTCAAACATCACGCTAATATTCTGCAGGCATTCAGTGAAGGCTTTTTGATGCAACTTTGTTTAATGTACGAGTATGTACAATGTTTTATTTCATACAAGCTTTTACCCGCGTTGTCACCCGCGTGGAGGTCGGAAATTATCCCAAGGAAACGTAATGACCGAGATAAAAAGTATCCAAGTATCCTAACCCAGGTCATGGTGTACCTGTGCTCATCGAAAGCCGTTGAGTCGTTAAGGCGTGATGCGGTAACAGGCAGAAAGATAGGCAGACAGTTACTTTCGCATTCATATTATTTACTTTTTTTCTGAAGATAGGTCTTAGATTAACTTCAAAATAGTGATCGTTTATAAAGGATTCATGTACACTCATTGTATTACTGTCATACACTCATACATAACATTATAACATGTGTGAGACACGTTACACTCAGTAATTCATATTTATGATGATACGGGAGGTTCCTTTGGAAGATACTTACACGTAGAGCTCAATGATTTGCTGCTACACCTATGTACCTGATAATGTACGGTCACCAAAGGAGATAAGTAACCAGGGCCGTCGGATATAGTTGAAGTTTGGCAAGAAACCGATGGATGTTTTCGAATGAAATTTAATTTCAATAATAGAAAACAAACAGTTTATTTATCAAATTAAATTCCATTCAAAAATATCCAACGGTTTCTTACTAAACTTCAACTATATCCGATGCCCTGGTTACTTATCTCTTTTGCCGACTGTACATAGATAGGTATATAGTTGACATAACGGAGTAAGCCGACAGGAGCACGACATTAACCCCTTTATTCATAAACGTTGCTTAAAGTTAAGCAGTGATTAGCGACTGTTTAACCATACATTTTTGACGTTTAAGCGTTACTTAACTTTAGTCATCGTTTATGAATAAACCCCTACAAGTTCAGTAAGATAATTATTATCAGTCCAGAACTGTGAAGGTTTATGTGCGAATGGATTTTTGGAACCAAGTTCTGTACGGAGCTTGCGGTAGGAGTAAACTGGTAGAAATCGTCGAAAATGGTACTTAGGTACAGTTCTGCTTCTTTCTGCACTATTTGGTTTATTGTATTTCGCTGTCAGTTCACCGTGTATGTTGTTCAGAGTGAACCTGCTGACCTGCTAAGCCCGCACGCGGCGTCCGGCTGGAGCCGCGTTACCGCGCCGATGTGCCAAGAAATCGTGTGACGTCACACGATCTCGGCCCAGCCCCGGACTAGCACCACACAGATGATGTCTAGCAGATGACACGTCGATAACGTACACGTGATGATAATGTCGAAGATTAAAAAAAACAATCTTACATAATATAATATGTACATAATATAATACGTAAATCATATATAATATGTACCTTGCTTTAAATATTGGAAATTATTATTTATTGAGTACTTAGAAACGGTTCACAAATAGTAAGTTTTATTTAAAGATACATTATGAGAGAAAGAAAGACATTTGTTCGAACTCTAATATCAAAACTAGATGTTTACTGAACACTTCATAGGGATGTCGTCTTGCACACGACACAATGTAATATCATTTCTTGTCCGCTGATCCGCTGCGATGTTTTTCCGTATCCACATTCATTTGGCGCTCACCCGTCTGACCCAGTTCTGAGACAGTCTCAATACATAATAACTTCAGAAGGTTTAATTCCAGAGTCCTTTTTTTTTGTGTATGGGAAATCATCCAATTAAGGACCTCTCCTGCTCTGGGCTGAGCGGAAGGGCATGTCAGACTTTAACTGACTAAAACCCACCCGTGTTCCTTCAGTTGCCTGTGGTGCCAGGGGCCACGGTATCTCTTTCGAACAACCCGCGGCCCTGGCACGCATCGGCCCTAGCCGACCCCGTCATTTCGTGCTGACCACTCTTTGAGGCGCGCGTGGAACACAACGCGCCGTCGACCCGGGCCTGGTCCTTACCGGGCGGCGAGCTGCCCATTGCTCGCCACCCGCAAGCCCGCGCCTACGGTGGCCGGGAGCCTACGGTGGCGGCGGCTAGGGGCGTGAGGGCGCAGAGTTTGCCTCTCCCTCACGCGCTCCGCCTCCTTCTTCGCGAGCATTACTGTTTCGCAGAAGGAGGCAACGCTCTCCCGTTCACTCTCGCTCCGTACCATGGCCTGGACCAGGGCCGGACACGAGAGATCGCCACCACCGATCGCCGCCACCGATCGCCGCCACGAGGACACGGCGGTGCTCCGCCCAAGCCGGGCAGACCTCCACCGTATGCTCCACCGTGTCCTCCGGGCGATCCACATAGTGGTGACATCCTGGCGCTTCCTCCCGCTTTATCCTGAGCAGGAACCTCCCGAAACAACCGTGTCCGGTGCTATGTCAGGCGGAAGGTGAGGGCGCCGTGGCGCCTCTCTAGCCACTCCACAAAGAGGGGACTTTGCGACAATCGTACTCTCCATGCTGCTATGAGATCCCGCCGGAGCTCTGTCCGCTGTACCGTGATTTCTCGCGGCAGCGGAGTTACGCCCCGACGTTTTGCCTCCTCTCGCCCAAATGTGGACGAGGACTTTGGCCTCCAGATCCCATTCCAATGCCAGAGTCCTCACGTACAGTTCAGTAAACATCGGATGATAAGCAAAGCAATATACAGACATAGTTACATATATGTAGTGTCGCTCGTAAGAGACTAATGTAGGTAATGTATAATTAATAATGATTGAATAGTAATTTTAATTTGTTTTTTTTTTCATTTGTTTTAGTATCTAATTTATGTGTTGATGTGGTATTTATATTGTATTTATTCGTTTGTATATAGTGATGTGTGATGTTTTTAATTGATTAAATTGTAATCGTTTTCTAATATGGGTGATGTGGTACCTGAAATAAATGAATTTGAATATATTATAGTCCTATGAAGCCATAGCATTTACTACAATTTTAGAATTTGAGATGATTTCTGGTCTCACAAGTAAATCTTAAATATCAGTGGTCTCAATGATTATTGATATCACGCTACCAAATACTTATGACTGTCAATAATTGGTTGCAAAAGAAACTGATACAATTCGGTACAGGACCGACCGCGCCTGGCACACTCAGCAGGAAATGATACGAAACTGGATTTTCCTTATAAGTATAGGACACATGCTACCCAATACTTTTGCCCTTATCCCTCGCGTACGATGGAACTCGGTTAGGGAAGGTCACTGTTACTTACACGTGAACCTTGTGTTTGCGTGGCGACCACGATCGTGTGTCCATCCCCTAACATTTATTCCGGGCCGGCTAACAAAATTACTGGCCGTGAAAGGTCTTGCGTTATTTTTGTTTGTTACAAGCGACAGAAATACCATAGATACCTACGCAAAGTCACTTCTGTTTCAGACGATTATTTATCGGTGGTACGAGGTTATTGGACGTAAAAAATATGTCAAAATCTTTCTTCTCAATGAACAAAGATCATCGGATCATCGAGGTTACCTAACTTTTTAGTTTAGCACATTGTCCAGAACATAATCAAGTTAAAGGTATTTATTTAGTTTAGCACATTGTCCAGAACATAATCAAGTTAAAGGTATTTATTTAGTTTAGCACATTGTCCTGAACATAATCAAGTTAAAGGTATTTATTTAGTTTAGCACATTGTCCAGAACATAATCAAGTTAAAGGTATTTATTTCATAGTTCTGTTGATGATAACAATACTTTTTAGTTTAGCACATTGTCCAGAACATAATCAAGTTAAAGGTATTTATTTCATAGTTCTGTTGATGATAACAATACTTTTTAGTTTAGCACATTGTCCAGAACATAATCAAGTTAAAGGTATTTATTTCATAGTTCTGTTGATGATAACAATACTTTTTAGTTTAGCACATTGTCCAGAACATAATCAAGTTAAAGGTATTTATTTCATAGTTCTGTTGATGATAACAATACTTTTTAGTTTAGCACATTGTCCAGAACATAATCAAGTTAAAGGTATTTATTTCATAGTTCTGTTGATGATAACAATACTTTTTAGTTTAGCACATTGTCCAGAACATAATCAAGTTAAAGGTATTTATTTCATAGTTCTGTTGATGATAACAATACTTTTTAGTTTAGCACATTGTCCAGAACATAATCAAGTTAAAGGTATTTATTTCATAGTTCTGTTGATGATAACAATACTTTTTAGTTTAGCACATTGTCCAGAACATAATCAAGTTAAAGGTATTTATTTCATAGTTTTGTTGATGATAACAATACTTTTTAGTTTAGCACATTGTCCAGAACATAATCAAGTTAAAGGTATTTATTTCATAGTTCTGTTGATGATAACAATACTTTTTAGTTTAGCACATTGTCCAGAACATAATCAAGTTAAAGGTATTTATTTCATAGTTTTGTTGATGATAACAATACTTAGCGATTCTAAATTTTTTAAGGAAAAAAATTAACTTGGTGTTACACAAAATGCAGTTCTATAATCACAGCTGATACGATCGCAATCGATTCACTTAAAATAACTTGTTCCCGGAGTTCAATGAAAGAGCTCCGCAATTGGAACGAGTCCAAATGTGCCTCTGGAGTCAGTGCGCCAGTTCGTGTCTCGGTTCAATATTACGACGAAGTTGTACGCAGTTTTAACTGTCATTTCTATTCAGGCAATAAAAATATATTATGTTGGTAGGTAGTCACATTGTGTTGAGAGTGAAATAAAAACATAACAAGGTAGTCGCATAGCTGTTGCGGTCACTACGACTCAACTGCGAAAGATTTTTAATGCTCTCATGAAATTGAAACAAACTGCATTTGGGAAAATAATTTGGAAGCCCTTTTCAAATGTATCTAATACTGTCAACTGCGATCTAATGAGAGATGGTGACACCGAGGTTTTAGAGCACCTACGAGTGGTATTTACTTGAAGTTACATGATCCCGAAGAACTAAATTACCTCATGGTAATTTAGTTCTTCGGAGTAAGAAGTTAGGATTTAGGTTCGGAGGGAGAAGATTAAAAGCGAATTGCAATTTCATTCAGACGTCTCTTGAAGAAAACGAAATGAAACAAGTTCTGACTATACAACGACCGTACCTACCACCCACTAGTATTATACAACGACCGTACCTACCACCCACTAGTATTATAAGGAAACAAGTTCTGACTATACAACGACCGTACCTACCACCCACTAGTATTATAACGAAACAAGTTCTGACTATACAACGACCGTACCTACCACCCACTAGTATTATAACGAAACAAGTTCTGACTATACAACGACCGTACCTACCACCCACTAGTATTATAACGAAACAAGTTCTGACTATACAACGACCGTACCTACCACCCACTAGTATTATAACGAAACAAGTTCTGACTATACAACGACCGTACCTACCACCCACTAGTATTATAACGAAACAAGTTCTGACTATACAACGACCGTACCTACCACCCACTAGTATTATAACGAACCTGCTAATACTAATTGAGTTCAGAATCTTGGCAAGTTACTTGAATTCGGACAAACTATATTAATAACAAACTGGTAACAGACCAAGTTATCAGTTACAATAAGTTGCGGTGCGTCGCGCGACAACTTTTAACGAGCGAACATCTTCGACGCCGCCATTGTTTGCCAAACAACGCGACATCAGCACTAGCGACACTTTCTGGATTTATAAAGAATATTATATTGCAATAGACTTCAAATAATCATATGTATATATAACAAAACAAGAGTAAAGAATCATAGGCCATCGAAAAAATCATCCGCATCGCTGTCAGCGGGAAAAGTGCCTAAAAGGCTGGCAGCACTGCCATGTTCTTCAATTCAGGCTGGCAGCAGTGCCATGTTCTGCAATTCAGGCTGGCAGCAGTGCCATGTTCTGCAATTCAGGCTGACAGCAGTGCCACGTTCTGCAATTCCTACTTACTAATGTCTTCACATTATGATTAAGTGTTTAGGTTTTATATATGTATCCCGAACAGACTTGATGACAGAGAAAGATGCGCAGCACGCGTGTAATGTTCTTAACATGATTGTGTGACTACAGCGTGACAGCGTGACAGCGTGAGACTCGAAGTAATCTTGATGAAAGTCATTTTGATCTCGGTCAAAAGTAATCTTAATTGTTTGTTAAATAATCTTTAGAAGGGTCCCGTTTTGTAAACATTTGGCAACAATGATGAGCCAGCTGACTTTTATTTATTTAGTATATATTTCGCCGAGTGTCCTCCGACTAATATCTCGTGTTTGTTTGTGACAGTCGAAGCTGAACTGCGAGGTGCTGTATGACGAGCTGGCCTTTGAGGTCCGCTGGGCAGTCGCCGGCGACAGCATTGTGCTGCAGCTCGTGGCTAAGCTTGGTCAGTACCTCCTTCGTACTACGTCTGCACAGAGCACCGGAGCAGTCAACATAATATATCTCAAACAATTATAAACCTGAAGAAGTAGTGCCGATGACCGTAGAGGGAGACGTGTTCCTGAATAAAGCATGTGTTCGCGAACCGGTCATAAACGTTGAAACAAAACCGCCTAGTTGTTGTGTTACAGTTCATGTTGCATTGCATACATTAGGACGATATTTGTGTTACATTTTACATAAGGTAGGACGCCCTCAGGCTAGGTAGAGCGACGACCTTCGCAAGGATCAAGTTGATCAGTTTTTTTATTTTTAAGTATAAAATTGTGCATTATGCTGAAACTGTTTGTTATAAGTTCACGTCACTCCCCCCTAAAGGTTCATTAGAAAACCAGCATCAGACAGCGTCTGTCTGACACTCATGCTGCTATGGACGTGTTTGGCGCAGCCGTGAGGCACATACTGTTGTTACAATATTTCACTTTTTTTAAATTAGTTATTTCACGAACTGTTGCCAAATAAATGTTTTTCTTTCTTCATATTGTATCCTAACTTCCTAACACATGTATCGTTTCTAGAGGACGGCGAGTATATGGCGTTCGGTGTATCTGGCGACAACCTCAAGACACAGATGGTGGGTGGTGACCCGGCCGTGGCCTGGGTGGACAAGCGCACGCTTAAGGGATATGCCGAGGACTACTACCTGGACGCCAAGAGCCAATGCGCTGGAGTCCGGGGCTCCTGTCCCGATGAGAGGCTAGTGGTAAGTGCTGCAACTCTTTTTTGTTTCAGCTGGGGTAATTGAGCCAGAAGATACTCCATCGTAAAATAACCTAACAACTAAAAACTAAATGCGTACATTCTACTACAGTGCTTTAAGTTATGGCAGCTGTATGGTCACAACTGCAGCGCCAATTGTCACGAATGACTTTAATTACACACACGAGTTAGCAAAGATGTTGTAAATTATACATAGCTACATACGACTGTCATTTTTTAGTCTTTGTCGTATACAATGACTCTAACATGACCTATTGATGGAGATGTCAATCTACTAAACTATTTTTTTTTCATACGAGTACAAAAATAAACTAAAAGTTTAATGTAACTACCAAAAAAAATCATCCACTTCATTGTCAACTGAATAAGTGAACATAAGCTAAGAACACACTGACAGAACCTCTCCGTGCAGGAGAACACGAACTCGATCCGCCTGCTGAACGCGGCGCTGGTGAACGGCTACTCTATCGTGACGTACCAGCGCTCGCTGAAGGCGGCTGACGAGCTGGACCGCGCCGTGCTCACCAACGGCAGCCAGGCCATCATCTGGGCCATCGGGCCCCTCAACTCCAGGAATGAAGTGTCCTACCATCCGCACTTTACCAAGGTTGGTGGACAAAAACTTTTGTATTATGAATATACTAGCTCTTCGCTCGCGACTTTATTACTAATTTAAGTACATATTCATATGCAATCCTTTCGTAGTGGATGCCTACGTGCCACAAGACACTTGTCTCAAATATATAGGCTGAAAGCAGAATTTAAGATCATAGTTACAACAATACTGTTACTTCTGAATGACTACTAAACAATGAAAGGACGTGGTACGGGATTTTTTCGATAGCTTTATACCCACAGACGGTCCTATCAATTAAATTTCCAACTCATTTGAGGTTCACGTGTTCATTTGAGATAATATTGTGTGTGTGTGATGAAATTGATTTACATCCCAGTTTTGTATTTTGAACCATTGCTGTGTGTCTAGGGCGATAAGTTGATCGAGTTCGGGCGTCCGCCGGTGTGGAACTGCCCCATGCCCGAGGAGGACGACGCACCAGCTGAAGAACCGCAGCCGGAACCTGTGCGCTCGCCGCAACAAACTGTGAGTACACAGGGCGTGAGAAGAGCCATCACATAGCCGTCACCGACGCAGTCTGTACATCGAACTAAGCTGGGCAACAACTATTCATTTTGGTGTCGCTGTTTACGGCAACGCGCAATGTAACGCACGCAAATCATTGTGCTTATGGGTGCATGCATCGGTACAGGAGTTGTGGGGTATTTAAAGTTAAGGTATAACATTTAAAACTTGATATCCCTAAAAAAATGTATGAACATGGACTAAACCAAAGAAATATCACAAGGACGGAAAGAACAAATGACTCTCAGCTTCGTTTTACGCCTGTTATCTACCTGAGGCACTCTCAGATGGTTGAACCTGAACAAACACTCGTATATGATTGTGTAGCATAATATTCTCTTGAAATGACATGACAAATCGTGCTCAGCAAAACAATTTATTGACAAAGATTCTCTAAAAGCTCAATGGCCTCCAGGCGCAGGTGATCAAGCCGAACCCCGTGCCGACTCCGAAGCCCGTGCCGAAGGCAGTGCCGTGGGACATCCCCGCCATCCAGTGCTACGAGCCGCCAGACGGCGTGTTCTACGCGCAGATGGGGCCCACCGGCGGCAAGCAGGGATACTCCGCCATCACCGGTTACTCACTGTTCCATAATTATTACTTAGTATTATGTTTGATTGATGCCATACGTTCCACATCCACTTTAGTAAGCATACGTAGCACTTTATTAAACCAGCTTGCCACGGTACAACTGGTCTTCAAAATCCTGCAAAGTGCAAATACATATCTACTTAATAAAAATCTTAAAGTCGTTCACTGACAGACAACGCACAGCGTTAACCGCTGGGTCCTAAAGCATGTAATGTATCACAAGAGTTCACAAAGTGGGCACTAAGAAAGGATTTTTGTGGAATTCATTATTCGCCGATGAGATATCCTATCCAGCATTCGGCTTGCTCTATCAGTAAACCATAAAAGACTGGCAGTAGCTCTATAATCATGTGTTGCATTGCAGTGGACCGAACTTAAATAAAAAAATATAGAAATTAAGTTGCAATGGGTTCCAGCTCACATTGGATTACGTGGTAATGAGGAGGCTGACTGATTGTCTAAATTAGCAGCAGGAGAGGGTACAACAATTGACTACTTACCTGATTATTGAGAATACATAATATCTAAATATAAAGTTATTTGTTATAAATCGTGGAAACAACACTTTGAAAGTATAAGTCAGCAAAAAGGTATATAGGAGCATACAAGGCGAACCTCCTCGTGTACCTTGGTTCAATGTCGATCAACTAAGTAGACATTATATTAAATTAATTTTAAGACTTCGCTCTGGACACTATCCATCAGCGAAGTTTGCATTCCTTATGAAAAAAAACCGGTCAAGTGCGTGTCGGGCCACGCGCAGTGCAAGGTTCCGTAGTTTTCCGTAGTAGTAGTCAGCATTCGCTGACTGATAGTTTCGTACCATGCTCTAACTACAACACAACGACGACGACACAACTACTCGACTAATAGTAACTACGAGTACTAATAACTAATAGTCGACTACGATACATCTGACGCTTAGCGCCATCTATCGACATTTCTATGGAGTTGTTCGAAATTTTTGAGTCAAATACAATTGGTCGACTATTACTCGTAAACTTGTAAAGCCCACTTAAGTGTGATAGTTTTCCTTTAAACTTCGTTATATATAGGTACTACTGCCGTAACTAAACGGTTGTAGTTACAACCGTTGGTACAGTTGGTAGAGGGGGGGGGGGGACACTCTAACGAAAATTGGTACTTTAAAGCTTGATAAGTCACGAACGGTTTACTTAATCAAAAAACGGTCTTCCCAAAACCTTAATATTTCTGGAAGACCTATCCAACAATATCCCACACTATAGGAAGGACGAATAATAAATTATCATCCCCACTTTACATGTAGGGGAGGTACCCTAAATAATAAAATTGTTTTTTTCAAAATTTTATTTTACCACTTTTTCGGCGTCATTAACGTTTATCCTCATGCCAAATTACCAACTTTCTAGTACCAATAGTTTTTGAGCTAAACCTCGGACAGACAGACAGACAGACGGACATGGCGAAACTATAAGGGTTCCGTGTTGACTACGGAACCGTAAAAACGGGTTGCACTCCGGGAGTGCCGGCAGAAGTGAAAACTTGAATATTAACGTTGTGCATTTTTGATATTTTGGAATGCGGTCTATTCTCCCTCCGTCTTACGAATTTTCGATCAGGTCACGTGTCCTGACGCGAGCTCCGTCTTACGAATTTTCAATCAGGTCACGTGTCCTGACGCGAGATTAACATTTTTTACCCATCACAAAAAACTCTCCCTCCGTCTTACGAATTTTCGATCCGGTCACGTGTCCTGGCGCGAGCTCCGTCTTACGAATTTTCGATCAGGTCACGTGTCCTGACGGAAGTTAACATTTTTTGCCCATCACAAAAAAAGTGCACAACGCTGAAGAAGTTTTCACTTAAAAAACAGAGCTGCAGAGATCCGTTAATCCTGTCTTTTATCTATTCTTGAAAAGAAGCATATAAAATCTTTTAGGAGGTGTCAACTCCACCAGCTCGTCGCGTACACATGAACTCACGCCTTCTACCCATGGAGCTAACCAACACTTATAGAACGCCCACCTGCTACGATCCTTGTATACTCTCTTTGCTTCGTTTACGTTCATACGTCTGGTCATCCACGCACCATCCATCCATCCATCCGTACCTTTGTGTGTAGGTCACGTGGGCTGGGGCATCTCCTGGTACATCAACGGCCTGCTGATCCCCGAGATCAACGTGGTGCGCGGGCGCAAGTACACGTTCGTGGTGGAGGGCGGCACCAACCCCGACGTGCCTGCGAGGTACCACCCCTTCTACATCACCAACGACCCCGTCGGCGGGTACTTCCACAAGACCGACAAGGAGAAGGAGGTAAGTTTTAACAGATTAATTTTTTTTAAATGATTGATGATGATTTTTAATAAAAAAATATAGGTATTCATTGACAACGCGGCGAGATTCTCTCGGCGCGCGGCCAACTAACGCCGCCATCTGGTTTTGTCAAAACAATTTCTGTGACAATTTACAAATGTTCACCAACAGCAAGTCACGCAAGGCGTCAAAAGATCCTGGTAGCACTCTATATTTCGTTGTTTGAAAAGTGTGTTAAGAAGACCAACATCTAAATTAGAATAGTTTATTTATAATTCAACAATGCTGTTAATAACCTCACTAGGTCTAAAATATCACAATTAAAACTCCAGTGTGACCAAATCCAGTACATTTTATCTCCGTACCAAAATTCGCCCAACTTCATTTCGGCTGTTGAACTAACAAGTAATGTTCCAAACTAGTGCATTTAAAATAATAGTGAGATCTCGTAGCTTCCATATTTATAAAACTGATAAACTTGGGAATCCTTTTAATCTGCTTGAAACTCCTCAAGAAGTGCGCTCCAAGAACATCTTGTTTGTTAACTCCTGAAAGTTTCAGTTTTACACTTTCAAAGGGTTTATTTAGAGCGCGCATAAATGTAGACTTTTTGATTATTTTTATGCAAAGAGTATATTTTATTTATTTTTGTCATGCAATACGCCTGTGTACAGTAGGGGAAAAATAATGTTTAGCGGTTACACACCACAAAAACTGAAGAGCAATTCTCATTTTTTTAAAGCGTTAAAAACCTAGTCGCCGTCTTATCTTGGCGACAAACAAATGTTAAAAACTTGTCAAAATGTAGGGAAATTAGAATTATTTTTTGACAGATTGAGACTGAGATCAGACTTAAGTTCTTAAAATTACGAGAATTGCCCCTATATTTGTGTTGTCATTATTTCTTTAGATTGAGAAATAGTCACAGTTCGTCATTTGAACACGCTGATAATTCAAGATGTTGGTCAATTTGTCAAATAAACCGATTCCCTGACAGTATAATATCGCACGTCTTGCACTATAACCCCGTGGCCTCGAGCTACACGCTCAGGCGACACGCGTATTGCAGTAGCAACTGCGGAGGAAACAAATGAAAGTAGTTGTAAGGAGCATGCTACTAGTCTTCGCGACGTAACAGACGGAAACAGGTGACGTCCGCGCGTTGTCGCTTGACGCAAGTTGCGTAATAAGTCGCATCGGTCGAGGCTGTGAATTCTGTGCACTGTATCACTAATACCATTTTCCAGGGTGTAGAGATCTACGCGGGCGTCCGTCGCACGCGCTCGGGCGGCGTGAGCCCCAGCGGCGTGGGGCGGCTATGCAACTGGACGCCGGACAGCCAGGGCCCGGAGGCCGACGAGTTCCCCAGTTTTGGCGCCTACCAGCGCTCCCTCACGCTCGTGTGCGAGGAGGGCAACCCAGGGGTCGTCACGTGGGTCCCCGACAGGAAGACGCCTGACACTGTCTACTATCAGGTTAGTTGCCATCCTCCTTGATTCAAGCTCACCCAGTAGATTGTTGACCTGCATGGCGCATCTTCGAGAAACTTTTTCGTCTTTGGTCACGGAGTAATGAAGAAATGGAGTGCTTCGCACGAACTGCGTCGCGTAAAGTCAGCACCATTCAACCACCAATCCACAGATTTTTTTTTTAACGAATAAGTACTTCCTTTATTCACTCCTCCAAGACATGCATGGTACTATGCATGTATCAGCTTTAGAATGTATTTAGTGATGTTCTTTTATTTTTCATGTCCTTGTTTATACCATACCAAATCGACAAACACAATATTAACCGTCCAACATCAGACAACGACCGAATACTTTCACTATTATTTACAAACCATTACTCTTCATCTGTTCTCTACAATATCTTATATTGCATTATTCTTTACTTCACTGTTACATACGACTCATGCATCTGAACGTGTCTAAGTAAACGCAACGCAGTACTGCGCATGACACACAGCACATTACAGTACGCGGCCGTTAATATGGCACATCGAGTTTTAGAAAAAGTTGGCTCTGTCAATCATACCTGTGTGACAGACTCCTTCAAAAACTTGATGTTCAACTTTAACGCCTGGATACTACATATACCCATTTATTACTTGCATCACAGGTTCTCAGGTTACATGAATACTGGTGCTTTACTTCTTATGTACCAACCCTTGCACACATTTGCAACGCTCCTACTTGAAGCTAGATATCTATTATGTTCAAACACAAACGGTGCTCCGCGCATTTCCTATTAGTTTGGATAAACACGGCCTCCCTAAAATACATTAGTTATTTAGCTTGATTTCCAAATTCGAGCGTTCCTTAAGTATGCCTGCAACTGGTGACGATGTGAGAAGTTGAGTATCCATGTAGTATGTAATCTGCGCCTCCACTGTGAAGCATACACTGTATGTACATAATCTTTACTATCTGTTTTCTGTTTCAGCCTTCCAAGCCTTCTCTGTGCATGAGATAGCTCGATTACTTCTCAATGTATATTATTGGACGGTGAAAGTTTCATTAGCTTACAAAGTTGTTTAAATTCCCCGGATTAACATGTTTGTCTGTTGCAGTGTTTCACACACCGCCACCTCGGGTGGAAAATAAACGTGGTGGACGAGTGCGACGCCACGGACTCGCAGGACGCGCAGGAGAGCCGCGTGGTGCAGACCGTGGCTGCGCTCGACGACCTGGCTGGCGAGGAGTCCGTGCAGGTACCGTCACGACTCACTCCGAAACGTAACTTTTTAGATGACCGCAGGAAAATACAAAAAATAATCAATACGAAAACGAATTATGACGATTTCAGTAGATTTAAGAGCGAGAGCGGACTCCTGGGAGAAGTGTACCCAGAGATAGACCAGTCGCCGCCGTACAGTAAGAGACAGGAGTATTCTGAATTGCCGATATCCAACGTACAAATCAAGGAGGTGATACAAGCTGTGGAGAGCCTGGAGGACACAATGAAGGACGACAAGAAGAACGCGACGTACCTGCAGTACCAGGTGCACGAGGACGGGCAGGACAACTTGTTTGTGGCTGAGCAGCCGCTGCGCGACGACGACGAGTACTTCTTCGAGCCGGGGAAGATCGCCGACAATTACTTC
This sequence comes from Apamea crenata, assembly GCA_949629185.1. Taxonomy (NCBI): domain Eukaryota; kingdom Metazoa; phylum Arthropoda; class Insecta; order Lepidoptera; family Noctuidae; genus Apamea; species Apamea crenata. Next base: position 202,088 of record OX451375.1, read on the forward strand.
TTACCGGTCAACCAGAAACCTCTGACATTACAATCCGTATTAAGGCCAGCCCCACATAATTCCCACAAGCCAGTGAATAATATGCGACCTAGTCCGTTCCGCCGTCCGGCGCCTCCTGAGATCAAGCTCCGTCGTCCTCCTTCAACATACCAAAAGGGGAACATGAACATGGGCTACCCGCTCCCCCTCCCCAACCACCACGGCTCGCACGGACCGCAGAAGAAACCGCCACCAAAGTTCAACCAAAACCGTTTACAGTCGAACATGAATCGACCACCCATGAACGGTGTACCACCGATGAAAACATTGCCCCCGATGCACCAAAATAAACCCAACTATAATACATTAGGACCCAAACTAAATTCAGCGCATCCACAAAATTCAGCGCATCAACAAAACTCAGCACATCAACAAAATTCTGCGCTACAACAAAATTCAGCGCATCAACAGAACTCAGCGCATCAACAGAATTCCGCGCATCAACAAAATTCAGCGCATCAACAGAATTCAGCGCATCAACAAAACTTAGCGCATCAACAGAATTCAGCGCATCAACAGAATTTAGCGCATCAACAAAATTTAGCGCATCAACAAAACTTAGCGCATCTACAGTTTCCAGTGCCTCCAAAAAATTCCGCGCCTTCTCATTTTGCAGCGCCTCCACCATTTTCAGCGCCTCCACAATTTGCGAAGATACCGAATAGTCCAGTACAATCGATAATAATGGGTAAGCCGAGCAACAATGTACAGTTAACAGTTCCGAGTCAGACATTAAATCTGGGCCAAACCGACATTATCGCTAATCAAGTGGTCAAAAGTCAAATAATGCTGCCTCCCGGTGGAAACGATGTAATCGCTCAGCAGAGCAGCGTACAAACGTATTACAACAAACCGGGACAGATCATACTCGGCAAACCTATGGACAATCCGATGCCTCTGGACCAACAGATGATCCCAACGAAGCAGCTCGGTATGAGATCTCCGCCCACTCCAGCGCCAGGGTACCATCAATCAACACCAAGTATTCATTCGCAACATGAAAACGAAAACGAACATCAGTCGCAAAATGAAATAAAGTCATCCGATTTCATTGGGGAGTCTGCCGATAAGTCTACGATCTTACCTGCCGTCAACACAGGATTTAAACCTGACTCAATAGTAGTTGAGAGTGGCTTCAAACCCATAATTAGAGAACCACTAATGGCAGGTGAAGACAGGATAGCGGAATACGAAGGCATCGCCAACAGACGAGAAGACGCCAATGTTGAAGACGATTACGAAGAGTCCCCGTCTTTCGGCGAACCCACCAACCATCAGTACCCCCCCAGTGACAAGGTCACAGAGACGTTCGAGCCGATGTTCATTCCATCCCCACCGGACCACTTGCTGCCCACCAACGATAGAACTAAGGAAGTGTTCCCAACTAATCACGCCAAAGAAGACAGACCCCACCCAGTGTACTTGAAGAATGTGACCAAACTTACTAACGTGACTAAACTGGTTGGTTTGTTCAGCAAGAAAAACATGGAAAAGGAACCTCCTGGCGATTTGATGATGGAGTCAGATAGAATTAGCCCTCATTACCTCCCTCCCGACCCAAAACTACCAAAAGAGCATTCTCAGAAGTTATCTTCATCCAGCGATCAAACTTTCACCACCTACGATGGAAAAACTGTCTCAGCAGCAACATTGACGAGTGTCTCCGATGGAACTAAAGCCCCTTCTAAATTATTTTCTGCCAAACTACCAGCGAACTTTGAGAAATTGTTAAAATCGCCACAATTTGGTCCCTTCAAGGGTGAAATTCCACCACCAGTAGCTGCTCATATAAATACAGAAGCCAAAGAAGCGAATAAAGTAAAAGTAATTGACACAAGAACGACACATCTGAAACTTGTAAATATTCAAGAACCTGAAGATTTGAAAGCAGAAGGTAGTAAAAAAGTTGAGGTGGCTGTACAGATACCGCAGATGGAAGAGGAGAGCCAAGAGGAATATGAAGACGATGACGAAGATGAGGATGTCAAGGTGAGGCAGCGAAGAGACACCAAAACCACTCAGTTCGAGATGGGAGAAATAGAAGAAGTTCAAACCAACGGGCACAGCATGCCCAAGAACCAAGTAGAGTTCGAGAACGAGAAGCACGCGAGCGCCGCCGCGAGCTCGATACGACTGTACTGGATGACGCACCTACTGCTGCTAACGTTATGTATCAAACTCTTGTAACGTAATATATGTATAAGTTAATTATTTAATATTTATTGGATATTGTATAGGGCTTGCCATGAAATGCATTTCGTGTTGGATATGTAAAGTATCGGGGTTGGCTGTGGGCTGTGGACGCTCTGCATTACTCTTCTCTGCGCCGCTCGGCCTCTCGTGTTAAATGAATCTGAACCACACCTGTTACCACTTTGTTACACGCATAATGCAATTCAATACTCCGTTAGTGTTTAAGGATTTTGTAAATATTTTTATTTTCTAATAAAATTAGTGTTACATTTTATTATTGTTGTTTAATTTCTGCAGTTAAGACATACGAAAAACATGTGCACTTAAATAAGTATAAGTTTGAAATCACCAATCCACATTGAGCAAGCGTTGTCCTCAATGCTCTTGCCTTTTTATGAGAAGAGGTCTTTTCCCTACAGTAAACTACAACAGCACGGTATATAATTTTATTGAGATCATGAAAAGATAATAACCGTATAAAAGTCCAACATTAGTTCCTTCGTACTCCTAATCTTTAACTGTACATGTAACACGTAGGCACCTTCAGCGGTGCGTTGGTGTCAATTCTTCTTGACGCGTGGACTGGGCAGCTTGAGCAGCGAGTGCACGTTGTATATCTTCTTGGTAAGGCGCGTGAAGTTGGCGAGCGCCTTCTCGTGAGGGTAGCTGGTGTCCACCAGGCGCAGCACGGAGTCGCGGCTACGGCCTCTGGAACGTTCAAGAACGTTAACTTGTCTAAAGAGAAGTTCCCTATAAACGTCATTGGACGCAAAAATCTATACGCAGCCTGCCATTGAAACGAAAATACTTTACAAAATCTCACAGGCATTGTAACAAGCAAGTAGTAAGCAGTTCCTTTTTGTTACTCTTTGTATTTCCTGTGCGTGTCTCAAATAATATTTTAATTTCTTTCCAAATTTTTTGCAATTTTATTTAGATAAAATAGATAAGGTAAAGGTAGATTATTATCGTTTGTTCCTACTAGTTCTACTGAACAGTTCTACGGTAGAACCAATTAACTTAAGATTCCCTGGCAGTCCAACATTGACCGATGGTTGAAAGTGCACACATACATGCATGTGTCGTGGCGCTACAAACATGGCTCCGACAACTATGACTTGCGTAATATCACTTCAATTTAGGTTCTGGGAATACCTGCGTACCGACTAGTCTAGGGTGGTAAGAATTGCTAAAACTAGCGACCCGCCCTTGCTTCTCACGGGTGCATTTTTTTGCTGTATCTAAGTTAAATGTTAATTTCCACACACAAACCTTCCGGAATAAATTCTCTAAATGATGGTAAAAACCTCATCAAGATCCGTCAATTTTGATGATATTTACCATCATTAATTAGTTTTGTTAGTTAGTATGTTGTTTTGATGAACAACGCGGTCATATAGACAGACACAGAAAGCGAATTTAATTTATAATATGTATGTATAGAAGGGGGCGGGCACATTCGCCGTTTATAGATACTAATTTTATTCTAGTAAGTTAGGAAGCGTGATGAGTGCACGATCACTCACTGTTTGTGGAGCAGTCGTGCGACGGAGGTGAGCGGCAGGCCGGCGTGGTCCGCCATCTCCAGCGCACTGCCGCGCACCACCAGCTCGCCTATCACATCTGTTGCTGCACCCTGACATACTGCGAGAATACGACAATATTGCATAACATAACTTCACGCCTGTAATCCCCGAAGGGTTGTTGAAAATAAATACTTATGTTTATAAGTAATTATATACTACTTAATAAAATAGTTATGTATATAAGTGATTATATACTACTTAATAAAATAGTTATGTTTAAGTTCCTTGTAATCGGGGGCGAGCCTATTGTCATCAACTGCTACTGACAGAAAATCTCAAGAACTCAGACCCTCATGTTCAGCAGTAAAACTTGTGACCACAAGACCAACGACGCAGTTAGGTTTCAAAGAAGAACCAAGTGGACGCCCATCACCGTTCACTACAGCAGTTCACTACTGAAGGACATTTATTTATTTATTTCGATTCTCGGCTTCTCTCATCAAGCTGCCTCCCATGAAGATCGTCACTCGAACTCATCTGAGGGCGTCCAACCTAATACCTTACATTAGTCGTTTCGTAGTCTCCTCTCAAGGACATGTCAGACCCAGCGGTTTCACGCCTAATATGGCCGGTCTATTACTATTTTGGTTTTTATTGTTATCACTTAATTCCGGATTTTATTTTATTTATTTATTTAGGTAACCAACACCGATACATAAAAATATTTTACAAAATATGCGTGTAGTTTTTATGGCCAATTACAGGTTTCCCTGTGTAACTGGGATATACGAGTACATATGTATAAAACATGCGAACGGGCTAATGCCAGATAATTCCAATTAAAAGATGCAATACAATACAAAATTACTTATGGGTAATAATTTAGATCACAATTTTGAAAAAGTTAAAACCAATAAGGTTGGGTGTTGATAGTAGAAGATAGAAGAAGAAGATTGGTTGCTTGTCTTTTGTCTCCGTCTATAGTTTTCACTATTCGTGTTTTGAATATCGGTTTATTACAGTTAAATAGATCATCTTCTGAGAATTCCGAGTTATAAATTCGAGCAAGCAATGCGAGTCAGTACACAGTTCTTGGCTTAGTTAGTGGAGTGCCGAGGAATGCGTAACATTGGCGTGTGACGAGCGCGCCGTAGGGGAGTGCTAAAACTTATCTGTGCGATCAACTTCGGGCAGTCAAGGCGTCCATTGAGTACCTATGTCATAGAGCAAACACATGTCTATCACTTTACCTTTCTTCGAGTGTTAGCAGACCATAGGTTCGACAGCTATCTTCGTAGGACATCGGAGGCTTACGAAGGCGATAATTAAGATGGTCAATACATTTATTTTGGATCTTTTCTATTTGGTTCTTATGAATTATATATTGGGAGGACCAGATTTGGCACGCATATTCTAAAACGCTGCGCACATATGCAAAATATACAGATTTAAGAGCCTAAATGTTTTTAAATACCTTACATGACCTAAGAAAAAATCCTTAGTTCTTATAAGCTTTTATGCTAATAAGGTCTATGTGATCTGAGAACATTAATTTACTGTCAAACATAACTCAAACTGAAACTCAAGTTATTGAATTCAACTAAACCAATTAGGTACAGGCACTTTTGAATTGTCAAAGGGTCGGTCAGTCAGACAGATAAACCTAGTTGCCCATTCCAAAGCGTAGGTACCTATGGAGAAGAACGGGCAAGAAACTCCATGGACATTCTTTTAAATCATAAAATTGTAAGTACACAAATATTTGATTACATCATTCGTGTTGAAATTAACCATATGAGAACGATGTAGAAAACATAAAAACAATTAAGAAATTAAAAATTACAATAAGCCGTGGCAGCTAAGAGATGACCAGTCCCTACTGACGGCGCCCGTTCACGAACATGACGTATGGATCAGCACCATTCAGCTCAACCATTTTGAAGGGAACTTAATGATCCAACACACACGCCACCACCAGCGAGACATTAGAGTGAGCATGACATACTCTCAGCCGCCAAGGCACATTCAAGTCAATGAAAGACGTATCCAGTAAATGGTAGCTTTACAGAAAGTACATAGTGCTTGTACGGTTCACGTACAGGCAAATTGCTAACGCCGCGACCTACTTTTCGCTACTCATTTTATTTACTTTGCAACAACTCTCTTCTCTCTCTCTCTTCTCTTTGCTCTCTTTTACTTTGCTTTGTAACAATTGAGTTTATACAATGCAAATATAGTTTTCTTCCAATGTTCAGCAGCTCCAACAATGTTTCCGAATGCTAATTAGTTTATGCGCCCCTGTGGAGCTGGACCAGCATTGAGCCAAGCATTTTTGTCAACGATGTAATCCCCCTTTTTTTTTTGTTTCCGGGGTGGAAACTCCTCATGGATGTCCGCCGCCCTGGGGCGGGCGACGGGGTCTGTCAGACTCTTACTGACTAAAAACCACCCCGGTGTTCCATCTCACACCTCACCGGGGGGAAGGGCGTGAGGTATTAGACTCCCCCAGCGACGTCTAAGAGGGGCGCGAGTGGAACACTACGCGCCGCCACCTCGGGTCCTGATGTGTGGGGGGCAACGGACGTCCCCGAGTCCGTCACCCCTGGACCCTTTTAGGGGGGCTGGAAGAGGGCGTTGTCCGCCCTCCGCCGACGCCCGGTACGCCTGCTGCGGGCCGGGTGAATGGACAAGATCTCCCTCTCCCTTTCCGCAGCTTCCGTCTGCGAGACGACTGTTTCGCAGAAGGAAACCACCGCGTCCCAGGACTCTTCGCTGCCGACCATCGACTCGACCACGGCCGGCAGCGACAGGTCACTGCCTACTTCTGAGATGAGGGCACAGCGCGGCTCCACCACCCGTGAGACCGCAGCCGTCGCCAGCAACGCTGCCTCCTTGTGCGAGCTCCCCCGGGCATTGACCAGCGCGTCATCCGCATAACATGTCAGGTCTACCCCCGGTCTGAGGTCGCCCCTCAGCACCCAGTCGTACCCGACGTTCCACAGGAGCGGACCTAGGACCGAGCTCTGTGAAACGCTGGTGTCTGCACTCATGTCCCACACACACACCTCTCCGACAGATAAGCCCCAACGATGTGGCGGAGGTAGGGAGGCACTCGATGATACCGCAGTGCCTCCCGAATACAACTCCAGGGCAGGGAGTTAAAGGCGTTGGAGATGTCCAAGGACACCGCCAACATCACCCCGCCCCGGGACACCGCTTCCTCCGCCAGGACTCTCACTCGCGACACTGCGTGTATGGTGGAGCGCCCATGCCGAAACCCGAACTGACTGTCGTCCAGGTCCGGCCCCTCTCTGCACAAGTGGCCGACGAGGCGGGCTGCGATTACTCGCTCAAACAGCTTACCCACCTAGCGATGTAATCCCCTAACTTATAATATGCTTGGCTACATAGTGTGCGTTTAATACAAGATTTAAATTTCGTTTCATTCAGTTGGAGTAAGTGGGGAGGAATTTTATTGTAGCATTTTATAAAAATAAACAGTACCCCATGAAGGTTGAGTCTGCTTTAGCCAGTCTGAAACCTGTTTGAACTAATTGGTCCCTATTTCTATAGTCCTATAGTTGTGTCTTTCACCTCTTTTGTTGAATAGATTTAATTTTTTTCTTACGTACATGATGTTTTCATAGATGTATTGACAAGGTAACGTCATGATGTTAATATCTTTAAACAGTTCCCTTAAAGAATCGCGCCTGCGGAGGCCATATATTGCTCTGATGCCTCTTTTCTGCAGAATAAAAATGGACTCGATATCTGCAGCCCGTCCGCATAGTAAAATACCGTAACACATGATACTATGAAAGTAAAAACAGACTAGCCTCACGGTATGTACGTAAGCTGCTGAACTTAGCCTTCCTGCAAGAGATGTTAAATGAGGACCCCATTGCAGCCTTGAGTCGAGCGTGATCCCCAGGAAAACAGTTTTATCGACGAATTCTAGTTTCTCTTTGTTCAATACTATGTCACAATCACTACTTTTAACATTTGGTAAAGCAAATTTTGACGGCACGTTTGGCGCAGTGGTTAAGCGATTGACTGCTGCGCTGCGTGTCGCGGGTTTGATTCCCACACGGAACAAATATTTGTATGACCTACAATTAGTTGTTCCGGGTCCTGCTGTTTGTGTATGTGAGTTTATATGTCTGTAAACGCACCCACGACCGTAGATCTCATCCCTGCCTCTGGGCTGGATTGAGGTCAAGAGTGAGCCCATTGTCAATAAAAAAAAAAAAAAACGTGTTGCGCCGACCACAAGTAACATGGGATAAAGCAGGAAGATGATGATCTAATAGACTTACAAGCTCTGAAGAGCGGCGTCCACCCGTGGCCATCCTCGGCGTGGACGTCGCCTCCCTTGTCGAGGATGTATCGCAGCATGTCGAGGCTGCAGGAGTCCACCGAGTAGTGCTCCACACGCAGACCGTTCAGGTCGCGACCCTAAAATAGGTGAAAGGTTGCTCTTAAAACGGTGAAAGAAAACATGGAGACGAAACACGCATAGCCTAGAAATAAATAAACTTTTTTACTTCAGTATTTTATTTCTACTCATTTTAATATTTTCAACAATACTGCCGATGCTTGGAACTATTTCGTAACTTAGAAGATATGTGACATACACCACCAACCCGCACTTCGCTGCGTGGTGCGAGCTGCGTGGAGCCTTAGCAAATGTAGGTAAGGATCCGTCCAAGTAAAGTAAACAAATACTGATAGCATAATAATTTTCACTTAAATAGGTCTTTTCTGCTCTTCAGCCTTGTTAGTGTAGATTGTGGAAGTGATTAAACGAACTCAGAATAAGTAATTTAGATGTAATAAGTTACTTCGGTTTAAAAATATTCTCATAAAGAACACAAACAGTTCACTTAAAATATGAGATTTACAAATAAGTCATGCAGTTTAAAGGTAACATAATGACTCCGTGAGTCGACAAAAGGAAAACATAGTATATAGTACCTACTCAAACTAAACGAACAAAAACGCGAATATTGCATGAACGATATCGACACGGATGGAAAGCGGCAAGCATCCAAATAGAGCAGTGTTTGTAACTTAAATCGATATCTAATATTATTTATTAAAGTACAGTGTGCAGCGGTACACTGTTTTTGTATATTATTTTTGTTATTTTTTCACGTTAGAAATATAAAAGCCACTAAGTGGTGATACAATTGTTCGCTGATCTATCGTAGTTCGATTCTCAGACTGAGAACAGTGGGCCGGCCATCGTGTTCATTGTGATCACAGCTTTCATTTAAGGTGTGGTCTCGGGTTTACATGAAAAAGCAAAATCTTTATTATACACACCTTGTTAAAACGTATTATTATCTTTATGTTATACGTTTTAACAAGGTGTGTACATATAATAAAGAGTATTTTACATAACTGTGATAGATAGATGCACCATAAACCGAAGTCTATGAAAATGTAGGGATGGATATTATGGTGGTGAAGTAATTTGTGAGTGTTGTGATACGATATTCAAAATTATAACACTTATTAGAAAGCGACACAATTGCTCACTGATATAGTACTCGTACAGAGTGTTCATGGTCGCCGTGCGGTGGAAACCTCGCATAGAAATATTAAACGTGTTTCTTTTATTTTATTTATTTGTTGTGTACAAAACCTTGCGATGTGCAGCGCTGCCTGGGCAGCTAGTGTAGCATGAAGCTTGTATGTTCATGTTCACTTGGAAGTCGGCTCCTTGCTCCAGCAGCAGCTGCACGATGGGCACGCAGCCGTTGAGCACGGCGATGTGCAGCGCTGTCTGGGCAGCTAGTGTAGCATGAAGCTTGTTTGTTCATGTTCACCTGGAAGTCGGCTCCTTGCTCCAGCAGCAGCTGCACGATGGGCACGCAGCCGTTGAGCACGGCGATGTGCAGCGCTGTCTGGGCAGCTAGTGTAGCATGAAGCTTGTTTGTTCATGTTCACCTGGAAGTCGGCTCCTTGCTCCAGCAGCAGCTGCACGATGGGCACGCAGCCGTTGAGCACGGCGATGTGCAGCGCTGTCTGGGCAGCTAGTGTAGCATGAAGCTTGTTTGTTCATGTTCACCTGGAAGTCGGCTCCTTGCTCCAGCAGCAGCTGCACGATGGGCACGCAGCCGTTGAGCACGGCGATGTGCAGCGCTGTCTGGGCAGCTAGTGTAGCATGAAGCTTGTATGTTCATGTTCACTTGGAAGTCGGCTCCTTGCTCCAGCAGCAGCTGCACGATGGGCACGCAGCCGTTGAGCACGGCGATGTGCAGCGCTGTCTGGGCAGCTAGTGTAGCATGAAGCTTGTTTGTTCATGTTCACCTGGAAGTCGGCTCCTTGCTCCAGCAGCAGCTGCACGATGGGCACGCAGCCGTTGAGCACGGCGATGTGCAGCGCTGTCTGGCCGGTGGCCGACGGCTGCTCGATCTCTGCACCCACGCCTAGCAGGAAACGCACCGTGTTTATGTCACCTGAAATAAAAAAAAAACATAAAGAAATATCACTATAATGTATGAAGTGATTGTACATTGTTGAATAGAATTGGTAACCATAAGAACCAATTATCATCTTTGAAACTGGATCACAAAAATGTTACTGGCTGGATACTGGTAGGTACACATCACTCCACACATCATCTGCCTAGCCTTTTCCCAACTATTTTGGGGTCAGTTTCCAGTCTAACCGGATGCAGCTGAATACCAGTATTTTACATGGAGCGATGAAGAACTGGGAGACCTCCCAGCAGTGGGTGACTCCGGGCTGACATGATGGTGATGCCACGGAGCGCCTGCGCACTCCGCACCAACAATTTTATTTAGCTAAGTAATTGCCTTAATCACTTTATAGTATCAGCTGGTAAACTGATAATCATCATGACGTATGGAACATAATGATTTGGTATTGATGAAGGGTCAATTACGGAACGGAACCGTTTTATTGGGTCACAGTGGTAATCACACTCACTTAAGTGTTGACCGTGGCCGGGACCATTTGGTCGCGTACTTTGGGAAACTACTCATTTGTTTTTATGGTCAATTTAGTGGGTCTTTATACTTCTGCAGTCGTGAATGTAATCCTCGAAGGAGTTAGCTGGGGATCTTTACATCCAGTTATATTTATATCCTATGTAACAGCGAGCCAATTGGCAAGAACTGAGCTCAAATCCAGACTCAACAACCACAACTCAGCCTATCGCAGTCCTCTGCCGGACATAGGCCTCTCCCAGGCTGCGCCGCAACACCCTGTCCTCCGCCTTCCGCATCCAGTCTGTCCCAGCCAACTTCTTAAGGTCGTCCGTCCATCTAGCTGGGTGCGTCCCACACTTCTAAATCCCGACTGTGGTTATAAAAATTCCTTATAGAAAAACGTAATAGCATCTTACCCGACCTGGAACGCTAATCCAGAACCTTACGCTCTACAGTGGCACCCATTTGTTGAGACTATTAAGTGAACCAGAGAGCCAGGAAGAAGCATAAGGCATGGCACAGGCATGTAAAGAAAACTAAAATAATCTGCCACCAGCCTCCGTTACAAGAATTCTACAAATACAGCAGATCGATACTAATATGCATGCATATATAACATTGTATTCCGTACGGGCGCCGGTTCCGACGACCTGATGTAGCTCATCACTAATGAACGGGCCGGACCGCCGCCGCCGGCTATTCTTACCGGATTTGTGCCGCGTCCGTTTTCAGAACGATCTTTACCTTTCCTCACAGCTGTCGCGAGAGGCGTGAAGCCATTCTTCGGGTTCAATATGCCGATTAGAGCTGGGCGCTCATCCAGCATGCCTTGCACCTGGAAACATTCCACAAGTTTATAGTCAGCGATAGATAATGCAGAAAAAAGTGAACTAATTGATTTTATTCACCTTCCATTTAAGTTATAAGCGCATGCTCGCAACAAACCTACATAATACTTTGATTTTTTTAGATCTTAGACAAAAATTAATATATGACGGAAACTTAAACATATACTTATTATTGTATGACATAAACTTTCATAAGTTTTGTTAGACTTACCCATCCATTTATTTCAACTTTAGGCAACTAAAACAACCGGCTTTGACATTATCTACCAGTCAACCAATGATGATGGTTACATGGCAAGTGCAAAACAATACTAAGTATATAGAATAGATAAAATATATAAATAGGTATATAGAGAAAGTTATTTAATAATGTCCCTTATGTACTACCTTTGTTGTAGTATAAACTACTAGCGACCCACCCGACAATGGCAACATGTCAAACTACTAGCGACCCACCCGACAATGGCAACATGTCAAACTACTAGCGACCCACCCGACAATGGCAACATGTCAAAACATCGAGATATCCTGTTCTATATGTAATTTTAAACACAACACATTATATTTTATACACATTTATGTATTTAAGCATTTATTTCGGGAGATTTATAAACTTTCCGAAATAAATGCTCTAAATGGTACTGAATTCTGATATAATAGATCTAACCGGTCACACAGACGAAGAGTGACATTGTTTTACACTACGTATAAATATAGATTATGATTCCGTGTCATGCGACAAGTACCTGCTTGATGTATCCACATCGCACCGCCATGCAGAAGCACACGGCGGAGGTACCGTCGGTCTCCGTACTCGACCACGTCGGCTCCGACCACTGGGACTCCAGCCATTTGTGAGCTCCATTTCTGACTTGAAGTGCTCTGCTCAGACCAGTAAGTTAAACCAATCAGTCTTAATAATAATACATTTTTAATCATCAAGTACAAAACAAGTGAATAGAAATAGGAAGAGAATAAGGAAAAGAAAAAGTACAAGTACCTAGTTCTTTTCATTTCCTCCAAACTATCTCCGCTTTCTGCTGGTTTTCGACTTTTATCAGTTTCAGTAGATTGTGCAACCCTCGCATCATCACTGCCTTGACCATGACTGTTGCTGTCAGTGCTATTTCCTTCTCTCTGCTTCTCGACTGCCCTCATCTTCTCGTACACAGTGGCTTCATCACCATAGAACTGAATCGCTCGTTCTGCGAGAGTAGAAACAGCCGTGGCCTTCACTATGGCTCTCAGGCGGAATTTGTGACAGTGCCTCGAAGCTAGGTTGTCTATTTCTTTTGAAGTTTTGCCGCCCCTGAAATGTAATAATGGTTTGGATTCCGAAAAGCAAAGTGTATGGTAATTAAATAAGGTATATTTTGAGTTAGCCTAATAACGTGGGTATTCGGACAAAAACACCAAGTGAAGCGCGTAACTTTATAAGTATGTACTTTCTTTCCTTAACATTTTAATACACAATACTTAGAAACCCTGACCTATAGACGACAACCCAAGGTGGTATCTTTTCATTCTTCTCCAGTCGGTACAGCAGCTGGTCAGCAATGAAGTGAAATGGCTCCACTCTACTCCACTCCAGTAAGATGGAGAACTTAGTCTTCTTCAGCACCTCAGGCTCTGGCGGCGACCAACTCGTGAACTTGTCCACCAGAAATGCTTGGAGATCCATCGTTGGATCTCGTTAAACTGAAAAATATGTGTGGTGTGCACCAAATGGTCATCCATAATCAGAAATACACATAATAACTAGATTGCAAACACAGAGCTTCATCAGTTTTATTTCCGTTTTCAATTACACCAACAGAAACTATAATAATCAAATCACAAGTTCTCTTACCAATCTCAATGAAATAAAAACAATGTCACACGGAACCAAACATTTTCCTGCAAACTTTTCCGAAACAAATCCCACACGATCACGACACTGTTGGAAATGGTACACAAATAGTAGGAGGTATCAATAAGGAGCATCTGTAGTACATTTGTTTGCTTCGGTCGCCGCTCAAAGTTTGATCGATGCTCTGCGGTCGCTCTGCATTCCTGTTACCCGTGCTATATGAAACTTGGTATTTCATTCAACTTATGGAATTAAATAGTGGTTTGTGTGCTGGCTTATTTTATTTGGGTAAAGTTACTTTGATAAGATTAGGTCGTGGAAAAAATTGTGTTTATTAAACCAAAGTTGTATTCACAATTCATGTTACATGGACTATCTGGTTTATAATTATGACAATCGGAAGGGGTTCCGTTTGGTATTTTATCTCTTGTGCATCTTTAGAAAAGGCTAAGTATCGGATTTTCAAAAAATTATTTTCTTTGAAAAACATTGTCAATGTTTTATATCCTTCATTTTCAGCAAGTAAACAGTTTGACTTGACATCTTCAATATAACCTGAAGGGCAATTCGCCTAATTTTAAGAACCGCGATTCTCGTAAATTTAAGAACGTTCACAGTCTGAAGACCAATTCTCGTAATTTAAAACGTTCAAAATCTAGTCGAAGTCTCATCTCGGCAACAAACAAATGTCAAAATGTAGGGAAATTAGAATTAATTTTTGACAGATTGAGACTGAGATCAGAGGGGCAATTCTGGTAAGTTTAAGAACGTTCACAGTCTAAAAACTTCAAATTTCCCTACATTTTGACTAGTTTTTGACATTTGTTTGTCGCTGAGATGAGACTGCAATTAGATTTTGAACATTTTAAATTACGAGAATTGGCCTTCTGATCACGTGCAACTTCGCTCGATTCAAATAAAAATGCCCTCAATTTCATTGTCTTGCCATGTTAACATCCCCGCGGTGCGAAATACACGGTGCATCATTTCCGGGAGTGTTTCTTCTGTAAAAACTTTTGATGGGAGTTGTTCAAGTTTTAAAATATTGAATTTGCAGTTCCGGGAAATTCTCACTTATTCAATTTGTCCTAAATTCTGTAAAGTCTTAGATAAACGTCTGTAGCCAATGGCAGACTACCCACATCTGGCAAAACTTGTCTTTTTTTAAATGAATTTACCTATTTGACAAAATGTAATAGATTTCTTCAAAAAATCAACAATACCAATTCACTTTAAATGCAAGAAATAATAAACTTCTAAGTAAATATTCCCAGTTGTCCTCTTGCAAGCAAGCGATGTTATCGTCGTTGCGTTAACTCGCCGTGACGCTAGATGGCGCTGTCATAACTATCGTGTCATGATCATGGACAAACGATTCTATCGCTCTCGTAGCTATCGTAAGGACATGGTCAGGGAGCTTGGGTACGCCAAAATATTGTGAGTGAATTATTGAAAGTGCTAATAGTAGTGCTAATATTTTTGAAAGCACGAATCTGAGGTATAATTGTATGATTTTAGAAATTGTGTGATACTTAGGTACTTATTTAATTATTCGCATAATTATTTTTCTGTTTTGTAAGTATATTTCAAAAGTGTCAATACGATGATTGCAGACAGTCCACAATCGGCAGCTGCGAGAAGTCTCATCAGGCTGCATATTATCTGATGAAAGATTATTGTAACGGCTTTGCAGGTAGGCTGCGCAGGCCGTTAACAAGTTAGGTTAGGTAAAGAAACACTTAGCCAAAGTTCATAGGTATAATAAATAAATTAAGTAAATTCGATATCAGAGATAAACACATCCCTCAGCGTCTGTGTAAAGTCTTTAAATATCCACCTTGGTATAACTCAGCCCTCATTAAAATACTTGAAGAAAAATTCAAATACCAGTAGGTATTTGAATATAGGAAATTTAAAGTCTACGGTAATATTTCTGATCGCTTATCATCATCATTTTCATCATTTTCCTGCCCTTATCCCATGTTACTTGGGGTCGGCGCAACACGTTTTCTTCTTCCATTCTCCCCTGTCAACCGTCACGCTATCATTCACTCCCTTCTCTTTCATATCATTCCTCACACAATCCATCCATCTTTTCTTCGGCCTTCCTTTCCCTCTCCATCCATCAACATGTATATTCATCACTCTTTTAGTCACGTGCGTTTCGTCCCTTCTCATTACATGCCCATACCAAGCTAAACGATTTCCTTTCAACTTTTCTGTCAATGGCGCCACTTTCAAACTTCCTCTTATTCACTCATTTCTTACTTTATCCATTCTCGTCACTCCACACATTCATCTCAACATTCTCATCTCCGCTGCATGCAATCTTCTTTCATCCGTCTTCTTCACAGCCCAGCATTCAGACCCATAAAGTACGACAGGCCTTATCACAGACTTATAAATTTTCCCCTTTAACTTGAGGGGCATCCGTGGGTCGCAAGTTGTTCCTGTGACCTGTCGCCATTTCATCCATCCTGAGTTGATCCGATGCGTTACGTCTCGGTCTAATTCGCCATCTCCTTGGACAAGCGCTTATCATATCAATTAATTCGCGACAGAGCCAGTGATATTGAACAGCTTTGTTATAAGGCCTACATGACTAAAATCGAGGCCTCAATAGGTACTAACCCAAAATTATTCTGGTCATATGTGAAAAGTAAACACATGAATAGTAATTTTCCATCGACTATGTCGTATGGTGATATTAGAAGTGACTCAGGGGGAGGAATTTGTGAGCTTTTTGCTAATTACTTTCGCACAACCTTTCTAGATGCTTCTTCCGCATCCCATAGCTGTGGTTCAACCGGATGCATTTTCAACTGCGATATAAGTACAATTGAAATTGTCATAGCGGTCGTTCATAGACATTTAAAATCCCTTGACTTAACCAAATCTGCCGGACCCGATGCTCTACCTAACTGTGTTCATAGTTAAATGCGCAGATGAACTGGCTTTGACTGTATCACTTTTATTTAAAAGATCAATATCTGACGATACTGTGCCTTTGTTATGGAAATCTGCTTTTGTATCACCCATCCATAAGAAGAGTGCTAAAGACCAAATTGTAAATTATAGGCCAATTTCAAAACTCTGCCTGCTATCTAAAGTATTGGAACGCATAGTTTATAATCAGTTGTACAGTAGTGTGATTTCTAGCTTGAGTCCTCAACAACATGGGTTTCTAAAAGGAAGGTCTACAGTCTCTAACCTGGTTCTGTTCTCAGATTATATTACTGAGCACATTGATAATGGATCCCAGGTTGACACTATTGATACTGATTAGAGCAAGGCGTTCGATAGGATTGATCATGACATTCTATTGAGGAAGCGTTTTGATTTGGGCATTTGGGGAGACCTATACAGATGGTTTTCATCATATGTGCAACATAGGACACCAGCAGGTCCTCAGTGGCTTTATATCTTTCTGGTCAACTATCCCCTCTGGTGTTCCGCAGGGGTCACTGCTGGGGCCATTATTATTTGTACTTTTCATTAATGATATTGGTGATTGTTTTAACCATTCTAAATACCTATTGTTTGCAGATGACATGAAAATTTATACGTCGGTTGTGAGTTTGAATGCCGATAAACTTTTGCAGGTAATAATAATAATAATAATTGTTGTGTGCAGCGTATGAGATGGACTCAGTCTATGAACGAGAAAGTCATGCGCGCATACTACGGGTCTACAGAGGGGGGAACTAACCTCACTGCGTACCGTGATAGGTTGCTGTCTCTGTTCCAGGAACTGGAACCAACCGTCAACGTCTCGGCCCAACGACTGTCGGATCAGGTGCGGGTCATCCAACGCAATCACAGGTTGGATGACATCGCACTTGATAGGCTGCGCTCAGAGGTACTGAGCAACCAAATCGTCTCGACTCTGGCACAAACCGCGGCACAAACGTCAACTACTGATGCCATCCTGCCGAGGTCCAATCATGTTGAAGAAGATGATGATACAGGTACGGGTTGACACAGTAAGTAGCCAGTGCAACGTCCGATTGAGGAGCGCACTGGAGGATGCGTTTCGCGAGTATAGGTCTACTCCAACCGAATTTAGACCCCGAATACCACGGCTACCTATGCACAAAAAAAATAGGGCGCTGGTGTGTGCCTTGGACTCGCAGCTCAAGAATTTCTTAGAGAGCAGCGAGGATCTCGTTGATACACACTCAATCCTGTATTGCGCGGCTGTGGCGGCCTGTCGTTTAGCTAACGTCAAGTTTCCCAATTGTGACGCAGCTACTCGACCAAAACCAGCCGTACCAGCCTTGCAATGCAGGATCGAGCGTCGTATCGATGGGGCCAGGGTACTCATCGGCAAACTATACTGCTTCAGGGAGGGCAATACACGACCACGAGTGATGCGCTTTGTGAGACAGGCCTTTTCGGGGACTGGAATCAGCCCTCGGGAATACATGTCCAATGTCACAGAGCGCATCGACTTCCTGAAGCAGAAAGTTTGTGCATGGGCGAGTCGTATTCGGCGGTATAAGCGGCGGGTTGATCGGTACACGCAGAATCGCATGTTCCAGAGCGATGAGAGGTGGGTATATAATAGAGCTTGGGAGCGACCTGAACAAAACGCGACGGACGTGTGCCGCCCGGATGATGCCACCACGAGTGATCGTCGTCGGCGATCGTCTTAGATAAAGAGGTGCTTGAAACTGTAGGCTCGGCAATTTTTCTAGGACTAACAGTAGATGCCAAACTTCAGTGGGGACCTCATATATCAAGTCTAGCAGGAAGGCTCAGTTCGGCTGCCTACGCCGTCAGGAAAGTAAGACAATACACTGACGTTGATACAGCTCGTTTAGTCTATTTTAGTTATTTTCACAGCGTTATGTCCTACGGTATTCTGCTGTGGGGCAAAGCCGCTGATATACAAAATATATTTGTCCTTCAAAAGCGAGCTGTTCGAGCAATTTACCAGCTAGGTGCCAGAGTTTCTCTAAGAGATTTCTTTAAAGATTTTGGTATTCTCACGGTTGCATCACAATTTTATTCATCCTTGCCAACATTTTATATATTAGGCAGAATTTACACTTGTACACTAAAAATAGTGATATTTTTTTTTTTTTTATAGTGATAATCACAGTGTTAACACTAGAAATAAGGACAAACTACGTGCCCCCTTTCACCGGCTTCATAAGGTTCATAACTCATTTGTTGGGCTTGGTATAACCTTTTATAACAAGATACCCTCTTCTTTTCTAGACTTGCCTTTTAATGCGTTTAAAGCTCAACTAAAATCCAACCTTTGTTCAAAGGCATACTATTCCATCAACGACTACTTAGACGATAAGAATAGTTGGTCTCCCTAGTTTAACGCAAGACAATGTTTATGTTCCTTCTCCAGAATTAGCTTACTGCCAGGTCTTAGAACCCAGCAATGCATAAATGTGTAAGCTGTCACGCCCTTTATGCCTGGAAGCTTTTATTTGGGTAGTAAGTTTTTTTTAAATTACATTTTAATTAATTATTTTTTAGCTTGAGTACGTATAGTTTTTATTATATTTGTTGGTATATTGGCGTGGCTAGCTGACATATTATGGCAAATAATTAAATATTTTCTGGTTTTGTAATGTTAATTACCGAACATAAGCACCTAGTATTGTATACAATCAAGTATTTTTTTAAATCGAACAGACAGCTGTGCTGCTGGGGCGTTTGTTGCGCCACTTCTTCTTCCCAGCGATAGCACAAGGAAGTGGTGAAGGGCGGGCTTTTTGGGGGACTGTCTTTTGTAATTTTGACGTTCAAAAAGTGCTGATTCTCAGCCTAATTTGAATAAATGACTTTTGATTTTGATTTTGAGTGCATTCTGGCGCAGCATCTGGTCGGTGCCCGTCTGTCACGATGAGGGTGGCTGGATGCGGAATGTCGAGCGAGTGTGTGGAACTATACCAGAAATGGAAAAAATCGTAATTACGCCATTAGACGTAGCCAGAGCAGTCCGTCCGTTACCGAATTGGAAATCACCGGGACCGGACGGACTGCATAACTTTTGGTTAAAATGGCTAATTAGTTCACACACTTGCCTGGCATCTCAGTTCCAGTCATCCTTAGAGTCTGGGTCGCTACCACAGTTTCTAACAACTGGCGTTACCCACCTGCTCCATAAGTCAGGTAGTCCCGCGGAACCCAAGAATTATAGACCGATCACGTGTTTGTCGACGGTTTACAAACTTCTTACATCCATTTTGAGAGCGAAAATTAACATGCACATTGACAGTAACTCGATTATGTCTGCCTCTCAAAATGGATGTAAGGAGCTTCTCCTCATGGACATCGCCATTAGCCAACAGGTTCGCCGATCCCGCAAGGATATGTCGACATGTTGGATAGATTATAAGAAGGCCTACGACTCGGTGCCACATACATGGCTCATGAGGGTGCTGGAGTTGTACAAGATAGATGCAACTCTACGCACCTTCCTTGAGTCGTGTATGGGGCTATGGAAGACGGTCCTTCGCTATCCAGGGTGTCAACAGATCCAGGGGAATGATGAGCCTGTATGGATTAAGCGGGGAATATTTCAGGGCGACAGTTTGAGTCCACTTTGGTTCTGATTAGCTCTCAATCCTCTAAGCACACTGCTGGAGGACTCAGGTTTAGGCTACCGGTTGAAGAGAGGTGGTCAGGTCATATCTCACCTCCTCTACATGGATGATTTGAAACTCTGTGCCTCCAACAAATTGCATCTGATGGAGCTACTGAAGGTAACTGAAACTTTCAGTAGTGCCATCAGGATGGAATTTGGTGTGGACAAATGTGCAGTCATGCATGTAAAGGGGGGGGGGGGGGGGGGACATTATGGAATCGGAGGGAATTCCACTTTCGGATTCCATACACCTTAGATCCCTTTCCTCATCCGAAAGCTATAAGTATTTGGGTATGTCGGAAGCGTTAGGCATCAACGATACTGACATGAAGCAATCGTTGAAGGAGCGCTTCTTTTGTCGCCTGAAGAAGTTTAATATCTTACCTTTCGCCCTTTTAGATTTCCTACGCATCAACTCTACATAGCATGTAATGTACAGTCAACAGCAAAAGTAGATGATCAAAATCAGAAATTCAATACTAATTAACGGAGTTCGCGTCAGAACTGTGTGGCGTCGAAGTGATTCAAAAGTATGACACTGAGTCTGACATACTTTTGAATCACTTCGACGCCACACGTACTACAATTGTGTTTGTGAGCGTAAATGTTTAGATTAGTAAGCGGTATTTTAATATTTCTCATTGTAAATAAAATGTATTTGGTTTTATCTGCATTGAATGTTAGGTATTATTATGGAGCCAATTAGAGACCAGTGCTAGAACCATTTTGAGCATATTCATAGACTTCAGCTCTTGATTTAGCTGAGAACAATAGAGCGGTGTCATCCGCATAAGACATTATAACTCCATTTTGGAGTGTCTGGAGGCTGCACAGATCATTTATATAGATTAAAAATAACGTGGGGCCCAAAATGCTGTCTTGTGGAATTCCAAAACAACTATTTTTAAGTTCAGAACTTGTATACTGACCTATTTTTACAAACTGATGACGATCGCTGAGATAATCCGCAAATAGTAGAAGTTGTGCTCCTCTTATCCCTAGTGTTTCAAGCTTGTGCAAAAGTAAAGTACATGAAATAGTGTCGAAGGCCTTGGCAAGGTCTAGAAAGACCCCAATTGTGTGCATACCATAATCTAGATTGGTAGTAATACAATTAGTTATTTGTGTACTGCTTGGCTAGTTGATCTATTGGGCGTAAAACCAAATTGATTATCTGAAAGTAGTCTGTTATCTTCCAGATATTTTATCAATCTACTGTTAATGATTTTTTCTAAAATTTTTAGAGGCCTGTTAACACTGAAATGGGTCTGTAGTTATTCACACAGTTTTTGTCTCCAGACTTGAATACAGGTGTGACCACAGCTTTTTTTAGCAATTTGGGGAATATTCCTTGAGATAAACATAGCTGAAAAATGTGGGTTAGTGGAGGGGCTAGTAGGTACCTACATTTTTTAAGTATATAATTAGGTATGTCATCCCACCCAGTGGCACATGCTTCCTTTAACCCATGTATTAATCCTTCTATTTCGTTAACGTCGGTATCTAATAGAACAAAAGATTTTACTGTACAGGAAGTCGTAGTCGGGTTTTGAGGGGAAAAATTGCTAGAATGTAAAGATTTTTCAGCCAAGGTTTTACCAACATTAGCAAAAAAATTGTTTGCTTTATTTACTGCTTCGGATGGGTTTATCTCTGTAGATAGTAAATTAACCGGAGGTTCGGGATTTTTCGATCTAAATGTATTAGTTTTTATAAATTTCCAAACAAGTTTACTATTTTTTCCCGCTTTCTGTAATTCATTTTTGTCATACTGATTTTTAAGTTTTTTCAAAAGATTATTACAGAAGTTACGATACCTTTTATATGTAACAGAAAGTATGTCATTATCAGGTGCGCGTTTCAATTTTACGTGAAGTTTGTCTCTATGTCTTATACAACGAACGAGGCCGGGTGTGATCCAGGATTTAATACAACTAAACTTTCTGGGCGTTGTTTTAGTAAATGTGTTTTTCCTTATTGCATATTGTAGCGAGATTACGAAATACTTTTAAAGAACTATTTGCATCGTTTGAATTATAAACAGGGTCAAAATTAATACCGCGTATGTCATTTTCGAGGTTTGTCATATTCACTTTAGTATAGCTACATTAGCTACGCATGCAGTTTATTCTTGGTGAACTTATTTGTAATGTTAGTACGAGTAAAACAGCTTGATGATCGGTAAGCGAAGAATTCGTAAACAATGTTTTGGATGGATTTTTCGATTTTAGAAAGATATCTAGGTCTAAGCATGAGCCGTTCTGATGCGTGGGGTGATAGTGAGCTGGTAATAGTTCATGAAATGAGCAAATATTCAGATAATTATGTACATGGGTATCGGATTTCCCGGAAGCAATATTAATGTTAATATCACCTAAAAGTATTATGTTCTTAAAAGATGATAAGTTTTTAAGTTTGTGTCAAGTGATTCTAAAAATCTGTCCATATTTTGAGAAGGAGGCCTATAATTAGCCATGACTACTATATCGGGAATAATTTTAATTAGTAAGCAATTGCTATCTTGGGATACCGGCTCTTCTTTAATTGTACTTAGATTTTCTATATACAGAACTAGCTTCTGCCCGCGGCTTCGCCCGCGTGGATGTCGGAAGTTATCCCACGGGAACTACCAGGATAAAAATTATGTGCTTCCCCAGGATGCCATCTATCTCTTTGCCAAATCAGAAGTTCAGTGGTTTAAGCGTGAAAATGTAACATACAGTTTCAAGTTCAAATCCTCCCCTAAAAACCGAATTACCCCTTTTTGCCCCGTCAGGGGTCAATTTTCGACAACTTTACATACTTATTATCTATATATATAAAATTCAAAGTCCTGACTGACTGACTGACTGACTGACTGACTGAGACATCAACGCACAGCCTAAACCACTGGTCCTAGAAACATGAAATTTGGAGGGTGTATTCTTCGTGAAGAGTAGGTAACCACTAAGAAAGGGTTTTTTGAAATTCCACCCCTAAGAGGGTGAAATGGGGGAATTTTGTTTGTATGAAAAATCTTATTCCTTGAGTTAATAAACTTGAAACTTGGCACGAATACTTATCTAAGTAGATTATGAAGTTGGGCATTTTTTGTTTTTATAAACTACCCCCTAAAAGGGGATTGGGGGGTTTCAAAGTTTGTATGGAAGAATTTTAGCGCGCGGTCCGATTTAATCAAAACTCAGTATTTATACTTAAAATTGAAAGAAAAGAATAATGTGTATCAGGGTTTTTCGAAAATCTACCCCTGACGGCCTGAAATGGGGTAGTCAATTTTACAGGGGAGGATTTTACAGCGTGGCTTGATTAACTCGAAAATTGGTATAAATAATCTTTGAGTCAAGTTATGAACACATCCCAAATTATTTTTCAAAATTCCACCCCTGTGGGGTGAAAAGCGGGGATAAAGTTTATATGGTTCTTTCCTCAAAAGACCATCTCAGACATCGACCTGCATGGTCTTCATATGATCTGACCAAGATTATGTCTGGACTTTAAAAGAGACTGTGACCTCTGAGTTTGTTTCGGCCTTTCTTCTCAGAGTAGTCAGATAGGAAACGCCGACCTCATCTAGTTTTAAAATATGATTGACGTGTAAAAGTGTTTGTACAAACCTACTTACAAAATAAAATCATTTATCATTTATCATTTATCATTTATCATTTATGAAAAATCTTATTCGTATGGTTAATAATCTTGAAAATTGGCATGAATACTCGCCTAAGTAAGCAATAAAGTTTATGATTATTAGTTTTTAAAAACTACCCCAAAGGGGATATAGGGGTGTTAAAGTTTGTGTAGAAGAATTTGAACGTGCGGTTTCGATTAACTCGAAACTCAGTGTACTGTGTGTGTACTTAAGACTAAAAATTAATAACACGGGTTTTTCGAAAATCTACCCCTAACGGGGTGAAAAGGGGTAGTTAATTTTACAGGGGAGGATTATAATAAGTGGCTTGATTAATTATAAAATTGGTATAAATAATCTTTGAGTCAAGTTATGAATTTTTTAAAATTCCACCCCTGTGGGGGTGAAAAGCGGGTATACAGTTTATATGAAAAATCTTATTAATTTAGTTAATAAACTTGAAACTTGGCAACAATACTCGCCTAAGTAAGTAATAAAGTTTATCATTATAAGTTTTTCAAACTACCCCTCAAAGGGGGATATAGGGGTGATGAAGTTTGTGTGGAAGAAATTGAATGCGCGGTCCGATTAACTTGAAACTTAGTATTGATACTTTCTTTATAATCCTACTAATATTATAAGCGTGAAAGTTTGTATGGATGGATGGATGTTTGTTACTCTTTCACGCAAAAACTACTAAACGGATTTGGATGAAATTTGGTACACACATAGTTTATAACCAGGATTAACACATAGGATACTTTTCAGCCCTATATTCCTACGGGATCGACACTAATGCGGGTGAAACCGCGGGGCGCAGCTAGTTAATAATAAGTATGTAAAGTTGTCGAAAATTGACCCCTGACGGGGCAAAAAGGGGTAATTCGGTTTTTAGGGGAGGATTTGAACTTGAAACTGTATGTTACATTTTCACGCTTAAACCACTGAATTTCTGATTTGGCAAAGAGATAGATGGCATCCTGGGGAAGCACATAATTTTTATCCTGGTAGTTCCCGTGGGATAACTTCCGACATCCACGCGGGCGAAGCCGCGGGCAGAAGCTAGTTAATTATAAAGAAAGTATCAATACTAAGTTTCAAGTTAATCGGACCGCGCATTCAATTTCTTCCACACAAACTTCATCACCCCTATATCCCCCTTTGAGGGGTAGTTTGAAAAACTTATAATGATAAACTTTATTACTTACTTAGGCGAGTATTGTTGCCAAGTTTCAAGTTTATTAACTAAATTAATAAGATTTTTCATATAAACTGTATACCCGCTTTTCACCCCCACAGGGGTGGAATTTTAAAAAATTCATAACTTGACTCAAAGATTATTTATACCAATTTTATAATTAATCAAGCCACTTATTATAATCCTCCCCTGTAAAATTAACTACCCCTTTTCACCCCGTTAGGGGTAGATTTTCGAAAAACCCGTGTTATTAATTTTTAGTCCTAAGTACACACACAGTACACTGAGTTTCGAGTTAATCGAAACCGCACGTTCAAATTCTTCTACACAAACTTTAACACCCCTATATCCCCTTTGGGGTAGTTTTTAAAAACTAATAATCATAAACTTTATTGCTTACTTAGGCGAGTATGCATGCCAATTTTCAAGATTATTAACCATACGAATAAGATTTTTCATATAAACTTTATCCCCGCTTTTCACCCCACAGGGGTGGAATTTTGAAAAATAATTTGGGATGTGTTCATAACTTGACTCAAAGATTATTTATACCAATTTTCGAGTTAATCAAGCCACGCTGTAAAATCCTCCCCTGTAAAATTGACTACCCCATTTCAGGCCGTCAGGGGTAGATTTTCGAAAAACCCTGGTACACATTATTCTTTTCTTTCAATTTTAGGTATAAATACTGAGTTTTGATTAAATTGGACCGCGCGCTAAAATTCTTCCATACAAACTTTGAAACCCCCCAATCCCCTTTTAGGGGGTAGTTTATAAAAACAAAAAATGCCCAACTTCATAATCTACTTAGATAAGTATTCGTGCCAAGTTTCAAGTTTATTAACTCAAGGAATAAGATTTTTCATACAAACAAAATTCCCCCATTTCACCCTCTTAGGGGTGGAATTTCAAAAAACCCTTTCTTAGTGGTTACCTACTCTTCACGAAGAATACACCCTCCAAATTTCATGTTTCTAGGACCAGCGGTTTAGGCTGTGCGTTGATGTCTCAGTCAGTCAGTCAGTCAGTCAGTCAGTCAGTCAGTCAGGACTTTGAATTTTATATATATAGATGAAATTAAATTCATTGGCATCCCTTTAAGGGTTCATTGTACTCATTATTATGAACAACTTTTACTATGGGACCAAACCTGAAATCGCGAAAAAAAAATCAGCTGTTCCCTACATTTATGTTCGCATAACTCGTCAAAATGTAGGGAACAGCTGATTTTTTTTTCGCGATTTCAAGTTTGGTCCCATAGTAAAAGTTGTTCATAATAATGAGTACAATGACCCCTTAAAAGAATGCCAATGAATTCAATTTCATCCTGTATATAAAATTCAAAGTCCTGACTGACTGACTGACTGACTGAGACATCAACGCACAGCCTAAGCCGCTGGACCTAGAGACATGAAATTTGGAGGGTGTACTCTTCGTGAAGAGTAGGTATCCACTAAGAAAGGGTTTTTCGAAATTACACCCCTAAGAGGGTGAAATGGGGGGATTTTGTTTGTATGAAAAATCTTATTCCTTGAGTTAATAAACTTGAAACTTGGCACGAATACTTATCTAAGTAAATTATGAAGTTGGGCATTTTTTGTTTTTATAAACTACCCCCTAAAAGGGGATTGGGAGGTTTCAAAGTTTGTATGGAAGAATTTTAGCGCGCGGTCCGATTTAATCGAAACTCAGTATTTATACCTAAAATTGAAAGGAAAGAATAATGTGTATCAGGAGTTTTCGAAAATCTACCCCTGACGGCCTGAAAAGGGGTAGTCAATTTTACAGGGGAGGATTTTACAGTGTGGCTTGATTATCTCGAAAATTAGTATAAATAATCTTTATGTCAAGTTATGAACACATCCCAAATGATTTTTCAAAATTCCACCCCTGTGGGGGTGAAAAGTGGGGATACACTTTATATGAAAAATCTTATTCGTTAGGTTAATAATCTTGAAAATTGGCACGAATACTCGCCTAAGTAAGCAATAAAGTTTTTCATTATTAGTATTTCAAAACTACCCCTCAAAGGGGATATAGGGGTGTTAAAGTTTGTGTGGAAGAATTTGAACGCGCGGTCCGATTAACTCGAAACTCAGTGTTAAATGATAAATGATTTTATTTTTGTAAGTAGGTTTGTACAAACTCTTTTACACGTCAATCATATTTTAAAACCAGATGAGGTCGGCGTTTCCTATCTGACTAGTCTGAGAAGAAAGGCCGAAACAAACTCAGAGGTCACAGTCTCTTTTAAAGTCCAGACATAATCTTGGTCAGATCATATGAAGACCATGCAGGTCGATGTCTGAGATGGTCTTTTGAGGAAAGAACCACACAGATTGAGAGGACCTGTCCAGCCAGTGCACGCATTTGTCAGAAATCGTGCAGCTCAACTCAAAAGTTAAGGAGCTCGACGATTTGACGAACAATACCAAAGAAAGGACATTTGGGTAGGCCACATTAATTACTCAAACTGCCAGACCATGACAAAAACTAACAGAACAGAGAGAAAAATTAAAAATAATATAAATAAAATGTCCCCACATAGTCTTCACATTCACAATAATTAAAATAATAGAATACTTTACAAAGTAAGCAAATGTCATAGTATATATAAAATCCATTAAAGTCAAAGTGTATATAATAAAACAAAAAAAAAAAAAACAACAACAAGACAGAAAAAATAAATGAAAATAAAAACATTAAATATGTAAAAAATTGGAAGCACCTTAATCCCAAGCCTTTTTGTCCTCGATATAATCCTTAACGGTATAAAAGGCTTTCTGGCACAACTTACGTTTAATGAATGATTTGAATTTATTAAGGCTTAGATCTTGAACGGGGCTTGGAACTTTATTGTAAAAGCGTATAAGTACATTGGCATCTGAACGAGCCACCTATTTTCTTGAGCCTTGTTATAGGTACAACAAACAAATTTGTTTATACTTAAGACCAAAAATAAAGAATAACATGTATCAGGATTTTTCGAAAATCTACCCCTAACGGGTTGAAAAGGGGTAGTTTATTTTACAGGGGAGGATTATAATAAGTGGCTTGATTAATTAGAAAATCGGTATAGATAATCTTTGAGTCAAGTTATGAATATACCCTAAACGATTTTTTTAAATTCCACCCCTGTGGGGGTGAAGAGCGGGGATACAGTTTATATGAAACATCTTATTAATTTAGTTAATAAACTTGAAACTTGGCAACAATACTTGCCTAAGTAAGTAAGAAAGTTTATCATTATAAGTTTTTCAAAACTACCCCTCAAAGGGGGATATAGGGGTGTTGAAGTTTGTGTGGAAGAAATTGAATGCGCGGTCCGATTATCTCGAAACTCAGTATTGATACTTTTGACAGAAAATAATTATTATTAAGTATGTAAAGTTGTCGAAAATTGACCCCTGACGGGGCAAAAATGGGTAATTCGGTTTTCAGGGGAGGATTTGAACTTGAAACTGTATGTTACATTTTCACGCCTAAACCACTAAACTTCTGATTTGGCAAAGAGATAGATGGTGTTAGAGAATGTGTAATTATATAATTAGTTGAGCGCACCCTGATTTTGACAGGACTAGCTAATTCGGAATGCAGCCTATGTAATCTGTGGTAACTTTCAGATCTAATTAAATGGTTGAAACGAACAGTTTGTTTTTATTAAGAACCTGCGGAATCTCCATGCATCAGGGGAATCCAAAAGAAATACCACAGATGGCATCCTGGGGAAGCACATACTTTTTATCCTGGTAGCACGTTCCCGTGGGATAACCTCCGACATCCACGCGGGCGAAGCCGCGGGCAGAAGCTAGTTTTTTGTATAAACTACTAATCCATCGTTTTGGTTTATGTTTCTCTCAGTTTTGTATGAATAATAACCGTCCAGAGATGGTAAGTTGACTGTTTTTGACAACCAACATTCTGTTAGGACAATTATATTACAGCTTATGTCAAGATTCTGTAATAACACTTCAAACCCAGTCATGTTTCGATTTATGCTGCGAATATTCTGTGTGAGCAGGGTTAATGTTTTGTCCCCAGTAGAGAGAAGATGTTTACAGTCCTCAACATTACAGATTATGGATTCAGATACAGAAAAACTATCCAGATCACAAATTAGCTGATTTGTCATGATCGTTACAAACTAAATGGAAATACAAATAGAAGATAAACTACCTGTTAATGTGCTTATTAAATAGAAAAATCGGTGGCGCTCTTAGGCGCCTTAATAATCTATTGAGTTAATATAGTTCATCATGGAGATAATACAAAACACACGTCCGCTTTGTTTCGCGTCACGTAAAGCGAAGCATGGCAGATGCATGCACAGCTTCTGTTTTAGTGTATGCTGTTACAGGTATTTAATTTAATTTATTATTTTAATGTTATACTTAGTGTTATAGATAACGAATAGTTAGTCCATTTGAAAATGTGTACAACAATACTGTATTGCTAACTGTGGAGGCTTGTAAATAGCTTGTCGTCAATTACCTCACTACTAATTCTGTATTTGATAGCTGTAAGCCACCCAAAGACAATAAAAATAAAATAAAATAATCTCCTGGTTTACAATAGATACGTATTAGTAGACTAGGTCGCGGGTAAGGACACACTATCGTTCTGAGCACTAGCATGTGTAAGTTAGGAAAGGTACCGTCCTTGGTTCTCCGCATGCAGGAATTCGTGCCCGGGAACAGGCTTGTCAGTACGCGTTCAGGAAGCCGGTCAGGCCTCAGCAGGCTGCCGGTAGCGCGTGGATAGGTGTGCACCAGCGCGCAGTAGGTAAGCGCACAGTATAGCTACGCATGTGTTAGATTTAAAAGTATATATATATATATACACACTAGAAGTATATGTACCTAAGTAACAAGCTTTGAATGTCAGAATGGTTACTAACTGTGTATGGATTTCTGATGAATATGGTTTACAGGGAAAAGGGTTTTATGAATTAAAGCACAGACAGACAAGGCTAAACATTTATTGAATTTTTAGACTTGTCAGTAATTAATCAGAAAACTAGTCGTCCGTTCGTAAATCTAGGTCATCACGGAGAAGAAGGACAAGAAACTCCGTGGAAACAGTATAAAAGTATTCTATCAATATCTTTCTTACGTTGTCATAAATTATCGTTATCTTTAAAAACAATTAATTCTATCTCTTGGACAACGGTCCAAGAGAACTCAAAATAATAGCAACATAATAACAATAGCTAGGAATATTGGCCATAACATGACTTTACACAACAACATAGTTTTATGCAATAATTAGGGTATAATATCAAATTAAATAACTTACGTAACATCTGGTCGATCTATTCCACATAACAACATCACTAGAACTAACAAACTGAACATCTACCAAGCAACTCCCCTGATAACGTCGTTACAATCCTTTTTATACACTACCAACGTCTTGTACGTAAGAACATCTACCGCCATTTTGAACCAATCACAGATCATCATATATTTTGGCTTAATATCTTCTAACACAGATAATAATAAACAAATCTTATGTAGTGAAACAGTTTTAAAACATTATAACGTAATTAATCAATTTAATAACAGTTGGTTCTTAATTCTTAGACATCAAAAAGTATATCAACATCGACCGACAGTATTGTGCTAATCATTTTAAATAACGTATTATATAAAAATACCACTATAAAATCTAAGATATACTACAAGTATAATCAAATATTACTTAATCATTTATAGTAATAACATTTAAGTGTTTTTTTACAAGTTAAGACTGTTGTTTTTTGTAAACACAATATCTAGTCAAATTAGGTACTTCTAAAATGTGACGGATGTCATTATCCAACAAACAATATTCTTATATTATAGTTATATCAAAATGAAATATCTAACACGGCCATACTGACATGTACTTCGTTCTCGAAGTACACTTTGTTAAAACAATTTATTTTATGAATTATTATTGCTTTTTTTTTTTTTTTGGTCAATAGTCACAAAACATAACATAAACAAAGTTTACAGTTACTTATCTAACATGGTCATTCTGCTTTGTAATTAATCCTTGAAGTACATTTGGCACAGCCACAGGCACAGCCTTTTTTTTTTTTTTTTTTATTGCCACAGGCACAGCTACGCACAGCCACAGGCATTTTTTTTTTTTTTTTTTTTTTTTTTTTTTACCTCCACAGGCACAGCTACGCACAGCCACAGGAGTTTTTTTTTTTTTTTAGCCACAGGCACAGCTACGCACAGCCACAGGCATTTTTTTTTTTTTTTTTTTTTTTTTTTATCTCCACAGGCACAGCTACGCACAGCCACAGGAGTTTTTTTTTTTTTAGCCACAGGCACAGCTACGCACAGCCACAGGCATTTTTTTTTTTTTTTTTTTTTTTTTATCTCCACAGGCACAGCTACGCACAGCCACAGGAGTTTTTTTTTTTAGCCACAGGCACAGCTACGCACAGCCACAGGCATTTTATTTTTTTATTTGACCTCCACAGGCACAGCCACAGGAGTTTTTTATTTTTTTATAGCCACAGGCACAGCTACGCACAGCCACAGGCTTTTTATATAATTAAATATAAAAATATGTACATATAATACCTATATATACATATAATAATACATATTGTAAATTATTTGTTTTTAATGTTTATTATTATTTATTTTAATCATTATTATTATCTATTTTAAATATTATTTTTATTTATTTTAGATATTTAGAGACTTAAATAGTGTTTTCAATAGAAGCATTTCATATTGACCAATTCGACAGGAAGTTATGTTTCTTATTTCAGTTGCTCAGAGCCAACTTTTTTACCAACGTATCTAAATATATCTTAGTAACTTCTGCTATAGAAAAACATTAAGTACTTAAAACATTTATCAAATAATTCAAATAACTTATCGCTCGGTCAATCTGACAACATTATTGAAAACTATTCAACAAACATTTCCTGTTAACATATTAACAATTGCTTTTAAAATACATTAGATACCTTTTTTCTACATTTGTAATTTATTTTGTTTTGCCAAGTGCCTAGACCTGTCAAGTCCCGTCCACCCGCTGCTAGTGGGATAGACTTGCACCAAGCAAATGACCGACCAGCGGAAACAAATTTTAGGTACCCACATGATATCTTAAAAACATTTTTGTAAATAAGTAATTTCAATAATATCTCTACAGCACAATCAATAATTAGAGATCAGATAAAACGAAATGATTAATGGGATGTTTTGAACCACATTTCATTGTAATTACGATTGATAGATGTTTTAAGTACTTCATAGTGTGTCTTAATCTCAAAATTAAATAGATCGAATTTTCATAGCTCAAAAAAAAGTGTATCCGCGCAATCTTTAATATGGAGTGGTCTGATTCGTGTAGGCCCATATTTAAGTCACATAACCTTTTGACTGTACCCTGCATATATATCCTTGAAATTGCCAAGTTCCTAAGATCCAATTCTGAGTTATTTGAACGAAGGGATAATACTATTAAGAGGAAAGCTGCACATTTGGATTTTGAGATACCTGTTCCTAAGTTGCAACTCTTCCGAAAGAGCTGTATCTACATGGCTCTCTTAATCTACAATGCTTTGCCGAGGTCAATTACCCAACTACCCTTCAAGAAATTTTGTTCGGCATTACGGAACTGGTTGTTACAGGAATGTTTTTATTCAATACACGAGTTTTTTGTAAAATGTCCCTGTAAATTCTTTTCTCTTGATCGGGCATCCAAATATAGGCATAAATAATTATTTAAGTTAATATAGTATTTTATTATGTTGAATTTAATTTTAATTTTATAATATGGTTAAATTAATGTAAGTGTGTGTAATGTAATGTTATAATAATTGAAATAATATACAATAAATCTTGATATAATAATTATTTATTAATATAAATGTAACTACATAATAGGAATTGAAAGTAATAGGTAAGTAATGTAATGTGTGTGTCAAAGTAGATATACATATATTATGGATGAAAAGTCAAAGTATAATTATATTGTATTATTATTGTAATGTGATTAATGTTAAATTTTGAAAATGAATGTAATGCTAATTGTAAATTCATGTAATTATAATTAGAAAATTGTTTTTGCATACCGTTAAAACGGTGAGACATTGTAGCACTATAATTATAATTATGAACACCTTTATAATATACCATGTTTCTGGCAAATAAATAAATAAATAAATGAAGTTATCCTACTCCCGAAAATAATTTATAAGCAATTGAACATTATACTACTCTTTTATATTATTGTATTCTCAAATAAAACGTTGCCCCACACTAGGAACCTCTCCTGTGTCGTGGGTGCGTTTACAGACATAAACTCACATACACATACAGCCAGACCCAGAACAACCAATTGGAGGTCATACAAACACCTGCTCCGCGCGGGAATCGAACCCGCGACACGCAGCGCAGCAGTCAATCGCTCAACCACTGCGCCAACCCTGCCGCCATAAATTATATTTTAAAGCAATTGGATCAGTGATTATCACGTAATTAACATAGTCAAAACTGTTCGTCTTTTATAAGCCAAGTGTGAACCAAATGTTTAATACTAATTATCTAAATGTATTTTGCAATATGTAAACTTTCAATGTAATCATCTTATCCAATTGCATTTCATTTTGATGTAAAAGAGCCTCTAAGGGCCTTACCGACTTCAGATACTTCTTACTGCCGGAAAGCTTCTCAATATTCTTACAGCAGATTGAGATTCCGTATTTTCAAAGCTCATACAGTAATAAGCAGCTCCGCAGCTTCAACGTCAGAGGCGGCAGCGTGATGTCATCATTATGGTGTGAGTGGAGTCAGTGACCCACCGACCAACGGCTTCCAAAAGATCTTCAAAAGCTCCAACATCAATCATGAAAATAGCAAAATAAAAAATGCATTAGTATTTGGTTTTATTAGCCTGTGAACAATCCCACTTCTGATGTTAGATTTAAAAGTATATATATATATATACACACTAGAAGTATATGTACCTAAGTAACAAGCTTTGAATGTCAGAATGGTTACTAACTGTGTATGGATTTCTGATGAATATGGTTTACAGGGAAAAGGGTTTTATGAATTAAAGCACAGACAGACAAGGCTAAACATTTATTGAATTTTTAGACTTGTCAGTAATTAATCAGAAAACTAGTCGTCCGTTCGTAAATCTAGGTCATCACGGAGAAGAAGGACAAGAAACTCCGTGGAAACAGTATAAAAGTATTCTATCAATATCTTTCTTACGTTGTCATAAATTATCGTTATCTTTAAAAACAATTAATTCTATCTCTTGGACAACGGTCCAAGAGAACTCAAAATAATAGCAACATAATAACAATAGCTAGGAATATTGGCCATAACATGACTTTACACAACAACATAGTTTTATGCAATAATTAGGGTATAATATCAAATTAAATAACTTACGTAACATCTGGTCGATCTATTCCACATAACAACATCACTAGAACTAACAAACTGAACATCTACCAAGCAACTCCCCTGATAACGTCGTTACAATCCTTTTTATACACTACCAACGTCTTGTACGTAAGAACATCTACCGCCATTTTGAACCAATCACAGATCATCATATATTTTGGCTTAATATCTTCTAACACAGATAATAATAAACAAATCTTATGTAGTGAAACAGTTTTAAAACATTATAACGTAATTAATCAATTTAATAACAGTTGGTTCTTAATTCTTAGACATCAAAAAGTATATCAACATCGACCGACAGTATTGTGCTAATCATTTTAAATAACGTATTATATAAAAATACCACTATAAAATCTAAGATATACTACAAGTATAATCAAATATTACTTAATCATTTATAGTAATAACATTTAAGTGTTTTTTTACAAGTTAAGACTGTTGTTTTTTGTAAACACAATATCTAGTCAAATTAGGTACTTCTAAAATGTGACGGATGTCATTATCCAACAAACAATATTCTTATATTATAGTTATATCAAAATGAAATATCTAACACATGCATTGTGCAGTTCAGCAACGTGTGCAGCGCGCAGTAGGTGAGCGCACAGTACAGCTACGCATGCAGTGCGCAGTTTAGCAACGTGTGCAGCGCGCAATAAGTGAGCGCACAGTATAGCTACGCATGCAGTGCGCAGTTCAGCAACGTGTGCAGCGCGCAGTAGGTGAGCGCACAGTATAGCTACGCATGCAGTGCGCAGTTCAGCTACGCGTGCAGCGCGCAGTATAGCTATGCATGAAGTGCGAAGTTCAGCAACGTGTGCAGCGCCCAGTAGGTGAGCGCACAGCATAGCTACGCTTGCAGTGCGCAGTGCAGCTACGCGTGCAGCGCGCAGTAGGTGAGCTGCCCCGTCCTCAGCCTGTAAGTAGAATAAAAAAAAAGATTAGTGTTGCGCCATGATTCTAGTGATGTAACTGACAACTGACTAATTATCAGTCGTCAGGAAATTAAATTATTTAAAAAGAAACTTCATGACCTGTTAGTCGATAAATGCTATTACTGTTTAAAAGACTTTATGTCAGACAAGTCCCTTTAAATTATATTTCGACCAAGACCGTGGTGTAGTCAGTGCTGCTTACTATTAATTTTAAGATCTTTAACTGACCTATATTTTGTGTTTATTTTTAGCTGTATTATTAGATTGTAACTAAGTACTCACCTAACTAGTTAATTTGATTGTTCCTTAAATTGCAATAGTAATGTTACCTATATTTTTTTTTCTTTGTTAATTTATGTTAATTTATAATTTATGTTAAATTATTGAAATAGTAATGTTAATTTTATAAATAATAATGTTAATTTTATAAATAATAATGTTAACAATTTGTATTGTATGCCCAAAAGGCAGGACATAGCTGATCAACATCACTGTAATTCTTAACACCTGTATCTATTTCTGTACCTATGATCCACAATAAACATGATTGATTGATTGATTGACTATTTGCCTTTGAGACCCTCACAACGCTACATTTTGTAATTTGATTAAATTCAATAATTTATTTTTGTTTATTATTTACTCCATACTCAAATCTTTATTGCATTCCATAATGTGGTAACTACATATTAATGCATTAATTGATCACCTCGTCGCGACTTACGTCGCGTTTGTTGCGCCACTTCTTCTTCCCAGCGATAGCACTAGGAAGTGGTGAAGGGCGGGCGTTTTTGGGGGACTGTCTTTTGTAATTTTGACGTTCAAAAAGTGCTGATTCTCAGCCTAATTTTAATAAATGACTTTTGATTGATTGATTGACTAGCGACTAGCTCTTAGATAATTTATAACTACGTAAAAAATATTGGCAAAAAAATCCCAGTCTGAAATCATATTGTATCTATATTTATTTGTAGGTGCGTTGTTAGTGTCTCAAGATGAAAGTCTTTGACCCACCAACCACCCAAATGGCAATGGAGAAGGCCGTGCTTGGAGATTCCTTACATGATCGAATCAGAAATGAAGATATCCGCAAGAGGAACCAACGGGTAAAGCCTGAAGAATTGCCAAACCTAAGTGGCAGTGGGCTGGGGCAGGGCACATTGCTCGCAGAACGTTGGTGCTTGGGGGAGGCCTCTGTCCAGCAGTGGACGTTTTTCAGCTGAAATTATGATGGCGATGATGTGTTGCAAGTAAAGCAGCCACAAGTCATGCATCTACTTGGAATCTTCTTTAATAACATCATTCAGGCATATTTTCCTCAACAATCTCCATAAAGGGTATTCAGTTTTCGAATGGTTTCCGACGTCAGCTCCCGAACAAAAAGGATTTCTTTGTTACTTGCTCGTGAAACAAATGAACTAGCATTCTTTACGTTATTTGTGAGCATCCGCGCAGTTCTATGTAAAAAAGGTTTTTAATTAAAGCGTATACTGCAATGAACTCACACACTAACTATAGATGATATAACGGATATTTCGTTTATAAAAAATAAACGAAGTATCCGTTATATCGTTAAATAATTATTAAATATTTTAAATATCGATATTTCATTTCTGTATTTATCAAAAACATAGAATAACGGAAGTCAACTAACTGTCGAATGGTTTGGGATATGTGATATTGAAATATCGCTTAACAAAGAACGTAAACAGATATAAACCTCTGCCATACAAGTACAATCCTAAGATTGATTACTCAGAGATATGAATGTAATAATGTTGCAAAAGCAATTTTCCCTATGTCTGTTGCATTTTCCAAATCCGCGCTCATTTGAGTGCCAAAAGCGAAGTGTTGTGGACGAAGATAAATGTTCAGACTTCACTCCCCCTCCCTGAGCCCCTCGCCTTCTGCCCCGCTCGCCCCCTTGGTGATATCCCGCGACCTTACGTAACACGGATCCGGAATCACAGAATTGTTTACACATAGAATTTTTATACCGACACGGAATATTAACTAGCACAACAGAACAGAGTTTTCAAATAAAGAACGCAGATATTTGAAGCCGTTCGGATCACTTCGGAATTAGGTCAGGAGCTGCGAATTGTATTTTTATTGTTTGAGATGCTTTCAGCAAATGTTAATAATTTATGACTGCAGCATTTAGGGTTCCGTGCGTTATTATTTTCAGTTTGATATGTGTATATAGCTTATTTCAGCGAATGGCTTCCTCTTTGGGATAATTATTATTTAGATCTCGTTACTGTAACTGACCGGGGTATGAAACCTTGGACTTCATGCTCAGCAGTAGCGTTTTCGACTAAAAGGACCAACCAATGAGACAGTCCACTAGATGTTGTTTTATTTACGTAGCTCATTGCAGCAATGAATCAACTCTTCTACGTCATCAAGTACTTTCGTAAACGCGTCGCAAACTACAATAGAATGAACGCAGCCTTCTTTTTTTATAAAGCGTCACTAGATTCGCGCACAAACTGACACTTTCTACGTTAAGAGTTTAGTTCGTCTCGTCTAATTTCAATCGGTTGCGGTTGACTAAATGACGATTACGACTTAGCTTATACAGAACATGGATGTTATTCTCTAGGGATTCACCTTCTTTTTAGTATGTTGGTTCTAGAATAAAACTAGACTTCTCTCAAAAACAAACATGATCTTCGATAACAGAGGAGTGTAGTGCTCTCGCTTTGGTAGGCACCTATTTCACTTTAGTGAACTGACTTAGGGTCCATTCCACTCTCAAAGGAACTCTGTTTTTTCCGTTAGTGGTCTTTAGGCAAGTCCTCTGAATAGCTCTCCTCCTCCTATGTAGTCCTGAGTATGTCCTTATTACATATGAGTTAAACACAGCTGGCGAAATGTGGGTGTATTATACTTCCTACTACCGATTTATCGAATCCTTCGGGGTATTTTAGAAAGTATAACTATATAGCTGTCCTCATTTCTTGGTTTGCAATGAGGAACATTCACATTAGCATCATCAGCCTATAACTTTCCCACTGCTGGGATGGCGGCCTCCCCTCTTCGAGAAGGAGTGGGCTATAATCTACCATACGGGTTGCTAGATGTCGCCTTCCATTTTTTGGTTCTAGTAGATGCTGGTTTCCTCACGATGTTTTTTTTCCTTCATCGTTATGAGCGCAGTGGTGATGAAATTATTTACACGAACGACCCCCTGAGCCACAAGGCTGCAACTCGGAAGTCGGGCCCTTACCACTGGGCCCCCACTGCTCTCTATATCCATTACAATGATCGACAAAACAATTGCGATCTACGTACGACCTATTCTGAGCATCAAGACAAGAACACTAAAACTTATAGTTTCTTTGTAGGAACTCGTGCTAAGTGAATCATTTTTATTCTGTTCATATTGTAGGCTACAGTGGGTACAATATTCATGTGACTATATTAGGAACTGTAGCGAGTAGGTCAGCCGCCATTGTCAACGCTAACCGAACAGTTGTCGAACTTCTGCCGTGTGACTTTGTGACAGTTGGCGACGTGATGTGTGCTCTTCCAAGTAGTTGGAGGTGTGCTAGTTCGATGTACGGATGCAGTTTTTGAATAGGTGATAATGGTTTTCATAGTGTGATGGTGGTTGTAAACATGACTGCCTAGTTGGTCAGACGAGTCGAGTGTGCTTGCAAGCGCGATTGCTGAATTCTGGCCAGCGCGCAGCGGGGTAATTGCGTAACACACTAACAGTAGAAATCGTTTTAATTTTGACAGTTCAACAACATTCATTGCGTTATTTACGTTGTTGAGCAGACAAATCTATCGAACATATGAAGCAATGGATTAGCAATATCCTTCAAAATGATTCAGATTGTGACTGATAGTGTGTTTCGCAATTAGGATGCTGGGTGCGACCCATTGAGATATAAACATGGAGACGCCGCGATAATCTATACATACATTTGCTTATACAAATATGAGTGAAATATGATTCAGAATTTGAAATATCGTTATGTCTCATTCTTTCTAGTGAGATAATCTTATTTGATAAAAGAGACAACTATATTTTAAGTTGTTGCTAATTATGGCAACATTTTGTCGTGACGTAGGGACAGTTGTAGGTAAGTGCCGTAGCAGCCATCTTATACGACGAGTTTCGTGGTAGTTTTGCTGTCAAATGGTTGTTTGTTTTTTGTAAAGTTGAGATTTGCGAGAAAATTACGAGGATTTTACCTTTTAAAACTGCATGTAAATGTTGGAAAATAGAAATTGAACATGCCTCTGTGTTGTATAGTGAAGTGTGGTGCAAGAAAGAATGCAAATCAACCTCAATTGTCTTTGCACAGGTTAGTAACCGGTTTTCATACATTAATACATACACTATTACACATTTGATGATACAATTGTAACGCGATCATGAATTTATGGCTAAAGTATTGATATTTGGGTTCATTTCCATATAACAGGCCTTTTTATTATATTTTTTAATTCATTCGTTTGTTTACAAACATATGTCATAATGGAATAGTGTTGTACCGTTGCCTACTTGCTGTAATAGTTTCCGAAACTAGTTCCTCCGCTGAAACGATATCCGTATATTCTGCGATGTTAACAAAAATAATCCTGCATCTTATTCGGTCCGAGTGACCTAGCTAGCCGCTAAGTCCGGCCTGTGGTGCACACTAAACTTTACAGCCCCAAAATAAAAATATTTCACATAAACCTACATGGACACTTATGAAACGTCAGAAGCTAGGTGTATGGTAACAATTGGTTGTTTCCTATGGAGAAGAACCGGCAAGAAACTCCACGGTTACAGTTTTAAAAACAATTGGCTTTTACATTGTTTTCTATTTTGTTAAGTACCTGATACATGTTGACAGACCTACACTGTCCTCCCCTACCTATTTTTTTTTTCTTAAAAGTATTGTTTAGACGATAAGCGTTTAGTAAAAAGCTATTATTTTGACATTACCAACAGACACTTAAATTTTACAGAACTTTTTAACAGAAGGTAAGATAACCTACTCATCTTTTTCTGTTACAATTACAACGGACTTTATGTAAGTACATAATATTAGGTATGATCCAAACGTGATAACTAGTAAAACTCGTATTTAGTATCGATACTCGTTATAGTAACACCGATGTTACTTGATTGACACAACCCTAGCAATGGCAGCCATTTTATGAGACAATACGAGTTGTAGGTATGCACCCTTTTTTCGTAGGTATTTCCAGTCCATACTTTTCTTAGGTCAATGGTGCGACCCTAACGTCAGGATGTATATTTTAGGTTTATTATTTGTAACAGCCTAAAAAAACTTAGTGGGTCGGTGGTAGTTATTCAGAACGGGTTCGTTGCCTATTACGAGAAAATCACGCATTGATATGCGCACCTTACTAATACCACAATAAATTATGAACCGTTTAACAATGCAATCTGAGTCGTGGCACCAAAATCCAGTTAACTAAGGTTAGAGGTTGATTAGTAGTTCATCACTACGTCTAACCTTACAAACTTTACCTGAGTATGGGAGCGTTTGACACGAGTTTCACAAATGTACGAGAACCTAATTACTGTACCACTCACGAAGCACTAGATTCGAATATAGTTTGTGTAACTAAGGTAGGTATTACTGTTTGTATGATTAATCCATTTTTGATCTGTTTTAAAGCCATTTTTAAAAAAGATGAACGTATTAACACTGCCATGATTGTGTCTATATATTCGAGGGCGCAGTATTTTTTCAAAAAACAATATTGACATGTACCTATAATTACTACACGCGTATACGGCGTAAGGACAACTTGCGCACAGTAGCTAGCAAGACTCATGTAATGCATGAAAGTATCTTTTATACAGCTCCACGCATTTTTAATAATATTCCGGGGCCTATTAGAATAATTACGGAAATTAAAAATTTAAAAAAAATCTCCATGATCTGTTAGTAAACAAATGCTACTACTCTATAAAATACTTCCTATCAGACAAATCAATGCTCCAATACAGTCCTCCTCAGTCATGATGCGTTCATAAATAAATAAAAATGTTATGTGACATCTTAATAATTTGTAACAATAATGTAAATCTAATTTCTATATAAATATTGTATGCCCTAAGGGCGGGACAAAGCTGATCTCAGTTTTATTATTTAAGACCTGTATTATGTACTTACCTATGATCCACAATAAAGATATTGATTGATTGATTGGAGTCTGGAAGGTGGCGGTGTGAAACCCCTGTGCCTCGGAAACCACGTAAAGCGGTTGGTCCTGCGCCTCGTCCCGGTCACCGATTGCCGTCCCATCGGACCATGAAAGTGAGGGAAGAGAGAGTGCATCTGTATCTGCGCACATTCACCTGCACTATTTTCCCGCGCTGAAAGCTAGTCTTTGTTGAGATTTGCCGCCATGGCAGAAATATGGTTTGGAAGACTATTATTGTAAATAGAAATAAAATAAAACGAATCTATAAAATTAATTTATTGCTGATTGTATCTCTATGTTTCTGCTGATTTTTTGGCAATGTTTTTGTTAGTAGGTGGTTGCTCTTTGTAAAGGAGCTCATCACGTATTTCTGTCCTCAAGCAGCGTTGCTGTATTTTGTATTTTTATGCTTGCCCTGTAATAATATTATATTCACATGAGACATTTCAGCTTTGCCTTTTGGCAGCATTGCCACAAGTCTCCTCCGGAATTTCAAATATCTTTAGGTGGTTCACTTCCAGTCAGATGGATCGTCGTCAACTCGTTTGCCATCTAATAATAAAAAAAGCCGTCGAAACCATCCCTAAGCTGCCTTTAACGACGGCCTCTTCAAAATATAACCCCATGATAACATGTGGGATAGCTTATCAGTGCTATTACCACTAACTGGCCCTTTCAGGCTCTATCAGCGACATCTCAACGCCACCTAGAGCTGATCGCTGCAGTTAAACGGCTATTACAGTAATTACAACGACTCTACCGACTGAAGTAGAGCCAATTGAACTTGACCCCAAAACACTGACCTTGGTCATAGAGTCATAGAAAAAGAGTAGACACATCGACTGTCAAAATAAAGAGTAATGGAAGGCAATAGAGTGATTAGCTGTGTAACATGCGTTGTTTATTTATGTACCTATTCATTTGTGTACATACCTACATGATTATTTGGATTAAGTTACTTTTACAAAACACTGTCTTTAAAATAAATATTATGAATGATAACCTATCTTTTTATCAGCTGTTCCACTAAAATAATTACGTTATCCATGAGAGTGTGCAGAAGTCAACAAAGAATTTATTATGTATACTTTATACAGATACGTTCGGGCTGCTAATGTTATCTCACTTCCGATGCGATCGGGAAATACAAGCGCAATTCCTATCTCACATTGTGCTACAATGTCAGAATCAAGTAAATGAGAATACCTCCTTACTTTACGAGAGCACCAAGTGTGTATCGCTGGCACATC
The DNA here is from genome assembly GCA_949629185.1 of Apamea crenata. NCBI lineage: Eukaryota > Metazoa > Arthropoda > Insecta > Lepidoptera > Noctuidae > Apamea > Apamea crenata. The sequence continues at coordinate 244,740 of OX451375.1, forward strand.
GCAATAATTTTGTTGCCACGAAAAAAAATACGTCATAAAAAAGTAACATTGGTTCGAAATTCGAAATGATTGGTGTAAAGGAAACGTAACGCGGCGATGGCGGGGCTATCGATCCGCGCGGCCAGTCGGCGCCGGGCCATCGCGCGAAGCGCACGTATCGCGTCGCCACAAACACACGAATAACCTCACTGGCCACTCGCAGTCGACACCACGACCACACGGACATCAACACCCATCGGTAAGTCAGTTTATAATACAACCATTTAAAAACCCTCGAAATAAACCACGCGTGATGACAAACAAAATCATTTTCTATGTAATAGTGAGTGTACACGTAATACATATACAAACAAATATGATCTTCCGTAGTGGATGATCTGTGTGCTACACGCTGTGTATTGACCGCCGTAGCCTCTAGTGTACTAATTACATTACGTGATAAAGGAATACTGACTCATGCATAATGTTGTGCTGTACAATTGTACATTAATAATAAGGTAACGTCACACGGATTCGCGCGCGTTTTGAGAACAACCGCAACGTTTTTGAAGCTGACGATGTGAAAGGGCAAGATTTCTTGCCGCTGATATAGTTTTTTTTTGGAGTATTTTTGTGTGTTAAGCTAATCAACAGTTACAGAAAGTTGCATAATAAGCACTAGCTCATTGAATTTACAGGTTTAATACAGCATGCCATTCCCGTCTGTGTAAATATGTCACCTCAATATTCTCTTGAATTGAAAAGTGCGCGAATCGATTTCCCAAAATACTAATTAGCCTGAGCCCCTGCTGAATCGTTTTGAGCAACGCTACGTACGGAAACCTCTACACTACATTCTAATCTTACATTCAACTCAATGCTATAGTTTTTCTTCAAGTGTTTTCCTAAAACATTACCAAATTCTAATTTCATTTGTTTCTCACTTATAATCTGCAATTAACGAAACGGTACCCAACAATGAGTATAAATAAGTACCTCAAGTACCCACTACCTTCGGTTTACGTTCGTTTGGGCGCAAAGCAATCGTCCTAATCGCTGGCCATAACATATTTTGATCGGCGACCCGAGTCCTGGGTGCCTTGCCTCACTTGACCCGACCCTGCCCGAGCAGTGCCCGAGCACTGTCCGATCACTGCCCCGGGAATTCAGCCTACCAAAGAGTTTTTAGCCAAAAAGTACACCCGAACGATTAAAGAGAATATGTAGCGACGAGGCTCCGACGGTCATTAGAATCAGGAAATATGAATGTAGGCAGTTCTTTCTCTTATGCAATAAGGAATTTCGCAGGGAGTAGCCGGATGCTGGATTCCCGGTTAAGGCAATAGGCTAACCAAAATTCATACATAACTAGCCCAGTTTAGATGTACCTAGGAATAGAGAGGTAATATTAACACAATAGAAGGCACATAAAAATGATAAATCTGTCTCTAGCACTGTCATTTTCCTTATAGTAACAAAGGACCCTATAGAGACCGCAGCACAAAGTCCTTCAATGATTCAGCCTACATCTAAGAGATTGTCATACGTATGTAGTCCTAGCCTTTGTATGTATTGGCCAAGTCGCGCGGGAACAAAACAGCTGACGCACACAATATGGCCTCCCTAATTTACGGCCAGCACTTTATAGGCTATAGGTATGTGTGTAGGTTATGGGCTAGCACCTTTTTGCGCTTTAGTACGATCAACTGCAAATCTATCAGTTTCCCTACGTAAAATAGGAAATGATCTCATAACTCTTGAGGTGCAAGGGCCATATTTAACAGTGGTATTAGACGGTCTGATCAACTTTTGGTTAAAGGATTCTCATCGCAATAATGTCTATAAATGATCCTAGAAATGTAAGGTCTCTATTAAAATTTGTATGTGAGAGTGTTGGCGCTTCTTGAGCATACGAGTCTCGATTTCTGTTTCTCGAGTAGCAACTTGTCAAGCACGCTGCCTGTTGAGAATAACATCTTAGTTTCAATTCGCACGTTGGACAAATTATTATTAGGTTTTTCCTTTAGAAAATTTCCGGTTGAGTGCGATGAGCTCTCTATTAGTGACAGGGTTTATTGAACCTACAATCTGGTACTAGACCAACCCTACATAGTTAGAAAACCCTAGTCAGGATCCGCAGGCCGTCTCTAGGATTACGCTCCATTAGTAATGCTCAGACGCTCAAATGAAAAGCTTTCACTCAAACTCTGCAATTACTAGGAGATATGAATTATAATAATTAAAACGCATCCCGCTGATCTAAAATGTACCTTATCTTGATGTCGTTTCGATACAGTTTTGTATGTGGTGCGCGTCTTAATTAAGCCCGCTAGTTTGGAAGGGCGCTGGGCTGACCCCAGGCTCTGAATCGAAAAACAAGTGAAGGGTGAATGTTTTAGACTTTAAACGCTTTGTTGGGGAGGGACAGCCAGAGGTGATGGCTGCGACAGTAGATACGATGGGAGTTCAGGATAATATAAAAATTGCTTTGAGTTTTTGAGTTTGAAACATGGAGTAAAAAAATGTGGCTTTGAAAATAGAAATGAAACTGGGATTTACCTGGAAGACTAAAGGATAACCCTTTAAAATTAAAATGCATCCTTATCTGAACATACTATTTTTGTTATCAACAAGAGCATCTGATGAGTATTGACTGATAACTCTGAAGAGCCACCAAAGTACATAATATACCTACCACAAGCGCTCCCTGTGGATACCGCGGTCTTCGAGTAAAAGATGACGGATGTTCTTCAGAGGGTCTTCAAGTTATTGCTCACTGTCGAACTTTGTCAGATCGAGGTCACAGCGCCCGAGGCGCGCCATTGTTCACACTTGTACCCAAAGATATGGCTTTCACAACGATATTGACAGGAATATATTCTTCAGGTTACTAGCTGAATTTTGGCTTCAATACCTCCCGTTTTAGCATTCCTCCCGTTTTTTTTTTTTGCTATACTTGAAAATAAGACTACCTACTACTCTTCCCTACTTTACTCTGTTCAACGAAGAGATAAGATGGTCTTTTAAGTTAATAACGGGGCTGATAGTCCAGGGTGTACGTCGAAACCGCCTTAGGCATTTACATAATTAAGTACATGCATTCATGCAAATTGATTGAAACTCGTTAGGATCGTAATTGCACAAATTCTGCTCATTAATTTTTATGAATCTCTTCAAACTTTAGGTAACAAGTCCCGAATGTATGACTTGTTGGTGAAAGCTAACTAAACATCTTCCATGACATGCCTGGGCTTTTCCAATACATCATAACTGTGTTATGATGCTTTGTGTGAGTGCTAGTTGTATACGACAAGATGAACATCAAATACACAAAAATAAGTAAAAAATGATTATTAATTTATTAGATGCACCAAGGTCATTCAGTCAAAGTCTTCGTCATCACAGCTTATAGAATACTCGTACATACTCGTGATGTGTGCACAAATTCGCATGAAATCTCTGAATCGCTATCAATGAAAAATACTCATCGTGTCATAGCTATATAATTCTATGCTAAGATAGTACTGTATAAACTGTTCAGTGTGAGGAAATTTATTGACTAGGCGGTCTTATCGCTTAAAGCAATTTATGGAAAATGGCAATTAAATGAAAATGATCATTTAATAATGCATGTGCAGTGTACTCATAATATTTGTAACCAACATTAAATGTAATCCACTGTAGAAGACCCCACTTGTATCGCTCTAAATGTTTACATTACTTCCACGTGATTGCACCTCGGGTTGCTTCTGTGAGAAATTGCACGTATTTTGTCTCCATTGACGAGTCTGTTCTCAAGAATTAAAGGATTAAGGAATTAAGTCGTCAATGCAGTTAAAGTCTCGGTAGCGGAACCCCTTTGTGTCGCGAGAGAGAGAGGGGAAGCGGGGAAGAGGAAGCTTTGTTCACTTGACGAACAGTTGGTAATTGGATACATTGAGTTTTGTCTGCTCTTGAAGGTAATTATTTCTATCAAAATACTGAAAATGTTTATTTACTCTGCTGGATAGTTTCTGAATTGTAATTTTAGGTGTTATCATCATCATCTGCCTAGTCTTCTCCCAACTGTGTTGGAGTCGGCTCTCAGTCTAACCGGATGCAGCTGAATAGCAGTATTTTACATGAAGCTACTCCCTATTTGAACTCCAGAGCCCAGTTGCTGTAAAGCTTTAGAAAGATCTACTACTGTGATTAGGATGAAATACTAGCCAGTATTTCAACTTAATCACAGTAGTAGATCTTTTTGTGGAGGAGTTCCAGAATTCTGCCGCTAAAAAGCGTAGCTGACTACAGCTTGAAGAGTGTGAGGGCTGGTGTAGTTACAGGCACTAGAGACACTCGAGCGCTGTCTCTGGGATGACATGGTATCTTCGGACCCTCTAATATTGCAGATTACTTACTATTAGGCGGACGCCTGCTTGTCTACAAACTAAAAAGGCTGAAAGTTCATTTACACTTCAAAGAATTAATATTCTTAGTATTTTTTCCTTAGACATTATTTAATAATCAGCAAGCAAGGTACTGTACTACTATATTCTTAGTCATGTACTTTTTATCCGTATAAAGAAATGTCTTTGATATTGCTTTCTTTAATATTCCCTCCAACATCAATAAAATGCTCGCGATCTTTGTTAAAATGCAATTCACAGAGAAGTATTTTATCTGAGACTGTCAAAGAACTCGTCTGAGCGACTGAAATGGTCGCAAGATCATAATATTTTGTAATAACCTTGTAGATCGATCATTTCAAGCTTGTCTGTGGAAGCACGGTTACATTGAACCTGTATCGCTCTTCGCTTTATTTATAAAACTTGGTATATTTTTTTAAAACTTCGTGTTGTTCTGTTAGACTCTTAGCTGCTGTAGATTTTTCCCGTCTTCATGTTATATTAGTTTTGACCAGAATACAGTCATTAGAATCCATATTGTGTAGAAAATGATGGAAAAAGCCTGATAAAAATTGTTAATGAGTCTTTTATATTCCTTCCCAGATGTAGAGCTTTGAATTGTATTAGATGCTCAAGAAGCATAAAAGCAGTTTCACCATAATTGACTGTTTTCCCTTTCGATTTCCGACTCTCAATATCCATGCACACACATACATAAACTCACGCGGTGTTCCATCTCCCATGCGACAGGCACAAACTACCTGCTACGATCCTACATACTCCTTTCATTTCAATATGACTGTGCTCTATAGGTACAGACGCCAGCACATCAAGCTACTACAATCTGTCAAATTTCTTTAATAGATTTTCAACTTTATCGTTAAAGCATTAAGGTTCAAGGTTGATTGGGAAAATTTGACAGTTTCGGGTAGCTTGACCTGCTGGCGTCTGTACAATATGACTGTGCTCTATAGGTACAATCGTTAAGAACAGATAGTGTCTTACTTCCAATTCCCTCTGATGAGATGAGTACCTGGCCCACTGACTGCTGCTGATCTGAATGCATGCATGGCTCAGAACGGACTTCTCAGCACTCAACCGCGTCAATGCGACCGCGGACCTGTCATTGTCACATACAGAATAATTGAATGCTGCTTGCTGCCAACTTGTAATAAAACGGGAATTATGTTGATATACTCATATAATTTAATTAGATTAATATTATTAGTATTTTTATGTTATTGATAATTACTAAATGTGTACTGCATGCGATAAGTATAACCAAGATGTAAAATCTAAATATTTGCACGGCAGAAATGCCGAATATAGTGAAACCCAGAGATCTTAAGAACTTATGTTAGCTACCTATATTCTTGCAAATAAATATATCATTCATTCATTCATTAGAAATTTCTATCTGTATACTCCGTTAAATGATCGTTTTAATCCTTAAAAGGAGTCACTGTACTCATCATTATGAACAACTTTTACTACAGGATCGACGGATCAACTGATTTATTTTTTCACGATTTCAGGGTTAGTCCCGTTGTAAAAGTTGTTCAAAATTTAACGGTGTAGGTATATTATATTCTAAAAGTGTTTGTAGATCGCTTATCCTAGAAATAGAATGTCCCAAAAGTACGCTTTTCGAAGCTGAAATATGAATAGTTATAGTTGTAATAACATAAGTAAATAGCTTGCTAGTTTACGAAAGCTCCTGGCTTAAGTCCTTTTATATTAACTCTTCGCGCATATTAGGGATACCCAGAACCATCGACAATGCAGCCAGAAAAGCTTCTTTTTTTTACAAAAAAGGACACTCCAGTTTGTAGCCTCTCAAAAAGCTCTTAAAAATCTCAAGTTTCGCTCCAAAATTCACATTTAAAATTAATGCTATCTGGCGACCGCAACTAAAGTTTTAATGACGCTACAACGACAGATGTCGCTACTGTCGTTATTTGATTTTAAAATTCAAATGCGAGTAATTGTGAATGCAAGAGTGAATTAAAAGTGAGCATTAAGTCTCATTATTGACGTCTGGGTTCGCAGACGGTCCTCTTGCACTTGGAACTACATGCAGTGCTCTCGTCTCATCTGGCCAGAGCATCCAGAGCATCCAGACTCCAGGCATCGCGGTTGTTTTCTCTCATTGTTATTAAATTGAGTCTTAGTTCGTACCTGAGCATCGTCGGAGGGAACCTGAGCTTATCATTCGTTTTTCTCCAGTCTGCGTCCGCTGAAACTTAATTAGGTAATTGAATTAGTTTCTTGAAGAAACAGATTATTGTTAGTTTTGTTGAAGAATTCTAGTAGGTATTCTTGTTCCAGTAGGGTTGGTCTTGAATATGAAATTATTATTTACTTTATGTTTACGTCGACCGCTCTCTTGTAACATTTTGTGCAAATACTCATGCGTCGGTCATCATCCATAACAATAAGCAGTAGGCACGCTTGAGTTTATGCAACATTTCAAACCCAGATTATTAATAGCAACACTCTATAAGTAGGTAGTGGTAACCACCTTTATTTCACCCAATACCGACATCTTCAGATGACTAAAATTTAATCTAACTCTGAATTTTTATTTGCCCATAAATTATGGTATAACCGTGTAATGCTTAAAACTGTACTGCATATGTTTACATGCACATCTAATCGATGGCATTATTGTATAGCCTGTGGTCGCGAGGCGTGATGTTGGCACATCGGCTGTCGTTGTGAACAGCTGTTTGATCACACACCGCATTTTCAGCACAAATTATAATATTTTATTATAATTCATTGCCAGTTCCGCCAATATTTTGTTACAAGCAAAATTAATGAATGATAATAATGATTCGACTTAAGCACAATCAGTTACAAAAACATTTAACTTTTAGCGAAAATCAACGTGAAATTTCAGTTTTAAATATGTTTCAACTGATAAAGTGAACCTTCTAATTAGGTATAGGTTCTTTTGCAGTTGTACTCCTTAATTCGTAGGTACACCAAGCTGACATTTTCGAGAATAAAGTGAATAATTCTAGAATAGGTTCCCACCTACATTTTAACTGCATAATTGCATCAAAATCATGTTTGTCAGTAATATTATCATTGCTATGGCTGTTTTATTGTTTGAATGTCTAACTTCCTTATGCATCACGCGCCCGCTCAGCCGCTTACCCGCACAGATCCGTGCCTCTCGCTATAATCAGCTAATCACTTCCTATTGGCGCTGTCTTGCACCGGTAATTGACTTGTCACACCTGATGTTTTAATTATTAAACTGTTTCCGATACAAAGTTTGTCAAACTAACGAAGTTGTCATGTTGCTGAAAATCCTTGTAAAAAATAGTCTTTGGTTGGGGCATGCGGTCTAGATTTGCATTGTAATCTGTATTGCACCTAGATAAGGGTTTGTTTAATATAGGTACATATATGTCGGAAATACGTCAGTCGTTCGTTTGACTATTCGGGACGCCAGCGCCAAGCGGCGCTTGACAGAGCCTAGCCTGAGGTCGAGCGAGTCGACGAGGGCTACAGCTACAACAGCGGCGTGCTGCTTCTCCTGACCGTCGGACATCGCACGGGCCACGGGTGCTCAGAGACGGTCTCGCGTTACGTATCGTTGTGTCTGTACCTACAGTGTGTGATTTGCAAGTGTGATTAATTTGTTCGTAAATTATAATTTGATTTGAACTACAAAAGGTTTTTCTATTGCGCAATAACCAGCACTACCCATAGTAGGTGCGCCCACAGCAGTTAATATAAATATGGCTGATGATAACGAGAAACACGTACCTTCTCCGTCACACATATATACTTTTTTAGGTTTTCTTAAAAAGAACTTGTTTCTCTAGGATCTATGTATATTACAGTAGGACACCACAGTGGCGCAACTGTGGGCGCAACCATTGTAATGCTGCCAACAGAATGCATGCGCACCCAACCGCAAGCTGGTGCGACGTGCGATGTGCGATGTGCGATGTGCGACGTGCGATGCCCACCATGAAGCTGTAAAGTTGATCAACCAATAGTTTCATCATCATCCGCTTAACCTTTTCCCAACTATGATGGGGTGGTCTTCCAGTCTAACTGGATACAGCTGAATACCAGTATTTTACATGGAGCTACTGCCAATCTCACCATGAATGACAGCCCAACCAACGGCTTAACGTGCTTTCCGAAGTACGGAGGGATCTGGGTATGTATAGATGGTCAGCCATCTCCGGACCAGCCGTGCGGCTGTTGTTACTTAGCCACAAGCGCCTCCAACCAATACAGCTCCAAACCTAATATTATTGTCTATTGAGCATTCGCAATGGCGGAATATAACAATAAGTAGCGCTGGATAATCTTAATTTCGTCTAAGTGTTTCCTCCTGCGCCCCGCTTGTCTAATATTAGGATACTCGTCGTGATGGTGATTGCGTTAGTTGTATTGCAAAGTAAGCGCTTCCCCGCGTCCAGCGGTTACTGTTCGTGGTTGTTTGTTTAGTTGAGCGTTATGTGCTCTACGAGTATTAAGCGTTTCATTCTCACATATAGAGGCACTTGCACAATCGATACTTATTATAATACTAATATTTAGTTTAAAAGGAGTGTGTGTGTGTGTTCAGAAACATTGTTCATTCGTTTCTTCTCATTGCGAAAATGTTCGTGTAAAATGTCAAGGTTTCGAACCTAAACATCATCAGGTTTGAGGCTTCAAAATAAACTCATGTTTGTTTTTAATAAAACTAAAATATAACCCTAACTATAAAAAAATTGTATTTCATAAACCGCAAATATGTAGAGCATCTCATTTCAATGTTTGTGTCCTACTGCCTCGAGATAAATAAACAAAAGTGAATCATCCGTATCTTGCATTCTTCATAACAAGACTTGGAAAGGAAAAAAAAATTGAAGTAAGAAATGATTAGTTAAGCCTGTGAGGAGTAAGAAAAACAGTAATTCTTGCGGTATAAAGTCGCCATCCGCCTCTGTTTGCTGCAGTTAGTTGTAGTAAACGTAGTGTTGTGTTGAAGACGTTATAATATTAAATGGAACCAGCTTTTCTTAATGTTTTGTTAACTGCAGCACGTTTCTTGTAACATAAAGCGGATTTACTTTTAGTAAATACAATTGTTTGTTATTGTGTCTGGTTTACTTTACCTAGATGTGGATCGGATAATAAGACAGATGGCACAACGGGTGATTTACCTAAGACTGAAAATTTTATGACTTTATTGATCAAAAATTTAAATTTTCTATAAAGGCCTAAAAAGTTAACTAGGTGTCTTGAGGTCCATCTTACTTATGGGAATAGATATTGATAAAAAAATCGCCAGCGCATTAACAACTTCGTTGCATGTTTCCAAACAAGATGCTGTCACCACTCTTACTGAAAACACTCATTCTATTTAGCTACCTTCGTTATATCAACCTCCATCCTTAGTATCACGACCAGCTTACACGACTGGCAACAATAGCAACCGTCTAACAAGAATGGCAAATGTCCGGGAATCCGAGCAACTTGCCGGCAACTTCGGCGACACTTCGGCAATGTCCGTAACGACTCGACCGTTGCCGAGCCCCGGCACGAGCTCGTGATAGCATTGCAGCTCTGTTTAGATAACAATGATGACTGCTGTCGGTGCTCCAGCGAGGAATCTGTGCTACCTACCTGTATTACATATTTAGGGAATATTCTCAGAGCTTTCTTGAGAGAATTTTGAAATATCGTGGAAGATATGTAGCCCATTTTTGGCTCACAGATTTTATTGAAACACGCAGTTTTGCATACGATGCGCTTGCCGAGGTGACATACATATTGTATTAAGCTTTTGTATATTAAGCTATTGTATGAGCATTTTTTTAGGATATCCAAATGTTGCTGAGGCTGTGCTTTTTTTGTTAGACTGCCAAAGTCATAGACTACGCACACTTCGCATTCCTACTGAATGTTCCATTGGGCCGGCATTTAATATTGTAATTTTTATTTAATATTTGCCCTCGACCTATATAATAAGGACCCCTTAGACGAATTTTGTAAATTGCTTTGAAACCAATTCTATTTTCTTCTCAAATAAATCGTAACCCCGAGGTTACTAAATAATGTCTTGCAAATAAAGCATTATCTCCGCACTGTGAGAATGGCTGCGGGTTGGGTAAATAATTCTCATTAATATTGCTCATGTTAAGCTTGTTCCTGGTGGCAGCAGAGTTCATAGTCCGATCTTATAAAATAAACAATAATGACATTTATAACCTTATGGAAAACGAGAATATTTGACATAATTAATCTGATGTTTTGATCTTTGTTCTTTTGAAGTGGAAAACATTGATTGTAATGTTACTTAAATATGTAGATGTCATCACGCCTGTATTCCTCAAAGGAGTAGGCGTTTTTGTGTTTTTATACCCCATTTTGCCAGTTATGTTTTAGTCCCATGAAATAGAGGGCGAGCCTTTTTCGAGCAATTTTCCAGTAGCAGCCCGGAGTCTGGTTACTACACCGGACTCCGGGCTGCTAGTGGAAAATTCCTTCTGGAAAAACTCAACAATACTTTACCCGATCTTGGTATCGAACCCAGAACACCTTGCTTAGTAGTCGCGCGACTAGACCGGTGAAACGTAATCTAGAAACCGTACCACACGGTGAAAGGAAGGTTTATAATTTTCTGACTTTAAAAATGTACAGCAACTTTCTCTCCTCCACAGCACACTTTGTAAAGGCAGGATTTCCCCGCGTCAGTAATGATTTCATAAACTTTGTTCCACTCGGTGCGGTATTAGCCGATCGATTTCGGAAGTCGCGCCTTATCTGATGTGGGGAAGTGGGGAGTAAGTACGACCTTCCCATCTCCGCCGGGTGCTCAATATGTTGCTGCGGTGTAGAAACATGCTGAAGGTAGTTTTGATACAAATAACGGCGCTGTATTTTCAGATTTTGCAGCAATTAAGGGGCATACGTTAGGTAGCCCGCTAAATTGAAATTTTCTTACGTTTTTGCAATTTGCAAGTCAGTGATTTACGAGCGTAACAAGTATGTATTAACAAAATTATTATCATTAAACTCATCAATCAATACATCCCTCTAAGTTCATATAATGCTATTGATTGTATATTTAATTGAAATAGTAATTCAATAGGATTATAATTATGAAGTTAGAGGGTTTTATTGATGATTTTAATTCTGTAAAGCCATATTGGTTACGCTCGCGAATCATATTTTAAATAAAATTCAACATGACACTGACCTGCAAATTGCAAAAAACGTAAGAAATTTTAATGTCGCACTACTGGGACACGTCCCACTTCAAGTAATATCCAGTTGAATGTCGCGGGCTACCGGGACACGTCCCACTTATCCAGTTGAATTTCACGGGATAGCGGGACACTTCCCACTTCAAGTAATATTCAGTTGAATGTCGCGGGCTACCGGGACACGTCCCATTTCAAGTAATATACAGTTGAATGTCACGGGCTACCGGGACTCGTCCCACTTCAAGTAATATCCAGTTGAATGTCGCGGGCTACCGGGACACGTCCCATTTCAAGTAATATACAGTTGAATGTCACGGGCTACCGGGACACGTCCCACTTCAAGTAATATCCAGTTGAATGTCGCGCTACCGGGACACGTCCCACTTGAAGTAATATCCAGTTGAATGTCGCGGGCTAACGGGACACGTCCCACTTGAAGTAATATCCAGTTGAATGTCGCGGGCTACCGGGACACGCCCGACTTCAAGTAATATCCAGTTGAATGTCGCGGGCTACCGGGACACGTCCCACTTATTTAGTTAAATGTCACGGGCTACCGGGACACATCCAACTTGAAGTAATATCCAGTTGAATATCGTGGGCTACCGGGACACATTCAACTTGAAGTAATATCCAGGTGAATATCGCTGGCTACCGGGACACGTCCCACTTATTCAGTTAAATGTCACGGGCTACCGGGACACATCCAGCTTGAAGTAATATCCAGTTGAATATCGCGGGCTACCGGGACACGTCCCACTTATCCAGTTGAATTTCACGGGATAGCGGGACACTTCCCACTTCAAGTAATATCCAGTTGAATGTCGCGGGCTACCGGGACACGTCCCATTTCAAGTAATATACAGTTGAATGTCACGGGCTACCGGGACTCGCCTCACTTCAAGTAATATCCAGTTGAATGTCGCGGGCTACCGGGACACGTCCCACTTGAAGTAATATCCAGTTGAATGTCGCGGGCTACCGGGACACGTCCCACTTCAAGTAATATCCAGTTGAATGTCACGGGCTACCGAGACACGTCGTCTTACTTTAAGTAATATCCAGTTGAATGTCGCGGGCTACCGGGACACGTCGTCTTACTTTAAGTAATATCCAGTTGAATGTCGCGGGCTACCGGGACACGTCCCACTTCAAGTAATATCCAGTTGAATGTCACGCGCTACCGGGACACGTCCCACTTCAAGTAATATCCAGTTGAATGTCGCGCTACCGGGGCACGTCCCACTTCAAGTAATATCCAATTGAATGTCGCAGGCTACAGGGACACGTCCCACTTCAAGTAATATCCAGTTATCTTTGCAACATTCTGCTTGTTTGGTGTAATATCTGGTATAATATCTAAAAATATCATCCCTTTCTAGATTATTTTTCATACGCAGCATTTTTGTAAACTGAAAATAAAAACAATATGACGTGGGACAAATTCAAATTCATTTATTGTTTGTCACAGGTGAAATATCAGTTCTTATTATAAAAGATCGCTGTAACATACCTATAAGGTGCAATATTTAATGCAGGTTCCATATTTATTCAACATTAAAATCATTATTCGTCCTAAGACTACAAAGGTACTGTTGCCCACGTAACATTGGCACATGATTACGCATTAAAATATTAGTAGATAGGTTTAGTCGGATTGCAGATTGGATGTTTTTTGCCTTGTCTACTTGCTTAGAGCAACAATGTTAGTCCCTCAAACTCAAACCATTTATATTTCTATTAAACCTATTACAGCCACTTTTGAATTGTCAAGGAGTCGGTCAGTCAGAAAGACGAAGCTAGGTCCCCATTCCAGAGCGAAGTAGGTTCCTATGGAGAAGAACGGGCGAGACACCCGAGACAGCCGGCGGGACAGTTTTTTAAATCAAATCCCCACGGTCACGGGACTGGTATGCACAATGTGTAAAAGTCCTTATAATAAACAAATAAAAAAAATCATCCCCACTTTCAGTATACTTAGGTACTGCATTGGCGATTTGCTTTGTGGAGTGTGTCTTTTTATCTTCCCGTACTGTCTGTGGGTACAGTAGTACAGTAGTTAAGGGTGAATCGTATTTATAATTATAATCATGAGATACAGTACCCGGGCGTTAATACGACACATCGAGTTCTAGAAAGAGATAATCGCACAGGTATATGTGTCAGGGACGACGTGACTCAAAGCCAACATAACATCACGCGTATATTCCCCAAAGGGTTACGCAGAGGTGTACCCATAGTACACCGTGCGCATTTCGTCAGTTATGTTTAAGTCTCAGGTAATCGGGGGCGAGCCTATTGCCACCAACCGGGCAGAGAACCAGACGCCGCGCCGGCTCGCTACACAGAACCAGACGCCGCGCCGGCTCGCTACACAGAACCAGACGCCGCGCTGGCTCGCTACACAGAACCAGACGCCGCGCCGGCTCGCTACACAGAACCAGACGCCGCGCCGGCTCGCTACACAGAACCAGACGCCGCGCCGGCTCGCTACACAGAACCAGACGCCGCGCCGGCTCGCTACACAGAACCAGACGCCGCGCCGGCTCGCTACACAGAACCAGACGCCGCGCCGGCTCGCTACACAGAACCAGACGCCGCGCCGGCTCGCTACACAGAACCAGACGCCGCACCGGCTCGCTATACAGAACCAGACGCCGCGCCGGCTCACTACACAGAACTAGACGCCGCGCAGGCTCGCTACTCAGAAATTCCTGTTGGAAATAGAACATGAGACCTCACGCTACGCAGTAGCACTTGCGACCACTAGACCAACGAGGATCTATAAAGCCAAACCATTACTAAATCCCTTGGATAACGGCCTCGGATAACGGCCGGGAATGTATTGTGCAATTCAACCTACGTATCTTTTACTGGGTTAAACACGTTATTGAAGAAAGTTTCTTTTTAAATAAAGATATCGTCTAATAATCTCGTGTTCATTAGATACGGTACGTCATTGATACGGCAGATAGGCGATAGATATCGTATAGCCGGCGGCCACCGCAGGACGACAAACATGCTCAGGAGTAGCACTTGAGTTTAATTGTTTCAATGATTGCTTCCTCTTTGTTTGGCCCTTTTGGTGCAGTGGTCGACCTAGTACCAGTTTATGTGAATGAATCACGAGTTTTGTTTCTCGGGTACTTGTATTGTGTAGTGTCCTATCATCATTGCGGGTTCTACCAAGGGGTATTATTTACAATCTCTATTACGCCAAACCTTTATCGTTTGCTGTAAGTAAGACTGGCCGGTTTGCCTCTATTGTCTTGGTCCGTTCTTTATCACCACCATTAATTTCGGTCAATAAGCAACATCTTGTAGGACATGTCCTCAGTTTTCTAAAAAGTAATAATAATAATAATATCCCTGGACATTTCACACAGCACCATTTGTCCCAAGCTAAGCAACCTAATGCTTGTGTTATGGTAGCAAGATGGCTGATAAACTACTTATATACATTTTTTTTTTGTAAATACATACATATTATAGATAGAAAAACACCCAGACTCGGAACAAATACATGTAGGTCATACAAATATTTGTTCCGTGCGGGAATCGAACCCGCGACACGCAGCGCAGCAGTCAATCGCTTAACCACTGCGCCAACCGTGTTGTCATGCCGGCAAAGTAAAGTAAAAAGTACCTACTTGTTTCCTAAAAGTTACATATCGATAAACTATATTATACAGCAATTGTGAAAATGTATGAATTTTTGTTGCACAATAATTGTCACTGCCGGCAATCGCCTGTATCCCACTAGGTATGACACCGACTTCAAAACTAAAAGATTTCCTTGTACATACGAGTGCTAATTTCCTTGTACGAGTGCTAATTTCCTTGTACGAGTGCTAATTTCCTTGTACGAGTGCTAATTTCCTTGTACGAGTGCTAATTTTCCTATTCTTTGTGATGGATAAAATAACATTGCATGTTGATTGTTATGGATATTGCAAGACCCAACCTAAATGGTATTCGGGAAATTATACTCTCAAGATCGCTGTTTGTACGGCCTGCTATATTTTCTGCCTATTTCCTTATGTATGCGACTTATATCATAAGTAGGACAACCAAGCAATCTCAGAGAGCAAACGATGCCCAAAATAGGCTCTAAAATATATTGTTATGATACTTTACGAGAAGCGCACTGCACTGAGATTGTTGCATTATACTTTTACCTGTAGTCGGGAATACGTTGGAACGGTACAATAGTCGTTTTGATAAAAGTTTATCTTACACTAGCTGCGCCCCGCGGTTTCACCCGCATAAGTTTCGATCCCGTAGGAATATCGGGATAAAAAGTATCCTATGTGTTATTCCTGGTTATAAAGTATCTGTGTGCCAAATTTCATCCAAATCCGTTCAGTACTTTTGGCGTGAAAGAGTAACAAACATCCATACATCCATACAAACTTTCGCATTTATAATATTACTAGGATTAAACGGCGGCGCGATGACTGCGATTTTTTTTTATAATATTTATTTAATTTTCATAAATCTAAATTAATTGGTATAAGTACTCTTGTTGTTTATTTTTAATCCAACATACGTTGCGGTGCAGACATATTTATACAATATAATCTTTCCTACACAAACATACAAAACTCCCAATACTGTACAGAACACGTAACAGAAATAACATGTTGCCAAATGAAATAATAAGAGACGGCGCAACGATGGCAACATTACAAAAGTTTATTTATGTCAGCGCCATGAAAACCTTTAAAGAGTCGACGAGGGGGGGGGGGGGGACTGAGCCGGCCCGGCCGTGCCAACACAAAAAACCTTTTAGCCGATATATAAGCACACCCAAGTCTACGCTAAAATACACCGGCTCCCTAGGTTTTTTGCGCGAAAGCTGTTGGGGTCTGCCTATAAAGTTGCGATTGTTTCAGATGGCAGATCCTGGTAGTATTACCAGCTTTGCGAAGGTCCGTCTGCTCGAGATGGCATTACTAGATGTAGCCAATGAGGCATATGGACGGGAACGTTTTGGCCTTTATGCGAGGGTAATGCAGCCCGAATAGGGGCTGGAGCGAATCTTGATCACGCTCGTGTAAGCCTGTAGATGTGTGGTCCATACTTACTAACTGTACATAACACTGACGTTTTCAGAAAACTTTTGGATGTCTGTTACTTCCTCTTCATATATATATTGCGATTCATGATATATAAAAGATCTTCCGTGTAAAAGTGTTTGTACAAACCTACTTACAAAATAAAATCATTTATCATTTCCAAAAAAGCTTAAAGCGCGCATGCATTATGGATTTAGGGCAAAGCAACAGAATAAAAAAAAACCACGACACTTGGGGCCGTATTACGAGACCTCACTCAAGACTCAAGCATTACTTAAAACTAGTTTAGAGCCATTTGATTGGTTGAAACTATATAGTTTTAAGTAACACTTGAGTTTAGAGTGCGGTCCTGTAATACGGGACTTAGTCACGTCGGTCGTAGTGATTTCATAGATTCGTATCAAAGGTAGACTTTAACTTTTCTAGGAAAATAAGTGCTAACTCCACTCGTGGAATATAAAAATAAGTGCTAACCCCACTCGTGGAATATAAAATTAAGTGCTAACCCCACTCGTGGAAAATAAAAATCAGTTTGAAAAGTTCTTGCTCCTCCTAGTTTAGTTCTTGCTTGCTTGCAATGTAAGACAAATATTTATTCATATTAGGACAAAAACCCATTTCCCTTAGCTGACTGTACGATAAGCGTCGTACACCCACCCTTTAATGTTATATCTATTTACTATAATGTTTCCCTGAGTTTCATAAAAGTGTCCCCTACTTTGTATGCCATAAAGGATAGCATTTGACCATTTTTCATATTAGTTTGGTGAAGATGTTTTTTCGGCATTCAGGGTACGGAAACATAAAAGATATTGGAAAAATATGATTTCCATCGCAAACCATCATTCTCTTGCCTTTATCCCAATTTATTAGGGGTTGGCGCAACATGTCGTCGTACATACTACTACTATTTCTTTCCATATCCTACATAGGTAATATACCAATTGCTGCAGCGTATAATTACTTCAATATTGTCGAATTGACTTCGATTCGGCAATCGAAGATACGATTCGACAATATTTGATAAAAGCTCAGCTCAGCTAGTCGCTGCGCAATGTATCGTGAAATGCCATATTTCACATTACAGTCAACTGTGATTTTTATTTCTGTTGAAAGGTCAGACTATATTTGCAATTTAGTATATTACACGGCGAAGGTGGAATTTTGTCAGATAGTGTAACGCTTCCTGTAGTTTTATTCTTTCTTTATAATTGATGACTTGATTCTATGGCATATTATCTCCCGTAGGCGGCTCATGTATCTACCACTATTAATTGTGTGTACATAATATGAGCTATTCATAGCTGTTCCAATATATAGGTCACTCTAGTAGCGTGGTTTGTTAACCACGCTACTAGACTAGCCTTTTACTTACAACAGTTACTTTAACACCTAATCGTCCTCACTCGAACGCATAAGTTTTATTTTTAAAACCAAAGAAAGTTCTGCTCATATATAAAGTTCAGAAGTTCTTCGAACATTCTAAATCTGTTCCTTTCACAATGTGCAAGATTTATAACTACGTTTATCTAAGTCCACCCCGTTGTATTCCTGAAGTATCTATTATTTGGGTAAACTTTAGAAATGTGGATTGATGTGTAATGTCAACACGTCTGAAAAACGAATTTTAGTTAAAAAGCGCATTTCCATCACACTATTTACAAAAAGTATATTTATTTTATAGTCGGTCGGACATTAGCAACCAACATCTGAAGGCCATTCTCGTAATTTAAAACGTTCAAAATCTAGTCGCAGTCTCATCTCGGCGACAAACAAATGTATAAAACTTGTCAAAATGTAGGGAAATTAGAGGTATTTTTGACAGATTGAGACTGAAATCAGGGGGGCAATTCTCGTAATTTTAAGAACGTATTTTTGACATTTGTTTGTCGCCGAGATGAGACTGCGACTAGATTGTGAACGTTTTAAATTACGTGAATTGACCTTCTGACTGTGAACTTTCTTAAAAATACGAGAATTGCCCCTCTTATACTAATCGATGAAATCGTCTATTACAAGGAAAAATAAAGGCAATACATTTCGCTCGCTTCCTTCACGGACAAATCCAGACGTGTTGACCTCTTGAGCTGGTATATGAGCACGAGGCTACGGGTCAAGTAATGTTGGGCACACTGAGCCGGCACGATTGAGTTTGTCAAGCGACCTTATTGCTCGCAGCTCGATTATTTATAGTGGTGGAACATTATTAGAGGGCTCCATCGAAGTGAGCCCATATATCTATGAGTTTTATGGCTTTAATGCATACAGAAGTGGGTGGGAGGCTCACGTTTAATCGATGTAACTGTCTTTAGTAACGATGTTATTTCTGCTATCTTATAGTAGGGCTTGTCTGGCCTGTATCTGCTAACCGATAGATTATCTCAATCCCTTTTTGCCATGAGTGTCAAAATGCGCCATAACCTGAACCATCTCTTTCTGAGAAACGGACTAATAGCGATCTTAAATTATCAGCCAAGGCCTTGATTGCACCTACCAATAACCTATTGAATAATTATGAATGAAGAAATTCAGAGACGACATTTGCTCTTAGCGAAATTGTTAGTAGCACATCAAGACTAAACTTTGGAACAGTTCCAGCCTATTCGCGCAATCAAAGCAAACGATGTCAGAACGTACCTCTAGCCTAAATTTGCCGATTCTACCCGTTTCCCTCACATAACGTACCAGGGCCACATAAATTGAGGGGCAGTATGCGACCCACGTTCTGCTAAGCTGGAGATTGCCCCGGTTCAAATCAGTACCATGCTCTTAATTCGATATACTTCTCCTTGTACTGTAAAGAATTCACGAACAATTGTGTATAGCAAAATCAGAAACTTTTACCAAATCCTTTTTGATTTCTGGCGTGGCTTACTCAAGCAGCACACCGTGGATTCATCATCTTCCTGCCCTTATCCCATGTTACTTGGGGTCGGCGCAACACGTTTTCTTCTTCCATTCTCCCCTGTCAACCGTCACGCTATCATTCACTCCCTTCTCTTTCATATCATTCCTCACACAATCCATCCATATTTTCTTCGGCCTTCCTATCCCTCTCCATCCATCAACATGTATATTTATCACTCTTTTAGTCACATGCGTTTCGTCCCTTCTCATTACATGCCCATACCAAGCCAAAGATTTCCTTTCAACTTTTCTGTCAATGGCACTACTTTCAAACTTCCTCTTATTCACTCATTTCTTACTTTATCCATTCTCGTCACTCCACACATCCATCTCAACAGTCTCATCTCCGCTGCATGCAATCTTTTTTCATCCGTCTTCTTCACAGCCCAGCATTCAGACCCATAAAGTACGACAGGACTTATCACGGACTTATAAATCTTCCCCTTTAACTTGAGGGGCATCGGTGGGTCGCCAGTTGTTCCTGTGACCTGTCGCCATTTCATCCATCCTGAGTTGATCCGGTGCGTTACGTCTCGGTCTACTTCGCCATCTCCTTGGACAAGCTTGGGCACCGAAAGTCGGAGTAGATCGGTAAGGGTTGTAGCCTCCACCCGTTATATTCCACCTAATAATTGTCGACAGAATAAAAAACGGGTGTGTACCTTTAAAATTATATTGATCAAATGAACAGTCGGAGGCACACAAAGATTTGTGGGTCGTGGATTACGAATGTCTGTTGTCACTCCTGCAGGGATAGGTACTCCCTGTAGCTGCAGGCGATATCCCCCCGCTGGCCGGAGATGGAAGTTGGCCGAAGTTCAGTGCTGAGCTGCACGGTGACGTCACTAGGGCATTTAACGGCACAGCCGATCGACTTGCTCGGTGCACCGGTGCGATGCGACGAAGGTGCCTCGGTCCGTAGGTAGCGGTCACGGAGCTGATGCGGACGAAGTCTTAAAGTGGAAGTGATAAACCTGGAGACCACCGTTCCAGCTGATTAGAATTCGGCTTGATAACTTCCATGCTGGGGTATCACGTACCACTGATGACATCGAGGAAGAGATGCCCATCCAATTGTAGTAGTATTGACGTGTTGGTACTGACCAGAACGGAGTTAACATGTTAAGCAAGCTTGAGCAAAAAGGAAACAGACAAAATCAATAACAATGTAACGGTTAAAACGTTTAGAATTTAAACTTTTAAAATAAAAATTGTACTTGTAGGTAGAAGGAAATTATGTAGCATGATACAGCATTATCAGCAATTCCTGAGGCTATTCCTAAATGGTGCATACTTAATAAGATGAAATAAGCAACAGAAAATGAGTTATAATAAGAAATATATAATAATAGTACACAAAATAGTGATTGGCAATAAAGCTACATGACTATGATGTGCATTATTTGTGTGCTATTTAAAACTTACCCTAAAACACATTTATTCTTAGTTGGTACTTAAAACTTTCGTTGCAAATTTTGGAAACGAAATGTGAAGGTTTACGTAAACGGGCGCTCGACAGGACACAAAGCGATACATGAACTTTTACATCAGCCTAGAAGCGACTGACGTGGACTGTCCGCTGCGCGGGCGCCCCGAACATATATATATACCCTAAAGCGCGGGCGCGATCTCGTTCGCATCTCTTGCCCCGCACCGCACATACCTACCCGGCGCGTTCCGAGTCGTACACAAACAAAGAACCAAGCATTCGTTTTGTTGACTATTTGTCTTTTTGAATAAAACCATAAACAATGATTATTCATGTAACGTGCCGTTACAGGGTGTTCCGGCGAGAGATATGGCCTAGGACTGGAGAGACCGCCAAAATCACAAAACAGATACTCAGTTTTGGTCCGACTTACTCTCAGGCCAACGGTCTCGAGTCTTTCCCACCACCCCTCTAATCTGCTCTGGACCTCTAAGCCGTTCTCGGCAACCGGCACAATGTCATCAGCGAAAAGCATACACCAGGGAGCCTCCTCTTGGATATCCGATGTAAGAGCATCCATTATCAGCACGAAGAGGTACGGGCTGAGTGCTGAACCCTGGTGCAAGCCGACAGCCACATCGAAGCTGCCAGTAGTGCCCACTGTAGACCGGATTTGGGTACTACATCGACTGTACATTGCTCCAATCAACTGCACATACTTCCCTGGCACGCCTTTCTCCTTCAGCGCCCACCACGAAACTTCACGAGGCACTCTGTCGTATGCCTTTTCGAGGTCAACAAATACCATACCATGCAAGTTCTTATGCGCACCTCTGTATTTCTCGCACAGCTGGCGGATAGCAAAGCTGGCCATCTGTTGTTCCTCGACCAGGCATAAAACCGAATTGGTTTTGCGAAATTTCACTTTCTTCTCTCAGTCGCATTTAAATAACTTTCCCAAGCCTTCATACTATGTGACATTGGGCTGGGCACCAGCGAACACCATGGATTAAATAAATGAAAAAATCGGACCCATAGGTACAATCCATTTGATTAGTATACACACAATATAGAAACTAGTGTTAGTAGGCGTATCGAACGTCCTAGTCAAATCTCAAATCGTTTATTACCAATCCATAATGTACAATTACAGGTGGTAAATATGTATAAGAAAAATAATAGAAACAATCATGGGCCCTGTCGGGCACAGCAAATTTTCAAATAAGTAGATAAGAGAGAGTGAGGCGCTTTATTAATTTTCTTTGTTATTAAGTTAGAATTATTTTACATATGTATATCATATTACCTATGTATTTATATTTTCCTTCATTCACTTATTCTATTAATATTTTATATGTAGGTCTATCTATTCATTCATTCTCTTAACTGCCAGGGCTTATTTTTAATGTTATATTTTAAATTGTTTCTTTTTTTACATTGTTCTCACCTAAAGAAGCAATAAGAATAATGTACCCAGGATTTTGTAATAATATCTTGATTTAAAAGAGTGTCCGTGGAGTTTCTTGCCCGTTCTTCTCCATAGAGATCTACGTTTTTGGAATGGGCGACTAGCTTCAACTTTCTGACTAACTGACCGACTATTTAACTTTGACAATTCAAAAGTGCCCAAAAGTAAATGGTTTAATTGAAATAAATGATTTGAGTTTGAGTTCATTTATTATTGATTTAATTATATTTAATATTGCTTATTTCTTTACTCGTTTAAAAACTGTTCATTCATATTGATCGGTCAAGCCCCGCCCATTACGCGAGCGATTAATGTAATATAATTATTAAGTATTATAGTATACTTTATATTTTACTAATTAAAATATATCTGTTATTCATAGTTATGTATTATTATTATTGAATTTATCCGTTAGATATCCTTGTACTGTGTAACCGCTTTTTAAAATTAAGTACTGCTTTAGTTTATTTAAAAATAAACTGGTTTTATTTTGTTGGTTTATGTTATGTGGTAATTTTCTAAGATATAAAATCCTCGTGTCGCAATGTTTGTCACCAAACTCCTCCGAAACGGCTGGACCGATTTGTATGAAATTTTGTGTGAATATCGGGTAGGTCTGAGAATCGGCCAACGTCTATTTTTCATACAAAAAAAATATATATTTCTTTTAAATAATGTATACATAATTATGGCAAAACAACGTTTGCCGGGTCAGCTAGTTTATTATATATTTTTATTGACATTGAATATGGACTAGATGAATGAAATGAAAAAAAAACGGAACCCTTATAGGATCACTTTGTTGTCCGTCCGCCCGTCTGTCTGTCAAGAGCCTTTTTCTCAGGAACGTGTAGAGGTATCAAGCTGGAATTTATATAAAATACTCAAGTTTACTGACCCTTGGAGCTGTGAAAAATCAATCTTCTAAACCAACGCAATCAAAAGATACAGCCGTTTATGCCGCATATTTTCGACACTCGCAAGGGAATCAAAACCTACAGGGTACTTCCCGTGAACTCAGAATCTTGAAATTTGGTACGAAGCAACGTTGTATGTTATTGTATTGATCGTACCGAAGTATCGTTTTGCCTTATTAGTGCCATCGTCACTTACAAAAGTCAAGAAAAATCAAATGATTCATTGATCATTAAATAATCACAAACATTCTTCAAAAAGTAAAAAAACCCAAGAATAAAATAAATACAGCTTTCCTGTCAATACATTACATTTTACCCAGTTTACAATCCTTAAATGCAGAAACCACAACCGCTCTCCAAAGAAAATGTAAGCTAGTCCCAGTAAGTAAACTACAAAGACATTTTGCTCACAGCACAAGGAGCCGAAACTAAGGAGCGTGCAAATTGTATCAAAGACGATGCAGCGACTTCAATTACAATACACCCTGGGAATGCTCCCGACTTTGTAAAGGAAGACATGTAGGTCAAATAGCGATCATTGGTTACACGGCATTGAAGCACTGCTGTGTGAGGTTGTGTGAGGTTGTGGTGTAGCGCCTTTGTCTTTGACGGAGTCTTATTAGATGCAGGTATAGAGGTTCTTGTAGCGAACTTTATATTAACTAGAGATAAAGTAACTAATGGATTAAGATGATAAAGTGTTTTGATCAGAAATGACGCCAATTGAAAAAGTTGACGTTTTTACTTCCACTAGAAAACCTTACGCTTTTCCTCTTGAAGCGTGTTTATTGCGGCCGCAGATTTAAAAATCCTAATCTTTCTGAGTTACTCTTAGCCAAGGCTTCCCGCTTCACTCTTTTTGCCTTTCTTTCCTCTTATCTCTTTTAGCAGACTTACCACTTCAAATTCTGTTAAATATTCGCACACCCGGTAATTCCAAATAGCTGAATATCGATAGCGAGACCCAGACAAAGGCGTTGCCGGCCCATAAGTTAGCGTTACTCGCCCGGCACCGACCGGCGATCCATTACAACAACTACGCCGTTCACTGCTGAGCTATTGGCACCATGCGTCATTGTTCCTGGGCGGTTGTTCGCATATACTATGTGGATGTATGGGGACATTCATGGATGTTCCACATTTTGATCACAGGCTTGGATGCCAGCCATGTTATTCCATTGTTATAGCATTTGGAAAATGTAGGGTAGGATATTATTCTGAAAAGAAATACTCGGCATAATCGTGAATACCTAATTCTTTAAATTGTCTACCGCTGACGACTCAGACCCATCTCGTTAGTGTTGTCTCGAATCCCGCGTCACGTTACGTCAAGCGAAGCATTTGATTATTCAGTTTGAAAAATTCCGTGTTGTAGCTTTCCTGCCATGGATATCATTTCTCGGGTTTTAGATGGAAAATAAGGAATAATGGTTGTAGAATGGTACGGTTGGTCGATTAATTTAATAAAAATAATGTAACTTACGTTTGATTCGACTTAATTTCATCTTGAAATCTTAAAAAAAATATCCTTTACAGGTAAAAGTCGCCTGAAAGTTACTTGCACAAGTAGCTATAACTATTACAGATATTCGAAATCGTAAACATCGTCTTGATTCTTGTTACCATTAGTACAGACGCCAGCACATCAAGCTACTACAATCTGTAAAATTTCTTTAATAGATTTTCAACTTTATCGCTAAAGCTAAAGGTTCAAGGTTGATTGGGAAAATTTGACAGTTTCGGGTAGCTTGACCTGCTGGCGTCTGTACATTAATACATAACATAATAATCGATTCTGCTTACATCGATTATTACCTGCCAGTCGAAACGATCTAAATAGGAGACTACTTCATTGATATAATTGTTCACAATGGCGATGCCATTCCTAGTTTACGAGATACCGCTCCTTATTATACTGAGATAACAGGCGATCTTTGATGTTTATGTTTTCAGAAACTTTTCCCAGCAACTTTCAGCCCGTAGGTATTTCATAATGATAGGTTACGTGGCTTGCCGCTGCTATATTGATCAATCTAATGTAATTCGGCCCCAGCTATCGGCATTACTCATTAGATGGTGCGCTTCAGCGACTTTCCTACGTAGCTACAGCTGTTGCTTATTTATATTATAATTAATTCACCCGCGGTAATACCTACTACTGGCAGGTAGGTACGCTGCGCTTTCATTCAGTGGTCGAAAGAAAAAACGTTGCGGGCGCGGCTTTTGTTAAATAAATGATCAGATGAGCGGCATCGCATCCGGCTCCAGCCCTTCATTCATATCACATGCGTTTGGCTTACGTAGGGGTATGCCCAGTGTAGAGGGATATGCCTAGAGACCCGGCTTTTTTAGAGGGTTACGTGATGTCAGATTCGCAAAGTAGTGTCAAGTATATACTTAACAGAACGTATCATCAACAATACATCGCACCTGTTTATGCGAATTGATCGATTTTGATAGGTGCCTATAATGAAATTGAAAATCTTACAGACTGATTAATGTATCGTGTGCCACTTTCTCCCTTAAAACAGAATGCAGCAGAACAGAAGCTACCCGGGCGTTACGAGACTGTCACAACTAGGAGTGGTTTAAAAGAGTGTCCATGGATTTTTCTGCTCGTGTTCTTTATAGTACCTAACCTACTTCGTTTTGGAATAGGCAACTAGCTTCATCTCTTTGACTGACTGTCTCCTTGACAGTTCAATAGTGCCTGTAAATGGTTCAATTGAGGTAAATGCCTCGAGTTTGAGTTACGAAGTTTTCTAAAACTCGGCGTACCACATAAACGGCCGAGTGCGCATAAACATATAATTATGTATTTTATGCAGTGACATGCATAATAATTCAGATCAAGTTATCTTACTTCTTTCGACTGCCAAGCAGCTGACTCGGCCTATCTTTTATACTGTTGTGCGCGTGAAAGCGGCGGGTAATCAGGGCGCGGCCTCGCCGGGCCATAGTTACACCGTGCCTGTAGTCTGTCGCTGTTAATGCCAAGGTTCAAGTTCTGTGGACTGCACGTGCCATTGAACATATACATGCTTATATTTTGATTAAGACGCTGGTATTTTAGTGCATCATAGAAGATAAGGTAGTAAGGTTCAGTGGTTTAAAAAGTGACTGCAAAATAGGACCGTAAGTTTGATGCCCAGTGTTATAGGTTTATTTGGTAGAAATGACTCAATAGCTGGAGTCTGTATCAGTTCCTGGTTGATGGCAAAAGGCTCGCACCCGACTGACGGAATATGGGGGTAGGTGAATATACACATCTGTAACCCCTTCGGCATATTTAAGTGATATTATGATGCTACTCACTACTTTAGGTATGTTGGATATCTTTACACTACCAGACGCCACTACCATCCGTCGATGTCGTTTCGCCGTGATCGTCGTTTCAACCCTGTCTCCCAAGATACAGGCTCCTGGCCTAGTTTGGGATTCAGCATCAGTACATATACATTGTAACAAACAACTGTCCATACTTAAGTATCAATGTTGAAATTTTTGTGTCAATAAACAATTTTTATTTTATTTATTTTTTTATTTATAAGTTTTTCATATAAGTTTACATAATATACATATACGGACGGCATAGTTGGCGCAGTGGTCAACTGCGCTGCGTGTCGCAGGTTCGATTCCTGCACGGAACAAATATTTGTATGACCTACAAGTAGTTGTTCCGGGTCTGGCTGTTTGTGTACGTGAGTTTAAATGCTTGTGAACGCACCCACGATACAGGAGAAAGTCCTAGTGTGGGGCAACGTTTATTAAAATAAAAAACGTAAATTAAAATAGAAAAAAAAAATACATTTAGCTACTTGATACAACAATACATTGTACTGAGATACAATTTGTTTTTCTTTTGTATTAACGATGGTTTGCGGATGTTTCTGTTGGACCAAACTCTAGAGATTATTTTCCATTTTCTTTGCTGAGTTATAAGGCCTCAAAACCACTGTATTTTATTATCTTCGTTTACGTATTCACTCTCCAAAAAAAAAAAAATCAATGGTGTTTTTTAATTTCAATGTTCACCTTGCAAGTGTTTAATTTACTTCTTTCCACTCGTTCTAATTACTAACCGTATAGATGACTCAGTGTGTGTAAATGCACCAACATAACAAGACACACCAGAATCTCAGCTGCCAGTAAGCCCAGCAAACACAGTGTCATTAGCTGAAAAACGAGATGACAAATGGTCGTCGAGGAGCTGAGTACGTGAGTTATGAGTATGCTCGGGTGGCGCTGACAAAGGACGGCCGGCACGCCACGACACCGTGCCATTGTGTCGGTTTGGGCAGGATTCCAAATTTCATTCTTCCTTGCGATTATTCTGTGATATTCAAAACGTTTTGCTTAAGACCACTTCGTAAAAAAATGTGTGTAAATTAACTTATCTGCAGACTTTGCGATGATTAACTTATTATATTATGCTTTGATTAACTTATCTACAGTACATTATACAATACATAAACAGGTTCTTTCACAAAGGACATAAGATTGGTTTTCATTTGCCGCCTGTGGCTATCGAGTATCGATAGTTATGGCCCACAAATATCGCGCCAACATTAATTCGGCGCACAATCGGAAACTGGAGCAAGTACAGAAGATCTTAGATAAAGTTCTGATTGAAACCAGCCATGCTTGTGCTATTGGCGCCACCTTTCATAAATATATACTTTTTGGTCTCGATACTTTTTTAAGCTAAAGTAAATGGAATTTCTGCTTTCTTTATATACTTAAGTCTCTAAAGGCAATTTCTTTTTAAATTTTAATCAGAATTTTAGGATCCCTGGACTGACTGACTGAACACTAATTTTAAGGCAGTGTAAGGGTCTTGATGCCCTTGGGTCTCGTCGCGAGCTGACAAAGGTACTGGAAAATGTGACATTTAACATACGATAAAAGGTGCTTTTTTGCTTGCTATAAAGTTTTACGGCCGTGTTCATATATGGGATCATAGTTATTATACAAATACAAAATATTATACCGAGTCATTAAAACCAGGCTGTTTGCAAATGTGTTTAGCTCCTACCTCGTGACATAGTATCCACACTAAGTCCTTAGGCCATCCACACACTTAATTAAAGTTCAAGTTGTCGTTAACGTCTTGCCTGCCCTTAGGGATTTTCATCTGTAGCCCGCTTAAGCTTTATCGAGCGTAAATTAGATCGGTGGTAATTCGCCCCACCCAACGTCTTGTTATCACGGAAAATTTGAAGAAAATTTGTAAAAGAAATACATATTGTGTAGGCTTTGAAAATACGCGGCGGAGTAGACAATAGAATAATATAATGAAGGGAAATCTCTTTACACATGATTATCTTTGGGAAAGAAAATTAATAGCGTAATCATGTATGTTACATGTGTGATCATCATTTTCATTCCATTATTATTTTGTGTTTTGGAAGACGATTAAGTATTAGGTGGAGTCTTGATAGAATTGATGTTCATAGTGTTTCAACATTTTAAAGGACACTTTAATTTGGGGGTTTTCACGCACTGCAGCGGCATTTGGTAAATCACAAAAACACCCAGAAAAATTGTTTGGTTTTGGCAGAATTGTTACCAACGTAACAATTCTGTCTACTCCTTCGACAAAAAACAAGCGTGAAACTACACCAATTAGCGAAGGGATAATAGAATAGAAAAGCAAATGTTGCAGAATGGCTGAGTCTCAACAGTCGGATAAGGCGCGTTAAGCGGCTGCGGGCGCCGCGGGGGCCGCGGGGGCTGCGTGTGCACTATGTAATGTTGCGGAAGTCGGCGCTAAACTGACGCCGCCGGGACTGACGGGATAATCAGCGTACAGGCGGGAACTGGAATAGCTTTATCATTTTATTTGAGTATTTTTAAAGAAAGCTATTGCTATTGGCAGGAAAAGTATTACAATAACATTGTTATTACTATTACTTGTTGACATTGCTTACCGCCCTTACCGGCTGGGTACCTGAATGATTAATTAATAATTATCGGTGAAAGACCATAGCCTAAATGAACAAATATAATTATGTCAAAGACCCGTTCAAAATATGGTAATGTAAAGGTTACCTGGTCAGTGAACTAAGCACATCCTAGATAGATTTAATCACGCTCGATGTTGCAAGCGTCGTAACGTAAGAAACGTGGGGTGAATGACGCACTAGGAATGTAACTATGACGACGAAAAAAGAACTGCTTAGAATATAAAAACAATTATTAGAGATATGGAACGTTAGCAGAGGATTCCTAAAAGCATCGGTCCCGGGACGTAAGTGTAGCACATCCAGTTGAGGAAAAACTACGGTTTTGTAGAGCATCGTCCTTGTCACTTATAGGTGTCACCTGCCAGTTTATTCTGTAAAATATCACCCTGAAAACTTAGGTGACGTGAGCTTGAAGTGAACTGTTAATAGCTTAGGTGGAATGATAGCTCACTTCAACTAAGTATTTCAGGTGAAATTTGCAAAATAGACGGCCTGTTTGACAGTTGATCTTATTAATGGCCGAGTACCTACTGTAGCTGAATAAATCAGAACTTATTTTGGTGTTCTTGTTTTTATTGTAGAAGTACATAAAGCTTCATCGTAGTAAATACGTTAATCATCAAAATACGGTTTACTGACTTAACAATGTCAAAAGGTTTCGCAGGAAGCCATAAAACGCTGCTCAATCGTGCGAGCGTATTTTCGTTGGCGATCGTCGAAGCATTTCGACATTATAGTTAAGGTTTTTAACTTTTGGAATCTCTTTGTAATGCTGTGAAAATAGAACCAACACGAATTGTTGAAAAGGCTAGTTCAACACATCCTCTTTTTTGTGTCTACTAAGCTCAGTCAAACTCACCCTGTTTGTTGTCAGCCTACTCTACACACAGCGTCGTTGGTCTAGTGGTCGCAAACGCGACTGCTGAGCATGAAGTCCTGGATTCAATATCAGAACAGACAACGTGTTCTTTGTGTTTTCTCAGTAACAATCCAGAGTCTGGTTGATGGTAATAGGCTTGTCTTCTGTTGAATGAGACTCAAACATTTTTGGCAAAATGTAACTTTTCTCTAACAACATACCTCTGCCTACCCCTTTGAGGAATGCTTCAGGCGTGATGTTATGTTATATAACTAATCCTACAGGATATTCGTCTTATTTCACCAGATAAACCGTCACGCTCTCTGTTCCCAGCGCGTCACTTCCATACACTTTATGCCCCCAACATACCCACGTACTGAAGGTAGGTGCCATTAATCAGAAGTTCCTCTCGCATGACGCGCCGGTTCTATCTAGCTTTACTTTACTTTACTCTAAGCTTCGGAGTTCGGGAACTTATCGTGACTATTTAATTTGTGGTCGCTGGTTACTTAGTATACCCTGCTTTGCTTTAACTTGAACTGAAGCCGTATTCGCTAAACATAAAGTAAACTACTTATGTGTCATCTTTTGGATGTATGTATATTAATCTACGCTTACACCGGCATTCAAAAAAATCAACAATATGGGGACCAGATTTGGGATTATTGCTCTTTGCCCCACCAAGTTAACTGCATTGGGCTCGCGTGGTAGATTACAGCCCATTCCCTATCGAGGAGAGGAGGCCTGTGGCCCAGCTGATTATTAATGTTATGTAAGTTATCCCATTTGTGGGACAAAGCGTAATGTTCAAAATGTTGACGACCACTGTGTGCTTATGTGCTACTAATTGATATGGCGGTATGTATTACTTACACGACCATTGAAAAAAACAATAGTGTCCAGAATTGAGCAATTATTCTTTTCGTATACGAGTATTTCCTGTCATTACCTCTATCTATGTAAAGATAACACAAATGATCCATACAATAATAACGAAAGAAAATAATATCAAACACAAATGAAATTACGATATTACGTGAGCACTTCCAGTCCATAAGATCGCGTGACCATATACATCCCGCATGTACACAGGCATCCCGCACACTAATCACACATACAACGCGGAATTGTGTCTGTATCGATCTGTATCTGCGCCTCGTGTGCGGCCAACTTACCTACGTGCCGGGATTAGCTGCTAATAATTATTGAGCTGTGTAATTTGGTGAGACGCGTTAGACGCGTACGATGCTCTATAGGACCATCTAAGGCTTTGGTTATAGGTAGTAAAGTTGAATAATATCGTCTTAGTAAAACACCATGTACCTAATAGTAAGAGCGGTAAGTAATAATACATAATCTGGAATATAAAGTTCCGTTTGACTTGTTATTCAAGAAAAGAACTTTGTTTTTTCAAGAAAAACAAGGCGGCTTGAATAATCTAAACGTACAACGTTAAACGTACTTATACATGTATTTTCTTTCTCACCTCTTTTTTTTTTCAACCACACCACGACGCCGACGATTGAATTTGTTTATAGGCTCTCGTTTCACCACCCACCTGCAGTTGCGAGCCGACGATGCGGTTAACGGTGGTGCACGCTTGTAAGAAACCTATTTAGTAGATACTTGTAACTCATAAGCAAGGATAGGTACACAGGCGTGCTAATTCCTGCAATGTTTACTATCCAGCTCTCGAGTCCAATTAGCCGACGTTTGGCTCCGGATGGAAACAGAATGGATAGGTACAGAAGGCAGGCTACGTAAAACGAACGAAGACGCACGCACACATAGACAAGCTTCACGCAGTGAGACCACGCCTTGGACTGGGTACCTAGCTTAATGTTTATCACTGACCGACTCTTTCATAATTCAGAAGTGTCTATACGTATTCATTGAAATAAAAGCTTTTAGTTGAGTTGAGTTACGTTTTCCCTTGTTGTATGGAGTTAGCCTTCTGTACCGATGTATTCAATGGTTTGGTCGCGGACACCAGTCGACTAATGAGTGAAGTTAGCTCTGACCCGGGGGACAGCTTCACTTGACTCACACTTGCTTATTTATCCTAACTGTAGGTACTGCTGTACGTAATGAGCGAACCTTGTTCGAATAATCGTTTCATTGGTCTACACAGATTGGGCTAAAGTTGTGTGCTTCAATCACGACATGTATGAAACATATTTCCCTGAAAGGTTTGGAAGAAGTGTATATACCTAATGCACACCCACTTATTTCGCTAGTTGAAGTTAAGTCCCGTGTAACGAATAACATTCTGACCGACCTTAGAACCAACCCAGGACCCCGTGCTTAGAAGATGCTCTTACACGACGACTAGACTTTCGGAGCGCTCGAGCAAATTCCATTTATTGCATACTTACTACCTACCTACCTACTAGCAACCCGCCCCTACTTCGCACAGGTACAATGACATATCAAAACATCGACATTTTCGTGCTATACCTAAGTTGAATATTATGGAATATACACACACGTTCCGCCATAATATTTCTAAGTGATGGTGAAAACCGC
This sequence comes from Apamea crenata, assembly GCA_949629185.1. Classification (NCBI taxonomy): domain Eukaryota; kingdom Metazoa; phylum Arthropoda; class Insecta; order Lepidoptera; family Noctuidae; genus Apamea; species Apamea crenata. Next base: position 277,483 of record OX451375.1, read on the forward strand.
ATCAAAACCTATTGTATAGTTTAGAAGAACTAAGCGGTGACACAGATACGCACAATGACTTTAATTTATAATCTTTAAAGATAGATGTATGATGGAAGCATAAGTCTTTAAGGTTAGGGGCCCTCCTGGATCTGGCGGAAAGCCAGTTTGGTTTCCGCAGGGGGCGCTGTCTCTTCGGTGGACGCCAACATGCGCGTGAGAGCCCTCACGACGGGGGATGCTGTGGCTCGGGGTGGGGTTGTCTTGGCGATGTCTCTAGACATCGCCAATGCCTTCAATACCCTGCCCTGGAGTTGCATCAGGGAGGCACTCCAGTATCACCGGATGCCGCCGACCTACCTCTGTCGCATTGACGAGGCCTATCTGACGGACAGGGCCGTCATCTACCCCGGTCACCGGGGAGAGTGGAACCGGCGAGAGATGTCGTGCGGTGTCCCACAGCGATCGGTCCTGGGGCCGCATCTGTGGGATATCGGGTACGACTGGGTGCTGCGCGCCGACCTCCCTAGCGGTGTCAGTGTGGTTTGCTACGCTGAAGACGCGCTGGTCCTGGCGCAGAGGGGTCGCACCAGGCGGCGGCCGAAGCAGCGACACGCGGGGTTGCGAAAATCTTCGAGAGGATCCGGCAATTGGGACTCGAGGTGGCATTGCACAAGTCTGAGGCCATGTGTTTTCATGGTCCTTGGGACGCGCCACCGTCGGGTTCACAAATAACGGCGGGAGGGGTTCACATCGGCGTCGAGCTGACGATGAAGTACCTGGGACTCGTCCTCGATAGCCGGTGGAACTTCGTGGAGCACTTGAGCACACACACCACAGCACCGACGTTTGGCGCCCAGACTAGAGCGGGTCGGGGCTGTCTTGAGGCGGCTCCTGCCCAATCTAGGGCTGCCGGAGGCTCTATGTGGTGGTCGTGCGGTCCATGGCCCTTTACGGGGCACCGGTATGGGCGCGTTCCCTGAGGCGGCGACCAGCCCGCTGGTTGAACGCGTCCCAAAAAAGGGTCATGGCTGTCCAGCTGGTCCGAGGATACCGCACGGTCTCCGCTGAGGCAGCGAGCCTCCTTGCTTGATTGCCGCCATGGGATCAGGTGGCCGAAGTCCTCGCCCACATATGGGAGTGGCGAGAGGAGGCAAAACGGAGCGTAACTCTGCTGCCGCAAGAAATCACGGTACAGCGGACAGAGCTCCGGTGGGATCTCATAGCAGCATGGGGAGTGCGATTGTCGCAACCCAGTGCTGGGCACGCCACAATTGCGGCGATAAGTCCTCTCTTTGAGAAATTGCTAGAGAGGCGCCACGGCGCCCTCACCATCCGCCTGACACAGCTCCTCATCGGACACGGTTGTTTCGGGAGGTCCCTGTTCAGGATAAAGCGGGAGGAAACGCCAGGATTTCACCACTGTGTGGATCGACCGGAGCACACGGTGGAGCATACATTGGGCGGAGCACCGCCGCATCCTCGTGGCGGCGATCGACGGCGGCGATCTCGGGCGTCCGGCCCTGGTCCAGGCCATAGTACAGAGCGAGAGTTCATGGGAGGGAGTCACCTCCTTCTGCGAAGCAGTAATGCTCGCGAAGGAGGAGGCGGAGCGCGTGAGGGAGAGGCAATCACTGCGCCCTCACGCCCCAAGTCGCCGCAGGAGACGCCCTGGACGGGAGTCAACAGCCGACTCCCAGCCACCGTAGGCGCGGACTTGCGGGCGGCGAGCAATGGGCAGCTCACCGCCCGGTAAGGACCAGGCCCGGGTCAACGGTGCGTTGTGTTCCACACGCGCCTCAAAGAGATGTCAGCACAAATTGACGGGGTCCGCTAGGGCCGATGCCTGCTAGGGCCGCGGGTTGTTCGAAAGAGATACCGTGGCCCCTGGCACAGGCAACTGAAGGAACACGGGTGGGTTTTAGTCAGTAAAAGTCTGACACGCCCTTCCGCTCACCCCAGAGCGGGAGAGGTCATTTGATGATTTCCCACCCAAAAAAAAAGGATACGGGCCCACCAAGGTATCCCACCCGGCTGCCACGCAGACAAGAGGTATCAAATAATGTCCCATTACATTAAGGTGCGCTTACACGGCCAATTGATGTTGTTCATTTAAAACATGCATTAAACGCACTCTATGTAGACAAGCATATTATATGTTGGATGAGTATATCGTAGATAAAAATGCTTGGCTTAATGCTGGTCCTGGTCCACAGGCACTTGGGCTCACTAGTTGATTACAATTTCAATATTTGGAGGAGTATCCTTATTACGGATATGACACAATATTATTTTAATATTACTAAAATCAATTTGTAATTTATAACTTAATACTTTCCATAACCCCCATTATTATCAATGCTATCAAGTAAACGCTGGCGCATGAATCCAACAATATTGAAACATATATCTGTTCCTCTTAAATGTTCCCATATTTCCATGCAATGTAACTTCAACTGCTCATCAGATCTCTCATTCCGTGCTTCCCATCGCTGTATTGCAAAATGTACGTTCTTGTTTATGTTTTTCAATCAAATATGGGCGAACGGTTCGTAAAGATGTGTCGAATTATTCGGCAAAATATCTCGTTGGTATGAAACTACTTGTTTCATATTCACTGACTAGCTGGGGCCTTCCACTTTGCTTTCGACTGGCAAGGCTTTTTCTGATATCTTTTGACCCTCCGATTCACAGTAGGTATTTCTCTAAAACAAAAAAGAGTGCTGTTAGACTACTAGCAAAATACGAATATTACCAATTTGAAACAAAATTATTTTGAAAATAGAAATGTTACATTATTAAATTGTTATCATACTTAATGTTATATTTTATATTCATCTTTTATTTTTTTTCTTCTATTTAGGCTTTATGATAAATATAAAACTTTGACTGCACGGTTGGCGCAGTGGTTAAGCGATTGACTGCTGCGCTGCGTGTCGCGGGTTCGATTCCCGCACGGAACAAATATTTGTATGACCTACATGTATTTGTTCCGAGTCTGGGTGTTTTTCTATCTATAATATGTATGTATTTACAAAAAAAAAATTGTATATAAGTAGTTTATCAGCCATCTTGTTACCATAACACAAGCATTAGGTTGCTTAGCTTGGGACAAATGGTGCTGTGTGAAATGTCCAGGGATATTATTAAACGTTTACAAAAACTAAAAGGATCATTATACTTTATTTAGAAAAAAAAAATCGATAAAATAATGAAATCATAATACTCACACTCATTCCGGTTTTATCAAATATCTGTGATATAATATTAAGTTCACTTTTACGCAGCGCGATAATATCTGCTTTTATCACAATATTTTTCCCTTGCATTTCAAAATGAACTACAACACCGCTAATAGATTAAGCTCATGTCACTATTCCACAATAACAACCAACCACTAACAAAAAACGTTCTATTTAGTCGCGGTGAATGAGTCGTAAGCATCTGTCTCCGTATAATTTTTTGTTTTAGATTTCTGTGGGTATAATCATAAAGTTTAAAGAATTATGTGAACAAGGCGAACATTATACGGAACTATAATCAATAGCGTGATTATTCAAGTAGGTAATTACAAAAACATTAAAAAAAATTATCACCGCGCGTGAGATTTGTTTGTGTTTTGGTTGGTTGTTATTAACCAAAAATATTAATAATAATAAATTGTATGAATTGTATTGATTGTTGTTGTTGATGTATGTTTGTTGTTGTGTTGTATTGTTGTTGTTGTGTGTATTGTTTGTATTGTATTGTTGTTTTGTGTTGTGTTGTTGTGTTGTATTGTTGTTGTGATTGTATTTTTATTGTAGATTAGTGACTATTAGCGGTGTTGTAGTTTATTTAAATGAAACCGGACTGAGTGTGAGAACTATGATTTAATTATTTTTCGATTTTTTAAACGAAGTAAGTATAACTGCTGATCCTTTTAGTTATTTTTTTAAACGTTTTATATGTATTATAAAGCCGAAATAGAAGAAAAGAAAATTAATGATGAATATAAAATATAACATTATGTATTAATAATAATAATAGATATAGGTAATATGTTACATTTCTATTTTCAAAATAATTTGGTTTCAAATTGGTAATATTCGTATTTTGCTAGTAGCTTATCAGTACTCTTTTTAGGGTTCCGTAGCCAAATGGCTAAAACGGAACCCTTATGGATTCGTCATGTCTGTCTGTCTGTCTGTCGGTCCGTATGTCACAGCCACTTTTTTCCGAAACTATAAGAACTATACTGTTGAAACTTGGTAAGTAGATGTTTCTGTGAACCGCATTAAGATTTTCACACAAAAATAGAAAAAATAGAAGTGGTAAAATGTGTCCCCCCCTGTAACTTCTAAAATAAGGGAATGATAAAACTAAAAAAAAATATGATTTACATTACCATGTAAACTTCGACCGAAAATTGGTTTGAACGAAATCTAGTGAGTAGTTTTTTTTAATACGTCATAAATCGTAAATTGTAATTATATGGAACCCTCAGTGCGCGAGTATGACTCTCACTTGGCCGGTTTTTTTTTTATTAGAGAAATACCTACTGTGAGTCGGAGGGTCAAAAGCAAAGATATCAAGAAAAGCCTTGCCAGTCGAAAGCGAAGTGGAAGGCCCCAGCTAGTCAGTGAATACGAAACAAGTGGTTTCATACCAACGAGATATTTTGCCCAATTATTCGACACATCTTTACGAAACGTTCGCCGTGCAAACCGTTCGCCCATATTTGATTGAAAAACATAAACAAGAATGTTTACATTTTGCAATACAGCGATGGGAAGCACGGAATGAGAGATCTGATGAGCAGTTGAAGTTGCATTGCATGGAAAATGGGAACATTTAAGAGGAACAGATATATGTTTCAATATTGTTGGATTCATGCGCCAGCGTTTACTTGATAGCATTCATAATAATGGGGGTTATACAAAGTATTAAGTTATAAATTACAAATTGATTTTATTAATATTAAAATAATATTGTGTCATATCCGTAATAAGGATTATTTTGAGGTTTAGCTTCAATCTTCTTTTCATAATGAAAATTAATACTTAAGCTATAACCGCAATAAGTCCTAATAAATACAATTGGACTAGGGACTTGTGTCCTTAATACAAGTTATCCTGATAACTTAGCAAGGGTGCAAGTTACGACATCTTCTAGTGCTATAATATCCACAATTAAGTCATAAGTATGTTAAGTTAATATAGCTGTATTGTTGATACGAATAAATACTATTATTATTATTATTAATTTTTTAACTTTGACGTTTGAGATAGGCAAATAAAGTTAAAACGAACGCATTTGCAGTAAACAAAAAGTAGTTTCTACCTACTACTGAGTAATTTAATTGTATTGTGACAAGGAGTCCACACTTTTTTTATTTACGTGGGTAGATTTGCTAGTTCTGATTTCTTAGAGTACCCACACACATTAGTAGTTAAAGCACAATATTATTATGTTACTTAGGTACAATATCTTAAGTCTAAGGGTCGTAGTTCACTGATTACCTGCTTTACTTCAATAAATAAATTGTTCTTTAAGAGAAAATAAACTGTTTTGACTAGAAGTTTATTTATTTCTAGTTAATAGAATTATACTTAACGAATAAACATTTTGAAATCACTTATAAAAGGTTTTTATTTTTAACCCCGTATTACAATAACAATATATGTAATAATGAAAATAAAATAATTATTACATTATTATTCTTGTTTATTAATCTACAAAAAACGAATAACAAAATAACCGATTAAGGGCGGCGGGATCGTCCGAAAGGGTTACCGCTGCCCTGGAACAGAAAGGGCTAAGGAAGGAACACGGGTGGGTTTTAGTCAGTAAGAGTCTGACACTCCCTTCCGCTCCACCCAGAGCGGGAGGGGTCATTTGATGATTTCCTATCCAAAAAAAAAGATTATTGTTGGAAAAGAAAAATAAAAGTCCCAACTCGAGATTGGAACCCAGACCTACGTGTTCGATAATCCAATACGTAAGACTACCAGCTATCGGTATTTGATGAAACGAAATTTGAATTTTAGCAATGGTGTGAACCAACCAATGTAATTAGTAATTACGTGGCCTGTGTGCAAAAGCTACAGTATGTCTTTTGTTTCGTTCGACGCCAGCCAGTGTGTGAATTATGCGGTGAGCGTTCTGTGTTGATACATCACTTATGCACACAGACGTAGGTACGGCCGTTACCGCGCGTTCACAGCAATAAAGTCTTTAAGGTGATTATGAAATAATGACCCCCTACTGTACATAATGTTTTCATAGATATATTGACAAGGTATCGTCATGATATTAATATCTTTAAACAGTTCCCTTAGAGAGTCGCGCCTGCGGAAGCTATATATTGCTCTGATGGCTCTTTTCTGCAGAATAAAAATAGAATCAATACCTGCAGCCCGTCTCTATAGTAAAATACAGTAAGACATGATATTAAGAAAGTAACTGAAATAGATTACCCTCACGGTATCTACATTAGTAAATTGACGGATTCTTACAGCATATGCTGCTGAACTTAGCCGTTCTGCAAGAGATGTTTAATGAGGACCCCATTGCAGCCTTGAGTCGAGCGTTATGACCAGGGAAACAGTTTTAACGACGAATTCTAGTTTCACTTTGTTCAATACTATTATCACAATCACTACTTTTAACGTTCGGTAAAGCAAATTTAGTGCATTTCGTTTTTTTCCCATTTAATACTAAATTATTAGCGGTGAACCAATTTAGCACTTGCAGTAGGGCATTAATTACGTCGTCAAGATTTGATGCACGTCTATTTATCTTAAAAATTAAGGAAGTATTGTCAACAAATAACACCATCTGTGGTTAGTTTTTGAATAAATGGGGTAGGTCATTTGTATATACTAAAAAGAGGAAATGACCTAATATCGAGCCTTGTGGAACACCCATTTTTACTTGCAAACCAAGTGAATTGACACCATTTATTTGAACTTTTTATCGTCTATCATGTAAATAAGATTTTACTAAACCGAGCGCAAGTTTACCTAGTCCGTAATGCTCAAGTTTCAAGAGTAAGGTTTCGTGATTAACGCTGCCAAATACATGGAGAGGTCACAAAAAAATCCTATGGCATCTTGGGCTTCCTCCCACGCTGTAAATATGTGTTTTACTAAGGTGACCTTTTCGAATACCAAAGTGTTATATTTATGAATACCGGCAACACGGATACTGGTGTATAATTATTAGTGTCTTTGCTGTCACCAGATTTAAAAAGTGGAATAACCTTACTGTATTTCACAAAATCTGGGAAGACTCCTTGATCTACACACAAATTAAACCCTAACGCTAAGTATGGTGATATAGTCTCGATTATGGATGTACAAACTGATAAACATTCCCCATAGATCTTCGGTCAATTTGATTTTGATTTGTCGAAAAGCTTTTATAACTATCATAGGGCTTATAATGTTTAATTACATTCAGAACTTCGTTGATTTAAGCATGTCATGCTAGCAACAAAGTGATTGTTTGACTGAGTGAAGACATTACAGAAGCAGTAAGTCTCTGTTTATCAAAAAACTCTCATAAACAATATCGGTCAGTGCAGCTAAAGAATAAGAACAAATTACCTCAAATTTCAGTATTTAAAGCAGGCGTATCGATCAAACAGGTAGTAAGTATTACCAAAAGATCTTTCTGTAACTCGCACCCATCTAGACCAGCAGACCGAAGTAATGAAAAGAACATACCGAATTGTTAATTCCATATTTTTTTGCAGGATTTCGATATTGCAGGACCCATTGTTAAAATCTCGAAGGCCACTTCGTTACACTGGGTGAATGTCTTCTATTACAGATGTGGGCACAGTCTTGGTCGCAGATATCAAAGCCAACTCTTTCCTCAACAGAGGGTGGCAGTGGCTGCGGCATCACCGGCTGAACTGACTCGCCGTCAGTTCTCGACCAAGGCCGACAGAAGATACCTGTGTCTGGTCTGATTTTACTAGTCTTGGCAAATCTATGAGCATGTCGGACGCCAAAAGCTCATCTGGAATCAACTATCAATTGTTCCAATAGTTACGTACCTGTACTACGGTAGTAGATGCCTGCTTGAAATCGAAGGTATTCATAGATAGTAGAAGTTTCTCTAAGAGATTTCTTTAAAGATATTGGTATTCTCACGGTTGCACCACAATTCATCCTTGACAACAATTTAAAAAATTAGGCAAAATTTACACTTGTACACTAAATATAGTGATATTGACAGTGTTAACACTAGAAATAAGGACAAACTACGTGCCCCCTTTCACCGGCTTCATAAGGTTCATAACTCATTTGTTGGGCTTGGTGTAACCTTTTATAACAAGATACCCTCTTCTTTTCTAGACTTGCCTTTTAATGCGTTTAAAGCTCAACTAAAATCCAACCTTTGTTCAAAGGCATACTATTCCATCAACGACTACTTAGACGATAAGAATAGTTGGTCACCCTAGTTTAACGGAAGACAATGTTTATGTTCCTTCTTTGACGGCACGGTTGGCGCAGTGGTTAAGCGATTGACTGCTGCGCTGCGTGTCGCGGGTTCGATTCCCGCACGGAACACATATTTGTATGACCTACATGTATTTGTTCCGAGTCTGGGTGTTTTTCTATCTATAATATGTATGTATTTACAAAAAAAAAAAAATTGTATATAAGTAGTTTATCAGCCATCTTGTTACCATAACACAAGCATTAGGTTGCTTAGCTTGGGACAAATGGTGCTGTGTGAAATGTCTTACTTACTGACAGGACACTTGAATTAGCTTACTGACAGGTTATTGTTATTAACTTATTTTACTTCGATGGTCTTACTTTATCTTTTTGTGACTTCAAGTGACGGCTATGTGAACAGAACCCAGCAATGCATAAATATGTAAGTTGTCACGCCCTTTATGCCTGGAGGCTTTTATTTGTGTAGTAATCTTTTTTATTTACATTTTAAGTAATAATTTTTTAGCTTGAGTACGTATAGTTTTTATTATATTTGTTGGTATATTGGCGTGGCTAGCTGACATATTATGGCAAATAATTTAATTTTATGTTCTGTTTTGTAATGTTAATTACCGAACATAGGTACCTAGTATTGTATACAATCAAGTATTTTCTTTTTAATTGAACAGACACCTGTGCTGCTGGGGAGTTTGTTGCGCCACTTCTTCTTCCCAGCGATAGCACTAGGAAGTGGTAAAGGGCGGGCGTTTTTGGGGGACTGTCAACATGTACTTTAAAGTAGGACAGTTACTGTTGGGTCTTATAAAGTCACCTCAAGCAATTTTCACGTGGCGATGAAAAATTAATATAGTGAGTTAACAGTTCTGGGTAAGGTACATTCCGAAGCGTTATACCGTGAACCCAGTTTCTTTTAAGACCAGTCACACCTCGAGTCGTTGCGACGTGAGTCTCATATTATAAAAGGGTGAGTACTTACAGTTGGTCTGCTGTAATAATGCATAGGATAATGTTATCGCAATGCGGAGGTAAACTACGGTTAAGGTACACCTCGAAGCGTTGTACCATGAAACGGAGTTTCAAGACAAGTCGCACCTCGAGTCGTTGTGACGTGAGTCTCGTTTGATAGGTTAGTAACAACTCGAATCGTTGAAACGTGAACCTTCAAAAAGGGTGCTGTGACCCTGTAGATACATCGGACCAAAACGATGACCTGTAACGCGTCCTCGTCAAATTCCTTTCCAATTTCCTTATAGTTCCTTCTTGATGCGGTTGATGGAGTTTGTATGCGATTGCATCCTTTTCGGCATAATATTAATTTATAATTTTATAACGATAAAACGACGTAAATCGTAACTAAACAATATAATTATATTTTGTGCGCAATAATGGCGGAGCACTAAAATGTGAATGAAGCATTGACGGCAAACTGATAGCGAGAATAAGGCATCCGTCTTAAAAATTCTTAATGAGTATAGATAGAGATATGTGTTACTACGAGTTGTAGTACAATGCTAATCTCTACGAACGAGGCTAAAGTATAATTCTATTTTTCACTTACATTCATGTTGTATATATAATCTGTACATTTACCTACTTATTATAATATTTACCGTTAAAGCACACCCTCACAGAGCACATAATTAGACGCCTCGCTCGCACCCGACATTCAAGCACCGCAAGTTTGAGTTTGAGTTTGAGTTTTGAGTTTGCACTGACTCTGTTCACCACTGAGATGGTATAAAAGTATTGCTATAGAAAGAACTCGATCGCATCGTCGCTGACCTTCAGGTAAAATAAATCAGCATAATAACTTAGAAAAAAAACGTGTTTGATTTGTAATAATGTAGAGTACTAGATAACGCATGTGCTATACAATAATATAAATCTGTAGAGGTATGTGTCTACCATCGTTATCACAATGTTTATCGACAGATATCAGCTAATCTCGTGTTTACTTTGATAATGACACTCGTGTTCGCATGTTGAATCATTATATTGTTAATGTACTTGAAATTAAATAAGGTTTTTTTTTGTCAGACATCCAACAAAGTATCGAAGTAAAATTGTTTGAAAATATTTGAAGAAAAGTTGTAAACCGTTCTTTATAGCTTTTTTTTTCAAATGAAAACAATGTCAAATGAAATATGTTTATTTATGCATAAATTTATTCCTACCAGCAAAATATGTTATGCAATTAAACGCCTGAGGAAACTGGTAGGTGTGTGTGAAAGGTATGCAAACTCAAACTCAAACTCAAATCATTTAATTCAACTAAACCAATTACAGGCACTTTTGAATTGTCAAAGGGTCGGTCAGTCAGAAAGATGAAGCTAGTTGCCCATTCCAAAGCGTAGGTACCTATGGAGAAGAATGGGCAAGAAACTCCATGGACACTCTTTTAAATCATAAAATTCTTACAAAATATTTGATGACATCATTCGTGTTGAAATTAACCATGTGAGAACGATGTAGAAAAGACGTGCACGTTAAAAGCGTCCGTTATAGAAAACATAAAAACAATTCAGAAATTAAAAATTACAACCAACCGCAACCCCACAAAACACAGACCCCCCCTTTCATACACCACACCACACCACAACACACCATTCTACTACACAGCACGCCACACCACACAGCCACATCTCCCTCCTTTAACACACATACCTACTCATTCATATTCGTAGTTGAGCCGAGTCATTATAGGTTCATCATGTTACGAGTATCACACACAAATTAAGGATTTTTTGAACACGAAGCTACAGTAGAACACTGACTCCTAAGTCACAGGGTACCCCTAGTTTAGGAGGCAGGGATCTTCACTATTTGTGCAGCCTTTTTTCGTATGTATTCCTGTGTATTGTAATGGCTTTCTAAACTAAGGTTTTTGTGTTAATAAACTTATTTTTATTTTTATTTTATTTTTACAATAAGCCGTGGCAGCTAAGAGATGACCAGTCCCTACTGACGGCGCCCGTTCACGAACATGACGTATGGATCAGCACCATTCAGCTCAACCATTTTGAAGGGAACTTACTGATCCAACACACACGCCACCACCAGCGAGACATTAGAGTGAGCATGACATACTCTCAGCCGCCAGGGCACATTTAAGTCAATGAAAGACGTACCCAGTAAATGGTAGCTTTATAGAAAGTACATAGTGCTCACACGTGTGCTATGCAATTATACAATACTAAACAATTGAGTTTATACAATGCAAATATACTTTTCTTCCAATGTTCCGCAGCTCCAGCAATGTTTCCGAATGCTAATTAGTTTAAGCGCCCCTGTGGAGCTGGACCAGCATTGAGCCAAGCATTTTTGTCAGCGATGTAATCCCCTAACTTATAATATGCTTGGCTACATAGTGTGCGTTTAATACAAGATTTAAATTTCGTTTCATTCAGTTGGAGTATGTGGGGAGGAATTTTATTGTAACATTTTAAACAGTACCCCATGAAGGTTGAGTCTACTTTAGCCAGTCTGAAACCTGTTTGAACTAATTGGTCCCTATTTCTAGTCCTATAGTTGTGTTTTTCACCTCTTTTGTTGAATAGATTTAAATTTTTTCTTACGTACATGATATTTTCATAGATGTATTGACAAGGTACCGTCATGATGTTAATATCTTTAAACAGTTCCCTTAAAGAATCGCGCCTGCGGAGGCCATATATTGCTCTGATGGCTCTTTTCTGCAGAATAAAAATGGACTCGATATCTGCAGCCCGTCCCCATAGTAAAATACCGTAAGACATGATACTATGAAAGTAACTAAAATAGACTAGCCTCGCGGTATCTACATCAGTAACTTGACGGATTTTTCTGATGCCAGTGCTCATGGCCTGTTAAACAGCGTGTCTCGGAAAGGGTATATACATAGCAAAGGCACGGCTTCTTTGGATGATATCAAACGATATTGGAAGGGTTTCAACTCAAAATAAAATACTCTAAAAATTGATACCAAATTTTCGGTTTCTTAGGTTTCTTAAATTCAAATCATAACAAACGTGTCACCGCACTACGTAGGTCAATGACTTCAACTTCAGTTGCCAATATTACGATAAATCTCTTCCGTAATTCTGCGCGCCTAGTATCGTAGTAGCCTACTGCAGGCGCTGTTCTTTGTCGGCGCGAACTGACGAAATAAAACATATCGCCGCACGTGCCGTCAAAGGGACGCAATCCCTTTGGGGGTTTTTTGGCGGCGGCGCGCGCGCAATATTAAACCATACGGACCATACCTACTTTACCGTGATGTAAAAAATAATGCGTAATTATTGATTTACAGTTTACTACTCGTTAATATCAAGCCAGGAATTGCACGTAAAAACTGACATTCAAAACTTACGTAAAAAATCGAAACAAAGTTTAGGTAGGTTAACTAGTTTCATCCCTTAGTATTACTTATTACCGAGTAAACAGTAAAATCTTAAAGCTTTGCCTAATTTAGTAAATTGACTTACATTTTTAAAGATGGGATTCGATGTGGTGACCTTGGTATTGTATGCACAAGGCCGCTCGCTTGTTATGTCTGGTGTTATTGTCCGGAAAGCGGCCTCAATCCGCACTTTCATTTTGTCCATTGTATCACACTGTACTGCGTACACTACATTTTTAATGTACCCCCACAAAAAGAAGTCTAACGGGGTTAGGTCTGGGGATCGTGGAGGCCAAGCCACGCTTCTACTACCACGCCCAATCCACGACGACAGACGATGTACCATCCGACTAAGACATGCCGAAGGCAGCTGCCGACGCTCAGCATCTGGTCTACCCTCAATAAAACGGCGACGGTACAGTTCTCAGGCAGCTCGCAAATTACCATGTTCTGCTCCAACACACATCATCATTTCGTAATATTCGCTATTACTTAACATTTTGCAAACACAACAAAAAAAGTCAATTAGGTGTAGTCGTACTGAACTGATGCGCGTATCACAGGGATAAAAACGAGTGCACTAGACACGGAACAGACGTCGACTGACGAGCAAAACAAATAACAATAATGCTAAATAAAACTCCTATTCCCTGCTATCCTGGTACAGGGTAGCTGTACCTATTAGTGTCCTGTCCACTACTATTAAAAAACGTTGTTCAAGAATTCAAGATTATTTTACATCCTATTAATAATTTCAACTAAACTCCGTAAATCTAATACACTAGAGCAAACTTTACGTAATTCAAATTTAAAAGTTGAAAAATCATTAATTTTTTTTTGGGACGGGAAAATCATCAATGACTCAGCTCCTCCCGCCCTGGGTGGGGGGAGGGAGGAAGTGTTAGACTCTTACTGACTAAAAACCACCCTGTTCCTTCAGTTGCCCTTGCATTCCGGGGCCGCGTTATCTCGTTAGAACATTTCCGCAACCCCGGAAATTCCCGCAACTCCGGAAAATCATTAATTTCAATCCATTAAAGATCATATTACGGGCCGCGTTATTTCGATAGAAGTTGTATTTACCAGGGTCCAGGACTTGTTAATTGAAACTACACGGACTGCAATTGGTTCACTTTCCCTATGACCCTAACCCAGTAGGTTTACACACATTATGATACTTCATTGTATGTGTAACGACGTAATCAGGGTTCTGTGAGCAAACGATTTTCAATTCGGCAATAACAATTCCTGTTACTCATGCGCTCCTAGTACTTTATTGATTTCTTTCCACAGTTAGATGCAGTTTTGCGACATTTTTTATTGACTTTATTTGAATTAATAAAGACTAAACGTGCTCAATCCAATAAAACCCATGTACCACTCAAACAGCACCGACAGACCGTGAACTTCCGATAATTCTTCGGTTAGTCCTATAGACAAAAATTATGCGTGCGTGCTATTATTTTATTATAATAAAAACTATTAACTTGTTAATAATAGTTTTTCGTGCTAATTATTAAAAAAAACCTTATTTTAATAATAAAATTATGAACGGAACCCGATGTGTGAACTGTGATTTTATTTGTACAGTCAACAGCAAAAGTAGATGATCAAAATCAGAAATTTAATACTAATGAACGGAGTTTGCGTCAGAACTGTGGGGCGTCGAAGTGATTCAAAAGTATGTCAGACTCAGTGTCATACTTTTAAATCACTTCGACGCCACACAGTTCTGACGCGAACTCCGTTAATTAGTATTGAATTTCCGATTTTGATCATCTACTTTTGCTGTTGACTGTACTAGGAGAAGAATAAGTTCCGAAGAGGTGAATTGAAATGATGTTTTGGGTTCACTTGGACATAAATTGTTAACTAAATCCTTTTTCTATTCTAAGTTCTAATGGCAAAATTAAATATTAATTCGTGAATGCACGTAAGGATTCGATTTTTATGATCAATTCAATGGTACGAGCTGACGATTTTACGAAACAACTCCTGCATCGTATGTGTAAAAATTATTATGTTATGTGCTCACAATCTTTGAAGTTCATATTTGCCCAAAGTATTGTGCTGACAAGTGACAATCATAAACAGCGAATCGGTAGGTTTATTTATTTCAAATAAGATCAATTACATACATAATTATTATGCCGACACTTTTTAACTTGTCCGCATTGTTTATGTTAGCAATACGCGACAACAACAACAACATGCAACATTTGACGGTTTGATAGAAGTTCTCATTTCGAATGACATAGCCCAGGATATTTACAGGAATATTGTTGTTGAATTAGATATTTACTATGTTGTAGGTACGATGGTAAGGTGGGTGGAAGATTACTAGGTAGATAATAATTATCTACAAAGTAATCTTCTACAAAAGGGCCACTAAGTAAAAAACCAACTTATGTGTAAATGATACGTGATAATGCAAGCAGGTATCTCAATATTATTTCGTTAAATGATACCAAGACCAATTAATTGTATTGTAGCTAGTTCACAAACATAATCAAAGTTTAGGAAAAGTCAGTAATAATATTTTTTAAACAAAATTAAACATGCGGAACCTTTTATTCAGAATTACCAGGAGGTTTATTTTTACTTACAAACAGTTCGCTGACACCGATCAGCTGACTTAGTGCTAGTGATGTGCTTATTTCAATTTTAAAAGTTCGGTTTCTGGTATCAATGTATTAAAAAATCTCATAACTTCCGAACGTGTAGACATAGGATTTAAAAACCCTTCCAATATCGTTTGATATCATCCAAAGAAGCCGTGCCTTTGCTATGTATATACCCTTTCCGTGACACGCTGTATAATGTGAAAAAGAGTGTCGTGATGGTGTTTGGGGCTGGTGGAAAATGTCCAGAAATGTTGAATGGTTTACCATTATCGCGAGTGCACTCTTTCAAGTACCTTGGGCATGTTTTGACCACTAGCCTTAAGGATGATGACGATATTGAGAGAGAGCGGAGGGCGCTGTCGGTCAGAGCGAATATGATTGCCCGCAGGTTTAAGCGTGCTTCTACGGAGGTTAAAAAAACACTTTTTAGAGCCTTCTGCTCCTCATTTTACACCTGCGGCCTGTGGGTATATTTTACGCAGAGATCGTACAGTGCCCTTTGCGTTCAGTACAATAATGCCTTCAGGGTGTTGATGGGGCTGCCTCGCTTCTGTAGCGCATCAGGGATGTTTGCGGAATTACGTGTTGATTGCTTTTATGCATTAATGCGTAAAAGATGTGCGTCCTTGTTGCGCAGGGTGCGAGCCAGTTCCAACAGCATCCTGGGAGTTATTGCGGACAGGCTGGACTGCTCTATTGTAAGTTGTTGCTCCAGTATCTCAGCTGGAATGCGGAAGCAGTGATTGTGTTGTTGTGTGTTTTTGTGTAATTGTTGCTGTAATTGTATCAATAACATAGTTGTAAGTTTATTCTATTGATACTAACGCTCTATGAGTCTTATGGTTACTCTTAATAAAGAATTTTATTATTATTATTAATTAACGCGTCCAATATTATCAAGCGATAATAACGCGCCTTTGGGGTGAGCCTTACAGTAGTGATAGCGATAGCGCCTAAAGTAAGTCAATATTCAACTGTTATACACATCTGCCAATGTAACTCAAACATAATAATCTGTAGCTGAAAGAGAACACGACGTGATCTTGTAGGGAGGGGAGGAACGCGCACAATGTTCGCGCATATGAAAAAATATAAACGCATTTCATATTGAATATAAGAAAGAAAGGTTAAAATAAATAGAGGCGTGGAATTAGATCAAGTTAATATAAATTGCTTCTTTGACAACGTTGTGATGTACAATCTCATCATGTTTATGCTTTGTGTGGCGTGATATTTTCCGCGCTGTTTTTCTATAGGACATGGATACCGCGGGACACGCGCGTACACACGCGGGATTATCAAACAAGGAGGGACCTTGTTGGATAATCCCGCGTGTGTCGCACAAAATTAGAATACAAAAGGTTTAATATATACAAGATATATAGATAGAGATAAGGAACCAGCACATTGTCTCGAAATCTCGACAAGAAAACTTATCCGGTGTGCGGAATTACAATTTTATCTAGAAAATGGTTTTAAGAACGCCTTTTTATCTCTATTCAGAAAAGTTTTCCAATAGTTAGCTGAATAGGTACCAAACGTATTGATCGCCCCAATAAATAAAACATTAGCAAAGAACGTGCTGACCAACATCTTCTAGTTTTAGTTAGATAAAGCTACCATGAGCCTAACATGACATCGGTTCAAGCACTCGTTTTGTCATCCTAATTAATGACGTCAACATAATATTACAACGTCAATGTGCCATGCGAAGTATTTAAATTAATTTTCATTTCGTATTTAACTCTATACAATATGAGTTTGATTAATCCAATTAATTATAGCTTTATTGGCATGGGCAAATTGGATTTGAAGAGTATAATTGACATAATCCATTTATTTTCGACAGACACACATTTGCTGTTTACGCTGCAAATATTTTTTCAATATATAAACTGAAATTCAGTGTAGGTACTTGTTTCACGTAATTCTCTGTCCAATTTCTCTGGTTATTGTAAAGTCAGCAGCATAAAATTGTTCTCTCGTTAAAATCATTTTCACTTGTACGGAGTAAAAAACTATCAGGAATCGTGTCGTAAAGTTGTCATCGCGTCCGGAGCCGGACGGCGGTGCGTATCATTGAATGAATGCGGATAATTAGCGCTCGAGCGGCATCAGTTCCGGACGAGTGCCGTCGATTGCCGTCCGAGTGCCGTGCGAGTGCCGGCCGACAATTAGTCGGCACTGGATGTCAGCGCGCGGGACGTATAGCGGTTTCAACAATATGTAAGCTCTTGTTTTGCCTTTATGGGCGCTGCTTCTAAATACAAATATGTCAACTTGTTTCTCAGCATGGCAATGTTTGTTGTAATGATAAATAAATTGACCTAAGTTAATTATTCTTTTTTTGAAACTATTCGAAATATTCGCTAGACTTCACTTTATTAGTTATCTCTTCGTGCCAACATAAATAAGTCTTAAAACTTGAGGTCTTATTTCGCATAACATTTAAATTTTACTGATGTCTTAGGTAAGACAAATATTTTACTGCATTTATATTTTGTTTGTCTTGTAGTTCTTTGTAATTTCTGGTAAAAATCTTGCATAATATCTTGCAATCATGTATATACAGACATATTCCAAAATGATCATTACGATGTGCAGCATGAGTCCGGGTATGTGTATACTTACGGTCGAATCCTCAAACACTATATTCAATTTTAAGTCGTACTAAAAGTACCGTTTGTTACTTCAACAAGTAATATCATAAACAAATCATTATTGTTTCGATCGATTACGGCAAGTAATCGAGGACGATTCGTCACGTTACGGTCGAGTACAAGGGTTGTCGGTGGCCGCGGTTACAATTTAATGAATAGGGTTGTTGACCCTCATCTTGATGTATTGACGGATTAGATTGAATAGACAGGAGGATGTACAGTCGCAGACATGTGTTATTTAACACAATACTATCGAAACGCCGGGTTATAGCCATTTCATACGTACTACTGATCAGGCACGGTCGGATAGCTAATAAGTCTTACGTGTTCGATCATTGAACGCATAGGTCTGGGTTCCAATCTCGAGATGTGACTTTTATTTTTCTTTTCCAACAATAATCTTTTTCGGATTTTTTTTATTATTCGATAGAATAATAAACGAGAATAATAAATTATTATGTTTTTATCATTATATTGTTATTGTAATATGGGGATAAAAATAAAAATGTTTTATAAGTGATTTCAAATTGTTTATTCGTTATAATTTTAAAAACTAGAAGTAAATAAACTTCTAGCTAAAACAGTTTATTTTCTCATAAAGAACAATTTATTGAAGTAAAGCAGGTACTCTAACAAACTACAACTAGCAAATCTACCCACGTCAATAAAAAAAGTGCGGACTCCTTGTCACAATACAATTAAATTATTCAGTAGGCTAAACCTCAAAATAGTCCTTATTACGGATATGACACAATATTATTTTAATTAGATTACTAAAATCCATTTGTAATTTATAACTTAATACTTTGTTTATTCCCCATTATTATCAATGCTATCAAGTAAACGCTGGCGCATGAATCAAACAATATTGAAACATATAACTGTTCTTGAACTTCAACTGCTCATCAGATCTCTCATTCCGTGCTTCCCATCGCTGTATCGCAAAATGTAAGCGTTCTTGTTTATGTTTTTCAATCAAAGGAGATGGCTAAACCGAAGTATGGACGAATCTCCAGCAATGTCTAGACATGGTACCTAGCAATATGTAATGCTGAATAGCTGAATATTAGTATTTCATACAGAAAAAGTTTCAGGCGCTTTTTATATCTTTATAATC
Organism: Apamea crenata; assembly: GCA_949629185.1. Taxonomy (NCBI): domain Eukaryota; kingdom Metazoa; phylum Arthropoda; class Insecta; order Lepidoptera; family Noctuidae; genus Apamea; species Apamea crenata. Next base: position 296,694 of record OX451375.1, read on the forward strand.
CTGAAAATGAAATCGTGTAACTCCTACGTCAATAGGCATAAAAAACTGCAAATAAATTACATTGCTATGAACTTTTACCTAGGTGTTACCCAAACAACACTAGATTTTTGTCCAAAACCAAATCCCTATAGTAAATGTACTCGAGAGATGGGTTCTGGACGCTGAATGGGGCAACGCGCGCAAGAAAACACTCAGGCGGCAGGATTTTTCTGACTTGATTTACATTGGTCAATACAACCTACACGAATGTATAGCTAAACCTTCCGGAAGTGACAACCCCATCAAAATATGTTTGTTGAAACATCCGTACAGACAGACAGACAAACGCGCCAGGAGGACTTAGTTTAATTAGTATGTGGTGATTGTAAAATCCTGCCTAAACTAGATAACGAATACTGTGAGTAACCAAGGACTTTAAAAGATCATCATCATTCTCCTGCCCTAATCCCAATTTATTTGTGGTCGGCGCAACATGTCTTTTTCTTCCATACTCCTCTATTAGCCGCCATCTCGGTAGTCACCCCCTTTCTAACCATATCATCATTCACACAGTCCATCCATCGTTTCGTTGGTCGTCCCCTACTCTTATAGCCATCGGCATTCATACTCAAAACTACTTTAAAAGATATTGAAATAAAACAACAAACAAAAATGCGATTAATTTATTTATTCTGTGAATCTTATAAGAACATTATATAAAAAAGTTAGTTTAGGTTATCTGTCTGTCTGATCAAATCATTCTGATTGGATGTTGCCCAATAACACAACCAGAGAGAGAGAGGTCAGGGACAGTAGTCCTGACGATTTGTAGGCCGAGAAACTGAATATCTGAAGAGGAAGATGATAAATGCTACCGGACGGGTATGTAAAGATAAAAAAATACACTGTGTTTAAAAACATTTTATTTAGATAATAGAAAGCTGGATGTGACGTTTGTAAATTCTGCAAACGGCCTCAAGTTATGCGCACTATTGTATGACCAAATAAACGTACATCACTAGTTGCTTCTGAATTCAGCAGCTCATAACAAGGATGACAAATGTTGGCATCCCTTGGAACCTAGAACAAACTTAATTACCTTATTACCCACATGAATCATTTATAATACCTACACATTTGATTATTATGACATCTAAAGCAACCAGTCTGTTGTAGTCGTGACGTGTTGAGATGAGTCTTTCTGATTCATTGCCATTGAGTTCATTATGTATTTTGAAAACACGGTAAACTACTTGAAGTCACATTTGTTCGATGTTTCTTATATTTATCGGTTCTAGAATGATTCTAGCTGTAGATGACTTACCTCAATTGTTAACCATCGTGCTAAGATAGTGAGTAGAAAAGCAGGCAATGAAGAGGCGATATGCTGCCGCAGCCTTTGCCTGGTTACACCGCAGTTTATGCATCGCAGGATGAATCCGATGAATTGATTGCAAGTCAAGTCCGTGTCGAGTAGCAAGAGGTCAGTAGGTAGGCAAGCACACACAATAAGCAAGCGAGGGTCAATGAAAATCCAAAATGAAAAACCACAACGAACAAGCAAACGGCAGTGTTCCAACGATGTCTAACATCTGACGTTTGTTTTTTTTCATAGAGATGGGATTGAACGTCAAGTGTAATCGAATCAATAAAATAATCGATTGGGTTGAAAAATAAAAATATACTTAAATAGTTTTTGTCGACCTGTATTCAGTTAATATTTTTCGACACAAAATAGGTAGTACATTAAACGTAGAAGCACATTCTGAAGCTTTCAATTATTTTTATTTGATTTTGATACGAAAAGAGTGGAATTGAATAGAGTCGATTGTCACTTAGAAACAACCCCGTTTCCCTGTGAAAACACAATAAGAAGCAACTAAACAGGACACCGAATTGAATTCCATCGATTCCCGCCAATAACTCTGATTGCCACTTCTTAGTTTCAGAAAATAAATCGTTTTGATACCTGTTACCAAAAATCGATATAAGTATAGTTTGATTTGACATTTTAGAAAAGCGACATGACCCGTCCCTAGTTGCAGTACTGTATTATTATTCCCCTTGAACTTGTCATGTCAATCAAAAAAAGCAACTAAGATACTTTTTTTATGTTTAACAGTTCACGAAAGCGCTAGGAAATTATTAAAAGCTTAATAATTCATGAATGAATATTTAAATATTACGAGTTAATGTGAAGTTACTAGACATGCTTGGGGCAGTCATTTAGCCATGTCCTTTGGGCGAACGGTTTGCACGGCGAAGGGTTCGTAATGATGTGTCGAATAATTCGGCAAAATATCTTGTTGGTATGAAACCACTTGTTTCATATTCACTGATTAGCTAGGGCTTTCCACTTAGCTTTCGACTGGCAAGGCTTTTCCTGATATCTTTTGACCCTCCGACTCACAGTAGGTATTTCTCTAAAACAAAAAAAGAGTGCTGTTAGGCTACTAAAAAATACGAATATTACCAATTTGAAACCAAATTATTTTGAAAATAGATATGTTAAATTAAATAAATCTATTATTATTATATATAATGTTATATTTTATATTCATCATTAATTTTCTTTTCTTCTATCTAAGCTTTATGATAAATATAAAACCTTTAAAATAAATAAATAAAAGGATCAGCAGTTATACTTCAATTACAAAAAAATCGATAAAATAATTAAATCATAGTAATCACACTCAATCCGGTTTCATCAAATTACTGTGATATAATTTAAGTCCACTTTTACGCAGCGCGATAATATCTGCTATCATCTCAACACTTGAATTTCTTTGCATTTCAAAATGAACTACAACACCGCTAATGGATTAAACACACGTCATAATCTACAATAACAAGTTCAGCAACCAACCAAAAATAAATAACGTTCTATTTAGTCGCGGTGAATGACTCGTAAGCTAACTGCATCCGTCTACCTTATGTTTTGTTTATTTAGATTTCATTAGGTATAATCATAAAATTTTACGAATAAGTGAACAAGACGAACGTGACAAGGAACTCAATAGCGTGATTATTCAAAGTAATTGCAAACGAATGTGAGAGTGTGTGAATAGAGTGTGTGTGTGTACCTATACAATAGAGTATAGAAATTACTCATTAGAAGAAGGTCGTAAGTTAAACAAAAGTGTCAATCTATTTCTTCGTGACAATGCCACTCGACTTCGAACCCTTAGTGAACAACCCAATGGAATAGTGAAGTAAACCTAATAATATCAACTTACTTTCTAAAACTTAACGTTGTTACTTCTATAGGCAGTCCCCATGTCTGCCTATGTTTCTAATGTTTATGTATAGGTATGCCTATCGGGGTCTCCATGGCTCAAGTACTGTTTAAGTTAATAAGTCAAGTAAATCATTCAGACTCTCGACAGACTCTCGAGTATATAATATACTAATATTATAAATCTGTCTGTGTGTTACGCAATCAAGCCTAAGCTATTTAAATTAAATTTGGTACAGAGATAGTCTAGAGCCTGAGAAAGGACATAAGCTACTATAGGGGATGAGAGTTTGTATGGAAATTAGGTCATTTTTAAAGCTAGAAACTTGAAACTTATTTTTTAGGCTTTTGATTAGATATAAATAAATACAACGTTCAAAGTTTGTAAAAAATTTACTCTAAAGGGAGTAAAAATAGGTGATGAAAGTTTTTGTGTTATGACATCGGCAAAAAAACTTACGACTCCGTATCAAAGTAGCGACAAACAAATACGCGACAACTGTTAGGGCGACAGTACGTTATGTCGACCATCAGTGGTGCGACAGTACATCAGCTCGATGTACGTTAGTGCGACAGATTGTTTTCACGACAAATGATGGGACGACGAAACTTTTGATCGACGAACGATAGCGCGACACAATTTTCGCTCGACAATCTAAGGAGCTACAAACGTTGAAAAAAATATATAAATACAAAAAATAAAAAATGGAAATTGTAAAATAAGTTTTACTTTACTTATACTGTATTTTATGTCATTATGTCATATTAAGAAATAGTGATAATAGTGACATACAATACAGTATGATTAAAAATAAAACCTATTTTCCAATTCCCAATTTTTTATTTTTTGTATTTATATTTTTTTTTTCAACGTTTGTAGCTCCTTAGTTTGTCGAGCGAAAATTGTGTCGCGCTATCGTTCGTCGATCAAAAGTTTCGTCGTCCCATCATTTGTCGTGAAAACAATCTGTCGCACTAACGTACATCGAGCTGATGTACTGTCGCACCACTGATGGTCGACATAACGTACTGTCGCCCTAACAGTTGTCGCGTATTTGTTTGTCGCTACTTTGATACGGAGTCGGTCTGAGAATCGGCCAAAATCTATTTTTCATACAAATATATATATATATATATATATTTCCTAGAAATAATGTATATGGCAAAACAACGTTTGCCGGGTCAGCTAGTATGATATAATATTATAAATCCGAAAGTAAGTTTGTTTGTTTGTTACGCTTTCACGCTAAAATGGCTGAACGGATTTGGGTGAAATTCGGTACGTGGTTAGACCATGACTTGGAAAAGGACATAGGCATACTTTTGATCTTGAATCGCAGACGATGTCGCGGGCAACAGCTAGTTGATTTTACGGACAATTTGTTGAACCGTCCGCTGTCTGGCTGTAACTGTAAACAGGGTGAAATTAAATAAGCTAGTGCAACTCCGCAGACTGTCGCAGACGTGGTGGGTATCGGTATCTAAATACGATAAAACAAAAAGAGATTTCTTGTTATATTTTTTGGGGTTAACGACTGTTTTTCTCAACTACGCCACGTTATGTTTTTTTTTTCCTTATAATAATAATAATAATATCCCTGGACATTTCACACAGCACCATTTGTCCCAAGCTAAGCAACCTAATGCTTGTGTTATGGTAACAAGATGGCTGATAAACTACTTATACAATTTTTTTTGACTGACTGAGACATCAACGCACAGCCTAAGCCGCTGGTCCTAGAGACATGAAATTTGGAGGGTGTATTCTTCGTGAAGAGTAGGTATCCACTAAGAAAGGATTTTTCGAAATTCCACCCCTAAGAGGGTGAAATGGGGGGATTTGGTTTGTATGAAAAATCTTATTCTTTGAGTTAATAAACTTGAAACTTGGCATGAATACTTATATCTAAGTAAATTATGAATTTGAAGTTTTTATAAACTACCCCCTAAAAGTGGATTGGGGGTTTCAAAGTTTGTATGGAAGAATTTTAGCGCGCGGTCCGATTTAATCGAAACTCAGTATTTGTACCTAAAATTGAAAGGAAAGAATAATGTGTATCAGGGTTTTTCGAAAATCTACCCCTGACGGCCTGAAAAGGGGTAGTCAATTTTACAGGGGAGGATTTTACAGCGTGGCTTGATTAACTCGAAAATTGGTATAAATAATCTTTGAGTCAAGTTATCAACACACCCCAAATGATTTTTCAAAATTCCACTCCTGTGGGGGTGAAAAGCGGGGATACAGTTTATTTGAAAAATCTTATTCGTTAGGTTAATAATCTTGGAAATTGGCATGAATACTCGCTTAAGTAAGCAATAAAGTTTATCATTGTTAGTTTTTCAATACTACTCAACGGGGATATAGGGGTGTTAAAGTTTGTGTGGAAGAATTTGAACGCGTGGTCCGATTAACTCAAAACTCAGTGTACTGTGTGTGTACTTAAGACTAAAAATAAATAATAACACGTATGAGGGTTTTTCGAAAATCGACCCCTAACGGGGTGATAAGGGGTAGTTAATTTTACAGGGGAGGATTATAATAAGTGGCTTGATTAATTATAAAATTGGTATAAATAATCTTTGAGTCAAGTTATGAATTCTTATGATTTTTTTAAAATTCCACTCCTGTGGGGGTGAAAAGCGGGGATACAGTTTATATAAAAAATCTTATTAATTTATTTAATAAACTTGAAACTTGGCAACAATACTTGTCAAAGTAAGTAATATAGTTTATCATTATAAGTTTTCAAACTACCCCTCAAAGGGGGATATTAGGGGTGTTGAAGTTTGTGTGGAAGAAATTGAATGCGCGGTCCGATTAACTCGAAACTCAGTATTGATACTTTTGACAGAAAATAATTAATAATAAGTATGTAAAGTTGTCGAAAATTGACCCCTGACGGGACAAAAAGGGGTAATTCGGTTTTTAGGGGAGGATTTGAACTTGAAACTGTATGTTACATTTTCACGCTTAGACCACTGAACTTCTGATTTGGCAAAGAGATAGATGGCATCCTGGGGAAGCACATACTTTTTATCCTGGTAGCACGTTCCCGTGGGATAACTTCCGACATCCACGCGGGCGAAGCCGCGTGCAGAAGCTAGTACATACATATTATAGATAGAAAAACACCCAGACTCGGAACAAATACATGTAGGTCATACAAATATTTGTTTCGTGCGGGAATCGAACCCGCGACACGCAGCGCAGCAGTCAAGCCTTGTTTCGTGTTTAGATACCCACCACGTCTGCGGAGTTTCGCAAGCGCATTAAATTAGACCCTGTATTTACAGTTATATCAAAAGGTTAAGCTATACTCAAACTAAAAGCATTTATTTCAATTAAACCACTTACATACACTTTAGAATTGTGAAGGAGTCTGTCAGTCAGACATATGAATCTAGTTGCCCATTCCAAAGCAGAGTTTCTTGCAGTTGCTTAGTGGAAGAAACTCCACGGCAGAGGCTATGGAGTTTGTCTTTAAGTAAGTAAATAAATAATTTGATTTTGATATCCAACTGATCATTAAGAATCGTTGTGCGCCGTGACAAGCAGACATCCTGTTTATACATCCGTGATTAAAATTTAATTAATAGCAACCCCTCGTAAGGGGTGTATGTATTGGCAGCACACACCCCGCACACCCCGACGCACACCCCGCACACGGCCCCGACCCCCGTCAACTTGACGGAAGGGTAGCTATCGAACGAAAGGGCTGTTTTAAAATTATCACGGCAGTGTTGCCAATTTAATATTTTAAGGATTTTTTTTGGGCCCAATGTCGGCTGACAGGCCGACATTGGGTCGTAAAGGAATTATTTTTGTGGTTTATGTATGTTTTAATTAATAATTAAACATTTCTTGGATTGTAGGAACAATTTACAGGCACTATTCTTGCCTGATAGCTTACAGATTTATCAGTACTATTTTAAGATTGAGAGGGTCTTTTCAATCTAATAATAGTTTTATAATAATTATTCTTGCTAAACTAAACAAGTTCTTCTACGTTTGAAGTTTAAACTAACAATCTACTTGGAAACGACTTTTATACCGTGACTCCGTGAGCAATTAACTTATTGTAAACTTAAAAAAGCTCTAAGTAGGTATTAATTAAAGTTAGAAAAATTAGCTTCAAGTAACTTGAAACTTTACAAAGTTCGAAAGCGAGTTAGACACTATGCACGGAACAAATAACTTTAGTTACCTACTAAAACAGTGAAGAATAACATTTTTATAGGTCTGGGAATTTAATACAGGGGTTTTTTTAAATTGATAGTTATTATTACTGTTCTTAGACGTCATATTTGCTAATAACCGAAATGTTGACGTTGTATACACAACGTCAACATCACACATTTCATCGTCAAATTTCGGCTATTAGCAAATATTACGTCTCATCATAATCCTTAAGAAGTCCACCACCAGTCATTAGAAGGCTATCGAAACCACAATCAAAAGTTTTTTGGGAAAATAATAAATCACCCTTTTTAGGCCTTAAAACTAAACCCGTGGCTTGCCGCGCTTTCCAGTATATGACCAAATATTATAAAATAACAGAGGCACCTCAATAAACAGTTCCTTGTCGTTATTCTCGTATTCAAACCTACCTGTGTCCAAAATATGTACACAAAACCAATCAATCAATATAGACAAACATTCAAAACAATCCCATCCGATCACAATTACACAATCGTATCGGTGTTTCAGTCCACCCACTCCCCTCCCGACCTCACCCCCTCTCACCCGCTACTGGCTTATTCATCTTAGTTGGTACGGAAAGTGCGGATGATGTCACTTTGACAACTTCCCTTTGGACGCCTTGACGTGTGACGTCACAATAACGCATTCACTTTAAAATTGGGCTCGTGTGTGTGAGTGGTGTGTGTGGCCTAGTTGTTTGACAGTTACCGGTAGTGAGGAATACAAAGGTATGTAGATTGTGGAGATCGCAGCATTGAACGAAATTGGTGGTTGAAAGATTCTGACAATTTTATTATAGTAATAATATAACATTGTTACTAAAAAACTTATGGACAAAGTCTGAAATTAATTACTTAATTTTTTGAATTTTTTTTTATTATTTTTTTTATTCAAGAGGAACAGCAAACAGCTACGACATATAGTATAAAAAAAAAGAAATACACATAATATTTTAACAATATCGTAGCCCACAACACTGTTCACAGATTAACAGTGGAATATGTTAAACAATTAATTAATTAATTAAAAGCTAGGTTAAAATAATACATAATAATATTAAAAAACTAAACTTACTTAACTATCATGCTTATCTTATCTTATCTTATATAACACATCAATCAAGAAAATATTATTTTATTATTATTAATATTGGGGCGATATGCAATGTTTTTTTTTATGTTTTTGCAATCTATACATCATACACCATTTAAAAAGGTACAGTGGTCTTTGTAATAGAAAGAAAACAATCGTGTCTTAAGTGACGGAATTGTATCGATGTGTTGTTTATGTATTGCACGTCACTAGTTTCCGGGAGAAAGTTTACATAGAGAACAATAAATTGCCATCGCAATATGAAAAAAGTTTCGTGTCGTGCACGAAAACAGAACAAAAACTTTACCAGTGACACTAGAGGGGAGATGATGTCCACGTTGTGTTGTAGGAGAAGAGCAAAGATACATTCATTTTTTTTAAAGAACGATAAACATAAGACTCATGCGAAATAGACTAGTAGATAATAAGTGTACAATTTTAATGTGAGGTAGCTCCACCCGTGCTATAGGTAGTCTCCAAGGTACTATAAATAATGTGTACCATAACAATTAAAAAAAAGTACCAAACATTACTAGTAGTGTAACACAGCACTCCCCGAGTTATTGAAAACTATCAACCCAAACAAAGGCACTTTTTTGCGCAAACAATTTTTAATATTAAATTATGATTTATTTATTAGTGTCGTATCACGTCCACGAGCATAGAGTTAGTATATGCTACTAGAGTATATACTACATCTGCGTCTACGCCGAAATGCTATAATTCCGGCACAATTCTGATGATATTAACACGCTTTTATTAGCTTCACTTGTAACTAACTAAAAAAATAATGTTAGTTCAAAATGAAACTTTGTATGTATTGTTGTTTGTGTTATGTAGTTCATGACAAAACTATAATTTGGCATCTTGGAGCTAATCTGATGTTAGAGCCAGGAGGTGGCTAGTGGAACTCTTCAGTGGCTCAAATGATTTGTTTTGACGAGTCGAGTATTTATTTTTATTTTTTATTTTATTTATTAGGGACAAAAAACAGTTACATGTTAAGTTCAACAATTATGATTAATTACACAAATAGGTAAACATATAACCCACACTACTGTCCACGGATTAATATAAGAACGAGTTAGGAACGGAAATGAATTAAGTTAGTATAAGTTAAGGTTGCGGTAAAAGAGAATTTATCGCTAAGGTTTTAAATTTTATACTGGAAAGAGAGAATATATCTATGTCAATGAAGTGTGTGCTATAGGCCTCCACAAGTTGACGAAGAGGCACTCGCGCCCCGGCGTTAGTCCTACATGAATCTACATGGAACAACCGGGGCACGCGTGCCGCCCGTCTGATAACGGTTCTAGGTACTGTATAGCGTAACTTATTTGTGATTTCAATACAGTCAAATCTATTGTTACACAAACCATGCAACATCATGGCCCCCAAAAGTAATCGCCGAGATTCTAAACTTAAGACATTATATTGCTGTAGTAATTGTGTGTAAGGAATCCTCGAATGGTAACATTTATAGTTTACAGTACGTAAAAACTTTTTCTGTACTAATTCCAATTTAAAGTTATATTTGTCGTAGTACGGATTCCAAATAGGAGTCGCGTATTCTAATTGGGATCTTATCAAAGCTTTATATAATAACAGAAAAGTAGAGGGTCGCACGAAGTCTTTCGAGGATCTCATGACGAAACCATACATCCGAAAAGCTTTATTTATTATATTCTCTATAATTATGCAAGTCAAAGTGCAAGCACGAATCAATTGTAACACCAAGGTCGCGAACGGAATCTACTATATTTAAATTATGGCTATTCAATGTATACAGACAATTAAGTTTGTTTTTGTTTTTAGTAAAAGTTATACTGTGACATTTCGGAAGGCTAAGAAAGAGTTTATTTTTTTTACAGTAGGTATCAAGTCTGTGAAGATCCTCTTGGAGCAATAGGCAGTCGTGGAGTTTATGACAGGCTTTGTAAATTTTTACATCATCCGCATACAACAAAAAATTGGAATTAACAAAACACTGTTTTATGTCGTTTATAAACAAGACAAAAAGCAAAGGACCCAAAATAGACCCTTGAGGAACCCCAGACTTGACAGTCACAATTTCAGATTCAAATCCATTAATAACGACCTTTTGTGTCCTGTTATAAATATATGATGCAAACCATCGAAGTAAATTGCCTCGAATACCGTTGTTGGCAAGCTTTTCCAGAAGAAGTGTAGATCGGACAAGCGTGTTTTTTTAGTTTGTCCTAAACTACTTACATATTTTTGAAGTTGCTGAACCGTTAGTACGATGGCCACTTCTAGTAAAGGCTCTCCTGTGCCGTAACATTTTTTTTAAAACTAGATGAGGTCGGAATTTTAATTTCACGGCACTAACGTAGACGACACACATTGTACGTAGACGACACACATTGTACGTAGACGACACACATTGTACGCTCAGAAAGAGAAGTAGATTAACACTTACTTTTACATGTGATCTAAGTACACCTAAAGTTATCCGATACGATAGCTAACAGTTTATATTATCAAACAATATTGTGCTCAAAAATTATGTTTGAAAAAACTTCAATTTTTTCAAACATAATTTTTTCTGTAGTATCTTAGTTGACTTTTATTGCTGACCGTACCTATAATAATAATTTTGCACTGCAGTAAACCGAAAACATGTGTTTTGATTAAAACTTTATTCGCCAGTCGCGTATTCGTGTCCGCTCACAAGTTACATGTTATTTTAAAACATTCTCTGTTTATTTATTCTTAAATAATTCAATAATAATCGAAGTGCAGTAAAAATGGGAGATTTATTGAAATGAAAAATATTTTCAGTGCACTTGTTCATTATGAAATTGTTTCAATTTTCAACAAATATTTCGTCGGGAAAATATTCATGTCTTTTATTTGGTGGATATTGCAAATTGGGTGTTGTTTCTACTGGATTTAAAGATTTATAATAGTTATCACCGTTCTTTGTGACTGGTTCGAGTGTTTGATCAGCCACAAATTATAGACTTCATAAAAACAATTGGCAGTGCCATCTGCTTCAAGAATAACCATAAAGCTTAGAGAGAGAATATAATAAACAAACAAGAAATAAAATTAATTTAGCGTCATGAACGAAACCCACCTGCCAGCCGCGGTGTCTTCCGCGCTTATATTAATGTAATACCATTTCGTCGTGCGACGTCATAATGAGTTTTATGATGAAACTCATCTGTTTAATTCTCCTTACACTTCTATTTGCCTAGTACTTCATATCTGTGTAACTAATAGCGTTTGGGCTGAGCTAATACATACTTGGCCTGTATAGGTAAGGGCCATCATGATGACCTATTGGCCTTATGGATACATAGGCTCTGGTCGTTGTAACCATAAGGCCAATAGGCCTACTTTGACCTTAGGCCATGAGACATACATAGACCACCATATTCTAAGATATTATTTTAATAAATAAAGGATTCTGTACGAAAATTTTCTTTAATTTATAGTATTTTTACAAAAACTATGGAAAAACGATTTTCACCTCTATCTAAGATCCTGAAAAATATTTCACTTTTCCTTGACACACTAAAGACTTCTTTAACAGCAATAGAAATTAACACAGCCACATTAAGTATGCACATTCATATGTAGATGTGCGGCGATGTATTAATGATGAACCGTCTGGTAATACCCTACAATTGGCTGTAATGCCGTGAGAGAGCGAACAGTGGCGCCACCTGTAACACGTACTTAATATAAACTACTTATGTAGTTACATTAAATATACATTATGTCAGTATCGTTCGTGGTGGCTGAACGATAACAGCCGCACGGGTCGATCGCAGGTTCAGCTACACGTGTCGCGGTCGGGTCGTGGACGAGTGGCCGTCTGTTACACATCGAGACTCCTATTACATAATTATAGAGAATGACAGTCGTTACGCCCGTAACGACTGTCAAAAGTCAGAAGACGAGACGGTGCGGCGCGATTTTTGTAGAACATAAAGTTTACTATACCCTGTCCATTAGGTTAACCGTTTTTGACAGCTGTCTTAGAACGTACATATTCCAAATTACGTAAAAGTTAATATTAAAATGCGTAGTAAAATAAATATATAAGCTGTCTTATCTTATTGAATTATCTTATTTATGGCTTCTTACAGACATTATAATACCGTACTTGTGTCAATCAATGTATTGTATACCGCTACAGTGCGTTGGTGCAATCACTAGTTCCATCTGTCAAAATACGGTTTACCTAATGGACAGGGTATAGAGTCGCGCGGCGCCTGTCTACGGGAGCCTTAAAGCGTCGTCCCTGTCACCCATACCTGAATCAAAATCAAAAGTCATTTATTCAAACTAGGCTGAGAATCAGCACTTTTTGACACACAAATGACAAGACAATCCTCCAAAACGCCCTGCATGACAGTCTCCCTCTAAAACTAGATGTTTCACATTACCACTTAAGCTGTTGACAACACAACGATTACTTAATAAAACTTGACAGGCCATTATTATTCGCGTATAAATTGACAGCCCACTCCACCTAATACCGAAGATCGTACAACCTTTTAACCTGAACAATATTAATTTTATCCATTAGCCGATTATAATATGCGAGCAGAGGGCGGCTTCAGGCTACAATGAAACACTATCTACTTGACTAAAGGGAAGGTAATCAGCTGGCTGGCGAACTTCTTGTTGACGTGGCTCTTAATATACAGTCTATGGGAGTTTACTTTTGTGTGTGTTTTATTGCTGTACACGTGTGAAGTTAATCCTACTTATCCATTTCTCTGTGATTTTGACACATCTCAGATCAAAGTGTTTATCTTTTGGCAGGCTTTTGTATCTCAATTGCACTCTTTTGATCTACGAATACCCAACTTTCTTATTAGCGTGTCGACGGCCATTTAGAGTCAGCCCAGAATTTCGCTATGCGGTTGGCACCTTTAGTAGCGTCCATCAGAAGGCCTATTCCTGTAATTAAAAACGTATACAATCTAGCCACAATCTCATCTCAGCGACAATCAATATCAAACACTTGTTAAAAATGTAGCTAAACTAGAGGTATTTTTGACAGATTGACTCTGTGAATGTTCTTAAAATTACGACAGTTGCCCCTGTGTTCTTGTAACTTGTAGAAAACAGGACGCTGGACACGATATTAAGGGCCCCGTTGTTTGTGGAACAGCACCACATTGGGTCCGGTGTCTATACCTACAGGGTGGCAGGGACACCGACGCGCAAACCGTAACCATGAATTCAGTACATGAGTTTAGACCCCATAGTGTCGAAATTTTTCGTCGGTTATAAAAAGAAAAATCTTCTGTTTCATAGAAAAGTGCAATACCTACGCGGTCAAAATGTATGGAACAGTAATTTTTTTTTTAATAACCGACTATGGGGTCTAAGCTCACGTGCTGAATCCATGGTTATAGTTTGCGCGTCCATGTCCCTGCCACGCTGTATATCAGTCTATCCAATGATCTAACAAAACTTCGGCTTTGTCTCGCGTCGTCCCTGACAGTCATACCTGTGTCTCTTTCCGAAGCTCGTGGCGTCACATCAATGGCCGGGGTCTGTCAAATGAAAAAAAAAATGGGTAACATTATTGGAGCCCGTGTCCTATCAGGTTAGCTGCTCTGTCCTACACGTGTAATCCTTGTTTTAGTTAGGGCGGAAAGTGCTGACCGTTTGAGGAAAATTATTATTTAATATTAAACTATATTATTTTAATAGGTGTTGAAATAATATTGAATGTATCACTCTAGGCACTTCTTGATGAATCAAGGATACAATTTGCATTGTCTTTCTCTGAAAGTACAGAACTTTAAACCCAGCAGGTAGACAGTTAACAACGGGGTATTTATGATTATAGCGAGTAATAATCAGCCGATAATGTTCCCACTGCTGGAACACAGGCTTCCTCTCTGTGAGAGTGAGTGGGACGTAATTAATTATTATAACTTATTATCATTTATTAACAGTTTATTTTGTTTGTTACAGTTGCATCAGACAGTCGTCGGTTTCACATCTTTAACATTTTACTAAGGTATGTAATTAGAACATTTAAAAAAACATTTTGCCTAAAACCTGTTAAATTATGTTATTTTCTTCTCCCAAACGATATTAAGAAAATAAGAGCAAGTACAAAGATATTGACACATACCCTAGTATGTTCATCTTCTTAATTAAGTCGAAACAAAGTCTAATTACTTGCTACTTAATCTACTTAACACCGGAAAAATATCTCTTAGAAAAAATAATTACGAGTATTTTTGAAGTTCGTCAAATAAGACATTTTTATCTTTATTCGGTCACAACAAGCATCGTAACGCTGATCTGAGCATGCTCCACTTTGTTCGGTAACAACAAGCATCGTAACGCTGATCTGAGCATGCTCCACTATGTTCGGTCTCAACAAGCATCGTAACGCTGATCTGAGCATGCTCCACTATGTTCGGTAACAACAAGCATCGTAACGCTGATCTGAGCATGCTCCACTATGTTCGGTCTCAACAAGCATCGTAACGCTGATCTGAGCATGCTCCACTATGTTCGGTCACAACAAGCATCGTAACGCTGATCTGAGCATGCTCCACTATGTTCGGTCTCAACAAGCATCGTAACGCTGATCTGAGCATGCTCCACTATGTTCGGTCACAACAAGCATCGTAACGCTGATCTGAGCATGCTCCACTATGTTCGGTAACAACAAGCATCGTAACGCTGATCTGAGCATGCTCCACTATGTTCGGTCTCAACAAGCATCGTAACGCTGATCTGAGCATGCTCCACTATGTTCGGTCTCAACAAGCATCGTAACGCTGATCTGAGCATGCTCCACTATGTTCGGTCTCAACAAGCATCGTAACGCTGATCTGAGCATGCTCCACTATGTTCGGTCACAACAAGCATCGTAACGCTGATCTGAGCATACTCCACTATGCTCGTACACTTCTAGCTTGGCTTTAATCAGCAGCGCTCTTCTGCATTAACTTAGGTTAGTAAGTACGATTGAACTCTAACCCCCTTATTACATACTTACTTAACAAGGTTTTTTATTGTATCAAGTTTAAACCACCGAGCCAGTTAATCAATTAAAACTTTACTATAATAGAAATGCAGTTTTTTATACCAAAATGGCAGCTTAGTTCGGTGCTAAGTTGTCATTTTAGTACCTATTAAGAACTTCGCCTCAATCGAAATAAAGTTCGGAAAACAAAGGTAGCTAGAATTAAAGTTGGTTTTCGTTCTGTAATAGGACGGTATCTATCTGCGCTGACATTTTAAGTTTTTACACTTTAACATTCACAACTGTCAATGAAGTTTAAGAGATTTTATAAGAGAGAATTTATAGAAAAATAAAGGAGTTCAGTAAGACGTCAATCCAAATCAAACTGACCAAAATACTTTACATAGGTAAGTAAGTCCTGTCTAAGATTTTATGACTAATGAGTTCGATCACAATCATTGTTATTCAGGTAATAAACAAAGAAAGACAGTGAAGTCTAAACAATAAAATGCCTAAGCTAGGCTATAAAGCCACACATAAAATCAAACAAAGGTTTATAACAAAACCCGTAGTTTTAACAGAGCAGGAACAAAACTCATCCATCTAAATAATCCGATGTGAGTGGCAGGTGAGCGGCCGTATATTTCATTACGTGTAACAAATTGTTGCGAAGCGACACCGCCGCCCTGTCGCCGTACAACGACGGGATGTGCCATATTTATGTTGCGGTGTCGGGTCAGATGCAGCAATGGATGAGGTTACTTGCGAGCTAGTCGATATTTTGTGGAGATTATAGGGAAGGTACCCGTGGAGTGAAATACAATAATAACAAGGATGTACATATTTTTCATAAAATTAAAACGAGAGTTTGTGACGTGTTTTCCTTTATCTTTTCTTAGTCTCAAATCTTCTTTAAACATAAAATCAAGCCTTTTTTTCCCCGAAGGGATAGGCAGACTTTTAGCAACTTATTTAAATCGAAACATTTTTCAGAGAGTACCTTTAACTGCAAAAGGATGTCCTATTTATTTATCATTGTATTCACTGTGGATTCTGTAAATTATTCGAAGGTTTCGGACACAACACTATCCTCGAACAAATGTTCGTAATTAACTTATCTATCACGTATCCGAAGGTGCGAGAGAAAAGATAAATAATCTCCAGCAGCGGCGGATAAAACTTTGCTTACGTTAATCATTCCTGTTATTTAAGAAACTGTTTGAAGGAATAGTTGGCGGACAAAAATACGTTTTCCATACGCAAAATATTAATATCACTTTTTGACATCTTGTCTCAGGAGAAATTGAATTTTTCGTTTTAATAGATCTTTACAAGTGGTCCTATGGCTTTATAACTCTGATGGTAAAACCTAATAATTACCAGTTTTGTAGAGCCACAAATCGAACCTAGACCCACGCTCAGCATTCGCGCATTTGAACACTCAATTGATGAATTTGATAAAATTACTCCTGTTAATCCTCCAACTGTAAATAAAAATACAAATCCTGATCTTCATAAAATAGAGGGGGAATAGTTGATTTGAGTTCCATGGAAAGTAGCTAATCAACTAAAAATTTTAATTCCAGTAGGGACGGCAATAATTATTGTTGCTGATGTGAAATAAGCTCAAGTGTCAATAAAATAATAAATTAGAAGAAAAAATTTCTGTTCCTGATGACACAAACAAGCTCCATCTATATTCCCCGCCTCCCCGTCGTCGCCGCAGACCTCTAAATACTTAAGATTAAAACTTCCCTAAATTAAAACGACGATAAATTCACAAATTCCCTGATCTTATCATCATTTTCCTTCGGGCCATATGCAGACCAGTTTGACTTGACCCCTTGCTCACGCACCTTTCCAACAAGTATATATGTAGGTATAAATGGACTTAATGGGTTTATAGGGGTTCCTCTCAAGCTGGACGATAAAGAACTGGGTTACGGAAAGGATGATTATGGCGCCCGGAACTTAAATCGGTTGTCCGCGGAAATGTTTCAACAATTTCTTCTGAATGTTATGTTGAATATGGATTTGGGCTTTCTTAACATAAATAAGAAAATCACATATGAAAATTCTAGAAAGTTAAATAAAATGTTAAGGTACACTAAACTTAAATAAAAATTGCAACAAAAATAAACTAAACTGACGCACGGTTAACAGGTATTCAATCAAATTATGCAAAGGATGGCATTATATTGTCGAAGTCTGAACTAATCCAATTGATTCGAAAAATCCTCAAGATACGATCGTCCGTTATTCTCAGCAAAGCTCGTACGGCATCCGAGGAGTACCGGGGCCTCAGACGTGGCGCGGAGCCAACGCGAGCCTCCGACTCTTTGGCACAGCGCCAACTACATCGATCGCTTATTGAGCAGGTCAACGCTCGCCCTTCGCGACGCCCCAGCGATGGAAACATTGCTTGTTCTTACGTCTCTTAGGCTCTAGACGATCATAATGTGGGTATTTTCTCGGATTTTTTCTTCGTCGTCCGTAAACCGGATCTCGGTAAGGAATTTGTTAAAGTGGCTGAAGTTGGCTTGGAAATAGATCTTGATTGAATACCTACTGCTTTATTATTCATGTCTGCAGCCAAGAGCTTGTTTCCAATTCATGACTTAGAATTTTAAGAAAGTAAGCTGGAAGAAAATATGCTATTTAAAAGATTCTTCAGACATTCTTTATTTCGTTTCATATCGTACGATAATACTCTTTAGACATAATTTTTCTTACCGAATTTTAGACTACACCTATGTAACTGAAGATAAAGAAACATTTTACTCAAATAAAAGTAACAGAGCTAGCTAAAAGCACGCAAGGGCCTTACCATAAATACAGGCATCTCAATTTGGGGTGAGAGCTCTAGGCTAAAGTGGGCACCAATTAAACGAGATGTTTCTTGCCGCGTACGATCCATGGAAGTGTCAATAAAATCCAAGTGTGTAGTACAGACTGGCAAACAAGGTCCACAGAGTAGATGGGGACAGAAGATTGGCTCTGTACAACAAGCGAACACGTACGCACACATAGACACGATGCACGTACAGTGAATGCAAGTGTACTCGCGACTGGCATTTGTTTGAAATAGTATGAGATCGCCGCCGTCGTACATGTGTGCGTGCACCTGTTCTAACTCGTTGTATGGACTTATGGAGCCAGCCTTCTGTACCTATCTAGTTTGTGGTAGTACCGACACTGGCAAACAAGTACGAAATGTTGAAAATTTCAGATAATACGCGTAGTTGGAGTCGGGAGAGGTGGTTTATGAGAATTTCATTTTGTTTTTATGATTGTCAGCGGACGGCGAAATTTTTGATGAGTAGTTACTATGTCAGGTTTATATGAGTTATTGTACGTAAATATTGTTTTTATTGTATTTATGGTTTTACTTTTATTTGATTGCTGCGTTCAATCTTTATTACGTACTTCCATTTGAATGTCACGATCTTCGAATTAAATTAACTGTTTCTATCATATTTACATTGTTATACAATACATTTTCGTTTCTTCAGCTAAACAATAATAATTTGGGAAAATCAAAGATCACCACAATATCAACGCGATACATATTCGAAGTACGCACGATTCATTTTATCGAGATTTTTCTTGTCATATTAATTAAAATCTCATGTTTCAGCTTATTTGCCTTTATCATAACATTACTAACGTGAGTCAAACCAGATAAATGTTCAAAGTACATTCTCTTTTATGAAACATTTTGTTCGTAGAAAAATTATGAACGACACTGGAATTAATATTGAGTGTCTATCGCTGAACTATATTTCAGTGAAGGCCTTAGTGCAGAAAAGCGTCGGTGATCAAACAGATTAGTCATTTTTGGGAAGATCGATACAGCAACTAACAGAAAAGTGATCGAGAGACAAGTCCAATGCAGTATGAAGCATTCCCAATGCGTGATTTTGCTATCGAATCGCCGATTGCCGGTGCTAAAAGTAGCACGTCTGCGAAGGTCTAAAGTTCCGTTCTTAACGATATCACCGGCGAACAAGATTACAGTTTTTGCCATCTCGCGCTCCGAGTATTTGACAACAAAGTATTGGAACGAACTGTATTTCAGTACAAAAACTTGGTGCAATCGGGTAATAATTTTAAACCAATTCCGTTCTACCCTCTCATAGTGCACTGCACTCCTGGTACCTAGTAGGTAATTTATCGCCTGCGGCTGTGCGCTTTTCTTGTTTTATCTTCAAACTTTACCACTTTAGTGGAGTTTCCTTTGGAGTTTATAATTGCCGTTCGATGTCCCTCTATATTTAAGAATGGCTTGTTTTTGTTGGTCTGTCTACTCATTTGATGTTTGAGATATGTCTGTATTGCTTTTCTTTGCACTTTTGTGTTTCATTGAATTCTGTTTATTTTTTTTGTCTCATTATAGCTATTGAATATTATTTTTATTCTTGAATATTATTTCTATACTTTATATATTACATGACGTGTGACGATGCGTCTCCATACCACTCCATACCTCCACATACCACTGTCAATTTATTGAAGGATTCTTGCAATTCTCATATTAATCACAATGACATTAAAACTACAATAGAATGTAACTTCACTCCGAATATCTCATCAACCTTCAGTCCACGCTTCACTTTGATCTATTCCACTAACCTCATCGAGTATTATTACATGTTCTGTTCCTCTCACGTCGGTGCCTACTAATTCCGCTGATAACCAATAAACGAAATAAAGGCACACAATGGGAAGATAATGAGAAAATCCACTCGCGGCCAAATGTTCCCGCGGAGATTCCTCCGTGATAATAACGCGGTATCCGCGATTCTGGAAATCCCGATGATTGGATAGCTATTTTTATATTAACATATATATTAGTACTTACTTTGCTCACAATTTTATTATCAAAAGGGTGAGGGAAATGTAAAAGGTTTGTACAATTCCAGGATCTAGATCGCTAACAGTGAAAGGTGAAAATTGAATTTGGATGTTGAATATATATTTTCAAATCGATGAATTTGAATTTGTCTTTGTAAATAACTACGATTTCATAAAAACATTAATTATTAATACTGATTTAAATAATGACAAAGACGGCCAACTTGAAAAAGAACAGTCGAACTTCTTAATTTTGTATAATAATTGTTTTATACACTCAGCGGCACGGAATCTTGGCCAAGCGCTTATCTCGCAAATACTCGCTATAACAAAAACTTTAACTGTTTCCAATAATTGTTTCCTAAGAGTCAAAAAAATGTTTACTCTTAGTTCAAGAGGGTATTCATTATGTTTGAGTACACTATAGCGCAAGTTTTAATTTTTAGTTGAATTGTGTCTCTTGAGCGACTAAGTTGCAAGTTTAAAGTGTGTTGTAAAAATTTACGGTTAGTTTATTGAATTGTTGTGGTTTTGTGATTTTTATTGATTAAATGAAGGTGCTTTAAAACCAATAAAAATGCCATTAACACCTGCACAGGTTGCACAGGCTGTAGCATTAATCGACCAAGGGTTGACACAGCGTGAAGTTGCTGTGGTGCGTACCACGTTCGTCGATGCAATATGCCAAACGATACCAGGAGACAGGCCACTATTCACGCAGACCAGGCAGTGGAGGCGTCAGATGCACATCGGCCCGGAACGACCGTTTTATTGTCTTGGAAATTTTAAGAAACCGCCTGACCGCTGTTGAGATAAACCAGCGGCTCCAAATTGCAAGAGGCGTGAACGTTAGTGAGTGTACGGTGAGAAGACAAATGGTGGAAGTGAACTTAGAAGCCCGTAGACCAGAACGTGGTCCAAAACTCCTCAGATATCACCGAGTAGCTCGACTTCAATTCGTACGTGAACACGCCAGCTGGACCCACGAGCAATGGACTCGAGTGCTGTTCACACATGAGTGTCGAATAGCTTTGCGTGCTCCAAACGGCCCGACCGTTTGTGTAGTGTGGAAAAAAAGAGGAGAGAGATTTCTACCCATTTCCACCACACAAACTGTGAGTTTCCATGGAGGCTCTACAACGGTTTGGGGAGGAATAAGTTCCGATGGTCGTACGGAGTTGGTTATCGTCGATAACCGGCTGACTGCAGCCCGATACATCGAGGATTTCTTCCAGGGACATGTTTTGGTATAATCAGGATACATTGGGCACGATCAATTCCTCCTAATGCACGATAATTCACGCCCACACGTTGCACATTGCATTGAAGAATACCTTCAAGAAGTTGGTATTCAAAAATAGCAGAGGCCAGCTCGTAGCCCGGACTTAACCCCGATTGAGCATAATTCTTGGTCATGCTCAAAAGAAAGATAAAGTCCACCTCCGACCCGCCAGCGAAATGCAGCACTGACTGCTTGGGTAAGCATACCGCAAGTTGATGTCAGAAACATCATTCAAAGCCTGCCAGATCGAATGTAGGCTATTATTAGGGCTAGAGGAGGAAACACCGGATACTATAAAATTGATAGTGTAAAATTCTTTTTTTCTGCAAAAGTGCCCAATAAATTTATTGGTGTAGTGCTTGACGTTTTCAATTTCACGCTCTAAAAGTATAAGAAACACTTACTGAGTGCATTTACCCTTCTTTTAGTGTCAACAATACATTTAAATGCGAAATATCGTGAAATTTACATGTGGCCAAGTTTCCGTGCCGGTGATGCGAAAGCAACCTTGTCTGTCTATCTATCATATCTATGTCTAGTATGTACATATATTTAGTATGAACTGGTATCTAGCCTATCAAATTAGTTTGTATAAGATCTGTACCTAAAGCAGTAAGACACAGCAACAATAGAATACGAAGATTGTTGAGATGTGATTGATTACTTCACAAAACAGGCAATCTGTATCAGCTTTGTTTAAGACACTTAAGTTGTCTCCGAGAAACTCCAATGATAATAAATAATGAAATCAGAACAGCCATTAAAACAATAATGGATTTAATAAACGGTTCCAATGATAACTAAAACAGTAATCAAGAATATATTCAAGGTACATAGTTAATGCAGTAATGTCAATTGAAAATATGTAAACTGTATCAAACGCTTTCCATAAATCCGTGTTTAACGTTGACGTGGACATAATTTAAAGCATGATTACTCGCTCGAATAACATCGATATAAAACCGACAGTTTACTTAATGTGGAGTATTTTGTCCGCAGCCGAGAGTCTGATCGATTGACTCCATTGAGTGGAAAACTTTTCGCTTCGCTCGACATTTTCTTATTTTCGTGTAGTTGTTGAGGTTGTTTTATCTGTGAGTAATAAACTTGTTATATTAATAACAGGCTCTTTTGGATAAGCCAATTTTAGTTCCAGGAATATGTTTACTATGTTATTTCGTATTATTAAGTTTGCAGCCTTGTTAATGTATTTGTGTTAAGTATAAGCTTAATGATAAATTGGGCATTATCCTTATTGGGCGGTTTGAATAAATACTTAGTTAATGTCAGACAATTTGATTATTAATAATGCTTGCTGTCACACATGTGTTACTTCGGTTGCGTTGTGGTCGCAATTCTAACACTTATTAATAAATCTGTTTTAATATCCATATTATCGTAATTAGCACTCGGTCCATGAATTTTAGATGGTGTCATTTATAAATACAATGCCTAACACATTGGATGCATGCGTATTGAAAATAGGAGTGTAAAGAGATTGCGGTTGCCTCTCAACACACTTGCATGTTATTATGGGTGCTCCAAGAATATCTCTACGAAGAAGTTTATAATAAAAAATCACTTTGGAACCTTAATGACGAAAAATGTTGTTTATGAACGATTATTTATCATTCCAAATGATACTTAGCTTTATGCCGAAAAAATACATGAATAATAGCTACACAAATAAATGTGAAGTAATAAATGAAATATTCAAAATGTAATCATGATTAAATCCATATGAAAGCTTCGCCCGGCCCGGGGCTACGTGCAACTAAATCAGGCCCGCCGACCGCAGCGCGTGATAATATATACATTGACGGTTCTCTATTAAATGAATTTAATTCTATCCTGTGTTTGAGAGGTAATGGAATATTTCATGTATTTATCATCGGCTTGTTGTGCTCGTTACGTGAAATTATTCAGTTTAATACTGTATCCTGATTTGTTTGAAATATTGTTTGTTATGTTTGTGGAGGCTTCAGTAGTACACTCGCAACCTGCACCCTAATTGCGTAACACACGACTAATTGGTTTCATTTTGACAGTTCAACAACATTCATTGCGATAATTACGTGTTGAGGAGACTTTTTCGAACTTATGAAGCAATGGATTAGCAATTTGCTTCAAAATGATTCAGATTCCTATTGATTGTGTGTTACGCAATTGGGGTGCAGTTTCATTTGTATTGTTTTATGTGCGGCTATATGCGTTCATAGTGTTTTTTTTTATTGTTTTCTGTATTAATAAGAATTAAAGTTCTTAGTAATTGATTACAATATAGCATAATAGACTAATAAGAAACAAAATTTTACGAGATAGATTATCTATGTATTAATATAGTATATGTATAAAATTCAAAGTCCGGATTGACTGATACATCAACGCACAGCCTAAACCGCTGGTCCTAGAGACATGAAATTTGGAGGGTGTATTCTTCGAGAAGAGTAAGTATCCACTAAGAAAAGGTTTTTCGAAATTCTACCCCTAAAAGGGTGAAATGGGGGGTTTCAAAGTTTGTATGAAAGAATTTTAGCGCACGGTCCTATTTACTCGAACCTCAGTATTTATACCTAAAATTGAAAGTAAAGAATAATGTGTATCAGAGTTTTTTTGAAAATTTTCCCCTGACAGGCTGAAAAGGGTTAGTCAATTTTACAGGGGAGGATTTTACAGCGTGGCTTGATTAACTCGAAAATTGGTATAAATAATCTTCGAGTCAAGTTATGAACACATCCTAAAATGATTTTTCAATATTCCACCCCTGTGGGGGTGAAAAGCGGGGATACAGTTTATATGAAAAATCTTATTCGTTAGGTTAGATAAAAGAGAGATAAAATTGGCAATAAAGTTTACCATTATCAGTTTTTCAAAACTACCCCTCAAAGGGGATATAGTGGTGTTAATAAAGTTTATGTGGAAGAATTTGAACGCGCGGTCCGTGTAACTCGAAACTCAATGTTTATAACTCCTTTTTTTTTGGGCTGGCAACACTGTTAGCCGGTCGTCAAAAAACGGTCTCTAGGTTAATTATTTTAGTAAATTAATAAAAGTGTTATAAATATGTTAAATTTGTGTAATATAGTCAAACCTAGGTATAAAGTATTCTAAACGGTGATTATCAAGTGTTCTTTGTCGCGAAAACTTCGTAAAAACAGAGGATTCAAAACCGGCTGTCAACTCAACGTACCAACGGTGACGGATTTCAAATTTTCATCGATCCCGGGGAGTATTTTGTTTTATTTAAGTGCTTGTATTTACAGACCACAGAACATCACAAAGTACTGCTCAGGTCTCTGAGCTACGTCCATCACACACTGGCACGGTTTATGTCTCCTTTTGCTTGATAACTAGTGGAAGCAAAATGGACGAAAACATTCGCCCAGACAATAAACACTACATAATTTACTGCACAAAAATAGGCTCATTATAGCTTATTCATACTTTACTAGCTTCTGCCCGCGGCTTCGCCCGCGTGGATGTCGGAAGTTATCCCACGGGAACGTGCTACCAGGATAAAAAGTATGTGCTTCCCCAGGATGCCATCTATCTCTTTGCCAAATGAGAAGTTCAGTGGTCTAAGCGTGAAAATGTAACATACAGTTTCAAGTTCAAATCCTCCCCTAAGAACCGAATTACCCCTTTGGACACGCCAGGGGTCAATTTTCGACAACTTTACATACTTATTATTAATTATTTTCTGTCGAAAGTATCAATACTTAGTTTCGAGTTAATCGGACCGCGCATTCAATTTCTTCCACACAAACTTTAACACCCCTATATCCCTTTGAGGGGTAGTTTCGAAAAACTAATAATGATAAACTTTATTGCTTACTTAGGCGAGTATTCATGCCAATTTTCAAGATTATTAACCTAACGAATAAGATTTTTCATATAAACTGTATCCCCGCTTTTCACCCCCAAAGGGGTGGAATTTTGAAAAATCATTTGGGATGTGTTCATAACTTGACTCAAATATTATTTATACCAATTTTCGAGTTAATCAAGCCACGCTGTAAAATCCTCCCCTGTAAAATTGACTACCCCTTTTCAGGCCGTCAGGGGTATATTTTCGAAAAACCCTGATACACATTATTCTTTCCTTTCAATTTTAGGTATAAATACTGAGTTTCGATTAAATCGGACCGCGCGCTAAAATTCTTCCATACAAACTTTGAAACCCCCCAATCCCCTTTTAGGGGGTAGTTTATAAAAACAAAAAAATCCCAACTTCATTATTTACCTAGATAAGTATTCGTGCCAAGTTTCAAGTTTATTAACTCAAGGAATAAGATTTTTCATACAAATAAAATCCCCCCATTTCACCCTCTTAGGGGTGGAATTTCGAAAAACCCTTTCTTAATGGATACCTACTCTTCACGAAGAATACACCCTCCAAATTTCATGCCTCTAGGACCAGCGGTTTAGGCTGTGCGTTGATGTCTCAGTCAGTCAGGACTTTGAATTTTATATATATAGATAACCTGTTATGTGTCATAAACTTGTTATTGTCATTTAAGTTTCTTTGTGGTTTACAATAAAAGCAGTACCTATTCCTTGTAACTTCACTTCTATCTATCATCTCCATCTCATTCCCTAATAACTTCAACTAATTTTAAAATCGATTTGTTAACATTTCATTACTTACTCATTTTAAACTTACTTTAATTTTATTTTTATTGTTCCCTTCTACCTCCTACTAATCTAAATATTGGAACATCTTTTCTCACACTGTTTAGTTAGTGTTTAGTAAGTTTTTGGGTCTTTCGAAAATCGACCCCTGGCGGGGCAAAAACGGGTAATTATTTTTAAGGGGAGTATTTTAGTACTACGTGGGATGATTAACTCAAAGACGATGTATACCAAATACATCATCTTTGAGTCAAATTATGGAAACATCCCAATATTTTTTTTGAATTCTACCCCTCTGGGGTGAAATGACGGGATACAGTTAATATTATGAACCACCTTTTTCCTTTGGTTCATAAACATGATACTTGGCAATATTTGCCTCAGTAATTAATACAGATGGTCACTTTTAGTTTAAAAAAAACTCCTCACAGGGGATTTATGGGGTGAAAAAGTTAATAGGTAAGAAAAAAATTTAAATCGCTCGGACGGATTAACTCGAAACTCGGTACTAATACTTAAAACAAAAAATAAAAAGTATGTGTTTAAAGGTTTTTAAAAAATCGTCTCTTACCGGAGTGGACAAGGGCAATAAAGTTTAAGGCGTGGATTTTACTGCTTGCTTCCATTAACTCGAAAACGGGTATAAATAATATTTAAGTCATACAATGGAAACGTACCAAACGCTTTTTTAAACCTGTCGTGGTAATACGGGACGACAAGGTTTATAAACTTATACGCTATAAACTTTAAAATTAACCCGAAATAAATAAATAAATGATAAAAATCGTAAACATACATCTTCGATATTTTAGAGTAAAGGACACGCGGACGAAGTCGAGGGCAAAGTGCTATATTATATAATATTATAAATTCTGTCTGTATGTTTCTTTTTCACACCTAAACCACTGAACGGATTTCGATAAAATCTGGCAAAGTGATAGATAGCATCCTGGGGAAGGACATACTTTTTATCCTGTTAGCACGTTCCCGTGGGATAATTTCCGACATCCGCGAAGGCGAAGCCGCGGGCAGAAGCTAGTGTGATAACTAAGAATAGTGTCAATTTGCACTATTATACAATTTCGTGGCACTTTCGTAGCACTGTTCATAGTAAAATTGTATGTTTTTGCAGAACAATTTTCTGTAAGTTTAGTACAACTGAACCTCTATAAATATATACGCCACTGTTTTAAATTCTCTATGTAAATAAACAACATGAACTATACAGTACATACACACACACACTGTGGTACATACACTGTATACTCTTTTGTTACAAATTATTACATCATCCATATAAACAAGAACAAGGAACCACATAAAGGCATCTGTAAAAAACCTTCCCCATTATCTCCTGCGCTAGTGCGACATTTTCTGCCTATTTCCCTCCATCGATACTTTGGCGACAGATAAGCCACCATTTCCCATCCTCGGGTACAATATCAAACTTATTGCGGAACCTTTTTCGCCGCGCTCCGTCACCGATTGAAATCGGGAGTCATTTATTTGTCGACGAACTTGTTCTAAGTAGGAGCCAATTTTTAGACTCTCGCTAAAGTAAATGTAGCTAAGGAGCTGATGATGTTCGATTTTATTAGGATAGTCAGTGTCTTGAGCATTTTGAGTTAATCGCGAAATTTTTTGTTCAGGGTTCCAGAAAATGTGCGATTTGGAGAAGGAATTGGCGGAAAATCGTTCGCTTCACATAAAACAGAAATAAAGTTTTCATCTAAAAATACATCAAAATGAGTTCTAAGACTACCTCAGACAGTTAGGCAAATATCAATACTACAACATTTGAACACTTGTAGGAGGCGTGGATTGTCCTTGCTTTGGTTGGATCAAACCACATGGTTAGAATCACAACTATAGAAGAAACTTACGGGTTCCAATGACCCATTAGTATTCAGGTAGACCTTGCCTTCCCAAACGATAAAATCTTTG
This sequence comes from Apamea crenata, assembly GCA_949629185.1. Taxonomy (NCBI): domain Eukaryota; kingdom Metazoa; phylum Arthropoda; class Insecta; order Lepidoptera; family Noctuidae; genus Apamea; species Apamea crenata. The sequence goes on from OX451375.1 coordinate 324,889, forward strand.
AGTCACCCCTAACACCAATGGAAACCCATATAACCAATTTGATAATAATCTTCCCATAGTTTTTGCTCCAAACTTGTCACAGTTATTCGCTAGCAGATAACACGCCCGCAGTCTGAACTAATCCATAATGATTTAACATGGGCCTATCCTACGCACGCTCGAGCAACGTCATCAATCGTACGCCTGAAGGCCAAGGGGCTCTAAGGACAGATGGAAGCAGTGAGGGTCGAGTGGAAATAAATAAAATGGCTCTTCAATCAGGCGGGGTTTTGTCAAGATATTAAACTCAAAACAGTGAAACAACTATGTGATTATGTAGTTATTGGGGATATTATTGTCATTGTTTATTAACATTTAGTGCAGCAGTTAAACGCTCAGTGCTAACTTCACTAGTTTCAGTTCCGTAACTTACATTAGCTCCACCACTTACTTTATCTTCTGGACTATATATATTTTGTAAGGTATAACTTGTAAACAGTGGCTGCCCTCCATGCATCACCAGCAGACATGACATACCAGCGCGCACCGGCCGCACTAACTACTGCCACTCGAGTCGCACCCTCATCAATTTTAACTCTGCTATCACTACAGGCTGTCTGTGGCGAACTTAGAACAAATTGTATTAAATCGCTTTGTAATGACTACTGCGAACAGAGGTTTTTTGTTGATTGATGTAACGTCTTTTTTATCGACGTAATGTTATTTTTTTTTAACGTTATTTGTTGAATTGCCAACATTTTTTGTTGCGTTATTGTTATATATGTAGAGACTTCTTTTAATTCCGTGTGGTACAGTCAACAGCAAAAGTAGATGATCAAAATCAGAAATTTAATACTAATGAACGGAGTTCGCGTCAGAACTGTGTGGCGTCGAAGTGATTCAAAAGTATGACACTGAGTCTGACATACTTTTGAATCACTTTGACGCCACATATCATATTATTTATTGTGCATATACACACTTGAATTTAAATTTTGAAATGTGCTATTATAGACTGTTTTCTATATTACCAATCATCATAAACTTAACGCTATATTGAATAACGCTTGTAGCCCCAAGCGATTAAATTGGTATACACTATTTGTACGCGCATTAAATTAATAGAGATATTACGTTACACAGAGGGTGACATGTTTACATAAACAAAGCCACAAAACGCTGTCAATGTTTACGTTCAGGTGTGGTAAACAGAAAAATAAAGATAAATAATGTCGTGGTAAATAAGGTAATACTGTGTGTTTTTAGAGAAAAAAAGCTTTGAGTTACAGTTACTTACGTGCTTTATTTGTCTTATTGCCGAGTGTTAGGGGAAGGATTTGAATCCAAGAGTATATAAAATTGTACTTCGACGAGAACGTATGCTCAACAACGGGAAAAGGTGAGACCATGATTTGAAGTCCCCCATCATTCTCTTGCCCTTATCTCAATTTATTTGGGATCGGTGCAGCATGTCTTCTTCTTTTAAGTATGAAAGAACGTAGTAGTAGTGGCTGAGCCGCTGTGCGTAGTAGTCATCTCAGTCACTCCCTTTCTAGCCGCATCATCCTTCTCACAGTCCATCCATAGTTTCTTTGGTATTCCTCTACTCTTGTAGCCACCCATATTCATATACCTACGCAATTTGAAGTACATATTCCTATCATATTTTATCCAGAACCTCATCGAATTCTTCTTTTCTATAACGCCATTTCTTTCGCCATCTCCGATCTAAACCTCGCTCCCAGTTCCCCGTCTAGCGTCTACAACACATCCTGTCAGGTTGAGAATGTACAATATGATATTCTATTAGACAGGCGAAAGGGAAATTGTCTGGCTTTACGCCGTCATAAAGTGGGATCGTGTTTGGCACATGTTTTGATATAGCGCCATCTGCCAGCGGACACGGCGACTATAAACTAGTTTATGTTTGCACGTGCTTCGAGTCGAAACTATCAATTTATGTGGTGCATAGGATCGGTTGGGATATTTGATGTGGCGGTTTGTATGAATTTAGTAGCTAATCAGATCGAAATGTAAAAGTTACCGACAGCCTTCAAACGCACGTTCTTTGCTACGTCATAATGTAAAAACTGGAGAGAAGCTCCGGTATGTTATTAATTACATAACTTGACTATTAAAACCTTTAAAATTGTTTTACATATTTGTGGGAAATAAGAATCTATTCCTGGATACTTTTCTCGTAAACCGGCCTATGTTTTCACATTCTTGAAATTGCAGATTTGCTAATTAGTTAAAGGCAGAATTCATACTTCAATACTAATTTTATAAATTCAAAAGTAACTCTGTCTGTCTGTATGTTACCTTTTTGCCTAAGCCACAAATTTGGCAAGAAGATTGTCCCGGTTTTTGTCCCGGTAGCACGTTTCCGTAGGATAATTTCCCACAACCACGAGGGCGCAGCCGCGGGCAAAACCTAGTAATAAAATATTTCCTCCACGTGTATCATTAACTCAAACACTTTATTAGTGTCTAATCCCAACTCAAATATAAAATACCCGCTCTTAAGTGCTCTACTTCAATGTAAATCTCCAAGTCCGTGTCGAAGGCTTTACGACGGAGATTGAGAAAGTCAAAGCTTTTAGATGTTGTCAGTCTTCGTTAACATTGCGTCGAGCACGCGGACGGCTTTAAGACGGAATTAACCACGCGGTCCGATTTTGAAGGAACTAAAATAAAAGCAAAGAAAAATCAGTTTTCTTTTGAGCCACGTGCGACACGGGAATCCAATGAAAACTGTAGAATTTAAACCATTCACATAATTATTTTATGTGCAGGAGGTCCTATTCAGTCTGTATTTATAAATATTTGTATGGAAAATACTACCTTTAATCAAAGAACTACAGAACATGTTGGATCAAGACTCGTTGTAGCGAAAAAGCAATGTTTATACAGCGATATTACGAGCAATTTTCTCTTCAACAATTTCCAATATAGTTTCAGAAAATTCTGTTTCATCAGTTGCAAAGTAAATAAGAACAAAATTGGCCAAATATTATATTAAATACACTACTTCAGATAGGTAGGTACTAGAACTTTAAGAGATAGAATTTCGAATCTCCGCCATTTTCATGAAAATGTAAGAATATATACTTAGTGGAGCAGATTTTGTTTTACACTCTAGAATTTAAAAATTCTTTTCACTACATTCTTGAAATATAATTTCATCAAAAACGCTGCTAAGAGTTGATTTTACTGAAACGTTTGCTGTAAATTTAACGGGTTTAAGCGATGTTATTTTAATTAAGAAGAGTTCTCATTGTGTATAGTATAATGTAGCGTTGAAGGCTGAGTGTAGCGCTGCACTCAGCAGCTGGAAGTTCTGACGACCATCGTAAAGTTGTGGAGGGCTGCATTTTGTATGCGACGTTTCAGCTCAAAAATGTTTAATGGGTAATTGTGTTCGCAAGTAGTCGTGGCGCGCACTCGGCGACGTGTACGAATGCGGCCACAGTAAAGTCATCACTCTGAGGGAAATGTCGTAAAAAGAAAATAGTTTTGAATCACGTAGAGAATTACTGATATACCTACATGAGCAAAGTTGGTTCATTATAGAGTTTTTATTGCTCTTGGATTTATGGTTGCCTTGTTTTCATTTACCGATGGTGGCAGTGAACCTTACTATATAAATATTCCTTTGCTTCATTTGTCATAATATTAAATCAATATATCTTTTATCTTAGCCTCGACATCGTTAGACTAAAAAAGTGATATGCTAAAAAGATGCTGTTATAAGTCATTATGACCATAACCACTTCGAACACTAGCCAAGAATCAATACTGAACATTCCTTATCCCGGCCACGCTGCCTACCTTACTTAAAATTTAATCTTCTTACCCAGTGCAAAGTTAATTTACATAGCACCTCTCTTACTTGCAGGTACTTGTGTGATCAAGTAGGTACAACAAGTACTGTGCTCGCTGTATCGAGGAGCTCTCATTGTAAACTAATTTAACTTCAGCTGTACAGCTTGTTTTCTGTGGAAAATACTTCGTAAACTGTTGGTTTATTTTAGTAGATTTTTAAATGGAATTCATTTAGAATAGTATTTCAAAACTATCGTAAGTTCTAGTCATGTAAACAAGGAACTACGAGCAATGACCGCCATACTTGCTCATCTCGTGTTAGTGACTTGAGATTTTAAAGTCCAGCTGCTCTATTCTGTAAAATTCTCATTGTGGAACCTTAGGTGGAGTGAGCTACCAATAGTGTCATCCTTAGCATAAGGTGGAATGACAGCTCACTTTAAGCTCACTTCAGTTAAGTTTTCCCGGTGAAGTTTTCACAGAAATGTCCGGGTGTTGCTAGGGATTGACACTATGACAGCTCACTTTAAGCTCGCTTCATTTTAGTTTTTACAGAATAGCTCCACAGGTTACCTCACGATGTATTCCATCAATCAGCAAAGTACAATGGTAATTTGGATTTTATATTACATTAAATTATTATGCACCGAACCCTATTCCAAGTTAGGCAAAAGTAAAAAGTACCTATAAATACATATAAATATAATATACACTAAATTCGGGAGGAAAACACGATATAACCCTTTTGTCAGTCGGCTAAAGTAGGATGGCTTAGTAATTATTTTAAAAACATAAATGTGTCCAGTCTGAAATCGAGACGTATTGCTTTGCGACCACCAAACCGACGGACACTTTGTTTATTCAATGTCAAAATCGGACCAGCGAGCTGTTCAAGACGATAGAGAGAATGGATTTTCTCTCTTAGCTATGAAAAAAATTGCAATTGGTATTGGTTGGCTTTGAAACTTTTACATGGAGTATAAAGCTAGGTTATTTTAAGTCATTGTACTGAGTGGGTGATGTTAATATATTAATATATTTGGTATTGCTCGTCGAATCGTTGAGATCCTTAATTTTTGAGTTGAGCTTCACGATTTCTGACAAATGCGTGCACTGACTGGACAGATCCACTCAATCTGTGTGGTTCTTTCCTGAATAGGCCATCTCTGACATCGATCTTCATGTTCTTCACATGATCTGACCAAGATTATGTCTGGACTTTAAAAGGTCTGTGACCTCTGAGTTTGTTTCGGCCTTTCTTCTCGGAGTAGTCAGATAGAAAACGCTGGCCTCATCTCGATTTTAAAATATGATTGACATGTAAAAGTGTTTGTACAAACCTACTTACAGAAAATAAATAATTTATCATTAAAGTTGTGCTGATTGGAATCAGATGTTTGGATTAGCACCTTAGTTCCTGTTGATACAACTCGGCAGGTGTTACCTGTTTTCTTAGCAAAATTGTACCTCAAGCTAACACAACTCAATATTCCGAGCCACAACAGAACTCTATACATACGAGTGTGTTATTGCAGCCGCGATAGTTCCGTTCCGATATCTCACCGACGAGCCCCCGGCGACTGACCGCTCTACCATATATATTTTATTCCAGTTCCAATATTCTGTGACGTAGCGGTGCACCGGGTTATTTTATGTATTTTGAGCAAAGATTTTTGTTAAATTAAATGTTTTCAATAAAAAGAAATAAAAAAGGTATGATGATAGTAAATAAAAACAGAAAACTTTTAAATCCTTGAAATACGCCTCAGACACTTAGGTAACAGAATTCATTTTACCGAAAACTTGGGGCAAATTAATATGCATGACGTGTCACTGCGGTTAACTAAATTGAAAACATTCTGCATTTCTTTGCCAAAAATAAAGTATCAAAGTACTGTGATAAGGGTAGAATTCTCAAACACAGCCAAACACGTTTCGCGACTGCCCATCTAAATGAATAATGTGTTTGAACTAAAAACGTTGCAAATGTGATGCTCACTGTGCATTGCGGCGTCTGAATGGATCTCATTTCGTCGCCGCTCTTATTAAACAGCATACTATAGCGGTCTTTGCGTCTTTGTCGCTGTAAACCGCGATTTACGTGACTTTTGTTAGGATTCGTTGTTAGTCAATTTTTATTTAATGTTTCTGAATGTGTACTGTTTTTAAATGAGGTTTTCTTTCTTGAATTTGAAGGCGAGAAAACGTCTTGTGGAGAAGCATTTTAAGATTATTATTATGAAAAGGGCGAGCTAAAAGATTACTCTCTGTTTTGACAATGCCTCATTCTGTATTCATAGATATCATCTACATCAGATACTAATTAAAACAAAAATGAAAGCTTAAAATTCTCTATCAAATCGACGAACAAAAAGAGCATGCATATGCATCCGATGATCAACGTCACTGAGTTGGACACGAACACTCGTACAGTCACAGAAGCTATGATCGAAGCGCAGTCACACATAACAGGGTTACGTACAGTCGCCGTCAATAAAACTCGTGAACTAAACTGACGCGAGTTCGTGCGAGTTGCGACAGGATTACGGATAAGTTTTTGGTGTATGCCGCAATAAAAATACTACTCGATAGGTTGTGTTTTTACACTGTGTGTTTGTATGATAACATAATTATATGGCATGTACGAATTTAGAAATTCGCATCTTGAGTGTGATGATTTGCAATAGAGAATTTATTTTTGGAAACGTTAAAAATATAGTCGCAATCTCATCCCACCGACAATCAATGTCAAATAGCCAGGTATTGTTGGCAGATTGAGACTGAGAGTAGAATTCGAACGCTCTTAAAAATATTGGGCTTGCAAATAATTATAATAATATAATAACTTCCTGTTGTCGTAATATTTCTATTCCGTCATTTCAATTATGAAGTAAAAACTATCCAAACTGTGACGTGTGTGTGTTTGAAAACATCATTCAAATAAAAGGCGATTTTGACAGATCCTTCACAAAAATTGTTGAAAAAGTATGGCATCCTGCAAAATATTCTGACAGAGCCATCCACAGCACTATGAATTACAAAATGGCAAAGCGATCGGAATTAAAGCTTGTTTTGAACGTTCGCAAACAACGCCGACAAACATCGCAACCATTTTTATTATTTCCATTTTTGTATCGTGTGTGCTATTGCCTGTATCAATGTTCGAATTCTTTTGCGAATATTTTGTTTTTATACGTAGAGTATTTAATTCGATGTATGTTGTGTACAGTCTGTTACAAAGGATTTACTTATTGTTTTGCAATGCAAAATATATTTTTGTTACAAAAAATACTGCTCTTACCTAAAATATTTATATTTGTTTTACAATTCTTTTGATGTTTCGAACAAAATGGTTTTTTTTTATAACAACACACAAGCTATCTGTGTTCTGAATGTTATCATTGAATTGAAACCAGTTACTTTGATCTCCATCATAATAGGCGCCCAATCATAAAGAAAAGTTACAGTTGAAGCAAGCAACCGAAGAAGCATATTATAGACCAAACCAATAAATATAATGTATCTATATTTGTGCCCTTTAATTTTTCTCTTACGGTTGCTGACTCAGTAAATTAATAATCTTAAACTCGACTCACTTATGTCTAACACATTTTTCCTTACTCCATAGTTCGACACCAACATAATGCGAGCACCATAACTCAAAAGTCCAACCTATCCATTAAGTGCTCGATACACAAAACATTTTCTTTCTGACCGTTCTGAAATCAGTGTCGTTGGTTCCGCCGCGCGGGTCCACATTGTGCGCTATCGCCACGACTTTTGTCGCGCGACACAAAGCCGCCGTGTGGCGACGACATTAGCTATTGTGACCCCTTTTATAAAGCCGCCGTAAGGATTGTGTGTGGCGTGTGATTGTTCTTTTAACGACATATTTTTCAAATTGAAACTGAGTTTAGAATGTGTTCATATCAGTAAAGCTACAGTCTCTTAGAAGAGCGGTGAACGCCTACATAGCGTCCGCCATTTAACGATGAATGACGTCACTGAAACGTTATTTATGAAAGAAGGTGTGTTTTCCAAGAGAGCGTTTTGACACCGTAAAGTCAATCCCCGATGCCCAAAGATTTAAATCGCTAGATTTGTCCTCACCGTACTTAGTTACGAAAAAGTGTCCATACTGACAAGAGTGAGCTCACACATTATTATAAAGCGTTTACATGACAGTGACAGTGTGTCAGAGGTGTCAAAACGAAACAGAAATGCGACTATCTTTTGCCGCGGTAGGGCGCGTATCTAACGACGCTACCGCTGTCATCATTTTCGTTTTCAGCCGTCTCTGCGGCCGGTATGTGCGGTCACTTCTATTTTAGGAAACTGTAGCTTTAGCTATTTAGTAAGATTCCATGGTTTCAGGAAACATTTGGCTTTTGTAAAACCATGATATTTTGAAATTGGGCCGTTCACAGTAGTAGTTGGTATTTGATAATTAAGTTGAGGGGCTCATGTTCAACAGTCGTTTTTAGGGTTCCGTAGTCAACTAGAAACCCTTATAGTTTCGCCATGTCCATCTGTCTGTCTGTCTGTCTGTCCGCGGCTTAGCTCAAAAATTATTGGTACTAGAAAGTTGTAATTTGGCATGAGTATACACGTTAATAACGCCGAAAAAGTGGTAAAATAAAATTCCGTAGTATGGGATATCGTTGGATAGGTCGTTCAAAAATATTAGGGGTTTGGAAATACCGTTTTTTGAATAAGTAAACCGTTCGTGACTTATCAAGCTTTAAAGTACCAATTTTCGTTAGAGTCAAGTGTCCCCCCCCTCTTCCAACTAAACGGTTGTAGTTAGAAATTCAAATGTCACGGCAGTAGTACCTATATATAACGAAGTTTAAAGGAAAACTATCACACTTAAGTGGGCTTTACAAGTTTACGAGTAATAGTCGACCAATTGTATTTGACTCGAAAATTTCGAACAACTCCATAGAATTCCGCAGTTTTTTTTTTTTTGTGACGAGTGAGTAGTGTAGCTCTGTGTCCTGTATTTAAATTCAAAACACCGGCTATGACAAGTCTTATCCAAATCTCAAAAAAAAAAAAATTAAAACTTTCTGTGCAAAATTGTCGGACCAGGTGAGTATTTGTATAGGAAGTCAAATTAGATAGGTAGTCATGTTTGGCTTTTAGTTAGAGCATGGTACGAAACGTTCAGTCGGCGAATGCGACCCGCACTTGGCTGTTACAAAAACTACGGAACCCTACACTGGGCGTGCCCCGACACGCACTTGACCGGTTTTTTGCTTGATGGTATGATGAAAGTTCAGTCAGCGAGAATAATATAAAGGCAGGTACTAACTTTTGCATGTGATAGCGTTTGCGTTTAGCTAAGATTGGTGTCTTACAGAGTATTCTATTCTATTCTATTCTTACACCGCAGCCAATATAAATCAAACTTTTGTCCCACTTGCCAAATGCCATATTATCCGAGCAACTCCAAAACGCGAACAAAATAACTAAATGACTGATGGTAACTAATGTTTACTTCCACATTCACATGATCTAGATATATTTACTGTCATTTCTCCCAATCCTGCCATTTTATTTTCCAGAAACTCTCTTTTTCGGCTTTTAAATTAAATTGCGGTGTTTTCTGTAGATTTAATGTGTCCCCGGGGTGTGATCTCACTGAGCACGGTGCTAAGAGTCAAACGGATGGGCAATGGCGTAAATTCGCGTACATACAGTATTACATTGCTTGTCACACTTGTTTATGGAAACATTTCCTCTTAATATTCAGACAAAAATTAGTTCAAACTTGCGAATGAATTTGAAATAGACGATGAAAGATGAAGATTTTGCAATGTTTAAGTACTATCTGCTAAGCAAGAATTGCTCACCATGCTTGACTAGGGCCTCCTGGTGATTTCAGACTAATGATTCCAAATATCTTAGCGATTCTTTTCTTCACCGTCATGTTCTAGTTTGTAAACCTGCCATTTGGTGTGAGGCAAGTATCTTATCGCTGCTTAACTTACCGTTACCCTCCATACCAAGAAATCGTAAATATTAATAATCTAAAGTGAACATAAGTACGTTATAAAATCAAATTAAACTCATAAATCGCGGTAAAGTATTACTTATAGCCGAAGTTTATCAATATCCAGTGAAAACTTTTAACTGTCCATTAAAATATATTTATAACTTATATCTTGTTCAAGTTGCTTATTAAATTACCTATGATAATTATGTTGGTGCCTGAAGATGGATGGCGCCGCCGAGGCCGGCTAAAAAAATCAAAATCAAAAGTAATTTATTCAAATTAGGCTGAAAATCAGCACTTTTTGAACGTCAAGATTACAAAAGACAATCCCCCAAAAACGCCCGCCCTTCACCACTTCCTAGTGCTATCGCTGGGCAGAAGAAGTGGCGCAACAAAGTCCCCAGCAGCACAGCTGTCTGTTTAATTTAAAAAAAAACTTGATTGTATACAATACTAGGTAGCTATGTTCGGTAATTAACATTACAAGACCAGAACATTAAATTAAATTATTTGCCATAATATGTCAGCTAGCCACGCCAATATACCAACAAATATAATAAAAACTATACGTACTCAAGTTAAAAAATAATTAATTAAATTAAAAATGTAAATAAAAACTTACTACCCAAATAAAAGCCTCCAGGCATAAAGGGCGTGACAGCTTACATATTTATGCATTGCTGAGTTCTGTTCACATAGCTGTCACTTGAAGTCACAAAATGATAAAGTAAGACCATCGAAGTAAAATAATTAAATAAGTTCATAACAATAACCTGTCAGTAAGCTAATTCTGGAGATAACATAAACATTGTCTTGCGTTAAATTAGTGCGACCAACTATTCTTATCGAGTAAGTAGTCGTTGATGGAATAGTATGCCTTTTAACAAAGGTTGGATTTTACTTGAGCTTTAACACATTAAAAGGCAAGTCGTGAAAAGAAGAGGGTATCTTGTAATAAAAGTTTATACCTAGCCTAACAAATGAGTTATGAACCTTATGAAGCCGGTGAAAAGGGGCACGTAGTTTGTCCTTATTTGTAGTGTTAACACTGTGAATATCACTCTTTTTAGTGTACAATGTGTAAATTTTTCCTAAAGATAAAAGAAAAAATATGGCGAGATCTCATGGACGTGCACCGCGAGGGCTGGTTTAAGGTGGCGCGGGGTAAAAGTTCCTGGAAGAATTTGGGGAGGCTTTTGCCCAGAAGGCCAATTCTCGTAATATAAAACGTTCAAAATCTAGTCGCAGTCTCATCTAGCCGACAAACAAATGTCAAATTCTGGTCAAAATGTAGGGAAATTAGACAGATTTTTGATAGATTGAGACTGAGATCGGAGGGGCAATTCTAGTAATTTAAAGAACGTTCACAGTCTATCAAAAATACCTCTAATTTCCCTACATGTTAATTTTTAATTATTTTAAATGTAATTAAATTAAATTTAAAATGTAATTTAAATAATGGAGTATTTTAATTACATTTTAAATTAATCAACAACGTTAATATTAATTTATTATGATGCTGTAAAAAGATGCAGCTTTTCAGTTGATATTTAAATATCTATTCCAACATTTATTTCATCAGCAAAGTGCTTCATCTTCTTCAGAGCAACTCAAACACAAAAACTAGCGACGCAATTCAAAAGCCTGCACAAAATATTTAAAAACTCGTGCATTGTCGAAGTCTCCTTTATTCTTGACCCGAGTGGTACACAATACTTCACGGTACTATCATCCGCACGTGTATGTTAACAATTTGACATTGACAGAACCTTTATATCCTAGATTTAAGGGTGATTTTCGGAGTTCAAGTTTTATATCTGACTGTACATCTAGGTTTATATCGAGTGCTATTGAAATGCCTCCACTCGCGAACCGCGGTACATCGCTAGTCTCATTTGCATTGTAGGAAATTGAATTTTTTCGTGCGCCAGGTCGTGACCTTTTGTGGTGAAAAGTGAAAGTTTTCCACCACAAAAGTACCTACGCACGTACGTACGTATGAACAGTTATATATATTTTCCACCACAAAAGTACCTACGTACGTACGTACGTACGTATGAACAGTTATATATATTTTATTTCACATAAACCTACATGAGCACTTATGAAACGTCAGAAGCTAGGTGCACGGTTCCAATTGGTCGTTTCCTATGGAGAAGAGCCGGCAAGAAACTCCACGGTTACTCTTTTAAAAATAATTGGATTTTACTATGTTTTCAAATTATAGTATTAATAGGTATGGGAGGACAGCGTAATCCTGTCCACAAGTAGGTCTACAGATCTACAGTCTACAAGGGCTACAAATTCCTCACACTTACAAAACATAAAAAAAATCTATCAAAAACATAAATATATTATGATTGCCATTATAACCACTAATAAAGAGTTGAAATTGGAATTGTCTATATACATAAAGTCAAATAGTAAAAATATAAAATGTCAAATATTTATGTCAAAGAAGTATTTATTTATATAATTATATACCAAAATATTTTGACGCAATATTTTAGTTTTTTAATAGTTTTAGTTAATTTTATGTGACAAAAAAAAAAGTATGTAAAAAATAAACATCGTAATTTGGGAGCAGTTTTATAGAGACTTACGTAGTTATGCCGTTAATGAGGTGCCAGGGAAGCCACATGTGCACAAGGAATTATTGCCAAACTACCTTTTCGTCAACGTAGTCTTTAATCTCATAATATGCTTTTTTGATAAGCACACGTTTGATGAGGGTTTTAAACTTTCCATCGCTAAGTTCTGTAACCAACTTTGGCAACTTGTTATAAAAGCGGATACTGCTTATAAGAAATGCCTTGCTAGTTTTAGTTAGGTAATCTAAATTTAGGTATGAGCCAAATATTAATAACATTATCAGTTACAAAAGGGAGTGCGCGGGGTCAGCCCGGGGAGAGTGGGACCGGACCGCCATTTTATTTTGCGATGACGCAGTGCCATTCCTAACGCAACGGACACCGCGCGCTTTGAGCTGAGTTTTGTTATCTACTTTGCGTTGTTTAAGTGAAAACTGTGTTATATCGTGTACTTAAATAAGGTTGTCTCATTATTAGGACTACTAAATACTACATACACGATGACGTCGTTTATAGCTTTATAGTCGTTGTAAGTTAACTGCCGACTTAGTGCAAGGTTAAACGTAAGTTTAAATGGGGTAGTGCGTTGAAGTGCTGTCGTAATTTTATATAATAATGTTGGTTTTAGGCCTCGTTTTAATGTTATGTTATGGTTTATACTTTTATGACTCGTCTCCTAAAGTATTTTCTAGATAGTTATGAAGTTTTGATTGGCATGATTTTTATTCTTTGTATCTCTTAACACACATATCGTCACGTCTGTATTCCCCGAAGGGTTAGGCAGAGGTGATATATACATTTTTTTGTTTATTTTGAACTCGTGTATCGTGCACGCCTTTTTACCAGTGATTGCAATAATTTATAGTAATGTTAAATATTATTACAACTCAAGTCCTCGCACATTATACTCTGCATACTGTGCGAATGAGAGCTAGACAGAAATAAGTGTAACATTTTGACAGTCACGACACTTCTGTTAGGCACTTTTTTTTAAATAATTTTTTATCTTATCTCATATTCTGTCGTGCTATCGGTCATGTTCACAAGCTCTAGTGTTCAGCTGTCCGAAGAGGAACCAACAGAACATATCGCATCATCCGATAGAATGCGACGTCCGTCGTCTTGGAGTGCCTTCGATGACCACTGGAGTCCGTATTCACACTGGTCATCCAAGGCATTCATAGGACGCGTCGCACTGGCACGGGTCTGAAGATCAAGAGCATCCTGATCTGCTGCTGAACTGGACCTTGGAAGGAGTTCACCTATTTCACAACTTTGTAATCTTGTAAAGTCGACCTCGTTATTACTTTACCAACCTAAGGATGACTGTCACTTCTACGTCATAAACTGCCAAGGTCATTTTTTTTGAGTGACAGTAACATATTTTCAACCTTAGTGAGGTTTTTAACTGGGCACTGGCACGTATGAGGTCCGTAGCCAAATGGCAAACGGAACTCTTACAATTTTGTCATGTCTATCTTTCAGTCTGTTCATCGGTCCGTCCGTCCGACCATCAGCCGCTTCATCCGACAGAATGTAACGTCGTCTTGGAGTGCGTTCGATGACCAATGGAGTCCAAGTCCACACTGGTCATCCAACGCATTCATAAGACGCGTCACACTACTCCGGGTCTGATGATGAAGAGCTTCCTGATCTGCTGCTGAACTGGATCTTGAAATAAGTCACTACGCTTCGGGTTGGCGACATGAAACCTCACTTACCACCGACGGATTTTACCTGTTTCACTAGTTTGTACACTCAACCTCGAGTGCACTTTTGACACAAATCGTAGTAACTTGAAACTATCTATGTAACTGACATACACTAATAGACCTTCTTGATTTATGACGAAATACGAGGCTGATTATACATCTCAGGAGTATTTATGAAGTTTTGTTTTATGTTATTAGTGATTACTGACTCTAAGCTAATGGTCAGTAGTACCATTACCTGCAGTACCTCCCAGCAGCACCCCGCGTGTTGTATCTCACAGACGATACTGAAATGTCTCGGTATGCTTGTAATTGTTGAGTTGATGTTTGTTTTAATTACAATGTTTAATTGCCTTTATATTGTAAATTATTGTAATATAATATCATTGAATTTAGGCTCAAAATATCACTATAATGAAACGTGAAACTCACATGGATTAAACAAAGAAATGTTTGATCTCATAAATGCTAATATAGAAAGAAACTATATTATTAAGAAAATAATACAATATTGACGTTAATAAACGAGTGTGAATGTATGTTTAAATGTAATCACTTTTGAATTAAGTTTCTGAATGGTCCTTTAATAAATAAATCTTATCAATGATATAATAATATAATGCCTAATATTGCCTTATTTTTGCTTTTACTCCCTCACATATTACACCTCACACTCACTACTCCCATACAAAAACTCACCACACATAGATACATAAATCATACCGACATACTCACACACATTCACCCACTCACATACATAAGTTTTAAATTGTTAGTTCTTACATTATTTCTCCTTTTTCCTTAAATATAATAGTAATAAGTAATAAAATAATAAAAGTTTCTGTTAAAAGTAATAAGATTGTTAAGTTGTTAACACGTACCTACTATAAGTTGGCACAGTCCGCAGTTGTTTGATACCTATTTTTAAGTAACCTCACAGCTGAACACTCTCTTAAGATACAGGTTATCCTAGTTTGAGAGGCAGGGCTCACAATATCTGTATACAAACTACTGCAGCGTTAATTAGCTTCATGTTAAACAGTGTATACTAATGTATATTTTTTGTGACAATAAACTATTTTATTATTATTATTATTATATATTGCTTGCTGTCAACTGAAAATGTTGTAATTACCAAAATAATATAAATGTATTAAAACGAATTTGTGTAGCAAACTGTATTTTTTATCTTAAGGCACTGCATCTACCTAATATACTAATATACACTACTAGCTTCTGCCCGCGGCTTCGCCCGCGTGGATGTCGGAAATATTTTCATTAAAAATTCCACGGGAACGTGCTACCAGGATAAAAAGTATGTCCTTCCCCAGGATGCTATCTATCTCTTTACGAAATTTTATCGAAATCCGTTCAGTGGCTTAGGTGTGAAAATGCAACATACAGACAGAATTTATAATAATATAATATAGTATAGCACTTTGCCCGCGACTTCGTCCGCGTGGAGGTCGGAAATTGTCCCACGGGAAGGTACAACCTGAATGAAAAGCCTAACCCAGGTCATGCCAAATTTCATCGAAAACTGTTCAGCCACTAAAGCGTGGAAAGGTAACAGACAGACAAAAGTTTCGCATAGAGGTATGAGGAACAGGGTTGAATGTTCACTCATGTTCCGTAGAAAAGGGAGGATACTCCTACCAGACGGGTATCGTATCGGGTGGGCAAATACCCGACGATTGATGTCGGGACGTTGTATATATGTTAGTCAAGTGGTAGACTCTGCTTGCGCGATGCAGGATCTTGCGTGACGTCAGTGTGATGCGCAGTTCGCATGTAGCGATACAGATGCTGCCACATTCACATTTGGAATATTGGTATGAATACCCTAAGGGCCTAAGCTATCTCCACATACGAGTACAGCCTAGGAATATCGTCTTCCAATAAATACTTAATGCTCCGCCGACGTGATTCGTTCGAGAGGCCAATAAGGATGCGCTTATTTATTCACTGTCTGTACGACTGCGCCTTACATAAGTTACATCTTCAAATGATAACATATAATAGCATGCCTGTGGTCTCCATAGGGGTAGACAGAAGTGGGTAGCACACTCAAACGCCAGTTATGTTTAAGTTCCATGTTATAGAAGCCGAGCCGCTAAAGCCAGGATACACTTCCCAGTTTGCACTAAATTATAGAAGAAGCGTATATTTATTTATACATACTTTATTTTATACCAAAACAATACTTATCAATAAAATAATAATAAAAATAGTATGAATGTATAAAGCCTAAAACAATTTTAACGCAAATAGAACAAAAAAGGTATAAACGTGAAACTCTATAAAAAGAAAAAAATAACCTTGAAATTATGACCCTACGTAAGTACGTATGAATTTTTTTGATTAAATGTTGTCCCGTAGGGGGACCGCTCTATTTATTAGCCTAAAGTTCTGTTAAAGTTTAAAATAGCAGCGGTCCCCCGACAGGACAACATTTAATCATTCAAATTGTTTTAGGCTTTTTACATTCATACTATTTTTAAAATTATTTTGTGTCGGGGGTTTTTTAAATTTTTAATTTAAATTTTTATGTCATGCTTTTTTTAGGGACTCTTTTATTTTCTTGCGTTTTAAGATTCAGGTAATTTGGTGTTTAATCAGGTATTTTGTGATTCGCCATTTTGTGGTGGCGGCCATCTCGGATTTGAAATTTAGCATAGTGTATAGTATTCTACTAGTCAAGCCCTTTCATTTGGTACCCATATTGAGGGAGTTCTGTAAAAAAAAAATGTAATTCGCCATTTTGTGGTGGCGGCCATCTTGATTTGAAATTTGTCATAGTGTATAGTATTTTACTAGTCAAGCCCTTTCATTTGATACCCAGATTGAGGGAGTTGTGAAAAAGTATGTAATCCGCCATTTTGTGGCTGCGGCCATCTTGGACCGATTTTCATAAAACATAGCTAAAAACAGTACCGACAAATTCACCTTTCAAACAAAAAAAAAACAAAATTATCCGTTCGGGAGCTACGATGCCACAGACAGACATACACACACACACACACAGACACGTCAAACTTATAACACCTCGTCGTTTTTGGGTCGGGGGTTAAAATAACACCCCGTCGTTTTTGCGTCGGGGGTTAAAATAAATTAAGTACTACAAAACATACAATGGGCGGCCTTATAGCGTTCTGTAATCTCTTCCAGGCAAGCTTGGAATGGACAGAATGTCCTGACATAAAATAATGTAGTTGTATTTGGCGCAAATAATAATATTAGTGTAGCGGTATCTACAACGCCACATGCGAACAACGCGTCATACTGATGTCACGCAAATCCTGCATCTCGCAAGCAGAGTTTACCGCGCAATTAGCATACATACAAACTTCCCGACATCAGTCGTTGGGCAATTGCCCGCCAGACACAACATCCGTCTGGTCGGAGGATCCTCCCTTTTCAATAGAGGATGAGTGAATTTACACCCTGTTCCTCATACTTCCAAATCATACCTCCAAAACAGTATACTATAATAGATACATATATACTAAATATGTCGTTTTGCATCCTCGTCAAATTCAAGGAGGTGATGCTACTGATTCTCGACACGAATCAATAAAAAAATAAGTACCTAGGTATTTTTTTTCTAATTTTCGGAAATCGGCATGTGTGGGACACGCATTTTAAAACGCGGCCTGTGTGAGACCGCACTGTAACTGCCCTTTTCACACACATACAAACGCGGCTGCTTATACGATATCATAATGCGATTCTGTTCTTTGAAAGTGGTGTATTTTGAAATACTGTCAAACTTAAATAACTAAAACAAGCCAATATTGTATTCATTATTGACCAGGGATCGTAATTTTATTTGATTATTTATGTCTTTCATAACAGCCTCCTGAAATTTGACGAGGATGCAAAACAACAGCTTGTTTATACAACGAAAATAAATGATGACCATAGATTATGACAGCTACGAGGACAAGATGACAACACAAACAGAGTACGAGTCTCAGACACAGGTACCTAGGTCCCGACTTGACTTTTTGCATTTGCGAGTATATATATCAACATTTGTGACCCCTATCCGATGACAGACAGAAGATTTACTATTACAGTTTGTCGATACATAAAGCAGCCCGCAGGGAAACTGGAAGGATCTTAAAATCAACGATGTCATTTGTTTATCAAATTGACTACGACCTACCCTTTGTCAGCTGTATGAAATTAATTTAATACGTGACTGTGCTATCGAAAAATTATCCACATGTCTTCCAATAAGTAGGTACCAAATAAACGTATTTGCATTGAATGATGGTTTAATAAGTAGATACTTTTGCAGTTCAACTCAATTTGCAGACGATTTCCAGCATTTCACACCTACCCATACTAACGACGGCTCTATTTTTTGTAAAATAACAGATTCACCGCTACACTTAATTACGACGAACTATGACAAAACAGTCTATAAACGCATCTTGACTCGTACAAGTAGGTCGTGAAGTCTCGCAAGTGTTCACAGTTGAGTAACCGAATAGTTTTTGTAAGGAGTTTTGTTAAAACCCCAATAATTGATTTACTAAGAACGTTTAATTGTTGTCAAGGTTAAATGTACGATTTATTGTGTTACGATCAAATAATGTCAGTATGGTACCGGCATGTAACATAGTAGTTCTATAGTATGATCAACATAGCGTTAATGTCATTATTGTACCAGCATGTAACATAGTAGTTCTATAGAATGATCAACACAACGTTAATGTCATTATGGTACCAGCATGTAACATAGTAGTTCTATAGAATGATCAACACAACGTTAATGTCAGTATGGTACTGGCATGTAACATAGTAGTTCTATTGTATGATCAACATAACGTTAATGTCATTATGGTACCAGCATGTAACATAGTAGTTCTATAGAATGATCAACACAACGTTAATGTCAGTATGGTACTGGAATGTAACATAGTAGTTCTATTGTATGATCAACATAACGTTAATGTCATTATGGTACCAGCATGTAACATAGTAGTTCTATAGAATGATCAACACAACGTTAATGTCATTATGGTACCAGCATGTAACATAGTAGTTCTATAGAATGATCAACACAACGTTAATGTCAGTATGGTACTGGAATGTAACATAGTAGTTCTATTGTATGATCAACATAACGCGTTAATGTCATTATGGTACCAGCATGTAACATAGTAGTTCTATAGAATGATCAACACAACGTTAATGTCAGTATGGTACTGGCATGTAACATAGTAGTTCTATTGTATGATCAACATAACGTTAATGTCATTATGGTACCAGCATGTAACATAGTAGTTCTATAGAATGATCAACACAACGTTAATGTCAGTATGGTACTGGAATGTAACATAGTAGTTCTATTGTATGATCAACATAACGTTAATGTCAGTATGGTACCAGCATGTAACATAGTAGTTCTATAGAATGATCAACACATCGTTAATGTCAGTATGGTACCGGCATGTAACATAGTAGTTCTATTGTATGATCAACATAACGTTAATGTCATTAGGGTACCAGCATGTAACATAGTAGTTCTATAGAATGATCAACATAACGTTAATGTCAGGATGGTACCGGCATGTAACATAGTAACTCTATAGAATGATCAACATAACGTTAATGTCAGTATGGTACCGCCATGTAACATAGTAGTTCTATAGAATGATCAACACATCGTTAATGTCAGTATGGTACTGGCATGTAACTAGTACTTCTATAGAATGATCAACATAACGTTAATGTCATTATGGTACCAGCATGTAACATAGTAGTTCTATAGAATGATCAACACATCGTTAATGTCAGTATGGTACTGGCATGTAACTAGTTCTTCTATTGTATGATCAACATAACGTTAATGTCATTATGGTACCAGCATGTAACATAGTAGTTCTATAGAATGATCAACATAACGTTAATGTCAGGATGGTACCAGCATGTAACATAGTAGTTCTATAGAATGATCAACATAACGTTAATGTCAGTATGGTACCGCCATGTAACATAGTAGTTCTATAGAATGTTTAAAATAACTTTAATGCCAGGCGAAAATCCAGACTCCAGCCTTTTTTTTTTATCATGGCGAAATGCTCTTGCATTTTGCACTAGGGGAGATAGTGCAGTTACGTGGGACCCTAACCCACTAAAACTCTACGGTGTCCTCCTCTGCCGCTTACGGCGGGAACACGGGCACGCGTTAGCACTCATCCGTGAACCCACCGCGGCTGTCCGTCACCAGACCGTCCTCTGGGGAGTACTCCCCATCACCGGCGCACGAACACATAGCACGCTGTGACCACCCCAGGGACCAAACCAGCACATGGGCGCCAGACGACCCCGTGTCTGGGCGCCCTTGGTCCTCCTGCGACAGGTCAGGTCATTGGCCCCGCCGTCTGCCAATTTTCGGCCGCAGAGGATAGGGAGAGCGCCGCCATCAGACGGTGGCGACCCCGTCAAAGCCGCGGAAGGTAGGGAGAGCGGCGCACCGCAATACCGGCACTCCTCTTCCGCCGCGACCTCCAGCCCTCAGCCGTGATGCCTCCGAGTCTGATATTGAGAACATTCTGATGATACACCCTATAAAACTTTGCCCAACTTGGGAATCAAATCCCGAACCCCATACTGTTACCTGTAGCGCGTATAGGCGCGTAAGCATACGTTAACACATGTCATGCTTTTCCTAACACAATTACATTTTACGAACTTTCACGATCGCATCCTCTCCATCAGACTTATTGATTGCGTTACCGATAATAATGTACTCTGAAACAACTCAGTTTGCCGCCGCCCTCGCGCTTGATAACAGAATTTGTACATAACATTAGGGACAAGTAATACATGCTGACAGTTTCCTTGAGGTTCAGCGATCTGTATTGACACGTGTTTCAACGAATCTAAACAAGAATATTTAAAATCTTATCACTCCATATAAAGTAATGGTATTCAACTGCATCTGGTTAGACTGGAAGCCGACCCCAACATAGTTAAGAAAAGGCTAGGCAGATGATGATGATTTGAAATCATATGTTAAGGCATGTGGAAACCCGATAGTTACCGAGACTATAATGCTATCCATTTTAAACCTGAAGACAGGGAGTAAATCGTGAACAAGTGATGCTCATTTTCATAAAACAGAGAACAATGTTACAAACATTACAGGCACTTGTGGTGTAAGTACATTATATTGAGGGAGGCGTGTTAACTTATCATATTAGATTAGTGTAAAATTAACATCTCTGAAGTTTTCCAGCGCAAGAATGTCAGGAAAATCATCCTCGAGTTGGTCTTCAACTCCAATCAGGTTAATTCTGTCGGAATAACTTGATCGGAGTAATATAAGTCTTAATAAAATATTAACTGAAAGTTAAATATACCTAACTAAAAGTTCATAATTTATAAAAGCTACTTTTGAACTAGTTCCCTTCCTAGTTCGCTTCCCTTATCCTTAGCTCATCTTCTCACTGTACATCATACTACACTCCAAGTCTTTTGCATTTTTATCTAGTTTTTGTTTAATTTGTGATCGACACAACAGTAAACACATACACAACAATGGCGGTTTCTATACTAACAACAGTACTGCCACAGTGCCACCTATCGCGAACTTTCACTTGTTAACCCCATTAGTATATAATAAATATAATATTAGTGGTATGAATCATTATTTTTGGTGTGTTCAGACTGCACCACTCCACGAAGGTTGAGGAGATCGTGGAGTACATGCGTGTGAAGACCAACTGGACTTTGAAGTTCGAGAAGTTGGAGTCGCGTCACAAATCGAACTTCAAGTCGTTCGTGGTGCATGTACCGACACATCATCTCGAGAAGTTCAAGGAAGAGTTCTGGCCGAAGGGTGTTGTGTACCGCCGGTTTCGTGGTCGGCTACATGACACCAGTCAGCGAAACACGACGCAGACGACGACGACTTCGTGTGCGTTAGTTAGTTATTTAGTGTAATTATGATGTTGTATGTATTTATAATATTTTTAAGTCATAGTTATATTGTATTGTATGTGTTTATATGGGCCTTGATACCTGAAATAAATGGATAAATAAATAAATACAAATTAACCATGTATGTTACATTTTCACGCCTAAACCACTGAACGGATTTCGATAAAATTGCCTGCCAGCAGATGCC
This sequence comes from Apamea crenata, assembly GCA_949629185.1. NCBI lineage: Eukaryota > Metazoa > Arthropoda > Insecta > Lepidoptera > Noctuidae > Apamea > Apamea crenata. The sequence goes on from OX451375.1 coordinate 347,137, forward strand.
AAAGAGATAGATGGCATCCTGGGGAAGGATATACTTTTTATCTTTTCCGACATCCACGCGGGCGAAGCCGCGGCAGAAGCTAGTGTACAAAGAATTATTTAAATGTTTTGTTTTTTTATAAATTCATTTTATAGTGATGGTCTCTACGTTTTTGTGATTTTGCTAAAAAAAAACCTTATTATTGTGTCATATTTAAAGGTTGTTTGTTTTTTTCGATTTTCGAAATACAATAAGTGAAGAATAGAATATAGTCCAAGCAATATTCGCTTTTCGTAAATAATTAAAAACAAGTAACACTGTACCTTAATCTAATAGCAATTAAGTTGTAAACTGCCTAACAAACCGATTAAATTTTAACAAGTTTACTGTTAGTCTTTATCGCTTGGGCACCGCGCACCGTCGCGTCGTGGATAGTAGTTGTTTATTGTCTCTAAACCTTTTGTTTGAAATTAATTGAGTTTGGAATGGCACTGGATTAAAATCTTAAAGGTGTATTAAAGTTTCTGATAGATTTATTTGATAACAGTTTGACACAGGTACCAATTTTTGGATATTAAATTAAATAAACCACTTTAACCCTCCAGTGTCCTCCTCTTCGAGGTTGCGTGTATTAACTCGGAAAGAATAACAAAATCCTGCACCCTAATTGCGTTACACACTACCAATCACAATCTGAATTATTTTGAAGGATATTGCTATCCATTGCCCCATATGTTCGAAAAATTTGTCTGCTCAACAACGTAAATAACGCAATGAATGTTGTTGAACTGTCAAAATGAAAAACATTCCTACTGTTAGTGTGTCACCTACGCAACTACCCCGATATTCGTAAACTCTACTGTTACATGTCATACCGTCAGGGCTGTCAGAGCCATCTACAATCTCAGCAGACGCGAATCTCTAAGAGAGCTGTTTAAAAAAATTAACACCATGACGGTTCCTTGTCAATATATATTCGAAAACATTATGTACGTTCGAAAAAATCTACATCTTTTTAGTAAGATAAGTGACAGGCATAATTTTAACACTAGGAATAGGAACAAACTAGATCAACCGCGCTTCAGATTGTCTAAAGTAAAAACTTCTTTTATGGGGTACTGTGTAAAATGTTATAATAAAATACCACTCGATATTCTTCAACTAAATGAGAAGAAATTTAAAACATGCATTAAACGCACACTATGTAGACAAGCATATTATAAGTTGGATGAGTATATACTAGATAAAAATGCTTGGCTTAATGCTGGTCCTGCTCCACAGGCACCTGGGCTCACTAGTTGATCACAATTTCTATATTTTGTAGGAGATGCTTCCCCTTTTTATTTTTGTTTTTTTTTTAGTTTTTCTGACACAAACTGACTGACTATAACTGACTGAAATTAATCTTGATTAAATAAAATAAACATTAAATTCATAAGAATTTAATGTTTATTTTATTCAATCAAGATTAATTTTGAATACTTCAATATTAAATACCTCTTCCAGATTGGTAGTAACTTTTTATATATCTTTTTTTTCTCTTATCTGTTAAGAAAGTTGCAAACTATAGTTTTGTATAATTTAGAAGCATTTTTTAAATTTTGTAAATGTAATGTAATGCATGGCAGTTGAGAATATGTCATGCTCACTTAAATGTCTCACTGATGGTGGCGCGTGTGTTGGATCATTCGGTTCCCTACAAAATGGTTGAGCTGGGTGGTGCTGTTCCACGCGTCATGTTCGTGAACGGGCGCCGTTGGTTGAGACTGGTCATCTCTTAACTGCCAGGGCTTATTTTTAATGTTATATTTTAAATTGATTCTTTTTTTACATTGTTCTCACATATAGAAGCAATAAGAATAATGTACCCAGGATTTTGTAATAATATCTTGATTTAAAAGAGTGTCCGTGGAGTTTCTTGCCCGTTCTTCTCCATAGAGATCTACGTTTTTGGAATGGGCGACTAGCTTCAACTTTCTGACTAACTGACCGACTATTTAATTTTGACAATTCAAAAGTGCCTGTAAATGGTTTAATTGAAATAAATGATTTGAGTTTGAGTTCGTCCAGAAGGCCAATTCTCGTAATTTAAAACGTTCAAAATCTAGTCGCAGTCTCATCTCAGTGACAAACTGAAGTGAATTGATTGATCTTCAGTTATTTAATTTTTTATAATGGTAATATTGTGGCATGTTTTAAATCTTTAGTTACTAACATAATTATGTTTTAAGTATGGATATGGATTAAGTATAAATATGGATCACTGTGACTGCACAATGATCCATATTTATGTTACTGTCCGCCTAGTCTAGTCTAGCCGATCTAGTCAGTCAGTACTGACTAGATCGGCTAGACTGATCTCTAGGTTACAGTGGTAGTAATAATTATGCTATTGAAGATAATATTTACATAATAAATATAAGATAACAGACTTAATATAAAAAATAAAAAATGTATATAAAAAAGGGTAAAGAATCATAGGCCATCAACAAATTCGTCCGCATCGCTGTCAGCGGGAGAAGTGGCGGCAGCATTGCCACGATCTTCTAGGTCCTTCTCTAACTTTTCTTAAAGCCTCCTTTTAACTACAAGTTACTACAGTAATTGTTGAAAACATCCGTGACCACCTGCAGTTGATCGCGTTCATCAACAACACTCAGATATTGCGCTAAGTTTTATTTTCTACGATGTAAACAAAGCGATTTAGACCCAATGCAGAGTGCTAAATAACGAGTTATTTATGTAAAGACTTAACGAGGACGTTTAATAAAGACAAACTCACGATTGCGTGCTATTATAAAGTAAACAAATACTCTCCGTTTTAATAAACTCACGATTGCGTGCTATTATAAAGTAAACAAATACTCTCCGTTTTAATAAACTCACGATTGCGTGCTATTATAAAGTAAACAAATACTCTCCGTTTTAATAAACTCACGATTGCGTGCTATTATAAAGTAAACAAATACTCTCCGTTTTAATCCGCAGTTCGAACGTCAGCTGCTGGTTGTAGGTTACCGATGACGGTGTGTAACCAAACACTCTATTTCACCTTCTATATTATATTTCCAAGGAAACAATAATCCTGAATATTTATGCAATTATGTTACGTTAACACATACAATGACACCGTCAATTCACGTAATTACAGATTAAAACACGGAGCAAAAATTTAACATGTCACTCGGGTGGACACAGTGTTACCAGTTTTTTTTTTCTAAAATCTTTGCCCGTCGTGTAAGGCTTTCAGTTTGCCACTATACACATAGTAATAATTGCGAAACCCGACAGGTTAAATCGCCTCATCAACTACATAAACAATTCATCCATGTTACAAGTACCTATTTAGTCATTTTATTCAGAGAATCTAATACAAAGGAAATCAACACGCAATTCACTTACTTGTGCCTGAGCTATGATTGATGAGCGCGACCGAGTGAACGAATGACATGCGGCCGAGAGTGAACGAATGACATGCGGCCGAGAGTGAACGAATGACACGACGGAACTTGCGCTGTTACCGAAAGGAATGACACGGCACAAGATTCTTCTTGTTACAAGTTTGATTGGTTCCAAGTTTGGGGCAACATGCTACATTTCTCGTTAGTATGACTGCCATTTTCTCAAAACAACATCAATTTTACCGTGAAATAGTTGAAACAAACCTACCTCGCATTTTTCAGGCTTCAATATCCAATTTGACGTACTATAGACCAATTGGACATAGTAAAGGCATCCTGACAGATGTCAGATTAGCTTCGTTCCATCGAGGTTGTATAACGTTATCAGCGGAACTGTGCGGACAGCTGCTGCAGTGAGTGTAACTGGGTTATCGTGACAGTAACCGTGTTATCAGTGAATGTCAGGTTGTGTCAGTGTATGTCGGTGGAGTTGAAGGGTTTCAAGGAATCTGCTTCGAGGTTCGTTAGTTCGGCGTTTGAACACTGTAGCGTGTCTTTTTAGAAAAAAATCTGCTGATAAAAGTAAAACACAGTACCTAACGCTTGCATACGCACTTTATTTACTTTAAAATATATATGTGTGTTTTTATTGAGTTTCTGACGTGTTGTTTTTGTATTTTTTACTAAATTAGAAATCATGCTTAAATTCATGCATGAATTTCTTCAACATTTAAAAATTACCGATATGACATGATTTAACCACAACTTCCTTGTAACATCGTAATTATTACAGTATGGCATGCAAATAAATACATAAATAAGATTTTTTAACAAAAATCCATTTAAGTAATAAATTAACAAGTACTATTTTACGTGTCCTCGAACATAAAAGCGCATGTAGGTACACTTAATCAACCAGATGTTCAACCCCTGGGGGTTGAACATGGACAACATTTAGGGGTTGAACATGGTCGAGGGTAGAAACTGTGGGGGTCGAACATGGACTAAACCAAAATTTGTGCGTCAGCGTTCCTCTACACGTTTAACTCACAAACAATCTCTGATTACCCTCCATTGGACATGTTTCAGCTTCATTCTACAATTAGCAGAGGGGAGATATTACGTGATCCTACTGCTGATGTGGATGTACCGTGACATTGGGAACAATTTGTCGTTTATAGCGTCTTTATGTCGTAGTAATAAGGGCGGCTTTCGTAGTTCAAGTGTATACTACTGATGCGGGTATGCTGTGTCATTGTTAACAATCATTTGATTTTGATAACACCTTTATTTCGTGGCGATAAGGTTGGTATTCGCAGTTAAATTGTTAGTTTATGGGTGTGCTGTGACATCGTAGTGCGACCTGCAGTTTAATGTCGTTAGTTGGTTGTTCCACTGCTTGTTGGGTAGTCGTGTGTTTTAATTGCGTACTTACTGCGTATGACTTGGTTACGGTTTCTACTAGCCAATTAACATAACATCACCCCTGTATTTTCCGAAGGATAAGGCATAGATGCGCCCACATTTCGCCAGTTATGTTTAAGTCAGTAACAGGGGGTGAGCCTATTGTAATGTACCGGACACAAACGCAGACTCCGGGCTGCTACTTCCTGAAATTCCTGCTACCAGACAATTATTAGGACAAAAATAAGTTTGCAGATATGTTGTTTTCTTATGAACGTCTATTATTGACCATACGCAAACTGACAAATAAGAATGTTGAAAATAATAATATCAGTAATACGAACGCAAACTGTACCTGTACGCAAACCCTGTGTAACTGTTCCTGTACGCAAACTGTCAAATAAGAATGTTGAAAATAATAATATCCTAATATTTATGTTTACTTGTTGCAGGTCAGTTGGTTTGATTTCATAAATATACACCGGGCGGTAAGTGGTAAGATGTCGCTTTTAAAAACCTAATTTTAGGGATTTTTCATTGTACGAGTATGTTCAAATAATGAGGCAATGTTGGTGGAGGTCGCCAATTAGAATCCTCTTAACACAAGGATATGAACAAATTGGACAGATTTACAAAAAGTAGTAAAATACAAGCTACGTTGCTAATCCTATGAATAAATTCGCAGTTTAAAGTTAAATACAGTTCTAATGCCTTTCCTCCCGAACAGATGCCACAAATTCTTAAAACAAACACACATAAGACTTGTTTCAATTGAATTACCCTCTCAAACAGCGAGTTCAAAGAGTCACCGGTCACGTAGAGCTCAATAGAGCGTGGTAGAGTGCGGTAAAGCCGCAAATAGTTCGGTTTGCTCTCTGCATTCGATATGTTGCGGTGGCTTTATGTACCTTGATTGATAGAGTCACTAACACAGCATGCAGTATCTCGATACTCACGTAACTAGATATTGCATGCTGTGTTAGTGGTTTATAGAGAACTGAGTAATATGATGAATATATTATGATTTTTTCAAATTAGGCAAGTTTTATTAATTCATACAAGAGTTTCAAATTACCTTGTAAACATACCATAGTATAAAATAAACTTTTTTATTTTCATAATAAAAGTTTTGTTACTACAGTTAGGTCCGCTTGCACCACAAATCACTGTTTGGGTAACGCTAAGCATATTTTAAACATCATTCTGTCTCTGTCATATTTAAATGATTGACAGAAATAGAACAATGTTTTATTGAGAAGCGATAAATGTATTAAGTATTTTTGGAGTGCCAGCAAACATAAAAAAAATATCCTGTTTTTAACAGGGTTAATATTATTTTAATTTAAATAAACAATCTCGATTCGTAGCTAATCTGCTAGCGCGTAGCTAGCGTAGCAGTGTCGTCTACGAAATTTCGTAGGCCTTTTAGTATATTTTTCAAACGCTTTCTTCGTTCGTATTATAATTTTCCGACTTTGAGGACACGAGGTACAAGAAATTACTCGTATTTTATACATCATTTTCACAATCACAAAGTGACGTAATACAAATCAAAACTCATCTTCCTAACAACATTAAACACAAGTTCGGGAAAGTATCAACATTATCATCGGCTGGGGGATGGGAGGTGAATAGCGGATAGTGGATGGTGGGCAGTCATAAATAAAAAACGCATCAATTTATGAAGCGCTCTGAAAGATCCGCCGCGAGGACTCTTGAGCTCAAGGGCTGCGTGCGTTTACCAGGGAAAGACGGATTTTATTAGGGGTGCTATATTTTGCTTTAAAATCGTCTAAAAAACAGTTCCGTTGACGACAGGATAACATAACGCATAGTATCGCAGGTTTAAACTTTGGGAAAATAAACATTTTCTTTAGAGGGTTAAGAGATGTTGTGTTAATAACTCTTTGGATCAGAACCCAAAGTTTTTTTAACTGTCATAAGTGCCAATTTGCATTACTGATGTGTTTTCAAAACAATTTCAATAATTTAAACAAATATAATACCCGATTGACGTAATAAATAGACAATTGAAATCCACATTATAAGTTAAGCTACGCGTTTTGTTATACATAATATTTCAACATAATATACAAATATTTAAATTGAATGAACGTAACGATATCAAATACGTTCAAAATTAGCAGAACTGTAACCAATATTCTCAGAATATGTAAACACAAATCATTTCAAAAATATGTTCTTAGAACAAAATATTTTTGGAGATATTTTTGACATCAACATTAAAGTTCCAACTCAGCTAATCACTTTGTATTAATTTTCTCCCGTCATCGAAGCGCGTCGTTAAGTGAGCAGCAACCTCTATCGCGTTCGAGGAGGGTCCCACCGCCATGTGTTGCCGCCACAGATCTGTCACACAATAGATAGGTCCAGAAGGTTGGCTCCACGCAGTGACCAACCGCCAAGTTATTCTACGGGCAATTAAAATTACGCATTTTTTTGGCGATTCCAAGATTGTGGCTATAGCATGTGGCTTGAGGTACCTCCACCATTTGGAGCGAGATGGGGCAGCAACTTAATATCCTATGCATAATCAGCCTATAATGTTCCCACTGCTGGGACACAGGCCTCCTCTTCGTGAGAGGGAGTGGGCCGTAATTGACCACACGGGCCCCGTGCGAGATGGTAAAGGTCACATGCCTTTGAACTTTTGGTTCTGGGACATGCCCGTTTTCTCATGAGGTTTTCCTTCACCGTTTCGAGAGCAGCGGTGATGAACTAATTTACTCAAAGTAAAGCGTCTATCTTTGTTCGAACCCACGACCTACAACTCGTCAGGCAGCCCTTACCACTAGGCCACCACTGCACCAAATAAATTACGCGTACCCATTAAAGGAGAATGTTTAGGGGAAAAGAGTTGTATCTCCAATCATCAATAATAATAAGTAATAAAACAATAACCGGTTATGATCGTAATCCTTACTGGCAAACATAAAAATTACCAGTTTTATTATTCAGGCGTCCATTAAAAACCGGCCAAGTGCGAGTCGGACTCGCGCACCGAGGGTTCCGTACAATTATAATTTATGACGTTTAAAAAAAAACTACTCCCTAGATCTCGTTCAAACCAATTTTCAGTGGAAGTTTACATGGTTTAAGTTAACACGGTTAAGTTTACACGGCTATTATTTTATTACATATTATTATTGATAATTTGAGATACAACTCTTTTCCCCCGGAGCTGGGTATTTTTTAACATTCTCCTTTTCAATTCATTTTGGTGACATTAAAACCGATTGCTTCACGAATTTCTCCACTAGCTCCAGCAATTTTTTACATACTTTTACTCTTTGTACGCACGTATGTGGTGTATGTGTGCGTGCCATTACGCTCGTTGTGTGAAGCCGGACTTCTGTACCATTCTCCTCCGCGATAGGGCTGTCCGCGTCCTCACCAATCCCAACGGAGGAAAAAAGAATAATGCTTTCTTCCTTCCTTATTCGGGTCGACATTTTATACAAAGTTGATTAATTAGCGGATTGTTCCTACAACGATATTGTCTCATGTTTTTGTTTACAGAAATTGTTCCACGTTTCTTTCTTGTATTTTTTGCGAAGTTGTTGAGTTTCGTAGTAATTAGAAGTGACAAGTTTGTTTTTGCTGGTATTTCTTTTTCAATATGAAGAGTAATTAAATGTGTTGTATATGTTTACTAGCAAGGAATGTTCAATGACGTTGTTCCAGTAAATAGATCAAAATATACAAATAAAGAAGAATTCCTATTTGAAGAACTCTGTCCACGGTGAAATTATGACTAATATAAGCAGCTTTACATAAGTTTCAAAGGGTAATGTCGAGAGCAAAATAACTCAATTCTGAACCGAATCAATTACTTGTTCAGGAAAGTTGAATTTACAGAATTATCACAAAATTATCATGCCACCACTTTTTACCCCCACGACACCAAACTATTAGTCCTATTACTAGAACAACCACCTACACTACAAGGTAAAACCTTTCGTACATAAAAGAACAGATAGCAACATAATGACTTCACTCCACACTCGAGCAAGTTTCGCTCAGATCTCACTCGTAGGAGTACAGTTAAGGGCAAAAATATATACAAACTTTGTGGAATTGTAAAAAGATTTGGTTCAAAGTGTCGATTGAAATTATAAGATGTTACGCAAATAGCATGATCGCATACTTTTGTGAATTTCTCGTTAAACATTGATTTAATAACTGAAATATGCTACAACATTTCGGTTATTTGATCGATGTTCAACGGGAAATTCGTTTTGCATTGTCTATATAATATATAGCTACATAGTATTTTTAGCAATATACTACAAGACACTCTCCTTTAATTTTGCAAACTCTATACATGTTATTGTCTATACATGTGTTTTGCCATCGACTGTACGACTCGCTTTCTTTGCATGCAAATGTAACTGGGGCCCGCCCTGAAGGAGAATGGCGCGTCACTCGACCTCGGCTACACCCTGTATAATGTCAAAGTTTTTATGTGATATCGCTGAACACCGTGGCTTTCTTCGCCTGTCCTGTTATGGAGATTTGCTTGTAAAGGATATTGCTCGTATGCTTGTGTTTTGTTTTTGAAAGTTGGAGGAAATAGTGAAAAAGAAACTTACTTGCATGTTCTGTTGTTGTGGCAGACTGGCTACTATTATGTACTTTACTGCATGAATCTGATGTTATTATTTGGATGAGTTTTCACTTCAATGTTCATTGAAGTAACTTAACAACTTTCTGGTAAAAAAACCATCCACTTATCCAGAGCTTTTGCTTTACAAAACGTCTTTCTCTCTCCAATAACTTCTATAATTATAATTATGCCATAATCCGGTTCCAACAATTTCCATCATTCCCACAGATTTTGCTGAATAAATGATTAATTAAAATTTTACACCAGGGTACGTGTATGGCCAGATATATGAACGGAAAAAAGCAAAAGGACTATGTAAAGAACGTAGCAGGTGGCGTTCTGCCAAGCCCCTGGGAAGAGGGCGGGCGTGAGTTTAGGTATGTGTCATTAAATATTCAGAGGTAAGTGAGGAAATACAACATTTACTAACTTGATATCGTATGAGACACTATTCCAATATCACTAGACCGCGCGGGCGTCGGCAGAGCCTGTTCATACATAATGCATGAGGCTCCGAACACTGCTTATGCACTATTTGATGCTGCTCTGAAGTCTCGACGGCTATTTGTTTTGTGATGGTTATCAAGAACTGGGAAAGGTGTGTGATCCTTAGATTGTTCTGGTGCTGTACTGGTGCTATACTAGGTATCCTAAGACGCTTTAATGATCCTAGATTTATGACTAAGTTTTTTATAGTTCAGGACCGAAATAGTGTGACATGATTTGTAATGGCTGGCCATATAAGCTTCTACACGCAACTTCTTCCGCGTCGTATCACATCGCCCGCTCGTATCACATCGCCCGCTCGTATCACATGGCCCGGTCGTATCACATCGCCCGCTCGTATCACATCGCCCGCTCGTATCACATCGCCCGCTCGTATCACATCGCCCGCTCGTATCACATCGCCCGCTCGTATCACATCGCCCGCTCGTATCACATGGCCCGGTCGTATCACATCGCCCGCTCGTACCACATCGCTAGCTCGTATCACATTGCCCGCTCGTATCACATCGCCCGCTCGTATCACATCGCCCGCTCGTATCACATCGCCCGCTCGTATCACATCGCCCGCTCGTATCACATCGCCCGCTCGTATCACATCGCCCGCTCGTATCACATCGCCTGCTCGTATCACATGGCCCGGTCGTATCACATCGCCCGCTCATATCACATCGCCCGCTCGTATCACATCGCCCGCTCGTATCACATCGCCCGCTCGTATCACATCGCCCGCTCGTATCACATCGCCCGCTCTTATCACATCGCCCTCTCGTATCACATCGCCCGCTCGTATCACATCGCCCGCTCGTATCACATCGCCCGCTCGTATCACATCGCCCGCTCGTATCACATCGCCCGCTCGTATCACATCGCCCGCTCGTATCACATCGCCCGCTCGTATCACATCGCCCGCTCGTATCACATGGCCCGCTCGTATCACATTGCCCGGTCCTATCACATCGCCCGCTCGTATCACATCGCCCGCTCGTATCACATAGCCCGCTCGTATCACATCGCCCGCTCGTATCACATCGCCCGCTCGTATCACATCACCCGCTCGTATCACATCGCCCGCTCGTATCACATCGCCCGCTCGTATCACATCGCCCGGTCGTATCACATCGCCCGCTCGTATCACATCGCCCGGTCGTATCACATTGCCCGCTCGTATCACATCACCCGCTCTTATCACATAGCCCGGTCGTATCACATCGCCCGCTCGTATCACATCGACCGGTCGTATCACATCGCCCGCTCGTATCACATTGCCCGCTCGTATCACATCGCCCGCTCGTATCACATCGCCCGGTCGTATCACGTCGCCCACTCGTATCACATCGCCCGGTCGTATCACATCGCCCGCTCGTATCACATCGCCCGCTCGTATCACATCACCCGCTCGTATCACATGGCCCGCTCGTATCACATCGCCCGGTCGTATCACGTCGCCCACTCGTATCACATCGCCCGGTCGTATCACATCGCCCGCTCGTATCACATCGCCCGCTCGTATCACATCACCCGCTCGTATCACATGGCCCGCTCGTATCACATAGCCCGCTCGTATCACATCGCCCGCTCGTATCACATCGCCCGCTCGTATCACATCACCCGCTCGTATCACATCGCCCGCTCGTATCACATCGCCCGCTCGTATCACAGGGCCCGCTCGTATCACATCGCCCGGTCGTATCACATCGCCCGCTCGTATCACATCGCCCGGTCGTATCACATTGCCCGCTCGTATCACATCACCCGCTCTTATCACATAGCCCGGTCGTATCACATCGCCCGCTCGTATCACATCGACCGGTCGTATCACATCGCCCGCTCGTATCACATCGCCCGCTCGTATCACATCGCCCGCTCGTATCACATCACCCGCTCGTATCACATCGCCCGCTCGTATCACATCACCCGCTCGTATCACATCGCCCGGTCGTATCACATTGCCCGCTCGTATCACATCACCCGCTCGTATCACATCGCCCGGTCGTATCACGTCGCCCACTCGTATCACATCGCCCGGTCGTATCACATCGCCCGCTCGTATCACATCGCCCGCTCGTATCACATCGCCCGCTCGTATCACATCACCCGCTCGTATCACATGGCCCGCTCGTGCTATATCTTCGTGTTGGCGTTCTTTTTTTTCTTTTTGCTCGGCTCCTAAGGGTCATAGTGTGATGATAAAAAGCCTTCATCAAAAACTGGGATATCAAAGGCAAAAGTATTTTTGCAAATCCGACTGGTAGTTCCAGAGATTAGCGCGTTCAAATAACAATAAAAAAGGACCAAAAAACTCTTCAGTTTTACTATGAGTATGTAGATTCTACTTAAAAAAAACTCATAACTCATATTCAACTCATAATGCTATGCTCAAAAACCAAAAATATTCAAAAAGTAATTTTCAGCAATAATCAACGCGACAAATAATTAGAATGCGTATTGTCATCTTGTATATTAGCACAAAAGTCCCCACATACGTTCATTATCCTCGTCGCTTACCGCAGCACAATTACTGTACCTTTTTTACGATAAACCGACCCGACAATTTTTCGGTAACTTGCCATTTTTCTGCAAACGTTTTTGTTTGTTTCGTAATATTGGGGTGAGGTTTTATTTTGTAAACGAAAAAATTGGACAATATTCTGGTTGCTGACTTCGGTATGGGACCGTAAATAACACGAAAGCGAATTCAATTGTTTTTAAGGTAAATCATCGCGGATTTACATACCGCCGGCGGCGTGCTGTGTTTGAATTTCAAAATGTTATTTGAAAAATTCTATAAGTCAGACGGCCAATTGCCGCAATTAAAAACGTCTAAACCTAGTCGCAATCTCATCTCAGCGACCATCAACGTCAAAAACTTGTCATAAGTGTCCCGATTTTAGAAATATTTTTGACAGATTGAGCTCAGTCTCAATCTGTCAAAAATATTTCTAAAATCCCTTGATTTTGATATCAGAATGTGAACGTTCTTAAAACTACGAGAATTGCCTCTCTGAACATGATCAATGGTGGAATGCTTCAAAAAGTTTGGTATGCTACTGTATGGTAAACCAATAAAAAATCACTTATTCGCTTTTCAAAAACAGTGGTTGTCACTCTCAATCTTCTGCTTGATCGTTCACTGTAGCGCCGATGTTCAGTAATTGCTATGACGATGAGAAAATTGAAGCTCCAGTCATATTCTAGGCAAAGTTAGAATTTGAGTATGAGAAGTATCTCGAAAAGCTCATGAGCTTTTTCAAAGGGTAAATATTTTTGTAATTGTGGTACCTAGTTATCTCATATCGTATATCTTTGTATAAGTCTTTTTCCTACAATAGCTGCAAAAAAACCAGCCGACTGATATTTTCCTTTTTCACCATATTCTTATAACAAAATTTGATACATCTGTCCCCATCGTGGCTACAATAAAGCATAACGCAGCAATATGCTAGACTGGTGTATTGTTCACTTCGCAGTGCGCTATATGTATGCAAATGTGGAGTATTGAGAGATACCAAGTGATGGAGCACGTAGGTAACACGAGACGTACGGAACATGAGTCGGAGGTTCGTTCGGCTACCTGTGTTATAGGTTCGTTTAGAAGGATGAAGAGTGACTACAAATGAGTGAATGTGTTTATTGACAGCAAACAAATATTCAGTCAATTATTTACGCCAAGGTTTTATCTTGTGGCTGATCATATTTAGCTAAATGACACATCACATTTATATCGTGTACATAATAAAGAGTATTCTATTCTATTTTAAACTCATTTATTTTGGGCTAGGGTAGGTCAAAATAAACCCGTTTTCAGACTAGCCTGTGTAAAGTTTGTATCTTGTGTGAAATGACCTTTGTGCTTCGCATGAACCGATGCTATACTATGCTAATCTAAGACTCGAGTCATTCAATTCTTTGTCATGTCATCAGGTTGCTGTACTAATAATTATGCAGCGTTAATGTTGCCCAATCAGACAAACACGAAGCCAAAAATACTGAGCCTGAACCATTTAACAAAGTGAAAGCTGGCTGAATAAATCCGTTGATACATTTAGCTTAAACCTGTAATAGTTAACTTACCGAAACTGAAGGTGACGCGACAGGATGCTCAGTTTCATTACGTCTCGAGAGCTCGCTGTGAAATGTCCCGGTAGCTTTGTACCCGATAATCCAATGAATGAGGGTTTTTCGCTTTTTCGTTCGCTGTTTGATGGCACGTTGAAAAATTGCAATAAATTAGCGTTTCTGTCAGTGCTTTATTTATATAAAAAGGAATTTATGAGTAGATCATACAAGCAATTAAAAATTTCCTGTAAATGGTTTAATTGAAAAATGCTTTGAGTTTCAGTTTGAAAATAATATCTGTTTTGTGAAGAATAATAATTTAAAAAATAATCTCTCATTGATGAAATATCCCGGAAACCCGAAACAACTATCTGTAGGACATTTTAACTAAAATATTCTTCTTTCCATCCGATTGTATCACCGTTGAGGTCACTCATCCGCAGAATAAATGGTAATATCACAGTTAATAAGCTGTCGTTAACGATTTCATAAAATATGTAACAAAATATTTTACGTTTCAGTTCAGTTTTCAGTACGTTTCAGTAGCTCATTGATTTCATGCTCATTACGTTTAACATGGTGACATATATAATTGCTGTAATAATATAATTCGTGCATCAGTCAGTTTTCAGTTTCACTTTATACTGTGTTTTCAGTAAATGGTAATGATGAGAATACATTTATGATCATGAACTGCCTAAAGTATTGATTGTAGTTAATAATTACTATATTCTTCTAAGGGTTTTGGATAGTAATCATAATTAATCGCTCTTTGCGATGAGACCGCCTATTGTGTCATCCTTTGTAAAATTTATATATTTATTATATGGTGGTATAATTTATATGGTGTACATAATAAGCGGAGGGCGCTGTCGGTGAGGGCGAACATGATAGCTCGCAGGTTTGCTCGTAGCTCCAAGGAAGTCAAAGTCACCTTGTTCCGAGCCTACTGTACTGCATCTTATACGAGCAGCCTGTGGGTGTCACACTCGCAGAAAGCAGACGCAGCCCTCTGACTCCAATATAATAACAGCGCGTCGGGGATGTTCGCCAGTGTGCGCGTAGACTAGGACTTAGGGCATGGGTGACATGAATAGTAGTTTTAGGTTATTAATATTATTTTTGGATTATATTTATTATGTTATTGTCAATTCATTAATAACAATCAATCTAACTGACTATATTATTTTAAATTGGTATGATGTATAATTAAGTTACTTATTTTGTTATTTTAAATTGCCTATTTTGATTATGATTATTATTTTGTTTATTTTTATTCTGATTATGTTTTCTAATATTTTTATGTTACGTCGAAATTGTGTATTTACTGTATGGATATTTTATTTGTCTGACTAAAATAAATGAATTGAATTGAATAATAAAGAGTATTCTAAATTCAAAGGGATTGGTTTTCTAGTCTGCACTTTCCCACTCCTGAGCAAAGGCATCGCTCTATTACTTCCATTATTCAATCATTTTCAATCTTTATAAATTATCTCAATCTCAATTTGTACTGTTAAGTATTTACCTTAAACTACCTGCCATTACATAGCGTAATTTCAGCAACTTTTATCCTCAATATTTATGCTAAACGGGTCTCAAGCGGTATTTTGGCACTTTGCCATCGAACTTAACATTTCGATGCAATTTGCCTTCCCCCTAACCCCTATAGGGTCATAAGCGCGATATTATGTACATATTTCCTATTTAGGGTACGTTATGCTACAGGTATGAGGTGCTTGTAGGCAAATGGCTACGGCGTAGACGGATGGCTACGGCGTATATTGCTGGCTACGGCGTAGAGGGTTGGCTACGTCGTAGGCAAGCATCGGTGATTATGTTTAAATATACCTTAACTCCGATTTTGGAAACTAATGATATGGACATTGAAAGATGTCATGGAAATGTTAGATTAGACAATTTCATAAAATTAGTATACAAATTAATTGGAAACATTATGTTAAAAGAAACTACATTTTTCAATTTATCTAGTTTGTTACTTTATTGGTACTCAACATATTTTTCAATTATTTTGTTTACGTATGCCAAAGTACCCCAATTAGTTACATTCACCGTTCGACCAAACATTTACGCTTACTTGAGCAATTGCAGTTTAGTCACAACACATCTTCACACCTTCTGCTTCGTAATTCTAGCTTAAAATTGAACGAAATAGTACAAAATTCAAGCGTAGCTGCAACCAATCTCAGGATTTCACTTAGCTGGAGGCTCGTGCTGCGCCTGATTGAAAACTGTGAGCAACTGAGCAAACATTCACGAGACGTGTGCGGAGAAGGTGGGAATTGGGGACTTAGCTATTGATACAGTGATGAAGATTCGGTGGGTTTCTTTTGGAAAAGATGGGGCAATGAAGTAAAGTTGCAACGGTAGAGGTAAGGTAATGGTCGATGCCTGTAGTTTAGTGGCCTGTTTTGCAACTTTCGGATAAGTTTCAGTCAACTTATCTGATAGATAGAGGCTATTCCGGTCACACTGTGACTGCAACACCTATATGTTATTATGGGAGCAGACATGAACATAGCACTTGAGAATTATAAATAGATTTTTATTTAAAACCGACAAGAAGAGGGAAATCCTTCACAAGAAAAGTAAACAAAATGCTTGATTTCGATAAATAAAAAAGTAGACTCAATGTAACATTAGGGTTACCTTCACTTAACCCTCGCGTGCTACATAAAGCTAGTAACCCACTTCAGACGCACTCGTAAAGTAACTATAGTTCACATCAACCCTACGTCACGCCACGCAGTCTCGAAACGTAAGCTTACAACAATAAAAACACTTGAAAGCATCTCGTAAAATAAAACAAAGTTGGCGCTGGCATAACTACCGCCATCTAGCGGATGGCTAACGAACTAATGATGTCTGCATCGCGTTAATGAAGTTTTCCGGCTAAATTATGTCCTGAACATAGTTTGGCTCGGGTAATCGGGTGACGTAAAATTGCTTATAGGGTTAAGCTGTAGAATAAACGGGATAACTAACATCGAGCTACGATGCAAATGTGTTTCACGAAAGAGACTGGCACGGAAAGTTAATTCGCCTTCATTACCTTTTCAAACAGAATACCTAGCAAATTCTTTTGATGAAACTTGTTTGTATTTTGAAAAAGTGCTTTGTAGGATATGCACTTATTGGAGAATTCCAGCAACACCTGATTCTCAAAATGAGGTTTAACACTAGTAATTCCATTCCATTCCTTGGTAACTCTGCATGAACACTTTAGACTCATTTATACTGTATCTGCATAGAAATGTGCGATGAAAATGTGTGGAAACGCAAAGTCAAATGTAGGAAGGCAAATAAATGATCTGGTTTTTTTTGTAGCCTGCTCTGTCTTCGTTCTATGTGTCATAAATTGCGTAAGTTAATAAGTACCTGCAGTCACGTATCACACGCGATATCGCAATGTTTTTGTTATGCTTTTGGAGTGTCTTATAAATATTCACATTTCGATAAACATGCATCAAGATATTGCGCATTATAATGTAATAGGTAGGTGTTGCATAGTGCAGCATAGTGAGAGACTCAAGGGGCCGGAAGCCCTTGAGGCTTGCTCCAAACACAGGTAATTAGATATTACGTTAGTCTAGTGACTCTAGTGCCTGCTAGTCAGTATATTGAATTAAGTTCATAGCTATGCCTGCGATACATCGACATTCTTGCATAACGTTTGTGACTGAGTTCACTTTGATGCATCTATATTAGGTATAGTTTTGGCAAGTCAGCTGATTTCTCATGATACTCATTAATTGTTGAGTTATAACAAAATTGTGCACTGCCTGCACTTTTCTCTCAATAAGACGCCGTAAAACCCTACTTATTTAAAGTATGAAACGGTTTCTTGCTTGGAAAAAAGCGTGAGTTGAATGTTGAAGGCAAACAATCCGCATCACTACTTGCACAGGCACTACAGTCCTGTCACAGTTAGTGCCTCTGTCAGCAGCAACACAACAGCAATCTTATTGTAACAAGATTATAGATTACAATGATTTGACAGTGATGCCAAATCAGAGGTAAAATAACAGTGGTGAGGTTTTTATTTTTTATTTATCCTTTTGATTTTTTTTTAAATTGTCTTTAGAAATTTAGGGGCTTTTCGTCACAATAAGACCACGCCAGCCCATCGTAACCCAATGCAAGTGAAGCTACACACCTCATAAACTATTAGGCCCCTAAAACCTTACTCACTATTTTATAAACAAAAGTAGCTGCGTTAGAAAGACGGGGATCTATTTGATAGATTCTTTTATACTCGTATTTTGTAAATGTAAGGACTTTGTA
Organism: Apamea crenata; assembly: GCA_949629185.1. Taxonomy (NCBI): domain Eukaryota; kingdom Metazoa; phylum Arthropoda; class Insecta; order Lepidoptera; family Noctuidae; genus Apamea; species Apamea crenata. The sequence goes on from OX451375.1 coordinate 365,416, forward strand.
GGGCTTGCAGACTTTAGATCTGTAGACCATATTTATTTTTTTGAAAAAATTGTAATAGTCAATTATTTTTAAAGGAGTAACCGTGGAGTTTCTTGCCGACCCTTCTCCATAGGAAACGATCAATTGGAACCGTGCACCTAACTTCTGACGTTTCATAAGTGCCCATACCCCCGACGAGTCGTACCTACTCAGCGCTTCTCCTCCACGTTTATTATGTGCACAGCCAAAGTGTGGAACTCTTTGCTTTCTGGTGTTCCCTCCCACATTTAACTCGTCTGCCTTTAAAGCAAGAGTGAACAAGCATCTTCCAGGCACACTCGATCCATCATAGACCTCATCAATTAGTTTCCGTCAGGCGTGATCAATGTCAACACTTAGCAATATTTAAAAAAAATGTGAAATAAAATATTTTGATTTTGATTGATTTTGTTGATTTGGATTTTGTGAAAGGATTCTAACAGTTTACATGTTCTAGTTTAGCAACTAGAATCAGATATCATTTCTTGTTAATTTTAACGTTTAATAAATGCTTTGACTTTAGTTGCAACTTTCTAAAATTCATTGACACAACGTTAGTATGTGTGTTTGTTTTTGTTTCTACAATTAGATAGTTTTGTCTGTAATAGCGTCGATGTAGTTGCAGACGACCTGCGACAGGTCAAGTTTTAGATTAATAAAACCACTAACTCGATCTTGGAAACGTCTTTCACAGGGTTATTTTCAATTTAAGCGTGCTCTCGACCAAACGTGCATAAACTAAGTCAATTTGGCTTACCGCCATTGATAGCGTCGGCAAAAAATAAGCCAATTTTGCGGTTGAAGCGTCAGCAAAAATGTCTGCCGTTATACAATTTATTACATGATCAATTGAAGCTGAAGTAACTCGAGTTCCTAGTGAATGTGTTTATTAAAAAAAATTCTTATTATTCCGAACTTGAGAATATTTTCTAGCCATATGAAATTCTGGGAAAAATCCTAGGATTTTCGAGCTGAACAGGACAGTTGGAATGAAGAGAAGGAAAGAAAATTGCGTAATGTTTCTGAATAGTGTAATGTGCGAAACCGCGAACAGAATGTAGTGTGTCATGAAAGTTGAGCTTGAAAGTATCTTTCTCACTGTACATGCTAGAGAGAATTCGACGGCACGGTTGGCGCAGTGGTTAAGCGTTTGACTGCTGCGCTGCGTGTCGCGGGTTCGATTCCCGCACGGAACAAATATTTGTATGACCTACATGTATTTGTTCCGAGTCTGGGTGCTTTTCTATCTATAATATGTATGTATTTACAAAAAAAAAAAAATGTATATAAGTAGTTTATCAGCCATCTTGTTACCATAACACAAGCATTAGGTTGCTTAGCTTGGGACAAATGGTGCTGTGTGAAATGTCCAGGGATATTATTATTATTATTAATTTGGAAAGAAAAAATTACATGTGTGTTTGCAAGGCTAGCTTCTATAACTCTACAATTTTTAAATGCGTATTGGTTGGCCCTATACGCATTTTTTATGTACTAAAACAAGCACATTAAAAATATATAAAACTTTTATTCCTCACTTTAGTATGACGGTGTGAGATAATGAGGCTCAGCTGAAGCGACGTCAAGCGCTGAAAAATTAAGATGGCAACGTAAAACCACTTGAATGCGCACTTTTTACGTTTAATATGAAAAATATGTAAAAAGAAACATAAAATGTTGTGCGAAGTTATGTTCTAGTACTTTTATGTGCGTCGTTAGTATGTCGCGAAGATATCTTTGTGCTTCAATTGTGTATATTGTGATATGTGGAATTGTTGTATTCTTTTGTCTGTCTTTTTGTTACTCAGAATCGTTTCTCCAGTCGGCACTTCATAATAAGACTTTTGCTTATCCAAGTAATTCATAGCTTGTAATGAAACTTATGACATTTCCCGTCCCTCACCCGACACTGTTTCTAAAAGCAATAATCCTTAAACCTTTCGTGACAACAATTTAAACTGTTCTACAAAACATGGCCATTGTATTTTAGATGTATTTTATCGTTTCCATTTTATTTGCTAACATTCGTCCTTTGACGATCAGACGTTACAATTTACGTTGTCAGTAAACGTGTAATATGCGACAAATTCCATACAATTCAATGAATAGTTGACGGTAACGCACGTAACTTTCACGTAAGCAGAAAATACAAGATAGAAGTCGTGCCGTAAATCAGAGCGCGTAAAGTTACTGCGAAGAAACGCAGCATTGTATTTTAGTACCGGAGAAATGGTCGTTTATCTCTAAGGAACATTGTACGGAAGAATGAACGTGCATCGCCTTTATTTTCATTTATGGACTAGCTTTAAAGTTATGTGATTTTTAAAAAGGAACAGGTTTAATGGCCGTTGTTACAAAGTTGTGGCTCAAAACAAGCTATAAATATTAATAACATTCAGCGATACTCGTGAAACTGTATCATCATACAAGTAGCTTGTGTCAAGCTACGCCTTAACATATAAATATTATAATTAAACAAGTTGTGTTCCAATTTAATGAGAACTGTAATCTTTTTATTTCTGTTAACAACAATTTACTTCACAATTCTGAAGGCTACATGTACACACTTCATACAGAAGTCGTTGATTTGAATTGATCACACAATTTATATCAATTCAATCAACCGTTTAAAAGACTGCCCCGTTTGTGTCGTTTGTCTAGTGAACGCAAGCACAACTGCTGTACATTCGGTCCTGGCTTCGAACACCCGTTCTTGCAAAGATGCTGTTGGTGTTGCTTTACTGGGCTTATGGCAGCGGACGCACCCCCTATTGACTTAAACATAACTGACGACATATTGGTGTACTATACATTTCTGCCTGCCTCATCGAGGAACACAAGCTTGTTGTTATGTTTACTACTAATTACCAGAGTTCAACGCACTCATCCATGCTCCTGTTTCAATTGTCGTCGGTTTTGCTCGGTGCAGCCGCACTCACGCTTCATTTAATACGCCACTAATTAATAGAGCGAATGGCTAATTGATTGTATTCACACAAGTACACAATCCAATCAGTGCACAAGGCAATGTTATGTAACGGCAGGTGGAAACTAATATATAATTATTGATTTACAAAAAAAAGCCCTTGAAGCAATTCTTGTCTAACCGAGTGGTAACAGCATGGAATTGACTCCTGGAAAATGCAGTGACGGCTCCCACACTGAACTGCTTCAAGAATCGACTGGACAGATTAAATATCTCCAAGCTATACGATACACACGCATCAGCTAATTAGCTGCTAGTGTGTCTAACCAAATAATAATAATATTAATACAATCTTGAATCGTGATTCATAGAGGTACTCGTAGATAGAGCCTCTTATTTAGTTCGGCAAGTACCTACTCAAATAGGTTGCTACCTAATTACATGAATGATAATTTATCATCCGAGCTTATTGTTACGATTGTCATTTGGGTTTTTAGGTCAGTGACGTTCTTTTGTTCCAAAATACCTAAATTTTTTATTAAAATAAGTAAATGTAAAATACCTACAGTGAGGATAATTTCTTTTTCAAGAAACAATTATTTCGATACTTATCATAACTAAGTAGTATCAAATAATTCATGTTACTAAGCACAGTGGGCCCGGTATCACCTTCGTCTGGACAAAACGCAAATCTCCGAAGTGTGTGCACAGCGCCCTCTGTGTGCGCACCAGACTTATGCTGAAACAGACAACGGTTATAAGTCTTATCATTACGTTGACGAACCACTCGTCTGTGTTTGAGCAGCTATTGATACTGTGGATTTTCAGTGGGCCGAGAAATCTTGCCAATTATCAGGAAGCAATGGAATTTACGATTTGAAATTTTAAACTACCTGAGTAAACTTTATTCATAGATCACAATGTTATATAGTATATATTACTGCGTACCAAGTTTATGAAAGGTAGATTTATTTAGTGCAAAACAAAAGAAATGGTACATCACGCAAAACCACAGTATGATAAACACTTGACTAAGTACATTAATATAAAAAATACACTTTAGTAAATTGGGACGTATATATATAAATACATACGCATATACATACGCATATGCATAAACTCACGTTTTTTCCCGTAGGGATAAGCAGAGACTACAGAACGCCACCTGCTACGACCCTTGTATACTCCTTTTGCTGCGTTTACGTCCATACACCTGCACCATAATTTCGTAACACATTTTCAATTACGAATCCATTGCTAACGTTAATCCATTGCTTCATAAGTTTGCAAAATTCATCTGCTCAACAACGCAAATAACGCAATGAACATGGGTAAACTGTCAAAATGAAACCCATTGCGATCAATTGTCATTGTATGTGTGTGACGCAATACCTCGCTGGGCTTACACGCACGCCGGCAGTACTACGTACCTAAAGTAGATGTTTTATTTAATAAGGCAAATAATTTGCTTTCGTAAATATCTTAAAGGCGCAGACCAATTGAGATATTTACCTTGCCCTGTTACCGGTGTTAGATCCTCCTTAGACAAATGAGTCCAGTTTAATTATTCAGCCTATGTCACAATTATCTATAACTATAACAAGTTGAAATTCTAAAATCAACAAACTATTTAAAAAAAACAAAAAATCTTAACCCACTTTGCACGGTCCAGCAATCGAATCCGACGTCCATATTGTGAACTAGATGCTCAACAAAGCGGAAGCCATGTTTTGACTACCAACATCGGTTTGCTGACATCTCTATTTGGTATCTAAACTATTTGGTATCTAAACTCAGCCTCAGTATTGAGCGTTCAGATGCCGTATCTTGGCAAATATTTGTGGGAGTACAAGCTGCTGTTTGTTCCTTGGCTCAATATGCTGCTGGAGGTGACATTTTGTTGTGTGCTATGGAGAATTTTGCTAAAAGGCTGTATATTTGGTGCATGTTAACAAATCTGTTCGCGTGCCTGTCAGCGAAACTTGTCAAGTAATTGAACCACTTAATTAAATATGCGTCACATTTTCCGCCAGACATTCAATTACATTCATCACCTTTTTATAATTAATTTGAGCGAAAGTAAAATTAACTGCTTTGGCTTTTATTTTAACAGAATTCCTAATTAGAATTTTTATAAATCTTTTCTTGTTAAAGTCTTTTTGTTTAAATTCAAAGGTAATTGGCGCACTGTGCACGCCTGTGGAATAAATCGAGTTAATCGGAATATTGAGAGTGTTTCGGCTCCTATATGTATGTTAATAGACATCTGATGATCGTCGTCGCCCACCAAACTTCCTTGCTTACTAAATGAAGTTTTTCATGAATAGTTCCTTGGGTTGTTTGCGAAATGTTAATGTAATTCTTTTTTAGTGATTTTGTCTAAATATGGTTATATTTATATTTTGCTATGGTTTCTTGAGGTACTTGGATTTCAAACAATCATAGTAGATACTATACATAAATTAAGTCTGCGATTATCAAAGAGGTGGCGGAAAAATGGTCATGTACTGAGAGTGGATTATGTATGCTCGTACTATTTTACCCTTTCGCGTTAGTTGAAATTCATTTTGTCCGCCCGTTATTCTCATATTATCTATCTCTTCAAGATTACCTACCTTCACTATTTAACCGAAATCTTCTTTTAAAATCATTCCTTATTTTGTACCTATTTAATTATTCACAACGCCATCCAGACGGAACTTAAATAATTAACAAAATAATTATCACAAAGTTGAAAGTGTTGTCCACGTCGGGTGTGAGAGGGCCCACTGTGCGGCCAGCGCGTAACACTTTTTGCACAGTTTTATTTTGTTGTTAGTTCAGCGGCCGCCACTACGGAAGTCATTTCGCTTTTTGCGCGTTATACAGGGTGTCAGGAGAACGCTTCCGAAGCCAGAACGTAGATTATATACAACCTTTATGCAAACGGATACCACTAACCTTTCGCCTGAAATTGATTATTTTCGCGCGTCACGTGGACTTGGGGTCGTCAGCCGCACAGCTGTCGGCGAGCGCGCGCGCACTTTGAACTTGAGGTCACGCGCAAGCGTCAGATGATATTTATTTACGAATACATTGCTTGTTAGAGTTGTAAAGAAAAAAAATGTGTTTAATAGCAAATAATGGTTTAATTTAACTGTTCTCACAGCATAGTGTACGAAAAATGCTAAAAAAAATAGGTAAAATTGTTCATTTTTTTTTCTCATTTTTTTATGGTATCGTATCGAGAATCAGTAGCCCTATCACCTGTCTTCGTTTTCGGAAGCGTTTCCCTGCCACCCTGTATATTTTCATGAATACTTTTCAGTTCCTGTTATTTTTTACTGTTTGTTCAACTTCCAAACTAGTTGCTGGTTTCAAACAATCTGCAACTGATTTAATTTTATTATTTAAAATAGAATGTGGTAATTTTTGTGTGAACGTGTGAACATCGCTACGTTCTGTATTCATTTTATGCATACCAAATTTTTGGTAACGAATTCAATTCAAACTATGTTTGTTTGTGAAAAACGCAATTTTACTTATTTTTGATTTTGTGTTAACAAGTACGCTTCACGAGTTTCATTGTTCTGATTGTAAATAACAGCAACCTTTTTAAAACATTGAAAATAATGAGCCCCGTACAAAACCGGGCACAGTGTGCCGACTCAGTGCAGTGCCTGTCAAAATGTACATTAAAAGCTTAGTTGAGGAGCTTGGGCTTGGCTTGAGCTTGGCTTGGAGCTTGTAACTCTGTCAAACGACTCATCGAGTGTGTACGTTGTCAAACTTTGTTCGTTATAACATTGTGCCGCACACTGCACTGTGATAGTTACCTGAGTTTTGGAGCTCGAAGGTGTTTGCCAACTGATATTTTTTTTATTTGATTATAAAATGAATGGCTCATAAAAAGCAAAGGTCCGTAAATGTTGTTGTTTACCGTCAAATGCAACGCTAAAAACAACATTAAAAGTTTTATAGTTTTTATTTAGATTCAATTCGTAGTTTACCCATCTGAACTCTGCAGAAAGTATGTTTAAAATAGGGCAATCAATTTCAACAACTCCCCATTTTTTTCCAGTTACTTTCACAAGACAGCGCACATTGCGACGTGTTCTCATAGTCCGTCGTCTTGGGAAATCTAAGATCAGAGTCGCGACGAATTTAATCAGAACGAACAAAACCTTTCTTTTCCTTTATTGGACATTTAATTTTTATTTTTGGCATTTTTGGGAATAAAAAAAGGAAAAGTTAACTTCTAAACCGTTTCGGAACGTATTTTGCAATGTTGTCGTGTTATTTTGATCTACTAAAACATTATCAGTGTATTTTCGAAGCCGGTTTAAACATCTGCGGTATACTTTGTTAATGTCATCAGTTTAATAATAATTTATTAAGACAAATGAACACTTTATTCAAAACGTTTGGTGGGGCTTTTGTTTAGTAAGTGTTGCCACTCTATGTTGAGTATAAGGCTGAAGTTTAATATCTATTACAAAACTGAAGAAGACATTACTCACGATTGATACAGCTAAAATAGTTCTTTGTTGGTCATAATTGGTTTCTTTTTTAAATTCAACTGAGAAAGTGAGATCTATCTGTATTACGGTAAAAGTTTTCTTTCTTACTATCGAGCGATTTTGTTCTTTACCCAAATATTTTGAAGCTTTCTTTTGCAATACCCAAACACCCGTGACCCTCCTTATTTATCCGAATCTTGAATGAACAATTAATTCCCTTCGCCGTGCAACTTTGATCTCTATTCTATTTGAACATAAATTCTCATTATCTTAGGATTTTATCGAAGAATTTGACTTTAAAATGAGACCACAGTACAGGAAGTGCGTCCTTATCCCTTACAGCGCTGTGAGGAGGGTCGTGCCCGAAAATAGAGTGCGGTGTCTTTGTTATAGATAGTGAGGGTTGTGAGTAGCTGCGGGTTAGTAGAGGCAAGCTTCGACGGACTGGGCTGATTCGATCAAAATGCGTCTTCCAGTAAGTATAGTAGTGAGATTGGTGTAGGATTAGCTTTGGTATTATAATTTTGTAAATAAAAACAGTACTTTACTATTTTTTTCGAAAATCTGATTATCGGGACCCAAATACTCTAAAATTCAACTTTTAACGTTTATGCTGACGGAAGCCTTTATGAAATCATTTTTAATTAGTTCTCAAATTGTAAAATAGGCTTTTTCACATAAATATTTCATACATCCTCGCCACTCCTGACACTTTGCATACCTCTACATAATTATAATTAACGTAATTGATCAATCCGAGCCCCGAGACTATAATATACGACTCCCTAGAGACTCGCTAATTAGGTATCTTTGAATTTCTTTGACTAGGTAAATTCATATTTAAATTCCTTCCGACGACTCGAAGGTACAAAGCCTCATTATCCGAGTTCGGGAAGCCGAAAAAGAGGATTATGAGTTAATCCTCTTTTATCATGTTAACGTGTACAAGTAATAAAGGGATATTTTCTACGTTAAATCTCAGACTTGTATATACCATTTCAATGACATTTGCTATAGATAATTCTTTTGGTTCAGTAGTAGAAAAATACAGGGTGGCCGGGGAGTTGACGTTCAAACGTAAAATTTAGATACTTTATGATGAGGAGTATCCGAATCACCCCCATGTATGTTCTACGATTTTTCGTAGATTTCGAGATAGAATTTTTTAATGATTTTTTTCACCTAACATCAGTTTTCGATTTTTTTCTCGTTCTGTTGAACATTTCTGGTTCAGTTTTTTGTGATAACTAATTAGCATATTAACCTAACCTAACCTAACACCCTAAAAAAATATGGTTTAACTATATATAAAAAAAAATTGGGATTTTTTGATACTTTGAAAAATTGTGAGTTCAGTACTCACAATTTTTCAAAGTATCAAAAAATCCCAATTTTTTCTCAAATCTTAATTTTGAACTTTCGAATAAATTCTAAGTAAGTTCTGCAATTCCTAGATAAATCATAATTTTTTAGGGTGTTAGGTTAGACTATGCTAATTAGTTATCACAAAAAACTGAACCAGAAATGTTCAACAGAACGAGAAAAAAATCGAAAACTGATGTTAGGTGAAAATTAAGAAAAAAATCATTAAAAAAATTTTACTTGAAAACTACGAAAAATCGTAGAACATACTTGGGGGTGATTCGGATACTCCTCAAAATAAAGTATCTAAATTTTACGTTTGAACGTCAACTCCCCGGCCACCCTGTATAAACGAATTACCTTAAATGGGCCTAGAACCCAAAACCTTACGCTTATTAATGATTAATTTTAAAAAAAACAACTTTTTGTCTGCACTGAATATTTGAATTGAAGAACTAATTTGGCTTTGTCCACTCACAAAAAGTCCACCGTGTACCTAAGGAAAACATGTAAGTCCGAAACTTGACAGCATTTTGTTTTATAGTTCCGAGTTGAGTCATGACTTTGACCAAGTTTCCGCGACTCGGCCCACCGGGCGAGGGAATTTTAATTTATTACCGTCCTGTTGAGCTTAGGGAAGTGATTGCAAACAATCGGAATGTACTTTTTACGGGCACAGTTTGGTAATTGGAAAAGTTAGAAGAATGTTGAGACAATGGTGAATGTTTAGGAGCCCCGGGGCGCGAATTTGAATATTTCTGAACGGTTTTCGGACCAGATAGACTTAATATAGGTGAAGGGTTTATTAGTTGAAGTTTAATCGGTGCTTGGACCTCTTTTATCTCTTTTATCGTTTAGAAAGTTGCAGAATATAAAAGTAACCTCTGGGTATTCTTGCACCTAACTTGATAACTTTCAAGTTTTATTTCGGCACGAAAAAATTAAGCGTAACTATTTGCTGTACTGGTAATCAATGTTACACTATTACTATTATGTAAAAATAGCAATAAAATGTAACTCCTTATAAAAGAAGATGAACTCCGCACATTTATATTTAAAAATGCTCTCCAAGCACGCGACCTCGATTTTAAACCCTAATTTAAAAACGCATTCACAGCCGCGGTCACCACCGCTCCATAAATTCTCCCCCCCCCCCCTCCAGAGATTGCCCACTTCCTTCCACCGCGACCGAGGAGGTTCCAGTAACGAGTGCGAGGTCACAAGGAGGTTGGACACATTTACTTTAATGATGTTCTTCAAGGCTGTTTTGGCCTACAGCATTAACTCTAGCCTCTCGTGACAGCCGTGACTAGTTATTTCATCCATGATTTGGCGTTTTCTAGTTTAGTTTAAAGCGACTAAGAAACTTTACCTCTACCGCGGGTTTTATTTTCTTGAAAATAGGTTGCATCATGAATAACTTACATAGTTCAAAAGTGTTACCTTAAAAACACCAAAAACAAGGCGTCAGCTTCTTCGATTCTTCTCTTGTGGTCACTTGAATAGAAATCTAGATCCGACCGAGTCGAACCAGGTAGAATAACTACTAGTTTGCACTTTGAAAACAACATAACTACTTAACTACAGAATAAACATTTAAGTTTGTACTATGTAGATGTACAAGAGCCTATTTTCGCCTTTGTCACAGCAAAGCGTATACATCTCATTCAGAACGAGAACACACGTACAACCTAAACAATGATACCTACATGAGAATACACAACCTTTTCAATGAGTTCAGCCCATGTGTAGCCTAACAAAATTAACTTTAACTTTATTCTTTGTGCGTTTAAACGAAAACTTGCAGGACCACTTAGAGTTTATGAGTATCATCCATTGAAGTTTATTTTAGACTTCTATTTTTAGGTTTTCGGTGGCATTTACCGCATCGGCTAGGCTTCTAGGAGATGTGATTGAAGCATAAGTAAGTAATTACTTATATAACAAAGAAATGAGGACAAAAATATATTTTATATGTAACTAGCTTCTGCCCGCGGCTTCGCCCGCGTGGATGTCGGAAGTTATCCCACGGGAACGTGCTACCAGGATAAAAAGTATGTGCTTCCCCAAGATGCCATCTATCTCTTTGCCAAATCAGAAGTTCTTAACAACAAGTAATATACAGTTTTAAATTCAAATCCTCCCCTAAAATCCGAATTACCCAGTTTTGCCCCGTTAGGGGTCAATTTTCGACAATTTTACATACTTATTATTAATTATTTTCTGCCAAAAGTATCAATACTGAGTTTCGAGTTAATCGGACCGCGCATTCAATTTCTTCCACACAAACTTCAACACCCCTATATCCCCCTTTGAGGGGTGTTTGAAAAACTTATAATGATAAGCTTTATTACTTAGTTAGGCAAGTATTGTTGCCAAGTTTCAAGTTTATTAACTAAATCAATAAGATTTTTCATATAAACTGTATCCCCGCTTTTCACCCCCACAAGAGTGGAATTTTGAAAAAATCATAATAATTCAAACTTGACTCAAAGATTATTTATACCAATTTTATAATTAATCAAGTCACTTATTATAATCCTCCCTTGTAAAATTAACTACCCCGTTTCACCCCGTTAGGAGTAGATTTTCGAAAAACCCTCATACGTGTTATTATTTATTTTTAGTCTTAAGTACACACACAGTACACTGAGTTTTTATAAACTGTATCCCCGCTTTTCACCCCCACAGGGGTTGAATTTTGAAAAATCATTTGGGATTGTTCATAACTTGACTCAAAGATTATTTATACCAATTTTCGAGATAATCAAACCACGCTGTAAAATCCTCCCCTGTAAAATTGACTACCCCTTTTCAGGCCACCAGGGGTAGATTTTCGAAAAACCCTGATACACATTATTCTTTACTTTCAATTTTAGGTATAAATACTGAGTTTCGATTAAATCGGACCGCGCGCTACAATTCTTCCATACAAACTTTGAAACCCCCCAATCCCCTTTTAGGGGGTAGTTTATAAAAACAAAAAATGCCCAACTTCATAATTTACTTAGATAAGTATTCGTGCCAAGTTTCAAGTTTATTAACTCAAGGAATAAGACTTTTCATACAAACAAAACCCCCCTATTTCACCCTCTTAGGGGTGGAATTTCGAAAAACCCTTTCTTAGTGGATACCTACTCTTCACGAAGAATACACCCTCCAAATTTCATATCTCTAGGACCAGCGGTTTAGGCTGTGTGTTGATGTCTCAGTCAGTCAGTCAGGACTTTGAATTTTATATATATAGATAGTAATGTTTACGCGAGGCTGCCAAATATTTTATTTACAAGCATTAAATCATCTTAGACATAGCAATAACTTTAACTTTATAGAAAGCCGATTAAATAAAAGTACGTACATAGTACAGTGACAGCAAATAAACATGTGGAACGTTATGCTTATCTTCCTCGTTCATAGAGGACAATTTCGTTGAAAAGGAGTTGTTATAACGATACAATATTCTTAATTGCTTGTTGTACTTACAAATTGTTAAAACTTTAGAGAACTCTTTTCTTCAGACGTCTGTAATGTAATGTAACGCGAATAAAGTGGACTATATACAAACTCAACGCGGCGGCATACAAGCCTTTGTGTTCGCGGGAAAAACCGACAGCCGATGGATCAGCGCGAGCGGTACGCGTAAAGCTCGTAGTCCCGTCCACACACAGAATTTACGTTACATTACACGATAAATTACATAACACATTACACACATCTCTAAAATCAAAATGAAAAGTAATTTATTCAAAGTAGGCTGAGAACGTTTGTTACTCCTTAGTCAAGCATTGTATAATTGTAGAAATACTATCATAGCACCAACAAAATCTGTAAATACCGATAATAATACAGCGCGAGCGTGACATAAGTAAGATCTTATAAATTCTTCTATTCTATTCTATTTCAGATTTTCTAGCAAAGTATTTTTAAATTTTCTAAGACTTTAAAGTTCCTTTGATAACTTCTTATATTTAAAGCAGAATGTGAATATTCAACGTGAAAGTATCAAGGAGTTTATGTGAAAGGGCAGCGAGGGTACCAAGTTTTCTCGTTGAGCTGCTCGGCCATTCATGAGGAGAAACTTATAATGATCTGATATCGACTTCATACATCCTAATGAAAATATCTTCAACGTTCATATTTTCAGACCTTTTGACCACTTTCCAGTTTTCATGGTAGGACTTATAACTTTGTTAGAGTTGGAGCCGAAATAATGACATTTAATTTTCTATTGTTACGGCGTAGTAGTTGCTACTTTTTATCTGCTACGCCTGCTATGACATGGCACATGCTACGATGGAATCGCTGCGTTTGCTACAGCGTAGGCATTGCCGTAGCAGCGTAACTGACGTAGCATACTTCTCATCTTCTTCAAATCATCTCAAAACAAAAAAAACTCCGTTTTCACGATTCGCTGACGAAACCCTGTAAAGGAAACGTTCGCTGAAACGAGTGCATGAATAAAGCTCGGCTTCATACAGCCTAATTTAGAGCACTCGTTGAATATTTGAGGCTTATATCTGGAGAGTATAAAATTTTATTCCTCTCCGCCTTCAAGCTGCGATAATAATATGTTTATTTAACGACGCGACGAGAATCTTTGAGATTTTTTCCCAAAATTGAAGGTTTTATTAGCCTTTCTGGAAAGGTTAAGGATCAATTTGGTGAAGTGTTAAGAAACGATTACTGAGTAGCCTTAAAAATATGATGGCTGACTCAACTAAAGATGGAAATCTACTTTTTAATTATAAAATAATTACTATTGACACTTATTGAGACAATTCTACGAATCGTTCTTTAGATTGTCGTAAAATTAAGTAATAATAAGCCAACCACAAATTACTTGCAGGTACATATATTTAAAAATACTACATGGCGTGGCAAGCAGCACGTAATATTTCAACAATTGTATACCGTCATAATTAGATATTCAAAAGCCAGTGTTCATAAATAATTGTTACATGACGCGCACGTCAACTCATTGTTCGGACGTAACAATTAATCACCCCCCCCCCCCCCCCCACACACACACACCTCACAGTATTGTATCAATTATAACATCAATGACAGAACTGAACACATTCAACTCGTGAAAAAATAAAAGAACTCACTGTACAGCCAAGGACTAAAACATTTGTACCTTTTTTTAGCAAACAGTATACATATTTTTGCACTCTTTTGTACAGTGTGCTTTATAAATCTCATTGGAATTTTACTAAATTCAAATGAGATTGTTCCAAAAGTTTTGACCATTATTGAGCCGGCGAATAATATATATATATTTAATATATGTATTACAATTTCAATAGATATTTTAGCATAATAAGGCTTTGAAATTCGCTACACGTAAATAATATTTATCACCTTTCACTGTAAACTTGACACATACACAGGTGCACAGTACCATAAAATAGATCACAGAAGGTTGGCTTCGTAAAACAAGTGAAAACAGGGGCGCGCACTCTTAGACGCGTACACACAGCGATCTCAAACAAATGCCTAGCGCGAGTGCGCTTGCACTCCCTGTACGTGAAGCGTATCTATGTGTGCCCACTACTTCTAAAAGTCCTGACTACAAGTCGGACATTTTCAAAATAAGTCCGAACATTTTACTTGTTAATCTTTCTTGTTCAGTAATCATTTATCAATTTTTATTCACAAAAATAATACATTTTTCGAAGAGTTCGGACAAAGTCCGTATGGGGCACGGGCGGTGGGCCAAAAACCCGGTCTGGAAAGGTAATCCTATATGGAGCCAACTTTCTGTACCTATCTCCTCTGTGACAGCGAGCCCGACGCGGTGAACGCGACGGAGCTAATGAGGCGCGATAGAATCCAACACAGAGCGCCGCGCAGTGGGCCGCGCGCCCGCCTGGAAATAATTCGCTTCATCGACTTGTCACCATCCGCCACTTTTTACTACATTCTCTTATCAATTTTGGAGTTTTTATTCAATTGTACGAGTGCTGGTTGTGAGGTTTTATTGCATAGTGTCATTGATTCTTTGTGAATAATATACTTTTAATGGAGACTCGAGACTAACGTCTAGAGTTTAGAGGTTTTGTCGAGAATGTTATTTGAATATTCGGGATGCTTATTTAAAAAGGATTTTAAATGGAAGAGGTATTTTATGTAAAGTATGCACTAGAAAATATGCTTCACTAGGATAAGAATTTTATGTTAAAACGTTAGTAAAATATTCCGTTGCTTTGGCGAAACAAACTCTACAGTATGTTTTGTGCTATTTATACGAACCATATAACCACTTATTATTTCACGAAATAAGATTTCAATCAGAAGTCCCTAAGATATTAAAAATAGATTACAAAGAAATTTACTTCACCAATTAGAACCTAAACCCCCAATTATATTGTAACCCCCAACAAAAATGTGTAATCCCCAATTATATTGTAACTGTCAAAGCTTAGCGCATAATTCTCTCTCGGTCGTATTACTTGAGTATTATGTTTAAGTAGGATATTGAAATGTATCCGTGGTCCCGCGGGCTGGCAGTGGCGGTGAGACGTCGTTACGCGCGATTTATCGCCTCGCCACCCCACGTGGTTCAGGGGACTTACTCCACTTATTAAGGAGTTGAGTTTCTAACTCTGTCCCGCCCAAAAACTCTGTCTAGCTCGAAAATCTCACAATTACCCGCCTTACTAAAGGGCATCATGTTACCCAGTAACGGGGCCAACCCAGTTATTGAGTAACAATATGATACTAGCACATCCTAGAACCAACAATTCGAAGACATTATAGAGGTATGAGGAACAGGGTGTAAAGTTCACTCATCCTCCATTGAAAAGGGAGGATCCTCCGACCAGACGGGTGTTATGTCTGACGGGCTAGTGCCCGACGATTGATGTCGGGACATTCTAGTCGAGCGGTAAATTCTGCTTGCGTTAGTAATTCTTTATTTTTTTTAGGCTCTAATTCAACACGTACTAGGCTGGCGTGGTGGATTACGGCCCACTCCCTCTCACTTAGAAGAGGCCTATGTCCCAGCAGTGGGAGCGTTATAGGCTAATTATGTTGCTCCAAGATTAAGACGACGTTGACAGATGAGATTGTTTTATTTTTGGTTGATTTATCGCTGAGCTGCCAGAGTTACTAGTAACAGGTTATTCCTTTGTTTGCTGCCTTATATAGAAATTTCGTCTTTCATTAATGGGTTCAAAAGCATGTTATGTTAGGTGAGCTCCTCTGGGATATCGTCGTATATTTTTGCTTAAGCTGCTTTGTTCTAAACAGACTGACGCAAAATTAATAAAACTCTTTAATCAACTTTAAACTTTATTTATTTGGCCAGTTCACAAAATTTCGTCAAATAGGTACTAACTTTATTTTTGTTTTAAATTGTCGTCCTGAAATTGTGTACCTACATCGCAGTTCAGTTGATACTGTCCGCACTTTGATGACGTGCGTTCGGAACGAAATGCTATTAGTTTGACCAAAACGGAATTTATGATGTTAGCTTCGAAACTCAATTCTGAAGTGAAGCTAGGAAATACAAGTTGCATTTTACTGCAAACTTTAGTACTAGGAACGTCCATTTCAAAACTATAAACTGTGATCACTATCGGTTTTATTCGTAACTGCTTCGAAGACGAGGTTAATGTCTTTATCACGAAATCAGACGGTATCCGTTAAAATACATAATGACGTCACTACTAGAAACTTTCTTAGGTTATTAAGTTATTAAGTAAGCTGTAAAAGAGTGGAAACACTTAAGTTAAGTGCTTGAGGTGACCTGTTAAATAAATATAACAAAGTCAGAATGAAAATGAAAATGAAAATGTAAAGAATTGTCCCATTCAAGGACTAATTTCGCAGCTTACCGCGTTTTCCACGAACCCTCAAATATTAAGCCTTGAGCCCTTTTCAGCCTAAAATGGGACCTAATTCAGGTAGGCACAAAACAGCCTCGAATAACAATATAATTTTTACATTGATAGTAAGGTTTCTTTAGTAAGAGCTTTCGAGGGTAATTCCCTGAAGATGAGCCGCCATCATTGAAACAACTTATAGCTCCGTCCGTAGGGAGTAGGGACCACTACACTTGTAGTATTCGTATTAAAATTACTTACTAGCGTAGGATTAGACTCTTGTTAACATAATTATTTAAAAAAAATAGTAATAAAGGCTAGTGGAATGAATTTTGTGTATTATTAAAACTTTTTATTAAAAGAAAGAGCATGGTAGAGAATGTTGTCAAAAAAAACCCTGTTTGCGAAATAAGATTATGTTTTATAACAAAACAAACTCGTTATATTATTGACATATTTATTTAGGACTCGTATTTTGTTCTGGAGGTCAAACTTGAGACTCTTAGCGCGAGTTAGTTAAGTCTCAAGAACCAATTTCTCTGAAAAATTATTGAGAACGAAACCATATTTATGCAGTAAATGATTTTGTTTATAAAAAAAAATCATTCTTAGGAGAAAATCTACACAAAGCAAGAACTGAAAAGTAAAGTACTAAGGTACTATGTTTATTTCTAAACAAATCTCGTCCAGTTTACGTGTAATAAGAATGTAAAGATGTAACCTGACCCTATAATGATTTCTGCGGAAAGTCTTATTAACTGACAGAAAACTAAACAAAAGGTACTCTTTACTTATTATGAAAACGTTGAAGATACAGAATCAATCAAACTTTTAAATTGACTTCGTTCAAAGGTTAAAATTAATCATGAATATTCATGGAGTCATCTCTAGGAGTCTATCAATCAAGAATATCGCACCGGGCATGGTAACGAAGCAATGGAATCTATAACAAAAACCCTGTTGTTCCAAATAGGGACGTTTTCAGAATCGATATCCGATGGTAATTACGTAAGTTAATTAAAAAAATATTCAAGAAAAAAAAAGTAAAATAAATATTTTAAAAATAATATTTGAAAAGTAACACTGATTGCTCACCTCTGCAAAGAGAAATAGGTAGCAAAGGTTGTTAACAAAGGCACCGCCGCGCCGCTGTTGCTTTGTCGCCGCCCGCCGCGCCGAACACTACCCTACTGCACTA
Organism: Apamea crenata; assembly: GCA_949629185.1. NCBI lineage: Eukaryota > Metazoa > Arthropoda > Insecta > Lepidoptera > Noctuidae > Apamea > Apamea crenata. The sequence continues at coordinate 383,245 of OX451375.1, forward strand.
AGGTCATGAACTCGTCACGTGACGTTCACATCACTCAGCTGATTAACTGATAACACTTTGGGAACGTTAGTATGACTTTTTAAAAAAGTTGGCTTATCAAGTTTGCACGATTGATAATTACAATAAACACTTTAAAAACTAATTTATTTACCCACAGAGCGCGTACCTACTCGTATGTAGTTCTAGTTCATCAAACATCTCGAGGATTTCTTCCTTAATGTCGTGGTCTCGAGTCCTCGGTCTTCCCGCGTCAATACGATGTTGGTCTCGACCGTGCACAGAGCCGGTGTTGAACGTTCGTATGCGGAGAAGTTGGAAAGCCTTCGTTGACGGCAATGTTATGTTCCTTGGAGTAGCGAAACGTTCTTTGTACAGTTGGTACAAGCTTCGTGCGTCTGCGGAATTGCAGTCGCATCTCCAGAGGCTCATCAACATATTAAAATATTCTCATTTGAATAAGACATTTTGAAAAAACGCACACAGAATTCCACTCACAAAATCACAATAATTTGGTTCTTTTTCTAATGTTGTCAACGTAGACCAACGATACATCCGTCCGGAAGTAAGTTGCGCAAGCGACTGAGGGGCAGTGAGGGGGACACTGGACAATCAGCTAGTTGCGGTCGTACAAAGGGTGCACCACGTGTCATCAAACGCGGCGGCGCAGGCGGCATGCTATAAGTTTTTGGCGCCAACCTGTCTAGCTAACACGAATCAAAGGCGTCGCCGCCACCGGCGGCTTATCTTTATCGACCGTAGGCTAGATTGCTTAGTACTTGTAAGTTCAGATGTTAAAAACATTTTGTAACAATAATCAGTCCGGGGCAGTGGTCCAACTGCTCTGTCCAACTAGTTGGACCATGGGTCTTTACTAGGGGCAGTTGTCCAACTTTAAAAATAGTTGGACCACAGCACCTTTTGAGAGTTCCGTAGTCCAATTGATTTAAAAAATACCAACTCTAAAAACCTCCAACAACCGTTTGCTTCGACAAAAGGTAACAAGTGTTGTATAAAAATATTATGTTATTAATGTCTTCGCTGTCATTGTAGATATACATTTAAGTAGATATTACATTTGTAATGTTTTGTTGTACAAATACTCGTAAAAGAAGATTGTATTTCTCCAGAATATATAATGTATTTTCAAGACGTCGTCTAGTCGTTTGGGCTATACATATAGTTAACATTACAATCACATTGTCACAGGCGCTTGGTTGGCATGTTAGATGATGTTGGGATGGTAGACCACTTACCTAAGTAGTACATTATTTCTTTTAGTGAACGGTTATCAGGTAATGAAGGGTTAAGAGAAAAGTAAACAATATCTTTAGTATTCCGAGATTTTGATCCCAAATATTCAATATATTCCAATAATCTGAGCTTGGTCCTTCAATGTCTTGTTCTAAGGGTTCAGATATATTTTTAGGCACCGAAGAGTTAAGTTAACGCTGCACTGGACGTAGAACACAACTAGTACTTGGGAACTGCCATTTAGCTCGATTTTTTGTGTTTAAACCGTTTATGTTCACGCTACAAAAATAACAGTCTTCGAGATGATTCCGTGGTTCTCGCCAAATAGTCGGTGTTCCAAATTTAAAGGCACTTATTTTACCACTCTTCTATAATCTTAAATATTCCACACACGATTTGCAAACACAAGTGGGAGCCCAAGACTTCTCATTTTTATCCAAGAGCATCCCAAAATACTCAAAATAGGTATTTTTCACCAACTCTGATATAACTTTTCTAAAATCGTTAAACACATGTCATATTCTCCGCATATATAGCAAAAATGATCTGAATTGTTTAACTACGTCTCCTTGAACTAGTCATGACGCAAAAACTTTAGATACTAATCTTAACACAGTAAAATACGCCTGTTATCGATTAATATATAAACACTTAAATGACAAAAATCAAAAACAAAGTAATTCGAGCTGCTCAAAAAATTTTGAGGGTAGATTTGACAAAAACAAGTCATTAGTGAACATTATCAACCACCAAATTCGCGGCAACAGACAAAACGTTAAATTTTGTAAACTAGTGATTGAAAATATATGTAGCACCTTGTCGTATATATAACTGTCGGATTTATCTACGAGTAGTCAAAGCTAAAATGTCCCTAATTGGATCCCTGGGGCATACCACTGGCCAACAAACAACAAACGCTGGGCAACAAACGTTGCTAGTTTTTTGAACACTCTTTTTCATTTCAAAATATTAACAAGTTTGGTCTCGTATCCGAAAAAAAATCATTTTTCTATAACCAATAAAAGTATTTTGTTCAAAATGCCAAGTTTAATTAGTGAGAGGGCTCTTTTGTTTTTAGAAGTTAAGCTTTAAAAGGTCAAGCAAGGGTTATTTACAATGTAAGTCAATATTAATTGCTGCTCCTGAAAGTTCAAAATAGAATACTTAGCGTCTTAATGCTACAAACAGACGAGACAGTATGCTGAGTGTTTTCTAAGTGATCCGTTGTTTCTCATTTATTAACAGGCAATGCATAAATACAATTATCATACAACTTACTATTTTACTTGTACTTTAATGACTAACTAACTAACTATACAAAAACAAATGTGTGTAGGTGTGCTATGTTTAAATGTACGGTTAGCAAAATAGATACAAATATCACATTTGTACGTATTTAACTGTTCCTTTCTTCTTGTCTGTTTTAAATATTTTAAGTTAAATAAATATATTAAATTTAATACACATGTTTTGATTAATACAGGTTACGTAGGTACTACAACGTTTACCAGAGTTGTGCATTTGCCTTTGAAAGTTTCTATGTAGGTATGTGTCTAAATGGGTATGGATTTAAAAAATCAAACACATGATTGATTATTGCTCGCACTCGCAGTCGTTGACTGTACAATCTTGTAAAGATATTGGCAGACTAAACCGAACAGCTTCAACATAGATTGATGGATAGCAGTTCAAAATACTCCACAATAGAATGAACACGAAATAAAACAGATACATCACTTGGTTATTTTACATGCTAAAGATATTAATGTTGACTAAACTCATGAACTCTCTTGAGCTAAATAGCGTAGAAATGGAGAGGCCTGTGTCCAGCTGTGGGGTGCTGTAGACTGATAATGATGATGATGAAACTCATGACCACGAGTAAGAAAACTTTTTGGAAAATTAGTGGGCATGAGGCGGATTAATTATTATCGCACTAATTTCATCGCAATTAGTGCGCCGGATACACATTTGATTATAAATCCAAAAGTCTGATGTTATTCATTTTCATCATATGTATCAAAATCCCTACTAGTTTCAATACACGTAAATCCTGTAATCTCCGAAGGGTTGTCAGGGACTTATTAGTACAGAGCAGTTATTTAAGTCCCCTGTAATAGAGGGGCGATCCTATTGTAATAGAGGGGCGATCCTATTGCCTTTGACCGACGACCGACTATTTCCATTTCACGAATTCATTGTCTTATAATCCGCTCGGCGCCAATCAATATGAAAGCTGAATTTTCGGTCCGAAATAATTAATAACAGCAAACTGTTTGGACTCAAGGCTTTTACTGAAATCGTCTACAGTTTTATTTGTTTAGTTTTGCTGTTTTCGTCCATGTTACCTGTGACAAACAATGAGGTTTCCCGATAGTTAAATCGTACTAATATTATAAACGCGAAAGTTTGTATGGACGGATGGATGGATGTTTGTTACTCTTTCACGCCAAAATTACTACACGGATTTGGATGAAATTTGACACACAGATAGTTTATAACCAGGATCAATACATAGGATACTTTATATCCCGATTTTCTCAAGGGATCGAACCTTATGCGGGTAAAACCACGGGGCGCAGCTAGTTTGATATAATAATAAAAAATATTAAAATATTTTGTGGTATTCACCTACCACATTCACGCCTGAAAATGATTAAATATCGGAAGTGATTATGGTTCTATAACTTCACTCCATGTTCTCTTTTGCTTTTAAACGCTGTTGAATGAAAATATACGATTTTTAATATCGTTTTATATTGAAAGTTTTGGCATGTAATAATGAAAGTCGGCGCACTGTGCAGCCGCCCGTTAATGGACATTACTTAATTAACATTCTGATTAACATTATTCATTTGCTTATTTACTTGAGCTTTCCTGTCGAGAATGTTATTTATTTTGTAGCGAGTTAATAATAATGAACTTTTTTTTACAGGTAATCAGCTTTGTTTAAAGAAAATAATCATCGTCAGGTATGAATAACAGTGAACACCTATTCTATTTGGTGAGGTTATTAAATCTTACATCTTAATTACAAAAGTGAATTTGTAATTAAAATGTAAGATGGTGGGTATTTGAAATCCCGATCCAATCTATCGGGTTATTGTCTATTCTCTGTTTTATAAGGATATTTATTTATTTATTTTTTGAGTTTATATTTTGAGGATTTGCAAGACACGAGTCAAATGCTGACTATAGACCTGTGATATAATGTGAATCAAATGTGGTTGTCTTCAATTGTTTTGTCAAAATCATAAAATTATTAGTTGATAACGATTTAATGACTTAGCTTACATAGGACAAAAATCTTCAAAGGTTATTTTTCGATGTACAATATAGACGTCACGGTCCATAATGATCTTTTACTTTGTTATACCACATATGTAATACATACGGAATGCAATAAACAATTGAGTATTAAGTATATGTCTATACACTCACGCCTTATTCCCGTGTTTGGATGTGTCTTAGTTCACAAACAGATATGTAATATCCAGATGAACATACGATATTTCACCTAACGTGTACAGCCAACAAAGCGTCCAAAGGGTAATGAATAATTATCATCCAAAACTCGAAAGTCGCGCGACCCACGCGCGGGTGTTATCAAATCTCAGCACAGTTACGTATCACATACAAGAAACAAACCCCGTGACAATAACAATACAAACCAACGCCATTATAATACACTAGTGTCGGTTGAGCGGCCGTCAGTATCACTCGTGTACTCTGGTGTGTAGGGCTGCCGCCAGATATATTTATTAATTGAAATCTCCCTTACAAGAATCGTTACAGGTGTATTTACCCAATGTGACAGTGCGGTCATTTTACAAATCTATACCTACTAACTTATTTACGATTTAAATATAAAGAACTAACACAATTGTCAAAAAATTGAATCCTACGCTTTAATATGTCACCATATAAATTGCAGATAGAAATGTAGAAATTGTACATAGGGTGAAAGTAATAGGAACCTAACACAATACCTTATAATTATACAGAATGCTCAACACAGTAACTATTAAATTTAAAAATTGCTCGCGTTAACGATTTTGGGAGAAGTAGAAATAGCTACAGTTGTTTACTCGATATAGATAGCACAACAAGTCTAAACACTCAGTAACGTTGATAGAGGCGGCACAGGGCTTTCATCACAAGAGGCAGAATAAATAATTAGCGGGTGTGCAAATATTTTGTAACACAATGAAAAATGATTTTATTTCTGTAACTAGGTTTGTACAAACACTTTTACACGTCAATCATATTTTGCAAACTAGATGAGGTCGGCGTTTAGTCGAGTCGTAAAAACCGTGCGAAGCAGGAGCGGGACGTTAGCAAACTTTTACTTACATAAATGTACACAATATTTCGGCAAAGTTTGGCAGCCCTAGCGTGGACTACGTTATATGAGAGGGGGTGAGGGAAGCAGGGGGGACGTGCGCTATTGTCTATCGAGTGCGAGCCTTTGGGAAATTACCGTGAAATGCAATTTACGACTAGTTATTAATATTAACGACAAATATTATATACATTACCTACATACGACGTGCGAAAATGTTGCAAGTTTTTAACGGAAAATGTTTCATTAATTTGATTACTGCTGTTGATAGTAAGGCAAACACGTATAACTCAGTGTAGTGGTATTAAATAATGCAAGTGAATTCTTTCAGAAAGTAGGTACAGATTAATCCCAGCCTTGATATGGATTATACATAACAAAGGACTAAATAACATTAGTATTATTTCTCATTACATGGCATGGCAAGCAGTTTGCTGTTTTTACTCCAGATTCATTGGTTCTTGCATAATTTTTGTTCAATTTTAGAATCTTAATAGGGTGTGTGTATTTGAAATGCTCTCCACTGTACATACCATTTGAGCTTGACAACAGTAGTTAAAAAAATGCAGCTAATCATTTTCCTGATTACACCATCTCCGCTTTACTGCCGGACTACCAGACGTACTGCACATTTATTATGCGTTCTCCTCCACATTTATTATGCGTACGGTCAAAGTGTGGAACTCTCTGCCAGAACTCTTTCCCCTTCACATATAACCAGTCTGCCTTCAAGAAGAGTGAACAGGCAAGTTCTGGCACGCTCGTTCCATCGTAGACCTCATCCATCGCTTCCCATCAGGCGTGATCGAGGTAAAGAGCAGGCCCATTCAGCAATAAAACAAATGAGATTTGATACAACTTTCACAACGCCTGTCGTCATCAATACACATTGATAACATCTTCCTAAACATTCCTAAACTTGAACAATGCTTGCTTGAGGTAGCACCGCTATACATACAGGTAGCTACTTGTAAGGTACGGAAGTAAACTGAAAATAAACTCCGCACGTAATACTCGTCTCTAATGACTTTCTGATGGCGCTTGTCAACACGAGCGTCATTTGTGCGGGGTTCCTTACGCCTCAGTAACGACATTCAGGGCATGTTTTTATTTGTTTTAGGCTTGTTGTTGTTCCTTAAGAAATTGTTTATCGATCTTTTTTACAGAATGACAATAATTCAAGAACAATAACGCATTATTTTATTCTCCTAAATCAATGTCCTAAATCCAGCATTGTTTTATTTTTCTATAGAAGCCCCTTTATATACAATGGTATAATGAAAGGCATGCTGGTTGAATACATTGAATATAACTTTTTAAGTTACCTGGATATTCCAAGTTGAATAAGTCACTATAACTTACACAGTTTGTGCAAATAGAAGAAAAAAACTAAACAAAAATATTCAATGCATCACTGTTTTTGTTCACTCACAAAATGAGCGTCATCAATAACCCGTACATAGCCGTCAATGGACAGCTAAGCCCGCCCAATCAATTGACTCACAGAATTAATATTTTATCTATACTAATTGTTTGCTGTCTACGCTGCACGTAATGGAAAACAGAACGACTGCTACCAAATGCTCTGACGTGGTCAGGTATACGGCATCAGGTAGACTTGAGGTTTACTATTGTATTCACTTGCCTACAGGTAGCAAACAATCGAGTTTCTAAAAGTTTAAAATAAAAAAGTATTCAAAAAAATATGGACTCGCATCACCTAAAATCAGTCATTAAAGTTATTTATTATTTATTTATTATACTAAGTTATTTTTTTTATTTTTCAGCCAATCTAAAACTACTTTAAGAAAATCTTAAATTCAGTCATTCACTGACAGACAACGCACGTCCTAAATCCTGGTTAATCGCTAACCGGCTTAGAAGCATACAACTTTTCACAAAAGATCCGTATATAACTCAGGTGAGCAGTGAGGAAGGATTTCAAAATTCATCCTCTAAACGAGATTAAAATTATATAATTATGAAACTTCGTAATTTTCTGATACACGGTTTGTCCTAATCTGCATTCGCGATTTATTTGCCAAAAATGTAAATACATAATGAGTTTATAGCGAAATAACTTTAATTCCTACACAATAAAGTTCAGTTTATTCTACAACTTGAAACATTTTTATAACTTTTTGATTAGTGCTAGTCACTCTGAAATCAACTTAATTATTATTCAAATAAAGTTGTTATTTGTTTAACTTGAAATAACATCAACTTGAAACATAAATTTGAATAGACTATAGTTATAAACATAAAGGCTGCTTTTACCAGATTAATTGAAAAATACAACTATCAGTTACCAAATAAGTTAACCGGAATAATATCTTCAAAGAAGTTGAAACAGGTCATAAAACAGGTTCTTTTTCATTCACCTATTGATGACATCATTCATTCCGCCAACTAATTCCCCAAGTCACAGAGTAGCTTTTGTCGGGAATTATCCTCCTCAGCATCACCTGCTAAGATCCACCCTTTCAGGGATCATCCTTCTAAGGTCACTTTAAATACAAACAAAAGTAAAGGAGATACTTACGAAATATATTTTCTTCCACAAATCCCTTTAGAATATCCCATGAAGATGCAAATATCAACGTATAATGTCTAAGACTCCGGAATGAAGTACTAGGATCGCATGTCACGGGACAGATTACCTCAACACTTGGCTCAGAACGCCTTGCGCCGAGTTAAGTCCTGTGCTTAGCAATATATGAGGATCAACACGTTTCTAAGCAGAGCTTGGTGTCGCGGATAATATTAGAGTCCATTATGTATGTAAAGAATGTGTCATAATTAGAAGGTTACTTGATTTGATATTTTGATAAGGAATTATGGTTATACGAGTAAGTATGCAGACTGAGGTATCTTTGGAATATTAGTGACGTGACTGAGGTAATTAAAATAAATATTTGTTCGTACGTCACGGTTCATAAGGTCTACGAATGGTCAACGTAAACGCCGGAGCGTTTACGTTGACCATTCCATACCGTAGCATATCGGCTACGAAAGCCTAGCTGGGGCAATATAATCGTCAATCGAATATCGAGTCTGGTTTCCTATTTGAAATTCGCCTCTTGGCACTCAATGGTCAAATTGAAAATGGAAAGAAAATTCAAACATGGATTCTTGAATAATTTAAAATGGACGATTTTTAATTGACTCCAATAAAATTATTATAAAGCCTTTTTCTCACTAATAGCACTGGGACTCAGTATTTCAGAAGTTCGTGATCTTAACTAATATCTCAAAGTTGCCACTTCCGCTACGAACTGTGCCACTCGGTTTGTTGTTAATGTGGCACAAGGCGAAGGTGGGGACCGGAAAACTACCTGAAAAATCGGTTTCATATCCTACTGATGTATAAATTGGTGATATTGTGTGGGCTCTATTCAGATTTGGTAGGTTTTAAAAGTCATTTAAATTTTTTCTAGGTTTATGTTGCAGTTATATCCGAATATTTGTATAAAAAATCCAACACAAGTTAAAGATGATTCACAACAAGTTGACTATCAGCTCGGATTAACTTGTGTGTCTTCACCCAAAAAATGGATTGAAATATCAAGCTTACATACATATTAAAGATTGGATCGATTATTTACCTTAGGGAAATATTTAATTAATGATCTAAAAACTGGTTGTGCTTCTAATGACGTACGCTTTTTTTTAAAATAAAGCCTATTGCAGTCCCATGCTGCGCCAAAACACCCTGCCCAAATAAATAAACCTGCATATTTATGCAGGCAGGTTTATTTATTTGGGCAGGGTGTACTAAGAGGTACATTTATTTAAATTTACCTCTTAGTAACTTGCTGGACTTTGGCACCAAGAATAAACGAGCACGGTAGCGGCCGGTGAGCGCTACATCCAAGTTGGTTGCAGTAAGTTGCCTATTTGGTATTTAAGGTAAACAAAATGGGAATTATTTGTGATTCAATTTTATTAAATAGACACCTTACTTTAGGAGTTACAAACTAAAGGGCTGTAATACCTTTCTCTCATTGGCCCAAGTTCCTCCCCGCTCCCGCTCCCACCTTGCGCCGCCCGCTCAGCTGGCCGGTGGCATCGGTTTCAATTGCCCCTCAGATAATATCTGCTGTAATTTAATCAAAACTTGCCGGTCGCCGCTGAAGCCTAATTGATTTAGTGTTATTTTAACTCGACATTATTATAAATTGGGATCGGACAACTTTGTCGGCTTCGCACTGATTATTGTTTAAGATAGCGAATTATTAGCGTTAGCTGGTTATTGTGACTAACGGCTGTTGTTGCAGGTTGTTGTTCTTCAGGTTTGTATTATAGTCTGTGGCTCTTGTTGGCGCAGCTACATTTTCTATTATACTTGGTGTGGTAATCGCCCAGTGCTTAACGCGTTGCCTCTCATGAGGGATGTGGGTTCAAATCCAGGCATGAGCTAATGTTACTTTTTCAATTCTTATGTACTTTCTAACTCTGTATGTCTCTGTTTGTCCTTGACTTTACTAACATCGATGAAAGAGAACCTCGTGAGGTACCCTGGACTTGTAGTTAATATAAGTCTGAAATTGCCAACCCGTCTTGAGCAAGCGTGGTGATCAATGTTCATGCCGTCTCTGTATGAGAAGAAGCCTTTGCCCTGCAGTGGGACAGTGATAGGCTGATATTATTTTTATTTATTTATTATACGTAATACGACTGCCAGCAACATTTATGCAAGTGAGTTGGTAGTTGACACTTCAAAGGTCAAATTAAAGTTATCATTAGACGTTTCGTGCTACAGCCAATCTGTTAGTTAGACAAAAAACAAAATATCTTCTTTCTTTTGTAGTAAAGTATGCTCCAAGGTCTATTTTGGTCGCCCTGACATAGACTCTCACGAAACTCAATGACCTTTACTGATATAAGCCTATACTATTCAATTGTTCACAATGAACTTCAGTACCTACTTCCTAGGGCAAAGATTGCTTCTCATAAAGAGAACCAAAGACAATAGGCAGATAAGGTAGAAAACCAAGAAAGGCAGTTGTTCCATGTAAAATACTGGTATTCAGCTGTATCCGGTTAGATTGGAAGCCGACCAACATTGTTGGGAGAAGGCAGGGAGATGGTGATGATGATGAAAGAGAAGCAAAGAGCGATCATCAAAGTTTGCTTTACAAATAATAAAAAATTATCCTTTTTTTCGGCTTCATCACGGTCAGGTAAAAAGAGAGAACAATACAAGAGATAATATTATCGGTTAGATACTACTTCCCACGCTACAGTCATCCATTAGAAAGCCATCTCTACATTGGTCCATTCAGTAATAAAGGACCATTTCACCTTTAGTTTCTGTTTATTCGCTGTAAAAGGGTTTTACTATTCAATCTACAGTTCTATAGGTTTAAGACGGAGTATTTCAATTCAATTGATTCTCTTGAGTTATTGACTCTTTTAGTTTCAATTAAAATGGAGTGATATTGCTCGAATGAAAAAGTCAACTGGGAGTAAAGTTACAATTGCTTTATGTTTAGTTCACTTATTTTCTGACAGCTGGGAAAAGGTCAAAGGTTTATAAAAAGATAGGTAAATAAAAAGATAAAAATGCTGTGTTAAAAATTTGCAAACTTGTTGTACCTGTCCCTGTGTCTTGTGTGTGTTGTTGTGTCTGAGTGTGTGTGTGTGTGTGTCTTGTTACGAGTATCTCTGCTCTTGTCTTGTTGTACTTGTTGTTGCTTGTTACGTTGTTGTAGTGTGTAAAAATACAGATTTTTCACATATACATGTGAAATTGGGCTACTTCACATCATAATATAAATATTTGTATTAAAAATGATAAAATACAAAATACACGCAGACGAATTAGTCGCTAGCAAGTATCGTAACATAAATAAACAAGCAATTTGAAATTCAACAGAAAAGTAACATCACCTGAAACGTACTTCAGTTTTAATTAGAATCCCAAATAAATCACTGAAAACATTCGCAAAACCTACAGAGAATTCAATTGAATCACAACACCTTTATCACCCTTTGACAAATACCCGCCCGACACTAGATAGAGGAACCTAGTTACCTACCTACGACTAGGCAAACCATGTTAAACCGAAAACCCAATAAAACATGTACACAAGCCGTTAGTCAAAGCAAGTAAATAGATTTTAAATGTTTCACCCGTTTCTGTGTATTTCGGTCGTGTGTCAGCCCTGTGCTAAAATATTAACGACGCGGCGCCAGGGTTGCCGCTTTAAAAATAGTGGCGATCAATTGTTTAGGGCCAAAGGAAGACCAGGCGGTTATTTTTGCTGTAGTTTGAGAAAGGTTATTTTTGTTAGTACATTGCAAAATAAATCCCGACACGGTGATCTTTTGCAGGCCTTGTCACGACATTATGGCGTTGTGGACAGTTGTGGGAAAATATAATTATGTCTACACTTATTTATGGTGAGAAAGTGAGAATACACTAGGAAATATAATTCTGAAATATGTGAGCAGATATAGAACGTGCAGTACGTTCAATATCTCTGCCTTTTAATGGCCATAGTTTTGACAAAAAAAAACTCCTTAGATTCGCTAAATACAGGAAGAAAATTAACCAATGCGCAAACTGTAACTATTACTATTATATGATTTAGTGTGGTAATTCTAACAACACAGATAGTATTCTGTGAAGTGCTTTTTGCCTGGTTTCCTCAAAGTCCTTGTGTTCTGATAAACATAATAAGGTTATTGATTAAATTGAAATGCAGTGTCTTATCTGTCTTGCAGTTTTTCTTCATTAAAACCGTCAGCTGCTGTGTCAACCCTGAAATAAAATATTAACGAGGTGACGTCAGGGCTGCCCCTATTTATAGTAGCGATCGATTGAGTAGTGATGTGCCGGGTGCGTCGCATGAATATGTACCTAACACACACGCAGATACACACTGTGGAGCAGTGTGTGTGTGTGCGACATTTTGCGAAAGGGTGACACGGCGAGTGACGAGGGGTAGTGTTTTGATAAATTCGAACATAACTATACAACAATAATATTGCGAATCGATATGATAAAGGACTGACTATGAAGCAATAGTTTGACGGTTTGTGAGGTAGGTATTGTGAATTATTTAGTGAGGTCCTGGACCTTGTACTGGTGAGATCTTGTATCGGATAGAAGACAATGACATAGGCTTGTTTTTTTTGATTTCCAAAGGTTTTTTTATTCTGCGCAGCTGGCGTCTAATGTCTATTCTATCCTGAAATCAAAATATATATTTAAACTTCCTACTAACCGATCACATGTAGATACCTCGAAATGTTCCTCATTCGTGTTAAATTATTAAGCGGACTATGAACAATAACATCGGTTATAATGAAAGTGAGGGTTTGCGCTGATACCTATATTTACACGATATTAATTTATCTAAGCCTAAAATGTTGGCTGCAACTCTAACATACAACTTTTACATACATTTCGGCCTATTTTATAGTAAATTGTATTTTTAAGTTAACTTGAAGATACAAATAGGTATACTATTTTTATTTTTTATCCGTGACCTTTACCAAGAAGCTTTTCCATTCGATTGCTTCCAAAGTACCGTATAAGTAATTTTTGTACATTTTATCATTAAAAGCATGCGTATCATCATTTCCTGACGTGTCGAACAGAAAACTTAAAATGCTTACTTTTACTAACAAGGAAGACTTGGAAGAAAGAGATGATGGATGAAACTCGACAAAAAGGTCACTTATGTGAAGCAGGTTTCAGTTACCAGTAGTGCTGTTCAAAGTCCACTTCAAATCTCACTCAAGTGATCACACAATGCGAAGTTAACTCACGGATTCAAACATCGATACCGCTCGATTATTTATAGTGATGTGAAGTCAGGAAAAATAATTTTGAAGCAAATTGACTACCAACTATTTATTATTATTATTACCTTAAATTATCCTTATATTCAAATTACAAGTACTATTCTTTGACAGTTGTGTCAAATGTCTATAACACGGCAAACGGACGTACATGGTGCGTCAGTTTGATAAACAATTGATTTCACTGACTATACTATAGTGAATGATCTCAGTCACCACCTGCCTAACCTTTTCCCAACTATGTTAGGGTCGGCTTCCAGTGTAATCGGATACAGCTGAGTACCAGTATTTTACTTGGAGCGACTGCAGTGAATGATATCAGTATATTGGTTAAATAAACCAAAACCTGAAATGTAATTTAAAACGTACCTACATAACGTTATATTTAACGATTATATATTGAAAGTTGGTGGTTTGTTAAATATTTGTGTCTGTAAAGCTTCGGCAGCAATATTAATTTAATATCGTCAGAAATTAACAGTTTATACGGAAATTATTAATTCATTTGATTACATGTTTCATTATTAATTAAATAATTTTATATTTTTGTTGAATGTTATTATTTAAACTCAGGAGTTTACCGACAACCAATTGCTTTTTGTAAATTTAATTATTTCGTTATTCTCTACATACAACAATATAGTAACTCTCTAGTCCCTGTATGGTGCAGTAATATACATAAGTTTTTAATGTACAATAACTCGTTCCTAGAACTATCGTTCGTGTTAGGATCCGACATGTGACTGTTGTTAAACAATCAGTCACTAAGAGGTTTATTTATAAACGATGATTAAAACTATGAGACAATTAAACGTCAAAAATGTATGGTTAAATATTCGCTAGCAACGTTTATGAACATTTAGGGGTTGAACATGGTCGGGGGTAAAGATTGTGGTGGTTGGACATGGACTAAACCGAATAAATGGGTATACCACTAGCACTATTAAACAAATGACTACTTAGTGAATGTTACATAAGTAAGTCGTTATATCGATTTTTTAAAGAAATAACAAGAGATCACAAAAATTGTAAATGGCAACAAGGTTGAGTAATAAAAAAAAGTCAAATGTCATCAAGCTAATAAAAAAAATCGAATTGAATAATAGCCTGTCAATCAGTCAGATTCAGCATTAAGGAAGTCGTCACTCAGGTTTATAATGCGTTTATGTATAGCTAGCTTCTGCCCCCGGCTTCGCCCGCGTGGTTGTCAGAAATAGAATTTATCCCACGGGAACGTGCTACCAGGATAAAAAGGTCCTTCCCCAGGATGCTATCTATATCTTTGCCAAATTTTATCGAAATCCGTTCAGTGGCTTAGGTGTGAAAATGTAACATACAGACAGAATTTATGATATTATATAATATAGCACTTTGACCGCGACTTCGTCCGCGTGTCCTTTACTCTAAAAATATCGAAGATGTATGTTTACGATCTTTATCATTTATTTATTTAATACGGGTTAATTTTAAAGTTTATAGATCAAATGAATAAGATTTTTGAAATTAACCTTGTCGTCCCGTTTTACCACGACGGGCTTTGTTTTTAAAAAAGCGTTTGGTACGTTTCCATTGTATGACTTAAAGATTATTTTTGTACCCGTTTTCGAGTTAATGGAAGCAAGCAGTAAAATCCACCCCTTAAACTTCAATGCCCTTGTCCACTCCGGTAAGAGACGATTTTTGAAAAACCCTTAAACACATACTTTTTATTTTTTGTTTTAAGTATTAGTACCGAGTTTCGAGTTAATCCGTCCGAGTGGTTTTTTTTTGTTACCTATTAACTTTTTCACCACCTAAATCCTCTGTGAGGAGTTTTTTTAAACTAAAAGTGATCATCTCAGTATTAATTACTGAGGCAAATATTGCCAAGTATCAAGTTTATTAACCAAAGGAAAAGGTGGTTCATATTAACCTGTAACTGTATTCCGCCTTTTCGGTAGAATAAAATAAAAAATATAGGGATGTTTCTATAATTTGACTCAAAGATGATGTATTTGGTATACATCATCATCAATAGTAACAAATCAGTTTATCACTTTCTCATTCAGAGACATAGAACTACTGGTATTATTGCAGTACGGAATCAAATGATCTGAGCAAATCTGGCATGCATTACAAGTATCAGATGTCTTCTTATCCCTTAGAGGCGGTCATATTTGACATCTCCGGTGAGTTCCTGGAACCTTCGGGGGACCTCCCCCGTAGGTTCCTAGGTGGGTATCAACAGAATCGCAGGTTTTGTATGTGAATACAAAACCTGCGATTCTGTCGCGCAACTATCGAAGCAGCATTTGACCCTTCTTTGTCAACACGACAAGTATTCTCTCAGGGTGGTCTATCAGTGCTATATTTAACAAAAACATAAAAAAATAACAAAATGAATTGACAACAAACTACTACTAAATGACCTAATAAAACTATGTCACAAAAATACTACGCCAGCGTTGACGCTGGTTCATATTTACCCGTTTTGAGTTGATGCACGTATATCTCGCTGTGTATGCGGAGTTGCACTTAGCATACCTGCGGTTCAGTTAGAAGGAGGAGTATCTCCAGCTACACAAACGCTAAAATTGCACGATCAGCGTAAAAGAATAATGACAGAATTAAGTGGCCTCGGGTCAGTATCACCCAGCGGCATTGTCGCCGGGCTAATAGGACTCCCAAAGCTAATCTAATTTACTTTTTGTTTCGCCGACAAAGTCCCCGATATTAGTAAACTAGCGAACAAGAACAAAAGCAGCGTGAGAGTCTGTCGCCGTTGTTGTTAGGTAATCACTTGACAACTTAGCTAATCTAAGTTATCAGGGAGCCTGATTCGATGACGGAATTGTTCCTTTTATTTGGGTATCTGGTTACTAATATTCGTTTGAGGTAACAAAATTGATTGTGAAAGAACACGTAAGTAGTTGTACCATACTACATTTCAGTCGGCAAGGTTGGCGCAAATTCCATAGTAGATGGCTATAAGAGTAAAAACCCTATTACACTAGTCGATATTCAGGAACCCTTTCCCTAAATCGGGATGGTGCAATTAGAGAAAGGGAGGAAGTGTCCCTAATAAAAAACACATCAACTTAATATCCCTAAATATATATAAGAAATAGGGGTTTAAGGGAAGACCAAAGAAACGCTCTATCTCATCTCAGTTCCTAGTCAGGAAGACATGTTCTGTCGCCCACAAACAAATTGGGAGAAGGGCAAGAGTACCATAACAGGGTGCGCCGTGCGCATACAATTATGGCCAATGAAATACCACCTCCGCGAAGTGGGCATACACTTAGGTTACCTTTTAAAATAAAGTGGACTATCAAAGTATCTACGCAAGATCTGTCATTTTCTCAACAAAATTTTACATAAAAACAATTACAAAGGTGTTCTCCGACTTTTCTTGAAAAGTCTTTAGTAATGCATAGTTTTGCATCTTATCTTAATGCTACGAAAATAGTTTTGTTTCTTCATTGAAAGTTCAAATTGGCTTGGAAACCTTTCTTACCCGATATTGGAGCAGAAATAGTAGAATTACCCACGTTTGGTAATTGCACAAACTTTTATTAGTTAAGTTTGTTAGCTGGCGAATATACTCGTTAGTATGCACCAACATAAATCTTTTGATTCTGGTTCCACTAATGAGGCAACATTTTGCTACAAAATTAATTTCACCTGAGCTTACATTAAAATAAAGTTGAATTTTCATATTTTTTCTGCTTTTGATTTATGATGATCTTAATAGAATTTATCTATTTCTGTAACATAATATAACATGAAGAATATATTCCCCGACAGGTGAGCCACATGTCGCCAGTTATGTTTTAAGTTCCATGTAATAGAGGGCGAGTCTCTTGCCATCAATCGGGCACACATCCGAACTCCGGGCTGCTACTGAGACATTCCAAATGGAAAAACCTAATTCCACTTTGCCTAGCGCTAGCCGCAACAAGCACAACAAGCACAGGGCCTCATGCTCAGTAGTAGTCCTTGCGACCAGTAGCTCAACGAGTAGTTTAAACGAATCTGAAACAACTGTCTTTAAGCCGTATAAATATCAATTTGAAACGGAAATCTGCGTCAATTCAGTCGTAATTTCACTTTGTAGTTACTCACAACAATATGACACAACTACAATCACAAGACGTGTAACAAACAAGACCAAACAAACCGTCAAATACCGAAGGCTTCCCATGAATCAAACAAAACTTCCGCCTTAAAAGCGTGAAGGTAACTTGGCAACGTCCCGCGGGTCTCCTCTACAAGTCGGACGCTTATTTCTAAAGCTTGACTCACAATAGTCCTGAAAATGACACATTTTGTGGCCATCCTGGTATTTAGGGTTCCGTAGCAAAATAAATGGCTAAATAGGAACCCTTATAATTTTGTTATGTCCATCGGACCATCCGTCCGGATGTCACACAGCCATGTTTCTGTGATACTGTATCGATCAAAATTGGAAAGTTGGTTTAGTGAGATTACGACAACAAAAATAGGGGTGGCACTGTATACATGCTACCGAGGGAAAAAATCTATGTATTTAAGCGTGTGGGGTGTTGTTGGATCCCATAGTTAAAAAGGTTATGATGTTTCCAAACTGTGCTATATTTTAATTGAGTCAGATTTTGAAAAATGGGTTATTTTCGGTTATAACCGCAGAAATAATTTCAAATTCTATGAAATACAAACTTATTTTTGCGGTCGTTCCATTTTGTGCATGCGTAAATATTCATCCCACCCACGGAACAACTCACTGCTCGTGATCCGACACGCGCTTGGCCGGTTTTTATTCTTAGCATTCGCACAAATATCTTGAAGATTGATAAAATTAAGAAAAGAGAAAAAGAAAAGATCAGTGATATTTTCTTTTTTTCTGTCATATTAAAAGATCAAATGTAAAAAGATTACGTATTGTTACGACTGGGCTACGTTGTCCTTTGTCAAATTGTACGTGAATTTGCGAAGGATAGCGATATTTAGGATTAGGGATAATTTTTTAATGTTGGGAACATTTTATTACAATTACGTATCTTTCGGCTGGACCCTCGCGAATGGTTTTCCCTCGGGGTGTTTTAATTCCGACACAGTACGAAGATTTATATGGATTACAGGGTTCTTTTGAACTTTTACTTCATAAAAGAAATCATTAAAACTCCAGGTTACATAAGTCTTATAATGTGACTCCATATCACTAGTGTAATCGTCAAAACGAATGCTAATTGTTTTGTCTCACCCAGTTACATCTCATTACAATTAACAGAGTTAAACATCTGTTCCCTTCACAGCCAGGATAGCATCATTACATAATTTGTTAATGATCTAATAGCTGTTTTGACTAAATTTAAGTCAAAACAGCTATCAAATAAATACATTATTTCATAAAATGAATACTTGTACAGATGAGCAGTTAAACAGTAAAACGAAACTGTTATTACTAAACTTTTATCGCGAGGCTTTTAAGTTGTGTGCTGTTAATTCAGAGCTTTTGCCCCCCCTCGCCCTCAGCCTTCAGTCTCCCCCTCCACGTGTAAGTACAAGTTAAGCCGGTATACACTGCTGTAGGTTTAATGGCGAGTTAGTCGGCGCGCATATTAACAACAATTGTGTATAAATCATGTATTTATGAGATTTGATGTATTTGTGTGTAGTTTGGAGATGACCACAATGTTTCCGGGTTGTTAATTAAAATAGTTGGGCTATATTTTGGAAACAATACTAGATTTACATTTACCTACAACTGAAGTTTTTCCATTATTTCCTACAGTATTTACGTTCAAAAATATTCAGACCGAATAAATAAAAGTATTAATGTTTGTTTTGTGGCTGGCCATCATATCCAAGATTGAATTAGTAGGTACTAGCCAACCTTTTTGTTATCATCGAATAATTGTATAACGAATGTTCTATATTAAATTATACGTCTGACTGAGACTAAGAACCTCCTCTAACAACTTTAAGGCAAAGCCTTGGAAAGAGATGAGTTTTCCATAATGACGTCAACGAAGCCACTTTCTGTAACACAATTATCGTAAGGGAAGGATACCCTGTATACTGTATACTATGTGAAATGCGGACAACATTTGTAATTCCACGATGACATAAGGTACGCCTCCCTCCTCTGACTCAGTCAAGCGGTATCCGTGTCGTTGCTGTACACACCACGCTCACATCATTATGTGTGTCTGTGGATACATACATTTGTATGTAATTGTCTCTTTAGCAAAGAGAGGAGAGATACACGCACTTTTACGTGCCACAAACATAACTTTACTTAAGTGTAATTTCTTAACCAAAAGTACTCTCATAAAACTAGTACCTTACCAATTAAAATTACCTACTGGTGTGAAACTTTATATTTTTTGTTAAGTAAAATAGTCAAGGTGGCTCTAGAAAAGGATGCCTGGAAGGATTTGGGGGAGCCCTTGGCTCAGCAGTGGGACAGAGCTAGCTAACTTAAAAAAAAATTAAATAATAAAATAGCCCTGACAAAATCGTAAACAAAATCATGGCCGTTATGATGCCTAACTGACCATTTAGTATCATTCTGCTGGATATAGATATATTTGGAAAAGGGTATACATCCTTTGATATCATGTCGGATGAATAAGTTGTTCGTTGAACATTACATCAACGATGCGTAATTTTGAGATCAAAGAAACCTAAAGGCTACGCCGTAGACATGCTACGCGATCGTAGCAGATTGCTACGACGTAGAAGGGTCTTTCGCATTAAGCAAAAGAAATCAATCTGCCTAGCCTTTTTCCAAATACGTTGAGGTTGGCTTCCAGTCTCACCGGGTGCAGCTAAATACCAGTATTTTAAATGGAGCGACTGCCTATCTGACCTTCACAACCCAGTGGGTACTACGATACCCCTTGGTAAGACTGGCTGTCAGACTTTCGGGCTTCTGACGACCCGTAATGACTGTTAAAGATCCATGAATGACAGGCAGGACCAACGGCTTAGCGTGCTTTCCGAGGCACGGAGGGGTGTCGGTATGTAAACATGGTCACCCATCCATAGACCAACCGCAGCAAGCGTAGCTTAACGAGAGGGGCAATTCTCGTAATTTTGAGAACATTCACAGTCTGATAAACTGTCTGTTCTTTCAATCTGTCAAAAATACCTGTAAAATTCCTACATTTTTGACAAGTTTTTGACATTGATTGTCGCTGACATGAGATTGCGATTAGATTTTGAACGTTTTAACTTACGGGAATAGGCCTTCTGATCGATCGACCCGTGCATCTGTTGTTACTTAGCCACAAGCCCCTTTCGAGTTAGGCAAAATGATAATTTAATTGACATTTCATACCAATGTAATTAATTTTGAAACTATACATGGTGGCAGGCACATCGATGCGCAAACTGTAACCATGGATTCAGCGCATGAGTTTAGACCCCATAGCGTCGAAATTTTTCTTCGGTTATTAAAAAAATATATATTGCTGTTCCATACATTACGACTGCGTAGGTATTGCACTTTTCTATGAAACAGAACATTTTTTTTTTCGAAGAATTTCGACGCTATGGGTTCTAAACTCATGTGCTGAATTCATGGTTACCTACAGTTTGCATGTCGATGTCCCTGCCACCCTGTATGGGAGACTACTATTTTGTTTGCTAGTAATGTCAAACACATTTGACATTACTTGCAAACAAAACACACGCATTTACAAACACTAGGAAAATCGCGGCAATTCAAAAGCTAAACTCAAACGACGAATGTATGTAGATACGTATTATTATGCATGTATGTGTGTGTTCGTCGCGTCAGTTCGACGCAAACTTTATGCAAATGTGGCGTGTGTTTTATGTTAATACTGCCCTCGATGTCACAGTTTAGGGTGGAACAGTAGGCTTACTTAGACTAAGTGTGAAATGAAAAGAAATCCCATGGGAATTGTTACTGAGATTTAGGTGCAATAGAATAGCGAACTATCACCGCTGTAATTACGCCAGAGAGCCTATTGCAATGTACTCCTTGATCGTGTTAACTGAAAGCCCGTAGTCGGGCAGCTTTGTAAATATATATTTGTTAGCTCTAAAGCCATTTCCCTTTCATCTGTAAGATTGCTGTCCTGTGCAAACTATGGCCGGCCGCTTCATGTTTATCTTGTCCGATCTGAGATTGTTGAAGCCATGGCTGTTTATTATTGTAAAAACATTCGTAACTTTGTATAATATTATGTTTTAATTCAAATCAAATCACATCAAAATGTTGTATTTCACATTTTAACCTACATTTATGAAACTAGGTGCTAGGTGGTAAGAGCCGAAATGAGCTATGAGCAAGAAACTCCACGGTTTAGAATAGAAGTTATTAAAAAAATATTAATCCATTTGATACCAAAACATATATTTATTTATTAATTAACTTCTGAACATGCAGGTATAAGCTTTCTAACAGCGAGGTAAATATTGATATGATTAGTAATCTTACTTCAGAGATATTTTGGTTCCTTTTCCTTCACCCGACTGCGGAGCCCAAAGTGGTTATGATTTGGTATAACTTTACACAGCAATGGAATACAGGAGGCGTCAGTGCCTGAGGCCTTTTATTGAAGTGTCTGTGAATCTTCTTCTCTTGTCCATGTGTAGTCCCCATGATTCTATAGATTCCCTTCTGCTTTAATTGCGCACACACACCCACACACACAGAGACACCCATCGGCACGTGCGCGGCGTTTGTATGGCATCGTTACATCTTATGGTGGATGTCTGCTGTTAATGCTTTTATGTATTCAAAAGTAGCGGTTTGTAAGCGTGCGCGTCCTCTATTATGGGGTTCTGTAGGGTGATAATAACATATTGTTATTACTTTTGTTTGGTGTTGAGGTTTATTTAATTGCTCTCGTTAAGGAGATCCGTGAAAAATTTGAAGAATTACCCTTGTCTTCATACTGACTTTTGTACCCATTCTATGGTGAGGTGTGCAATAAAATCGTGTATACTCCAGATAATATGTTTGTATTATTTTCAAAAGGTCTGTTACGCTAAGCTAACTATCGCATCGCATCGCTTGCACTGTACCCAGCGCGGCTGTGCATACGGACCACCCGGCAACGCAACGTCAGCTCTTCACGGCGACATCTTCTCACGGTCGCCTCTCCGAATTTAGGAACACCTGTGTGATTCCCATTATGAATCAAACTTCGATCATGACCACTTGTATAATTTAATTTTAATTTTTAATATTCATGTAAAGTTTGTCTAATTAAATCTACGTCTCCAAAACTATCTTTTTTTTGCGACTCGCCTGTAGAAATCGTAAATGGCGCAGCCGACAGGATACTTGTAAAAACTAGAACATCATAGACAAGTTACCGAACCTACATTAATTTCTGCAGTGAGTGATCTGAACATTGATTGTGCAGGAGAAAGATACTGGAGCATTATGCAGTAAGTACTTTGAATCTTTCTTAGTCCTTGCTTTCCTACATTAGTCCTTCCTA
Source organism: Apamea crenata (assembly GCA_949629185.1). Classification (NCBI taxonomy): domain Eukaryota; kingdom Metazoa; phylum Arthropoda; class Insecta; order Lepidoptera; family Noctuidae; genus Apamea; species Apamea crenata. The sequence continues at coordinate 406,093 of OX451375.1, forward strand.
GTATATTATATATCTATTTTAAGTGTGCGTTTTAATAATTCGCGAGTGATTTTTTTTTTGGTGTTAGTTTAACGTATAGCCGTCAAGATTTTCCATCCGGGAGAATTACGGAATAGTAGGTTAACTAGTGATAGGAATAGGAATAGAAATAGATCGATAGATCAACGCAGGGATCTAGGAAATATTTTAGAGGATAGTGAATTAGACAGGAATTTGGAAGAAAATATGGCAAATAATGATAGTAATCCAGTAGATTTAATCTATAAGTCACTTAGACTTGTTCCAGATTTTGAAGGAAATCCTCATATATTAACCCGTTTCATAAATTTATGCGATCAATTGGTACTTACGCATTTTAGAACTGAGCCTGGGCACGAATTAACTAACCTAGCCCTAATTAATGGCATTTTAAATAAAATTTCTGGATCTGCAGCTAGGCTTATTAATTCTAATGGGATACCGGAAAATTGGCAAGGAATTAGAAGTGCGCTAATCAACAACTTCGCAGACCATCGTGACGAGACCGCGTTATATAGTGATCTATCATTGCAGTCACAAGGCTCTAGCACGCCGCAAGAATTCTATGAGCGATGTCAAAACTTATTTAGCACGATTATGACCTATGTGTCTTTACATGAGTCTGTGGATACTACAATAGAGGCAAAGCGCTCTCTTTATAAAAAGCTTACTCTTCAGGCCTATTTACGTGGACTTAAGGATCCCCTAGGATCCAGGATCCGTTGCATGCGTCCTGATAGTATTGAGAAAGCTCTCGAGTATGTTCAGGATGAACTCAACACGCTTTACATGCAACAACGTACTGATGGTGGCTCTAATAGGAAAGATTTGTTACGTCCTACTCTACATGGCACGCATCTACCCTTGAATAATTTCGCACCTAGACCTATGCCGTTTAGTATGCCTGGACCATCAAAGCCATATGGATTTAACAACTTTCAACAGCTTGCTCAAGGCTGGAGACCTAACTTTCCTTCGCAAGCTTTACCCCCTCAGGGTCTGACACGAACTCAACAGGTCATGCGCACATACCCTCCTAATTACAACCCTCAAAGCAATGTCTTTAGATTGGCGAATAGAGCACAAGCTCATCAGCCACATGGTGCCGGTAATACCCCTCGTCCAATGAGTGGAGTAAGCCATTTTGTTCCTAAAGTTTTACCGCCTAGTGGGCACGATTGGCGGAGATTTGGAAATCCGCCACCGAACAATTACTTCAAATCGCGTGAGACTAATTTTAATGAATTTGATTTCTATGACTATGATTTTAACTATCCGGACTATGAGTGCTATGACTATGAACATGTCAATGAGTATAGCTGTGAAAATGAAATAGACCATCGCACAGAGGTACCTGTAATTGAGGAAATTAATCAAACGCCATCTTCTACTAATGATGAAAATTTTCAGAAGGTTTCGAAAAGCGACAAGCCAAAATAGAACTAAATTTTCATATTCAAAGACAGTTAGGCTATATCCAGATAAGTGATCCTCCACTTAAGCTTTTAATTGATACCGGGGCTAATCAGTCTTTCATAAGCCCTGAAGCCGTGCAAAAATACTTCAATCATCTACCCCTTAACTATGAACCTTTTCAAATTACTACGGTTCATGCAACTAGTAAAAATGATTACTCTATATCTTTGCCTTGCTTCTCAGAGTTTAATGAGTCTCAGAATATTACGCTTTTCATCTATAAATTTCACGACTATTTTGATGGCCTTTTAGGAATAGACTTACTAGATGAATGGAATTCTACCATTGACCTAAAAAATAAAATACTTACTACACGAAATAGTACAGTACCTATTCAGATGTACGATTCTCGTAATGTCAACTTGTATGAGGATATTATACCAGCAAATTCTAAGAAATTAGTAAGAGTACCAGTTAATGCAAAAGATGGTGAGGTATTTGTTGAAAGTCAGATAATCTGCAATTGTCTTATTTCTGATTGTTTTACCAAAGTAGAGAACAATAGAGGTTGGGTTGAATTGAGCAATCCTTCATCTAATGATGTCATATTTTCAATGGATAGGCCGGTAGAAGCTGTAATATTTGAAGTTAATAGTAACAGTACTGAAATTTCATCAAATCGTACAGCTGAAGTTTTATCGCGTCTCCGTACCGAACATTTAAATGAAGAAGAACGTATTAATTTAGAACAGCTCTGTGAAAATTATGCAGATGTGTTTTATCTTGATGGAGAAGCACTTACTTTCACCAACAAGATCAAACACAGGATAAGAACTACAGATGAAATTCCAGTACATACCAAAAGCTACCGATATCCGTACGTTCATCGTCAGGAAGTTAGGGACCAAATTAACAAGATGCTTGAACAGAACATTGTTAGACCATCCGACTCTGCATGGAGTTCTCCCATTTGGATAGTACCCAAAAAACCTGATGCTTCAGGGAAAATTAAGTGGCGTCTGGTTGTAGACTTCCGAAAGGTTAATGAAAAAACGATCGACGACAAATACCCTATACCTAATATTACAGATGTCTTAGACAAACTCGGCAGGTGCCAATATTTTACTACCCTAGATTTGGCATCTGGATTTTATCAAGTCGAAATGGACAGCGCAGATATTCATAAAACTGCCTTTAATGTTGAGAACGGTCATTATGAATTTCTAAGGATGCCCATGGGACTTAAAAATTCGCCATCTACCTTCCAGAGGGTGATGGATAACCTTCTTAAAGATCTACAAAGTATCTGTCTCGTCTATTTAGACGATATTATAGTGTTCAGTACTTCCTTGCAGGAACATATCCTTAATCTTGAAAAAGTCTTCAAAAGACTTCGGGAATCTAATTTCAAGATTCAAATGGATAAATCCGAATTCTTGAAGTTAGAAACCGAATTTTTGGGACATGTTATCTGTAGGGACGGTGTGAAACCTAATCCTAATAAAATTAATGCAATAGAAAACTACCCCTTACCCAAAACTCCCACTGAAATTAAACGTTTTCTTGGTCTTCTAGGCTACTATCGTAAATTTATTCCCAATTTTGCAAATCTTACCAAACCACTTACACAGTGCCTCAAAAAGGGTTCTAAAATAACCTTAGATCAAAATTATACCAATTGTTTTAACCATTGCAAAACCCTCCTTACTAACGATCCTATCCTTCAATATCCAGATTTCAGTAAAGAGTTCATTTTAACCACGGATGCCTCCAACGTGGCCATTGGTGCAGTACTATCCCAGGGTATAATTGGTTCTGACAAGCCCATTGCGTATGCATCTCGGACATTGAACTCTAGTGAACTTAACTATAGTACAATCGAGAAAGAGCTTCTTGCTATAGTTTGGGCGTGCAAGTATTTTAGACCATACATCTTTGGCAGAAAGTTCAAAATTTTGACCGACCATAAGCCACTACAGTGGGTCATGAGTCTTAAGGAGCCCAATTCCCGGCTCACGCGATGGCGACTTAAGCTCAGTGAATATGACTTTACGGTAATATATAAGCAGGGAAAGTTTAACACAAATGCAGATGCCCTTTCTCGCATTGAGTTGCACAATGAAGAACTCATATCCGTTATTGCTAATGCATCGGATAAGACTCCTACTATAGATGACACTAGTTCAAGAACCCTAACCGCCTCGGATAATTGTAGTAACTCTAATACCGCTACTGTACACACTGATAACGAAAATCCTATTTTAGAAATACCTATCACAGATGAACCCTTAAATAAGTTCTCTAAGCAAATTATATTTAATGTTGTAGGTGATATAAAAAGTAGACCAGTTACAACTAAACCATTTGATAACTATACACGTGTATCGATACAAATTTCTAAATCTAATCTAGAAAACGACCTTATTAACGCTATTAAAGAATATGTACAACCTAAAATTAAAACTGGAATTTTAATCAATCCTTATTTAGAAATGTATAATATAGTACCTATAATACAAAGAACATTTAAGAATTCATCTATGAACCTATTTTTAACAAAAAGAGAATTAGAGAACGTCAGGGAATATCTTAAACAGCAGGAAATCATTAACAAGTATCATGATGGGAAAACGAACCATCGGGGCATCAATGAGAGCTATCTTGCTCTATCGCATAGGTACTTTTGGCCAAAAATGCGCGACCAAATAACTAAATTTATAAATGAATGCGTAATTTGCGGACAGGCAAAGTATGACCGCAATCCTGTGAGACCACAACTAAAAGTAGTCCCTTCACCTTCAAGACCTTTTGAATTGGTACATTTAGATCTACTAACTATTCAAAATGAAAAATTCTTAACCATAGTAGACGCTTTCTCCAAATATGGTCAAGCACATTACTTACGCGACGGAACTGCAGTTAACGTCATTCAAGCCTTATTAAATTTCTGTACTCATCATGGCATGCCTATCACTATCGTAACCGACAATGGTACAGAATTCACCAATCAATTGCTAGCTGAATTTGTAAGGATTCATAAAATCCAACATCATAGAGTAGCCCCTCATGCTCCTAATGAAAATGGTATTGTTGAGCGGTTCCACTCAACGATACTAGAGCACCTACGTATATTAAAAATATCTGAAAAATCTGAATCAGTCAATAACCTAATGCCGTATGCCCTTATGGCTTACAATAGTAGTATTCATAGTTTTACTAAATGCAAACCCATAGATGTAATTACGGGTCACTTTGACCCCAGAGATCCTTTTGACATGGATTTAACTTCGCATTTATTACAGCAGTATATGCATAATCATAAAGACAAGATGATCCTCGCTTATAATACTATCGAAGATCTTTGCAACGCTTCTCGTTCCAATCTGATGAATGCTCGTAATAGAACCCGTGAACCGGAGGTAAACTATCCACCCGAACAACAGATTTTCGTGAAAAATCCGATTGCTTCGAGGCAAAAGTTAGCTCCCCGATATACCCACGACGTAGTTGAGACTGGCCTCCCTATTCACATTTATACGAAGAAAAAGAGAGGTCCAGTTGCCAAAACTAGACTTAAGAGAGTCCCTAAAACCGCACAATTGTTGCAGGACGATGCTGATGTTCCTCTTTCTACTGACTCCAGCAATGCTGCAGGAGATAAAACTTGAAAGTCTTGACAGTGGACCAGGTATCTTACCTTTTAAACTCGGGCCTGCCAAAATCGTTTCCCATTATCATTCTTTCCTACGTTATGTTGACTTTGGCGATATACACGAAATCGTTAAATCTATTAATAATCAGTTAAATTCAGTAAGCCCTGAACTGAATAATCGTACGAGATTCTTATTCGAGCCCCATATGACTTATCTGAAAAGTAAGCTTAATAATGTACTTAGACAGTTAGAAACTTTTGAGATGGCTCGTAATAAAAGAGGACTCATAGATGGTCTCGGGTCTGTTATAAAAAGTATTACTGGAAATTTGGATTACACAGATGCATTGCACTATAATCAGGCTATTAAATCCCTGCAAGATAATGAAAATAGGATAGCTTCAGAACTTAATGCACACGTTAGTTTATCAAAAGACTGGATAGCTGAACATTCAAAAATTTTGGATAATGTAATAGATAATCAGAACAAGATAGAACTATTAGTAAAAAAGATTAGTGAAACAGAAGCTGCCAGAGAAAATGATTTCATTAAATATGCTCATCTTTTCCAAGTTTTTACTATTCTTAGCGATAACATAGATTATATATTGCAAGAACTTAATAAATTAGAAAATGTTCTTGCATTTATAAGAACATCTACTGCTCATCACGCAGTTGTAGATTTAATTACTATTAAGGATATAATTAAAAACTTAACTAGAATATATAATAAAGATAATATAGTAGATTTAGATGTAAGGGAAATATATGATGTAATCAGACTAGGCTCCTACTATACGGGAAATAAAATAGTTATAGTATATAAAATTCCGATACTCATCCCCTTAACCTATGATTTTTATAAATTATGTATGATTCCTAATAAATTAAATCAAGTCCTATCACCCCCACATCCTTTTCTTGCCTTACATAAGAAAGACTTCAAGTATATAGAGACAGAATGTCCGAAGACGAGCAAATGGTATCTATGCAATGAGTTGAAAACTATGCACAATCAAACAGCACCAGATTGTATCCAGCATTTGATCATCACTCAACAACGAACCACTTCATGCAATCCTAAGACAGTATCCCTGAAGAAACCTGCTTATGAAGAGCTCGATGACAGACACTACGGTATCAGCTTTCCCACGCCTACGAAAGTGCATTTATCCTGTGGACGTGACCTGTATGACACCTTAAAAGGCAGCTACCTCGCTATAATACCTCAGAGATGCTCTCTTGAAACACCGCACTTTAAGATCTACAACTTCAAAGACCGCCTCAAGGGACAAGCGTTGAAAATCATCGATATCCCAGCCGATAATTTGACTTTTTGGCAGCAGACGACATCTTCAGCCCCAATCTTTAAGTTAAACTCAATCAAGTTGGACCATTTACACGAGACTAGTAGGAAGTTGTCCATGCAGTCACCAATTACCCTCATTGAAGACAGTAACTCCAGCGTATATCACACCACTATACCGATGTACGTGATAGTGATCATCGCCTGTGCAATCGTCAGTGTCCTGCTCTATCGAAAATACTTTCTACGACGAAAAGCAATAATAACACCTGCTGAACCTGCAAGCAACCAGATGGAACTTCAAAGAGTCTTCACTGTACCAGCTACCAGAGTAGACACAAATCAACCTCCAGCTCAATTTACGACTTCTGTCTTTAATAGTCGCTGTTCTACGGGGGGAGGTGTTACGCTAAGCTAACTATCGCATCGCATCGCTTGCACTGTACCCAGCGCGGCTGTGCATACGGACCACCCGGCAACGCAACGTCAGCTCTTCACGGCGACATCTTCTCACGGTCGCCTCTCCGAATTTAGGAACACCTGTGTGATTCCCATTATGAATCAAACTTCGATCATGACCACTTGTATAATTTAATTTTAATTTTTAATATTCATGTAAAGTTTGTCTAATTAAATCTACGTCTCCAAAACTATCTTTTTTTTGCGACTCGCCTGTAGAAATCGTAAATGGTCTTCAATGTTGTAATACATAGTAAAATAATATCTACACTTCAAAAAGTAATTCTCCAACAATTGTAACACAATATAAATTTTCATAACAAATCGTTATATTTATCCATGGACCCTTTATCATTTTTAAAAGAGTCGCCATAGGATTTATTTCAAACTTTAAGCAAATTAAGATAAGATTTCTTGTGCAATAGATATTAAAACCGATGAAAACGACCGCCATCTTAAAAGCGTACACAATAGTGGTTATTTTCCATCGGTACGCAAAGCTTATTGCCGAGATCTCAGAGAGGCTGGCTACAGAAGATCCGTTCCATTAAGATATTAATAGTTAAAACTTGTATTAAATTTTCAGATTTTACTTGTACAGGATACTTTGAGTATAGATTAATATAAAGTAATTCCTTAACAAATAATAGGCCTATTTTTTTTCTCCTCGTTTTTGACGTAAAAAACTACTAATACTAATAATAGGTTCCGCCTTTTTTCGTGTAATTAAGGTAAATAGTTATACCTTGTGTTATCTAAGAAAATTATATTAATTAGTTGACTAGTATGAAGCTAGTGCTATTGTTTGTAAAAACATAACTAATTGCTACGATTTCTATTCCAACTTCCAAGTCATGTATTTAGTAGGAATATCGTTAGTTATCTAACAAATGCCCCGTGCTTAATATCGTTAGTTATCTAACAAATGCCCCGTGCTTAATATCGTTAGTTATCTAACAAATGCCCCATGCTTAATATCGTTAATTATCTAACAAATGCCCCGTGCTTAATCAAATGGATGTATTGTAATTGTTTATTCTCAAAAAGACGAGAATACGAAGTTTGTCACAATCGTCACTGCATCAATTATGACACACGGCCATTCAATGCATTTAGTTTGTAGGAAGGGTGATATATTCACCTAATTGAGTCTTGAATTCATTGAAAGAGTGTAATTTTACATAAGGGTATTTTATTGTATAACTGTGCTAATCAGTTTTTTGCCAAACTTAGTTCTCATCGTTGGCAAAATGAAAAAACTAGCGGCGACCTGCTTTGTTGGGTTACTTGTTTTACTTTAGTAAACGATAAATTAGTTTGTGTAATTTTGTTGAGGACCTTACGGATTAAACTTTATGGATAGTATTATGAGTGATACTTCTGCGTTCTAAGATATGTTGTCTCGGTTCAATAATCGAGTAAACAGACGGGCGCCGCGACGCCGCGGCGTCGGCGTCGGCGCGAGTACCTGGGACATGCACTAGTCTTGTACGACGTACGTACTGTTGTTCAACCAGGACTTGAGGAATCTTGGTAATGTTCTTAGATCTGTCGTCTAAGTAGGAATGGTATAAAAGTTACTTGTTTTTTGTCATTACTCATACCAAATAATCTGAATTGATTTATAGTCCTTCAGAAGTAAAGCTTATTTCATGTTGGTTTGTGTTTTATTTCTCCGATCGTATTTGTGTAAATTTGTTCACAAAAATACGCATTTCTAGAAGTTCTCTCCCGCCAAGTTGCGTATTTTATTTTCTGAAGACCGATTTTGTACAACGACAGTTTTTTTGTTTTTAGCAGAACTACCTTTTTAACATAACAAAAAGCGAATAAATCTAGTCTAAACCGAAACTGGCTCTTTGAAATCTATTAAGAAACGAGCTGACTGTATCAATCCCTTCAATCAGTCAGTCTTGACTGTTAGTCAATTAACGGACAAATGATGTAAGTTAAGAAGTACAATCAATTTGATTGATCACTTCATTAGGCTCAGATTTGGTCTAGACTCAGACAGAATTAATGGACGTTGTTTAGTTTGGCCCAGACCGTGCCATTAATATTAATGATTTACATTATTTAGGATGGTTTTGATTTATGCCAAAATTAGGAAAATAAAAAGTTTTATTTTAACGCAGATTTAGTTGCAATTATAAATATCATCTCAATATGATGGATGTAGGGAGGTTGTAAGGTACACCGATTTCCGAGGTATGACAAAAACAGTATTCAGTAAAACAGCATAAGCATAATCAGCCTATAATGTTCCCACTGCTGAGACACTGAGACACTGAGACACAGGCTTCCTCTCTGTGAAACAGATGTTCGGGTGTGTTCTGAAAGTTGGCAACGTCGCCAACAGCAATCAAATATTCCGCTGTTTTGATTAATTTTTCAATATTCATCATCATCACCCACAGCCCCACTTCACCTACTGTTGAGCACGGGCCTCTCTTTCAATGTGCCGATCTCCACGCACCTATGCCAGCCTCATCCAGGTTCTATCCGATACTTCGTCACCCAGTAAGGACTAGGCGCCTCTCGGTCACTTACTCCATCACTGCGCCTTGCCAGGTGTCCTGCTCAACTCCATGTGAGTTCCATAACTCATTTTCCGATATCGAAAACCTTCGTACGTCTGTGGATTTCGACGTTTGGTCCTCTATAAGCCTTTTGCCCAACATGGGACGCTAATTGTCCATATTACTAAATTAAATGATAAAATATCGTTCTGATATACGGCGTCGCATACTTTCACAATGCACCCTCTTAAATGTTAGCTCTTTGTGTCGATCAACATACAAGTCGTGTCTGGGCTGACCCGCAATGCAAAACGCCCCAGTTTGACTACTGCTAGCTTTAAAATGCTTTACGTTATATAGATATGAGCAGTGGAAGTCAAAAAGTTAGTAAATGAGCTTCCCGTATAAACGAGTCGCGGCCGTCCGCTTCAGCGATAAGTCGCGGTAAGGTAGCGGACATGAAACACAAGCGCAGGCGATTGAGCGATTTTTGACACTAGCGCAAACTTTTTGTAAGGTAACTTGGTCATCTTTATCTTGACTTGATAAGAAATGTTAGAAATTGGAATAGTAACTGAAATTGTTTGGGAGTTTAGAATTTTATATATTCGTCAGATTTGAAATCAAGTAATAGGTAAGTAACACATAATACCTTTTGAAGCTATAGTAGTTAACAGATTACAGCGTACTATTATTAAATACTTGATGATAAAGACTAAATTGCATACATCTTTGACCAATGTCGAGTTGACATGAACCTAAAACCTTTGTCATGTTCTGCGTCATTTCGTGAAAAATTAATTCGTTTAATTGTCACAGTCTGTCAGTGTCACGTTTTAATTCGGTCTAACATGTGCCGAAGATGGCTGGCTGAAGAACAAAATAAAATCCTAATAATATAATGTTAGGGCTTTAATAGAGACAACGACCTCTGAGGTTATTTCTATATTTTGATCTCATGGATCAGTCAGCTAGGAAATGCCGGCGCAATCTAATTTTAAAAATATTGACCAACAAAATACTGACGTGTAAAGGTGTCTTAAAAGCTCTACTTCCAAAAAAAAAATAAGAATGTCATTCTGCAATATTTACATTACGACGCCATAAGTCTATGCAGAGTCAGTAAAGCATATATTATTCTGTCATGCAATGAGCAGACAAAAATAGCCCTTATGGTAACGAACTTATTTTCGATGTGACTGTACCTGTCTAATTTATAAATGACTTCTTTAATTAGTTTTCTGTAAAAAGGTAGATTAGGTAGTTGTTTAGGCTTTTTTGAAACATAACCTGGATGTTGACAGTCAATAATATGTTGACTGAGTACAACCAGTCCCGTCTCCGAGTGTCATAAGCAGACGAGCACTTTGTAACTCGAGTGGTACGCGACGGAATTATAATGGATTAGGTACAACACAAATAGTACTTGTACTTGTTAGTACTATTTGTGTTGTGAAGCGTTTTAGGTAATCTCGTTGTACAGTGTTAGTTTAGAGCGTACATTAGGTTTAGTTTGCCAAGAGTTGTCATCATACTGCACTGTTTTGCGGACAAAGGTAGTTTATTTTGTATCTACAATAAATCATCTCTCGCTAAATAAAGTGTTCGATTGGATTCTGGTTAGGTATTGACAAAAATAAACGATTCGGCATTCAAACGTTTATTTTTTTCGTGATCTAAAATCCTATTTATATTGCACATGAATTATGGCGTTATTATTATCGGAGATCTTTATAAAAGTAATATTTGTGTATTTCACTAACCGTTCCGCTCCCCACACTGCCCTCTCCCTAACATCTTCATCGGCGTGCACTCTCAGTGGGTAAGTTTACAGGCCAGTAACCCGAGCGAACCAATTCTGTGATTTCCTTTCATTTTAAAACTATTTTATGGTTTTAAACTTTTTGCCGCACTGATCTTTTCGGTCTATATACTTCTGTGGGAAAAAATACCCATCCATCGTTAAAAAAGTGTTGTAAGAAGTATCAAGAAGATGGACAGCATCTCTCTGTCTGCTAATGTCAAGTGTTTACTGTGAAAGCAAACTGTTCGCCAAGCGTTTTATGAAAATCTTTAATGACTCTCGACCATATTACAATAGCAAGTTACTGGTAAAACGGAATTTTGCAAGTTAGTTTGATATTTTAAGAAGTACACTATTTAAAGTTGAGCTTTTTGGCTACAACACTTAAGTGCATGATATAATTTATTGATCATCTCATAAACAAAACTTCTAAACCACCCTACTGTTGGGCCCTCGGGCAATTCTTTGACAGCCCATAAACAAAAGAAAACCGTCTCCTCTAGATTATACCTCTTCACCTCTATAAGTCAAGTATAAAAACATAATCATCCCTCTCAACATATTAGTATTTGTGCTATAAATATTACCCGACTGTGCAATGAAGACGTCGGGTAATGTGTTTGTTCTTATTTCAAGGACAGACTCCGATGTTGGGTACACAATATGAGGTGAAGGTCAACTGATGTATCAAAAAGGAAATATGTGTATTTTCTAAAGGTTTCTGCAAAACATGACGCTACAGAAGACTATCTCAGACAAACGATGCATTAGACTCCAAAAGGGTATTTATATTTTAAAAAACAAACTTGTGATAGTATTCTTCCATAACAAAACCAACCAAATAAACTTTAATCTTTTAAATTACATTTGTCTTGAAACTAACTTGAATCTTTGCATAATACTTTCCGAAGCGTCCAAATAATGATCAGTCTAGAATCATTTTTGATTTCTTCTGATGACCCTGCACAAACAACATTGGCATGTACCTACCACTTATAATGATGACCCTGCACAAACAACATTGGCATGTACCTACCACTTATAATGATGACCCTGCACAAACAACATTGGCATGTACCTACTACCACTTATAATGATGACCCTGCACAAACAACATTGGCATGTACCTACTACCACTTATAATGATGACCCTGCACAAACAACATTGGCATGTACCTACTACCACTTATAATGATGACCCTGCACAAACAACATTGGCATGTACCTACTACCACTTATAATGATGACCCTGCACAAACAACATTGGCATGTACCTACCACTTATAATGATGACCCTGCACAAACAACATTGGCATGTACCTACCACTTATAATGATGACCCTGCACAAACAACATTGGCATGTACCTACCACTTATAATGATGACCCTGCACAAACAACATTGGCATGTACCTACTACCACTTATAATGATGACCCTGCACAAACAACATTGGCATGTACCTACTACCACTTATAATGATGACCCTGCACAAACAACATTGGCATGTACCTACCACTTATAATGATGACCCTGCACAAACAACATTGGCATGTACCTACTACCACTTATAATGATGACCCTGCACAAACAACATTGGCATGTACCTACCACTTATAATGATGACCCTGCACAAACAACATTGGCATGTACCTACCACTTATAATGATGACCCTGCACAAACAACATTGGCATGTACCTACTACCACTTATAATGATGACCCTGCACAAACAACATTGGGATGTACCTGCCACTTATAATGATGACCCTGCACAAACAACATTGGCATGTACCTACCACTTATAATGATGACCCTGCACAAACAACATTGGCATGTACCTACTACCACTTATAATGATGACCCTGCACAAACAACATTGGGATGTACCTGCCACTTATAATGATGACCCTGCACAAACAACATTGGCATGTACCTACTACCACTTATAATGATGACCCTGCACAAACAACATTGGGATGTACCTGCCACTTATAATGATGACCCTGCACAAACAACATTGGCATGTACCTACCACTTATAATGATGACCCTGCACAAACAATATTGGCATGTACCTGCCACTTATAATGATGACCCTGCACAAACAACATTGGCATGTACCTACCACTTATAATGATGACCCTGCACAAACAACATTGGCATGTACCTACCACTTATAATGATGACCCTGCACAAACAACATTGGGATGTACCTGCCACTTATAATGATGACCCTGCACAAACAACATTGGCATGTACCTGCCACTTATAATGATGACCCTGCACAAACAACATTGGCATGTACCTGCCACTTATAATCATGTGATTCCTATTAATCATCATCATCATCATCTGCCTGTTCCCAACTATGTTGTGCTTAGCTTCCACTCTAACTGGATGCAGCTGAGAAAATACTTGCATATTTTACATGGAGCGACTACTAACTGACTTCCACAACCCAGTTACTGGGTACCCCGATACCCGTTGGTAAGACTGGTTGTTAGACTTTCGGGCTTCTGGCTACGCGTAACGACTGTCAAAGATCGGCGAATGACAGCCGGGACATTGGTCCCGGCTGTCATTCCGGCCGGCACGTTAAGCCATTGGGCCTAACGTGCTTTCCGAGGCACGCGGAAGGGTCTCAGTATGTAAAGACGGTCACCCATCCACAGACCATCCGCGGCAAACGTAGCTTAACCTGATCGATCGACCTGTGCGTGTGTTATTATTTAGCCACGGGCCGCTTTATATTCATTATCCTATGATACCTATTAATATACGGCTTACGGTATAAAAATTCGTTATTTCTCAAAGATTACAAATCACTGACGAGGAGAAATTAGATATAAAACAAAACTTAAGCAATTTAAAGTACAGATGCGCATAGACGGTATTCTTAAAAAAAAGAAACAAAATTACATTTCTGTATTGGTGGGTAATTAACTTTGTCATTGGGCGACAGTAATATACCCTCATAATGGGTAGTAATAAAAGCTCCGAAAAAAAATAAAAATATGAGCATACTCAAAATATGAAATGTACCTACTGCTTTAAATACTAACTTTTCGACAACTTATAAGCGAATACAAATAAAAAAACGACCGCATAAAATGCTGAAAATTACGAAAAAATAATACAATATTTGCTGACGTTATATTTTTCCACCAGCTTAAATTTCGTTTTACCGAAATCTACGGGTCATCATTTTTATCGTAACTTACCTATTTTATATTATAAATTTAGGATCAATCTTACACATTTTATAACTGTGGCGCTGTGGCTGTGTGGTTTCGTTTTACATTCAAAAATATGTTTCTGGCACTCCCGGCCGCTGCCGCGGCACCGCTCGCTTCGCTCGCTCGGCTCGTGCGTTATGTGGTCACAGTTCTAACCTAACCTAACCTAGCTTTTTCGATTTAAAAAAGATATATGCGTGTTACGTTGCAAATTTAACTACTACTACTAACACTACACTATAACTTTTCGGAACCTTAGTATTTTTTTCGGAAGTTTAGTATTTTTTTGGAAATTTAGTTTATTATTTGGAAGTATAGAATATTTTTCGTAGAATTATAATATGAATAAGCTTCATGTTTGTTTGTTAAACCCAACATTTTTGTCGGTTAATTTTGTATTAACTTTTCCGTAATTCATTTTAACACAGCTTAGTTAGTATTACAATCAACCACAGATCGCTGGAAGTTAATTTGTTTTTCGGAAGCTTTATTATTTTCCCCTCATAATTAACAACAAACTCAAACAATCTATACGGACCTTTATCTGATCTGAACGAACAGCATCCCGATACGACGCGTACAAACTTAGACCATCAGGCGTTCAGAACAATCACTGTCACAGTTTGAACGCATGTTTCAGTAACGGTGATGTATGAGAGAGATTTGAAACAAGATTGCAGATGTGATTTGATGTAATTCTATAATTACATCAACACCATCATTGCTTTTTCCTCTATAGGAAAAAGCTATTTAAAGTGCAAAATGTAGGTAAAGTCTTCAAAATTCAAAATATTTTTATTGTGGGCACATGTTATTTACAGGTCTTAACAATAAATTAAAGTTCCAATATGTCCTGCCTAATAGGCATACAATAATTATTTAGTGTCATTAGATTTAAAATTATTTTACATGTCTAACTTAATTATTATAAATATCAATATATAATCAAATTAATACATGTTCAACAATTCAATCAATAATTCAAAAAATCTTGGATCTTGTAGTATGCTTTATCAATTAAAAAGTTACGTACTTAATTAATTTTTAAATACTTGAAGTTCCTTAGTGCTCAGAATATCAGTAGGTATTTTGATGCCATGCCCAAGAAGCTTTTGTTAAATTGAGCCGTTTTATGTGGTACATTAGAATTTTTTAATATATATCTTCTCGATTTGAGTTTATCAAATAGATTTTCATTTGTCTTTATAATTTATATCTTCCATGTAAATTATTGTTCTCGTCTGTCGTGATTACATAACGTTTCCAGGAATATTAGTAAATAAATATTATCACATCAACCGTATGCAGGACAACTGCTGGGAAAAAGTCTCTACATAATGGGTGCCTGAAAATGGACGCCGCCGCCGATTCCGGCCCTGAAAACGGTGGCGAGATGACCTGGATGCGTACCACGGCTGGTTCGCGGTGGCACGATAAAAAAGTTCTTAAAAGGACTTAGGGGGAGGCCTTTGCCCAGCAGTGGGAGAGCATAGGATAAACAAAAAAAAAATGTGTGATCGTAAATACATAACACACAAGTTAGTACTGATAATAAAAGTCAGAAAAACAAAAGACTTTCGTAAACGACATTACCACGGGCGATTAGAATTTAGAGTCCATAACTAGACAATTGACGATCGTCGGAGAATCTCTAGGGAAACAACTTGGTGATAGCTTTAAATAGTTATTAGTGGACTGGGGTAGTTCTTATCCTATCCTCTCAACATAATCCTTTACTCGTCTAAATAACACCCACGTCAAGAGAAAGGGCATTGTAATTCCGCAAGATTCTAAACTGCATAGTAATTAGGTTTCAGTTTACTACAATTTTCTAGGTGTGGATTTAAACATGACCTAGGTTTTACAGCGCGTAGCCCTCACATACGTCGTAATTGCCTCATACATAGTAAGGTACAGGCACACAAAAGAGGCTTTTTGAATTAAATAGCGAAGGTTCAGCAGTTCAGCAGGCCCCTATTTCTCGAATCTATTAGTTTACTAGCATATTAGTTATTAGTTACTATAAAAAATACAAGTCCTAATATTTCCTGTTTCTCAAAAACAGGTACTGGACTAATAACTAATAGACTAATAAAAAATATAATAAAGACTAATAAAAAATATTAGGCTGGCTTGGCTGAATACACATATTACCCATGCCTCTTTACCTATTTAAAAAAAATACGCAAAAAGTTACCGCCGTGTTTGGATTCGTTTGATTTTGTCGTTTGCACATTGGCGGTAAAAGCGGATTGTTTTATTTTAAGTATTATATTTATATATTTCTCTACTAATATTTATTTAATTAAATTAGATTGCCACTATCTGCGAGTAATATTGTGTTAGTTACTGACCTCCAGCCATTTTCCATTCTACGAAAAAGTCCACTGATGTTGCGTAGAACTCTCGAATCGTGCACTGACCCTGGCCAATTAGCATACAAATAATAAAAATGTTTCAGGATTGTACGAGTAATAACTTCTTTTAACATTTCACTTTGTCTATACGCGCGTTCTACACTTAGATTGTTTCTTCCAAATGAGTGATTTTTTAGGCAAAAGTTTCACGTTCTTTACAAAACACCTATTTTTGTAAAACAGACAAATATTTCAAGTGTCATAAAGAGATCAAAATCGGATATCGTAGGTAGTATTATTTTATTTAAAAAAGAAGTAAGTAAGGATGGTAGCAGGTGTTATTCTGTAGTTTCTGCCTACGCCCATGGGAAGAAGGCGTGATTTTATGTATGTATTATGTTACTTCACATACTAGTAACTAGTGGCACCACACCACACCAGGAACATGATAAAGATGTACCACACAACGCTTAGGTTACATTGTGTACCCAACACATTGATATGTAAATACGGCCTACTTATGTATCATGTCGTGAGTGGAGGGATAACTTCTAAGGAACCCTTTCAGGGAAATACATTTAGTATTAAGAGCCATTATGTAATAAATAAAGTAGTTATATAGAATACTAGCTTCTGCCCGCGTCTTCGTCCGCGTCAACTTTCTTGTTTCCCAGACCCACGCCGTCGCATTCCATCGCCTGCCTGCGCTATACCTTGATTTTCGCTTAGAGATCTTTCTGACTTTTTTCTAACTGCTCGGCTCCTAAGAGTTCTAGCGTAATGTTAATGCCTGTCTTAAGAATCGAATCGAGAGCAATTTGAATTTTTGAAATTCGACTGGTAGTTCCAGGGATTAGCGCGTTCAAACAAACAAGCTCTTCAGACAGAAGAAATGGCACATTCTTGTTTTATCAAGATCCAGTTTTGGTGTTCTTTTCTCAAGTACCTATCGGTAGTAATAAAGTAGGGCACATACGATATTATGTAAAAACTTTCTTTACCCAATATACTACAACAGAGTGCCAACCCGAGTGTGTGCTCATTTGATTAGCTGGTAATTGAGCATTTTGCCAACATGCGAATCAATTACTCTGTGACAAACACGGAGCAAGTCTTTCGTTAAATAAAGAGATCTTATTTTCATACGTGACACATATTTTATTAAGAATTTATTACTAAGAATCTTCTCGTAAAAGAGCTAATAATATATTAATAAACTCTTTAGATAATTTTCTAACCATAAATATTTCTGCGTCTAAGCAACACTACTCTATTACAGCCTTAACGGTACGATTTCAGGAAAATTACAACAATTAGATATTATAATACGTCAAAACAATAAGGCGTCACCAACCTATTATTGGCCTTAATATTAGAAATACCCTAATCTAATAAGACCCGTAATGTACCCTAATATCAATACCACACACCAAATACGTACACTCCACCGACCACAGAATGCGACACAGAGTGCTCGCTCATTTGATTAGCTAGCAATTGCGGGGCGTCTTTGTTCAGTAATTAGTTCCCCTGTGGCAGCTCGGCCTCGGTCCTTGTTGACATGTCGCTTCTTACGGACTATTGATTTATTACATGACATTATGTGTGACGCAGTTTGTTTGTTGTAGGTTATTATGTAAATTGTGGATCAGAATGTTCTTCTGTATCATTATGTAAATTATATCGCTTGTCTATTTTGCTTGTGGCAGATGTTTGCATAATAAGTGTTTGATGAACAATAAGTAGGTAGGTACTGTACAGTCAATACTCTGAGCAGTGGTGGCCCAGTGATATCGGAGCTGACGTACGACTCGCTCGCCGTGAGAGAGGTCGTGAGTTCGAACGCAGGCAGGCACTTTACTTTGTGTATATCATTTTATCACCGCTGGTTTCAAAACGGTAAAGGAAAACATCAGGCATGTCCCAGGACCAAAGATTCGAAGATATGTGATTTCCATCAACCCGCACTAGGCCCGCGTGGTGGATTACGGCCCGCTCCCTCTTACAGACAGGAGGCTTTCATCCCTGCAGTGGGAACATTATAGGCTGATTATGTTGTACGTTCAAAACAAGCATTTGTCTAAATCGGTTGTTATTGTATTATTATTCACGTCTAACTCAAACTAAAAGCATTTATTACAAAAAAACTAAGACCCTCATTTAAATCATAAATTGTTACAAAACATCAATTACCTACATCATTCATATTGTTCTTTTGGAGTAGGTAGATTCCAACACAAACACACGACTTGGCAACTGAGCTTTCAGGTGCGACTGAACCGACGTGTTCGCACCGTCATTGATGTAGAGATAGCGACATCGAGGTATCGAGATGCGACCGCGACCGCGAGCATCTTCGGTAATATGTAATTACCGTAACACTGAGTCTTCTTACATTACATTACCCTCCCTATAACGTCTCTGTAGTCGGTAAAAAACAAAACACAACTCCTTTCACATACAACTTGCGAGATCACACGGACCCTTGCGGTAAGATTCCTGAAAGAAATATCCAGCAGATAAATTAAGCGTCTTCGTAAACTGAGACAAAATACGGTCTCCCGGGGAAATATATAGCGTAAAGTTAGCGCGTCTGTCCGTGCGACGCGATAAATAAAAGTAAGAGTTGTCGGGAAAGAGTTACCGCAGTAGAGATCGAGAATTGTTTTTTTTTGTTTTATCGTTTTAGAAGTTGTGTTGAAAAGATTTAAATTGTTGTGTATGTGTTGGGCAATTCTTAGAGACGTTTAATTTGGCTTAAGGGTTAAAGGGAATACCAAAAAGGTAATTTTAAGGATTTCCATAATAAGTTTATTTTCTTTTACTTTATGTATTGTAAGGTGTGTTTTACTAATGACTTGAGACGTGTGATCTCACGCAAGGCTTAAAGAATACAACCACTGGTGAGAAAGTGACGATATCAGCCAAGGGGTCAGGGCGGGATCGAATATAAAAATAAAGTTAAAACGAGAAAGAATAAAGTGTTGAAGTTGGATCGATTTGTTTTTGATACATTCCAGCACGCTCTATTTACATCTGCATCACTTCACTTGACCAAAAAGAAATAAAAACGTTTCCTTTCATCCCAATTGGTCACGGCCTTAACAAGTCACTCCTAAACCTCAACAACATCGATTGTCAGTTGTTTTCTACACAGCCACAACATTAACGTCGTCAGTTAATATTGATGTGCGGTCAACACGAATCTCTCTAACAAATTGCCGACTACGTTGTCCCGATACTATGATCTACAAGCATTGCGAACGCTCTTCTTGGGGTCAGCGAAGTGATGACGTCATTGTATGGGTTTTGGGATAAGGAATGAAATTTAGGTGATTTGTGAGAGATACTTATTTTATTCTGAGTTGGGACTTGTTTGGACTTAATAGTATACATAAGATTGAGGTGTGACGTTGTATGAGCAAAACGCGTATCTAAGTTTGCACTCTTTCAGATATGAATTTTTAATGCATGTAGAGGGTCCACATAGGTACATAGTAGCCCATTGCCTTTTACCAGACGCAATAATTATTAATATTTTCGAATCATACAGTCAAAACGACGTTATCAACTTGAGACTCTAACCAAAAACTTTACACTAAACAGCAACGCTTAAAATAAATACCAATTATGTCATTTACAAAATACCTTTCAAATCGCATACATAGGTATAAAATACCCGTGTGAACATATTATGCTTCATGGTGTCCCCCACCCATCATTTAGGGGATATTACTTGGGAACGTTTGCAAAAGCATATAAAAGACAAATTGCCAACCCATGGCTAACGAGACCCATTTATTTTACCTTACAACTTTTCGATTTGTCACCCTATCATGTATGTATGTAAGTATATGGCATCCTATGAAATAGGATATTCCCTGTTTTACCTTTTATGGTTAAAAATGAGGTTTGAGATAAAAATTGTTTCTAACAGAGATTACATTACCAGTCGACAGCGATGCGGATGAATTTTTCGACGCTATATTTTAGTTTGTAAATAGTTTTAGTTAATTTAGGATATATTTTTGTTATTTTAGTGTTATCTTATAAATAAATATTTACAGAGATTTGTAAAAAAATATAACATCATAAAAATATTGTTCCTATCTCCTACTTCAGCAAAACCAGGTATATTTTTCTTTTCCAGAGTTAATCGTTACTGTAGGTATAAGTTAAATATTTTGATAAATTACAGAATTTATCAAAATATTTAACTTATACAGTAAATGACTTTTGATTTTGATTTTACCGGTTAAGTATTACAGACTTAACAGCCTGAGATCGGTAAAATAAAAATCAAAAGTCATTTTTCAAATTAAGCTTAGAATCAGCAGTTTTCGTACGCCCCCTTCACTACTTTTTACTGCTTTCGCTTGAAAGAAGTGGCGCAACAAACTGGGGCACCAGCAGTAAAGCTGGTGTGGGATATTCATCCTTTCTCTACAGTCTTAATGTGTCGTGTAGGGTAATAATTATTGAAACTTAAATCAATTCTAGACTTAGTTAATTCTAAACCCCTTTTCACTATAAATTGACTGGACCCTAAAATGTCAATCAATTTACATAAAATCGCCTTACATTTTCTGTTCCCTCCTTCATACAGCCTGCCGCACAAGTTATCACCCCATATTGTCCGGCGTACATTTGTGTTGCAGGCTCACCGTGTTCTAGGCTGTACATCGCCATTTAGACGGGACAGAGTCGATGGGCGGCATTCGATTATCCAATAATTGCTTGTCTGAGTGGTGCTCCTGTGTGATGCGGTTTGTGTGGTGTGGGGGACAGGAGGCGGCGATAGTATATGGTTGAAGATATATTTGACATGACATCATCAAAGTGGCACGAAAGCCTTGGACCAAAGACTCACAAAATTGTGGAGACCGACAAGAGGCCTACACCCAACGATGGTTGATTCCAGCCTGGGTTCAAGAAAAAAGATTTTTTTATGAAAATAATTTGATTGCTGTTGGAAACAGATATTGTAAGCGTTTATTTTTTGTTTAAAGTGTTCTGTGTTAAAACCAGTAAAAAAACGTACCATGTAAGCAAGATCGAAACTAACTATGATAAATATATTTTCAGACAAAAAAGGTATTGATTCCGAGTCAAACTCGCTGTCTTCTATGACTTGCGCCGCCCGGTACATCGGCGTTGGTTTTCGTCGTCACTATCGACTCGGGAGCCCAATTTATTTGGTGTGGTGGTCGGCATTCATCGAATTATTCCGAATCGGCCCCTAATTACTGACCCTCTGTGCCTCTAGTGTTGTGTAGTAGGAATGGTTTACATGGTGCTCACGGTTTAATTGAAACGTAAGCGCGTTTTGACACGTTCCGGTTAATCAGGTCTGAATAGGTACCTATTGTACCCGGTGCCAAGTATGGTAGGTCGAGTAAAATGTACCGGTAAGTGTTAAGGGTTTCATACTTACCCTTATACTTCGTCATCGGGTAGTTAGTGCCAGGTTAACTTAACCTAATAAGGTTGACCCAATGCCCGGATCGTATTTCAAGCATGGAATTAGCAGGTAAATCAAATCAAAATATTTTATTTCACATAAACCAATATAGGATGAAACGTCAGAAGCTAGGTGCAGGGTTCCAATTAGTCGTTTCCTATGGAGAAGATTTGGCAAGAAACTCCACGGTTACTCTTTTAAAAATAATTGGGTTTTACAATGTTTTCAAATAACAGTAGGTATGGGAGGACAGCGTAGTCCTGTCAAACCAGGTACTTGATAAAATAAAAAATTGGTCAAGTGCGTGTCGGGCCACGCGCAGTGTAGGGTTCCGTAGTTTTTATATCAGCCAAGTGCGGGTCGTATTCGCTGACTGATAGTTTCGTACCATGCTCTAACTAAAAGCCAAACATGACTACCTACCTAATTTGACTTCCTATACAAAGCCTCACCTGATCCGACAAATTTGCACGGAAAGTTTTAATGTTTTTTTTTTTGAGATTTGGATAACACTTGTTTGGTCGACTATTACTCGTAAACTTGTAAAACCCACTTAAGTGTGATAGTTTTCCTTTAAACTTCGTTATATATAGGTACTACTGCCGTAAAATTTGAATTTATAACTACAACCGTTTAGTTGGTAGAGGGGGAGACACTTGACTCTATCGAAAATTGGTACTTTAAAGCTTGATAAGTCACGAACGTGTTACTTAATAAAAAAACAGTCTTCACAAACCCGTAATATTTTTGAAAGACCTATCCAAGAATATCCCAAACTATGGGAAGGACGAAAAAAAAATGATCATCCCCACGTTACATGTAGGGGAGGTACCCTAACTAATTGTTTTTTCAAAATTTTATTTTACCACTTTTTCGGCGTCATTAACTTGTATACTCATGCCAAATTACAACTTTCTAGTGCCAATAGTTTTTGAGCTAAACCGCGGACAGACAGACAGACGGACATGGCGAGACTATAAGGGTTCCTTGTTGACTACGGAACCCTAAAAATGGCCTACAGATCTAAAGTCCATAAGGCCTACAAAGTCCTCACATTTACAAAATATAGAAGAATCTATCAAAAGGATAGATAAAATATAAAAATGTATTAAAACCAAGTGACATGATTGCCATTACAACCACTAATAGAGAGTTAAAATTAGAATTGTCTGTATATACTCGTAATGTCAAATAATAAAAAGATTATGTCAAAGAAGTATGTAAAAAATAAAAATAAATAAACATCGTAATTTGGGAGCAGTTAATAGACATTTACGTAGTTATGCTGTTAATGAGGTGCCGGGGAAGCCACATGTGCACAAGTAATTATTGCCAAACTACCTTGTTTTCAACGTAGTCTATAATGTTATAATATGCTTTTTTGATGCGGTGAAAAGTTCTAAACCTGAGGGCTTAGAACTTTTCATCGCTATGTTCTGTAACTGGCATTGGCAACTTGTTATAAAAATGGATGATGTTTATAAGAAATGACTTGCCAGTTCTAGTTTTTTACTACGTGTATTTATATGATGGAAATTGCTTCTTATTTTGAAAAGTACTAAGTTTTTGCGAACATACAAAATACTTTCTAAAATGTCAAGAGAAGGCAGAGTTAGTATATTATTATCAATTTCTTTGAATTTGTTTCTGAGAGACTCGCTGGGACCCATTTTATAGATTGCAACTACTCTTGATGTAAAGACACTGACCATATAACGAGAAATTTGTGAAGGAACCGGTCCAATGCATGGAACTAGTATGTACTATATAATATAGTAACATCCTTGGTCCAATGTCACTTTGAACTGTCAAGGTCAACAACGCTGCCAACATTGCTAGTATGTCCAAACACACTGTGAGCCAAAAAAAAATAGCGTTGTATTTTTTTGACATTGCAATCTAGGCAACAATTCGAATACATCGACCACACTGGGTCCACGTGGTAGATGACAACCCATTCCCTCTCGAAGAGAGGAGGCCTGTGTCTGAACAGTGAGAACATTATAGGCTGATTATGCTATCTAGGCAAGCCCGCATCTTGGGTACAGAGGATAGTAACTGTAGGCTATTCCCGTATAGCTTGTCGCCACCGTAACACTAGACGAAGAAAACGGGTGGACTCACAAGCATAGGTATCTTGAAAATGTTCAAGTGGTTCTCAAGTGAAGGTAACTTCCACACATTAACATAACACTATATATAGTGTACAAGACTGCGGACGTTACAGAGCATTTGGTTAGCGCGGAATGTGCAGACACATCGCTGCAGAGTCGTTGCGCTGAGCGTAATGCTCGTTTATTGTCCGTACGTATGTATGTGCCATGGATCGAGTTTGTGGTTACACTTTCATTGCCACTAGGTACCAGAAAAATTCTGCCACTAAACGTATTTCACTCCCACTAACTCGTAGGAGATTCAATGTTTAATACATGCGGCACTGTGTGATGGCACCTGTGACTACTTACAAATCCTACTTATTCCTACTATAATATTATAAATATGAAAGTTTGTATGTTTCGATGTTCGTTGTCACGTAAAAACGACGGAACGGATCTGCGTGAAATTTGGCACACAGATAGTTTATAACCTGGATTAACATAAGGATACTTTTTATCCTGATATTCTTACGGGATCGAGACTTATATATATGACTTATATAAAAATATAGCAGAGGTACATTATTACTGTAGCCCCTAAAATAATGTAGAATTTATTTCCTCACTTTTAGCTGTCAATATAAACGGAAATTAATAAAATTTTGCAAATGGCACAAGCTACATGCAGTGCCGTTGTTGTATTTTTTAAAACTTTCTGTTCACTAGGGAAAAGATATGACGTGTACGTCACAGCCTCTTTCTTAAGATGTGACGTGTACGTCCGGTGCACCCTATCCCCTAGGGAGACAGCACCCCTAGTTCTTAAGGTGTATTGGACGTATTAGTCAGCCACCTTGCCGACTGACTTATAATAATGACGAGAACTGTCCTAAGACAGTTCGTTTGTCTACGTGTAACTAAAAGCTATTGAGTTCTAGTTTATTGGAATATGTCGACGCGATGTCGCGCGCGTGCCGACACACACACGCGCGTGTCGAGCGCGCGGTAGGTACAATATACAATATTTCTCAACTTTTACTGAGTTATCAAATCATGATAAGCTTCATACAATATCCTATATAGCTACTAAATTGAGATACATTGCATACTCGCAGCAATATCTTACAGAAATACATAAAACATCGAGGTCCTCGTCCTTCTAAAATAAAACAAATAATGAACATCAAATTTATCGCGTACACGTGGAACTGCTACAGCCAGCTCTCATGAATTATTGAGAGGCAGTATGGCGTCGGTAATTATTTGCAATTAACTTAACGATTGGACGGCGCCTGCTAGTTCATTATGTTTGTTTTTGATGGTATTGGGTCATGGTTTGAAATTTAAATTGAATGTTCAGTATGGCGATTCATGGCAGTTAAAAATAATTGGCGAAATGTGCGTGTACACTAGGTAGACTCTTGCCTAACTCTTCGGCAAATATAGTCGCAATGTTATGTATGTGTTAAGTATGACATGGTACATAGCTTACTACTTGAGCTTGTAAGATAATTTCCGACGAGATATTTTACATTTTTCAGCCACCAAAAAACCGAAAAAAATCGTATATCAAAAAACCGATGAATATTGTTATAACAAGCAAAACAACACAAAGAATCACTTGCAATCTCATCCGTATCAAATACAATACAACATCCATGTCACGTAAACAACGGTCTCCATTTACCTTAGGTCTACAGCCCCGCCATTGTATAGGAAAGCAAACGATACAGGCGAGAGAGAAAGCTGACATCAGCTATGTACGTATTCTATTACTAACATTCTCCCGGTAGAAAAAGGAAAGTTTTGAGTGTTCCGTACTTACTGTACTAAAGCTTATCATTTGAAATAACGTTATTTTGTTGAATTATTTATTGGGTTTTTTGATAATCAATGTAAGGAAAAATACACTTTTCCTTCATAACCTAAATTTTTGATTGATTCACAATAAATAACAGGAAACTACTAAAAGACTACAAAAGGAACTGTTTCATTATTTTGTTACTTAAGTATATAATTATTGCTCGCTGAATTTCCTGAGTTGAGCTGCTCGATTACTGACAAATGACAAACAAAAAACAAAAAAAAAACAAATGACAAATGTGACAAATGTGTGCACTGACTGGACAGGTCCACTCAATCGGTTTGATTCTTTACTCAAAAAACCATTTCAGACACTAATCTACATGGTCTGCACATGATCTGACCAAGATTATATTGTCTGGAATTTAAAAGAGACTGACCTCTTAGTTTGTTTCGGCCTTTCTTCTCAGAGTAGTCAGTAAGAAAACGTCGACCTCACCTAGTTAAAAAAAAAACATGATTGACGTGTAAAAGTGTTTGTACAAACGTACTTACAGAAATAAACATTTACCATTATTACACACACACACATTTTTATTTTACATTTATCATTTATCTAACCAATCTTTCAATTTACAAAACAGGTTGTAAAATTACATAAACGTGATTAGTATAAGATCATGATTGTTATTGCAATGATAATATTTGAAAATAATCGACAGCTGATCCCATAAGGTATTCTAAATATGGCATGCTTAGCGAGCAAATCCAACTCACACTTTTACGTATTTCAATATGATTTCATATAATATTTTCAGCAAGTTAAAGGGTTCTGTCTTCTTGTTGTGTGGGAGCGTTTGTTAGAAGTTTTATTGTTAACAGGAGGGTAGAATACAGATCGCGAGTAGTATGATGAGGGTAGTGAGTTTACAAAGATATTGAGAGGATTTGTAAATAGATCCAGGAGATAAAGTTCATTGAAAATGTACGTGTGAGTGTAGCTGGGAGGTCGAAGTGCTTGAGAACAAAGAAAAGTTGGATTCTTAATCCCATTACGGCATTTAAATAAATAGGTTTTTTTATTGTTTTCCGTCTTTGGTCTGATTTTAAGTTAAAGAAAAATAAGTCTAGCTTTGAATGTATTGTGCTAACTTTCCAGACGATCTTTGCTGTCGTGATTTTTTGCTTCCTTTTCCCCTGCAGATAGGCGCGGCGTGACTCTAGTAGTAACATTTTATATGAAAACGTAATGAATATTGTTGTGCCAAAAGACCTACTACCTAAATTAACAAAAATACAAAACAAAATCTAGGCCGCTTAAGAATATAACTTCAAAATACTTTATGCAACTTAACATCTTCTAAAACAGGTCGCAACACTAACTCAAGTCGAACTTCAAACTTACCATATTACGTAGCTCCCTGACACATTAGTCTCGCACTTAGAAGCACTTAACAAACTATGCACGTTATTCACGTTATGCGCCGTTATGCACCGTTATACTATGTAACCACATAGTTGTATAAAGGTAACCCTTTGACGTTTGTCAGCTGCTTAGGCAACTACGTCGTCAGAGCCAATGTTAACCTAGTTCTTTAGAAAGCAGTTCGTGTGAAGATTGCTAATTACTCTCTAATTAGTATAACGTTTAACGTTTTGGGTCACCCACTTTGGTTTGTAATTGGAAAATCTTGAAACTGACATATTTTAGGATTGACCTCGTTTGTCTAGTGGTCCTAAGCGAGAGTGTTGACTCCCACGTCTTAAGTTCGATCCCCGAGTCGGACAATGTTTTTTGGGATTAGGAAAGGGTGTGTATTCCTTAGGAAGAATATAGCTGTGAAGTTATAATAATACAAATGTATTGTACGGTCGATATCATTATATCAGGGTGGCGACGTCAAGCACTTGTTTTAATAACTTTTTTCTGACTTCAGAGCTGGTCATCTCTAATTATAAATGACGTCACTAACTGGATATTCATATCTGTGGTAATGAGAGCCACATCAACTGTGATCAATTTGCACCATTTTACTTACAACACAATGTAATAATTTAATTTCGAATAACACACTACAGAGTATAGTTGCTACGCCGTAGCACATTATTTAGAGCGTAGCATTGTGGTTACGACGTAGCAGCGATAGCTCCGTTGTCCAGCGCAATTTATTTCATTTTACTTCGGAATGACTTTTGTGGTCACATACATGAATTAAATTTTTGTAATTATATTGTTTTATGTAAATTAATGTATATTTTTCATTTGTTACAGGTAAACACAGTTACGAAGACTAATTTAGAGGCTGTTTAGTGGTGAGCCAAAGTTTAAAGTATGTGCTTTAGATATTATTTAAACTAAATTTATTCCAATTTATACAGCGTTATTAAAGAAATACAAACTCGCTTTGTTTGCGCTCGTTATTTAAATTAGTGAGTTCATAACGTAAATAATAATACCTCGTAAATATTACGTTTTATAATTGCGAATTATTTTAAGTTTAATTGGTGTGAAAATAACTTTTTATAAATGTTAATGGGTAATAAAACATAAACATGGCTCTTAATTTAAAAAGGGTATTCATAATAAGTTATTTATACATAGCAATTATATGTTTTTCACACCACCTGCTTGCTAGTCTCAAATTATATTATGTCATGCAAACCTAACCTAAAGCAAGTAATTCAAGACCTCAGCTCTAGCCGGGCATGAATATTGTACTGGGTTTCATTATGTCCCGCTGGTCATTAATGTGAATTAAATGTATCGTATGGAAACCTTTATGAACTTTTTACTTTTTATTAACAGTTTTATAAACTACCAATTCTAAATCTAATTGTTTTTTATTACGTCACAGTAGGTGCGAAAACTAGAGTATTCTCCACAGGGATAAAGATGTCTCCGTCTTGGGTGAGCTTGAATCTGTCGCTGCACTCAGGATTCTAGTCTTAACTCCCTCGCTTCGATCAGGAGTAAACTTAGAGCTTATTCGCTGCGCTCGGGAGCCCTAGAATCCTTCGTTACGTTCGGGATTCAATATACCACCCGTGACGTAAGACACTGCTTTATCTCTTTAGTAAATAATCTTTTTTGAAATATTATAATAGCCCCGCAAGAGTTTACCTTGTATAGTTTATGTACAAATCGAAGAACAATAATAAAATAACCGATTAAACTAACAGCTCAGAAATATCAATCTGCTCAACTTGACTCTTTGAACCATAGTATTAAAACCTATTCAACCAGGAACCTGCTCACTCAATGCTTAGCCTACTTAGGTTAAACCGTCGGTAACGGAGCATGACGATGACGTCACAACTATGCACTAACAAGTTACTAGCTTGATTTAGTAGGTGCACTGGTATTTGGATATGAACAGTAAATGAGCCACTGAGTGAGAGTTGTAAAAGTAAATTAAGTTAAAAAAATAAATAGTAAATAAAAATAGTAAATTAAATTTACAAAAACCAGTCTGTTTGTATAAAATACATTAAAAGAAAAAAAACTGGACAACGTTAGGTAATCTTGCCAGATTTTATTTTAGAAAGTACTTACCGCAGTACTTACGGCATATTATGGCAACGTAGAAAGTATGTTAAGATATGGAATCATATTTTGGGGTAACTGTACGGAAAAAGAGCGAATATTTATAGCACAAAAAAAGTGCATAAGGGCAATATGCAAGCTCGATCATTTAGATAGCTGTAGACCATTCTTCAGGAAACTAAATATATTAACAGTACCGTGTTTGTACATGTATGAGTTGGTGTTATTTGTCCGGTTGAACTTAACTTTGTATGAACAATACAAAAGTAAACGCCACAATTTAAAAGTGTGCTGCCCTCAACGCAAAAGTGCACTGATGGCAAATAGTGTACTCTGTATGGCGCCACGAGTTTATAATCACCTGCCAAAGTTGTTATTAGAAAGTGTGAGCATTAATGTATTTAAATATAAAGTTAAACAGTTTCTTGTGCAAAAAGCGTACTACAGTGTTAACGAGTTTATGAATGACATGCAATCTAATAATGAGAGATGACATACTGTAATTCTTTATTTATTGACGTCACTTATTTTAATTTAATTTTTGATAATTGTTTCACTTACATAAATTCTTAATTGACATAATATATAATTATTTAACATTTCCTGACATTTCATATATTATTATTTATGACGGAGTTTTGTTTTATATAATTGATTAATGTCATTTGTTAAATCAGTAATAATTTGTAAAATTGCATGCCTTCAGGCGGATTATGGAGAGACTTATATGTATTTTGTATGTTACCTACCTATATTACCCATTTTCGCAATAAATGAATATGAATATGAAAATTAAAATACTTTCTACTAAACATTCATTTTCCGATTGTCCAAAAACTTTTATCAAACACGCAACAACGATTGTTAGATTCTCAATATTAAAACTGTCATAATTATCATTAATAAGTTTTTATCTTCCATCCATGTATATCAGCCGTCTGTTCAGCATTTACAGGCACCTTCCTAACTACTTTAGGTATCTAAAAAAAATCTAAAAACTTAGGGTGACTGCTGAATAAGGGACTTTTATAAAGGTCAACAGCTGTCTTTGCGTTATTTCAAGTATATATAATATTACTGCCGTCTAAAAAACTGAGGTGTAAGCATATTATTTATTATCACCCTACCTTATGTTACCAACTTAAACCTTTTAAATCTATTATTTTATGAAGTAACGTTCGTTTGTCTATTTAGTATACCTAGTCACTTTTAAATTACATACATCATAACTGTGCCCGCGACTTGGTTTGCGTGGATGTCGGAATACAATAATGTGTCTTTACTAATCCTTTTTCTAAAATAAAAGTAGCCTAAGTTACTCCTTAAAAATCAACCATCTGCCAGTGAAAGTCCCGTCAAAATCAGTCCAGCTGTTTCGAAGATTAGCCAGACAGAACATAAAAACTACCTAAACTAAAAACTTTTTGTAATAAATACCGTAGTTATATACCTACTTTCATATGCATTTACTTAGTAAAAAACTGGTATTATGATATAACAAACAGACACTTCAATTCTATTTATTTGTATCGTATAGATAGCTAAAATGCGACACAATTATTACTGAGACTACTCACTATTATGAAGTTCAACGTACAAATTCCCAGAAAATCGCACAAAAAGCCACTCATTTCCCGGCATCAGATTCCTAATGAATATTCAAATCTCTTTCGCCTTTTAATTCTCACATTCTTCTCGCTCTGATGAAAAGCAAGGGGCGATACATTCCTCGTGCTTAATGAACATAGTTGGGAAATCGGACCGGATTCCTGCCGGCTCCCGCACCGGACCCGGACGATTCCTGCCGGCTCCCACATCGGACCCGGACGATTAAAAACTCGTTTTTCAGCGCCTATGTAAGAGTTTTTCCGGTGGAGGCCGATGGTCCAAGTTGTGAATTGTACAATTGTTATTTGATTGGTGAATGTTTGGTTAGTTTGATTTTAAAAAGAGGTAGTTTTTGAGCTTTGAGAAAAAAATGCGCCCTAAATTTAATGAATACTCAATAAATTAGTAGAATATTTTGCAGCTTCGTGTAGAATAATTAAGTTGGCTGGATTGTTAAAGAAAGGCTCATGTAAAAGTACATAAATACATTAAAGTCCCTCTACCTACCAAAACTACCAACTTAAATTGTCCGTATATTTAAATCACTACTGTAATTTTTTACAGTTATACGAAATGGCTATAACACGGAAAATTGGCGAATGTGTCAGTCTGATAAACAATTTATTGATCTGGCTGTACATGGTACATATTCACGTAACGTTGCTATGATTTACATAACAAGATTCTGCCACACTCACATTAAAACGATCACAACAACGTCTAGACATCACCACAACAACTTCTTCAACATTGACCGAATAAATATCTTAAATATTTATGAGCAACCGATGTTTATATTTAATGGCACCGTAAAACAATGTGTTTGTCGCCTCATAAAGATAATAAACAAAAGAATTCTCACTTTAACGACCGACACACTTGTTCAATCTATCGGAAACTGTTGAAGATATTTTTAACGGGAATCTAAGTATGTAATAAAATCATAAGAACGTATTTTTATAGCGCTCCAGCCAGGCATAATTCACCTCCTTTTGTCTAACAACATTTATATCTTGTACTCTTTCTGAGCATGCTTGTTCTAAAATATGTACTGCTGGCCTTGGTTCCTTGAATGGGCGCAGGACACTTCAATACCTTTCTTTGTTATGCTCAACCGCACTTCAGAATCACTTGAACTTCCAAGTCCCCATACTGTTATGAAATAGAGTTATAAGTTACCATCCTCTGGTTGAATGTAAGTCTGACAACCAGTGTTACCAAGGGGTATCGTAGGTATTGCCCAGTAACCGGCTTGTGGAGGTCCGATAGGCAGTCGCTGTATAATATTGGTACTCAGCTGCATCCGGTTAGCCCATGCTCATGGAGTTATCATGTCATCTGTTTAGCCTTTTCCCACCTGGGAGAAGGCTAGACAGATGACATAATGATTCTGGTTAAATGCACCTTTATCTATTTTAGTTTAGTGGGTACCTCAAATAATTTCAAACGCCTTATGCCTAAGTAATTATGATTCAGAAGTTGTGTGTGTTCCAATTTGGGCGCAGAACGTTCTTCTCCGACACTTCTTGTATGTGGTATGTAAAACACGATACTCCCACTACACATTAGCTATACATATACTTTTACAAACACACGAGCCCTCTCGTAACTTGCACCGCCACACAAAGGCACCGCTTCTCCGCAGTTTTTATTTGAGTTCCAGCACGTTACAGTTCAACTACTGCAATTTTCCACTTGCTGTAATTTGCACGCGTTTCATATCAAACTTGTGTGGGCGCCTGTACTCTATTGTATTGTATTTGTTTGAGGGTAGTTTGAGTTGCTCCTCTCTCTCTCGTTTGAATTGGTGGAAAAGAATTGAGAGATGTGGATTGTTGAGATAGATTATGTAGAATACAACATACGTACTTTTGATTGTATTAAAAACACCATTTCAAGCAGATAACGAAGGAGTAATTCTCGTAATTTTAAGAAAGTTCACAGTCAGATCTCAGTCTCAATCTGTCAAAAATTCCTCTAATTTTCCTACATTTTTGACTAGTTTTTGACATTGATTGTCATTGGTGTAGATTTAAGGTGTTAGAATAATGACGGCCGCAAAGTATAAACGGTTATCTAGAAAATCATGATTTTGCACGCCAAACTGTGATAGTTAATAGATGAACAAAGCTATTTTCTTTTATTTTACAACATTTAGTTAATAGGACATTACCAAGGAAATAGTTATGGCCAATTACCTACTGTATTAGGTTTTATTTCTTTCCAAAATACGGTAGATGTATTTATCTACTACCTATTAGTAAAAAATGAGAATTAAACAGAGAGAAAAAAACCTGTGACAAAACAAAAAAAAACGTCGAATTACGTAAAACACTGAATTTCGTGAAAAGTGCAATTGACTCTCTGTACTTTGCTGCCGTCGATAATACTAAAATAATATATAACAATTTGAGATTTAGAAACTTATGTAGAATGTCCCGATGGGTACTCTAGAAAGATAGATAGTCTTTATTGTACAAGAAAGGGTAACGAGCTAACAAAGTCAAAGTATCGTTAAACATGGTGCTCAAGGTTTGTCTTTTGGTAAAGTTCTTATCGCAAAACGTGCTTTCAGTGAAAGAGGAAATATGATGATTAAATTATAATAACAAACACAAACCCTAATAATGAAAAAAAAACTCGTGTAAAAGTGTTTGTACAAACCTACTTACGAAATAAAATAATTTGTCATAATGAGCAAAATGAGCAGTCACCCATTGTAACTGCATCGTATTCCATCCCTTTCCATCAATCTTCCTTTTATCATCATCATAAAATCACATCATTCCTCCGCTTTCCTTCAGCAGTATTCGTTTGTTTTATTGAGCAAACATTTTATTGTTCCCTTTGACTGCGAGGGATGAGGGAGAGATCAGGAAACGCCAAGTCAATACTTTTTGTGTTGTATTGTTTGATGATACGAA
This sequence comes from Apamea crenata, assembly GCA_949629185.1. Taxonomy (NCBI): domain Eukaryota; kingdom Metazoa; phylum Arthropoda; class Insecta; order Lepidoptera; family Noctuidae; genus Apamea; species Apamea crenata. Next base: position 440,295 of record OX451375.1, read on the forward strand.
GAATATCGTATGAGAAAAATTGGATTTAATTTCGTACATGTTGTGCTACACAATTTAAATCGTTACTTATCTTCTATACTAATATTAAAGCTGAAGAGTTTGTTTGTTTGAACGCGCTAACCTCTGGAACTACCAGTCGGATTTGAAAAAATATTTTTGCATTTGATAGCTTAATTCTTGATAAAGGCTAAAGGCTATTAAACATCACGCTAGGACCAATAAAAACTGAGCAAACAGAAAAAAGTCAGAAAGAACGCTAACTTAAAACGTTTTCGTTACGTGACGATTTCTACCAGTTTACTCCACCGCAAGCTCCGTAAAAGAACTTCGATCTAATAAGAAATATCGATGCTTTATCAAGTAAAAAGTGCGAAGCAGGGGCAAGTCACTAGTAACATAAATGCCGGAAGTTCTACATTTATATCTGTAATGTATACGGTGTACATAATAAAAAGTATTCTATCTTTATTTCTTATATTCTAATTTTAGATTCTACCGCACAATTTTCCGCCTTTCTCTTTGGTATTCACTCGCACAAAGAGACAGGTCGCCCTTCGTCTAGTGTGGACGGATGGTGGACGGCACCTAATAGCCCCGCTTCCCTTCGCTTGACCCACATTACTGAGGGATGACGTCCCGCTGATATGGACTGGTTCTTTTCATAGCCATCTTTGTAGGTACGAGTATGTATGTAGATATGTATTTTTGGTAGATGTACAGTTTTGGTCGTTTTGAGCACGGATGAAAAGCTAAAAGACTGGGCAATTTTATGCCCAGTCTTTGAGCTAAATAATACTAAATTTATCTTCTTTTCTTTGTTTAACGAGGATTTGAATTCTGAAAAGTAATAAGAACTTGATTATCGTTATAGAATAAAGTACCTATAGTTTTGACTTGACGTAACGTAAATACGAAAGAAAATATTTAAAAATAGATAGCTGTTTGTACCGATAAGAATATGACTGCTTTAATTAACGATAAAACAACAATAAACACTTTACTGTCCATTACTTCAATTAATCAATGTTTCTCTCCTTCCCTTTGTAAAGTGATCCATATAATGAATACCATCCTCTATAACATAATGACACAACTCTAAAAACAAAAATAACGAAACTCAACTGTAAACAAACGTAATTTGAACTCATTTTCAAACAAATCTTAATCGTAAAATGTTGACTTAGGTCGCTTTGCTACCGAAAGCGTATTCTTACATAAAATGTTATGTAAGTACCTACGAAGATACGACGATGTTGAATTAATTGTCTATTTGTGTCATTTTATTAATTTTGTTATTATTCATGATTATTTAAGTGCTGACAAAATATACATAAACAATGATACCTACATACTTAATATAATTGTTTCCATAAAAAGTCTTGTTACATTTTATTTCGCTTTATCGCGTATTTTTGTTACAATATTTATACTCAAACCTTGCGCCCGATGGGATTTTCCATCGGTACTAATGCAAACTTCCTTACAAACTTTCATCCCCTATTTAAACCCCATCAGGAAATGTTATTTTTAAATCTCTCCTTAGTGCTCACTTGCATTCTATGGCGAACTCTTGCACAAAATTCCATGCTTCTGGAACCACCAGTATTGGCTGTGCGTTGTCTGTCAGAGAATTAATGAATTTAAGATTTTTAATAAGTTAAAAATAAAGAGAAAAAAAAATCAACCGAATTGAGAACCTCCTCCATTTTTTGAAGTCGCTTAAAAATAAGTTTATTCAACCCAGGTTAAGAAAGGCACACAATATTCACACAAAAAAAAGAAAAAAACAGAAAAAAAAATAGTACAATACTTAAAAATTATGTAGTATTGTCGCCAAATCGCAAAAAAAAACACTATCGTCACATAAGTTATTCAACGAAAACAACACCAGTAACATTTTGTGGGTATTACCTACATATATAGTACAGGCTCGCACTAGGTAATACCCACATAAACAAATGACTGTTTCCTACTTTCAAATATTCTCACGTTCGAAAGCAATTTAAAAGTCTAGACGGCCTGTGTTTGTACTAAGGATGAAACATTGTGCCTATACCTCATGCAGGCATCCAGTATATCCTGACACTTTATTTAGAGGTCCTGTATGCTATGGAAAATGTCATGAGTGTGTCAAATTCACTATTTATTTGAACTTGGTTCCTTATATTGTCACGGGTCACGGAATCATCATCTGTCTAGCCTTTTCCCAACTATGTTGGGGTCAGCTTCTGCAGTCCAACCAGATACAGCTGAATACCAGTATTTAACATGGAGCGACTGCCTATCTGACTTCCACACCCGAGCTACTGGCTAACACGACACCACTTGGCAAGACTGCTTATCAGACTTTCGAGCTTCACATTACAACTTATAGTTTTTTTCATAACCATTACTTTGTGGCTATAAATATTTTTTATGGCGTGAAAATATCCGCGTTCTAGTGGCTACGTATTTGGTTCTAGTGGCTACGTATTTGGTTTTATGACCTTAGAAACGATAGTGTTCTTTAATGGCGTTTACTAGCGATATATTTACGAAGGAAAACATTACTGTTTTTAGGAACACCAATTTTGAATGAATCGTTGGTAGTCTCGTAACTACTCGCTGGTTCATGAAAAATACAATGAACTAGCCGCGACTTCGTCCGCGTGAAATGTCTTGTTACCCCGCCGCGTCGCATCGCATCGCCTGCCCGCGCTATTACATGGTTTTCGCTCAGCGTTCTTTCTGATTTTTGTTTGGTTGTAACTCGGCTGCTAAGGGTCCTAGCGTGATGTTAGGTAGCCTGTAGCCTTCCACGAAAATTGGGCTCTCAAATACAAGAAGAGTTCCAGATAGTAGCGCGTTCAGCTTTATTATTAGTAAGGTATAGATAGCTGAACATCATCATCATCATCTGCCTAGCCTTTTCCCAACTATGTTGGGGTCGGCTTCCAGTCTAACCGGATGCAGCTGAATACCAGTATTTTACATGAAGCGACTGCCTATCTGACCTCCACAACCCAGTTACTGGGTAATACGATACCCCTTGGTAAGACTGGTTGTCAGACTTTCGGGCTACTGACGACCCGTAACGACTGTCAAAGATCCACGAATGACAGCCGGGACCAACGGCTTAACGTGCTTTCCGAGGCACGGAGGGGACTTGGTATGTGAAAATGGTTACCCATCCACGGACCAACCGCGGCAAGCGTAGCTTAACCTGATCGATCGACCCGAATATAGATAGCTGAACATACCGATACTAAATAAATCGTTCTTTGCCATATAATGCCATAAACTTTACTATTCTCAAACGAAAGCTCCACCAAACTACTAACCGAACCCTCGATGGATACTATAGTGTATGTACCCGCTCCATATTCTGCAGCCACTTAAATCACTTCACATACTGAGACGCCTAATATTGAATTAAACTCAGGAATGTCATCGGCAGCACAAAGTTAGCTCCTAGGCGAACAGTGCCGAACTAGGAAGATAGTTAGGAACTCTCTATGTGCTATGCACTCCTGGTACCTAACGACATAGTTGTAATTTCTATTAAGTGGCGAGTGTAAATTCTTAGTCCAGTTTCAGGGGAATTTAGTGTTAAGAGGTAAGTTATTCAAAGGTGGTCTTGGACGGGAAACAAGTGGTTAGTGTTGAGCTTGATAAGTATAATGTAAGAGACATTTGTAGTTTTTTTTTTTAAGATAAAGCTGAATATTTAGTTTGTTAGGCAAGTCTTTAAATTGCCAAGTTACCATCTGTACTTTTGTTATAATTGAAAAAGTTATGGACAAGTAAAAACACACTACACGCACATGAAAAGAAAAGGCTTCCTTTCATTTTCTTTAATACTCCGAAAAATCACGTTCACCAAATTGGAATGAAATACAAGTAAACCTCAAATATATACACAATTTAATTACGAGGCGGCAAACAATATTTCCCCTGCCCGTCGCTTTCTGTCACCAACTTCCGAAGACAAGGCGTTTCGCCAACTGTCACTCGCACAAAGAATGATAATTAGGTAGCTCCTCTGTACCCTGGCCCCCGCTCCCCCCCCTCCTCCTCCCCCACTGGTCGCAGTAGCTCTGCCCGCGACAGGGACCAGCCCCCCATAGACTACGTTACCGTTTTATCTCCTGGCAACGTTGTAATTTCGACTCCGCTCTGTTATTTTCATTGAGTCGAGTGTTGATTTTTGAACTGGTAATTAATGAGGTGGTCTGTTTGATCAGCTTGGATTTTGTAGATTGTTTCATGTTTTTAATTGGAGCTGTAGTTTGTTTGTCGGAATTTAACGACACTGCGAATTATTACATAAATTACCAATTAGTTTTGCTAACTTCTCTATTGCGTTCGATGTCTTCTTTGATCAAGTGCCATTATTTACTAAGGGCCGGTTTTTTGATCCGTAGTTAAACTCAACCAATTTAAAAAAATAATAAGTAATGGTTAAATTTTAGCAAAATGTGTTTTTGATTAATTTTTAGATTATCTAATGACATAATATCATGCTAATGGTCAAATAATTAACTATTAGTTTAAAAAATCACCATTACATAAACTAACAATTGCTCAAAAAACACATTTTGCCAACATTTACCCATTAGTTACTATTTTTAACAATTAGTTGAGTTAACTGTGGATCAAAAAACCGGCCCTAGGAAGACTACAAATAATACTTAACTTTACAATCGATCGATCAATCAAAATGATAATCCCTCTTCCACATAATTCCGATTTTTTCTAAAAGAAAACTTTTATCCTGTTATCTACAAAGCTATTACGTACAAACCAGACACACCGCTCAAAAACATAACCCAGACGTAGACAGGAATTCTAATCAGTCTTTCTTAAGAGGACGCTCACAGGTCCACTAGCGCCACTACTTTAAAAAAAAAATATCTCGTGACTGAGAAGGAATTATGAAAATCTGCTCAATCAGCAACCTCGGTAAGTGTGTCTAGAATTTTCTAATACCTTTTATTAAGTTTCATATTGAGACACGAACCAACAAAATTCGATCTAAAGAAAAGCGGCCACATTCCTATATGTCGTATTTTGTTGCTTCGTGTCTCAATATGAAACTTAATAAAAGGTATTAGAAAATTCTAGACACACTTACCGAGGTCGCTGATTGAGCAGATTTTCATAATTCGTTCTCAGTCACGAGATAATATTTTTTTAAAGGAGTGGCGCTAGTGGACCGTTGTACCGGCTCTTAAGGGGGATGCGCTAAGCTATCCGACGAAATAAGAACTTTCTTACGTTTTGCAATTTGTGAGTTAGAGTCAGCTGTCAGGGGGTTGTTGATCAAAATACGAGTATGATTCGCGAAAGTAACATTTATTTATATATTTACAGAAGTATAATAATTACAATCCTCAATATAACTTTCTAAGTTAGAATTGGCCTCAAATGTCAGGATTTCATCCTACTAATATTATAAGCGAGAAAGTTTTTATGGATGGAAGGATGTTTGTTACTTTTTCACTCAAAAACTACTGAACGGATTTGGATGAAATCTGGCACACAAATGGTTTATAACCAGTATTAACATATATATTACTTTTTATGCCGATATTCCCACAGGATCTAAACTTATGCTGGTGAAACTGCGGGGCGTAGCTAGTCAGTCATATGTATAATAGGACAATTTGCACTAAGAGAATTGTATTGATTATAATTTTGTAAATACATATTCGTTACGGTCGCGGATCATGTCGGATCAACATACAAAAGGAGTACGTAAGGATCATAGCAGCGTTCTGTAGTTTCTGCCTCAAGGAAAGAAGACATAACTTTATGTGTACACCCTGATACTTAGCTGCAGAAAACGTAAGAAAATTGGAAATTTACAGGTTACCGGTGGCGCAGGTGGCGCTTTCGCCTTAAAAAGCAGTCTTAAATTCAGTTCGGGTCTCACCGCGCCTCGTGTACAAAGAGTTCGTTGTGAATCGGGCCACGTACTAGCAGGCAGGGGACACTTTTTATTATATCTAACAAATGATAGGGACATAGACTTGTCCGGGATAACTTGGGGACATTGTCTGTGTTTTCTTTTCAAGATTAGGGTAATCTGTTCTGTTTTGTCGGTGTTATTTGCTTGTTATTGGTTTTAAAGAGAATTGAAGTCGGAAATCTTTTGAACGGGGGAGTGGATATATTTAAAAGAAGGCTTTTATTAAGTTAACACAGAAATAACGAAACGTAAAGAATAATGTTTTTTGTAAAACCTATCATCTAATTTCACACTGTGAAGGGCTGGCGTTTCGGGGGTCTGACTGTCTTTTATAATTTTGACGTTCGAAAAGTGCTGATTTTCAGCCTAATTTGAATAAATGACTCTTGATTTTGATTTTGAAACATAATAAATATATTGAGTATACTGAGATCTTTACAGACTTCTTTTGCTTCGTCTACCTTTCATTTCTTCTTTGTTCGCTTTGCTAGTTTCTGCCTGCTCCTAACGTACAAACAAAGTCCTGCTTCTAACGTACAAATAAAGTCATCTGCCTAGCCTTAAAAAAAAACCAAAAAAACCCCATCTAAATCTATATTTAACATAATTTGCTGACTAATACAGTACAATGTAATATCTTAATTCAAAAACTTCTCTAAACGCGACACCCAAACAACGTCGCACAATAAAATTATCAATTCGGAACATCTCCATTATTCCACACTCACTAAGTTCTGTTGGAAGTTGTCTAAGTAAGCAAGCGCCGCTAAGCGCCGCTAAGCGCCGCTTATTATCCCCAGCCGGAACATGACGACTCATCAATAAACTGAATTACAAAATGTTTCAGTTGTTTTCAGCCGGGAAGGGCTGATAACCCGAAGATATTGAGTGGGAAGTTTGAGACGGTTTTGTTTTTGTGGAAGTTAATTATTTAATAGGCCTTAAAATCATCCTTTTGGTCCATTTTTAAAGCAGTAATGTGCAACAGCTATACATTTTACGTTAAAAGGGTTTTGCTATTTTTGCATCCAATTGTCTGTACTGCTAATTACATTTTATATTTTTCTTGTGGCGACGATCTGATGAGGAGTCTATAAAACGCTCATTTCAAGTTTTGCCTTCACAACAAACAGTTTTAAATTTACCAATATTCAATTTACCTTAATTACAAGAGTTACTATAGACAGATACTCATTAGTAGGTATTTAAGTTACAAAAGTTTATTTACTACTATCATCAGCCCCTCGTGTCCCACTGCAGGCGAAGGGCTTCGTTCCCTCCTTTCACTTATTTATATCGAGTCGAGTTCATCCCGCAATCTCCTCTTGGGATCCACTGTTGGGTTATTTTAGCTCAAAGCTTCTCCGGCATGCGACAAATGTGGCCAAAGTACAGAAAGTTTATTCGCAAAAATCGAGAGTTTAAGATAAGGTAACAGGGATAGATAGGGTGGAAAAACAATCAACCGCGCGTTTGATTTTACACAAACTTCAACGTCCATTTCTTAAAACCCAACATAAGTAAGTTCCGTTTCCTTCCATGAACAGAATCTGCATTATAAATTCCCAACACAATTGCAGAAACATTAACAGCACCAGAAACAAAAGATAATCAAGAAAACAATAGAAGAGAATTACTCGGAATTAACTCGAAGACATCCCATGGTTTGTTTTCAAACTCTGCAGTCCATTAAACATGGGGGTGGGCACGTCCCAGCTATATATTGGGGGACAGGGGGGACAAACGCGACCTACCAGAAATTAACAGCCAGATATCTCGGAGATATCGCCCAAATTGAAGTTGGCGACAGAAGTAGAGATAAAATGAATTATTGAGCGGACGCTGGATAGTTATTTGGTACGTGGTTTTATAAAGTTGATATGGTTTTATTATGCTAGAAAAATATATACGTAAAAATTTGATACATGGTTTGCAATATGTAATGTGAGAGGGAGACATTTGCCCGGCGGTGGCAGACCTACAGGCTAGATAGATTACACAGACATATTTCCGTGGCAATAGGCTGCTGTTATCGCGTATTATATAAGCTATTACTTCAGTGTATAAAAGAAAAGAAAGAAAGAAAAAGTATTTATTGCGACTCGAACAGGAAGATCACAAATTAAAAAAATAACAAAAAGAAAAATGAAACAGAAAGTCCTATACGAGGCCAAAAGGCTCCTATCTCATCATGCAGACCATCAATTCGCTATCCTGGAAATATGAATACTGTCAAAGCGCGCAGTACTAATTACTAATTTGACCTAGCATCTATGAAAGGCCTAGTCACTTTAATTTATCACAATTAACAAGAATTAGTGTACACTAACCCAATATTACATACCAGCTTTGAAATTTAGCCTAAAAGCTATTTCCTATGAAATTCCTCGTCCACACTACAGTAGAATTTCAATCAAGCTATGCACTGCACTATCAATTTAAAAACGAATAAAAACAATTCCTACTAAATGGATCAAATACCAGTACACTGCGTTTGCAATCCAGTTTCCAAATATGTAAACTAATATGTGTTGCTGGAAAAGTAATTTTAATATAGGTACTCAACCTAAAAGTTCAAGCATTGCAAAATTTTTTTTATGACTTTTTCAGTAGTATGAGTTGTTCTAATTCAAAGTCTAAAGTTGATATTTGTTTAAATCAACATAATATTACATTGGAAACAAGGACTTGAATAGGGAATAGGTAAGTGGATACCTACTGTTCTATTCAATTTATTGAAAACTATGCGTTTGACACAGAGTTCAGGAATTAATTAATGCTATGTGAGTGGAAATTGTAGGATTTTAGTGAGAAGTGACATTGCGATGTCGTGTAATACATTGGAAATGTTGATTACATCATCCAATTCTGAAATTCATTTTAATTTGATTTAGTTTGTTCATTAATCTAGTTATCCTTTTCCAGCTAATTAACTTCATTCTATCTTCCCAAATCGTTCTTGTACAACCGTGATATAGTACATAGGTAGTTAGGTACCCACTTCGTACAAAGAAGCCCGCCTTTGCTTTCAGAATATTAATGAGAACGAGGAATACGTATACTTAATTCACGTTTCAACTGTCTTCCGTTTTAAGAATAAAATATAATGTAACTAACACTAAAATAAATATATTATTCACAAGTATCTGAAAAAGGGGAACAGCCAAATAATTAGGCATTAAATACGTCACAGCAGTCGGGGATCTCCGGCAGGAACGAAGTTCCTTACGCGTTGCTCACACGCACACACACACTCGTATATAATAGAAAGAGAGAAAGTCGGATGGATGGGGCATAACGCTTTTTCCTTACGTGACGATTTCTACCAGTCAACGCTTACCGCCAGGCGCGATAAGGAACTTCGTTCCAAAAATTCGTCCGCATCGCTGTCAACAGGATAAGTGCCCATAAGGCTGGCAACATTGGGCAAAACATAGGTCAGCCCTCTAATCATGTGAAGAATCGAGCATCCGCTTGGCGATGTCTCGAAAAACTAGTTTGTTAATTAATTTAACATTAATAATTGAAGCCACCGCGCCTTCGTTAAAAGTGTAGTTATCATTTTCCAGGTAATTAACTTAATTATATCTTTTCAAAATCGTTCTTGTACAACCGTTCTAAAGTACATAGGAACCTACATCTTACAAAGAAACTCGCCTTCGCTTTCTGAATATTAATGAGAACGAGGAATACCTCATTATTCTCGATTTATCTTGTTTCTGTATGAAGAGACCTAAGAATTGTGTATTTAATTGTATGAATGTATCGATTGTATCGAGAGCAGTGCTGGCCCGGTGGTAACGGCCCCGCGTCACTAGTTAGGTCGTGAGTTCAAACTCAGGCGCTTCACTTTGTGTAAATAACATCATCACCACTGCTCTCAAAACAGTGAAGGAAAGCTTTGAGAGGAAACCGGAATGTCCTAGAACCAAAACTCAATGACATGTGACATCTACCAACACGCACTGGGCCCGCGTGGTAGACTATGGCCCACTGGCCACTCTCATGGCCACTCTCACCGAGAGGAAGCCTGTGTCTCAGCAGTGGGCATATCAAAGGCGGATTATAAATGTACGTTTTCTAATTTTATAAAGATCACACCTTGTTTACACTCACAACTATAAACCACTTCCCAAATATGAACATTGTGACGTCACATACAAAAACTAAACTGTTTATTGAACAGACTTTTTGTTGAAGACCAAATGTTGGGCAGTTGACCGTCAACCTATTGTCACAAATTGAGGGTAAAAGAAACCCTATTATGACAAGCGTCCTGTATGAAACGAATAAGGAAAATGAAGGTACAGTCAAGTCAGTAAAGTGATTGATTGAAAGCTCTTAAAGTGATGTAAGTACCTGAACTGGATGGAGATCCTTAGGAAAGTTGAAACGGATAATGTAACATCACTCTTGTATTCATTGAAAGGGTAGGCTGAATTGTATAGCACTCGCAGTTCAGTGTTTCAATTCCAAGTAAGAAGAGGTAAAAAAAGAAAGAAAATACGTTAATTTGCAGTGAGCATGACGCAGAGAAAAAAAAAGTTGGGGAAAATATAATAATAATATCCCTGGACATTTCACACAGCACCATTTGTCCCAAGCTAAGCAACCCAATGCTTGTGTTATGGTAACAAGATGGCTGATAAACTACTTATATACATTTTTTTTTTGTAAATACATACATATTATAGATAGAAAAACACCCAGACTCGGAACAAATACATGTAGGTCATTACAAATATTTGTTCCGTGCGGGAATCGAACCCGCGACACGCAGCGCAGCAGTCAATCGCTTAACCACTGCGCCAACCGTGCCGTCAAATGTGCATCACGTTGCAAAAATATGCATCACGTTCACGCAAAACGGCCATCGCTCATTGTAATGCTAAGACCCTGTCAACCCCAGTGCTGGCTTTTAGCGACAGCCGACGTACGACGTTGGCGTGATGGCGTCAACCGGTGCAGCATTATAAAAGATAAAAAAACAAAATAAGAAATGAAATAAATATACAATACCTAGTTTATATAAACATAATGGGGTTTATTCATAAACGATGACTAAAGTTAAGTAACGTTTAAACGTCAAAAATGTATGGTTAAACAGTCGCTAATCACTACTTAACTTTAAGCAACGTTTATGAATAAAGGGGAATATGTATAGGTAAAATGGTCGTATTCCGGGCAACGACTCACGTGCCGCCTTTAATAATTTGTGCGCGCAGCTGTCAAAAAGCTGTAGGTGGGTTTATTGCCATTCACCTGGATCAAACTCGAAGTTCGGGCTGCTACTGAGTACTCTTGCTGACTCTAGACTCAAGCAAGACCTCCCGCTCAACAGTCACACTAGACTAATAACGTAATCAAAATCAGAAAAAACAGATCTATGACCCAATACATTCAACGCTATAAGCGTTGCACCAGTGAACGACATAAATCCAATGAAAGATTTGAGTTTTAGTTCAGCTCGAAGAGAAATGACGCCACATTTCCATTCACTTCTGAATGGCGCGCATCGACACACTTTAACACGTCACCTGTCAAACGTCAAGCTGTCAACTCGGCTGATTACGCGCGCGGTGACGCGAGAAATCAATTCCGATAGCATTGCCCCACCGGCATTCATGCAGCGTGTCGAGTGACGTCATCGGATGTGCGTTGATTAATACAAGAATGGTCTTAACACGTTGACATACATATTCGTGTGATGACGTTAGTATTTCCTCAAAATGTCGATAGACAACACAACTACCCTCTTCAGCAACTTAACTCATCAATCGATTAGCATTTTTTCCGCCATTTTTATTAAGAAAATGCTATTACTGTGTAAACGACAAAATATAAGTGCTATCATATCTAATACTACAGTAATCCTACTAATCCTACTAATATTATAAACGTGAAAGTTTGTATGGATGGATGGATGTTTGTTACTCTTTCACGTAAAAACTACTGAACGGATTTGGATGAAATTTAGCACACAGATGGTTTATAACCAGGATTAACATATAGGATACTTTTTATCCCGATATTCCCACGAGATCGAAACTTATGCGGGTGAAACCGCGGGGCGCAGCTAGTCTTTACATATAAAAAAGTAAGGTTGGATTTAGTTCAGTAGTCTGATAAGCTAAGTTTTCAAAACTTCCTCTCTCCTACTATGTAGCTGTTTCTGACAGAGTCCATAATGATCACATTTTAACTTACCAACTAAGTACACTATGTAGAATGCAATAAACGATTAAGTATTGAGCGATTTCTGAATTTATTTTGTGTGACAACAAAATCGAATGATTTCCAGAATTCCAATCAATTTGAAACTCTTATATTCTTTTCACAAAACTGTTATTCCAATAATTCGCTCACATGTTCGAATATTTTCAATAAACATTCCATGAAATATGAAATTTAATCTAGGATTCACATTTTAAACCGTTGCGTTTGATGGTTCGGAAGTCGGGAAGTTTATTTCCGTTAATCTGGTTCCAATATTTCAGTTGAATTTCAACTTCAAATTTCGAAATTGAATTTAGTTTGCACTCGTAACTTTACTATTTTCGTCATAGAGTAATCAAGAAACTTTCACTGAATTAATTTAGTCTCAACGCTTTCACTGAGTTCTTCAGTTAAGTCAAGTTTCTACGTACGTTATTACATTGAAACGAAAATCAATTTTGAGACGTAACCAAATATCTCTGCTTAATATTGTGTGTTGACGACTTAAGTATATACACGTGTACCTGAGGGCTTGTTTTTCTTTGTAACTAAGTACTCAATATAGATTTAAAAAAATCGCTTTACATTCTGTTCCCATAATGCGAATAGTTCTCCGCATCCATTTCGATTATATTGTCGTCATCACAAACTGTCCCAAACATAGTTCTGTCCAAATACAAACTACGAGTGATACTGTTCACACTCGGTTACCAAGAATTTTGTTCGAACCACAACACCACACTATGAACATGCACAGCGTTCGAGAAATTTCCATTTTCGGAACAATGTTCCTAAATTCCTTACTACTTGAGGTACCTCAGATTCTCTCAAAGACACTGCTCACTTGGAACACTGCTAGTTTCAAACGTCCATTCACCATCTTGAATAACTTAATTAAAAGATAATAATACCCCCTGCTCACTCTCGAAGTAATTTCACTTGAAGATACCAAGTATACAATAGTAGTACTGCAGCATTCAGTCTTCACTTAAAATTTTTCAGCATTGTATCTAAAGCACATGTCATCAAAATGGAAAGAAATGCTCTCATAGTTTAATATTTGTGACTGACAGCGTTTCACTATAATACAATTAACTTGTCCATTAATGTCCGAAATAGTGGTCTTACGTCTTTATTGAAACCAAGTCTTGAACTAGTAATTGCGGCTCGATCAATATTGGCATTCGAAGCATGTCTGTTAGAGGCTTCAAATGTATCGATAATTTAATATTAAATGAGTCGAAGTAAGTCTACTGAGCTGATATTGGAAAAGATAAGCTGAATTGACTTGACATTGCTCAAATTTATTTTATTGGAAGCATTAAGTTCTTTTCAATGTTGTTTGTGCCAAACGTAGCGATTTTAATTAGTTGTACCTACAGGGTGGCAGACTAATTAGTTACATATGGAGGCTCCTCCTGTTGTTACATGGAGGCTCATCCTGTTGCCATGGATTCAGTACATGATGCTGAGCCCCTCTGCGTTGAAAATTTTCATCTGTTATTTTCCATACATTTTGACCACGTAGGTATTGCACTTTTATATGAAACAGCAGATTTTTTTTTCATATTCGGCGGCAAATTTCTACTCTAAGGGTTCTAAAATCATGTCCGTATTCATGGTTTCAGTTTGCGCGTCGATGTCCCTGCCATCCTGTATAGCAATCACATTCTATATTAGCCTAACAACGGTTTAGTATACTTGTACAACATTAGTTTACTTGTACAACATTAGACAGTGATGATCATATTACATTGAAGTGGTACTCACTTATGATCGTCTCCCTAACTACTAAGTTCCTTAAGAGCCTATCGCCGGGAAACTATCTTTCTAAGATTTCACTTATATAACCATGCGTAAAATAAGTAGCACGTTTCATCATCATCATCAGCCTATATCAGTGCACTGCGGAACATAGGCATCTCCAATCGCATGCCTCGATCCTCGTCTACCAGGCTCCCAGGATCCAGCTGCAACCAGGCGCCCTGTGAAGATCGTCGCACCACTTAACCTAAGGGCGTCCGTAAACATAAACTTCTAAAGATAATCTAAAATATAAACAGTTTATCTATATCTAAATCCAATACAATAACGTATCTAATCCTTTGAATTTCATGTAAATATTTTTCTATTTCAACGATGAGACGTATAAATCGTCTACATTTGTGGGGTTTGTACCTTTACTTAAGGGTTTGTCTTCGACTGATCTGAGATTTGCATCGCATTTGCCTCAGACTTCTGTTACTAACAATATTTATCTTTACCTGTACATTACGTCTAGACGTGTTTTGAGAAATTACTTTATGTTGTCATCTTTGTGAAGGTACTTTATTTTATTTTTATTTACTTATTATTTGGTCTGTTAGTGAATTGTATTATTTATTTGATTTATTTTGTCTTTGCTGAAAATAAAAGGAATACAATATTTTTGACGATCAATTTATCTCCATCATCTATATCTATCAGTAATATGTTCCAAAACACAATGCCAGTTATTTTCATTCCAATTCTGAGAGAATATTATTACAGTGCCATATTTCAATTTACTTGCCACGTTAAGCCGGCCGGGACAGCTAATCTATTACAAATGTACATACATTATGCTCATAATGCACCCCAGCAAGCAAACAGAACAAATAAAACGTTATTGTTCTCTCCCCACAAGCCCTCCTCTATTTAAACGCTTCTATAAACATAAAAGAAATTACTTACAACATTTCAAACGGAGCCATCTCATTTTCTAACAATCACATCGTCTAGCCAGTCTAAAAACAAAATGACTTACGAAACCATTCTAGATGCTTACGAAACAATTTCTATAGAATAACACCTATTTTAAATATTCATAAAACCTGAATTTTTAAGTAGGAAAGGTCCGACATACATTAACATGAACGTATTCAGAACGTGAGTAGGATTACATTAAGCTCTTAACTACTAACAATGTTTGAATTGTATAAATATCGTTTTACACATTAATTCGCTCCATTATCTTTGTGTTATGTAATACGCGATAGTAGTCATTATAGCACAAGTGCCGCAAATAATAGTGCCCTTATTAAATGTTGAATTTACATAACAAAACTGCTGTAACTTTACCGTGGGTTGGCTACGAATTGCCACTCTTACTCGAGTCAGTTTGTAGTTACTATAGGCAAAGTTGGTTTGTCTAGCGGTCTTAAGTGTTGTTTCACAAAGAAACCTTTGTTCTTTGATCAGATGAAGTAAGTATGAAATTGATAAAGTCCTGAAGATTCTAAGTACTAGTCGTTTTGAGGCGAAAGTTTTGAGGGTTGTTGTGCCTGCCGTAATTAAGGCATTTAAATAAACATGTTTGTTTCTTAGACTTCAGTTATATAGGCTGTGTTTCATTTGTTTTCATCATGAATACAGTAATGATCAAACTTGAAGTTGCCTATTCATTTCGAACTTTATTAAAACTGAAAAAAATGATATCTCTCAACTTTCCACCATCCATTTCAATCAGCGCCTATGAAGATAAATCTCCCCTATTCATTTGGTAACATGGATAGTGTCAAGTTTCTAAAGACTATGATATCGTCGAGGTACACTAACCGCCATACCCTCATTCTATAACCACTGCGAGCGTCGTGTTGTTAGCAGTATTGAATCTGGGACGTATTCAGACCTCCAGCTCTCAAGCGATTCTGCCCCACTTCGTTTGTTAGACGCGTCTAACTTTTGTCTTTTGTCTGATCGGGAGTAACATCGATAGGAGTTGTGGCGTGAATCAATTGATTTCAGTACATCGGTGGAGCGCTCCAACTTTCAGTGCTGGATTTTCAAATACATTTTAGTTTAATAGAAATACCTTTTCTGTGTGTTTCAGTTCGAAATAATTGATTGAAGGCTTGAGTTCAAACAATACCGAGAGGCGTTAATAGGAATTCATTATCATTTTGAGATCCTTAAAATGGGTATGTAAGGCCGCAATTTAAATTTTATGAAAATCCGTGCGCCCCCCGGGGCACCTCTGTGGCAGATGATTGAATCACGATAACACTCGATATCACAACTAGGTCAAAGCTGCCAAACGTTAACAAAAATGTTAATATATTAAATTCTGGTGATGAAACGCAAAATTGAATACGTTTTTCGATAGCATCAAATTACAGTATCGGTAATAAAAAATTTGCTGGAGGGCGGCTATGGGATATCTTAGCGAGTTAGAATAAAGACTCGGTTATCATTTACAGAACAAAATGACTTTTGGGTTTCGTACAATTATCAGAGTTTTAGCGGAGTGTGTTCCAGGCTGGAAGGCGTGATTAAGCCACTTTCGTCTAATTGTTCTAATAAATTCAAAGGGAAGGCCTTTAATTTCCTCCGCCCCCTATTATTTCTCCTGATTAAATTCATTGTGGCTCACAGACAACTTAACTTGCGATACTTAGAACTTCATTACTTGGAGTTATGGTTTGGTCCACTTTAGGTTCCTTACCTTCGGTATACTATAATAATATTAATGGTAACTTAGAAAACTTTGAGAATATATTGATACCATTTTCCTTCCTTTACTGCGTTACCTTCATTAAATGGGACGCTCCTGTTGCAGGAAACAAAGGATTAAGTTACTATAAGGAAAGAGTAAAACGACCATAATATTACTTTCACAATAGCAATGACAAAAGTTACCTATCAGGGAAACATAAGAAGTGTCAATCATTCAAAACATTCGTTTTTAATCTTTTATTCATACTGCTGCCGTAAATACAGTATTCGTGACTTTAAATTGACCTTGATGTCGCATAATGATGTAATAGCCGCCCTAGTGCATCTAGCACTTGAGCGGCAATTCCCGTATTTTTAAGAACGTACGCATTCTTCATCTCAATTTGATCAATCAATCACAATCAAAAATCCATCTCAGTCTCAATCAGTCAAAAATATCTCTAATTTCCTTAAAATATTAACAACTTTTTTTTCATTCATTGTCACTGAGATGAGATTCTCACTAGATTTTGAATGTCATTAAATACAGGAATTAGTCTTCTGGTATGCATGTTTTAAATGCTTATCACAACAAAACTTCTATTTCAGTTTATTACAATAGGAAAAAGGTAAAGTAGAATTAGCAACGACTCCTAGAAAGGCCCAACCTCGAGCCCACAGTAGTTCTCTAACAAAAGCTCTTAGTTTTCAATTAGGACCACGTCTCGCAGACGTGTGTGATAGAAATCAAACAATTTATTTTATTCACCGTCCAAATAAAAGGGTTTATTTCTCAATGGCACAACATAGCAACAGAAGGTCAGCCCCTTAATGAACGAAACAACACGCACACATAGACATGCTTCACGTACAGCGAGAGCAAGCGCACTCGCGACTGGCATTCGTTTAAGGGGCATCCTTAAGATTTAATGCGGCCGCGAATCATATTTAGATCAACATTAACCTGATTCTGACCTGCAAATTGCTACATAGGTAAGACCATTTGAATTTCGCGGGCTACCCTAAAGCTTTCGCTTTAAGATCGTGTAAGTATGCGTCTATGTGTGCGTGCGCCTGTTTCGCTCATTGTCCGGAGCCGACCTTCTGCACTTATCTATTTCGTGCCAATGGGCTGAGAAAGTTTCGCGGGAAAGCCTTCCTTTGTGTGAATTCCTCAGCTACAGAGCTCCGAGGAGATGAATTAATTTAATTTGAAGGTTTATGGTCTTAGTGTGAATTGTGATGCTTTTGTTTGGTAAGCAGGACTTGAAGTGGATGCCTTTAGGAGGTTTGTAGCTTATTGTTTATTCGTTTTGTTTTTTGTTAGTTTAAGATATTAAGTTTTGTGATATACACTAAACCTGATTCAGTGTGACGGAGTGTTGGTGTACTACTATAATTGAATATGTCGCTGTGCCGTCTTTATTTAACACATTTCCTTCAAGGCCTTCGGGGCTTGAAAACTTTTTAACCTGATACAATCATTAGTATTTTACGGGAACACAACATAGGTATCATACATTAGGCAATTAATAATATTATTACTTATTAAAAAATATTTATTTTTCGCATCATAAAATTCAATTTGAGGAATTAATTGATTAGGCGTCTTCATCATAAGTTGTCTATTTCCTTCCTTTTATTTAGGTATATGTGGAAATATATTTATTTTCATTTACAAGGTAACACTAAAATAACAAAATTATGTCGTAAATTAACTAAAACTATTTACAAACTAAAATATAGTAAATTATAGGTATCATACTAAATTATCTTATATTCCGGACGTAAAGGATAATAATAATAAATAAATAAATAAATCCCTGGACATTTCACACAGCACCATTTGTCCCAAGCTAAGCAACCTAATGCTTGTGTTATGGTAACAAGATGGCTGATAAACTACTTATATAAACTTAAATTGTATAAAATACAGATAACCCAAAACCATTTGTTGTAGCACTTTACGAGAGAGCTCCGAATTCGACAGAAGATGCCATGAGAAATAAACTCAGCGTATTACCCTCATCTCAAGACTTTCTTGTATTTAACTCGCAAAGCGCACAGAATAGTACAGAAGGCCAACTCTATCGAGCAAAAACAGGCGCACGTACACACGTACGAGTACGTACGGCGCTCTCAAACGAATGCCAGTCGCGAGTGCGCTTGCGTTTAGTTTATGATCTTCCTGTACGAGTCGCAATAAATACTTTTTCGTTCTTTCTTTCTTGCACTCGCCGTACGTGAAGCGTGTCTATGAGAGCTTGCGTTTTTACTCGTTGTATGGAGAAGACGTTCTGTCGCTATCCATTCTTGTTTTTTTTGTTGGGTACAGCTATTACTGTATTTAGTAATATCAACGGTTGACCTACATCCTCGCTTCGGGTATTGTCCGTCGATTTTCTTAACCAACTAACTGAATAGAATTAATCAAATATTTTTCTAGTTATTCTTGTTCTTTTCGTCAGACTTCGTTTTATTTTTGTTTGAAGAAGCTTTTGACTTGTTATTGCTGGTGGTTACAATAGCTGGTAATGTTATTTTAACTAAAATCAACACACAATAAAATTGTTAAAAAAAATAGTAGTAAGTATAGTAATTTACTTTATTTAGTATTCTTGTCTGTAAATAGGTATAACATTTTTGAGTCTACGAAATTATTTCAAGAGGACCTTCAAGTGGGTGTAAATATGTGCATCTCTGACTAACCCTTCGGGGCTTACAGGCGTGAAGTTATGTTATGAGATCTTCAACGTTGAAACATGGGGAAGTAATACCAGTTACTTTGTTTCCATAAGCGTAAAACTATTTTCGGCTGTAACAAAAATGTTTACCTTCGATTTTCTTACGGACATGAGTAAAAAACACTGTAGTTTGATAGAATCACGTAAATAATGGGTTCGGGAGAGTAAAAAGTGGCTGTCAAGGATGCTCCCTGATTCATAGTAGAAGGGTGGGAGTGCTTGTCAAACCTTTTTGTTTGTGAAGATTTGTTGCGAAATGTGACTTGAGTTTAAGTTGGTCATGTTTGTGACTTGAGTTTAAGTTAGTCATGGATGCATGATAAACTTTTATTATGATGGTTATAAGAAATAGGGTGTTACTCATAATGCATACATATTATTTCGACAAATAAATATTGGCTACATAATAGAAAAAATGCCGATGTGTTACTTTACACACAGAAATGTTAGCAATAAACACATGACATACCCTACACCTGACAGGGGCGCGGGTTGTTCGAAAGAGATACCGTGGCCCCTGCCTAACGCTTCGGAGAAAACAGGCGTTATTTTATATGTTGTAAACACAACTACGTGGGTAAGTAATCTAAAATAATGTTTTATTGCTTAACTGTCGTGTGATATGTTTCTAGAAAGAGTATTTTCTTTATAGAAACATATTACATAACTGGCACTACTGTTTCATACGTGTTTATTGTAGAAAACCTATAACAAAAATATTTTCAATACAAAACACTATCTTCTTACCATATTATTCAATCTCCGCAACCATAACTCAGCTGAACGATAATCCCTTCCCCGCACAATACCTGCTAGGAGCTCGGAAGGCATAACGTATCAGATATCGGTTCTCGAAAAACATATATCGTAATCGTTGGGAGCCGGATCCAGAGCATAATTCGCAGCTTCCAACGCCTTCCGGCGGTTCCCGATTACGATATCGGCGTAAATCATGAATTTTGTCATCCTCTTCAGCCCCCCTTATCCGTTCAACCCCTTTGTCCGTGGGTGTGTCATCCCCAGCTGGTTTAGATATGAACCTGTTTTGAAACTAGGGTTCTGCTGTTGCTTTGTGGATTAAATGGTTGGTTTTTGTGTACGTCAGTTTTTTATTGGTTCGTCGTTCATTTTTACACATTGGAAAATCGAGATATCTCAGTATTCTTATACCTCTGCATAACCCTTTGGAGGGTGCAGGCGTGATGTTATGTTATGTTCAAGATGAGGAGGTAACTTTATTCTCACAGAAATACATTCTTTCACTTACATGAATGTATTAAAAATTAAACATATTTAACAAATTAGACTTCCTTTGCTTCTTCTTTCATATACATGTACATCATATACATGTAGGCATATCATTATTATTTTAAGTGTTAGCTTATATTATGGAAGTTCATTACAAAAAAAAATTGGATTAAAAATTAGACATTGTACAATATTATTTTGTGGGTTAATTAAAAACATAACTGACCAGGTTAGGTACCTATGGGTAATATTTGGATAGGTGTTTGACTGCTATCTGAAATGATGGATCCAAAACGACGTGATCAGTGCTCGCCGGGGAATAGGAAAAGATCTCGGTACACCAGAGAACTATGACATACCTACGCTGTTCTATAAGCAACCTACTTATTAGTGACTCTTCCATTTTATAGCTATCGGAAAACAGATTTATTTTTAATAGAATTCATTATTGGTTTTCCTGAAGGAATTATGTTGAAAGCTTTTACTTCGCATAGTGTTGTTTATTTAGTTCCTCTTTAGTTTCCTCCTGAATACTATTCACTCACGCATCATTCCACAAGAGCAAACACTATTTAACTTGAATAAAGTAGAATTGGGTCATAACATCGCTTTTGAAGCTCATTGGTTATTAACGCTGCACTGCTATTGGTCAATCTCGACTGTTTGCAGCCCTCGGGCCTGCTGTAGTATTGACAGGGTCGTTATTGGTACTGCTGGGATGGCTTTGTACTTGTCGAAGTACTTATGTATTATATGAAATATTACATATTTCACGGTAACGCACTCATCCAGTTTGCATTTGGACAAGGGTTCAGAATAATGAACAGTTTTTTACCCTAAAAAGCCACAACGTCGATGGAAAGGGATCTCAAATGGGAGAACCAAAAACGAAATCGACTTTGTGCTTGTCTGCAATCCTAATAATATAATAAAAGATGTAGATTTAAATTTAGTTCCAGTACGTGCAAAGATTGTCCTTGATGTAAAATTAAACCGTAAATCAGTATTTAAAAATAAAATAAAATAATAAAAAAGCTTAACAAAGATGTTACAATAAATAATATGGAGAAATTTAATTTAGAATTTAAAAAAATATTCGAGTTACTGCCGATTTATACAAACCAAAACCCTCAAAGTCAATATAGTAATATAATAGAAAATATTTCAACAGCAACCAAGAAAATTAAATGTGCAAGAAGAAACAATAACAAATTAAGCAATCAAACGTTGTCATTAATAGAGAATAGATAATTGTTAAAGCATAATCGAGTAGAATAAGTATAATTAAATAGATAAATTGGGTAAACGGAGCATAAGAAAAGACATTAGAGACTGTAACACTAACATGATCAAATCGGCTTTACTGGGTAACACCTCTACACGTTGAACGCCAAGGAAAAAAATGCATCTGCCCGTTCAGGCCGCGTCGGTCAGTGATGGTCGACAACTAGACTTTCCGTTCGGGCCGCGTCGGTCAGTTTTACAAGTGTTTTCGATTCATTCATTCAGGCCGTAGGACAGTGTTATCAAACTAAATCCTATATTCATTGACCCGCGTGGCCCTCTAGTTACTCCAAATAAGATGGTTTTTGAAAAACGTAAAGGACTTAGAAAAAAAACAACAATTACCAAAGAGTGAAAATTTGTGTGGCGCGAAGTTGGAAAGGCCTTTGTCACAGTGGATTTCTCGGGGCTTATGATGATGATAAAGATGTAAATCTTGTAGGATTGTGAGTTTGGATGTAGAAAGTACCTAATATCTAAAACTACTCATCGGATTTCAAAAATTATTTCAGTAATGGAAAGCTACGTTATCGACGAGTGCTAATATTATAAATCCACAAGTTTTGTGTGTTTGCGTGTTCGTGTGTAGTATGTGTGGGGGGTGTGTTTGTAAAATATTTAGCGAAAACTACCCATTAAACAAAAAAAAACTCTCATTTTATACCAAAAAGTTTATTGGGAGTAAATATATGTTGTTCAATGTAACGGCATCTCAGATCAAGATATATTATGGGCGTCAACTGCGTAAGCGCGGGTGAAATTACAAACTCGGGAGCTGCGGGAGGAGACCTGACACCGCGACCCGCGCGGCCCCCTTTAACGGAAAGTCGATTTTTCGTTTCTAGGAGCCGCGTCGGTCAGTGCTGCCCGACGTTTAATATCGCCATAAATAATATCTCAAGTTGACTTTTGTTAATAAAAACATACATTTGGACATTAGATATAAGTATCTAATTAAAAAAACATTTGCTCTAATTTTGGATAGAACTGTGATTTTTGCTTGGCCTAAAGGGAAAGTTCACTGTCGGTCAGCACTGACCGCGTTGGCGTTCAACGTGTTAAGATCTGCCAAACAGGGAATCACGAAGGGAAAATCCTGGATTTCCAACCTAATGGACGAAATTGGAATAAAACAAGGTAGTTCAAGCAAAATTATCGACATATCCACAAAATTATATAAAAAAAATATACCAGGATCAACACAAACAGCCCAGACACTTTATTTATTATTGCCCTGACTCCGTTGATCCTATCAGTCCCTAAGAAGTTCAACGAGCTCTTCGCGAGATGAAATACAATAAAAGCCCTGGAACGGACGGAATAACCACAGAAGTTTTAAAGTTAGGGCGAAACATTCTGCTACCTCACATCACATCTTTTTTCAACACCATCTTACACACCGGCCAAATTCCCTCTGAAATGTGCCACTCAAATATAATTTTAGTTCATAAGAAAAGAGACAAAACTGACATTGCGAACTATCGACCCATAGGCCTTATTTCACATTTATACAAACTGTTTATCAAAGTAATAGAGAACCGTATAGCTCCGACGCTTGATCTTCACCAACCTCCCGAACATGCTCGATTTCGTCCCCATTTCTCCACAACCGATCATCTCCATACCATCAATCAAGTCCTAGAAAAATAAAATAAATTCAACAAACCGCTTTACCTGGCCTTTGTGGACTATGCCAAGGCATTCAACAGGATACATAGACCATCAGTCAGTTATTCATGCCTTGGAGTCCCAAAACGTTACGCACACCTACATTAACCTCATTGACACCATCTATTAGCTCTGCTATCAAGCTACAAGTTTCTGGTCCAAATTTTAACATAGAAAAAGGTGTCAAACAAGGTGATCCACTCTCACTAAAGCTGTTCACAAGTGCATTGCAGGAAGTTTGTGACAAGTTGCCTGATTTGTGGCAGTCACGAGGCATACTCGTACATGTTAGCGGCCAGCAGCTAACAAGCCTCCGCTTTGCAGATGACATAGTGTTATTCTCCACATCACCTTCAGAGCTTGAGGAAATGCTCCAAGATCAGAAGGCCAATTCTCGTAATTTAAAACGTTCAAAATCTAGTCGCAGTCTCATCTCGGCGACAAACAAATATCAAAAAACTTGTCAAATTGTAGGGAAATTAGAGATATTTTTGACTGAGATCAGACTGTGAACGTTCTAAAAATTACGAGAATTGCCCCTCTGAGCACGGCAAGTCTTGAGGTTGGACTTTCAATTAACAAATCCAAGACACAGGTCATGACCAACAACAGCAAGAAACGATGTCGATGAGTACACATACTTGGGCCAGAGTGTCTTTCAAAACAAACAAGATAAGGAAGTTGAAAGACGAGTCCCAAATGCTTGGAAGATCTACTGGGCCCTTAAAGAACACATGAAAGGTAGTCTTCCTGTATCATTAAAAAGGAAACTCATAGACATGTGCATCCTACCAGTCACATGTGCATCTTGCCCGTCCTATCCTACGGTGCACAAAGTTGGTCACTTACTGAACGACAGAAGTCCAAACTCAAGATTTTCCGGGCAACGGAGCGCAGCATATCAGGTGTTAAGCGTACAGATCGAGTAGAAACACCACGCTGCGTTCCATAACTCAAGTAGCGGATGTT
Organism: Apamea crenata; assembly: GCA_949629185.1. Lineage (NCBI taxonomy): Eukaryota > Metazoa > Arthropoda > Insecta > Lepidoptera > Noctuidae > Apamea > Apamea crenata. Next base: position 464,826 of record OX451375.1, read on the forward strand.
AGAGACAAAACAGCCAGGCTGAAGTGGGAGTGGGCCGGACACGTCTCACGAATACACCCCGAGAGATGGGCAAAGATCGTCACTCACTGGACACCTGAAGAAGGACATCGCCTTCGAGGTAGACCAAGGCGAAGGTGGTGTGATGATATAATATCATTTGCAGGGCCGACGTGGCCTGACATCGCACAAGGAGGAGATAGGAGGTTTGGAAGAAAAAAGGGGAGGCCTTTGCCCAGCAGTGAGACACAAAATAGGCTTAAAAAAACACATTCGACCTTGTCATTTCGGGCTAACAAGTGGCAAAATCATATTATGTTCTACAAACTAATAACCTGTTTTCGAATCTCGATTACAACAGTCGTGCATTCATTATTATTTGCAGTTTTCCTAATGTGTATCTACGAGTATAGAGATTACCCAAAGAGTTTCAGAGTCGAACGAAACTTTTCAAATTCAAATTCAAATTGTTTATTGCTCAACACAGTACATTATATACATTTCAAGATGTCAAGTTAATGCGCAGTCCACTGTGTTGCACCAATTCAGGCATGCAAAATTATCATTAAAATAAAATTATACTATGTCATAAATTCATAATAATACGTTATACACTTTCATAAATTCAAAATAATACCATAAGCAATGTCATAAATTCAATTCAATAAGTTCAGTATACAATATCATAAATACAAATAAATAATTAAGTTATTTCATAAATTACAATTAAAAAGTAAGTAAATTCGGAGTATATAATGTCATAATAATTAAGTAATGTCTAGAACAGTCAACACATAATTAACATTACAAATAAAATAATTTTAATAAAATAAATCGGACTCAAGTAGGTACATATTCACCATATTTATATTATGTTATGTATTATTATTATACACATAAATTTTTATCTGACAGGTATTCATTAATTGTGTAGTATGTCTTACTTATCAGTAGATTATTGAGTTGCTTCTTAAATACATTGATATCTGTAATACATAACAAATCATTAGGTAATTTATTATAAAATTGTGGTGCCATTCCTAAGAGGTTTTTTTGGAATACTGCTTTTTTGTGTTGCCTGCTGCTTATTTTATTTCTATGTCGTAAACTGTGCAGGTTTTCAAATAGGTGGAGGTTTGTTTTGACAAATACAGCCACCTCACATATGTATAAGCAGGGTACTGTTAAAATACGGAAATTCACAAAGAACGGTTTGCAGCTTTCCGTGCTTTGAATACCGCATATCGCCCTAACACACCTCTTTTGCGCTCTAAATACTGTCTCTATGTTGGTGGAGTTACCCCAATATATGATTCCGTATCGTAATGCATACGTAACATATGCATTATATGCCATAACTAAAACCTTTTTATTTACCTCCTTTGCCAGATTACGTAAAGCATATGAATGTTGACTCAGGCGTTTACATACACTGTCAGTATGAGTTTTCCACGACATGTCTCTATCCAGCTCAAGCCCTAAGAATTTTGTAGTTGTCGTTTCTAAAATTGTCTGATTTCCATATTTTATGTCAGGTTTTTTATGATTTGTCCGTTGCTCAAAAGTCATTATTTTAGTTTTGTCAATATTAATTTTTAAGTTATTCGCACCCATCCATTCTACTAATACCTACTTGGAGACAGTGGTTTATCTCTCCCTCAAGTGTAGTCGCATCATCCTTACCACTACTTGCTTTTGTTTATGAGCTACTACATAGTTTGCCCTAACTTACGCTTAATGGCAAACGACATCGCGGCAGGCCCAGACGGAGACGGCGGGATGAGCTGGACTCCTTTAATAAATATTGGTCCTTGGCAGCTTTTTACAGAGAGAGGTCTTTGGCCGGCAGTGGGACAGTAGGGAGGCCTTTGCCCAGCAGTGGGACAGTAGCGGCTAATAAAACAAGTGGTTGCCCGCGCTTCGTCTGCGATCAAGGATTACAAGTAGCCTATGTCCTAACCCCATTCATGGTCTATCTGTGTACCAAACCAAATCCGTTCAGTTGTTTTAGCGTGAAAGCGTAGCAAAGAAACAACAAACTCATTTTCGCATTTAAAATATTAGTTAGGAGTGGGATTGGTTCTGTTAAGCGAATCAAATATATTCATGAGTAAATCCATATACATGGCTGTTTTTTTTTATAAAACGATCAAGACATATTCAATGTTAAAAAACTATACAGATAAGTTAAATATTGTAATTTTCCGTATTTTTCACGGAGCATGGTGTACTTTGTGGCGTTGTGTGTTAGGTAATTCTAGCGAAAAAGTTTAGCCTGCGCAAAATATCTATACCTAAGTTCTGAGAAAAAAAAAGACAGTTCTAGTGCCATTTCTTCTTAGACAAATAGGCGAGCATAGGAACCGTAGTAAGCACCTATAAATATAATAGTTCTCATGAGGAGTAATGTTGTAAGTTTAGCATAATAAATCGCTTGTTCTCGCCTTCACACATAATACGTTTTTTTAAGGTACATAGTGTTGAACACTAACTTCGTGAGAGATTGCGACCATCTTGTCAGACTCGCTGAAAGTTCAGCGTGTACGGCAATCTTTATAAAAGTTTCATGTACTTACTCACATACTTTGCTGTGATAACTATGTATAAAGATTACAGGTACTTTAGTCTAACGATATAATTTATAATGTCCTCATAAGTTTTTATGTCTGCAATCTTTTGCTAAGAACTCCCTTATGAACTTCTTAAATTAAAACAAAAAGAAGGCTTAAACTGGATGAAAGTACTCATTCCATAATCATCGTCATAATCTTCATTATCATCGGCAGCCATGTTCCACCCACCGCTGAGTATACGCCTCCTTCCTTTTGTGCCATGTTTCCTTTCCCTGGTCTCCGCGAGTCTTATTCAGTAGTGCTATTCTGTAAAAATCTCATCGTGGAAACTAAGGTGAAGTGAGCTGTCATTCCAGTTGGGGCTAGGAATCGACACCATTGACAGCTCACCAGCGCTGAGATAGGAGCCTTTTGGCCTCGTATAGAAATTACTGTTTCATTTTTCTTTTTGTAACTTTTTTGTTTTTTTTTTGGCTGTGTTTAGTTTAGTTTGTACGAGTACCTGTACGAGTCGCAATACGAGTAAATACTTTTTCTTTCTTGCTCACTTCACCTAAGTTTTCACGGTGAGATTTTAAATTTTAACAGAATACATTGACTGGTCTTCCCCGCGGTCTTCTGTAGGCATACCATTACATTCCATATGTAAGCATAAAATATAATCATCATCGATACTTTTTAAGCTGAGTAGATATTGAAAAGTCAGTAAGTACTACTTCTATCCAGATCTTAAATCATAATTAGGTATCTTAGCATTGTTTCACTTGAAAACACATTTCACGCACAGAATGTCGAAGAAGCCTACAATAAAATCATCCACACAGACAAAGTCACGATTCCTTTTCATTCTAACAATAAGAACTTAATGAACATTTCTATCAGTATTAAAACTGGGGGATTACTCCTAATCCCCCAGTTTTATGCCTCCAGGAGTCCAGGATAATGGATAATGAGCGAGTTTCAGTGAGGGATGTCTTTTTTCAGCTGCGACCCATCCCCAGACATTACTTACTTTAAATTGATGGTCCATTTCTGTTTCTCCGTTACTGGCGATGCTTTTTGCAGATTGCTCTGTATCTTGTGTAATTTCATTTGGATCATTAAAATGACACGCTTTTGTTTAGAGTGCTTTTTGTGCTTTCTTGTTTTTGCGCAAAGTTTGGTTGTGAAAGGTTTCGCGGGATATATAGCGGGACATTTTTTTCGATGTTCATGTTCATGAATTATGTCAAAGTTGAGGAATAAATAATGTTCAAAAATTCGTCGTTTTCACAAGAAAAATAATAAACGGACCGTATATTATAGTTAAACCACACCAAGCAATCTAAAGTTGCGCACTTATAAATAAAAGTTAAATAAAGTTTTTGTTAATGCTTGAGTAGTAAAAATGCTGTTCATTAACATGTTCATAATTCTCATATTTTGGCGCTTTTCCGCCATTCGCTATACACTTTACAGTCCATTTAGCTATTTAAGGACATAAAATTACACCCGAAAGCACTGACGAGATAAAACGCATGGCGCTACTACCACTGACGTAAACTTTACAGCGGTACCAACACATAAGTATAGTGCTATATCCATAAAACATGTACCAACTTTACGACCTTATGAAATATTTTGCAGTTTGAATTGTGCCGAGTTCGCAAACTGCCTCGCTATATTGATTCACGCGAAAATGCTTACAAGCAAAAATAGACTTTAACAAGTCTGATGTACAGTTTAAAACTGTATAAGATTAGAAATAAAGTTTCAGTGAAAGACGCGTGTTCCCAGTTTAGAATACATAGGTTTTAAAGCAAAGTGTCTTGCTTTACAAGTTTAAGCCTTAAATCGAGCCAATAAGGTTGGTATCGCGTTGTGATGTGTTATTATTGGATTCCCCACGACGACGGTCGCAAATAGAATGGTGCATGTTTTTCGTTTGTTAACATTGTTTCCTCGCAGTGTTTGCGGACTCCTAAGGTTTTATTTTAAACATGAGGTTTGCATTTTAAACGTTTCCTTTAGCTGTGTTTTGCTACGTTTTCACTTTTATTCCAACGCTGTCTGCGTTAGTTTTTTTGCAATTATAGTGGTATTTATGAGCTTATATTACTTAGTACTCTTTGTAATGTTGTGTTTTGATCCCTATCATGGTTTCTTGTTCACTCATTTGTTAATTTTGGTATGTAGACATTTGCTTTATGTCCGTGTTCTTGTCCTTTGTACAGTCAAGGCAATTAAATGTTACTTAGAGTGACACTTTGTCGTGTTTTTACCGCATTATATAACCAATTTCCCAACTTCGACATCAAAATCATTAATAAATTTAATTAAAAACTACGACCGCAAAGCTAACAATTCGCCATGCCAGCCAAAGCTTAAAAAAAAAAAGTAAAGGAGTGTGCCCAGAAACTCTGCTTCTGTGAAGTGTCCCGAACGAGCTGACCTAGTTCAAAACCGCGCGGATATTACCCGGCCAATTACTGGCGGTCCCTTGAGTATAACAGGGATGAAGTCTCACGAGATAGTTCATGGCTAGATCTCAGTTTCGGGTTGGGACTTTTGGGATCTTTTTTAGTTTAGTTATTTGTTTATCTTTGTGTGCGCTCGTGTGCGCCATCTCATTTAGAAATATTAACCAAAAAATTTACTCGTAAAAGTGTCTGAGAAGATCACATAGAAATAAACATAATTTTATTTCATCGTTTCATCATTTAATGTTTTATACTGTTGCTTGAAATACCTAATTGTAACATAAAATCTATCGTTATTCTTATTAAGATTGCGATTTCGCAGAGAGAGGTTGGTTTTATTGCGGTTTAGACAGATTAATTTTCAGTTAGATAATCAGGTCAAAATTAATTATTATTTAAAATGAAAAAGATACAAAATAGGATTCGCTATACTGTGGAGACAATAAACCAGAAATATTATAAGCTCTAAAGAAGAGCTCTTACAACTGGCAAGTATATTCTCCATTTAATTTCGATCCCAAATGACCGAAAGAAACTTGGTCCAGCAATAAAAATGTAATATAAACGAAACGCCAACAGTTATTGTGAAAACTTTTGAACTTAAACACAATATTGTCTCGAAGTTAACAACAAGTTTCACTATGTTAACAATTTCTTTGTATTTCGCTGCAGTTTTGTTTTAGTGCAGTCATCGGTCTACTGGCCACAAGCACGACTGCTATGCGCGGTGTTCTGGATTTGATTCCTGGATTGGACAAAGTGTTTTGTATGTTTCCACATGCAAAATTTCACTGTTGACCCAGTCTAGATTAGTGCCCGGTTGATGGCTACAGGGTTGACCTGAAACCCTTTTCAAAAGTGAATTTGAAAAGAAAAGTGAGTTTCACTTTTGAAAAGTTAATGTTCGCTCCACATCTGCCATCTCCTCCGGGGAATATAGGCGTGATGTTTGTATTAACAAAGAGATACAACTACGGGATGCTCATGTTCTAAATATTCTGGTGATGCAAATAAATGGTACTCTAGAGACCTGTCGGTGCTGGTAGACAGCCAAATTGAACATATTTATCGTTGATTATGGACTAAAGTAGCAGACTTACTTACTTAGAAATATAGTGTTATTGTAAATATTTAAGTGCGAAGTTTTGCACTAAATTAGTTAAGTACACATTCATGGCACCGCTTTTCAATTATAATTATATTATCTTATTCGTTTCTCTTTGCCAAAATAGAGATTTAAAACATTAGTGAAACGAATAAAAGCCGACATAATACTTGGTTAGAAAAAAAACCGGATTAAAACATACTGGCAATGAAAACAGGCCTTTTCAAACAACGTAGTACGTGTCAATATAACCCAACCAAATTGGCCGACACATCAACTCAAACACCTCTAAAGCTTCTGAGCACCTCTCAAAAGGCCGGGTAACAAATTAGTTGAAACTTATAGGTGGGATTTGAAGTCAGTTGGCGGGATTAATTACATCCCTGGGACTTGGAGGTTATACAACATATGACAATGGTATCTCAGACGTTAGTTCGGTGTAATTGGATGTATGAACTTGGACAGTTTCGGAGTAATCTTCGCAAACTGTATATGTAATTAAGTTAGGAACTGAGACCTAAGAGGATTTCGATGCCATGTTTGAAGTACAGTCAGAGAAATTAATTGTTGATTTGATTGACACAGTATGTTAATTTGCCGTGTTACGACGCTACGATTGACAGAGAGTGACAGTTTTTATTTAAATTTACGGACAATTTAAGTTAATAGGTCGATTCGCCAACTAATCCGTTTCTTGACTATACAGAGATCCTGCTGCTTCTAATGAACGATTAAGGTAAAGTTAGACTGAAATATTTCTGTAGTTATTTTGAGAAGGGACACCAATTATTAAAGGATTTTACTGTAGAGCGTCGTTGGTACCATTAAGGTTCGCAAAGATGTTGTTACATTTACTCCGAATTTAGTTTGCAAACGAGTCGACAAGCATAAGACCATCTTATCACTATCCTATCACTATCATACTCTCAGATACAAACACAATGTGTCACTGTTCCTACTCAATGATAACGTTATAAAATACAATATCAAGTGAGTATAAAACAAATCAATTGAAAACAATAAAGTGGGATCACTGTAAAAATACACTGGCACTGTGTTAAATTCGCAATACTTTAAGCAGCGAGAGCCTTTTCTGTTTCTTTTCTTTTAACAACTCTCAATCTACAGATACACAATTGAAATGGTTTTCTCTTAAAATCGAAAACATGCGAAATTGCAAAGCGCTTCCAATACTCGATATCAGTAAAAGATCAAATAAGCATACGGCAAAAAAAATGGAAAAAATATCGCTCAAGACGGAAATACGATAGGAAATCTTGTGAAGTGGTATTACGATTCAAAATTGCATAAAGTATCATCTCGGGAAAACGTTGAAGGAAATCAGATCTTATTGTGATAGTATTTGGGTGTAGATTCGAGCGCGGTTGTGTTTCTGATTCAATAAGGTTGAGAGGTAAGGTCGGACACAGACGGATAGAATTGTGTGTCGTGAGGCTTTCCGTGGCTCGCCTCCGCTTTTAACATTCTGTTCAGAAACGTGGATGTTTGCCGCGCAGAGCCTGACATCTTGCCTTTTTACAAGTGTCTTGGGACTAATTCTAATGTATACGCTTTGAGCGCCGCTTTTATGAAAACTGCTTTTTATTTCTTTGACATTGCCTGCGTCATTAAAATTCAGTCGACGATATTACGCTTGGTTTGTGTTTTCAGCGTTTTGTGTGAACTCGTCATTGAATATAATATCTTTATGTTTTCTATAGGGGTCATTCAAAATAAGTCAATCAACTCAGCCTATCGCAGTCCATTGCTGGACATAGGCCTCTCCCAGGCTGCGCCACAACACCCTGTCCTCCGCCTTCCGCACCCAGTCCATCGCATCGCTTCTTCAGGTCGTCCGTCCATCTAGCTGGGGGGCGTCCCACACTACGCTTGCCGATACGCGGTCTCCACTCCAGGACTCGTCTGCTCAACCGGCCATCGGTCCTTCGACAAATATGGCCAGCCCACTGCCACTTCAGTTTGCTAACTCTGCGCGCTATGTCGGTAACTCCGGTTCTTTTCCGGATAATTTCATTCCTGATTTTATCCTTTTTTTTTTTTGCGGATGGGAAATCATCAAATGACCCCTCCCGCTCTGGGAGAGTCCGACTCTTACTGACTAAAACCCACCCGTGTTCCTTCCTTAGCCCTTTATGTTCCAGGGCAGCGGTAACCCTTTCGGACGATCCCGCTACCCCTGATTTTATCCTTCAAAGAGACTCCGAGCATAGCTCGCTCCACAACGCGCTGAGCGACCTTGAATTTGTGGACCAGCCCGACCGTCAGTGACCACGTTTCGGCGCCATATGTCATGACGCGGAGGACTCATTGGTGGAAGACCTTAGTCTTCAAACACTGTGGGATTTTAAAAATAATTAAGTGAATTAAGAAATTAATATTAATTAAGAATCATCATAATCAATAAATAATAATAGTAATCAGCAAATAGATTTTTTATTCTTCCGCTAAACTATACATTATTGTCAAAATAGATTATCTCTTCACCTTTAAATAACAATAACAATCTTCATCATCAACCCAATTCTGATAAACTTGTCAAAACTAAACACCCTTACAATGACGTCACATAACCATTACTCTCTGCCTACAAAAGATATATAAGTTACCCTCTCAAAGGATGGCACAATTTTGAGCAACCAAACAAAAATATAGCCCCGACCTTTATTTAATAGACATTTAACCTTATCAGAGTCATACATTACCCCCGTACCGCCCAATAAATCCCTTCCGATCTCATTACAGTCTCGCTCCGTTTGTTCCGATCTTTCACGTTACATTGCGCTGTTTGCACGATTCATTCGTCTGATAAACTACAGTGAGCCAGCAATGTATACTTAGCACAGTAATATTGTATCGATGTTTTTTGAATTGTGGTGCGGACCGAGGAATTTAATTCGAAAATAATGGGTTCTAAATTGAGTATGAAACGTCTGCACGTCATATTATTCTGAAGGCTATTGTGATGTTAGTAACAATATGTACTCGTATACTTCGGAGAAGACAAAATATTTATTATAGTAGAGTAAGAAATTAATAATGTTATACTTTCATATTATGTTATTAATTTCGAAGGAGGCAATTTAGAAAGTTCGTTATTAAATTAAGATTTAATTTTGTGTGATGCCGTAGGCAACTGTGTTGTTGAAAATATTACTTTCATGAGGGTTATAAAGTCAACGAGTAATGTGTCAATAAAATACATCTTGTTATTAATTATTTTATGTTAATGCAGCATCAACACCTAAATAAAAAAAATGTGTCAATTGCGGTTCAAACGAAGCCCAAACTCCATTCAAAATATTTCTCAGATGAGACTCTCTATCTTTCCTAACCTCTAAATCAGACAACAGAGCGGTTCTGTTGGCTGCTAATACATACATAATTACAACGTACACAAGCAGACGTTTTTTAATTACCTCCGTGCCCACATAATTGCGGTGCCTTTAAACCGAACACAAGATCCTACCCTTACAAATGGGTGAAATTAAAAAAGGGCATAAAGGGAGAAAAGGGCCTTTCTTTTGTGAGTTTTTTTAACAATCCGTGTAAAATTACCCACATTTGGTGTTTTGTTGTGTACAATATTTTATGTAACACCTCTCGTTAATTAACTGCCATTGTCTTTGGTATGCTGGACTCAATTATTTAGTTTATGCTTATGAATTTTGTATTGTTTCTGGTAATTGTAGTTTTTTGAATGTTTTGTTGGTTTGTACTCGGGTTTTGAGTTTTTTATTGCGTTTTTGTGTTTCGGCAAAGATCAATCATCAACGCTTTTGAAAAACTGTTTTTCTAGGGAAAAACATCCCTCCATATTTTTAGAATCGAGAATTCTTAAGAATATGAAAATAAAGTAAAACATGCTACGATCGGCTTTTTCTTATGCTGCTTTAATTAACGGTAGGTTAAAAATTATAAGTATTTTTAGTCATTGCCGTTATTTTTCCAAATTATTACCCAAAAAGCCCCAACATCATTAACGAAAAACATGTTCTTCAAACAACCGTTGCGAGTAAATTAAAAACATTTTTATAATGTTTCTGGAAAATACGAGCGGTTCCAAGTCATAAAAAAAAATTTAAGAAGCTTATGAAAACATTACGTGTAATGCTGACTTACAGACATAATACTGCGTCTTAATTATCCTTTGTGACTCTACTGAAATCATAAGTATCGTGTTTCAGGATATAAAACACTTTTACTAAAGTTTTTATACACGAAGTAAATGTTCTTCATGGTTAATACTACGAAATAAATATACCTTTGTCACCCAAGTAAAACAACAGAATATTTTTATAGATCAAACGATTAGAAAAATAAAACTACAACGATATAATAATAAGCCACAATTTGCCACGCGTAGCAAATATATGCTACGCTGTTGCTGCGAAATCTCATAGCAGTGCTACGCGACATCTTTCTCGCGCTAAAATCTTATGACACTATCATCATGTACTCGTACCACAAAGTTAAGCCGTCTTGCATCACCATACTTGTATATCAACGGTATAGACGTTTTTGTTCGCATTGAAATCGGACTTGGTACTCAAAGCAAACAGTCTGGTTTGAATGGCAGATCTGGAGTGGTTAGGCTTTGAGCTTGCAAGCTGTTCGGTAAACCTTAGTGCTTTGCTATATTAGAATAACTGTGTATTGATTTGATGGTTAGGATTAAATTGGATGCAGTATTCAATCTGCTACGGACTTCGTTGCCAGTGCTACTAAACTTGGTTTTAGCTTTTATCGTAATATTGTAGAACATAATTTTAGTATTTATTACGACAACATAAGCCAACGTTTATAATTAATTAATGGGCTAGAGAGTTACACTATTTCAATCACAATAAAATGGAAATCGTTTTTATTCATTTTATGATATTAATACTGGGTTGCAACCTTTTTGCTCAACATCTGTACAGCTATTTGTAAAAATAGCTGTATAGGAGTAACTTAGTCTTATTTAAAAATGTAACATTGCAAAAATCATAATAGAATGTGTATGCAAAAATGTCTTACGATGATGCAAGTAGCATACTATTTTGCTCAGTTTGAATATAACCATAATTAAAGTAGATAAATTATTAACTATTTGTAGGAATTTTAGATAATACTTATGTATAAGCACTTGAGTGAGATACCTGAGATACAGGTTTATTCCTAGTTCAGGTAGAATCCAATTATTTCTTCCCTACCTCTAGTTTTAGCCCAATTTTGTAAATATTTATGTAAATCAATTATTTCAATAAACAATTATTATTATTATTTATTTATTATTTATTTTAGAAAAAGAATTAGGGTACCGCGCAAAAAAAAATAAACTCCATGAAATCCAATAAGTTTTCCGACATGCACGCGAACGAAGCGTCGGGTACTGTTAGTCAATAGATAAAGTTCATAAGACACTAGTTGAAAAAAAAAACTCCAAACCCAATTTCGTATCAAATTGACCGTCCACGCATTGATACCCAATCGACGTTCCTTTGAGTCCCAAACAAACCGTCACACACATGTCAGTGCAGGTTCTGTGTCACAAGCATCACAGCACAATACACGTCAAACGTGACTCACAGCTCAACAGCCTTTGAGCTTTGACCCTTTGAGCTCACAGCTCACTGGTCAAAGAAACATCATAACGAACTTTAGTGAATACAAAAGAATATCTCAAATGTTTCAGTTTCAGGATTATTTAAAGCCTTGGCTTCTGCATTGCAATTAAAATTGTATGCAATTGTTTTGTGGAGATTGTCTGAAAGTGTCGAGTTTAGTAGCAGTTGCTTTGTGAAAGGAATTAAATGCATTTACAAATTACAGACTTGGGATAGCTAGTGGGAATGACAGATATTTTAATTTAATTTTGTCGAGCTATTTGTTAGTGTTTTTGTGCTAAAGCTGAATTAAAGCATTTACTAACTTCATCACCACTATCCACAGCTTGAATACAGCCACTGTTGGAGACAATCTTTATGCTTCTGTGCCAATTGTATGCAAGTCCGTCCTGCTATGGCAGCAATGTCCTTGCCATGTCTGATACCTTTGATCTTTAAATCCTAATCATAATAGGACTTTTATCAGCTGAGCATTTTCTTAGCACAAAACCAAAGTAATCTTTGAAAACCTCTGACAATCACACGATTGTTCCCTTTAATTGAAACCTATCGCTACGGTCAGCAAAACGTTTGTAAAGAAGACTCCACTTACACACCGCAGGATACAGAGTGTCCGGCAATAAGTCTTCGCACAATAGGGGCAGCCCTAATGAGCTCCGTGGATTTATTACACACACACACATTAACAGACAGCTGAGGGGGTTGTGTGCGTCTGTGTGCTTGGTATTGAGCTTAACCTGTAAAGGGTGAGTAATCAACGTCAAGCCATAGCTTGGCGCTATAGCTACGCATAGCTAGCTAAGCTACACTGTTATAAGAATCTTTTGGCACTCGAATGACGTTGACAGGGGTTGTTGCTGTTGGTACATCTCTATGCAACTGTTTTATGAAATGTACAGACACCAGCAGGTCAAGCTACCCAAAACTGTCAAATTTCGTTAGTTCCGATTCAAATTATACAGCTTTAACTTCCTCGTGCTATGTGCTTAAGACAAAGCGTTGCCATGCTAACGCCAGGCAGAAAGTTTTTGCTATTATAATCAACTAGCGAGCCAGCTTGCTTTGTCTGCTGATGTGGTTTCAAGTCAAGATTCAAGTTCAAGTCAATTTACAAGTCAAGATTTATATATACGAGTATATTAAATATCATCATCTGCCTAGCCTTTTCTCAGCTATGTTGGGGTCGGCTTCCAGTCTAACCGGATGCTGCTGAATACCAGTATTTTACACGGAGCGACTGCCTATCTGACCTCCACAAACCAGTTACTGGTTAATACGATACCCCTTGGTAAGACTGGTGGATATATAGATAGTTAAAAACAAATAAACAAGCAAACATACAAACACGAAATGTGACTTTGCTTTTACGAGCGAATGAGATAATCATAGCACAACGCAGTGTAGCATAGCTGTGATGTTAGTTGCGACACCCATAGGGTTGGGCTTGTGTGCTAGTGTAATGGGTTTTCTTTTTGTGTGTGAGAGAGTGTAGTAGCAACCATGACCTATGGTCTATGTGGTGTAGTAGCAACCATGACCTATGGTCTATGTGGTGTAGAAGCAACCATGACCTATGGTCTATGTGGTGTAGTAGCAACCATGACCTATGGTCTATGTGGTGGACTAGGTCAACTTGCGCTCAGTTTAGTCAAATCTTATTTAAATGATAGACAGCAAAAAGTTCAAATAAATGGTGTCAATTCTCTTGCTTTAAAAGTAAAAATGGGTGTTCCTCAAGGCTCGATTTTAGGTCCTTTCCTCTTTTTAGTATATATTAATGATCTACCCCATTTAATAAAGAACCAACCACAAATGGTGTTATTTGCTGACGATACTTCCTTAATTTTTAAGATAAATAGACGTGCACCAAATATTGACGACGTAAATAACGCCCTACAGCAGGTACTAAATTGGTTCACTGCTAATAATTTGGTATTAAATGGGAAAACAACTAAATGCATAAGATTTGCTTTACCAAATGTTAAAAGTAGTGATTGTGACATAGTATTGAACAAAGAGAAACTAGAATTCGTCGATAAAACTGTTTTCCTGGGGATCACGCTCGACTCAAGGCTGCAATGGGGTCCTCATTTAACATCTCTTGCAGGAAGGCTAAGTTCAGCAGCTTACGCTGTAAGAAAAATCCGTCAAGTTACTGATGTAGATACCGCGAGGCTGGTCTATTTTAGTTACTTTCATAGTATCATGTCTTACGGTATTTTACTATGGGGACGGGCTGCAGATATCGAGTCCATTTTTATTCTGCAGAAAAGAGCCATCAGAGCAATATATGGCCTCCGCAGGCGCGATTCTTTAAGGGAACTGTTTAAAGATATTAACATCATGACGGTACCTTGTCAATACATCTATGAAAACATCATGTACGTAAGAAAAAATTTAAATCTGTTCAACAAAAGAGGTGAAAAACACAACTATAGGACTAGAAATAGGGACCAATTAGTTCAAACAGGTTTCAGACTGGCTAAAGTAGACTCAACCTTCATGGGGTACTGTTTAAAATGTTACAATAAAATTCCTCCCCACATACTCCAACTGAATGAAACGAAATTTAAATCTTGTATTAAACGCACACTATGTAGCCAAGCATATTATAAGTTAGGGGATTACATCGCTGACAAAAATGCTTGGCTCAATGCTGGTCCAGCTCCACAGGGGCGCTTAAACTAATTAGCATTCGGAAACATTGTTGGAGCTGCGGAACATTGGAAGAAAACTATATTTGCATTGTATAAACTCAATTGTTTAGTATTGTATAATTGCATAGCACACGTGTGAGCACTATGTACTTTCTATAAAGCTACCATTTACCGGGTACGTCTTTCATTGACTTAAATGTGCCCTGGCGGCTGAGAGTATGTCATGCTCACTCTAATGTCTCGCTGGTGGTGGCGTGTGTGTTGGATCATTAAGTTCCCTTCAAAATGGTTGAGCTGAATGGTGCTGATCCATACGTCATGTTCGTGAACGGGCGCCGTCAGTAGGGACTGGTCATCTCTTAGCTGCCACGGCTTATTGTAATTTTTAATTTCTGAATTGTTTTTATGTTTTCTATAACGGACGCTTTTAACGTGCACGTCTTTTCTACATCGTTCTCACATGGTTAATTTCAACACGAATGATGTAATCAAATATTTTGTAAGAATTTTATGATTTAAAAGAGTGTCCATGGAGTTTCTTGCCCGTTCTTCTCCATAGGTACCTACGCTTTGGAATGGGCAACTAGCTTCATCTTTCTGACTGACCGACCCTTTGACAATTCAAAAGTGCCTGTAATTGGTTTAGTTGAATTAAATGATTTGAGTTTGAGTTTGAGTTTGAGTGTAGTAGCAACCATGACCTATGGTCTATGTGGTGTAGTAGCAACCATGACTTATGGTCTTTAATGTATTGTGGTATTGTTTTAATATTGTGTAGGTTGTAGTAAGAATGTCGTTTGAAAGGCATTATTAATACATTACTACATTTTATTTTTAAACTGACAGCTTAGCTTTTGAATATTTTATGCCATAGTTTGAAAATGATGTTTATTTCGGATTAATATTTATTATTAGCAGGCTCACCCCCTATCACGTGGGACCTAAACGTTACTGGTGAAATGTAGGTTATTATTAAACGTTACTGGTGAAATGTGGGTTATTATTAGACGTTACTGGTGAAATGTTGGTTATTATAGGTAGTACACCTCTGCCGAACCTTTCGGGGTATACAGACATAATGTTATGCTATGTGTTAATAATAATAAATGATTTTCTTTTTCAGGTACGTACGTGACTTTACCAGTTTACAATCAACTAATTACTTTTCGTGAGTACATATTAGTCAAGTAAATGATAAAATGGCTAAGTACCTATTAGTCATAGTCTTGGATATAGAATTTTACTTTTTAAAGGACTTTAACTCGAACCCAAATCCTTACTTTTAAAAACGTTGCTAACAACAATGAGACCTTGGAGGATCAAGTGATAATTACCATACTTAGCAGAAGGTTTATCCCACAGTTACACCGCATACAAATAGGGTTAGACACAGCTACTCATTCCCGTGATTTACAACTCTATTCGTCTGTTACGACACCCATGGGGGGTAGAATGGGGTCCACGTAACCTGAGACTTCGGCATTATCATCGTTAGTGGGTAATAAGTGGTGGATTTAAAATAGTCTGTGTGTATAATTTGAGAAATACACATAATTGTTATTATTTATTATGTATTCCACAACGTTACTTGGAACTCGTTCTTTGACATTAGGGATGAGGGGGCAATTTTATTTTTTTTAATAGGTTCAATGAAAAATATATTTATTTTATTACGCATTTTAAAGTATATTTACATTATATAAGCTAACATTTAAAATAATGACGACATGTGAAAAAATAAGCAAAATAATCATAGGGCATCAAAAAATTCAGTTGTAAAATGAAAACTATGTATAGATAATCTTCTGTGGTAAAAAGTCCTTTTAGAAGAGTTTGAGAGTCGCAAAAAGTTCATCGAGAAATACAAGGTTGCAAAACGACACCTTCTATAAATTCAAGGATTTGTTTTTTTTTTTTATTAGTATGTTCTTCGGTAAACATTTACAAATAAATTGCGAGTTTTATTAGAGGTTGGACTGAAGAATTAAATGTTAACTTTTATACCAGTCGTGCTGAACTTAAAGTCCATCAATAAGAAAATCAGCAGTAGCAGCCTTTCCTCTCGTATCAGCACAGGTTATACAATATACGTCCAACAAAATTATATGCCGTGTATAAAAGATTAGTTGTACAGTCAGCTAGATTGGTAACATGGATAAATGCCCAGGGAGCACCAGACGTACTTAAAGTATCGTAACTCATGGAGGCTCTTTTAATGCTCTCCACTTACACTGAGTCACGATGCAGTATTTTCGCATATAAAACTAGTGTTCAAAATAAATTGGTAATGTAGTAAATGTCCTTGGAACCTGGCCAGAGCACGGAGAACAAGCTACGATCGCGACTCGAATATGAACAGTTAGTGTGACCGGGCGGGTACTTGTAGGTTTACATTTTCTTACGGTTTTTTGCAATTTGCAGCTCAGTATCAGGTTGTATGGTTATCAAAAGTCAAACGCGTCCGTAAACATAAGTCATTGTTCTCATGACATATTCATGTGTTCGACCAATTTTAACTTGGAGACCTTTGTTTCTGAATTTGATAATGATACTTCAGTAAATTCATATTTGTTACTTGTGTCTAACTTTTTAATTACCACAAAACCTCATACTGACCTGCAGCTAGTATGTTGCAACATCCCCCTTATTTCTTACATTGTCACCCCCCCTCAATTATTTTTCCAGCCTTATATTATCCGTTATGTAATATGTACCAATTACTGAATTATACACTCAAAAGGTTGAGTACCGTTTAAGTGATGAAAGGAGTAATTAGCAAGTTATTTAATTACCAATCTCTTTACAATGAAACAGTATTTTTTCCTGAAAGAACAACCCTGTTTGGAGTAGTTTTTAAAAGTTTAAATGAAATATTCTTTCCCCTTTGAGCCTTTGTTGCTGAAATTGTTAGTTGAATTTTATATTGAGTTAATACTTGCTAATAATTTTACATTAATGTCTATTTTATACTTGAATTTGTTGATACAGTTGTGAATAAATGAATAGTTTAAAAACACTAGAAAAACACGCTTTTATAAATGCACGATGCCAGTGCCTATCTGCCGGCTTCATCATCAGACCTTGAAACCTAATTGTTTTCAAAGTTCATTACAAGACTTTTCTAAGAAATTCAAAACAGCTATGATACGATTTTCCATTATGAAGTTCCAGTTCATATCTTCCGGCTCCATCATCAGATCAGTTCGACAGTACCATATTATTGTATTGTCATCAGAACTACATACAGCTGCCAATTTTCATTACGCTACGACCCTTGGAAAATGGTTAAATTATATAGTTAGGTTAGATTCCATTACATAGTTAGTTACATACAGGTCGACCTAATAAAAGCGTGTTAAGAGCGTTGACAACGTACGGCATTTCATACAAACTTCCTACGCATAAGTAGGATATATACCTAGGTCTAAAAAGTTAATTGAGAACATTTTTGAAAAATAGCGTTACTCGTACATGTAAATTCGACCGATTTTAAATTTGCCATAGAAACAGAGATTAACAATTATCTTTTTTTAAATAAAACAATTCGAAAATGTTCTTAACTAACTTTTTAGACCTATGTATCCAGCTTATGCATATGCAGTTTCATTAAAATCGGTTCATGCCTTTCGAAGAACAAGGACTTGAAAGTTTATATGAAATGCCGTACGTTGTCAACGCTCTTCAGTGAAAATACATTTTATTTTTGGCTAAAAAACTTGTTTTCATTCATCTTTTAAATTGAGAAGAGGATACCTATGACCTCTAAGATCGAAAACATTAAAGCAATTGTCAAGTCTAATTGCCAAACGGCTTGTGTTTATTTATCGTAACAATCTAGAATATATTTTTATTAGAAGCATTAATTTCCATTACTAAACACTGCTTTAGTTGATCTGCCATAATCACAAATGATGGCCAAAAGGATTTGTGCTAGCAGAACAACCATTTTGTCGATCTTCTTGACTGAATCCCTTAACTTTACCCGCAACAAGATTAAGATTCCCTCGTTCCTTCCTCCAAAATAACAATTTGTTCCTATTACTCCTACAACCAATACATTTTACTGCTCCTACAAATGCACCTGCACCCTACAGCTCTGCCCACCCCACAATAAACACGAACTATCAGCGGTTAAGCGTAAATCTCGCCACCCAAGTAATTTGTTCTCCCTCTCCAACACGCGCACGAAGCAACGGGAGAGAGCGACACAGACGGTGAAATGTGTTTATGTCTTACCGTAAAATATTGCTTTTCGGAGAAAAAAGCGAGTTTTGTAAAATAACGTTCGGTTGTTTTAAAAAGTTTGTTTTTGCTGCCTTGGGGCGGAGACGCACGTTTTTTTATTCCGGTGCGAGGAAAGATTTTATTATTCAGTAAACGAATATTTTTCCTTGTGCTTGAGATAATAAAATTCCTCATACAGTTTATATTGTCACTCCAGACCCTATCTACAAGATACATCGCTTAGAATAGATCGACTTTTAGGAATTTAATTATCTGCAGTAGGACTTTGCCCTGCAGTAGGACATCACAGGCTTTTAATAATAATAATTAATTTAACCAGAACATTGCAGAAGGTAATAATACAGCCCTTAGACAAATACTGACAAACTGATATATTTTTGCTTTGGACAATTGTTCTCATAAGCTCTACATCAACCTACCATGGATGGGTGATCATCCCTAACATATCTAGACCCCTTCCTTTCTTGGAGAGCACGTTAAGCCGTTGGTCCCGGCTGTCATTCATAAATCTTTGACAATGGTTACGGATAGTTGGAAGCCTTAAAGTTTGACAACCAGTCGTACCAAGAGATATCGGGTTTAACCAGTAACTGGGTTGTGGAGGACAGATAAGCAGGCGCTTCGTGTAATATACTTGTATTCAGCTTGGAAGCCGACCCCAATGTAGTTGCGAAAAGGTAAGGTAGAGTGAGTAATAAAATAAATCCCCAATAATAAAACATACAAATATATTACTTTTACATTTAAGCTGCCACTTAAAGTTAGACGACTTAAACTTTCTCCCAAGTACAAACGTACAAGAAGTACAGGTATACCTCAGAGTACTCCTCGAGTACACTCGGTGAAGTGCAGATACTGCTCTCACTTAAAAGCTTTGAGTTCTCACGGAAAGCCGTGACAGTTGGAAGTATTGCATTTTACTTTTTAACAATCGACAGGTATATAAAATGTGGGTTTAAGAGAGTGGAGCTGTCAGGGACAATAATGGAGTGGCGACATATTATGCGTAGGTGGATTTTAAAATGCATTTAATAATTCTCTTTTGACTTCATTTAGAACTATACTTTTTTTTATTTTTGGCCATGCAGCTTCTTCCTTGTGCTCCCCACCCAGACACTATATGATAATAGTCCTCCAGACCGAATTTCGTCCTTGGTGACCGAGACTAGGCTTCGGTGCGGCAGATATTATAGTACACAGACACAGGTGCACTCCCTCTTCCCTCTCTCTCTCATAGTCCGATGGGACGGCAATCCGACACGACAGGAGAGAGAACAGGCGCAAGACCAACGGCTTAACGAGCTTTGCGAGACAAGACGGTATCACACCGCCAACTTTCAAACTCCGGAGTTCCGGAGCAGCCCGGACTGTTACTGGGAATTTCTAGATGGCCCTCGCCTAATCAAACTTTGCCCGAATCGAACCCAAAACCCAACGCTCAACAGTCGCGCTTGCGACCACGAGACTAACGGAGCAGTCGACCCAGACACCATTACAGAGAAACCAATCACTGAACCACTGGGGAGAGTGTGTGTCAAAGAGCAAGTTTTAAAAACCAGTCAAAAAACTTATTTTAGTGGAGAAATAAGTTATTCTACCGGTAATAGTCTCACAGATACATATCACACAACCTCATGTCTATACAAGCACAGCTGATCAAACTGAAATAATTATCTTACAACAATAAAACCAAGTGCTCAATTGGTTTTATTTAATTTCTTTAAACAGAATTTTATTCCTTGTACTGCGATGTCGTTATTATCAGAAACCCAATAGCACGGTAATATTATCTATACAGTATTGTAACTCAGCCGCATCTTGGAAATAAATGCCTACAGCCGCGCGGTACGTAAACATGCGATAGGGCTGCCCGCCTCCAGCATTTTAATTAAATTTGCCTACTTTGTGTTTCTATTTAGTTTTGTGATTGTAAATATACTTTTTTATATAAACAAATAAAATACTTTGTGAATTGAATAGGAATTGTTCAATAAAAAAAAATGCGTGTTGTTTATTGATTGGTAGATTTAATTAAAAAACCATGTTTATGTTTGAATAAAAAATATTTGTATAATATCGGTTGTTATCAAATATAAATATTTACAAATATCTTATAAATTTGCGACCGAAAAATATTTGCACCTCGACTGAGACGTACGAAATGCTTTATTATTAAATTTTAAAGTATAAAAAACCGCATTCTAATATAAAGCTTAATATAGTGAAAAAATCGCGCAGTTATTGTTAAAAAAAAACAACACACCGTCGTCCGTTCGTCACTGCGGCACAGTCGCGACTGCCTGCATGTCGAGCGCATACCGAGATCGAGGCGCGTAGGTATAGCTCGCGCTCCGTCTGTTTGTATGAAGTTGGAATACTGTATAGATAATAATTATTACCGTGCCAATAGTGTTGTTTTCAACATATTGTGTCAATTCTATTCACCATCCTATACAGGCAAAATAAGTAACAAAAAACAACCTAACCCTATTTTATTTCTAATGTATCCAAATCTTAGAAAGACAGCCGCAAACCATCCCTCGCCTGTTTTGTGACATTCGGATAACTCGACACGTGCCGCGGAATCCGGTAGGCACAACCGACACAACTGGCGCGTTCTCGATAATGTTACACACACCGTGAACCGGAATACCTTACACGTGTCTTCCTGAGGCGGGAGCACGGCTCGTGAGCCCAAATACTTTAGGTCTGTGCCCTTTACATGAGAACTTTCCTTTTAGAATTATTTTTCATGTATTTTTTTCTTTTTTTTACTTAGCTGGTGAACAGCGGATGCTTGTTCATAAAATAAGACTTGGTATCCCAAGTTTTAAATAAGCCTTCCTTTTTTTGGCAATAGGTTAGACAATAGTGGTGCTCCTGTTTCGTGATTGATAGACTTGCGTTCGACAAAATATATCTCACCTGATGACTTTCTCTTTACCGACACCTACAGGGTGGCGGGACATCGACGCGCAAAATGTAACCATGGATTCAGCACATGAGTTTAGAACCCATAGCGTCCAAATTTTTCGTGGGTTATTAAAAAAAAATATTGCTGTTCCATACATTTTGACCGCGTAGGTATTGCACTTTTCTATGAAACAGAAGATTTTTTTTTTTGATAACCGACGAAAACTTTCTAAGCTATAGGGTCTAAACTCATGTGCTGAATTCATGGTTACAGTTTGCGCGTCAATTGAAAAAATCAATGATTGATTTCACAGGCCCCGATACCTTGCGAATCAAAACTTAGCAATTATGCTTAGAGGTGGAAACATGCACTTACTTTACCCAGGCAAAAATATGATAGTGGAGAAAGCTCCATAGTGCTTTCTAAAGAGAAAGAGACACATGGATGAATGACAAGGATGGCCTGACACTCTACAAAGTCGAACTGTGTCTCTGTGTGTGTTGTTTGTTTGTTTCTGTAGGTATATATATTTTTAACCTTTATGTCGCGCTGCTGGGCAAAGCAAAACTCTTACCTTCTACTCTTCTACTCTTCTACTCTTTGCTCTTCTGAAGCGTCATATGAACAACTTCAAACTGTGTGCTACTTGTGAAGAGCCCTTTCTTTTCTTTGTAAATTGGTTAAAAGTATCACCTCCCACGTCATTTTTATAATTAAATTAGATGAGATCAGTCTCACACAAACTTTCACTCTACTAGTAGCATAAATTTGTTAAAATATCAATAGCTTAAGACCTAAATCGCTATTCACTTCCACCACAAGCACAAACCTACCTCAAGGCTCCAGTCCAGCACATGGGCGTGCCTCAGTGATTAATGAGGCGAGTGATTCAATTCGCGCCAGACGACAGATGTCAGGAGGTATTGCCGCTGTTTTATTAGTGTAGAGGCTTAAGTGGAGCGAGTTATTGATAGACTGGATCTGCCTGACGTTTGGCACGTGGAGTTAGTTTTATTTGTGTGTACGTGGTTGTAAATGTCTTGCTTACAGAAATAAAATCTCTATGCGATGCCTTTAGTAGGTAGGTACGGGAAAAACCAGATGCATTACCTAACAAACTCGTATCTATAATAATGATAATAATGCTGAAGTTTGTTTGAACGCGCTTATCTCTGTAACCACCAGTCGGATTTGAAAAATGTTGTGTGCATTTATTAGCCTAATTCTTGAGGAAAGCTATAGGTTATTTAACATGAAGCTAGGACCTTAAGTAGCCGCAAACAGAAAAAAATTCAGAAAGAACGCTAAGTGAAAAACGAAGTAACAGCGCAGACGAGCGATGCGATGCGATGAATCGGGGTGGGGCGGGTAAATAAATAATTTCACGCGGACGAAGTCGCGGGCAGATTCTAGTAAAAGTATATAGCTACAACAGAATCCACATGTGTGTGCTAAACTATTATGACAACGACCATTCACGCCCTTATATCATCCCTATCTCTTTAGAATTTCCACACAAATAAAACAAAACCATTTGCAGCACCCCCTCCTGTTCCACCATACACAGCACCCCCTCCTGTTCCACCATACCTCAAAGACCCATACCACCAATTTAACAAAAACGCTTTAAACTTCAACATTAGGCTACAAACGAAATCGGCAAAACAATCAGTGATATCCGACGGCTATTAGCCCGTGACCGGTCCAGGGCGCTAGCGGGGGAGGGGGTAATTAATCTTCGCCGGAAGGGAGGGAGGGGCTGTCGGCAACACGCCTCCCCCCTGATCAGCTGGGTTGTAAGGTACGAGAGATGTAAGTTTGTGGTGTGGTTATGTGTGTGTGTGTGTGTGTGTGTCAGATTTGGCCATAGTGTATCAATTTTGTGACATTGTGTTATAGCCAGCTATACTCTAAGTGTGTTCCGCGGAACCCTAGGGTTCCGCGATACCTCTGTAGGGGTTCCTCAAGAATTTAGAAAAAAAATCAAAACACCTCTCTCTGGTCGAACGTTTTGACACCGCGGCCGCGCGTATGTATATTTATTTATTTATTTGTATTTGTATAAACATGTGTTACAATAACTGGTACAATATCTCATAACTTTGGTATCAACATGTATACTTGTAGGTATACTTGTGAGCGCGCAGTCCCTTTGATAAAAGCCGCCTCTGTATTAGACGCTATAGTTGTCAACAAGCGACTTTCGACTCTAACTTAAAAAAATAAAGTCGAGATTGTTTACAACGTAATTTTTATATTTCTCTTTTTATTTTTGCTTTTTGTTTATCAAAGGCGCCGACTCGAGTATTTTCGAGAATATTCGAGATCGAGTCTAGGACTAAGTATAAAAGCGGCGATCGCGTGTCGCGCCTCGTCAGTCAGTTGACAATTAGCGTTCGGAGCGATAAGTTCCTGCCTACCTACTTATAAGCTTGCTAGCGAGAAACTAGTGTTCATTGTTCTACTGCCTGCTGTATTCGTTGTCTCAGTTTTATACATTTCTTCATTGTACTAAACTTAGTCTCTTATACGCAGTAACGATTGTGCATTATTTAGACCCCACTATCCTGACGTGTAACATTATAAATAAAGAAGAATGGAACGTTGGCTTAAAGGTGTTAAACGTGTTGCAACAACATCTTCTAATGACGCTGAATGTTCAAAAGCAGTACGCACGGAGAATATAGCAATCACCGATCCAGACGATGATGCCGCGACGTCAAGCTCGACGGTTTCAAAGACGAAAAAAAGGAAGTATGATGAATCATATATCAGTTTCGGATTTGTTGATTCCAACGGCTCACCTCTCTGCATGCTATGTAGTAAACTGCTTCCTAATAGTTCCATGGCACCTGCCAAATTGCGCCGACATTTAGAAACTGTGCACCCCGAGTCTAAAGACAAGAATAAAGAATTTTTTGTTCGTAAAAAAGATCAGTTATTGGAAAGTCAAAAAAATATGATGCATATAACACAAACTATCAACGAAAAGGCCACGGAGGCATCATATTTAGTTAGCTATCGCATTGCACAAGCAGGTGAAGCGCACACTATCGCTGAGAATTTAATAAAGCCATGTGTATTAGACATAACAAAATGTATGCTCGATGAAAAATCTGCAAAGCATCTTTCTACTGTGCCGCTATCAAACGATACTGTTTCACGGCGAATCCATGATCTGGCAAGCTACGTCAAACAAGAACTAGTTACACGTCTACAAAAAACACGATTCGCCTTGCAAATGGACGAGTCAACTGATGTCGCTGGTTTGGCTATCTTGCTGGTTATCGTGAGATATCCATATGAAAGTTCTTTTAAAGAAGACATGCTTATGTGTTCACCGCTGCTCACAAACACTACCGGGGAAGAAATTTTTAATAAAATAAATATATTTTTTGAAGAAAATAATATCAGTTGGAACAATTGCATTGACATTTGTACAGATGGGGCCAAGGCGATGACAGGTAAAACAGCAGGAGCAGTGTCACGAATAAAAAATAAAGCGCCTAATTGTAGTTCCAGCCATTGTATTCTGCATAGACAAGCACTTGCGATGAAGCAAATGCCGTCAAATCTAAAATTAGTTATGGATGAAGCGGTAAAAATAATTAATTTTATCAAATCACGACCACTACAATCCCGATTGTTCTCATTATTGTGTGAAGATTATGGCAGCAAACATAAAACACTGCTGCTCCATACAGAAGTGCGATGGCTGTCTCGAGGTAAAACTTTAACAAGGCTATTTGAACTTAGAGCCGAGTTACAAATGTTTCTTTCAGCAGATACTTCTTTTAATTTGAAGGACCGTTTGTATGATAAAACTTGGTTGTTCCGATTGTCTTTTATGGCGGATATCTTTCAAAAACTGAACGAATTGAATTTATCATTGCAAGGTAAACAGACAACAGTGTTTCAGGCCTATAACAAAATAACTGCCTTCAAAAGAAAATTAGATTTTTGGATTATTTGCGTTGGTAAGAAAGAAATAGAAAGCTTTACGTCACTCAGTGAGTTTGTTAGCGATAACGACTCAGAAATGTTTCAAAATGATGTGTTTGGAGAATTGGTCCAATATCTCAGATCGATGCGCGCATCTTTTGAAAAGTATTTTCCCGAAGAACAGAATACAAAAATGAAACTGAATTCATGGATTCATAATCCTTTTTTACCTAACTTGGAAAAGCCCGAAAGTATGTCAAACGAGATATATGAATCTCTTTTAGAAATGTCATCAGACACAAGTATGGAGTCACTGTTCAAAACGACGCCTCTCAACGATTTTTGGTGCAGAATCCGTGATGAATATCCAATGCTTGGCAAAATGGCTCTGAATATTCTTCTCCCGTTCCCAACAACATATTTGTGCGAAACAGGATTCTCAACCTATGCAGCCACGAAAACAAAATATCGCAATAGACTGGACGCCGAACCTGATATGAGACTTCAACTGTCTTCTATCAAACCTGATATCAACCAATTGATGAAAAATAAAAAACAGTTTCATACCTCCCATTAGTTAGATTTTTTTCTTTTTTAATATCTTCTATTATTGTACTTGCCATGTGGTAAAGTAAGTAATAATTAGTAACTGTTACATTGTAATTTTATTATGCTTATTAATAAAGAATACACTTTTAAAAACTATTGTTTTATTGTAGGGTTCCATCAAGTATTTTGCTTCCCAAAAGGGTTCCGTCACCAAAAAAGTTTGAGAACCACTGTGTTATACAATGTGTAGTTCAGTTTTCATGTGTTTAGTAGCTTTACTGAGACGAAACAATCTGACTTTTTATAGAAATATTTTTATCAAAAATATATATTTATGTGGCTTATGCTGCTGTAGTGTGAACCAAAAGACTAAGGTTGATACAAAACCAATGTTAAGGGTTCTGTGGTAGTCTTATCAACCAGATAGCCTTCCGATGGACATAAACTAGGATGCACGAAATCGAAAATTGGAAACATCACCTAAAGGAACAATTGTCAAAACAAGTGAACTCCATAGCTTTTTTCCTGTGGCAACACTACAGCTAGCAGCTGTTTAAAATTTGTTCTTGTAATTTTTAATCTTAAAATATTAAATTTCGTTGTTTTTGCGGCATATTTCCAAATACTCTTCAACTAAATAGGACAATAATGTATATTTTGTGATAAATTCACATAGCTAGTGCCAATTAAGTGTAATTATTTCAATGAAAATCGGTGACAGTTACCGGCACAAGTGAATCTTGCATTGTCATCTTGCTAACAGGTACAATACTATAAATTTTACTTGCTATTGGTTTGTTTACGTACTTCAATTACATCAGCAATTACTTTGTTCACTTTTAGTAAGGCTACTTATTGATGCCAATGACCTTAGAACGTAAACATAACCTTAATTTGGTTTGGTGACAGAACTCCTTTTAATTACATCTAAATTTCATTTTTCCTTTCAACTAATCATCTTTTCAACTTCTACCACAACTACCTTCTCTCATCTAATTTCTTGTCGCTTCCTTACTAGTCTTAATCATGATCATGACTCGCAG
Organism: Apamea crenata; assembly: GCA_949629185.1. Taxonomy (NCBI): domain Eukaryota; kingdom Metazoa; phylum Arthropoda; class Insecta; order Lepidoptera; family Noctuidae; genus Apamea; species Apamea crenata. The sequence goes on from OX451375.1 coordinate 491,937, forward strand.
CGCCCACGCTCGCCTCGAAGAGTCCAAACTCAATGAGGCTTTGAGCGCATTAAAGGCGTCAAAGGAATCCTGTGACCAACTAATTAAGGAATTGGATGACAATGAAAGGGTGCTCTTTGATGCCCATGAAAAGAATAGGAAGTTAAAAGTTGAAATGGGTCAGATATATAGGTACTCAATACACTGATGCCATAGAGGAACGGGATAGACTTCAACTTATTGTGGACGGGTTCAGCCAGTGTAGCATAGAGTATGAACAAGCTCTTAGTCAAAAACATATATTACAACAGCAGCTACATGAGGCTCAAAGTCAAATAATACAACTTGAGACAAGCAATCTTAACATCACCGCCTCGCTGAATCAAAGTCTGTTCAGTGAGTTGATGCCTATTGCCCCGTCAATGGTTTCTGCCATAAATCCCACAAACACAATTAAATTGACAGATGATGATGAATCTAAAATATATAATTCAGTGAGGGTAGTAAGCAGTAAAAATAAACTTAAAAAATACATCAAAATTAATAAGTACATTGTTAAAACTCAAAAAATGATAAAAAGACAAAGGTTCTTTATCAAAAATGTTAAATTGAATAGAGAAAGGTTGAATTTGCTCAAACAATTAGACATGTATTCCTATAACTTGGAGCAGAGTACTAGGAGGTACAACATTGACACAGATGCCATGCAATCAGAACTTGACCATCTACAGGAAAAACTTAGTTCAATGACTAATAAGTATAATACCTCTGAAGACCTAATGAGGGAATATGTGTTGGCAATGAATGAACTGGTAAACTCACAAAAAACTAACTGTGAGCATTGTCTGACACCATCCATTGATCTTACACCGGATCATTCATTGACAACATGCAACACCTCCTTACTGCAGCCCTGTGTTGATTTGATAATTCCTACTACTAATAGCTCCAATAAACCTTGTAAACAAAGTCTAAAGGATGATATTGTGTTATTTTGTGATGAGATAGGTAAAGACTTAGGTCACTTATTGACACATGAGTATCCGGGACACTCAATATTAAATTACTGTATGCCTGGTTGTTCTTTGTTTCATATTATGAAAGAAATTACTAAATGTAAATTTACCCAGGATACAACATTATTAATTTTTATGGGTAATAGAGGAAATGTAAACAAAGGAGAACTGCTTGAGTATCATAGAACATTATGCAAACTTAGTTTAAGAAAAGTTGTGTTGTTTACATTCCCTTACAGTAACAGTTTGCCACAGGAAGAAAATAGGTTAAGGTTTGAATTGAATATGACAATGCATAATTTGACATTTAATGATAACATGTTCCATTTGATTGATACTAACAATTATGTTAGTAATAATTTATATTTGACAAAAGATAGATATAACATTGTTATGTACTATCTTCCTAAATATTATAAGAGACAGATAGCTATGTCGCTATCATATTTTTTTTCTATCACAGCCAAAAATTTGGCTAAACAACTTGCTTCTTTTGAGCAATGCAATGACAGTATAAATAATTTGGTCACAATTACTGACATTGCCAATAATTTAAATTAGAAATTAAGACAATAGAGGCAATCTCTAGCTATAATGTTCAGAATTGCAAAAACAACTCAATAAAAAGTTTAGAATCAGTAAATAGTATCAACCTGGTGCATCAAAATATTCAAGGATTTATGAACAAAGATTTAGAAGTAGAATTATTTATGAATTTTAATAGTATTGATATTCTTTGTTTAACAGAACATTGGCTGAAAAGTCACCAGTTCTTGTTCAATTTTAGTAATCACCAGGTTGGTAGTTCGTTCAGCAGAATAAATGCTATACATGGTGGCTCTTTAATTTTAGTAAGTAACCAGCTCAAATTTAAAGATCGTAACGATATTGTGAGCCTATCTGTTGAGCGTACAGTTGAAATTGCCTGTATAGAATTGGAGCACTTGGTTGTATTAAGTGTGTACAGACCCCCTTCAGGATTGTATGACTGCTTTGAAAAGGTAATGGATGAAGTGTTACACAGGATTTGTAATTCAAGCAAGTCCGTTATCATTTGTGGTGATTTTAATGTCAATTTGTTAGAAAACTCAGGTTCTTGTAGTAAAATTTTAAGCCTGTTTCAGTCCTACAATCTTGTAAACCTATTTTTGGAGCCCACAAGAATAACACCTACTAGTGCCACATGCCTAGATAATATTTATACAGATATTATACCAAGCCACAAAGAAATTATAAATTTACTAGATTCTGATCATTGCGGGCAAAGGATTACTATTCAAAACCAAAACAAAAAAGTGGCTAAAAAGGATATCACTGTTAACCCCAAAACTGCGAGTCGCTTGGAGGCTTTTAAAGTTAAACTCATTGATAAATTACCAGTTTTGTCAACTCATGCTGATCCTAATAATCTTTATGATATTTTTTTTAATATATACTGTAAACAATTTGATTCCACCTTCATACCCAAGACTATCTCGGTTAATAGTAACGCATCTTTCAGTGATTGGGCTACCATTGGTATTCATAAAAGTAGAACACGGCTTTATGAACTGTACAATGAAAGGTCTTATGTTAACACTGATGAATTTAATTTGTATGTTAGAAATTATTCAAAATTATTTAAAAAAGTTTGTTATATGGCCAAGTCACGTTATTTGGGTTCAAAGATTAAAAACAGCAGTAATGTAATTAAAACGACCTGGACTATTATTAATAGTGAAGCGGGGAGATCTAGCAATCGAGATACTGACTACAGCCTGTCTATTAATGACAACATAATAAAATCTGACTCACAAGTCGCCAAGGCATTTGAAAATTTCTTTTCGGATATTCCCGTTTCAACTACTAAATCCCTAAACTCATCACCTTCTGTTGCTGAGTCTTTGCTTAAGGAAAATGTTAATGGTTGCGATTCGGAATTTCATTTTGAACATATTACCTGTAGAGATATAATTAAAACCTTTCACACTTTAAATGTTAAAAAGACTGCAGATTTGTGGGGTAATTCTGTAGAAGTTGCTAAGTCTATTATTGACATTGTGGCACCTGCTCTAGCTGTTATCTTTAATAGTTGTATAGACAGTGGGGAGTTTCCTGATCTCATGAAAAATAGTAAAATAATACCTTTGTTTAAATCGGGTAGTACATCAGACCCCACAAATTATAGACCTATTTCTGTACTACCTACCTTTAGTAAAATTTTTGAGAAATTAATTTTAGAACAAATGCAAAGATTTTTTAATAAACACAAATTATTACATGGCAAACAGTTCGGTTTTACAAGGGGTCGTTCAACTACTGATGCCGGTGTTGAACTTTTAGGACATATTTATAATGCATGGGAAGATAAATGCGATGCCTTGGGCATCTTTTGTGATTTGTCCAAGGCATTCGATTGCGTTCTTCACGAAACGTTAATCAGGAAACTCCGCCACTACGGAATCCGGAACAATGCTCTGAATCTTCTTACTTCATACTTGAGTAACAGGATTCAGAGCGTTGTCGTTAATGGAAAAAGATCTCCCGGATCTATAGTAACAATGGGAGTCCCACAGGGCTCAATTCTTGGTCCTTTCTTGTTTCTTATTTATATAAATGACTTGCCGTACCTCATAAAGGATAATCATGATATAGTGTTGTTTGCCGATGACACTTCACTTTTATTTAAACTTAAACGTCAGCAGCTGGTTACTGACGATGTAAATAGCGCGATCTCTAAAGTAGTCCACTGGTTCAATGTTAATAATTTACTTTTAAACGAGAAAAAAACTAAATGCATTAAGTTTACGCTACCTCACGTTAGGCAGGTGAAAACGAATGTGTTGATAAAGGGCGAAGAATTGAATCCTGAAGACAGCACAGTATTCTTGGGCATAACTTTGGATGCTAAGCTTCAGTGGGGTCCACATATAGATAAATTGTCAAAAAAGCTAAGTTCCGCAGCATACGCTGTTAGAAAAATTCGTAATTTAACTGATATAGAGACAGCCCGCTTAGTGTACTTTAGCTATTTTCATAGTGTAATGTCGTACGGTATTCTATTGTGGGGAAATGCCGCCGATATTCAGACTATCTTTGTTTTGCAGAAGCGAGCTGTTCGATCAATTTATAAATTAAGTCCGAGACACTCGCTCAGAGACAAATTTAAAGAGATTAATGTTATGACTGTGCCTTCTCAATATATTTATGAAAATCTTTTATATGCCCATAGAAACATAAAATTGTTTAAAAAATACAGTGATATCCATGATATAAATACTAGGAACAAACACAAATTTGTTGTACCTATAACAAGGCTCAAGAAAATAGGTGGCTCGTTCAGATGCCAATGTATACGCTTTTACAATAAAGTTCCAAGCCCCGTTCAAGATCTAAGCCTTAATAAATTCAAATCATTCATTAAACGTAAGTTGTGCCAGAAAGCCTTTTATACCGTTAAGGATTATATCGAGGACAAAAAGGCTTGGGATTGAGATGCTTCCAATTTTTTACCTATGTAGTGTTCTTATTTTTCTGTTTTGTTGTTGTTTTTCTTTTTTATATACACTTTGACATCAATGAATTCTATATATAAGTACTGTGACATTTGCTTACTTTGTAAAGTATTCTATTATTTTAATTATTGTGAATGTGAAGACTATGTGGGTCACTTTATTTTTATTATATTTTATTTTTCTCTCTGTTCTCTTAGTTTTGTCATGGTCTGGCAGTTTGAGTAATTAATGCGGCCTACCCAAATGTCCTTTCTTTGGTATTGTTCGTCGAATCGTCGAGCTCCTTAAGTTTTGAGTTGAGCTGCACTGATTTCTGACAAATGCGTGCACTGACTGGACAGGTCCTCTCAATCTGTGTGGTTCTTTCCTCAAAAGACCATCTCAGACATCGACCTGCATGGTCTTCATATGATCTGACCAAGATTATGTCTGGACTTTAAAAGAGACTGTGACCTCTGAGTTTGTTTCGGCCTTTCTTCTCAGAGTAGTCAGATAGGAAACGCCGACCTCATCTAGTTTTAAAATATGATTGACGTGTAAAAGTGTTTGTACAAACCTACTTACAAAATAAAATCATTTATCATTTATTGCGAACAGTTTGCACTATAAGCCGTAAATAATTAGTTAAACAATACTAATAATTTCCTTATCCAGCGCCTAAAGTTATAAAGTGTGTGTGTGCATACATGTGTGATGGTGTCGGTGAGGGCGTGTTTGTGTGTATGTTCGCTGCGAGTGAACAAAGGTGAGAGACAAGATTAGCAATTAAAGCCCTATTAGCAAGTTTGTTCGTCGTCAATTTTGTACGTGCAGCTTCAGAGCTCGGAAACTAGACGTGGAGACGTGTTAGTCTTAGATACTACTTTGTGTCGTATAAGGCACATACTAGCTACTCTCAACTATTAGTCTCGTATTGGGACGAGGTGGGATTATTGTAGCTCATGGTAAAATGTAGCCACTCAGCAAGGTAGTAGCGGAGATGACTGCCCGTGTTGCGTTTGTACATCAAACTACTTGAATTTTGCCACTAGTAGAGGCTTTTTTTAATGCATATCTATAAAAATAAAATAAAATTGAAGTGTCTTTTTTAAATTTCAAAATAACAGTTCTTTACTAGATGCATATGAATGTATAATTATACTGTACTTGTAACAAACAAACAATTGTTGTTTTGTGTCTGTCAGTTTATTCTGGCTAATCTCCGAAACGGCTGGACCGATGTTCACGGGACTTTTATAGCTTAGGTTACTTTTCACGCCTAAACCACTGAACGAATTTCGATAAAAATTGGCAAGGAGTTAGCACGTTCCCGTAGGATAATTTCCGACATCCACGCGGGCGAAGCCGCGGGCAGAAGCTAGTTATAAATATAATCTGAAAATATTTTACATTTTAAGAACGTCATTTGGTTACTGCTTACTACTAAAATATTGAAAATTAATATCATAATTCATACTAGGTGTCCCTATTGTTCAAAAATATTTCGATATTAAAAATTCCATGGCAGTTATATTGGAAATTTCTACGTGCCGCCACGGTTCCTGATAATAAATTCAGGCCTAAATGAATAAATTCAATATTCTATGTCAGACATTTGCATATTATCTCTAATAGACAAACCAAACAACCACGGCTGATTATTATTCACAATATTATAATATCGATTAGAAATTAATTGAATCGAGATAAAATACAAATTAACTTCGGTGTCTGTATTTGAATTTGAAATAATGTAATCGTTAAATTATCAGATATATTTTTCCTGTGAAAATACCGATGTTTGGGACAGGAAAAAGGCACTTAATTTTCACGTCAAGATCATTTTCCACATGGGCCTTTATAAAAGTGATATCTATACCAACTTAAAAAAATATATAACCTACTAGCGGCCCCGGCAAACATCGTCCTGCTCGGAAAAGCAGCGCCACATTAAATATGATATTTACAGTTTTTAAATTTGCGATTCCATAATTACTTCTAACGAATCTACGGTTGAGTCATCATATAACAGCGCTACCTACCGGGTCCAATTGTGTATTCAAACCGTCCAGCCATTGAAATATACACACAAAATTTCATCCAAATCGTGCCCGCCGTTTAGGAGGAGTTAGGTGACAAACACACGTACGTAAGAATTAAATAATATTAGTATATTTACAGCCCTACCTAGGAAAAAGAGAAACCACATTTGAGGTTCACTTATAACATAAAGTTAACCTTAAAATGAGATTCCTCTCTCTACGTTCATAAATAATCTTGGAAAAAACTAAGTTGCCACAAGCATTCTTCCTATTGAAAATTAAATTACACTTGCTACAAAAATTACAGTCCCAGAAAAAAGATATTCGCTTAACTTGCCCAAACCAAAAGTAACTGCCAACACCTGTAAGCCATAAATACTTATGACCCACTAAACTTGATTCATATCAGCCCGAGGTCACCTATAACTTACAAATAGGTCTGATTCGAACCCCGACCCGCAAACTGGCGACCGCAAACACTGGCGACCCGCCAAATATGAACACGATCAATAGGCTACTTTGGCACTATATTACACTGCGATTTAAATTCAATCAGGCTTTCAAGTATTTGGCAGTGAAAGAATTTCAAATGTATGTAGATTTAGCGATGGCGGCAAAAAAGGTGCAGTGGACCAAAGTCCAAGTAGCCATTTTGTTTGGTTTGACGAACTACTTGTAGTAGAACTAACTACTTGTAGTAGAACTAACTACTTGTAGTAGAACTAACTACTTGTAGTAGAACTAACTACTTGTAGTAGAACTAACTACTTGTAGTAGAACTAACTACTTGTAGTAGAACTAACTACTTGTAGTAGAACTAACTACTTGTAGTAGAACTCCTTGTATAATAGTTATAACCATAAATGCTTGCTTCTGCCGCTAATCAGCCTTGTCATAATTCGGTTTTAAAAGTAAGGGTGATGCTGAAATTTCAGGCGAGGTGTTTTTCAACTTTATCTTTGAAGACATCTGTGGATAGTTTTGATGTTTTTACAGTTTTATCTATTTGTGCCCTGTTTACTGTTTTTACGATTATTATTTACTTTTTACTGACAAACGTGCGTTCGAATAATTTAATTAACCCAACATATGCCCCTGACAACTAAATTTCCTTATTGTTGTTTTAAATATAGAGTTTAAATAAATACCTCATTTTCCTGCAGGATTTAGGATTACCAATGCATTCATCAGTAATAAATAAATAAATAATCCTCTCGGTATTATATTATGTAAGTCATGATAACCGATTGCCGGCTGGCCTGTTTGCTCACGAACATTAAAATCTGAAAAACTCACTTTATACTGCATTAAATTTGAATCCGCTTATACAAATGTTTGTTTTCATCGCGCCACTGTTTTTTACTCTTAACCCGAATACGAGTCAAATACTGTTACCTAGTTCCACTGGAGTTAAAAAAAGCATCGCTTTCCACGCTTGGGAATGTGGTTATTTATCTAAAGCCTTAATGGCTGAACCCGTTCGGACAAATGGCAGCTAAAATGTTTAAAATTCAACTGTGCTTTGTGAATTCAAATGGTAACACGCTTTGGAATGCATTTCTTTAACGTTATCTATTGCATAATTCATGAAAAATTGGTTTATAATTAATTAAAATTTTGATATCGTGATTCAGGCTTTTTATAAAATCATACTGACACCTATCGGACGAAACTTGACACCAAATTACCATCACCCACCAATAGATGGCGTTATTAACAAAAACCATTTACCCTCGATTCCCTGCCACTAAATCTTCCTAAATGAATACGTTTCCTACAATGAGGTTCTAGTGAACGTAATGAACCGTCAAACTGAACGTGAATACATTAAAAATAATCCCAGTTTACACACGTAAGCCTCATTTACTCGGCGCGGCGGTAAATGGGACACTACATCATTTTCAGCCGACATTTTAGGAATATAATAGGTATTATAGCTATAATGTGTTTTGATAATTCGCTCGAACGACTGCGGCATTTATTTTGTTTGAGCAAAATGTCTGTATATTTCTTTCTTTATTGCTTTCGCCTATTCTTAGGTTTGCGTTGTGTGCTTACTTTTCTTAGTGAATAAATACTTAAATTCTGACTTTTCCTCAGTGCCTATACCTACGAGTACGTATACAGTTCACATAAGTTTTTTTTTTAGAACTGCTACTGCCGGAACACAACTGCGAGCGGTTTGTGAATCAGTATTTCCTTGTAGTAACTGGTTTTTCGAATAAATTATTAACATCCTTAAATCTTCCTCCTCCTTTAACAGTCCTCCTTGCTAATCCTTACAGCTTGGTTTTGTGTAGACGGAAGAGAACATCGCCATTTCTTCTCCATAACTGTCTTTTACATTTTTCCTCAAACTTTATAAGTGAATAGAAACATTAATACTTACTTCTCGTGTTGGGATCCAATTAAACTTTCTTTGGGATATAACACCTTACGAACACCGTAAGAGGAAAATCGGTTCTATGTAAGAAAAGTTCTGTTCGGTACCAAAAAGTGTCCATGCACACCATGCCAACTGTTTGCAAACTGCCATTTAGATAATCCCATGCCACAAGTTTATATTAGTTAATTAACTTTTCTATTTATTCGCTTCTTTAAATTAAAGGCTTTGACCTCATTTATTTACAGCGTGTATTGACTTGCGAGTCTTAATGAGTTTTGCCTTTTTAATGGTTTAAAGTTTTTAATTTTCTAGGATTTTGTATTCATTCGTGCGTTTCGACGTCGTGGCAATTTCCACACCTTTTCATCCACCCTAAATACATACTGTATTTAGGGTATGGTGGCACTGTCATACGCATTGCAAGTGCCAGAAGAAAAAACCTGCGTAGTAGTGATTTCTTTTGATTTGTCCACCGTCACCGTCCGTTTCTTGATTTTTAATGGGCATCGATAACGAAGAATTACACTCAAACCATACACTTTGGTAGCCATTTTGTTGATTACTACAAGCGAGCCTTAAGAACCTCTTATCGGTCCAATTCCCATTAAAAACTGCACAAAAAAGCTGACGTTAACGCATTTAGTGCGGCCAACGCGCATGCGCGTTTTTCGAACTTTGACCATGTGCTAGCGGCGCGCATGCGCGTCCATACAATTTACTTAACTTTCTTCGAGTGCGGCGCAATGCACGATGGACGCACCTGTGCGTCCATTGTGTATCTCTATTGTTTCGAAAGCATCGTAAAATAAGGGTCGGTAAGGGTGTCTACACACCTGTTCCTATTGTTACACACGATAGTCGGTTGTTACACGAGTAATATGTTACGGGTAGAATAATATTCGTAAATACCCACCACAACTTGCTTTCCAAGTCGTGTCTATACGTAGCTATTATTGACATTTATTTGTGACCGTGCAATAAAAAAATAAAGATAAAATATTATTTTTTATTGTTGGTTGATTTTTTACCCACGCCCTTTCCTTTGGGCGTGGGTATCTCTGGCCGGAGGCACGGCCGTTTGGCGGGCCGGCCGTCAATGATGACGGCCCTTTTTGCTGCCTGCAGCAAGGCCGTCATCGTTGGCTGCCCGCCGCCGCCGCTCCCCCTGGCTCCGCCGACGCCGCTCGGCCCGGCCACACCGACGCCGCTCGGCCCGGCCACGCCGACGCCGCTCGGCCCAGCCCCGCCGACGCCACTCCCCCCGGCCCCGCCGTCGTTAGCGGCAGTCGGAGGCAGTGACTCCGACGGGACCCAAATGCTGGGATTTGTATCCTCGTCTTGCCTAACAAAAAAGTTATAAAAATGTAATAGGTATAACTTCTAAGAAAACTGCACATATCACAGCGAAATATTTGTATTAGTACATAATTATACAAATTATGAAAGAATACTTACAGAAAATCTTCTTCCATTATAATATACTTGCTTTCGCGCTATTTTCTTTCTCGCTGACAGCTAATTTGCAAGCGACAACATATTATCTTTTTAGTTTATGGCCATTCAATATCAGGCTACAGTCATCGGACCATACTGCCTAGTTTTACGTGAATTGTTATAATTATTTCAAAATAATGTGTCATATCTATATTGTAATTAACGAGGTAATTTAATATTTTGTAAAATAGACAATAATGCATAAAATGTAGAACCAACAATTCTGTGGTGTGGATCGAATCTAATCTGTATAAGTACGAAAAATATACCACAAGGCCTCTGTAGCCATGCCAAAAATATATAAAAAAACTGTCCAAAATGCTAGGAACACACCACCAACCACTTCTCCTTTGCCGTAGTACAATGAAGACTAGTACCTATCTAGTTCATACCTATTATCAGCCTTACCTGTTGAGACCTGTTGTTGCCACTTCATGTTTGTGTGTGTGATGGAAATAAGATACAAAGGGTCATAAAATAAAAAAAACTTAAGGAAAAGTTCATAGTTTATTGGGGGAGCCCTGATGAGTAGTTTGGACAAGAACAATCACCAGGGCTCCCCATAATCAACGCGCTCCTGGAGCCAGGCCAACCAAATTCTGGGAGTCGGTGGTTCTGGTGGTGGTGCTGGTGGTGCAGGCCCGAGTCCATTCCTGCAAAAAATATATATTTTATATACAAAAAAAGAAAACTTCCGAATATGAACCTACATTGTAGGTAAGCATGGTGTGCTGTTTTATAATGGACAAACAAAACATGTTGCATAATGAAAAGGTGGCGCACAGTCAACACATTACAAACTCAAACTCAAATCATTTATTTCAATTAAACCATTTACAGGCACTTTTGAATTGTCAAAATTACATTAAATACACTATTTATACATATACGGGGGACCTGACCCATTTTCCTGACATTTCCACATGAAAAAAAAGGACAATAGTAACTTTAGCGGTTGACGGGTAAAACAAAAAAAGGGACAAGTCATTTGTAGCAGTTGACAAGACAATAAAATTAGGAAAAACGAAAATTTTATCAGCCTAGGGTAATTTAGGAACAGTCACATGTGGTGTATATTATTAATACATAACATACATTTATAATTACAACAGATGTGTGGGAAATAAAATAGGAATGTGCAGTTGAGCAAGTAAGTACTCACAGAATGTCCACGTACTGCTGCTCCTCCTGAGCTAACAGCCACCAAATCTGTCGAAGTAAAACAAATAATAAATAAAAATCCCTGAACATTTCACACAGCACCATTTGTCCCAAGCTAAGCAACCTAATGCTTGTGTTATGGTAACAAGATGGCTGATAAACTACTTATATACATTTTTTTTTTTTTTGTAAATACATATTATAGATAGAAAAACACCCAGACTCGGAACAAATACATGTAGGTCATACAAATATTGTATCATATTATAATAATGAAATCATATTTCTTCACCTACGCGTAGCGTTTCGACTGACCATAAAAATATGGCGTGTATTATTATTCCGAACTTTAACCTATGAAACTATTAGCAAGAGTAGCACTTAACAATCGATGACGGTATATACCTCATCCATCAACTCCCACATCATGGACCTTTCCGCCGTGGCCGCGTCACTTTGGTCGGCCTGGTGCTGTAAATTCTCATAAAACGGTCTGAAATGAAAAAAAAAACATTTAAAATACTTAGATACAATATTGCTTACATGAAATATTCATTCAGATGTTGATACTTACTCATCTCTTGATTCAGCACCAGGCCCAGGCCCACAACATAGGACGCGGCGAATGGCCCGGCTCCAAGAAGTAATGGTGTTCATTTTTTAATAAAATAATTATACGATGCGGACGGACGCCGAGCTGAGTAAACGTGAAATGTCTCATTCTCATGTCTGTCAAATTCAAATCGTAGCAAAAATTTTTGAACGAATGAATGACAAATCAAAATAATGTTACCATATAATTAATTTTTGATAATATATTGTTAATATGTTACTGGGCACTAATATTTGCGTAGAAATTGATTCCAATAGCTGATGATAAAATAATGATTCGATGGAAACGATGCATATTTATTATTATGTGTTGTTTTATTATTCAGACTGCCTAAGATAACAAAAATATACCGATACCCTTTTGTCATAAGGCTTAAACTTTCAACACAATAGATTTACTAGGTATTTCACTATTCTATTATACTGATGCCAGGTGTGCGCCAGTGCCGGAGCCATAAAAGACATTTTAAAACAATAAAAGATATTTTAAACAAAAGGGGTAGCCTTGTGTTTAAAATGTCTTTTATGTTTTAACCACTGGCACGTCATTTGGTACATACTACAGTGCCAAAATATTTTTCTGGGACTTACGTCATTGGTATAATACTACAGTGCCGGTACTACAGTACGGATGTATGAAGTTCTGGTTCAACTACGGCTCTTTTCTACATTATTTGTAGTTTTTAATACACAAAAATAATTAGAGATGGCTCTGAAACCAACTCCAGTTCATTTTTCAATGCTCTGTGGTTGGTACAACGAATTGACGTCAAGACTCAAGAGTATTTCGTGTGTGAGTGCATGAAAGTGTCACCGTAATTATGTCGTAAGTACTTTTGTTTTATTGCATATTTCTAATAATGTAATATATTACATTTTTCTAGACAATGTACACGTTATAATGGTGTATAATTATCATATCCTTTTATTCTCCAAAGTTGATAAATTTACCAAAAGAAGTTGTCGAGTGCCGTTTGTGTATGGTTTGTAACGGTTTTTGGTTTGTTTACGAACTGTAGAAATTATTTTGAAGAGAAATTACATCCTAATTTCATAAAAGTAAACTACCTAGAATAATTATTCATACGGAACAAAACACGTTTATATTTTTAACAGATTCAACGAAATTAGTAAAAGGATACGCAGCGTTCAAGTGCCTGGCACTGCAGTGACCAATAAAGTTTGTAAAAGTAAGGTTTGTGCAGACGAGCTTTTGGTGTAGGATTTTTAACTAGCACGTCTTTCCATTTGCACGGCAATAACTACTACTTATTTCTTCGATCAATAATAGTGCTATTGTTAATCGAACTCTTTTCTAATTTAATTATAGCGTCATTTATTGCTATGTATACATCCATGTGTGCTGTGTGTGTGTGTGCTGTGGGAAATGTACAGGGATATTATTATATTATATCCTTATTGCTTACTGCATGAACTGACTGACTGGCTGTCTGAAAAACTGGTGGATTGTGAAACTGGCGAACAGGTGACTTGTTCGCGCTGTTTTCTGCTTTAGCATAAAGTAGGAACATTAAGTAAATATATATATGGCTATGTTTTAGATCAAATGAGCAAGACAAGGCGCTGCCGGGCCCCAGCCGTGGCCAAACCGTGGGAAGAGGGAGAGGTAGAAGAAGGGGGCTATCTGTGGAGGAGTGAGTGTTTTTAAATTTATTACAAGTTTATCGATTGAGTCGCCAAAGCGAAACCGACAGAAAGAACGACTGTAACCTTGCAATTATAATATTATTACGGGTATTTTTTTGTAATCTTGTTGGATGGGTTGTAGAACTGTTATATTTTTGTAGTGATACGCTGCAGAACATCGAAGATGGAGAAGTCGTGCAGAGGCAGGATACGCCTCCCCGCAAGAGACGGATGCAGTATGTATTCAATCATTCATTTTCACTATAACATAGTTACAGATAAACAAAATTTAGTCACTTTCACTGATTTTCATAGAAAACAATCGCCTGAGCCCACGCCCTCCACGTCTGCTCAAGCGGATGCGGTGCGATGTCCCACGCCACTTCCTTCCACGTCTTCCACGCCGACAACTTCGCCAACACCGCCCATCGTTGTGCCGGAGATTATTGAATTCGGTAAATATTATATGATCACATTGAGTGTTGAGAAGGAGGTAACAAAAATGACATGTGAGAAATAATTTATGTTATGTTGTTACAGTTTTTGAAGACGTGGAAAGGAGTCCACCAGCATCCCCAGGGACCTCAGACGCGGATACGGTGCCTAATTCGCCCAGTTCTCTAGACTCCCTAATTGTTCGGACGTCAACAAGAGAGAACTGGGCAATTGTGTGCCGTACTCCCCGCAAAAGGGGAAAAATGATAAAATACTATACGGATTCCTCCGACGACGATTCCCCTTAAAATATCTTCCCTTTTTTTTTTTTTTTTTTGTTTTTTTTTTTTGTTTTTATTAAATACCTCTCTTCTCTTATCTGTTAAGAAAGTTGCAAACTATAGTTTTGTATAATTTAGAAGCATTTTTTAAATTTTGTAAATGTAAGAACCATGGATCCGTTTTTTATGATATTTTGATGTTGACTTGAAAGAGCATGGCAGTTGAGAATATGTCATGCTCACTTAAATGTCTCACTGATGGTGGCGCGTGTGTTGGATCATTCGGTTCCCTACAAAATGGTTGAGCTAGGTGGTGCTGATCCACGCGTCATGTTCGTGAACGGGCGCCGTTGGTTGAGACTGGTCATCTCTTAACTGCCAGGGCTTATTTTTAATGTTATATTTTAAATTGTTTCTTTTTTTACATTGTTCTCACATATAGAAGCAATAAGAATAATGTACCCAGGATTTTGTCTTGATTTAAAAGAGTGTCCGTGGAGTTTCTTGCCCGTTCTTCTCCATAGAGATCTACGTTTTTGGAATGGGCGACTAGCTTCAATTTTCTGACTAACTGACCGACTATTTAATTTTGACAATTCAAAAGAGTTTGAATAAAATATAAATGCAGCATCACAGTGTTTTTATTTACCTGATTTGCCTTTAATTAATAAGAGTAAAATATAACAGTACCAGACGTTGGGAGCGAGGTGGAAAGGTACCAGCACTAAGAGTTCAATTTCATTCATTCATTCATTCGCTCTATACTTTTACGTACGAAAAGCAAATCTAGTAACTTGACAAAAAAATGTTACAAAAACAACTGTCGTGTGAAACCACCTTTACTTGTAGCGTAATTGTTTTATGACTGTCATAAAACTCAAAAAATTTCAAACGCACAGAAGCGTCGTGCCGCACTCGGACAAGTAGTACGAACGACGCACTAATGCGGCCAGCCGCACTGGGTAAAATTTCTTCAACCGCGCATGCGCGTTCATAGCACCCCACGAAAATTATTTGAACGCGCATGAGCGTTTGTCGCACAGGGTTAGTGAGCTATCTAAGTAGCATTTATAAGAAAATTGCTAATAATTCAGCAGCTAATGCGTTAACAAAGCTTGTTTTTAGTTTCTGCTGCATAAAGTCTGCGATATTTTTAGACCGCTAAGCTGCCAACGAAAGTCAAGAAGCACTCACCAGTGTAAACAGCTGATAGCAGAGCCTGAAGTTGAGTGCTGTGAGACTAAGAACATTTTTCTTAAAACCAAATATTTTGAGCTGATGAGGGATACAGCTTATAATATTAAGTACAATCTTGATAAGTTAAGTAGGTATAGATACAGTTATTGAGTTTAAATAAAGGGCATAACAGGTAAACACATACTCAATTGACAATTCATATTGGCGAAATATTTAAACTACTACGTTTACAGATCTTATACCTACTTTGATAGTGTGGCTATCATCTTTTATTAATATTATATCAGAGCTACCTACTCGTAATACCTGTACATAATAATTATAACTTACGTCTCTTCACACATAATTACTCAATACATAATTTTAAGTTAAAAACAGCGGAAATATAATTAAAAATCATAATTGACCACCCTAAAAAACCATTAATCAAAGTAAGCGTTAAAAATCCCTTCAAAATTCTTTTGACGTGAAAAGTACCGAGTAAAAAATATCTTTAAGCTTTTTTGAAGGCCATTAATTTTAATTGCCCAGCGATGGGGAAGTGAATCATTTGTCAGCTGTAATTGATGGGAATCACACCCTGATTATATATAGGGAGAACAGTTTACTTGATATATAGTTACATACACTGAAGTAATGTGTTTGAGGGTCAGTTTGAAGGCCTGAAGCGCCTTGAAAATAGGTTAAATTGAGATGTTGGGTACTTTGCGAAGATTTACATATTATTTTTTTTTTTTTTTTTAAAACATTGCCCCACACTACGAATTTCTCCTGAATCGTGGGGGCGTTTACAAACATTTAAACTCACATACACAATCAGCCAGACCCGGAACAACAACTTGTAGGTCATACAAATATTTGTTCCGCGCGGGAATCGAACCCGCGATATGCAGCGCCGCAGTCAATCGCCTAACAACTGCGCCAACCGTGCCGTCAAAATAGTGTTGGTAGACGTAGTTGTGGTTCGTGGTAGAAGGTAATAAAAGGGCAGGCGCCGAGTTAAATACGCGGTGGTCGAATTTTATAATTCTATACTTTTATATAGGTATCAGGAATGGGGTGTAAAGTTCACTCATTCACAGTAGAAAAGGGAGGATCGTCCGACCAGACTGGTGTCGTGTCTGGTGGGCAACTGCCCAACGATTGATGTTCGTACGTTGTATATATTATGCTAGTTGCGCGGGAAAGTCTGCTTCCGCCATGCAGGATTTTGCGTGACGTCAGTGTGATGCGAAGTTCGTATGTGGCGATGTAGATGCCGCCTCATTTTCATTGAATTGACATAAAACCAATCTCACAGAAAGAAACGAAAATTAACTTAAAAACCATGAATTATTGTTTGTTGGTGCTTCCAACGGTTAAGAGTACATCAACACTACAAATATGCTTTAAGGTCAAGTGGTTGTAATGCCGAGTGAAGTGCCAGCCCAGTCCAGTAAAGTGGCACTTTAATCTATTTTGGAAAAGCCCATTGAAATCCGATAGTGATTAATGATAATTAGTAACAAAATCCACCCTTAGTAAACCAGGGTGTAGGAAGAGCAATTTATCAAGTTATGTACCAAATAATAATGTAGCTACGTAACAACCTCTAATTCGTGATGTTTGCGTGCGAGTACATTACCTGCGGTTAACTTTAAATAGGTAACAATCTAGACTAGTTCTAGTTTTCAACTAGCTTCAGTACTTTTGTAGTTCTTGTGGGACCGTTTTATTTTAATTGCTAAACTTCTCGTGTAGTTTGCTTGTAAAATACCTTATAACTATTTGAAGCGTGGAAAACTGTAATGATAGGTACGAGCGTGATTGAATAATAAATCTCGTGTAGAACTATACATTATTAACTTTGTTTTCTTTCCTCAACATTTCATAGAAGTTAAGAAGATACTGCTGTAATAATCATTTGGAATTCTATTCTTACTTTCCTATTTTCCGTATTTCAATATTCTAAAACCTTTAGTTTGCAGTATTTTTATTATTTTTACAAGCGTACAATAATTTAAAAGTCTCTTTGATCTCCAGTACTAAAACAGCGTAGCATATTCGTAGCACTTCCGTATCATATTCGTAGAACTTCCGTAGCACCAACGTTGTAGTTCTACGTAAAGTCGTAGCGAGAATTTGAGATCGAATTCTGGGTATGCTCTTATTGGGATGTGAACTCGATTTTCCAAACCAGCGATATATAACCCGACGGTTTGTAGGGTACATATAACTGGTTTTTTCTAAGTATTCAGAGACGTAGTTGGAAATGGCTTCGATTCGAAATATCATATATCTCTAAAATTTGAATTTAAGTAATGCTGGTAATTGAAAATCTTTTGTTTTTTATTTGTTACTAGTGACCCGCCCCTGCTTCGCACGGTTTTTATAACTTTACAAAACATCGATATTTCTTTATTATATGAAAGTTTAACATTAATGTGTTATGCACATAGACCTTCCGGAATAAATTCTCTAAATGGTGGCAAAAACCGCATCAAAATTCGTTGCCTAGTTCAGAAGAATAATGCTCTCACACAGACAAGACACCAAAAGCGACTTCAATTTACATATACTTATATAGATTACCAAAGAAACTAAAATACAGTTCGGCTATTCGTGATGCAACTGAAATTATTATAAGTACAATAACTCCTCATGTACTACTATCTACTAAATTATATCACACCAAAAACAAAATTATATAAGCTCTAAATACACATAGTTAAGCGATGCTACGCGATCGTACTGCTCGTAGCGCTCGTAGCACTTGCTACGTAGTATTGTAGCACTAACATGTGGCGTAGCACATAACGTTAAATCAATGCTACGAGCGAGAAAAGTTTTTTATGAGTTCTCGAAACGGATTGAGCTTGTTTCTACTTGTGGCACTAGGTTTTATGGCTCTTTAGTCATAATGTACTCACGGTGTAAGGGTATTATGTTTCTTGAAGGTTTAATGTTAAAGATTATTTTCGTATATTCGTAATCGAACATGCAATACGTACATTTCAATTAAAATACTAAAAACTGGGTCAGGAAGTTATATTGTTAAAATAACCAGTGAAATATTTCATATCTTAAAATTTTTACATCATCACACAAATTAGCTAAAAAAAACCTTAAAATAGACCCCATCACTTTAACCCTCATAATAACAATCTTATCATTTCCGGTACCTATGAGGGATACATTTAATCCTGTTGACGTCGCTTAAGTAATAATTTAAGATGGCTTCCAATTTTCTGCGTCGTCGCCGACTCGTTTTTATATGGCGAGGGGCTGTGACATAGTGTGGTGTGTGGCAGGGAGATGAACAGAAGGTTCAGTTGGAACGAATTTTTTATTTGTGCCGATGGTTTTAATGTGTTTCTTCTTCTGCTTTTCGAATCCATGAGACAATATTCGCCTAGTTAACTAGATTAATTTGGTTTTGATGTTAAATAACTTTTTTTGTAGTGGTGGTTGGGTACGTTGACTTGATGGAAATCATATTTTGATATAGTGTTTGTAGGCTTGCTTTATAAAATACTAAACATGGGAAAACTAAATGGCAAATATCAAATTAAACCGTTAACTTCATTTAAAAATCCAACTCGAAGCAGGATCACCTAAGTCCCAGCCAAGTCCATTATCCAATACCTACTTTTTTTTACCTTCTTTTTAATTTTGAAATGTCTTACAGTATACAAGCACTGCGCAAATAAAGACACGTCATTTCATTGTGCATTGTGTACTGTGTTATTGTGTTGTCTTACCATACACAACAGAGTACCCCATGCAACATCTCCACTTACCTATGACCTGCACTAACCTTTTGCCCTCCCCCGCACATCGCTGCGGTCGCTTTCAATTCCTTCCAGCGAGCGTCACGCTCCAAGTTTTTTGAATATGAACACGAATGCTCTCGGCGACGCCGCGCCGCGCACCGGGATGCGCTGCATCATTACTCTAAGAGCTCTAAAATTAATATTCTGTAATAATGCTCTGCTGGTGATATAAATTAAATTGTGGGAGGAAGCTTTTTAAGAGCTGGCTTGTTATGGAATAATGTTTCGAATTCTATAATTTATTACCTCATGCCTGTAATCCCCGAAGAGTTAGGCAGAAACATACGTATAGTACGCCCACACTTCGATAGTAATGTTGAAGTCCCATGTAATGCGGGGCGAGTCTGTAGCCATCAACAGGACACACACACAAGTCCAGACTCCGACTGCTACTAAGAAATTCCTGATGAAAAAATCCAATAACACTTTGACCGACTTGGGAATCGAACCCAGGACCTCATGTTCAGCGGTTGCTCTTGCAAACACTAGATCAATAAGGCAGTCGGTGTACAATTATTGAAGAATGTGGAAGAACCCTCAGCCTCCCTTATATGTTTATTAAATTTTAACCTACAATAATATTTAGAACACGTTTCAGGAATGAACGCGAAATCTCTTGTAGTTTTTTATTTACCCACAAACTTGAATTAGTTGTCCATATGCTTCCTTGCCGACATGCGACATGCGACAGTCAGGTCCTAAGACCTAGACCGACTAATAATATGTTTGCATGAACTTTCAACTTTTGTCTTATTCAAGGTGTAATTGAAACAACAGACTGAAAATTTCTTAAGGGGCCACTGTACTGCAGAAACTTAGCGCTCCTGCAGTACGGGGACAACAAAAGGTGTATTTTAAATAATACTATGGAGTATTGTTTCTATAAATAAAACTACTTATTTCACATCGAGCCGTGGACTGTGAGCTATCCGGGCTGACCGGCAAATCCTTTTTTTCTCTCCTAAATATGAAATAGCGTTTTTCTCTCATATATTATTATGCCACTAACTTATCGAATATTCGTGGAGTTTGGAAAAAAAAGCCATCAGATTATCGATCATTACAAATAACTGTTGCTATGGATCCAACCCTGAAATCGGGAAAAAAATCAGCCGGTCCCGAATTTTGTCGAGTTATACGAATAATGTATGGAGCAACTGCTTTATTTTTTGTTCGTGAAGATATCTATTACCATACTTAAGTTTTTTTTTTTATATAACTCGTAGAATTTCCAGAGCATCCTTCAATCACGCCGCCCCATATAAAAAGTGGTACGCAAATAATAAGTGTTCGAATAAAATGAGGTATTTTACTGAAAAACATCTTTTCAGTTTCCAGTCGAGTAGGTTTTCACGAGCCACTGGCTCTTTAGTATTTATGTACGTAACGTTATGTACCAAATAATATGGAATCATTGAGTATTTATGAGAAGGGTGGAGGCATTGATACGGCTTCCGGCGACGCTTTTGTGGTTATTTTATATTTTGCAGTTAAAAGTGTATGTTTGTTTATGTACTATTATAACACCTTCAAAAAATGCTTAACGTTGAAAAAAGCTGGGGATTACCTACAGGTAACAGCTGTGCACTAATTTATTCGTTCCAAACGAATTTTTACCTTTCAAAAGTGATGGTAGGTATAACTTCTTAATATTAGTTTGGTCAAGGGCCTCCTTATGTAAAAAGTACACTAAATTGCAAATACTACAAGGAAAGTATTTATTTTAAGGTATTAGATCGAAGTTCCTACACGCACCAATACCAACAGATAACAAACAACCAATACTGTCCAGAATTAGAAAAGATCAAGAAATAATAACACAAATAATCTATTTGTTGGTATATTGGCGAGGCTAGCTGACATCATTATGGCAAATAATTTGAATTTTATGTTCTGAGTCTTGTAATGTTAATTACCTAACATAGGTACCTATTATTGTATACAATTAAGTATTTTCTAACTCAACAGACAGCCATGCGCTTGTTGCGCTACTTCTTCTTCCCAGCGATAGCACTAGGAAGTGGTGAATGGCGGGCGTTTTTGGGGGACTGTCTTTTGTAATTTTGACGTTCGAAAAGTGCTGATTCTCAGCCTTATTTGAATAAATGACTTTTGATTTTGAAATATAACGCCTGTACTCCCCAAAGACTTAAGCAGAAGTGTAACACTACAAGCTCATTTCTCCAAACTTAAATAGGTTAAACACGTTAGGTACTTCACAAACACCAACGTTGTTCTATCAACACAGTAATCTCCTGTCTTTTTACCTTATAACGTTTAATGTAAAATACATTCAGCACTATCTGTAAGCGTTCCGTAATGGACGTTTACACTTAAAACAGTTACGTAAGAAGCTTTACAAAACTATTCGTTTGTTTCTCTTTCTCGCTAAATGAGCGTTTTAAAAAACGAATAAAAAACAAATGAGTTCTAGATAGTGTTGAATTCACGCCAATTGGTTTTAAAAAAAAGGTTTTTAGGGATCGACCTTGTAATTTATGCTGTTAGCTGAAGGAAATAAATAGGATTCCCTTTTTATTTTTCTTCGTTCTCATTAGTTTGGTCTCTTCAAAAATCCTTTACTAATTAGGTAATAAATAGTTTTTATTAACCCTGATACTGCGACGGGCCTGTTAAAAAGCCACCTTTTCCTGGCTTCCGTGGAAAAATAGTTTCATTAACATCTGGGTTAAGGAAAGTACTAACTTCACCTTGGCTTATATTTGTCTAACATTTTCATCGTGTAAATAGTTGTCTATTAGCAGTCAAAAATATTATACAGCCGAAACATATCTGAAAAATCAATAGTAGCTTAATTTTTTCCATCATCATCATCTGTCTAGCCTTTTCCCAAATATGCAGCTGAATGCCAGTATTTTACATGGAGCAACTGCCTATCTGAACTTCACAGCCCAGTGACTGGATAATACGATACCCCTTAGTAAGACTGGTTGTCAGACTTTCGGGCTTCAGACTATCCGTAACGACTGTCAAAGATCCACGAACGACGTCCTTTCCGAGGCACGGAGGGGTCTCGGTATGTAAAGATGGTCACCCATCCACAGACCAACCATGGCAAGCGTAGCTTAACCTGATTGATTGACCACTGCGGCTGTTATTATTTAACCACGCCCCCCTCTCTTAATTCTTTCCATCTTATAAGCTCAAAAACAATCACAACAACGCCTTTATAAACGTCAAAAGAGATCACATTCCAATTAGAAGCTCTTCATTACCATCTACAAAGATATCAGAATGGCACAAAAAGTACCGTCGCCACTTCATTAGCGGTGACATTATCACAATAAGGTATCTCCCATTGTTAAAGGAAGAAATTGCGCGCCGGTTGGAAAGAGATTTTTTTGAGTTTTATGTCGGGTAGACAGATATTTTTTACTTTGCTTGAAGGTGTTGTAAGCTATCTGTTGTGTGAAGATTAACATAACATTTTTAGGAATTTATGTTGGCATTTGGTGCATTGTAATTCCTAATTAATTTAAAGTAAATTTTTACATACACGATAGATGGTACATCTACATTTCACCAGATTTGTGTTAGAGAAGTTAGAGGTTTAGATTCTGCCTACCCCATCGAGGAATATGGGCGTGACATTGCCGAAACCATTCATTTACGACCTATTTTCCCTTTACCCGTTCAATTTATTATAGCGATCAATACACGCCATTTTTATGGTTTGAAACCACCGTTAGGTTGCACATCAAGGCTATTTCCCATCCAAGTTAACGCCAATACAACTGTAATCTAATGCAGAACCTAATGAACAATAATAATTATCATTTTTTTTCCTTGTTTTTAGTCTAGTCTGAAAGTAAGTTTGGTCTTAAAGAAGATTTTGCTTTATTTTTGTTTATAAAAAGAAGAATTTGTTTTGTATAAGAAGATTATATTTAATATATTATTTTTGTATGCATTTTTATTTCTATTAACATTACGAGTATTTACCTAGTTATTAGACTGTCAGCTTTCTGAAACATAAATAAACACAGTTTCGAATTCTGACTCCCCAATATAAAGATCTCCTCCTCCTTATTTGAAAAGGTGATAATCTTATCACAGCACATATCCTCCACTGAACTTACACAAAGCCCTTAACTTCGTAACTCATAAAATGTGACCTCTCCCTGCAAGAAAAGACTCGCGTTGATCCGACGAACTATTTCTTACAAGTTTGTAACAAGGCACGTCAAATGGCGGCGATAAAAACGATCATAAATTCCGATCGCATTGATACTCGTCGACGATAACTTTATTTTACTATTTTTACGGGAATGATTGCTCTATTACGTAGGTAAGCAAGTATTGTGTATGTGTCATATTAATGATTGCTCTATTACGTAGGTAAGCAAGTATTGTGTATGTGTCATATTGTGTATGTGTCATATTAATCACAACGTGATCCGTTGCCATAATATATTTCAGCCAGTCTTTTATAAGCAAGGCATAATAATCCAAATCCTTGCATTTATTACAATTGAACCATTTACAGGCACTGAATTGTCAGCAGGTAACACAACAAAAAGCCGAAACGCAACGTAAATGAATGAGGCGTTCACTATTGGTTATAAAGTGTGATCCATGCTTTACTATAATAAATATCTCATCTCTCATATTCACTATACTCCTACAAGTAATGTGCTACTTAGCATAATCAGCCTATAACGTTACCTCTGCTGGGACAGGCCACCTCTCTGTGAGAGGCTGTGTGAACCGTAATCCACCACGCGGGCCCAGCTGTGCGGGTTGGTAGATGCCACATGTCTTCAAATTAAAATGTGCTACTTACTTAATCAAAATCCAAAATATAATAAATGATGTACCTGTATCAAGGTACGCATAATCAGCCTATAACGTTCCCACTGCTGGGACACAGGCCTCCTCTCAACGAGAGGGGTTGGGCCATAATCCACCACGCGGGCCATGTGCGGGTTGGTAGATGTCACATGTCTTCGAATTTTTTTTGTTTCTAGGATATGCCGCGGTTTCCTCGCGATGTTTTCCTTCACCGTTTTGAGAGCAGTGGTCATGAAATTATTTACACAAAGTAAAGCACCTGGCTGGGTTCGAACCCACGACCTACAACTCGTAAGTCGGGGCCATTACCACTGGGCCACCACCGGTCTCAAGCTCTGGTCATCAAGGTACATACCTCCAATATTATATATAATCACAGCACCTGGTTTTCTCTCAGTGTCAGTATTATCACAAAACTTCACAGATTAGCATGTAAATTGAAAATTAATTACTTGCCACACAACAACAACATCACTATATCCCGGAGTCCGGGATTATGTAACAGATTCCCGGCGTCTAATCTCGGTGCGCGAAGTATAATTATTATTTTATGTTTATAAACTGTCGGCGGTGTATTAAGCACTTACAAATCTGTCCCGGGACTAGCACGGGACTGTCTGTGGTAGCTCGTTACTTTCATAATAGTACCTGTAGTAAATAGTTTGTTATGTAACTTATTGTACTCGTATCTACTTGAACAAGAGATATAATACATTATGGACATAGATTTAAGCAAAAAACCCTCATAGTCATTTAAAATCTATCATTGTGATTGATCAATTTACCTTCCTATAACAATGTCGATGTTTTCTCTAAAAAC
Organism: Apamea crenata; assembly: GCA_949629185.1. Lineage (NCBI taxonomy): Eukaryota > Metazoa > Arthropoda > Insecta > Lepidoptera > Noctuidae > Apamea > Apamea crenata. Next base: position 517,104 of record OX451375.1, read on the forward strand.
ATCGACATGGTTGGAAATCCAATCGTAACGGTTAACTAACGGAAACCCCAAATTCTGACTGTCAGTTTTATTTTAGGATATCGGTTTCACCTGAATTGGGATGCAGAAAAAACTGGCAATGGTACCTACTCGTATAGTCGTCAGGATTTTTGCTGAAAAAAATAACCCTTGTTTATTTCCTAAAAACAGAGCCCAAACATAGCACAGCTACCGAAAGCGAAAATCAACTCCTAATTAAAACCGACATTGACCCTGAAAAAGCAATAAAAATTCTTCCCAACTTTGAAAATTTCAATCCCTCGACACAAGGGTTGAGTTTGGACCCTAAAGTTGTGGGTCCAAGTGGTCCCAATTGTTTATGAGGCATGCTAATTAGCGGTTGACCTCTATTTACAGGGCTCTTGGGAGTTTTACAACGTGTACCTGCAATTTGAACACTTGGAACTGCCAATAGTTTAGTTTAAAGTGTTTGGACAGGGTTTAAGGATTTCTGGGAAATTGTGACATAGTAGTACCCAATCTAAACTTACATTTTCTAAGCCCTGGACTTTGACATTGTAAATTGGTGTTGGATTTCATGTTAACTTCTATTAATAGGTACCTAGTTGTGGTTTTGGTAATCATTGAGACTTCTCTAAAGATTTTCCAATAGTGATAAATTTGATCTGGCTTTCAGAAACTATAATATATAAGATGCAGAATTGAACATACTCAAAGAAAAACCTTCAAATCTTCGAAACCTTCATGTGAAAGCAGTGTTGTGGTTATTAGCAGACTACAAGGGGGCTCCTGCCTATCTCCTCCACTTTATACATTCGTATAAATTTTAATTTAATTAATTTTTATTTACATTGAAGATAACGCTAAAATAACAAAATTATATCTAAAACAATATTTACAAACTAAAATATAGCGTCGAAAAATTCATCCGCATCGCTGTCGACTGGTAATGTACCCAACACACTGGCGGCATTGCCACGTTGTATGACAATGCTTAGCCTCTGGCCAAGGTAAAACCCAGCCCTTAGGTCATGGGAAGTGACAACCAATCTTTTCGAAATTTCCTTAAAAAGACCATGCGCACTCGGTATATGCGGATACCCAATATCAATTCTACTTCAATTGAAAACTTATTTACAAAACTCCGTTAATATCCATCAGCTTCACAGCAGTTCTTTTCAATATAAAACTCCCCAAACTTTATTTTCACGGTTTCAAATTCTCAACTTTCCGTAATTCCCCGCGCCGTCTGCGAAGCTGCGATAGTGACAATCCGGCTGAGCCTTCCCACGCGTGGCCATCGTGTGACGCCGTCTGCCAGTATGGGCAACCACGCGACTATAAGCCGAGCGGAGCCGAGCAAACCCGAGCTAAGCCGAGCGGAGCCCACATGTGCTACGTCCAGTAGGATTGGATAGTTCCACAGTTTCGATTGAAATATGGAGGGATTCAGAATGAAACAGTTTCTGCAGTTGAATAATGTTCTATTATTCAAGTTTCTCCGATTTCTTGGAGTAAGAATAATGGAGAGTAATGGTATGTCGTTACCAGAACACCTGCGTTATTGAAACTAGCACGTGTTAGATCTGAAAGGAAATTAGGTTTTGAGTCAAAAGCCACAGTTAATATGCATGCTGTTAGTTTATTAATTTAGTTTTATTTATTTTGTTTTAGTGAAATAGACGATGACTTATAACGAAAACGAGCGTATAATTTAATGAGCAGACCTTTTGACGTAGGTATAGATATTATGAAAAACGACGATGCATTTATTCAAAAATAAGATATTTGAATTCTTGAATAAATTATCTATCGCTACAAGGTAATAAAATTTGAAAGTTGCGTCATCGGACACTGTATGTGAAGAAGAAGACAAGACAAAGAAGAAGTAAAAGGCGCGTGACAAGTATCAGAAGCTAAATTGCGAACTTATCAACCGACTCAGTTCGTCTGAGAAAAAGGTAAACTAACTTTTGATTCACGAAGAGCTTGGCAACCGCAAGCGTTCGCGATTCCTGAGGCACCTTCAGAGTTTATCAGGAACTAATGTCCCAGAAGACTTCATTAAATCCATCTGGACCAAACATACAGACAGTCATGGCGGAACAGACCTCCGTATCGCTGGAAGCTTTAGCGGACAGAATCAAGGACATAACTACCCCCTCAGCCCAAGTAGCTTCAACCAGCGCGAACCCTCAAGTACTAGAGGTGTTAGCTAAAGAACTTGTGGAACTTCGGAAAGAGGTGAACGCGCTCGCGATCGGGCACTGGCAGTTCCGCTCCAGAGAGAGAGGAACAAGGCACACCCGATCGTCATCCAAACGTTCAGACTCAAACTACAGAAAATTCCCGGTATGCTGGTACCATTACAAGTTTGGCAGCAAAGCAAAGACATGCGATTATAAGGCGGGAATCTGGACGGGCCGTCGCTAATGGAGACCGACGACTGCCCTCACTCTGGTCACCTGTTGGCCTGTTATTTACTTACGCTCAAAGCCCATGCGTTAAAATGAAGCTTCGACGCTCATAAGTTTCAAACCATTTTTATATTCATTAGATTTTCAACTTTATCTCTAAAGCGTTAAGATTCAAGGTTGATTGGGAATATTTGACAGTAAACTCCATACGACGACGTTAGTATGGAAGAATGACTGACTAGTGTAACTTTAATTCTAGGTACTAACAACAGTCTGTCAATTATTGGAAGCCAGGTTACGGCCAGTGTACGAAGTACTCGCACGTTGTAACAATCCTCATTATACTCGTAAATTCATGTTTCACTTCGATCGTCCGTGAAGAGCCTTTTGTTGTCCACCAGTCCGTCCAGTGCTTCCCTGTCATCTACAATTAATTTATAAACGTTTTAACATACCATTAAGCTTTAGCATCGTGTTATTCATTTACATAGTACGTACATGAGATACACCTTGTTGTAAGACTGTTAGGTAAAAACAGCCTGTGTAGTGCTTTTATTTATTTTATATGTAATTGGATAGTTTTAAATAGCTTTCTGCGTATCTTTATGTTTAAAAATATTCATTCCTTAATGTTCATGATTGATTACCACGGTCTGTCTCTGCATCACGCACAGGTTGACTGGTAGAAAATGTCTAAGGCATTTAGTCCGCCTCTGTACATTTGTGTGCTTAACGTATCAAATAATAATAATAATGGCCTGTTTGGTTATGTTGGGTCTACAAACCGTCGCTCGAGCACAGTCTCCTGTCCCTCGCACACTCTCTGCGCTCAACACTCTCTTGGACGCTAAGCCTGACTATGATGAGTCTCCTGTCCCTCGCACACTCTCTGCGCTCAACACTCTCTTGGACGCTAAGCCTGACTATGATGAGTCTCCTGTCCCTCGCACACTCTCTGCGCTCAACACTCTCTTGGACGCTAAGCCTGACTATGATGAGTCTCCTGTCCCTCGCACACTCTCTGCGCTCAACACTCTCTTGGACGCTAAGCCTGACTATGATGAGTCTCCTGTCCCTCGCACACTCTCTGCGCTCAACACTCTCTTGGACGCTAAGCCTGACTATGATGAGTCTCCTGTCCCTCGCACACTCTCTGCGCTCAACACTCTCTTGGACGCTAAGCCTGACTATGATGAGTCTCCTGTCCCTCGCACACTCTCTGCGCTCAACACTCTCTTGGACGCTAAGCCTGACTATGATGAGTCTCCTGTCCCTCGCACACTCTCTGCGCTCAACACTCTCTTGGACGCTAAGCCTGACTATAATGTCTGAAGAAGATCTTCTCAGTATGTCTGGAGTATTGTGAGGTGAGTGTATGACTGTCGATTAGTTAAACGGACGCTTGATGTAAAAAATAAATAAATAACCATACAGACTTTTCTACCAATTGAATAGTGAGATGTAACACTGGCAACCATACATGTTGTTTGTTAAAATGAGGCGATGAAGCCTATTTAACGTTGCTTGAATTATGCTAGTTTACATTTTGAATAAAATCTTTTTACTATCTTGTGTTTATCTTTCTGTTAATAAAAACCTTTAAAAATCAAATCAAATCCTGTGTGTTGAACAACATTCTGTATCTAACAGCTGTTTTAATAAAAACTTATAATGTACATATTATACAGGATACACTGAAATGAATGTTTTTACTAGGATGGTCAGTAATAGTAAAACATATTTATGGTTACAAATTATCGGCGACAGCTATGGTCTTATATTTTTTCAAAATATATATTAAACTTACAATATTTCTGATGAGTTGCAATAACTATAAATAAGTAGTATGTTAAATTCACCGCAATAAAGCCACGTGATGTTTAGAGATGTTTTTAATTTTAAATAAAATTCAACAACACAACAACTGAGTTAAGCGGAAGCCATTAAAAATGAACAAAAAAAACAAACAAACTTCCACTTTCCCCTAACATCGAACAATCATCCCTTTTCTCAAAACAACCCTAACGGATTAAAACACCTGAAACACTTCAAACAACGCAAGTAATCCTACTTAGAGAATAGCTGACATTACCGGGAAATACCTCGGAATCTTTTCAAAGAATCCTTAAAAATTCCGCGCAGAAAGTTTTCGATAGAACGCGCGGGGCGGATCGCTACTTTTTGTTCGGCGGGTTCGACCGCACGCGATTTGTTTAGCCCCAAAGTCCCCGTTATCCCCTCTGTAGTGTGGGGCTAGACTGTTAGACGGTTAGACTACTTTTAAACAATGTTCGCAACAAGGGATTTTAAATGTTGCTCGTTTTGTTCTGACCGTTTAGTCGCAGTGCAGTTGTGTTTAAGGGAATTGGGTTAAATCGGTGGAGCACGAAACTAACGGGGCTATTAGTGTTAAGTCTGACGTTAAGAATCAACTGCATACAATGCTGGAACAAACGTTTTTCGTTTACTTAAACTGTGTACAATATTTTTATCCGACAAAGCGACATTTTTATCTACCGAGAGCACCTGCGCTTACACACACATTCACAGCGTGTTTGTGCACTTGGTTATCACAAAAAAGCGCGCGTCGCTTTGTGAGATAAAAATACTATAGCTAAAGTGACTAAGATGAATAATTGTGCAAGGTTGTTATGATGAGTTGGGTAAATAAAGATGTTTTATTAAATTTTATTTTTTTATTAAAATGACGGTCTCCGACCATTTGCATTATTAAAATATTAAAGGTAAGCACAAAGGTATGTACAACGGTCCAGGCCTTACTGCCCCATATCAAAAATCCCACACTGTAAGTATGTGTTTTGATTTAAGTACGAAGTAAGTATTCAAGCTTGTCTTTTTCATATGCACGTGTTTCTGTGACAGAATAAACATTTTTTATTTCTTTGACCAACGTTTCATAATTCAGTCTCCTATTTACGACACTAAAACCTATAAACACTCCACAACAAAATTAACAAGCTATCTAAAACAGTCTCAAGACGCGACGAAGTTAACTCTAGCGTCCAGTCCAACCAATCCAATTCCCGCGTCGATTGAATTGCGTCCAATCGCGTCCAGTGGTAACCAATAGTAGCCAATCGCGTCGCTCCAATCGCTGCTGATTGAAACTCAGACCGAGTACAATAGAATTAGGGGTTGCGAGGAAACTGATTCAATGTCCTTTTGTTTCTTGTCTAATAGTCCGGTCAATTTAGACATCCAAGGTTATAAAAATTCACACTTGGCTGAAAATTGGTAGGATTGTACAAAACACTATTATTAAATGAAATGTGAAAAGTCCTCATCGATCCGACACCTGGAAAAATATTTACTCGGGGTCAAAGGTCACAAAAACGGGTTTTCGGTAAGTTTTATCATAAAATTAGCCCAGACAAAAATTGTAGATCAGATAAAGAATAATTATCTATAAAAAATGTCTAAATCTTTTTTTCCTAAGAGCCACCTTTTTGAAAGAAAGAAAGAAAATACATTTATTTGCGGCAAACATGACACATAAAAAAAAGAACAAACACACAAAAAAAAATAACAAGTTGGGGGTAAACATGCGTCACATTCACGCAAAACGGCCATCGCTCAGCATAATGCTAAGACCCTATTCGAGACAGAGCCCCAGCGCTGGTTTTCAGCGGCAGCCGGCGTTGACGTGATGACGGCAACCAGTGCAGCATGCAATTACACATAAGTAAATAAAAACAACAATCAAAACAAAAAATAAAATAAACCATTGCAACAAATGATACGACACAAACAAAAAAAAAGTTGAAAGACTTGTAATCGTCATAATTTTCCACACGCTTCCACGCCACCTTTGAGGTAGTTATGATTGGTATCTACTTGTTTGTTATTTAATATATTTAGGCGTAGATTTGTAATCGATTTTTATGTTGGTTAATAAGTAGTTTGTGTTGGGTTTTTTAATTTTTTAGTTGTAAAAATTTTAGGAAGAGTATTTATTCACGAAAGGTTGTATGTAATAAGACGTCCTAATACTTCGCTTATTACAAAATTTCCGCTATGCAACGCACGTCTGTTTTTTTTTTATGTAAGATTTATCAAATTAAAATTGTATTCCTTCCGAAGGAGCGTTGTTAGACCAATAGCCAGGTGGGTTGGACGACCTAAAGAAAATCGCAGAGAAGAATCGGATGAGACTCACACAGACCAGGAAAGCATGACAGGGAGGAGGCCTACACTCAGCAGTGGGTGAAAAAAGACTGCCAATTATAATGATAATGATGATTACTCCCTTTATAACCTTAGAGGCAATCGCAGCAATATACTACTAGCCATTGGCACACTGATGTATTGACACCTCGTATAACTTCATCCTCTCGCATATCGAAAACCTACTAGGTAGGTACTATCTTTGAGTATTATTTACTCTGCTAAGTGTACGACCGGTGTACGATTTTTTTCTCCATAGTGTATTACGAAATACCTCCGTAATCCTGGGCCCTCGATAACTTAGATGCCAAATACTAAAACCATGTGAGAATCACCAATATCTTCCAGTTTTAATCATCTTTTGGTATTTTGTGTTTACTATCTACAAGCCGTGTGCCCGATAGTATTTCCTTATCGGCAAAAATTACGAACTTCCATACAAACTTTTATTATCTTTCAACTTTTTGAATCGTTATATCTCAAAAACGGTGGCTCTTAGGAAAAAAGTATTTAGAATGTATTTATAGATAAAACTTACCGTTTTGCTTTTCGCGAAAACCCGTTTTTGTGACTTTTGACCTCGAGTAATTTTTTTTCCAGGTGTCAGATCGATGAGGACTTTTCACATTTCATTTATAAAAGTTTTTTGAACAATCCTACCAATTTTCAGCCAAGTGTGAATTTTTGTAACCTCACCCATAATTTTTGGTCTAATTTGACCGGACTATAAGGGTATGTTAGTTAAATGTCTGATCTTGTTATATTTTGATTTTGGGAGCAGCATGACTCGCCTGCCGCACTGTACAACATCAAGAAATACTTCTTCTCTTAAATGATCATCTTTGGAGCAGTGGTGGCCCAGTTTTTTAAAAATCTTTATTAATTATTAGGGACTTGTCTTGTATATAATTGTACATGCCAGTCCCATCGGACCTTATAACGTAATAGTACTAATAATAAACGAACCTATCGGACCTTGTAACAAAAAACGTAATAATACAAACTTAACTAAACTATAAGCAGCACCGGAGTCAGGTGTTAGGAGTTTTTTGGTTCTACCCAAGACAAGAACGAAGCTCGGCAAAACAATGTTTACCTATGCAGGCGCAGATATTTACAATCAACTACCGTCGACCATTAAAAATGTAAGTAAGCTCCTATAATATATTCAAAGTACAACTTGCTTCGACATGTAGTCGAAAAATATCGATGATAAGTAGGTACTCCACTAGCAGCCAAGTACTACTGCATGCATTATAGAAGTACCTGCTTATACAAAAAAAAAAAAAACGACGAACGACGAAAATTTTTTTTTTTTTTTTTTTAAATTGTAGTAATAAGCACTATTATTATTGTATTTCTCATGTAAGTGACTGTAGTCTTTTATGAGAATAAATTTCTTTAAACACAAATGCCGGTGCGCAGAGCTACAGAACGCGGCCGCCGCCTGATACGACTCTTACCCTTTTGCTTCGGTTTTGTTCATAGATCTGGTCATACGTGCGCGCTTGTGGCGAGTAGGTACTACGCACCTGACCTTTCTGAAGCACTATGTATATTTCCTCCTAGGGCGTTCCCTTCCAGCGTTTCCATTCACATCTGCCTTGTAAACCATTATTAAAGAGAATGTGACTTATATTTTGTGACATGTAAAATGTGGCACAAAGAAATCCTACTAAGAGGAAAAACGGATTGTAGAAATCTAAAATCCAAATACCAAACACGATAGGTAAGACGTTAAAGGCAGAATACATAACGTTTATTTCCGCCAGATGCCTTCCTCTCACCACAAAGAAACCCTCGCTAAAGAAACTCAACTAGATTCAACTTTCGAACTATCAATCTGACTCATTTCCACGCTATCGAATAACCGATAAATTCTCGGGAAAAACGTCAAAATCCGAATTGAGACGCAAACAGTTCGATATCTGGGCAGCTAAAATGCCGTGAAAAGCGTTTCTGCTAAAACCGTTCAATTCATCCGGGCAGCTAAAATGTTCTGAAAAGCAATTCTGCCACGAACCGTCCCGGGATTCATTGCCGGCAATTTGTAAGCGCCTACGTAAGCGTCCTTTGTTCGGCGGTTTTAAAGTCGGATCAGTGGAAAGAGATGTGTTGTCACTTTAAGATACGGGTGCTCATAGATAGATGTGAGGAATTTATCTTATAAGCTTGGACGGGATAATATTATGAGCAAAAGAAAGAGAAAGGTATGAAATCTTTTATCATAACGTAATGAATAGGTACCGTGCCATGAAAAGCAATAACTACTAGCGAAATGTGGGTGTACTGCTAGGTGCACGTCTACCTAACCATAGGGGAACTTAGGCATGTGTTGTGAAAAGCAATTTAGACTTACAAACATTTGACCAAAACCACTACTACTGACGTAAAAGTCAATGACTTAAGTTGTCTGTAACTTGTAAATAAAACACAACAACAAAAAAGTATTGCCTCCGTGTCGGTACACGCTTCACTGCTTCCTAAATTTGCCAAGGATCAATAATGACCCCTCATAACATTTTATCTTCAACCCATAAATATGAAACAGAAACCTTACCAGCAAAAACAAAAAAAACAACAATAAATTCGAAATTTAAACATCATAACGCGCATTTACGCGCGCAGTCTAGTAAGTGAAACCGGTCGCGTAAAAGTGCTACGATACACCGTATTTCACAATGAATCGCATAAAATGTGTTGTACTTATTGGTATCAGTATATTGTTTAGTATAGTTTTATATTTCAGTTTCGACCTATATTATTTTTATATTTACAAAAAACACTTTATATAAAAATACTATAGATGGAAAGCTTTTTATGTGTATTTGTGCAATGACTAACATGATCTAGGTAACGGAAAATAGAAATGCTTTATTAGCTGGCACGGTAATTGTTGCAGCATAAAATAATTGATTGAGAATTAAAACCCCATTGAATTTAAACTTTAGTAAGAGTGAGATGCAAGATTATAATCAGCTTTGAGTGTTTTCCATCCACATTAGGATTACTACCATTGAATGTAAACACGCCACACATTCGCAGCTATCCCAAAATTTATAGCCTCCGTGTATACAGCTTATCCGACACATCGAACCGGATTTAACCGACCAAAACCGGTTATATGCGCTCCGATCCGGACGAATTTGGCTCTTAAATTCCATTTTACTAACCCCAATTAATATTTTGCGGCTATGCAAACAAAAGGCAATCGAATTTGACCTTTATTGGTTGAGAGATAAGACTTGACGTGTATGCTAAAGTGTGTATGAAATTCTGGTATATTTTATCGAAATGTTATACGTAATATCGTTTTAAAGTTTCTCGATGATAGGGGCTTATTGTCGAATGATAAATGTATCGTATTTTGTGTTTCCATTGGACAATGTTCAACGAACCAGTTGATTAAAGAATTTGCGATTGTCACTTTTATTATTGTATCAATTGGATGCTGTCAGGAAAATTCTGATACCATTTACATTGTAATCCTGAAATAAAAGATAAATATATTCCACGTCAATTGTTGGTATATAATTGTATATTATGGCAAATAATTTAATTTTATGTTCTGGTCTTGTAATGTTAATTACCGAACATAGTAGGTACCTAGTATTGTATACAATCAAGTATTTTTTTAAATTGAACAGACAGCTGTGCTGCTGGGGAGTTTGTTGCGCAATTTCTTCTTCCCAGCGATAGCACTAGGAAGTGGTGAAGGGAGGGCGTTTTTGGACGACTGTCTTTTGTAATTTTGACGTTCAAAAAGTGCTGATTCTCAGCCTAATTTGAATAAATGACTTTTGATTTTTGATTTTGAATATAAAAAAATGAGAGCTACGAGCGATATATTTTAAACGACTGGTGTTTTTTTTAAGGAAATAACGAGATACATATTTCTTGTCGAGAGCGGGGACTACCTTCCTATGTTATGAAGATAATAGTCATATAGACAGTATCATCAAATAAAATAGCTGGGCAAATGTAAGTGTACTATAATAAGTGCACCTCTGCTAACTGTTGCTAACTATTGGGAATACAGGCGTAATGTTGTGGTATCATCAAATTATGTACAATTTTGATTGAATGTTTATCACTTTTACCAATGTTATCACTGTCAAAGGATCAGAATTTCATAAATTTTAATTTCATTTAAAGGTAACTTCGCTTATTACTGCTTAGTAATAAGCGCTTATATTTAAAAGTTGGTAAAAGCGGTAAAAAGTTACATTTAAAGGAAATTAAAATTTATGAAATTCTGATCCACGTCCCTGAACATAGCAAATGTCCCTGAGCATCGCGAATGTTCTTGAACATCGCAGAGGAAACACGCTGTGTACAGTTAACGACGTCAGGGATTTGGGCTAAGCGAGACGTTTTTCTATACATCGATAGAATTGTAACTAAGTTGACTTTGCATAATTATGTATGTATGTATGTAGACAGGTGCCGTTTTATGGGGTATCTACTTCCACCCATGGGCAGAACTCGTGAGTTCATGTATATAATATATGTACTATGGAACCTGGGTGTACCTACTATATTGTGCTACCTTTGAGGAATATAGGCAGAATTTAATGCTATGTCAAGGCTTGTAATTTCCGAATCTTTGAAATAATTTTGAATACCCAATTTCAAATACAAGTCATTAAGTGGTGGCGTGGCGAGACGACCTTAGACGTGCACAGCAAGGGTTGGATCGATGTTCCTCTAGAAAAAGATATCTGGAAGGATTTGGGGGAGGCTTTTGCTGAACAGTGGGACAGTGTACTCTAAATTTAAAAAAAAAAACTAGTTACCGCAACATATAGGTATTATTTCACCAGAATTACACATTACATAATCTCATTAGCGATACCGAACACATAATAAAGCTTCACTATCATAATTAAGTTGATCCCGATGAATACTAATTAACGAATGTATGCCCTGTTACTATGTACTCGCTAGATCGACACACAAATATTGCGGCTAATTTTTTTTTTGAACAGAACATGAAGTTGCGTGGACTAGTGCTTTTAAAAACCGAGATATCAAAATCAAAATCAAAATCAAAAGTCATTTATTCAAATTAGGCTGAGAGTCAGCACTTTTTGAACGTCAAAATTACAAAAGACAGTCCCCCAAAAACGCCCGCCCTTCACCACTTCCTAGTGCTATTGCTGGGAAGAAGAAGTGGCGCAACAAACTCCCCAGCAGCACAGCTGTCTGTTCAATTTAAAAAAATACTTGAATTTATACAATACTAGGTACTTATGTTCGGTAATTAACATTACAAAACCAGAACATAAAATTTAATTATTTGCCATAATATGTCAGCTAGCCACGCCAATATACCAACAAATATAATAAAAACTATACGTACTCAAGCTAAAACATAATTAATTAAAATGTAAATGAAAAAACTTACTACCCAAATAAAAGCCTCCAGGCATAAAGGGCGTGACAGCTTACACATTTATGCATTGCTGGGTTCTGCAGTAAGCTAATTCTGGAGAAGGAACATAAACATTGTCTTGCGTTAAACTAGGGTGACCAACTATTCTTATCGTCTAAGTAGTCGTTGATAGAATAGTATGCCTTTGAACAAAGGTTGGATTTTAGTTGAGCTTTAAACGCATTAAAAGGCAAGTCTAGAAAAGAAGAGGGTATCTTGTTATAAAAGGTTATACCAAGCCCAACAAATGAGTTATGAACCTTATGAAGCCGGTGAAAGGGGGCACGTAGTTTGTCCTTATTTCTAGTGTTAACACTGTGAATATCACTATTTTTAGTGTACAAGTGTAAATTTTGCCTAATATATAAAATGTTGGCAAGGATGAATTGTGATGCAACCGTGAGAATACCAATATCTTTAAAGAAATCTCTTAGAGAAACTCTGGCACCTAGCTGGTAAATTGCTCGAACAGCTCGCTTTTGAAGGACAAATATATTTTGTATATCAGCGGCTTTGCCCCACAGCAGAATACCGTAGGACATAACGCTGTGAAAATAACTAAAATAGACTAAACGAGCTGTATCAACGTCAGTATATTGTCTTACTTTCCTGACGGCGTAGGCAGCCGAACTGAGCCTTCCTGCTAGACTTGATATATGGGGTCCCCACTGAAGTTTGGCATCTACTGTTAGTCCTAGAAAAATTGCCGAGCCTACAGTTTCAAGCACCTCTTTATCTAAGACGATGTTGGGTCCTAGGTTTCTAACATTCGGTAAGGCGAACTTTACACATTTGGTTTTCTTGGCATTGAGAACTAAGTTATTTGACGTAAACCAATCTGTAACTATTGAGAGTGCACTGTTTACGTCGTCAAAATCTTGTCTATTCCTGTCTACTTTAAAAATAAGAGAGGTATCATCTGCAAACAGTACAACATCACAGATGCCCGTCAAATGGAATGGTAAATCATTAATGTAAACTAAGAACAAGAATGGACCCAGTATTGAGCCTTGCGGAACACCTAACTGAACTGGTAGCCCGGATGATTTCACACCATTAACATCTACACATTGGACCCTATTATGTAAATACGAAATAATTACGTTGAGAGCTTCGTTTTGGACACCGTAATGACGTAATTTACGCAAAAGCGTGTCATGGTGCACGCAATCAAAGGCTTTGGAGAGATCACAGAAAACTCCAATAGCATTCTGTGATTTCTCCCATGCGTCAAATATGTGTCTCAACAGAGCAACACCCGCATCTGTAGTTGAACGACCTTTTGTAAAGCCATATTGCTCATTATGGAGGAGGCTATTTAAATTAAAATGTCTTAGCAGCTGCTTGAGTATTAACTTTTCAAATATTTTGCTAAATGCAGGTAAGATAGAAATAGGCCTGAAATTGCCAACGTCATTCTTATTACCTGATTTAAATAATGGTATGACTTTACTACTCTTCATGAGGTCAGGAAAAGTTCCTAAATCAACACATTTATTAAAAGTAACAGCTAGATAGGGGGCTACGATGTCTATTATATTACTTATAAGTTTAGTGGAGATGCCCCAATAATCACCGGTGTTTTTAGACTTAAGTGTATTAAAAACATTAACTACATCACGCGGGGTTACATGTTCGAAACTAAATAAGGGACTACATTTAGGTACACTACTGTGCAAAAGGTTTTCAGCTTTAGACGAGGACGAATTTAAGGAGCGAGTCGTAGTTATCGGTATGTTGGCAAAAAACTCATTAAATGCCTCAGCTACGTCAGCTGCTTTGTTAACTAATTTGTTGTCGACCATAATCTCAAGTAGTTTTTCTTGTTTAACCGATTTTCCCGTTTCATTATTAATAATTTTCCAAGTGGTTTTTACTTTATTAGTAGAATTTTTTATCGTATCGCCTAAAAATTTTGATTTAGCAAAAGCACTAATCTTTTTGAATAATTTTGAATAAGTTTTGACATACTCTAGGAAGGGAGTATCAAACCTGTATTTTTTCAAACCATATAACTCGTATAGTCTCGCTCTACTTTTATAAATACCGGGAGTAGCCCATTGGTTAAAGCCAACAGAGGATCCATTAATGTTAATAGTTTTGGTCTTGAAAGTGGATTGGTATTCTTTTTGCACAACATCAAAAAGGGCACCATAAATTTCATTAGGATTCTCGTGTTCTACTATCGATGGTGTAATTCTATGTGCTATATTATTTTTAAACATTTTGCAACGACTAGCTGTATAAGGCCTGCATTCAAGTTTATGTGGCTTTTTATGTAATGGCATGGGGAAGCTAGCTAATAAACCACAGTGGTCGGACGTTAAGTCAGTTAACACTAATTTATTTTTGGCATCACAATCACTAAATATATTATCAAGACAAGTTGACGAAGAAGCTGTGATCCTAGTAGGTTCAAAAAACAAGTTAATTAAATTATAAGACCTCAAAAGATTGAGAAGTCTAATACTTAATGGAGTAACATCTAAAATATTAATATTGAAATCTCCACATAAAATAATACTTTTGTTATTTGATTTTAACCTATTGAGAGTATCTTCCATTACCGATTCGAAACTAATAAAATCCCCAGAGGGGGGTCGATAAACGCAAATTATAACATATCGCTCAAGTTCAACACAAGACAACTCTATAGTGCGCTCGATTGAAAGATTAACTAAATCTAAACGTTGTTTACATTTCAACTTGTTTGAAACAAGAACTAAAGAGCCACCGCGAATAGCACTTTTTCTCACAAATGCACTCTGTACGGTAAAGTTTTCATCATTTATAAACACTACTTCATGTTCCTTCAACCAGTGTTCAGTCAAACATAACACCTGAACCTCATAGTTCTCCATAAATAAACTTAATTCTAGCTCTTTGCCGGACAGACCCTGCATATTTTGATGTACAACATTCAACATATGTGGCTGACCCGTTGTCGCACCTAATAGTTTAAACTACAAGGCGTATCAAAAGTAGTATTAGTATCAGTACTAACAGTAATCGATGGTACACTACAAGTACCAGTGTCACTGAGTATATTGTATGCTAAAAGATTAGCAATTTGTCTCCTACAACTAGGTGGCAAATACATAGTATAATTTGTCAGTTTGTAACCAGTAATGAATTGATTACAATCAAAATATAAAATAGCATCACTGTGACGACAAGTCCTATTATAAATGAACATATTTAAATTATAAATATGCTTATTTTGCTCATCAGTTAAATAATGGGAATAAGGCAAGGCACAAAAAATAAATTTACAATTATTAGTCTCATTAAGATGCAACATCAAATGGACACATTCAATTAAGTCCTTTTTCCTTACATTTAAGCTATCCCCATATAATAATATAACAGTTGAACTGGGGTTTATTTTTGTCAATTTGATATTATTAATTAATTGGCTAATACTGGCACCGGGTAAACAATGATTAATTGCATATTGTTGCGAACACTGATTTAACAAGCTACCAAAACCTTGACCAAATTTATCAGAAAAAATATAAGTAGTATTAATCAAATTATTCGTACTATTGCTATCATCACTAATACAGCTACCTACTGGTTGAGCTACTGAGGGTGTGGGTGTAATAAGTTGGGGTCCCTGGGAACAGGTACAGCTAAAAGAGAGGTTATTTGTCAAAGACTCATACCTCTCCGCATTATACTTAACCAGGTCTGCCAACTCATTAGCCTCCTGCATGCGCTTACTCAGGTCTTGTTGAGAAGCCTCATATTTACTAAAGATATCCTTTAGAGCGTATTCCGTATATGCTTAAATAACCAACTTGAAATAATTAGATAATGTTCTTTGCGGTACGCAATTTTCTTGTCACAAGCGTAACATAGTCACAAAGTCTGCAAATTATTACGTACCTGATCAGGATAACATACTTGTTTACAATTTATTTCAGAAAAAATAAACATTAGATCTACGTGCTAAGAACAGCGGCTTCATAATTTATGACGAAGCAATTTTATAAATCTATATTCGCAATATAATTGTTGGCCTTTTAAAAGCACAAAGTGATTATCCATTCTCGCCTAGCACTTTTCGTAAATTATTTACCGTGATTGCCTAGTAAACACGCTCAAACATGCAAGTTTAGGTACAGTATAAACAAGATCTACAATGCATTACATAAGCAATGCATCGCGTTGTTGTAAGATTACATCGCGCAGCAGCGCCGGTTGTTGTTTCATTGCTACAGTTTGTAGTTAATGTATTAGCTGAACTGTTATGCAACGCTTATTAGACAGGTAACTCGAGATTCTGTTGGTCTAGAATTCCATTGGAGTATTTTAGCGCTGTACTTGACTGTGTTAGTTTTTTGGTCTTGCTGTGTCTAAGTGGGGATTTTGCCCTCAATAATGTATACACGTTTATTATAGACGCTTATTTTATTCGTACAAAAACGATGACCTTTTCATTTATATGCCTTTATTTTTTTATTCATAAATTTGCGTGGATAATATGCTCAGTAAATTAAGCTGCCTTTTCATTTAGCAAACGTTTCAAATTATAGACACAATAGACGTAGACTTTTCAGCTGAAAGCTAAAAGCAGAATTCTTTTTAAATGCAGTCAGCACACACACTAAAACTCGTAAATACTAGTAACAGCCATCACTATTCCAAAATGGAACGATCGTACTATGGTAATGAGTCGGCTTACAAGTGCAGTCGCAGTTGGTCACAGTGGCGGAGTTTGCGGCCAATTGAGCCGGGCTGGCGGCCAATCGGGCTGAGTTTGCGGCCGATTGGGAGCTGCTCGCGGCCAATAGAACCCAGTATTAGCATAATCTTAGTTAGGACTTTTCGGGGAGGTCTTTGCGTAATCGCTTTGTAATAACTAGTTAACAGGTGCTGGGGATTGAATTAGGAAACTTAGGGAAATGAGCTCGGGAGTTAGATGGCAGTGTGACGTGCCGCAGGTCATTAATATTGTAGTGTCACCCGCACGGCTGTCAGAATGTTTCAACAAAAGAACGTAGGAAAACGTTAATGACTCGTTGGTCTAGTGGTCGCAAGTGACAGTGAGCATGGGGTCTTTAGTTCGATTCCCAGGCCAGGCAAAGTTCTATTGGGTTTTTCTATCAGGAATTTGTGAATAGCAATAGAGCCTAATTACTAAATTAAACATAACTAGCGAATCATGATTAGCTAGTTATAATAAATAGTAAAATATCACCTGTATTCTTTGAAGGATTAGGCAGGCTAATCCTTCAAAGAATACAGGTGATATTTTATGTTAATATTGTGTAAATAAATAATTTACGTGGAATAACCATGTCACAATTCCCACCACAACTCACACCAGGAGACATACACCCACAACAATTACTCAACAGCACATTAGCATTCCTTGTCCACCAACAGATGGCGCCACTAACAATGCGCGTCCGAGTTGTCGCCGCGAAACAATACGCCGCACGATACACACCACACGAGGTGACAAATTGACGCGGCATAATGACGCCAGCTAGTAATCGCGGGTGACTTGTGGGTGGGGGATAAATCTTATGGGACAGCGCAATTAGGTGGATATGTCATAGCTTTGTAAACGGATTGTCTTAATGTTGGTCTAACGGCCGTACCTGGCAATGAAGTTTGCTTTGAGCTACTGCATACATTGGTCTGAAAAAACGACGAGAAACCTATCGGGACAACCTACATTATAATATATACAAAGGAAAAAGGCTGATATTTTGATGATAAGGATGACGACATCTACTTCGCTATTTGTCAAGATAACATGGATAAGATGCATTGGTGGTAAATATCATTATTAAAAAATCTGACCTAAATCTAAATGAAAAATGTAAACAAACTGAAACCGTATACAAAGACAAAGTTATTTATCACATCAAAGCGCAGCATGGCAAAAACGAAAGAATGTCAGACTCAGAGGTAAAAGTGCTCAAAATCACTCACAAAGCAAAAATGTGCGACTTTTACAAAAATCCCTCTGAAAATCAGAAACTTTTTCATGGAAAATATGATAAAAAATAAGGTTCCACTGAATAACGGGAATATTTGTGACAGCTTGTTAGTTCAGTTTTGTTTTCAGTGATAGAAACGGAAATTAAAAAGCCTCTAGGCGTGTATTTGTTTAAATAGTTTTGTTTTAGTTTCCGTTTTCATAAAATTCTAAATAATGTAATGAAGTTTCAAGTTTTTTGTTGACACTAGTGAAATATAGAACTTTTGGAATTGTACTATATTGGAAGAAGATGGCTTTAGATAGCTTACACTTACCTAACTTATCTGGCAGATAATATCCTCCCATTTTTTTTTTATCAAACAGGAAGTGCACATCTTAAAACTGAAAATTAGCACTTACTTACATCTTCTAAGTACATAATAAAAAAAAGAAATACTGTTCGTTGGTAAGCTCTAAACTACTTAAACTCTAACTTCAGAATGACTGGACCGATTTGGCAAATTTTTGTTTTTAAATGTTCGTACGAACAACTTTTGTCTCAGCAACTTATTTATCTCTCACATCAAAAGTGTGAAAATGCTGTCTTTGTCGCGTCGCTACATGCGCGCACTTACAAACAAACCCGTAGACTTCATGTGAGAGACAAAAAAGTTGCTGGGCAACTAAGTTGCTCGTGGGCGACCCTTCCTCACGAACATTTTAAAACAAAAATTTGCCAAATCAGTCCCACAATATTCTGAATCAGGTTTTGACGGAAACGAAAATATTAAAAGTTGTCGGGGAAATTTAATGTGCATTTTCTATGGGAATTTTGTATGAAGGATTGGAAGCATAGGACAACGTCTGTCGGCTCAGCTAGTTTTTAATATTTCTGCTTTTAAATTATGTTTGCAAATGCACTAAACCCCAGACTGGAACTGGGTTAGTTCCCCACAATACTAAATCCATCCGGAACTAAGATCAATGAATACCGCTCACAAATCTGTAACCATTAACAAATTGAGCGGATCGGCGAGCCGGATTCAAATCGGAATAATTGATGTTCAAGCTCAGTCTGGGTCATTTGCTATTCTCACGAGAGCAGTGCTGCTAGAATTAGATAGTAGGTCTAGCTATTGTGCTAAAAGTGTAGAGTAAGATTTTGGTGAAATTGACTTAAATAATAATGAGTGAAAACCTTTTGTCACAAAATCTAAATCGTACATATATTGTCGATGATGCCAATTACGTATAGGTACTTAAACCTAGTTTGTAACGCAAGACGTAAATATTAAGAAAGCTTCAGGCCAAGGCTATAAAAAGATAACCTGATTATGATTTTGAAAGAGATTTTATCATTTACAATATTAGGTATCAATTCGCTTGACCGGTGTTATTATCAAGTTCATCGAACATCGGTGATTTGGGATACCTACTCGTATATTCCTTTTTCTTACTTTCGCAATAAAATATTTCACCAACTGGTGAAATGTGGGTTTACTAATACGCCTCTGGTGAATATCGACGTAATGCTCTGATGTGGTATATTTAAACGTACACAAAATTTCAATTAATTCAACTTCAAACAAGCACTTCTTCTTTTCGTGTCGATGGTACTCTTCCTCGTTGTTTTTTTTTTATTTTTTATATATACATAGTTTGAGGCCAGTACGCCAAGTTATGGGCCACGTTGATTGCGGCATCAATGGCTTTGTTTAGGGTCATCCAAGGTGCAGGTGAACGAGCACTGTAACATAATGTACATACTCACAGTTACTTTCATTCATTCCTCCAGATCAGAATAAGCATTCCTTTACCGTTAGGTGCTGATCTGATTATTTTTCACGACACCAGGACACGTTTTATCCACATTTCGTACACAGACAAACTTTAACATATGACTTCAACGATTCAGTGTCAACCATGGGTTGGTAATTTCGTCCACATTGATTCATATCATTTTTCCTTTAAACACTATACTTTTATTACATAATAACTATAGATTTTATTGTATTTTAATAATATTTATTTTATTATGACAGTTCTGGCATTTGATGTTTGAAACGTCATGGTAACGTTTGCTTTTAAATCCTTAGCTGCCAGCATCAAATGCTTAAATGCCAGGTTTAAACATATGCATACTTAGTCAAAGAAATAACACTGCTCGCATTCATATTTCAAATTCATATTTTCTACATGATGTTGTTCTACGAGTTTTCCTTATTGATCCACGCAATGTAGTGGTCAGTTCGAGTTTCGCCTCTAAAGCGAACACTAAGGTTAAGGCCTGATACTCCAGAGCCGCCTGTCTGCTCCAGAGCCATCTTACTACACCTCCGTGCTCCGTCCTCAAGGCTACGGATCTGAACCTGTCGGGCCGTATCTTATCTGAGGCCTGCCTTACCTGGAGGGTGCGTCCTCGCCGTGCTCTTCCTCCTGCTGCTGTGCTGCGACCGGCCTAGCTGCGTGGGCCCTCCTACGAGTGCCCTCCGTGCCGCACACGCATCAACTTCTGAGGGCCGCCTTACCTGGTGGGCTGTCAGCGCCCGCCGTGCCTCTTCCTCCTGCTGCCGTGCGGCGACCTGCCTTGCTGCGTGGGCCATCCTGCGGGTGCCCTCCGTGCCGCGCACGCACCTGCTCTCATCTGTACCTGCATCTGTACTCGGACTTCTGTACCCGCATCTGTTGCCAGCAACTGCTCCACCTCAGCCTCCTCAGTCTCCTCAGTCACCCATCATCATCATCATTACACCCCACCTCCACATTCTACACACCACTCGAGTTCATCTCCATCTTTTTATTGTAATAATATATTTTTAATTGTTTTCTACCTCCCTCTCTTTAATTTTATCACCCTGTACTTAGTTTTACTTGTCGCTACACGACAGCACTTAGGATACGTCAGCATGGAGGAGGAGGATAGATCAGCCCATTATGTCTCACTGGCATGGTCTGATCAAAAGCACCGCACTCACACCGTGTGTTGTTTGAAGCAAGCACTAATAACCAACATTACAGAAATTCCTTGCAACCCCACATTCGGAATACGTCCAACTATCCGCTATACCAACTATATCGCATTTCATACCAAACCGCAGTGAAACGCGCTCGGAACAATATTATGGAGAAATAATTACGTTTCCAACGCAAATCGAATTAAATGTTCGTTGCGGTTCTATCATATTATGTTTTAGTAATAATTTTGTACCTATATGTGATTGTAATTAGTTTGTAGGATAAGCTCTGTTTGATTATATGTTTCGGCTACTTTATAATGCTTGTGACGTGTGTTATTATTAGTGCTCGTTTTATAAATAATAATGACAAATGATATTCGTTTCTATAAATTTAATTAAAAATAAAACACCTGGACACGTTAAAAATAAATTATGTTCTGACACTTATTTCTATCACCGAGCAACATTATTTTTTTGTGGTTTGAAAACATGGGTGTGAAGTTTCATAGGTCAGACATAAGACATCTAAAGAATGTGCAATCAGTCACACACATAGAAATTTAAAATATATGGTCACACATCACAAAGTTATTGTTACAAAGTGGCATAAGTGACGGTAATCATGCAATTTCCATAAGGAGAGAGCAAGGAAGTCTCCCATTTTAACCGAAACAGCGGAAAATCCTTACTGAACCATCGTTATAGGTCCTTTGGACAGACCCTCATTTTCCAAAACTTTGAGTATACTTTTCTTTTAAAAGACAATTACGCGTAGTAACAGATTATCGACCCTTTCCCAAAACAACAGCCCATCCCCAAACGACCTCAATAAAAATAACGTTCAGAATGTACAGTCAATGCTACACAGCAAAATGTATTGTATAAAATTGCTGTAGGTAGTACTTTTATTTCATCTAAGTACATATAAATTACATTTTAAATATTTTTATAAACAAAAAGATAAAAAAAAACATTTAAAATATATAAAATAGTAGCCCACCGGTATTGGGACAGGGTCCAAGCTACAGGTCAGGGCTCCAGAGAGAGGAACTTCCTGACAATGCGAGCCGTGTCCAGAAGTACCTACCGCTTTCCGCTAGTAATTTTATTGTTACGTAACAATAAAAGTATTAGCTACTTTTATATTTAGAAAATTAATAAGTATAATTCTATTTCTACTCTAAGTGAGACAACGATTTTTTCGTGTAAAGCATTGATTGAAACGATGAGTTGTTGTGCTTAAAGCAGGTTCTTATATAAGTACATAATTATATTTTTATGTAACATTTAAATCGTTACGAAAGTTGCTTTTTAATTTTGGAAAGTGAAGACATATTTCAGCCCTTGACTGTACCAGAAAATGCTCAAGTAATATTTAGGTGCAATTTATCGCTCGAGTTTGGACATAAATTATTTTAAATGATCAGTCGCGGCTGCACTCTTTATGTTAACGGCTTTTTGGTTTTATCTTATTGTAGTTACATAACGGTTTGAGAGAATTTAGTATGAACATATGAATTTAGTCAGTATAATAATCATTATTACGATCAAAAGAGCATTTTTTACAAATAAAGAGTTGAATAACTCCTATCTTATATCTAAAACTAATTATGGCAATATGTTTTCAAGTTAGATTCAACAGACAAATATCCATTCACCTTATTTCCCACATCCCTCTATCAGTGAGCTACAAAATATTTATCATAAATAATTGTTTACACATTTTGACATGACCTTGTATATATATATATAACCCTATACATATAACCTTGTATATATAACCATTCGTCAAATATTTCAAAAGAAATTAAGCTCTTCACGACATCTTAGAAGAAAAAAATAAGAATTGAAAAAGATAAAAGAATTAGTGCCAGTATGAAAAATAAAAGAATTATCACCGGAATAAAAATACTTCGCTTCCACACCTATTTTTTTTTTATTTCTTTTTTTCCTACTTTTTCATGTAATAATAAATGCGCTTCAGGGAATGAAAACGTTTGGTTAGATTAAAACCTGTGCAATCTAATGTTTGTCGTAATTCTACAAGCCAGTTTTTGCTGGTCTGTGTCCGCACGATTTACGATAAAAGATAAAATGACAGAAATGAGTGGCTAAATAATTTATAAGAAAACTTTGCAACTAGAAGGTAGTTTATCAGAAATAAATACGATAATAAATGATGCAGAACGTTATTATATTTCGCCCCAATCATTTCACCGAACTTATCAACCATGTTGTAATATTCTTTCTGCTCAGGCTTTTTAGATTTCCACATGAGGAAAAAACTATATTTTCAATTGTTATTGTTCAACCTTCAGGCAGTTTTGAGTCTCCCCAAACATTCCGATTACATAACATCACGCTGATTTTCCGCATACGAATAGGCAGAAGTCAATGGTAGCCCCCGATTATGCCAGTTATGTTATACCTAGTTATAAGTTGTAAAAAGTAAAACGCAACCAGGTCTGGGGCTTGGACCCTGACACCACACAGAGCAGCCACTCTTGCGATAGCAAAACATAAGCTAGATTTTTAAATGAAGAATATGAGAAAACAAAAAGTAAATTTCTATTTCATTGCAAATACTCAATCACACCAAGCTCTCGGGTAGGATATGCTTCATTCAGTATTATTTTTCTGAAATACGATCTAGAATTTTAATATCCCTAGTTATGCAACAGCGTCCAGCAATATAACTATAATAACCAACCTGCATTAAGAATAATAACCGACCTGCAATAACCGAGGCGTTATGGCTATGCAGCTGTAATAGCATATGCAAATGAAGCCATTACAAGAAATTATAGAAGCGGTTAACCGTAGCAGTTTGTCTGCTATTTAGATCACAATCACACCGACACACGGTCTAAGCAGGTGTCCATTAAGCAAAATTATTTTAATAAAATTGATAAATGATTTTAATTCAGTAAGTAGGTTTGTACAAATACTTTTATACGTCAATCACATTAATAACTAGATGAGGTCGACGTTTCCTATTCAACTACTCTCGAGAAGGAAAGCCGAAACAAACACAGAGGTCCCAGTCCTTTATAAAGCTCATTACATAATCTTTGTCAGATCATGTGATGACCATGTAGATTGGTGTCCAAAATGGTCTTATGAGGAAAGAAGCAAACAGATTCTAGTGGACCTGTCCAATCAGTGCACGCATTGTACTATGAATCTCAATAATAACAAACATCACTCCTGTATTCCCCAAAGGAGTAAGAAGAATTTGATATGCACACCTATATTTTGCCAGATATATTTATTTAAGTCCCATGTAACAGTCTATTGTCAATGGCTGGCAATGGTATGTATATGTAGGTATATATAGTCTGATAATTATTTTGTGCCCGATGCTTGAGGAAACTCTCAGGTGTTTCCTCATCGAAAAATGCTATAAAACTGTTTCAGATCCGGGAATCGAACTCTGGATCCCACACTCAGTATGTACATTATAATTTCCTAAAGCCCGATCCACATGAAAGACGTTAAATAATGTAACCTAAAATACCCAAAAATACTAGGGTTACATCTTATAATAACAAGTGACATTAAAACAAGTCCCGACGGCCACTAGACGAGAAACAAGACCAGTTTCTCCGAGAAAAATAATTGTCCCTTTTTCATCTTATTTTGTATTACAGTCTGCTTATAAAAACCCCTTTTTGTTACCTTATTATACTCTTGATAGTTTGTCGCCAGCTTAACAAAGTGTAATATCAAGTTGACGTAGATGAGAAAATAAACGCCATAAGAAAAGGTTTTTTATTACCTAATTAATTGAGGTATTTTTAATAAGTAAGACTTTTTAGTTGGTGCTTACTGACCGAAGATAGAAAATCTATACTCTAACGAAACATAATAAAAATAACAAAAACAGAACAATCATTAAAAACGTATCGTCCCCGTTTCAAAACACAGCTCAGTAGTGACATCTATTGCCGACAACTGCAAAGACGGTTGCCTGTTAGCGACAATAGATGCCGCGCACTACGCTTTGAACGATTAGTTCCAGTTTCTTTTACACGATGGCGCTAAAAGTTATTTGAGTTTTGTAAACATCTAAAATTTTTAGATTTTAAGGTTTACGGAGTGTCAGAGTGTTTAGTGAGTTGATTAATAAAATTGAACTAGTGAAAGAAAGAAAATACATTTATAAATAAATGTATTTTCTTTCTTTCACAGACTAACCGACACACAATACACCAGTAGGTACACATCAGATAGCAACAAATAAAAAACAAAATAGAAAGTTTATAGACCGATGTAAGAAAAGAGCAGGAAAATGTCCCTCACGGCTGCACCAAAAACGCCCAGTTCAGCAAAAATGCCAGACAACTAGTGCCTGATGCTGGTTTTCACCTGAACCTGACGTGTGAGGTGACGGATGTAAATCAGTTTTACACTGCAACGTGACGTGTGTATGCATACTTAAATAAGATAGGTAAATATGTTTCAGATAAAAAATAGTAACGAATATTTAGGGTAAACTCATCTAATTCTGTGACTCGCCTAATTCGGTGATATTAGGTTTGAGCGCTATCATAGGGCTATACGAGTGAAATCAATGGTTTGAAATACAACCTTAAGCCTCTGTGATAAAGTTCAAATTCAAAACCAAATATCACCGAATTAGGCGAGTCACAGAATTAGATGAGTTTACTATACTTACATAAATAGTGTGAGTTGAGTAATTTTGCAAAAATAAATAAATAGTGCTAACATTCTTAAAAAAAACTTTTGTCCACGATAAAACGACTATGATTACCGACGATAACGATTTTGAAAATTCAAGCTTACGTAAACAAAGAAAATCGTAAAAATATTTAGGAACACGTAAACGTGAATGAGTTTACAAGCCTCACGAGTCACGGCAACACTCAATGGTCAGAGTTGCCATAAACATCTGTCTTTATGTCTTTATTCGTTTATGACGTAACTTGTTCGTCTGGGATTTGAATTTACAAACATTGCCAGTGTAAATAAGTTGTAAGTACCTACCTGTCGTAAAATAACTTCGTCTTTCATTACAAGAGATCTTTCAGGGGAATTTATGAGTATAGACATTACACGAGTTGGAAATTAACTTTAATTACATGTAACTAATTATATTTTAGAATGTTTCATATGTAAAGATTTTGACATCAAAGATTGACATTATAATATTGTTCCCGTGTGTGTTCCATTCAAAAGTTTAGAATACTTTAGGAAAGTGCTGTTACTTATTCTGAACAAACAAGTTACTTTTACAAAAGTCTCTGCCAAGAAAAAGCGGCGATTAATATGAAAACAATTCCATTCCAATATCTTACGGTTCATTATTGATATGCAAAGTGTGTTTTTAGGAGTTAATTTTCACCTTAAAACTAATAAAGAACGAATGTATAATTGATTTGGATAGGTATCAACATTCAGGACACCTTAATTCAATTCCCATTTCAGTATTTTTCACGCGTAAGCTTTACTTATTCAGCGGAAAAAATTACACAAATTCATGTAACATTTATATTTCGTACTTAATTCCGGCCACGAAATCAACATTCCCAGAAACTCCGACAATGAGAGCCGGGCTAAATCGTTTACCGAATTTATTCGGCATCAGCAAACCGTATCAGCAAGCGCGATAAACAATGAAAAATGATCTCTGAAAACAACAACCTGAATCACACCTTATCTCCAACACAATAGGACTGAAATTACTCCCGAAAGTAACAAGAAAAACGCTTACAGCAACAGCGTAAATATTCAAAAGACATCAATCCACATGCCAGGTGGGAGAAAACAATCAATCTCTGATTTTCCGCGACGAAATCGGTCTGTCTCTTTCTTTCGTATAGTAAATTGATGGGTGTAAGCAAGAGGGAAGGTGATGTAGAAATAATCGGAGCCAGTTGCACGCGAAGTTTTCTATACATTTTGTTCGTTTTATTTCGGGAAAGTTGGAGTATTTTATTTTATAAGGTAGGTAATTACGAATTTGGGTAGTTGCGACTGTAGCCTACTTTTACTTTCATGAACTTACGATCAAACTTACTTTCAAGTTCCGCACGTGTTTTTTATTCTTGCTGAGATTTGAAAACAATGATTATATTTTTCTACTTCCTGTACCTACATAATGAAAATAAAATTGGAAACGAAATTATTGGACAGACCATATTTGAACGCTAATGCCTTAGCACTAAAATAGAGGAACGTAACGTTATGACCTCTTAATACCTTTAAACTTTAAGGAAGGTTTTCCTTTACAAAATGATTCCTAGATTTTCACAAACTTATTTAACTTCCTTATATCCAAGGATCAAACATGCTCACAATATTTTCACCCCATTTGGATGAAACCATCACGAAATTCTAAAAATCATGACACTTGAAAACCACTCACCAACCAAGGATGAAACAGGATGACAATCAACCCCCTTGGGATGAAAGCGTGATAATACTCGTTGAAATTCAAAGTGTTTCAGTACGTGCAAACAATTTGTTAGCACAGCGACGTCAGCCGTTGATAGAGTCACGTAATAAACGGAGAGAAGACTACATTTCTCAGACGCACTCTACATACTTTGTAGAGTTTTCCTTGAAATTCTCTTAGATTTTCATTAGATTAAGACTTTGTTTTAAGGTTTTGGAGAGGAAAGACAATTTAATAGATGTTAATATGCTGGAGAATTTGCAACTTTAATACCTTTAGATGTGGTTTTTTTTTTCATTGAAAGTAAAATTATTTTAAGACGTCTTTAAACTTACTCATTATCGGAAATCAGTATATTCAAAACTTGACATTTTTATCTTGTAATATTAAGTATTTACCTACTGTCTTTAGACAAAATGAAGCTAACTGGCGAAATAAGGGTGTACTAAAGGTATACACCTCTGCCGAACCCTTCGGGGAGTACAAGCGTGATGTTGTGTTCATTGGTGTGTCTATTTCTCTCTTGGCTACAGTCAACTCGTAAATATTATTATTATTTAACTGTTAAATATGGTGATAATGGTTTTCTCTTTTGTTTTACAGGTAAACACGACCACGACATTGAAGAAAAGGTTTGAAAACGAAATCGAATTATTAATGCAAGAATAACCTCCCTGTTTTATTTAGTTTTATAAATTAATTAGAAAAATAAAACAACTACGTATATAATAATTCACTGTCTAAATAAATTAAAATCCCGTAAAAGTTTATTAAGAATTTAAATTCTTAAATCTCATTGACATTTAGATAACTTAAAAGTCAAAGAAAATTAGAGAAGCATCTCAGAAAGTACTTGAGGAGCTTTGCAAACTACGAGCTCAGAGTTCTGATTAATAATTAATTAGATTTAACTTTATGTTAAGTACCTATATAATTGAGCAAACACTTAATACGAAAGTTGTTACATTCAGAACAATCTGGTTCAACCAGCAGACCGATTACGTAACACACATATCTTTGATTTTGACAGTTCGACCAATTACATTGCGTCGTTTATTGAACCGATTAATCTACTCAACGCAATGCACGTTGTTGAACTGTCAAAATAATATAAGTTATTGCGATGAATGACAAGGGTGTGATATGCACTTACCCCCGATTTCTGAATTGAGAATTTAATGTTGTTCACTTATCAAACTCTATTTAGCAGTACTTCTAGTGTTTATTTATTTCTA
Source organism: Apamea crenata (assembly GCA_949629185.1). Lineage (NCBI taxonomy): Eukaryota > Metazoa > Arthropoda > Insecta > Lepidoptera > Noctuidae > Apamea > Apamea crenata. The sequence continues at coordinate 545,685 of OX451375.1, forward strand.
TTATTATAAAACACTAGAATATTATATATTTGGTTTAAGCCAATATCATTTTTAGGTTATCGTTATTATTAAAAACTACATCTTCTTGTCATTTTTTTGGTCAAAATATGGAAACTGCGGTTATTAAAATATAAATTAAAGCAACTTAAAAAAAAAGTTTCATAATAAATTAGAGCCAAGAAAATATAACAAGCCAATTTAAAAACCATTCAGCAGCCCGTTTTAATATCAAATCTTATTGCCTTACTTTTTTAGTCGCATTGCAATCTCCAGGAAATGCCGACGTTGCAAATTTCAACGTTGTCACTTTCCAGACATCTGATTAACTTGCAATAGTTCCTGAAATGTTCAGCTTTCCCTTATCTCGTGAACACCTTTATTTATTTCAGCAGAAATAAAAAAACGTTGTTGGAAAGTACGCAGTTCCTATCTGTGGCACCGGAGAAATCTAATTATTTTTTAGGGGTTTCAAGCCTTAATTGGAAAACGGATTACTGAAAATCCTAGTAACGGATTTTAGTTCACTTTTCTCGGTTTTTCGGATAGAATTGAATTGAAATTCGGCAAGGTAAAATGTAACGGTACACAAAAAGGCACACTTTGGGCCGAAAATGGAAGTCATCCTGTAGCACAGCTTTTAATACATATTCAGTATAATGTCCCGTATAACATTCCTATTTAGCATTTTGTCTTCAGCCTATATTATTCCAGTTTTACATAAGGTCATAGGCATGTCGAATTACTAACCACCAAATTGGATTCCTTTCAATCCTACTCTCCCTCCAGATAGCCTGTGGGCCACACTACGTTTGTCGATTCCTGGAAAACAAGAACACGTCCACCGGCCATCGGTTATATGATTCCCATGTTACTACGTGTACGTGTACTGTACCGATATTATGAAACTAGCTTCTGCCCGCGACCTCGTCCGCGTGAAATGTCTTGTTCCCGCGCCCCACCGCGTCGCATCGCATCGCTTGCCCGCGTTATTAATTCGTTTTAGTTTAGCGTTCTTTCTGACTTTACTGTATTCATAGTGCTCGGGTCCTGAGGGTCCTAGCGTGATATTAAATAGCTTACAGCCGTCCTCGAGAGTTAGGTTGTCAAATGCATGTTTTTCAAATACGACTGGTCGTTCCAGAGATTAGCGCGTTCAAACAAACAAACTTCTCAGCTTTATTATTAGTATAGATTCAACCGAAGTCATTCTAAGTACTGCCCGTACGTCGAGCAATAACGCCTTCAATCCCCGAAATTCGAAAACCCGGCTCCGGAAAATGTCCGAGCCTTTAGCAAACCAGTTTCATCAACGTTACACTGCGGCCTTCTATAAAACTGAGTCGGCGTCACATGCAGAAAGGTGAAAAGGCCCAGTTGTCGTAGACACGTGAAAAGAATGTCACACACAGAATGACAATCCACCTTCATAATCGGTCTTTATTTTTTTAATAAAATATAAGCTATAAGAAAATATAATATTATTGTACCGTGTAATGCAAGACTAGCACTGATACAAATATTCTTCAAGAGGATTAACGGTAGCGTCTTCTTGTTTGAAGGTATATCCTACAATCAACAGACATGGAATTTATTTCACTGACCTATTTCAAAGGGATGGACCTCGTGTTTACTTGGCCTAAAAATGACAAAAACACACTGAGCATTCGAAATGATTAATGCAAAAGATTTTAATCGCTAGATTTGCCCTCAATGGACTTAGTCACGCTAAAAAGTGTCCATACTGAGAAGAATGTGAATTCTTCTCAGTTTTTCTCACACTTTCTTAATAGACATTTAAACATTTAACACATTACTTAATAGCGTTTCAGAGCTAAACGAAATAGAAACACGACTGTCTCTTGTCCCAGTAGGGCGAATTTTACCATTTAAATCTTTGATTAATGCGCATTCCTTACATGAAAAGAGGCTTCCACCCGCAACTACCGGCCAATATGACAATAGTGGCAATGTTCCCGAGGACTGCTCGTACAACCGAGCTCGATTACATACATTAGTGTCCCTTCTGCAGTAAGGTATCAACATTTTTACGTACGCCTATGTCACAGGGTTCCTATATAAATGCAAATGCGGTGACCCTTTGTCGGGACCTTACAAAGTAAATTTGATGGTACATTACTTTTATTGGCACTGTAGGCGAAATGCGGAATATTTTTGATTTTATTTTGACCCATTTTGGGTCGAATTAAGTTAGGGTTTGATGTTGGGTCTCTGGTACAGGTGTTGGAACTGATACTTGTTTGTGGAAAACGATATACATATATTTTGTACTGTATTTTCACTATATAATATGAGAAACTGCAGGGGATGCTATAGGGGTGAAGCCGACGTTACAAGAATATGACGACAGTCAATTAACTTTACACTGAAACAACAATGAGTGTTTAGAAATGAGGCACTTAGAAAAAGGATTATGGTCGTAGTCACCTCGCTCAGTAAACAAGAAAAATATAGTTCTGATTGCACATATAATTCCACTGAAGCCGAAATAGAGAATGACATCATATTTATAAATCTGAAAAACTCTACATTCAAACAAAATTAAGATAAAAAATGTACAGCTTCAACCCAAATAATTGGCACGCGTCGACCCAGTTTTCCGCCGAGCCGGTCGGAAAATACACGAAAATGTATGGAAACAGTAAAACAGTGGAACTCGCGGGTTCCGCACAAATGCTGTCGCAGTTGGACAACATGCTAGCTTGTTTCATTAATTCACTTTTTTGTTGGGTTGAATTTTTTTAGACTAATGTGTGGGTAGATCGGAGTCCGCAACGTGTTCTCTTTGAGAGCAGTGGTGATGAAATAATTTACATAAAGTAAAACGTCTGTCTGGGTTTGAACCTACGACCTACAACTCGTAAGTCGCCGCCGTTACCAGTGGGCCACCACTGCTCTCTTGTGAGGAGGTGAATGGCTATGATGAATGGTTTGATCATCAATGTTCACTATCTCATCCTACAAGATCCTAATAATCTGCAGCGGTGCATGCAGGTAACCAGCTTAATACCTCAAACCTATTGACAGTTATGAAACTCTGACTACCCGTAGCGACTTTCACATGTAAAGGTATGACAATTAGGATAGATACCTATGGGTTATTACGTAACACACTAACAGGAGCTATAGCTATCATTTTGAGCAGACAATTTTTTCTAACATATGAAGCAATGGATTAGCAACATCCTTCAACGTCATACAGATTGTAATTAAAAGTGTGTTACGCAAATAGGGTGCTAGACACAGCTACTCTGCGAACTATGAACAACATGGATTGCTGAAAACAAACACGCACACATAGCCATCCACATCCTTTCAGTCACAGACCACGAGGCTCATTTATTCTGTGCTAAATAGCTTTCAAAATAAAAGCGCCACAATATTTTCATAACCGTTTCATCAATTCCGGTTCAGAACACTAAAATCCCACAATCCATATTGCATAATATTAAAAAGCTGACAAGTGCGAGTCGAACTCGCTCAAGAAGGGTTCCGTGCACCGTGCACGGTACGTTTTTTAAATAAACACGTTTGTTGTATCGGGACCCCCTTTAATTTTCATCTTTATTTTATTTTTATTATTTGTGGCAGTCATAGTAGTACACACACTGAAAACTTCAAGTGTCTATTACGAGATATACAGGCCTGTGACAGACTAACGGACGAACGGACGTCGGAGCCTTAGTAATAGGGTCCCGTAGTCACACTTTGGGTACGGAACCCTAACTAGCAGAAAAACAACAGGGGCGCCACAAAAAATGGCCGACAGCCTGTGGTAGATAAAAACTTCGATTTCCCGCATACTGATGGTATGTTAGATATGTTTGAGTTTCATGTAGGTATTTGTACGGGGATGGTATTGGTTTTGGGAACAGAAAGAGGTTTGTAGATATTGTACCGATATTGAATTAATAGGGGTGTACTAAAAGTGAGTGAGGGACAGGGACCCACGGGCGATTTATTCTCGATTTTCACACGCTCTGCTCAGCGCCGAGAGTGGAAAATCAAGGGTTTTCTTGAGGCGCTGGGATGCGCTCTGTTAGATTTTCAATGCTCGGTTCAATAACCAGAAAATCCAGTATCATCCAGTATCATCATCCATCCATATAATATCCATAATTAGTAAATGCAACGGCCGACCGCTTAGCCAGCTACCATGCAACCTTACTGACTGGTTAATCAGCACGATATAAATATTCTTCCATAGAAGAAGTTAGTCACGTTACCTAGCTCAGTACAAGGTTCTAACAAACTAAGTATAGCCCATGTCATACCTTTTCCATCATGCCCTAACACCTGCACCCAGGAGGAATAATTAATTGATGAACGATGCCAAAAGCGCCGTCCGTGTAGCTTAGGTAGTAACCTCAAACTCAATAGAAGAAGAAAAAAATAATTGATTATTCCTGTAGGTATTCTTTAGGACATACCGGTTTCCTCATGATGTTCTATCATGGGGAAACCGGTATGTCCTTGAACCAATAACACGAAGACATGTGGCATCTACCAACCCGCACTGGGCCCGCGTAGTGGATTACAGCCCACTCCCTCTTACAGAGAGGAGGCCTGTGTCCCAGCAGTGGGAACATTATAGGATGATTATGCACGTTATGCACTTCAGGCAGCCTTTCTTTTCCCTGTAAAATGTTAACTCAATTGTACAGTATAGAATCACAAAGCTATTCTTGCATTAAATGCGTAAGAGCGTAAATTCCTTGCTAATTAATGACTCATTCAAGGCTGCGGTTACTCGCGCACTTGCCTGCGGAGCTGCAGTGCGTCGCCGATGTGCAACGAAGCGTGAAGGTACGGTCAAACGGGGTCAGTACTAATTCTTGAACTACGAAAACCACCCTTACTGCTGGGTAATGGAGACGCTGACAAGGTCAAACGGTTAAGATAGTCGCGCGATTGATTGTACATGTTCAGAAGTGATGGTCACGCCATCTGTGGTAAATGATAAATGATTTTATTTTGTAAGTAGGTTTGTACAAACACTTTTACACGTCAATCATATTTTAAAACTAGATTAGGTCGGCGTTTCCTATCTGACTACTCTGAGAAGAAAGGCCGAAACAAACTCAGAGGTCACAGTCTCTTTTAAAGTCCAGACATAATCTTGGTCAGATCATATGAAGACCATGCAGGTCGATGTCTGAGATGGTCTTTTGAGGAAAGAACCACACAGATTGAGAGACCTGTCCAGTCAGTGCACGCATTTGTCAGAAATCGGGCAGCTCAACTCAAAACTTAAGGAGCTCGACGATTCGACGAACAATACCAAAGAAAGGACATTTGGGTAGGCCACATTAATTACTCAAACTGCCAGACCATGACAAAACTAAGAGAACAGAGAGAAGAATAAAATATAATAAAAATAAAGTCACCCACATAGTCTTCACATTCACAATAATTAAAATAATAGAATACTTTACAAAGTAAGCAAATGTCATAGTACTTATATATAGAATTCATTGATTTCAAAGTGTATATAAAAAAGAAAAACAACAACAAAACAGACAAATAAGAACACTACATAGGTAAAAAGTTGGAAGCATCTCAATCCCAAGCCTTTTTGTCCTCGATATAATCCTTAACGGTATAAAAGGCTTTCTGGCACAACTGACGTTTAATGAATGATTTGAATTTATTAAGGCTTAGATCTTGAACGGGGCTTGGAACTTTATTGTAAAAGCGTATACATTGGCATCTGAACGAGCCACCTATGTATGTAGGTATGTCTGCCTCATTGCTTTCTGTTAGTGACTGGATGGTGATATCAATAGTGAATACGACTAATAGTTTGCCACGCTGTAGACTGTGTGTTTTCTAACTGTTGTAGTTAAAGTTCTTTCTAAATATTCAGCGGGTATGTAGCAAACATTACACACTGATCTGAAGATGCCTTTTTTAATGTTAAATAGCACAATAATAAATTAATCATTTACTAAAAATTTATGGAATGAAGTTTTGGGCAAACAAAATTTAAATAATTGTCGTGCCAGCGACACGGAAATTTATGGAATGTAAATTATTCTGAAATAAATGATTAATAATTATGATTATTTGCAATTCAATACCTATTAATTTAAGTTTAGCAAAACACTGCCACCATCATTGTTAAATGATTCCTTCACAAATACGAGAAAGTTACTGTTTAATAACTAAACTTAGACATAGGTTGACATCCAACACAAGTTTTAAAGCCAAACGAAAACTGCATCCAACTGGAAAAAATAACTTAATAAAATTAGGAATTAAACTTAAAGTACAAACAGCTGTTTTTGCTCAGTGCCGACCGCAGTATTAAATTCTTGACTTAACGATGAGTTTTAATGACTGAAAGTAATTGCTGAAACCGATGCTTCGCTTTCATGAATGTTGCTGAACTGACTACTGATCGTTGTGGTAGAAGAATTGCGAATTGTTGGTTAATTGATGCCAGGGGCGGATGGTGAATATTTTTTTTTTTAAACAATGCTTAATTTTACATAACCCGAGGGGCCCCTGGCTTCATAATAACAGCCACACAGGTCGATCGATCAGGTTAAGCTACGCTCGCCGCGATCAGTCTGTGGATGGGTGACCATCTTTACATAACGAGAACGGCTTAACGTGCTTTCTGAGGTACGGAGGGGCCGTACCTCAGAAAGCACGTTAAGCCGTTGATTCCGGCTTTCATTCATAGATTTTTGTAAGCCGTTACAGGTAGTCAGGAGCCCGAAAGTCTGACAACCAGTCTTACCAAGGGGTATCGTATTACCCAGTAACTGGATTGTGGAGCTCAGATAGGCAGTCGCTCCATATAAAATACTGGTATTCAGCTGGCATCTGGTTAGACTGGAAGCCGACCCCAACATAGTTGGGAAAAAGCTAGGCAGATGATGATGATGCTTAATTATATATTTATAATAAATGCTTTTTTTTATATTTTTATAATTTTTTATAACATTACATCACGCTCGTTTGTCGCGTTATGCAGAGGTGTTCCGTTAGTAACCCACATTTCATATGTTCAAGCCCCATAAATGTATTAGGAACTAACTGTATTCATCTTTTCTTTTACCATTTCAATGAAGCTGAAGCAACAATCTTATTTTTAGGGTTCTGTACCTCAAAAGGAAAAACGGAACCCTTATAAGATCACTTCCGTCGGTATGTCCGTCTGTCAAGACCCTTTTTCTCAGGAACGCGTGGAGTTATCAAGTTTAACTTTAAATTAATTTGCTTGAATGATGCACTGAAAAAAACTAAACTTCTAAGTCAACGTTCCGTTTACGTTCCGTTTACGCCGCATATTTTGACACTCGCAAGGGAATCAAAACCGGGTACTTCCCATTGACCTAGAATGCTGGGGAGTTTGTTGCGCCTCTTCTTCTTCCCAGCGATAGCACTAGGAAGTGGTGAAGGGCGGGCGTTTTTAGGGGACTGGCTTTTGTAATTTTGACGTTCGAAAAGTGCTGATTCTCAGCCTTATTTGAATACATTTTTGACTTTTGATTTTGATTTGATTTACATATACCTACAAATTTGTACGGAACCCTGGGTGTGCGAGTCCCGCGGTTCTTTGTTTTTATATAAAACTGGATTATACATGTTACTGTAAACTTCTTGACGTAAAAACTTTTTCTTTGTTTATTGCCTTAGAAGGAGCAATTAAATTGCTCCTTGCAAACGGGTTCTCAAAAACACTGTTTATTGACTGTAGACTTTTGTTATCTTCTTTTTAAATTCCGTTTTTCGAGACCTTTGCAGACTGCCTCTCGAATAAACTAAATATCTAAGAAAAGAAAAAGGTTTCCACTGCATTGCAGTAATTGTAACCAAACCATTTCAAGAACGCCAATTTAAACAATTCAGTTACAATAAGCCAAAACCTAATTTATACTACCTACGGCTTAAGCGGGTTAAAAAACGTTTTTACACATATAACAGACTGTGGTTAGGCGTCATTGCATTATTTTACTTTTCATAATATTCTAAACCTAAGTAGTAAATAGTACCTAAGTAATGGTGACTGAAAAAATAGCGGGCAAAAGACCTAGAGGCCGAAGCCCAAAAAGGTGGTCGGATCAAATATTTGAACATTTAGAGGTACCTACAGACAGCGCCGCAGTCCACCAGGCCACTGATCGTAACAAATGGAGCTGACAGACCGTTGACAATTTGAGACGGAGTCACGATTCTCAGCAGTGACAGAGCGATTTAAAAGAGAGGAAGTAGCCCTGCAGTGGGACAATACAGGCTTGTCATAAATAAGTAATAATCTACGCTCAACTTCACTGATGCATTCCACATTATCTCCGAATACACCATACTTCCTTCGTTTTATAGTAATATAATGCCCTCATAAAGTGTACAGGTCAACATAAAACGCGAAACGTGGTCCGCATCGGAACCAGCGGAACAGACCAGCGGGAGCAAAAAGTGTCGAACGTCTCTTAACGACATTTTAACGACCCGGATGGAACGTTTTAAGTGATTCTTTAGGGCTCATAGTCATCACGTCAGTGCCAAGTAGATAGAATAGAGTTTTTCAAAGTTTTTTTCTCCTTGGAGCCTTTAAAAGGTATTAATTTTTGTAGTAAAATGAGCGCTAATGCGTCGGTAGTCTCATCTGCCTAGCTTTACAAGTGTCTTCCAGTCACAAGTTGTGGGTAGGTAACTGAATATTTAGTACGTACTTCATAATGTGTTTGTCCAGTTGGTCTAGTGGTCGCAAGCTCTACAGCAGAGCTTGAGTTCCTTGATTCGATTCCCAGGTCGGGTAGTCTTTTTGGCTTTTTTTATCAAGAATTTCTCAATAGCAACCCGGGGTCTGGATTTGTGCTATAGCCTCGCCCCTTAGTACGTGGGTCTTAACATAACATTTGTGCTATAGCCTCGCCCCTTAGTACGTGTGTCTTAACATAACATTTGTGCTATAGCCTCGCCCCTTAGTACGTGGGTCTTAAAATAACATTTGTGCTTTAGCCTCGCCCCTTAGTATGTGGGCCTTAACATAACATTTGTGCTATAGCCTCGCCCCTTAGTATGTGGGCCTTAACATAACATTTGTGCTTTAGCCTCGCCCCTTAGTACGTGGGTCTTAACATAACATTTGTGCTTTAGCCTCGCCCCTTACGTCGTGGGTCTTAACATAAGTGGCGGATAAAATATATTAGGGGTTAAAGTATGAAATTGCTTATTTGTACTGCAAAATTGAAATTAAGTTTTTTTTTTATTTAACATATTTATTTAATCAAAATATTTACCATTATTATCTATACATTGCTGCCATCTAATAGGAAGGTCATTTATGCCTTTGCGATAGAACTCTCGTGATCTAGATTCGACAAACGGTGTGAAAACATTTTGTACTGCCTCCTGAGAAGAAAACTTTTTATCACGTAGAAAATTGTCCAAATCTCGAAAAAAATGGCAGTCCGTTGGAGCAAGGTCTGGCGAATACGGAGGGTGACGAATGGTTTCTAATTGCAGTTCCTGTAGAGTTAAAACGGTTTCTCAAATCATGAGGCACCCATTTCTCATATTTTTTTATTTTATTGATTTGACGCAAATGAGTCAATATTAATATTACCGTGTCAATATTGTTGGTAAGGTAACGTTAAACCATGCTGCTAATTCCTGGGTAGTTTGGCTTGGATCGGCTTCCACCATCTCTTTCAATTCATTGTTATTCACCTGTGTGGGCGGTCTTCCACGTGGTTCGTTCTTCAAATCAAAGTTTCCATCACGATAGCGTTTAAACCAAAATCGCACGGTGCGTTCATTAGCAGTCTCCTCTCCAAACGCAGCATTGATATTGCGAGCTGTTTCTGCCGCGTTAGTTCCGCGTCAGAACTCGTATTCCAAAATAACTCGAATTTTCGAAGTATCCATCTTTCTTGTCTAAGATGAATTAAAAAAACAACTGAAAGTCGATAATCGAATGTTGCACATTTTTTAAAAGAAGAACTTCATAGGTACCTACCATGTGAAAAAAGTTTCACTCAAAAATCTCAAACCATGAAGGTTCTATGTCAATTCGAAGTACCTATTACAATTCATACTTTAACCCCTATTATATTATTACAATACTTCAGGTCACACCATATGTTGGAATGGTACAAACGGTGACCTTTTTGCCAAAAACATTTTTTCCAGACAATAGGATGAAAAAATCATACGGAAGAATACATAGAATCAGGGGCAGTTTGCAGTGTCCAAGTTTTAAATATTCAATGTTAGGTCTTCCTACACTAAGAAAGACATAGTTAAGTATCTGTGTCACCACTAAGGATCTCTAAACTATGGACACACATTTGACAAAACAAAATGAGGCGTATTAGGTAGTTTTTGTTTCAAACTACTAAAACTGAAAATCATAAAATTTATATCGCTACTGAAACAAAAAGGGATTTACATCCATTCATACAAAGAAGCTGTAACAATGTGTGTGAGTTACCTCCCTCGTCGAAGTTGCCCGTCATTGTTACGTCTACACACAAAGTTACTGAGGTAACTGCTGCATAACAATACGTTCTTTCATAGTTCATGACTAGTTTTCAGTCGGTATGAATCCTGGGAGATTTAGGGCACTCGCAGTCTTCACGTGGGTATTGTCGTGAAATTAAATAGGTATGCTGTGTGTGTGCTGTGATGTTTGCTTAATTTAATATTTAGCATATTAGTGGAGATGGAGCACTGACCTATACACGACCTATATATATGACCTATAAACAAGTACGCTGGTCTTCATAGGATCGATGACAAAATGAAGACATTTGATATTCGCCATTTTGGCGCTGACAGCAACGTGAGCGTCTGTGGAACTATTATTTTTGCAGCGATTTTTACAAGATGCGCATACATTCATAATAAAAATGTTCTAAATATCTCGTAGTAAACATAAAATACAAAAGTCTTATACCACGATTTAGACCTAAATCATCAAAGACGTACCAAAACAGACCGACGGCCATTTGCGGCAATGTGACAATTTTAGTTCCTGAGACGCTCGAGCGGGGCGCATTGAATGGGCACAGAAAACAACTGTCATTTCGTATAGTATATATTTAGTACAGCGTACTGTAATACAGGTCAGTGAGAGGGAGGTATTTGCCCAAGAGTGGAAATGCGCAGGCGATTAAAAAAAGTTGTAGTCATCCCTCACATAAGGATGTGGGAGCTGTGGCGCACCTCCCACCTCCAATCATGTCCTTTGTGCCCAAAAAATGCAGCCGAATTGACATCTGCGCTGCCATCGACGACGCTGTTAGTGGCGAAGTTTTGGGCCAACAAAATCTAATTCACTGTTAGGTAGTGCCGTCGACACTAAGAAGAAGAAGTAGGTACCTTTCCTTGGAATAGTTATGTAATATTATTATTCCAAATGAGTCTGTTTGTTATTTACGTTGTAACAAAAAAGTAATTTAAAACGTTCGCGTTCTAAGAAAACCTCATTTTCGTTCAAGAAAGTGCCGCCTCCATTTTTCTTATATCAATGTCGGTTGCCATGGCGACTCGTGGCGTCTTAAGTTGACGGCAGCGCCAATGCGGAAATCGACACCAACTATGGACACCCTTGTCTTCCATCTTAGTTTATGTTCTCAACAATAGATGGCGCTGCCATAAACTTTCTTATAATAATTGGAAAATTGATTTTTATTTAGATACTTTACATTTGCTTTACATAGTTATGATAGTTAAACAACTACTTCTTACTATTATATAAAATGAACAGTAAATTATTTTACGACATTATTGGATTACGTTTTAATCGGCTTAAATATAAATAAATACCTACTTAATTTTAATTTTTGGGTATAATCCGGGTAAAAATCCGTGATAGTTAGATATATAAGATAAGTTGGTTTTTGTATTTTGCAAAAACATTTTATTTTATTTTAATTAATGTATTGTTTTAAGTGTTGTGTTTGTTTTATGTGTTGTTTTAAGTTTAAGTTAGTATTTATTTTTTTAATTCTGTTTTTATTATTGTGTTTTTCAATAAAACAATAATACTTTTATTATTGCGACGACTAGCAAGTAGGGTTAACTAACATTTACGAATACTTATTCATCGTATATATTATGTAGACTGGAGGTTTCAAGACCGCTTACCGTACCTATGATTGGAAGTTCAAATCCTAGGCACGAAATGTGATTTTTGTGGATTATATTATTTTAATATATTTTTCTATTTTGTTTTAACTAAGTAGTAAATATTTATAAAGAATAAAAATATCAAGAAAAATAAAATACTTTAATAATCATTTAATAATACATATTTATTATTGCTATTATTTAACAAAACTATGGTCTTATTTTACAAAAAGATATATGTATATATTTTGTTTTGATAATTTTATGTACCTACAGTTATCATAATATACATTATTTTGCCAACTGACACAAATGGGTCCCCAAACAAGTGGCATCCTCTTAACGCAAACGATAAAATAGGAAGCGGTAGAAATGTTTTAGATTGACAGCTAACGAAATGTCACGTGACCTGTCATGTCGTCTCAGCATACAAATTTGACAGTCTGACAAGCGACATCAAAAGAGACAAGTTTTGAAGCGTTTGCAACTTGTCTAGGACCTAGAAGTTAGTTTGGCAGGATTACAATCATGAGCATAATAAGTGAATAAACATGTTATCAATAGATAATCAATTAACATTAGCTCATGATATCTACTTAGAATATTTTGCTATACCAAGTAAAATAGTGGGATCAATGAGTTAAATGTCTTCGTTGTTTATTTTGTTCTCATACATAATTAATATAACCGTTTATAACTGTGAGACTATGATTTGTGTTTTGTTATTATTATTATTGATAGTTAGTTAAAAAAATATTTTCACTACAGATACAATTTTTTCTATAATATTTAACCGGGATTGCGAAGTGTGAAGTGACGAAATATATTTTAGTAGCGAAGAGGACGACCTTCGCTTTCTATTATTTGTTGGAGTCTGCTTCTAATTTGAGTAACCATCGTCCAACCTGCATTACTACCTCGCATCAACTCCCAACTCTTCAAAACTTCATTGTGCAAGTTAATCTTGGACTTCACTTCGCTAGAATCCCAGTTTAAAACCATTTGACCCCACATATTTTCTATTGGATTTAAATCCGTACTTTTCGATGGCCAGGAGATGACAGTTGTGTCACAGTCTGTGTAGTGAGCCATTCCATCACTACACGCGAACGCGGAACGCTGGACCGAACAGTTATCTTGAACAAAATAGATCTGTCCTTCTGGGTGAGCAACTCGCACTGTTGGCACCATAACATCTTGCAAAATTTGTGGATAGATCTGGCTGTTCATGCGCCCACTTGCTTCTACCAATTCTCCCGGTACCATGGAGGACATCCAACCCCAATACCCTGAAAATAACAACAAAGGTTTAATTTTGTTTTTAGACATTTGTCTCCAAACAATTGTCATGACGTTCAAAACAGAATAAAATATATAATACATTATATAATAACTTAACACTAAGTATATAATACCTTTGAAGTACCTTATTAAAAATGCGGCTGCTGATTCTGGACCCAAAGTTTGAAGTCCTAAGGAGATAACTAATTAAATTTCTATATTTAATTAATAAGATGGAACATGGAATTCACAATTTTGTTAGAACTCGGTACGTAAGTATTTTATGTCAAATCTTAATGATCACTTACCTACCTCAAGGTAACCAGTTAATAAGTATCTTCCCATTCACAATATTATTATTATTTTGCTGTGACCATCCCACCATCTTCTAATTAAACCAGACCTCAGAAAGCAGAGCGTCTTCAATTATAGCGCAGGTTTAATTGCATTAAATTGGTTTCAATCCTGGCCGCTCGGCGCCACTGTCGCCACTGCACTTGACAACTACACTAATGACTGAAACTTTGTTCCACTAATAGGTTACAGACGTAGTTTAAAGAGTGTTGTTAATTTCTAATTATTTTTCTAGTAGGTAATCTAAGCAAAGGCATTTTTGTTTATCTTCGGCTGGAAACTGACCTCAATCTCTTTGGAAAGGCTACCTACTTTAGGTTAGGATGATAGGTACTAGGTATTTTTTTCTCAGTATCCGTACCAGCTTAATGTCTGGCCAATGAGCAAGCCTCTCAGCAGAGCAGAGCAGTCGACAACACAGGCAAGCCGGACGTTCAGTGTCATAGTTCATTCAGTATACCTATCGACAGGCGCTTCTAATGCACCATAAAAGTCAAAATGGAAGACCCATTTTATTGTAAGCAAGTAGTAGGTTTTACCGACTTATGACTTAATGAAATGAGTTCATTTCACTAAGTCAGACTGCAGGCGGAGTTCCGCCTGCAGTCTGTAACACTCCCTGGGGCATTAAGGGGTTTATTCTTAAACAATGATTAGAGTTAAGTGACTTTCAAACGTCAAAAATGTCTAGGTAGTTAAACAGTCGCTAATCACTACTTAACTTTAAGCAACGTTTATGAATAAAGGGATTAGTAAGTACAAGAGCACAGTCATGAGCATTTATGCCGATTTTGTCGTGAAATAACGAATGCACCTTTGAGAAAAAAAAACTAAGTATTTCATAATAGTTCGGATTTGAAAATACTATTTTCTTAGCACCCTAAAATTATGAACTACGAAAAACTTTAGCAGAAATTCGCTTTTGAATCTTTTGAAAGTGTGCTCGTGACTGTACAAGACCTCGGTGTAGCCGTCTTTAATAACCATTAAAATTTCTTACCTACATATTGATTTAATTTTTTAAAGGAGTCATAGATCACTAGATTAATACAGGTATAAATAAAGCTCGACGTTTAGGCCCAGTAACCGGAAAGGCAATTCCAGTATTTTTAGGAACGTTCGCATTCTAATTTCAGTCTCAATCTGTCAAAAGTACCCATAATTTACGTACATTTTCGACACGTTTTAGACATTGATTGACACTGAGATGAGTTTGCGACTAAATAAAAATAAAATAAATAAATAAAAATGATTTAATTCGGAAATTACAGTCCCTAGATTGTTAGTAATAAGTTAGTAACAATTTGTACTTATCTGCTATGTTAGTAAATAACTCTGATTCCTCCTGAGACTTCCACCAGGTGCCTCTAACTCAAACTCAAACTAAAATCATTTATTTCAATTAAACCATTTACAGGCACTTTTGAATTGTCAAAATTAAATAGTCGGTCAGTTAGTCAGAAAGTTGAAGCTAGTCGCCCATTACAAAAACGTAGATCTCTATGGAGAAGAACGGGCAAGAAACTCCACGGACACTCTGGATGAGACAGTCTGGTCTCGCAACAATCATTTTCAGGATGCCATTGCGACTGTTACGTAAACGTTGTAGTAAGAATGCTGCTTTCAGGCCCAGGTACTTGAACTTATCGACTAAATTGAGTACTGCTCCGTTGAGATATACCAAAGGTATTGTAAATATTGAATGTTTTCGAATACGGGAACTGGCCTTCTGTTACTTAAAATATCTATAATAGATAAAACTATAGATTTTAGAATTGAATTACAGATCACAAGATGAATACGTGAAAGCTCCGGTGAGGTCACCTTGAACTGAGCTCTTATTCCACCTGATGCCTAGGTAGGTATTGACACTACTGACCGCTCATGTCAAGCTTACTTCAGCGGAGTTTTTACGGTGAGATTTTACAAAATAGATCGACTGGTATAAAAAAGAGTTCGCCATTGTTATGTTCAGTACCTTTTTCAAAGGACGCCCTAATCAAGGACCTGAAGCATTTCTTGGCACTAACTAGGTATACTATAAACGCAAGAAACACCTATTTCACCGCAGCAATTAGAGAAAAACCGCGGTAATAATGAAGCTACCCTCCATTTGCGATTCCGCTGGCGATCGAGATCATAAAGTTAGGCTATAACGCTGATTTACTGCACAATCGTTCCACTTCAGGAGTTCTATAATATCTGGCACTTATTTGATAGTAATGGATAGTGATTTGAGAACAAAAAGGGATTAAGTATTGGTATTATTTTTTGATTTGTCAGTAGTTCAGTACGATTTGAACATGTACTGAATTCACAAGATAGGATCTATAACGATTTTTAATATGGAGTTAAGATAGTAATATTATTTTTACTAATCTAATTTAATTAATCTCTTATCTAATCTATTTTTTTTTTCTCATTTTTTCTAATTTGTTTTCTTCTTTTTTTAGTAAAAAAAATATCAAAATCGGACTACTCTGCAAAAAATTATGCGGTCATACGTTAAAAAAATATACACCCTCCTCCGTTTTTTCGTCGATTAAAAATCCTTGTAGCCTATTAAAGTGAATAAATCTAGCGGATAGAGAATCATAATCATAAATTTTTATTTATGTCAACATGAAACATCATAATAATAAAATGTATCATCATACGGTACTTCTTGATGGCGTAAACAGTTCTCCCATACCTGTTTACGCTGTAATTTGAAAACATTGTAGATACCAACTTATTTTTATTTTTTTAAAAGTAACCGTGGAGTTTCTTGCCGGCTCTTCTCCACAGGAAACGACCAATTGGAACCGTGCACCTAGCTTCTGACGTTTCATAAGTGCCCGTGTAGGTTTATGTGAAATAAAATATTTTGATTTGATATGGCACTCGTTAATAAAATAAGGTGTCTGAGGTAGGAGGCCCTGACTTACAGAGCACGCGGTACTCTTAGATGGGAAGTTATTATATCATAAAAGTCTGCAAGTATGGACAATAGATAGAAGACTGTATTATAACAAAATAAATGTTGACCCAGGAGTACCCGTTGAGAATAAAAGTATGAAGATCAAAAAAGTTACGAATAATTTTGCACCATGTCGCCAAAAGATGAATAAATAAAAAATATTAAAAAAAATACTTTTGAACATAAATAACGGGCGATACAAAACTGGGAACAATTTCAAAGTGGGTTCGCATCCCGACATTAAGATTTACAATCGACGTAAAAAACTTTTCTTTCAGCTGAAAAACGACTAAACATTTTCGTTATGAAATATTCTGTTGTTTCTTTTTTTAAGAACAAAAAAGAAGAAATGGGTTCAGAACTGATTATATGTATATCTAGTTCAAGTGTGCTGGATGAATGATGAGTTTCATAAGTTTTCGGTTAGCAAACATTTTTTTTATATACCTACATACCTACACAGAAAAGAATTATCCCTTATAAAAGAGTGCAAACTTATAGGCACTAACCAGAGTCAAATCTAGGGTGCTACAATGAATATCTTGATGAAAAAGCACGATCATAATAAAACGCCCCGACTTGGGGGAACCCAGGACCACTCGCTCAGCAGCCAGTCTTGCAACTACTAGACCAACGACGTAGTCTACTACTAAACCTATACTTAGCTATTATTGTGCATCAATAAAGAAAGAAAATACTTTTATTTTGCACACACTAGAAAGCGCACCATATTATGATATAAGAACATCAGATTAATCTAAGGGCTGATTTTTCCAACGCGACGCCAGATAATTTTATCCGAGGTATAATTTTGAATTTTTGGCAGTTCTTCCATATACAATCTGTTAGACGTCAAATTTATTCCATGAATAAAAATATCTGTCGATAGAAAAATCAGCCCTAAATAAAATAAAAAGCAGGAAAGTGTGTCTCACGGCTGCGCCAAAAAGGTTCCAGTTCAGCAAAAACGCCAGACAATTAGTGCTTGACGCTGGTTTTCAACTAGACCTGAAACCGGACCTGTAAACATCTACTGCCAAAGAAAACTTGATTATATGTAAAGAATGATTACCCATGTACAGACTGACCTTGGGAAGAGCAGCTTAGCTTTACAGATCAATTAATCCGTGCAGTTGCAACTCAGCTCAATCAGCTGAAATTGGAACAACCCATAAAATATAAAGCGAACTCCTATATCTACGTTTAATTTTGCCCCAACAATAAATTGCTTTTAGCGCTTTAAACGTAATCCAGCTCCCGATTGATTGCTATTTCATCAACCAATTCCCGATGAAACGCAGTTTTTTATGCGATAATAAAGAATTATGAGCTTTGAAGTGCTTCATGAACGCTTCAAAGCTCATAATTCTTTATTTTCGATTTTTTTCTTCACCTATTTATGAAATTAATTAAACTGGATTATTTTTCCGGTTTAATTTACTACGAATTGTTTTGTTTACTAATCGTAGGTAGTTAATAATGCTGAACAAGCTACCTGAAAATACGTTACATCATGCTTGTTTACTCTGAAGAGGTAGGCACAGGCTAAAGAGGCTAGGGCGCTCACATTTACTAAGTTATTTTCGTCGAAATCGAACCTAATCATAATCTGGTATGAATCCAGACTCCGTCCATTCCTAGCGTAACACGCATAAAATGGCAAACGATCGCAATGCCTTTTATTTTGACATCCATTGCTTAATAGATTTAAAAAAGTCGTCTGCTCGACAACGTAAATAACGCAATGAACGTGACTGAACTGTCAAAATGTAACCCATTGCGATCAATTGTCACTTTATGTGCGTAAGTAACGCAATTACCCCGCGGGATGCTGTTAAGTCCCCAACACTCTGCTAATCATTAAGAAGTATAATTACCTAACTAAGTTGTTTGTATTGTTTCAGTTGAAAGCGTACAGCAGTAAGCAGCTAAGATGGCGGCGTTTGTGGCGAAGCAGATGGTTGGCAACAAACTGAGTGCTGTCAAAGGTATGTGCTCTTATAAATATATGACCCTAAGACTTAGGTACATAACACATGACACTAGTAACGATAGGAAATAATATCAACGATCGGTATATCATGTGCCCGCACCCTAATTGCGTAACACACTTTCAATCACAATCTGAATCATTTTGAAGGATATTGCTACTATTGCTACTACACTGCTTCTTATGTTCCAAAAATGTATCTGCTCAACAACGTGAATAACGCAATGAATGTTGTTGAACTGTCAAAATGAAAGCTATTGTAGTCTAAGCTATTGCTACTGTTAGTATGTTACGCAATTAAGCACCACGCTTCTTGGTGACAATAATGGCAATAGCCTCGCCCCAATTAAGCACCACGCTGCTTGGTGACAATAATGGCAATAGCCTCGCCCCAATTAAGCACCACGCTGCTTGGTGACAATAATGGCAATAGCCTCGCCCCAATTCAGCACCACGCTGCTTGGTGACAATAATGGCAATAGCCTCGCCCCAATTCCAAGCATTGTGTCTGGTATTGCAGATGTCCGCAGACAGTGACAGCGGTAACCACCTCCAACAAAATTAGAAAATCTTGGGCCTTACAACAGTACTGACATAATATGATATTTTATCGTTGTCCAGGCTCCACTGCACTTTATGCGCCGCGCGTGAGAAGTTTCATTTTATTTTTGCGTAAGTCATCAAGTCATCATACAGAACGCTTTTGCAAAATGCTACAGCTAGAAAAAAAACACAGTTTAAAAGATTTTTATTTTTATTTATTCTACTTAATTACATAATAAAATTGACATTTACCTACCGCGGATAATGTACGAATTTCACTCCTAGGTTGTTCCGGTTTACCTATACACAAAAAAAATTACATTCTCCCAAAAAAAATACTATGAAAGATCTATAAAGTTCTCAGACCCTCGGGAAGTCAGGCAAGAGTTTATATAACCTATTGATATCAAGAAGTCAGGAAATATTTACATGTAGGATATGCAATCTGTTCAATAAGTATGTCTTGGTAGCTCACAGATAATGCAGCATTCAAAGATAGAAATCTAAATAGGTAGTACCTATTTGAAACTCAGACCATTTAGATTTAGTGCCCATTTTATAGCCTGGAACAATGTAGTCGCAGTAGGAACTGCAAGCTGGTTACATTTACGGCTCAATTACTTTAAATGTAAGGTTTACTATATATACGACGTGTACCTATGTAGGTAAGGTTTACGGTAAGGTTTTATGAGTTGGAACTTTGACCTTCAATATCTCTGTAACCATCGCTGGTTAGGGATTTCCCAGGACAACTTCTGGTATGGTCAAAAAAAAAATATGACAATGGCGGTGAGTACAAGTGACCCGCGGCATCGTTAAGCGTCTTTTTACACCAGATATATATGACTAGCTTATACCCGCGACTTCCGTCCGCGTGGGAATCAACTATACCCTGAAACATATCCTATGACACTCGCCAATAGTGTAGTTTACTGCAAGTGAAAGAATGTTTGTGATTGGACGAGTGCTTAATGAGATTGCCTCTTATAACCAACCAATAAATTTTACCTCTTTGATAGTGGAAACAAAAACTTTGTAAGCCGCGTGCGTTTATTAGTGCACCATGCATTCACAAAGATTCATAACATAACAAAACCAGCCAATGATGTTCTCACAGCTGATTCTCAGGCCTCTTCTCTATAGGAGGGCGAGACTGGGCCGGAAAACACCATAACATTTAAAAAAATCAACCTTTTTCTTCCGTCTGACCCACGGGGTCTATTTCATAAAGCAGGAAGACAGGTGACATGACATCCAACAATCTGTCAATTTTGTAGTTTATTTGTGTTATAATAAACAGCACCTGTCGTCAAATTGCGACTACATTAAACAGCCCCTGGTCCCTGCAATTACAAACCTGCAATACTTTAACCCTACTTCCCCAACAAAACTTCAATACAAAACTCTTAACTCTTCACCCCACAGTAAAGCCCCATTTAAAATCTTCAATCTTCAGTCACCATTAAAAATCATTAAGAAAACTTTAAAAGTATCGCTGAAAGTCGGTGAGAGACATCGCAAGTCGTAACAAGCGCCGCGCGCCGTGCCGTTGGCATTATTTAGCCAATAGAAAACTTGCCGTGTTGTGATCTGTGCCGGAGCGTTTCGATATTGCTGTAGTTTTTCGCGCTGATGAAGGAAGATTGTGTTTTGTTCTGTGCGATAAAGATGGTTAGCAATGATGTTAGAGGTGCTATGATGACTTGCAAATATTTACGACTAGCAACCCTTCCCTGCTTCTCACGGTTTTTTACGACGTGACAAAACACCGACATTTCTTCACTACAATATTTTATTATTATCTATTATTACAAAACTTATCTAATATTACAACTAATTATAAACATTCAACAAGCCTTCCGGTATAAATTCTGAAAATTATGATGGAAACCACGGCGAAGATTAGAAGAACAACGCGGTCACACACACAGACATGAAAAGCGATTTTAATATATATTATCAACAGCTAAAGATAACAGCTTGCAAAGCTGTCGTCATAAATATTATAGGGTTATCATTAAGAATTCCTCAGCAGCCCAGAATCTGGATTTAGGTAAGTATTGCTTGTTATTGGCAATACTATACCCTATTACAGAGCTCTTTGTCCTCCAATAGCACAATTTACACGAAGAAGAGATGACAAACAACATAATCAGCCTGCAATATTCCCACTGCTGGGTCTTATCCCTCCTTTCTGTGAGAGTGAGCTGCAATTCTCGCAGGCCCAGTGAGGGTTGTTAAATGACAGACTATCAAAGGAATCCGCGATACTGACTGATAAAGAACGGCCTTGTTCTATCTTTTACATAACAAGGCCTATCAACAATCACCTATATTGATACCGGTCGGGTACCACTCGATTCCCTCATTTACAAACGGTATTGGTATTAGTATCGTGGGGTATTATTTCAGTTCCCCGGGGGACTCGCGGACTCCTTTGTAACCGTTCTTCTTTGTACACAGGTTATTATACTAATGTTTACTTCTTGTTATTGCAAGTAATGTTGGTAATATTTTTTTTTATTTGAAAACATTGTAAATTGTAATTTTCTAAAAGAGTAACCGAGGAGTTCTCCTAGAAAACGACCAATTGGAACCGTGCACCTAGCTTCTCGAGTTTGCCAGAAGCTAGGTGCATAATATTGGTGCAATTTACCAGCTAGGTGCCAGAGTTTCTCTAAGAGATTTCTTTAAAGATATTCGTATTCTCACGGTTGCATCACAATTCATCCTTGCCAACATTTTATATATTAGGCAAAATTTACACTTGTACACTAAAAATAGTGATATTCACAGTGTTAACACTAGAAATAAGGACAAACTACGTGCCCCCTTTCACCGGCTTCATAAGGTTCATAACTCATTTGTTGGGCTTGGTATAACCTTTTATAACAAGATACCCTCTTCTTTTCTAGACTTGCCTTTTAATGCGTTTAAAGCTCAACTAAAATCCAACCTTTGTTCAAAGGCATACTATTCCATCAACGACTACTTAGACGATAAGAATAGTTGGTCACCCTAGTTTAACGCAAGAAAATGTTTATGTTCTTTCTCCAGAATTAGCTTACTGACAGGTTATTAACTTATTTCACTTCGATGGTCTTACTTTATCTTTTTGTGACTTCAAGTGACGGCTATGTGAACAGAACCCAGCAATGCATAAATATGTAAGCTGTCACGCCCTTTATGCCTGGAGGCTTTTATTTGGGTAGTAATCTGTTTTATTTACATTTTAAGTAATTATTTTTTTAGCTTGAGTACGTATAGTTTTTATTATATTTGTTGGTATATTGGCGTGGCTAGCTGACATATTATGGCAAATAATTTAATTTTATGTTCTGTTTTGTAATGTTTATTACCGAACATAGGTACCTAGTATTGTATACAATCAAGTATTTTCTTTTTAATTGAACAGACAGCTGTGCTGCTGGGGAGTTTGTTGCGCCACTTCTTCTTCCCAGCGATAGCACTAGGAAGTGGTGAAGGGCGGGCGTTTTTGGGGGACCGTCTTTTGTAATTTTGACGTTCAAAAAGTGCTGATTCTCAGCCTAATTTGAATAAATGACTTTTGATTTTGATTATGTGAGAGTGCCCATGAACCATTTCAAAAAAATTCAAAAATATTTTATTTCACATAAACCCTTTTTGAATTTGTTTGAAATGGGTATGTTTAATCACGTATTTTAACAGATGAATACTAGCAAAGAAATTAATTTTCCGTTGTTGTTTTGTGGTGCAAATTTGGAAGCTTCTTATGTCCAGTAATGGACTGAAATGATTGATTGATGGATTAATTAATTAATCTTTATGGACACTAAACGTTGACAGTAAAGGTACATAAAAACACCAGAAATAATTATATATTTTATTGAAGTAATAAATTCGATATTACTTAAACTGGGTAAATTGAAATTATGGCACGTAATATTTTATTAATACAAAAATAATAATCTATCTTAATTCTAGCACATTTTTACAACATAGTGTTATTGTTTTTGGTTAGAATCGTCAGTAACATTAAAATGCGAATCAATGACAAAAACCTGATTAAAAAAAAATAACTAAGTAACAAAATTTAGAAAAAATAATTATTATGGGATGTATTAAGTAGTTGGTACAAAAACATGATACAACAGTAGTATCACTAAAATTCGATACTGTAGAAAATAACTACAGTCCGAATATATCTTCTAGCTGTTCTGTGGAATATAATTATTCGAAAAATATCATATTTCCAGTCGAATTGACAGTCTTAAAATGAGCAGTACTTGTTATTAAATGAAAATTGATAGGCCACTTCGAGCCCCTAATAATATTACAATTTATGAAGTAATATAAACTAACTTAAACTATGTAACCTAATATTAACATCGGACAGCCAAATATGGCTTTAGGGTATTTCATTAATTACTGTGACCCTTATCAAAATATTGGTTTACCAATACACCCACGAAATATTCAACATACATTGCTCGCCATTAATAATAAAGTTCTAATATCAATAAACAGAAATTCTCAATGTACAGTTTCATAATAAGGTTCCAACTTTAAATTCAACTGCCAAAATCCATGCAGTATTCCTTATTATGAAAGAGGCTGATTAAAACTCTCTTTCTCATTCCGCCTCGTACGTCGGGGCTATATCCGTCCTGCTCGCACTCTTTCACATACGCTCTTTTGATTTTCTCACTGTTATCGGGTATGAGTATTTGTTTTCGCTTTTTCGCCTTTCTGCTTCGTTTCGAGGTGGTCCAAGTCAATGCGGCTTCGTTAGGGCTTTCGGGCATCGGTGAATGGAATAGCTTTTTGCTGATTGGCTGTCCGCTCTGTTTTCTTATTGGTGAATCCATATCCATCTGAAAGGAGATAGTTTTTCATTACAATTTATGTGGCTGGTAGTTTTTTAGATCGTGATAGATGCTCTGGATTCTGTTTATGGGGAGTTTATGCGATATTGGGGACCTTTTAGATGTTTATTTAGAGGTTTTTATCATTTATGGTGTGGAGTTACCTATGGCTGTCAATATTACCTATCGTCGTATAGTAATTGTATTCTAGGCACATCGTCTTCACATATAATAATGTATACAAAATATTGTAAAACATTTTAAGAGTAAATGTGAAGTTTCTCGCCATTCTTCTCTATACGAAACTACATTTTGGAAGGGGCAATTAGAATCAATTCTATTTTTTTCTTTTAAATATTGACGTCCAAAAGAGCATTTTATTATTAAGTATATATTTTTTTCGCCTATTTGAAATAAATGATTTGACTTTGACTTTAATTGCGACTTGCGAGTGACACTAAACTAATTCTAACCAACTATTATATAGTACCTACACCTAGGTTAGAAGATAGGAGCAATACGATCTTCGTCTTCACCTTTGATAACTAGGATACCTATTCAATGACTAGCAAAACGGAACTATGTTATTGTTCCTCTAAAAACTTATTCGCCTTCTTATGATGTTCGCTGATGATGATGATTGATGTTTACTATAAAAACTTTTTGGACGTTTTTTTTTTATAAATAAGCCTCTTTTTTCAATTTGTGGCCTCTCAGTTTTTCGCAAAAACTATGCTAAGGGACCCCGACCAAATGGGATTTAGGTTAGAAATGGACACCCGGTTGGAAAGAATTTCCTTTAGCTGTAGATATTAAATAACAGCCACAACGAAATAAGTTAACAACGTCTGCGATTATCTAAATGAAAAAAAAGTCAAAATGCTACACATTTTTCGGTGTAGCTCCCATTCGCCAAATCCGCAAAATATAACGTGTGATAAGGAAATTCGTCCCAAAAACTTAATAAATAACTACTCAAAGAGGTTCAACAACAATAAATATCCTGCCGCCCCACAGCAACTACAATAAACAGGTATCTTTCATTCATGGAATTCTAGTAACACTATCTAAGTGACCGCTTCCCGTTATGGAAACTACCTGGCTAGCTATAAAAACACAGGTAAGGTCTATTCAAATATATGTTTGCAATTGTTGTTATTTCCAGTTAAACATATATCAACTTTATTTTAGTAGTAATTAAGTTGATTTCAGAGTGACTAAATAGTGTATTTAAAACGTTATAAAAATGTTTGAAGTTGTAGCGTAAAGTTAACTTTATTGTGTGGGAATTAAAGTTATTTTTCCAAATAATGATATTACATGTTTGGCAAATAAATCGCGAACGGTGAATAGGTTTATTTTGACCCTGTTCGAACAAAATGGCCTGAAGTTATACTATGAACATTTTAACGTTAATTTTGACGGCTAAAATAGAAATGGCAAAGCTGGCTATTACATGCTACTTAAACATAACTGGTGCAATGTGGGTGTACCTACTATTTATAGGTGCACCAGAGTATGCTAACAGTAACCTAGCTACCACTAACCTAACCTGTACAACCCTTCGGGAATACAGGCGTGAGGGTATGTACAATATAAATATTGACGATCTTAAAATAAGCCCAAAAATTAAAATAATATGTAAAGACATTGATAGCGACAGTCGACACCACAGACTTATATCTGTGGTCGACACTAATAGCGAACAAAATGAATCAACATGGTTTAATTTTTAGAGATAATGTAAGTTGATTACCCATTCAGTCTATATAAGTATAATAAATATTGTTTCCGAATATTTTCTAATTAACGCATATTGCTAAAATGACTGTGTGAAATAACTACAATAATGCCTTATTATTATTTAATTAAGACTCTTAACATATTATATAACATTGACCTAATTAATTCACTTGATAACATAACCCAAAACCTACAGATCACTAACGCGAAAAATTCTCCTTATCAACAAACATTCAATAACAAAACTTTGACAGAAAAGACCGTTATTTAAAAATTCACAGACACAACAAAACACCACGAATTATTAACACAATAAAACTCACCGTATCACAGTCCGAGTTGAACTCCAATGAATTATTCAGTATATTATTGGCTATCAACACTGTTAAGTTCTCTCTGGTAATCGTGTTTATCGGTGTTGACATTACGTCGTCCATTTTGTAACAGGTTATAAATCTGACGTTTGTGGAAAGGACGTGCGTGCGCGCCGTTTCGAGGTCGGCACAAGACTGCGCTTGGCAAGTTGGCACTGACAGCTGGCACTGTTGGCAAGTTGGCATTGCTTAATGCTTATTGCTTGCCTTGCCAGAGATAATAAAATGTAGATTACAGTGGATAGTGTTGCCAGTTTATGGATTATAATAACTACTAATGAGATTCTAATTTCTCTTAAATTATTCTATCAGTTGTATTTATTCTTTAGCTGATATCATATATTTACTTAGTGATTTTTTTATTAGAAGTATTGTGACATTTCGTAAAGACTTACTAAACCAGGTCCTGTTTAGTTATTGATCGTAGCTACAGTGAATAAAACGAATAAAGATGACATTGGCGCCGATTCCCTTGTCTACAAACTAAACTAAATTTAAGTTCAGTGCATCTTTTTCTCTCTATTTCATTAAGAAAAGGACAGGAGATAAAATATTAGTTTAGTCCTGTCAAATTAAGATACTCCATAGACAGTTTAGACGTGATTATAAACACGGCGACTTAAAATACGTCAATTTACGTCAGGCGCTGACTAATTTGACAGGACTAAACTAATATTTATCTTCTGTCCTTTTCTTAATGAAATAGAAAGAAAAAGATGCACTGACTTAAATTTAGTTTAGTCGGTGAACAAGGGAATCGGCGCCATTAAACAACCTAACTGACTGAATAAAAATAAATGATTTTATTTAAATAAATGCTTTGAGTTTGAACAAGAGAATTGTTTTTTTTGTCCTAGTACATATGTAGAAACTAGCTTCTGCCCGCGGCTTCGCCCGCGTGTATGTCGGAAATTATCCCACGGGAACGTGCTACCAGGATAAAAAGTATGTCCTTCCCCAGGATGCCATCTATCTCTTTGCCAAATCAGAAGTTAATCGTTTTCGAGTTAATTAAGCCACGCATTACAATCCTCCCCTGTAAAATTTACTACCCGTTTTCAACCCGTTAGGGGTAGATTTTCGAAAAACCCTGATACATGTTATTCTTTATTTTTGGTCTTAAGTATAAACACTGAGTTTCAGGTTAATGGGACCGCGCGCTAAAATTCTTCCATACAAACTTTGAAACCCCCCAATCCCCTTTTAGGGGGTAGTTTAGAAAAAAATAAAATGGCAAACTTCATAATTTACTTAGATTAGTATTGGTGCCAAGTTTCAAGTTTATTAACTCAAGGAATAAGATTTTTCATACAAACAAAATCCCCCCCATTTCACCCTCTTAGGAGTGGAATTTCGAAGAACCCTTTATTAGTGAATACCTACTCGTCACGAAGAACACACCCTCCAAATTTCATGTCTCTAGGACCAGCGGTTTAGGCTGTGCGTTGATGTATCAGTCAGTCAGTCAGTCAAGACTTTGAATTTTATATAGGTAATGTACATAGATAACACACTTGTTAGTTATTGGTATAATCGATTTTAATGTCCGCCAATCACACAAAACATCTTGCGTAGTCACTTATTTACTAAAAAATAATAAAGTAGGCAGGTACTTCATGTCGGTAGCTAACGTCTTAATTAATTATGATAAAATAAAATGTACCAAAATCTTTAGATTTTAAAGAATTAACCTACTTACTAAAAACCACTGACTCATATTATACAAGTACGCTGGACTAAATACACTATATGAAATTACAGT
Source organism: Apamea crenata (assembly GCA_949629185.1). Taxonomy (NCBI): domain Eukaryota; kingdom Metazoa; phylum Arthropoda; class Insecta; order Lepidoptera; family Noctuidae; genus Apamea; species Apamea crenata. The sequence goes on from OX451375.1 coordinate 573,643, forward strand.
TGTTTTTGTGCCGATTCAAAACAGGCTCGAGCGTCTCAGGAACTAAAATTGACACATTGCCGCAAATGGACGTCGTTTTGCTTTGGTACGGCTCTGATGATTTAGGTCTAAATCGTGGAATAAGACTTTTTTGTGTATTTTGTGTTTACTACGAGATATTTGAACATTTTTATCATGAGAGTACATACTCTCATGATAAAAATGTTTGTAATGCGAATTTTACAAGATGTAAAACAAATGATGTTGTTTTGATGATGATGTTGTTTTGCGCATGCATCTTGTAAAACTCGCAATGAAAAACATTAGTTCCACGGACGCTCACGTTGCTGTCAGCGCCAAAATGGCGAAAATCAAATTTCTTCATTTTGTCATCGATAGTATGAAGTCCAGCATACTTGTTTATTATAGGTCAGTGCTAAAAACACAAAATAATACATTACACAGAGTATACAATTTTGGTAAAAGTGCCTTCAGTGATGTCTCAGAGTAATCACATTTGATGAGCAAAATCAGCATAAAACGCACTAACATGTCTTTTCTTGTGCAATTTTGTCAATTTTGCTGTACATTTTGATAATGTTCAGACTTATTCTAGACTCTTCTAGACTCATTAATCAATATTGCAATTGCACCACCTCTCAAATCTTCCGTTATTGTTTCACTAATATCAATTCTGTCCGTATCTTCATCCTCATCTAAGAAACTGAAAGTTTTCGGCATAATAATCCAATTTATTAATTCATCTTTCAAGAATAGCTTTTGGATATACATTGCTATGTTTTCTACAGAGTTTGCAGTTTTAGTTTTTTTGGCAAAGTCTTGAAATTCTGCAAACAAAATTCTTAAGGATTTCGAATGAGTTTTACTATACATTCTGATTATGTGACTGGTTATGACAATATCTTTAATTTTTGCACTTTTTTGTATCCTCATATCGTGGAACCCTTCAAAGTTGAAGACACAATTCTCTAGCGTGACCTCTTGTATTGCCTTGACGTTAATTTCGTTGATCTTGTTGTGTCGGTATAGCTTGGGGAAGTGTTCAATGAGGTAGTGTGATATTGGTGGATGGTTTGAGAGCAGGTTGAATTCGTGGGCACGACTCCTCGCGCGGTCCTCCGCTGATAACTTGTCCTCCTGGAATTTCAAAGAAAAATAATGTCGTTTAAATTTAGATATTATCTAGTTCCGTTTTAGCTGTATCTCATCTCTATCCAGCTAGCCTGTTTATTTATAAGTTGATACTTATAAGCTTGGTTTTTCTAGTAGGTTGGTCTAGTAGTCGCAAGCTGGACTGCTGAGCATGAGGTCCTGGGTTCGACTCGCGGGTCGAGCAGTGTTCCAATAATACTGACGACCGGGAATCGGAATTGTTCAGTATAAGCCCGGTCTGTATTTGTGCCCGGCAATAGGTGAACGTCAGAATCGCCGGTCAACAGTCTTATTTAGCTTTGAAATTGTGTCTAAAAATTACTTATCAATTGCTTATATTTGCTTACCATGATAAGAGAATTGCTTATTTCATAATTTTATAGAATTAAAACATTTAAGATTGACCGACCATTCTGATGTCAGAATGGCTGGTCAATCTCTGTAGAGTAGTAACTATGAGGAATTACTGAAATTTTAATGGGGCTAAGATTGCTTATTAATTGCTTATTTCACAATTTGTAAGCCTAGATCCTGTTATTCTTTTTATAAGCTAGCCAAGAGCTTAAAAGCCCCTGCGCCTGTTAAATGTATGAGAGCAAAGTGACGTATGTCGAAAATTGCGTTTATATTTCAAAAGGTATTATTATTCATCTCGTTTCTTTATTTTCTGTAATAACCAAATGGTGCCTCCCCGCGGGCCCAGTGCGGATTAGTGAATGTAACAATTCACATGTCTTCGAATTTTTGGTTCTTGGACTTGCCGGTTTCCTCACGATGTTTTCCTTCACCGTTTTTAGAGCAGTGGTACTGACATAATTGACACAAAGTAAAATGTGCCTGCCTGCGTTTGGACCTACGACACTTAAGTCGGGGCCTTTACTACCAGGCCACCCACCACTGCTCGTGCGTCTATGTATGTAGCGTATGTATGTATGCATGTCCGTTTCTCTAAAACGCTCTACTGTCCAAACGGCTTAACGGATTATGATGAGGGAATATACATCATATTTATTCAGAACAGACTCAGTAATTAGATTTTTTTTTTCCTTTCGGTATATCTTTTTTGTTTTGTTGTATTAAGTTATTTATTTCTTACCGCTAATTACAGAGATAGTAATTAATAGTCTACAGACACATTTTCATAATTAATTCGTGGAAGACTGGTGCCTAAACTAAGTTTTTTTACAAAACCTGTATGTCAGGTCACCAGGCCCCCCTAATCAAAGTTTTACATTATTTTTGTTGCACTGGAGACGATCTGGTTCGTATATCATATTGAAATAAAAATCTAACAAATTATAGTATTGCAATATTATAATGTGTTTTAGAAATTAAACTTGATTTATAAAAATCGTGAAAATAAAGTAATTTATTAAGAGTACATGCAAGGGAGGATGTATGTGAATGTGGTTCGTATATCATATTGAAATAAAAATCTAACACATTATAATATTGCAATACGGGCAGTATTGCAATATTATAATGTGTTTAAAAAATTAAACTTGATTTATAAAAATCGTGAAAATAAAGCAATTTATTAAGAATACATGCAAGGGAGGATGTATGTGAATGTATGTGGGATGAGTGTGTGTGATGTGGAGTGAGAGTGTGTGTGGTTTGGGGTACTTGTATGTGCGTTGCAAAGGGAAATTTTATGGCAAGATAGTTTTGAAAAGATCTTCAATTTGTGTATAATCTAATGTAAGAAGCCAGTCAGTTATTTTCCTTTTAAAAGCTGTTTTGTTTAGGTTACGAACAGAGACTAAATCATTTAGTTTGTTGTATAGTGTAGTATAAGTAGGTACTAAATTAAATAAAAATTGTATTTGTTGCTGCTGTTATTGTTGTTGGTTATCGGTTGCTGGTTGTTGTTGTATTGTTGTTAAAAAGTTTTAGTTTCCTAGGTGATCGGCAAGTAGGTTCGAACGCAGGCAGGCACATTTTACTTTGTGTAAATTATGTCAGTACCAGTACCACTGCTCTAAAAACGGTGAAGGAAAACATCGTGAGGAAACCGGCAAATCCAAGAACCAAAAAATCGAAGACATGTGACATCCACTAATCTGCACTGGGCCCGCGTGGTGGATTAAGGCCCATTCCCTCTTCTCTCACAAAGAGAAGGCCTGTAGGAAAAAGGCTGATGATAATGCCAAAGCCTCGAAAAACATTAATGTAGGGTAGATTAATTTCATCTCAATATTAGCAGGCAACTTTAAAAAAGGTCGGCTAAGTCACTATTAAATACTTAAGTACTCTGTGTCAGTAAGATATAGGTACATAGTTAATAAATACAGCCATGATTAAAAGTATGTAATATAGACACTAGACACCACTTGGTTATTACAGAAAATAAAGAAACGAGTAATAAATAATAATACCTTTTGAAATATAAACGCAATTTTCGACATACGTCACTTTGCTCTCATAAATTTATCAGGCGCAGGGGCTTTTAAGCTCTTGGCTAGCTTATAAAAAGAATAACAGGATCTAGGCTTACAAATTGTGAAATAAGCAATTAATAAGCAATCTTTGCCCCATTAAAATTTCAATAATTCCACATAGTTACTACTCTACAGAGATTGACCAGCCATTCTGACATCGGAATGGTCGGTCAATCTTAAATGTCTTAATTCTATAAAATTATGAAATAAGCAATTCTCTTATCATGGTAAGCAAATATAAGCAATTGATAAGTAATTTTTAGACACAATTTTAAAGCTAAATACGACTGTTGACCGGCGGTTCTGACGTTCACGGCAATAGACTCGCCCCCTGTTACATGGGACTTAACATTAAAGACATAACTGGCGGAATGCGGGTGTACTGTACGCGAAGCTCTACCGAACCCTTTGTGGAATATCAGCGTGATGTTACGCACTGTTATGTATGACATAGATACTGTTGAGCTCACCATAGACTCGAGCCGATGGAAGTAGCTGCACACGTCTCGGAACTCGTTCTGCTGGCCGCACTGCAGCCACGCGATGAGGGCTCTTTTGATGGTGAGGTTGCTGTACGCTGGCGATGGCGGCTCCAGCAGCAAGTGGCGGCTGCTGACGTACGGCAGGCGGGAGAAGTGGCCCATCTTTGTACTGTTTTTTTTTAAAATATATTGTGACATTAGAGTTTGTGGCTAGAGAGTCAAGATCATAGAATCATCCTCATTTCAAATCAGTTGAAAGACGTCCATTGCTAGAAAAACTTTTGGGAACAAACTATAACAACCTTGGCCCGTACCAAAATCATTTGGGTACAGGGCAGTTGACGTACAGATCGGTCAAGGTACTGATAATAGTTACACTGCATATGATTCAAAATCGTTTGACACTTTGCATGACATTTACACTTTTTATTAAATTGCAACCCCCTTGACATTGACTGATAGAGAGAGTGGTATATTATGTAGTTACAATAAAACATATTCCATGTAGGTACCTATATATCTCCACATACATAAAATTAAAATTAGATTTCCTACGTTACTACTTTTCTGCAGATAATCCTGTAATGTGAAGATTTAGATTTTCCCGGGTTGTCCTAATTTTGGGGTAGTCAAGGGTGCGACCAGGATTTTTAAAGCGTCCAGGTAAGATTTTACGTTTTCAAGTGCGAATTCATCCAAAATAGTTAAACCAAAGAATAAAATATTTTGCGATCCAATAATATTTGTTTATACCTTTTGCCAAGTTATGACCTATTTGTAAGGGTCTAATAACAGTAACAATAGGAAGGATTTCGACTGTTCTTGCTAGAGATTAAGTTTATGGATTCGAAAAAACAATGTATTGTTTTAGAACACTGCAGATTTACCTGCTAAGGCTTATGCGACTAGGCACACAAAGGGCTCCGTACCACCCTGAACCACAATACAATATTTCGGCTTAAAGATATTTTTCTCAAAAAAAGAACATTACGGTTCACTTAAAATGTGTGTTTTTCTAGCACTTGCAACCTTTATTCCCAAGTGGGAAAGTTGAAAATCGTGTAGCAAAATACGAGTATATTGTGAAATTAAATGGCGATCCATCAATTTTAGTTTATAACTTTGGCAAAGTTATGACCTCTTTGTAAGGTTCTAATAACAGTAACAATAGGAAGGATTTCGACTGTTCTTGCTAAAGATTAAGTTTATGGATTCTGACGAAAAAACAACGTATAGTTTTAGAATACTGCAGATTTACTTGCTAAGGCTTATAAATGTGACTAGGCTCACAAAGGGCTGTAGCTTTTCGTAGTACACAGTATTATGAAAAAAATCAAGTCTAGCTATTACGGTTAAAAATATACAGCCCTGGCTGGTTCTGAAGATATTATTATAGCCGGTTATAACACTCTTATTGATATTGGAATGTAAAGTGTTAATTGGAGTTTAATTTTGCTCAAAACATTGCCATGATCAATCATTACTCATTTATTTTATTTTAAAGAAAGCTTAGACTAATAACAAAACTTAAATATCATGCTTAAGTAGGGACATTTGCTAATTACAAGCTTCCACATGTACACATCTACTTAAGAGTTATTTGCGCTGGCCAGTTACAGCGATTTGAGTAAATAAACAGATTAGGTACAATTTAAACATATTAGGTATGTCGAGATATTAGGTAAGTCAAGTCATGCAATATCAAAATCAAAATTAAAAGCTATTTGTGGTTGTTGCGAAAATACTCCTGGTTCAAAATCTTTCTTAATTTATGTGCGCTGCTGCAAAATAAATCGATTTCCAGGTGTGTCGGTAAACTATTGAAAGCTATAACACTACGTATGTAGAAAGCGTTGCGCCTGTACTTTGTCGACGCGAATGGTACATGTAGTAGCGGCCGTTTTCTCAGGTTATTTTGATTGGTGCGAAGAAGTATTTTGCTGAGTAGTTCGGGACAATCAACCGAGCCATTTGCGAACTTCACTAAAAGGCAGATATCACTGATATTACGTCTTACTTCCAACGGTAAGAAATGATAACGCTTACAACCCGGTTTTCATAGTCGACTGATGATAATTGCCTAGCCTTGAAGTCCAAGTACCGCAAACATTTCCTTGAAGTCCAAGTACCGAAACATTTCCTTGAAGTCCAAGTACCGCAAACATTTCCTTGATGTCCAAGTACCGCAAACATTTCCTCTGAACAGACTCAATACGAGATTTGTAAAAATATTATTTTGTTTGTCGTTACCTTTGTCTATGGTGATCATAATCTATATACTTACTTATAATAAATCTGTAGAAGTGAAAATTCAGTACATTGAAAATATAAAAAAAAAATGGCAAGGGGTGTTACTAGACCGAAACCGAACCCAAAAATGTGATTAAAAATTTTTTTGTCTGTCTGTCTGTCTGTTTGTTCAGGCATCACGCAAATACTACCGGTTTAAATACGATAAAACTTGCTATAATTATTCTTTAATATCCTGGGCACCACACTGGGTACTTTTTATCCCGGAAAAGTATATACAATAAAAAACAAACTTAATTTTGCGGTTCGATCCCTAGACCCGATTACTGTACCAACCGGAAATAATAAGTTTGTCGTAGGTTATGTCACGCGCAGTGGAGTTCACTAAGGGGCGCTGCACACGGCACAGATACTATAATAATTTATCTTAAGATACAGTATCGCTCGCCATACAATTCAATGGACTATCATACACGACGAAGATAATAAATAATATTTCATATTTTCGTGTCTTCGGATCAAGCATGTGCAATAAATAAATCGAAATACTGTCGCGTATTCAAGGAGAAAGTCGACAGTATATCTCTATCAATAGAATGATGTATCAAGAAGAATCCACTAATTATCCGATAGAATTTTTGAATTCATTAAATGTTCCTGGACTTCCCTCACATACAATTATTAAGTTAAAAATCGGCGTTCCTATAATTCTTCTTCGTAATTTAAGTCCTCCTAAACTGTGCAATGGTAGGTACTCGATTAAAGGTCATAAATCTACAACCTAACATAATTGAGGCAGAAATTTTAACCGGTTGTGGTGCCGGGGAAAGTGTTTTGATTCCTAGAATTCCTTTGATTCCGAACAATTTCCCATTTCAGTTTAAGAGAGTACAGTTTCCAGTAGCTTTATGTTACGCCATGACAATAAATAAGACACAAGGTCAGACTCTAGGCGTTGCTGGCGTCGATCTTAGCGTGAGTTGTTTTTCACATGGTCAGCTTTACGTCGCTCTTTCCCGTGTGAGCAGTCCAAGGAACCTTATGTTTATATTCCGGACGGGCTCACTGACAATGTCGTGTATGCTGAAGCTCTAAATTGATGTCGTACGGTGACTATCTGTTGTTACCATTATCTTTGTGAGCATTCGTTGCAATGAACGTCAGCTTCGCTATCGGTTATCCTGCTAAACAGGTACCAAAGTAGAAATTTACTACAAAAAACTTACAGAACGCGAGCGATGCCGCGGGCAAAGATATCATATACCCTCTTAATCACCGCTAATGAGACACCATTGGTTTTCTATTGTAATTAGCCACAAAGGGCCCGCGCCGGGACAGAAGTATTAATACCGGTATGCTACGTACGATACGATAAGTTTCGTCATCCACGCGAACGAAGTCCCGGGCATAGTATGTATATAAAATTTAAAGTCCTGACTGACTGATATATCAACGCACAGCCTAAACCGAGGGTCCAAGAGAGAGGCAAGAAATTTGGAGGATGTGTTCTTTGTAAAGAATAGGTATCCACTAAGAAAGAGTTTTTCGAAATTCCACCTCTAAAAGGGTGAAAAGGGGCGATTTTGTTTGTATGACAATTCTTATTCCTTAGGTTAATAAACTTGAAACTTGGCACGAATACTTATCTAAGTAAATTATGAAAGTCATTTTATGTTTTTCTAAACTACCTAAAGGGGATTGGGGGGTTTCAAAATTTGTTTGGAAGAACTTTAACGCCCGGTCCAATTAACTCGAAACAGAGTATGTATACTTAAGACCAAAATAAATAATAAAGCGTATCAGGGTTTTTCGAAAATCTACCCCTAACGGGGTGAAGAGGGGTAGTCAATTTCAAAGGGGTGTAATTGAATGCGTGGCTTGATTAACTTGATTAACTAAAATTGGTTTTAATAATCCTTGAGTGAAGTTATGGAAACATCCCAAACGATTTTCAAAATTCCGCCCCTATCTTATTCATTTGGTTAGTAAACTTTTGAAACTTGACACGAATACTTACCTAAAAATTTATCCCCATTACATAAAAAATCCCCAATAAATAAATGATAAAAATTGTATTTAACTTATCGTAAAAATTTCGATAATGTATGTTACATTATCGAAATTTTTAGAGCAAAGTACGAAATACACGCGGTCGAAGTCGTGCGCAAAGTGCTATACTATATAATATTATTAAATTCGAAAGTAACTCTGTCTGTATGTTACATTTTCACGCCTAAAACACTGAACGGATTTCGATAAAATTTGGCAAAGAGATAGATGGCATCCTGGTGAAGGACATACTTTTTATCCTGGTAGCACGTTCCTGTGAGACGATTTCCGACACACGCGGGCGAAGCCGCGGGCAGAAGCTAGTTACGCATAAAATATTTAATCCATTCCCTAGTTAGTCATAATTCTATAAGTAACTATAATTTTATTATTACTGCACTTGATTTAAATGTTAGTGTTGTTCTGCTGCACTCGCGATCGTAACATCGCGAGTGCAGCAGAACAACAGGTTGATGATATAACAGTAAAACAACTACATGGTGTTATAACTGTATACCTATTGGTACATCTTATTAAAAATTACAATCATCGCGAGCCTTTTTTTTATCGTGGGGTAATCCTCATGAATACCCTCCGTCTGGGAAGCCGGACCGACCAAAACCCCACTGTTCCTACCAGTACCATGATTCGGGGCCCGGGAGATACTTGTACATTCGCCGCAATCCCGACTGGTAGCGAGGCTGGTCAACTCACAGAGAAACTCTTTCAACTAAACTTAATAAGATTGAGGGTTGGTATAATAATACCAGCTTATTACTGTCCCACTGCAGGACAAGGGCCTCATATTACTGTCCCACTGCAGGACAAGGGCCTCATATTACTGTCCCACTGCAGGACAAGGGCCTCTTCTCATACAGAGAAGGCACGAGCATTGATCAAGAAATGTTGGCGTTTTCAGACTTATTTTAACTATAAGTCCATGTTTCCTCACGATGTTGTTCCTCCACCGATGTCAGTAATGTCCAAGATAAACTCAGAAAGTACATCATCAACTGCCTAGCCTTTTCCCAACTATGTTGGGGTCGGCTTCCAGTCTAACCGGATGCGGCTGAATATCAGTATTTTACATGAAGCGACTGCCTATCTGACCTATCTACCTACATAAACTGAGAAAGTACATATGAATTGAAAAACCACATTGGTACTAGCCCAGATTTGAACCCACAACCTCGAAGGTCGTTATTACATCAACTAATCACAAGCTTAGATCTATTAAGCCCTTTCGAATTCTATTTTTAATTCAATTAATACTTACTTATTTCTATGATTGAACTTTATAAGTACTTCAAAAGTTTTTGAAGAACGTAAGTACCTTCAATAATCTACCTGCACTACAACACTTTGAAGATAAAGGCATTTTATTTCTGATGAAACACACAACGGCTAACGGCAAGAGATCTAAGAGTCTAGAGCATAAAACGTTTATATTTTACACCATTTCAGTACAGCTGATAAATATATAACAGACTTACGTTCTTACCCCCACTTAAATATCAAAAGTGTTTCATGAGATCTTAGAGGATTGTCGCAAATACCTTCGTTATACTATGACTAGATAATTATGTAGTTTGGAACAATAGCGGAGTAACAGGCTTCCTAGACACATAATGATGGCATTATGTGTCTAGGCAGCCTGCTACTCCGCTCGTTCCCTCATCAATCGCTTACCGGCGTGATCGAGGTCAGGAGCGGGCCCATTCACTAATTAAAATTAAAGAAACCCAGTCCCACTAACTATATCAATCAATCTGCCTGCCTTTTCCCGTATTAGGGTCAGCTTCCATTCTAACCGGATGCAGCTGAATACCAATATTTTACATGCAGCGACTGCATATCTGACCTCCACAACCCAGTTACTGGGTAACACGATAACCCAAAAAACTCTCTCATTATAGAACAAAAATGACTTACCTGTCTCTTAAATGTAACTCGAATCACCTCACTTGAAAAGACGTTAGTTAACTATAATTTATTTTAAGTAAATTAAGTAACTACAATAAGTAATTACTATAAAATGTCAATAACGCGGCGGCCGTGCGATCGCAAGCTTTGTCTATAAGAAATGATCACCTGCAGATTATCTGACGGATTTATTTATTAGTTTGCAAAATACCCGTGGTTTTTTGATATTTTGTAAAAGTATCAATTATGGGTGAAATTCTCAAACAGTTTGTAGTGTACGGAGTGTACCCTTAATTTATGTTGATTATAAGAATTCTCGACGGTAGTTCAACGAAGTAGGGTGATCTGCAAATGATTGCAGCGCCATTTTATTCTTCAGTTTTTCGCATTGTATCTTGGTTTCCGAATTTCAGATTATTGTCTTTGATAGGTAGTTCAGCGGGGTTATTTCGTAACACAGTAACAATTAGAATGTCTTTAATTTTGACAATTCGAAAACATTCATTGCGTTATTTAGGTTGTCGAGCAGACTACTTTTTCAAACTGATGAAGCAATGTATTAGGAATTTCTTTTAAAATCAGCATTTAATCATAGGTATTTATACTTATTAGGTATAATGCGTGTTGGTGTTATTTTATCTTATTCTTTTGGATTTGATTTACCTACGAGTATCTACTTAAGTGAAAGAAAACATATGGGTTTAATTAATCAATTTATTCATTTTATGTTAAAGTTCGTTTTTAATCCTATATACTTATCTGACATTTAAGTCTTTTGTGTATATATATTATACATTTATTTTAGTTTATAAATTTGACATTACACGTGTCAAATTAGTATCTGGATTTAAAAAACGAACTTTAAGAGTTACTAAAAACTCGTATCTCAATTTATACAAAACATACAATTAAAAATTACAATAATAAGAAATAAAATAAAAAATACCAATACAAAAAGAATATAATATTAATAATGCATTTTGAATAAAATGCACTATTAATATTATATTCTTATTAATAATGCATTTTGAATAAAATGCATATATAATATTCTTTAATAATGAATTTTATTCAAAATGCATGAAACGAATTTTTTTTTTTTTTTAATATTTTTATATGTTTTTTTTGTGATTACCAGAATAAATGGCCAAAATTATCAATCAGATTTAAAATATTACTAAAATCTATTTGCTACTATTTGATATCTTTGTTTAAATAATTGGTACCTAATAAATAACTGAGAAAATTATTTTTTTTTTCAATTTTGTAGTCACTAAAAGCAGCAAATATTGGAAATTCTTATGTTGGCCTTAGTAGGTTCTTTATTTCTTTTAATACTTATAATTTTACGAATACTGGTGAGGCAAGAATAAAGTTTAGTTTTTATATTTTTTATTATTTTATTCTTTGTGTGTTTTACTAACGTAGTTTATAAGTGTTTTTGTAACTAACCAATGGACCTCTGATGTCTAATAATAATAATAAGCTGACCGGTCATTTTGGCCACTCATTCTGGTGTTCTCGTTTGTTTTTTTTTTTTATTTATTAAACTATTGAATATTGTAATTTATAACTATTTTAGGGCTGATTTTTTCACGCAAGATAATTTTATCTGAGGAATAATTTTGTTTTGTTGACATAGTTCTTCCCTACAAAATCTGTCAGACGTCAAGTTTATTCCACTAATTAAAATTATCTGTCTATTGAAAAATCAACCCCAAATGAAATAAAGGATACTTATAAAATAAACTTAGTGGTAGACTATTGTATTTTCTTAGTTAAAATATCTAGTAATATAAAAAGAAAATAATATTAACAATGCAATTTTTTTTTGTTTTAATTCAATTTTATGTGTTTTTTTAGTTTTTACATACCACAACGGTAAAATTATAATTTTGTACTTTTTTTGTATTTTTTTTTTCTCTTATAAAACTATACACGTAAATATAAAACTTTAAACGTCAGTTTTTCACATCACACAAACAACACTGCACTATACATTACGTATTACAAGGCCACTCTTGTCAATCACTTGTACAAAAACAACGCAATGTACTTCGTAATCCATTTTTAACATTAACCATCAACATTAGAACTCGGTCCAGGCCGGCAGTGCGAGGGGCAGCGGCAGGGGCTGAAGGTATACGTAGTGTTCAGAATTTCTCGATTCCCGTCAAAGTATCGAAAAAAGGCTTCGACAGAATCAATGGCTCCGAACCTCGCTGGCTCATAGGAAAGGAGTCGCTCCCTCGCAATCGTCTCTTTCAGCTTTTCCTTACTCCATATTGAGTTCGGGACAGGGGGCCATGAATAATCGATATGGTTAAGCTCTTTGCTCGGTACGGGGAAACTAACCGTTGAGTTCCATTGTGAACCTACTTTTGGTATAGAAGCCCTTACCCAATTATGGAGGGACTTTTTCGAGACTTTGTCTGAAATTGCTTTTCCGTCTCCATTGGTGGTAATGTTCTCGGGCCATCGCGGTGTTGGTAGGGTATTTGCTGGCGGAGCGGCATTGTGGTACAAGTACCGAGAATCGAATAAGACGTCATTGGTGCTGCCATGCTTCTTCTTAGCGCTAGGCACGGATACGGTGGTGCTTCGGAGGAAAGATGTCCTCGAACATATACATTTGATGCGGTTGCAGGCTAAGCAGCCTTGGAATGGATGTTCATCGAGTAAATTGTAGAGGTTCTGCCGAATGGATACTAAGATGAGCTCCTGCTGGCAAAAAAAAATTATGTGTAGGTTATTATTAGGTTTGTTGTAAAAAAAAAAAGTTTATATAGGGTGGGCAAATATTTAATTTACGTATGTAGCTAACCACTCAGAAATGAAACACTTGAAAAACATGAATGAAAATCTTTTACTTCTGCTGTACAAATACAATATATTTAGGGCTGATTTTTCAACAGTCATAAAACTTTTTTCTGAAAAAAAATATGGCAGTTTGACAGCTTTTGTATAGAAAATAATATTATGTCAATGTATAATGTTCATTTATGTATCTTTCAGATAAAAGTTAAGTTGCTGACTAATGAAAAATCAGCCCTTAGTTTATGAAGGCACTAGTATTATTAAGGCACTAGTATAACCGGCAAACTAAGGCTGGGGAACATTCATAGGTATAGTTTGTGTAACAAATTTCTAAGGTTCGACTGTTCTTTTTAAAACTCATTACGAGATCTCAAAGAACCACAAGAAGTTTAGTGTACTCGTATACGTGACTTTAACTTGTTGCGATGTTTTTGTGTATCAGGTAAAATAAATACCCACATTAGGTCTTATAAAATGAACTGATAGTTTTCTTGGGGATTATTTCGATGGCAGCAAAGTAGATACGGACAATACATTTTTGCGAAAATGCTTTTTTTACTAAAATAATAAAAAAAAATTTTTTTTGGCTTCTATGAACCCTATCTACTTACAAGTCTGTATCAAAATTATTTCAAATTTCAAAATAATGAAGAAAATCTGGCTCGTGAATGAAGATCTACACTCGTTTTGTCAAAACATCGCAGTAGAAACGGACATTTGAATTTGCCCGCCTTTACTTCGGAGCTTTGACAGATGATTGAAACGTCAACAAAGTCATCAGTCACTTGTCACATTCTAGTGTGTACCGGTTACGTTTTCGTGCCTTTTGTATTGAATTGATATTGTTTAACGTATTCTACCCTAATTTTTTTTTTGTTTTAAACGAAACGAACGTTTAGTTGAATCCTTAAAACATCAGTTGTTATTTAAAAATGAGAGCCTCAAGGAGTAAATTACTTTTAAATACGGCCCAAAAAGGTGTACAAAAGGAAACAGGAAATAAATGATATTTCGAATTTGACAAACTTATGATACGAGTATTGTATAAAATGTTAAATACAGATATCTACAAAATTTGCTCAAAAAAAGGGGAATACTGTTGCACGTTGCTTAGATTTTCTTTAAATATCCTTAAAAGTATTCCTGGAGATGTTTTATCACAACGTATAAACGGTTATCAGGCAGGCGTCTTCTTCCACGTCGAAGATTTTGTAAGAGTAAAAAAATACATCTAAATGATTTCAGTAAAACAACGATATAGCGATAGAACCTATTACACAATCATTAAAGAATGTTATTTTAATGCATCAAAATGGCCACTAATTTTTACTAAATCTGCTCTAGGAACTGTAAAACGCGATTTTGTAGATGCCTTTTTCTACTTTGCTGCCACGATCGATTTATAGTAAAAAAAAACAATGCATGCAACATACAGTGCATAGATCTTGCAATACGAATTGTTTGCATTAATTATTTAATGGAAAACACTAGATTATGATATAAAAAAATATATTTCGACATCAGAAGCATCATGTCAGGTGTGCAGATACTTTATAATATATCGGTATAATGTTTTTGTTTCTCTTTCTAACGATCTGACCTTGGTATTACTATCTCTTACCATTGTAAAGATACACTCATGCATAATGTCGGATTTAAAGACTTTTTCAAATACCTGAGAGCCATAAGCTTTTATATTAACTTATATCTTTATGCACCAAATTATTAATAGCTTATGAGCCGTTTTTCAACTTAAACTATTATGAATTAAAAAGGTTTGGCCTAACCCGCTGGTAGCATCAGCAGATACGCATTTATGCCTCTAAAGTTTACAATCAAATTATAGTACGTATCTTCAAATATAGCATTATGCTTAAAAAAATCTTGCCTAACGCTACAAAGGCATAAATTCTGTTCTTAAATAGGACTTTATTGTTGTTATAATAATGTTTTGTGTGTAAACATTGTGTACATTCAAGGAATTGCAACCTTATGGCTCTAAAAATTAATACAAAAATGTAATTTACGGCACGCCCGGGTCAGTTAATGTTACCTGTTTTCTTTTGTTAATCCGATTGATTTTATGAAAAACAATGGTAAATGGATAGTGTGATATTATTATACTGTGTTTATGTTTGTTAAAATATAGCACTAATGGAGGACAACACCACTAAGCTAAGTATTAGCCTACAATTGTACACTTGCGTCTGGTGGCACTTGCATCTTGCATCACGAATTTTTATAACGAATGTTGGTATGTATCTTCGTTTAATTTTAATTCAACTGGTTAGCTATTAATAAATAAAAATATTTTGGGACAACCTACAGGGTGTGACTGATACCTAATAATTCCGATATAATTTAAATCTCAACGTAAAGAACTTTGATCCCCCGATTAAAGTTTGATACCTCTGCTTGTCTGTATTGCTTGGTCTGGTCTGTACGTATGGTACGTACTTGTCATAGCTTCGAAATGGTTGTAGCGATTTAATACGTGTTTTTTTTCCTTAATTTGAATATAAATTTCTGATTACAATATAAACTAATGAAGTAGTAATAATAGTAATACTAATGGAGACGTACCTATACTTTAGTAGGGGTATGACATAACGGGATCTCTCACGTAAACTTTGACCTGTCCATTAGGGGAAATACCTTACCTTGCAGAACAACGCCAGAGCTAAATAACATTGCTCCTTGAGGGAACAGTGTAATGGTGCAGAGGACTGATTGTGCTGGTTATCTACTGTACTGCTGCTCGTGCACCCTTTCCTCTCAAATGTACAGGGTTGGCAGAGCATTACTGATACATCTAGTTTTGAAAGCGCCTATTGGCCGCGGTAACCGCTTACCATCAGATGAGCGCCAGTAGTTTGCCACATTAGAGGTTATAAAAAAAATACTTTGGCACTTGTTGTATTATTCTTATAGAACACTGAGTCGTTGTACGAAGAATGGTCGTTGTACGGGAGAGGAGGCAATGAAATAGCCTCCTGTGTCATTCGTTGGGCACAGGAAAACAATACAAAAATCGAAACTGTTGAAGAATTGATATTTTGGTTAGATGGCACAGGCCAGAACAGAAATTTAATGATAGTAATGGCATATATTTGGTTGCTGTACAAGTTTTCGAACTTAAAAGTGATAAATCACAAATACATGCTAAATGGCCACATTCATATATTATGAGGTAGACCAAATACATTCATTAATAGAGAAGAAAAAAAAACAACTGAAGACTAAGTAAATAGCCATTCCTAGGGATTGGTCCCAATTCATAAGGACGGAGTGTTTGATATGGAACTGTAGAATTTCAAAGACATCACTGCTTTCTATAAAATGAATGGGCCATTAGTAACGCGAAAGAAGAACAAAGATGGCCAGGAGTTGAAAATCTAAGAATGTATTTGGCTTCAAACTGTTTTACAAAACAGTTTTTCAGCAGAATTTTCTGAGATATCATTGGTACGCAATTTGGGTAAAAGGTATTCGGTTTCCCGGTGACTTACCAAATGTGCGAAAAGAAGAGAAACCAATATCTTCTGCTAAATATAAAGATTTATTTACACTTTTGGAAAGGGTGCCGGTAGAATTTCACAGTTTTTACAGAAATCTCAGACATAACGACAATGAACCTGATTTTCCGGAGACTGATTAGATTCATTTTATTTTTTCTTGTCACTAAGCTCATTTTAACTTTTTTACTATGTTTAATACTTTTATTATGATAAATGTTTATTAGAAGTAATCATTTTGATTTAATAAGAAAATAGTATATATTTGTTCCTAAGCCTGTAGATACATTGTCTGGTTAGTGTAGATTTTATGAGGACTTCCGTCCTTTTGATTGAAATTAAAAATAACAAGTAAGAAGTATACAGCAATATCAACAGATCAAACTGTATTTAACTATGGTATATCTAAGGGCTGATTTTTCAATCATCTGATAACTTTATTCGAGGAATAATTTTGAAATTTCGACAATTACCTATTTCATACAAAAACTGTCAAACGTCAATTTTATTCCTCGAATAATGTTACCTGGCGATGGAAAAATCGGCCCTTATATCATAATCCTACATTTCAATATAAAACAAAGAGTTATCACCTAAAATTGCAAGCATATTGTCGGATGTGAACATAGGTTTGCAGCTTGAAGCACTCATCTATTATATTTCAGGCATAAAGTCTGATGTAAAGGATTAAAAAGATTAAAAATTATATTAAATTCATTGTAACCAAAAGAAGACCAAAGAAACGACGGATGGGATGTGTGAATGATTATATGTTTAGAAAGGGGGCACTACCGACATACGAGTAATAGAGAAGTTTGGAAGAAAAAGACATGTTGCGCCGACCGCTAATATATTGGGATAAAGGCAAGAGAATGATGATTAAATTCATTGTAACAGTTAGGGTGATGCTTGTAATTAAAATCGAAAAACACATGGCGACGCATCGAGCTTTACATTTCCAGTTTTGACAGAACTCGCATTACTTAGTTTTTTCGTAGAATCAGAAGTCAGCTTAGTATACTGGTTATGTATAGCTTGATGCGATGCGTACTATTGCCTACCAAATATTAACAAAAGAATACTAACTTAAATACTTTTAGTCCAATAATTATGAAGATAAGGTGTTTGTCAATTTTATTTATGCTCTCCTGAAAAGTTACCATTTTACACATCCGACATGATACTTCTGATGTCGTAATATATACATATGTATTTGCCAATTTCAGAAACACCAGAAGTAAGTAAACATCTCAACATATAGGTATATTCCACAATTATTCATTTATATTAAAAAAAAAATGTTATCTACGTACCCACTGAAAGGACCCGTCCTCTGATGATTGATCTGATGATTGATCTGATGATTGATTTGATGATTGATCTGATGATTGATCTGATGATTGACTCATTTTAACACAGAACACTAAATACTTAGTTTATACACTGCACCTCTGTCAAACTCAGAAATCAAATTAAAACTACTTAAACAAAATTAAATAAAGTAAAAATGTCGAAAGTAAAAAAAAAAAATTCCTTCATATCGGGCCTCAGTCCCCTCTATCGACCACTGGGTAACTGAGATCGATTTTTGTTTTGGCAATGGTTTTATATGCTCGCACATCCCCTAATGACTCCAACTTCGATTGTTTCCGTTAATGTTCGGCAGTTCCCATCGGCGGCGTCGTTAAAGAAGCTTACGGAACAATAACATGTTACCAAGAAAGTGGAAAGGCGAAGGGATTAGCTCAAACTAGTTTATTACAGTCGTTGTTATTAACTTGGCTTTGTTAATGAGGGTGATTTGTAATACCCCGTAAAAATATGCCCAAGTAATTTGCTGATTAGTAATTCTTGTAACCAGTTGGATGCGAGGAGCACAGAACCTGTCGAAGTCGAGGTGCTGGCCTATGTCCAGCAGTGGACGCCTTTCGGCTGAAATGATGCACGCCTCTCGTAGCATAATAAGCATAGTCAGCCTATAATGTTCCCACTGCTGGGACACAAGCCTCCTCTCTGTGAGAGGGAGTGGGCAGTGCTCCACCACGCGGGCCCGGTGCGGGTTGTTAGATGTCATGTCACATGTCATACATTATTCTCATATAACTCGACTGGTTTACGCGGCGCACGCCTGTAGATCTCCCATGCCCGGTTTCTGAGTCACTTTTATCGGTGGTGTATCCATTCATCAGCCAATCACAGGAATGTAAGATAAACCATCATTCATTATTTTATTTTACAAAAGAATGGATAAACTACTAACCATTGAAAAGACAATTAATTGTCTTTAAACTTAAAATGAAACGGCAAAGCAAAAATAATATGACACGAAACAAAAACAATGAACTGAAGCTAACGTTTCCTTTAAAAAAAATGACAATGATTTCGTTCAGACATTACCGACTTACCTATCATAATTTTTTAACTAAAACAGTGTTAAGCCACTTATTTCCCCTCAACAAAATCTTAGTGAATTAAACATCTAAACATTCCTCATGAATCAGTCCGTTCATTGGTGAAAACCGTATGAAAATCCGTGCGGTAGTTTTTGAGTTTAACGCGGTCAGACAGACAAACATACGCGACTATACAAATTATTACACCTCTACTGGTGTAATAATTTGTAAAGTGAAGGACCTGGGTTCGAACCCACGGCCTACAACTTGTAAGTGTCGGGACCGTTACCATGGCCACCATTGCTCCGCATTCAGTAATAACATGACAATAAAACTCTGCCCGACCTGGGAATCAAACCCGAGACCTCGTGATCAACAGTCGCACTTGCGACCACTAAACTAACTTACATTAAACTGTCATTTAAAACCCGTAAATGGGTAGAACTGTCACATCTGGGTAGTACTTACTGTCTACCTAGAAGCGACGAATAATCTTCAGCAGCATTTTTTTGCAACGTAAACTACATATATAACACTTTTATTCCTTAAAAAACAGTAACTAGAACCAAACAAAGGTTTGTAAAAGATAACAATTATGTGAACTTTGAAGTTGTGAAACAACAACAGTGGTCATCAAAGGCACCGACTGGACATTTTGCCAAGTTAAGACAAAGATTAGTTATGTTATTAGTTATAGTATTGTTCTTTCGCTGATTTAGAAGGCAGGCGGCAAAAGGAAAGAAATCTATTCAAATATTATAAAGAGCTAAGGTTGTTTGTACGTAGGGGTAATCTCTGGAACTACCAAATAAATCAATAATAAAAAACTTATTTGAAAGAATCTTTTTGCGTCTGAGAGCCCAATTATCGAGGAAGGGGCATAGGCTATTTAACATCACGCTATTACTCTTAGGAGCGAAAGGAAAAATACAGAAAGAATGCTAAGTGAAAACGAAGTGATAGGGCGGGCGACTCGACACGTGCGGTGGGGCGGGGGCGGGGGCGGGGGCACGAGCAGGAGCTACTTGACTAATATTTAAATTAAATTAAATAATCATTTATTTCAGGAAGTTATTCCCATATATATTAAGCACTACAAATTACATAGGAATAGTATACATGAAACATTACACATTAAAAACATTGCATTAAAAATAAATAAGTTAGTTAATATAAAATTACAGTTATTAGGTTAAAATTCTTTCGATTACATTAAATTATAAAGAATTATCACTTAATAAATGGTGACCAACTGGCATGCAAGTGCATATTTATAATTATTCAAATTTTATTGTTTCAAATTGACGTTATTTCAAGTTAAACAAATATCAACTTTATTGAAATGGTTATTAAGTTGATTTCAGAGTGACTAGCGCTATTGAAAAAGTTATAAAAATGTTTGAAGTTGTAGCGTAGATTGAACTTTATTGTGTAGGAATTAAAGTTATTTTTCCATAAACTCATATTTGTTTACATTTTTGGCGAATTAGTTGCGATTCTTTAGTAAGTTCTTTTCTCTTCACTGGAGGTAACTTGGGTAAAACAACAGCTATAGACACAATGAAATTTATGACCTCTTTGTAAGGGTCTAATAACAATAACAGTAACAATTGGAAGGATTTCGACTGTTCTTGCTAAAGATTAAGTTTATGGATTCTGACGAAAAAACAATGTATTGTTTTAGAACACTGCAGATTTACCTGCTAAGGCTTATGCGACTAGGCACACAAAGGGCTCCGTACCACCCTGAACCACAATACAATATTTCGGTATAAACACATTTATTTCTCAAAAAAAGATCATTACGGTTCACTTACATATTAAGAAATGAATAGAAAATATGTAATAAAAGTAGATATAGTATCTGTGATCACATCATCATCTTCCTGCCCTTATCCCATGTTACTTGTCGTCGGCGCAACACGTCTCACGATATCATTCACTCCCTTCTCTTTCATATCATTCCTCACACAGTCATTTCAGAGCAATTTTAAGTTAAATTCTTAGTTACCAAAGAAACGGGTAACACCTTTTATGTTCTGTCCAAATTTCATTGAAGTAATTATGTACCTACCTAACTAATGAATGAGTCACTCATATTAAGCGAGATAACTGTTTATCATTTTCTGTCCGTCTAGTATCTTCATCAGCACAGCACTACGTTCACTTCATACAGTGGTAGTTTAACTTTAAAAAACCCACCGTACCACCAGGGGTTCGGCCAGAGGTACGGTGGGTCTGCAATGTAAGAATAATGATGCGGTTCCCGCCTTCACAACAATAATCTACCAACACAACACAACACAACACATATTTATGAAATTCTTCTGGTATGCCGGCTTCAGGCGGGTTGTTAAATTGTGTTTTCTAAACTTTCAGTGACTTATTTCTGTATCTATATAATTTACTTTGATTTGCAGTTAAGAAAACTTCCTGAGAAATGGTGGCCGATGTCTCTTAATGTTCACATACACATGTATGTTGAAAGTTTACTATACCGATAAACAGGGTTATTGAAAAAACATTAACAGCCTCTCAGGACTATATTACTAACATCATAAACTGCAACTCTTGTTCTATGACTTTTATTAATTCATCAGACTTACATAAAAAAATAAAAATATTTTAATTCAACAAATTGAAACAATCGGTTTTCGGTTAAAGCGCTAGTTAGGTAAACAAACTGCCATTTCTAGTACAAAAATCAGCGGAGGGGAGCGGGGGTTAGATAGAACAACGAAGTCTTAAAGGTTTGTTTTTGGTAAATGTATTATGTTTTGTAGAAAGGTATAGAACAAAAGTTGTTGTTTATGATGTTAGTAATTCAGTCCTGCTAGGTTGTTAGTGTTTTACACATAGGTACCCGAGTATAATTTGTACTAACTTTTTTCTTGCACTAAATAATGGCTACCTCTTAATTTGGCACACATTGATTGCTGTGTTTATTTTCTGAACTATTGCATGACTTTTACTGTCCATCAGAATCAGTTTCCCAGTGCATTTAATTTTATTTCTTTTATTTATACAATCCCCTTATCAAATTCCTTTATCAGTAAGTTGCAGCTGCAAAATAATAATGCAAGCATATTGTCTCAACTTATTTACACAATAGCGAAAGAGAACGACCAGGTAATGATTCGCAGAGGGGCTCATTGTTATGGTTACCCTGAAAAAACCAGTTCTACACATGCTTGTCACAACAAGCGCAAAGCTTGACCTGTTTTAATAATTATATTTAATAATGTTTAAGAATAGGATAACATATTTACATACTAGGTTTTCTTAATTTACTTTTTAAATGGTTAAATAAAATATTACACGGTAACAGTTCTTTTCATCACTGCCCGCGAATGTGATTTCGTGCATAGTGAAACTTTTTAGTAGGTATTTTACGAGTTGAGCATAGCGGGACTAGAGCATAGGGGACTAACCGCTCTTTTTGATATGTATACCATGTGTTACTGTTAAACACATCATCAGGGGGTCTAAAAATGCCACTTTAAGCAATACCTCTATAAGCTATTGATTTCCTGAATTCCCAGCAGATCATTAGCAATTCCTCTAATTTTCGTTAAATGGTTACACTAATAGTTAAATCACCTACAATAATTCATTTCATACCAATCATATTTGGTGTAAACATTGGTGGACCATTTTACGAATTTCCATAAAAAACTGTCAAACAGGTAAAATGCGTGATATGAATTTCACACAGATCATATTATGAATTGTCAGTTTGTGACCATTTTACGATTTTTAATATGATTCATATTGTTATCCTATTATGATTCTGCCATATTTTTTTCTACGATAGTTAGTTCTAGGTTTTCTTAATTCTATTTTGTCTCGTCGTCATACGTTATAGTGTAAGTTTAATGTAGATGATACATGCTTTACGCCTATTTACCTGTGGTATCATTACTACATATAAAAGAACGAAGTCCCCCGCCGCGTCTGTCTGTCTGTCTGAGCGCGATGAACTCAAAAACTACCAAGTGGATTTTCATACGGGTTTCATCAATAGACGGAATGATTTTCGAGGAAGGTTATAGGCTGATTAACATCACGCTATGACTCTTCGGAGCCGAGCAGAAAGAAATATAGTCAGAAAGAACGCTAAGCGAAAACGAAGTAATAGCGAGGGCAGGCCCTGGGGGACCTATCACTCCGCGCGGATGAAGTCGCGGGCAGGAGCTAGTGATTTAATATTTACATACTTAATATAACATCACGACTGTTATCGCTGAAGGTTTGCGCAGAGTTGTAAATAGTGCCATAATTCGCCAGTTATGTCTAAGTTTAAGATCCATGTAATAAATAGGAGGCGAGCCTATTGCCATCAACTGGGACCAATCCAGACTCCGGGCTCCAAGTTCCTACTGAGAAATTCCTGACTGAAAATCCCAAATCCCAATTCTTTTAAAAATAATTAAGTACTCAGGTCTTAAAAAGAAAGACCAACCATCACTGTCTGAAATTGTTTCATCATTCACTCTTCAGTCCCAATTGTTTCATCATTCACTCTTCAGTCCCAATTGTTTCATCATTCACTCTCCAGTCCCAATTCTTATCCCAATTTATTCGTGGTCGGCGCAACATGTCATACATACGAGTAGTAGATACCTAGGATACTAATCGTCTTCACTCGGCAAAACTAATAAACTCGATTATCTAACGACTAATAAGGACATAATTAATAATACACAAAATTAGTTAATATAATCGATTAACTGTAATCGAGTTACTAATTTCATAATGAATCAGTTTACAATAATAAGTAAATGTTCGATTATGTCATGCATGAAGTTTCTGATGTCAGGCAAAAGACGTCGACGAAAATTTATTTAAAATTAGTGATTGCTTGGAAAACCAAAATATTGAAATTAGTTGCTTAAAATAACTAAATCTATAAATTAAAAAATACCTGAACGACCCATAGCTACGCTTCCCTGAACCAACCGATCTAAGTAAGTCTTACGTTTGTGGCAAAAAATATTATCACTCCTGAAATACAGGTAGATAATCTAACCTAGCTCAGGAGACAGGGTTTAATTTTTTTATAATCCAGTTTATACCAATATAAAAAATTCATTAATTATTAGTAAGGCGACGACCGACATAAATATTGTACCTACTATACTTTTATATTTAACATGACATATGTAACATCACATCTCTGCCTACACTTGCGGGGAACACAAGCGCTACCACGTCTATGAAGGTTGTTATATTTGGTTGAAGTTTTCGACACCTGCGGCAGTCACCTAAAATTAGTTTGTAACATTTCAAATTGGGATGTAGGTAGGACGATGATGATCATCATCATATGTTTCCCCAACTATGTTAGGGTCAGCTTCCAGTCTAACCGGATACAGCTGAATATCAGTATTTTACATGGAGCGACTGCCTATCAGACCTCCACAACGAGGCAGGATGTTGATGATGGGGATGTCAAATTCCTATATTTAATAAAGTCCACTCAAACCCAATACTATGTACCCACTAGCATCATCGGTCGGCACATGTCGACTGCAGATCATAGGCGGGGTAGTTGCGTAACACACTAACAGTAGCAATGGCTTTCATTCTGACAGTTCAACCACTTTAATTGCGTTATTTACGTTGCTGAGCAGACAAATGATTCGAACATATGAAGCAATGGATTAGCAATATCTTTCGAAATGATTCAGATTGTGATTGATAGTGTGTTACGCAATTAGGGTGCAGGAGCCCTATGATCAGCAGTCCCCTTCAGCTGCCCTATCTCCTCATATGACGGTATTCGGGATGACTGACTGCTGTAATTAAGCCACCGCAACTTGTCTGTCCAATGCGGTGCGCTATCCGTTTGTTTCAATTCCTGCTATAGTGTCGTAACATGAATATGTCGATACTTTTTGCTAGATTTTTACAATGTTTATATTGTGGAATAATAATATGCCTGATAAGACCTTAAACATGTATAATTTTGTGTTCTCTGCCCAAGCAAATATTTTTGAGGAAGGATATTTCAGCAGCATACCGGAGTTCTAATTAATAAAGAAGCAGATCACAGCAGCAGCAGATTCACTTGATAATAGCCAACTTAATATTATCGAAGGCAAAATGTGGATGTACAGTCACGAAATAGCTACATCTATGCCTCTACGGTAAATACAAAAATGTCATGTGCATTATTAACTTAATATATTTTTCAATTGGGCTGCGCGAAACGTCAGTTCATGTTACTGTTTTACTAATACCGACTTCATGAATCATCTGACGGCGACAATGGGCATTACTACCTAAGGTGAAAAAAAAATTGAATCTTGATAACTTAGTAACCTGTTACTTGTACTAATAATGTGTTTCTTCTTTTACAGGTAAGTTCGTTATGATGGAAGTCTCCGAGCAAACGTAACGTACTTTCTTCCTCATTTCACTTAGTTTAAGGTTGTTACGCAAATTCAAGTCCCTAATTTCAATATTTTTTATGACATCTAATTAAATGTATACCATAAAATTGTTTTCTCAACTAACACTAATTAATTAATTAAATAAGAACCACGAGGCGTTTTCAATAATAATTCACAATAAAGTAGGTAAGCAAAAACAAAAACATCTTAATACCTACATAACACTCATCACACTGCTTCTTGTGGACATAATTATTCCTAATCAAATTATTCATCGGTTAGGTACCCTAAAAAGTCTATGTTTTTTTGGAATAACGCCTTCCTTTAACCCTGCAATCGCAAATAGCCCCACAAAGACACAACTACCAACCCATTACCCCAACACTACATTCAATAAACCCCATTATCCTTCCATTTAACTGAAAAGCACATCACGGATCGATATCTCATATAGCCAGCATTGTCTCCCAACACTGCGAAGAATGCCATCTTAATATGCGAGCGGCAAATATCGAGCGCCGCACTTCACTATGCGAGGAATGCCACTGACGCGTAGGAACGTGACCGGATTATCGATACCGATATTGCGGTGGAATATTTTATAAATTGGAGAAAAATTCGAGGTGTCTGTTGGTTTTATAAGTGATGCGTGTTGATGGAGACGTTAGGATCATTTTGGATTGTGGGATGTTTGTGAGTGGGTAGAAAGAGAAAATATTTGCTTAACTATAAAGTAGTATTGCAAATCAGTTTAACTGTAGTTAAGAAAATAATGACAAAGTGGTATGCTGCAGAGACACTTTTTAGGGTTCCGTAGTCAACAAGGAACCCTTATAGTTTCGCCATGTCTGTCAGTCTGCCTGTCTGTCTGTCTGTCTGTCCACGGTTTAACTCAAAAACTATTGGTACTAGAAAGTTGTAATTTGGCATGAAATTTGGTATACACGTTAATTACGTCAAAAAAGTGGTAAAATAAAATTTTGAAAAAAACAATTATTTAGGGTACCTCCCCTACATGCAAAGTGGGGATGATCATTTTTTTTTCGTCCTTCCCACAGTGTGGGATATCGTTGGATAGGTCTTTCAAAAATATGAGGGGTTTGTGAAGACTGTTTTTTGATTAAGTAAACCGTTAGTGACTTATCAAGCTTTAAAGTACCAATTTTCGTTAGAGTCAAGTGTCCCCCCCTCTACCAACTAAACGGTTGTAGTTAGAAATTCAAATGTCACGGCAGTAGTACCTATATATAACGAAGTTTAAAGAAAAATCATACTTATAATATCATACTTAAGTGGGCTTTACAAGTTTACGAGTACTAGTCGACCAAACAAGTCTTATCCAAATCTCAAAAAAAAATTAAAACTTTCCGTGCAAATTTGTCGGATCAGGTGAGGCTTTGTATGGGAAGTCAAATTAGATAGGTAGTCATGTTTGGCTTTTAGTTAGCGCATGGTATGAAACTATCAGTCAGCGAATACGACCCGCAGTTAGCTGTTATAAAAATTACGGAACCCTACACTGCGCGTGGCCCGACACGCAATTGACCGTTTTTTTTTAAAATCTTGGCCAGCTTTATTTGTAAATACCTGTAGCAACACAATATATAATATTCTATTCTATGCATTTAAATAACAGTGGATGTAATTAAGACAAATAACAGTAAACTAACCTTAAATAGAAAGAAAGTAATTAAAATAAGTCTTTTCTTCTACCTAACAAGCATGTACTCGTAATTAATGAAACAAAACTTATTTACTCCGTACCAATAACAAGTAAGTCATAAAACATTACTTCCTGCACTACCGTAATCTATGTCCTTCTTCCACTATTTTGCAAAACACACGCCACTCATCGGCTACGAGCGATTATTAAGGCTCATTTACATTCGTACGTATTGCGGCTGCGTACGAATACCGCATTTCAATTTAACCTCGTAGGTATTCATAGGCTCAAATTTTAACCCTCTCGTTAGTTGCAAATGACATTTGAGAGTTGTGTAGTTTGTAGTGATGTGACGCTTCCCGTATTCCAAAAACTACTACCTATTTTTACCTTCTACAAGTTTTGATTATAATCTAATCTAATACATGAGGATTGGACAGGAAAAAGCCTTTGACCTGCAAAACAAAAACAATATTTGGTGACCTTGACTTATACTCTGGGTAGAAAAAAAGGAGTGTTAATATGTTATTTTTATGTTCTATTATTCAAATATTTTATCAGGTAACTGGCAAGATAATATTAATCACTGCCAGTAGAAACGCGACTTAGATATCTGAATAAACTAGAAACGACAATATGGTAGTAACAAAAAAAAAACATTGAAGAGAAAGATATTTTATTTTGCAAATATGGGTACAAGTCATGGTGGTACATAATATAAATACAGAAACAGCCATATTTTGCCAATTACAAGGCATGCAAAAGTACAGAGTTTACAATTAAAATAAATATTTACTATTCCATTAAATAATATAATTCTAGTTCATCATTCACTAATAATTATCAATGTTCGACTACTCAATTCATCCAATAAATAAAATAATTCTAATTCATCAGTCCATAATATAATTAATGTCACAATTTCTATTAGTTATTTAAATCCAATATTTACCTAATATATTTCTCCAATAAAAAATCTGGAACACTATAATAAACTTGGTCTGTTGAGTTGCCGCAAAAGGTAACTCCGTAATACAGGAAAGAACGCATCTCACCTTCCACCCTTTAACCCAACCCCAGCTGTTGATATTCTTACAGCGTCCTCTTCCGGTATTCGTCCCCGTTCCGACCCGTGCCGAGCCGTTCCGATCCGTCACAACACCGCACATTCCTTGACACGTTATGAGCCATAAAGTGCTTTGTAATAAACCCCTTTTTATATCTAATCATGTAATGGATTGCATGGCGATAATATTTAATAGGTGAAAGGTGAGGGTGAAGTGTGCAGGATTTAGATAGATTCGTTATGATTATGTCATCTTGAGGAACGCATGATGAATGAATAAGGGTTGTTGAATATTATTTATTTGTAGGGTTTATGAAGTTGTCCTATCTAATTATGTAATATTCCGGTGTCTTAGGGTTTATCCAAATAAAGAATACAAGTTTAAAGGTCAGGTAAAACTTGAGTACTTAGGCGATTTTAATTTATGTCATCGTTGATGTAATGTTATATAAAACCATCAATCATTTTCATTGTCATTCGAAACATGTTCGGCTTAAAATATAATTATTATTTTGCATTTTCAAATGATAAATATAACAAGCAAAGATGAGGAACCAAGTAACTGCTAAACTATAAAAATATATTTTCTACTTCAATATTATACAATATGGCTTGCTAAACAAAATCTTATGCCGATACGGTATTATTGCAATATTGCAAAATATTTACCATCGATGTCTTAAAGATCGACGTCAGCCCATCACTATCCATAACGAGGGGGCGTGGCTAGACGTGTCGTTGCCATGACAACTAGTGCGACTCACCCGCGTTCCGGAAACATACGGGAGCAGGAATTTGGGGCGGGTGCGGGCGGCTTTTTGAAGAAGGTATATTTGTAGTGTGATGGTATACGGAGCAAACTGGAGCATGTTTTTAGTATTTTATATCGATTGCTATTATTGTAATATAGTTCAATAACCTAAGAAGAACAATTTACTAACTCCACGCCTCGGTTTTGCTAGCTGATGAGAAAGTCTGAAACACTGAAAATATTTTAATACGATTTTTTCATAGATTACCATGGAGTTTGGAATGCTGAATTCAATATTATTTTACCTTTGTCATTTTCACTTTTAGGACTAATGTTCCAATTGAAGTAAATGATGCAAGTTTGACTGTATTAGAAAGAAGATTGATCTTTCAATGCCTACAAAGGTGATGTGTTTGCGCACAGGAGAAACTACGTGTTAACATTTTTATTCCTGAATACGAATTTCCTTATATTTTAGAAAGTGGTTATTGATGATGCTAATAAGGTAAAGAATGGAGCCTCCTAGTTGGAAGCACATTTCTTCAATATCACAGTTCAACTATTTCACAAATAAAAACGTGTTAAAAAGTCGAGATGTTTCGTGAGACACCCAGTTGGTATGAAGTTCCTTTCGTAGGAGGATTAGGTATTAAGTTAAATAAAAGGCACAATTAAATAAATTAACTACGTTTGAAAGTAACTGAAGAAATGAAAAACAGCTGAGGCGCTTCCCGCACGTTCATACTACAGTCTATCTATGCTGTAAAAAGCTCACCGTGAAAACTCAGGTGAAGTCAGCTTCATATCAATAGTGTTGTGTCTGTTCTTAAATTACCTTAGGCTGATAAAATTTTAGTTTTTCCTAATTAACTTTAATAACTCTATCAGCCTAGAATAATTATTATAATGAAGGACTCACCCAGTCACAGCAACAGACATACGCACACTATTTTAAATACTTGATTAGTCTAATCTGGGCTTCAACCCAATTATATTTAACTAAGAGCTGATTTTTCAATCATCTGATAACTTTATTCGAAGAATAATTTTGAAATTTTGACAGTAATTTCATACAAAAGCTGTCAAACGTCAATTTTATTCCTTGAACAAAAGTTATCTGGCGATGGAAAAATTGGCCCTAAGGGCTGGTTTTTCCAACGCCAGATAACTTTATCGTAGGAATAATTTTGAATTTTTGACAGTTCTTCCATACAAAAAGTGTCAGACGTCAATTTTATTCCACGAATAAAAATTATCAGCCGATTGAAAAATCAGCCCTTAATAATTAATAGTCGCTATCTCGCGACAGCCCACTCGGACATGGCCTCTTGATATTCACTAAATCTCCTAACTTAACTAGCCTGGACTAGTCCAATAAAATGATATAATAAAATAATGAACACGCGCGCCCATCCCAACTACTTGCCCGTATGTCCCCCTATAAAGACATACCGTGGTAGCACCGCATGATCCCGACACAGCGTTTTACATTTATTTTATTTTCTCCACGCATCAGTATGGAAAACTATCACTTCATATAATATTTCTTTCTTTTCTTTTGCAAATGTCAAAGATAGTCGTATACAGTAAAGGTGTAAAAAGAAAGATGGTTTCTTTTTTTGGTCATTAGTGATGTCTCGATACGTTGAAAATAATGTTTCATATGTTAGGGGTGTTTTTTGTAGAATCATGTAAGTATATTATGTTATGTTTTTATATCTTTGCAATTGATTTTTTACTTGTAGTGACGCAGGTATGTTCAGGAAGAATAAATTACAGCTTACTATAATACGAAAATAAATTACAGCTTACTATAATACGAAAATAAATTACAGCTTACTATAATACGAAAACAACTCAGTCTGTTGCCTTTTCATGTCTTTTTTTTTGGGTGGGAAATCATCATATGACTTCTCCCGCTCTGGGCGGAGCGGGAGGGCGTGTCAGACTTGTACTGACCAAAACCCACCCGTGTTCCTTCAGTTGCCTGTGCCAGGAGCCGCGGTATGTCTTTCGAACAACCCGTGGCCCTGGCAGGCATCGCCCCTAGCGGACCCCGTGAGTTCGTGCTGACATCTCTTTGAGGCGCGCGTGGAACACTACGCGCCGTCGGCACGGGCCTGGCCCTTACCGGGCGGCGAGCTGCCCATTGCTTGCCGTCCGCGAGCCCGCGCCTACGGTGGCCGAGAGTCGGCTGTCCCGAGTCGAGACTCCCGACGTCCAGGGCGTCTCCTGCGGCGATTAAGGGCGTGAGGGCGCAGCGATTGCCTCTCCCTCACGCGCTCCGCCTCCTCCTTTGCAAGCATTACTGCTTCGCAGAAAGAGGTGAGGGCTTCCCATGCACTCTCGCTCCGTACCATGGCCTGGACCAGGGCCGGACGCGAGAGATCGCCACCGCCGATCGGCGCCACGAGGATGCGGCGGTGCTCCGCCCAAGCCGGGCAGACCTCCACCATATGCTTCACCGTGTCCTCCGGGCGATCCACACAGTGGTGACATCCTGACCTTTTCATGCCTTAATGGCTGGTCTGATTTCAATGAATGTTGGCACACAGATAGACCAAGACCTGGATTACGACATAGGATACTTTAATCTCGATATGACATTCCTTTTGGATAACTCGTTTCCGAACTCCACGCGGGCGAAGCCGCGGGCAAAAGCTACCTAGTGTTTTATTTATTTTCTGTAACTTACTTTTTTCGAAGAATGGCTCAAATTAAAATGTCAATTTACATTAAGTTTTTGAACAGTCTTAAAAAAATCTCCAAAGTAATAAAGAATTTAAAAGTCGAAATTTTACTTTGTAATCGTCCCTTGACTTCATCGGGTTAATCCTTTCAAATCCTCTAGTCCTCTAAAGCTTCTGAATTTTTTAACAAAATATTGCTTCTGATATAAATATTTCAGTAAGTATTTCACTAGAACTTACTTACGAACCACCCACGAACCACAATCAATCAACCACTGTGATGTGTGCCACAATCGACCACTGTGTACCCATATATCTCCTAAATGCACCTAAAACCTCCTAATAAAATACAGTTGAATTGAAATTTAATGCATAAAAGCATGTCACCGTATTTACAAAGATATATTCTTTTCTGATCCGCGCCGATATAAAAATTTATACGTGGACAATCCTTAGGTCATAAACAGGGATTATTTCGGATACCCGCGGATATAACTCACGGTTTGCGAGCGATAAGGTCGGATACTAAGCGGATATGGGTCGGATACGCGGATATCGCGACTGAATAGTACGACGAGATTTGTAAGGCAATTGTTCGACGTTCAAATAGTTGTTTGTATATATTTTTTCGCTACAGTGGGCTGAATGTGGGTGAAATAAAAAAAAACGTATTTTTTTGTCAGTTGTGTTTCTTTAATGAAAATGGGCTAGCGTGGCGCGGTTTTGATCGGTGTGCTTACAAGTTTTTTTTCTTTGGCAACATTACAACAGAAAAAATGTAATTGAAAACCTGTATCTTAGGCACCATTAGATGAAACGAGCTACTGCGATTGCCTTCGCTACGTAGCATTAAACAGCTACGGCGTAGCAAATGCTATGTCAAAGCCGAAAGTCCGTGACGTTTTTAAACAAAGTTTAAAAAGTCAGTGCGCGAGGTGTCCAATGTCATTAAGGTTATACAAGTAAATATATACGTAGTCAATGACAGGCTGTATATCTTGCACAAGCCGTTAAGTACAACTAGTTGCGGCTAAAAGTTAAACTTAATGGTCTGGCGGCCGTTAAATAAATCTTCTGTCAACTACCTCTGTGACTAGAGTTAATAAGTAAACTAGGTTTAATTTAACAAGCAACTTGTCAGCGTGAATCATGACCGTAATCTTTTTTTAACGTAGCCCTCTAGTAATGTTTCTTGCTTGGTACATTTTCAAAATAATAACGTCATGAATGCACTTTAGTTGGACATAGAACAACTATCAAATACATACAATTGGTCGTAGAAGCGAATCAGAAGGCCAATTCTTGTAATTAAAAACGTTCAAAATCTAGTCGCAATCTCATCTCAGTGACAATCAATGTCAAAAACTTGTCAAAAATGTACGGAAATTAGGTATTTTTGACAGATTGAGACTGAGATTAGACTGTGAACGTTCTTAAAATTACGAGAATTGCCCCTCTGATTGTCACTGCGACCGTAAAAAACAAACATAACATAACACGCCTGCAATCCCCGAGGGGTACGGCAGGGGTGTATCTGTAGTATACTCACATTTCGCCAATTATGTTTAAATCACATAGAATAGAGGGCGAGCCTGTTGCCATCTATCCATATCCGCACCCGCACTGGGCTCGCGTGGTGGATTATGGTCCACTCCCTCTAACAGAGAGGAGGTCTGTGTCCCAGCAGTACGGACATTATCGGCTGATGATGCTGTTGCCATCAGCCCCACACATACTCCTGGCGGCTACTGAAAAAATCCTGATGGAAAAACCCAATAACACTTTGTACGATCTGGGAATCGAACCCCAGAAGTAGCGCTTGCGACCACTAGACCAACGAGGTAAGCAGGCTGGCGCTAAAATAAATGCTGATGCTGGCTGGTGATCAAAAACAACACTTGTGTCTAATTTCCTTAGAAGTATTTATTTCACTACACCTTTCCGATATTTTAAGCAAGTTTTATTTCTTTACTCATTCAAGTGTAGATCGTAGGTTCGAACCCAGGCAGGCGCTTTACTCTGTGTAAATTATTTCATCATCACTGCTCTCAAAACGATGAAGGAAAACATCGTGAGGAAACCGGCATGTCCTAAAACCAAAAATTCGCATGTAACATCCACCAACCCGCACTGGGCCCACGTGGTACACTATAGCCTACTCCGTCTCGAAGAGAGGAGGCCTGTATCCCAGCAGTGGGAACAATATAGGCTCTTTCCAATGCTTTGGCTAATGAAACTTATACGAAGTTCTCACGTGTAGTATTTCGACCATTCGAGTTTATTTAAGATGTCCCTCTAAAGTCCTCAAAAAAATCGAGTCAAATACCATATCCGTAATATTAAAAGCAGCTTCAGAACCCTAAAACAATTACGTTCAGCAGTGAAGCGCGCAGGGCTGTCGCGGGCGATAGTGCCGCCTCGCCGCCTCGCCGCCGCCGCCTCGCCGCGCGCCCATGTGTTGTGACACCCCTGTATTTATGTGCCAGTAATAATGTGGACCCTGTTGACGGTATTTGTTGAAAAGTTAAATGGTTGCCTTGGCTTTAATGGGAAGATTGTGCGCATGGTTTTGGTGAAAAATCTTGGCGGAAAATGTCTTCAAAGATTTCTTGTTTGGTTTGAAATTATTTTCACTGATCTTGCTGCTATGTTTGTGTTCACACCATCCTGTTGTACGACTTTATATCACTGCAATAAAATAGAATAGATATTTATTTTGCAAATATGGATAATACGTAATAGGTGTTAAAATACATTAAAGCTCAGCCATATTTCACCATTCGGCATGCAATGGATTTTATCAAAGAGAAAACTGTCATCAGCATGGAAATGTATGGAAGAAACAGGCGCACTACAGACTCCAGATAAATTGGTTTGAATAAGAGAAGGAAAATTTTGATCATGTTTGTTATATTGGTGATTTTATTTGTATGCTAATAGGCAAACACCCATCTGTTGTCTCTTTCTGTCTACCCCCATGGGAAAATGCGTGAGTATATGTAGCTATGTATGTATGTTACCCATCATTTTGACATTATCAAAAAAGCGTTTAAGACACCCTCGAGACCGGGTTTCCCACTTCTTTCCAGGAACCCAGCATTCGCAATACCTACCTGCACGCAGATGTAGCTAGAATCATTTTAAATAAAAAAAGCCACTGTGATATTTCACCTTGTAAAAGCTCGTTCGCTCCCCAAGACCACTAAGAAAAGACAATTACCTGCAAGAACAATAACACCACCCAAAAAAAATCATTTTATAACCATAGCTTATGGGTCCGAGGGTACAGCCCATGGCCTGATAATTTGGCGGGTTTCCGGTCGGCGGGCAAGATGGCGCGGGCAATTTCCGTTTGGCGCACTTTGAGTCACCCAGTGCGTTTGACGCGGCTCGAGTGCCTTTGCTCAGATAATTGGAGCTCTCCGACTACACTCGACATATTCCATTTTTGCGGGTGAGTGTACTGTTCGGTTCACGTATTGTTTGTTAATTAGTGGTTACTGGTGGGGGGGGAGTTGTTATTGTTTTAAGGTTTTGGGATAGGTATAATTCATGACAGACTACCTAATTGTATAAGAAGCATTGAAAAACTGAATATTTTTAAAGCTAAACTTAAAGAATTCTTAATATGTAAAGCGCAACACGATCAATAACTTTTTAAATGATAAAAATATTAACATAGTCACATTGATATAAATTATGTGTGAATATTAAATTAAAATTTGACTATGTCTATTTTTGACATATTAATTAAGTAATGATAATATATATTTAATAACTAGCTGCGCCCCGCGGCATCACCCGCATCAGTTTCGATCCCGTGGGAATATCGGGAAGTATCCTATGTGATAATCCTGGTTATAAACCATCTGTGTGCCAAATTTCATCCAAATCCGTTCAGTAGTTTTGGCGTGAAAGAGTAACAAACATCCATCCATCCATACAAACTTTCACGCTTATAATATGTATTAGTAGGATGAGTGATAATATTATTGATTGTTAATGTATTTTGACATAAGCGATAGTGTTAAATAACTAATTAAGTAGTTAATTAAGACTAATTAGTCATTAAGTACTACTAATTATTAATGTTGACATATGTGATAGTTCACTTATGTCAAAACACATTGTAATTAATTAATTAAAATGTATTTTGACATAAATAATGATATTAATCATAAAATATATTTTTGAATGATTACTAGATATTGTATGCCCTATGTTTTGGACTGGACTGTGTGACGGATGGACTGTGTGAATGATGACAATATGGTTAGAACGGGAGTGACTACCGAGATGACGAATAATAGAGAAGTATGGAAGAAAAAGACATGGTGCGCCGACCACAAATAAATTGGTATAAGGGCAGGAGAATGATGATGACCTACTATTGTATACAATCAAGATTTTCTAACTGAACAAGACAGCTGTGCTGCTGGACAGTTTGTTGCGACACTTCTTCTTCCCACCGAAAGCACTAGGAAGTGGTGAAGAGCGGGCGTTTTGAGGGACTGTCTTATGTCATTTTGACGTTCGAAAAGTGCTGATTATCAAATCAATAATGATTTTGATTTTATCGTCCCAGAAACTCCAAATCGCAACCATATACCAATTGTATCGTTCACAATACTGAAATCAAAAGCCTCGAGTGTCCCTTGTAAAGTTTAGTTAGTAAATAAAAGGAGCCTTCTCGCCGGTAATCCGTTTAGACGCTCTTTGATTACGTAAATCACTGTTCTTAAGGCGAGTACGGTTGCGCTAATTTCATTATGTCGCTGCCTTCTTGTATTGTGCTGCCTTTAAGTTGGCGAGTGGTTACTGGAGGATAGTAGGAGTTTGTTTAAAGATTTCAAGCAAGCACATCATAACCTAACTAGGTGCACACCGCGCGCTCAACGGATTTAGATGATCTTTAACTCAACAGCGGTCAAACGATTCTGCAAACATATCTACATCTACACAAATTGAACAACAGCCGTTCGCTAAGCTACCTACGATACAATTACCTACTTTCTCGGGTAAATCTTGATATGTAGGCCAATCCTCATAGGATTGGCCTACATATCAAGATTTATTCGAAGCTCTCGTTCATAACACGTCAATAAGCAATGTACAAAAACTATGTACATTATTTAAAAACATGTTTATCTGGAGAAGCTGAAATGTTATTGCGCAATATACAAACAACCGGAAGTAACTATGAGGAGGCCTGGAATATTCTGAAAGGAAGATTTGAAAATAGAAGAATGATAGTGAGTTCGATCTTGAAAAGGTTATTTGCTCAGAAGAAAGTTAATAATCAGTCGGCAAGTCAAATTAAATCACTACTTGTTGCTTGACACACTGCGGAATGTATAACCAATCTGAATAATTTAAAAATAAGTAGGTACTGATTGATATTTCTGGTGGGACAGCAATTGGATACACTAAAGGATTGAAGGAGTTTCTCGAGCTCAAGCAAGCAGAAAGCAATCCAGAAACTGCAACTGTATTAAAAACATCGTTTTATATATATGGATGATTTAATGGTGGGAAATGAAGATAAAGAAGCAACAAAGAAAATGTGTGAAGAAATTAGAATTATACTGAACAAGGGAGGATTCAACATGCAAAAATGGTCCAGAAATTCTGAAGAAGTTTTAAAATACGTACAAGGAGAAGTACACATGATCAAATAGAAATAAAACTAGATAACATTAAAAAGATGCTAGGTTTAACATGGGATAGAAAAGATGATACATTCAAAATTACAGTAAACTTACCTGATATGCGATATCGTATAACGAAGAGATCCATACTTTCCGATGTTGCTCGTCTGTTCGACCCATTCGGATGGTTGTCACCAGTCGTAGTCATTGCTAAAGTTCTTATCCAAAGATTGTGGTTATACAATCTGGGCTGGGATGATGAGTTACCGTCCGAATTGAGTGAAGAGTGGATTGCATATAGGCAAGAGTTAGTGCATTTGCAAAACATTAAAATACCAAGATGATTTTAAACTACAACTTTGAATCACAATAAAATATAACTATACGGCTTTGCAGATGCCGTGGTCTCCCGAACTAAAGTTGCACCGCTGAAGCAAATATCTGTACCAAAATTAGAGCTATGTGCTGCTGCATTGCTAGCTGAACTTATTAATGATCTTATGGAAATCCTCAAGGTTACAAAAGACCAAATTTATGTTTGGACTGATTCAACAGTCGTGTTCGCATGAATCTCAACCTAATCGCTGGCGAACCTTTGTAGCCAACAGAGTAGCGGATATCGTTCGCGTCTTAGATAACAGTCAATGGCGACACGTTCAGTCTGCTAATAACCCTGCTGACTTCGCTACAAGAGTCGTCAAAGCATGCGATCTAGCAGCAAAAGATGCAGAAAGGATAGATTTCCGAAGCCGTTCAACAAACAGAATTAGAGTTAAAGATTTCATTACACGACACATTAGAAGAAAAACCAATTTGGGATAGATTTTCAACAATGTTGAGAATGAAAAGAGTATTGGCATATTGCAGAAGAATGCTGAGAGAAAAAGATACACAACATAGAGAGAAAAATCTGACACCAGATGAAATGGAAAGATTAGTTGAGACCTGCATAAAATATTATCAGAATACAATTTATGGAAAGAAATTTGAAGAATTATTAAAAGATGGAAAAGTAAAGATAAGAAGTTTCCTGATCACACTTTCACCGTTCTTAGATGAGACTGGTTTGATAAGAGTGGGAGGAAGATTACAAAATACTAAACATCCTATAGTAATACCTCCACACACACACCACACACCACCACCACACCACCTATCCACATGTCATTGTCACAAAATTATTAGTAGGTGAAGCTCACACAAAAACACTTCACGGTGGTATCCAATTGATGATGGCATACTTGAGAAGCAAGTATTGGATTATTGGTCTAAAATCAGCTGTAAGGAAATATATACGAGTACATACCTGCCAAACTTGCATTATAGATAAAGGAAAGGTAAACAATCAATTCATGGGCCAGTTACCAGCAGTGGGTCAACCCACATCAAGCATTTTTAAACAGCGGTGTCGATTATGCTGGACCCGTGCTAATCAGGACATCTAAAGACTGAGGACACCATGCTACAAAAGGATACATATGCTTGTTTGCCTGTATGGCTACTCGTGCTATCCACCTGGAAGCTATGACAGATCTTACATCTCAAGCGTTTATGGCAGCCTTCAAAAGATTCGTGGCGCGCAGGGGCCCATGCATGCATTTGTGAAGTGACAATGGCATAAACTTTGTGGGTGCTGCTAAGGAACTGAAGCAGCTTTTTCAGAAGGGAAACGATAACTTGGCATCTGAAGTCGCTCGAACTCTTAGCCAAGGATGGTACATGGCACTTTATCCCACCGAAAATGCCAACATGGTTGTGGATTTGCGAGGTGTCTATGGGTCGATCTATCTTTTTAATCTTTGTTTTTTTGTGTTTCACTTTTTTTTTATTGTTCTATTTTTTATTAAGTACTTGTATTGTGTGTCTTTTGTTGCACTAAATAAACGTTTTTATCTATCAATATGTGGAGGTTTATGGGAAAGTGGAGTCCAGTCCACTAAGAGACATCTCAATTCTCACTAGAGTGAATAAAGACACCAAACTAACCTACGAAGAGATGGCCACTCTGTTAGCACAGATTGAAGCCTGTCTTAATTCTCGACCACTTTGCTATATTAACTACGAACATCAAAAAAAACTGGTTTATTAACCAGATGGCAAATGGTTAAGAAAATATGAGTCAAGGCGCAATTTTAGCATCGCTGGAAAGCAGACTTTCTCCACACGCTACAGCAGAGATATAACAAATGGCAATTCCTGTTTTGTCACCAAATGTCAAAAAAAAATGCTCAAAATGATCTTGTGGTCATCAAGGATGAAGATACCCCCCCCCCCCCCCCCCCGCGCAAAAAGGTTACTTGGCAGAATCAAGCATTTGCATCCAGGAGCAGATAACCTTGTAAGAGTGGTCACAGTACAGTGCAAGGGTATAACCATGAATTGAAAAGACCCCTGTCCAAACTAATGCCACTTCCCACCAAAAATGTTGAGTGCGACTGAGCTATGGCAGGCAGGCGGGTTTTATGGATTGATCGCAAGTATATTCAGTAAAAAAATAAACTAATTAAGTAAAGCACTAACAGATATACTTTACTTTAAAAAACTATTGTTTTTGATGGGTGGTATGTCCTATACTTATATGAAGGTGTTCGGAACATTTTTTAGAGCAAAATAAATCCTCAAAGCGAGTAGACGTAGTTATTATTTACAACTGGCCTTTATCCAAAATTGAACCCTAACGTACTGTACAATATGTATTGAATAGGCTCCACGTCCATCTGATAACAACTTTATTATTTTGTGATTCACCACTTTCCTGCGTATAAAACATTACAATAGTGTAATGAGTCATTACTAATGACCAGTAATTTACCCATTATACATCCATTACGCGGCTCTATTTCTTTTGTTATAGTTAGCTTTATGGTTTTCGTTCAAAAATATTTCGGAAGACATCTTAATAATGTATATTGTTAAATGTTACGACAGAACATTACTGTTTCCTATTTGGGCATTTAATTATATCAGTTTTAGGCAGATACTTGTATTGAAATTCCGTATTGATTTTCTTTTCAATCTCGAATCGTATGTATACATACATTTTTACCTACATTATTTCTCGGATGAAAACATCATACATGTAATCCAAAGCGTTTACAGAAGTGACCTTATTTTAACTTAAAACATATTCACAAAAAGAAAATAACACAGTTTACGAAAATCGTTTTAATAAAAACAGAACGCAAATAGAACTGTCGACTAACTAAAAACTTTTCAAAGAAAATGATTCAATTCTCCACTGTCGTCTTAAACCTACCCAAGGAAGTAGCTGAAACACAAATCTCTTTAACAAGCCCCATTCACTCGCACTCGCTACTTGCCTCCGCACTAACCCAATTGAACGCAGCACAATACTGCCAGCAGATTTATTAGGGTTAATCAAAACGTACCAAAGCGTCGCTTCCCGAGTCCTATTTGATTTAGTTATAATAAACATTTTGTACTGCGAGACGAGCGCGTCTTAACTTAAATACAAGTTGGGAACGGTTCAAAAGAATGGGGTTTGTATTGTATCTTCACATAAATTACGTAATGGAAAGGATGAACACACTTATTTAGAAAACTTTTCTGATATTGTTTAATAAATTCTAATAAATCAAAAATTGTATTTACCTGCATCATCATACTTCAATAGTTGCCACCATCCCAGTGGTTACCCCTTTTCTAGCATTATCATCTCAAAAAATAAAACTGCCTACTTTGTGTATTTAATTTCATCGCCACTGCTCTCAAAACGGTGAAGGAAAACATCGTAAGGAAACCGGTATGTTCTAGAACCAAAAATTCAAAGACATGTGACATCTACCAACCCGCACTGGGCCCGCGTGGTGGATTACGGCCCAGTCCCTCTCACAGAGAGGAGGCCTGTGTCCCAACAGTGGAAA
Organism: Apamea crenata; assembly: GCA_949629185.1. Lineage (NCBI taxonomy): Eukaryota > Metazoa > Arthropoda > Insecta > Lepidoptera > Noctuidae > Apamea > Apamea crenata. Next base: position 614,762 of record OX451375.1, read on the forward strand.
CATTATAGTCTGATTATGCTGTATGTTAAGACCTTACAACATCACAACCAGCCAATCCAAAACGTCTTAATCCCAGCTCTCGTAAATCAAAACCTAACATAATCATAACTAAAACAAAATAGGTTCCCTAACAAATGGTATCGTCAACCCTCTCTCCGCCGATGTCATCTATCAGTCACGTGCTGATTAATAGTGCGGTAATTAATCAAAACGCGAGGAGGGTTAGCTCGGGTCGTGGCTCGTGGCTACTTGTATATGAACATGTGACTGAGACATAGATGGAGAAAGGAGGAACAATTAATGATAATGTATTGGGGTTAGGTATCTATAATTCAGCCGCATGAAACTGGGCTGGTTCGTTGGTTTATATTACTTGATACTCATAAAAAATGAATTTACTCTAGAACTATGAAAAATTATGTAAGAAATAAATTGTCGCTGCCAAACTTTTAAAAGCATTGTATTCTACAAAATGCTAGAGGTATCTAGCTTAATACATTTTTTTAAAACCATTCTTCCACAAAACTTGAAAAATCTGTAGATTGACTGTTCAAAAATCTGTAGATTGATTGTTCAAAATCTTGTGAAGCCCTCTTATTTTCTTCTTCTTTTTTAAACAAAATAAATTGATAGACCACTTTTTGTTAGTTAATAATAATTCCCATATTCCGCCCAGTCATACTTAATGCATGTAACAGCTTAGTGATCATTTTTACGAATGCATATAACTTAGCGATCATTTCTACTAATGCATATAATATAGCGATCATTTTTACAAGTGATCTGGGATCCGGTTTGGATCCGCGGCGACAGTCACGCGCGCCCCTTTCACGATGCATTACGCTTAGCACTACGATTGTGTGGAGTGAGTCATGGGAGGGAGCGGGCGACTAGTAAACGGACTAGAAAATGGGGTTTAACAATATGCTTTGAAATGAGGATTGATTTGATTTGAAACTACCACGGGCTACTGAGTCAGATGCAAGAATTTCATCATCGTCTCCTACTCGTAATTACTTTTAACTAATACGTTCATATACGAAGTATGTACCTTTCTTCAATCTCAATTCCAAATATAAACTGCAACTTCTTATAAGATCAAGTTGATGGAATATTGAATGAAATTATGTTTGCATGTGGTCCCAGATCAAATTAATTTTTTGCAAATGTTATATTCTGCCTTTACACATCCTACCTTTTTCTAGACAAAACACATGGGGTTTTTTAATATAAAAACTGAATTTATTATACTCTGTGCATTTGTGCAGAATTAATTCTTTCTTTTTTCTTCGGAATTTAAGTACGCAAAATACTTCACACTCCGGTATCAGCTTTATATTCATGCTTTTATATAATTTACTTCAGCACTCGTGCCTACTTACTCTTTGGACCACAATCCAAGACATCTTGAGAGCACGGCTAGTACAGCAATAAGTTAGAATTTTCCTAATAACAGCGGAGTGTAGGTGCGAGTGGAATGAGCGCGAAGAGCCGGATAATGGCGGCTGAGATATGGCCGCCATGCCTCTGTGCCGGGGTTTTTTAGTTGCGGGCTATTTGGAGTGTTACTTTAGAAGAGTTCGGCTTTTAGTTACGAAAAGAAATATAGGGGTGGATTGTCTTTGCCAGTTTCAATTTGACGTTTAATTCTCAGTCATATTTTGTACCTCTGTTATTTGACAGATTTGAAATTGGAACACAGTCCTTCAAGATTTTTATTTAAGTATTGCCAGGGATGATTAAAAATTAAAATTCGCAAGAGTACATACTAACTCCATGCTTATTCGTGACTGTATCAGAGATATTATTTTATGCCAGTATTTGAGTCCTTTTTATTTTCCGGTTACGTGCACGTTGCATGGGAAGTGTGAAATGCGATTCCTTGTGCTGCTATCGAAAGGACACCTGTTGATTCTTCTCAAAGTTCTATCACATACCTACATGTATAAAAGAGTTACGTTTAATTTTCAATAACTTAGACAGCTAAGTTAACAAAGTCCTGCGGGTTATTGCGTAACACACTACGAGTAGGAATGGTTGTCATTTTAACAGTTTAACAACATTCATTGCGTTAATTGCGTTGTTAGCACACACATCTTTCGAACATATGTATAAAGCAATGGATTAGCAATATCTTTCGAAATAATTCAGATTTTGATTGATAGTGTGTTACGCAATTAGGGTGCAGGAGAAAAATACTGAAGATCTTCTTATACTTACTAGAAAATAATATACAAGATGACTGCAACAGAGATGAATTTATACAAGTTATGGAAATAATTACAATTTTTTTTATTGTTTTCATTATTTGGTTATATATTGAAAGAAAAAAGAATAGTCGAAACTCTCTTATTCATATTCGCATTCCGCCCCGAAGGAAGCACTATCAGAATTATTCAAACACAAGAAACACCAAGAAACCTAAAACCCAAGTAACAATGGCCGACTAACCCGAATTAATGTACAGCCCCCCTTCCCCTCCCCCCCTCCCCTATAACACCTACCTATAGAATAATTTCAGAAACCGTTCTCTCATTTCTTCCCGCTAGTGCTACATATGTATGAGACACTCGCCCGATTGTCCGCGCAATTAATATGTATGGACTTAACCCTTGGCTGGCTGCGTAGTAGTGTAGTGAAATTGTAGTCAACTATTTAGGGTTATAGGTACTCTTTGTAATTGTTGGTGGTGGTTTATTTTGGTTTGATTGCATGGATGGTGGTTTCAGAGAGCGGCAAAACCCGTTTTGTGTTTGTAGAATGATTCTGAGTTTAGCTAATATGCTTTGATTCCAATTTCCTGAAAATATCTTTGCTAACATTTAATTAATATAAATCAATGTCTTCCAAAATTCTAAATGGTATTTCAGAGGGGATGCTCATATTTTGTATAATACCTGCAATTTTTTTTTATTATTATTAATTTAAGGCATTAACGACAGTAGGTACCTACATGAATTCTCAAGTGTAACCCACATTGCTAGAATCAACACATATCTTGCTGCAAACACAGTTCGCGGTAGATGAGTTCGGATTAATTATGAAATTATTTTCTTTAATATTATAATATTACACAATGTCGCTCTGTGTATCTGTCTGTACCACATATTTAATTGTATTAATTGACTTATTAGTAGAAATGTGATTTTGGTTTTAAATCATAGATATTTTCGCTGGAGCGGTTTTAGCATGTAATTTCCTAATATTAGTATATTAATTGTGCTCTGATTTCCCTCTGGACATCAGTAATTGATTGTTCAATACAGTTTGATTGACTGACTCTATTGATTCGTTCAATTACTTCATGTTTTGTATGCAGCTCGTATTTTACAATGCGAGTTGAATTCTAAACAATTGTGATTATTTGTTTGTGGTTTCGTCGTTTGGTGGTGGGTCTAATTCAAAGCTGAATATTTCTCTCTTAAATTCCGCATAAAAATTTGTAATAATACCTTAAAAATCTTATAAAGTACGTAAAGCTGTTAGAGCCGACTGTCATTCGTGGATCTATCGAGTCGTTACGGGTTGTCAGAAGCCCAAAAGTCTGACAACCAGTCTTCCCAAGGGGTATCGTATTGGCCAGAAAATGCGTAGTGAAGGTCAGAAGGCCAATTCTCGTTATTTAAAACGTTCAAGATCTAGTCGCAGTCTCAACTCAGCGACAAACACATGTAAAAAACTTGTCAAAATGTAGGGAAATTAGAAGTATTTTTTGACAGATTGAGACTGAGATCAGACTGTGAACGTTCTTAAAATTACGAGAATTGCCCCTCAGATAGACAGACAGTCGCTCCGCTCCGTGTACTGGTATTCCGTTGCATCCTCATAAAAAGGTCAAACAGATCCAATACCCCTTACGGTTAACTCTTTAGAGTACAAAACTCTTCTGCAAAAAACAAGTAGAAATTTTCAAAAATAAAATAAAAAAGTGTCAGGAACTCTGAACTAACTTAACTTCTCTAACTTAGATGCATACGATACCTAATATTCACAAGAGCAAACTTCACGGCATTGTCTTGTCTTATTTCTTGCCTACTTTCACCACATGTACTAACAATAACCGGGTCTCTTCAATAATAACAAAACATTTTTCCTTAAAAACCACTTATTCCATAATATAACTCATAATTAAGGGCAAGTCATTAAGACGTATGTGCAGATCAATCTTGTGAATGAGCGGCATTTTCTTAAGAGCAGCAACCCTTTATTAATCGAGAAACATTGCTGGGGCACACCCCACCCCAGAGATGATCAATGGGAAGTAGGAGCCCATTGTTGAGGCGGACAATCGACGGTGATTGGTCGAATTGATTGTTGATTAAGTTATTTTGAATTTAATTGGGATGCTGTTTAGGTGGAAAAGTTGTGTATGCAAAATTTCATCCGTCTATGAACAGCGACGGAAATTAATTTGACAAGCAAATTGACACTATACGTCAATTTACCATTTTATACAAATGTCAAAAAATTAGAGTTGTGATATATTTATCATCGACTGCTCTATCAACTAAGCTTGAGATCGGCTACCAGTCTAACCGGATGTAGCTGTAAATACAATATTTTAAATGAAGCGACTGCCTATCGCGGAAGGCGGAGGACAGGGTGTTATGGCGCAGCCTGGGAGAAGCCTATGTCCAGCGGTGGACTGCGATAGGCTGAGTTGATTGATTGATTGATAGATTGACTGCCTATCACACAATATGATACCCTTAATTTTCAGTCTACTATTATCATAAATAGGTAATGATCATAGATTTAAACTCAAACCCTTCTAGATCTTTTCATCCTCAACCCTACTACAATATTGTCTTTACCCAAACTATGACTGAAAAACACCCTTCATCCATCCCCGACTACACCCCCTGATCACTGAATACGCAAGTAATTACCCACTACGAAGAGAGCGTCATCATGCAAGTACTATCAACCACAAGACAGAACTACGAAAACAACCCTTACTACGGCGACATAAACGTGCTGTCAATGTGCAATTGTTACTATGTGCGTGCGGTTGACTGTAGGCGAAACTCCTGCAAGTCATTGTGCAAGTACTTGCGATAGTCTACAAGTCATTGTGGCATCGTTTGCAGGCTCGTTGGTCAGACTTACATTAATTAATTGTGCACTGCTTTCAGTGGGAGATAATTATTTATGAACCCGGGTAACTTTAGAAGAGGAGTTTTTGAATGGGCTCATTGCCATTTATTTATTACTAGCTGCGCCCCGTGGCTTCACCCGCATAAGTCTAGGTCTCATAGGAATATCCAGATAAAATTATATGTCCTAATCCAGGTCAGGTCAGGCCCTATCCATGTGCCAAATCTCATACAAATCCGTTCTGCCGTTTTAGAGTGAAAGCATATCAAACAAACATACAAAAAAACAAATCTTTATAATAGAACAATATTCTTAGATGACAATTATAGATATAGTGAATATGATTCTCCACCCTAGAACATGTAATCGTATGTAAGTATTCAGTATTAATATAAATCTTAAAGAAAACAAAATCATGTTTATTTATTTGACCTGATATTACATTTAGTTTTATTTTTTCTTTAATTATTTGTGTGTCAAAAATGTATCGATATGATAGCAGCTGTGTCAGCAACTCAGCATTATTAATGCCATAGAAAAGTCAATATTAAGCTTCTCACAGGCCACAGGCCTCCTCTCTTCGAGAAGGAGTGGGCTATAATCCACCACACGGGCCCAGTGCGGGTTTTTTAGCAGTCACAAGTTTTCGAATTTATGATTCTAGGACATGCTGGTTACCTCACAATGTTTTCAAAAATAATAATTAGTCAGTATTGGGGGCTATTAAGGTTTTTCATTTCCTGCCTTTCTTTCTCTATGTAACTTATAAAAGTCATCCGCGCAAAAAAACAATCAAAATTGGATTCGTATTTTACAAAACCATTAAAAAAATCACTTCAGCACAAATAAACATAAAACAGAACAGAACCAGTCTGCTTCAGTGTTAAAAAATTACACGAAAAAACATCCAACAGAAAAAACGTGCTCGTAAAATATTCCGGTTATACATCAGCCGGAGCGGGCCGGATCCGTCACGGTCCGAATCGGACACGGCATCCGTCACTTCGTCGATGTATGCTAATCATTCGGACTCCATTCGTTTGCCCGGTGAAAAGCCGGGGGTGTAAGAAATGGGATGATTCCGTTAATAGGAGCTGGTGAAATGAAAAAGCGCGGAGCGTTTGTATAGTGAAGTAGTTTTATTTAATGTAAACTTATTTATTTCCTAAAATAATGGTAACCTCGTAATTGCCTAACCAAATTTGACAAATAACTAAGGTTGAATAAACTATCTACTGTAACACAAAAGTAGACCTTTTTGTTATATGACTTGCGACTCGACCACACACAACCAGTGACACTCAAACTTAGGGTGGTAAAGCAATTCCAAGGTCGACTAAACATGAGATACTATTTACAGGAAAACATAAAAATTCCCGACATATTGTTATGTCGTACCCGCGTAGGTTTCGACTGAAAACATACATAACAGGGTGGTTTCTAAAACATGTTTTGAGTGTTAATTTCTGAATTTACATAACGGCAAACTTTCACCGTTTATCCGTTTCTCGCACATCAACGTTTGAAAATGACTGAGGAATCAGAAAATTCTTTAGAAAGTCAAACAACTTCGTTATTAATTATTATTTGACCCCATTATCATCCAATGCTAAGCAAAGACCTTCCAATAAAAGATCAATACATTCTACAATTCACTCCAAGAATTTAATCTTAACCCTCGAACATTACCAAACGTCTGAACTCCTAACTACATCACTAGAGGCGTTCCCGATATCCGCCGATATCCGCCAATATCCGATAATATCCGCCTCTCAATAAATAATAATAGTCGATTATCGAATGTCCGCTGTTTTAGCTTATTTCCTGTTCGTTCGGCTGATCGATATCTGTTTGTTATTATATTGGAAACTAAATGTGTAATAACAGTGTTCAGGAAGCTTGGAAATAGTTTGTCCTCTTTTATAATTTACTTTTTATTAGGTACCTAAGCACATTCTTTCCCACTCGAAATAATTTAGAGAACTTTAGCTTAGATGTACAGAGTGGCATACATTGACGCGCAAACTGTAACCATGAATTCAGCACATGATTCTAGACCTCCGAGTGGAGACATTTTAGTTGGTTATAAAAAAAAAAAAACTGCTAAAATTGTATTGCAATTGTCTACGAAACAGCAGATTTTTATTTGTAGTGTTGTTCTGCAGTTTCTGAATAAATAATAAACTAATCCATATAATTATAACATACATACGGACATAAACTCACGCCTTATTTCAATGGGGGCCTACCCCCATTGAAATAAGGCGTGAGTTTATAGTGCGTGGCGTTTAGTTTAGGGATTATTTTATTATTTTGTAAGATTATTACTGTCTTTATATATGGACCTTATTTTCCTGAAAATAAAGCAATTATTATATGTTATTATTATAACCTCTTGAAGTAACCATTTATTCACCTTTTACGATTGTAAAGAAACTCCACGAAAATCAGTAATAAAATCTTCAGCTTAAAGATAACCGTAAAAACTAAAAATGCATATTATTATCATCTGTACAACTTACTGGAAGTGGCCTGAACTCACAACTGTCTGTGGGAGGCTGTCAGTCGCAGGAGGAGCTCAAAGCTTTGTCCCTGGCCAAAGGATGTCGACGTTATGCTCCTAAAACGAAAACTGTAACAAAACAGTTTTGGAAGTTCGAGGTTATAACTATGTGATTTTAACATAAAACTGTAAGTAAATGTGATATCCATTTGGAATCCATTTGGAATCCAAATTACTACTACTACTACTAATAAGTTATCATTTTTCTTTGTTGTCCTAGCTTATAAATTACCTTAAAAACATCCGAATTGAGAACCTCGTCCTTTTTTTGAAGTCGGTTAAAAATTATTCGTTCCATAAAGTAGCAATATCTGTTTAAAAATGCTGATATACCAAAATCATATTTGGCAGTACAATTTGAGTTAGTAGTTATCCGGGCGAGTACCTCTAACTCGTGATGTGAATGGGACGTGCTTAAATAAAAAAAACATTATGCAACTATAGAGGGTAAATAGAAAAAAAGGCAAACAGTCTCTGCGTCACCGTCTACGTCAATAAGTGTTGTAAACAGTTTAAGGCAAGGTGTACATTACAAGGTGTACGTTACTAACTTATTTGTATAAAGTGTAGACTTGTTTTATTTTCTTTAAAAAAAATGGTAACCTTACCTAGAATCAGCAGTGGTGTACACCCACATTTCTCCAGTTATGTTTAAGCCCCATGAGCGGGCGAGCCTATTGCACATCAACCGGGCACCAATCCAGACTCTGGGCTGAATAAAAAACAGTATTCCCAAGAAGCCAATTATTTTATCTTACAACACAATCGAACGGAAAAACGTATTTTATTTTTCAGTAGAAGCAGTAACCCCAACCCCACATACCACTCCTACCCATCACTTAAGCCACTACTTAAAGCCGCAGCCTCCAGCCAGTGGCCTGACAGTCGGGACTGACAGTCTGGATTGACACACGGATTGGACGTAAGATGTAAGCTAATAGCCACCGCTCACTTAGTTAGCCGTTACATGGCACGCACAATTAACTTTCATTTGTTTGAAAAGGAGAATCTCTTCGATTGTCTGGATGTGGCTCGGGATTAGAGAGAAAATCGACGAGGATTTTCTTTTTGCTGAAGTGAAATTGCATTGCACTTTGATAATTGAATTGATTGATTAAAATTGAAGTTAAAAAGAATGTTGCATCTTGTGGAATATTTTTGTTATATTTTTTTTTGCCGTCTTACTCTTACTGATGGCTGATTTTTCCAACGCCAGATAATTTTATCCGAGGAATAATTTTGAATGTTTGACATTTCCTCTATACAAATTCTGTCAGAGTGCATTTTATTCCACGAATAAAAATTATCTGTCGATTGAAAAATCAGCCCTTAGTAAAAATGTTCATAGGTTTGACGAATCATAATAATTTTCTTTGCAATTGAAAAATAACTGCTGCAAAATCATTCTGAAGCTCGAACGATAATCAGATCAGTGGACTACTAATAACGTTTACATAAAACTGTCAAAAATAATAATATGGTATATTTATTCCCGAGTAGTCAACCTTAAATCTATAGCCATTAAAATTACTAAGATTTTAGTACATGCATGTTTTTTGTTTAGTTATAAATATTGAAATATACTTAACTAAACTAACTTTACGTAGCTTAACTGAACTTACTATGACTTCTCTGGAAATCACAACATTTTATTTATATATTTTCATGTCTTCAACACAATCCATGCTAACCACCACTAATTAATATAACTGGCTTTCGTTTCAAACAATCCCTCAGCACACTACTCCCCTGCCATGCACCATCAGCACCCCCGCACTCCCCACATTCCCTCTCGATACACTGAAAAGCTCCTAATTACAAATCCAAACAAACCATTAACACTTACTGGAAAACCGTTTCCAATGTGTACACGTATTCGAGGGTCAGCAGAGGAACGAGGGGGAACGAGGAGGAACGGGAAGGGGAGGAGAGAGGAATAAGAAAACGTATTTACCCCCGGACCACTTGCGTTCAGACGTAACTTTATACCTAAACGGTGGTAGGGCTGTCGAGAAAGAGATTTTTGTGCGTAAGATCAAATCCTTAAAAAAAACTAAACACATTTTTCACCTTAACAAATTAAGGTGAAAAATGTGTTTAGTTTTTTTTTTCAATTATCTATTTCGTCATTTAAAATGTTTACTTAATACTTCCACTTTATAAAATTAGTAAATAGATTTTTGAGTAATGTTTTACTTTGATTGACCTAAATGTGACAAATTCGGTCTGGACACAGAAATACCCATTAGGGTATTTGTGTGTCCAGACCAAACTCCGCGTAAGTACCTAACCATCACTTAACCTTAGAAAATAAGCTACCTTAACAACATGGTAAGAAAAGCCTATAATAAATTGTAATTTATTTATACCACCCACACATTCCACAATAATCAAACAAAATTAAATGCAAACCCTCCTCATCCGTATAAACAAATACCTTCCCATTTTATTTCCCCACATCAAACCTCACGCGGCAGCCCTAGCGCGTCCATCAAAGATCCGCGTTAAGTATATCAAATGAATTGTAAATGAAATCAGACGCGAGTGGGCCCCGGTTTATCGCTCCAGTACCGCTGACCTACCGGCATCGCTTGTGTGCCGCTTACGTGCCGCATACTACTTGTGTGCCGCGGTAGTGTTCTACATAATGTGGTGTAGTAGGAATGGTAATTGCAATTGGTTGATGGAGAGAGGATAATTTATATAATCGCACTTATTTGGATTGTAAGTCGACGCAAAAATCTCGTTAAGCCGCTGGTTCTGGCTGTCATTTGTAGATCTTTGACAGTCGTGACGGGTAGTCAGGAGCCTAAAGGTCTAATAATCTTACCAACGGGTATCGTATTTCCCAGTAACTTGTTTGTAGAGGTCAGACAGGCAGTCACCATGTATGCACGTTGACTTCAACATCGTTGGGAAAACGCTAGGCTGGATGATGATGAAGTCAACAAAATTAGTGTTAATTTTTGTTGACCTAAGCTACCTTTACATATCATGTGTCTGTTTTACAACTGGTGCCAGTATCTTTTATACCGAAACATGGTTAAGAGTGGTTCTGATACTTTCTCGGGGCTGCCTTTTGCGAAGAATTCTACTACTTCCTACTAGGTGAAGCTAAAATGATGATGACCCATGAGACGAAAGTTTTGAACTTGGAACTGCTCGATGGCATCAGGTACACACTGACCGCTCGCTATTAAAATTGTTAATGATATTAAAAATAGGGATATGTTTTACTACGAGCAACATATTTATATAAAATAACATTTTCGTCAACGTACTATGCCTTTCAAAAAAGTATCTGAAGAATTATTTTGCTTTATAATACAGAAAACAAGCATATTTACTTTTACTTACAAACATAGTTACAAACTTACTAAGATTAAAACTATTTAACTTCAAAAAAACTTTTCACAGAAAAGCGCTTAAACAAAGACTCTTCATACCTCAAGTTGGAATTACCGTTTTAAAAACTACCCGCATCTTATGAAACTTCAAAAAAGTAAGGAATTGAATAAAACAAACTGAATTCTTCAATATAAAGGCAACGAAGTGCATTGCATTATTCTTTTGTTCGAGCGCTACGCTTTCGTAGCGTCTGCTACGCCGTAGCTACGTAGCAGTATGCCTACGATTCATGGCTGCGTACTATGAATTGTTGCATCTCTTTTGTTTTTAATGAATAAGTTTACTTTCGGGATTGTTTTATGTTAGTTATTGAATTAAAGAATATATTATTTAAATAAAAAAGCTAATCCGGAAGTAAAGCATTTTTTTTTACTATGTTTCTTTGTTTATTTATTTATCCTCACACTGGGACGCCATACAGCAATTACACCAATGGAGCAAAAAATCACATCATGTGCTGCTTTCCATCCATCCTATGGATGATAAGACTACGTGTGAAACTAAATGATTTTTTTTTTAATTTAAACATTAATTGCAAACACATTTCTGTCGACACAAAAAATACATATTCCAACATAAAGCTTATTATTTGAATGTGTGAATAATAAGATTTTTTTCTTTTTTTTCAGGTAAACACTACGTTTATAAATACTTCGAAAATCATCTTGAAATAGTAAAACCGTTCCCTTTACCATAAACCGTCATATTTTTTTAATAGTCAGATAAAAGTTATTTGACGATTGAAAAAGCCTTAGGACATTTACAGTCCTCTAAATGCAAGTATTCCAGTAATATCTTCTTCCTACTTCCACAATCTAACAGCACTATATAAATCACTATAAAAAGCCACGATTTCTCTTAAAACTAGTCATATTCAGTATTACAATCACGCGCTCGGAATATTTTCCTTTGTCAAAAATCACTTACTCACCACAGCCTATACGATTTACCACGAGAGCGAAAGAGACAGGCATATTTCTGTCAGCACCGCAGCGAGGACAATTTGCGCGTACAACCCCGGTAAGAGGTTTCGACTTTTATTTTTACGGTAATGCATACTTTCTTTGGCGGGACTTATTGGGTGGGCTTGAGTGAAGTGGACCGGTTGGTTTTATGAAAAGCATAATTCTTGAATATTGCCCCCTTTCAGGCTTTTACTTGCGAACGATTGGAGGCGCGGATTAAAAAAGTTTATATGACTTTTTTATGATGATGATCGTTTTTGACTTTTTTTAAATGACCCGTTTGTTCGTATTGTTGGTTGCTGAGGGTGGCTACCCGTGAAATCTGTTTCCTTTGCCGACAACCGTTTGTTGTTGTTACTTGACTTTGTGAGGAACAAGTACTTTATATTTGGCATTTCGCCTTTTGTTAGGATATTGTAATCTAACTTTTTTATTTGCATTTTTTACTATGATGAAAAGCAATTTTGATACATTTTTACCATCTAGTGGTCGCACTTCCAACTAACAGTCGCAATATTGGGCTACCCCATAAAAATAATTAAAGTATCATCAGCAAGCCTTCCATAACATGACTTACTTCACCACATTCTATATTAAACCTATTGAATGATCCTATTGGAAATTAAAGGTATAACACAGACACTTCTAAAACTTAACAAAAATAAAAAAAATAAAACGACGCATTCTTAAATTAAGCCATTAAAACTCAAAACCAATTAAGATTCCCGTCCCTTCCTCTATCCTCCACACGACACGACATAATAAATAATAATAAATGGAGAAACTATTTATAATATCCGTGTTTATGTCACCGTTTAATATAATATTCAAATGAGTGCATAACGCGGGTAGTTTGAAGTCGGGCCTGAATCCTAATCATGGATTATGAGGTCTCCCACTGAACGCAGGAATCTTGAGAATGTCAATATTGTGGATGTGGATGGTGGGGAAATGAACTTTCGGATGAATGGAAGGAGTTTTTAATGGGGTTTGAGGTTCTAGAGTGCTTTAAAGTTGTTTTTTAAGGTTTTGTGTGTTGTGGTGTATTTCTTTTCGGATAGATTAACGCCTGTTTCAATTGATTTCTGGGCCGTTTTAATTAATACTTGTACTTAGAGCACAGCTAAATAGAATATTTTGTGCTCTAATTTTTTGCAACGCAATATTTTCCGTTTTCATGATTTTTAAAGGGCACTTCCCAGCACCAAAGTGGTTCGCTAAAATGTCCTGTAGAAATAAATGTTACCTAGAGTATGCTAATTACATAATTTGCTGGCACTTAGCGCTAGTTGGTTTCAACAATGGACATGTAGTTAGACTCTACTAAGATTCTAACCAGCAACTTAATCAAAACATTGTTTTGTAAAAATATTACAGTCACAACTGAATAGCATACTAGTAGACCATAATGGATCACGTTAGTAAGAAAATTGGCATTTTCACTTAGTTAAGTTGCACGACTGTCATCGAAAACGCCCTATATCTTCACAAAGAGTTTCCAACAATAGAACAAAGTCCTAAGTAAACGTTCCCGACACGGAAACGGTTAAAAATACGGAAGCGAGCCTTGCCCGCGTGCCCGGACGCAGGACGCGTATTTCAACCGGCCTCTGTCAAATGCAAGGTATAATACTAAATTACTTAATGCATCGACCTATAAAAGATTTAACACACGCACACTCGCAGCAGGCCACACCCCCGCCGCGCACCCTTTGTTCTTACACCCCCACACATGCGCAACCCGCGCCCACCACCCGTGTGTGCGTTAAGGGGGGTGAAATACGCATCCAATTTTTCTTACTTACATTTTATTTATCGTCATTCCGCCGTACTGCCGATTGAATTTTAGATTTTAACGATTATTTCATGTTAAAAAATACGCAACATTTTTTCCTTTCACCAGAGATAAGCTTTGATTTCTTAAGCTGGTACTATCTTCTCCCGGAGGGAGCAGCGGGGCTTTCGCTAAAAAATCTAGGAAAAAAACCCTCAATAAAGATAATTACGATCATTATTAAAAGTACAATTTGACGGGAATCAATTTTACCATTTCCATTACGACGACAATGGCGGAACGATTTCCCTTGTGCGCCCTCTTAAGTGGTGCGGGTGTGTGAGAGGGGCCTGTGAGTGCGCGTCTGTGTGCGGCGCCGTCAGTGCGCACAGGGCTTAAATAGGCGCGCGGAGCTCTCCGGGCAGCATTGGCTTGCCGCCGCTCGCGTCGGTCAGACGTACCTCTCCGTTCAAACATGTCATAGCTTCTTACGTACTTCTCTTTCTTCTTCTTATAACGATACGTATCATGTATTTTCTAATGTAGGCGTAATTTGGTGCTCAATATTACAAATTAAAAGTATTTTTTATATACGGACTTTATGGCGACTTGTTACTAGATTGTAGGATATATATATTATATTTTTGGTACGGAAAGTGTGATAGAAGCAGCAAGATGAACTTCATCGGTAAGTTCTATGCACTTTTAAACGCTTTTTCTTCAATTTTTCTGTTCAGTTGTAATTTTCTGTAGCTTTTCTTTCTTGATTTGATGTTTCTGAGCTTTGTTTTCAAGTTATTATTCTAAGTACATCTGTGTCTCAGTGTTCTGTTCAAGTACATTTAAAAGCATTTTCTTTAACTTTTCCGGATATGTATATTTTTCCTTCAACCCTTTATTCAGCGAATAACCTTTTTTCCGCATTTTCGCTACGGTCACATAAAATGCGGGTTTTACATGTTCACTGAAGTATTCGCAGCACGTACGCAGCCTTTTTTTTATAAAATAACCTCTATACATACAAAGCCGAGCCGCCATTACATTTTTTCGTAGTTTTCCTCGAAAACCACGCTAGAGTTTCCTATTCGAAGGCAAATATTTTTGCCTGCCTTGCAATGGGGTAAAAAAACTATTTCTCGTTGCATAAAATGAAAAGATATATTGCATAAAATAAAAAATCATAATCTAGAATTAGCAGCCCAACCAATGGGGTCACATAGCCCACTGCAGAACTTTATAATCGATAAGAATTCCAGTTACTGGTTTCACTATGATGATCCTGTGAGCCATACTTTTTAGAGAAAAATCTTTTCCTTTCTTTTATCTTAGAAACATTCATGTTAATCAGTTTAGTAACATAACAGACATTTTAGAACAAAAAAGACTGGCAAGCCATCCTTTACTTTAAAACATCTCAAGCCAACCTTTACAAAATATAAATCTTGCCAAATCTCCAACGACCTTCACTACCCTAATCTTTCTCACCCCCCAAGACAAGACAAAACAACATCAATTGTCTTTTTTCTGTCCCTTGGAACCCATCGTGCCTGCTGACACGGCAGTCCTGGGCGAGCTTGAAGCAGCCATACGCGTTGACCGACTTCTTTCAAGGCTATTGGCAACGTGCCAACTGGGTTGGCCCAGCCAGAACCCGAAATAGGTTGACAGTACAACCAGGCGGTAGACTATATAAATAATTTAGCCGAGTTAGGGAATGTTGAGTTGAATAGTTTAGTGGATGCGAGGTGTGAGAGTTGGGGTAAGTTGTGTGTTGAGTATGAGGGAGTTTAGTTTTGGGGATGGTTACAGAAGTTTTGTATGTTTGGGTACTCTTTTTAAATTGTGGTTGATCGGGAAAGTATGAACTAAATTCAATTTATAGTGTAGGATAGAAAAAAGAAAAGTGGGGTTTATCTTTTAATGAACGCAAAGATGGAAACTTCTAGATTAAGAAGTTCTCCATTTATCTTAATATTGTTTAAAAATCTCATAGACCAGATAACGAAAATAAGAATAGTGCCTAACATAAAAAAACTATTCCCTTTCTACCTTCAAAATTCACTTAGTGGAATCTTTCTCTCAGCTCTGTTATCTTTAACAGTCGACTAAACTAAAAGTAAAATAATTCCCAACATATCGACTAAAATCAGTTCTAGTCGAAATCAGCACAACTCTAGTAATTAACGTAGTTATTTCAGTTGGTTGAGCGCGACTAGTTCACGAGGCTTTCATTGAAATTTACACAAACTCAAACTTCAGGACGTATGTGCTATTTACAGGCAGTTTCAGCAACCTAGTTGAAAGGAAAATTCTCTTTTAGTTCACGAAAATATGCTAGTTTAAAATAATGACATGGAAATAAGGCTTAGTTTTTTAAACGAGTTTCTGAGAATGGTGATGAGAATGCTGAATATTTGAGCATGAAGCTGGAAATTGTAATTATATTTTTACTTGGTTGTTTCTCCCGGAAATATTTTGTTTTACGTAAACGAGTCTTGCGAACGAGTCGTCTTTGAATCACGCAACTATTTTTCCATGATAGAATGTGAATGAATGAACTATGAACTATGAATAAACTAATATTCCATTGAAGAAAGAATAAGAATTTTATGGAAGAAATTAAATAATTTCATAACAATCTAAAGTCAAAACTATACTTGAAGTAAGACACTTTAAATTCTTTTCTGAATAAAACAAAACATTTAATTTAAAACTTTGTTCTAAAATGTAAATGAACTCGTCAAACACTAAAGTTGAACATCATCAAACGTTTCCGCATAAAAACGATTACGACAGTTCAACGAGTTTTATAAAATAAACTTTTCCTGCACGTAGCACTTGCTACGAGTGCTACAAAATACTCGTAGCGGCGACGCCATAGCCTCGTAGCCAAGAATTTTAACATTAACATAAAAATTATTGCTCTTGTACCGAGGGGTCATCCGTTTTATTGTTGTTATATAAAATTGTAAATATTCATGGATTACATAATATAATATTCAATAAATGCGCTTACATTGGACAACTTTTACATTCTGACGATATATTTTATGTCGAAAATTTTACGATGTTCTGAATTTTTAGTATTACAGACGGACTGGGTCTGCTTGATATGTTATTCATATATAGATAATCGCTACGATTGTACCCCTAAAAAGGGGTAAGTTGAGGGAAAATAGACGTATGCGATGATGTCTTAAATTGCATTACTGGAAAAATGTATGTATGTGAGTATGTGTGTACTGTTCACCTCTGCCTAACCCATCGGGGAATAAACACGCGTCATGTTATGTTACGTCCTTAATAATTGTATAAATTAAAGTCGCATTTCGTTTATGTCTGCGTGAACACGTTGTTCTTCCAAACTACGCAACGGAATTTAAGCGGATTTCATCACCATTTGGTGATTTTTTTCCGGATGGTTTATGTGTACAATATCTAAAATAATAAACATACGAAAAATAAAGAAATCTCGATGTTTTGTCATGTCATAAAATCCGTGCGAAGCAGGGGCGGCTCGCTAGTTATTTTATAAATTAAACGACTTACACAAAATCATAACATCTTCCCCTTTTGATAATCCAAGCTACTACCTCCCGGTCACAAAGCCTCCACTGGTCGGTAACTGAATTACACCTCGGAGGCTAATCTAATGAGCATGCCAGTATTGCCAGTTGATGCCAGTATTGCCAGGCCGGCTGGCACAGTGCCAGGTTACTTCAGGGAGGCTTCATATTTTGTGTAAGTTGGACGTGTCTTGTATTTTAAATGAGGGTTTCTCTTGGAGATAAAATTATTATCTTGAGATGGCTTGTAACTTTAATTTTTTACAGTAACTTGGTACTCATTTTCGTCTTATTTAAAATCTCATCTTCTTTCTTATATAAAAACAAGTTGGTAATTGTAAATATAACGGTTCAAATAATACACATAGAAGGGGTCTTAAATAAAGTCCACGTCTTCACACTACAGGCTATTTAATGAGACTTGCTTACTTGCACTATAATGAGGGCTTTTGGAGTGTTTTTACGTTTTAGCTAAGTTACTATACTTAAACTGTAACTGAAGGGGGCTGAAATAAATTAACTAAAGTAACCTTTGCAGTTCATTGCATATTATTAGTATATTCAGTAAAATTACGAGGACGAGAAGGGTTTCTCCGAAGGGTTTTTCGTTTCATTTCGCCAGTTATGAGATATCTACTGGCAAAAATCACACTTTTCGCCAGTTAAAGAATCAGATTGTTCAGCAACAAAATACGAAAAAAACGCTCAACTAAACTCGAATATTTCGAAGTCTTCTCTAAACCTCCAAACTTTTTCCTCTCTAAAGCAAGTGTACTTATAGAGCATAGGCTACTACACCCCCCCCCCCCCCTCTTCAGTAAGAGACAGATTCTTCCACAAATCTTCCAGGCGGCGAACTTTTTAACGACAGCGTAAAAAATACCCTCTTGCAAGTACTAACCATTACCGATCTTCGTCTGTTTCTTTCCTATGAGGGGTGAAAGGGACAGAGATACACTCTAAACGAATGGTGTGCTGACCAAACATAGGACCCACATCGGACCTACATCGTTATGCTTTTAGATGGCCAGCGGGATTATGTCTGGGATAATGTGCGAGTACTTCATAATAATGCTGGATTATTTTCTTGGATTAAATGCTGTGTTTTTTTGATTTATGAGGATTAGAACAAGGTTTTATTTTTTGTGAGTGAATGTGGAAAAAGTTGTTGAGTTTTAAAATAACGGGTCATAATTTAGGCTCCAAAAGAAGGTGTTTTATTTAAGTAGACATGACTGTCATTCTCCAAGTTAGAGGTACTTAGGAACAATACTTATAATTTGAATATTGACGCCGTTTTTAATTACAATAAATAGTATTGGACCGTTGTGAAATCCTCTCGGTGAACAAAAAAGTTGTAACAATCAAAAATATATTTCAGTTATTCACTTCGCACGAATCAAATCTAGTTCAAATTATATTGCCGGCATAGTTCTGTATACAATTAAACCTATTTCTGAACAGTTCACTGAACTCGCTGCAAACGCACAAAACTAACGAACACGCACACGCACACACTACAGACATACTCGGACATATTGCGTTTTGTATTGTTATAAACTATAGTTTCATTGTTACTGTAGGTGCTTATGTTATTAAAATACAAAACTTTATAGATGAACAAATCAATTAATCAATCGAAGTCCAATGCTGGACATTGGCTTCTCCCAAGTTGCGATACGACACCCAGGTCTCAGCCTTCCGCATTCAGTCTATCCCAGCCTACTTGATCCATGTAGCTAGGGGCATCTAGAAATAGTAAAACTTATTTTCCTTGAAAAACACTATCGCAACCAGAAATATCAATTTACATAAACTGTGTGCGACAACTTAATTAACCACGACAGTCTTAAGCTGCGTTCTATTTGAAAGCGATCGTCGCGCAAATACGCGATTGTCACGTCCATATGTCATTTTTTGTTCGGTTAGCCGGAGCGCGTGGTCGCGCCGACGCCTCCCGATTTTTCGACCAAAAAGTGACATAAATGAACGCGATGATCGCGTATCCGCACGACGATCGCTTTCTTTTAGGACGCTAGGGTAGATATACCTATATATTTGCATTACAATGTAAATTATAAATTGTATAATTATTGCTACAAACTCAGGTGCAATAAAAACATGCTCGAATTACCAATTAAAGTAGTTTACAGCCTGCCATGTGCGTCTAGCAATATTCGTCAAATGAGTCGCAGTTGCCATGTTGCCGACTCTCTGGCATTAAAGTGACGTTTTAGTGCCACTGTGATTGCTTTGACTGTGTTAATTAAATCTCTGTGAATGTTACTCGTGGGACTAATTTGAGGAACTATAGTGCAGTTTGGTGTTTTTTATAAGAAAGTAGTCAGTAGTTTATATGCATTGGTCCCAGCTATACCCGACAATACCCAGACAATGTGAGACATGTCCAAGAGTATTGTTTACTGCATCAAGCCCTTAATTCACCTGCTCAAGAAGGGTCTCTTAAGCCGATCGATTCTGTAAAAATCCCACCGTGAAAAGTTAGGTGAAGTGTAAGTAAAAATCTCACCTAAGTTTTCACGGTGAGATGGTTACAGAATCGCACTACAGGTGATGGTCAAGACTTTTGCTTACTTATAAGATTATTAGCAACTCGGCACGATTACTGCTTATTTACATCTCGCATGTGGACAAGCTCGAATATCAAATCAAGGTTCTGTACTGACCTGTCCTTATTTCCTTAAGCTCACCTGTCTGTTTAATTATATTTTCGTTTATGGCCTCCCTCATAACTTCCATTTATTTTCAATACTGAACTAAGCATGTCATATCTAGGTCATCCCAAAATGTTACTTAACTTCTGTCTATTAAATTACCAATAATAACTAAAATAATTCTGTAACCGCTCTACTGCGAGCTTAATTCCCCGTCTCATACCGAGAAGGAATAAGCGTTGTCGAAACATACAGTCCTGTTATCCTATTTGGTCTGGTCTCGGAGGTGTAGTGTGGTCCAAGCGTCTCTAGTACAATAGTTATGCAGAACGTAAATGTTATTCTAGTTGTAATTACAGCGGTGAGCTGTACGTTCGAGATGAATCTCTAGATTTATAATTATTGCATATTATGGTTGCTAGATGAGAATGTTAGATTAGAGTGGACTTGTGTACATATACAAGAAAAAAAAAGTGTAAACTAAACTAACCTAACCGAGTAACATACATACATATGTTACTCGGTTAGTTTACACTTTTTTTATAAAGTTCTTGGACTGCCAGTTGCCTTTTGGCTCATGATTTAGTTTAGACCCTTAGGCGTAGTTTTTCCCCAAATAGCGAAATCAATATAGTTGTTTAGACATGAAAACGCATCCAAGAAACAAAATAATCGATATGATGTCATTATCATCAGCACACAGCAGTCCACTGCTGGACATAGACTTATGCAATCTCAACTATGATGCAATTTCCCAATTTTTTAAAGTTTTTTTAAACGGTTTTAGATGAAAGCTCTTTATAACAGCACTTAAATAACAGAACCTTGGCAAAGCCAGACTGGTAAGTCATAAAGTCAATAACCCGCCATCAAATCCATCATAAATTCAGAGCCTTACTTCTAAGAAACTATCCTTCGATACAAAAAATATTAGAATCCACCAATTTACCTTCCATCTTCGCGTGTTTGCCAAACATAAAGCCTTTAAATAAACCAAAACCAGACATAAGTCGACAACAATAAAGTCCGAATTCAATTAACATACGAAAAACAAAAGAGAGCGATATAAAATCCTATTTTATCGTAGCTTGCTGGCTACATACAATGGGAGTTAGCCGTTCTTTTTTATAACTGTTCGTTGTACACCGAAAATCAATATTTGGGTCACGAATCGGCCGCGAAACCGTTTTAAATCATTTTGGCGTGATTTATAGGCGAACGCGAGTTGAACTAAATGTACGACAATATTAAGTAAATGTACAAAATGTACGACAACATTCGGGATGTCAGTAGAGCTTGTGTAACAGATATATTGGTTGAACTACGCTAGTTTATTTTTGCTGTCAGAATTTTTTTGTAATTGGTACTACGTTAAAAATGAAAATGAAAATACATTTTCATGACGATGATTGAAATTGTAATTGCATCAAGTAAATTATTTGCTTCTGATAAAGAGCATAATGTTAATAAGTACAAAAGATTTATTCGTCGATATCTCGCCGTTCTTATACTTATTCTTTAGAAAATTCTCGGTGGAACAGGCGAAGCTCACCACCCCCTCTTACATTGGACTTACAATAACTGGCTAATTTCGAAGGTCCTATATGTCCACCTCTGCCTACCCCATCGGGGAAGACAGGCATCATGTTATGTCATTGTAGAAAAATAAATCCTTGTTGTACACACGACCTTCACGGTACATTCCTTTCGAATAATCCAAAGGATTTGATGACATCGTACATACAGCTTCACTTTGTGTAAATAATTTCATCACCAATGCTCTCAAAATGGTGAAAGAAAACATCATGAGGAAACCGGCATGTCCTAGAACCAAAAATTTTAAGACATCTACCAACCCGCACTGGGCCCGCGTGGTGAATTACTGTCCTCTCCCAGTCACAGAGAGGAGACCTGTGTCCCACCAGTGGAAACATTATAGTCTCATTATGGTACACATACGGCTGTAAAGAAAAAATAAACAACAATCAGTGTACAACTTAGTCCCCTAGCTTCCGCAACAATTTACATGTAGCAGTTAGAATCGCGTGCAGTTCGCTAACACCGCGCTTGCGAGGAGCTCAGCCGAAGGAAAATAGGCTGATCGTAGTCAACATGCTAGGGTAATACTGCGCTAACACAGGCTATTCTTACAGCTATTATTGCCCGGAGGTAGTGGGGCAATTAGTGGAGAAAATCTAATTTTATTTCTTAGAATAGCTACAATTGTTTCGGCAATGTTACGGTTTAAGACATTTATTTCTTAAAAAGAATACAATTCACTTAATATGAGAAATACAAGGTAATCTTAAAACTAAATATATAAGAATTACTTATGGTGAAGGTAGGTATTCGTAAATTAATTAATTATTAGACACACATTTTTTACAAAGGTCAAAGTTGCAGGTAAAAGGAAAAAGTTGGTTTACTATTACATATCGATTCTTGAAGGCAAGTCAATAGCAATTACACATTAAACTATTTATATGTAGTGTAATGTTTCGGGAATACAGGGCAGGTTAGGTATTCTAGTTTTCTTAATACTTAGCAAATTGTAAATAATAATAATTGATGAGGGTGTAAATCAAATTCGTGTGGTGGGTTAAATTTAAAACCTAGAGAAAGCTTTTCAGATGTGGTGTCGGGCCGAGAGCCTTTTCGACGATCAAGTGATTTCAATTTATTGAGCAAGGCATCACTCAATCATGGGTGTTGTCATAGGCTTTATAGTTCTTTTGTATAAAGTAAAGGATTGTATATCTTTAATGTCATTAGGTAATGTATTGTACAACTCTGCTCCTTCGTATAGTATATTTTTTCTTCCGTGATTAGTTCGTGGTGGTCTTAAGCAAATGTTGTTTTTTCGTCTGGTGCTACGTTTTTGTGTTTGTCCTTTTTTTGTAAATATTATTTTTGAGTATATATTTATATTTAATAGCTTATGTACTACTACGCATGTGTTATATTTAGATATCTGTGATAGCGTCATCAATTTAGTTTCTTTATCATTTTTTTCAGACGGAGTTAGGTAGTGGTAATGGAATAAGAGTTTTATTATTTTGTTTTGGCATGTTTCGATTTGTTATAAATTTGTCTTAGCTGCAGTGCCCCACACCTCTATGAGGTATTCTAGGTGAGGTTTTACCATAGAGTTGTAAATGATATACCTGACAGATGTCGGCAAGCAGAGGACGATCCATTGAAACGCGCCCATGACAGAAGATAGTTTAGATCTTAACTTATCTAGATGTGTCTGCCATGTCAGATGTTTGTCTAAGTGGAGACCAAGATACTTCTCCGAAGAAACTTGGGTTATAGGTTCGTTATTTACGTATAGATTTGAGTTGTTTGCGACTTTTTTGTTCCTAGCACTAATGTAGTTGGTTTTAGAGGTAGGTATTAACAGTAAGCAAATTGTCTTGGAACCATCTAGCTAGAGAGACTGCCCAGATCTTGTTGTGCTTGTTCGACGACATCTTCGATATTGTTTCCAAATAAAAATAGGCTTGTGTCATCAGCATAAAGTATTATGTCGCCTGCCAGGTTTAGATTATGTATGCCACTCACGTATAATATGAACAATGGAATGGATCCCTGCGGTACGTCATAGGTTAAAGTTTCGCAGCTACTTTTCATATCACCAATCCGAACAATTTGTTGTCTATTAGAGAGATAAGATCGGAACATGTCGTGGGCAGTATCCCTAATGCCGATTTCATGCAGTTTTTGGAGAAGGAGTATATGGATAATTGTATCAAATGCCTTTTTCAGGTCAATAAATATACCGAGTGTTGCGCATTTTTCATCGATATTGTTTTTAAGATTGGTCACAAGGTCAATTGTTGCAGTTAGAGTGTTGGATTTTGCGCGGAAACCATATTGTTTCTTAGAGAGGAAGTTTATAGTTTTGAGGTAATCATCTAGACGTTTATATAATATTTTTTCGAATATTTTAGATAATTATTATTGGAAGGACGGAGATAGGGCGACAATTGCCTGGGTCAGTCTTTTTACCTGACTTAAAAATAGGACTAACTTTCGCTATTTTCAAAGAATCCGGGAAGATGCCGTTTTGTAAACAATAGTTGATATTCATCGTGAGTTTAGTTAATATTAGATTTTTAATACTTTTTATGGTTTTGCAACTAATCCCATCTAAGCCCGCACTAATGTTTGAATTGAGATTGTCTATGATTTTGCTGACTTCTGCTTCAGTAGTTGGGGTTAAGTTTAGCATTTCACCTGTACTAGATACTGTTGCTTGTGTTGTTGGCTGAGTATGTATTTGTTCCTTAGGCCTTGCAATTTTATTAGCTAAAATAGACCCTATAGTAGCAAAAAGGGTGTTAAAATAATTACATATTTCTTTACTGTCTGTGATTTGACCGGTTAACGTATCCAGCTTTGAAGGAGCGGAGCATGATTTAGAATTGCTTCCAGCTAAGTTCCCGATTAGCTTCCACATCTTTAAAGGCTTTCTTTCACAGTTTTTGAAAAGTTTATAATAGTATCCACTCTTAGTATTTTGAATTTGTTCCAGCACGCTGTTTCGTAAGGTTATGAAATTGTTTCTTATTAAATCGTCATTTGGATTTTCCTTATAAGCAGACCACAGCTGATTCCTTTTTGTTAGCATTACAATTATGTCTTTCTCGATCCAGTCTGATTTTAACGTATTTTGAATTTTGACTTTCGGTATTCTATTTTAATTACTGCTTCCTTTATTGTGTTTTCTAAGCTTTCGTAGTCACTCTCAGAGACATTCACAATTTTACTTTCTACTGTTTGGTAAAGCGCTGTGTAATCTAAGGTATGGTACTTTACTTTCTTTTTCATTTCAGGTGCATATTTATTAGATTTGCTTGTGATCCAACGTTACGTCTTATTGCTCCTATTCGGTATTGGTTGAAGGTTTTGCTTGGGTTATTATATTTCTCTATATCTAGGTATATCTAGCAACAATTGCTAAATACTGGCATCGCAGTAATATTGCAACAACCAAACCAACCAACTATCAAAATCACCACTGACTTATTTTCTTTCTTGTTAGAATTGCCCGTGTACGCATACCCTTAAAGTTCAGCAGACGAAGATAAACTAGGCTGAGTTGTAGTCACGATAACGTTAAAAACTGGGAAACATAGGCGGGCAATAAATTATAAGTTTAGACTATGTTCAGTTGGTATTATTTTGAAGTAAATATCAAGTGTAGAGGCGTGATATTTTATATTTAGGTATCAAATGTAGGGAATAATAATGGAATAAAAGTAACTTTATTTGTCTGACTGGCCAGCTCCTTGAACATTCAATAAATAAAATAAAATAAATGGTTTTATTGAAATAAATGCTTTGAGTTGAGTTTAGTATAGGCAACTTTGAATTCAGCTTAAAACGTGCTAACTTTTAGTTAGAAAGATATTGTTTAGTTTGTTTGTTTATAGAACAGCTGTTCCTCTATTCTGTATTACCTGTTGTTTTTCACTTCATATAAATGTCGATTCACGTTAACACTGTGCATGCAAAGGCTTTTAACTCCCGACCTTTGAATCACCAATACGACCTCAGTTGTTGGTATATTGTCTCTTTAGATTAAATTAGGTGGTCTAGACTAGAAACGTATAATAAGCAAATAATTATATTATTAACAAACTAGCTCTGTACAAAGAATAGTCCAGGGAACTTGTTTTTACTTTAATTATCAATGTATTCAAATCACAAGTATCATTATTTGACAGTTGTATGAACTGGCTTTAACATGGCAAATTTTTATTTTTTATCATCTTTACAACCATCATTACAGGCCTTTAATTGAGATAGTATATCAATTTGCTTTGCAGCTAATTTCCCTGTCTGTACAATAAGCAAATAATTTTCAATAGCCCTTTTCAAAGTTCAGATTTAGTTATTTTTACATTTATCACAAAATCTGGTGTGAACAGTTCCTAATCCAGGAATAACGTACAACATTACATGTCAATTTGATAATATCTATAGATTGCCTAAATAGGCCGTCGTTATCCTAATTAATATCTTAATAAGATCATTATTGATGTCAAAGCTTACATGATTGTAGGTATCATTGATAGTTATATAATATCAAACTAGATATTATTATAACTCTCTTGTTAGTTTCCAAGTTTGTTATGAAGCACTTAGCAAAACTAGGTATCACTTCCCTCCCCTGTGGATTAATGCGTAAGCTATGTTGTGTTCTGGTTTGAAATAAAGAAAGAAGATTTGTTTATTTTGTACAAAAAAGAATATAGTATTGATGCCTGAGATGTTACAGAACCTTAAAACACGTCCTACTTCTACCTACATCAACGAAACTGCCCATTTTTTTTTCTAGCCGTTGTAGTCCCACTGTTGAGCAAAAGCCTCCCTAATTTGCTTCCACCTCTCTCTGTTCAGAGCTGCCAAGGACCAATATTTATTAGAGTCCAGCTCCAGTTCTATTGTATTTGTAAAAAATAAACAAATAACTAATTACATATTGGTATCGTTGACCTCAGCTAAACATAACACAGGTGTTATGTTTAGCTGAGGTCAACGATACTTGACACGTAAAATGTTGCTTCTCCCAAAACTAAACTAACCTTCTTTATAACTCCCTCAAAATGAGAAACCTGTACCAGAACATGTTCCCACATGTACCTACATAGTCGGGGTACAAGTTACAACTAACTGTATAGTAAAAGACTTGCTCGTCGCGGAAACTTTTAATTAAGTAAAAAGCCGTGTGTGGCAGCAGAGCTAGAGAAACTAGAAGAGATTTTTTAAGCGAACTGATTTATTTAGAGAAAATGGTAAAGATAAACGAGTACGTTAAAGGACCAAGTTTTTACTGTTTATTTAATAATCTAACTTTCAAGCTATATAATTTTACGACTTTTAATACCGTATGTGTTTTAAACCCTTAAAAGTTTACGACGTTATACGGTTGTTGTGAAGTGAGTGTGTTATATGTCAAAGTCTGAGCACTAAAACAAATTCTTAGCTGTTGTAGCCGTGGGCATCCTAATGTTTTAAATCTTTAATCAACAATATAAACGAAAAACTATAAAATAAAACATTTATGAAAAAAAAACAGAAGATAAAAACTTTGCATAATCAGCTGTTCATGCCATAAAAATATTTAATAAACTCACTCCCATTATTCCTCAACACATAAAAATGCAACCACATCTATTATCTCTTATGTCACATGTTGTATAATATATCCTTGTCAGTGAAAATTAAAAAAACAAGCACAGCAGCGCCCTCTCGCGTTCGCCCCCAGATTAATGAACTGTGTTCTGTCTTGTTGGGGGCGAGTTGACGGGGGGTGAAACTATTACGAGATTCCAATTTTGTTGGTCGTGTATCGAGTTTTTATGGAAGCTTTGGTTAAGGTTTTTGAGTCTTCAGAGTACAATATTAAAAACGTTTTATTGGGCAAGGGATGTATATGAAACTATTTATGATGATTCAATTTAGTTTTTTGGTTTTTGATTGAGTCGGGATTAGTGCCCGGTGGACGGTAATAGACTGGCCGCCATTACATGGGACTTAAACATGGCTGGTGAAAGGTGGGTGTACTGGTGTGGTGGTACTATACGTGCACCTCTAATTTAGACGTGAATTCTACTAGGAATTTAGACGTGATATTCTGTGTGTGATGTGTTATAATAATTCTTAGGATGAGTTTGAGGGTGATCGTTTTTTAACTATACAGTGTCCATATGCATAGTTATTTAGTTAGTTAGTTATTCGGCAGTTAGCAACGTATTTCGCGTTTAATCTTGCAAATCGAAAAATCTAAGAATTGATTTGATTGAATTGATGATTGAAAATTATGAAAGAAGTTAATTTCCATCAATTGTTAGACATCAAATATAGCTATAAAACTATTAAACATAGCATAGCATAGCTATTAAACATAGTTTTTTTTCACCAATAACTTCTAATAAATCAACTAGAAGCAATGGAAATAGATTCTGATCAACATTATTTACCAATTCGCCTGAAATAGCCGCAGTACTTAATACGGCTTGTTCTCTACTATGTCTGTATGTGTACTTGGTAGGCTCATTACTAGGAACACGCGATTTCCAGTTACTTGGTATCTGTTCCATTTATTCTGTTGTAAATCGTTTCATGTGACTGAATTATAATTGCGAACTCTGGGAAATGGTATCATTATGTATGTACTTGTATTTACGTTCAGTAGTTCTCCTTTTTTTTAATTTAGACTGGTTTCTTTTGGTTATTAATAGTAATACGATCACCCCTTATTAAATAAAATATTACATGCTTTGAAAGCGGGCCTAAAGCAAAATTACTCATCCTATATGCCCATTAATATTTCATGAAATAGGCAAGACTAATGGAGAAAATGGTGAAATGGTCTGTATTATACGCCTCTGCCTAAACCACCGGGAAATACAAGCGTTATGTTATATTCTCTAAAATAAAACGTTTCTACTTAACAAGCCTATTCCATGTGATTCCATACCAAATCATCATCATTCTCCTGCCCTTATCCCAATTTATTTGTCCTTTTCTTCCATACTCCTCTATTAGTCGTTATCTCGGTAGTCACCCACTTTCTACCTTACTTGTGAGTCCATACCAAATATAAACCATATTTTGGACCTTCCTCAAATAATAGTAATATTAAATCAATAATGAAAATATTATGATAAGGTAATAACATAAGCTATACATCGTAACTTACCCATAACAGAGTTATGAGTTATCTAACTGAAAGCGAAATGTCTCTCAAACTGCATTCGACAATAATAAACACAATTCCGTATTGATGTCTACGGCAGATGTCTACGAAACTTGCCTGGCTACGACAGTGCTACGACAGTGCTACGGCGCTACGTCTCGGTGCTTCGACGCACTACGGAGTTAATCAGTGTTATTAACGAACTTATGTTATGTATTGTTTGGTATTTTCAACTTTCGTGGGTCTGAAAATCTTTAAAGAAGCTTTGGTTTCTAAGTACACCTTTCTGACAAAATTATAGTCAAAAACCTGGAGTTTTAAAATGTACAAGTCTAAAATCGCCAGTATGCAATGAACAAACTTAATTATCAATGCGCATGCCTTTTCTATATGAGACGAAGCCTTTGTCCTGCAGTAGGACAGTAAACAGCCTGATTTTATTTTATGCCAGACTCTAAAACACTCTTAATTATATCCTCAGCTCAAACAAAGTTCAAAATAGAGCTATTATCTATGCACAAACATACATAATACAAAAATGAATAAAATTGAACTAAATCCAATCTAAACCCTATAAAACTCCAATGAATTGGGTTAAATCCCCAATTTTAAAACAACAATCGATGTCCATATTTTTATTCCGCGATATCTATTCCGAGATGTAGGTTACAGTGTTGCCACGCTGAAAATAATAGCTTGTTTGAACGAGCGCGCATTATTTATGTTGGCAGGTCTGATTGTATCGCGGCCGGCGATGTATTAATATTGCTACTAACGGTTGGTAGACGGTGTTTATGGGTAGTCGGGTCAGTTGAGAATAGAGCACTGTAAAGGTTTTAGGTTGGAGATAAATTGTTGTTTGACGATGTGGGTTTGTACACTTAACACTAGTAGTCTTAGAACTCCTAATGACATGCTCCCGGAAAAGAGCAGTCGGTAGCCTATTAAGAGTCTAATAAATGCCTACCGATGTTGGACGGCAGAGTACATCTTCTTCATCGTCTTTAACCTATGAAATTACAGCATATAAAACTTTTCAACTTTATCTCTGAACTCAGCGAGTCACGTTATAAGAAAATTCATTTTTCCTTTACTACTGGACACAGGCCTCTAAGTTATTCTTGTCTTAAAATACTTTTCATCATAAACGCCACAATAAAGCACGAAGCAATTAAACTATTCAAGAATAAAAAAACAAATTAAAAAAAGTATAAAACTTTTCTCAAAAATAAGATTAATTTCCTCAAAAAAGCAATTCGAGGAAGATTCCATGCTTCACATTGTTCCTCAGAAACTTTTCTGACGGCTTTTTTTTAATGAATCGCAAAAAGTTCTGACTTGTTCTGAAAAGTCCGAAAGTTCAGAATTCCTTTTGCGTTTAATTGGCGAGTTATCTGTTAGATATGTCCGGTTTATGAGTTCAGTGCTATCGGAGGGTGAACGGTGAAATTAAATGAAACGATATGTAGACTTTTTACATCGACAATGATTTCTTGTTTTGTATAAAAAATTGCTTAAATGGTACTAATAACAAGGTAGTTTAAAATATACATATTGTACCCTTTTATATTCCGTGTAGATTCTTATCTAACAGTATGCATTTAGCAGTCTTTTGAATTCGAGAACCTTCTGATAATATTATAGACTTATACCGAACTGCTTAATCCATTTGTTTCTTATAATACAAGAATGATGTTTTACAACAATGCACTTCCCAAGAAAAAAAACTTGTGTAATTAAACTTGAAAAAACTTCCTTGCCATTCTTCAAGTATCGTGACATTTCCCATGAACATGGAGGGTAAAAACTTATAAAAACTAGGCAGTAAACAGGTCAAAGACCACATCGTTGCATAAGTTTAGTTTGTTGAACTTCTATAGGTTTTCCCATCGATTGTGTAATAGGTGAGTTTTCTATTTGTGGGAAATCGATAACTGTTTTATTTCAAGGTCATTGATACAAATGTCAAATGTTGTAGTTTCTACTAGCTTTTGTCTGCGGCTTAGTCTACGTTGAGTTAGTACGGGCTGGTGACCGCAACTCCACGTCAATGCGCGTAATTTACGTACGGTAAAAAAAAAATTATCCCTTACAGACAGAGATACTTTCGCATTTATAATATTAGTATGGAATATGTGTAGTATGGATACAAGTACTGTACTCAATTAATGTTTCTTCTTCAAATAGGGTAACCAAAATAACACAATCGATTGCCCTTAGCATAAAATCTAACTACGTACCAAAACTCAAGGCTACGACATTACTACGACGCAATACATTGCTACGCCGTAGCGCTACGCTGCTACGCCAACGATTTCAAGTTACATACTCGTGTTTAAAATAAAGCCTCCGAACTCGAGACCCTCAAATCAAAGTAAATAATTCAAGTCAAGTTGGAAGAGTGACGCAACTTCAAGTTATTAAAGGTTTGAACTTAACTTGAACTTAACAGTAACTTGGGGAGTTAAGTTGGCCACAATTATGATAACGAGCGCTCTTTGTGCTACTTAACTGCGACTTTTAGCTTTCAAATGACGGTGAGTTTCTTGTGTTCTTTGTGTATTGTTATTTTTGAAGCGCCAATTAAGTGTGGCTTGATCAAATACGATGAGACGTACATTTATTAATGTTCTTTTATACTTCTGGATATGAGTACACTTACGGAATCTAAAGAATTTATACGTGAATGAACTAATGATTGTTGTTGTATTCTTTCCTTCTGCTCCGTTTCAAAGCATTTATCGTTATAATTAGTAACCCGTTAGCTGTATATGTGTTAAAGTGAGAATAATTATGTGCGTATGTACCAGAATTGTACTTGAAGTATAAATAACTAAATAAACAGATTTTTTACTTAAAGCCTCTTCCAGTTTAGTTATTTTTTTTTTATCCGAGGATAAAATTATAAATTTCCAAGTTTTAGTTATGTAAAGGAAAATAAATAAATAACTTATTACTCAACTTTGATTCAGCTCATTAAAACTTACAATAGGTACAACCGAACCGTGGGGCAACACTTTTGTTTTCACCGCAGTAGTTGTGTTCAGTGGATTTAGTTCAACAAACTGTAACGGAGCCGGCGGCTATCGATCGCGCTAATAATAGCCGCCCGGCGCCGCCTGTCGCCACTACCACTGGGTACCACTGCTACCTATCTGTTTACTATTGTCAGGACTTGCTTTTTTATCATCATCATCATTGCTGTATTTACTTTTGATACCTGAGTAACGTAAACTGCTTCACTATTGTTTTTTAAACGGAATCCTTCTATTTATACGTGCTTTAGTTACTTTTAAATAATATTCAACTATTATTTAAAAGTTGAAAAGTTAAATTGGAGTTATAATGGTCGGTCTTAAAGGGCTTAAAAAAAGCGTGACACATTTTGTCACGTTGCTGTTTCTAATAAGTGATGTGCCTACTTTTTTCCGTTTGAGGCCTAAACGCTTAGTGAACAAGTTCCCTATTACAATAAAAGAAAACAAGATCCAAAAATAACCAATAACAAAAAAATATGAACCCCTCAAAATCATCAAACCCTTCACTACAAATACACCACAGCTAATAATAAAATCACCTTCCCAAAAAAAAGGAAATAAAAATACAAAAACAAAATATTAAAAAAGAGCTTTCTAAAAAAAGTCGGCCAAGAAACACGTAATACACGTTATCATAATAAAATAAAACCTTCCCTGAAAGCTTAGGTGAGCGATAAGGATTCCTGAAAAACTCGGCCGTGATTACTTTCGGTCCCTTCGAGTTTAGCAGCGTTAGGTAACGCACTGAGTGACTGAAGCGGGAAATTGGCAGCGGATTTCTATTTGATTGAGGGTGAGATAAAGTGGGGATAGTTTTTTTAAAGTTGTTGGTGTCATGTGATATGGGCGAAGGATTAATTCTGGATGGGCAGGACCCGGAAACTATCTGTTGTAGGTATATTTCTTTAAAACATATAATTTTGTAAACATACCTCCTACTCACAATCTATGGGAGCAGGCAAATAAATAGGTAGATGAATTCTAAACAATCCATCATTAATTTTATGTACTTTATTCTCTAAAACATTTATGTTAAACGACTTCATGACTCGTGGTAATACAATGTTTGTTGGTCACCTAAAAAATTGCACACTACTAGACAAAGTTAGCACATGTCATTAAAAAATCTCTGAAAAAAATACCAATAATAGTTAACAGTTTGAAACTTGTTATTGAACATTAAAGTTTTTCTTTTCAAATAAGGAAAATCGCTTGTTGCTTCCCGCTCCGCTCAACACTGAATTCCACCCTAACGTATCAATTTCGGGTCGTCCCATAGGCAAAGGAAAGGTATTACATTAGGCCCCATATCATGTATTATCTACTAAATAACACATATAATACGAAACGTACATCTTTATGAACAAAGGGGATATATATGTCGTTTTATCCCTGTCTCTTTATTTACATGTGAAAGAGACGGAATGGAGGTTATCTCGGGTTAATTTTAATGACTCCTGTATCTTTGTAATGGGGTACACGAGCATGTTAATGTCCATCATTTTTTCTCTTTCCAACGAGTTTTACTCGTGTACTTATTTTTGCCGAATGTTATATATTTGTTGTGTTGTATTTATATTAGAATTCATACTCTGTGGTAATATTTTGCGATTGTTGGGTAACAGATTATTTTTTTCAAACCGCATCAGTTATTTTCCTAATGAATTTGCTTTTTTTTTTTAAAGAATTTCCATCGTATACATATAATATCTGTTCGAAATATAAATAGCCTATTTTTTTGGCCACAGAATCAGCATTGCCATACAACGTGGCAATGCTGCCAGTCTTTTGGGCACGTTTCCTATTGACAGGGATGCAGACGAATTTTTTGATGCCCTTTGATTATTTCCCCTCCTTTTTATGTACCTACTTATACATATTATTATTATTATTTTAAGAAGGTTAGCTTTTTAAATTATGTAAATATTTAGTGTATCAGTAATAAAAATATCATTTCTATTCTTTTCGAATGAAATAAAAGTATGAAACTACCAAACCACATAAAGCAAGCGTGCCGATCAATGCTCATACCTTCTCTGTAAGAGAAAAAGCGTTTTTCCCGCAGTGGGACCAAAACAGAACGATGTCATTTCTTTACAACGTTATTACAAATGAGTACCTACAAGCATAATCTTCATTGCTACATAATTTCGTAGCAAAAGGAAGTTATATTTCATTCTGCATCCCTTGGGAGCTATAAATATTAAGTTGCTATAAAAATGTATACCTTTCAAGTGGCAGCATATTATTTATATCTAAAGCCGGCGGTACACTAGCGAATATTCGTAAAATCGTTACAGGTCCACTTTAACGTATTCTTTACGGATTTGTTCGTCATATTATTAGTAGATATACTAATAATAAAGCTGAAGAGTTTCCTTGTTTGTCTGAACGCACTAATCTCTGAAACAACAAGTCGGATTCATAAAAATCTTTTTCATTTTCAGGGATAATTATAGGCTAGTTGCACGCTAGGAGCAGAAATAAAAAAAAAGTCAGAAAGATCGCTAAGCGAAAACGAAGTAATAGGGCGATGCGATTCGATGCGTCTGTCAGTTAGCAGAAGCTAGTAATAGTAATTATATAAGGTAAAGACCTGTAATTGTATTCTAGGGTTTGATGTTTTTGAGAGCCAATTACTCAGAAAAATGTTTAAGGTTTTTTCAACAATGGCTAGGCTAGCTTTTATTTAATTTCGTTTTTATGACTAAAGGTACGACTAAGGGTTCAGCGGCTAGACCTTTTTATTAAATATGACTTCTAGGTTTTCGCAACGAGTATCGTCTGACCTTTATAACCCTTTGGAACCACCGTTTTCAATACAATTCAATTTTGTTTGAACCTCAATAGTATTGGCACAAAATGGTATCAATTGTGTGAGCTTCTCATTGTTATCTTCTTTAATACATATTTCTCGAAGCAAGTCAAGCAAGTGTCGAATGCAATACAATGCCGACAGGAAGTTAGCACAATAGATGAAGCACACGGTGAAAATTATTATATTTTTGTCGTATATATATCACGGCAGTATTCTTAGAAGCAGACAATCATATGTTACCATCATCAATCATTAACCGCGCATTTTAGATTTCGGGTCGTACTGAGAATTTCCTAATTTCTAATAAAACTCATGTTTAAGAAAATATCGGTCTACACTTATTCGTCTGTACTGTCAACCGTATGTCATTTACGCTACGAAAAGCAATTTTTCTGCTACGAAATGCAGACGCGATCAAAGTTAAATTGTCATCTGACCGAGATTATATCTGCACTTTAATAGAGACTGTGAGTTCTGAGATTTTTTCTTTTCGACGAAACGTAACCCTCATCCAGTTTTTAAAATATGATCAACGTGTAAAAGTGTTTGTACAAACCTACTTACGGAAGCTTAAAGCCCCCAACTGTTCTTCACCCTCCAATCACACTTCATAAAACCTGTATCGCAATGCACTTAACCTGCGCTTGTCCCCAAATCTTTCCCCCATCCCCCAAATATGGCGATAATAACAACATCGCCGTTCCGTTCCAATTAACTTTACGAGTTTGTTTACTGGCCCCGCCATTACTATAATGACCTCGTTACCGATACCCGGTTTATGACTGTATTTGCTTTGCTAAGTGATGGTGGATATCACGGATATGACGAATGGCATCTTGTTGGGATTGATCTAGTGATTTTTGAACGGACAACTGTGATGAAGTGTTGTATCAAATTCTTAGGAATCAGAGGAAAGAAAGGAGTCACTTGGGAAGACCATGTGACGAAAAAAAAAAAAAAATCCAAATTGATAGTGTCAACACCTCATGCTTTTATTTGCTTAGATGCAGAATTTAGCTAGGTATGACATGCTTTCACAAACAGCCGATCGATTCTGTAAAAATCTCACCGTGAAAAGTTAGGTGAAGTGAGCTGTCAATAGTGTCAATCCCAAGCATTAGTTGGAATGACAGCTCACTCCACGCTCACTTCACCTAAGTTTTCACAGTGAGATGGTTACAGAATCGCACTGCAGGTCTGTTTTAAACTCAATTTAAATAAATCATGATGATTTTGATTGTGCATTATGAGTTTTTGCTTAACTATTTGTCATTCGTCACTATACCGTCTTGTTTCGGCAAATCGAGGTATTCCACTTAGAGCACTGATTTGAGCAGCACTTCCGCGAACCGCACCTATTATAAATAAGTTCTTGTAAACTCACTTAAATATTGCAAATCTATCCTATATGTTATAACTATACCCAAATCTACTTCCTGCAAACACGATAATACAGAAATCAAGTCTGAATCAACAAACTAGTCGCGAACTCGGCGAACAAGGCTAGGTCTAGACTCAGTGAGTCTGCTAGAGCTGGAGGATACCAATTCAATTATAAGGGGAAGCCGTACTGCTCAATCGCTGGTTATGTAATTATCTTGTTGTAAATTTTCATGTGCTGTGTTGAGCGTGTGGTTTCTTATAACCATGTTATTTTGTTAATATCAATTGTTTTAGGTGTTCAGCCACGAGCAAAAGTATGTATACACTCGGCTTTATTCAATAGCGATTTACTCTTTTATTTTTGAATGAAATTTTATGTTTTTACGAACATAGCATTTTCTAACCCATAGGTTTATGTAATGTGTCATATTTCAACGTTGCATTACACGAAAAAATCTCAATTGAAAGTTGTCAAGTGTTGACATATTGGTGCTCGTGACCATAAGACTTTGGAAATAAGTAAGGCAGACTCCAATAAACCAATT
The DNA here is from genome assembly GCA_949629185.1 of Apamea crenata. Lineage (NCBI taxonomy): Eukaryota > Metazoa > Arthropoda > Insecta > Lepidoptera > Noctuidae > Apamea > Apamea crenata. The sequence goes on from OX451375.1 coordinate 651,304, forward strand.
TTTTTTAAATCTATTTAAATGACTGTGACGGGAAAACGTGTAATATTTATTCAACTCATTGAATAAAGATCATTCAATGTTATTATTCATGAACATGTAGTAAATTCGGTCATTTTTTCGCCCAAAAAACGTTCTATCCTATTCTCCGTTTATTCCTATTTTTTTTTTCTATTCTATTCTATTTTTCATTCTTCTATTCTTTTCTTTTCATTCATTTCTTTTTTTTTTTTAATTTTTATTTCTCCACAAAAAATGTAAGAAAAAAAATCAAATTCAATCCATTCACCTTATTCATACAAAGGGCATTCGGCAAAAAAAAATATTCATAACGCAACACAAACAACAAATTCATTATTATTTAAATCTAAAAATAACCTATTAATATTCAAAGATCGTAAACTTAGACGGATATTTAATTTAAAAAACTCCGAAGAAACCCGAACGCAGAGCGGCGTTCCACAGTCACTCGAAAATTATTGAATTCGAATTGTTGAATCGAACTCATTATTCTGTCAGAGACACGATGCGATCAATTAGAGGTTCTATAGCCCATGTACGACCGCCTTTTTCTTAATGGGAATCATTTATTGGGGAGGCGAGAGCAAATTGAATTGTTGAGACGCCTCGCCATCGGAATTCGTTTACGTTCGATATTGAATGCGGGGACATTGTTCAGTGCCCGATATGGAAATGAGTGGAACTCTTTTGGCGGTCGGAATGCTTAGTGTGCGTGTGTGGTTTGTAAGATGAGCTTGGTTTTGTGGGTGGTGATATGTAAGGGATACTATAGGGGTTGATAAAGTGCCAAAGTGTAGAGGTTATGGCGAAGGGCACACTTCAAGAAATGTCTAAATTTTGCCAGAAGTACTTACTTCAGTTTGTGATTTTTTTTTATACTTTAATGGTATTGCCGGACTCTTTAGGTACATCTTTTTCAATCCTATCAAATAACTTTGTACAAAAAAATGTCTGTCGTTTGTAGTCTGGACTTATAAATTCAAATATCACATTGTGGAAAGTGAGTAAAACTAGTTTTATCTGTAAAACGTGTAACATAATGTACATACTCACAGTTACTTTAATTCATTCCTCCAGATCAGAATAAGCATTCCTTTACCGTTAGGTGCTGATCTGAGTATTTCTCACGACACCAGGTCACGTTTTATCCACATTTAGTACTCAGACAAACTTTAACATATTTATGACTTCAACGATTCAGTGTCAACCATGGGTTGGTAATTTCGTCCACATTGATTCATATCATTTTTCCTTTAAACACTATACTTTTATTACATAATAACTATAGATTTTATTGTATTTTAATAATATTTATTTTATTATGACAGTTCTGGCATTTGATGTTTGAAACGTCATGGTAACGTTTGCTTTTAAATCCTTAGCTGCCAGCATCAAATGCTTAACTGCCAGGTTTAAACATATACATACTTAGCACTGCTCGCATTCATATTTCAAATTCATATTTTCTACATGATGTTGTTCTACGAGTTTTCCTTATTGATCCACGCAATGCAGTGGTCAGTTCGAGTTTCGCCTCTAAAGCGAACACCAAGGTTAAGGCCTGATACTCCAGAGCCGCCTGTCTGCTCCAGAGCCACCTTTCTACACCTCCGTGCTCCGTCTTCAAGGCTACGGACCTGAACCTGTCGGGCCGCATCTGGACTGAGGCCCGTCTTACCTGGAGGGTGCGTCCTCGCCGAGCCTCTTTCTCCTGCTACTGTGCTGCGTCCGGCCTAGCTGCGTGGGCCCTCCTACGAGTGCCCTCCGTGCCCGCACACGCATCAACCTCTGAAGGCCGCCTTACCTGGTGGGCTGCCAGCGCCCCGCCGAGCCTCTTCCTCCTGCTGCCGTGCGGCGACCTGCCCTGCTGCGTGGGCCCTCCTGCGGGTGCCCACCGTGCCGCGCTCGCACCTGCCCTCACCTGTACCCACATCTGAATTGGACTTCTGTACCCGCATCTGTTGCCAGCAACTGCTCCACCTCAGCCTCCTCAGCCTCGAATCACTCATCGTCATCGCTACACCCCACCTCCACATATTACACTACACTCTTCAACCCATCTTCATTTTTAAAACTGTTATAAATATATTTTTAATTGTTCTCTACCTCCCTCTCTTTAATTTCATTACCCCTGTCCCTTTGACTTAGTATTACTTGTCGCTACACGACAAACGACAGACAGGTCTAAGCTTACAAGAATTTTTTATTTATCTATTTATCCGTGAAAAACCCACTTCAAGTTATATTTTATATTCCTAGACGTAAAGAAATAATAAAAACATTTTTGCAGTATTAACTGAACACTACTACATAACTCATGTTATACATGTCAGATTTGGTTTATGGATTAGTTATCACAAAAGAAATGCTATCTTTTCTGGGCATAGACTTTTATATTTCAGTGTTTTACTTCCAACACATGCAAATCAAACAAACCAATAAACACTCGACACATACCCGTACATTTATCACCATATTCTAAACGCGAGACACAGACAATGCAAAAAAAATCCGCCATTTTTTTTTTCAACAGAATAGAAAATTGTACGCGAAACGTTCGCGCCAACGCGTGCGTTCGACGTGCGAATTGTTCAGATTGACGTGAAATGGATTTTTGAATAGCAGCTCTGTTAGATCGACCACTCGACCGGATGGAACCGGTTTGAGGCGGTTCAGACCGACCGTGAGCGGTTAGGAGCGGTGCAAATGTGTTTTCTAATTTCAATGCGTTCTTCTGATGAAGGGAATTGTTTTTAAATTAGTTTTTCTTGTCATAGTTGTTTTGAATTTGTATATTTGTGTGCTTAAGGAAAGGTGTAGTAGTTGTTTCACGTAACATGGTGCGTTAGTTTATCCACCCCAACATTTGAAGTTAATGTATTTCAACGATTAACTGGATATTGAATATCCTTAAGACAATGTAGTTTTCATAATTTATGTGATGGCTAGCAAAACTTTCCAATTTCTTACCCTCATTGCTTTTTTTTTTGAGGAATGCCATTTTTACTGCCGTTTAGTTGTGCCTGACAATGATGACTAGCAACTGTGTAGAAGACTGTGCCTATGACAGTTAGACCTTTAATAAATAACACTTTCACAAAAGTTTCACACATTTTCAGCCTTACATTTTATGTTACTAGGTATTTATTTAGCCTCCTAAACAACATTTCTGTTGTACTAACCATGTTTTCAGTAGTTCTATTCCAAGATTACTTGATAAAGGTGTTTGTTAAAGAACAAAAGGTACTTAGTCGAGAGTGTAGTTACAAAGGCTTTGCTAATTTAAACATTAACAGGTACCTGAGTTCCTAATTTTATTTTACTGTTTCACTGAATTATGTAGGCGAGCTAAATGAAATGGTGAAGCTTGAAATATTCTTGAGTCTGCAGAAGTATAGCTTTTCTTGATCTTTGAAAGATTTGACGTTTTGTCGATCTATTTACTCAAGATAATATATTTTTATTAAATAGTATAATGACAGTTGTGTAGAAGTATAATAGTGGTCTATTATTAACGCGTTAACCTTTATAGAAGAATACAGACAAGGAGACACAGTACTTTAACTGTCTATAATTTCGTCATTCTAGTGGTGGAAGCTGCTGACCATAAGAAAGATATAAAATCTTATCAAACATCTTTAAAAATCGGGTTCCTCAGTCATATCATAAAATCTTGACAAAACAAACAACTAACACATAGCCCCTCCTTGTTACAGGGGCAGTCGGTGGTGATGGCGATGACAGCGACGACAAGGAAAAGGAAGAGGAAGCAGAACGCGAACGACAAGAAGCCATTCGCGAGGCTGAGGAGCGGCGCAAGGAGAAGCACCGCAAGATGGAGGAGGAGCGCGAGAAGATGCGCCAGGAGATCAGGGATAAGGTAAGAGTAGAGGGCAGTTGATACAAGAGGGTAGAACTAACTTTTTTATAAAAATAGGGTTGATGAGGTAAAACATGATCAAGAGAAAAAGATTCCTAGATTTTACGACCATCAACTAATTTTACGCAGTGTAAAAGACGATTGAAAGTTAAAACTTATCGTTTACCTTCCTCCTAAACCTAACATAACACCATCCTCACACAATACCTAGCCCAGGCCGTCACACAAACAAGTCAACAATTAATGCAGACGCGCGGAAGTATGTCAAGCGTCCTCAAAGCCCTTCCACACATGTCAGATAATTTGTTCGACGCGCGTTGAGGGCGCTCCAGCCGCGAGTGTGGGATCACCTTTATATTTCTGTTTTTCGGTAATTGAGTGGTTGGAAAAATTGAGTGTTGAGTTCATGAATATTTTTCTGGTAATTGGTTTAGTTTAATGAGGCGTGTGTTGCGGTCAATATGACATATTATAGTTTTCGATAAAACATCAGTTATTTGCAGTCGAAAAGTTTAATACTTGTGTTGATTTTTTCCGATTGCAAAAATTAGGATCCAGTCTTGGTAAAAAAAGCTAAAAATAAGTACAGATAATCATAATAAACTAAGACAGTCTGTACAACGACATAATCCAGAAAAAATTGTTAAGCCAGCCCAAGCATGTCAAGGATAATTTAACAAAGAAAATATCGTCCGCGAGACCCTAAAAACCCGCCATGCTATCCGGCTAATTAAAAAATCTCTTTAAGACCGCCTTTATAACATTCAAATTGACCTAAAACTGACATAAATCGCGGGCGAAATAAAATCGCGTCTTCATTTATGAAACAAAAGAACCTCGGGTGGGGTTCACTTATTCTTAATTAAAAAATTCTAATAATCCTCACAGGCCACGGTATGCGGACCACGACATTTTTATGGGGTTCCGTGGTACCCCAGTGTGAGGATTGTAATTGAAGATTCCGTTCAGCGCTTTATTAAGGCTCTGGGGTACATAATAGGGGTGATATCGGTACGGAATTTAATATAGAATATTATGGATTGCTCGCATTTTTCGAAGTGTAGTGTGAAATACGTGACGGTTTTCAGTTTAGTCTTGTGCTAGTTTTCGTTTGGTATTTAGATATACCTAATTTTTGTATAAATAATATTCACTTTTACAGTCGATTTATTGTAAGATAAAAAAGCAATAACCAGAGAAGTCTAGTTATTGCTTTTTTTGTGACAACTATGACAGTTTCCTTCCAAATTCAAGTCGGTGAGGTTAAAATTATAATTATTTTTCGTACGGAACTCTTCAACTTAATGAAGTCGTTCCTGACAGTTTTTTTATTTTGGTCGTATCACTTTTCATCCGAGCGGAAGGAGGAAGATAAAAATGTGAAAGACGAAAATGTGGCGTCGACATTAAACTAATTATGTTCATTAATGTAACGCTTCCAGGGTTTTATAAATAATTACACGGTATTTTTGTGAGACGACCATTAGAAAATTACAAATAAAGAATTTGGATTTTAATTTAGAAATGAAAGATTTTAACCACACTTGCTAATTAAAACAGCCTCTTTTGATATTCGGTGGCCAAACAATCCATCCCCATAGACAACATAGAGAGAAATACCATGCAACCTATACCTAGTTAATTTATATTTACTTACTTATAATAAAGCCGAAGAGTTTGTTTGTGTTTTTTTGGAGGGCCTTGTGGCTAAGAAATAACAGCCGCATTTTTCGATCGATCAAGTTAAGTGACCCTGGCCGCGGTTGGTTTGTGGATGGGTGACCATCTTTATATACGAAGATTCCTCCGTGCTTCGGAAAGCACGCTGCCGCTGGTCCTGGCTGTCATTCGTGGATCTTTAACGAAAAACGAAGAAACAGCGCGGGCGGGAAATGTATGGCTGATACTTTAGTAAATTGTGTTGTCTGTAATATAAATTAAAATATTATCTAATATCCTTGTACTGTCAAAACCTGCTCAGCGTCCTTAAATATCGAAACAAAATATCTTTTATGCAGTTTGTGTGTAAAACATTATTAATACTAAACAATATAATCTACGCAGGCAATGTTTACGTATGAGATTAAAGGGGACGCGATTGGTCCGGCCTTCAGCAAACACCCTGTGTAGCGACACGACGGTGTACAAACAACATGATTTAGCTATACAGGGATTAACTTGAGGATGTTGTGTTATATTCCCTTTTTGAAGGGAAATTCAATTTCCGGTAGAAATAACCGTTTAAATTCACCCGCTGAAGGAACCAGATGGCCAATTCTCGTAATTTAAAACGTTCAAAATCTAGTCGCAGATGTCAAAAACTTGTCAAAAATGTAAAGATCAGACTGATCGTTCGAGATCGTTCTTAAAATTACAATCGAAAAGAGGGTCGAACAGAGTTTGCAATTGAATAGTTGCCAGTACTTATAGGTAAATTAACAAAGTTGCACAAAGTTGCATTTTGCACTAATTAACCAAACTAGATAATAAAAAAAAACTAATTCAGATATCAAGGATCCATAGATAAGTGCATCATGCATAACAATATTACACAAACAAAAATAATAATTAAAATGTAGATTAAAATGATAATGAAAATTAGAATCAAAATTAAAATGTAAATCAAAATAATAATTAAATGACTGTTTTAATAAGGCACACATGACAGCGGAGATGACACCCTGCACCATAATACTTTGTTTAATTCAATGAAATAAGTAACACCAAAACATTTTGAGAGGAGCTCATGGCTAAATAATAATAACCGCACAAGTCAGTCGTAGGTTAAGCTACGCTTGCCACCGTCGGCTCGTGGATGGGTGACCATCCATTACATATCGAGTATCTCCGTGCCTCGGAAAGCACGTGCAGCCGTTGATCTCGGCTGTCATTTGTACATCTTTAACAGTCGTTACGGGTAATCTGACAACCAATCGTATACCGTTATAATTAAAGAAATAAAAAAAAACAAGTGGTATCATGTTACCCAGTAACTGGGTTGTGGAGGTCAGATAGGCAGTCGCTCCATGTAAAATACTTGTATTCCGCTACATCCGATTAGGCTGGAAGCCGACCCCAACATAGTTGTGAAAAGGCCAAGCAGAGTGATGGATTGCGTTATTTACCGTAGCGGTTGGTTTGAACAACCCAGTGGTTGAATAGCATTATTCAAGCTTACCACATCTACACATACATTTTCTGGGGATTTTAATGTAGAATCCACTAAAACACACAAACAGCTCTCTAACAAGAACAATCAAAATAAATGAACACACTTTTGCATATTATAATAAAACATTAACCCGTAAACAAAATAAATAAAATAACCGCAACACGTAGAGTGCTTCCTAAAAACTAAATTTCGGAGCTTTTAGCGTTTGAGCGCTTTTGAATAAATCCTAAGCTGAAAGCTTCGCTACGTTGTGCTGAAAGTTAGCCGCCGAAGTATTTATGATGTTATGAAATATAAACCTCATAAACAAAGCTAGCTTCTTGTGGAAAAGTTTGTTTGGGGAAGAGCTTCCGATTCTAGTTCTAATGGTTTCAGTGCTAGTGATGACAGGCAAGTTTTTCAATTTGTCAAACAAGATAATATCTAATGTTCAGGCATGCAAATGATGTGTTCGAAAGCAATGGAAAGCTATGTGCAGATCAAGTAATCCGACGGGGTCATTTAGTCATTACCTAACACACTAACTGTACGAATGACTTTCATTTTGACCGTTCAACAACATTCATTGCGTCATTCATTCAAGAAGTTGATACATTTTTCGAGCATACGAGTATGAAGCAATAGATTAGTTTTCTTCAAAATGATTCAGATTGTGAATGATAGTCAATTAGGGTGCAGGAGTACAACATTTCGAAATTATTATTTAAATAATATTTTAGGTAAAATAATATTTTAGCTAAAATAATATTTTAGGTAAAATCTTATTTTAGGACACTAGTCTTCATAAAATCTATTTTTGTATATTGACACATAACCTTTTTTCCCGAAGACTTGAGCACCAGTGTGTGTGAAACTATTGGTTTTCCTGTCTTCTTAACTAAATACAGACCTCCACTTTTACTCAAGACTATAAACTTACTTACATCTCCTTGTAAAGGCTAATACAGTTCAATCTTTAATATCAAAATCAACTCAAGAAATTACGTACAAACACGCGTACCTACACACACCTTCCTCGAGTGAGGAACACACACAAGTCTCACTAATTTCAATTGGACAGAGACATAGATTCAATTGTACAAATGGAATCACAAACTACGCTAGTGGCGCCACCTGGCGTCTGCCATTTACATAATTGGTGCACCTTGCGACGCTTACAGAAATACAATATCTATGCAGTGGACTATATTGTATATGCTAATATTTGAATGTCCGTGTTGTCTGGCAGAACATACATTCACAACGGTAACATGTAGAGAGAGATTAGATTTGAAATTAAGGGGTAGGTTTTTCAAACTCTGAATCTTGTGAGTTCATATATGTAGAGTGGGATTTCGTCAAAAATATTAAACATAACATCACGCCTGTAATCCCCAGTGAGTTAGGCAGGGGTGTATCTATGGTGAAAATATTAGTTTACTCGGAAAGTTAGGAAATCTAGATTAATATAAAAAATTGGTAAAATTTATTGTTTGTTTTTAAGATGTAATCTCTGGAAGTACTGATCCTTTTTCAAAAATGGTTTTACTTATGAAAAGATAAAGCATTGCTCACTGTAGGTACAGTTGACTTCCACGCGGACGAAGTCACAGGCAGAAGCTAGCATTTTATATTGCAACAGGCAAGAAAGTCTTCGAACTAATGGGGATTTTTTTTGCTTTCATTTGAAAAATTGTTCATACTCGTAAAATGATTTACTAGAGAGACAACAACTAACTCGATATGTGATAATTCTACATAACTATAAACTCTTTCTAATTCCTATTAAAAGACTAACTAAGTAACTATGTATATAAATAAATACTTAAATAATAATAATACACGTCCGCATCGCTGTCATCCGGAAACTTAAATCCCACGAACACCTAAGTTCACTTCATCAACCCTTGAACGTGAACATTCAGGCTCTATTAAAGTTCCTACATTCAACTCGCATTTCCTCATCCTCAAAACTAAACTGCACACACCAGCTACCCCCACTTAACCCCATTACATGCACTACAATATTCACCACATTTTTCCATAAAAATAAGCACCACTAAACGTCCTACTCCCCCCCCTGCCCTCTCCTCCCTAACTTTCCTAACCGGCGTAAAGACGAAGTGCCACTTTACGCGCGTAATTTACCGCGGCCACCATTGTGAAGCTCTCGCGTCAAATTACGAGCAATTTACGCGCGTAAAAAGCCCAGAAGTTCCCGCGAGAAAAGCGACTCGAATTAGGACTAGATTGGCTAGGCGAATGATTGGATGATGTCGATTTTATATTATTTCGTTGAGTTGAGTTGTAAATTTTCTAATGGCTGTAGCTACTGATGCTAGCTGTTTGGTAGTAGCTCACTGTGAAATAATTTGTCTTGGGAAGTACTTAAGTACATCCATTTGCGGCAAAGCCAAAGCCGATCTATTTTATAAAAATCTCGTGAAAACTTAGGTTAAGTGAGCTTGAAGTGAACAGTCAATAGAGTCAATCCCCAGCATTAGCTTGAACGATAGCTCACTGCACCTGTATGTTTTCACAGTGAGATTCTTACAGAATCGACCGGCTGATGTCTTCCGTTTGGGTGACAGTACAGACACATACCTACCACTATTACGTTTTGTTTCTGAATGAAAGCGAAAATTCGATGGTACTTATGACATTCTTGGATGGCTTTGAGCTTAAGTGCTTTCCTCTTTACATGTCTGCGCCTGTTTTGCACTAAATAAAACACGTCTTCAGCAGAAAAAACAACATGAAATCGGTCAATGTCTTTCTTACGAAATTCTTTATCTGTGAAAAACATAACTTCATGCCTGTATTCCCCGAAGGCTTCGACGCTTATAGCGTATAGTGCACCCTCTGAAATGCAACTTTACGATTATTATTTCCTTTCGCTTCCAAAGAACAAAAGATTGCTACTGTGCTTCAATTCCAAAATAAAACCTCCAATCTTACACACATATTTTGTGAGCTGAAGGCCAATTCCTGGATTTCAAAACGCTCAAATCCTCGTCGCAGTCTCATCTCTTCGACAATCAATGTCAAAAAAACTATCCAAAAATGTAGGTTAATTGAGGGTATTTTTGACAGATTGAGACTGAAATTAGAACGCGAACGTTCATAAAAACATGTTGATTGCCCCTCACATTTTAAGCAAAGGCTAGACACATCTCCTCATTATCAAAACAAAACACGATCGCTTTACAAAAATCTATTCGCCCTCATAATTGGCGACACTTTCAAACTGTAACACTTACATTACTGCCGGCTCGGACTATTAGTTGAGCTATTACGTCGCCGCCGCTCCGCCGAAGTGTTCCGACGCTTTCCCTCGCTAATAAAATTTGTACCCTAAATGGCTACGTCAAAGGACCCCGGTAATTTCGAGTTGGGTGCCTGTGGGGTCACAGGTATGAGCGGCAGCGATTTTGCGAATCGCTTGCTGTTGTTACGGTATCTTACGAGTATAGGCATGCCAGTGACCTGTGGATAGTATGTACAGGGATATAAAGGGGCTAGTGGTCTAGAATTGACTACAAGTTTCTGTATTGGCAAAATAGTGCCTTTGATCTTTTTATTCTTTGATAAACGAAGGGTTAGTAAACTTAAATGTAAACCTATGGTTCTATAGGTTTTTACACAAATAAATTAAGCCTGTAGACATTGGTTTGAAGTGATAGTCACAATAGGCTATTGTATTTTCGTATGAAGTAGCTACTTAGAGTACTTTCAAGTGGATCATGATTAATCATCATAATGTATCTTTATGACTCGTAAGGGTAAGCCATAGGTAACAACTACTCAATAAAGAATCACATTATACCTGCAGTTATTTAAAAGGAAATCCAATTCTAAAACAAAGATGCGCTACCAAATTGAGGGAAACGTTGGTTTTAAATGAAGGTTATTCGTTCAGAAACCCGATCTTCAGGCAAAGGGCTGTAACGCGATACATCTCACTAGCGTACGACCTCACAAATGTCTAAACAAATAATGTTGATGCCGCTTGAATGCCGTATCGTAGAAGAGAACTGTCATGGCAGGCTTTTGGATGGCAAACTGCCTTTTTATTTTTATTTCTGACGATATTATCACATTTACGAGAACGCAAAAAGTCATAATGATCATGTAAAGCAAGACATCGCATCGTTGCAAATAGGTAATTTAAAAATAAATGGTGATAACCAAATAATGGTATCACCGGTCCACTTATACGAAACGCGGTGATTGAGGGGATATTTTTTTAAAACGTGTATTTCGAAGGGTTCTCCTAGTTTTTATCACAAATGACAGCTAGCTCGAAGAGGCTTCCATTTTTTGATATTTCATATTCAAAACTAATATTTTATTGACACCACACACCAAAGTATCATCTAAAATAATATTTCCTAATACAATTGGCGTCCATCAATTGATACAATTAGCAGTGCTGCCATCTGTTGAGTTCGTCAGTAAACTTGATTCATGATCTTATTATGACAGTTCCATTCCTCCCTATTACTTGGTAGAAGGTACTGCCACTTATTGAGAGTACATTGATACCTTTGATATTGCGTCTATAGAGTCCAATATTGAATAGCTTCACCTCATTATTTCCGTGGATAGGTGAGTAGGAACGTCAGAATCTAAATTAGTAATGAGTTAAGGAAACTGGGCAATTATGGTTTTCTAGAACGTGTAGTCTCATTTAGTAGAGGACTTTATTGAAGATAGTTCATTTAAATCTAGGTCAGTATATGAGCTCCATTCTCATTTATTCAGTAATCGATTTTGATTGCAAACCACGTACGAAGAACGTGCTACTTCAAGCAATAATTAAAGGCATCGTTTGTTCAAACGGCGATACCATAATGCGGAAAGCATACCCTACCTAATTAAATCGAACCTTACCATAAAAAACCTGAAATTGTCACCACAACTTCCCAATGACGTTTAATAAAAGCACTTATTGCTGCGAATTCCCTTTAACTATGAACATTACGTTTCCCTCCCCACCGGGGCCCGGCCTGACCCTACAATTAAAACTTGTAGTAACGAAACTTTTACGCGAGTTGTCGCAACTTTCCGCAAATGTTCGCGTGAACGTGACGGACGGACTTTGATGACGAGTCGTTAATTAAGTGTAGCTTAGCTCTGTCCGGATTATGGGCGTCTGGTACTCTTGATCTGATTAATAAACCCATGTTTTATTGGGGTAACTTTTTGTTTGATATTTCGATATTAATAGCAGGTTTCTCGTTATCTTATTATAAATGAATTTGTATCTGCTCTCTCCCAACGATGATTTATCCGATGGGTTACATGAACCGCAAAACAATTAATTCCTTTATTTCATTTGTTTTATAACAAATAAAAACTACGCAGCAAAATTAAAAAAATAAATCAAAATAGAACAATGAAACTATAATCATGTGTTCTGCTGTTATACAGTTCAACAATAGACTCACAAGAGTCCGATAGCCTACGTTTTTTGACAAGCGACAAAACAATGAATCGAATTTGACATATAATATTTATAAACTTATTAAGTTGGTGGCCAGTACCAACCCTTCAAGTTTAAACAATCGTTAGTAACTAGTTCATTAACCTGAATGTACTACAAGTGAGGCAGTTACTAACAAATCGACGTAAAACGTTAATTGTTATCGCGTGACTGGCAACACAGTGTGCGTGAGTGTTGCCAGCTTTTACGTAAATTATTTATTAAATGGTTATTGGCTAGCGACTGGCAATAGACAGCCTAACCATTGCCATTATGATAGACGTATTGTTCATTATGTATTATTGGGAATTATTAGTTTCAGTGAATTATGGACAGGCATCGGTGTGGAAATTATTAATGAGAATAGTTAATAAGGGAATTTTCATAGTTACAGGCATGACGTTAACATGACATGCTCTTTGTATCATTCCCTAGTGGGAATGATACAAAGAGCATGTCATGTATCTCTAAAAGGTTGCAGGGCGTGAAATTAAATAAAAAGGTTGAAGGTCATTTCATTCATACAACCATGTTTAGGTTCTGTGACGAAAATCGGGACTAACACCGGCAATTTTTTTCTTCAATATTATTCACAAAAGAATGGCACACATATTTACTAAGCAATGATGGCCCAGTGGTCGAATCCAGACAGTCGCGCTCTCAAAAGCCAAAAGTCCCAGCAGTGGAAACATTATAGTCTGATTATGTTACCAACAGCGCCCCCCTCTCAACAACAATCAAACGCCAAAAATCCTTGTAGCATTGTACTTCAGTCGATGTATAACTAACCAAATCAGCCATTTTCTTTTCAACCACCACGTCCATGAAGAGCCAACACTCCACAGAATCTTAACAAATAAAATTCAAATCTAAAAGCGCCATGTTAATAGGCAATTTAAAGCTAATTGATCGGAAAGCGGATAACCGTCAGCTGGGACAGACGGTCTATAATCGCTCGCCCGGACGATTACTAATAAAGACCCAGCCTTGGGCACTGGCAGGGCCTTGTGACCTAGTGAGTTTTATGATTCCATAACTAGTATAGTTGTTAGACGATAGGTGACCCTTCGCAGCATACGAGTATGCGTACCTGGTACTTTACATAATCCGCGAAGTGGAACGGTTTAACTTACATAATTGTTTCGTAGTCCCAAACAGTAATAGATTAGAATGCCTCCTCGTTGTTCAAAGTGTAACTGTTGTGCATCGAGTCCTGGGTTCGATCCTCAGGTTGGGTAGTACAATTGAGATTTTCTTCTAAGAAATTCTCAGTAGCAGCCCAGAGTCTGTGAATGTGTGCTTGTTTGTTTGCTCGCCCCCTTTTACATAACTGGCGAAGTGTAGGGTTAGTATTAGTAGTACGTACATCTCTGCCTAACCTTTCGAGAAATACAGGCGTGATGTTAGAATATGTTTGATGGTACACTGATAGACAATGTCCTGAACACATAAGATACCTACTTTTATTCTTGGACATAAAGTAAGTCCTCTAGGAGGATCCGAAACTGCGGGCAGCAACTGGTATAAACTTACATTCTTCCATAACCATATCAGTGTACCAGGAGACCATGAAACCCGAAGAGGTACTCGTAGTATGAGCAAAACAAAGTATCGCTAAGTGTCGCAGTAGACGCGTTGGCAATACTTCCGATACATTAGGCTCGCCACACGACGTCGGTAGCGACAGCAAATATGATTAGACGCTTGTTTTGTTTTGTTCGTCCGTTTTAAGCGGGTTTTCGTGTTGTACATGCATCTTGTTTAAAAGAGAAATAGTGTTAACATACTAAAAATAACAAAAAACGATCAATATACTGCATTAACACTATCTACATGAACTCGTATCTGCTACTATCAAACGTTATCAAACAGCCCAGTATATGTCGAACAGACGCATGAAACTACATTCACACTTTAATAAACGCCGCTTACTTCAAAATAAGCACACAGGATACGTCTCTGCGACTCAGTTCCCCATAAAAAGGCGTAGAAAATCCCTGTTTATACAAACCGTACTTGCGAACGTTTTACACGTCGTTTTCCGAAGCCATGCGCCCCATAAACTTCCCTATAACAATTTTCCACCATAAGACACACACATTCACATATATGTACATTATATGTATGGGAGTGGCAATGTGTAAATAAACGCTCGTATAGCGATTTTGCACGACTCACCCACACTAAGAAAGATTAATTGCGTATTTGCGCACACATATGCATATTTTGTGTCTATGTGTGCCACCTCTTTTTGCGTTTCTACACAAACAATGATGACGTCATTTGCGTATGTATATGTATGTATACATCTAAAGGTCTTGTAGCAATTATGCGTCATGCAACACAAAGGGTGCGAATGTAATGCATTTGTACTTGTATTTATAGATTAATACCTACCCAACTACTGAATTTATTTTTAACGAATGTCCTTTACTTCTTCTTCATTATGTTCTTCTTCTTCTGTTTAAAAATATGATAAAAATGTTTAACGAGAACAAGATAAAGAAAAATGTATTCCACCGCAGTGTGAAAAGATGTTAATTTTCCTGAAAATAAAAGATTTTCTCTAGACTCCCAATCATTTCAGTAGGTACAGTTGTAGCGGTATCTACAACTCCACATGCGAACTACACGTCATACTGACGTCACGCAAAATCCTGCATCTTGCAAGCAGAGTTTACCACGCAACTAGTATATATACAACGGCCCGACATGAATCATCGGGCGGTTGCCCACCAGACACGACACCCATCTGGCTGGAAGATCCCCCATTTCTATAGAGTAGGAGTGAACTTTACGCCCATACCTCTAGAGTACTGTAGTCAAGTAGTGACAAAAATAGGTACCTACCTTAGTTTATCGTAGAGGGAAAAATAAGCAAATCTAACCTCCATGTCAAAATAATAACAAGGACAATACCACGGTAACCAGTAAATTATAATAATATGGGCGACGAAGTGTGAAAGTCTTTAAGCCAATTTTCCGCATCACACGCTCGCAGCCGCATACAGACACAATCTCTTTACACACACGTGTTTGTGTGTGTTTTATGTTCCACACATGGATAGCTCGGAAACAATAAAGTATGTAGTATAGACGGTCGATTAAATAGAAAGCTATTTTCTAAGGTTTTTATTTAAGAACAGAGACCTTTCATTTCAGGATAAACTCTAGACATTTTATCGCCTTAACTCCACTGAGCTTTGCCAGCAACTAGAACAACAACAACCGTAAGCCGTGGCTGCCACCACTGTTCTCCTGGCTTCATCAAGATTGATACATTTTTTAATCCATATCAAAACGGCAATCATTTTCAACCCTTTAAACCAGTAGTTCCTAAAGTGGTCCAGGTGGACTCCCAGGGGTCCACGGGAGACTCGACGGGGGTCTACGTTGGCGTGACAAAAAAATTGGAGTTCACAATTCGTAAGCGTCTACGAAAATTTATCTGCTTTCGATAGTGAAGAATTAATATGTTGGCTTGATTTCACCTATCAATGTCATCATCATTCTCCTGCCCTTATCCCAATTTATTTGGGGTCGGCGCAACATGTCTTATTCTTCCATACTCCTCTATTAGCCGCCATCTTGACAGTCACTCCCTTTCTAACCATATCATCATTCACACAGTCCATCCATCGTATCTTTGGTCTTCCCCTACTCTTATAGCCATCGACATTCATACTCAAAACTTTCCTCACATTTTCCTCATTCCTCCGTAACGCATGCCCATACCATGAAAACCGGTTTCCACACAACTTTTCAGTAACCGGTGCCACTTTCAAACTTCCTCTTAAGTATATACTGTTTCACATATCAATGTAGGCAGATAATATTTTAAGAAGCTCAGCGACTGTCACTTGTAAAAACTTGCATATTCCATATTCAGTACAACGTTCGAAAATCGCAAAGCGCCGCCGCGCCGTCCGCAATGCTTGTTCAGACGTGCAAAGGGACGAAATACGACTTGTGGTGTTTGTGCTTGCAATCTTGCATGAACTTGTTTGATTCTTCACCAATATAAATACGAATGCCAAGGATAAACGTTACTCATTTGTTTCCGGAATTTCGAAAAGAAAAGTAAAGGAATCACTTTTTTGACTGGCCAACTTTACTTTTTTGACATCTACTCACAGCACAATCAATTAATTAATTAACCAATCAATTCTCACCTTTTTTTCGAAAACTGTTAATTCGTGGTTGGAACTTACCCGCAACGCAAATTTCCATATAGTTAGATCTAATCTTCACATTTTTTGTCGAGTATTGGGAATATGGTAGAAATGTAGCTGCAGGGGGTCGGAACCAGCAAAATATTGAAAGTGGTCTATGAGAAAAAAAGTCTGGGTACCTCTGCTTTAAACGCTACTGCACTATTTCTTCCCAACATAACCGATGCCTCTTCGTCACAACTATCGAATAAAAAGCCGACTAACCCTAGCTATCCCTACACCGGTGGCCGCTCAATTTCTGTCCAGATGAGTTTCGTAACACGTTTAGCGCGCCCCAACGCGGCAATCTTGCGCAAATTGGAAGCATCACATCGGCTAATGATGGTAGCTACCGGACGCCGATATTCGAAACTTTTACCACTATGCCTAGCGTTATTTAGTGTTTAAGTTATGTATTAATGGGATGGGGCATGAAATGTTTGATATACAAGGTGGAGACGACAATAAATTAAACTTAGTAGGTATATATCTCTAATGACGTTCCCAGTCTGATTTTTAATTTCAATATTTTGTTAGTTCCAAAATTCTCCTATACATTAGTATTGCAAGTGTTTTCATTTATTGTCGTGTTGTCGTCTGCGCATTGTAAACTCTGCTTCATAGATTCAAAAGAAAATAAGTTGACCGCTTTCTTTTAATAGGATGACTAAAAGATTTATTAAAATTGCTTGTAGCATTGATTACGACAAAATACCTTGACATTTTCGTTTAGCTTTTTACATATTTATGCGGTGTTAAAAATAAACAGAATTTCTGACTAATTGTCGACTGTAGTCATCATAATCAACAGCCTACAGCAGTCCACTGCTGGACATAGGCCTCTCCCACGCCATTCAGCTCGATTCTCGGCAACTCTCATCCAGCTGCTACCAGCTACCCTGCGCAGATCGTCGCTCCACATAGCCTGATTGTAGTCACTAATATAATTAGTATTTTAATGAATTGCGTGAAATACGAGTAAATTACGAAAATACATGTTTGTTGTAAACGAGAGACGGAAGGGTTATCGGTTAATAATTCGGTGACGGGTGTTTGAAACTATCGGATATCCGAAACTTTTATGAATGTTTTCGAAAACTAATTATGGACTGTTTGTTGGCTTTGTTGTTTATTTCACAATTAATTAATACGTCAGTCGCTGGTCGAATAATGTTAACTCTCAAAATTGATTTAAATACTACTTTGTTGCTTATACATAATTTTCCAACATAAGGAGTTTCCTGCACCCTAATTGCGTAACACACGATCAATCACAATCTGAATCATTTTGAAGGATATTGCTAATCCATTGCTTCATAATTTCCAAAAAAATTGTCTGCTGAACAACGTAAATAATGCAATGAATGTGGTTGAGTTGTCAAAATGAAAGTTATTGCTACTGATAACGCAATTAGGGGCTCAATTATTCCATCCTTCTCAGAATCGGTTTGGTTAGTTCGCATTTAATCACACCATGTTCATTGCTATATTATATGTAGATACAATTGTCATGAGGTCAATTGGGCATCAGTTCATTTTGTAATTCTATTTCAATTGATATAATTATGAATGATCGGTAAATACATGGAATGGTCAAAACCCATTAGTTTTTCAATTGACGTTTGAACTAATGCTTAGCTGTACTTTCAATCACGAATTCCTTGCTTGTAATTTTCCATAGCCCTTAAATACACTATCTTGCACAGTACATAAATCTAGCATCAAGAAGAAACGAGCAGAAGACAGAAGGCCAAAGAAGAAAGAAGACACAGCTCTTGGATGTTAAATTGACTCTAGTAGGGAGTCCGTATAAACGCGCGACTCCCTAATCGAGTCAGGTTGACTTCTTTGAGGCTAACACTGCGCCAGAAGACGACAGGAGAGGACAGAAGAGAAGAAGATAGAAGGAGACAGAAGATTTGTTTGTTTCATTGTGCTGTTTGTATTTGTGCTAGTCTCCACAAAGGTTTTTTCTTTCATACTGTATTATTATGTTTAATTTTGTCCTTTTACCTAATTGTTTTTATTATGTTTACATTTTTGTTTTCATTTACATTGCAAACATCAATGCTAAAATTCCTTTTAAGTTTATTTTCAAGTAGTGTTTTTATTAGTATTTCAATCTAAATATCTTTCTCATACCGAATTTAATTTAAATTTTTATTTACCTTAAAATATGATACCCTTTTTACAATATTACTGCGAGTAAAGCTGACTATAATTCAACCTCATTTTAATTAATCAAATCCCAGGAAATCCCCGGGTATCGCTAAGCCGGTGATTATTTTAAATTGTACCATCTACATGATTAAGGAAAATGTTATATTTTGTATTCCCGGTGATGTAGCCAGAGGTGAAATATAAGGCTTGTTGCGGTAATATTGTAATAAACATAAATTATATTTTAAGTTGGTTCCTGTGCTCAGTATCTATGTCATTTTTGTCAGTGCTTTTGATATTAACATATACTATATTCTCGTTCTATTCACTCATTATATTGAGCCCAGGAACTATTATTCTTACAAAACATTAACCATGTCATTATTATGTGTCTCATTTCAGGATTTGATCACTTGTAATTATTCATGAACGTCATACCACTGTATGTTAAGGTACATTCAACATAGATTGAACATCTTGCAGACTTGGTGCTGGTTTCCTATCCAACAAAACATTATGACAGACTACGGCAAAGCTTTTAAATGTACAATTTAGAATCAATATCAGCAAATCCGCGCTCAATATCAGATACAACCCTAATGAGATCTCCAGAGGGTTACCAGCTAAATAATGCGTTTAAGTAAAAATAAATTCTCATTCTGCCAACAAACTCAATATGCTCTGAATAGAGGAGATTAAAATGGAATATTTACATTAAAACATGGTACGATAATGGTCTTAATAATAGGGTTATGATCTACATGGTCTCTTCTGCTGTTTATATTAATAACTACGAATATTTATACTAGTTTAGGTTAAGTATAGATCTATAGAGGTATGAGGAACAGGGTGCAATGTTCACTCATCCGCCATTGAAAAGGGAGGGTCCTCCGACTAGACGGGTATCGTGTCTGGTGGGCAACTGCCAGACGATTTCGGGACGTTGTCTATATGCTAGTCGCGCGGTAAACTCTGCTTGCGTGATGCAGGATTTTGCATGACGTCAGTATGATGCGTAGTTCGCATGTGGCGGTTTACATGCCGCCATAGATCCAATACATATTTCAACATCCTTGCCATCGCAATATCATGACAAAATACAAAGAAGCTTTTAAAAATCACAATGAAAATCTAATTTAAGACCGATACCCGCAAAGCCTCGCTCAATCTCCAGCTACCACTGAGACAGCCCTAATGAGATCTCTAGAGGGTTGCCAGCGGAAAAAATGCTTTTAAAATTAAAATAAATTCTTCCCGAGACTGTCTCGGCTGCATGTAATCAATTGGAGATTAAAGGCAAGAGGATTGCTCTGAGCCTTCGCGGTGTAATTTTCTATTTTATAATTAAGCCTCTTTGTGTCGTCGATCTGGAGTGGCTTAGAGGTTTAGTGGCGTGGATTACAATTAAGTGGATGTACTTACTTACGGGGCAGGAATCCACGACATCCCGCAAGCTAGAACCTTGTAGGTGCAATCTTACTTCGCTGATATTCACGAGTACTTAGTGACGAATTTCACATCGATATAAATTTATTTTTTTATTTTATCTACGAGTATTTGGGAAACATACAGCTAAATTATACAGCGTTCCCGCGAGCGTTCCTAAACAATATGGAATTGAAGGCCATTTACAAGTTTCCGCTGATAAACATTTTGGATAGTTCCGCATACTCTACGTTTAAGTTTGAATCTTGTCACTGCTAGCTTTTGTATCAATAATATCCTGTCGTGTATACTGCCGTGTCCAATCGCGGGTCTCTTATCTCATCTTTTTTATAACTTTTGGCCCTACGCTAATTTATTTATTAAAATAATTAATTAATGTTTATTTAAGTAATTTCTCTGTCGGTCTCATCAAACCCAAAATGGCAAAGACTTTTCTCAGGACGTGCTCAGCTTAGTCTCCGGTCGTAGTAAACAACCAAACGTATTTATTTTCAAACACTTTGCGATTCAATACCTTTGTCAAACTACACCGTTAGCAAAACAAAAAGTATCGATAAATAAAGCAACAATACACAACAAAAACTCTTTGACGACAAACAGAAAAAAATGCAAAGAAAACAGTTCCAATAAACTAAAGGTTGCATTAGTCCCAGCTGCGGGAATAAATCGCGAGTTTACAGAAAAGAAGCCAATCTATTTGAGTGTGGCAACACAGAGCGTTCAGAAATCGAATGCGCTGTACCTTTGGGAAATTACGGCTGGCAACCCGGAGGTTCCGCTGAGCAGTCGTCATAGCTTGTTACGACAGAATAATGTATTAACTGGTAGTTTGATGGGATGCTCTTTTGAGCTGACAGACGATCGACCGAAGTCTTCAATGTTACCTATTCGCTTTTGAAACTGAAAATCTGCCTTTTGGCTATCGGATACAAACCCTGCTTTTGTTTGAGACATTGCCAATATTTAGTCGGTTTTAAAATAATTCGCAGGAACATAAGTAAATATATCAATCGAAAACCGAAACCTACCGTATAGCTGGACGGTGGTTTAAGCAGTATGCACTCACTTACAGATGGTGAACGGACTAGCAAATTACAGGTTTTGTTTAAAAAAAACAGCAGTTTTGTGCGCTCTAAAAATGTTCTACTTGTTAAAAAATATGTTAATTCCTACCTATTCAAATCAAACTTCGCGATCATGCCTGATGAGATCACTTGGCTAGTTCGAATCGAACTGGCACAACTTTACTATGCCAACACGACCTGGTAGCTACTTGAGATGGAACCACTTAGAGTAATTTTGTGCAATTTCTATTAACATTGGAGGCCACTTTCCTGCATATTGCTTGGAGTTCTGGGTTCGCTTGCCAGCGTGGTAATTGCGTAACACCCTCACAATAGCAATGGCTTTCATTTTGACAGTTCAACAACATTCATTGCGTTACTTACGATGTCGAGCAGACTAATTTTTCGAATATATGAAGCAATGGATCAGTAATATCCTTCATAATCATTCAGATTGTGATTGAAAGTGTGTTAGATACTTAATTAGGGTCCAGCAGTGCGATTCTGTAACCATCTCCACCAGTGAGCTGTCAGGAGGGATTGACACTACTGACAGCTCACTCTAGCTCACTTCACCTAACTTTTCACGGTGAGATTTTCACAGAATCGATCGGCAGGTCGGAGAAAAATATTATTAGGTATTTCCAATAGAAATTTCTCAATAACAGCCCGAACCCAAACCGAAGTCGAGTCGAAATCTAGATAAAAATGTGCCCGGTTGTGCAATGGGCTCTCCCCTATTCTTCTTCTTCGCCATTCCCTCATTGCTTCCGATCGCGACCCCATACGCCCCCTATTGCCTGGGTCTTAAACATAACTAGTGAAATGTGGGTATAACTAATATAGTCTCCTCGTAACCTCTAGGAAATTCAGGCGTGACGATTTAATGTGGTAGCTAAAGTTCCTCTTCATTCTGCTTCCAGTACAAAATCCCGAAGAAGGAGGAGGTGGTGGAGCAGCAGCCCATGGAGCCCGACAACCCGCTCATGAGGAAGAAGAAGACTCCTGAAGAACTGGCAGCCGAGGCCGAGCTTGAAGACCAGGACGAGTTCACCAGTAAGTGCCTCCTTCAATGAAGCTTCCGTTATACGAGTACTTCCGTGAAACTTCCGAATAGGTTTACTCCGCACACAATGGCGATAATAAGATGGGCTCTAGAAGTCGGTAACTAGCGGTTATAATTCTAATCTAGCTAATAATGTACAGCAATGTACCTCGGTGGTTTGTATCAGGACCCAGGGCAGCTGGTCATACAAACGTGACGCGTCAAACTTACACCAATGCCGTCCAAACGAAAGACCAAACTCAGTAATGACATTTCAAGAAGTCTTTACTTGCCTATTACACGAGAGTTGTGTCCCTGTCTATGGTGTGGTACTAATATGTTACTGAAATTCTATTTTTCTCGTTCCAGAACTGAAAAACACCATCGAAACGCAAGTGAATGAACTAAAGTCGCAGATCGAGAGCAAGTGCGTGATGCAGTGAGCGCCTCTCGACCATTGTAAACTATCTGAATACATGATGTAGCTGAGCTAAGGTCATTGTTACGACGATGTTTCACAACCCCTGTATACACCCCACCACCCCCACACGACCCCCGAATAGCGAATAAAAAAAACAACCAAAAATAATAACAATTTCGTTCGGACGTATCAATCATTCGCGCTCAAAATTTTTGTAGGAGAGATTCGAATTCTAAATTTTTTCGGAACGTAGTTGGCTAGTGGCGCGTTGGTGCTTGATAATAAGCAATAATATTTTTATACATTCATAAAAAATTTTGGAAGGCAGCCCTCGATACAACTATGAAGCGCGTTTCAGAACGTTCCAGAACGTTTCAGAGCGTATGGTCAAAAAGTCATGAACTACCGAGCGGCAGACGAACGAGTCGTGAAACAATCCGTTTTATATGTTGAAGCTTGTGATATATTGTTATTTAAGTGTAAAGTTGAAATAATATAAATACAACTAGAACGAAACGGTGTAATCTATTTAAAAAGGAAGCAAAATTATTATAAGGATTCTAGCACGCGTGTAGACTCGACAATCGATTACTCGACTACTCATCGCCTTCTCTTCTACATTTCGCTCTTACATTGAAATAACAATGTATTCGTCCTCAGGGTATTTGTTTCATCCAAATTCCACGCTTGTGTGGCGACCTGCCGACCTCCGTGTTTCTCTACGATTAGCTTGAGCTCTTCGACTTTTGCCTCTAAATCTTTTGCATGCGTGCTTATGCAGTGCTAATCTATGTGTCAATGTATTTTTTTTTTAGGTGTACATACCTGTAATCGACCTAGCCTTAATATCCACATCGAATATAATAGGTAATTGTTATGGAGGCGCGGTTACGCGTGACGCCGCGTCGGCTGTCGTTGTCCAATACTTTCTTGCATGTTTAATATAAGAGTCAATGTTCATTTAGTGTTTAATGTGTAAAATGTTGTAGATAAACAAGTAATTCGCGTTGTGTTACCGTCGCGCCGACGAGCGTTGTTCTAATCTAATGTTTTATCGATGTTTTACGCTTAGGTATTAAAGTTAAATAACACATTGTGGTGTGAGCAAATTATTCGAGCGATTGCGCCATCTTGGATTGAAGTAGTGATGGAAAAAGATTTGTTATCGATAGATAATTAAACTAGGTATTGATAGATACATACTGGAGCGTAAAAATCGTAGGCAAACATCGTATAATACCGATGCACTAAATTAGGACGTTGACACATATGGGCAGCTGGTCGATGGGGCAGGATGGAAGAAAAGAGCGTGGTGAAGGCATAACGCGCTAATTGTTCGAACAATGTTGTCCACGTAGTTATAAAGCTGCAAATGCAAAAGATTTGTTATCGTCAAAAGCTGTGATATATGAATATAATAAACTAAAGCGCGCAATGCGACGACCGCTCGCGCTCTTAGCTTCTTCAATCTTTCAATGTTCGACACGACTCTGTCATTCTACCTTCTTGTAGATCGTACTATTCGGATTACAATCTCTTCAATCAGCACATCATGTATTTTATATATCTTCTTCACACGCGATGCTTTTTGGTATAGTCTAGTAAGTTCTTGAAGTAGACTTATCTTATGTATAGATCTCATTGTGATAGTTGAAGTGGTACATATACATGTTCGAAAGCTATGTAACAGATGTTAATGTAATTCACCCGTGCACTGTGTCCGTTTATGATAATTATATGACTTACACAAACATAGGTATCTATAGGTTAATTTATTAATTTAAAATTCGTAATATTAAACAGTTATTTAAGTACAACAGGAATAAGGACACTGACACCAATCTGCATAGTTTAAATCGATGGCACATCACTAGCTAGTCGATTGTCGACGGTTAGTCGATGTATCGATTCGCAACAAATCGCATCGCGTGTTAAATACTAAGATTATTTTAGATACTTCACTTACACATTTAATGTTACCGCTTGCTTATCTTATGTTACGTTATACTGACATCCTGTCAATTACACCTACCTTCTCTTCACATATACTATTCAATATACAAACATGTAAATAAAAAAGTAATAATTTCAGATTGTTTATTGAGAATGCTACTATTTTTCTGAAGTATAAGAATCGACTATTTTTCGCACTGTACTGCACTCAATATATTTTCATAGCTTGTTTCATAGTTATCTTGTTTGGAGCACGCACCGCTGTATTGTAAGATGGGCATCACTCCTAAGGCCCCGTCCGGCCACATCACTAACGTAAGTCATAAAATATATAAATTTAAATTTTCACAATGTATGTGTGGTTAGACTAGGTAATAATTATATAAACATAGTTCTACCGTATGTGCATGGCAAATCTAGCTAAATGGTTGTATGTAGACATTCAATACAATAATAGTTGTTAAGTCTATTGGACCTGTCTGATGACCAAATTTCGATCGAATCTATCTTTCCTTACATCCTCTTGTGTGTTAGAATACTAATCTATAACCTTTGTCTATATCTTCAATCTATCGTAGTCTAGTCTGCGTTCTACGTTGTTGACTCTCAAGTAGCGATAGTTTAGATAAAACGTTATTTTGGTATAGAACGATATGTAATCGGGAGTGTGGACTTACTGTCACTAATTTAAAACTAAAGGAACTTACATTCTCTGCGCTGTCAGTGAACTGTCACTGTGACACTGACGTTTCGAAACTTCACTGTCATTTGTATTTAAACTATTGTCTGGCAGTGTTTGAACTGTGTAGTAGCAGCGTGCAGACGATGTAACTTCGATGGTTTCTTGCGATAAGTTGTGGTTTCCTTGCATGACAGTGTTGAGAAGTGTGCTCTTGGCGTGTTGGTGTCGTTCTCTCCTAATTAGTCGTGTTTCAAGCTGTTTGTTAAACATAATGTTTAGACGCTTCTATTAATGTGTATATTCAAGCTTTCGATGTTCAGTGTATAGTTGATAGTTATTAACGTTGCTTAACTGCGCCATTTCTAAAGGAATTTGGGTGATATCAAATGGTTGTTGATCTTTTTTTCTGTAGAACCGAACGAGTTTCTACGGACAGTGTTTTATTTTACAATTAATATAATAAAAACAAATGTAACACATCGATCTCTTCGCCCTAACCGTCTTTCCTAATGTAATTACTCGTCAGACAACAATGTACGTTTCTTTTTTATGATATTATAGTGAATTTATAAAGAGGTTTATACAAGGTAGATGTGTAGTTTAGACATAAAGAAAATAATTGTAAAATCAAAATTTTTGAAAAGAATATAAATTAATTATTTCCGTGAAAACCCGTAGTGTTAATTTTAAGGAATCCAAGAAGTCACGACCAATTTTTTATATTGTTTGCCACGAGGAAGATAAATTAATGAAACAGTTGGATATTTTCAAATCTTATGACTCTCATACTCAGGGTAATATACTATTTATAGTTGTTTGTTCATAGTATGATTTAGATCGTTTAGCTATGAAATGTATGACTTTTTGGCCTACGAAGGCTTTACTAAACCTTTCTTCTTACATTCTCCCTCTATATGTAACCCTTTGACCCAAACGGTAGAACGTCTTGATATTTCACTGTTGTTCTTAAATCCTTAGAGGAGTTATGAAATGGTAGACTAAATAACATTTTATGACATAACTTGTTAAACTTATTAAATAAACTAGCATATTGATAGTTGCACTAGGTTAATGTGAGGCGCGTCACGTGATGGTGCATTTGTTCTAGACACGCGAACATACACTTGGACGAGAGAATACTGCGAGTGAGACGAGATAAGACTAAAACAGTACAAATGCATCATTAACTACAGAGGTTAACAGACGGGGAGAAGAGTCGGTAGGTTTGTCATCTGAACTTAGAAATGTCATAAAATCGTTATCAGAAAGAGGAAAGAGACAAGAAAGAACGAGAGAGAACATTTTATACAAACAACAGACATTTAAGCAACATTTATTAAACATCCTTTGTAAAATACTGACTATTACACCAACTCTGACTGTTAACCATTCAAATGATAACCCTACCGACCCTCAAACATTTAAAAAACTGTTCGTTATTATCCAAAGACAACAGAACGAAATGAGGTCGGTGATTGCAATATAGCATAGACAATTAGAGACAACGACACTGTACCACACACTCAAGAGCTTTTACACTTAATGCCAGTATTCATTTAATGTAAACATTAATTTTTGTAAAGTCAGGCGGCGCAGGACAAACAAAGAACTGATTTTAAAGTGCCACAGACTATGAATATTGCACTAACAATTTATTTTTCCTTCTCTGCGCTGTCTTTTCGATGTGATTCTTAATAGTTTTAAAAACATATGTTATTACACTGGAAGGAATATGTCTGCCTCGTAATATCTGCCAATATTGTTGTAAACTAAAACTCGGCACATTCCTTCCAGTTTTTATTGTTTGTATATTATATATTATAGTTATTGGCCAACACACTAGTTCGTTAGCTTTTAATATTAGTGACATTATAGTGTTGAAATTGCAAGTTTACAGAATGTATAAAATTTCAATGAAACCATTAAGTACCTACTCAATATGAACGGGGTTCATATGTATGTTGTCTTGTTATATTTAAAAAAGAAAAGGTTAGTAGTTTATCCACAATTAAATTTAAACTTAGGGATTATGGATGAATAACGAAAAAGGTTATTGTTGAAAAATGTTTTTAGGTAATTAAAAAAAAAACGGATTGAGCTTCTGTGACACCTTGTTGTTAACAATAAGTTAGGTTTTTTTGCAGTAAGGCAGCTGTACACGGCCGATTCAAAGGAAATACCTACCAAGACGAATAATCGACGTCTGAAAGTTATGTGATTCAATGCTGCCTAGAGCCATGCAGTCTCTGACATTATGTATGTTACAACTATCTTTTCACGACACAAGATATGCCTAGTTTCAAAGCTCCTACATAAATATAAATAGGTAAGATCTACAATAACTTAGATCAGTGACATTCTCGAACACAATTGAATCGGCCGTACAGGCTGTGGCTATCTTCTGGCTGTATACAAACTGCCGTAATAAACTCTATTCTTATATAAATAAGGTTAGTTTTCCTTTCACGACTGTATCACAGTAGTACATAGGACGCTTGTTTGCTACCACTTCGTTCGCCATTACTGTTGCGGAGCATTGTTAATATTTATTTACAAGGTCCCTATTAGTTATTGTATAAAAGTTTAGAGGTAGCCATTTTCATATGTACGTTGAGTTAAATGTGAAAATGGTTTATCTAACATGTTGTTAAATAATAAATAAACTACATTGTACCACTACTTGTTTGTTTTATTTCTCTAACCTGCCAATATAAAAAAAAGCACTAGAAAAATATGACGCACTGCGTAGCGGCTCTGCTACGCCTTTACGAAAGCGTAGCCCGCTTAGCTTTGAGTCCGTAGCCGCGTTAGCTACACCGTAGCAACGGTGCAATACAAGGTGTAATTGCTGTTCGACAAAATAATATAACAGTGCAGATTTTTTTCGCGAACGCGAACTCGCCATTCCTGAACCTTTTCGAACTGGAGGTTAAACGGAACCAACTCTCCACAGAATGTGTTTATCCACAAGTCATCATAAGCTGATTGGCCTTTTCCCAACTATGTTGCAGTTGCGTTCCAGTCTTACAGGATGCAGCTGAATACCAGTATTTTACATGGAGCGATGGATTGACCCATAAAATTTCCTTATAAGATCGTTCTCTACGAATTGATATAATAACAATCAATGAACATTAGACACATGCAGTCGAAAGTTGTATCCTCATACTTACTTTAAATCCCATTTCTTCCTTTTTCGCAAATATCTCAAAAACTAGACGTTCTAGATAAAAATAGTAAAATTTTCACCTCCCCACCCCATCTTTGTGTGTATCTCAAAGTAGTTGATTTTGTTTTCATTGTGAAACTGGCACTAGGGACATTGTCAGTAAAACATTTAGCTAAATGTTCGGAGCTAAATAACTCTGATGGTGATGTATACAAGCTTCAGCTGTCTGCTCTTCCTGTACAACATTACCAATTTAGAAAAAAAAACATTCGTCAGTGTAAGTTTAAAAAATATATTTATTTAAGTTAACCTATTCACTGTACATTAATCTAATAAATTGATAGCATTCCAAACTCTGTTCAAGTTCTTGTTCAAATCTTCTAAAACATTCATCATAGTCTTCATTGTGGTCTTGATCATTCCATGGTTAGAGTCTTCGACCCTAATAGTCGCACTGTCATCCGATAGTTCAGTCTTTAACACTATCCCTTCTGTAGAATCAGTGTCACTATCGATATGTTCTTTTGAAAAATCACCAAATTCGTTGTTTAATTTCTTTAGCATTTTCCAAAGTTTGGCTTTGTTTTTACCAGTAAGGTCGGTAATATCGTTCTCTGAGGATATTTCTTCGATGTCATTACTGATACTTCTTTCTCTCACTTCTCTTCTTTTTCTTACTACTGCTTCTAAAGTGTTTGGTGCTTCGGCAGATAGTTTGTTGATATCTTGATTTCGTTTGGTACTTTTATCCTGTGTGTCTGAGGTTCTTTTGGATATATCTTTCTCGATTTTGGTTTTTCTGCTAACTTTTTTTAGGAAGTCCTCATTGTCTTCTGAAATATTTTTGATGTGTTTGGGTTTTCTATTCATTCTTCCAAGTATTTGACCGTCTGTCCCCAATGAGTTGAATGGTCGTAATCTGGAGTTTTTCGAATGTCTTTTACTTACTCTGTTAATGTTCAGTCCTGGTAGTTTTGGTCGAAGATTTTTCAGTTCATTTACTCTTTGTCTCGCTTTTTCTAACAGATCGTCAATAATCCTTCTAGGATCAAAATCACGATCACCTCTGTCGGCTCTATGTCTATAGCCTTCTTTTCGAAGCTTTCTTTTTCCAAAAATATCTTCTCTTTTAATTCTTTCCTTGCCTAAGTTTCTTTTGAAAGCATTTTGTATCTTGTCCAAATCTTTATTCATATCACTAATTCTGCTTTTCAAAGCATGATTATCGGGGAAAACAGCGTCGATGTCTTCAAAATCGTACGAAAGATCAGCTATGTGTGTGTAGTCATCAAAATCATCATTGATTGATCTTTTGGCCCTAAATTTGCCATTGCTGACGACCTCTGGTTCGATGAATGTTTTATTTTCTTTATCTACGTTATGACAGGCTTCAACCTTCGTGTTGGCGAGGACCCAGAAGCCAAAGGATTTGGCTGGCAGATTAATGAGCAGGGTTTTATATGGACGGACACGTTTTACTACAGGCTTAAGGTTTCCTTCATGGTACATCGGATCGCCGTTCACTACGATATTCCTGCAATTGAAAATTAAAATAATTGAGACAATTTATTAGCGGTATCAAGTAAATGAACATTAGTCACGCTTTTAGCTCAAGCTTTGAGTTTTCAGTGGACATAAGTTAGCAAAATGAGGGTTTACTGTGTTAGTATAGCAATAGGGTAAGGCAGAGGTACCTAAACAGACCTAGCTTAAATAATCCTTACCCATTATGATCATTTCCAAGTATAAACTGCATGATTTCACCACCCTCTTCTCTCCGGGAGAATTTGAGCGAGAACCTAGCAGGTTCGTCATCCAAATTCACTCCAAACAGTGTGACAGCATCGTGCACTGGCTTGTGACGCAGCGATGTACAGTGCGCGAAGAGTATCGCTTGTTCGGGTTCCATGTCGACGTTCAACACTCGCTCTCCGACCAAGTTTTTGAATAGGAGTGCCATGTAGAAGCTCTGAAATGTTGTCAAATAACATTATATCACGGCGCGGCGTTAATCGTCTGAAAGATACTGAGGAGTATTTATACACCCAAATACGTTTTAGTTCCATGTAATAGGTACCGAGCCTATTGCCACGAAATGAGCCTACATCCAGACACCAAACTGCTGCTAAGAACTGGTAGAAAAAACCAATTACAATTTGCTTGACCTGGGAATCGAACCCTGGACCTTATTTCAAGGCTTGGAACCGATACCAAAAGTACAAGTTTTGTACCGGTACTTGTCATTTCGATATCTGCGCAGTACCCAGTAACTGGGTTGTGGAAGTCAGATAGGCAGTCGCTCCATGTAAAATACTGGTATTCAGCTGCATCCGGTTACACTGGAAACCGACCCCAACATAGTTGGGAAAAGGTTAGGCTAGGCAGATGATGACTTGTCATTTCGATATCTGAGTACCGGTTCCAGACGGGTATAGGTACTCCACGGAAATATTTGTTTGGTACCGGTACAGTACCGATAGTGATTAGAAACACCAATAGTAGGTACAGGTACTACTCTGGTACTGTTATCATACCAAGACCAATGGTACCGGTTTCCAAAAATACCGATATTTTAAGCCCTGTCCTATATGTATATTCCTGGCCTACATAACATAACAACACGCCTGTTTTTTTTTGCAGAGTTAGGCAGAGGTGTATCTATTACACCCACATTTACCCAATTATGTATAAGTCCCATGTAGACTACCATAGACTAATAATGGAAAATTATTGATTTTTAAATGTAAGAAGCTATTTGATCTATTTAAAAGGAGATGTTTATAATTATCTCTTTCTGATTAACCCACCAAAGTCGGCTCGTACATCTCTTCCTCCTCCAATTCCCGATAATGCACAGCAAAACCGTTTTTAGCCGCGTATCCCAAACTGGCCAGCCAATCAGCGGCCCGCTCTAGATCATTGTATCGCTTCTGGTTGGTCTCTGTCAGCCAGAGGGGGGTCTGGCTCCGGGAGAGAAGGCGCAGCAGCTTCAAACGATCGTGTTCTGTCATGCGTTCTAGTTCGTGGGATGAAGAGTTGCTGAAAAAGTAATAGGGCAAGTAGGTATATAAATACTATTAAAAATGTCATCATCACTTCAGCCCGGAATCACCCACTGCTGGGAATAGGCCTCCCCGTTTTTCTTCTTCCCTATATAATAAAAGATTTTAGCCAAGTTTCCGGGATACAAATCTTCTTCGATCATAAATAACAAACCAACGTACCCGTTCAGTAGCAACGCGTCCATCATATCATTTGACAGCATCATGTAATCCTTGAAGTCACTCTTGGACTCGGCCTGAAGACACTTGGTGACGTCACCACCGACCACCTTCCATTCTGCCGTCCGACCAGGGGGAAAGGTCTCAATGATCACTCGCAGGGTCTCCAGGTCATTCAGGTATTCTTCTATGGACTGGTTTGAGCATTCTAGTGTAAGGAATGGGGAGTTAAAAATAAATTCGGATTTGCGCCGTACAATGATGATGAAGCTACTCGTAGAGTAAATGCCGTTACTGTTATTATAGACTCCGAAGAGAGGGTAGACTGAGTTAGGGCCAAGCTCTGAGCGCTCATTAGTTATCGTTAAAAACGTCATGACCGCCAACCTCCAAACTCTCTTCAATAGGACAGACTTTGTCTGTAAAAGAACCCAAGATCTTACGATCAACAAACACACTAGACATTGGTCTAGTGTGTGTATATGCGGCATTTAAAAAATATTGTAAAAGTACGTACCATAACCCAGCTCCCAGAAAATATCACCAACTTTAACCTTCTCAGCCACCGTCAGTATATTCAGCGCAGTATTAGGATCCCACATGCCAGCTGCTGTTCTCTCCTCATTGTTCAAAGCAAAAACCAGGTCAAAACCGGTAGATTTGGCCCAATCTACGAACTTCTTCCATTGTCTATGGGACACAGCCAATTTCCTTGTATGGGGGTCTAAAGGAACCCTTCTTGGAGCATCAAAGTCTATGGCTGTGATGTCGAAGTTATCTCTATGGTCTGGGAAGTCCACGTCATTGATTGAAATGGTCGTGTTGTGGAATATCATGTGGGCGGTGGATGGGCCAGCTATACGGAGGTATGCTGGCGTGAGGGATGAGGCCATGCAGATGCATTCTTTGCTAGAAAATAAGAGATACTTTTTAGAAATACACCAGAATATGCGCAGCGGGGTAATTGCGTAACACACAAACAGTTGGAATAGCTTTTGATTTGACAGTTCAACAACATACATTGCGTTATTTTCGTTAGTTGAGCAGACAAATTTTTCGAACATGTGAAGTATTAGCAATATCCTTCAAAATGATTCAGATTCTGATTAATAGTGTGTTACGCAATTAGGGTGCGGGACTATTTACAACTGCGCTCTATTTAGTTGTAACACGTCATTGAATCAGGTAGACCAACACAACACTTAACATCACACGTATACACGTAGGAAAGCTCTGTTTCATGTCTAACACCCAGATATAGGACTCGTGTCCTTAGGGTTAGCCTATTGCACACACCAGGCATAGATACCGGCTCCAGGTGAACACAGCGAATTTCATGAGGGACAAACCTTTGCACGATTTGGGGATTGAGCCCAAACCAAAGGGAAACTAGGTCCTCAAAAAGATATTTTTTTTTTTCATTAGGAACTGCAATTAAGACAAAAGTCGCACAAGTGAACGATCAATATAAGATAAGAATTGATTTTAACAAACGCTCACATTCCTGCGAAACGCAAAATCAGCAAAAAAGTAGTAACACAGACTCACCTACTATACTTCTCACTGCTCGAAAACAAATACTTTGGGTCTATAGTGAAGCTCAAAAACCTGCTATCTACCAAATTCTCATATTGTTCCGTACTTATCTTCACGCTATACGTGTCGGCGCTGGACAGGGACAGAGACCTTAGCAGGATGAACAGAAACAAATGTATTGTAGTCCCCATCGCGTTGACTACGCGAAATAAAATACTGAGCGCTTCCATTTCAGTTTATATCGCCGACGATACAAGAAGAATGGTGTTGCTATCAAAGTTTTAAGAATTTTTGGACATATTTCCAAATGTACGTTTTTGTGACGCTACTTTAGGACTTACCCGGTAAGCCTTATGTGTGTTGGATATGGAAGATAAATACATGTGTACCTATACCTATATGTCGTATATCTATGTATTTTACTGTGTTTACATACATAATTATAATATTTATTTGTCACAGCATACAAAACAAATACGTGCATACAAAAGGACAATTAGATTATTTGATATGATTTTAGGTGATAGGTATAGTATACTAAATGATTTTGTATATGTGGCGTGCATTTTTATCTCCAGCTACCCAATCTTATGTTCTCCGAAGTTCTTTGTTTTACATTTGACAAAAATCTGATTTTAATCGAATGATGATGTGCCAGCAATATAATATGACTTGAGAATTAATTGAAGTTCCACGGTGAAATATTAAAAGCCAACTGCGAATATTATGGAAGATTAAACAAAATTCTGAATTCCCGTTACGGTCAGCAACACAAAAATGCTGACCCTCGTAGCAAGTGAAATAGTTGAACGCATGCATTTTTCGTATTATACATTATTATAGCAAATGTTACACAATCGTTCGTTCATATTGTTTTGATCATTATGGCACGTTTCATCTTACATTCATTTGTTGTAAATAATTTCGCGAAATACGTTTAATACGTGCGTATTTTGGATTCCACGTGCACCTACCTACCCTATCATAATCAGCCTATAATGTTCCCACTGCTGGGACTCAGGCCTCCTCTCGTCGAGAGGGAGTGATAACGACTCACGACATTATCCTTCATCGTTTTGAGAGCAGTGGTGATGAAATTATTGACACAAAGTAAAGCGTCCGCCTGGGTTCGAACCTACTACTTACAGCTCGTAAGTTGGGCCGTTACCACTGGAGCACCAATCATCTGCCTAGACTTTTTCTCATCTATATCAGAGTCGGCTTCTAATGCAGGTGAATACCAGAATTTTACATGGAGTGACTGCCTATTTGACCTCCAAAACCCTGTGTAACTGGGTAACACGATACCCCTTGGTTAGTTTGGTTACGAGAGATAGAGACTAACCGTGATAACTGTCTATGAATGACAGCCAGGACCAACAGCTTAACGTACTTTACGGGGAACGGCGGAGCACCCATCCGCGGAGCGACCTCGGCAAGCGTAGCTTTACCTTCGATCGACCCGTGCAGCTGTTGTTACTTAGCGAAAACCTCCTGCTACCTACCAGATAATAATATATGACAATAGACAGTGATTTAAGATCTAATCTCCCACGTAATGCATAGATAATAATTAGGTACTAAACACGGGAAGTTTTGTAAGATAAGATCACAATGTTGTTAACTAATATGTAATCAATAATGTAACGTTAATGTCTGTTTTCCCCGAAACGGAACATAATAAGTGTTTTTTATGCAAGACTTTTTATACAGGGTCAAATAAAATTAGCTAGCGAAACTCCACAGACATGATGGGATCGATATCTAAACACGATAAAACAAGAAAGAAATTAATTGATGAATCTTATGTGGGATCATCGACCGCTGTTAGTGTATTTACTGGTGCATTCTAAATACCTTCAACACAATATTATGTTATTATTAAAAATCGACTTGCAGGCTTACATTGCTGTTTGGAAGTTAAAAAAATTGGCTAAGGCCATACACCAATGACTATTTCTCTTTGCCATACACATAGATCCTGTCTAATAATACCTTACATGCTCTTCTTGGGCCTTGGGCACTTGATAAAAAAATGATGTCTCGTAAATTGGTCTGTAATATATCTATAAAAAGTATCTCGGGATCAAGGATTTAAGAAAACCCTATTGAAATTAAATACAAATGTCTATTTAGATTTATTAAATAAAATACTCTCTGCTTTTGTATTAGTAAAGTCCTTTCGCGATTTTTACTTAGGTATGCTGGATTTTTCACCTTAGTTAATCCTGACATTAAAATGTGGTAAAATATAAAAATTAAGTACTTAAATGATGATGGACAATGGACATGCATTAGTATGCATATTCAAAAATGAAGCACTAAAATAGGCCCGCAAAGGAATGACAACATCTGATACAGTCGTTTCAACGTAAATCTGTGCATTGAGATTGCCTCTGAACTAAATCAGTTCGGTTCTTCCGCCGATCCAAATACCTGCCTATATTATGCTTGATCCACCACTGTTTAAAAAGTAGCTACAAAAAATATAATAAAAAAACTTAATTTTTAGTAACTTTAGGTACTAAAAATCAGGTTTTGATCGTGCTTCATCCCTAGACATTTTTGATGTGCGTATTTCAACATCCTGCGATAGCCATAACCATGATCCGGGATGTACCAAGTATCATATCAGTAGGTGGGTATTTTAATCTTTTTCGATCATAACAACTGCGATAAAAGACATATTATTACCTAATACCTATTAATTAGCACAGCAGAACAATTTTTTTTTTTATGGCAAACCAACTAAATACACACAAAGACATTCAAAGTACATACATATCATTTACAAATACAATAGCATTGCATGCATCTAAATTAAAGGTAAGCACAGTACTTTATTAAAATCTCGCTATACAATAATAATTAACAAAAAGATGGATGGATAACAATGTATCTAATTAGAACTAATATCGACAATCTCTACCGCTCAAGCCCGGACGCGCGGCGTAAGCGCCCGAGTGCTGTCCGGGCCCCGTTTTCAAGTGGCCGCCGGCCGCCAGATGTTTATAAACAAAGCGGTTAGCGGCGTCGGGTTGACTCGGGTGTCGAGTGGTGCTTACTTTCGAGTGTTTTTTGTTATCGTAAACAATAGGGCTTTCAAGTAGTGTTTTTTTTGTTTGAATTTATGATGGTTTTCATTCATAATAGTGGTGGTAAACATGAACAATGATTATTTTTATCTTAGATTTCAAGAGAATGGCTGTAATTAAAAAACAACCGCGGTGACCTATACGTTGGTTGGTTTTAAATGAATGGTGTGTTTATTCTTAACGTAATTAATAAAGTACCCACGTTATTACTACCACTATTTATTATTTACAAGCATCCGAAGTTGAGAAAAATTATTTGACAGACAGGAAATTTTGCGCTCCGATAAAACATTTTTTTTCTACGTGAATCTTAGACGTACATAAAAAAAATTAGTACCTGTAGTTAGCTTATTTCATACTTCTTTAAATTTGTAAAAATTGTGGCAGTGGAATCAAACACTGTACTAAAATTAGGTTTCAAGTCTGAAGAAAGAACACTAACGGCACTAGGTTACAAAAAGAGTTCTAACTTTAGATAAAAAAAACAAAATATAAAAAAAAAAATTATATTAATTAGTGAGTAAAATACCCTTTCCAAAGACGTATTTATACTTATAAACACTACATAATTGGAAAAATAAGTAAACAAATGAAAATTAGATGTAAAAATAACGGTTAAAAAATTCAAATTTTTTTATCCGGGCGCATGACGAATTTCTCAAAATTTTTATTTTTTTTTGTTTTTTTTCGTATTTAATGGACAGAATATTCATTTTGATAATAATGGTTCGATGATAAAAAGGAAACATGGAAGAAATCAACGTATTTACACCAGAAAATACACAAAACATTTTCAACCCACGCTAATGGCGGCCTACCTACGTACGTAAAATACAAATATTACGTATTATTTCACTCACCGACTTGAATGCTGTGTTATTTCCTATTGCTTATAACATTATTAACACACACTAATAGTTTTTAAGACACTATACACTTCTAAACACTTTCTTTTTATCCGATAACACACAGAATCACTTCACCAACGTCACTCGCGAAAATGTCACAACAAACTATTTTTTTTGAAATCATAGACTCAATCGCTTCTAGGGTTGTCATACATCAAAAGATGCGGAAGACATTCTCGTAACATCGGAAATAGAATGAACTACAAAATACGAACGTCAGAGATACCAATATTGAAAAAATTAAAGTCAGTCAGTACATAAGCCACTGGGACAAAAATGTCCCAGCCGGACTTTACAGGGGTTTAGGTATGGGACATATTTAACCCGCCCGGACTTAAGCGGACTTAAAATCTATTACATATCTATATACACTCGAGAGCAATGAATCCCGGTCACTTAAAGAATGTTAAAAATCTCGGAAACTAAAAATGATAGGTTAATGCAATAAATTGTATTTAATAGACAATGTAATACTCCTTAAATGAAAGTAAAAAAAATATGAGTCACCATACATTTTATTAACACAAAATTACATAAAGAAAAAAACTGCTGATCTCTCCTTAAAACAAAAATAGGAAACAAGAAATTTTTGAACTTTATTACGATTTTCTTGAATTTTAATACTTCGTATTGCCTCCTCGTGCTTCCATTACTGCGTTTACGCGGTTTGGCATGCTGTACACCAAGTTCCTTATACGATTTTGGGGAATATTCTCCCATTCCTCTGTGAGAGCAATTTTGAGCTCACGAAGCGTGATTGGGGGAGGGTTTCGTTGTTTTACGCATCTGCCTAGCTCGTCCCAAGCATGGTCGATCGGGTTGATATCCGGGCTGCGCGCTGGCCACTCCATACGAGTAATGTTCATCTCTTGAAGGTAGTCATTCACAATCCTGCCTGTATGAGGTCGGGCATTGTCATGCATAAATATAGCATCCTCACCTAAATTGACCATAAATGGACCAACGTGATCATTGAGGATTTCTTCCACATATCTTACGCTAGTTAAAGAGCCGTTTTCTATGATCACCAGCTCTGTGCGACTTTCAGAAGAAATTCCGGCCCACACAAGTACAGACCCACCGCCGTAGGGTACTTTTTCTTCGATGCATGCTTGCTTGAATCTTTCCCCTGGTCTTCGATACACTCTGTGTCTTCCATCGTGCTTGTAGAGCATAAATTTTGATTCGTCGGAGAACATAACTTTTGACCAATCTTCAATACTCCAATTTACGTGGCTCTGGGCATATCTTAGTCTTGAAATACGATGCCCACGCTCCAGTTTAGGGCCGTTTGCAGGTCTAAGGGGTTTTAAGTTAGATTCAGCAAGCCGACGTCTTACTGTCCATGCACTTGGGTTACTTCCTCCGAGGCGTCGAAACTGATTTGTGAGTTCAGTTCCTGTGAGAAAGCGATTTCGAAGCATGGTGTTCACCAAGTATCGGTCTTCTCGTGCTGTGGTACACCTGGTTCTGCCCGTTCCTGGTCTGCGTAGGTTAGAACCAGTTTCTTCGTAACGTCGGAGAACTCTTTGTACTGTTGACAGCGACACACCGACAGTCCTGGCTGTATCGCGCTGACTCCGGCCGGTTTCCAGCATTGTAAGTATTCTGGTGCATTCTTCAGGCGTAAGCGACATAATTTCAGCATGAATAATGAATATAGAGCACTATCAACATGGTTTATGTACCCACATAAATGACAGATTACAAACAAAAGCAAAACCAAATGCTGTAATTTCGTAGTTCCATCTTCGAAAGTGGCCCTTTTTCAAATTTGATTTTTTTATGATATAACTTTACAATAACTAAGAAGTTTTAATAACTTCATTTAAGGAGTATTACATTGTCTATTAAATACAATTTATTGCATTAACCTAGCATTTTTAGTTTCCGAGATTTTTAGGATTCTTCAAGTGACCCGGATTCATTGCTCTCGAGTGTATATAAAATTCAAAGTCCTGACTGACTGACTGACTGAGACATCAACGCACAGCCTAAACCGCTGGTCCTAGAGACATGAAATTTGGAGGGTGTATTCTTCGTGAAGAGTAGGTATCCACTAAGAAAGGGTTTTTCGAAATTCCACCCCTAAGAGGGTGAAATAGGGGGATTTTGTTTGTATGAAAACTCTTATTCCTTGAGTTAATCAACTTGAAACTTGGCACGAATACTTATCTAAGTAAATTAAGAAGTTAGGCTTTTTTTGTTTTTATAAACTACCCCCTAAAAGGGGTTTGGGGGGTTTCAAAGTTTGTATGGAAGAATTTTAGCGCGCGGTCCGATTTAATCGAAACTCAGTATTTATACCTAAAATTGAAAGGAAAGAATAATGTGTATCAAGGTTTTTCGAAAATCTATCCCTGACGGCCTGAAAAGGGGTAGTCAATTTTACAGGGGAGGATTTTACAGCGGGGCTTGATTAACTCGAAAATTGGTATAAATAATCTTTGAGCCAAGTTATGAACACATCCCAAATGATTTTTCAAAATTCCACCCCTGTGGGGATGAAAAGCGGGGATACATTTTATAATTAATAATATTATTAATAAAAATTAATTATAAAATTGGTATAAATAATCTTTGAGTCAATTTATGAATTTTTGAAATTTCACCCCTGTGGGGGTGAAAAGCGGGGGATACAGTTTATATGAAAAATCTTATTAATTTAGTTAATAAACTTGAAACTTGGCAACAATACTTGCCTAAGTAAGTAATAAAGTTTATCATTATAAGTTTTTCAAACTACCCCTCAAAGGGGTGTTGAAGTTTAAGTGGAAGAAATTGAATGCGCGGTCCGATTAACTCGACAGAAAATAATTAATAGGTAATAAGTATGTAAAGTTGTCGAAAATTGACCCCTGACGGGACAAAAAGGGGTAATTCGGTTTTTAGGGGAGGATTTGAACTTGAAACTGTATGTTACATTTTCACGCCTAAACCACTGAACTTCTGATTTGGCAAAGAGATAGATGGCATCCTGGGGAAGCACATACTTTTTATCCTGGTAGCACGTTCCCGTGGGATAACTTCCGACATCCACGCGGGCGAAGCCGCGGGCAGAAGCTAGTATTATATATAATTAAATTAAATTGTATTAAACTAAATATGATTGAATTGTGTAAATAACAAACATAAAATATAATAAAAATACACACAAAACAAAAGAAAAAAAAATATTAAGCAAAAATGTACATACCATTGAGCACAGCTCTTTTAAACTTATAGTAATGCTGCCTGAAAATATGTCGATGTCGCAATCCTGAAAAATGTCGTTACACCTTCTGAGAACATAGGAAAGGGGGGCATTATAATTATGAAGTCTAGCTGACGACCGGGGCGTGTAAATATTAATTGAAGAAAAAAGCTGTGAGCAATCCACGCCTTGATTTAATAATCTTGAATAAGAAAATTAGACCTGCAAAATCTCGACGCCAGTGCAAAGATTTCATTTTAAAGTGATTCAGTCTATCTTCATAGTTTTTAACTGTATTCCATATACCTGCCTTAAAAGAGAGTCTTTTTATCAATTTTATTTGAACTCTTTCGATGCGTTGATGTACTGGGTACCAAACTATGGAGCAGTATTCTACGAGTATATGACTACGAACTAATGCAGAAAACAGAATTTTCAGTGCTGTCAAATTACTGAATTGTCTTGTGTTCCGGTTCACAAATGCTAGCATTCTATTGCTTTTATTTATTGTGGTTTCGGTGTGTGTTTGAAATTTAATTTCAAAGTTGATAATGATACCCAGATCTCCAACCTCAGACACCTTACTTAATATTTGGTTCCTCATTATAATAATAATAAACATTTATTTCAGTATCAAGTTCCATTATGTACTTAGAATTAAATTTGTGTTTTTTACGAAAAAATTTAATATGATAGCATTTACCAACATTAAGCTGCATGCTGTTCTTCTCACACCACACACTGAGCCTGTCAATATCCTTTTGCAAAAGAGTTTCATCGTTCTTTGTTATCACAACCCTATATAATTTTATATCGTCTGCATACATTTAAAAATGAGAGTTTTGTATGGAATATTTGATGTCATTAACAAACATTGTAAATAATATAGGGCCTAGATGTGACCCCTGCGTTACACCAGATGTGGGCGTGAAGATGTTGGATGAGTGTCCATTTACTACTACTCTTGCTGTTCGGCCAACTAAGTATGACTGGAACCATTTTAGAAGGGACCCATGAACACCGAATGTGATTTCGAGGTTTTGTAGCAAAATACTATGATCAAATTTGTCAAAAGCTTTGCTGAAATCGCTATAGATGGCGTCTACTTTGTTACTGTTACTCATGTAATCTAGAGTTCGTTCGACAAAGTTGGCCAAGTTTGTGGCTGTTGATCTATTTCTAAAGAAGCCAGAGAGAGTTGATGTTCAGTAATGGAGCCCTTGATATGCCAATTCATGATGGGACAAAAAAGAGATTCAAGAACCTTTGCCAAAGTGGGCAATATACTAATAGGCCTGTAATTGCAGACATCAGTCTTATCCCCCGATTTTAGATTTGGTATTAATATGGCCTCCTTCCAGATCTCCGGAAAAACCCCCTCGGATAACGATCGGTTGTAAATTATATGCATAGATGTCTAAAGATATATTTATATATAGATTTATATACATATTAGATAAAACATTAGCACATTCTCTAATAATCCGTGGAGGTATACCGTCAGAGCCCGGCCCTTTAGCAACATCTAAGTTCTTAAGTTTTCTCTGTATGCTAAGTTCAGATAGTGTTACTTGATGTACGTAAGCTGTTATTATTGCTGGATTTATAAGTATGAGCAGGGTCTTGATCACTGCCAGAGATAGGGCTATATATACCGATGCAAAGTTCTCCGCAAATAAATTCGCTATGCTCATGCCGTCGGTCGCACTACTGTCGTTAAGCCTCATGTATTTATCTCGGTTAACGCTTTTGATATCGCGTTTGATTTTATGTATGTCCAGAAATATTTTGGTTTCATAACCACATTACTTTGTACATTTTGTAAATACTTCTGAAACAACTCTTTTATTTTTCGGTTAGAATGGTCTTTAAGTATATAAGTGGTGGTGGGGTGGTGGTGGTGGTGTGGTCTTTAAGTGTATATTCAAATTCATCTCGCTTATTTTTATATCTTTTCTCCCTCTGCCGACATTTTTCTTTTTCTTTTAACATTTTTATTAAGCTGTAATTGTACCAGACGGGGTATGACTTTTT
Source organism: Apamea crenata (assembly GCA_949629185.1). Classification (NCBI taxonomy): domain Eukaryota; kingdom Metazoa; phylum Arthropoda; class Insecta; order Lepidoptera; family Noctuidae; genus Apamea; species Apamea crenata. Next base: position 693,976 of record OX451375.1, read on the forward strand.
ACCAGCATTCTGCCGTGGGACCAATTCAGCAATAATCTCCCGTAATACAGAATAAAAAGCAACAACTGATAGATCAAGGCTAAGATGAATGGTGATCTGTAAAGGTGGGTGAAAATCATCGACTTTTGATATGGAATCACAGGACCGAGGTACCTCAATTGGATAAATTAAATTGGATATGACTAAGTCTAGAACTAAAATCCTGTTCTGTTTATTTTGGATTGAGCTAAACTGATAAAGGTCGTTAGAGGGTAAGAATTCTCTATAAGTTTTACCTATGTTATTGTTATTGGTGCCGAAGTTTGGTGTCGCATGTTGATGTAGTGATGATTTTGCCCATTCTACATAACTTAAGTTGAAATCACCTATTATAATTACGGGTTCATCATTAGTTACACTACTAACTCTATTCGTAAAGTAAGATATAAGATTAATGTTTACCGGAGGAGCCAAATAAGTAGCGCACAAGTGAATTTTTTTAATTGTCTTAAGAGTACGAGTATTTGATATGTCTAGTGTAACAAAAAAAAAATGTACCTATATAAGTAGTTTATCAGCCATCTTGTTACCATAACACAAGCATTAGGTTGCTTAGCTTGGGACAAATGGTGCTGTGTGAAATGTCCAGGGATATTTATTTTATTTATTTATTTAGTGTCACCCATAAATCCTCACAATACGTCACAACAAGACTCGAATGATGAATTTCTCTATGCATTTATAGATTTATGAATAGCGATTAACCCACCACCTCCTTCCTTGCCCCCAGAAAAAGTTCCCGACTGTCTATCTCTTCTAAAAATCTGATATCACCTATCACGATTTCTGAATCCAACACATTTTTATTCAGCCCAGGGGGCTTACTATGACCTTTTAAGAAAACGTTCAATTTTCATTCAGTTCAGAAGCAGGCCTAATTTAGTTCTGCTAATAATCGTACTATGAGAGTAATAAAAGTGAACGACTATTGAACGAAGTTCACCGAAGTTGAGTGGTAATGCTTGTCTGTGGCCTGCTGTAATGCCATTGTCTTTTTAAAAGGCATCGTTCAAAAACTTAAATCTAATTCTATTTTCACTTTACCGGTTTTTTTAAAATAATAGAAACATGAGTTTCTAGGGTATATACATTTTTTAACTATTATTATGTATAACAAGTTACCTTGATACATTATCTAAAAGCACTACAAAGCTCAATTTCCCGTTCAATACAACTTTTTAACTTTGAAGGATTCAACGTGATTTTGAACGTGTGTGCTAAGTCAGGCAACAATTTAAAAAAAAATATTTTTGCGCGCCAAATAAAATGTTATAAGTTTGTATACCTCTTCACAATGTCGTAACTTTGTTTACTTACATGAAAATATCATAATGGTGTACTTCACGCATTTATAATAGGAATGTCGCTTCAGAGATTACTGATGAATGTGGTGAATTTATTTTAGTGAAACACGAACAAGTCGTCGTGTTAGTATGACCCAACTGCTTCGCCGGGAGTTCTTAAATAATCATAGAGAAATTGCAGTTATGTCTACCAAATCCACCCAAGCACGGGAACATAGCAAGCTGCAAGATAATGTGGAAAAGGGCTGCAGAGAGAAAATAGTATTTTTGCTCCCCCTTGTATTGTAAAGTCTAATCGTATTACTTATACCTTAAAAAAAGTAACCAATTTATCTTTTTTAAATGGTCATTTTTTTAATTATACCATAACCGGGATCACGAAATCGAAATAAAAAGAAAATGTATTGATAATGTACTCAATTGATTCAATTCCCGACATGGTGGTTATTGTAATATAATACGTATATTGAAGCGTATTTAACGATTGAAATAAAAAAAAAACTAATTAATATACCTAATTACAGTTTGAGGTGGTAACCAAATCTATTTTTATTAAGTAAAACAATTTATTATTGACGCTGCAGCAGGTCCTCCTGTGTTTAATCTATTTTTTAAGTTTGCTTACTGTTGCGTAAAAATCATCGTGAAACGGATTGTAGTTTTTGGTCTTTTGTCAGTTTGGCTCTAGTGTTGTTACTCAGTTATTAACGGTCAGGCACTCGATTGTCTCGATTACATAGTTCGAAAATTCAATTCAAGTTGAATCTAATTTATTCCATTGAACCTAGCAGCTTCTTACGTTTGAAACACACACAAAAAAAAAACTTAAAGGAAAGAATCATCATAGCAAGATCCTCATGATAACAACCTACACGTTATCAACTGATGAACTGACAGCACTAATCCACAGAACTGTATTTTCATCATAGTATTATGTCGGTTAATATCACCATCACGAATAAGGCGATTGTGTAAGACTGAGACTATTGTGATCTGTTGTGTACTTAAAAATATATGTATTAGACAAAGAAGCTGTTGGTGTAGTGTAATATTTACCTATTATTAGCAGTAGTTTATTACCTACCTACGTATTTAATAATAGAATTAAGAATCACAGGCAGTGTTGGTCATGTTGGTGATATTTATCTAATCGCGACTACATCAACTGGCACATTGAGATAAAATTAACTCAAGCTTTTATTTTATTATGATTAGCGAGTTACATAAAATCAAACCGCAGCACTATCTGACACTGTCAGAAAGACAAGTGACAATGACAACTGTGACAACAACACTTCATTCAATATTCAATACATTTAGTCCGTTTCTTTCGAATTGCATAAAATTGATATTTCTGTTTTCCTGTGTGTAATTGAAGGATGGTAATGAATATGGACTATTCAAGACGGTACCTACAGCATTTACTTCAGAAAGATGATGTGTAAATTGTTTAGTAAGATTTCAACGTAATGTGCGAAGACATTGTTGGCTGTTGTGCACACACTTATTATTGTTTTTATCTTGCCATGTCCAAGATAAAAACAATAATAAGTGTGTGCACAACAACACGTTATCAAGATGAGAAGTGGAACGACCTGCATAATTTGAGATGAAATACTATGTTTACTTCTAAGTCGTCTGACGTTGAAATTGATCCTATACTACTTAAAGTAATAAAAATATTCAGCTAATTATGTGATTTTTGATTTCATGTACGTTTACGTCTACTATTTATTAAACAGTCCACTATTTTACTTAATTATAAAACCGAGGCCAAACTACTCACTTAGCTTTTAGTGTTTTTTAAGGCTAAGATCGTATTTCTCAGTATTCCCGTTAGTTTAATTTATACCATTGTAATCTAGACATCTTAGGGAACAAATAAACATGCATTTCATTAATAGTTGCCAACATTTTTGGGGGACCTAATACCTAATCGCTGAACAAAAAAAAAAACTCCTTTTACATTCTGCTGGCAAAGGAGCAGATTAAGTCTGCATGCAAATGGTCAAAGGTATTTTTACCATAACACTACAATGTTCTCATAGTGTAGTTTTTCTGCTTACATTATAAATACCTAGATCAGAGCAATGCATGATAGAAAAGGCTTATAAGAAGCAAGGGTTATGAGTTTGATTTCATAAAATATATTGGCCATTGAATCCTTGTTTGAGCATAAGATTGCACTAGTCCGCGCGGAACTAGTTGGCCGCGGCCGCGCCTAAAGCGCTTATTACACTATCGAATTTAAGCAATGCTAACTAGGAACACTCTAACAGACGTACACATCAACGCGCATCTGCGATTACATCTGCCGATTTCCTAGATATCATTGCTTAAAATTGGATAGTGTAATAAGCCCTTTAGGTATGTGAGCGGTGGGACGGGAGGGACAGCGGGGGTGAGGCGGCGGGTTGCATGCAACGTACGTAGTGCGTGGGGCCCCGCCGTCCCACCGCAAGGCGCGGCCAACTAGTTCCGCGCGGACTTATAGGCATTAGGTACTTATTTACTATGTGTGATAACTATTATTTTATTTTTAGTAGGTACTAGGACAAAATAAAAAAAAGGTTGATTTACAAATTTCCTTTATTCATTTAAAAAGGGTTAAGTACCTATTTATTTTCCTATATAATAGATTATAAGATGTTTCATTTCCCTGGTTCTTATGTAACATTATGTCGGCGCAGCATGTCCTCATATAAGTCTTGTGCACGGAGGTGCCATGGATCCCAATCCAGCATATCCCAGAGTAGTGAGGTTCAATTCATTAGTCTCTTCTGTTGTTTTTATGTAGTGGCGCATGAGTATCCAAGGTTTCTGTGATGGCCTTTTCTAGTTGTAGTATATATTCCTCGCATTCTGCGTCTGTTGTGATTTCCTTTGGTAAGTGCGTGGTCTTATCCCACAGTATTCCCACCCCTTCGTCTCGTCTGGTTGAGTGCGGTCATTTCAAGGTTGAGGTCCCCGATGGTGATGTTTGGAGCTTCTAGCTCATCGTTAAGCGCTGTGGCGTCGAAGTGCTCTGATCAGTGCGGTATGTAGATGATCATAAGTGAGGTTAATAGCAACGCCTTCGATGAAGCAGTCTCTTTTTTTCGGTACTTGGGGTTACGTCGTCGGTCCAACTCCAGCGTATTCCTCATGCGACGTGATCGAATGTGTGATCTTGTCGTATTTCAGGAGAATCATACGATTGTGGAAAAGTTTTCCCGGCACTCGTTGATTACGATTATTTAGGGTTTAAAACGATCGGTTATGGGGTTTAGCTAGAGAAATTTACTTTTCAATCCTAGAGCATTGATGTGCAGTATGCGCAACATAGGATATTGATTTTGAGTAGGTACTAGATCAAAATAAGAAAACATATTAATTTAAAAATTCTCTGTATTCATTTCAAAAGGCTTATTTATTTCCATAGTGCGACGCCGTTGGTTTCTTTTCTCTATTCGATATTCACTTCACTCCAAACAAATATTACGTACTCGTCACACAGAGAATCAATAAAAATAAAGTGTTGTATGGGCACTACATTACAAAACAATGTTGAAAAAGCTCGTCTATTAGTAACTTATTCAAGATGGTTTATTTTGACGTTACAGACGTTCAATATTCGTTTTGTTGCTGTCAATTTGCTGGTCATGGTATGAAATTCTATACAAAAAAGAAGGTGAACAGTTTTTGTAAACGTCAACGTAGCAGGCCTGCAACAGGCCTGCTAATAAGACGTCGTAGTACAAAAAAACAGTTTAGTTTAACTTCTGCCCTGCTATAAGAGCTCATGGTAAGCCCCCAGGTCTCAGTGAGCACAATCAGATGGAAATTCATAGTTAGCACATTCAAAAAGACCGTAGGTATATATTTTTCCACGGATACTTCTAGAATTTTCTATTCTATTTTCATCTATGGCAATGGTGCCGATGTCGACAATTCTGCCAATGTCAGATGTGATATGAGAAAACGTGCAGAGAATACAAAAAAAAAAAAAAAACCTAATATTCTAAATCCAATACTAAATCATTGACAACACTTTGAATTTAATGTGAAACTTGGTAAAAGAAAATTAATTGATCGAATTTTAAAGTTGAATTATTTGACAATGACAGATTATGATTCAAATGAACGTGATTAATCTAATTTTTCTAAACTTGTTATCACGCGTGTTAATGAACCTTCCTCTTTCCTGATAAGATTTTTTTCATTTCTAACCCAGACCAACTTTTATTTCTTCTCCTTGGCTGCGATCCTGGTAGCTGCATGTAATGATTTGTTAGCTAAAGTGAGGTGTTTAATAAATTATTTTATTAAAAAAAATATATTAATACTTATATTTTATTTACGTTCTTATATGATAATAATTGGATAAGTAAGTATACATACAATATTCCCCAATTTGTACTAACTTCTTACAAAATGATTGAGGAATTCAGCTATCATCGCTATCATGGACATTAACATCACACAATATTACGTAGGTATACTTATCAATGAAAATCAGCTTAAATACGGATTAAAAATAGTTGCTGTGTGATGCCAGTGTGATCGATGCAAGTGGGAAAAACCAATAAAATTCTTCAAATATTGAAATATTTCTAATGGCTTACTAACTTTTCAATCTATGGAAAAGTTTTCCAAAAGGTTTCTCATACAACGTAACACAGAATACATAGACTGAACGGCTAGTGTGACCATCGTCTAAAAAAAAGTTTTGTTTTTACCACTTGACATTTCTGACGTCACAGCTGTCAAGCGCTCACGCGATGACTTATGTCATTAGTCATCCGATATGTATCTGCTATTTATCTGGAAATATTTTAGCGAAATACAAAGTTATCGTGGCAAACTGCTAATATTACTGATAATCACTTTCACGTAACGCGTGATAGTGAATGCTGGACGCGTGTGCTATGAGAACAAGTTGAAAAATTTGGTGTGAAGTTGTATTCCAATGTTTACCTCAGTGAGTGTTTTTATTAGTTAAAATGGATAATAGCAGTGATAAGAAAGACGATACGAGTGCTCAGAAGAAAGAGGTGCTCTCGAGTTTACAGAAAATATGTTTAGTGTGTGGCGATAAGGCTCTAGGTTACAACTTTAACGCAATTTCGTGCGAAAGTTGCAAGGCGTTTTTTAGACGCAACGCCTTAGCCAGCAAGGAGTTCAAGTGTCCGTTCACGAACAATTGTGTGATCACTGTGGTAACTAGAAGGTTTTGTCAAAAATGTCGACTAGAAAAATGTCTGTCTATAGGGATGGTCAAAGAATTCATAATGTCAGAAGAAGACAAGGCGGAAAAGAGACGGAAGATAGAAGAAAACAGAGCTAGAAAAAGGCAACGTGATCCTGACGACGCGGTAACAAGCTCTAAGAATGTCAAACGAGACGATGAAGGTGACACTGGATTCATTCCGTTACAAGACACCGTGATTCAGTATGATACTTTAAGTACAACATGTAGTCCTAGTAGTACGGTCCAGTCTCCCCTGTCCAATGATGTGGACACGTCAATACAGTCTCCTCAATACAATTACACTCCCGCTCCGCCCGTCACAAGCAATGATCCACCATACACTATGAAGATATACCCGATAGATGAAAAGTCAGTCATTAATAGAGCGATTTATGAACAACGAATGATGGAATCGTACATGTATGAGAATGGTGAAAGTAATATGTATGGGGACCTACCGAAACAGAATAGCATAAGGTTTGTATGATTATAAATCATTATTATAGTCACTTATTAAGACATTGTATTGTTTCTTTGCTTTGCATACAGTTAAAGTGTCACATGTCATTATTATCTTTTCTGCCCTCCTCCATGTCGTAATCAGCCTGTCAAGTTCCAACTGCTGGGACACAGGCCTCCTCTCCACGAGAAAGAGTGGCCCGCAATCTATCAAACAGGCCCACATTCTGTCTGTGTGGTAGATTATGGCCGCCAGATGTCACAGGTCTACTAATTTTTGGTTATAGGACATGCCAGTTTCCTCACAATGTTTTCCTTCACCCCTTTGACCTCCTCTATAATCTTATTTTATTTCTTGTTGGACAAGTATTTATCTGCACAACATAATTAGGGTCCATTAGTAGATTTTTTCACTAATATATTGTTTACTTTCATTATAATTGTGGTCACATAATCACTCAAAGCATTTATTTTAAATAAACCAGACATAGGTACATAAAGTCACACCTTCTTCCAATTAGGGTAGGTTGGCCAGTAAAGACTGAAAAGAGCCAGTAAAGAGTAAACCATTGCTTGAAAATATCCTGAAAGAGTAAAAACCAATTACAATTTTTTTTTTTTAAGTTTTCCATTTTTTTATTTTTTTTATTGACAATGGGCTCACCCTTGACCTCGATCTAGCCCAGAGGCAGGGATGAGATCTACAGTGGAACGAGCTTGCCCAATTTAGACCGTAATTAGATTTGTAAAGTTAATATTAATGTTTATTTCTTAAAGGATAATGCAAGATTTTTTCCCTAACAAATAAGTACTGTTTAAATACTAGGTGTAACTTAATTAATAATTAATCATTGCCTGTGCGCAAGACAGTCAGAGATAGGTCAAAGTTCAGTTTTGAAATATTGAAGGCTGAGTTGATTGTATTATAATACTGTAAGTATCTAATTTATTCAAAGATCAAATACCTATCGGTACAGGGTGTCCAGGACATCTACGCGGAAACTGTAACCATGAATGAAGCACATTTTTTCTTAAATAACAAACTAAAAATTTCAACGCTTGGCATTCCAAAATCATGTACTCAATCCATGGTAACAGGTTGCGTGTCGGTGTCCCCTGCCACCCTGTATATCAAAATTTGACAAAAATAAATGGCAAACGGCTGGCTGACCGAGACATTGCAGTTGGAACTTGAATAAAAAACATTTTGGTGAACAAGGCAAATTTCTTCTCCAGGATTGCCTTCACTAATATGAATGGAGCCCAAAAAAAATGTGCCCAAAAAGTATAATTATGACTTTGAAAACTACACATTGGTATATAATGCCATTTTTCAAACTCATAATATCCTCTATCATAATATATCTATCTGTGAACTCCAGCCCATTTTGAATCAACTTATTAGTTTGAAGACTATCCCTTACCACCTTCTGCAACAGCAATACCTCTTAAATGTTCATTCCCCATCAAAACATACACACATAACCACACACATCGCTCCCTCACATAGAAGCCCCAATATAATGATTGTAATTGACAGATCAATATTGACAAATAGTGACAAGTCATCGCACAGAGAGTCGCGGCCGCAGCACGTGTGTGAGGAGATCCCGTCCACAAGCACCAACCCCGATGTCAACAAGGCGAGAGATATACTGCAGGATGTTGAGAGGTACTTTTTTTTATTTTTATTAATGGCATCTCGTAGTTCAACCTATGACGGTTGTCGTCTGCTTAGCCGGGCTTGCCTGTGGATGCCTCAATAAATGAAGGCCTCCAGCCAAAGGCTTAAAAATCTTAAAAACTAAGCGACTACACGCTACCCCCTGTGAGATACGGACCTCGGCTTAGGGCTTGGCTGGGAGAGGGCAACAAGGGACAGGCTGGATCGGAAATACTTAGGGACGAATTATTTAAAACTACAGGCTCAGCGGCGCGGGCTGCTGCAGCAAGGGTCGGGGTGGATGTTGAGAGGTAAAATGTTAAGCACTACTTAATCAGGGTTCCCAACCTTTTAACATACGCGTCCAACTTAACTTTTTTTTTAATTACTTCGCCCCTAGAGTTACTTTATCGATGTATACCTACAGCAAAGATTGAACGAAAGTGAGCTCGTAAATGTTTGCGCTTCAGATACGTTATATTTTCTTTTGACCATTCAAATTCAAACAGAAAACTTATTTTTTCCTAAAAGTTTTATTACGCGTCGTATTTATAATAAGTAATTTATTTTAAGGTAGGTAGGTACGTAGTCTTTGTCTGACACGCACTTTGAATTTAATATTGATCCGAATTGCCCCAAATTACGTTTCAAGGATACGGCTGTGGCAAAAGTGCTATTAAGTTTATATTTGTAACGTTATCTACGATATCGATAGGGGAACCTCTGTTAGACACACTTGATTATATAACACCTGTGTGCCCTTCATAATAGTGTCTCAGACAATGATACTCATTGGTCTCAGATCACAGATTTACCAAGGAATTCTCAAACGAGACTTCATTTTTAGTGGAAGAGCTACTCGCGAACGAGCGCATCCGGCGGGATAATAGCGTAACATACATAAAATGACAATTGATCGCATTTTCTTTCATTTTGATAGTTCAGCCACGTTCATTGCGCTATTTACGTTGTTTAGTAGACGAATTTTTCAAACATATGAAGCAATGGATTAGCAATAACCTCCAAGACTCGTTGTTACTGTCTCGAATCATATTATAACAAACACAACCTGACACTAGGAACGTCAAAAAGTTGACTGCACAGAGCATCCACTCGAATACGTGGTATAAGTTCCCGTCAAACTTGATGACGGCTTTGATGCTCTGAACTCTGATGTGCGCTACTCGCTGCGCAGTACCTCACCCCTCACCTCCGCTGACAGGTGAATTTGTTACTGCGCAGCAACGACCATAAAACCCGTGCGCAGCCACTCGCCTCATGCTCCGAGCCGCCATAAAGTTTGAATCGAGCTGTAGTTGAGTCTCGATTGAGAATCCGGTTGTGAGTGACTCAGTTGTCAGGATAACGGTTATGATAGTTAACATGTGTTAGCATTCGAGTGGGTACAACTTTGTTGACATTATCTTTGTTTAGATTACGAGAGGTTGTAAGAGAGAATACTCATCGTTTTGGCGATAAACACTTGGATTTATTACCTCTACACTACATACCTAAATAAGTATAGTTTATGTACAGACGCCAGCACGTTCAAACTACCCGAAACTGACAAATTTTCCCAATCAACCTTGAACCTTAATACTTTAGCGATAAAGTTGAAAATCTATTAGAAATTTGAGAGATGGTAGTAGCTTGATGTGCTGGCGTCTAAGCTGTACCTACGCGCTATACAGGGTGGCGGGGACATCGACGCGCAAACTGTAACCATGGATTCAGCACATGAGTTTAGACCCCATAGCGTAGAAATTTTTCGTCGGTTATCAAAAAAAAATCTTCTGTTTCATAGAAAAGTGCAATACCTACGCGGTCAAAACGTATGGAACAGCAATAATTTTTTTTAATAACCGACGAAAAATGTCGACGCTATGGGGTCTAAACTCATGTACTGAATCCATGGTTACAGTTTGCGCGTCGATGTCCCTGCCACCCTGTATATTTATTTGTAATTTTACGAACCTACATAAATGCCGAATGAAAGGATGAACAAAAAGTAAGGCGTCTGGTAGCGGCTTGAGTAAGTACATGTCGACTTAACATCGTCCGACATGACGACGCTCATTAACACATAGGTACGTCTGTAGCCTGCACGCCAAACAGTCAGTGCAAAATGATACAGATAACATATTCGTCAATAATCTCCTTATCGGCTTATCAGGAGTCCTTGTGTGTTGGGCTAGCAACAGCAGTAAGTAATTGTCGGAAGACTCGTGTTTTGAAGCTGCACCCTAATTGCGTAATACATTTTCAATCACAATCCGTGTTTTGAAGGATATTGCTAATCCATTGCTTCATGGGGTTGAAAATTTCGTCTGCTCAACTGAACTGAACTGTCAAAATTAAACCCATTGCGATCAATTGTCATTTTATGTGTTACGCAATTACCCCGCTGGCTGGACAGTGCCCGGCCGTAAATATGACACATGACCTTTAGAAAGAGACTGTCATACAAGCATGAGTGACAGACGGCTATACAAAGCTGAACTTTATCTAAAAGTCGGTATGCCATGTTTGCGGCACACCATATTCCTCGAAAGGGCAACCCAGAGACCCACTTTTCAAATTTCGACATTATGTTACAAGTTTTTGTAATATGTCAATGGTAGTAGGTTCTCGATTGTCATTAACTGGGCACAAACCCAGACTCCGGGCTGCTACCGAAGGTTTGGAAAAGAAAAATCTCATCATCACTTTGCCCAATCTGCCCGCAACTTTATATTAAGTATATATTTGAGTTTGAGTACTCGCGTCAAGACTCAGTTGATTCAGTTGGGTTTGGTGGCCTCGTGGTCTCGTGTTTTCACGTTACCTAGACGGCAAAATATGTTTCACCCTACAACTTACTGCTCTAAAGAAAATTTCATACACTCCTAATAACCATGTTTTGTTTCATCTTTTCAGGATAGAACCGAACTCCATGGAGTCCATATTGTGTGAGGCGATAAAGTTGGAGTTCGAAGCATACACGTCAGTCAATCCATGCAGTGGCTCTTCTAGGGAATTAAATGAGGTAAGGAAAAGCCCTTCTTCATTTTAATTTAGACTTCCTACTGCCTGCGCACACTATGTAGTATAAGAACACAAATCTTCCTAGTTTAAGATTAAAAGGGTAGGTAATTAAAAAGTGAGAAACAAAAATGATTTAAAGGCAAGTTATGCTATAAACTAATACTCGGAACTTAAAGAGGAAACACTGATTAGTTCCTAGGCAAGTATTTGTCGCGACCGCGTGACCACGATCACTGTCGGCCGCTCCATGGTCCATATCGACATTTTAAGTGCATACTCAACACAACTGATCCGACAAACAACATTTTAAGACATAGCTATTGCCTAAATGTTTCCGGATTAAAGTATTCTATGTCCAGGTCGTGTATTGTGTGCTAAACAATCTTATCCGTTCACCCGTATGAGTGTGATTGAGTGAAAAGTATCTTGACAAACTTTACCATTTTAAAAGGAAGTACAAACCACAAATGATGCGTCAGCTTTTGCCAACATTGCGTTCTCATTTCCAGGTGGAACGTGCCAAATTAAACGAGCTAATAGTGGCGAACAAGGCGCTAAACGCTCCCATAGACGATGACATCTCGCAGTTAGTGGGAGATACCGCGTGCACGGCCGGCTTCAAGGTAAAATACATATTTTGTACATTTGCCTGTCCAGTGAATCATCATGAACATTACGTACTATATGATATGATAATTACGTGTTTTATGTTAATCGCTTGACAACAGTATACCATAATAATAATATATTTGCGATTTCCTATCTAAACAGTTTCTGTGACTTAAGTAGTCCATTTTTACACAGAAAAGCGTGACTTAAGTGCGGCTTTAGATCACACGAGCTATGAAGTAGTATACTTATCGTAATGTTCTAGTTTTAATAGCATTTTTTGTAGTCTTGCATCACTCGAGCCTGATCTTTGTTGCAAAAAAAACTAATTATGATGAACAACCTGTATACTCATCATCTACCTAGCCTTTTCCCAACTATGTTGGGGTCGACCTTCCAGTCTAACTGGATGCAGCTGAACACCAGTATTTTACATGGAGCGATTGCCTACCTGACCTCCACAACCCAGCACATCAACCTGTATACTGTCAGATTAAATAAAATCTTTAGTTTACTCCATAAACAGAATAAAATTCATAACATTACAGGAAGGCGGTAGCAAACACGATCCTCGCTTGATAACGATAGTGAACCTTACCGCCGTAGCAATAAGGCGGTTTATTAAGATGGCCAAGAAGATCAACTCCTTCAAGAATATGTGTGAAGAAGATCAAGTAAGCGTTTGAGTATTTCGCCTTATTTTTTATTTTTTACGACAAGATCATTATGAGTTCTGAGTTGAGCTGCATGATTACTGACAAATGCGTGCACTGACTGGACAGGTCCACTCAAATCTATGTGGTTCTTTCCTCAAATGACCATCCCAGAGATGCATGGTCCTCATATGGCCTGCCGAAGATTATGTCTGGATTTTAAAACGGACTGTGACCTCTGAGTTTGTTTCGGTCTTTCTTCTCAGAGTAGTCGGATAGGAAACACCAAACTCATCTAGTTTTAAAACATAATTAATTTTTGACGTGTAAAAGTGTTTTGTTTAAACCAATTTACAGCAATAAATATCATTTATCAATGTCTGTGAATTTAAATCCTCGGATCAATAATAGCGCGTTAGAGATATTGATTTGATGTTAAATAAATTCCTCTGATATTGCGATAGGTGGCGCTTCTCAAGGGTGGCTGCATAGAGATGATGGTACTCAGGAGTACTATGACGTATGACGGACAGAGAAACCAGTGGAAGGTAAGATATTTCAAAGTTATTGGCGACAAAAATAAGCACCGGTATTTGCAAATGAATTTGTTTTAATTATTTTTTTGTTGAGAAAAGTAAAATAACCACACACCTGGCGGGTTTAGCGGTTTTTCTATTAGAAAATCTCAGTAGAAGTAATTCTTGATTTTTACCAGGTTAACGCAAAAGAATCCCCTTTTTTATATGGAACTTACATTTCTGGCTAAATGACACTTCTGCTTACCCCTTAAGGTAAGAGATGTAGTGTTAAGGCTAGGGCAGTCCGCACCGCGCTTTTTTTTTATTAAAATGTGTTGCGCTGCGGCTGCGTGCGATTAAGGTAGCCGCAACATTCAACTCTAAGTTCAAATTGCCCTATTTATTATTTCAAGAAATCATGGCATTGAAGTCAATACTGACTTAGACAGGTGTATTGACGATTATTATGATTATAATTCTGTAAATGCATAATAATATGTGTTACAGACGCGAATTATATTTTGATCAACATAGAACCTGAGACTGACCTGCAAATTGAAAAAAAAAATACATAAGACGATTTGTATTTCGTGGGTTACCTTAGCGCATCTACCTTAATTGTATCATGCAAGTTAAACTGCAAGACACAGCTAGCCTAACAACCGAGCCATGCCCCAGATCCCGCACTGCCAGGAGCAGTTCGGCTCCATCCGCACGGACGTGCTGAAGCTGGCGAAGGGCAACATCTACCGCTCGCACGAGTCCTTCATCCGCTCCTTCGAGCCGCGCTGGCGCACCGACGAGCACGTCATACTCATCATGTCGGCCATCTTGTTGTTCACGCCCGACAGGATGAAGGTCGTGCATCCCGATGTCATCAAGTTGGAACAGGTGAGTTCGTAGCATCGGCCTCCCGCCCTGAGCACTATTTATTTGGAATCTTCTTCCATTAAAAACAGTTCCCATACATCATAAAGGAGGTTACCTTTTTAGTCATAAAATCTTTCACACGAATCATGCATCAATTCTTTGATCTTCCCTAACTCCTATTACCATCTCAAAGTCTTCTCACGGCATTCTCTCCATTCCTAGACATCCCATGTCCATACCATAACAACCAATATTCACACAGCTTCTGGGACTCCGGCACCAATTTCAGGCTTCTCCTTAAATACTCACTCTAGTACTTCTCAATTGAGGGTTCCTTGCCGAACGACGGGACGACTTTTACGTCACGAGATTACTTTTGAAATTAACTTAACCCGCAGCTTTCGAAACTAAATGGTTGTAATAAAGTTCTTCTTAAACCTAAACTTATATATTGTTTTGAGTAAATTAAAAGCATTTATAAATGATCAAGAACATCAAGTTCGCAAAACTCTCTTTCCTCTCAATACAAAGATTATTCCTAGAAAACTAAGGGGCAATTCTCGTAATTTTAAAAACGTTCACAGTCTGATCTCTAGTCTCAATCTGTCAAAAATACCTCTAATTTCCCTACATTTTTGACAGTTACCTAGAGAAATACTTACGAAACTCTTTTCCGTTCTAGAACTCCTACTACTACCTGCTCCGTCGCTACCTTGAAAGCGTGTACCCAGGCTGCGAAGCGAAATCCACCTTCCTAAAGCTGATACAGAAGATTCTTGAACTTCGCAAGTTGGCTGAGGAGGTGACCGGCGTATACCTGGACGTGAACCCCATAGAACCTCTGCTGATGGAGATCTTCGACCTCAAACACCACGCCGCATGAAACACAGGGTAATATAGCATAAGTATTTATTACTACTTCAGGACACGGATTGGTAGAAAATGGAGTGTTAGGTATTTGGCCGTCGCACACTTTTCATCTCCAATGTTGCAGTGGCAACATAAAATATAAAAGTTACGCAGCATACGTTCAAGCAACATTCATTGTTGTTGCAAGAAGGATTTAGGAACTGTTTTTCAGCTAGTGTTTACCATGAATACAAGGCTTTTAGGATTGAAATGTGAGCCTTATATCGTATTCCGTACGGTAACATTTAAACTGTGCGTGATGCGACTCCCATTTCAATGCTTTACTTTGGGTTGCGTTGGTGTTGAATTGTTTCGGTATGCGACAGCCAATAAACTTCTATCATTCAAATTTTTTTTTGTTTTTTAATAAACCCTGCTCTATGAGTTTCAATTTTATAATCGCAGATAATATTCAAACATATTGTATGCTCATACAAGTTTAATGGAAACACATGCCAAAAGCAGTGCTTACTAGCGTTGATATGAACACTCCATTCTTTATCAATCCGCGTCCAATTTTCTTTGTCCGTCTGTCACATCGGCCTAAATAGCTGTATCCATATTGACATATGGAAATATTTATATTTATTCATAAGTCAAGCAGTCCGTTGGGATTTCTTTTATATTCCATTTGATAAGATATTTTAAAAAACGTTATTCTTGTACAAATGTTACTCGCAAACCGACATATCATACAAAAATTAATTAAATCAAATGCCAAATTAGTAATATTTGTGATATAAAAATCTAACAAACTGTAAGGCTAGACTACATGTCCGATCTCTCACGGTGTTTACAAGTAGTGTATATAGTATGTATGTGTATGTAGTCAACGCCTATAATTAACTATAAGTACAATTTAAGTATGTGTTAGTCGTTTTCACAAGTAGATATTGTTAGCTTGGAGATCATGTTGTACTGACTGGATACAAATTGCGACCGGTCACAGAGTGATGAAACATGGCCGGGCCGTACTTAGCGCAGAAGGCGGCGTCAAGGGCTTTGAAGATCCGTGACATTACTGCTGTCGCGCCATGTTGTTTTTTTTTTTCAAAATGGCGGCCACACTATATCAACTTTGAACGTTAATAAAGGTGACGCTTTACTGAGTTTGGTCCCATTATGTTTTCTGATTGCATTAATGTCAACTATCAATTTATATAGGTTACACGCGTGGCCGCCATTTTGAAAAAAATTAAACAATATGGCGCGACAGTAGGTATGCCAGCGTCCACATAAAATCTTCAATCCCTTAACATTTTTTAGGAACCATATAGTGACATCAGGCTAGTGGGAGTGAGAGAACATGCCCGATACTTCGCAGAGCCTATGTTCAGACCGGTCACGTTTCCTCGGCCGTATTGTACATTAAAAAAAGTCAAGCTCAATAAGTTTAAGAAGCAATTTTGCTTAATAAAGTGAAGTTCAACAAATAGGCTGCAACGAAAACCTCATGAATGTTGTTATTTGTACATTGGCGATTTTATATTAACACACATTTCACTTGCATAGAGTATTAAGGACAAAGGCGAAATTAAAAGAAATAGGATTGAAATCAATGATATTATAAGTATAAAGAAGTAGCACTACGCAGGTGGCACGTTAAAACTTGGCTAGTTAGCTAACCTGCGGGGTCATTGTGTAACACAATATCAGTAGCAATGACTTTCATTATGACAGTTCAACAATATTCATTGCGTTATTTACGTTATTGAGCGGACAAATATTTCGAACATGTGAAGCAATAGATGAGCAATATCCTTCAAAATGATTCAGATTGAGATTGATAGTGTGTTATGCAATGAGGATGTTGAAGTCAGTGTCGCGCCGTACTCGTATAAATAACGTTTCAGTGTAGGCGGTCACCTCTCTTTTAGGAAAATGTAGCTTAGTGTGCCGTTTTTGAAGATCGGATGTAGATCGCCTATCTACCTCTTTTTCTTATTATATCATTGATTGAAATAGTATTTGTCACAGTTGTGTCTACAGACACTTGGCAATATTAGTAGGGTATGCTGGCAATATTTAACTGTATCTTATTTTTACCCGACTACGGCGAAGCCCAAAAGAATTGTAATGTTTTTACAATATTGCCTTAATCTTTGTGTGATATGATATCCACGATCTCTCTATTAAATAGCATCACAGTTGCCATACTATTTATAAATTTTCTATTATATTTCTTATATTTATTTGTTGGTTTTTGAACACATTAGAAAATTTGTTTTAAACAAGATTTTACCATTGTTATATATATATATATATCTAGCCTTATATCAGCTATGTTGTGAACTTAAGCTAAATATCAGTATATTTCACGGAGGGACATCTAATTTGACCTCCACAACACACCCTTGGCGACACCTTTTATTATAACTAACAAAATTCGTAAAAATGGTAAAGCTTTTAAATTTTTATCATTAAACTCACAAAAAATTCGTTGAAATTATAAAAATATTTATTTTATTTAACTTGTAAATAGTTTAACTTTTAAAACTACGTTTATTGTTAATTAAGAGAAGTTTATTTTTATATTAACGTTTAGAACACGATATTGTAAGTGCAATAATTTATTTTATAAGAAGGAAATATATTATAGTTTCTTTATTTTATTGTTTTATTTTACCACTAGCGACCCCCCCTCGGGACCCTGCTAAAACTATAAACGTTCCGGAATTAATTCTGTAAATGAGGATGAAACCACATGAAAATCCGTTGCGTATAAGAACAACGCGGTCACATAAACACGAAAAGTGACTTTAATTTATAATATGTATAGATATTCAAATGAAAACATGTATTTGAATGTATAGCAACTATATAACACATAACTACTACACTGGCATACGGTTCGCACGCCCTTATTTATGCGAAGAAAAGACATGTTGAGTAAAACTACACCAAAATTTTTAATAATTTATTTTTATTAATCATTTTCAACTCACGCCAAACATATTGCCCGCTCTAACCTAAGCATGAGCGATGACAACACAAAAAAATACTATTCGAGCGAACGTTGCCACGGACACCTCTATTTGAGTTCGGAGCGACCAAGAAGTTCGGCAAATATTCAACTATTTATCTACTACATTGCCATTGCCATTGTACAGTAACAAACCACAAAAAAAAAAACATAATTTCTTAAAGAAAATAAACGAAAAAATAAACTATAACTACTTAAAGGTACAGTAAATTGTGACCTTATAATATAAACCACACAAATTATGATCAAGCATCATGTTATTATTTATCATAAGTGTTCATATTGTTTGGTGCTCCACTCCATAGGGGAGTAAAACGTAAAACACACCCCTAAAAATGGGAAAAAACGCACACACACACATACAGCCCTAAACTAGTGAAAGCCGTACAAACAAAATATCTGACACCAATAGAACAATATTGAACCTGTGAATATTTATATAATAGAGCTAAAATCTACAACTTTCCATCCTCAATCCCTAAAGCTAACTTCATTTCTAAGGAATAATTCTGCTCTACTCTATCAAATTTTCCTTCATCGCCATCCTTCTTATCTTCTGCGTTTACCTCTATATCATCTACACAATCCTCAAATACATCATCAGTAGATACATCACTGATGAAAACTTCGCCACTGCGCACTGATTCATAGATTCTAGGATCGTGTGGATCTACATCGTTCCCATTTGCATTACTATCATTTGTTTTTCCATACGCTTTATAGTTGGAAAAGGAAGCGTCTCCTGAACCAGAAGCAATAGGACTACTCCAAATGTCTGAATCCCTTTTACAATCTTTGTCAACCTTTCGTGGTGTACCTTCAGCAGCTTCATCATTCTGAGCTTTATCATTCTCATCGACACTTTTATTGACCTCAGTGGTATCACTTAGTGTAGTATCATTACCAATTCCGGAATCATCTTCGACGATGGCCACCATTTTGTTCACATTCTCATCTGTCAGAGTATCTTCTAAGGATAAGGAAGTATTGTGGCTCGGGATGAGTGTAGCTTCGTTGTCATCGTTCTCTTCGTTGATTGATTCGTTGGGACTGCCTGGGATGAACTGTAGCAACTCGCCAGCCCTCCATCTTTGTTCGACGACGTCCATGTGAGCTTCGAGGAAACGAGATACTTCGGGGAGCTGGAAATGAGGATGATCTCAGTACAGGCTATTTAAAATAACAACAATTTATGTAAATAGGTCTAAGCCGTTCCTCGTGGATCTTGTCAAAAGCAGTTAGGTTGTGCAGATCTCTAATTATTACCTTGAGAATTTCGGAGGTAAGATGATTCCCGTTAATTTTGACGTTAAAACGTGTAATTTATATGCCTATTTGAATTTTTATTTTTACTTTGAATTCAGAAATGCATTGACGATTATACAAGCCTTCATCATTACCTACTTAAGTATATATGTTTCTGTGTCACTTTTTAGTTTGTACAGACGCCAGCACATCAAGCTACTACAATCTGTCAAAATTCTTTAATAGATTTTCCACTTTATCGTTATAGCATTAAGGTTCAAGGTTGATTGGGAAAATTTGACAGTTTCGGGTAGCTTGACCTGCTGGCGTCTGTACATTGCTCTGTACAAAGTCTGGAAATTCAATTCTGTAATGTTGTGCATGTAATCTTAAATAAATAAATAATAATCATTGACGGATTTTTTTGGAAAAAACACCAATTTACAACAGAAATTCTGACTTCGATAGAATCGGTGTTATTAAGATAAATGAAACTTACATTATACTCATTCTCCAGCTGATCAGAGATATGCTCAATGATGGTATTGGTCCGGTTGTCAATGTTGCCGGCATGGCTGTTCATGACGTCATACTGGCGGTACAACTCCCGCTCCTCATACTGTAGCGTACGGTCAAGTATCTCAGACGCCACGTTCTGTTCTATGCGAGCATTCTGTGCCATGTCCGACAGGTTTACTCCTGGAAACGGGGTAAAGAGAAAGAGTTTCATGAGAAGCATCGTCTACAAGAAAACGTTACACACTCACAGTAGCAATGACTTTCATTTCAACAGTTCGACAACATTCACTGTGTTATTTACGTTGCTAAGCATTCAAATTGTTCCAACATATGGAGCAATGGATTAGCAATATCCTTCAAAATGATTCAGATTGTGATTGATAGTGTGTTACGCAATTAGAGTGCTGGTCTGTGCTAATCTCATCCAGGGTAATCCCGCAGTCTTGTAGGGTATCCACCCATTTGGCTGCTCGTGTTTCAATCATTCTTCTACCGTCTCCTGGCAGTATCATGCCAAGTGCCGTGCTCATCTCTTTTTCGGAGCATACTACATCTACATCTATCTAAATATATAAAATTCAAAGTCTTGACTGACTGACTGACTGATACATCAACGCACAGCCTAAGTCGCTGGTCCTAGAGACATGAAATTTGGAGGGTGTGTTCTTCGTGACGAGTAGGTATCCACTAAGAAAGGGTTTTTCGAAATTCCACCCCTAAAAGGGTGAAATGGGGGATTTTGTTTGAAATCTTATTCCTTGAATTAATAAACTTGAAACTTGCCACCAATACTAATCTAAGTAAATTATGAAGTTTGCCATTTTATGTTTTTCTAAACTACCCCCTAAAAGGGGATTTTGGGGGTTTCAAAGTTTGTATGGAAGATTTTTAGCGCCGGGTCCGATTAACTCGAAACTCAGTATTTATACCTAGGATTGAAAGTAAAGAATAATGTGTATCAGGGTTTTTCGAAAATTACCCCTGATGGGCTAAAAAGGGGTAGGTAGTCAATTTTACAGAGGAGGATTTTACTGCATAGCTTGATTAACTCGATAATTAGTATAAATAATCTTTGAGTCAAGTTATGAATACATCCCAATCGATTTTTTTAAATTCCACCCCTGTGGGGGTGAAAAGCGGGAATACAGTTTGTATGAAAAATCTTCTTCAGTAGGTTAATAAACTTGAAACGTTTTTCAAAACTACCCCTCAAAGGCGGATATAGGGGTGTTAAAGTTTGTGTGGAAGAATTTGAATGCGAGGTCCGATTAACTCGAAACTCAGTGTCAGTGACTTAAGACCAAAAATAAAGAATAACATGTATCAAGGTTTGTAAAATGTACCCCTAACGGGTTGAAAAGGGGTAGTTAATTTTACAGGGGAGGATTATAATGCGTGGCTAGATTAGCTCGAAAATTGGTATAATCTGAAACTAATATAATCTGGAAGATTTGAACTTGAAACTGTATGTTACATTTTCACACATAAACCACTGAACTTCTGATTTGGCAAAGAGATAGATGACATCCTGGGGAAAGACATACTTTTTATCGTGGTAGCACGTTCCCGTGGATTAATTTCCGACATCCACGCGGGTGAAGCCGTGGGCAGAAGCTAGTTCTACTATATTTATAATTCAAACAATACCTTGTGAAGGGAACCTGTTATCATTATAAGAATTGATAGTGCTTATTATAGACTTCTTTGCTTCTCTACGATCAATATTTATCATCGTATCGTAGGACGAAGGCAACACGTTACTAGTACTAGGATACGCCGAGCTTGCATCTACAATATTAAAACATCTAATAAACAATGGGTTTATAAAATCTTAATACCTTTTTGGCTTTTATATTAATTCAAAGTGAAAGAATTCTCATCGAAAATAGAAATATCTTACTCGTATCACCAGACGCGCTAGGAACTGGCTCCTTTTCATCAACAGGAACTCCTGCTGCTGTATCCTCACTATCTTGATCCCCATGACGTCTTCCAGAAGACTTTCTATCTGCCTTCTGCCCTGCGCTTTTCTCGTCACTTTTAGCCATTCCAACAGTCTTCTTTTCAGCAGCAGTTTTATTGTCCTTCACCCATTTGCCCTTATCTTTAGAAACGGCAGTTGCTTTAGCAGATTCCTTAGGATTTGGCTTACCTTTGGGTGCAGTGGTAGGCCTATTAGTTGGCTTCTTAATAACTTTAGCTATTTCATCTTTAGATTCCTCTTCAGTTGAGCTTGAGCCGGATGATATATTTATTGAATCGGTTTCACCTGATGATGCTGGAATTGAAAGATTATTCATTATTTTAGTAAATAAGGACTCGTTTCAAGTAATCCTTTCTGAGCTGACTGCTTAGTAAGTGCATTTCTGGCTATATGCCTTCACAGAAAACCTTCCTCATTTCCTTTCATAAACAATACAATAAAGAAATTATAGAGACGCCTCTTACAAAAAAAAAATGAGGTTCAACACTTGAAAGATTCACACTGTTCTCCTACTATATAAAACTGTGTTAAAACTTCAAATTGTATGTCAAATCAATCATGCTAATTACCGGCAGACTCGACTTCCTCCTCTCCAATCTCATATTGTACATCAGTGTTGGGTCTCTGATTATCCAAATATTGGAACAGCACTGCGCCCGGCACATGGGTCAACTTCACTTTAGCTTCATCTGCAATGAAATTACATTATTAAAGTCTTCTGTTCTAGTTGAAGACTTCTCATATTTAAGTAAAAGTAGAGCTTAACACGTTAACAGAGGGAACCATAGCGCTTCCATCTTTTTCGTTTTCATTTCTTACATTGATTACTCAACGAAAATATTTTTCATCTTACCAGGTTTCTCTCCAGCAGTTAGTTGGCTGAATGCTGCTTGGTCGAAGGCATTGTCATGGCGATACGTGGTAAACATCGTCTTCTCCTTCACTAAGTGCGCGGGCACGCTATCCAATCCCTTGTGGTATGCGTCCATTTTTTTCTTGTCGTACAATTTCTGGGATCAAAGTAAAATACGTAAGTTAATACTGATTAACTTCATGAGTTTATGTCCATGTGCATGGAGAATTATGTGCTAAGTTTAAAAGAAGATGAATATAAGGGAATAAGCAGACCAAAGAGAAGATGGATAGATTATGAGAAAGAAATAAATGCCAAAGAAATGAAATAAGATAACGACTGACAAAGACGTGTCAAAGAAATGCGCCGTCCCTATGCAGATTGGGATACGGGTTTGGTGATATACCTTCTACCACTAAGACCTACTAACCATGGGGTCAACAGCAGGTTCTCCCCTGTCAATCCTAGCCTGTCGTTCCTCCTGTTCTCGATCCAGCTCAGCGAAGATCTCCAGGTCATCAGCACTTGGCTCCAGATCCAGGTCCTCATCATCAAACTCCTCATTGTTCATGCGGTGCATGTAGTTTATGAGAGCTACCCCTTCGCCTCCCAATTGTGCTGGAAAATTAATATTACGAAGTGCTGACGCGTTACATAAAGTATGTAGGTAAGTTTACTTTCCTGGCCCCAAGTTGTTGAAAAAGGCTAAGGTAATTATTATTTAAGCAGGAGAACCTAAAGATAGAAAAAATGCTAAAGATCACCACCACACATACGGTATAGGGGTGATTTTGTTTTGTTTTGTGAGTTTGCACCATACACAACATACAAGTTGGTTATTAATAAATATTCCTATATCTTCAGCTTCTCGTCGTCTCTTGCAAAAAAGCATGTTTAAGTGTGGAATGTTGAAGTGTGTGTTTCCACTGCAATCTTCTAATTTATTTTTTACGTTTACCACCTTTTCGACGATAGTCCAAGTTTATTTACACAAATAAAAACATTGTGATTACTATTATTATGCACAGCTGTGAGCAACTCACCACTAGGTCTTCTTTCCACTTGTTCTTGGCTGGTAGACGCTGTGCTACCTCCTTTATCTTTACTCTTGTCATCTCCTTGTTTAACACTCTCCTTCTTTTCTTCGGATTTCTTAGGCGAGTCTTTTGGAACAGCTTTCTTAGGTAGAGGAATTTCTTTAATGGGAATTTTCTTAGTTCTTTCTTGTTTTTCAGTAATAGTCTTCTTGTCGTGATCTATGATTTTATTGCCTTCAACTACCTCAATGACTTTCTTTTCTTTGGCATTTTCTTCTTTACCTTTTTCTTTCTCAGTATTTTCTTTAGTTTTATCTTTTCCTTTTTCTATAATTTCAGTATTAGTATTGGTCACATCTTCAATAACAACTTTATTGTCATTGACATTAGGTTCATTTTTGTGAGCACCTTTTTTCTTCGTTGAATCTATTATTTGAATCAATGGTTTCTTCTCAGCTGAAACTGAAGTTTTTTCCTCGTCGGGGTTGATTTCGGTTACCTTTAGTTTGTCTTTACGGTTTTTAGAATCTATAATTAATTAAAAATTGTAAATAATGACAAAATAACTTCAAAACAAAAGTGAAACACAGTTAATTGTATTTACCTTCCAAAATCTTCGTAACCCCCTGTCTTCCAGAAGTTCCAGTATGCGTTGGCTGATTGTATAAAAGATTGTTGATTGCTTCAAATTCTGTGGTAATGTCACTGTAAATATACAAGACAATATTTTAGTTTACTAAGAAATTAAAAATTAAAAAAAAAATCGTTAATCAAGGTCTGTCAGGTTAGCTGGAGCGTCGATCTTCACAGGGTGGTAGATAGCAGCTGGATAAGAGTAAACAAAGATCCAGATCATCGGCGTGCGCTCGGAGAGGTCTATGTCCAGCATTAGACTGCTGAAGGCTGATGATTCAGGCCTTGTAGACTGTAGATTTGTAGACCATTTTCTATTTTTGTTAAGTACCTGGTAATTGTTGACAGGCATAGACTGTCATTTAACACTGTAATTTGAAAACATTGTAAAAACCATTCTATTTTTAAAAGAGATCGTTATTTCTTGCTGGCTCTTCTCCATAGGAAACGACAAATTGAAACCGTGCACCTAACTTCTGGCGCTTCGTAAATGTTTATGTTAAACAAAAAAAAAATGGTTTTAATTTGATTTTGATACACAGTTGACTATTATAGGGAAAATGGTCCTCGGACACTTACAGTTTTTGGTTCTTCGGTTTAATATTTCCGTAGCCATACCAATAGTCTTGCGGGGGTGGTGGTGGTGGTTCGTTCGTAATCTCTTGTACTAAACGCTTGCTGCGGTCTATTTGAGACCACTCAATATTGCCCGTCTCGGGATCTAATGAATAACAAGGAAAAAATTATGTTACTTGAAGCATAAACTTTCTGATAGAGATGTCGGAATTTCTGATATGGGGGGTTTTTACTGGTTTTACTTCCAGATTGGCCAAACTATTGTGTTTTTCTGGAAAATACCAGGAGTAGTCTCACGTTCCGAATCGTAAAATTTTCAATTTTTTTGTCTAAATATAGATTGAATACAGATTGCAGAAAAGTGCCAGACCTTTTGAAAAACACAGATCATCCCATTTGACATGATTTTACATAAGTCAACCTCTTTCATTAAAAGCCTTCTGGTCAGTTTAAAGACTGAAATCAAACTGTAAGCCCTTTGCCCTTTCCGTTAAAATCTAAACAGCATTTTATTACTTACCATCTTCCTTTTTGTCGCCCTCATCGCTGCTGTCTTCACTTGTAGAATCATCTTCAGATTCCGACAGCATATCCACAGCCACTCCACCCTTGACTTTTACCTCTTCTGGTCCATACTTCAGCTCAAGAGATGAAGGACCTTCAATTTCAGGTACTTTTGTTTTATCTTGTTGAGTTCCATCATTTGGCTTGACTTCTTCGGGGTTTTCTTCTTCCTGTTAATTAAACATTATTTAGAAGGAACAAGGGGGTTAACGAACAGAGAGTGCACCTGTGTTTGCGCACACACTTGTGCACTGTGATATCTCCTGCGTACCTGGCTAATCTCCGTTGAGATTGGCCACTGTGACCGAAATCGGTCGGGAGGCTATTATTTATAAAGCTATTTTGAGAAAAGATATATTTTGGAAGTGTTACTTTAAATTCTACTTTTGCTTTGTCAAGGTATACAATAATATACTTTTCTCCCGCCTTTTAATTCTACCCCGTTGGTCTGGTGGTTGCAAGCTCGACTGCTGAGCGTGGGGTCCTGGGTTCGATTCCCCGGTCGGGCAAAGCGTTATTGAGTTTTCCAATAGGAATTTCTTAGTGGAGTTTGGAAGTTGGCAGTTTAATACCCCCGTGCGGTCTCTTCTCGGCCCTCCCCGGTCGTGTTAGTTAGTCGTCCCATTGGACTATGAGAGCAAAGGAACAGAGAATGCACCTGTGTTTGCGCACACACTTGTGCACTATAATATTTCCTGCGTGCTTACTACTTGGTTTAAGGTTGAGATTGCCACCGTAAATTTAATCGGTCGGGAGGATATTATTTTTGATTATACTTTCAAATGTTAACCTTTGGTGGAATTCCTTCTGTCTCCCGTGCCTCCTGTTCCTTAGCCTCTCTTATTGCCTTCTTCTCGTCGCGCATCTTGACTAAGAACCGGACACTCTGCATCACTTTCTCTTGATCTCTGGCTATCCAGCTAAAAAAGAAATTTGAAACAATGTAAAAGAATAACTGACTTGAGTTTGCAGTAGTTATACAATTATGTCAATGGGAAACGATACATTTGTGTGTATGAAAGTGTTTTTAATGTCGGTTATTTTATCGTAAACTGCTGAATTGAGACAAAGAGCCGAGCGAAGAAAATCAAATAGTACGCCATAAAAAAATGTCAATCAGGGCTAAAACTTTGTGTGATATGCCGGAAGTTGTACCATATCTCCTCGTGGAACCCCGTCCCCAACTCTACAAACTTATATACTTAATTAACGAGAGTAAAGCGATGTCTCCCTATGTATCGCTTACCGTTTCCTCTCAGCAATCTCCTCTTGCAAACCACCTCGTTGCCACGCTTCAGCGCATGCGCGGTCCCTAGGGAACACCGGACGGTTGTCCAGGTTGAGGAGTTCCGTCAGCCGAAGAGTCAGGGTCTTGCGGTACGCTGGGATGTTGCGAATCACTGGGTTACCGGTTAAAACCAACACTGTGAAATATATTGTGAAGTTAGTAAAGTTCGTGACTGGACAGTCCCGTTAATATGGCACATCGATATCGTAAGTAGTGCTACAGCTAAACATGAGGTCTTGAGTTCGATTTTCGGGTCAGTCAAAATGTTATTGAGTTTTCCCACCAGGAATTCCTCAGCAGCTGCCCTGTAGGCCCGCCCCCTATTACATGGGACTTAAACATAACTGGCGAAACGTGGGATACACCTCTGCCTAACCCTTCGGGAGAATCAAAAAAGGTTCGGCTTTGAAGTTCGTCATCTGCCAGTCACACCTGTGTCACAGTCTCTATATAAAACGTCTGGTCTAAAAGAAAAACCAATATAATACGTGTCTGTTTATTTAAAATACCTTTCAATATAATCATATCGGCAAGTACATCGACTATGAGAGGATCCTCCAAGCGATTGTATGATAGATCCAATACGGATAGATTCTTGCAAAACTTTAGATGTGCCAAGTCGTCTGAAACATTTGTTAAATGTTAATAGATACATGACGTGTCATTTAGAAACCTTATGAGCAACGAGAGAAGAGTACTTCCAGCGCGCAGCGGGGGAATTGTGTACACACTATCAGTACCAATAGCTTTCATTTTGACAGTTCAAGAACATTCATTGTGTTATTTACGTTGCTGAGCAGTGTATTACCAATATCCTTCAAAATGATTCAGACTAAGATTGATAGTGTATTACGCAATTAGGGTGCTGGCTGATTTAAATTATCTTCGCATGTCAAATGGTTTATTAATTTTGGATTCAAGTAAAGCGTTTGACTAAATCGTCCGCAGATAAAAGAAAGTAATCTCGAATGCCTAAATGTTATAATGCGTAGTTGTATTTACTCATACTTACCAACACCACTGAGCATGTTATGGGCAATGCTTAGCGTATGTAAATCGGGAACCACGTCCAAATTCTCGATTGTTCCGATGAAATTGTGGTCAATATTCAAAGTGTCCAACTTAGGGCACCCATCTAAGTTTTCAATCTTCCTCAGGACATTATAATGAAGGTACAAGCACTTCAGTTCAGACAACGTGTCCAGTCCTTCAATCCTCTGGATGCCGTTGTTCTCCAAAAATATGCATTTCAGACCCGTGTATTCTTCAAGGTTTTCAATTTTAGAGAATCCCTGCAGAAAAATTGTATGGATTGAAAATAGGTACCTAAGTCTAGTTATAATATCTTGGGTGGTAATATCCTTCTTTAAATTTCTTCCAAAATTATGATCGCGGGTCAATGTGAATTTAATCTGATTGACATAAGGTTCCAATTGCATTGATTGTTGCGCTCTCATGAAATGCTACAACTATACCTAGTCATCATTATATTAAAAAAAGTCGATACTTACCTCGATGTGAATTTTACATTATACCTATTCTTAAAATAACTTTTACCTTAAAATGCAAATATAGAATATCATTGAGATATGGCGTGTTATACAGTTTGTGTTGTCTGCAATGGTTTTTTATGAACTCCTTTGTCATCCGTGGGGTTTTTTCCATGTCCTCTAATTCTTTCTGCACTTTTCTCTGGAACTCTCTTTGCCTTTGTCTTTCTTTTTGAGCATCAGCTTGCTTCATCATTTCTTCTGCCAGCTTCTTCTTAACTTCTGTCTGCTTCTTGTCTTCGTCAGCTTCGAACACTGAAAGTAATTAAAAGATCAGGTTGATCGCTACATTTTCGTAACGTGAAAGGAGTCTGGGTGAAGAAAACATGCAGTTTTACCTGGGTCTCATGACAAAGACCTTTGACTGTAACGGACATAGGGTTTATTATTCTAAGTAGATATAACTCGTTTTTATTTTATTACCTTCACATTTTCCATCAATGAGCATGGGTACTTCTTTGCAGCCTGATGATTCTGATTCTCCCGCCTCAATATGGTCTCCTTGAGCTCTAGTGTCAATCTCTTCTGGTGGTAACTCACAAATCTTCCCAGACTTATCTGCCAGAGCCTTCTTCTTATTCTCTTCCCTCCGAAGCATATTATTGGCTAATCTTAAGACGTCTTTATTATCCTTCATCTTATCCTTTATATCATAAAGAAGATTGCTTATCCTGTGGCTCCGTTCTTGTTCTTGTTTCTTTTGCAACTCTACAGTTTTCTTCTGTTTCTCATCTTGGCAGGAGAAGTCAACATCCCACAGTTCCTTACGTATCTTCTTGCCATTTTCATCAACTTGTTCGGTTTTGTTATCAGACTTTTCTTCAATGGTAGACTTATTGGCAGCAGCACACTGGTTTTCTTCTTGTTTAATTTTTCTGGCTTCTTCCATTTTTTTCTTCATTGGGTGCAAAATGTCATGGGATTTCAAAAGTATTTCATCAACTTCTTTGATGAACGTTTTGCACTCATCATTTCTCTGTTCATACCTAGCCTTGCTTTGATTTATTCTATCTTCGTGATGTCTTATCTCAGAATTCAGTTTTTGAATAGCGTCATGTATACTATCCATTTGTGGGTCAGAAACAACATCGATTGATTTTTCTTCTGTCTCGTCGGTTGGTTTTCTTTCTTCCTGAACATCCTTGGCTTTTCCCTCAACATGAATCCCACGCCTAAGAATTTCGCCTTCTTCTTTTATTTTGTCATAAATTATGTTAGATTTCCTTGAATTTTCTAATGCCTCATTAACGTCATTCAATAATTCGTTCATACTGTTCAGTTTATTTGATATATCTTCACGTATAAGTGTACTTAAGTTTTCAGCACCTTCAACGATGTTCCGAGCTAGATTTTTCATTTCTTTCACTTCCATTTCATTATTCTCTGGCTCTCCCTTACTGGTCGCTTCAAATATATTTTCCAGATTGTTTTGTAACGTTTGCTCCGTTTCCTCATCAAACTTTTGTAGCTTATTTTTGTGAACAGTTTCTAATGGTATTTCCTTGACATCGATTTTAT
Organism: Apamea crenata; assembly: GCA_949629185.1. Classification (NCBI taxonomy): domain Eukaryota; kingdom Metazoa; phylum Arthropoda; class Insecta; order Lepidoptera; family Noctuidae; genus Apamea; species Apamea crenata. Next base: position 724,004 of record OX451375.1, read on the forward strand.
TTTCGTCAGAGTCAGAAGATTTGGTATTATTGTTGTTTTTTGAGGTCTTATTCAATCTGGGTGGTGGTGGTACTACATTATTTAACACTGAATTTATTGCTCGTAATGTTTTCTCAGTATCTTTCAGTTTCGCTCCAAAACTTTTAGGAAATACATCTTCTACGTTGATATTTTCGTCTTCTTCGTGTTTTGGTTTGTCTGGTTTACTTTTACATTTTCCGCTAAGATCAGGAGTCACAGGGTTATCTACTAAAGGTATATTCATAGCTGCGTTTATGGCATACTTTTCTTTTACTTCCTCAAATGCTGAGCGCCTTATTTGCCCTTTTATTAACTGCACTGATGACGCTTTAAGGATCGGGCTCTTCTCTATTTCTATAGTTCGTATTACTTTAGGATCTTGAGATGATTGTGCCTCGTCATAGTTATCAGCCATTTTTCCTAACATATCTTTAGTTTCTTGATATCTTGTTTCATAAGACTTTGTGGTGAACTGACTAACCACTTTTTCTATCGCATCGTAGTCTTTTTCATCGCTATCCGAACTTGCACGTCCAATGTGCTCTGGACCAGTTTCAACGCATTCATGTTCACATTTTACTTTGTAGTCAGATACAGAATGCATTAAAGAAAGCATGTTTTTGTAATTTAATTTGTTAATTTGCTCTTTGTCACCTTTAGCAGCATCCAACTCCTTCCTCATGTCGTTGTAGCCTGTTACGTTTATTTCGTTCAGGGGTATAGCTACTTGCTTGTTCAAGCCTTCGTTTTGCGACATGATCTGAATTTGGCGCGCTTTCTCCGCTATGATAGGGTTGTCCTTCAATATCTCTTTTATTTCTTCTAAAGTCAATGGTTTATTGTGGTCATCTATTTTGGTAAAAGGCTGACCAGACATTACTTCTTGCTCAGTTTTAACTTGACCAGGGTGAGAAGCCGCTATATATGGTTTATCTAAACCCACAGTTAGAGGTTTGAGCTCATTCTCAATAGCTTTCTCGATCATTTCTTTAGGAAGCTTGGCATCCTGAAAGAAAATTTGCAATTCTTTTCTTTTTTTCTCTTCATATTGAGGATCCTGTAAAGAATCAGGTACCTCCATTTGGAACTGAAATAATTTTATTCTACTTTGTAATTATGTCCAATAATCTTTATTTTACCAGATAAATTAATAAAGTAATACTTATTTGCTTTGTTTGACACAAATCAAACAAAATTTGGTGTAGTTACGTATAACTATAGTAACCATATTAATTTGTTTGGTCGATTTTGAATATAGAATTACATTACGTCAATGCCAGTCTCACCAAGGGGTGTCATATTACCCAGTAATTGGGTTGTGGGTGGAGGTCAGATAGGCAGTCGCTATAGGTAAAATACTGGTATTCAGCTGCATCCGGTCAGACTGGAAGCCGACCCCAACATAGTTGGGAAAAGGCTAGGCAGATAGCCTTAGTAAAAATACATACATACAATAAATACATTAGTGAATTTATTAGGCATATACACTCTTTATTAAAATAACAGTTTTTTTCCTACATAAATTTCGAAAAAATCTATCTAACAACAAAAATTAAGATCGGTAATCTTGTACGGATTGTAAGATATTTCATATTTTATCTGTAGTGTAGTACTGCGCTGTCAACTCAAAATGTTAATGTCATTCTTCTGCTTCATAGTGTCATCGTCAAGTTGATTGACAAATGACAATTGACATTGTCAGCATCGTTTTCAAAATAAATAGGTATTTTCCACATTCTTTATTAAATACCTTGAATTTCACCGGAAAATTGAATCAATACGAATGAAGCTGAAAAGCTAAATGTGCTAAAAAGTGGTCATAAAATTACAAGATGACTGACGAAAGGAATTTTCGATCGTCGTATTACGAAAAAGTCGGATGCCGGGGGGTCGAGGAAAAGAAATCACTTGAAATATTGATGAAAGAGAAACCTTGGGACAAAGTGAAGCTAAAGCAGTTCTGTTTGAGGTTTACAGTGCCGGCTGCGTACAGGAATCTAGTATGGAAAGTGTTACTGGGTAAGTTTCGTTTACTTAGATGGGTACTTATAAACAATGTCTGAGATAGTACGTATTGGCAAGAAAATACCATAATTTTCATGTAATGTCATGGAAAATACAACCCTTCTTCCACCAGGGACGGTTTCAAAGGGTGACCAAGGCTTTATTCAAAGGTATAGGCATCAGTCTTTTACAATAAAATGCCAACAGCATAGCTAGAATATTTTGTGACTTTATAGGAAAGAATTCATTTTTGCCTTAGGAGTAACTAGAAGTTAATCACATTATACCAACCCATCACTGTATCAAATTAATGGCCTAGTAAAATAGCGAACCAAGCAATAAAGCCAAATAATAAAGATTAGACCTGGTTCAATATTTTAGATATTTAGATAGTGATTCAATAGAAAATGAGATGTTATTGTATGTTACAAAATCTCATTTTCTATTTAGAAGTACCCACATATATTTTTATAGACACCCTTTTTTAATATCAATTATTTACTTAGACATATTTACATAATTGATAAATTTTTATTATTTACATACTAGCTATTGCCCGTGACTTCGTCCGCTTGAAGCAACATTCTTATTTTTTTTTCCCTAAGAACCTTCTACAAAGTAGGTATTAGAAAACTTAAAAAAAAAAGATGGATGAAATTGGTAAAGTCGTTCTCAAGTTATAACATGACCAAGGGAAATAGGGATTCATTTTTATATATATATAGATTTAACATCATCAACACTGATTAATTACTATTATTACAAACTAACACTAAAATATTATATACTAGTATACAATACGAAAAAATATAGAAAAAGGCCTGCTCCCAATACCGACGGACTACTATTTTTATATTTTTTTATGTTTTATTAAAAAATGTATTTAATAAATAAGTAAATACAATAAATTAAAAAATATCTACAAGTATATAAAAATGAAAGGAAATAATCAAATGGCATCAAAAATGAGCTGATTCTTTGGCCAAAAAATAGGCCAGGCACGTCACGCCACGTCATGTGAAGACTGAAGAGTCAACCGACCGCTTGGCGAAAAAAGTCATTTATTTGTTTTTATTCTTTTGAAAATAATATCACCTTCTCTCTCAACCACCACTTCCAGACATACTACCCGTCTACCCAGACTCGCACCAGTACGTAATGGAACAACGTACTGAGCAGTACCAAGACTTGTTGTATGCAGTTGAGATGTTTGAGCTAGTGGACATGGATAATCCTCGCTGTCAGGTGCTGTTTGAGATGTGGCTGCTGGAAAATGAGGAGAGGACGCCTCCGCTCTTCCCAGAGACAAATTTCTCAGTGAGTAGTATTTATAATATTTGTATGTAAGTATAGATTCTCATTATAGAATGAGAATCTGTTATTGGCTGAACTTATGAACAACTTTAAAATTACTTTAGTATTGTATAAGTTTAAAATCTATTTCTCAATTCAAATATCAAGTAAAAGACTGAACTGAAGACTGAACTGTGAGTATTTATATATATATTTTTTTTATTTACGATTGTATTACTTTTATTTAGTAAAAGTTAACTGGTGTTGGAAAAATCTGCCCTTAGTATTATGTATTTATTTAAGTATATGTTATTTTTTTTGCATTATACCTATGTAGGTATATTTAATATTTTAGTTTAAAGCATCACAAAATCAAATTCTTCTCTTCTTGTTTTTGCACACACTATTCTACATTTCTTTTTCATTTCTCCTTTTGCAGGTCTGCTGGAAGAAATTTCTTGATAATTCCTTTTTTTTCGAAATAAGCAGTAACTTTGTACTCAATACTAATATAATATGTTATATCTGCATCCATTTTACTGTGTTTTAGTTTCTTAGGCAATAAAAATGACTCAAAACGCTTTTCTAATATTACCAATTTCTTTCTCCAGTCTGCACAAACATTCATTCCTATAGTGAATACTCTGCTAGAACTGTATGATGATGAGGTGGATGTGTACTGGCTGGCAAAAAGTTTGACCGATGTGGTACGTAACATGCAGAAGGATCTGCCAAAACTGAAGGAGGCATTTACCACCATGCTTGAGAAGGAAGATGGGGACCTGTTCAAGTAAGTGTGACAGACCATTATAATAGGTTGGGGAAAAAGTTTCTTCGCATTTTTTAAGAAAATTCAAAACATTTTTTTTATATAGTTTATTTACATTTAACTAAAGTATGTAGGTACCATTTTGTTCGATAACTTTTTGCCATCTTGTAGGTAGGGACATGATCCCATTGCTATAGAAATTTTGGGACTTCTGATCATAATACCGCGACAAGTGGTTTTGGCAGTCCTCTCGTGATGTTAACCTGACACTGCCTAAAGAATTCTGAAGAGACCGAAACAGGTGGAAATCTGAAGGTGCAAGGTCAGGACTATACGGCGGATGCATCAAACTCTCTTAATTTTTGCTGAGTGGCTAAAGATGTGTGAGGTCTAGCGTTATCATGATGAAAAACCACACCCCTTCTGTTGATTAATTCCGGCCGCTTTCTCTAACTTCTTGCTTTAATCTCATCAGTTGTTCGCAGTAGAGTTCAGAATCGATGGTCCTGTCTTGTGGTAGGTAACAGCACATAATGAATAATGCCCTTCCAATCCCACCACACACACAGCATCATCTTGTTGCGAGTTAACTCGGGTTTCGCCACAGTCTGTGAAGCCTGACCAGCCTTTGACCACGACCTTTTTCGCACGTTCTTGTCGTACGTGATCCACTTTTCATCACCAGTTATCAGCTTCTTCAAAAATGGTTCGGTTTCATTACGTCGTAATAAAGAATCGCAAATGAGTACACGGTTCATTAGGTTTCTTTCAGTGAGCTGGGTACACAAAAAAGCTCGATATTTGGGTACCTCACGATACGCAAATATCGAGCATTTTTGTGTACCCAGTTTTTTTCAAATGCGCCAAAACTGTTTTGTGGTCAATTCCCAGTTCTTCAGCTACGTCGTAACTACTGATATGCCGCCGATCTTGCTCCACTTTAAAAAAAAAAAAAAAATTTAAAAACTAGCTTTTATTACTTATTAATAAAAAGAACTAAAAAGTAAAAAATAATTTAAACCTGATAAGAAATAAATAAAAGCGTGTTACATTTTGATTTAAGAACATTTAGAGCACAATGTAACACGCTTTTATTTATTTCTTATCAGGTTTAAATTATTTTTTGCTTTTTAGTTCTTTTTATTAATAAGTAATAAAAGCTTGTTTTTAAAAAGTTTTTTTTTTCGTTTAATTTTATTTTTAACTTTTTAGTATTTTTGATGCGAGATTGACTACGGCGTAGTTCGTAGCGCGTAGCAGTGGTTTTCCGTTATGTGCGTTTAATGCACTTAAGCTACCTGTTCATCTTTAGTCCCTGGTTACCATGTAACACCAAAGTACTCGTCAAGACGAATTAAACGAGCCTAAACTCGATGGGGTTATGTCGTTTAATTACCGAGTTCCTATGGCCATCTTCCAGCTCCATCATCAGACCCTCGTTACCATGTAGTATCAAAGTACTCGTTAAGATGAATTAAAAGAGCCCAAACTCGATGGAGTTGCGTCGTTTAATTACGGAGTTCCTATGGCCACCTTCCAGCTCCATCATCAGACCCTGGTTACCATGTAGTATCAAAGTACTCGTCAAGAGGAATCAAACGAGCCCAAACTCGATGGGGTTGCGTCGTTTAATCACGGAGTTCCTATGGCCACCTTCCAGGTCCATCATTTTTTTCATTAGATTCACTCATCTTGACAGTACGAAAAACAAATGAAAATCACAAATTTTCCTAATTTGAATTTGGAATTATGTTCTTTAAAATTTAAACTTTCAATGATACCAAAACCAGCCAGATACAAATAGTATAGCCAAAGAGATTTTATTACAACTTCATACATACTATAATGCGAAAAGACTTTTTCCCAACCTAATATTTAAAACATATTTTTGTCCATACAATCCTTGAACAAGCCTTGGAAATCTTGGAATCATTGTAACTAGAGAATAGTACAACTGTACACAGATCTTTTGTTGCGTGGCCAAAATCGGAACTAACGTCGCCATCTTGATTTTTCTATACATTTCACCATTCGCGCCTCCCTGTCATATCATTCAAGCGCCAAAAGATTTTTGTAGCATTGTAGAGTGCTAAAAGGATCTTTTGTTGCTTACTAGCACAGGTTGGCTTTAAAAGATTTAGAAGCGTTCAGGCATAATCCCGCGGATGGTATCTTCGCACCACCGCGCCGGCCGCTCGGCCGAGTGCATGCGTACTGAGCAGTCTATCGCAAGGACAAGCCATCAGTAGGGTAAAACTAACCTGTCTCACGACGGTCTCGTTGGGCAGCTGGATCAAGGGCTTGATTCAGAAAGCGGTACTTCTGGACACGGCTCGCATTGTCAGGAGGTTCCTCTCTCTGGAGCCCTGACCACCGGTAGCTTGGACCCGGTTCCCGATACCGGTGGGCTACTATTTTTTATATTTTTAAATGTTTTTATACCTTATAAGTTCTAATATTTAAAAATATAATTTATATGTTGACATTGAATTATATGAGATAATAAAATCAAATAATTTAATAATTATAAAATCAAATAAGTTACAATAATAAAATCAAATAAATCAATAATAATACTATAACAAAACATACAATCAAATGAATAAAACAGTATTAACTTTTTTAATCAATGTTGATTATAAAAGTTAAAACTGGAACAAAGAAATACAGAACAAAACATGAGTAACGGAATTCAAACAAGAATCAACTGTCAGCAATCTGTAAGTTGTCGTAAAAGATGTTTGCGAAATTGATGATGTCAATGGTATAATAGTAACCGGCATGAGTCGTGACTCGTGAGCACAAACTGACACCTGCGCAGTAGTTCATTTTTCGGTCTCTTTGGCGGAATGAAGAAGGCGGGGGGCACCGAGGCTGTACGCGATTGGTTCGTCTGTCGATGCTCGTCGTCTATTGGACTCTCACCTGTCATTCGGCTACACACACACACGCACACACTTTCGTGCACTTTTAGTGACTTACGTTTTTAATTTTGAAATAGTTTATTTTTGTTAATTCGTATTTGTTAAGTCAAAGTAACGGTTAAATTTGTTTCTTCACTATTTTAGCAGTTACTTGAATGAAGAAAACATTTGCCGTATCAGTAAAGGTCAAGTAAAAGTTAATACTTTGACTGATTGTGTTGATGAAGAAACTGGCTGTAAGTCACAAAGGCCTACAACATTACTGTATCAAAGTAAAATTTCAAGTACCACTAATATTTTAATTATAGTTTGCGTAAGTACCTATCAATAATTTGAGCAAAAGCGGTACTAAATAAATTTGGCCGAAAGTGAAGTGAAATGCGCGAGCTTGCCCCCACTACTGCCCCCATCTGTGCTCACGACTCGTGCGGGGCATTATATCGGTGCAAGAGTGGCTTTCATTATACGTCCTCATGAAACGGTTCAGTGGTGTCGATCGCCCGAGGTTGGTTCGAACTGTAGATGGTGTGAACACATCTGATTTGCGGTCGATCCTATCTATAATATGTATGTATTTACAAAAAAAAAATGTATTTATAAGTAGTTTATCAGCCATCTTGTTACAATAACACAAGCATTAGGTTGCTTAGCTTGGGACAATGGTGCTGTGTGAAATGTCCAGGGATATTATTATTTAAAGAGTATTCTATTCTTGTACAGCTGTGCAATTACATTTTAGTTTACAATAATACTGTCTATGTATCTCTGGACATAAACAATGTTTTTTTTTTCTTTTCCAGTCATCTGGTTGACATAAATGCTTTGGAAGTGTTACCACTAACAAAGTGGTTCAACTGCTGCTTTGCTGGAGTTTTGGACGACACCTCTCTTACCAAGTAAGAATATTATATAGATAAAAGCAAATCTATTAGGGGAAAAATTATGAGTAATGTGCCCAAATTAAAGATGAATAAATAAATGAACAACTTCACATTTAAAGGGAATTCTCGTAATTTTAAAAACGTTCACAGTCTGATTTTAATCTGTCAAAAATGAATAATGTAATGTGTGTGTGTAATTTCCCTACATTTTTGACAAGTTTTTACATTTGTTTGTCGTCGAGGGTGAGACTGCGAATAGATTTTGAACGTTTTAAATTACGAAAAATGGCTTTCTGGCTTATCTCCCAACAAATATGTTTTTCTCTCTTCTACAGAATATGGGACAAAATATGCAGTGGAGCTCCAAAGATACTATCTTATGCTGCCGTTATGTTAATCGTAACGTTACGCAGAAATATATTGCGCTCCCAGAATGCTGACGACGTGCTGAAATGCGTATCTGAGGTAAACAAAAATCACAGCAACTAAATAACCAAAAAAGTAGCAAAAAAAATACATAATATACTCAAGTAGCTTTTTTAATTACGCAACATTCAATTTCTTTCTGATAATATCAAATGACCATCATTTAGTTAAAACTTCTTTCTCCCCTTAAAACCTTAAAACACTTATTTCTTATTAATTTTCGTTTGATTATATTTTATAGATACCAGAACAATGTGAGGAAGTAGTAGCAAACAAGGCGATCGAGCTGTGGCAGTACTACGGCGCCCAGCCTCAGAGCGACACCTTAGCCAAGAAATGATGTATGACCTTCTAATGGGGTGATCTCATTAGAAGGAAAACGGACTGTTTTTGAGTTGGATCTAGGGTGCGGCAGCTTAGCTTTCGAAGTTATGGAACCTGTATGCGATGGCCTTTTCAGAGTTCTTTTTTTTTGGTGTGGCAACATTTGTATTTATTTGAAGCAGAAAAAAGAATATCGTCTGAAAAGTTCATAATAGTAGTTTAATAAAATATTACAACAAGCGTAATTGAGGGGTACCCCAAAGGGGTTGGCAGTTGTGAACATTTCGCCTGTTACAAGTCCCATGTAAAATTTAGATTTGTATTTAGTCATGCTAGTAAACATGAAATTTTATGAATCTAGAATTCTAGATAGATAGCAGTAGACAAAATTGGCGGTTAGAAAGAGACACGTGTAAATTATGAGATTCTGCAACTTTAGACTAAGCTTTGATTTGGATAAAAAACTCGCTAAGAAAGCACTCTGCTTTGAGCTGAGGCCATTTCATACGGGCCTTTAGAATGTATTGTGAAGTTCGATGTCGATTTTAGACTTATATCGTAATAATTGGCTATGTAGACAATGTAAATAAAATGGTATATGAAGCAATATTTTATTTGATTATTGTTTTTAACTCAAGCAAGTGGTACTAACGATCTGGTGATCACGATAATCCGCTGGAAGCTGATGATTGGGGATCGCCTATGTCCAGCCAAAGTCGACTTTTTTCGGCTGAATAATAAAATTGTGATGATTAATTTTTAATCATTGGAATGTTCATACATTAGTCAAAAAAAAAACCACCAAGTCTGAACCTAGCCTAGTTGCCTTTTCCCAGGATGTCGGATGCGTTAGACGTATACATAAATATCGCGTCGATGGCAATTTATATGGACTCTGCCCAAAATTCTGCTACGTGTTTGGCGCCATCACTAGCGTCCATCAGTTCCTGTAACGTGCAGCTGACAGGACACGCACATTTACACTCCGGGCGGAGTCGTCTATGAATCTCCACCTGACCAGGTTGTCCTTGCTTCGGCCAACCCAGCTTATGTATTTGTTGAGTATGAGGCGTGTTTTCTTGTTATAGTTTTAATTACTTTTAATGCATTAAACCAACCATTATTTCCTATCATGAATGTAGTTGGTGTGTGTCGTACTCATTCAAATCGGATAGAAGCGTAAAAGGATGCCTGGAATAGCACCACAGACCACGGAGACGCTATGGCAAGCGGCCGCTGCTAAAATAGAGGCGGCATTGTCAACACGTAAAGTGTTGAAATTCGTAATAAGTACAAACCAAGCGTTTCACCGAATAACGCCACGACTTTTATTAGTACTGCCGTCCCGTATTATAAATAAACTCTTTGCTGCCGTCTCTGGTCACTGCCGGCGTGGTGATTCCGTGCTCTGTGCAATTACCAAGAACTTATAGTTATATGATTCTTGCCTAGTACCAGACACAGATACTTCATTTTAGGGGTGTCGACACTGTCTATGTACTGCCGCTGTCATGCTATTGTATGTACATACCATTGAGATACTTTTCTATGTCAATGGTATGTACGCACGGCTACACATCAAGCTATACATAACCAGTATAAACTGACTTCTGATTTTACGAAAAACCTATACAATGAGAGGTCAGCTAAAACTGGAAATTCATAGCTTCATGTGTATCCGTGCTTTATATCCGTGTGTTATACATACTAAAAACACGTTCCGTTTTACAGCTCATGCTACGTTTATTCATTTCAACCTTTTTTATTTCTCCACTTGGCAACATTTGCCCACTCGCCATTTTGCAAGAATGTCAGCCAAATCATCAGAGCGAGTTTTTAGTTAATTTTTATGTTAACGCTCTTTAAATTACAGTGATTTTGTGTTTTGAATATCGTTTTTATTGATAAACAGCAAAAATGGACCGTTTTATAAGCATGTGGAAGGTGCGGGAGTTGGCGGACAAAGTGTAAGTCTCATGAACATTTTTGTTAATTTTTATGTAAATTACAGCAATCTGTTTCATTAGTGTGGTTACCTAGTGCATTTTTTGCGAACCTTGATAATAAATTTGCATAGATCTCGATGTATTTAACTTTAGGAACGATGGACTTGGTGTTTTTGCAAACCTGTCTCCGTCGGTTAAAATAATGAAGTTAGGGAGTGAATATATGAAATGTACTGAAAATTAACGTTATCAGCGCTTCGGCTAATGAATGTGGTAGATTAGAGACCGGTTTATGACCAGGATGTAATTGTTTTTCGGCGGCAAAATTTAACTACAAAATGACTTACATTAGTGCAATGAAATTAATATAAACTACATAGTTTTCCGTATAAACTTCCCACATAATTGACAAAATTAACTAAACCAGTATTAAAATGACCAGTAATTAGTCACAAGTTAACAGGCTCTGAAATGAGCTTGTTTCTACCACTAATTATCTTGTCCAGTCCCAATAAGATGTTTGTCATTTTAAAGTTCTACAGATGTTAAATAGTTTTCACTTTTCATCACTTTCAAAACTGAAAGTGTCAATTCACTGCTGTAATAGATAAACATAATATTTATCTTGTGATGATATGGAGAAACAAAGTGTCATTCAGGTACAATTTTCCTCAAAAGGTTGGTTCAAACATTGGCACACGGACCGGGATTGATATGCTGAGTATCCAAGTATTAGATTGTAGATTGAGTAGTAGATAGGAATAGATTGTATTACGAACAGGAAATGTCGACTCCATGTCACTTATTTTTTTAATAAGATGTAAAACTGATTCCCATATTATCCTATTTACATCATAAACAATTTCATTTCAATTTCTGTAATTATGTTGGGATTTATTTAAGATTCTAGTAAGATATTCTTAGTAGGAGTACCTTATTAAATATGAATTACAATAAAACACATTTTTTTTTCTTTTATGCCATTTACCATTAATATGTTCCCAGCTCTATACAATTATTCTGTAAAAAATGTACAAGTTACCATAACAGCCCACACGTGAGCAATTCAACTAAACTGTTTAACCTTGGAACAGGAATTTCACCATTGACACAATCAAGTGTTGTCCATTGACCTATACAGCAAAATGAGTGGCCATATCTGCCCATAGACAGGCAATGTAAAGTAAAATTAATAATTTGTAAGTCACATTTTTATTTACATAACTTCCAGGAAAGTAAATTGGTTAGAAAGGGGGTGATTACTGAGATGACGTTTAATAGAGTTGTATGGAAGAAAAAGACATGCTGTCCCGACCCCAAATAAATTTGAATAAAGAATTATGATGATAGTATATTTTCGAAAAGCAACCTACAAAATAAACATTTAGCCTAATGTCATTATCATTCATCTTAAAATAACCAGAGCATAATGCACATGTTTTCATCTTTATTCCACTGTTTCTTTCTTTCTGGCTCCTCTCCAAAATGTCTTGCAAAGGTCTTGGTCTCACTAATCTTATTGTTTTAAACACGGTGCAGTTTTGGCCAAACTTCAAGAGTTTATCCAATAGCTTACCATTTATGGTAATGTTTGCTTCCAGTTTATAAAATAATCTGTGTAAAATACAAACTGCAGTACAGTTTACATTTTACACAGATTATTCTGATTTTGGGAGATATCAACAACCTACATAATAAGAAAGATAAAATTATTTGCACATCATGGTTACTAAATTTGTTTTAAAACTATGTTTTGGATGAAGTTTTTAATAATTAAATTGGTACATGAATTCAAGTTCAGCTACATATTGTCAATCATTGATATTGGAAATGTCAATAGGGCATTCCGTATTGACATTTTTAGTATGTGTAATGAATTTGTTAGCCCCTTCTGTAAAGTGGTTGAAACTACTACTATACTAGTTTATTTAGCCTATAATGGGGGGAAATACCTTCCTTGTTTCCACTATCTACTGCCATCTAGACCTAGTACCATTATTACACTAGCCATTCAGTACATTAGTCTCTAATTCATAACATCACAACGGTTTTCCCCTGTCCCTATCTTCAGACCCTTTATATTCATTATTCACTTATTATACTTTTTATTCATTATTATTATTAGCTTGGGACAAATGGTGCTGTGTGAAATGTCCAGGGATTTATTATTATTATTATTATTCAAAGGGGGTGGCCCAGTGGTTACGGCCCCGAGTTGCGAATTGTAGGTCATGGGTTCGAATCCAGACCGGCGCTTAACTTTATGTAAATAATTTCATCACCGCTACTTTCAAAACTGGCATGTCCTAGAACCAAAAACTCGAAGACGTGAGAACATCTACCAACCCGCACTGGGCCTGTGTGGTAGATAACAGCTCACTCCCTCTCACAGAGTGGAGGCCTGTATCCCAGTAGTGGGAATACTATAGGCTACTTATGCAAAAGGGGAAGCTAATGTACGAAACAGACTACCCACTTTTCGCCAGTTACGTTGAAGTCCCATAATATGGGACTTCAACGTAACTGGCGAAAAGATTATAGTAGGAGGCCTATTGCCATCAATTGGGCACAACTCCAGACTCAGTATATTCATTCCTCATACTGAACTGAACAGTCTGTACACTAATGTTTGACCAATCTCACAATGTGTACGACTCGGTAAATGAAAGAAAACATGAATGTACACAATGTCAAGTGCTAGTCATGTTGTAGGTTTATTTCTTTTTGTAATCATTGTCCAACTTTTTTCAAAGCAAATAACTATGTTTGAGGAAATCACAGCTAGTTGGTTTCCTTATCTTAAGTTGTTAATTCATTTTTAATGTTCTACATTGTTGTAAGGAAAATTGGTTGTGTTAGATTCTTATAAATAATATTTTTATTATTTGGTTTTAGTTTCGAGTTCAGTGAACTTATTTTTTTTTTTGTTTGAATAACACAATGAGCCCTTGTTACTTAAATAAAGAAATGTACATATTATTGTAGCTCATACAAATATGTGTTCTATGCAGGAAATCAAACCCGCGTCGACAGCCAACAGCCTAGCCATTTGAAAAGAATTGAAATGTTATAACGGTATTGTTTTATTTGTAGATTCAGACAAATAATAAAACAAGTTGAAAATATAGGCTGACTTTATAGCCAGCATATATTTCCTGCATTTCTGCTTGTCCCACACATATGTACATACATAAACTCACGGCTGTCCCCTAAGGGCGACAGAAACTACAGAACGCCACCTGCTGCCCTTTTGAAATGGTGATATTTTTAAAGAAACTATCCAATACATTCTATTGTATTTGTATGAATGTATTATTCAAGTATTTTTTTGTTCACACTATCGTTTTACCTATAGATTTGTCTATGATACTAATAACAAAAACGGGTAAAATTGGTGAGTTTGTATGTAGGTGGTAATCATCGGAACTACTGACTATCATCATTCTCCTGCCCTTTTCCCAATTTATTTGGTGTCGGGGCAACATGTCTTTCTCTTCCGTACTTCTCTATTAGTCGTCATATTATCATCTTTCACACAGTCTATCCATCGTTACTTTCTTCCCCTACTCTTAGACTTCCTCTTTGTATGTATACTCTCTTATTCTATCCATTCGCGTACCACCACACATCCCTCTTAGGAATTCTCACTGAGCTGAGCTGAGCTGCATGCGATTGCCATCGGAACTATTGATCCGATTCCGAAAATTCTTTGAGTAACGGGAAGCTACAGTATTGCCGTGTCATAGAATATAATTTATTAAAAATTAAAAAAAAAATCACGCGGCCGAAGTCGCAAGCAGGAGCTAGTCTATCAATATTATAACTTGCTGTAACAGGTGCATTATTTCCCATAGGTACTGTAAGTAAATGGTACAATTAATAACTTTGATAGTCATGTCCGTGGGAAAGGATTCTTTGGTTCGATATTATGTAATTTTGTGCATTGACTGTCGTGTTGGTTTGGTTAAGAAATAAGTAATTTGTTGCCAGATATCATAGTTTTGACGTTCTAAATGGCGTAGTGGCGAAAAGTCACCTTTCTTACTGACTTGCATGTTCGCCTCTCGGTTCGGACAAGCGTTTGGTCTTACCTGTCTGCAACAGAAATGCTTTTTCAAACAGCTGTCTGATGTTGTTGTCTTTATGAGAAAGCCAAGACCAAAACAAATTGACCATTCCACACTATCAAGTAGGCTGAAGACCCAAACAACAACAACAACAACGCTCCCGTACCGAATCGACCATCAATCAATTTTATCTTAATTCTTAGGAGTCCTCTAAACCCTGTTCTGTGTGTCCAAAACCCAACAATTTTGTCGTTTTAAACCCAATAGGACCGCTATTCTTCTGACTGCTGTTTGCTGTCGGGGGCAAGGTTTTATCAGATTATCGAAATGTGTCATTTTCGGTTCGATAGGGTTATGAATAGCTATGCAGATTGACCATTCCACCATGCCACGTAGGCTGGTCTCTTTCGCCACCAAATTCGCTTTTTATCAATGTACCAGTTACAAACCTGCCAAAAACCTCACCCACACGGTTGCATCGAGTCAGCCTTGCTGTAACCTTTCACTGCGGGTTGCATAACTCCTCGCATGCGAATGACTTGTTGATCTCCGTAAGTGTTGCGTACGGTCGGTTATTAAAACAGTTCAATGACGTATCATATTATTATGGTTGTTATTGGAGATGGGTGAGGGGTAATTAAGGCTATTCGACCTCAATAAGGCTATTGTTTTGTTGGCGTTAAGGGTCTGCCGTAAATCCACTAAATAATCAGCATACTCCTCGTATGATCTGACAAAGATAGTGTCTGGACAATAATAGGGACTGTGACCTCTGAGTTTGTTTCGATGTTTCTTCTAACAGTACTTGGATAGGAAACGCCGACATAATCTAGTTTTTTTTTCACCTATTTGCTCAAACCAATTTGAAGAAATTAATATCATTTAAGAGATAAATCCATCCATTTCCCTGTCCTTCCAATTTGTTTCTTTTTTTTATAGCTTCCGAATCAGTTTATTTATATCACGAGAGTTCAGATAAAAAAACGTAGCTTATGTATAACTAATTGTAGATATCAGAATGATTTCCTCGTTCCCTGATTTTACATTGCCATTACCTAACTAAAACCACAATAAATAGTTCCATTTATCGATAGCAACATTCCGTTTCATTTTTCTCCCAAATAAGCGTTAAGGATATAACAATGAAAGTATGAAGACGTTTTAAAGTACCGACGGCTCCGTAGAAAGTTAAATTGCTTCACGCCTTTCTCCCTTGAGGGTGAGCAGTGTATACTATCAGCTTCTAAATAACACCCAACCGCTAAAGTTAAAGAGAAACTACATTCAGCTACCTAAATTAATTTTAAACTATGTGCATCCGCATCACGAAATTGCTACAATACATCGACGATAACCATAATGTTTATTTTGTGGCTTGGGTCTTATTTAGACAGAATGTCACAATTGTACAGACGAGGAAAAAGGCATTCACGACTTCACCAGAAACGAGATCAAAATTAGTTTTTCCTTGAATAATTAATTAATAGGTAAAACGGGCTGGTGTCCGCAACTCCACGACAATGCGCGTATTTTGAATAATTAATTACCCACATATCAATAACCTCCTTTTTTAAGTTTGTTAACAATGATAGTACTCTACTCTATCTCGATGAGAATTCTCCGTGTTTTTATTATGTTGTACTGCTACTGACTTTTAAAACTGCTTTAAAGAAAACACGTTTCATTGGTTTTGTATCAGTATTCATTCATGGTGTAGCATATCTGAGTACTTCGTTACAATAAACCGTAAAATATGCCGTAAAGTACACCTACTCAAGTTCAAGGTGTAAACCGGCATAACTGTGACGTTGCCATTGTTATTATGATGGGTAGTGGGTACGCCATCGCCTTCGCTGGTCCTTCAATGAGGACAAACACGTGCCTGATGTCTTTATGTGTAACCTATGCTGCTTGACTTGTACTTCTTTGAGGCCATTCCAGTCGCTTGTAGTACATACTTCAGAAACGATGGATGGACTGTTTGAATGATGAGGAATGGGGTGACTACCGAGATGGCGAGTATGGAAGAAAAAGACATGTTGCGCCGTCCGCAAATAAATTGGGATAAGGGCAGGAGAATGATGATGTACTACATACTTCAGCAACGACCTGAAAGCAACTCAGTTTAATCCATCCCAAGTCCCATGAACTACATATGGGTCGTGGTGATTGTTAAGCCATAATTATGTCTGCTTCGCGGACAGTGCATGTTTGAAGTCTTGTTTTGGTAGTTAAATAATATGAATTATAAGAACCACTTATGGTAAACTAACTATTTTTGTTCAAGTTACATAGCCTAAATATTTGTATATTTGCATTAAACTCGACATCGGCAGCAAACTTCTGTGGTATAACTTAGATATGACCTCCTAGTTAGAAGATATCTCTAATATATAAAATTCTCGTGTCACAGTTTTCGTTGCCATACTCCTCCGAAACGGCTTGACCGATTTTGATGAAATTTTTTGTGCATATTCAGTAAGTCTGAGAATCGGCTACTATCTATTTTTTTTTTTTTTCAAACCTTTAAGTGATAAGGGATGTCCACCCTGGGGTAGGAGTAGTGTAGGAGTAGGGTAGGAGTAGGGTAGGAGTAGTGTAGGAGTAGGGTAGGAGAAGGGTAGGAGTAGTGTAGGAGTAGGGTGGGAGTAGGGTAGGAGTAGTGTAGGAGGAGGGTAGGAGTAGTGTAGGAGTAGGGTAGGAGTAGGGTAGGAGTAGGGTAGGAGTAGTGTAGGAGTAGGGTAGGAGTAGTGTAGGAGTAGGGTAGGGGGGGACACCACGCGAACGAAGTAGCGCCGGGCAGCTAGAAATAATTTATACATATATGGCAAAACAACGTTTGCCGGGTCAGCTAGTTTACATTATAACATTTCAACATAACTTAGTTCCAGAAAATGTCTTATAGAAATCAAAGTTGCCAGTTTTCGCACTTTACTGTGAATTGTTCGAGATACCAATGAAATCACTATCTTGTTATTATTTATATGACCGTGAAAGATATTTGCGATTGCGTACGATACAATTATGCAAGACTATAAATTGTTTTCATCGCTGAATCTAAAATAACAGTTATTATTAATGTAGGTGTTGCATCTCAGTGCAACTAAATGCTTGTTAGCGCGTTACTTCGTATTAAACGACCGCTTTTAGTTTTTGGTTCATACTTTAAGTTCGTTGAACAATATTTTATGAACCCATCACAACGGCTAGGCTAGGGTGTCAAACAGCTATAACCCTGCCCGTGGCACCACGTAACAACTCCTATTACAATGTTTTATACTCGTAGTGGTTTACAGGACTACGATAAAAAAGTATCCAGTACCATATTTTTATAATCATAAAAGAAAATTAGTTTTTACTTAGACAGAGGCACATCGGGGTCCCGATACAAATAGCTAGGAGGGTGATCTATGCAAGAAGTGAACGCGAAAATTTATTACTATCTTGTTATTTTGTTGCAGCACAAACGTAGTAATGAACTACACCGAGGTAGAAGGCAAGGTGCGCGAAGCGACTTCAGACGAGGCGTGGGGCCCTACCGGTCAACAGATGCAGGAGCTCGCACTCGCCACGTTTACGTACGAGCACTTCCCCGAGGTCATGTCCATGCTGTGGCGCCGCATGCTGCACGACAACCGCAGCCACTGGCGCAGGACTTACAAGGTGAGACATCATCATCTGTGGCGCCGCATGCTGCACGACAACCGCAGCCACTGGCGCAGGACTTACAAGGTGAGACATCATCATCTGTGGCGCCGCATGCTGCACGACAACCGCAGCCACTGGCGCAGGACTTACAAGGTGAGACATCATCATCTGTGGCGCCGCATGCTGCACGACAACCGCAGCCACTGGCGCAGGACTTACAAGGTGAGACATCATCATCTGTGGCGCCGCATGCTGCACGACAACCGCAGCCACTGGCGCAGGACTTACAAGGTGAGACATCATCATCTGTGGCGCCGCATGCTGCACGACAACCGCAGCCACTGGCGCAGGACTTACAAGGTGAGACATCATCATCTGTGGCGCCGCATGCTGCACGACAACCGCAGCCACTGGCGCAGGACTTACAAGGTGAGACATCATCATCTGTGGCGCCGCATGCTGCACGACAACCGCAGCCACTGGCGCAGGACTTACAAGGTGAGACATCATCATCTGTGGCGCCGCATGCTGCACGACAACCGCAGCCACTGGCGCAGGACTTACAAGGTGAGACATCATCATCTGTGGCGCCGCATGCTGCACGACAACCGCAGCCACTGGCGCAGGACTTACAAGGTGAGACATCATCATCTGCCGAGCGTTTTCCCTACTTTATTGGGGTCGGCTTCGAACCTACTGGATGCAGCTGTAATATTTTACATGGACTGACTGCCTATCTGACCACCACAGCCCAGTTACTAGGTAACTCGATAACCCCAGTAACACTGGTCGTCAGAGTTTCGGGCTTCCGTGTACCCGTGTCCCGTACTGACTGACAGTCAAAGATTTACGTATGACAGCCAGAACCATCGGCTTACAAAGTGGGACCTAATGTAGCGATATTCATTGAATTCATTAAAGTGAATTCCCCAGAAAGGATTCTGGGGAGTTCACCTCCTGGCAGATGGCAATTAGTTCAAAGTCAGTCCGTAGACAAGTCTGGACTTACGCCCTTTCTAAGGGCGAACGAAGTAGCCCTTATTATTGTTTAGAAATTGTAATTGCGTCATTAGGACTAAATAAGTATTAACAAGACCATATCAACATCAAATATTTTGGCCAAATTTAAAAAAGATAGTTTCGACATATAAACGCGTTACGATAAATAAAGATATCGTCGATAACTTTATACATTTTCATTATCCAAGGCGTTAAAGATTAACTAACATAGGGCATTGTGTGAAGTCATCGTGAACTCATTTCTTACAATGTTCTTAAGTATTAAACTCGTTAGTTACATATTGGAACATGTCCAGCATTTGTATGGACAATAGCTACCGAATGTCCTCATCACAATACTATAGCATCACTATTGTTTTGCTTACCGAGTTGCAGTTTAATAATTATATAAGTATTTAATAGTAGTAATCCTACTCCTACAAATATTATGAACGCAAAAGTTTGTGAGGATGAATGGATTGAAGTTTTTTACTCTTTCACTCAAAAATTACTGAACAGATTTTGATGCCTAAGTAAGTATACATCAGAATAACACATAGGATACGTTTTATCCCGATATTCTCACGGGATCGAAACTTATGCGGGTGAAACCGCGGGGCGCTGCTAGTAATATTATAACGCGAAAGTTTGTGAGGATGGATGTTTGTTACTCTTTCACGCAAAAAGTAAACAGATTTTGATGAAACTGTACAGTAATAATTATAGCTTACACATCAGAATAACACAGGAGGAGGAATACTTTTTATCCCGATATTCCCACGGGATAGACACTTATGCGAGTGAATCCGCGGGGAGCTCCCCGCGGATTCACTCGCATAAGTGTCTATAAACTTCTTCGAAGAAATATTGGAAAAACAAACAAAGGTTGTGGCATTTATATTAAATAACTAGCAGCGACTCGTGGATTCACTCGCATAAGTGTCTATCCCGTGATCCGTGTCGTTCCCGTGAATTGTGACGTAGAAATGGGTTTTTAAAATATGTACCTACTTACACTAACAAATTATTTCATTCCAGTGTTTGCTTCTCCTGAGTTACTTGGTACGTAACGGCTCCGAAAGGGTGGTGACATCGGCGCGGGAACACATATACGACCTCCGGTCACTCGAGAACTACACATATGTGGACGATGTTGGGAAAGATCAGGTAAGAAGTCTATTTAAAGATACAAAGGGAGAGCCGTTCTTAACTGTAATATTTCACAAAATTAGGAAAAACGAAAATTTTATCAGCCTAGGGTAATTTAGGAACAGTCACATTATGCCCGTTCATGGCCAACACTCAATATAGTTTAAATAGACTTGTGATGATGCTAGCAATGCTGTGAGACTACGCTTGGAATAAGAGATTTGTGATTCTAGAAGAAAAGATAGGCTCATTAGTTCCTAGTTTTTAAGCTGGCAAGATTATATCTTTATATCAGCCTGTCAATATCTACACTTCAAGAAAAGTTTCTTTATAGGATAAAGTAAATAGATGAGAGATCCCGTGTGATATTGATGAGGATGACACTTGTGTTCCTAACATAGTTCCTTGTGGTCGACCGTGTGTGCGACAAATCCTTGCAAATTATTTGATTGGCGCAGTCCATCGATGGCAGTTCAATTTATATTCGATAAATCGCTGTTGCAAGATGATAATAATTAACAATAATATGATTTCAGGGTATAAACATAAGGCACAAAGTGCGAGAGCTGATAGACTTCATTCAGGACGATGAGAAGCTGCGCGAAGAGCGAAAGAAGGCGAAGAAGAACAAGGACAAGTATATAGGTCGGGGTCAGTTACTCACTCTTATGTATAAACTAACTGGCGCCGAGCCGACCAGTTGCATTGAAACTTTAACTACCCCACTACAGATCAGTGTTCTCGTCTTCAGGGCCGTTTTTTCCGTAATGCAAAATAAACTTTATGTCCAACGCATAAAGTTTGTTTCTATTTACAATTTTAAAGATAGAAACTCACTCCACATAAATGTAAATCTGCAGTGCTTTCTGACTTTTAAGGGATCGTCCATCAATCACGTGTGTCTTGAAAGGGAGGGGTTTCGGCAAAAATAAGTCTAAAACCTCCGGGAGGTGGGTTAAAAAGTTGCTAAAACATGACTTGATTTAATGGACGACCCCTAAGCTCCTTGGCAAGAACTAAAATATTAATGGATAGTAGGTATGTGCTCTGCAGGCATGTCTTCGGACGCCGTCGTCATGGGCATGCGAGGCAGCTCAGGTGGCTGGGGAGAGTACAGCGACCGGAGCGCGGGCAACTGGGGTGAGTGCTTACCATATGTTTGTCTTTTTATAGTAGACTTTGTGAAGGAATTCGTCCAGGGAAGTACTACCACAATAACTATTTTTGTCACCAAAAAGCATTTCTGTGTTTCGCTTTGAACCCTATGGTACATAGACATTCCGACTTTATCTCTGGGTAACTTAACTGGAAACTCTGGTATTGTGAAGGTGAAGGGCGGGCGTTTTTGGGGGACTGTCTTTTGTAATTTTGATGTTCAAAAAGTGCTGATTCTCAACCTAATTTGAATAAATGACTTTTGATTTTAATTGCTGATAACCTGTGAAACGCCAATAGGTACCTAGTTCTTTTACAGATTGATGGCACAATTTTTCTACTATCTAACAGAAAGACTTCCCCTTGACTAAGTCTTTGTCCGTCGATAAGGATTTTAATTGGTTAACAATGCATTCTAATAAGTTTTACTAAACTTTCCAGAGGAGCCAAAAGAGAGGAATGAAGAAGATGATTATGAGCGGGAAGATTCCGACGGAGACTACAGCCATGGACCGCCGCGAGAGCGGAGACCACAGAAGTAAGTACACAACTCGTAAAAATACCAATTTTGTGTTTGTCCTAATTGTTCCACTGCATGGCAAGTATCTTTGTAATTAAATAATGTTTTAATTCTTTTTTCGACTTTATTTCAACATTTATGGAAATGTGATGATCATTTTTGGCAATGAAATCCGCCCTGAGCTGTTTTTTGCCGGTTGTGGATAGGTCCACAACCGGCAAAAAACAGCTCAGGGCGGATTTACGAAATTAAAAATTAAAATTATTTTTTATTTATTTTTTTATTAATGAAGTTACTCTGAGGCTAGGGCCTTTTTTTTTTTTTTTTTTTTTGTGGATGGGAAAGCATCAAATGACCCCTCCCGCTCTGGGTGGAGCGGAAGGGAGTGTCAGACTTTTACTGACTAAAACCCACCCGTGTTCCGTCCTTAGCCCTTTCTGTTCCAGGGCAGCGGTTAACCTTTCGGAAAATCCCACCGCCCCGGCAAGAGGCTAGGGCCTCAGAGTAACTTCATTACAAGCAATTTTGTGTTTCCTATAAAATCCATCTTAACTAATCCCTTATCATTTTCCAGAGAAAACGTGTACCGCGACTCAGAAGTAGTAAGCTCAAGTCCTCCCCGTGCGCGCTCACTCGACGGCGAGCGAGTGGATCGAGCGGAGCGAGCCGACAGAGCGGAGCGGAGCGAGCGGAAAGCGCCGCAACCGTTCAGTATCAACCTCAAGAGTCCCGTCAAGCAGAAACCTAGCACACCCGTCAAGAAGATTGATCTTGGTTAGTTCTTATTGTTTATAATATGCAACACAATTTTTGAGGGATATAAATATTTCATTGTTAATCCAGATGTGTAATTGTTCTTAGAACCGTTTATGAGCGCTATCATAGTAAACATTTTAGTCATTTCCGTTATTATTTCGTGTAGTAAAAAATGGATGGGCTGGTTATGGTGTACTTAATAAAGAATATTCTATCTATCCAAAAAAATTTTCAGAGTGTTGTCATTTTTCAGTTTCCATTGTCGCTCCATCCATTTTTGTGCTTAACAAAAATGGATGGAGCGACAATGGAACTAGACAAATGACACTAGAAAGCCCTAAGAAATTGTTGATAATTTGTTCATTCGTAAGATAGAGGGAATCATAGAATGTTGTGCCATTGAACTTACCTATCAAAATACAATTATTATATGTGTGTATAGACCGCCTAAACTAACTAACTTGAATAAATTTTATGAAAATTTAGATGCTATCTTAAGAAATATGTGCACTAAACCTAATAGGAGAATTACTTTATGTGGAGACTTTAACATAGATATTTTAAAAAATAATAGAATAACCAATGACTTTAAATGCTTTCTTTTGAACTACAACCTAAAACTAGGAATTAATGAACCAACCCGTCTTATTAGTAATACTTGCTTAGATAACTTTGCCCACAACTCTAAGCACACATGTAAATGTGAGGTCATGGATTTCGGGTTATCTGACCATACGGCTCAAATATTAAAATTTAAAGTAAATAGGTTTTGTAAAATAAAAACATGGAAAACAAAACTACGAGATATGTCCACAGAAAATCTCATCAAATTCAAAGAACACCTCCAGAGTTTAACATTTTCTGACGTATATAACTCTGAAGACCCTAATAAAGCTTACAATAACTTCCTTGGAATATTTAAACTCCTTTATGACTTATGCTTTCCGTACAAAATAGTAACAATGAAATCCGAAAAAAAGATTAACTGGGTATCACGAGGCATACGAATTTGCAGTAAAAGAAAACGACAGTTACTTTGGAAGCAAAGACTCCAACCGACAACAGAAAATAAAAATACGTTTATAACTTATTCAAAAAGATTTAAAAACATTGTAAAACTTACTCAGAAAGCACAAAACAATCACTTAATCAATAACTCAAGAAATAAATCAAAAACAGCCTGGCAAATTATAAATAAGACTAAAACTATTTCTGAACCTATTACTCAAATAAAGAACCACGGAATAATATTAACAGATCCTACTGAAATAGCTGAATCATTTAATAATTTTTTTGTAGACCAAATTGTAAATATACCAAAACATGAGTCGGAAAATATCGTCAGCTTAATCAATTTCCCCCATTCTATATTCATGTCCCCAACTATACCCGAGGACGTCATACGCATAATAAAATCTTTGAAAAATAAGAAAAGCGTTGGTTACGACAACATCTCAACTAAAGTAATTAAATATGCTTCTAATAGCATAGCTGGTCCTTTGAGCCATGTTATTAACCAAAGTATTTACACTGGTATATTTCCTGAACGCCTTAAAACAACTGTAATCAAACCAATTTATAAAAAGAACTGCAAAGATGAAATGACAAACTATCGACCTATTGCTTTAACACCGGTGTTTTCAAAAGTTATAGAAAAAATTATTTATGAATATATTTATACATTTTTATCGAAATATAATATACTCTGTGAGGAGCAATATGGTTTTAGAAAAAATAAAAATATAAACATAGCAATATTCGACTTCTTAAGTAAAATAATGCCAAATGTAGATGTTAAAAGACCAGTATGTGCAATCTACACTGATATGTCGAAAGCATTTGATTATGTGAATCACGAGACTCTTCGACAAACTCTATGCGTACGGTATACGGGGAAATGCACTTAATTTAATAAAAACTTATATTAGCGGCCGGAAACAATACACAGAGATATCTAAAATTTGCCTAAAAACTAAATATGAATTAAGCTATAAATCAACTACTAGAGAAATAAAATATGGAGTTCCGCAAGGCAGCGTGCTCGGACCTTTGCTATTTTTACTGTACATCAATGACCTCCCACGTCAAACCACCCAGCCCATGGTACTATTTGCTGACGACAGCACATTACTAATAGAATGCAGTAATAGAGAGTTACATGAAAGTGTCATCAACAAAACGCTTGATACAGTAGTAAATTGGCTTAATAACAATAACTTGGTCATAAATGTACAAAAAACAAAAATTATGCACTTCTACCAGAGAATTAATTCTGATGACATGAACATAAATTACAATGGACAGATGGTAGACACAGTAAATGTAGCGAAATTTTTGGGAATTTTAATTGACAGCCAACTAACATGGAAAGCTCACGCTGAAAAAATTTGCAAGAAAATAAGCTCTTCTGCTTATGCTTTACACAATATGTCAAAAAAAATTAATTCTAATTCACTACTAGTGGCTTATCATGGTCTGGTTGTTTCGGTCTTAAGATTTGGAATAATATTTTGGGGCAATTGCAGCGAAAGGGAAAGCATTTTTAAATGTCAAAAACGTTGTCTTAGAGCCATGTTTGGTCTTAAGGTTACGGATAGTTGTGTCCCTGTCTTTAAAACAAATAAATTGTTAACGTTTCCATGTCTGTATATTTTAGAATTAGCTATATTTGTCAAAACCAATAAACATTTATTTCCATCTTTAAATGACGTCAGGAAAAGAAATAACATTATGAGATCCCAGTATAAAAGTCTATTGTACACAGGTGCATATAATACAGCACTGTTAAAAAAGGGTGTGATTTGTATGGCACCCACTATTTATAATAAAATACCCCATAGTATAAGAGAACAACCGTTACATAAATTTAAAAAGTACCTTACAAAATTACTTGTAGATAAATGTTATTATTCATTAACCGATTTTATAGCAGATAAATTACCAAATTGAATTTATTCTCAATTTGTTAAATATAATATAATTTATAATATATTTAATAATATGTATTATTGTGTATAATGTGTGTAATAAAATGTATGTAATAGTGGAATTGTGTATGAAATAATCGTGTGTAATAATAATTGAAATAATATTTTTAATTGATAATTAATGTATTTTGACGTTTTAATAATATTTTTAATTAATAATTAATGTATTTTGACATTTTAACTTAGATTATTTAAATTAATTTTGCATACCGTTTAGGCGGTGAGACATGTCTGTAGCACTTTCAAACACTATGACCATCTTTGTATTTTATACCATGTTTCTGGTAGTGTCCGACCGAAAGTTCGGTTTCGGTTTCGGTTTCGGCCGAGTTTCGGCCAAAAATCAAGTTTCGGTGGCAGTTTCGGTTTCGGCCAAAATTGGCCGAAACTTTTGCCGAAACCGAAACAGTAACAATTAGTGATTTGATTTATTGATAACTGATAAACATTTTGCTATGATAACTTAATTTGAAAAAATAATAAAAATATTATTAATATTTTTTTATATTATTATCTATATTGTATATAAAATTCAAAGTCCTGACTGACTGAGACATCAACGCACAGCCTAAACCGCTGGTCCAAGAGACATGAAAATTGGAGGGTGTATTCTTCGTGAAGAGTAGGTATCCACTAAGAAAGGGTTTTTCGAAATTCCACCCCTAAGAGGGTGAAATAGGGGGAATTTGGTTGTATGAAAAATCTAACTCCTAGAGTTAATAAACTTGAAACTTGGCACGAATACTTATCTAAGTAAATTATGAAGTTGGGCATTTTTTGTTTTTATAAACTACCCCCTAAAAGGGGATTGGGGGGTTTCATAGTTTGTATGGAAGAATTTTAGCGCGCGGTCCGATTTAATCGAAACTCAGTATTTATACCTAAAATTTAAAGGAAAGAATAATTATTATCAGGGTTTTTCGAAAATCTTCCCCTGACGGCCTGAAAAGGGGTAGTCAATTTTAACTCGAAAATTGGTATAAATAATCTTTGAATCAAGTTATGAACACATCCCAAATGATTTTTCAAAATTCCACCCCTGTGGGGGTGAAAAGCGGGGATACAGTTTATATGAAAAATCTTATTCGTTAGGTTAATAATCTTGAAAATTGACATGAATACTCGCCTAAGTAAGCAATAAAGTTTATCATTATTAGTTTTTCAAAACTACCCCTCAAAGGGGGATATAGGGGTGTTGAAGTTTGTGTGGAAGAAATTGAATGCGCGGTCCGATTAACTCGAAACTCAGTATTGATACTTTCGACAGAAAATAATTAATAATAAGTATGTAAAGTTGTCGAAAATTGATCCCTGACGGGGCAAAAAGGGGTAATTCGGTTTTTAGGGGAGGATTTGAACTTGAAACTGTATGTTACATTTCACGCCTAAGCCACTGAACTTCTGATTTGGCAAAGCGATAGATGGCATCCTGGGGAAGCACATACTTTTTATCCTGGTAGCACGTTCCCGTGGGATTCCGACATTCACGCGGGCGAAGCCGCGGGCAGAAGCTAGTATTAAATAAATGATTACAACAAAATTAATATACCTACTGTGTTTCCATTTCATGTCCTAATTAATGCAGAATAATGGGTAAAATGCACCAAATTTCAGTATTTTAAGTAATTTAAAATTTAACCACGTGAGTTTCGGTTTCGGCCGAAACTGAAGCCACGGCCGAATATTCGGTTTCGGTTTCGGTTTCGGCCGCAAAACCAGTTTCGGTCGGACTCTAGTTTTTCTGGCAAATAAATATTCTTATTCTTATTCTTAACAATGTACTTTTTAAGGTTCCGTACCTCGAAAGGAAAAAACGGAAACCTTATAGGATCACTTTGTTGTCCGTCCGTCTGTCTGTCAAGACCCTTTTTCTCAGGAACGCGTGGATGTATCAAGCTGGAATTCATATCAAATACTCAGGTCTACTGACCCTTGGAGCTGTGAAAAAATCAAACTTCCAAGCCAACGCAATCAAAAGGTACAGCCGTTTATGCCGCAAATTTCCGTAAATTTTCGACACTCGCAAGGGAATCAAAACCTACAGGGTACTTCCCGTGAACTCAGAATTTTGAAATTTGGTACGAAGCAACGTCTTATAGCACAGATAAAGGAAAAATGGCGAAAACCGTAAATTTGTAGTTACATACCTACTTTGTACGGAACCCTCGGTGCGCGAGTCCGACTCGCACTTGAACGGTTTTTTTATTTATGGTAGGTTAAATACTTACATTTAATTTATTTATAGGGCTCTTAAACGGTTCTACAACGTCGATAATTATTCCTCTTCGGTTAGCGCGTTTTCTTTCTTATGACAAACAAGATTTCTAGATATTTTGCAAGTGTTAACCAAAATGACCTTCCTTCTTCCTCAGGTGCTGCCGCCACCTATGGCAAGACCGCCTCCTCAGCAGTGGCAGCTCCAGCGCCAGCTGCACAGAGCCAGCAGTCGCAGGAGCTGCTGGACGACCTGTTCAAGACCTGCCCCGCGCCGCCCACTCCGCCCAGCCTCGCTACCGGCGGCACGATGCTGGATGACTTCGATCCGAGGTATGTAGCAAACTGTTGGATATTTTATCAAATACGGTCTGCCAGTAAAGAAAACTCACTATCCTGTTTCAGAAACACGTATGAATGAAAACTTGCTAACAATCACTTCATCATCAGCATCATTTCAACAGAAAGACTTAAAAACACGAACTGTATTTTTATTTATTAAAAAAAGGTTGTGTTTTGTTGCGATTCTTTCCCTTTCTCATGATCACAATAATAATAAATCCATGGCGATTGGTCAACTATTTTGTGCTTTGCGAGTGACAGTGTTAATGTTTACACTGTCCACAGAATTGTAATTCTTTCTTAATTTCAATTCTAATCTTTAGTACTCAAATTTCAATTAGAGCGAGATTATGAACCATAGAGTTTGAGCTTGTACCACGTCGCTCAATGTCCACCACTAGAAAAAAGAAGTAGGTAAGAATAGAAGTAATTTTTAAGTTAGTAATAGAATTAAGTTAACATTATCACGATATTCAATTTCAGAGCCGAAGAGCCCCTCCCGCGCAAAGTGTCGACCGAGTTCGGCGACTTCACCAACGCGTTCGGCTCCCCAGCGAACAACAACGACGGATTCGCCGATTTCTCTAGCGCGTTCACCGAGTCTACCAACAATAGCAATAACATCAACAACTTGATGAGTTCGGGCAACAATTTGATGGGTGCCAGCAATAACTTGATGAGCACGGGAAATAATCTGATGAGTTCGGGAAATAGTTTGCTTAGTTCGAGCGCTAATATTGTTAATACGAGCAGCATGCCGGCGGCAGGTGAGTTTTCGTTCATTTACATTTGAATGGTATACGCATTTATGAGAACTCTTCTGTGCTTGGTCGGCAATAGGTTCGCGCCTATCTTTTATTAGCCTTTAATGTCCCACTGCTGGGCAAAGGGCCCCCTACTCTCCTTCGCCCCCTATTATATGGTTACTGGGTACTTAAACATAACTGGCGAAATGTGGGTGTGCTATGGGTACACCTCTGCCGAACCCTTCGGGAACAACCACGGTCTGCGACTGGGATAAAATACGACAGTTCTATTTGTATCACGGCGCGGCCATTTTGTGGGAGGAGCATTTGTGTTTTTTACAAGTGCCGCAAACTTACTTAAGAATTATATTAAACTCGTTTTTCGTGTGACTTTTTTTCGTGTGTTAGATCTTGTAATCTACACAATAGATTTTCTATACATTGTTATAGTAAATTATGGTATTATACTTATTTTAATACAGTTAACTACTTCTTTTATTACAAAGTCCGATTAAACCCATTCAACTACCTTTTTTTTATTAGTTATATTGTCCCATTGCTGTGCGAAGGCCTTCCTGCTCTTTCTCCACCTGTCTCTGTCCAGAGCTGCCAAGGATCAATCTTTATGCAGCTCATCCCGCCACCACCGTCTTGGCCTGCCAAGATCATTAAAAATAAATGAATAGTTTAGAAAACACTAGAAAAACACGCTTTTATAAATGCACGTAAAAACAAAAAAGCAGCTATGATACGATTTTCCATCATGAACTTACAGTTCATATCTTCGGGCTCCATCATCAGATCAGTTCGACAGTACCATATTATTATTGTATTGTCATCAGAACTACATACAGCTGCCAATTTACATTACGCTACGATCCTTGGAAGATGGTTAAATTAGTTACCTTAGATTCTATTACATAGTTAGTTACATACAGGTCGACCTAATAAAAGCGTGTTAAAAACAGTGAAAATGGAGAAATTACACAATTTTGATATTATTCTTCTATCCTTGTCACGCAAAACATTGTACTGAATAATACAAAATTACAATTGCGTTTTTCTGTTGTGACATCAGCCGATCGATTCTGTAAAAATCTCACCGTGAAAAGTTAGGTTAAGTGAGCTCAGAGTGAGCTGTCAATAGTGTCAATCTCTAGCATTAGTTGGGAATGACAGCTCATTCCACCTGAGTTTTCACGGTGAGATGGTTACAGAATCGCACTGCAGATGCTAAAAATAGTGCTATCTCTGTCTACCACAGACTTTAAAACACATCACCATTTTTTGAGATTATTAATCACTAGCTACGCCCCGCGGTTTCACATACGCATAAGTTTCGATCTCGTGGGAATATCGGAATAAAATTTTCTTCTATACAAACCTTGTTCTGACAATAATAACAAACACAAAAAAAAGAATTATCCAATTCGGTGCAGTCGATCGGAAGTTATGCGCGTGCATACATTTCGGTGTTTCATTTTTATTTAAATAGATTTTTATTTTCTGTGGTTTAATTATTTTCTCGGTTCAAAAAATCAATTTAAAAAAATATTCAATTGTCGCTTAGATATTGCAAACTTCCCTATACTGACCGCCCCCTCACTTCAACAGCCGCGACGTCCAACCTGGACCTGCTGAGCGAGCTGTCTCCCTCGACCCTGGCCCCGGCCGGCCTGGCCCCGCCCGGCCTGGCCCCGGCCGGCCTGGCCCCGCCCGGCCTGGCCCCGCCCGGCCTGGCCCCGCCCGGCCTGGCCGCGCTCACGTCACAGCTCGCGGCCAGCACACTGCAGCCCACACTCGCGCCAGGTCAGTAATCACACTCGCTGTACCATCGATATACAGAGGGGGAAAGATACGTTAATTATTTGCTTTAAATGCAATAATACAAAACGTTGGTTATTGAACGTATGATCTGTACTGTAAGCTTTGACGTCGTGTATCTCACGATTACACGACGTCAAAGCTTACGCTATAAATACGCTCGGCAGATCACAGACTTTGTTCCAAGTTATATACATATATTCGTTTGAATTAGTTGGCTACAGAAAAATAAAAACAAAAAAAAAGGTTTTCAAAACTCATAATTCGTGGATCCATTATCAATGCAGTTGTAGTTACTTGAAATTACAACCAATTTTTTATTTTATTTATCACTAGCTGACCCGACAGACGTTGTCCTATAATTCATACAAAAAATAACGCTCAGTTTTTCCCGAATTTGAATATTATCCGAGACACTTTTCCAATTTTTCTTTTCATAAAAACCTAAATCGTCGATTTCATAAAATCGGTCCAGCCTTTCTCAAGTGATGCGCTCACCAACTAGCAGCATGTTTATTGATTAAATGATTTAATATCAATACCCATCTCCTCTGTGAAGTTTCGCCAACTATTTCAAATTGAGGGTAAATTTAAAATAGTTGATGGGTTGTTGGAACATAGTCTGATGTCTGCGAAGCGTATGTACAGACGCCAGCACATCAAACTACCCGAAACTGTCAAATTTTCCCAATCAACCAAAATCAAAAGAAATTTGACAGATTGTATTAGCTTGATGTGCTGGCGGCGTCTGTACACCGTAAACAATGATGTCGAATCGCTTCTCAACTGAGAACCTTTCACATAATCGAGGCTAAAGATTCGAAAACTTTTGGGTTAAGATAATTAAACTAGAAATTAAATAACCCTTTTATGAACACGGTGGAAGAAACATCGTAAAACTTTGAAGTACCATGTATTCAGTACATGATTCTTGAGTTCTAGACCCACAAGGGTATTCGGCAATAAAAAAAAATTGCTTTTACCCACAAAAGTGCAATACCTACATGATAAAAATGTATCAATCAACCAACTCAGCCTGTCGCAGTCCACTGCTGGACAAAGGCGTCCCCCAAGCTGCGCCACAACACCGTGTCCTCCGCCTTCCGCATCCAGTCCATAAAAATGTATGGAGCAAATGTCTTTTTTAAACCAACCTGAAATTTCAAAGCGAGAATCATGAACTGAATCCATGGTAAAACTCTTTGTAACCGTGACCCTTGTCCCTTCCACCGTGTATAACTATGATAAGACCCTTTTGATATTATTACAATAGTTTTGAACTTCTAAAACTTTTGGTAATCAGTTCAATGCATCTGTCTCTTTCAGACGAATGTTTTTAATTTGATGTATGACTGTTGTGTGTTGTAAATTAGTAGAATTTGTTTTATTTGATTTCCTTTGTGTGTGTACCTATACGTAATGATACTATTTATTTGTAAAAACATATTTGAAAAAATCAATGATCATTATTTTTATAATAAAATTAAACAAAGTCACTGATTGTTTCAATAGTTTTTACTCGTGTTTTTCCGCTTATAAATTATTTACCAATCATTGGTTAAACACGGAGCAATAAAAGGTCAATTGAACGCGCGATTTTCAATTAATTTCAATTGAAGATTCACTACATGGCCTTTTGTTATGTATTAGAATCTATCAACTGTTAACCGGTATAAACAACTACGACTTCGCAGTTTTTTTTTCCGTTTTTCTTTTTACAAAGTGCATGTGAAAATAAAAGATGTACCCAACAGTTTTGGACACTTTCAGGATTTTTTTATTTGCAGGCGAATCGAACCCGGCGTTGCAGCAGGCCTTGAAACTCGCCATTCATCGCTTAGTCTACAAACAGACCATTCAGACTGAAAACGACTTGAAATACGCTGAAAACTCCCTGAGAGAAGTTATATTGTTTCTGCCTGGACCGATCACCGTGCAGAAGCTGAGCAAGATTGAAGATGTTGTACTTGCGCCGGATGTTCTGGACACCTACACAGAGGTCCTCACTACCATCGTAAGGATGTTGCTCCCACAGTGGCCAGTCTGCAGATATGAAATACTCAGCCTGTTCATCGTAGAAGAAAGTTTTGAAGTTAGTCATGAAATATTGTCCAGTCTATGTGGGTTCTTGAAGACTGAAAGGGAGGTTGGGACGTTAAAAGCGTTGTCAGAAATACTTATGGCGTATGTTAAAAGTGATATGATATTTACAGCGATAGTTGATTGTAGTCGCCCAAATTACCAATCTAATGAGATATATAAACGAGAGAACGCGTGGGAGAATTATGTTCAATTGCTGGCAACACTGCCGCAAAGGGTGGCCAATAGACTAGAAACTGATACCCCGAAAGGGCTTTCTCACGAAAATTATTCTTACTATTTAATCTTTCACGTTATTCGAGTGATAGATTATATGTCTGACAGCAGTTTCTATCAAGGCACACAGTACAATATAAAATGCTTGTCACACTTACTGTCAAAGATTATTACGAATTATTATATGAGTGGGGAGTCCCCGGTTATAGCCAGTTTCGTTGACATTCTCTCAGGATGGACGGAAACCTCTGAACCAAGTAGATATGTCAAACGCAGGCTCATACAAACATTGCTAAGACACTTATCACGACAGGCTATAGAATATCTCTGCGTTATTCTTCTGAAAAGATGCCCAATACATTACAAAGCTGATCAACAAATAATATATAATGTTATTGGAGATAATTTCGATACAAACAATGATTGGAAAGAAATACTAAGCTACAAAATCCCGTTTTATGTAAAACCTAAAGATTTTAAAGATACAACGATACAGGAGAATCTATTGTACTATCTTTCTTATACGAAGAATTCTGAAGGAAATATGAACGATTTGATCTTAAGACTGGCAACCGTTTGGTCTGATGTCAGACTTGCCAATACTTCTAACTTGATGGAACATATCTATATATCTCAGTTGCTAATTCTAGCTGTCAGGTATCGAGTCACCATGTCTTTGTGGAGTAAATCAGTTTGGAAGACGAATGAGCTTAAAACTATACTGCTGAGAGGAATGGGGAAGCATTTAGACGTACTGTCCCAAGAGTTCCGATGCGTTGGAACTGCCACCATTGAAATCATACTCAAAGTAATGTCCGAATTAGAATCCGATAGAGTTGAATTAAAATTTCAATACGAAGACATGGGAGACATTTGCAAACAAATATACCGGAATCTGAAAGACCTATCACTCAGATGTCTCATAGACCATAGACGGAAAGGTCCCGAGAAGTACGTGCCAAGAGCTTTGAATCTCAAACGGACTTTAGATACTGTTGCTCGCAAATTCGCCGATGACGAAAATTCTAGAGTGCATAACACTATAGTCAGTTGCGCTGTCAAAGGGCCTGAACAAACTAAAGAAATAGTAAAAACTATAATATCTGTCAAGCTAGATGCATTAGACGGCAAACAAGAAGATTTAGACTCTGACGATGACCTAGTACCTTATGATATGAGTAACGATGTCCCAGCAAGTGCTAAGAAACATCCTAAGTACTTACGAGATTTGATAGAACTAATAGTTGATGCGTCAGACGTAGAACTATTCGAAGGAAGTTTACAGGTAGCAGAACAATTAGTTAACAAACAACTGAGGGATGAAGACGCGAAAGTAGCCACAGAACTATTAGATCTATTCGTACACCTCGAGGCTAAATACAAAATAGACAATTTCGATTCAATAAAGTTCAAAACGTGTGTCGCGGTCGTTTGCGAAAGGCCTGAAGTGGCGGCCGAACATTTATGTAAAGAGATACATACGGATATGGGGCGGTATTCTATCGCCACGAAGATGTTCATGCTAGATGTGTTGTCTGAAGCTGTGAACCGAATAGCGGATGTATATTCAAAGAAGAGAAATCTTGAACCGAAAACCGAGATAATATGTGAGCCACAAAAAAATGTGTCGGCAGAAGAAATAATAAGGCGGCGACTGATTAATAAAACGAGATATTTCCATACAATGCAGCCGCATCCTTTCTCGAAAGCGAAGAAAAATCGATTCGCGAATGTTGCAGATCATTTCTTCTACCCTTTACTTGGTGGTTTTGGGCACAAACAGCTTACCCTAAGTCACCACAATTTAAAACAGGATATAGACAATATTCTGCTTCTAAAATATTTGTCGGTGGTCGGCAATGTGGTGTTAGCATCGAAAAACTGCCCGAAGGTGTCAGTCTACTGTTGGGAAGTCGTCAGGATTGTGCTATACATGCGATATACTCCCGATCCGAAGATACAGACGGCTGTGTTATCTTTGCTAGCGTCCATAGTGATCGCTTTGCCCGCTAGTATCCTAAAACAGGAATTTTTCGATGTAATGATGGAGCTAAGGTCTTGGCTAATAGATTGTTTGAACAATATAGACCTGACGATGCGACTTGGCGGCCCCAAGTCTGAAGCAGCCATATTCGCTGGACAAGTGCTCGGATTAATGGAGAAAAGTTTGGCGGAAACTGAATAATATCAACGTATTATTAAAACGTCGATGTCCTAGTTACTTAAGAATAGTGATTATCTTTTGAATGTAAGTGGTAGTTGGCAAAGCCATGAGATTCCATGTAACTGTTAGTTTTAAGTATTGATGCTATTACAGCATGTTGTAGTGATTCCTAATGATCTATGTGTCTGTATATACCCACCGTCAATAAAATAATTACTGGTCAATGTGTCGTAGTTTTATTCAGTCATAACGTGTTTTTCTTAACTTAAAGAATCGTATATAGGGAGTACAGTCACGAGCAAAAGTATGTATACAGTCAGCTTTATTCAAAAACGATTTACTCCTTTATTTTTGAATGAAATTTTATGTTGTTACGAACATAGCATTTTCGAACCCATACGTTTATGTAATGTGTCGTATTTTAACGTTGCATTCGTTATTTCACGAAAAAATCAATTGAAAGTTGCCAAGTGTTGACATATTGGTGCTCGTGACTGTACACCTCCGCTCTTTGCCTCTCGCTCACAAACTCTGCGAGCGAAATGAGAGAAACAAAATTATTTTCAAAACCGCTAGTTTAGTTAAAATATTTTTTCTACCAAGTAGATATTGTTAATAACCCACGCTCTCGCTTACTGTACCTAACATTAACACTTTTCTTATAAACAGCTTAAGACATACCCACAATTATAATCCAACAATCCACACAGGTATCCAACCAACACCCGTCGGTCTCCTGCAACCGATCGCGCCAAACAACCAGCAGCAGCAGCAACCGACAGCAACCAACGCTAAACCGACCACCAAGCTCGGGGCTACCTGGGCAGACACCACCGGGGCTATCAACATCGACGTAGACAATCTACTAGCCCCCAGGTCCCCTAAAGCCGGCCCTGCACCTTCTATGAACCAGCTAACATCTAGCCCGAATAGCCCTGCCCATGTACCCCAACAACTCCCCATGATGACCCCACAAATGCCCATGGGGGGTTTTATGATGCAAAACAATATCATGAACAATAACTTCGTAAACCCAACCGGACAGAACAACAACATGATGCGGCCCGCGCCCGCGTTCGCGAACCAGAACTCGTTCCTCCAATGATATTGGTTACTGGCAGATTTATGCCAGAATGGTTGAGTTAGATTTAGATACGGATTGGAGCAATGGTAGAGAAATATTATATATGATTTTTATTATTCCATTAGTTTTTAACTGAATTGTGTCCCGCTCAGAGATGAGATTATGTGAATTATGCCCTATAAATTGAAATCTTGTGTGCGTTTTCGTGCTAAACACTAGTTGATACTATATAATTTTTTTAAAGTATCCTGTTAATTTTGCATGTGTATAAGCTTTTTTTTTTTTCAATAAACTCCTTTTCCTAAAGTTCCTCTAATTTATTCATAGATTAATATCAAAATATTTAATCTGACAATAAAATACCGCATTTGCGCAACTAGGTAGCAAAAATATCATAGAATACCGCTCTTGCGCAAATAGAAATGTACCATTGCTCCAAAAACCAAAAGTACCTATTGAAGTGGGTTTCGGAAATTAGTTCTGAAAGTGGAATAAAAAACAATTTTTATACGAATTTGATATTATAATGAATTAGGCGCGGCCCACGCATGTACATACGTACATATCAAACTATATCGCCTGATATTATTTGTGTTGTTTCGCTCTAGTGGCTGAAAGATGCGAGACCTGTCATATGTTTGCAAACTATCTGTATTTGCGTTTGAAAACGACTTAAAATCTACTGTTTTCGTAAACCAGTTAAGCTTAAGGGGTGTGGCCGACATAACTTGGAGGTTCACAAATGTACATGTTGTGTAACTTAAAATCCTTGTAAGAATTTACTTCTCTTAGAGAGTCGCTGTTATATAAAATGTGGCAAGTAATTTGTAAGGGCCTGCATATCGTAAAGTATTCATAATGCGGTCTGGAACATGTAACCTTCATGTAGGTCGAAAGATTGAGCCCACGTCTTTCAAACCTCTCGCTAATTCTTCAGTATAATAAAATGTTTTCTTTACAAAACATTGGTTCTACGGGTGACAAACATGAACGCAATAAAAATTATAACTTGACATAGTTTATCGAAAATGTTCTACAAATACTTTTGTAGATATGTTTTACTATAAAAGTAATGTTTGTTTTTATCAATATTCTTATAAAACTGTTTTAATATGCTACGTTATCTTGGGCTTGTGAAATTTTGGGTTTTCCTCTTAAATGCTCACGTTACATTCCTTCCAATTATTTCTACTTATTAGGTTAATAAAATTATAGATTTCTTTACAATGTTCTATTTATTTTCGCTTTCAAAGTTCCCATTGTAGCTTCTTACATCACACAATCTTTATAATAATAAAAAACAATTACAGAATAAATAAACTGCCGTTTTAAAGGAATTATCTGATAAATAAGGCTCAGTTTAAATTAGCTAAGTATTCCGCTCACTGATTATGAATAGATAGACAACAGACTTATCACAATATATTTGTAAATCTATTGCTCGAAACGAGGCAGCCTCGGAGTTAGCATTTCTTACGCCTCGAGTCACATTGAAAGTTTAAGCAGATGCACTGTCCAAAAAAGCAAGTTTCATTGAAAGCCGTCTTGTAAAATGAATGTATGTGGATCCCCTCTAGTAAGACCGAAAGTCTATAACGCTTAAGAGAAAATGCTGGAAAGAATACATTATTCGTCGTCATATTGAAGTAAGAGGCTGCCTCGAATCGAGCAACAGTAATATCACGAGGCATTAACAAATTATAAAGACTTTATCGTTCTGAAACTGATCAATGGCAAATTAAGATGAAATGAACAATCTACGACGATAAAGTTCTGTAGGATCGACGATTTGATCACGAAATCAGGTTGTAGTATATAACCGAGGTCATAGAATATTTTTTATACCCGCTTGAAGTAGTTGATGTGTAGTGTCAAACTCTTAGTGTTACAGTTTTTGATGTAAGTGTTACAATAATTAATAATATATTGTATTATAATAATGTATGTACGTACTGTGTTGTTGTGTTTGCTCGGAATGTAACAAAAAAAAAAAGAATTATTATTACCCGTACTTTAAATAAAATGAGCTTAGAATACAATTTATGGAGTATTTTGGTAAATTAAAGAGCTCAAATACCATTTCGATGATTTAAGGTGGATGCTCCAAGGTAGCCCGCGGAATTCAAATTTTCTTACGTGTTTTGCAATTTGCTGGTCAGTACTAAGTTGTACGTTGATTAAAATATGATTCGCGGCCTTAACAAATATGTATTTACAGAATTATAATCATTAAAGCCATCAACACAACTCTCTAACATCGAGTAATCCTACTGAATGACTATTTCATTAAATCTTGACATTTTAGGATTATGCTAACTTAACAAGTTGTATTACTGATTCTAATGATTATAATTCTGTAAATACATATTTGTTACGGCCGCGAATCATATTTTTATCAACGTACAACTTAGTACTGACCAGCAAATTGCAAAAAACGTAAGAAAATTTGAATTTCGCGGGCTACCTTGGAGCATCCACCTTAGTATAGATCTTTTGAAAGAAATCGACGGTGAAGTTTTTTTTTTTTAATAACAAAGAAAGCTGTTGTCTAGCGGAGATCTACATTTTTTTGGTTTTTATTGGTACCGTGTCAAAATCATGTTGAAACGAATGTTACATTTCGAGCAAAACTAAATTGTACGTAAATAAAAGAGAGTTTGAGATACGGAATGAATTTGTATACTGGTAGGATTATCAAGTATATATTCTTCATTATTATTATTGTACTTAAAACTATTATTTCGTATGTAATAATTAAAATTTTAAAGCTTTATTTCATAGCACTGATCTATCTACGCATTTAATTCATTCCGTTTTTATATTACAAGCGTTGTGTTTGGCAGCTTAATATTATAATTCCTGTTTGGAATAGTTGACTTTTATTTCCAAATGGTAGCTTTATGGCATTTATTACCAACTTATGTACATTTTCTACCATTCAGCGCAAAATATCACAATTTATAAGCGGTCGACTATTTTGAACAGAACGTATTTAAATATAATTTAGTTTAATGTATATTTAACCACCATTTTTTATAATGCGTCTTAGCGAAAAATAATCAATAATTGGGACCAAAGTATCAAAATTAATTTTCACTGGACTGTAGTGGCGGGCGCATTATAAATATCCGATTGATATCACTTCCAGTTTGATTTAGGACTGATTTTTCAATCGACATATGATAATTTTTATTCGTGGAATAAAATTGACATCTGACAGATTTTGTATGGAAACACTGTCAAAAATTCAAAATTATATCTCAGATAAAATTATCTGCTGTTGGAAAAATCAGTCCTTCGTCTCGTGATTTCTCTATAACAGTTAAGTTTTGGCATTCCTATTGACCACCACAGAGCACGGTTGTGGAGAGCTTAGAACCGATAAATATCAATGTAGTCAAAATGTTGTTGTCTATAGGAATCACGAACTTACTGTATCCATGCCCATAAAACATATCTATAGTTTGAAATATAGAGACTAAGGGTCGATTTTTGATCCGTAGTTAAACACAACCAATTTTATTGTTAAAAATAGTAACTAATAGTTAAATTTTTGCATAATGTGTTTTTTGATCAATTTTTAGTTTATCTAATATTATATCATTGCCGCAGGTCCTTATTGCTGATTTTTCCATCGTCAGATAACTTTTATTCGAGGAATAAAGTTGACGTTTGACAGTTTTTTTATGAAACAACTGTCAAAATTATTCCTCGAATTATGAGATGATTGAAAAATCAGCCCTAAATCAAACCGATTTTTATGAATTTAGGGCTGATTTTTCAATCGTCAGATAACTTTTATTCGAGGAACAAAACTGACGTTTGACAGTTTTTTTGTGAAACAACTGTCAAAATTGCAAAATTATTCCTCGAATAAAGTTATCAGATTGAAAAATTAGCCCATAAAGAGCTTCTGCAATTTTGGTGCGTAGTTTTATTTTGAAATTAAATTGTTTGGTATTTCTATGCGATCATTGTATTATAGTTGCATCCCACAGATAAGGTCATCACAAATTAAAGAAATGCTTTAAAACTAACCGTCGAAGTATTAACATCTAAGGTGAATGCGATTTATTGATTGGTCTCTTAGAAAATGTACAACCTTGTTAAGCATTTGACCAATAGTAGTTTTAGTCACCGTTAAAACTATTTCATGAAACTAGAGGAATAAATACACAAATTAATGAATTCACGCAATATTGTTGTCGTTAATTCTCATTTGGTGACAAATAATTTGTGATGAGCTCAGTCTGTAACTTGGGATGTATGTAAATATAATTATTCCCTAATTTTCGTAGTTCTTCCATTGGTTTCATCATTTTGGAGATTTATGAAGCAATAACTATGGTTTAAATCATTTGTTCGTAGTTAATCGATAGAAACGAATTTTATTAGTTTTTAATATTATATTAATTTAGAATGTTTATCATACATGTATAATTATGTGTTGAGTGTCATTACTACGATTATTCGCACAATTATTATGATTAATTAAATATTTTATTTTTGTGTATTATTACGATTATTATTGTGAAATTGATTTTATTTTAATAATAACCCCACCTGGGTGTATCGCCGCGAGCATCGTCAACAATTGTAATAAATAGCCCATTATTAATTATTATGTAATTTGTAATATTTTGTTCAACTGTATGTAACTGATTTTTGATTTCGGCGTGTGGCGCATGTTTCGACATGGTTTAGAATCAAGGAAGAATTGTCTATGTTGATGAAATGTATTGAATAAAACTTAATTATTAATTTATTTGTTTTATATTTCCAATACAACAGTTTTTACTACAGTTTCACCCAACTTAATATCTGCTGCAAACCAAAAATGCTCAGTAACTTTCAGTAGCGTCATCAGGATGGAATTTGGTATGAAAAAATGTGCGCAGTGCGGTCATGCATGTAAAGCGAGGGGAGATTGTGAAATCCGTGGGAATCCAACTCTCGGATTTCATAAACCTTAGAAACCTACAGGTATTTAGGTATGTCGGAAGCGTTTGGGCATCAATGTTACTGACATGAAGCAATCGTTGAAGGAGCGCTTCTTTGGCCGCCTGAGAAAGTATTTAATAGTCGTCCAGGCGGAAACAAGGCGCGCGCCTTCCACGGTTGGGTCATGCCGGTTTTGATGTACTCTTTTAGCATACTCAAATGGACTCAGACCGTTCTCCCGACACCGGTGGCTGCTATTTTTAAATGATTTGAATTTTTTATATAAAAATTTAAAAAATAATAATTTATAAGTATTCAAATGAAATAAAGGAGATAATAATGACTGCACGGGGTGTACCTAAGTATGGGCTAGCCGGCAGTACTCAACAGGTAAGTTGCTTCTGTTAAGCCATTTACGTGTTTGAACAAACGTTCATGTTGAGGCTGACAATAATATGTTATTAAAATTATGATATGCAGTATTTCACTCCGATGTACTAGCAAATGTAGTCCTTAAAAGTAATATAAGTTCTCTGCTCACACTGACATGCAATAAGCATATTGGGTATTGATAAATCAAACAAAAACATAATTAAAGCCATTAAATTTTATTCGTGAAAAATTGAGCGCATTTGAACTAAGCCTAAACAAAAATATACTTAAAATTAACTATGTACGCTAAAATTAATACAATTAATGAAATATTTACTTAATTTCAGTTGTAATTCATTGACGCGACATCACTACTGAACTCGGAAAATAAATACTTTACGTTCATTGAGATTTAAAAAAAATATTCGATATTATTCAGTCTTATTAATAATTAAAATTAAAAAAATGGAATTTAAATAGAATCAAATGGAATGACATCAATCATTACCGTTAATTACAATTATTATTAATAACATACTCAATACCATGACAATAATAAATAAATATAAAATTGTAAAACTGCACCATCATAATTATTTAACATTAGATGCTAGATAGGTAAATGAAAAATGAGATAATCAATTTATTATTTGTAATACTGTTAGTTGAGAGGACGCCCCATAATTATCATAGCATTAATAATTATTAATTCTATACGAGTCAATGAATAGCCTATGGTGCAGCTTTAATTTAAAATACAAAATCAGATCAAAATTTATTCAATTAAACCTCTATTTTTCAATAATAATTAAAATAAAACTAATCTGGATGGAATTGTAAGACATAATAAAACATATTTGGAGAAATAATTGAACGGACATAAAATGGCAGTGAAATCATTCAAGATTATCTAAAGCGCTCAGAATTTGTGAGTAAAAATTCTTATCCCTTCGACTTATTTATCATATAACTAAATTATTTATTATTCACTGGTAGATTGTTTATGCACTCATTATTCCTAATTATATTATTGAGAATATTTTATAGAAAACTAGCTTTTGCCCGCGACTTCGCCCGCGTGAAGCAACTTTCTTACTTTTTTGCCATCTTCGTAGGTACTTCAAGAAATATTCTAAAAAAAGAATTAGCGAAATCGGTTCAGCTGTTCTCGAGATTTGAGCTTAGCAACATATTCAGCGATTCATTTTTATATTATTGAAGATATCGGAGTAAGAATAATTATGTCAATATCATTCCGATAATAGTTTCATTACAAAAAATCTGTGAGTGAATAGTTATACCGATAAATAAGTGAAAGAGACATAACGTAATTGTTTATTCTATCTAAATCGCGGTGTGGTGCGCGGTACACGTACGTAAAGTACCAAGCTACCATCAATAACAACCATTCAGCACAAACCTTGCAACTCTATACTGATATAATTAGGTATACCATTTTCTACAAAATTGTAACAAATTCATCGTATTTTATTATGATATCACTGGTATTTTCAATACAATTTTTGACTTTTGAAACCCCCGACAAACACAGAGGGGTGTTATAAGTTTAATGCGTGTATCTGTGTGTCTGTCTGAGCCATCGGAGCTCCCAAATGGCTGAACCGATTTGTTATTTTCTTTTTATAAGGGCTGATTGTTCAATCATCAGATAACTTTATTCGAGGAATAATTTTGACAGTTATTTCATACAAAAACTGTCAAACGTCAATCTAAGAAAAATTATCCCGAATAAAAGTTATCTGGCAATGGAAAAATCAGCTCTAAGTGTCATAGTACCATTCTGATACTGATAATGATCACACTGATATTTTTGGCGGTATTCGATATTTTGTTTTAGTATCATATAATTGGAGATCCTAAATAAATAAAATGCAGTGATATCCACTAGTTCCACTCTGGAAATGATACTAAGAACGATTTTATTTTCATTGATTTTATCGGAGATTTCTATGGCCACTATCTATATAAATTGTTATTGTTAAAATTCTGTAGAAACTGATAAATTTTTCGCAACAAAGCGAAGAGTAATAACACTAAAATTACAGATTATTATGCGTTAACACTAATAGCTGGATACATCAATAATTTTAGCTTTATTACAAGTCTTTATTATTGTCAGTCCGACAACACGCTTTCTTTACAGGACACATTGACACAAGTTGAAATTTTATAAAAAACAATACAAAAATAAATTAAATAAGACATGTCATGTCAAAAAAAGAATCCTTTCGAGGCGGTTCATAATCATTTGCATTTTATTATATGAAAACCTAATAAAATAGATTAAAAAATACTGCGTATTGGGTGAAAAATCTAACTTAACTTACACTGAAGATCATTTTCAACTTGTATCAAAAATACAACTTTATTATTTCTATCTTTCCTTCGTTTCTAGATAAACTATAGCGTCTAGCATTATCCTAGGGTGTAGTTAAAACAGTGCAGATTCAAATAGTTGCAATGAGCAATAAGACAGCGTTGTAAACCAAGTGTTTAAGGCACTTTGACTGTAATTCTATTTAAAACTATGGTCGACTTATAGCATAGGGTCCCGTAAGCAAAATATTAATATTATATATTTAATCATTATTAAAGGCATATCAGGCAGGCAGTCGTAT
Source organism: Apamea crenata (assembly GCA_949629185.1). Taxonomy (NCBI): domain Eukaryota; kingdom Metazoa; phylum Arthropoda; class Insecta; order Lepidoptera; family Noctuidae; genus Apamea; species Apamea crenata. The sequence goes on from OX451375.1 coordinate 768,515, forward strand.
TGTCATGAGAAATGCAAGATTTTGTTTTTAAAAGTTAATCAAAATCTATAAGTATACTGTTTACGAAACCCTTTGAGTTTTTTTGTGGATACATAACATAAGTTTTATAATTATTAAAAAATTCGACCAACAACATTCAGGAAATTACGCTAAACGCATAAGTATGGCGAAGGGGTCACAAACCCCTTAATACGTAGTCTTCATACACAATCAATTCAGATCGATTTAATTATTAAAATAATAATTTAACTGGGTTAAAATCACTTAAAATTACAACTAAATTAAATCACATAGTAAATTAAAAGTTTCGTAGTTCACTGAGAATCGTTACAAATAATAGTAAATTATTAACATTTAGGATCGTTTTTTTTTTTGTTATTTTGTGCTCTGAATAGGAGAGTGTGTCGATAGGTGGCGCTAGTGTGTTGTTGTGTTGCAACATTTAATCATTTATATTTGATTATTATCAAATTTATCAAGTCGAACAAAACGAAAAAGATGTTTTAATTAATGAATTTTAAGCATCAAAAGCCTAATTACAAATCACGCCAATTTTATTATAATTTAGCATATAAAATAACAGCACTATTTATTTTTGATTTAGAGAATATTTAGAAAACCAAATTTAATCATAAATATACAACGAAACTTATTGAACATCACTTAATTTTTTGATAAGGCTTTTTCTAACCATTTTATTTATACATAATTACAGAATACAAAACATACAATGATTCAAAAGCACATAAATTCATGACAAAATTGCTCATTTATCTACCAAATTAAACTCCATATACCATTAGCGCCACCTACCGTCATTCCCGCTCACCTCTCAGTACGCGTGTGACTTCGGCCGCGATCACACGTCTCCCTTGAGCGCGTACATCACGCTCGTGTCGAATGAAGCAGCGACCGTGTAATTCTTTGTGAGGAGGTAGTTAGTTGTCTTGTTGCGAGTTGTGTCGTTGTTGAACTGTACTTCAATCATCTGCGGAGATTATAGTATGATTTCTTAAATAGAATCCATAAAAGTTTAGGTAATTCTCAAACTAAGCTGATTAGGGGATGGACGTTAAAAAGCAGCAAAAATTTATAACTATTTAGGCTGTACCCTAGTCCCACTACAGAGAGGAGATGGTGGGACGAGCTGGACTCATATCTGAAGGACTGTCTTTAGAATGCAGTAGACAGAGACAAGTGGAAGGCGCCTTCCATCTCTATAGGGTTAGTCCAAGAAATTCTAGCAAGGATGATATAAATTGAGTACTTATTTAAAAATAACAAGAATGAGGTCTAAATAATAATGTTGGTGGTATATGATGTGCGCGTTCACACGGTGTTAACTGTACGATATTTTCCAGTATACAGAGTGGCGCTTTAATGGCGACATTAATTTAACACACGTATACGGTTTCGCGTTTTAGTTTTATGAATATTTTTAATTTAATTAAACATTAATATTTATTTATTTACTACCAATTTTCTAAAATAGCATCTGAGAGCAACCTGACTTAAAGAACTGAAGCGCAGGGGTCATTTGCCGGGGTCACGGATCATATCATCGCATCAATGTAATTAAAACAAATAACGTGCAAAGAGAAGGCGAATTGAAGGAAAGAGAGAGAGTCCTATGTCTGCGAGCGGCGCAGGTGGATGTTTTCATGTTACGATTTTTTTTTTTTGTTATAATTTTTATGATTACTGGCAGTGGCCAGTAATAATAAAAATTATAACAAAAAAAAAATACCCCCGTAAAAAATAGTGTTAAATTGATGTCGCCATCGTAGCGCCACGTTGTATGTAGGTACTGTTGCGATCCCAAGGCAAATTTTAAAACCAAATATTATTTTCTGTGTGATCCCAACTTTAAACAGTAAAATATACCTATAGTTAAATTTAACGCCGTGTGAACGTAGAACGTATGCCTGATTATTTGAAATGTAAATTTAATACTTTTTCTATAGCTACTCCATTCTCACCTGCAAATGCAGCCTCTCATCCTCAAACGGCAGATGTGTGAGTGCTGGCAGTGCGTTGTTTCCTCCCAGCACCACATAATCTGCACGCGTCGCATCGGCCGCTAACAGTACAGTGAGGAGGGGCAGGCAGAGGACGCGGGAGCTGAACACGCTCTCTTGACTCTCTGTTTCTTGGTAGGTTACCTGCGCACATTAAATAACATCACGTTTGTATTTTTTATTAAACCGCCGAAAAAACTGAAAAGCAAAAAATATAAACCTTTTTTATTTAACCTTAATAATTAAGTTCTTAAACTAATGTAAGTATACCTAAGTAATTTTGAGTCGGCGCCAAACAATCAATAAACAAACATCACTAAATTGCCTTAAATTTAAACGGTGCCGACTCAAAATTATTTAGGTATACTTACATAAATAATTTTGAGTCGGCGCCGTTAAACTTATTTATTATTGGGCGCTGGAACAGGAAAGACTTTCTTGCTAACAAAATACTAATACTAACTTCCTGGCGGAAGCTGCACGAGGTCGCACAAGAGCATAACGTTTATGCCGCCAAAGGATTCCCAAAGGGGGAACCAAAGATATCTCGTCCACGAACAAGAACTCTACATTTTGCCACTGTTAACGCATTACCCTTATGTACTTAATTTCCTGAAAGAAGAGGCGTTAAAAATGTCGGTGAATGTCGTCTCTCCTCGCTGCTGGCGCATGGTTTGTCTGAGTTCGACAAACGGGTACTTTGAACAGACTGTTTAATGTAGAGCCACCTACTAGTTGTGCTGCAACTCCAGTTAGGGCGCCAATCTGTGTAACCTGCTTCCCGTAACATCACTTAACTTGATTTCTCAGCAAGTTATACAAAAAGTATTTCCTGTTCCAGCGCCCCACGCTTTTACAATCAAATATTATAATTAAAAGCACATAGTTTATTTACACTTCAGCCCAGAAATAGAGACAACTTGAACGATCCATAATTTATTTTTTGTTTTCACGTGCATTTATAAAAGCGTGTTTTTCTAGTGTTTTTAAACTATTAATTTATTGCTTTTCAGTTTTTTCGGCGGTTAAATTTTTTGTTAAAAAGTTTTTATTTTATAATTTTTTGTGGCTATAATCTACTAATTGTTTGCCAAAGGGCAGGCATATGTGGCACTGGGAGAGTAATAATACACAATTCAGCATTCAAATTTGTGAGTGAACAATAAATCACCCCTATTTTCCCACCCTTAGGGTTGGATTTTTTTTTTTCAAATTTATATGGGACCAACTTTGGGGTATACCTTTTCGAATAAAAAAAGAATTACCTATCAATAGAGACTTGAGAACCTCCCCCGTTTTATTTCGTCGGTTAAAAAGGGTAGGTATTTAGACAGTTTCGTTCTTATTACAAAGCGAGTCCAAGCTTAAACCTTTCAGCCAATTTTTGTATTTCGAACCATAGGGCTCATACACACAAGCGACTCGCATCAACGGGTGTCGACGGCTGGGCTGCTGTTACTTCTGTCGTCGATGCGTGTCGCTCGTGCGTATGAGCCCTGAGCATACTTATTCCAATTTGTCTGGTTTTTTGTGAACTACACGTCCACAAAGAACCGGTCTTCAACACACCAAAACCCAGTTTTAAACAGAAATCCATGGTTTTCCCTTCGCTTTGCTATACTCACCTCTCTAGGATGCGCAGTGGGACTCAGACAAGCATGCAAGGCCCTCGCGGCGCCCCGGATGGAGAGGTAGTCCCTCGCGGCCGCGCGCACGAGCACGCCGTCCCAGCCGCGCGCGCGCTCCAGGTAGCCCGACGTGGCCGAGCGCGAGCCGCGCGGGACGAACTCCACGAATGTGCCGTTGTACTGCGGACACGCCAACTAAACTTCACAAAACTGCATTTTGTTTTTAGAAACATCGACAAAATAAAACTACAGTACTTATAGCAGGCGATAGTGGTGCCGAAGAATTCAATCCTGCAAAAGAATATTCTGTGGCAAAACAAAGACAATGGCTCTTTTTAGGGTTCCGTAGTTCACGTCTCGGAACCCTTATAGTTTCGTCATGACCGTCCGTCCGTCCATCCTCGGCTTACCTTCCAAACTGTTAGTGCTAAAAGATGAAACTTTGCATGGATATGTGTATGTACCACGTCGACAAAGTGCTAAAATAAAATCAAGAGAATTATTTTTTTAGGGTACCTCCCCTACACGTAAAATGGGGATGGTTTTTTTTTCTCGCGTCTACCCCATAGTGTGGGTATCATTAGATATGTCTTTTAAAAACATTGAAAGGTTGCTAAGACGATTTTTTGATGCAGGTAGGTTATGGTCTGCGAGATATTCAAGTTTACAGCGCATTTTGGGACGCCCTATCTTCTAAAATCTAAGCGGCTGGCTCGAAAAATTTGTCGGGGTCCCGGGAGATATTTGTACATTCACCGCACTCCCAACACTTATTAAAATACCTGTCTTTATTATCTTAGAGCAGTGGTGGCCTAGTGGTCACGGCCGCGACTTACGAGTTGTAGGTCGTAGGTTCGAACCCCGACAGGCGCTTTACTTTGTGTAAATTATTCTATCACCACCACTCTCAAAACGGCGAAAGAAATCATCGTGAGGGAACTGACATGCCCAAGAACCAAAAATTCGATAACATGTGACATCTACCACCCCGCACTGGGCCCGCGTGGTAGATTACGGCCCATTCTTTCTCAAAGGGCCTGTATCCCAACAGTGGGAACATTACAGGCTGATTACGACGAGTCTTTATCTGCTTGAATTTCAAAGATGCGCAAAAACGCTTTATACGGCCTTATAATGCCTAATTAAGCCGCGCCTAACAACAGATCGGTAAAACAAAAGGTCAAGGCATGTGCTAACAATGGCCGAATGGCGTGAGAATGGCAAATCAATAATAGACTTAAAACATCTATAACAAAGGTTACAAATATTTTCACTCACACAGAGGGGTCCTGTGTTCCAGTAGTAGGAACATTACAGGGTCATTAAGGGTATGCTGATATCAACTTCGAGAAGCCAGTCATTAATGTTCTGTATACATGTTATTTGTATGCTTGTTCTCATATTGAAGTCACAGACGTCAATGATCCAATTAAAATTCCCTATTTTGTAATGTTTATGTGACGTAGTTTCGATGACATCACCATAATATTTAACCATGTTTCTTAACCGATAGTCATGACTTAGAAACTCGTCCAAACAATTAGATAAGTCAATGTGGAGCATCGCAGGATGAAATAAATAATGTCTTCAACCGTACATGGGACGGGTGGACCAAGGTGGACGGACGACCTTAAGAAGGTGGCTGGGACAGACTGGGGCTGAGTTGATGATCCCCTAAACAGGTAAAATAGGGGATGAAAGGGACAGGGAACCCCGTGGGGCGTATAGCTTCTAATTTATTGCTATACTCACAATCTCGCCGTATAGGTTGTCCATGACGTGTATACTCACAATCTCGCCGTATAGGTTGTCCATGACGTGTATACTCACAATCTCGCCGTATAGGTTGTTCATGACGTGTATACTCACAATCTCGCCGTATAGGTTGTCCATGACGTGTATACTCACAATCTCGCCGTATAGGTTGTCCATGACGTGTATACTCACAATCTCGCCGTATAGGTTGTCCATGACGTGTATACTCACAATCTCGCCGTATAGGTTGTCCATGACGTGTATACTCACAATCTCGCCGTATAGGTTGTCCATGACGTGTATACTCACAATCTCGCCGTATAGGTTGTCCATGACGTGTATACTCACAATCTCGCCGTATAGGTTGTCCATGACGTGTATACTCACAATCTCGCCGTATAGGTTGTCCATGACGTGTATACTCACAATCTCGCCGTATAGGTTGTCCATGACGTGTATACTCACAATCTCGCCGTATAGGTTGTTCATGACGTGTATACTCACAATCTCGCCGTATAGGTTGTCCATGACGTGTATACTCACAATCTCGCCGTATAGGTTGTCCATGACGTGTATACTCACAATCTCGCCGTATAGGTTGTTCATGACGTGTATACTCACAATCTCGCCGTATAGGTTGTCCATGACGTGTATACTCACAATCTCGCCGTATAGGTTGTCCATGACGTGTATACTCACAATCTCGCCGTATAGGTTGTTCATGACGTGTATACTCACAATCTCGCCGTATAGGTTGTCCATGACGTGTATACTCACAATCTCGCCGTATAGGTTGTTCATGACGTGTATACTCACAATCTCGCCGTATAGGTTGTCCATGACGTGTATACTCACAATCTCGCCGTATAGGTTGTCCATGACGTGTATACTCACAATCTCGCCGTATAGGTTGTCCATGACGTGTATCTGCGGCGTGGGTGCCGGCGGCGGGTGCGCGGGCGGCGCGGCGTGTCGCGGCGCCAGGTGCAACTGTTGCACGAACGCTACGAGTGCTGCTGATCCTTGTGCGATGCTGGCCAGCTCGTAGTCACGGGTCATGTTCGCACGGAACTTCTGGGCGCCTAGGGCTGGACACAGTTTCATTGTTAGTTAAACAGCTCAAAAATGCGTAAAAAAAAGTGATAAGTGAAATACATGGACCAAACTTCTTCATTATCATTGATTCCTGTTTTTATGAACCTCACATGAATACCTTAAAGAATAAGTTCAAGACATCTTTCAAATAATGCAGCAAAAGTGGGACGATGAATTATTTTAATATTAAAACTTGAAACAGCGTCACTATGCAGATTTGGTCAATGAACTCATTCATTGACCAAATCTGCATAATGACGTTACTTCAAGACTTAATATTAAAATAGTCGCCAAAAAACGGCACACAACACGACCACTCAACAATCTTAAAACTAAGCTTAACATAAAACAATCCCCATTTGTTTTATGTTTCGACAGGTGCTTCTTTACTCAGATTCAACGAAAACATGTTTATGTTATAACTGCATATTTGAAAACAAAGAATATAGGAATGATGGTTTTGTTTTATCAATAAGAATTGATCTTTTGATAAAACAACCTTGATCTAGGTAACTTCACAGGAATTCTTTGTTAGGATGAACTGCAGATAGTAATCCACAGCATACATCTGTGCGGTACTTTCCTCAAAAGTTCATTTCAGACATCAATTTGGCCTTTATTCTCAGAGTAGTCAGATAGGAAACACCAACCTCATCTAGTTTATTTTTTAATAATAAGACGTGTAAAAGTGATTCCGATATCGTATTTACAGAATAAACAGTTTCATTTTATAGAATCAAGGCTTATGTAGAAAAATGATTGAGATGTTATGAAATAAACATTACATTATTCCATCACCATCAGCTTACAGCTGTCCACTGTTGAACATAGGTCTCTCCAAATGCACGCCATTTAGCTCAATATTGCACGCCACATTTCTATTATTTACTCACATCTAGTTGATCAATGAAGTAATTGATTACTCTTACTGTTGCTTCACTAATCTAATCTAATTCTATTAGTATTCATCTAAATCTATTAGTAGTCTTCACTAATCTAATCTAATACTATCATTTACCTATCTTAGTCCAACCTAAACCTCACACAAGACTCAAACATTACTTAAAACTAGTTTCAACCAATCAAATGGGTTGACACTAGTTTTCAGTAATGCTTGATTCTCAAGTGAACCTCACTCGAGAATCAAGCATTTGTACGTGTGATTCTGGTAGTATCACACACACAAATGGTGAGCTGGACTCCCACTCGGTGCAACCTTGAGACATACAACTTTGTATCTTTGTTATTTCATTATTGACAAGTGTGTCATAGCACAATATGTCTTCTTCCTTTCCTTCTTTTATTTGTATATTGGCACCTTGTAGCTATTTCCTAACATTAATGTAATTAGTTGTTATTTGATTGTGCTTTTGTATGTTATGCTATGTATTTTGTGTGCATCAAATAAATGATTTATCTATCTACAGTATAGTTACAAAAAACAACTTACCAACAGTATCCATATAGATCAGCAGCATGGTCATAACAGTCACAAATGTCAACACAAACAGCATCGCCGGCAGCAGCCTCCTGTACATGTCATTGGGGGAGGTCTTCGTGAACACAGGTACTGACAGCCGAGGACTGACCACCGGTGGTGTGACCACAGGTAAAGGTACTGTTGTTGTGGTCTTGTCTGGTAATGGTACCGTTGTTGTGGTTTTATCTGGTATTGGTACCGTTGTTGTGGGTTTGTCTGGCAGTGGTGTTGTTACTGTGTCTTTTGGCTTGTCTGTGATTTCTGCTGGTTGGTCCTCTGGTAGTGGGTTTTCTTGGATTTTCTGGATGAATAAGGTTTTTAGGTCAGAGGGTCTTATGAGATTATTGTAAAAGAGATTGATTTGAATATTAACCAATAATATTATAATAGATACAATCTGCTGTAGTGTACACTAAAATTTTAACAACGGCAGCAGCTCAACTATTTTAAACAAATAACTTGGTGAGCTATGATCAACTTTCAATGGATTTTTGCACAGGACAGAGCTTAGAAATGTTAGGCTATGACTTGAAACTGGACTATTACCTCATGTAACATAGGCATCTTTGTTTGTTCAGATAAGCACGATTCCACCATAATTTCCAAAAAATTTGATTACACATGCAATTTAAAATAGAATGTAGAGTGTTTTTTTGTTAATAAATACACTTAAAATTTCACGTTACATGCCAAAATGAAGTCCTACGCGTGCCACAGACAAGACAGGTGTATTTTTTTTTTGTTTGACTAACGCTTAAAGCTAAACAGCTGCAAAGAGGCTCGATGCCAGACTTCTTAGTAAAAAAACACGAGTGCCTCTGTCAAGTTTCTTACTCAGTTTGCAAGATAATCAGCATTTTAAGTGTTATTACTGACGAACGAGATACTTTATTACAATAAAACGTTTATGTGGGAGACTTTGACTTCCGTAATGGCTGTAAAATGCAGTTAAAACTTACCTTTTCGGCCATCGTATCCTTTTGTTTTGTTCCTTACTTTTATTAAACACACACAACGATCACTTTCTGATGTAAAATAGGTCCTTTTTATATTACAAAACAAACATATTAATATAAACACAATTATAATACGTTACACTTATTTATTACGTGAATAATACTGAATTATTTGAAAATAAAATAAAAATATACGTCAAAGAAGCGTGAGTCACTGACCGCATTAGTTGCGACTACATCAAAATTTTATTTTCTACTACTCAGAGAAATAAAATCTACTACTATACTATTATTGTTAAATACTTGAGAAATGGATGGTTTTTCTTTTGTGAAATGGTTTTCAATATTTTGACCCCCCTGTTGACAAATTGTGTGCCTTCAAAAAACATCCATTAGGGGACAGGCATCACAGGCAGCAATTTTTAGGGTTGCGTACCAAAATGGTAAATAGTATACATATATATATTTTTGCAATGTCAGTTCATTGCAAAAATATATATGGGTGGGTATAAGGGTGTCTTAAAAATTTGAAGTGGGGCTACTAGGGCATGTGGGGTATCATATGAAAGAGCGCTGTTTGCACATTCCCAAACATCGGTCAAGAGTTGGCGCTGACCTAAAACTGCAATTTTCTACACCTCTCTGAAGAATAAAGGCCTCGCCGATGAAAATTTGTAAACATTTTCACGTTTCACAACCAAAATGTCCTCCTTCCAACCTACTTAGTTACTAATTAATTAATTTACCTAGTTACTAATTAAATAGTTTGCAATGTGAAGTGGCCGAAAGGTTTTTCAGTCACCATAAGCAGTTGTGGCTAAGATTTGTAAATTCAATAAAGATATAATAGTAAAGTAGTGTCCACCTGTTCGCCCTTCCACCTGTCCGCCCATCCACCTCCGCCTGTCCGTTTATCCTACTTTTGAAGGACTGTACGTAAAGTAACACATCCAAATATTTATTCATGATGGTACGGAACCCTCGGTGCACGAGTCCGAATCGCTCTTGACTGGTTTTTTTTAACTCACGTAGCCCGGAGAGTCAAAAAACTGCTGCCTAAAAGTTAGGGTTGGTTAATGGTCTTAATAAATTCTGTGCGTAGAATCGTATGTATTATTTAAACTTCGTTATTGACATCCATATAACACGTGTTCAGACTGATGTACTGCGATATGGTTGCAACTATTAACTTTTTTTAAAGTTTTTAACAAGAATAGTTAAACAATATTTATTCGTTCAAGACTTAAACCTATTTACATATTTTTTTTGTACCCTGAGTTAATTAAACTGCAACTTAGTGACAAGATACTAGACACTTGCAACTGGGCTACTAGGAGGACTCCTGTGCTATAGGTACTATAAGCACCAGTTACTTCCGTCACCACCGTGATCAAGCTGCCATTACGAGTGTGGTGCGGAGCAAATGTAAGTATACTACAATATTAATATATATATAATTATATATATTTTTTTAAATTTATTAATTCCTATCGTGCGTGAATGTGCGTGACTGTATGATCATATGTGTGTTTGCTGTGTGTGAGTGTGGTGTGTTTGTGTATATATGTTTGCGTGTGTGGGCCTGAGGGGCTTTTTTTGTTTTATTATTTTTAGTATAGATATTTTCAGTATCTATATAATTTTGAGAGAGAAGGAAGTTATCTATGGTAAGTTTTAGCTTTTTTATCGGTAATATTAAATTTGTAACTGTATATTTTTACTTATTTTATTATAAAGGGGCTATTACTGCTAATGAGTTGGCTCATAGCAGTAATAGCCCAAAAGTCTGTATGTCTCTCTGTAGTCAGAACAAAACAGCGTTCTTGGCACTTTCTTTGCACTACCTAAATGAAAATAGGTCCTGTTATGACGAATTACAAATACTTTCCAGTTAAAGCTAAATTAACTCTTAGCTTATCGGCTATTATAGAAAAACACCATTATACTTTAGGAAAAGGTCTTTATTGTCAAAGTTTATTATAAATTACACAATATTAACGGCAATGTTAGTCAATAATCTGTAACTTTAGTTTACAAATTGGAGATTGACATATGAGATGTATAAGTATGTACAATGGTAGTGTCTGTAAAAAGCTTTAAAACTCTATAATATATTTCAGCTGAAAAAATTGTGCAATCGGTGTAAAATTACACAAGTATCTACTAAATTCTTATTTTTAAATCATTTTCTATTTTCATTCAATGATCGGAAAATGTACAATTAAATTATTTATATTATTGTCATGTTTATGTAAAGATAGATACGTTTAAAAAGATTGGTATAAACAAAACTTGAAATAACGGAACGTTTGTCACAGAATCTAATAAGTTTATAAACTGCGCGTTTTTTGTCGTTTGGATGAAATTGCATTACTCATTGTCCATAGATATCTACCAAGTAAATGGCTGTACTATCTATAAAAATATTTTATAAATAATAATGTTTTTTCATAATGGCTACTTTTGTCTCTTGAAAATAATAACTTGAGCCCATTGGCAAGCTGAGAAATCTCAACGATTATACAACTGACAACTTTAAATAATAATCCCCAAATACTCTTTGATTTCTCTTTGCACAAATAAACAGTTCAAATATCAATTATTTATATTTGAACTGTTTATCAAGACAATGAATTATTCAAAACAAAAACTTTGTTAACTTTTAAAGTTCTTATTAAGTCAAACTTTAAACATATGATATTTTATTAGTGTCGTTTTATTTAGTTATGAACTTTATGATAATGTATTTCTTTTAACAAAAACATCATTGTGTATTTTCTTTCATAACATTTGATAGTAAAGGTGTAAATAAAAATTATAAAAAATGTTATTTAGAAATCACTAATTATGTCTATCATCAAAAGAGTTTAATATTATCATACACACAACGTAGCAGGCTTTTATCATTAATTGCACTGTATAAATTTGTATAAGTTTATCTATAATATAATATTATTACAATAATTAACTATTAATAAAATTCTTAAGTATAACAGAAATTTGTGCATCAACATCTACAACTACAATGTGTAAAATGATTTTTTAAATTACTTACTAAGATTTCGCCTAACACAATACGAGTAATATATTTTTCACAAATAATTTTATCTAAAATTCAAAATGAATACGTATTATTTTAAAATTACAGCTGCAAAAAAACCGTCGCTAACTTTGTATTAAATATTGATCACAAATCTACATGCACTTGAATATAACAAGATGCCTTTTAGGCTCAACACTATATAAATTAGCTCAAGGAATTTAAATAATAAAACAATAATTAACCCTATCCGTAAAATCTACCAATCGTTATTTTTTCAACTGTGGAAACTTTATCAGTACCTAGATCCGACAACCTATGAAAAAAAAACCTACGAAAGGTGAACGATACGGTCTGCACAAAAATTTGCGATTCTGTTTATAACTTAGGTATTTATTTCAATCAACTATCTATAATTGTGTTATTAACTAAGGGCATATTTAGGCATTATTACAATGATTTGGTTTTTAAAAACAACCCTGAAGGTGCTAAGTATATAATACTTATAACATTTTGAGCCAAGTATTTCATAAAGTATATATCTATTATAATGCTGCTGATGTTGTATAAAACAAGATAATTACTATACATATACTATTATACATATTAAGTACTTAAATATTACGTTGATCTACATTTTTAGACGAAAGCAGTTTATCTGCGCTCAAAACAAAAACCAAATAAATGAATATGAATGTCACGTTAAAAGTAATACTGCTCTATGTGATTATAAAAATGGTTGAGGCAAAAGCCTTTTACCCTGCTGTTAAAATAATAAAATACAAAACTACTTATATTTTAATTTATATAATTTGTTACAGTCAGATATGATCTACAAAAAGCGCCTATAGGGAGTGAAAGATACGACAATGAATAATTATGGTTATGTTACGTAGTTAAATTCAAAAATACTAATATTGGTACGTACGACGACGAAGGTCAAAAGTAATAAGTATTTTATGTTTATCATCATAATTCTCTCGCCCTTATCCCAATTATTTTGAGGTCTGCGCAACATGTTTTTTTATGTAAGTATATTTATCTGTTATTTAACTATAAAGTCTATGAAAAATTCAGGTCTCTGCATTCAGTTAGCCTCTTAATGTCGGTCATATCTGGTCGCAACCTTATTATAATAAGACGAAATTATTATATTTCGTTATTCACTGAGAAACATTACTCTACTTACACTTTACAGTATGTAAACAGCCCAAAAAGTTAATAACTATTTATTGTCAACTAACGAAGTCCATTCAGAAAGCGAGTGAATTTTATAATAGTACGTACTAAAGTTATGTTCAAAGAAGTTTTATTGTCTGACATTTCCAATTTCATAGTCTCTAAGGAAAAAGATTACACTAAGTAACTCGTATTTTATATAAAAGGGCGTACTATAAATATTTGTTATTGTCAAGCACACGACGAATACTTATAATAAACGATTCTAAATAATAATTAGTTTTTATTGTCAATGTTTCCATTGCATATAGCTTTTATATAAATTTAGTTCAGTTAAGTGATTTTTTACCGAATTCAAAACTGTCTCCTAATGTCGGATTTCAATTCCGTACATACAATTATTTATTAATATATAATTATTATTATGTTTAATAGTAATATCTAATTACTTAGATCAGTGGTTCTCTTTTAGGTAAATATACATAATGTAATTATTGATTAACAATACTTTTGGGTCTGAGAACCATGCAATATCTTCATTATTTCCCGAAAAACCTGAGCTACATTTTTATTGTCATTGCTCAGAGATAATACCTCTTGTAATATCTCATTTTAACAGTATACATACAATATAATATAACAAGATTTTTTAGAAATATATAAATACAATATTAGTCATAAATGGTTTTCCACGAGGAACATCAGAATCTCGAATTTATTGATAGTTTAGCAATGACACCCTTATACTTTGTTTTAACACGCGTAGCTGCTGAAAACAATGGTTACGTTTATAGTGGCACGGGGTAATTGCGTATCACACTAAAAATTACTATTCCTTTCATTTTGACAATTCGACAACATTCTTTGCGCTATTTATTGTCGACGAAGACGAAATTTTCAAGCATAAGAAGCAATATATTAGGATTTTTTTTATCAAGATCCTTCGGATTGCAGAAGAAAGTGTGTTACGCAGTTAGGGTGCATGTTTCCTTATCTACCTAGTGTCTTTTAACTTAACAAATAATGTTTTTTATTGTCAGTTTTTTGTTCACAATGTTTCCGTTTAACAGCGCGATGTATAGGTAGTCTGTAGCTATACATATTAGGTATGTGAGTTGATTTCGTACAAAGGTACTTGTGTAGGTAGACATGATACATTATACGGACTTAAGAATTCAAAGTTAAAGGGGCTCTTAAATAGAAGGGTTACTAGATACCGTCAAAATCCTAAATTGTAAAAATGCACTTTCGCGCTCCACATCTGATATGAAATTGATATTATGTACGTAGATTGACATTATTTACCCATTTTCTTTATAAATACCTGTACAAACTGGCGAATTCCATACTCTTTACATTCTAAATTCGTCCAACAATATCACAATCTTAACTCGGATAAATCGACGCGAATATAATGTAGGATGTTATTATTGTCTTTTAGTTACGTTTCAATAAAATAACACGGATAAAGTTGAACGAATGCTACATTTTTGAATATGTATTAATAAAGTTGTATATAATATTATACGCCAATTTAAAATGTATACAATTTCAGTTTACTCTATATAAAAACAACCAACAATATAAATAAGTTGTATACTTCTAAATACATAGTTTTATTTGTTAAACAATTTAAAAAGTGTAAAATTCAATTAAGTATAGTTATTTTTTTGCTTACCCTACATTATTGTCATTATTTTGACAGCCGTCGCATACAGTCTGTATTACAGACTCAACATTTATTGTCTATCACTTAAGAATACAGATTCAAAATTATTGTCTTCGTTACTTTTTGAAGATTACATAAATTATTGTCTTCAACTTTCCTACTCTAAAAAGTTCACAACGGCATCGAATCAATGCTTGGTATAAAAAAAGTCGTAAAGTCTACAAAATCCGGTTAGTGTCGTTTTATTCTCGCGTCGACGTTCCGTGTGGCTCGTGCCCATATTACCGGAGCCCGACGGCGAGCAGCCGCAGCGCGGCCAGCGCCAGCGCGGCCAGGCGCGGCGCGTGCGCAGCGTGCGCGCCGGCCGCGTTGGTGCGCGCGTGCTTCTCGCCCGCCACGGGCACCGGGGTCCCAGGGTCCACCACGTGGATCTTCCAGCCTAGGTTATTGTGGGTGTAGCACTGGGAAAGTGGAAATTGTGAAAAGTACAGTTAGATGAAGACTCCGATAGTAGGTCGCCCTTATCAGATGAAGTGCGAGAAAAAAAACTAGGGACTTAAAAAAACTAGGGCCATATTGAGACATTTTGAGTGACAGTGTGCGGAGACACGAATGTCGGCTTCCAGTCTAACCGGCTCCAGCTGAATAAAAGTATTTTACATGGAGCGACTGCTTATCTGACCACCACAACCCAGATACTGGGTAATACGATACCCCTTGGCAAGACTTTCGGGTTTCTGACTACTCGTAACGACTGTTAAAGATCCACGAATGTCAGAAGGCACCAACGTGCTTTCAGACGCACGGAGGGGTTTTGGTATGTAAAGATGGTCACCCATCCACGGAACGACCGCGGTAAGCGTGGCTTGACCTGATCAATCGACCCGTGCGGCTGTTATTAATATCGTGACAATATAATAGTGGACCGCGATTGATGAACACATTACAATAGCAAGATGATGAGTGAATGCAAATGATGTTGTGGTTCCTCGACAAAATAGTGTACCCTAGTTTTTTGTACTAGCTTCTGCGCGCAGCTTCGCCCGCGTTGATGTCGGAAATGATCCCAAGGGAAAGTGCTACCGGGACAACAAGTAGCCCGAGTCCTTTACCAGGAAGCCATCTATCTCCTTGCCAAATTTGATCGAAATCCTTACAGTGGTTTAGGCGAGACAGCTTTCGAATTTATAATAATGGGGCTAAACTTTGCCACACCTAGCTAAAGTTTCTAGTCAAGCGTTTAGAGCCCCTTACAGCAAAACATACTAGTGTTAGTATAAGATGCCCTGTTACCTGATAGTACAGCAAGTCCGGTGTCTCATGCGCCACGGTCCAGTTGAGCATGGCAGGCTCTCCATCATTGCACTCCAGCTGGATGGTCTTCATGTAGTCCTCGAAGGTCTCGGACGTGGCCGCCTGGTCGATGGTCTTGTGGGTCCATTCGCAGTAGCGGCCCACTGGAAAGGCAAAATAGCATTCATTTTGACAGTTCAACAACATTCATTGATTATTTATTTTGTTGAACTGACAAATATTTCGAACATAATATGAACATCCTTCAAAATGATTCAGATTGTGATTGAAAATGTGTTACGCAATTAGGGTGGTGATGTGGCTACTTTTAGCAGAAAACTGTTATAAGTAAGAATTTCCACTTTGTAGCATTTCGTAAAACGTTAGAAGTAAGTAGAGTAGCTCATATTTCGGAATTTAGATCATCACTTTTGGTCTTCATTTCTTAAAGGCGAAAAGTTGATGTCGCGTCATAGCTCGATGTTGAAATTCTAGAGATTTTAAAGATTGGCCGAATGGTACCAATGACTTCGATCGAATCACTACTTAATAGGTATAGTTTCAACCCACCAGCAGTCGGGTACGGGTACCCCTCGTTATCGTACGCCACTCCGGCGAACACGCGTTGTTTCCTCTGGTCCTCTTCCTTCTTCTGGCCGAAACCTCCCTCTGAGGAGTCGCTGATGTAGAACGGATGGAACCTGAAAGGATTCAGTAGAGTTAGTAAGAACTGAAGAGTTGTTAACCAGGGGTAGATGTGATAGGAAAGTTTGTCTGTGTTTTTTTTAAAACTTATATTCCGAGATCTTTTCTGTCTTAGGCATATGAAAGGTCATCATCATCATTTCAGCCGAAAGACGTCCACAGCTGGACATAGGCCTCCCCCAAGCACCTGCACTTCGACCGTTTTCTTGCTTCTCGCATCCAACGAATTCCTGCGGCCTTCACAAGGTCGTCGGTCCACCTTGTGGGAGCCCTTCCAACGCTACGTCTTCCGGTAAGCGGTCGCCACTCCAGAAACTTTCGGCCCCATCCGAAATATAAAGATAGGTCAGTTATTTTCTTTTAGGTGTGGTTAGGGTTGTAACCCTAAGAATTAACGTCAAGTTGCATAGCTAAGGACTAACTTGATATGTAAGCTTTTATGGTGTAGCCAGATGTTCTGAAAGAAGAAATGGAACTATGCCTCACTTGGCAGGGTTTGTCCTGTCGTCTCCTCCCTCGACCATGAAGGTGTAGGTGTTCCCGCGCTCCACGTACAGTTCCGGGATCAGCTGGTCGTTGATGTACCACGCGATGCCCCAGGATGGGTGACCTGCATACAAAAGGCCATCATTAATCAGATAGAGTACCTATTAATAGTGTTGCTTTTGTGAGGTTTAGTTATCAGTCCATCCTATTGATGAAGTTGGGAGCAAATGGTGAGACACTCGATATTTCCAGTAATTCTAAAATATGCTGAGGGCAGACCTGTTTAAAATGGATAAAAACAAGATATATTAGAGGGTTATATTTACCGTATGGAAGGAATCCATTACTAATATCATTGTCTGCATGAAACAGAATAATGTCAAATATTACAAAAGTTTTTTTTTCCAGAAAATCTTTGCATAGAAGGTACCTACCCAAAAATACATGTATAGTATAAGAGAAAAAAAATAACATTTAAAGCTCGTAGGTATCCCAATGGACTCATGTTGTGACACGACGGCTAATCGCAATTCTTCCAAGTAGACTAATTCTATGGAAACTCTGTACCCTTTGCAGTATTGTATAGCTTCCTTCTTAGTTGACCCCATAGAGGATAGTAACTTTAACCCTACGAGCAACAACCCCAGCTCCTCGTGTCCTCACCCGTGACGGGCGTGTACCCGCGGGCCCCGCCGGCGGGCCCGATGCGTGCCGTGAGGTTGGTGACGCCCGACAGGACGCGCGGGGGCCACGGCTGGGGGCCCGACGAGTCCGTCTCCGCCAGCCCGATGCACGAGTTCTCGTTCTGTGGGGGAGAGTACGTGAGAGTTGACAGATTACTGTGGCAAATATTTCTGCCAGCAACAAGAAAATGTATGGATTAAATCTAAGACTTCCTCTAATCTTATTGATAATCTAAGGAAATAAACTTTTCTTTAAAAAAAAAAAAAACCATATGCAGCCAGGTGAACAGGAAGCGGTTCACTTCGTATGAGTGAACTAAGGTCAAGCTAAAATCTGCTTTAAAAACACAAATCCTCACAAAACAAAACGAAAATCTTTTTAAAACCAATATTGACCTGAGCACCAAAGTCCAGCTGCACATCATTCCTGGTGGTGTCCATGAAGGAGTGCGCGTTGGCCTCGTAGCGCGAGTTGAGCGGCCCGAAGGCGGCGATGACGGACTGCGAGCGTGACGTCAGCACCTCCTTGTCCTTGCTGGGCTCCTTGGCGCCCAGCGGCCGGCGGTACGTTATCGTGGTTATGCCGTTCTTTTGGTTGCCTGATACTGTGGACAGAAACAATCCGTCGTAAAGGTTGGCTGCTGTGAGAAAAGGCAATATTTTCTTGCGGTTGCCTTTTTGTTTGAGAAGTATTGTGAGTTGTATGCACAAGTCTATGAGAAGGGCATGTCTTTTGGCCGAAATCAGGATCCAGATTAACATAGCCTTGAGAAATAAAAAGCTGAGAACAGCATTTTTTTTTATGATAAAAAAAACAAGGAATACCACCGCCACCAGTAACTTTTAAAAGCCTGCAACATAGGCGGTGTTGCGCTAAGCAACCCCATCTATCGACTTTCTTCAGACCTACGATCGATAAACGATTGGGAGCGAGGAGCGACATCTGTTAGGATGAAGCACATCACCCAAGTCAGCTACTTTTGCCAGAGAGCTGGCATTCATCGACATAATTCTGGCACATAGTTCTGGCAGCATGTTTCTAGTCTGCGATCAAAGGACGGCTTCGAGCCCAACGTGGTGTACAATGCAGGGACTTGTTCGGAACTTCGGATGTCAAAGCGGCCGAGGCATTTGCTCAGTATTTTGCTAAGCTGTTTCTGCCCGGTACTCCTAATTTATTAGGCACTAGTAAATTAAACTTCCCTTTTTAAACCAATCATCATCTGCCTAGCCTTTTCCCAACTATCTTGGGGTCGGCTTCCAGTTTAACCCTTGGTAAGACTAGTTGTCAGATTTTCGGGCTACTGACGACCCGTAACGACTGTCAAAGATTCACGAATGACAGCCGGCACCAACCGTGCTTCCCGGGGCACGGAGGGGTCTTGATATGTAAAGATGGTCATGGTCCACGGACCAACCGAGGCGCGATCGGCCCGTGCGGCTGTTATTACTTAGCCACAAATAAATAAAAATTGTACTTC
Source organism: Apamea crenata (assembly GCA_949629185.1). Taxonomy (NCBI): domain Eukaryota; kingdom Metazoa; phylum Arthropoda; class Insecta; order Lepidoptera; family Noctuidae; genus Apamea; species Apamea crenata. The sequence continues at coordinate 787,983 of OX451375.1, forward strand.
ATAGATTTAGTTTTTGCTTTACTTTGAGAGCGAAATAAATGTACGCATTATTAGGTAATAGATACATGCTTGTAAACCGGTATATATTTTCAGGCTTGCAGTAGAATGCGATAGTTTGTCAGGTCGATACTTACCAAGCTGCGCGTCGTTGGTCCCGCCGATCCTCTGGTCGGGACACACGCCGCGCTCTCCGTCGCACTGCGCCAGGTGACTGATGGTGTAGTCTGACACGCGAGGCTGGTTCACCCTGGAACAAAAGTGAACTTGCTATAGCATAAGTCATGACGAGCAGGTGACTCGTAGGAGTGATGTAAAATATTTGCCCAGGTGACTTTAGACCAGCTGGGATTTGCATAGCCGTGATCCTGAAGATTATGCCGAAGAGGTAATGTTTTTGAAAACTGACTCATGGCTGATGCATAATATAAATTAGGTACCTACCTATTGGAGCTTAGGACAATTTATCTTAAACCTCGTTTTAGTGCCCTTTCCAGAACATCAATTGGTTAATGAACTCAACGCCTTCCTTGGGAAAGATGACTCCAAACTCTTAGGATGATGGCATCATCATCGTCAGTGTGACAGTGTAGTATGGCAATTGTTATCATAAATATGGACGCCAGAGATCTTTATTAATCCTCGTTCGTTTACTACAGAAACAAACACTTCTGACCAGCGCAGCGGGGTATTTGCGCAACACACTATCAGTAGCAAAGGGTTTCGTTTTGACATTTCAACAACATTCATTGCGTTATTTAAGTTGTTTGGCTGGTGCAGCACCCAGATGTGCTGGAGGCGCTGCGGCTGCGTGTCCCGGACGGGATGTGGGCGCGCCGCCGCCCCGCTGCGTTAGATGTGCCATGGGCTAGGACGAATTTTCTCAAGTTTGCTCCTTTGTCAAGGGCCGCACGGATTATAATTAATATGCCGTCGGAAGATGTGTTCGATAGCCTGCCGAAATTTGTGTTAGGAGCACAAAGGTGCATTGAAGGCGGCATAATATTGTAATTTTTAGAAAAGTATTATTAAATTTTTATGGTTGAATTTTATGTTTGTATAGTTTATAGATAGTTTATTAAGTGTGTATAGCATCGTCTTGGAATACTGTAAGATGTTGTACTAATTGGTATGAATAAATAAAACATATTTAGAACATATGAAGCAATATATTTGCAATTTCTTTCAGAATGTTTCAGATTGAGATTGATAATGTGTTACACAATTAGGGTGCAGAAGGCTCTCCTACAAAATGAGCTAATAAATTATATCTCCACTAACCTGGTGTCCCAGTAAGCGACCACGACGTCGGCCCCCAACATGGCCGGTCTACCTTCAGCTCCAGAGATGCCGAACGCCATGTACTGTTCCTTGCGGAGTCGGGCTGATAGTGTTATCTGGACCTGGTCGCCCTGGAAGTATGAAGTTTGAGTTTAGCGATGAAGATTCTTCAAAGGGAGAATAATTAGGAGGTGGATTGAAAGTTTCGAATATGCTCAGATTTGCAAAAAATATTGACTTAACCTTTTAGCATTGAGCGTATCTGCTACCTAATATTGAAATTCTTGAACACAAGATAAGATCATACTGCGAAAACTGTTGCGAGTGCTCTGGATAAAACCAGATACTTTGCCATCTCGCGGTGAACAGAGGGGTGGGTAGTGAACAGAGGGGTGGGTAGTGAATTAGTGATCTATAGGTTTTATTTTAACAATTAGTCGATATCATTACTTTACGTACTTCTCTAAAAAGTTTCCGGTGATATTCAGTCAAATTAATAGAATAGAATACCTACTCTTTATTATGATTGTATGCCATCTAAATGACAGACATAAATAAAGAAATTTAAAATGATTGGTATTAAATAATGATACCGACTATCTTACATTAAGCAATGATATTTTACCTTCAGTATTCTCTGGATACCCGCTTGAATGAAAACATTAACAGACTAATTATTATGGCTAAGATATAGTAACAATAAAATTAGGGCTTTAAAAAGATATTAATTTTCGGTAGCCTAGCAAAAGACTTTAATTATTTGTAGAATATATTTTTTTATTTTTAGCTCTAAACCACGAACCCTAATTTCCAGCATTCATACAAAATAGTTTCTACAATATTGAAGTCTTGCCAGTAGTCAAGTTTTTTTTGCTTACGGTACAAACGTAAGACACAATTCAACATCCATCGATGCACCAACCATCCAAAGCAGCAAACAAATAGAAAGTTCTCCTCAATGAACGCTGAACTGTCCCTGTATTCCATTTCGAAGCAGATAATGAAACAAAAATCAATAAGTACTTCGTTAAGAAGAAAAAACTTGACGTCAAACCAATATTTTACCTTACCTGTTACTAAAATAAAAATGGTTACAAAAGATTCATGAATCAATTTATGTAATATGTGTTACAACCATTTGGTTTTACAGAAAGTTGCTCGCGCTTTTCATAATGATTCTTGCGTTTTACAGTTGCTAGCAGCGCTTCAGACTTAGGGACTAACCACACTTATTCAGCTCTGTTCAGCTTTACGGATGCGTACGCATTCCATACAAAATCGTTGTTTTCTATGGACAAAAGCTGAACAGAGCTGAATAAGTGTGGTTAGTCCCTTAGATGCCAAGGCCACAGAACGTTCACCAAATTCAGTTACAAACATAAACTTTAGTCAAATAGCTATGTACCTATCTTATAATTTGTCAAGTTTTCTTGGTGGAACCAGGCGCAGTCGCAGCCCAAGGTTTGGGGGGGGGGTCACCAAGTAGTAAGTTAGTAAGGCAAGTACATCATGCAGACTCTCGATAGCTTGAATGATTTGGGGGGGGGGGGATGTCATGACCCCCACGACCCCCCCCCCCTCGGACCGCGCCTAGATGGAACGAGTTTTTATTCTTGCTTACTTTTATCTTCAAGTTTATAAAAAACATACTACAGTAGGTGGAACTGATAAGTTTAAAACGTGAGACAATCAATCACCTGTATTTCCCAGCGCACTTGTAATCTCTTGTCGAGTATCTCTTTGCAGTTGTTGGTGGCGCTGTAGGGGGACTGCGAGGTCGTCGAGCTAGTCTGTAACGTAACAAAGTGTTAAGATGAATGAATACATGAGGGTCTAACCACGCATATCAGGATCAGGCCGATCAGAGTCTTCAGAGGTACGGGCCAACCAGGGCCTATATTTATCGGAACTTGCACACGAACGGTCAGCAATGAAGCACTGTTAGGTACTTTTTTTTATCAACCTGTTCTGTCCCACTGCTGGGCAAAGGTCTCCCCTCATACCTACTTCACCATTTCTCTTTGCTTGCTGGCTTTTCCAGTCAATCAGCCAAGAAAAAGTGTAGGTGATTGCGCCAGCGTTTCTTAGGCCTGCCTCGGCGACGAAGCCCATTTTTAGACACCCACTGCGTGGTGTCCTTAGCCTGGAGTCACGGGCGAGGTGATCCCGGCTAAAGTTTTAAGGAAGTCTGCTGAAATATGCTTAATGTGATAACATACAATGTCCTCATGCTCATGAAGGATGAGCGCCTAATAGAACTTGAAAATGCCCTTAAAGACATAAACTGGGACATCATAGGTCTGGAGAAGTTAGGAGACAACGAGAACAGACCGAAGAAAGAGAGGATGCTGTCTTCTTCCACTTTGTAGAAATCAATGGACTGCATGGCGTGGGGTTTATAGTACCTAGTAAAAAAGTGGAAGAGCATCATCATTGTGTTTATAGGATACTCAGAACGAACAGTAGTGCTAAAATTCCGCATTTTACCAAAGCAGACCTTTATAGTCATCCAGGCTCACGCACCCACATGAGATTGTTGATTGTTAAGAACATGCCGTTTTTTTATAGTCGCAGAATTTTATGTAGTGGGACTGGGTTGTCCACGTCTGCCGTATGCCAAATGAGCTATGGGCCAAAATAACCACTACGTGGAGCCCTGAAAGCCAGAAATCGTCGCGGCAGACCCCGTAGAAGATGGCGGGACGAGCTGGAGAAAACAAATGACCAGTAGTCTACTTTAGCCCTGGATTGAAAGAGCTGGAAGTCATGGGGAGAGGCCGTTGCCCAGCACTGGGATGATGCAGGACAATAAAAATATAATTAATAGTAACAATACGTAATTTTATTATTATAGTAAACCGATTTTCGTTGGTGACTGAAGAAAGTGAAAGTGTACTTAGAACTTCGAGAGGTCCTGACCCAGACCGGTGTGGAAAGAGCTTGTCTTGTAGTTATAACAGATTTACCTGTAGGTATACTCGTATTATGTCCTAGAGATTAATTAGTATAAAAGGTGAAGCGTTAAATAATGATTTAGACCACGTATATTTAAATATACAATGCACCCATTACAAATAAAATAAAGTTATAAAATTAACTAAAGATATAAATAATTATATACTTACAGGGTTATACCACCAAGCAGGCTGTAAATAAACATCCAACATGCCAAGGTAAGCAGAGAGGAAAGAAACACATAACAAAATGGTTAAGTTAAATAACAAGATTTTATTAAGTACATAACATTAAATAACAACATTTTATGATTCAGTCTTAGATGAGTTTACGAATCAGGATCATTTAATTGATGTTTTAAGTACGATAATAAATTGCAAACTGGTAGGTACCTAACGAAATAAATATAGAGGTAAAGCTAGGAATTTTCCGGATAGGTGTGATGTGAACAAAGTTTATTTAAATATTATATGTATCTGTATATTTTTTAAATTAAATAGAATTTTCATGAAATAAGTTATATTTTTTTTACTACACACAGACAGGGATATTAGTTGTTAGGCAAATTGACACCCTACGTCAGTTTGCAGCGAACATATAAGCAAATGTCAACTGTAAAATGTCAAAGAATGAAAGAATGACAGCTGTGATTTGAATAACAGGCAATTTCATCTCTTGCTAAGCGCAAATCTCGAGAACAGCTGAACCGATTTCGCTAATTCTTTTTTTAGAATATTCCTTGAAGTAGGTACACTACTAGGATGGTTCTTACGAAAAAAAAATGTAAGAAAGTTGCTTCACGCGGCCGAAGTCTCGGGCAAAAGCTAGTTTTCTATAACAATTAATAACCATGTCTTTAAGCAGGAGAAAAAAATTATAACTTATTTCATGCGAACTCGTTTGATGAACACTAGTTGAGCTTTTACAGCCGTCATCACACTATATAATACTTTCAATGAAAATCAACGATATTTTAATAAAGAGATAAGATCATAAGATCCTGATTCTTAAAGAGACGGTTCAGAAACCCGTGAACCAATCAAAAGAGAAGAAAGGTTTGACACTAGATGGACTTTTAGTTAATCTCTGTGATTTAGTAGCATTGCGTCCTTTGGATGGCTTCCGTTTACCCTGCAAAGATTGGGAATACATATAAAGATATGGTTAATAATGAGAAATGTGATGTTAGAGATCCGGGCAAGCTGTTAGTAAAGTGATAATAATTAAAAATATAATAATTATTAGAAATAAGATTAGTATATTGACAACGTTGACACATTTTCATCAAACTCTTCAAAAACATTCCTTAAAAAAAAAAAACAAAATAAAAAAATCCTTTCATAACTTCAATCAGTATCAAAAGTGACTAAGGGCTGATTTTTCAATCGACAGATAATTTTTATTCGTGGAATAAAATTGTCACACCTGACAGATTTTGTATGCAAGAACTCATAAATTCAAAATTATTCCACCAATAAAAAATATCTGGCGTTGGAAAAATCAGCCATAAAACGAAATAAATCTAGAACTATGAGCACCTGTGGATAAGCTTCATAAGTACTCTAACGTTAAAGCTGTTTCTAGGACTCCAAAATAATACAGGGTCAAATTAAATTAGCTAGCGAAACTCCGCAGACGTGATGGGTATCGTATACACGATCAAATAAAATGATTTGATGTTTTTTTGAGAGTTAACGACCGCTGGTAGCTTTTTTACTTGAAGTTTGAGTTGAGAAAATCTGTTATCTTTTGTTTTTTTAGATATCTAAACCCCTCACGTCTTTGAAGTTTACACAAAACAAAATCAAATTAATTAACACGTCAGCGGAGATTTGCTAGCTAATTTAATTTGACCCCGTATATGGACGTTGTCCGTCCAATATCATCTAAAACAACACTTATTCCCATCGTTCACTATAAACTGTTCCTATATTTTTCCCAAACAACTAACTAATCTTCTGTTGAACGCAAGACGTAAAATGCATACCTAATAATCTAGACATGAATTATTGTCAGCGTCACATTTTAAATAACCCAAAAATATAAATAGATACGACTCCTTCAGTTTCAATTCTGTAACGGTATCTACAAACGCCACATACGAACTACGCGTCATACTGACGTCACACAAAATCCTGTATCTCGCAAGCAAAGTTTACCGCACAACTAGCATACAACGGCCCGACAGCAGGGCAGTTGCCCGCCAGATACAACACCCGTCTGGTCGGGGAACCGGAGGATGAGTGAACTTTACGCATTTTTTCTCATACCTCTATAGTCCTAACTTTACCTAGTAAAGCATAAATGGCAAATTACTGCTGCCCTTCAAATTCACCGCTTTATTCTTCTCGAAAATCATCAGACTCGATACACTCTTCCACACATTCCCACCCAATATCTCCCAACAACTCACAGTAATCTTCGTCTGTCCCAGCGCTGGCGGCACGTCCAGGTCCTTCGGAATGTACACGTGACCAAAGTTATGTCTGTACTCCACACACCACACCGCTAGCCAGTCGATGTCGTAGGCAGACAGCTTGCCGGGCAGCTGTATCTCTATGTCTTCGCCTTGGTAGCCGCGGAGGGGGTGTAAGGAACCCATCTCGTTGGGGACCTGGAAACAGAGGAGTATTTTGTTAAAGTACATGGTTATTTCGATATAGATATCGGTGATACGTGTTTTATTTAAAGGAAGAAGGACTGCAAGTTAAGCCGTTGGTCCTGACTGATCTTTGACAGTCGTTACGGGTAGGTAGAGAAAAGCACGAATATCTGACCACCAGTCCTTACCGAGGGGTATCGTGTTACCCAGTAACTTTGTGGAGGACAGTTTAGCAGATAATCCATGTAAAATATTCCGGTATTCAGCTGCATCAGGTTAGACTGGAAGCCAACCCATACAAAGTTGGGCCAAGACAGATGATGAGTTAAAGAATAAGGTAATATGACTTTTGGACTAAATCTATGAATAGACCATTCTAAACACGGATTCTAAAGCAGTTATGACAACGAATTATAATATAAGAGAAAAATATATTTTCAAATTTTTCCTGAAATACCTAAACCTCATGCTCCTCTAAAGTAGGATAACCAACTCATTGATAATATACATAACTATCCTGAACTAACATGAATGAATTGTGAGCGTGTTAACTAACTAACAGTTAATGGGAATATCGTGTAAAAGTTTACCGTTGCGTTTGAAACTTATGATTAGTTTGTATTTGGGAACTGCCTGTGAGCCAATACCAAATATTGCGGTTGTCAACTTTTGAATTGACGTCATCTAACGTAACGTCACGATTCACGCCTGTATTTTCCGACGGGATAGTCAGAGGTATCTACACCAATATTTCTTTAAGTAAGTCCCATGTACAGTCATATACAAAATATGTTTGGCACCTTAGGGGCACAATAGAATCTTCTATACTGACTGAATCAGTATTATATTACTAGACTCGTATACAACCACTAAACAAAAACAACACAAATGCATCAACACTTTCATCTTCCTACCTTAGTTCCAAACGGATTCGGCTCTGATCCATTGCCAACCCAGAAGTAAGCATCAGGGCCAGCTCCATCATAGTGCAGGTTGGGTATGTAGAAGGTCTTGGCATCCAGAACACTGATGTTGCCAGACCTGAGGCCGTGAGCCAGGCGCTTGAACTCGGGAAGGACGCGCGGGCGGGGAGGGTCCAAACCCGGGGGGATAAAGACGTCGCCGAAGTTTACCTGGGGAAGAAGAAATGGGAGATATTAATGTAAGGTTTTGTAGGTAATTAGTTGGCAAATAAGTCAGCCCAAGTGATGGTAGGTGGTCACCGCCGCTCGACAAATAAATACCGGAAGCATCGCAGATGCGAGGTTCCATAAAAATAGGTGTTTTTAAATTAAACTCCCTTCCCCTTGTTTTTACATCTTATGCTGAACACAAAATACGATTTTGTAATAAGGGGATTATAGGCATTTCCAATAAGTACCTACTGTGTAGGTACGTACTCATCAAATAATGTTCCCACTGCTGGGATACAGGCCTCCTCTCGGTGACAGGAGTAGGCCATAATCCACCACTGGGCCCAGTGGTAGATGTCACATGTCTTCGAATTTTTGGTTCTAGGACATGCTGGTTTCCTCACGATGTTTTCCTTCACCGTTTTGAGAGCAGCGTACTTACTAAAAACCGAACCTAGGACTTAGCCAGACAAAAGGATAAGGTGAAAATAAAAGTACGAATAAGTTCTTACTATCTATAAATCGAAAAAACAATAATTTGTAGTTTCTACATTCGTAAACAAAGCGTACGAGTACCATAAATGCATTAATAGCGTACGCTTACAACTTGCGTGGGGTGAGGAAACGGCAGACGAAATACGCGTGGGAGGATATGTCTGGTGGTCTGGAAATACCGGCCCTCCCTAGACATATCGACGGCAGAAATGTCGTAAGGGACAGGGATTTAAATGTCCCTTATGACATTTGAATTTTTTACCGTCGATATCATCTATAATATAAAAATGAATCGCTGAATGTGTTGCTAAGCGCAAATCTTGAGAACAGCTGAACCGATTTCGCTAATTATTTTTTTAGAATATTCCTTGAAGTACGAGAATGGTTCTTACGGAAAAAAAATGTAAGAAAGTTGCTTCACGCGGACGAAGTCGCGGCCAAAAGCTAGTGTATAATATATATACAGTATACGTACAATACACAAACAACTAAACTAACTAACTACGTTATTGCAAAAGCTAGTAATATTGTATACTGCATTTGATCGGACTAACTTATAAAAAAACTGCTGCAGGTTACATAAAGTCTTATCTATTACCATCTATTTTACAACACCTCAAATATTGCAAATTGTCTGACACTTAATATATAAAACCTCATTCTTGTCAAATTAATATCAGCGAACACATCCATTGACTATGAACGTGACCAATAGCAGCCTGCCGAAGCCGGCAATGCCCGCAAACGTCACATTTTGGCGCGAAAGTTGTAAGCATGCGCGCCAAAAGTAATCGATATTTTGTTTCGGTTGTTACTTGCGGGGTGTAGCCGTTTTTGCGTAGATATATTAGGCGGTAATAATTTGGAGTATGTGAAATGTACGGGGGAATTAATTGCAATTAACGACAGAATTTTGAATTATGATCGGTGAAAACTTCATTGCAATTATTATTTATAATTTTTAGATAAATAGGTAAGTTTTACGTTTCTATCTGAATCACCAAATTGTTACTGACAGGTTCCCGATAATTCTTACCTATTGAAAGTTCAATGACATTTCGAAACAGACTCAATATTCCCAACTAACATTCAAGGATATCGGAAAAGCCGTCACAAGTACAATGACAGTAACCTCTGATACATTATTCTCAGAAATCCATCTTGTTTTATGTCAATAAAGGTACAAGTCCGTAGCCGATTTGCAACTTTCGCTGCTCCCTGTTGGATAAGAAAAAGTCATTTCTTTTGGACTTCTGAATTTTAGAGAAAAGAAACGTGGCCTACACGAAGTTTACTATAAAGATACCTACAAAGCTAAAATGCCCCATATCTTATGGAAATCTGTAAACTATTCATCATGAACTTTGATCACTTACGGTAAACCTGCGGCACCACACACTTATCCACTTGATGTCCCGGAGTCTCTTGCCCCCCGGGAGTCGCAGCAGGATGTCTGAGTTGCTGTGTGCTGATAATATCGGAGGGTCCCTGGAAGGAAAGAGAATGATCTGTTAACTATCGGCGGTTTTAGGTAAAGATTTAGCAATTTTCCTTTCGTAGCAGGAGGCGTTCTATAGTTTCTGCCTACACCAATGCGAAGTTTGCGTGAGTTTATATAAGTAGGTATTCCTTTTCCACATAGCGGGCGCATGTCACCTTTTGCGCACTGACATTTTCATTGAAAATGGGCAATGTGTCGTATATCATCCGGAAAACAATAAGGTGCAATTAAAATGAACCTTAAGATGGTTAACATTTTTATTCCTCGACTGCACATGTCCAGATATCTGATACGCGTAGTGTGATACGCAAATTGACTACCAACTTAAATTTCCATTTCTAGTATTCAATAATTCATTCCTTTCAGCCGAAAGACATGCACTGCTGGACATAGGCCTCTCCCATGCATCGCCACTTCAACCGGCACCCTAATTGCGTAACACACGATTAATCGGAATCGGTTTCATTTTGACAGTTCAACAACATTCATTGCGTTATTTACGTGTTGCGCAGACAAATTTTTTGAACTTATGAAGCAATGGATTAGCAATTTGCATCAAAATGATTCAGATTCCGATTGATTGTGTGTTACGCAATTGGGGTGCAGTTCTGTGCTTCCCGCATCCAGCGGATTCCTACGGCCTTCACAAGGTCATCGTTCCACCACGTGGGAAGCCTTCCAACACTACGTCTGGTACTACAGTTAAATATCCTTACATAATAATATGACAAACCGGGGCACAGTAAGTACATAGGTAGGTACTTGTAGTTCATTATGCTTTGTCGTAGTATCAAGGAGTTCTAAAATCTGTACAAAAAATCGCCACATTCTTTTGAGCGAGAAAAGAATTGTAAAATCTTGTCGAAGAATAAACGAGATCTTGTTCCTCTCGTTAGGGCATTGTCGGCAAGTATGTACTAAAGTGGTACATACACACAGGCGGTACATACGAGCGACGATTTGTTAACAAGCGACCTTTGTTACATTTTACGATTCGCACGCTTTGCAGCCGCAATGTGGAGATGCTTTTATATTTTTATTGCTAAGATTACACAAGACCATACAGACTGAGAGACGATTGTTGTTGTTGAAAAAAAAAAAAAATTGTATTATTTAAAATTTAATTCTGCCCGCGACTTCGTCCGCGTAAAATTTTCTGTACCCCGACCCACCCCGTCGCATCGCATCACCTGCCCGATGCCTGTTACTTTGTTGTCACTTAGCGATCTTACTGACTTTTTTTCTTTTTGCTCTAAGGTTCATAGCGTGATGTTAAATAGATTTCCTCAAGAATTAAGCTACTAAATAACAAAAATAATTCAAATCCGACTGACGAACAAACAAACTTGAAAAATGGCTTTTCATTTTGATTTGAGATTGAATAAAACTCTTTATTTCGGACAAGATAAGATCCACTGTGTTAGCAAATAATATTTAATCAATATTTCTTATAATATTAATTAATGTTAGTGAAGTATTATTTAAAAGTTGTTTATTTAGGCTACTTATTATCAACATACGACGCGGGCGAAGCCGCGGGCGGAAGCTAGGTAAAAACTAAAAATTCAGAAACAAAAACAACGAAAATATCATAACCGTAAAAGCAAAAAGAAAGAAAGAAAATCCTCGATTTCCTTAACGTTTGTCAGAGCGCAACACCCCTCTTCTTATAGACCCATTACGACTCCCTCATAATTATCTTTATTTAATTACCAAACAATTTCACTATTGTGTTATTCATATTTTTGACGATGCCCCCAAATTAGGAAACGTTTTGTACCCACCCCTGAGATATATTTGGGATGTTTTAATGGGGTGGCTCGAGTATTATCTGTATTTGCATAGCTTCTTTGCGTCGCGTTGTTGAGTTTTCTTGATTATGTTTACTTTTGTACACGAATCTTTGCTAAATATTTTTACATTGTGAGGAAACCATGTTCTAGAACTAAAAAATCGACATGTAACATCTACCAACCTGCACTGGGTGATAGGTTACGGCCCACTCCCTCTTGAAGAGAGGAGGCCTGTGTCCCAGCAGTGGGAACATCATAGGCTGATTACGTTGTGTGTATATTATTTCCTACTTCGTTAGTCTCGTGATCCAAAGTGTGATTGCTGAGCGTGGTCCTGGATTGGATCTCCAGATAAGTGTTTTATTGAGTTTTTCCATTAAGAAATTCTCAGTAGAGAGCGGCCCGGTTTAGATTTGTACCAAACTAAGGGTTATAGGGTCACCCCCTTTTACATGGGACCTAAACCAACCATTACTTTCGAAACGGGGTGTACATCTCTGCTTACTCTTCTGGGGACTAGACATACTTAGGAACAGTTATTTTCCACACAAAAAGGTAGCCTAGACATAATCAACATAAAATGTTCCCACTGTTGGGACAGAGGCCTCCTCTGTGAGAGAGAGTGGGCCGTAATCTACCACGCGGGCCCAGTGCGGGGTGGTAGTCACGGCTTCGAATTTTTGGTTCTAGGACATGTCGGTTTCCTCGCGATGTTTTCCTTCACCGTTTTGAGAGCAGTAGTGATGAAATAATTTAAAAAGTAAAGCGCCTGGGTTTGAACCTACGACCTACAACTTGTAAATCGCGGCCGATACCACTGCGTCACCTACTCACCACTGCTCACAGAGACACACTAAGTACTTACCTAACACTTATGTTCCATACAAAAAGGTAATCTGGGCTAATTGATCATAATAACCCTACAACCCAAACCCTAAAAAAAAGACCTACAAATATCTAGGTTGTGTCTTTCATAAACACACATACTTATACATTTATGTATTCAGGTATCTGTCGTAACTAAAACGATATTAAAGTAGCACATTGTCAGGTCACATTGTTTGACACGATTTTATTGATTTTCAAAACGTTGCGGCTGTAACCAATGACTAGTTCCAAAGCTTTTAATAGGAAATAACGTAATTAGTAGTCTGGTAGACAAATATAGGTTGACGAAGGATTATAGTACTAGTACCTATAATATACCAACATCAACCAATATCATAACCGCGAAAAAAAATTCAACTGTACTATACAAAACTTTAATATACAAAAACTTTTAACTCGACCCAAATGTATGGGACGGTTGATATATTTTTTGCGATTGCGATGTGGGTCCCATTGAGAAAGTTGTTCAGGTTCATGGTCTGTACCCACACCCTTTAATTTGACCACACTTTTCTGGTATACCCTGTATTGCGAGTTTTTGAGGTAGGTATCTTTATAGGGTAAAGGGGAAAGAAAAATAATTAATATATAATCATGCGTTGAATAATAGGTGAGGTCAAGTGATGAATCCCCCCTTCCCATTTTTGGGTTCGATACAAGAATGTCTCCTTAAAACTCACCAACATTTTGTTCAATGTACACTCAAGGCATTAATGAAAATAAATTAATGAGTAAAATGGAAAGCATTGGAATACGTGGACACCCTCTGAAAATCTTCGCAGACTATATCAGCGATCGTACTCAAAGAGTGAAAGTCGGCCTACATGAAAGTGATGAGCTTCCAATCACATACGGCGTTCCGCAAGGCAGCATTCTGGGGCCTACTCCCTTTCTCATTTATACATATAAATGAACTCTGCAAACTGCCTCTCGGAAATTTATGAGATACACGTGTGCGGATGACACTGCCCTTGTTATAGATGGTTATGACTGGCCCCAGACATACCAAAACGCCGAGGCTGCGCTGTCCCTCGTAATGAAATGTTTGGCCGATAACTTGCTCACCTTAAATGTTGATAAAACGGTATACGTTCCCTTTGCAATTCGGTCAAATCTACATCCCTCTGATTCTCTTACCCTAAAAGCACACGCTTGTGGTTCCTTAACTCAGTGTAGCTGCCTTTTACTCGCCAAATCCACTTGTGTAAGGTATCTAGGAGTACTCATTGATCAGCATCTCAACTGGCACCGCCATATAGTCAAAGTCACGTCTCGCATACGTAAGCTAATATATGTTTTCAAGAAGTTGCGTAACTCTGCTGATAACGAAACGCTAAAATTAGTATATTTTGCCCTATGCCGATCTGTACTAACGTACTGCTTGGCCGGTTTGGGTGGTGCCACCAAAAATGTATTTATCCGCCTTGAGAGAGCCCAGAGAGCTGTTCTTAAGGTAAAGCTCTCTCGTCCACGTCGGTACCCCACTGTGCAGCTCTATTCCGATTGTAAGGTACTCACAGTCAGACAACTTTATGTGCTCCTTTCGACCCTACGCAAACACTCTGCCCGCCCTCCAAAGGAACCGACTGGAAGACTTAAGCATAATGTTTTCCCTCATGAACGACATAGAACTGCCTTTGAAAACGCCAATTCTATGTTATTACCATAAAAATGTACAACTTTCTAAATAAAAAGTTAAAAATGTATTCGTGCCCTAAATAACAATCCAAAAAGTTACTTAGAGGTTATCTCCAAACACTAAGTTATGATAACACTGAGGATCTTCTACTGGGTAATTTACAATGTTAATGAACTACATGAATCTAAATCTAATCTAACCATAAACGAGTGTGTATTGGCTACACCCTATACTTTCTCACTACTCTCTCCCTACACCTACCCACTACATACACTCACACACATCCTACACTTACTCTCTATACTCACACACACTCAGACCCTACATTAATTCACCTGAGTCCACAGTTAAAAATCTTGCATTTGTGTTTCTTACAAACGTTTTCTTTTACACCATTTGCTTATATTGTTGAAACGTCCCGATTTAGTAATGTAACATGGCTTTTTTTCTAACGAAGAATCACTGGCTCCTAAGACACAGGCACCTACATACACCTAGTTTAGGAGTCAGAGAATTAAAACTATTGTGACCTAGTTATAAGCCTTATATGCTCTTATTCTGTGGATACTGTATTGTGCTGGCTTTTGGTTTTTTTTAAATTAAAATGTTAGGCACCTTAAGGAAATATTTGACTTGCTGCACCTTAATATTTTTCCTTATTATTTCTTATTCTTATCGTATCGTAAGCTATTAGGTACACGTTGACAATTACTTAGGGGTTTAAAAGGACATTTACAAAGTCAACCTTCATTTACTAATTACCACGCGCCTACACGACGCGGAAATAGAAAACACTTACCAAAATTACATTTTAAATAACTAATTTAAATAAAAAGCGCTCCTTGAATTACGTCCGAACATTTAAGGAGCTCAACAAGGAAAGCCCTCATTGATCGCAGGATGAATTTATTTCGTTTTGACTTCGTCCCATGAATACTAAGTACGACTTCGGCGGTACAACTGCGACGACGCGACTTGTGACGAATGTGATACTCATTTGGATGAATAACGAAGGGTGGGGGAGGATGATGCAGGATGCTATTTAAAAGTAGATAATATAATCATGCACGATGTCGCAATTTTGAATTTAATCTTTGGGGTGGGTCGCCACAATGTGAACTACGCATCAAACTGATGTTATACAAAATCCTGCATCGCGAAACTAGCATATATATGTACAACGTCCTGACATCAAAAGTAGGGCAGCTGCCCACCGGACACAACACTGGTCGGAGGATCCTCCCTTTTCTATGGAGGATGAGTGAACTGTACACCCTGTTCCTCATACCTCTATAGGTTATAATAGGATACACGCATGGGGTCTTTGACTGCCTCGTTGGTACAATGTGACTCTGATTTCGGGATTTTATTTCACTGTTACAGTTTTTTAATTCTTGTATTAAATTTACTTAATACTATTATAAGCTATGTATGTATGTATGCTTGTATTAAATTTACTTAATACTATTATAGCTAATACTACTACTATTATAAGAAGTCAGTAATTAAAGATGTTCCAGGTTGAAGTTTTAGAGTAATAACATTTAATTCATTCCGCTAACAATTCTTTTTCATAAAATAATACCCACATAAGGGAATTAACATTTACATCGTTGTTTCAATTTTGAACAACACAAAATTCTCAGTACCGACCTGTAGACCGGATTTGTACCCGTTTGTATTATTCGTAGCCCGTGTTCGTAGCCATGTTTCTGGAATCGCCCCCTCATTTCACGGAAATTGTACATAACAGACGAAATGTTGGTGTAACTCTACACCCACCAGTCTACGTTTCTGTCTAGCCTTTCGGGATTACAGGCGTAATTAAATAATAATGCGTAATGTGAGGTTAAAACCTGTAACTTCCCAAGGGGTATTGTATTACCCAGTAATCGCGTCATAGTAGCTTGTAGCTGACTAACTCTATGTATTGGTATTCAGCTGCATCTGATTAGACTGAAAGCCGACCCCAACATAGTTGGGAAAAGGATAGGCAGGTGATGATTTATATAGGCACATTATAAATTAAAGTCGCTTTTTGTGTCTGTCTGTGTGACCGCTTAGTTCTTCTAAACTGCACAATGGTTTTTGATGCGGCTTTCACCATAATTTAGAGCATTTTTCCGGAAGGTTTATGTGTATAAAACATTAATATTTAACTTGGATATAGCTTACAAATCTCGATGTTTTGAGAAGTTACCATTGGATCCTTGCGAAGTGCATGGTATCAGTATTACAGGGCTGATTTTTCAATCGACGTTATTTCATGCATAAACCGTCAAACGTCAATTTTATTCCTCGAATAAAAGTTATATGGCGATGGAAAAATCATCCCTAAATAAATTATTCTGTTAATATTGGATATCGGAATCACTTTTACAGGTCTTATAAAAACAAAATAAGGAGCCCAATTCTCGCGCAACTCGCGTTCGTCCCGCACGAAATCCTTGCTGGTCGTCTCCGCATGTCGCTTATAAAACGGTGAGATATCCAGAAACATCTATTCTCACTACAAGTCTATCAGAAATCACGAGTCTAGGGACAGTAATGTTGCCATTATGCGTCCCACGAAGTAATCCCTTCCACATAACGATGCGATTTTTTGTCGTAGTCGTTAATGTGCTTTTGACCATCTTAAAAAATGATTTTTAAGGCAAAAACATATTTTGAGCAGCATTATAAAGGTATTTCATTAACATTTATCAATCTTATAATCATTATTGTTTTCTTTACTCCATTTTTATTTTATTATTAACATTGATATAATATAAGGCCTCCGTACAACGGAAAGCATAGCTCATGTTGATTTGTCAACGTCATCGATATTTGTCACGTCAAAGTAAAGTCAAAATACAATTTATGTTGTTTGTTTACATTGGTCTACATAATAATAGGTAATGAAATAAAACAGAATGACTGCTAATGATATTATAAGTAAGCTGATGACCAGCACAATAACCTAAAAGTTTATCAAGATGGAGAAGAAGAGGAGGAAGGGTGGTTGTTTTGAAGAGTGCGGTACTGCACCAATCGGACCGTCCTGCTACATGCTTTTCCAACGACGCTAGGCTTCTGTATCCACGTGTCCTGGCTTCATTACTTTACAAAGGCCCAAAAGATTGTTGGGAAATCCTTGCGAAAACAGATTTCACCCTGAGGGTCGCGTTAGGAGTCTCGTCACAACACGAATTCAAATTTCTTTGTGGTCAAAGTGCCTCACAAACATGAAGACTTGGCGAAACGTGAAGTGGTCCGCCGATTCCTAAGCTAACGGACAACGCTTGACTCATCACGCCGACCGTTCGTGTAAACTAGTGATCATATACTGTCCTGTGCTGCACTTTACTGTGTTGTTGTGTGTGTTTATTATTATCACAGATTTAGGTTTATTTTAGTTTGATAGCTTCATGTAGAAGACGTTATTAACTAAACCGCTACGATGGATAGCGAGAATGTGCAAGTGCTCTAGCCGTTACAGTGGCACCCAACTCTAACACTGTCGGCGACAAGACCCTATCTGGGTACCAGGGCGCAAGTAGTGGAGGGACCGAAACCAAAAACCAAAGAAAACGTAAAGTAAATAATTCTATGTTAATAGTTAATACTTTAAATAGATTTATTTTATGTTTCTTATGTTCTAATTAGTATTTGTTATCAGTATTTGTTATTAGTTTTTGTATCCCGAACGAATAAGACTGTTTTTGAAAGGATTCCAATAAGTAAAATTTTGTTCATACATAATTACGTAACTTGGAAAATCACTTTTTTGTTTATGGGTAGAATTTAATAATTTTTGTTTTAAATGAAAGGTCTAGATATAAAACCAATAATACCGTTTGAATTATGAAAATCGGACCATTGGTTCAGAAGTTATAGTGAGATTTTTATAATCAAAATGTTCCTAGTTGATATTTTGAACAGTTTTTCTTGTAGAAACTTTTTACTGTGTATAATTAAGTTAATTATTAAGCTGTAATTAGGTTAAGGATTATGTAAGGAATAATATTTGTAAAAATTGTAAGGATATAATGTGGATAAATAAATAAAACAAGGGCTTGACAGATCTCGGCTTAGCGAAAATTAAAGTAAGAAAGGGCTCAAAATACACGGTCCGCCTTAAGGGAACTTAGGCCGGTATAAATAGAGCGCAGTTTTTGACGAAAAGTCAGTCCCAGCTCAGCCGTCGAAGAGGCAACACTACAAGCAAGAAGCCGAAATCTGCAAGCAAACTTCAACAAGAAAATCTTCTTTTATTTCATCACCTCTTCGCCCGTCTCTAAGAAGCCCTCCCTAGTAGTTGTACAGACTACGCATTCAGGGGTGCGTGGGACGTATGTCACCAGCGAAAGTAGTACATCAGAGCATACGTCAAAACGTGGGAGACTGTCCCAGGTACGACCGTAGGTACTGGACGTACCCCGGTTGTCCGTTTCACACACTGTCATTTTAACATCCGCTTGCTAGCAGGAGTGATTCCCTGACCCTCACTATACGGTATACCCCAAATCTAGAGGTTCTACGTACCGGTTCTACATATGGATTCTACGTTCAGGTTTAAGACAGGACAATCGCTTCGCACTGCACGTGGAGTTTAACTGGGCGCTGCACGCACACCTATCCACTACTACGTATCTATCCCTACATTCCCTACCTATTGTAAATTTGTCACCCAGTGAGGATTATACATATGAACTTTGCTTGGATGTTTCTATTTCCTAACCCAACTTGTTAACGGCCTGCGCAGCCGAACTGCAAAGCCCTACAATTATTTGCGTATATTATTTTTGTTACTTAGCTAAGTTTTACATTGAAAAAAATAAAATAAAGACATTTGAAATATTTATTGTTTGAAATGCTTTTGAAACACTTTATTTCTAGTTACAAAAGAACCTTTATAGGAAAACCTTACAGACTCATAAATAAATTCAGTATATACATCCAAGTATAAACCACAAAAACATAATTATTATCACACCACACATGGTAGTTTACTTTTAGTCATGCTTCTCTGTAACATCTAACCACAACTCCAGCCGGTCAAAATTCGTGGTCTAGCTCGACTGCATCGGCCTTCCTTCGGCACTCGGCACTAATAAGACCTTGGCTCTTTCTCTCTCGATATCTGTCGATCCAACCGGGAAATGTACGGGAGCAAAGTGGGCACTACAGCTCAAAAATCCCCGCTTGCAGAAGTAGTACCGCGTTTGTTGTGGTTGCGACGCGATCGACCTTTCTTGCCCTCAACCAGAGTAAAGCCTGGTAAAGCCGTCCTTGTCCATTGGACTGGTTTTAAATGCGGCGCCTTCCGCTTCTGTATCCTAAGTGTCTCATTCATCGACGCTACACAAGCAACAACTATCCACTGTTGACAACTTTGGCGGAAGCCTGAAGCGCAGACTCTTCTAAGATGTTTATGAACTCGTAACACATTTTGTTAAAATATAATTATTTATTATTTCCTTTCGCAATTGACACAATTATGATTGACATAACCACTGTTTGACGTTCGCACGAAGGTCGACACAGTCATACGTCACGTCGCGACTGGTCATGACCACTCGTTGCAAGACGCATGTAAACTGAGGCATGTCGCGTGTCTTTCCTGCGTGAAATGCTCGAATCGCCATGGCGAGAATAGCTCGGCTTGATTTTTTCGAGGGAAAAGTTCGATTCGAATGTCAATAACGAACGCGAGTTGCGCGAGAATTGGGCTCAAGCTATGGAATCGACATGTCATATCTGACTACCCCTGAGAAGAAAATAATCGCGAAACAAACTTAGGGGTAAGCGGGGGGGGGGGGGGGGGTTAAATGACCTCTTATATGTAAAATTTCTACACAGTGTATATTGTTTTGAAATAAATGACTTAAGCGGTTTAAAGTCAGAACGAAAGAGCTACTACTACAACTTGGTCAGATCATATGAGGTCCATTTATTTAGATTAGTGTCTTTTAAAGAAAGAACCACATAGATTTGAGTGGACCCGTCCAGTCTGTACACCTACCTACTTTATCTTTCCAGTAATAACTCCAACCGCTCGGCAACAACCGATTTGGCCTCGATTAGAGCTTCATGTAGCGTCGATCGAATCCCTGACCTTTGCATTGTGTGCCGTTGGAAACTTCGTCAGTGAAGCAAAAGTTGGCCGTCATAGATATGAGTACAATACGTAACCGTTTGTTTGTTTGTTCGTCCCAAGGCGGGTTGAAACCGGTTCTTAAATTAGACTATTAGAAAGTTGGTTTTAATCATGGGCGAATTTAAACGTGTTATTAAAGCTTCTCGAACTGTTATGTGTTAACTGATTTTTACATTAGCAAACAAGCTAACCTCACTCCTGTTGCTGAACGTCTGTGGACATTTGAAATACCTAGGCAATTGCATCATCATCTGTCTAGCCTTTTCCCAACTATGTTGGGGTCGGCTACCAGTCTCACCGGACGCAGCTGAATACCAGTATTTTACATGGAGTGACTGTCAAAATCAAAATCAAAAGTCATTTATTCAAATTAGGCTGAGAATCAGCACTTTTTGAACGTCAAAATTACAAAAGACAGTCCCCCAAAAACGCCCGCCCTTCACCACTTCCTCCTAGTGCTTCCTGTCTATCTGATCTCCACAATCTAGTAACTGGGTAATAAGATACCTCTAAGTATGACTGGTTGTCAGATTTTTGGGCTTCTGACGACCCGTAACGTCTTATTTCACCGGCATGTAGGTACCAAACGAAACACAACACAGCAATGCTTTGCTCAGTTTACCACTCAGCATAGAACTCATAATCAGCCTATAATGTTCCCACTGCTGGGACACAGGCGTCTTCTCTTCAAGAGGAGTGGGCTGTAATCTACCACGCGCGCCCAGTGCGGGTTGGTAAACGTCACACGTCTTCGAATTTTTGGTTCTAGGACATGCCGGTTTCCTCACTAAGTTTTTCTTCATCCTTTTAAGAGCAATGCATGGTGATGAAATTATTTACACAAAATAAAGCACCTGCTTAGGTTCGGACCCACAATCTACATCTCGTAAGTCGAAGCCGTTTTAGCTTAAGTAGGGTTAGACTAATATCATGAAAGATACAATTAATCCTGTGAAAGATTTCGATCGAGAAAGTACTGATATTCCCAAGGAGGAAACAATACCATGAAAAATAATGTTCGAAAAACCTCAAACCACTCACCTAGTAGTATAATCCTCTGGATACGGCACCAAGATCCCTTCAGGACTTGGCTGCGGCGTATCGCCGACCCAGAAGTAAGCATCGGGGCCGGTTCCATCGTACGCGAATCCTCGGACGAAGACTGTGCTCTCGTCCACTGCATAGACGGTACCTCGAATGCCGTGCGCGTATTGTGTGAGCCGACCAATCAGACGGCCGTAGTAGGGCTCAGGGCGGCGGGATGTGACGGTACCTGTGGAAAACAGATTAGTATTAGGACTAAGAAGATCATTATGCCAGGGTTATGGATTCTTGAGCATCGGTTAGCAAGGGGCCAAGATGATGCAATTGACACCGTTCCTGCCGTTACCTCCTGCGTGGAAAAATACAAGGACTAAATATTCTATGAGACATTTTCTGGGAAACGAAATTTCTGTCTGCGAAACAAGGGGACACCTCTTTTTTACAATAAAAGTAGCATAAGTTACTCCTTATAACATCAGCC
The DNA here is from genome assembly GCA_949629185.1 of Apamea crenata. Lineage (NCBI taxonomy): Eukaryota > Metazoa > Arthropoda > Insecta > Lepidoptera > Noctuidae > Apamea > Apamea crenata. The sequence goes on from OX451375.1 coordinate 809,931, forward strand.
ATCTGCCAGTGACAGTCCCGTCGAAACACTGACGACATACAAAACTGTTTTTTTTTTGTTACATGTTTTGGCATTACAAACAAGCACTTATTTCTTTTGCAGACGTAGGGTAAGTAGTACTGTTAAAGATAGATAAAGCTCCTTAAATAAAGAGAAAAAAAATGCTAATAGAACTACGTAATTTGCAATGTTTATCACACCTACTCTCTTTAAGGCTTTTGCTATGCACCAAGGCGTTTCATCTCAACTAGAAATCCCTTTGTGTGAAATGCCATTTCAACTATGCCACTCTCACCTCATCTTTAGAAATCGAACCACTTCTAGTTTCAATAACTCCAGAAATAGTTCACAAAATGTCATTCCATTTCTATGTAATGTCAAATGTCGAGTGGATCCACGTTCTATTGTGATAACTATGAACTCTTGGAGTGGGAAGACGCCACGGATCAGCTAGCTTAGCTTAGCTTTGAGCTGACGGCTGTTTGATGGCTGTTAGAGCGAATATCCAGAGTTCTGAATAGTTTTTGTGTACGTGTGTAGTCGGGTCTCGAAGGAGTATTACTGAGAAAGTTGTCTAGGGAAATATGTTCAACTTTTTTTCTGAAAAAGCGAATAAATGCAATAAGTTCTAAGTAATTTACAACCTTTAGAGAATCACTAGCTATGCCTATGTCGGAAAACAAATTTAATTTCATTGCTTTTAATTTTTTTTGAGCGTAAACCTAATTCATTTGTTCTAAAATAAAAGTAACGTATCTGCCAGTGAAAGTCCCGTCAACATTTTGATTTTCATATATGCATTTAGTAAAAAGCTGTGGAGGTCAGATAGGCAGTCGCTCCATGTAAAATACTAGTATTCAGCTGCATCCGGTTAGACTGGAAGCCGACCCCAACATAGTTGGTTGGGATAAGGCTACGCAGATGATGATTTATTAAAAAGCTGTTATTTTGACATTACAATCAGACACATAAATTTTATTTATATCTGTGTATGTATGAAAAAATAGCAGAAAAACGATTTAATCAGTCGCCTTCTAATTTACGAGTTTTACCCGAAAACCTTACCATAGCCTCCATGGTGACTTATCAAATCGAACATCCGTCTGCTAATGGATTCACCTGACTATCCCCCCCCCCCCACCCCCGAGCTGATCGATCGAGCTTTTAAGAATATTACTCTGTGAAAAAACTTCATTTGTAATTCATTGCGCATTCTAATCTGTACCTTATTCTGGTAAATTACGTCTTAAATTCCAGCGAGAGGGGGTTGTGGAGCTAAGTCGTTTTGTTAGGGAGGGTTGTCCCCTAAATTCGGAAATAATTGTCACTCTGCATTATACACGGTGTATTGTCAGGGTACATTGTCGGGGACTGATGAAGTTGGGGAGTTAACGTGTATTGATGATCAGCTGAGCGAGGCCTATTTTAGCAGATTTCGCTTTTTTATTGCCATCCTGACTGGGACTGATAAGAATTTCGTTACATTCATTTGTTTTTCGTGTTTTTCTATGGATGTTTTATTCTGGCTGAATTTGATTTCAATGTCATTCTTTCAGAGGGTGGAAGAACACTAATTTAATGAACAAAATAAAGAAAAAACCGGCCAAGTGCACGTCGGACTAACACACGAATTGTTCCGTACCATCACAACGTAACAATTTTTAACACAATTTTTTAAAAAAATACTATTCTTTAGTTTTTATATTTTTTTATATTTTATTATCTGTTGTTATAGCGAGGAGGCCTGTGTCCTGTGTCCCAGCAGTGGGAACCTTATAGGCTGATTATGGTTTATGTTTGTTGTTATAGCGGAAATTGAACTGTCTAGTCTTATACTCTACCTAAAACGGTTCATGAGATACAGCCCGCTGACAGACGGACAGACGGACAGCAGAGGCTTAGTAATAGAATTCCGTTGGCACCATTTGGGTACGGAACCCTAAAAACAAAGCAACTGTTTAATACGTCACATATTTTTATCCGACTACAGCAAAGCAAAAAGGAGGGTTATGATGTTTGTTAGTATTGCACCCCTGAGTAACCACTTGACGCTGAATTTCACTTTTACGCTGCCTTTTTTATTAAACAAACCCTTAGGAAAAAACATGTTTTTCATCATAGTTTGTCTAACTTTCCTGGCGGATTTGTTCATGAATGTAGAACCCCCCTGTCAGCTGTAGACTCTCATCATTCACCATTAGAAATTGTTTAAAAAAATATGTCACTTACTACCCTTAATAAACGCTCCGTAAAATACAATTACCGAAATGCGAACATAAAACAAGTCAATTGGTCTACATGTTTGTCCGAGTGTGCAGATGTCGATGCAATGGTGGAAATATTATACAAGCATCTCCATAATATAACTGACGAGATCGTGCCAAAAACGAAAGTATCACAAAATAAGTACCCTCCCTGGTTTTCAAAGACCTTATTAGGTTTAAAGACATTTATTTCTCATAAGAACTTAGATTACATAGTTCACTTAAAATGAGATACAAAGTGCTTATATCTAATGATAAATAATAATAGGTATCGTATTTGCCTCTGGGGCGTTGGTGACGTTACAGGGTACATATATGCTTCTTAAGTTTAGTCTTAAATATATTTATACTATCACATCTCTTTAAATCTTCCGGTAAATCATTAAACAGTTGCGCCCCCTCAACCAATATTGTTTTTTTCCCGTAATTAGTCCGTGCACGTGTAGTCACTAGTTGAAATTTGTTTTTGCTTCTTGTGTTGTATGTTGTTACTTTTTTATGTAGTTGTATGTTTGATTGTACGGAATTCGTGGTGATTTTTTTTATGAGAATGCAGGTGTAATATTTATAAAGTTGTGCGAGATTTAGTAGTTTAGTTTTGTGGTATAACTTTTTTGTTGGATATAGATAGTGATAGTGAAATAATACTTTGATAATTTTGTTTTGTATTCGTTGTAGTGAGTTTAGATTAGATTTTGCGGCTGACCCCCACACTTCGATTAGGTATTCAAGGTTTGATTTTACTAATGAGTTATATATAATTAGACGTGATTTGATTTTACTAATGAGTTATTATATTTATTAATCTTATAACCGAAAAGGAAAAGCTTAGGATACGGTTTAAAAAAAAAAAATCCCTGCGACAACTACGAATACCGATTGTTAGGCGAAAGAGCTATTATTATGATCAAAAGTACTTAACTACAAAGACTACGTGAGGAAAATCGAGAAGGACATATCACAAAATCCTAAAGTTTTTGTCATATGTACAAGCAAAAACATCGAAGTCTAATGACATACCGTCTGAAATGAAATTAAATAATCGCTAGCCACCTCCGGGGACGACGTCTGCAAGCTCTTTGCTGCCCATTTCTCTTCAACGTTCACCCCATCAGATGAAATAATACATGCTTAATTATAGACAGAACACAAGTATCCCCAAAACAGCTTGAGTCGATTCTCCAAAAGAGATGTGATTAAAGTCCTTAAAAATCTTAATGTATGCAAGGGTCCGGGACCGGATGGTTTTCGACCATTGTTTGTTAAAAACTGTGCGAGTAGCTTGGCGCTACCGCTAAAAATCATTTTGAACCACTCAATCGAAACAGCGCAATTCTCTTCTGAATGAAAAAAAACAAACAATAGGTATTCAAAATTATCGGGCCATATCTATTTTATCTGTGTTTTCGAAGGTCTTTGAATCCCTCATGTGTCCTATTCTAACATATATTATCATATATATATTTCAAAATAGAGCTAGCTTCCCAACAGCATATATTCTGTACGCAAAGATCCACCACGACGAACCTGACTCTTTATGTCAATGACCTAAGCAAACTTATCGAGTCTCGCTCACAAGTTGACTCCATTTATACAGACTTCAGTAGTGCCTTTGACAAGGTCGACCACCAGATTTTACTGCAGAAACTTTCAAACCTCGGCGATATTCGGGCAGAAAACAAAGGGTCGTAGTAAAGGGGCATCAGTCTTCCTTTTATTATTCCACCTCTGGAGTTCCACAAGGCTCCCACATGGGTCCAATATTGTTCCTTGTACTCGTCAACGAAATAGTAAACTGCATCAAGCACAGTGAATGTTCACTCTTTGCACACGATGTCAAGTTCTATAAGGAAATAAATTCAGTCAGAGATACTATATCCTTGCTGCAAGAGGACCTAAACTCAGAGCAAAACTGGTGTTTGGAGGACAGGACGACTCTTAACGCCGAAAAGTGTAGGTAAACAAATGACCTTCACAAAAAAACGAATCCTTCCATCTTCGTATTCATTGAACGGTGAAATACTGCAGAAGGATTGGAAGAATTGGATAGGTTAACACAATTCGCAATCTGGGAGTCTTCCTCGACGGTCAGCTTGTTTTCATTCCACACATAGACAATATTGTCAAAAAGGCAACTAAAATGTTAGGATTTCTGATGCGTATCTGCCACGACTTTACGTCTATTAGCACCCTCAAACTCCTCTACTTAACCCTCGTCAGAAGTGTACTTGATTATACATCGCAGGTGTGGAATCCTATCTACCGGGTTCATATCGATCGAGTCGAATGCGTGCAAAAAGGTTTCACTAGGTAGTACCTGTGATAAAATCTATCAGCTGCCCCAACACATCTAATTACCTTTTTTTTTCGTGGGGAAATCCTCATGGATACCCTCCGTCTGGGAAGAACGGAGGGTTATGTCGGACACCTACGGGCCCCATCACTAAGTGCGGCCTATCCCACGACCGCACGTCCTTCCATTAATACATCATCCTCCGATACATGTTCCAAAACTACTAGAAGACATAAATGTATCTGCTCCCCGTAGTAATCAACCCAGGACCGACCGCAAATCAGATGTGTTTACACCATCTGCAGTTTGAACCAACCTCGGGCGATCGGCACCACTGAACCGTTTGATGAGGACGTATAATGAAAGCCACTCTTGATGAGGACGTATAATGAAAGTCACACCGATACCATTGACATCTTTTCCAACACCCTGGCTCAAATTCGCAAACATCTTTTACGACAACTTGCAGATTGCTGACAGTTGATTCTTGTTTGAATTCCGTCACTCATATTTTGTTCTGTATTTCTTTGTTACAGTTTTAACTCTTTTAATCAATGTAATTATTTTATTTTATTAATTTGATTGTATTTTTAAATGTCTTTGACATTTGAAAATACCATAGGAGTACCATAATAAATAAATAAATATTAACAAAGTTAAAAAATAAATAGCTAAGCCAGTAAGGTTGCTTTTCCACCAGAGATGTGCTATGCTACGTTGCTATGGATGCGTTTGTTATCCACCAATCATATTCATTGATCCACAAACTCGTAGCATAGCACTGGTGGAAACGGATTCAACTTAGCTTGTTTTTATACGGAAGGACGCGTACTATGGATGCGCGAGTGGTGTAGCTATGTGCAGAGCAGAGTACTCCCCGTGCTCTCCCTACTATCGATGCATCGCATTGCTCGAGTTGAGCATGTTCCTCGCACAGCTACCTCGCGGCGGCGTATCTTCGTAGCACATCTTACTCGCTCCGCTACACAGCTTAGCATTAGTGGAAACGGTCGCATAGTTTCTTAGCTTAGCTTTCACATCCTCGCGGCATAGCTGCTTAGCATATGTCTGGTGAAAAAGCAGCCTAAAGTTACCTACTGCGCGCGGCGTAGAGACTCGCGAAGGCGTAAACATCGTCGTTTATAGATATTTCTTTACATTTCGCTTCCCAGTACGGAAATGTTATTAATAGATATAATTCTCAGTATTACAGTGACGGGTTGACGTGCTAACAGTTAGAAGGTAGTGGTACAAGAACCAGTATGAGCTGACCTCTTGTTATAATAAAACTCCTTACTACGGTAGACCAGCTCAAGGTCAAAGTGTCACCAGAGACGTGTGGTCTATTGTGGCTATCTATACTAATATTATAGAGAGGTAAAATGTTTTTGTTTGTATGTAGGGGGTAACCTTTTTTGCATTTGATAGCCCAAATCTTGAGGAATGCTATAGGCTATTTTCCGTCACGCTATGACGCTTAGGAGTCGAGCAAATACAAAAAAGGCAGAAATAACGCTAAGCGAAAACGAAGTCATAGCGCGAGAAGGTGATGCGATGCGGTCAGGACTTTATTTATAGCTTAAATCACTCAAAGTGTCACACGTATCCCTAATAATAATAGCCTCCCGACCGACTTCGGTTACGCAGGAGATATTATAGTGCACAAGTGTGTGCGCAAACACAGGTGCACTCTCTGTTCAATTCGACACGACCGGGGATAGATCAGGCGCAGGACCAACGGCTTTACGTGCTTTCCGAGGCACGGGGGTATTAAACCAGTAACTTCCAAACTCCGGACTGTCCGGACCGAGAAATTCCTATTGGAAAACCCAATAACACTTTGTCCGACTTGGGAATTGAACCCAGGACCCCACGCTCAGCAGTCGCGCTTGCAACCACGAGACCAACACACACACACATATATATACTACGTATAGCGTACTTAAACTCATCCCAAGGGATCTACTAAATAAAAAAAATATACTCGTACGAGAATATGAGAACGTAGGAGTAATTCCACTTCCCACGGTGGAATTAAGCCCGTGGGTAAAACCGGATTAATTCTGCTGAGAAATGTTCAGCGAATATTTTTTTTATGAATATTTAAGACTTTTTGGATAGCGCGAGGTTTTTGGAGATATTAGGTATGTTGCCTCGGCTTTGGCTATTGCAGCAGTTTTATGTCGATGGGTAAGCTTTAATTGAAAATCTATACAAATAAATAAAATAGAAGTGTCTGTTTGGAATGTCAAAATAACAGCTTTTTACTAAATATTTATAATTATGAAAGTAAACACGGTATTTATAACAACGTAAAATGTTTTTAATTTTTTGTCTGTCTGTTGTTTCAGCTAATCTCCGAAACGGCTGGACCGATTTGCATGAAATGTAGTATGGGGGTACTTTGAACCCTAGGGACGAACATAGGCTTCTTTTTATCGACATACCACGCGAGCGTAAGCTCAAGCATTTATTTTGAAATAAATGCTTTGATTTCGAGTTTGTTCGGGAATTTGAATCACATTCGTTGGACTATATTGACGTAAACTTTCTCGTAGCGCAAGCATGAATAAGTTGACTAGTTGCGAGTGCATAGGAATTCTACACTATTAGGCCCTCTACTAGTCGCTAACTAGTAATATGTAATTAAGTGACCTCTGCGCTGCCACCGACGACGCGGTTGAGCTGGCGAAGCTTTGGGCTAGCAAGATTTGAAATACTGTCGTGCGAGCGACACAAAAAAGAAAAATAAGTCTATTTTATTTATTTTCTATTTAATATACAACAATGGACTCAAATATTATGTTAGTTACAATATTTTTTAACAACTGTGTTAGTAAACCCAACACTAACACTGCAGTGTAGTTATAAGAACCCCTGCCACAAGCTCAACACCGATGTGGATAGCTTTTAGCAGCGATTCATACACAAGTAGTCCTGTCTGCTTGCGATACACCGCAGTATACTTAATGTTGGGGCTGGTCGCACCCGGCGCACCAGAGAGGCGCATCTTTTTCGCATCGTAGCATAGAAGCAATCGACACGAGCTTCAGCAAGATGTGCTACAGAAGCGGAACACCGACTCAACTATACGCGTATCTTATGATTTTCTCTCCTCTTTTCTGCCAGTAAATGAATGTCCTATCTTTCTTCTAAAAATCAACCACAAACTTTTTGATTGATTTTTGCAGTCCTATCTATTAAATATTTTATTAATTGCTGTTCACATATTATTACCCAGTCCTCAGTAGCAGCTCAAGGACTGCAATTCCGCATGATGTACGCCAACTTTAGTTCACCCCTATTCTTGGAACCGGGTACTATAATCAGGAGAATGTGGGTCGTGCTAATAGTACTTAGGTACTTACTCGTGTATTATCTCTTCGGGGAAAAGACACAGACGCGTATATTTTAATTAACAGCCTGACGAATTTCCGTATTACGAGTAAATTATAAAATTACACTTTTGAATCTGTGGTAAAGTTTTTCATTTTCTAGAATTTAAATTACTCAGTTGTAGGTGTAGGTAAATGTACTTACGTGTTCCACGTATTTGGGGGAAATTCGCTTGAAAGAAAGAAAGAAAGGGACGGCCGTTTCTGTATTTTCGAATAAAAAATGTATAAGTATGGTCATAGAATGTGCATTTACATTGTGAACAGAGTTGCGTGAAAGGAAAGTAATTTTAAAAAAAAACCATTAACCTTTTCTTTCCGCGAGTGTATGTAGCTAACACACTCGCATCAACAAAATTTCCCCTCCTTTTTATATAGGTACTTGTGTAGCGGTACCTACAACGCCACATGCGAACAACGCGTCTTACTGACGTCACGCAAACCCTGCATCTCGCAAGCAGAGTTTATCGCGTAATTAGCATAATTATATACAAACTTCCCAACATCAATCGTAGGGCAATTGCCCGCCAGACACAATAACCATACTTACATATTATTATTATTATTTTAAGACTGTTAGCTTTTTAAATTATGTAAATAATAATGTAGTTTATTCATTTTCTACACTAACAACAAATAAAATCACCAAAATTAAGCACTTATTACCTTTAATAACCCTAAAATACTTCACAGTAACTCAGTTTCAAAATAAACTCCCCGTTTCAATTCGTTGCCCCCCCCGCCCCCTGCAGTCCCCAAGGCACATTATCGTTATCACCGGCTGCCTCGTCCGTATTTATCTAATATCCTAAGCGGGATCTGGCACCCCATTAAGGGATATTTTGATTGACATACTCAACCCCCGAGATTTGCTGCAAAAGCGAGGGAGGGTTGAGTTTGAGTTGTGAGATTTTGTGTGAATGCTGTGTAGTTTGGTGTTAGAAATGTTATTTTGGGGTAGATTTTCTAACTATAGTTTGAATTGTTTTTTTATTAAACAACATAATAAAATATCTTTCTATATAGCTGTAGCATTTAATCCCAATGATTGCATTATAATAAAGTTTTTATTTATTTAATACTTTAAACACAAATGTACAGAGGTGGAGGACTTAATGCCATAGGCATTTTCTACCAGTCAACCTTTGGATGATGTAGAGACAAACAGTGGTAGGTGCTATTGTGAAAAATTGAGAAATAAATATTTTTAAATATAAAGGGACGCAATAACCAAGTTTTTCTGTAGTAGAATCCACGAGAGAGAATACCTTTGAATTTAAAATCTTGGCTTAGGGACAAAATACGTTACTAACTTTTCCCTAATATTCTTGTAACAATTTTTCAGCAAAATATTTCGAAACTGAATTGAGTAATAAAATAAACGTTCTACTTGGTGAGATTTCGAAACGCTATTCTTCTATTGTTTTCGTCTTATATCATATTTTCTGTACACAAAAAATAGCGAAATAAAACCCATCCTCCTTTGCTAAGCCCCATACAACCGACAATCATCCTCAGAGAACTCCAGTGCGTCACACACAACCTTGCAAGTCGTACAGGAGTCCCCAAAGCCGAAACATAACCGATTAAAATATACCCCGCCACAACCCTACACCACCCCCCGAGGGGTGGATCTCGCCCCTCGCCCCTAACACGTACACTTAATACAGTTTTGTCTCGCCATTTCGATACTCGTTTGCGTCTTCAACAAGACTCTTGGCGTTTTTCGTCTTATATTACTTATATTTTTTTGGACAAAAAGGCTTTTGAGGGTTCTTGAGGAGAGAAAATACTATATTAGTAAGAACTTATACGAGAAAATACTAGAGATTACTGAGAATTTATTCTGCGGTATTCAATATTTATGTGAAAAATTCGTCGGGGGAATTACTGAAAACCCGTCCAAGGTAGACGTGGTCTGTCATTGCTTCATTGAAGGAAAAGAAAAAGGGAACCCTTATAAGATCACTTTGTTGTCCGTCTGTCTGTGCGTCCATCTGTCAAGACCCTTTTTCTCAAAAACGTGTGGAGTTATCAAGTTTAAATTAATATAAAATACTTTTTTTTTTTTTTTTTTTTTTTTTTTGTGGATGGGAAATCATCAAATGACCCCTCCCGCTCTGGGTGGAGCGGAAGGGAGTGTCAGACTTTTACTGACTAAAACCCACCCGTGTTCCGTCCTTAGCCCTTTCTGTTCCAGGGCAGCGGTTAACCTTTCGGAAAATCCCACCGCCCCGGCAGGCTTCGGCCCCGTGTGGGGCCCCGTCCTCTGCTGACATCTCTTTGAGGCGCGCGTGGAACACAACGCGCCGTCCGGCACGGGCCTGGTCCTGATCGGACGGTGAGCTACCCATTACTCACCGCCCGCAGGCCCGCGCCTACGGTGGCCGGGAGTCGTCACGCGGCTCCCGACGCCCGGAGCGTCTCCCGCGGCGGCTGAGGCGTGAGGTGTTCTCCCTCAGCCTCCCCGCCACCTCCTTCGCTAGCATGACTGCTTCGCAGAAGGAGGTGACTGCCTCCCATTCTCTCTCGCCCCGGACCATGGCTTGCACCAGGGCCGGGCGCGAGAGGTCGCCGCCGTTGCCGATCGCCTCCACGAGGACACGGCGGGTCTCCGCCCAAGCAGGGCAGACCTCCACCGTGTGCTCCACCGTGTCCTCTGGGCGATCCGGGCAGTGGTGACACCCGGGCGTCTCCTCCCGCCTGATGATGTGCAGGAACCTCCCGAAACATCCGTGTCCGGAGAGGACCTGCGTCAGGCGGTACGTGAGAGCGCCGTGACGCCTCTCTAGCCACTCCTCAAAGAGGGGTCTTATCGCCGCTATCGCGGCGTGCCCTGCGCTGGGTTGCGATAGTCGCGCCTTCCATTCCGCCATGAGATCGCGCCGGAGGTCCGTCCGCTCCGCAGCGATTTGCCGCGGGTGCAGAGTTTCCCCCCGGCGTAGTGCCTCCGCGCGCCAATCATGCAGGCGCGCGAGCACTATCGCCTCCAGATCCCATGGCGGCAGTCCGGCAAGGAGGCATGCCGCCTCGCGCGAGATCGTGCGGTAGCCCCGGATCAGCCTTACGGCTACCACCTTCTGGGGCGCGTTCAGATAGTGTGCGGCTCGAAGCCGCAGTGAACGCGCCCATACCGGGGCCCCATATAGGGCCATGGACCGCACGACCCCCGCGTAAAGCCTCCGGCAGGAGGCGTTTGGCCCTCTCAGGTTGGGCAGGAGCCGCTTTAAGGCGGCCCCGGCCCGTTCCAGTTTGGGGGCCAAACGTCGGAAATGCTCGACGAAGTTCCACCGGCTGTCGAGGACGAGACCCAGGTATCTCATCGTTGTCTCGACGCCGATGTGAACCCCTCCTACCATCAGTTGAGATCCCGAAGGTGGCCCGTACCGGGGCCCATGAAAGGACATGGCCTCGGACTTGTGCAATGCCACCTCGAGACCCAACTGCCGGATCCTATCCACGACTATCGCAACCCCGCGTGTCATTGCGTCGGCCGCCGCCTGATGCGACCTCCCCTGCGCCAGGACCAGCGTGTCGTCAGCGTAGCAAACTACACTGACGCCATCAGGGAGGTCTGCCCGCAGCACCCAGTCGTAACCGATGTCCCACAGGAGCGGCCCCAGAACCGATCCCTGTGGGACACCGCACGACATCTCTCGCCGGCTCCAGTTCCCGTCGCGACCGGGGTAGATGACGGCTCTATCCGTCAGATACGCCCCGACTATTCGACGGAGGTAGGTCGGCACCCGGTGATACCGAAGTGCCTCCCCAATGCAACTCCAGGGCAGGGTGTTAAACGCGTTGGCGATGTCGAGTGACACCGCCACGACGGCCCCGCCCCGGGACACCGCATCCCCCGTCGTGAGGGCTCTAACGCGCATGATGGCGTCCACCGTCGAGCGCCCCTTGCGGAAGCCAAACTGGCTATCCGCAAGATCCGGCCCTGTCCCCACCAGGTGCCCGACGAGGCGGCCCGCAATCACTCTCTCGAAGAGCTTGCCAACCTCGTCGAGCAGCACAATGGGCCGGTATGCGGACGGAGAGTCCGCAGGGCGCCCTGGCTTCTGAATGAGGACCAGCTTCCCTGTCTTCCAACGGAGTGGAAACTGGCCTCTCTCCATGCATGCGCTTAAGAGCGCCTCCAGTCGAGGCCCGAGAGCCGTCGAGGCCAGGACCCAGGCTTTACCCGGCACGCCATCGGGTCCTGGGGCGGTATTTTTGGCCTTCAGCCTGCCTACCGCCGCTCCCAGCTCTACCCCGGTCACTTCGGGTGTGTCGTCGTCGTCGTCCATGTGGTCCGCTTCGGACACCGCTATTGGCGGAGCCATAGGCGGGGGAGCATGCTCCCCCCGTGAAGGGAACAGGGCGCTCACCACCTCCTCCACCAGCTGTGGGCGGAGACTCTGTGTCAGCGGGGGGGCCCAGGTGCGGAGTTTATTCCGCACCATCTTGTAAGGGCGCCCCCATGGATCTCTGTTCAGAGTCTCCAGCATCTCCTCGCGGGCCAAGTCCTTGGCCCGCTGGACAGCCTCTCGGAGGGCGGTCTTCGCCGCTCTGTACCCCCCGTACAGCTCCGCCTCCGTGGCTTCCGCATCCGGAGGGCGGATGCGGCGCCTGCGGTGCCTGGTGTACCGGTGTCGCGCGTCGACGCACGCCTTGCGTAACGCCGCGATCTCCTGCGACCACCAGTACACCTGACGTCGGGCGCGTCCTGGCCGGACTCGGGGCATTGCCACGTCACAAATCTCGGACATGGCCTCCCGGAACCACTCCGCCTCATCGTCGATATCAGCAGGCCTGTCCGGTGAATTCACCCAGGCCTGCACGATCGAGGCTTCCAGGAGAAGCTCCCGGTCCAGCTGCTTCAGCGCCCACCGCGGACCACTCGGGGCCTGTTGGACCAGCGCGCTGGAGGTCTGGGCGGAGACATCGAACCGGATATACCGGTGATCGGAGTAGGTCTCCACCTCCTCCATGACGCGCCAGTCAATGACCTGCTGCGTCAGAGCGGGGCTGGCGAACGAGATGTCCACTACCGACTCGCCCCGCATCCGCACACACGTAGGAACAGAACCCCGATTTAGGACGACCAGGCCTGTTTCCAGAGCCCAGTCCTCCACCATCCTGCCCCGCACGTCCGTGCACCGGGAACCCCAGGCCAAGTTCTTGGCGTTGAAGTCCCCGAGCACTAGCACGGAGAAGGGATGGTTCCTGGCGACGACGACACTCAACTCTGTTAAAGAGTTCTGGAGCTCGGCGAGAGTTCGGCTCGGAGAGAAGTAAACTCCCACTACTACAATCTCTCCGAACCGTGCTGCTACGCACCCCTGTCCCTTCGTGACACATTCGAGGGACGGGGTACCGGCGGCAGCCGACGAAATTATGGCCACTGAGCCGCTAAGGTCCTCCACCCAGTCATCCCTGGGCGGGACAAAGTACGGCTCAGCGACCACGGCGATATTAATCGACCACTGCGCCATGGTCTGGAGCAACAAGTCCTGAGCGCAGGCGCAGTGGTTGATGTTCGCCTGGAGGAGGCGTAAAGGAGCCATTACTCCTCCATTTCAACCCCCTCCCGGGCCTCTTGAGGAGGCCCTTCAGCAGCGGCGGCGGTGGCGGCGGCGGCGGCGGTGGCGGCGGCGGCGGCGGTGGCGGCGGCGGCGGCGGTGGCGGCGGCGGCAGCAGTGGCGGCGACGGTGGTGGTGGTGGCGACGGCGGCGGAGGGCCTGCCTTTCCTCCTGGCTTCGGTGGGTGGGGCGCAGGACTTGCTCCCCGCCCGGTGATCGGCCGGCTTGCCAGCAGCCGCACATGCGACGCAGTGCGGCGTGGCGTTGCACGAGCCGGCCTTATGTCCGGGCTTACCGCAGCGAAAGCACAGAGTGCTGCGGTCCTCCGAGGTGCACATGGCGCTCGCGTGGTGTCCCACGAGGCACCGATAGCACCTCAGAGGTCTGGGCTCCAGCAGCTTGACCTGCGCTGACACCCAGCCCACCAGGAGTCTTCCGCCCTCCACTATCTGCCTCGCCGCCGTCACGGGACAGCTTACCGTAATGGTTCGCATGCCCGTGAAGTCGGGACGTATGGTGCCCGCCTTCACCTGGTCGGCCAGACACCCGCCCGTCCCGACGACGGCGGCTACCACCTCCTTCTCCGTAATGGAGTCATCCAGGCCCATAATTCGCATGTCTGCGCACTTGACGGGCCTGGAGACTCGAGCCTCGTCCGCATTGAGGGACGCCCTCAGCTTCTCAGCTAGGGCGTCAGCGGTGGGGCCACTCGTCGCACCGGGGATCTCCAGCATGCGGGCACCAGTGGCGGTCACCCTATACCGGAGGCCCCCGGTGATCCCCAGCTCCTGGAGGTCCACCGCCGCCTTTGCCTTCGTGAGCACGTCGCAGTAGGTCACCCCCCCTTTAACCGCGTCCGGCTGTAGTGTTATGACTACAGCCGCGGTCTTAGGGGAGCGAAGCCTAGCCGCAACGGCTCGCTCCTTGCGGCGCCGCCTTTGCGCCTTTTTTCTGGCCGCCTTGGCCGCCTTCCTCCTCTCCCCGACCACTTGCCACTCTGCGTTGGTCGTGGGAGGTTCTTCTGGGAGAGGCGAAGGCTCTGGGGCCCTCGCCTTCCCAGTCGTTTTGCCCTTCTTATGGGCCGGCGCCGGTTTTGCTGGCGCCGAGGCTCTGCCAGCCGACGCCGGTTTCGCCGGTGTCGGTTTCGCCGGCGCCGGTTTCGCCTGCACCTGGGCCCGGCCCGACGGCCCGGGCTTAGGGGCGGCAGCGGCCGCATACGTGGTCGCCTTCCCCGAAGCCGCCCTACCCGCCAAGGGGGGGCGCAGAACGATTCCTTCCAGGACGTCGAAACGCGCCTGGAAGGTCGCCAGCTCCTTCCGAACCAGGTCCAAGACCTGGTTCTCCACCGGCACGGGCCGGCTTGACGGTTCCGCCCTCTCCTTGTCGGGGACTTTCAGGCCGGCCAGGTCTGCACGGAGCCTCCGGTTCTCCTCTTGGAGAAGCTCCGTGGCAGCCGTCAGACGAGCCACGTCCGCCCGCAATGCGGCTACTTCGCCGGCCGAAGGACCGGCGTAGTTGGCCGCCTCCGCTGCCGCCATAATGGAGGCCCTTGCCAGGTCCATGGCCTTGTTCTTTGTGTCCTGGCGCTTTTTTAGACCCACGTCCCGGATCGCGGCCTCCACGACCGCCGCAAAGCTCCTTTTGCGGTCCGCCTCGGGGCCGCCAACCTCAACCGCCTCGTCACCTGAGGGCTCCGAGGCGACCGCGCGACCGGTCTCCCCCTCCTTTGCGGGCTCCTCCGCACGCTCGGCCGCCTCCCGAGCAGTGAGGCCCCTCCCTGTGCCTCGGCCCCGGACTCCTCCCCGCCTCGTGGCGGGGATCTTCCTGGCCAGCTCCCAGTCAGAGGACGACCCCTGGCCGCCCACTGACCTTGGCCGCTTGCTTCGTCCCTTTCTATTAGCAGCGGCCGCGCGGCACGGGCTCCCTGAGCCTTCCGTGCTCGATCCTCCCGATGCGGCGTCGGACTCCGACCCCGCATCACTCCTCTCCTCTGTGCGCTCCTTGCGCGGTACCTCTGCGTCGCACAGGCGCTCCAGGCTAGCCCGGAGCTCCTTTTCTTGCGACGCAGGTTGACGCGGGTCGGCGGTGGTGTGCCGGCCCACGAGACTATCGGTGCCCCCCCCATATACGGTGGGGCTGCCTTCCGTAGAAGGACGGGATTGTGCCTCCTTGAGGAGGTTGCCCGCCTGGGGAATAATTCCTTTAGTCTGCTTTTTCATGTTGTCCTTTTAAGGGTGAGGTCCCTATTCGCGCTAATGACCGGATCCCCTCCGGCCATTCATCCCCTCGGCACGCTAGACCTTGGGATTGGGGTGATTTTTTAGAGAGGTTGTCTTCCTCGCGGCCCGGGCCTCAGTGGCCCGGACCCCCGGTCCTGAACTCAGAAATACGGTGTGGCCGACGGCTGGGCAAAACCAACCGCCGCCCCGGCGTCCCCACGCTGCCGCCGGATACCGGACAGACGCAGCGCGGACATGGACTCCCTTCACGACCCACACTCCCGTGGGTGCAGCGGCGCGAGCCGCCCCTCCCCAGTCTACGCCCACTCACCTTCCTCTGTAAGCAGAGGGGGAGTGGACGTACTATAGCCCGGTTCCCTTCACCGACCATCAAGGATGATCGGTGATTGGAACCGTGACCCTTCCCCGTTTGTTGAAGATTAGCCGCCAGCCCCAAGTGTCCACCAAAATCTGGTGGGCACTTGGAGCCGACGTTGCCCAGGGTGCGCCACGAGGAGGCTCTTCAACATGCACCCCAATATAAAAATACTCAGGGCTGCAATCCCTGAGCAATGAAAAAATCAAAGTTCTAAGTAAACGCAATCAAAAGATACGGGCGTTATGTTCCGTTTATGCCGCATATTTTGACACTCGCAAGGGAATCAAAATCTATAGGGTACTTCCCGTTGACATAGAATCATGAAATTTGGCAAGAAGCAATGTTATGTAGCATAAGTAAAGGCGAAATCCGAAAATCGTTAATTTCTAGTTACATACCTACAAATTTATACGGAATCCTCGGTGCGCGAGTCCGACTCGCACTTGACCGGTTTTTTTTAATACTTTTTACCTACCTGTTATGGTATAGTAATTTTATTCTTGATACATCGGTTTCACATATAATTAATTAATATAAAAAAATACCGCATAAGGCACCAGGGAGGTTTGGAAGGAAAAAGGGGAGGCCTTTGCCCAGCAGAGGGCGACAAGAAAGGCTAACAAAAAAAAAATTGATAGAGTAATACTTAATGCAGTTCCATGCTCATTCTTCTCCATACGAAACTAGCTTTTGGAAGGGGCGACTAGAATCAATGCTATATTCTTGTAAATTTTAACATTCAAAAGTACACTTTTGCCTTATTAAATTAAAAGATTTGACTTTCACTTGACTTTGTCTACAATGCATTGCAAAATCAACTAACATACGTTAGGCACTATTTAACATCACGGCTATCTGTAATTTTGATCCAGACTAAAAAAAATACTGCACAATCCACCCATCTCTTGATGAACGATTACGATTTGGCTTCAAAAGAGAAT
Source organism: Apamea crenata (assembly GCA_949629185.1). Taxonomy (NCBI): domain Eukaryota; kingdom Metazoa; phylum Arthropoda; class Insecta; order Lepidoptera; family Noctuidae; genus Apamea; species Apamea crenata. The sequence goes on from OX451375.1 coordinate 826,989, forward strand.
GTACGAGTATTATAAACAAAACAATGTAGTTACTTGATTCCTATCTCCATTCGCGTCACAGACGCCGAGATTAGAGCAGAATTCAATACAATAGACAGCTCCCCTCATGAGGGGCCGTAATCAACGAACTGTGAATTTTCGGCAACACGAGCTATCACATGAAAGGCAGGTATTATAATCACTGCTGATGTTATTGTGAGCTTATCGACGTGATACGTCAAAAGGCTTGAGACGTGGACAATAGGGAGCTGGGAGGAGCACGTATGGTCGTGCTAATTCGGTACATTCTCATCATTATCTTGCCCTTGTCCTATGTTACTTAGGGCCGGTTGTTTCACGTCCACTTGACGCACGCGTATACGTCAAACATGTCGCTAACTATGAAATCGTCAAATGAAAAAAAACGTTGTTTTAAATCACAATTACAAAATTATGACCTATAAAATGATGGTATTTTGAAACAACCGGCCCTTAGGGTCGGCACAACATGTTTTTTTCGTCATTCTATCATTCACTCCTTTTACACAATTTAATTAATTAGTTCCGAGTTACATAGTCAGCCAATAACGTTCCCACGCCTGGGACACAGACCTCTACGTGATAGGGAGTGGGCCCAACACGCAGACACAGTGCGGGTTGTTAGATGTCACATGTCTCCGAATGTTTGGTTCTAGGATTCCGTCTAGGATTCTTCCTTACGAGGTTTTCCTTTACCGTGTTGAGAGTTTTCTAAGGTTGTCAGAGACGGTTGATTACAATAACACGCACCTTGTACCCGTTTGTATTCATTTGTTCGTTATAAATTGTGGTGGTGACTGCCTCGTTGGTCCAGTGGTCGCAAACGCTATACAGATCATGAGGTCCTGGGTTCGATTCCTAGGTTAGGCAAAGCGTTTTCTATCTAGAATATCTAAGTAGCAGTGCGTAGGCTGGATTTGTGCTCGGTTCATAGCAATAGGCTCGCACCCTATTACACGGGACTTACACATAACTGGCGAGATGTGGATGTACTATAGGTACACCTCTGCCTTACCCTTCGGGGAACACTGGCGTGATGTTATGTTATGTGGTGTAAAACAAAGAGAATTCAATCTTTCAGCTACGTCTCGGTCTGAACCTATAAACCTTTCGTTGGAGGTGGATTTTGTCAGACGGATTATTAGAATAGAAAACTTTTATTACAGACAGGAATCCATAGGGTTAGTAACAATTTAACTTAACTTCTAGAGTTAGCAAGATACAGACACAGATATACAATTAAGATTTAGTGTGAAACTGCAACCACCTGCGCAACATCGGGGAATCCCACCGATCTGCTAACACACTGAGATTACTGTTGGTGCTGCCGCGAACACGCGTCATCAGGGATGCACCTCTATTCCTAATAATGGACGCAAAACCATTAATTTTACTATCCGCAAACATCCCTGACGCACTACAATGCCACGGCAGCCGCAGCAGTACTCTCAGTGCATTATTATATTGAACGGGTAGGTCGCTGAATGCCCGCTGAGTGAAGTTGACGGTAAGGCTGCACGTGTAGAAGGACTGGCAGTAAGGTTTGAGCTGCTTTTGATAGCTCAATATTGATTGCAGTTTGTTGTTGTTCACCAAACAAGATGACGCAGACTGTTGACATTATCTATAAACGCCTACGGATTTTAAAGCACCCACGTGTAATAAATACGCCCACGGGTAAAGTAAACGAGACGAGAACCGAAATAAGCACCCAGAGAAAAATATCTATAATCGGTGTATTTTAACTACATTTATCGATGTCGATAAATGTAGTTAAAAATAAATAAATAATAATAATAAATAAACAAATAACTGGGATCGCAGTCAAGCACTAGTTTATATCATTAAAAAAAATATAATAAAATGGAAATAAATGTAGGCCACGAAAATTTGAAAAGGTTAAATCCAGAGGGTTCGAGGCTTAACCTTTTAGATTTTCTTTTCATTTAAAACGAAACTTTCTGCTAGTTGACTTCAATGGGCTCCGTCCCGTATTGCATGGGACAACTTGCGACATGTGGTTGTACCATACAACTCTGTATAACCTTTCAGGGACTCAGCCATAATGTTATATTGAAGCAAGGTATCCAATAATTCTCGGTTCCTATAAACAAAAACTATGGGTTTATAAATAAACCCCTAAGTCTAAAACGTACCAATAAGCTGCTTCGAAGTACAGCCAGCCACACGTCATACTTGAACAACGAAAACCACACGTACTGCTACGACGTAAAGGCGCTGTTATTGTCAGACTGTTACCATGGATGCGGTAGTCTGTACGTCATGTTTACCGCTCACAGTCAACATGGCTGGGAGGAGAGGAGGTCCCGGTATTGGCAGCTGAAGTTGTGCACATCAATATAGATTATTTAGCTTGCAGTTTGTTGGTGGAAGTTTATTATATATGGTGGGTTGGTGGTATGGTGGTGGGTTCTTTCAATGTAACATAGTAGTTTGTTATTATGACTGAAATACTTCTTAGTAGCAAATCAGTTTGGGTAGCATATTGCCAACATGAATTCAGTTAACTATGTAAATTACTTATGAGAAATTGACTCTGAAATTATCTTTGAGAGCTTCCTGAAGGCCAATTCCCGAAATTTAAAACGTTCACAATCTAGTCCCAATCTCATCTCAGCGACAATTAATGTCAAAAACTGGTCTGTGTTGCGGTATCTTTGACAGAATGAGACTGAGATCAGACTGTGAACGTTCTTACAATTACGAGAGCTGCCCCTCGGTTACGACTTCATTTGATGTCTTCCAAGATGTTATTTCAATAAGACATTGTCTCATGTTTAGAAGGTGATTACATTTTGACTGCTCTTTGGATATTGAATTACTTCTGCGTTCGGATGCCATTTTCTTTTGCCGCTCACAAATCTTTGTGTCTGTCAATGTTTGAAACAGTAAGCCCGTTTCTTCTAAAAGTAGTACCTATTTATTAACCTTTCATATCGAACCTAGATCCACGCCAGACACAATGGCTTTTTAATTGTGTCTGTAATTACACGGCATTCAACAGGTTAAGAAGATCTGTTCCAGAACTCAAAACAACAAAGTTTGACTCTTTTTGCAAATATTCGACTCATCACAACCTCTGCTGGTCACCAGCTTGCCATAAAGAAGGCTATAACCCTAGCCATCACACTATGTGGGTAGGTACAGTAGGTAGATAACCGAGCCCTCTCACCCGACTGACCCCGCCAGCCAAGCGTAGCCGTGATTAGTAGGTACCTACCGAATGTGCGGACGTTGCAGAAATCCTAGCATGTTGCATGTTTTTATGGGATTTTTTATAGGCATGTGCGGATGTAATCATTACGGTCATCAATTTGTTGCTGGAACTAGTGACCATCGTTTGATATTGCCTATTTACTTTGGGGAAACTGTCAAGAATTGCTTCACACGATCAAAGAATTTTAATTTTCTAACTGCATGAGAAAGGGTCTTCTCGAAAAGAAAAGAATTGGATCTTATTTTACCATGCCTTATACGAGCACTAACATATACATACCTTGCTCTCTGGTTAAAGACATCAAATGTACGGGTCCGTGGCTTAGGCCCCCAGTGGTCGAGGCACCTGTGGCCGACGCCCCCGATCCGATTAATTTAATCAGTTCTTGATGATGTTTTTTTTTAATGGGCCTGCTCTTGATCTCGATCACGCTTGGTGGAAAGCTATGGATGAGGTCTATGATGGTCTATTGCTTTTAAGACAGAAGGAAAGTCTAGCAGTTAATTGGGCAATGGATGGCACGTAGGAAACTCTAAGCACAGCCTTCTGGTTATGCTTAGAGTTGAGCTACGTGATCGAATCAGAAATGAAGAGATCGTTAGGAGAACCAATTGGTAACCGACATAGCCCGAACCATTGCCAAACTTAAGTGGCAGTGGCACATTGCTCGCAGAACAAATGGCCGATGCGGCCGAAAGGTTCTATAGTGGCGCCCGCGTACCGGAAGACGTAGCGTTGGAAGCCCTCTCTCACAAAGTAGACCGACAGCAGTTAATTTGCCTCATGATACCTAATGAATTCTCAACATGAAAAAGCTGACGACGTTACAAAACTAGGTACTTGGTAATTTTCGAGCTGACGCATTTGTTTTCACGAGGACCAAGTTAACACCGTATCATTTTAATTCCAAACTTAACCTAGCATGAATAATAGGAACCTTGCAAGCCAAAATGCTCATTTAAATACCGAAGAAACACTCAGGGCGTTGCCAGGATGGTTCGGAGCGCATTTAAGAATATGAATTCGTCGGCCCAATAACCCTTTCTATTCAAATAAAAGCGAATAGGTCAATAAAACCTAAGGTTTCGGAGTTAGCGGCGCTTCACGTAACATTTTAAGAGGTTTGTGCGAGAGTGTTTCGAATTTAAATGTGTATGGTATGTTGTACTTATTGAGGGATTTTTTGGCGAAATGGGAAAGCTGTACAATTAGGTGATTTATTTAACAAGAAATTTAGCTTTTCATAGTAGGATACGGTTTTATACACATAAAAAAACGCTGTTTTGCAATGGGAAATTATGGGTTAAATTTTTCCCTATACGTATGCTAGCTAAGCAGGCAGCGTGCACAATGTATTAATTTTTGCGTAAGTTACACACTCATTTTTAACAGACTTCAAAAAAAGGAGGAATTTCTCAATTTGGATGTTTTTTTTAATATATGTTATAACTTCGTCATATATAGACGAATTTGCAAAATTCTTTTTTTAATGGATAAGGGGTGGCCCCATATAAAGTTAATTAACTTTGCTTGAGTAGTTTTTGAGTTACCTTCAATACGATTAATACGATTTTTTTCACTTAGTTTATATTGATTATGTTTTAATAGCTTCCTGTCACTGATATAGCAAATAGTGTTATATGAAATTGTGGGGGTTACGTACAACTAAAAAGTGAAACCAAGTTTACAAAAAAAAAAAGCTTTTTTTATTAAAATAAATCAAATTCATATTTTTCTTTCTTGGTTCACCCCCCATCCCCTTTTCGACCTATTGTTTTTTCTTGTGGCAGCACAGTGAAGATTTTTTACCATGTTACCGGATTTGGGACCAAATTAAGTTCTTCAAAACAACCGGGTTGGAATCTATTTCAAGATATTGATAAATATGGTGTAATATATCAGTATTTCTATTTATATCAGACAGGTCAAAAGTGAACGTGATACGTACAAGCACTTGATCTTGAACTATATGTGAGCTCACCTGCCTTGCACTTGGCATTGAGTGTGAATTATCGCCTCTGAAATTAATTATAGACATTTTTTCCGGATCTGTAAGAATAATCTATCATAACATTAAGGATATAGTCTGTAGAAGGACGAAGAAATAATGTATACAAAGTAAATTGCCTGTCCGGGTTCGAACCGACGACCGACAACTCGTAAGTCGTAGCCGTTACCACTGGGTCACCACTGCTCTTTGCTGATTTATGTGCACATGCCAAAATCGGCTAAGACAAACAAACAAGACAAAATCGTTACATCATACGCTCATCTCAGAAATCTCCAGACATACTGACATCATCTTCGTCTATTCCCCCGTAACACATTGCATCTACTCGTAAGCCAGATGACATATTGATCGAAGACTCTAACTTTTTAGTAAAAATAGATCGCCCTTGACTTAAAACACGACAGACACGTGGAAGTCGTAAATAAACATTTTCCTCAAGGAAAGTGTGGCTCAAAATAAAAATGATTAGGCTTAAGACTTCCTTTCAAACATTTGGCAGGCATTGGGTACCATGACAACTATGAAGTACAAAGTATCAAAGCACAACAATTACAGGAAAAAAAAGTTCCAAAATCCCGCAAATATCAACCCTAAATACGTTTTTAATAAACATGGATAAAATCCTAACCCTCTACCTGCTGCGTCAGCTATAAGGGGTGATCGAGCACCCCATAGTCCCGCATAAAATCTAAAACCGACCCCATTTACCCAATGATCTCTTTGTATCAATCAAATCAGCAGTTTCCTAACGAAATTCCCTCGGAGACCGTAAATTGTATGCACCCTAGTCATTTGTCTTGTGAGGATGGTCACCCTAACTGTTGAATATTAAGACGATACGTTTGAGTGTTGCCATTATTTTCGTGTGAAATTGGCAGTTTCTTTTTTTGTGTGTTGTGTGGAATAGCAATGTGGCTTACGTAATGGTTTGCGTTTCCTTCGAGAACTTCCTTATTCTTAGTGGCTTTAAATATAGAGAAGTGGGAGGAGAATAGGGAGGTATTTGCTGTGAAATGGGACAATACAGGCTTTTAATGATAAGTTTTTTTTTTTGTGGGGCCTGTGGCTAATAAGTATATAAATAAAGCAGCCACACAGGTCGATCGATCAGGTTAGGCTACGCTTGCCGTGGTTGGTCCGTGGATCGGTGATCATCTTTACATACCAAAACTGTGCCTCAGAAAGCACGCAAAGCCGTTGGTCCCGGCTGTCGTTCGTGATCTTTGACGGTCGTTATGGGTAGTCTAGAGCCCGAAAGTCTGACAACCAGTCTTAGCAAGTACTAGTCTTACCAAATTACCCAGTAACTGGGTTGTGGAGGTCGGAAAGGCAGTCGCTCCATTTAAAATACTGGTACTCAGCTGCATTAGTTTTGACTGGACGCCGACCCAAACATAGTTGGGAAAAGGCAGGCAGATGATGATAATGACTTGTACGAGTATGTTTGCTTGTGTTAATTTGGTTGAACAGTCAGAAGCCCGAAAGTCTTATCAAGGGGTATCTTATTACCCAGTAACTGGGTTGTGGAGGTCAGATAGGAAGTAGTCACTCCATGTAAAATACTTGTATTCAACTGCTCTCGGTTAGACTGGAAGCCGACCGCAACATAGTAGGTAGAAAAAGCTAGGAGTGATTGCATGATGGGTGGATTTTCTATGCGCTAAGTTTATAGTAGCAGATCTTGTGTTGAGTTAGTTACTTTAGCTATACGACAATATGAACACCCATAATATAGTCATTTAAAATATTATCGTAGGAGTGGCCCAGTGGTAATGGCCGACACTTACGAGTTGTAGGTCGAGGGTGAAACCCAAGCAGGCACTTTACTTTGTCTAAATTATTTCATCACCACTGCTCTCAAAACGGTGAAGGAAAACAATGTGAGGAAACCGGCATGTCCTAGAACGAAAACATGTGACATCCACCAACTCGCATTGCCCGCGTGGTGGATTACGGCCCACTCCGTCTCACAGATAGAGGACGCCTGTGTCCCAGCAGTGGGAACATTATAAGCTGATTATGCTATCACACTGCAGGCCAAAAATCCAGCTCTCATTTATAAAAGAAAGAGCATTGATCACAAGTTCATAATCCATCATAGTAAGTCTTTAAAAATCCATAAATAATAGAACATTAAAGAATTCAAATATACATAGTTTCTACACGACGTTTTTCTTAGCCATAAATAACTTAACTTGAACTAACATAAATAAAGAAACACTAATAAAATAAAAGGCAAATCAAAGCGTTGACTTGAACAAGTAAGCGTCCTCAATATCGTAGTGTAGTGTACAAGCAGTGTACGCATGTTTATCCGGGGGTGTCGGGGGTGTAGGGGTGTGTGGGGGTGTCCGCCCCCAGTTTAGACAGTATTGTGTTTGTGCTGCACTTTACACCCCTCAAAGATGTGGCTGATATGAGCCGGTAATAAGCTGATGGTGATGACTTTTACACGTAAAGCTGTTTAGTTTATTCTTTAATTTGTCTATATAATTATTTTAAAATAAAAACGTATGAAAAAAAAACACATTTTATTGAACGGGTTTTTTTCGATTATAACGTGTGTTGCACAGTGGCTTTTTTTTTTTCTTTAAAAAAAAATGGTAATATTTGAAAATATTGCCAGATTTTTTTACTACGGTACTACTACAAACGTAGCACTTTTTTTTATTTCACATAAACCTACATGGGCGCTTATGAAATGTCAGAAGCTAGGTTCCAATTGGTCATTTCCTATGGAGAAGAGACGTGTTGAAGTCCGAAAGTCTGACAACCACAGTCTTACCAAGGGGTATCGTATTACCCAGTAACTGGGTCGTGGAGGTCAGATAGGCAGTCGCTCCATGTGAAGCTGCATCCGGTTGGAATGGAAGCCGACCCCAACATAGTTGGGAAAAGGCATTTTTTTTTGTTTTTTTAAAGTTGCCCCGCACTAGAAATTACTCCTGTATCGTGGGTGCGTTCACAAACATTTAAACTCACATACACAAACAGCCAGACCCGGAACAACTACTTGTAGGCCATACAAATATTTGTTCCGTGCGGGAATCGAACCCGCGACACGCAGCGCAGCAGTCAATCGCTTAACCACTGCGCCAACCGTGCCATCATTCAGATGATGATGATGGCTTGTATGTTTGCTTGTGTTAATTTGGTTGAACAGTGTAACGATTGTAGATCCTACTATCAAAGTCAAATTCAAATCATTTATTTCAAACAGGCACATAAAAGCACTTTTGAACATCAAAAATAAAATTGATTCTAGTCGCCCCTTCCAAAAGGTAGTTTTCGTATGGAGAAGAATGGGCAAGAAACTACACCGTTACTCTTTTAAAATGTTTTACAATATTTTGCATACATTAATTATATAATTATATGTGAAGACGATGCACCTAAAATTAAATTACTATACCACAATAAGTAAAAGAATGGAACCAAAAATGGAAACCATGACATATAAATTAACTATGTGATAGATACATATCCTACTTAATATTATAAATGCAAAAGTTTGTGAGGATGGATGTTTGTTACTCTTTCACGCAAAAACTACTGAACGTATTTTGATGAAACTTTACAGTAATACAGCTTATACATTGGAATAACATATAGCATACTTTTTATCCCAATATTCCCACGGATCGACACGTATGCGGGTGAAACCGCGGGGTGCTGCTAGTAGACCAATAAATAAATAAATTCCCAGTAACCGAGAGCGACCAATTGCTACTCATTGAATCACGCAATCTGTCTGTATCAGTCTGTAAGAGGATCAGCTCAGCTTGATTTACTCGATTGTCGGAAATCGTACTCGATACGAATATCAACGATGATAATGCGAGCGTGTTTGGCGTCTGTTTGTCTGCGTACATACGGCATTTTGATTATGCACACGTGTTATTGTATTTTGTTTGCTTGATAATTTTGTTATTTACATTTTTTTTTTATTGTATTTTTCCTAACCTACTTATGTATGTACGTGTGCCACTTTTTAGTTCGTAACATGCTCAGTACAACGCCTTATGATTATACTCGAAAATGTTTTGCATGTTAACTTAAATAAATAAGTAAGTTTGACGTTAAGTGCTGAGCTGATTGTAATGATCTACCTTAATATCGTGTCCTGCGTGTCCTGTCAGCTGCACGTTACAGGAACTGATGGACGCCAGTGATGGCGTCAAGAACGTAGCCGAATTCTGGGCCGAGTCTGTAGCGGTATCTACAACGACACATGTGAACAACGCGTCATACTGACGTCACACAAATCCTGCATCTCGGAAGCAGAGTTTACCGCGCAATTAGCATACATACAAACTTCCCGACATCAGTCGTTGGGCAGTATTGCCCGCCAGACACAACACCCGTCTGGTCGGAGGATCCTCCCTTTTATATGGAGTATGAGTGAATTTTACACCCTGTTCCTCATACTCTAGTACCACATGTAATACCTCTGTTCTCTCTCTCATTTAGATTGCCATCGACACACTAAGAAGAAGAAGAATGTTTTTTGGCATAGATTGTAGAAAACGCCTATGCCTCACGTAATACTCGCACGCCCGTCGCATGGAGTCGTATAACGCTTTTTTCTTACGTCACGATTTCTACCCGTCACCTGCTACCTTCGTTCCAAAAACCATTTCATCTAATCTACCACGAGAAAAGATAACTCTTAAATACATCTAACTAGAAAAGAGATTTAAGAGATTGAGTTATTTAGTATCGAGCTGCTAAGAAACGCACCTTTCTACCAAACTCACTGACTGGCTACTCCATTTAGCACTTTTTATCAGAAAAATATCCGCTTATAATGCTGACTGTACGATTGGAAAATAGGTACTAACCGTCTACAATTCATTCTTGTAAACGTTACGAATTGCAGGAAGAAAGGAATTACTGTACGTAATATAGGAAGGTAGGTAGGTAGGGACGTGTGAGAGCAAATCTAAGTTCCTATGATTTACTGCATATTGCATACGGTTTTATGGGCACCGATCTAGTTCATATAGATGTGGCTTTTAGATTTATGTTCTGTGGAATGCGTTTCTTAAAGTTTCTAATAATGTGAATAACTTTTTGACCATGGTTACCGGATTATTACTAAAAACGAGTAAGAGACAGACTAAAGAGAGGAGTCTTCCACTCAGCATTTTAGCTATCTATGGAAAAAAAGCACCATTGCCAAATTCATGAAAGCGTCGCTTTTCAAAAATATCAGTAAATCGTAGTCCAGCGTCTGGATTTTATGCTTGGATAATGGGTAAAAGGCTCCTTCACTAATAGGTAGGGTAATTATGGTAAATGTGGCTGTAGTCAGATGTCTGGTTAGACAGGATTAATACAATCTTTGACATAATATCCCTTCTGTGTGTTTCAAAAGAGCTGATAATTTTCATTTTTGGTATGCAGTCCTCTAGAGGCCAGACCGTACTTGGCCATGGCAGCCAATCACAACAGACTAGCCATCCGCTATCCAGGCGGCGCGGAAGATATTATATTGCACAATTGTGTGCGCCGACATACATAGGTGCATTTCTCTCTTCCCACACTCTCCACACTCACTGGGTTTTTCCATTACGAATAATTATTCCAGCACCTGAACTCTCTCCGGTCGTGTCGGATTGCCGCCCCATCGGACTATTTTTGGTATACGGAGTGAATGGAATTTGGATTAAAACCCGATTGATATAATATGATGTTCTTGAGATATCCTTGCTAACAATGAGGGGTTAACCTCCGAGTTAAGCCGGTCACATGAACCACTGTAACAATGCACAATGAAGAGACAACGCCATTAGAAACGACTTGTTCGAGAAATCAGTGTTTACTTAGCAACTCCATCGTAGTGAGGTAAGCGCCTGGTACTTACTTCACTACGATGGAGGCTTTAATCAATGAATTTAGTCAGACTATCGCAGTCCACTGCTGGACATAAGCCTCTCTCAATTTGCTCCACAACTCCGCGGTTTTCCGGGTTTTCCGCATCCAGTCTGTAGCAGCCGGTTTTAGGCCCCTATAGCTTGGTAAACAAAATACTGGGTGGCAGGGACATCGACACGCAAACTGTTAGATACCATGGATTCAGTAGGTACATGAATGATTCTAAAACCGTTAAAATTTTTTGCCGGTTATTAACAAAAAAAAAATTGCTGTCCCGTATATATTGACCGCATAAGCATTGCACTTTTCTATGAAACAGCAGCTTTTATATATATATTTATATATTCGGAATCTTGTATTGAATCCATGGTAACAGGTTGCGCGTCAATATGCCTGCTACTCTGTATACTCTTTGGTGGGAAACCAGCACATGGCACCTGATGGCAAATGATGGCAGCTGACGATGGCCAAACTGTATTATCTATCCGAGTTATCAAAAAACTCAAAGCATTTATTTCAATTAAATAATTTACAGGCACTTTCGAATTGTCAGGGAGTCGGTCAGTTGGTAAAAATTGAAGGTAGTTTCCCATTTCAAATCGAAGATTATGTGTCATACAGCAGAAAACGTATTTCATGTATCTATGGCCTTGTTTTTTTTCCACTATACACTAACCAAAATACTGTAACTTAAAATACACAACACACATTTTTTGTAATTACATTATGTTTTAATTTACTTATAAAAAACACACTTACAAATTATATAATTTACACAACTTATAAATTATATAATTTACCTAATGTCATTTGGTAACGCTGTCTATATGAATAATTTATCGGACAAAATTCAAGCATGATCATTGTTAACTTTTTAAATTAAAACCTAAAAACCTAAAAAAAACCTTGAAATTAATGACAGATATGACAGGCATGTTACTCATTGAAACTTAAACTTTTTAGGGACCATTTTACATACCTTGACCTTTTAAGAGGATAAAAAAGGTTTTAATTTCGGCTAGGGACTCTGAAATGCAACTTTTTTGCGGCTTTGCTGTACCTTTGAGTTCGCTGGAAAGGGAAGCTCAGTAAACAACGGGATTTGAGCATATTCCAGGATATAAAATGGCTTCTATTTTGTAGGTGACTACTACTGAAGTTCCTAATAGGATAACGGGCTTACAGAGAAACGACATTGATCACCACGCTCTTACTGCGTGTTGGGGATTACAGACCAATTATTCCGGGATTTCGGGTTGTAGGTCATGGTTTCGAACCCAGACAGGCGCGTAACTTTGTGTAAAGTATTTCATCACTACTGCTCTCAAAACGGCGAAGGAAAACATCGTGAAGAAACCGGCATGTCCTAGAACCAAATATTTGAAGACATGTGACTTCTACCAACCCGTACTGGGCCCGCGTGGTAGAGTATAGACCTGTGTCCCAGCAGTGGGAACACCACGAACATGAAATTGACAAAGGCCTCTCCCAAGTCTTTACACCAGCCTATTATTGTCCGATTGCAGGGCAAAAGCCTTTATTCGTATAGAGAAGGCACGAGTGTTGACGACCATGCTTGTTGACAACCATGCTTGCTCGAGACGGCTTGACGATTTCAGACTTATATATAAGCTATACGTTGGTTTCCTCACGCTGTTTCTTCTTAACCGAAGTCAGTAATGTCCAAGATAAACTCAAAAATTAGGTACATATGAATAGGAACATATGAAGGTCTAGCGTCATTAACCATGCCTCATCTCAATTAACGTATAAATTGAATAAGTCACCCATGCAATGTTTTAAAAAGAGGTTAAAAAAACATGGTTTAGGTATGTTTTAAATTAGCTAGCGTCGAAAAATAAACAATTAGTGAGTCTTTTTGGGATTTCCTATAAAGATGTCCATATAAAAACTTCCCACTATTTACTTGGCGATGATCTAGACCAGTGGCTCGCAACCTTTTTTGCTCAGGGACCGCTTTGATTTCTCTTTGTTGTTAGCATGGACCATAAGGTTCAAGAAAAGTAAACTGTCAGTCTAAAAATGAACTTGAATTAAAGCTTATAATATAATTATTCGTAAAAAACTTCGTTCGTAAACGAAGCAAAAGGCGTATGTCGGAATCGCAGCAGGTGACGTTCCGTAGTTTCTACCTACCCCCACGAAAGCTTTGAGTTTCAGCCGAAAGACGTCCACTACTGGACATAGGCCTCCCCTAAGCATCACCAATTGAACCGTTTTGTTCTTCTCGCATCCAATGGATTCCTGCGGCCTTCACCAGGTCATCAGTCCGTCTTGTGGGAGGCATTCCAACACTACATCTTCCGGTACGCGGTCGCCCCTTCAGAAGTTTTCGGCCCCATCGGTCATCTGTTCTGCGAGAAATTTTCGGGCCATGTCGGTTACCTTGGTTCTCCTACGGATCTCTCAATGTCTCATACGATCACGTAAAAATACGAATCAAAGTTTGAAATTTTAAACCATTCGCGGATCATATGGTTGGGAACCCATGATCTAGAACGACAGTCGTCATAATCGGGTATATGCGCGTGACATTGTCAAGGTTAATAGCTCTTCACGTACCTCTATAGACCTCTTATTACGATAAAAACTGGATATAGGTACCTATTAGGTATTGTCCAAGGTTGTACCGACGCAAAAAGCTTGTCTTCATAGATACATAAAGCTCTAAGATATTTATCACAACTTTTTCCTTGTGTCCTGACTAACCACAAACCGGATTTCGAGAGAATTCAATGGTAAATGATATCAGTGTGTTCATTTTAACACACCATTTAGGTCTTCTTCTTAGCCTTAATTATGTTTTTTTTCAAGCCTATGGGTAATTTCTGATTTCTCTGGTACTTATTTGAAGAACGCTGAAAAGAACCATGAGCTCAAAAAAGGTACCAATTATTTTGAAGAAGAGAAAAAACATTAACTGGACTGGTTGTCATTATTTGGAAAGAAAAGGTTTTAACTGCAGAGATAACACTGCACTATGTATAGTCTGATTTTTAATTGGCTAGACCAAAATGACAGCTGCGATCACGTTGTTGCTGTCATGTTGACAAAAAAGGTGGTTCGCAGCGGCCATTTTAATCTAGCAAATTAAAAACCTCAGAGTATAGTTAGTTCATTCACTCAAGCCGTATTGGTCATTAGATCACAGCTAACAAACTATTTAATGATATGATTTCAACTAAAATATGAGATACATTTGTGGTAACTTCGTTAAAATAGAATATAATCAATAGGTCCAGACGTCTGATCTTGTATATCTATTTTAGTTTCACATACAGAGTGATTTGTCAATTTAATTTTCGATAAGGTTTCCAGACTTGAGCCCACCACCACCCTATCTCTTAATATATATAAATCTCGTGTCACAATGTTTGTCCTCAATGGACTCCTAAACCACTTAACCGATTTAATAAAATTCGCACAACATGTGCAGTTTGATCCAACTTGAAAGATAGGATAGTTTTTTTTTTTTTTACATCTCAATTTATGATCGCAATATTATTTCATTGCAATTTCATTTTCCCATATAAACTGTTCTACCTACTTTCCTGTCAAACATTTGACGATCGTCCCTTCGGTACGCTAGACTCGGGTCCACTCGAATTGAAGCACGTATTAAATTAAGGGTTTTGAATAGTGTAGGAGTAGGGTAGAAGTAGGGTAGAAGTAGGGTAGGAGTAGGGTAGGAGTAGGTAGGAGTAGGTTAGGAGTAGGGTAGGAGTAGGTTAGGAGTAGTGTAGGAGTAGGGTAGGAGTAGGGTAGGAGTAGTGTAGGAGTAGGGTAGAAGTAGTGTAGGAGTAGGGTAGGAGTAGCGTAGGAGTAGGGTATGAGTAGTGTAGGAGTAGTGTAGGAGTAGGGTAGGAGTAGTGTAGGAGTAGGGTAGAAGTAGTGTAGGAGTAGGGTAGGAGTAGCGTAGGAGTAGGGTATGAGTAGTGTAGGAGTAGGGTAGGAGTAGTATAGGAGTAGGGTAGGGGGTAGCACACCACGCGAACGAAGTAGCGCCGGGCAGCTAGAAATAATTTATATGGCAAAACAACGTTTGCCGGGTCAGCTAGTGGTTTTATATAAACTTATACAGGGTGGCAGAGACATCGACGCTCAACCTGTTACCATGCATTCAGTACGTGATTCTGAACACCTAAATGTAACAATTTTTATTATTAAAAAAAAAAATCCTCGTTCATATGGTCACATTTGAACGCGTAGGTGTTGCACTTTTCTATGGAGCAGCTGATTTTTAATGTTGAATAAGGTGCAAGTAGAATTAACTTTAAGGTGCTAAACATAATTCCTTCACTGTACTTGTGTAGTTGTGTGTGGAGTTTCCTGCTCAAAAATTCAAAAGTGCCTGTAATTGGTTTAATTGAAATAAATGCTTTGATAATATGGACAATGATATGTTATAAATATACACATTGTAAACTCTTGAAGGTTAATAGTACAGACATATCAGCACCTTAGTCTAGATATAATAATTAATCTAGAATCTAGATTGAATGGACTGGTAATCCTTGTTCACTTGAACTTGACTTACATCACGTAGATTTATGACCGTGATATAAAATAAGACATCATATACTTCGTCTTAAATATATTATTAGTAAGGTTGTCTGCAGAAGTCGACCTTATGTTGTGCAGTCTGACAGAAAAATAATTCTAGCTACATTCGAACATCCAAGCGCCAGCGAACGTCCAACAATCCAATACTTACCGTACACTAAATCTCAGTCTTGTGTACATTCAAAAGCGATTTTCTCCTAAAGTATTGATAGGATTTATAAGGCGTTACGAACATAGTATAGTACTTATCTCCGAGACCTATAGCTAATGATATCACTTTCTTATTATAACCATGCTAGTAAGATCTATTACTGACCGAATGGTAGATGGGGTAAGAAGGCGTTGGGGTGGGGACTCAGAACTGACCATAGGAGCGCAGGCAGGCCACGAGCCAAGTGGACCGACGACCTGCATGCATGTATTCACAACCACTCGATACGCTTCTGTACCATATCGAACATCGATCAATCATCATCGATCCTCTAAACGATGATGTTCACAAGTCCAAAACCCGAAATTTTTGTCAGTATAAAGCAAATAAATAGATGACCGCTATTCTTCCGACAGCCGTTTGCTGTCAGGGGCAACGCAAATTTTAATTGAAAATGTGTCATTCTCGTTTCGACAATCGGTCGAACGGTTGTAAATGGTCATAGTAATTGCAGACAGGAGTTGGATGCGGGAGACCCAAGTCTAGGCAATGTGGCGTGCAACGGAGGAGACCTGCACTCAGCATTGGGTGGATACGGGTTGAAGAAGAAGAGAGAGAATGTTCTAAAAGTGGCAATGGAGAATATCCATTTTGCGTAAGTGTAAGTATTTGTGCTCGTGACTCGTGTTACACAGATTAATCACAATCCAATAAAGTATTACCGGCGGGATAACTGCGTAATACAATATCAGTAGCAATGGGTTTCATTTTAACAGTTCAACAATTTTCATTGCGTTATTCATATTATTGAGCAGACACATTTTTTAACATACGAAGCAATGGATTAGCAATGTCCTTCAAAATTGATTCAGATAGAGATTGATAGTGTGTTACGCAATTGGGGTGCGGGAACTCGAACATTGGTTTTACTGTGGAGCCAGTTCGCAGAAATGAAACACACAGCGTACGGTAATTTGAAGGTCAGGGTCAAATGTCATGGGCAATATCTCGCACAGACCAGGGAAGCATGGCACAGAAGGGTGGAGGACTATACTCAGCAGTCGGTGGAACATGGCTGCCAACGATGATGATGATGATGAGTCAAATGTATGGTCAATTGATCTATAAAGAGTGAAATTTGGACACTGGGTTCGATTCTCTTGTGCTTGAGTTTATAGAACACTAGCTGCATCCCGTGGTTTCACCCGCATAAGTCTCGATCTAGTGGGAATATCGGGATGAAAAGTATGTGCTAATCCAGGTTAAATTTCATCCAAATCCGTACAGACGTTTTAGCATGAAAGAGTAGCAAACAAACTTATCCTAAAAATCAAATCTTTTTCCTAAGTCACAAACATACAAATGACTGTTCATGAAGAAAATGAATAATAAGGGTAATTGGCAAAATATTACTTCACTTCTGCCTACCCCTTCGTGTAATACAGGCGTGGTGTTACTTTATGAAAGCTTGCGTTAATTAAGAGAATCTGAATGATAGTTGAGTAACATTTTATTGGCTATTTATAAACTGGTTCGATGGAACCAGAATTATGAGATAACTAGATTACTAGGCTGTATTACGATGACCTTCGTCTAATTCTGTTAACTATAAACAAAACTGACATTTTCATTTAGGATTATTATAATCCCAAAATAAAAACGGAATCTGTTTTTGGATTTTCTAGTTTTTATTAGAATTTTGCATTTGTCTGGTACGCTTATACAATATGGTAAGCAACTTTTTTTTTATTGCTGAATGGACCTGCACCCTAATTGCGTAACACAAAATAAATTTGAACCTGAATCATTTTGAAGGATATTGCTAATCCATTGCTTCATATGTTCAAAAAATGTGTTATGGTGTCTGCTCAACAACGTAAATAACGCAATGTATGTGGTTGAACTGTTAAAATGAAACCGATTCCGATTGATCGTGTGTTACACAATTAGGGTGCTGCTATTGATCTCTATCACGCCTGATGGAAAGCGACTTTTCCAATTTTTGTTTTTAAATGTATGTCGCAATGCCACTCTTTTTGTCTCTACGAAGGTAGGAAAGTAGGAAGGCACATACAAAAAAAAATACAAGACAGAGTTAATGTTTTAACTCTTCGGGTAAGAACGACACATAGAAAATTAAATATCAGAAGTTTATATTTAAAGTAACACGATACACAACTTTCAACCTCGTTATGCCACGTTTAATTATAACTCCGAACTTTTTCAAAAGAGGTTACTTTCCTCGTCTTAGGTTGCCAAAAAAAAAAGAAACTCAAACATAACAACAAGAAAATTGACTTACCGGCAAGGAGTATCAGGATCGTAACCGCGAAGCAGACATGCGGCGACCCCCGCGGGGGCGGGACCCTCCCCGCCATTGGCCGAGCGTTAGGGGCGGTTTAGCTATAACAACACAGCCTTCACCGACGAAACCTTCTTACAATACAACACTCACACCACACAAAAAAGAAAATAGACTTGACAGTAATTTTGCCGCGTATTTTGACTTTGACGTTTTGATTTTTTAATCGCGCACTGATACGTTCGCGCACAGCCACCGCGCGCCACAGACTACACTTTCACTCGCGCTTCAAACGCTGATTGCGTCATTTGTTTACTTTCACTATAATCAGTCACATTCGAGATATTGTTTAACTTTTTTTTCGTTTAACTTACGAACTATTTATTGTCGGAGTTTCTGTACAGTCTTGGTTTAGAATTGGCTGAGTG
This sequence comes from Apamea crenata, assembly GCA_949629185.1. Classification (NCBI taxonomy): domain Eukaryota; kingdom Metazoa; phylum Arthropoda; class Insecta; order Lepidoptera; family Noctuidae; genus Apamea; species Apamea crenata. The sequence goes on from OX451375.1 coordinate 845,598, forward strand.
ATGGGTTGACATGGGAACTGAACTCTGTTGGGTGGAAGGGAAGGGTTAGAGAGTTCACTGAACTCTTTGATTGAAAACATCTAGCTGTTAGGTACTTTATTACTAAAGTATCCAAGAGCTACGTACGAAGATATAAAACTTTTAATATTTTTTTTTTTTTTTCAAACAAACTGGTGCGTCGCGTTTTATTTCATTACTTTTACTCGTTAAACCGTTAACTTTAATTCGCGAAAGCTCTTCTTAAAACTACGAAGGACGGTCGTTGACTCCGAAACGTTGCATAAGCGAAAAAAGTACGTGCAAGCAAGCATGACGCAAAAGATTGTGTTTATAGTTCCACCTCATTATTACATTGAAACTTAATTTAGAATAACTACAATCGTGACTGGGTTTTGCCGTTTAAACTCTTATAAATGTAATGAATTTAACAGGCATTAACATGATATTATTATTTAGCTTACCTATCTGTAAAGGTTAGCAAGTTTATTAACAAAGGTATCTTGCCAGCAATTTCGATGCCATAAAATCGTCGCTCTATAATAATTATGTATAAGATTTTTAGTTTTTAACGATTTAAGGCTCCCGTAGGCAGGCGCGACGCGACACTAGTAAAACATTTCTATGAAAACTTCGTGGAATTTGTTCTACCGGAATCGCGTCGCATCGTCACGACGCGCCTGTCTGCGGGAGCCTTTACACAATCTCAGAGCTTTTTTATATACTTACGTCAAAGTAGTTATGAAAAAACCGACCTATTATCCCTGTCCATAATAATTAAAGGTGGTTATTATGTATTTCATGCTGTGACTATTCAAAATGATTGTTCCTCTACCTACACAATACATCTTACGAATTGCAGATTTCATACAAAAAATACACAGCTTTAAAAATAATCCATTTAGGGTTGATTTTCCAATCGACAGATAATTTTTATTCGTGGAATAAAATTGACGTCTGACAGTTTTTGTATGGAAGAACTCTCAAAAATTCTAAAATATTCCTCCGATAAAATTATCTAGCGTTGGAAAAGTCAGCCCTTAAATAATCTCCGAAATAAGTAATGAAAATGGCTAAGGCTCTACAAAATACTGTCCAATTTGCTACACAGGACTACACAACCCACCCGAAATATAAAAAAAAACCGGCCAAGAGCGAGTGGCACTCGCGCACGAAGGGTTCCGTACCATTATCTATAAAAATTATATACGCCTGTTTTAGGGGAGCCCCCTTAAATATTTATTTTATTTTAATTTTATTATTTATTATAAAAGTAAAAATACAACTGAGTATTTTGTGAATATTTTAAGTATCTACCTGTTGCCATTATTGATATCGAGCAAAAAAGGGCAAAAAAATCGCGTTTGTGGTATGGGAGCCCCCCTTAAATATTTATTTTATTTTGTTTTTAGTATTTGTTGTTATAGCAGCAACAAAAATACATAATTTGTGAAAATTTCAACTGTCTAGCTATCGCGGTTCTTGAGATACAGGCTGGTGACAGACAGACGGACGGACAGACAGCGAAGTCTTAGTAATAGAGTTCCGTTTTTACCCTTTGGGTACGGAACCCTAAAAAGATACAAAGGGAAAAATAATTTGAACTATGGGAGTTTGTGACTTTCCGAAAGTGAAATTATTTTTCTCGTTGCCCGTCAAAATTTCTAATACCATGGATTCAGTGTATGATTCTGAACCACGCTGAGTTAAAAATGTTCGTCGTTGCATTTTGACCGCGTGGCTCACTTTTCTATGAAACAGTGCAGATTATTTTTTTATAACAGACGAAAGAATTCATGGTTTCATGTGCTGAATTCATGGTTTCAGTTTGCGCGTCGATATCCCTGCCACCCGGAATGGCAGATTATAATATTCTTAAACAGGTTCAAATTATAATAATTCATACAGGATAGTAATTCATTTCCTCATACATTCGTTCTTATTGATTCTGAGGCGGCACGAAGTTCGCCGGGGTCAGCTAGTTAGATATAAAAGTTTGATCGAATTCGCCCTAAATCAAGCTCAAGACATGCAACACTAAACATGCTCAGTTCAAAAGCAAAACAGTCAAAACGGGGTAAGTCATGCATCAGAACACAACGAGGAAATTAACGTGATCCAACTTAGCCATGTAACTGTCTGTGTCGTAACTTAACAGCATTAAATAAACTGCAGATATTGTGGGAAATCGGAATAATGAGGAAGTGTTACACAACTTGTTTTGCTTAAATAAGGCTGGTAGGTATCGATCGATAGTTAAGCTACACTGGCCGCGGTTGGTCCGTGGATGGGTGACCATCCATAACATACCGAGACTATGCCGTGGCTCGGAAAGCACGTTAAGCCGTTGGCCCCGGCTGTCATTCATATATCTTCGAGAGTCGCTACGGGTAGTTAGAAGCCTTAAAGTGTGACAACCGGTCTTACCAAGGGGTATCGTGGTACTCAGTAACTAGGTTGTGGAGGTCAGATAGGCTGTCGCTCCAAATAAAATACTGGTATTCAGGCTGGAATCCGAGCCACAGGGCACGAAGACTTTGGACAAGCGTGGACAAGGGCTGGAGACGTTACTGCCAAAACTTTTTATACAAACTAAGCGTGTCGTTGAACGTCACGATTTACTCATAGGCTGGTGACAATTCCTGCCATGTGACAGCTAGCTTGCGCTCAGTTGCGCAAATTATGACATGAATGTTATTAGTAATGGGGTCTAGAGTCGCTGCCAGTGGCGATTTCCTCTTACCTACTAACCTTATTTAAAAAAAAAAAACTAGTTAAATAACAGACGTTACAAAGGTTTCTTAACTTGAAACAAAGTTAAGAAACCTTTGTAACGTCTACATTTTCAGATTTAGCAACACAAAGGTGTTTTTCCCTCGGTCTGCAACTTCGCTAGCTACAGTGAAAAAATATCACAACTTTTGACAGTATTCCTTCCAACTTTCCCCAGCCTTATTTCATGTAATAATTTTGAGACACGTCAATGGAAAGTTTGCACGAATACTTCTCACTCGTAGTTATAATAAAAGCTTTGCCAATTATGAAACTACCCGCATTAAAGAAAATACTTTAATATAAAATGTAATCCTAACCACAGAACTTCCCATGCAGTTTCCAATAAAAACTGTACATACTCGTATCTGTCGCACTAACATATACAATACATACATACATACATTAATATCGCCTTTTTTTTTTTTTTTTTTGTCGCTGAGAAATGCTTTATGCATGCCCGCCTCGTGGGGGACGAGACGGGGTATGTGGGACTCCCTGTCGGAATGACAGTATACCCACTAAAACTCAGCGGTGTTCCCTCATTCGCCGTGATGGGAGGGCCACGGGAATAGGCATAGCCTTTACCTCCATAGCCCTCCCGGCGCATGCCCGCCTAGATGTTATGGCGGGCCCCGCATGCCCCCCACATAGGGGGGCTACGAGAATGGCCGGGAACACCTAGCCATTCCCGTCCAACACTGGTGGAGGCCTGTGCAATGCAGGCAACGGTGCCCCCGCACCCGTTGCCTGCTGGCCCCCACGCCCGCCTGAACGGCGGGCCCCGCATGCCCCCCAGGATGGGGGGCTACGGCCGCAGAGGATAGGGAGAGCGGCAACGACACACCGACACTCCTCTTCCCCTGCGGCCCCACCGCGTCCGCCATCGAACGGTGGCGGCCCCGTCAAGGCCGCGGAAGGTAGGGAGAGCGGCAACGTAACACCGACACTCCTCTCCCGCCGCGGCCTCTAATCCTCAGCCGCAATGTCTCCCACACGGGGGACATCGCGGCCCGCCTCAGGTAGGCTGCGATGTCGCCCAAGCGGCACCGCAACCTACCCGCCGGCCGCTACGTCGTCGGCTTTTCCGCACAGCCTAGACGAGCGGCCGCTCCTCGGGTTCCTCTTAGCTTCACCGTGGCCCAATCCACCACGGCTACTGAGCCCCCCCGCCTCGACAATGCGGGAACCCACCGGGGGGGACATTAATATCGCCTTTTTTTTTTTTTTTTTTGTCGCTGAGAAATGCTTTATGCATGCCCGCCTCACGGGGGACGAGACGGGGTATGTGGGACTCCCTGTCGGAATGACAGTATACCCACTAAAACTCAGCGGTGTTCCCTCATTCGCCGTGATGGGAGGGCCACGGGAATAGGCATAGCCTTTACCTCCATAGCCCTCCCGGCGCATGCCCGCCTAGTTGGTATGGCGGGCCCCGCATGCCCCCCACATTGGGGGGCTACGGGAATGGCCGGGACCACCTAGCCATTCCCGTCCAACACTGGTGGAGGCCTGTGCAATGCAGGCAACGGTGCCCCCGCACCCGTTGCCCGCTGGCCCCCACGCCCGCCTGAATGGCGGGCCCCGCATGCCCCCCAGGATGGGGGGCTACGGCCGCAGAGGATAGGGAGAGCGGCAACGACACACCGACACTCCTCTTCCCCTGCGGCCCCACCGCGTCCGCCATCAAACGGTGGCGGTTTTCAAAATATTAATTAAAGTGAATGTCCTAGATCTTTGTTTATATGTATGTATTTGAAAAAAGTATCAAAACAAAAAAAAAAAGAAACGCAGAATTTGAAACATTAAAAACATTCCATTTTCAAATCTAACTTTCCCTATGTATTCTGACGTCACTCGTTACGTAATAGTTGGAGCGTCACTATCTCAAAGTTGTTTATGGGCCAAATAAGCGTGGGAGTTCAAACATTAAGCTGACTACAGACCCGAGTCTGTACTCAGCTTAATAAATATTTCCCTCAGAACTTACGTCCCACCTAGAGCCATTACTATGATAGTCTGAAAATTACTTTTTGACATTTGGGATAACTATCCTGAAATATCGTCTTATAATGGACACCATTTTCCATGACATTTTAATTTTAGCCCGTAAATGTTGGCTAATAACGGTTAGCCTGCACCGTAATTGCGTAATACACTATCAATCATAATCTGAATCATTTCGAAGGATATGGATAAGGATATTGCTAATCCATTGCTTCATATGTTCGAAAAATTTGTCTGCTCAACAATGTAAATAACGCAATGTATGTTGTTGAACTGTCAAAATGAAAGCCATTCCTACTGTTAGTGTGTTACGCCACTACCCGCTTCTTACAACATGTTCATACTTGTATAAAGTGCACAGTTTGAAATCACCAACAAATATTGATCGAGTCACCCGCATAGCACAATTTTATGTGAGTAGTCGACGTTTACTGATAGCTTTGTATTTTTTTTACTGATCATAATATCCATACGAATATCCATTTGGTGAAATTGATTGCTGTCATTACATTTTTAAATCTCACTTGACCAACAGTTTTTGAGGCTACGTCATAAATAAGCTTTTTTGGCATTTGGACACGACGATCTTAAATACACACATAGTCAGGGATTTTTTTAAAATCAAATTGACACCCTACCGTCAATTTGCCGTGTTATAACTATATTAATACAACTGTCAAAGAATGACACTTGTGATTCGAATACACGGACCATTTATGTAGGTAGTCAATGAATTGCCCTGAATTAACATAACCTCTCGCCTTCCCGGTGTAGGCAGAATCCTAATTACAAACTCTGTGATGCTGCTGTGGTGTTAAGTGCTAATTACTATTTGTTTTAACACAATTAATTTTTATGAATTACTTATTTGTTTTAAATATTTACCTTTCATTACACAATACATAAGTAAACAAAAAAAGACGTTTCAAAGTAAATAGGAATTACCTTGAAGAGTAATTTGTACAGACAACAACAAAACCAAGCACAAGTTTGCCAGGATTTTTTTAACGCGATGTTTTTTTTGAGCCCTGGATTATTAGTTGTCGGTATTGAGCCGAGTATTCAGAACCCAATTATCCCAGCGCTTCAAGAAAACACACTTATGGATTTTCAACTCTCGACGGAAATAATAATAATAAGTAATTTATTTCAGACTTTGTCCATAGGTTTGTTAGTAACAATGTTCTTAGCCTAGTATTAGTAAAAGTAAAAATTTACAGAAAGATAAATCAAGCGCTTGCCCTCGCGTGAAGACCTATCCAGTGCGCTATCAGCAAAGAATCCCATCGATCGGCGCACGCGGCCAGGATGGCGCTGGGGCTCCCGCGCACCCGCGCCAGCATCGAAACACAGCGCTTCTGTATAATCGCGTGAAAGCCGTCCACGTGCGCCCCCGCGAATATGCCACTCGCGCTACAGTACCGCGGCATCGGCAGCCCCATCAACACCCTGAACGCGTTATTATACTGTACACGCAGGGTATCGTACTATGACCTCTGCGTGTATTTGGCCCACAAACTGCACGTGTAAAAGGCTAAGCAGAGCGTTGAAAATTCATTGCGCAAAAAAATCGCCCGTTCTTACCTGAGCTAAGAGTATGCACAAAAATTCTAGGAACGTTATCATAAAAACATGGATAAGTTGCTGATACTAGGATTAAGAGATGAGAAGAAAACACGCTGAAGTATTTCACTATCTATATCTAAACTAATAATAAAGCTGAAGAGTTTGTTTGTTTGAAAGCGCTTATCTCTGGAACTGCCGGTCGGATTTGAAAAAATAATTTTGATTCTTGATTACATGTATCTTTCACAATTTGGGGATTAGTCTCATGGCATTTAGACCCCTTAAGAGGGTTTCATTGTACCTACACCTTGTAAGTATGATGTCACTTCTTATTGCAATTTAACTGTCAAAGGGGGCACCTTTGAAAGTCAAATTACAATAAGAAGGAAAAAAATCCTATTTAACTCAAATCTGAATTGGTTGAGTGACGAAATTTTCATTATGTTGCTGACTGTACAGCAACCGTTCACTTTCTGATGATTCTTACATCAAGGCGCCTGACGATGCTCAGTCGACCAAATCGTGATTCGGGTACCTACCTACATAATTATAGCATAAGTACAGACTTTTGTCTGTGAAAGTACCTAGGTGTCCTATTTTCCTAAACGACTACAATTTCAAAAAAGGATTTATTTGTTTATAAAGGTACACCAACAGCTTCTGTGTACAAAATATTGTTTGTTATTTCATATTTTGTAACTGTTATTGGCAACTGTATAAACAGTTGCCAATAACAGGTTAACCAACATTCTCAAATACAGTGATAACCTAAAGTGTCAAAATTAAGAAATCAAAATATTTTACTTCACATAAACCTACATGGGCACTTATGAAAGTCAGAAGCTAGGTGTACTATTCCAATTGGTCGTTTCCTATGGAGAAGAGCCAGCAAGAAACTCCAAGGATTTGTCAAAGTGACCAAAGTATACATCAATGAATGCATTAAACTAAACTCTCTAAATATTTGTTAAAGGCACATTTAACACGCTCAGCGCCAAGCCCCATATGTCAAAACCCAAACACACCAGGAAAATTCCCTAGCCCAGGGCAACATTTTTTGTATAGAAAATGTATGGAAAGTGTGCGCGTTAGCGATACACGGCGCTTAGACTGGAATGGTGCTTGTGTATCAAAAAGGATACACAAGTGTTTAGACAGTGTGTATCGCAAAAGATACACATGGCGCTGAGCGTGTTAAGCCGGGTGGCAGGGACATCGACGCGCAAGCTGCAACTATGAATTCAGCATATGATTCTAAACGCCCTTGCGTTTAAATTTTTCGTAAAAACTTCTACGAAGGGAGCGTATACATTTTTCGCCGGTTTTCGAAGCAAAGGAAGTCTAAAATGGGTGCAATCATGATCAGTCATGGATTTTTCTAAAAACCTGAATACCTGGGATATGAGCCGTCTTTTTGTTATGGGAAAAATCTGTCAACTCTCCTCAGTATTCTGTCCCTTGTAAACTTAAATCTGATGAAATAAATGGTCTCCAGAAGTCGCTAGAATCCGAAAAAAATATCAAGAGTCAAGTCCCGCGGTAAGGGTCACAAAATTAAAAGAACAACACCAAATTAAAAAAATGTTTAAAAAAAATAAGTCTGTGATGCTTGCGGCTATATTTACAGGAATATTTATTGTATATATATGTATATATGTAGTATAGATATAGTAAATAGTATGTATGTATATAACCTATTGGTGTACCTAGTTTTTATAGTTTTTTATCTTTGTTCCTCTCAACCAAAGCACCTGCCATCTGATCTCTTCACCACCCTTGGATGACTAGTAGAGAATGCCTAAGGCATTAAATCCGCTTTTGTACCTTTTTGTGCGAAAAGTTTAAATAAATCATCTCATGCGACCTAAAGGGTGGCGATTTAGTCATTTGCATTCGTCAAGCCTGTAATTCTATCCGTCCTATAGAACAATTTTTCCAACGAAATCCATATCCGATGCAAAAAAAAAACTTTTCATACATGTGTTGAAATAGTCTGTCAACAAATGTTGACAGACTATAAAAAAGAAATCCGATACAACGAATCGGATATGATTTTTAGAGCGAAAAACGGTTATACCGAGGGGTAAGTAACTGGGTTAAAATACTGGTACTCAGCTGCATCCGGTTAGACTGGAAGCCGACCCCAATATAGTTGGGAAAAAGCTAGGCAGATGATGATAATGTTGAGTAAAATCACCCCCTTGCCGGCTGCAGATAGCTAAATCGTGTATAATTTTACACTCTGTCTGATGTGGTACTTCTATGATTATTTAATGTTCTACCAATTATAACAAAAATGTAATTTTATTTTTGGTTGGTTTCAGTCCTGTCCCCACAAGATCTACATTAAGTTCAACTGTATTATCCAACATTAAGTTCAACTGTAACGTACAACATTTTGATCGTTCTATTCTTTTTTTGTTTTCCTATACTGTCCCACAGCTGGGAAAAGGCCTCCCCAAATCCTTCCAGGAAGTCTTTTCCCTATATTTATGCTATTCATAAAGTTTTTAATTTATAACAATGCACACTTGCTATTCCAATTTACTTTAGACATTGGTAGAATGGTCGACATCGGTTTTGCTAGCCATAGTAAGAAATAGAATAGAAAATAGTCTCACTATTTCAGGCATTTTTGTCGTATGCAGCTTAAAGCTTTGCGTCCGAATTCGCAGAACACCGCCATATTGGCTACTATGTAGCGTAAAAATGTGTAAACTGAAACATTTTCTTTTATATTTTTATGTGTATTTAATTATCTAAAATATTAAGAAAACGAAGTTTTATGAAAGCTGGTTAAAAACGTTTAAAAAAATTGGATAGTTGCAAAGAGAACGTATTTTTGCGAAACTATTTTTTTTTTTTTAATTAGGTTATAACATATATGATCGGTATTATTATCAACATAGCAAAATACAGACCAAAGAATAAGAAAAAAAAATAACAAAAAACATTTCTATGATGAGAGATTATTTTTGAAAAGTCAGTTAATATTTTTTTTTATTATTTAAATGTCATTTACGAGAGTCAAAATGTGAATTACATATAGGTACTACATAAAAAAAACTATTACATAAATTAATCAAATTAATTTAAAAAATCCTTAATGAAAACCGGCACGTAACTGAACAGTAAACACGTCATGTAAAGGAAAAATGTTTATATTTTTTAATTTTTAAAACACTCCCAAGAACTAAACTCATATTCCTAAAAATTCAAATTAAAAAATCGAACAGAGAGCACCACACGAAAAAATCAATTCTTTTTAATCGCCGAGTCGCCGATTTTTATTTGAATTACGAATTTTGGCTTGTAGTGTTCGCACCAGTTTATTTTCAACGGTTTTTAGTTATTTTTTAATGGTTTTTAGTGTGTTTTAGTGGTAGAATGGTTACTTTGTGTTGGTAGGTGTCGTGTGGAGCGCAATACGCGCTTGCCGCGGCGCGGCCGGGTTGGTACTAAGCAGTTTTGGCGGTGGAAGCGCTTTGAGGGAGATTTTCCAGCTTTTTTGGGTAAGATTAAAGTTTTTAGATTGTGGTCACCATATTATATTTGACGGAAAAGATTGTTTCAATACGCATAAGCATATTACTAACCTACTCCCAATTTCAAAAAACCCAAGGAAGAATTTGTAAGTACCGCTGAAGAAACTAGAGAAAGAATATATATAGAAACTAGAGAAAGATACTCAGAAAACATTTTGAAATAAAATTTTCGAAATTTTATTATGCCACTAAATTATAAATGAATACTTATACGGAATTAAAGACCCAAAAAAATTAATTAAAGCAAATACATAACACTTCAAACTCTAGTTCAAACAAAAAAAAAACTGCTTTTAACAAAATAACATTTAAAAAACTTCTACTACAATAATAAATAAACTTAAACTATAAAAATCAAACTCCTACTTCTGTCCTGGCAACCCACCCTACTACGCCGCCCTGTGTAGCCGTAGACCCCGCCCGCTACGCCGCTACGCCGTCGCTACGGTGCTACGCGTCTACGCCATACATACATATATTCTACGTAGCGTATTATTACGTTTTTGTAATAATAATCGCGCTTGGCGGGAAGGGGTGGGCAGGGCTGTCTTTACCAATTAACTAGACAAGAGTATACGGGTTTCTATGTTAGTTTGAGAGAGTAAACGGGTGTTCAAGATGATTTTTTGAGTGTACTAACTGAGGTAGCTAATGTTACTGTTAGACTACATTATCCCACTGCTGGGCAAATGGCCTCTTCCAATGACTTCCAGCTCTTTCTATCAAGGGCTAAAGTGGACCACTGGTGGTTTATTTTTGCCTGCTCGTCCCACCATTTCTCGACACGGGGTCTGCCGCGAATGTCATTCATGATTTTTAAAACCTAGACTTTTAATTTAATGGTATTTTAATCGTCTAATTTGCTAAATACAGAGGTTATTACAAAATATTGCAAATATTCTTGGTTTACGTAGACGGATTTATTTTACTTCCGTTTCAGTTTTTTTTTTTTTGTGTCTTATCGATAATTTACAAATTTCCTTTCTACCTCTTATCCAATGACTGCTTTATTTGTTGTATGATAAACAAGACCGAAGCATTTTTAGGGTTCCGTACCCAAAGTGTGTTGACGGGACCCTACTACGCCTAAGCCTCCGCTGTCCGTCTGTCAGCGGGCTGTGTGCTGTATCTCATGAACCGTAATAGGTAGACAGTTAAAAGTTTTACACACTATGTATTTTTATTGCCGCTGTAACAACAAATAATAAAAATAAAGTTAAAAATTAAAGGTCTCCACTCAAGAAACGTGTTTTTTGCCTTGTGGTATGCAACCCTTCGTAGACAAGTCCGACTCGCACTTAGCTGGTTTTTTTGTTACTTATCAAATAAAACATTGAATTATATCTGAAGATCTAGATACTAAGTGCGGACAAGGTTTTAATGAACATTTGACAGTCAATTGCAATTCTAGTTAAATGTGTTTTGAGTTTTTCTAACAGCGGGGTAATTCCGTAACACACTACCAGTAGGCTTTCATTTTGACAGTTCAACAACATTCATTGCGTTATTTACGTTGTTGAAGAGACAAATTTATCGAACATAATAAAGTTATGGATTAGCAATAGTCAAAGTCAAAGTCAAATCATTTATTTCAAATAGGCACTTACAAGGCACTTATGAACGTCAAAAATAAAATAAAAATAAAATTGATTCTAGTTGCCCCTTCCAAAAGGTAGTTTTCGTATGGAGAAGAATGGGCAAGAAACTCCACCGTTACTCTTTTAAAACGTTTTACAATGGCGCCAATTCCCTTGTTCATAAACTAAACTAAATTTAAGTTCATCTTCATCATCAAGTCAAGTGCATCTTTTTATTTCTATTTCATTAAGAAAAGGACAGAAGATAAATATTAGTTTAGTCCTGTCAAATTAGTCAGTGCCTGACGTAAATTGACGTATTTTTAGTAGCTATGTTTTTAATCGCGACTAAACTGTTTATGGATCCGATCCATCCGGTCAGTGGAACAACGCCCTTTGGTGAAGCCGTACTGGTGTTCATGAAAGATGTAATAACATTTGATTGAGCATCAACTTTTCAAACACCTTACTGAGAACTGGCAATATCCTTCAAAATGATTCAGATTCTGATTGATAGTGTTCCGCAATTAGGGTGCTGAACAGACAGCTGTGCTGCTGGACAGTTTCTGCGCCACTTCTTCTTCCCAGCGAAAGCACTAGGAAGTGGTGAAGGGTGAGCGTTTTGTGGAACTGTCTTATGTAATTTTGATGTCCGAAAAGTGTTGATTCTCAGCCTAATTTGAATAAATGGATTTTGATATTATAAAATCTATCAAAATGAGTTACGTGACGACAACGTACTAGTCAATGTCTTGGCGCGACAAGTATATATATTTATCGCCAATTGTATACCTTTATCATTACAAAGTTATTTGAACTGGAAGAATGCCTCGTTGGTCTAGTTGTCGTAAGTACTAAAGACCTGCTAAGCTGTGTACCGCGGGTTGTACAAGTGATAGGTATGTAGTTTTCAGTATTTCACGTCCCGTGAATTTGTACCCAGTTTTAAATTAAGGCATAAAGGCTCGTCAATTATTAAATCATCATCATCTGCCTAGCCTTTTCCAAACTATGTTGGGTCAACTTCCAGTCTAACGTCTAAGTCTAAGTCTATCTGACCTCCACAACCCAGTTACTGGGTAATATGATATCCCTTGGTAAGACTGGTTGTCAAACTTTTGGGCTACTGACGACCCGTAACTACTGTCAATGATCCACAAATGTCAGCCGGGACCAGCGGCTTAACGTGCTTTCCGAAGGACAGAGCGGTCTTGGTATGTGAAGATGGTCACCCATCCACGGACCAACCGCGGCAAGCGTAGCTTAACCTGATCGATCGACCCGTGCCGCTGTTATTAATTAGGTAGATGATGATATAAGTAAATAATTATCAATATCAAAATCAAGTAAACATCAGGTTGGTACTCCCCAGGGTTCAGGTGTACTCCTTCACTTATATGTATATAGGGTATCCCGAAACTCAACGATAACCTGTTACCGGGCGAGAGGCCAAGGTATACCAGCTATGAAAGAAATAAGAAAAAAAATCCATGTCACTTAGTCAAGCGATAATAAACATTTTTTGAAAAAGTTGAAAATTTGACACCCTTGGTCGCATTTTTAAGTACTGTGATCATGATCACCATTTTTTATAATTTTACAGTGATTTTTTTTATCCCCTCCACCGACCGTGGAGGCGATACCCGATACGCTTGCTACGCCAGAACTACTTCAACTAGGTAGTAAGTACCTCACTACACGTCAAACGGCTCGCTTGACCTGACAATCACGGTGCATCTGTAATTAGCACTATCATATTCACAGGCTAAGTGATAAGAGGTCAAGTAGGGATTTTGATTTTTTTTTAAGAATTGTAGTTTCCGTTGTAATTAACAATATCCCACACTAAGCGAAGGACGAAAAAAAATTATCATCCCCACTTTACATGTAGGGGAGGTACCCTAAATAATTGTTTTTTTCTAAATTTTATTTTACCACTTTTTCGGCGTCATTAACGTAGTGTATACTCATGCCAAATTGAAACTTACTAGTATCAATAGTTTTTGAGCTAAACCGCGGACAGACAGACAGACAGACAGACGGACATGGCGAAACTATAAGGGTTCCTTGTTGACTACGGAACCCTAAAAAGTTCGACGACATGTGACATCTACCAACCCGCACTACGCCTGCGTGATACTCGTAGGTTACAGCCCACTCCCTCTCGAATAGAGGAGGCCTGTGTCCCAGCAGTGGGGACATTACAGGCTGATTATACTAATTATACTAATGAATTAATAATTATTTAAATGCCGTTAGCGTGTATTTAGGTACAATTGTCAAACCTACAATAAAAATATGGGTAGGAGGACGCTTTCATGTCAATTAGGTAAACGTTAATTGGGGTAAGCCTTAGTTGTGCGATCAATCGTAGGAAGATAATCGTACCTCATTAACTATACTTACTGAAAAAAACCTTTTTATATTCCATGGAAACAGTTGTATGTATTACCTAACCTTCGTAAGTGCTTATGCGTGGGTGGAAAGGGAAAAGTACAAATAGGGAAAGTGCCCTAAGTATTATATACCTAAAGATAGGCAGGCGGGAGAGTTTTTTTCAGAAAACTTGGGTCAAACAAAATCATAATTTGTTTGAATTTTTGCATCATAGATTACAAAACAATATATCTAACTAAAACTCTGTAAGAACTGGTTTTTCAATCGACAGATAATAATTTTATTCGTGGAATAAAACTGAAGTCTGGCAGATTTTGTATGGAAGAACTGTCAGAAACTCAAAATTATTCTTCGGATAAAATGATCCGGCGTTGGAAAAATCAGCCCTAAGTAGTATACGGTATACCGTATATTTAAACATTGATTGTCGCTGAAATGAGATTGCGATTAGATTTTGACCGTTTTTAAATACGGGAATTTTTCAGTTCCTAGAATTGCGAAAATGGACGTTTGTGTTCGTAGTTTAAAAAAACAAAGGAAGCTTTCTAAAAATTAAAGGAAACTGAACCGTCACGCTCGCGTTCGTGACGCTGAATCGGGTATACCTACTCGGCTCCAATCGGTCAGTGACGCTGAATCGGGTATACTCGGCTCCAGCCGTAAGTTTTCACTTCTATCGTGCGGTCATAAGCACTTAGGTACTCTCTTTTTTTGTAAAATGTCGTTTCTAACTTCATATTATTCAATTCAATTACTTTGCCTTAAAAGTCTTACCAAGGGGTATCGTATTACACAGTAACTGGGTTGTGAAGGTCAGATAGGCAGTCGCTCCATGTAAAATACTGGTATTCAGCTGCATCCGGTTATACTGGAATCCGACCCTAACATAGTTGGGAAAAGGCTCGGCAGATGATGAGTTTTCCTCAAGTGGCCTTCGGTTTTTCACCCTATTACCTATTACATTCTCGTAGGTGGGTTTTCTATGTAAAGACAGTTTTCGGGAATACAAAATCATTTCCAGATTGTGAACCATTTTCCTCATAAATTATTGTGATTATGAAAAGGGAATTGTGAATTTACCTTCTGGAAAAAGAACATGAACCATCGAAGTATTATTATTCTGTAGGATTACGGCACGGTGTCAGGGCCTCGTCCACCCACGGGGACCAGGACAGTTACAAAGGAATTATGTCAAGGGGATATATGCAGTAGCATCCTTGTGTAGGTATCACTCCCGGTCTCTTTAATAAGCTTATAAACAAGGTTGCAGACTGAAGACTGAGAATCAGGACACCACATAGAGGTCACAAAGAGGTGATTCTATGACCAGAAGCTGAAACCTCTAAATGACAATGCTCACACAAACTAAACTCTACTTCTTCCAAAAAAGTGCAAGTCTGATGACACAGTGAAGGAAGTTGTGAAGAATAGTTACGCATGCACAGAATTAATTTTATCCACCGCAAAACTAAGTTTATATTTCGAGAAAAAACTGTGGAAAAAAACTTCCGGACAAACAGACAGACGGACATGGCGAAATTCTAAGGGTTCCATTATTGCCATTTGGCTACGGAACCCTAAAAACACTTGCATTTGATTACATTCACAAATTTCCCAAAACTCAATCACATTACAGAAAATTCAGCGACAAGTTATCCTCGTCTCAATATAACATGCATTAAGGTAATCGTCGTGCCTCCCCTGCATTCATCCCCGTTCATCCCCGTGGATCCCCGGGGGTGAGTCGTAAATATTATCCGAGGGTTGCACCCCCATGCTTTGTGGAAACCGGCCGGTTATTATATTTTGGGAAGCTGGGAGGTTCGCGTCGTTGTGGAAAGCTTGGATTAATTTGTTTAGATGTGTTAAGTTGTCTATGGGATGTTTTCGTTGGTGTTGGACTCCGTCCACCGACGCGACGTGAGTCCGTACCACCAACAGGTATTTTATATTAGTCATTCTACAACCATTTTTTATTATGAGTAGTTATGTTATCTATGGTTTTTTTATTCATGCTATACCAAAATTATTTAAATTATTTCAAACTAGCTGCGCCCCGCGGTTTCACCCGCATAAGTTTCGATCCCGTGGGAATGTCGGGATAAAAAGTATCCTATATGTTAATCCTGGTTATAAACTATCTGTGTGCTAAATTTCGTCAAAATCTGTTCAGTAGTTTTTGCGTGAAAGAGTAACAAACATCCATACATCCATACATACAAACTTTCGCATTTATAATATTAGTAGGATTAAGACGCTCATAATTTGCTCGTCCACTATTTATGCGAAGGCACTGCCTCCTAAGATACAGGATCTTCCTAGTTTAGGAGGCAGGGCTCAAATTCTGTATTGACTGTACTTTTCCCATATTCTGTACACTATTCCTGTTTGTTTATTTCTCTGTACCCTAGTGACTACTATGTGTATTTTAATATGTGTCAAACTTGTATTGTGTTAATAAATACTTATTATTATTATTAAGACCTAGTCCTCCAGATAGTAAGGTGATGTCACCAAGCAACATGAAGGATTTCAAAAATGTATCTACCTCCAATTCCCTCAAAAAAAATCTTTAGGACAAAATACAAGAGGGTAAGTAATACTCTCTAAAATGGTCTTAGCGACCCCCTGTGACGTCGCTTAAGTGGTGAAAACTAACCCCCGGCTCGGAGGGGTTGAAAGCATTGATTCCCATCTGATTTGCCGTGACGAATCTAAAGAGCCGATGTGACAAGAAGGGAATTATGATGTTCTTGAATACAAGAGCTATGCAAAAGGGGTGATGCAATATGACGTATGAAGTTATAAATCTATGATAAGTCCGTCTCTTTGCACTTAAAAACAATCCTTTATATTTTATTAATATATTATAGAAAAGTAGTACCAGATTTACCAGAAGCTGTGTGAACTTGGGCTATGGATGACGATATTAACCTAAGGCTAGATGGACAAATTCGGTGTCTGTCCCCCGTACTAAAATCGCGAAAAAGGTTTTCACTACTTTTCTTTGTAAATAATTAAACTCGACCAAAAAAATAGGTACAAAACATAGAAAAAATGTTTTTAAAAATAATTCTAAGATCTCCAGCTCTATTAGTGCCCACAAGCACTATGATTAAACAATAACCGAGATGAAAATATTTACAAACCTTCCTTTTAAGATTTGCATTCACCCCAAGCGAACTCCAAGCAAGAATAGTCCCCTTCGATACAGGTAATGCCATCTAGCGGAAACTATGAAACTAAATAGCTAATCAACCGGCGCAATATTTTCCGTTCTCCACTTGAATGAGTTTACAATTGATTCACTTCATTTTCAATAGATGTCGCTAGTCAACTAATGGTGCAGCAAAATAAAGAGTTTTATGTTTGGGCGGGTCTACATACGGTAAGAATGTTTTAAGTCCATTACTGCATTCAGTTGGAGTTTATAACTGTTTTGCATAGCAATGAAGCGATGGATAGTTAATAATAATCTGATACAAAACTGGCAACCTGTGTTGGCGTTATCAATGATCAAACCATTAGTAGTTGTTATCAGATGTAATAAAATGCTAATCATTTGATAACTGCTTTGACCTTAATTTAATTTTCATGCTGAGCTTGTGAGTCATGTTTGAGAATAATTATAAACAGCTGATTTGATCACAAAAGTATTTAGCACTGAAGTTCTACGGAATTTAAATGTTTTTTTAGATATTATTTATAGTTGGAAATGCTTAGATTATAATTACGTATACTAAACTATTGTTAGAAGAGATTATGATATAAGTATTTGTTATTTTAAGATAGGTACTTAGGTAATTCTTTTTTGAGTTTGTTTGTTTTGTTTAAAAAAATATTATATTTTACGTGTGAAAGTACCTACTTACTTAATTGTTAAAACAGATACAAATATCATTTATCAGTTAATCGTAATTCGTCGTAGGTGAAGTTGATCTAGACTTTAAATCAACTTCACCTACGACGAATTACTACGGCGCTTGCTGAACACCCAGGTGGTAAGAGTTTGCCTGCGGGTTCAGGCAGTATTACGAAATATTTAATCATCCCTTTCTTTCTACCCCATTGCGGAATGTAGGCTATCAAACAAAGACCCACTTGAAGAAAAGAAAATATAAATATTTCTGTTCAACACAATAGACTGTGTTTTTACCGTTTCCTGCCTAAAGCTAAATAGAGACTTGGGTCGTTTAATTTACAATTGTTAAGCAAAGCGACATGTAATAATAAAAAAACTAGTTTTGAACTGGTTTTTTAACGTCATACAGTAAGTTATAAGAATAAATTATTAAGAAACAGACGAATAGACGATTGTTATCTATGGTCTGCAAAACGCGGGTCGTGTCCTCACTTGACTCAGCGCTTGCGTCATAACAGTGAGTGTGTAACCAATATGTCTTGAGCGACGGCGAAATATGGAACTGACCCAAAATGTACTGAATTTGACGTGTTATTGCTCTTTTCCTTAGCAAGTAACGCCACATCGAAATGTCAAGTGCTGGGTGCAGGCTTCTTACAACTTGCTTTACTTTTAACAGTCACAATTTCAAGTAATATTTAGTTAGTCATAATAGCAGTTATTTATGTTGTAAACAGATTTTAAAATATTCATTGAAAAAACACAAAATTATCTTTAACGGACACACCTCTGTTATAGGTGTGTCCGTTAAAGATAATTTTGTATGTACATAAATTTACATAGCAAAATAACGTCATGGTCGTCATCAACTATTTTCATTAAATTATTTAAAGTAGAGGGTCTTCATAGAGGCGGAATATACACATTATTTCTTATATGACGCTCCTGAGTATGTAGATCCGTAATTCTCACTTATGTGTGGTCATCTAGTCAAATAACCCTTAGCCTACGTCACCTAACTAATTGGCTAACCGACTTTTAAGAAAGGGACTTAAGAATTCGAATTCTATTAATTTTTTAATGTATGAATATAATAAAATGAAATGAATGCAGAGAAAACCGGAAATTAAACCGGAAATCCATTTGTATGAAAAAGGATGCCATGCCGCCAGGAAGTTAAACTATTCAAAAAAACCTTTTATTTTAAATCCATATTGACACAAGTGACCACAGATAGTATCTACAAGTAAATATTTAGGCCATGCAAATGCATTTTACGATGCGTGCGACGCATAATAAAAATTTACAAACAAAGGAGGCCTTGCATACAATCTGAACTTCAATAAAGATCGTCGCTTTGTGTGCTGCCATCTTGAAAACTGCTGAACCGATTCAATAACTTGTCATTGTGGCAATGAGAACATGAAAACTGTGTGATTTTTAAACAATTTTATTCAGTTTCACCCGTCTTATTAATATCGTTTGCGCTGTGTTTGTGATTGATTTTACATCAACTTCCATTTATAGGTACAGGATTGAATTGAAATTTTGCAAACCTATGGAATTTTGATGATGGCAATAAATTAAGGGTGATTGTCGTAGCTCAAGTTTTACAAGTAGGTAGCATACGGCTGGCTGTACAAGGCTTTCATGAGCCCAAAAAATAAATTACTTTTAGCAAGCTCCTCAACAGTCATGGATTGAATAGGTTCATTCATTGTTATGATACCTAATAAGTAATCAGGTAATCGTAGGTACGAACATGTAGGGGCCTCTCAATGAACGGTAGGTATTAGTCATTGTGTGAGGGGTAAAGCAGCGGTGTTGAATATTGTACAGTCGTAGTTCCCCAATAATAGCTCTATGTATAGATCAGTCCCTTTACGCTCGGTGCGTGGGATTATTTTCTGTGGGCTTGCGATCAGCTGTGAATGCAATAAACGACTTATTTGGCCAACACAGTATTCAGCCTTATCTGACAGCGTAAGTATTCCTATCTATCGCGAAAGACTGCGTTCATTATTTTGGTGATTGTCAAGTTTCGAACTGTCAACTAAAGTGGCCTTACCAAGCATGGTGTAGAGGAAAACTGTCTTAGCACAGGTATACCCACATATAGTATAGTAAGTATAGTACGTGTGGTCTGAATGTCTGTTCTTGTAGCATATAATATTAAGTAAGTTCATAGTTTATTTTTAGACACATCGGACAGAGCTCGCCTTGTCCACGATGTCACCCTGGCACGTATTGAATTATGCACTACATGGACCCAACTTTAAGGAGTTTATAATTATAGATTACGATTACGATTAGGTACAGACGCCAGCAGGTCATGCTACCCGAAACTGTCAAATTTTGCCCAATTAACCTTGCACCTTAATGATTTAGCGATAAAGGTGAAAATCTATTAAAGAAATTTGACAGATTGTAGTAGCTTGAGGTGGTGGCGTCTGTACCTAATCCCTTAAGAGTAGTTAGTACATACGTGAAGAAGTTGGGCAACAGCGCACCTACATACTTTGCACTAATTGCAACAAACTAGGTACCATCACCATTCGATTGCCAAACGTGTTTGTATGATGTACGTCAGGCTGGCCCGGCCCCATGGAATTTAATAATGAGATTGTTATCAATCCAATGTACCCGGGTATACTAATATATGTAACACCTTCATTTTCAATGTAACTCTTTTTAAAAGAAATTACGTGCACTTCTTAGTGGCCGGGCCAGCCTGACGTTTTCAGCCCGGCCACCTTGTTTCCCACTAATCTACAAAAAATACTGGCAATATTGTGCTACAGATGAAATATACCCTATAATTTATGCATATGTAACACAAAATCGAATCCTAAAATGCAATAGCATACGAAATATTAGCGGTTGCAGGTGGCCGGGCTGAAATTATTTCGTTACTATAAAACAGTAAAACTGCAACACCTACCAAAAACTAATACCAGTACATAATGAGATATAGAGATATAGAATACATGTAACGCTTTCATTTTAAATTATAATACATATTTAGAAAGAATAATCACTTGAAATTATATTTCAGCCCGGCCACCTAAAAGCGGTAATATTCCCTAAAATCTTATGCTAATTTGTACAGTAAAACCTGATACAGCTATGAAATGAAAGTTACATTCGTTTTGTTTTAGTCGTATACCTTTAAGCCTTCTGTTTGACTAGATTATCAAAATCTGAGAAACTTTCCGAAGAGTGACTATCATTTATTAACTAATTTCAGGACATTTGGTTTGTTGAGTGAAACAAAATTGGTAATTGTCATATTTTTTTAATAATCATTTTTGAAATTAGTTAGACAACATTTGTACTTATATTAATTAGGTACTATAACAATTGTTAATTATAAATAATGTAAAAAAAGGTTACACATTGATAATAACACAGTTATCAAAAAATTATAGTAATATCAATATTACCTTAACATCGAACATTCATTCATTCAGAATATTAGAAGATAATTTTTGGTTAAATACTTATTATACCTTGGTAAAAAATCACAGATTTTCATAATGATTTTTACATCAACTTTGAATTTAAAGTTTTGAAAACTTTCAATTAAAATTATGCTAATATAATTATTACAACAGTTCTGGTTGTTTAAAAAGTTTCTTCTAAAGCTGAGATATAGTGCTTTTGGTGACATCACATAGTTTATATCTTTTGCTATGGTATTGTATATAATAGAACTATATCTTGTCGTGGTGATCAAGCGTTTATGTTTCTCAAATATTTGTTTTTGAGCCACAATATCTAACGCACTACGTTTTCCCATGGTGTAGGCACGCTCAACTGAAATAAAATATATTCATTTTAACTATGGTTTCGTAATTGTAATGCTATACTATGGTTGTAATATTCATGTAGGCTAAATAACTACATTAATATTTATTTAAATACAAATTCCCTAAAAAGATAAGTGTATGCAGTAACATTTGCATGCATTATCAAGTATATACATAAATCTATTAAAAAATATTTTAGCACCTAAGGAAAGAAAGAAAGAAAGAAAGCAAAGAATGTTCATAAGAATCAAATTTACTTTCACAAAACTTATAACTTTTGGGACATTAGAAATATATAAGATAGAATAGAGATGGGGAGAGGGGCGCGTGTCGCGGGACGAGGAAAACAATGCGGTGAGCGAGGGACGTGGATCGCTGTGGCAGGCCGTACAAGGGGGAGTTACAAGAAGCGCGGGTACAGACGAACACCGTCGACGGTTGCCTGATTACAATGAATAATTCACTAAAATCCAATATATAAATCTTACAGTAATTAATAAGAAACTGATTAATTATTGATTTCACGAAATAAATAAGTACACAATAATAATAAGTAAATACATAGGGTAGGTACACAACAATAAGATTCACAAAAACTAAACACTTACTGTTAGTAAATCACCAAAATTATTACCTATTGACTATAAACGAAAGGATAAAATATATTTAGTTGATGGCATTGTATGGAGTTTTATTATTAAGTAAATGAGTGTTTAGATTTACTTTACTTTACCTGTATATTTTTTTAAATAATTACTTAGCTACCCATTAACATTGTTTGTCGATATATTTTAATTTATCAAAACTATGACTTACCTTAAAAACATCACATCACAAACAACTACACTGCAACAACTGATCAAATTTTACACTCACAGTAATATTAAAACGTAAAATATTATGTCAGAAGTGTTGATAACTACACGGCTCTTGCGCATCTATTCTGTCTACTCGGGGAAAATATCTTACGACTTAGGTTGGGACGCGACACAGGCGCCGTCTAAAAATCGGTGGTAGCGTCTGTGAACTATTATTATCTTTGTATGGTTATGTTGTGAAGCCAAAAACGGAGAAAATATATATAGGTTTAGGTATTATGTATCCAACAATTATTATGTGTGATTTATACTACTTAGTTTATTAATAAAAATATCATAGTAACGCATTTTGTTTCACTCAACAAACCAAATGTCCTGAAATTAGTTAATAAATGATAGTCACTATTCGGCAAGTTTCTCAGATTTTGATAATCTAGTCAAACAGAAGGCTTAAAGGTATACGACTAAAACGAAACGAATGTAACTTTCATTTCATAGCTGTATCAGGTTTTACTGTACAAATTGGCATAAGATTTTAGGGAATATTACCGCTTTTAGGTGGCCGGGCTGAAATATAATTTCAAGTGATTATTCTTTCTAAATATGTATTATAATTTAAAATGAAAGCGTTACATGTATTCTATATCTCTATATCTCATTATGTACTGGTATTAGTTTTTGGTAGGTGTTGCAGTTTTACTGTTTTATATTAACGAAATAATTTCAGCCCGGCCACCTGCAACCGCTAATATTTCGTATGCTATTGCATTTTAGGATTCGATTTTGTGTTACATATGCATAAATTATAGGGTACATTTCATCTGTAGCACAATATTGCCAGTATTTTTTGTAGATTAGTGGGAAACAAGGTGGCCGGGCTGAAAACGTCAGGCTGGCCCGGCCACTAAGAAGTGCACGTAATTTCTTTTAAAAAGAGTTACATTGAAAATGAAGGTGTTACATATATTAGTATACCCGGGTACATTGGATTGATAACAATCTCATTATTAAATTCCATGGGGCCGGGCCAGCCTGACGTACATGTTTGTATGTAGCAGCTGTCTTTAGGGAAATCTTAGCGCCGCCGCGCGCCGGTAGAAACCATTAACGTACTAATATGAGAAGGACCGAACAAAAAACTAAAACCTTGCGAATGAGAGCTAATTGATATCTTTCTGTTACAAAAGACAAATGACAGTTACTCCAACTGAGTAAATGCCATTTGTCCTTGAAAAACATTTTTTTTTACTGGATGCCCACCCACCTTATACCACTTGTCACAACAAAGTTGTGAAGAGGCTTGGTTGATTGAGGCTTGTTTATAACTTACACAACAATAATAGTTTGTCATTACTAAGAAATCGGGTAAAGAGCTACCTAATTTTATATTTTGCTGAAAATGATTCATGAAAATAACTTCGCTTACCGAGTGAACCATTACTTACGGGTCTTTGTTAAAAACGTTAACTAACTCAAATATTATAAAGAGGACTCATTGTTTTGTTCACGTTGTCATCGTGGGTATTTTCTACATGACTATAAGTACATATACCGCAAAGATCTTACTCAGAAAATAACACGACTAACCTTCTGCGCTGGTTTTTGATTTCATGAAATCCCTAATACTTAGGTAACCTATGTACTAATTTATGCAAATTAACTTGGACAGTCCTAGTTATAAACTCATATACACATCATACATAGGTAGGTATACGTATAGGGATGCAGCGGTGAATCGGAACGAAACTTTAAAATGGATGGACGTTGAAATAACGCGATATAACAAATCGGAAGGGAACAAGTAAATATTCGTTATAGTTTATATTGTATTGTAATTCGTTAAACTGAGGTTTGTTAAATTGAGGTTAAGTTGGTTTAAAATTTGTTATAAAGAGGTAAAAACGTGTCGAAACCTGTCGCGACTGAATCACATACTATTGAGAACATTAGAGGTTTTAGGCTGACAAAATTCGTTAATTAGATGTTTACACTTTTTCTTTTGATAGTTGAAAATTCGTTACTTAAAAAGAGGTTGTTCGCAAAAAATCTTCGCAATTTAAATGTATATTTTACATTGACTCATAAGGACAATTCAAGGGGATTACGAAGAATTAGTTAAATCGAGGAAGTCGTTATATTGAGGTCCGTTATAATAAGGTTACACTAGTTTTTTGCCAACAAGGGCACACCATAATACAGTAAATATAGGTATTAGAATCCTTTTGGCAACAAACTGTATTATTTTAATGTTGAAAGTTTCGTCCCGATTCCCGATTCACCCCTGCATCCCTATTCACCCCATTTGACGGTAAAAATATTTACTAGAAAAAATAATGCCATGAAAGTAAAATAAAAACAAAATGAAAAGTAGGTAACCAGTATTTATTTCCCTAAAAACACAAACAAAAACAGATTTATTACAACATTTAAAATAAATGGTTCATTAAAATGACGAGATTCATAGTTAAATTAGATCATAGTTACAAATACAGCGATAAGACCGGACATTAACATTTCACCGTATCTTATCTACACTCGTTTCTCGGAAGACAATCACACTCATGTCGTAAATAACATGTACATACCAATTATGCTAAATCTGGAATAACGTCGAGCGTAACTTACTTCCTACTTAAGAGCGAAAGTTGTTAGTTAGATATATATGTACTTAGATCTTGCCCAATAAGAACAAGTTAAGGCTATAATTATAACAAAATATGGCGAGCTTCCATTTAAAAGAGTAGTTATACCTAGCATTGTGATAACTGTCGTTCCATAACGTAGGGCAGCTATACTCTAAGTGTGTTCCGCGGAACCCTAGGGTTCCGCGATACCTCTGTAGGGGTTCCTCAAGAATTTAGAAAAAAAATCAAAACACCTCTCTCTGGTCGAACGTTTTGACACCGCGGCCGCGCGTATGTATATTTATTTATTTATTTGTATTTGTATAAACATGTGTTACAATAACTGGTACAATATCTCATAACTTTGGTATCAACATGTATACTTGTAGGTATACTTGTGAGCGCGCAGTCCCTTTGATAAAAGCCGCCTCTGTATTAGACGCTATAGTTGTCAACAAGCGACTTTCGACTCTAACTTAAAAAAATAAAGTCGAGATTGTTTACAACGTAATTTTTATATTTCTCTTTTTATTTTTGCTTTTTGTTTATCAAAGGCGCCGACTCGAGTATTTTCGAGAATATTCGAGATCGAGTCTAGGACTAAGTATAAAAGCGGCGATCGCGTGTCGCGCCTCGTCAGTCAGTTGACAATTAGCGTTCGGAGCGATAAGTTCCTGCCTACCTACTTATAAGCTTGCTAGCGAGAAACTAGTGTTCATTGTTCTACTGCCTGCTGTATTCGTTGTCTCAGTTTTATACATTTCTTCATTGTACTAAACTTAGTCTCTTATACGCAGTAACGATTGTGCATTATTTAGACCCCACTATCCTGACGTGTAACATTATAAATAAAGAAGAATGGAACGTTGGCTTAAAGGTGTTAAACGTGTTGCAACAACATCTTCTAATGACGCTGAATGTTCAAAAGCAGTACGCACGGAGAATATAGCAATCACCGATCCAGACGATGATGCCGCGACGTCAAGCTCGACGGTTTCAAAGACGAAAAAAAGGAAGTATGATGAATCATATATCAGTTTCGGATTTGTTGATTCCAACGGCTCACCTCTCTGCATGCTATGTAGTAAACTGCTTCCTAATAGTTCCATGGCACCTGCCAAATTGCGCCGACATTTAGAAACTGTGCACCCCGAGTCTAAAGACAAGAATAAAGAATTTTTTGTTCGTAAAAAAGATCAGTTATTGGAAAGTCAAAAAAATATGATGCATGTAACACAAACTATCAACGAAAACGCCACGGAGGCATCATATTTAGTTAGCTATCGCATTGCACAAGCAGGTGAAGCGCACACTATCGCTGAGAATTTAATAAAGCCATGTGTATTAGACATAACAAAATGTATGCTCGATGAAAAATCTGCAAAGCATCTTTCTACTGTGCCGCTATCAAACGATACTGTTTCACGGCGAATCCATGATCTGGCAAGCTACGTCAAACAAGAACTAGTTACACGTCTACAAAAAACACGATTCGCCTTGCAAATGGACGAGTCAACTGATGTCGCTGGTTTGGCTATCTTGCTGGTTATCGTGAGATATCCATATGAAAGTTCTTTTAAAGAAGACATGCTTATGTGTTCACCGCTGCTCACAAACACTACCGGGGAAGAAATTTTTAATAAAATAAATATATTTTTTGAAGAAAATAATATCAGTTGGAACAATTGCATTGACATTTGTACAGATGGGGCCAAGGCGATGACAGGTAAAACAGCAGGAGCAGTGTCACGAATAAAAAATAAAGCGCCTAATTGTAGTTCCAGCCATTGTATTCTGCATAGACAAGCACTTGCGATGAAGCAAATGCCGTCAAATCTAAAATTAGTTATGGATGAAGCGGTAAAAATAATTAATTTTATCAAATCACGACCACTACAATCCCGATTGTTCTCATTATTGTGTGAAGATTATGGCAGCAAACATAAAACACTGCTGCTCCATACAGAAGTGCGATGGCTGTCTCGAGGCAAAACTTTAACAAGGCTATTTGAACTTAGAGCCGAGTTACAAATGTTTCTTTCAGCAGATACTTCTTTTAATTTGAAGGACCGTTTGTATGATAAAACTTGGTTGTTCCGATTGTCTTTTATGGCGGATATCTTTCAAAAACTGAACGAATTAAATTTATCATTGCAAGGTAAACAGACAACAGTGTTTCAGGCCTATAACAAAATAACTGCCTTCAAAAGAAAATTAGATTTTTGGATTATTTGCGTTGGTAAGAAAGAAATAGAAAGCTTTACGTCACTCAGTGAGTTTGTTAGCGATAACGACTCAGAAATGTTTCAAAATGATGTGTTTGGAGAATTGGTCCAATATCTCAGATCGATGCGCGCATCTTTTGAAAAGTATTTTCCCGAAGAACAGAATACAAAAATGAAACTGAATTCATGGATTCATAATCCTTTTTTACCTAACTTGGAAAAGCCCGAAAGTATGTCAAACGAGATATATGAATCTCTTTTAGAAATGTCATCAGACACAAGTATGGAGTCACTGTTCAAAACGACGCCTCTCAACGATTTTTGGTGCAGAATCCGTGATGAATATCCAATGCTTGGCAAAATGGCTCTGAATATTCTTCTCCCGTTCCCAACAACATATTTGTGCGAAACAGGATTCTCAACCTATGCAGCCACGAAAACAAAATATCGCAATAGACTGGACGCCGAACCTGATATGAGACTTCAACTGTCTTCTATCAAACCTGATATCAACCAATTGATGAAAAATAAAAAACAGTTTCATACCTCCCATTAGTTAGATTTTTTTCTTTTTTAATATCTTCTATTATTGTACTTGCCATGTGGTAAAGTAAGTAATAATTAGTAACTGTTACATTGTAATTTTATTATGCTTATTAATAAAGAATACACTTTTAAAAACTATTGTTTTATTGTAGGGTTCCATCAAGTATTTTGCTTCCCAAAAGGGTTCCGTCACCAAAAAAGTTTGAGAACCACTGACGTAGGGTATTGCAAAGTAGTAGATACATTTTTATCTACGTAACACTCACAGCAAGTATTTTCATTATTCATTCTTCCGGCACACCTAGACTGTAATCTTAATACGCATTTGAACTCTAAAGTGCCTTTAGATAGGCGAAATCGGAATTAATCTAGCATACTATAGCCTCCAATTTCTAAGTGAGATACCCTAGCTAGATTTCTTAGCTTTGTCCACGAAGCTGACTGCTTTTTGCAAATAAAAAAAAATAAAAATTCCCTCATCTTTACTGTAGGTACAGCGGAATAACATTTGTGTAAAATATATCAAGGATAATTTATGTTTCTGCATACGATTGCTGTTGTAGCACCTACAACTATGTATTTTATAACTACGTTGGATTCTGATTGATTATTGCCAAGGTTGAACATATTACAAGTAGAGCAAAAACAAGTTGACCGTGAGCCTTAACTTTTGATACCTAGGTACTAGCTCATAGGTACCTATCTAATAGTTGTAATATCGTCTTACATTAAAAAAATCCGGCCGTATGAAGTTCGGTATCTACCCTGAGGTTAACTAGGTGTCGGTCGTTCGGCGGCGAGATGGGCGGACGACATTGTTACCACTGCGGTTGGAACCTGGATGAGGCTGGCACAGGAGCGCGAGGATCGGCCCAAGTAAAGAGAGGTATAGGCTCAGTAATGAGTGAAGTCGGGATGTTGATGATGGTCAAGAGTCAGTGGAGAAGCAGTGGGTACCTATGTAGCTATGTTGTAATAAAGAACAAATTTTAATTGCAATTATAAATCCATCTACTATTTTGAACGGGGACTATTTTGTGATTGAAGCAATGGAAGAATTTTGTCAACTAATGAATTTCTGCTAGAGAATGAACAAATCGGCCGTCAGTAAGATCTCTATCTTAATAGATTAATCACCTTCAATACATTAAAACGACACAGTAATTTATTGAATATACATACTCGGTAAAATTATTCGTGACTGATCGATAAGAAAACAGGACAACGCATTACCTGATGTAAGCTAAGTATGTTCCAATAGGTAATTTAATAATAATGACATTTCTCTATGGTTAAAATAACTAATAGCTATTGAAAAGGTTATTCAAATAACGGTTTTTAAACTACTCGATATTAATCACGTAGAGTGGTTGCCGTTTACAGTTATCGACATAAAAAAATATCGATGAACCGTTTGTTGGTTTTGGATTAGTAAAAACCTGTGAAAATATTAGTTGGCACGGAAACTGTGTTTGTTATTCAAATTCTAGACATTTTGTAATGTTTGCTAACTCAAACGTAAATATTATCTCAAACTTTCGCTGGCGAGAAATATTTCCTGAATTTATACTTTTATTAAAATTAGGCAACAACATTTTTATTTACCTACTTATAGCTTAGGTAGTTGCGTAACACACTATCAGTAGCAAATAGCAATGGGTTTAATTTTGACAGTTCGACGTTTTGATATTAGCAATATCCTTCAAAATGATTCAGATTGAGATTGATAGTGTGTTTTTATTTTATATTGTAATTTATTTTTTTATGTGTAATTCTTTTTATAATAACAACACCGATTATTAGAGAAGTATGAAAAAAAGACATGTTGCCCCCCCCCCCCCCACAAATAAACAGGGATAAGGGCAGGAAAATGATGAGTTGTCATTCTTTTTTATTATTTTCCAACGAAATTATGTTTTACCACCACTAAGCTTACATAAAAGGAATATTTTATTTGGCTTGTATCAGTTCAAAACTAGATCGCAACCCACGAGTGCAGTAAAAACTTTTGCAATAAACACGGGCACAAGCCGTCACCTCCTACACATTGCGGGGGATATACATCTTGGTACCAAGAGGATATTTAGTTTTAAAGGTCCTGGCTGACAAATGTCACTATTGTGACGTCTTAAAGGTTACGTAGATATCTTTCCCCTGACCTTTCTAAGTATAACATACGATTTGAAGAAGATTCATTAACCTTCTATAATAAATTTAAATCCAGGAATACTCTTGCTTTTACTAATCTGTCATAACTGTCTATTTTCGGCCTCGAATCTTAAAGTTTAGTCGATTTGCTTGATAATAGAAGACGGCATGCGTCAACAAGATTCAACCTTCTACTTTTATTGACCCCTGGGAAATAGTAACATTCATCATTCGCACATTATACATAGAATACTGGCTAGATACAAACCCATCTGCACCACAACGGATAGCCGTATATACGAAGGATAGACAGAGTGACACATTTTATGTGGGAGAGCGGAATGTTGCTCAAAGTCAGGATAGATTGCCACTACGACGACTAATTGCACGCCATCGCAAAAACTGCGCTAATCGAATCAAATAATTGCGGGCAGTTGACACTAGTTGACTTAAAATTGGACTGTTTTCCCTGTTTTTGCTGTTGTTAGGAGGATTGTTTGGTGGAATTATTGTTGAATTTATGGGTTTTTATTCCTAGCCTGTTCCTACAGTGAATGAGGAAACGCATTTTTATCAGTGTATATGGATTCGATAGGGCAATTTGGATTTTGTTGGAATCAGACGCACTTGTTTGACATTCGTTTATTATTGGGAGAAACGGGAGTAATGATGAAAGTGATCAAAACTTAAACAGTCAATTTTATATTCCAAAGTTCACCGATGAACTTACTTTTAAAAACCTATCCATTTAAAACAAATGGAGCGATGTTCGTTCACTGCCCATTTTCACCCAAAAACTGTGCAGTCGTTTTTATTTAGTTAAATACTCGCTCACCCATAAACACGACAAGACTGCTCATCATTGACATGGTGTAAGCAGTATGTATGAGCAACATTTTTACGTCCTCCTTATAGCCAGTAGCGAGATTTTACGAGCGGAGGTTAACAAGAGCCCAGAAATAGGACTGAGGTGAATGGTCGCTCTCACCCGTTTATTATTCGCTCATAAAAATAATATCTGCCGAATTTACTCGCTGCAGGAAGTGATGCGAGTCTTTCCTTGAAATGTGGGTTATTTTCACGCTTTTTGGGATGTAGATTGGACAAAGATGCAAGTTGTTGTGTGATAATTTTATTCAACATAGATTGTCTTCCATTGATAGTTCGGTCTCATGCAAGATGGGAGATACATTGACTTGTTTTAAGTAATATGCAAGTATCCAATTTGATGACTGAAAAATATCCGAAAAAAACATTAACGAAGAAACGTACTTAACTGAAATGTTATTCTAAGCCTGAGTAAACTCATCATTCGTTTATGGATTACCTACCCACCGCTCTAGAACTAGTACCAACAATGTTTCTAAACATTACGTCTAAAACGGTACTAGTCGATAAAGTTTTCCCTTCTCTCAGCTTCAAAGAGAACACAAGCAACACGTTATAAATTCAATTTCACAGAAAATCAAAGTTTGCGTCTCAAGTTGAAAGAAATAATGAGCAGTTTGTGGGCGGCATGCGGTACACACTTTTCTGTTAGCCCGTCGTCGTATAAATTTAGCAAAATTTTCAACTTTATTTTTTTAATGCGAATGCCCTAAATTTTATTGCGGAAGCGGTAATGAATTGAAATGTCCTTTATTTCCTTACCTATTATTCGTGCAATATGTATTGCGGTAATTTATGTGATTACTCGTCGATTACAGTAATTGGGCATTGAAGTTGTTTTAATTCGTGGGCTTTCTATATGCAAGAAGGTTAAGGCAAGTGCTATTAAAATCAAGTCGAAGTACTCGAAATCGTTAAAAATAGTGACGTGCTTATTACCGATAACTATACTTTTATCATTACCAAATCACTTGGAAGTATCAAAAGTCGAATTTAATGAATACACTATGTGACAAAGTTGGGTATCGTTGGTGTAATCGGATTGCCTTGCCGATAGCAATGTTGGCGAAGCTCTTTTCAAAGGTGAACCTCACTTTGACCTCGTTACCTAAATATGGTTAAGTTCTTAAGACCCGTCATCGAGTTTCTGTTTCCAAGTTGGTTTTTTCCACACTTTTTATGTTCCGATTGGTTTCTTGAACATTAAATGTAGCAGCGATGCCTTGGATGCTTAAAATTATTCATGAGACGAACCCTAGTTCAATTACATGATCTCATTTTTTAGGCGTTCTTTCTTAATTTTATACGAATAGCTTAAAATGCGTTCCCGGTAAAATTAAAATAACGTTTGTATTTAGAAAATGATTAGCCTACATTTAGTGGGAAGCTGTTCTGTGTTCTATACCAATTAATTAAGAAGTGGCAATCTGCAAGATAAGGAAGCGAACACTTGCAGAAACGTTTATTAATTATTGTAGTTACTAATTCTTCCCATGGGGATTGGTGGGAGAAAAGAAACATAGCTAGTTGTTCCAATTGATACAAATGGGTCACTATAATGTTTT
Source organism: Apamea crenata (assembly GCA_949629185.1). NCBI lineage: Eukaryota > Metazoa > Arthropoda > Insecta > Lepidoptera > Noctuidae > Apamea > Apamea crenata. The sequence goes on from OX451375.1 coordinate 877,944, forward strand.
GCTGTCCCAACACGTACCGTTGCAATTTTCTATTACTTCATACCTAAGAGGTTTAATAAAGTAGCTGTGCTCTGTATGTCGAATTCTTTGACAGATAAAGGCATGAGTTATGGTCCATGTAGTCTACATGCAAGTAATGAAGTCTAATTGAAAGATGGCTCTGTATTAATACTGGCAGATTTAATAAACACCTCTATTATACTTGATTGCCACATGATGACATGACTCAATCTTAAGGCAGGTGCTTAGCATACTTGGAATATAACAAGGCATTCATAAAGGCTTAGTTGTGACTTGTGAGTGCTCCGACTTTATGACAGGCAAGAGATGTGGAGATAATATTCAGCTTTGATCTTCTATTTATTTATGAGTGTTTACGGTAATCTAACTGTGAGTGTGAGGATATATAAAATAATATCAGTATCTTTGACATACAACAATAATTAAAACTGTCAGTCATCATCATAGATTTAAACTGAAATGGGACTATGTTCAGGAAGGTAAGATAATATAAGCTTCTTATCCTAGTTTTGTGCTGCTAAGTTTTAATAAATGATTCTTTAATGTGCGATCTGAGTGAACCTCACGATTCTAAAAAGAATCTCTCAAAATCAATTAATCAAACAATATTAATGCGACAATTCCAAAACTCAAAACAGCCCATTATGAGTTCAATAAAACTTAGATAAACAAGAGGACATTAGCAACAAGAAGAGATTAATGCTTCGCATCTCGGTCGTGACAATTAAATCACTTGAGATGTCTAACAATTCAAGCGGCCCACACAACACAAGCCACACGTTGTATGTCTCTTACATAGACAAGACGGTTCGGCTCTCCGTTTCACTGGAAATGGTTTAATTTTAGAATTTCCGTTCAGCCCTACTTGGATATAATGCGTTGGCTGCGTTTAGTAGTGAATTTTGACATGTGGTAGCCTGTCGCCAATTTGTTTTATTTTTCGATTCAGTGGTATTTTATCTGTCGGTGACTAATGTGGGATAGTGATCTTTTTGTGTATTTGTGTTTGTATCGGTGAGTTTTATTTTTCCTTTATCTGGATGGTTGGGAATGTTGAGGTTGAGCCGATTTTTTTTTATTTGCCTTCGTATGTAGATTTGTGAATTTGTGTCGATTATTGTACGCAGCAGTAAAGGAGCGCTGTATGTGATATTATAAACGTATAAGTAAGTAATCCAATAGACAAGCCGCAGATCACAAAAAAAAAAAAAAATTGGGATGGTTACTAAATCCAAGATCCGAATTTTCTATTAAACTAATAATGCTCGTTTTTAATATTATACCTGACATTTTGGCACATAAATTTATAGTCATATTTAATTAAAGTCTACTGCTAAAAGTAAGTAAGTATAATGCTAAAATACAGAATACTACTGATATATTTTCACATTCAACATTAACGAATGACGCTAACAAGCATAAACTATGCTAATGATCTTAATTAATGAATAGAAAACCTCTAGTGACAAAATAAAAATATAAAATACACATTCAATCTACAGACACCATTGAGAAAATTACTAGAAACGAACAAATCCATGACTAGCTCTGTAGGTAGGTACACTCAATTAATACGTAACGCGGCGATAACATTGCGGTTTTTCGATCTTATTGATAGCCTATCAAGCGCTCCATGCATAGTTGCTTCCGACTAAATTCTAACAAGATTCTAAGAAGGATCGAACGTTAACATTGCTAACTATGAGGCAACGTCAAACGTAAACAAAAAGCGTAAACACCAAGCCGTATGACTCACAATGACGAACTCCTCATTATCATATCACAGCCACACGCTTACGTTAGTAACCTTAGTTGAAATCTGACACTCGGCCCTCATTCTTGTCTTCTTGACGCGCTTTTTTATATTAAATATCGAATTATTTGTTGCAGCTTCTAACCGATCAAGGCTGCTTTACAAGTGAACGCGCGTGATATACTCCGATGTGCCGCGTATAATATAACACGTATTTTTCCTCAACGGCGAGAACAAAGAAGTCCTTTCGCGAATTAATTTCAACACTTTCCAACTAGCGACGCACCAGCCTGTTGATCTAACACGTGTCGCGTCTGTGCATACGTGAAAACGAGAGGATGCGAGCGTTCGACGCGCGCGTGCAATAAAAATCGAATGCAAAAATGATTAAAAGGAACGGTGATAATGTATTTGCGATCGCGTCGAGCAACAATCAGTGTCAAGGCGGTCGGAGCGCCGTCTCGCTCTGTCCCGGCGGCGGCGGCGCGGCCACGAGGATCCCGCGCGCCACTGCGGCCAGGATGACGCCGCCCGACGCGCAACCACACACCAAGGAGGCTAACATCGCGATCTCCACATACGTGGAAAAGTGGAAAAATAGATACGAGGACGCTGAGCGAAAACACAAAGCTTATTTACTTAAATCCGAAAAAGGTAAGTGCTTCCCATTTTTTTACGGCAAATATATTTAGTTTTTGCGACTTTATTGTGGTTGAAACTGCGCATGTCACAATATCTCCCGGGTCGTATGCAAACGAAAAACCAAGTTGAAAATCCTATTCGCGTATTTGTCGGATTATGACGGACAATAACCTGTTGCTTAGACATTAATTCGTAATCTTCCCCAATCCTTGCTCAATGCTCATATGAAATACCTAAACTTTTAATGCTTTCTATTTGCCAAATAAAATTCAAAACATTGGTATTGCTATAGGTTAGGATTGACAAAGACAACAGTATCATCTGTTTACTACGCACTACACGGTAGGTAGAGGAATAATGACTAATTGTCTATATGGAATAAAAGAGTTAAAATACCGTTTCCGATAACGGTATCACACGCTCTTTCATAGAAAAATATTATTATCGACTTTTTAATTGCGCAACACTATTTTCGTTTTCGTACGCCGAAATGTCAGTCAAAACTCAAATGTCAAATTGTAATTATTGTAAATATTTTGCTTTTTGAAACTTGAAATAATTTTGTCGTTTGTCGTAAATTAAGGCGAATTAATTATTTTTTCTTTGTCATTTGTGAATGTAATGAATCATTATAAGGTATAACGTTTTACCTTGTTGACTGTTGTTATTTGTTTCGTTATAAGTCTGTAAATATAAATTACAATGATGTAAGTTTGGAAAAAAAACGATTTTGAAAATCTTTTACAATAAACTATCGCAAATTTTATTCGTAATAGATAACCTGGATATTGGTTTTAGGTTAAAATCTGTTGCTTGTAGAGATAATAGGTAATCATGCTATTACATATTCTTCACTAAATTTGATTACATACCTTTAAGTTTGCTGACTGCCAAATTAATCAATGTTAGGGAAAATATTGTAACTTATTATTGCACTAATGTAGATAATAACATTATGAGTTATGTGGTAATGTCTGGTTTTATGTATAAAAGTTATTTTAAGTTAGAAAAAAAACCTTTAAGAAGTTTACATATAATTGTGTATTAACATTATTCTATGGGTCATTAGTATAATTTATTTTATTTAAATTTAAATAAAAAAGTCAACTTGCAAGATGATAATGTACACTTACATCAGGGATAATAGAGATGTATGGAATGAGACATGCTGCACTGACCCCAAATGAAATGAGTTATGGGCAGGTGGATAGCAATGACGACAAGTATCTTTCATATAGAAATAATTATTTGAAACAGTGTCTAATGATTAAAAGAAGTCATTTAATTTCAACCCTTAACATAACATCACACCTGTATTCCCAGAAAGTTTAGGCAGAGGTGTATCCATATGATCTGGTTGTGATTTTAAACCATTTTCTTACAAAGTTATTCACAGAACAAAGTTATTAATGGAATACCAAGAAAAATATATATAGCTTGTTGTTCTAAGAAATAAAATGGAACACATGAAATCATTATTTATGTGAGTAATATAAGTACCTACTAGCTATTAGGTCATCCATATTTATTGGAGACAAAATAATAATTAGTATGACTCCTACAAACACTGATAATACAAATAACACATTATTGTATTGTTCATTTCAATTCTTAGTTGCATTGTATTTCAACAGATAATGCTAAATATGATCAAAATAGATTGGTTTTTCACAAGGACAATGATTTGTTCATCTGGTTTTTTATTTATTTTTATAACAATTGCTTGCTGCATTTACAGTAGACACCAAAGTGAGCAACAAGCCAACAACATAACATTTAACTAAAAAACTTCATGCATACATTAAACATAGATTTACTGGTATAAATATGTCAACTTCCGGCTCCTGAGCCACAATATAGCAATATAGCTGTAGGACAATATTGGATAATTATGGCTTATTTTCTGTGTTATCTCCCGGGACAGTGCAATGATAGATATAGCACCCTCCAAGTGAATTTCACCTAGAAGGTGTTAGGTGTTGCTGTTGTAATAAAAATTCATTCAAAGTTCATTGAAAAGAAAGAAAAACTAGTTTATTTGTCATGTGCATATTAATGATACTCAGGTAAAACTGGGTGAATCAGGATGAAACTTTAAATGGGTTTTAATGTCAAAATAATGTAGTTTGTTTTAATGTGTTTACTGTATTATAATTCAGGATTAAGTGTCCTTGTTGGTAACAAACTATATTATTTCAACATTAAAATCCATTTTAAAGTTTTGTCCCAATTCACCACAGCATCCCTATTCACTCCGTTACATGGTATCTAAAATAAAATGGATCTATAATAAGGAGCACAGAACAGGAGTGGTAGAAAACTGCACATCGTGACTGTGACAAGAAGGTAGGAAACTGCACATCGTGACTGTGACAAGAAGGTAGGAAACTGCACATCGTGACTGTGACAAGAAGGCTTCCACTTCATCATCTGCCTAGCCCTTTGTCAAGCAAGCTTACTACAATATGGTGGGTCACATCAGGTCACATCCCATCGAATAAGTTTAAATATTTAATGGGCAAAAGTACCTCATTATGCAACTGCAAAGTTTGTGGGGTGATATTTGCTTCTACTTCCCAGCTTCAACGCTGGAGAGTGTGAAGTAGAGACGGACTGGCCTTTGAGGGGCTGTAATATAATATACGTAACTTATACTTTAACTTATGAAGTTAATTCAAAAATTGCTGATTCTTAGTCTAGCTAATACAAAATTACCCATGGACCCAGTAATGGGTCGACCCACCGGGACCACGGTTCACGAGTGAACTCTCCTACATCTGCTGTGCCCGACAGGGACCACAATGATCATATTCTGTAAAACCTACCACCTAAGTTCACATGTGGGAGCAATAAATATATTGAGTAGGTACTAATTGAGAAATATTTTTACAAAGAAATATTAAAATTAACTTTTTTGACAATCCCTATTGGAGGTAGTTTTTAATAATCACATCTAGATCTCAATAAAATTGTCGAGTTACCTTAGAATTTTTGTGCCTGGCTTCCTTAAATCTGGTTAAAGTTTAACACAGGCGCATTTATCAAGTACAGTCAGCGTCAATAATATCGGGACGAAGTTCAAAATGATCTAAACAACTATGAAAATGAAATTAACTCAATGACTGTAAGTACAACAAATGTACCTAACATTTAAAATTTCCTCAAATACCTACTCATTGGAGGAAAGTATTAGTGATTCATTTTGAGTAAAACATAATCCCCTTTATTCATTTAGCGACCGTTTAACCATACATTTTTGACGTTTAAACGTTACTTAAATTTAGTCATCGTTTATGAATAAAACCCAATAAGTATTATTCATGAAAACATACACGTAAAGGGTTGACCTGTTACAGTGACTCAATATCAAGCAATAATTTATTTATGTCAGCTGGTACTTACAATGCAGAAGTGAATAGCATGTTGAGTTCTTGACAAAACAAATAAAATTATACAAACAAAGGCCTTCTGTATCAAAGTTTCATAAATATTCTTGGTCTTAATATGAAAGTGCCGTGAAATGTGAAGTGAGTGCAGATCATTCATATTAATTGATGGCAGTAATGCTAATGACTTACCTGATGAACAACTCACAGCTAACAATGGCTGAATATGATTGTAAGTGCTATATTGAGAAAATAACTATTTGGTGCTGTTATTTTATGTATGTAGGTACCTACATAGGTACGGTCACCAAAGGAGATAAGTGACCAGGGTCGTCGGCAAAGAGTAGGTATAGTAACTATACAGGGTCGTCGGATATAGTTGAAGTTTAGTAAGAAACCGATGATGTTTTCGAATAAAATTTAATTTTATTATTATTAAACAAACAGTTCAACACACGCCCCTGGTTACTTATCTCTTTTGGTGACTGTAAGTACCTATGTGGTTTCTGAACTACTTATGCTAGATATTTACCAGGGATAAAACCCTGAGATTCTCTAATCCAAAAGCAGGGGGTTATTGACAATGACGAGACTCATTTTTGTTAAGAAAAACCCCAAAAATCATATACCTAACAAGGGATTTACTTGTCAAAAATGGACTTGGAACTTCTTTTCTATTTACTATTTCCTTTCTCTCTTCTATATCTTTTCTATTTCCTTTTACGCTCGCGCAAGGCACCTATGCTGAGGCGTAGGTAGAAAAAGAATAAGATAGCTAAAGAAAAAAAAACGACCTTTTGGTTATCAATCATGTTGAAGGGGAAAACTTTAGGTGACAAACACAAAAACATAAGGTGTGTCACCTTCTAGGCGATGTGTTATTGATTCTTATGCTAAACTGGCTCCACTAGACGGTTGCTCACTTGGTATTGGTATTGACCCGTGTCAGCGACATTAATGAGTCTCCGCTTAGTTTTGGAGCCGATTTTCTTTATTTTCTTGCCGAGGCGGTGGCGAGGGTGGAGGTTGGAGGTTGGAGTTGTAACGGAACCCCGTTTGTTGTTGTTGTTGGCCCCAGTTGTTAGCCCTAGACCAGAAAAGTTTGCATACGCGAAGGAGATAGAGAAAATATATTTCTGTCTCATTTATGCTTAGGTACTATTCGATCTACTATGTACCTTCGTGCTTGTCTCATTTATAGGTAGGTACCCATAGAATTTTTGTCCGTTTGTCTGTTTGTGTGGATGTATGTCCTGGATTGGTGCAAAAACGGCTGATCAGTTCTGTTTGGCACACAGATAGTTTATAACCTGACCTGGATTAACTCATACAAGGTATATAGGTACTTTAAATCGCGGTCGACGGTAGTCCCGTAGTGTCTGCTGTTAATTCATTTCATCGAAAATGTATGAAAAGCTCGATTTTTCAAAATCAAATAAGACCAAGGCCAACTTCTAACCTTCTTCAGCTGGCACTTGCGCATTTGGTACCTACTAGAAGAGTCCTTACCTACAGAAGGGGTAAAAAACATCCCCTTTTGGGCACCGCCACAGTCGGGTGAAAAGGGCTATCATTTTATCCTTGAATATTATAGTCTGTGGGAATGATCTGTCTGTCTGTGTGTCTGTCTGTGATGAATTCCTAGTGTGGGGCAACGTTTTATACAAAAAATAAATAAATAATGACACAGTCATTATTCTCATATTAGGTACTTATAAATTCATCTGGAATTATATAGTAGGATGCATGAATGAAACTGTGGGTTGAATGCAGTACTTATGTAGCTATAGTTGATAGCTAGGTACACTACATAACAGTAGGTAACTGTTTCTTTGGCTGAGTCATACTTATTTATTAACACCTACAGACACTATTGACATTAATTGATAAGTATATTGATTATTTCTAGCTATTGAATGGTTTTATAATTTACATTTATGTACTTAATATTTTATTTACATGTAGGGGAGAGTCCTACAGTACCGGCCAGCATCCAGTACCGGCCAGTTGCAAGTTCTTTAATTTTATAATAGATGGCGCTAAGAATGTTACCGATATTAATGCGTTACACTCGTGCAAGTACATGCCCCGCGCGGCTTCAACCTGTCGGAACCGGTTTAGTGTCAGTGCAAAGATTGATGTTGAGTGCGACGAACACGTGCTACGTAATTAAATTTCTGTTGGTGATTTTCGAAGTTCAGTGATTCAATTCAAAACAAATAACTCCTGGTAAGATTACTATGTATATATGACTATTAGATGCCGAATATTAATTCAACCTTTGTACGTTTGTTTTCATCTGAAATCAAAATTCCTTTTTTTTCCGTTTCCTTCAGTACCGGCCATTACGATGTCCTGCAGTACCGGCCATTTATTAAATTCGTTTTTAAAAGGTTTGCATTATTTACAGATACACAAAAATGCCAAACGATGCAAATGATAGTCAAACGAGGCAAAAGAAGGGCGCCTGGGGTCCGGAAAATATGCGTAAAGCTGTAGAAAAGGTACTGAATAACGAGATGAGTGCACGTATGGCCGCAGAACGCTATCAGGTACCTCGAACTACGCTGAATGACAGAATTAGTGCTATTAAAAATAATGCAGAGATGTCCATTGAACCAGCTATGGGTCGTTTTCACAATACTTTTTATCCTGAACATGAAGAAATAGGTATTGGTGGCACATATCAAAGATCTGGCCAATAGGCTAATGCCTTTAAACAAACAAGAATTTTTACGTCTTGCTTTTCAACCAAGAGTTTACTGTCAGGAAGAGATGTCAGAAAGAAAACCAAAAAAAATACCAAAGAAAATCTACCTCCTACTCACAGACCGGTTGAAGAAGACACAGTTTGCCCTTTGTGCGCTGAATGTCTTGAAGAAGACTGGATACAGTGTGGAAACTGTAAAATTTGGGTTCATGAGGCTTGTGCAAACATATCGGAGCTATCTGATCAGTACATTTGCGATTACTGTACTGTCTAAATGGTTACCTACTTACTGGCCGGTACTGAAGGACAATTATTTTTAGTCTGATTTTTTCTAGTCTTTAAATTGCAATAATAAAGCTGATTATTTCTAAATGATTTAGTAGTTTTTTATTTTTATTAAATAGCCTATTAGTACTTATAAAATATAAGGAAGTACTGAACATATAACCTTAGATATTTTCATTTTTTTGTGGATAAACCTTAAGGTGACGGTACTGTAGGACTCTCCCCTACCTATCATTAAATGGCTTAATAGAGGGGCTCGTGGCTAAGTAACAGTCGATCGATCAGGTTAAGCTACGCTGGCTACGGACGGTCCGTGGATAGGTGACTTTACGTACCGAAACCCCTCCGGCCTTGGTCCCGGCTGTCATTCGTGGGTCTTTGAAAGTCGTTACGCGTCGTCAGTAGCCCAAAAGTCTGACAACCAGTCATACCATACCCCTTGGTATAGTAATACCCAGTATCTGGGTTGTGGAGGTCAGATAGGTCGCAGGATAGTCGCTCCATGTAAAATACTGATATTCAGGTGCATCTGGTTAAGGTGGTAAAGAGTTTTCCCATCTTAAACATAACTCATGAAATGCGGGTGCTATAAATAAACTTTACCTACCTACCCTTACTCTGGAAAGTACAGGTGTGAAGTTATACTATATTTTAACATTCAAACTAATTTTGCTCTCTCCCAATTCCAGCCAAACGCGAGTACGATGACTTACAGCGCAGATACAACATTCTCTTCGAAGAGAGACAACACCTGGACGGTGAGCTCCGAGAGCGGACGAGAGAGCTCAGCAAGCTCAAGAATGTGTCGGAGAAGCTGTTCAATGAGTACCAGCAGCTCAAGAACCAGAGGGATGTGGATGCGGGGGTTATGAACAAGTGAGTTGGGTTTTTGAACTGTTAATGTATATTCAGCCTCGTACCTAATTGATTTGCCGCCGTTAGACCCATAGTACGGTCAGCAACAAAAGTCTGTTAACACTTCAGTTGTTTAAATCTTAATTATTGAGCAAAATTTTCTTAAACAACATGTAGTTAAAGAATATTTAAGAATAATTAACTCTTTGCTATTACATGAAATAGTGAAAACCAATGTATCAATTTAGATGATTTGAAAAAGTTAATTGACTTTTGTTGCTGGCTGTACAAACACGGGGTTAGTCTCGAAGAATTTAAAGAACGCATTTAAAGTAAACAAAAGCAGGTTATCTTGACAAATACCTTGGTAGGTAAAGGTTGGAATTAAAAGTTGATGTGTTTCCCACTTTATCTTATCTAAGAGGGCCACGCGTTATGTGGAGCTTAGGTATCAATTAGTGGTATACAATGTATTCAATGGCATTTTGTGTTTGAATAATTCTTCAGGTTTTTCATTTAATTTGGATAATTAATTAATTATCCATCTATTTGACTAACAAAACTCTTTTGGATTAGAAGAACTATGAAAGACGTAATGTAACAAATAAATCAAACATGGCTTTGGTATCAAACATGGCAGGTATGCGTATGTCACGGATCTTCCGTGGCATACGCATACCTACCGGTCCGTCATTTTGATTTTTTTCAAAATGGCAGCCACGCATGAAACCGATGTAAATCGATAGCTGACATTAATGCAAACAGAAAACACAATAAGACATCCATTTACATTGATGACAGCTATATCTTAATATGGCTAAAGTCGCGACAGTAAGTATGCCAGGCTCCATATAAAAAACTTCAATCCCCCTTAGAAATTAACTAAAATTCTGTTCTTGACTATCCCTGATTGTCTATGTCAGTTTCGATATTCTTCTACTACACAGTAATTATTTTCTTCAATAATATTTAAAGGATCAAAGGCAACAGACAATTAAAAAAGTTACCCATTTATAACAACTTCTAAGTGGTGTTTATCAGTAATATCTTTTTTAGTATAACTCTGTTTCAACTAATCTAAATATGTCTAGGCGACGTTCACACCATATACTCGGCCGCTTACCGATTATACTTCTGACCGACTGACAGTCCTTAGTTTTTCATGAAAAACAAACGGCTGTCAGTCGGCGGGTGGACATGTTTTTTCATACATTTTGTACTGGACGGTCACAGTCGGCTGACTATACGCTTTGGGGTAGTCTCAAATCTGACGGAAGATGCGTCGCGTATCGTCAGTCGCGTCACGTTAGAACGGACAAGTATATAGTAACCATAAACACTTAACCGATGATACCTTAGTGCGTCGAGCGAATGATGAGATTAAATTAAACCCAACGTATCTTCCGTCAGATGTGCGACCAGCCTTCGTGTGAATGCAGCTTTAAATGCGGGTTCTAGTCAATAGTTAAACACGATGAGATCTAACCCACAATCCCTCGCTCGCCAGTTTGATGCCTTAACCATTAGTCTATCCATTATCCTTACAAATTCTATAACATACTAGCTTCTGCCCGCGGCTTCGCCCGCGTGGATGTCGGAACTAATCCCATGGGAACGTGCTACCAGGATAAAAAGTAGGTATGTGCTTCCCCAGGATGCCATCTATCTCTTTGCCAAATCAGAAGTTCAGTGGTTTAGGCGTGAAAATGTAACATACAGTTTCAAGTTCAAATCCTCCCCTAAAAACCGAATTACCCCTTTTTGCCCCGTCAGGGATCAATTTTCGACAACTTTACATACTTATTATTAATTACTTTCTGTCGAAAGTATCAATGCTGAGTTTCGAGTTAATCGGACCGCGCATTCAATTTCTTCCACACAAACTTCAACACCCCTATATCCCCATTTGAGGGGTAGTTTGAAAAACTTATAATGATAAACTTTATTACTTACTTAGGCAAGTATTGTTGCCAAGTTTCAAGTTTATTAACAAAATTAATAAGATTTTGCATATAACTGTACCCCGCTTTTCACCCCCACAGGGGTGGAATTTTAAAATATTCTTGAAAATTCATAACTTGACTCAAAGATTATTTATACCAATTTTATAATTAATCAAGCCACTTATTATAATCCTCCCCTGTAAAATTAACTACCCCTTTTCACCTCGTAAGTGTTATTATTTATTTTTAGTCTTAAGTACACACACACTGAGTTTCGAGTCAATCGGATCGCGCGTTCAAATTCTTCCACACAAACTTTAACACCCCCATAGCCCCTTTGAGGGGTAGTTTTGAAAAACTAATAATGATAAACTTTATTGCTTACTTAGGCGAGTATTCATGCCAATTTTCAAGATTATTAACCTAACGAATAAGATTTTTCATATAAACTGTATCCCCGCTTTTCACCACCACAGGGGTGGAATTTTGAAAAATCATTTGGGATGTGTTCATAACTTGACTTAAAGATTATTTATACCAATTTTCGAGTTAATCAAGCCACGCTGTAAAATCCTCCCCTGTAAAATTGACTACCCCTTTTCAGGCCGTCAGGGGTAGATTTTCGAAAAACCCTGATACACATTATTCTTCTCTTTTAATTATAGGTATAAATACTGAGTTTCGATTAAATCGGACTGCGCGCTAAAATTCTTCCATACAAACTTTGAAACCCCCCAATCCTCTTTTAGGGGGTAGTTTATAAAAACAAAAAATGCCCAACTTCATAATTTACTTAGATAAATATTCGTGCCAAGTTTCAAGTTTATTAACTCAAGGAATAAGATCTTTCATACAAACAAAATCCCCCCATTTCACCCTCTTAGGGGTGGAATTTCGAAAAACCCTTTCTTAGTGGATACCTACTCTTCACAAAGAATACACCCTCCAAATTTCATGTCTCTAGGACCAGCGGTTTAGGCTGTGCGTTGATGTCTCAGTCAGTCAGTCAGTCAGTCAGTAAGGACTTTGAATTTTATATATATAGATTAAAACCTAACCTCGTCAATTTCCAGGGTGATGCAGCAAGCGGGCGAGTGGTACAAGCAGAACAAACAGTTGAAGCGCCGCAGCACCGCACTCATACAAGCCCTGCCGGCTAAAGCTGTGGAGATTGATCTCACTGACTCGATAGATACAGGTAAGATGATGGTGGATATCAAGTCAAGTCGCTGAAAACCAGCGCTGGGACTCCTCGCATAGGGTCGCAGCATTATGCTGAGCGATGGCCTTTTTGTGACGCATATTTTCCCCCAACTTATTATTTTTTGTCTTTGTGTTAGAGCGTTATTCAACACGAGAGTGTACAAAATTATCAAAACTACTTTAAAAATCAAACTTGATAAAATAAATGTCAAAAAGATTGTTTCCATGTACTGTGTTCCTTCTGAAACACCCTTGTCTCGTTGTTAAACAATTGACTGTACCCACAGTCAATTGTTTAACATGATCAGAAATAAAAACAACAAGGGTGTTTCAGAAGGAACACAGTACATGGAAACAATCTTTTTGACATTTATTTTATCAAGTTTGATTTTTAAAGTAGTTTTGATAATTTTGTACACCCTCGTGTTGAATAACGTCTGTGTGAATTTTGATCTGCCACTTATAATAATAATAATAAAATAATAAAACATTATTGCTCAAAAAATTACACGAGTTTTTACATTGGCCCCAAACTAGGCAAGCCTGTATCTTGGGCACCAATATGGAGGGTTTACCATTTAAAACATTTATTTTAAAAACATGTTAGAATCAATAAAAGTATAATATGTTTGCTTCAAATCACAACAAAAAACTAAATAAAATCTAAGAATCAAAATTAAAGAAAACATAACAATCAAATCGAGAATGAAAAGAAAATATTAATAATAAAACTAGAGATAAAAACGCTATTATTATGTGAATGAGTGTGAGTTTATGTGTGTTGTGAATGAGTGTGAGTGTGTGTGATCATGTGTTGTGAATGAGTGTGAGAGACACTTACTGACAAAAACCTATTTGGAGTACCTAACTAAGTGGAAAGGTACTCAACATGACAACTAATAAACTTGCATTCGTTGTTATCAGCCTTCAAAACGTTACTGTTTGATTAAAACCTTACTTGAATTATTGTATTTGAATCCTGTATTTTTTTACAATATCGTCGACCATCTTACTTACTACAAATACTATAATGTCTGTTCCAGCCTCAGACGCCAGCAGTAATGAAGAAGTCGAGTTCCTAAAGCAGACAGTTTCGGAGCTAAGTCGACAGATAGCGACGCTACAGACTGAGCTCAACGCGGCCAAACTGCAGGAGTTTGAGGCGCAGGAGGCCAACGTGGCTATTGGACAGGTAACTAACGGCTATTCATCCCTCCATTTAACTGGGCTTCTCATTGAAATTAGCTTTGCAATTTAGAGTACAGACGCCAGCACATCAAGCTACTAAAATCTGTCAAATTTCTTTAATAGATTTTCAACTTTATCACTAAAGTATTAAGGTTCAAGGTTGATTGGGAAAATTTGTCAATTTCGGGTAGCTTGACCTGCTGGCGTCTGGACATAATGCACTGAGTGTTTACCTCGTCCTTCTTTGAAAGTTCTAAATGCCCTAAATCTAGGTATGCATGTTTTAAATGTTCTGATGCCTGCAATGTGAGACACATTCTCGGCTTGGTAATTGGAAGCGGTGATACCCTTTACGTCATATTGCCCCTGTAGCGGTACAACGCTACATGCTAAGAACGCAAAATACTGACGTCACGCAAAATCTTGCATCTCGCAAGCAGAGTTTACCGCGCAACTAGCATATATACAACGGCCCGACATATCACCGGGCAGTTGCCCGCCAGACACAACACCCGTCTGGTCGGAGGATCCTCCCTTTTCTATGGAGGATGAGTGAACTTTACACCCTGTTCCTCATACCTCTATACTCCTTTACCCCTTTTCGTAAACATGCGGGTCATTAGTTATCATACATGCGGGTTATGAGTTCAGCCGCGAAGCAGCATTGCGTTGTCCTAGTTCTGTCACAGGTTCTGTAGAAATTATAACAAAATGTTACCATTCTGTTTAGTTTTGTTTGGGTGACGGGTGCAATACTATGACTTTTTTATCCAGATGTATACCAGAAAATGGTTAAACAAAGAAAACACTTTACACTATCACAATTTATCAATCCTTCACTCACAAAATATCTTCACCATTTCAGGAATTAGAAGCCGAGAAGGAGAAATCCTCAGCCCAAGAAAAGGAACTGCAAGAGCTCCGCATACAAATAGAGAGACACAACCGGGTGTCCAAGTTACTGATGGAAGAGGTGACCGGATTGAAGAACAACGCGGATACGGACCGGGCGATGGCTGAGACGTTAGTACTCTTGTCTTCTTCGGGTCTATTTTGTTGGCTCAAAACTTCGCCACCTCCATGGTGTAGTCGGTGGCAGCGCAGAGGTCACTTTGGCCGCACTGGGCCTGCCGGGCTGTGCGGCGAGGTCACCTCGGGCCCACGCGTGTAGTGTGTCTGATCATGATCAATGACCTAATTTGTAAGATTCGATTCGCAAAATGTCTACTATATGCCGACGATGTAAAGCTAGCTGCGCAATTACAAAAAGATATCGATACTAGTAAATGCAGCGTTATGACTTATGGTCGAGGGTTGAGACCAATAAAATACGTGGGGGGTATAGTGATCACTCGTGTCACCAGCGTTAAGGACTTAGGAGTGACTTTCGACTGACATTTAGAGACCACGTTTCTGCCCTTGCAAAGGAATCCTTTAGGCGTTTGGGATTTGTCTTGAAGAACGCTCGTGACTTTCGCAATCCCAGTATTATTAAACTTCTATACACCACTTTGGTTCGGAGTAAACTCGAGTCCAGCGCCTGTGTCTGGCATCCACACACTGATGCTTGAGAAAGTTCAGAAAACCTTCCTGATTCATGTACCCAACGAACTATCTTCTAGGGGTGTTGGGCTTCAAATTGTTGAAGGTAAGAAGGGGCCTTTGATCAGCTCACGATTGCCTGTAAAACCCTAAGCGGTCGTATTGACTGCCCTGAGCTCCTCGGACTTTTCTGCTGCCTATTTGTGCCCGACAAATACCTTGGGCACCGTCAAAGCCGCCGTCATAACCTGTTCGCACTACCGCTATCTAGATCGGTTGCTAGAGCTGAATCCCCGGTATGTCGAACCCTAAGGATGCTAAACGCCCTCCTGACTGCCGACCCTGAATGTGATGTGTTTGCTGATGAATGGAAGAAAATAATGCGTGACTGTCTGGTGTTTTGTGAGAGACAATATGCGAGGGTGTCCACTGTTAAATGATAGTTTATGTTAGTTTATGATGTTTCTAATTTATTTAACCATTTACGCAAATAATTATTAATAATTTTATCCACGAATTGTATATCTTTGAATTTGAATTAAATTTTGTTATTGTATGTTATTTGAATGCTTATTTTATTTTAATCTTTATAATTCTATATTAATTAATGTAATTGGACCTGTGCCGTTTTAATTAACTATAAATAAATAAATAGTTTTTTTAAGAGCGGTAGTTTTTGAGTGACACAATTTTTTTTAGGCCGTTTTAAGGCTAGCTAAATATTATGAAGAATGTATTCTTTTATATATATTCTTTTTGTGACAATATCTCAAATCGAACCGTTTTGTAAAGCCCTTTTCTCTCCTTCCAGATACAAGACCGAAGCCCGAGCGGCCAAGAAGCGCGTGAAGCTGCTCACACACCAGAGCTCCCTCCTGCTGGGCGAGCTCGCGCTGGACGAGCGACTCATGCTGTTGCTCAGCGAGGTGGACTCGCTCAAGGACGCGCTTGAGGAGCAGAGTGCCCGGCATAGAGACCAGCTTGATGACCTTCAGGTAAGAAACCTATGTTAGATAATTGTAGGGATATAAACTGTATCTATGCATAAAATCACGTCAAATTGTCGCATTAATAATGTACTAGCTTCTGCCCCCGGCATTGTCCGCGTGAAATTCGCATCGCATTGCCTACCCGCGCTAAGTATTACTTCCGTTTTCGCTTAGCGTTCTTTGTGACTTTTTTTGTGTTTGCTCGGCTCCTAAGGGTCCTGGCGTGATGGTAGGTCTATAGCCTTCCTCAACAATTGGGCTCTCAAATGAAAATATATTTTTTCAAGTCTGACCTGTAGTTCCAGAGATTAGCGCGCTCAAACAAACTCTTCAGCTTTTTGTTAGTATAGATGTCTGGGTGGCATTCGGGCCACGTAATAAGTAGTCACCGCTATCTTTCTATAAGCATCTGCCATGCCTCTCAGAGACAAAACTGTGATGCCTCACGTGCCTGTAACCACACTGAAAGACACAGTTGAGTGTTATCTAGAACCTTCCTGTAGCCTATGTTGTTAGCAATGGTTTAAACTGTATCTATCCAATAAAAACACGTCGATTTGTTGTTACCGTTGCTGCGTGATGGAAGGACAAAAAATTACACTTTTGCATTATGAATGTGATTAGGATTGAGTGGCAGACTGACCTTTGCAAGTGAGATTGACTTAATAATTATGTATTATGCATTTGCAATATATTCTAGACTTGAGATTTAGCTAATATTCCAAGTTCACCGTGTAGATATAGACCAGAAGCTAGCTTTTAAAAAACTTAATTAAACGGATAATTTTGCTAGTCATTACTATTTTTTAAAGGCGGATACGGAAAGCGAAACTGAGGGCGTAGTGCGAGATTTTCTACCTACTCGATGGCGTTAACGTAAACTCAGATGTATGGAATGACAGCAGTGCTATCGAGTTTCCACTAGATGGCGCTGTTCTTATTAGAACAGCGCCATATATAGATATAGATTATTATTGATTATTATAGATTATGATTATTTTTTATAGATTTGTACGGTATTCCGTACAAATCTGCGTTTACGTTCACGCGATCGAGTAGGTAAAAAACTCGCAGTACGCCCTCTGATATCATTATGAGTCTAACTTGTAAGTGTGGTGCTAAATAATTTGATTTAAAAAATACGCCAGTAAGTTGTCTAAAACGAAAAGTCCTAATTCTATTAGCATGTCGATGGAATTTAAATAGAGCCAGCTTAGAATCTGACTTGGCACCTTCAGTACCGTCCATCAGTTCATGTAAATATAATTTTCATATTTTTAAACACCAATTGTATTTCACAGTTGAAACTAGCCGAAAAACACGAAGACACGGACATTCTTGTCTGGGAGGAGAAGATAAGACTGGCAGAAGAAGACGCACAAAAGGCGGTAGAACGAGCGGAGAAGGCAGAGAAGAGACTGCAAGAGATGGAGAGGAACAGGCCTGTTCAGAAGAGATCTAATCTTATATCGAGGATCTCTTACTTCGAGAACGCAGGAGAGAAGAAGGAGAAAGAAGAAGTGAAGGAGGAGGTTGTGGAAGTTGTTGGTGAGTGAAACTAATATTTATTACTATCATCATCATCTGCCTAGCCTTTTCTCAATATGTTGGGGTCGGCTTCCAGTCTAACCGGATGCAGCTGAATACCAGTATTTTACATGGAGCGACTGCCTATCTGACCTCCACAACCCAGTTACTGAGTATTTAACAAATATTTATCACTATACAGGGTCAAATTAAATAAGCTAGCGAAACTCCGCAGACGTGATGGGTATCGATATCTAAACATGAACAAACAAAAAATCTAATACTCGTATTTTGAAGAGTTTTTTTGTTGGGGTCATCAACCGCAGGTTGTGTGCGCAGGTAGTCATTTGAAATCACAGTTTCAAAATCAGTTTATTTTTGTGTAAACTTTACAGGCCTTATGGCTATCGATATCTTATTATCTATACTTACACGATAAACCAATAAAAAATAAGCAATTAATTATTTCTCAACTCATACTTATAAAGTAACAACACCACCTGCGGTCCCAAAAAAAGCGGCTGCTGAGCATGAGGTCCTGGGTCCGATTCTCGGGTCGGGTGAAGTGTTATTCGGTTTTCAATCAGGAATGCCTCAGTAGCAGCCCGGGGTCATGCCCGGTTAATGGCACTCGCCTCCTATGATATGGGACCTAAACATACCTAACGAAATGAGGGTGTACTATAGGTACACGTCTGCTTAATCCTTCGGAGAATACAGGATGATGATGTTATGTACTTACTTTATTTTTTCGAATCGATAGTACCTACGTTTTATTGTATTATTTAGGTCCAGTAGATGGCACGTTAATTGCATCATCAGTAACATTATGAATGTCTCTAGGAGTAGGGACACTTATTGGAGACCCCAGCAATTGGACAGTCCCGACAGACCCCAGCAAGAGCACTGCTTTCATACTGGGTTCGGGATGGATCCATAATACCCTATTTTGTTGTAGCGGTATCTACTACGCCACATGCGAACAACGCGTCATACTGACGTCACGCAAATCCTGCATCTCGCAAGCAGAGTTTACCGTGCCATTAGCATAGATACAATTTCCCAATATCAATCATTGGGCAATTGTCCGCCAGACACAACACCCGTCTGGTTGGAGGATCCTCCCTTTTCTATGGAGGATGAGTGAACTTTACACCCGGTTCCTCATACCTCCAAACTGGTGACCCCGAGCATGAACGTCAGCGCAGCCTTCGTGCACCTACATGTGTGCATTTGCTAATAAGAAGTCATTAGGTATTATGGCTTAGAGGTCCAGAGCAGATTAGAGGGGTGGTGGGAAAGACTCGAGACCGTTGGCCTGAGAGTAAGTCGGACCAAAACTGAGTATCTGTTTTGTGATTTTGGCGGTCTCTCCAGTCCTAGGCCCATATCTCTCGCCGGAACGCCCTTATCGATCTGCTCCGACTTTCGGTACCTCGGGTCGCTTGTCCAAGGAGATGGCGAAGTAGACCGAGACGTAACGCACCGGATCAACTCAGGATGGATGAAATGGCGACAGGTCACAGGAACAACTTGTGACCCACGGATGCCCCTCAAGTTAAAGGGGAAAATTTATAAGTCTGTGATAAGTCTTGTCGTACTTTATGGGTCTGAATGAAAAATTTATGGGCTGTGAAGAAGACGGATGAAAGGATGCATGCAGCTGAGATGAGAATGTTGAGATGGATGTGGAGTGACGAGAATGGATAAAGTAAGAAATGAGTATATAAGAGGAAGTTTGAAAGTGGCGCCAGTGACAGAAAAGTTGAAAGGAAATCGTTTGGCTTGGTATGGGTATGTGATGAGAAGGGACGAAACGCATGTGACTAAAAGAGTGATGAATATACATATTGATGGGTGGAGAGGGAGAGGAAGGCCGAAGAAAAAATGGATGGATTGTGTGAAGAATGATATGAAAGAGAAGGGAGTGAATGATAGCGTGACGGTTGACAGGGGAGAATGGAAGAAGAAAACGTGTTGCGCCGACCACAAGTAACACGGGATAAGGGCAGGAAGATGAAGATGATGAGGTATTATGTTCTATAAAAAGGTTTCGTTGGATTATATAGAAAAATGTGTTTATTTCTATTAGGTACAGTAAAACTATTAAATATTAAAAACGGAAAACAATAAATTTTATAATGCAAATAGGGCTTCAGCGTAGCATAATGTCAAATGACAACAAAAGGTGTACCACCTGACGCTGATTTTTCGCTGCAAGACAATACAGATTCTAGCTTGCGTTAAACAAGCTACATCTCACTATTATTATTTGACCATTCCAGCTCCCCCCGCAGAAGCAGAACGGCAGCCGTCCCCGCCCCCTCCCCCGCGCACCCCTCCCCCCACCCCTACGACCGTGTCCCCCCCCGGCCCCCCGGCGGCCCCGCCCCCTCCCCCGCCGCCCCCCTGCATGCCGCCCCCTCCCCCCCCTCCCCCGCCCCCTCCGGCCCCCGTGGCCTTCGAGTTCGGGCAGGCGGACGACATGGCCAATATGTTGGCCAACAAGAGTGGCACCTTGAAGAAGAGTAAGCAGAACGGCGCTGAGTGTGGTGAGTGAAATCTTTTTTTATATTAATAAGTTTTTACAACGTGCAGTTTCCACATTAGTACACATTCGAACAGCAACTTTATGTACTTATAGCAACAAAAATTCCTTTACCACATATACTAATTTTCTTAAATTTTAAATCAAAGGGTGAGATAGTATGTATAATATATATTACAAGTATTACGTTTGAACGCATTATATATCGACCAAATGTTAAATTAATGTAGACTCAGTGTAGTTGTTCTCGAATTTTGCTCCTTACCTGCTGCTTCGCCCAAATCGTCAGTCCACCTGGCGCGTGGCCTACCTACCCTCAAGGTAAACAGGCAAATCTACTCTACCAACTCCACTCGATCACTAATGAAAACCTATCTTCCGTCAATGACTCAATGGAGGCGAAATGTTTTCACTATCTATAAAAATGGCATAACATAATAATATATCCTACTACATTATCCTGTTTGGTACAGCAGTGCAGAATAATAGCGGCAGCGACATCTGCCTACCTTTTCTGTCCCATCGCAGAGCAAAAGCCGCTTCTCTTGAAGACACTAATATATTTATTTTGCTAAAACGCATTTATTTTCTCCCCAGGTGGCGCCATAGACGCAATAGTAGACCAAATCAAAGGCGGTAAGTTTCAGCTGAAGTCCACCGACCGATCAGTCACAGAGAAGAAGGCCAAGGAAGAACAACCTGAGGCCGTGAAGGAGATGCTGGCCATCCTGGGCACGCTGCGCAAGAGGCGCGTCAGTACCAGGCCTGGGTTTGTAGGCGATGGGGACTAAGGAGTGTTGGGTAGTAAGTGCTTATTCTATGAGAGTTCCGGCCCATTCGCATGTTATTCTGTGATTGACGATATATTAAAGATGAATAGACGTTCAGATTTTTAAATCGACCAGCTGTGTATCCGATGGGATTTCCTATATGCTAATATGACGAACTTCTGTACAAAGTGGCCTATTTAGGGGATGAATTTTCAAAAATCCTTAATGTTCACTTTCGTTATTTAAGGAACACTTATGCAAAATTTATGGCTTCTAGACCTAAGTTTGGGCTGCAGGTTGTATTTCTTTACGAGTTGTCAGCATATATTTTATCATTTAAAAAAAAACTACGATCTGCTAAGAACAATTCGTCGATGTGTGAGTGGGCTGTTACTTATTCCGTTTCAGGCTAATCCAAATAGATTAAGTTTGGTCTAAACAAGTCCTTTAAACATACAGTAAGTAGATAGCTATAAATTGTGCTATTATTATGTTTTTTATGTTTCTATTATTATAATAGTAATAGCATAAGAACAATGTTATACGACGCGACGCTAGGAAGAATATTAATAAATAACAGACATATCTATAGGAATTGACTATTTTAAGAACTTGATGATAATTTTAGTATTGATATTATAACATTTATGAAAAAAAAAACAAAACATCTGCAGTGCAATTCTGTAACCATCTCACCGTGAAAACTTAGGTGAAGTGAGCGTGGAGTGAGCTGTCATTCCAACTATTGTTAGGGATTGACACAATTGACAGCTCACTTCACCTAACTTTTCACAGTGAGATTTTTACAGAATCGATCGGCTGTTGCTGAAAATTTGCTTATACTTTGACTGTCAACCTCAAGCCAAATGATTGAAATGGCTGTGTTTTTTCCAGTCAGCCAATTACAGAAGATAACCTGAGTTTGACAGTCAGCCTTTCAAAAATCTGGTAATATTACATATCTACAGAAAAAAATAGACGTTTTATAAAAAAAATGTAAATCTAAAGTACACGAAAAGTGCCTTAAAATGTGTGTAGTAGTGCCAATTGTATTAGTATTATCCGCCATCTTTGTCAGTGTTGCCATTAGCTTAAATATTAAATGTTGAATAGTATAAAAAAAAGATATTTTGACGCAATTTTAAATTATTTTTAAGAATGAGATATTTTGCATCGAACAAAATGGAAATTATTTTAGAATTGGTATAGGTTGTGTATTAGAAATGATATTAATACGTTTTGTATTTATAATTATTCCAAAATTGATTGTGATTACAGCATTTATTTTTTCAAATGCATCTTGACTGCATTTTTAACTGTGACAACCCAGAAGAGAATTGAGCTTTTTGAGCAATTGTGTTTTTCTTATCCGACTGATCTTGAGTCTAAATTATATCGATAATTGAACATCCGATATTACATTGTAGAATGATTAAAATTGATAAACCAATTCTCGAAATTTAAAACGTTCAAAATCTAGTCGCAGTCTCATCTCGGCGACAAACAAATGCCAGAAATGTAGGCAAATTTGAGGTGTTTTTGACAGATTGAGACTGAGATCAGACTGTGAACGTTAAAATTACGAGCATTGCCCCACAAAAATTAAGTTGACCGAGACAATATTATGACAATTATATTTAATGAACATAACTTTGTGACTTATTAGTTTTAGTTAATAACGTCATGATCTGAGTACTGTAAGGATTATGTTTTTAATATTGTATAGTTTATGATGATGTATAGTTACTGTGAATTGCTTCCATTGTCTTGTACAGGTTTAAATACATTTTAAAAGCTCTATGCTCGTTTGCAATTTTGCTCTTTATGGGCCGATTTTTTTATACATGGCTCTTAATTATTAAAACATTGCAGATTTGAAGATAATATGGGTTTATTTCAAAGTGTCTAGATTGGCAATATCTTCCTGAATGTAAAAAAAAGGAAACAGAATTTGCATGAGCCGGATAAGTAGGTAAACCGAAACTTATTCGGAGAGGAAATAAGACATAAAAGTCCTGATTTATTCAAATATTCTAGGCCCATAGTGCGTCCATTATATAATCTTTATTTACATAACATCACGCCTTGTTTACCTGAAGGATTGGGCAGAGGTGTACAAACTGTAAACTTAATTTACTTACTATATTGTGTCATGGGTTTTGACTATGTATTTAGATGTGTCCAAGTACATAATTGATTGTATACTAAAGTTACCCGCGGTGCCATTGTGTTGACGTCGAAATTGAAGCATTTTGTAAAGTATTATTTACTGTAGTCCTAAGTATACACTGAAGTTTTTATTATACAATATAGATATATCGAAATATATGTTCTTTTTTATTTATTTGTTTAAGGTTCCTTTTACCGTAACACACACAAACATCACACCATCAGGCAATACCCAGAAGGTACCTATAGGCTGAGGCGTATTTTGCCGTTGTATGGAATCGACCCCATTGCCACTACCCAGGCACAAATTACTGTTACTGAGAAATATTAGGTCGGCAGCAAAATAGTGGCGGGGCCGATTACCCAAGGTAAACTTTTTTATCCTTTTCGTATCTTTTGTCGTGCAAGTTACAAACACACAGAACTACAACAAGTTGATGTCAGGGCAGAATGGTTAGAAAGTTAATAGCGGAGCACATATTTATGTTTCTGTATTCAATTCGAGACACTGGTTGCCTGAAATTACTACGCTTTTGTAGCACGATACATTAAATTATCGTCCACTCGTAAAGGCCTCAAAGAAAAACAACAGTATCATGATATAAATAGTAATAGTTTCTCATACAATATACAGGGGAGTGAGTACAATAAATATGACATGCAAGCTGGTCACGGCGGCCGCACTGCGCGTCAGGCTTAGCCGTAACGTTCTGTCTTGTCTGTCCATGTTATCGTCCTCCCTGGAACAGGGGAAGAAGAATTTATTGATATTTGTAAGCCGCTTCTGTTTTTCGTAGTATATAATTGTTAAAGAACGGTTTGTTAAAAAAAAAAACACTTTATTGGTACCTATAGCTATTTAAGGATGTTTTGGCGGTGTACGTTACCCCAGCAAGAAAGTGTCTCCTAGGGTTATAGGAGTAAAACGTATAATTTGTGCCCTAACTGCTGTAAATGTGCCCCCACATAAAAAATGTGTGCCCCCTGTCGTTTTGGAAAAAAACGGAAAAAACGATTCCTGCTGGGGTAACGTTTTTCTAGCAGGAAAATTCTAAACGAATGATCGGAGAGAGAAAAATTGTGCATGGCCAGAGAGCTTATATGTGTGCTAAAATGTGCCCCCAAAAATAAAATCTGTGCCCCTTCAGGTTTTCGAGATATTGCATTTCCTGCTGGAGTAACGTTTTGATGAATCGTATATCTCTACAACCATTGCATGTGCCCCTGTGGAATAAACATACACGAGTAGCTCTTAATGTGTGCCCCTATGTGCCCCCAATTAGATTTAAGAAAATATTTATAGTTTTCAAGTTATCGCGGTTTCATGAAAAACCGAATAAACATCGCAGCGCCTAAATTAGACAAGGCACAAGTTCGCTGAAAACTGTATTCGGTCCTTCTTGACGCGAATAATAACCATACAAAGTTTCAAAACTGTTCATGCATGCGTTTTTGAATAATCTTGCTAAAAGTCAAAACGATGGTGTCATAACTTTGACGGCAAAATACAAGGAACCGGCTCAATCCCAGATGTGTAGGTGTAAACCAAAATCATGTGCCTTTATTCAAAAATATATGGTGAAAATATTCAGCTTAGAATGTTTCGTATTAAGTAAATATTAACAAAAAACCAAAATATGTAAGCAACGGCTGGTTATCCGACCAAATTTGAATGACTACTAAAAAGCGACGGATTCATACATATCGATGACCTTCTTTACTTTACTCACTAACCGGTTCACACGTGTTGTGCCTGAGTACACTGACTTAGAAAAGTAATAAGTAATAAAATAAAGTTGTTATTGGATGATCTGTGATTTTTTGTGATGCGAATTTACTAATTATATGTTAGACTTAGATGAAAAACTGATCTGTGATTTAAATAATAATTACTACACAACGTGCAAATAATTTCTAATATTTATAGGTAGGCTATAGGTAGGAACTTTGATCTGTGATTTGATAATCACAGATCAAAGTTCCTACCTATAGCCTAGTTCCTATTGCATCAGCAATAATTACTTTAAGAATTAAAATTAAGGGAATAAAAATAATAATTTCCACATCAACAAGCTGTTTCATTTATTATAGTCACAGGGTGCATTTAATATATTTTTTAATTAGCCCCCAAAACTTTTGAACGCGACTGTACGGACAACAGCTTAGGTATAATACGTCCAATAAAGAAGGTCATCGATATGTATGAATCCGTCGCTTTTTAGTAGTCATTCAAATTTGGTCGGATAACCAGCCGTTGCTTACATATTTTGGTTTTTTGTTAATATTTACTTAATACGAAACATTCTAAGCTGAATATTTTCACCATATATTTTTGAATAAAGGCACATGATTTTGGTTTACACCTACACATCTGGGATTGAGCCGGTTCCTTGTATTTTGCCGTCAAAGTTATGACACCATCGTTTTGACTTTTAGCAAGATTATTCAAAAACGCATGCATGAACAGTTTTGAAACTTTGTATGGTTATTATTAGCATCAAAAAGGACCGAATACAGTTTTCAGCGAACTTGTGCCTTGTCTAATTTAGGCGCTGCGATGTTTTTTCGGTTTTTCATAAAACCGCGATAACTTGAAAACTATAAATATTTTCTTAAATCTAATTGGGGGCACATAGGGGCACACATTAAGAGCTACTCGTGTATGTTTATTCCACAGGGGCACATGCAATGGTTGTAGAGATATACGATTCATCAAAACGTTACTCCAGCAGGAAATGCAATATCTCGAAAACCTGAAGGGGCACAGATTTTATTTTTGGGGGCACATTTTAGCACACATATAAGCTCTCTGGCCATGCACAATTTTTCTCTCTCCGATCATTCGTTTAGAATTTTCCTGCTAGAAAAACGTTACCCCAGCAGGAATCGTTTTTTCCGTTTTTTTCCAAAACGACAGGGGGCACACATTTTTTATGTGGGGGCACATTTACAGCAGTTAGGGCACAAATTATACGTTTTACTCCTATAACCCTAGGAGACACTTTCTTGCTGGGGTAACGTACACGTTTTGGCGTGTGACCAAAATCGGAACTAACGCTTTTTTGAAAATTTGTTTTTTAAATTCATTACACAAAACAATTTCAAAAATGTTTAAAGTCCTTTCGCCCTCCTCTCCTTCTCTCTCTACCTCTGACGGTTGCAACCAAGCAGCAACCTTATTACTTATAACAACAATAAAGATTACTGTGATTTTGACTTTACAGTTGCAGCAACCTTATTGTTGGACGGCACGGTTGGCGCAGTGGTTAAGCGATTGACTGCTGCGCTGCGTGTCGCGGGTTCGATTCCCGCACGGAACAAATATTTGTATGTCCTACATGTATTTGTTCCGAGTCTGGGTGTTTTTCTATCAATAATATGTATGTATTTACAAAAAAAAAATGTATATAAGTAGTTTATCAGCCATCTTGTTACCATAACACAAGCATTAGGTTGCTTAGCTTGGGACAAATGGTGCTGTGTGAAATGTCAAGGGATTTATTTATTATTATTTATTGTCACGAGATTAAATCACTGATTTCATCACTGTGATATTGACAGTGATAGTGATGCAAAATCAGAGCTAAAATGAATGGATTGTACCAATACCGCTTCCCTGTCAACGTTCTTCGGGTGCCAAAAGATCTTTGAAGAACTGTATTGTTGTTGCATTTCACGAGTGCACAATTTAAATCATAATTACGAGTATGTCAATGGCATTATAGTGACATGAAGCGCGCTCGGGATTTGCAAAGATTTATACTTGGTAGCTCGGTAGTAGGTACCAAGTCTAAAGGTCTGAAACCATCATCATAATATGCCTGTCCACTGTTGGACGCACAGTGCTATTAGGATCTTTTGGCGCTTGAGTGATATTGACAGGGAGTGCTGTTGGTAATATGTGTGAAATTGTATTGAAAAAACAAGATGGCGACGTTAGTTCCAATTTTGACCACGCGCCTAATGATCCTTGTAGGTATATCCATAGGCCTTTCATGGCAATTATTACAAACATTAAAAAAGCTTGAAAAAAATAGATAAATAGTTACTTACTTCGGTAGGTGTACTCGTGCAATATAAAAAAAAAAACGTTCAGGCAAATAAAAAGAAGAAAAATAAAACAAAAAAATAGATAATTAGACTTTTATTTTTTAATTCTATTTCTACGAATTAAGTAACGATTGTTCTCATATTCATTATTAACTTGTACTGGACGGAATTATTATATCTACTATCAACAATAAATAACTATAAAAAATTATGCCAACAGTAGATACTTATTCAAACATTCTAATATGGTTAATAAAAATAGAATTAAAATCATCGTAGCACAAAACAGGGGATAAAATAAAAAAAATAGAAACAAAACATAATTATTTAGATTTTCCTATCAAGATTCATCTAAAACTTAAAGATTATAGACATAAACTAAACAAAAACAGATACAGAGGCTGCTTGCGTAAAACGAGAGAAAATATGATTTTGTCACTGGTAACAATTCAAACATAAAAAAATAAGGGTAATCAAAAACAAACCAAGTGTTTTGAAAAAAAAAATCAATTCATGTGTACAGCCAAGTTCGAAACATAAATATTATTATTCATAAACGCTTTACAAAATATTTTTTGTCCAAAAGACATTTTTCTATGGCATTTACCTATGAATAACGTTTGTTTTTTTAATATTTTGGTTTCTATAAAATCTATCAGCATTGCAAAGCTCAGCTTAAGCAGATACAGTGAGTGATTTATCCTAAAATTAGGTTATACCTACTCTCTTGTTGACTTCAAGTGTCAAATTATCACAGATTTGAAAGCACAATAAAGGCAAGCTTTTAATTTTATTTTCATACGTAATACGCAAACGGCTTCATTCGTTCTCTAGATATATTGTGTATAGCGAATATAGATTGTAACATGAAGTTGGGTCGCCCCTTCCACGGAGTAGCAGGCTGACGGCGGGGACTAAAAATAAACTGAGGGTTATGCAGGGACACAGTTTTACAAGTCAGCGGAACTTCACACACGCTACGATGGGTATCGGCATTGATAAGTACCAATATACATATATTTGAATGGGTAATCATCTAGCTTTTTCCCAACTAGACGTTGGGGTCAGCTTCTAGTCTAACCGGATGCAGCTGAATTCCAGTATTTTTCATGGAGCGACTGCATATCTGACCTCCACAATCCAATCCTATACCTCAACGGATATTCTGTCTCCCAAGAATGGAATATAGATAATAGCATTTTTTTATTGCTCTCGGATGGCAATGTAATACCTTATGACTGTTAAGTTTCGCTTATTTAAATTTAACCCTGTATAATTTGATTTGTACTACATTTTGTTCTAAAATATACTGGAATATACTATTTTGTTCTAGGATTTTAAGTACTTTCTACGAATTGGTGCTAGAAATAAAATAGTAAGTAGGTAGGCTTGCTAAATTGAAGATGAATCTAAATATTTTTTACATGATTGACAAAAGAAAACGTGAACACGTGAAAACAGATAAATATTTCATTTCTAAAACCTATTCGACGCTAATTTATAGAAAAAAAAAATACAATTTCGTTGCTAAATCTGGTAATTGGATGAACGCCCTACTTCCTAAGAAATCACAAAACAATACAAATCTATGCATTTAGCCTTAAAAATAGATAGCTTGTCGCAATTTCTTACAAAGCGAAAACATGCTTCAAACCAAAAAGCTGTTAAGCTACGCTTACACGGGCAACTTAAAGTGCGCAATTCTTGGCAACTGCCATACAATACAATCGTAGCATTGCAGTAGCTCGGAGTTGCCGATGAGTTATATTTAATCTAAGTTGCCAAGAATTACCCGTGTAAGCAGAGCTTTAGGTTTTGACAAAAAGCAGCCACATAAGTACATTCAAATTAATACATGTCTACTTAAAACTAACTACTTAGGTCTACTAAATGAAGCATTGTACAGTCCAACCAATGTTCTTGCCCCAATTTGGACACCGCTCTGTGCGAAATTTTCACTAAGACTTGGATATTTTGTCAGGGGAATACATGTCGTGTTAGGTAGGTAAATCTTTTAAAAATATTTTAGGTACCTATACGTTATTTACATAAAAAATAACCTTATTTCAGTTAGAATAAGGTTCATATTTGTACGTACGTAAGATAACGTTCACACACATATAAAACGCTTACTTGGCAAAGTAAAGTCAAAGTGTTAATCTCGCCCTTAGTACGAGCCACAAATTACTCGTTAAATAAAATATTCCCCTGACAAATCCCTACAGCGCAGCGTGTCGTAAGCAAGGTCCTTACGTGGAGAACTCCCTCAGCTTTTCGATGACAGCGCGTCTGTTCTTGGAGATCCAGTCGATGTTCACCTTCGCCTTCTCGATGGCTTGTTCTACGCTGAGCTTGGAGTCAGCCAGGTACTTGGAGTTCCTCTCGCGCCAGGATAGGAACTGTTTATGGTAGATAGAAAACAATTGTCAGTTCGAGATCAAGGTTTTATAACAAACTCTACAGCGACAAGGAGCCTTGCTTAACCTCGATGCTTGAAGCTTCGTGGCAAGGCCCATGGAAAAAAAAATTGTAACAGAAGCCAGAGGAGAGCAACCATCAGATTTTACATGAATGAAATTATGCATTCTTGTGTAGGTCTTATAGAGTAGAGTACAGCTCCATCTGATGATCCAGTTACCTATCTACAATAAGTAAATAACGTAACGTAACGTTACTTACGTTATCCAGCTCCGTCTGTGTGGTGAACTGTTCCAGCAGTACTTTCATGATCTGTCCCACACGACGACCTTGTCCCTTGAAGCTGGAAAGAATTATGAATAAGACATTAATAGTTATCATAAGTCATCTCCCTAGCCTTTTCTCAACTATACTGGGGTCGGCTTTCAATCTAACTGGTTGCAGCTGAACACCAGTATTTTACATGGAGCTACTGCCTATCTGACCACCACAACCTAGCTACTGGGTAACACTATAACCCTTGGCAAGACTGATTGTTAGACTTTCGGGTTTCTGAATACCCGTAACGACTGTCAAAGATCTATGTACGAATAACAAAATAATAATTAAGTCTTGGGGGGGTTATTAAAAACACATTGATGCACCTTTTTTCAACTCCTTCAGATAAGATTATATGCCCGCGCAAGGAACCAATAGCCAATCAATTAAGGTCAGTAGACGTTTTACGCCTGAAGCTATTGCCACTAAAAAGTGATTCTTTTTAGCTTTCTAAACTGTTGCATAAAACAGCATGCCCTCTACAACACTCATACGTGATGGTGTTATCGTCCATTATACGACCTAACATTTGGGTCACGTGAAAGCTGAATTTTCTCTTTGAGCTAACAAATACATAGTATGAGCCTTGAATACATTATCACCCAACCTACTGGGCCACCATAATAAGGCCAACTGTTCCATGTTTACTAACTAGAACCACACACACACACATTTAGTATCAATAAACACTAGGGTTATTTCTTTAAAACAGAATTTCGATACTTGATTCGAATACGGCAAGCCCTAACAACCTGGTGGAACTGTCGAAACCTAACACCTAGTATTCATAAACAATTCTTGTCTAAGTAAAGTAGCAATATAACAAGGTTTTTGCAACCCTGCGCGTCCGCGCGCATTGTGAGACATTTTAGTAATGTTTGTGAATACTGTATTAAAATTAATAATAAATTAAAATTCAAAGCTTTGAAGTATTTTATTAAAATCCACTCACGCATTATGGATATCCTCGATCCTCTGGTACACGAAGTCCTTGGCGACGTAGTAGCCGACAGGCGAGCGGATGATGTTGGCGATCACGGCCCCCGCGTCCTGGCGACGCACCTCCGAGCCTTCCGTTATCGTCCACTCCAGGTATCTGGGAGAGGGAGGTGTTGGTTCAGCAAGAGATGTATGACACATGTATCCAGTCACTTTTTCATATGTTTGAGGATAAAAAAAACGTTATTAGAAGAGGTTTTAATACAGCATCACTTATAAAAAATACCTACTGCATAGAACTGTTATCTGCTTTCTAATGATTCAAAGAGAGAGAGATTTCAAAGTTTATTTAGGGTTATCGGTAGTAGACACCTTTATTCCCCTAATGAGGAATCCCCATCGGACGATTTAGGTACAAACAGCGGGTTTTCTATTGTTTCTGCTGCATAACCAATACATTACCTACTTGAAAAATTACTGTGTCAGCTTCATCACTACAAAAATAAAACTTCAATTGGCGGAAATGTACGTCCGTCCGACGGACACAGCTGGGCCAGTCAGCCTTATAGAAAACTTGCAATATACTCACTGCGCCAATATCCAAATCTCCTTGGTGCACGTGAGAGCCTGCAGCAGCGCGTCCCTGGCGGCGGCCACGTTGGCGCGCTGCTCCCGCGCCAGCGCGAACCTCCAGTGCAGCACGCTGCCGCGCGACACGCCCACGCAGTACACCGTGCGGCGCAGGTCCAGCGGGATGCTGGGCAGTAACACGACTTTATCAAACATGTTCCTTGTGTTTTAGCTCCTAAATTGTCTACGTAACACACTTATAATGAGAATCATTTCATTTTGTGCATAGTAATGAATATTCTGGACATAATTTAATTTATTTTGACTATAATATACTTATACTCTAATATCTTGACATCAATTATTATTTATTTGTTTTGTATTTTGTAATGAAATTTAGAATGACTATTATGTAAAAATGCAATTAAATGTAATTTTTTTTATACCTACAAAATTTGTACGCCATTGTTGGCAAAACACAAAACATGGACGCTCACAACATCAATTAATTTAATACCTCGCATGTCTGATTAGTCAGTTTATGTAAACGCATGTTTGACAAATAAATTATCTTTTATCTTTTGAAAACCGCCATGCAGTGACGGCATGCAAATAATTAATGGATATTTTATTAAGCGGTAACATACAATTAATAGACAAAATAAATTCTTTGTCACTGTTATTGTTATCAGATTGAATATACTTACTGAAAAAACTATTTTCATCTAACCAGAAAAAAAAAACAAAAACCAATAAATTCGGAAATATGCCAATAAACTTGGCGTTGCTACCATTCGCCCAAAATAAATATTTAATATCATCGTTGAAAAAGTATTATTTGATAAATTAACTAAGCTAACTCACGGGTTGTTCTCATCAGGGTTTTCGGTGTCCATCCACTGCTGGAACAGCTCCATGGCATTCTCTTCACAGCCGGGCACCTTCATACGACACGCCCATGCACTTGTCGTCACCTATAAATTCAAACATATTTATTTTGAACAAAAACTATTTCCTGTCGTGCGCAATCACGTGGCGCGAATAAAAAATTTAGATTTCGAGAAAATTACAAGTGCACTTAAGAACTTGGCTGTACACACTACCGTGCACCCATCTAATGACAAAAGTTATAAGAATGTGGTTTTTTTTCTTATCAATGTATCTTTTTACAAAAAACTGAACTTACCTGCATCTTAACACTATTTAGATCATTTCCATTCATTATCCTCTTCGTAGCCAGTCCTCCTGACTTCTCATACGTCTCGCCGATCAGTTTCCTCACGAACTTCTGGAAGGCGCCGTATTCCGGAGTGCGCTTGAGAACGTTCTCGATCTTGGCGAGGGCTTTCAGACCGGTGGAGAGGGGCAGGTATTCCTTCTCGCGTTGGAGGTAGCTAGCTAGACTGGAGAGGGAAAAAGAGTATCTCTTTTTATTGCAAAAAAAACATTATTGGTCAGTCAGGCAGATTATTGAAATCAAACTGCGGAAAATACTATAGGTATGAATTGACGTACAGTATAGTATAGTGTCAATTACCTGAGCGCAGTGTTGTAGTCCAGATGGTTGGTCCAGGCGAGCGCGAAGGCGTCGGACAGCAGCTGCACGCGCGCCATCACGGGCAGCGCCTGCGCCGCGCCGCGCAGCGCGCCCGCCAGCAGCTGCCAGTTGCGCGCGTCGTAGTTCACGCGGTACGGGGCTGCGGGCAGGCGCTTGTATGGCAAACTTTGATAAAAGCTATCCTGTCGCGAGCAGTGCTGGCCCAGTAGTAACGGCCTCGACTTACGACTTGTAGGCTGTGGGTTCGAACCCAAGTCAAGTGTAAATTATTTCATTACCGCTGCTCTTAAAACAGTGAAGGAAAATACCTAACGTGAGGAAACCGGCATGTCTTAAAACCAAAAATTCTAAGACATGTGACATATCTACCAACTCGCACTGGGCCCGCGTCTAGATAACAGACCACCACGACCGGGCATATGTGTCAGTACTGGGAACATTGTAGGTTGATTATGACTGCCTACTCGTTTTGGAACCACTTTCGTTGCTCCTTTTTGGAACAACAGCAATGCTGCTCGGCAGATAAGATACCTACTGCTAAAACTGCAGGCATCTAGGATGGTAGCGGTATTCCATATGGCTCGATATCTAAATCTTCCACAAGAAGGTCTGCAACCGTTTCTCCCTAATCACTCACCGATCATATCATGGTTGAACAGCACCCACTCGTCCCTCCCGGAGCCATGCTGGAAGGTGTGCAGGTCCCCCACACCCTCGGAGGCCGCGAGCCACTGCAGCGGTGCGGGCGCGCCGCCCACCTCCGGCTCGCACATCACGCTCAGCGGCACCCACCACGACGAGCGCGTGTGGGACTTGGCCGCCAGGGAGAAGTAGCGACGCTGGGGGGGGGGAGGTTGCATGGTTAGCATTTAATTGAAAGCCGCCTTAACTTATTCATAATCTCAGATAATTTACATTTCATCGCCACTTAATCAGTTATCTACTTTAGTTTAATGTATTCTAAGTTGATTTTTGAGTGACCATTTGTAACAAAACGGACCTAATAAGTTTTTGTTGCCATAGAATTTGAACTCTGTTTAGTTAACATACAGTTTATTGTTCCATAAGTTGAAAACTATCTCAATTCCCGGGGTCTACTCCGAAGAAGTATCGGCCGAATGTTCGGCCGTTTCCTGCTACGAAGTTACTATAATTGGTTCGGCCGGTCCCGATCCTACACTCTTTCGAATACTGACTATGGTCCCAACCCAACTGAGCCGATCCGAACTTTTTTCGCATTTTTCAATAATATTCGATTCGGCCATGTGTCGGTCCGATCCGAATTCAAAAAAATAATTTTGCACTTCGGAGTAGACCCCCTGGCTCTAATACCACCCACCCCTCTGCCTAACCGTTTGAGGGATACAGCTTTTGTGATATGCTCACCTGTGAAATAGTAAGCGACTTGTCCTCATAGTCCCTGATGACGGTCAGTATCGGGTACCCAGTCTGCGTGGTCCACGTGTCCATGACCTCCTTCACGGTGACGTTCCTGGTCAGACCGCCGTACTCTTGGCTGACAGCTGTCAGTTCACGCCAGAGGTCGTCCTGCTCCGCGTTGCCATAGGAGTATTTGATGAGGTAGCTGTGGGGAGAGGGAAGACGGTAATTTATGTTATGTCATATTATAAAACGGACAGAATTTTTCTTTATGCAAGTTTGGCGACATCTACATCGCGACATGCAAACTACCCACCATAGTGACGTCATGCAAAAACCTGCATCGCGCAAGCAAAGTTTACCGCCCAACTAGCATATATACAACGTCCCGACAACGATCGTCGGGCAGTAGCCCATCAGACAACACTCGTGCGGTCGGAGGATCCTCCCTTTTCTAAGTATAAGTTATTTGGATTAACTGGATGATAATTTCAAAATTCCTGTAAGAATTCTATGTTACGAGCATCAAAGAATTCAAATCAAATCAGAAACAATCAAGTCGATCTTACGGCTAGGCCTCGAAATCATTCCCTACACAAATCTGCAGAGAGTAGCCCAGAGTAGGAACACAAACTGCTCTGATGATTTCAGATTCATTTTAAAACTAAAAATGGTTTCTTTAAAATCAAAGTCAAAAGTTATATATTCAAATTAGGCTGATCAGCACTTTTCGAACGTCAAAATTACATACGACAGTCCCCCAAAACGGCCGCCGCCCCAAGACTATATAAGACGCCCGCCCTTTACCACTTCCTAGTGGTTTAGCCGGAAAGAAGTGGCGCAACCAACACCCCAGCAGTTAGAGCCAGACAAATAAGCCAGATCCTATACAATAAGAACAACATACTGCGATCCCCATTCCGTCTTCAAATCAGGAGATTTGAAATGGAAATAATATCTGTAACAAATAAACTCAGTACAAGAACTTACTTGTGTATAGCCTTCCTGAAGACGTCGCTTCCTAAGAACATGGTCATCATTCTGATAAGCGTGGAGCCCTTCCTGTACGAGATCTCGTCGAAGATCTCCGAGATACGCTTCGGGTCGTCGATGGGGACTGACACCTGGGAATAAAGGTCACTGTTAGTTATTGGTAGGAGCGGACTGGTAGAAATCGCCAGGCAAGGAAAAGCGTTAAGCTGCCACTTTCTCTCTTTCTCTATTATGTATGAGTATATGTGTGCGTGCGAGTATCGCGTAAAGAACTTCAGGTACCCTACCTAAGGTACACGGCAGCAAATTATTTTTAAAAGAGTAACCGTGGAGTTTCTTGCCGGCTCTTCATCTTCTCCATCGGAAACGACCAATTGGAACCGTGCACCTAGCTTCTGACGTTTCATAAGTGCCCATGTTGGTTTATGTGAAATAAAATATTTTGATTTTTACTTACAGGATGCGAAGACTCGAGAGCATCCAGGTTGAGCACGGAGAGCATGTTGTCGGCCGCGTAGCTCTTGTCGGCGCTCCAGGTGGGCTCCACGTGCGACACGGCCACGGAGGCCGCGAACGTGGCGAAGCCCTCGTTCAGCCACAAGTCCGACCACCACTTCATGGTCACCAGGTTACCGAACCACTGGTGGGCCAGCTCGTGGGCTATTACCTGGGGGTGGAGAGATGGGGTTAGTTTTGAGCTTTTAGGTCTCTAAAAGTTTGGTTTTGGGAGAATTATTCATGTTATCGATTGGCTACTTATCAAATGAAGTGCAAAAACGACATATCAGTCCGACTCAATTTAACTTCAAATACACTACCGATTTCACCAACCCTTTACAAAATCACTAACCTCGGCAACTCTCTCCTTATTCAAGAACGAGGACTGCTTCTCATCATACAGCAGTTCCGTCTCCCTGTAGGTGATGAGGCCCCAGTTCTCCATGGCACCGGCTGCGAAGTCGGGGATGGCGATCATGTCCTGTTTGGGGAGTGGGTAGGACACGTTGAACCACTTCTCGAAGTACGTCAGCGCTTTGGGGCCGGTGATTGCAGCGTAGGCGGTCTGTGGAGAGCGAAAACTGTAAGTTAGTTTTGAGAAAATTGTTGAAAATGAGAAAATTTTAGTATACTAGGACAAGAATCATTTTGACAGGGAATTTATCTCTTATAATTTGCCTGGTCTTCTAGGAGGGACCCGTGGCTAAATAACAGCCGCATAGGTCGATCGTTCATGTTAAGCTACGCTTGCCGCGGTTGGTCTGTGGATGGGTGACCATCTTTACACACCGCGACCCCTCCGTGCCTCGGAAAGCACGTTAAGCCGTTGGTCCCGGCTGTCATTCGCGGATCTTTTTGAGTCGTTACGGAGAGTCAGAAGCCCGAAAGTCTGACAACCAGTCTTACTAAAGGGTCGTATTACCCAGAAGCTGGGTTATTGAGGTCAGGTAGGCAGTCTGGTATTCAGCTGCATCCGGTTAGACTGGAAGCCGACCCCAACATAATTGGGAAAAGGCAGACAGATGATGAATTTGCCTGGTCTTTAAGGAGATTTACATCAGCCAGTTGGTTTAACTAGTCAGTTTTTTTTATCAGTCAAACAAAGATAAGAAATTGGATGTTGCTCTTTAGTTAAGGAACAAACGGATTTCTTGAAAAGCCCAGGAGAAGTTTCTTTAAAAGCTATTCAAGTGACTCGCAGTCGCAGCTGATAAGATCGCAAATCCTACTCTTATCATTAAGGAACAGCTGGTTATCTTCATTTTCAGGTATTCCATACGTGTGCCTTTGGTAATAAGGTTCCTACTGGTGCCGATACACTTGCAAGTCTAGGTAAATTAATATCTCCAACATACTTGATCACTAGCATCTTTCCTGGCCCAGATCCTGAACTTGGTATTGGATAGCTCGGCCGGGCTCTGGACGTACGAGAACTTGGACACCACGAAGGCTACCAGGTATGTTGACATAGGCACCGACTTCTCGTACGTGTCCCACACGAAGTCGGCTTTGGGTTTCCTGTAAAAGAGCAAATAATACTGGGTAAAATAAAGGCTTTAGTATCAACACCCATCACGTTTGCGGAGTTTCGCTAGGTAATTTATTTGACCCTGGTTACCAATTCGGATGTTAAGCATTATAATTTATTAGAGCAATTTGAATGGATAATGAGTCAATGGTAATTCTTATTGGTGACACAGACACAAGGATCAGTCAAACGAACTCTTGAACGAGTTTAATAAGTTAGTGTTCATCCAAAGTCACTAGTCAACTTACTTGAAAGTTTCCTCGATTTGACTCCATGGCCAGGAGTCTT
Organism: Apamea crenata; assembly: GCA_949629185.1. Classification (NCBI taxonomy): domain Eukaryota; kingdom Metazoa; phylum Arthropoda; class Insecta; order Lepidoptera; family Noctuidae; genus Apamea; species Apamea crenata. The sequence continues at coordinate 916,015 of OX451375.1, forward strand.
CAAGGGCGCTGAAAGAAATCACACAAATATTAAAATTACGAAATACTTCCAAATTATAGAAATTCAAAGGGATAGGAAAGCCAGATTATACATGTGAAATTTTTGCCTATTCAAACTCCTCCAGTGATTTTATTCAGCATGCAAGAAAAAGCAAGAACCTTCAGTGGTTCGTTTCCATTAGTTTTTGGGTATGCATCGTCGTGTGGCAGGGATGTCCCTGCCACACGACCTGTCTGTGCTTCTAGACCGAAGCGTAGACATTTTTCATTGACTACTGTTCTGCTGCAATATATATGTGGTCCAAATATATGGAACAGCTCATTTTTTTTTCAATAACCGACAAAAATTTCAGCGGCGGTGGAGTTCAGAATCATTTACTGAATCCATGGTATCAGAAAGCCAATACTCGTAATTTAAAACGTTCAAAATCTAGTCGCAGATCGCAGTCTCATCTCGGCGACAAACAAACTTCAAAAACCTGTCCAAATGTAGGGAAATTAGAGGAATTTTGGACAGATTGAGACTGAGATCAGACGTGAACGTTCTTAAAATTACGAGAATTGCCCCTCAGGTTGTGCGATGATGTCCCTGCCACCCTGTATGCACAAAAATCTGATTCTTTATTTTGGACCTCTATAATATTTTGATACTCACTTCTCAGAAACAGTGTTAAGCAGTGGCATGTTGGAGATAGCCGTGAAATCCTTGTGATGTCCGATGGTGATGGTAAAGGTCGCCTTATAAACCGGCTCGTCGAAGCACGGGAACCCCTTGCGGGCTGATATCGCCTCGTACTGGGTTGCTATCAGGTATCTGGGGAGGATAAATAGTAAACAGTATCTAGGGACAACACATAACACCTGCAGTTCCAAAAGAGGTAACCAGCCTAGAAGTATATTGTAAAGTCACGGTTCCGCAATAATTTTTTAATCGCATATATGTAGCAAGGGCCAAGCCAATTCCCATTAACCTCACCACTGCAATGAATATGAAAATATTGTAAGGTATTTTTGAAAGAGTAGCCGTGGAGTTTCTTGCCTGTTCTTCTCCATAGGAAACGATCAATTGGAACTGTGCACCTATGCTTCTGAGGTTTCATAAGTGCCCGTGAAAGTTTATGTGAAATAGAATATTTTGAATTTGAACTGGATGCAAATTACGGAGATAGCTACTTTTAGGAGTTGTTGTCTTAATGGAAAAGCCCAATTCAAAACCCTGCCAACCAACCCTGCTCTTCCAATGCACACCTCGGAGTTGTAAAATCAGACTAAGATAATCTGAAGTTGATGACCTGTAGTGTATGAATCCACTTGCCAAACATGGGAAACTAAACTAAAGTAGGTACTTAGAGTGTTTGGTAGCAAAAACCTCAAGGTGGAAACAGCACACAAAGGAAGGAAGTAGGTAGTCATAAATTCATTAGTAAGCAAACAGTCACATTCCTTTATCCTTGTAAAGCATGTTGGCAGTAAGCCAGACAAGAAGACACCTTGTTTTGACGTTCAGATATAGACTGAAAACTTACTGATCTATAGATTAATAATAATAGTCCCCCAGACAGAATTTCGGCCAGACTAGCCAAACGCGAGAGATAATTATTACAGTGCACAAGTGTGTGCGCAGACACCGGTGCACTCTCTCTTCCCACACTCTCATAGTCCGACGGGAGAGCAATCCGACACGACCGGAGAGAGGTCAGGGAAAGAGTAATACACCACTTGTATAATGGCTATCTTGAATAACGAGAAAGTGTTGGTAACCAAACGATATCATTTGTTTTAGGCTAAGGACCAATGTGGTCCTAAAATATACTACAGTTTTCAGGGTTTCGGACACTTGTGCCAAACGGTCTCTAATACCAACGCTACGCCATCTGTCTGCCTATCACAGGACTGCATGTTTTAATAATAATAATAATATCCCTGGACATTTCACACAGCACCATTTGTCCCAAGCTAAGTAACCTAATGCTTGTGTTATGGTAACAAGATGGCTGATAAACTAAACTAAACTACTTATATACATTTTTTTTTGAATACGGGAATTCTTTTCTACAATACGGTAAGTTAAGATTTACGAAGACCTGCACCCTTTCCTTTCCTACCCTACTGTACATCCTACGCCCTTGTCTTTGCTTTTCTATCACAATCCGAAGGATTTTGATGGAAATTCTCTCTCAATTATCAAAATTATTGCGAGTGTCGCTATATAAAGCCTTTTTAAATACTCACTCTTTAGCCTTCGTCTGCTTATTAACATAAGTACTAATATACACTCCATCCAGTCCTGGCTTCAGGTTACCATAAAACGGTATCGTCAGCGTATAGTTTTGGTTCTGTTCCATCTCAGCATCCAGGGCGATGGTCAGCAGGTTGTAGGTGTCATTGAGCTTGACTCCGACCACCTTGAACATCTGAGGACCCGTGACGGAGACGGCATTTTCTGTAATTGAGAAGTCTTTCGCGTGGAGGACGATCTTTGATGTTACTTTCTTTACGTGCAGCTGTGGACAAGAGGAGAGATTTTTAGATGATATAGCGAAAAAAATGGTCTTTAAAAGAGGGTAGTTTGGAAAGATTGGTTTGGTAATACTATAAGAACTGAAATAAACCAGCAGTTTAAACAAATTATAAAGTCTAAAGTCTAAACTATGGATTTAATCCTATTCCCTGTACTATAGGAGCGTCGTAACTTGTTATTTTTTTCTTGTGTGTTTGTGTTCTTTTTTACGCACCATGTTTGCCGCAAATAAATGTTTTTCTTTCTTTCTTTCGTCATCATTATGATCATCAGCCTAATAGCAGACCATTGCTAGACATAAGCCTCTTAAATTGCATGTCACATGGCTTGTGCCTCGGCCTCACTCATTTACCCGATACACTTATCGGGTAAACGAGGGAGGCCGAGGAACACGATCAACAGATCACGATGAACAGGATATACGTATATTCAAATTTTATTTGTTTCAAAGTGACGTTATTTCAAATCAAACAAATATCAACTTTATTTTAATGGTAAGTAATTAAGTTGATTTCAGAGTGACTAGCACTATTGAAAAAGTTATAAAAATGTTTGAAGTTGTAGCGTAAACTGGACTTTAATGTGTAGGAATTAAAGTTATTTTTCCATAGCTCATATTTGTTTACATTTTTTGCGAATGTGTCGCAATTTTATTTTAGTGATGTATATCCTCATTTCTCCTTGTCTCAGGGGGTATTACGGGGGTAACGATAACGATGTTTGGTTCCATTTTTAAAAGAAAGAAAGAAAAAGTATTTATTGCGACTCGTACAGGATCATAAAGAATTGCGTATTATGTTGAGTCTTTTAGTCTAACTGCAAAATAATTTTCGCTTTCGTTTTTGATGATGTGCTGTAGTTGATACTCATATCATAGCCGCACAAACGACATTTTAATGCTAGTTTAGAACGGCGAGAAGGCACAGGTCACAGAGATACAACCTTCCTTACATAGACAAGCCTTGACCACTAGATTTCTCTATGTCCAATAAAAAAACATAAATGATTACGGCTGCTTTTTATTATCATCTGTTTTCAGTGTTGTCACTGTTATACAAAAGACCGTTATTTTTTCATAAAATATACGTATTATTATGCCTTTGTTATTATTTGAAAGTATATTGCGTCAACCTTTTGGCCTTGGCAAGGCTGTTATGGCATGCCTAAAAATAAATATGCTTATATTTACGTGGGTTTTTTGAGACCGTTCAACGGTTTAGGATTAAAGGTGAGGTTTGGGCGCACCTGGATTTTAAAATGGAAAGTGAATTTGTTGGGTATCGTAGATCTTCGCAAACCTCGTTCTCCTGAATAGGACTTATTATATGCCTATCATATTTTCTTTGACATATTTTATTTTACATATTGAACAAATATGTAAAAATTTCAAATGTCTTCAATCTAGTTGACCACGTTGTACTAATGCACCGGGACAGATGAGCGAAGATCGTCACTCACTGGACGCCTGATGGAGGACATCGCCGTCGAAGTAGACCGCGGCGAAGGTTGAGTGACGATCTAATCATGTTAGCGGGCCCAACATAGCCAGAGAACGCACAAAAAGAGAGGTATGGAAGGAAAAAGGGGATGCCTTTGCCAAACATTTACCACCAAACATTTTGCCAAACATATCATGCGTGATATGGCTTTCAATCCAACACCCATCCATAACCAGTTGTCAGAACTTCATACGACAAGGAGCCTAGGAGGAAAACTAGGTAGGTACGAAATAAGTTTCCTAAATAAAAGAGCCGAATCTACGGATAGTAACTAACTCAGAAATAACTACTTATTGCTTAAATGACACTTTCTATAACATAAATTAACAGAATAGGTAGAAGTCCCGACGCCCAACTCGGTTCCAGTTGTTTATCTGTCAACCTCTGAGCCTTGACCCCGTCAAGTTATCACAAATTCATTACTGCTCAATAAAAACAACATCCTATACTCGTAGATGATATAAAAGTGATAGTTATGAAAGTGGAGATCCCCTGTGACAGAGTTATTTATTAGGTGACGTCATGCGGATGATTGGACGAGGGGGAGGGACGGTACGGTCAGCAACGACACTCGATGAACACTTCCGTTTTAAAATAATTATTATTGACCCCCGGTTTTCTTCTGTTCTGTTATTAACATAACATTACATCACGCCTGTAATCCTCGAAGGGTTAGGCAGACAGAGGTGTACCTATAGTACACCCAAGTTTCACCGGTTATGTTTGTTGGCACCAGTACTTAGTTCATAATAATATGGATGTGTTTGAAAGGGTCATGTAGATATGTTCTATGTTACCGGTTTGGTTTCCTCATTTAGTCCTTCAGGTGGACCATTGTGCGTGGCGATAATGATTGCCTAATAAAATATGTATATATATACAGGGTGGCAGGGACATCGACGCGTAAACTGTAACCATGGATTCGACACACGAGTTTAGACCCAATAGCGTCGAAATTTTTCGTCGGTTATTAAGCAGTTTGTTTGTTTGAATGCGCTAATCTTTGGAACTCTCAGTCGGCTTAAAAAAAATCTTTTTTGCATTTGATAGCCCAATTCTGAGGAAGATTATAGGCTTAACAGCACACTACGACCCTAATAAGCGGAGAAAAAAAAAAAAAAAGCGAAAACGTAGTAATTTACAAGTTTATAAGTAATCCGATTTCTTTTAAATTAATCGGCGCGGGCGGGTGAAATAGCGGGGCACAGCTAGTCAAATTATAATCAAAGTTTAGTAGTAGGTACTTACAAAGAAACATTAAAATGTGTTGGTTTATTTATCGCTGTACCCAAACAAAAAAACCCCTTCACTAGGTAATATAATTCCCGGTAGTCTTGTCGACAATCTTTAAAACGGTAGTTCCGATAACTCGATCATGAACTCGTTCTACGCGTCAATTTAAAAGTTGTCTGTAAACAAACACAATACCTACAAATACTCGTATATAAAGTCCTCCAGACCGAATTTCAGCCATAGCAACCACTCCCAGCGGAGACCAGCCTTCGGTGCGAAAGATATTATAGTGCACAAGACACAAGTGCAGTGTGCACAGGTGCACTCCCTCTTCCCTCACTCTCATAGTCCGATGGGACGGCGCTCCGGCACGACCGGAGAGAGATCAGGCGCAGGACCAAGGGCTTAACATGCTTTCCGAGGCACGGGGGTGTCACACCGTCTACTTCCAAATTCCGGGCTGTTACTAAGAAATTCCCAATGGAACAACCCAATAACACTGGCCGACCCGGTAATCGAACCCAGGAAACCCACGCTCAGCAGTGGCGTTTGCGATTGCGACCACTAGGCCAACGGGGCAGCCGTTTATACCTATCTACTTTTATACTTACAACATATAGATAGTACGTATATAAGTAGGTAGGTAATAAACAAGAGCGTCTAGAGGAAAACCTTCGAATAAGTTTGTCATTCCTGTCGAGTGCAGGCGTTCTATTGCGCATGGCAATTAAGTTGTGTCAGCGAGTTGTGTCGCGGTTTGGTGAAGCAACTGATGGTTCGACCATTTTGAATGAATCGCACAAGACTGGGAGCAAAAGTACCCTTTGTAAACACATACATGAAAAGACCCCTTTGTTTTTTTATAATCAATAAATCAATCATTTATTTTGTTAAACATAGGTATGGTTACAGATATTTTAAAGTCTTAGATATATGTGCACTATGTTTTGCCCACAGACTTATATAAGTCTGTGGTTTTGCCAATATGTGGCGTACAAAATTAACATAAACAAGCAATTAATAATAATAATAAGGTACAATCAATAAAGGCATGTATATATATAAGCTCGAAACCAACAAGTAAATTATCACCACAGAAGTTGACATTAGATTTCTCAGCAGATTTACTGATCAGATACTTGGTCTGGCTCGAAAACCAAGGCACCCCGATCAAAGGTAGTTGAAGATCACCGTGTGGATTCAATCTTTAAGGGTTTGACACCCAAGACCCCGCCCGCCCCAGGGCTGAGGACAACGATGAGGAATACCACAGACAAAAAAAAAACGGCGAATATTATAAACCTTGGGACTTATTGAATGCCGGTTTCTTGATAGACCAAAATATAATATTACAGATAGAATAGACCATGTTTTAGGCAAGATTCAAGAACACTGATAATAATCTTTAGCGACCACATAACACAAGCTCTAAGTCTGGGTGAAGGCAAACCGAAAACAACATTATTAATTGATCTTAATACCTATGTGTTACTGGTGCAGACAGAACAAATACCTAAAGCGTTCACAGAATCGAGGAAAGAGGACAAAAGGTAAAATGACTTCAATTTTTAGGGGAAAAGTGAAAACTAAAATTGTATTGTTTGTTCTTTGGCCTCGTTGGTCTAGCTGTCGCAAGCGCTACTGCTAAGCATGAGGTTGTGGGTTCGATTCCCAGGTAGGGCAAAGTGTTATTGCGTTTTTCTATTAAAATTTTCTCAGTATCAGCACGAAGTCGAGATTTCCCCCCGGGTAATGGCAATAAGCTCGCCCCCTATTACATAGAACTTAAATATAAATGTTGGTGTACTATCTCTGCCAAAGCCGTCGGAGAAACAGGCGTGATGCTATGTTATGTGTGTTCTTTATACAGTTGTTTTTGCTGGGAAGAAAACCTTAGCAACACGTGTTCAGTCAAAATCGATAGTGTGCAATGGTGGGTCTCCCTTGTTTCATCGAAAAGAAATTGCCAAATTATCACTTCCCAAAAAAAATTCCGCATAATTTCATTTGCCAAATTAATGCTTAGCAAAAAATCTCTTCACAAATAATCGTAACGCAAACCTAATGTTTGGCAAGTGAACGTTTAAGCAATGACTTGTTTACCAACTAGTCCTTTTACCAATTTTTATGTAGTCAAATATTTCAGTTGGAATAACTCATTTTACGCAAAATAAAATTTGCCAAATATTTAGTATCGTCAGTTTTCAATTTACCATTTCTAACTTTGAAGACGTTTTATTACAAGGGTGTTTTTCCACTTGGAACAAATTCTAAACAGTTAATAATATAATATTAACTATTCTGGTAGTATATCTTTTTTTAGGTGTAGCATTTTTTTTTAATAAATCTCGTCTAACTAGTTCAGTTTCGGGAAGCCTGTTTTTTTTCCATACTTTTATATATGTATAGGTAATCTATTTTTTTCTATAATTATAATCTAGTCGTTTCTAGGTCAAAGTTTTAACTTAACCTAACCTAAGAATTTTTTTTAAACTAATTAACCTCGTCTAACTAGGTCGGTTCTCGACAGCCTGCTAAAAATAATCTCTTTTTTTCCATATTTTTTTTTCTATACGATCTAGTCGTTTCTGGCACTCGCCCGCACATTTTCCTTGTTAATATTCTGCCAAGTAAAAATTTGACCAAATGAAAATGTGCGTACTAAAATCATTCCAAACATTGCATTGGTATAAAAAAAGTTTGCCAAAATTTGTTTGGGTAGTGAAATTTTGGCAAAATCTTTTTTGCAAAACGGCAGGATCCCGTGCAATGGTAGATAGTTTGCAATCCGCTGTTGAACTCAGTATAGGTAAGCCATAAACTGCAGGGTTAGTGGTTGAGCAACCAAGACTAGAGGAGTCGTCGTCAAAACTTAATAGCTCATCAATTTGCATAATAATTTTTAAGCAATGGGGATTTTAAATGACATATACCATTTATACCAAACCAAATAGAGATTTCGGAACTGCTAAGGTTGGGCAAAATTAAGTAAGTATCTTAGCTTATAAAAATTTAAAAAAGTGTCCTACGGGGTACTTGCGTAACACACTAACAGTAGCAATGGCTTTGACAATTCAACAATATTCATTGCGTAATTTACGTTGTTAAGCAGACCAACTTTTCGAACATAATATGAAGCAATGAATTAGCAATATCCTTCAAAATTATTCAGATTGAGATTGATAGTGTGTTACGCAATTACCCCGCAGATTGAATTGAGTTGATGCTCAATTTGCATAATTATTTTTACTCAATAATAATTTTAAATGCCATGTAATAATATTATCATACCAAATCAAATAAATTGTAATTTTGCTTACGAGTAATTTAAGTACATTTTTTGTATACAGGGCGTTCCAGAAGTCGACGTCAAGCCGGAATCGGGCCAAGTCATAATAGCTCGTGTTAATTAAAGTTAAAAAATAAATAATAATCATTACCCACTTCAATAAAACCTACAACCAAAAATTAAACTGTGCACCGGATAGTCTGACGACTCCTTCTGAATTAAACTGTGCACCGGATAGTCTGACGACTCCTTCTGAATTAAACTGTGCACCGGACAGTCTGACGACTCCTTCTGAATTAAACTGTGCACCGGATAGTCTGACGACTCCTTCTGAATTAAACTGTGCACCGGATAGTCTGACGACTCCTTCTGAATTAAACTGTGCACCGGACAGTCTGACGACTCCTTCTGAATTAAACTGTGCACCGGATAGTCTGACGACTCCTTCTGAATTAAACTGTGCACCGGATAGTCTGACGACTCCTTCTGAATTAAACTGTGCACCGGATAGTCTGACGACTCCTTCTGAATTAAACTGTGCACCGGACAGTCTGACGACTCCTTCTGAATTAAACTGTGCACCGGACAGTCTGACGACTCCTTCTGAATTAAACTGTGCACCGGACAGTCTGACGACTCCTTCTGAATTAAACTGTGCACCGGACAGTCTGACGACTCCTTCTGAATTTCAATTAGCGGTATATTCACTCAACTTTTAAAATTGATAGTGAAAGTAGCTGAGATTGGCAATATTGTGGCGGCCGGCGGCCACACTCAATTAAATCAAAGATCTCATTACCTACTGGTGTTTAGACACACCTGTTCGTCCTTGGCCGCATGCGAGCTTCATAATATTGTTAGCCTCCATGTGACGGACACCTCTACGAGGCTAATTACCTACTTATTTTTGGCGCACCCTGGAAACCCCACCCCGACCTTGTTTACTGGATATAATAGTACCTTATGTTGTACAGACACGAAAAAAGATTGTGAGGCAATGCCTAACCGTCCACGGGGGCCATCCCAAGTTTAATTTACAAATATGCTTTTTTGTTGTAAAATTAATTATAGCATCGCGTTATTTACGTTGTTGAGCAGACTATTTTTTCGAACATCATCATCATCTTCCTTCAATCTTAACCTGTTCAATCGACCCGTGTGGTTGTTTTTACTTAGCCACAAGCCCCTCACAATTCTTTCAAACATATTATGAAGCAATGAAACAATTAAGGTGCCGAGCTTTATCCAACCTTGCCAGCTGCCAGCTGTTCGTTGAACAACCTTATCTATCATACTTATAAGTACTTAAATCAGGCATGAGGCAGTCACAATAGAATTGTCTCTTGTCACAAGCTATCTATCTTACTGCACTTTGATGTAGTGTCTCTGACCTCAACTCTATGATTGCCTATTGTCGTTGAACACCCACGCAATATGTATGTACCTATTTACATACGAGACATTCTTTCTATCTCTACATACATACCTAATAAATATTCAGTTGAACATAGTATTATGTACAGACGCCAGCAAGTCAAGCTACCCGAAACTGTAAAATTTTCCCAATCAACCTTGAACCTTAATAATTTAGCGATAAAGTTGAAAATCTATTAAAGAAATTTGACAGATTGTAGTAGCTTGATGTGCTGGCGTCTGTACCTACTACTATTTACATACAACTAGCTATGAAGGTTTTTTTTTAGGAATGCTGTTCATGTATGTACACCGTCAGCTGCCATTCAAACAGGTTTGGAGGGATAAACTCCACTACAATAGCTAGATATCGTCAAATTCCAGCGGCTTGGGGGAAACTGGTCGAGGAAAGCCCGAAAGCGGGAAAACGGTACTTCGGGAAAACTAGGACAGTCTTTAACCTATTGAAGACCCTAGACTCTTTAGAATAATGGGGCCAAATCTATGAGTATTCATACAGAAATAGGAGCTACATTGTCGACTTATGCAAGCAAGTTTGCGAATTAAGAGAACGTAGAATGCAAGACCGAGCGAAGCGAGCTCGAAAATAAGTTAAGCCTGGGATAAGTTAGGTTTCTTTTAACACTCTCTAGCTACGACGCTGGCAGGAACTAGGGGATCTTATAGACCGCAGGGCCCTGGGCATTCGCCCAGAGTCGCCAAAGGAAAAGAAGGCCCTGGGGAAAACCATTGTCCAGTAGTAGATAAGTAATCCACTTATTGCTTGCGTAGACCAAAAAGTCCGCTGGATGTAAGAAGCACACAACCGGTCGAAGTGGCTGGGGGGTGGTTGGCGGAGTCCTATGTTCAGCAGTAGTCTTTCGGCGGAAATGATGATAGGCAGACCAGAAGCATTTCCTATTAGTTGCAAAACAAATTAAAATGACAATATGCAAACTCAAAGTAAAAACATAAAATAAATTAAAAGAGCTTTTTAAAATTCAAATAGGCTATCGACCGTAGCAGGCAATAGAGAGGCGCCAAACTATTTTGATGCTAATACTCGACATACCGTTTATAACGGTAGATACAACGTATTGACTATGGACAACTCTATGCGACTTATGATATTAAGTGGACATTTTTATAGTTATGGCTTTAAAAATTTCCACTCAATATCATAAACGGTAATGATCTAGATTTTATTAGGTTACACGAGTTTAGGTTATGAATATTTATGTTGTTATTGTGTATTTGTCTGTCGATTTTGTAGAAAAACGGTATACATAAAACCACTTTTTTCCACTTTTATTTTATTTTGATGTTTGTACCTACTAACATAATTTTTAAGTTTTTTTTGTAACTAACATTATGGACCCTGGTTGTCTGAAAATAATATACCTATTTTTATTTTTATTATTTATTAAAGTAGCTTTTATCATAGACAGTTTCCTCAGTTTATCTAAAAATTGTTTAATAACAAATCACTTTGATTGTTTAGCTCACGCACGGTCGCACGGGCGCAAAAATATCGCGGCGGGATTTTCTCGCGCATTTGATTTTCAACTCTCGATGCCAAGCCGAGCATTGAGATTCCAACAGAACGCATCCCAGCGTGTGAAAAAAACACACTATTAAATTTTCAACTCTCGGCGCTAAGCGTTACGTTGAAAATCCAGTGCATGAAAAAAAATGGCTGCGGGTAAAACACGCCCGTGTAAGCCAGCACCCTAATTGCGTAACACACTATCAATCACAATCTGAATTATTCTAAAGGATATTGCTAATCCATTGCTTTCTATGTTCGAAAAACTTTTCTGCTCAGCAACGTAAATAACGCAATTAATGTTGTTGAAACGTCAAAATCAAAACCATTGTTACTGATAGTGTGTTACACCACTACCCCACAGGGCTTACTGTAACGGAATAGATTACCTACGCGTGCTGATAAATTGCTGTTGTTGTGTTCTTCTTGTCCAATAAAATTACCTCTGCACTATAAATCTTACTCAAGGTCGCAATACCGAGACTTTACGCAGACAAGAAAGTATCTACAGCCCACGGTACAACGACATAATAAATTGTACTATAATACATGGTAGCAGAGAAATTGACGCGCAACCTGTCTAATGGATTCAGTAAAAGATTCTCAGATCCCTGCGATTAAATGTTTCGGAAAACAATATAAGTAATAGAGAAGTGCAATACCTACGCGGTCAAAATGTATGGAACAACAATTTTTTTTATAAATAACTGACGAAAAGCACGTACTTTGTGCGTCGATGTCCCTGCCGTATTTAGTCATTTCTTGTATTTGTGGGGTTTTTTAATCAAACCCAACAAAAACAAGATATAACCAGCACACCCTTAGCGAGTAGTCGCTTAGTTTATAAGTTTGTGATGATAATGATGTGAACCTGACCCTGGCCCTGGCTGGTCTTATTTATTTATAATCAGGCATCCACAGGATAGCCTGGGTAAGTAGTCGACAAAAAAAAGGTTGAAAAAAATCGTCAGTTCATTTGATATGAAAGAATTTTTGGGACCAACTGTTTAACCCCTGATTTTTAAAGAAGGGAAGGGTAGAGGGATTCTTCTGCCCTTACCCTAATTCATTTGCGGTCGGCGCAACATGTCTTTTTCTTCCAAATTTCTCTATTAGTCGTATCTCGCTAGTCACCCCCTTTCTAACCATTCACAGTCCACCCATCTTTCTTTGGTCTTCCCCTACTCTTATAGCCATCGACATTCATACTCAAAACTTTCCTCACGACATTTTCCTCATTTCTCTGTATCACATGCCCATACCATGACAACCGATTTCCACACAACTTTTCAGTTACCGGTGCTACTTTCAGACTTCCTCATAATATGTGCTCATTTCTTATCTACTCTCTTCTTTTTAAGAAGGGTATTATTTTGTAAGAATTTGTAGCATGTCAGTCTGTGGCAACGTAGCTCCCAAACGGATGGACAGAGTTCATGAAAAATGCACGTAAAAAAAAACAAAATGCAAAATGTACAAAATGCACTTTAAATAATCCATCTTAAATTACTGACGTAAGTTGTTAACCTTACCGTATGTGATTCATCGCCACTTAGAAGGTAAATATTGAAATTAAAAAGAAGTGTAACAGGAAAATTTTAATTGAATGCGTTGACTGTATTTACTTACGATTTAATCGTATGTAATACTTGTAGGAATTTTAATAAGTTATGTTGCTTGTATAAATAATTTAAATAGTACGTGTACCTACTAACACCCTAATTGCGTAACACACTATCAATCTCAATCTGAATCGTATTGAAGGATATTGCTAATCCATTGCTTCATATGTTCGAAAAATTTGTCTACTCAACAACGTAAATAACGCAATGAATGTTGAAGAACTGTCAAAATGAAGACCATTGCTACTGATAAGTAGTTTGTTACGCACTTACCCCGCCGGCATACGAGTATGAAGGGTTAAAAGCGAGTCAATTCGTGCGAATCGACTAGCCCGTTTCAGTCGACTAAAGTCGTGCGAATCGACTAATAACCCAAAAAGTGTGCATCATTAGAAGCGCAAAACTTTCTAAAGTTCTTTTCCATTATCAGAAGCTCAATAAGTAAATAATGTTTTCACTCACCAATATATCAACAACGCCGTAGAAGCTGAAGTTGGTGTTCGGGTCTATATCGAAGGCGTACTTCACATCGTAGTGGTACGGCACCACGTCGCCTGGGAGCAGGTACTCTGCAGGTGCAGCCAGGTGCAGTAGGCATGCTACTGCTAGAGTGTGGAGCCAACGCATTGTGCCTGCACAGAGAAAGAGGACATGGTAGTTAAGGAAATAAGATAAATTTTGACGGAGACACGCACAGCAAAAAGTAGCTACAAGGGAAAGTACTCCTTATTCAAATCCTTGCTTCCGATTATTGATGTTATTTCCACTTAAACAAATATCAACTGTTAATTCAGAAGCTCGAAGAGAACTAACTTAGAAACTAGGCGACGCGAAACTGAAGGCGAAACTGAAGAGAAATGGAAGAGTGTGCTTTTTTTTATTTTTGCGGATGGGAAATCATCGAATGACCCCTCCCGCTCTGGGTGGAGCGGAAGGGAGTGTCAGACTCTTACTGACTAAAACCCACCCGTGTTCCTTCCTTAGCCCTTTCTGTTCCAGGACAGCGGTAACCCTTTCGAACGATCCCGCTACTGAACGAACGCTACGGAAACTAAAGAGAACTGGAACAGTTTACTTAGCTACATATATTGGTTAGCAGTACACCCGCGGTTCTGACATCAGGATGGCGGGTGTACCTAATTTTTAAAATATCATTGTACGGGTGTAGGTACACAGATTTTCAACAGAGGTACGTAAAGGTACACAGAAGGTACCAAATCTAAAAAGTACACCCGCGGTTCTGACGTACATGATACTTTTAAACGCCATAACTACCTACACTCATACAAAAATCATTTGAGGGAAGTTACATACTTTCAATTTTATATTTAGTATATAAAATAACTACACATAATCATTAATATTTGGAAATTATGACATAAGCAACATTTACACTACTTACAACGAATGTGAAAGATTTCTAGAGCGGTTTTCTGAAATGTGAAAGGAATTCCTACACTTACGCAAAATTTTCAGTAAACCAAAGATGAGGCTTGGTTATGCAATTTTAAATTAACAACCTCAAAAAACTAATTGATTATGTTAAAAAACCGCAACACTTTAGCAGCCCGTACTTTTCTGCAACTTTTTTTAAACTAGATACTTCAAAAAACAACTTAAGTACTAAGGTCACCGTCGTATTTTACTAAGTCACCAGGCAACAAAAAAAACCCAATCTCACACACAACACACTATCAATCTCAATCTGAATCATTTTGAAGGATATTAATAATTCATTTGCTTCATTTAGTACCTATGTTCAAAAAATCTGTCTGCTCGGCAACGTAAATAACGCAATGAATGTTGTTGAACTGTCAACATGAAAGCAATCGCTACTAATAGTGTGTTACGCACTTACCCCGCGCAGTTCACAATCCTCTAACTACGTATTGAGAACTTCAAAGCCTCAGTCATACAGATACAGGACGATATGTAGGTTAAACGAGAGGTACCTATACATTATGGGAGTGAAGTAGTCATTAAAATGTAAAGCGTTTACCGAGCATTTATGTTCACATAACGGGGTAATATTTATTTATTTATTTACTATTACCACTTAAATTTGTTTTTACTGGTGGGAAACCAATACGACAATGTAGTCACTATTTCCATGCTCAGAGACGCCACCCAAAAACCAATTAAACACTACCAACAAAAATGAAATTTTATACTGTCACTAGCTGACCCGGCAAACGTTGTTTTGCCATATATGTATAAATTATTTCTAGCTGCCCGGCGCTACTTCGTACGCGTGGTGTCCTATCCCCTACCCTACTCCTACCCTACTCCTACCCTACTCCTACACTACTTCTACCCTACTCCTACCCTACTCCTACACTACTCCTACCCTACTCCTACCCTACTCCTACACTACTCCTACCCTAGGGTGGACATCCCTTACCACTTAAGGGTTTGAAAAAAAAAAAAAAAGTACATAGTAGCCGATTCTCAGACTTACTGAATATGCATAAAAAATTTCATCAAAATCGGTCAAGCCGTTTCGGAGGAGTATGGCAACGAAAACTGTGACACGAGAATTTTATATATTAGATATTTAGACTGACAGTACACACAGACAATATGTTAAGTGTCACCCTCTGGAATTCCGCCAAAGAGCAAGTAAAGATATCCAATCGCGGAGAGAAGCTGTTGAGTATCTTTATTGCCCGCTCCACTCCGGTGTAAATGTAGGGAACAATTTTTTTTTCATATTTCAGAGTCAGTCCCATAATAAAAGTTGTTCATTTCAGTACTACACCCCCTTAAAGCCTCCCCCCCCCCTCCTTCATCTTTTAACTTCACTCCTTGGTACACAGGGTGTCAAACTGTACCTAACCATGAATTCAGCATATGAAGCTAGACCCTGAGCGTAAAAATGTTTCGGTTATCAAAGAAAAATCAACTGTTTCATAGAAAACTGCTGTTAAGTATACCGCAGTTTTATATGAAACAGTTGATTTCGCGGTCAAAATGTATGGAACAGCAATTTCTTTTTTTATAACCGACGAAAAATTTCAACGTATGGGGTCCAGAATCATGTACTGAATCCATGGTAACACATTGCGCGTCGATGTCCCTGCCACCCTGTATAGAGTCGGTCCCCCGGTCGGTTACCCCTTAAAGTCCTCCCCTCCCTGCGTTTAACCTAACACCCTGTATTTATCACAATTTATTTTACTATCAAACCAACCCTACTCCGCCGCCCTTGGCCGCCTTACTACCACTACCCGCAGCGACACAGTATCGTAATGTTACCCACTTGACGTAGATCAATAGTATGTGTACGTACCTACATACTATAGCTTATGTGTTCCTATGCATTTTGATACAAGGACGGTTTAGTGATCGTTTGACGGTAATGGTATGGTTGGTTGGTATGGTTGGTTTGTGGAATTTAGCTTAGTTTTTTATTTTATTAATAGCAACATAATTGGCCTTAGTACAAAACAAGGTTTATTTTTAGACTAAACCTGATCTCGCGAAAAAAAACTCGTCAAAATGTAGGAAACAGCTAATTTTTATTTCGCGATTTCAGGTTTGGTCCCATAGTAAAAGTTGTTCATAATGAAGATTAAAATGAGAGGTTGTTGGTGTTTTTCCAATAACCCTGTTTATTATGTATCTCTTTTACTGACACGGGATAAACAATCTTTTGTATGTACGATTCTTGAGCGAGAAAGTCGTTGATAACTAGATTATCTAGATGCTTCCTCGACGAGGACCACCTAAACCACCACCAATCCCTAGTGCACCCTGACGCACCTGCCTAATTGTGATTCTTGTAAATAGAGTACCAACCACACACAACAGCCAACACACACACCCACACCCACACCCAATTAATTCTATATACTCAAATTAACTATGGTAATATTCAGAGCTGGCAACCCCGCAAATAAATGATAATATTTCAAGACACGTAAGTATAGGCAAGGAGGTAACCTCATAAAAACCTTTTTAAAAACATTTGTTATAAAACTAAACTCGTTAACTAAGCTCGTAGGTCGTCAAGACGTTGAAGCTGTAGCCAATAAAAGCCGGTAAATCATGAGTGGAGAGGAAAATGTAACATTAATTTATGTAACGCTACATTAGTATGCCATGTGTCACGTTTTTTATGGTAAATACATGGTAAGTAGATTGTTGTTCTGGTGTATGACTTAATACAGTTGATGTGGCTCTCGAGCTGATACTGTGTTACTTGATCAGTCTTATATATAATATAATATAATAAACGCGAAAGTTTGAACGTTGAAAGATTACAGAACTGATTTGGATGAAATTTTGCACACAGATAGTTTATAACCAGGATTAACACCTAGGATACTTTTTATCCCGGTGTTCCCACGGGATCGAAGCTTATGCGGGTAAAACCGCGGGGCGCTGGCCGCGCAGCTAGAAGAATTATAATTTTATGATAATACTTATTACAGATCGTTTGAGGTCAATTTCCGGATAGCTTGAATGATCGGACAGTTTGTCAATACAGGGTTATTTTAAATTGGCTAGCTAAACTCCGCAGACGTGATTGGTGTCAATATCTAAACATATACGTATATACGTCAATATCTAAACATATAACATATACGTATATAACGAACAATAAATTAATTGAGTGAAGGGTTTTTTTAGGATCGTCGACCGCAGTTATTGTAGTTACTTTAAATATAATTACAGCTTAACGTACTTTCCGAGGCTCGGAGGGATCTTTGTATGTTATGATGGTCACCACAGAGTAAATCTATATCTGTGATGGTCACCCATCCACGGACCAACCGCGGAAAGCGTAACTTAACCTGATCGAAATGTGCGGCTGTTATTACTTAGCTACAAGCCCCGAGTGAAAACTGGTAAGATAAGATACACCCATACCTACTGAAATCGATTTCATTTACCTTTACTTACTCCAATAATTGTTCAAATTTGAACTTTAAACTGCAGGTGAAAGTACAAGAGAATGGCGGCCATTTAAACTATCACACATTCACGACATCGCCACACTCGCCACCGAACGACGAACGTTACGATCGGCTACCGATCGATTCCGATACGGAACTATAGAAAGGTGCACCGCGAAGTTACTAAGTAACTGCATGTGTTTATTGAAATACTAGCACCGCCCCCGTGGTAATATCGGGTTCAAAAGTATCCTGATGTATTTAAGCTATACATAGTGGCAGGGACATCGAAGCGCAAACTGTAACCATGAATTCAGCACATGATTCTAGACCCCCTAGCGTAGAAATTTTTCGTCGGTTATCAAAAAAAAAAACCAACCGGTTTATAGAAAAGTGCAATACCAATACCTATGGCGTCAAAATGTATGGGAGGGCAATTTTTTTTTAAATTACCGACGAAAAATTTCAACGCAGGTGCGTCTAGAATCATGTAGGTACTGAATCCATGGTAGCAGGCTGCGCGTCGAGGTCCCTACCACCCTGTATGTTGCTGTAAAGTTTCATCAAAAGTAGTTTTTGCGTGAAAGAGTAACAACATCCATCCATCCATCCTCACAAACTTTCGCGTAGTAGGATAGTTACGATGCTTTCGATTCGGATAATGCAACACTCTCATCATCATTATACTATATCATTCCTAGTTCAGGTAGAATCCAAATATTTTTAGCTACACCTACCTAGTATTAAGGCCCTGTTTTGTATATATACTTATTTATGTAAATCGACGAGAGGGATATCGATATCTGAGCATGACAAAACAAAAAAGGGGGTTTTTGGGGTTACGACCACCCCAGGTAGTGGAAATACTTCAAGTATAAGTTTAGAAAATCAGTTTTCTTTTATAAACTGAGCACAAGTAAGTACAGATGATAACGTACCTATCCACAAAACCGCAAAATATAATTATGTAAAATAAACAAAAATTAAAATTAATTAATGTTCAATCACCCGGACAGAGCAATTAACATAAAATACATAATTGACCACTTGATTGTTGTGTCACCTTACTTAATAGCACTACTATTGTTTGTTAATTATTTACTTATTATTTACTACAGGTTTATGTGGAACTTATCTTACAATAGGTGGTAAGAATATCAATTAATCATTTTAGTTAGCTAATTGTGTAACACACTTTCAATCACAATCTGAATAATTTTGAAGGAT
This sequence comes from Apamea crenata, assembly GCA_949629185.1. Taxonomy (NCBI): domain Eukaryota; kingdom Metazoa; phylum Arthropoda; class Insecta; order Lepidoptera; family Noctuidae; genus Apamea; species Apamea crenata. Next base: position 935,262 of record OX451375.1, read on the forward strand.
ATTGCTAATCCATTGTTTCATATGTTCGAAAAAATTGTCTGCTCACAAACGCAAGTAACGCAATGAATGTTGTTGAACGGTCAAAATGAAAGTCATTCCTACTGTTAGTGTGTTACGCAATTATCCTTCTCGTGTGCGCAACTTCACGTCAATGCGCGTTTTTGCGTAATCATTTTACTAAATTTTTCAAACGTTCATTGCTGAAAATGGTAAACCTTCGACAGTTTTCCATTTTCAGCCATGAACAAAAGAATGAACACTGAAAGAGGAAATAAAATTGCCATTAACATCACGCATATTAGTCCCACAACAGACAGGAGCATTAGTTCACTACTGCCTTTATGCTGTCCTTACACCTACCTACTGGACACTGGTGTAGGCTTGAATGCCAGCCACGTATACCACGACCCGCGTAGGAAAAGAAATACTTTTAATAAAATTGTAATTCCATCATTGAACCTCGAAGCGTGTTGTTAAATTGAGTACTCAGTAAGAAGCCTCTGTTTTTTATTCCCTTACACAAGCATAACTAAGTACAGACTGAGACAAAGACTACAACGCGTTGAGGTACTCACAGAACACGTATAAGGTAAGCTACTAACCATAATTCTTCATTAAAATCTTGATCAGTCTTCGTTATAAATATTTATAAAACAAACATACCTAAAACACATTAAATGTTCGTATCATTAACAAAACCATGTCAAATCCTCACGATCTCCCGTTAAACTTGATCTCATATCATAGCACCATATATGTATTTCCCACACAGTTATAATAAAATTCACTATTCCGAATAAATAATTAACAAATAAATTAATATTCTCGCAATAAATATTATAAATCTATAGAAAGTTCAAACGTAACGGTGACAACTGCTGTCAGAGGATAGCTGTCAAAAAACCATAGACTATAAATAAGTGACCGCTTGATTTTTTTAGGCAAAGATAATTTTGCATAAAACTTATAAATCTTCCAATATCTTATGATCTTAGACCATTCATGGGTTTCATGAAAAATCAACACAAAAGTATTTGAAAGGATGAACCAGAAAATCACCGTCTCAAGAATCGGAAATTATGTAATTTAACTTTACCGAAATAAATCAGAAAATATAAGAAGTTTCTTAACAATCTTCATTGTTTGTCCGTAAGAAAACATATCAAATCACCTGTCTTTTCCTTACTCGTCGTAGGTCAAGTCCAGTGTACTTAACATTGTGACAACGTGCAGCAAGTATAAATAATTGTGAGGTCAGTATCACGAAGGTTAGGGCAGTGTCGAGGTCAGGCAGAAAGGTGGAGTTTACGATAATTTCGTACGATTGTTTTAAGACAAGTATTCAACTGATTGTGCCTCTGAATTTTACGTTTTTAGGTCTTGGGAAATACTGAAAAATGATGATCTAAGTATGTTAATACAGTCGGGGATTTATTACAGAAATTAGGAATATAAAAGACGATATATCAAGCTATACATTTCCAGTAAAATCTGAAGCTGACTTCTCATTGTACTAAAAGCCTATACAATGCGAGGTCAGCTAAGACTGGAAATGTATAGCTTGATTAAGATAAAAACGATAAGCAGTAAAATTTCGAAAAGATTGGTTGTCACTTCCCATGACCCAAGGGCTGGGTTTTACCTTGGCCAGAGGCTAAGCATTGCCATACAACGTGGCAATGCCGCCAGTGTCTTGGGTACATTACCAGTCGACAGCGATGCGTATGAATTTTTCGACGCTATATTTTAGTTTGTAAATAGTTTTAGTTAATTTAGGATATACATATTTTTGTTATTTTTGTGTTATCTTGAACCTTTTTGTAAAAGTTCATAGTCTGCTAAGGCACAGAGACCAACGAAACCTAACATCCTAATTACCGAAATTCATCAGTCGAGCTTGCAACAACGCCGCTACACTCGATATATATCATAAGCATTTGAGCCGAGTCCATTTAGATCGGTACGCTAACAAGAAGAGCACGCATAATCAGCCAATAACACAACAATTAAAAAATAATAAATTAACTTGGTACTAACTCGAATACCTTTGTTTACTCTCATTTATGCAGAGCCTATCGATACATAACAAAAATTTATTATATAAGCATAATATTATCCTTAGCCGATATGGACATATGGCATCGAACTATGGGGCTGTACTAAGCCGCCCAACATCATTATTATACAAACGTTCCAGAATAAGGTACTCAGGAGCATTGTTAATGCGCCCTGGTATATAAGAAATGACGACCTCCATCGTGACCTAAAAATGGAACCCGTCACCAACATAATCCAAAAATTTGCTGAGGCCCATCAACACCGACTCCAGCGACATGTGAACATCGAGGCAATTCAGCTGTTAGACCAAACAAATATAGTGCGAAGACTAAAACGGACAAAACCTTTTGAGTGTAAAAAGTGAAGAAATAATAGTGACAATGACACACATAATAATTAATAACACATGAACAAAGTGCTTATATCATCATATCAGGGGGGTGACCACCACCTCTTACAGCAGTATTATTATAACCTTACTTCCGTGTGTGAAAGAGATGGAGCTATACATTCCGTATAGCTCCATCTTTTTCCCACACGAAGTAAGATTAAAATAATACTGCTTTAAGAGGTGGTGGTCACCCCCCAGACTCGAAGAAAGCGGAACGGACTTGTGTAAAGTACAATAAACACTATTCTAAGTTTTACAATAATTATCACGTAATAAATTAAGTAAGATTAAAATTGCTTTATTAGTGCTATAGGCTAGATTGTAATTAATGATTAAGAACCTGGTTCTTTTAAATAAACGATAAAAAAATATGCAGAGGTAGATACAGCATCTAACTCAGCAATGACACAAAAAACAAACATTGTCATCAGCCATTGAACTTACAAAACTGAGATTTAATACACAAAGAATATATTTACATAAATTATACCAAGAAACTGTTATGATAATGCTTATTGGTTCAAATAATAGCATTGTTCGGTTAGTATTTGTGTTTCATGTTAGCATCCTCTTGTCAGATCTTACAATAGTATGTAATAGGTATAGTTTTTATATAGGTACTTTACAAAAGCCTGAAATGGTCCCGTTGTGAGCAAAAACCTCATCCCATACAGAGAAGAAGCATCAAGATCGTTTACTGTGTTTTCGATGTCATGGTTTTCATATTTTATTTAAAAACGAATTTGAATATATTCTTCGTGTCGCCACGACTGTTATTTAAATTTTGTTGGCCTAAAACTTCGCCACCTCCACCGCGTCATCGGTGGCAGGTGGCAGGGCAGAAGTTACACTTTGGCTGCTTATTTTGGGGCACAGAGGAAAGGATAGGAGATAGAGCATAGTTTGTGACACAGCTCCACATGCACACCCTGCTGCCGTTCCGTCGACGTAGCCCCACTTTACGAGATTCGACTTACATCTTTCCACTAGTCACACACATCATACCTATACATATTTTCCTTTTAAAAATGAAACGAATGAACAGATTGTAAAGTCATACATTAGTTGGAACAACACAAATAAATAAAATAAATAAAAAAAAAACACAGGACGTTAAAATATAAGCCAAGCAATCCAAGCGTATTTAATTCTGGACATATGTACGGTCACCAAAGGAGATAAGTAACCAGGGCCGTCGGATATAGTTGAAGTTTGGCAAGAAACTGATGGATGTTTTCGAATGAAATTTAATTCATTAATAGAAAACAAATAGTTTATTTATCAAATTAAATTTCATTAAATAATATCCAACGGTTTCTTACTAAACTTCAACTATATCCGATGCCCATGGTTACTTACCTCTTTTGCCGACTGTACATAGAAACGTAGGTCCGTAAGGCTAAGAATTTTTGGAATCGGATCAAGAGTTTTACCTGTAGGTTTCTATATAAATTAGTTTCAATTTAGACAAACGATACCAACCCCTTCGGGGAATACAGTCATGTTAACGATTCCGGCCCAAGTTTTGTCACGATATTTACGCAGTGTCCAAGAATAACTTAGAAAGTTATATGGCATTGAATATATTTAAGAGCCCCACAATGGTCTGCGCGTACGCTGAATAAGACGTGTCCTCCTTCCGTCAAAATTACGCTAAGGAAGGTGAGGCGCCTCACAGGTAAAAGAGAGTAACTTTCGGAGTTTCTTCACCATAGCTGTCCACGCTTTGAACAACCAACTTAGGACAACTATTAGTCCAGTGCTATCTACGGTTAACTATAACTTAATTTTTCTGACCAACTTACAGATTCTTTGACAATTCAAAAGTAGGCGGCAAGGAAATGTAAGACCCTTGAAAATTTTCTGGCACTAAAGTTTTTATTTATTTATTTTAGATAAGTGTCTATGTTTGCCGCAAATAAATGTATTTTCTTTCTTTCTTTCTTTTTCTTAGTCTACTTACTTATATTCAAAAACCAGTACCATGCTTTGACTTTTCGTACCTGAATCCCGAGAGTGGAAATTTATGCTTCTTTTCACTAAAACTATCAAACCTATAGTCAGTTAACCCAATAAAAGTTCTCAAAGAAATGGCTAATTATTACCAACCAACAAGCAGAAATTATATAATTTAATCAAGCTATCTAGATAATCACGAGAAAGCTTCATCGATTACTTCGCGCTTCGACGCGACGCCGCGACATGGCGACAGTTGTCGGCGTCGGAAATGACAGCGGTTAGCTAAACGAGTTCGTGATCGATTTAGTTCAATAATAACTGTGAGCAGTGCTTGCGGACTACTTCTATGCTTTTCTTGGCCATTAAAACACTTGTGGGGTAAAAGACTTTTATGGATATCACAGGAAATAAGGTGGAATTTATAGAAGGGAGAGGGGGCGGAAAGAATCAGATTCAGTCCTAATGAAAATCATGAAACTAGGGGAATGTGTTCTAGGAAATGGCGGGTTCCATGATCATGGGAAGTCAATATTAAGACTGGACTCTTGGATAAGCCTGTTCGATTATCATTCAGCACCATAATTGCGTAACAGACTTTTAATCACAATCTGAATCATTTTGAAGGATATTAATAAATAATAAAAATAAATAAAATTTTTATTCAAGTATAAAGTAAAACTATGATTTACATTAATTACAACCGAGGAAACTTAAATTCTAACTGTAATATAGACCTGCCTGATCTAGGTTTATGAAAAACCTGTGTTTCAGGCCATCAATTTACATCAAACATTTAAAAAGAAGACAACAATATATGTATTAGAAGCTAAATTGAAAAGAAGGTATAATACTAAAAAAAAAATTTAAAAAAAAAATACAACGAAAAAAAAAACGAAAAATACGATTACGATACACGAGAAACGATTAAATTAACGAATAATATTAAAGTAGATAAAGTGGTGACTATTATTAATTTTGGTAAAGGAAGAGTCTTACATTAGAGTAGGTAGATAGCAAAGGGGGTAGGGGGGGTAGGTAGCTAATCCATTGCTGATATGTTCGAAAAATATGTCTGCTCAACAACGTAAATATCGCAATGAATGTTGTTGAACTGTTAGAATGAAAGCCATTACTACTGTTGATGTGTTACTACCCCGCTAATCTGGTATACCATGTCCTTAAATACTGGAGATTAAGAAGTAGAAAGAAAGTGTGCCATGTGGGAGTGATTTTACTGCCTGGAAAGTTTGCAAGACTTCTGCTATAGTAGTGTGAGGGTTGGAAAAAACAATTTATTTTACGAACTTTGCCGAACTTCCTTCATACAATACCGGTGGAAATCTAGTCTTATGGTTGGTTTTCCGGCCTCTTTTCCTTAATGCTTGATTTATTTTCGACGTTATTGGCCACGGCAGCCATTTTGACCTCCAAAAACTCCCAGTGCCAAATAGTCAAATTAATTGAAGTGTACCTGCGAACCGCTTTCCCCCCACGCGACTGGCACAAACTGCTACAAAACAATTTAAACGAGCTCTTCCGATGGCTGACGTACCCATGTGGTACAGTAGTAACTTGTAGTAGTTTGTGCATGTAGGTAGTACGTACGCACGGCTACACATCAAGCTATACATAACCAGTATAAGCTGACATCTAATTGTACGAAAAACCTATACAATGCGAGGTCAGCTAAAACTGGATAGCTTGATACGAACTGCAGGTAGGGCATCAGATGAGGCAAGTTATACAGTATGTAACAAAAACCCTGTTGTTCCTTGTAGGAGCGTATATAATTATGTATATTGGGAGATTTAATTTTGATTTAAAGGAGTGTCCGTGGAGTTTCTTGCCGTTCTTCTCCATATTCTGGTACACCCTGTATAAGTCTGAAATCACCAATCCGCCTTGAGCAAGCGTGATAATCAAATTGTTTTTAGACGCTTAAAAACATTAACGACTAGTCCGTCAACCAAAAAACTGGAATAGAGGATAAAAATAATTTTCCAAAAGACTGCATAAAAATGTTTTTGGTTTGTAGTAGGTAAGACTAGGTACACAAAAATGCTTAACTTGCATACATATAACATTTGCATATTTTTGGTAAATGATCGTATTATACCGTAATAAAGTAATTATTACCATAACAACAATAACAAACAGACATTTGAAGCGGTCATCCGTCCTTGAATTGTGAACGAACCAAGTGAAAACAAGTGTAGCGGAACATTTTAATGTAATTTGTTTGTTAATAATTAATATAATCATAATGAGAAATTTAAATTTTGTGTCTTTTGAAAGCTGAAATGGTAATCGAATCGAAGATTTTACTTTAACATATTAATATTTAGGTGCCAATAAAATGGGGCGAGCCTAATGTGGACTTGCTACTGCCCTACTCGGGAATCGAACTCACGACGCCACGCTCGTTAGTATTTGCGACCACTAGACCATCGTATAATTTACTATGACTAGACCATCGAGGCATATTCAAAGTCATACAAATGTAGGTATAACCGCTGAAAAAGAGAAATGAAATGATGAAATGAGAATGAGAAGATCTTGTAAACTTAGTCAGATCAAAACCAAGATCGCACTCCTCCAATCTTTCCACTAAATTTATTTATTTATTTAAACAAAAAGGCACAAAGGCGGACTTAATGCCTTGTCTAAATCCAAGTGAAAAAAAAATAAAAGAAGTACAGCCGCTTCCACTACACATGTTCAGCTGTTCAACTCACGATCACTCCCGATCTCCTACGATAAGTTCCGAACACCGCGATGAAACTACCCACATCGCTAAAATAGTAAATTGACTATTGATTTTATTTAGTTTTTCGTTTATTTCTTTTTAATGACGATACCTAAAATTTTCTTAAATTAACAGGACTTTCTTAGAAATAAAACGAAGTTAGCTACATCGATATTCTTAAAGAAATTATGACTTGTTAAATAGTTATGAAGAAAAGCGCTGCATCTCGCAATTAAAGTTTTCCTCTTTCGTGACATATATACAAAGTAGTTTGTTTGAAGGATGGGTGGACCCCTCTCTACGTGGTAAACTGGTTGCAGTCGTACCGGCTTAACACGACTGGTTGTAAATAGAACCAAACTCAAGCTCGAAACAAACTTATGGTTCAGTTGGATCTAGACTCTGAGCCAGACCCCACCATTGTAGAGACTTCGCCCACCCTATTTTTGGGTGATATGAAATATTGTTTGCTGCTGAGCATGAGGTCTTGGGTTCGATTCCTAGGTCCAGCACAGTGCTATTGGGTTTTTCTGTCTAGAATGTCTCAGTAGCAGATCGCAGTCTGGATGTATGCAAGCTAGATGGCGATAGGCTCGCCTCCTGTTACATGGGACCTAAACATAACTGGCTATAGTGGGTGTACTACAGGTACACCTCTGGCAAACTCTTCGGGGACACAAGCCGTGATGTTATGTTATGAAATATTGCCAACAGCAAAGACGGTAGATTTTAGTCTAGTCTGTGACGTCATACAGTATTTGAGAATAGCTCAGAATACCCTGGTGATAATTAAGCTAGTCAGCAAATGCAGCTGGGGCTTACTGTAGAAAGTAAGTTACTTCAGCATTTAGTGACACTTGTGAATACTCATCATCATCAGTATTTATCCCAGGAACGTCCACAGCTGGACAGGCTGGAAGTACCGTGAGACGCTTTCGCTGAGCGAAAGTGTTGTTCAATTTTTATCCACAACTTTATAATCATTATCATCACCTGCCTTTAAAAGTCCACTGCTGGACATAGGCCTCTCCTATTGCAAGCCATTCAACTCGATTTTCGGCAACTTTAGAATACGTGTATTTAATTACTGTGGTTAACCGTTTTGTTAAAGAAAATCAATAAATAGGTGGAGACCTATTTATTGATTTTCAAAGAAGTGTTTTTTATGACCTGTGGGGAGCCACAGGTCATAAAAAACACTTCTTTCTATGATCTGTGTCTAAGCATCCTCAAAATCACCGGTCCTGTGCTGCTTATGCAAACTGTTCGCTAATGTGAGTGGAAACACCAGCCGGTCGATTCTGTAAAAATCTCACCGTGAAAACTCAAGTGAAGTGAGCTTGATGCGAGTTGTCAATAGTGTCAATACCTAGCATTATTTGGAATGACAGCTCACTCCACGCTCACTTCACCTGTGTTTTCACGGTGAGATGGTTACAGAATCGCACTGCAGGAGGGGCACCCTAGGAGGACATATTATAAACTTCATTGGTGATGTTCTTCAGAATGGTAAGGTGCGTAGTACTCGTAGTATGCGTGTATGACCAGCATAGCTATTCACAACCATCCGACAGGCTATCGTATCGCAAATGAAAAATTTCGATAACCTGATTTGCCTTGCCCCCCACAGCAAACGGCTGTCGAAAGATTAGCGGTCGCCTATTTGATTTAATCTGGCAAAATTGGCGGGTTTTGAAGTTTGAATCGTTTAGAAGACTCCTACGTTAACATTGATGATGTTCGATACGGTACGGAAGCGTATCGATGGTGGTGAATAGCCACGCAGATACATGAACGTAAGCGAAGCAAAAGGAGTATGTAAGGATCGTAGCGTGAGGCGTGAGTTTATGTATGTATGTAATTATGTACATATGTTATTGAACGACTAAAGTCACTACCGAAATAAAACTACACTGCTTCGCCCGGAAATCAACTAGGTAGGTACCTACTGAACAAGAGAGCTCGTTGATTAATCTGCCTTCAAACAAAGCAATAAATATAGTTACATCCAGGCAGATTAGATCACCGGTGCGCTAACTATTACACAAGAGGTTGTTGCTCTTCGCTGCACTGCACGCTGCTCTGTGGCTTGAGGAGTAATTTCTAATGTTAAGTCATCGGCTAGAAGCCTCAGGCTAGGAGCGAACACTTCCATAAGATGTGTGTGTTTTATCAGATACGTCCTACTATCCTACTAATATTATAAACGTGAATGTTTGTATCGATGGATGGATGGATGTTTGTTACTCTTTCACGCAAAAACTACAGAACGGATTTGGATGAAATTTGGCACACAGATGGTTTTTAACCAGGATTAACATATAGGATACTTTTTATTCCGATATTCCCACGGGATCGAAACTTATGCGGAGAAACCGCGAGAAACTTATGAAACCGCGGGGCGCAGCTAGTCTTCTATACTTAATATTATAATAAATAAAAGTTTGTAAAGAGGTATTTATGAGTTTGTATGTAGGGCGTAATCTTCGGAACTACTGATCCGATTCCGAAAATTCTATCACTAATGGGAAGGCTCTACAGCATTGCCGATTGTCATAGAAATGTCGCGGGCAAAAGCTAGATTAAAACATTTAAAACAAGTTAGTCGGTCTGGAGAACAAAGATCCGTTTCATTACTGTAATACCTGATATCTTTTGGACTAAAACGGAATTGGGCTGGACACAATATTTGCCGCATGTCACAAAACAAAGGGTCAAACTCATGAACTAATAGGTTCCTACTACTTATACAGTCTGGGACACCGAGACAGGCCGATGAGCTGCCGATCTATTCTGACAAAATCTCACCGTTGTAACTTAGGTGAATGGAGCTGGTAATCCGGTGGAATGACAAGGCACTTCCAGCTTATTAGCACCTTACTTTTTACGGTGAGATTTTTACAGAGTAGACCAGTTGGACTCTTTTAATAAATACTGTATGATAATTGTAATTACGTAACACACTCAAAATAGCAATGGCTTTAATGTAGACAGTTAAACAACATTCATTGCGATATTTACGTTTCGAACATATGAAGCATCAATATCCTTCAAATTAATTGATATTGTTTTGTTTGATTTGTGATTTAAAGTGTGTAATAGGTTGCGCAATTAGGGTTCCGGGTCTAAATAGCCTTAGAATAGACAGAAGTGAAAGAACAGTTGGTTTGCCTTTTCCCTGCAGTGGGACAATCCAGGCTTTTATTAATAGGAAGCTAATACGTACGGTCAGAAAATTGTGTGAGCATTACCTCAGCTTGAATAACAACAACAAGTTTCGACAGTAAAAATAAAATATTGAGTAGTACCTATCGAATTAATGTACATAAATTAAATAGATAGGTACCTACTCGTGGCAATATAATAACAGCCTCAAAGATAGATCGAAGGTTGAGCTGCGCTTGCCGTGGTCAGTTCGTGGATGGGTATGGGTAACCAACCATTATAAAAACGCGTATCCATTAGAAAGCACGCTACGCCGATTGCTCCCGGCTGTCATTAGTACCTATATCATTGACAGTCGTTACGGGTAGTCAGAAGCCCGAAAGGTCTGACAACCAGTATTACCAAGGAGTATCGTGTTACCCAGTAACTGGGTTGTGGAGGTCAGATAGGAAGTCGTGGAGACATGTAAAATGCTGCATCCGGTTAGACTGAAAGCTGACCCAAAACATAGTTGGGAAAAAGCTAGGTAGATTGATTGACTTTGAAAACTACAGTAAACTTATTGTATTTTTGTCCATACAGTCATACTAACGTAAATAATAACGTAATTAGTTTTAGAATTAAAATATTATGTACGCAAATAACAACTAATTTAACTTTATTCTTAACATGGGGTTTATTCATAAACGATGACTAAAGTTAAGTAACGCTTAAACGTCAAAAATGTATGGTGAAACAGTCGCTAATCACTGCTTAACTTTAAGCAACGTTTATGAATAAAGCGGAAAATACTTAAACGATATTCATATTTTTTTTTCTAAATATTGCTAGTTTAATCCCCCTCCGTCACATCAACAAAAAAAGCATAGCCCCCATTTGGAGTTTATGTAACACTTGAATGGCTGGGTAAGTATATAATTAACCACGCGTGGTATAAAAATATCAACCTGTTTGAACTGATGTTTTGATAATTTAAACAAATGAATAAAATTGAAGTAGGTATCTGTTTGTAATGTGAAAATAACAGCTTTTTACTGAATGCATATGAAAGTATTAACAGCTTTTTACTAAATGCATATAATATTATGAAAGTTTAATCAATTTTTTATTTTGTCTGTCTCTTTCTGTATTTCCGGCTAATCTCCAAAACGGCTGGACCGATTTTGACGGGACTTTCACTGGCAGATAGCTAATTTTATAAGGAGTAACTTAGTTACTTTTATTTTAGAAATATAATTACGGTTCCGCAAAAAAAAATTAAGACCCATGCCGACCTCCACACGGGCTAGTAAGAAGCTAAGCTATGCTAGTAAAATAAATAAAAAAAATAGGTACCTGAGCAATTATGTAAGTATACACTTCTACATACAAAATCATCCACGTAGTATCAACGAATTAACTTCTAATTTTACCGTTAAGTTATTTGTTGGCCGTCAAATCAATCACAATCGAGATTATCAATTAATTAGTTCCGGTACGTACACTTTTAGAATGTTATCTCCCTGCCTCACTTGAGAGCAATCTGTTAATCTGTTATACAATGATTAACACGGTAAGATTTAATTGCCTGCTGTGGCATACCATTACTAAGAAAGAAAAAGTACATATTGCGACTCGTACAGGAAGACCACAAACTAAAGTAAACACAGTCAAAAATATAAAACCAAATTATATAAAAAAGTAACATAAAGAAAAATGAAACAAAGTCCTATACGAAGCCAAAAGGCTCCTATCTTAGCATGATGCAACCATAAACATTGTTCAGACGGTGCAACTTTGCCCATCACAGACGTATATTCAAATTTTATTTGTTTCAAATTGACGTTATTTCAAGTTAAACAAATATCAACTTTATAGTAATTGAAATTAAGTTGATTTCAGAGTGTCAGCACTATTGAAAAAGTTATAAAAATGCTTGAAAGTGTAGCGTAAACTGAACTTCATTTTGTAAGAATTAAATTTAGTTTTCCATAAACTCATATTTGTTTATATTTTTGGCGAATATGTCGCGATTTTAGATTAGCTATAATATAACATACTAGCTTCTGCGCCTGCCCGCGACTTTGTCCGCGTGAAATTACTTGCCTTAATTTAAATCGCCTGCCCGCGTCACTCACTTCGTTTTCGCTTAGCGACCTTTCTAACTTTTTTTGCGCGTTTCTTAGTGGTCACACACTTCCCAATAATTATGTTTGTTATTCCAGCGTATGGCACTCGTGGGTTCCAGCTGAAAATCAGCGTCAGGTGGTACACATTATGCTGAGCTGATTCCCTTTTGGCATTATAATCTTTGTTTTCTGATTTTATAGTAGTTTTAAGGTGTATTTTTTTTACATTTGTCTATGTATATCTTTTGGATCAATAAACTTATTATTATTTTGCTGTAATGCCAATAAACGCAATTTTCTTTCTTTCTTCATAGCGTGATTTTAAATTAAGCTATGGAATGCAAAAAGAGTTTTTCAGATCCGGCCGGTATTCCAGAGATTAGCGCGTTCAAACAAACAAACTTTTCAGCTTTATATTAGTACATATTATATAGATCAATGTGCAGTACTATCATTTATATTATAGCTACTACACCCGAAGACGATGTCATCTAACTAAACTGATATTAAAAAGATTTTTTTTTTTTTTGTATAGGTATGTTTGTTTGTTACGCTTTCACGCTAAAACGGCTGAACGGATTTGGATAAAATTTTACAAATGGGTAGCCCATGACTTGTATATATTTTGCCTTCATTTTATTCAGGTCATACGTCATACCATAAGATATTATAATATGCAATAATATATAAATTACAATATTTATTTATTTGTTTAATGCACAATGTACACAACCATATTTATACATATACATTGGAGACGTCACTGAAATATACAGTGGTTGTGACCAAAAAAATCCCCTAACTCAAAAACTATCGTCTTAAATAGCAAAGTAACTTGAAAACATTATAATATTTGTATTAATCACTACACGCTTCACCATTGCTCAAAATATCTACACCATCTTTCATCGGCTAAAAATAACTGCGTCACTAAAACAGTATTGAAAATATATTGTAATATTTCTAGCTGATTTATAGCCGAACATTGGGTCAGTGGGTCATCTTAAGGCGATGCAAATCTTGCTTTAACTTTATTGTATTCCACAGGAAAGAAACTTGCATCGTGTAAAAGGGGAATCACTGATGTTGTTATAAGTAGGTACGTATTTCAAGTAACAAAGTAGGTACGAGTATACTTACCGAATTATGTAGATCTAAGTAGTTGAAAAAATATTTTGAAAGGTAGGTTTTTTTTTTTTTTGAATATTCGTACTAAGTATCTCAGTTATGTACCTACATATTTTTAAAGAACTCGTAATAAAACAAAAGTTTACCTGTCTATTCACATCATAAATTGCCCAATTTAAAATCATAACTTCGTAAACAGTTCGTCATATTGATACGAAGTAAGAACGTATTGTTATATTTTGGTAAACTGCCAAACGCTAGTGTTTTTTTTTTTTAACAAAAACATCCTCAATTAACAAACAATCAACGTTATTAAAAAACTAAATATGCTTCCACAACACAATACAAATAGTAAAAAAAACAAAACACACACGTAAACAAAACAGTTTTTAAAAACAAGAAAACACTCACTTAAAAAAAAACAATATTCTTTTCGGCCAGGTTTTTTATACTAAAACATTCGCTTTTGTACCTATTTCGAACAATAATTCGATAAAGAGTTATTATACTCACAATAAAGTGTCGTGTCCCGCAGTCCGTCTGCGACTGACTGACCGGCCTCGGATATACAGCGGGGTTACTATCATAGCGCATTTAGAGCTTACGATTCGACTCTACGATCGAGTTTATTTTGTAGAAACTTTTTTTTTTTTTTAAAAAAAAACCATCCAACTCACACAAAAGCACTAGCTTGAGTTTTGGAATTCGATGGCAATAACAGAATCAAACAACCTAAGCTAGTGGCTTTTGCACTTTGCAGTGTATTGTTTTGGAAGGCAGATGTTTCTTATTTTGTAATACTAATATTATAATTTGTATGCCGATTATTGGCCGAACATACAGATCAGCTAAAATGTATAAATAACACCTTTTTGTACTTATGTTCACAAATAAAGATTGATTTGATTTGTAAAAAAACGCTTTTAGTTTTTTGCTTGTAGTGTTCCCAAACACATGCATGTACCACTGCTTCCTATGTGAAGATAACAACATCATCAACATAGATGGACTGGATTAAAAGCTATGATTAAATAGTACCTACGGGCGGTGGCATTAGTTTGAAGAAGTCATTTTTATTCCGGATGAAAATCATATCATTTTTCCCATAGCACATAAGAGATCAGTACCCTAATTGCGTTACACACTTTAAATCACAACCTGAATCATTTTGAAGGATTGCTAATCCATTGCTTTATGTGTTCGAAAAATTTGTCTGCTCAACAACGTAAATAACGCAATGAATGTTGTTGAACTGTCAAAATGAAGCCATTGCTACTGTTAGTGTGTTACTCAATTACCCCGCTGGTCGGCCGCAGCAGAGACCATCTCCACAGGTGGGGTTTTGCGGATGTTTCCAATTCTCAATGTAGATGGTCATGGTCTCTCTGCAGACCATCATTTTGCGCCGCATGGAAATGCGGCGCAAGATGAAAGGTGGGAAAGAAAGAAGAAAAAAAGAAGAAAGGAGAAAGGGAAAAAAAGAAGGAAAGATGAAAGGTGACAGGATTGTCACCAGTACATGTGAGGACATAATATCTACCAACCTATTAGCGAATGGTCTGGGAATGGGATACTTAGTATGGAACTTTATATTAAAGATCGTATCGTATCGGAGTCGTACGGTATAAACGTTAGTCAAGTTTCACTGAGGAGTGACGTATGGACTACAGTCACCGTCACTAACTAGAAGAAACTCTTTAGTTTACCAATTTAGTTGGTTAGCTGAAAACATGTCTAGAACTGAACTTGAACATTCTAACAGACTGAAAAAAAGGCATCTTAGTCTGTTTTTATTTCGCTACAATAGGGCGCCATACTGTAGCGAAATATAAACAGGGCTTCACTTGTACACGTTTAATTTAGTAAAACAAAAAATATTGTAAACAAAACTTAATGAAGGACACAGCACGGTTCCTAATATTTCAAAGGATTAAATTATAACTCTGACGCAACGTCCTTGGTATTTGAGCCCTATAATAAATTTCATTATTACGCGTCGGCTACGATACGTTTGCAAACGTTCCTATAACGATTCGCACGAATTTAGTCGCCTAATACGGGCGATTTTTTTACGTATTTCTAGAGTTGTCCACTTGCCCACAAATAAGTTAACTTTGTGCCTATAGAAAAAATAATATCATTTAAAAGAGACGATTCGCTTGTTTCGGGCGAGTTAATTCGCGTAAATCGACTGATAACCCACAAAAAGGTATCATTGCAATACTCGTAATAACCAGGATAAACCAAAAGTGGCATGCTAGATTGTCGTAAACACTCTCCAGCACACAAATAAATCTGCCTGGCCTTTACCTGTTTTGTTGTGCAAAAAATACGAAATGCTTTTGGTCTACCTATAGGTACTGACTCAAATGTTTGCTGGCGGGACGCCACAGACGTGATAGATATTAATATTAGTGTCCGACCGAAAGTTCGGTTTCGGTTTCGGTTTCGGCCGAGTTTCGGCCAAAAATCAAGTTTCGGTGGAAGTTTCGGTTTCGGCCAAAATTGGCCGAAACTTTTGCCGAAACCGAAACAGTAACAATTAGTGATTTGATTTATTGATAACTGATAAACATTTTGCTATGAGAACTTAATTTGAAAAAATAATAAAAATATTATTAATATTTTTTTATATTATTATCTTCTTTATATATAAAATTCAAAGTCCTGACTGACTGACTGACTGAGACATCAACGCACAGCCTAAACCGCTGGTCCTAGAGACATGAAAATTGGAGGGTGTATTCTTCGTAAAGAGTAGGTATCCTCTAAGAAAGGGTTTTTCGAAATTCCACCCCTAAGAGGGTGAAAAATGATTGGTGATGGTGATTTTGGTAGTATGAAAAATCTTATTCCTTGAGTTAATAAACTTGAAACTTGGCACGAATACTTATCTAAGTAAATTATGAAGTTGGGCATTTTTTGTTTTTATAAACTACCCCCTAAAAGGGGATTGGGGGGTTTCAAAGTTTGTATGGAAGAATTTTAGCGCGCGGTCCGATTTAATCAAAACTCAGTATTTATACCTAAAATTTAAAGGAAAGAATAATTATTATCAGGGTTTTTCGAAAATCTACCCCTGACGGCCTGAAAAGGGGTAGTCAATTTTAACTCGAAAATTGGTATAAATAATCTTTGAATCAAGTTATGAATACATCCCAAATGATTTTTCAAAATCCCACCCCTTTTTTTTTTTTTTTTTTTGTGGATGGGAAATCATCAAATGACCCCTCCCGCTCTGGGTGGAGCGGAAGGGAGTGTCAGACTTTTACTGACTAAAACCCACCCGTGTTCCGTCCTTAGCCCTTTCTGTTCCAGGGCAGCGGTTAACCTTTCGGAAAATCCCACCGCCCCGGCAGGCTTCGGCCCTGTGGGGCCCCGTCCTCTGCTGACATCTCTTTGAGGCGCGCGTGGAACACAACGCGCCGTCCGGCACGGGCCTGGTCCTGATCGGACGGTGAGCTACCCATTACTCACCGCCCGCAGGCCCGCGCCTACGGTGGCCGGGAGTCGTCACGCGGCTCCCGACGCCCGGAGCGTCTCCCGCGGCGGCTGAGGCGTGAGGTGTTCTCCCTCAGCCTCCCCGCCACCTCCTTCGCTAGCATGACTGCTTCGCAGAAGGAGGTGACTGCCTCCCATTCTCTCTCGCCCCGGACCATGGCTTGCACCAGGGCCGGGCGCGAGAGGAAATCCCACCCCTGAGGGGGTGACAAGCGGGGATACAGTTTATATGAAAAATCTTATTCGTTAGGTTAATAAAAATAATCTTGAAAATTGGCATGAATACTCGCCTAAGTAAGCAATAAAGTTTATCATTATTAGTTTTTCAAAACTACCCCTCAAAGGGGGATATAGGGGTGTTGAAGTTTGTGTGGAAGAAATTGAATGCGCGGTCCGATTAACTCGAAATACTAAGTATTGATACTTTCGACAGAAAATAATTAATAATAAGTATGTAAAGTTGTCGAAAATTTACCCCTGACGGGGCAAAAAGGGGTAATTCGGTTTTTAGGGGAGGATTTGAACTTGAAACTGTATGTTACATTTCACGCCTAAGCCACTGAACTTCTGATTTGGCAAAGCGATAGATGGCATCCTGGGGAAGCACATACTTTTTATCCTGGTAGCACGTTCTCGTGGGATTCCGACATTCACGCGGGCGAAGCCGCGGGCAGAAGCTAGTATTAAATAAATGATTAGAACAAAATTAATATACCTACTGTGTTTCCATTTCATGTCCTAATTAATGCAGAATAATGGGTAAAATGCACCAAATTTCAGTATTTTAAGGAATTTAAAACTTAACCACGTGAGTTTCGGTTTCGGTTTCAGTTTCGGCCGAAACTGAAGCCACGGCCGAATATTCGGTTTCGGTTTCGGTTTCGGCCGGAAAACCAGTTTCGGTCGGACTCTAATTAATATCTAAAAACGATAAATTAAAAAAAACAGATTTTGTAAACTGATACTTCGAATAACTAGAATCCACACGCCTAGCCTTTTCCCAACTATGTTGGGATCGGCTTTCAGTGTAACTGGATGCAGCTGAATACCAGTATTTTACATGGAGCGACTGACTATCTGATCTACACAACCCAGTGTCTGGGTAATACGTACCCCTGGGCAAGACTTGTTGCCACACTTCGGGCTTCTAACGGCCCCTCACGACTGTCTAAGATCTACGAATGACAGCCGGCGCCAACGGCCTAACGTGTTTTCCGAGGCACGGAGGAAGTATGTAATTAGATGGTCACCCATCCACGGACCACCCTTGACAAGCGTAGCTTAATCTGATCTATCGACCCATTAGCTCATTCTCCAGCCCACAATAGATAGTGTGTTACAAATCCCATTCCAACACGTAGGAACTTATAATAGGTAGTTATATGTATAAAAACTCGGAAAATCAAAAGTAAAGCGGCAATAGCCAACGGATAAGTCATGCACCGGCAAGCGGGGAGGTCGTCGGTGGTTTGATGCACCGTTGCTCTATTTGAATAGGATATGCTTTGATTGCATATAAGAACAATGTTTTGACTGTATTGTATGTTCAATTATATTAAACACGATCCCATTCAAACAATCGTTACTTGGTACCCTTTATTGTACTAGCTTTAGCCTGCGGCTTTGCCCGCATGGAGATCAGAAATAAATTCTACGGGAATGTACTACCGGGATAAAAAGTGCCACCAGTGCAGTGGTGTGCCCAACTGAAATCCGTTCAGAGGGAAGAGACAGACAGTTACTTTCGCATTTATAATGCTGACAGTCTTAAAATAATAATAACAATAAGTAGGTACAAGTATATAAAAAACCGGCCAAGTGCGAGTCAGACTCGCGCACGAAGGGTTCCGTACCATTATCTATAAAAATTACGTCTGTTGTATGGGACCCTTAAATATTTATTTTATTTTAATTTTCTTATTTATTATTAAAGTAAAAATACAACTGAGTATTTTGTGAATATTTCAAGTGCCTACCTGTTGCCATTATTGATATCGAGCAAAAAAGGGCAAAACAATCGCGTTTGTTGTATGGGCCCCCCTTATATATTAGTTTTATTTGGTTTTTAGTATTTGTTGTTATAGCGGCAACAGAAATACATACATAATTTGTGAAAATTTCAACTGTCTAGCTATCGCGGTTCTTGAGATACAGCCTGATGACAGACAGACGGACGGACAGACAGCGACGTCTTAGTAATAGGGTCCCG
This sequence comes from Apamea crenata, assembly GCA_949629185.1. Lineage (NCBI taxonomy): Eukaryota > Metazoa > Arthropoda > Insecta > Lepidoptera > Noctuidae > Apamea > Apamea crenata. The sequence continues at coordinate 954,527 of OX451375.1, forward strand.
TTTTTACCCTTTGGCTACGGAACCCTAAGAAGGGAGGGGAAGGTATCGTAGGGCATCAAAAAATTCATCTGCTGTCAACAGGAAAACCGCTTGGCAATGTCTTGAAAAACTAAGTGGGCATATATTATAATAATAAGTAACATGGATAGTCACCTGGTGACGGCACGGTTGGCGCAGTGGTTAAGCGATTGACTGCTGCGCTGCGTGTCGCGGGTTCGATTCCCGCACGGAACAAATATTTGTATGACCTACATGTATTTGTTCCGAGTCTGGGTGTTTTTCTATCTATAATATGTATGTATTTACAAAATAAAAATTGTATATAAGTAGTTTATCAGCCATCTTGTTACCATAACACAAGCATTAGGTTGCTTAGCTTGGGACAAATGGTGCTGTGTGAAATGTCCAGGGATATTATTATTATTATATTACCTGATTGGATATGATTTCAGTGCTGAAACACGGTAGCCTTGACCGAATCTGAAGCCATTCTTTGAACTCGGCGATCAAGTAGCACTTTGAAGATCCGGTAGCTGTCCCTTCGAGTGTGAGTAGGAATTGATTGGCTTGCTTGTTAACAATATTGAGCCTTCAAGGTGTGGAGCAAGTCCGTGATGTTATAGCTCCGCCAGTTCCTCTAAAGTTGTTTAGTCATAGATAGATATATTATGTAGGTATCTACTCGTATAAGTAAAGGTGCGAGTTACGAGTTGTAGTTTCAAACCCAAGCAGGCACTTTACTTTGTGCAAATTATTTCATCACCACTGCTCTCAAAACGGTAAAGGAAAACATCGTGGGGAAACCGGCATGTCCTAGGACCAAAAATTCAAAGACTTGTGACATCTATCAACCCACATTGAGCCCGCGTGGTGGATTATCGGTGTGATTACAGCCCACTCCGTCTCCAAGAGAGGAGGCTTGTGTGCCAGCAGTGGGAACAGTATAGGTTGATTATCCAGGGATTTATTTATTTATTTATTATGCAGGGCCCAACTTTTGTTAACCATGATTATGGCTTGACTGGATGCTACAAAAATTGGAAACATATAACAGACTACGCCCTAAACAAGTAAGTGTTATCTTATACAGGTTCTCGTTCAATCCGGAACAGATTCGGTAATCGTTGCTAATATTTTGGCTGTTTGACTCATCAGAATCGTTACAGACATTGTACAACAATGATGTCACCCCAAAACAATGATGAAATACCTATATATTAAAACATTTTTTTTTTTTTGACTTGACATCGTTATTGTTGATCTCTATTTTTATTATAAATTATTATTTTAAATGACTAGAATTGTATTTAATTTTATTTTATTAATTGCATTGTAATCCAAATTTAAATGATGAAATTATTATTAGTATTTTTATGTTATTGATAATTACTAAATGTGTACTGCATGCGATAAATCTAACCAAGATGTAAAATCTAAATAGTTGCACGGCAGAAATGCCGAATATAGTGAAACCCAGAGATCTTAAGAACTTATGTTAGCTACCTATATTCTTGCAAATAAATATAAATAAATATAATATTTGTGTATTATTTATTTATTTATTGACACACACAACATAGACGTCAAACCAATATCTGTTGGAGTAGACGATTGTTCTTCAATGAAGACTGCAAACGTAAAGTAACATAAGACACTCTCAGGCTAGGTGACCGGGCGATCTTAACAGAGCAGCTGTGGATGGTCGAAGATCGAGTTAGGTGCCATCTCCACGGGCGACAGATCTCGCAGTGCTATCAAATTCTCCCGTCCTCGCCGTGTGGAGATTGCTTCATACAATTTTTATTGAATTTGATGCCACGGCGGCGGCGCGACTATCGTCGCGATACTCTCGGTTTGTCTCTGCATCACCCAAAGGTAGACTGGTAGAGAATGCCTATTGTGTGCTGCCATTTGTGAGCTGGAAGTGTTAAATAAATTATTACTCTCGCCCGTTGAGATGGTGTCTTAGATCGAGACGTCTTTGTGTTGCGGAGGTTCCAGTTGTAGGAGACATCATCGGCATCGGCGATGTCTTATTTTTTAAGTACACACGGCTACACATCAAGCTATACATATCCAGTTTTAGTTGACCTCGCATTGTATAGGTTTTTCGTACAATCAGAAGTCAGCTTATACTGTTTATGTAGTACCTTACCTTACCTTTTACAACCTTTTTTATTTGGGTACCTTTGTAACCTTAAGTACCAATATGACTTATTCAATTCATATGTAGGTACTTTCTGAGTTTATTTTGTATATTACTGACACCGGTGAAGGAAAAACATTGTGAGTAAACCTGCGGGGTAGTTGTGTAACACACGAATAGTAGCAATGGCTTTCATTTCGACAGTTCAACAACATTAATTGCGTTAATTACGTTGTTAAGCAGACAAATTTTTGGAAAACATGAAGCAATGGATTAGCTATATCCTTCAAAATTATTCAGATTGTGATTTAGAATGTGCTACGCCATTAGGTAAGTTACTCGTAAATAAGTCCAGGAGACTTATAATAATATAGTCAATATAAGTCCATGTAACGTGTAAACGTTTATTATTATTATTATGTGGTGTCGTTCATATTGGCAAGGGGTTTAGACAATTATGGCTATGGAACGAAGTATATTAGGTGTCAAACTCACGAACCGCATTAAGAACCCTATACTTCGTTCCAAAACGCAAATAGCAGACGCTGGCCGCACAGCTGCTGGGCTAAAGTGGAAGTGGGCTGGCCATATCTGTCGCATGTCAGAGCAGCAATATGCAAAAGCCACCATCACTCAGTGGATCCCAAATGGCAGCTAGGAAACGACCGCAGGGCAGGCCCAGAAAGAGATGGCGGGATGAGCTGGACTCCTTCTCAAAGGATTGGCCCACAATCGCAGTAGACCGGGAAAAGTGGAAGGAGGGAAGTGAGGGCTTTGCCCTGCAGTGGGACAACACAGGGTCATAATAATAATAATATATAAGTCTGAAATCACCAAACCGTCTAACATATTGAGCAAACGTGATGATCAATGCTCATAAGAAGAGGCCTTTGCCCTGCAGTGGGAAACTGGACAGGTCCACTCAAACTGTGTAGTTCTTTCGTCAAAAGAACATTTCAGACACCAATCTACATGGTCTTCACACGACCTGACCAAGATTATGTCTGGACTTTAAAAGAGACTGTGACGTCTGAGTTTGTTTCGGCCTTTCTTCTCAGAGTAGTCAGATAGGAATCGCCGACCTCATCTAGTATAAAAAATATGATTGACGTGTAAAAGTGTTTGTACAAACCTACTTACAGAAAATAAATCATTTATTAGGGGCCTCTGTTATTTCTTATTTACGTCAATGACCTTCCAGGTGCACTCACACATGATTGTGTCTTGTTCGCAGATGACACAACTATTATTATGGACTGTAAAAATATTGATACATATGAAACGGAAATATATAAAACGTTAGAAGATGTTATTCAATGGTTAGACACAAATAAATTAAAAATAAACATAGAGAAAACGAAACTTATTAACTTCAAAACTTATAAGAGTAAAAACATTGAATTAAATATTTGTTATAATAATTCACTTATACAACAGATAAACAGCGCAAAATTCTTAGGCATTATTCTCGATACACATCTTAGTTTATGCATAAAAATAAACAAGTTCGTTTTTGCACTTCGAAAGGTAAAAGACGTGACGAGCAGACATACTTCTATTATGGTATATCACGCTTACATATGCTCCATTATACGGTATGGCATAGTTGTCTGGGGAAATTCCTGTGACATCACGAGGGTGTTCATAGCACAGAAAAAATGCATTCGGGCACTGTACGGCATGGATTGGTCGGAATCATGTAAACCTATCTTTAAATCTAAGAATCTACTAACTGTTCCCTGCATATACATTTATGAAGTAGCTAAATTTGTCAAATACCATAGTCATCTTTTCACTACTAACGACAATACATCTAAACGCAAAATTAACCACCTGCCCCTAAAAATGCCTGTGCCTAAGCTACAACTGTTCAGAAAGAACTGTGCCTATATGGCACCTCTAATATATAACTCTTTGCCCAAAGGAATGACCGATCTGCCATATAAAAGGTTCTGTTGTGCCTTGCGAAAATGGTTAATACAGGAGAGCTTCTACACGGTTAAAGATTTTTTGAATAAAAGCACATGCCGATTTGGTGTCCACTAAGATACTGATTATTGATAAGATATAAGATATGATTATTCCTCTTATTTCCTGTGACTTTGTCCTTATTAATAATTTAAGTAATTGAAATCTACTAATATAACTCTAATAATTGTATATTGAAATGATTGTAATAAAATAACTGTAACTCTAATAATTGTAACTTAAATGATTGTAATAATTATTGTAATCCAAATTTTCTTATAAATTGTAATAATTAAAATAATTGTAATTTAATTTTAAAAAATGATTGTTGTAAACTAACTATAATTTTGCATGCCCGTAATGAGGGTGAAATATGTCCTGTGCTATAATTTAATTTAACATCTTGTGTACCCACCATATTTCAGGCAAATAAATGATAAATGATTTAAATTATTATGTAACCCTCCGCCAAAGTAGATGTAGGTACTTGTGTGCAATGGCGCCCTTGGAACGCATGTTTACATTTTTTTCAATACTGAAACGTTCCAAGTTATCCAATAACAGTTACGCATGTAGTATCATTATCTAATTTAATTTCTGTAAAGTTCAACAAAAATCTATGACACAAATATTTGACCACGATGCGGGACTCGAACGCGCGTCACTACTGCACTATTTTACCACGATGCGGGACTCGAACGCGCGTCACTACTGCACTATTTGGGTCGCTGATACTAACATGACCGATGTCGTAGGATATTTAGTAATTACAGACAATAATTAACGCTTATCTATAATTATTATGCCTTCCGATAACAATTGGCCGTGAGGATCGCAATTATTTCTTTCTGTATTGGCCAATTTTACCATATTTCGTCCATAATTTTTTTTTTTTTTTTTTTTTTAATAATAATAATAAATTTATTGAACCAATGTTACAGTAAGTTATTACCTTAAAATTAACTTAACATCAGTCTGTAACCGTTAGTAATCATCATTATAGGATCTTTACGGCGGTCCCCAAACTAGGCGGCGCCTGTATCTTGGGGACCAGAGTTGTGATACATAATGCTATTTACCACTGGAGTTTGTGTAAGAATAGGTGAGTAATTGCAAATTATATAAAACTAAATTAAATATCGAGATCAAAGTAAAGGAAAACTTAAATCGTAAATTATTAAAAACAGAAATAAAGCTTAAATTGCACTGAACAAAGCCTAAAACTAAAAATATTAAACAATTAGAAATGAAATGTTAAACAATCAAAAATAAAATGCTAAACAGTGAAAAATAAAATGTTAGATAATCAAAAATAGTATGTGGGTGTGTTGGTGTGTGCGCGTGTGGTGTGTAGGTGTATTGGTTTGTGTGCATGTGGTATGTATGTAGGTGTCAGTGTCTGTGATGGGAGTAGGATTCCGAGTGTGAGTTGAGTGATGTGAGAATGTTTTCCGATTCATCGTATGAAAGACTTAGTAGCCATTGTTTGACAACATTTTTGCATGTGGAGAGGGAGAGTTCTTTTGGGTCACAAGGCAAACTACTTGTGACCTTGTTATACACAAAAGTGTGTAGATAGGCAGGGCAGCGTCTTGTTAGGAGAGATGTGGTCCGTTGTAGCGGGATGTGAAAGACACGTTTGGAAGTCAATGAGTGGTAGTCAGGTCGGATTTTTAGGGTTTTGTGTATGCGTAGGTAGGCATTGAGAATAAATAGTTGGCGGACACGTAGAACTTGAAACTCTTTGTACAGGGAGTCTGTGGGGTAGAGATATGGTTTTTTTAAGAGAACTTTTATAACAGCTCTCTGGGCTCTTTCAAGCTCAATCATTATTGTTTTTCCGGCTCCACCCCAAATAGATACGCCATATTGTATGATGGACTGGCATATGGCGAAATAAACCATTCGCAGGATGTCTTTTGGAGCGCGGTCTCTTAGTTTCTTTATTATATGTATTATAAGTTTCCTTACTCGACCAGAAAGAAATTGAATGTGGGGTTTAAATGATAGATTTTCGTCAATGAGTAGACCTAAATAACGAATAGATTGTGTCCGGTTAATATAATCGCATGAGCAGTCTTCGCGTGATGTGTTCAAATGGTTCTGCTGACATGTGTGAAATTTCAAAATTAGGTTGGGCGGAGGGCTAGATAAATGTGATTTGGAAAATGTTATTAGTTTGGTTTTCTTTATATTGAGGGTAAGTAAGTTATGGTCCAGTGTTTGCGCTACTGTTGCTAATCCTCCTTCCGCAAGGTGGTAGACCTGTTCCCAGGTGGGTGCGTGGAATGTGATAACCGTGTCGTCTGCGTAAGATATTAGTTCAGCGTTTGGAAGAGTGAGGTTCAGTATATCGTTCATGTAGATTATAAAGAGTGTTGGGCCTAGTAAGCTGCCTTGCGGAACTCCAAAATTGATAGGGAGTTGACCACTTGAGTGTTCACCAGATTTCACATATTGTCGGCGATTGTTGAGGTAACTGTGAAACCATTCGAGTGGTTTTCCCTTTATTCCTGCTGTGTCTAGTTTTTTAAGGAGTAGATCTGTTGAAATTGTGTCGAACGCTTTAGCTAGGTCTAAGAAGACCGCCATGCAGCGCTCACCCTTTTCTATAATTGTTGATATGGAGTTTGTTAGCAGTGAAGCCGCGTCTTCAGTTGATTTCCCTTTTCTAAAACCAAATTGTCGCTCTGAAATTAGATGATGTTTTTCAAGAAAATTAACTAGACGGGTGTTAACCACCTTTTCCAGGATTTTAGAAAATATGCTGAGTAGTGCAATTGGTCTATAATTTTCAGGTATAATTTTACTAAAAGACTGTGATTATCGTAAATGTCGTAGGTACAAGTCTAAGAGGAACCGGGACCAAACCAAACCACCCCAGTGATCACTATCAGTACATAGGGGTGCTATGTAGGCACTGATAGTGATCACCGGGGTGGTTTTAGTGAGGTGAAAATCCCACACTCCCCGAGTGTGGGATTTTCACCCGTCGGGTGCCTTTTGAAGGTTTCCCCCCGAAAATAAAAAAAAATGTACAAGTATAGTTTCTACACACTTATAGACGTCGATCTTCGTAAGCTGCTTGAAAACGTTCTAACTATTAAAAACCGACCAATTGCACATCCGAACGGATGGACGGACATTACGGCATTATAGGGGTTCTGTTTTTGCCATTTGGCTACGGAACCCTAAAAAAAGCACATAATTATGAAACCCAATTCTCGGTAGGTGCATAAAATCATTAGGTATTGTTTATGTGATTATCTACATCTATTGATCGATTCGCTATGGTTGTTGGTTCACTCATTCATTCGACAGATCGGTACATAAAACACTAACTGCGAGAGCCATGAACTATTGAAATTATAGTGTGACGAGCAATCAAAGAGAACGCTAATTACTGTTGCAACAGCATACTTAAGCAATATTAACATCATACCTGTATTCCTCAAAGGGGTGTGCAGAGAGGTATAAAATACGCTACGTTATAGGTAAGGGGCGATATACCTATCCTATTCTATTGCCATATAACTGGACACAGATATTAACAGACTCCGGCACCCTAATTGCGTAACACACAATCAATCTCAATCTGGATCATTTTGAAGGATATTGCTAATCCATTGCTTCATAATTATGTTCAAAAAATGTTTGTGTAAACAAACATTTAAACAACAACGTAAATAACGCAATGAATGTGGTTGAACTGTCAAAATGAAACCGATTCCGATTGATCGTGTGTTACGCAATGTAATCTCGAGCCGAGATCGCAAGCTCGTCAATCAATCAACCTATCTAAGTCCACTGCTGGACTTAGGCGTCTCCCAGGCTGCGCCACAACACTATCCTCCGCCTTCCACATCCAGTTTGTCCCAGCAACCTTCATTAGGTTGTCGGTCCATCGGGGAGCTTTTGTAAAAACTCTAAGTATTGTTTTTATTCGGAAAACTAAAACGCGATGAAAACTGCTTAGCATGTTATGTGACGTAAGACACCACAGAACAGATTCTTAAGACACAATTTATTTTTTTAATGTTTATTTTTTATAATCTATCATTTATAGGTAAGTCTAGGCTCTTGCTAGGACGCTAGGTGCTCAACAGCTGAAAATGCCCTCTCAAACTCAACACTGGTTGGCACCAGCGTGAACAAGCTATTACAAGCAAACTGTAAAAATTGATCCACGATCCATCTCTTTATGAGTGACTAGCCTATCCGTAGACGTAGAAACCCACAGAAAAGGAAGATTACATGCACTCAGAGCTAGCCTCTTCTAATTTCTCTTGAAGACTCGTGTCGGCTTTTGCAGCAGCAGCACATATATTCAAATCGTTTGTAATCATTAAAAGTGGCAGTTCATCTTCGTTTTCAACATCTGCTGCTGTCAGAAGTTGAGGCATGTGGAAGAGTATCTCCTCGTTCGGGGCTGCGATATAATCGTTTGATTATATTCTTGATATATTTCCGTACGATAGGTACTCTTGTTAGAAAATTGGAAAGTCTCGCCCTCCCAATAGTTGTGAATTGCTGCCGCTCAATTTCGCCCCATATAAACTTCAGGATTTGATTTCGTAAAATAGCTCGAGAACTCGCGAGATCGAGACGCCGCGAGATCGGGATCGCATTCCCTAGTAACACGATACCCCTTGGTGAGACTGGTTGTCAGACTTTTGGGCTTTTGATTAGTAACGACTACGACGACCGGCATGTAAGACAACGTTATAATAATCACCTGATTATTCAAACCCAAGGCTTCAAAATTTACTTTACAACTAAACCAATGAAGCGTACCTAAACATTGAACACCCAAATACATCAAAGATTGCTTAATTTTAGTTTCTCTGGCAACTATCTTATTTTGTAGCACCCACTGAACGTGACTCTTAACATGTTGAGAAATATCACCTCCATTCTTATAAAATGTTATTTAATTGCTAAGTTTGGTATGTTAACGACAAAAAACGGACCATTTCTATTCTGAAGAGGAAAATGTTGGCGTTTTGTTGGGCAATGCAGTAGCTGCAGCAAGCACCTTGTGCTAAAATTACGTAATGAGTTTACAACACAGTCATCTGATTTGTTGTTTTGTAAATAAAAAGTACCTATAGGTAGGTGATTGAAATAACTGAAAACCGCAAAAAAGGACATTATGAACAACTTTTATTACGCGAACAACTCTAAAAACGCGAAAGAAGAAAAAGCTGCTATGTATATCAATGAGAGTAGTGGTAAGGATGTGTGTCTAAAGCTGCTTTCAGACTACGCTAATCTAAGTGCCTTAAAGTATAGCAAAGAAGGACCTAGTACCTATTAATTTTAATAGTAAGCCAATAATATATAGTACAGTGTGAACGTGTCCATAACAATGTATGGTGCGCGATTTTGTTATGATGTATGTATAGCTATATACTTTAAGCTATTATATTATAGCGTAGTCTGAAAGCAGCTTAAACGTGCCGCCGGATAATTACGTGTCGCGGCGACGGAGACCGCGGTTACTGGCGGGTCTGGCGGTGCCTCGCGGCCGGACCAACCTGCTGGGTAAAGCACCTTTGACGCGCGCCTTGCATACACTCAACGAAATCGCGGAAAGGGTGGATTTATTTACCTGTTCTCTGAATGAGTTCACAAACATTACTTTACATGTGATAAGCTGGCTACCAATTTGGGACAGCCTGTAATGATAGTTGTGTTGGGAATATTAAATAAACTGTAACCCAGTCGTAACGGCCCCGACAGGCGCTTTTACTTTGTGAAAATATGTAATTTCATTCCCACTCACATTTTTTTTATTTTATCAAGTAGGTACATACTTGTTGACAGGCCTACGCTGTCCTCCCATACCTACCTACTGTAATTTGAAAACATTGCAAAAAGCCAATTATTTTTAAAAGAGTAAACGTGGATTTTCTTGTCGACTCTTCAGCTCCATAGGAAACGACCAATTGGAACCGTGCACCTAGCTTCTGACGTTTCATAAGTGCCCATGTAGGTTTATGTGAAATAAAATATTTTGATTTTGACTGCTCTAAAACGGTGAAGGAAAACCATCGTGAGGAAACCGGGATGTCCTAGAATCAAAAATTCGAAAGACATGTGACATCCCGCACTGGGCCCACGTGGCGGCTTACAGACTAATCCATCTATATTACTATACTCTTTGGACTGATCTCTCAAGATGAGAGGCCTGTGTCCCAGTAGTGGGGACATTATAGGCTGATTATATGTAAGTACATTCATATTATTCGATGTAATGTACTTTCGAAAACTGCTATAGTTTGTGTATATTCAAACGAAATAAAATTAATATACTGGCCACAATTCAAACTAATCATTTATTTCAAATAAACCAATTACAGGCACTTTTGAATTCTCAAGGGGTCGGTCAGTCAGAAAGATGAAGCTAGTTGACCCAATGTTCAATGTATTACTGAAATTATGCTAAAATGCAATAAATCCTGTAATCTGCGGGGTAATTGCGTAAGATACATGTCATACATTGGTATGGTGATGATAAGATGGTAATGCCTTTCATTTTGACGTTTCAGCCACGCTAATTGCGTTATTTACGCTGTTGGGTAGACGAATTTTTCATACATGTATTAGGAATTTCCTTCAAAACCGTCGGAATTTGATTGAAAGTATGTTAGTTACACAATTAAGGTGCTGATTAAATGTTGATTGAAGTATCTTTCAAATTACACGTATACCCTGTCCATTAGGTAAACCGTTTTTTGACAGGTGGAACTAGTGATTGCAGCAAAACACAATACATTGATTGATATAGGTACGTACGGTATTATAATAGGATAAGATAATATTTATTTTTGTAAAACATGAGTACAGTATGAATGTCTTATAATTATATAATGTCTGTAAGAAGCCATAAATAAGATAATTCAATAAGATAAGGCAGTTTATATATTTATTTTATTACGCATTTTAAAGTTAACTTTTACGTAATCTGGAATACGTAGGTACGTTCTAAGACAGCTGTCAAAAAACGGTTAACCTAATGGACAGGGTATAGTTATGAGAATCTGATATTTTAAGAATCTGGTATTCTGAGATGAAAGGAAAAGAACACTAAAATAAAAAATGACAACACAAAACATTGATTGCAATGATTTATTTAACAAAAATCGCCATTTCTATATTATAATTATATTTTATATAATTCAACTAAACTATACCTTAACTAAGCCAAAATAAACACATCAATTTAAATATGTATGCGTTGAGTTTCATACAAAATGTTAGTGAGATTTCTCATTTTCAACCGTCCCTCATATATTTAAAAACCATAAGCCCTCAGTACCCTCGGACTATGTTTCATCCCACACTGGAATTTCAACTCACTGCTTAGCGCCGAGAGTTGAAAATCCAACAGTGCGTTTTTTTGACGCGCTGAGCTGCAGTCTGTTAAGATTCTCAATGCTCGGCTCAACAACGAGAGTTGAAAATTGAGTGCGCGATAAAAAAATATTCCCTGGATGTCGAAGCTCCAGTTTTGTAAAATCCCTGTTTATCTACCATGCACACAACATTTTTGAAGCATTTACTTCACGAAGTTTGCCCGATGCGTCAGGACACAAGTTGTTTGAAACTCAACGTATTTCAAGAGCCAGTCAGTACACTACTTATTTTAACACTTTCCTACGAATTCTTAACTTCTACAATTTTCTAAGATTTTTCCTATATTTAGTTGCACACCCGTTATCTCGTTCTACGAGCTTCCCAAATCCTTCCTAGATACGTCGATAGAACAGTTTTATTGCGCCCCAACATAATTAATTTACTCTCAGTAATGACTGGCCCTACTTTCAATTATTAAACACCTGTGTAATAATACTCATTGCGAACAAAACTAGTTTCTAATTGAACACTATAATTTTTATATAAAAATATAATTAATATCGAATTCGAAAACACTTATGTTCTACAACACTTTGTATGCGCAAGAGACGACATAAAACGGTTTCTATTTGAACACAAGAAAGAGAACAACAACGTTTGAGCACATTGTTTGGTTTTGTTGCCGCTTATTTTATTCATCATTTTGAAGGAAAATATATGATTGCACAAAGTAAAAAATATAATGTATGTACCATTTTTGACAGTATACCTATACTGATTTTCAGCATTTGCAGAAGCACTAAAATATTATTCTTTTTGCGAAGGCTGAGATTCTGTATGAAGTTAATGTGCATATTATAAGCGAATTGAATCAAGCATTTCATGCGAATATGAACATTAACATTATAGGTACTAATAAGGTTCATAACACAACATTAAGCCTGTATTCCCCGAAGAGTTAGGCAGAGGCGTACCTATACTAAACCCACATAAGGTTCATTTTCGTATGAAACGCTTCATAAATCTCAGCCTTCAAACTTGTACAAAATGTTATCTTACTTTTTAATATTTTTATTAGCAATGGGAAAAGAAAACATAATTTGCACATATTCACAAAGACACAATTAATTTCTATGCATTTGCAAATACTATTCCCAGAGTAATAAATTCGTTCGATTTGTATTATAGCTTTCGATTCGTGCATCTACTTCTGATTGTTTTGTCTATTGACAGAACGATTTCCTAGGTACCATTTAATATTCTCAGATGCACTCTGCATAAATATAGGGTTAATCTCAAGTAGTATTAAAAAAAATAATTAGTCTATGAACACATTACAGCAAAATGCATACAAATTGGTGGTTTAGTGAATTTTATGTTTTTTATGGCAATGAGTCGGTGGTTCTAATTCCTATTGTCATGAGTGAAAACGTGAAAAGATACGGTGTATAAATACTATGAGATATTTGACCATGATTCGGGTAAGCAAATATTTTCATGTTAATTTCAGATTTCTAGACCCCTTGCCTGCGTAGAACTTTTTCGTCTGATACCATTGAAAAAATTCAACACAGAGGGTTTCAGAATCCATGGGAACAGGTTGCGCGTCGATGTCTCCCTCGCACCCTTTATTATTCGTTTATTTTTTTAATGAAATAATAGGAAATCAGAACATACATTTTTAAACAAACAAAACAAAACCTAAATCTATAAGGATGATCTGTTAGTAACTTCCAATGATTATGAAATAAAAAATCCTGTATATTTATATGATTGAAGTTTATTAAAAAATGCACAAATATGCTTGGAGAACATAATATTCTTGTTCATTCTTTGGGTAGACTTACAGTAAATGATCAATGTTATAAGATAAAATCCGTGAAACCGATTACTAACCGAGTTTCGTTACCTAAGTACTAATCTAACACAGTTGGGACATGTTAAGGACTAGAAAACATACAAAATATTATTTTGACATAATTTGTATAGTAATTTCGACATAGGTTCCATGTCTTGCAAGAAAACACAAAAATATAGATATTTGATTACATACAATTTGATTCAATAGCAATAAAACGAATTCTGCAGATTATTTACAAAATCTCTGATAAGATAATCCACAAAGTTGATTCTATTTACAAAAAAAAAAAAAAACAATTTTTCTTTCTGGTCCTTATAAAAAAGGTTTTATTCCTTCCCATAGAGTTTGTAGTCCCCAACATGTCCAGTTTAAAGTCAATCGATAAAAGGATAAAATCATTCGGCGAGTTAAAACCGCGATACATAATAATATTATGTACAAACACATTGCTGTTCATAAACTTGTCTTTTACAACTAATCATCATAATATATCTATTTACTATATTACATTTTTATGTATTCTATTTTGTTTTTCTAGTGGAGTGTGTTTTGGACTTTAATTTTGGACAAGTGACGCAATTATGATACAAAAACTAATTGTATTAATTAGTGTAATCACTAATCAACCATAGATCTGATAATTGTATTAATAGAGAGAGCCCTGGCACCCATAACACAAGGTTATTCTTAGCTTAGGTGCCAGTGGAGATAATGATTTGTGCAATATAAAAACAATAGTGTCATAGTATTAACCTGTCGCCTTTATGCTAATTGGAAAATACGAAAATAAAAATTGAATTGATATTATTGGGCTATTTGCTGAATTCCTTTGTAGAAATGAATTATTTCATGTTTTCCATACAGAAATGATAAATAATCGATTGATATGACGATTTTGATCCAAATTCCAAATCCACAGTTTCTATGAACATTCTCACTATGACTGTGTAAAAAGATGATTTTAAATGGAACATTAACATAAATTCTAGTACAAAACACACGCCACATACAATACTTACATAGGGACAAAGGCGTATGGATTCGCTATCGAAGCTATCCGCCGCCGAATAATATCTAGACACTTGTCACGAGGGTATGAAGTGATGACATAAAAATAATATACAGGTCAAATTAAATTAGCTAGGGGAACTCCGCAGAAGTAATGGTAATAGTAATAAATATCTAACCATGATAAAACGAATAAGAAAATAATATAATGATTTATTTGTGGCGTCCTGGACCGCAGTTTGTGTAAATTGAAATATCATTTTTTTTTTGTGTAAACACGATAAAACAGATTTCCTTAACTCATACTTCAAGTACAACACTACCAGCGGTCGTTGACCCCAAAAAACTATCCAACAAATCTTTTTTTTTAACGAATTTCTTTAACAGAGCTTGCGATAGAAGTAAACTGGTAGAAATCGTCACGCAACGATAAAGCGTTATGCTCCCTCCATGCGACTTTCTCTTTCTATTACATACGAGTGTGTGTGCGTGCGAGTGTCACGTAAAGAACTTCGTTCCTGACGTGGGTCCCCGACTACACTCGATTTTTATTTCATTTTATCGTGTTTAGATATCAATACTCATCTCCATTTGCTAGCGAAACTGCAGACGACTGCAGAATTTTGCTAGCTAATATAATTTGACCCCGTATACACACATATCATAGGATTCTGGTGGTCTATCCTACGTCACAAATGACACAGGGCAGAACTACTAACTAATTCTAGGCTTTGATTAAAGACGTACTGACGATACACAATACGATTTCGGATCGCAGCTTAGTGGCTTCAAAAATATTTTCTTATATTTTCCATGAACATCTAATTATCTTTTAATATAGTAGTGTATCTGTCTTTCTCCCTATTTTGGAAGCTGGAACAAGTGCTTGCCACTTCATAACCTCACACAAGTGTCTTCAACTCTTACTGAATCGTAAAAACGCATCTAAATAACATCTGATAAAGTCCATTGGGGTTATAATATCCTCCTCCTCCGCCCCTAAGGTGCTCCACGA
This sequence comes from Apamea crenata, assembly GCA_949629185.1. Lineage (NCBI taxonomy): Eukaryota > Metazoa > Arthropoda > Insecta > Lepidoptera > Noctuidae > Apamea > Apamea crenata. The sequence continues at coordinate 969,884 of OX451375.1, forward strand.
TCCTGTTGTGGACACTTTTGCTTACATGATAACGCACCTCTTGTTGTCCTTGTCGTCGCACGCGAGCGGCACGGCCACGGGCTCGGGCGCGAGGCCGAGCGCGGCCGGCTTGAGGGACTCGGGGTCGAAGGTGTCGGGAGACGACACCGGCGCAGTGAGGGGCAGGTCGGTGTTGATGCCTACGATCTGGAGACAACAACAAGGTTCAGATTTCCACTTCTCTTAGCATGTCGACGGCAAATATTACTTGCAAGGAATATTATTTTATTTTTGCATCAAATCTCCACTGTCAACAGATAAAGCAATGGTATTTACAGTGCGTGGTGTAATGTTATGTATAATGTAATCAGTGTGTTCTAGTGTAAGGTTTGCGCTATTTATTATTTAATTTCTGTGTATTAATTATTATTTCTGTGTATATTTTATTATTGTATTAATGAGTCCTTGTTACTTGAACAATAAATGAATTATTATTATTATTATATCACACATGAGATACTGTTTTCTACTATCGCACAGCCTTGTGATGCCTGGATCCAGCTTCCTAATGGAAGCGTCATAGTTTGATCGAAGTATGCCATTAGCTATTAAAACCGTTCAAACTTTAATAACTGGATTCACCATGACCACATTACTTCACTTGTTGACAATATTGCTTGCTAGGTCAAAATATTATATTATTTGTAAATAAACTGCTACTACTAGCTTTTGGTTAAACTATCAACGTAATTTTTTTATTGCAATGCTTTTAGCCAACTACCTTTATTATTGTGTATGCATTCATGTTTATGTAGCAAATAAAAACGTCTTTAATTATTTTGTGTTGAATTATTTTTTGTTGTGTTGTATATTTCTAATGACTTCAGTATACAAACCTCGGCATTCCTCCTGGCCACGGTAGGCATCGCCGCGGCGGCGGCCACCCGGCGGAAGGGCTCGGCCAGCCGCTCCAGCACGCGCATGCGCTTGCAGGCCGCGCGGCCCGGCTCCGTCACCTCGACGCCGAGCTCGATGTCGTCGGTGTCCGGCTTGCGCTTGCGCCCGACCACGGTGCCGGTCGGCCGGTTGTGCGAGTCTGAGGCTGGCGATGCTACTGAAAGGGAAATAGACAATGTTGATTAGACTATATTCTAAAGAAACTTCATACCTGCAGCGTCCATCAATAAACTTTCGCAACTACATAGCATGTTAACAGAAGTAGAGATTAGGCAAAAATCGCTTGTAGCTTGTACGACAGTTGCAACTGATATATTTATTTATATAAGACATTGGACGCATTTAAATTCATGAATATACTATTTTGAAAATGTTTTGAAATAGAAAACCTTCTTATGTAGGCTACTCGTATCATAAACCATATTTCTGCTGCCAGCCTAACACCAACATTATTGTAACGAGAATAAAAATCACAATGTTTTTGGCAGACTTGTCAGTGGCAGTAAGCCAACAGAAACCTTATTGTAATGAGAATAAAGATCACTATGATTTGGACAGTGTTACAAAATCTATACTTATAATAAGAATGTAAAAAAGTTGTGACTGTACATTGAATATATTTAAAAAAGAATAGTTGAGGGGGGTTAAGAAACAGTAATAGAACACGAATCTAATAAAAAAAGTCTGTCTGTTTGTCTGTTTATCTGTTTGTCTGTTTATACACGCTAATCTCCGGAACTACTGGACAGATTTAAATGAAACTTTTTTTGTTATGTAGCTACTAAACCTGGGCAACATATAGGCTATAATTGATTTTGGAAACTGGAACACCTGATGCAGAACCGCAACAGACCAGCTAAACTATAAGAGTTACAAAAATGGCGCCTTAAAAAATTTTTTGCGTCTGATGAGCATTTTCTGCTGCAAGAATAACATTGAAGATCCGGAACACCTGATGTGGAACTCTTAGAGCACAGCTAAACTATAATATATATAGGTTTGACATCTTAGCAAAAGAAATTCAGTCTGATGAGCATTTTCTGCTGCGAGAATAAAACTCGAGGATTGGAACATCTGATGTGGAACTCTAAGAGCACAGCTAAACCATAACATATATAAGATTGACATCTTTGCAAAAGTTGTTCAGTCTGATGAGTATTTTCTGCTGAGAGAATAAAATTCGAAGATTGAAACATCTGATGTGGAACTCGGAGAGCACAGCTAAACTAGCCACATATACAGACATGACATTTTAGAAAAATTGGTTTGGTCTGATGAGTATTTTCCGCCGAGATAATAAAAATCAAGGATCAGGAACCTTTTGATGTGGAAATCACTTTATACTAATATAACTAGGGCAGATGAGATTAACGCCTCATTAAAACATTCGCATCTATGGCCTTACTTTTTTTAACAATAAATATGAGAGCCCAGCTTGGTGGTAATTCACATGCCCAAGAGTTTTCAGAAACATTATTAAAAGTTGGAGAAGGTCTCCTTCCTGCACAGGTCTGGTGACTGTTCCTGATATACTTGGAAAAGTTGTTGCCTCCGAAGAGGAACTTATACAATCAGTATTTGGGGACATTCAGAGCATAAGAAACCAGAAAAAAACGTGGTTATGTGAACGCGCCATATCGACCCCAAAAAACGAACAAGTTGCATCAATAAATGAAAAAAAATTGGGGGAAATTATTGGAGATGAAGTCGTTTACACTTCTTTTGATAACGTAGACGATCATGACGACGTCACCAATTACCCAGTTGAGTTCCTCAATTCACTCACAGCGATGAGTGGTCTCCCTGCTCATAAAATAAGACTCAATGTTGGTGTTCCTCAAATACGGAAAAACCAACAATATAGTTTATAAAGATTTAAAAAAAAATAGTAATGTTAACTAATTGATATTAATTTCGCTGTATAATTTCGGAATGAAAATAATTCTACCTTTATATTTTAATGAAGTTATAACCTACCCAGTCTACAACACTCAATCTAAGTTATACCAAACTTAATCGAAATCCTCCATCGGTTTTGATTGATTTATTGGCTGACATATCAACGCACAGTTCAAACTCTTACCGAAATTCCTATCGGAACGAGAAAGGGGCTGGATTCGCGTACGAAGTCGCGGGCAGAAGCTAGTCAGAAATAAATAACTGTGAACGAACTGTAGTATTGCTATATTCCATTTTGAAGGAAATGCATGCCAATGAAAGATCAAGCACTACAACAACATTACCACTTCATTTAGCCTCCAGCCTACCTTACTGGCCTGAGTTCATTTATTTTGTCCAGAAAAGAACCTAATACATATTATATACTCACTGCTAGTACTAGCTGTGGATCGCGCACTTTTGTTTGCAGTGACGTGTCTGAGCGTGATCTCTTTGAGCGGTTTGTACGACGAACGACCGCGGATGCTGCGTAATCCACGTAGGTATGAACTGTCGTCTAGTGGAGCGTCTTCCATGAATGAGGAGGACTCTGTTATGTCCATCTCCATTGTTGTGTTGTTGCCTGAAAGACATTAAAGGTTTTATGATATAAAGATGTTTTGGGTTTTGCATAATAGGGGTCTTATCGGGTAATGTAACAGAACTTGACGACACGGTTGGCACAGGGTTAAGCGATTGACTGCTGCGCTGCGTGTCGCGGGTTCGATTCCCGCACGGAACAAATATTTGTATGACCTACATGTATATTTGTTCCGAGTCTGGGTGTTTTTCTATCTACAATATGTATGTACGTATTTACAAAAAAAAAAAAAATTGTATACCTATAAGTAGTTTATCAGCCATCTTGTTACCATAACACAAGCATTCGGTTGCTTAGCTTGGGACAAATGGTGCTGTGTGAAATGTCCGGGGATATTATTATTATTATTACTTTGATCATGGTTTTCAAGAAACTTCATACGGTTAAAGACAATAATAAATAATCAATCATTGTGAGTGGCAAGGCCAAACAGGGGATACAATCTAGACAATTATAGGACCATTGCGGCCATTCTACTTTCGATAAATCAATGCGTTCTATAAAACTTAAGATTGTTTTCCAAAAACGAATGGGTAAGTGAGTTGGTGACTAGAAAATAGTAAGTACCTTGGGCGTGTATGACGCTAATTACGAAATTAGAATTGGCATAGATGGGGCATTGTACATTTATTTAATTCCTTTTGATTTGCGCCCCAAAATGCCCAATTGGGCTAGGCAAAGAATATGCCCTCTATCTCCAGGCATTTCATAGGCGTTAGGTAAACTAACAAGGTCAAGTGTTGGCCCAAGTAGTTACTTACCGGTGTAGTTAGCCTGTAGCGACGTGTTGGTCTGGTCCGCGATCCTCATGCTGCGCCTGTAGGGCGACACCTTGACCCTGGACTTGGAGAAGTTGGTGTCAGTCTTGCTCCTCTCCTTGTCTTGCGCCTCCTCGCCTGTAAAGATATGTCACACTACACATAACGTTACCGTATCCGTGGTTACATTTACTAGGGTTTGTGATACCAAAGGGTATCTCCATAAATTGAAAAAGTTATAGATTTTCAGTTACAGAAATAAAATCTCCCGTTTCATAGAAAAGTGTAATATCTACGCGGTCAAAATTTATGGAATAACATTTTTTTTTATCACCGACGTAAAATTTTTATGCGTCTAGAATGCTATGCTGGATTCATGGTTACAGTTTGCTCTCTGGTAAAAAATTTTACTGTCAAGAAATAAATTAGTACCTACCCCACTGGAATTATCATGAAAAGTGATGAAAAGCATCCGTCAAAAGAATAGAAGGACCCAACGTCAAGGGAACATGTGCCTGGTCATAATAATAATAAGCTAGGGTCTCGTCAGCCAAGCCGGATACTTAAGTCAACTCTTTTGAAGCACTTTTTGATATCCCCTTAGGCAGATACAACCCGCAAGAGTTAACTTGAGACCCTCCCGCCCCCGCGCTGTTACCGCTCTCGCCATCGACGCTTCAGTAGGTACCGCGCCATCATTACGTCATCCGGGCAAAGTATCAATTGCGGGTTGTACAGATGTAAATAGACAGAATATTCTTAATTGCACAACAAATAAAGAGAAAAACAAATGGATTTTACAAAAAGGTTATTAAATAGGGCGTTCTTTTGCAAGCAGCGATTTCTAAATAAGAATATATACATCTTAAGGTGTTCCGACGATCACCTTAAGATGGGTATATTATTACTTCATTATCTTCATCAGCCTGACCTTTTCCCAACACATTGGGGTCGGCTTCCAGTCTAACCAGATGCAGCTGAAGCGTTGAGCGTTTTGCACGAAGCGAATGCCTATCTGACCTCCACAACCCAGTTACTGGGTTATAATAAGATACCCTTGGTAAGACTGGTAGCTGGTAATATATTCTTACTTATGGGTACCTATTCGTAAGTTCCCCAACAGAAAAACAAGCATTACTTACGCATCCCCATTAGAGCACAATAAAATAAAAGTCATCATCATTATTTCGCAGTAAAAACTAGACATTTATGTAACACAAAGCAAATATCCACTTACCCTCATTGCCCGGCACATCCAGTCCACCTTCTACCTCCACCTCCTGATTCTTTTCACCCTTGGCAGCATCTTCATCGTTCTCTTCCACCTTCTCCAAATCTGACTTCTTCGGGGAGTCCACGAGTTTATCCTTCAATGATTATTTATTTGATTATTAAATGATATCTATTCAGTAAGTTGGTTATAAGTTACACTTTTACGTCCCATCATCAGCCTACAGCAATCCACAAAAAAAAAAAATCATGGTCAGATCATGTGAGAACCATCCTGTGTTCATAATTTAATTTCCAAATATTATGTGAACATGCGCATTTTAAAAACAACTTTATTACATACAAATAAAGTTGAATTTGAACTACAACTTAAAAGAAATTTATGACAATAGTGTACTGGTCATTCTGAAATCAACTTAATTTATACCACGATAAAGTTGATATTCGTTGAAGTTGAAATAGCATAAATTGGGAAGGAAAAAAAGAATGTAAAAAGAAATCGTGCTGCGCCTATCCCAAGTAACATGGCACAAGGGCAGGAAGATGATCATGATGGGAAAGCCTTTTACCTTCTTTCCTTCCTGAGGTTTCGGAGAGTTTGATGAACGGAGTCGCCTGTCTGTTGCGGATGTTGCATCTTCTTTGAGCTTCAGTACTTTGTCTTTTGGCTGAAATGATTTAAAACATGTGATGAAAATTGTTGCGTGAACTTCGGTGAGGTTTGAAGTTAATTGTGAGTGGTGTTGGTTTATTGAATGTATATAGTATAATAGATAACTGAAATATAAATATATCGATCGATCCATCATCACTGAAAGGACTATTGTTGCCAATAAGCCTGATATAGTAAAGGTGGATCGATAAGAGCGGCGCGCAATGATTGTTGACATAAACGTCCCGCATGATGAGAACCTCGTGAAGGCCGAGAAAGATAAACAAATCAAGTATCTTGACTTGGCTCGCGAGTTTGTCGACATGGGGCATGTGGACTCAGCAATCATTGTACCGATAGTAGTGATAGCCAATGGGCTAATAGCCAAGAGCCTCGACCAACACCTGAGGAGAATTGCCCCTCTGATATTGCCAAAATAGAGACAATGTATTGTCAATCCATAAATACAAAGTAAATAAATAAAAATGTTGTACAATTAAATACAATACATACATGAAAGCCTGCAAAAGTTCAGTCAGTAAGTTCACTAGGGGAGCTAATAATAAATATATCTGACTGTACTCAATATTTTCTTTTAGGAGGCTCTACTTTAAAAGACGCCTTAAGGCTCCCGCCGGCTGGCGCGACCCGACTTAAGTAGAACAATTTCATGTGTGACCTACAAAAACTTAATGGAAATTATTCTACAAGAATCGCGGCGCGCCTGTCTGCGGAAGCCTTTAACCTCTCAGAGACGGGCTATTAATACTCTTTTGAGAATGTTTATAAGAGCAACCTATATTTTTAAGTAGCTATGTAACAGTCAATTACACCTTTATATTCGTCACTGCCTGTATACCATATACAAATACCTCATGCCGCACCTCTTAAACAAAATCTCTCTTCACCACTATACAAGTAATTATCATAATTACATAGATATGTACATAATACGGAATTGGGTCAGTAGTGTTAGTACAGTCAACATGTGCTTATTGTACTAAGATATTGTGCAGGCTGTTAGCTATGCAAATATGTGCAGAACACTGCTTTGCGAACGTGGAAAACTGATAAGTTTATATGTATTTATAATTATGTCAATTTTATTGAGGTTTCGGTAATATGAGAACTTGAGAACTGAATGCAGGTTGTCGATAAGAATCTAATTTATTCGATTTTAGATCCATTTTTCATATGAACCGCCAATGCATGATTTAAAAAATAATTTATATTAGTTTTCCAAATTCGAAAATTAGTTTTATAACAACACGGAGAAGTTAATAAATGGAGAGTCAATGCAATCTACAATACAGCGATTGAGCATGCAGCCTTATTGCTTAACCAACTCGTAATGAAAATCACTTTCATTTTGTTGAACAACATACATAGCTGTTGGGGAGGATACCACGAATTATAAAAAATAAACGTAGTATAAATGAGTTATGGCAGACATATTTTGTCAATTACAATCAAGACTTTTTACTTATTTCAACTTGTTGGCAATAACTTTGCCGCGCTAGACCTTTAGAACTCCATTTACCCACTCCTCCGTGTCATACATAAGGTAAGCCGGACTTACATCGTCCGCATCCTTGTCCGGCTGTTTGTCGGACGCGGGGCGGGGTGTCTCCGGCGTTCGCGTCGCTTTCACCTTTACCATAACAATGCTATTAGTTAGTTAGGGGGTGGGGACAAACACAGTGACAAGATGTCTTACTGATGAATCAGGTAGAACGTTTTATGAAAATGGTTGAATACTGTCATGGGATTTACATTAAATGTGATTGAAAATCAACCTTATTGTCGCCTCTAATAATCAATTTTATCTTAGGATTTTTTATAAACTTGTCAGTGAGAATGAGTGTTGAAAATTCATCATCTGCCTAGCCTTTTCCCAACTATGCTGGGGTTGGCTTCCATTCTAACCGGATGCAGCTGATTCCAGTATTTTACATGGACCAAATGGCTAGGTGTCTGACCTCCACAACCCAGTTACTGGGTTGACCCCCTTCACCACTTCCTAGTGCTTGGTAAGACTGGTTATCATACTTTCGGGCTTCTGACGACCCGTAACGACTGTAAAATATCCACGAATGACAGCCGGGAACAACGGCATAACGTGCTTTCCGATTCAGAGTTAAAGGATAGGCTAAATCGAACTGATGTTTCGATAGTTTGTAAAATAGAGTGGTTTAAATTAGATTAAATTCAGCAGTAAGACATCGATAAACACAAAATGACACCACAGAACACGAAATGTTTACCACAAACCAAAAAAACGACTATCATTTATCTATCGTCATTATGAATGAAATTATTACAAACACCATTATGAATTAAACTTATTTCTCTCATTATGAACACGATACTAATTGATGATAGAGATTCTAACGGAATTGTCACAAAAGTCGTCAGCTATCGGTTTAGTAGATTAATAAACCTGCACCAACCATCAATGTTACTATCACGCGTTCTATTTAATCGATTTTCAATTCAAATTTCAATTAATCGACTATCAACTACTTGGAATAAAAATCGACTATCGTCCATTAATCGACCCAAATAATCGGATTAAAATCGATTATCGTAATCGAGTCATTTAATGGGAATTAAAATCTAACCATCGTTTGATAAATAGATTACTCAGAATAAAATCGAATAAAAAAACAGAAAAAAAAATATTAGCGACATTCAGAAAACCAAAAAAAGCACAACAGGTACCGAATAAAGGTACCTGCGATCGTCGCGTGAAACTCCTACTGGGCCCGTTTTCAGGAGTCGGCAGTTCAAAACAATCGCCGTCAGATGTCTCTTCATATGTCAGCTCCGGGAACAAGTCGTCTTGGTCGTTGTCATCGATGACGAGTATCACGTCATCATCGTCCGAGTCCGCACTCACCGTTCCGTTGAGTACCTCATCGGTCCCGTTCGTACCGAGCGTGACGTCAGACACACCGTTGTGCACGCGATCTCGCCCGTTCTGTTTTGCCTTTGATGGCTCTGCCTTTTTCGTATCTGGTTTTTCTGGCTGAAATTTTTAAAGGTTTTGCCATGAATATTTGGAGAACTGTGTAGAACAAGAGCAATCGATTTCAGCACAATATAGACTGGGGTCAACAGCAATCAATCATATTGAAAGGACTGGAGAGATGTAGCCATAAAGACGAAGGAGGATTATACACCTTTACATTTTAATCCTTAAAAGGGGTAATTTTACTCATCGTTATGATGAGTACTAGTAACTTTTACTATTGGACCAACCCTGAAATTGTGAAAAAAAAATCAGCTGATCAATACATTTATGTTCGCATAGCTCGACGTATGGATCAGCTGATTTTTTTTCACATAGATAGCAGTGGGAATAAAATTGAACTCAGACCATTAGACAGTGGGATACTAACGACCTAAAAAGTATCTAAAGTCTATTCAAACTAATGTTTCATATTGATGTTATTTCAAGTTAAACAAAAATGAACTTTATTATAATAGCAATTAAGTTGATTTCAGAGTGACTAGCACTATTGAAAGTTATAAAAATGTTTGAAGTTGTAGCGTAAACTGAACTTTATTGTGTAGGAATTAAAGTTATTTTTCCATAAACTCATATTTGTTTACATTTTTGGCAAATAAATCGCGAATGCAAATTAGGTTAGACGACAAAGAAAATCGGAGGAGAGAAATGGTTAAACGGGCAGACAGAACGCAGGACATTGATGGTTGGCATATAACAAAGGATTATACCCCAGCAGTTGGTTAATACCGACCAAGATATGGTCAAAGGAGGCCTATTTCAGCAATGGATGTTAACTGACTGATGGATGATATGACTGAGTGCTATTGGCTTTAAGTGATTGTGGGTTGTATACATGTCAAGGAGTACTCAAGGGGGATGCGCTAACGTCGCCCGCGATTCAAATGTTCTTACGTTCTTATTAACTTTCAGCGGGTATAATTGCGTAACACACTAACAGTAAGAATAGCTTTCATTTTGACAGTTCAGCAACATTAATTGCGTTATTTACGTTGTTGAGTAGATTTTTTTTCGAACATTATGAAGAGCAATTGATTAGCTAAATCCTTCAAAATGAATCAGATTGTGATTAATAGTATGGTATGCAATTAGGGGCAGGTCAGTGTCAGGTTGTATGTTGATTAAAATATGAAGGCTCCCACGTGGACATGAGTTACCTTGGATAACCTAAATAGACTACGGACCAAGGTTGGCCGAAGCAAGGAAAACCTGGGGGTCTACTCCGAAGTAGTATCGGCCGAATGTTCGGCCGTTTCCTGATACACAGTTACTATTTGGTTCGGTCGGTCCCGATCCTACACTACTACACTCCTCGAATATTGACTATGGTCCCGACCCAACTGAGCCGATCCGAACTTTTTTCGCATTTTTCAATAATATTCGTTTCGCCCATGTGTCGGTCCGATCCGAACATTCGCACTTTGCACTTCGGAGTAGACCCCCAGTTCAGGTGAAGATTCATAGACGACTCCGCCTTGGAGTGTAAAAGTGGTGCTTTTGTGGAACAGCACCACTTTTACACTCCAAGGCGGAGTGCTCGACGGGACGACGGACGACGACGACACTTAATATCCTGTCCTGCGTGTCCTGTCAGCTGCACGTTACAGGAACTGATGGACGCTGGTGATGGCGCCAAACAAGTGGCCGAATTCTGGGCCGAGTCCATTTAGATTGCTATCGACACGCTCAGAAGAATATTAAAATATGATTCGCGACTGTAACAAATATGAGATTACAGAATTACAATCATTACAATCAGCAATACCTCCTTTAGAATTGTCCTCAAATGCCACGATTTCATAAAATAGTCATTCAATAGGGTTTTATGAACTTAGATAGTTGTATTGCTGATGTTTATGATTATGATTCTATAAATAAATATTTGTTACGGCTGCGAATCATATTTAGACCAACATACGACCTGATACAAAGCTACAAATTGCAAAAAACGTAAGAGAATTTGAATTTTACGGATTACCCTGACGCTTTAGCTTTAAATATTTTGTGAATGAATACATGTTGCTCAAAACTCAAAACAATGAAAGGATTCTACTGATTAAAGTAATAAAAAAAGAAATCGGAGAGACGTGCATATCTTTTTTGCTGTTTGTTAAATACAGAACTCAGAATCATCACTACTTTCAAGCAATCAAAGCAAGTCTTTCACATTTTTTTTTATAGCATTATCAGACTATTGTTGCTACTGCTGGGACAGGCCTCCTCTCGGTGAGAGGGAATGGGCCGTAATCCACCGCGCGAGCCCAGTGCGGGTTGGTGGATGTCACATGTCTTTTCCTCACGATGTTTTCCTTCACCGTTTTAAGAGCAGTGGTGATTAAATAATTTACACAAAGTAAGGCACGAACCCACGACCCACAACTCTTAAGTCGGGGTTCGAACCTAGGATCTACAACCCGTAAGTCACGGCGTCACCACTGGGCCACCACTGCTCTCACATGCCTCTGCTTATTACTTTGTTATCTTAATAAAACTCACCTTTCCACTCTTATCTTCTTTACTGCTCTCTGCTTTGTTCTTCTCCGGCTGAGGTTCGGACTTCTTTTGTTCTTCTTTCGTCTGCTTTTCAGCTTTCTTATCTACACTCTTATCAAGCTTTTCTGCTTTCTTATCTCCACCTTTATCAGGCTTCTCATTTTTATCATGTTTCTCTGCTTTTTCTGCCGCTTTTTCCACCACTTTCTCTGCAGCTTTCTCTGTAGCTTTCTCTGTTTTCTCCGTGGGTTTTTCTACCGTTTTCTCTGCGTGTTTGTCTGAGGCTTTTTCGGCAGCCTGTTTTTCTTTCTCTGCGTTGGCTGCCATTTTCTTTTTCATCTCTTTTACTGGACTGTGTGTTTGCCTCTGTGGAAGGGAGACAGAATTTGTGTTATTGAATAAAAACCAAAAGGAGTTAGCAACTAAAGTGTACGAGGAAGCGACGACTTAGGACCAACGGGGTAGTTGCGTAACACACTAACAGTAGCAATTTGACAGTTAAACCACATTCATTGCGCTATTTAAGTTGTTGAGCAGAATTTTTTTCAACAGAACATGTGAAGCAATGGATTAGCAATATTCTTCAAAATGATTCATATTGTGATTGATAGTGTGGTACGCAATTAGGGTGCAGTTCACCGCTAATGAATACGATTAGTTTACGGTCGTCGGTTAAAATGGCTTCAGTAAAGAACTTACGGCACAATACTATAGGTAACTAGGTCGGCTTTGCACCTACTTTCGTGTTACAAGTAGTAATAAATATTTTGTTACGACCGGGTATTACCTTTACCTTTTCTTTCTCCTCAGTAACCGCTGATTTGCGGGACACCTTCTGACTCATGATTTACCTGAAACAAAATACAAAGTTATTAAGTATTAATTCTGTTTTGAAAGCGCAACTCAGTTCTAATGGGACCAGACTGGTCGACACGACACCAATTATCGTGTATAACGAGTCATGTTTTTGGGAATGCCTTGACTGTCTTTGTGATTAGAGTTCATAGACATGGTGTCACTTCTTAGGGGCACGGTATGTAGGCTGAAAAAGTTAGATAAGCTGTGGAATATTATACAAGTATTTTATTAATTGAACTTAGCAAAATACACGTAACATAACATAACGCCTGTAATCCCCGAAGGGCTAGGCAGAGGTGTACCTGTATATAGTACACCCAGGTACAGGTATGGTAAACCCACATTATGGTTATGTTCAAGCCCGATATAATAGGGGGCGATCCTATTGCTACCAACCAGACACGACTCCAGATTCCGGGTTACTACTGAGAAATTCCTGATATAAAAACCCAATTACACTTTTCCCGACCTGGGAATTAAACCTAGGAGCTCTTGCTCATCGGTAGCGGGACCGCTAGACCAACGAGGTAGTGAACTTAAAAAAGTGTCAAATATAATTACCATTTACTTTTACAAACTATTCAGATTTACAAGATAAATATAACTCCGAACAGTATTCAACGGTAGTCGCGTGAACACACGTAAGATCTAAGATAAATAGTGCCGCCATTATGTCCTAGACTCAGACTATTGTGTGCCTAGGTGTTTGAATATCCTTTTAACTGTTTGACGTTATGTAATATTTAACACGCTTTCACGTATTGCATTAGTCATAGATTGAGTGAAACTGAAATATTTTATATGTTGACTTAAAAAACAAACTTTAGGAAAACTAGCATATTGTTACCTGTTACGCTTTTATAGTTTTCAGCCCAGGTATTCCAGATGTTTCCTTTGATTTCTGTAAGCTACTTACAACGTCGTGTAAGATTTTTGGCAGTCTCCCGGATTGTCTAATCCAGAATTATGGCGATTTGTGTTCTACAAGTTCAAGATTGACCTCGACAACCAAACTAATTTAGTAGATTATTCAACATTTAATAGTAAGAAGTACTACTTCAAAATAGTAGCTCAACAGCTTAAAATAAAGCAGAAAAGAGTTGTTGCACTATTGGAAACACAGCGCCACCTTATCTTTTCGTGCCACCTTAACTCGTCTTACAAATTAGATAATAGAAAGAAACGAAAAAGAAAGAAAATAAATTTATTTGTGTGGTGATTTTTTCTTTCTTTTTTAATAGGATTAGCCGTTATACTATACAAAATGGGCACTCCATTTATTACTTATCAGTGTCACAGAAAAAAACTCCACTTAACTGCATATCATTTGCCATCAAAGGTGAATAACACAAAATTATCTCTAGCCCCATCAAATTGATATAATGACCGTGCACTTAAGATGCTAGGCAGCTATCAAGGTCAAGACTTCAAGAGCTTTCTCTGAGATATTAGTTATTTCCCTTCTAGCACAAATAGAGGCGATGGGTTGAATGAACTCATGCGCACACATAGACCGCGGTGGCTTGGTGTGTGGTCTAAATTAATATTATTCTGTTAATTAAAAATTAAGCTAGAGGAAGTGTTCTGTTTTTAATGGCTCTTAAATTCATTATTATTGAAACATTAAAAGTAGACAATTTTAAATATTTTTTATTGTACAGACGCCAGCACATCAAGCTACTACAATCTGTTAAATTTCTTTAATGGATTTTCAACTTTATTGTTATAGAATTAAGGTTCAAAGTTGATTGGGATAATTTGACAGTTTCGGGTAGCTTGACCTGCTGGCGTCTGTACCTGAATCCTTGTTTTTTTTTACGAAGAAATAACGGTTTTTATTTATAGATTTGTTCCAAGCAATTAATCCACTAATTAATAAAGACTGGTTATTTTAACTAAGAGCTGGCGAAATAAAAATAAATGATGCTTACAGAATTCTAGGTTCTGTTTCTGTATAGGTATTATATTTATTCGTAATAAAGCTACATCGAACTTAATATTGTATTTTACAGAATTTAAACGAGCAAACATTCTGAAAAATTATACCTAGGTGACTATACGCAATAAAGGTGATGGAGAGGGTGGTGGGGTGGGAGGTGTTTACTTTAGATTTGTCTAGATCATAGATTTATCAACGTCGGCGATAAAACCCCCTCATGGTCGTTTGAGACTTTTAGGTCAAAAATTATATATCCTATCTTACGACTATTATAATAAGTATTACACGTTTAAATATAATCCTGCAGTGCGATTCTGTAACCATCTCACCGTGAATATTGTATATGTATATGGAACAACAGATTCACAATAACACATTACCTACATTCATTTTGTTCTGTTATAAGCTGATTAAAGGCCGCTCGAACATTCTATGTACTTAAGGACCAATAAAAAAAAATACATGACAACATTTAAATGATGAAGTTCACAAACCCGCTACATCTTACCTCTTGCACCACACAACAATGCAGGCGCTTACAAAGGCCATCGGCGCAAGGGCCGTTCATTTACCACTTGTGTTAACAGATGTTATACATCGATATTTATACACACATACATCAAATCGTGATTAACACTGGTAGTTGAACGAAATAGGGTTTTTTTTTTAAACTACGTTTGGTTATTGTGCTAACGTGTTGTGTTGTTGTGTTAACATGTGCTTTTCGGGTGCAATAGTTTGCTAAAACCCTAAAACATAACATTACGCCTATATTTCCCGAAGGATTATGAATCTTGCGGGTTTTCGCCATTTATCAGACTCCGATGTAATAGGGGGCGAGGATATTACTGAGAATTCCTAATAAAACCAATTAACTTTGCCTAATCACTGACTATAAAACCATTTAATCCTACTAATATTATAAACGTGAAAGTTTGTATGGATGTATGGATGTTTGTTACTCTTTCACGCAAAAACTACTGAACGGATTTGGATGAAATTTGGCACACAGATGGTTTATAACCAGGATTAACATATAGGATACTTTCTATCCCGATATTCCCACGGGATCGAAACTTATGCGGGTGAAACCGCGGGGCGCAGCTAGTAATTACTATATAATTAGCGTAGTGAACCTTAAACTTTATAAAATCACTAACTTTTGCCCGCGGTTTCGCCCGTGTCGATATTAGAAAATATCCCACGGGAACGTACTATCGGGTTTTAATCCAGTTTATAAACTATCTGTGTGCCAAATTTCATCCAAATCCGTTCATCCGTTCTTGAGTGATTGAGTAACAAACATCCAAAAATACAAACCTTCACATTTATAATAATATTAGTAGGATTTCGTCCAGCGCACCCTGGGCAGATAACCCACCTAAATTAACCCTTCCCATAGCTGCAGCTGTATCTTCTATATTTGTACTACGAGTTTACATCCAAACGCTATTTAGGAAGGCGACGACAGATTTATTTCGAGAGGTAACTTAATATGGGCCACCTGTTACACCAACTACCGACATGGAATTTATCTAGTGTCAAGTGTTGATTGACATTTTATGTTTCCTACATTTTCTCTGAAATCTGTTGATGGTTTGATCGACAGAATACTAGTTTATGCAGCTTTACGTTTCTTGCATAATCTTAACTAATATTATCAACGCGATAGTTTGTGAGGATGGATGGATGGATGTTTGTTTCACTTTCACGCAAAAACTACTGAACGGATTTTGATGAAACTTTACAATAATACAGCTTATACAGCCGAATAACACGTAGAATACTTTTGTCCCCATATTCCCACGGGATCGTCACTAATGCGAGTGAAACCGCGGGGCGCTTTTAGTCCTAACTTAAGTTACTTATATTATAAATGCGAAAGTAAGTTTGTTACCTTTTCACGCCTAATCCACTGAACCGATCATCATGCAATTTTGGATATACGTTGTCAGGGGTATAGAAAAGGACATAGGGTACCTTTCATCCAGAAAAAAATTAAAAAATACTGTTCCCGAGGAAAAGAACAATAAATTTCGACAGTCACAATTGCTTTAGGACGCTAGTTGGCGGCGCTACGTGTCTTTCGAATCATGATTGAAATATGATACGACTTTCTAAGCAGTATTCTAACAAAATATAATAGGCTTGCATGAATACACGATAGTATTCCAATCATTAGTATTATGCTTTTCATAGGATTTCGATGAAATTTGGCACAGAGATCGTTTATTATAACCTGGATTAACAAATAGGATACTTTTTATGCCAGTAATACGTTTCCGTGGGATAATTTAAGACCACGCGGGCGAAGCCGCGGGCAAAAGCTAGTAAAGAAAATATAGTCTAGGGAAATCTTTTTAGTCACTTGTTAAGGTAAGCTAGTGTGAGAGCTAGTTTAGTTGTAGTTTTGATTGGGTTGATGCAAAGTTTTGAAATCTAAAGTAAAATATTCCAAAGGGAGAAACAATAAAATCATTCCCACTCAATCCTCTCTTTCTATCTATACGGAAATCACTGCTGGTGCCGAAGAAAGCATTCCCGTTAGAATGATTGATGGTTTTGGGGCACTTCGTTATTTTGGTTTCTTATTTATAGTTTTTAGAAATAGCTGCTTTGTATAATAGCTTTACGAACTTCAAACTACCCTGTTCCCGATGCCGGTGGGCTACTATTTTTTATATTTTAAGTGTTTTTTTTTTTTGTTTATAAAAATATTTAATCAGTTGCGGGACACTTAACGCCCCTCGACGTAATAACAATAAAATTTCTATTGTGTCTCGTTCAGTGTCCTTCAATGCGTTAAAAATGAAGAAAAAATTATTATTATTATTTACAAACGTTGATAAAAGTTAGAGAGACGTTTAAATGTCAAGAATGTACGGTTAAACAGGAGCTAAACATTAGGTAATAAAGGGGTTTAGTTGTAGACACAGCTAGTTTCAATATTTTTCGAATAATATATAGTTCAGTTGAGGTTAACTAACTCAACGTTGGCATAGTTTTAAGTATAAACTGGAATACATAAATATTTATAACTACAGATAAAATCTTTACAATAGGAACCATCCTATTAAAATACCACATAAATTATAGCCTTTAAAATACTTTGATGTTAGCTAAGAAACGTTTAAAAGGATTTTTTAATAAAACTATATCTTTAGATTAAGACTGCGAGTCATTCCCGAACAGGTGAAGGATTTGATTGATTTTAAAATTACTTTTGTAGTGTCAAAATAAGAAACAAAAAATATATTACGTCTATTATAATAGGTAGGTAGCGACTTACAGAACAGTATCGAAGCTGTATGCTATCCCAAATAAATCACTCACAAAACTAAACTGAAAATAGTTACACAACACAACCCACTAAAAAAAATCTAGCTTCGAAATAGTCTAGACTGAAAGTCTAACAACAATCACTGCACCTTGCCACCTACACTTTGAACTAGATGCATTGCAATGCACTCCCAAATACGTCGCCGATGAATATGAAAGCTCATTAGTCAAAAATCGGCTATTCGAAGCACAAAACCTGTTTGTGCAATGTCCTTTGCACCAGGTACGCACGGGCGATTTTTTTTATCGCGCATTCGATTTTCAACTCTCGGTGTCCAGCTGATAGTTGAGAATCCAACCCAGTGCATCCCAGCCCGTCATAAAAATCAATGTTGGATTTTCGACTCTAGGCGCTAAGCAGTGCGTTGAAAATGCAGTGCGCGATAAAAAATCGCGGGTGGGCTTATTTCAGTTAAATGAGACCGGTTTTTGAATTTTACTCATTATAAAATTGGTGGATGATTCATGGTGAATTGATGAACAGAGGTTCCATAAGACAATGCTCTTTGAATAGCTCATGCCTTATTGTCAAACTTATGGTTTAGTCATAGAGATTTAGTTTGTGATTAGATAATGCCAGACAATGGACTTATACATGACTGGCGAAATGTGAATGCCTATAGGTACACCTCTGTCTAATCCGGGTTTATGTGGTCCTAAGATAAACTCTCAATGGCTATTGATTCATAGAGATATCGAGCCTATTGCACTTTCGAATAGACTAACACATTACAGTGCCTCAGACATCGAGCATGGTTGTGGTGGAATACGAGTTTCTCATTGGACGATCATCAGTTTCCGATGGAACGCAATGTATGCGCAAATTGAACATTCCGTTTCAAACTATACTCAGATTGCCCATACCAAATTTACTATTAATGAGAGCAGTGGTGGCCCAGTAGTAACGGCCCCGAGTATGTCGTGGGTTCAATAACAACGTAACCCGCCTGATCGGGTTACTTTGTTATTTCATCACCGTTGCTCCCAAAACGGTGACGGATAAACATCGTAAAAAAACCGGCATGTCCTAGAACCAAAAATTCGAAGACATGTGACATCTACCAAACCTGCACTGGGTCCGCGTGGTGGATTACAGCCGACTCCCTCTCAAAAGAGAGGAGGCCAGTGTCTCAGCAGTGGGTGATTATGATTATGTATATTACTATCCCACGATGTATCCCAGTATATATGTCCACTTCTATCATCTAGATGAGCATAGCACTTATTATTACAGTTTAGTTTAGAGTTATCATCGCCGTATATCGGCCAATAGTTCACATGGTTAATGTGAACGCTGGAACATAACATCAATACGGAATTACTGATAAAATATGCAACGTGCGGCGACTGCATTCCTTATCGCTTGACTGCCATCTTTAAGTTCAACACAGTTCACTTGTAGTAATGCTCTAGTTGCTAAGCTATGATTACTGTCACTGTTAGCCTGCATCATCCCACTGCTGGCTCTCCCTATGACATCCAGCTCTTCGATACAGGGCTACACCACTATGGTCGTTTGTTTTCTCCAGCTCGTCCCGTCATCTTCTACGGGGTCTGCCGCGAAGCCTTCTAGCTGCGTCAGGGTTCCACGTAGTGGTTTTTGGCCCACAGTTCATTGGGCAGATGTGGCTAACCCAGTCCCACTTCAGCTTAGCGACTTTTTGAGCAGTCATTCAGTAATCTGTGTTTTGCAATGATAAAGATGCGAAAATTTATTTGATACTTCTTTTCCGAATATATTTTTTTACTAATCGTATAACTGAACTGCTAAAACTAGACGTTCTTGTGTTTTTCTCAACTGCCTTTCACACATTTAGAGCTTTTGTCCCTTATCATCATCCTTCTGCCCTTATGCCAATTAATTCAAAGCCGTTGTAGAAAGTCTTATCTCTCTATCAGCCATCATGGCGTCATCTCAGTACTTATTCATGGCCCTCGCTAACCATATCATCTTTCACACAACCCATGCATTACGCAGTTTCCATTCTGCCAATTTCATGTAGGTACGTGTGAAAACGCACGTTATTTGAATGGCTGATGAATATCAAGATTAAGGATGTCAATAGAAATTGAAAGGAAAGTAAAACGGAGTACCATCTTGAAGAAAGGTGTTGAGTAGGGAAAAGTCACTACACATGAGTACTATAGAGATTATCCTTGGAGTTTCTTGCCCGTTTGACTGACTCCTTGACAATTCAGAAGTGCCTGTAAATGGTTTAATTGAAATAAATGCCTTGATTTTGACTATTAATTAATAATAATATCCCTGGACATTTCACACAGCACCATTTGTCCCAAGGTAAGCAACCTAATGCTTGTGTTATGGTAACAAGATGGCTGATAAACTACTTATATACATTTTTTTTTTAATTACCTTTGCGAGGACAATATATGCTAACGCTGTCGACCTGGCCGAATTCTGGTCCAAGCTTATATGAAATATGGGAATCATCGATACGACGAAGGGGAGAGTAGAAGACATTTATGAACATAAGAAAATGAAACTTATCCTAGTATTGTATCGTCTTCCTGACTGGCCAGATGCATATGTATGTTAAAACATCGTAGGCAAATGCGATAGTACAACGACCTAAGGAAAGGGTCAAGTGAGAGAGCGTGATGCGGGTGTCGCGAGGAGTCACGATCAATTAACAGATGTGTGGTGACAGGTTGGTATTTAGCACATAACAAAGGAAGCGTTTAGAATTAACAAGCAGGGGATAGTATCTCAATCTGTCAAAAATACCTGTAATTTTCCTACATATGTATTTGACATTGATTGTCGCTAAGAAGAGATTATGGCTAGATTTTGAACGTTTTTAATTACGGGTATTGGCCTTCAGTCATTTTACTATATAATTTCAAGGATGCTTAAGATTTTCAATTAGTGGAAACATCGCAGTAAGCTGAAAGTTTTGCAGGTGTGATGAAGGTAGACAAGTTGCGGAATGGAGACTTGAATGATAATTTTATCTTTTTACACATATTAATTGACAAGTGTTTTGCAGGAAATCCTACTCATAACCATCGTTTGTTTATTTTCACATATTGCTTCAATCAAATTTTTGACCCAGTTTTCTACCAAAGGGACCAATCAATACCTTACATACAATGAAGGTAAAACGTTTGCTATTTTACTACGAGTAGGCAATTTCGTCAATTCACGTCAAATAACCTTGGAGTGCGAATTACGAGGTTATGTAACTTGGAATAGACAAAAAACTACGTTAATGATTTTTTGTAATGAGTAAACTAGTTTGGTGGAAGCGTGGGTGATTAATTTTGGCATATTCATTCCAATTTTGTCGGTAAGCAGTTCAGATTTTAAGCTGATGATATATTTGGATGAGAAAATGCACTATTGAAAATTTAAGACCTTTTTTGGGTGGGAAATTATCAAATAACTTCTCCCGCTCTGGGCGGAGCGGGAGCGCCAGACTTTTACTGACTAAAACCCACCCGTGTTCCTTCAGTTGCCTTTGCCAGGGGCCACGGTAACTCTTTCGAATAACCCGCGACCCTGGCAGAAAATTTAAGACCTAATGCTAATGCTAAGCGATATCGCGGCAGATTAAGACCAAGATGGAGAGACAAACTTGATTTCTACAGAAAGGACTGGCCCGCAATGGCAGAGGACAGAAGTGTGTGGGAGAGCGAGGCCTTTGCTAGATAGATGGATATGTCGATTGGCTGATGCGGAAAACTGAGGAAACAATTGATGGTGTGAAAGTCTACAGTTTAATAGATTCTTGAGAGCCATGTTTTGTACTTTCAAATCAAAGAAAAGGGTTCAGGATCGTAGCAGGTAGCGTTCTGCCTACCCTCATGGGAAAAAGGCGTGTTTATGTGGTTTGTTCGTAGTTATCAACTTAAATAAATATACAACTATCGGTGAAGAAATACATGTGAAGTCAAGAAAATCTTGCACGAAAAATTGCACGTTCCAAGTGGGTTACATCAATACCAATAAATACTAGGTAAACACGAAACTAGAAAGTCTAGGCCACCGATATAATACTAATTTAGAAAACTAAACAAACATAGCCATTGTATTGCAAATACATTTAGCAATATTTCAAGACTCGCTTTTTAATATTATGTATATCCTAAACACTGACTCATCGCCAAAAATATATTATTTACTTAGCCTATTGAGAATATCATTTAAATGTATGCAAAAAACTTGTATTTCATTCATAGATTTGACATATTTGGTATTGTGTTAATTTCTGAAGGCCAATGCCGTAATTAAAACGTTCAAAATCTAGTCACAATCTCATCTCAGCGACAATCCATGTCAACTCTGTCCACTTGTCAAAAATGTAGGTATTTTTGGCAGATTGAGACAGAGATCAGACTGTCAACGTTCTTAAAATTACGAGAATCGCCCCTCTGATCTTGTCAATAATGAATCGTAAGAATTAGACATCCGCAGTCTTAAGAGAGATACCTACCTACTAAAGTTTTTGCTGTTTATACAAGTGTTTAACAGGTCACCTTCCAAAAAGGTAAAATTAAATATTTTAGGACGCAAATGGCCCCAGATGGGGACTGCTTAAAACTTAATATATGAAAAAATGACAACACCATTCGTAGTAATTTTTACACCAATTTTGGTACAAGGAGATCTTGCAATATCTCTCTCTAGCTTTAAGATTCTATGGCATGTCTCCTGTCATGCCATGTCACGTACGGTTTTTGGGTTCAAAAGTCAGCGTAACCCAAAGCGCATGTAGAAAACGTCGAAACAAGTACACAAGCATTTGAATATTCAAACAAAATAATGTAGAAAAAGTTTAGTGACTAACTTTCACATTTTTAAGACCAGACAATCAATCAGACTAGACACAGACCACTCACAGTTATCTGAAATTGAACAGCTTCTTTTTAACATAAAGAGGTAACTGACTGGAAAATTTAGCATTGCCCTATTTTTTGTCAGTTTGTAAAGTTAGATTTTCTTTTCTATTTTGTGGTTGCATTTTGTCTGGTGCATTGATCTTTGCTCTGAAAGCGGCATCATCGAAATGGTACCCATACTATCTAATCTACCCATATTATGACGCGAAAGTAATCTTGTATGTCTGTTACCTTTTCACACTGTATCGGCTGAACGGATTTCGAAGAAATTTGGCACACAGTAGACCATAACCTGGTTTAGGACATGGATACTTTTTTTTACCACAATAGTGCGTTCCCGTAGGATAAATTCCGACGTCCGCGAGGGCGATGTCGTGTGCAAAAGTTACTTGTATAATAAAATGATGTTTTATGGGCATCAGATCTGAAGAAAGGCAGTTAGTCTCTTTATGGGTTGATGGTCTGAAGAAAGCAATGCTGTTTGAATTTGGATCATCGGTTGCGGAAAACGGGAAGGTAATGTGGCACGCTTTCAAAGAAAGCCATGTTTAGTATTCGACTGCGAGTTAAGACGAGTCGATTATTGACTCTCACATAAGCTATCCATGCTAACTAATATAATGTTAACTAGCTGCGCCCTGCGTTTTCACCCGCATAAGTTTCGATCCCGTGGGAATATCAGGATAAAAAGTATCCTGTATCCTGGTTATAAACCAACTGTCTGCCAAACATCCAAATCCGTTCAGTAGTTATTGCGTGAAAGAGTAACAAACATACATCCATCCATCCATACAAACTTTCACGTTTATAATATTAGTAGGATAGTAATCAATACTAATAATAAAGCTGAAGACTTTAGTTGTTTAAACGCGCTAATCTCTGGAACTACCAGACGGCTTTTAAAGATTCTTTTTGCTACTTAGAAGGCTACTTAACATCACGCTAGGACCCTTAGGGAGCCGAGCAAAAACAAAAAACACGTCAGAAAAAACGCTGAGCGAAAACCAAGTTTAGTAGTAATCGCGACCAAGCGATGCGATGCGACCGGATGGGTCAGGGGAACAAGAAATTTCACGCGGTCGAAGTCGCGAACTGAATAGTATTATTATAAATGCGATGTAACTGTCTGAACGGATTTGGATGGGCTCACGAATAGACCATGACCAGAGGGGCAATTCTCTCGTAATTTTAAGAACGTTCACAGTCTGATCTCAGTCTCAATCTGTCAAAAAATACTTCTAATTTCCCTACATTTTGACAAATTTTTGACATTTGTTTGTCGCCGAGATGAGACTGCGACTAGATTTTGAACGTTTTAAATTACGAGAATTGGCCTTCTGGGGTACTAGGATACTTTTTATACCCGCAGTACGTTCTTGTGGGATAATTTCCGAACTAACTCTACGCGGGCGAAATCGTGGGTAAAAGCTAGTATACAATATTTTTGTTAATCGTATATTGCATTCAAAACACCATCAAAATAGGGGCTTTCTCTTCAAACCACAGACAGTCTCGAAAAATCATTAAACGATGAATCAGTCAAACACTTCAGACCATTATTTTTGCCAAAAACATCACAAGAATCTCCAGTTCATCATCATACCATCAGTCAATTAACAGTCGGTAACACATTATGCGATTGTAGAAGTGTTTTTTGGGACGTTGCCATAAGGGTCAACGGACTAGGTAATGATCCAATGTGGCGCGCTTTGGAGCCAACATGTGGCCAATGATGGCCATTTCGACTGATGAGAGCAGTGTAAAGTTCTAAAGTTTTATTTATGACTGGTTTTAGGACTATATTTCCTATTTTGAGATTATTGTAGGTAACTATTGTATTACTGTTTTTTTTTTCATTATTTAGGAGTAAAGAATCGCCACAAATCATTTCTTCGGGGTACAGCATGCAACCCACCACCGTCAAGGAGGTAATCCAACATTGGATCAAACCAGTTAGCGTATGGCGAGCGCATTGAAGACTGGCAGACAGACAGTAATGGATTTCTAATGACGCTCTACTAACGGATTAAAGACTTGATTTAAAATGTATACGAGCTATGAGGTAATAACGGTAATTTGATTATGCTGCAGTACATGAATTGCTGTGAAGATGGTGTATAATATAGATAGGCGGAGAGAAGATAGGCTCATTGAAAATATATTTTTTTACTTTTTTCCTACTAAACCTACCCAATATCTACTTTAAACAAATACTGTTTGGCTCAACAGTCATTTATCTATGGCGAGAAGGACCTGTGAACCCAGCACCTTACAGCTTCTTGAAACTGCGCGGTAGTTAGCAAGAGGTAATGTGGTCAATGCGTCTTTAGCTCTTACTAAATCTTTCCTGCTTTACAAATACTTACTGGATCAACTGATATTTATTGTATTGTGTGTTGAATGTTGGGAAACTAGCACATCACATCATGGCTACTTCAAACTTAGTGCGGTTGTGTTAAGAGTCCGTGATGAATGTATTTTGATTGAACGAGCCATCAGCCTAAGGGCCAAAAGCATAGTGCTACGGACCTATGAAGTATCCAACAAGGGCTATCGGCGATACTTAGGTCTTCACGACTGGGAGCAAAATGATAAAGTAAATATTATTTCGCATGCTAAATGAAAGTAAACAAGGACCAACGTTCTATAGTTAACTAGCGGGTGTAAAGTTGGCACGTTAACGATGGGCAAACATACCAAGTAAATATGAGTTCTCGCTTACCTGAACAGTTTTAAGTAAAATAATTTTAACTTAGTAATAATTTATACTTAATAATGTAGTAACCATGTCATATAGCTGAAGAGCAAAGGGCCCTTCTCATATAAATTAGAAACGAGCATTGATCGCAAACTTGATGCTGCGTGGAAGGAAATTCTTTAAAAATAAATGAAAACTGGGCACACATTAGGCCATAATACAGCACTTATAGCTGTACAGCGCTCTTCAAAAAATATAAATGACGATTTGAATTGTTTCGAGTCGCCTTCATTAATTTCCATTGACTGAATAGCGGCATTGGACCCAAGACTAATTATTCAATGATTTGTCTAGCTTTCCAAGCTAGGTTCCAAGAACGTTTTAAGATCCGCCCAATCCAAGAAAAACTCTCTGAAGCCCCGAAGAACACATGACTAAGCAAGTCCTCTACATTAATTCAGGTCCAAAAAAGCGAGGTAGACCCCTTTCCACTTGGATGTGTGTAGTCAATAACGACCTGAAGCAAGCCCAAGTGAATGACTCGACGACCCAGGACCGAAACATCTGACGAAGAATGACGAGGAGAGCCGACCCCAAATGAAAGGCTAGACAAAGAGAGAGTCAAATATTCCGAAGTTTGCTTCAGAGACCTCATCTAACATTCCTAATCTCTTCAATCGCCACATTTCAGCCACACATACCACAAAATGAATCACATAACCACTGACCATGAACTCTATCAATTAAATATCACCATATTTGGTAGTGTGTAAAGCCTGCATAAAGCTGTATACCGACAGGAAGGAGGTCTATTGAGGCATGCGTGTGCGCATTGATGCGTGCATGATATGCATCACAATGCGCTCTTGCCGGGAGTATGGGTATGTCCTTAGGGTACGGTTTTGGTGTTATTGAATTTAATGGACGATTTATAGCTTTTTTGAATAGTTGAAAAGACTATTATTTGGTTTTTAGTAACATGGTTAGAGGAGCTAGAACTTGAAAGCTGTACTGTGGGCTTCGCATTTTTAGCATGGCAATAATATGCTGGCTGCGATCAACTCAAGACGTCGCTAAATTAGCCAAAAGAAGGGTCAAAGACCGAAGATACTAAATAATCACCGACGGCCGCCATGGCCCACGCACAATGGCCCACCTGAAGGACTAAGTGCGGAAACCAAACCCTCTAACATAGAACAAAGGCCGAAGATACTGGCACCATCTTAAAAAGGCTTTAGTCATGCTGAGAAGAAAAGTAATTTAGGTTATCCTTATAATTTAAAAGGTGCATGTGTTAGTTTATAAAGCTAATTTATTTCACACATAGCTTTGTTGTCCCCAATAGATAAATAAACATGGCCTGTGGTTATTTAAAACCTCAAGTTTTCCTTATATACAGTGTCACGCGTCAGATTGTGAAAGTATTTATTTTCATACAAATACTACACGCGCAAACATTTTATTTGGTAGTTTTTTGTTAAATAAAATACTAATATAATGTTAGAATTAGAAAGTACTAAGAAGATAGAAGCCATTTAAAAGGTCAGGAAACTCTTGCTTTTGGTCCTAAATTTTCTGTGAACATTTCAAATAAAATTGTCGATTCAAAAATATTATTTGACAACCAATCCGGGTATTTATCTTTAATAATAAATCCGGGGTATCGTATTACCCAGTAAATGGGTTGTGGGGGTCAGACAGGCAGTCGCGCCATGTAAAATATAATAAATAGGATGCAGCTGAATACCAGATTCAGCTGCATCCGATAGTTTGGAAAAGTTTAGGCAGATGATGCTTGTCGATTCAAAAATCTGCCTCGCACTAAACATCATCGAAAATTGCTAGGAAGGTGAACAACCTACTTCTGAGGTTCAATAATACGAGTATTGAACCTCAGTAGCTGGACTGAATAAGGAATTCGTTGTAAAACATGCACTAGTCAAGTTCAGACAAACATAACCTACACGCGGTACACGCCCTACCAACCACATTTCAACAAATTACATACCATTACATCTGAGCCACTTACTCTATTATGTTCCAACTATGCCTCACAAATGCATCCTGCACAAGCTATTGACAACGAACAGACTGCATACAACTGCATAGTTCCTCAGCTCTCCAAAGATTTGCAAGTTAATGCATATGGACAAATAGCTGACAAGAGTGTCAATGTCCTCCAGTAAACTCTTGAGGAAACTTGAGGTTTTAGCAAAGGAGGTGTTTTGTATTTAGAATATGAATAACTGAATGTAGAGTTTGACATGTTGCAGATTTAGTTCTGTGGCGTAATGGAATGTGATGGTCACTTACTGGGCCTAAAATATTGAGGTTGTACTCTCGACACGATAAGAAAAAGATGGGGCTTACTTTGATTAACCCTTCGTACGTCCGGAATGTGGAACCACGCGAGACATAATGGCTTTCTAATTGTTTCTGTAATTACGGCATTCAACCGGTTCAAGGGTCTTAGTATTCGACATATTATCTTGGAGATACATGGAATTGGAGTCTTCATACCCATCGGTAGGATACAGCCTCTAATCAAGAGTTCTTCTTTTCCTTTAAACTGTTTGAAGATGACTAATATAAATGCAAAAGCCATCCGATCTTTTTATGTAAAAAACTAATCTTTCATGTAAAAGATGGCCTCAATCTGTATGCTGTCAAACAGAACAGGTTTAAATGCAACCAAATAAAAATAACTTGTTGCTAAGTGAGCGATAAACATTTTGAGACCCGCTAAACAAGTCAGAATTATATCCATGAGGATATTACATCAAAATATTGCGTGCAGAAATAAAGATTCCATTCATTCCTACCACCCATTTATGTACTACACTACACTGTGCCCATAGACTATGAACTATGTAAATGGTTTCAATGTGTGTGCCCATATCGTCACACTTTATCTTTTATTGTACAGCCACGAACACCAATATGTCAACACTTGGCTACATTCAAGTGCAATTTTTTCGTGAAATAACGAATGTAACGTTGAAATACGACACATTACATAAACATATAGGTTCGAAAATGCTATGTTCGTAACAACATAAAATTTCAATTAAAAATAAAGGAGTAAATCGCTTTTGAATAAAGCCGAGTGTATACATACTTTTGCTCGTGACTGTACATACCATAGGCTGAACCCATTCAGTAATTGGAGCATTGAATCGGTAAGCGAACAAACTGCTGATGTTTACACATTGATTGGGTTTCAATTTGATATGCTATCAATGTCGGTGTCTCAGGCGATTGGAATACACCTTGTTTCAGCGCAAATAGGAATACTCGGAATTCGTTTTGTAAAGTTCATTATTACATGCAGTACAAAATGGGAAAGGACTCCGATGATAAGCTACAGTAAACGGAAACAAGGAACTCGTGTGGATTTACTGGACCTGAACACATTAGTTAGCGAGTAATCGATCAAACTTGGTGAAGATGCATTCTTGTGATGTCTACAGCTTAGACAATCACCAAGAAGGATATAAAACACGCTCACCTAAAAACGAAAACACATTCGGGTCGCTTGAATCAAAACCACCGAACCAAACAAAGAGCTTTACCCTTTTCGTGCACAGACAGTATAAAAACACCATCGTATAAAGTTACAAAAACCACAAGCGGTAGTTCACTTGTTGAGCCCGGCTGGATGCGCGAGCGCACGTCTGTCGTCACACTTCACTGGTTTCGATACCAAGGGTCGGGTACGCTACTCCATTGCCATTAACATCTAGTCCTGCTGGAACTAATTGCCCGATAAAGGTGCCGTACCTTACTGTAGAAAACTATTGTAGTACAACATGGACAGTCTCTTCCGAAAACATGAACTGTTAAAGGGGTTTGGCTTTAATAATGTCGGCGGGATATAGGATGCAGCAAGCGGAAATACCTGACGTGATCTATGGATTTAGCAATGAAAGACAATTTAATACGACATGGTTAATATTTTTGTTATAAATCTATGACTTGGCCAATAAGAAACGGAGGTTAGAAACCGGTATAGCTTTTTCTAAAGCTGCATTCCCGGTATAGTTCAATCGCAGTACAAAAATTACTTCGTGTAAAAAACTGCAGTATCTCTACGTGTTCAATCAAGTCTGGTTGTTCTATGGACTGGGGCAAGACTACGATGATGATGATATAGCACATACTATGATTTACTCCGTTTCGGTCCGTTAGTTTTTATTCGAAGGGACGGGCGCTGGGCTGACATCTTGCCCTGCATGATTTGACTAATTGAGCTATTACAGAGCCGTACCTTTGTGGATAACATATCGGTAGAGTATGATGCGAGATTGTCCTATCTTAATAAAGATGTCGGTAGCTGTAAACAATGGGTAATGTTGTGAAATAGTGGAAGGTATATTGTCAACAATAGTTTCGATCTAAGAGTAGCGTATTTAGTGCAAAACCTACCATATTTCAATCTGTTGGACTTGGAAGCCTCAATGACGAATAGAATTGGTATCATTAGGCCTCCTACATCAAATCTATTTATGGCTATAAAACCTACATTCAACTGGCACTTCACATGTCGCTCCTATACTATTGCTATTGTGCTCAGTAAGGCTAATTACTATCATACAAAGCACCTAGCTATTGTGCTAACTATTCAAGCATTTGTAGTACACTCCTAACCTCTTTGTATTCATGTAACACAATCAGGTGACTCACAGTCTCAGATTTGAAGCAGGAAAGAATGACTTGACTAAGAATGGGACCTAATATCGCCAAATCATAAGACTGTTTCCTTTAAAGATCTCGTGTCTTCATTACAGAACTTCGATAATATTGGTATTGGTACTGAAATCAGTGCAAACCGGGGTCTTGTCTTGTCTCGGACCAACAGTATCCACCTGCTTAACTATCACAAGCGGCCATCAGAAATCCGGTTGCCATGCACAGACTATAGCAACGCGCCTACGATTTCTTGTGGCGGTTTTCAATGGCATTCGCTGCTGCTTCCGTAATAGAGTAGACTACTTTGATGTGTTGATGAATGATGTCGACGACCGGAATCATTTAGATTAGTTTAGGCGAGTGTTCTCGTGATCTCGTCCCATGCTCAAGGCCGCGCAAAAAAAGTCTGGACGTTATACGGTGATTTGTTTGTGTGTTAGCAAAGACAGAGGCCCGTGAAATTTTGTAGGTAGGCGCGTTGTTCATGAATGTGTTTTTCTTTCCATTGTTCATGTGGGTAATATGGGCAGTGCCGTTAGCAGCAGTACAAAGTTGGATTGTTCAATAAAGCCTCGGCAGGTTCATTGACTGAAAATGATAAAAAGCACTGCGGGATTCGGACAAAAAATACTTCGGCAGCGCCGTATTTTCGGTCTACTTCAAAAAAAACAAGGAAGCTATATACGTCAAGTACGTGCGAGTTCGAGGGCTTTTTGTGACGTTATAAAACTAAATGGACTAAGTACCTATATAATTTTACTTAGTCCAGTATTTTACTTAGTAAAGGACGTTATCGCATTTGCCACAAACCCTGCACCCTAATTGCGTAACACACTATCAATCTCAAACTGAATCATTTTGAAAGATATTGCTTATCCATTGCTCCATGTGTTCGAAAAATCTGTCTGCTTAGCAACGTAAATAACGCAATGAATGATGCTGAACCGTCAAAATGAAACCCATTGCTACTGATAGTGTGTTACGCAACTACCCCGCAGGACCGTTTAGTTTATCTTAAATTCAATTCACTTCCAACCATGTCGACCACGTGGGTGACTAATTATACCGAGTCGTGCCTAGATAGTGTTCTATTTAGTCACGCAAGATATACCTACCTAACAATGTAGTAAGGTGTACAAGGATAAACGTAGTAAATACCTCGCGGCAATTTATGACGGAGATTATTCACTAAATGAGGTGTTACGATTTGATCTGGATTCTGGATGTAATGAATTTGAGTGCCGTGGTTGTAGTTTCTTTTTACTTTTTAATATTATTTATTTTAATACTACTAAGGGGAAAGGAGTTCCTGCAGGGCTCCGCGAGGCCTTTGGGGGAAAAGAGTTTGTGGAAGGACTTGGGGGAGACCTTTGCGGGAAAACAGTTCCTAGAAGGACGCCATTGCCCAGCTGCAGGACGGTAAAGGCTAAACAAAAGAAAAACTACGATAAAATACAAAGACTGGGATTTTTCGTTGTAGTAGTTACCGGTACCTAGGTAGGAGTTTTAAAAAGTTCACAGGCGTCAAGTTATTTTTTTTCTTATCTCAGAAACAGTCATTGAAAGTGTGATGGTTCACATAAAATTTTGTGTTTCTTTACATGTTTTGAGACACAAGGCCATCTCTAAAGTTGAACTGTTTTTCATTCATTAAATATTTAGATTTCTACAAAAATATCTCGAAAGGTACGAAGGCCCGTTATTTTTTTTTACTGCACATGGCCGTATTATTTGTCTGTTTGTTTATGAAACAAAGTAAAAACAACGATAGCAAAACTTGTAGACAGACGTCGCCCAGTAATCTTGAAGTATCTGCTTGGGGGACGCATGCGCGGTTTTTTTGTCCACTTGTCGAGCGAGTTGTCTCGACAGGGACGCGAATGAACGCAGATTAAAATACCCTTTTTTATGATTGATGTAGTAAAGAACCTACTTTAATTTTTGCAAGCATGCAATATGTGTTGTTGTTTCTGCCTGGTATTTGATAAAGGGCTAATATAATCATAGTTTTATTACTCTAGTTCTCAGCCCCGGATCTTCAATTTTTTTTAGGCGGGGCAAAAACTGAAAAATGCCGCTCCCGCCCACTTACATTTATTTTTACCTTTATCATCCATATAATTTCAGCTATCAGATGTCCACTAATTGATTGAAATTTGGACATAGCTTAAATAGGCCTTCCGGAAATAATGCATCCGTCGCTGTTCTTTCTGTGTTAAGCCTATTTATTTACAGATATATATGTAGACATAAACGTGTAGTATATATATATTATACACAGCACAGGATAGGATTTAAAATAAAAATATGTATAATAAACATAAAAATCAAATATGTATATTATTGCATTTTGTGAATTGAAATTACAATTTTACTCTTCGAGCTTTTTGTTCAGCAAATAAATCTATGACCTTGTCATAATTTAACTCGTGTGCATTCGATTTTCTATCGCTAAGATTGCAAGACTCTTGCAATCTTAGCGATAGAAAATCGAATTGCACACACAAGTGTTCCTGGCTCATAGAAGATCGCAAATAATTTTTAATTAGTTTTAGTTTGCTAAAACTTCGCTCGCAGCTTGCGGATGTAGTAGGAAGCGTAGAGTAAATTCGCAAGGCAATACAAATACTATTAGGAAAAGCATCCTGCAAATCATGCGCATAGATCTCTTGCAAGAGATAGAAACCGTTAGCCTTTTCTATATCACCAAATAAAAGCGGAGCTTGCTCTCTAAAAACGTAAAGCTCCTGACAGAATTCAACGGCGCTTAAATCTCGCTCGTATTTTCGAGCCAGATCTGCTCCATACTGTTGCAGTTCTTCAATTGACATTTTCAAAATATTAGTTCCATTAAGAAAAGCAAAATTCAAATTCAGCATGGTAGCACAATCAATCCTCTTTTTAATTTCTGATATGATTCGATCAAATATCATCATTATTTCGTTAGAAAATAGTTGAACCAGGTTGGAGTGTTTGTAATTCGTCTTCACACATGTCATCAAAATGTTTTTTACGTTTCGAAATTCGTTTCTTTTGCAAAATAGGGTCAACACCACTTTTTTCAGCAACTTCTCCAGCCTCTTTTATCCATATTCCATTGGATTTTGTCTCATTTTTTGCAAAGTTTTGAGCAGACCATCCATTAGTGCGACGGAACGGGCAAGGATAATATCTTCTTTCTGAATTTCTATATTCACTCGATTGATTTCGCGGAGAATATTCGCCCAAATAGTGCAATTAAGAATAAATTTAAAATCCTTTATAGCAGTTAAGAGATGACCTGCCTGAGTATATAAATGTTCCTGCAGCACGTCTCACTCCGCGCTCTGGGTATCGGTCGAGTTGATATGGCCATGAAATTTCTGTACTTGTACTATTATTTATTCCGTGGTCAAAGTTAAGTAAATGATGAGTTGTCCATTCGTCTGTAAAGTGTGAATTTGGCCGCCCTCTGAACTTGCCGCCCGGGGCATGGGCCCCGGCTTGCCCCCCCCTAGATCCGGGGCTGCTAGTTCTTCATGACCATTGGAGAGGAAACTGGTGTTCATAAAATACCTATCTCATAATATTTTTTGTGATTGAGTTGTTGTAGTAAATTAACACTGTGGTAGGAAGTGTTTTTATAAAAGCCTTGACTTTATAATGTATTTTAATATATTTGCAAGTTAACTATGTTGCTATGGTAATAGAAACTACGGTACAGTTGTATTGAAGAACATAAGATTCTTCAACAAAACAATCCTTGATAATTTTACTATTTTCCTTATCTAGACTGATAAGCAAGTTCATTCACTCCATAAAAATTATTCAAACAACTTGAAGGATTTTCCTTATCACTAGTATTTTACTCAGAAAATCCTTGAAGCTATACTAAAACACTAACGGAATTTCAAAAATAGAATAGCCACACAAAGTAAGATTTTTTTTTTAAATTGTACCATTAATAAAACCTCAATTTTAATGCATTGAATAAATCCTTCATGCCAGCAAACTAATCGTAAACGCAATATTATCTTCACTGAGGAGTATAAACACGGGGCTCTGATAGATAAAGAGGTTACAGACAGGTGCGGCTGAGATAACTGGAATTATTAGATTTGCCACGGTCACATCACTCAACTGCCGATATCTCCGTGTAAGAAGTCATGAATTATATTTTAATTTTAACACTTTCACAGAACCAAAGGATAAAGATGAATAGAAATAACAAATCAAAATGACTCATTATTAATTAATTGAATAAATAATGGACCAATGGACATCAACCAGTTTGGAAGGTGAATTTATTTTATTTACGATTTCTTGTTTAATAAAAACTGTGATTGAAAATATACTTCATTGAATATTTTGAGATTGATGATAATAAATAAACAGACAAAGTTTGTTAATCAATTATTGGGAATGCTATACAAGGAAAATAGTATAGCATACATAATGAAAGAACAATTTAAAGGAACATAAATTGTGTTGAAAAAAACTTTGTAAATAAACAGGTATATTGTTTTGATTTAATTAATCATAACATTATCATATTATTTTTATTGTGTTAGATAAAGCACCAACATTTGATAGCTTATTTTTTTCCTGTAGTATTAATAGTATGCTAGAGTTGTTCTAGCCAAAATGTCAAGGTAAATGTGGATTGCACTGTATTCATTTGAGAAAAGTTTGATGTGCTAAAAATAAAAGTATATCACATTGTTTAGCATAGCTATCGCGCCAAAAACGCGGCGAAATTAGTTCTAAGCCCCTCCGCACACGAAGCTACTCAAAAATGACGGAACTAATTAGTAATTAGAATTCCAAACCAGTTAGTAACTGTAGCTCGCACACGGCGCTACTCAAGTTGCAAAGTTTCAGTCACTTCAGTTATTTCTGCTCACAAAGCACACGGTGGTTAATATTGGAAAAAAAAGCGAACATGTCGAGTGGATCGAGCGAGAATGACGACATTGTATTATACTATTATCAACGTAATAGACGCAGAAGGAATCTTCGTCGGTTTTGGATTCACCCCTATATTAAATAATAATAATAAATAAATCCCTGGACATTTCACACAGCACCATTTGTCCCAAGCTAAGCAACCTAATGCTTGTGTTATGGTAACAAGATGGCTGATAAACTACTTATATACAATTTTTTTTTTTTAAATACATACATATTATAGATAGAATACACCCAGACTCGGAACAAAGACATGTAGGTCATACAAATATTTGTTCCGTGCGGGAATCGAACCCGCGACACGCAGCGCAGCAGTCAATCGCTTAACTACTGCGCCAACTGTGCCGTCGATATTCGAAATAATGTAAAATGCAGATTGTCAGTTGCAGCACGAGAGCTGAGAGAAACAGATAACTTTGTGGGATTCTATAGATTTTTTCCCACTTCACTCCAAGCTCTTTCTGTTACATCCCTTCGTGAGTAATCTGATAGTTTATAATTATATAAGCATGGATACTTTTCTACTTCCTGAACAAATTTAATATTTAAGGTTTGTTCGTTCATTTTTGCAACAAAAACACAGAAAACTCGGGTTTCCAGTAGCGCGGCACCGGCACGACGCGTCACTCGTGATCAGTTGCTAACGCGTTACTAACCGGTTTGTGACTAGTCGCGTCGTGTGCGGACTTCAATGAGAATGTATGGGCGGTGACGTTCAAGCAACTCATTAGTAATTTGAGTTTGTAACTAGTTTATTTTGAGTAGCTTCGTGTGCGGAGGGCCTTAGAGTTCTAAACGAATAGTCAAAATTCAAAATACAGATAAACTAAGTAAATAAAAGTGCTTACTTTTATTTAAGAAGATATAAAAAGTGAGAATCAAAGAGGTCGAATTTCATTCATTTCTTATACGTTTTATACAGGAATACGGTGCTGAAATAGTGTAATACCAGTAGAACGCTGCAACACGGTTTTATATTACTACGGAGCGCAATTAGAAAGACACCGACGCAAAGGTCCTTTGGGCGTGCGCAATCCATAACCTAAATAATAAACACAGGCATCTATAAACCATAAAAGGTGATTATAGAAGTATTTGAGCTACTTTCCGGCAATTTTTGATAACATTTCGGAGCGTATTATTCAAGTTGGACAAATAAAAAAACAATAATTGAAATGATGGCGGGCGGCACAATGGCGCGCTCACGGTTTGATAGTAATACACGCAAGAAAACAAGGAAAATACTCACGTTTGATTACAATAATCCACACTCACTGAAGAAAACACTGAACAAATCAAATATCACCGAATTTGGCGTGTAACGATCAAACAAAACGTATTATTTTCGACAAAGCGTCGTTGAAACACATCGTTTTTCCCATTGAGATATAAACATGGAGACGCCGCGATAATCTATACATACATTTGCTTATACAAATATGAGTGAAATATGATTCAGAATTTGAAATATCGTTATGTCTCATTCTTTCTAGTGAGATAATCTTATTTGATAAAAGAGACAACTATATTTTAAGTTGTTGCTAATTATGGCAACATTTTGTCGTGACGTAGGGACAGTTGTAGGTAAGTGCCGTAGCAGCCATCTTATACGACGAGTTTCGTGGTAGTTTTGCTGTCAAATGGTTGTTTGTTTTTTGTAAAGTTGAGATTTGCGAGAAAATTACGAGGATTTTACCTTTTAAAACTGCATGTAAATGTTGGAAAATAGAAATTGAACATGCCCCTGTGTTGTATTGTGAAGTGTGGTGCAAGAAAGAATGCAAATCAACCTCAATTGTCTTTGCACAGGTTAGTAACCGGTTTTCATACATTAATACATACACTATTACACATTTGATGATACAATTGTAACGCGATCATGAATTTATGGCTAAAGTATTGATATTTGGGTTCATTTCCATATAACAGGCCTTTTTATTATATTTTTTAATTCATTCGTTTGTTTACAAACATATGTCATAATGGAATAGTGTTGTACCGTTGCCTACTTGCTGTAATAGTTTCCGAAACTAGTTCCTCCGCTGAAACGATATCCGTATATTCTGCGATGTTAACAAAAATAATCCTGCATCTTATTCGGTACGAGTGACCTAGCTAGCCGCTAAGTCCGGCCTGTGGTGCACACTAAACTTTACAGCCCCAAAATAAAAATATTTCACATAAACCTACATGGACACTTATGAAACGTCAGAAGCTAGATGTATGGTAACAATTGGTTGTTTCTTATGGAGAAGAACCGGCAAGAAACTCCACGGTTACAGTTTTAAAAACAATTGGCTTTTACATTGTTTTCTATTTTGTTAAGTACCTGATACATGTTGACAGACCTACACTGTCCTCCCCTACCTATTTTTTTTTTCTTAAAAGTATTGTTTGGACGATAAGCGTTTAGTAAAAAGCTATTATTTTGACATTACCAACAGACACTTAAATTTTACAGAACTTTTTAACAGAAGGTAAGATAACCTACTCATCTTTTTCTGTTACAATTACAACGGACTTTATGTAAGTACATAATATTAGGTATGATCCAAACGTGATAACTAGTAAAACTCGTATTTAGTATCGATACTCGTTATAGTAACACCGATGTTACTTGATTGACACAACCCTAGCAATGGCAGCCATTTTATGAGACAATACGAGTTGTAGGTATGCACCCTTTTTTCGTAGGTATTTCCAGTCCATACTTTTCTTAGGTCAATGGTTTTTCCGGATTCAGAAATTCAGAATGATTAGTGTTACCAAGTGTTGCCAACAAGCCAACCAAACAAAAGCAAGATCTGTTTCAATCAGAAAATATTTTTTAATTCAATTATAATGACAACACGAATATACACCACTTCACTAATCTAGTTATAAAGGTATATGAAAAATAGTTAAAAAGCATTAGTCCGTGAAAATTACGGTTCAACTACAAAATGAAATATAAGTAGTTTATAAGATTTTTTCTTTGGCAAGATAAAAAGTCTTCCTAGGATCTTTGACTTCCCTTGTTTGTGGGAAGATTAAGAATGTGGCAGCGATAGAAAAACCTCTGCTTTGACTTCAGAAATAATCACATTCAACTTATTTCAAACAGAATAGCAAAGAACAACTTAGAGAAAATACATAAATAAGTCTTATCTATAGAATTTTAGAATCTGGCCTTGACATGACAAGATAGGTTTTCTTTTGACCATTCATGCAGAATATGGAGTTACTTTATCAACTTATGCAAAAAAAATTGAGAATTCAGAGAATGTAAGATGCAAGGGGGAACGAAGCGAGCTCAATTTTTTTTTTTGCACGCCACTTGGTCTGTGTTAGGTTTTCTATCTCAAAAACCTGCCTTTTACTTACTGAACTCATACGAATTTTGTCAAGCATCAGAGGTGAAGGGGTGTCCGAGTACGACGCCTTCACCACTCTTCACTCCTGGCACCTTGGGCGGTTGCCCAACCGCACCGTACCCTAACGCCTGCAGTGCGATTCTGTAACCATCTCACCGTGAAAACTTAGTTAGGTGAAGTGAGCGTGGAGTGAGCTGTCATTCCAACCAATACTAGGGATTTTTCA
Organism: Apamea crenata; assembly: GCA_949629185.1. Classification (NCBI taxonomy): domain Eukaryota; kingdom Metazoa; phylum Arthropoda; class Insecta; order Lepidoptera; family Noctuidae; genus Apamea; species Apamea crenata. Next base: position 1,008,432 of record OX451375.1, read on the forward strand.
CCGTGAGATTTTTACAGAATCGATCGGCTGAACGATTTCTTATGTTCTATTTATGATTATGTCAATAATTAGGATCATATTACTTATTTATTTAAAATAATATTACAAGAATTAAAAAAAAAAAAACAGTTGATGTTTCTTTATCCATCAAGAAAAAGTACCTATTCGGGGCTATTCGGGAAAATTCCATTCTTACGTGGTAGCACTACTGAACTGTCAATCGAATGTCAAAATAAAATAACCAAAAATACCATGTGCGTTGCGGCGACACACGGTATTCGATCTATAAATAATTTTATCAAGTGATTGTTGTGCCATGGATTACGTGCTGGGCAGCGTGGCAGCCTTAATTACCGGCAACGTGACACCAAGCAGACCTAAGCTCATGAAGAGAGCCTTAACTCCTACAAAACATCAGCCTTCACCTAACGTTACTCCAAAGAGTGAATTTGTTGAAGATAGATCCATATTTCTTTCACCGAGTATGCAGAAAAAGAAGGCTATAGTCAAGAAGTCGCCGAAGAGAATATTTCAGAACACAGAACTTGAGAATGCTGAAAATGGTGAGGGCAATTTAAGTCTCTCAAGTCCGAAGGCGGACAAAGTGAAGAAACATCTAAAAGACGAACTAGAAGCTGACAGCGTGGCTAATAAAAGTATATCAAGTCAGAAATTACCTAAAAACAAAGGTAATAACAAAAGAGAATCAACATCAACACAGGAAAGTAATAAAAGTGTTACAGAACAAGATGATAATGAAAATACACCTAAAAAGAAGAAACAGAACTTAGAATCTGATAATACAGGAAATGTAAGTGCATTACCTACAGGTAATGTTAGTACTCAAAATACTTCCGCTGCAGCTAAAAGTCCTAAAAAGAAGAAGCAGAGACGCAAATCAGTAGTCGCCACAGATAGTGTGAAAGAAAATGATACCAGTGACAAATCAAATGCACCTACTCCTAACAAAAGTCCTAAGAAACAGGATAATAAAACAAATATTTCAGAAGCAGCAGTAAAAAGCAATGAGGTCTCAGAAACAAGTAATACTAACACACCTAAAAAGAAAAATAAGAGACGAAAAAAGAAACCAAAGGCACAAGTAGCATCAGGAACTACTGAAAATAAAGATAAGGAATCAGAAGGAACAGACAAGGAAAATATACAAAAAGGGAATCAAGTAGCAACAAAGAAGAAAAATAGAAAACGTGAGAAATCAAAAGAACCACAGAATAAACCAGAAATTATGGACATTGATGAACAAAAACCTGACAGTGATGCAGAATCAGATAGTGAAGAAGAAGAAGAAAGCACTCAAATTAAAAGCCCAGTCAACCCTAATGCTATTACAGATAAAGAATCAGATTCAGAACATGAGTCGGACGATGAAATTGAATCGGAGAATGAAGAAATAAATAAAAAAGTTCTTGAATCAGAGAAGCCAGAATCTTCAGATGACGAAGATGAGGATACAGAGAAAGTGGAGAAAAAAGAAGGGGAGAAGAAAGAAGGGGGGAAGAAAGAAGGCGGTGAAGAGAAAATTACTGAGGAAGAAATTAAGAGGACTCTGTTTGTGGGCAATGTGCCCTTTAGTGTTAAGTGTAAGAAGGAATTGAAGAAGATTTTCGGGCAACATGGACAGATAGAAACCATCAGGTAATTTATTTGCTCATCTGGTGATTTTTTGAACTAACAATATTTACACCTTTTTCTGATGAATATTTAATAACAGCAGTATACATCTGCATACAACATAAAGCAGACATACTGAGAATACCTTTATGTCTGTTTTCACTAACTCTAGGAGACGTCTAAATACAATGTATAAACAAAAGCTCACTTTTAGAGTTTCAACACTCTGCTCAGTGCCGAGGCATTACATTGTCTTGGCTAGTGTTAGTGAAATTGGGCATAAGTATCTCACACTTAAAATTCATAGAAAAACATTGAATTCACTTAGATTGTAACATCACAAACCTTATTTCTAACTCATGTTATATCCTCAGGATCCGCACAGTACCCATTAAAGATGGCCGCTACACTCCCAAGCTAGCCGTCATCAAGAATGAGCTGCATCCTGAGAGGACCACTGTCAATGTGTACATTAAGTATGCGGAAGAGGACTCAGTGGAAAAGGTCAGATATAATTATATTCCTATTGTTTTGGTTTTATATTCTCCGACCTAGATGTTTTGTCTTGTGTTTTTCGCCTCATCTTAAATAGAAGTTCCTACTGAGTATCCAATTTCATAATATTATTCAAACTCAAACTCATTATTGACATTGTACAGTCAACAGCAAAAGTAGATGATCAAAATCAGAAATTTAATACTAATTAAGTATGACACTGAGTCTGACATACTTTTGAATCACTTCGACGCCACACAGTTCTGACGCAAACTCCGTTAATTAGTATTGAATTTCTCATTTTGATCATCTACTTTTGCTATTGACTGTACCGCCTACTATAGCTCGTCTAAGTTTCCTGACCTTACGAAAAATAGTAAAATAATATCTACTTTTGTTTAAATCAGGTAGTACATCAGACCTCACAAATTATAGACCAATTTCAGTACCACCTAGCGTTAGTAAAACTTTTGAGAATAGGACATATTTGTAATGTATGGGATGATAAATGCGATGCCTTGGGCATCTTTTGTGATTCAAGTAGTCCAAGGCATTCGATTGCGTTCTTCATGAAACATTCATCAGGAAACTCCGCCACTACGGGATCCGGAACACTGCTCTGGATCTTCTTACCTTATATTTGAGTAATAGAATTGAGATCCAACAATCTCAATCCTATTAATCAAGTATAAGGTGATTTTTTTCCATTAACGTCAACACGTTCCCCAGATCAACACCTTCAACAGACCTATAGTAACTAAGTAGGGGACCCACAGGGCTCGACTCATGGTCCCTTTTTTTTCAAGTTACAAATTAAGCCCGAGACACTCAGATAGAAATTTAAGCAGATTAATGTAATGACTGAGCCTTCTCAGTATATTTGTGAAAAGTTATGTTAAAATATAAAATTGTTTAATAAATATTGTGATATCCATAATATAAATACTATGTAGAAAGAAACACCAATTTAATGTACAGTCAACAGCAAAAGTAAAGTATGACACTGAGTCTGACATACTTTTGAATCACTTCGACGCCACACAGTTCTGACGCAAACTCCGTTCATTAGTATTAAATTTCTGATTTTGATCATCTACTTTTGCTGTTGACTGTACCTACAACAAGGCTCAAGAAAATAGGTGTAACTGCTGCACTATGACAGTAAGAATTTGAACTTGTCTCTGATGTGATTGAAGCAAACCAGGTTGAATGCTAGTTTTGTAGAGTCCTAGATCATACAAACTCTAGGTCAAAAAGTTCAGTGTGCCTCATAACTATCTGCTGATTTACATACTTATACTTATGAAATATTGATAAAAAAAATTAAAAATTATTTCTTTCATCAGGCCTTAGTTGAAAACAACACAATCTTCAATGAGAACCACCTCCGAGTCTCTCGCAGCAGCAGCACAGGTGCTGAACACGACCCCAAATGCTCCGTGTTCATTGGAAATATGCCATTTGCTATGGAGGATGAGGCATTACGGGCCAAGTTTGAAAATTGTGGGGAGATCCATTCTGTCAGGATTATTAGGGATAAAAAGACTAACGCGGGAAAAGGTGAGTTTTATGATATTACAAGCCATGTGCCCAGTTTCCCATCGGCAAAACTGAACTTCCATACAAGTCGTGAATTTTCAAAAATCCTTCCTTAGTTGTTCTCTTTCAGTATTGTGCAAAAATATCAGTCCCTTTTTTCTTTTATATCACGAGTAATATTTACTTCAGGCATAGAAAAGAATAGTTAAATATAAATTGTTGAGTGAAAAATACTTCAAATCAATGTGAAAAATACTTCAAATGTTGTGTTTTAGTAAGAATAATTCTTACTAAAACACAACATTTGACCTCATTGAATGAATGCTGCCCTTCTTCTTTATTATTTGTGATGTTAAATTATAATACAATGCTATTTTCTTTCCAGGATTCGGCTATGTAAACTTCGAATCAAAAGACGGCGTAGAACTAGCTCTAGCTTTAACAGAAGAAGATCTTACAGTCAAGAACAGAATACTCCGTGTAAAACGATGCACGCAAACCACGACCAAGAAGAAACCAGTTAAAAACAATAATAACGTAAAACACAGCGGATACAAAGGCGGCAATCACCAGCCTAATCAAGAAACAGGTGGCTTCAATAACCAACCTTACCAAGAAAGAGGAGGGGATAGGAGTTTCAGAGGTGGCGGTCAACAAAGAGGTGGTTTCAGAGGTGGCAGCCAACAAAGAGGAGGTTTCCGAGGTGGCAGCCAACAAAGAGGGGGTTTCAGAGGCGGCAACCAACAAGGTGGGGGTTTCAGAGGCGGTAATAACGAAGGTAGCCAGCAAGGAGGTGGCTTCAGAGGTGGTAGTAACCAGCAAAGAGGTGGCTTTAGAGGTGGAAATAACCAAGGTTACCAGCAACGAAGCGGGCCACCTAGCCGTAATAACCAGGGTAATAGGCAAAGAGCGTTTGGAGCCGGCAATAACCAGCAAAGAGGCGGATTTAATAATAAGTTTGATGGCCAGAGGAATCTACCGCAGAGAGATGAACAGGGGCGCGAAGGAGCGCACAGGAGAGTTATGAATAAGAGGAAGAATCAGGTACGAAAATGTTTTTAGAAATACATATTAGAGAATAGGCACTTTCTTAAATACTGACTTAAAAAGAGTAGATCAGACGACCGCTAATAACGACCTACGCGACCTGACTACAAAGACGACAATGGATTGTCGAGGACGGTATTATAAAGTATTCAGTTTAATTGAATACTCGGCCAACAGTTAGCTCAAATTCCTAAATCTATTTTAAGGGATCCTCAGAATCTAACTGGAAATGGAAGAAGCCAGCAGTAGCATTATTTTTTTTATTTTGCTTTTTAAATAATTAGATTTTACAAATTTTAATGAGTACTGACACTAAATTGAACTTATTCCCTGTTTTCAGGACGGTGCAGGCGGTGATGCACCTCCAAACAAAAAACCGAAAGATATGGATCAACCTAGAGAAAAGAAAATTAGGAAAGAATTCGTTGGTATGACTGCTGAAAAGAAGAAGGTTAGTAACTCTTTAATTTATTATTATGCAGATCTTATTCTGTAGGTAGACTGTTTCTTAGAAAGATCGGGTGCAGATTTCCTCAATGTCAAGTTAGAATTCCAATTCCGATTTTTCCAAGGCTTTTGAATGTGTTAAGCTGATCACTTTTACAAGTCAATTTTGAACTTAAATGTTCGTAGTCGTGCTATGAAGCTTTTACTATCATATATGTGACAAGACACAGCAGAAATAAAAACGTTGGTGTCCCACAGGGCACTGGTCTGGGTCCACTCCAATTCAAGACCTTATTTTATTTTTCGTAACCGTTCGTGTATTAATATTGTAAATCTTTTACTCTACAGAAACACAAGGTCGACAAAGGACAAAAGAAGAAGAAGGCTCTCAGTGAGATTATGACGAAATAGTGTGATTATGATGATAATGCTTCCAACTGTATGTAACTTATTGTTTTAATATGTTCATTAAAATGGCGAATATTTTTAAGTAATAAGTTTTTGAATTGATGTTGCCCTTATTAGTATTATATCTAATCAATTTTAGATAGACAGTACTATAATCGGACTTTTAATTAGCTGCAGTAAAATGGTAACGAAATTTAAATAGTGATGTGACAAAAGAATCGATTCATTCAATTATCATTCAGTTTAAAATTGATCAATGATAATTTTATAAAAAAGGATTGTAATGCATATTTAATAAAGTGCTTACATATGAAATTGCCGTTTTATATCAAAAAAGAAGAACGATTTAAAATGAAATGATATAATTATTTATTCAATAAAAGTATCTGTGTACCATTGTTATCTATGCACTTAAAATTGTGGGAGCTTGAATCATAAAAATCGTTGGGCGGTTTTGACTGCTTCATCGGAATTGTTTTTTTTCCTTTGCAAGAAACTGTCTAAATTCCGGAAAAAGTGCTAATCTGTTGGAGCAAGGTCCGGGGAGTATGGTGGGTGCCGGAGACATTCCAATCGCAGGATTTTCAGAGTAAAAACACACAAAAATATATTATGTTTTTTCAATCTTTCTGGTGTGGTAAGGCACATTGCCCTTATCTACTACTGCGTTCGGCTTGAATTTAGGTAGAATTCCACCGAAGCACTCCTCAAAACTCGTTAAAACACACGGACAAAGTCGCAGGCAGGAGCTTTATCAATAGAGTTGCTGAGATGGGTTAACACAGCACACATTAAATAAAAATACGAAGGTTATTTGGTACAGTATTTATTGTATAGTTGTCATTACAAAAATGTCAATGTTAGCAAAAATAATCACAGTCTGACACTTCTAAGATACAATAATTAATTCTACACGCAATCGATACATTCGCTACACCATCTATCGACCGATTTACACAACTATTCGATGTTCCATTTGCTAAGCGACATCTCTAGACCGAAAATTATAAAAAAGAGAATATTTTATACAAACGCCACGTATAACTTAATATCTAGACTTCTATCTACCAATTCTAGACTCCGTAACAACCTAACTTAACTGTACATCACTACAATATAAAATGATGTGACCATTGATTTTATACATTTTGAATACCATAAAGTTTGTGTGTTGCCGTTTAAAAAACAAGATGGCGCTGCAGTTTACTCAATAATTATTATTTTTCGAATTACTCTGTCATGTTTTTATTATATTCACACAGATTTTTAACAGAGTCGAAACAAAAATAATAACCAAAAAGTATTTAAAGTTCAAACCAGTTTTTATAATTTGATCCAAAAAAGGTTTTTCGAAAAAAGTTCCTTAAACACCATTATTGTTTATGGCACCATCTTATTCTATGGTAACTCATTTATCAGGTATTTTCAACATTGCATGTCAAAATCTTACATTATAATGTCCCTTACCAATGATAGCTAGGAAAACCTGTGTTTATTTCGAGATAAGACACATTTCAGTTAAAGTAAACGGCGATTTTAGGGCAATATTTATTTAGCATGTTGGCAACACCACAGTAGGTATTCATTTTTTAAATATGTTTACTATAGCAATACTGCTTAATTGTTTTAAATGATTGGTAATCCAATATAGAATCAGGTTTTAAATAGCATTTAATGTACTAAAATCAGAAATAGAGAGAACTCCCGAAATAAACACAAGAAAACACAGTTTAACCCTAAAAAGCGCTGGACCAATCATTATTGCTAACATTCCCGTTAACCCTAGAAGTATATCTTGACACTAACGCATAAATATAAGCTACTATTTACATTCCGACTAACAGTCATTTAGCTATAAGAACTACGTCATTTATAAAACAGTTTTGTTCGTATTTTTGAGCAAAGTATAATTTTTTGAGGATGTTGGCGTAAAAGGAGTATAACACATTTTTAATACAAAAAAAGAAATACTTTTCGCCTAATTTTTCAATCCTTTTGATATAGTACCTAATCATAGATTAGTCTCTTTTATTTGTTTTCAAACTGTCATTGATCTTCAAAAATATAAGTTAAGCTACTTTTACAGAAACATCTTCAAATACGCAAAAAAGTGACCATGTTTGCCATACTAAATCGCATTTAGAAATCACAATATCATAGAAAACTTTTCCTTGTACATATTTAGAAAGAAAGCCGTACACTTTCGATATTTGGTGGTAACAGGCATAAGCGTGATTTAGGCATTCTGGAAAACACCCAGATTTTTTTCTACATCCCCAGCCTTAATTTTTTTTTTGTATTTTTATATTTTTGCTCCATTTTTCTTTAAGTTTCGACAGTGTACAACCAACTTTGACTCGTCTACCTTCACCTTGATAATGAAGAAATAGGTACTGACTAAATAAGAGGCGTGGTCCATGAAATTCTAATTATTTTCTATCGCAAGCTACAACGTACATAAATAATTTACAAATAAACTTACATCAGATTTTTGTTTGCTATAATTGATATGTCTGTCAATAATGTGATGCAAAATAAAATTAATGTTACAATTTATACAATTCAAATAATTACAATTCAATTCACTGATAGCTCACGATAGTCAAAATACCCCATTTTAAATGCTATTATTACGTAACAGATACATTTAGAAAACTCTAAAGGACGGACTTCCAAAGTCGAAAATCGACTTCCTAATGACGGACCAATGCCTGAAGCAACTGCAATGGAATCCTAATTTCTTTTGAACTTCAAAATGGTTAATGTGACGACTAAGAATAGGGCGATCCAAGCTAGAGTTGAGACGAAGCCCATGTAGACTTCTGGGTCTGTGATGGGCCATCCTCGTGTGAGGATGGACCGTAGCGAGTTTGTGGCTAGTGTCAGAGGAAGGCATAGAGATACGTATCTTAGGACCCAGGGCATGCCCTCGATGGGCCAGATGACTCCACTGAGTAGTAGTGTCGGGTAGAAGGATCCAAGTGCAAGCTGGATAGCGTTTCGTTCGAGCTCGCAAGCCGCCGAGATAACGAAGCCGAAACACATGCCGCATAGACCTGAAAACACGAAATATTAGTTATTATCATATATTTAATACAGACGAAGATGGCGGGACGAGCTGGACTGCTACCGAAAGGACTAGCAAAAGATAGAATTGTGTGGAAAAGGGAGCGGGAGGCCTTTAGATTAAATTAGATTAGAGTTAGTGTAGCAAATTAGCCATTAATACTAAATTAAGTTCATCCTTTCACTCTGACTTCTAACAGAACCGTAAACATCCTTACATTGTCATCTTCCATTCATTAGCAAACAACAACATAAATTCCGTTATTTGCATTGTTGAGCAGACAAATTTTTCGAATGGATTAGCAATATCCTTCAAAATGATCCAGATTGTAATAAAATTGAAAGTGATACGCAGGGTACACTAGACGCGTAGGTATTTAATTATTGCTTCTTTTAATGCTATTTTATAAATAAACAAAACATATTGTGGTAATATCCAAGGCTACTGCTAAGTCGTTTCAAGGTAGGTTTCCTAACTAGAAATAAATGTTCAAACTACAAACCTGACAAACCAAACAATGTCCTCATTATAACCGATATTAAAATGAGGAAGTTTCTGCGTTGGTATAGTTTAGATAGGTACTCATTTCCAATGTGACTAGATAATATTTTATAGTTTGAATAAACTTGAACATGATCTTGAACATAACGTTATGCAAATAATAATGAGGTTATTTAAACTATACTTCAAAGAACGCATTCGAGATTTTCTAAAAACCTTGAGAATTAATTACTTATAAAATTGTTTGTGGTCACACTAAATAAAGTTAGGTACATCAAGGAATGTCTGATCATAAATATGACCTTTTTTTTAAACCATAACTTTTTTTTTATTTGTAAAATGTTCCATGACTAAGTTTAATGACTGCAAAAACTACAACATATTTCTAAGATATTAACGTTTATTCTATGACAAATTGTGCGTCATAAAGTATGACAATTATCTTGTATATAATGACTACAAAAAGTGAAGACATTAGTGTCGGTCACACCGGTTATTATAAGAATTATGTGCATTATGCTAGTATTAAAACTTAGATTGTTCATAAAAACGTAGTGTTACTTAATGTGTAACCACTTATGTTTGCAACTATGTAAAGCCACCAGCACATTAATGTCGTGTTGTGTCGTGACGTGTGATACAACAAACTTAACACTATACAATTATTTTATATGTAGTCTATGACACCAATTAAACGAATCTGTTCAGGACTACGTCAAATCCAGGCCCAGTTGAAAACCAGTATCAGGCACTTGTCTGGCAATTTGCTGAACTGGGCCTGTTTGGCGCAGCCGTGAGTCACAGTTTCCTGCTAATTTCTTACATCGGACTTTTCACTCTTTTATTTGATTTTATCGGATGTACCTACCTATATTATATTGTGTGCCTTTTAGTCTGTGCTAAATAAATGTATTTTCTTTCTTTCTTCTGTATAAATCACAACGAGTTTTGATTGGCTAAGACTGCGTCAGAAGTCGTCACGACACGACACAACACAGTCGTGTGAATCTGATTACCTGACTTTAGTAATAATATTAGTTGGTATAATCTCCAATTTTGAATATGTTAGTGTCGGTTTTTCTCACGAGGTCAATTTAAAGTTCAATGGCATTACCTAAGTGTGTTTTAAACATCAGTGACTAATCAAAACTGCACAAAGGTAACATTTTTTTTCATTAGTTGATTTGTTGCATCATAAATGTCGATACTATATTTTTTGTTATCTAATTATAGCATCGGTTATATGAAGTCACATTTGCATTTAATTTATATAGTCAAAAACATAGTCTAAGGCAATTTCCTAGTACAGGTACACGTAAGGTATTTTTATTCATTGGATCGTATCGGACTGCCTTGTTGGTGTAGTGGTCGCAAGCGCTACTGCTGAGCATGAGGTCCTGGTTCGATTCCCAAGTCTGGCAGTGTTATTGTATTTTTTTATCAGCTTTTCACAGTACCAGCCCGGAGTTCGTGCTCGGTTGATGGCTCGCTCCCTTATTACATGGGAATTAAACATAACTGGAGAAATGTGGGTCTATACAATACATGTCTGCCAAACCTTTTGAGGATTACAGGCGTGATGTTATGTAGTGTTTCGTTTGACCACTATCTCATCAATGTTTTAAGCAAGCGACTAATGTGTCTTGTCTACAAACGACCTATTCACTTGTACTCACACAAAAAAATAATACAAAAAACTCTTCTACTCACCCTGCAACAAAGTCAGCATAATAACAAACACGATATTTCCATTATTCTTGACTCCAAACACGGAGATCATGAATATCAGGACCAGGGCAGTCTGCCCGCACATGACCACGAACTGTGTGACGACGTGCGAGAACAGGATCTCTCCGGGGGATACTCCAGCCACCCAGGACCTGTCCAGCAGACCTTCCATCCGTTCTACGATCAGCGCTGATGATGTGAGGGCGACGGCTAAGAAGAATACGATGCTGGAAGAGATAATGTTGATGGTAAGCTCAAAAACTTGTTTTATAGTATCACTAGCTTCTGTCCGCGATTTTGTCCGCGTGAAATTTCTTGTTCCCTAGTCCCACCTCGTCGCAATGCATCGCCTGCTATTACTTCATTTTCGCTTAGCGTTCTTTACTCGACTCTTATGGGTCCTACCGTAATGTTGAATATCCTATAGCCTTTCCCAAGAATTGGGCTATCGAATGAATGCAAATGCTTCCCGAGATTAGCGCGTACAAACAAACAAACTCTTCAGCTTTATTATTAGTATAGATATAGAAGATGACAGGCACTATCTGCTAGTCAATCTAAACAAGAAAAGTAAAAGTAGTGAAACAGGCTATACGTTTCACAATGTCTAGATAGGTTCTGGCTACCAGATAAATAGAAAACTAGAAAGGATTTTTAACAAAAATTATCGGCTAGATAAATCAATAAGTTAATCGCTTTTTTTTAATTAAACTATTTTTCAGATAAATTCAATAAATATGGTTTTAAATTATCTGCTAGATAAGCTAACTGAAATCTATCTGAAGGTAGTGGAACAGAAAGCGTACAAAAAAATGTAAATAACTTACGTTAAAATAACTCCTGGAGCCACGAAGTCAGTGAACGAGGGGTTCTTGTTGCCGTAGATGGGGTCCATGAAGTCGATGGGGATGTCACCTAGCTTCGGGTTGTATTTACACGTCTGTAGCAAGTCCTGGAAATAAACATTTTAATGTGTTAAACACGGAAACTAAAGTTAAACAGGCTGAGGACGTGTCTTAACGAAAACCCAGTTTTCCGAACAAACAAGTGACGTATGAATGCTACGGTCGCGTTTTTGCGCGACTGATTGCTTTGGTTAGGATACGTGGTGAAGATAGTCTTTATCCCAAAAGTGAGGAACTGGCAAGTCAAAAGCTAAAAGCTACAAGTTGATTTTTTTAAAAGGTATTTCTTTTTTTAATTTTGCCTGCAACGGCAAAACCGACACTGATTAATAGAACAAAGTGGTAAAAAAAAACATACCTAATCGAATTTTATCTTTTTGCAAAAATATCCTAGTATACTTAAATACATTATTTTGAAGACGCCGTAACCAGCGCTGGGGCTCTGTCTCGTATAGGGTCTTAGCATTATGCTGAGCGATGGCCGTTTTGCGTGAATGTGACGCATGTTTACCCCCAACTTGTTATTTTTTTTTGTGTGTTTGTTCTTTTTTTTATGCGTCATGTTTGCCGCAAATAAATGTATTTTCTTTCTTTTTTCTTTCTTTAAAAAGAAAACAAAAGTAAGATTAAAGAGATATTTACCTTAGCAAAGTCCCTGTACGAGAACTGTATATCTCTGTTCAACATGAGACCGATCTGTTGGTTGGACATGTCGAGCCAGACTTGCACCTCCGAGGATGTGATGGTTTCATTGTCAGCAGTATCCGCTGTGGACAAACGTGGTTATAGTTTGAGAGGCTGTTTATAAAGGAAGTGTCCTGTTTCTCTCCATAGAGATCTACGTTTTGGAATTGGCAAGTAGCTTCATCTTTCTGACTAACTGACCGACTATTTGTCAATTCAAAAGTGCGTAAATGGTCTAGCTGAAAGAAATGCTTTGAGTTTGAGTTTATCATCATCTGACTAGTCTTCTCCCAAATATGTTGGGATTGGCTTCTAGTCTAACCTACTATTGTCTGTTTCAAACGTATCTCACCAAAGTGTAAACAAACCCTGTTTTAGTTAAATTCTTATAGGTACAATAACTCACTAAAGGAAATTAGCAATACATTCATCTGTTTTAACTTAATATCTCACTACTTTTCCAACTATTATTGTTTGAATAACTTTACTAAATTGTAGTTTAAAAATCCTCGACAATAATTGAGGTTATAAAATTAACCTCCGTTGCTAAATGAAACCTCATCTTTTAGGTGATTTAAAAATTAAAATTTCGGGTTTAAAATAGTCAAATAATCAAATCAAAGCACTTCAATTTGTAAGTGGTACTACAAATTGGCATCCAAAAGTAAGTGTCCTGATCCATTTGTTTACATTTTAACCAGATCCTTTTGAAACAGACCATAGTATCTATTGTTCATGGTAGGACTTAATTACTCCCCACATTTATATCACTTCAAAACTCACCCAAAGCCAGTCTCGCAACGAGCGAGTCGGTATAATTCTCGTTGAAGTACAGCGCGCCCCAGGCCTGGCCATCTTCCACCGCTTTCAAGGCTGATGACAGGTCCGCGTAGTACTCCTTTATAGTGTGGTTGTTGAGGTTGTCCAGGTATCGACACGAGAGGTTCTTCATCGAGCAGGACGCGTTGTAGGGACAGTAGCCGTCGATAATGCGGACGTCGTCGTTAACTATGGCCTGGGGAGATAAGGGTAGGTGTAAATCTAATATTTTTAAGTAAGTAATGTGGACGGATTCAGTGAGCGCATTTGTGGCATTTAACTTCTCAATACTTAGTCCAATTGATGCATGGATCAACTAACGACCAAAAAGCAGTTTACACCAAGTGACTACTTCTAGGGGGATAATTGGGTAACACACTAACAGTAGCAATGGATTTCATTTTGACAGCTCGACAACATTCATTGCGTATTTACGTTGTTGAGCACACAAGTTTTTTCGAACATATGAAGCATTGGATTAGCAATATCCTTCAAAATCATGGAGATTGAGATTGATAGTGTGTTACGCAATTCGGGTGCTGGGCAAGCACTTGGAAATGTTTATAGGATCTTAAATATTTTAGGCCCTTTGTATAATAGGTTGTCTTTTCAATGAAACAGCACTATGAACTTTATCACGGAGACCCCTACCACTATTTTTTGTACCTTACAGTAGTCTTTCTAATGTTACTTCGGTGTGTGTGAGAGAGATGGAGCTGTACAGGACATTGATTCCTGCTGCTTATTAACAACATCCCTTTTTCGCACAGCAACAGGGATGCTTCATATTAGATACATTGTCTAGATTATCACTTGTTATCTCATAACTCTCAACTGACTCCAGTTAACTTCTTAATTCTTCGACACTGTACTCATTTAAGTTCAAGTTGACTCACCAGCCTCAACCCACTAGGGTCCCTCCCGATGGCCAGACAGAACAGAATGACCTGCATGACGGGCAGCACGAAGATGAACAGCATCACGCCGATGTTACGCCACATCCGGAGGAAGTTCTTCTGGATGAGAGCCTTTATCTTGCCGCGAGATGTGAACTGGAAGGGGTAGAGAATTGAATTAGATTTTTATATGGAGGAGACAAAGGCCCAAATATTTCAATGGCACACATAATTCAGATAGACTTATTCTAATATCGCAACATATTCGCCAAAAATGGAAACAAATAGTTTATGGAAAAATAACTTTAATTCCTACACAATAAAGTTCAGTTTACGCTACAACTTCAAAATTTTATAACTTTTTCAATAGTGCTAGTTACTCTGAAATCAACTTATTTCCTACCATTAAAATAAAGTAGATATTTGCTTAACTTGAAATAACGTCAATTTGAAACATAAATAACATTTGAATAAATGGTAGTTCCGGGTCTGGGTGTATGTGGAGATTTATGTTTGTAAATGCACTCACGGATTAGGATAAAATCTAGTGCAAGGAAAATAATTTGGAAATAAAATCATATGAGATAACAAAGTAGAGAATTTGACCGAGATTTATAAGCGGAACTTGTCCCGAGATATGTATTTTAAAATTCGCCATTGCAAGGTGTTCGTGGTGGATTACGGCCCACTCCCTCTCACAGAGAGGAGGCCTGTACGTGTCCCAGCAGTGGAAACATTATAGACTGATTACGCTAACAGGTACTGTAAACTGTCTTCATCTTGTACATTTTGTAATAAGCTGGATGTATTTCGATGGGACTTCGCAGAAGTTGTCATAATGATGGGTGGCAAAAAATACTTACGTTCAGACAATCTCCGCAGTCTTCACAATCAGGTGTCACGTCAGTCACCTTGCCAGGAATCTGAAACATACCAGAATATTTATTAGTATAAGTTTAGCTTGAAAACTTGAGGCGAAGTAATCCTGGGTAAAGGTAAGGTAACACCTATTGGCCAAATACATTTATTATTTTCTGAAAGGACCTGAATCCAAAAATTTGATGATTCATTGATAGCCTTTTCTATCAAAATCATAGGGCTAAGGGGATAGGCCCTTTTTACACACATATTTTTCATGCCGTGTAAAACTACGGTTGTGTAAGCGGTCATCAGTATTGTATAGATCAATAACGAAGCTTGTTGACGGGCACATTTGTTCTACGGCGCGGTTTATACACCGTGTGTAGGCACGGTTCGTCAGTGTTGTATGGATCACTAACGAAGCTTGTTGACAGACACGTTTTTTCTACGGCGGCGGCGTACCGTACAGAAACCTTGCGTGTACAAAGGGTCTAAGGGGGTTAGCAACTCATACGGGGGAAGTAAAAGGATTTTTGCCAGAGAAATTCACAGGAGCAGGTACTCCTCAAAACCTAAATTCAATGCTACACTTACATCTCCATTCGAGCCGGCCCCATGGTCCACTATCAGCACCTCCTTACTCTGATGGAACACCAGTCCCACGACCTGAGCATCCTCGGCCGCGTAGGGTGCCTCCTCTCGCTTCGACATCTTGTTGAGCCCCAGGCCTCCGCCCGTTACGTTGAGCTCCACAACTTGGTTCGCTTGGCCTGGAAGAGAAGGCACGTTTTGTTGGGTAGGTTGATCCACTGAAAGGAAAAGGGAGGTTTTAGATTTCTGAGAAGAAAGAAACCTAAAGAATAGAGTATGATTATGTGGTTAGAGAAGATAAAGTAAATAGTTTATTTTTACCATTTATGTACAGACGCCAGCCAGGTCAAGCTACCCGAAACTGTCAAATGTTCCCAATCAACCTTGAACCTTAACGCTTTAACGATAAAGTTGAAAATCTATTAAATAAATTTGATAGATTGTAGTAGCTTGATGTGCTGGCGTGTGTACACGCATACATAATTATATATAAACAGACATGAAAAAAAAACAGAACAGAAAAATAGGTACAAAGGTGATGCTTATTTCATAAGAAATCTCTTCCAGCATACCTGCGATAGGACAGTAGATAGAGAGATGTAGACAGCGTGTGAAAGAGCAAAGGCGACAAAAAAATAATACATAAAATTATAAACAATACACTCAATAAAACTAAACAAATACAAAGTAAATAGTGTTATCTGATAGGGCTTGTTAGGGTGAATTGGACATGGTACTCTGAAAACCAGGTGTCACTTAGAATAGGCCAGCGAATGTGCTGATATCGATGGGTTAGAGTTAATTAAAATACAATCGAGTTCTCAAACATAACTCAATTTAAAGTCATCGTCAAGTTTCGTGCTGTCCACAGTCACTAGGTAGCGGCAGAAAATCTAACGAAAAGTTAACTGTCTTTAGAGAATTCGGAGGAATGTTTGTCACACATCAATGCTGACTCCAACCACATCGTAATTAGAAAATAATGATGGGTAGCATTTTGACAGTCACCAAAATGCATAAAAAACTAGATACAGTTATCTTAGCAATTTAAGTAATTGACAAGGAAATCAGCATTTTACGTGATCAAACCCATGTTTAATATTCCGGTATCCCGTAGGTATATAACATCGTGTGATGTCTCAACAAAGCATCTTATTATGATCATCGTTTTTTTCTCTGTGAAGAAATGTTTCGTAGTCACGTGCAATGAGGTAGAAAATAAACGGAATGCTTTCTTTGTGGCTCCGAGGGAGAGAGTGCTACACGAGAATGGACATGCTTTATGCATTTGCAGCTAATTATGGTTTCTGTTCGCTTGGTCAGCTGTAGATTAGACATGGTTCCTTGCAAGGAGACGTAATGCCTCTACGTTACGTTCAGTCTTTCATTTAAAAAAATCAAATTTCGCAAAGCTGTATCTCTTTTCAGACTGGAACGCGACCCCAACACACTTGGGAAAACTAGGCAGATTGATAATCTGGATCTGTGCCCGGTTGGCAAACGGCTCGCCCCCTGTTACATGGGACTTAACTAGTGAAATGGGGGTGTCCTATAGGTAAACTACACGTCTGCCTAACCCTTCGGGGAATACAGGCGTGATGTTATGAGTTATAAATACTTAGTAAAAGTTATAGACCTAGGTATCTTCATACAACATTATTGTTATTTTATTTAGGGCTGATTTATCCATCGCCAGATAATTTTATTGGAAAAATAATTTTGAATTTTTGACAGTGACAGACGAAAACTGTCAAACGTCAATTTTATTCCACGAATAAAAATTATCTGTCGATTGAAAAACCATCCCTTAGATAAGTATTTTCTCCAACATACATCTCAATTATCGTCAATGCAGCAAGAAAAACTCAGATGATTGGAGTCCATCAAACAATGGTGCGAAAACCTTGACTGAACAATTTTCTAGTCGTAGTCGTCAATAGGTACCTAGGTAGACTTACAACGCAACTTAGTAATTATAAGTTAATTATTGTCTTCGAGATGTGAGCCAATCCCAGGCTGGTATAAAACAAGGGCCGAGGCTATTTTAGCTCGAGGGTAACCAACTTCAAAGTAGAAAGAGGTTCTGTTTGTCTACCTTACCCAATTTATTTGGGGCCGGCGCAACATGTCTTTTTCTTCCATACTTTTCTTTCTCTTCTCTTCATACTTCTCTAGTCGTCATCTCTGTAGTCACCCCCTTTCTAACCATATCATCATTCACACAGTCCGTCCATCTTTGGTCCTTCCCGTACTCGTATAGCCATCGACATTCTGTTAAATGTCTGATAAGATTAAATTATCAAACATTTTACCTACTACACAAGTAAATATCACCACATGCATATAAAACGATTATTTTACATTGTAATGTTTAAATACGCCATCAATAACACTAATGTGCCTCTTAATAAGGTAAAACTAATGGTTACTACTCTATTAGTCAGTGACATCTCTATTCATTGCTGAATAGTGAGGTGACTAAGTACTACGTTGAAATTATTCACAAAATGTCATCTTTGTTGTAAAAAATGCGTTATTAATGTATTTTGAAGAGGGCTTCGTACGTAGGTATTCAATCTTGGTGTAGGTACTTTGGTTGGTTTTTGTTATGAATATGGACTTTATAAATACGTTTTGGTACAACCTGATTCAAACTTTGTGACAGCTGTGAAGTGCGCTCCTCGCTGCGCAGCACCCACCCCTCACCCCCGCTGACACGTGGTTTTGTTGTGCCCCCTTTCACCGGCTTCATAAGGTTCATAACTGATTTGTTGGGCTTGGTATAACCTTTTATAACAAGATACCCTCTTCTTTGCTAGACTTGCCTTTTAATGCGTTTAAAGCTCGAGTAAAATCCAACCTTTGTTCAAAGGCATACTATTCCATCAACGACTACTTACACGATAAGAATAGTTGGTCGCCCTAATTAACGCAAGACAATGTTTATGTTCTTTCTCCAGAATTAGCTTACTGACAGGTTATGGTTATTAGTATTAACTTATTTATTTATTTTACTTCGATGGCCTTAGTTTATCATTTGTGACTTCAAGTGACAGCCATGTGTGCAGAACCCAGCAATGCATAAATATGTAAGCTGTCACGCCCTTTATGCCTGGAGGCTTTTATTTGGGTAGTAAGTTTTTATTTACATTTTAATTTTAATTAATTATTTTTTAGCTTGAGTACGTATAGTTTTTATTATATTTGTTGGTATTTTGGCGTGGCTAGCTGACATATGGCAAATAATTTAATTTTATGTTCTGTGTCTTGATGGTACTTAACACAGGTACCTAGTATTGTATACAATCAAGTATTTTCTAACTGAACAGACAGCTGTGCTGCTGAGGAGTTTGTTGCGCCACTTCTTCTTCCCAGCGATAGCACTAGGAAGTGGTGAAGGGCGGGCGTTTTTGGGGGACTGTCTTTTGTAATTTTGACGTTCAAAAAGTGCTGATTCTCAGCCTAATTTGAATAAATGACTTTTGATTTTGGTTACTGCGCATCGACTCTCCTTATGTTCCGAGCCGCCGTAAAGTTTGAATCGGACTGTACATTGATCTACTTATTGTTAACGGCTGTGGTTGTCGAGCATGTGATCCTGAGTTCAGTTCTCGCTTCGGTCTTTGTCATGCAAAGGGCTGTTCTGTTACCATAGATATTTCTACGTCTCTTACTGTTAATAGGCTGAAATACTAGTATTTTCTATATCGGTTCTCGTACTTAGTCGTCAGCGTTATTACTTACTAGACAATTCTCTACGTGGTCAACGATTCGCTTGAGCTTACAAACAGCATTTTATTTTGTTAACTGTCAAACTTTTCAAACTTCTTGATTTTGTGGAATCTCTGGTCATGCTGCCCCGAATTAAGCCTTTCGAAAGATGCCTAGGTGTGTCAAGCAGTGCGTGTTAACCAAGTAAGGTACTTCATTTCATCACCCTCATGATATATTCCTTCAACCATGACAACAGACTTTTGACCCACTGTCTCAGCAGTCAGAGATGAGTAAGTAAGTAAAACTACAGTTTATGACTAAAATAATCGTCGGAACAATAGTGAGCTATTTACGACAGGACCTTGCATTGTGCATCTGTGTCGTAAGGCCGTGCTGGCACGCAAGACGTGAACGTTCGACTAGGGATGGGTGGGTAGGTTGAGGACGAATATTCGGCTTCGATTTTTTGTATTTTGAGAATAAATTTGAAATTGTTGGGTGGTAAATTAAATGCAGGGTAGTGCTGTGAGGACCGTTTGTTAAAGTGAAAACTTCTTGAGGCGCACTTTGCGATCTTTCTGAACAGTGAACAGTGTGGTTATAACCAAACCCCCTCTTTTTTATATAATTTATTAAGCGAATAAAAAATGGGGCCATGACATAAAAGAAGAATTGCTAGTCTAAAGTAACGCAAACCGAAAGAAGTAACAATTTTAAGCAAGAGCAACCTTTCAAATTGTTAGTTGAAAAATAATATTAGATATGGCTTAATGACAGATATTATATTAGACATGTCATTACCGCATGTCTTGCGCTGACTATTCGGCTAAAACCAAAGTGCCGAATACCGAATATTTGGCTCATCTCTATTCATAACATTAACTTGTATTCCGAAGAAGTCATTTTGCAACAATCGCAATATTATAATACTAGAATTTACATAAATTACAATATTGGAAGTACCTACTGTTGTGCAACTTTCTTAACTTTGATTTATCGCTATACACCGTTAAATTTTGATCGTTTTAATCCTCAAAAGGGGTCATTGAACTCATCATTATGAACCAGTTTTACTACGGCACCAAACCTGAAATCGTGAAAAAAAAATCAGATGATCCATAGATTTAGGAATATATACAATATATACATAATTATATATATATATCCATCCATAGGTTGGTCCCATAGTAAAAGTTGTTCATAATGATGAGTACAATGACCCCTTTTAAGGATTAAAACGATCAAAATTTAACGTTGTATAAAATGTTGACCAATAAATTATTTTAAGATGAAACATGAACTCTATAAAAGAGCTAGCACAGTCTTACTAAAATAAATAGAAAGTGCATAATTAATATCCCCTGGCTTACATAAGACAATCCCCAAAACTCCCGCCCTATGTTCTATGTTGTGAGTTTGGTTTCCGCACTTAGTCCTTCAAGTGGACCATTGTGCGTCAACTCCCGCTCTTCAACACCTCCTACTGCTTTAGCTGGGAGGAAGAAGCCCAACAAACTCCCCAGCAGCACAGCTGTCTGTTCCGTTAGAAAAACTTGATCAGGGTTAAGTAGAAAATTGCACCTCAAAACACAAATTGCACAAAACTTTCTACGTGAACAAAAACAAATCAAGCAGTGAATATTAGGTAATATTTCGAGCAGTGATCACCAAATGATGCCTACAACACAAGCAGGTGATTTGAACACACATTAATATTTTACGAGCACGCTATTACTTATAATAATATATACTTCGCAATGAAACCGATTTTACTTAAGTTGTTCAACACCTGGTTGTAGATGAAGCGTCAATATTTGACGTGTAAATAGTCTTTGCTAAGTAAAACCTCGAGATCCGAAGACGTATGAAGGTTTTTGGTATCGGAAAACGCGTTATGAAACTCAAATGGAGTTGGGTAGAACACCTGGCAAGGCGCAGTGATGGCAGGTGGTAAGTAAAGCAGTGACCGAGTGGGGTCCAAGGACTAGAAGACGAAGTGTTGGTCGTCCGGCGGCGAGATGGGTGGATCTTTAAGAACACAAGCTATCAATAAACCCTACAATTTACCTTCAGACAGACATTGATTATTGCTGAGATTAAGAGCGTTTATAACGTACGGCATTTCATACAAACTTTCAAGTCCTTGTTTTTCGAAATGCATGAACTGATTTTAATGAAACTTCCTACGCATAAGCAGGATATATAGGTCTAAAAAGTTGATTGAGAACATTTTCGAAAAATAGTGTTACAGCTAAATTAGACCGATTTTAAATTTTCCATAGAAACAGAGATTTCCAATTATCTTTTTTTTAATAACACATTTCGAAAATGTTCTTTACTAACTTTTTAGACCTATGTATCCTGCTTATGCGTATGAAGTTTCATTAAAATTGGTTCGTTCGTTTCAAAAAACAAGGACTTGAAAGTTTGTACGAAATGCCGTACGTTGTAAACGCTCTTCAGTACGAGAATTTGATTTCTTTTCCCATATAGATAGAGCCTAATTCTTATGAGCTACATCCCTAATGCTTATACTAAGTATTGCAATATTTGCGATAAATCATTAAGAAATGAAACGCGATAATAGCATTCGTGCGAGAATGGTCGTACACATGAATATACTGTTCTACATATAACAATTAAAGTACCCGATAAACCTACGGCCAATATAATACATAGCGTAGGTTGACGATCATAACATAACATCCGTCTAGCCTTTACTGAACAACTTTTTTCTTTTAACCTGCAGTGCGATTCTGTAACCATCTCACCGTGAAAACTTAGGTGAAGTGAGCGTGGAGTGAGCTGTCATTCCAACTAATGCTAAGGGATTAACACTATTGACAGCTCACTCTAAGCTCACTTCACCTAACTTTTCACGGTGAGATTTTTACAGAATCGATCGGCTGATCAGCTGATGCGGAGTACCTATCTGTACGTTGCCTGTGACAGACTGACAGTGACTGCTATCTTGCCTCTGTAGAGGAGATACTTTTTCCAAGATTTGAACAGAGGGGTAATTTTCGTAATTTCAAGAGCGTTCACAGTTTGTCCTCAGTCTCAGTCTGTCAAAAATACCTCTAATTTCCCTCCATTTTTGACAAGTTTTTGACATTGATAGTCACTGAGATGAGATTGCGACTAGATTTTGAACGTTTTTAATTATGGGAATTGGCCATCTGTTTTCTGTGATTTAGCTAGTTAAAACATCAGCAAAGATGTGTTTCATCAATAAATCGAGCTCTTTCGCTGTTCTTGAGTAGGTTGTAAAAGATTTCAACATGGACTGTGTTTTGGCAAGCAAGCAACCAGTCACAATTACTGTCCGATTTGTAATCAACTAGGGTTTCAAATCGGACAATTGTGATCAAAAGATGCTGGTTAGGTAAGCAAGGCTAGGCGAAATGGGCCGAGATTTTTGGAACGAAGTTCTTTAGCGCAGCTTGCGGTAGAAGTCAAATGGCAGAATGTCACGTAACGAAAAAGCGTTATACCCGAAAAAGTTTTAACAAGCTAAAAACTATACTAGATGGCTCTGTTTTAAATAAACAAAAAATATTGACACTTGAAATTTGAGACCATATTAGGTGGCTCTTATAATCTTTTAATACCTAATATAGAGCGAAAGAAACTTCGTTCCAATCTGGTGTCCCTCAACACCTCCCGACTTTTTTTTAAATTAGTTGGCCCGATCTGTCCTACTCCTCAGCAAGAGCCCACCCTCATTCCTTCCACTTCTCCCAATGTTGTGCTTCTTCTCGCCAATTCATAATTACCGAAAAATGACTAAAAACCTTGTAAAAAGCCACACAATTATGCCTAACTAAGATCAATGGCCAATGTTATAACAAGGTGACGTTCCCATCGCCACGATATAGGTAAATATTGCCACAGGAGCCGTGTGAACATTTCTATGTTATCACTACCTATAATGGTTTCAGTCGATGTTTACGTGTAGAGTTCATTCAGTTGTGACACCTGAGAACTGAAATCTAACTCGTGTTTATTTAGAGTGAATGTTTGGGTTTTATTTTAATAACGTATGAATGGAGATAAGTATGAAGGTTGGAGGACAGGGTGTTGTGGCGCAGTATGGGTGAGGCCCATATCCACCAGTGGACTGCGATAGGCTGTGTTGAGTGATTGATTGAATGGAGAAAGTAGAAGAAAATTACAATTTTTAACAGCGCTTCTTACTATCCATATCGGTATTTCTAACTTCAGTAATAAATCTCATATTAATGTGGTAAACAGCAATGCTGAAGTCGTGTGAAGGATAGTCTTCGTATAGGTTGAGGAACTGCCCTGACATGGAATTACAATCGTGAGAAACAGGCGCTGGTTACAGGTTATCGTCATGATAAAAAACTACGTTCTTAAAAGTATTTCTGTCTCTACAAAGCTCGATAAAGTGTCAGAGAAAGCATGAGACTTACTGCCGACTTAAAGTTGAGTTGCTTTTGAGAATTCGACCGTTACATTCAAATAATACAAACAGTTTTGTAGGAAAGGAAGTTTGAATTCTTACCTTGCTTCCTGGACAGTTTGAGGAAGACATCTTCGAGTGATATGCAGCTGTACATCTGCAGCAGTGCTTGTGGAGACTCCTCGGCCAACAGGCGGCCGCTTCGCATCAGACCGATCTGGAAGATAAGGCACCTCGTCAGAATACTGCAGGATATTTTACAGGATCAACTATTATAGAGGCGGCTTGCAGTGCAACAGGATAGATACTACTTATGATACCTGATACAGAATACTTTTAAAATTTTTTCATAGCATTATCAGCCTATAACGTTGCTACTGCTGGGACACAGGCCTTGTTGTTCATATGAATGAGAAAATATTTTTCCCTTCTACTCCACTGCCGATCTCTGTACACTGGCCCGTCCGTGCAGTTTCTTGCCGCTTTAGAATGGGCAACAAGCTTCATCTTTCTGACTGATTGACCCCTTTACTTGTTTATTTGAAATAAATTCTTTGAGTTTGAGTTTGACTGCTGTACAGGGCTTAGGAGTTGAATTTGGCTGCTGTCTTATATCTGTATTATACAACATATTGTTCCTCTTTATTTAACGGGGTAATTACGTAACACCTAAAAAAAATGACAATTGATCGCAGTGGAAAGAGTAGGGAGGCCTTTGCCCTGCAGTGGGACATCACAGGCTAATAATAATAATTGATCGCAATGCCTTTCATTTTGACAGTGAATTCTTTACACCTATGAACCAATGGATTAGGAATTTCCTTCAAAACCCTCGAACTGTTATTGAAAGTAACGCAATTAGAGTGCTGGGGTTCCCAAGGAATCGTTGCAATAGCCACTATGATCACTTGTCAAGTAAATAATTTAATGTCTCTGGATCACAATTGGCAGAAAGATTTTGGTGTAGCACCTAGCAATATTCATCCACCATTTTGTTCATAATTACTAGTGTAATGCATTTTTTGTTAAATTCAAGTTCATCAGAATACTAGGATACATAATCACTTATTATTCACGTCATCAGCATAATTATAATGACTGGTCCAGCTTCGCCGTAACAAATCAGATAATGATGTCAAATATTTCTCATAGTTTTTGCCAATAACGCCGAAAATGGGAAAAAAGTTTATGTCAAGTTTTTGTCTCTGCCTTCATTAGTGGCTTGTGGTCAATGAGTTGGTACTTTGAACTTGCCGCGTCGTTACGGTAAACTAACTAACAATAGAGTTTCACAAAAGTGGTAAGTGTTCAAAGCTTTTACATTTTAGGTTCGGTTTATTTATTTATTTAAACTTTTCGCACAAAAAGGTACAAAGGCGGACTTAATGCCTTAGGCATTCTCTACCAGTCAACTAAGGGTGGTGAATAGATTAGATGGCAGATGCTTTGGTTGAGAGGACCAATGATTTAAAAATAAAAAACTATTAAAACTAGGTGCACAAATACATAAATAGGTTATAAACACATACATACGATTCGGGGTCATTTTACAAACTTGTTTTTTTTACTGAATGTACGTACATACAGATATTATATTTTTTTATTATTACCCGACTGCCCCAGAGGGAAGGTACTTAATGTTTTGTAATATCATTATATTATGAATGTGTACTTTAAATACATGTACTTGTGTGCCTATTCTTTTTAAATTAGGACATCTTAAAAAAAATCGAATGTCAGGAGAGTCCGCCCACCATGGACGTATTAATACGTCCATGGCGCTAAAGCAACGACTGGACCACAGATAACATTTGTTTTTTTTAATGTCGAAGTAGAACGTGAATAAAATTTTTGTTTCGAAAGATGTTCAAGCTACTTTAAAGCTCTATTATACTAAAAACAGCAAAATGAAACAATTCCAAAGGATAAAAAGAGACGAATCAAAAACTTTGTAGACATTAAAAACAATTAAATATTTATTTTTCCCATTTTTTTGCAAAACACCATTTCGCGAAGAAGCCAAATCTCAAATGTATTTTATTAATAATACTATTTTACAAGAACAGATTGGACGGTGACCCCCAAAGTAGGCATTTGCCTGTCTCTAGGTCTCTTGGTCGGCAAGTAGCCGTAAAACTTCGCTTATACCTTTGCGACAAATATGAGCGTTTCTCCGCAGTTGTAAAACAGCCTTATCAAGTCAAAATTATGCGTACAATATGCTAATGACTCGAAGTCTGACAAGGAAGCTGTTGGACCTCGATTAGTCAGTTTTCTGACACAAAAACACGTATCAAGGAAACATCATTCCGGAAACATTAATGGAGGTAATATGGTTGAGAAATATTTTTGCATTTAAAACAATATTTTGTTTCATAACCAAAAAAAAAAATAGGCCGATACTACCGTCTTTTTTGTAAAAATCTCACCATGAAAACTAAGGTTGAAGTGAGTTTGAAATGAACAGCCGATCGATTCTGTAAAAATCTCACCGTGAAAAGTTATGTGAAGTGAGCTTAGAGTGAGCTGCCAATAATGTCAATCCGTAGCATTTGGTTGGAATGACAGCTCACTCCACACTCACCTAAGTTTTCACGGCGAGTTGGTTACAGCAGTGCGATTCTGTAACCATCTAGAATGACAGCTCACTCCACGCTCACTTCACCTAACTTTTCACGGTGAGATTTTACAGAATCGATCGGCTGTCATTCCACCCTAGGGATTGATACTATTGACAGCTCACTTCAAACTCACTTCATCTAAGTTTTCAGGATTAGATTTTTACAGAATAGACCGACTGATCGTCCCAAAATCTCAGTAGAATGATGGCAAATTCGTAGATGTTCCTACCGATGGAAAATCGTTGTCTACCCCGCTACCAATGCACACATGTGATACAAAGGTCGTAGATATATCTAAACTAATATTATAAAGAGAAAAGATTTGATTTTTTGTATGTTTGTTTGTTACGCTTTCACGCTAAAACGGCTGAACGGATTCGGATAAAATTTGACACATGGGTGGATCATGACCTAGATTATGACATAGGATAATTTTTATCCCGATATTCCCAACGGATCGAGACTTATGCGCGGCTGAAACCGTGGGGCGCTGCTAGTTAGAAATAAATATCGAAACGATAGGTCGCTGGTTCATATACGGCTCGGAGGACCATATGTTGGGCATTACACCCCAACACTCGAATTTTAAACCTGGCGGCAAAAATGATACTATGGTGGTACTTAGTACTTTCTTGTTCCTTATTTTTTTTAATAAATAATTGCTTTGGGAATATTGGGAGATATGGGCAATATGGCAGTTAATACCAGAGGGGCGATTCTTGTAATTTTAAGAACGTTCACAGTCTGATCTCAGTCTTAATCTGTCAAAAATACTTCTAAATTCTCCTACATTTCCTCAAGTTTTTGACATTTGTTTGTCGCCGAGATGAGACTGCGACTAGATTTTGAACATTTTAAATTACGAGAATTGGCCTTCAGACATAATAATACCTAAATAATGTTTTTTTTTTTTATTACATTTTGATGTGTATAATGACGCCAAAACAGGTAGGCATCGTTGACGAGGGACCTTCAACAGAGATTAGAGACACGTGACTGTTTTTTTTTCAAAATTTGCAATTTTTTGTTATTTTTGACATCACCTTTAACTTAACATTGAATGTCAAGTTATAGTGTAAATATAATAATTCATTATTGTACATTTGTACTTGAGACAACGTTTTGTCAATAAGACATGCCGCTTTACTATAACTTCGGGCGTGTAAAATTTATTTTTGGAAGTAAATTATTTAGTTAATTTAAGGAGACCCTAGGACCGCAGGAATCCCCTAATTGCGTAACACACAATTGCGTATCAATCTCAATTTGAATCATTTTGAAGGATATTGCTAATTCATTGCTTTATATGTTCGAAAAATTCTGCTCAACATCGTAAATAACGCAAAGAATGTTGTTGAACTGTCAAAATTTACATTACTCCGCCGGTCGAAGTGGCGAGACCTAATGTCCAGCAGCAGACTTTCGGCTGAAATGAAGGAGACCCTACACTTTTAAATAGTATTGTGTCTCTTATAACTCACATTATTTGAAAGAGTTTTAAGACTGCCCAGTGCTTTAATTTTTAATTTACTAACTATGCATTTTCAACCTATAATGTTCCCACTGCTGGGACGGCGGCCTCCTCTCTGTGAGACGGAGTGGGCCGTAAGCTACCACGCGGACCCAGTGCACGTTGGAAGATGTCACATGTCTTCGAAAATTGATTCTAGAACATACCGGTTTCCTCACGATGTTTTCCTTAAAATTTTTAAGAGCAGTGCATGGTGATGAAATAATTTACACAAGTCAAGCCTGGCTGGATTCGAACCTACGACCTACAAGTCGTAAGACACGGTCGTTACCACTGGGCCACCACTGCTCTAACTAAGTATGCAAATAGTGAGAACTCTGGAATATTTTAAAAGTTGTTTGGTTTTTCTGTAAAACAAAAATCCTAGAAGATAAGAAAACCCAAGTCGTCACTCATCAAATATTATTGTCTATTTGGTACATTTCCATAATTATTTTGCTCCCAACTTTGACAAAAACAAGCAAGTTTTTAAAACTTCAAATTCATTAGAATACTCACACAATGCGCCTGCCGAGCCTCTTCAATATAATGCGTGGTGATGATGACAGTCTTGTCTCCGGAGCTGGTGATGCGCACCAGATGGGTCCAGATGGACTGACGCAGCAGTGGGTCCACACCCACGGTGGGCTCATCCAGGATCAGAAGCTCTGGGTCGTGCATGAGCGCCACGGCGAAGGAAACTCGGCGTTGTTGACCACCACTGTGGAAGATAGGAAGGGTTAGTTTTATTTGATAGTACAAAAGTAAAATCGTTTATTTTAAAATTCAAAATTATAACATGGAAGTATCGTTGGTCCCAAAGTAGGTAAAGCCTGATATTTGACAGGAGCAGAGAAATATGACGGTTAAAAATCATGGTTCTTCCAGTGAGAGAGAGATGGAGTTATACAGTATTACTACTATCTCTTTTTCACAACGGAGCAATGATGTCTTCCCCAGTTCATAATGTGGCCCTAGATTGGTCATCATATTAAATACTCTTTGGATGCAGTAGATGAGTTTGTGTGATTTTTTCGAGCTAGAGGTCGTTGGTTTTTATAATACACGAAGCAAACATCCACCAGCTCAGGATTCGACGGTCTAAAAGTTTGTCAAACGGAGTATCAGCAAATATTTGAGCAGCCTCAAAAATTCGTTCGGTCCATAAGTCAATAGTTAGTTTTGGCGGTAGGTAGGTACCTATACATTTTTAATTGCTTTTTGCATTTGTCTAAGCTAGTATGTTAAAAGATTTTTGAAGTATAAGGTGCAGTGAACTCTACTTGACGGGCGAAGCTTATTAATTATTGTTTGCATTCCAAGTTATTACTTGTCTGTAACTTTACCTACGCTAGGAGCCGAGTGTATCAAACGTATTTTATTCGTTTAGCGAATCGGTGAGAATTATTGACCAAAAAAAATTTCCTTAGTTTTTCAAGATTTAGCGATTATCTGTCTCATCATCTGCCTAGCCTTTTCCCAACTATGTTGGGGTCGGCTTCCAGTCTAACCGGATGCAGCTGAATACCAGTATTTTACATGAAGCGACTGCCTATCTGACCTCCACAACCCAGTTACTGGGTAATACGATACCCCTTGGAGATGGATAAGACTGGTTGTCAGACTTTCGGGCTACTGACGACCCGTAACGACTGTCAAAGATCCACGAATGACAGCCGGGACCAACGGCTTAACGTGCTTTCCGAGGCACGGAGGGGACTTGGTATGTGAAAATGGTCACCCATCCACGGACCAACCGCGGCAAGCGTAGCTTAACCTGATCGATCGACCCGTGCGGCTGTTATTACTTAGCCACAAGCCCCTCTGTCTATAATCGATTGAATTATTTATTTTAAACAAGATATGATAATTGATAACATAGCAAAACAACACGCCTTTTTTCCCCGAAGAGTGAGGCAGAGTTTTACCTATGGGTACACCCACACCTCGCCAGTTATGGTAAGATGTGCCTAGGTGATGGCCTCCAGCCTCCAGACTCTATTATACTGTACTCTTATTTTCATTTAAAAGAGCGATTGTGGAGTTTCTTGCCCGTCCTTCTCCATCGGTACCTACTACGCTTTGGAATGGGCTAGCTTCAACTTTCTGACTGATCGACCCCTTGGCAATTAAAAAGTGCCTGTAATTGGTTTATTTGAAATAAATGCTTTGAGTTTGAGTTTGACTGCGGGATGCTACTGAGAGACTAGTTCTATACTTTTATTAAATTATTTAACCCGTTTCATGCAAACTTGACAATCAATAAAGAAAGTCTTACAAAGTTATGCACCGTATGGAATATGGCCTTTCAACAGATCAATAGCAATTTTAACCTGTCCCAGCAGACGGCTAAGACAGGTATCGTGTAGCATTCGAACATGTTACCCGACTCACATGACACCACAATATCGTGATCTCGAACAACCAAGTCATATGAAATTTCACCTTTCAAAAAATTATCTTACAAGTGTTACATGCCATTGTCGGCCAATCGACTAGCGAATGCTTACGTAATATCATGACTTTAGACTTTAGAGTTAAGTTGTGAGCACGGTGATTCAAATACCTAGTAAGAGTTTTAGATAATATACGTCATAACATTACACCTGCCGATGTATTCTGTAACAATCTCACCGTGAGAACAAATGTGAAGTGAGATTGAAGTGAGCTGCCAATAGTGACAATCCCTAGCATCAGTTGGAATGACAGCTCACTTCACCTAAGTTTTTATGGTGAGATTTTTACAGAAAAGACTGGCTCCAAAGGGTAAAGTCCACAATTTACCAGTTCGATGGAACTGGTAAATTGTGAACGCCCCAGTATCAGCCAAAAGACGTCCACTGTTGGACCTAAGGCTCCCTCAAGTTGTTGTGTTTAAGACCCAGTGCGATAGAGGGCGAAGGCGTAGACATAAACTAGCCACAGATCCAACTTCCAAGCTGCTGCTAAGAAATTATGGACAGCATAACACACACACCACGCCTACACCACGCCTATATTCACCGAAGAGTTAGGCAGAGGTTTTTTTTTTAAAATAATAATAAAATAAAAATAATATCTTTTTAAAAATAAAATATATGGCGAACCTATTGGTAAACCCATTAACCATTTACCCGACCTGTGGTTCAAACCCAAGACCCAACGTTTAACAGTCACATTTCTGACGACTAGACCAACGAGGCAGTCGGAACGCGATTACTTTACAATGGTTGCGTAACGTCATAACTTTTAGACTATACTTATGAACGATTGTATTTATAAATAGTAAGAGTTTTGGATTACGACGTGGTAATTACTCTTTCGTTGTTTATGTTACTAAATATTATGCAGGTATCTTGTGTAAGAGGAAAATAAGTTCAGTCAATGTCAGTCTTGTGTAAGGAGCCGCTAGAGCTGCCTTTTGCTAGCATGAACTTTTTCTAAGAAGCTGCAAGTGGAATTTTTATTAGCTACAATTTTATATCTTTGTGTAGCGCATGGTCTAACTTTGAGGTCATCTTTGTTGGGTTTTTCCATCAGAAATCTCAGTATCTATGCTAACTGATGAATGACACTTATCTCTGTAAATTGGTTTGAACAAATAATTTTACGTGTGAAAAAAAGAATCTAGACGAGGTTGGTGTTCCCTATTCTATTATTATGAGAAGAAAAACCGAAAACAAGTTAGGGGTCAACGTTCATTGTCCAGGCATTATCTTGGTCAGACCGTGTAGATAAGTGTCTGAATTGGTCTCTTGAGGAAAGAACCACACAGCTTTGAGTGGGACTGTCCAATCAGTGCACAGCACATGTGTCAGTAATTGTGTAGCTCAACTCAGAAATTAAGCTCAACGAAGAAAGATAGATGCTCGGAGTCTGGTATTTGATTCCGCTGATTAATATTGATCTTCAAATCAATCATCGCTTTTTTAACCAATCTAATACATCGACCTATGAAGTGCCTGTTGAACCTTCAACACATTTTTTGCTCTTAAAGCACAATTAGTTTTTCCCCATGCCTTTTGATAAGAGGATGTTACTGTTAACGGTCATGGATGACGATATATGCAAAAACGGTAGATTGTAACAAAAAGACTAACTCCCGTTAATAGCCTGAAACTGTTTTGTTAACATGTGATTTTTAGATCCGTACCTACTTATTAGAGTGACAATAGACATAAAGAACTGTCATTTAAACAGAGGTAGTGCTGAGTCTGAGAGAAACCTATTTTCAGCAGAACAGTGAACTGCTGTCAGTTGGTTGATACCCAACGCATTGAAGTTGTGAAACTTATGGAGGTATTAAGAACAGGGTGTAAAGTTCACTCATACTCTACAGGAAAGGGAGGATCCTCCGACCGGACGGCTGATGCGTCTGGTGGGCTAATGCCCGACGATTGATGTCGGGACGTTTTATATTATGTATGCTAGTTGCGCGGTAAACTTCGCTTCCGCGATGCAGGTTTTTGCGTGACGTCAGTGAGATGCGTAGTTCGCATGTGGCGTTGTAGATGGATAGAGATCTAGGTTTTGGATTGGGCACCTAGCTTCAACTTTCTGACTAACTAAGCGAATATTGACAATTAAAAAAAAAGCCAGTATAATTGAAATAAATGCTTTGAGTTTGAGTTCTATAAAAGACTTTTAGTATTAGGTATCCTATGTCTAAACTTGTCTAAAGAATTTAGGTTAAAGAGTAATGACCGCTTTCTGTCTAGATGTTGCTCAACAAACAGGATATCCTTTAATCCTAAACATGTTGAAAAGCTACACGAACTAATCTCTTGGCTTTTAAGGAACTTTTAAATATGGGTATCGACAAAATATGGCAACTCTATCAAATACTTATTGTAAAAAAAAAAACAACACAACCACAACATTATAATAAAGTAACGGTGGAGTTTATTTCTTATTATTTTCCATACGAAACTACCTTTTGGAAGGGGCAACTAGAATCAATTCATTGTAAATTTTGACGTTCAAGTGTCTATGATGTGCCTATTTGAAATAAATGCTTTGACTTTGACTGAATAGTTCCAAAATATAATCCTATGTCTGTATGAAAAATTTCCATAAATCTCAATTTATAGCAATGCGCATTCATACTGTAATATAGATACTGAAATTCAGTCGCATCTAGTTAACCTATGAACCAACTACAATGATTAATAAAATAGACATAAAATTAGCTTATAACCGTAAAAAACTGCTACAAAAACTAACTACAAATTATCCACACCAATTGCTTAAACAATGTTGTCAGTTTTTCGATAACCTACACGACACAGCTTCACATATGTCCTTTGTTGCGGCTGTCACGCGTGCTTGGACACAATTGGCGTGACAAAACTCTCGTTATACACGGATTTATCGCGCTGCTGGGAACGTTTACAAATTAAAAGTGTTTGTTTGGAGTTTAGACATTGTTTGGTAAATGTTTTGAGCTTTTGTTAATTATAGTGTGGGAAAATGGACGCTACTGTGTGAGCAATGAGCTAAAAGGTCTCCCTGGTAAAGAAAGAACGGTCAAACGCTTTTGGATATCCCCATTCAAAAAATATGGAGTAACTTGAGTAACTAATTGTTAACCGAATTCAAAAAAGGAGGAGGTTCTCAATTCGGATGTTTTTTGTTTGTAGTTACATTGACACAAAAATAGAAAAAAAACAATAAATTTTGGGGGTTCCCCATACTTAGAACTGAAACTCAATTTTTTTTTAAATATATGATATACATTACCATGTAAACTTCCACCGAAAATTAGTTTGAACGAGATCTGGTAAGTAGTTTTTTTTTTTTTTTTAATAAGTCATAAATCGTAAATTATAATTGTACGGAACCCTCGGTGCGCGAGTCCGACTCGCACTTGGCCGGTTTTTTTTATTTCTTCTGTCTATCTTACGTTTTCGTAGTCGTGACAATATAATAGAAAATTAATCTAACAATTACTCAACATTACAACATACAAAACTATTTACTCTTTATATACTAAAGTTTAACTAACATCTTATTTAAAAACATGAACATCTTATATGTAACGACGCAACAAATAATTTTGCCTGTTCACACAATCGCTCAGTTATCGTAAAACCGTAGTTATAATCGTAAAATTATCGTAAATTATTATGTGATTAGGTAACCGGTTGGATAGAAATAATAGTGTTTGTAATAAGCTAGACCTTACTTTTAGTTCGAATTTCAGTCTGTAAGCTGACCCGACAGACGTTGCGCTGTCCAATTTTCATTCATTCATACTAAAAGCACATAAAGAACGAAATTCAGTTTTTTCCGAATTTTTAATTTTTTGGGAAACTTTTCCACTTTTTCTTTCCATAAAAACCTAATCTGTACTTTTTTTTTCAGTTAACTTATTTTCCCACTGCTATTCAAAGGTCTACCCGATATTTTTCGACCTTTCTTTGTACTGTGCCTTCTCCGTCCAATCGGTGGAACGAGTCCAAATCGCACACCAGCGTTTCTTAGGTCTGCCTCGGTGACGACGCCCGTGTTCAGGCACCCACTGTGTGAAGACTTTGGCTGGTCTGTCTGGATGCATCCTATAGGTGTGACCTGCCCATTCCCACTATTACGAGCATTTTAAAACTTATAATAGAAAATCGGTCTAGCTGTTCTCAAGTGATGCGCTTCCCAACGAACTGCAATTTATTTATATCGATTTCAGTAATAAATAGTTATACTTGAGTTCTTAGATTAATTTCCACTTACTACTTACACTTACTATTTACTTTACCCTCATGTATTCTAAGTTGATTTTAGAGTGAGCATGTGTAACATAAAGGCCCTAAATAAATCCTGATTGTATTGGAGATTGAACTTTATCACTTACGAGATTTGAGTTTGTTATTTCAAAACTTGAAAACATCTAAGATTTTAAATCCATGTTTAGTTAATACTTATTTGAACACACTCTTTTTATTTGTGCAATAAAATCATAGCATTTTACGATGTCATTTTGCAGAATTTAATTTGTTGTTGCATAACAAGCGAATGGTATAACCATTACTACTAACAATTATGTAATGACTAATCTATGTTTACTAAATATGTACAGCTGAAGAGTTTGTTTGTTTGAACGCGCTAATCTCTGTGACTAGCAGTCCGATTTGAAAAATTCTTATTGCATTTGATAGACCAAATCGTGATAAAGGTTATAGGCTATCACGCTATGACACTTAGGAGCCGAGCAATAAAAAAAAACAGTCAGAAAGAACCCTTCGCGAAAACGAAGGGCACAACTACAGAATATACTTCACGCGGACGAAGTCGCGGGCGGAAGCTAGTTACAAAATATATGTTCAATATTGTGCGAGTCATCCTAAGATGCTAAGCTGTCAATTTAGTATATAAATAACTCGGATGACTAGCTAAATGTATGGAAAATACATGACATAGTGGAAATATTTGCATAAATCTATATCTACTAATTTATAAAGAGGTAGAAATTTAACCTCTGGAAGTACCAGTCTGATTTGAAAAAATCTATTTGTGTTTGATAGCCCAATTCTTTATAAAGGACCCTGAATTGTTTTTATCTTTTTTATTACGAACGCTTTTAACGTGAACGTCTTTCTACATCGTTCTCACATGTATAATTTCAGCATGAATGATGTAAACAATATTTTGTAACAATTTTATGATTTAAAAGAGTGTCCGTAGAGTCTTACCCGTTCTTCTCCAAAGAACCTACTGCACTTTGGAATGGGCAACAAGCTTCATCTTTCTGACTGACCGACCCCTTGACAATTCAAAAGTGCCTGTAATTGGTTTATTTGGAATAAAAGCTTGAGTTTGACAAGAAATTTCACGCGGACGAAATCACGGACAGAAGCTAGTATAAAATTGTAACGTTAAATACCTATGAGTCAAGTTTCCACGGAGATTCCAGTGTTTGCGATTCGTTAAGATTTTCACACATATAAAAGTTATGATCACCGGGTATGACTAATAAGCTAAACCAAGTTGTAATTACTGGAAACTATATGTTTTATTTTAATTATAAACACTGTATCCAATTACGCTAATTAAGAAAATCAAACGGATCTTGTGCTTAACCACTTCCGTTTCTGTATGCACTGTTTTGAACCCCTTATGCGCGTGAGCAAGAGTAAAGTGCGTTAGACCGAGTGAGGTTTTAGTCACATTCTAGACATAACATAACATCACGCCTGTAATCCCTGAAAGGTTAGGTAGAGTTGAAGCTATAGCCATTCACCGGGCACAGCCGATCGATTCTGTAAAAATCTAAGTGGAGTGAGCTGTCATTCCAACTAATGCTAGGGATTGACACTATTGACGGCTCACTCTAAGCTCACTTCACCTAAGTTTTCACGGTGAGATGGTTACAGAATCGCACTGCAGGTCTTCACTCCGGGCTGCTATTATGAAATTGCTGATATAAAAACCGAGCAAGCGACACTTTGCCTGACTTGGGAATCGAACTCAAGAGCTCGAGCTCAGCAGTTGGGCTTGCGACCACTAGATTAATGAGTCAGCCAGTCATTTAATTGATATCATTTAATACATAGAACCCAGAGCTAATCAGTGAATTTGGTACCTAAAGTCTATTCAAATTTATGATGTTATTTCAAAGTAAACAAATATCAACTTTATTTTAATGGTAATTATGTTGATTTCAGAGTGACTGGCACTATTGAAAAAGTTATAAAAATGTTTGAAGTTGTAGCGTAAACTGCACTTTATTGTGTAGGAATTAAAGTTATTTTTCCATAAACTCATATTTGTTTAATTTTTTGGCAAATAAGTCGCGAATGCAGATTAGTTACCAACGAAGCACCTAGTTACAAAGACATACATAAGTTCTATAAAACACGTGTTTTCTTTGTGCATAAAGAATACTGCGAAGCCTGTTAATATGGACAGTAAACACCACTCTGACGTCACCTGTCTCCATGTATATTAAGGTTTAACAGTTTACATAAGACAAATTCACACGTAAAGGTTTCCTGTGTCACTGCAAATAATAGACAAGTATTTAAATATACTATACGTTTTAGGGTTCCGTTCAATCCTTTTCCAAAGAGTGCCAATACTAAACCTGAGTGCTATTGTTAAACCTATAATGCGTCGTTTGCCTGTCGGCTTGTTCGTCTGTCACCAGAGCTGTAATCTCTTTTACTGTAATAGGTGGCCAGATGGATTTATTAAAAACATCCCAATTTCCCATACCTATAAGAATCCTCAAAAATATTGGAATTTATTCAAGGACCCTAAGTTCGTCAGCCCCGCTCGCACTTGGCCGGTTTCTTTATGTGCTTAAGTAATTATCGTTACCGAATTTAAAAGGAAATCCTGATAATTATGTATGTTCATGTTGTACCGGATCCAAGACTCCGGCTCGCAACATTTTTATGACTAATATAACTACTTCATATAATGTCACTTGTTACGATAGTTAGATAATATAAAGGTACATTTATTTTTAAGTCAACTTAAAATGTCTGACTTCGAGGTCCTTAGCTATGTTGTTATACCATGTCATGTCAGTACAATAAATAAAACACTGGCAATACTAGTAGGTACATAAGAGTATTTTGAAATCATCAAATACCGAAATCCAAGTATATGAATGAATTAATGAATGAAATGCACCGATCCCGGCGTGGTTAAACCAGACTCAATTAATCGAATGAACCCCGAGATTCACACTAGCTCCTGTAGCCTCATCTTCATGGTGCTACAGCGACCATTGTATATCAAGGAGTAGACCGGGGATGGGAAATAGCGAAATCCAAATATAACAAAAAAAAACTAGAAATAGTAGTGATGGGCCGACTACGGGTTTTGTCAATTAGCCGACGAGCCATAGAGACAATTCGATATTATGTATTTGGTAGAATGTTTGGGCAACGCCATTAGTTAGACACAAACTATCTTATTACAAAAAGTAATCTAACTTTAGTTGTAGAACTTAGGTTTAGACTTCACGTTTGTCGGAATAAAGTTACAGTATTGACAACTTACACTCGGGTTAAACGTCAATTTTTGTAATAAAATAACTTATTAACTTTGTCGGATACTCGATGGTTTAAACCAAAGTCTAAAGAAAAGCCCTGTTTTATTATTAAGCCAACGAAGCTCAATTTACTGTCGTGTTGACGTCACCATCCTGTATGAACTAAGTTGATTGATAGAATTGAGTTATTTTAAATGGGTTTTGTACACAAGACTCGACTCAACCCTGGCCTTAATTGACAAGGGCCACATACATTTTAACTTGAATAGGTACTTTCCCTTTATAGGGCAAGTACCCACACCATATTCATTAAACAATGACACAGTGGTCAATTAAGTTTAATGTCTAATGCCCCAATAAACTCTACAAAAAAAAATGTCAGGGTCCACTTCCAAAGTTAAGACATTTCTTTAGTAATTATTCATATTTTTTTTTAAATATAATAGCTGTAATGCTTATTTCGATCTCGTCCTAATTTTCCTTCGAGGATTTTCTGCTACATCGTGGCGTGGACGCGTTTATAGGTAACATTTTTATATGCACGCCCAGATCGGGAATAACTATCTGGGGATCGAACCAGCGACAAGTAGCTCGACATTCAATCGCTCAACCACTACGCCGAAAAGATCGTCTTTCGATACCTCAACATCATTCTTCTGCCTTTTTCCCTATTTATTTGCGATAGGCGCAACATGCCTTTTTCTTTACGTACTTCTCTATGACTCGTCATCTCGGTAGTCACCCCTTTTCGATACCTATAATATCTACTATATTCCACTCACCTAAGATTCTTCACCATCCTATTCTCGCTGGGTAGGTCGAGGAAGTCCAGCAGGAACCGCAGCCTCTCCAAGATCTCCCTGGTCTCCATGCCGAAGATCCAGCCGAAGTACATCATCGTCTCCTTGATGGTGAACTCGCCGTACAAAGCGATCTCTTGAGGCATGTAGCCTACCCGCTTGCCGGGGACTCCAGAACCTGAGGAAGAATGGGGGATGTTAGAGGAAATATGCACAAGAATGTAGGTCTTCGTCTTCTCCTTCGTGTCGCTGTCACGACAGTTATTCAAAATTTGTTTGCCCAAAACTTCGCCACTTCTATGGCATTATCGGTGGCAGCGCAGAGGTCACTTTGACTGCATGTTTTGGGCAACATAGTTTGCGATACAGCTCCATATCCACCACACCCTGCTGCCGTTCCGAATGGAGGTAAGGAATAAGATCAACACTGGCCGTAAACTAGGCCGAGACAAATGGCAATAACTTTCAAAGCGTTTTGTATTTCTACAACGACTCTAAACAGGATTAGCATCAGATTTTCGATAGCTTATGTCAATCTAATACATTTTTGAATTTTCCATCATAGTTTTCGCTGATACGATGTCGCTAGGTCGTCAGGTTATGTTTTGAATTGCAACAAACTTGGAAATTAATGATTATTTTATGTTTACCCTATGTTGTCCTACTGCAGGACAAGGTCCTCCCTTTCTCCTTTCCACTCCTCTCTGTCTTAAGCTAGTGTGGACCAATTCTATCAGTAGGCGTCAAACTAGTCATTGAATTTGAAATTACTCGAGTGCAATATCTGTCGTCTTAAAATCTGTTACGGTTGCCATGGTTACTACGAACACAATACCATAAATACATCATTAGGAGAGGTTACGCAATTACAACAAAGCTACAAATTGTATTTGGTATCGTTTTATAATTCCTTTTACTTAACTATAAAGAAGTTGTGTGGGTTGACAAACCGCTTAGTTCAGTTCTACCAAATCTTAGACATGTTTTTCTTATTTTTCTTAAACAACCATTTTGCTAATCTAAAAATGCTTGTGCTTGAAACGTGCCTAGCTGACATTTGGCAAATAATTTATTTTAATGTACTGTGTCTCGTAATGTTAATTACTTTGCATACCTACTATTGTGTAGAATCAAGTTTTTCTAACTGCACAGACAGCTTGCTGCTGCGGAGTTTGCTGGGCGATTTCTTCTTCCCAGCGAAAGCACTAGGAAGTAGTGAAGGGCGGGCGTTTTGGGGGACTGTCTTATGTAAGTTTGCCGTTCGAAAAGTTCTGATTCTCAGCCTAATTTGAATAAATGACTTTGATATTTGTTTTACGCACTACCTCTTCACGGCCACGCCGATGCTTTTAGACTTAAAGCCCTATCCTTTCCAGATTTTTTGAACATATTCTGTTAGTTGTTTGTGCAGGTCTTACCTTTGGTGCCAGGCTTGCCCCCGAGCACCCATATCTCTCCGCTGTTGAGTTTCCGCCTGCCTACGATGCAGGACAACAGCGTCGTCTTGCCGCATCCTGACGCTCCGAGTAGACCGTATCTGGTAACAAAGAAGAGAATTTAGTGAATATGGTCTGAAGTTATTGACCTTATACTATGCACAAAATGAGTGTTAATATAGTGTCCATTCTAACATGTAGATCAGGCAGAGATGACCACCTGGTACCCTGCGTTTAATAATTTTTTTCTGTCTTTCATTTGTTTTTGCGTATTTGTTCTGTTTTCGTTGTATCCACAGGAGTCCCGATTAATCGATAGTTCTAGTAAAATTTAGGGTGGTCACTTTTAAGAAAAATTGATCTGAGTTTTTTACGAGCAAATTCATGCTACTTGTCAACAAGATTTAATGCAATTGTTTACTGTAGAGTTGCTGAAGGAAAAGCGAAATGTTAAAAAAATATCTTTATTTAAAGACACTGTCATATTTCTCTAGACCAAGTAAGACATTCAATTTCACTCACAAAGACAATTAATCTCAAGCCATCACATAACCATTTCCTAAAACCGTCCGAGATCGCAACGTAACGGTCGGACGCGCTTGCGCTTGCGCATGCAACAACACACGAGGACGAATCATTGCAACACCATTTACATTCTATTTCGTACCAGACCAACTAACACATGCAGTTTATACCACTCTTATTTAGTTGAAGGAAGGTTGATTTTTCCTTTTCAATTGTCGTAGGATGGACATCAGTTTCTTCATTCGAAAAAAATGCAACTTAAAAGAATCTTATGTCATTGTAATAAGGTGGGTTTTAGGTTGATAATACTGATAGGATGGACAGTCAGTTTCTTCATTGGTTTGAGGAAAAGACGGTATTACAGTATGTGGAGGAAGGCGACAATTGTGCAGGCAGCCGCTGTGACTTATTTCTCAATGGTTAGGATGTCGTTGTTTGCTTTGAGATTGGACGTCATGGCATGCGCTTGCGCTTGCCCAAGGGTGACGGAAGGATAAAGGAGGTTTGCATATGTAAATTTACCTTGGTTGATGCTAATTAAGGCGTAATCTTTTAAATAGAGCTTTGGGCCTTGAAATCGCTACGGTCGGCTCAGACGTAGGTATGAGCGTAAACTAAGCAAAAGGAGTATGTAAAGTTCGTAGCAGGTGGCGTTTTGTAGTTACTGCCTACCCCCATGGCCCCATGGGAAGAGGGCGTCAGTTTATGTATGTACTGATGAAATCGAAATGTTTGCAATTTTCCATAATAACTTCACTTGATACATAAGCTAATGATCGTCATTTGTTTTGACTAGGAAATCATGAGAACTGTGTTGCCAACTGTGACTTCTTTAGGGGCGAGAATTCGTCATTCATAATATGGAAAATAACTAAACTAAACTAGCCGTTTTTTCGCTACAACCACGCAAAAATGTAGACTTATTTGCTAGCTAAAAATCAAAGAAAAAACGTATCCTATTTTTAAACCATGATGGCACAAAAATTTGAGTAA
Source organism: Apamea crenata (assembly GCA_949629185.1). Classification (NCBI taxonomy): domain Eukaryota; kingdom Metazoa; phylum Arthropoda; class Insecta; order Lepidoptera; family Noctuidae; genus Apamea; species Apamea crenata. Next base: position 1,050,050 of record OX451375.1, read on the forward strand.
AAAAATCCCATATATAGTTATTTAGGTACATCAATAACATAGTGCACTTCCTATAAGGTCATCGTGTTAGCGCCTATGTGTTAATTAATCCCATAAACTAACCGACCAAGATACTCAGACGGATAGTAAAAAACTTTAAAATATTTGCGGTGAGTAGGTGAGTTTTTGTGGCATATCTATGTTTATTTTTTGCTCTTTATTAAAGACGTCAATGGAAGCTATAAATACAGGTAATATAATTATACCTATATATTTATTAACTGTTTTGTATCAACACTGAGAACGCTGAACTTGATTTCCGAGTACCGTCAGAGGTTTAGAGACCTCTGCTGGATGGTTTTTTCCATCACTTCTGCAATATTCAGGAATATTCAGATGAGTTGCATATCATGGAGATAAAGTTGAATGTCTCGTGCGCTTGTTATTTCATCAGCACAGGAGTACTTAACATACTGGAGATTACCTACTCTTCAGACTATCTGCAGTATTGTCTCTCCTCCCTTAAATCCATCCAAAGTTAGTCTTTTAACTATTACTTAAATTAGAGATAAGGCCGGTCTTGTGTAACCCTGTGTATGTCATTTTCTACATTTACTATATCTGTAACTAGCAGCGCCCCACGGTTTCACACGCATAAGTTTCAATCCCGTAAAAATATCGGGATAAAAAGGATCCTATGTGTTAATCCTGGTTATAATCTATCTGTGTGCCAAATTTCATTCAAATCCGTGCAGTAGTGTTTGCGTGAAAGAGTAACAAACACCCATCCATTCATCCATCAAGGATTAATATGGTGTTCTTGTTCAATAAAGAAAATAGGTATTCTCTCTACGTATCTTAAGTATAAACTACACTAGCTTCTGCTCGTGACTACGTCCGCGTGAAATTCGACCCATCCCGTCGCATCGCATCGCCTGCCCGCGCTCTGACTTCTCTCATTTTGCTCGGCTCCTAGCGTGATGTTAAGATTTGGGCTATAAAATATTTTATCAAATCTGACGAGTAGTTCTAGAGATTACCGCATTCACACAAGCAATCTCTTCAGCTTTGTTATTAACTAGCTTTTGCCCGCAACTTCGTCCGCGTGAAGCGTTCTTACAGTTTTTTTTACGTAAGAACCATCCTCTTACTTCAAGGAATATTCTAAAAAAAGAATTAGCGAAATCGGTTCGGCTGTTCTCGAGATTTGCGCTTAGCAACACATTCAGCGATTCATTTTTATATTATAGATACGAGTAGATATAGCATTATCATTCAATAGGTTCTATAATAAATGTACCCTCGTATTTGATGTAAAATTCAATTTAAGGGATTAGTTAGCAGCGTTCTTTCTGCCGACCATCTATTGTTAATTTGTTACCAATTAATTTACCAAGCATAGTATTTCACTGGCAATATACTTCAAAACCGTGAAGAGGACAGTCTTCAGCAGTGATTACGGCCTCGAGACGTCCGACATTAAACATATTCCGTCAATAATTAGGTCTCAATTTGTATGTCATTCACATATCCTGCCCATTTTAGGGTCACCATCTTGCCAGTAGATAGCCGTCAGTTATGTACCGTACATAATGTAATGGGCACCCTCTTATATGGCGCAGGTATTCTAATTGTTAGGCTTGACGTCAGACGGTAAGGACTTCCTGACGAAGTTGGAACTACGACGTATTGTTACGTAGATGTTGAGCAAAGTTATAGATTAACTAGCTGCGCCCCGTAGTTTCACCCGCATAAGTCTCAATTCCGTGGGAATATCGGTGTAAAAAGTATTCTACTTCCTAATCCAGATCATGGTCCAAATTTCATCCAAATCTGTACAGCCATTTTAGCGTGAAAGCGTTCCAACATACAAAAAATCAAATCTTTTCTCTTTGAAATTGTACAAATTGAAGTTCACGTTCACACAATCGAATCTAGGTTTTGTTGCATGGACATGCTAAACCAAAAATTCGAGGACACGGGACATCTACCAACACGTACTGGGCCTGCGTGGTAGGTTACAGCCTACTCCTCTCGAAGAGAGCAGGCTTGTGTGACTTGTGTCCCAGCACTGGGAACATTATAGTCCGATTATGACCGAAAATCCTTTATGTCAATCCTGTTGAAAGTTGTAGAAATTTGAGATTGTCACTTGTTCAGGCCCTTAAGTGACGAATTTCAGTAACGTTTTGGCTGGAAAACAATCATGTTTTTTTTCGAACTGAAGTGAATAGACGCTGGACTTTCTTATTGCCGTTTGTTTTGAATACTGCCTCGACTCATCATAATCGATATCTCAGAAATGGAGTCCCCACAGCTCAACAATAACTAACCATTCTTTAACTTATCAAAACATGTTTCCCTTTAAATCTGATCTGGCTGATAGCATGTCATGCGCAAGATGCGCACTCAAATATCTCGCTGCCGGTCTCCCTTCAAAAAGGTGATCCATTGGTACGTCATGTTCGTGGGGCGCCGCCGTCAGTTGGAACTGCTCATCGGCTTATTTTAATTATTTTATTTTTAAATTGTTTTTTTTTGCTGTAATCTGGATGCTTTTAACGTGTACGCATTTTGTACATCGTTCTCACGTATAATTATAAATTCAACATTAATAATGTGTAACCATAATTTAAAAGAGTGTCCGTGGAGTTCCTTGTCCGTTCTTCTCCATAGGTAGCTACTACGCTTTGGACAATTTAACAAATCAAAAGAGCCTGTAATGGGTTTAATAGAAATAGTAGCTTTGAATTTGAGTTTTGACCCATACACTCACCTATCATAATAGTGTTCTCTATAAAATAATACTACGTCAATCATTATGGGCACTCGTTTGAACTGACGTCGTTTGACGTCAATAGGCGTAGTAAGGAGTGCTTGACGTCTCTCTATAATCTATTGAGTACTCCAACTAATTGGTATAATTATATTTGTGCTAGGTTTATCACCAAGTCATTGTACTTGGTGATCGCTAGGATTGCTTACAGATGAGCCTATATGGAAAGTATTTCTTCTGCTTAGCGTCATCATCATTCTCCTGCCCTTTCGAAGAGAGGAGGCCTGTGTCCCAGCAGTGGGAACATTATAAACTGATTATGCTTATGCTTACATACCTACAGTACGATGTCTTAACATCATGAATTGATTTATGATTGAGCTACAAATACCTCTGTCTGTTGCTACTTGCAATTCCTAATGTTTATCTCTTTTTGGGACATATTATTTCTTGTTTTGCCTTTATTAATTGATATTGGTATTCGTTGTATAACAAGTTTCTTGTTTTATCTGCCCGAAAACTTCTATATTTCGATTGTTTATTTGCTAGACAAAAATAACAGCTGCGATCGACATTTCACGAGTCGTTTTTACTAAAAAGTAAAAAAAAAAATAAAAATGAAAAAAGTAAAAAAAAAAATAAACAGTAGACTGGTTTCAAGTCTTATTTGTGCAATCAACTGGGTTTTTGATGATCTTTCGTTTTTATTACGTACTAAATTGATGCAATCAATTAACTATATTTTATATCTGCAATAATACGGACTATACCTACACACACCATAGCTGCGAAATATAGAACTCGATTGAAAAAGTTTATTTAAAATGAATAGTTTTGCGTTAACAGGTTCGTTCGTTAAAAATCGCAAAATCGTAATAAAAACTAGTTCTAATTTTACATCATCATTCTCCTGAACTTATCCCAGTTTGTTTGTGGTCGACGCAACATGGCTTTTCTTTCCATACTTCTCTATTAGTTGTCATTTCGGTAGTCACCCCCTTTCTAACCATATCATCATTCACACAGTCTATCCATCGTTTCTTTGGTCTTCCCCTACTCTTATAGCCATCGACATTCATACTCACTTCATTCCTAACGACATTCCCCTCATTCCTCCGTATACACATGCCTATACCATGACAACCCATTTTCTCACATCTTTTCATTTACCGGTGCCACTTTCAGACTAATTCTAATTATGTAGAGTTACATAATAACTTTAAATTGGTTCAACAACCAAGATTACGAGTATACCCTACATTATTTACTCCACCTACCTTACTGACTGACTAAGTCTTAGGCTGCATCTGGTTAGACAGGAAGCCGACCCCAACGCAGTTGGGAAAAGGCTAGGCAGATTTTTGACTGACTAATTCTTCTCCAAGATATTCCCCCTTATTCATAAACGTTGCTTAAAGTTAAGCAGTGATTAGCGACTGTTTAACCATACATTTTTGACGTTTAAACGTTACTTAACTTTAGTCATCGTTTATGAATAAACCCCAATATGACTATATCCGTATTTATTAGGACATCTATTCGAGATCCGCACGTCCCATCCTCCCTGCCTCCCATCGTACGCGACCAAAACTTCCGGCTAACTACAATAATTCCTCATACTGTCTCATGTTCATCAATTGTTATATATTACAATAATTATAAAACGTTTGTCAGAGGTTAATAATCTTTTGTTCTTCGCCCTTGCTACCTTGGCATCACGCCAGAGACTTCCGTGTGGAAAATTCTTGTCTGTTAGTTAGTCCATTAGGCATTCTACTATCTAGGTATAGCATGTTCTAGAAGTATCTGATGAAAATGTAAACAAATGGATCAGTACGAACGACGTAACGTACCTGTAGATGAAAATTCGAAGTGCCACTCACAAATTGAGTGCTTTGATATGATTATATTAATAGTTCAACCCGAAATTCTAGTTTTAAATCACCTTAAACATGTTTTTCATTTGATAATGGAGGTTAATTTTATAACCTCAACTTTCGTCGATGTTTTTTCAATTAAATTTGAATCATGTTATTTAAACAATAACCTCTTTATTCATAAACGTTGCTTAAAGTTAAGTAGTGGTCAGCGACTGTTTAACCAGAATTATTTGAAGTTTGAGCGTCACTTTATTCATCTTTTATAAATAAACCCCAACGGGTTGGAAAAATCGATCTGGGTTTGTTTTGTTTACAGTTTTTTCACATGCTTTTGGATCAGACTATAGGTATGTGATACTGATAATATATGATAGATTGCTATCAGGTAATCTGATGTGGCATGCGTCCAGGAATAGCTTATATGTTTACAACTCCTAACGGGAAATCAAAGGGTTTCGGTGCCAAAGAGATAAAATTGCCTTGTTTAGGTTGTACATACAGTAACTTTGTAACTTTGCAATTTAATTGAGGAATTACGTAAACTATGTTCGGGATTGGCCAATTTTGGTTCCGATCTCTTGTAATGGAATAGGTACTGTTGTTTTGTTTTACCTGTTAATAACATGTAGCAGCATTTTACCGTACGGTGTGGCACAGAAGTACAAGGAGGGCTGACCCCAAATAGATTGGTATAATAGTCAGAGGAATGAAGAAGCAGTATTTTATTTTCGATATATATTATGCCTATATATTCAGTATCGAATAGAGCTGCAGAGGCATGCTGGTGTAAGGCTTGCATAAAGTTGAGTTACTGTTCGCCTGGTTTTACCACTGCTGAAAGAGCTGGAAGTCATGACTTCTCTTTCGATCCTGGGCTATTGTGGAATAGATACCATCAAGTTCTGTATGTAGGTTTGTGCAAACACTTTTACAAGTCCATCATATCGTCTGTCGTGTTTTAAAAACTAGATGAGGTCGGAAAATAAAAAAAAGGTTGGAATTTCCTATCTGACTAATACCCCCCTAAGAAGAAAGGTCGAAGGGCGGAAAGTCGAAACAAACTCAAAAGTCACAGTCTCTTTTAAAGTCCAGACATAATCTTGGTTAGATCATGTGAAGACCATGTAGATTAGTGTCCGTAATGGTCTTGTGAGAAAACAATCACACAGAATGAGTGGACCTGCACAGTTCATGCACGCATTTGTCAGTAATGGGTGTTGTACTTACATGGTGCCCTTAGCGACTGTCATGTTGAGGTTACTGAGCACGTGGTTGGGTCGCTTCTTTGAGCCGTAGTCCTTGAACGCGTTCCGCACACACACCGCCTGTTGACGTTTCTGCCACACCTGTTGATATAATAGGGCGTAAATATAGGAAACAATTTGTCTGTTATTAATCAGCCTGTACTTATTACATAATAGGAAAGAGGGTTTATAAAGCCTGATTTACACGGTGCGATGCATACGTCTCTGGCATACCATATGTTGAAGCATAAGCCTATATTGTTCCTACTCCTGGGACACTTCCTCCTCTCTTCGAGAGGGTGGGCTGTAATCTACCACGCGGGCCCAGTGCGGGCTGGTAGACGTCACATGTCTTTGAATGTTTGGTTCTCGGTCATGCTGGTTGTGTCACGATGTTTTCCTTTACCGTTTTGAGAGTAGTGGTGATGAAGTAATTTACACAAAGTAAATCGCCTGACTCGGTTCGAACATACTACTCAAAACTTTCGTTACCATTGGGACACCACTGCTCTCAAAATATTAGCGTTAACATTAATTTGATACCTAATAAAATAAAACATAACTGGAGAAATATGGGTGTAATACACGTGCAGCTCTGCCTAACCTTTCGGGGTCTACAGGCGTGATGTTATGTTATCATCAGTTTAATCTTCTCTTGGCTGATTGCAATCTGATCGCGTCAATACTCTCTCTTTCTTAGATGCAACAGATCCGTAAAGACCTGCGTTTTGGGCTATAAGGTAAGCTCAATTAACTTGCCGGATAAGGTTTTATTCGCGCAGTCATAAGTACATGATAAGCGATAAGACACGTGCTGCCAACAATGATGGCAAATGACCTTGATGTTATCAATTTGGCGAGACAATTGGAAGAAATGAAGTGCTTTTGTTTTATCATCTGCCAGAGTTCGTTGTTTTGCTACAGTATTTTAGTTAACGCAAGATTTTATCTACAAATATAAGCATAATCAGCTTATATCGTTCCCACTGCTGGGACACAGGCCAGCTCTCTGTGAGAGGGAGTTGGCCATAATTCACGACGCGGGCACATTTTGGGTAGGTGGAATTCGAATTTTTGGTTCTAGGACATGCTGGTTTTCTCACGATATTTTCCTTCACCGTTTTGAGAGCAGTGGTGATCAAATTAAATACACAAAGTAAAATGCCTGTCTGGGTTCGAACTCATGACCTGCAACTCGCAAGTCAGTGACAACTATAAGACTGCTTCTAAACTATTGCATTACATTAGAAAGAGAAGTTCTTATGCTAAAAACAGTCACCGACAGTCAAGAGTCTGATATGATCCTTCCTGCCTTACCTAAACTTTAAGGACATAAGGACACAATGCCTCATGTCATAAATTGTCACCATCTTTCGTAGAACCCTGACCCACCAGCTTGTAATGATGACAAATTGCCTATTAAAAAATCAGATTCTCGTCGTCCGACATCTATGTCATCAAGGCTTCTTTGAAAACAATAACACATTGACTGTCTTCCTCAATCGGGACGTTTACGGCAAGTAAGTGGCCATTGTACTAGTGACTCCATGTACCTTCGGAGTAATGTCTGATTCATGTGTATGGTTAAATTCTCGGCTGTTGACCTTTATGTGTCAGTGCAGGAGTACTGACTTCCTAGAAGATACTATCAGGAAAGTATATCGTTTCACCTAAGGATTAGGTATAGCTCGTTCAGACATTTAATAAGAAACGTAACGTTGACGACTTTACAATAATACTTATTGTTCTCGTTTAATTGTGCTCTAGCCAAATGATTTTTTTACAATACCAGGCTATTAATAAATTAACAATCAATACCATTACTGCAACAGACGCAAGTACCTATGGTAAAGTGTTACATATTTTGCTGTATTATTAAGTCAAAGTAATTACTTGCTTATTTCGCAATTGCGCCTGGCGGGGTATATGCGTGACACACTATCAGTAGTAGCAATGGTTTTCATTTTGACAGTTCAACAACATTCATTGCGTTGTTTACCTTGTTGAGCAGACACATTTTTCGAACATATGAAGCAATGGATTAGACATCCTTCAAAATGATTCAGATTGAGATTGATAGTGACGTAATTAGGGTGCTGGCCTATTTCCCCAGATACAGAGATGTCAGTGTGTCAGTCAGGAAAACAAGTACAAGTCACCGGTTTTCAGCTATTAAATTCACGGTAGCCCGGAAGTTGATACTTCTTAAGCACCGGAAAAATCCAACGCTCGAGACGTGAAGAAGGAAAACAGTCATGAGGAAATCTGAACCATACTGACAAAAATTTGGCAACACGCTGTGATGAAGCGTGGTTATTTATATGCTGGCTCCTTCTGTGTCATTTTTAATAGACCTTTGTTTTAGATGGGGACAATATACATATGGCTGATATTTGTCTAATGGGAAACCCTCTAGGCTTCTTCGAAAATTTGACGATATGGCGGGAAATTATGTTCCGGGAAAACCCCTAATAGTAAGTGGTGCTATATTTGGCTTATTTGTTTAGTAATATCCGTCCAATGTCATCATCGCAGTTAAATTATGATTAGCTTTTTGGGTGACGGGCTTGTGGCTAAGTAATAACAGCCGCACGGGTCGATCGATCAGGTTAAGCTACGCTTGCCGCAGTTGGTCCGTGGGTGGGTGACCATCTTTACATACCAAGACCCCTCCGTGCCTCGGAAAGCACGTTAAGCCATTGGTTCTGGCTGTCATTCGTGGATCTTTGACAGTCTTACCAAGGGGTTTCGTATTACCCAGTAACTGGGTTGTGGAGGTCAGATAGGCAGTCGCTCCATGTAAAATACTGGTACTCAGCTGCATCCACGAGAGAGTGAGAGAGACACGAAGGGGTCTTATATTTATTATCTCTATTCGTACACAATTTTCTTAGGCTCATTTTCGCTAAACTACTAAGCATAGGTTAACCTCGTTCGCTTTTCAGTATGCTTTATGGTCTGCTACTGTAATACATCAACATTTCAACCCGGAATCACCTGTTACAGGCCTCTTATCGTGTCTGCCGTTCCGACACTTAAAACCCTAAAATGACATAAGGAAGCCTGCAAGCCTGCATCATCAGATTTCACTACTTTAATACCGGTTTAATTATGAGCAGAATATAATAGCAGTCGTAAGAGCGTGTCGCTCGGACAATGGTTAATTATGCAATACATTTTGTAACTACGACTCCTAAAGCGATTGACATAGTTTGGAGTTATGTATTCTTTGGAGAGAGAAATCTGCGAGAGTCGTACATGGCGAAATAGGGTTCTAGAATTATATGTTTCATCTAGATGCTTGTTGCTTAGCAATGCCGTGCCATTTTGATGCCAATATATCATCATCTGAACCTAACTGCCCCGTTGGCCTCGTGGTCACAAGCGCAACTGCTGAGCGTGGGGTCCTGGGTTCGATTCCCGGGTCGGGCAAAGTTTTATTGAGTTTTTCCATTAGGAATTTCTTAGTAACAGCCCGGAGTTTCGAAGTTGGTTTACGGTGTGATAACCCCGTGCCTCGGAAAGCACGTTAAGCCGTTGGTCCTGCGCCTGATCTCTCTCCGGTCGTGCCGGAGCGCCGTCCCATCGGACTATGAGAGTGAGGGAAGAGGGAGTGCACCTGTGTCTGAGCGCACACTTGTGCACTATAATATCTCACGCGCCGAAGGCTCTCTCCTTTGAGATTGGCCGCCGTGGCCGGAATACGGTCTGGAGAACTTTATTTATCATCATCTGCCTGCAAATACCACTATTTGACATAATGGAGCAACTGCCTATCTGCCACTACCCAACCCAATTTACTGGATAACACGATACCCCTTGGTAAGACTGGTTTCCGGGACCATAATGGTTTAACGTGCTTTCCGAGCCACGGAGGAATCTCGGTAGGTAATGGATGGTAATTTAACCCATCCACAGACAGACCTCGGTAAGAGTTGCTTGTGTGCCGCTGATGTGCGGTTACTTGTTACTTAACCACGAGCAGAACTGCACAAAAGTATTTTTTTATGGCATTCTTTAGCTAGCTGTACTTATGGTCATTTACAGTTTTATTGAGCTGCATGTTTTGATTACAGCCTTCATGCGCGGTTTTATGCGCCAATTTTATTAATAGGTCTTTGGTTGGATTTTTCCACGTTTTTTTGTGAAGTTTTTGCTACGCGTGTTGTTTTAATCAATCGATTTAGCAAGACTTAACTCAAGTACAGTATAGTGGACTTTGGCATCTTTATAGTTGCTGTGCCCATTTATCATATTCATTCTTTTCTCTCTAGATCTTCTGTCCATTTGGACACTCATCACTAATTTTACCACATTTGGCCGTGGCATTTGATCTCACAAACGAAACGAAAAAAATCAAACGAAACAGTATAATTTAATCTTTTTCTGCCAGAGTTCACCCGTTTAATTTTCTCTTCATTCCACAGATTTATTTTTAACCTTATTTATAAATTCATTGGCTCTCATACCTCTTATATCATAGTTCACTCTCTGTAATTTATATTGATTTTATAATGTGCGTCTTATTTGCGCAGAATAATCAATTTTTCTCTCTTTCTTTCTTTCGCTGTTGACTGCTTCATTGGTCTAAGACAGCTATACTCTAAGTGTGTTCCGCGGAACCCTAGGGTTCCGCGATACCTCTGTAGGGGTTCCTCAAGAATTTAGAAAAAAAATCAAAACACCTCTCTCTGGTCGAACGTTTTGACACCGCGGCCGCGCGTATGTATATTTATTTATTTATTTGTATTTGTATAAACATGTGTTACAATAACTGGTACAATATCTCATAACTTTGGTATCAACATGTATACTTGTAGGTATACTTGTGAGCGCGCAGTCCCTTTGATAAAAGCCGCCTCTGTATTAGACGCTATAGTTGTCAACAAGCGACTTTCGACTCTAACTTAAAAAAATAAAGTCGAGATTGTTTACAACGTAATTTTTATATTTCTCTTTTTATTTTTGCTTTTTGTTTATCAAAGGCGCCGACTCGAGTATTTTCGAGAATATTCGAGATCGAGTCTAGGACTAAGTATAAAAGCGGCGATCGCGTGTCGCGCCTCGTCAGTCAGTTGACAATTAGCGTTCGGAGCGATAAGTTCCTGCCTACCTACTTATAAGCTTGCTAGCGAGAAACTAGTGTTCATTGTTCTACTGCCTGCTGTATTCGTTGTCTCAGTTTTATACATTTCTTCATTGTACTAAACTTAGTCTCTTATACGCAGTAACGATTGTGCATTATTTAGACCCCACTATCCTGACGTGTAACATTATAAATAAAGAAGAATGGAACGTTGGCTTAAAGGTGTTAAACGTGTTGCAACAACATCTTCTAATGACGCTGAATGTTCAAAAGCAGTACGCACGGAGAATATAGCAATCACCGATCCAGACGATGATGCCGCGACGTCAAGCTCGACGGTTTCAAAGACGAAAAAAAGGAAGTATGATGAATCATATATCAGTTTCGGATTTGTTGATTCCAACGGCTCACCTCTCTGCATGCTATGTAGTAAACTGCTTCCTAATAGTTCCATGGCACCTGCCAAATTGCGCCGACATTTAGAAACTGTGCACCCCGAGTCTAAAGACAAGAATAAAGAATTTTTTGTTCGTAAAAAAGATCAGTTATTGGAAAGTCAAAAAAATATGATGCATGTAACACAAACTATCAACGAAAAGGCCACGGAGGCATCATATTTAGTTAGCTATCGCATTGCACAAGCAGGTGAAGCGCACACTATCGCTGAGAATTTAATAAAGCCATGTGTATTAGACATAACAAAATGTATGCTCGATGAAAAATCTGCAAAGCATCTTTCTACTGTGCCGCTATCAAACGATACTGTTTCACGGCGAATCCATGATCTGGCAAGCTACGTCAAACAAGAACTAGTTACACGTCTACAAAAAACACGATTCGCCTTGCAAATGGACGAGTCAACTGATGTCGCTGGTTTGGCTATCTTGCTGGTTATCGTGAGATATCCATATGAAAGTTCTTTTAAAGAAGACATGCTTATGTGTTCACCGCTGCTCACAAACACTACCGGGGAAGAAATTTTTAATAAAATAAATATATTTTTTGAAGAAAATAATATCAGTTGGAACAATTGCATTGACATTTGTACAGATGGGGCCAAGGCGATGACAGGTAAAACAGCAGGAGCAGTGTCACGAATAAAAAATAAAGCGCCTAATTGTAGTTCCAGCCATTGTATTCTGCATAGACAAGCACTTGCGATGAAGCAAATGCCGTCAAATCTAAAATTAGTTATGGATGAAGCGGTAAAAATAATTAATTTTATCAAATCACGACCACTACAATCCCGATTGTTCTCATTATTGTGTGAAGATTGTGGCAGCAAACATAAAACACTGCTGCTCCATACAGAAGTGCGATGGCTGTCTCGAGGTAAAACTTTAACAAGGCTATTTGAACTTAGAGCCGAGTTACAAATGTTTCTTTCAGCAGATACTTCTTTTAATTTGAAGGACCGTTTGTATGATAAAACTTGGTTGTTCCGATTGTCTTTTATGGCGGATATCTTTCAAAAACTGAACGAATTGAATTTATCATTGCAAGGTAAACAGACAACAGTGTTTCAGGCCTATAACAAAATAACTGCCTTCAAAAGAAAATTAGATTTTTGGATTATTTGCGTTGGTAAGAAAGAAATAGAAAGCTTTACGTCACTCAGTGAGTTTGTTAGCGATAACGACTCAGAAATGTTTCAAAATGATGTGTTTGGAGAATTGGTCCAATATCTCAGATCGATGCGCGCATCTTTTGAAAAGTATTTTCCCGAAGAACAGAATACAAAAATGAAACTGAATTCATGGATTCATAATCCTTTTTTACCTAACTTGGAAAAGCCCGAAAGTATGTCAAACGAGATATATGAATCTCTTTTAGAAATGTCATCAGACACAAGTATGGAGTCACTGTTCAAAACGACGCCTCTCAACGATTTTTGGTGCAGAATCCGTGATGAATATCCAATGCTTGGCAAAATGGCTCTGAATATTCTTCTCCCGTTCCCAACAACATATTTGTGCGAAACAGGATTCTCAACCTATGCAGCCACGAAAACAAAATATCGCAATAGACTGGACGCCGAACCTGATATGAGACTTCAACTGTCTTCTATCAAACCTGATATCAACCAATTGATGAAAAATAAAAAACAGTTTCATACCTCCCATTAGTTAGATTTTTTTCTTTTTTAATATCTTCTATTATTGTACTTGCCATGTGGTAAAGTAAGTAATAATTAGTAACTGTTACATTGTAATTTTATTATGCTTATTAATAAAGAATACACTTTTAAAAACTATTGTTTTATTGTAGGGTTCCATCAAGTATTTTGCTTCCCAAAAGGGTTCCGTCACCAAAAAAGTTTGAGAACCACTGGTCTAAGAAGTAGCAAGCGCTACTGCTGAGCATAGGGTCTTAGGTTCGATTGACAGGTCGGGCAAAGTGTTATTGTGTTTTTCCATCAGAAATTTCTCATTAGCGCCCGGAGGTTAGATTTGTGTCCGGTTCATGGCAATAGGGTCGTCCCCATTCACCTCACCCTTCGTGAACACACGCGTGATGTTATGTCTCGTTCTTTCTTTCTTTACTTTTAGCTGTCACCTTCTTGAATGGTCACCTATTCTCTCTTCAACTGTGTACGTGACACTGGTCAGGTTTCATTGCCTTCCATTAGAGATGAGTGCTTAATAATCATTTGTATCGTCATTTAATTATGCCAGTTCATTCCAAACTAATAGCTTTTCATATTTGCTAATGAGCACGCGACCAAGGCATGTGAGAAATACTGAGAATTGATATTAATAGGAAAAGAACCGGAGTTACCGACATAGCTCGCAGAGTTAGCAAACTGGAGTGGTTGTGGGCTGGCCATGTTTGTCGAAGGACCGATGGTCGGTGGAGCAGACAAGTCCTGGAGTGGAGACCGCGTATCGGCAAGCGTAGTGTGGGACGCCCCCCAGCTAGATGGACGGACGACCTAAAGAAGGTGGCTGGGACGGACTGGATGCGGAGGCGGAGGACAGGGTGTTGTGGCGCAGCCTGGGAGAGGCCTATGTCCAGCAGTGGACTGCGATAGGCTGAGTTGATTGATTGATTGATATTAATAGGTAGGGAAGAGGGTACGATAAGGAAAAGTTCAATCTGCTTTAGTGATTTGATCAAGCTATCTTGAGTGCTGCATGAGATCTTGAATCGATTTTTTTAAGTCGATAGAAGAGCAGTGATGGCACAGTGGTACCGGCCGTGACTTACGAGTCGTAGGTTTGAACCCAGACAGGCGCTTTACTTCGTGTAAATTATTTCATCATCACTGCTCTCAAAACGGTGAAGGAAAACATCGTGAGGAAACCAGCATGTCCTAGAACGAAAAATTCGAAGACATGTGACATCTACCAAGCCGCACTGGGCCCATGTGGTAGATTACAGCCCACTCCCTCTCGAAGAGAGGCCTGTGTCCCAGCAGTGGGAACGACAAAGGCTGATTATGAAGCCGAAAAAGGTACTAATTCTCGACTGAGATAAGATCGAGACTAGATTTTGAACGTCTTTAATTACGGAATTGGCCTTATGATTGCTTAACACATTCTTCAGTAGGTGTGTTTCAAGTAGAAAATTATAATAAGTATACTGACCGAGCTCTCCTGTTTTTCGAAAGGCGGTGAGAACTGTATCTGGCTCATCTTTGACTCCTTCGCGTCGCCCATCGGCGACGGAGGCGAGGTCTCTCTGTAAACAAAAGAAATGCAACGTTAGTTCTATGAATATTAGGTTTATTTTACAAAGTAGGATGGAGAAGGAGTTACGGCTTTTCGTTTATGAGACTCCGGGGTATTGTGTCTCTGCCAATCACGTTGGGTATAATTTAGTACAGCTATTTCCCAATTTAGTTGCGTCTACTCTCTACGTCCGTCAACAAAGATACGAAGCCCATTCGAAAGTAGTTGAATGGAAGTAACATATCGCGAGTAGGGACAACTGCCAAACCGTGTTGTCATTCATTCTAAGTTCGGGCTCCGAACTAGTCTTATGTCCGTAGGTGATACGTAGTTGGAAACGCCCGGAAGTTTGTCCGAAACTACGAACTTTTGTGCTTATGTAGTAGAGCCCCTGACACGGCTGCTTAAGAATATTTCAACAAAGAGCGACTGTTATCTGGGGGGCAATTCTCGTAATTTTAAGAACGTTCACTGGCTGATCTCAGTCTCAATCTGTCAAAAATACCTCTAATTTCCCTACATTTTTGACAAGTTTTTGATGATGATTGTCGTTGAGATGAGTTAGCGACTATATTTTGAACGTTTTTAATTACGGGAATTGGCCTTCTCATCTCTGCATTACGAGCACCGAAATACTTATAAAGTAATTGTTTACAGCGAAAATGTTATAGATATTGGTAATTGATACAGTTGTTTGTAAATGAAAATGTAGGCCAGATGACACCGTGCCGTAACGTAAACCGCGCGTAACTGTAGGTAGTGTAACAGGATGTTTAATATGTTTATCCTTTCATTCGTAACTCAACATTCATCGTTCATGAATGTCCAGCCGCTATTGCTCGAGTAGTTGAGTATATCAACAAATTCTCCGAGCAATGACACAGTCTTTGAGCAATTACTTAGTTAAACTTAAACTGCCGCAGTCAGAGACAACATGACATAGCGGTTGTATTCCCCGTTAGGTTAGGCAAAGGTGCACCTCAGCACACCCATATTCGACTAAGACGAGACGAGACGACACTTAGAAATAATCAGAATTTATTTTATTTATTTTCCAGAAACATGGTATATGTTATAAAGGTTTTCATAAATACGTAGTGCTACATGTCTCACCGTTTTAACGGTACGCAAAATCAATTTATAATAGAATAGAATAGGATGAAAGCTTCATAGAAATTTATCCACCAGAATTACGTCGCACCATTGCGTCGCGCCTGTCTGCGGGAGCCTTAACTTAAAGTGACCAGCATACACATGCCGCACACACAATTGAAATGTTTTCAATCTGTCATGTTTTTTAATCACAGTGTTTCAATTTATCCTTGTCAATTAAAGTTAACGATTGATTAATTTTTAATGACGACTCTGAATTCGCGCATAAAATCACCGTTGACTAGTTTAAAAGTAACTTTCTTAAAAAACCTGTCCTCAACATCTGTGACCCAATGCTTCCAGGAAAATGTCAGGATGTTGTCTCTTTAAGGCGTCAATCAGACAGACTACCTTGACCTGATGAGTCACTGTCGCCTTCATAACCAAGCGTTTAAATCATGGTGCAACCTGGCACTTAACTTTTACGATGGCGCGAGGTGTAAGGTGAAACTGTTGGCGAAAAAGTACCTAGCTATTTTCGGCGAGGTTGGATTTAACTACGTTAGGTTTATATGGAGAATGGTTGGGGCTTGTGGCTAAGTAATAACAGCCGGACGGGTTGATCGATCAGGTTAAGCTACTCTTGCCGCGGTTGGTCCGTGATGGGTGACCATCTTTACATACTAAGACCCCTCCGTGCCCGTTAAGCCGTTGGTCTCGTCTGTCATTCGCCAGTCGTTACAGGTCGTCAGAGTCCCAAGGAGTATTAGTACCCAGTAACTGGGTTGTGGAGGTCAGATAGGCAGTCGCTCCATGTAAAATACTGGTATTCAGCTGCATCCGGTTAGACTGGAAGCCGACCCCAATATAGTTGGGAACGACTTTCGGCTGAATAATGATGAAGATCGATATTGAAAGGTGTTGAATTAAAAGTCTAAGAATTAAAGCATTGCACTGGAGAGGTTAATTGACCTACTTTTAATTTAAAATGAGTGTTTCTAATATTATCAATATTATGTTATAATCGAACTGTGTCAATTTATTATGTTATACGTACTGTTCACTATAATTAATTGCAAGCTATATACCTACCCAAAGTCTTATTTTTTAATTAATGCCATGTCTGTCTGCTACCTTCCAATGATGAAGGATAAAAAAAAACTTGTAATATCTGCATACGTAATGTTTATATGACGTAAATGTCTTGAGACAAAGTGCGTTATGTAGATTTATATAATTACAGGTATTTGTATATGTCTACATATACATTTGGCACTGTTAAAAGCGAATGTGAGCCGTTTTCCTTTTGCAGGCCGATAATTAAATTATACAAGAGTTTTAGACGATTTTATGTGTTTGGTAGTTTTATTATTATGACATAATAGCTGCGGCCCGCGACTTCGGTCGCGTGACATTAATAACTTTTGATTTTCTTTCTTGTTCTAAAATGCAATTAGTTTAATTTACTTCTTTTATCATAAGAAGCCCAATTCCCATAATTAGAAACGTACCAAATCTAGTCGTTATCTCATCTCAGCAACAATGAATGTCAAAAACTTGTCAAAAAATGTAGGGGAATTAAAGGATAGGTAATTTTTGACAAACTGAGATTGTGAACTAAACTTACGAGAACTGCCTCTCAGCTATCTGCCAATAAAAGTCCCATCTAAATTGGTCCAGCTGTTTCGGAGATTAGTCGAACCAAACAGACAGACAGACCAAAATTCAAAATATAGTTTTTTTGCTATAAGTACCGTAGTCCGTACATGTATACTCATAATTTTGCATTTAGTAAAAAGCTGTTATTTTGACATTACAAACAGACACTTCAATTTTATTTATTTGTATAGAAGAAAATAACCAACAATACGTGTTTATTATAAATATATTATTTTTATGTTCAACAAACAGTTGTAATAAACATGTTTTCAATAGATTCCGTCATATTCCGATAATCATCAATTTCAGTTTATTGGAGGAACTACCAATTGAATAGAACAATAGTTTATGACGGACAGACAGACAGACAGACACACGTGTTACGAACCTTCATAATATTTTTATTTTCAGGTTAATAACAAACAGAAATCCCTAAATACATCGCGGAAAAACTCAACTCAATCAAGGAACTTAAAACCAGTACTTTTTTTGTTTGGTGGGAAATCATCAAATGACCTTCTCCCGCTCTGGGCTGAGCGGAAGGGCGTGTCAGACTTTTACTGACTAAAACCCACCCGTGTTACTTCAGTTGCCTGTGCCAGGGGCCACGGTATCTCTTTCGAACAACCCACGGCCCTGGCAGGCATCGGCCCTAGCGGACCCCGTCAGTTCGGGCTGACATCTCTTTGAGGCGCGCGTGGAACACAACGCGCCACCTCACACCGATCTCAATTTGTCATTTTATAAACCTACTTCGGATCGATTTTTCAATCATTAGATAACTTTTCCCTGAAGAATAAATGTGACGTTTTCACAGATTGTCCATACAAAAACTGTCAAAATGACAAACTTATTCGTCGGATAAAAGTTAACTGGCGAATGAAATACCGGCCCTTATAGAAATAATTATCATTAATCAAACTGTTACCATGGGTGTCCGGCTGACTGCCCACTTAAACGACCTTTATTACAGGGTTATCATTAAACCGGAATATTGCCATATTAAATTGACAAGTTTCGAAATTGAGGAAATGGTTAAAATTGAGAGCTTGGTTGCGAATAATTACATGTAGGACCTAAATTCAAAAGAACGAATTATTGAAAATTTTCCATTTGTGCACCCACGTTTCATAGTGAGTAAGATTTTAATTATGAAACCACAATCTGGTATGACTGGAGTTTTTTTCTTGTGTCAGCAAAAAACAAACGAAAGTTACATCACACTGTGCTGAGGGCAGTCAGTAATTCTAGTAAAGCAAATATAGAAGTATGAGGAACATGATGTAAAGTTCACTCATCCACCATAGAAAAGGGAGGACTCTCTCGGACGGACCTCTGACCGGATGGTTGTTGTGTCTGGTGGGTTCTGCCCGACGATTCATGTCGGGACGTTTTATATTTATGTTAGTTGCGCGGTAAACTTTACTGGCGCGATCCAGGACTTTGCGTGATGTCAGAATAATGCGTAGTTTGCATGTGGATATACATTGGAATACTAAAGCAATATAAATCAGTCAGTTCAAAAGCGTTTAAAAATAGCGACAAGATAAAAACATAACCGTCTCCATAAATCGTCCTAACAGTACGTGCCTGACCTGAATAATAGCATCTATAACAGAATTACGTGAACTGTTATCTCTACATCTAAACTCAACCGCTTCTCAACCGCGCTATAAGCCCGAGATGTGTTAACAGTTGCGTCTTCCCATGCTGTCTTCCTTGAAGATATTATAACATATTATTACAGCATCGTGTGCATTGTCGCTCTTGTCACGTGCTGGGTTTGTTATTGGAGTTGAAGAAGGCATTATAAGAAAATTTATCGACTGTAATTCTTTGTGTGAGCACCATGGTCAACCACATCACATAAGGCTAATCGAGCACTGCGAAGCGATTTTTTTAATCGCATGTTCATGTTATTTTTGATAACTGACGAACCATTTTTACGCTAGAATCATGTGCTGAATTCTTGGTTACAGTTTGCGCGTCGATGTCCCTGTCGCTGCTATGTGTAAGTAGTCAAAATACAGGCTCGATTTTCTTTTAGTATTAGTTGTATCTAAAACATTATGTCGACGAGAAATTAATTTTTGTGTCACTTGAATATGATTATGGAAAATATGTAAAAAAAACCAATGGAGGGGGTGTAGAATCATGTCCTGAATTCCACCATGTGCTGAATCCATGGCACGAGTAAGTTGCGCGTCGATGCCACCCTGTCACCCTGTATAATTTCATTCATTTCATTTCATTTCATTTATTCATAAGAACAATTTACATTGTGTTGAATATAATATACACATGCAATTAATAAAACAAACACAAGGAACTATGAATACATAATGTCAAACAGTTTTAAAATCTAATGTCAAAACATTTCCAAATAAGACCAGGTTTAAGATAATAATGTCAAACAGTTTTCAATTTAATGTCAAAATATTCTAGATCATTTAATGTCAATTGATTAAAATTAAATATTAACATGTAATTCATTTAGGTACTATTGTGTGACATTAGTTCCGATACATTGTACAGACATTTTTCTAACAAAAAGGCCTTTAATTTTGTTTTAAACAACAATTCATTAAATACTGCAGAAAAATTACGTAGTACAGGTCGTCACGTAAAAAGAACGCTGGCAGTTTGTTTTGTTTTTTTTAAAAAACGTGTTTGCCTGCGCACTGAGCGATTTATCGATAAAATTGGTAACCTATTATGATTCTACAATAAAACAATTACACTTATATTATAAAACAGTAGCCTAGTACATTAGGACGCGAGTATACGCGTCCGCAGGCCCATCCTCTCCACTATCGCTCAGCGTTCTTTTTACGTGACGACAACTATAAATAAATCAATATTTTTGAAGTATTGGTGACATCAGCACGTTTAGCAAGAAAATTATCATGTTACAACATTTTAGCTGCGTCAGTTTTATAGGAACAGTGATGGTGAATGCCTCATCTTTACTAGGAGTAAGAATATGCGTCAATAAGCAAATAAGTACCTATTTAATTTATGCCGAATCATGAAATATGACAACCGCATTTTTCCCATCCGGAATTCCGGATCCAACCAAGTCAGCATCATTCCTAAATAGCTGAACGTAACGCAAAAAATTGTTAGATATTTTCCAAGAAACTCCGTAAGATGATCAATCAATCGTCTGTTATAATCGATTCGAAACACAAACCGACACTCGATTACCGATGCACACTCGAGTATTCGGACGTCACATCGATTATACCTACACTCATGTTCTGACGACACGTCGTGACGATGTATCAAGGTCGCCGGTGACTCAGTAGTGCAAGTCCGCACAAATCACGTACGATGTGAAATGTGAGGGAAATTAAAAATGAGAGTGAAGTGCGAAGTGTGTGCAGGCGGTGTGTTTAGTTTTGAAGGTAAAGATACAAAGTTACATCAGTGGTTGGGAACTTTCTGTGTCAAGGATGCTAAACAGTCGAGACGACCCTGGAAAGCATAGAACTTTTGTTTTCTCCAGATCGTGCCAAAGATGATCAGACAGTTTTTTAAAGTTTACGAGGTCCTGGGTTCGATTTCCGGGTAAGGCAAAGTGTTATTGGGTTTTTCCATCTGGTATTTTTCAGAAGCAGCCCAGAGTCTTGGTTTGCGCTCGGTTGACGACAATAGGTTCGCCCCGTATTACATGGAACTTAAACATACCTACCTGGCGAAATGTGGGTGTACTAGGTACACCAACTTCTGCCGAACCCTTCTTATGATATGCATTTGGTGTAAACGTCTCCTTCAATTGATATTATTCTTAACACATATATACCACAATGAAAAAAAAAACATTTTAAAAATCACGTCTTCACAGCATATCAATAAACCCGCAGAACATAGACAAACTAGTCTATCAACTAATAAATTACACTAAAACAAAGAGAATTGAACTTAGTATTACAAGGAGACCATAAAAGAAAAGAAGTTAACAAAGCAATCTCGATTAACACTAACATCAAATTCCAATGTTCTTGTCTCTCACGCACAGCTTCAAGGACTATACGAAAGAAAGAGACGGCGGCATAGTAATCAGTTTCGTATCGTAATCGTAATTTCGCCACGCGGCCATGGACATGTCAAAACGTTAGACGCGGGTTGAATGAAAATGGAGGATGTCTGACTAGAATTAATTTGTTTAGACAAAGGGTAACAATGCCTATGTAATTAGTACGTAGGTACTACAATGTTGGCAAATATAGGATAATCTTGGCTCAGCTTCTCGCTTAATCAGCATTTTCGTTCAAAATTATTTGTCTTTCTAGATTACGTAAGCGTGTCAATCCAGTTTAAAAACCTTGCTTGACCTCTTCAAGTTCTTAAAAACGGATTAGGTCAAAATGATTTCATCTTTAATGAGTATAAATTAAAATTCTTAAGACATTGTGTACACCCATTTTCTCTACGAAATAGGCGGAAATTAGACAATATTTTGGCGATAATATTTTCATGTTTTCGAATCATTATTCTCTACCTGTGTGTAATTCTTTGTTTAAAATATTTCTTCAAATTAATTGACCAGCTGGTATCAAAACTAATGTCATGTCATAATCACAGCCATTTCATAGTTTTTTATACAACCTGTTTTCTCCAAACCTGACTGAATCAGGCATGACAAGTTACTGACACTTGATGATCTACTAATATAACAACTGGATAGTTATCCGTCTTTTCTGCTGTTCAAAAACCAGTTATGTATTCCTTTGATGTTCTCCTTCTTTATTACATACTAGTTGCACCCGCAGTTTCACTCGCATAAGTCTCGATGCCGTGGGAATATCGATATAAAAAATATCGTTAAAAAAAATCGGTATAATAAAAGTCCTATACAAAGAAAAATGTAATATATATGTAATGTAATGTATGTACATATTTACAAAGAAAAATTGTATGTAAGTAGTTTATCAGCCATCTTGTTACCATAACACAAGCATTAGGTTGCTTAGCTTGGGACAAAATGGTGCTGTTGTGAAATGTCCAGGGATATTATTATTATATCCAGATCATGGTCTACCCATGTGCCAAATTTCATCCAAATCCGTTCAGCCCTTATAGCGTGAAAGCGTACCAAACAAACATACAAAAAATCAAATCTTATCTTTATGATACTAGTTTAGATAAATACAACGTGTCTGTATTTCCTACACTGTCTTTTTAACACTAATATTATAAAGTGGTAGGTACTTACTGTTTGTTAGTTTGGTTATAGGAGGTAATCTCCGAAATTACACATTCGATAAAAAAGCACTAGGTAATAAAATAATCAATAATCTACATACACTATTGCTGAGTGCCATAGGATATCTTTTGCGGTGTACCTAGTCGGCTTCCACGCGGACGGAGCCGCGGGCTTTCCTATCCTCAATTGAAACGATTATTACCGACACTTATTAATATTGTTCTACTATATTATATATAAATATTAATGTTCCATTCCATACCCGCTAATTATTTAACCAATTAGAAGTTATAAATATAGTGTGTGTACTGAAGATAGGTACTAGGCTCGTAGGAAACTATTGGAGGTCGCACGTGAAACGTTACACCGCACGCTCCGATGATTACTTGCAATGTTTTATGCTAGCCTGGTACCTGGTGAGGAGTTTCCTTGGAAAATCCTTAAGCGGCTCTTTTCTTGGGCAAGAAACTCCTTTTTGGAATGTTTGTAAATTAATGAAGAGAATTTTATATGGTTGCTTTACTTTACTTGCTGGAATTCGAATGGGTATTCTTCATACTGTAAGATAAGTAGAGCATAAAAGAGAGTTATTTTATATAAAAAGAATACCTACCATTAAAGAAAAAAAAGGCTAAGGAGTTTCTATCAAAAAGCGATTTAGAAATATTCATTAATTATGAATTAACTATTATTTAATATCAGTTCACTAAATGGTTTGAGGAAACTGATTTAGACAAAAATTCTAACTCAAACTCTATAGATTTACAGCACTATCAATGTATGGCATAGAAAACACTTTCTAGGATCACAATTTACATTATTTCAATAATTTACAATACTTACAGTTTACTGCATATTTTCTCCCAACGGGCTATAGGTACAATATAAATCCTACTAATATTATAAATGCGAAAGTTTGTATGGATGTATGGATGTTTGTTACTCTTTCACGCAAAAACTACTGAACGGATTTGGATGAAATTTGGCACACAGGTAGTTTATAACCAGGAATAACACATAGGATACTTTTTATCCCGAAATTCCCACGGGATCGAATCTTACGCGGGTGAAACCGCGGGGCGCAGCTAGTATTATTGTATTGACACCTAAGTTACCTTTATTTACCTACACATTACAAGCATATTTTCCATAATATATTTTTCCTTGTTCTAACTATTTCTTGTAATTAATAACGCCTGTATCCACTTGACTTTGAACCCTGCTGACCTCTGCACGGCGCAATGGTCCATTATTATGATAGAGGATAAACATTATACATGTGTATTGTTGACGGTCTAGTTTTTATGTCTTCTCGGAAATGCAAGAACGATATTTTATTTCTAAGGCTCCGTCAGACAGGTGCGACGCGGCGTTATAGTAATTATTGTTCTACTAGAATCGCGCTGCGCTGTCGCGTCGCGGCTGTCGGCGGGAGCATTTAATGTCTGCAGGTTTCATTTCGCGTAATGTTAATGTAATAAATGCTAATGTAATAATGAACGCTAGCTTATTTTCTATATATGATGAGACCCAATGTTACCGGTTCTCTTTTTTTTTAGAGAAAGAGCAAATAAATTCCTCTGTAGAAACTGTAGAGAATGAATTGATAAATGTCAATATTATAAACAATCCAAAAGAAACTAGTTATTTGATACGTTTTAAATAATGAAATAAAAGCAAAGTTAGTAAAAAATATATCTATGACGTTATTGCGCTTGCGGAAATATCTTGATGCAACTAGAATTACAATTTTATCTATTTAATCTTCTTAATAAATTTAAAAAACCTAAGAAAAACTCCTTTGTCTGAAATAAGGAGCACCACACATAGAAAAGACGCGATAAAAAACGCAACAATTCGAAAATAAGTTTGACTGTCTGACTGTTTGAAAGTTTCCTAGAAATGAACAAACATGAGTTTCCATCCCGTAAAAAAGTCTTAACGAAGTTGCGAGCTTAGTTTTAATAATAAAATTGATATCGGGAACATGAGTCATCATCATCAGTAAATAGTTTAATTAACTTCAAATTAATTATAATTACCTGGTTATCTATGTTGATTGTTTTACTTTTCTGTAATGCTGATAGTGACAGTAAGTAGTTCAAGTTCGAATACCCATTGTTTCAGGTAAAAGTCTCTTCACACAGTTTATTGTTTCAAAATGATGTAATTTACTGATTACTGAATTTATAAAAAGGCCAAGACGACTGCACACAACCATCAACTGCTAAATTGCAGGTCTACAGCAATGGCATAGCGTAGCTGTGATGCATCCCGTCTTAATCCTAAGGATCTCCCAAACAAACAACAGATTACTACAGAAAAAACAAATCGGCCAAGTTGCGTGTCAGACTTTGGTACGGAGTTTTATTTGAGCCTTATGCTGTAGGAGCCTTTTTTGCCTCGGCCAGTCTTACAGGTCCCATATTATTTTTATTTTTTTCTTTTACATACACCGTTTTTACTTTTGTGATTCCTGTGCGTGTCACAAAAAAAATTTTTTCTTTCTTTCTCTTTATTTATTATTTACGCATACGCATGGTTCCGTTTTCGCCATTTGGCTATGAAACCCTTTAGGCACAATACTTACACATTGAGCAACAATTCCAAACAAAGGAAGCGTGTTGCGTGAGAATAAACAATAACAATAAAGGTGACGTCGCGTCGCGCGTCGTCGCAACTATAACGCAAGGCAGCCAGTGTGCGGGGACCCTAAAACGTTAGTTATAATCACTTCAAGCTAAATTTCTGTCAGTTTATCTTGGTTCAACTTAAGTTAAATTCATTGCACGCATTATTATTTCTTACAAACAGGAAACATTAAGGAGCTGCTCAACGCAAAATGACTTCAAATATTCACATTTCTACCATAAAATAATAACAAAGTGTTTGAAACTGTAATTACGGAAAATAACTGTGGTACGAGAAAAAATTAATAAAATCTGACTTTAACTTAAAATTTTTTTTTTTTTTTTGTATGTTTTATTGTTACGCTTTCACGCTAAAATGGCTGAACGGTGAAGCGATCAAATTTGGCACAATAATTGTAGATCGTGACCCGGATTAGGGTATAGGATACTTTTTACCGATATTCCTTCGGGATAGAGACGTATGCGGGTAAAACCGCGGGGCGCAGCTAGCGATCAATATTATATTTTTATTTAAAACAACTTAATTTTACAGTTTTTTCTAACATAGGTAAACTAAGCAAGAGAGACGTCTAAAATATCTCAGTAGTAAGCAAAATTAGCTGATATTTTAACAATTTAAATTGTATTTTCTAGTCTAAATAATACGTTTTCTCATAAGTAAGCTCATGGCAGTGAAAGTAAAGATCGCAGATAACGCGCAAGGGCATGCTTCGGTAGCTCGCTGTTTAAATTATAAGAGGAAGGCATACTAACAAAAATAATTACTTTAATATACAATACAATGTTAAAAACACACAAGAAAAAAGTTGTTATTAAAGATATCATGCAGGAAAATGGATTATAAAAGACGAAGTTTAGGTATGATGCAATTAAATAATAAGGTTTACTTATAATATCAATTTATTACATATACTCGTATATCCGTGTCTCGGAAAGCACATTAAGCCGTTTGTCCCGGCTGTCATTCGAAGATCTTTGACAGTCATTACGGGTTGTCAACTAGTCAGCAGAAGCCCAAAAGTCTGACAATCAGTCTTAACAAGGGGTATCGCGTTACCCAGTAACTGGATTGTGGAGATCAGACAGGCAGTCGCTCCATGTAAGATACTGGTATTCAGCTGCATCTGGTTGAATGGAAGCCGACCCAAAAATAGTTGGGGAAAGGTTAGGCAGATGAGTCGTCATCTCAGTAGTCACCCAGTCCATTCATCGTTTCTTCGGTCTTGTCCTACTCTTATAGCCATTGCTTTTCAAAAAGTAGCAATTGAGTTTGAGTTGGTTTGATAGCAATCAAACCAAGTCGAGAGTTAATAATTATACTAAATTCCAAGCTATTGAATCATCTGTTAGATACTCGTCTCATTTAAATATCATTAAGTAAAGAAACACAGATGGCGCTTAGACTGTGATAGAACTACATTCATAGATAAAGGAATTCATTATTACCTGTAGAAGCCATTGTTAAGAAATAAAGACGTTAGTAGATGTAACATGAGGTCCTGGGTTCGATTGCCAGGTCGGGCAAATGTGTTTTTGGGTTTTTGTATCAGGAATTTCTCAAAAGCAGAATCCGGGCTGCCCTTGAGAAATTCCTGAACTTTCCTCCCTGATTCTAGATTTACTGGTGGGGTTGAAGACAATAAGGTCGCCCCCTATTACATGGGACTTAAACCTAACTGGGGAAATGTGGGTGTGTTACAATATACGAGATGGACCTCTGCCTACCCATTCAGGGAAAATCTATACAGGCGTGATGTTATGTAGTAGAAGTAACTTAGGTATAGCCAGACCAGCATTCTAATCGTGTAACACAATCGATATCGTAATCGCAATAACTTTCATTTTGACATTTACGAGTTACGAGTTACAATTTTACGTTTGTTATAGCATTTTTTCACAGCGGAAATTGTTGATCTCACACAATCTAGCACATTGCCATAGTGTGTTGCTGTGGTAACCTTTCATGAATAAATCAGTAATGAATTGATAAATGATTTTATTTCTGCAAGTAGGTATGTACACTTTTACACGTAAATCATATTGTTTTAAACTAAATGAGGTCCGCTAGAGTAGCTAATTAAACCTTTCGTCCTTATTAAATCATTAATTTATTAATAATAGCAGTTAACACTGGATTTAAGAAACTAATCAGTCATTGAATGAAAGTTAAGGGCATGGTGTGAAAGTCACCGCGCATGCAAAGGTTATGGGTTGCTAAACTACCATGAGCAGAAACAAATGAACGATTAGTTATTTAGGATTCAGAAAAGGTTACGTGGAAAAGATCGCAGAAAGCGATAAGGCCCTTTACAAGCCACGGTTTCACGGTTCGGCGTATAAACCGTACAAAATGTTAGGTATTATTTATTTTATCATCACACATGACCGATCCCAAAACTAAAAATATGGTGCCTTTTGAAATGAAATGTATATTTCCGGTGCTATTTTTAAAATTCATGACTCTCAGGAGCCCCAACCCCCCCCCCCCCCACCCCCTCGGACCGCGCCTGGAAAGAACCATTGCAACTTTGAGTTGACCTGTCCCCAGAGACGGCACCTATCTTCGTTACTTCTCATAAAAAGGGGGAAGAATACATTTACATAAATACACAAAAACTCACGCCTTTTCCCCATGGGGGCAGGCAGAAACTACAGAACGCCACCTGCTACGATCCTGTACATACGAGTACTTACTCCTTTTGCTTCGTTTACGTTCATACTCTAACTGCGTAACCCAATATCAATCACAATCCGAATCATTTTGAAGGATATTGCTAAACCATTGCATCATATGTTCGAAAAATTTGTCAGCTCAACAATGTAAATAACGCAATAAATGTTGTTGAACTGTCAAAATGAAAGCACTTGCTGCTGATAGTTTGTTACACAACTACCCCGCTGGTCATACACGCACGTCGGGGGAGGAGTTTTCTACTTTTATAAGATTCAATTCTCATAGATCATTCTAAATCAACGTGTATAATCAACAATAAACGCATTGTTTATATAGATAATAAAATAATGCTGATACAAACACCATAGTACGTGCCATTCAATTCGTAGTGAATCATTGAAACCGCATTGTATGCAGAATTCCTTCCAGCGCAGCCGAGCACGTTCATCGATGTAGGTAACTTGTGGGTGGCATTTTCAGGTATTTTTATTGTCCTTTATATTTCTTTTTTCTTTGTTCAATTGTTTATTTCTTAGCTGCTGTAGAAATTGTGGGAGAGCCTTGACCCTGATTATTGAAATAATTGCTAAAAAGTCTGCAATGTCTCTATTGAATACTGTTTTTCTGTCGCGTGTTTGAAAATTCCTCAGTGCATTGCTAGCATAATCAGCCTATAATGTTTCCACGGCTGGGACACAGGCCTCCTCCCGGTGAGAGGGAGTGGGCCTTAATCCATCACGCGGGCTCAGTGCGGGTTGATACATGTCTCATGTCTTCAAATTTTTAGTTTTAGGACATGAAATTTCGAACTTTATGCAAATTATTATAAATCAAAATCAAAGCATTTGTTTAAATTCAACCAACTCATGCAGTTTTTAATTGTCAAGGGGTTGGTCAGTCACAAATATGTAGTTATTTGCCCATTCCAGACCTAGTATGAGTAGGATCCATCGATCACTAGTTCTTTATTAGTGATCGATGGTAGGATCCTATGAAGAAAAACGAACAAGAAACTCCACGGACACTATTTTAAATCAAAATATTATATGTATATCTAAAGTAAAGTAAAAGTTCTTTCAATTGTATAGAAGTATTATTACAAGTACATACGGATGTTTTCTCATACGTTTGGGATGGCGCAACAATCGATGTTCAGAGATGATTGTGCATCTACTAGTACCTACTCACATAATACATGATGGGGCCATAGAATTGGCGGCTGAAAGAGCGGACATAGATCAACACAATGGGAATATTCCGGGGGAGAATTTCTAACAAAAGTATATCTTATGTTTTCAACGAAATATAAATTATTTTCCAAGCAATCACAAATTTATCGCCTTTAAAAACTCAAATAAGATGCAAAGTAAAGTAAACCTAAACGTTGCAATTTTTGCTATATTGACCCTGGCTTTGGAAAGTAGACGCTACTTCTCTATTTAAGCACCCTCGCCTTATCTTACAACACCTATTGATTAACTAGAATAACTAGCCTAATTCTCAAGGGCAGAAAGCGAGTATTGAAAGGTCTTCAATTGCATGGTCTGAGGACCTGGTGAACGTTGTAAGAAACTGTGAGGTCAGGACTCGCAAACATGTTCTGGATAGTATATGTAGATGCTTAGATTGTCCTTTGTCTACTCTTCGTCATATTTACGATGAGTAGCATGGCACTTCAACTAAGTGCTCATAAATACGAGCGACACGAGGCAACTGCAGCCATCAACGGTAGAGGCAACTGCAGCCATCGACCAATCGTGCTCCTGTATTAGAGTACGGTGCTCAAATACACGAGCGGCGTGTTGAAGACAGCAGCCGCCGACATCATAAGTCGACGGGTGCAGTTGCCTTTGCCGTCGACGCGTGTCTCTCGTGTGCACACTTATTCACTTCTTTTAACATACATTACCCATGCATTGTAATTTTCCAACTCATGACAAAAAGAGCTTATTTATTTTGTCCTAACTACATAGTATATTAGTTAGGTGTATCACAAGTTCTACAAAAAATCGTAAAAAAATGTATTATAATTAGTCAGAGTCACCTCTAGTCGCGTCTTATGTGTGTCGTTACTTCTCTGGCCACACACCAGTTCAATAGACAGTACCTTCCTGTTACAATCGATGTTCGCATGACACTATTCCTATACTCCACGTCTATCTGCCTAGCTGCTTATGTAACCTAAGAGTAAGGTATAGGTGTATGTAGTTAGTTTAGAAGATGTAAAGTTTTTGACTCCTTCTACAAGGGCACAGGGCTACAGTTAAGTAGGTATATTAATTCAGAATGAATAAGTATCTGTCTGTCTACTCCAAAAATTTAATGGAGAAATAGCTTGAAACCTGAGTGGTAATTCTCGTAATTTTAAGAACGTTCACAGTCTGATCTCAGTCTCAATCTATCTAAAATTCCTATAATTTCCCTACATATTTGACAAGTTTTTGAAATTTGTTTGTCGCCGAGATGAGACTGCGACTAGATTTTGAACGTTTTAGATTACGAGACTTGGCCTTCTGGAGAAAAAATATACTTTGGACCTAACATAATGCGTCAGCGAACAGTATTCGCGTTAATGAATTTTGGGCCAAACAAATCTAAAAAACTATAATTATATACATACTTTTTCGTGTTATTTTCGCCATCAACACGTACAAAAGAAGAAGAAGATACTTTTAACCCTGACAATCAAACTTGCAGGTACAGACGGCCAGCAACAACAATCTGGGAAGCTACCACAATCTGTTAAATTTCTTTAATAGATTTTCAACTTTATCACTAAATCATTAAGGTTCAAGGCTGTTTGGGAAAATTTGACAGTTTCGGGTAGCTTGACCTGCTGGCGTCTGTACTAAAATGAAACAAAGCATTCGTACCGTATAACAATTTTAGTTTCACTTGTCATAATTTAAAACATTATTATAACTAATGGACGGTGGTCATGCACCTACGCAAAATAATAATCCTAAAAAAAACGAAAGTGTTACCACAGTTACCCGATTTGAAAGAGTGAGAGTGTTGATTACTCCGCACTTTTTATGTAATCTATCAATGAACGGCTCAATATAATACCTTGAATTACTGCCTATTGATCGTCTGTGGCATTTTAATAAAGAAATAATTAAGGGAGCGTACTCAGTAGGCTTTTTTTTTTTTTTTTGTGGATGGGAAATCATCTAATGACCCCTCCCGCTCTGGGTGGAGCGGAAGGGAGTGTCAGACTTTTACTGACTAAAACCCACCCGTGTTCCGTCCTTAGCCCTTTCTGTTCCAGGGCAGCGGTTAACCTTTCGGAAAATCCCGCCGCCCCGGCAGGCTTCGGCCCTGTGGGGCCCCGTCCTCTGCTGACATCTCTTTGAGGCGCGCGTGGAACACAACGCGCCGTCCGGCACGGGCCTGGTCCTGATCGGACGGTGAGCTACCCATTACTCACCGCCCGCAGGCCCGCGCCTACGGTGGCCGGGAGTCGTCACGCGGCTCCCGACGCCCGGAGCGTCTCCCACGGCGGCTGAGGCGTGAGGTTCTCTCCCTCAGCCTCCCCGCCACCTCCTTCGCTAGCATGACTGCTTCGCAGAAGGAGGTGACTGCCTCCCACTCCCTCTCGCCCCGGACCATGGCTTGCACCAGAGCCGGACGCGAGAGGTCGCCGCCGTTGCCGATCGCCTCTACGAGGACACGGCGGGGCTCCGCCCAAGCAGGGCAGACCTCCACCGTATGCTCCACCGTGTCCTCTGGGCGATCCTGGCAGTGGTGACACCCGGGCGTCTCCTCCCGCCTGATGATGTGCAGGAACCTCCCGAAACATCCGTGTCCGGAGAGGACCTGCGTCAGGCGGTACGTGAGAACGCCGTGACGCCTCTCTAGCCACTCCTCAAAGAGGGGTCTTATCGCCACAATCGTGGCGTGCCCTGCGCTGGGTTGCGATAGTCGCGCCTTCCATTCCGCCATGAGATCGCGCCGGAGGTCCGTCCGCTCCGCAGCGATTTGCCGCGGGTGCAGAGTTTCCCCCCGGCATAGTGCCTCCGCGCGCCAGTCATGCAGGCGCGCGAGGACTATCGCCTCCAGATCCCATGGCGGCAGTCCGGCAAGGAGGCTTGCCGCCTCGCGCGAGATCGTGCGGTAGCCCCGGATTAGCCTTGTGGCTACCACCTTCTGGGGCGCGTTCAGGTAGTGTGCGGCTCGAAGCCGCAGTGAACGCGCCCACACCGGGGCCCCATATAGGGCCATGGACCGCACGATCCCCGCGTAAAGCCTCCGGCAGGAGGCGTTTGGCCCCCTCAGGTTGGGCAGGAGCCGCTTTAAGGCGGCCCCGGCCCGTTCCAGTTTGGGGGCCAAACGTCGAAAATGTTCGACGAAGTTCCACCGGCTGTCGAGGACGAGACCCAGGTATCTCATCGTTGTCTCGACGCCGATGTGAACCCCTCCTACCATCAGTTGGGATCCCGAAGGTGGCCCGTACCGGGGCCCATGAAAGGACATGGCCTCGGACTTGTGCAATGCCACCTCGAGACCCAACCGCCGGATCCTATCCACGACTATCGCAGCCCCGCGTGTCATCGCGTCGGCCGCCGCCTGATACGACCTCCCCTGCGCCATACGCTTAAGTTTGGAAAGTGAGCTGTGAGGTGTAGAAGAAAGTATTGTTACCGAATATGTGATTAGGATGACTTTGCAAAGGTCGAGGTCGTCGTGCGATGAGAATAGTTTTCACCATTTCACTTACAGTACGGCTAATGCAAGAACACTTCTTCTTGACACCTGTCAGTTTCATTCAAACGAATACGTGTTTTGCGAATTTGGTCTTTATTAGCTACTAGAATTGTCGCACTGACAGGTGTCAGGAACGCATTTTCTCGACGGCCGGGCTGTTGTGGTAGAAAAATTATTTGGCAAGTTAAATCACACCAAATTTAACTTGCCAAATCATTTTAGATTTTAGAGAGGCAACTGAGGTAGAGTTAATGAACAAGTGTTAAATCTTACCAATTGTGTAACCCTTTTAACTCATCATCATCTGCCTAACCTTTTGCCAACTATGTTGGGGTCAGCTTCCAGTCTAGCCAGATGCAGCTGAATACCAGTATTTTACATGGAGCGACTGCCTATCTGACTTCCACAACCCGGTTACTGGGTAATACGATACCCGTTGTAACCCTTTTAACTATCTATTTAGCTCGTAATGTCCCACTGCTGGGCGCAGGCCTCCCTCTCCCATTTCCACACACTTCTGGCCATTGCCTTTGCGGACCAGTCCTTACGGTAGGAGTCAAGTTCGTCCCTCCATCTTCGTCTTGGTCTGTCACGATATTGTCTGGTATTTAATGGGACCCCATCAGTGGTGCTTTTAGCCCACAGCTCATCTGGCACGTGGCAGACATTTTTAACTACCATTCAAATAATCAGCTGGACAAAATGCTAACATGTATGTATATGCACTTACCTAAATTAACGCATCGTAAAACATCGATAAATTAAGGTTCAAGTAATTCTACAAAATACCACAATTTATCAGTGTCGACTGTCCGCGCAATATTCTATTATTGATTGATTGTTTTATAATGACTCCGGTGATTGGAAACCAAAGATCAACGAGTTATCAAAGCGATAAAGGTACCTAATGATACAGAGTTTGATAATAAAAGTATCTTTAGTTGGTATAAACTGGATACAATAATGTCGGTGCATTTTAACAGCAACACGAGAGATGATATTTAAGTTAGTGCAGTTAGCTTCACTAACACCTCGCTGACTGGTTGATACATACATAAACTCATGCCTTCTTCCCATGGGGGTAGGCAGGAACTACAGAACGTCACATGCTACGATCCTTACATACTCCTTTGGCTCATTGACGAGGGGTCTCGGTATGTAAAGATGGTCACACATCCACGGACCGACCGCGGCAAGCGTAGCTTAACCTGATTGATCCGTGCGGCTGTTATTACTTAGCCTCGAGCTTTTGTTTTACGTTTTATAGTTTTAAGGTGTATTTATTTTGCTGTAATGCCAATAAACGCATTTTTCTTTCACTCAAAACAAACAACCGTATGTGTGTATCATAAATATGCGGGAATTTCATTAAAGATTCCACCGTTCACCTCAGACTTGAATCGCCAATCCCTGTCTGCGTAGATTGCATTGCTGTAACCATACGCCTACAAGACGTGTGCCAGACGTCGCATAACAATGCCATACTAGTAGCCATAATGTTGCCATGTCTGATGGCAAGTTGGCAACGAACAATGCCGAGTCATGACGCAAAAATGTTGAACAATTGTGGTTGGAAATTATGGTCAAAAGCTGTCTGGTAAGGAATTTTCGAGAACCTTTTAATGTGTAAACCTTTCAAGAAGGTTATCCACCTTGATCTATCGTACACTTAGAATATACTTTATCGTATAGGTCCTGTACGACACTCCTGTAATTAGGTAATCCTACTAATATTATAAACGCGAAAGTTTGTATGGATGGATCGATGGATGTTTGTTACTCTTTCACGCAAAAACTACTGAACGGATTTGGATGAAATTTGGCGCACAGATAGTTTATAATCAGGATTAACACATAGGATACTTTTTATCCCTATATTCCCACGGGATCGAAACTTATGCAGGTTAAACCGCGGGCCACTGCTACTCTTGTTATATAAACAAAAGAGCTATGATTTTAAACAATTGCACTTTTTAATCAGCAAAGGAAAAAAACAATAGCAGTATAACTCGAGGCAGCCATATTATTTGGAGTAAAAAAACAAAAGCATAATTGGTAGCGTTACCAACATACAAATTCCATTGTACTTTTTACTTTATTGCTAACAATAAAGTTAGGTGAATGTCATTTGAGAGTGTGCGTAGATAGAATAAATACTGCACGTAGACCAGAGTAATTTAGTAACAGTTTAGAGTAAGATTGAGACACAGCAACTAGACAGATTTATCTCTCTATAAATACAATGATGGTGCTCAGTAGCAAGAAAAAGTTAAAAAGTGTAGGTACTGAAAACTCTTGTTTGGACACAAGGCAACACTGTTCCGTCTATAATAGGCTAGTCCCAGTAGTTTCGGCTGTGCGTTGATATGTCAGTCAGTCTGTCAGTCAGTTTCTTCTTTTATATATACATACATATAGATTTCTGTTCCTAGTGTAAGCACTGTCTATCTCCGTTTACACTATAACTCAAACACCTGCACGTGTTATCGAAGTATGCGCACTTTGCCAACACGTGAGCGTTGAGCAAAGCATCGCCAATATTGGCCCACACACGGCCAACAG
The DNA here is from genome assembly GCA_949629185.1 of Apamea crenata. Lineage (NCBI taxonomy): Eukaryota > Metazoa > Arthropoda > Insecta > Lepidoptera > Noctuidae > Apamea > Apamea crenata. The sequence goes on from OX451375.1 coordinate 1,085,240, forward strand.
CTTGCCAAACATCGCTTGTAAAGGTCGCGTTACATAATTTCGGATGTATCCGGCGGCATACTTACCGACTTCGCCGACTATGGTTTGTTGACCGTAATTCTTATAACTATATAAAATATTTCGGTCAAGTGCATATTTAATATGCGAAGTTTTGTCACTGGTATCGCAATTCGGTTTTAGATTGGCGTACTGTGAATGTTACTTCATAAAATGATCTAGTTTTAGTTGAGATTAATAATGGCTAGAATTATTCTTTTGGCGAAATATAACTGGCATAATGTTTGGTACACCTCTGGCTAACCCTTTGGCAATTAGAAGCGTGATGTTATGTTGTTATTCCTACCTACAGATTACTACTGTTTTTGTTAACATTGTTATTTGATTAAATAAAATTATTATTATTATTCAATTTAGTGCCAATTTCATCAATAAAACTGAACGCGATCAGCAATCTAAACTGCGTTCAACAGCTGTCAGTGTCATGAAGTCAGTTTAAAGAAATCTGCCTTTAGTCTTGTTCACTATAGAGCTAAATAACTCAATCTTATGTAGAGAGTAGCTTTCAATTTCACCATCACCCACACTCTTGAAACCGGAACAAGACGTTGTTGCTATGCAGCAAAAATTGATCTAGTGATTACAGAAAATAGGAATCTTGTTACAGTCTGGCCGTCCAGAGAATGCGTTCCTGACACCTGTCAGTGAGACAAGTCTAGTCACACTAATATTATAAATAAAGGCGAAAGTTTGTGAGTGAGTGTGTATGTGTGTGTGTGTTTGAATGTTTGTTACTTCTTCACGCTCAAACGGCTGGACCAATTTTGATGAAATTTGGTATGGACGTAGCTGACACCCTGGATTAACACAAATTACTTCTTACTACTTTATTTCGATATTCCCATGGAATCTAAACTTATGCGGGTGAAACCGCGGGGCGCAGCTAGTAGCTTATAAAAATCAAATTCGTAAAACACGTATTCGTTTGTATGAAACTGACAGGTGTCAAGAAGGCATACTCTCGTCGGCCAAACTATAGCAAGATTTCATCACTGTTATAGTAAATTAGTTTAAAAACGTGAAAATAGAAACAGCTATAGAATCGGACTTGAGAAATACTAAAGTTACAACGTTCTTTTACAATTATTTTACAACGTTCCTGATATTTTAGGTAACGATACGGTTATTTTCACTGAATCCGGAATCAGAAGTTTCCGTTATATTGTGTAAACAAAAAGTGTGAACAAAACTGAAAATTCAGGCTGTAATGTTAGCACGATCTTTTTGGTTCAATACTATGGCATGACGACCGATTCTAGTGACATTTTACATAATTATGCATATTAGCACTTAGTATACATAATCAGTCTTTTAATGTTCCCACTGCTGGGACACAAGCCTCTTCTCTGTGAGAAGTGTGCCGTTATCCGCCACGCGGGCCCAGTGTGGGTTGGTAGATATCACCTGTCTTCGAATTTTAGGTTCTAGGACATGTCGGTTTCTTCACAATGTTTTCCTTCACCATTTTTGAGAGCAGTGGTGGTGGAATTAAATACACAAAGTGCTTGCCTGGGTTCAAACTCACGACCTACAACTCAAAAAGTCGGGGCCAATACCAATACCACTGGGCCACTGCTCTCACACTCTCACACTCGCACTAAGTAATAATATTGATAAATGAACTGTTGAGACGTATAAGATAATATACAATAGGTCCTTCATATATATTAAGCACGCTACTATATTGAGAAATACGTAATAATACGGAAAACACGGTATATACGGAATACGTATAAAGAACCAACTTCTTCTTTTTATAAAAGCAGCAGGTCTCACTTATCTATAACATTTCTATCCTACCTATTTCACGAGAGTAACCACAAAATCAAGGTGGCTCTAGAAAAGGATGCCTGGAAGGATTTGGGGGAGGCCTTCGCTCAGCAGTAGGACAGAGTAGTCTAAGTAAAAAAGAAAAACCTTTGCCAACTCCAAAAAAATACAGACGACAACAAAAGGACACTATCCTCAAAACATCAAAGTTTGACCCAAATACCACTATTATCCTCATCCATTGAACATCGGAGGCGAGCGGAAGCAACGAGAGAGAATGGTTGCACAACCACTAGTTAAATGATCGACTCGCTAACGTGACATAACTGTGATGAAACCCTTGCGTCACCAGCCGCTTCATTTCGAATGACCACGAGTCACAGATATTTATTATAGATCCGTTCTTACTCTGTGTAATTATAAGGTATAGTAGATAGTGGTAGTGCTACTATATGAATGATGATATGGTTAGAAAGGGGGTGACTGTCGAGATGGCGGCTAATAGACATGTTGCGCCGATGATGAGATAGTAGTACTTGGCTCCCGGTTGGTGATGATCACGAAGTAACTATATCAGTGATAATACACACAACATCACGCTTGAATTCCCCGAAGGATTCGGCAGGGGTGTACCTATAGTGCACCCGCATTTCGCCAGTTATGTTTAAGACCCATGACCAAGTCACATGATCTGACCAAGATTATGTCTGCACTTTAAAAGAGACTGTGAACTCTGAGTTTGTTTCGGCCTTTCTTCTCAGAGTAGTCAGATAGGAAACGCCGACCTCATCTAGATTTTAGTGTTTGTACAAATCTACTTACAAAATAAAATCCTATTGCCGTCAAACGGGACCAAATCCAGACTCTGGGCTGCTAGTAGGAAATTGGAAATCCTCAACAACACTTTGACCGGGAACGGCCCAGCCGGTCGATTCGTCGTAAAAATCTCACCGTGAAAACTCAAGTGAAGTGAGCTTGATGTGAGTTGTCAGTGGTGTCAATCTCTAGTATTATTTGGAATGACAGCTCACTCTACGCTCACTTCACCTAAGTTTTCACGGTGAGATGGTTACAGAATCGCACAGCTGGACCTCATTCTCAGTAGTAGCGACTACGATTATAGTGTTATTAAAGTGGATTGTGTTACGTTGACATATTAATGAGAGGTAGTGTAGTATCCTACTTGCCTATTATGAAGACGAAGACGTATATGATGTCAAGATTATCGGGTGGTTAAAAACATATGCTGCGATTTCTGCTGAATGTCATCGCGTATAATTATTAATAACGTACCGTAGGTCAGGTTTCTTGTTGAAATGAATAGTTACACACATCCGGTTTCTAAACCGTTCAAGGGTTTGACGTTAACGTAATGGAGATACATTCGGGATCTTCTCTGAAAGTCGCACGAACTTATATCATTTAGTGGATTGGTAAGCGATTACGCACCCAAGTGCGAAGGGTACCCTGGGTTTCCCCGTTTTCCCTCATAGTTTTCCGTCGTGAGATCGTTCCAATTAGTACCGCCTTTTTGAAACACGATAATGTATAGTTTGTTAGCAAATGTCAAAGATGAAAAGGAAAACAAAAAAAAAAAGATCGCTCTTACCGATAAGACCGCCCTTTGTGGGTTTTTTACAAAGGGTGACCCTTTGTAAAAAAAATCTATATTTATGTGTGTAATTTATATGGTGTACATAATAAAGAGTATTCTATTCAACGTGTTTAGGGTTAACTTTAAATCTAGCTAGAAATAACTGAATATGACTAATAAGGTCACTAAACTAGAGTATTACTTACATTTCGCAAGTCCGCACTCAGCGTTCATGCCTTTCCATTTTAACCAACTATACTATGTATCTACATATACTTGCATAGTATATTTTATTACCTGCTACGCCCGTTTACTTCGTTTACTCTAAGTAAAGCATCTTTGACTGTATTTATAACAATACTGAGCAAGATTGGTTCAACTCTAAGTTAGTTCATCCTTCTCTTGCACTTATCTCAATTTATTTGTGGTCGGCGCAGCATGACTTCTTCTTCCATACTTCTCTATTAGTCGTCATCTCAGTAGTCACCCCCGGTTTAGCCATATCATCTTTCACACAGTCCATCCATAATCTTTTTGTTTCGTTTCATAAGAAAAAGTTTACCACGGAATTTATGGTTATGAACACACACACACACACAAACATTAGAAGCCCGAGTCTTACCAAGGGGTATCGTGTTACCCAGTAACTAGATTGTAGAGGTCAGATAGGCAGTCGCTCCATGTAAGGGGTGACTACTGAGATGACCTCAGTAGTCACCCCCTTTCTAGCTATATTATATTTCATACAGTCCATCTATCGTTTCTTTGGTCTTGCCCTACTGTATATAACAGTAAGGCAAGTCCAACCACATTCATACTCAATACTTACTACAACCCCCTACCTTACTTATACTTTCCTCATTTTTCCGCATCGCGTGCCCATACCGAGACAACCAATTTCAAACCTAAGTTACTTAAAACACAAAAGAATACTTCAATATTTAATAAAAAATACTGCACGTATTTTGAATAGACATTTTTACTACTGTTTTATATTGTAAGTTTATAACATAAAACAGTAGTCACCACTGAGTATACCTAGAGAAACATACGGGTGGTCAATTACTTATAGATAATACCAAAACATTCATAAATCATCACAGAATAATGACCACTCCATACGATCATAGCCAATATGTATTTACTAACACTGTAAAAGGCAATGCATATGATTATGTAAAGTATCAGGCACCAGCCGCACCACAGATGCCACAGTCTACCTTATTGAGCTCCTTACAAGTTACAGTATGTCAACGCGAGTGTTTTCGCAGAGCAATCGTGTAGTGGTTTTAGTTGAAAGCAATATAGGACGAAATTTTTTACGGTGTTACTAGATTGCCGTCGCCCGCCTCACAACAAAATCGAACGTTCGATCATCGATTAGCATACCTTTTAAAATATAATATACTGCAGGGTTTGAGCAATTCCACACTTTTAGTTGACAAATTAAAATATTTGACATCGATCGATCGCTACTTGCACGTTTAGTTATGTGAATGTTGTTTTGTCACTTCTCAAGTCCTGACATATTTTTGGAAGTTGAACTACTGTTAGTAATAGATACACTGTGGTCGTACTAGTCTTAGAACGAATCGGTTCAGACAGGATGCGTGTTATTAGTCAGTAATGTGACGCGAAGGGCGCCAGAGATGCAAGTAGAACGGATACCGACCAAGTTAACCATATCAGACGGAGTTGGGGCACTTGATCAGGAAAGTTGTGGAAGTTTTATAATTGAACTAGCTTTTGCCCGCGGCTTCACCCACGTAGAGGTCGGAAATCATTTCACGGAAACTAGAGAGGGATACAATGTGTTCTATGTCCTAACCCAGGTTATGGTCTACCCATGTGTCAAATTTCATCCAAATCTGTTCAGCCGTTTTAGCTTGAAACGGTAACAAACAAACTCACTTTCGCATTCATAATATTAGTTAGGAAGTTAGAATTGCTGTCATTTTCTGACTCGGCTTTTTCCCCACTATTTTCAAGTATGTATGCTACTAAATAATAAATAATGCAACGAGGGGAATTATAAGCTTTACTTATACATTTGGGATTTTATTCCACAATCAACAGTTTTTCTTTCTCCTGGCCCTTGGGTGCTTTTATCACGAATGATGTATAAGCGTAAAATGATTATTTAGTGCAGTTGGTAAGGCTATTGACTGCCCAGGTTGCGCCGAACGTACTTAGGCAAGTATCATCCCTTATGGAAGCTCTTTGTTATACCATGATAGTTGATACTCAAATAGGCTTGAGTTTACCAAAGTACAAACCCAATATCACCTATATAGGTGCATAAACATTGAAGCTTCTCACAAACACAATCTAAAAGGTCAGGCTTGAGCCGCCGGCCCAAAACTGACCGGATTGTTTTCACTAACCTTGGAGGGACGTTGCGATACATGTTTATATGCGCGGACGCATGCTACTACGAAGGTTTGCAGCGTTGCAAAACCTTACACCGATCTGGCAACCTCGCAATAATGATGACACCGAGAATCAATTGATGAGAATGTTTGATTGATGGATTGTGGAAATGGTGATAGGTTCCTACAGAACTGGCGCCAATTCCCGTAATTAAAAACTTTCAAAATCTAGTCGCAATCTCATCTCAGCGGCAATCAATGTCAAAAACTTGTCAAAAATGTAGGGAATTTAGAGGTATTTTTGACAGACTGAGACTGAGATCAGACTGTGAACGTTCTTAAAATTACGAGAATTGCCCCACTGTTAACTTTAAACAAGTTTAACACCAACAAGTTATATTTATTGAAGACCTTGCATTGGCCTCAACCGTGCGAGGTCGATCTGAGCATCATTTTATAGGAATTTGGATTTACCAAGATACAAAATAATGTTTGAGCATAACAGTGTGTTTTGTGTGTTGCTTCATTGTTTTCTTTCTCCCGGTTTGCCAAAAAAGGCAAGAGATATTTTAAGTGGGACAGGGGATACAAGGAGTATAGTAGTTAGGGAGTCAGATAAGGTTTAAGTACGTCCCCACCAAAAAACTCCTCTAAATGTACTCTTTTCCTTCAATAACCATATAATAGAAACAGTTAATGAATTCAAACTTTTAGGCATAATCATAGACAAAAATATAAATTGGAAGTTACACATACAAAACATAAAATCAAAACTATCGAAATTTTCATATGCTTTCCGGGAAGTTAAAAAAACCACAAATTTACAGACTGCTCTGGTTATGTACTACGCCTATGCTTATGCATGGCTTAGCTACGGCATCATAATGTGGGGATACAGTACAGATGCCCCAACACTATTCACCGTTCAAAAGAAACTTATCCGTATCCTGGTAAATATACAACAGACAGATAGCTGCAAACCCCATTTTATAGAACAAAATATCTTAACTCTGCCTTGTATGTACATACTTGAAATATGCAAATTTGCTCACAAACACCAAGACTTTTACACTAAACGAGAAGACATACAAACAAGGTACACACTCAGACACAAAACACGACTCAACCTGCCATCATCCCGCTTAAAAATACATGCTACAAGTCCTCTGGTAATGTCAGTAAAAACATATAATGTGCTACCAGAAACAATAAGAAAAGAAAAAAAACTCCATTTATTCGTAAATAAATTAAAAAAGATATTACTAAAAAAATGTTACTATAGTGTCGACGAATATCTAAATGATAAATCTCTAAAACTTGAAAAATAAAGTCTTTTGCAATTTTAATTCTAATGTTAATGTTATGTCTATGTTTTTAGAATAAGTTGAATTATTATAAGATACTTAAATGATAAGTCCTCTCCAAATTTTATTCATAATATCTTTTGCTGTGCCCGACAGGGTCCACGATTGTTACCTACCAAATAAATGTTTACCACCTAAGCCTACATTGTGGAATGCAATAAAGTATTGAGTATTGAGTATTGAGTCTTGTCAGGACAGGCAAAGAGAATCTGTCTATGACAAATTTTCTCCCGAAGTAAAATAAACGACTATTGAGTACTAGCTTATGCCCGTGACTTCATCCGCGAGAAATTTCTTGTTCCACCGACCCATCCCGTTGCATCGCATTGCCCACCCGTGCCACCTCGTTTTCTTTCTGAATTTTTTTCGTTTTGCTCGGCTCCTAAGGGTCCTGGCGTGATGTTAGCCGTCCTCAAGAATAAGGCTATCAAATGCAAAATGTTTTTTTCTAATTCAACCAGTACTTTCAGAGACTGACAAACTCTTCAGTTTTATTGTTAGTATAGATATAGATAGAAAGATATTCGCTAAAATTAAATACAAATACGTAAAGAAAAATACTAATTATTCACATTCATAGATTATTGCACGGGCATTTGACGTTATGAAGTACCTTTCGTCCCAGAGAAACTTAAAGTTTTCCTAAGGAGATCTGTGGACTCAATATTTCTTCATATAAACACCTATTCATCTCTCATAACTCTAATAGCTATATAATAATGCTTGACACATAGTTTTTATACATAACCCATTGTTTACTGACCTCTCTGACCCCTACATAAAGATTATATGCACTCTAATGGCTACGGCAATAAGGTTCATTGTCGAAACGATATTTATATTATGTCTTCAAGGATTGATTTTCGTCATAAGCTTGAGACAAAACCCATGAGAAAAATACTTTGACGCAATAATTATATAAGATTGTGCGAATATTTTTGACAGGTTTTATAGGTTTACAAATAACCTGTATTTGACAGAATTCCTGGGTTGTTCAAGTAGTCTCGAATCTCGAAGTCACTTCTAGGCAAACTTATACTACGTTCGACTGCATTCTTATTTACCATCTGGTGAAATAGTGGTGAAATGCAAACCTTAACTGGTCCTAAAGTGTTGTAATTTGTGCTCTAAATTGCAGTATAGGGTAGCAATAATAAAACATATGACTTGATATCAATGTACAGACGTCAGCAGGTCAAGCTCCCCGAAACTGTCAAATTTTCCCAATCAACCTTGAACCTAATGCTTTAGCAATAAAGTTGAAAATCTATTAAAGAAATTTGGCATATTGAAGTGGCTTGATGTGCTGGCGTCTGTACACCACCAAAGAAGTTAGTAAAACAATCTTTGAATGAAATTCATGGGCACACAAAAGTACCTTTTTTTCGCAAATGACGTCTCACAGGCCATTGTGCCGCGTTGTGTTGCATTGTGCATAATTAGTTTAAATTAAACATCTAATAAACACCTATTTAACAAAAAACGGTTTTAGCTCTAAAAAATTAACTAATTTGCAAAAGTGCTTTTGTAACCGCGCGTTGATGTCTTTTCTGCGTAAAACAGTTTCGGGACCACATTTTTAGTTTTTTATTTTATTATATGTTTTTAAAGTTGAAATTATTTAAGTAGGTAGTGACTTTCAATGATGAATTGAATAACAGTATGAGTATTATTATGCTATGTCAAACCCTCATCTCGCTAGAGATTTTATCATCCATTTTACATTACAAAAACTTGTAGGTTTTGTTTGCGCAAGATAATAAAAACTATTCACATTGACTAACACGTGATATCAATATAAATTAAATAGGTTTTCAGTATTCCTAACTTTACATAATATGTAGATCACTGTTTCCCTATAATGCTCGCTTATATCTTCAAAATAACTGATTATCCATACCTACTAATATTCCTTCTAATATGTATAATAAATACGAAAGTAACTCTGTCTGTCTGTCTGTAACCAGTTCACTCCTAAAACACTGAACCAATTTGACGGATCGGTAGCCTGCTGCTAGGAGAAGGACATAGCCAACGTTGATCTTGGATACTTTTACAAAAAAAATTACGAAATACACGCTGACGAAGTCATATCAATTATGATGAAGGGCGGGCGTCTCGGAAAACTCTCTTATTGAATGTTTGATGTTCGAAAAGTGCTGGTTCTTACCCTAGTTGTAAATAAATGGCTTTTGATTTTGATTGGATAAGCTAACTTATAAGTCACTGCAAAGTAACGAATTATTTATAGTAGACACTAACATTGTAACTCTAACCAAAGATTATCGAGCAAACCATTATTTAAAACTGATGAGGTTTTTTGTCACGTTGCGTACGTTTGACCTCATACATCAATGATAGCTATTTCCTGTTAGATACAAAGTCTTTATTATTACAATCTGAGGCTTTTTCCTAAGAACTAATAATATGTTGTACAATCAGAGAATTGATTGCTAAGCAAATTAAGACGCCATGTTAACTTGCTGTGTTATAGCGATTTCATAAAAATCTTAAAGAATGACAGTTGTTACGTTATAACCATTCCATAAAAATGTTAAAGAGTGACAGTTGTGATTTGAATGTACGGACAGTTCAAATAGTTAATTTGCTTGATAAGTAATTTCCGTGACCATATCTAGTTTGTTTTCAGTATTCTAGAACTAATATACATATTTACGCAATAAAAGTTACTGGGGAATTCATTTATAGCTATAGTTGTTCATCGCGGGCTATCAAAGATCGCTGTAATTGTGGAAAATTCCTTAATTGCTTTGCCTGTAAGGTAGATAAGTCATCAACTGCAACACACTGCAGACAAATTCCATTCATTTATTGTTTAAATCAGATGGAAAAACCCAGTAACATTTAGCCCGACCCGGGAATCGCACCCAGAGCACGTCATGCTCAGCTGTAGCGCTTGCGACCAGTGAGGCAGTCACACCAAATATCCACCTAAATAAAGCCCAAAGTATATCGCATACTAAACAAGCTACAAGTCCGCATGTTTGCGCTAATCTCGTAAACTACTGGACCGAAGTAGAACAGGCTTCAGTGTTTCAACATCTGCCCTTCCGACCGACTCGATACGTATACATTAGACGTGTTAGGTAACGCAATGCTCGACTTTTGATTAATAATCGTATGTATTACGGTTGCGATAATGTGTTTGGACTAATAACGGCTGTATCAATGGGTAGGTTTTAGTATAATATTAGTCTGTCTATTTATAAAAATATAATAAAAATATTACAGTGAAAACTTAGGTGAAATGAGCTGTCAAAAGTGTCACTTCTTAGCATCAGCTGGAATGACAGCTCACTTAAAACTCAATTCACGTTAGTTTTCAGATTTTTTTACAGAATGGATCGGCTCACTTAGCAAAGGAAACAAGCGTTGATTCACAATTATCCATTAACGTTGTTTTCAGACTGTTTCAATTTAAATATCGAAAATTAAAGTCAATTAAGGCTTAACATTAAAGACGACACGGTTGGCGCAGTGGCTGAGCGATCAACTGCTGCGCTGCGTGTCGCGGTTTCGTTTCCCGCACGGAACAAATATTTGTATTGCCTACAGGTAGTTGTTCCGGGTCTGCCTGTTTGTGTATGTGAGTTTAAATGTTTGTGAACGAACCCACGATACACGAGTAATTCCTAGTGTGGGGCGAAGTTTTTAAAAAGAACAAGAACAAGAAGTAATAAGCCCCATTTTATTGAAACAATTACGAAATGGCGAATAAAAACCATATATCATTTTTTCAAACATACATTTCAGGACGAAAAATACTTTTGGCCACGTTTGGACCACGAGCCTTAAGAAAGTTATTAATATTCATGTGCACTAGAGAGCAGTGGTGGCCCAGTGGTATCGGCCCCGACTCACGAGTCCTAGGTCGTGAGTTCGAACCCAGGCGGGCACTTTACTTTGTGTATTTAATTCCATCACCACTGCTCTCAAAACGGTGAAGGAAAACATCGTGAGGTCTTAGAACCAAAAACTCGAAGACATGTGACATTTACCAACCCGCACTGAGCCCGCGTGGTGGATTACGGCCTATTCCTTCTCACAGAGAGGAGGCCTGTGTCCCAGCAGTGGGAACATTATAGGCTAATTATGCTATGTGGACTAAAGCTCCAATTAACAAGAATAGTTGGATAGCAAGACCGGACCAGAGTTATATAAATCATAATCAAGTTTGCCTTCAAAGATTCCAAATTCGCCATTCACACTACCGAAACGTATATAGTCAATACGCATATAAGGTATCCTAAATACTATAAGTAGTATTAGGTAATTCAGTATCCAATGTCTAACCACCCACGAATCTATCTGGCCTAGTTCCTTCGTTATTTACGTCTGGTTGTTTACCTTTAGTGCAAAAGTTAGCAGGCAGTATTTCATGAATTTCAAATCTCGTTTTGGGAGTAAAAAGTTGGGATATTGAAAAAAACTTGGCGAGATAGTAAAAGTTTCTCAAATACCTGACAACCCAAGACAGATTGTCTTGGCGCAGAAAGGTGAGGAGACACGATCACAAATAATAGGAAAAGGGAAGCACAAAGAAAAAGAACAACACTTTGCGTTAACACGCTGTATTATCCCATTAAGGAAAGAAACACACACACACACACCCTCACACATCACACTCACACACAGATCACACTTAAAACCACCCTCTATAGTGCGAAATCGCTATGACATGAACATATTTCCGTCAATCTCTTATAACTCCACGTAGGATGAGTCGTTTATTCTCTCCTACTTGTTAACAACCCATTGCAAAATCCATTACACCCATTCTGCATGTCTGAACCACGCCCTACAACATTCTACCGCATTTCTAACCTTATCTTTACATCCAACGTTACAATACCACCCTAATCAGAGCAAGAAGGTTTTATAATTTTATTTTTCTTACATCGTTCGTTATATAACCCCCTCACTTACTAATTACGTAAGAGAAGCAGAGATGGAATATACCCAACCGATGTCGTACGATACACAGCCGGACAAAAAAAATTGCCCGATCGATTTTTGTTTTGCGAACGTGCGATGACGTAAATGCAATAATTCGGTAATATTAGATGTAAAATGCGGACGCCGATGAACGCAAAAAGTTGTTTTGGGTGTGTAAGTAACTTATACCGGTTTCGGTTAGTCTTTTAGATGTGAAGAACTATTATACTTTAAGATATTTTTGAGTTTTGTATGCAACACGCATTTCTCAGTAGTAAAAAACCATAACATAAGGATTTGTAATATTATTATCTATACGTATAAAGAAAATAAACTTATTTTCGTTGGCAAGCGCATCACTTGGGAACGGCTGGACCGAATTGGGTATTTTTTTTAAATCAATGTTTGTAGATATCTGACTAAAGTTTTTAGGAGAAGACAAATAATTAAACCTGCCCAAAAGATTGGAAAATTTGGGTTATACGGAAAGTGCTTTTTTCTATGGGGTTTTTATTTTATTGAGTCAGGGGCCTTACTCCCTTCACACTATGTCCGTAGTTTCGGCCGAAGTTACATTTATTAAGTAACCCGTATCATTTACTGACTAAGATTAGTTCGGTTTTCGAACTAAGAATCAATGATAACATGATTTGACATTGATTTGGACGAAAAAGTACTCATCGGTCGTAAGGGCAACCCCTACAACTGATGACTTCTTTTTCGTCCGAAAAACTTGGCACATTTTTTGTCAAACCAACTACTTTCGGACGGGCCCGTATCTTCGTCGGGGCACCTAGTTTACTATAAAGTGCAACAAATTTAAGATCAGTTGATAACCTGAGTCACTGCGGACACTGCGCTTACCTCACAGATAAAGTAGAATTAAATTGTCATTAGCCTAGTTTTTATATCTATACTTTTAAATTAGAAGAAGTTTGAAAGAGGAATTAACAATCATCTATTTATAATTTAAATATAAATATTGTAACTGTAAACAGGTTTTGATGCATTAACAAATAAAATGTTAATTGAATTTCAAGTTGATGCGATAAACATCAACCTTGCTAGGTAACTTGAAATAAACGATTTTTAAGTTAATTAAATTAGTGTTGACTTTGAACTGATATTTTTCCATGCGACTCAATGAAAATAGAGTAAGTGAGCGTTTTCTTTTTATAACCTCAAAACAAAGGAATTTATTTCAAATAAACCAATTACAGGCACTTTTGAATTGTCAAGGGGTCGATCAGTCAGAAGCTAGTTGCCCATTCCAAAGCGTAGTAGGTACCTATGGAGAAGGACAGGCAAGAAACTCCACGGACACTCTTTTTAACCGACTTCAAAAAAAGGAGGAGGTTCTCAATTCGGATGTGTATATACATACCTATATATATATTTTATATATGTTCGGGCATAAATAATAAAATAATATGATTACAAAGCATTGGTTACACCATTCATGTTAAAAATTATCCATGTGAGAACGATGCAGAACGTTACAAGCGTCCGTAAAGAAAAGATTAAAAAAAAACAATTCAAATACTAAATTCAAATAAACCATGGCAGCAAAGAGACAACCAGTCCCTTTTCCTTTACCTAAACTGAACGTTCACCCCAGAAAGTATTTAATTACTGAAGCACACAAAATGTGTGAACTACGTGTAAGTTTGTAAGCAACTTCCTTACATGATCAAGGCACTATAACCATTCTTCAGGAGGTCGTTATCTTAGGCAATCATATTACCTACTGAATAAAAAATTGTTTGTTTCATAAATATACAATACATCTACACAAAAACCACTGACTGGGTGGAAAACGATAATTATTCTGCAGCTTCCTGATTACAAACAACAAGAAGGTTTATTATTTTAAACCTCTTCTTGGATTTTTTTTTTACGACCTTCCATATCAGAATTTCAGCTTCTTTTTACAAAAAAGTAACGTTCAAGTCAAGAAGACCCTTTAAATACCCTTTTACCAGTTTAAAACGTTAATGACACGAAAACTAGTGCCAGCTGGCTGGTTACAAAAATAAACAGCCATTAAAATTTTCCACTACGACTCCATCATTTGCGTGCGCCCAAACCTATCTCAAGTTAAACTGTGTAATTTATATTGCACGGCAGTGTACAAGTACATGCAAGGCCAAGATGGCGATGCAGCTTAACTGTTACAGTAATTTCAACTCTATTTTCGTGAATCTAGAATACATTTTTGGTAGTTATTTTTTGATAATTTCGAGAGAAATCATATCATATCCTTTAAAATTAAATACGTAATTAGTTGAGTAATATTTTATTTACGCGTTTGTTGGAACCGAATTGTGGTCTTTAAAAAGTTGCCAGTAGTCAAAATTGCATATAACGTTCATGCTAGTTGCCTAACATTTATTTCGTGAAATGATCTGTCTTAAATAACAGCTGACTCATTGCAATTTATTTGAGCCTAGACAAGACACATACCGTTATAAAATAGCTGCGCGCCGCGGTTTCAGCCGCATAAGTTTCGGTCCCGTTGGAATATCGGGATAAAAAGTATCCTATACGTATGTTAATCCCGGTTATAAACCATCTGTGTACCAAATTTCATCCAAATCCGTTCAGTAGTTTTTGCGTGAACATCCATCCATGAATACAAACTTTCACGTTTATAATATTAGTATATTATAGTAGGATTATTGTTAATTATAAATTACTACACGGAGAAGTTACAAATCTATATATAGACTGCCTCGTTGGTGTAGTGGTCGTCGTGGTCGGTTCAATTCCCAACCCAACCTCGAACCCAGGACCTCATGCTCAGCAGTAATGCTTGCGACCACTACACCAGCGAAGCACTCATAACTATGTACAAAGAATTCTTGCTATTATAAAATACCGTACAATAATTGTTTTAATTAATCTATCAGGTAGGTACTGCAAATAACAAGAACCTAGGAATATTCCGACGAGTTAGAAAAAAAAAACTATTTTAATCTAACCACAATAATATTGAGGTGAAAATTATTTCTTAATTGAGGCTTATTAAACACTGCTGTGGACTTCCTCTACTTAATAACAGCCTCCCGACCGATTTCAATCATGGTGTCAAATCTCAACGGAGATTAGCCAGGTACGCAGAAGATATTATAGTGCACAAGTGTGTGCGAAAAAACAGGTGCACTCTCTGTTCCTTTACTCTTATAGTCCGATGAGACGGCAATCTGACATGACCAGCGGGGTAGTTGCGTAACACACTACCTATTAGTAGAAATGCCTTGCATCTTGACAGTTCAACAACATTCATTGCGTTATTTACGTTGTTGGGCAGACAAAACTTTCGAACATATGAAGCAATGGATTAGCAATATCCTTCAAAATTATTCAAATTGAGTTTGATAGTGTGTTAAACAATTAGGGTGCAGGTAGATATCAGGCTCAGGACCAATGGCCTTCCGTGCTTTCCGAGGCACGGGGGTATTGAAACGCCAACTTCCGAACTCTGGACTGTTACTAAGAAATTCCTAATGGAAAACCCAAAAACACTTTGCCCGACCCGGGAATCGAACCCAGGACCCCACGCTCAGGAGTTGCGCTTGCAGCCACGAGACCAACGGGGCTTCCTCCCCTATCCTTTAATTACACTAGACTTAAACACTCACAAGTTATACCTCAGAGGTCAAAGTCTCATATCACGCCATAAGTCACCTAAGACGTTTGACCTTAATAGCGCGTGACTCGGGGAAATTCATAGTAATGGTCATTCCCCTTAGTGAGTCATATGGACTATAAATACATACATATATACCTATCTATAATATTAAAATGAATCGCTGAATGTGTTGCTAAGCGCAAATCTCGAGAACAGCTGAACCGATTTGCAAATTATTTTGTTTAGAATATTCCTTGAAGTACGAGGATGGTTCTTACGGAAAAAGAAAATGGAAGAAAGTTGCTTCACGCGGACGAAGTCGCGGGCAAAAGCTAGTGATAAATAAATAATACTAGACAGTTTTGTTGCCTAATAAATACTTTTGTAAGTGGTCGGTCAATAATCTTTCGGTCTGCATGTTGTGGTTGCACGGGTTTGGAGTTCTGTAATGGAATTTGGAGTTGGAAAACTTTTCGGGTTCAATTGCGTTCACAATGTTACTGCTGTTGTGCTTCTTATCTGCCTACCCTTTTCCCAACTGTTGGGGTCGGCTTCCAGTGTAACTGGATGCAGCTGAATACCAGTATTTTACACGTAGCGACTGCCTATCTGACCTCCACAGCCCAGTTCCAGGCTAAAACGATACCCGTGTTTCTTATGTGTGTCGTAATTAATAAATCTTTGGTAAACTCTTTGTAATGAAACGGAACGTAACTAAGAAAAGATGGACTGTGTGGAAGATTATATGGCTAGAAAAGGGGGTGACTATACCGAGATGGCGACTAATAGAGTTGTATGGGAAATAAAGACGTGTTGCGCCGACCACGGATAAATTGGCCATTATAAAGCCAGGAGAATGATGATGACATTATTTCTACTGAGAACCATTAATTTGTCTGAAATTATTCAGATGGTGACCTTTGTTGCCTGATTGTTACAGAATTAAAAATTACCATAATATTCAAGTAAGTTGAAGTACTCATTAGTTCCATGGTTTAGCCTCATAATAACCGATTAGAACCATCGCATAAAAACGCATAATTACAAAGTACCTACACATTTACAATTATTCGCACATAAAAACAACAGTAATAATTCACTTCCTGTTTATACGAAACTTAAACCGATCACATCGACTCGCACTTGACTGGTGTTTTTTGCAATAATTTCGTGCTAGACCTGGCAGTGACTCGACGAAATTATACTCGCACAGAACTTTGAACATCTGATGAAATTGACAGTTGCACAAGTATAATCACAATGAGCGGATTGATCAATCAATAGAAGTATGGAACAAAGTTATGGGATTCTATAGAACAGCCAAGCAAGATGCAGTGGCAATGGGCCGGCCATATTAACCGTAGAATCGATGACCGTTGGGACCGCGAATCGGTAAACTAAAGGTAAGACGCCCTCGGGCTAGGTGGAGCGACGATCTTTGCAAGATGGCTGGTAGCTGCTGGATGGGAGTTGCCGAAAATCAAGTAGAATGGCGTGCAATAGGAGAGGCCTATGTCCAGCAATGGACTGCTACAAGCTGATCATGATGATTTATTTATTTAATATACCCAACACAACTATCATTGCAGGTTGCCCCAAATCTCGTGGTATTAAACAATATTTTTTCCATTATGTACAGCTTATCACAATGTAAAGTAATTTTTGTGAACTCATTCAGAGAACAGGTAAATAAATCCACCCTTTCCGCGATTTCGTTGATGATAGAACAGCCGATCTATTCTGCAAATATCTCATCGTGAAAAATAAGTGAAGTGAGCTTGAAGAGAACTGCCAATGACGTCCCTAACATCCAATGGAATGGCAACTCACTTCACGCTCGCTTCACCTAAGTTTTCACGGTGAGATACTCGTATTAACGGGATGGACCGGCTGGGTTATGTCATGTGTGACGATGGATGACATTCTGCGGGGAAATTGCGTAACACACTAACAGTAGAAATGGCTTCCGGTTAGCAATATCCTTCAAAATTTAATCATTCTGGTTGTTTTGAAGGATAAATCAGCCTATTTTTCTTTTCGTTTATTGAATGTTGGCAAGTCATATCATATCTATATTGTCAATTGTCAAGCCCAATAGGCTTTTGCTGACAAATAAATAAGAAAGAAATGGATAAATCATTCAGCCACGGCGTCAAATGAGCTGTTGAATTACTTTTCTCTAACTGAGTCACGTACTAACAGATCAAAAATTTACCATTTCGAGCTAAATTTAATATTCCAGAAATAAATAAAATAGATAGTAATTTTGTACACACCTCTGTCAAATACTTGAGTTCGCGGTATAAAGTACAGTTACAGACAAATTACTTGTTATTAAGGTGAAGATGCTTCAGATCATGATTCATTATAGAAAGGATGTGACCCAGGTTTTTGGGAGAGCAATGACCCCGACCCCGAAAAGTGTACAAAAATGATGCACGTGTAATGTGATATTTTCATTATTAGACCACGTTTAATCCGTCGTAAACTGCGCTTTTTAAGTGCAAATGATAACTCTTCTGCTTAAAAAATAATAATTTGCTATAAAATTATAATTCATGTCTCAATATAAGATTTTCTCCTGTACCAATTTACGAACTATTAATATCGACTCTTCACGTGACCAATTTTTTGATGCCCTTTGATTTATTACCTTTCCTTTTTTATATATTTGTAAATATTATTATTTTAAGACTGTTAGCTTTTTAAATTATGTAAGTATAAATAAATTACATTAATAATATCTCAAAATGCAAATGTTTTCCGTATGTAAAAGTCTATAATGTTTTTAAGTACACATGATTGATTTGTACATAGGGAAAATATCTACAAACTAATAATAACAATACCTACTATTAATTATACCTACTACAGATAAATTATATCTAACAAAGAACTAACAATCTTATTAATTTTATCTTTAAATAAATAGCTTCGGCCCGCGACTTCATCCGCGTAAAATTTCACGCGGCCACCCCGTTGCATCGCATCGCTTACCCGCGCAATTACTTAATTTTCGTTTACCGTTCTTTCCGACTTTTTGTTATTTTTGCTCGACTCCTTAAGGTATCCTATAGCCTTCCTCAAGAATTGGGCTATCCCATGCAAAAAGTTTTTTTTTAATCCGACTGGTAGTTCTAGAGATTACGCCCCACATACAAACTAACAAACAAACAAGTTTTACCTGTTCATAATATTAGTATAGAAGTATAGATTATCTTCACCACAAGATTATTATGGTGAGAAAAAAAGTTTTTTTTTAATAACTTGTCGGAATATTCCTCAGTTCTTGTTATTTGCAGTAATTGTTAGATTAATTAGAAACAATTATTCCACGGTACTTAAAGTTGACAAGGATTCTTTGTAAATAATTATGACTAGCTCGTTGGTCTAGCTGTCGTAACCGCTACTGCTGAGCACGAGGTCCTGCGGAGTAATCCCGTAACACACTAACAGTAGCAATTCCTATCATTTTGACAGTTCAACAACATTCATTGCGTTATTTACGTTGTCGCAGACACATTTTTCGAACTTATGAAGCCATGGATTAGCAATATCCTTCAAAATTATTCAAATTGTGATTGATAGTGTTACGCAATTAGGGTGCAGGCTTGTAATAATACCCGATATCTCTTCGGGTATTTATTTAATTACCCGGTACCAATAATTTTCATAACTATACATCTAACATAGGATTGCTGTTAATCGGTTAGCATCATAGCATAATCAGCCTACAATGTTCCCACTGCTGGGACACAGGCCTCCTTTCTTCGAGACGGAGTGGGCTGTAATCTACCACGCGAGCACAGTGCGGGTTGGTTAATCGGTTATGTTTTATTAAATTGGCAACATCACCCAATAAACATGAATTATTTCAATAAACATGAATTATTTCTATGCTTATTAATCCATTATTAGTTACAATGCTATTTAGCAATTAATATTTAGTTATTTATTCTAAAATTATTCAAATGTTTAAGTGCATACAAAATATCTAATATTGCTTGAATATCAAGTAATTTGTGCACGTTTTTTTGACATGTTACCGTCTTATTGCACACGTGTAAGCAACCTAGGTAATACGAGAAACCCTGTTGTTGATTTCTTAACTAAATCTTGATTTGTTTTAATTAATTTAAACATTCCTTGTGCTCCATACTTTTTGGAAAATATCAAGAATACAAGATTCATCAGAAAGTGAAAAAGCACTTCATAATATCAAATTAAAATGCTCTATTCTCAAAATGATTCTGGCCTGGGACGGGTTTGGCCGATGGGTAGACAAAATGACAGATAGAATAGACATAATGACAGATTTCTTTAGAATTCTGTCTACAATTAGTCATTCTGTCTATATTATTCCGTTGACAAACCCCATCACTATGGTGGGCATGCTACGCGTGCTGGTATAAAAAATCCATTGATCTGCTCAATTCACTGCTAGCCTAACTAACAAAATCGTGACTATTATCTCATCTAAGTAAACAAAATATCTTCTTAATGAAGATAAATGGACTAACTACTGTCAATGTAGACTTAATGCATCGTTAAGCAAGAGATCACTCACTCTTAGAGCGCGTTTACATTCGGTAGAGCAACGAACTATGTCTTCTTTTCAGCTGAAACACTTGAAAGTGATGTAGTGTGGGCGTTTTGGGGCTGTCTTTGGCAACTTAACCTCCCAGGGATGGGCTATTAATGATTCTGTCTCTTTCATCTTCAATTGATTGATAGAAATAGAACGATGTTTTAAATTCGTTTATCACTTAATGCATGTAGTCTTTATGCATTTGTGGTTCAAGTGGGCCTATGTGTTCTCAGCCTAATTTGATTATAAAAGTGATTTTTATTCAGACTTTCTGATAACATTCATTGATGTTCGATTCTAAACAGTACGTACGAATGGTTGTGAATTGCTATGCCAATGTCAATATTGTGTATTTTGGTAGCCCAACTTTGACATTAAGTGCAAAACAATAAAGCGTAAAATTATTTAACTACTGAATGAAAATACAGGGTGTTTAATTTTTTTCGATTGATCTGCATCTAATTTTTAATTACCAACCTGTTTTCCGATGGAAATATTGTACTTCTAGATAAGAAAGAAGTAGCATTCTAGTAACGCGTGAACATGGAAAATTCCAACAACACGTGTTGGCATCACAAAAACTGTAATCGATGGTCAATAAACCATTTTCTCGATACTTATAAGTTTATAAATACTCGAGCTACGATTAGTGCTCGCGTGTAATCGATTGAGAAATTAATTGTTATTATAGCAAATTAGTTTGAGTGTTTGGAATTTAAGTAAAATTAAAATTTACCCATTTTTGTGAATCATTACACGTTTTTTCCCGAAAAAGAAGAAAGAAGAAGATAAGCAGTCATGTATTAGTATACATGACTGCATAACTTCGATTTCGTTGTGGTCACTCCTAATGCAAATCACTATGAAAATTATTTTCTGGGTCAAGTCGGAAGTGTGCGAACGGCTTCAGAGCTAGCCGACGTTTTCGCAATGCGAAGAACTTTGTTTGCTCAAATTGTGGTCAAAAAATAAATGTCAGAAAAAATTTAGGTCTCAGAATGAATTCCTAAAACTTTTTGATAACCCAGGCTATATATAAAGGTAATAAAATAAATCCAATCAGAATAATTAAGACGCTAATCACATCACTTAAGATTTAAAAACTTACGTTATAAGCATCTTGGTGGCCTTTGGTCAGCTTCCTTGTATCATGTACTCGATTCACAGCACAGAACACAGAAACAAACACCAAAAATAACAATTATAATATAAATTAAATGTAAAAACACTCACACACAGACGTAACGTGGAATTTGCGTAAAGGTTTACGAAACTTTCTAATTCGTAGCGCGAATTTTGCGGCGCGAGTGGTCAAAGACGTGTGATGTGCGGTGCGCTCAATCGCTGACTGGCGCGTTCCGTTTTCGCTCACAAACCGCAGCGCGTTCTTTTTTTTTAAACCGGCTCCCACAGACTATAACACTGTCTTAGTGGCCAGTCCGGCGTGTCAAGCAAGAAGGTATGACGCAAGTAGTTTCGGCAACACTGGGTTTTTTCGTTGCCCCAATCGGCACGCACACATTTATAATGGCTAACTTTATTCGGTGCTCGCTCCCAGCGCTAATTTCGTATATTAATTAGATTGAAAGCCTTCGGCTGACGTGGTATGAATACTTCAATAATCGCGCGATGTTTTGCGTGTGATTTCCTCTTTCGATGCAGATAGGAATCGTGCAGAAACGAATCGATTAGATCCATAGATAGTGATCCCATCTCTCATGGTATCATTGAAGGTAACACGTGTTGGACACGGTGTTATGAGGCAAGTTTAAGTGAAAGTCTTGTATACGGCAATGACTTCTAGTTCAACGATTTGGTCATGCCGAAATACAGGTCCTACGAGGAAAAAAATATATCTGACCCCAATATGCGCCAAATGTAGTTGAAATCGAAAGGAATTACTGCTAGGCTACTGTCACCATGTTCTCAGGAATGATGTAGAGAAGATAGTAAAAATGAAACTGGTACTGATGCCAGCACATCAAGTTACCCGAAACTGTCAAATTTTCCCAATCAACCTTGAACTTAATGCTTTAGCGATAAAGTTGAAAATCTATTAAAAAAAATTGACGAATTGTAGTAGCTTGATGTGCTGGCGTCGCGTCGGTAAGAAACTGGAAGCATCTTTCTGGATTCTCCAAACAAACTAATCAAACCATTGAGGTTTGTGTAGACAGTGGGACCTTAGTAAAAACCAGTTCGTCGATTTCAACGCGAAAAAAAAATGATAACAAAAATCCCGAGATTTTGCAGTGCGCCACACAAGACTATAGCACCTCGGCCACGCAATGAAATATTTGGCTAACAACTGAATAACTTATGCACATTCAACCACTGCGATTGAACCTCTTGCAGGAGAAACTATATGCAATTATGAGAGGACTTAACCTACAGAGGTCCTCCTAAAATCGAATCCTATTGCACTGTGCCATGCTTTGATTTCAGAAGAGATCTTTAACAGTTGACAGGTTTTGACAGTGATCCATGGTCCCGCTAATTTTGGAGTGAATCAAACTCCTGTATCATAAGATAAATGAGCTAGCCCAGCTCATACTGGCCATGTCGGAAGTCCTGAATTATGTATAACGAAGGTTTGGTTTAAACTCTGTATTCTGAAACTTAAAGGATTCTTCTATTATTTTCTGTTTTACAAATCTGAGTCTTGTTATTTCAGAAAACGGCAGTAGGTCAGAAGCTCCTATAAATATAAGCAAAATAGGTTAATATCAAACTCCAAACAAATAAATATTTACAACGGGTCGAACAAAGTTCAAACATAACTTTGTACATAATTAGAAACAAGATTTCCATGAGCAATACTGATAACCTTCATAATTACATATATTTGTTTCAATTAAAACCATCTCTAATTAATTCAAATACTTAAGTAAGACAAGGCTTTTTCGATGTGTTCAACAATCCTCTAACTTTATCTCCGGAAACCATAATTTTATAGCCTTTTCAATCATTATGCCTAGCCTTTTTCCAACTGTATTGGGGTCGGCTCCCAGTCTAACCTGATGCAGCTGAATACTAATATTTTACACGTGACCTCCACAACCCATCATCATCATCATCATCCTTTCAGCCGAAAGATGTCCACTGCTGGACATAGGCCTCCCCCAAGCACCTCCACTTCAACAGATTCCGTGCTTCTCGCATCCAACGGGTTCCAATGCGCTTTAACAAGGCTATAAGGCTAAGGCTTCCACAACCCAGTTACTGGGTAATACGATAACCCTAGGCAGGACTGGCTGTCAGACCGTGAAAGATCTACGAATGGCAACCAGCCAGCCAATTTCATAGCTTTTTATTCTCGCTGAAATACATAACTGTATTTCTTCATTGAGCAGAATCAAGCGTGCCTTTGGTTGCGAATTCACCCGCGTAGAAGTCGGATATTTTCCTACTGGAACGTAGTACTGGGATAAAAACCAGGTATCCTACTATGTCCTTACCCAGGTCATGTTCAACCTAAGTACAATCATCGGAATCCGATCAGCCGTTTAGGTGTGATTAAGTAGCAGACAGTAAGGGATCAAAACAACACATAATACCGGTATATGTAGTCTAACCATATTTTCAAGTTTTTCTATATTTTTTAATTTATTCAAATTGAACATTCTGTATAACTAAATCACCATAATTTATTCTAAAACAAGGGTACCTTAAAATACCCTTTTTTATTATGACTAACAATAACTATAGTATTTCCAAATATATTTCATGGAAAATTATACGAGCTTGAAAATTAATTAAATGGATGTATTGGAAGAAACATACCTACTCAGGCATGTATATTATATAAAGTTTTTGTTCAATATTGTAGGAAATACACGCGATTATCTAATATGGAAAACTATGTGGATAGAAATAGGAAATTGATATATTTATTTCCAGATAGAATACAATAAACAATTCCATACACAGGATTACAATTACATTCCCTGGATCAATACCATTCACGATGATAATCATGTGATGTGATGTGATTAAGAATGTTAATGACATCACTACAGTTATTTTAATTGAGAGCAGTGGTGGCCCAGTGGTAACGTTCGCAACTTACCGAGTTGGTCATAGGTTCGAACCCGTGCTTTACTTTTTGTAAATTACTTCATCACCACTGTGTGTGATCCGACTTGCATTCCAAACGCAGTCCCAAACTGCTACAAATTTTATAGCGGTTTTGCCAATAAATTGTACAATTTGAACCTTTTTAACAAAAGGGAATTGGCATTCTGACATTTTGTCGATCTTCGTTCGACCTTAGATCAAACAAAGATCCACAAAATGTCCTTTAAATATATTTTATAATCTCTTAAAAATACTTCAAATATATATATAGACCAGTTACATTTATAAATAACATGGAAATGCCCCAACTTAGGATCATAACAACTGTTAACAACCTTAAACCGATCCGAACCTTTACCTTTATGCCGAATATAGTGAAACCCAGAGATCTTAAGAACGTATGTTAGCTACCTATATTCTTGCAAATAAATATATGCGACTGCCTATCTGACCAAATGCTCCTTTATGAATGTACTGGGGGTCTACTCCGAAGTAGTATCGGCCGATTGTTCGGCCGTTTCCTGCTACGAAGTTACTATTTGGTTCGGTCGGTCCCGATCCTAGACTCCTACACTCTTTCGAATATTGACTATGGTCCCGACCCACCTGAGCTGATCCGAAGTTTTTTCGCATTTTTCAATAATATTCGGTTCGGCCATGTGTCGGTCCGATCCGAACATTCCCACTTTGCACTTCGGAGTAGACCCCCAGGTTTGAAAAAAAGACTAGCTGTATTACTTATTCATATTATTAGACTTCGTAGAACGAATTGGTCGCAATTTCAATGACCTCGATAACCTCTAAAGTTATTTATAAATCGCATTATAAAAATTCACATGTCCTCGCAAAAGTCAATGAAGACAAACTAATAATGCTAACATAGGATAATAAACAAATCAAATAACTTAAAAATGACATGAAAGTACTTCAAGGCTCAATTTATATTGGCGTGGAACAGAATAGAAGCGATCGTTTTTGAATGAAGCATAATGAACTTTATGTGAAAAGTGCAACGCACAAATTAAATACACACGTACGCACAGGTCGCGCATCTTCTGGACAATTATCGCGCATTCTCGGGAATTCCGGTAGTAATAAGCTCGTATCTAGTTTATACGTTACGGTTAGACCATTGATATAAAGTTAATTTTGCTATGTATAAAACACGCTGCCACTCCGTTCCGTGGCAATGTAACTTGAGCCTAAAGGTATAATAAAATTACCTATTTACCTTTAAACTAGGTAAACAATAACTCCTATTCTAATCTTTACAAGAACATCGCTATTAAACTTTACTGTTTAGGTATATGTAAATTTTAATACACGTGACTGGACTTCTTAATTAGGTTTTCAATATCTTAGAAATACCTACTTTAACCTTCAATGCAATTAGTAAACTCTTAACTATAAGATACAGAGATAAACTAATAAATCAATCAACTAACTCCAACGCAACCGTCTTATGCCACCGACCAGCAGGTTAATTGCGTAACACAATACAAGATTGTGGGGGTCGAACATGGACTAATCCACTACCAGTAGCAATGGGTTTAATTTTGACAGTTCAACAACATTCATTGCGTTATTTACGTTGTTGAACAAACACATTTTCCGAATATATGGAGTAATGAATTAGCAATATAATACTAACACATGATGCAAAACGACACCTTGTATAGTAATACAAGGTGTCGTTTTGCATCCTGGTCAAATTCAAGGAGGTAACTATGCGACTGATTCTCGACACGAATCAATAATAAAATAAATAGGTACTTTTTTTTCGGAAACCGGCATGTGTGGGGCACTCATTTTAAAACGCGACCTGTGTGAGACCGCACTGTAGCTGCCCTTTTACACACTGCACTGCGCAATCGCGGCTGCTTATACGATACCATAACGCGATTCTGTTCTTTGAAAGTAGTGTATTCTGAAATACTGTCAAACTTAAAAAAAAACAAGTATTCATTACTTGCCAGGGATCGTAATTTTATTTGATTATTTATGTCTTTCATAACTGAGCCTCCTGTTTGACGAGGATGCAAAACAACAGCTTGTATAATACTTGGCTATAGGTAAAGTATCAATACAATGTGTGAAGTAAGGCATTTCTCAATGTGTTCCATATGACAAGCCTTTCAATTCATTACCATTAGGGTCGCATAGTGCCGATCGTCACTGAAGTATTGTCTATGAATAGGTTTTTGGCACCCTGTGCGTCCGCGCGCACTTTGAGACCTGATAGTCGTGGTGGTTGTGAATATATGTATTCAATAAGTGTCATTTATTCAGTTTATCTAAGACGCCAAACTAGGATGGCCCTAGATACATCGGGAACAATTACAAAAAAAAATATTTAACAGCTATATATCTACTGCGTTCGCCATTTCGTTTCCAAACATGTAAACAAATACCTATGTATGTGTTTTTGTAAAAACCACTTTAAGCCCCTCACATAAAGTTCAGTTTGCGGTACCACTTTCCATTTTTTATGACTTTTTCAATAGTACCTACTAGTAACATAAATTGAAAACCAGAATTTGAAAAGACTTAACAGCTTAAATTGTTTAATTAATCATTTAGGATCAAGAAAAGAAAATAGAGCGATAATATTATCTTCAATGCACCGCAACCTTCTATAAACCTAACCTAACACATTCATACACGCACCAACGCAATACATAAAACTAAACGGCGCCCCATCTAACTACTGACCGCGACACAGATTGCTTAACCGCGTGAATCATTTCCAGCTAAGCATTCGTGCCGACTCATAATTTACAAGAACCTTCATAATTTTCCTTTATGTGTAAGAAGGATTGTTGGTACTGTGTGTGAATCTGACCTTTGTCCAGTATTGGGACATCTAACATTAGTAGTCGCCATTATGTCAATGAGCAAAGTTCATCATCATCATCATCAGCCTACTGTTTTCCCAACTATATTGAGGTCAGCGTCCAGTCTAACCAGGTGCAGCTGAATCATCATCAAGCAATGGACAAAATTGGCAACTTTTTATATGCTTGAGTACAAGGCTTTTGAGTACTGTGTATGTAGTACGAGTATGTATATATTTTATGTCTTTTTTTTGTAATGTGCGTTTTTTTTTGTGCGGAAAAAACAACTTCCTTCTTTCTTTTCTTTTAATATTTCAGCCAAAAGACGTCCACTGCTGGGCATACGTCTCGCTCCGCCACATTGACCGGTTCTGTGCTTCCCTCTTCCCTCATTCAGCGGATTCCTGCGGCCTTCACAAGGTCAGCAATGCTACGTCTTCCGGTACGCGGTCGCCACTCCAGAACCTTTCGGTCCCAACTACCTACTGGCACTTAAGTTTGACTCTTAGGGCTATGTCGAATATACCTATACCTTGGTTCTCCTGCGGATCTTCTTCATTGCTGATACGACCACGTAGGGAAACTCCAAGCATAGCCCTCTGCAGCTGAATACCAGTATTTTAAATGGAGCGACGGCATGTTTGACATCCACAACCACAACCACTGGGTTGTGGATGTCAAATAGCCCGTCCTCCACGTGCACTACTGAGAAAGTTATTGTAGTACTAGGGGTAAGTGTTAGTAGTAGTAAGTTATAGTTTTTTTTTACTAAGCGCTACCTATAAAGTTTCAAAAACATGGTTTTGTCACAATTTCAATAGGAAGTTGTCAGTAGCAAAATATGTTAGCAGTATGCAGCACTTACTAACCAAAAAAGGGTTCAAGTTGAGTCCGAAACTGGCTGGAAAAAACCGAATCATACATATGAGTAAAGTCGTTTAAAGTAATAAAAATAACCCACTTCGTACCTTAATGACAACCTGAATTTACAATCGGAAAACCCGATCATATTTATGTAGTTCGTGGTATTAACAACACTATATGTAAATATCATGACAAAAGATTTCTAGTTTCTGCCCGCGTCTTCACCCGCAGATGTGGAATATTATCCCACGGGAAGGTGCTACTGGGACAAAAAGTAGCCTACGTCCTTCCTCAGGATGCCATCTATATCCTCGCCAAATTTTATCGCAATCGGTTAAGTGCTTTTGACGTGTAAAGGTAACATACAGACAGAGTTACTTCGAATTTATAAAACTACCAGCACCCCGCGGTTAGTGTCGATCCCGTGGGAATATCGGGATAAAAAGTATCCTATGTGTTAATCCTAGTTGTAAACTATCTGTGTGCCAAATTCGCCATCCAAATCCGTGCAGTAGTTTTTGCGTGAAAGAGTAACAAACATCCATCCATCCATTCATCCTCACAAACTTTCGCGTTTATAATATTACTAGGATAGTAGGATTAATATGGCTTCTGACAATATTTCTTTCCCATATACATGCTAATCAGTCTCCAACAGCCCTTGATGGTCGTCAGATCCTCCATGACGTCACGGCATAGAACCAACCACAGTGGGAAATACGTTAACCTCAGTTACTTATAAGAAAAACATAAGTTTATTAATAAGTTAATTTATGCGAACATATAATATTATATTTATAGTGTTGTCGTATTGGCTAAGATTAGATTAGAACTGCTTTTTGTGGTGTTATTTTATATTTGTTTCCTTTTATTTTCATGGTGCGAGGTTAAGTGCTGCTGGACTACAAAGTTCTCGTACTTATTTGTGGCATGTTTCTAATCGAAGCTGAAATAATTTATTAAAACTTTATGCACAAGTAAAACAAATACCGTACAAAGGCGGATTAAATGCCTGAGGCATTGTCTACCAGTCAACCTTAGGGCGATTCAGAGAGAAAACATGGCAGGTGTAACATAACAACATTTATCTTTATAATTGAATGTAATCGAATGAATTTTAACGTAATAACTATAATTTATTTTAACAAAGTTTTTAATGAAATGTTTTTTAATGTGTAATGTTTTATATATATTTCTATGTCATTTGATGTGCTTAATATGGGAATCACTTCCTGAAATAAATTATTATTATTTTATTTTTATTTTTTTATAAGGGAGAGATAACACAAAAATAATAATAAAATACAAGAATAAATACATAAATGTATAAACAGAGTAGCGATTAGGTTATCACATTAAATACAGCGGCCATTACAAGTTGTTAAAAGTCTGTTAAAATAATAAAATTTAAATTTTACTAAAAATAGAAAAAAACAAATAAAATAAGTAGCGTAAAAATTGTCATGAAATAAACCATCCTTGATAATAAGTCACTAGACACGCGTGAGGCAATGGTATCAAGAATTCAACACAAACTTTATGTTATTGTTACTAAAACACAAATTAAGTTGAATGTTGTTAGGTAAATACTAAAACGAAAAAAAGGTCCCACGACTAAAACGTTAATTGTTATTAATTCTTTTAATTGTGTATGTTTAATATACGTTATGTAGAATACGTGGTTTCAATTCATGTGATAACCTAATCGCCACACTGTATAATAATTCCCATTTCGGTTTCCTAAAAATATTATTGAACACTCTAATATAATGAATGAGCCTCTTTTTGTGAATCTCAATTCCACTGCTCCTGGAATTAAGGACTAGCGAGTTTTAGGTCGTAGGTTCGAAACCAAGCAGGCACTTTAAATTGTGTTAATTATTTCATCACCACTGCTCTCAAAACGCTGAAGGAAAACATCGCGAGGAAACCGGCATGTCCTAGAACCCAAAATTCGAAATAAATCAATATCCTACTAATATTATAAATGCGAAAGTTTGTATGTATGGATGTATGGATGTTTGTTACTCTTTCACGCAAAAAGTACTGAACGGATTTGGATGAAATTTGGCACACATATAGTTTATAACCAGGAATAACACATAGGATACTTTTTATCCCGATATTCCCACGGGATCGAAAATTATGCGGGTGAAACCGCGGGGCGCAGCTAGTTAACCATAATTTGATATCATAGTGACGTAGCTTTTTCTTTGCCACAAAGGTGAGCTTAGCATTATATAAGCATAATCAGCCTATAATATTCCCACTGCCGTGACACAGGCCTCCTCTCTGGGACCGGGAGTGGGCCGTAATTCACCACACCCACCAGTGCGGGTCGGTGAACATATATGAGCCATCCGCTCATATATGTTCGAATTGTTCTACGACATGCCGACTCCCTCAAGATGTTTTCCTTCAACGTTTAAAAAAAAGTAGAAAGGCAAAACCGAGCATTAATAGCACCTTGAGCTCTCCTCTGTAGGAGTTTATCGTATATGCTTTACGAAACAACACAAGTTAATTTTAAAACTTTATAAATACAGGGTCAAATCAAATTAGCTAGCGAAACTCCGTAGACGATGGGTATCGATATTTAAACACGATAAAAATATAAATTAATTTGATAGTTTTTTTGTGGGGAGTTTATAACTTTTTCAATAATGCTTAGTCACTCTTCAAATCAACTTAATTGCCAACATAAATTTGAACAGACCTTATGTACAAATATCACAGTGACAATTGCCCGCTCACCATTCCTGTCTCAAGATGGAACTGCAAAATACCCTTGTTTTTCGCCATGTTCGTCTGAAATTTTGCCTTAAGCCATTTTATGTGTATGTTGTACACTAATTAGTGTCATTTAGTGCTATATTGGCACTCGTAATTACTTAATTGCTCATATCCTGTTGGCATAGATACTTGATTGATTTATTGTGTGATGAGCATTTTGCGTCGACTGTGACACAATGTTTTAAATTGCTTGTATAATACATTTGAGGGGCAATTCTCGTAATTTAAAACGTTCAAAATCTAGTCGCAGTCTCATCTCAGCGACAAACAAATGTCAAAAACTTGTCAAAATGTAGGGAAATTAGAGGTATTTTTGACAGATTGAAACTGAAATCAGACTGTGAACGTTCTTAAAATTACTAGATTTGCCTGCCCCTCAGTTGTCAGTCTCAATCTGTCTAAATTCCCTACATTTTAGGTGTTATAATAAATCTTCTTCATCTAGGTTTAGTGGTCACAATCATTACAGCTGTGTTTGGGGTCGATTCTCAGGTCGGGAAAAGTGTTGTTGGGTTTTCACACGTGGAATTTTGTAGCAATTCAAGATTTTGATCAGTTTGTGGCAATAGGTTTGCCCGCTACTACATTAAACACATAACTGACAAAATGTGGGTGAGTATACCTCTCTGTCTAACTCTGCCGGAGATACTGACGTGATGTTATCATCATCTGCCTCATCACCTACCTAGCCTTTTCCCAACTATGTTGGGGTCGGCTTTCAGACTAAACGGATGCAGCTGAGTACCAGTATTTTACATGGACAGACTGCCTATCTGATCTGACCGCCACAACTCAGTTAGGTACTGGGTAATACAAAACCCTTTGGTAAGACTAGTAGTCAGACTTTCGGGCTTCTGACGACCCGTACAGACTGTCAAAAATTCACGAATGACAGCATGGACCAACGGCTTAACGTGCTTTCCGAGGCACGGAGGGGTCTTGGTATGTGAAGATGGTCACCCATCCACAGACCAACCGTGGCAAGCGTAGCTTAACCTGATCAATCGACCCGTGCGGTTGTTATTACTTAGTCACAAGCCCCTCTACAGACGTGCTTTTATATATTATATTATTCTGTAATAATTTTCCTACAAGCTAAAATAATCATGATGACTATGTAAAAAGAGACACGGGTAAAGTACCTAATCTTTCTTATAATCTGAAAGACACTTGATTTCTTATTTTGTACCTCACACTCGTAGACAGACTGAGACTTTATTTTATCAAAAAGATCTCGATCGACATTTTGATTTATTTTTCCAAAATCCTGTTATTTCTCTCCATATTGACGTAGACAGCATGGTAAAACACTTATCAATAATTAATAAATACGTGTTTTAAAGCAAAATGCCTTCGAACCCGAGTGTTCCGGCGACGTCGTCCTTGCGACAACCAGTTTGTTGGACTTTACACCCGACGCAGACGCAAAGCCACTCAGATATAGTTGTTTGTTTACGTAGGATAAATGTTTGAGATTGATTCGAGAAGTGAATGGTGTGTCAACAGTTGAGAGCAACTTATTACTGGGTCCAACCGAACCGACGAACATGATTCAGTGAGGGTCGATGCCGAACGGAATTTGCAGATAGGCACGAGCCGAATGAGAGCCAAATATGTGTAGTAATTGCCTCGCGTCGGCTTTGTTATTTAACAAGCATGAAAAGCCCGAACAAGAATGTAGCATCCCTGAGTGTACCTCCAGACTGTTTTCTGCCGTCAAGCAGCAATGCTATTTCCGGTTTGAACGGTACCTACTCTATGGGTGCTAACTCATCAGGTACACCTGTTTGACCATCTTTCGTACAAAAGTTTACAGGTATATTTTTTAATATTTTTTCGAAACAAAACTGCCAAAATAGTTTATAGATATGCGAAAAGTATTTTATTTCCTTTTATGATACATTCCCCGATGGCATAGCCAGAGATCGCACAAGACAAGGAGTTTTGGAACGAAAAAGAGGAGGCCTTTGCCCGGCAGACTAACAAAAACATCCCCGAGTAGTTAATGCAGCCATCGTTTCAATCATGATAGTACACTGCCTTTTGCTCTGTTTTATCAAGAATTTCTGCAAGAGCTCGGGCTCAGAATCACGTTTTAGCGAAACGTGACATCAAATGCTCAAACGTGATTTCTAGTTAAAAAAACGTTTGACTACTAGTTGTATTTACGTAATGTCTACACAACAAGCCACCGTCTGTGACCCCAAAGTGTTGGGCAAAAGTATAATATTATATACCTATGCTAATAATAATACAGACAAGTCTTTTGTACGCAAAATACGCGCATTGACGTGGAGTTGCAGACACCAGCCCGTAATGCCTTATACAATCCTTCTCCACGTCTCTTTAAATGTCGTTTAAATGTTTCGTTAAATACAAAATGTTAATAGTACTTTAGGAGTTATACTTATACAGGGTGGCAGGGACATCGACGCGCAAACTGTAACCATGGATTCAGCACATGAGTTTAGACCCCATAGCGTCAAAATTTTTCCGGTTATTGAAAAAAATATTGCTGTTCCATACGTTTTGACCGCGTAGGATTAGGATATTTTTTTTTTTATAACTGACGAAAAATTTCTACGCTATGCGATCTAAACTCATGTGCTGAATCCGTGGTTACAGTTTTCGCGACGATGTCCCTGTCACCCTGTATACGTTTCGATTTTTATTTCTATTTTCCCTTTATCATACAGGCAATTGATATTCAACTTTAGGTTGAATATCACTTTCACGTCATAGACAATTCCAATCAATTTTAATTTAATAGACATTTTAATCAAAAGTGAAGCATTTGCGAGGTCGACTATTATATTAAGCTTCCTTATTACTAAGATCTATGAAAATTGAATAAATTTCGCCATAAAACTGTACAACAATACAACAATCTGAAATTCTGATGAAGTTACTTCGATGATTATATGGTTTCTGTTTACAATGGTTTTAAGGATAAACCACGGACTCTTTGAATATTTTACAGACTACAGATTCATACAGATAATTTGGAACTCTGAGGAAGATATAAGATACGTTTAAGTAAGGAAACCTGGAGCTGATATTCCTAAATTGCCAAAATACTGTGCGTTATTGGTAACAAAACTCATTTCTTGGGATAACAGGACGTCTTTGCGTTATTCATCATCATCATCACCATTTCAGCCCGGAATCACCCCCTGCTGCATATAGCCCCCCCCCCCCCCCCTTTCCTGTACCATACTTGTCTGTCATCCCTTTCCTTGCGTTATTGCTGATCAATAATTATAAATCGAAAGTTAAACTACCATTATTTAAGCGTCGGTT
Source organism: Apamea crenata (assembly GCA_949629185.1). Classification (NCBI taxonomy): domain Eukaryota; kingdom Metazoa; phylum Arthropoda; class Insecta; order Lepidoptera; family Noctuidae; genus Apamea; species Apamea crenata. Next base: position 1,119,437 of record OX451375.1, read on the forward strand.
CAAACTGTACTACAGCCTCAGGCACAAAAATATTAAACCTTTCCATTTCCTATAGAAAGTCAATTAGATACTTAAAGTATTGACGTTGTTCGGTTTCAGATATAAATCTTTAACTGTCGTAAAGTGACGGTCTTGAAAGGTTAATAAACATTCACAGGGTTAATGCCTTTTATATGCACACGTTATAATTGTCCGTAGGTAGTAATTAAGTAATTTAACATTAATATTAAAAGCAAATTCAAAAGGAAAGCTTTGTTTAAAAAAACAGAATACTTTTTTGTGTTTTTTTGTTTTGAATGACGCACTACAATATCAGCAAACAAAAGGGGGTTTAAATACATTAAAAAACAGCCTATAATGTTCCTATAAAGTACATATTATGAATTGAAAAAGTCATTGTACTTGCCGGGCTTTGAACCCACGACCTTGTGAGGCGAGTTCTTAACCACTGGGCCATCACGACATTAACTTTGTGTAAAATCTTACAAAACAACTTTAGTACACATATTTCCCGTGAACAGGAAACGAAAAACGAAACCCGACTAGATTATATATTTACAAAATTAATTACTCTTATCACAAAGTTAATATAATAAATTTATCTTATCGTCCGTCCTCAAAGTACAGACGCCAGCAGGTCAAGCTACCCGAAACTGTCAAATTTTCCCAATCAACCTTAAACCTTAATGCTTTAGGGATAAAGTTGAAAATGTATTAAGACATTGGACGGATTGTAGTAGCTTGATATGCTGGTGTCTGTAAATTGATTTGCTGACACTATTTCGTCCACAGATTAGCCTTAAATCCGAAATTAACCTAATACCGATCATCGTACACGGTCAACCATTTTAGCGGTCACTTACTTAAAGATTGAAGACAACTTTTAAATACCGATTTTAATAAGGCTATCTTGAAAATCAGTTCGTTTTTTGTTTGCTACGCCGGATCTGCTACGAGGCTACGCACGTAGCTAATGCTACGACGCGTAGACGTTCGCTACGTTATTTATTTCAGGACAGCGGGAGTGATCTATTTAAACTATTTGTGTTAAACGTACACAAATTAATGATTTAACTTTACCTAATCATAACTACAAAGTAAGTAGATTTCTTTATGTTTAGTGTAAAACGGAACACATATGTAGGTAAATAAGGTAGGTTCTAATGGAGTTCACCCGTCTGTCAAAGGCAATTTTTAACCGACGAAAAAAGGAGGTCCTGAAGTCAAAGCTTATGTTTTTTATTTAATAAGGAATACTTTATAAACCCTAAAGGAATGAATAAACTTCTTCTGGCTACATTTAAATTATTTAATACTAGCTGCGCCCCGCAGTTTCACCCGCATAAATCTCGATCCCGTGGGAATATTGGAGTATACAGTATTAAAGGTCCTAATCCAGGTCATGGTCTACTCATATGCCAAATTTTATCCAAATCCGTTCAGCTGTTTTAGCGTGAAATCCTAACAAACAAACATACAAAAAATCTAATATTTTCTCTTTATAATATCGAAGGGCTCGTGGGTACGTAATAACAGCCGCACGGGTCGGTCGATCAGGTTAAGCTACGGTTGGTCCGTGGATGGGTGACCGTCTTTACATACCGAGACACCTCCGTGCCTCGGAAAGCACGTTAAGCCGTTGGTCCCGGCTGTCATTTGTGGATCGTTGACAGTCGTTACGGGTCGTTAGAAGCCCGAAAGTCTGACAACCAGTCTTACCTAGGGGTATCGTGTTACCTAGTTACTGGGTTGTGGAGGTCTGATAGGCAGTCACTCCATGTAAAATACTGGTATTCAGCTGCATCCGGTTAGACTGGAAACAGACCCCAACCTCTCTTTATAATATCAGTTTAGATAAAAATTACTAAAAGATTAAAGTAGTTACAATTAATCAGACTCAACACAAATCAATGAAATATCGTAGATTATTAAGCTTTGCCAAACATTTTCATGACTTTTTGGTTAAAATTTAAATAATCCTGTTTCCTACTTATATATACATAATATATTATATATGTATGTATTATTACCTATATATAATATTATAAACGTGAAAGTTTGTATGGATGGATGTTTGTTACTCTTTCACGCAAAAATCACTAAACGGATTTGGATGTTTGCCACAGAAATACTTTGTAACCAGGATTAACACATAGGATACTTTTATTCCGATATTCCCACAGGATCAAAACTTATGCGGGTGAAACCGCGAGGCGCAGCTAGTCAAGTATATATTAAAGTAACCTTGTCGAGTTCAAGTATTAAGTTATACACCTTGTACAGAGTAAAAAAAAACTTTACATAATCGAAGGTTATGTCAATATACCAATAGTTGTATGTCTTTGAATATTTAATACACAATTATTCAGTATGACACCTGTATTGATAACATCCATTAATTTTGTAGACAAAGTCCAACTGTTGGAAAGATGTAAGTTTTTAATAACAGACAATCAGTGAATATTATTATATACAAGATGAAGACGACAATACGACAATAAATTAACTTAGAAAAATAAAGAAAGACCACCCAGTGTTCTCCATACCAAACTCCTTTTGGAAGGGGCAACTAGAATTAATTCTACATAAGTATTGTATATTATAAATGTTGACGATCTAAAGTGTCATAAAAATGCTTTGCTTTGACTTTTTACCCATTGAAGTTGGCGCAGGTATTTTTAGCATTTGTGTATTTATGTCTGTCGGCAGTTTTATTAACTATGTTGACCACCCATATTATCATCATCCACAGCCCGACTTCATCAAACGAATAAATGTATTTTCTTTCTTTCTTTCTTTCTTTCACCCACTGCTGAGCTCACGCTCCTATGCCAGCCTCATCCTGCACCCTAATTGCGTAACACACTATCAATCTCAATCTGAAAAATGTTGAAGGATATTACTAATCCATTGCTTCATATGTTCGAAAAATTTGTCTGCTCAGCAACGTAAATAACGCAATGAATGTTGTTGAACTGTCAAAATGAAAGCCATTGCTACTGATGAATTACTCAGTACTGATGTTACTCAATTACCCCGCAGGTTCTACGCGCGATACAGTAATCGTAAAATAATTCTTTAATAACGTCTATGAATGCGGAGATAAATAATTAAATTGGCGTGTATTGTGTAAATCTAATTAGCATAAAAAAATCCTTGTTTGTACAAATATTATCTATGGTTTATTGCGAAAATATCGAAGGTGTATGTAATAATTTACATAATTATGTAAAAAAATAAGATCCGGTAGTGAATTGTGGTAAAATCTAAAAATAATGATGGAATATATCTACAAGATAAAGTCTACACGCTGTATTTAAGTAATTTTAATAATTAATTATTAAAATTACTTAAATACAGGGTGGTAGGACCTCAAACATCGCGCAAACTGTAATCATGAATTCAGCACATGATTCTAGAACCCCTAACTTAAAAAAATTCGTCGGTTATTAAAAAACAAACATAAAAAGTGCAAAACCAGTGCAGCTTTCTTTTTTTAGGTTTTAACCATTCAAAAGTATAATTAATGTTAGTTTTCTATAATATGAGAAACCAATGTCTGATGTCGGAATGGTTTGTGAAAGTTTTAGGAAAACTGTATCAAAATCAACCGAGCAGTTTTCGAGGTTAGGCCACACGAGAAGACAGACAGAGACGTGGTCGGAAAGCGTGTTGATCGTGTAACGATAATTATTAAATAACATTATTATTGATATTATTACTACATGGTGAACGCAATACGTAATAGATAACAAACTAAATTTTGTGATAGTAACTTTTTCTCTTTAAATTATAATGTATGAAGTGATATAGGTACGTACTTCCAAAATGTAGGAAATCTGCTTTTTTCAGATTTGTATTAAATTATCTGCTAGATATGCTTAGGACCTATCCGGAAGCGATAAAACAGGCATTTAACCGGTTCTATGCCGTAATTACAGAAACTATTAAAAAGCCATCGTGTCTCGCGTGGATCCACGTTCATACGCATACGAAGGGTTAAAAGCACTCTCTCACTGGGAGCATTGACCTGAAGTGTAACAATCCAAGATTCCACTGTAACGGCTAGGACTTTGCAAGTAGGCTGTGCGGGCCGTCAACTGCTAGGTAGTGTAGACATAATTGAAATCAGCAGGATGGGTTAATTAACAGGTAGAAGTAACACGGCTAGGCCGCGTATCGGCCAGCGTAGTGTGGGACTCCTCCCAGCTAGGTGGACGGACGACCTTAAGAAGGTGGCTGGGACAGAGTGGATGCGGAAGGTGGAGGACAGGGTGTTGTGGCGCAGCCTGGGGAAGGCCTATGTCCAATAGTGGAACGCATTAGGCTAAGTTGATTGATTGAACACGGCCAGGTCGCGGGGACAGTTTACATAACAGGCGAATGCTCCTGGTGAGGGACCGCTTTTACAAGATTGGCATTCAATAGCACCTGGGGAGCCTGCAAGCTAATTAATTTCAACTTGAATTGAGAAAATTGGATGAACACATAATGTTCTCAACAGAAAAATATTATAATTGAATAACGCTGTGAGTATAATGGGTACAATTTTCCATAACTTTAGTTCTTTCCTAGTTGTTATAATTTCTACAGCACCAGAATACCGCGGTCGATATATTTTCCACTTTCTGCGTTCCAATTGTTCGCTCTCACTTTATGGTAACAACTTTATGAGGTAATATTTAGTTTAGTAACACTGTATATATTTTATATATTTGTAAATATAAAAATAAAGTGTCTGTGTTGACTCCGGTTGAGATTTAAAAAAAAAAAATCTCAGCCGAAGTTGTCAAAAAACTAGATAATTAACTTTTTTTAGATTCCGCATATCTTGAAACACGCAAAAGTTATAATTGTGTAGGTCAGAAGGTCAGTTATTGTTCTTAAAAAACGTTGAAATTCGAATCGAAATCTAATCTCAGCGTCGATCAATGTCAAAAACTTGTCAAAAATGTAGGGAAATTGATTATATTTTTGATAGATTGTAACTGAGATTAGAATGCAAACGTTCTTAAAAATACGAGAATTGCCCTCTGATTTGTTATATTCCGGACATTAGGAACCAAGGTATGCCTATTTAATCATTAAAATATTTGATTTAGTAAACTTAAATTTAAATAACAAATGATGACCTTAGGTTAACTAACCAGATAAGTATAGGTATTGTCCTCTTAGCTTAATAAAGTAACGAAATGTCAGATAAAATACGTGTGTGCATCACCAAGATCTAGATAAGTAATTAATCTTGTTTGATGTTGTTAAATGACCTCGTTTCCAAGAACAACATCCGGGACGGACGAATTCCAACAAAAGTGACCAAAAGATTTGATCCTTAATAAAAACCTTTTTAGGGCTTCGCTGTAGTCAGTATTTTTTTAACACCAGGCCTCCTCTTGGTGAGAGAAAGAGGGCCGGTATCCACCACGCGGGCCCAATGCAGGATTTAAGATGTCGCAAGTCTTCGAATTTTTTGGTTCTAGGACATACCGGTGACCTCACGATGTTTTTCTTCGCCGTTTTGAGAGCATTAAAATCATTGCCTAATCTAATCGCAGATTAGTTTCCGTTACAAAAACGTTGTTATTTTAATTGAAAAACACAAGCCTATGTTTTTTTGCTGACGCCAATAAAACTCAAATTTGTTTACGTCAACAGGTGCCATGATATATAACGAGATATACAAAGTTGTATTGCAATAAAAACTGTAGTATGATAACTAGCGAAGCGAGTTTAATACCTACCTACTCTTGCCATCTAACCGCCGCTTAACTGCTTGAATCGTAAGATTGTCGAGGTCAAAAATGACACGTGGAAACAAAGCAGCCATGTTGGATTCAACTTCAGGTTAAGATTGCCTGGAAGTCTTCAAACAGACTCCGGACCCAGGCTTGCCGGCAAGGAAACCTGTACAGCCCCCTAATTACGTAACACACTATCAATCTCAATCTGAATCATTTTGAAGGATATTGCTAATCCATTGCTTCATATGTTCGAAAACGGCTGTCTGCTCAACAACGTAAGCTGTTGAACTGCCGAAATGAAAGCCATTGCTACCTACTGATAGTGTGTTCTTTGAATTCAGAGACGACTCCGACTTGGACTGTAAATGTGGGGCTGTTCAACAAATGATAGGACACTTAGCTTAGGCAACATCGTATCCTGCGTGTCCTGTCGGCTGCACGTTACAGGAGCTACTGATGGTGCACAAATCCGTAGCCGAATTCTGGACCGAGTCCATTTAGTTTTGAGACATTTTTGGGGTTTCACGTCTAGGGTCATGGAGTTCAAACGCGCGTCTCTTTTTCAAGAAAATTTTCAACCTTTTATTGCTTGAATACGAGGCTTTTGGCTACTTTGTATATGTGTATTTTGTTGTTTTTTTTTTGTAATGTTCGTTTTGTTTGTGCAGAATAAACAATTTTTCTTTCTTTTTCTTTCAAGCTGCCTGCCATACTTGAACTGGCAATTTCTTTTTCCCATTTACTATTCTCTTATGTAAAAGCCGTTCATTTATTACATAGCATTACATTACATATCTAACCTAACCTATCAATCTGCCTAGCCTTTTCGCTACTATGTTGGGGTTGGCTTCCAGTCTAACCGGATGCACCTGAATACCAGTATTTTACATGGAGCGACTGCCTATCTGACCTCTGCAACCCAGTTACTGGGTAATACAACACCCCTACGGCTTAACTTGCTTTATTAATACCGGTATTAAAACATAACCTAACCTAACAATATACAAACGTAGCAGGTACAGTCACCAAAGGAGATAAGTAACCAGGGCCGTCGGTTATAGTTGAAGTTTAGTAAGAAACCGATGGATGGTATCGAATGAAATTTAATTTGATAAATTAACTTTTTGTTTTCTATTGATTAAGTGAAATTTTATTCCAAAACATCCATCGGTTTCTTACTAAATTTCAACTATATCGGACGACCCTGGTTACTTATCTCCTTTAGTGACTGTACATGAATAAATAGAGACCCAAGTTCCTGACACAACGAAACACTTCAAAATATAATAGTTAGGTAAGTTTAGACACATTATAACGACGGCCTTCATAGCTGAACTATTGACCCTCTGCACTGACAGCTACAAACAAGGCACAGGGTAGTTTCACTACAATATAAACTAGTTTACCATATATCTAACTCGGATATAAAGTTATGGTTCACATTTAAATGTAATGGCGTCCGGGTTCCGACAAATCGTACATATGTAAATACATATATAATTGCCAATAGCGAAATATCTAAGAAAAGGATTTTTCTAATGGTTCCTTTCGCATAATAATGGCAAGCAACCAAAACCGGGCTTCTACACAAAAAAATCCCAATGAAAATAGGTAATAATATCTAATAACACATGTCAATCAATTACTCAGCCTATCGCAGTCAACTGCTGGACATAGGCCTCTCCCAGCCCAGGCTACGCCGCAACACCCTGTCCTCCGCCTTCCGTATCCACAGTCTGTCCCAGCCACCTTCTTTAGTCGTCCGTCCATCTATCATAAAACAATAAAACATGTACGATCCGGGTATTGAACCTAGAACTACCGTTAAGAAATCGAACTTGCGACCACTAGAGCAGTAGGTACCTAATTAATGCAGCTGCAGTACCTATGTTCATTATTGCAACTCAGCCAATTACACACAATTATCCTACTTAATATTATAAACGTGAAAGTTTGTATGGATGGATGTTTGTTACTCTTTCACGCAAAAACTACTAAACGGATCTGGATGAGGCACATAGATGGTTTATAACCCGGATTAACATATAGGATACTTTTTATCCCGATATTCCCACGGGATCGAAACTTATGCGGGCGAAACCGCGGAGCGCAGCTAGTATAATAAATCTTCACATAATAATCAAGTAAAATGGAATAAATTATAAACGAGATCAAAATCTCAGCGACCTCAGTGAGAGGACGCCAACTATCTCGGTTTGGTTAAAAACTTTACGTACTTACCTACACTAAACTTCATCCTAACTAATATTATAAATGCGAAAGTAAGTTTGTTTGTTTGTTACCTTTTCACGCCTAAACCACCGAACCGATCATCCTGAAATTTTGCATATACGTTGTCAGGTGTACAGAAACGAACGTAGCATCTTTCATCCCGAAAAAAAAGTGCTGTTCCCGAGGAAAAAAACAATAACGTTATTATGATAATAGAACCCGAATTGATTGTCAAATTCTAAATTAACGCGAGCAAAGCCGCGGGCAAAAGCTAGTTCATTATAAATAAAAGGCTTCTCAAATGAAATTGAACACAATACTTACCTGCGTTTGTGCACGTATTACGGGAAGTTAACAATTTACATGCAGCCCTTGGTTCGGTTACCATATTGCGCAAAGTGTTTTATTGGGTATTTTCAACAAAAACTTCTCAGTTGCCAGCAATGCTAGCCCATAGTCTAAGGGGGTTTATTTATAGACGATGATTTAAGTTAAGTGAAAAAATGTATTGTTAAACAGTCGCTAATCACTACTTAGCTTTAAGCAACGTCGGGTACATTTGAACCCGGTTAATGATGGCCTCCTATTCAATCCATTAGTGTGGGTGTACTGTACTTACAACTCTGCCTACCTCTTCATGAACATCTAGCAAAATGGTATAGGTAGGTGACATGACACATGATATTGTATCATGTGTCATCGGCTTTTCTATAGGAATTAAAACAGCGCAAGCGGGCATATTTGGAACTAAGTAGGTACATAACTTTAAAAAAATATGAGAATGTTGATAAGTAACTTGCTAGCTATGTCAGATAGGTAGATTAGCAGACAGGAGGATGTTACTTTAGTGCCTTGGTAGGTATTCTACTTTTCTCTGTATGAAATTAATGACAAAGATTAGGTACCTATTCGAGAAACGTCGGTAATTAGCACAGACAGCACAGCCTATGTCAAATGATCACGGACGCGGATGCAATTTGTATCTATTTATTAATTAACCTATTAATGCTAAGAATTATAAACGTATCACAAATTACCTACGGGGTAAAAACGCTAGTAAATATAATAAACTTTATTATTTTTTGTTATGTGGCGTGTAATGGTTAATGGCCCATAGAAATCCATAGTAATGTGGATCTTGACCTAAAGAAAACAACTAACAACTGGTTTTGTTTTGTAACCTGGTCTAAAAAAACATTTTCATAAAAGTTATTTTAAAAATAAGGCATGAATAACTACAAGTTCCGCCATCTAGTGAACTAACGAGGCATTACACAACGAACAATCAACACTACCAGTTCGTATTACAACCAACAGGTGGCGCTATTCTCAGCTATTACATAATACTATTTTTTAAATGTAGATGGCAGTGTACTAAAAATTGAATCTTCATTCTTATTTGAAGGAGAAAGGTATCCAATTTCTAGAGAAGCAATATTATGTTAAGTCGTTTATTGAATGAAGTATTACAAATATCTGGGTTATTGGGCTTGCTCATCGACCTCCCGGCTGTACGCGAAAGTGGCTCTTGCGTCATTGGACAGGTCAGAATCTCATAACGCTTGCATCATGGAGAGGAAGTTATGTGAGGCTGTACGTGTTTATTTTGTCTCTGTTGCTTTACAAACCTGTTGAGATATTAAACGTACGTGATATGAGAGCTTTAAGTCGCTACTGTGAACGTGGCTGCACATAAATTGCCAGAAACGGTAACTTTACAGCCTTAATAAATACCTAGTAGATATAACCTACCCCAAGGAACCTAGAGAAAATAATATCTAAAAATGTCGTTACTCGTCGTAGGTGTATTCTTGCCGCCTAACAACCTTCACATTTTTCATTAAGATTGATCCACCAGTAAAGTTGCAAGAGCAAAAAAGTCTTCAATAATCACGTTTTAACATCTCGTGATGTAAAAATGGAAGATTTTGGTTGATTAGTTACTTAATTTTAAATTATACTAAACATATTTTAGAACCAGTATTATAAAGTTATTATCTATCACTTACGCCGTAGTCCAACTGAACATTTGCTTCACCCTCTCGGAACGCAACTCGGTTGGTTGCGCCATCTTCCTGTAACAAAGAGAACAACATGTAAATAAACATGTTACGGGCAAATGCCACCAAACTTTTTACCTAGAATAAGTCTTATCCTGAGAATAAATTTTGAATTTTTGACAGTTTTTCCATAGTAGAACTGTCAGATGTCAATTTTATTCCATGGATAAAATACCCATACCTACTACTAGACTTTGGTAAAATATGGCCCTAAATAAAATAAGCCGCTGAGTTAAAAATCTTTTGAAACATTTGTTGAAGTGATACAGCTCATTGTGATGCTGTCCATTCAAAAATTTAAATAGGATACCAGAAACTCCTATTGTCTCCACGTTGCAGGAGGTTTGACAGTTGTCCTTAGGCTCGATGTGTTTTTGCCCGTCCGAATAAGTTAATTAATCGAGAGTAGGGCTCACTCCGAAGTATCTAACTACTTTCGGACGGGCCCCTAACTTTGTTGACAGACATAGAGACAAAACTCGTTGCCAAATTATGGGCCGACAACACCACCAGGTTAGGTATAGCTATTTCCGGTTATTTCAACTAAATAAATGTACTGTCATTGGAACGGAACGAGTCTACAAAGTTCCAATTTGATGGGCCAAGAGGAAGTTGTCCAAAATTAACTTGCAATAACTTCCTAATTAGTGTTGCCTACCATTACAAAACTGCAAGTGACCTAATGACGTGAAAACATTTGAAAAACTTTCTATTGCCTACATTTTAGAGTTTACTTTGTTATATTCATAGATATCGGTAAAGACGTTTGTAACTTCCTGAGAAAGACTCTCGTCTACTACACTCGACGATTGAACGTGGGGTTCCCAGGTTCGAGCCCCGGGTCGGTCAGTGTAATTGGAAATTGCTCAACTGCAGGCTAGAGAAGACATTTGTGAAGAACCGGTCATTGTTACTATGCTTGAACTCTCCAAATGACCCACTGGCCTATGTCTAGCAGTGCGTCTTTCTTCCGGAAGTTAAGAACCACCTTTTAATCAATGTCATCGTCGGAACATGACTGGCGAAATGTAGTTGTACTACAGTTACACCTCTGTCTAACCCTTCGGGGATTACAGGCGTGATGTTATATTATGTTTTATGTTAAGTCAGTCGGTGGTATAGTGTTTTCAAATACTAAGACTATCTTAAGATTAAAACATTGCTAAGGCTAAGAATTATGTCTTAACTGAAATTATGTAGGAAATAAGTAACCATCAGATGAGCGAGTCTAACATGCAGGTGCGGCAGCATTTACATCGCCACATGCAAAGTATGAAACTGACGTCACGCAAAATCCTGGATCGCGCAAGCAGAGTTTACCGCGCACAACGTCCCGACATCAATCGTCGGGCAGTAGTTCACCAGACACAACACCCGTCTGGTCGTAGAATGCTCCCTTTTCTCTTCCTCTGAAGGATGAGTGAACTTTTCACCCTGTTCCTCATGCCTCCATACAGGCACCATCATCATTCTCTTGGATTTATCCTAATTTAATTAAGGTCGGCGCAACATGTCTTTTTCTTCCATACTTCTCTATAGTCGTAATCTCGTAAGTGGGGTGACTTACGAGATAACGACAAATAGAAAAGTTCTCACCATATCATCTTTTACAGTCCATCCATCGTTTCTTTGGTCTTCCCTTACTCTTACAGCACACATTCATATTCAAAACTTTCCTGACGACTTTGTGATGAAATGATGAAATCTTCAAAACTTCTATGAAGTTCTATGTTAGTATATAAATAAGACAAGTAATATAACGTCATGTAATTGCCAGTCAGCTTCGTAATAACAATGGGAATATTAGTCATTATCTGTGTGCATGGGTGAAGGTTCTGCAAGTTAGCATAATTGGCCCTAGATTGTGATCTTTGCTCTTGATTCCATAACTTAGAAGAAATACACATACATATGTATATCTAGTCTATATCTACGCGGGGCTTGTCGCTAAGTAATAACAGCCGCACGGGTCGATCGGTCCGCCGCGGTTGGTCCGTGGATGGGTGACCATCTTTACATACCAAGACCCCTCCGTGTCTGTTCCCGGCTGTCATTCGTGGACCTTTGACAGTCGTTATGGGTCGTCAGTAGCCCGAAAGCCTGACACACAGTCTTAGGTAGGGGGTTAGGGGTTTCGTATTACCCAGTAACTGAGCTGTGAAGGTCAGATAAGCAGTCGCTCCATGTAAAATACTGGCACTCAGGTGCATCCGGTTAGACTGGAAGCCTACCCCAACATAGCTGGGGAAAGGCTAGGCAGATGATGATGATGATCTATCTAAATCTAGTTTTTAGGGTTCCGTACCTCAAAAGGAAAAAACGGAACCCTTATAGAATCACTTCGTTGTCTGTCTGTCAAGACCCTTCTTCTCAGGAACGCGTGGAGGTTCATCGAGTTGAAATTAATATCAAATACATGTTCACATTATAGGTCTACGGTTCCGGCAGGAGTTCTAAAAAATCAAGCTTCCAAATCAACGCAACAAAACAATACGGCCATCTAAGCGACATAATTTGATACTCGCAAATAAATCAAAACCTACAGGGTACTTCCCGGTGACCTAGAATCATGAAAGGCAAGACGCATCACAGCACAAAGTAAGGACAGAAGTCCCAAAATCATTCATTTGTATTTTTATCACATTTTTTTTTTGTGCGGTTACAAACTTACATATTTACATAATTTACCGTGACGTATAATGATGTATGGGAGAACATGTTTTTCAATTACAATGTTAAGTTTGTTTTTGGGATCACTACTGAACCCTTCATTGTGCGTGCTCCGACACGCACTTGTCCGGTTATTTTAATGATATATCTAGAGTGACAACCAATGACTCATGAGATAGTATAAGTTACCTATGGACATCTGCAACATTATGGCAATCCAGGGGCAACGCTGCTGGTGCATCGTCCACCCTAAAAACAACGGCACCGATATCTACCCTTAAAATTACTTCCTCCTTCCTCAGACCGCCTAGCTCAAAGAGATGGAATCACACTACATAAAGCTTAAGCATAATCAGCCTGTCACTATCACTGTTGGGGCACAGGCCTCCTCTCTGCGAGAGGGAATGGAAAGAATCCACCACGCGGGCCCAGTGCGGGTCACGTCTTCGAATTTTTGGTCCTAAGACATGCCGGTTTCCTCACGATGTTTTCCTTCACCGTTTTGAGAGCAGTGGTGATTTTAAATGCACCTTGCACTTTTCATTCAAAGAATTACCGTAATTATCCACTAGAGGGCAGCTTTAAACACTAAGGCTACAAATGCAAATACAATATACATGACACTGCATTAACTGAGGCCATGACAATGGTAATTGCAGGAAAACTACAGTAATTGCCCAGTAGCATCGGCGCAGGCGCATCCAACATGGTCGCCAGACGTCGTTGACGCATCTGCGAGAAAAATAATCGTAAACTTTATTGACGCTTTGAATTGCCATTTAACTGTTTTCCGTGTTATGATCGGTCCTATGATTAGATTCTGAGGTTTCGAAATACCTAGTTGTCGTCAGATTAATGGATGACATCTCTACTTCAAGTGACTTCAATGAGTGAGAGCAAGTAAAGCGCTGCAAGACTATTTTGGCGCGTGGCCAAAATCAGAACTAACGCCGCCATGTGGTTTTTTGAACAAATTATTGAAGTGACCTCTCAGAAAAACAATTGCACAAATGTTAACAACAGCGCCCTCTGTCAACTTCATTCGAGCGCCAAAATATCCTTTTAGCAGTAAAGCTTGTAATTTATTAAAGTGGCATATTCTTGTCTTGTCTACCCTCGTGGCCGGCTTTCTAGGTCTGTATAAGTTTTGCCCGTCAGTAAGTATGAGCAAGGTTGTTATCAGCCGAATCGGGGCTGACTGCCTATTTCAGGCTACTTTGTCCAGGGTGCGCCCGACAAGACACGCGCAGCACGCTGCTAGGGTCTTTAAATAAGTACGCCCTTTGAACTCACAACTTGCGGGGTAATTGCTAACAGTAGCAATGACTTTCATATTGATAGTGCAACAACATTCATTGCGTTATTCACGTTGTTCAGCAGACAAATCTTTCGAACATATGAAGCAATGGATTAGCAATAACCTTCAAAATGATTCAGATTGAGATTGATAGTTTGTTACGCGACTAGGGTGGTGTTTCAGGAAGTGTTCATACATTCATACGTCGACACTCGTCGACGCGTGTCGATGGCTGTATATAAACACTAGGGTTCTTGCGCATCTTCTATTTTTTTTTTCTAAAAATGAATAGATGATGCGTAAGAATTGTAATTATAAGTACAGTTTACATTTTAAAATTATAATAAAATTACGTAAAAAATAAATCACTTAGATATGGCTTCCTTGCCACCTGTAGATGTTTTTCTTGGAAAATATTTCGTGTATGAATAACCTTGTATTAACAATAATTGTACTTCTAAGACAAAATATTCTGAACATTCTAAAAGAGTAACGGTGATGTTTCTTGCCCATTCTTCACCATACGAAACTAAGGACTTTTGGAAGAAACTGTTAGAATCGATTATTTTTTCTTGTCATCCACCTATTGCTGAAACCATCTACCTATTATTGCTGCATGACTCGGGACAAACTGCATTAAAAAGAAGGAGAAAAAAAAATACTTGTAAATTTTGACATTCAAAAGTGCCATAAATGTGCCTATTTAAAATAAATTATTTGACTTTGGTGTAACTGTTGCCTCGTTTTATTTGAAGACAGAATCCTTTAAGTATACCTACCTACTTTAAAGGTCAGTATAGGTACCTAAAGGATTCTGTCTTCAAATAAAACGATCGTAGGTTACTTCTATAGACGTTTAATAGACACAAGTCCAATGTATCGAATGACAATCGACGGAGTCCCACGTTTTTATTGCCTTACATAAGACGAGCTTCGGTAACCTGTTCTGTTTGAGTTATATAACTGGTAACATTTGTCGTTACTGTTGGCTGTAAGATAAACCTCTCTAGCACTTGTAATATATCGAGAGATGCGACAAAGGCATTCGACGTAGGAAAGTTCTAGCTGCCCCAGCCGTTGTATTCTGTAAAAATCTCACCGTGAGAATTTAGGTGACGCTCACTTCACCTAAATTCTCACGGTGAGACCTAAAGTGAGCTGTCATTCCACCTGCAGTGCGATTCTGTAACCATCTCAACGTGAAAACTTAGATTAAGTGAGCGTGGAGTGAGCTATCATTCCAACTAATGCTAGGGATTGACACTATTGACAGCTCTCTCTAAGCTCACTTCACCTAACTTTTCACGGTGAGATTTTTACAGAGTCGATCGGCAACAACTCATTTCATCTAAGTTTTCACGGTGCGATTCTTACAGAATAGGTCGGCAGTAGGCTTGCCAGAACCGTCAAATAGGCCGATGACAGCAATTAGTGCTCGTCCATATTTTGCGCAACTATCATCAATTCATCATTCTTCATCAGCCTCATCCTCAGCCATCTCCGTATGAGCAGAGGCCTTTGCCCGGCAGTGGGTTAATAATAGGCTCGCATTATTATTATCATTATCAACCGGCTGTTGTGTTGCAATTGCAACTAAGGACCTGCCATGTCTAACGGAGGACTGCCAATTACTGCATTAGGCTCAACGTGCTTTTTTATTTCGAGATAAATTCTGTCATTTTATTCAACCCAACCTTCTCTTAGAGTTACTTTGAGTAACTGCACACACAATCCAAGGAATATTACTTCCAAAATTGTTAAATTTTCCATATTTAGTCATTTTGCCGAGTCTTTTCTGTCAGTCAGTTGCTCATAATGGCACCCTAACTGCGTAACACACTTTCAATTACAATCTGAATCATTTTGAAGGATATTGCTAATCCATTGCTTTTAAAAAAATCGTCTGCTCAACATTGAAATAACGCAATGAATGTTGTTGAACTGTCAAAATGAAACCCATTGCTACTGATAGTGTGTTATGCAATTACCCCGCTATTGTATGCGTAGAAAAAATATATCTACTTATCTAGAGGAATCTCTCAGAATTTATATGTTTCTTTAGCTATTTGATTCTCAGAGATCAGAATAAATAGATATAAACAAGCCTCTGATCAGAGATGCCTCGGTCAGTGACTCAGACCGGTTAGTGATGGAATGTTCTACACCTCATATTATAATGTATTGCTGTCTCTTTCACTCATGACGTCAATAAAAGGGATTTTACCTACAGAAGGGTCAGTTATTTTTATGTTGAAATTTATTGGAAATAAACAGTCCATGGCGACGGTGACTACTTAACATCAGATGAGAGACGGTAACATAAAAATATAGATATGGTTAGTATCTAGTAGCAGGTAATGCAATGGGTAGCTTAACTTTGACTGATGTGTGGTGTTGCGCAATAATAAATGATTATAGAGGGTGGCAGGAACATCGACTTGCAAACTGAAACCATGAATTCAGCACATGATTCTGAATCCCGCTGCGCAAAAATTTATCGCCGGTTATTTAAAAAAAAATCATCTAGGTAATTCATAAAAAACTGACAAAAATTCAGTACGTAATTGTAAGTGGGTGGGTACTTTCTATTTCTAGATTTATTTATTTCATTTTTATTTTTATTTTTTTGTGTAGGTACCTAATACGCACATAATGGGTATTTATTTTAGTTTTTTATTAATTTCAATACAACACACTCACACATACATTTATGTCACGACATTTTATTTGATTTTGTATAAGCTTTTCTATAATTTCTAGCATTTAAATTAAATCTCTCAATTTATTATAACGGACACACACTTCCCTATGTGTTTGTTATTCCAGGGTATGGCACTCGTGGGTTGCAGCTGAAAATCAGCGTCAGGTGGTACACCTTGTGTTGTCATCTGACATTATGCTGAGCTGAGGCCCTTTTGGCATTATAATATTTGTTTATTGTTTTTATAGTCTTAAGGTGTATTAATTATGTGTAATGCCAATAAACGCATTTTTCTTTCTTTCTTTTCTTTCTTATTCAGTCATCCCTATGTCGCCGCATGTCAAAATAACTTGGCTCATTCAAGTCATCTGTTTTTATTTTTAATCGCCATCTGTGACCTCTACCTTTTATTTATTGTTAATAAAAACGGACAGGGTACTCCCCCTATTCCTTGCGACCAACGAGTAGTATTTATAATAACTGGTTTTAATCGATTGACCCTCCAGATACCCGAGTTACCGTTTGCACCAAACAAATAAACAGGTAGTATTTTTACTGTACAGGTATTTTTTTATTTCCATAATGATTGTAATAATTGGGAAAGTTGTAGCATGAGTTTTTGAATGGAGACCGCCATCAGCAAACCTAGATAGCCTTGATAAATGGGCTCGTCGGGACTGACTGGATCCGGAAGGTAGAGAACCGTATGTTGTCGGTGTTAACTTCGGGAGCCCTATGTCCAGCAGTAGTACTAACAAACAAATTAGGTATATGTCACCAAAAATACTAACAAACAAATTAGGTATATGCCAACACGAACAACAAATGAAATCTGTTACACACCTAAAATTTCGATGAATAACAAAATTGATACAGTTTCTATGCGATTGTGAAACGCGCCAATTTGGCGGGCATCCTTTAATTTGATAGAATTACACAAAGCACATCCCCAATCAGTTATTTATTGCTCAACGGCCATTAGGCATGCACATTACACACAATTATTTATACACGGTAAGGTAGCGTGGTGTAGAGAAAAACTTTCCAAATCCTTGGCTAATTTGATGATTATGTGTTATATATGGCGCTAATTTGAACAGTCGTGGCGGCCATGTCATTTTTAAATCGTTATTATTAAATAGTTATTTATGCTGGAGCCTCGTCTAATAAATCATGAATATAATTATGAACTCAAATTATGGTAGTTATCAACCAACCACCTTGCATGCTTACTAGTAGGCATTTTGGACATTTTGTCTGTCTGTCACTGGTAATTTCCGTAGAAGATTCGTAGAAAGAAAACGTAGAAGATTTCGAGAGAAGAAATATTAACATCATTTAGTAATATATAACAAAGGAGTAGATAGGTATGAGTGGCGCAAGATGGATGATGATTCTATTAAATATTTATAGGAGGTTGATGAAATTGAAAACGAGTTCTTTATTTTTGAACTTGGAAGTTACACATTAATATGATTTCTGGGGGGCAATTCTCGTAATTTTAACAGCGATCACAGTTATATCTGTCTCAATCTGTCAAAAATGTACCTACCTACATTTTTGTTAACTTCTGACATTGATTATCGCTGAGATGAGATTGCGACTAGATGTTGAACGTTTTAAATTATTATTTTACGAGAATTGGCCTTCTGATATCGTCGTTCACAGGTTCAACTTGACGCTTCACAAGCCAATTGCTTCTGTCTATAAAATAAGTAATTCAATTCGTTCAACCCTCAGAGCCTCCCACAACGACATCCTGCGTCACATTCGCCATTACAGACACAACTCACGCGCACTATGTTCAATCTTGACATACTCAACGATGTGCAAACAGTTGGCCATACAAATATTTGTCCTGTTGAGGAAACTACGCTTATGCCTTAAACGTGATAGCCTTGGATGGAGAAACACCTTGGTCAGTTTCACGAAAGGGTTTGTGATGGACGTCCAGTTGCGATTGGTCCGTAAGACGGATTAAAGGACGAGCGTCCATCGAGTGTCTAAATTAAAAATAACACCTGTATTTCCCGAAGGGTGAGGTAGGAGTGCCCATTCCGCCCGTTTAGTTCAAGTCCTATGTAATAGCGACCCTATTGCATCCGGAAAAACCCTGCTGAACATGAGAACCTGGGAATTTAACCCAAGACCTCATGCTCAGGAATAGCGCTAGATTCAAACTATAGTGGGTACAGATCCTATTTTGTGGCCCTTATGCCCTTAGTTGTGCGGTTGTGCAAGGGCACAACAAGGGCTTGGGGAACAAGGCTTCAAAACAAGTGGCGGTTGAAAAGCCAGTAGAGAAGCTGGACACAGGTGGGGCAATCATGTTTTTGGCCACCGAGGAGGGTTTAGAGAAAGAGCATGAAAAGACCAAGTATACAGTCAAAAGCTTCGACGGCTTCTATAAGCTAAGCATCGGAAATAATTAAAAAACATTTCACATGGCTGTGATAATAAGAAGCTATGACAAGTTTTTGACAAACAGTACTTACCAATCCTACACAGTGACATAAATGGGTTGTAGGTATCTAAGTAAAAAATGACAATGTTTCTAAGCGACAGTAATAGTAACGTAACTTAATAGCCAAGTGGAATCCCGATTGGAAAGTTGTCCCCAAACCTGTTAGACAATAGATGAACTCACTATTAGCTAGCCGTAATGTTTTGAACTTGGGCTTGGAGAAATTTGTCTGCTTTTGTATTTATTTGATGGGATAAATAATATTTCACTGACGCAAAAACAATTTCATGAGCTAAAGTTTATTTCGTAGCTATAATATTTTTGATGTAGTCGGAAATTAATATCTGTCATTTTCTTACATTAATCATCAAAAGCTTCTAGTTCTTTGGTTTTCATTGTTTGTTTTATTATGTATTTTTTATATATATAAAAGTTTACAGCAGTCTTATATTATATAAATCTATGCCCCACAAAACCGTTTTCATGTGTACTTGTATATTAAAGTGTTAAATATTTAATTAATGACACGATTTTTGTATATTTTTAAAGCCATACGGTTACTTTTATGTGAAGGTACAATCTCTTAAAGCGACTAAATACCAAGGCTGAAAACTTTAATTCCTTGTTCAAATGAACTTTAATATCTTAAGAGACCGTCTGTTTTTGGAGGTGAACAAGTGAAAGACGGTTATATACTGTCGTTAATTTCGTCCCTTCTTTGTAATGGCGCGTAAATTGACGCCATTTTGGAATCCACGATTAAAATTTTTGGTTGACGTGTTATTTGTCATGTGGAATATCTGTGAGGTTTGTTGTTGGGCCTGTAAAAATAATAAAAGTATAAGGTAATGGATTTAAACAACAAGCTTTTAGGTAATATCAATTAATTTAATTCACGAAGTAAGTAGATGTCGGTTCCACTGACTCTACTATATAACAAAAGCCTATTTTTATACTAAAAAGGAAATACAATTGCTCACCAGGCTGCTGCGGCAACTGCTTGTTAGCGATTTTAGACCAAAAAGTCCTCGTTTCCTCGAAATTCTTATTCATTCTTAGCACTCGTCGGTCCTATATCCTGTGGGATTTTCTCGTTAAAAATCCGGCCCTATTCCTTGTCTATTTCATAAGGGGACCTCTGTGCACTTAAGTTCTAAGTTCAATGGGGATTTGGAACTTTTCTTCCACAAATCCCCGTTGATGGGGATTGTCAATGAGGATTAGTAAAATAACCCCAAGGGTGTCAGTCAGTGAATGAGTCAGGACTTTTCTTTACGAGTGTGTCGATGATATCTACCGTAAGTAAAGTTCAACTGCTTCTTGCATCATATTTGGCTTATTCTTCTGGTTGCAACGACAAAGTAAACTCTCTATGGAGTTATTTTCTTTAGTCCATGCATCTATGGAAACTGTGATGGTAATGTGATGGGTATATTTTTATGGCGCTATTCTATTGTGTGAAAGGTACAATGTTTTCACCAATCATGAGGTTTCACATGTATTGTAGGCAACGTTCTAAATATGCAATTTGTTGTCTACATCTTGTCACGTAACTTTGCATATAGGAAGTACTCAGGCCAATCATGTTATAAAACTATTGAGATTAATATAAATCACACTAATATTATAAAGGCGAAAGTTTGTGAGTGAGTGTGTGTGTTTGTTACTTCTTCACGCTCAAACGGCTGGACCAATTATCATGAAATTTGGCACAAAGATGGTTTATAGCTAGGATTAACACATAGGATACTTTTTATTCCGATATTCCCATTGGATCGAAACTTATGCGGGTGAAACCGTGGGGCGCAGACAGTCAATGTTTATAACTAGGAATTGAACACATATTCCATTAAATCTTAAAAATAAATTAGGAATCAAAAGGTATGTATATCAAGACGAAATTAAGTTAGATATTACAGTGAAAAACGTGGTGGGGCTGATTGATGTTGAAACCGTAGAACCAGATGTCATGGCGTAACTTGAAAGAGGCCCACGCCCAACCAACCAATACTGACAGAACTAACATTATTCATATGCCTTGAGCCTATCATGGAAGCCCGACCACCAAGGCCCTTTACAACGGCACCTATTAATTTAAATTCGAACGTTCAAGTGACGTAATGTTTTGACCACAGATAACATACGCGCCACAGATGAAAAAGGTCCCGGCAAGTGAAAGGAGTCCGTATGCTTGCGTACTGCCAGTTATTATGTGATTACATAACGTGATGCCGGTATCAAACCAGTTTGTAACTGGGACGCGTAGAAATGGTTCATTTTAAAAGAAGAAAAAAAGTAGGAATTTGATAGAATTTCTCAATCGTGCGCCTTTCTTTGCGTGCGTAGTTTTGAATAAGATTTAACTATTTTTACTATGATCGAAATGATTCTATAAGCTCAGAGGCAGTGAAAGAAAACTTTGCCGATGTTGTGTAACTTAAGCTGGTGGGAAAAATAAAGATTAATAATAGCCAGAACGATGCAATTGAGAAAGCTAGAAAGGTTACTGATTTATTCGCCAGTATATAAAAGCCTTTCCGAAGACGTTCGACACAACTAAGTAGGCTTTAATAGAATATTCCTTTGATTGACGATTCAAAACATTTCATTTATATCATTATTTTTCTATCAAGCGGTAATTTAATTATTCGTAATGAAGCAGACAGCAACCTATCGATAATTTTTCACCCTTGACAGGAATGCCTCAAGAGCGTATAATTTATCCACATATGTTCATCACCAAACTGGACAGATGGGTACGTTTTCAATGAAATCGAATTCAATATTGATGAAGTTTTCAGTATACTTACTGTGAATACTTACATTGTACATTTATGTTGTAGAATACGACATATTGAGAAGGTATCTGTTGAATACGACATATTGAGAAGGTATCTGACGGAGGAGGATTCTAAGTAATTCGCTAAGAGTGATGAATGCGATAATCATTTCTTAGAGACACGTGTCATATCATACTAATACAATAAACATAAATAAAACAACGTAACATAAGAAGTAGGTGTTTCATAAATAATAACAATTTTACGTCTCATAATTGCATTCATCATAAAGCAGGGATCAACAAGGCTAAGTGTAAATATTGACATAAAAACATTTTGCTATTTTGCATTCAAACCATAGCTGCATACGATGGGTAATGGCTACTGTACACACGGCAGGAACATTAAGTTGGTATGCAAACAAGGAAGGAATAATATGTGTCAATGAAATTGCGATTTCCTAATAGATGAGCACGGAATAAATACATGGTCTACCGATGGCTCTGATCTGAATGTCACACTATGTTTTCCTATTCACGGTCGCTCGTTCGGTTCAACTGCCATCATTAGTCTTTTATAGCTGTATAGCCTGTTCCAAAAATATCTGACGAAAATGTAAGCAAATGGATCACAACAAGTTCGAGTTGTTATTTGAATGTCCCGAAGTTATCATTTTAAATCACCTTAAAGAGGTTTTTCATTTGACAACTGAGGTTTGTTTTATAAACTTGGTTGAAACTAATTTGTATAAAAATTTAGCCGAGCCCTTCACAACACTGACGCTGTGCCTACAAATGTATCAACATCATTCTCCCTTGCCTGTCAACTAATGTCTTTTGCCAACTATACAGCGATTACCTCATTTCACACACATGTGCCACGCAAACAAGGCTGGTCCATTTAGGTGTGTTTAGAAATATTAAGTGGTCAAATCTTGGTCATCTGTTAGTGTGTATTTCATCATTGTCGCTCGTAAAACTCTGCAGTTGAGCTCTAACAAATTAAATTATATGGCCATGATCGCTTCAAGACTTATGTATGATATACATAGATGCTACTAAGCAACTTTGTGAAATAATATGCCTTTATCTCTTAGTAGCTCAGCACCGCTACGCCGCCGAGAATAGTTGAATCATCATCATCATTATTCTCTTGCCCTTATCCCAATTTATTTTAGGGTCGGCGCAACATGGTTTTTTCCACATTATAATTACACTTTTTATATGTCCCACTGCTGGGCCAAGGCCTCTCTTCTCTCTTTCCAGCTCTCTCTGTCCAGAGCTGCCAAGGACCAAGCTTTATTACATGCACCACAAAAAAAAGTTGTGTCTAAATTCTGAATTTTGACAGTTTAATTTACATAAATTTTTTGACCTGCATTTGAAAACCTTGTTGAGGGTGTTCCCCTAACTTCACTGAATCCTCGCCTCTGAATTTAATTAACACACGGCTTTACCCGCATAAGTCTCGATCCCATGAGAATATCGGGATAAAAAGTATTCTGTCCTAATCCAGGCCATGGTCTACCCGTGTGCCAAGTTTCATCCAAATTCGTCCAGCCGTTTTAGCGTGAAAGTGTAACAAACAAACATACAAAAAGTTATATACCTACATAGTTTAGATAAGGGCTCAGACAAAGACTTCAAGGTTTGCAGCTACACTTGTATTTGAACGGCGACCGCACGCTATTCCATATTTCACAAACCGAATGTAGGAATTTAGACCAACAATTCAATTTATTGTGATATTAACACGTGAACATCGCTCAACTTGAATGATGGTTGCAAATCGTGCTATTTTCTAACCGGTAACTGCTAACAATAGTAATTAACGATTACTATTCATAATTATCTTCTCGTTAGTTTATTATCAAATGTCCTGACAGAGCCGATGTTTAACATGAAGACTGGTTTAAAAATTACTCAATTCCATGGGGCTCAAAAGTTTGTTTTTTACATGTCGTGACTCGTGTTGTGAAAGTCGCTTTGCATTTTTCATCTATAAGGTATCGAATTGATTATGGACCTAAAATAAATTCTTTTTTTCCGCAGTTTACACGCTGACATAGGCATCCAGTCACATAGTCTGCCCTTCTTCAAGCTCCAGTCTGCCCTAGGTCATTTAGACCTTCCTTTTTTATCACTTTGGTGAGCCAAGCTAAGCACCGCCACGTCCTAAGCTACCTGCCACGAAGCGGCAACGCTTCGTAGACTTCCATCAGTGACACGTCTACTCTAAGTGCTAATGTTTATGTCTATGATGGAACGAGCGTGCCCAGAAGATGCCACTCTTGCTTTGAAGGCAGACGGGTTAAATGTGGAACGGGTAACAGACGCTGACAGAGTTCCACATTTTGGCTGTGCGCATAATAAATGTGTAGGAGAAGCGCTGAGTACGACTGGTCAGGATATCAACCAAGTGTGGATGGTACCTTGCAGTACGTCTGGTAGTCCGGCGATGGTGGGATCCAGGTCATGAAGCCTTGCCACCAACGTCTCGTCGCCTTTTAGCTCTGCGTTGACTGCGTTTCTCCGACTCAAGCTTGCCACTTGCTTTAACCAATTAAATCGCGGACAGGACAACATAATTACTCATATGACATTGCCATTCATGACCGCAAAAACACGGCAGATATAGTTAATGCAGTTACACGCATCGCTCGCTAAAAACCTGCTACAAATGATTACGTTATGCATTTATGAATCAACGTCTTCACAGGAAACTTCAATTGACTTTTCCGTTATATATACTGTCATGAAAATTCATTGATAATGATGGTTCAGACTTCCTGGATCTAAGCAGAGTACTCGCAGTGGAATTTACAAGAACAACTGCCTCGTTGGTGTAGTGGTTGCGAGCACTACTGCTGAGCATGAGATCCCGAGTTCGATTCTTGGGTCGGGCAGTGTTATTGGGTTTTTCCATCATGGAATTTCCCAGTAGCAACCCAGATTCAGAATTTGTACCCGGTTTATGGTTATTCGGATCGCCACTTGTTACATCGTATTTAAATTTAAACATAACTGGCGAAATGTGGGCGTAATATAGGCACACCTCTGCCTAATCCTTCGGGGAATACAAGGGGACAATACTCCCTTATCATGACATCCGTAGTTTCGGCCGAAGCTTCAGAAGTTTTTTACTCTGTATCACTTACGGACATACGATAAGTTCGGGGCCCAAACTAAGAATAAATAATAAGACAATACAATTTGATAGTTGTCAATACTCCCGATGTGGTTTTGTCCGTCCGAAATATTGCTTTTATCATGACAGATCATACAGGGTGGCAGGGACATTTTTTTTTATTTTTTTTTTAATAAATCCCTGGACATTTCACACAGCACCATTTGTTCCAAGCTAAGCAACCTAATGCTTGTGTTATGGTAAAAAGATGGCTGATAAACTACTTATATACATTTTTTTTTTTTTGTAAATACCTACATATTATAGATAGAAAAACACCCAGACTCGGAACAAATACATGTAGGTCATACAAATATTTGTTCCGTGCGGGAATCGAACCCGCGACACGCAGCGCAGCAGTCAATCGCTTAACCACTGCGTCAACTGGGGTCTAAACTCATGTGCTGAATCCATAGTTACAGTTTGCGCGTCGATGTCCCTGCCACCCTGTATACTTTCGGACGGGCCCGTATCTTCTTTGACGGACTTAGAGAGTAGACCACCACGCGTGATGTGATGTTATGTTATAAGAACCAAAGTTAAGTATAGCGTGTGCTCAGTGTTTTTGTTTCTTGACACACTAGGCGTGTTTGCCCTTTATTCGTAATCGTTGCTTAAAGTTAAGTAGTGATTAGCGAATGTTTAACCAAACATTTTGACGTTTGATCTTCACTTAACTTTAATAATTGTTTATAAATAAACCCCTAAGTAGTTCGGGTCGGCAATATCAGCACAGCCGGGCGGCAAAATGTAGTATTTCCTGTGTAGCAAATACTTCGGGTCGGCTTTTATATTCAACATGCCGAATCGCATGCACACACTTGTTTGGGTCGGCGGACAAGTGTGCAGCACGCCTTATGTGTCTATGGTGGCGCCACTGTTTGTCAATTAGACGCACATTTAAAAAGTTTAGTTCTCTATTTCTCCACCTACCAAAGTGCACTATAACAATATGCTAATTCGCTCGCAGACAGTAATGATATCGTTATTAGTCCATGTAACATTGTCTTGGGGCTTTCCGTGGTCAACGACAATGCAAAATTATTGTGTGTTACGACATACTTATGGC
Organism: Apamea crenata; assembly: GCA_949629185.1. Lineage (NCBI taxonomy): Eukaryota > Metazoa > Arthropoda > Insecta > Lepidoptera > Noctuidae > Apamea > Apamea crenata. Next base: position 1,145,637 of record OX451375.1, read on the forward strand.
CAGAGATCGCAACTGCTGACGGTTTAATAAGAGAACAATTTACTGGCAATGATGCTGGCTGTTTCTAGCCAACCTTGCTGACTATTATTTTTATTATTTATAGATAAATTATAGGTAAGCGAATTGGTGAGGGCCTTTCTCTATGGAAAGTGGTCATTGCCACCGATATCTATAGGTAAAGGGACAGTATAGGGAGTTAAGCTTTCTTAAAGCCGCTAAGCTGAAGTGGGACTAAGCTGGCCACGTCTGCCGTATGCCCAATGAGCTGTGGGTCAAAATAAACACCACGTAGAGCCCTGACACAGCTAGAAGGCGTCGCGGCAGACCCCGTAGAAGATGGCGGGACGAGCTGGACCAAACGACCAGTGGGCCACTTTAGCCCTGGATCGAAAGAGCTGGAAGTCATGGGGAGAGGCCTTTGCCCAGCAGTAGGATGATGCAGGCTAATATTAGCAGTAAGAAAGCGGCGCTGTCATACAACGGTCACTCTGTCCAAATGTAGAGCGTTTTTGACACCTTAATGTCAAATTCTATTGAAAATGACAGATTTTTATGACAGCTGTTATAAATATGATAGAACCGCCTAATCCTAATAAACCCAGGCTTTACAGACCAAAAGCAGGACTTGTTAACAAAATATCCGTATCTTGAGAATTTATTTAAGCATAGAGCAGTTTCTTAACTTTTATATTTTGGATTTGATTTTAGATTATCTGTAACTCAGGACCCTCCTATCATAAACACCTGATTGTGTCTTAATTAATCAGAGCCTGTAATAATATGATGTTGAGATAATAAAGATTTATTTATGATTATATGAAACGCGGAAAAGCAATGTAGGTAGGTACCTACTTAACGAGCGTTAACCAACTTTCGTTGCCGACCGTACAGGAAAGGTTATCTCAGTTACGATCATTTGACTATAATTTTCAGAACTTCCTCATGTTTAGTTTAGTTTAATACTCATAAATTGTGATACAATTGTGAGAACATGCAATAATCATTATTTTAGACATGGCAACTTGTAAGACAAGTTTAGGGTCAGTTCACACCGAGACGCGACGCGACGCGATGCTGCGCGCACACTTTAAAAGATTGACTCAAAATATATTTTCTACACGAAAAGGTACACATTGCTTTGTGAGAGTTCGCGTTGAAAGTATATTATGAGTCACTCTTTTAAAGTGTGCGCGCAGCGTCGCGTCTCGGTGTGAACTGACCCTTAGACTCCTGCTGGCACAATGACATAAGTGAAACCTTTAACTTTTCCCGGAATTAAAGCTTGTACACACGACGACTTATCAAGCTATACTTTTCCAGTTTAAGCTGACCTCGCATTGTGTACGCTTTTTGTACGCTGAGAAGTCAGCTTATAATGGAAATGTATAGCTTGATATGTTGTCGTGTGTACCTACCTATACGGTTTGTAATTAGCGGTTCGGTAATAAGGTAAATGACCCAAGTGAAAAACATAGTGACGCATTAGCTTTCTTTCAAAATAAAAGAAAACTTAATACGCGGAAAAGCAATGAGTGTTACTTTCGTGTCTTACAACACCTACTAATAAATTGTAATACAATTGTAAGAACATGCAATAAGTCATTATTTTAGCCATTGTTAGACTACATAGACAAGTCTTCTGTCATCTACACTATAATATTATAAAGAGGTAAAAATGAGTTTGTTTGTAGGGGAAAATCATCAGAACTACTGATACTATTCCGAAAATTCTCTCACTAATTGGAAGCTACAGCTTATTGCCGAGTGCCATAGAATAAATGTTATGTTAAAACAAGAAATTTCACGCGGACGATGTCGCGGGTACAAGCTTGTTATTATGCTAGTAATGAATAAACATTTAACTTTTCCCGGATTTAAAGCTTGTGATACACATGACATTCAATTTGTAATTATTTTGCGGTTCGGCAACTTTCTTTAAAGGTAAAAAAAAATGAACAATGGCTATGACTCATTGCTTCATCAAAAACTTGGACGCTGGACAGACCTACAGACCAAGGGACTAGTGCCTGAAATTTATCCCAAAACTCACCAACAATATCCTAAGATTTTAAACCGACTTCAAATAAATGACATTTTGTATTCGACCCGTATGTATGTATGGCCGCGATTTTCTCAAAAACTACTGATCCGATTTGGATGGGGTTTTTAACAAACCATTTACCTATTGCAAAGCAAGTTTATCTATTCCTTCACTTAACTAAGTAGTGCCTAGCTAATAAACAAATCTACCTACTACCGACAAATGATTGCTGCATTCCCAGCCAACCGTTGCAAAGTGGCAATAGATACCGAGTTCATAAAATTATGTGCAAGCCACCGCAAGCCGGCACACAACCTGTTTAAGCTAATTATTTCAAGTAGGTACTTGCAGGTGTTTGCAACGTGCGCACACGCTGCAAGACTGATTGCTGACTCATTCTTTGTAACAACGGCTGTAAAGTGCTAGAAGACAACTGCAGCAGTTGTCTTCTAGCACTTACACTTACTAGCGTACACTGAGTGCATCCCCCGCGAACTATTTAATTCGAAGTCTTTGTCGAACTATGTACCTGAACAAACTCGTCTCTCAGGTATTATAAGTTGGGTTTTTATACTTTGCGACGTCCAAGGAAATGAGGACTTTAGAAATTTCGTTGAAATCGCCTAAAATATCGCATCAAATCTATCCCTTTTTCGAGGAATTCCTTTTACTTAAAAATTTGTTAACAAATTGTCAAATGCATGTCCACTGCTGATTGGTTGACTTAATGATCAGCAGCTCACTTAACACGAGTTTGATTTTGACACGCCGCATCGTCGTCGTTGATTCTCATTCCAGAGACCAGCGGGGTGATTGCGTAACACTCTATCAGTACCAATGGCTTTCAATAAATAAATAAATAAATTTTGACAGTTCAACAACATTCATTGCGTTATTTACGTTGTTGAGCAGACAAATTATTCTAACATATGAAGCAATGGATTATCCTTCAAAATGATTCAGATTGTGATTGAAAGTATGTTACGCAATTAGGGTAAGTACAGGGGGTCTACTCCGAAGTAGTATCGGCCGAATGTTCGGCCGTTTCCTGCTACGAAGTTACTATTTGGTTCGGTCGGTTCCGATCCTACACTCCTACACTCTTTCGAATATTGACTATGGTCCCGACCCAACTGAGCCGATCCGAACTTTTTTCGCATTTTTCAATAATATTCGGTTCGGCCATGTGTCGGTCCGAACCGAATATTTGCACTTTGCACTTCGGAGTAGACCCCCAGGGGGTCTACTCCGAAGTGCAAGAGTGTAGGAGTGTAGGATCGCAACCGACCGAAATAAATAGTAATTCGTAGCAGGAAACAGCCGAACATTCGGCCGATACTACTTCGGAGTAGACCCCCTGGTTTCTAAAATGAAAATCAACACAAAAATTAACTAACAAATTGCCAAACGCGTGTCCACTACTGTGATTGGTTGACTTTTAGGTATCAACAGCCACTCAGAGCACTAAATACGCGTTTGATTTTGACACTTCGCGTCGTCGTCGTTGATTCTCATTCCAGAGATTAGGTTTTCGGGTTTTTTTTATGTTAGAAGAGGTTTCTTATTGTGAAGTTAAAGTTATACTTATAGGCCTCTTGAAGATTTCAGTGAATGGCATCCCTTTTTGCACCTCCTTGAGGTATTAACGTCACATACGGAAGTTTTTGTGCCTTTTCTTTTACTTTTAAATAATTAATTTGCCCTTGAATTAACAACTTTATAATAATTAACGAGTGTCTTTTTTCATTGTGAATATTTCTTCCTAATGATTCTGTAAACGTGCTAGTTGGAATTAGATAAATATTTTAAATGCTACCTACTCAAGAATTGTGTAGGTAACACAGAATTTCTTTCTACACTCCGTGGTACATACCTCGGAGAATATACCTACTCTGCTGTGTTGTAGGTACGTACCTACAACTCAGCAGAGTAGATGTATTATAGCCTTTTCCCAACTATGTTGGAGTCGGCTTCCAGTCTAACCGGATGCAGCTGAACAGGTATCAGCATTTTACATGGAGCGACTGCATATCGGACCTCCACAACCCACAACCCAATTACTGAGTAACAAGATATCGATACCCCTTGGTAAGACTGGTTGACAGACTTGGGCGTCTGACTACCTGTAACGACTGTCAAAGATCTACGGGTGACATCCGGGAACAACGGCCTAAGGTGCATTCCTACCTAAAATTTTTTCTACGACTCAACAAGTCAGGAAGCGCCTTAAACTCGGGCAAGAACAGTAATGATGAATCTGCATAATCGAAACACACTGGTCTAAACTCTTTCCAAATTTCTCTTCGCATTTACCATTTAGAATACTAATAGCGACCCACTGTTAGCGCAGTCCAAACTTATAGGTAGCTGGTAGAGGTGCTGTGAGTTTCAGCTCACGTAGGCACCTCCTAACTTCACGACGAAATTAAAAGTATTCGAGACAGTCAAAGATAGAATTTCGAACATTAAAATTACTCAATGAACATCAAATACCAAGATCCGGAACAGCGTGCACACCACAAAGAAGTTATTGAGTTTACACACACAGGCACACACCTCGTCCACAGCTGGGTCACTTTCTCTAGCAACCTTGATTCCTTACTCCGAGTACGTTAACACTAGCTACGTAAAATGATGACAATTTTAACAATATGCTGTTAAACTTTTACTTTTTACTGATTTAAAAGAAAGTGTTAAACATGAGGAATACGTTCCGAGATTTTCCTCCATATTTCATAACGTAACACATCGCTTGATTATATAAAAAGATTTATTGCTCGCGGAACTTGCATAAGTAATTATATTTTTTAAATATTTTTAAACTAACTGTACGTTACTTTTTTTAGAGTTGGTAACTAAACCAAAAAATGTAGGTACTTACCAAAAAATCCGAACGGAAGGAAAAAAAAAGTGTCACAGATAATCACAAAAAGTCACTGTCACTGTATTTTGGCGCGAAACCGCGCGGGCACACTATCACTTTCTTTTTCAATTATTTTCAGAATTAAAAAAACGAAACACAACAAACAATTTCTACACGAGTTGGTACTACGGTCGCCACGTACGTTACGGACTGTGGCTTCGCCGGTTGTGGTAAGACGATTTCTTGTTTACACATCAAACCGAGAAACTCGAACTAACCGATCGTGGGGAAAAGTTATTGATGGAAACGTATTTCCGCATTTTGACGGTGTCATTTCAATATGGCTGCGTAATAACGTTAGCAAACCATATTAGCGTAGTGTTGTGTCGCAATAGTTGTCTTGTCCGTTTTCGCAATTATGCCGTGCGGGTAAGCAAACATTTACTTGATGTAGGTAATCCTCGGACGAATAGGTATGCGAAAGAGTACGAGTTTGAAACACATGGCTATAGGTGGCTTAATTATTGCCCTCAACTTGGAAGATGACAAGGATATAATCATTCATAGATAACGAGAATGGTTGAGGTTCTGAGTTTTTATACTGAATTACGGATGCTTTTCATATAGCAGCGTCTGCAGAGTACATCCTGTTAGAACCACAACAGTCAGGAAATCCGGATATAATTACCTATGTTGCTTACGGCATGGCATCACGCTATTCTGCGCTGAAACCAAGGGATCAGTTTTCACCCCTTCTTCAGATTTCTAGTCCCAATATCGGTTAGCAATAACGGAGTAAGAAATCGTAAACCCCAAAAATAAATTCTTGCTGACATTATCCTATTGCAATTAATTCATGACCCACTACAACTTGGCTTGGACTAGCGGTACACGAATGGCCTCTCAAAAGCCCCGAGAATTGCTAACCGGTGCAGAACCCGTTATAAGTCTACTCTCTGACTGACTACCTCTGGCGTCAATAAATTGTCTCCACGAGTGATGATAGGTACTTTAATTTATGTTAGGTACACCCATGGCATGGGGCAGTCAACCACTACCACCGTGCTGACTGACGATACGAGAGAAGAAGACAATTAAGGAAAAGATGCATGAAATATAAATACTAATTAAGACACTGCAATGAGCTCATCGACGATGTGCTATTCGATATTAATAGGCATTCTTACAAGTTAAAACAGACTCCGGAACCAGGTTGACCGAAGCAAGGAAAACCTGCTGAGCATAGCTATTCACAACCATCCGACAGGCTATCGAATCGAAAATTACACATTTAAGATAACCTGAAAACCTGATTTGCCTTGCACCTGACCAAAACAAGGAAAACCTGCCCAGGTGAAGATTCTCAGATGACTCCGCCCTGGAGTGCAAATGTAGTGCTGTTCTACAAACGATGGGTCACTTCATATCATGTCCTGCGTGTCGTTGTCTGCATGTTGCAGGAAATTTTGGACGTTACTGAAGATGCCAAAGTTGTGGTCAAATTCTAGGGCGACTCATTAAAATTGCCATCGACATGCTTAGAAGTTAATAGGCATTTAAAATATTACATCATGTAGCTTTCTTAGGTAAGTATAAAGGTTGGTAGGTACGAGTATAAGGCGGCTGGGAAAGATTGGACGTGAACATTGGAGAACCAAATGTTGTGGTGGTGGTGTAACTTACGAGTGGCCTTAGTCCAGTCATGGACTACAATTGGCCGAGTTATTCGAGACGTGCGAAGGAAGAACCAAGACGACCGAACGACGCGGTATAGGATGAGCAGTTGCTCACTAAGTTAAAAGGATTCCTCTGCACTTCACACTGCAGTATCCATGAAACCCAACGCCTTAAATACTCCCTAAAAAACTTTAGCGTTCTTTCAAGGCTACTTACTATAAGACCTATTATTACTATAGGCCTATCTATACTTATAATAAATCTGTAGAGAGGTCAATTCTGTACATGAAATATATTTCCAAAATAACTATCAGGGGGTGATTAGGGATCGATACTGATGCCAAAAATGCAATCAGTAAAATTTTTGTCTGTCTGTCTGTCTGTCTGTCTGTCTGTCTGTCTGTCTGTCTGTCTGTCTGTATAACCGTTATAGAAACAAAAACTACTCGACGGATTTTAATGAAACTTGGTACAATTATTTTTCATACTCCTGAGCTGGTTATAGTATACTTTTCATCACGCTACAATCAATAGGAGCAGAGCAGTGAAGGGAAATGTTGGGAAAACGGGAGAAGTTACTCCATTTTTTACGCTTCCGTCGCGTGTGAAACCTTAATGGTTAAAGCTACACAGAAATCAAGTATGACGGATATGTTCTCCTTAAAATTATATAAAAAATATCCCACGACAGCATATGTCTATCTTTTATGGTTGACTCACAATAACACGTGTAACTCCCGATAGCTTAGCAGTTCGAAGCTTTCTGATTATATTTGTCTACTCTTACATTTATAACACTTTCAGTCATTCTTAATTAAAAAAAATAATATTATTAACTATTCCATAAAAAAGAATCATAGAAATCGGTATAGAAACACCAAAGTTATACATGAAATACGCTAATAATAAGCCATCGCGCGTGAATACTGAATCACGCTCGACGCGTAGGGAATATTCCGCAGAGATTGGTTACAACTCAATGGAACTGCTGGCAACATTAGAAAACGGTGTCCCAATGATGACTGCAGAACAACGTTCAGTCTATGATCGCGTGTGCGAGAGTGTTCAGAATAATTTGGGAACAATATGGTTTTTAGATGCACCTGGAGGAACTGGGAAAACCTTTTTGACTAAATTAATATTATTTCCGACAGACCTTACCGGTAATACCACGGGGAACCCGAGCTGATGAGGTTAGGGCTTGCCTGAAAAGCTCTTATTTGTGGCGTGATATACAATCGGTGCATTTGACTATAAACATGCGAGTGAGAACTGGAGATAACCCGGATGATCGTCAATTTTCTGATACATTATTAAAGATTGGTGAAGGTATCCACATCCCATCCATCCTATCCACAACTACACCAAGGAAAACTTATTCTGACGCCTGAGTTATGTTGTATAGTGCAATCCCAACCACATCTTATATCGTCGGTTTACGGTGACGTAACAAATATATTAAATAGGAACAATTCTTGGCTATGCGAAAGATCCATTTTAACTCCTCGCAATGACCTGGCATTTGAGATTAATAACAAAATACTGTCGAATATACAGGGGGAAAGCAAAGTTTATAGTTCAATAAATAGAATGGTCGATGAACAAGAAGCCACTAATTACCCGATAGAATTTTTAAATTCTTTAAATATGCGCCCGGACTTCCTTCTCATGAAATTTGTTTAAAAATTGGCATTCCGATTATTCTGCTCCGACATTTAAGACCACCACAACTTTGCAATGGAACTCGGCTAAAAGTAACCCAGTTGCAACAAAATATAATCGAGGCTCAAATTTTAACAGGTTGCGGTGCAGGAGAAACCGTCTTTATTCCCAGAATTCCCATAATACCAAATAATTTTCCATTCCAATTTAAAAGAACGCAATTCCCAGTATCGGTGTGTTATGCAATGACAGTTAATAAGGCTCAACGGCAAACTTTTCGTGTTGCTGGAGTAGATCTCGGTGTCAGTTGTTTCTCGCATGTTCAATTGTACGTCGCTCTTTCCCGGGTTAGCAGTTCTAGAAATCTTTATGTTCACGTGCCGGACCGGTCAACTTTCAACATAGTTTACCCGGAAGCTTTGCGCTGAAGTATTTTCGTTCTATATGTACATTTTTTTTTTTTTTTTTCTGGATGGGAAATCATCAAATGACCCCTCCAGCTCTGGGTGGAGCGGAAGGGAGTGTCAGACTCTTACTGACTAAAACCCACCCGTGTTCCTTCCTTAGCCCTTTATGTTCCAGGGCAGCGGTAACCCTTTCGGACGATCCCGCTACCCCTTCTATAGGTACTTAAGCCTCATGTGAACGTGATCTAAACCATATTACCAATACATTACCTTAATAACACACAAGGAGTTACACGCTGACGGAGTCGCGGGCACAGCTATTAACAATAATATTGTGCGGTTCCGTATTGCGATATTTTTCAACAGTATTGTAGATTGACATATTATATTTCCCTACTAAAATACGAAAGTTAATCTGTCTGTTACATCAAAACCACTGAACCGTGAGGAAGGACATAGGCGACTTTTTTTTACGAAAAACGGCGGAAACGTGGACGAAGTCGCGGGCAACAGCTATAGGTACTATATAAAATTATATATCCTGTCTGTAGGTATGTTACATTTTCACGCCTAAATCACTGAACGGATTTCGATAAAATTGCCTGCCAGCAGATGCCAAAGAGATAGATGGCATCCTGGGGAAGGACATACTTCTTATCCTTTCCGACATTCACGCGGGCGAAGCCGCGGGCAGAAGCTAGTTGACAAATAAAAGTTCATATAAATATATTATTATTCATAGTAAAAGTCCTCCAGGCTCACAGGACTGCCTTTTGTTTATTAGCACAGCCGCAGCCTGGAGTCTGGATTTGTGCTCGGTTGCACAAATCCAGCACAACATAACTGGCGAAATGTACCTAATGTACAGACGACAGCACATCAAGCTACTACAATCTGTCAAATTTCTTTAATAGATTTTCAACTTTATCGCTAAAGTATTAAGGTTCAAGGTTGATTGGGAAAATTTGACAGTTTCGGGTAGCTTGACCTGCTGGCGTCTGTACACCTCTGTCTGCCCAACCCTTCGGGGAAACAAGGTGTGATGTTATGTTATGTATGATTATACAATATGAAGAACAGGCCACTAATGAAAGCTTTCAGTTTCGAAGTGCACTCACCGTACCGTACACCGTACTCGACCTCATTTGCTGAATGCTGATACCTACACATATCTACATCTACATGTTATTTACAAATACTTCTTATTCTGAAAGTATGCAAGTATTCGAGTGCGTTTCAACTGTAGCGGAGCAGAGGGAAAAGGAATAAACCAAGTACAGTCCTTTACTTCTGACAGCAACCAAATAACAACCAGATCATTGTGATGCAAAATCAGAGGTGAACTGTGAAAGGACTGTAAGTTTCACCAGTTCATCTTCATCAAGAAACGCATTAACGAGCGTTGCTAAGATTAATCATATAGGCACCCACAATAAAACATAACAAAAGATAATGACAATAGTAGTACGGATTTTCATGGTTTTTCATCTTTATATCTTAGGAAATGATACATCATTATTTCGGGAAATGAAAATGAGATGACAATAAAGTACGAATTTGTGAACAAGACGTAACATCACGTGCCCCAATCAATTCGAAACTAGTCGAAACAAAACGTAGGAAATGTCAACTTCATATTTTGTGGTTATGTTGTTCTATTGAATTCTATTCTATTCAATCCTTCAATTAATTATATTTTAGTGGGTTTTACAAAGGATCTACAAAGATGTCCTTATTGAAAACATTGTTGACGCGATACGTTTGTATGTATCTACAAGTTTTGTGTTAAAAGTACTACGTTTTGTAACCTAATCTTTTGCTGCTTGCTGCTGTAATAACAACCTAGATCTACTAGTTTGAAAAGACAATGCAACTTACTGGCTATATTTGTCATAATGAGTTCATATATCCGTTCGTATAATGCCTTATGCCCCTCGTCTACGATTAGTCACGCTATTCAATTAAAATGGTATAGGTCCAATGAAGTTCCTTTTCCCTTTCCCTTTTTTACCTCACATTTTTCAAACATTCGTACCAAAAATAAATGGATTTTTTTCATTTTTTCAGTGCCAAACACATACAGAGCAACAGCAGTTAGGTTTTCATCCACAGGTGCAAGCTTAACAGCTAGCGATGATACCCCAGTTGAAATGGAAAACCCTTACAAAAAGGAACGCCGCCAGTGCATCCTTTGCAAATTAAACATCAAGCCAGACTACAAAAACTACAGATTACTGTCCCAATTCCAGAGTCCTTACACTGGGCGCATTTATGGGAGGCATATAACAGGTCTCTGCAAGGCAAAGCAAGAACTGGTCGAAAATGAGATCAGAAAAGCTCAAAACTGTGCTTTCATGCCTTACTATTATAAGGACAAGAACTTCCTGAAGGACCCCAAGCTGTTTGATCCAGAAAACCCCATCAGATCCCATAGATTCTAAGTTTTTATAGTTATAGTCCTGTAGTTGCATTGTAAAGTTGTTGTTGTAATAAATTATGTCTAAAGAATGAGTGTTTTATTGATGTTTATTCATTTATAGGTGTGTAAAATTGAGTCATTTGCCCTTATGGGTGAAGCCCCATGGTAGCCCGTGAAATTCAAATTTCTTATTTTTTTGCAATTTGCATGTCAGTGTCATAAGTGGAACAAAATATTGTTTGCTACCTTAACAAGTATGTATTTACAAAATTATAATCATCAATACAACCCTCTTAAGATCATATACTCCTACTGATTGATATTTCATGAAATCCTCACAATATAAACTTTTAAGGGCTTAAAAAGTTTTTATGGAAATATAGCTGCTGTACAAGTAATCATAAACAAAATAATAAGTTAACCCCCCAGAAAGGAGAAATGACTAAATATTAGAATGCAAAAGAATAAGTGAAGAGAAAGATATGGGTGTAATTAGAATTTTTATCCTTTCAATAAACAAAAATGGCTAAAGAATAATAACTTTTATTAAATAACTCTTAAAATAATTAACTATAATATTAAATAATATCCTCGAATTGACCTAAAATAATGTTAGCATCATTAGGTTCATTAAAACAATCATTTTCTGCATCATAGCCTACTAAAGACGGAGGGATCTTCAAAGACTTCAACATTTCTGAGTAATCCATATCTTGTTTGTCCTGAAACTTCGTTTTCATTAGATCTAAAAGTTCTATCAAGGCATCCTGGCATCCTTTTTGCCATTTCTTTATCAAATTCCTTAGTTCTTCCGTATCTGGATTAATAGATTGAGCTAAAAGGAGTCTTTTCTTTACTTCAATCCTTGCTGTGAGTTCATCAATATCTTTTTGTGTTATTGAGCCTGTAGATTTTGCTTTTAGTGGTTTACTGACTTTTTCATACGTTTTTCGTATAAGAATTGTTTTTTTATTGTTATCAAAGTCATCATCGTCATCAAAAGAGCTCTGTGATGGTTGTTTTTGTTGAGTTTTTGGTTTTTCTACTTTAGGTTTAATGATTTTGTTAGTTTTCAGTTTGTTTTTAGGAGATTTTGTTTCTTTTACTTTGCTGACTTGGATTTTGGAAGATTTGTCAATGAAATCATCATCTTCATTCAAATCTTTTCTGTCCTCTGTTTTAGTAGCTATCTGTTCTTCTTCAGTTACCTTCTCCGTCTTACTTTTTGATGATTCTTTATCGTTTAATTGGATTAAAGGAGTCTCATCTGAATCATAATCAAATAATGCTTGTGAGGAAGGTTTTTCTTTCTTATCTTTCTTTGATTTAGTATCTTTGTCTTCTTTCTCAGAATCTTCTGTCCTCTTGAATATCTTTCTTTGTATGACAACTATGCATTCTTTTCTAAGATCATTTGGACTTTTTTCTTTAATTTCATAGACAGCATCTGGTGATTCTTTAGAGTTCTTTTCAGTTGTATTGGTACTCTCATCATTGCAGGCACTATAATTAGAGTTAGAACTAATTTTAGCAGATTTGGATTCCGATTTCACTCTTGGATACTGTTTCTTGCTCTTATTAGATTTCGTCCGCACAGGTGTAGCCACGACTTCTATATTTTCAGTATTCTGAGTGTTTACTCTTTCACTACTACTATCTTCATTATTTACCAGTGAACGGGCAACTATATCCTCTTGGGATTTGTTTATAGCCGCTAATAAAGTCTTAGATTTCTTTCTACGAGGCACTTCAACATTTCTGGAAGGTGTTTTATCAATATCATTGCTTTGGACCACTTCTATTTCATTTTCATCAACAGTGGGTGTATCGGGAGTACATTCAACGTTATCATCCAAAACACGCTGTTTTCGCTTTCTTGGCTCAATCTTCTCTTCTTTCACTTCTTGTGAACTGCCGGCAAGAGGAGATATAAACGGCGAAGGTCCCTTGTTTCTCCAATTCCGTGATAGACCAAGTCTTCGACATGGAGTTAGTAAAGACTTACTTATACCACCCGGAGTCTTCGGCGAATTAGTAGCATTTGATTTTAATGACGACACATTCTTCATTTTCCTCAATCAATCAGAAAATAATTCATTTCTTGTAAATATTTTGTTTGTTTTGGAAATATTTTCGTGCGTGATGTGATCTGTCAAAGTATTCTCATTCCCGCCATCGATCGAAGAATGAATGAATGATGAATAACATTTCGTTCACTCCTTGAGCTCATGTAAAATATGTTGCCAGTTAGCAAAAAGTTTTAGCCGCGTTTCGTAATTATACGTTCTTAGCTATAAAATTATAAAATCATCAATCCAATAGGCAGTCACTTCATTAGAATTCTAAACTTCTGATGCGTCGCATCGCTCTAAAAATCACTGCACTTTATTACTCGACATCCTTGTGTCATGTTTATTAACAAGATTATATCTATAAAAATATCAAATCAAATTTTGCAACTTACATGATTTTGTAAACATAATTAGCTCATCCATCAATCATTGCTAATAAAAATTATCAGCAGTATGTTTTGTCAATGCTTCCGTTCTTCCCTCCACCAAGGCGTTTACTCTATCATTGGCTGGCCACACTGTTAAAAATGAAAGGCCCGCGGTCTTCCTTTTCAAAATTATTGCATAATATTTTGCCCACATTATGACACGCTGAACTTTCAACAATTATGTAGCATCGATAGGCATTTCAATAAATAAAAATAAGACAGAAAGACTTGATTATTGAGTACATAAAGTTCATTGCATTTCTGGGCAATAATAATCAAGATTTCCGATAAAAACTTTTCCTTGACCGATATATTGAGCAGGTTTCATTTCCATTCACTTCAAGTTCACTGTTCATGGAATGCTGCTTTTCTTTCACTCATGTTTCATTTCATTCGCTCGCCCATCTTTCAAAAATATTTCGTGCCGTGGTGATAACGATACGATTGTTATTTTAATTAAATAGTCCGACTCGAAAGCGATAATTTAACGACTACGTTTAACTGTATAATTCAAGTGCTTACAATTTATAAGGCGTGTAATTTTCGCTGTTCTTGTGAATAAACATTATTACATAATGCCGCTGCTGAGGTTGACAACGGGTACTTTCGGCCAGCTACGTACTTTCGCGACGTCACCAGCCCTTGGAAAGAGAGTGAAGACCTTCGCTGTGTACAGATGGAACCCTGACGAGCCCGACAAGAAGCCCTACACTCAGAACTACGAGGTGGATCTAGACGAGTGCGCACCCATGGTTCTGGATGCCTTGCTGAAAATCAAAAATGAAATGGACCCAACGCTGACGTTCAGGCGTTCTTGCCGCGAGGGTGTGTGTGGTTCCTGTGCCATGAACATCGATGGTATCAACACTTTGGCCTGCATTAGCCACATCGACACGAATCTGAACAAGCCCTCCAAAATCTACCCATTGCCTCATATGTACGTCGTAAAAGACCTCGTGCCAGATCTGACGAACTTTTACCGCCAGTACCAGTCGATAGAGCCGTGGCTGCAGCGCGACAAGGAGGCTGCTAAAGGTAAGGAGACTCAGCTGCTGCAGGATGTTGAAGACCGCGCTAAACTGGACGGACTTTACGAATGCGTGCTGTGCGCGTGTTGTTCGACCAGCTGTCCATCGTACTGGTGGAACGGCGACAAGTACCTCGGGCCCGCCGTGCTCATGCAGGCCTACAGGTGGATCATCGACTCCCGCGACGACGCCACTGAGAAACGCCTTAATAAGCTTAAGGACACATACTCTGTCTACCGCTGTCATACAATCATGAACTGCACACGTACATGCCCGAAAGGCTTGAACCCTGGCCGTGCCATTGCCCAGATCAAAACCCTGCTGTCCGGTATGGTCAAGAAACAGCCGCCAATCATGGACCCTGCAGGTCTTACAAAGTCAGCTGCACAGAACTAGACACCTTGCACTAACTGATGAAAGGCTGGATACGCTTGTAGTCAGAGTAGATGTACTTAAAAGGGTTCAATCAATGACAACCTCAATTAAGCTACCTTAGAAACGTTACCACGCATCTAAAACAGTAAGTAGAAGTAAGATTTGTATCCATAAAATCTGTAAGGGCTGTAAATAATACAAGATTTATATAAAACCCATAGACAAGTAATATAAAGTAGTTGCAATCATATTAAAGGAGCAGCCATAAAGTAATGCCAATTTTTTTTATTGTAAGCAGCGGGAACTGCTATCTAACTTCCTGATATACCTAATGAAAAATATTTTTGATGTTTATTGTTGGTCAGCCACGCAGTAATGAATAATATAATTATTTGATAGAACCTTTTAGTATTTTGGAATGTTTTTTATTTCAATTTCTCTATTGAGGCAGGTGTAAGGCAGGTCCTGAAATCAAACCATTTTTTTTTTAATATTTCCATTTGCAATAAACTTAAAAAATAATATAAAACTGGCTCTAAACTTGTAAAACTAATAACATTTTAAGTTTTTTCAACAGGTGTTAAGTTATTCAAGGTTAATGACGACTATTTGCACATTTTTGTCTCAAAATAGATGTTTTCACTAAAGTTTGAAAAATCACAATTTGTGCAATTTAACACTAATGTGTTTTGTGTTTGTAACAAGTTTTGGAATAGCCAAATTGAATATTGCAAAAAATGAGATTCTTAATTTAAATAAGTAATCGCTTTAACTGCCATTTTCTTTAAATAAAATGGCTATGTAATAAGATGTGAAATTATTTTCTGTAAACGTTCTTGTTTCCTTAAATATACATGTATCATACATAATAAAATAAATTTTCCTTATTTGCAATCATCGTGGTCAAAATGTTTACAAATGTTGACTAATAAAATCTGTAGTACAAAATCGACATTTGCAATAAACTGATAATTGTTTTAATGATATTAAAAATTGTGAAATTATTCAAAGTATTATAGTAGAAAGTATTTTAAAGTACTGATGCAACTTCATTTTTAAATTATTGAGCATCGCATGTTGTATTTATTGTTCATTTCATGTGTTGTGGACGCATTGAATTGTAATGTTGTTAATAAATAATCATATAAGTAAGCAATTGTGTTTTTTTTAATGGACGGATTTATCGTTTTATAGCAAAGCGCAAATTACGAATTTATGAGCCTAAAGACAATGCACAGTTTCACAAAAGAGGAAAATGCAATTATTGTTTTAAAATAAGAAAAACTGATTTCTTTTTATTGGCTTGGTTCTTTTTCACTGCAAGAAGTAACGTTAGAAATTGCTGTATATGAGGCAATTGTTTCAGCTGTGTAAACTTAACTACATTGCACACTTGCTAGGTACTTTTCTTTTGAAAAGATATTCTCATCATCTATCGTATTTTTTGTGAGAGAACAGTGTTGGCCCAGTTGTAGGTCGTGAGTTTGAACCCAGGCAAGCACTTAGTTTATTCAATTTCATCTCCACTGCTCTTAAAACGGTGAAGTAAAACATCGTGTGGAAACCGGCATGTCCTAGAACCCTAAATTCGAAGACGTGACATCTACCAACCCGCACTGGGCTCGCGTGGTGGTTTATGGCCCACTCCCTCTCACACAGAGGAGGTCTGTATCCCAGCAGTGGGAACATTATAGGCTGATTATGAACTGTGGTATTTTTTGGGTATTTTGGTCCCATTGTAAAAGCCTTATGGCGTTATCAGTTTGCTGACATTATTGTAGTTGGATTCGTGCCAAAACCGGCTTTTATCGGTACTGAAATCAGAATTACTATGCACTAATGCAAAACTGCCGCTAAAAATAGACATGAACGTAGTAAATCTTTTTCTACGACGATGGAGCTATCATTTCAAGGATACGAGCAGTAAAACTCGGTTTGTCTATTTTCAGAACTCTACCATGTCATGAATATAGCCTACGTAGTAAATAATCGTAGATAGTAGAACTACTAAGTTAGTCTGACCCATTTCGTAAAGTTAACTGCCGGGTAGCCGCTTGGCAAGGTCCCAAGTCTGAACTCGATCAAAAACCCCATAGTGAAACCTAATTAAAATGCTAAATTTGCTATCGTAATGTGTTATCTGAAGCCTCTCTAGAACTTACGGAATGAAAAAGACACGGAGTACCTAGATACAAAAAAAACCTAAGTAGGAAGGTACGTGTTTTGTGCTCCGGAACTCGGAAATGAAAAATAACCACGGTGATTGACCATGGAACCGGTAAATCATTAGAAGAAAAAAAGTGGATTGATTTTGAACAGGCAAGTAGAAAGATGAGTTGCTTATCTCTGGTATAGGTAATAATAGCATTGCCTTGACTGAACTATAAGAAGCGCACTTCTAATCCAACTAGGTACAGACGCCAGCACATCAAGCTACTACAATCTGTCAAAATTCTTTAATAGATTTTTAACTTTATTGCCAAATCATTAAGGTTCAAGGTTTATTGGGAAAATTTGACAGTTTCGGGAAGCTTGACCTGCTGGCGTCTCTACCTACCCACATAATAATATCAACACTGGTTTCTTGCTTGAGAAACCCTACAAAGAGGAACCAATTTGTCATCCGGGCGTCATATGTGAAGAGGAAAAAGTAATTGGATGTGTCTATTGCAAAATTGTCTAGCATTAGACTGCACGTTACGTGATAACTTTGTCGTTATGATCTAAGTATGTTGTACTTATACCTACAAATTAATGCATTCTGAATGTCAAAGCAAAATGGATCGGACATATAAAAGTCATCAAAACTCGACCGATCAACTTTTGAACAGTAGGTAGGTACCTAATGAACGTTCGGTTTTATGTTTGCTGGGTGTGCGCTGGGACAATAGACAGGGTACCTACTAGCTTCGCGATTGCATTTCACAAACAAGCACACAAAACAATGGCCCATTGGATTCCATCGGTGTTTTTTACAACTCCGAAGATAAGCAGAATTGCGCACACAGTATTGTATTTATTGATTCCCTTGGAGTCAACAGCCGACTCCCGGCCACAGTAGGCGCGGGCTTGCGGGCGGCGAGCAATGGGCAGCTCGCCGCCCGGTAAGGACAAGGCCCGGGTCGACGGCGCGTTGTGTTCCACGCGCGCCTCAAAGAGATGTCAGCACGAACTGACGGGGTCCGCTAGGGCCGATGCCTGCCAGGGCCGCGGGTTGTTCGAAAGAGATACCGTGGCCCCTGGCACAGCAACTGAAGGAACACGGGTGGGTTTTAGTCAGTAAAAGTCTGACACGCCCTTTCGCTCACCCCAGAGCGGGAGAGATCATTTGATGATTTCCCACCGAAAAAAAAAGGTCACAAGTGAATTGTTTGTAAACTGCCTTCATTTAATCGTGGGATAGAAGACAACTACTTAGGCCTAACAATTCAGCTTAGCTACCAGCGAAGCACCGTAATTGCATAACACACTTTCAATCACAGTCTGAATCATTTTGAAGGACATTGCTAATTCATCGCTTCCTATGTTTGAAAAATTTGTCTCCTCAACAACGTAAATAACGCAATGAATGTTGTTGAACTGTCAAAATGAAAGGCATTGCTACTGTTAGTGTGTTACGCAACTACCCCGTAGGACCCTGGCATTCTGACTGCTCTTGCTCGGTGCTGTGGATGGAGAAACCTTCCTATAGGAAAACTTACATTCTCACAATTCTTTTTCTCCGTCAACGAAATGGAAATAACTTCCTTTTAAATTCTGCAGCTAGGTAGGTACTAAGATTTCGAGAGGTGTGTCTGAAATTGACAATCAGTCGGTAAAACTGGTAATAATTTATTCAATTGTCTGCAGACAGGCTATCGACCAACCTCGCTGACCCATTCTGACTTATTACGTCAGAAACACGCCTCTGCCTCTATTTATAAGACAAGTTATCTTTAAAATTATTATCTGCAAATTGTTCTTATAAGATACGTGACTTAGCAACAACAGTAGAAGTCGTTGATTGACTGACAATCTTTTATTTTCCAGAATATTTCGCAATGAGAACAAAGTTGGGAAGCAAGATTAGCAACCAAGTCGAAATCCTCAGTCGTAATTTGCATATTTATGCGAAGTGATGTTGACGTGGTGTTTACAGGAAAACTACAATAATTTTGCACGGAAGTCGAACGCCATGACATGACATTCCGGCAGGTCATAACCCTCACCTGACCTTGAAGAAAATCAAAGAGACACGTGACATGCTCATAAAACATTTTTGGCATTCACCATGACTCAAACACGAAACATCCATACAAATTCAAGACAAAGTTCGTGACACCTTAATTGTCTTGCATAGCGCAGGCTAACTGCAGTTAGATGAGACAGATTATACAGGGTGGCAGGGACATCGACGCACAAACTGTAACCATGGATTTAGCACATGAGTTTAGACCCCATTAGCGTCGAAATTTTTCGTCGGTTATAAAAAAACAAACGCACGGAACAAATATTTGTATGACCTACAATTAGTTGTTCCGGGTCTGGCTGTTTTTATGTGAGTTTATATGTATGAAAACGCACCCACGACACAGGAGAAATTCCTAGTGTGGGGCAACGTTTTAAAAAAAAAAAAAAGATAAAAAGTCCAATTACTCTACGTGCGAATTAAATCTACAATAAGTACGAACGTAGCAGTTACTAGGTTACACACTCGTATCACAATAAACAATTACACTATCGGGTTGCCTACTTCACTGCAGACCATAAATTTGCAACCTGAACTCTTAGAAATAAAGTCTAAAATCGTCTGTTAATAACTTTTATGATTGCATAATTTAATTCAAATGTGAAATGGCAATAACCTAATGATATTATGAATGACACACTAAATTGAGGTAGGTAGAAGTAGGTAGGTACCTAGTATTTTTCCATGACCGTATCGTAATTTGGGTTTTACAAAACGGGTCAACAAGTGTCGATTCTTTGAAGGGATAAGCAGTAGTAGGATCAACCCACATTTTATTATTGCTTAAAAGAGTGACTCAAAATATACTTTATTTTCTACACGAAAAGGTACACATTGCATTGTGAGAGTTCGCGTTGAGAGTATATTTTGAGTCACGTCGCGTCGCGTCGCGTCTCGGTGTGAACGATCACGCCTGCGGAAAGCGATGGATGAGGTCTATGATGGAAGGGAACGAGCGTGCCCAAGGTGATTGTTCACTCTTGCTTTGAAGGCAAACGAGTTAAATGGGGAAGGGAACACAGACGTTGGCACAGAGTTCCACACTTTGACTTGTGCGCAAAATAAACGTGAAGGAAAGCCACAGCAGTAAAGGTACGTTAAGTCCCATAGTAATACTGAGCCACTGCCTGTCATTGCCATAAACCGCACACAAGTCCCGTCTCCCGACTGCTAAATTCCTGATGGGAAAACCCAAAAGGTCAATTCAAATCACTGCCACTTGACCTGGGAATCGAACCCATTCGCGACTCGTGACTGCGATCACTAAACCACCCGGCAGGCAACACCACTTTTTTTCTCTTTTGCATTAGCTAGGTATGTTGTATGACGTCAGATATGCTGTGTGTGATGTAAACGTAATCTCACAAACCACAAAACCATTTTGTGGTCCAAAAGTGATCTTAGCAAGAACTGGCAATACGCGGTCAGTTTCGTCATTGGATAGCTTAGTTTCAAGGTAAATCAAAAACTCTACAACACAACACTGCATACCTACCTATTCGTGTACAGTCACGAGCACCAATATGTCAACACTTGGCAGCTTTCAATTGGGATTTTTTTGTGAAATAACGAATATAACGTTGAAATACGACACATTACATAAATCTATGGGTTCGAAATTGCTATGTTCATAAGAACATACAATTTCATTAAAAATAAAGGAGTAAATCGCTTTTGAATAAAGCCGAGTGTATACATACTTTTGCTCGTGACTGTACGTGCATACCGTTCATTATTAGTTACTATGTTGACTGTTCAAGTCAATATTTGAACCTTTTAATTGCTCCTTAGTTGACTTGTTGAAGCGTCATCATTATGACCATCCATTTAAATACAATCTTTAGTCAAATTTTATTTACGTTTCAAATTGACGTTATTTCAAGTTAAACAAATATCAACTTTATTTTAATGGTTATTAAGTTGATTTCAGAGTGACTAGCACTATTGAAAAAGTTATAAAAATGCTTGAAGTTGTAGCGTAAACTGAACTTAATTATGTAGGAGTTAAAGTTATTTTTCCATAAACTTATACAGACTTATACAGATTAAACAAACGGACAACGGTGAGTGTTGTCTATAATGCGAAATTGCGAATATGTAGGTAACTATTGCGAAATGCGAATAGCAATTATTCACGCCAGGCGAATAGGTTGATAGCGATAGTGATCGCAGTGCTTGTGTTTAGTTGAGATTAAACTATATCTACCTACTTACTTTGAAGGATAATGCTGCCCATGCTCTTCAAAATGATTATCTTTATAGATGTCGTTTCAACTCTCGGAACTAAAAGTCGAGGACATCTGCTCACCTGAAGAAAAAAACGGTAGTGCCAGCAGAAGTGAAAACTTGAATATTAACGTTGTGCATTTTTGATATTTTGGAATGCGGTCTACTCTCCCTCCGTCTTACGAATTTTCGATCAGGTCACGTGTCCTGACTCCTGACGCGAGCTCCGTCTTACGAATTTTCGATCAGGTCACGTGTCCTGGCGCGAGTTTAACATTTTTTACCCATCACAACAAAAGTGCACAACGCCGCTAAAGAAGTTTTCACTTCAAAAAATATGCAGAATATTATGAATTTATGATTAACGAAGGGCATACTTTAAGGAAGTATAGTAGGTACTCATTGAAATGAGCAATTTTTACTATGGCACAGACGCCAGCAGATCAAGCTACCCGAAACTGTCAAATTTTCCCAATCAACCTTAAACCTTAACGCTTCAGCGATAAAGTTGAAAATCTATTAAAGAAATTTGACAGATTGTAGTAGCTTGATATGCTGGCATCTGTACCAAACCCTGAAATCGTGAAAATAAATCAACTGTTCCCTAAATTTTGTAGTTGCGAGCCTAAATGTATAGAGCACCCACAGATATAAATATATATACCTAAATAAAATAAAATATCTGTGGGAGCAGCCGATTCATTTTATAGGACTAGATTTTTCATGACTACTTATCAATGTGACTGCACTTGTAGGTAAAGAGTAAGTGCCAAGAATAACTATTTACGCATGTATGACTATTTACTTTTTTTCTAAACACCTCGTGCTGGTTTTGGAAGGGAACCAAGACATCGTACGTGGAGAGGTAGGTATATTCTTCTCTCTTCTCAACACCTCACCTTGTGTTGTGATTTAAAATCATCGATGTGGGTAAACCAGCTGTTTGATGGCGATGACCATGTAGGTATGTGTACCTACCCTAAGTACAATAGGTAGGTACCTACCTAGATATTTCGGTGACTTGTGATTCTCCCATTTCAAGTAGATATTTCTTCTATTCTCCTGGGTCAAATGATATACTTATTTTTTATTTAAAACCGGTTATTCCGTGTATCCACCCTAAAGTTGGGTACGCCGAACCACATGTCCGAGAACCCTAAGCCTATTAATCCGTTTATCCAACTAGGCCTTTTTTTTTGGGTGGGAAATCATCAAATGACCTCTCCCGCTCTGGTTCTTCGTTCTTCTCGTGCCTAATCAATTTCAATATGATTTCAGGTAAGTACTTAGTAATCAGACACCATGATAGCCAATAAAGTCGCGTCAGAAGATCCGACAAGGAATTCCCCACTAAGTTAAACACGACAATCATTTCTACGAATTAGTAGCCAGACGGAGCTCCAGACAGCGAGGCAGCGACTTAACTGACCTTGCGTACCTACAGACAGGAGACACGTTCAATGGTCGGAGTCCCTTTATTTACATTTTGACGTCGTCCGGTCCATTGATTGACTCCTAATCGGATGGCATACGCATCTCGTGTTACGAAGCGCGCACGCCGCATGATTGATGGCTCGTTTATAGTGTAGGTAGGTAGTCGTTTAGTGATACGTAATAACGTAAGTGTATCAGCAGCATAGCATAATCAGCTGTTCCCACTGCTGGGACACAGACAGATACTTCCCACGCGGGCCCAGTAGGTAGATACGGGTCACATCATGATTGTGTTAGAATTTTTGTCAATACAGTCGTTAACTTTATGTTATGCTACTAAAGGCGAATTTCACCAAACTTTTATAGCTACATAGAAAAAGTCCTATCCTGAGAATTAATTTTGAATTTTTGACAGGTTTTCCATACAAAAACTGTCAGACGCCATTTTAATTCCACGGATAGAAACTTAGTGCTGACTTTGGTAAAATCAGCACTAAGTCTAGGATTGTCTGCGAGTGATTCTGCTATTTAGATGACGACCTTATTATCAGTGATCCTCATTAATCGCTTTCCACCAGCGGATCGAGGCCAAGAGCGCTCAATCGCTGCACCACACTGCATAATTTAAACCTGCCCATGGCCAAGTTTTGCCGCCACCGTCAAGCTTTCGCCTTGCAGTGTCTGCCAGACTAGTCTAATGTCTATAAACTGAAAACCTCTGCTGCTCCACATTTTTGTTCGCATAGTATACAGGGTCAAATTAAATTAGCTAGCGAAACTCCGCAGACGCGATGGGTATCCGATACCTAAACAAAATCAAACAAAAAATAAATTAATTTGACGAGTCTTTAACAGTTTAGACAAACAGTTTTCTTTGTATACATTTCGGAGACGTGATGGGTATCGATAACTAAACACGCTAAAACATAAAAAAACACAGATTTGCTCAACTCATACTTCAAGTAACAATACCACCAGCACTTGTTGACCCAAAAAAACACACATTTCGATACCCATCACGTCTGAGAAGTTTCGCTAGCTAATTTAAGTTGACCATGTATAATTCGACAAAATGTAGGGATGTGCAGATTTTTTTTTCACGATTTGAGTTTTGGTCCCACAGTAACTTACTATTGTTTTTCATGTTTACATACACACCGAGGTTTTGCAGTAATTTCAATTACCTACACCTTGTGTAGGGAGCCTAGGCTCCTGCTAACAAGCGATGTGGCTGTGTGATCAAGTGACTGACCATACCATTACTAATAAGCCATGATCCGCTTTTATTTCCGGCTCGCCACCGCGTTATTACCTTCAGAACAAACACGTGGCGGCTTATCAACGCCTGGTAATTATGACCTTTGGGGCTCTGACATTCACAGATAAGTGACTCACTGTGTGCTCTGTAGAATTTATTACAAATTATGGTGTAATTATAATGCATGTTCCACCTGCTATCCTGCCCTCTGTGTCCCAAAACATGCTCTCAAAGTGACCTCTGCGCTACCACCGACAACCCCGTGGAAGTGTGTACGTTACCCCAGCAAGAAAGTGTCTCCTAGGGTTATAGGAGTAAAACGTATAATTTGTGCCCTAACTGCTGTAAATGTGCCCCCACATAAAAAATGTGTGCCCCCTGTCGTTTTGGAAAAAAACGGAAAAAACGATTCCTGCTGGGGTAACGTTTTTCTAGCAGGAAAATTCTAAACGAATGATCGGAGAGAGAAAAATTGTGCATGGCCAGAGAGCTTATATGTGTGCTAAAATGTGCCCCCAAAAATAAAATCTGTGCCCCTTCAGGTTTTCGAGATATTGCATTTCCTGCTGGAGTAACGTTTTGATGAATCGTATATTTTAATTTTTTAATTTATTTATTTCAACAAAAGAGTACACAGATGGGAATACACAGATCTTCTGCCAAACTGCAAGACAGTTTGTCGGCAGTGTTCTCGTGGACACAGCTCTTTTTCTTAACATTATACTTAATTCTAAAGGTAAAGGAACACATACATACGCATCACACCACGCCTAATTGCACACATACGAGTACTCAAGCTGCCCAGTCTTTATTTACTTAAAAAGACACGCAGGTAGGCACGTAAGTACACTGTTCTACAGCTCGACCATCCGCACATGTACACTAGCGTCTACATCTACACATCGGCTCATTCTAGATTAGCTTATTACACCATCCAATCTAAGCAATGCGAACCAGGAACACTATATCAGAACAGTTCAGTTAGAACTGTTCTTACTGCGATTACATCTGCCGATTTCCTGGTTAGCATCCCCCAAACTAGATAGTGCAACAAGCGCTCCAGCTTGCGCGGCGTAAGCACATGCCCCTAGCGTCCCGACCACCGCCGCAGTGAGTGGGAGACGAGCTACCCAGCGCGAGTGAGACACTACAGCGGCCGCCCGATCGCCAGCAGCACGTCGCGCGCACATGCGGTAACTAATAAATGTACACTTCACCCGACGTACCCGCACCGACACTCGCCCAACCCAGTCGCACGAACTAAGCTATACTTTCTATAAAGCAAGTAACTCGAGTCTCAGGACAAATACGCCACGCGAAGCGACACCTTAACAATTTTGGCTCCAGCGCTAGGGACACAAACCCAAATAGTGCTTACGCAGGATATTTTTTAAGACACTTTTAGACACTGTTTCGGTAGAAATTTCCCTGGGCAATTCGTTTAACAATGTCGGAACTTGCCATTGTCTCGTCCTTTGACCAAAATAATTCTTAACCTGAGGGACCGAGTAATTATTTCTTTGTGTCGCTTTACGGATTGGTCGGTTATACACTTTCTTTACTTTGTGTTCCATTTTGTTGTGCTGTTCTAAAATTATAGTTGTCTTTACTTTTTTCTGTATGGGTAATATTCTACAAATTTTAAATAATTTTTCGTACTCCTTATTAATACTATCTTTAGTTGCTCTGTTAACTAGTAATTTTAATAATCGAATTTGTAATAGCTTAATTTTATGCCTCTGCAAGTGCATGGTAAAGAATATACAGTAACCGCCTACTAACTATATATTTCAAATTGTTAAGTTTCCCCAGAACGGAGCGCAGTCTGCTACATACAGCGTCTACGTGTGCGTCCCATGTAAATCGTTCATCAATTAATAATCCTAGGTATTTGTATTTCGTCACACGCTCAATACACTCACATTGGCAGTTTGCATTGCCATCGTGAAGGCACTCGTACGAGTGGCCTTTTATCGATATACAAGCACTTTTAGTTAGGTGGTTATACGGGGACGATATCAGCATACACTTGGTTTTTTTAATATTAATAAGGATACCATTATCGTGCGCCCATTTTACCACACTATCTAAGTCTTCTTGCATTACCGATTGGATCAGTTCACAGTCCCGACCGCTGTACGTCAAGCACGTATCATCTGCATACATGTATGCATTACAATTTTTAATGACATTGACCATACTGTTGACATGCATGATATAACCTATTGGTCCAAAAACTGACCCGGTCGGCACTCCGTAATCGACTTTACCAAGGTTACTGTCTATTCCCTTGACCCTAACTTTTAGATGCCTATTATCTAGATACTGCCTGAACCACCCTTTTACAGGGCCCCGTATCCCACATTCGTCCATGGCCTGCAGCAAGCCCTCATGCTCCAAAGTATCAAAGGCTTTTTTAAAATCAATAAAGGTCAATAAAACCACCTCTTTTTTATTCAGTGAAGTGTTTATGTCATCTGTAAACTTACTTAACGCCGTAGCTGTGCTTCTATTTGGCCTAAACCCGTGCTGAATATCTGTTATTATATTATTATTTTCTAAAAACTTTGTGATTTGACCTATAATTACTTTTTCAAAAATTTTATTAATTACACTTAATATCGCGATTGGCCTGTAATTTGTGTACTCTTTGTATTTCCCCCCCTTGTAAATTGGTCTAATAGTTGAGATTTTTAACTCATTAGGGTATACCTGTCGTTCTATACACTTATTAATGAAATGTGCGAGAACCTGGCTGATAGGGAACTTAATAGTTTTTAAATCCTGTACTCGAATTCCATCAGAGCCTGAGGACTTGCTGCTGCTTAACTTATCTATTATTAAACATATATATCTAGGGCAGGCCTTTTTATATCTAAAACTAACATCACTTTCTTTTACATATTCACGTCTTTCATGAAACAAATGGTTACATAAATGCTTCTGTTTTAGCAAACCAATTTCATTAGTAAAAGTATAGCAAAAATTATTACATACGGTTTCCAGTTTGTCGTCACTGCTTACAAAATACTTTTGAATCACGTCATCAACATTTAACTTTTTTCTACCAAGCCACTTGTTCACACACTCCCACACTTTTCTCATATCTCCGTTACAGTTCTTCAACTCTTGGCGCCTGTGTGCATTTCTAGCAAAATTTACAGCTTTATTTGCTTTATTTCGATATTTTGTGTACTCTAATCGTAGTGACATATTTTTTGGATTTGCTTTCCATTTTCTAAACAAGGCGTCTTTAGTTTCTAATATTTTTTGCAATTTTTTATCAATCCAAATATTAGATTCCCTCTGTTTAACTAGCTTTTTTCTTTCCGACGTACTGTAAATGTTGCTAAAAATATTACACATTTGCTTATACAGCTCTAAAGGGTCTTCAATACACATGAGATTAGACCATTCTACCTTACATAACTTAGTTTTAACCGCTTCATTATTAAGTGTCATGCGATAACAAGGAGGCAACATCTGTTTATTTACTTCGATCGAGAGTCCCGTTAAGTAGTGGTCCGAAACAGTAGTCGTTAGTACGTAGGCGTGAGGCTCGCCGGTCGGTCGCACACTTCGCACAAAAATATGATCGATGCATGATGTCACTCGTCGCTCCGACAGGACTACCTCCCGCGTAACATCTTGAATGCAGCATTCCATGCCTAACTCACTGAGGGTGTTAAGGTACTCGTTGGCGCGTGAGTCGGTTTCACCTTGCAATATGTTTATGTTGCAGTCTCCCAATAACACTAAATCATTTCCAATAGGTAGGTATATTATCTTCTATTAATTTCTTGAGTTCATTTATAAAGTGTGATTTGTTCATTTGCGGAGGCCTGTAAGTAGTTATTATGTCAATTTTTTTGCTTTTCGTGACAATTTGACCATGTATTAATTCACAGCTTAGGTTATATTTCTTAATAATTTCAAACTCCATATTTTCATGTACATAGATAATTATACCCCCTCCCCTTCTTTCCGTTCTAGTTAGGTAGTATGAGCAGTAACCATTTATTTCGTAATTATAAACTTCCTCCTCCTTTATATTTATTTCTGTTAGACATATTATGTCCAATTTAGGTAAACAGTCTTTTATTAATACTATAAATTCATTAAAATGCTTCCTTAACGAACAGATATTCATGTGTATGATGTTTAATTTGTTTTCAGTATGTGTTACGTAATTTATCCAATGCTTTGTGGAATCATATCTTGAGTATGTAATATCTTGTAGATATTCAGAGTTCATATTTATACTTAGAAACTTTAAATTAGGAAATTCTATTCTACAGTAAGTTCTGTTTATAAGTATATCTCTACAACCATTGCATGTGCCCCTGTGGAATAAACATACACGAGTAGCTCTTAATGTGTGCCCCTATGTGCCCCCAATTAGATTTAAGAAAATATTTATAGTTTTCAAGTTATCGCGGTTTCATGAAAAACCGAAAAAACATCGCAGCGCCTAAATTAGACAAGGCACAAGTTCGCTGAAAACTGTATTCGGTCCTTCTTGACGCTAATAATAACCATACAAAGTTTCAAAACTGTTCATGCATGCGTTTTTGAATAATCTTGCTAAAAGTCAAAACGATGGTGTCATAACTTTGACGGCAAAATACAAGGAACCGGCTCAATCCCGGATGTGTAGGTGTAAACCAAAATCATGTGCCTTTATTCAAAAATATATGGTGAAAATATTCAGCTTATAATGTTTCGTATTAAGTAAATATTAACAAAAAACCAAAATATGTAAGCAACGGCTGGTTATCCGACCAAATTTGAATGACTACTAAAAAGCGACGGATTCATACATATCGATGACCTTCTTTATTGGACGTATTATACCTAAGCTGTTGTCCGTACAGTCGCGTTCAAAAGTTTTGGGGGCTAATTAAAAAATATATTAAATGCACCCTGTGACTATAATAAATGAAACAGCTTGTTGATGTGGAAATTATTATTTTTATTACTTCGTACCTATTATTCATAATAGAGCGACGTTACACGTAACTGTCTCTGTCACACTAACACCGTACGCGTACTAGCTGTCTCACTTTCTCCAAGCTAGATAAAGCGACTCCTTGCGACACGACGTCAGCGGATGCCGCGGGGCCAGAGATATATGCAGCGGTGTGGGGAGGCGAAAAAAGGGAATCTTCTATTAAGTAAGGTGAATGCTCCAACCAGCTCGCAAAATTATTTTTTTTTCTGTTTTTTTTTTGTTCCTTCGCCTTTATGAACTTGGAGGGTTGTATTTGGTGATTTTGATGATTATAATTCTGTAACTACATACGTTTTACAGCCGCGAATAATATTTTAATCAACATACAACCTAGCACTGGCCTGCAAATTGCAAAAAACGCAAGAATATTTATATACAAAAAAGAGCTACCTCTTTTTAGTAGCAGGTATTCATCACACATTGCATGAACTATGTTTTTTTTAAAACATTGGGAGCAATCAAATTTTGGGTCAAAGGCCTGGCAAATATCTGGATGTATTTCTTTCGTTCACACATAAATTACTGTATGTATTTTAATGAAATTTAGAATCGAGAAGATAGCTTACCTTGGAATAGCACTTAGGCTACTATTTATAATGTACTTAATCATGTGTAAGGTCATAGAAACAGCTAGTAGAATATAATCCAATAACAACTTTATTTTATTACTTATTACTTTTCTAAGTCAGTGTACTCAGGCACAACACGTGTGAACCGGTTAGTGAGTAAAGTAAAGAAGGTCATCGATATGTATGAATCCGTCGCTTTTTAGTAGTCATTCAAATTTGGTCGGATAACCAGCCGTTGCTTACATATTTTGGTTTTTTGTTAATATTTACTTAATACGAAACATTCTAAGCTGAATATTTTCACCATATATTTTTGAATAAAGGCACATGATTTTGGTTTACACCTACACATCTGGGATTGAGCCGGTTCCTTGTATTTTGCCGTCAAAGTTATGACACCATCGTTTTGACTTTTAGCAAGATTATTCAAAAACGCATGCATGAACAGTTTTGAAACTTTGTATGGTTATTATTAGCGTCAAGAAGGACCGAATACAGTTTTCAGCGAACTTGTGCCTTGTCTAATTTAGGCGCTGCGATGTTTTTTCGGTTTTTCATGAAACCGCGATAACTTGAAAACTATAAATATTTTATTAAATCTAATTGGGGGCACATAGGGGCACACATTAAGAGCTACTCGTGTATGTTTATTCCACAGGGGCACATGCAATGGTTGTAGAGATATACGATTCATCAAAACGTTACTCCAGCAGGAAATGCAATATCTCGAAAACCTGAAGGGGCACAGATTTTATTTTTGGGGGCACATTTTAGCACACATATAAGCTC
This sequence comes from Apamea crenata, assembly GCA_949629185.1. Taxonomy (NCBI): domain Eukaryota; kingdom Metazoa; phylum Arthropoda; class Insecta; order Lepidoptera; family Noctuidae; genus Apamea; species Apamea crenata. The sequence goes on from OX451375.1 coordinate 1,176,124, forward strand.
TCTGGCCATGCACAATTTTTCTCTCTCCGATCATTCGTTTAGAATTTTCCTGCTAGAAAAACGTTACCCCAGCAGGAATAGTTTTTTCCGTTTTTTTCCAAAACGACAGGGGGCACACATTTTTTATGTGGGGGCACATTTACAGCAGTTAGGGCACAAATTATACGTTTTACTCCTATAACCCTAGGAGACACTTTCTTGCTGGGGTAACGTACACCGTGGAAGTGAAGTTTTGGGAAAATAACATTTAAAATTCAGTCGTGCCCGCGACATGAAAAAGAAGTACAGAGGTAAATCGTAAAAAAATATTAAAAAACCATAAAAATCCAATTAACTTTTGCTACGTTCATGTATGCTTCAATCAGCGATGCTTGTTCATATCTTTGGTATTTATAATGCTGACAGTTCACTTTGCGAATTTCTCAAAATATTTAAAATTTTATTTGTTTCAAATTGACGTTATTTCAAGTTTAAACAAATATCAACTTTATTTTAATGGTACTTAATTAAGTTGATTTCAGTGACTAGCACTATTGAAAAGTTATAAAAATGTTCGAAGTTGTAGCGTAAACCGAACTTTATTTTGTAGGAATTAAAGTTATTTTTCCATAAACTCATACTTGTTTACATTTTTCGCGAATATGTCGCGATATTAGATTATAGTTACGAGTAAGTATTGAAATAAAGTTCATTTTTGTTTTAACGAAATAACGCGAATATTGTCGCATATACGCCAACTATAATTCCAGCATTAGGGAACGGCAAAACAGAGCTCTAAACAGCTATTAGTCGGGAAGTCTATGGCATGCCCAGCAGTGACACGACACGTTGACAAAAAAAAAAAACTTAGAACTTCTCTTCGACCTACATAAGAAAAGGAGTAAAAAAAGTAATAAAACTAAATTGGGAATAAATTATATTTTATTATAATTACAACAACAAAATTATAGAATCACGACACACAACCATCGCGATATTTATCATTAAGAGGATAGACAGAACGTATTCAACTTGCAGTCAAATCAGAACAGTTTGGTGGATTTAACATGAAACTAATTATAATTTAATACATATTTTATATTATCTATGTAAATAAATTGGCGGGAATCGCCATGACACTTAAAATGATGTCAAGGCTCCCGCCATTTTCTTTCAAATAAATATTACAAAAACTTCAAGATAGGAATACTATTAACTAAAATTGAGATAATTATAGTTTCTAGTTACTGGTTTTTACGTGAGTAAATATTTCAAATATGTTTGGAAGTAGTGAATATAGAAGACCGGACCACAGAGTAGAAAATAATCAGAGGATTAACATCGCAGAAACGCCAGCAGACCAACTGCTGGTAAGTGGTCAACGCTACCGATGGTCATCTGCAATACCACTAGCATCGCTTATCCCAGGGACAAAGCGTCGTAATAAATGTGGTTTCAAAACCAGCATAGCTGCTTGGCCGCAGAAAAAGGTAGTAAGTACTTCCTCGGACGAGGTCTTTCACAAACAGCTCTACAGAGTTATGTATGTGTAGCTTGGATAAGACGGACTGTTTTCCAGCCTAGAATTTTATGAGCGAAAGTAATGTCTCTGGTTATTTACTGCTCTGTACTGTTAAATACTATTTTACCATGTGATATATCAATGTATTTACAAAGCTTGATTGTTTAAACAGCCATGTACAAACTACTACAAAAGAAGGTATTTCGAATTTCTGTGGTGTATAATATTTGATACAATTTGTCTACTGACTAATTTTGTTCAAACAAAAAAGGGTAAGAGATATAAATCAATAGTTTTATTATAATTATAGTGATAACCAATGTGTGTGTTGTTATTTTTATATTCCCTTTTATATTTAAACTTCAGTCATTTAGTCAAGAGTCCTTGCTTCTGCAGTAAATTGCACATATTGAAACATTTTTATTTTAAACATAAATATATTACTACTATGTTATACATATTCTATTAATATATAGGTACGAATAAAAAAGTCTCTAACATCTTACTATTCGAATCAAATAATATGTTACTATCAACGGAAAACTACCATCGACACGCGGAAAATTAAACAAATGAAGTGCTGTTAACTTAATAAGGGGCCCATTTAAAACGACTGTCAATTTTTGCTGCGTATTTCCAAAGAAGCAACATTTTTGCGGACATACGAAGCGTTTCAACAGAGATGAGAACTCCATTTATTTAATACTCCATGTAGATTATTATGAAATATTCAACTACAGTATATTTTCACGTGTTGTGCACACAATCGTTGATATTCGGGTATCATCTTATATTAGTAATTTTTCAATGAGTCGAAAATGTACCAACATTTAATAATAATAATAATTTAGACGTACTAATTTCATTTAGATTTGTGATACGTATTCAAGTAAAAAATTATACATGCACAAATAGAGAGCCAGCCTCGAGATAGTTCGTCAAAAATTTCAAGATGGGATGAAGATAAAAAAACAAGATTTTGTAAAAAAAAATTACATTTACTTGTTTAAATGGAAAACTCTTTTACGACAAGAAAAATATATTATAATAAAATAACAAGTTTTTAATTAAATTTTTCATAAAATATTTCTTTAATACTACATACCTACTCTGTTAACTTAAAAATAATACTAAAAATGAGAATAAAATATATTAACAGTTATTTCATTTTGGACATTCATCCGAAGAGAAATTTTATACTAATCGAGTTTGCTCAAAAATAGCCCCTTGTTCGAGCTAGCACAATCTGATTTTTCGAACCAGATGCAGCTGATTTCACTATTTTGCACTGAGCTGATCTCTGCAGCCCAATTTCTGGAGGATTTAAGCTTTCTTTGTTTTTAACATTGAATTAGTTGTTAATTTCTTTTAAGTCCAAAGACAACTATGACCTTTCAAACATGTTTCATTATAGAAATAAGATCTCTAATAAACAAGTTAAGAACTTACTAAAATGTAGGAAACATTAGCCAGTTTCGCTAAATCTTTAGTATAGGGAGATACGGTGAGGTAGCCCACGAAATTCAAATTTTCTTAACGTATTGACGATTTTTATGGTTATAACCCTTTAAATACATATTTTTTACGGCCGCGAGTCATATTTAGATCAACATACGACCTGATACTGCCCTGTAGATTACAAAAAACGTAAGAAAATTTAAATTTCGCGGGCAACCCTGACGCTTTCGCCTTAAAATCGAGGAGGTATCTATCGCTCTCAGGCTTATACATCATATAGCTGTACAAGGATCTTTTGGCGCGTGGCCAAAATTGGAACTAACGCCACCATCTTGTTTTTTCAATACATTTGTTAAAACAACTTCACAAATGTTTCCCAACAGCAGCGACCGCGTCAGGGTCGCGAATCATATTTAGATCGACACACAAACCGATACTGCCCTGTGGGGTCATTGCGTAACACACTGTCAGTAGCAATCATCATCTGTCCAGCCTTCTTTATGTTGGGGTCGGCTTCCAGTCTAGCCGAATGCAGCTGAATACCAGTATTTTACGAGCGACTTGACTTCCAAAACCTAGTTACTGGGTAATACGATACCCTTGGTAAGACTGGTTGTCAGATGTCAGACTTTCGGGCTTCTGACAACCCGTAACGACTGTCAAAGATCCACGAATGACAATCGGGACCAACGGCATAACGTGCTTTCCGAAGCACGGAGGGGTCTCTGTATGTACAGATGTTCGCTCATCCACAGACCAACCGCGGCAAGCGTAGCTTTACCTGATCGTCCGACTTGTGCGGCTGTTATTATTTAGCCACGGGCCCCTCCGGGTCTTCGGTTCGGGACAATCAGTAGCAATAAATTTCATTTTGACATCAGTTCAACAACATTCATAGCTTTATTTAGCAGACAAATTTTTCGAACATATGAAGCAATGGATTAGCAGTATCCTTCAAAATGATTCAGATTGTGATTATTAGTGTGTTAAGAAATTAGGGTGCTGCAAATTGTAAAAAACCATAAGAAAATTTGAATCTCGCGGACTAGCTTGGCGCCAAAAGACCCTTGGAGCCTTGTAGAAAGAAATAGTACGGAGTGTGGTTCGAAAACAAAAGTTTTTTCGATGCGAGTGTAATCTTAGGGCACACTAGGCATAATTTGAGCCTTACGCCCACGCCATAAACCTTATCAGAATAACTTTAGTTCCCAAATCCATGTGTTACCCTTGTATCCAATAATACCCTAAGCCAAGATCCGGATAAGTTTCTGACAATTAATAAACCACTAAGTTCCAGGTCGATTTTTAGTTCAACTCTCGGTTGCAATGACATAGCCTCCATGAGTGGCAATACCTACATGTAAAGCCAGCGAAATTATTTGTTGAAATGAACTTGCCATGTTTAAAAAAAATATAATCACAACTGTCATTCCTAGACAGTTGCATGAAATAGCCATTTCATGCAACTGTTAAGGAATGATAGTTGTGATTTGGATATACGGGCAATTTGTGCCCGTTCACCTGCACCTTGGATAACTTAAGTCATTGACTGCCACCGCGGTCTCACGGTGTCCGCCAACAAAGGTTTTTTATTGTCTGTTGTCTGGCAGTCAAAGTGTTAATGAATGCCACTGATGACGCAATCAACGTGGCCACCTACTTGGGTCAAATAATATAAAACATCGAAGAAGAGTATCGTCGACACGAAAAGACGAAGACGGGCAATTTAAGCTTGTAGTCAATTTGCTTAATAATTAATTTCCCTGGCTTTTATGTGCCAATGTAAAAGGGTTACGTTCTGCCAAATCTCGACATTGGTTTGGTTTGGAAATAGGGTTACTTTCACTTTTATTAAACGATGCTCAGATTTTTTCTAATTATTTATCAGTTGAGAATGGTTTATTAATCCAAGCCTTTAAATTTAAAAGTGGGAAGCAATTTCAGCTTTCCCTCCTAATATAACTTCTGTGAAGCAAAGAAAGAAATAAATGTACACAGTACAGAAATAAGAAGCATTTTGCGCTCTCTGCTTATAACGAGCAGACCAACATTTTGCGCTCTCTGCTTATAACGAGCAGACCAACATTTTGCGCTCTCTGCTTATAACGAGCAGACCAACATTTTTGAGGCAAAATCAGGCAATTTAATTTTATAAGTCTACAAAGATTTATAATCTCAATTATATAAGTTTTAAAAGATTATGCACGGAGTTTATAAATTAACTAATATTCCATTTATACAAATAATGTTTAATTTCACAGTGCGGCCTATAACTGCCTACCTTTGAGGGTATGGCATAAACAAATATAATCACTAACCGTGACATTCTCGGCTTTAACTAGGCTAACCTTACTGTTTTGTGGTTATTAAAGATGGTTTAACAAAAAATATGCATTTGTTTTACACAATGACATAGGAAAGTCAATTATATTTCGTATGTAAACGATACTGGGCCTGACAAACGCCCTTCTTTCAAATCTTTCATTTTATAGTACATGCATTTCTCTAACGCACATCATAATTGCAACCTTATGTCAATGACCCAAATGTCACATGACCCGCAGTTTTTTGCAACGACTATAGTACGTCAATGACTTTAACGTCACATTATGCGTTCGTAATTTGCACAGACTATACCATAGTCAGCCTATTTTAACCGAGAAAATCGACGATATTTAAAATTAAAGACTTAACTGATGTTATTTCTTCTGGACAAGTAGTGTAGCTTCGGCTTGTATAGGTCAGAAGTGTCGTATCTTTGAACTTTGTTTCTTGCGACGGATTTGAACTTCCCGTTCGGCGTTTGAGTTTGGGTCGCTGTCTGAGTGTTTTGCTCGTAGTTTTCGACTGATTTATCACTCGACGGACTGTTTGGTAGATCTGGAAATTGATAGTAAGATATAAATTGTGGGAAATAGTCTAAACATTACCATTTAACTAGTTACAGAAAAAATTAAAAAGCCATTGTGTCTCGCGTGGATCCACGTTCGGCATGCGAAGGATTAATAACAAATCATCGGTTTCTGAAAGCCACAAGGTTGATCCGTTGTAAAATCTCTTGTTAAGTCTGTGTACTAAAGAAGGATGCCAAAAAAAACCCAGAGTCATCATCATTTTCCTGCCCTTATCCCATGTTACTTGGGGTCGGACGTTTTCTTCTTCCATTCTCCCCTGTCAACCGTCACGCTATCATTCACTCCCTTCTCTTTCATATCATTCCTCACACAATCCATCCATCTTTTCTTCGGCCTTCCTCTCCCTCTCCATCCATCAACATGTATATTCATCACTCTTTTAGTCACATGCGTTTCGTCCCTTCTCATCACATGCCCATACCAAGCTAAACGATTTCCTTTCAACTTTTCTGTCACTGGCGCCACTTTCAAACTTCCTCTTATATACTCATTTCTTACTTTATCCATTCTCGTCACTCCACACATCCATCTCAACAGTCTCATCTCCGCTGCATGCAATCTTCTTTCATCCGTCTTCTTCACAGCCCAGCATTCAGACCCATAAAGTACGACAGGCCTTATCACAGACTTATAAATTTTCCCCTTTCAATTAAAATAATTTATGAACAACAAAATAAACCTTAATTAAGAGGTCATAAACACGCTATTCGTTTCGCATAAAACCATAACCAAACAGGCCAGCAGCATATAACAATTCTGTGTAGCAAGGCGCATTCCGAATTTAGAAGAATGTGGTTTTGAACCGCACATGCCGCCATCTAAGAGGCGGCATGAAACACAACTCAGCATAGAGGATGCAAACAAATCCAGACTTATAACAATGGTCCGATGGGTTGTTGAGACAATTAACGGTCGCTTCAAAAGAGACTTCAAAATATTCCGCAACACTTATTTTAATAAATCAGCACCATTTGCCATGACCGATTCCCGAATTGCCGCAGCTCTTAGAAACGCATTCCAAGAACCTTATGCTGACAGCCAATATTCTGACGCATTCATCAACATAATTAATACCAACATGCATATACCGAACCTGCACCCTAATTGCGTAACACACAATCAATCTTAATCTGAATCATTTTGAAGGATATTGCTAATCCTTTGGCTTCATATGTTCAAAAAAAATGTGTCATGTGTGTGCTCAACAACGTAAATAACGCAATGAATGTTATTGAACTGTCAAAATTTGAATTTCGCGGGCTACCGTGGCGTTTACCCATTAAGTGATTGGTTGATAATAGATATTTTTGTCCACCAATCAAAGCTGTGACTAAAGTGATTTGATTGGCTACTTGTAATGTAACTTATAATTGTTATTTTGAGACATAACAAGAGATTTGTCAACACATTATCTGATCAGCAACTTTGAACAGGCTGGTTAGTAAGGGTTGGGGTGTTAATATGTTTCTATACAGGGTGGCGAGACATCGACGCGCAAACTGTACCCATGAATACAGCACATGATTCTAGACGACGACGTAGAAATTTTTCGTCGGTTATAAAAAAACAATATGTTTCATAAAAAAGTACAATACCTACGCGGTCAAAATGTATGGAACCGCAACGTTTTTTTCAGAATCATGTACTAAACACGATGTCGAAAACTACCGCCCTATCTCTATCCTGTCTGCCTTATCCAAGATTTTCGAGAGACTTGTACACACAGCAATATACCCAACAATTCATAACATTATTCTTACTCAACAACATGGATTTGTTAGAAAAAGATCCACCGTTACAAATCTACTAGCCTTTACAGATTATTTGTTTAATAATATGGATCAACAGGTACAAGTAGATGCTGTGTACACAGACTTTCGGAAAGCTTTTGATAAGGTGGATCACGAGCTGCTTCTCAAAAAGTTAGCGTATAATGGCATACGTGGAGATCTACTTCGCTGGTTTGCATCATATGTAACAAACAGGTCGCAAAGAGTTGTGATCAAGGGCTATCGGTCTAATTCCGTCAACGTCTCTTCTGGTGTGCCGCAGGGCTCTATTTTAGGCCCTCTTCTTTTTGTTATTTTTATCAATGACGTTTGGAGTTGTTTCGTACATTCAAAATTTTTGCTGTATGCAGATGACCTTAAAATTTACAGAACTATTCGAAACCATGCTGACTCTTTGTTACTTCAAGAGGACCTTAATCGATTTTCTGTTTACTGTGTAGAAAACAAAATCCAATTAAGTACATCTAAATGTGTATGTATTACATTTACCAAGAACAAAAATATTATAAGGAGCACTTACGCATTAGATAACGCTGCACTGCATAGAGTCATGTCAGTGAAGGATCTTGGAATACTATTGGATACTAAACTTCACCTTGATCAGCATATTCAAAAAATTGTTAACAACGCTTATCGGATGTATGGTTTTGTTATGAGATCTACTACTGAATTTAAGCGCGTAGATACCTACATACATTTGTACAAGTCACTAATTAGGTCACAACTCGAATACGCTGTAATAATCTGGAATCCTCTTTATCAAAAATACATAGACAGCTTAGAAAATGTCCAGCGTAAATTCCTCAAAGCCCTACATTATCGGTGTCGTCATGACTTGTTTCCCCCTAATTTACGCCAAAAGAATGTTGAACTGTTGAACTTAAAGTCTAGACGCCTTATCCTAGAAACTATGTTTCTCTATGACTTGTGTAATAACAGATATGATTGCATAGATCTTACTAATAAGTTAAGTTACGTTGTTCCGAGAACTGTCATTGGACGACAGGTGCGCGCACGTCCGCTTTTTGCCGTTTCCTACTGTCGCACCAACGCTGGAGTTCGCGCACCTCTTCGTCGTATTGCTAATAATTTTAACACTGTGTTCACAAATTTGGATTTGTTTACATTGTCTTCTAATAAGTTTAGAAGCTCATTGATAAAATTAATTAGTGACTTGGATTTTTAGTTGTTTTGATTTGTTCTTTCTCTATTATTGTAAAATTGTGTTTATCTTTTCTTTTCATTTAAAAATAATCTTAAGATTTTGCCTTTTAAGTTTCACTCGTGTGCAAATGGTTCCATAATAATTTTGTAGTATTTAAGATGTGGATAACGTCGTGAGCTACACATATGTAACGTCTTTTTTTCCTACTACATGTTTATTACGATGTTTGTGTAACTGTTTGTTTTCCCGAATTAAATAAATAAATAAATAAATAAATGTACTGAATCCATGGTAACAGGCTGCACGTCGATATCCGTGCCATCCAGTAGAATTATGTCAGCAACTATAGTAATGAGAACCCTAGAAATCTAATTGTTTTTCTGATTAGGAAAATCGACTGTCATGTGCAATTTCGACTACATACACAAAGTCATTCTACAACAAACCTAGGAATTCTCCTATGTGAGACATATTTTATTAGAATTTTATAAAACAAGTAAAAACTTAATGAGCAGGGTATTTATGAGGGTATCGTCGGTCTTACCGCTATAAGCGATCGCTCAGACAAATCTGTATTTTATTTACAGGAGGGTAATGTTTGGAATTGAAACACAAGTACTCACTATTCCTCCTTGGTCTTGCCAAGCCGACCCGTCTCGCCCTACCAAGGTACTTTGACCTGGTGGGGTGCGATACCCTATTGTTGTTCGAAACTTCTTCGCTTTCTGAAATATTGCGTACATAACTTTAAGGCAGGAATTATTCGCAAGCGAAGGCAGGTTTTATGAGCCATTGTCAATTGCAAATGAACTCATTTTGTTAAACCCAGATTTAAAATATCGTAAAATACCTGTTTTATATTTCACGGTGGTATTTTCTGGAATAGAAATTATAGTTTTTGCTGTTTATTTGCGACAAGCAGTATCACTAGACATCAAAATATTGGCGGCATTTTTTTAGGGACACACAAACCCTAAAAATGAGCCCAAACTTTAGCAAGAGTATTTGGTAAACTTTGAAAAGAGCTAACTCATACATCTAAAGCGTGACCGGGTCAGCTATGCTAAGCTACAAAGACAACGCTTCGTTATAGGCTTAGGTTCAAGAATCGTAGCACAATATCGGATCGTAAGATATGCAGGGTTAAATTATATTAGCTAGCGAGACTCCGCCGACGTGATGAGCATCAATACCTTTTTTTTTGTGCGGCAAAATAATTGAAGTGTAGAATGAAGTGAATTCACTTCTAATATCAGTTTAAATAATCAGTGTTTTTGTGTAAGCTTAACAGACGTTCAAACATATTTTCTCAAATTATGACATCAAGTTACAACACTACCAGCGGTCGTTGAACCCTAAAAAACATCAAATCTTTTATTTTATCGTGTTTAGATATCGATACCCACCACGTTTACGGAGTTTCACTAGCTAATTTAATTTGACCCTGTAATAATAGCGCTTAGCAGAATTGTAACTATCAATTCGCAGAGGCACATATAACCAAAAAACTCACCTTCAGTCGTCGACGAGATCTGGTCCGAATCGCTCATTTTCCTCATTTTCTTCAACACTTGTCTGTTATTATTCTCCGCACTTTCAACGTCCACCAATTTCCTCTTCAAATGTAACTCATTATCAATGCTAGATTCCGTGCAATAGTCTATAGAAGGATTCTCATCATCATCTATAACATTGCCAAGTATAATCTCCATTACTTCTTGCCGGGATGTTTTATTAACCATCTCTTCCAATTTAGCATCATAATCACTGGACAGTTCAAAGGAGCATTCGGATTTGACTGGACTGAAAACTGGTGACGGCGATTTTGATTCGAATGTTTTATCTACTGGTAAAGATATTTCTGAAGCTACGTTGACGTCTTTAATAACATTTTTGGCGGATTTCGGCAATTTTAAATGTCCATTTTTGTAATAGTTTATTACTTCGAAGGTTCCAAACGTCGCGCAGACCTCTTTGATTATGTTTTCCTCGTAAGTATCGCAGTTTATTATGTGTATTTTGTTGGAAACTGTATTTTTTTCTAAGTAGGCTTTCAGGAAATCGCAGTATTGATGTCTTTTTAGTTCGGCATCGAATTTCTCGTGTTCCGCGAAGTATTTTAAGGCTTCTTTTTCTGGTTTCGGGCTTTTCGGAGTTTCGGGCTCAGAATCTTCGTCAATTTCGGGGTTGATTTCAGGAATTTCTGTTTCAGAGCTTTCGGTATTCTCAGTTTCAAGGCATTGTGTAATATCAGTTCCAGCACTGTCAGTAGTGTCCGTTTCAGGTTCTAGAGTAGCATCAGCAATGGCAGGTTCATCAGTTTCCGACAGTTCTTCAGTAATAATTGTAACTTCAAAGAATTCTGTTCGCTTTTTATTTTCGTCGTCAACTAAATTGTCTAGAGCATCTTTTCTGTTCTTCTCTGAAGCTTTACTATATTCAGATATTTCTTCCATTAGCTGTGAAAAAGGTTTGTTTTCGTTGTAAGTCTCACTTTTGTCAGCTGTTTTAGTATCTGAATCATCAAACATTTCTGTGTCATTAGTTAGTGTGTCTTCAAGTTCGTCTATAATTTCATTTGTTACTTTATTTTTATCTTCGTTTTTAATGTTTTCTGTTTTAATTTCTTTTTCATCTTCCTCTTGTTCTGTGTCTTTGGTATCTTTAGGTGATTTTGCTTCTTTAACATGCTCTGTTTTGCACATTTTACTCTGCATTATATTGTTGACTTCATTAGCTATGCACGCGAATTCTAGCTCAGGGCCAGGAATGCTAGAATAAACTTGGCTCAGACTAGGTCTAACATTTGCTTGAAATTCAAGAAGTAACGCAGCTTCTTGATTCATTCTCTTCTGTTCTTCATCAAGAAACTTCCTCATTTTCATCATCCGTTTAGCCTCTTCCAAATTCGCTGCGAATTTTGGCTTTTTTAGCGTCACATCTGGTACGAAAGGTAGTCTTGGGGGACTGGCTATCGGCGTTTCTAAATGGTTCTCAACTCTGATAGGCTTTTGGTTGCCTTTCGTTCCACAAGCTGTAGTAACTCCATTGTCTTTATCACTGGGGCTGGTAGATTCACCACTAGTTGAAGTATTCTCTGATTTAGAGCTTGAACTTTTAGTTTCTTTTTTATTTTCTGTTGGTTTTGGGCCGGATTGGTTCTGAGATCCTTTTGAAGAAGAGCTGCCATCGTTAGAATCTCTGTCAGTTGACCGCCGTCCATGGTTACCTCTACCAGATAAACTATAATGGTCATCAGTTTCTTTTTTATCCTTTTTCTTATCTTTCTCATCATGTTTGCTCTTAGAACTGCTCTTTTTATCTTTTTCTGACCGATGGGAACTGGATTTAGAATCTCTTTTGTCTCTGGAACTTCTATCGGAACTTTTTTCTGAACTTCTTTCAGATTTGTGGCTGGATGAAGACTTTTTGTCGTCCGAAGATCTTTTGTCGCTTGAATGTTTCTGGCTAGAACTTGAGCTTCTATGGGATTTGGAGTCTCTATGGCTAGAGCTGCTCTTATGGGAGGAACTTCTATGTTTAGACGAGTCTCGACTATCTTTTTTATCACTACGCTCTCGCGACTTTTCTCGTTCTTTATCGCGACTGGATTTAGATTTGCTGTGATCTTCTTTGGGTTTCTTGTCATGTCTGCTACTGTCTCTAGAAGTTGACTGTTTAGAGTCAGACCTTTTGTCTTTGCTACTAGAATGTCTATGCGAATCTCTGGATCTATGCGAGCTTTTATGACTGCTTTTTCTCTCATCGTTCTTTTTATCCCGTTTATCTTCTGAGTTCTGATCAGCTTCTAGCACTTTCTCTGTATTAGTCTTACTGTTGACGTCACTCTCGTAATCAATTTGTAGATTGTTGCTGTTTGAACTATCGTCGTACAATGGCGTGTTGAACGTGTTGATATTAACTTGGTTATTGAACTGATAGGCTAAGGTAGTTTGTTCAGGATTTTTCTTTCCCGGTTTAGCTTCAAGACTATTCTCTGGAGATTTAGCTTCTATAGCGAATCTGAAAGAACTGGGCTCTTTTTTGTCATTACTTTTGCTGTCAGAATCATGCTCGAAAGCCTGTTGGGCATCACACGAGTTCTCGTTATTATAATTCCTGATTGGGGTTAGCGGAGACATATTTCTTCTCAAAGAAGAGTCGCTGCTAGATTCGTCATCACTTTGAACGATTGGTTTAAAGAATTGTTCTTTATCGTCTTTTGGAAGCGGTATTTCATCAGGATGAGGTACTTCGGATACTATGTTAGGTTCTTTTGGAAGTTCTATCTTTTCGATATCAATGTTTTCGAGTTCGACTTTCGGTGGGCTGTTATCGGGCGCTGGGATGTTCTCTAGCTTTATTTCCTCATGCATTGTTATGTTAATCTTATTTGTCTTCTCATCAGAATCGGCGTTAATTTCAATGACAGAGGGTTGCGAGTCTCCTTCAACTTTGGGCTTTTCTATTTCAGAAATTGAAGATTTTTCTTCATCTTTTATATCCACTTCCATTTTATTCTCTTCGTTAATATCTTCGTCCATTGCTTCAGCCTTCTCATCGTTGCTTTTGACGGACCCAGGACTGACAGCTTCCAAGTCTTCTGGCAAGAGATCATCAGTACTTAGTTTACCGTTGGAGGTTTCTGTAGAGGTGACAGATTTCTTTCTGGATATGCCTAAGTAGTTGTACACTAGGTCTTCAACTTGAGGTATGAAGACGGAAGCGACTTTTGGGTTTACCACCTGGTCGACTATCCTTTCGACACCCTGTTCTAGGTAGTTGCCACTGTAATGAGAGATTGATGATGTTAGTTAAATATTGTAAGTGACTGATTTAGACCAGATACTTAATTTCCTTTGCAAGTACTAATAGTTGACCACAGAACAGATTGCTTTAATAATTTGAGCTTCCTTGATTTTACCTCTTTCTCTCCTTACAAATATTTTCTGCCTTGTTGATCAAGCGGTCAACAACACAGGTTATTTCATTAACAAAATCTTAATACAATATATGGGTGTACTAGACACCTCTGACTACCTCTTTGAGGATATAGGCGTGAAGTTAAGTATGTTGGTAAAAGCTCTTTAAAAGAAATGCCCACTCAAACTTTTGAAATTTCAAGGAGTAGGTAGATTCTTATTAGAACGGGCAAGAAACTTCATGGACACACTTTTAAATCAAAATATTGTAAGAAAATATTATAGCAACAAATTACTTACTCCAAGATGTGTTTTCTAAGCTTCTCCCTTAGCTGGTTCTTGTTGAGGTCAGACTTCCAGACTTGCCGCGACAGGAACGAGGACACGGAGTTCTCGACACGCTGTCTAAGGTTCTGGTAGGCAGGACGAGTGTCCACGTCTGCGATGCAGTCCTTACGGAACTGGAATGGACAGGTTTACAGATGGATTTTATTACCGTAACACAACTAGTAAGAAAAACATAACCCTGTCTTTATTGTTGTCGCAGTCGGGTAAAAACAGCCTGATTATGTGAATTTATTCAATATTATGCAATTTTATTTAAGTAATTGTTTTAATTGATTTTCTAATTTATGTTATAGGTGCGCGGTAAAATTTGCTTGCGAGATACAGGATTTGCGTGACATCAGTATGACGCGTTGTTCGCATGTGGTGTTGTAGATACCGCTACAGTACCATAAAAATCATACTGTACCTAACTTTTTTGTTTTCAGTATTCATCAGTGGAAACTTGTAAATGGCTTTCAATTGCATATTGTTTAAAAAAGGTGTAAGTTACTATTATATTAGCTGTAAGTTTCCCGAACAGAATAAAATAATATAATAGTTTGTAAATTCATATTTACTTAACAAATAACATAGTAACACCTATTGTGGACAAAAATAGTTGTAATGTTACAAGTTAGGTTTATCAATGAATGACTCCGTAACTCAGACTCGGACCTAGGACTAAGGTACAAGATGTTGGAGTATGGGTAGCGGCTCACAAACATGGCACAAAAGCGAGGAGGCCTATCCTCAGCAGTGGATGGATTGCCGATTATGATGATGCATACTTAAATAAATGATTTTATTTTGTAAGTACGGAGTATTCTGCGTATTAAACTTGTGGACCAGGTTAAGAATATCACAATCCGTTCCATTACTAAAATAACTGATGGCACTCAGAAAGCTGCCACGCTTAAATGGAATCGGGCTGGACACATCTGGCGCATGTCAGACGATCAATGGGCCAAATATACGACCCAGTGGGTCCCGCTTATTAATGGCAAACGACATCGCGGCAAGCCCAGACGGAGATGGCGGGGTGAGCTGGACTCCTTTTATAAAGATTGGTCCTTGACAGCTCTGGACAGAGAGAGTTGGAAAGAGATTAGGGAGGCCTTTGCCCAGCAGTGGGATATTAACAGCTAATAAAAAAAAAATGTATTAGGTTTGTACAAACACTTTTACTGATCAATCATATTTTAAAAACTAGATGATGTCGGGATCGGTATGTATTTAATCCTGGACAGTCAGACCTGCTATTAACATAATATCTGGCTTGCTTTTTTTCTAAAGCTTGATCTAATCTAGCTCTGTAAGATAATTAACATAAAGGCCCGATCACCCGTACCACAACAACAAGTCGTGGACAGGTGCTAATTAGTGTGAAAATGGGCAGTTTATTCACACGGACCACAATAGGCCCTCAAAATCAACCGTGTAAGCGATACCGACCAAATCAAGGTCACGTCGCAGCAAGCACCGAGACCAGCGGCCGGCCACAACTCAAACACAATGATATGTGTGTCTGCCAACACTAGCCACTAGGGGTCGCAATACCGAATCATTTAAGCAAAACCGGTATTTTCGGTATTGGCTCCAGACCAATACCGATAATCCGGTATTTTCGATATTTCCGGGATTAAGCTAAAGTTAGCAAATTCAGTATAATAAAGTTAGTTTGCTGAGGAATAGTAAGTAGCGGTACCTAACCTAAATGAATTTATCTTCTAAATAAAACAAAATATTCATTGACACAAGGTTTATTATTTGATATGTTGGTAATCAATCAGTTAGTTCTTAGCAATAATTTACTATACTAAATGCCCGTTTATTCCTTTATTAAAATAACTTAGGTTACTGGTTAACTAGTTCAAATACTTTAATTAATAATATATTATAATAATAATAATAAAAATTAAAGGCACTGAAAATAGTAGAGAATTGGTGTAGTACACACCAACTATCAGTGAACCCAACAAAAACCGAACTGATCCTCTTTACAAAAAGAGGAAACTTGCTACACTACACCTACCACGATTCTTTGGAACTACCCTAGGCCTATCAAGTGAAACCAAATACCTGGGCATCTTTTTGGACAAACAGCTGAATTGGGCAAAACACATCAACCACATCACCACAAAGGCCAGCATTTCCCTGTGGCAATGCAAGAAAATGCTTGGGAAAAACTGGGGGATTAGCCCCAAGACTACCTACTGGCTTTACACCACAGTTATCCGACCCATTATCACATACGGCTCACTAGTCTGGTGGCCCAGAACAGACCTGAGCACAGCCCAAAGAGATCTCGAAAAGCTGCAGCGTTTTGCTTGTGTGGCAATCACTGGCAGCATGAGAACTGCACCCACCGCTGCCCTACAGGCTATGCTCGGACTGCCTCCCCTACACCTCATCGTGCGGGAGGAGGCGGCCCTGTCTGCTTTCAGACTCCATATATCAGGAATCCTCAGCAAAGACTCGAGGATCAAGCATATACGCCTAAAGGACGAGGCGATCAAACGGCAGCCAATGATGGCATCACCCTGCGACAAAGCCCCCAAGCAATACTGCTTCCAAAAGCACTACAACATAGTGCCTAAAGAGGAGCAGTGCGACTACTCAGGTCCGGGAGAGCTGAGAGTTTACACGGATGGATCAAAGACCGACTGCGTAACTGGAGTCGGAGTTTTCTCACACGACCTCAACATAAACATATCCAGCCCGCTAGGAATGCTGAACACGGTCTACCAAGCAGAGTGTGTGGGTATAATACAAGCGGCCCATGCCATAGCAGCCAGGAGAGTTACGGACACTCATGTTCGTATACTCTCTGACAGCGCCTCAGTTCTCCAATCCCTAAAGAAGGGATGCATCACATCAAATCTTATACTAGAATGTCACAAGGCGCTTGAACAGGTAACTGTATCGAACCGCAACACAGTGACACTACAATGGATAAAAGGACACAGTGGGTCACTAGGTAACGACGCGGCTGACGAGCTGGCCAGAAGGGCATCCAGCACGCCTATGGGCCGGAACCAGTCGTACCCATCCCCTTCAATCAACTACGCAGGTGGCTACAGAAGCACACCCACGCACAAGCAGAGAACTGGTGGTCCTCGGCACCGGGCTGCAGGCAGTCCAAGGAAGCCATGCCATCATTAGATGGCTAGCTAACCAAAAAATTACTACGCCTGGACAGGAAAGGCCTGCGCCTGATGACGGGGACCATCACGGGACACTGCTCACTAAATAAACATTTCCACACGATAAGCATAACGGACAGCCCCCTGTGCAGAGCTTGCATGGAGGCTGATGAAACCGTCGCGCATTTGCTCTTTGAGTGCACAGGCGTCACCCAGAACAGGTCGCAAACCCTCGGGACACCCAGATCTTACACAGATGTTCTCAACAGACCAGGAGACCTAATAAGCTTCTGGAGGGAGGTGGGCTGGTTGGAATAACCACCGACGGCCGCCATGGCCCACGCACAATGGTCCACTTGTAGGACTAAGTGCGGAAACCAAACCCGTAACATAGAACATACTTTAATTAAATGTAGTGTTTGACTAGGAAGTAGGATTCCTACTAGGAATCAGTTCTAAAAATAAAATGTTTATCAAACTTAAAGATCTCCCAACAGTCTCAACATAAACAAAACGAACAACGAACCAACAAAATGCACTTCTAATTAATTCTCATAAAACATAAAATTAACTCTTAGTATGGTTTACTAATCATCAAATAATATTCTAATTAACAAAAATGCTTAAATTAAAAACTCGCGCACGCGTAGTTTGAATTAAATGGCGCGTAACTTTTTCTATTTGTAATTGTTTTTTATTTATTTTACTAAAACCGCAAATACCGAATATCCCGGTTTTTGTGAAATGAATACCGGTATTAATTAGACCTAAATTTGGCCCGGTATTCCGGTATTTTCGAAATTCGGTATCCCGGTTTGCGACCCCTACTAGCCACAACGTCACCACATCGCAACTACTAGTAACAACGCCACCACATCAAGATTTTGTAGTTACCATAACAGAACCACAGCAAGAAGCTGCAGTAACAATATTCACACGTAACAACTTTTTAAACACATTTTTTGTAGCTGCGATGTGGTAAGGTTGTACACCACATCACCATAGGTACATGTGATCAGGCCCTAATTCGCACAAAATAAAAACTTAATAATTCAAAAGAAAAGCTAATATGAAACCTTAGTTTTTTTCAGTTAGCATAAGCATAATCAGCCTATAATGTTCCCACTGCTGGGACACAGGCCTACTCTCTTTGAGAGGGAGTGAGCTGTAATCTACCACGTGGATCCAGTGCGGGTTGGTTTTTACAATTGCCAAGCTTGAAATGGAAAAGTTACACATATTACATAACTAGCAGAACTAATTAATTAATTAACTTTGTGTAGTATCACCAAGATACAGTCTGTGCCTAGTTTGGGACCCACTGTTAAATCAATCTCAGTTTTCTGTTGGTTACAATTGCATGCTAATACTTCTATGTTTGTGAACTATGTGTAAGTTTGAATAAATGAATAATACTCACATAATACACAAAATATTTTATCATTGTAGTGTGTGCAACAACAATAATTTCATATAACTTTGTGGGTATGTGTTTAATGAGCATTCCTATTTGTTATCTATCATAATACATGCTGACAATACAGCTTTTTTGCAAAATGTTTAATAGATTTGTTAGTAAATTGTAGTCAATGTGTTAATAGTAACAAATCTTGACACATGTCTTGGTAATGAATATGATGTTATAAAAATATAAGTTTTACTGTTCATTTTAGATTGATCAATCAGTCTAGCCTTTCACAATGATGTTGGGGTTGGGTTGCAGTCTAATTGGATCTAGCTGAATACTAGTATTTTACATGGAGAGCTCATAGGCGGCTATGAGCTCATTACTGACAAACTGTGTTATAAGACAAAATTACTTTTCTATTGTTTTTGGATTGGAAGAGATTGGACGACGCCTTTGCCAAAGGGCACACAGAGACCCAGAACAGAAGGCCAATTCCCATTATTAAAAACATTCAAAATCTAGTCGCATTCTCATCTCAGCGACGACAATCAATGTCAAAAATGTCAGGAATTTATAGGTAGTTTTGACAGATTGAGACTGAGATCAGACTGTGAATATTCTTAAAATTACGAGAATTGCCCCTCTGATATCGAACACAACATGATATTCATTAAAATCACTCTGAAAAAAGGTTATTTATATAAAATACTTTTCTATTGTTACCAAACTTAATAAACTAGCCGAACAGACTATCTGACCTCCACAACCCAGTTACTAGATAGTGATTTTTTGAGATAAAATGATCAATTACAATCAATTTTAGAAAATATTATTCCTAAACTATGTTAGTTTTCGAGAATACTTTTTGATTATTTGTCAAGCAATGGAAGGTTTGTGTGGAAGATGAAATGGTTTATAAGGGGGTGACCTCTGAGATGATGACTAATAGTGATGTATTGAAGAAGAGGACATGCCATGCCAACCCCATTATACATACATAATTATATTGAGATGCAGCCAGGAGGGTGATGATGAGTTAATTGCACAAAGCAGTAAGATAAGCTTCATTTTAGTTTACAAATATTGATTTAAGCTCCGTTATAACATTTGGTGTCAAAATCCCGAGACTTGCTTTTGAAAATGTAATTAGCACTTTAATTTCAAACATAAGACAACACACGTCTTTTGAATTAGTAAAATCAGCATCTCAAGATCATAGCAACAACGCTGACATGAAAACAATTTACTTATTTTGACCTTAGTTTGTTAGACATAGCATATGGCCAAAACTGAATAAATTTTCATTTGAGTTAAGTGTATTATAGATTTAATGTCTGCTGTAGACTGCTGTACCCTAGCAGTAACATGCTTAACTACCTGCCTTAAGTACTTGTCTAAAAATAATTAAATAAATATCATAATTTACACAAACAATCAAGAATAAGCAATATAGTTTATAGAGATCCAAGTACAAACTTATGAAGACTGATCCCATGACTGAGATTGGACATGCAATGCCTTTTCGTTGGTTTTTTATTCCCTATTGGAATAGCATAGAAGAAATTTATGAAAATAATGCTTGATAATGATAATGTGATTGAAGAAAGGGACACACAAGGTCAGAGAAAAATGGCGACTTCAGCCCTAAGTACACCACAAAGGGCAAAACTTGATAGTGTAAAATAATTATTTAACTTACCTGATCGAATATACCCTTCGATTTTAACTCATAAACTAGTTGATCGACCAGCCGAGGATCCCCGGGCATGTATTGCAAATGCGCCATATTTACGGCATTAAATAACTATAATATTATATAATTATTACTCTATTAGTTTAGGCTATTAATTATTGCTAATATAATATTTATTACTGCGAAAGAAAAAATTTATAATATCTACGAAAATGAAATACGACAAACACAGTCAATATTTAAGGGATGCCAGCTGTCACAACACGGGTGTCGATGGTATCGATGATTGGTTTGAATCGATAATTTCGACGTTTATTGATCGCGTTTTAATTTGAATAATTAATTTAATACGTATTGCAGTTATTAGTGCTTCCTATGTTTGTTAAAGGAATGAGTATACTTACATACATATTGTTTGATGCTCACTACACACGTAATAGAACACACAAGATCTTAAAATCGTCAAATTTCCAGTTAGTCGTATTAATAATAATAATAGTTTATTTCTCTCTCAACAAAGGTTAGCTTATAAATAACACCTTAGGACTAAACAATAAGTAAGTAGTACAAGACAAAAGCTCCTTTGCGAGAGACTGGAGTCCGTGCTAGGGAAACCCTGTGTTACAGATCTCCAGTCCCACCGCAATTTTTAGGTGCTGTAGGTGCCCACATTACACAAGTTTTAGGACAATTAACAAATATTTTGTAACTTCTATGGAAGAGAAGTAAAAAGAAATAGGTTAAAGTAAATTAAAAAAAAAAAAAAAAATTATAATAATATGATTGTTGACCTAACAGTCCCGCATGATGACAGCCTCGCGAAAGCCGAGAAAGATAAACAAATCAAGTAACTTGACTTGGCTCGCGAGGTTGTCGACATGTGGGATGTCGACTCAGCGATAATTGTTCCAATAGTCGTAACAGCCAATATACTTAGTAAAATAATCCACGATTTTAAGGAAGTATTCTTACTAAGCTAATACTGTTGTCATAATCATTCTTATTACTTTTATTCTAACGCTACTTAGCGCTAGGTCGCTAGGTCTATACGCGACGTTAATAGTGACATTAATAGCCGCGCCGACCTACCGATTTCAAAATCCAACGTCCACACCACTGCTCACACACAGACTTTGACATAGCTAGCGACAAATTGGCTGTCAAAATTTGTATGTGGACGTGAGATTTTGAAATCACTAATGAGTTGCCGGCGATTTGAGTCGCTATGTGTATTCCCTAGCATTAAAGACACGAAAACATTTCAATAGGAAATGTCTAAAACAGTAAACTTAATGGTGATTTAATATTTGCTGTAAAGCTGAAAAGTGATACAGATGTACCTAACGTCGTTGACTGATGTTATAGTATAGTGCACATAATATATTTTATGTATTGGAATTATTAATATATTGTGTATAAACTCTACTCTTGTATCTATAAATAATCGATAATATTTTTTTCTAAGAACGTCCCTACCACCAATAAAAAAATGTGTAGACGAAGGCGACGATAATATTGACCAAACATCCGATTTCAATGTGTTACAAATGAGTTTCTATTAATAATTACTACAAAATAATAAATTAAAGTATTATTCATTTTATTGACCACTGCAATTTAAAAGTTGGTTTTATTAAATCGCTATGCTAAGATACAAAACGCAACGCAGAATTTAGTGCTGGTCACTCACGCGCTCAGACGTCAGTATCAGTACTTCTGTGTCAGGACTGTCAGATGTCAACCGAACCGTTGTCAACAAACAATCAACATTTCAAATCGTGGTTGTGAAATATTTCAATCTATTTCAGAAGAAATATCCTGAAAATGAAGACTGTTTCGTTAAATATTGAAGAACATGATCGAGTACATTCTGGTTTAATTCAGCAACAGAACCAAGAATGCATCGCTGCTGGTAAGTAATAGTTTTAAAATAATACGTTAGGTTTAACCCGGCAAAATGTGGAAGCCTTTTGAATTATTGACGTTTATATTCGTTTATTTGATGTCATAACGTTCAGCTGTAAATTTTTTGTTGTATTGTAACCTGTAATTTTGAATTTAATAGAATAAAAAATATTTGAAAAAACCAAAAAGATGAATAAATTAACGTCTTACACGATAAAGAAGGTACACCAAGCATATTCCGAGAAAATGCTGACACCCACGAGTTTCGTAGATTTAAGTTTACAGAATGCTAAGCAGAACAAAGATTTGAATGCATTTGTGACTCTCACGGACGACGTTGCTGAAACCCAAGGTATAGAAAGTGAAAAGAGGTTCTATATCTCCAAAAACCCAAAACATTTAGAGGGCATTCCTATTGGAGTTAAAGATAATTTCTGTACAAGCAATATAATGACTACTTGTGCGTCGGAGATGCTTAGAAACTTTGTGCCGAGTTATGATGCTACAGTATACTCGAGATTAAGAGCAGCCGGTGCCTGTTTGATAGGCAAATGTAATCTTGATGAGTTTGCCATGGGCTCGGGGACAGTAGACTCAGTATTCGGTCCTACTCGCAACCCTTGGTTATATGACAGGGAAAATTGGAGAATCGCAGGTGGGAGCTCCGGTGGTAGTGCAGTTGCTGTAGCTTCAGGGTCCTGTGTAGCGGCAATCGGCTCAGATACTGGTGGTTCAACACGAAACCCAGCAGCATTGTGCGGTGTTGTAGGATTAAAACCAACGTATGGACTGGTATCCAGACATGGTTTGATACCATTGGTTAATTCAATGGATGTGCCCGGTATCTTAGCGCGGACCGTTGAGGATGCTACTATGGTGTTAAACGCAGTTGCGGGGCCAGATGAACTTGATTCGACGACACTAACAAAACCATATGATCCAATTACTCTAAAAGATATAGACCTATCAAAGGTAAAGATTGGAATCCCTAGAGAATACCACTGTCAAGGTATGAGCAGGGAAGTGATCAATACATGG
Source organism: Apamea crenata (assembly GCA_949629185.1). Lineage (NCBI taxonomy): Eukaryota > Metazoa > Arthropoda > Insecta > Lepidoptera > Noctuidae > Apamea > Apamea crenata. The sequence goes on from OX451375.1 coordinate 1,199,389, forward strand.
AGTTTAGTAACAGATTTACTAGAAAAAGAACATGCTATAGTAAGGTCTGTTTCAATGCCTCACACATCAGTATCAATAGCAGTTTACTCAATATTAAATCAATGTGAAGTTGCCAGCAACATGGCTAGATATGATGGCATCGAATTTGGTCTTAGAGCAAACGCAAATAATTCTACAGAAGAATTATATGCATTCACGAGACACCAAGGGTTCAACAACGTTGTGCGTTCAAGAATCCTAGCTGGCAACTACTTCTTACTGACAAGAAACTATGTGAAATACTTCATAAAAACCCTGAAACTAAGGAGGTTGATTTTGGATGACTTCAAACAAGTTTTCAATAAAGAAACTGGAGTTGATTTGCTTTTGACGCCAACTACGCTGACCGATGCACCGTTATATAAAGACTTTGTAGCAAAACATAATAGGGATCAGTGTGCGGAACAGGATTATTGTACGCAGCCTGCAAACATGGCTGGAATACCTGCCATTTCCATACCAATAAGGCTGTCAAAGAACAATCTGCCATTGTCCCTACAACTCATGGGACCAACATTATCCGAAGATTTATTGTTAAATGTAGCTAAGAAAATTGAAAGTCTTGTACAATTCCCAGGGATGAAATCTGCTTAGTATTATTGTATTGTTTTGTGAAAAAAAAAAAACAATTTTATTGTAGAAACTTTTTTGCTTTAATTCTGAATAAAATAATTTATTTCAAACGGTATTTAATTATTTTGGTATATTTAAAAGCAATAAACAAAAGTGTACTGAAGTAAGTAGGTAATCTGTAAAATTGTGAGAGTGTGTGAAAGACTTTTTCAATAAAAGACAAGAGGTCCGTAGGAAAAGTATTTTAGAATGAATTTCTGAGAATAAATTTTTAATTTTTGACAGTTTTTGATACTAGCACTGTCAAAATCAAATCAAAATCAAAAGCCATTTATTCAAATTAGGCTGAGAATCGGCACTTTTTGAACGTCAGATTTACAAAACACAGTCCCCCAAAAACGCCCGCCCTTCACCACTTCCTAGTGCCATCGCTGGGAAGAAGAAGTGGCGCAACAAACTCCCCAGCAGCACAGCTGTCTGTTCAATTTAAAAAAATACTTGATTGTATACAATACTAGGTACCTATGTTCGGTAATTAACGTTACAAAACCAGAACATAAAATTTAATTATTTGCCATAATATGTCAGCTAGCCACGCCAATATACCAACAAATATAATAAAAACTATACGTACTCAAGCTAAAAAATAATTAATTAAAATGTAAATAAAAAAACTTACTACCCAAATAAAAGCCTCCAGGCATAAAGGGCGTGACAGCTTACACATTTATGCATTGCTGGGTTCTGTTCACATAGCTGTCACTTGAAGTCACAAAAAGATAAACTAAGACCTGGCAGTAAGCTAATTCTGGAGAAAGAACATAAACATTGTCTTGCGTTAAACTAGGGTGACCAACTATTCTTATCGTCTAAGTAGTCGTTGATGGAATAGTATGCCTTTGAACAAAGGTTGGATTTTAGTTGAGCTTTAAACGCATTAAAAGGCAAGTCTAGAAAAGAAGAGGGTATCTTGTTATAAAAGGTTATACCAAGCCCAACAAATGAGTTATGAACCTTATGAAGCCGGTGAAAGGGGGCACGTAGTTTGTCCTTATTTCTAGTGTTAACACTGTGAATATCACTATTTTAGTGTACAAGTGTTTTTGCCTAATATATAAAATTTTGGCAAGGATGAATTGTGATGCAACCGTGAGAATACCAATATCTTTAAAGAAATCTCTTAGAGAAACTCTGGCACCTAGCTAGTAAATTGCTCGAACAGCTCGCTTTTGAAGGACAAATATATTTTGTATATCAGCGGCTTTGCCCCACAGCAGAATACCGTAGGACATAACGCTGTGAAAATAACTAAAATAGACTAAACGAGCTGTATCAACGTCAGTGTATTGTCTTACTTTCCTGACGGCGTAGGCAGCCGAACTGAGCCTTCCTGCTAGACTTGATACATGAGGTCCCCACTGAAGTTTGGCATCTACTGTTAGTCCTAGAAAAACGGTTAGAAGATATCTGACTTTGGTAAAATCAGTCCTTAGTAGGTTTGTACAAACACTTCAACATCAATCATATTTTCAAAACTAGATGAGGTTGGTGTTTCCTATCAGATTACTGTGAGAAGAAAGACAGAAACAAACTCAAAGCCTCTGAGTTTGTGACTGACTGTGACCTCTGAGTCAGAGGTCACGGTCTCTTTTAAAGTCCACACATAATCTTGGCCAGGTCATGTGAAGACCATGTAGATTGGTGTCTAAAATGGTCTTTTGAGAAAAGAAACCACACAGATTGAGTGGACCTGCCCAGTCAGTACACACATTTGTCAGCATATTAAATTAAAATAAAGATACAAAACATTACACCTTTTTATATTGCGAGCTAACCCTTTCCTTATTCCCTTTTCCTCTTCATAGTACCTACCTACTTTCTATATCAAGTACCATGCTTCTAAAGTAAGTATGCCTTTTTTTTTTTTTTTTTGTCGCTGAGAAATGCTTTATGCATGCCCGCCTCGCGGGGGACGAGACGGGGTATGTGGGACTCCCTGTCGGAATGACAGTATACCCACTAAAACTCAGCGGTGTTCCCTCATTCGCCGTGATGGGAGGGCCACGGGAATAGGCATAGCCTTTACCTCCATAGCCCTCCCGGCGCATGCCCGCCTAGATGTTATGGCGGGCCCCGCATGCCCCCCACATAGGGGGGCTACGAGAATGGCCGGGAGCACCTAGCCATTCCCGTCCAACACTGGTGGAGGCCTGTGCAATGCAGGCAACGGTGCCCCCGCACCCGTTGCCCGCTGGCCCCCACGCCCGCCTGAACGGCGGGCCCCGCATGCCCCCCAGGATGGGGGGCTACGGCCGCAGAGGATAGGGAGAGCGGCAACGACACACCGACACTCCTCTTCCCCTGCGGCCCCACCGCGTCCGCCATCGAACGGTGGCGGCCCCGTCGAGGCCGCGGAAGGTGGGGAGAGCGGCAACGTATCACCGACATTCCCCCCCCACCGCGGCCTCCAATCCTCAGCCGCGATGTCTCCCTCACGGGGGACATCGCGGCCCGCCTCAGGTAGGCTGCGATGTCGGCCAAACGGCACCGCAACCTACCCGCCGGCCGCTACGTCGTCGGCTTTTCCGCACAGCCTAGACGAGCGGCCGCTCCTCGGGTTCCTCTTAGCTTCACCGTGGCCCAATCCACCACGGCTACTGAGCCCCCCCGCCTCGACAATGCGGGAACCCACCGGGGGGGAAAGTAAGTATGCCTCACATATCCCAAATCAACCATTATTCAGTACCTTTACACACAACTAAGTCTCCATCTACCTTTTCCAGCGGCGCTGACATCAGAGATCCTATCAAAACTCAACATATCCATCGACGCCTTGCCTCAGAAATGTCAGCAGCTACTGCTACAAGCCGCCGAAGCGCAGCACGCAGTGGACATCAACCAACTCGACCCCATCGCCATATCCCTACACCAGACGAAAGAAATGTCGCAGAAACTAGAAGAGGAATACGAAATATTGAAGTTAAAACAAAATAATGCTCAGTTGCAAGCGAAAATCGACCGTAATAATAAGTTTTTGGAGGGTTTGAGGAAAGAATTGCAAAATTCGCAGGATTTTTTGGCGGGTCAGAATCCGAACCCGGAAAATATTCAGGATCTTATCAGACAGTTCAAGCAGAAAGTGGTCTCTTATGAGGAGAGCTGTGAGAAGGCTAAGGTATGTCTTATTTTATTGTTTACTCATTTCCAGAACCCACCTATCCTACTTCCTCCTAAAAGGAGAGTCCATATTACATTAGTAAGGAGTGTTAGTTTATTGATAAAAAGACTGCAATAATTTTTGCCAAGACTTTGACCATCAACATCAGCTAATAACAAATAGAAGATCTACAAGTTACAAGTCACTGCTGCTCGGAGGCTGAATTTGTGCCCGGCTGAGGGCAATAGGATCCCCCCTATTACATGGCACTTAAACATAACTGGCGAAATGTGGGCGTACAGCTCTGTAGCAGTACAAGAGAAGAAGACAAAAAGAAGTGTCGAGTGAGAGAGTGAGTGTAGAAGAGTTAGACAGCTAACTCTTCTGGATTACAGGCGTGACGTTATGTTATGTTGTGTCTCACATCATCAACTTGAAGATGACAAGGACATAATACCATTTTCTTCTTCAGAGAGTTTTTTTTTTTGTATTTTTTTTTTCAATTTAATTTTCAGACAAAATTCTCCAAGCTGTCGGTTTCGGAAGCCATATTGCCGGCGTCACTGACGGCGTCCGTAGCAACTCTGGTTGCGTTGCGCGAGGAGGCCGCCTCGCTCAAACTACGTGCTGATGATGTAGCGTTAGCAAGGGAAGCGAGGGATACTTTTATAAGGTTACGGAGATAAGATTTTATGTTCATTTTAAGTTTGTTATGATAAGTAGCAATATTTTAATGGTCCGGGGTAAACTATAGAGAGCAAGTTCATTCCCAGCCTGATGGGCCTAGCAAACATGTCTATTGTGTGTATGTTCCAAAAATATCTGATGAAAAAGTAAACAAATGGATTAGAAAACGTACCTGTGGATACATTGAGTGCTTTATTTTTATTATTCCAATACCTACTTAAGCCTATATTCTAATATAAATTACCTTAAAAATGTTTTAGACCGTTGAGGTTAGGTAATTTATTAAACCACAATTTTAGTCAAAAATAATTTCAAATACAAATTACAGGCACAAAATATAAATGTAGCAATTTTATGTTTTTTAAATAATAACTGTTGGAAAAAGTGGTGGGATATAAAGTTGAAACCTTCCTAATACAAATGAATGTATGTACTTATTGCTAATAATTCCCATTAGTGAGTGAATGCGTAGTAATTTAATATGAACAGGGTTTGTGTTTAGATATTTATGGAATAGACATTAGCCTAAGTGGCGAGATGAACCCAGAACCCCACTGTGTCCCAGCAGTGGGAACATGGACTGGTTATGCTTATGCTTTATGCCCTTAGATTGTAACATCATATTTAAAGTTAAAAATATAAATAAATGTTAATAATGTATACTGAAACAGCCGTTTATTTCCAATAAATACAGTTCTGAATAAACAAGCTTTTATACCTAAACGACCATTTAATATTAAAATAAAACATAATAAAAGTAGACCACACTGCTTCAACGATCTTTTGGCGCTCGAATGACGTTGACAGGGGGGCGCTGTTGGTAAACATTTGAGAGATTGTTTATGAAAAGTCAGTTTAAATGTAGAAGAAAACAAGATGGCGGCGTTAGTTCAGACTTTAGCCACGCGCCAAAATACCCTTATAGCGCTATAAGCAAGAACGAAATGGCGTCGAATCGAAGTCATACATCGTCTAAGTCGAGGCTTATTCTGGTTCTTCGGGCAAGTAGAATTCTTTTTGTTCTTCAACGATTTCTTCATCTAAGCTCTCTATCTCGACACAGGGCCAGGCGCATGTGATCACTGGTTGCGCTGTAAAAACAACGTGAACTTGTAGAGCTCTTGAGTTTTTTTATTTTTCTGTAGGGGGTTGATGGCAATAGGCTCGCCCCCTATTAATCTAATATCGCGACATATTCGCCAAAAATGTAAACAAATATGAGTTTATCGAAAAATAACTTTAATTCCAACATAATAAAGTTCAGTTTACACTTCAACTTCAAACATTTTTATAAGTTTTTCAATTGTGCTAGTCACTCTGAAATCAACTTAATTCCCATCAAAATAGAGTTGATATTTGTTTAACTTGAAATAACGCCAATTTAAAACATAAATAAAATTTGAATATACATGGGACTTAAACATAACTGGTGAAATTGGGTGTTACTATAGGTAGTTCTTGATAAAGAACCCTACACATAATATAACATTACGCCTGTTCCCCGAAGGGTTAGGCAGAGGTACACAAACATGTCGTCTATGTTTAAGTCACATAAAATAGGTGGCTTATTGCCAGAGATTAATCCGGAATCCGAGCTGCTAAATTCGATAGTACTCTGTCCGACCTGGGATCACAAGCTCAGCAGTCGTGCTTGTGATCACTAGATCACTGTAGTCAAAGTTATGCAACGGTTTCATCTGCCTAGTCTTTTCCCAAGTTGGAGTCAGCTTCCAGTCTAACCGAATGCAGCTTAATACCAGTATTTTACATGGAGCGACTGCCTATCTGACCTCCACAACCCAGTTGCTGGGTAATACGATACCCCTTGGTAAGACTAATTGTCAGACTTTCGGGCTAACCGAATGCAGCAAATAACGGTTCAATGATAAGAAAATACATACCTTTCAACGCCATCCTAGAATGCTGAGGCTTCAAATCCATGGGGTGTTGTCCATAACCCCGCTGCCCCCGCAAGCCCCAAAGGAAGTAGGTGCTATTGACGGTGTTGATGCCTTTGTCCTTGTTGGTCTGAAGACACTTGTCTCGCGGCTCCACGGTCTGACATTGAATTTCAGAACGGAGGTGACTGTAGTCCGTTTGCGTTGAATGCGTTTGGCAGTTCACTATTGTTGCCTGGATGTGAAAAAGGTATCATGTGGTTAGTTTTGAGTAGGAATGTAGATGGCTATAAGAGTAAGGGAAGACCAAAGAAACGATGGATGGAGCGAATAAAAGATGATATGGTTAGAAAAGGAGATGACGACTTCTTAGCATGTCGATGGAAAAAATATCGCTTTTTCCTTAAATTTGTTTGGTCCAAAATTCAGCAACGCGGATAGCATTGGCCGACGCAGCCATAAGGTCCTCACGTGTGCAGGTGACAAGGCAATGGGCATGCGGTGCAAAATGGGAGGTGAGCCATTGTTTGTGGAGAGACACCGGATACACACCGCAGGTCAGAGCCTTCCATGAACCCCCACTTGGTTGTCCTTGCTGCGGCCTACTTGGGTACGAAGTCTATTATGACGACACTATTAGTGATGACGACTAATAGAGAAGTATGGAAAAAGAAGACATGTTGCGCCGACCTCAAATAAATTGGCATAAGTGCAAAGCATTTTAGATTACTTCTGCTTAAAAAATCGTCTGCTTGATAACGTAAATGACGCAATAAATGTTGTTGAATTGTCAAAATGATAGGCATTGCCATTGTAAGTGTGTTACGTAATTGGGGTGCAGGACTTCTTCGGTATTTCAGGGGTTAAATACCATTTTTCCTAAAGATAATGTACATTTATCACACAAACCCATTGACAAGCTCTTCTCTTCCACTCCCAGAGGTCCCAGCTGTAGTTTTTCTGCTTAAATTCATCCATTGGATGCGCTTCCGTCTGAATGTCCTTGTCGAAAACCTTTACTGTAACATAAGAAAAAAGATTTTAAGGTCACAAAATTTTTTGAGTAACGTCGATTCAGTCGAGTCAGAAATCAGTCAGATTCATCAATCAGAAATGGCAGCTCATATACAGGATGTTAGGGACAAACTCATTCTACATTCTACCTAGCCTTTTCCTAAGTATGTTAGGGTCGGCTTCCAGTCCAGTCCAACCGGATGCAGCTGAATACCAGTATTTTACATGGAGCGAGTGCCTATCTGACCTCCACAACTCAGTTCCTGTGTAATGCGATACCTCTAAGACTACTACACTGTAAGACTGGTTGTCAGATTATCGGGCTTCTGACTACCCGTAACGACTGTCAAAGATCCACGAACGACAGCCGGGACCAACGGCTTAACGTGCTTTCCGAGGCACGGAGGGGTTTCGGTATGTAACAATGGTCACCCATCCATAGACCAACCGCGGTAAGCGTAGCTTAACCTGATCGACCGACCTGTGCGGCTGTTATTATTTAGCCACGGGCCCCTCCATGAATTCAGCACATGATCCTAGACCCAATAGCGTAGACATTTTTCGTCAGTTATTGTTTCATACAAACATGCAATACCTACACGGTCAAAATGCATGGAACAGGATTCTTTTTTCTTATCCGAAGACAAAATTAAAATTATTATTTAATAATAATATAATATGATATTATTATTTAATTTAAATTTTGACATTGTATTCTGAATTGAAATTATATTTTAACATTGTAATTCGGAATGAAATTTAAATTTTGACGTTGTTATTTCAATTTAATTTTGACATTGTAATTCTTTTTTTATTATCTTTTTTTGTACCTTTTGTTTTTGTATTGTCTAGTGCAACTAATTTTGTATGCAATAAATGGCAAAACATGTAGCCACTTCATATTAATTATAAGACCTTCATACTGTACTCATGTTTTACAAAATAAATATTATCTTATCTTATAATTTCCACCGCGTTCAGAATCATGTACTGAATCCATGATGACAGGTTGCGCATCGATATGCTGCCCTGCCACCTTGTAGATTCGATTTTGTTCATCCTTGAAATACGCCTACTGCTAGACATTTGGCGTGGCTCACATAAACACAAGTCTGTACTAATGTAACTCACTCTTAGGCACTCTAATAACAACGAGATCGTCGATATCTTTGACGTTGAACACGTGCTCGACGATGTTCAGCAAGTTGATGAGATGCGGGCTGTTGCGCGCGTGGTTCAGCACCTCGTTCACATACCTGGTGGAAAGAAAACGTTTTATTTACCATATAAGTATTATTATTACAAACAATGAAGCGCTAGCTTTGGCGGAATGGTTTCCAAGGTTAGGCCAAAGAAACCAGCACCCTAGTTGCGTAACACACTATCGATCTCAATCTGAATCATTTTGAAGGATATTGCTAATCCATTGCTTCATATGTTCGTAAAATTTGTCAGCTCAACAACGTAAATATCGCAATGAATGTTGTTGAACTGTCACAACGAAACCCATTGCTACTGATAGTGTGTAACGTAATGACCCCGCAGCCCGCAGGCGCGTCCTAAAGCGTGTTGGGTTGATGATATCGTCAACGAACGAACGAACGAACCGGGAAGTATGGCAGAAAACAGACGAGTCCTATACCCAGCAGTGGGTGATTCCGGACTGAAATGATGATGATGAAGCTCTAGCTCCTAAACTAAGGTTTCAGGAATTCACAGTCACATAAGAACAGCGAATAAAAGATTTGAATCTCATACATCCAAAGCATCCTTTTTGCAAGATGTCGGATCTCGGCAGGTCTTACAAAAAGTCGACCTCTATAAAAATCGCGGTCTTGAGCGTGCGTAGCTTGGTATTCAAGCTATTAAAATGTATGAAAAATAAAAGGTACAAAGCCCTATAATGCCTTAGGGCCGGGGCGAGTTGTCTGCCAAATAAATATTAACCGTTCATATCGAACGTAGATCCACGCCAGACACAATGGCTTTTTAATTGTGTCTGTAATTACGGCATTCAACAGGTTAATACCTATTGCGTGCACCGGCCCTTGGTAGTTTCTACCAAGCCACCTCTTGGTTGACAGGTAGAAACTGCCAAGGGTGTGGCGTAGGGAGAGGTAACATGGCAGATGCATTATTTGTGTGTGAAAAGAAATACTTTTTTGGTTTGAATGTCTCAAAATAGTAGAATTGTATTATTAATTATTAGTATCACATACCATTTGCAGTTAGAGTTTTCGGACAATTTCGACGAATTTCAGTTGAGAAAGTATATTGAACCACCAAAAAGTATAAAAGTATTATTATAGGCATACCTTTCAGGCTCCTTACTGAACCGGCCAGCCATCTTGACGCTGCAGAATCCGTAGTACCGGCCCTTAATCTTGATGAGGCCTATCTTTATGTTGCTGGGCACGAGTGCGCCCACGCTCAGGCATAGTGCGCAGAATCCTAGGAACTAGAGAAAACAAGATATAAAAAGAGTCCTATTAAGGCGTTACCCAAACGTAGGGTTAATTTTTAACTTTATTATTTTATTTTTATTATTTGTTGTTATAGCGGCCATTGTATTACACATCACTCTGTGAAAATGTCAAGTGTCTACTTATTAATTTTCTGTGTATGTATGTATAATGTACTTATTAATTCGGTTCAAAAGATGCAGCCCTGTGACAGACGGACAGAGGAACCTTAGTAATAGAGTCCCGTTGGGGTTGGCACCCTATGGGTACGGAACCCCTAAAAAGGGACAACCTACAAAGCTAAAAACTTGCGTGTGAATTGCGGCCCACTCTCACAGAAAGGAAGCTTGTGTCCAAATCAGTGGCCGACGAATCCTGCGGCAGATAATGGCTACGTACCTCTGCCTGCTTGATCGCGAGTAGGTCGGAGCTGCTCGGGTAACAGATGTAATTCGGCAAAGAGGCCAGAAACAAGCGCTCCTCCATGCTCGGACGGAGGCTGACCCTGGTCTGTTTACAAATAAACAATCAATTAGTATGGAGAAAATGTATTAATTTATTTATTTATCAATTGACTACGTTTTCAACGGCCGCTGGTAGTTACCGAGTGTAAACTATTAGCATTACGGTAATTTACAGGTAGGCCGTAGGCGGGACATCGAACGCGGACGCGCATACCGTAATTATGAATTCAGTACATATTTCTAAACGCATTATAGGTCTACATAACTACGACATTATGCAAACGGACGGCGACGTATGTATCAAATTATACAATCTGCCTGCGACACATACACAGCATTAACCGACATATTTTGTTATAATTATAGATCTTGCATATGTATCTAAATTATAACGGCTTCATCATTATAAAAAAAACATCAATACCCATCTCACCTGCGGAGTTTCGCTAGCTAATTTAGTATAACCTTGTATACAACATATCCAGCTCACCTGATCAGAAGTGACAGTTCTGCCCCCGAGCAGCTTGTCGATGACTTCGTGAGGCATCGTGATTTGTTCCTGGATGCTTGCCATGATGGCCATCAGTCTGTTCACCGTGGATACGAGGTACATGCAGTTTTGCATCGCGCGCCATACTTCCCATAGTTTGGTGAAGAGTGGCTATAATGGAAGTTACATTATTTTATAGTTGGCTATGTGCTAAGTTTTCATCAAGCATATTAATCTACCTCTAACGTACTCGTATAATCATATTTTTTTCGAGGCCTATACCTAAGATTAGCATAACTTTACCCTTATTAATAAAAAAAAGTATTTATGTTTATGCTTTCTAATTATTTTTACAGTTTTTCATCGTAAATGTCGTGTTAATAAGAAATGTGTCTATAATATCTTCGGAACACAGCAATACAGTCACAGAGTGGAGACATGTGTCCCGAAAGGCCGACGGCAATATTTCTTAGCGTGAGAATAAGCCTGAGCAGTTAGAAGTAGTGCTTGCTGAACCTTTCATGATAGTGAAAAATTCATTATTATGCTAACATTGGACTGTCCAATTAAAGTTATAGACCTCTCCCTCAGTGTTACCTCTGAGCCTACTTCTACCAGCCATCCGCGCAATTACAAATAAAATCAAAAGGCTGAGCATCAGCAGTTTTTGAACGTCAAAATTACATGAGACAGTTCCCCAAAACGCCTCATCAATTCCTAGTGCTTTAGCTGGAAGGACGAAGTGGCGCAACAAACTCCCCAGCAGCACAACTAGCTGTTAATTAAGTAAGAAGAACTTGCCCAACAATCACAAATACTTACAAAAACATTAACAACCGGCACAGCCGCCTTATACTTGACAGCCGCATGCAAATCCTGGAGTACTGCATGCGTTCTCTGGACGTATTGATCAGCCTTCTGCGTCATAGACTCCACGTCAGCTAACAACTTGCGAATGAAGACCTCGTACTGACGGTTGAATGCTAACAGGTCGAAGACTTCTTTGTAATCTTCGCTGGAAATATGGTAAAATATCAATACCAGGAGCGGCGGGGGCTCAGTGGTGACCGCCCCGACTTACCTGTCGAAGGTCGTGGCTTCGAACCCAGGGAAGCACTTCACTTTGTGTAATTGGAAGATCACTACCTGCTGTTATCACTGCTCAAAACGGTGAAGATATAATTATAGGGAGATGTGGCAGCTTGTAATTTGCAAATTTCCCAACCAAAGCATGACATTCAAGTTTGGTATTGATCTGTAAGCTTTCTTTAAAAGAAGATAAATCAATGATGGGGTAAATCCAATTAAACTCACATAGTAACTTCCTGATTCTTAGTCATGTCTACCATAACATTGCCGGTCTCGTCCTGCATCGTGATAACATCCTCGATGGCCGTCGTGAGGGTGTTGACCTTCTGCATCACTGTTATCAGGGAGTTTGATAACAGCACAGAGCATGCTTTCGCAGCGTCTACCAGGTTGTGGGGCACTGCAACACAGAAGGTTTTTGTTTAAAGAATTAAACGTCTTAATGGCTAAATTCCCTTCTAAATTGAAAGAAGTGTAATCGCTCAAAACGGTGAAGGAAAACATCGTGAAACAAAGAAATGTGACATCTACCAACTCGCACTGGGCCTGCGTGGTGGATTATAGCCCACTCCCTCTCACAGAAACGAGGCCTGTGTCCCAGCAGTGGGAAAATTAGGTACAGGCTGATTACGCTTAAATATTCCTTATCCCAATTTAACTGAGATCGTCGCAACATGTATTATTCTTCCATAATTCTATTAGTCGTCATCTCGGCAATCACTCAATATCTTTCACAAAGTCCATAAATCGTTTATTTTATTTTATTTACCTTTTATTTATGTACACACATAGATACATTTAATAAGCAGACAATGAAAAACAGAAAAAATAGGTACCTACAGAGGTGATGCTTATTTCATAAGAAATGTCTTCCAGCATATCTGAGATAGGACAATAGATACAGAGATGTAGACAGCGTGTGATAGAGCAAAGGAGACAAAAAATAATACATAGAATCAAAAAAACAATTCACATATAAACTAAACAAAAATTACGAGAATATACTAACATACATACAAATAAACATACATAAACACGTCTAAAATAAAAATTACTAGAATGATAATAATTATACTTATCATACTCTAAATAATAAATACATACACAACTATGATGAAGTGGACAGATAGATACGACACCGTTCCTTTGGTCTTGTCCTACCCTTATTCCCATTCATCACACGTGTCTAGCGAAAATGATAAAAAGAAAGAGCAATGCCCAACTCACGATCAGGTATCCCCTCGCCCCCCTTTTTGCAGTCCCTATTGAAGAGTCTCACGCCTGCCGTGTAGCCTAGCAATACTTTTAGTTGTTGCAACTTCTCCTTACGCGGTACCGCTACAAACATCTTCAGATCTTCCATGCTGAACACGCTTTCTAAGGCTGCCATGCCTTCTTTTAAAGTCTGGAACATTTTAAGGCAGATTAATCTATAGGCGATGGGGGTAAGGTCGGAAATCTTTCTGTGGGCGATTCTATTATGAATTTGACGATACGGTTGGTTGACTGCAGTGCTGGGTGTCGCGGGTTCGATCCCCGCACGGAACAAATATTTGTATTGCCTACCTTAACCTACAGGTAGATGTTCCGGGTCTGGCTGTTTGTGTATGTGAGTTTAAATGTTTGTAAACGCACCCACGATACAGGAGTAATTCCTAGTGTGGGGCAACATTAAAAAAAAATTGCTAAACTAGAACACTTCAACTTATCACGCTGATAGAGAACAGATTGGCTGATAGTCAACAGGGGTGGTAGGCACATATAATATATTACTAGCGTGGTCGGTCATCAAACAAAAACAGGAACATTTTGTAAACATTCGCTTTAGTAATCCGCCATAACGTTCCCTTTGCTGAGACACCGGTCTCCTCTCTGTGAGAGGCAGTGGGCCGTAATCCACCACGCGGGCCCAGTGTGGGTTGGTAAAGATGTCACATGTCCTTGAATGTTTAGTTCTATGACATGTCGGTTTCCTCACGATGTTTTCCTTCACCGTTTTGAGAGTAGTGGAGATAAAATAATTTAGGTACACAAAGTAAAGCGCCTGTCTGGGTTTGAACCTACGATTTACAACTAGTAAGTCGCTTACCAGTTACCACTGAGCCACCACCGCTCTCTCCACCACGCTTTGGTAGATATAGGTAGTTATTATTATTTGCTTTAGTGATGTAGTGGTATAACTACACACCACACAGGTAGGTATTGATGTCGTCAACGAATTTAACAAGTTAGTACCTATAGTGGCGATTTCTATGAATCAGATCTTTATAAATTAATACTCACAACAATAAACCCAGGATTTCCCAGTCCACTGGCAAGAATGAAATAGATAGAGATCTTCCTGAACAGCTTTTCAAACCCCGCCTGGTCGTTCGTGTCGGGGTCCATCTCCGTAATCTCGTTGACGAGTGGACTCAAACATTTCGCAATGGTGTCCAGATGTTTTTCGACCAAAATATGAAGCTTGTCGTAGTTTGTTTGTAAAATGAACTGCATTTTCATAATGTTTAGTGCCGTTCCTCCACCTGGAAAAGCGTCAGAGAATTTATTGCTAACAAAACGAATAAAAAATTGAACAAGGTCATTTAAATTAGCTAGTGAAACTACACATAGGTACGTTATGGGTACCTACCTATCTATGTTTTAGTATATAAAACAGTTTGTTTTGTTTTATCGTGTTTTGGTATAAATAGATCCCACCGCGTCTGTGAAATTTACAATGATTTTTTAAACAAGTGGACGTCAAAACATCCATTCTTTTTTTACCATGTTCACATAAAATAAAGAAACCATTGGACGACCCATCTCGGCAAGTCACGTCTGTGGAGTAAGGCTAGCTAATTTAATTTGACCCGTACTTTTAAGACAGTATAGAATAGGTACACACATTCACACCGTGTTTGTACACTTGGTTACTACGAGTAAAGCGCACGTCGCTTCGTGAGATAAAAATACCATACTTGCCCGGATATGAACCCACAACCTCGTGCATGAGGCGAGCCCTTAACCATTGGGCCAGCCTTGAGCAAGCTTGGTGATCAATCAATGCCTTCTCCGTATGAGATGAGGCGTTAACAATATACCTACGCTGGTATTTTAAAAAACAACTAGGTAGGTACTTACGCATCACCATAGACCCACACTCGTCAACAAAATACGCCAAATTGTTCCTGTTGATCGTCTTCGTGAAGAGCTTCCCATACTTTGGGTTGAGGAGTAACAATTCAATCAAGTATATCACAAACTCGGGATCAACAGTCACATTCTGTCCTTGGCAGTTCCGTGTTATTTCATTCGCCATGTTTTTGATAACGTTTTCGTTACACGCCATTTTTGTGTAGGAATCAAATTAATAACAAGATTTATCTAAGAAAAGTTGCAGATAAAAAAATAAAAGTATTGTGATTATTTGTGATACAGTTGCTAAGCGATTTCGTTGCGCTGGTGATAAGGAATGCATAATCAATGTCACAAACTTGACAACATAATTCATAATAATATAAAACCATAGTGAAAGATTGTCACAGTGGGGTTCCAATAACTTTTTTGACAGCCATTCAGACGCTCCCAACTGCGGCGTTCTCTGCAACTTTGTGTACGTATATATATATATTTTCTTTACTGCAACAACACCACAGAGTACATTTATATATAGGAGGAACGACACGCACACTCCCATACCATAGATACCAGGGATAGACGAGAAGAAAGAACATCCCTACTTTAAGTTTACCACTTTCTGGGCGAGATTAATATTGATAGAGATTATTTTAATTTAAATAATATGTCTCTGAGCTAAGCCGCGGACAGACAGAGCGGGCATAAGGGTTCCTTGTTGACTCCGCAATCCTAATAAAGAGACCATGGAATGTCTTGCCTGTTCTTCTCCATAGGAACCTACTGCACTTTGGAATGGGCGCAAGAGAACCAAGGTAACCGACGGCCATTGCTCGCTAACAGGTGATCGATGGGGCTGAAAGGTTCTAGAGTGACCGCATATAGGAAGACGTAGCGTTAGAAGGCCTCCCACAAGATGGACCGATGACCTGATAAAGGCCGCAGGAACAAAGTCGGGTCTCTGCTTGCATTTCTGCTATGAAAGAATCTGTAGGTATATGTTGATCCCGATGGGTTATTCTACAAAGTAATTACCCTGTTCAGTAGTGAAATAAATGGTCAGAAATAACACACCAGTAGACATTTTCATCATATTTATTCAATTCTTCCGTACAACCTCAGTCTAGTAATAATTCGACTCACATCAACGCCTGCCATAAAACAGGCGAGCCTCAAATGCCTGAAGGCTACACTTATAACTATAGTAATTAAGCTATCTCATCGATCAATAATTGTAAGGGAGCTGCTAACCAACCAAGACTAGTAGGAAACCAGTCCTTTCATTTAGTTTTTAATGTCTGACAGCAACCCTATTGTAACGATGATTAAGATCACTGTAATTTTGACAGTGATGCAAAATGGGGCTTACCACCAGCTCTTAAAGCAGGGCAGAAGTTGAACTGCACTGCTTTTTTGTACTTAGTCATAGAATAAAAAAGCCTGCTCCAATTTTCATTCATCATCTGAGCGAAAAGCTCTTCAGCTTAAACATTTACTCATGACAACTACAATAAGTTGACTCACACTTGATGTATTTTAGGCAAAATGAGTCGATTCAATCGAGAACCTCCCACTTTTTTAAAATTAGTTAACTGGACTGTAGTTCACCCCATCTTTTTCTCAATATTGCCTGCCAGTTAGTAAAAGGTATCAATAATTAATATATAATCACACCCGTTTCCCCCGAAGGATTAGGCAGAGGTGTACCTATACTACACCCACATTTGGCCAGTCATGTTTTATTACATTTAAGTGGTGACGTACTAGATCGTGGTGAACGAACTAGTTATGCATAGTTCGTTCACCACAGAATCAAATCTAGTACTTACAACATTTTCTGTCAGCTTCTCCAATTGATTGATAAGATAGCTCTAGTTGACTGTATGTACAATGTATATGAACTTACACTAAAGGTAGAGGCTGTCTCGAGACACCAAGCTGCTATATTATGTAGGAAAATTAAATATAATTCTATCATGATTTCAGAATTATTCGTATTTTTATGGGCGTAGAATTGATATTGATCTCATCTATTATTAGAATACTAGCCAGCTAGTTTCTTCACGCCTTTATTCTCTGAAGGGGACGGCAGAGATACAAGTATTTTAATTTCGCACAATTTATTCAAAATGTCAAAATTACCCACTATCAATTTGTCGCCCATAAAATCAGATTTTCAGAATGTAATGCTATTTGGAAAAAGGAATTATTATCGATATGTTTATTTAAGGTAATACAGATCAAACTGCTCTACTTTAGAAATATGTGATTGGCAAGTACTTATCTAATTCCAGTACTCACAATAATGAAACTTATTTATAATACATCATATTTAAATAAGAATCATTATTGCGTGTAGAATAAAACCTGAATTATAAATGTAAACTATTGACTGAACTACAATGTAAAATGGCTCTTAACTACGCGGAATAGAGTTGGTTTAAAAAACTATTTTCTATGTAGATTACTTCTCATACACAATCATGTAAAACCTTCGACATCAATTATTTTTTACAATTGTCATCACAACATACCCTAAGTTACACATAAATTAATTCATTAATGTCCAAATCTACATGTAAATGTATAATAAATATTATTTTCATTTGATTCAAAAGTTTTAGAAGAAAATATCGTCTAGTTTTTGCGTTTAACAGTTTCAAAAACTAGAATTATGACTAATTTGATATTTATTTAATCATGTAGATTTGGACGGGCGCCTAGTCATCATAAATGGCTTAGTATTATATAAAGGAAACAATAAATGCATTGTATAATGCACCAGTTGAAATTAGATCAAATCTAATTCATGTTTGAGCATGTTTGCTCGAATATGAAGACATTTTAGTGAAGAAATTGTTTGCTGCCACTTTCTGCACTGTTATGCCAAAGGGTACATTTCGAATTGCGCTGTAATCGATTCGAACGTGCTTACACCCGTTCCGAATTAGCGTGAGCGCGATAACGCCGACCATGCCCTAAATCCTATCATCGTGAGCGCTGTCAAAAATGACAGTTGTGCTATTTTGTTTTGAGTCTCATCATATCTGTAAACTAATGTGGCATTTTCGAAATTGTGCTTTTGGCTACAGTCGCCACCTAACCAAAAGAAAAAAATATTGTGGTGCACGAAATACCATGAGTGAGCACTGTGAGCGCGTTCAAGAGCGTGCCGAATTGTTGACAGCTCTCAGCTGTCATAATTGTGATATATAAATCGGAACACAAATGATTGATGTGAGCGCTGTGAGCGATTATGGCATAATTCGAAATGTACCTCCTATGCAAATGCAACATAATCATTATTTAATAAACTTAGTAAAAGTTTTTGTTATTCCATCCTCAATATTGAAAAGCTTCAATCAACTATCAATGATATACACCCGGTTTCTGATTTGAGAAAAGTAGCAAATCTCAACTGATTATTCTCAAATACCTAAGTATGCGCTTAACTTTTTGCGTTTCACAAGTTAAAATCGAGTTTCGTCAAACCAAAGAGTACTAGATAGAAGATACCCACACCGGGGGTATCTTCGGGGTTTTTTCTGAACTGATTATTCTCTTTGGTTTGACGAAACTCGATTTCAGGGGGGGATTTATCGAAAGTTAAGCGCATACTTATGTATTTGAGAATAATCAGTTGAGATTTGCTACTTTTCTCAAATCAGAAACCGGGTGAAACTCAATTACAGTTTTAATATTGAATTGCTCAATAAACCACAGCAGGAATCAAAAGAGAAATTATTTAGCAATTACAGTCATTAGTATTGTAGGCTGCACGTCGATGTAACACTTTTACCTTGAGCTAGCCTTGCTTATTACAGAGTTTCAATACAATACAAGGCCAGTTTATACTGGTTTTGTTACCACTGACGTATGATCGATTGTACTAGTCTAGTTTTTTTTTAAAGATATTAGATGCCTTTTGATTTGTTTGTATCAAATACTATTATTTTTTGCAAATTGATACTCGAATAATCGGTAGGTACTTGAATCATAAGGAATCATATTTTTTATAAGTGAAACATGGCTTATCAAACGCGCTGAAGTTGTAGACTAATAGTGCGGATTTGAACACGCTTGGACGTCCTAGCTATAAGAAGTAAGTATAGTATTTTTATCTCATGAAACGACGCGCGCTTTACTTGTCTTTACCCGCTGTGAATATGACGTGTTTAAGCGCAGGAGCTCTCGGTACCGTCCAATACAATACAATAGCGAAGTAAAGTGTGTGGGTGTTATGTGCTGACGCTATTTGTCTCCACGCAGACATTTGGTTACCACAAGTAAAGCGCATGTGGCTTGGTAAGATAAAAATACTGTGTACGATTTCTCTTTTTTGTAGGCGAACATTGTAGCTTGTTTGTTGCGCAATCTGATCACAGTTACAACTCTTTATTACCTCTCATGAGGTCGGTCGACTAATGGGTACCTACTAAAAGATTTTATGTAGGCAATAGATTTTTTTATGCCTACCACGACGACTTAATAATAATCATGATTCATAAACAAAATAATACACATTATTACTTAGTATTTTATAACAAAAACCTACAAGATGTCTTGATGAGCTACTTTTTATTCATAATTATCAAAAGAACATGGCTATTTTTGTTAACATAACATTTCGTCCTAACTACAAAATTGACTGAATTCACGATTTATAACAGCTTTTAGCACAAATAAAAAAAATACGCTTACGTCGCGTCATTAAAAGACGCTTATTTTCGTCGAGACAGGTTACCTTCGCATCTGGTGTTGGTTAACGTCACGTAGACTGAGCTAGCGTCGAGTAGACATGAATGTATTGAAATTAACGCCGCGTTATCGCTGCAAAGGTCTATTCATACATATCAGGGCCGTGTCCGGGACGTGACAGGGCAGTGGCACACACAAGGCAGGCACCGAAGCTCCGTCGCCGTCCCGGAAAAACGGGAACGAGTTCATATAAAAGATATATTTTTTAACCCTTGACGGAGCACAGTCCGTCCACGTCCAAGACACGGCCCTGATATGTGTGGATAGACAGCGCTGATATGTATGGATTATGTGCGTATAATCCAGACGAAAAATGTATGGACGGCCCATTGGAGCATCCACATAAAGGTGCTCTTTCGAAAGCGACCGCAACCGCAAACCGCTGCGGCAACGTCGCCCAATCGCAACGACAGAACGCAGTGACACAACTGGTTTCTATAGTAGCTCTGTGAAAACGGTGATAGGCGACAATGTCGCCAACTACGCAAGCTTTTTCTATAGTAGCTCTGTGAAAACGGTGATAGGCGACAATGTCGCCAACTACGCAAGCTTTTTCATAGTTACATACCAGCCAGTCCTGTTGCTGCAGTCTATCATACCGATTGGGCTGCGGGTGCGGTTGCCTTGGAAAGTGTACCTTAAGCCAGATGCGAAGACAGCCTTAAATTGACGAACATAAGCGTTCCAAAGACAAGACATCACCCAATACTGACTTAGATCAAACTTCCTACTTACTAGCTTAGTCCAAGAAATGATTTTTCAAGTACTTCATCATGCTGAATGTGTGAAAACTCTCTTCTCCGATGACTTTGAACAGTGCCTTGTCGCAGATGGCAAACTGCCTGTTTTTGGGGTCGAACAGTTGTTTTTCTTTGATGATGGCCCATACCCTTTTGACGACCTCATGTCGTGGTAGTTCGCTTTCTCCCATTAGTTCTGCTAATGCTGGGGACAGTTTGCAGGCCTTTGTGTACCCGCCGCCCTTGCGGCGCTTTGTTACTCCGCCGGCGGCGCCGCCCTGGGATTAGTTGGTTCAATTAGTAAATGACACTAAACATAACGCCGGTACTCCCCAAAGGGTTAGGCAGAGTTGTACCTATGTACCTAGTACACCCACATTTCATGAAAAAACCCAATAACATTGCCCGACCCGGGTATCGAACCCAGGTGTTCATCCTTAGCAGTAGCACTTGCGAACACTAGACAACAAGGCAGAAAAGCGACGACTAGTAGAGTTTCGATTTTTTTTGTGGTGTAAGTATCCATTTATAGCATCACGAAGAAGTATGCAGAGACGTATAGTACGCCAGTGACCAGAGGGGATAGTGCGAGTTTTTCTACCTACTCGATGGCGTTAACGTAAACTCAGATTTGTATGAAATGACAGCAGTGCTATCGAGTTTCCACTAGATGGCGCTGCTCCAATACCGTACAAATCTGCGTTTACGTTCACGCGATATAGGTAGAAAACTCGCACTACGCCCTCAGTAATGTTATACGCGGGGCGAGTCCATGCACACTTCGGGCTGCGATTACGATTTTCCACGTGCTTAGCAGAAGATAATATATGTTAGAGTTTACATGTTTTGCCAAGTCGTACATACCTTCTTTGTTTTTTCTGAGCTCTTCTTAGATTTAGGAGCGGCTTTCTTTTTCTTTTCTTCCACCTTCTTCTTTTTGCCAGACTGGAACAGAAATACAAAGATTTTATTAGATAGGTACTTCATTATAATTGCAATCCTGTTCGTAGGTAAGCGCAACACTTGAGAATGGCTGGACCGATTAGCCATTTTTAGGGTTCCGTAGTCAACAAGGAACCCTTATAGTTTCGCCATGTCCGTCTGTCTGTCTGTCCGCGGTTTAGCTCAAAAACTATTAGTACTAGAAAATTGTAATTTGGCACGAGTAGGTATACACGTTAATGACGCCAAAAAAGTGGTAAAATAAAATTTAGAAAATAACAATTATTTAGGGTACCTCCCGTACATGTAGTGGGGATGATAATTTTTCGTCCTTCCCATAGTGTGGGATATCGTTGGATAGGTCTTTTAAAAATATTACGGGTTTGTGGAGACCGTTTTTTGATTAAGTAAACCGTTCGTGACTTATCAAGCTTTAAAGTACCAATTTTCGTTAGTCAAGTGTGTCCCCCCCCCCTCTAACAACGAAATTCAAATGTCACGGCAATAGTACCTATATATAATGAAGCTTAAAGGAAAACTATCACACTTAAGTGGGCTTTACAAGTTGACGAGTAATAGTCAACCAATTGTATTTGACTTGAAAATTTGGAACAACTCCATAGAAATGTCGAATGAGATGGCGCTAAGCGTCGTTGCATCGTAGTTGACTATTAGTTATTAGTAGGTAGTTGGTATTAGTCGAGCAGTTGTGTCGTCGTCGTTGTGTTGTAGTTAGAGCATGGTACGAAACTATCAGTCAGCGAATACGACCCGCACTTGGCTGTCATAAAAACTACGGAACCCTACACTGCGCGTGGCCCGACACGCACTTGACCGGTTTTTGTTCTTCCTTATATTCCAAATAAGGTAATTGGAAGTGGCCCGGAAAAGTGGGTAAATTGAAAGTCCTTTTTTCTATGGAATTTTGTAAGAACAGGACAATGTCTGTCAGGTCTGCTAGTATATAATCAAACTTATTTTCATGTGTCTAAAGTAATGCAACACTGTCAAAAAAAAAATCTACCACATGGGTATCCTAGACATGATACCCATGTGGTGGATTTGATCAGTATTTCCAACACTATGGTTCGATCCAATAGTACCGGTTGGTATTTTTATACTCAGAACCGTCTAAGTATACTAGGAAGAATCAATTAAGCCTTGTACAGACGCCCGCGTGTTATGTACGACATACAAACTCAACGAACGCGAATCCTGCATGTGTTCGCGCTAAAAACCAGCCAATGGATCAGCGCGAGCGCATGTAATTCTCGTAGTGCCATCCACACGCAGAATTTGCTTTACATTACACGGGTCTGTACACACCTCTCAGGGACAAGCTGGTACAAATTTGTACCGCTTGTGGTACATATGTGAAAAAGGTAAGAAAGTATAACCACGAATTATCACTAAACACCTTTATTGAAAGTAAATCTCAATACAGTCCACACAGACACACAGTGCCGAAATTACGGACACAGCCGTTCGCAGAGTTTTAGACTAAAATAAATACTTACAACTAACTTATAACTAACATCTTAGTTTTTTTTTTTAAATCTTTCTACAATATAATGCCGTAAGGCTACGTACTGCAGCATTAGCAAATGCTACATCATAATTATATCACGAACGACCTTCTTTTATAACAAATCCAGCCTTGTTTTTAACCAGAAAGGTTTTTTCTTCATATTGGTTTTGAATATTGAACCTAAAAGTGTCGTGTCTTTTCTCTTACCGAGACTTTTGAATTGAAGGATTTTTTGGACACAGGACGGAAGTCAAATATATAATTTTTTCTGCTTTCACAATGAAATTGTGTCGACAAATTACTAACGGTAAACTATAACGGTTTGAACGACAGAGTTCTGTGCGTTCATCCACTGGATCCAAGGGTATATTAGCTTTCCTATTGATAATTCAAAAGTTCTTATCGTTTCCTAAATTTTATTCCATTCTTTTCTTTGTAATATGCAGTGTTCCCGAAAATAAACGAATTGTATTACTGAAATTACATCACTAAAAAGTTGTCTCGAGGCAAGTAAACATTTCTTGAAGACTCGGTATGTAATTTAACTTTTCTTCAGGTCTTTTGTTATAAAAGATTCTGCCTGCGTCTCGAATCATCATTTTTCGTTATTTTCTGTAGATTTGTGATCTAAAATTCGCCTTATCCGCCACCCTAGTACCAGACTTCTACAAGCTTCCTGTTGGGAATCGAACCCAACATAACACCTTGCGCGCGGCCTGCACGTTTAAGAAGATCAGATTCCGGCCAGGGAGGAGCCTTCCGATTGTCAGCGTGGAGCCTAGGACCGGATTTTCATATATTTTGTAGTTTAGTTTTTAGTAGAGCCTATTACTTGATATACTACCAATTAGCCGTATATTACCATTGTTACAATTTTGATCAAACGGTAATTTAAATTATTATCTCGCTTCCTAATAACGAATTTACTTGATGCCAATCACCCATTTAAGACGTACTTGTATTTATTTAGTTACGTATATTTAAGAACGTCTGCAAACGAATTTTAATCGACGCGTAACAAGAATACAGAAATTTATTAGCGCCTAGAGCGTCTTAACATCCTTCGATACACGCTAGGCGACTAGTTAAGGCGCCAAGCGCGCAGTGCGGCCGGTTGCGAAAATTCTAGAGCGTTCGTTTCACTTCGCTACTCGCTAGGCTCTAGGCGGTAAGCAAGCCACCTGTCAGTGCGTACGTAGCCTTATGCTTGTAAGAAGATGACTGGAATTGAAATTGTATTTTTTTTTTGATGACTATATACTTATTTGTTAGGGAAACATGGCTCTAAGGAAAAATTCCATATAAACAGATATAAAGCTGGAAACTGACAAGTAACTACTTGTGTATTTAAGAGGAGTACAACAGTTATTTTTACTACAAGTTACAATAGACACAAATTCTTTGAAACATTTTTTTTTGCATTAGAATACTATTTTATGATTATAAACACCTATATCTGTCTGCTACCAATTTTTTTTTCGTTCTTTCTATCTAGAATTCTAGACCATGATTAATAATAAAATTTTGCTGAACATTCATTCAAATAGTCAGGAGATTACCTCTTATCACATCACAAATAGAGTTAAAAACTAACATTGTTACACGCACATAAAAAAAATAAACCTACTTTGTAGCAGGACAAGAGATCACACTCAGTGAGCCAAGTTTGACATGGCTGGCGAAAAATAAAGAATGAACATGAAATGTAAAGTCGGCAAAAGAGACAAATATGCAGGCTACCTGCCTTGCAAATACTTTTTAGCAAACATTTTGTGTATGCTGAGAAGCAATTTTTGACATTATCTTGATTTGAGCAAGTAGGTAAGTGTGCAAGTGTGCGGCAAACTGCAGCCGTCAACAACGGCTCATGTATTTCACACTACGGTGCTCAAATATACGAGCGGCACGTTGTCGACGGCAGTAGTTGCCTCTGCCGTTCGTGTGTATGCACATGTAAGAAGTTACTATGAAATAATTCATGCCTGAGCTTGCTTCCAGAATGAGCGGCCTACTAGTCTCGTCTCTTGTTTTTAAAGTAGGTAAGTACTACGACGCAATTTATTTGTTGCACGCATGAAGAACGATTTATGTACTTAATCATTTTAGGCTGCCATAACGCAGCTCATCTACTAAGATATACTTCGAAAAATACCATGTATTTTATACCACAACTTTGAGCATAAAATACTGTTTTTTTTTATCACAAAATAAAATCTGCCTTCCATTATCCTCATATCATTCTTAAAACTAAATCATTACCGGCATTTCATGGCCATTAGATACACAGTCATACACCGACTGAACGGCAGCAAGGTGTGGTGGTGGAGCTGAGTCACAAGCTATGCTCCACCTCCTATCCTATTTTCTATGCCCAAAAACACGCACCCAAACTGACCTCTGCGTTGCTCCACCACCGTAGAAGTGGCGAAGTTTTGGGCCAACATAATTTGAATAACTGTCGTGCTAGCAACACGAACAAGAACCGAGTTTTAACTTAAAATCTATAACTAGAGCACACTGAAAAACCTTATTTAAAAGTAGCCAAAGGTTTTTCTAAACACACATAAAGAGTCAATCTCTTTCAAGTAAAACAGATTAAAGTCCTGTATACCGACTAAAAACTAATAAATCGAATCAGAATCTTCTTTTTGAAGAAGTAACAGTATACTAAAACTTTTTTTTCAAGCAGGTGGGAACCAAAAACATCACTTTGATTTTCTTAAAGCTAATTTTTAATACTTTATTTGCGCTTCTCATAATAATACCATATGTAGTCAATGATAGACATAGAAAACTTAAGTCGAGCATTCCGAGGCTCTTAAGCCTGCCAAAAGGTCTAACCTTGGGCATAGTAATTTATTTGATAGAATTTTTGACAGTCAAAAAGTCATCTTTAATTTTTTAATTGATTTGTTATTTTTGGCCTCAAGATCAGACTGTCATAGAGTAAAGACTTGTTTTTAAAAATATAGCCAACTACTATAGAAAATAATGAAACGATGATGACAATTAAATTGTAAAAGTAGAAAAATTACATGAGATCACAAAACAAACCAACATTATTTTCCGAAGCTTTCTCATTGGCTGGAGCTACAACCTGCTTAGGTGTAGCAGCTTCTTGCACGACAGGCTCAGGTACATTGGAAGGTGGTACCACTGTCTTAGGTACACGAGACTTTACAACTGACCTCGGCTTTTTAGCAGGCGCAATAGGGATACACGAAGCCACCAAATTACTCGGAGACATCAAATGACTAGGGAGACTGTTCACGCGGAAAATTTTCTTCGCTTCAATCTGGATCGTAGGTGGCATTGAGGTGAACTTATCTACCATTCGGGGTTTCGGTGGGTCTGACTGTTGGTCATGCTTGTAACTTATGTCGTAGAACAACTGGTTTATTTCTATCATCATGGAATCCCTTTGTTCATCGGTAAGTTTCCGAAGTTTCTTTGCTGTCAGTTTTCCGAAGATATCTGCTTCATCTTCCTCGTGGGTAGCCGGAGCCACTCTCTTCAAGATTAACCCATTTCGTGAACAGTTGGGGCCATACGTAACTGAAGATGTTGTAACGGTGGGCTCTTGCGGTAAGGGGTGGTGGTGATGATGATAGCTCTCGTCTGTCGAATCTCCGTCGAGAAGGTGCCCGTCCTGGCACTGTAAGCAAAATGGGGATATGATTTTAACGGAATTCTAAGATAGGAGAGGTGTGATATGTTTTGTGTAAGTGTTAGTGTGAGGTGGGTAGTTCCCAAAAGTTATGTTATTTGCTCAGTCGACCGCGCGTCAGAGGTGAACATGAACGTACGAAATTTAGTTTACTGCGTTTTAAATAAAGTCCCTGTCAGAGAGCAAATTGTTACCATGGACATGCGGGTGACTGTACGTAAACAAATGTCAGTCACCGGAGCAGTTTCACACGATAAGATATAACGAGCGTTCTCTTAATTGGTTGTATGGCTAGGCGCTCGAAGTGCGTTTCCGTTTTTTGTCAAGGGCTTAAACTAGAGTTAGGGAAAAAATACTAGTCCATCTCTTGTTCTTTCTCTCTCTCTTTTATGAAGTTAGAGATAGCAATCCTACTATTTCCCTGTCCAGTGACTGCATATGTAGGTATGATTGGCGATTGGTTAACTATTGTGTCTGCTTTGTAGTGAAAGTGTTTGTCAGTAGGCATAATATTATAAACGCCAATTTCACAATTGAAACTAAATCCGATCAGCACCTAAAAACTCCATTCAAGAGCTGTCAGTGTCATCATTGACAGCTCTTCAATGCAGTTTAGAACGGGGTCTAGACGTGCTGAACTTGTTCAAATTCATTGGTGAAATTCGCCCTAAGGCCTAAAGTATTCAGGTTAACAGAAAAAGAAACAGGCTTCATTATATACTAAGAACAGCTGCCAATAACTTCAATCACTCGCCAAGCATGGTGATTATGACAATACCATATTGGAGCAATCTATGACGACTTATGCTCAATAGGGCTTATTACCAGGTGTTACTTGTAATAAGGGCCTATAGAGCATAAAGAAAATAATTTTAATTATTCTTTTGTTTCATAATGTTACTTTGCATAATGTTGTATAGAATCTAGTTCTAACTGAACAGACAGCTGTGAATGCTGAGGAGTTTGTTGCGCCTCTTCTTCCCAGCTAAAGCACTAGAAAGTGTAGAAGTTTTGGGGAGACCATCTTATGTAATATTGACGTGACGTTCAAAAATTGCTGATTCTCAGCCTAGTTTGAATAGATGACTTTTGATTTTTTACCACAATTTAAAAGAAGCGTGAGTGCTAACTAAATGAGAAGAAAATATGGGAGTAATGTTCTAAATGGTAGCGAGATCAGGCAAGAATAAATAAGGTTTTTAGTTAGTAAAAGCTAATGAAAAGGATTATGAATGCAGTGTAAATGATAAAAAAATGCGAGTTAATTAATGAATGATTAAATAAACGAACAAAAGAGTAAAATTTGGTTTCAATTACATACCTCAGGGGGGATCGTGAACATTTAAAAGTCCGTTTAAGTTGCACTGCACCAATGATTCCGCTGAAATTGTTCACTTGAAATAGGGCAAGATTGATGGGTTTAGCCCTGCTAGATCTCAGGAAAGTGCATTCGCAATCGCGATCGTGTTCAGATATTTTAATAAATCGAAATAGTATGTGAATAATTTATTATAAATTCTGACTTGCAATTCAAGTTTTTATTTAGAAAAATCAATCACTTTTGTTGATTATTATAGTTATATTTGTTTGATAATAGGAATATAGTAGTTGAACCTACAATCATACAACGTATGACAGGAGGAATTCAATTGGTAACTTCATAATCAAATAAATATGACCTTTGTTCTGGTTCCTGTCTCATAAAGTCTATTACAGAAACCCTTCATTACTGCTATTAAAAAATATTCTCCGAATAGTTACTACCCGAAAAGCGATCGCATACTAGAAGCCGTCTGCAGCCGGTAGCAGGGACATTAACGCACAACCTGTTATCCATAGATTCAGTTGAGACTAAACCCCCTGTATTCAAATTTTTTGTTGGTAATTTTTAAAAAATTACTGTTTGATACATTTTGACCGGCAAGTATTGAATTTTTCTATGAAATAGCAGTATTTTTTTTTTGATAACTGACAAATAATTTCTATGCCAGGGGGTGTAAGAGTCATCTGCTGAATTCATGGTTTTAGTTGGTGCGTTGATGTCCCTGCCACCCTGTATTTTTCTTATGAACAATTGCTGATTCATAAGACATTCTAAGAGTTAAAAACGACCCTAGCGATATTAGTTGGATACCAGTTGTATTCTTGCTTCAATATGTCATAGTCCACTGTCAGGCATAACCATAAGTCCCTAAAGGTGGTAATGCCATAGTCACAATGCAAAGCAAGGTTGTTTTGTGGTTTTCCACGTAAAATAAAAACATTTGGCATATCTTGGCCAGTTATAAAAATACAATTTATTGAATTTCTTCATTCTTTGCAATTACCTCTACCGGAGGGCCAAGATGTGCTTCTTAAATGTACAGTAAGCAAAAGAGATAAGTAGTTGGCTTAGTCACTAAAATTCTTTCCTTTTTCAACCAAAATTCATGCAGGGCTTCCAACAACAATAAAAAATTGTCTGTGTAGTGTATTTGTGTACATAACACGTCAATTTCTGCCCTGCATACCTATCTCTTTTGCTACCTGTACTACTAACATCAAAAGGTCAACTCACCCCCCAATCGCTATCATTGCTATCGTCGTGCTCCTCGTCTTCCTCGTCGTCATCTTGCTTCTTCCATATCTTTGTCTTCTTAGGAGCCACCTTCACTGGCGGCTCTTCCTCAGCAGAATCCTCATCCTCCGAGTCCATGCTGTTGACGTAGTCCATCACAAGTTGGTCAATCATTTTCTTCTTCTCCGTCAAGTCTACTCCCAACTTCTTCTCCAGCTTTTGAATAACTTTCTTGGTTGAAGTCTTGTCGAGGCTCGCGTTATCGAGGATATCTGGCAGGGTGAGAGAGATGACGATTTTAAATAATAATATAAAACGCAACAATTTTTTTTTACAGAATCGATCGGCTGTTTCGGGACTTTGACATACAAGTTGTCTGTTATTGAGACTTAGGGCTACTTTATTATTGCATTACGTTTCAACCAATGAAATGGCTTAAACGTGATTTAAGAAGTAATTGAGCTCGAATTTTGAGTACGGTCAGTGGCGTAGCTACTACCAGGGGCCCCCGGTGCGAAACAAAAGTTGGGGCTCTATCTAAACTGGTTAGGTTTAATTTTTTCTAACCTTACCTCTAAATTTTTTTTTTGTTCCGGGTTTGTAAATTTCCATGGATGTCCTCCGCCCTGGAGGGGGGGGGGGTCTCTCAGACTCTTACTGAATAAAAACCACCCCGATGTTCCTTCTCACACCTACGCCAGGGGTCGCGGGAACGTACGATCTTTCTGTAACCCCCCCTGGACCCATTTAGGGGACTGGAAGAGGGCGTGGTCCGCCCTCCGCCGACACCCGGTGCACTTTCTGCGGGCCCGGTGAGTGGACAAGATCTCCCTCTCCATCTCCGCAGCCTGGTGGGCGTAGTTTCCTTCTGCGAAACAGTCGTCACGCAGAAGGAAACCACCGCGTCCCAGGACTCTTCGCTGCCGACCATCACTCTCTGCGGCTTTAGCAAAACTGCGATGCTACCGGCCGTCAGGTCAGTCGCCTAGAACAGGGCCCCAAACAGGGCCATCGATCGCACGATCTCCCGCCGGGTGCCATGAAAAACCATCCGCCTTGTTCCGCCTCCGACGTGTTGAGGGTCACCACCAGGAACCCAACTTTTTTTTGTCAAAAATGGGAGTGCAGTTTATTACTAATATTTCTGTAGAGTAAGCTAGTATTCATATCATAAGTCAGTCACATAACAGCCAGGATCAGGTCCCATGCCAACTTCGAAGGTGATCAGCTGGTGGTCGCTGATACTCACCCCTTCATGCACCGTCCACTGTGATACTGTTAGCCCTCGGTCTGACAATGTCAGGTCCACATTGGACTGGCCGTTTGGTCCCTGGAATGTGGGGGGTTGACCCTCCACGTTGTGGATTAACAGTCCCCTCCCTAGGATCAAGCCCTCCATTTGGGTCTTCCTGTACTCCGTGTCAGGTCCCCTACCCACATATTGCCTGCGTTCACAGTGCCACAGCGGCGAGTGAGCGTTACTGTCCATCGCCACCAGCACATGATGCCCTGCCAGTTGGTCAAGTACCCTCGACAAATGCTGCAGAATGGGCTGCGATGTTGTGGCTGTACTAGCAGTATGAGGACACCACGTAAAGGTCACTCCTGGTGGCCATACATTTGACATGGGCCACCGCACAATGGTTGTTGCTAAGGTTCCCCAGGAACCTTAGCGACCTTTCCTGAAGGCGAAGCAGCCTCCCTGCGGAGCTTCTCAATGGGCTAGTCGGGGTCCTCCACTAGGTTGACCCTATGCAGGTCCTCGACGACTTCCTCTGCCAACGGGTTGGCACTGAGGTTTCTCAGGGTCACAAGGGGTCTCCTGGCCTTCGGGTCGGCAGTCCTCAGGGTAGCGGGGCCCTGTGGAGTTGGCTACCCTACGCACCCCCTGGATCTGGATGCCTTTTTCCCCTCCGAAGACTTTATCTCTTCAGTGTTGGGGTGAAGAGCACTGCCGCCCCGCGCTGCTCCACTACCATGCTGGCCTTTCCATTGGGCAGCTTGAGGATGGCCGCGTAATCCATCCTGCCAGTTGTTCCCATCCCTACTGTTCCAAGCCCGGCTGGGGTTGCCACCCTAGCAGAGGGAGCACTGGCCTGCTGTAGTTCCATCGAGGCCACCCTCGGCTTCATGGCGGTTATCCTGTGCTCTGTCTCAGCCAGGCGCAGGTTGAGAGCCGCCACTACCGCAAAGATGTCCTTGCCATAGCCCGCAATCAGCCCCTTATCGTTAATGTTCAGCTTGTTTGTGGCAATAGCCCGCTAATGCCCTTGACCGCCGAGTAGACCTTATCGATCAGGTCTATGCTGCTGCACGCCGCTAGCCCTTTTTCGAGGTTTGCTGGCCGAGGGGCCCCGGTGCACGGCACCACCTAGCCCTCCGATAGCTACGCCACTGAGTGAGGTTCTGTAATACGGCCCCTATTACCTACTTCTTATTTTTGAGAAACTACAAGCAAAGGTGGTAATGTTTTGTTCATGAAAGCATCAGCAAGAAACTTTCAAACCTAAAAACAAATACATATACGTACAGTGAGTACTAGATCTGGTACCCAGTACCCCTACCCACCCTGTTTTGTACCTAATGCGACGCAAGCAGTACATATAACAATCGATCGATACTCTTTGCAATGTTGCATTGCATGAAACAAAACGCAATAACGCAACCCGCCCCGCGCCCGTTCATTTGACAAATTTGTAAATAAAGTGCATCATTCGCTTTTTGGTTACCAAAATACTAAAATATTTTCGTATTATGAAACAAGAAGCTAGTCAAATGAGATCAGCGCCGCCCACCATCCATCCATTCCACACAATTTCAATACAATACAATGATACACGAACCAATTCGCTAGGTTAATGTGTAAAAATAAACCAACAAAATGACATTCTATAGCCAGAAAAACGATTCTAATTGCAACGTAAACATAAATCAATCCGAATTGAAATACTTCATTACCTAGGCTTCAAACAATTGTTGATAAATATAGTAATTACAGAGATATTTCGACAAAAAACATACGATTTAGCGAACGTCCATTTCGGAGTTGGAAGCCATTTTACTTACCCGGGCAGATCATCAATAATATCCTTGATTTTGAGTAATTTATCATATAAAATAGTACACTAACCTGCGATTTCTTTTTGCAGTTCTTCCTTGGTAATTTCAATCTCCGACTCAGCCATTTTTTATGCTTAAACGGGTATTTTCTTTCTTCTTGCAAATCTAGCTAGATAATAGCCACACAATAATATAATATACCTGCGCGCTATGCGGCTATGTGCAACACGGCGTCATTGCGAAATTAGCCGAATATCACTTCAGAAGTTCAGATCGGTTCGTTCGTCCAATACAATTTGAGCATATAGTAAACGTCACAGCATCAAATTATTTCAATATAAATTTTACAAAATAATGCACCCTATTGCAGGGTCACAAAGTTGACATTGGTTAATGTATAATCTGGCGTAGATAGCAAGCTGTTGGAAATAGTGTACAAAAATAAATGCGTTCATATTCCTTCAAAATTTACTAAATATACAATAAACCGAAACAAAACTTATTTTCATCATTCCAATTACATGTATTGCCTAAAACTGTAAATAAGAGTAAGCATAACGATATATCAACCACAATTTTCATCGAAATAGGATTGCAATTTCCGAATGCAAGCGTAAAGTTATAGCATACTACATGAATGCATCCATTGAAACGTCAAAACCACACATGTTGTTTATCTGTCAATGTCAAAATCCTAACCTCATAGTAATTGTAGTTTCAAGTTTGTACGGTCTTCGGATTTCTATTTTATGAATTGCACGATTGAGAATTAACAACAATAATGGCGAAAGTAAAGAATAAGAGAAACTCCGGCCTTGCCGACAAGGTACACAACAAGAGGAAAACGGAAATCAACAAGAAAAAGATGAATCCGTTCGAAGTACACATCAACCGAGAAAAAATCAAAGTTTTGGGAAAGAAGTCGAAGCATGACAGAGGATTGCCAGGTGTTTCTCGAGCTAAAGCTATACAGAAGGTAATGACCATTTTATTATAGACTTGACATAGGTCCAATAATGCTGTGCAACAACTTTTTAGTCATAGTTATTTGCTAACAGAAGTAAGATCACAAAAAACGTAAGTAATAAAGTTATTCGTGTAAATATAGCAGCTATTATACTAAGGTACACATTATGTTAGGAGGGAAAGCATCAATAGATCAATCAATGATCCTCAACAAACTACAAACATGGTATGAACATTGTAAATTTGTGATAGATGTCTGAGATTTTCTTTATAAATTATTATCCGACTGCGGGACAAACCACTTTTCATCTTAATATTATGAAATTGTAATGTTTTCAAACTATTATTTATTAAACAGAGAAAAGACACGATAGGAACAGAAATGAAGCTAATGAACAAGACCAATGCATTCATCGACCGTCGTATCGGAGAGAAGAACAACCAGATATCAGCTGAAGACCGCATGGTGGCACGCTTTGCGGCAGAACGAGCTAAGCAGCACACCAAGAAGAATATTTACAACTTGGCTGATGACGAAGTTCTGACACACAGGTTTGTGAATATGATAGTAAAATATAATTTAAATTTAGGTGATTTAAAAGGAAAAGCAGTGGTTAGTTGTAGGTTGTGGGTTCGACCCAGACAGGCACTTTAATTTGTGTGATTTATTTCATCATCATTGCTCTCAATACGGTGATAGAAAACATTGTGAGGAAACTGGCATGTCCCAGAACCAAACATTCTACAACATTTCATTTATTTATTTATTTATTATGGCCCATTCCCTCTCACAGAGTGGAGGCCTGTGTCCCAGCAGTGGGAACATTATAGCCTGATTATGTTATGTAATTTAAAAGGTACAGACGCCAGCACATCAAGCTACTACAATCTGTCAAAATTCTTTAATCAATTTTCAACTTTATCGTTAAAGTATTAAGGTTCAAGGTTGATTGGGAAAATTTGACAGTTTCGGGTAGCTTGACCTGCTGGCGTCTGTACAAAGGCGGACTTAATGACTAAGGAATTTTCTACCAGTCAACCAAACAAAAAAAAAGAGTGGTTGAGAGATAACATGGCAGGATGTGGCATAAAAAAAACAAAAATAGACCATCAGCTGCGGTTCATTACTGGCAGCATAGAGTTTGTCATATTAACAGTTTTTGAAAGAAAGAAAGAAAGAAAGAAAATACATTTATTTGGCACAAACTAAAAGACACACAATACACCACCGCAACACAAACAAAAAAAACACAAACCACAAAAACCACACAAAAACCACCACACAACCACACCACAATAATAAAATAATTTAAAAAAAGTTGGAATAAAAAGGGTGAAGTCCGATGTAAGAGATTAGCAGGAAAGTGTGCCTCACGGCTGCGCCAAAAAGGCCCAGTTCAGCAAAAAAATCAAGAAAAAAAATAAAAAGGGTGGGGGGGTTCATTAAATAATAAGGGTGAGTGGTATTGTATTTACAACAATTTCTTATTACAGAGGTCAAACACTGGAGCAGATTGAAAAGTTTGATGACCCCAGATCTGATGATGAGGATGATGAAGATGGCAGGAAGTTTGGTGGATTAGGCGGTAAGCAATTATTAAATAACCGAGAAAATTATTTGCAAAATCATTGCTGTACTTACAATTCTATCAAAAAAATATTTTATCTATACTAATATTATAAAGAGGTAAAATTTGTTTGTATGTATGTAGGAGGTAATCTCCGGAATTAACAGATTTAAAAAAATTGATAGCCCAATCCTTCAGGGAGGTTATAGGCTATCTTACATCACGCTTCGACCCTTAGGGGTCCCTAAGGGTCGAAGCGTGATGTAAGATTGCCTTAATTCTAAAAAATGTCTTAATTCCCCAGATAATTTCGTAGCAGAAGGCCATTTTGGTGGAGGAATGCTATCTAAAACCGAATCGAAAGACGGCGCAAAATCCCACAAAGACCTCATAGAACAACTCATAGCTGAATCCAAGAAGAGAAAGGCAGAGAAACAGAAGGAAAAAGAACAAACTCTAGATTTAACAGAGAAGTTGGATACAGAATGGAAAGATCTCCAACCAGTAGTGTTTAAGAAGATGAGAACAGAAGAGAAAGAGCCTTCTGCTATAGAGAAGCTGTTGAGTCAAGCAGAGAAGAAGAATATGGACTATGATAAAATGATGAGAGAACTGAAGTTTGAGAAGAGAGGCACAGTAAGTAGGAGAAGAGAAACTATTAATAATACAGAACATAAACTCACATGTTATTCCTAGGCAGAAACTACAGACCTGATATAATTCTTATCCTATTGACCCCATTCGGATTAATAGGTACGACAAATGATTTCGTACCCGTGCCACCTTAGTCGTATTTCCACGACTGAGAACCTATGTTCCATTTTTATTTCGTTGCACGACCCTATTCGTCGTAGGTATTTATAAGTCGATTTATAAGCTGGGCGTTGGGGCACGGGGTAATTGCTATAAAACCAAGCGGTCAAAAGATTAAATTCTCTTTTTTCTTCATCAATAGATAAAGTCATTTAATTAGCCACCAATCTCCCTTCCTCTTGCATAAGTACCAGTATTTTATACTAGATTTTGGCCGCGGCTTCGCCTGCGTGGTTGTCGGAAATGATCCCACGCGAACGTGAAAAAAAAAGTAACCTATGTTTTTTCATAACATCAGAGGGGCAATTCTCGTAATTTTAAGAATGTTCACAGTCTGATCTCAGTCTCAATCTGTCAAATATACGACACGGTTGGCGCAGTGGCTGAGCGATCGACTGCTGCGCTGCGTGTCGCGGGTTCGATTCCCGCACGGTGCAAATATTTGTATTGCCTACAGGTAGTTGTTTCGGGTGTGGCTGTTTGTGTATGTGAGTTAAAATGTATGTAAACGCACCCACGATACAGGAGTAATTCCTCGAGTGGGGCAATGTTAAAAAAAAAACCCTACATTTTTGACAAGGTTTTGACATTGATTGATCGCTGAGATGAGATTGCGACCACATTTCGAACGTTTTTAATTACGGGAATTGGCCTTCAGCTATCTGCCAGTGACAGTCCTGTCAAAATCAGTTCAACCGTTTCGGGAATTATATAAATAACTAGCGGAGCCGGCAGACGTCGTCCTGCCCGACCGAGTCCAATTTTGTTTTCGAACAATCCAGGAACCTATTGAAATATACACACAAAATGTTATCCAAATCGGTCCAGCCGTTTAGGAGGAGTTAGGTGACCAACACACGTACAGAAGAATTATATATATTTAAGTTAATATGTATATATAATTCTTATTAAGTTAATATACCTTCTCTTATTAAGATATAGCATTTAGTAAAAAGTTAGAAGATGTTGGAAATTATCCCACGGTACTAAATAATATCATCTCTCTCTGTCTCTCTCTTAAAATCTAACTACCAGACTTTAAAATGCCAATAAAAACAGTTTTTTAACTGTTAATTTCAATAACAAAATATCACTATACCTTTGTTGTATGAATGTTGTTGTTTATCCTGCACATAAGATTTTAATAAACATCTATATACTAAAGTAACTTTTATATGCCAGCCTTCAGATGGTCTAAAAAACGATGAGAAACAAAAAAAGGAAGAGACAGCGAGATTGGAACAGCTAGAGAAGGAAAGAGAAATGAGAATGATGGGAGATGAAGAGAAGATTGCGGTCAAAGCTAAGCCAACTGCAAGGAAACATAGGTATGGATGTTTAAATTACTTGAACAAGAACCAAATGGCATAAACTGTAGACATATACATATACATGGGTAGGTAGACTAATTACTATTAGTTTAAGATGGTCAAACGGTTAAAGTCAAAGATTTCTACAGTTTTATTTTAAATAAAAAAATGGAAAGTAAATCTAAACATGTAGCATTTCACAATAATAAACTCTTGGCTATTGCATGATATGCTAAACAATAAATCACATTGTGTCAATTTAGATTTTATATAAAACTTCCTGGCCAAGTTTGCGATTACTAAACAGTATGGTGGCCAAGGTTCGGCCAAAGAAACCAGGGCCGTCCAAAAGCGCGCTGGGTTGACGATATCGTCAAAGTCGCGGGTAACACCTGGATGAGACACGCACAGAACAGAACGGGAAGTATGGCCGAAGAAAGGGGAGGGCTATACCCAGCAGTGGGTGATTCCGGGCTGAAATGATGATGATAATGAATCAGTATTGCTCTGCTTGTAGTTGCGATCTCAATTTATTTTTATAATTTCAGATCAGCAGAAGATTTAGAAGATAATTTTGAATTGGAAGATGAACATGATTTCATGCTGGCCTATGATAACGAAGGAAAACCATTGGTGCCTGAAAATGTACTCAAAGATTTTTCTGGTAAGAATTTCGTTTTAAAACTACATGTTAACTCTTTCATGTGATCATGAAAAGTTATGATTGCAAAAAAATATTACTACAAATACCTCGCTTAAAAATATTATGTATTTCGTATCCTGCTATTGTTTCTTCTATGACTCGACTAAACATAATTTTATAATTTTAGTTCCAAATGCAAAACCCAAGTTTGAAGATGGGATATCAGACACATCTGATGAGGAAGACGAAGGAGATGATGACGATAGTGACAATGAAGAGAATGAAGACCAATCAAATGACGATACTGATGAAAGTTTAAAAAAAACAAAATCGAAAGAAAAAGGCAAAGTCAAACTGGTTTCAAACAAAAAAGATGATGGCTCTGATTCTGATGATAGCGATGAAAGTATTAAAGAAACTAAAACAAAGGACAAAGGAAAAATTAAATTAATTTCAAATAAAAATGTCTATGGCTCCGATTCTGACGAATCTAGTGATGATGATAGCGATGATATACAACCAGTCGTAAAAACTAAGCCAAAGCCTAAACCATTAGAAAAAACAAATCAAGGCGAAGAAAAGAAACCAGCAAAGAAATTGGAAGAAGAAAACACAATTCTGTTCCAAAACTCTAAAGATGAAGAATCTAGTGAAGAAGACGATGAAGGCAGTGAAGAAGAGAGTGAAAGTGAAGGTGATAATGATGAAAAAGGGAAAGAAATTGACTTGAATGACTTAAACGATTTGAAAGAGTCTGACGTTGAAAGTGATGAGGAAGAAGTACCAGAGGATGTGGAGAAAATTGGATCTTTCTTCGATCTTAAAGCTGGAGAGGGTGATAAATTAAAGGTATGTTAGAACAT
The DNA here is from genome assembly GCA_949629185.1 of Apamea crenata. Classification (NCBI taxonomy): domain Eukaryota; kingdom Metazoa; phylum Arthropoda; class Insecta; order Lepidoptera; family Noctuidae; genus Apamea; species Apamea crenata. The sequence continues at coordinate 1,237,794 of OX451375.1, forward strand.
GTCACATAGCATAACATCGCGCCCGTTTTCTCCAAAGGGTGGAGGCTGAAGTCTCTTTTTACACACTTGTCATCTCACAGGAAGACAGACGATTTAATCCATTTCATTTAAAATCTTCTAATCAACATTTATCACGTATATTTAAAAAAGTGGCATAATCAGCCTATAATGTTCCCATTGGCCACACAGACACAGGCCTCATCCACTCCTCTCGGTGAAAGGGGTACGGCCGTTATCCACCATGCGGGCCCAGTGCGGGTTGGTAGATTTCACATGTCTTCGAAAAAAGATTTTCTTCAGATTGCTGGATCATTTAGACCAGTAATATTAGGCATGGCTCCAAAGTGGACCCTTGAGGGAACCTATTTGGTTAAAATAATCCTTTAAGTTAGAGGGACTTTTAGTACTGACACTTTCCATTGCCCCTCGGAAAATATAAAGGATTATAAGCACAACTACAAAACAAATTTGACGGCACGGTTGGCGCAGTGGTTAAGCGATTGACTGCTGCGCTGCGTGTCGCGGGTTCGATTCCCGCACGGAACAAATATTTGTATGACCTACATGTATTTGTTCCGAGTCTGGGTGTTTTTCTATCTATATATGTATGTATTTACAAAAAAAAAATTGTATATAAGTAGTTTATCAGCCATCTTGTTACCATAACACAAGCATTAGGTTGCTTAGCTTGGGACAAATGGTGCTGTGTGAAATGTCCAGGGATATTATTATTAATTATTAATTAAATAGAAAATAATGAAAAACAATGGTACTGTGCTATGGTTGACTTTATCAAATGCTTTCGACAGATCGCTGTGGTTGTCAAACAGATAGTTATTACTATCGTATTATTAACATTGATAAGATTGAAGCTAATTCTCCTCCTAACCTTTGGGAATAGTTTGAGTTTTAATGGAGAATATAGTATTTTCAACTTTATTCCTCACAGTTTAATACTTATCTTTCTTTCCTTACAGGAATTATTAACCGGGAAGACTCCAGCACAACAGTCCACCGCCTTACAAAACCTTATTAAAAGTTACGATCCAAGTCTCGCTGTGAATAACAAAGATAAACTTAGCAAAATATTTGCATACATGCTGCAATATATCAACGATATATTTACCGACTTGAAAGAAGAAAGTGATATAATCAAATCATTTCTTATTTTCGACAGACTAGCTCCGCATTTCTATGATTTAGCTCAAACAAATAAAGTTTCAACTAAAAAATATGTAGTAGAATTACTGAAAGAAAAGTATGGGAATTTTAAAAAGAGGCAAAAACGTGTTCCTGATTTGGATACTTTGATATTTTTCAAATTAGTTTCTCTGCTATATCCAACATCAGATTTCAGGCATCCAGTCACAACGCCAGCTTTGATTTTCATGTCGGAAATATTAACTTACTGTAGATTTAACGATGCCTATTCCTTATCAAGAGGTTTATTTGTAACTACACTCGTTTTAGAATATACAATGTTATCGAAACGATTAGTGCCTTCCGCTATTAATTTTCTAAGAGGAATTTTATATTTAAGCGCAAACACTACAATTTTAAATCCCATACAAGTTGTCCCGCCATTTAGGTTACATAAAGACTCCAAAATTTTGAATTTAGAAGAAGATTGTTCTAAAATGGACGTCGGAAGCAAGATGGCCGCTCGTGATTTGACTCTAGCAGAAATAAACGATGATTTCAAAGTCCGTTGTTTGTCATCTAGCATGGGTATTATGAAGGAGTTTTTCGATTATTTTAACGATATTGAAGCCCAGGTGTATTTATTTGAGCCTCATTTGAGGTTGATAGGTAGGATTGACTTGGATATGTACCCTCCAAAGGTGGCTAATAGGGTGAATCAGATTGTTAAGTACATGAAGGCTGGTTTGGAAGTGAAGACGTTCACTCCTCTAAGTAGAGAGAAAAAGAGGCCGAAAGCTTTGAGGCTGTATGAACCGGACATACAGGAAGTGTAAGTATAGATAGACATTTTGTTCTTTTTAGTCTGTTGCCAACTTCTTGTTGAAAATATGGCACTACTTATCATGTATGTTGGCCTAGTAGGAGGCCACGTTAAAAGCGATATCAGTAGCGTTCTCTGTCTTCAAAAGTGCAGGTCTAGGGACACTGGTCACTAGCAGGTTTCGCTTGGTCTGGTCACATGCTGCACTCACAATATTAGTCGCACAATATGGTTTTGTTACTTTAAAATCCCAGGGTCCTGCCAGATTTTCTTCCAGGTACAAAATTCTTCTGTATAGAGATTCTTTTTGCATTGTCTAACATATCACTTCGAAACAAAAAAAAAAATCTGTTGGTAGAAATTCGAAGGTCGAAATGGTTAATTTCCTTTCCCGAATACATTTTGGTAAAAAAAAACCTCATATTTCTTTTTTCCATTTGCAGGTTCACAGGCAGCAAGAGTTCAAAACTGTCCCGCGAACAGGCAGAGTCGCAGCGACTGAAGAGTAAATATAAGAAGGAGATGAAGGGAGCGCTCAGAGAGATCAGGAGAGACAAGTCATACATCGGATCTGTCAAGATCAGGCAGAAGATTCATGGGTGAGTTGACATTGTTTTTAACAAGCTATGTGCCCAATGGGAATTCTTATTGGCAAAAATTAAAGAAAAGAAAGAAAAAGTAATTTATTGCGACTCGTACAGGAAAATCTCAATCTAAACTTAACACAGTCAAAAATAAAAAAAACAAATTATATTAATAAAAGTAACAAAAACTAACGAACTTTCATACATACTTTCATCCCCTATTTTACCCCTTTAGGGGCTGAATTTCCAAAAAATCCTTCCTTTGTGCTCACCTTCGTTATATAAGGCACTCTCGTGCAATATTTCATGCTTTTACACCCAGTGGTTTAGCCTGTGCATTGTCTGTCTGCGGATGAATCTAAGATTTTTAAGTAGAAGTTAGAAAGAAAGAAAAAAGAAATTCCACTAACTGTATCTTACGAATTCCCTCGATGTCCTGATACAAGTTTCATTGCAAGTTCACCATATAAAACATCAATTCTAATATGCTCTATCTCCTTCCAGCGACAACATTCGAAGAGATAAGGTGAAACAGATCTATAAGGACGCGTCGATACAACAAGGAGAACTGAACAAAATGAAACGCATGAAGTGATACCAGCTGTATATTTGTTGTTAAATAAACTTGTATGATACTGGTTACATTTGACTTTTAACTTAAACCCACTCTTACTTTGTTACGTACTGGTAAAAAAAACGTACGTACCTACGTGCAGATAAAATGAGAAAGAGATGGTATTTTTGTTTTGTCTGTTAGAAAAAGATATCAATATTATTTTAAATATTCAGAGCACTTATTATAAACATTAACCATTTCCAAAGGGCTTTGAAAATCCGTGGCATACGGATTCCTAGGTATGCCATGGATTTTCCTACCTTTACTATTTATTTTTAGTCTCATGCCTGGCCGCCATTTTGAAAAAAAATCAACAAGGCACGACAGTTAGTAGGTATCCAAGCTCCGTATAAAAATTTTCAATCCCCTTTAATTATCCTTACATTCTAATACTCAATTATGCCATCATGCAGCATTGCTATTTTCAGACAAAACGGAACCACAACTTTATAGGCTGACAATACATCAGAAGGCCAATTATTCTCGTAACTTAAAACGTTCAAAATCTAGTCGCAGTCTCATCTCAGCGACAAACAAGAGTCAAAAAGTTGTCAAAATGTACGGAAATTAGAAGTAGGTAGGTATTTTTGACAGATTGAGACTGAGATCTGACTGAACTTTCTTAAAATTTATTAATCACTTTGGTATTTAAGGTTGATAGCTGAAAAAAAGTAAAAAAAGACCACTTAGTGAAATTAAAATATTTAGATTTTCATCGATAATACCGTAGCCCGATACCCAACATTAAAAAATACTAATGATCCCCATCGAACTTATCACCATCGATTTTCTTCTCATTCACAGGCTTGTTAAGCTCCCATATGGAATAGTTAAGACAAGTCGCGAACGTAAGCCAACCGAGGTAGGGTATCATGAAGTAGCCAGTCGTTGAGGATACCTGGTAGAAACTGACTGTACAGGCCACAGCCGCCGCGTCTAGGGCCAGCATGTGGAGAAGGCCCTGAAAATAGAGAGGAATTTGTTTATGAATATGGTACAACATTACTTCAGTCATTTTGTAAGAACAGTTTAAAGACCGTGGCTTCTGGCGACACCACAGATTTTTCGAAGATTGAAGAAACGGTATCACAATAACTCGACCCGGAAAACTCAACCCCGTGACGATTCATTGGGGTTGAGTGTTCCGGGCAAACTCGACCCCGACAATTCAACAGACAACTTGACCTCAACAGGTTGACTTCGAGGACTCGATCCCAAGAAGTGGACTTCCATAACTTGAACGATAGAATAGAATAGAATACCTACTCTTTATTGTACACCATACAAATTACAGAACATATATATAATTATACCGATACCGAACTTTAAAAATCATTCTTACTTCTTACACTATGCTCCGGTTCCCAAATACTTGTCGCCATATAAAAGATTTTTATTTTTCGCGGAAACAACTCGTAAATTACTAGAAGACATATTTACCAGTCCAACCCTATGCAATCCAAAGAAGACAGGTGTCCATGTCCAGTTGAGGATAAGCTGACCTCCGTACAGCGCCAGTGGTAACACTGAGGCATCTGAAAATAACATGATGTGGTAAGTAAGCTCTCTAGTCCTCATACACTAGCTACGAGTAACACGACATTAAGTAGGTACGTACTATCGCCAAAATCTATATCTGACCACCACCGTAAGGTCTATGCCTGCTTGTATCACATATTATTAGTCGACCTATAAAGGATCCTCTTTGGTGTTATTTACGGACGCAGCTGTGCTCATCATGTGCACGGGATTTTGTTTTCAAAATGGATATAGGCTTTGACGATAGTACGTCAACGGTTCGTCGTGAGTCTTGGCCCCTTCCAACCTTGCTGATTGCTGACTAGCAGATCTTCAATTCATGAAATAAGCTATAGGTACCTCTGGCCTATTTCGAGAGTTAGTTGCAAGAATCTTTTCACACACAGACACATTCCTCCTTGAGAACTCTGGCCGACTGCCGTCGTGGCTCGATCACGTCAACCATGGGCGGTTCTTTTGATACCACAGATTTTTTTTTGCAGCATGGGGCTTTCTTGGTATATTGATTTCCGTACCAACCTATGTTTGTAACGGTATCGTACGTTGAGTCTACGTTACGAAAATTAAAGCGCGCGCTAGACGTGCGGAATGTAAGCTCAGCACAGCACTAATAAATGGGGAGGATAAGGAGAAATTACCTGTAAATCCTCCAGTCTCTGTATAAACGATATATGAAGCGTATCCCATCCCAGAGTAGAGGACCGTCCATGCGGGTCCGAACAGCCACGGAGGTGGCGTCCAGGAGGGCTTCTTCAGCAACTGGTACCAAGCCTTGCCATCAGGTCTTTTGACCTGGCCCCTCATCGTCAAAGTGCTGACCCATCCACCCATGTTGGGCGCCAGAATAGCTCCAAGTATTCCCCAGTTTACCATTGTGTCTATGGATTAAAGTTTTTTTTAAACTTTGAAACGCTCATATAAAAAAGTTAGGTAGGTACATACTATAATAGTAAAACCGGTCAAGTGCGTGTCGGGCCACGCGCATTGTAGGGTTCCGTAGTTTTTTATAACAGCCAAGTGCGGGTCGTATTCGCTGACTGATAGTTTCGTACTATGCTCTAACTAAAAGCCAAACATGACTACCTACCTAATTTGACTTCCAATACAAAGCCTCACCTGATCCGACAAATTTGTAATAAATCGTTGGAATATGGCCAATAAACAAAAAGGGAGACGGAATAAAGTGGCAAAGCAATTAGGCGTTTGTTAAACAAAAAGTAAAGAGAAAGCCGTCCTATGCAAACTATAGGTACCTACAAATGTGTCTATGTTTGGCGGTATGTTAAGGCACTGGTAGAACACTTCTCACTTCTAGTGACTGTATGCAGTATGCACTTGGAAGTTAGACGCCCCACGCTGGCCCGCTAGTTTAAAGTCCCATGCCATTTAAAAATTCCATAGGTAAACAATGCATTCCGTTTATTTTAAGAAAATTAGAAAGAAAGAAAATACATTTATTTGCGGCAAACATGACGCATAAAAAAAGAACAAACACACAAAAAGAAATAAAAAGTGGGGGGTAAACATGCGTCAAATTCACGCAAAACGGCCATCGCTCAGCATAATGCTAAGACCATATAATATATACGAGACAGAGCCCTATACAATAATAATTGGACAAGAGGACAAGAGTTTACTTTTTTCCATAAATAATGACCTATTAAAACTGGACCACCAAAAAAATCCATTAACTTTTGGATTAGTTATTGATTTTTATAAAACATTTATACGTAAAAGAAATCTCAGTTGCATGTTTGAAACAAAAACGGAACGGTGCAATCATCTGACAACAGTGACATTACGTCACTCAAACTATTACTCTACAAAATTAAAAAGTACGGAAATTTCATTGCATTCCCATACCTTTGCATTACTCTTATATTTGACGGTATAATATTTGTTCCGGGAAGCTGATTTCACTTGGAAATTTTTATTTTACTTAAACTTACAAAATTTCTGCGTCTATCAGCAGATTTTCCAAGAAAAAACTTGAACAAGTAAGTACTCAACTTTGACTTACATTATATGTCACCTTTCTAGAAGTTTACCGGCGTTTTGTAATGTAAATAAATTGCGTAATGTGGACGGGACACTCACTCAACATAACTGTACATTAGAATTTTAGCTCAATCATCGTTGATAGTGCGTAAGTTACGTCACTCGTAATTAATTGCCTAAATAATACTGCGGTAAGTTGTTTCAATATCTAATCTAATCGGACGACACGAGAACTTTAATCGATATTTGGAGACCGGCTTTACTTTTCAGTCCTATCATTAACTTTTTTATTAATTTTAAAACCTTCATAAACGACCTAAGTGTTGTCTTATTTATCCTAGGTGTGTGTCGAAAAGAATTAAATATAACAAAAAAATGGAGCTTGAAAGGTATGATAGTTCAAAGTATTCATGATAGGTACTCAACCCAGAGGGGAAGTGGTTGACTAGTTGTGGTGAAAAGTTGAGTGTTCAAATAAACCCACTTTAGCTTAATCCTATTAATCCTAAATTGACTCAAATAGAATAAAATCTTATTCAGCATAAGGTTTATAAAATCAAGTAAAAATAAACCCTTTGCTGCAATCAGTAACACTTGAACTGTTTACATTTTCTTAATATTTAAGCGCCAAGCATTAACTATATTTAATAATTCTTAATTTAAAAGAAGACATCGACGCTCCCAAGCAATAACCCGGTAATCGAAAAATCAAAATTTTACAGGAGAAAAGATTTACTGATTTTATCAAATATCTTTTCAACAAGTGGGACTATTGAAGTCATTGATGCATTAAATGAAAGGTATTTTTTTACATCAATGACTTCAATAGTCCCACTTGTTGAAAAGATATTTGATAAAATCAGTAAATCTTTTCTCCTGTAAAATTTTGATTTTTCGATTACCGGGTTATTGCTTGGGAGCGTCGACATGTCAAATACAGCAACTGTTTAATTTATACTTCATTTAGTTAGATTATTCGGACTCTACTTGATTTTAATCTTCATATCACCGCTCATCTCTCTCTTTCTTTGAAATGATTTGACTCCATAAGGTTTTTACCCGCTTTCTCTCTCTCTGCGGTCCCTCATGCCAGTTCAGAGTTGCATCTGGAGTGGATAATCCGCCTCCATAGGTTTCTGTCCAGCGCATCCCTTACTCCAGTGTAGAATTTTTAGAATGAGGATCCCTTCACCTGATCGGTCCATCATATTGGTGAAAGACCGTGCAATTGTTTGCCTTCGGTGCTCCCAACCACAATCAGTTTACCCGCTCAGAGGGGAACAATTTTAAAATCCTATATTACCTACTATAACTATTTGGCACTTGCAGTATGTTGTGCCTGTTGTTGTGTCAGCCAGTTATCTATAAAACTAATTTACTTCATTTATTTTGTTTACAAAGGTAAACAAAATAAATGAAGTAAATTAGTTTCTATCAAAATCAATTATTCCAGAAAGTTCTTTTCCATCTGTAATTTTCTCGGTATCAGCCTAGTCTATATATTAATTTGTGCCTGATTGATGTCAATAGGCTCACCATTATTACATGGGACTTAAACATGGCAAAATGTGTGTGTACTTAATACACCATTAAATTTTGATCAAAATTTAACGGTGTGTATATATGTCTATCTAACTCTTCTGGGATTACAGGCATGATGTTATGTTACGTTTCTAGAAAAATCTACCAATACACTTAGTAGGTATAACAACTGGATAAAATTGATTCGATAATGATAAAATTCATCTTTGATTTATTGATTTATCACAGTGGATCAAATCAATGAATACATCATGTGATTATTGAGGTTGTTCTAGAAACCTTGTCACTAAACGGTTTTAACAATTTGTGCTGCATCACAGTTGCCCCGCTAAACAGCATGACAAGTCAAAACTATTGCAGAATTAAAAAACCAATGAAAGACATAACTCACCCATTTATACTAGGGAATGTATAATCTCCACTCACTAGCATAAAACTAGATCTCGTGACAATTTTCCATACTATAATTGTGCATTGGTATCCATCTATAATTGTTATAGTCATGAATGTTACAGATAAAATGCATGTTTATTAGCTATGCATAATGATAACTGTAACATGACTCAAACATCAACAAAAATGCTGCCTGTTTATTTGAATCTTGTTATTTTAATTATTTCAATATGGTGTACCTGTAAACTAAAGACCTAACACCATAATTGAAATAGTAATAATAGACGATAGACCCTTTCCCCCTTATGACAAAACAAGGTTTTTCTTTCGATCAGGTTTAAACCACACCCAGTTATAGAATTAAGAACCCAACTGATAGAGAAATGCAGTTCTTTATACAAAAATGACAGCTTAGTTTGGTGCTAAGTTGTCATTTTGGTATCAATAACTTTGCCTAAATCGAAATAAAGTTCGAAATAGGTACAAGTACTGGCTCAATAGTTTAGCCTAGAACTAAACTTAGGTTAAAGTAAATAATTGATCGTTTCGAGGACTCTTTAGACTTAGACTGTCCTAAGTCTAAAGGGTCCTCGAAACAATCAATTGCAATCAAATGATTTATTGTAGTAATATTGTCAATCGCTTCAATTGCATTTGGTAGACGAACGTTTGCACATCAATTTCATTTCTGCAATAGATTGTTTTGGGGACCCTAAGACTTGAATTCTAAAGTGATTAATCATAATAGGAGTCTGAAAGTATCACACACGAACACGAAGAAACATCAACCTCCATAGAATGACCGCACCGCACCACATTTATTTTATTGATAATGGTTGCGTTGCAGCCCGTATAATGTCAAATTCCAAACTGTCAACTAATTCGTTCTACCCACTATTTCAGCGTCAACGAATTCGTCATGGCAAACTTGTCAGCTATTGGTTCCATCATCCTTCCCAACTTGGGAGGCTGGGCTAACGGTGTGTACTTCGCTGGACAAATCCGCAGGGAACCAGGACAGAAGTCCTGGTATGATGACCTCAAGAAGCCATGCTGGAACCCTCCCAAGTGGGTGTTTGGACCCGCGTGGACCATTCTGTACAGCAGCATGGGTTATGCCTCATATATTATTTATGAAGAGTGCGGTGGATTCCAAGGTAAGCTTTTTTTAATATGTTGATTTCATTTTAAAGTAGTTGTTGTCTAAGGGCTCTATTTTATATTCTCATAGGGAAAATTTTACCATAGAAAAGCCCACTCACCAATATCCCACTGATCATATGATCTGACCAAGATTATGTCTGGACTTTAAAAGAGACTGTGACCTCTGAGTTTGTTTCGGCCTTTCTTCTCAGAGTAGTCAGATAGGAAACGCCGACCTCATCTAGTTTTAAAATATGATTGACGTGTAAAAGTGTTTGTACAAACCTACTTAAAAAAAAAATCATTTATCATTTACTAATACTTATCCTACAGACCATTCACAAGTATTTTACCTCTGACTCAGCTTTTGATTTTACTCTCTGCAGCAACCTTATAGTACCTAAATGAGAATAAAGATCACAATGATTTTGACAGACCTGTCAGTGGAAGCAATCAAATAGCAACCTTATTTTAATGAAAATAAAGATCACTTTGATTTGGACAGTGATGCACAATACCAAGTATTTATCTTTGCAAAAATAGCTGCGCTACAAACCGCCTAATTTCCTTATCTTTTTGCCGAATCATGAGTTAATATTCTGGTTTGTCCGCACGATGACATATCAAGCTATACATATCCAATGTAAGCTGACTTCTCATTGTACGACAAACTTACACAATCCGAGGTCAGCTAAAACAGGAAATGTATAGCTTGATGTGTAGCCGTGTGTACCATCATATCAATGATATGTAAAATGTCTAGAATCAAAGAGAATTTATTACATACCGCCGTATTGCCGTGCCGTATTGTCTCTATGTAATAAATTCTATTTGATTCTAGAGACACTGGGATAATCTTTTATTTGAGAACTGATAACATATCTGTTTGCAGTGAGTGAGTAAGATAAATCACTTGTTGTCAAGTGATAGTAACATGCATATTTAGGTATGTTTGTATTTCATAATACTAGCTGTTAACCCAGCTTAATACGGCTAAAAGAAAATATACAGGATTCGGCTCGTCACTGTTAACGAGGTCTGTGAGATGCGTCGTCCAAAAACATTGAATAACGCATCACATCACATAGACCTTATTTTATGTTCTGAGTTGAGCTACACGATTACTGACAAATGAGTTCATTACTGACAGATGGCCCTGACTGGACAGGTCCACTTAGGACCATCTTAGACACATCTCTGCAGGGTCCTTATATGACCTGACTAAGATTATGTCTGGACTTTATAAGAGACTGTGACCTCTGAGTTTGTTTCGGTGTTTCTTGCCAGAGTTATCGGATAGGAAACACTGACATCATCAAGTTTTAAAACATAATTTATTTTTGGCATGTCAAGTAGGTACTGAAAAATAGGTATCATTTATCATTGTATCTAGGCAACTGTAAAATGATCAAACAACACTTAATTATTTACCATATATGTACACACACATATAAACAGACAAGAAAAAACCGAACAGAAAAATAGGTACAGAGGTGAAGCCACCCCAATTGCGTAACACACAATCAATCGGAATCTGAATCATTTTGAAGCAAATTCCTAATCCATTGCTTCATAAGTTCGAAAAATGAAACCGATTCCGATTGATCGTGTGTTACGCAATTAGGGTGCTTATTTCATAAGAAATCTCTTCCAGCATAAGTACCTGTCATAAAGTCTTTCCGTCGTGACAATACACGATAGAGACAACAGGATATTATGAGCGTTGACAACGTACGGCATTTCATACAAACTTTCAAGTCCTTGTTTTTCGAAATGCATGAACCGATTTTAATGAAACTTCCTACGCATAAGCAGGATATATAGGTCTAAAAAGTTAATTGAGAACATTTTCGAAAAATAGTGTTACGTGTAAATTCGACCGATTTTAAATTTTCCATAGAAACAGAGATTTCCAATTATCTTTTTTTAAATAAAACAATTCGAAAATGTTATTAACTAACTTTTTAGACCTATGTATCCTGCTTATGCGTATGAAGTTTCATTAAAAGCGGTTCATGCCTTTCGAAGAACACACTTGAAACACAGGACAGGACAAAAAACAGGACTTGAAAGTTTGTATGAAATGCCGTACGTTGTCAACGCTCTTAATGGCGGCTTAAAATTCAGTTGCGTTTGAGTATTATGGCAATAATGTACAACAAGCTGGCCTTCATTAGCGTCAGATATAACAAAATACTACTTAAAATACTAAATACTACACATCTTCATTATTACATCACCTCATAAATATTACCTAAAGGTAAACACACCTTTGATCAATGACATCATGCAGTAAGCATGCTAAAAGGTGTGAAATCAATCCTTAGTAACCATTACAATTATGATCGCTAAATATAAATAAATTTCGGTTGTTATTGATAAGTGTTGTATCTATTACCACAATGCTAGTTTGGGTTTTCTAGCAGGAAGCTGTTTCAGGAAATAACTAACATATTAATGATTATACTTTGCAATTTTGTCTCTTTGTCAATACAATGGCGATTTAGCCCAAATATGATTAAATACAAAATATTTGATAAATGATTTCATTTCTGTAAGTACAGACAACCTTGAACATAATACTTTAGCGATAAAGTTGAAATTCTATTAAAGAAATTTGACAGATTGTAGTAAACTGATGTGCTGGCGTCTGCACGTTGGCACAAAAACTTTTACACGTCAACTATATTTTTTTAAACTAGATGAGCTCGGCGGTTTGTCTCTTGGTGGCAGGCCCAGTAATACAATGACGCACTTAAGACATAGAAAAGGCCACTCCATGCCCCACCCTGAATCCATGATATGAGTTGCCTCACCCACTAGTGCGCAGTGGTTCGATCAGTGGTCCTAACGAGAGCTGTGGTACACGGAAAGTCTGAAGTCGCATTTTGTATGAAACAGGATGAAACGTGACATCACACGTAACACACTATCAGTAGCAATGTTTTTCATTTTGACGGTTCAACAATATTCATTGCGTTATTTACGTTGTGGAGTAGACACATTTTTCCAACATAGATTAGCAATATTCTTCAAAATTATTAAAATTGACATTGATAGCAATGAGGAGGCTGGCTCGTTAATAACATTGAATTAGGTGGAAAATAAAAATTTGGAAAGTTTTAAATCCTTTTTTTTACACCGAAAACTAAATATACCTACTTACATTGTTACAAGTTGTGATATTTCATCATTTCATTTAGGGCTGATTTTTTAATCACCTGATAACTTTATTCGAGGAATAACATTGACATCTGACAGATTTTTTATGGAAGAACTGTCAAAAATTCAAATATAATTTTTCCTCAGATAAAATTATCTGGCGTTGGAAAAATCAGCCCTAAAACAATGAAATATTTGACATTTATTTGCTATGTTGCCACTATTCAGAATGCACCCTTTTTATTCTATGTATACATACGCTCATCTATTATTGAAGTCTACAAGTTTAAAACTTTATTTCGTTTATTTTTCAGATGAAGCAGTATTACCCCTGACCCTGTATGGAGGTCAGTTGCTCCTCAACTGGGCATGGACACCCATCTTCTTCGGGTTGAAGGACTTTAAACTGGTAAGTACACCATGATACGGATTCTACCATTATTTAATTCATTATTTATTATGCTTTACGCAACATAAAAGGTAGAGCTTCATGATTGCACCAACCACTGTTTGTCTCTATATCACCCAAAGGTTGACTGGTGTAAATGCCTATGGCATTAAGTCCATCTCTGTACATTTGTGTGCTTCAAGTATTAAATAAATAAATAAAAGGTACAAGGTTGACTAAATACTTAGGAAGTCTTTAGTTTCATGGATAATATTAGCCAGTCATTTCCAAAGATGTTATTTCAAGTTTCCTCAGAATATGATACTCAAATACTAAGATTATACAGGTTCAAAAAAAATTCTGGCTGGGTCTTCATAGACGGGACAGATATTGCATAAAAATCAAGATAAATAAAAAATACCGCGTGCAGCACAGTACCACGTGATAGAAGTGAAACTTCTCAAAAAAATAAAGAATAAGAGAGATTTAGTGTGAGAGACAGAGAGACTTGTATCTTTCTTCTCTCTCATGTAACGAAATGTACCTAAACGTGACACGTCCTTGAAATTTCACTTAATTATCGTCCAATTATCCAATAGCCGCCTAAGAAGTTAAACTTCAAAAGTTTTTTTTTTTTAACTACCTTACTTACTAATCCCTTATTTCTCTTTTCCCTACTTATTAACCCTTCATATGTCATATGTCCTTCATATGTCTTACCCTTCATGTCTGTAATTATGGCATTCAATGGGTTAAGAGATTTTTAAGCGTCAAAATGCACAAGAAATAGGAATTTATTCTGGCTGCCTCTTCCAAAAGGTAGTTTGATATGGACTACTCCATAAAGAACAATACAAGAAACTCCATAGTTACTCTTTTGCCATCTCTTACGGAGTTCTTTTTATCTAAACGTTTCCCATTTCTAATCACCAGGCTTTCATCGAGATCTCAGTGCTGTCAGGCGCAGCCTTGGCCACGACCGTGTCGTTCTTCCCCGTCAGCAACAAGGCTGGGCTCCTCATGCTCCCCTACCTGGCGTGGCTGGGCTATGCCAGCTCCTTGTCTTACTACATCTGGAGGAACAACCCGAAAACAGACGGACCTACCGTCACCGAGATTAAGGATGAGAAGAGCCAGTGAAGGTTTGCATCAATTTATTTTTTTAATTATACTCTAATTTTAAAACCGACCAGTCAACCACCATTTTCAACCAGTCTTACCAAGAGGTATCGTGTTACCCAGTAACTGGGTTGAGTAGGTCAGACAGGCAGTCGCTCTATGTAAAATACTGGTATTCAGCTGCATCCGGTTAGACTGGAAGCCGACTCCAATATAGTTGGGAAAAGGCTAGACAGATTGACTTTAATTTTAAAAATGTTGGATTTGTTTTCCCTAAATGCTGCAGTAGTTCCGAAAGTCAGTGGGAACAAAAAATCTGACTTCCATAACAAACTACAGGATAATTTTTTGTCAATCTGAACTAAAGTCTTTTGAGTCTGAGTCCAAACTCTTTGAATAAAAATTTAAAATTGGAAGTGGTTCTCTATGATTATTGCTTCTCCTTCTCGCAAATACTTCTTATCTTGTTCGTTTAGTATTATGTTGGTTCATATTATTTTTTCAAACTTAAAATATGCATAATGTTTAGTCGAGACCGGTTTTAATAATTACCTTATTTATTAATTATTTAATTAATTATTCACTATTTGTACTGTCATTAAAAAAAAGTACCTAATATACTCAATGAATCCTTTTCTTTTTCAGATAATAATCAACAACAAAAAACGCTTAATGACTTAACTATTTTCTTAAGTCTTCGAACAGCAATATGTTCTTAGTTTTAGAAGCATATTTCACGCAATAAGTGCAATTTCTACGAACTTATATTTTTTAAGTAATAACTAGGGTGATACCTTGTCGCTATTGGTAAGGTCTTGGGTAGCAGGTGAGACAGTGAATTTGAGTATATCACCTGGAATATGTGGCCTGTTCGGGTTTAATACGGCATTTCCTAGCTTAAAAAAAAATAGGAAAAACCCTTTTGTAAAGGTCAATTTATTCATAATTCACTGTCTCATCCATGTACTAAACTGTTGTATAACACCCTAAAAACACACTACTTTGTGAATTTAATAGTTGTCTACATAATTACAGTATTTGTATCGCATTTATCTATCAATATAAAATATTGTATGAGAAACGGTGATTTTTGTAACTGATCGCCTTTATCAATGTACAGACGCCAGCCAGGTCAAGCTACCCGAAACTGTCAAATTTTCCCAATCAACCTTGAACCTTACGCTCTAGCGATAAAGTGGAAAATCTATTAAAGAAATTTGACAAGATTGTAGTAGCTTGGTGTTCTGGCGTTTGTACTCTGTTGTAAAAACAATAATAAAATTAATGTTGTAAAGCAGTATTGTGCAATTATTAGAAGTACATTTTACTAACGCATTTATTATATAACTTTTATAGGAATAGAATGTTTTGTGGGTAGTATTGCATTTATTGGACCCGTGTTAGAAGTTTGTACCTTCATTGGTTTAGCGGTAGCAAACACAGTTTCGAGGAATGATTTAAATCGTTAGATTTCCCCTCACCGTCCACACTGAAAACAGTGAACGTACACAATAAGAATGAGAGCAGTGGCCGCCCAGTGGTAACGGCCGCGACTTACCGAGTGTAGGTCGAAGGTTTGATCCCCGTCAGGCGCTATAATTTGTGTAAATTATTTCATCACCACTACTCTCGAAACGGGGAAGGAAAACATCGTGAGGAAACCGGCATGTCCTGGAACCAAAAATTCGAAAACATGTGATATCTGCCAACTCGAGCTTGGCCCGCGTGGTGGATTACGGCCCACTCCCTCACACCGAGAGGAGGTGTTCCAGCAGTGGGAACATTATAGGCTGATTATGCTACACCATAATAATGGCGTTACTATGTCAATCAAGTCTTAGTCTTGTGTGTCAGAAATGTCAAAACGAAACAAACACGCCATCTTCTTTTGACGCGGCAGGGCGAATCTACGATTTAAACCTTTGATTTCGTCTTAGAAATCTAAATTAGGAAATAATTAATAGATTTTTTTCTTCAGAAAAATCAAATAGTTATTTCGTTCGTTATTCTGTGTTCAATTCTGAACGAGAGATACCGTAATAATTACGACAATAAAGTTACGAATACCCGCAAAAATTGTTGTATTCTTATTCTTGTACCCTGAAATAACAATGTTGTTTTTATTTATCTGTATCTAGGTATAAGTGGAAAGTGTCCTTGGAAGCACAAATTACGTTATTTTTAAGCATTCCTGGATTGTATTTACTGTCATACATTTTTGAAATCAAATCGTAAAACTTGTAGTAGATTATTCGAAAAGTGCATTATTTGTGTAAATTGTAGATTTATCGAATATTTATTGTTTGGAGTTATTGTCTATCAATAAATCACTAAAATATTATGGTCTTGTGTTTATTTTATCTCTCCATGTAAAACCTTACTCCGGTATAATTATATGTAAAAATTTAATAAAATTGTTCAACAATTTTATTAAATTTTTTTACAATCACAATAAATGAATAGATAATAAAATTGTAATATGATTCGGAAAAGTAACTCCCCCTAGCACCTACCTCTAGTTTTCAGATAAGCAAAATCGTCAATAAGTTGTTCAAAGGTTATGTCTTTGAGCACATCACGTTCTTTGGACATTAGCGACAAACTGGTAAATCTTTCTTAAAGCATTGTATTTCTTAATTAATTTTTATTTATTTATTTATTGAAATAAATATTTGGAGAAGGAGCGTTCTCCCCTGCAGTTAGTTACCATCATGCTTGCATGATTTTCTTGAGGGTAGGCCGGGGCTCCTGTCGATCGCGGGGCCCTGGGCACTTGGACACAGTGCCCATTTAAAAGAGGGGCCTGCCTGTCCCACCTTGGTAGGTACATACCAGCGAGTAATCCCTTGTCGCCGCCGTCGCGCACTCACTACTCGATGCTCACTTACTCGTTTTTAGTTGCTAGCTCTACTCGCTTCTCGTTATCGCCGGCGGTGGGACAGGCGCCTTAGGCCTTCAAATTGTTTAGTTAAATCACCCAATAACGAGACTTCGTGCGTGATTACAACTATATTCATCATCATCATCAGCCTATAGCAGTCCACCGCTGGACATAGGCTATATTGCACGCCATTTAAGTCGGCAAACGTAAGGTAGGACGCCCTCAGGCTAGGTGGAGCGACGATCTTCGTAGGATGGCTGGTAGTAGCTGGATGAGAGTTGCCGAAAAATCCCATAGATGACAATTCGTATCCATGTCCGTAAAAAGCTGTTCTTTGGTCTGTAGGCTTTTAGTTTTCAAGCCTAGGGGTTCTCAAGAGAAGCGTGGTCGTCACATAGACATTCTTTTGTTCTGTAATTCATCTCCAACCCTTACCATATCTAACACCCAGTCTGCAGCAGGTGTGGCCTGGCGGTAGCGCGGAAAAAGTGAAAATAAACCTTTTGTTGGGTCAAAATTACCTATTAAGTGCTTATACACACGAGCGACACTCCTGTATTTGAGCACCGTACTCAAACACACGCGCGACACGTTGTTAACGGCTGCAGTTGCGATATCAGAACATGGTAAGAGCGGTTTCGCACTACGTCCGATCGACGACTGTTCTAAATACGGACGTAGTGTGCAACCCCTCATATAAATAGTACTATGGCTACTTCGGACCGTCACTTCTCGGATTCGGATCGGACGTAGTGCGAAACCGCTTTTACTGTCTTCCATTATATAATACTGTGGGCACATCGATGAAGCAGCATTACGAAGTTACAGTTGCCCAACCTTATCGCCTTTTAAAACATTTCCAAAAAGACAGATTACCGCCTTATCCCTTCTTACCGAACGTTTTTCATGCAAAAACACATCCACGTAAAACCCTTGAAACTATTATCGGACATTTAAAACTAATGGCACTATAAATACGTCTTATCTTTTCGAATTGTAACTCTAAGTTGTTGAGATAAAGTCTGGTTTTGCACAAAAAGTCGTCACAGAAGGATTAGCTGCTTAGATCTCTGATGTCCCTCGATTCGTAACTTTGATTTATTTGGTCCGTACTACTGGTGCGATGTGTTAGTTTCGCTAAGTGGGATCATGGGGATCGGGGACACGCTTAGTGGCGATCTTATGGCTATTCAAACTATGGGAAGTGGAGATAAAGTTGGGCAGTAGAGCGACACTTGTGAAAGGGCTCTTCCGGGGTTCTACTATCGTACTTAATTTCGTCGGCTAGCAGCAACGTTGTTGAAGGTATAAATAATAATGGAGCAGTTATTAAGAAATTATTTAAAAAAAAAATACTCATCTCGATATGACTGCCTCGTTGGTACGGGGTTCGATTCGGGAATCGAACCCCGGATCAACGAGGCGGTCGAGCAAAGTTTTATTGGGTTTTTCCATTTGGAATTTGTCGGTACGAGCCCGCCGTCTGGATTTGTGCCCGGTTGATAGCAATAGGCTCGTCCCCCTATTACATGGGACTTAGACATAACTGGCGAAATGAGGGTGACTAAGTATACACCTATACATACACCTCTGCCTAACCATGCAGGGAGAACAGGCGTGGTGTTGTGTTATGTACACACACAAATACCCGCAACACGCAGCGCAGCATTCAAATGCTGCGCTGCGTGTCGCGGGTATTTGTATGACCTACAATTAGTTGTCCCGGGTCTGGCTGTATGTGTATGTTAGTTTAAATGACTGTAATCGGACCCACGATACAGGAGAAATTCCTAGTGTGGGGCAACGTTTTAAAAATAAAATCCTGAGATGAAATCATTTACCAGGGACTTCATTGATTTTATCACTGGACTATAAAAATTGTTGTGTGATTGCTTGTAATCGTATCTTTTAGTTTATCTTTATCAAGTTACATCCATGAATTTCAATGTAGAAAGAGTGGTCACAACCAAAACCCTAAAAAAAGGAATATTTCGATTGTAGTTTCACAAAATTTTAAGTCGAGATCCTTTGATAAAATAGTAGGGGTAAAGATAAGAGGAATGACTTGTTGAGGGAAGGATTATGGCCATTTCTCCGTTTGACAGGGGCCAAGTTTTTAGTGCCCTCGATAGCTATTAGTATTCACATTTAACTTTAGTTTTGGCTGTTTGATTTTAATCGTGAAATTGCAAAGTATGGCCCTTACAAATGAAATTGGTGTTTTCTGTTTTGTCAAACTGGCCACTTTGGTCTCAAATATCTGGCGTTTGATTAGGAATTCCAAATTCAATTTTATTTTTTTTGGTGCTTCGAATTAAGTGATTCATTTTTTTTCGCGCCATTTCGTTTTTCTTTGACATCGTTCTGTTCACAATATAGAAAAAAACTACAAAAAAAATTATAGGTAAGTACTGGAAAAAACTGACTACCTGGAAAATATACTTAATACGAGTTCCAATGGGGAAGCTACTGTAAAAGAAAACTCGATGCGTTTTCGTTCTGGAAATTATGACGCATATAAACGCTCATCGCAATTGTTGAACCCAGACGGAACGGCGAAATCCAGCCACAAGCGAAAGTTGGCTAGAAAAGGTACCTACTAGTAAGGTCTGGTGGACCAGTGCCGGTGTCATGCAGCAGCAGCAGCTGGATGTGAGTTGTCGAGAATCGAACTGAATAGCGAGCAACTGGAGAGTCCTATGTCCAGCTGTGGACTGCTGCAGGTTAATGATGATGAATATTATGTTCGTAACACCATGATATATCTATCAATATGTTAAGAGAAAATCGTTTTTTTAATCTAGCTCTAATGAAAACCTTTTCTTTTGAGTCACATTCAAAAAGTGATTTTCTGACTGATTGTTTTTTTGACGAAGTACCTAGTCACAAGCATAAATAGGTATTTATGCTTGTGACTAGGTACTAAACTAGGCCCCGTTGAAGAACAGTTAACCATAGGAACCTACTTATTTCTGCAGCCAGCAAGCAGACGTGTTAGTTTATGAAGTGCGCGCGCGGCGTACCTAATATGTATAGGCAGGAAACTTCCTCCGTGACGTCGGAAACACAGCCATTACGCATTTGGCAAAAGGGTTCAGAAGTCGATATGCCCGTTATTATTACTATTTCCATGCTGATTTTGGTTACGGTAACCATTTCTGTTTTTGACGGCTATAGGTTACGGGTGTAACCTATGAGCACACGCTCGTAACTGTCAGCTGTGTGGCTAATAAAGCCTGTGAGCAGTGGTGGCCAAATAGTAACTGTTGCGACTTACGAATTGTAGGTTGTAGGTTCGAACCCATTCAGGCGCTTTAATTTATGTAAATTATTTCATCACCACTGCTCTCAAAATGGTAAAGGAAAACATCGTGAGGAAACACCGGTTTCCACCATAAAATTCGAAGACATATGACATCTACAAACCCACACTGGGCCCGCGTGGTGGATTTTGGGCCTCTCCCTCCCACTGAGAGGAGGCCTGTGTCCCAGCAGTGGGAAAATTATAGGTTTATTATGCTATAGCCTATCATGGCTGAGAAGTTACGTGCACAGCGGACACGTTGGAATACCACTTGTATGTTGGCTTGCTCTTGTATGTTGTTGTCTTGCTTGTATGTTGTTTTACTCTTGAGGTGCTTTCGCCTGCTGTCGAGATCACCCTTCCGCTGGTCTTCAAAGGCGTAAGCATGTCATAAGTAGGTAGGTACTCAGTCTCCCAGCATTGCAGGACAACCAAGATAGGTTAGGCAAAAAAATAAAAATTGCAAATTGCGCCAAATTCTAGCTAGAATATCTGCTTAGGTACTTCCTCGGGTCTAACTGGTGTTAGGAATTTTTTTATTTTTCACTGGGTTTACAAAAAAAAACACAAGAGGAACATGAAAACTTAAAGAAATTTCTCTCTGTTTACCTAGTAAGTTTCTTGGTTCAAAGTCAAAATATTTTATTTCACATAAAACTACATTGGCATTTATAAAACTTCAGAAGCTAGGTGCTGCAGTGCGATTCTGTAACCATCTCACCGTGAAAACTTAGGTGAAGTGAGCGTGGAGTGAGCTGTCATTCCAACTAATGCTAGGGATTGACACTATTGACAGCTCACGTCATCTAAGTTTTCACGGTGAGATTTATACAGAATCGATCGGCAGGTTCCAATTGGTCGTTTCTATGGAGAAGAGCCAGTAAGAAGCTCTACGGTTACTCTTTTAAAAATATTTGGCTTTTACAATGTTTTCAAATTACAGTGTTAATAAGTACAGACGCCAGCACGTCAAGCTTTTATCATTAAAGTATTAAGGTTCAAGGTTGATTAAGAAATTTTGACAGTTTCGGGTAGCTTGACCTGCTGCCGTCTGTACCTCATTATCTGCCTAGCCTTTTCTCAACTATATTGGGGTCGGCTTCCAGTCTAACCGGATGCAGCTGAATACCAGTATTTTACATGGAACGACTGCCTATCTCACCTCCACAACCCAGTTACTGGATAATACGATACCCCTTAGTAAGACTGGTTGTCAGACTTTCGGGCTTCTGACGACCCGTAACAACTGTCAAAGATCTACGAATGACAGCCGGGACCAACGGCATAACGTGCTTTCCAAGCAAAGACATTAAATTATTTACTCTATCTTAAATCTCTTTATTTCCAAGGCACGGAGGGTCTTGGTATGTGAAGATGGTCACCCATCCACGGACCAACCGCGGCAAGCATAGCTTACCCTGATCGATCGACCTGTGCGGCTGTTATTACTTAGCCACAAGCCCCTTAATAAGTATGTATGGGAGTACAATGTAGGCCTGTCGACATAGGAAATGGCCAGCAAATCGAAACATCTATGACTACAAGGCCTACAAGGTTCTAATTCTTAATTCCAGTCTGCGTAAACGTTTGTTATGTAAACCGAGATGACAATGACAATGTGTCATGTCAACTATGTACGATGTAAGTATGAACGTCGTGTGGAACATTACAGCGGAGCCTACATGCTGGACATAGTTCGGTACGCGCTTGTAGCACACTGCAAGATATGCTTTGAGCTAGACGTCTATCAGTAGACTGATGTGCCTACGCTTCCGTGACGAATCGAACATCAATCAATGTTTTCAAAGGGTCTTCTAATAGCAGTTTACAAATCCAAAACCCGATAGTCAGTCAGTGTAAATCAAAGAGACGACCGCCATTTGAAAAAAATATCTGCTGTTTCATGGAAAAGTAATACTTACGCGGCCAAAATGTATGCAGAGCAAAATTTTCTTTATAACCGACGAAAAATTCAAACGCAGGTTTCAGAATTATCAACTCAGCCTATCGCAGTCCACTGCTGGACATAGGCCTCTCCCAGGCGGCGCCACAACACCCTGTCCTCCGCCTTCCGCATCCAGTCCGTCCCAGCTACCTTGTTTAGGTCATCCGTACATCTAGCTGGGGGGCGTCCCACACTACGCTTGCCGATACGCGGTCTCCACTCCAAGACTTGTTCGCTCCACCGGCCATCGGTCTTTCGAAAAACATGGCCAGCCCACTGCCACTTCAGTTTGCTTACTCTGCAAGCTATGTCGGTAACTCCTGTTCTTTTCAGGATAATTTCCTTCCTGATTTTATCCTTCAAAGAGACTCCGAGCATAGCTCGCTCCACAGCGCGCTGAGCGACCTTGAATTTGTGGACCAGCCCGACTGTCAGTGTTCTCGTTTCGGCGCCATACGTCATGACGGGGAGGACGCACTGGTTGAAGACCTTAGTCTTCAAACACTGTGGGATAGGCGACGAGAAGAATTCAGAATCATGTATTTACTGAATTCATGGTTACAATTTGCGCACTGGTTATTTTTTTTTCCTGTATGTACCTATGTATGTAGCTCCCTGTTATGCCTGTATTAATGTTGCCTGCATTTAAAATTAAAGTCCTTTTCGGCTTGTACGTAGCCTACATGTTACCTATTTCTAAATCATCCCTTTCTCAGAGGAGTCTTACGATGCGTGCAAGAATGTATCATGGCCATTCTTGCACGCATCGTAAGTAAGACTATATCAACACACGCATCGTATCGATTAGGTGTGTACTGATGCTCAGCCTTCCAGAAGCTTGAGCATCAGTACACACCTAATTAAGTCATTAAGCTGATTACATGATAACCTCAGTAAACTGCGTGCTCAAATCTGGTTTTATCAAGCGAAATGATTCGTAGCACCGTGGATCATTAAGAATGGCGAATAGCTCTGATGATGTCACTTTCAGTCCCAACTTCCAACATGTTATATTACTATATTACACTAGCTTTTGCCCGCGACTTCGTCTGCGTGAAATTTTCCCCCACCCGCGCTATACTACTTCGTTTTCACTTAGCGTTATTTCTGAGTATTTTTTATTTTTACTCGGCTCCTAAGGGGCGTAGCCGTATAGTAAGCAGCATATAACCTTCCTCAAGAAATGGGCTATCAAATGCAAAAAAAAAAAACAAATCCGACTGGTAGTTCCAGAGATTAGCGCGTTCAAACAAACAAACTCTCTCGATAAAATCACCCCTTAACCAAGCCTAGCTTGAGAAAATCTGTAGCTATAGTTAATCTTGCCGTACACACAAGCTGTAACGAGCAAGATATTTGCGCAGCGTATGTTTCGGCATGCAGTGTCACGACATACGAGCGCTAAACTGGGCTCAGACCGCTCGCAGCGCTCCGAGTGCTCCGAGCGCTCAGCTGACATACTTCCCAAATTTAGGTTGGTCGCACTATATTGACACCTGTGATGTGTCGACCATGTGTGAATAAACATGATTGCTTAGGTTTATATAAGTGTGATTTAAAAGTGTCCGTGGAGTTTCTTGCCCGATCTTCTCCATAGGTACCTACTGCACTTTGGAATGGGCAACAAGCTTCATCTTTCTGACTGACTGACCCCTTGACAATTCAAAAGTGCCTGTAATTGGTTTATTTGATTTTTTTTTATTTTTATTTTGTTTATCAACCTTCACTCAAAGAGCACGAAAAAATATACAATCTCTCATGGACTTCATTCACCACACGGATTGTTCGAATGGGGGGTGTTTTCGCCAGTAGATTGGTTCTGGCCACGGGCACGTTTAGCAGTTGCGGGTGTCGCCACCTCAACACGTACCGGTCCGGCACTCTAAAGTTATAGAGGTATGAGGAACAGGGTGTAAAGTTCACTCATCCTCCATAGAAAAGGGAGGATCCTCCGGCCAGACGGGTGTTGTGTCTGGCGGGCAACTGCCCAACGACTGATGTCGGGAAGTTTGTATATATGCTAATTGCGCGGTAAACTCTGCTTGCGAGATGCAGGATTTGCGTGACTTCAGTATGACGCGTTGTTCGCATGTGGCGTTGTAGATACCGCTACAAAGTCTAAGTTCCAGTTGACGTAGCACTCCCGGTTTATATGCTACGCCACGCAGTATCTTCACTAAATGAAGAAATAAATTCTTTGAGTTTGAGATAATATGCTCTTAGGTATGTAAAGTTAATTAATAGATTTATTATAAGAAATAGGGACTGGTCATCTCTTAGCTACCACGGCTTATTTTAATTTTTGTTTTGTTTTTATCTTTTTTATAACGGACGCTTTTAACGTGCACGTCTTTCTACATCGTTCTGACATGCATATTTTCAACATGAATGATGTAACCAATTTTTTTAACAATTTTATGATTTAAAAGAATGTCCATGGAGTTTTTTGCCCGTTCTTCTCCATAGGTAACTACTACGCTTTGGAATGAGCAACTGGCTTCATCTTATTGACTGACCGAACCCTTGACAATTCAAAAGTGCCTATAATTGGTTTATTTGAAATAAATGCTTTGAGTGTGAAATTTATGTTATTTTTCAAATTGAATTTGTTTTGAAAACAGCTTCAATGTGCCTACCTAAGGCGGATCACACACTACAACGCACCACGTGACGAGGCGCATATAACGCAGCCCCTCGCGTGTTTTTTACATACAAATTCAATAAAAAAACGCGGGGAATTTGACTAGGTTTCCCGCGCTGCCGCGTGTGATCTGCCACAAGAAAGTTAGACATGATTTTAAAACTCTTCGTTTTGCTAGTCAATAAAAGCACTTGGTTTTGCTTAGAAAAGTTAGTGAAACTCATAATATGTAGGCTTACCTACTTACTACTTACTGTAGCTAAAGTTGAAATGGTTTCTAACTTTCTAAGATCTTCAAGCTTAACTTTGATCTTTGAGAGATTATTTGACATTACCTATTTACAGACAATTCTAATTTCAACTCTTTATTAGTGGTTGTAATGGCAAAAATATCATTTGGTGTTAAAAAGTTTTTATAATTATTTTTTTATTTATCCTTTTGATAGATTCTTTTATATTTTGTAAATTTGAGGAGTTTGTAGACTATATCTGTGACAGGCAGGCCTACGCTGTCCACCCATACCTACTGTAATTTGAAAACATTGTAAAAGCCAATTATTTTTTAAAGAGTAACCGTGGAGTTTCTTGCCGGCTCTGCTCCATAGGAACCGTGCACCTAGCTACTGACGTTTCATAAGTGCCCATGTAGGTGATGTTTGTGTGAAATAAAATATGACAAGAGGACAGTATATGCTTGTCAACAAGTACTAACAAAACAGAAAATGGTCTACAAATCTACAGTCTAAAAAATTAATTCCAAATAGGTACTGTACAATCTGTTTGGCGCCAGTTTGTTCAATCAAAATGTTAATTCTAGCACATTACTGAACCCACTCAAATGTGTCCGTTTAGTGTGACTGTAACTGAAGAATCTAATTATTTATTCAAGTCATGTACTTCCTAACTAATGCTGGTTAAGCACCTGTCCCACTGCCGACGAGGAAGCGACTAGCTATCAATCTATCAAGTGAAAGTAAAAGAGTATACAGCACATGATTCTAGAACACCAAGCGTAGAAATGTTTCACTGTTATCAAAAAATCTGCTAATTCATAGAAAAGTGCAATACCTACGCGGTCAAACTGTATGAAACAGCTTATTTTTTTATCGGTTGTGGCAGACTACGGCGGATTTCATATGGTTTACTTATTTGCTTGCACGGATTCATTGCTTAGTTAGCATGAGCTTTTTAAACAGTTCACTATGATATGATGATACTTAATATTTAACTGTTTATTTACACACACACAAACAGGGTGGCAGGGACATCGACGCCAAAACTGTAACCTTGAATTCAGCACATGATTCTAGACCTTCCTTCCCCTAACGGAGAAACTTTTAGTTGGTTATATTCATTTTGAAAAATAAATGTCATAAACCGTAATGACTGGTCTGCAGCTATGATAATAGCCATACCATTACAAAGAGTTACCAAAACTACAACAGGTAAGCTACACCTGTAAACAGATCCCGTTTATAATCTGTTCCATTTGTGTACCTTTGGGAGCATTTAGCTACACAATACACAAAACGGTTGCAATTTTGCACATTTAGACAATATGTGTGCAAATGGCTGATGATATGTTTGTTCAGTGCAGACTGCAGCGGATTTCATATGGTTTACTTATTTGCTCGCACGGTTTCATTGCATATCATGATGCTTCTAAACTGTTCACAAGATACTTATTATTTAACTGTTTATATACACACATAATATACAGGGTGGCAGGGATATCGACGCAAAAACTGTAACCTTGAATTCAGCACATCAATCAATCAACAACTCAGCTCATGGCAGTCCACTGCTGGACATAGCCCTCTCCCAGGCTGCGCCACACCATCCTGTCCTCCGCCTTCCGCATTCAGTCTGTCCCAGCCTTCTTTAGGTCTTCCGTCTATCTAGCTACATTTTAGCTATACAATGGAAATCTTGTTCCTCACTACTCCTTAGATTTAATTACATCAAAAACTATCTCCCTACTTATGTTACCATGAATACAGAACAAGTTGTCTCTTACTTATGAGCGCAGAACCAGAAAAAACTTACTTTAAACAAAGCCAAGCCCTGGCTGGATGCCAGGAAACCTAACGAACAATACTTTATCTTAATTTCATATTTAAAACAAAGTTCGCCAACAGTTTTTTGTGACACATTTTCTACAAAGTTATACTAAAATCATGCCACCATCAGCGGCAGCCATCTTGGTTTAACCAGTAATTTAAAATGGCGGAGCGTGTAGATGAATCTGAGTTTACAGCAGTTTAATAACGTAGTTAAAAACGTTAGGACTCGGAGTATCTGAGAATACAAAGTAGTATGTATGTTCGAGCTTTATTGTCTGTATCAAAATAATTAACATATTGAAGAAGCTACACTAAAAAGTTGTAAACATTCATGAGGAGTTACCTACCTATGTATATTATATATATATACAATTTGGAAGGTTTTTGATTCCTTCACACCTCTCCAGTTATGAAGTCCCATGTTATAGGGGGGCGTGCATCAACCAGGCACAAATACAGACTCTGAATCTGCAGTTCTTTAGATTTTCTCCTTAAAATCGACCAGTAGAAACAATATAACCGAATACCCACTGATTTGAATGTCTATAGAGTGAATCAGTACGCAAAGTCCAAACAATGGTGTTGTTAGGACAAACTTTTTAACTAGGAACGTGGGGTGGCGCTCATTTGAATAATCCAGCGCTTCGGTGATCCGTTAGACTCTATTAACGTCACTCATCTAGGATGTAACTGTTGGGGGACCGCGCGAGGTTGAGTTACGACGGTTTGGGTTTGAGTCGAGATATTAGTTATTTATTAGGCCTTTCAGGGACAAAATCTTAAGATTAAGTATAGGTACCTAAGGAATGAATACACATCGCTCAAGTGGCCGCGAAAAAAGAAGGTCATTTATTTCAGGTACCACCTAACCCATATTAGAAAACGATTACAAATTAATAAATTCAAAAATTAATAAATTATAAACCTTTACTTTCAAACATAAACTTTATTATCGTTTGCAGTAGTTTAAAAAGTAAACGTAATTTTTTAAATAAGAAGAATAATATTTATGGTAAAATAAAACATAATTTCTAAGCGAGAAGGTTGATAAGAACTACATATGTTGCAAAATAAGACCACAACATTAATATTGTTGTCGTATTTTTTCGGCCGTTTTTATGCACACAACGGAAATCTAGTACTTACTATTGATGATCGAAGGACGAAACGAAGTACCTGACCAAGAAGATCATCATCATCATGTGTGGTATGTAATGGTAGCGTATGTATGTAATAAGTAAATAAAAAAAATCATCTACCTAGCCTTTTCTCAACTACATATGTTGGGTTCGGCTTCCAATCTAACCGGATGCAGCTGAATACCAGTATTTTACATGAAGCGACTGCCTGTCTGACCTCTACAACCCAGTTACTGGATAATACCATGCCAAGAAGAAGACCTTATAATCACAGAAATAGTAGTCGAATACCCTACCTACCGAAATCTGTGATGTAACAAACAAGGATAATAATTGTAAAAAAGTATTGAAAAAACATTTCCTTGATTTGTAATTTAATTTAAGAATTGAACGTGTGGGTACATCTATGTAATGAATACGCCGAGATGATGTGTCTAATATATCACGGTTAAACCCGCGATGGTTTGTGTGGTATATTTCTTTTATCATTAACTTATATACATATAACAGGTTTAGAAAAATTAAAAATATAAATATAGCAAAGCAAATTGCACTCAATAATTACATTTCCTCAGGTCGCAACAAGTTACGTCCTACCCAAACAGAAGTGTAGCGTAATTGACTTAAAACTCGTCTCAAGTAACTTTTCTCGGCGAGAGGCAAATTAACATGGGTAATGGCCGGGAACCGATAGACTCCTATATATTCTGGTCGGGTATACCATCAGCCTTATACCAACCCTTACACGTCCACTCAATGAGGAACCAAACCTTCTTAGGACTTAGCTAGTTTACGGGGTAATTACGTAACACACATAAGTAGCACTAGCTTTCATTGCTTTACAATTTGATTTAAAATTTTGTACATTTTACATGTCCGTGGAAACATCTTATACTCTGTCCTAGGTTAACCGTTTTTAGGGTCCCGTAGCCAAATGGCGGAACCCTTATGGATTCGACATGTCTGTCTGTCTGTCCGTCCGTATGTCACAGCCACTTTTTTCCGAAACTATAAGAACTAGACTGTTGAAACTTGGTAAGTATGTAGATGTATTCTGTGAACCGCATTAAGATTTTCACGCAAAAATAGAAAAAAAAAACAATACATTTTGGGGGTTCCCCATACTTAGAACTGAAACTCAACTCTTTTTTCATC
Organism: Apamea crenata; assembly: GCA_949629185.1. Classification (NCBI taxonomy): domain Eukaryota; kingdom Metazoa; phylum Arthropoda; class Insecta; order Lepidoptera; family Noctuidae; genus Apamea; species Apamea crenata. The sequence continues at coordinate 1,267,369 of OX451375.1, forward strand.
AAATTCATCATTTTAACGTCTAAAGAGAATCATAAAACTAAATGAACTTCCACCGAAAATTGGTTTGAACGAGATCTAATAAGTAGTTTTTTTAATACGTCATATATCGTAGGTAAATTGTATTTGTACGGAACCCTCGGTGCGTTAGTCCGACTCGCACTCGGCCGGTTTTTTGATAGCTGCCTTAGAACGTTATATTCCAGATTACGTAAAAGTTAACTTTAAAATGCGTAATAAAATACATAATATAAACTTCCTAATTTTATTTAATTATCTTATTTATGACTTCTTACAGACATTATAATACCGTACGTGTATCAGTTTTGACAAAAAATATATAATTGTTCAGTAGAACAAGCAGCTAGCTAGCTAGTAATAATAATAATAATAATCGATCCATCATCACTGACAGGACTATTGTTGCCAATAAGCCTGATATAGTGGTGGTGGATCGATCAGAGCGGCGCGCAATGATTGTTGACATAACCGTCCCGCATGATGAGAACCTCGTGAAGGCCGAGAAAGATAAACAAATCAAGTATCTTGACTTGGCTCGCGAGGTTGTCGACATGTGGGATGTGGACTCAGCGATCATTGTGCCGATAGTCGTGACCGCCAATGGCTTAATAGCCAAGAGCCTCGACCAACACCTGAGGAGGCTCTCGTTGGGCAGCTGGATCAAGGGCTTGATTCAGAAAGCGGTACTTCTGGACACGGCTCGTATTGTCAGGAGGTTCCTCTCTCTGGAGCCCTGACCGCCGGTAGCTTGGACCCTGTTCCCGATACCGGTGGGCTACTATTTTTTATATTTTTAAATGTTTTTATAATTTTTATATGCAAATATTTAAAAATATAATTTATATGTTTAATTTTAAATAAAGGAAATAATAATAATAAAGAAATTTACTGACATAAAAAGCAGTTGTTACATACTTTGAAGCGCTGACTCCTGAGCTAGGTAGCAACCTGTGTTACAGGAGCCAGTGTCTTCGCCCATTTGTGGTACAATTAATATCAATGTACAATAAAACAATATAAAAAAAATAAGAAAAAGAAAAACATAATAAGGGAACGAAATGTAAGATGCACACATACTCTTAGGTATACAAAATCTTTGTGTGTGCTAAGTTGTTGTTCGATCTGTCAAAAAATGGTTAACCTATAGAACTATGTAAACGTTTAATGTATGTTGTAGTGACAAGTGTCATTTGGTTAAATAGGTTTTTATGTTTGTTATTCTATTTATCTTTTAATTTAGATCGTTTTATATTTTGTGAATGTGAGAACGTTGTAGGCCTTATAGACTGTGGATTTGTCGACCATTTTCTATTTTACTAGTACTTGTTGACAGTCCTACACTATCCTCCCATGTCTGTTAACACTGTAATTTGAAGACATTGTAAAAACCAATTATTTTTATAAGAGTAACCGTGGAGTTTCTTGCCGGCTCTTCTCCATAGGAAACGACCAATTGGAACGGTGCACATAGCTTCTGACGTTTCATAAGTAACATGTAGGTTTATGTTAAATAAAAAATATTTTGAATTTAATTTTAACAAGGCTACAAATTATACTTACCCCTCATAATATGTGTTACGCTATTTGTCTGTTTTACGCAATATTTTCTAACAATTTCGTAGAATTGTAAAGTTTTGTGGTATAGGACCCAGGAGTCACCAAACGGCGGACCGCGGACCGGGTTTTGGCACCGACCTATTTTATGCGGGCCTTAAGTAAACCCACATCAAAATCACATTAATATTAATTAATTATTTTGTTATTTTTGTTTATTAATAATATTTGTTGGATATTGGATATATATGGTTTGATACTTAGTAATCAAACAAATTAAAAAATAACCACAAGAATAGCTAGCGGATGGAGAAAATAATGGTACTGGAAATCCAGAGATTTGCATAAAAATAAAAATGCCATAAAAATAAAAGTTTTCAACACCTGTATCTTACCGTGTGTAACACATGTATGTGAAGCCTGGGCACTTACAAAACATCACAGCAGTCAACTACAATAGTGCCAAAGATCTATGGAACAAAGTAAGACAGGAACAAGTAAAATGGACCGAATAAGAAATGAACAAACATCTTGACCAGCAGGAGCTGGACTGGAGCGAAACAGGAAAAGTGGTGCAAATCAATAACTGATTGGTATCCCAGAAGTAGTGAACGGAAATGAGGAAAACAACAAAGGGGATAGAGGACAAGATAAACTTACAATGGTCCCTAACAGGAGGAGAGTGGCTCGTCATAGAATTCTATGGAAACAGTTAGAGGAGGGCTTTGCCAAGAGGCAAGCTTAATTGAGAGACATACTAGAGTAAATACAATTCAGAATGAATAAAATGAAATTAGTATGATTCAAGTAACAAGACTCATATAAAAACATAAATAAAAGGATACAGACAGGATAAGAAGCACATAAAAAAACAAACACTCACAAGCACAGACTACAATCTCACAAGGCAGCAATATGTCTGGATATAAGATATAAGGGCAATCCAGTCTGTTGGCGATCATCGCCAGGACGGAGTTGGCGCTGCCCCGCACTAAAGAGGCTTATTTTTTTTGTTGTTAGCCTGTACTGTCCACAGGCAAAGGCCCCCAAATCCTTCCAGAAACACTTTTCCTGCGCCACCTCGTACTAGCCCTCGCGGTTCGCGTCCAGATCATCTCAAGACCTCTTTCCGGGCGGGTCTCGGCGGTGACGTCCATCTTCAGGCACCCATTCTGTGGAAATTTAAAAAAGTAAAAAGAGAGGCTTAAATAAATACGTTTATTAAGAAAGTGTTGTGTAAGTATGCAAGAAGCTTTAAAATGTCTTTCAGAACAATGACGATGTTTCGGAAAAAACTTTCAAGGAAAAACTGTACTTAGGCATAGAGCTAGATTGGAAGGAAAAAGACAACGGTTTCTTTGTGTCCAAGTGTCTAACGTTCCTTAAGTGGCTCGATACAATTGAAGGGAGGTAGCTCCCCACAAACATTGTCTTCAAAACAAAAGAAATCTCATTACCCTCTAAAGTTTTTTAATCGTAAACACTGAATGACAAAGGCAATTAATGCGATACTTGAAATGCTTGAAGTTAAAACTTGAAGGTAAAATCGCTGAACTTCCACAGTCCAAGGTTTTTGAAGTCCCCAACTTGGTAACTTTGTTTAATAAAACTGTCATTAAAAAATATTAAATGGTTGTTTGTTCAAGCGGTTGGTGGGGAAGGTAGATATATATTGTTTTACTGCTTTTGTTTTCTAAGGGCCATGATTTTTCCATCGCCAGATAACTTTTATTCGAGGAATAAAATTGACGTTTGACAGTTTTTGTATGAAATTTAATTGTCGAAATTTCAAAATTATTCCTCGAATAAAGTTATCAGATGATTGAACAATCAGCCCTTAAAAAAATATTACGTTAGCGACTTTTTCATTTTGACTTTATGACATTATCATATCAGTCTGAAAGTTAAAACTTAAACTGAGAAACATAGGTTTCTCAAGCATAATCAGCCTATAATATTCCCACTGCTGGGACAGAGGCCTCCTCTCTGTGAGAGAGAGTTGGCCACCAAGCGGGCCCAGTGGGGGTTGGTAAATGTCACATGTCTTCGAATTTTTGGTTCTAGTACATGTCGGTTTCCTCACGATGTTTTGCTTCATCGTTTTGAGAGCAGCGGTGATTAAATAATTTACACAAAGTAAAGCGCCAGACTAGGTTCGAGCCTACGACCTACAGCTCATAAGTCGCGACAGTTACCACTGTGCCACCACTGCTTAGTTTTACTCCTAATAAACTTTAATTTATTTAAAAGTAAGATAATGCTTAACTTAAAAATGAGGAGATACTTCCGATCGACATTTATAGGTACGTATCTAAACTTCAAAACAAAAACGTATTGTTACGAAATATTACCTAATAGGTACCCTATCCTTAAAACTAGGGTCATTTCTTAATTGTGTTGTAAATTCGTCGTACATTTTGCAATAAGATAAGCCGAATTCCCTAGCAGTTACTCTTAAAATTAAATAGTTCCCCACAATCTCCTGAATAAATTAATTATTCTCCATCTAATATTCCCACAGTTCCTTTAAGCAAAGACTCCCTCCCAATAGGCCTTTCAAACGACGAGATGAGGAAGATAGAATACATTTTCAATCATCATCAATTCTCAATAATGTCTAACATTCAATTAAAGCCAGCCCTCAAAGGCTAAATCGTAATCATGCGCTTTGTAACGAAGATGTACAAAACGATATGGAGAGACCTTCCTTTTCTACAAGATTAGATCACCGCCGTCTTTAGCCTTCGTAGCTGAGATGTGTGAAGGGGTATCGTATTACCCAGTAACTGGGTTGTGGAGGTCAGATAGGCAGTCGCTCCATGTAAAATACTGGTATTCAGCTACATCCGGTTAGACTGGATGCCGTACCCCAACAACATAGTTATGAAAAGGCTTGGCAGATGATAGTGAGCTGAGATCTGAGTAGGAGCAGTGGTGACCCAGTGGTTCGTAATCAAGTAGGCAAGGTGAAAGTCATCGTGAAAAAACCGGCATGTCCCAGAACCGAAAATTTGAAAGCTTGTGACATCCACCAACCCTCACTAAGCCCGCTAGGTGGTTTATGGCCCACTCCCTCTCACAGAGAAGAGGCCTGTTTCCCAGCAGTAGGAACTTAATAGGCTGTTGACTTGTCTCTGCCCGCGGCTTCGCCCGCGTGGATGACGAAAATCAATCAAAATGAGAAAGAAGTTATCTTAGGTTCCATTTAATAGTTAAAGCTAATTTTCCAGCATTTCATTGGTACAGCTTTCATAGGTATAACTTATGCTGAGTTGAGAAATTTACATTCTGAGCAATGTCCCTTCTCGAAATTATAATCCACCTTTCGTTAGATCCGTGTTCAAGCGAAGATCCCCAATCTTCCAACGGTAAGGTAAAAATCAATAATGGAGAATCCAGTTCGGTAACTTTAATTGTTTCCATGAAAGTCTCTCACTTACATTGCAATATCTATTTTTTAACTTGAACGCAAAGTTTCTGATAGCACTTTGTTGCATTGTATTGATAGTTAATAGCTTTTTTAAGACAAGAAATGAGTTCAGCAGGTGGGACAGTTGCCAGACTTGTTCTTATGTTTAAATGAGTTTTATGAAATGTTTTAGAGACAGTAGCTAACATAACAGCGCCTAACACGCCAGGGGGTCTACTCCGAAGTGCAAAGTGCGAATGTTCGGAACGGACCGACACATGGCCGAACCGAATATTATTGAAAAATGCTCGGATCGGCTCAGTCGGGTCGGGACCATAGTCAATATTCGAAAGAGTGTAGGGGTGTAGGATCGGAACCGACCGAACCAAATAGTAACTTCGTAGCAGGAAACGGCCGAACAGTCGGCCGATACTACTTCGGAGTAGACCCCCTGTTTTCCTCGAAGGGTTAGGCAACCCCTAGTACAATAACATTTCGCTAGTTATGTTTAAGTTGCATGTAAATTGGGGGCCATCCTATTGCCAAACTAAGATCGCGAATTTTAATCCAAAATCTACATTTAAAAGTAACAAATACATCATCATCATCACAAATATGTCATCATCTGCCTAGCCTTTTCCCTATTTCCCCATTTCTCTTTCCCCAACTATGTTGGAGTGCCCACTCCAACATAGTTGGGAAAAGGCTAAGCAAAAAAACACTGTTATTCAGGGCTTCCGGTTATACTGGAAGCCCTTCCAGTATAACCGGATGCAGCTGAACAACAGTGTTTTACATGGAGCGACTGCCTATCTGACCTCCACAATTTTACTGGGTATATGGTAATACGACAACCAGTCTTACCAAGAGGTATCGTAATACCACAGGTAATAGATACCCCCTGGGAAGACTGATTGTCAGATTTTCGGGCTTCTTTAAACGAATATAATATTTAACTGTATAACTTAGTAATTAATAACTTAAAAGTTTCAAGTCCCAATAGTAACGTTCAAGTCTTTCAGTGCCGAGAGAGAATCGCTTCACTCTCCATTTATTTAATGTACTCTATAATTACTCAGTCGGAGTTCTATTTAATCGAGGATCTTTAATAAATGTTATTTCATCTAGTTCGTAGTGAAAGGCTAGATTGGACTGAGGCAGAAATATAGGAATACAGACTTCGGCGGGGTAATTTCGTAACACACTAATAAGGATAGTTCTTCAGACCGTATTTCGGCTAGCCTTCGGCGTGGGAGATATTATGGTGCACAAGTGTGCAAGTGTGCGCAGACACACACTGGTGCACTCTCGTTTCCCTCACTCTCATAGTCCGATGGGACAGCAATCCGACACAACAGGAGAGAGACCAGGACCAACGGCTTAACGTGCATTCCGAGGCACGGGGGGACACCCCCAACAGACAAATTCCTAATGGGAAAACCAAATAACACTACCCAACCTGGGAATCGAACCCAGGACTCTATACCCAGCAGTCGCGCTTGCAACCACGAGACCAACGGGGCAGTAACACACTAACAGTAGGAATGGTTTTCATTTTGACAGTTCAACAACATTCATTGCGTTATTTACGTTGTTGAGCAGACACATTTTTCGAACGAAGCCATGGATTAGCAATATCCTTCAAAATTATTCAGATTGAATGTGTGTTATGCAATGAGGGTGCTGGTTGTAAGGTTTGGTTGGTTAAAGATGGGCAATATTGTTTTTCAACTAACTATCAAGCAATCAATAGATTTTCTTCAAAAAGGTGCTAATCACAACCGACTCGCGTGAATACATGATACTGTACCTAAATAAATAAATCAAGTAACGTCAAAATATCTTCTGTGTACATAAACAAGAAACTTTTACTATTCCCGTATTTCCCTTCGCCGGGACCAAGACAAACAAAATCAGAACCAGAATTCCCAAAGTTATTAAATAATTGAACAGAGCAAGCTGGTTCGTGACGTATTTTAACAGTGTTCGCCGTTGAACGGAAAAGCGGCCATCTTAACTTTTATACAATTTAAAATGAAGACTTGTAAAAGTTTTGCACAAAAGTCAAAAGTAAAAGTAATTATAGGGCAACACTGCAGTTATTTGATCTTCGCCTGTGGAGATCTTCGCTATCCTCTTTTCACGGAAGGAAATATTTGCACGACACGTCTTAAACGCTTTAGTTTTTTTTTATGGCATATCGCAGGTCAACCTACGAGGATGTCGTCTGTTTAACCGGTCGTGGCCAGGGCTTAAAAACTAAACCACTACACGCTAAGGGCATCCCCTGTGGGGTACGAGTGCGAGTTCACGACTAGCTTCAGGCTAGTCACGAGTAGCTTCAGGCTAAGCACAACTAGTTTCGAACTAGACCGAGAGCCAGATGCAATGCGCCAGTATTTTGGGTAATATTCGAGAGCGATGTGGAGGATTTTTCCATGCTATGTTCATAACTGTTAGGATATTTTATTGTATTTTTGTAAATAAATAATAAACATCTCAATAAGATAACGCATTTATACAAATAAATAAAATTGAAGTGTCTGTTTTTAATTTCAAAATAACAGCTTTTGGTACCTATAACAAATAATCTGTTGTCTGTCTGTTTCTTCTGGCTAATCTCCGAAAAGGCTAAACCGATTTTGAAAAAAATTTGTATGGGGATACTTTGAACCTTGGGAAAGGACTTTTTTTTTCGCACGTCCTGTGTTGATTTGATTTTTCTTACAAGGTATTTGCAGTTACAAAAGACAGAGGTTACCGCTTAGCCCCACGTAAACCATTTACCAGTTCCCTCAGATACACAAAATTAAATAAAGGATCCAGCTTCTTCCAGGACGTATCTTTACTACGTAATATAATAAAACTGAAGACTTTGTTAGTTTGAACGCGCTAATCTCTGGAACTACAGGTCGCATTTCAAAAAATATTTTTGCATTTGATAGCAAAATTCTTGAGAGAGGTTACTTTGTTCAAGAATTGGACTATAACATAGGCTACATTAATAGTAATATAGTGTGTACATATACACACAGCATATTTCACACTACGACCCTTAGGCCGAGCACAAAGAAAATTGTCGCTAAGCGAAAATGAAGTAATAACGGGGGTGGACTGGGCTGCAATGCGGTGGGTCGGGGGCAGAGTGGCCCAGTGGATACGGCCCCGACTTACGAGTTGTAGCTCGTGGGATCAATCCCAGGCTTTGCTTTGATCACCACTGTTCTCAAAATGGAGAAGGAAAAAATCGTGATGAAACCCGCATGTCCTAAAACCAAAAATTAGAAGACATGTGACATCTACCAACCCGCACTGGGCCCGCGTGGTAGATTACAGTCCACTCCTTCTTGATGAGAGGAGGCCTGCGTCCCAGCAGTGGGAACATTATAGGCTGGTTATGCTATGCTATGGGTCGAGGGACAAGAAATTTCCCGTGGATGAAATCGCAGGCAAAAGCTAGTGTACTTAATAAAGGACATCTCTCGTCCTTCATGCAGTACATTTCCACTCAACACCTCAATGTCAGGTGGTCTAGGTCAAAACTGTTAGTTTTACAAAGTGCACAGTATATTGAGTTCGTAATTTAGTGGCGGCTGTTAACTCAAGGCTGGGTTAAGGTCTCGTCTGTGAAATATGTGATCTGTGGATGAAGTTATTGGTTTTGTGACGTTTTTTAGTGTAAGGATGTTGCAATTGGCCTTGTAGAACAGGGACGAGGAAGCGACTGGCTATCAACGATTTTTTCACTCAAGAATACTTCAATTTTTTTTTAAAGTCTTATAAGTAAAACACAACACACGGTAGTGGCGACATCGCGGCAGGCCCAGATGGAGATGGCGGGATGAGCTGGACTCCTTCAAAAAGAACTGACACAAGAACATACATTTTATTAAATACTTTCATTTAAGGAACATTTGATTGTCTATTAAAACAATTTATGTATTTCATGCTGGCATTCTTATTTTCCGAGACTCAGGTCTCTTTATGTGACCCTAATTCATTGCTCTCGAGTGGATTATAAACTCTCTTGTGGATGCAGCGGTGAGTTTTAACAGAGAAGACACCACTGAGCGTAGCGCGGACGTGATTCGATTATACGCATGATTATATCTTTTAATCACGCTTCGCAAAGCATACGCAAACGGAGGTTTAGAAGAAAATGCATTGTTAATGTTCTCCTAACGACATACAAGTTTGTTAGATTTAGATAGTTTAAAATACCCAGGGTGTAAAAAGACCCATCACGTAGACGTCATCTACACATTTGTACATCAAACTAATTAATTAACTTTGTTAAAAAAATAATTGCTGGGAAACCACTTTTATTCTTGGTGCCTATCAATCAATTAATCAACTCAGCCTATTGCAGTCCACTGCTGGACAAAGGTCTCTCCCAGGCTGCGCCACAACACCTTGTCCTCCGCCCTTCACATCCAGTCTGTCCCGGCCAACTTCTTTAGGTCGTCCGTCCATCTAGCTGGGGGGCGTCCCACACTAGCTTGCCGATATGATCTCCACTCGTCTGCTCCACTGGCTATCGGTCCTTCGACAAACATGGCCAGCCCAGTGCCACTTACTAGATGTCGGGAATTCCGGTTGTTTTCCGAATAATTTAATTCCTGATTTTATCCTTCAAAGAGACTCCGAGCATAGCTCGCTCCATAGCGCGCTGAGCGACCTTGAATTTGTGGACCAGCCCGACTGTCAGTGACCGTGGGTGCCTGTAACGCACGCAAAACATTGTGCTTATGGGTGCATGCAACAGTACAGGGTTCGTGGGAGTAGTTAAGGTTAAGTAATAATACATACATTTAAAATTTGTTTTCATAATCATGAATATCTCCATAACCTGTTCCCAAGTATGGTCCAGTATAAAAAAAAATATCACAATGATGGGAAGAACAAATGGGTCTCGGTTTCCTTAAGCGCCTTCACTTGAGAGGCAATTCTCGTGATTTTAAGAACGTTCACAGTTTGATCTCAGTCGCAGTATACCTCTAAAATCCCTACATTATTGACAAGTTTTTGACATTGATTGTCGCTGAGATGAGATTGCGACTAGATTTTGAACGTTTCGGGAATTGACCTTCAATTATCTATGAAATATTTCATTAATAATTTAACAGCATGAATTAACCAAGAACTAAAGTAAAAAACGCATTAGCAGGATGCACTTTGCAAATATCCTGCAGCGGGTAGATAGAGATAAAAAAGTATGCTCACACCGGAAGTAGAGCCGGTACTTCCGGTGGGGCCGGAAGTGAACCGGCACCGCAGCTTTGCTGCCAAGTTTTCTGTTTCAAAAATAGTTATCCTTATCCTTGCACAAGTTTTAAGGATAGGCAGAAGTTCAAGATTTGTTTTATTTTTTGTATAATCTGAAGGCGGAGCCTGTAATATTTCGTCATATCGAGACATCGAGGGTTTTTTTATTCATGAATGGGTTTTTAAAGTACAGACGCCAGCACATCAAGCTACCCGAAACTATCAAATTTTCCCGATCAACTTTGAACCTAATGCTTTAGCAATAAAGTTGATAATCTATCCATCATAATCTGTCCAGCCAGCTGATGTAGGTATAATTATAGATATTATAGGTATAATTATATGATGTAGGTAGGTATAATTGGTTGATATTTATCGAAGAAAAAGAACATGGGTAATCAAAGAAAATACAACAACTGAGGGCCATATATCTGAAACAATTTAAGGAATTCTTGGCAATTAAAAAAAAGATTGCTTCACCAATTTGACCCCTAGCATTGCACCCATAGCATTAACGATTGCTGAAAAACTGGCCTGTGTAACGCAGCTATACAGGTACACATTAAATTAGCTAGCGAAACTCTTAGGTATCGATATCTGAACACGATAAAACAAAAAAAGATATTATTTTTTTTTTCTGTGGGGTCATCGACTGCAGTTAGTGTGTTCTGTTTTTGTTTTTGTGAAATTTTACAGACGTGATGGGTTTCGATACACGATAAAACAAAAGAAAACAGCTTTTCTCAACTCAAACTTCAAGTAACAAAACTACCAGCGGTGGTTGACACCCAAAAAAAAAAATTTTTAACTGACTTCAAAAAAAGAGGAGGTTCTCAAATAGGCAGAATATTTTTTTGTTTTATGTTTGTTACCTCAGAACTCCGTTATTTATAAACCAATTTTTCAAAGTTATTTTTTTTAAAAGGATTTACTTTCAGATTAGTAGTTTTAGTCAGAAGAGTAGTTTGGTTTTTAAACCAAATTTACTGGTAAAAAATACAACTTAATGGTGGCAAACAACGAAAATGCAAACCCAAAGACACCGACTTCCGACGCCTTTTTTGGAAGTCGGTTGTTTTTTTTTTTGAAAAAAAGTTTTTATAATTTTTTATTTCAAGTGTTTAGATATCGACACCCGTCACGTCTGTAGAGTTTCATTAGCTAATTCAATTTGACGCTGATGAAAAATAAATAAAACTACATTCAATACCAAAACTGCTCAATATATTTCGAAAGCCTACTCAATGGTTCAGATATCTCTTGGCGAGTAGAGCTCTGCTCCTGGGGATGTTACACTCGGCGATGGTGTGGACCCTGTCACTCCTAAGGTACGCAGGGTCTGCTGATAGTTCCTTGAGAGCTGTGAGGGCCATGCTCAGGTCGAAGGGAGATTCGGGGCCTTCGCAGATGCGGGAGAGCCAGCGGGCTTCGACGCAGCTGGAAGAAAACGAAAAAAAAAAGAATAGAATACTGTTTATTCATCATTTGATTATCCTTTTCCCTACTAAGTTGGGGTTAGCTTCCAGTCCAACTGGATGCAGCCGGATGAGCGACTGCCTCTGGAATACTCTTTATTATGTACAGACGCCAGCTCATCAAGCTACTACAATCTGTCAAATTTTAGATTTTCAACTATATCGCTAAAGCATTAAAGTTCAAGGTTGATTGGGAAAATTTGACAGTTTCGGGTAGCTTGATGTGCTGGCGTCTGTACACCGTATAACTTACAGATATAAATGTAGAAATTTTGCAAAGGGTGAAACAATAAGCGGTCTTATCGCCAAGAGCGATCTATTAAAGACAACCCTTGGATGGATAAAAAAGGGGAAGGAGAGATGATACTGTAGGCAGTATGTGGTGTACCATTTGCATATTACAATAAATACATACACAAAGCATATACTAATCTATATAAACAAATGATTACTAAAACTTTAAAAACAGTGATTCGAAAAGGCTGGCTAAGTAAGCGGGACTTGATAGATGAGTTACCAATTTTATCAGGGACTTGTGAAATAGATAACATTTATTACACACAATATATGGGGTGGCAGGGAAAAAAAATATTGCTGTTCCATACATTTTGACCGCACTGCACCGGTATTGCACTTTTCTATGAAACAAGATTATTTTTATAACCGATGAAAAATTTGGACACTATGGGGTCTAAACTCATGTGCTGAATTCATGGGTACAGTTTGCGCGTCGAAGACCCTGCCACCCTGTATAGAACCGGCACAATTTCCCATTTTTTCAATGATTGGATGACTTTCCTTTTTTTCCTCACAGAGAAGAATGAAATGAGACAACAGTTTGGGATTTTCGATCAAAATAGTCATGACACTCTCAAACAATGAGTCAGGGTGATTGGACATATAAAAAAATATAATGTGAGTGTTAGGTAGTAGGATCAGCACCCTAATTGCGTCATCAATCTGAATCATTTTGAAGAAAATTGCTAATCCATTGCTTCATATGTTTGACAATGTACATAACGCAATTAATGTTGTTGAACTGTCAAAATGACAGGCATTGCCACTGTTAGTGTGTTGAAAGCTGAAAGCATCTCTATGTTCATAAAATGGTCTGTGTACAACGTATTATCATTTAAAGTAACAGCACAATAGCAATGCCATCTTGTAACATTACCAGCACATTAATATCGTACACTATCAATCTCAATCCGAATCATTTTGAAGGATATTGCTAATCCATCGCTTCATATGTTCAAACAATGTGTCTGCTCAACAACGTAAAAAACGCAACGAATGTTGTTGAACTGTCGAAATTAAACCCATTTCTACTGATAGTGTGTTACGCAACTACCCCGCAGAACTTAAGAAAATGAGGCAAGAAAGACAGAATCAGAGTACTTACGAAGGACACGGATCAGAAGGCACTAGTAAGCCGATGGGCATCGGCTTGAACACCTCCGGAGGTTCCGCCTGTACGGTGTACTTCTTCAGACGAGAGGTGCTCGTCTTGTCACTTTTCTTGATGCAGTGTTCCTGTTATAGACATAATTATTTGTGGTGAAATATTTCCAACTATTACTCAAGATCAGTTTTATCAGGTGTGTATAGTTAGTTCTGTTGAAAATTCTTACAAAATAATAGATATTCTCCCTATACTCCTTGATCTTATCTGTGATGAGAAGCAGCGACAGTTTGAGCTGGTGGATCGAGGGTTGCTTGTCTCCGAGGAGGTTCTGGAACGGCTCCAAACTGCAGTCCAGCATTCTGGAAACATGTCAATAAAATATTACAACTGCAATTTAGTAACGTTTTGGGAATACCTACGTCGTACGTGCAGCTTACTAGTGGAAATCCCTGCCGGAGTCGTGAGTTTGAAGATCATCAACATAATTATCTGCCTAGCCTTTTCCCAACTGGGTTGGGGTTGGCTTCCAGTCTCACCGGATGCAGTTGAATACCAGTATTTTACATGAAACGATTGCCTATCTGAAATTCGTAACCCAGTTACTGGGTAATACGATGATAATCGTGGGTTTGATGATAAATTATGATGATAAACCATATAAGATTATTAATAGCAAATTCACTTAGCACTATAACACCCTTCAATGATCCACAACAAGTATCTATAACGCGTCATATATCCATTACTAAGCGACAACGTCAGGCTAATCCAATTAAATTGAGCTGCACCGCCCGCCCGACGACAATCAATGTAACTGGCTTGCCTAATGAACCGGTGTCATTGAATGCTGGTCTATGAGCTGATAGCAGGGGTTTTGGAGTTCATAATTGACCCTTACCCAGTTAGGGTCGTAGGTCAATTGGAGTAAACATAAAATATAGAACGTAAAAAGACCCATCATATCAAACTAAGTTACTTTGAGCAAAAATAATTGCTGGGAAACGAGTTTTAATTTGGCATTTTATTTTTTGGTTCAATGTAACGTACGCCAAACATTGTGCTGTCAGTTTCAGGGGCCGTGGAGGAGTTTAAAGTTAGGATAAAACATTTAAAACCTGTTTTCATACAGGGAAAAAATTAATGGTCTAGTAGAAATAATGATCGTAATGGCGGAAAGAACATGTGACCCTCAGCTCCATTACATGTCTTTTTACACCCTGATTACTTGTTCTTATACAGGGTGGCAGGGACATCGAAGCGTAACCTGTTACCATGGATTCAGTACATGATTCTGAACCCACATGCGTTAAAATTTTGACCTCGCAGGTATTGCACTTTTCTATGAAACAGCGGTTTTTTTTTGATAACCGACGAAAAATTTCTACGCTAACACGTCTAGAATCATAATATGCTGACTTCATAGTTGACTTCGATATTGTATGTGTCATTCATCTTTTTATTATTCTTTATAAAAGTAAGACTAATTGAAAGGTGCTTGGCTTACTTCAAAAACATTGCCCTCACGTGCAGCTGGGTAGAAAATAGGAGGAGGAGGTTTTGTCTTTGTTTGAGAAAGAATAACAGAATAATCATTACATTTCCTCAAAGGAGAGGCAGACGTGTATACTTAGATCACCCACATGCAATTGCGCACTAGTCTATTGTAATTAAACGGAAATAAATCTAGAATACAGGTAGATGCTGCAAAGTTTATAATATAACATTCCAAGAACGCTTTACCAGCCATAGGAGCTTATCTGCTACCCAAGCTAAGGATAGAACCCAGAACCCCGTACGTTTAACCATCCACTACAGTCACCACACGTAGGTTTCCGTAGTAAAGGCTAATAAAATAAAAACAAAACAAAATATTCGTAAATATTTCTCCTGTATGAATTTTTATCCTTTTTAGGGGTCTGTATTCAACGAATTTCTATAAAACGTTAAGGTCCATCAGCCTCTCCTCTAAAATCTCGTTACCTACTATTCCGTGCTACAATGGCGCCCCTAAATCGAGCATCTAACAGCTAAGCAATCGCTCCAACTTGTGCCGCTTATAAAATTGATCACGACTACCACTTTGTTATTAAGAAGTACGGTTCCAGCTTCAACTTGCTGCTTGATTTATAGGTACGACAGTTAAGGGAGAGTATTTGGTACGTGCCGGTTATGTTTTAATTTTTTTGGGACTGCTGTCGCCCTCAGGGGCCGGTCACCGCGCGCTCCGTGAAGCCTCTGGTGTGGTGACGCCTCCGGGTGACGGCAGCATTGCCCAGTGGCGCAGAGGCAGTGGTAGTAACGGTATTTCACGGAGTTTTGAGCGTATTTTAACTGTACTTGAAGAGTTAAATATGTAGGAGTAAAGGCTTTTGTTGAAAACGTGTAAAGGCGACCGCAATTCAGTGCTACTTGATTTCAAGTGGCACTTACTTACGGAGACATGTCACATTGTAGTGACATTGACTGCGCCCTAATGTCATAGCAGTAACGGTTTAAACCTATGACATTAGAGCGCAGTCAACGTATTTTTTTACCTTGGACATGCCAGCGGTTTTATATTGCCAACAGTCAAGTGGACCTTGTTATCAATGGTTGTTAGTTGAAAGATAATGTTATAGGTATAGAACTATTCCATTCTAGCACAGGATTGTAAATCTGTGATTATGGTAAGTGTCTTTAAGCAGACAACTAATTTGTTGTCTACTCTAACAGACAGACAGATTAACGACGGACAGATTAAACGGTCGATATCCTGACCTAACCTGTTCAGGTGGAGATTCATAGACGACTCCACCTTGGAGTTAAATGTGGTGCTGTTCCACAAACAATGGGACACTTAATATCCTTATTTATGATTTTCACCAGAGAAAATTAACGTAGAATCAACGAGGTAAAAGGAGCATGTAAGTTTCGTAGCAGGTTGCGTTCTGTAGTTACTGCCTACCCCCCCCATGTATGTAAAATTAATTAATGATTATTTGAGTCCATTCCTGAGTTGACAATTTCGATTTAAAGTGTCCGTCTCAAATCACGTCCCGTACGTTTTCGCCCAAACCGTCTATAATACAGTTAAAGAGCTACCTACAAAGTTAGTTCAGTAGAATTGAATGTGATAGAGCTACATTTTAAACTGGAATATTCGCCCTGTATGGTTTCAGTACTCAATATTTTGTTCGTATCGTATATTAGAAGTTTATATAGAACTTCAACATTTGTTCTGCTGAATTAAAATGCGCCACACGACTACAGTCCTTACAAATTCATACATTTTCTTCGCTCATGTCGGCAGGATCTGCTATAAAGATTAGTAAGTCAGGATGCTCGGTAGCGTCGTTGAGGCTGTTCTGTTATATTGTACAGACGCCAGCACATCAAGCTACCCGAAACTGTAAAATTTTCCCAATCAACCTTGAACCTTAATACTTTAACGATAAAGTTGAAAATCTATAAAAAAAAAAAAAAATTGTAGCTTGATGTGCTGGCGTCTGTATCTAAATTGACACAAAACAAAGCGTATAAAACTGTGCCGGACCTGAAACTCTTAAGAAGAGACTTTCTAGAGAGAGAGAGAGTGCAGAGGAAAAGCACAAGAAAAAATGTAAAAATAAGTAAACCAAGAAATTCAAAAGTCCACTTTTGTACGGATCAAATGCGGTTAGTTTGTTCTTTTTATATCAGCATAAACATACAGGTAACTACACAGATATGTTCCGTATTACCCCCCTGCTAGGTCCCCCCATATTTTTCCATTTTTCTTTCTGCTGTGCCTTCTCCGTCCAATCGGTTAGAAACGAGTCCAAATCGTCACGCCAGCGTGAAGACGCCCATCTTCAGGCACCCACTGTGTGACTTTGGCCCATCTATCTGGATGCATCCTATAGGTGTGATCTGCCCAGTCTCACTTTAGTCTCATAAGTAGGTTACTGACATGAAGATATGATAAAAGAAGAGTTCATGCGGTGGTGAGAATATCAGCAAGGTGGTAAGGAGACTGACTGCCCGGTGCGTCAAACGTACTACATTGAATTTGAATATCTCATTGAAATATCGCTTCATGTGGAGATTAGGTACCAAACGTGAATTAGAATTTTTTACACAAACAAAGTCGCGGCGAAAACCTAGTGTTGTCATACATAGACATACAATTAGACTTTGTTGTAGCTGTATAATTAATTCTCTAGTAATCATAGTGATGTCAGTAGCGGGCGGCGGGTTAACGTCGATTTGATGGTAATGACGACGTCACACGTCAGCGGTGACGTGTGCGGAACAGGCTGTGATGAACATGTTCACATAATATGTGTCTACGGAAAATTCAAAAGGAGCTGGTTAACAATTTCGCTATGTGAGAAATAACGAGAATTGTCTCGTAATTAAAATCGTTCAAAATCTACTTGCAATCTCATCTCAAAGATAATCAATGTCAAAAACTTGTCAAAAATGTAGGGAAATTAGAGGTATTTTTGACAGATTGAGACTGAGATCAGAATGTGAACGTTCTTAAAATTACGAGAATTACCCCTCTGCCATAGTATAAAGAGGGAAGTAAGTTATCTTCATACAAACGCACCGCGCGCGGCTTGTATGTGTGCGCCAAAGTATCTACAGTATCTATGCGTCGCCGTACGCACACTTAAACAAAATCTCGACCCGTTTCTCAGTGCGCCAGTCGGGGCTAACACCGCACGAGGTTCGCGCGACACGGCTATTCGGCACCGCTAAATGAATGAAAAATGTGTGATGATCGCAGAACGTATTGCTGTGTGTTTGGGTGTCTTAATCCTATTGAACTTATTTTATCCTTTTTTTTATAAATAATACTTCTCTGAATCTTGAATACATTTCTGTATTTATTAAGAAAATAATTGTTGAACTTTATTGACTAATGATCACTGAATTAGTTATACAGAGATGTGTTATCTTTGTCCAGGGCCGGGCTTTAAACTAATGAATTGGTGACAGTACTATCAGTAACCTACCGTTTACTCGTGCTCATCACCGCCCCGCGCCGCCCGTCTGCTGGCCCGTCGCTCTTTCTTTCATCGTGAAAGGTTTCATAGTCGTTTAGGTAAAACCGAACTCACAAACCCTGTACCCAGACAATACAAGTAAAAAATACAAATTTCCGACCCTTGCCAATTTGTAGGCACTGAATTAAAATTTAGCTAAAAGTGACAACCCTGAGACAGTAGGCAATTATATCGCGGATTGTGCCGGAGATAGCCTACTTCCCCTCTTTATACTATGCCTCTGCTGGCACTCGGAATGCTGCCACGCTTTAATGGACTTGGGATGGACACATCTGCCACATGTCACAATCATCATCAATGATCAATGGGCGAAAATTACGACCCAGTGGGTCCGGCTTAGTGGCAAATGACACCGCGGCAGGCCCAGACGGAGATGGCGGGATGGGTTGGACTCCTTTAATAAAGATTGGTCCTTGGCAGTTTTGGACAGAGAGAGGTGAAAAGAGAGTAGGGAGGCCTTTCCCCAGCAGTGGGATATTAATGGCTTATAATAATAACAAACGAAATATTAATCTTCTTTTATTCTCTTTTTTAAATAACTCAACTCACTCGTTACTGTATTCCAGCAGTGCGATTCTGTAACCGTCTCACCGTGAAAAGTCAGGTGAAGTGAGCGTGGAGTGAGCTGTCATTCCAACGATTGCTAGGGATTGAAACTATTGACAGCTAACTCTAAGTTCACTTCACCTAACTTTTCACGGTGAGATTTTTACAGAATCGATCGGCTGTTCAAAAGATAAATGATTTTATTTTTTAAGTAGGTTTGTACAAACACTTTTACACGTCAATCATATTTTAAAACTAGATGAGGTCGGCGTTTCCTATTTGACTAGTCTGAGAAGAAAGGCCGAAACAAACTCAGAGGTCATAGTCTCTTTTAAAGTCCAGACATAATCTTGGTCAGATCCTATGAAGACCATGTAGATCGATGTCTGAGATGGTTTTTTGAGGAAAGAACCACACAGATTGAGAGGACCGGTCCAGCTGCCCGCATTTGTCAGAAATCGTGCAGCTCAACTCAAAACTTAAGGAGCTCGACGATTCGACGAACAATACCAAAGAAAGGACATTTGGGTAGGCCACATTAATTACTCAAACTGCCAGACCATGACAAAAACTAACAGAACAGAGAGAAAAATTAAAAATAATATAAATAAAATGACCCACATAGTCTTCACATTCACAATAATTAAAATAATAGAATACTTTACAAAGTAAGCAAATGTCATAGTATATATAAAATTCATTAATGTCAAAGTGTCTATAAAAAAGAAGCAACAACAAGACAGAAAAAAACAAAAAAAAACATTCAATATGTAAAAATTGGAAGCAGCTTAATCCCAAGCCTTTTTGTCCTCAATATAATCCTTAACGGTATAAAAGGCTTTAGGCACAACTTACGTTTAATGAATGATTTGAATTTATTAAGGCTTAGATCTTGAACGGGGCTTGGAACTTTATTGTAAAAGCGTATACATTGGCATCTGAACGAGCCACCTATTTTCTTGAGCCTTGTTGTAGGTACAACAAATTTGTGTTTGTTCCTAGTATTTATATCATGGATATCACTGTATTTTTTAAACAATTTTATATTTTTAAGGGCATATAATTTTTTTTCATAAATATACTGAGAAGTCATAACATTAATCTCTTTTTTTCTTTGTCTCTGAGCGAGTGTCTCGGACTTAATTTATAAATTGATCGAACAGCTCGCTTCTGCAAAACAAAGATAGTCTGAATATCAGCGTAATTTCCCTACAATAGAATACCGTATATACAGGGTGGCAGGGAAACGCTTCCGAAAACGAAGACAGGTGATAGGGCTACTGATTCTCGACACGATACCATAAAAAAATGAGAAAAAAAAATGAACAATTTTACCTATTTTTTTTAGCATTTTTCGTACACTATGCTGTGAGAACAGTTAAATTAAACCATTATTTGCTATTAAACACATTTTTTTTCTTTACAACTCTAACAAGCAATGTATTCGTAAATAAATATCATCTGATGCTTGCGCGTGACCTCAAGTTGTGCGGTGTGGTTGTGTGGTGCGCGCGCGCTCGCCGACAGCTGTGCGGCTGACGACCCCAAGTCCACGTGACGCGCGAAAATAATCAATTTCAGGCGAAAGGTTAGTGGTATCCGTTTGCATAAAGGTTGTATATAATCTACGTTCTGGCTTCGGAAGCGTTCTCCTGACACCCTGTATGTAACTGTCAATTAAAGGACAGAAAAATGGCACTTTGAACTTTTCTCTAAGGGACGAAAAACATAAACTAAATAGCCACCTAATTGGGTGGCGATGGTGGATGGTGGTAACTCACGTGAACATATCACTGATCTTATTCATGATCTCATTCAGGCGCTGTGCCTTCTCCTCGTTCCTCCTCCTCATGTCCTCAGTCCTGGCCGTCTGTTCTGCTAGTCGTTCCCGTAAGTCTTCAATCTTTGTCAGTCTTCTGTTCTCATTCATCTCGTTCCAGTCTCTGCGGTCATCTGGAAGAAGAATTTAAAAGGTAGAACGTGGCGTACCACTCGTAACGACTGTCAAAGATCCGCGAATGACAGCCGGGACCAACTGCTTAACGTGCTTTTCGAGGCACGGAGGGGTCTCGGTATGAAAAGATGGTCACCCATCCACAGACCAACCGCGCCAACGCAGCTTAACCTGATCGATCGACCTGTGCGGCTGTTATCATTTAGCCACGGGCCCCTCTCTATGTATATCTCTATAGCACTAGCTTATATCTCCTTAAATATGTACATCCCAACAATCGGAATATGCAACGCAACCCTTCCTGAAATACAGTCTCTCTTATATCTGTATGTGTGTGGGTATATCAAAGCTATTCAAGCAAAATGGACTATTTACAAGCCCAAAACACTGGCTTTGTAAACAATCAAACAAGTGTCCGTCATTACTGTTCTGTTTACTCAGACGGACTGGCTCATAATGCACATAGCACAAACAGCAAGGCGGTCGACACCACTACTTAAATCTTTCTTAAGTTAAAATCTTTTCTGAATACCGTCTGAAAAGTTGTTGCTTCTCTGTAGGACATCATGCGTTATCAGCCTATAATATTCCCACTGCTGGGATACAGGTCACCTCTATCCACGGACCGACCGCGGCAAGCGTAGCTTAACCCGATCGATCGACCCGTGCGGCTGTTATTACTCAGCCACGAGCACTTCCTATCATAATTAACGACTAGTTTGAAATTATTTAAATTTTAAATTTTCTATGAACCGAGAACCTTCTCCATGAGAGAATATTCTCTTGACCCATCACTGACAAACAGACAGACGGCGTTGGCTTAGTAATACGCTAAA
The DNA here is from genome assembly GCA_949629185.1 of Apamea crenata. NCBI lineage: Eukaryota > Metazoa > Arthropoda > Insecta > Lepidoptera > Noctuidae > Apamea > Apamea crenata. Next base: position 1,288,861 of record OX451375.1, read on the forward strand.
CAAAGCGGATGCTAAGCAAAGTAATTCATATACGAAAACAAGATATCTCACTAGCAGCTTGCCGTATTGCCTTCAGCTCTCGTGTTAGCACGTCGTTCTCAGCGCAGAAGTCTGTCAGCATCTGGTACACCGAGAAGTTCTCCTGCTCTATCCTCAGGAACAAGGCTATTATTCGGTCAGTTCTGTATTCTTCCGTGTATTCCTGCAGGATAGAAGGTGAAATCTTTATTGCACATACTTGAATTGATATAAAATATAGTAAACCAACAAATCAAGAATTAAACCGAGTTTTATTTATGTTCTGTAACTTTTATGGTGTACAATAAAGAGTATTCTATCTATCTATCTATCTATTAATAAAACCGAGAGAACAAGGTAATCGACATAGCCTTCAGGCTATGTCGATTGCCAAACTTAAGTGGCAGTGGGCACCTTGCTCGCAGAACAGATGGCTGATGGGGCCGAAAGGTTCTGGAGTGGCAATCGCGTACCGAAAGACGTAGCGTTAGAAGGCCTCTCACAAGGCGGACCGACGACCTTGTGAAGGCCGCAGGAATCCGTTGGATGCGAGAAGCACAGAACCGGTCGAAGTGGAGGTGCTTGGGGGAGGCTTTGATGATGGTGATGAAATTATTTATTTATTTAAACTTTTCGTACAAAAAGGTACAAAGGCGGACTTAATGTCTTAGGCATTCTATACCAGTCAACCAAGGGTGGTGTTGAGAGGAACAATGGTAAAAAAAAAACTATTAAAACTAGGCACACAAATACAAAAATAGGTCGTATACACATACTGTTACTGTAATATATACTTATTGTATATACAAATTCAAGGGAGAGAGGTGTTGAGATGACTCTACGCTATTGGTTTCTAAAATAACTCGGCAATTTCTGCTTAAATGCATACCGACTGGTGGCCGTCCGATGAATTTGGTATGATTCATGTTTTAATAGCTAAGAGACTACACCATCACTTAAAGAGTTCGAGATGTAGTTAGGCAGTTAGAGTAACCACTTAATGTAGAAAGCGGTACTCTACATATAATGGATGAAACACAATGCTCGACAGGGTCACGGCCCTGTCGAGAGTTTTGTTTCCTAAGAAATACTTACAGAAATATCATCCAGCAAGTTGAGATGATACTGATGCTGTTTCTTATTGTTCTCTTCTTCCATCCTCTTCATTCGTTCCTCTCGTCTCTCCTGCTTCCTGTTGACCCTGGTCATGCCTTTAGTGGCCAGGAACAGGTAGACCGTCATCTCGTGGTCGTACCCTTTTATTAGGTCACGCATTTCCTGTAGTCATAATAAAATATTGAGCCAGTGGGTAGATTGGTTCTCAGTTAATGGCAATAGGTACGTCCTACATTTTATGGGGCTCTTAGCTGTTGAAGAGTGAGTTAACTATACAAAGGAAGGTTTATTTTACTAATCTGCCTAGTCAATTTAGGTAACATTTTACTTTTTAACTTCACAGGGTGGCAGGGACATCGACGTGCAAACTATAACCATAAATTTAGCACATGATTATAGACAGGGGGTCTATAATCGTGTGCTGAATTATGGTTATAGTTCCGACGTACAACCTGTGATCATGGATTCAGCACATTGATTCTTTTCCAGTGTAGCAATTTTTCGTCGGTAATAAAAAAAAATGCTGTTTCATAGAAAAGTGCAATACCTACGCGTTCAAAATGTACTGAACAGCATTTTTTTTTTTTAATAACCGACGGCTAAGTTCAATGCTGGAGAAGAATCATCTGCTGAATCCATGGTCACAGGTTGTGCGTCGATGTCACCCTACAGTATAGGCTAAATACTTATATGTGGCTGGCAAACCATATGCTTTCAGCTTCGCTATCTACCTTGCTGACTACCATATATTTTAACCATGACATAAGCTATTTTTCATATTACTATCAAATTCAACAGAATATAAAGCCATGAAGGTTAGTCAAATTATGTCATCTCTATCCGTTAACAGTAATAAAAGTTTTACTACCTTATTCATAAATGTCTTTATGGAAAAGTTATATTTTACTATATTGCTGCATCACTTCATTGGCATTCAAATGACAAGGACAGACAATACACTTGAGTTTATAAATGTCAACCAACAACCTAGTTCTCAAAAGTAATAGAAATGGATAAAACATTTTCTCCTAGATATGAAGCCAAAATTGTCTTTGATTGATGTAGACTAGGCTGAGCTGGTCAGCACTTTTCCAGAACCTCAAAATTGCATAAGACTGCCCCAAAACGCCTGTCCTGCACCACTTCCTAGTGCTTCAGCTGGGAAGTAAAAGTGGCGCAACAAACTCCGCCGCACAGCTGTCTGTTTAATTAGAAGAACTTGATTACCAAAACTCAAAAGCAAATTGGCGAGAAAATGCCAAAAACGACGGCCTTCGTATTGCGCTTTTGGTATCAATCTGCCTTTTCCTAATGTTGGGGTCGCCTTCCAATCCAACCGGATGCAGCTGAATGCCAGTATTTTACATGGAGGCCTATCTGACCTCCACAACCGAGTTATTGGGTAACACGATACCCCTTGGTAAGACTGCTTGTCAGACTTTTGGGCGTCTGACTACCCGTAACGACTGTCAAAGATCGAAGAATGACAGCCGGGACCAACGGCTTAACGAGCTTTTCGAGACACGGAGGGGTCTTGGTATGTGGAGACGGTCACTCATCCGCGGCAAGCGTAGCTTACCCTGATCGATCGACCCGTGAGACTGTTATTACTTACCCACGAGCCCCTCTCTTGCGCTTTTAGTATCTACACCCAAAACCCACTTTGGACGGCTAACCCATCAAAGTAACAGGCCCAAACAGTTCTCGAGAGTGTCAACACCGGAAGAATTGAGCACATTTCAAGTGTTACCAACTTGAAACTTTAAATGGTGAAACTGCCCCTTTACCCATGATTTAGTTGAAGTTAGTAAGTAACTCATAAGTACCGTTAAGAGCCTTTTAGCTGTTAAGTTATGAGGTGGTGCAATCAACTGTTGTGGATTAATTTGATGAATTCAGTAGGGTACACTTTATATTTATTCGTTATGAGCATCTGTATTCGTGAGCATGGGTTCTGAGAGTGAGCGAAAAATAATATAGACTAAATGCTTTTTAAAATGACCAGCAACTGCGATAACCAACATATTTGCAAGTTGGTGAATATGACAAGTTGAGAACATAACCCGTGGAGTAACTTCGCAACACTCTACAGGTAGGCTTCCATTTTGACAGTTCAACAACATTCATTGCGTTATTTACGTTTTCCGAACATACGAAGCAATGGATTAGCAACATCCTTCAAAATGATTCAAATTGTGATTGATAATGTGTAACGCAATTAGGGTGCAGTACACATTCATTATCTGTAATTGATGACCCATCACCAGATTTTACCGTAATAAAATCTTTTGCGTTTGTTTACAAGGTTTTACTCAAAATATGTCTTCATGAAGTTTATATACTACTGATGTCAATTCAATGCCGTTACAGGCAGCTGCAGCAGCTCGTCAATTGTATTATCGCCACTACACTCAAGACGGTGAAGGAAAACATCGTGAGGACACCGGCATGTCCTAGAACCAAACATTTGAAGACATGTGACATCTACCAACCCGCAATGGGCCCTCCGGATGAGAGATTACGCCTACCTGAACTTGCAACAACTGATCAATCTTTCCCTTCTCCTGCATGGTCTTCAACTTGGTGCACCACTCGTCCCTCTGGTCGTATGCCAGGGTTGAGGACTCGAACAGGTCGTTGAGGAACTTCTTGCCTTTGCACAGGGCTGACAGCATCTTCTCCCAGGCTTGGTTGAAGAGGGCTCTGTGGAGAAAGTCTTCAAGTAAAATGTACTGGATTGAAATATTTTAATAGTCAATGGAAACTTTAATATGAGCAAAAGGTTCCAGTCTAACCGGATGCAGCTGAATATCAGTATTTTACATGTGAAGGCTGCCTATCTGACCTCCACAATTCAGTTACTGGGTATATAGGTACCACACGTAATACGATACCCCTTAGTAAAACTGGCTGTCAGACTTTCAGTGTTGTTAGGGCTGGATCCAGTTAGACTTGGCCCACCTCAACATAGTTGGGATAAGGCTAGGCAGATGACTGTATATTATAATTATGAATTATAGACAGGCAATTACCTAAAGATGGTGGCTGGGACAGACTGGATGTGGAAGGCGGAGGACAGGGTATCGTGGCGCAGCCTGAGAGAGGCCTATGTCCAGCAGTGGACTGCGATAGGCTGAGTTGATTGATCGAATTACCTATCTTGTAACATGTGGTCGATTTCTTGTCTAATCTTCTTGTTCTCAAACTGGATGGCGTTGAACCTTAGCTTGGCAGTCTCCAGCTTGTTCTCAGCTGATACCAGCCGGTACTCGCTTTGCCAGCGACGTTCTTCAAGCTGTTATCGTTAAAAAAACATTTACCTTTATACCTTTTTAGTTGGCGTTTTTGTCGTAGTTGGGTTTGAGTTTTTAACTATGTTTTCCTTCTTTATTATGTAAGTACACCATATAAATTACAGACAACGAAAAATATAAATTTTACAAAGAGTGACATAACGGGCGGTCTTATCGCTGAGAGCGATCTTTTAAAGACAACCTTTGGATGGATTGAAAAGGGGAAGGAGAGACAAATATTGAAAACCTATTAATAATGAATACTGAAAATCTATTTTTGATACCTGTGTTTTTTTCTAGAAGGAGGCCTCTGTATGCTGATAATTATCCACCTACCTGCCCCTGTGTCGTGCTCGCCAGTTTTCTCAGTTCCAAAGTCTCTTTATTGTTTTTCTGTATCAAGCCATTGATCTGATCCATCATCGCTACATCGACTGAAAACAGTAAGATTTACATTTGTTATTTTTCATTATTTTCCAAGTAGCGGATGATGGAGAAAAAACAGCCACGCTGAAGTGGGAGTGGGCTGGACACGTCTAGCGAATGCACCCCGAGGCAGGACATCGCTGTCGAGGTAGACCACGGCGAAGGTGGTGTGAGGATCTGGTAACGTTCGCAGGGCCAACTTGGCCAGAGATCGCACAAGACAGGGAGGTTTGGAAGAAACAAGGGGAGGCCTGGCCAGCAGTGGGAAACAATATAGGCTAACGAAAAAAAAAAAAAATGATTGCTTGTATGAACGTAAACGAAGCAAAAGGAGTATGTAAGGATCGTAGCAGGTGGCGTTTAATAGTTTCAGCCTACCCCCTTGGGAGGAAGGCGAGAGTATATGTATGGCTGTATCGTTGGTCTATAGGCCAACCGCTTAACTGAGGCGTTGCCTGAGGTAGCGGCGCGGTGCGGGGGTGATTCGTCAACTTGTGTGTGTGTAATTATCACCCCTCCCGCACCGCGCATCTACTTCAGGCTGCGTCTGAGTTAAACGGTCGGCCTATAGTGGTCGCAAGCGCTCTTGCTGAGCATAAAGGTTAGATTCCCAGGTCGGGCAAACTGTTATTTCGTGTAGCCACTATGAATTTTGTTTTTTTTTTGCAATTGAAGTGAAGTGTGGGTGTGCTATTGCGTCTATGCCTAACCCTTCAGGGGTACAGGCGTGATGTTATCTTTCATATTACTCATATCCATTTATCGATCAACTAAACTTAGATAAAGAAAGATCATGATCATCATCTGCTTAGCCTTTTCCCAACTATGTTGGGGTCGGCTTCTAGTCTTACCGGATGCAGTTTCATGATAATTTAGCAAAACCACAAAAAATACAAAAAATTTTGGTTGTTCTGTTTGGGGGCGTGTAGCCGATCGATGACGAGCTACGAGCGCGTAGCAGGCGTAGCTATGACGTCAGCTATGTCGTAGCGAGTTCCCGCAGCTATGGATGGTATGATATTGTAGTAGATATAATTATATTTTTACAAATGAGCTGAATCTCTATCCGAACTAAAAATATTTAATATACTTTCGTAGTTTAGTAGTGAAAATATTTTGTAGAGAGACTTGGAAAATTCAAGGCACTACTTTTCAGAGCATTATTGTTTTTTTTTTAAATAGTATTTCTTGGTTATAAGTACCGTATATTAGTATTTGGCATTACAAACAGACACTTTACTTGGCTTGGGACTATGTCCCATCGATAAAAAAATGGTAAATCAGCTTCATTTATTCCCGCAACATATAACCTTATCCCCTTGCTTTTCACACCAGTCATCACAATAATATGTCCTTACCTTTATGAGGAGCTCGTGAGTGCCAAGTAATAACACCCGCTTGGATCGATCAGTTGGTCCGTGGAGGGTACCATCTTTAGGCCATCCTACATTCCAAGACCCCTCCGTGCTTCGGAAAGCACGTTAAGCCTTTGGTCCCGGCTGTCATTCGTGGATGTTTGACAGTCGTTACGGGTAGTCAGAAGCCCGAAAGTCTGACAACCAGTCTTATGAAGGGGTATAGTATTACATGATGATGAAGGTATATTACCTTCCACCTTCTGCTCAGTTTCAACTCTGTGCAACAGCGAGGTCTTCAGTTCTACTTTCATCCTCTTATCCTTCTTCTTATGAGCCCCTGATCTTGCTATCTGTGGAGAAAATAGAAGAACTCGACTTCATTAACAACTCTTTAGCTTGGCAAGAACAATCGCGCTCTACATCAGCGGGTCTATTCCGTAAAAATCTCACTGCGAATACTTAGGTGAAGTGAGCTTCAAGTGAGCTGTCATCCCACCAGCAGTGCCATTCTGTAACCAACTCACCGTGAAAACATAAGTAAAGTTAGCGTGGAGTGAACTGTCATTCCAACTAATGCTAGGGATTTGTACTATTGACAGCTCACTTCACCTAAGTTTTCACGGTGAGATTTTTACAGAATCGATCGGCTGGTGCAAGGGATTGATACTATTGATAGCAAACTTCAGTTAAGTTTTCACGGTGAGATTTTTACAGAGTTGATAGGCTGTACTTTTAGAAAAAGAAGCAGCAGTGGTGTTGATATCATAAATGCTAACTTACAAGTTTTTTATACGACAGTAAATAGTAATAAATATAGAAGTGTGTTCGTTTCGCTCGGCTGCCTCTGCTGGCCCGACTATATAATTAAGTGCAATAATTACTTATTCTTTTATTTATTTTTCGAATCGTGCAATGAGCAGTAATGATTGGCTACGTGTAATTTTATTCAGCGTACTAGCTGCACCCCGCGGTTACGCCTGCATAAGTCTCGATGGGAATATCGAGATAAAAAGTATCCTGTCTTAACCCAGGTCATGGTTTACCCATGTGTCAAAATTTCCTCCAAATCCGTTCAGCCGTTTTAGCGCGAATATCAAATCTTTTGCCGTTAAAAAACATAACATAAAGTTGATTACCATAAGGTCCTTGCAGAGGTTGACGTACTCCTTCTTCAGCTGTCTCATCAGCTCGTCTTGTCTCCTGAACTGAGGGTGGACGCCCATCGTGCGCTGCTGGCGGTCCACTTGGATCATTCGGAACTGGTGGAGGAAATTCGATAAATGATCAACCTGCCTATCATCGGAATCGATTCTCATTCTCTTGTATCATTTCGAACAATGTTCTTTACGCTGTCGTTGCGTAAAGAACGCAGTTTGTGCGACAGATATATTACTATAAATTGTAAAGGCTGATTTTTCCAACGCCAGAAAACTTTATCCGAGGAATAGTTTTGAATTTTTGACAGTTCTTCCATACAAAAACTGTCAGACGTCAATTTTATTCCACGAATAAAAAATATCTGTCTATTGATAAATCAGCCCTAAGTCTCACAAATGAACATCGCCGTCACGTTAACACTGTATGATAATATCCTTATCTATCAACAAACCTTTCTGTTGAATTTCTTCAGAATCAAATGGTTGAAACCACAAAGGTCTCGATATCTATTGGAACTCGGTACTACGTTAGAATAGGTCAAGGTCAAAGTAGTACCATCAACGTGCACCCTACTGCACCCTAATTGCGTAGCACACTATCAATCACAATCTGAATCATTTTGAAGGATCAATATCCTTGCAAAATGACAAAATGGAAATGGATGGCAAAATGTCAAAGCAATGGATTAGCAATCTAATCCATTGCTTTGACATTTTGCCATCAGCAGTGGTGGCCCAGTGATCACGGCCGCGACTTACGAGTTGTAGGTCGTAGGTTCGAACCCAGGCAGGCGCTTTACTTTGTGTAAATTATACCATCACCACTGCTCTCAAAACGGTGAAGGAAAACCTCTTGAGGAAACAGGCATGTGCTAGAACCAAAAAATCAAAGACATGGGCATCTTCCAACCCGCACTGGGCCCGCGTGGTGGATTATGGCCCAGTCCCTCTCACAGAGAGGAGGCCTCTGTCCCAACAGTGGGAACATTATATGGGAACAACTGCTAACCTAACTGCTCACCTAATTCCTAAAATGTAGACGAAACCCTAAATACAATTTTATATTGAAATCCATGTTACCTGTCTCTGGAGCCGCAAATGTTCGTCCTCCATTTTTCTCAGCACTTCGATGTCAGTGGACTGAATTTCAGCGGTCTGTCCGTCCATTTTAATTAATTAAACAATAATATATCTCTGTGTTACGTAAATTGTGTAAAAATTAAATTTGATTATGATACGCCGCCATTTTTCCCGGCTCACTGGATTTTGTGTTTTTATTCGTAATTATATTAGTATTTTTTTCGTGGCTTGTTCAAAGACTTGTCCTTTTGTGAGTCTTGTTTGAAGAATTAGTTTCTTAATTAAATATCTACGTTATCAGCCCATTGCTTGTTTAAATATTTGCCGGCAAAAACAATTAGATCTTCGTTATCAACTTAGAGCACGATCAGACGTGTCCTTGAGTGAAAACCCCAAATCGGCAAATATATTTATTTATCTAATAAAACCAACAGCTTTACATAAATACAATAAATATACTGGAATAAGAAACATGAAGCCAATTATAGGTTTTCACGGCTAGCTGTACAATAATATAGTAAGAGATCTTATACACGACAAATTATCAAGAACATAAGCGCACCAACCATCAAATCGGTACCGCCAAACATAAGGAATAAACTACAATAAAATAAGTAAGTACCAGAACTAAATTAACACTAAGAATTAATTTGGAAGAAATCAAGGTTCAGCCTATTGCGTACGCTTGAGCCTTTCGTTGAAAACAAGTCAAAAGAGAACTGCTTGCATAAGTCATTAAAGTCTTTACTCGCTCGCACTAAAAATGAGTTTTGCCTGTAGTTGGAAGAAGATAACGGAATAGCGATAGGTGGATTAAATCTAAGTAATCGCTGGGGAATATTAAAATACAGCTTACGTAGAAGCTGCGGACAATCCACCTCATTGGATACAATTTTAATAATCGACGCTAATCGACGACGGTTACTAAGTGGCTGTATGTGAAATTTCCTGCAAAGATCCAAATACTCTGTGAAATAGTGTGTGAAGATAATAAATGAAAACACTAGCAATACTAATGCGTAGGAGTATTTAGTAACTTAGTAAATATTGCAATAAAAAAAGTGATTTTTCTAACATATTAAATAGTAGTGATGGGCCGGTTTTGCCAATCTTTGACTAGCTACAGTGACTGACGTATTTCATTGAACTTTTGTATGCAGACTGTTTTGACCCAATTTGCTGACACGCAGTGAGAACCATGCGGTTTGGTTTTTAACCGACTTCAAAAAAGGAGGTGGTTCTCAATTTGGATAGAAATACACTGCCGAGCAATGAAAAAGTTCCACCTACAAAATACCAACAAACACGTTAATATCTCCTAAGACATAGAACCTAGCTTCATAAATTAAAAAGTATAATGAAATCTATTTTACTATGCAAACTTGCATAGTGCTTGCATAGTAAAATATATTCTATGTCTTAGGAGATATTAAGGTGTTTGTGGGTGGAACTTTTTCATTGCTCGGCAGTGTATTTCATTTATTTAGTCCTGCGGCGAGATAAATTGTGTGTCTAATTAGAAAATCATAAAGAAGAGAAAAGCAAACAAAACACTGCAAATATCATACACATGACTTAAAGACTGTAAGCTACTTACCCTTAATGCTCTTATCCATAAATAAAAGCGCTTTAATGAAGAACAGAGTAGTAGCAGTTAAGCTGTGTTGCCAGCACTCGCCAGTAACTTGTGTATTGTTGCCAGACGCAAAATAAACGTTTCTATTGTACGACAATAAATGTTTTGTTAAGATTTCCTGTTTTAAGTTTGTGGAGTTTAAAATGTGGGTATTGTCGGTTTTTTGTTAAGGTAACACTAAAGTTACAGATTTTTTTAAAGGTGCTTGTTTATATTTTTTTCTACTAAATCTCTTCGAAAGTCGATTCCTGTACGGCGAAAATTGGAGATTCATTTATTTATTACTAGCAGTGCACTTATGCGGTTTCACTCGCATAAGTGTCGATCTCGTGGGAATATCAGGATAAAAAGTATTCTATGTGTTATTCTGATGTAACCTATATTACTGTAAAGTTTTATCAAAATCCGTTCAGTAGTTTTTACGTGAAAGAGAAACAAACATCCATCCATCCATCCATCTACACAAACTTTCGCGTTTATAATATTAGTAGGATAGTAGGACATTTATTTATCTACATACATCTACCATTATAGGATAACCTAATGCGGTAAATAGGTAAAAATGACGTAGATTTAAAGAACAAAAACGTGAAAAAAAAAATAAGGGGAGGAATATATGCGTCACATCCACTCAAAACGACCATCGCTCAGTATAATGCCACGACCCGTGAGACAGCCCCAGCGCTGGTTTTCAGCGTCAGCCGGCGTTGACGTGATGACGTCAATCGGTGCAGTATACTCGTACGAAGAGATATAAATAACACAATAAGAAAAAAGAAAAATACGCAATACCTAAGTTCTGAAGAGATCCGCAGGAGAAACAAGGTAACCAACCGACATAGCCCGAAGAATTGCCAAACTTAAGTGGCAATGGGCAGGCCACATTGCTCGCAGAACAGACGGCCGATGGGGCCGAAAGGTTCTGGAGTAGCGACCGCGTACCGGAAGACTTAGCGTTGGAAGGCCTCCCACAAGGTGGACCGACGACCTTGTGAAGGCCGCAGGAACCCGTTGAAAATGGTAACATTCCGGGCAACGTCTCCTAACTTAATCCATAGTTATATATATCAGAAGCAGGTTTAATAAAAAAAAAACACGCACCAAACAACCGTGTTTATTATTTTTAACAAACAAAACTGCAAAACCTAGCAAATTGATGGAATATCATCATCATCTGCCTAGCGTTTTCCCAACTATGTTGGGGTCGGCTTCCAATCTAACCGGATGCAGCTGAATACCAGTATTTTGCATGGAGCATCTGACCTCCACAACCCAGTTACTGGATAATAGGATACCCCTTGGTAAGGACCGGTTGTCAAACTTTCGGGCTTCTGACTACCCGCAACGACTGTCAAAGATCCACAAATGACAGCCGGGACCAACGGCCTAACGTACTTTCCGACGCACAGAAATTGATAGAATATTTGAACACTTTTTAATTAGTTAGCTAATCACTCGGCACCGAGAAAACACGACACTGAGATGGAGAGACGTCTGTCGTCGTTGGCTGTCGATCCAAAAGAGAGCGAGTACTCTCCGTCGCCTGCAGTCGCTGCGGACTATCCCCACCCTTTACGCAGATGTCTTGGCCACTCCCCTCGTTCCTCCAACTGCTTTAACGGGGACACAGGCCTCCTCTCTTCGAAAGGGAGTGGGCTATAATCTACCACGCGGGCCCAATGCGGGTTGGCAGATGTCACATATCTTCGATTTTTTGGTTCTAGGACATTTGGAGGTTTCCTCATGGTGTTTTCATGTTTTCCTTCGCCGGTTTAAGAGCAGCAGTGGTGATGAAATTATTTAAACTACTGCTCTCTCTCTCTCTAATATCTATAACTTATTATAAACAATAGATTTTTTTCGCTTCTATGTGTTTGTGCATTTAAATTTTGTGTCCATTAACCATGCTATACTAATAAACTGACGATACAGGAAAAAAGGTAAATAGAAAGGCAAATCTGTAAAAGGTGGGCATCGAACCTGGACGCTATATGCCCCAGCATCTGCACAGCAGCAGAAATTAAGATGACAGATCCTGTATTCATTCACACGCCGGCCGTTTTCATTCACACTGCGCGGCTGCCACTCACACCGACGCGTAATGTTTATGATTATAAAAATCTAAAGTCATTTATGCAAATTAGGCTGAGAATCAGCACTTTTTGAATGTTAAAATTACTACAGTCACCCAAAACCCTTGCCCTTCACCACTTCCTAGTGCTTCCGTAGCTGGGAAGAAGTGGCGCAACAAACTCCCCAATAGCTCAGCTCATAGAAATGAAGAGTACAATGTTATTGTCTTAAATTATGGCACATTAGAGGGATCCAATGGCTTGGAAAATGATGTCTGTGACAATAAAATATTGCTATGACCCCTAAAGAAAATAAAAAAGTTATAATTTTTACATTTACCCATGACGACACATCTTCGTAAAACATAAAGATAAAAGTAAACTATGATTGGGTCATATTTTTTATATTAGCCATATCTAAGCACGAACCATTTCTTTTTATGTAGGCCAGTACCTAACCTAAATTATTTAATTAAATAAGCAGTCGTGAGTAATGTTGCCCGCACGTATCAAATGTAGATGATTTACTTCGTTTTTCCTATTATCATATTAAGATTAATAAAAAGAATTATACCATAATCAGCCTATAATTTTCCCACTGCTGGGACTGCTAAGCCTCCTCTCTGTAAGAGGGAGTGGGCCCAGTCCAGGTTGTCACCTGTCTTCGAATTTGTTTGGTTCTAGTACATGTCGGTTTCCTGATAAATTATGAGAACGTTTAAGGTAAAATAGTTCGTGGTTATAAAGCACTAGGTCTAAAGTGATGATTTTCTGTAACAATGGTCCATCGAGAGCATAAAATCTGGTCATAAACGGCATGATTAATTGATTAAATGTCAATGTCAAATTCCTGTTTTAATGAAGAGGATAAAATATCAAGCAGTGTTTAATGGCTAAATAAATTACTGAGCAATAAAAAAACAGAATGAAATAGACAGAAACGAAAGAGACAGAAAGAATAGAATAGAATACTCTTTATTATGTCATCATCTGCCTAGCCTTTTCCCAACTATGTTTCGGTTCGGCTTCCAGTCTAACCAGATGCAGCTAAATACCAGTATTTTACCCCTAAGGACTATCAAAGATCTATCTATAAATGACAACCGCGACCAACGGCTTAACGTGCTTTCCGAGGCACGGAGGGGTCTTGATATGTAATGGATGGTCACCCATCCACGAACTGACCGTGGCAAGCGTAGCTTAACCTTCGATGGACCTGTGCGGTTATTTATATATAACCACAAGTTCCTCTATCGAGAGTATAACCAATTACAAAAATAAAAAATACTTATAAATAAGCGACAGCATTTCATAATGATTCCAGTTCGGTGTGATAGGCGGCGTCGCCGGCCTCTTTGTAAAATCCCCTCGCGGTGAATTCAAAGGCAGCGGCGGCAACATTAATGTTGCCGCCGCTGCCTTTGAATTCACCGCTCTATGCAACTCTGATTTTCTTTTTCAGCTATTGGTTTTTTAAATGCTTTGCGAGATGGCTTTTCGTAATTAGCTCGGCTTTTCGCTATTTTGGTGATTTATGCGGATTATGGATTAAATTGGGATGACAGCAGCAGGCATGTATAGGTACACATTACGTGATTATGAGTGATGAAGGAAAACATCGTGAGGAAACCGGCATGTCCTAGAACCAAACATTCGAAGACATGTGACATACTACCAACCCGCACTGGGCCCGCGTGGTAGATTACGGCCTACTCCCTCTCACAGAGAGGAGGCCTATGTCCCAGCAGTGGGAACATTATGGGTTGATTATGTATGAGTGATGGATGTGGAATACAAAATTGTGATCTGGCGATCAAAATCTCACCGTTGACTCAAGTCAAAGTCAAGTGAGCGGTCATTCCACCTGAGTCTCATGCATCAAGATCAAAATATTACAGTAAGTATTTTCATAATTTTGAAGCTGACATTATGCTGAGCTGAAGCCCTTTTGGCATTACAAGAATTATTGTTTTCTGTCATCTAAAGTTGCGTCTTTATTTTCCAGTTACGCATTAACGCATTTTTCTTTCTTTTAGGGATTGACAATATTGACAGCTCACTTCAAGTCCACTTCACTTAAGTTTCCATGGTGAGACTTATAGAGACTAGACCGGCCGCATCCTTGCAGTAATGATGAAGCAAGTAAAAGGTTACTTCACAAAATCTACGGTTTCGGATTTTTCAGTCATCTGATAACTTTATTCGAAGAATAATTTTGACAGTTATTTTATACAAGAACTGTCAAACGTCAATTTTGTTCCTCGAATAAAAGTTATGGGGCGATGGAAAAATTAGCCCTTATTCGGTTAAATGCCGTAATTACAGAAATAATTTAAAAGCTTTGTCTGACGTGGATCCACGTTCCGGCGGCATACGAAGGGTTAAATACACGTTGTATGTTTCCAATTGAGGTTGTGTATTTATTTATTTCATGAAGCATTGTGTCTATGGTCCGTTTGAATGATAAAATTTCAGTGGTGACGCAAGTCCAAATAATACTTTTTTATGTCTTTTAATATTTAATGTTTCTAAAATCTTAAACATCAAGGTTTTTCTAAGTTATTACTTACTAGCTGCGCCCCGCGGTTTCACCCGCATAAGTTTCGATCCCGTGGGAATATCGGGATAAAACGTATCCTATATGTTAATCCTGGTTATAAACCATCTGTGTGCCAAATTTCATCCAAATCCGTTCAGTAGTTTTTGCGTTAAAGAGTAACAAACATCCATACATCCATACAAACTTTCACGTTTATAATATTAGTAGGATGATTATTACGATCATAAAGTATTTTCATTCCCCAAACATGTAGCTATATCATTTTAAGAACTAAAGAGAATGCCTCAGTTTTTATATTACTCTGGATGATCAATTATGACTTAATGCCTTAGGCATTCTCTACCAGTCAACCAGGGGTGGTGAAGAGACAAGATTACATCATGTCAATTATTATAGAACCTCGATCTATTTCGATTTTAAAACAATAGTTAATGCAGTTATTTATTTATAATCAATAATACCTCAATTAAGGCTATCCAATTTATCGTAGATTATTTTAACAGACACATTTTATCGAATGTCTGATAAAAGTCTGGCCATAATTGCATGTTAAGATACAATCAATAGGTAGAAGAAATAATCCTTGGCGCCATTGCAATCTTTACTTACTTACCGATAAAAAATGATAAAAATGACAAACCTGACTAATCCCTGACTAATGTAATTTTAGTATTTAAGTTGTTGTTGTAATATCTAGCAAATTGGATCGTATTTTCTATAAAATAAATGATTATTATTATTATGTCTTTGACATATCTCGGGACCCTGAGGTCCCTGACCTCTGAAAGGCGTACTAGGGGCCGAAGCTAACTCGCAGAGGCCCTTTACACAATTTTGGAGGCACCAACCGATGATTATCCCTGTATGCACCATGCAAGTGCACCCAAGGACAACCCCCGGTTGGTGCAGGACTATTGCAGAACATGGAAACAAAATATTCTGGGTTATGGGTTTGTGTGGCTATAGTGGATCGGTTACCTTGAAGTATGGAAGGTCTGTGTCCCCTGCCTGACCAATGATAATATAATATTAAAGGCAGGGGGTGACTTGCACACTCAATAATGGGCTCCCGAAAACGTGCGCTAGAACACAGTGTCGTAGCAACGAGGGGGCAACATGTCCTGACGTGCTTTTGAGGAGTGGGGAGGTATTCCACGGCTATCAGGACAATCCCGGAAGTACGGTCAAGATCCCTACCAGCATCTTACTGAAATACTTCCTTCCTCCGAGCACGTTTACTCTTGCGAATCTCCACTTAAGCCAGCCAATAAAGGCAAGAATGAGGTGGGAGCTCTGTTCCTCGTCATTGTTGACTCCAGCCGGACAATAAAGGCAAGCCAGAGGTGAGGAACAAGACTTCTCCCAGGAGATAGGGTCCGTGGGGTCACTACTGCCTAACAGCTCGCCACATGCTGCCCTGCGGATTCCTATATCTCTCTTGGTCTGGCTCCTCACCCTAGACCTGATCCGGCAAAGTAACTCTTCCGTCACAGACCTAGAGTTGAGAGCGCGCAAGCCCCACCACGACGTCAACGTAGAGATACGGCGGTGGGGTTATTATTATTATGAAAAAACTATTTCAGCCGTTAAGATGAATGAAGCTTAATAATAATTTAAAGCACTGCACTCTTCATAAAAAAAATATACCTTTTGTGTATTGAGATTAATTTTACATAAATATGTAGTTTATAACTAAGATAAATTAAGCACTGGACTGAAAGAAAAATGAATAGTCATGATAGTTTTTAAGAAGGCTTCACAAACGCAAAGTTTCAAAGATAAAGAGACAGCGTTTAAATATTATTTTTTATTTTTAAGGAGTCATCTTAGTGTTAATCTTTGCTTTGTCATAACTTTTATGATTCATTAATTTATTTCTGATTAGAGTGCTCGTTTTATACGGGAGTGACCATGGAGTACCCTAAGCCTATAGGTACGTTTAACTCTGCCAGCCAACTGTATTGCATTCGTTGTGACCGGGGGCTCTTTTTTTTGGATGGGAAATCATCAAATGACCCCTCCTGCTCTGGGTGGAGCGGAAGGGAGTGTCAGACTCTTACTGACTAAAACCCAACCGTGTTCCTTCCTTAGCCCTTTCTGTTCCAGGGCAGCGGTAACCCTTTCGGACTATCCCACTACCCTGGCAGGCTTTGGCCCTACCGGGGGGTCTACTCCGAAGTAGTATCGGCCGAATGTTCGGCCGTTTCCTGCTACGAAGTTACTATTTGCTTCGGTCAGTCCCGATCCTACACTCCTACACTCTTTCGAATATTGACTATGGTCCCGACCCAACTGAGCCGATCTGAACTTTTTTCGCATTTTTCAATAATATTCGGTTCGGCCATGTGTCGGTCCGATCCGAACATTCGCACTTTGCACTTTGGAGTAGACCCCCGGGTCATCATCTGCGTAGCCTTTTCCCAATTATGTTGGGGTCGGCTTCCAGTGTAACTGGATGTAGTATTTTACATGGAGCGACTGCCTATCTGACCTCCACAACCCAGTTACTGGGTAATACGATACGGTTTAAGACATTTATTTCTCAAAAAGAATACAATTCACTTAATATGAGAAATACAAGGTAATCTTAAAACTAAATAGAAGAATTACTTATGGTGAAGGTAGGTACATATTCGTAAATAAATTAGTTATTAGACACACATTTTTTACAAAGTTGCAGGTAAAAGGAAAAAGTTGGTTTACTATTACATATCGATTCTTGATGGTAAGTCAATAGTAATTACACCTTAAACTATTTATATGTACTGTAATGTTTCGGAAATACAGGGTAGGTTAGGTATTATAGTTTTCTTAATACTTAGCAAGTTAGTTAATAATAATAATTTGATGAGGATGTAAATTAAATTCGTGTGGTGGGTTAAATTTAAAACCTAGAGAAAGCTTTCAAGATGTGGTGCTTTATAGTTCTTTTGTATAAAGTAAAGGATTGTATATCTTTAATGTCATTAGGTAATGTACTATACAACTCTGCTCCTTCGTATAGTATATTTTTCCTTCCGTAATTAGTTCGTGGTGGTCTTAACTTCTTAAGCAAATGTTGTTTTTTCGTCTGGTGCTACGTTTTTGTGTTTGTCCTTTTTTTGTAAATATTATTTTTGAGTACGATACCCATTGGTACGACTGGTTGTCAGACTTTCGGGCTTCTGACGACCCGTAACGACTGTCAAAGATCGACAAATGACAGTCGGGACCAACGGCTTAACGTGCTTTCCGAGACACGGAGGGGTCTTGGTATATGAAGATGGTCACCCATACACGAACCAATGGCGGCAAGCGTAACTTAACCTGATCGATCGACCCGTGAGGTTGTTATTAAATAGCCACCAGTTGTGACCGGATAATTAAAACAAAAGTCAGTCTGCGAGTTATAGTCACTCACTAGGAAATAATAGTTTCAAACGTTATCGAAATCGATAAGGAGGACTATATACGGGAGGTGCAATAAAAAGATTATCAGGTTTTCTGTAAACACAATATACCAAAACTATCACCGCTCTTAATCTATCTCTCCATCTAAAACAACACCCTGAATAAACTAAATCAAACTAAAAACGTAACGAAACCAGTCTATACAGGGTGGCAGGGACACCGACGCGCAAACTGTAACCATGAATTCAGCAGATGAGTTTAGACCCCATAGCGTAGAGATTTTTCGTCGGTTATCAAAAAAATATAAATTCTGTTTCATAGAAGAAGTACAATACCTACGCGGTCAAAACGTATGGAATAGGAATATTTATTTTTAATAACCGACGAAAAATGACATAATGTACAGTGTACAGTCACGAGCACCAATATGTCAACCCTTGGCAACTTTTAATTGCGATTGTTTCGTGAAATAACGAATGCAACGTTGAAATATGACATATTACATAAACCTATGGGTTCGAAAATGCTATGTTTGTAACAACATAAAATTTCATTCAAAAATAAAGGAGTAAATCGCTTTTGAATAAAGCCGAGTGTATACATACTTTTGCTCGTGACTTATACAGTATGCGCGTCAATGTCCCTGCCACCCTGTATTCACAACACACAAATCATTACCGTTTCTAAATAACCGCAAGCTCCGCAATGAGAACAAAGTGCACAAACACTTACAACGAAAATAAAAAACAAACGCAAACTTTCAGAACGAACGGATTTTTCCTTTAGTATTGGAAAACCTATAATTCTGGACGAGCGAAAGACAACAATGTAGGATTTACGACTACGACTACGAATCTAGGTTTTAGGTGTTATGAGCACTGATTACAATAAAAATCTTGATGGTGAAGGGAAATCTTTTTCTTAGAGTTTCAAGGGTTCGAGTGGATAAACGTCATCATTTCAGCTGAAAGTCAAAATCAAAAGTCATTTATTCAAATTAGGCTGAGAACCAGCACTTTTCGAACGTCAAAATTACAAAAGACAGTCCCCCAAAAACGCCCGCCATTCACCACTTCCTAGTGCTAACGCTGGGAAGAAGAAGTGGCGCAACAAACTCCCCAGCAGCACAGCTGTCTGTTCAATTAGAAAATACTTGATTGTATACAATACTAGGAACCTATGTTAAGTAATTAACATTACAAGACTCAGAACATAAAATTAAATTATTTGCGATATGTCAGCTAGCCACGCCATTAAACCGCCACCAATAAATATAATAAAAACTGTACGTAATCAAGATAAAAGCTCTTTTAAAGTCCAGACATATTCTGACCAAGATTATGTCTGGACGTTAAAAGGGGAAGGAAACACCGACCTCATCTAGTTTTAAAATATGATTGACGTGTAAAAGTGTTTGTACAAACCTACTTAAGACATAGGCCTCCCCCAAGCACCTCTTTTTCGACTGGTTCCGTGCTTCTCGCATGCAACGGGTTCCTGCGGCTTCGACAACGGCGGTCCACCTTGTGAGAGGCCTTCCAACGCTACGCCTTCCGGTACGCGGACGCCACTCCAGAACCTTTCGGCCCCATCGGCTATCTGTTCTGCGAGCAATATGCCCTGCCCACTGCCACTTCTTCAGGCTATGTCGGTTAGCTCGGTTCTCCTGCGGATCTCTTCATTTCTGATTCCATCACGCAGGGAAACTCCAAGCATAGCCCTTTAAATAATATGACCCGCGGCTAATAACAACCCTTTTATTTTTTTTATTCGGTATATTTCTTTTAATTTGGGACAATATGCAAACTACGTAAAATGTAAGACAATGTTTTGGTATTAGGTAAATCTAATTCCGACCAATTTTCTTGGTAGACCAGTGACTTACAACTTGTAAACAACATTTTGATAAAGTTTAGCCAATATTAGAAAGTTAAAATTAGATTTAAATATTTTTGAATGTGATAAAAAGCTTTGGTTGAAATTAAAATGGATAAATGTACATACATGCGACATAGCTAAGCAAAAACCTTGCTTAGCTTGTGGCTAAGTAATAAAAGCCGCAAGGGTCGATCGATCAGTTTAAACTACGCTTTTCGCTGTTTGTCCATGGATGTGTGACCATCTTTACATACCGAGACTGCTCCGTGTCTCGTAAAGTACGTCAAGCCATTGATCCCGGCTGTCATTCGTGGATCTTTGACAGTCGTTACGGGTAGTCAGCCCAAAAGTCTGACAACCAGTCTTACCAGGGGGTATCGTATTACCCAGTAACTGGGTTATGGAGGTCAGATAGGCAGTCGCTCCATGTATAAAATACTGATATTCAGCTGCATCCGGTTAGACTGGAAGCCGACCCCAAAAAAGTTGGGGACAGGCTAGGCTAGGATGACATGATTCTGTATCAAAATAAATGTTGTTTCTTTCTTTCTGCACAGTCTGCCTACTAACAAAAGTGTGATTTTATATCGTGATAGGACTTTAGAATAAGTCTTTATCCTACTTACACTGAATTTGTACTTCGTAAGAGAACCACTTTAGATTTTCGTTATATTTGAGGTACTGAAAGTTTTTCAGATTCCCGCGTAAATATTGAACAATATTCCTTTGCTTCTCGAAGACGTTATTATAAAATTAATTATGAGAGATCAAGCCGACATAATAATTTAAACATTACCAAAAGCCCAAAAATTACATCAAATCTCTAGGTGTTTATCAATTAATATCAATATATATTTTCGTAAGTACCCGCGATGCATGCCTAATTCATCACTTCGATTGGCGCTAAGTTTTCGTGAGGGGGGTGCGGGGCAGGGGGCGCGCGGGGGGCGGGGTCCACGCAGGCGCCACTTCCCGCCATTTTCTCAGGGTGGGGATACCAGCTGCGACGGAATTTGCAAGAATAAGGGAGGATTTGGGGTTTATTTATATTGATCACTAGCTGACCCGACAGACGTTGTCCTGTACAAATTTCAATAATTCATACAAAAAACGACGTTTATTTTTTCCCGAATTTGAAAGTTTCTCGGAAAAGTTTGCAATATTTCTTGCCATAAAAACCTATTTCGGACTAATAGGAACATTTGAAAACAAAAATAGCCAAATCGGTCTAGCCGTTCTCAAATGATGTGCTTACCAGCGAACAGCATTTCATTTTTATTATTTATTTAGATTTTTGTTCGCGTCAGATGAAAATGTATGCTGTGTTTTATTTGATAGATATATATAGCAGTATAGTGTCCGGTAAACAAAAATAGCACTCCTTGTCTTTCCTGAAAGTAAAGAGTCTTTGGGAGAATTCCACGAGTAGATAATTTTAGGTAATTTAATATATTAAGTTAATTTATGGTAGGCAAGCATTTGGTTCCTTCATTATTTGAACTAGAATTAAAATATTTCTAGTATAAAATGCGTTGCTTCTGTAAGTAGTATTTATTCCAGATAACGATATTTACATACTGTTTGTAAGAAAGGTCATCAGAAAGTAATAGTAAAACTCATAGGCAGATGAGATGTTCACCTTATATTTATGGACAACCAACGAATCGGTAAATGACCTTGACATACAAAATTCTCGGCTGGAAAATCTCCCCGAAATTTTCACTCTCACCCCAATTTTCCCCGGCGCTTTTCCTCCCGCACGCTGGCAACCCAACCATCCCGAATGGTCAGTCGTTTTGGCGCCGTCGTCGGAAGCGGCTGACGTTCGCAGCGCCACCATCCTAACGTCGTGTCTAAATAAGAAAATAAATAAAAAATAGTGTAAAGTTGTGTGTGAAGTGTTTAGTGTCAGTGTTTTGTTGTGTTATGAGTTCTTCGAATATAAACTGTGAGTACTTTTATATTTTATGTAAGATATGCATTTTCGTGTATTACATAGCATACGACGACGACCTTCAGATTCTTCTGGCCCAAAGGTTCCTCGTAGTAGTATCGTAAATAATTCTGGATTGGGCCCAGGAAGGTTGTTAGGTTCTTATAAAATAGGGGTTTTGTTATTTGCAGACGTGACATCAATTTTGAGCATTTCATGACGATTTATGTTTTTAAACTTAATGTTCAGATGTTTTCGACTTATATTTTGGTTTTCCAACTACGATTTCTGTGAAAAATTGTGTGACATCAACTATAAAAGTCTATATATTTTTATGTGTCAAATGAAAATGGAACTTAGAAAATATGCAATGAACTTGGAAGGTATTTAAAAAAAATGCAGTCACTTAGATAGGTACCTAGCTATTATTGTGTGCAAAATAGGTAATTAACTATAATTTATGAATACAATAATAATGACATTACGATGAAATCACATTAAAATAATGACGATGAAAACACCATAAAAACGTGCAATTACATAAGAAATAGAAAACATTTGTTTCCGTTCCCTATTCTATCCTTTATCACAGGAATATAAAATTGACATTTGTCAGATCTTGACTCAAAATTCAAAAATTCAAAATTATTTTTCGAATCGTGTCAACCCATCAGATGATTGAAAAAAACATCCCTAGTCTACGTTCAGTGTTTTGATTAACAAATAATTAAACAAAATCAACAACGACATTATTTCTGTGAGACACCTATTAAGCTATTAAAAAAAAAGAAACTCAAATTATTTATTTCTCACCATCAATTTTATATATCTCTTCAACAAATCGTAATAAAATTGCGTACTACTTATTTAGAAAAAGAAATTGGGCATTCTCTTTGAAATTTCAGCCAGTAATTTGATGTGTTTTCTTTATTACAATCATTTCGAAATATCTTTATCTCATCCTCTTTTTCTACGAGGTGTAAGAGTTGTGTTTCGACGTTTCAATGTTTGACATAGTAATCTATATTGTAGTTAGGGGAGCATTAGGTCAAGTGGTTGACTAAATTGCAGTCTGTAGGGAGGTATTGCGAGATACATATGTTAAGTCCTTTCTCGGGATGTGTGATACATGTGTTTGGGCTTAGAAAAGTGAAAATTGACAGTTTATAGTGTTATTTACGATTGAAAAATAAAGAGAACAAACTGTTTTTTTTGTCTTTAAAATGGAAGTTTTATGAACGATTGAAAAATAATAAAATTTATAGTGAGAGATATTCAATTAGACTGTTTTTTTTTTCTTTAAAAAAGTACTGTTATGTACGGTTGAAAAATAATACAATTTATAGTAAAAGATTTTCTTTCTTTGAAAAACTATGATTAATGATGATGGTGTGGCTAAAACAAGGAAATTGTCTACAGTTGATTAATATTTTCGTGCGATGAATTTTGGAGTTTTGTATAGTCATCACTTCCTTATAATGTTGACTGTACATTAATCACGTCTTAAATGTGTCGTAATCGTCATGTATGAGGACGGAGATCTTTTCACTCGAATGAAGATTGAAATACTTTATTGTATACTACATAATATGCCGTTCCATATATCTCTGTCGTTTCTAAAGGAATTCAGATGATTCTTTGTGCTCTATTCATTTTGATTTTCTCATTAATATATTTGTAAATGGTCATAATTAAAGACCGTAAGCACTGTTCAAAATCATCTGAAGGCCAGTTTCCGTAATTGAAAACGTTAAAAATCTAGTCAAAATCTCTATTCTATTTTTAACTATGGCAAGTAATATGTCGACTATTCCGCCAATGTCAAAAGTGAATTGGAAAAGGAAGTGTGTCTTATTTTAAAAGATAAAAATCTTCGATGCTACAGTTGAACTTAATGTGGATTTTGTGGGGTTAGAAAAGTCACAATCTCATTTCGGCGACAAACAATGTCAAAAATATGTTTAAAATGTAGGGATTTTAGAGATATTTTTGACAGATGATCAGACTGTGAACATTCATAAAATTACTAGAATGGCCCCTCTGTTATACAAACTTGTTTCTAACATAAAACTACGTCGTTATGTATGATCGTTGGTATTATCGAATAGCTGGTCAAAATCTATTTTCATGTATGGTATCTAATCTTATCAAATTTTTGGTCAGACCAGACAGTTTATAAGTACTCTTTCCGTCTTTAAAATACAAACATATTTTATTATTTATTAAAAGCCTCTGATGTTCCACTGCAAGGCAAAGATCTCCCTTCTCTCTTTCCACATCTCTCTGTTTACAGCTGGTACGGACAAGCAATACAATACAAACCTATTGTATAAAAAAAAAACAAAACATATCATTCGAATTATAAATGAATCATTATCATTGTCCTGCCCTTATCCCAAGAATTTACTTAGGGTCAGTGCAACTTGTCTTTTTTCTTCCATATTTCTATAACTAAGTCGTCATCTCGGTAGTCACCCCCTTTCCAAAGAATCATAAAGTTTCTCTAATTATAATACATGATAGAATTCATCCCAAATTATGATTATTATTTTTCTTTTGTTGGCGTATTCTGTACCACTGGTGGGCAAGGCCTCCCCCAAATACTTTCAGGATTTTTTTTAATCTAGATTAATAATTGACGATAAAGCGATTGAATTATTTAAAGTAGTTTGTAAAGATCGCCGAACGTAGGTTTCATAGCTTGATTCTTCCTCAAAACGAAAACATCTACATACCAGTAAATAATCTCCAGGTGTTTTAAATACAGTAATGATTGAAAGAAAGAAAGAAAATACATTTATTTACCACAGACTAAAAGACACAATACACCAGTTACATACTCGTACATCAGATAAAAACAAAAAATAAAGATCAAATACAAAGTGTCATCAAATAAAAAGTCCGATATAAGAAATTATCAGGAAAGTGTGCCTCACGGCTGGCCCAGTTCAGCAAAAATGCCAGACAGCCTGACGCTGGTTTTCAACTGGGCCGGAACTGCAGTTATTAGTATCAAATCCGATAGCAATGTTACCTTAGGTATCCTCTCGACATAATCCCTAAACTTAGTAGCCAGTCGCCAGTCACCAGAATAAGATTATGAATAAGAATAAGAATAATTTATTTTGCCAGAAACATAGTTACAGGGTGTTACGTTACATTATACATTGATTTCTTGATTTTTTGATTTTTTATAAAAAAACGTTGCCCCACACTAGGAATTTCTCCTGTGTCGTGGGTGCGTTGACAGACATATAAACTCACATACACAAACAGCCAGACCCGGAACAACTAATTGTAGGTCATACAAATATTTGTTCCGTGCGGGAATCGAACCCGCGACACGCAGCGCAGCAGTCAATCCCTTAACCACTGCGCCAACCGTGCCGTCCTACATTGTAGAAGTTCAGCATGTCTCACCGTATAATCGGTATGCAAAATTGATTGCAGATGCATTGAATGAGCCTCCATGAGTGACCAGTTACTATAAGTACTTAGGGCCGGCTTTTCAATTTTTAGATTACTTTTATCTGATAAAAAAGCTTTTGTATAGAAAACATGTCGAACTACATATTTATCTATACAAGTAAGTACAATATTCAAGTGTTTGTTTGTAATGTCAGAATAACAGCTTTTTGCTAAATACATATGAAAGTGTATACTGTACTTATGACAAAACTGACTGACTTTTTTCTTGTCTGTCGGTTTGTTCGGGCTAATCTCCGAAACGGCTGGACCGATGTTGACGGGACCTTCACTGAAAGATAGCTGATGTTACAAGGAGAAACTTAGGTTACTCTCTCTCACAGATAAGAGGCCTGTGTCCCATGAGTGGGTATATTATAAGCTGATTATGCAGAATATAACATATGCGATAAAGATCCTCGTTCCAAATGAAAAAAACAATGAATTTTTATCAGCAAGGTTTTTACTGCATGCCAACGATATACCCAAAAGTCTTTCAAAAACAACCGTCAATCATTTGATTGGTTTTGGACGAATCACAATTGCTAATGTGAGATTTGAAAGTCGAATCAAACATTGATTTATGCATGGTTTCTAAGTAGGTACCAGAATGGATCGTTGCACTTATTAGTCGTAGCCGTTTTGAAATGTCAATCGTTAATTGACGTGAAATCGATTGGTAACTGTACCGGCGTGCGTGTATGACCTGCGGGGTAATTGCGTAACACACTATCAGTAGCAATCATTTTGACAGTTCAACAACATTCATTGCGTTATTTACGTTGTTAATCATACAAATTTTTCGAACATATGAAGCAATGGATTAGCTATATCCTTCAAAATGATTTAGATTGAGATTGATAGTGTGTTACGCAGTTAGGGTGCAGATCGTGCAGGTAATATGATATGAACGTAAACAAAGGAAAAGGATCGTACTTAGCAGGTGGCGTACTGTAGTGTCCCTACCCCCATGCGAAAAAGGCGTGAATTTATGTATGTAGATTGGTGACTGTTACCTCTTTTAAGCAATGGCCTCTATGTTGGGCTATAAAACTGCCCTGAAATATTTTGGTTTTAAGTAAAGAATGAGTCTATAGTCTCTCTGTGAAATACAGTGGGCCGTACCTACTACGCGGGCAGAGTGCGGGTTGGTAGATGTCACATGTCTTCCAGTTCTTTAAGACATGCGGGTTTCGGTAAATTGCACGAACTATTTTTATTAGTGGTAAGAATGTTCGCAACTGGCGTCCGCGTGCGTGTATGACCAGAAGGCCAGTTCTCGTAATTTAAAACGTGCAAAATCTAGTCGCAGTCTCATCTCGGCGAGAAACAAATGTCAAAAACTTGTCAAAATGTAGGGAAATTAAAAGTATTTTTTGACAGATTGAGACTGAGATCAGACTGTGAATTTTCTTAAAATTACGAGAATTACGCCTCTGATGATGAACGTAAACGAATCATAGGAGTATGTTAGGATGGCGTTCTGTAGTTTCTGCCTAGCTTCATGGGAAAAAAGGCGTGTGTTTATGAATGTATGTCTATGTTAGCTATTTATCACACTGTCTTATTGTCCTGGGTGCGCCTGACATGGCACATTCGTGTAGGCTTTTTTAATGCCGTCGAAAAACGGTAGTAAAAAAAAGTGACAGTTACATAGGTACATACATAAAATCAAGCCTTCTTGCGATCAACCGGACACACATTCAGACTCTAGGCTGCTACTGAGAAATTCCTGATGGAAAAACGATACGTATGTACATACGTCTCTAGAAATGTGTACGTATGATCAAAAAATTCCGCTGTGCGTTTAAACACAATTTCAATCGAGGATTCTCGAAAAGACCCGAAGAAAGCGCTCGAATATCTTCGCAAAAACATTTTTCTCTCACCTTGTCCTAGGTATGAAGGTAAGAACAAATTCAGGCAGAAATAGCGCAAAACTTAGACACACAGTAGAGTCTAAAGCAACGTTTTACGACTCGAGTTCGAGCTCTAGAGTTTATTCCTACCAATATTCTGATTTCCAGAGGGAAATCTTTTTTATTATACGCCAAGTTGAGTTCATAACACTTGTGAAATGAACTCTTGTATGTTCATTTAGATGTTCTAGGCTAGAGGGGTTTGTCTTTGATTTGACAGGTACAGGTGGGATGTGTGCCTGGATGGGTTGAAGGATTTATACGACTTGATTTGTTGTAGGTTTATTTATCAAAGTCATGTCTTCAAAACAAGAACTGAGGGGTAATTCTAGCCGCGTGACGACTCCCGGCCACCGTAGGCGCGGGCCTGCGGGCGGTGAGTAATAGGTAGCTCACCGCCCGATCAGGACCAGGCCCGTGACGGACGGCGCGTTGTGTTCCATGCGCGCCTCAAAGAGATGTCAGCAGATGACGGGGCCCGATAGGGCCGAAGCCTGCCAGGGCGGCGGGATCGTCCGAAAGGGTTACCGCTGCCCTGGAACAGAAAGGGCTAAGGAAGGAACACGGGTGGGTTTTAGTCAGTAAGAGTCTGAAACTCCGTTCCGCTCCACCCAGAGCGGGAGGGGTCATTTGATGATTTCCCACCCAAAAAAAGGGGTAATTCTCGTAATTTTAAGAACATTCACAGTCTGATCTCAGTCTCAACCTGTCAAAAATACCTCTAATTTCCCTACATTTTGACAAGTTTTTGACATTTGTTTGTCGCCGAGATGAGACTGCGACTAGATTTTGAACGTTTTAAATTACGAGAATTGGCCTTCTTGTCCTTAGCAGCATTGAATTGCTTTACATACTGCTACTTTTCATCCTGCATCGCAGACAAAGTCGCGAACAACAGCTAGTACAGAAAAAAATATTAATCCAAGAACAAATTACACCAAAACGGGGCCCGTCAAATTAATTCAAACAAAACAAATCTATGCTTCATAATGTTTGTACCGAACAGGGGTTAAATGGGGTGCAAAACATTTTTCATCCCATATTTTCTATAAACATTGTGTAAATGAAATTCTATTTTAACCAAACGCGGACCTTTCAAAACAGCTTTATGAATATTTACATATTTTTCAGGAATGTAACTCTGAAAGTGAGTGTGAAAAATTATTAAAATATGCATTTATACTGAATTAATTTGATGAAGCATTGGTCTGTGGTTATTTTTTATCTAACCAGGATAATTTCTGGACATTAACAGAGACTGTGACCTCTGAGTTTGTTTCGGTGTTTCTACTCAGAGTAGTCAGATGGGTAACATCAAACTCATCTTGTTTTTAATATTTGATTTATTTATTTAACCATTCATGCACCACTTCTCTACTTACTCGTAGGTCTAGTGGTCTCAAGCGCTTTTGCTGAGCATGAGGTCCTGGGTTAGATTCCCAGTTAGGTCGGGCAAAAATTTTAGGTCTTTTCCATCTGGAATTTCTCAGTAAGTAGTCTTGAATTTGTCCCCGATGGTGCCAACAGACTCGTTCCCTCTTACATGGGACTTCAACATACCTGGTGAAATCTGGATGGCAGTATAGGTACACCTCTGTCTGACACTTTGGAGAAAATAGACCTGATGTTATGTGTCATTTATGCACACATTATCTAAATAGACAAGAAGAAGGTGATGCTTTTTTCTAAAGATATCTCTTCCAGCATACCTGCGATAGGAGAGCAGATCTAGATGTAGACAGCGCGTGTAAGAGTAGAAGGGAAATCAAAATATGTTACATCAAAAACTTGACTTGTAAAAGTAAAGAAAGAAAATACTTTTATCTGTGGTAAACATGACGCAGAAATAGAACTCAAAAATAACAAATTGAGGAAAAATATGCGTCACATCCACGCAAAACGGTCATCGCTCAGTGGTGAAGTGTTAACTAAAACATGATTTTTATAATGTTAATTTACATCATAAAAATCATTTACTATTCTCGTGCGTTTTTGTCTATGATAATGTAGCTTTGATTTCCTGAAAAAGTTTGAAAAACCCAGTTTTTCTGATCGAAAAATTTCACGTTGTGGATTGCCTCGGCTCAATAAAAGGTGAAAGGTACGCTTGCACTTCGTTAGGCAAGCAATTATAACTGGCCAATCAAATTACGTGATACGAAACCCGGCATTTATCTATTCGCATGATGCATTTTGAACCACACAGTTTTATCGAATTCCTAGAAAACTGTTCGACTGAAGAGACTGCATAGGTACTTCATCATCAGCCTACAGCAGTCCACTGCTGGACATAGGCTTCTCCAATTACACGCTATTCAGCTCGATTTTCCGGCAACTCTCATCCAGCTGCTACCACACACCCTGCGAAGATCGTCGCTTCACCAAGCCCGAGGGCGTCCTACCTTGCGTTTGCCGATTCGCGGTCTCCACTCAAGAACACGTCTATCGCAACGGTCATCGGTTCTTCGGCTAATATGGCCGGCCCATTGCCACTTCTCCTTGCCTTTACCTGAATAGCTACTATATCCTATCGAACCTGTAAATGTTTGAAATGCCATGATGTTTATTTCTGTAAGTAGATCTTGACACTTTTACACAATATTTTGGTCAATAGTTTAAACCTAGATGGCGCCGCTGGCTGATCCTAGCTGACTGATCCCTGAAAAGAAATGCCGAAACAGCACCCTAATTGCGTAAAACACGATCAATCGGAATCGGTTTCATTTTGACATTTCAACAACATTCATTGCGTTATTTAGGTACGTTGTTAAGCAGACACCATGACACATTTTTTGAACATATGAAGCAATGGATTAGCAATCTCCTTCAAAATGATTCAGATTGAGATTGATTGTGTGTTACGCAATTAGGGTGTGGGTCTCTTTTAAAGTTTTGACATTATAGTATTAGATATTAAGAGTCTGGACCCGCGTGGTGGATACAGCAGAAATGGGAAGGTTGTTTTTATTAAGCTGATTATGCTATATGAGTGTAACAATATGAATTTTAGGCAGTTTAAATGTTAATGGGAATGGTAATGGTTGCCATAAAAAGTTATTGGTTTACCAATCATTAATATTCTTATAAAAAAAAAGAAATGATTAAATAACATGAATTTCAGTATGTTCATTTTCTTTTTCATATCGAGTGAAGCTGATTTATGCTGAACAACGTTTTTTGGCACAAAAAGGCCCCTGAAAAATGATTGTTACATAATCATGCAATAACAAACCGTCTGCCATGTGGGATTTCCCATCGACAAAAATGACGAACTTCAGTACAAATTCCAATCCCCCTATTAATCCATTCCGTCATGCAAACTGTAATCATATATTCAGCACATGATTCTAGACTCCCTTAGCGTAGAAAATTTTCATCGGTTATCTAGAAAAAATCTACTGTTTCATAGAAAAGTGCAACACCTACGCGGCCAAAAGTGCAACACCTACGCGGCCAAAAGTGCAACACCTACGTGGCCAAAATGTATGAAACAACATTTTTTTTTAAATAACTGACGAATAATAATTGTTCAGGTGGGTTTAGAATCATGTACTAAAATCCATGGTAACATGTTGCGCGTCGTCCTCCCTGCCACCCGGTACAATAAATAACTCTTGTACGAAATTGCATGTTTCTAGACCTGGTTTTCGCCGTGGCTTGTCTATCAGTTATTAAGTAGAATGAGTAAAACCATTCGAATATCTACCAATATCTACATGTCCTTTGCCTCATAATACCCAATTCCCTGCTCCATCGAACATCAGGAAACTAACCTTCCTTAAGGTATCTCATCACAAATAGATCCTTAGTCCGTATCTTGTACCAGTACTTAATTAAAACGAAATAGCTAACTCTGGATACGTGGGGTAAGTCTGTCCCCAGCTGAAACGGAACGGATTAGTGAGGGGATGGATAATTCCGGATTTGGTTCCGTAGAGTAGGGGAAACAGAGGGACAATTGAACGATTAGAGAACGAATGACGACTTGAAGTCAATGCATGCTCCGGATTTAGTCAGTCTGTGGTTTTGAATATAAATTGTTTCAATTTAGGAGAGATTTTGGGTCAGTACAATGCTTGTTAAACAGTTATGTTTTCTGAGATTTATAGGTTTTAGTAAACTGGTTTTGAGTTTAAATTGAAGTAACTGAAAAATTACGGGTTTTTTAAAGACATGTATTTTAACGATTTTTTTGTGCCTAGCTACAAAGCTAGTTAAAAATATCTTTTATAAAATAAAAGAGAATAAAACTTTAAAAAGTTGCTAGACTTAAACAAAAGCCTTTGTGCCCCTGTGCGTTTTTATGTTTTTTTTTCTATTAAATGTTTGACACATTATTTTTTTTTTGAGCCGGCCAAAAATAAGATAAATAAAAAAGAACGCTAAGCGAAAACGAAGTGATAGCGCAGGCAGGCGATGCGATGCGACGCGGTGGGTAAGGGGAACAAAAAAATCACGCGGACAAAGTCGCAGGCAGAAGCTAGTAAACAAATAAAACAAAAAAAACCGTCGGTTAAAAA
Organism: Apamea crenata; assembly: GCA_949629185.1. Lineage (NCBI taxonomy): Eukaryota > Metazoa > Arthropoda > Insecta > Lepidoptera > Noctuidae > Apamea > Apamea crenata. The sequence goes on from OX451375.1 coordinate 1,320,682, forward strand.
AGGAAATCTCGCCAATTACTCCCTCTTAGTTCCACTGCAAGTAATTACACTGTGGCACAATGCCGCCTGTTGCGCTGGAGACGGGCGGTCAATTACCAGTCCTTACTTAATACTGCACGATGTACTACTGAAATGACAAGCTTATTGTGGCCGACAAGGTCTAAATGGTCTAGAAATGTCGGTCTGGACTGGACTGGTTCAAACTGGAAAACGTCGTGAATATGGCTGCTTGCATAAACATTTTGTTCATATTTTAATAAACTGTTTCCTTTTGTTACTAAGCTCATACTTGCATACCCAATCCGAGAGCTTGAGGCGCTGCGTGCTGAATAACAGGCTATAAACCAAGTTCGGCAGCAGATGCTAATAATTAGACACAATTGTAACTGATTGAACCTTTAGCATAATATATAAGTAGCTAAGACAAATTGTGTAACTTGTTTATTCTTTTTCGTGTAATAAATATAATCATCATTCTCCTGCCCTTATCCCAATTTATTTAAGTCTCTGTTAGCCGCCATCTCGACAGTCACCCCCTTTCTAACCATATCATCATTCACACAGTGCATCCATCGTTTCTTTGGTCTTCCCCTACTCTTATAGCCATCGACATTCATACTCAAAACTTTCCTCACTATATTTTCCTCATTCCTTCGTAACACATGCCCATACCATGACAACCGGTTTCCACACAACTTTTCAGTTATCGATGCCACTTTCAGACTTCGTCTTAAAATTCCTCAAAAATAAATATATTGTATATTATTATTATTTTCCGGTCCCAATTTGTCGGTACAGCAGGGTAGTTGTGCACTTACAGTAGCGACGGTTTTCATTTTAACAGTTCAACAACATTCATTGCATTATTTACGTTGTTGAGCAGACACATTTTTCGAACATATGAAGCAATGGTTTATGAAAAAAGGGAAAACGAACGCCGCCATCTTGTTTTGTCCATATAATTACTCGAAACTATTTCTCAAATGTTCAACGACACCGCCCTGTCAATGTATTTCAAGCGGCAAAAGATCCTAGAATCATAATATTTCAGCTTTTGATGGTTCCACTGCACATTATTTTACTTTGTGGCCATCTCCGCCTCTGGCAATAACAGAGTTTGATGCGGTCAATTACTAGTATTTCACTTAACTGCACCGACGTATATACCTGCTGCCGGTAAATTGCGGCTTACTCACTTACCTACTGCACGACAGCACGACCCACGAGGTAACCACCGGATATCAACTTAGGCTCTGTTCTCATTGAGACGTGACAGACAGTTGTCCTGTTCAATGTGTCGTGGCTTGAAGTTAAGCTGAACCCTAATTGCGTAACACACTCACAATCTGAATAAGGATTTGAAGGATATTGCTAAGCCATTGCTTCATATGTTAGAAAAATTTGTCTGCTAAACTACGTAAATAACGCAATGAATGTGGTTGAACTGTCAAAATGAAAGCTTTTGCGAATGTTTGTTAGGCAATTATGGTGCAGCATAAAGATGGTTAATGTCTTCAAGGTAAGATAGCTATTATACATTAAACATAAATTACATTATTTTATTGCGACTACGAGTTTTTTATGAACATCTGTTATTACTTACTCTATGACAGTTCATTTATATATTTTATTTCTAGAACATGCTGGTTTCCTCACGATGTTTTGCTTCACCGTTTTGAGAGTAGTGATGATGAAATTATTTACACAAAGTAATGCGCCTGCCTGGGTTCGAATCCACGACCTACAGCTCGTAAGTCGGGGATGTTACCACTGGGCTACCAGTGCTCTTTGTCTGATGATTTTGGCTAATTACGTTAAAAATAAAGTTATTGCGACTAAGAGTTTTTTTTAAAGAACTAAGGGATTTATTACGCTATAACAGTTAATTTAATATTTCATTCTCCACCCTCGAGACGAGACCTTTTTTAACAGACAGACAACTTGTTCTAGGTACTCTTTTACATGTCTCGTCTGCCCGTCTCTGAGTTTGACATCAAACATGTATTTACCTTGTCTGAAATGAAATGACAAAGCAAATATTAAATTTTGGACCTGTTGTCTCGTATTCAAACTGAGGAATTTCAGGTGAGATGAAAAAAGGGCAAAATGTTAAGGATTTTTCTGAAGACGTAGCGCGCTACTTTTAATCAGTCCAAATTAATCTGCAGGGGAGCAGTGGTCACCCAGTGGCAACGGCCCCGACTTACGAGTTGTAGGTCGCGGGTTCGAACCCAAACAGGCGCTTTACTTTGTGTAATTTATTACCTCACCATTACTCTCAGAAACGGTGAAGGAAAACATCGTGAGGAAACCGGCATGTCCTAGGACCAAAAATTCGCAGACATGTGACATCTACCAAACCGCACTGGGCCCACGTGGTGGATTACGGCCCATTCCCTCTTACAGAGAGGAGGCCTGTGTCCCAGCAGTGGGAACGTTATAGGCTGCTTATGCTATGTTAGGTAAGCCTTATCCCAACTATGTTAGGGTCGGCTTCCAATCTACCCGGATGCAGCTGAATACCCAGTATTTTACATGGAGTGACTGCCTGTCTATGCTCCAAAAAATGTAAAAAAAAAAGCTGAATTTACCTGCTCTTGATCGCGATCACCTTCAATTGCTATGGGTAACACGATACCCTTGGTAAGACTAGTTGTCAGACGTTTATGAATGACAGCCGGGACCAACGTCTTAACATGCTTTCCGAGCCACGGAGGGGTTTTGATATGTCACCTATCCACGAACCGACCGCGGCATGCGGCATGCGTAACTAACCATCGATCGACCCGGGCGGCTGATGGTACATATTTAGCCACAAACCCCTCCACTTTTCTGTATTCTTCCCTCCACTTATCTCAATTTATTTGGTGTCAGAGCAGCATGTCTTTCTTCTTCCATACTTCTCAATTAGTCGTCATCTCAGTAGTCAACCCCTTTCTAGCCATTTCATCTTTCACACCGTCGATCCATTGTTTCTATAAACCTCTCCTTCTGTTTCATACGTTTTTTTTAATGTCATGGACGAAGATTTTGTCGGCATGTCAGAAGTACTGTGGGAGGGATTTATGAAAGTGGTGTTAACTTTTTACTTGATGATTTTATATTTTTAGCTTTTATTTTTTTTCTTTATATGTTTTAAACCGTTTTGATTAAAGAAATAAATAAATCATACTCGAATCAAAATGGATAAATTATTTTCACGAGTTCTGATTTTGTCCCGTATACACACACATACATACACTCTCGCCTTCTTCTAATTGATGTAGGTAGAAACCACAGAAAACCGCGTGATTTGATAAATGATTTATTTTCTATAAGTAGGTTTGTACAAACCCCTTTATTCCCCCCCTCCCCCTTTATACGTCAATCATTTTTTTTAAACTAGATGAGTTGGCGTTTCCTTTCCGACTACTCTGAGAAGAAAGGCCACAACAAACTCAAAGGTCACAGTCTCTTTTAAAGTACAGACATAATCTTGGTCAAATCATGTTTCATGATGTCTGAGATGGTCTTTTGAGGAAAGAACCACACAGATTGAGTGGACCTGTCCTGTCAGTGCACAATTTTGTCAAAAATCGTGCAGCTCAACTTTTGATCCTTAAATACTTCCTTTTGCTTCGTTTACGTTCATACATCTTGTCATACACGCACGCCGCGCGCCGGTGCGAGTACTAAACACCTGACCTATTTGAAGAACATCAACAATCAGGTGACTGTAAGTCCTTCAAGTGCGTCTCGTCACAACCTAATTGACTTAAAATAGAAACGCGAAAAGAAGGTTTGTTCCTTAACAGAGGAGATTTTCTAAACTTCACCCCTTTCCGGGTTCAAAACGGGGTCGAAGTTTATTTCTGAAAAAGGTCAACAAGGAACAAGAAGGATGTTATGTTCGCTCCTCAACCACGCGTCAACGAGTTTGAATGTTTGCCTCATACATTAATATGCCATAAATCCTGAATGATCAGGATACTTTTATTCATGTACAGTCGGCATATGAAATCCTTATCCATCACTTGCTTAGAATCTTGTCATATAACAATTATGCAAAAATTCAAAAATACTTTTTTTATTACTTAAACGTCAGATGCTAGGTGCACGGTTCCAATTGGTCGTTTCATAAGGAGAAGAGCCGGCAAGAAACTCCATGGTTACTCTTTTAAAAATAATTAATTTTACAATGGTTTCAAATTACACTGTTAATAGGTATCATATGGGAGGATAGTGTGGGCCGGTGAACAAGTACTTAATTTAAACCACCTATTAGAAATTAGTACTGCCAAACTTTTTTTTTCTGTAACCTATTATTAAGTTTTTTGAGAAATTTATTATTATATTATTATTATTAATAAAAAAACAAAAAATCGAATCATCTATGAGTCCACAAGGCCAAAAGTCTCATATTCACAAAATAGAAAATAATCTATTTCTAATTTAGGTTTTAATCTTTAAAAAAGAAAAATAAACCTATTCCAAACAGGTGACATGATTTTCTTTACAAATGTTTTCGTTAATATGTCATAGAAGAATGTAAAAATAAACATCGTCATTTGGGAGCAGTTAATTGGCGTTTACACAAATCTGCCGTTAATGAGGTACCAGGGAAAGGCAACGTTAACGTGTCGGCGACGTATTAACACAAGTGACGAATAACGTTACATAAATTGACAAGGAACAAGCTTAATGTGACAACGCCTAAGAAATATCAACGTCTTCTTAAGTTCTCCGAAGTTAGTTTCCCCAGAAAACGACTGAAACCGCGGGCAGTAGCTAGCTTCAAATAAAATCGATGCCTTCAAAGTCTAATGGACAAGCGGCTACGGTAGCCAATCCGGCGTACCGTGGGGACCCGGGTAGGCTATCCGAGCTGATTTAAAGCCGACTGCTTAATCCAGCCGTGCGCAGTTTAGTTGCTCAGTGTGGACCGTGCCTTAGAGATTAAAGCATGCTTCGTAGTTGAAAATTTACTTCAAGTATCTATTAATCTCCTCGGTAATCATTTTGAAGGAATATACGACTTTTAACTGCATTGTTGTCTGAACTAATTTTGCGGCGTTTTGGAGGACTGTCTTATGTAATTTTGACGTTCTAAAAGTGTTGATTCTCAGCCTAGTTTGAATAAATGATCTTTGATTTAGATTATTTTGAGTAATAAATAAAAATAGTCAACACTTTTACACGCTTTTAATAAGCTATAACTTTATCGGAGGAATAATTTTGAATTTTAGACAGTTCTTCCATGCAAAGACTGTCAGACGTCAATTTTATTCCACGAATAAAAATTACCTGTCGGTTGAAAAATCAGCCCTTAGTTTAAATGGCGACAATCAATGGGGAAGCAGTAGTTTCGAGTTTTTAACATTAGACTACTCATTAGATACATTAGGCTACCCGCATGCACGTTTTACGACCCACATGGTTGTTGCTATGATCCACAGTGTTATTGATGAATTAAACCTAGATTAATTAAACCTACAGGTATTACAGCAACTTTGTTTCTATTTACTGAAACGGCGGTCCCCTATGTTACCAAACGTTACATAAAATGTAATCATGGAAAACATTCACATGGGTTATGTACAACTAGATCTCGTCTGATAAGTACGCTAACGGGCAGAAGGACAGAGATTTTGTATATTTGTTTTGATTTTTAAATGCTTCATTAGATATACGACAAGCTATACGTACGTAACACACTCACGATCACATTCTTCTTTAGATTTTAATTAGGTATGTACAGCATAATTGATTGCTCTCCCTAATAAAAAAATATATAATAAAAATCATAATTCAGAAGACGAATTTATCAAACATTAACCCGCTCTGGGCTCGCGTGGTGATAGTGGGCACAGGCATATCTCTGGACCTGTGCCCCAGCAGTGGGAATATTACAGGCTGATTATGCTAAATAAACCAATGGATTATAATCCCCTTAAAAAAGTGATTGTGAGTCAGTTGCACCGTTAGGGTGCTGAAATGCCCATGTTGACCAGAAGACCAACTCTTGTAATTAAAAAGGTTCAAAATCTAGTCGCAATCTCATATCAGCGACAATGAATGGTAAAAACTAGTCAAAAATGTAGGGAAATTAGAGGTATTTTTGAGGGATTGACACTGAGATCAGCGAGGTAATTGTATTGTGTTGGTATTGGTTGTGTTGTTGGTGGTTGTATTGTTGCGAGGTGTTGCAGTCGGTGGCGAAAAACGAAATACAAAAGTCAAAGACACCGACTTCCGAAATTAAAGATATTTTTCACTTTGTAGTGTTTTTATGGAAGTCGGTTGTTTTTTTTTTGTAAAAAGTTTTTATGACAGTTCAACAAAATTCATTGCGTTATTTACGTTGTTGAGCAGACAATTTTTTCGAACATATGAAGCAATGGATTAGCAATATCCTTCAAATTGTTCAGAATAATATTGATAGTGTATTACGCAATTAGGGTGCAGACTGTGAACTTTATTATAATTACGGGAATTGCCCCTCTGTTAATATACCTAGTGTCATTGGCCCTAAATCAAAGATCAGACACATTAGCAACCAGACGACACGAAATCAATCGTGAATATTATATTACGAAGCCTTGAACAAATCGATGGAAATCTCATTTGTCACACTCGTTTTTTGTGTCAATATGTATGGAGTTTACATTATTCACCACCTCTTTTTTGGTTGGCCGGTCGGGTAATTTTTGTCATATTAGCGCTGATTTTTCCAACGCCAGATAATTTTATCGGAGGAATAATTTTGAATTTTTGACAGTTCTTCTATACGAAAGCTGTCAATTTTAATCCACGAATAAAAATTATCTGTCGATTGAAAAATCGGCCCTAAGTCTGATAATGTCCACTGGTGAAAGAGGCCACTGAATATTACAAAGAATGGCTATAGGTATATTTTTATATGTGGTGGTGGAGTTAGGTAAGAATCCCACACTCCCTGATCTTTTTCCCCAAAGTCCAGGCGCCTTTCGAAGGTTTCCCCCGAAAACAAAAAAAAAGATTACTGTAGTTATGTTTGCCAGCCAGGTTAAAAAATAAAAATCTAGCTACACCCCGTAGCTTCCCCCGCTTAATTCTCGATTGAAATCCGTTCAACCGTTATAACGTGAAAGCGTAACATACAAACAATCTAATATTTTCTCTTTAATATTATTAGTTTAGACAAGAGATAAGAAGCGGAACATGAACTCCATATAAACGGTTTTTGTCGACGGAAGAATAAACAACATAACAGATAGAATAGACAAAAGAAATTAAAAGTAAAACTCCTTTTTAAAAAATAAGCTTTTATTTAAATGCGCTAAAAAGAAAAAAAATAACTTTTACTTTAAAATTTTTACTATCAACTTATAACGTCATTATACAATTTATATGATATAAAAGCTTGTCGCGAGATTCAAAATTGAGTTTCAAGATTCCACCTGAACAAACATACATACATTGCAAGTTAAATAAAAGCTTGTAATAACAGATAGAATAGACAAAATGACAGATTGTAGACGAATTTCTAAAGAAATCTGTCATGTTGTCCATTCTATCTGTTATTTTGTCTATTCTTCAGTTGACAAAAACCGTTCCTATGGTGGTCACGCTAAGCGTGCTGTCTCACCAACATAACTTCCAAGAGTGGCGAACTTAAATGTACAATCAGGGGAATTTACTGTTAAGGTTCCCGCAGACAGGTGCGACGCGAGTCTGGCATAATAATTTCCATGTTGTTTTCTGCTTTGATTGACAGAGGTATAATTTGCCGTGTCATAGCCAGGGTTAACGGCTGTGAGTTGAATTTTATGACAAATTAAGTTTATAGTCAATTATTTTGCATACACGCCCCGCTACCACCTTTAATCAGTCTACAACATTCCCACTGCTGGGACACAGTCTCGTCTCTGTGAGAGTGAGTGAGCCGTGATCTACCACGCAGGCCCAGTGCGGGTTGGTAGATGTCACATGTCTTCGAATTTTTGGTTGTTTATTCGAATTTTTTTGCCGGTTTCTTCACGATATTTTCTTTCACCATTCATTTTATCTGACTACGTCCAGCGCACCCTGGACGTTCACCCCTTCACCGTCTTTCTGACTAGGCAATATTTTTACCACGTGCTGCTGTCCTCTTATTTTATGCCGATTCACTAGAAAAGGACTGTCCCGTATCAGTATTACATAAGTGCGCTTCTCCCAAAAATTCCCCTTTTATAAGCTGTTTGTCCCCTCTATTTGCGGACTTACTCCTAAAATTTTCGGGCAGTCTCCATGCATACTGCCCGAGTAATGGGCATAATGGGTAAAGTGCACGAATTATAGCGTTTGCCCAGAACCGAGTCGGCTAAGAGAAAAGTGCGTGACAACGCATACATTAAGAGGAGAATTAAATATAATGCTTAAAGGATTCTTGCTAGTTTTTACTGAGGATTATGATCTTTAGTCCAAATGGGCTGTAAATATCTACTGTTTGTCTTTTCAAGAAAAATCTGCAATTAAAAAGGGATTTAGAAATGGCGGGTTTTAATTTGTAGAGCAAAAATGTGTTTGCTTGAAGCATTATGTCAAGCTCGCAGAATAAGCAAGCTGAAGTGGCATGTCCGGTCATATTAACCGTAGAACCAATGACACTTGGGGTAGACATGTTCTTGAGTAGAGACCGCCACCAGGCTAGGTGGAGCGACGATTTTCGCTGGGTGTCTGGTAGCAGCTGGATGAGAGTTGTGGAGAATCGAGCTGAATGGCGTCCAATTGGAAAGGCCTATCTATGTCCTGCAGTGGACAGCTGTAGACTGATGATGATGATGATTGTTTAGACTCGGGCAAAAATCAAGGTAGCATGTTACAATCTCAATGAAAGATTTTTAAAAGTGGCTATAAATGTAAAGTTAGGCTCACCCCCTATTAAATGGAAGTTAAACATAACGGACGAAATGTGGGTGCATCTTCTGCCTAGCACTTCAGGGAATGCAGGCGTGAAGTTATGTTCAACATCCTCCTATCTTGTTACAGGTACCTATGTCAGTTATTGCTTTAACACCAATTCAGCAGAACTCCGTCTAAGCTTAAACAATTAGACCCTAACAAAGCTTTTACAGCGGTGTACAGTCAAAGCTGCCGTGATCCCTCGTGTATTGAGATGTTATTGACCGACGCGCTATGCAGCTTGAACTATTGGTGCTAACTGTACTTGTGTAGTGAACCGTACTCTCTTGTCATAGATTTTAATAGGTACACTATAGAGATGCGGTTTGGGTATAGGAATGATGGAATGCATGAAGATGCATTTAATTTTAGAAATACCTGCGTTGACTATGAACTATATTGAATTGAGCGTCTTTCCTTACGGTCCTTTCCATTATGTGCTTTTTATGGTCCATTTATTGTCTGTTAGACGGGCAAAATGATTCGCCCATAGCCACTCCATTTTTAATGTATGTTTTAACGCATCAGTTACCATCGTCTTGTTTCTATAATTTAGCTTCTAATTTTATGGACTTTACTTATTTTTAAAAAACTCCTTTCCATTCCCTTTTGACAGGTTCTCAGAATCAACCCTGTCAAACCTGGAGAACCTGTCAAAGGGGAATGGAAAGGAGTCTGTAATGAGATTATGTCTGTAAAAAATCTGAGAAGCTAAGATCATAAATTCAATGCTGAATTTGAAGCTATGCCTCAGAGCGTAGCAAGTCCTAAATGTCAAGGTCACGAATCTGAAATAATAAAACTGTAAGGAAACCTACCTACTTCAACACTTGGTAAATATACAAAAACCAAAAACGCTCTAAACCGAACGAAACAAAGACAAACTATTTGGATCTTCAAGAGAATTGTTCCATTTTCTTGTAGAATAGGATGGTGGTCTCGCTCTTGGAATAAAATAAGAAAAAAAAACAAATGAAGATAGGAAACAAAACATGACTGAACTAAAGTTCAGTGTTCAGTGTAGTACAGACAGAAAATTTTACAGTTTCGGGTACCCGAAACTGTCAAATTTTCCCAATCAACTTTGAACCTAATACTTTAGCGATAAAGTAGAAAATGTATTAAAGAAAATTGACAGATTGTAGTAGCTGGATGTGCTGGCGTCTGTACATGCTTCATTTTTTTTCACACATCTATATCATATCTGTTTTCTATATCATAGAAAACTTAACACCTAAGTTCAAGCTGTGGAATACCAACAATAAATAACATGGAGCGTGTGAGATATTGGCATATTTACCTTCATAATAAAAACAACAAGCCACTTCGTAACTATAAATAAAATTCGTTTCAATCACAACCTACAAATCTATAATTCAATTAAATCAGACACAACTCAGAAAGTCGAACAATTCACCAAAATCACGACCAATTTATCAATGTAAATTCTGTATCTCGAAACAGAGCAATATTCATCAATACTCGGTCTATACATAGTAATAATAAACTCGGGGAAACCCCATACCAAATATAGACGAACGGCAGACAGCCTGCAATTCCAGTTAGTCCCGTTTCCAGGAATAAAACGCAGGTTACGCGAAATAGATAAGTTTATTCCGACTACGACGACTTCTCGTTATTACGTCACTTCGAACTTGTATGTACAGGCAACAAAACAATTACGTTTATAGGAAAGGATTTATTAATAATTGAACTACATTGCTGGTTTTCATTTTTATGGAAAGACGTTTTGGTTTTATATCTTTTTTTTATAATATGTGGAAAATGTCGAGGGTTATTACATTTACTCTGTAGCTCAAATTTCGTGTAATATTGTAATGTGTAACCGTTTATTTTCCCAAATAATTAAAATTAAATAAAACGTTACTTTTTTACAAAGTCCATGCAGTGTGTTTTTCTGTTTGTTTCAGAGCCGTCTTTGGAACCGTAGTAGGTAACGAGTTGAAATTTTCACAGAATACTTATTACTATTTGATATTCTATCGTGACATAAAATAAGGTTTACTATAAAAGTTTTTATGGTGCGAAAACTTTAGTGCGACATGGACTGTCGCACTAAAATTTGCTTGAACTTTTCTGTTTTTTTTTATTGTGAGTTATTTTATTTTTTTAGCTTAGTTATGACACTGATCAAAAAGTTATGACTTGAATATTTAGCACTCTTACAATATCGTTTAATTAAAAAAAAAAACAACGAAATTCCTGCTCAAAACAAAAACCCGCCGAATGCATAACCTCAACCTTTTATTGAAATCGGTTAAAAAAAGGTGCCTGTACACTTGTCTCTTTCTTTGACTGTACCGCTATTAGCGTGAAGTAGTACTTAAATACAAATTAAAGACTCGGAGTCTTACATACTCGTATATGCTTTGCGTTCAAGGAAAAGTAGATAGAAAAGGAAAAACTTAAGAAAGTTTTCCTGTTTAATGCGAATATTAGCGTCGCTGTATGTCCGTTTAATTAGCAAGGGGCTCGGGCGAAGGTTAAGCTACGCTTGTCGCTGTTGTTTTGTGGATGGGTGACCATTGACCATCCATTACATATCGTGAGCCCTCCGAACCGCAGAAAGTACGTTAAGCTGCTGGTCCCGGCTGTCATTCGTAGATCTTTGACAGTCGTTACCGGTAGTCAGAAGCTCAAAAGTCTGACAACCAGTCTTATCGAGGGATGTCGTTACCCAGTAACTGGGTTGTGGGGGTCAGATAGGCAGTCGCTCCATGTAAAATACTGGTATTCAGCCGCAACCAGGTTAGACTGGAAGCCGACCATACACACTTGGGAAAAGAGTAGGCACTTAGGCAGATTGATTGTATGTCTGATTTTGTGTTTACTTCTAAAATAATGAACCAATTTTGATCAAATTCGGCAGAGAGGTAGCTTGGTTTCTAGAGAACAATATACTGTGGAAAAAATTAGAATTTTTTTATGCTCTAATTCTCGGCTTTCCTTCGCCAGTTCTATCCTAGGCAATTTTGATATAAAATGTATTTTCTGGTGTCAGCTGTATTTAATGAGAAACTGTAATATGAAAATTCCGTTACTCATTTTTCAATAGCGGAGCTTAAGAAACCAATATCAATCTCACCGTTTTCTTTAGCTTCACCAATCGTGTTTTTTCAGTAGTTTGCCGGAGAATTATTTAGCCCTGGTAGCTTATTTACATCATTAACAGAAGTTTACCTAACAATATTTAAATGAAGCGTGCTTTGGCAGTAGGTCAGGGGTTTAAAACATCGAAATAACACTACAAATAACATTATTTATTGGTTTAATAATAACAAACAGACCATAAAAATTGTTACGTTCGGATCCATTTTTAGTCCCGAAATTTTATTTGAGTTGAGGTGACATCACTCCTGCACATTATTCATCGAAGTCAAACTCAAATCCTACTAATATTATAACCGCGAAAGTTTGTGATGATGGATGGATGGATGTTTGTTACTCTTTCAAGCAAAAACTACGGAACGGATATTGATGAAACTTTACATTAATAAAGGTTATACATCAGAATAACACATAGGATACTTTTTATCCCGATATTCCTACGGGATCCAAACTTAGGCCATCAAAAGCACTTTTGAATATCAAAATTTATAAGAAAATAGTATTGTATTAATTAATAATTGTAATTTTTTATTAATTGTATCTTGTATTGTGTGTTATAGGGTCTTAGCATTATGCTGAGCGATGGCCGTTTTGCGTGAATGTGACGCATGTTTACCCCCAACTTGTTAATTTTTTTTGTGTGTTCGTTCTTTTTTATGCGTCATGTTTGCCGCAAATAAATGTATTTTCTTTCTTTCTAATTGGTTCTAGTTGCCCCGTCCAAAGGGTGTAATTTCGTTTGAAGAAGAATGGGCAAGAAACTCCATAATGCCTCTTTTAAATTGTCGAATGAGTTGTCAATATGTGATGGTAGAGTGCTACAAGTACTTTTGGGGCTTGAATGACAGTGAAAGGAGGGCTTGATGGTGAAACCTTTGTGAAATAGGCAGAGAAATAAGATTGAGTAGCTGCGCCCCGCGGTTTAACCCACATAAGTCTCGATCCCGTGGGAATATCGGAATAAAAAGTGTAATAAAAAATCATACGTCCTAATCTAGGTCATGGTCTACCCATGTGCTAAATTTCATTGAAGTCGTTTTAGCGTAAAAGCGTAACAAACAAACATACAAAAAAATCATTTCTTTTCTCTGTTTATAATGTTATTAGTATAAACGGCGTTAGTTCCGATTTTGGGCACGCGCCAAATAAGCTTGAAGCGCTGTGCAAGTGTTTTACCATCGTCACCATCATCACTCTTACCCGTAGCAGTACATGAAGTACCTACTGGACAAAGGCTAGCTGTATAGGAATCTTCTTCTATATCTACTTATATTTATACATTACTAGTTTCTGCCCGCGCGTGTTCTTGTACCCCCGACCCACTTCATTGCATCGCATCGCATTGCCTGCCCGCGTTATTAGTTCGTTTTCGCTTAGCTTTCCTTCTCACTTTTCCTTTTTGCTCGCCTCCTTAGGGTCTTAGCGTGATGTTTAATAGCCTATAGCCTACCTCAGGACTTAGGCTATCAATAATAAATAGTTTTTCAAATCCTACTGCTAGTTTCAGATTAGCGCGAGTTATTTACATTGTCTAGAAGATAACAAATTCAAACATTTGAAGCGATGGATCATGAATTCCCTCCGAAATTGTGATTGTGAGTGGACGTGGGGGACAGTGATATAATAATAATATCCCTGGACATTTCACACAGCACCATTTGTCCCAAGCTAAGCAACCTAATGCTTGTGTTATGGTAACAAGATGGCTGATAAACTACTTATATACAATTTTTTTTTGTAAATACATACATATTATAGATAGAAAAACACCCAGACTCGGAACAAATACATGTAGGTCATACAAATATTTGTTCCGTGCGGGAATCGAGACACGCAGCGCAGCAGTCAATCGCTTAACCACTGCGCCAACCGTGCCGTCGACAGTAGACCTGCACACTCATAAAAAGCTGCTCTATTTATTTACTAGCTACTAGCCCCTGCTTCCCACGGTTTTTAACCGACTTCAAAAAAGGAGGAGTTTCTTACGACTTGAAAAAATCGAGATTTCTTCAATGTAAGTTTATAATTACACTACAATAAATTCTCTAAATTATGATGAAAAAAGCATCAAAATTCGTTACGCAGATTAGAAGATTAACGGGGTCTTAATTTTTTTACAACTTTAATTTATAAACGACAATTTTACGCAGTTTCAAACCTGCATCTATCAGTGAGAAATCCCTTCCCACAGATATACATCCATACATAATCAGCATTTAATCTTCCCACTGCTGAAATACAGGCCTCCTCTCTTCGAGAGGGAGTGGGCTGAAATCCACCACGCGGGCCCAGTGCGGGTTGGTAGATGTCACATGTCTTCGAATTTTTGGTTCTATGACATGCCGGTTTCCTCACGATGCTTTCCTTAACCGTTTTGAGAGCAGTGGTGATTAAGTAATTTACACAAAGTAAAGCGCGTGCCTGAATACGAACCACAGAGCACTTTATAATACCGGTAGTACGAACCCACGACCTTCAACTCGTAAGTCGCGGCAATCACCACTGGGCCACCAGTGCTCAGATATACATCCAACATTATTAGCTCGAAAACTTATCATGTCACTCCTGACAACGCAATGAATATCATCGAACTATTACAATGAAAGCTATTTCAGTTGCGAGTACATTACGCAGCAACACTACCGCGTGCCATGCCTATGAATAAAATCAAATAATTACATATCTACAGGTTATTTTTAACCGACTTAGAAATAGAACTGGGCCTCACAGTACTATCTAATCTATTGACGTGCTATGTGAATATTAGAAAACTATTTGGTTTAGGGGTTGTCTATCAGAGATCAATATAGTGATATCGTAGCACCTTGACCTATTTTAATTAAAATTATATTTAGCACCACGCAGCTTTTTTTTTCATCACGTCAACGCCAGCCAGCGGTGGGGCTCTGTCTTGCTTAAGATCTTAGCATTTTTTATTTTTTTTAAGTTTTTTTGTTTTTTTTATTTATTTTTTTTTATTTATGCTGAGCGGAAAAAATATTGTCAAAATAATAACAACAAGTATACAGTATAAACTCTGTATTTTGTTTTGGGAAAATATAATAAAATAGTATGTGACAAAATAAGCAAAACAATCATAGGGCATAATAAAAATTCGTCCGCATCGCTGTCAACAGGAACAGTGCCCAAAAGGCTGACAGTATTGCCATGTTGTATGGCGGTGCTAATTCTTTGAACAAGAAACAGGCCAGCCCTCTGGTCACGTGAAGAGTCGACTAACCGCTTGGCGATATCTCGAAAAGAAAAAAAAACAACTTCCGAATCCTTTATAGGTATAATACATACCAGCCCCTGCAGTCTCGACATTCATAGCGATCGCTTTACGACCGAATTCGGTTGCAAATTCCCGGATTGACAGGTGTAATGTATGGAGTGACAGGGCTTTGCGACCAAATTCGGTCGTAAAGCGATCGCTATGAATGTCGAGACTGCAGCCCCTGGTTCTAAAATATAGACCCTATACGAGTTTACTTTGGTTTAAATTGAAGAGGATTTCATATTCATTTATAATTTCTGTGAATTACAAATTATCACTTTCACAAAGCTCATTTCGCAATTACGACTGAAAGCTTATAACATTATATCATTATAATTATTACCTACATAATTATCATTATAGTGGGCGTGTTAATACTAGGTAGGGACCTATTCAAAATTTTCTCAGAACTGTTTTATAAAAGGTACAGCAGGGTAATTACGTGAGACACTAACAGTACCAATGACTTTCATGTTGACAGTTCAACATCATTCATTGCGTTATTTACGTTGTTGAGCAGGCTTTTTCGAACAGACTATGAATCACTGTCAAAATCACAGTGATCTTTATTGTCGTTGAAATAAGGTTGCCATTGGGGCAACCCAATGGCAACCTTATTTCAACGACAATACCTCTGATAGAAGCAATTCTATCAGAGGTAAAATAACTATGAAAGGACCTCCTGGTATGTCATTTCAGCGACAGAATATCAACTACGATTATCCCTAGTCTACATACAAACTACTTTGGAAGTCAGTAACATGAGCTGCACCCTAATTAGGTACGTAACACACTATCAATCACAATCTGAATCATTTTGAAGGATAGAGTTAAATCCATCGCTTCATAATGTTCAAAAAATTTGACATAATTGTTACGTTCTAAATTTTGACATATGGACGGATGGATGACCCCTGTAACACAGGTTTTGCCTAGCATGGGGGTGTTTGATCATTTATTATGTACCAGGCTATTCGCATGCTTAATTAATGAAGTGTTATCATGTATCTGTGTACCTTTTTTATGTCTAATAAATTTATTTATTATTAGTATAAACTATAGGCTAGAACGTCTAGAAATCTACTCATGCGCGTATTAGTAGGCTACGTATAGATAGATATAGAATACTCTTTATAATGTACACCATATAAATATGCGTGTTTGTGTCTATGCTGTGTTCATTAAAACTAATTACTTTATTTTATGGCGATAATAAATTACTCATTGTTATTTATTTTCCTCTGTTAACAGGAAAGTTAACAGTGAAATGAGTTTTTAAACTTTTCTACGTTTTAATAATTAACTGTCCCGAGTTCTCGACTCCTGGACTTGCCTTTTGTTATGTTCCTAAATTTAAATCGCGATATATTTGCCAAAATTGTAAACAAATATGAGTTTATGGAATAATAACTTTAATTCCTACACAATCAAGTTCAGTTTACGCTACAACTTCAAACATTTTTTACTTTTTCAATAGTGCTAGTCACTCTGAAATCAACTTAACTGCTATTAAAATAAAGTTGATATTTGTTTAACTTGAAATAACGTCAATGTCGTCCGTATGTTGTCGTCCGTGTCGTTGACGACACGGTTGGCGCAGTGGTTAAGCGATTGACTGCTGCGCTGCGTGTCGCGGGTTCGATTCCCGCACGGAACAAATATTTGTATGACCTACAATTAGTTGTTCCGGGTCTGGCTGTTTATGTATGTGAGTTTATATGTCTGTAAACGCATCCACGTCACAGGAGAAATTCCTAGTGTGGGGCAACGTTTTTTAAAAAAAGAAAGAAAAAGAAAGAAAGAAGAAGAATTGGAAACATAAATAAAATTTGAAATTCCTTTTTTATTATTAATAAAATTGGTTAGAAGCATCATGACCATAGGGTCATGATGCTTCTAACCATCATGATGATGATGGATGATGCTGCATCCACTATATAAGAACATAGGTTCTTATATAGTGGATGCGGAACCAATGAAATGCACGATTATGCAAATTTTCACGATTATAAAAGTTGTTCGTCTGTTGTCGTTCTAAACATTATCAACCTATAATGTTCCCACTGCTGGAGTACGGTCCACCTCTCTGTGAGTAGTGGTAGATGTCACATGTCTTCGAATTTTTGGTTCTAGGACATGTCGGTTTCCTCACGATGTATTCCTTCACCGTTTTGAGAGCAGTGGTGATGAAATAATTTACACCAAGTAAAGTGCCTGTTTGGGTTCAAACTTACGACCTACAACTCGTAAGTCACTGCCGTTACCACTGGGCCACCAGTGGTACAGTCAACAGCAAAAGTAGATAATCAAAATCAAAAATTCAACACTAATTAACGGAGTTCGCGTCAGAACTGTATGGCGTCGAAGTGATTCAAAAGAATGACACTGAGTCTGACATACTTTTGAATCACTTCGACGCCACACAGTTCTGACGCAAACTCCGTTCATTAGTATTAAATTTCTGATTTTGATCATCTACTTTTGCTGTTGACTGTACAATGTCTAAAAAGTATTTCTATTTTCATAACACAAATACATTAGAGGTGTCGCTTTACATTGAGATTTAGAATAACATGAGGATTGTTTTCTTTCTTAATTGTATAGATGTTTTCTCTGAAAGTAAAAAAAATGACACGAGCTTTGACGGTAGTAAATATAATACCTATTATGATAGTTTCTTATTTTATATTCATCAGTTGAATTTCTTTTACAACACCATTTTCAAGGAGCCGTTCAAAATAACCACAAAATAAAATCAAAAGTCATTTCATAGTCAAAATTACAAAAGGCATTCCTCCAAAACGCCCGCCCTTTACAACTTCCTACTGCTTTCGCTGGGAAGAAGTGGCGCAACAAACTCCTGGGGAGTTTCCAGCACAGCTGTCTGTTCAGTTAGAAAATACTTGATTGTTTACAATACTAGGTATGTAACCCGAATAGCTTAACAAAACATACATCTCTGCCGATCCCTTCGAGGAATAGCCATGATGTTATGGTATGTGTATTTGAGAGCAATACTGTTTGCACTTTGCCATAAAATCCGGTCATAAACGGCATGATTAATTGATTAGATGTCAATGTCAAATTCCTGTTTTAATGAAGAGGATAAAATATCAAGCAGTGTTTAATGGCTAAATAAATTACTGAGCAATAAAATAACACCTGTTGTCGTCCTTTATGAACTACATATGTGTTTAGAATAGAATATCTCGTATCTCTTTATAATGTCATCATCTGCCTGCCTTTTCCCAACTATGCTGGGGTTGGCTTCCAGTCTAACCGGATGCAGCAAAATACTAATATTTTACATGGAGCGACTGCCTATCTGACCTCCACAACCCAGTTACTGGGTAGTACGATACCCCTTGGTAAGACTGGTTTTCAGCCTTTCGGGCTAGTGACGACCCGTAACGACTGTCAAAGATCCACGAATGTCAACCTGGACCAACGGATTAACGTGCTTTCCGAGGCACGGAGGGGTATGTGCAGATGGTGTCACCAATCTACTGACCAATCTGGGCAAGCGTAGCTTAACCTGATCGATTGACCCCTGCGGTTGTTATTGTGCTATTCGTTGCGGTTTTTATTTGCGGTAAACATGATGCATAAAAAGAACACAAACACAAAAGAATAACAAGTTGGGAGAAAACCATCGCTCAGCATGATGCTAAGACCGTATACGAGACAGAGCCCCAGCGCTGGTTTCGACATACTTGAGACGTGTTGCGTCACTCGCTTCATTCAGGAGATGTTGATTCGTCGACTACGAAATATTAAAATTTCATAACATTTCACTGTCGCGGATTTCCGCAAAGCAACGCCTGATTCCTTAGCTTAAGGGGAAGCGCTTTGATGGCTCGCGAAATTCCAATTTTCTCACGTTTTTTGCGATTTGCAGGTCAATGTCAGGTTGTATGTTGATCAAAATATGATTTTTGACAGTAACAAATGTGTATTCACATAATTATAATCAATACATAAGTTCAAATGGCCAGTTAATTACTATTTTGTAAAAGCATGACATTTGAGGTCAATTCTGACTGAAATAGTTGTATTGATGATTATAATTACTATAATATTATCTGAATACATATATTAGTTACGGTCGCAAATCATATTTTGAATGACAAACAACCTGAAAACGTGAGATAATTTAAATTTCGCTGGCTACTCTGACGGTTCTGCCTTAATAAAGTATAACCATAATAACCAACACCATCACTAAAACACCACAGTTAGGGCCCCACGATTTAACTAAAATCTTAACCTGTACCACATAAATTAAGCCATTGATACACGATGCCCATTGATCTCCAGTGATTCCCTAAGCCTGCAGCCGACCCCACAATTTGTTACAGAATCGGGCCGCGTCCCTTTAAATAGGTCAGCTGAGTTAATTGTACTTTAGGGACGGTTTCACCAAGTTTTTTAAAATTTACATGGGTTATGTAGATAGGTATGGGCGTTTTTTGGTTCGTAATGTGAAAATATTCCCACTGCTGGGACACAGGCCTCCTCTCGGTGAGGGAGGGGGCTGGAATCCACCACGCGAGCCCAGTTGATAGATATCACATGTTTTCGATTTTTTGGTTCTAGGACATGCCAGTTTCCCCACGACGCATGTTTTCCTTCACCGTTTTGAGAGCAGTGGTGATGAAATAATTTACATAAAGTAAAGCATCTGCCTGGATTCGAGCTATAACTCGAAAGTCGCAGCCGTTACTGCTGGACCACCACCATAATCTTAATGAGAAGTAATGGTGTTGGCTTTCTTTCTGATTAATACAGGGTGGCAGGGACATCGACACGCAAACTGTAACCATGAATTCAGCACATGAGTTTAGACCCCATAGCGTAGAAATTTTTTGTCGGTTATCAAAAAAAAATCTTCTGTTTTATAGAAAAGTGCAATACCTACGCGGTCAAAATGTATGGAACAGCAATATTTTTTTTTAATAACCGACGAAAAATTTCGACGCTATGGGGTCTAAACTCATGTGCTGAATCCATGATTACAGTTTGCGCGTCCATGTCCCTGCCAACCTGTATAACATTATGCTATTAATTTGACGAAGGGATCAATGGTAGTAGTAGTACACTTGCATTTCGCCAGTTGTGTCCTAAGTCCCAAGGTAAGCGTTATCATAAATCGGGCTAAAAATACAATATTCGGGGCGGCTCCTGCGAGATTTCTAATAGAAGAACAGAATATTCTGTACTTGCCCGACCCGGGGATTAAACTCAGGACCTCACGCTTAGCAGTCACACCTTACCACTCTCAGACTAACGAGAAAACATATATTATACCAATTCCCGTAATTAAAAACGTTCAAAATCTAGTCGCAATCTTATCTCAGCTACAATCAATGTCAAAAATGTAGCGAAATAAGAAGTATTTTTGACAGATTGAGACTGAGATCAGACTGTGAACGTTCTTAAAATTACGTGAATTGCCCCTGTTAAAGTGTTAAGAAGTAAGTTTGCTTCAAAGTACTATTACCATATGCTCCACTCAGCATTCCTATGTTCCAGCTCACACAATGTAAGTGTACGCAAATGAGGCTTTTAAAACTTTGTCTGAAGTTCTGCAACGCATCGGCAATCTCACAGGTGTGTCTATACACCTGTTACCACAGCCTATAGACACCAGACACCTGTAAAACTCAAACATACTTACTAACTTATTTAGGTGTAAATTTTCACTTTCTTCTATTACTTAGTAATGTCACAGGTGTCTAGTAGTCCTGTTACCTCAACCTTTAAATACCAAAAACACCTGTAAAAATTAAAGAAAAAAAAAACCAGGCTCGTTAGTGTAGTGGTCGCAAGCGCTACTGCTGAGCATGAGGTTTTGGGTTCGACTCCCGGGTCGGGCAAATATTTAATTGGTTTTTCTATAAAAAAAAAATTTAAGTTCCATTTACAAAGTAATACATTTATTAATACTTAGTAGTACCAAGTTCTTGACAGATTGGCTTGAATACTTAGAATAGTTTTTTATCATTGTCCTTCTCAACCAAAGCACCTGCCATCTAATTTCTTCACCACCCTTGGTTGACTGGTAGAGAATGCCTAAGGCATTAAGTCCGCCTTTGTACCTTTTTGTGCGAAAAGTTTAAATAAATATTTTAGTATTTATTTATTTATAAATACTTATATAAAAGCTAGTTTACCTAATCTACACGTTTTTAATTACCTATGAAAGATGCGTTGGTACTGACATTATAACTTGTGGCGACCTGCCTGAGATAGGTTAATAAAAACCTGTGTTTCAGGCCTTCCCCATACTAAGCGATCAGCTGATTTTTGTCCATAGTTATTTCATTTTTTAAATAATAATATCCTACTTATAGTAGGTACTAAATACAAATAAAAAAAAAACAATTTTATATTCTATATGGAACTCTCTATATGTCTCTATAAGGAATTTCTAAGTAGCAGCCCGAGCCTGGATTTGTGCCTGGTTGATAGCAAAAGGCTCGCCCCCCATTACATGGGACTTAGACATAACTGGCGAAATGTTGTTGTACTAAAGGTACACCTCAGCTTCATCATTTCAATTTATTCAGGGTCGGCGCAACGTGTCTTGTACACCACACCTCTGCATGTTTTCCCTCAACTTGTTATTTTTTTTGTGTTTATGTTCTTTTTATGGGTCATGTGGTAAACATGACGCAAATAAACGTATTTTCTTTCTTTCTGCTAAATCCTTCAAAAACAGGCGTTAGTTATGTTGCCTATTTTGATGTGAATTTTTCCTTTGTTCTATAGTAGTGTTACAGGTGTTCTGTAACCTCCTCGACCGCGACCTCCAGACACCTGTAACTTCTGCTATCCATCAGCTGGTCTGACAGCCTGTTTGCTGGTATAGGTACATATGACTTAAATAAGATTTATTTTGATGAATGGACAATGTAGGATTACTTCTACAGCTCTACAGCTTTGTCTAAGGTTGGGCTTAGAGTATTTTATACATTGGATAGGGTCGCGTTTGACAACAATCTTACCTAATTTTGAACGATAAAATATTGAAAATCGTGGTGCATGTTTGCATAGACAAAATAAATTCTTTTACATAGTTCATTATCATTATCTTGGTTTTCATACCAAAACCAACGCTGGGGCTCTGTCTCGTATAGGCTCTTAGCATTATGCTGGGCGATGGCCGTCTTGCGTGGATGTGACACATGTTTTCCCCCAACTTGTTATTTTTTTTGTGTTAGTGTGCTTTTTTTATGCGTCATGTTTGCCGCAAATAAATGTTTTTTCTTTCTGTTTCTTTTCTTTTCATAATTTTGTGTCATTCTGCTATTATTTAATTATTTACTTAGTAATAGCATGATTAAAGTAGTGTATATTTTATATGACTTATAGTAGTGACTGTTACCAAAATTATGACTAATGCCTATCCACTCGTGTTTTGAAGACTCTTTTCTTTGTCAAAATAGACTTTTGTTATATTCAGGCTCATTATGTAATTTACTACATTACATTAAATTCGAACATTACAATCAAAAGTCTTAATTTCGCCACCTTGAAAACAAACAAAATTAAACAGTAAAATTCCCTAAATTACACTTACATATAAGCCACACCTCGTTTCAAGAGTTCCCTTAGATAATGGCTGTACAGTCAGCCTCGATAAGATATACAGCGGGTATCAGAAATGTATGGTCAATTTTAAGGGTGTGATACAGACCATCAAACTGAACAACTTTCTCCATGGGACCAACATCTTAATCAAGAAAAAACTGTCAACCGTCCGATTGAAGTTTTGTGTCCGGCAGTTACTGTAGATATACATTGACAAGAATTTATTTGACTGTCTACAATTTGTGTTCGATAATACTGTATTAACGTGTAGCTACAATTAAGTAAAATAAATAAAAGAAAAAAAGACAAAACGTTTATTTGCGGTAAACATGGCGCATATAAAGAACACCAACACAAAAAAATAAATAACAAGTTGGCTGGTTGGTTGGTTGTTTGGTTTTCAAGTACCCAATGTTTAGTGACTTTACATTGATGTAATATTATGGAATAAAGTTTGTAGGCAATTCAAAGATTCTTCTCGATATATGTCGCATATGTCGATATATGTCGCAGGATAATTGGAAAAATCGAATTTGCGAAAATCCTAGGATTTTTGCAAAAGACCGGATTATTTGAAACTAATGAAGATCTTCATAAAAATACGAGCTAAACGTTTCTTTTGTAGAAATCCTAGGATTTTTCACAAACTAGATTTTTCCCATTATCCTGTGAATCCTATATTTTTTTCAAAAACCGGATTATTTTGAACTAAGAATGATTTTCGTAATAATACGAGCTAAGCGTCCCTCGAGCTAAATGTCTTTTACAAAAATCCAATAATTTTCGCATATTACATTTTTCCAATTATTCTGTGACATACGAGTATACATTTTTTCGAGGCTGAGTGTACAATTGTGAGCGAGACTGAACACTTAGTAGTGAAGTAATTCTACGTAATCCGGCCACAGTTAAAGTTTTGTAACGAGATCCGAGTTAAATTATTGTCGTAATTATTAATCCGTGGGTTCAGGGTGAGTGTACACGGTAGTGACAGATTAGCGAGAGTTTAAGTTGGCAACATTTATGCCAACTTTACAATCTAATGTCATTGTGACAGGTCGGTTACTATACGGCTGTAAGGCCAGTTACGCACGGGTATTTTTTTTCTTTTTTCGCCTATTTTGTGTTCCACTTCTGGACTCCTCTTTTTTCTTCCAAATCTCCCCGTCTTGTGCGATCTCTGGCCATGTTGGTCCTGCAAATGATTAGATTAGATCGTCACACCACCTTCACCGTGGTCTACCTCGATGGCGATGTCCTGCTTCCAATGAGTGACGATCTTTGCCTTAACAACATAAATAACGCAATAATTGTTATTGAACTGCCAAAATGAAAGCAATGGATTTTGCTACTGATAAATGCAGATAACTATGCAATGCCTATGCACTGGCAATTGCCCCGCTGATAACTTTATTCGAGGAATAATTTTGAAATTTTAATAGTTATTTCAAACAAAAACTGTCAAACGTCAATTTTATTCCACGAATAAAAGTTATCTGACGTTAGAAAAATCAGCCCTAAGTTATAAAATAAACAATTGACAAACAAACCCCTAATTTTATATTCCAAAACATCAAGCATCTGACACATGACACATCCCTTTCGCATCACCTTGAAAACTTCGGACCCCGTTGTATTAATAAAAAAGACTTCCCAGGATAAGTATTATACATGTAAGGTATCGTTCACATTTCCGGGGATCAGTGCGGATTCCCCCGGGCTCGCTCCCCCGTTTTATTTTTACCGGCTGTCAGTGTGTCAGTAACCTTATTTAAAGTCTGAGTTGCCTTTAAGCGGACGTGTTTTAGCCCTTAAATGTTATTTGGTTTAGAGAGATTTGAAACTAGGTAAGCTTGGTTGAGTCTGTGATAAATTCTATACTTTAAAACGATTATTTTGGTAGTGACTTAAATACTTATTACTTAGGTAAACTTTAATTTTTGGAAAATTCTTGTAATTCGCTTAAATGTTTTGTGAAGGTTAGAAATTATTCTGTGGTTTAGATGTTTAGAAACAGCTGCTTTTGGTAGATTATAAATACTTATTAAACTTCTTAAAACTTACTGTGGTAACCTGGAGGTTTTCTTCCTAACCACCGGTTTGAGTAAGGTTGAAAACCTAGAGTACGTATCTGGGTAACTTTTTCAATGTTGTCATTTTATTTCCATTTTAGAATCTGTCTGCGTAAAATTTCTTGTCACCCCGACCTTGTAAGCGATGCGATGCGACTGGGTGAGTCGCATCGCATGGCTTACAAATGCTATAAATACATTTTCATTTAGCGCTCTTTCTGACTTTTGTTGTTTTTGCTCGGCTCCTAGGGGTTATAGCGTGATGTTAGGTAGCCTTTAGCCTTCCTCAAGAACTAGGCTATCAAATGCAAAAATAATTTTTCATATCTGACTGGTGGTTCATGAGAGTAGCGCGTTCAAACAACCAAACAAACTCATCATCTGCTAGTCAACTATGTTGAGGTCGGCTTCCAGTCTAACCGGATGCAGCTGAATACCAGTATTTTACATGGAGCGACTGACATGGTCAGATTTGACCTCCACAAACCATTTACTGGGTAATACGATACCCCTTTGTAAAACTGTTAAACAATCAAACAAACTCTTCAGTTTTATGATTAGTATAGATACGTTCAAAGTTAACGACTTAACAAAATATTGTGAGCTAAAACAAACTACCAACGCAAATGGAGCAAGCATGCTAATCAATGGTGAATGACGGCACGGTTGGCGCAGTGATTAAGCGATTGACTGCTGCGCTGCGTGTCGCGGGTTCGATTCCCGAACGGAACAAATATTTGTATGACCTACAATTAGTTGTTCCGGGTCTGGCTGTTTGTGTCTGTAAACGCATCCACGACACAGGAGAAATTCCTAGGGTGGGGCAACGTTTTTTTTTAAAAAAAAAGATAGTTTCTTCTTTGTGTTAGGGAAACGTGTGAAGGAATCGTTTCATTTTATATTTTCAAGTAAACAATATTCAACTTAGGGCATGCGAACTTAAGGCCAATTCCGACGGTTAAAAACGTTCAAAATCTAGCCGCAATCTCATCTCAGCGACAATCAATATCAAAAACTTGTCAAAAATGTAGGGAAATTATAAGTATTTTTGACAGAGAGCAGCGGTGATGAAATAATTTACACAAAGTAAAGCGCCTGGCTGGGTTTTAACCGTTGGGTCTAGAAGCATGCAATTTTGCACAAGAGTTTTATAAATAACGTGAGTGTTAGAGGCCTTTATATTGGGGATGAATATCTGTATGGATTTTATCATTTTTACCGATTGGTAGTATCCGGCATGTACGATGATATTAAATTCAGAAAATCTATCTTCTTCTTCGACGGAACGGCAGTAGGGTGTGATTGTGGAGCTATGTCGCAAACCATGCTCCACCTCCTATCCTGCCCTCTGTGTCCCAAAACATGCAGTCAAAGTGACCTCTGCGCTGTCACCGACAACGCCGTGGAAGTGGTGAGGAAAATCTATCTATACTAATAATAAAGCTGAAGAGTTTGTTTGAACGCGCTAATCTCTGGCACTAGCAGTCGGAATTTAAAAACTTTTTTTACATTTGATAGCCTAATTCTTGAGGAAGGCTATAAGCTACTTAACATCACGCTAATACACTTAGGAGCCGAAGGAACACATTAATAGCGCGGACAGACGACACAATGCAACGGTGTGGATTGGAGGAATAAGAAATTTCACGCGGGTAGATGCTTGTTGGTTATAAATAGCACTATTACGAGTCAGTTTTTTTTTTAAACTAGATGAGTTACTCTAGTTGACTACTCTGAGATGAGAAGGAAAGGTATTGCAGCAGCCTACTATACCAGCCAGTCGACGAACAACAAAAACACACGTAACAGTGAAATAATGGAGAAATTGTCACAGATCAACATCAGCAGTCCTCAACACAATTGGACTGTATTGGTCAGTTGTGACAAATAGGTCATCGGCTGTGTCGCACAAAGAGTACGTAACAAGGATGTCTGACCCGGCGGGCTAACTGCTTTGTTGTAGGCTGTGCCATTCATCTGATGGTAGTGTGGGACTATCTTGATTCTTGACGTATTATGCGATAGATGCCCGATTCCTGTGTTTTTGAGACTGTTGCTGGTTGAATGTTACACTAACTACTATTTTTATTCTGCACAAACAAAACGCCTATTACAAAAAAAAAAAACATAAAATACACAGTTACAAAGTAAGCACAAACGTTCGTGCAAAAAAAAAGACAAGTAAAAAAAAAAGGTGTAGTTACCAGTTAAAAAGTTTAAGGTTTGACAATTTTGTCCAATAGGTAATCACACTAATATTATAAAAGCGAAAGTTTGTGTGTGTGTGTTT
Organism: Apamea crenata; assembly: GCA_949629185.1. NCBI lineage: Eukaryota > Metazoa > Arthropoda > Insecta > Lepidoptera > Noctuidae > Apamea > Apamea crenata. The sequence goes on from OX451375.1 coordinate 1,347,947, forward strand.
GTATGTTCGTTACTTCTTTACGCTCAAACTGCTGGACCAATTTTGAAATGAAATTTGGTACACATATAGTTTATTACCAGGATTAACACACATGATATTATTTTTCCCCGATATTCTCAAGGGATCGAAATTTATGCGGGTGAAACCGCGGGGCGCAGCTAGTACATACATAAACCACGCTTTCTTGCCATGGGGAGAAGCAAAAACTACAGAACGCCATCTATACGATTCTTACATTCAGAATTTTGACATTATTGAGAATTTAAGATAAAAAAAAAACATAATGCGAAATGTGGCTCTATAACTATACACTTCTGCCTACCCTTTAGAGCATTTTTTTGGAGCGCTACAGACGTTATGTTGTGTGAGTTTTGTTTTCATTCAATATTCATATAAACCGAACTCTAACTTCAATCAAAAGAGAGAACCAGTATAAATCAATCAAACCCACACAAAAAAGTTGAAACAAACTGCCACAAAATCACGGCTTAAACTCTTTACAACACTCAAATTCACAAATCTTTTTTACAACCAACCACCCGAACTGTGAACAAAACCGAAAAATGGCAGACATCACACAAATATTGTATTCTAATGAAAAAACTTTACATACATTCAAAAGTTACAACGAAATAAAACGATTCGTCCAACTTTGAGTAATTTCGGCTAAGTTCGGAAAACTTCGGGTTTCTCCGGAAAGTTACGGGTATCAACCGCTCAGGTGCCTAATAAATAAGTTAGTGTCTACACCTTTTCCTAACTTTGTGGTTTTTGTGAATTTTTTTATTGCTTTCTTGAGTGGACTAGTAAATTATTGGTATGAGTTTTTCAATGATATATTGAGGAGCTCAATGGTAATAAATGAGCCTGGGTAGTAGGTAGGGATGCTTAGCTGTGGCACATCTGTGCTGTTCGAAACTTTTGCCATGAATATGGGATGAACCTTGTGCTGAAGTGGCGTGGAGAGGATGGAAGTTTTGAGGGTCTAAGAAAAACTCACAGGAATCAGTTACCTACGAAAAAAGCGGCAAGTGTGAGTCGGACTTGTACACGAAGGGCTCCGTATCACCGTAAAAATATTTTATTTTTATTACTTATTGTTATCTTAGTGTTGTCTTTTTTCTTATTTTTTTTTAATATTATTATTATTTAGTTGTAATTGTGCGTTTTGTTTGTGCAGAATAAAATATTTTTCTTTCTTTCTTTTTTTTTCTTTTATAGCAGCCATATAGTGGTGGCCTAGTGGTAACGGCCACCACACATAATTTCATCACCACTGCAGTTAAAACTGTGCTCTCATCGTGAGGATTATGGCGAAAACATTTACCAAACCAATGGATAAAAAAAAATGTAATAACATAATGTCCTTTTAATGCAATCCCCGCTTGAATGTAATTAGTATTGTTTGCATAATTAATCATTTAGCTTGTCCTGAATGTACCAGTAATGTGCTGGTAATTTAATTAACATAAAACTATAGTTATTTACGTTTATATGTAAAACATTGCCTGATTGTCTGATAAAGGTTATTAATTAAAACGCATTTGCAATGGCGATAATAAATGATCGTGTTCACATAATAGAGCACACTATAAAAAAGCGGCCAAGTACGAGTCGGACTCGCACACGAAGGGTTCCGTACCACCGTACAATATTTAGCACTGCACATTTCATGCATAAAATAAAGTCAAAAATTAAAGGGTTGAATTAAAAATAAAACCTGTCATTTTTTTACTTTATTTTAATTTTATTTTTTTCAAACTCAAACTCAAATCATTTAATTCAACTAAACCAATTACAGGCACTTTTGAATTGTCAAAGGGTCGGTCAGTCAGAAAGATGAAGCTAGTTGCCCATTCCAAAGCGTAGGTACCTATGGAGAAGAACGGGCAAGAAACTCCATGGACACTCTTTTAAATCATAAAATTCTTACAAAATATTTGATTACATCATTCGTGTTGAAATTAACCATGTGAGAACGATGTAGAAAAGACGTGCACGTTAAAAGCGTCCGTTATAGAAAACATAAAAACAATTCAGAAATTAAAAATTGCAATAAGCCGTGGCAGCTAAGAGATGACCAGTCCCTACTGACGGCGCCCGTTCACGAACATGACGTATGGATCAGCACCATTCAGCTCAACCATTTTGAAGGGAACTTAATGATCCAACACACACGCCACCACCAGCGAGACATTAGAGTGAGCATGACATACTCTCAGCCGCCAGGGCACATTTAAGTCAATGAAAGACGTACCCAGTAAATGGTAGCTTTATAGTAAGTACATAGTGCTCACACGTGTGCTATGCAGTTATACAATACTAAACAATTGAGTTTATACAATGCAAATATAGTTTTCTTCCAATGTTCCGCAGCTCCAGCAATGTTTCCGAATGCTAATTAGTTTAAGCGCCCCTGTGGAGCTGGACCAGCATTGAGCCAAGCATTTTTGTCAGCGATGTAATCCCCTAACTTATAATATGCTTGGCTACATAGTGTGCGTTTAATACAAGATTTAAATTTCGTTTCATTCAGTTGGAGTATGTGGGGAGGAATTTTATTGTAACATTTTAAACAGTACCCCATGAAGGTTGAGTCTACTTTAGCCAGTCTGAAACCTGTTTGAACTAATTGGTCCCTATTTCTAGTCCTGTAGTTGTGTTTGTCACCTCTTTTGTTGAACAGATTTAAATTTTTTCTTACGTACATGATGTTTTCATAGATGTATTGACAAGGTACCGTCATGATGTTAATATCTTTAAACAGTTCCCTTAAAGAATCGCGCCTGCGGAGGCCATATATTGCTCTGATGGCTCTTTTCTGCAGAATAAAAATGGACTCGATATCTGCAGCCCGTCCCCATAGTAAAATACCGTAAGACATGATACTATGAAAGTAACTAAAATAGACTAGCCTCGCGGTATCTACATCAGTAACTTGACGGATTTTTCTTACAGCGTAAGCTGCTGAACTTAGCCTTCCTGCAAGAGATGTTAAATGAGGACCCCATTGCAGCCTTGAGTCGAGCGTGATCCCCAGGAAAACAGTTTTATCGACGAATTCTAGTTTCTCTTTGTTCAATACTATGTCACAATCACTACTTTTAACATTTGGTAAAGCAAATCTTATGCATTTAGTTTTTTTCCCATTTAATACCAAATTATTAGCAGTGAACCAATTTAGTACCTGCTGTAGGGCGTTATTTACGTCGTCAATATTTGGTGCACGTCTATTTATCTTAAAAATTAAGGAAGCAAATAACACCATTTGTGGTTGGTTCTTTATTAAATGGGGTAGATCATTAATATATACTAAAAAGAGGAAAGGACCTAAAATCGAGCCTTGAGGAACACCCATTTTTACTTTTAAAGCAAGAGAATTGACACCATTTATTTGAACTTTTTGCTGTCTATCATTTAAATAAGATTTGACTAAACTGAGCGCAAGTTGACCTAGTCCGTAGTGCTCCAGTTTAAAAAGTAAGGTTTCGTGATTGACGCAGTCAAATGCCTTGGAGAGGTCATAAAAGATTCCTATGGCATCTTGGGCCTCCTCCCACGCTGTAAATATGTGCTTTAATAAGGTGACACCGGCGTCAGTCGTACAACGTCCTTTGGTGAAACCATATTGCTGATCATGTAAGATTTTGTTGGTGTTAAAATGATTAAGCATTTGGTTGAGCATTACCTTTTCGTACACCTTGCTGAATACGGGCAACACGGATACGGGTCTATAATTGTTGGTGTCTTTGCTGTCCCCAGATTTAAAAAGCGGTATAACCTTACTGTATTTCATTAAATCCGGGAAGACTCCTTGATCTACACACAAATTAAATATCAAAGCTAAGTATGGTGCTATAGTCTCGATTATGGATGTACAAACTTTGATAGACATACCCCATAAATCTTCGGTCAATTTGATTTTGATTTGCCGAAAAGCTTTTATAACTGTCATAGGGTTTATGTGTTTAAATTGAAATTCAATCGAGCATCCTGGAACGTTAGCTCTTAATAGATCAATTGAGACAACAGGTGAGGAATTTAAAGCTTCCGTCGTTTTACATGGTATATTTGTAAAGAAATTTACAAATTCCTGAGCTACTTCTAAGTTAGAGCTTATGGCACCACGTGAAGTCTCCAATGTGTAATCATTGTTTCGTATTTTATTCCCACTAGTTTCATTATGTATAACTTTCCAAACTGTTTTTATTTTGTTATCTGCTGTTTTGATCTTGTTACTAATGAACTGGGCTTTAGCTATCTTGCATGTATTTCTAAAAGTTTTGGAATACATAGCAACATACTTGTTGAAAGTTTCAGTGTTGATATAAGGCTTAAGGCCATACAGCTCGAACAGTCTTTCCCTACTAATTCTAATACCTCTAGTTGCCCAGTCACTAAATATAAAATTAGGGCAAATATTTTTTGTTTTCTTTTCAAAAGTTTTATTGAATTCAGTGTGCACTATTGAAAAGAAATCCTCATACAATTTATTTGCATCGTCCATATTATAATCCAGAACATTTAACTTATTATTTAGGGTAATATCAAATCTATTTAATTTGCCAGTCGTTATTGGCCTAAATTGTATTTGCACTTTTTGCAAAGGTGTTTTAAACTTAAAAGTTACCGTTTGTCCACTATGATCAGACGGCAGATAATTTACGATGGCTTTATCTAAATAATCACAATCGCAGAAGACATTATCGATACAAGTAGAAGAAGTTGGAGTTACTCTAGTTGGTTCTGTAAAAACATTAAATAAATTGAACGATTTAAAAAGGCTTAATAATCTACTGCTATTTGAATTATTTTCCAAAATATTAATATTAAAATCACCAGAAATAATTGCGGTTTTGTTACTGGATGCAAGTTTCGCTAGGACATCTTCCATTATTGACTCAAATACAGAAAAGTTCTGATAATTAGGGGGTCTGTAAACGCACACTACAACATGCTTATCCAGCTCAACACAGGACAGTTCGATATAATGTTCAACTGATAAATCCACTATGTCGTTTCGTTGCTTGGATTTTAAACTATTTTTTATCAAGATTAGAGAACCTCCACGTAACATAGATTTACGGTTAAAACATATTATTTGTTGTTATAGCAGCCAATAGCACTGGCAAATGGGCAGAGTGTACTGACACTCTCTGTAACAATTTCAAATGTCTACAGACAGTCCTGTGGCAGACGGACGGGAGACATAGTAATAGGGTCTCATTGGCCCACTTTAGGTACGGAACCCTAAAAATTTAGGTAATAATCTCGATTTTTATTAATAAAATAATTTGATAGTGTAGCTGTTCTGATTTTAATAAAATTATCAACACTTTTGATGCGGACGTAATTAATTTAGTATCGGGACGTCAGATATTATGTATAAAATCGAGAGATTGAGTAAAAATTAAATAATGTAATAATTACACCGAAAATCGTGTAATTGAGACAAAGTAAAAATTGCGCTTTATAAATTCTTTTGAAAATTGGGTGCAGATTTTTACATAAAAAGTGCGCTTTCAGAAATTGCATAATCAGAAAGAAATAATTTATACCGAAAGATATACCTACAAGGTGTCGTTTTGCATCCTCGTCAAATTCAAGGAGGTACCTATGCTACTGATTCTCGACACGAATCAATAATTAAATAAGTAGGTTTTTTTTTTCTAATTTTCTTCGAAATCGGCATTCTTGGGACACGCATTTTTAAACGCGGGCTGTGTGAGACCGCACTGTAACTGCCCTTTTACACACATATAAAAACGCGGCCGCTTATACGAGTTCTTTGAAAGTGGTGTATTCTGAAATACTGTCAAACTTAAATAACTAAAAAAACAAGTATGTATTCATTAATTACCAGGGATCGTAATTTTATTTGATTATTTATGTCTTTCATAACAGACTCCTGAAATTTGACGAGGATGCAAAACAACAGCTTGTATTTTGACCGCGGTTACTGTCCCAAGAGAACGTACTTACTGCCGGGATAAAAGTATTCTATATCCTAACCCGCACCCTAAAGGAAGAACCCTGAAGGATATTGCTAATCCATTGCTACGTATGTTCGAAAAATTTGTCTGCTCAACAACGTAAATAACGCAATGAATGTTGTTGAACTGTCAAAATGAAATCCATTCCTACTGTTAGTGTTATAGAAGTATGAGGAACAGGATGTAAAGTTCACTCATCCTTCATAGAAAAGGGAGGACCCTTCTACCAAAAGGGTGTCGTGTCTGGCGGGCAACTGCCGAATGATTCATGTCGGGCCGTTGTATATATCCTAGTTGCGCGGTAAACTCTGCTTGCGAGATGCAGGATTTTGCGTGACGTCAGTATGACGTGTAGTTCGCATGTGGCGTTGTAGATACCGCTACAGTGTGTTACGAAATCACCCCGCGGATGGATCATGATCTATCCATGTGCCAAATTTCATCGAAATCCATTCAGCCATTAGGCGTGAAAACGTAACAGGCGGACAGACAGACAGAGTAACTTAACGCATTAATTTATTATACTTTTATGAATTTTTCCGTCCCAAGATAATCCCCAGCGACTCTTCAAAAAGTCCAAATCATCACGTAGACCAAATCAAATATTTTAACTGAGCCAATTGGGGTCGGGGGTGAAGTGCTAAAGTTATTAGTAGTAATTGTACGTCGGGGAGCTGAACCCCAGGCTTGATTGTTAAAACTTTACCAACATCAACTTTCAAATTAAAAAAAAAACCTCGGTACGATACGAAAGATGCTCAGCTTTCAAAACTTGGTACGATCGGAAAGATGCTCTTCTTTGCGTTTCGTTATAGTTGCGTCTTTGTTGGTCGTCACTGGAGAATATAAAGTTTTAAAATAATTTTTTTCTGCCGTTTGGCTGCGAGCACTCGGTAAATGTTTTTAATTTGTGAAATTTTCTGCTGGCTCTCCTTTATCGAGTTTGGTTATTTATTTTAATATGAAATAGATGATTGTATTGTGTTTGATATTTCAATTTCGTTTTCTATTTATTTTCATTAAACGGCTTTTCAGTTACATTTCGTAGTTGATAAGAATGTAATTGAAAATTGTAAAATTGAAAAAGAAGGTTTGCTAAAAAATATGGCACCGTTTCTCCCTTAGGCCTGATTTTCATAGTCAGATATCTTTTATCCGTGGTATTAAAATTGACTCTCAGGATGAGGCTTATTCAAAACTGCATTCGCGATTTATTTGCCAAAAATGTAAACAAATATGAGTTTATGGAAAAATAACTTTAATTCCTGCACTATAAAGTTCAGTTCACGCTACAACTTCAAACATTTTTATAACTTTTTCAATAGTGCTAGTCACTCTGAAATCAACTTAAAAACCATTAAAATAAAGTTGATATTGGTTTAACTTGAAATAACGTCAATTTGAAACATACCTAAATAAAATTTGAATATATCGAAGTTGTAATAAATAATTTCTGAAAATCAAAATCTTTGCACAAGGACCTCTCTGCCAAGCTCCCCGCTAAATATAGGCATCGTATCTCTTCATCTATTATGTAGAAACCATATATTTACTCTTACGTCAGCAAAAAACTGTTTATCGTAAATATATTCCCTTCCGAATACCAAAAAAAATATAGCTGATATCATCTTTGGTACAGTCTGCCCCCCGGCGTTTCTTTCGTCCTTCAGGGAAAGGAATGTATTATTATACAATGTATACTTTATATACATGTATGAAAATATCTCCTATCTTTGGCAGTGATACCAACTATGCTGAGTTTTCTATGGCAATTTTCTTATTTCTGTGTTTAGCTGTATTATATTGTGTGTTCAAGATTAGAAAGAAGAGAGATGGAAATATCTCTTAATGATCAAAACAAAAGACGGCCCGTGGTTGAGTAATAACAGCCGCACGGGTCGATCAACCAGGATGGTCCGTGGATAGGTGACCATCTTTACACACTAAGACCCTCCGTGTCTCGGAAAGCTGTTCTATTGCCCGGATGTCATTCGTGGATCTTTCACGGTCGTTACGGGTCGTCAGAAGCCCGAAAATCTGACATCCAGTCGGTCCAAGGGGTATCTGTTACCGGGTAACACGATACCCGCTTTTTATTGTATAACAACACTCAGTCATAACACCCAACTCTCCACTAATTCATTTCACATTTTCTACTTGGCCTATTCGAACTTCAATCGCGCGTCAATAAAGGACGCGCCAAGTTTCGCCGAGTCGCGTAAACTCGCGCCAAGTCGCGCCAAGTGTGCCAAGCCGAGTATTTCAATGCAGTACCCACAAGTTGACATTTATTAATTAAGTCTGGCACTATTTAAACTTGACTGTAAGTTAGACGTTGATTAAAAGACCAATAAATTTTATTTGCAAAAAATGGAGAATGTTGGAAGTGTAGTTGTAATGAAATGTGGGTTTTCAAGTCTTTTGTTTAAGTAGGGGTTTATCAAGTTGTGCTAGTAGGGTAAGTAGAGATAAGATATAAGTATTTGTCTTTGTTCACGAAATTTATTATGACTAATAATACCACTTTTTTATGTTATGTTAAGCTATCGAATCGATGGTCTAGAAGACACAGGGGCAATTTTTGTAATTTTAAGAACACAGTCTGATCTCTGTCTCAAACTGTCAAAAATATCTCTAATTTCCCAAAATTGTTGACATTCTTTGTCGCTAAGATGAGATTGTGATTAGATTTTGAACTTTTTTTAATTACGGGAATTGGCCTTCGAGGCCAATTACGGGAGCTACATCCAGTTGGACTGGAAGCTGACCCCAACATAGTTGGGAAAAGACTAGGCAGATTTTGATGACTGCTGGGACACAGGCCTCCTCTCTTCAAGAAGGGCTATAATCCACCACGCGGGCCCAATAACCCAGTGCGGGTTAGTTCATATGTCTCCGAGTTTTTGGTTCTAGGACATGCCGATTTCATCAAGATGTTTTCCTTCACCGTTTTGAGAGCAGTGGTGATGGAATTATTTACACAACGTAAAGTGCCCGGCTGGGTTTGAACCCACGACCTACAACTCTACGTCGGGGTCGTTTCTACTGGCCCACCACTGCTCCATAATGATCCTATTACCTACATATTGTTCAGGAATTATATTGCAACAGTTGCTTCGTGTAGAGTCTCATCCTACTCTGGGTAAAACTGTTTGGAATGTCACAGGTATATAAAAACTTCTAAACAGTCACAGCAATTTCAAAACATTCAAAACTACACCCAAAAACTGCACACTACATTCATCTCGCACCCTAACCAAAAACGACGTTCTAAAATAAAGAATTTCGGTGCTGGCAACACTAGACTAAATTACCTAGTATCATGCAGTGGCAACACTGAACGGTTAGGAGAAAAAGTAAAAGAAAATTGGGTCCCAATTGAATTTGTTATACAAACTAGGAAAGTTAGCGCTAAATTGCCTTTCCTTTATGTTGTGTGTAAGAGTTTCTTTGCTAATTTCGTGATACGGGGCCATCTGGGACGCAGGGTTTGTTTAGAAATGAAATTTGGGATGATATACAGAAATACACTTTGATAATTAAATAAAAACTTATTTCCAAAAAAAAAAAACAACCGACTTCCAAAAATCTAAATATTTTTCTACTGCTGGGACACAGGCCTCCTCTCTGTGAGAGGGGGGAGTAGGCCATAATCCACCACGCGGGCCCAGTGCGGGTAGATGTCACATGTCTTTGAATTGTTGGTTCTAGGACATGCCGATGATAGGACATTCCTCACGATGTTTTCCTTCACCGTTGTGAGAGCAGTGGTGATGAAATTAAATACACAAAGTAAAGTGCCTGCCTGGGTTTGAACTCACGACCCAACTCATAAGACGGAGCTAATACCACTGTGCCACCACTCTCGCGAGATAAATGTTTCCAAAAGATATGTACCAATTTAAAGCCTACTGAGGTATTGTTTTGTTGTAAACCATCTTGGTAATGGATTTAATTCAACATAATCTACATACATATGTAGAAATTCACACATATCTACCAAACAATTTAACACGACCTGAATCTCTACCTACCCACAAACCACACACCACAACCAATTAAGATGTATACAGATAACATAATAGGTTCTATTGTACTCAAGATCGAGATATACTCACTATTATTAGGGTTCTCCAAACAATAGTCCAATACATAATCCATAGGACGATAGTTATTATTGAGTTAGTTTTGCTTTAAATGGAATTAATTATAGTGTGCACGGGTGACGTTTGTGGCGGCCATTTTGGATTGGAATACGTCATTAATATCATATGTAAAGGGGAACCATGGAATTAGTATAGATGTAGGTAGGTACTATACAGGGTGGCAAGGGCATTAACGCGCAATCTGTAACCATGAATTCAGCACATGATTCTATACGTAGAACAAAAATAAAAAAACTGTTTATTATAGAAAAGTGTGCTACGTGGTCAAAATGTAAGGAACAGCTTATATATTTTTTAATAACCGACGCAGGGGTGTTCAGAATCATGTACTGATCTCATGACAACAGGTTGTGCGTCAATGTCCCTGCCACTCTGTATGGTACAACTTAAGCTCCTTGATAGGAACATATTATGAAACTAATGCATGTGCAAACAATGTGCGTGCGGATACGAACGTTCAGATACGCGTAAAGGTAAAACATTACGTCTACGTATAACTTGCTAGTTATGCGTGGGTCATTTCTGTAGAAATTTCACCGTGGTAACAAAGGTGAAGTGAGTTTGAAGTTAGCTGTGAGTATTTTGGGCTCTGTCTCGTATAGGGTCTTAGCAAAATGCTGAGCGATGGCCATTTTGCGTAGATGTGGCGCATGTTTTCCCCCACTTGTTGTTTTTTGTGTTTTTGTTCTTTTTATGCGTCATGTTGTCATGTTGTGTACAGTATTTGTCTCTTCTTCCCCTTTTCAATCCATCCAAAGGTTGTCTTTAATAGATTGCTCTTAGTGATAAGACCGCCCGTTGTGTCACCCTTTGTAAATTTATATATTTCTGTCTGTAATTTATATGGTGTAAATAATAAAAATATAGTGTATATAATATAGTGTATAGTGTATTAATATGGTGTTTATTTGGTAGTGTGTGGTGTGTATTTGTATGATGTTTGTATGGTGTACATATTCCATGTTTACCGCGAATAAACGTATTTTCTTTCTTTCCTGTCATCGCATTTGATGCTAGCGGTCGGTGGAATTTTTATACAATATGTGGGTATATACGACAATAAATGAAAACACTGGCGATACTAATACACAGGATTATTTTGGAACTATCAAATTAATCCTAACACCAATATAACAAAAGTAATTTTTACAAACAAACTAATTAATCGTAGTGTTGCGCTGACTGTGGGGTTTTGCAAATGTTTGACTAGCTAACTAAACTATTGGATATATTCAGACTGGGATCATCAATAGTTTTTATTTATGATATAAACTAGTGCTTGACTGCGATCCGGCCTGATGGAAACCAGTGATGCAATCGTTGATGGTAAAGCGCACTAATTTATTACGAGCCTATTCACTCTAGCCTTGACATACGCAGTTTAAATGATTGTCGTATAGAATAGACCGGCAGGTAATAAAAGAGGCATTCTCGTAATTTTAAGAACTTTCACATTCTGACCTCAGTCTCAATTTGTCAAAAATACCTGTAAATTTCCAACATTTTTCACAAGTTTTTGACATTTGTTTGTCACCAAGATGAGACAGCGACTAGATTTTGAACGTTTTAAATTACGAGAATTGGCCCTCAGGTGTCTTGTTGCGTTTAGTAATATGCGCGTAAAACATCTTAACTGGTCCTGCATTAAGGGCCAGTTACTTTATTGTACTTTTATATCCGTGTTTACGTCAAAAACAGAGCTAACGAGCCGCCATGCAAAAAAAGAGTGGTTCCACAATAACTGAACGTCAAAAATGATGCTCAAATTGACATGAATGAAATTAATTGGCGTAGGTACTGTTGCTTCGCTAGTGGTAAAATATTCATGAATTGATATTTGTTTAAAAATCTAGCTGAATCGTTGCACGACTTAGCTGAAGTGGCAGTGTGCCGGGCCAGGTTAGCTGTATAACCCATAGCCGTTGGCGTAGACGTGTTCTTGAGTGGAGACCGCGAATAGCAAACGTAAGGTAGGACGCCCTATGGGAGGCAGTCACCTCCTTCTGCGAAGCAGTCATGCTGGCGAAGGAGGTGGCTGAGAGGCTGAGGGAGAATACCTCACGCCTCAGTCGCCGCGGGAGACGCTCCGGGCGTCGGGAGCCGCGTGACGACTCCCGGCCACCGTAGGCACGGGCCTGCGGGCGGTGAGTAATGGGTAGCTCGCCGTCCGATCAGGACCAGGCCCGTGCCGGACGGCGCGTTGTGTTCCACGCGCGCCTCAAAGAGATGTCAGCAGAGGACGGGGCCCGATAGGGCCGAAGCCTGCCGGGGCGGCGGGATCATCCGAAAGGTTTACCGCTGCCCTGGAACAGAAAGGGCTAAGGAAGGAACACGGGTGGGTTTTAGTCAGTAAGAGTCTGACACTCCCTTCCGCTCCACCCAGAGCGGGAGGGGTCATTTGATGATTTCCCATCCACAAAAAAAAAAAAAAAAGGTAGGACGCCCTCAGACTAGGTGGAGCGACGATCTTCGTAAGGTAGGACGCCCTCAGACTAGGTGGAGCGACGATCTTCGTAAGGTAGGACGCCCTCAGACTAGGTGGAGCGACGATCTTCGTAAGGTAGGACGCCCTCAGACTAGGTGGAGCGACGATCTTCGCAGGGTGGCTCAATTCTCGGCAACTCTCATCCGGTGACTGGTGGAGTTGAATGGCGTGCAAATGTAGAGGCCGCTGTCCAGCAGTGGACTGCTGTTGACTGATAATGATGGTAATGAAACATCGAAAGTAATATTGACGGCGTGGTTCAAGTTATAGTTAAGTGATTTAAATTGGCTTCTGAGCTACGGGGCCTTGGTGTCGATTCCACTGAGAACATAAGTATTGGTTATGGTCTACAGATAATAATAATAATGATAACGTTTATTTATAAAAATGGTGCAGATTTACAATATCTTATCTTAAAAATTATAGATGACACAGTTTCTCATTTGCCTGAACTAGGTGGAGACCTGTGTTTCAGGCTAGATAGGTGCTTAGAATTTTAAAATATATAATTAACAAATGAGAAGACTAATTTAAACACTAATATTGCCCTAAAAAAAAGAAAAACTAACATGTTTTACTTACAGACAACAAGTAAATCCTCTGTTTCACTGTATGATATGCTAAGTAAAAAGATAGTTGATGCGAATCAGGGTGTTTGTAGTAGACATCCTAGTGCTAGGTAACTTTACGTGTTTGGCGCCATCAATAGCGTCCATCAGTTCTTGTAACATCTGCGTGTTACAGGAACTGATGGACGCTCCAGTCGTCTGCACGACTGGACACGTTATTAAGTGCCCCATCGTTTGTGGAACCACACTCCAAGGCGGAGTCATCTTGAATCTCCACCTGAACGGGTTTTCCTTGCTTCGGTCAACAACAAAAACAAATATAATAATAATAATTAGGTTACCCACATTGTATCAAAAAAATAATTACCAAAAAACCGTTACGCACCAAATCATTATCCGATCTATTATTTTTCTGCGTACGGAGCAATATAGGCATTAATTAATAGATTATCTAACTAACGCAGTAATCAGGAGGTCGCCGGTAATTCTGAGGTACGGCCTGGGGTCTCATTACGGCCCTAAATTGGACACTACCCACGGATTAGTTACGTGATCGAAATTGGTAATAGTCTAGTTTTTTTTTTGGTCACCCCTGATCTTGTATGCAGGGTGAAAAAAAACGGACGAGATGTACAAAATATGTGTGTCTTAAATTACCTATGTTGACACAACGGTTAACACTTCGAGGGACACTGAACGCCTTCAGGCGTAATGACAAAAGACTTCTATGGTGTCTCGTTAAGCAAGTTGTAGACACTAAAGTAATGATGATTTGGGTTGATTTTTTGCAATTTAATGGAATTTGTGTCTAAACAACTATTTGTAGTGACGGGACATAGGGAAGGTTTAAAATAATGTGCGAGATTGTAAGATGACAAAAGCTATTTTTCATTAATCCTTTAGCCATAGTATTATTTTGAAGCCTAATTATTCTTATAAACACAATAAATGAAAATTCTAAAGCCTAAACCCATTTTAAAGTGTGTACACGGCTCCTATCAAGCCTCCTTTCACAGAAAATCAATTGTTCCAATGGGTAAGTGTGCCCACATCCTTACTACAAATCGATTACCATAAAAAGCCCTCCCAATTGATACTAACTCATGTTAAAACCTTTAATTAAAGAATAAGTCCTTAATTAAAACCGTCGATAAGACTTGGACAGATCCGTGAGAAAGTCCATCAATTTAGCCCCAAAATAAACGTTGGCTCATTACTCTTGGGGCTCATTTATCTATGTCTAAAGGGGCTTTGTGGCTCAGAAATGGGACTTAAAAAATGTCTTTTTTTATAGCCTTTCAGGGGTTCGTAGTGAGGAATCGAAAAACACATTTTTACTGCTATGATTTTGTTTTTGTATGAATTAGAGAAGGTAGCTGTAGAAGTACCTATTTGTCACTTTTCGATGTGCTGCATCGGAAATTGTTCGTAGAAAAGGAAATTGCTTTTAAAAATTTGCTTCTAAAGTATCTGGTGGCAAGTTCGAAACCTGGCATAAGCTTTAATAGGAAAGCTTTAAGAGGAAACAACAGTCTTCCTTGACAAAATCCCTTTTTACGACACCCACAGCTAGTAACTAGCATAGTCTTATCTAAAAACTACACGAAAATGTGTATCACGAAAAAAAAAACAGCTAAATAAATTACGGAACCCATAACAACTTCAGCCATTTTACTACATTTTCATTGGCAGTTCCGGGTTAAATTAAAATATTTTCACATTACGTCATCAGAGTACCAATATTGATGTGTCAGCGTTGAACGGGTTAACGGGTACACCGAGGATTTTTTATTAGAGGATTATATCGAGAAATTGCTTCGGTACATTTTTAATTTGACTTCATTTTTTAGAGGGTGTTTTTTATATCGAAGATTGGAATAAAATATCGGTGCTTTCAATTGGTTGAAAGTGAAAAGGATTTATAATATTGTATTTTTCTTTTCACTTGGTTGAAAGTGTTCAGAAGTTTGTCAATCGATGAAGCTGTCGTATAGGGTCTTAGCTTTATGCTGAACGTTAGCCGTTTTGCGTGGGTGTAACGCATGTTTTCTCCCAACTTGTTTTTTTTTGTGTTTTTTTTTTGCGTCATGTTTGCCGCAAATAAATGTATTTTCTTTCTTCTGTAAATATTTATAGCATAGTACAGATAGATAGAGTGATGGTATTGTATCGTGTTACCGATATGGAGTAAGCCGTTGGTCCCGGTGGTCACTCGTGGATCTTTGACAGTCGTTACAGGTCGTCAGTAGCCTGAAAGTCTGACAACCAGTCTTACCAAGGGGTATCGTATTGCCCAGTAACAAGTGGGTTGTGGAGGTCAGATAGGCAGTCGCTCCATGTAAAATACTGGTATTCAACTGCATCTGGTAAGACTGGAAGCGACCCCAACTTTGTTGGAAAACGACTTGGCAGATGATAAGGTAGAATTATGGCAGAACTACGCTAAGAATATTTGAATTCTAAGGTTATTTTAGTAGAGTCTAATTCAACAACAGTGCTGTTTAAGAGTAGACTACGTACATTTTACAAAACGTACTACAGTATGCCAGAGTTTTTATCAGAGAAAAGAATTGCCTGAATTGCTTTGGATTGTTGGATCTGCCCTACTGACTTTTGGCTAAACTTATCTTCATCTGCCTGCCTTTTCCCAACTATGTTGGGGTCGGCGTCCAGTCTAACTGGATGCAACTGAGTACCAGTATTTTACATGGAGCGACTGCCTATCTGACCTCCACAACCCACTTGTTACTGGGCAATACGATACCCCTTGGTAAGACTGGTTGTCAGACTTTCGGGCTCCTGACGACCCGTAACGACTGTCAAAGATCCACGAATGACAGCCGGGAAAAACGGCTTTACGTGCTTTCCGAGGCACGGAGGGGTCTTGGTGTGTAAAGATGGACACCCATCCACAGACCAACCGCGGCAAGCGTAGCTTATCCTAATCGATCGAACCGTGCGGCTGTTATTACTTAGCCACAAGTCCCTCTTTAGTTAAACTTGAGTGAATTTTAATAGTATAATTGCATGCCGATGGTGAAATATGGCTGAGCTTTAATGTATTTTAACACCTATTATGTATTACGTATATTTGCCAAATAAATGTCTATTTTATTCTAGGATTTTCCAAAGAAAAGGTTTTGCAAATTGATACACGCTGCTAGGATAGAAACCAATTCATTATACCGTATCTAGGAGCAACCTACGACCCACAGTCAAACGTGTCAGCCAAAAAAAACAACAATAGAACATTTCACAATTTCCCCTGCATCATTTCCCCATTTATTTTCACAGTCTAAGCATAAATCCGTCTTAATTTTCCCCTGAAAATACAGGATGATTTTTCACGTCGGCCGTATCAAACGGAAAGGGCTATCCCTGAATTAGATTTGAACACAAAAGACTGTATTAAGTAATGTTTGTTGTTCCCTACATCCATTGTTGGCAAAAATGTGTCCGACAAGAAAACGCTTTTTCGGGTTATACAATGTTTTTCTGTTTTATTTTAGGGTTAGCTGGTGATGGGTCAGTAATTTATAGTGTTGGAGGTTTTTGCGAATAATTGAGGGACCGGCTGAAAATAAAAGATCATCATCTTTTATCCGGCTTCCAGTCTAACTGGATGCAGCTGAATGCCAGTATTTTCCTTGGCAAGACTGGTTGTCAGACTTTCGGGCTTCTGAATACCTGTAACGACTGTCAAAGATCCACGAATTACAGCCGGCACCAACAGCTTAAAGAGCTTTCCGATGTGTCCGACGGTGTTCGATATGTAATGGATGGTCACCCATCCACGAACCGACCGCGGCAAGCGTAGCTTAACCGCTGATCGACCTGTACGATTGTTATCATTTAGGCACGAACCTAGTCTAAAATCAGCATTAACCAAATACCTTGCCAGTCGTAATATAAACAGAGTACTTAGGTATAGGGCATAAATATACATCTACGAGTACATGAGTAAATATGGACATTAAATGTCAATTAAGGAGTAGTTTATGTTCATGTACGTTCCTGGTTCCATTTTGTAACTGGCCTAGAAACTGAATAGGTATGGCATTTACAACATTTTTAACATAAGATCACGCCAGTTATGTAATAGGGAGCGAGCCTATTGCTAGGCCACAAATGCTGAGAAATCCCTGATGCCTAATAACACTGCCTGACATGGGAATCGAACCCAGGACCTCATGCTCAGCAGTAACGCTTGCGACCATTAGACCAACGCAGCAACACCATTTATGTGTAGTTCAATGAATGAATGAAATGCACCGACCCCAGCGTTTGACCAGACTCGATGAATCGAATGAGCCCCAAGATTTGCAACAGCCCCTGAAGTCTCACGTTTCATGGTACTGCAGAGATCATTGCATGTGAAGGAGTAGACCGGGGGCACCGTAATTGTAGGGAAGACGTGCCATTAGGATAGGGAAGTAGAATAGGGAATGGACTACTGGAGTTTTTGTAAAAAGGAAAAATCCGCAGAAATAATCACATCACTAATTTTCACTAATTTCGAGATTCATAATGAGTATATAATCAGCCTATAATGTCCCCACTGCTGGGACACAAACCTCCTCTGTGAGAGGAAGTGGGCCGTAATCCGCCACGCAGGCCCAGTGCGGGTTGGTAGATGTCACGTCTTCGAATTTTTGGTTCTAGGACATGCCGGTTTCTTCACGATGTTTTCCTTCACCGTTTTGAGAGCAGTGGTGATGAAATAACTTACACTAAGTAAAACGCCTGTCTGGGTTCGAACCTACGTACAACTCGTAAGTCGTGGCCGTTACCACTGGGCCACAACTACTCTACACAAGTTATATGTAGTTAAAAACGTTTATTATGGTCCAAATACTTAATTCTTCCATCACTTATCTTTCGTGCCTGTACACAGCGGCTGCATAAGCTGCTTACCCCCTTCAAAGCTACATTAATGCGTAACTCCCCAATTGATGCAGCTCTCTGCACCTACTACCTACATAGGTATATAATATAGCTCCAGTGAGGGAGTGGTGACGCTATCTCTGGGTTAGTAGATGCAATTTGCAGATCCTTGGCACCCATTTGCATATTCGACTGAGCAGCAGGAGTTGCATATACTGTGTGCATTTGTAGGGTTAAAGTTTAAGGGTGAATATACTCGTTATTAGAAGGTAGATGTAAAGTCTTTTACTTTTAGAAATAATAAATGTGTTTCTTTTATAATTTTGTATACAGGGTTTTTGGTGTTAGATACATTATTTCAATTTTCTCCTCTAAAGTACTTTTTGGTTAGCTATTTTTTGGTGTGTCTGGAAAGAAAAGTAACATCATGCCTGTATTCCTCAAAGGCTTGGGCAGAGGTGTGCCAATAGTTTCGCCAGTAATGTTTAAGTCCCATTTAACCTGCAGAAAACCAGCCGCTGCTGCAACTGAGAAATTCCTGATGCCTAATTAACACTGCCTGACTTGGGAATCGAACCTAGGGCTTTATACTCAGTAGTGGCACTTGCGACCACTGGACAGAGATGGAAATAATCCGGCCAGAAACTTTACGGGTACGTTTTTATACAAGTAAGAATTCGAAGACATTTCGCATCCACCAACCCGCACTGGGCCCGCGTGGTGGTTTACGGTCCTCCCTCTCACCGAAAGGAGGCTTGTGTTCAAGCCGTGGGAACATTATAGGCTGATTATGTACGCTTTTATACAGACCTTCGCTCCATATATCTTATAGTCTACAAGTCGGTATCTTCAGCTTAATAATAATATAAGTTTTAATAAATTCTTACTTTCTAAAAAAACTTCTAAATCTAAAACTACTTAAAACAATATTTGTAACCTCAACTTCCTTACAAAGAGATTAGAACAAAAAATAAAAGTTGTCCCCATTTCACGTCAGTTTTATCTGCGAGGAATCCGAGAGCGTCAGGATTGTGTTATCTGCTTACACATCCGACATGTCAAGAGGTAACAGCTTTGTTTTTATGTTAAATATCATGGTGTACGGTAAACAAGGGCTTTTTTGGGTTTTTCAGGAGGATATGCTGAGATTTATGATCTTTTTAGTGCCTTTCTTCTCAAGTAAAAGTTAGCGTCAATTTTGCATGGAGATTCTAGTTTAATGAACAGGGAAATTGATTGGTGGGCGCTCTAGAAGAACATAATTATAGTGACCTTATTAGTGATGTTCTTCAGAAAGGTCAGGTGGGTAGTACTCGCAACGTGCGAGCGAGCGAGTATTATGCACCTGACCTTAGTCAAAGTCAAATCATTTATTTCACATAGGCACATAAAAGGCACTTTTGAATAAAATATAATTGTTTCTAGTCGCCCCTTTCAAAAGGTAGTTTTCGTATGGAGAAGAATGGGCAAGAAACTCCACTGTTACTCTTTTAAAATGTTTTGCAATATTTTGCATACATTAATTATATAACAATATGTGAAGAACTTCTTCTTCTTAGTGAAGAACAAGTAATAAGTTCAAATAAGTTGCTGGTGATAATTCATTATTGTTCAATGAATTATCACCAGCGATAAATAAATTAATATCGATCCTTAAATGACTAGAAAGTGTCAAATAGAAAAAAGCTGAAGCATTAGTTAACAAATAATAAGCTTATTTTTTTAGGGTTTTCAACCCAGACAGACGTTTTAATTTGTGTAAATAATTGCATCAGCACTACTCTCAAAACAGTGAAAAAAACCGGCATGTCCTAGAACCAAAAAAAAATGATCTACCAACCCGCACTGGGCCCGCGTGGTGGAGTACGGCCCACTCTCTCTCACAGAGAGGTGGCCTGTGTCCCAGCAGTGGGAACATTATAGGCTGATTATTATTATTTAGGTATAAAACAAAATTCCTCAACAAACAATAACATCAAAATCATTTATTATTCTACTAAGGGCTGATTATTCCAACGTCAGATAATTTTATTCGTGGAATAAAATTGACTAACAGTTCTTGTATGGAAAAACTGTCCGTAACTGTGTGTCATATCTTAATATGCTCGTATGTATAGAATTCTTCTGTACGTGTGTTTGTCACCTGACTCCTCCTGAACAGCTGGATCGATTTGGATGAAATTTTGTGTGTATAATTCAATGGGTTCCTGGATGGTTTGAAAATATAATTGGACCCGGTAGGTGTCGCTGCTTTTCCGGCAGGACGACGTCTGCCGGGTCCGCTAGTATATAATTATGTATATTTATTTAGATTAGTATAATACGGTTTAAAATATCATTTATTTCTCAAAGATTTACATAATCACTTAATGAGAAACAAAGTTTTAACATGCAGGTAATTGTTATAATAGTCCAGAGCGCTCGTCGTGCAAGGAAGTATATAATTAGTTACTTTAATAAATTTGGTGAGTGGGTACATCACAATAAATTACTCGAACGCGCGCTCCCGCTTAATATACTTTATGTATGTATTTATTGTATTATGTAAATGGTACACCACATACTACCTACAGTATTTGTCTTTCCTTCCCGTTTTTAATCCATCCAAAGGAGTCAAAGTCTTTAATAGATCGCTCATATCGATAAGACCGCCCATTGTAAAATTTCTATATTTATGTCTGTAATTTATATGGTGTACGTAATAAAGAGGTATTTCATTCTATTCTGTCAAAAATTAAAAATGTATTCTCAGCATAAGACTTTTTTATGTGTAAAAGTTTGGTGGAATGCGCCCTTAGAAACACAAGACGATCAAGAATGTTAAATCAATTACGCAGCGCTCAGCCGAAAACGTTCAGAAGCCGAAAATATGAGAAAGTAAGTAACCACTAGGCAATGTTATTCTTCCATCGGCCACCTCTTCAAACAATATTTCCAATAGGCTCGGAGATAATCCACTTATCAATAAAGATTCCATTCAATTACCTACGTACACCAATAAGGGCCGCTATAAATTATAAGCGTTTGCAAATATTTGCATTTGTTTAATCAGGTACTGCGCACAATTAGACGAGACACCTGCGCGCTTTTAGGCGGTGCGTAGACTTGGCAACTTGTGGTGATTGTTTTGTAGGGGGGTTGTAACTTGTTTTTTTTTTCTGCTGTTTTTTCTGGCGTCTTGTTATTCTTGTAGACCCAGCTTTCATTAACTAGAATAATTCATTTGATTGGAAGATTGAGACCAAAAAATGGTGAGCATAATCATAACCTATAGGTAATGTTCCCACTGTTGGGAGACAGGCCTCCTTTCTGTGACAAGGAGTGGGCTGTAATCCACCACGCGGGCCCAGTGCGGGTTGGTAGATGTCACATGTGAAGAAAGAAAGAAAGAAAATACGTTTATTTGTGGTAAACATGACGCACAAAAGAACATAAGAACAAATAAAGAAAATAAAACAATAAGAAATGGTTGACATGCGTCTTATCCACGCAAAACGGCTATCGCTCAGCATTATGCATGTCTTTGAATTGCGATGAAATTAAATATACAAAGTAAAATTAAATATTCAAATTAAATATACAAAGGAAAAATAAGACTAAGGAATGTGAAAACCGAAGCACAATTTCGATTTTAAGATTTAAACACATTACATCTTAGCGCTGATTTTTCCAACGTCAGATAATTTTATCGGAGGAATCATTTTGAATTTTTGACAGTTCTTCCATACAAAATCTGTCAGACGTCAATTTTATTCCACGATTAAAAATCATCTGTCCATTGAAAAATCAGCCCTTAGTACATTTTTATTATCACCCAGTATTGTCTCGCTCCCAAACAAAAACCTCTTAATTTTTTCCACTTATCGCCATCCTCTGCTATTCCTCATCAACACACCAGGGACTCATTTACCAAAGTCGTTTCGCTTGACCTATAAATAAAACTTTACTTTCTTCTATTGCGTTAACTAAAGCAAAGCGATCAGTCGTTCGTTTGTAGAGGGCCTTACGAGAATTCATTAGAGACGTGTAAGTAAAGTTATCTTAATTTGTAGCACCAGGAGCTTTTGCATTTTATTATTACCTACAGTATACTGTTTATATGCCGTGGTAGTAAAATGTGGAGAAGAAACTTTTAACTTCATCATGACAGTCAAAAGACGGGGTATCGTGTTACCCAGTAACTGGGTTTGGAGGTCAGAGAGTCGGATGGAAAATACTGATATTTAGCTGCATCCGGTTAGACTGGAAACCAACTCCAGCATAGTCGGGAAAGGGCTAGGCAGTTGATTAGGGCCTACTGTTATATGTGCGCTTAGTAAAATGTGTGGAGAAGAAGTATTTTTAGCTTCATCATCATCGCAGTATAAAGCTGTAGAGTTTGTTTGTTAGTTTGAACGCGCTAATCCCTGGAAGTACCAGTCTGGTTTAAAAAAATATTCTTACATTTGATAGCCCAAGTCTTGACTTGGCTATGAGCTCCTTAACATCACACCACGGCATTGCATTTGATAATCGAATCCTTGAGGATGGCTTTAAGCATTTAACATCACGCTACAGTCAGTTTTCGAACCATCAACCTCGTGCTTGAGAACTTGCTGTATTTCTTTTCATTCTAACACTTTCCTAGAAAATATCGTAATATTTTCAGCATTGTGTACACTACCGTGTACGGCCATACAATTTGTTTGTTCCACATGAGTATCGAACACCAGCCATAGTTCAATCATAGAGCCAATCAGCTTTGCTCTCCCGGAGAGATTTTCACGCGAAAAATCACACGCGGATTGTTCTCGACTGCACGCAATCAACCTACGATTCAGAACCCTGCGATAACACTTTTGGCGTTCAATTTGTAGACACCGTATACTTCGACATGTTTTAATTAATATTAATTAGGATAATTATTTACGCATCCTCATTGTACTGATGTCGAATTATAGCTGTAATAATAAACTTACTTTGTTATGATATAATAATTGAATTTTGAATTGGAAAGATCCTGTTTGAGATAAAGCACCCTAATTACGTAACACACTGTTTTAATCTAAATCTGAATCATTTTGAAGGATATTGCTAATTCATTGCTTCATATGTTCGAAAAATTTGTCTGCTCAACAGCGTAAATAACGCAATGAGTGTTGTTGAACTGTCACAATTAAAGCCATTGCTACTGATCACAGAACATATTTACCACGCTGCGCTGGTTGTATCAAATCCTTATAATTTAGTGAAACCTTGAACTTATCAATTCCAGTTAGTATACCAACTAGGGGTCCAGTGGAAACATTATTGATTGGGGGTCGAGGGGCCGAGAGTGGACTAAACGCGTTTTTCACACAATTCTTCTTCGTTTCAAAAAATGTAGAAACAGAACGACGCGTCGATACTTAAACCTCATTTACACGACGCAAGTGTCTTGCCTGTGCCATACTATAATATTGAAGGAACAAATGACGCGTTGGGCTTTTATTGTGGCTTCAACATTTATAGTATGTCACAACCTTCACGCATCACAATATAATAAAAAAGCAGCCAAGTACATACGACTCGGACACACGAAGGGTTCCGTATCACCGTACAATATTTAACTCTACATATTTTTTAACACGTTTCTTGTATAGAGACCCTTTAGCTTTATTTTATGATTATTATTTGTTGTTATAGCGGCCATATGTATTATGGTATTTACTTATTATGGGTCAGTACAGCCCTGTGACAAACGGACGGGTCCCATTGGCACCCTTTGGGTACGGAATCCTAAAAAGTGCAGGGTCAATCATGGTTCGCTTCACATGAATATCATAAATTTGGAAGCGCCTTCTATAGCTCGATCGTACCCATCCTAAGTACGCTATTCCCTATTGTTAGTATCTAATATTGCAATCAGAATTGGTTTATGTGTA
Source organism: Apamea crenata (assembly GCA_949629185.1). Taxonomy (NCBI): domain Eukaryota; kingdom Metazoa; phylum Arthropoda; class Insecta; order Lepidoptera; family Noctuidae; genus Apamea; species Apamea crenata. The sequence goes on from OX451375.1 coordinate 1,371,947, forward strand.
TAGGTTATCGATACAAAATGGAGTGCGAATATGTGGCTTATCTAGTGAGTTATAGGCGCATTATTTTAGCGAAATTTCGTGCGGGTGAGAGCATTTTAATGGGTATCCTGTTTTGTTGCTTATTTATGTATTTATGTGGAAGGATATTAGTTACTAGGATTTCTGGGGTTTAAATTAGGCTAATATGAATGCAGTAGGTACGAATGGGCCAAATACTGCTAGAAATAAGCATTACAATATTATTTATGCTATTAATTCATTTATTAAGGCATACTAACAGCTTCTGTGTATAATATAACTTAAGTACTATGGGTATATAACCTCAGACTTATGTAAGTCCGAGGTTATATAATAGAATAATCTCAGAAATAGATGATCACTTAATAATAATAATACTTCTTAATCTTAAGATAAATAACAATATTGCAATTTGGCCTACTTATGGCTGATTTTTCCATCGCCAGATAACTTTTATTCGAGGAATAAAATTGACGTTTGACAGTTATTGTATGAAATAATTGTCAAAATTATTCCTCGAATAAAGTTATCAGATGATTGAATAAAATAAATGGAAATAAAAACGAGATCATAATGCAAAGTACCAAATAAGTAGTAGTAAGAAATATGCTAAGTACTTTGGGATCATAATTGAAGAGTTTCCACGAAAGCATACTTGTCACCCGTCCGTCCGTCCGTCTTTCTATCAGCGGGCTGTCTCTCATGAACCGTAATAGGTAGAAAGTTGACATTTTTACAGAGTATGTATTTCTACTGCCACTATAACAACAAACAATAGAGATAAAACACAAGGAAACGGTTCATTAAAAAAAAAAGTTTAATATTGTACGGTGATACGGAACCCTTCGCATGCGAATCCGACTCGCACTTGGCCGCTTTTTCAAAATACTTCTCACCATATTAACATCAGCATTACTCGTTCCCATAATCCAACTCGTCACCTCCGACATCTTCCGTCCTCCATTAAAACCTTATTGCCACAGCATAAAAAAGAAGCACCTGCCTACCTACCGAGCTACTTGCACGTTATGTTGTTTCATTACTTACTCTCGAATCATATTACGGATGCGACCATAAATTTTGCCAGGACCTCCGTGGAAGAGGGTGTAAATTTAAAAAAAGTAGCTTGTTTGTCTCTGGTTTTGTTTTTTGGAGACAAGGACGTGACGTTTTGTTGTGACTAGTTGTTGCTTGTATGTAGGTTACGGGGATTGCTCTGATGTTAAAAATCCACGGTTTCACGTGTCCTAAAAGATGGATTTGCTGAGACGTAGGTAGTTAATTTAGTTATTTGCGCAAAGTACACACTTCTCATTTTAAATTACGTTTGTAAGCAGTAAAAAACTATGTGGGTAACAAGGGGTATAGTGTTTCATACACATTATGATATCTCTTACTTTTCCATATCTTTAGCTGAAGAATGAGCCACTCAACTATCTACGTGGGAGTTGAAAGCTTTTAGTTCAAAAATCTTTACGGGCACTAGTTTTTTACTATACTACTTATAGTATTTTTTTTAATGGAAATTAGCACCGTCTTGAGGTAAAATGGAGAGGTGCATTTCGTGGTCGTAAACTGCACCTGTATATCTCGTGCTATATAGCACACTGAGCTTTCGAAAGAGAGCATCATACAGGTTTGAGTGAGAGGGACAACGCTCTAAAAATCATATTTAAAAGTCATTTAGGTATTGAAATTACGCTGAAAATCAGCATTTTTTGAGCGTCAACGTTACATAAGATGCTCCGAAATGCCCACCCTTCACCACTTCCTAGTGCGTTAGGTGAGAAGAAGTGGCGCAGCAACCGGGGAGGTTGTCGCAGCCCAACTGTCTGTTAAGTTAAGAACATGATTCTATAGACTCGTATGCTATTAATCTATAAAATTCGATATGCCTACAATAGGAAATGAATGTGACTCCTACCAACTAATACCATACGATATGTCTGAGGACAGCCTCAGACCATAAAAGGATAACAGGATCTCGTGTGTAAAAGTTTGCCTAAGTTTAAATTCTGTGTAGGAGCTACCTACTAGGAAGAAAAAATCATACAACTGAGTGTAAATGCAGCCAGATTTAAAATAGGAGATGACATTTATGTACCCAAAATTAAAAATAAATTGGTTGCGAAGTTACGAAAATAAAGCTAACAGAAAAACATTAAAGGAATTTAAAAGTCAGACGCTCTAAGAAACTCCATGAGGAGCTGCCCTGGAAGGATGGTATGGACGTAGTAAATAATCTTAACCAGGGAGGGTATCTCTGATCCCAATAAGGTCTCTAGGTCTAAAACCTGTTCAGGTGGACATTCATAGACTCCGCCTTGAAGTGTAAATGTGGTGCTGTTCCACAAACGACGGGACACTTAATATCGTGTCCTGCGTGTCCTGTCAGCTGCACGTTACTGGAACTGATGGACGCTGGTGATGGTGCCAAAAAAGTGGCCGAATTCTGAGCCGAGTCCATTTAGATTGCTATCGACACGCTCAGAAGAGAAGAAGAGGTCTCTACCTTATTGGGATCAGAGATACCCTCCCTGTGGATACAAATTACATACAATCAATCAACTCCAATCTCATTCTGCGCACACCCTGTCCTCAGCCTTCCGCATCCAGTCTGTCCCAGCTACCTTTTTAAGGTCGTCGGTCCATCTAGCCGGGTGTCGTCTCACACTACGTTTACCCGGTATTCTCCAATCTGTCCGGCAATCCGTCCTTAGGAAGACATGGCCAGCCCTCTGCCACTGTAAACACATGCCAAAAAGAAGTAATGATATTCATTTTTGAAGCCACTACATTATTTATTATACATTAGTAAGAATGGCCACTATGTATGTACAGTAAATAATATTAAAACTAACACAATAATACGCAGTGACACAACAAATTAAAATGTCCGCCTCCGTTACAGTGTGGAGTGAAAATAATTATTCTGTGCAGTCACACACCGCCTGGAAGGCGGACTGGGGAATTTAATCTAAGCTGTATTAAGCTGCGTGTTTTTGTAGGGGGAATTGTCTAAATTGTTGCTGTTCTGTGCCTTTTTGTGCTGTGTATGATGCGATTATTGTCCTTTTGATGCATAGTGTGTTTGTCTGTGTTAGGTAGGTTAGAAGTCGGGTTATTTGTTTGCCGATATGTACCGGGCACACCTCGTATATACTATGTATAAAAAGAACCCAACAAGGTAAGAGAAGTGGTGACCCATTGGTGGTGGTGTGTCATTGGACAACCTGTGTTTGTGTAATTTATTTTCATCACCACTGCTTTCAAAACGGTGAAGGAAAACATCAGCATCTTCTGGAACCAAAAATTCGAAGACATGTGACATCTACCAGGCCCACATGGTGTATTATGGCCCACTCTCTCTCACTGAGAGGACGCCTGTATCCCAGCAGTGGGGACATTATAAGCTGATTATATGCTATGTGTATGGAGTACATGACAAATATTTTTTGCGATTTCGGGGTTGGTCCCATAGTAGCTGTACTGTCATGGTGGCACATCCAGCATAGCAAACTTCCACATTGTGCATCACCCGCTATAGCTAAATAATATTCACAAAAAGCCTGTCTGGCATACAAAATCCTGCGTAAAAAGGATTTGGAACGAATACAAAATAACCAATGCTTTTATAGTATTATTGTGGTGGCAGGCTGCATTGGCCGAGTGCCAGTATTACGGTACCCTTACGTACAGTAGGCCACACATGGTTGGAAACACTCTGACCTTTAGCTGGCCTAGCTGGTTTTTTTTTCTATAGAAACTCAGTACTCTACTGAGTTTCTATAGAAAAAAAAAACGAAAAAATTAAAAAACCCGACTGCAATCAAAAAAATTTAAAACAAGCTCGCTCTTCAAGCAGTGATTTTCAATTGTTTTGAAGAAACAATTATTAGAAAGTTGAAGAGACTTATGAAAACTGATTAACTTAAACTAGATCATATTATTCTCGGTATTCTCATATACATAAATAGACACGCATGAACAACAAAACTCTGTTTTTGCTTACTCGCAGTCGGGTTAGAGGCCAGATTAGATGGGTTTTCTTACCACAGACCTACAGCCTACTGTACTTCGGAAGTAAATAAAATAAAAAAATATATAGCATTTCTTGGCACGAGATATTTTCTTATCTTTTTGGGGGACTGCAATAACCCAACAGCTTAGGAGGTGGTCTGGCAAGCAAGGAAGGGGCCATGTGTTTCGAATACACCCCGGTTGTACTTTTTTGGTGTATTTTTTTTCATTTTTTTTGTTGTTTGTTGCATTTATCGATCACTAGCTGCGCCCCGCGGTTTCACCCGCATAAGTTTCGATCCCGTGGGAATATCGGGATAAAAGTATTCTATGTGTTAATCCTGGTTATAAACAATCTGTGTACTCAATTGCAGCAAAATCCGTTCAGTAGTTTGTGCGTGAAAGAGTAACGAACATCCATCCATCCATCCAAATTTCACGTTTGTAATATTAGTAGGATTACTAATGTGTCTATTTTGATAAAAAAACGCTTTATAAAGATTTTCTACGTTTTAAGAGTTAAAACTGCTTCGTTCATCTAGCGGTCGCAAGCGCTACTACTGAGCCTTATTTATTTCAGGCGACGCAGGCCCATATATAAATACCTTAACCCCCCCCCCCCCCCCCTTAGGTCCTGGGTTCGACTTTCGGGTCGGGCAAACTGTTATCGGGTTTTTCATAACAACACGCCTGTAATCCGCGAAGGGTTCCGCAGAGCTAGTACCTATAGCACACCCACATTTCGCCAGTTACGTTTAAGTCCCATGTAACAGGGAGCAAGCATATTGCCATCAATCGGGCACAAATAAATAATCCACTCCTTATAAAGCAATCATCATCTGCATAGCCTTTTCCCAGTCTTCTCGGATTCCAGTCTAACCGAATAAAGCTGAACACCAGTTTTTTGCTTGGAGCGACTGCCTATCTGACCTCCACAAACCAGTTACCGGGTAATACGATACCCCTTGGTAAGACTGACACACCTACTAAAGCATCTACATAATATTCCTCATGAATACTGTCTGCACCTTTAAAAGGTGTCCAATCATAACGCTTGACAGACCCAGCCACGAGCTCTCACTACACTGATCTACGTATTGTGCGTCACACGTGATCATGTAATCAGGTGTACACTAATGCTTACCCTTCCAGTGCTCTGCTCATTCTTACACACATCTTACGCCGTCGCCTACGCGCAAGGCGGAGAGAGTTCAAACATCTTTATTAAGCCGTGTTTCCTGCGCATGTTTTTCGAAACGTTACACGAAAAACCTTACACATAAACATTTGTTTTCATACACAAGCTGCCTCCTGCGTATTAAAATATTTTTAGATTAGTGTCAACTATTCACGACAATATAACCTCAAAATCTGTATCGGTTGGAATTAGCTTTCAAAATGCTAAATGATGTGCGCGGTGCGCGTGGCGGTTGAAAATGAAACAAACCCTACCCCGCGCGGGGAATGTTTTCCATGTAGCTCGGAAAACAAAAACATGGTGTTTTCATACACAAATATGTATAGCCATCACGCCTCTTTGTTTTGACGTTTTTGTGTAATGTTTCGAAAAAACACGCGCAGGAGACACGGCTTTATGTACACCTACGAATCGTATAGGTCAAACAACTCGAGACTATTTTTGCGAATATTTTCGTTCATATTGTAAGGATTAGAAAAGGTAACCTTGATTTCGGATTTCTAATAAAGAAGTCGCTCGCAAGCTTTTGTATATGAGGTTAAAAATAGATTACATTTGTAACGTTCCGTTTTTTTGTGTAAACCACATTCATAATATAGGGCTCGAATCTATATCTATACTAATAATAAAGCTGAACAATTTGTTTGTTTTTTAAACGCGCTCATCTCTGTAGCTACCAGTCGGAGTTGAAAATTATTTTTGTATTAGATAGCCCAATTCATGAGGGAGGCGATACGCGATACTTAACATCGCGTTACTGCTCTTAGGAGCCAAGCAAAAACAAAAAAAAAATACATCGGAAAGAGTGCTATACGAAAACGAAGTAATGGCACGGACGGGGGATGCGATGCGACGGGGTCAAGGGAAGCGGACAGAAGCTGGTTTAGGATAAAATTGGACGAACTCTTCATCAAGACAATTGATAATCGTTTGGTTGTATTACAAAAGACTTTACCTCTCCCATTTGGCTTGTGGTCGCAAGCGCGACTGCTGAGCGTGGGGTCCTAGGTTCGATTCCCAGGTCTATATCCCCACGCCCGCCTTGGTAAGCACGTTGAACCGTTGGTTGGTCCTGCACCTCTCTCGGGTCGTGTCGGATTGCCGTCCTATCTGACTATGAGGGTGGATGAGTAGTGAGTGCACTTGCGGCTAGTCTCCGCTGAGATTGGCCGCCATGGCCGAAATTTGGACTGAAGGACTAAGCGGGTGAAACTGCTAAAAAGTACCTTAAATAAAATAATGTGGACCAAAACGTCTCCAAAAACATTGTTGTGTTTTGGCTCCCTTCCAACCAAAGTCTACCTACACGTACCCACAAACGTACACAATTTATATATATACACACATGTATATAATAAACAGACATACAAAAACAGTTAATTTATGAAATATTTTATTACTCCCCACAAAAATTTAGGCTCCATATGCTCCTGTTAATGTAAAATGAATTTTACCACAAAGGAAATACGATTCGTTTCGTTTTGACTGTTAAATTAAATGGGCTACTGATTTTTATCCTAAAGAATGGGAAGTTCGTAATATATGTACCTACTGTCTATTGTTTCAACAGTTAGCTTTATATTTGTTTAGATCTGGTTTTTCAGCCTGTTTTTTACTTTTGTTGGTCGATAAGTGTAAATAGTGACATTCTGGCTATTTTTCATTTTGTTGCGACAAAACTGTTGGGCTACAAAAAACCAATAATTTGCTTACATCTACTATGGGAGAATACCGAATTCGCGAATATTTTAAAAGTATATAAACTATATAGGGGCTTGTGGCTAAGTAATAACAGCCGCACGGGACGATCGATCAGGTTTAGCTACGCTTGCCGCTGTGGATCCGTGGATAGGTCACCATCTTCAGATACCAAGACCCCTCCGTGCTTCGGAAAGCACGTTAAGCCGTTGGGTCTCGGCTGTCATTTGTAGAGGCTGACGACCAGTTTTTCCAAAGGTTATCGTAGTATTACCTAGTAACTGGGTTGTAGAGGTCAGAGAGGCAGTCACTCCATGTAAAAGCTGGTATTAAGTTACATCCGGTCAGACTGGTAGCCGATCCCAACATAGATGAAGAAGATGATTATTAACTGAGTGTTCTGTAAAGGGATTTTAGGTATGGGGAATCAATAAGGTTGTCTTTATAAATCCAAGAAAAAAAGAAAGTAAGTAAATTTATTTGACCTAGGTTAAGTGATACACCAATAATGCTACTAATATTATAAACGTGAAAGTTTGTATGGGTCGATGGATGGATGGATGATTGTTACTCTTTCAAGCAAAAACTACTGAACGGATTTGGATGAAATTTGGCACACAGATGACTTCTAACCAGGATTAACATATAGAATACTTTTTATCCCGATATTCTTACGGGATCGAAACTTATACCGGGTGAAACCGCGGGGCGCAGCTAGTTATACAAAAAGAAAAAAAAGAAAACTTAAAACAGTATTGTGTGCCTCACGGCTGTGCAACGTAGGTTACATATACCCCAGGACACATCTGTTACAACAAAAAGTGTTTATGTATTTCAAATTGCTTCCTATGTAACAGAACCTCTAATTCACGGGCTCAAATCATTACCACAAAGCAAGCAAACCCACGGCCAAGAGGCCTCCTGGGTTAGTTACAACAATCCAAGCCAAGTTTATATTTAATCTGATTGTTATCCAGACAGCTGGAACCCACAATTTATTCCCCGGTCGATATAATATTAATTGCGACCACTTGTTTTCTATCTCCATGGTCGTGTAGATGAAGTGCGACCATTTATATCCATCGCGACCACGTTTAATTCGGGATTGTTGTGTTGTGGTATATTTTTCCCGTTTGGCGTTCGGTCCGGTGGTTCCGTTCAGTTGTTTGGTGACAGATGATACGGAACTCTAATGTTTTTTTTTGGGATCCGGTGAATGTTTTTGATTTTGTTTGTGTAAAAGGTATACAGGTCAGTGTAAAATACTAAGCTTACATATTTCAGTGTTCAGATGGAGGAGTCAGAGAGAGGAGTAAGAAAATATATAGAAATGAGATAAAAAAATAAGTTGACCGGGAAATAAATAATATTTAATAATTATGAATGGAACCTCAAAATAAATGCAAATATACCATATCACGACTATTTTATGAAGCTAACCTAACCTAACACGTTGCCAAAGCCGCGGATCGAACCCAGAACATCAGCAGTTGCGCTTGTGACTTCTTAGACAAACGAGGCAGTTTCGCTTTACACCTATTCATCTAGAGAAGAACTTGTACTCCTTTATTTAATTAATGATTAGCGACTGTTTAGCCATAATTTTTTTAAGGTTACGTCTCTTAACTTTAAGCAACGTGTGAGGTTTTTAATAGCCCACGCTGTCCCACTCCTGGGCAAGGTCGTTCCTCCACTCCTTCCATCTCTCGCGAGCCCACGCGTCCTCCTTCCAGTTTGGACGGAACCTATCCAGCTCGTCCCGCCATCTCCTACGTGGTCTGCCGCGACTCCGGCTCGCTGTCTCAGGGCACCAATTCTGTGCTATTTGGGCCCACAGTTTGTCCTGACATGTCCTGCCCAGTCCCATTAAGCTAGGCAGCCTTTTGAGCCACGTCAGCTATCTTTGTTTTGGAGCGGAGTATTGTGTTTCGAACACGATCTATTAATTTAACGCCTAATATACTGCGCTCGTTTATTTACCTCAAACCCTAACTAATAAATATTATAAATGCGAAAGTGAGTTTGTTTGTTACGCTTTCACGTCTTAACTACTCAACTGATCATCATGAACAGGACGTAAGGTACTGTAGCGGTATCTACAACGCCACATGCGAACATTGCGTCATACTGACGTCACGCAAATCCTGCATCTCGCAAGCAGAGTTTACCGTGCAATTAGCATAGATACAATTTCCCAATATCAATCATTGGGCAATTGCCCGCCAGACACAACACCCGTCTGGTCGGAGGATCCTCCCTTTTCAATGAAAGATGAGTGAACTTTACACCCTGTTCCTCATACCTCCAAAGTACCTTTCACCCAGACAAAAATTACTCGAATTATAGATAAATTATTGACAAAATCTACTTAAACGCCAGCGAAGCCGCGGGCAAAACCTAGTAATATATATATAAACGAAAATCATTTCTAAGCTCATGAGAGCGTTCAAGTTAGTTCCTAGGCGACATACGCTCTGACCCAGTAGGACGTGACGTTTTGTTGTTGACTGTAGAAGATTGGCTCCGTTTTATTGTCGGCTCATTACCGTTTATCTGCGGGTTGTGCCTGTACGGTCGGAATCAAAAGTAATAACATATTTCTGGGAATAGGAGCTGATTTATTTTGCCACATTTCTACCTACTGTTTATTTAACGTTCAGTCTGAAATTTATTGTTAAATTAACAAATTGCCGTGTAGACTTGAATAATATACGGACAATTAAAGTTGGTAGTCAATTTGCTTAACAGTCAGTTTGCTTACGACAGTCAATTTGCTTAGCAGTCAATTTGCTTAGCAGTCAATTTGCTTAACAGTTAATTTGCTTAACAGTCAGTTTCCTGTAATTTTTCGGGTCCCGTACCCGAAGGGTAAACACCGGACCCTATTACTAAGACTCCAGCGTCCGTCTCTTTGTCTGTCTGTCACCAGACTGTATCTCTTGAACCCAAAATTTCAACTGTCTAGCTGACAGTTGAAATTTTCACAGATGTTGTATTTCGGTTGCCGCTATAACAACTACTACTATAAACAGAATAAAATAAATATTTAAATACAACAAACGTCATGTTTTTTGCTCGATATTAATAACGGCAACAGGTTATAATAATAGTGTCTAATGTTGTATAGATAATGGTGCGGAACCCTTCGTGCGCAAGTCCGACTCGCACTTGGCCGGTTTTTTATGTTAGTCTTTTTGTGTCCCACTGCTGGGCAAAAACCTCCACTTTTTCTTTAAAAATATGATTTTTGGCATTTTCAATCTTAAATAGCAGCCAGGGGGTTAATTGTAGACTTTTGCTGTAATAGTACAAAATGCTCACGATGTTATTTCCCATCAGAGAATAGTACTTTTTTAGTCTGACCGGCACTTTAATTTTTGGGTATTAAATGTTCGACACCAGAATGATGTTCTTTGAATTTCGCGGGCTACCTTACGTCATCCCCTTAAAGCAAAAGCTAGTAAAGGCAAGTTTCCATCCATGAACCAGATTATTTAAAAGTACTGAAACTTCCATTAACACCGTAATCCCCTCCAACAACACAACACGACTCAGTCAGTATGTATAACACGTAGCTAGGCGCGCATGGTTTCCGGACACTGGCCAAGCATTCGAGCTGAGTATGTACTAATAACATCACATGCTACGTTTGGCACTCGACCCCTGTTCACAAGATGACAATATTCACCCACTGGCCACCATTAAGGTTTTAGAGGTGTCTGTTAAAATTACACACAAATCAGTCAGCCTTATTAACTATCGGGTCAGCTTTTTAGTAAGGCGAATAATAAATACGCGGACGATGTCGCGCACAGAAGCTAGTAATATAATTTATAATGATACGTGATTGAATTACAAACATCTTTACAAATTTTCACAAAATCTTGAATATGAACCCTTCCCTTGTTCCGTGATTTTATATAATTTTCTGTCAGTTACACGTTAGAATAAGAGGCCCACTTGCCTGAAACCTGCCTTGAGTTTCAGGCAAGTCACAGTAGGCGAAAAACCTCTATTCCTACAAAAAAATTACTTGCTCACAGCATACACATACCTAAACATACTCTCCACGAATAGCGTTACGTTAATCAGTCCTACCATCTCATTGATGCCCTACCATCATTGAGTCGCTAATTTTTTGACCACAGCATGAGCCGTTCTAATACCTATAGTTCGTAAAAAAGAAAAAGTATTCCCGACCTACCAACCTCGAAAATCGACGCAATTTATATAATGAGAGTGCCATTCTTAGAAGTCAAACGTCAAAGTTAGACAGTTGCCAATGTGCCCGTTCAAACAACAGTCGAAGTAACAAGTTAGAACAGGCTCACCTACCGGTGACTGCTTGTGAAAGATGTAGGCCTCGAGTTAATTGTTTTAGACCTATTTGTAGAATGAGTCGACTACCAAACGTCACCTCGTTACTGGGCTGTTTAGTAAACTTTTAGTGTCTGTTGCAAAACATTCAAGTTGGCTGAAATTCGGGAACTGTAATAGACAGGTTATTTGATTAAAAATACTTATAATAACTAGCTTCTGCCCGCGACTTCGTCCGCGTGAAACGTCTTGTTCCTTCGACCCACGCCGTCGCATCGCATCACCAACCGCGCTTATACTTCGTTTTCGTTTATTGGAAAATATCGTGAGGAAACCGGCATGTCTGACCGAATTTTTGGTAGAACCAAAAATTCGAAGACAAAACATTTACCAACCCGCCCTGGGCCTGGAGGAGGCCTGTGTCCCAGCAGTGGGAACATTATAGGCTGATTATGCATGTGTCGTGCAGCCCATCCTTGACTGAACAGACTATACAGTATTCATGCTAAGTTCCAAACTCTCAACCTCCTTGGAACAGTAATTACAAACTCATAATAAATACTCCGGTCTTAAAACTAACATCAATTCAAAAGCCTTTCTTCCGAACCATAATAGCGTCATATTTCTAAAGGAAAATTAGCAAAAGAAAATGTTATGTCCTCAAACTACTTCCAGTCTTCGTAGACCATTAATTAGAATACGTCCGCAAACTATTGGAGAGTGGTCGGTGTCCCCAAACGAGGACAGTTACTACGACACCCATTTATATGTAAATACCAGGAAAAAGTGCCTATAACTTAATGAGGGGGGGGGGGGGGGTCGTAAAAGTTAGTTGACTAATTTAAGAGGGGAGGGGATTCTTGGTTGAGTTTGTTTTGAATGTCATTTCGTACAGAATGGCTACTTGAAACGTTAAAGTTTGACGTCTGACTTTTATGAGTTTTGGAGTGTGCGTTTGCGTTGAATGACAGAAAAATTCAAATGCGGAAGCCCGACTTTATTTGGGCGGTTTTTGAGGATTCTTACATAATATCATCTCGCTTGTTATTCCCGAAAGGTTAGGCAGAGGTGCACCTAAAGTACACCCACATTTTGCTAGTTATGTTTAAGGGGTGACATTAATGTCATTAACCGAGCACAAATCCAGACGCCGGGCTGCTACTGAGAAGTTCCAGATGAAAAGAGCCAATAACACATTGCCCGACCCGGGAATCGAACACAGGACCACATGGTCGTTACCAATAGACCAAGGAGGAAGTAGTCTAAGGATTCTTTATCATCATCATCATCCACAGCCCGACTTCACCCACTGCTGAGCATAATCGTACCTCTGATTTACATCCGTCACCTTACACATCAGGTCCAGTTGAAAACCAGCGTCAGGCACTAGCTGTCTGGTATTTTTGCTGAACTGGGCCTTTTTGGCGCAGCCATGAGACACACTTTCCTGCTAATTTCTTACATCGGACTTCACACCTTTTATTTGGTCTTTATTTTTTTGTTTTTATCTGATGTATGTATCTATGTATCTGGTGTATTGTGTCTTTTGTTTATCTTTTTTCAAAATCAATTCCTCAGGAGGATTCAGAATCCTCCTGAGGAATAGCCGGAGTTTATCAAATCGATAGTGTTATTCGATATCTTGACACATAAAGTTCTATAAATTCAGTTAAGGACGAAAACTTTGCCAAGTCATGTAGCTATTGATTCTTTACATAAAGACTTCAGAAACAGCGATAAAATAAAGGACTACCTGCATAAATTATATTTAGCTCAAGACAACCCATCTCACATGAGCCAAGTAATAATAAATATGGTTCGGTCGAAGAGTTTTCCATACAATTTGATGGGGGCGTCCCCTTGATATTTCAACGGCTTAATTTGTTCACCCTTTAACGGAGTTTCTAAGAGGCTTACATGTTTTGTTTGTGTTTAAAATTATGTGATAATTGCTTGCTGCTCTTATTTTGGAGCATTTGGAGTTAGAAAATATAAAACGGAAAATATAATTTTTGATGCGAAAAACGTCGTCGTAGAACATGTGTTTACTTAGATTGGAGTTGCTGACATTGACGTTTGCGTTTCCAAACGAGTACAAATAGTGCTGCATAAAATAATGAATAATATGTATTTTCAAACTCATTTTTTTGAGTGCATGCTTTTTTAAATGCTTGCTTTTTTGTACATATTTAAGGGTTTATTTATAAACGATGATTTAAGTCAACTGACGTTTAAGCATACAAAACATACAGTGTGTGTATGTATATACTTAAAAAAGCTACGTTTATGACTAAAGGAGTTAATATTTTAAGCATCATTATTTGAATCGGTCTCTCTCTCTCTCATTTCGGTAACAAGTTTCACAATTTCAAGACACAGAATTAAAATAAACACAAACAACCTCGGTTCCTTACTCCCGAAAACCACTAAGAATATCCTACCAGAATTTAACTAATACATAACATTGCCTTATAAACCCAAAAATTACCTTATCCCCCATTCATTTACTTTACATCACCTTCCTTGAGCAAAAATAACATCCTGAACAACACAATTTGACGGGAACAAACGACACAATTACTTTCTTTTCCCCCACAATGGACGTAATTAGTCCACCACCTCTCCCCCCAAGGATGGGGGATAGGATGGGGATGTAAGATGAGCCCCTCATACACACACGTGGGATGAACGTGTATTGATAAAAACACACATTATAAAGTAACGATCGTCATCTTCTGAGGTCAATTTAAGAATAGGGTTGTCTACTTAAGGCTAGTTTTTAAGAATAGGGTTGTCTACATAGGGCGAATTTCTGCCATTTTTCATATGTTTAGCTAATTAAACAAAATGTTCTTCTAACTGAACAGATAACTGCTGCTGGGGAGTTTGTTGCGCCAGTTCTTCCCAGCGAAAGCATTAGGAAGTGGTGAAGGGCGGACGTTTTGGGGGATTGTCTTTTGTAATTTTGACGTTCAAAAAGTGCTGATTCTCAGCCTAGTTTGAATAAATGTCATTTGATTTTAAACCACGCTCAAAGAGCTGTCAGTGTCAAATTTGCTGTGGAATAATGACACTGACAGCTCCTGAAGGTGGTTTAGATGTGTAGAACGCGTTTAGTTACTTTGGTGAAATTCGCCTTTAGAGATTTACATAGCTTAAGAAGAAACGCTGAAGCTGAAGTGGCAATGGGCCGGCCATATTAGCCGTAGAACCGATGACCGTTGGGGTTGGGGTTGTTGTTCTTGAGTGGAGACCGCGAATCGGTAAACGTAAGGTGGGACGCCCTCAGGCAAGGTGGAGCGACGATCTTCACAGGGTGACAGGTAGCAGCTGGATGAGAGTGGCCGAAAAAGTTAAATGACGTGCAATAGGAGATGCTTATGTCCAGCAGTGGACTGGTATAGGCTGATGATGATGCAGAAGAAACACTGTCACGTGGTCGTTGGCTTTCATTCCATACAAACCTATTCCTCTGTTTAATCCCCGGGTAATGATGTTACAGGTACTTAACATTTTTTTACGATACGTTCTATATCTACCCCAGCCATATTCGTATCATTGGTTTCTTTATACAGATTTTTTTCTAAACTTTATTTAAGTACGTCAACAACAAATCATAGAGACTTGGTAGTGGTTAGAATATTATATCCTAAAAAATATTAGGAGAGGTAGGGAGAAAATAGAGGAATACGTTTCAAAGTCAAAATTAATTGATTTATTTCAAGGCACATAAAAGGCACTTTTGAACGTCAGAATTTACAAAAAAATAGAATTGATTCTAGTTGCCCTTCGAAAATGGTTTCGTATGCAGAAGAATGGGCAAGAAACTCCACCGTTACTCTTTTAAAAATATTTCGTATTATTAAAAATATACAATAATTATGGTGTTTGAATAGAATGGACGCCAAGGACCACGTGACCGCGTTTCATTCTAATATCATGCCTATATGCCTAGAAAAAGGCAGGCATTGGTGTAATGGACACACGCCATTTATTTTATTAGTCCCACATGTAATAAGGGGCGAGCCTTTTGCCATTAACGGGTCACAAATCCAGATTTCCAGGCTCAGGGAATTTCTTAATGGAAAATTCCAATAACATTTTGTTTTTGTTTAGCTGTAGGTATGTATCAGAAAAGCAAACAGTAAGCCCGACCCGAGGGTCGAACCCAGGACTCTCAGAAGCCGCGCTGACAAACACCAAGACCAAGAGACATTTCGGCAAAAATAAATCATTCAAAGTAAATTCGCCTGGATCCCTGATACATACTCGGTTTCTAAAAGCCTGATCAAGTGGTTGATCAGTAAATCTGCTGTCAAATTTAGGGTTGAACGAAATCACACAAAGGTTTATAAATTAAAAAGTTTGTTTTTTATTTTCTCTTGTTATTTGGAGTAACCAGACGGTTATCTGCCCAGTGCTGGCCACATATCTTTATTCATGCTGAAAAAATAAGAGCATTTATCATGACTGTTTGTCCTGTGCATCCTAGTTCAGATTTTTAAGTCCGTTGTTCGTAGGTTCGAACCCAGACAGGCGCTTTACTTTGTGTAAATTATTTCATTACCGTTGCTCAAAGTGGTGAAGGAAAACATCGTGAGGAAACCGGCGTGTCCTAGAACCAAAAATTCGAAGACATGTGACATCTACCAACCCGCACTGGGCTCGTATGATGGATTATGGCCCACTCCCTCTCACTGAGAGGAGGCCTGTGTCCCAGCAGTGGAAACGTATAAGCTGATTATGCTCAGGGCTTAGTTATATGGATCACTTTGAAAAATAGGTAGGTACAGCAGGATTTGAACTCACAATCAGTTACAAAAAAACTGGTCAACGAACATCCACGACACAATTAATTTTTTTAGTGATTATTTCATAAAAAAATTATACAAAATAAAAGACACCAAGAAAAGTTCTCTGTCAACCCTACGCAGGCCGCGACTTCACCCTAAATATAAAGCAATGCCATTAAAAATTTGCGTTTATACTCAATCACGTCGTAAGTGTACATCGTCTTGGAGAATCAGCCACCTGGAGTGTGTGAGGCGAAGCATTTAGGAGCTGAGTCATTTCTCGCTTAGCTTTAGAGGCGACCTTTTCAGCTTAGCTTAGTAATTTCTTGAAAATTGTGACTTTTGGTTAGGAGACCTCGGTGGCGATTTTGATAATTTGGTGTTTTAAGTTGTTTCACTATTGACGACTTAATCACTGACTGATTGTCATGCTATTATTCCATTTGACATTTTTTTTGTTACTGTAACTTTGTTGAAATTTGCCATATTTGTATTATTTTATTTTCCTAATTGTTATTTAAAATTGTAATAACTTTCTTGTGTAAATTAAATAATAATATAATTTGCACGCCCATGTGACGGTAGAACATGGAGCACTCTTATAATAAAACATCTATTGTAGCAAAATAAAAAAGAGATTACATCATTTTTACACGTATAATAATTTTAAAAATTAGCACCAAAGAAAAATAAAACATATTTGCACTATGTACTAAATACCCTTATTTGCAAACCAATAAATGATTTGATTTGATTTAAAAGTAAATAAAAACCGCTCAAAATCTTGACGTAATATCAAAATTATGAGCAGCAGCGATCTGTCTGCGGAAAGCAAACTGAAATGTTTTGATTGTAAATCATTACAATCAAAAAACAAAAAATGGTCAAAAAGTGTGAATTCACACGTTTTTTACCATTTTTGCACTATGAAAGCAGGGAATAGAGAGAATCAGCAAGAACCAGATTATGCGATAAATTCATGCGTAGAAAAATGTTAACCAATCACCAAGTTGTTAGCTTTGCTTTGTGTAAATTATTTCATCACCACTGCTTTCAAAACGGTGAAGGAAACCAGCGTGTCCTAGAACCAATAATTCAAAGACATGTGACATCTACCAACCTGCACTGGGACCGCGTGGTAGATTACGGCCCACTCCCTCTCTTACAGAGAGGAGGCCTGTGTCCCAGCAGTGGGAACATTATAGTATACTGATTATGCTATGAACTGTGTGTTGAACTTATGCAAAGTATCTAATAGACATCTTATTCTGTCCACCAAATTTACACATAACACTCCATTTCCACAATACCCAATGTTCAAAAAAAACCTCGCTCATCTCTGTCATTCCTCGCTCATCTCATCTCATCTTACCTCCAGATTTATACATTGAATGTCGTGTTAAGGGTGTTATCTTGAAGCACGCATTAGGCTGAGTGCGGATATCTTATAATATATTGAATTGTGCGTGAGTGCTGTGTGTACCCGCTTTATAATATGTTTTATACAACCGCAATGGGGATTTTTTATCTGTGTAGAGTTATTGAATATTATTAAGGACGAGAGAGTGGGAGGAGGTAAGTTTTCAAAGGGATGTTTTTGATATACAAAAGGGTAAAAGTCTTGGCGGATTCTTACATTAACTTTATTAAATTGACTTTATTTGAGGAATGTTTTTGGTACCCAAATCGCTTAGAATGTGTCGTAAAAATATATCAATTGTAATTGGGAGTCTGGCATTTGTGTCCCGTTGACAGCAATAGGCTCGCCCGCTATTACATGGGACTTAAATATAACTGGCGAATTGTGGGGCTACTGTAGATACACCTCTGCGTAACCCTGCGGAGAAAGCATGCATGCACAACCAAGCGTGATTTTATGTGTGATATGAAGAAAGCTAGCTTAGCTTAAGACGAGATTGAAGGTGATTTTATTGCTGAACAACTAAAAGATAACACTAAAATAACAAAAAGCTTAATGGATATTTAAACAAGCTTGGTAGAAAATTTAAAACGTCTCATGACTATCCTTTCTGTTATCATAATATTATACAAATTAACTTCTAAACACACGTTTACTAAAAACCCTATTTAATCTGCTGTCAAATGTCATATGAATTTTTGACATTATTGTAGGATCTTTCCAGCTAGAATAGCAGTCTGCGAAGCCTTTTCGGCTCAAAATCAAAAGTCATTTATTCAAATTACCCTGAGAATCAGCACTTCTCGAACGTCAAAATTACATAAGACAGTCCCCCAAAACGCTATCACTATCGCTTCAACTGCTTCCCGTTGCCAGATGAATACCAGTATTTTACATGGATCCACTGCCTGCAACACGATACCCCTTGGTAAGACTGGTTGTCAGACCGTAACCACTATCAAAGATCTACGAATGACAGCCGGGACCAACGGCTTAACGTGCTTCCCGAGGCACTGACCGCGGCAAGCGTAGTTAAGCTACGATCCATTCATGCGGCTGTTATCATGTAGCCACGAGCCCTACGTTCTAGTTAAGAGACGTAAAAAACTACCCCCATCCTAGGTCAGTCGGGTAAAAATATAAAATAAAAATAAAAAAGATTTTTTCCCGAAGTAAACATTTATACCTTGCGACAATCGTAACCATATCTTGGTCTTAGTTCGGGTGTACCCTAAATAAGGTCTTATAAGGTCCCTAATCCCATATGGTTGGCTCCAGTTGGATTATACTACTGCCCTTTCAGACTATCAAAACGGTCGTTTAAGGCTGCAAAGGGAATTAGGAATAACCTTACTGTACACAAGTTTGGTTCAGAAGTTTCGGTTGGTTTGAAGTTTGAGATCCCCTGTGGGTGTTTTTGTGTGTTGAATGTCCGTGTGGGTGTGTGTGTGTGTGGATATGTGATTGGTTAGTTTGTGTGTAAGTAGTGGATGGTACAGTTAGTAAGACGTGGTAATAGTGTGTGAATGGAATCTCATCTCAATCGAATTTGTAATAGAGGCGAGAATTCCGTAAAACAAACAGCCCGCCTGTCTACTGATGTAGTGTCGTTAAAACAACGGGATTTCTGTGCTATATGTATCAAACTTAAATATTAATGTTTTATACACATAAAAATCCGGAATAAATTCTATAAATGATGATGAAAACCGTCAAAATCTGTTTTGTAGTTGAGAATAATACACTCAGACAGACACGAAACGCGACTATGTTTAAGATTATACATATAATTCACTTTCCGGTATAAAATTAAATTTTCTATGGGATTTTTCCAACGCCAGATAATTTTATCAGAGGAATAGTTTTGAATTTTTGACATTTATTCCATATAAAAACTGTCAGACGTCAATTTTATTCCACAGTTAAAAGTTATCTGTCGATTGAAAAATCAGCCCTAAACGGTCTTTAAAACTGCATCAAGATTCTGTCTACTTCTACTTCTCCAAGTGGTTCCAACTTATACTTCTTCTATCTTTCCGTATATTGTGTTTATAGCAGTTCCAGCTGTAAAGTTTTCTCTCCCATGGCGGAGGTGTACCAGTAAACCAGCTCAACAGCTGATTAGTAGTTATGTAACCAATTGTTGTACATAACAAACATACCATAAACGTGTGTGAGGCTTACTACCGCGATTCTTAAGAATTAGGTAAACGGTATTTATATGTATTTTTATGATAATCCTTACAGAATTACAGTATGTGCGGACTGAAATTGCCCGAAATGTTTCTGCCCTGTAGTTCAACAACATCGGCTAATGAAGTTTTATGAACATAATATTATAAAGTAATATGTATTGTACTATGCTTGGAGGGGCTTGTGGCTAAGTGATAACAGCCGCACTGGTCGATCGATCAGGTTAAGCTACGCTTGCCGCGGTTGGTCCTTGGATGGGTGACCATCTTCATATACCAAGACCCCTGTGTGCCTAGGAAAGCACGTTAAGCTGTTGGTGCCGGCTGTCATTCGTGGTTCTTTGACAGTCGTTACAGGTCATCAGAAGCCAGAAAGTCTGACAACCGGTCTTACCAAGGGGTATCGCATTACCCAGTGACTGGGTTATGGAGGTCAGATAGGCAGTCGCTCCATGTAAAATACTGGTATTCAGCTGCATCTGGTTAGACTGGAAGCCCCAACCCCAACATATTGTATTATACTCTCCTCACATAACTGCTTCCTAAACTACGTTCTGCTAAGCTTGGGTGCTTGGGCTAGGTTTTCGCCGTCCTTTTCTTTGAACAAAATCTTTATAATTTCGGGATGAATTTGCACACACTGAGGTAGACCACGGCGAAGGTGGTGTGACGATCTGACGAGGTTTGCAGGGCCAAAATAGCCAGAGAACGCTCAAGATAGGGGGTTTTGAAGGAAAATAAGGGGGAGGGGGGCTTTACCCAGCAGTGGGAAACAATATAGGATTTAAAAAAAGGTAACCATTTAACACCAACCAACCTTAGAGAGCAGAAGTGGTGGCCCAGAGGTATCGGCCACGTTTTGCGAGTCGGTCGTGAGTTCGGACGAGGCACTATACTTTGTGTATTTAATTACATCGCCATTGTTCTCAAAATGGCAAAGGAAAACACCGTAAGAAAACATGTCCTAAAATCAAAAAAAAATCGAGAGCCGCTGTTACAAATTAAAATTTGTGGTCTCTTACGGCAAGCTAACATAAGCCCAAAGGACAGGTGGGTTGGTATCGATATATAAGGAAACAACAAACTACCTCAAACAGCGTATATTTATAAAAATAAAAGGTAAAGCAAAAAAAGCTAGAGCAATAAAAGGTGAACCTTAAAAAACTTATCATTAAAAATTAGGTAGGTGACTATAGCTTATCTTTATGACATTTACCAACTCGCACTGGGCCCGCGTGGTGGATTACGGCCCACTCCCTCTCACAGAGAGGGGGCCTGTGTCCCAGCAGCGGGAACATTATAGGCTGATTATGTATACGTTAGAGACACACACCCGTGATAGATGGCCAAAGAAAATACACATAATGCATCCCTACTCACCACGGACCTGTGTTAGTTTAGGGTATGTGTACACAAACAGTGTCCAGTTCAGTAAATCACAAGATAAAGGTAGATTTATGTGGTCAAATACCCTGACTTGTAACCCATAGGAGACTGCCTAGAGGTATGAGGAAGGTGTTCTATCATTCCGAAATGAGAGAAAGAAAAACAAATGAACTCGGAGTTTCACGTGTAAGGCCACGTCCACGATGCTACTCAAAAATAAGGTAAAGTAAAGCAATAGAAAGCTAATTCGGAATAAAAATTGTTCATATTCAAGACACAATCGCTTCTCACTGTCAATCAATGTCAAAAATGTAGGGAAATTGGACGTATTTTTGACAGATTGAGACTGAGATTAGAATGTGACCGTTCAATACGGGAATTGCCCTTCAGTTAAAGACTCATATCACCAATAAGTTGCTACAATGTCACAGTACTTATTTCAATTGGTAGTCCGTACATTATTATTATTTTGTTTAGGTTCCTAGAACCTGGTATTTATTAAAATCTCACGGGTGTAAACCAAGGTGAGATTTTAAGTTTGAGCAGATGAGGTGTTTTGTACTGTATTGAGATTATTGTCTAAATGTAATTGTAGGAGTTTCCGAACTATGCGATATGACTGTGTGTCTAATATAGCTGCTTTCTGTAGCGTAAGAGACGTATATTTGGAAAGATTGATTGCATTTAAATTGATAAATAGTTGTTACGGGATGATCGCAGTCGTTAATGTATAATGGTGTGTATGTATCCGTCATGAGATTGTGTTTTGTTGCGAGTGCGAGTGTCTTGGTGTATAAGATTAACAAGTTGATTGTTTCTGTGAGTGTAATCGTTTTGAATGAGTGAGCTACAAGCTCCTGTGATGTGCTGTATAGTTTCAGGTTTGCTGTGACCCTTTCTGCATAAATCGCTTCTTACTGTGTTATTTTTAATCATATATTTTCTATTTAATTCTTGGTGTTTATTATTTGATCTTGAATGGCCAGCATGAATCCTTCTGTTTCTGGAAATAGTCCACTTAATTACAGCCATTTGTTTGAAGCTTTTTTATCAACGTGTGTTTGGTATGAATCATTTGGATGTCTTCCTTGTAGTTCTTTCTGCCTCCATTTTTTATGTATCTCTTCTATATGTCTTGCTTTGTCTATTGTTTCAATATTGTCTTCACTAAGATTCAGTGGTGTATATTTTTTATCTATTTCTACCATGGCTTTGTGCAATTGACTGGTATTCTTTTTCCTATTGAAATTTGTTTTAGGTTTATTATTTGTCTTTTGTGTAGGTGTGATAATAAATAAGCCCTCTGCATTTATTATTTGGTTAAACACACATGCAGCTAATTAGCTGCTGCTTACATAATCTGTCCAGTCGATTCTTGAAGCAGTTCAGTGTGGGAGCCGTCACTAGATTTTCCGGGAGTCGATTCCATGCTGTTACAACTCGGTTAGACAAGAATTGCTTCAAGGTCATGACGCGACTTACTAACGCGTTGTTGACTAAATTGTGATTGGTTGTGCTGTGACGTTCTGGCTACTCATTACAGCGTCATGGACGAGGGGCCTAACGCTTACCTATGTGTTCTTGTGTTTATTTGGAAATATATGAATAATGGAGCTTTATTTTAGTAGTCTTATATTCAGTTCAAATCATTTATTTTCAGATCATAAAATCGAATTTGTTAGTAGATACATACACACCTTAAACACTAGTGTTAGAACATCCATAATATTTTCTTAAAAAAATATACATACCTATAACAACAATATAAAAATCAAACAGATATATGAGCCTTCCTTGGTCAGCAAATTCGTTTGTGACTAAACATGGCAATAGGTTGCCAAAACTGCCGTATCAATTCCTTAAGTGAATTATTGAATACATTCGAATGGGTTGTTATCCAGCTACACCAAAATTGTCTTAAATATCACTAAGATTTTAACTTCATCTGGGTTTGAATATAATAATATATCATTTATTCTCTCTTCACAATAAGTGGTCTTAAAATAATGCACACTTAATACTGTAATATATAAATATGTACTCTTAAAAAATTGATCCGTCAATCCAGCTCCCATCCCCGCTGATTGGTTAATAATTTACCTACTTTGGTTCGAGATATATTTGCTCTATTCGACACGAAAAAATCTTATATTAAAAACCCCTAGCCACATCAGACGGTTGTCCCATAAAATATGGATCTCCATCATACATCTATAGCTACCCAAATATCGTTAGTCCATCCCTTTATGTTAATTTTAGGGCTCGATCCTCCTACGTAGGTATAGCGACCTTTCTAAGTCAACGACATAATTTGATGGCTTCTCCTTGCTGTATAAATAATAACAAATAAGTCAGGATTTGTCTACGAGTACGTAAGAGTGAGGTCACACAGGCGTTGCCGGTGCGTTGCGTTGTCGCACTGCTCTGATTTCAACGCACTGGGTGCCACACGGGCAATGCGGTGCCGCATCGAAAAGCCGCTTCCTACGACGTCGCAGCTACTCGGTGTTAGGTGTAGCAGTCTTTTATATAGTCCGCGACTTCGTCCGCGTGAAACTTCCTGTTACCCCGAACCATCCCGTTTTCGCTTAGCGTTCCTTCTGACTTTTTTTATTTTTGCTCGGCTCCTAAGATTCATAGCGTGATGTTAAATAGCCTATAACCATCCTCAAGAATTGGGCTATCAAATAAAAAAATAAAAAATCCGACTGGTAGTTCCAGAGATTACCCCCCCCCCCCCCCGCCCCCTTCATACAAACAAACAAATTCCTCTTTATAATATTAGTATAGAACTATAGACAAACACCACTGTGCTAGTGCGGACAGTGCGGTCCGCTGCGATGCCGTTTCGATGCACGGCGTCGCACCGCAACTACCCTCCTCGCTTCATCTCTCTCGTCTCCTTGTCCGGTTGAGCATGCGTTGCGCCGCCGCACATCGTTGCAACGCACTGTGTGGCATGTCACTGTGGTTTGTGTGTAGGATGACGTAGTGTCACCGCTCAAGCATCGCAACGCGTCCGCAGCGCATCGTGTGGCTTCACTCTAAGTCTGTTTTGATGTTAATATTTAAGAAAATTCCTTTTATTTTTGTGTCGTGGTATAAATAGGTATTTTCTAATATTTACGTGGGTGACATAAAGGGTTTCTGAAAGTGGGTGGGGACCCCAAAATTTTGGTCCGAACACGGTTACCTAATATTGCGATCACTATGTCTGTTTATAGGTAAGTACGGCATTACTTATGTTTTAGAAAAATATCTACCCTTCAGTAATATAGGCGTCAGGGTATGTCACGTGCTGACGTATGCTATGGTTTGCCCACCACAGGTTTCATATGAAATAAAGAAAAATAAGTTTTCCTATCTACAAAAGTTACAGACTTCCATACAAACGTTTATCCCCTATGTAACCCCTTTAGGGGATGAATTAAAAACATCTTCCTTAGTGCCACCTTCGTTCAGGAGGCTGTTATGAAAGACATAAATAATCAAATAAAATTACGATCCCTGGTAAATAATTAATACATACATACCTACTTACATAATAATTAATACTACTTTTTTTAGTTATTTAGGTTTGACAGTATTTCAGAATACACCAGTTTCAAAGAACAGAATCGCGTTATGGTATCGGCCGCTGTATGTGTGTGTAAAAGGGTAGTTACAGTGCGGTCTCACACAAGCCGCGTTTTAAAATGCGTGTTCCATACATGCCGATTTCCGAAAATTAGAAAAAAAAACCTACTTATTTTATTATTGATTCGTGTCGAGAATAAGTAGCATAGGTACCTTCTCGAATTTCACAAGGATGCAAAACGACACCTTGTAGAAGGAAGACTTATGCAAAATTTTATGCTTCTAAACCTACCTGTGCGTTGTCTGTCACTGAGTCAAATGGCAATTCATGGTTTACTTAGCAAGAATAGACAGCAAGTGTTCCTCTGGCTTCAAAGTCAAAGCATTTATTTCAAATAGGCACATAAAATACACTTTTGAACGTCAATCTTCTCATAACAACAAACTGAGTTCACAATAATATGTACATATGGTTTCCTAAAACTAGATATTTCCCGCGGCTTCGCTCGCGTGGAGGTCGGAAAGTATCCTACAAGAACGAATTACCAGGATAAAAAGTGTCTTATGTCATCCGTTTTGGCGTAAGGGCCTGAAAAGTTAACAGATGTAGAGACCAATAGACAGACAAAGCTATTTTCGCATCAATAATAATAGTTTGGATAAAAATAACCACATACAAACACGGTTTGTCTCAAGTTTTGGGACCCGTAATTTAGAAACACGTGTATTCAACTATTAAGCCAACTATACTTATTAGTCTAAAGTTTTCGTTTGCCTAAAAGTTCAAAACTCCCAATACTACTTAATTCTTCTCTGATGAACCATAAGACTCTTGTCAAATGGAGGTGAGCAGAGAACAAGCTCCTTGGTTTTCACGCATCAAAAGATTGGCTGCATGTACCTACACACATTGCTTCAAATCTACTTAGTTTAACTAAATCGTGTTTCACACCCCAACGACTATGAATTTCAGTGAAGGTACTCCATTCATTCAAGTAAGGTGTAGGTAGGTATACTGGGTTGGATTTCAATAAGTGTTGATTTGAGGGTAGATATATTATTCGTAAGTGTTGTTAATACCGTAAAGGGTATTCACCCTTCAATCAGAACTCCAAAGACTTCTAAAGATAATTTATCTCATTAAAGACTGCAGTGATTTATGTGTGCATATGTCGTATTAAGATGGTTGAAGCCGTGATATAGTTATATCCCTACGTATACATATAGCTATAAACCATAATATAGCAAACTAAGTCTAGTAAGATCTTACTATATATATATATCTAGTATATTACTAGATCGTGCTCGTACTATAGTTATATTCCTAGTAAGATAGTATTGAACCACTTTCATAAAACCATATTACGGTATACGAGTATAGCTGTATATATCCTAGGATGTAACTATATCACGGCTTCTACTATCTTACTGCGAAACATACACACGAGTGAAACGCATCAACGGCAAAAGCACCTGCAGCCGTCAACGCGTGTCGGCGAGAGCCGTCAGCGCTGGCGGCTGCCGTCGATATTGTGCTCTGTTTTTGTACCTACGTGGCTAACTGGCTACGATGATTATAATTATCGTAGCCAGTTAGCCACGCTCTTTCAAAGCTCTTTCAATGATAATAAATTATCATTGAAAGAGCTTCGAAGTTCCGTGGCATAACTAATGTCACGCCACAACTGTGTCCTATATAACTCGATAGCTGACATCAATGTAAACAGAAAACATACGTAAAATGTCACGTTTCCGAGATATTAAGTTGATGATTGAGTCACGTGATCAACTTTGAACGTTAATATCTCGGCTATAAAAATTATCAAACCCCTTTCAATTTTATTGTCATACTATTAAGTTATAGTTCTATTCGTAGCATAAAACCCCTTGTCGCACTGTGCCGCTAGGCCCTAAGAAGACGGACGGTCGTTTCAAGGCTTTTTTATAATTATCTTCTTTCCTATGAAACATATTTTCCAAATCATAAGTAATTTTTCAAGTTTATAAAATACCAGCTGGATGCAGGAAAGCCACTTGTCTATGTTGGGAGGCCTATACAGAGTGGCAGGGACATCGACGCGCAAACTGTAGCAATGAATTCAATAATGATTAGCGTAGACATTTTTAGTCGGTTGTGAAAAAAAAATCTGTTGTTTCATAAAAAACTGCAATCGCAGTCAAAATGTATGTAATAGCAATTTAAAAAAAAATAACCGATGTCAAATTTCTAGTGGGCTCAGAATCGTATATTAGACTAAATTCATGGTAAATTAAAAAAAAAATAACCGATGTAAAATTTCTAGTGGGCTCAGAATCGTATATTAGACTAAATTCATGGTAAATTTAAAAAAAAATAACCGATGTAAAATTTCTAGTGGGCTCAGAATCGTATATTAGACTAAATTCATGGTAACAGGTTGTGCGTCGACGTCCCCCCGTCCCTGCCACTCTGCTTAGTCGGAATAAGAGCGTTTAAATTAAACTAAAATGGCGCCTAAAACCCATTGAGTTCATTTGTCAAATAGTTTGAAAATGAAATGGTTAGTTGCAAAATTAATTTTGTTTAAAATGTCAACCGTTCCCTTTTTCATAATCATTTAAAAATTTGTTTCTCCTAACCTAGACAGCGGTTTCAACAACATCTTGAACTGATTGTGTCTCCATATATCACGGGGCCCGTATCGGGGGCCCGCACCTCAGCTAATTATGCGGCCCATGCGGCCCCTGGGGCCTAGGGTGACAGCGGTCTGACATGCGTTGGGTCTGCAAAATACATAAATTTAATTATACCTTAGTAATGATTTATATTTGCATTATCTGTTTATTTTTAGAACTGTTGTTTGGGGTAGGGTGTAGTAATTGAATTTATTGTTTTTAGGCAGTTTGGACCGGATAAAATAAACCATCTGGGTGTTTTAGGTTTTAATGTCGTTTTAATATTAATTATTGCGCAATCCGCTCTTTGGAAAACTTACTCCTAAACGTAATTTCTTTGTTTTTGACTGTCATAACGATGTTTTCCTTCGCCGTTTTGAGAGCAGAGGTGATCTAATAATTTAAACAAAGTAAGGCGCCTGTCTGGGTTCGAACCTACGACCTACAGCTCGTAAGTCGCGGCCGTCACCACTTGGCCACCCCTGCTCCCACCCTTAGTATTTTTTTATCATGTTTCGTGTGTAATTTTTTACATGTTTGTATATTAAAACTGATGACTAACTCTTTTATACAACCAATTCCCTAACATGTGTCCATTTTTAACTTAATTAAAATTTTACTATCCCCCTTCAGGGACTGCAGTGCTACAGTTAATCTGACACTATGGCATGTATTTTAACTAGTCAATTAAACAGGCTAGCTCCCTTGTCAATTGAACCTTTGAGCCTTAGTAATTAGTTGAGAGCTGTCGACTTAATATATGTATGGGATGTAGCTGTGTGGCTAGGCTAGCCTCCAAATTGTAAGGATGATCTCAACCCGACAAATTACATGAGTTATTTATGGGTTCAGTGATGCAGTTTATAAATTATTTGTTGATTAAATTCTATTTCTACATAACGTAATATATAGCATCATCATCATTTCAGCCGAAATACGTCCACTGCTGGATATAGGCCTCTGCCAAGCACCTCCACTTCAACCGGTTCTGTGCTTCTCGCATCCAACGGGTTTTTGCGGCCTTCACAAGGGCGTTGGTCCACCATGTGGAAAGGCCTTCAACGCTACGTCATCATTAGCACTATCAGCCTATAATGTTCCCACTGCAGGGACACCAGCCTCTTTTTTTCAAGAGGGAGTGGTCGTAATCGACCACGCGTGCCTAGTGCGGGTTGGTAGATGTCATATATCTTTTAGTTGTAGGACATGACGGTTTCCTCACGATATTTTCCTCCATCATTTTGAGAGCAGTGGTGATTAAATTATTTACACAGTTCTTTATCTACCAGTACCTACAAGGTATATCTAATTGGAATATTTGTAAACCTTTTAGAGGGTCATTGTACTCATAATTATGAACAACTTTTACTGTAAGACCCACTTTGAAATCGCGGGAAGAACGTCATCTGCTCCATACATCTATGTTCACATAACTTGAAAAATCTAGGAAACAGCAGACATTTATGGGATTGCAGTATTGGTCCAACAGTAAATGTTGTTCATAATAAATATATAATACTGCCCACTGACAAACTGTATGTACTATTAGGTACAAGTGTTTTTTTCAACTATGGACGCCAAGTTTAAATCAGTGCTGTCTTGTGATTACTAACAGATCTGCCTACACCCCTAGAAGAAAAAGTAAATATCTGATATCACAAATCCCTCATAAATATCGAAGTTCACCACAAGCACGTCGAAATGTGAATATAACTCTAAGTTGAAACATGAACTTATCTCCGTTTTAAAATAGTGACAGGGCGCTAAGTTATGGACAACTTACAAGTTTCTCTACTAAGTTGAGAGCTTACACATATACCTACTGATCTAGTTTGTCGAGATATTTTTAGAGCTTGAGGCTTGGAATAATCTTTTTATATCTCTTTGTATTTTTGTAACGCACTTTCTGACTTTTTCTGTATTTTGGACGAGTCTTTAGAGATTTAAAGACTTTCAATCCAGATTTTCTGACGTCGTTGGGTCGCAAGTACCAGACGTCCACACTTATCGGGACACGTCCGGCTTTTTGAATTTTTCGGCTACAAGGGATTATTTTAGTGCGCACGACATGTCAAGCTATGCATTTCCAGTATATGCTTACTTCTTATGGTACGAAAAACCTATACGATGCGAGGTTAGCTACAACGGGAAATGCTTTAATAGCTTGATATGTGTCCGTGTGTGCACAGAAAAAAGTCACGACAGCTGACAAAAGAAGGGTGTAATAGGAAAATGTCGAGACTTTTTTTTGCAAATCTAGTAGATGTCTGAATCTGTAGTAGATGGCGGGACGAGCTGGACAAAACAAACGACCAGTGGTCTACTTTAGCCCTGGATCGAAAGAGCTGGAAGTCATGGGGAGAGGCCTTTGGCCAGCCGTGGGATGATGCAGGCTAACAGGAACAGTGGGTTTTCATGCACTTCACAATTTTCGAAATGGGAACCCTAGTCGCAGATAAGGTTTTGATCCACCAGATGGTAAGGGCCACCGCTACCTACAGACATGTGCAATCAAATCAAAGGTCGAAACAAAAGAAACAACAGTGTTGTCTGCCCAAAGACAAAGCGGAATTGTTTGATGAGCTCGCACTGATACACTTCAAACCGGATCACAGCAACACTGCTTGCTGGTAGTATGTCCAAAGATGACCTCCTTCATAAAGTGCTATACTAAACTATAGTCTGTTCAAAAATTATCTGATGTAAATGTAAACAAATTGATCATAAAACGTAGGTTGTGTATGCCAGTTTGTATTACCACTAAAAATGGAGTATTTCTATTTGATTAGTTAAACTTGAAATTCTGATTTAAGATGACCTTAAAGGTGTTATTCATTTGATTATTAGTATACATATAGATTTTAATAATAACTTCACCTTAGTTAATATTCTGCGTTAACTTACCACTACATTAACCGAGGCACGATCGATTAGTACCCCATAACATGACACTATATTATTTGACACCCACACGGTAACTGATAGTTGATACAGTGTGCATAATAATACCTATGTAAGGGCGATGAAATCTTAGTATGAACAAATAAAATACCATTCTAGCGACTGAACCTCTGTTGATCTTACCTGGTGGCTAAATATTAACGGCCACATGAAACGAGTCGATCAAAAGTTAAGCTAACATGTCGAGGTCGGTTCGTGGATGGGTGACCATACATTACATATCGAAACCCCTCCGTGCCTCGGAAAGCACGTTATATCATTGGTCCGGGCTGTTATTTGTAGATTTTTGATAATAGTTACGGGTAGTCAGAAGTTCGAAAATCTGACAACCAGTCTTACCAAGGGGTAACTGCCTATCTGCCCTCAACAACCCAGTTACTGGATTACATGATGTAATCCAGTAACTGGGTTGTTGACGGCAGATAGGCATTTACTCTATGTAAAATACTGCTATTCAGCTGCATCCGGTTAGACTGGAAGCCGACCCTAACATGGTTGGGAACAGGCTAGGCAGATGATGATCATAACACAACATAAGCCGAGCCACGATCGATTAATGTCCCATAACATAACACTATATTATTTGACACCCACGATCCCATGGGTAACTGATAGTTGATACTGTGAATTTAAAGTGTGCATAATAATATGTTCGGGAGGGGTGAGGAGCTATAAATAATGTAAGATGACACGGAAACGAGATCCCGAGGGGGGGTGTGCCACTATAAGTTGTATATGTGTGTCGTGTATTGACGCATTTATATGTGGTGGTGGGGAGAGGTCTTTATTCTGTTGTTAATGTAACATCACGCCTGCCATCCCCGAAGGATTAGCATAATCAGTCTTTTATGTTCTTCTCCTGCTCCTCTCGGTTAGAGGGAGTGGGCTTTAATGTACCACGCGGGAGTGCGGGTTTGTACGTAGGAAGGGTTAGGCAGAGGTATACCAATAATAAGCCCAGTGGCCCAGTGGCCCAGTGGTAACGGCCGCGACCTACGAGTTGTAGGTTGTAGGTTCGAACCCAGACAGGCGCTTTACTTTGTGTAAGTTACTTCATCATCACTGCTCTCAAAACGGTGAAGGTAAACATCGTGAGGAAACCGGCATGTCCTAGAATAAAAAAAATTAAGGTACGTGACATCTACCAACCCGCAATGGGCTCGCGTGGTGGATTACGGCCCACTCCCTCTCAACGAGAGAAGGGCTGTGTCCCCGCAGTGGGAACATTATAGGGTGATTATGAATGATGAATGATGCCAATAATAATCCCACATTTCGTCAGTTATGGTTAAACCCCATCTGATAGTGGGGCCGAGACTATTGCTATGGAGACATAAATCGTGGCTCCGGGCTGCTACTGTTAAATTCCTGATGGAAAAAGCCTTGACACATGACACTTTGCCCGACCTGGGAATCAAACCTGAGACATCATTTTCAGCTGTGCGCTTGGGAGCTCTGGACTAAAGAGGCAGTGTTGTGTGTTCATGATCATCATTTCAGCCGAAAGAAGTCCACTGCTGGACATAAACCTCCCCCAAGCACCTCCACTTCGACCGGTTCTGTCGCGGTCGCCACTCCAGAACCATTCGGCCCCATCGGTTGTGTGTTTATGAAATTAAACAAAGCCTTAGCCTAAGTTTAACAGGTGCCAAAGCTCATCGTTTCTTTTTGATCTTCGTGGAATTTAAAAGATTCATCATCTGCTTAACCATTTTCCCAACTACGTTGGGGTCGGCTTCCAGTCTAACCGGATGCAGCTGAATACCAGTATTTTACATGAAACGACTGCCTATCTGACCTCCACAACCCAGTAACTGGGTAATACGATACCCCTTCCTAAGACTGGTTGTCAGACTTTCGGGCTACTGACGACCCCTAACGACTGTCAAAGATTCACGAAGGACAGCCGGGACCAACGGCTTAACGTGCTTTCCGAGGCACGGAGGGGTCTTGGTATGTGAAGATTGTCACCCATCCACGCAACCGCGGCAAGCGTAAATGATGTCAATCATTTACCTATATTATTTATCGGCGATGTAGGTATAAGGAGTGTTATTTGAATAAAACAAAATAAAGCTTAACATTTCCAAGCTTCACGTCTTGTTTAGAAGTGTTTAAATTTGTTTGAAGACCTTGTTGTTTTGTATCTAGTGAATGTTTTTCTGTAAAGAAAGTAAGTGTTCAAGTTCTTTTACGGCGTCAGTTTTTGAACAAAACAAGTATTTTTACGATAAAAAATAAACAAGCAGGAATTTGGCTCCACTTCGTAGTACCTATACGGTACTTAAGTTTTTTGGAGATTTAGTCTGAGGAAGTACCAATTTCTGCTACCAAGCAGAAATGGTAGGTACATGAGAAACAACTTCGTAATTGAGTGGTAGTAAATAAAGTCCTCCACACCGTATTTCGGCCACGGCGCGCGGCGGTCAATTTCAAAGGAGACTAACCTTCGGCGCGGGAGATATTATAGTGCACAAGTGTGAGCGCAGACACAGGTGCGCTCTCTCTTCTCTCACTCTCATAGTCCGATGGGGCGGCAATCCGACACGGCCGGAGAGAGTTCAGGCGCAGGACCAACGGCTGTCATTCGTGGTTCTTTGACAGTAGTTACGGGTCGTCAGAAGCCCGAAAGTCTGACAAACAGTCTTACCAAGAGGTATCGTATTACCCAGTAACTGGGTTGTAGAGGTCAGATAGGCAGGAGCTCCATGTAAGTGGCTGGTATTCAGCTGCATCTGGTTAGACTGGAAGCCGACCCAAACATATTATTGTAATGTGCTCTTCTTACATATCTGCTTCCTAAACTACGTTCTGCCAAGCTCAAAACCACGAGACCAACCACCACTACCTACTACCATTCACCGCCCGGAGTTTGGAATTTGAATCCCCTGTGCCCTGGACAGCACGTTAAGCCGTTGGTCCCGCGCCTGGTCTACGAGGTATTGCTATGATAGAGATAGTTAAGACAGGTGGGATGTTATGGCAAAAACAACCAAAAGAAAAAATAATCTTAAGCCCCGTTTACTCAGCTCTAACAAGCTATCAAGCAAGCACTCCTCACGATTGGCAAGTATATGTCATAGTGACTACAAACACAACATATCGAGCACGGAACTACTGTGCCTTGTTTACACGGGGACACGCTCCTTGAAAACTTGTGTCAACACCCGCTCGCGTTGTCGCCTTAATATTTGATGCTCGGAAAATAAAATCGAAGACGTTGATTTGTTTGTTTAAGCAAAGTTTGTTTGGAACGTCGTTGGTCAGTTTGGAGGCTCGTTTACTTAGGAAAGTAGTATCTTTGCCAGGCTTCGCATCATCCAGTCAGGGGCGCGGCCAATGTACTAGTATTTCCCGGCCGGACCTCCGACTCATGGTAGTGGAGTGAGCCGTGGGATTTTAGTCAGTAGGAATAACACTAATATTATAAACGTGAAAGTTTGTATGGATGGATGTTTGTTACTCTTTCACGCAAAAACTACTGAACGGATTTGGATGAAATTTGGCACACAGATGGTTTATAACCAGGATTAACATATAGGATACTTTTTATCTCGATATTCTCACGGGACCGGAACTTATGCGGGTGAAGCCGTGGGGCGCAGCTAGTCTGACATAATCCTCCGTTCCGTTTGGGAAGAACGGAAGATTACGTCGGATTCTGGATATCCATGACGATTTCCCCACAAAAAAGGCTTCTCATCATCATTCATTCTCTGCCTAGCCTTTTTCTCAACTATGTTGGGGTCGGCCTCCAGCTTAACCGGATGCAGCTGAATACCAGTATTTTACATGGAGCGACTGCCTATCTGACCTCCACAACCTACTTAATAGATAATACGATACTCCTTGGTAAGACTGGTTGTCAGACTTTCTTTCGGATGACCCGTAAAGACTGTCAAATACACGAATGACAGCCGGGACCTGAGGGGCAAATCTCGTAATTTTAAGAACGTTCACAGTCAAACTCAAACTCAAATCATTTATTTCAACTAAACCAATTACGGGTACTTTTGAATTGTCAAACAGTCGGTCAGTCAGAAAGATGAAGCTAGTTGCCCATTCCAAAGCGTAGGTACTTATGGAGAAGAACGGGCAAGAAACTCTACGGACACTCTTTTAAACCATACAAAATTGTTACAAAATATTGGATTACATCATTCGTGTTGAAATTAACCATGTGAGAACGATGTAGAAAGACGTGTACGTTAAAAGCGTTCGTTATAGAAAACATAAAAACAATTCAGAAATTAAAATTAGCCGTGGCAGCTAAGAGATGACCAGTCCCTACTGACAGCGCCCGTTCACGAACATGACGTATGGATTAGCACCATTCAGCTCAACCTTTTTGAAGAGAACTTAATCATCCAACACATATGCCACCACCAGCGAGACATTAGAGTGAGCATGACATACTCTCAGCCGCCAGGGCACATTCAAGTCAATGAAAGACGTACCCAGTTTGACCTCAGTCTCAATCTGCCAAAAATACCTCTAATTTCCATCCATTTTTTCATGTTTTGGACATTTGTTTGTTGCCGAGATGAGACTGCGACTAGATTTTGAACGTTTTAAATTACGAGAATTGACCTTCTGGTATATGAAGATGGTCTCCCATCCACAGACCAACCGCGGCAAGCGTAGCTTAACCTGAACGATCAACCCACGCGGCTGTTATTAATTAGCCACAAGATCGATGCGCAAACTGTAACCACTAATTCAGTACATGATTCTAGACTATTTTTTTTTTCAATTATAATAGACGAAATATTTCAACGCAGGGCGGATCAGAACCATGTACGAAATCCATGGTAACAGGTTACGTGTCAATGTCCCTGCCACCCTGTATATTATAAGTCGGAATAAGGGCTGTCAAATTAAACTAAAAT
The DNA here is from genome assembly GCA_949629185.1 of Apamea crenata. Classification (NCBI taxonomy): domain Eukaryota; kingdom Metazoa; phylum Arthropoda; class Insecta; order Lepidoptera; family Noctuidae; genus Apamea; species Apamea crenata. The sequence continues at coordinate 1,407,070 of OX451375.1, forward strand.
GGCGCCTAAAACACGTGGAGTTCATATCAACATCATCGTTCATTGGTCAACCAGTTTGACAGCTGTCTTCGCTATCGACTTTCTCATTTGCGTGTGTCCTGTGTAAAAGTTATCAAAACACTTATTTTAATTAAGTCTGCCAACAACTGTAGAACCTCAAAAGCAACAATAAAAACGAGAAATAAAATCATTTCGATTCTTACGAGTACATTCTGTTCAGAAACAACTCTGCCAAAGCCTTCGATTCGAGCTGAAATATTCTATTGTACTCGAAGTTCTTACAACTGGAACACTTGTATAGTTATTGAAAGTTTAAACTGTAACAGCTCGCGAAACAAAGAAGCGCTTTTCTCAATATTTAAAGGAGAATTCACATTTCAACGAGCGTGACGTTCGCGAAAGAAAGACGAAATAAAAAGTTTTGACTGGGCTGATTTTTCAATCATCTCAAAACTTGGTCAGTGGGTCGTCTTAGGGCCGGTTTTTTGATTTAATATCATTGCTAATGGTCAAATAATTAACTATTAGTTAAAAAAATAATCATAGTGACCATTAGATAAACTAACAATTGATCAAAAAACACATTTTGCAAAAATTTAACCACTATAGTTACTATTTTTAACAATTGAATGAAAAATCCGGCCCTTAGGGGTTGAGGACTAATTTTGAAGTTTTGACAGTTATTTCATTCAAAATCTGTCAAACGACAATGTTATTCCTGAAATGAAAGTTATCTGGCAATGGAAAAATCAGCCCTAAGTATCAAAAACTATCAACTTTGCATAGGAAGGCAAATTATTTTTGAAAATGAAACTGATTGGAAAGTTTTAGGCACTTTTCATACAGCACTTTATACCCCTTTTTTACCAAAGCTTTAGCGTACTTATACTAGAAATTATTATTAGTTTACGGCAAAAAAACACAGGCGGCGGCGTTAACATTCATATAGATATCCGAGTATGTCAAATTACCTGCAGTTTTTCAAAGCTTCTCGGGCCCTATCAGAATACTAGCGTTGCGGTAGGTATTTATTTTTTAAATATCGCAGCATTTTGCTGAGATAGGAGCTTTTTTGGTCTCGCACAGGTTGTTTTTTTTTATTTTTTTTTTACGTAGGTAACTTTGTTCGTTTTAATTGGTCCTTTTTGTACTATTTGTGTTTCCTGTGTGTGCATCTCGTGTGCATATAATTTATTTTTTGATTTGTAAATATTTTTTGTTTTCTTTCTTCTTTCTCTGTAAGATAGATTTGATTGAAAATAACACAATTCAAATTCAATCTAAAAGTTTGAAAAATAATATATTATGTTCTCGAATTAGACAACACATCACATAAATGGTTACACTACTCTCGTCCTGTGGCATCATTACGGTGAGATCATGATACCACAGGAATTTGCGGTGCAATAGCCGAGCAGTAGATTCGCTACAACACAATACTAAATAGGTATATCGCCAACTTTAATTCATGTTTCCAATGTGCACTAAGAAGACCAGAAACACACTAACATTAGCAATGGTTTCATTTTGACAGTTCAACAACATTCATTGCGTTATACTTATACCTAAACGTTGTAAAGCAGACACATTTTTCGAACACATGAAGCAATGGATTAGCAATATCCTCCAAAATGATTCAGATTGAGATTGATAGTGTGTTACGCACTTAGGGTGCTGTTTAAGGGCATCCGCTAGGTAGTCCGCGAAATTCAAATTATCTTACGTTTTTTACAATTTTCAGGTCAGTGTAGGTCGTATGTTGAGTAAAATATAATTCGCGAGAATAGCAAATAAGTATTTACATAATTATAATCATTAAAATCATCAATAAAACCCTCTAAGTTCATATAATCCTATTGAATGACTATCTTGTACCTTTTTGTGCGAAAAGTTAAAATAAATAAATAAACAACAATCATCTAACACAGTAAAACAGTGCCTTAAACAAAAATCTACATAACTTTCTTTAAACCAAGATTTATATTCCATACAACATTGCAACGAATCTCCGTACATTTCCCAACTCCGTCGAATGCCAGAACCATACCGCGAACTCCCAGCAAGCCCCCTTTCGGTAACAGGAAGATTTTATTTGGCATCTTGCCCAAGCGCTTGTATTACAAATACTTGTAACGTTATTCATATATTGGACGACACTTAGTTTTTATTGGCTTTTATGAATAGCAATGGGGATTGTCGCTTATTAAGAACCTGTGTGGTTTATTTGGGTTTAAATATTTTTCGAGAAGAGATTAATAATGTGAAATGTATTGCCTCAATGCCACAGAGTGCGTCTGACACTCGGGGCATAGACAAGTAATGAGGTTACATCTGGCGCGGATTAAAAATAGATTACTTATTTGCTAAAATTTTACATAATTATATCTATTTTATTATTTATTAATTACTGTAATTTCCCGTGACATCACAGCCAGAATACCAGCGCTGCGACATTTATTTTTTAAATGTCGCAGCATCATGCTGAGATAGGAGCCTTTAGGCCTCGTGCAGGACTTTCAGTTTTATTTTTCTTTTTGTTACTTTTTATTTATATGATTTGTTTTTTTTTGTCTGTGTTTAGTTTATTTTATGATCTTCCTGTACGAGTCGCAATAAATACTTTTTCTTTTCTTTCTCTTTCTCAAATGAGTCATGTGCAGATGTTTCGATTGTAGTTTTCACAAGGATCTGAAGATATGATCAGCCTATAATGTTCCCACTGCTGGGACACAGGCCTCTTTTTTGCCAAGTCTGCAGAGTGTAACATGCGATAGGAAAATTTCTTCCAAAAACTACATGTTTAGACCTATATCTGCACAAGACGAAACTCCGAAAGAATCCGAACATTCCCGAGTATGCACGAACTAATAGCAACTCATAAACAAGATTAAGTTAGCTACTTAGCTAAAAGCACGAATTATGACGGTATAACATAATCATGCTGCTAATGCTGTTCCTTTGTTTACAATTATTATTACCGTGAAACAAAGCGTCGGATGAAATTAGAGAATTTAGCAAATCACTGACTTGCTGCGGTTCGCACTGGGTGAATTTTTGGGGCGGTTGAACGTTGAGAGTGTTAGTCAAAACCGTGTACCAGAACATTAAAATAACATAATAATGCTATTGTTTAGGGCAAAACCAAAAGTCATTTATTCAAACTAGGCTGAGAAACAGCACTTTTTCAACGTCAAAATTACATAAGACAGTCTCCCAAAACGCCCGCCCTTCACCACTTTCTAGTGCTTTAGCTGAGAAGAAGAAGTGGTGGCATCTTACATCCACTTTTTCTACTGATAACTACCAACTTTTAAACTTAAAGATTATCAAGTAAGAGCACTTTTTTATGGCATGAAACTGAATCCTTGTGTCAAGAGCATTGTCAGCAGTGATCTTTTAAACTTCACATAATGTATTACATAGATCTTGTGATTACGTACAGCTAACTTCCCCTACCAATAGTTTTAATGGTCTAACTCCAAAGTTTAACATAAGCTTTTCCAAAAACGCTGCGTTCAAAACACCCAGTGCGACACCTCAACCGCTGAGCTGCTTTCATTATTAACCAATTACCTACATTACCTGATTACTTTCTAAACTGAAACCAGATATTATGATCACTATTATATGCGAAATAGCTTCGTTTTTGAGCCTCATACAGAATTAACCTGGGATTGAAAACGGAATGAACTGCATTACGACGTGAACTCACATTATGAAACTACCATCGTAAAATTTTACTTTATTTATGGAATAAGTTTGGAAGCATGGTGGCTCGATGGTCTCTCCATGGGACACCAGAAGGCCAATTCCCTTGGTTAAAAATGTTCAAAATCTTCTCAAAAATGTAGGGAAATTAAAGGTATTTTTGACAGATTGAGACTGAGATCAGACTGTGAACGTTCTTAAAATTACGAGAATTGCCTCTCTGAACTCTGAGCAAAGTTTTACGAAGTATGACTTTAAGTTTTACAAAATATGACTTTGCTCAGAGCGGCCTACCCAAATGTCCTTTCTTTGGTAGTGTTCGTTGAGTCCTTAAGCTCCTCAAGTTCTGAGTTGAGCTCCACGATTACTGACAAATGCTTGCACTGACTGGACTGGTCCACTCAAATCTGTGTGGTACTTTCCCTCCAAAGACCATTTCAGACATCAGTCTACATGGTCTTCACATGATCTGACCAAGATTATGTCTGGACTTTAATAGAGACTGTGACCTCTGAGTATGTTTTGGCCTTTCTTTTCAGAGTAGTCAGATAGGAAACGCCGACCTCATCTAGCTTATTTAATTCTTATAATATGACGTGTAAAAGTGATTCCCATATCCTATTTAAGAATAAATAGTTTAATTTAATTTCACAAACACTCTACAAACTTAACTATAGCAACAGAAATTTATCTTGATACTAGTAGCGCCTCGCGGCTTCACCCGCATACGTGTCGATCCCGTGGGAATATCGAGTTAAAGTATTCTATGTGTTATATGTGTGTGTGTAGCTATATTACTGTAAGGTTTCATCAAAATCCGTTTTGTAGTTTTTGCGTGAAAGAGTAACAAACATCCATCCATCCATCTATCCTTCCTCACAAACTTTCGCGTTTATTATATTATTAGGAAGGATCTTGACGATTGATGAAAGAGTAGAGATAAAAAAACAGCGGCTTTTAAAATTGGCACGTTTAACTGCTTAGATTTCTATCGACCTTTCATAACACAACAGCATGAATATAACAAAAAGATCAATTATCATTTATATCAGCGAACAAAGTTAGATTTACGATCAAACGTCAGAAATATTAAGAATTTTTTCTTACATTTTAATTTTTCATCTGCCGTTCATCATTTTTTTCACCTGTCTGTGTTGGAGTCAAATGATAATGATTGATCATCGTGAAAGTGAGAAATGGTATCGTGATCATTTATAATAAATCTTTTGACGTGTATATTTTTATTGGGTTTAGTGGTAAAAAGGAAAAAAAGCCTTGTTTTGTATCCTAGAATAGAAAAAAAAGAAAAGAGCAGGTAGACTGTTCAGTCCTGTTTAAACATGGTAACTTAATTATTTACGGACTTATTGCCATAGGCATTTTCTACCAGTCATGCAGATGCCTTTGAGTGATGCAGAGACAAACAGTGGTAGGTGTAATCATGAAAAATGATGAGTAAATATTACATGAATATACTAAAACGAAGTAAGAAAAACAATGAGAAAATATTACTGTTGTGGTGATAATGCCAGCTTCTTGCGAATGTGCTCGCGAACCTTAACTTTGAAGGATATTTAAGTAGTATTATTTAAGTAGGTAACTTTTTTTTTGGGGGAAGCCTTCATTAGGTGCCCGGGCTTTGGGAATAAACACCGGGGAGGTGGGATTCTTACTTCACTAAAACCACCACCGCACCGCGCGGTCACCATCTGCGCATGGAACCACTTTTACCTCCCAAAAGACCGATCCGAAACCCCCTTTGTACAATGCTTGTTGGATATCTCTAGTACACTGTGAAGGGGTACTCTAACTAAGTAATTTTAAAAATAATGTAATGTGTAAGCCAAGGTTTTCACGATGCTATGCTATTTGCGCCAACCCGCACTGAGCCCGCGTGGTGGATTATGGCCATTATAGGCTGATTCTTATGATGCTATGTCTCTTGTAGTCAACGTTAAACATTTTCTTAATCTGTCCAAGCCCATTAAGAAAACTTGTTTTTTTCTAGAAAAATGTCTTGATCGTATCATTCGTATCTCATATCTAGTTTTCAAAAGGAAAAGGGCAACAGCATACAGCTGTGCACTCATTAATACCATAAAACGTCTGCCACGTCCACTATGTTGGGGTCGGTTTCCAGTCTAACTAATATGACTGAATATCAGTATTTTACATGGATACTGCCTATCTAACCTCCACAACCCAGTTACTGTGTAACACGACACCCCTTTAATACAAACAAGTACACTTTTATTTCACTAATCCTACCACTCACTTTTAAAACCTTCGATTATAACGCGGTACGGAACCCCAATGAACAAAATTTACGGTCTGTTGTCGAGAAACTGTCAACGCCAATATTTTATATCGAGACATTCACGACCGCTAAGATTTTTATAGTGGCCAATTTTTATGGCTTCGGCTGGGACACCATACATAATGCATCGCCTGCCATCATCCCCTAAGCTCGGGTTTATAGAATTTGGAGGAAACCATTGACGAAAAAGAAAATTTTATACAACGAAACCTTTTTTTTATGAATCTTCTTCGAAATAAAATTTTTTGTTTGTAGTTTTCGGATTGAGATGTAATATTGAAACAAATGAAGTTACACACATAATAACACGCCTGTATTCTTTGAAGGGTTAGGCAGAGGTGCAACAAAGCGTCTTGTGGACACGATGACGTGCCGATATCGGTGATCAAGGATAACATAGAAGTATTAGCGTATCCCCTATCTGAATTCATTAATAAATGTATTGAAGAGTCTGTTTTTCCTGAACAACTTAAATTGGCAAAGGTGGTTCCGCTACATAAAAAGGGTACAAAAACAGATCCCAAAAACTATCGGCCAATATCCTTATTACCAATTTTATCAAAAATTTTTGAAAAAGTAATGAAAGTTAGGTTAATGAGCCACTTAAATTTAAATAGAGTAATTAATTTTAGACAATTTGGATACCAAAAGGGGATAGGCACTTCTGACGCGATAGATAATCTTGTTAATGACATTATTAGTAGACTGAATGACAAAATAAAGGTAGCTGGCTTATTTATTGATTTAAGTTCCGCTTTTGACACAATAGATCACGAGCTACTTCTGGCTAAACTAGAGCATTATGGCATTAGAGGTAAAGCGTTAAAACTTATGACATCTTATTTAATGAACCGTAGAATGTACGTAGAAATAAAAGACACTAAAGCAAGCAATGGTGACGTCAAGTGTGTGACTGAAGTAATATATAAATCAAAAATGACCAAAATAAGCCGCGGTGTGCCTCAAGGCTCAATCTTGGGACCAATATTGTATATTACTTTCACTAATGATTTATTAAATTTTATGGATAATACCCAACCCGACGCAGGACTTGTAATGTTTGCAGATGATACGAACGCCATAATCGGGTCACCAAATTTAAATGAGTTGACAGAAAGTGTAAATAACTGTTTAAAAAATCTTTCTTTTTGGTTTACAGCGAACAACTTAATAATAAATACAAATAAAACCCAAGCGATGTTGTTCAAAACAACGTCACGTAACACAGATAGCATAGATATAAAGCTCAAAAAGGAAAATATTGAACTAGTAAAGGAAGTGAAATTTTTAGGAGTTCACATAGATTCCCTATTAAATTGGAAACAAGAGCTCACCGCCATTGATTCCTCAATATCTTCAGCTTGTTACGCGCTAAGAAGCCTCAGGGATGATATTGATATAAAACAATTAAAATCGGTATATTATGCATTGGTGGAATCCAGGTTACGATACAGCATTATGTTTTGGGGGAGCAGTTATGAGTATAATTGTCAAAGAGCATTCATACTGCAGAAACGTGCGTTAAGAACGATTGTCAGGATCCCACAATGGGAGTCATGTAAAGAGTATTTTAAAAAATTAGATATTTTAACTGTTCCAAGTTTGTATGTTTTAGTTTTACTCAGCCACTTTGCGAAATACATACACGAATATGAATCACAAGAAGAACGTGAACTTAGAGAGAAAACTAGAAGAAAAGTTATAAAAAATAAAATTGCACCTAAGTTTGGTATTGTTAAACATTGCTCTAAATACCAGGCAGTAGAATTATTTAATGGGTTGCCTACTGAATTAAGATCATTAATTTACAAAGGTACTCTATTCAAAGCTAAACTTAAAGCATTCCTGTTAAATAAATGTTTATACTCCATATCCGAATTGATGACAAATGATGATAAATAGTTTAATATTTTAGTAATGTACCTGTTTATACCTACCGTTATTTACGACATTTATATTTAAGATTATTTTTATTTAAGTTTTGAATTATAATACAAAATTTGACATGATAATATTTACAGTAGTTTTATAAATAAACTGTTTCAATTCTATTGACATTCTATTGAAATTTTTTTTTACTTTCTGTTGACATAAATTCCTGATTTTATTATTAATCTTTACTGTTTGATTTTTATGTTTTATTGGTTTAATGTTTACTGTTTTATTAATGTTTACTGTTTGATTTTTATGTTTTTAAAGGTTTAAATTGTAATAAATTAATTAGTGTACTAAATATTTCAAACACAATGTGAATTGTTATGTGAATGAATAAATGAAATGCACCCACATTTCGAGCTTATTACTGCAACTGAGAAATAACTTAAATATGTCATATTTAGGGCTGATTTTTCAACAGACGGACAGATAATTTTTATTCGTGGAATATAATTGACGTCTGACAGTTTTTGCATGGAAGTATTGTCAAAAATCATCTAGCGTTGGAAAAACGAGCCCTTAAACATCAACCTTTATGTAAATATTGTAATTAAAAAAAATAATAGTTAAAGCGTTTTGGACTTCAAACCGGAAATACTGGGACAAAAAAACAGTGTCAACTTTAGTGAAAAGTATAATTAATAAAAATTGAACTATGTCATTCAGTCCAGACACGTCACCATAAATATAACGTATCGACAGTTAGCGTGCAAATATCGCACTAGGGAGCCCTTGGACATAACGAGTACCAACACAACAGTAGGTAATAAAAAGTCCCCAACATTATTACCCGACTGCAAAGTGGGTTATGTTTTCAGGATTACGATCCTGAAAACATAAGCTTGTACAAAAACATAAGGATAAGTTTTAGCTTATGCCACAAACTATACTCCACCTCCTATCCTACCCTTTGTGCCCAAAAACGTACAGGGCCGTATTGGACCAACAAAATTTAAGTAACTGTGGTACCAGCGACAAGGAGGAGGAAAAGAAGGTATAATTGGGAACAATATTGTAAGTTAAATCTGGTACGCTGAATATTTCAGTTTCAATTTCATCCTCCTAAAAAATACCGCTTACTAACACAACACTAGCTAAAAGTTCCAATAATTTATTAACATCGTAATCCAAGGCATTCATAGGCAATCATAAGTTAAAACTAGTGCGATAATATTTTAGTTTTAATTTCATCAAGCAAGGACTTGATGAAATTAAAACTAAAATATTTACTACAAACAAAATATTAATAAAAAGTCCCCATTAATTATTACCAATCGTAATTTAAAATGACTTGTTCGTCAACTCGCGAGACGCGCGCTAGTTGACACCTTCCGATTTTACCTGTTTTTTTTTGCCGTTAACTCGCTCGACCGTGAAAGTCTGATGTATTTATGTGTGCTACTAGTGCACTAAGGGCGGCTTGCGCAACATTTGGTCTAAACAGAATTTACTTAAATGCGTTTATCTTGCTAAATATGTTTAGCCTAAATACAATTAAGAAGGTCTTGCTCACGTCCGTTTGGATGGTAATTTAACTAATCGTAGTTAGGGAGTCTAGGGAATAATATTCTCACATGAGTGCAATCTAACGCACCAATTACTCTAGGGAACTTTGCAATTCTATAGAAATCATACGCTGTTTTATTTTGCTCTTCTGTTGTGCTTGTAAATTTTATATACATCTTAAACAATAATGCAATGGCATGAGTAACACGATGCTCTATTCTACAAGCTGTGCTTTCATGTACACCAATCATGTCACCACAAGTTATTAGCTGACTTCCTGTCGCATAAAATCTCAGCGTACATAAAAGTTGGTTCATAGGAGTGACTGATTTGATCCTGCAAAACAAACAAAAATAGCTACCTATCTATTTATTGAATATTCATTAATAATGAGTACATTTTCTTACTTGTTGCTGGTTTTTAAATGTGGGGCTATTTGCTGTAACAAAATTATAGTGGTTTCTTTCGATAGACGAAACCTTCTGAAGAATTTGTCGTCCGAATACATTCCACATAAGTCTGCTCTCTCAAACGATTCCCTCGGTCTGTTGATATATTCTATAATCTCCTCATCGTCGTCAGAATACAATTCCCACAAATCCATCTTACAAACTTCCTACCTAACTTTTTACAATCTTTTATTAAATAATAGTAAAATTTCTATAACCTCAAAATGATGACGCGCGATTGCTACTAAACGTATTTAGCGACGCTAAATAGCCATCTTTGGGTATTTAACTTTGACAGTTCGTTAAACGTGATTAGTGCCTAAATTTTTGTTGTGCAAGACGCTAATTATAATTAGCAGACTAAATGCGTTTACGTCGCTCTTAAACTGTATTTAACGACGATGCGCAAGCCGCCCTAAATATTTTAGTTTTAATTTCATGAAGCCCTTGAACTACAAACAAAACACTAATGAAAGTTTCCATCATTTATTATCATCATAATCCAAGGCCAATTATAAGTTAAAACTAGTGCACTCAATATTTAAGTTTTCATTTCATCAAGCTCCTGGACATAACGTCTACTGACACAATATTAATCTAAAGTCCCCATTTTAATCCATGGCCCCAAGCATCAGTTAAAACTAGTGCGCTAAATATTTCAGTTTTAATTTCATCACCGGCGAGCGAGCCATTACAGCACTCTTTAAATATTAAATACTCATCGAGATACACTTTTAAGTGGAGTTTTGTACTGTTAGTGTAATGATTAAGCTGGAAGTCGTTATTTTAAGCTTTTAGAGTGGTTTGGCGAGGACAAAAAAACCACCAAATTTTTTAAAAAGTTTATTTGCCAGTTAAGCCGATAGTCCCGGTTGTCATTCGTCAATCTTTGACAGTCGTTACGGGTTGTCAAAAGCCCGCAAGTCTGACAACCAGTCTTACTAAGGGGTTTCGTGTTGCCCAGTAACTGGGCTGTGAAGGTCAGGTAGGCAGTCGCTCCATGTAAAATACTGGTATATTCAGCTGCATCCGGTTTGACTGGAAACCGACCCCAACATAGTTGGAAAAGGCTAGGCAGATGATGATTAGCTAGTTCCTTGGCATGGGTGGTGTGTCTTGGGTCATTTATAACAGCAACGTTCATAGGCCGCATCTTCGTAAGTTATGCCTAACGCGTAATTAATTGAATTGCGAAACGTAAGCACCGTCAGACTGACAAGCAAAGGTCACCAGTTCAAAGCTCGCTCGATGCACTTCATTGATTAGATTTCACTATCCTATATTTAGCTTCATAAATATCTGCTCTCAAAACGGTGTAGGAAAACATCGTGAGGAAACCGGCATATCCTGGAACCAAAAATTCGAAGACTTGACGTGACATCTACCAACCCGCAATGGGCCTGCGTGGTGGATTACGGCCCACGTTATAGGTTGATTATGTTATGTAAGTATGTGTTTGTTCTTGCGATACGAAAACATTAAACATTAAAATACTAATCAGTATTCTCGCACTTTAACAGCTACCCTTAAAAATCACACCAAAATTACCTATTTAAATATTCTCTTTGAAAAAACCCATTTCGAAGAACCTTCAACACGACTGTGTTAAAAAGTCCGTAAAAAAAGAAAAATCACAGAATTACAGCGAAGAAGTACCAAAATAAATTGACGATGCATTCCCCCTTAATTTAGAATTCCCAAGCTCCCTTTCCCCACAAGCTATTCTGTTGGAATTTAATTACAATTGTAAAAACTTTCAGTTTTCCAACAATAAGGAAGTATTTTCCTTAAGTAATGCCATGGGGGACAGATGGGTTGTCACGTGATTGACAGTGGAATCTACCTACTTTAGAGTTTGGGGGAAATAAATTATTTCTTCACATTTCTCAAATGCTTGGACATTTTGTTTGGCAAGCTGTATATTTCTTAGAAAACGTCGTGGCTTATAGTTTGGTATAAAGGTAAATAAATAAACAGAAAATGTATTTTTAATGTTTATAAAAGGTACGAAGCGTTGGTTGGTAGGTTCTTTATTACGACAATGTAAAAATTGTTTTTTTTTTTTATAAATCCCTAAAGAAGACTTTCTTAAGCAAAACAAATCGCGGGAAATTTTAGTTTTTTAAAGTTTTGAATACTAGACTATTTGACGCCTCTGAAAGAATGGCAGTTGTGATTTGAATATGTCCAGAAGGCCAATTCTCGGAATTAAAACGTTCAAATACTAATCGCAATCTCATCTCAGCGACAATCGATGTCAAAAACTTGTCAAAAATGTAGTGAGATTAGAGGTATTTTTGACAGATTGAGACTGAGATCAGACTGTAAACGTTCTTAAAATTACGAGAATTGCCCGTCTGATTTGAAAATTAATAAAATAATAATAATTTTTCTGATAAACAAAATACATAGGGACCTAACTTTTCATTAAACCGATTAAAAGAAAAATAAATTCTAACATAATTTTGCACGCTTTTGACCACCCTCCGAACATAATCCTTCCAAAAAACTTGACTTGTTAGTGAGCACACAGCGTCTTTGCCCATCAAATACCTATCCCTCTTTGAATAAAAGCCAATCAATCATGATTACCCATCGTGCCGTCACTCAACCACACTCCCCTAATCTACAATATAATTACCCTATACCCCCATTATAAAAAAAATTGCAAGATTATAAAGAAAATAGGGTTCCGCAGTTACAGTCACCAAAAAAGATAAGTAACCGGGATAGTCAGATATAGTTGAAGTTAGTAAGAAACCGTTAGATGGTTTAAATGACCCTGGTTACCTATTACTTTTGGTGACTGTACCTGCGGAACCCTATTTTTTTACATAAACTCACACCTATTCCGAAACTACAGAAAGTCACCTGCTACGTTCCTTACATACTCCTTTGGCTTCGTTTACGTTCAAGAAAATTTCTTAGTCGTATCTCATCTATCCTATAGTTTACAAAAGAACCCAGTTACCCAAAATAGTTTTAATCTTTGGGTAATGATATACAGCCTCATCATCATCTGCCTAGCCTTTTTCCAAAGTATGTTTGGGTCGGCTTGCAGTCTAACCAGATGCAGCTGATACTTTTTGTATTTTAAGTGGAGCGACTGCTTAACTGACCTCCACAACCTAGTTACTAAGTATTACCTAGCAACTGGGTTGTGGAGGTGGAGAAGCCCGAAAGTCTGAAAACTAGTCTTAACCAGGTAACAAGGTAAGGTAAGGGAGGTAGATAAGGTGGTCTTACCTTGGTAAGACTAGTTGTCAGACTTTCGGGCTTCTGACGACCCGTAACGACTGTCACAGATTTACGATAACGGCCGTGACCAACGGCTTAGCGTGTTTTTCGAGGCACGGAGGGTATCTTAGTATGTAAAGATGGTCACCCATCCACGGAACCAACCGCGGCAACCCTAGCTTAACCTGATCAATCAATTATTATCGTTTTCGTCGCTTGTCTATGTCTATTTGGTACAGAACTGTATATTTATAACAATAATGCTCGTAGGTAGCAGATAGAAATTTCTATACAAAAAGTTTTAATATTATGTTTTTTATAGCCTCTATAACGGCATACATTACAAGACGAAGGTAAACTATAAAATTTTCGTTAATACAGAACCCTTAGCCCGCACATTCAACACGCCCTTGTCCGAATTTTTTATCTGGCAACGCAGTCCATTCGCAAAATTAAGCAAACTTCCCGTAGAGCGTTGAAATTAAACTTTCCCGTCTACAGTAGAGTGCTGTCCGTTTTTTAATGTGAAACCATGCTTGAAAACTTCTGTTTAATGTAGAGCTGTGGACTGCGGACTCTATTTGTGTCACTCTATTATTTTGTAGAGTTTTCGGGCGAGATCTGCTTACCAAGTTTTGAGGGCACGATTACAAAACTGTTGTTGATTCATGGACTAGTGTAACGCCTGGGTTTTCTAAGAACATGGTTATAAAAGACTAAGTAATAACAACCACACAGGTCGATCGATCAGGTTAAGCTACGCTTGCCGCGGTTGATCTGTGGATGGGTGACCATCTTTACATACCGAGACCCCTCCGTGCCCGAAAGTCTGACAACCAGACCCCCCAAGGAGTATCGTATTATCTAGTAACTGGGTTGTGGAGGTCAGATAGGCAGTCGCTCCATGTAAAATACTGGTATTCAGCTACATCCGGTTAGACTGGAAGCCGACCCCAACATAGATGGAAAAAGGCTAGGCAGATGATGATGATGGTGGTTATGGATGGACTTCATGAAAATCTGTAATTTTCATCAGTATTTTACAATAAGGTGTCAAAAAACGCTCTGTGTTCGGACAGCCGTTCTTGTGTGACCATTTTTTACTTTCTTAGGAACCCAAAGCTTTTGGTATGAGTCATTTGTCTCAACTAGTTTCATCTTTCTGAGTGACCGACCCCTTGAAAATTCAAAAGTGCCTGTAATTGGTTTATCCTACTAATATTATAAATGCGAAAGTTTGTATGGATGTATGGATGTTTGTTACTCTTTCACGCAAAAACTACTAAACGGATTTGGATGAAATTTGGCACACAGGTAGTTTATAACCAGGAATAACACATAGGATACTTTTTATCCCGAAATTCCCACGGGATCGAATCTTACGCGGGTGAAACCGCGGGGCGCAGCTAGTTTGAAATAAATGCTTTGAGTGTGAGTTTTGAGTTAGCTTTGTGGTTTTGCGTAGAAAATATGCGAACGTGGGTGTTGTAAATAACAGTTATAGATCTAAAGTAACATCCTGTTGTATGATGATATCATTATTATACTGTGATCGTCAATGCTTTTGCAAATTATAGTGATTCCAGTTGTTATAATTATGACCATTTGGTCGTCGATGAATCGATTTCAAATTTAAATTAATGCGAAACGCGTGCTATTAACAGATAAGTGATCACAGGATGCTGTCCTAATTACCTCGACTCCCACGCATAGCCTGAGTTCATCTTTTTCGTAGTAATATGAATCAAATTATGTACTCAATTTTCCGTCCTTACACATAATTATTTATAGTGGTTTTCAAATTATAATTTGAAAACCATTTATCGATTTACGTGTTTTTAGGGATTTGGCAAGGTTTTAGTACCTATAAATACTAATATAATTTTGTCATATTTAGTGGGTGTAACGAATATCAACCTACTCTCCCTACCCTACTAAAACGTTCGGTTTCGCTGCCACTAAGCGACACATAAATGTAAAGCCTAAACAAATTGCTCTGTTGAATTTTCAATGCTCGGCCTAGAGCGCTGAGAGTTGAAAATCCAACGGTGTAATATACCTATTTGGGTGTTGCCTGATGTTAGTGAAAGCAACAGTGAGTTGACAGTTGAGTGCAGCTTTTATATATACATAAGGTATATAAAAGCTCTCCATCTACATACAACAAATAAGCAATCAACAGTCTAAAACAGCTACACACGCTGACCCAGTTACAGACAATCAAATTGAATCAAACAGACTCGAACTTCTAACACGATTGTAGTGAATTAGCAATTATAATTGTTGAGCTATGAGGCGAATCTTGTGCTTCATCTAATTACGGGCTAGTTCCAACGCTCGGGTTGGATCTATCCCTAAATTATTGTGAATCTTGGGAGTCTGTTTAGCATTTAAGACGGCTTAGTGAAAGTTATGGTGCGGGTTTCTGCATGTGAGATTTGTGACTGTTTAACCTTTGATACTGGAGAAATAGAGGGTTAGATTGTATGGCAACTTTACAGATTGTACTTGGGAGTGGCTTTGTCCTTTTTGGCTTTTCATTCCTGTAAATAATAATAATTAGTCCTCCAGACCGAATTTCGGTTACGGCAGCCAATCTCAACGGAGAGGTATCTACGCGGGAGATATTATAGTGCAGAAGTGTGTGGCAGACAAGGGTGCACTCACTCTTCCCTCACTTTTATAGTCTGATGGGACGGCAATCCGACACGACCGGAGAGAGATCCGGCACAGGATCAACGACTTAACGAGCTTTCCGCCAACTTCCCAACTCCGGGCTGGTACAGAGAAATTCCTAATGGAAAAACGAAATAGCACCTGTACCTACATACCGATGCTTTAAGGAGGTATATTGGGCAAAACGCTCGCGATCCCTTCTAAAGACATCACAGATGCGTCTCCTTCCCAGAGACACAGCTGAAATGTCTAATGTGCACACAGTTGTCGTGTTGTCTTTTAGTTTACATTTGGTTTATTACTCTGCTACTCATGCCCTTTAAGGCGCTGCCCTAATGACGGACACCGTACAATACTCAGTTTGTTGTTGTACAGTTAGGCGTTATGATACATATTACAAGCCAGAAATTGAGTGTACTGTCAAATGTTCAAAGAAAATATTATTCAAAATTATTTCATGAATGCATGATAAAACCATCGAAAAACAGAGCTGAAAAATAATAATATATTCGTCTCATAATTTCTCAAACATTTTGAGGGTAAACTATCATATTTTTTTATGTAATGATAATAAAGGGAGTTCAATCAACTAAAGAAATACATAAAAAAAAATGCCACAAAATTATTTTTATTTTGGTGGTCATTTCATTAACAGTTCAATCAAATTACATCAAGCGCATCGCTGTTTTGAACCTTATTTACTGCCGCGATGCGCTATTGTCAGTTTATCAATTACCAAAAATTTTGCTTCTTACCGCTTACAGCACCGCTGCAATCAGCAGACATTGGTAAGTTGGTAGTCTTTCCCACACTATCAACACACCAAGAAGTATCGCACATCCAAACCACGTAATCCGTAATCGTATTCAAATTTACTTCCAAACCACATACCCCATAGCGCTATTGTCCCTTAAATAAATAAGTTGAGAGCTTCAAGTTTCTCGCCCTAGGCCGACTTAGTGGCACAAAGTAGATCATGCAGAAGGTCGGCTCCATGAAACGGGCGAGAACAGGCGCCCTTACATATAGACACGTATTATGCATTCGTACTTTTGTTTCTAAACATGTATTTTTGGAAAACTAACTTTAATTCTCAGACATAAAGTTTGGTTTGTGTTAAAACTCTGACTTTTTCAATAGTGCCTATTAGTCATTCTAAAACCAACTTAATTTACACTACAAAAAAGCGTTTCTTGCCCGTTTTTCTCCATAGAGATCTACGTTTTGGAATGGGCGACTGGACAAGCTTCGACTTTCTGACTAATGTTCGGTACATTAGTCAGAAAGTTCAAGCTTGTCCAGTCCTTCCATCCTTCTCCATCCTTGACAATTCAAAGGAGCCTGTAAATGGTTAAGCATAAACAGCTTATAATGTTCCTACTGCTGCGACACAGGCCTCCTCTCGGTGGGTGGAGGGCGTGTGCCGTAATCCACCCCGCGGGTCCAGTGCGGATTGGTACAGAATTTTTGGTTCTAGGATATGCCGGTTTCCTCACGATGTTTTCCTTCACCGTTTTCAGAGCATTGGTGATGAAATGATTCACAAAAAGTAAAGCGCCTCTCTGGGATCGAATCCGCGACCTACAACTTGTCAGTCGGGGGCCACTGCGCCACCACTACTCCCACCTTGCAAAATGCTTTGAGTTAAGTTTGCACACGCTGTACGTGAAGCATGTCTATGTGTGCGTGCGTTCTCGCTATTTGTATAGAGCTGTCCTTCTGTGTCTATCTATTTAGTGGTCGTGTGTTGGATCCTATTGTTTCACTAACAATTGGTTTAATCTCATACTAAGTGCGATCCGTGATTTCGCCTGAGGATGTGCGGAAAGTATCCTCATTGTATCCTCTTTTGGGTGGGTAGAACTAATTGAAATAGTGAGTTATAGTGGGGTGTGATCACTTGGTTTATTTGGATGATGTCTGGAAAAAACGGTCGTTGATTTCAACATATTTATATTTCAACATATATATTACAACATTCAGTCGTTGATTTGTAACTAACGTCATCATCTGCCTGCCTTTTCCCATTTATGTTGGTGTCGGCTTCCAGTCTATCTGATGCAGATGAATACCAGTATTTTACATAGAGCGACTGCCTATCTGATCTCGACAATCCAGTTACTGGTTGTCAGACTTTCGGGCTTCTGACGACCCTACGAATGACAGCCGGGACCAACGGCTTAACGTGCTTTCCGAGGCAAGGAAGGGTCTTGGTAGCGATGGTCCCATCCACGGACCAACCGCGGCAAGTGTAGCTAAACTTGATCTATCGAACCATGCGGCTGTCATTAATTAGCCACAAGCCCCTCTTGTAACTAACGTATTTGTTGCAATTCAAAGATAGGTTGATGATGAACCCAAGTTGGAAAAAGTAAAAAAAATTATCACAGCTTGCATAAACTTTGTTTCAGTTTATAGAGGTATGAGGAACAGGGTGTAAGGTTCACTCATCCTCCATTGAAAAGGGAGGATCCTCCGACCAGACGGGTGTTGTGTCTGGCGGGAAATTGCCCAACGATTGATATTGGGAAATTGTATCTATGCTAAATGCACGGTAAACTCTGCTTGCGAGATGCAGGATTTGCGTGACGTCAGTATGCCGTGTTGTTCGCATGTGGCGTTGTAGATACCGCTACAAGTTTCATAATCTATTTTTTTCATTCGTAGTCTGTAAATTGAAGAATCATATGGGAACATTGATTTTTGTGTACCTAGGATCTAAATTCATGACACATTTCGCATCACAGTACAAAGTACAATGAGTTCAAGTACACACAGCCTCTTACTCGCCGAATCAACTGATGAAACTTTCGAGTATCCTTGCCACATGTACCTATCGAAAACTATCAACAACAAATTGTTGAAATCTAAGTGCGTTCCCAAATTCAGCCCGGGGTTGTTTACAAGTATGTTCCGATCGTAACCTTGTAAGCCTCAGGCTACAAATTAAACTTACACTAGTTACCATGCTCGTTCTGTTTGAGAGGTCAGTTGTCTCATTTTACACTCTAGTTAAATATTTTCAAAGGAGGAGCAGTGAGATTCAACTTGTGCTACAATTGAAAATTGTTCAAGTAAAAATCAGAGGTATACAGGGTCAAATGAAATGAGCTTGCGAAACTCCGCATCAGTGATGGGTATAGATTTCTACACACGATAAAACAAGAATGAAATTATTTTGAATTTGTTCAAAATAATTTCATCAGGGGTCATCGACTGCAGTTAGTGTATTATTCACTTGAAATATCAATGTAAACATTAGTTTTTTATGTGTATACTTCACAGACATGATTAGTATCGATGTCTAAACACGATTAAACATATTTTATCAACTCGTACTTCAAGTAACAAAACTCCCAGCGGTCGTGACCCCTAAAAAAAACATCAAATATTTTTTATTCTCATTTTATCGTGTTTCACATGTAAGACAGTTTGCTTTGGAAACATTATTGTTGTCGGTCACATCGCAGCGGGTTGGGAACTACAACTACATACGCCGACACGCGTCGACAGCAGCCGTCAACACCCGTCGACGCCCGCCGTTGCCACACGTCAACGGGTGCAGTTGCCTCTGTCGTAGATGCGTGTCTCTCGTGTGTACGCTCACACGACACAACATATGTTATCATAATCAGTCTATAATATTCGCACTGCTGGGACACAGGCTTCCTCTCGGTGAGAGGGAGTGGGCCGTAATCCACCCCGCGGGCCCAGTGCGGGTTGGTAGATGTCACGTGTCTTAGAATTTTTGGTTCTAGGACGTGCCGGTTTCCTCACGATGTTTTCCTTCACCGTTTTGAGAGCAATGGTGATGAAATAATTTAGACAAAGTAAAGCGCCTGTCGGGGTTCGAACCTACGACCTATAACTTGTAACGGACTGAAATATGTATAAGAAAACTCGTAGGTTCTCTGTTTTTATAAAAAAAACACACTGAAAGCAAAAAAACCCTCTCCCCCGTCAAACATATATAAAAATCTTTAGCCCTCAGTTCAGTGAGCACCAATCCCCTGTAGTTATACCTCCAACATATTTCTGCGACCCTGGTACAATCGGTCACTTTGATCGTCCATACGAAACGGAATCATAAGATTATTGGATAATAACTTCGGAATACCTATAGAGCTTGCCCTTAGTGAAACTGATATTTTATGGCTGTCGTATTAGTACGGCGTAGCCTAGGGAATAAGTACGGTTTGAATGAGGTTAGCGTTTTATTATCGACCAGCTTTTGCCCACGGGAAAAGCCGCCGCGGTAAAAAGTCATACTCTGTGTCCCCAGCGCCGTGGTAACTGCGTAACCACACTACAGTAACAATGACTTTAACTTTGACAGTTTAACAACATTCATCGCGTTTATTACGTTGTTGAGTAGAGACATTTTTCGAACATATGAAGCAATTGATTAGCAATATGCTTCAAAATGATTAAGTACGGGTTGGTAGACTTTTCATGTCTTCGAATTTTTTGCTCTAGAAAAGGCCGGTTTCCTCACGATGTTTTCCTTCACCGTTTTGAGAACAGTGGTGATGAAATAATAAAAAAAAAAATCTTCTGATTATGTGTATGTGTAACCAACATAATGGTCAGCCATTACGTTACGTTGCACCTGCAACAGTTCAACACCAGAGTTCTCTGACGAACACTGGTGTATACCTAGATGGTTGTACCAAGTTTTGAGAGTTCCTAGGACTTACAATAATATCTATCTACAACTAGAAAACAATTACTCCATCCCCATAATATCACCCACGTACACAATCACGTGAATATAATTCCAGATCTACTTTAAGAAGCTTACGGTCATAGCAACCAACGCCTAATTCTCTGCGCTGCCAAGCAAACCTAATCCTGCTTAAGGCGCAAGCGTCAGGGTAGTCCGCGAAGTTCAAAATGTTCTTACTTTTTTTCAATTTGCCAGGGAGTATTAAGTTGTGGTTGTCGCGACCGTGACAAATATATATTTTTATAGTATTATTTTCTCCTTTATTTCATTAAATATATATAAATTGTATTAAAAAAAAATGAATATAAAAAATATAAAAACATTTTAAACTATAAAAAGTAGTAGCCCACCGGTATCGGGAATAGGGTCCAAGCTACTGGTCAGGGCTCCAGAGAGAGGAACCTCTGGACGATGCGAGCCGTGTCCAGAAGTACCGCTTTCTGAATCAAGCTCTTGATCCAGCTGCCCAACGAGAGCCTCCTCAGGTGTTGGTCGAGGCTCTTGGCTATTAACCCATTGGCTGTCACGACTAACGGCACGATTATTGCTAAGTCCACCTCCCACATGACGACAACCTGGCGAGCCAAGTCAACAGTATTATAATCATTTATATCATCAATACTCAGCAACTCTCTCAGTTCAAATTACCCTATTAAATGACTTTTTCATGAAATCATGACATTTGAGGCCAATTGTAACGAAGAGAGTTGTATTGATGATTATAATGATTATAATTCTGTAAATACATAATATTTGTTACAGTCGCGAATCGTATTTCAATCATCAACATCATCTGACATCATCATCTGCGTACCCTTTTCCCAACTATGTTAGGGTCGGCTTCTAGTCTAACCGAGTGCAGCTGAAATCCAGTCTTTTACATGAAGCGACTGCCTATCTGACCTCCACAACCCAGTTACTGGGTTATACGATACCCTTGGTAGGACTGGTTGTCATACTTTCGGGCTTCTGACGACCCGTAACGACTGCGAAAGACCCATGAATGACAGCCAAGACCAACTGCCTAACGTGCTTTCCGAGGCATGAACATACAACCTGACACTGACGTGATAATGAAAAAACACGTAAGAAAATTTGAATGTAACGGTCTACTTAAGCGCATCCCCCTTAATAGAGGACCATTCAAAGTATTGCTAATTGAGGGTAGATATCAAAATAATCGTTCAATTTAAATCCCAAATTATTAAAATTTCAACTAAAAGGGAATTAATGAATACCTTGTAAATTGGAGCCGAAGCAAAGCGTGATTATTTTAATTTGAAAACTGTTGGCTTTTCGCAAATTTTGTACTACTGGAATATTTATCCTCTGACGGGAGAGGGATGTATAAATACTGAGCGCAGTCTTTTTGTGTAGATGGACCTGCTTAGTTATTTACGCTTTTTTGTCAGAAGTGACGTTTAAAAATTTAAAATGTTTTACAATATTTTTATAATGTTCTTGGGAAAAAAGGGTTCTCTTTATTTCTGGCGACACACAGTCATTGCTATGCTCCTAGTATAAAAAGTAGGGGTGCTAGTAAAATGACAGGCGTATTTGATTTTGTTAGGTTTGGTGATCAGTATCCGCGGATTTTTTAAAGTTGCTAAGATACACGAAAAATTTAGTGAAACCGCTTGCGCTGGTACGAACATGTAATGAGACGAGATGCTGACCATGCTGCATGCTCAAAGAGTCATGAATATAGAAGTTGGAAAAAGAAGTTGTTACATTGGCTATGAACAATAAAAAATGACATGATGGCGAGGAACACAACAAAAGAGGAACCCAGAACCATACGGTGTGGTGCAGAAGTACACGGAGGGCAGACCCCAAATCATCATTATCATCATTTCAGCCGAAAGACGTCCACTGCTGGACATAGGCCTCCCCCAAGCACCTCCACTTCGACCGGTTTTGTGCTTCTCACATCCAACGGGATCCTGCGGCTTTAATAAAGTCGTCGGTCCTTCTTGTGGGAGGCCTTCCAACGCAAATAAATTGGCATAGTAGAAAGAAGAAGGTGTTTGGTGATCAGTAGCTACTTTGGGTAAGGGCCCTGCAAGGAGATGCTCCTTTGGTGGTAGAGTTGTCCATTTTCTATCAGGTATCAATTTAAACTGTATAGTTTTGCCTCTTACTACATATTTGCATCATTCTGCATACATCTTCAAAGTGTGTTCTAAATCAAAATGCTTTCCTCTATAAATTGCTACGTCCAATTTGTCGTGTGCGTAGGCGGAAGAAACGTCTGTCATTGGACAATCGCCGGTGTCGCGTCATGTTGCATTGTTCTCATTGGTTACTGTCGCGCCGACATACGAGTATACAGTGTTTGTGCCGATGTCAAAACTGAATTGTTGATTCAAAACGACTGTGTGGATGATATTATTGTAACCACTACTGTTGGTTGCGATAGTTGGTTAGTGATGTCCGCATGCGGGAAGTTTATGCATGGTGATAAAAATGTAGCTTACGAACTTCATATTATAGATGGATAGGTAGATACTCTTTATTTGTACACCATAAAAATTACAGATATAAATGTAGTTTTTATCGCTAAATTTTTAAAGATAACCTACAGACTATTATAGTCTCTGCAACAGTTTTATCGTTAAGTTTTGTCATCTTTTAATGTAGCATTTTTTAGATGTCTCTTTAGCAAAATTGGAGATGTTAACTTATGCGATTGCTCTAGGCACAACTCTTATAACTAGAATTGATCGCACAAAAAACCTGTCGCCAATATTCCTTCTGTTCCTTGCAAGTCGATGGCAATCTAAATTTAGTCAGCCCAGAATATGGCTGTTATAAAACTGTTCTTCCTCACTACATTTAAAACGAACACACCAAAACTAACTTCAAATACAACCTTACTTCTAAATCTCAATCTTGCCTACAACTGTCGGTCATCACAGAGCCTGAGCCTAACAAATCAGTGTAACCCGTTTGGCGGTGCCATCCATCTTGTTTATAGCCCAAAATGGTGGATGCTAATCCCTTTCAGACCAGCGAGTGTCTGTATATCATTCTATCGGTTCATGTTATTTATAGGAACCACAGAATTACTCGCATAAATTGGCGGCTAGTCAAGATTTAATCTAATGCCAAGTGTTGAGGTTATGTGAAGCATATTTTAAAGTCTTCAAGTCTTGAGTGGATGATGACTTCTAAGCACACGTGTACCATAGTAAGGGATGTACTTGTGGTGAGCCATCGTTGGCCGTATCTTCGCTTACCATCAGGTGGGAGGTTGGTAAAATATGAATTATTTATTTGGGATTTCCATCAAAGGATACACATATACAATTTATATAAACAATCGTAAAAAAGGTTATTTTACGTGTGCTCCTTTAATTACAGGAAACCACAGCATGCACATATAACTAGGTGTAAGTACGATAAAAATAAAAATAGAAAAACAAATGGTGAATTATAAAATTTGAGGAAACACTAAATAAAATTAACTAACAGGATATAATTAACAGGATGGAAATAGAGAAAATAATTTATTAAAGAGGAAAAATATTAACATCTCAAGATTGAGTTTTCATAATACAATTGTATAGTTACACAATAAGTATTAGTGGCTCGTGGCAACGCTACAGCGTTGAAGGACACGCATGCTACTATCCAGGGCACTAAGATATGTGTATGTGTGGTATACTAAGGTTCATATGTGTATAGTTGTGCGAGATATAGTAATTTAGTTTTTTCAAATAGTATTCTAGTGGGAGTAAGATAGTGATAATGGTATAGGGTTTTAATAATTTTATTTTGGGTTCTTTGCTTGGGATAGATTTGTAATGTCCATAAACCAGTCAAAACTCAAACTCAAAGGTTTTATTTCAAGAAAGTCTGAAACCAATTATATCCCATACAACTTAACTAGACACCTCGTTGGAATGCGGCACTACAAACTCGCACAGGTTGTACAGGCACTTTTGAATTGTCATAGAGTCGGTCAGTCAGAAAGAAGAAGGTAACCCATCCCAAAGCGTAGTAGGTAAGTTTCATGTATAAAGCGCAATAACTGTGACATCGGTCTCCTAATGACCATTTAATGAACGGCTCAAAGGGGAAGTGGTCATAATTGAAGTATGTCCGTAAATAGTGGAAGTAAAAGCAATTAACTATGTCAAGAGGCCACTCACCTCGCACGCTTTCATGGTCACCTGACATTGATAACGCTACATTTATTGGGTTAACTATTCTTTTGGGACTGACTGTAATGATATTTTTCGCCTACTCATATTTCTATTTATCGATGACGGTACCTATTTAACTACTTCTGTAAGGGTAGACTTGAGCGTCAGTTACGGTTTTGAAAGGCAAAGTCTAGACGAGAAACGAGCATTGATCAACAAATCCTTCCACGTTTAACCTGTGTGCCTTCAAAGCAAGAGTGAACTGGCAACATCTGGGCACGCTCGTTCCATCATAGACTTCTTCCATCGCTTTCGATCAGGCGTGATCTAGATCAAGAGCGGCCAATTCGGCAACAAATATTAAAAAAAAAGCTTCGTACTAGGTACGTGTTGGTTATTTTTGACCGATATGTCCATGATTCCTAAATATTTTTTTATGATTGCGAGACAACACTAGACTGTTTTTTTTTTTTTTGTTAGCGTACGTTGTGTCCCACGGCTGGGCAAAGGCCTCCCCTATTACGATCTCTGGCCTTCTTGGCCCTGCAAACGTTACCAGATCGTCACACCACCTTCGCCGCGGTCTACCTCTACAGCGATGTCCCCCCTCAGGCGTCCAGTGAGTGGCGATCTTTGCCCATCTCTCCGGGTGTAGTAACATTCGAAATATAAGATATATTTTTTCACAAAAAAAACAGAAGGATTTAACACGTATATGATACGTTCCGACACGTGTCTGTAACTAGGTACCCTTTGTCCTCATCACACGTCGTGTTAGAAAAATTGAGACGGAAAATGAATCGTTTGATCTATCACAGTAAGGCCAAAAGACATAAAACTAGACAAAGACTAAGGGCCGGTTTTTTGATCCGTAGTTAACTCAACCAATTGTTAAAAATAGTAACTAATGGTTAAATTTTAGCAAAATGTGTTTTTTGATAAATTTTTAGTTTATCTAATGATATAATATCATTGCTAATGGTCAAATAATTAACTATTAGTTTAAAAAAATAACCATTAGAGTCCATTGGATAAACTAAAAATTTACCAAAAACACATTTTGCAAATATTTAACCATTAGTTACTATTTTTAACAATTGGTTTAGTTTAACTAAGGATAAAAAAATCGGCCCTAAGGATTACATGCCACGGCGGCGACCTCTCGCGTCCGGCCCTGGTGCAAGCCATGGTCAGGGGCGAGAGAGAATGGGAGGCAGTCACCTCCTTCTGCGAAGCAGTCATGCTAGCGAAGGAGGTGGCGGGGAGGCTGAGGGAGAACACCTCACGCCTCAGCCGCCGCGGGAGACGCTCCGGGCGTCGGGAGCCGCGTGACGACTCCCGGCCACCGTAGGCGCGGGCCTGCGGGCGGTGAGTAATGGGTAGCTCACCGTCCGATCAGGACCAGGCCCGTGCCGGACGGCGCGTTGTGTTCCACGCGCGCCTCAAAGAGATGTCAGCAGAAGACGGGGCCCCACAGGGCCGAAGCCTGCCGGGGCGGCGGGATTTTCCGAAAGGTTAACCGCTGCCCTGGAACAGAAAGGGCTAAGGACGGAACACGGGTGGGTTTTAGTCAGTAAAAGTCTGACACTCCCTTCCGCTCCACCCAGAGCGGGAGGGGTCACTTGATGATTTCCCATCCACAAAAAAAAAAAAAAAGGATTACATGCCGAAGTTGCCTCACTGCGATACCTGCAGTTTAGCTCGCTACCTCGTCACCTTCATGTAAAACTATAATGCATACTAATAAACACGCAAGCACATGCCGAAGGATACATACATATATACCTCACTGCGATACATCGCAGGCTGCTTGGGAGTTACCTCGATGCCTATGTGAAGACAAAATATTTCTGGCTCATGATTGTTCAAATAAGGTTTTTACAAATAAGGTTCAACTTGTTCTTCTGGAGTAGTTAGAGTGCAGCACAAACACACGACTGATCAACTGGGCTTTCAGGTTCTGAACCGACGTGTTCGGATCTCTATCCATGTAGAAATAGCGATTACCTATATACATCGAGATATGAGATCGCGAGCATCTTCGCCATGTAATTTAACGTACAAAGATGACAAACCACGAGATGGATGGACCAACAAAGGATGCCCGAGAGACGAGAAAATATAACACAGTCCGAATCTCCCATTCTTCAAATGAAAATAGTCGCTTTTTGCGGTAAGAAAGTAAACGCTCAGACCCGTAAATTAAACAAATTAATATTAGCTAAGCAAACATCCTGTCTGCCGGAACCGGAATTCAATGTCAACATTCAAAACCGCCCTTTGATCGCTCCAACTTTTCTGAACCGACAAAAGATTTGATAAAGTGCGTGGTGGCTGCGGCCTTGCCCTCCTTTAGTGCCCTTTTTGGTACAAGTGATAAGAGAGCGATTGGAAGTATTTAATGAGCTTGTTTTACTTGGCAACAGTCTTCTGCTAAACATGAGTCGTTAAAAGTCTATTTTAGTATTTATTTATTTCTGTAATTGCCCGTGACATCACAGCGGGCCCTATCAGAATACCAGCGCTGTGACATTTATTTTTTAAATGTCGCAGCATCATGCTGAGATACGAGGCTTTTGGCCTCGTATCGACTTTCTGTTTCATTTTTCGTTTTGTTACTCTTTTTTTATATATATTTTTTACTGAGCAAATATTTTTTTTAAATTCTTTAGTTTAGTTTGTGATGTTCCTGTACGAGTCGCAATAAATACTTTTTCTTTTCTTTTTTAATCTGCTATCGAATTTGTTACTCTAGGCTCTTCTCGATCAGGCTTTCATAAACGGAAATAGGTATGTGTAGTTCAAATGTGTACCTTATCTCGAGCCTTTAACTTGCACCACATCTCGGTATTCCAGAGATCTTATACGACGGACGATATTAAAAATGATAAGTATTCAGCGTGCCCCTAATACAGTCTTATTCCTTCAGATTGGGCAAGGATTTGTTAAATTTCTCCCTTTTTTTCAAAATGTCATCTTTTATGTAAAGATTTTAGCTGATTTTCGGGCATGGGCAGTCATTAGGTCGGATATTTAGAGGCCCTTTCAATCGTTGGAGGGACGGCTTTTGTTTTTTTTTTTAGAAATTTCTGTGTGTGTTGGATCTTATTAGGATTTCTTTTGACCGTGACTAAGCTGGGTAAGGGTATGGCCTTTTTTAGTGGCAGCGGGGTGGCGAGCGAGACTGAATCTGAAATACAATAGGAAACAGGCGGAGGTACCTACGATAAGGTTCTAAGCAGTTATGTTAGTAAGAGTAGCCCAACCGCGTTGTTACCAAGCTCTCGCTAAAATCTACGTCAAAACTTAACATTCTTCTTATATCGACAATTTTTATCTTTTCGTTACCAAAAATATTAAAGAAATTGTTTCATCAATGAGAAGAAGAAGAAGAAGAAAGAAATGCGTTTATTTGCGGTCAACATGACGCAAAAAAACACAAAAAAATAAAATAAGAAAGGTTGGGGAAAACATATGCGTCAATTCCAACGCAAAACAGTTATCGCTCAGCATTATGTTGCTTTTAAGGTATCACCAGACCCCAAAACATACAGGGAGGCAGGGACATCGACGCTCAACCTGTTACTATGGATGCAGTGCATTTCAACACAACGTGCGTAGAAATTTTTCGCCAATATTTAAAAAAAAATTGCTCTACCATACATTTGGACCGCGTAGATATTATTACCATAAAAAGATACAAAAGATAATGGGAATAAAAAAAAACAATACAGATCTATAATCACACAACAAAAATAGTTTCAGCATGATACTGGGGGACCCACTGGGGGATATGGGGGACCCACAGTACAGAACTTATTTTCAGTAGCCACCCGAAAACGTTAACGAGAACCAAGTCAGGTTAAAAGATGTACAGATTAAACAGATAGTTAAGTAAAATAAGTCAACAGTCACCCTGCAAATTAAATTACAATAATTGCAACCGTCATTGTACAAACAGCATTCCTCCAGATATTGCTTAATGTACCATCGACGTCGGTGTTACCGGGTGTTGACCACAATTCGACAATTTAATCGCCCGTGTTTAGGCTTCGTTAGACAATCCGACGGTAGATTAGGTTCGGGAGCTTAACCATCGCAGTTTGTTTTGTCATTGTGGTGTTGATATGTCCGTGGTTGAGGGTCCTAATTTCTATCACACGATGGGTTGGCTACTTGCACAGTTTTCATATCAAAGCCGATTGTTGCTTCAGTATTTAATTTAACTTTAAGTAAGTAAGTGAAAACTGCACAAAAGTCCATTGAGTTACACGGTCACACAGACAGACACGAAAAGCGATTTTTTTATACTATGTATAGATATAGATAATATAAGATAACCTTTCTGATCGTTGACGTGTATCAACTTCAAAGGAGTTATGATATCCGAGATTTTTGCTTCAGCTGGTAAAGAAAATTAGTCCTTGGGAACACTTGGCTGGTTTTAGATCAGTCAACTGTTCTTTTTGTGCTCTTTTTGAGAGACTCTTTTACATGTAGAAATGGCTTGGGCACCTATTTGTGACGAGCTTTGAGTTTCTGTACAGGTAAGATTAGCTTCTGACTGCAACTCGTCCGCGTGAAACTTCTTGTCCCCCGACACGCCCCGTCGCATCGCATCGTCTGCTCACGCTATTACTTCATAGCGTTCTTTCTGACTATATTTATTTTTCTGGTAACTCCAGAGTGCGATCAAACAAAAAAAAAAAAACTCTTTAGCAATATCATCCAAAAAGAGTTTTTCCAATCCGACTGTTAGTTCTAGCGATTGGGGTTCAAACAAACAACCTCTCGCCCCTTATCATATAGAACTTAAATATAACTGCCGAAATGTGGGGTACACTCCTGCCCCACCCTAAGGGGAATACAGGCATGATGTTCTGTTATGTTATTCGTAAAATCCGGGAATCGAACACAGCGACCCGTAGTAAAAAAACCACTGGGCCAGTCGTGCCGTCGAATACTTATTTTAAGTTAGCTTTTCTCCAAGTTAGGACCACAATGTTGGATAAAAAAGAACAAAAACATAATTTTACTTAGAAAAACGTACCATTATTAAAATCGAAACCGATATTCAGAAATAACCTGTTGGAATAATTTGCCATAAGTATGTAACAGGTAGGCCTCTCATTGCCGACCAGTATAATAACCTCCACTTATGACATACTTACAGTTTGTGATGATATGCAAGTTATAAATTGAACGTTTTATTGAGGAAAATGGAAGGAAATCTGAATAATTATTAGAGATAAACGTATGTAGATAATGTTTAATAGCTGTATCGTCTTGTTTATTTATTATGCATCGTAAGATACGTACTTCTATCTTAGGATTTTTTTACGTAAAATAACATCGTGAGGGTCTTAACAGCTGGGCACGCCACAAATGCGGCGATAAGTCCCCTCCTTGAGGAGTGGCTAGAGAGGCGCCACGGTGTCCTTACCTTAAGCCTGACGCAGGTCCTCACCGGAGGAGGCGCGCGTGGTGTTCCACGCGCGCCTCAAAGAGATGTCAGCACGAACGGACGGGGTCCGCTAGGGCCGATGCCTGCCAGGGCCGCGGGTTCTTCGAAATAGATACCGTGGCCCCTGGCACAGGCAACTGAAGGAACACGGGAGGGTTTTAGTCAGTAAAAGTCTGACACGCCCTTCCGCTCAGCCCAGAGCGGGAGAGGTCATTTGATGATTTGAATAAAAAAAAAAGGTTTTAATAGCCGCAAGAGTCTAACGATCATGTTAAACTACACTTGCCGCGGTTGGTTTGTGGATGGGTGACCATCTTTACATACCAAACTCCACTTCTCCGTGCTTCGGAAAGCACGTTAAGCCGTTGGTCCCGGCTGTCATTCGTGGATCTTTGGCAGTCGTTACGGGTCGTCAGAAGCCCGAATGTCTGACAACCAGTCTTACCAAGGGGTATCGTATTACCCAGTGGGTACTATTATCTGACCTCCACAACCCACTCGGGTTGGGTTAGGTCAGATAATCAGTGGCTCCATGTAAAATACTGGTATTCAGCTGTATCCAGTTAGACTGGAAGGAAGCCAACCCCAACTTAGTTGGGAATAGGCTAGGCAGATGATGAAAATTTATAGTTATTTGATCGAATATCCAATAGAAAGAAATAAAATATTTTTATTCCACAAGCATACGAGATTCGATTATTTCTATATTCATGTTCATTTGTGCTACTCATTTTCATAATCACCAGGAATCGTTATGAATCAGCAGTTTATCATAACGGATTTAAATTACAACGTTTCAGTAAATTAATTCATCAAAATCAGGCATTTTTTGATGTACCTATATCAGAAGTTTCTTTTAAAAAATTTTTTTTTGCCTACATTGTGTGCCACTGCTGGGCTAAGGCCTCCCCTTGTTTCTTCCAAACCTCTCTGTGTTGTGCAATCTCTGGCCTTGCTGGTCCTGCAAATGTTACCTCCTCCCTCGGAACATCCATTAAAACATTGATAAATTTAATAATATTCAGGACTGAAAGTAGAACCCAAATATACTGAGAAAATACCAGGTTGACAGGAAATATCAAAGACATCTCCATAGCTAATTCTCATCACCCTTCTCCTGACCATATCCCAATGTATTTAGGGTCGGCGAAACACGTCTTTTTCTTCCATATTTCTCTATTAGTCGACATCTCGGTAGTCACCCTGATTCTAGCCATATCTTACACGCAGTCCATCCATCGTTTACATAGCTAGTTCTGAAAGAAAGAAAGAATGAAAAAAAAGATTTAAAAAACACAAAAATACTAATTTGTTAGATCATTAAGCGATACTAAAGTTTATTGTACATACTTTAGTATTCTTTCGTTCAGTTAAAACAAAAAAAAAAACTTAGCACCATAGAAAGAAACACACCATCAAATCTAGTTCGATCTGCTTCAAACTGGCATAAACTGGTTATAACTGCAGTAATCCAGATGCGAACTGGTCATTAAAGCGACGGATATGAGGCGTAGGTCTCATCGGGCACTTAAATGAAATATCGAATGGACGCCGGGAATCCATGGATATGGCATTTCATGACTAAAATTGTAGTGATTAAGGGTGATTATAAATAAATGTGTAAGTCGGACTTATGACCTTTTAGAACGGAGTTTCTTGAATTTGTTGACTCACAGTTTGCATGTGATGAAAATAACTTTTGACAAAACTCTGGTAAAACTGGTTTTAGTTTATTTTTAGCCCTAGCCTAATTATATTTTATTACTAGCGGCGCCTCGCGGTTTCAACCGAATAAATGTCGATTCCGTGGGAATATCGGTATAAAAAGTATCTTACGTGTTGTTCTGATGTATAAGCTATATTACTGTAAAAAATCATCAAAATCCTTACAGTATTTTTTTCGTGAAAGAGTAACAAACATCCATCCATCCTCACAAACTTTCGCGTTTATAATATTACTAGCAGCGCCCCGCGGTTTCACCTGCATAAGTTTCGACCCCGTAGGAAAATAAGGCCTTCTCTGTTCGAGGGATGGGCTGTAATCCACCACGCGGGCTCGTGCCGGTTGATAGATGTCACATGTCTTTGAATTTTTGCTTCTAGGAAATGCTGGTTTCCTCGCGATGTTTTCCTTCACCGTCTTGGGAGTAGTGGTGATGAAATAATGTACACAAAGGAAAGCGCCTTTCTGGGTTATCGAACCTGCGACCTTTTTTTTTTCGTGGGGAACCTTCATAAGGCACCTGGTCTATACCACTGGGCCACCACTCCTCACTGCAATAAAGGCTTGTTTATTTTCATTCTTAGAAGCAACTATCATTTTCCTTCAAAATACATAGTTTCACATCTATATAATATATCTTTCTTTCTGAACTCCCAACTTTTGCTCTGATATATTGCCCTCATATTCACACCGCTATCATGAAGGACGAACTGCTCAAAACATATCACTTTTTCCATGTTCATTGTTCCCGCAATAACGCGGGTCAGTTTGACAAATTATCCGCATTCCCCGACCACCATACCCGGGTAATGGCAGCACTATCAACTTTATTGTGGCGGCCATTTTGAGTTTCGTATGTTTTGTTTTTGATATTTTAGGTTCTGTTATGTTACATACCTAGTATATTTTAATGTTCTCAAAGCATTTATTTTAAACTAACAGCGCCCCGCGGTTTCACCCGCATTAGTTTCGATCCCGTGGGAATATGGGGATGAAAACAAAAAATATAAAAAGTGTCTTATATGTTAATCCTGGTTATAAGCCATCTGAGTGCCAACTTTCATCCAAATCCGTTCAATAGTGCTCACATCACATCCATCCATACCGACTTTCGCATTGATAATATTAGTAGGATAAACCAATTAGTTTATCCTACTAATATTCGGGCACTTTTGAATAGTCAAGGGGTCGTTCAGTCCACGGACACTATTTTGAAGCATAAAATTGTTACAAAATATTGGTTACATCATACATGTTGAAATTATACATGTGAGAACGATGTAGAAAGAGCTGCACGTTAAAAGCGTCCGTAATAAAAAAGATAAAAACAATTTATAAATTAAAATAAGCCGTGGCAGCTGAGAGATGACCAGTCCCTACTGACAGCGCCCGTTCACGAGCATGACGATCAGCACCATTCAGCTCAACCATTTTGAAGGGAACTTAATGATCCAACACAATACATATTCATAGTCATGTTCAGAGGATAGCCGTATTCATATACCTCATTTGTCAAATTATGTTAAGTAGTTTAGAAGTTATGAGGGAACAGTTGAACATGCATACATACCGGTCAAAATCACAACCCTCCTTTTTACTTCGCCGTAGTCGGGCCAAAAAACAAGAAATTCCAAAAATAGGAGTTGTGAATCAAAAATTGGAGATCAAAACAAAGGTATCACAGAATTTCATCTGTGATGGAGTACAACACGATTCAAAAACTCCCGTGATTCAAAC
Organism: Apamea crenata; assembly: GCA_949629185.1. Classification (NCBI taxonomy): domain Eukaryota; kingdom Metazoa; phylum Arthropoda; class Insecta; order Lepidoptera; family Noctuidae; genus Apamea; species Apamea crenata. Next base: position 1,440,696 of record OX451375.1, read on the forward strand.
AGTCGCACATAGTTTATAATGCCGGCTACAAACGACGAGAAAACATGAATACACCTGACTACAATAAAATCTAACGTGTGTATTGTCGGAAAAGTAATATGAACCAGCTATATTCGGAATGGAATAACGTTGTTTTGTGAAAGGGCTACACACTGTCCATTTCGAAGAATCACAATTTGTTTGGGTCGTTTTCGTCGGTAGTGAATAAATATGAATGCAACTTTCTGTCATGTTGACGAACGCGACGTTCTAAAGTTGAAGACCGAATTTCGGCCATGGCGACCAATCTCAGCGGAGACCAACCTTCGGCGCTTGAGATATTATAGTAAAGTCGTCATTTGCCTGCCTTTTCCCAACTATGTTGGGGTCAGCTTCGAGTCTAACCGGATGCAGCTGAATACCAGTGTTTTACATGGAGCGACTGCCTATCTGACCTCCCGACCCAGTTACTGGGTAATACGATACCCCTTGGTAAGACTGGTTGTCAGACTTTCGGGCTTCTGACTACCCGTAACGACTGTCAAAGATACACGAATAACAGCCGGGACCAACGGCTTAATGTGCTCTCCGAGGCACTTTCTCGGTATGTAAATATGGTCACCCATCCACAGACCAACCATGGCAAGTGTAGCTTAACCTGATCGATCGACCTGTGCGGCACATTATAGTAAAGTAAATCGTTTATTTCAACATCCAAAATTACAATATATGGTATATCGTTAAGTAAGGACGGTATATCGTTGGTCCCAAAATAGGCACAGTCACAGACTGTGCGAAACTAATAAGTCTCCTCTGCACCATTGATGGTGCAGGTCAAAGTGGCATACGGGAAAAGTGTGGTGAAATAGTTGTATTAATATTAATGGTGCAAACGAAACTAATTAGTCCCCCCTGCACCATTGATGGTGCAAGTCAATGGTGCATACGGTACAACGGGGCCTAGTTTGGGTCTTGGGTACCATTAAATAGGTACATTTTGGTAATTTTAGTAATTTGAAACAAAATAAACTAAAATTAAAGTTAAAATTGGCTACAGTTAAGCTAGTTAGCCTCATCGTGACTACAAACAAAACTCCAGGCTGTTATGAAGAAATTCCCAATGGAAAAACATAATAACACTTTTGTCCGACGTCGGAATCGAACCCAGAATCCCACACTCGGCAGTCGTGCTTGCGACCACGAGACCAACGGATCAGTCAAGTGTCGACGATGCCAGTGACGTTCTACATAAGAGACAAAATTAACTTTGTATTGACTCTGTATCTATTTATTATTTTAATCTTTCTCTTACGTAATCTAGTCATAACTAACACACATAAGTTTTCACCAGGTGGCTTCGAATTAAGGCTCTCGTAGAAAGGCGCGACGCGACGGTGCGACGCGATTCTGGTAGAACAATTTCCATTAAGTTTTCATAGAAATTGTTCTACTAGAGTATCGTCACGGTGTCGCGTCGCGCCTAACTGCGGGAGCCTTTATGACTTGTAGGTCGTGGGTCCGAGTTCTTTTAACTTGACAGAAAGCTGCGTTGCTGGGGAGTTTGTTGCGCCATTTCTTCTTAGCTAAAGCACTAAGAAGTGGAAAAGGGCGGGCGTTTTTAGGGACAGTCTTATGTAAATTTTTTTTTCGTTAGACTTCAAAATTAGACTGATTATGTTTTTCTAGGGCTCTCGTCACATCGATCAGAAACTAGAATTAGGTATACATACTCGTAGATGCCAGGATTTCCCACAACCAGTAATGTCGGTACATCCCCGTCGTTTGAGGTTGTATTCACGCCTCACTCCCGTTGTGGGATAAGTACGATTTATTACGGCCTGGACGTAATTAAGTATCTCCTTAATCGGGTCCGTTATTTAGCACAAGCTGCCCACTCGGTTAGGTTTGTATAGATGACCACTTTGGGCATTCCATGAGGTAAATTACCCCTGCTTTATGAAAGCCTGTTTAATGCTGTCAATTCTGAGGACAACTTGAATGGTTTTTGTAAATTTTGTCAACCAATCACAGCTGCTGAAGGATGAGTGAATTTATCTGGCTGACTGAATCCAAGGGTGTGCTTTTTGATTGAATACTAGCTTCTGCTCGTGGCTTAGCCCGCGTGCATGTCGGAAATTATCTCACGCGTACGTGCTACCAGGACATGAGGTCGCATATTTAAAAAAAAAAAAATGTTTATATTAATATAGATATTGGTACAACCACAGCAGTACATACAAAACCTTAATATATAACACAAAGACGAAATAAGAAGAGAAGAGTATGTACGCCTATTAGTATAATATACCTGTAATAGTCCATTCAAACTTATGTTTAAAATTGATGTTATTTCCAGTGAAACCAATATCAACTTTATAATAATGATGATTAAGTTGATTTCAGCAAGTTCAGTCGTTTGATAGTCAAACGACTTAACTTGCTTTCTTAAGCACGGGAGTCAGGTATGTAAAGATGGTTACCCATCCACGGACCGACCGCGGCAAGCGTAGCCTAACCTAATCGATCGACCTGCCTGGCTGTTATTACGTAGCCATGAGCCCCTCTATTTCTACTATCAAACCAAACATTTTTTTTAGGTCCAGCCTAACAGAAATCGTTCTAACCGTTAAAAATGCACAAGTTTTACCGTCCCAGCAGTACTGGTAATGGTACGTACTCGGCTAAAGCCCCATAGTTTATAGATAGTATCTACTAGCTGAAGGTACAGTGAACCTCAACAAGATGTTTCAACTAAAGTCTCTCTCTGAGTGGGAGTGGGTCATAATCCACCACGCGGGCCCAGTGCGGCTTGGAGGATGTCACATGTCTTCGAATTTTTGGTTCCGGTTTCCTTCACGATGTTTTTCTTCATAGTTCTAAGAGCTAAAGATGTAAAAATCGACAAGAATTTGTTTTAATCTTTGTTCGATGTGTAGCTGAGTGTTTCTCGTTTTGCGTGGATGTGTCACATGTTATTCCCCAACTTATTCTGTTTTTGTGTTTTTGCTTTGCGTCACGTTTATATGTCTGTAAGCAGTGGTGGCCCAGTGGTAAAGACCCCGACTACGAGTTGCAGGTCGTGGGTTCGATCCCAGGCACATTACTTTGTGTAAATAATTTCACCACCACTGGGCTCAAAACAATGAAGGGCCTGTGTCCCAGCAATGGCAACATGGCTTATAATACTAATATTTACCGCAAACAAATGTATTTTCTTTCTTTACTTTTTTTTTAAATATATTACTTTTCGCGTACTTAATTGAATTGTAGGTGCCCATTAAATGAAACACAAATAGTAAACAATCAAATGAACTCCTGTCGATGTTTACATCTCTTCGAGGCTGAGTGTACGTACTCGGCTAAAACCCCATAGTTTATAGATGTAGCTACCTTAGTGGGAACAAGTACATTCACTACGTCCTACCTCTACTAATTGAAATCGCCGTGAAAAACGCCTCTGTAGCACGACATTGTGGTACTATTGGTTTGGATGATACTCGATCGAAACTCACGCGACGGCTTATTATCAAAACTACTTGATTTCCACTTGATGGCTTTTCTAAACTGAACATGAAATTTCGTGGTCCCCTGACCCACCCCGTCGCATCGCATCGCCTGCTATTACTTCGTTTTCGCTTAACGTTCTTTCTGATTTTTTTTTGAAGTGAAAACTTGTTTTAGCGGCGTTGTGCACTTTTTTTTTATGTGTAAAAAATGTTAAACTTGCGTCAGGACACGTGACCTGATCAAATATTCGTACGACGGAGCTCGCGTCAGGACACGTGACCCGATCGAAAATTCGTAAGACGGAGCTCGCGTCAGGACACGTGACCTGATCGAAAATTCGTAAGATGGAGGAAGAGTTTTTTGTGATGGGTAAAAAATGTTAAACTTGCGTCAGGACACGTGACCTGATCAAATATTCGTACGACGGAGCTCGCGTCAGGACACGTGACCCGATCGAAAATTCGTAAGACGGAGCTCGCGTCAGGACACGTGACCTGATCGAAAATTCGTAAGATGGAGGAAGAGTTTTTTGTGATGGGTAAAAAATTTTAAACTTGCGTCAGGACACGTGACCTGATCAAATATTCGTACGACGGAGCTCGCGTCAGGACACGTGACCCGATCGAAATTTCGTAATACGGAGCTCGCGTCAGGACACGTGACTTGATCGAAAATTCGTAAGATGGAGGAAGAGTTTTTTGTGATGGGTAAAAAATGTTAAACTCGCGTCAGGACAAGTGACCTGATCGAAAATTCGTAAGACGGAGGGAGAGTAGACCGCATTCCAAAATATCAAAAATGCACAACGTTAATATTCAAGTTTTCACTTCTGCCGGCACTCCCGGAGTGCAACCCGTGTTTTTGGGCTCCTAAGGGTCCTTACGTGAAGTTAGTAGACCATAGACTTTCTCAATAATTTGGCTATCTTATGCAAAAATATTTTTCTAGAGCATAGATATTTCGAGAATATAAAGAAACATTCATAGTTATAATCATTAGGAAACATATTAACTATGAATGTGCGATATGTTGGCCTGAGGAAAATTTTTAGACATTACATTATCAGCATATAATGCTCCCACTGCTGGGACCCAGACCTCCTCTCTGAGAGAGGGAGTGGACCACGCGGGCCCAGTGCGAGTAGGCGGATGTCAAATGTTTCCAATTTTTTGGTTTCTAGGACATAACATTTTCCTCACGATGTTTTCCTTCACCGTTCTAAGAGCAGTGGTGATGAAATTATTTACACAAAGTACCACGACCACCACCACTTGTAAGTCGTTGCCGGTAAAACTGGGCCACTGGTCGTTCTTTAAACATAAGGGGTAATCCTTATTTACCGTCTACTTACTTACTAAAGTTTCATACTGTTTTTATCTGACACAAATTTCATGTATACAGGGTGGCAGGGACATCGACGCACAAACTGTAAACATGAATTTTCAGCACATGATTCTAGTGTATAAATTTTTCGTCGGTTATCAAAAAAAAAAACTGCCGTTTTATAGAAAAGTGTACGGTCAAAATGTATGGAAGAGCATTTTTTTTTATATTACCGACGAATAATTTCAACGCTAAACTGATTTACATCCGTCACCTCACACGTCAGGTCCAGTTAAAAACCAGCGTCAGGCACTAGTTGTCTGGCATTTTTTGCTGAAGGGCCTTTTTGGCGCAGCCATGAGGCACACTTTCCTGATAATTTCTTACATCGGACTTTGCAATTTTTATTTTATTTTTATTTGTTGCTATCTGGTGTATTTTCTTTCTTTACTCGTGGTATCAAGAAATAGAAAAAGCTGCATCGGTATTAACCAGGTTTTTAAACCACAATATGGCGGTTAATAAGCAGGTACTCGCACTCCATGCAGGCAACACACCACAGTAATTAGAAACAAACTAAAAAAGCAACCACGAATAGAAGATGCTCCCTACTCCGAAGTTAAGTACCAATAGAAATTATTCCTCGAAACCAGCACGACCAATAGAAGTGATGTATTCAACATTAGAACAACGGTAAGGGCTCTTCGCTTGCCCTGAACTCGCATAAAAAGGTATACCTTTTTTTCTCTTGGATAGAAAGAGTTGTAAACGTGTAGTCTAAATGTGCAGTGCCGAGTTGTCTCCCAGTAATTAATATCTATCGTGCAACAAGGAAATGTGGGGGATTGCTGGTGGAATTAATGGTTTTCTGATCAATTTATTGTCTTTAGGGACTGTGAACCGTAGTGTGGGATGCCCCCCAGCTAGATGGACCGATGGCCTTAAGAAAGTGGCTGGGACAGACTGGATGCGGAAGGCGGAGGACAGGGTGTTGTGGCGCCGCCTGAGAGAGGCCTATGTCCAGCAGTGGACGGCGATAGGCTGAGCCGATTGGATTGTGGTCAATGTATTCTGTTGCGGAGTTTGTTGCGCCACTTCTTCTTCCCAGCAAAAGCACTAGGAATTGGTGAAGGGCGGGCGTTTTGGGGGACTGTCTTTTGTAATTTTGACGTTTAAAAAGTGCTGATTCTCAGCCTAATTTGAATAAAATATGACTTTTGATTTTGTGGCAATGTCGAACGATTTGGTCGCACACTTGAACAGTTAGGTTTCGGGGAGACCCTTTTACAGTCAGTGGAGTCCCCAGAGATGTGCCCTAACAGAACACCTGTTAGGGCACATCTCTGGGGAGACTGCACAGAGGGGGTTTCGGGACAGTTTTTCAATCAATATGTTATTACTTTCACTGATACTATAATGGATTAATAATTACAGTAGGTAATTACAAAAAAAAACATCGGCCTAATTTTCTAAAACCCTTTTGTGGGTTATCAGCACTTTTAGCTTAGCAGAAGTTAGACCAACCCCTCACTTCGGGTGTATTAAAATCCACTTATGAATAGAGATTACGTCACGACCATGAACAGCAGTATTTTCTAGTCTGCTAATCTACCTAACAACTAATAAATACCTACACAATAACATTTGCAAATTGAAAACTATCAAACCGTAGTACATTAGTGATTAATATTGTTTATCCAGATAAACTATAAATTTATCTACCAGCATTGCCGTGAAATGTGATCAGAATTACCGGACAAATCTGTATTTGTATGACATAGTCTGGGAGCTAATGCATATTAGGCTGTGTATGGCGCTGCATGTTTGTTTATTTTTAGGTTTTTTTTTCCTTCCTCGATTTTTTCATGCGCGAGTAGCATGTAGCCATAATTTCTATCATTAGTTTCGCCAATGTTCCATATCGTTAGATCTTCAAGCAAAAATTCTTAGTTATTGTGCGGCCGAAGAGAGAATACGTTCTTGATACCTGTCAGTTTCATACAAACGAGCGAATTTGATGTTTATTAGCTAGGTAATAGAATTGTCGCACTGACAAGTGTCAGGATCGATTCTCTGGCCAGCCGGACTGTCTCTATTTTTACTAATTTCTACAAAATCATGAAATTATCATTTATTTATTTTTCTACATAATATTTACCTGTATATTTTATTGTAAGAGTATTCTATCAATATACCTTATTGTATTTTTAGTGTCTACTGGCTCTCAAAGTATTAAATACAGCTTTGTTCGAAAATTCAGAATCAAGTGATCATTTTCACATTAATTCCGAATGACGGTAAAATCAAATTGTAGTGCATAAATTGATATTGCTTATTAGTAACAAATACACGAATTAAAGGCAAAATACAGCTCGATCTGATATCTATGGTTGTTGCCGATATTAGCCAATTTTGGTTACAGTTTACGGGTAATTGTGGTTAACAACTTATCATACAAATGGTCTTCTAATGTTAAGTATATGGTTTTGTATTGGTTATTCAATATGATGATTATGAATTCGGTTGATAATGGGCTAGGTAGAAACGTTGGTACACACGCACATTTTGTTGGTGATGGAATGGTATTCAGTGCCATGTTATAGGGGCAAGTTATGCCCGCTATTGGAGTCAATTTATCTGTAAAATTCAGACTGGCACTATGAATTGTCTAAAATACTGCACCCCCAAACACCGTCCACTGCTGGACATATCCAGCAGTGGACGTCTTTCGGCTGAAATAATGATGGTGATGATACCCTACATATTTATATATGTTTAACATATTGTCGGCGGTTCGTACAAATTCTTTCATATTGCGTACCCCAATATCAAATAGCCGTTTATATCCATCGAAAAATTTGGAAACCAAATACTTCAGTGGATGGTGCCAAAACATTATGCTATACATACTCTTAAGGGGGATGCGCTAGGTAACCCACGAAATTCAAATTTTCTTATGTTTTTTTTTTGTAATTTGCTGGACAATGACTTCACAGAATTATAAATGATTTTATTTTGTAAGTAGGTTTGTACAAACACTTTTACACGTCAATCATATTTTTAAACCTAGATGAGGTTGGCGTTTCCTATCTGACTACTCTGAGAAGAAAGGCCGAAACAAACTCAGAGGTCACAGTCTCTTTTAAAGTCCAGACATAATCTTGGTCAGATCATAATATGAAGACCATGCAGGTTGATTGATGTCTGAGATGGTCTTTTGAGGAAAGAACCACACAGATTGAGAGGACCTGTCCAGTCAGTGCACGCATTTGTCATAAATCGTGCAGCTCAACTCAAAACTTAAGGAGCTCAACGATTCGACGAACAATACCAAAGAAAGGAATTTGGGTAGGCCACATAAATTACTCAACCTGCCAGACCATGACAAAACTAACAGAACAGAGAAAAATAAAAATAAATAGAATGATCCACATAGTCTTGACATTCACAATAATTAAAATAATAGAATACTTTACAAAGTAAGCAAATGTCATAGTGCCTATATATAAAATTCATTAATGTCAATGTGTATATAAAAAAAAGCAACAAAAGAAAAAAAAAACACTCAATCTATAAAAATTGGAAGCAGCTCAATCCCAAGCCTTTTTGTCCTCGATATAATGCTTAACGGTATAAAAGGCTTTCTGGCACAACTTACGTTTAATAAATGATTTGAATTTATTAAAGCTTAGATCTTGAACGTTCTTGGAAGTTTATTATAAAAACGTATACATTGGCATCTGAAAGAACCATATATTTTCTTGAGCCTCGTTGTACGTAGGTACAAAAAATTTGTGTTTGTTCCTAGTAATTTAAATTATGGATATCACTGTATTTTTTAAACAATTTTATATTTTTATTTGCATATAAAAGATTTTCATGAAATAATTAAAATCATCAATACAACCCAACCAAACCTAATCATTAAAATCATCAATAAAACCCTCTATGTTCAATATAATATTGATTGATTAATATTTGAACTTAGAGGGTTTTATTGATGATTTTAATGATTATAATTCGCGAGCGTAACAAATATTATGTAAAGTCATATTTGTTACGCTCGCGAATCATGTTTTGTCCAAAATACAATCTGACACTGACCTGAAAATTGCAAAAAACGTAAGAAAATTTTAATTACGTGGCTACCCTGACGTTTCCCCCTTAAATACATCCACAATCTGCAAAATCATACAGCGTCTGCTTGGCACCATATTACTTAGCTAAACGATTAAGTACGAAGCAATAATCTTTCGCTGGCTCCTTGCCCATAATCTTTTAACTTAGCACTTAAAACTTGTATACTTAACGCTAACTTAAAAATGTAGGGATGATGTATTACGTACTCTGTTTATGTATGAAAACGTATAATGCCCGGGCGTAAATATGGCTCATTTTTACAAAAACATTGTGTGAAAACGTAGTAAGTTGTTTTAAACTAGTTTTAGTTTGATATGAAGTTTTTCACCCGCCTGTGGCGGAGCCCAAAAGGTTGTTTTAAAGTGATGCGTGTTGGACCTTACAAGTATTAGCTTCTTAGTTTCTTGTAAACCTATCAAAATTAGCCTAAGAGGGTCTCGTGTGTAAGTAATAACAGCTCAGGGTTGATCGATCAGGTTAAGCAACGCTTGCCGCGGTCGGTCCGTCGATGAATGATCATTTCTACATACCGAGACGGGCCCTCAGAAAGCATGTTAAGCCGTTGGTCCCGGCTGTCATTCTGGGATCTTCGATAGTCGTTACGAGTCGTCAGAAGCCCGAAAGTTTGACAACTGGAATGTGGAGGTCTGATGGGCAGTCGCTCCATGTAAAATACTGGTAATCAACTGCATTCGGTTAAACAGGAAGCCGACCCGAACATATTTGGGAAAATGGTAGGCAGATGATGACTTCAAACTTAGCCTCAGAGTAACCAACTGAAATGGTATTCCATTCTACTTAAGATTTGGTCACCAAATTTAGTACCTCAAAACAAACAATCATCCTTGTAAGCTCCCAATCAACTATTAAAAACGAATTCCTCATAAAACCCTCTTCCCATACATTTCACAATTCCATTTCATCGACTAAAACATCAGAGCGTACTCAAAAACCACTTAGCACACGGAAAAATCTATCCCACTAGCTATAAACCGGTGAACAGGCAAGCGCTATCGATAATTGACAACTTCCTTACTACCGTGACATCACTACAGGAACAAAAAGTGCTCCGGTATCAATTAAAACGGACTCTGGAACGATTAGTGGTGGGACACGACAAAAAAAATGTCGATGTTTTTTTACGATTTTTCGACTGTTGTACACTATTTAATTTTATGGATTTTGTTTCGTGTTTACAGTTTTGTGGAACGTGGAACGCTTGTTGGGTGGCATCCGGTTTGGGAGCGGCCTTTGTTCAGACAACAAGCCTGGTTGTTATTCAGTTAGCGATAGGCAAATAGGCAGATGGATATTGCGTCAGTTTTTTTTTTTGTTGTGGACAGGATGACTACGGTTTTAGGTGTAGGTTTTAGTTCTATATATGACGCTTTTCCAAATGGAAGGTGACAATTAATAAGTCTTTATGTGTCTGCGGTTCTATCGGCAAAATCTGTCTAGCCTTTTTCCAACTATGTTCAGGTCGGCTTCCAGTTCCGGTTCCGTAACGACTGTCTAAGATCTACGAATGACAGCCAGGACCAACGGCTTAACTTGCTTTCCGAGGCACGGTAATCTCGATATGTAATGGGTGGCCACCCATCCACGGCAAGCGTAGCTTAACCTTCGATCGACCCGATACTTATTTGGTACTGTAAAGAGGGGTCAATCTTGTAATTTTAAGAATGTTCACAGTCTGATCTCAGTCTCAATCTAACAAAAATACGTCTAATTTCCCTACATTTTGACAACTTTTTGAAATTTGTTTGTCGCGGAGATGAGACTGCGACCAGATTTTGAACGTTTTAAATTACGAGAATTAGCTTTAAGGTTTTCCACTAAAGTCAACCTTATGTAGAGCACGCTGGCTATCATCTAGCGCGGGTTCCATTCGAACATTCAAGCATTGTATCGTTGTTTGATTTCTTTGAAGGGCTCATCTGCCCTTCACGGTACTTATTTGTTAAACCAGATTACATTAAGTTGAACTGTTTATCGATAGAAATAAGTAGCACTTCCCTGGACGATATCTTTTCCCAGCCATGTTTGTGTAGGCGCCGTACGGTAACCAATATTCTTTAGGAATGAATAATCCTACATTAAACCAACCAACTTAGTGCGAACCCAAAAAGATTAAAGTATTTAACCGTACATTAAAATAAAATCAACATAGGCAAATACTCGTTCAAAAGCTTAGATTTATACCATTTAAATGTTACCAGCCCTGAAAATGCAAATTGTAATTCGGAATATTATATCAAACTGAAATGAATAACGAATGTAGAAAATAATATATATATGAATTGTTTTAAAACGGTGATTAAACCTAACGCTCTATCCGGGTTAACGTATGTATTATATAATCCGTAGGTTTGTTTTTTCATCAACTGTTTTAGTGTTACTAGGTATAAATTACGAAATGTAATTCTATCAACAAACGGTTTGTTAAGCATTATGTTTATGGCATGCCCGTTTATTTGAGTTATTTAGTTTAAACCTATTTGGTAAATTATATAACTAAATGAGGGACATGTCGTGTGAAAAGGTTTGAGCATGAATATGCTATAAATTAAATAATATAATAATATTAAATAATATAAGTAACACACACACATACATGTACAATTGTACACGTATATATTGTACACCTACATATGTCGTACCTATCTGTATCCATTTTACTATGTGTACATACATAAATAAATAAGACCAAAGAGCTTGGACCCAGACAGGCGCTTTACTTGTAAATAATTTAAGCATCACTGCTCTCACAACGGTGAAAGAAAACATCGTGAGGAAACCGGCATGCCCAAGAATTCGAAGACATGTGACTTCTACCAACCCACACTGGGCCTGCGTGTGCATTACTGCCTACTCCTGTAGTAGAAAGGAGGCCTGTTTACCAGCAGTGGGAACATCATAGGCTGACTATGTAAGTCCAAAAAAACGGTAAATGGATTGTGTGAAAGATGATATTATGATGGTAAGATGGTGTTAAGCCATTGGTCCCAGCTGTCATTCTTGGATCTTTGATAGTCGTTACGGGTCATCAGAAACCCGAAAGTCTGACAACCAGTCTTACCAAGGGGTAAGATAGGGAGTATAATTTATAGTCTAATTTTTAATAAAATAAGTGATAGACATAATTTTAATACTAGAAATAAAGATAAATTAGATCAACCTTTTTTTCAGATTATCTAAAGTACCTACATACATTTTTTATGGGGTACTGTGTTAAATGTTACAACAAAATACTTTGTGAAATATTGCAATTAAATGAAAGAAAAGCATGTAAAAAAGCTCACCCGGAGATGAGTTCTTTCACTATACCTAATTCGGCCTTGAATTTGAGCATTGATAAGCCCCAATATGAAAAGTGCAGCAGCTGGCTTAAATAGCCTAAATGAAAAACAAATTCTTCGAACAAACCGGGCAAACTGCCAACTCCTTCACAAAAATAAAGAAGAAAATCTATCAATCATACGTTTTATAACCCTATCAGACATCTTTACGACATCGATTATAATTTCTGTGACAAAGCTTGTAATTTCCCATCATTTTAACGCGCAACGTAATTGACATTAATCGTATTATTGTCAATGCTAACCACGGTATTTAATACTGTTGTTTACTGAGCATTCAATGGTTAATGTCACGCGAGCGGTGTTGCCAGGAATGTGAATAAAATAGCTAATTTTGCAAAATAATGTTAGTTTATTTTAGTCCTATCAATTACAGACAAAAAATGGGACTTAAACGTAACTGGCGAAATGTAGGTGTAATATAGGTACACTTCTGCCTGGTAATATAATGAATGATACATTACACCCACACACCCACACTGGCTCGTGACTAAGTAATAACAGCCACACGAGTCCATCGACCACGTTAAGCTACGCTTGTGGTGGTTGGTCCGTGCCTCGGAAAGCACGTTAACCCGTAACTGGCTTGTGGAGGTCAGTTAAGCAGTCACCCCATGTAAAATACTGGTATTCAGCTGCATCCGGTTAGACTGGAAGTCAACCCCAACATATTTGGGAAAAGGCAGGCAGATGATGATGATATTACATCCACTCAAACTCAAAACTCAAACTCAAAGTATTTATTTCAATTAAACCAATTACAGGCACTTTTGAATTGTCAAGGGGTCAGTCAGTCAGAAAAATGAAACTAGTTGCCCATTCCAAAGCGTAGTACGTACTACGCTACCTATCCTACCTATGGAGAAGAACGGGCAAGAAACTCCATGGCCACTCTTTTAAATCGAAATAATAAACATTATTAATCTGAGCAAAAATAATAATCTGACTACAAGAACTACATATTTTCTGCCTTTGTTTTGCATAAAAACCCCGATCGTGCATAATTAGTAGCTAAGCGTGGAGTTAATTCCTTCGTACATGTGATGGCGAGTGCCTCGTTATACGGTTTGTATTAGATTTCCATACTGATAACATATTATTTACTCGAGAACTTAGCACTGGGAGTCATAATATTGCAGAGTAATTAGCGAGGGATTATAAAAGAAGAACGTAGCGATGGCATTGAGTACCTTTATTCATTTTTGTGGGTAAGTTGTGCATGCTGAGGTCTTGAGACACACGAACGAGAGAGGCAACTGCAATCGTCGCGCGACGACAAGTGTCGACGACAGCCGTCAATACCCGTCAACGCCCGCCGTCTACGCGTCGCGTCGGCGGCTGTCGTCGTTAATGTGCCGCTCGTGTATTTTAGTACGGCGCTCAAATGCACGAGCGGCATGTTGTCGACGACAGCCGTCGACACTCGTCTACGGGAGTTGCCTCTGACGTTGACGTGTGTCGCTCGAGTGTGTGACCATTAAGGAGAATTCAGAGTGCTTTAGAAAAATATTCATGCATCATCAGCCTACAATATTCCCACTCCACAGGTGAAGGGGAGTGGGCCATAATCCACCGCGCGGGACCAGTGCAGTTAATATTTTCCTTTCAAATAAAACCCTGCCCGTGCTTATTCAGTACCTACATCTGTCAGAATTCACTCTTTAACCTTGAAGTATTCCCCTAAAAAGTTTTTCTTTAATTATAGTTTAATTTTCTACTATTTTATCTTCATCAGCTGGCAACATTAACAATTTAGCGCCGATAAAAAACGCGATTGTTTTCTTTTCCCTTAATTCGCTACCTATTACCGTGACGTAATGGTGTGGCGTCAATCATCGTCAATTTGTGACTAGAGATGTGCTAATTTTATCGATAATACCAATTAAGTGGTATCAATTAATAAGGTACTCGTACTTTTTATAGAGAAGTATTTTATCGTCCTAATATGATTGTCTGTGTAGCCTAATTATCACATTTATAATTAATGGCTTGTTGTAAGATGTACCTTAGCTCATTTATTCACCAATAACATACATACGGAAAATGTTGAAGGTATCTACTATTTTCGTAGCGATAAGGTACCACACATTAATGAAAGAAAACGGGTTTATTTAGATAAACTTTGATAATATTATCACAAACATATTTTTTTTTAACAGTTTTATAAAAAAAGTACAAAACGGTTTTTTTTAGTTTGCCTTTATTTTCCCACTACTGGGTTTGCCCAGTAGTGGGAAAACTGTTTTGTACTGCTGTTTTGTACGGTTTTGTACTTTTTTTATAAAACTTAAAATGGGGTAGCCTTTGGGCTACCCCGTTTGCTGGACGTCAGTGGATATCGCCGTCGAGATAGACCACGGCAAAGGGGCTGTGACGATCTGATAATGTTTGCTTGATTAATGTTTCTCACAAGACGGTGAGGTTTGGAAGGAACATAAATTAAATTCCTTAATTTAAAACAAATAAGTTTTAAACCATTTGTTTTGCGACTGCTGTAAAATAGGTGCAGAACATTCTACATTTACACTCCAATAAAAAGCGATTTTACAACAAATCAGTTTGGAATGCTAAGATTGGTACCAACTTTATCGATATCGACTTTGTAATACCAGCACTTTATTGGTACTAAGAACTGACATTAAAATGTTGCAGAATTTATAATATCGAGTATAGCTGACGAAGGGAATTTTCATTCTGGTTTCGATGTAACGAATAAATGGATTAGGTTGATACATTTTTCTGTGCTCTATTTGTACCCGGTTTGCAAAGCTAAGTGGTTTGAATTTTTTAGACGAACGTGTGTTTTTAAATGGCATGGGTTTATTTGTCTGTCAAAATTTCTTTTTGATGTTTGCGGCTTTTCGGACATACAACATACATTTAAATATAATATTTTTTGTGCATTTGAAAGCTTTGGCTTGATATACTGTCATCGTGCGTCCTAGGTAACCTGTTTGCAATGCCTGGTGATCATCTGTCTAGCCTTTTACCAACTATGTTGGGGTTGGCTTCCAGTCTAGCCGGATGCAGCGGAATACCAGTATTTTACATGGAGTGACTGCCTATCTGACCTTCACAACCCAGCGAGCAAGTTTGTATGGATGGATGTTTGTTACTCTTTCACGCAGAAACTACTAAACGGATTTGGATGAAATTTGGCACATAGATGGTTTATAACCAGGATTAACATATAAGATACTTTTTATCCCAATATCCCCATGGGATTGAAACTTATGCGGGTGAAACCGCGGGGCGCAGCTGTGTATCTTAACACCTATTATGTATTACCCATATTTGCAAAATATATGTCTATTCTATTCTACTCCATGTCATAGCACGTATTTTGCCTAACAATGCGTTACATAAGATGTTTATAATCACATTCTACTATCTTACTAATATTAACGCGAAAGTTTGTGAGGAAGGATGGATGGATGTTTGTTAGTCTTTCACGAAAAAACTACTGAACGGGTTTTGATGAAACTTTACAGTAATCCTACTAATATTATAAATGCGAAAGTTTGTTTGGATGTATGGATGTTTGTTACTCTTTCACGCAAAAACTACTGAACAGATTTTGACGAAATTTAGCACACAGATAGTTTATAACCAGGATTAACATATAGGATACTTTTTATCCCGACATTCCCACGGGATCGAAACTTATGCGGGTGAAACCGCGGGGCGCAGCTAGTATACCTCATACATCAAAATAGCAGATAGGATACTTTTCATCCCGATATTCCCACGGGATCGACACTTATTCGGGTGAAACCGCGAGGCTAGTCCTCCAATAAATATAATCCTTCGGTTACCTCACTCAGCGTTCACTCAAAACCAAAAATAGTTTGTTCTATTTTGGTTCTACCAGACCATTTTCAATGGACACTAAATTGAATTATGTATTTAATAGTATTCTCAACTGGTTTAACCTTGTTTATATAAATACAGAACTATGACAACGATTGAATAAATTATCTATTTTGTCTCTGAAAGCTAACTTAGCATATCTAAGGTATTAAATAAACCAATCATGATTTTATAGAACTTGACAAACTAGGTGACTGTATTAGAATTACAAGAGGTACAGGAAAACGATGAACGGGAGTTTATGGCTTTTGTTTGTTGAAATCAGTATAATATCATTTTATTAGGAAGCCGATGGGGAATCTTTACCACCCACAAATCACCTGCCTATCCTTCTCCGACCTATGTAATAAAGGTCGGCTTTCACAACCCATATATAATCAGCCTACAATGTTCCCACTGTTGGGACTCAGGCCATCATTTCGAGAGGGAGTGTCCTAATACTATACGCGAGCCCAATGTGGATTGGTAGATGCTGCATATCTTCGATTTTTTGTTCTAAGACGTTTCCTCACGAAGTTTTCCTTCACAGTTTGAGAGCAGTGGTGATGAAATTATTTATACAAAGTAAAGTGCTTGCCTGGGATTGTAAAACAAAAATGTACAAAAAGTGAAACAGCTGGAATATGATTTAAATAAACATGCATTATTATATTTCCAAGCAAGCTTTTAATTTTTTTTTTTGATACTCCATCCAAATAATTACATCAATCTGATGTAAACCACGATATTGATCAGCGTATAATGTATTAATTATTCTGTTTGTATGCCCAAAATGTTATAATTGACATATAAATTAAATTAATATCCACTTTGCTACATCATCGAAGACGGTAAGTTAAGTAAGTTAACTATATCATCCAATTACAATGATGTAGAGGAAAATTAAGTTATACAGCACAGGTTTAGAGTTTGCTAAGTTTAGCGTGACTTAGATTTTAAGTGACAGCATAAGTAATCGATAGGAATTATTGCCAATTAGCTAAACAACTCGAAAACTCTTACGTGTAGAAAATCTATACTTTATTTTTACTAGACATTACTCTCCCACTGATGGGCAAAGGCTTTCCTGATCTCTCCATCTCTCTTCGTCCAGAGCTGCCAAGGACCAATCTTTCATCTCGCCATCTCCGTCTGGGCCTGCCGCGATGTCGTTTGCCATTAAGCGGCTGCGGGACCCACTGGGTCGTATATTTGGCCCATTGATCGTCTGACATGCGCCAGATGTGTCCATCCCAATTCCATTTAAGCAGCTTTCTGAGTGACATCAGTTATTTTAGTAATGGAACGGATTGTTGTATTCTTAACCCGGTCCACAAGTTTAATACCCAGAATACTAAGTTCCATAGCACTCTGACAAACCTCGAGGGTGGATCTCTGTTGAATTGCATGTTTAATAATCCAAACCAACATCGTAATCGCGAAAAAATATCAACTGTCACATACAATACTTCAATACCTAGGTACTCGACCCAAATGTGTGAGACGGCTGCTTATTTCTTCCTGACACCTTTCCAACGGACGAACGGATTTGGATGAAATTCTTTACCATATTATACCATATTATATGATAGACCACATGACAGTCTAGTCGAGGACGTAGGATAATTTATCCTAGTAGTCCCTTAGTATAACTTCCGACCTCCAAGTAGGCGAAACCGTGGGCAAAAGCTAGTCTTATAAATAAAATAAAGTCCTCCAGACCGAATTTCGGCCATGTTCACCAATCTCAGCGGAGGCACCCTTCGGCGCGGGAAAAATAAGTAATGCAAAACTGTGTTCGCAGGTGCACTCTCTCTTCCCACATTCTCATTGTCCGATGGGAGGGCAATCCGACACGACCGGAGAACGACATCTAGTCTTTATATACAGCGACACTCAGACTTAGAATAACGAATCTGTTGTTTCACTACTTATATGATATTTTACTTACTTATATGACATATTTTTATGATAATTAACTCTGTGAATTAAGTAATAGACAGAGTTAATTATCATAAAAAAACGGTATTTATGCCAATGCACCTAACCACAGCCCTAAACAATCGATACCGAAACCGATACTGAACACACAGTCACATCACTATTCAATCAGCTAACTGCAACACCACTCGTCGGTCAACTCGTTAATTAAAGAGCCAACAAACTGCCGACTAATTCAGTTAACTACTATATTTGTTGGATCATTAGGATTAAACGCTAGGTGGGAAGAGTTCTACGTGTGTTTTTGAGTGGAGTTTGTCCAGCGGTGGATTTAGCTAAAACTGGGGATAACCAACAATCCAAAATTTTTTTTGCCAGTTTAATAATTATTTTTTATATATTGTGTTCTTTATCTATACTTCTTTACTTTATTACTTTACTTTACTAATGTTATAAAGAGGTTTTGTTTGTTTATTTGTATGTAGGGGGTAATCTCCGGAACTACCAGTCAGATATGAAAAAATCTTTTTGCATTTGACAGCCCAATTCTTAAGGAAAGTTATAGGCTATTATGACGTCACGCTACAACTCTTAAAAAGAAAAAAAAAATTGACAGAAAGCTAAGTGAAAACGAACAAGTAGCACAGGGCGAGCGATGCGATACGACGCGATGGGTCGGGGGCCGACATTTCTAGATAAAAATGCTAGTTGTATAGACTAGTTGCACCCCGCGGTTTCACCAGCATAAGTTTCGATCCTGTGGGAATATCGGGATAAAAGTATCCTATAATTATGTTAATCCTGGTTATAAACCATCTGTGTGCCAAATTTCATCCACATCCGTTCAGTAGCTTTTGCGTGAAAGAGTAACAAACATTCATCCATCCATCCATACAAACTTTCACGTTTATAATTTTAGTAGGATTAGTAGGATAGGATTTACAGTTACGAGAACAAGATCACAACAACAAGTAATGTTCCTTTACGAGTATTTCGAGCACAAATAACGACTGCGCGCGTTTTAATTAATTTGGTTTTAACCTTTTCCTGCTAATGGGGGCTTCCAATAAAAGGTAATCGTATCATCCCTAACATGAGTGGCCAAACGGAAATTTCATGAATCACAACGTTTTGGAAACACATAGGTAATCCTATCTTTATGTTATTGTTAGTACAAAGAGCTCCTGGTAACATTGCTTAATCCAATTCCTGACACCAGCTATGGAAAAATAAACCAAGTTTAGGAATTTAGTTTCTTTTTTATTATCTTTGATTGAAATAATTGATTTACATAAATATTTACAAAATAGGACTATAAACTAGAGATAGCTAAGAAATACTTGGATTCTACCTGAACTAGGAATACACCTGTATCTCAGGTATCTCACTCAACTCTATAGGTACATATTATCTAAAATTCTAACAAATAGTAAATAATTTATCTACCTACTTTAATTATGGTTATATTCAAATTGATTAGATTTTAGTTAGTAATATTATATGGTGGTAATCAGCTAGCCTTTTTTTTTTTTTGGATGGGAAATCATCAAATGACCCCTCACGCTCTGGGTGGAGCGGAAGGGAGGTCAGACTCTTACTGACTAAAACCCATCCGTGTTCCTTCCTTAGCCCTTTCTGTTCCAGGGCAGCGGTAACCCTTTCGGACTATCTCGCTACCCTGGCAGGCTTCGGCCCTATCGGGCCCCTCCATTTGCTGACATCTCTTTGAGGCGCGCGTGGAACACAACGCGCCGTCCGACACGGGCCTGGTCCTGATCGGACGGTGAGCTACCCATTACTCACCGCCCGCAGGCCCGCGCCTACGGTGGCCGGAATTCGGCTGTTGACTTTCGTCCAGGGTGTCTCCTGCGGCGGTTAGGGGCGTGAGGGCGCCGAGATTGCCTCGTAATCAGCTAGCCTGTAACTGCATCATTGCTGGGTTCTTCTCATACGTCAAAAGAATACTTAGTTATTCACGACTGCTCTTCCTTCCAGCATGTCAACTATTTCAAACCAGCACCCCAATTGCGTAACACTATCAATGAGAATCTGAACAATTTTGAAGGATATTGCTACACCATTGCTTCATATGTTCGAAAAATGTGTCTGCTCAACAACGTAAATAACGCAATGAATGTTGTTGAACTGTCAAAATGAAACCCATTGCTACTGATAGTGTGTTACGTAATTACCCCGCTGGTTCCACATCATTTTTCTAAACATAACGCTGACGCAAAAGTTAACGTTTCATTCTAAAGGATTAACCCTACCAAGTGTAGCGGAAACGTAAACAAGTGCGTGTCACACATGCATTAACTTGAACCCCGCGTTTATAACCCACATCATGCTGGTACATATTTAATAGGGTTGACGAAGTTATTTGCGTTGGTACTCGTCTAGAAAGTTTCTATACAGTCATTTGCAAGATAACTGGGTTGTATTCTTATAAGGGTTCCGTACCCAAAAAGTGCCAACGGGACCCTTTTACTAAAGCTTCGCGTTACATCCGTCCGTCCGTTCGTCACAAGGCTGTATTTGAATCCTAATAGGTAGACACTTGAAATTTTCATAGAAGGTGTCCTACTATGGCTGCTATAACAATAAATAATTAAAATAAAATAAAGTTAAAAATTACATGGGATCCCTATACAAAAAACTTGTTTTTTCGTGCTTTTACTGAAGTATTTAAAAAGAATGTAGTGTTAAATATAAATTGTACGGTGGTACAGTCACGAGTACCAATATGTCAACACTTGCCAACTTTCACTTGCATATTTTTCCTGAAATAAAGAATGCAACATTGAAGTACGACGCATTACTTAAACCTATGGGCACGAAAATGCTATGTTCGTAACAACATAAAATTTCATTCAAAAATAAAAAACTATATCGCTTTTGAATAAAGGCGAGTGTATACATACTTTTGCTCGTGACTGTACAGAACCCTTCGTGTGCGTGTCCGAGTCGCACTTGGCCGTTTTTTTTCTTTTCTTTTGTTGAGATAGCTACTGATATCTGTTTTGCACGAAATATGGTCCGGTCCTGTTTCATCTTAATATATGATTTTATTTATTTTTATTCGCTGTGGTGGTTAAGAAAGGTGTGTTTATTTGAGAATTCACGCATTCAAACATAATATTTACAATAAAAATAATAATATTTTAAGATAAAGGTGTGCTGCCGGCTTTTGTAGCATTATTAAGTCATACTTTTAGGTAAAATAAAAAAGAAAAGTTAAAATACTGTCGGGTTCATTCTTGCTCCATTGTCCTTTTGGATAATGTTTCTTACAAATAAAAACATTTCAAATGAAAATTCACTGACACATAAAACATTCTTATTGAAACGGAAACAAAAACATTAGGTACATTTCTACGTTACAAAAAGGAAAAACAACCACAAGTCACTAGCAAGCCTATTAACTCTCAAATGACGCTGGTACTAAAAAAGCCACTGTAAAAAAATCAGCGTCAAATGTACAAGTAAAACTAGTAAAGTGTTCAGTGGTCTGTTGACTAATTAATTGACTCGACTAGTCTGACTAGCTTGCACCTACAGTCACCGGGTTGAGTAGGGATGGGAGACTGTTGGTATCGATATCGATGAGATTTTGTATCGATAAATGGAGCGGTCATGTTTTCTTTGATATGCCTGTTTGTGGCCCAGGTTATTGTTGACCGAGTTGATTGATGCGTTGTTATATTTTAATAGTGTTAAATGTATTGTAGTCTTTTTATAAATACGTGTTTCAGGGCCTGATTTAAAAAATCGAAACCATTGCCCTCATAAATTAAGTTCATTAATTTTTAGGATGATTACAAAATACATGGAATAATAATATGATATGGCAGTATAGAATAGTAGTAATATAATTATATTTATTGTTGATACTATGGTATTTACAAATAACCTGGTAAAAATTAAGAAAAGTGAAAAATATAGTGAAAAATGTTCGTATTTTATACTCCAATTTTTTATACCACAAAGATTTTATCTAAAACCAGTAAAATGTTAAGCGAGTGTGAGTAAAATGTCAAATGTACACTGTAGCCACTCGAACAAATTACGGTTTTCGACATATTGATACACAAACTGATGTATTTAATAAATATTTTAACAAAAACCAACAGAAAGACATCATAAATAATTCATTGTCACGAAGCGCTTCAATCCAGTTCAATCCAGATTTTTAATTTTGATATTCAATTTAATTTTCGTCGCTTGAATTTTAACGAAGATGTCCTTTTTGTTATTTTATATTGTGTTACCTTATTTTTCGCAACGTTTTTAAGGCTGCAGGGCAATTGAGTCTGTCTTTTGAACCTAATCTATATTTTTTTCAGTTTTTTACTATACAATTTTAAAAAATACAACCGAGAAGTTTTCTTGTTTAAACTTCGTCGTGTCATCATTTCTTTTTGTAACGAAAATTCCGGCCAAAAGATTTCGATAACAAAAATGGAGCCCTTCGAAAAGAACTCGAGTAATTAAACATTCGAACAGCATCGTGTAAGCCCTCTCTAATGAGAGAGAAACTTCATTGTCTCTGAAAAAGAAAAGATTATTATGTTTCTCTCAGATTTCGCTTCAGTTTTTATTTATAAAGGAAGAGTATTTTTTTGTTGAGACTTTCCTGAAAAAGTATAAAGTACGGAAAGATACTTGACCTGTGTGATGTAAAGTCCAAAGCACTTTGTGGTCATTTTTCCGATGTGTTTTTGTTTCTTTTGTGTACGAGTTCTTTATGGAAAATTTTGAGGTTTTGTGGGTGTGGGTGCAGTTGCTAACTGGGGTTAGAGTGTTCGATTTGTAAGTCGCGCAACATCAAGGTTAGGTAAGTGTTAGTGACAGCACGAAGTTCGGAATTAAGTTTTTAAGATAGAGCAATACCTACGTCAAATAAGAAATGTAGTGGAGCTTTAATTTAATAAACGCTAAACCAAACCGAATGCATTTTAAATTGTAACTATGATTTGGAAACGTCATTTTACGATTTATATTTTAAACTAGCTTCCGGCCGCGGCTTCGTCCGCGTAGTATGTCGATAAAAGTCTAAGTCTAATGGTCTTCCCGAGGTTTCAAAATATACCCATACCAAATTTTATCAAAATCGGCCCAGCTATTACAGAGATTATCCGAGACAAACAGACAGACAAAAATAAATTAAATTGTTTTTTGTTATAAGTACCGTAACATTCATAATTATACATTTAGTAAAAAGCACCTATATTTTGACATTACAAACCAAACAGACACTTCCATTTTATTTATTTGTATTTGTTTATATAAATATTTGCCTACGTTGGTAGGCAAATATTTTTATATATCTTTCTCAATTAAACCACTATCAAACCTAACGAAGCGACACAAATCAACAAAGCACAAATGAAACATCTTTCAACAAACAAAAACAAATTAAAATAAAGTTAGAAAAATGAGAAGAACGACTCAATAAATTGGGCGCTCACCCGAATAGAGTTTGGATATTAATCAATTAAAGGATGAAGAATAAAATATAAGTTTATGTTACAAATTGCTATTAATGTTTACAATACTCAATTGAGGGGGTTCATGGCTTGGGCGGAGCACCGCCGAGTCCTCGTGGCGGCGATCGGCGGCGGCGATCTCTCACGTCCGGCCCTGGTCCAGGCCATGGTATGGAGCGAGAGTGCATGGGAGGCTGTCACCTCCTTCTGCGAAGCAGTAATGCTCGCAAAGGAGGAGGCGAAGCGCGTGAGGGAGAGGCTATCTCTGCGCCCTCACGGCCCTAGTCGCCGCAGAAGAAGCCTTGGACGCGCGGGCTTGCGGGCGGCGAGCAATGGGCAGCTCGCCGCCCGGTAAGGACCAGGCCCGGGTAGCCGTTGTGTTCCACGCGCGCCTCAAAGAGATCACAGTACAAACCTGAATTGGTCCGCTAGCGCCGATGCCTGCCAGGGCCGCGGGTTGTTCGAAAGAGATACCGTGGCCCCTGGCACAGGCAACTGAAGGAACACGGGTGGGTTTTAGTCAGTAAAAAGCTGACACGCCCTTCCGCTTGCCAAGGTCAGCCCGTGGATGGGTAACCATCCATTACATATCGAGACACCTCCATGCCTCGGAAAGCACGATAAACTGTTGGTGCCAGCTGTCATTCGTAGATTTTTGACAGTCGTTATGGGTAGTCAGAAACTAGAAAGTCTGATAACCATTCTTATCAAGGGATATTGAATTATCTAGTGACTGGGTTGTGGAGTTTTCAGCTGCATCCCGGTTAGACTGGCAGCTGACTCCAACATAGTTCAGAAAAGGCTATTTGATTTTGTCTACGGTTTATGATATGATGAAACCGAAAGAAGAGAATTAAAAGGATATAGAATGAGTTTACCAACCATAATTGCCATTAAACTATGTTTGTTTTTATCAAACACCTTGTAACGTAACTTGTAACGTAACATGTAACTTAATGTGTAAATTAACATATTGTTCGTCGCTGAAAACCAGCGCTGGGGCTCTGTCTCGCGTAGGGTTGTAGCAGTATGCTGAGCGATGGCTATTTTGAGTGCATGTGACGCATATTTACCCCCAACTTGTTATTTTTGTTTCTCTGCGTCATGTTTACCGTAAATAAACGTATTATCTTTCTTTGTAAATATATTATAAGACTTTCTTATAATATATTTATTGTTTTATTAAGTACAAATATTTGTTTTAACGTTCTTTACAGTTGTCATTTGTTTCTGTTTCGTTTTTGTTTACCTCCTAGATGATGATGAATTGTTGTTGTTCTATCTAAACTAATTAAACCTGTATCATCCTCCTACTATCACGAAGATGCCTACGTCACACGCAAGGCCAGTTCACGCAACTCATCAATAACATTATCATTGTTGCAGGCACAAGACGTCGGCCGTAAGCAAGATAATCATCAGGCGACATTGATTACAATGCACCCGCGGTAATGACTGCCTACTAAACAGTCACGCGACAGGCCAGCCATGACCATCATGTAAACACAACATGAGCCACGTCGCAAAGAAAATGTTCGCGAAAACACACCGGTTTTGGGACAGACGGAAGCATAAAGTCGGACGATGACACCGCCGGGCGACTGCATAACATAAAAAGATTTTTCGTTAAAAAACAAGCTTTTAGTGTAAAATCGCTTTTTTGTGTGTACGCAAAATATCGTAACCTTCATTTGCAAATTAATTTAATTTCACAATCAGTGCTCTTTCAATAGTTTCAAGCAATAATAGGTAAGGCCTTCGCGTAAGTGTACATATTGTGTTCGGATATCGGTTCTATTTCAACGTTCGGGTAAAACGGGTATTTAGTAATTGTATAAAAGAGAAATAATAGTCAACACTTCCGTTCCTATAGGCAATATGTTGTTTTAAAAAGGTATTCTACGGGGCCAAACTTTCATTCTGTCTAAACAATAAAATTAGTTAGATGAATTTTACAAATCCAGTGTTGAGAGCCACAATGGTGCCGAACACGACGTTGTTGGCGAGGACTACCATGTCAGCGCATTTTAATACGACACTCGGTCCAAATGCGACGTTCTTGGTTCCAACGTACATGAGCCAAGAAGAGTTCTTTGCTTTGCAAATGACGAATGGTTCTGACGCGAACACGACATTATCGAACGACACTACTGTAAATTTAGTTCTAAAGACGTGGTACCCCAGTGGGTACTCTCCCGCGCATATAATAATAGCTTCAGTGGTTGTGACAGTGTTAATGATAATGGTGGTGGTGGGGAATATGTTGGTGATAATCGCGATAGTGACAGAGAAAGCCCTGAAGAATATACAGAACTGGTTCATTGCGTCCCTGGCCGTGTCGGACTTCTTCCTCGGGCTGGTGATAATGCCGTTTTCTTTGGCGAATGAGCTCATGGGTTATTGGATCTTTGGGTTCTGGTGGTGTGAGATACATTCGGCGATGGATGTGCTCTTGTGTACAGCGTCCATTATGAACCTGTGCCTGATCTCGCTGGACCGGTACTGGAGTATAACTCAGGTGAGTGATTTTTGCCACATTATTCTCTGTTTAATGTTTTCAAGGAACTTTATTGACAAGCAAAATGGATTATTAACTGCTAACTTATTATGCCAAGCAATGTCAATGTCTAAAGTTAATTGGAAAAGATTTTTTTTATAATTATGCACTCTGCTTATATCTATGATACAGTACTGCGAATTTAATATCTATGATACAGTTTTTGTAATTAATCAATATTTTAATGTATAATTATTTCTGTAAATTAAATTATTAAGTACGTAACTATCAAATAATACCTAATTCATTAATAAAAATAACAAAATTATATCCTAACTAGCTGCGCCCCGCGGTTTCACCCGCGTAAGTTTCGATCCCGTGGGAATATCGGGATAAAAAGTATCCTATGTGTTAATCCTGGTTATAAACTATCTGTGTGCCAAATTTCATCCAAATCCGTTCAGTAGTTTTTGCGTGAAAGAGTAACAAACATCCATACATCCATACATACAAACTTTCGCATTTATAATATTAGTAGGAAGTAGGATAATGATACAGTTGAACTTAATCTCAATCTTGTGGGGTTAGTACGGGACCGAAATGTTTAACTTAAATTGTCCGTAAATTAAAATCACAACTGTCATTCGCTGTCAGTCGTACACAATTGCGTTTAGTGTGTCGATCTGACAAGTTTTTGACATTGATTGTCGCTGAGATGTGATTGCGACTAGATTTTGAACGTTTTTAATTAGGAGAATTTTATTGGCTTTTTGCTCAATAATTTAGTTCTCGGGCTGCACCTAACTTACAAGACAGAATTTATAATACGGTCTTGTTACCAATTAAAAGTACGAAATTAAATCTAGAACGACAGTCGGGATGTCTACGAGTAACTAAGGGCAAAGACTCGGAGACTCCTCTTATTTAGCTCCTCGAGTCCGTCTCCTGACCCAATTTGTCTTGCAGATTGAGTGACAAACTGAAATGAACCGAATTGAACGATTGACACAGAAGTTGGAAGGTGATATTGGAAAGTTGAGAGTTCCAATTATAGATGCAAAAAGTTAAATTTAGTTTTTTCAATTCCGGAAATAGTTTTGTAACTGCGAAGAGGGTGGATTTTTTATTCTACCGTAGTCTGTTAAATGCTCGTTTGAGAATACGTGATTTGCTTTGGTAAAAATGTTTTTATATTTGCCGGTGCAGTTCGGGAATTTGGTAAAGGTTGCACGAATTTTGTTCGTGTATTTTATAAATATTTTTTGGATGTGAAGAAGATATTGCCAAAGCCATTCTGATCATGAAACTATTTTACAGTTATTTTTAAAATTCATAAATGTGAAAATGTGTAATTTCAGTTCCTACTGTTGTTGTGTCAGCAGTATTTTTGTTGTTTTCCGGCTTCAATATATTTATTTACTAATTTCACGAAACTTTAAGCGGTTGTTTATAATAACGTAAATTATGTATAACTGACATACACAGTAAGTACATCATAAGATATGACATGTCAAAATTTTTATTTTCATTAATCAAGACAATATTTACATAATATAAACTAACACTTAAAATATGTATGAAAAAAAAAACTCATAGGGCATCAAAAAATTCGTCCACATCGCAGCTGTCAACAGGAACAGTGCCAAGGCTAGCAGCATTGCCACGTTATATGGCGATGCTAATTCTTTGGCGAAGAAATATGACATATCTTAATATCTATGTTAAGATAAGATAAGATATTATGTCATATTTCTTCTGGCCCATTCTACAAAATAAAATTGATCGTTCAGGTCTCAAAAACAAAGCTGAATATTTCTAAAACTGCTTGGCTGAAATGGATAAGCTAAAAAGGTCAACGGTCAACCAAATAAGCTGATTTCAGAGAACGTACCTTCTACACTCGTTGGACTATACTCACAGCTATCAGCCACGAGAGTTTCAAAGATATTACTAGTTATATCTTGGACTTACTAAAATCTGGTTAAGCTACGCTTGCCGCGGTTGGTCCGTGGATGGGTGACCATCTTTACATATACTCCTCTGTGCCTCGGAAAGCACGTTAAGCCGTTGGTCCCGGCTGTCATTCGTGGATCTTTGGCAGTCGTTACGGGTCGTCAGAAGCCCGAAAGTCTGACAACCAGTCTTATCGTTTTACCCAGTAACTGGGTTGCGGAGGTAAGATAGGCAGTCGCTTCATGTAAAATACTGGTATTCAGCTGCGTCTGGTTAGACTGGAAGCCGATCCCAACATAGTTGGGAGAAGGCTAGACAGATGATGATGATGTTGGACTTAATGATCATCACATTACATCAGCTTACTGTTCATGATTTGGGCATCATAGTCCACCTCTCTCTCTCCATCATTCATTCATTCATTATCCATCCCTATCTCTCTCTACACTTGAATTCCCTATCCCATCTAAAATCTTACCATCTAAACCAACACAAAAATCTTTTACCGAGATTGGCTTTAGTTTACAAACACTTTTCAACTCCAGGAACAGCACTATCAATTTCCTACGTACCGTGTCGTGGACCAGTGTTTTTGACTTCTAGCTGGTAGTAGTGACCCCACGTGACCTGGTGTTATTGAAGCGAGAACGACCTAATATCGATGTATCGGTGGCGTAGCTTTAATAAATTTGTAACTTTCAAACTTAACGCTGTACATGTTATAAGGAGTAAGGAGTTGGTTTAATAAGGGCAATTATGTTAGATTTTAGAATAATCTTACAACCGGTAGTCGCGAACCCAGACGGGCGCTTCATTTTGTATAAATTATTTCATCACCACTGCTGCAGCTCTCAAAACACTGAAGGAAGGAGGAGGAAACCGGTATGTCCTAGAGAAAAAAAATCGAAGACATGTGACATCTATCAACCCGCATTGGGGTCGCGCGGTGGATGACGGCCCACTCCTTCTCACAGAGGAGGCCTGTGTCCCAGCAGTGGGAACATTATAGGCTGATTATGCATTTACATTTAAATTTAACCATTTACACTTTTGATTTGTTAAGGAGTTGGTCAGTCATAAATATGATGCTAGTTGCTTACCTATGGAGAAGAACGGGCAAGAAACTCCATGGACACTCTTTAATGTTCTTACTCCTGAGACACAAGCTTCCTATCGGTAAAAGGGAGCGAGCTATTATCCACCACGCGGGCTCAGTTCGACTTAATAGTCTGTCCTAATCATCATCTGCCTAGCCATTTCCCGACCATGTTAGGGTCGGCTTCCAGTCTAACCTGATGCAGATGAATACCAGTATTTTACGTTGAGTAACTGCCTATTGGACCTCCACAATCCAGGTAATGGGTAATACTTACAGTAATTGGTAAGACTGGTTGTCAGACTTTCGGGCTTCTGACGACCCGTAACAACTGTCAAAGATCCACGAATGACAGCCGGGACCAAACGGCTCAACGTGCTTTCCGAAGCAGGATGGAGTCTTGGTATGTAAAGATGGTCACCCATCCACGGACCAACCTCGGCAAGCGTAGCTTAACCTGATCGATCGACCCATGCGGCTGTTATTACTTAGCAACAAGCCCCAATAATCAAGCGTTAATAATCTTGACGTAAATTATTGAATAGGTCACTAATTGCAAGCCACCATTTATGACATCTAAAAAATGCAAATAAAATTAGTCTTAATTGTTTTCTGGATCATTATTCCAAGCGCACCAAGTTTTTACGTGACTTTTACCTACTTAAAATGTATAAGTACTTAGTTTGTGAATGAATACGTACTTTGAGTTTGCGAGTGACCACTGGACCTTAGAGACCCTTTCATTAAACCTTAGTCTTTACCTTGATAGTTTGTCGCAGCTTTACAAGGCCTTTGGCTCAAAGAAACAATAAACATAATTTTTTTATTTGTTTTTTTTACAGTAGGAAACAGTAAGTTTAACTTGCCTGTTACTGAAATCTAAATCTTAGCAATGAACCATATTGTACACAGAGCGGTCATGCCGCCAGTATAACTCGCCCTCGTTCCGCCCAACATTTCGGCAACATAAGACATGTTTTCAAATTCCCATGTCCCCCAAAATCTGTAACCAAAATCATAAATTCAGAGTCCATTTGCAAATCAATACACCGTAGCTTGCCGACCACGTCTTGTTTAACAATGAATATTTCAAACAGCTTTGCCTATCGGCGAATTTCAATGGCGACAAACCGGCCAACCGGCGTTTTCTGGTTTCGTCTGGTTACCGGCGCGGCGGTTCGAACCGCTTCGAACCGGCTCAAACTAACTCACAGTGGCAGAACATCGGATTATTCCGTTGCGAAGCGGAATAAGGCAGTAGTTCGTGCTTATTTGTGCGTGAATTTTGTCCATGGTTAAGATTTGCCGTTTAGGAAGTTGTGATCGTGTAACAATGGTTTGTTAAGTGATTTAGTTTGTGGTTGCAGTGTTTGGGTTTACAGAAGGGTTATATTCATAGTTATGTTGTTTGTGTTTTGTGTTCTGTGATCGGATTGGGAGACTGAAATATTATGTTAATTAACTTTTTAGTGTTATGGTGTAAGAGAACTGTCAAAGACTGATGTTTGTTTGTCCATCTATATAACAAGCTGCACCCTAATTGCGAAATACACTATCGATCACAATCTGAATCATTTCGAAGGATATTCCTAATCCATTGCTTCATTTGTTCGAAAACTTTGTCTGCTCAGAAACGTAAATAACGCAATGAATGTCGTTGAACTGTCAAAATGAAAGTCATTCCTATTGTTAGTGTGTTACGCAATTACCGCACAGTTTACTTGTAATTTAAATGAAACATTGTTTTCGTCGTAATAAAGATAAAATAGTTTTAAAATGCTGCAAAACATTTACCATTCTGATTTCAATGAAACCAATTCATTCGCAAAAATACATTTGTAAAAAAATAAAAGAAGAATTAACAATAGCAGTGTAAAATAAAATAAATTAAAAGTCCATTGATAGATGTTACAATACTTGCCCTACCTTTTTCACCTGAATGAACGAATGGTCATTGAAAATGCGTCCCATGTGAACAATAGTTTGCAGGTCTTTACAGGCTGGTATAAAATAATAATGTGAGGTATATTGTGTTTTTCTTTACGTTTCTTATTTCGTAAACAAACATGGCGTCATGAAATTTTCATATTCAGAAATTGTTGCATTAATTTATAAGGGAGATAGTGTTTTTTCTTCGGAGCTTAGGCCCACCAAAAACTGTGGTGTAAATTAATGAAACGCGCGTTGATTTGTGCCTTACGATCTCTAGATTACCCTCGTTATCTGTAGATTACAGTGGAAGTCATCATTATACTTCGTCTAACGAGAATACTGAGAAATACGATCAAAACCTAAAACTTACTAATGGTTTAGCCTACTTGCTCAAGGTTATAATCAATTCGCTAGTAAATAGTTAGTAATAAGTAGTAGCCGTTCATGAAAAACCACATTTTTTTGTTGGCCTATGCTGGGCAAAGGCTTGCCCCAAATCCTTGTAGTAACTCTTTTCCCGCACCACCTCGAACCAGCCCTATTATGTACTTATCAAAACCTTTTTTCTATTTATTTTTTTATTATTATTCTCAAAAATACATTATTTTGTTGTTTTTACAATTTTACTCGCCAAACTTTCGAGTTTGATGGCGAGAAGCGCCTGTTACATACACATAATATAGTAAAAAACTAACCTTAAAGACTACCAACTATAATTATAGTCACACCGGCACGGAGAGATTGCGGACGAACCGCGAACACCGGACACTGACAGATTCTAAATACGTATCCATCTGGAGATGTCCGCGTCCGGAGCCACGTCCACAAGTGTCGGTAACCTGCCTGCGCCGGCCCGACCAAACCCTTAGCGTGATTCACATATTACTTACATAATAATGACACCATCATACTTACTAATTTGAATACTATTTTTTTTCTCAATAGCACCTACCACTGTTTGTCTCTGCATGACCCAAAGGTTGACTGGTAGAAAATGCCTATGGCATTAAGTCCGCCTCTGTACATTTGTGTGCTAAAGTATTATAGAAACAAATACATTAGGTTTATGGAGTAAATTTATTTCTCGATAATGGCAGATTCATCGTTACCGAGAAACACACTCCTTAATTTGGATTTTAACATACCTTTACTCAATTTAGGGGTTTGTCTTAACAGATCTATTATTCTATTAAAAACTTTTGGCACTAAATATTTAGAACTTCTTTCCCCTTAATGATTTGTTATTTTCGGTTGAACTAGTCTTTTCTCTATTACACTTCTTGTATTATATTTATTTTTTTATTTTTATTGCTGTAAGTACATCATTTTCTAAGAAGTCTATGACTAGGAAGTAGTACCTATTTCATCTATGGAAGCAACATGGGCTAAACTTTTCCCACTATTTCTAAACTTATAACACTAATTCATCTACAATATTAATAAATAAATAATTAATATAAAGCGAGCGCCTGAACATCCATTATTTACGACTCGGTTGAAACGTATTCATGGTAATCCCGGTTAAGACCCGGGTATGTAATATTTTACCCGGTTTTTGTACCGCAGATTGATAATGCCATTTTAAATTAAAAATAATTAGCAAGGTAAACCGGTGGTTTATGGACAATATGGCGGGTACTGGTATGACTTTTTAAATGTATTTGTTACCTACTTTCTTTTCCAAAATAAATACTTGTGAATAACTGACTTGAAAGAACGTGGCTCGGAAAGCACGCGAAGCCCTGGGTGCTGGCTGTCAATCGTGGATAGGCAAATACAAAAAAAAAAATTGTTTTTGGACTTTGGAGGAATCATCTTGAGTTAGTTGAGTAGTGGTGGATTACGGCCCACTCCCTCTCACCGAGAGAAGGCCTGTGTCCCAATAGTGGGAACATTATAGGCTGGTTATGTATGTTATGTTATGTATCTATGTAGCTATGTAAAGTAGAGCTTGAGTTGAGCAAGTTCTCAATTCAGAAACCGGTAATCAAAATCAAATCAAAAGTCATTTATATAAACTAGGTTGAGAATCAGCACTTTTTGAAAGTCAAAATTAAATGAGACAGTCCCCCAAAACGCACAATCTTCACCGCTTCCAAGTGATTCAGCTGGGAAGAACAGACGCAACAAACTCATGCATCAAGATCAAAATATTATTGTAATTATTTTTATATTTTTTTACGACATTACGCGTCGGGGATTTGATTTTTGTACTTACAGGAAATTTAATTTTAAGTAAAAAAAGTGTTGATTTTGTTTTATTCTCTTTACATGACATTCCGTTTCAAACAATATGATTAATATAACCTTGAATTTTGTGTCATGATCACGTCTTTCAAAAAACATGTAAAAAAATATACTTTGCCGATTCTACATTAATTAAAAGCAACTAGAATAAAATAGAATAGGATTTTTATTTAAACGATCATTTTTTTTAGAGCAATAATGGCCATTCGTGTATGACATGTCAAACAAAATAAAGTACCTAGTATTTAGGTTAGTTAGATTTTTTTGAAAATCTTCTAAACCCGGGATTTGTTTACAAAAAAAACTTTAGTCGAAGTTAATATGATAAGTGCAGTCTATAAAAAAACAAAGTTTGACTTTGATGTAGCATGGTATGGGATTCCATACATCCATGAGGATTGTCCTTTCCTACGATGAAAACCTAAGATATTACGACAACCAGATAAAAAGCAAAGTAAAAATATGTAGGCATGTAAAACCAATAAGTCCTACATATAAAATTCTATTTGCTTTTACAAACGGAATGAAGAGAAATCAAACTGATAGTTTACAAAGTGATTTATTCATTTCAAATACGTCAGATGAAAATATTACTTTTATTTTGTTTTTCCTTTGCCAGTCAAAAGGGGAAAGTGTTAGTATTGATAGAATGAATATTTTATTGCTAACTGAGGTGTTTTATTTTTTTAGTTTTGTTAAAAGAGAATCGTGGGAACTGAAGCCCTGTGTGAATGGTTTTCAAAGCGGTTGTATTTAATGGAGACCGAGATTTTGGCATTTTTTGTAGAAAGGGAATCATAGTTGAAGCGTATAATGGGTTGCCAAAAGGTCCTATTTAAGGACTCAGACTGAAAACCTGAAGGAAAAGAAAACTTCGAGTTATAAGTTTTAAAGCACTTCTTTTTCAGCTTCTTCTAAAACAGTCCATCTAGCTGGGGGGCGTCCCCCGATACGCGGAACATACATTATTCTATTAAATGTCCAGTTTTCCGCACGACGCATCAATGATTTTCTTCAACGAAAGTGGTATTTTTTACCACATCCTATTACCCTTCCCCACAAGAGTAATAGCAATCCATTACCCTTTAAGACACCCTGTATATGCACAACGCAGCACGACTAACAACCCACAACAAAGAAAATGCTCGCTCCCTAAGTAAGAAAGCAGATAATCCCTTGAAAATGAAATCAGCAACATAGTAGGTATATACCGTTATAACTATATTTTTTTACCCTCTTTGCCCCCATAGCGCTAAATAGATGGGTACATACGGCTTAATACAACGAGCGAAAACAGGCGCACGCACACATAATCATCTATATCTATATTTATATAGCTGATGTGTTTGTTTGTTTGAACGCGCTAATATCTGGAACTCCCAGTCGGATTTGAAAAAAATCTTTCTGCATTTGATAGCCCAATTTCTGAGGAAGGCTATTTAATATCACACTATGACCCTTAGAAGCCGAGATTGGAGGTCAATTCTGACTTAGGGACATGGAAAATTCAAATTTTTCGGGATACCCCCTTCACCTTAAATGAAAAACATGTTTTAAACAGAATTTCAGGTTTCAGTATTCAAATAAAAAAATCAAAGTACATAGCCAATTTTTAAGTGGCACCGCATATTGGCATCTACAGATACGTGTTCTGATCCATTTATTTACATTTTCATCAGACGATTTTCGAACAGACTATGGACGCGTAGGTACGGCGATCTCAAACTATGTCAAACAAATGCCATCTCGCATGTGTGGTGTATGTGTTATGGTGTAGGTATGGAGCCAACTTTCTGAATCTATTTTTTTTGTGCCCATAGTTTCGTATATAGTGTAAAACTTTATGTTTAATTCAACAGTACTCGGTACGGTATATCATTGTGCAGGCGTCATGACACCCCCGAGGGGATTCCGAAAAAAGCGAAAATAGAGAGACGGGTAGCTTTTGTGACTTCGTAGGGTAGCTCGGTATTTTGTCATGTGGTTTGGGTTCCGTGGAGATAGATTTTAAACGCTTTTGGTCAAGTTTTTCTGTGTCGGTTAGTTATTTGTTAGGTAGCTACGTGAGAGATATATTGCATACTAGCTGCGCCCCGCGGTTTCCCCGCATAAGTCTCGATCCCGTTTCAATATTGAGATAAACGACAACACCCTGTCCTTCCGCATCCAGTCTGTCACAGCCACCTTCCTTAGGTCGTCCGTCTATATAGCTGGGGGCATCCCACACATTACTCGTCTGCTTCATCCATTGGTCCTTCGAAATACATGGCCAGCCTACTGCGACTTCAAAATCAAAATATTTTATGTCACATAAAGCTATACATGGGCTCTTATGAAACGTCAGAAGCTAGGTGCACGGTTCCAATTGGTCGTTTCCTATGTAGTAGAACCGGCAAGAAACTCCACTCCCTTCATCCTTGAGTTTGCTTACTCTGCAAGCTGTATTATATATGTTAATCCGGTTCTGGTCCTGATAATTTAATTCCTGATTTTATCCTTCAAAGTCCTCTCTTTCTTACTCTCTCTATTAATACGAATATTTAAAATAACAGCGTTCAATCTCTCCCAACCTCCAGACCTAATCTGCCTCTGTCGAAAAGGAATGATTATGATAATAACTGGCAGAATCGATTTTATGCCGAATTCCTCTCAGTAATCGAAAGACATAAATTTTCCGAGATATCTGTCCAAATTTGAATGACATGTATCCTCTGGTTATTGAGTAATTGGCAATATCTTGCTGGAGATTTTATTTCTTGGGAATTAAAACTTATTGTATACAGGGTGGTTTGTATGGTTATGTTCATCTTTGGTGGTGATATATACCAGAGGTTAAAATAAGTAGATTTAGGGCTAATTTTTCAATCATCTGAAAAATTTAGAAATTTTGATACTTAGTTATTTCATACAAAAACTGTCAAAGTTTTATTCCTCGAATAAAAGTTATCTGGCTATAGAGAAATCAGCCCTTAATGTTAAATAACGCATTTGTGTACTAGGTTTTGACAACTACTTCGCCCGCGTGGAGGTCGGAAATTGTCCTACGAGAACGCACTATCGGAATAAAAAGTATTCAATGAGTTAATCTAGGTTAAAAACTATCTGTGTGTTAAATTTCGTCCAAATTCGTTCAGCAGTTTTTGGGTGATTGTGTAAGAAACATACAAACTTTCACATTTATTAATAGTAATATTAAGGGCGAATTTCACCGAACTTTAATACCTAGAATAAAATACTTATCCTAAGACTAAATTTTGTGTTTTTGACAGTTTTTCCATACCAGATCTGTCAGACTTCAATTTTACTCTACGGATAAAAGTTATCTTACATATTAAATGTAATAATACTCCAAATATTTAAAGCATAGTAAAATCAGCAACAATTTTATGTATTTTAAGTTATTAATTTTATTATTAAGAATTTTTACTTAGACCTACCTACATTGATTTGGGAATCATTTTATTTATTTGGGAAAGAAACAGTTACACATTACATTTTATAGGAAGAAATACAAAAAGATGCGGCCAAATGTGTAACCAACAACATTTTCCACGTAATACACATAAAAAATAATAATCTTTACAAACTAAATGCCATTTAAACTAAAACCTATAAACTACAATAATTCAAGTAAAAAAAAACATTTCTTGTATTAAATAGTAAAACAAAAGTTTTAGCAAACAGAGCAAAAACTCAGAAGGTATGCAAATCTTAATCAAAACTTAAATTACTATTGACCAAGTGTTTTGAGTACAATATTTTTTAATCTACCAGCAGAAAGACCAAACATATCAATATTATGGAATTGTTTGTTGTAATTATTATATAGTTGCCGCAGGGGTGCCCGCATACCTGCGTTACTGCGACAAGAGGTAACTGCAAACAGCGGCCGTGCGCGCACCCCGCGACTTACTGTCGTTCTAGGAACTATGTAACTTATTTTATTACGGCGACCTCTATCGTGATAACGATATATCTACCTACTGTTTATTCAAAACTGCTCAAAACTATGTTCATCCCTTTACATAAAATCACCCCTTCTTCCCATGGGGGTAGAAACTACATGACGTCATCTGCTACCTACGATGCTTACATACTCCTTTTACCTCGTTTACGTTCATACATCCGCACCGGGTATCCTTTTAGTTTTAAAGTAAAAATCTGTGTGTCGCACCCAAATGTACTGTTGTAGGTATTTATGTTACTGGTGTATTTTTAAAGGAGAGTTAGAATAAAAACAAAGGTTTCAAATGGTCTTAACTTACCATTTCATTTGTATTTGAAATGAATTCAAATACGAGTATGTGTCACAAAACACGATATACAAAATGTATACCGTGTTTTGTGTCTGTGTGTGTTTTGGAACTAGGGTAATAGTAATTAGTAATTTTATTACATTACTAGCTGCGCCCCGCGGTTTCACCCGCATAAGTTTCGATCCCGTGGGAATGTCGGGATAAAAAGTATCCTATATGTTAATCCTGGTTATAAACTATCTGTGTGCTAAATTTCGTCAAAATCTGTTCAGTAGTTTTTGCGTGAAAGAGTAACAAACATCCATACATCCATACATACAAACTTTCGCATTTATAATATTAGTAGGATGAGCGTACATTTATCATGTAGTCACTAGCATGTAAAATGGCGTGACAAAACGCATTAGCCACCTTTCATGATGTCGGTAAAATATCACCAATTATCAATTTGGACAAACCTACCTTCCCCGCGATTTTGAATCTGGGTGAACAAAAAATTAAGGATTCTAAATTCGTGCGTAAGACAATTTATTAATGCACCTACCCTCAGGGGGTGAGACACCCCTCCATGGAGATTTATTATGCCTACAACGTTATCTGAAATTAATCTCTGATTTTTCGTGAAATGATTTTTTTTTCGAGACAAAAATGGCCAGTTTTTTTGCTAACTGTACCTCTTGACGGAGTTTTTGTAAAGTGGAACAATTAGGAAATGCTGACGAGTTGATTTGTTAAAAAAAAAATGGAATTTTTCGTGTATTTTACCTACAATATGTTGACCTTCTTGATTCTTTGGCCAAAGAACGGCCAGCCCTCTGGCCGTTCTTTGGCCAAAGAATTACCATTGCCATTCAACGTGGCAATGCTGCCAGTCTTCTGGGCACGTTTCCGGATGACGGCGATGCGGACGAGTACTTCGACGCTTAAATATCCCTTTGTTTTTGTTTAAATACATAGTTAGTCTTTTAATTTACTTAGTGCCTAGTGTCATACTAAAAGTATCTAATAATTTAAGACAATATGTTAGTGGTTAAATCTCTTACGCACTGTCAGGTGGCTTGCTTAGCGCTTAGAGCCTAGCGAGGCCCCTTGCGAGTTGCGAAGCGAAACGAACGCTCTAGAATTTTCGCAACCGGCCGCACTGCGCGCATGGTGCCTTAGCTAGTCACCTAACGTGTATCGAAGGATGTTAACTCACTAGACTCTAGGCGCTAAGCAAGCTACCTGTCATGTAACCTGTCAGTGCGTAGCCTTATATTACCATATGTGGTAACAAAGTTGTAGATTAGATAACTCATTCTCTTTATAGCTGTAAAAGAAGTCATCGTCTGCCTAGCCTTTTCCTAACTAAATATATGTTGGGGTCGGCTTCCAGTCTGATTGGATTCAGCTTATACATGGAAGCCACTCAGATGTTGAGTTTCTTGCCCGTTCTTCTCCATAGGTCCCTACTACGCTTTACCGAATGGGTATCATTATTCATCTTTCTGACTGAACGACCCCTTGACAATTCCAAAATGCCTGTAATTGGTTTATTTGAAATAAAATGCTTTGAGTTGTAAAACTGCGTCTGATTGCAATGTCTGCCACTGATATAGTGTCGGAGACACTCTTATATGCATAAATGAATTCACTGACACACATACTCTTCAAACCGGAACACAGAAAAACGGTTTTCCGGCAAAGACAGTTATAGTGATAGAAAGTAAGAAAAGAAGAAAGAAAATACGTTTATTTGCAGTAAATATGACGTAAAGAAAGAACACAAACAGAAGAAAGTACAAGTTGGAGAAAAATACGCGACACATCCACGCAAAACGGCCATCGCTCAGCATTATGCTGCGCGGTGGCCGTTTTTTACTACCCTATGCGAGACAGAACCAGCCCAGCGCTGGTTTTGAGCAACAGCCGGCTTTGACGTGATGTCGTCAACCGCTACATACGATAAGACAAAAATAATAAAATAGATACCCAATACTATAATTATAACCAGACATACAGACAGCAGTGGAAGCAGCTGTTTATATGTGTATGTATTACAGTTCTATTATTTCCCAGGAGCTATAAACAACTGATAAAATTCATCATTATCATCTGCCTAGCCTTTTCTTAACTACATATATTAGGGTGGGCTTCCAGTCTATCCTGATGCAGCTGAATATTTTACCTGTAGTGACTGTCTATCTGAACTCCACAACCCAGTTACTGGGTAGGGTAATACGTATACGATACCCCTTGGAAAGACTGGTTGGCAGACTTTGGATCTTCTGACTACCCGTAGCGGCTGTCAAAGATCAACGAATGACAGCCGTGACCAACGGCTTAACGTGCTTTCTTAGGCCCCTCCGTGCCTCGGTATGTAAAGATGGTCACCCATCCACAGACCAACCGCGGCAAGTGTAGCTTAACCTGATCGATCGACCTGTGTGGCTGCTGCAAATAATTAAATTTTATGTTCTGGTTTTGTAATGTTAATTACCGAACATAAGCACCTAGTATTGTATACAATCAAGTATTTTTTTTAAATTGAACAGACAGCTGTGCTGCTGGGGAGTTTGTTGCGCCACTTCTTCTTCCCAGCGATAGCACTAGGAAGTGGTGAAGGGCGGGCGTTTTTGGGGGACTGTCTTTTGTAATTTTGACGTTCAAAAAGTGCTGATTCTCAGCCTAATTTGAATAAATGACTTTTGATTGATTTTGATTTTTGATTTTGTTATTATATAGCCACGGGCCCCTCACTGACAAAATTCATATAATATATTAAATTTCTTAAAGCTTAGGAGTTGACCACGCAAACCCCCATAAAATTACTTTATAGTTGTGTAATGTGACAGTTAAAATGACCGTAAAACTATGGTTAATTATCATGTGAACACGTAAACTTTATTACTAACATCTGTCTAGTTATTACTGTAGTAGTGTCTTTAAATCTGGGTTAGTTATTGCAGTTATATGACTGACTATGGGTGATGGAGGAAGGCCAAAGGAAAGCTGGA
Organism: Apamea crenata; assembly: GCA_949629185.1. Lineage (NCBI taxonomy): Eukaryota > Metazoa > Arthropoda > Insecta > Lepidoptera > Noctuidae > Apamea > Apamea crenata. The sequence continues at coordinate 1,481,257 of OX451375.1, forward strand.
TGGATTGTGTGAGGAATGATATGAAAGAGAAGGTCTCCCAGGCTTCACCACCCTGTCCTCCACCTTCCGCATTCAGTCAGCCTCTGCCACCTTTTTGAGTTCCTTGGTCCATCTAGCTAGGGGCGTCCCACACTACGCTTGCCGATGCATGGTTTCCAGGACTCATCTGCTCCACCAGCCAACGGTCCTTCGACCAACATAGCCAGGCCACTGCCACTTGCTTGCACAGCACTTGCACAGCTTGCTTACTCTGCAAGCTATGTCGGTGCTTCTGGTATTGCATGATGTCCATGGGCTGCGGTGACTACTCATTGTCAGATGGTCCTCTCTTCTTTGCCTGGCAATAATATACAATTATACTGTGGTTCTGCAAGATTGCTTATTATTCTTCTTTGATCTGCGAAGAGGCAACTGCTCTTTTCGGAGCAAAGAAGAAAGACAAACATTGTTTACCCACTTTTTCTCTGAAACAGGGGAATGCGTACCAATATTTCAAGGTCAGACCAGCCTGCTGTTAGACCGTACAAATGTATAAAGTTCCTATATCTGTTTGTTAGAATATCTGGGTTCTGGCCTTACGTGACTGGCCGGCCCCAGGAATTATGTAATGTGCCCTTTTAGGCAGTCACAATGTGTAAAAAATTACAATAGAATATATAACGTTTATTATCTCCAGTATTACAGCTAGTAGTAGGACGTACATACAACATAATACTATAATACCGAAAACAGAAGGTTTAAGCGTCAGCATTATACTTAGGTCCCCCTAGCGGGTTGATAAGCGCTGGTTTACAGCTTAAACCCTTGACTGTTTACAAAAAAATACAGAGAGGAACATTTATCAACAACGGATGTAAATACTATTAATATTATTGAATTAAAAAAAAAGACTTTTAAACAGTTTGTGGACACAACTGGCTATTTTTATAGATAAAAATCAAATTTTTACAAATCCACTGACTGACGTTACCAACCACAGTTCAACCTCCCAACTCGATTGACACCGCTATCATCAAACCACATTCTAGATTATCCTCTCAGCAGTTAATTACACCAAATAGTTACACTATACAGGTTTATTAACCACATATTATGAACAATACAACACCACTAATTACTGTACCACAGGCAGCCAAATTGTTTTTGTTGTGATAACTTAAACGGGCATAGTTAGATGTGGGTACATCATCAATCAGTCATACTTGGGGTTCCGCGTGAGAGCAATGGCCTGTGGTCAGAAATTTGGTACCCAATATTGATTTTGACATGTGTCAAAGTCACGTCATTTATTTAAATTAGACCACCGTCAAAGTCGCGGGAATCCCTTGGATGAGGGATGCACGGGATGGGCGGAGCAGTGGGTAACTCCGGGCTGAGATGATGATGATGACCATTTGTAGCAGATTTGTACATACTGGAATGTCAAGACAAAACATTTGAATTATTTTCTAGGGCATTTTCAAAATGTCGGTTAATTTTGAAAAGGTAGGTTCCTAGAAAAAAAAACTTAAAAATTCCTTGTAAAAAATATTGTTATCAAATTTTCATAAGTGTATAGCCGAGCCTTTTCAGTTTTAGTTTTGCAATTGGGCCATAAATTTGTAGCAGGGATTAAATATACCAGACGAAATATTTCAAGAAAAACATACGAAAAATCCTTTTTCACTGGACCCACAACATATTACAGACCAAAATAATTTCTTTGGTTCGAACTTTCATTGCATTTCAAAGGTTTCCACACTTCTCTCTAAGGATGCAGTTGAAACATTCAGAAACACAGTTAAGAACTTTGCGCTACTACAATTTTTAGGGTTACGTAGTCATATGCGAGAAACGCAGAACCTGGGGGTAGTTGCGTACACACAATCAGTAGCAATGGCTTTCATTTTGACAGTTCAACAACATTCATTGCGTTATTTACGTTGTTGAACTGCCAAATTTTTCGAACATATGGAGCAATGGATTAGCAATATCATTCAAAATGATTCAGATAGTAATTGAAAGTGTGTTACGCAATTAGGTCAAAGTGGCAGTGCGTGGGGGAGACCTGTGCTCAGCAGTGGACGATGATGATGATGATGTTGATAGTATGAACGGAACTCAGCACAAACTATACATTAAAACGTTTTAACATCACCATTATCATTTAAGCTAAAGGACGTCAATTGCTGAACGCATTCAGGTGACTCAACGTCACGTGTTCAATAACTAGCTTGTGCCCGGTACTTCGTCCGCGTGAAATTTGTTGTTCCCGAAATTTTGTCCACCCCGTCGCAACGCATCGTTTGTGCGCGCTATTACTTCGTTCACGCTCAGCGTTCTTTCTGCATTTTTGCTCGGTTCCGAAGGGTTTTAGCGTGATGTTAAATAGCCTAAAACCTTTCTCAGGAATTGGGCTATCAAATGCAAAATTATTTTTTCAAATTTGTTTGGTAGTTCCATTGCAGAGATTAGCGTATTCACACAAACAAACTCTTCAGCTTTATTATTAGTATAGATTTATAATCAGCCTGAACACAGCTTTTTTTTTTTTGGTGGGGAATCATCAAATGACCTCTCCCGCTCTGGCCTGAGTGGAAGGGCGTGTCAGACTTTTATTGAGTAAAACCCGTGTTCCTTCAGTTGCCTGTAGTGCCATGGCCACGGTATCTCTTTCGGACAGCCCGCGGCCCTGGCAGGCATCGGCCCTAGCGGACCCCGTCAGTTCGTGCTGACATCTGTATGAGGCGCGCGTGGCACACAACGCGCCGTCGACGCGGGCCTGGTCCTTACCGGGCGACGAGCTGCCCATTGCTCGCCGCCCGCCTGAACACAGCATGCTAGGGTGTCTATCTGCTAAACAGTATACTATACCTTTTAAGTAAAGATAAAAATAAATTTCCTTTGTCACTAGCAGTTTATATAATCATTTTACAGTATTCTCAAGAATTTTACTGAAATTATTCTGGTCAACTTACTTTGAAAATCTTAAGTAATTCTCAACCAAGATTGCTTGACCCACAAATTCCTACTAAACATATTCGGTGAAGGTTCAAAACAAACTATTTATAAACTACGGAACCTTACAACCCACCCCTCAACAGTTCCCACAACTTTTTCACTCATAATTTTACGTGAGTTGGATCCCGAATAGTTTTACTTTAAACATTTTTGTTTTGAACGTAAATATGAATATGGAGCAGGCAATTTTAGCCATTCTAGATTTTTGTAGGCTATTTTGTTAAACGTGTCATACAGTGTTAGTATTTTATTTTATTGGTGTTATAAATCATTCCTTTTAGTTTGGCTGACTTCGGATTTGGGTTGTGTTGGTAACGATAAGTTATTGTTTCGTAACAAAGCTTAGTTTATGGACGGTGTGACAGATTAGGCTATCATTTTTCTAACAGTTATAATATATAGATGCTGGTAGAGCAGAGTTATGAGTTGTAGGTCGAAGGTTGGAAACCAGACAGGTGCTTTACTTTGTGTAAAATAAATTTCCTCACAACTGATCTCAGAACAGTGAATAAAAACATCGTAAGGGAACCGGTATGTCCTAGAACCAAAATTCGAAGAAATGTGACATCCATCAACCCGCACTGCGACCACGTGGTGAATTACATTCCACTCCCTCTCATCCATCAGAGGAGTCCTGTGTCTCAGCAGTGGGAACATTATAGGCTGATTATGCTATGTCAAGGTATTAAAATACGTGAAACCTGTATCATCCCTACTGATCTGACCTCCCCTTGCAACACGTCGCCCCTTGGTAAGACTAGTTGTCAGATTTTTGAGCTTCTGACTAACCATAACAACGGTCAAAGATCTACAAATGACAGCCCTCCGTGTCTCGGAAAGCACGTTAAGCCGTTGGTCCCGGCTTACCGTGCTTTCAGAGACACGGAGGGGTGTCGATATGTAATGGATGGGTGATCATCCATTACATATCGACACCCCTTCGTGTGACCGCGTTAAGCATAGCTGAACCCTCGATCAACCCGTGTCTGTTATCATTTAGCCACGAACTAAAGGCCAATCCCCGTAACTAAAATCGTTCAAAATCTAGTCGCAATCTCATCTCAGCGACAATCCATGTCAAAAATGTAGGCCAATTAGAAGTATTTTTGACAGATTGAGATCAGACTGTGAACTTTATTAAAATTACGAGAATTGTCCCTCTGTTTATAGCTACAATATTTAAAGAAACATCCGTAAACAAAAAGTCCCACTGTGCACAAAAAATGCACAGTCAAATAATAAATCAACAATAATATCCCAATCTCATGAAACATTTATAAAACTCGCGCACAGTGGTTCAAATTTTCTGAATTGTAGCCAAAATTCCTAATAGAGATATTTGTTGGATGGCACGATCATTTCAGAGGGATTGTTGAACATTAACATAGATTACTTGATTGACATTAACTGTTAAGTTATGGAGTACCTAGTGGGTGAGTTGGGGATCGAAGTAGGCAATAAATGTTGGAGATGAAATTATGATCATCTGTAACGTCAATTTGTCGCTTTTTAAATAAACGCTTGAAATTGGATTTTATTTTAGGAGGCTGTAGTCTTAAGGTACGACTGCAGACGACAGCAGCAGGCGACGTGTTACCGCGACACTACTGGGTTCTATTTATATCTATGAAAATACCTTCCGTAGCTAGCGACACGTCGTTTGCCACTGTAGTGTCTAAGACTTATGTATGTGTGCTCTTGTATTCTAATATTAAGACTCAATATGTTTAATGAGGTTAGTACTCTATGATTGACCAGTAATACACGAGATACCGATGGAGTCACTTGTTTTACTCATCTTCCCGGACTGACAACCTTACAGCCACGTATTTCGCCATTGTAGCGGCACGTTGTATTTAAAAAGGTAAATAGAACGTGCCTACATTAATTTAACACACGTGTAGGGCTAAAGGCCAGTAATCATAAAAATGATAACAACATAGAATAATTTCTAATTTCTCGCTCGCCGACATAGGGCTCTCTCTCTTTCCTTCAATTTGCCTATCTCTTTGCACGTTATTCGTTTTAATTTCATTGATGAGGTTATGATCCGTGATGAACCCGGCAAATGACCCCAGCGCTACAGGTACATACGTACCCTACATTCTCGTAATTTGAAGAACGTTCGCAGTCTGATCTCAGTCACAATCTGTCAAAAGTACCTCTAATTTACCTACGTTTTGACAAGTATTTGACATTGATTGTCGCTGAGATGAGATTGCGACTAGATTTTGAACGTTTTTAATTACGGGAAATGACCTTCTGGTGTTAAGAAAAGATGGTATTTAAAAAAAAATGTAATAAATAATAACGTTTAATGAAATTAAAATATGTATGTCCGTAAAACGAAAACGCGAAACAGTATACGCGTGTTAAATAAATGTCGCCATTAAAACGGCACGCTGTATAACGCTGCGGCATTAGAGATAAAATCTGAAATCCTAATTTGTTTACAATTGCTTCCCTTACATTTCAGTTAACAAAAGTCTTCACAAACTACGGCTATTCCTGTCTTTCACACTAAATTATGACAAATAGCAACCTTCCCAGTGTCCTCCATTTTGCTCCCCAATTAATTCACTTAACATAATTGTAATTCCTAAACTTGGGAACAAATACCCTTGTCTGGTTGGCACATTGCGGTATTTCTTTGTCCATGTTGTGAGACGTTGGACACTGTGCTGGGGTGCGGAGAAGGTTCGTGAGTTGATTAAGTTTGTGGGCATTTGTTTTACGGATCCATTTCTTTCTGTTTGTTTTATAAATTATTTTGTTCCTGTAAAATTTCGGGTGCAAGAAAGAGTTTTAAGACATATTTTTTTCTTAGACATCAAATTATTTTGTTTTATTGTTGTTACTAGCACCGTGATTCCGGGTCAAACAACATCTACACACGGCCCAGATGGCGTGATGAAGTCATACGTGTAAACTGTCAGGCAGCATGAGACCCCAAAATGTTACGTTTTTTCAATGTTCATGTATTTATTCTGAAAAATTAATTAGTCTCAAAATTCGCAAAGAATATGTGCTTCCCCATAGCTTCATAATTCCTGTCATATTGACAGGAATTATGAAGCTATGGGGAAGTGTCTTGGTTGTATTAAGTATATTATCATGTTTACTATTGCGATGTATCTCTATGATCATTCCTTTATTATAGGAACACTCGCAGAGGTCTGTTGTCATAGTAGGTACAAGGTAACCTTTCATTTATTTTCACCAATATTTCATTCAGTTTTATATTTTATGAAAATTTATAAAACTAGATTTTTTAACTTAAAATACAACTTAAGAAATGGTCGCAGAGATTCGGCGCACTAGTAAATAATGATAAGGAGTTTTTTTTCGCTGGCTCTTTGTATTTTGGGCCCAACTTTGTATGAAACGTGTGTAACTTTAGTCGTGCATACCCGAAATTACTGACCACCTACATAAATCACACATATTTCCTATAAAAATCTCACATTTCAAAGCTTAACAGATTTTTAATTTCACCTTCTGTAAATTCCACGTGGCACACACCACCATGCTAAGGTGTATTGTCGTTAGAAAACATTTACGTTTCTCCCGTTCGTTAAACTTTTAATAAAACCCACTGTCTCCAGGGCCACGTAATTTAATATATACGGATTATTATTATTTATATGTTCTTGTATTGAGGTAATAAGGAAAATGGCTGAGCATAGGAACAAGGAATTTCGGGAAAATCAGAATGTCAATAGGAAAAAAATATATGTGTATTTGTATGAATTGGTTGTGTAACGGTGTTCACGCGTTTACTGAAGACCACCAATTGAGCAGCTTCTTCTTATTAGATGTGATTTCTTATAGAATTCGCCCCGAATAAGGCTTCGGACAAATCTGAGCGGAAAGATGCGGTGTAATTTCGCACGAGTAATTTCCAGATTTGTCTTCAGCTGGATGATGAAGATGATGTGGAATACCCTACGCGATACTGACTTCTTCTGTAGTAGGTGACCACGTCTGTGAATGCTAATTAAAATATTTCGTTAAGTTAAGGACAGTCTTCATAGACCGATTTCTTGTAACGACACCGGTTTAGGTACAGACGGCAGCACATCAAGCTACAATCTACAATCTGTCAAATTTCTTTAATAGATTTTCAACTTTATCGCTAAAGCATTAAGGTTCAAGGTTGATGGGGAAATCAAATCAAATCGTTCAAAAAAAAATTGACAGTTTCGGGTAGCTTAACCTGCTGGCGTCTGTACCTGCCCATGATTGCGCCTTCTAAAATACCCACCACGTATATTTCATGATTGACTGCTTAGCTCTATAAAGGTGTAGCGTGATAATAATCATTTCAAAAGTTGAATCGGTAACTATCTGAAACATCCTTATCTTTAGACGCGTCTTTTACAATTTGCGGAGAAGAATACGACTATTTTCACAATTTTGCTTACCCCCCATAGCAAATAGCGTGATAATTTATAGCCTATAGACTGACCAGACTTATAGGAAATACCTGCAAAAGAACCTAATCTATATTGTAGTATTTCCGTGATCCTGGAACATACATTCAGACAAACAGACAAAAATTCTAAAAACTATATTTTCGTCATAAGAATTGTCCCCAGACCTCGTAAAAATTAATTCAAAATTCAAAATATCTTTATTGTGGGCATACTCGTATGTTAGTTACAGGTCTTAAAAATAAATTAAAGTTCCAATATGTCCTGCCTAATAGGCATACAATAATTATTTAGTGTCATTAGATTTAAAATGATTTTACATGTCTAATTTAGTTATTATAAATGTCAAAATATCAATATACAGTCAAATAAATACATGGTCAACAATTCAATCAATAATTCAAGAAATCTTGGATCGTGTAGTATGCTTTATCAATTAAAAAGTTACGTAATTTATTTTTAAATACTTGAAGTTCCTTAGTGCTCAGAATGTCAGCATTTATTTTGTTGTATATTTTTGATGCCATGCCAAAGAAGCTTTTGTTAAATAGAGCCGTTTTATGTGGTACATTAGAAATTTTAAATATATATCTTCTCGATTTGAGTATATGAAATAGATTTTCATTTGTCTTTATAAATACGGTTACTTCATAAATGTAATTCAATGAACAGTTTTCACTCGGCTACGATTTTATTATATCTGTAGATTTTGCAGCATCTTATATTTCTAAAAGTAGACCTTTCTGCTATATTTCATCAAAATCTTTCTAGAAATGTGGTTGAGAAAATATTTACCAGACACAGAGACTGATATTCACATGTTTAACTGTGTGGAGTAAGATTTGTGTGAACTGTCTCGTGTGCACCAGCCGTTAAAATACGTGCTTAGAAAATACAATACGCACGTTTCATTCCATATTCAAATCTTTGTTTCCAAATTGATGTTACTTCCACTCCCAGAAATATCAACTTTATGAAAATTTAGTTGATTCTAGAATTACTAATACTATAGAAGCTAAAAAACTGAAGTGGTAGCGTAATCTGAACTTTAAATGTGGTTATTAGAGTTCTTTTTCAAAAAAACACATACTTGTTTACATGTTTGGAAACTACATTGCAAACGTGGGATAGGTATATCATTTAGCATGACTTTAAACAAATCTGTTTTTATAAAAATGCTTTAAAAATACCAATAAACCAATACAAAAAATCTGTAAATACCATTCAAAAGAAAAACATCAAATTAATTCAACTAAACAAACAAATTCTTGGACAAAGGATCGTTAATCTTAATATTATTGTTATTCAAAATCAGGTGCAATGCCTTGAATACAACGCAAACAGATATAATCTATGAGTTGGCCTTGACTTTCAGCGATAATGGCCTTTCAAGGGCAATCGACGGGCAAACCCACGGGAAAATAGAAAATGTAAACTGCAAAGATTTAGCTGCGTAGCACAATCAAAATCTGAAAAATGTTGAAGGATATTGCTAATCCATTGCTTCATATGTTCTTAAAAAAATCTGCTCAACAACGTAAATAACGCAATGAATGTTGTTGAACTGTCATATTGAAGGCCAATGTAATACGAATATAAGACCAAAGATAGATCATCACAAAATCTATGAAAGTCAGTTTTCATGACTGTCTCTGTGGCCCCGTTGTTCTTGTAAACTACTACTATTTTGATACGGTTTTCACCACAATCTGGAGAATTTATTCCGCCAGTTTTTAGGTACGCCCGCGGTTTCGCTCGCATAATTATCGATCCCTTGGGAATATCATATATAAATAATAATGTAATAGTCATGTGCAAAATTTCATCTAAATTCGTTCAGCCGTTTTAACGTGAAAACGCGCTTTTACAAACATAATATCTAACACAGATCAACACGAAGTTTGTCCTAGATAAGAGAGTATGAAATTTCGGTAGATTTATCCATAGGGTTAAGGTACAAAAAAATGTATGGCCTGAAAAAGTTTACATGTGTATCCAGGAGAACGATCAATCTAGACAATTCATCCTTTACATTTTTCAAAAAATATTATTATCTTAACTGCTACAAAAGCGAACTTTTTAAGAATGATGGGTATTTTTCCTTTATTTTAGATCATAATGAATAGAAAAATAATAAAATAAACTTCGGACAATTTTATTTTTTTTTAATTTTGTTGAGCTGTGGTAATAGAGAAATCTCGATGTTTAGCAAAGTCGTAAAAACCGTGCGAACAGGGGCGGGGCGCTAGTTTAAACATGAAATTCATTCAAATCCGACCATCTTGTTTTGAAGTCATTTAATAAAAAGTCAGACGAAGAAAATGTGATTCCCCAGGAGTGACTGCTGTTGTCGAGAGGTGTATCATAAAGAATTCAGCTACGATACACTGGCGGCCACACGCGTTCGGTTATTTATTGACGTTAGAGCATCTGATGTGCACTGGCGGACAGAATATTTGGCTAGCTTTTGAATTTTGGACGTGACAAGTGACTTAAATTGTATTGTTTTGTTATGCAAATGTTTTCGATGTGTATTTATTTTAAATTCCAAGTGTCGGGTTTAATAAAATATTAGGGAAAGTTTGTTTGACTGTAGGAAATATGCTTATATGCAAAGGTGAAATTACTAATTCCATATCGCGTAGTCAAATAAAGGAATTTTCTACAATAGGCTAAAAAATATTAATGCCTTATTCATATCAACTTAATCAGAAAACCGTACCTGACAGGAATATTTTCTACCCATTCTGAAATTACCATAGAAATAAGAATGTAAATAAACAGATTTTTTTCATCTTGCCGTTTAAAATGACAGGATTTCAGAATATGAAATTACAAGTAAAATGAATAAATTAATTTAAACTAAAAAATCTGAAACGATCGTTCTATCATAAAAGGTGCGTCGTTTAATTTTGAAAATGATTTTGTAAATGAGAAAATTTTCTTAGATGCTACAAATGCTTTTATTATTGTATTTCTAAATCAGATTCTAGCTAATATTATAGAACTCGAGTCTCATTCAATAATGTCGGCGACTGACGAAGATATAATTTTGAGTAGTCGGTTATTTCAGTAAAGAGATTCTTTTTTATATATTTTAGTTAGGTTTAGTTATGGGTTTCAGTATCTCTTTATAAACTAGATGGTTTTAAAATATCTTTTTAGGGTACTGTACCTCGAAAGGGAAAAAACGTAACCCTTATAGGATCACTTTGTTGTCCATCCGTCCGTCCGTATAACTGTCAATACCCTTTTTCTCAGGAACGCGTGGTGGTATCATTGGAATTTATATCAAATACTCAGGTCTACTGACCCTTGGAGCTGTGAAAAAATCAAATTTCTAAGCCAACGCAAACAAAAGATACAGCCGTTTATGCCGCAAATTTCCGTAACTTTTCGACACTCGCAAGGGAATCAAAACCTACAGGGTACTTCCCGTGAACTCAGAATCTTGAAATTTGGCACGAAGCAACGTCTTGTAGCACAGATAAAGAAAAAAATACACGAACAACGTAAATTTTTAGTTACATCATATAATAAAAATATTTTTAATAATTTTAAATTGTACGGAACCCCCGGTGCGCGACTAGACTCGCACTTGGCTGGTTTTTTTTTCAAGATTTCAATTTTTGTGGATCTTTGACAGTCGTTACCGGTCGTCAGAAGCCCGAATGTCTGACAACTAGTCTTACCGAGAGGTATCGTATTACCCAGTAACTGGGTTGAGGAGGTCATATATAGGCAATCGCTCCATTTAAAATACTGGTATTCAGCTGCATCTGGTTAGACTGGAAGCCGACCCTAACATAGGCTAGGCAGATGATGATTTGAATAGGTTTAATCTCTGAAGTTTCCCTTACTGATAGTACTTGTTTCTAGAACGTCCACAAACAAAAATAATGCTAGTAATACAATAGGTAATACACAGTACATACTTAGGTAGTTAGGTTTGGTCAAATCGAGGTATTTAGTTATTTATACCCTAAAGTTTTAATCCTCCTACAGCCTACGTCTAATTAAATAAATATTTTATTTTCCATAAAAGCTTTTACTACAAGAAATAATTATCAAAGTTTGAAAATAAAGATAGAATTTATTATGATACTATAATAAGCGTAATAATATTAAAACTGATCGGAATATCTTCAGTTTCGCTTAGTTTTTATAAGCTAACAATTGCGCGAAATTAGCTTTTAAAGTGGGAAATTAAAATGATTACTCTGTTAAAGTTTTAGAACAATACGTTTTTAATGAAGCCACGGTCTGTTCATTGAATATGAAAGTGGAAAATGTTTTTGCTCTTCTATTTGTGAACTAGCCAATAATCTAATATTTGTATTTATGTGTGAGAAAATTAAAATAACTGGGCTGCACTCATTCAGAAATTAAAGTCAGTATTTTTCCCAGGTGCTCCATTTGATCTTTGTGGGTATTATTTATTGTACCTACTTTAATAAAAAAACATAACAAGACGTTGTTATTCTCACCATCATTAGCCTACATCAGTCCACTGCTGGACATAGGCCTCTCCTATTGCACGCCATTCAACTCGATTTTCCGCAACTCTCATCCAGCTGCTACCAGCCATCCTGCGAAGTTCGTCGCTCCACCTAGCCTGAGAGCGTCCTACCTTACGTTTACCGATTCGCGGTCTCCACTCAAGAACACGTCTACCCAATGGTCATCGGTTCTACGACTAATCTAGCCGGCCCATCGCCACTTCAGCTTGCTTATTCTGTGAGCTATGACGTAATTTTGGTTCTCTGCCGGATCACCTCATTGTGGATTCGATCCCTCAGAGAGACGCCAAGCATAGCCCATTTCATAGCTCGCTGAGTGACCTTGAATTTATGGGCCAGCCGTTGCTATACACCTATGTATTTCAAAATTAACCCATAGATGGACACTTATCGAGACACTATACAAGATTTATTGTTATTACGTCTGGGGGCGTTTATAGTGTCTCTCAAAGTGTTTAGTAAGATACGCAATTTTTTTTATTGTTTATTGGTAAAAATACTTATTCCATATTTTTATTTCCATTTGGTTTCACACTCAAACTCTCTTAACGATTTCTATAACTAAAAGAATTTTCATTTTAAAATTCTAGTGGGTCTATAATTTTGTCCCGACACACATTCACCCGCACAGTACGATGGCTTTGAATGGAAAACATCGTAAAGTACGAAATTAAATGCAGTGATTTGTATCGCAAGTGCAATGGACTACATGTCAAACGAAATATATGGGCCGGAGCCTATTAATAATGCTGGTGCTTTATACGGTTTTTTGCATGTATGTATGTGTAATCCGTACTACCGCACAATGTACTCGTATGTACATTGTGCATAACTGTAAGCGTAACAGATTTTTGACGTTACACTCACGAACAAATACGCATTTACGAGGGATTCAAAAGCGATTTCCTCCTAAATTAAAAAAATGTTTTTTCTATTGATAGAAATTGTATGGTGTGGTGTGTACTACAGTGTGTGGGCTACAGGCGATTTACGATTTCTACAGGCGAGTCGCAAAAAAAAGATAGTTTTGGAGACGTAGATTTAATTAGACAAACTTTACATGAATATTAAAAATTAAAATTAAATTATACAAGTGGTCATGATCGAAGTTTGATTCATAATGGGAATCACACAGGTGTTCCTAAATTCGGAGAGGCGACCGTGAGAAGATGTCGCCGTGAAGAGCTGACGTTGCGTTGCCGGGTGGTCCGTATGCATAGCCGCGCTGGGTACAGTGCAAGCGATGCGATGCGATAGTTAGCTTAGCGTAACACCTCCCCCCGTAGAACAGCGACTATTAAAGACAGAAGTCGTAAATTGAGCTCTTCATAAGCAGGTTTCTTCAGGGATACTGTCTTAGGATTGCATGAAGTTGTTCGTTGTTGAGTGATGATCAAATGCTGGATACAATCTGGTGCTGTTTGATTGTGCATAGTTTTCAACTCATTGCATAGATACCATTTGCTCGTCTTCGGACATTCTGTCTCTATATACTTGAAGTCTTTCTTATGTAAGGCAAGAAAAGGATGTGGGGGTGATAGGACTTGATTTAATTTATTAGGAATCATACATAATTTATAAAAATCATAGGTTAAGGGGATGAGTATCGGAATTTTATATACTATAACTATTTTATTTCCCGTATAGTAGGAGCCTAGTCTGATTACATCATATATTTCCCTTACATCTAAATCTACTATATTATCTTTATTATATATTCTAGTTAAGTTTTTAATTATATCCTTAATAGTAATTAAATCTACAACTGCGTGATGAGCAGTAGATATTCTTATAAATGCAAGAACATTTTCTAATTTATTAAGTTCTTGCAATATATAATCTATGTTATCGCTAAGAATAGTAAAAACTTGGAAAAGATGAGCATATTTAATGAAATCATTTTCTCTGGCAGCTTCTGTTTCACTAATCTCTTTTACTAATAGTTCTATCTTGTTCTGATTATCTATTACATTATCCAAAATTTTTGAATGTTCAGCTATCCAGTCTTTTGATAAACTAACGTGTGCATTAAGTTCTGAAGCTATCCTATTTTCATTATCTTGCAGGGATTTAATAGCCTGATTATAGTGCAATGCATCTGTGTAATCCAAATTTCCAGTAATACTTTTTATAACAGACCCGAGACCATCTATGAGTCCTCTTTTATTACGAGCTATCTCAAAAGTTTCTAACTGTCTAAGTACATTATTAAGCTTACTTTTCAGATAAGTCATATGGGGCTCGAATAAGAATCTCGTACGATTATTCAGTTCAGGGCTTACTGAATTTAACTGATTATTAATAGATTTAACGATTTCGTGTATATCGCCAAAGTCAACATAACGTAGGAAAGAATGATAATGGGAAACGATTTTGGCAGGCCCGAGTTTAAAAGGTAAGATACCTGGTCCACTGTCAAGACTTTCAAGTTTTATCTCCTGCAGCATTGCTGGAGTCAGTAGAAAGAGGAACATCAGCATCGTCCTGCAACAATTGTGCGGTTTTAGGGACTCTCTTAAGTCTAGTTTTGGCAACTGGACCTCTCTTTTTCTTCGTATAAATGTGAATAGGGAGGCCAGTCTCAACTACGTCGTGGGTATATCGGGGAGCTAACTTTTAGTTGTGGTCTCACAGGATTGCGGTCATACTTTGCCTGTCCGCAAATTACGCATTCATTTATAAATTTAGTTATTTGGTCGCGCATTTTTGGCCAAAAGTACATATGCGATAGAGCAAGATAGCTCTCATTGATGCCCCGATGGTTCGTTTTCCCATCATGATACTTGTTAATGATTTCCTGCTGTTTAAGATATTCCCTGACGTTCTCTAATTCTCTTTTTGTTAAAAATAGGTTCATAGATGAATTCTTAAATGTTCTTTGTATTATAGGTACTATATTATACATTTCTAAATAAGGATTGATTAAAATTCCAGTTTTAATTTTAGGTTGTACATATTCTTTAATAGCGTTAATAAGGTCGTTTTCTAGATTAGATTTAGAAATTTGTATCGATACACGTGTATAGTTATCAAATGGTTTAGTTGTAACTGGTCTACTTTTTATATCACCTACAACATTAAATATAATTTGCTTAGAGAACTTATTTAAGGGTTCATCTGTGATAGGTATTTCTAAAATAGGATTTTCGTTATCAGTGTGTACAGTAGCGGTATTAGAGTTACTACAATTATCCGAGGCGGTTAGGGTTCTTGAACTAGTGTCATCTATAGTAGGAGTCTTATTCGATGCATTAGCAATAACGGATATGAGTTCTTCATTGTGCAACTCAATGCGAGAAAGGGCATCTGCATTTGTGTTAAACTTTCCCTGCTTATATATTACCGTAAAGTCATATTCACTGAGCTTAAGTCGCCATCGCGTGAGCCGGGAATTGGGCTCCTTAAGACTCATGACCCACTGTAGTGGCTTATGGTCGGTCAAAATTTTGAACTTTCTGCCAAAGATGTATGGTCTAAAATACTTGCACGCCCAAACTATAGCAAGAAGCTCTTTTTCGATTGTACTATAGTTAAGTTCACTAGAGTTCAATGTCCGAGATGCATACGCAATGGGCTTGTCAGAACCAATTATACCCTGGGATAGTACTGCACCAATGGCCACGTTGGAGGCATCCGTGGTTAAAATGAACTCTTTACTGAAATCTGGATATTGAAGGATAGGATCGTTAGTAAGGAGGGTTTTGCAATGGTTAAAACAATTGGTATAATTTTGATCTAAGGTTATTTTAGAACCCTTTTTGAGGCACTGTGTAAGTGGTTTGGTAAGAGTTGCAAAATTGGGGATAAATTTACGATAGTAGCCTAGAAGACCAAGAAAACGTTTAATTTCAGTGGGAGTTTTGGGTAAGGGGTAGTTTTCTATTGCATTAATTTTATTAGGATTAGGTTTCACACCGTCCCTACAGATAACATGTCCCAAAAATTCGGTTTCTAACTTCAAGAATTCGGATTTATCCATTTGAATCTTGAAATTAGATTCCCGAAGTCTTTTGAAGACTTTTTCAAGATTAAGGATATGTTCCTGCAAGGAAGTACTGAACACTATAATATCGTCTAAATAGACGAGACAGATACTTTGTAGATCTTTAAGAAGGTTATCCATCACCCTCTGGAAGGTAGATGGCGAATTTTTAAGTCCCATGGGCATCCTTAGAAATTCATAATGACCGTTCTCAACATTAAAGGCAGTTTTATGAATATCTGCGCTGTCCATTTCGACTTGATAAAATCCAGATGCCAAATCTAGGGTAGTAAAATATTGGCACCTGCCGAGTTTGTCTAAGACATCTGTAATATTAGGTATAGGGTATTTGTCGTCGATCGTTTTTTCATTAACCTTTCGGAAGTCTACAACGAGACGCCACTTAATTTTCCCTGAAGCATCAGGTTTTTTGGGTACTATCCAAATGGGAGAACTCCATGCAGAGTCGGATGGTCTAACAATGTTCTGTTCAAGCATCTTGTTAATTTGGTCCCTAACTTCCTGACGATGAACGTACGGATATCGGTAGCTTTTGGTATGTACTGGAATTTCATCTGTAGTTCTTATCCTGTGTTTGATCTTGTTGGTGAAAGTAAGTGCTTCTCCATCAAGATAAAACACATCTGCATAATTTTCACAGAGCTGTTCTAAATTAATACGTTCTTCTTCATTTAAATGTTCGGTACGGAGACGCGATAAAACTTCAGCTGTACGATTTGATGAAATTTCAGTACTGTTACTATTAACTTCAAATATTACAGCTTCTACCGGCCTATCCATTGAAAATATGACATCATTAGATGAAGGATTGCTCAATTCAACCCAACCTCTATTGTTCTCTACTTTGGTAAAACAATCAGAAATAAGGCAATTACAGATTATCTGACTTTCAACAAATACCTCACCATCTTTTGCATTAACTGGTACTCTTACTAATTTCTTAGAATTTGCTGGTATAATATCCTCATACAAGTTGACATTACGAGAATCGTACATCTGAATAGGTACTGTACTATTTCGTGTAGTAAGTATTTTATTTTTTAGGTCAATGGTAGAATTCCATTCATCTAGTAAGTCTATTCCTAAAAGGCCATCAAAATAGTCGTGAAATTTATAGATGAAAAGCGTAATATTCTGAGACTCATTAAACTCTGAGAAGCAAGGCAAAGATATAGAGTAATCATTTTTACTAGTTGCATGAACCGTAGTAATTTGAAAAGGTTCATAGTTAAGGGGTAGATGATTGAAGTATTTTTGCACGGCTTCAGGGCTTATGAAAGACTGATTAGCCCCGGTATCAATTAAAAGCTTAAGTGGAGGATCACTTATCTGGATATAGCCTAACTGTCTTTGAATATGAAAATTTAGTTCTATTTTGGCTTGTCGCTTTTCGAAACCTTCTGAAAATTTTCATCATTAGTAGAAGATGGCGTTTGATTAATTTCCTCAATTACAGGTACCTCTGTGCGATGGTCTATTTCATTTTCACAGCTATACTCATTGACATGTTCATAGTCATAGAAATCAAATTCATTAAAATTAGTCTCACGCGATTTGAAGTAATTGTTCGGTGGCGGATTTCCAAATCTCCGCCAATCGTGCCCACTAGGCGGTAAAACTTTAGGAACAAAATGGCTTACTCCACTCATTGGACGAGGGGTATTACCGGCACCATGTGGCTGATGAGCTTGTGCTCTATTCGCCAATCTAAAGACATTGCTTTGAGGGTTGTAATTAGGAGGGTATGTGCGCATGACCTGTTGAGTTCGTGTCAGACCCTGAGGGGGTAAAGCTTGCGAAGGAAAGTTAGGTCTCCAGCCTTGAGCAAGCTGTTGAAAGTTGTTAAATCCATATGGCTTTGATGGTCCAGGCATACTAAACGGCATAGGTCTAGGTGCGAAATTATTCAAGGGTAGATGCGTGCCATGTAGAGTAGGACGTAACAAATCTTTCCTATTAGAGCCACCATCAGTACGTTGTTGCATGTAAAGCGTGTTGAGTTCATCCTGAACATACTCGAGAGCTTTCTCAATACTATCAGGACGCATGCAACGGATCCTGGATCCTAGGGGATCCTTAAGTCCACGTAAATAGGCCTGAAGAGTAAGCTTTTTATAAAGAGAGCGCTTTGCCTCTATTGTAGTATCCACAGACTCATGTAAAGACACATAGGTCATAATCGTGCTAAATAAGTTTTGACATCGCTCATAGAATTCTTGCGGCGTGCTAGAGCCTTGTGACTGCAATGATAGATCACTATATAACGCGGTCTCGTCACGATGGTCTGCGAAGTTGTTGATTAGCGCACTTCTAATTCCTTGCCAATTTTCCGGTATCCCATTAGAATTAATAAGCCTAGCTGCAGATCCAGAAATTTTATTTAAAATGCCATTAATTAGGGCTAGGTTAGTTAATTCGTGCCCAGGCTCAGTTCTAAAATGCGTAAGTACCAATTGATCGCATAAATTTATGAAACGGGTTAATATATGAGGATTTCCTTCAAAATCTGGAACAAGTCTAAGTGACTTATAGATTAAATCTACTGGATTACTATCATTATTTGCCATATTTTCTTCCAAATTCCTGTCTAATTCACTATCCTCTAAAATATTTCCTAGATCCCTGCGTTGATCTATCGATCTATCTCTATTCCTATTCCTATCACTAGTTAACCTACTATTCCGTAATTCTCCCGGATGGAAAATCTTGACGGCTATACGTTAAACTAACACCAAAAAAAAAATCACTCGCGAATTATTAAAACGCACACTTAAAATAGATATATAATATACTAGGAAGGACTAATGTAGGAAAGCAAGGACTAAGAAAGATTCAAAGTACTTACTGCATAATGCTCCAGTATCTTTCTCCTGCACAATCAATGTTCAGATCACTCACTGCAGAAATCAATGTAGGTTCGGTAACTTGTCTATGATGTTCTAGTTTTTACAAGTATCCTGTCGGCTGCGCCATTTACGATTTCTACAGGCGAGTCGCAAAAAAAAGATAGTTTTGGAGACGTAGATTTAATTAGACAAACTTTACATGAATATTAAAAATTAAAATTAAATTATACAAGTGGTCATGATCGAAGTTTGATTCATAATGGGAATCACACAGGTGTTCCTAAATTCGGAGAGGCGACCGTGAGAAGATGTCGCCGTGAAGAGCTGACGTTGCGTTGCCGGGTGGTCCGTATGCATAGCCGCGCTGGGTACAGTGCAAGCGATGCGATGCGATAGTTAGCTTAGCGTAACAGGCGTAATAATGTTTTGTTATGTACAAATGGTGATCATTTCTTTTTTTTTATAAAAAGTTGCCCACACTAGGAATTACTCCTGTACCGTGCGTGCGTTTACAAACATTTAAACACACATACATAAACAGCCAGACCCGGAACAACTACATAATAGGCAATACAAATATTTGTTCCGCGCGGGAATTGAACCCGCGACACGCAGCGCAACAGTCGATCGCACAGCCACTGCGCCAACCGTGTCGTTTGAGGTTTGACAATTGAGAAAATTGCTTTAGAATTTTGTCATAAGTGTGAGGCATTTATGCTCTATGACTGTATTTTTTGCTCTATGACTGTGTATTTATGCTCTATGGCTGTATTTTTTGCTCTATGACTAAGTATTTATGCTCTATGACTGTATTTTTTGCTCTATGACTAAGTATTAATGCTCTGTGGCTGTATTTTTTGCTCTATGACTGTGTATTTATGCTCTATGGCTGTATTTTTTGCTCTATGACTGTGTATTTATGCTCTGTATTTTTTGCTCTTTTATGCTTTATGACTGTGTTTTTTTTGTACCTAAATATCAGAGGAAAGGTATCCAAAGGTTGTCTTTAAAAGATTACTTTTAGCGATAAGACCGCCCATTGTGTCACCCCTTGTAAAACTACATTTATATCTGTAATTTTTATGGCGTACATATCTATCAGGTATTTATGAAAAGAAAAAAAATAGAGTAGACATATTTTCAGGACATGTAGTACAATTATGGTATATATATATACAAAATATACGAAATATATATACACACACTTATATTTTACGAATTATACCATAGACATAACGCACACAGAGGCGAACGGGGAATGGACAACAGTCCTGGATGGCAGTGACATCGACGCGCAAACTGTAACCATAGATTCGATACATGATTCTGAACAATCATGCCTTGAAATATCTTGTTGTTTTAAAAAAAATGCTGTTCCATACATTTTGACCGCGTAGGTATTGTATTGTATTTACTTTTCAATAAAAAATAAAAAGAACATTTATTTCAGACAAAAAAGTCCATAGGCAAGGCAAGGTTGTTAGTAACAAGAATTTTGCTTATAAATAATGTTGGTCATTAAAAAGTAAATTAAAAGAAAGAAACTAGACACACCATCCACCCCTGCACATTATGCTCATCAGTCTATAAGACAGCAGACTTTTTTTTTTGATATCCCTCGAAAAATGTCTACGCTAGAATCATGTGCTGAATTCATGGTTACAGTTGGCGCGACCCTGTATTTATCCGTTGTTGTAACCAACGCTTTATTGTGCATCACACCTTAGAGGCAAAATTAAAAAAATCTCATGTCCAAATTGCTTAGCAGAAGAAAGTATGCTAGTAGAACTCCCCTTGGAGTTTTGTAGGCCAAAAATAACAAACTAAAATCAAGGCTTATCATCGATACTTACAAGAGAATCACAATTAGATAGTCATAAAACTGGTAACCTCTCATAACGATACAACGTTCAAGCTTGCTATACAGTAGGTAGTGGGCAGAACGCCAAGTGACATCAAAAGCGAAATGTTTCGGCATCGCATCAAACTGCGAACGGTTGTAACGGTTTAAGACCGCTGGGAGATGTGGATTAGAGTCGTCTTCTGTGTAGCAAGTTATGATGAGGATCTGTATTTTAGGTATTTCAGATCATAGGTAGGCTAGGTATAGTCTGCTTCAAGAGCATCTCATGAGAATGTAAACAAATGGATCAGTAAACTTATCAGTGAATGCCAATTTGTAGTACCACTTAAAAATTTTGCATTGCTTTGATTTAGTTATTTGAATACTAAAACGCGAAATTCTAATTTTAAATCACCTAGATGTTTTCATTTGACAATTGAATTTAACCTAAATTTTCGTCGATAATTTTTCAATAACAATTTAATAATTTTATTTAAACATTACGTAATTATTAAAGGAAAAAATGGTGAGATATAAAATTAAAATCTTCTAAATACAGATGAATATTATGGTGATTGCGTTTTGTGTTTAGTTTTTCATCTCGACTACCTCGTGGGTTGGAATTTGCAAGTGCGGCAGCTAAGGGTACGGTCCTGGCTTCGACTCTGCAAAGTTAATTGTGCATAGTTCATTAGAATATTTTTAGTGGCAGCTAGGAGTTCTGACTAGGGCCCAATGCTAGGCTTGCCCTTTATACGTTTGACGTTCGAAAACTGCTGATTCTCAGCCTAATAAATGACTCTTGATTTTGATTTTTTGATTTATAACAGAGTACTCATAACATAGCTGACGAAGTGTGGATGTATTGTACCTACTCTTCGGCCCACCCTGTTCACGGTATTCGTCATGGTTCCTACCTACTGCATGGTGGTAAAAACATAAAATAAAGATGAAAGTAGAGGACCTAAATGTTTTCAGTAATTCTCTCCTTAGAATATTCAGGAACTTGAAAATTTCCATATTATGTGGTATCAACCTACTCTACCGAAAACCGTACCTTATGTATTTTACACTGAGCTGCTCATTCTAATTCCCACAAACCGCAACAACTCATAGAAATCTTCCTAAAACATAAACATTTAATACAATTACAAACTCCCGACCTATGTGTTATTTACAGTCGAAAACATTCATGTGAATATAGCACTTAGTTCTAATACGTAAGTGTCAGATTTGCATGTAGAATTAATAATGTTAATTTTGCCGGATGTGTATGCTGTGCCACAGAAATCAATGTGACAAGAGAGAGCTAGTGTCACTGGCAGAGGTGTTACTATTTGCTCTCGAAAATATACCGAACCTAACTCACTTGACAATAGCTTTAATAGTGATTTTTTAGGTTATGATGGTTTTTCTCAGTATTCCCGTTAAACGAAGTATAATTATTACTACCACTGTAATCTAAAGATCATAAGGAACAAATCAACATGCGTTTCACTAGTAGACGCCACAATTTCAATTTCGGGCCTAATCACCGATCAAAAAAAAACTAGCTCATTTTGACTTTTGATTTGTGGTTTTTATCTAGTGGCTGGGTGGCAAAAGTATTATGTATTTGAAAGGTAAATGAATATGAGTTGAGAAGGAAGCGATTATTGGAGAAAATAAAGCTAAGTAGAGATGATGCAAAAGCACGCGATTGTCCTGCAATATCAAATAAGTATCGTGGCAAGACCATTTTCCTCGCTTAAGTTACAGTTAGAAGGGCTAAGTCTGTAGTGGTCTGTATAGATTCTGCCACTTCTTGAAGGTTTATGAGCCGCAAAAAAGAAAGGTATATATTATGTTATTTCTTACTTCTGTAAGTAGGTAAAAGGCAAAAGTAGCATAGTGGCATGGTTGGGAAAAGGCTAGACAGATGACAATGATGACTTCAGTAAGTAGGTTTGTACAAACACTTTCACACGTCAAACATATTTTAAAAACTAGATGAGGTCACAGTCTCTTTTGAAGTCTAGACATAATCTTAGTCCGATTATGTGAATACCAGATGTAGATTGGTGTCTGGAATGGTCTTTTAAGGAAGGAACTACACAGATTACTCTTCCTTAGTACCTATATAGAATAGGATACTTAATCAATTGTTGTTTGGACTGTTTTACAAAACTCAGTCTTTTAATGTCAGGTTATGTTAACATTAAATGTTCCAACACTAACTGTACCTATCGCCGCAAAAATAAACATAAATCACCTAATAATTCTACAATAACACTATATTTCATCGCCAACCAAAATAAACCAAATCAAATAAGCCAGTAGAACGTAGTAAGTAAACAAGACACTCTAAATCAATTGTGACGTAGTTCGTATATGGAATCTTGGCACTTGCTTTATAGAAATATAATTCAAATCGTATTATACTATGGTTTCTGATATTAATGCGAATACCTACCAACTTACTAGTCTTCAGTCACGAATTTGATTTGGAAATTTAGGTCCATAGGTATAAAGTCAGGAATGAAATTATCCGGAAAAGTACTGGAGTTACCGACATTTAGCTTGCAGAGTAAGCAAACTGAAGTGGCAGTGGACCATGTTGGTCGAAGGACCGATGGCCAGTGGAGCAGATCAGTCCTGGAGTGGAGACCGCGTATCTGCAAGCGTAGTGTGGGACGCTCCACAGCTAGATGGACGGACGACCTTAAGAAGGTTGCTGGGACGGACTAGATACGGAAGGCGGCGGACAGTGTTGTGACGTATCCTGGGAGCCTCCAGCAGTGGACTGCGATGGACTGAGTTGAGGTCCATAGATATGTGAAAAGTTTCTTAGATTGGCAACCAAAAAGAAATGATGTAGTCGTTAGTCCTATGGAAATCTAGCAGTTGACAATACTGCAGGCCCATGAAGACGTGGGCCGCGGACCAGAGGCCAGTTTCCCCCTAACCCAAAATAATTAGGTACCACGTTTAAACATACAGTGTACAAGTATCAAGCAAGTATCATTGTATCTAATTATTTTAAAGTGACCTATTACATATCAAGAGCCCTTCGTGCCTTGGAAAACACGTTCAGCCGTTGATGCCGGCTATAATTCGTAGATCTTTGACAGTCGTTACGGGTAGTCAGAAGCCCGAAGGTCTCACAACCAGTCTTACCTAGTAACTGGGTTGTGGAGGTCAGATAGGCAGTCGCTTCATGTGAAGTACTGTTATTCAGCTGCGTCCGGTTAGAATGGAAGTCGACTCTATCATAGTTGGGAGAAGGCAGGCAAATTGATTGAATGTTCATTTGTGTTCAATTTCTTACATTGCTTTGTCACCAGTAAATTGTACTTTTTTAGGGTAGTTTCCTGGGTAAAAAAATAATAATTATATTTAGTCCGTCAGTTAGATTATCGACAAATAATGGACACGTATTTTTTCTTTTGTCAATCAAACAAAAAATGACAAAGATAAAGCGCGCCAAAATTTGGGAGTGGGGGTCATGACGTCACTTGCTTGCAAAAGTGTCGCAAGCAAGTGACGTCACGCGGAACTTTAACGGGCGATATCTTCATCATTTTTCATATAATTGACAAAAGAAAAAACACGGGTTCAATATTTTTTGATAATCTAACAGACGGACTAATTATATTTTTTTAGGAAACTAGCCTATTGCTGCAGATCTCCAAAACCAGTGCAAATGTAGTTAGAAATATCAAGCTATTTTTTGTTGCTATTAAACAATAAAGGCTACATAGGATATGAAAAACCCAGCTTATATTATACAATATATTTTTAATTGGCTAGCTAAACTCCGCAGATGCGGTGAGTATCGTTATCTAAACTCAATAAAATTAAAATGTTTTTTTCTTTTGCTATTAGTGTTGTTCCTTGAAGTAGAAAAACGGTTTTTATGTTTTATCGTGGTTAGATAACGATACCCAACACGTGTGTGAAGTTTACACAAAAAAAACAGACCTTTTTAATCTGATGTTTCAAGAGACTACAATAACTGCGGTAGATGACCCCACATAAAAAAAACATATTTTTTTATCATGTTTAGGTACCGATACCCATCGCGTCTGCAGAGTTAAGATAATCAAGTTTAAATAACCCAGTTTCATGTGGACTAGAACTCCCGACATAAACTCAATGCCTATTGTCTTTTCTCCCACTCTGCTACGATAAATCTTTTAACTGCATCTCAAATATTTATACACATCTTCAAATGTATATTGTTCGCAATAAATATCTTCAAACCAAAGTACCTACTCGATACGTGAATTCAACGGTAGGGGTGGCACATCGTTGTAAATTCAAAATTTGACTCACCGCCTCGCCAGAGCGCCAGTTACAGAGTATTGTGGGCAAATTGTGAAACATTTGCTGCATAGGCAACGCTGGTGTCGACTGAGCTTTTGTTTCGGCGTTCATCCGTAAAGGTAGAAGTGACAACCCTATTTAATATGGAATGCGATCTTTGGGTGGGGTGTGGGTTGTGGTTTTTGTGAGAGCGAAACACGAAAGGATTTTCAAGAGAATGGCCGTAGCTTTTGGAAAGAAGTACATAACTTAATCATAATTATAATAATTTTTTTCTTTGCAAGCATGGGTAAATAATTGGTACATAGATGTTGTCTTAGAAGTTAATTCTCCATGTTCTACCGTCACATGGGCATGCAAATCATTAATATAATTTTAAATAACAATTACAATATTATTATAATTCCATTTTATAAATGAATGTCAAATCATTTGAGTATCAACGAGTTACAAAAAAAAAAAATGTCGTAATATTACATCAAATGTCACTGGCTACAATATTAAGTAAGTACTCGATCGCCTCACAAGCCCAATTGCTACCCCATTTACACAGGTTGATAAAAATCGCAGGTGATTAGTTCATTTTGCATCAAAATGTCGATCGCCCTCGGTAGCCCACGGGTCAGCACATTTGCGGTCGATTTTAGTCACCTGCCACATGCGACCCGTAGGTTTTGGGAATTTGCGATTGTAGTCACCTGCGGCTTAGCCGACTTGCCGTTTATGCAGTCGATTTTCGCCGTGCGTTGAAAATCACGGGGCTAAAGTCACCAGTGTAAAACCCGCATTGGGGAGACATGTTTTTCTATAAAACGACTATTATGTGTTGATGTAAAAAAAATAAAAGACAAACAGACTATTCTAACTGATTTACATCTGTCACCTCACACAACAGGTCCAGTTGAAAACCAGCGTCAAGTACTAGTCGTCTGGCATTTTTGCTAAACTGGGCCTTTTTGGCGCAGCCGTGAGGCACACTTTCCTGCTAATTCCTTACATCGGACTTTGCACTTTTAATTTGATTTTTTTTTTTTGTTTTTATCTGATGTATATATCTGAGGGGCAACTCTCGTAATTTTAAGAACGTTAATTGTCTGATCTCAGTCTCAATCTATCAAAAATACCTCTAATTTTCCTACATTTTGACAAGGTTTTGACGTTTGTTTGTCGCCCGGATGAGACTGCGATTAGATTTTGACGTTTTAAATTACGAAATTGGCCTTCTTGTATACAATATACAAGAAGGCCAATTCTCGTAATTTAAAACGTCATGTGTCTTTTAGTCTGTGCAAAATAAATGTATTTTCTTTCTTTCTTTCTATTTTCTTTATCCCACCAAGTTAGTCTAGATTTCTGTCTGTGCAAAAAAAAGTTAAAGACGTTGAAAAGCTTCTGGGAAAAGCCGCATGATGGCAGCAATAATGTCCTGAAACGCTAGCATTCTTTCAAACTAACTGCTTAGTAAATGTTATTCAGATGCATATAGAGCAGTTTGCAAACTGCGAACGCTTAAAAACGTTTTAGCTATTTTAACGGTTCATCCTTGATGTTTATTTTGAAAAATAACTCGAGCGCTCAGCAGTGCACATTTTTGAGAAAATAGTGCTTTATATTTTTCAAGCTTTTCGCTTTTTCATACCTAG
This sequence comes from Apamea crenata, assembly GCA_949629185.1. Lineage (NCBI taxonomy): Eukaryota > Metazoa > Arthropoda > Insecta > Lepidoptera > Noctuidae > Apamea > Apamea crenata. The sequence continues at coordinate 1,507,850 of OX451375.1, forward strand.
TTGAAATAATCGGTGGTGTTTTTCAGTATTTTCCTCCGCTTTTCAGTTTTAATACCGCATTTTGCACTGACATGTTTTTCAACCATTAACAACCGCAACAAGTCTTAGTTGTTCGGTTTGATGGATTATAGATACCACACTCTTGGATATGACCACACCCATCTGATACACGCTGTATAATTCAGGCAAGATTGAAATGATAATTTATGTATTTTAATGTCTCTCAGAGAAGCAGTGGTGGCCCTGTGGCAACGGCCGTGACTTACGAGATCCTTTACTTTATGTAAAATACTAGCTGCGCCCCGCGGTTTCACCCGTATAAGTTTCAATCACGTAGGAATATCGGGATAAAAAGTATCTTATATGTTAATCCTGGTTATAAACCATCTATGTGCCAAATTTCGTCCAAATCCGTTTAGTAGTTTTTGCGTGAAAGAGCAAACATCCATCCATCCATATAAACTTTCACTTTTTTAATATTAGTAGGATTAATATAATAAAATATTTCATCACCTCTGCTCTCAAAACGGTGAAGAAAAATATCGTGAGGAAACTGGCATGTCCAAGAAACATAAATTCGAAGACCACGCACTGGGCCCGCGTGGTGGATTACCTACAGCCCACTTCGTCTCGAAATGAAGAGGTCTGTGTCCCAAAAATGGGAACATTATAGGCTGATTATGATAATATACAAGTATCTCAAATAGGTTAATGAAACCATTAAATTTTTTTCAATTTATCTTATAAATGTTAAAATTTCATCAAAGTAGGCACAAAAACAGAATTCCAGATTAATTCATAAATAACAAATCGCTTTTTAATTTTAAATAAAGTCAACATTTATTTTGTATAAAATTCAAAATGTCATTTATTAAACGTGGTTGTGCGACGCCTTTCTGTTTGCCAATTAAATTGTAGTTTTGAGGGTTAACAACCAAATTATTTTCTGAACATGCAACATTTTATTAAAATGCATGTGAATGTCCTACAATAAAGTTTGAGGAGTTTCGGAAAAGAATAATATAAAAAAAAAACGTTTTAGATGAAACGTCGATTTTACGTTCGCCACATATTGGCTATAAACTACATCCAGTATTGTCACCAAAATTACAATCTAATCTAACTAGCAGTGGCCCAGTGGTAACGGCCGGGACTTACGAGTAGGTAGTAGGTCGTAGGTTCGAACTACTACACAAACTAAAGCACCAGTCTGAGCTGGTGCTTTAGTTTGTGTAAATTGTTTCATCATCACTGCTCAAAAAATTCGAAGACATGTGACATCCACCAACCCGGTCTGTGCCCGCGTGGTGAGTCACAGTCCACTCCCTCTCAGCGAGAGGAGGCCTGTGTCCCCGAAGTGAGAACATTATTAGCGTAACAAAGGACAATGCTCATGGATGTATGGAATCCCGTACCATTCTGCATCAAAGTCAAACTTTGTTTTTTATAGACTACTCTTATCATATTAACTCCTACAAAAGTTTTTTTTTGTAAACAAAACCCGGGTTTCGGAGATTTAAAAAAAATCGAAATCGACTTTATTTTGTTTGACATGTCATACACGAACGGCCAATAATGCTCTAAACAAATGATTATCGCTTAAACAAAAAATCTATTCTATTTTATTCTAGTTATTTTTAATTAATGTAGAATAGGCAAAGTATAATTTTTTACATATTTTTTGAAAGACGTGATCATGATACTTTCAAAATTCAAGGTTATATTAATCATATAATTTGAAACGGAACGTCATGTAAAGGGTATACAACAAAATCAACACTTTTTTACTTTAAATTAAATCCCCTGTTCAAAAATCAAATCCTCGACAAGTAATGTCGTAAAAAATTATGAATATAATTACTATACTATTTTGATCTTGATGTATGAGACTTTTTGGTACGACTTTTGGGTCATTGTCCTTTGAATTATAATAATTGAAATTATCAATACAACCCTCTGAATTCATATAGTTCCATTGATTGATATTTCATGAAATAGTAATTTAATAGGTTTCTATGAACTTAGATTAATTTAACTTTGATTAATTTTGGAGAAACTGCCATTTCTATTGTACAAAATGTGGAAAAATATGTTTTTAATTGTTGAAAACAAATCAGTAACACCCGTTACTTCTAAATTAAATCCTACTTTTGACACAAAAACACCGAATTGAAAACTAGACTTCAATTTTATTCTAAACCAACTCGCGAAAAACAATGAGAAAAAAAGAACTTGTCAATTACAATCCAAGCTTTCTGCTACACTTTGTATAAACAAAATTAGGTTTTTTTCACTTTACGTTCATTAATATTCCGTTCAGCCTATGTTCTAAATGTACAACTTTTTGATTCCAGTCTCTGTTATTTTATGTACTTATACACCAGCGACCCGCCCCGCTTTGCACGGTTTTTACGACTTGAAAAAACATCGAGATTTCGTTACAAAGTTTATAATTATGTATACACATAAACCTTCCGGAATACTTATGGTGAAAACCGCATCAAATTCTGTTGCGTACATTAGAAGAAAACGCGATCACACAGACAGACATGAAAAGCGACTTTGTTTTATACTATGTATATTTATTTTATAAATTGTTTTTGTTTCGGAGTGATATTGTAAGCAGGGCTTGGAGCCGGTACCAAAAGCACAGGTTCTGTCTTGGTACCTAGCAGTTCTTGTCTTTGTGCGACGATATTCGCAGGATGACTGGTAGCAGCTGGATGAGAGTTGCTGAAAATGGAGTGAAATGGCGTGCAACAGGAGAGGCTTATGTCCACCAGTGGACTGCTTTAGGCTAATGATGATGATGAGGTTCTTGTCATTTTGGTACGTGGGTACCGGTTCCTAACGGCTACCGGTTCCGGACGGGTACCATTACTCGACCTAACAAGTACCGGCACAAATCTCCTATTTGTACGAAAAACCTCGCATGACCTACAGTAGCAGTTGGACCACTGCCCCGGACTGAAATAAATAAATTTGAATTTGAATGATATGCGAGATCGATTATGTGAGAGCTTGAAAGCTGCATTACTTAAGTAATATTATTTTATCTTCAATGTAGACACTGTTTATAGTTTCGTAATAATAATGAAAAGTAGGAATTATGTATGTCACATAGAGTTTTAGATCAATTTTATTATCTATTAGAGTTTTTTCTTATGATTTCTTATATGTATGCAAGTCGTTGTGCCCAACAACAATGATGATCAAAAGTAAAACTTACTGTGGATGATATTATTTTAGCCGACTAATAGTAACTCTATGATTACATAACCAGCCTATAATGTTCCCTCTGCTGGGACACAGGCCTGCTCTGGGTGAGGGAGATCTAATGGTTATTTTTTTAACTAATAGTTAATTATTTAACCTACCAAAAATTGATCAAAAACACATTTTGCAATAATTTAACCATTAGTTACTATTTTTAACAATTGGTTGAGTTTAACTACGGATAAAAAAATCGGGCCTAAGACCATTTTCCTGTAGCTTCAAGCCCTACAACGGTTACGGAACCTAACCTTACCGCCTTGTATCCAAATCCACCCTGTAAAGCCTCGTGGCGAAGCACATATATAAAGTTATTATTCCAAGTACGCTTACAAGAAGAGGCAAACAATGCAAACAATAGAAGTACGCTCAACTCCACACGAATCAATAAACATGTAGAAATAAATTGCAAAAATACGAGTACACTCTCAATTTTTCCATTCCCTCGATCAACAAGTAACCATTCTTCTATTTCCATGCGATCGTTCATTCATTCTGTCAGCGGCACGACGTTCACTCACATTGAACGATCCATCATCGTTCACTTCAATCAGTCTATCATTCAATTACCCTTTTCCCTAACATAGCCTAAGTTCTTTTTGCATTTTCATTCCTATGTAGGTAGGATTAAATTGAAAAGTTTTCTAATCCCAAGGGGAGCCCTAAAAAGTTTTTCTCAAAGGAGCATTCATTTTTCATCGTCAATTACTGAAAGTTTTGTGGGGGTGATTAATTCTGTCATTAAAATGGCGGAAAGGGGAACATGGAATGCCATGTGGTGAGATTAGAGAGTTTCATGTCAGTAGAAAGTACTTTTGTGAGCACGTTTCATGGAAACGCAACAGTATTTTCTAAACATACAGGCTGGTAGGGACATCACCGCGCAACCTGGTACCCTGGATTCAGTACATGATTCTGAACACCCCTGTGTTGAAATAATTTGCCAGTTATTAAAAAAAAACGCTGTACCTACCATATATTTTGACCGCGTAGGTGTTGCAGTGTTCTTTGAAACAGTGCTTTTTTTTGATAACCTACGAAGAATTTCTGAGCAGCGATGAAGGTCTAGAATCATGTGCTTAATTCACGGTTACAGTTTGCGCATCGATGTCCATGCCACCATGAATCAAAATCTGCCGAGCCTTTTCCCAACTATGTTGGGGTCGGCTTCCAGTCTAACCGGATACAGCTGAATACCAATATTTTACATGAAGCGACTGCCTATCTGACCTCCACAACCCAGTTAATGGGTAATACGATACCCGTTGGTAAGACTGGTTGTCAGACTTTCGGGCTACTGACGACCCGTAACGACTGTCAAAGATCCACGAATGACAGCCGGGACCAACGGCTTAACGTGCTTTCCGAGGCACGGAGGGGTCTTGGTATGTGAAAATGGTCACCCATCCACGGACCAACCGCGGCAAGCGTAGCTTAACCTGATCGATCGACCCGTGCGGCTGTTATTACTTAGCCACAAGCCATGCCACCATGAATATGTTTAGAAAATACTGCTGGGGTTCAGGTCTCCTCTCTGTGAGTGGTGGTAGATGTCACATGTCTTCGAATTTTTGGTTCTAGGACATGCCGGTTTCCTCACGATGTTTTCCTTCCATTTTGAGAGCAGTGGTGATGATATAATTTACACAAAGTAAAGTGCCTGACTGGGTTCAAGCCTACGACCGCTACGTAAGTCGCGGCCGTGACCACTGGGCCATCACTCCTTACTAGAAAATACATAGACGGGGATGATTAATTCTGCCATTAAAATGGCGATACGGGGAGCTTGGAACGACATGTAAGATTAGAGAGTTTGATGTCAGTAGAAAGTACTTTAGTGAGCACGTGTCACGTCAGAAAGTGCAGCTGTATTTTCTAAATATATACATAACTGAACACGAGGCTGACATTACTTCCGAGTCAAGGAGTCTTATAACTTTCCATGATGATACGGCACTCTGAAAACCGAGTTGTTGGCAAAACTCTGAGCTTGTTAAACATTAGATTTCATTTTGTCTGAGTTTTGTTGTCTTTCTGTTCAGAAACATGAAATATTGATCCGAAAAATGCTATCTGTGGGCCATACAAATATTTGTTCCTTGTGGAAAACAACTCGTGGCGGAGCAAATAATCGTTTAGCCACTGTATTGACAGTTTCAAGAAAGAATTAAAAATGTATTTGCTGAGAGCATTAAAATTATTTGTTTAGTGCGCATATAGAAAAAATAAATAAAACACCATAGCTGGCACATGCATGCAAAGCGGCCATCGCTCAGCATAATGCTGTGACCCTTTGCGAGACAGAGCCAGAGCGCCAGTTTTCGGCGACAAGTTGACGTGACGTGAACCGGTGAAAATAATTCAGTTTGTGACTGAAAATATGTTACGCAATTAGTGTGCAGGTGCACAACTAAGCCAGCACACATTGTTTAGTAAGACCCTGCAGATCTGAGCTAGGTCAGTTGTGCGCTCATCGGCACGAGTGACTGGTCAGCAGGGAAGGGCAGGATACAATATATGGGAGACGTTTAAAAGGCATGAGTGATTATTTATTGGAACGAACTTCTTAAACGCGGTTTGCATACTTAATCAGTCTATAATGATCCAGTGAGGGGCTTGTGGCTAAGTAATAACAGCCACACGGGTCAGGTTCCTCCAAATCGGTAGCGTGGTCTTAATAATATTTTAATAAGTACAAGCTGTACATAGTGGCACACTAATAAATTTCTTTACATCACATGTAAAGAAATTTATTAAAATATAACAACAATAATAACAATAATTTATATAAATTATTTACACAAAGTATAGCGCCTGCCTGGGTTCGAACCCGCGACCTACAACTCTTATGTCTCTCTACCACTAGGCCTTACACTTACAAATTGACTGACAAAAACTATTTATTGTTTAAAAACTTACAAAAAATCATAGACGAAACTTCCAAATTCATAAATACGAGTATCAGTAACATTTATTTACTTCAAAAATAACACGCACAGTTCGGAAACTGGACAAAAAAACCCAAAAATGAATTCAACAATGAAACGTTGTCCTGGCCATGGCACGGCCTGCCCTTATCACCGGCCGCCAGGCCCTTTGTCTGGCCTAACGACTTCCCTCGACACATGTCACGGTAACGGTAATGCTGGTTTATGGTGTTTTGGAGTACGTTTCGATTTGTAGATTTTAGTGTGATGTGTTTTCGGTAACGGGATCTGCAAACTGGATTTTTCACTGTTCCTACGTCAACAAAAATCTTTTTTACAAAAAAAAAAAACAACCGACTTCCATAAAAACACTACAAAATGTAAAATAACTTTAATTTCGGAAGTCGGTGTCTTTGTTTTTTTTGTATTTCGTTTTTCGCCACCGACTTCCGAAATTAAAGTTATTTTACATTTTGTAGTGTTTTTATGGAAATCGGTTGTTTTTTTTTTGTAAAAATGTTTATTATTTTTCACTTTTTTGTTGTTTTTTTTTTGATTTTTCAAAAACCGCTTGTCCGATTTCTATAAAATTTTCCAACAAAAAAACCTCCTTTTTTAGAAGTCGGTTAAAAAGATATAACTATGCAGGGTCGTCGGATATAGTTGAAGTTTAGTAAGACACGGATTGATGTTTTCTGATAAAATTAATAGAAAATAAACAGTTAATCTATCAAACTAAATTTCATTCGAAAACATCCATCGGTTTTTTACTAAACTTCAACTATATCCGACGACCCTGCATACCTATCACTTTTGTTGACGTATGAAGTTTAAGTATTAATCTTGGGAGAAGTGGGTAAAGTGGCCTGGAATATAAAGTATTGGTATTTCAAATTTATGTAATTTCAAGAAATTACACTGGGCCTGCTGAAGTACTGAAAAACCTCAAAAAATACTTAGAAAATTATTTAGAAACACAATTGAGAGTTGCCCAGCAACTTTTTTGTCACTGTCGCTGTCTCCTCCGAGATATGTGGACGATGCAAACACCGGAGCGACAACAACGCAACTTTTATGTTAAATTTTCGGTTGAGCGGCAACTGGCTCGCCGGCAATTTTTTTGCTGACGAGAATAGAATATATTTATTTGCTTTAAAACATGGTACATTAAGGTCTTATAAATAGAATTATGATCTGACATGTTCCGTCAAGACTGGCATACAAATATTTAAACACGTTACGTGTAAAAAATTTAAAGGATATATTAATTTGTTAAAATTATTATTCCAACATTTCTAATGACTACGTGCGTGCGTTACAACTAATAGACGGGCGACAGTTGCGGACAAAAATGTCTCCCAGCTGTCACATCGCTACAGGTGCACACTATCATACTAGACTTCATGTGAGAGACAAATTAATTGCGGAGATAAAAGTTGCTCGTGGGAGCTCTCCCTTACTTTAAAGCGATGGCGGCTAATTCTCTGCTAATAATAGTTAGTTTAACTTGGTTTAGTTTCTAGAGTACCAAGTAGATAGTATCGTAGCTAATTGACTGTGGAGGATGGAGGTGTGAATGTTTTTGATTATTATTAATGAATTATTATTATTATTAATGTTTTTTATTAGCTAATTAAGGTGGCACTAGTCGATATGTTTTCCATACAAATTTCGGGAGGGTATTACTGCGCTGTTTGACATTGCACATCCAAAGTTAAACATGATATTGTTTTGTCTTATTATTAATATTGTCTGTGCGGAAACAGAATAGTAAAAAGTCATTAAAAAGTAATGAACCAACAAAGATTCCTTTTTCTTGCTAATTTTAACGTAACTTTGGTTGTAAATAAGTTATAAAAAAAAAAAATAATAATAAAAAAAAAAAAAGTGTAAAATCTTCAAAACGAAGCGCCTATCTGCTCATCACTGATACTGTCTCTGTCTTGGTCGGACATAATACAGGGTGAAACAGCGTGCATTTTGGGCATGCCCACCAGAGAGTTCGACTAGTTCCACCTTAAATTAAGTTAGGAGTTTTTAGTTTATAAAGACGCTGTAAGAGATGTTGAAAAACGGTTTTCATTATGATAGCGTGACTTCGCTACTTTGTTTCACTGATTTGCTTGAATTTTCTTAAATACACATACACACATAAGCTCACGCCTTATTCCTGGCAGGAACTACATAATGCCACCTGCAACGATCCTAACATACAACCGGTGTGCGTGTACGACCAGATGTATGAACGTGAAGGAAGCAAAAAGATAATATAAAGACTAGCTGTGCCCCATGGTTTCACCCGCATAAGTTTCGATGCCGTGGAAATATCGGGATAAAAAGTATTTTATGTGTTAATCCTGGTTATAAACTATCTGTGTGCCAAATTTCATCCAAATCCGTTCAGTAGTTTTTGCGTGAAAGAGTAGCAATCATCCTCACAAACTTTCGCGTTTATAATATTAGTAGGATGTAGGATAGGATTAGTAACAAGTAGGATAGTAGCAGGTGGCGTTCCGTAGTTTCTGCCTGATCCCATGGGAAACAAGCGTGAGTTTTATGTATGTATGTTTACCGCAGGTTGACGTTGCCTGCCTCCAGTCGTTATCACCAAACCCCACAGGACTCAACGCAGCAGCCATTTGTGTCCGTCCGAACACACACCAAAATTGGCTGAACCTCATTTATTTAATCGTGTCCCATTACCGCGACCATTAATGACCTTCTATCTACTCTAACTAGTTTTTCCCATAGGGTAACTGCCAGAATCAACGGCCAATAGGGTAAATTCACATAATCACTCCACTTGGCATGCAAGGGATGCTTGTAACCCATAGCTTCGGAATAATCCCATTGGATCTGGCAGCGTTTGCCCTACGTAATTTGAACACGGGGTTTGTATAAATAATTAAGCTATTCTAGGTAATTAATGTTTATTTAAGGTTGAATGGAGATGGTATGATTTATTAATAGGTGTTTAATATTTAATTCTTTTGTGACGTTGGTGAATCCAAAAACAACCTCCATGAATTATAGTTGGCGCACCCAGGGCCTGTCAGTCCCGCGAGAGCCTTGCTTCTATTTTGGGATCAGCTCGCTTATATTTTCCTAAAGCAGAGGTGAAAAATACACCCACAGGGGTGAGCTTGTCAAGTGCGCACCAATCCTGATTCACGTCTGCTTAACTGATGTTCCTGATCGAAGGACCCAATAACACTGATCGACTTGAGAATCCAACCCAGTACCCCACGTTCTAGCAAGCTTCTTAAATGCACCTCAATGCAGTGTAGGTACAGCCGACTCATAATATGTAATGACTACAATAATTGCCCATAGAACCAGAATATACAAAGAGGTGAGGGACTTGTGGGTAAGTAATAATAGCCGCACGGGTGGATCGATCAGGTTAAGCTACGCTTGCTGCGGTCGATCCGTGAATGGTAGACTATCTTTACATATCGACATCCCTCCGTGCCTCGGAAAGAACGTTAAGCCGTTGGACCCGGCTGTCGTTCGTGGATTTTTAGCGTGAAGTCAGAGGCCCGAAAGTCTGATAACCACTCATACCAAGGGGTATCCTATTACCCAGTAACCAGTATTTTACATGGAGCGACTGCCTATCTGACCTCCACAACCCAGTTACTGGGTAACACGATACACCTTGGTAAGACTGGTTGTCAGAATTTCGGGCTTCTGACGACCCGTAACGACTGAATGTGAAGCCGACCCCAATACGGTAGGGAAAAGGCTAGGTAGATAGCTTACCAGAATCTCCTAAAACCCATTACAAAAACACACGTCCGTCAAAAGATACCCTGACCTGACAACGAAAGATAAATCACAAAGCCAAAACACACGTCCTGCCCTTGTCGGGTAAAAATGACAAGTGGCTCATTATCAATTCTACCCGGGTACACCCCCCACTAACTGAGCTACCGTAGCACAATTATTTATACACCAATCAGAAAACAAAGTGTAAGATACAATGCTATTTAATATTCGCAACGGGCTCTTGTTTCGTTTGGCATAAAGTTGGGACTGAGGGATGTTGCCAGGACAAAAAATTAAAGTAACATATGGAGGATTAGGTTGGTTTTAAGTCTGTGTTTTCAAGTGAAAATGCAGATTTATTTTGTTGGTTGATAGGTATAATATGATTATTAGACTAGGCAAGAGGGATCGAATCCTTAATGAGGTGATCCGGCAGAGAACCAAAGTTGTCGACATGGCTCACACAATAATCAAGCTGAAGAGGCAATGGGCGGCAATATTAGCCGTAGAACCGATGACCGTTGGGGTAGACGTGTTATTGAGAGGAGACCGCGAATCGGTAAACGTACCTAAAGTGGGCAGTGTGTCAGGCTAGGTGGAGCGACGATCTTCGCAAGATGGCTGGTAGCAGCTGGATGAGCGTTGCCTATGTCCAGCAGTGGACTGCTATAGATGCTGATGATGATGAGACTAGTCAATTTAACTATTGGCCAATCAAACTGAAACTCAAAGCTTTTATTTTAATTAAACCATTTACAGACACTTATGAATTGTCAAGGAGTCGGTTAATCAGAAAGATGAACTTACCCGTTCCAAAGCGTATTAGGTTTCAATAGAGAATTACGGGCAAGAAACTCCACAGACACTCACGGAAATTAAAATATACTTAGTTAGTAGTTAGTCAATGGTTTGAGTTGTTTACTTCTCGATGTTATTCCATAGTAGGAACTTGATTATGAAGAAACTGAAAAACTGCTCACAATCTTATCCTAGTCTAGCGTTTTCATAAAATACATACAGCCATCTATTCACGAACACACTCCTATACACATCCACCTTTATACGCACACACAACTACACCATCTTTCTCTCTCTCACACACACACACACACAACAGCACACCACACACACGACACTTTCCACTTCACACTCACACTTCGCACGCTAACAAACACACACACGCATTTTTATTTATTTTTTTCCTTTTGATTTATTAGTGTTAATTTTTTTTTCCTTTTGATTTGTTATTGTTTTCTTTTTTTGTCACATGTCACATATGTCCTATGTCCAATTATTTGTGAAAATTCCAGCCTCGGCGAGGGGGGCCAGGAGTCCATAGCACAGGGTATCCTAGTTTGGATTCCTGACTCCCACAAGTCCTAGTACCTACAATATTTTGTAACACCTCTATTTTACTGTAATTGTACTTTGTGGGATAATTAAATACATTATTATTATTATTATAGTAGTCGAAGTTAGTAAAAAAATATAAGTTTGCTGACAATCCCTAAAATATATTTTCGTGATCTATTTGCTCTAGGCTCGCCCCTATTACATGGCGACATGTGGGTGTATTATAGTTACACCTCTGCCTAACCCTCCAGGGACTACAGGCGTGATGTTATGTTTATTTGCTAGTTACCAAAAGGTAAACATTACCCAAGAATATTTCAAAAATAATTTTAAAAATCTTGTTGAACATGATTCATGTTTTCCGTTATAAAACACAGTTTGTTCATGCATCTACGGTTATATTTTTCCAGCGCAACTTTGTGAAATTCCCGGTAAACCATAAAACGTGTTTTTACATGATAAATATTTGATCATTTTAAACTACGAGTACCATACCAAACATTGTTTGATCAAAAATTTTAAAGCAAAAATGTTTAGTATACAATATTATTGTTTTTCAAGTTAAGGATTGTGACACACTACGGTGATACGCTTATGAATATCATAATCAACCTATAATGTTCCCACTGCTGGGACACTGGCCTCCTCTGAGTGAGAGGGACTGAGCCGTAATCCAGCACGCGGGCTCAGTGCAAACTCAAACTCAAACTCAAATCATTTATTTCAATTAAACCATTTACAGGCACTTTTGAATTGTCAAAATTAAATAGTCGGTCAGTTAGTCAGAAAGTTGAAGCTAGTCGCCCATTCCAAAAACGTAGATCTCTATGGAGAAGAACGGGCAAGAAACTCCACGGACACTCTTTTAAATCAAGACATTATTACAAAATCCTGGGTACATTATTCTTATTGCTTCTATATGTGAGAACAATGTAAAAAAAAAAAAACAATTTAAAATATAACACCAAAAATAAGCCCTGGCAGTTAAGAGATGACCAGTCTCAACCAACGGCGCCCGTTCACGAACATGACGCGTGGATCAGCACCACCCAGCTCAACCATTTTGTAGGGAACCGAATGATCCAACACACGCGCCACCATCAGTGAGACATTTAAGTGAGCATGACATATTCTCAACTGCCATGCTCCCTCAAGTCAACATCAAAATATCATAAAAAACGGATCCATGGTTCTTACATTTACAAAATTTAAAAAAATGCTTCTAAATTTATTATACAAAACTATAGTTTGCAACTTTCTTAACAGATAAGAGAAAAAATATATATAAAAAGTTACTACCAATCTGGAAGAGGTATTTAATAACACTAAAAAAAACAAAAATAAAAAGGGGAAGCATCTCCTCCAAAATATAGAAATTGTGATCAACTAGTGAGCCCAAGTGCCTGTGGAGCAGGACCAGCATTAAGCCATGCATTTTTATCTAGTATATACTCATCCAACTTATAATATGCTTGTCTATATAGTGTGCGTTTAATGCATGTTTTAAATTTCTTCTCATTTAGTTGAAGAATATCGAGTGGTATTTTATTATAACATTTTACACAGTACCGCGAGTTGGTAAATATCACATATCTTCGAATTTCCATTTCCAGGCCATGTCGGTTTCCTCACGATGTTTTCCTTCACCGTTTTGAGAGCAGCGGTGATGACGTGTCTGGGTTCGAACCTACGATCTACAACCCGTAAATTGCGGTCATTATCACTGGGCCACCTGGCTCTCGATTTTGAATAAAAAATAAATATGCTCAAACAGATTTGCGTTTTATAAGTTTTGTAAAGAAAATGTGGATCTCTTGTTTTGTTTATTCATTTAGGACTTTAAAAGTTTTACTTATTTTCATCAAAGGTATTTAAAAAAAAATATTAATCATACTTAATTGTCACTTATCTTTAACTAAACTGCAAACAGCTACTTACTTCGAAATTAACTAAAAACTGGATTATTATCATCTATTTAAAAAACTAAGATCTATAAAAAAAAAATACTTTCCCTCTTTAAATCATAAATGAATCTTGTTTTAAAATAAGATTTTTAAAGAATAGATGACAGCGATTAGACACGAAATCTTGTCCAGGTTTTTTATTTAAAGTCGGATTTTTATAAAAAACTAAGTGAGCTTTATAATAGGTGAATCTACGTAATCTCCTCAGATGTTGGCATACAAATTGTATTAGGCCTTGTAGACTGTAGATTTGTAGATCTTTTTTTATTTGATTAAGTACCTGGTACTTATTGACGGGCCTACACTGTCCTCCCATACCTATTAGTTCTGCAATTTGAAAACATTGTAAAAGCCAATTACTTTAAAAGAGTAACCGTGGAGTTTCTTGCCGGCTCTACTCCATAGGAAACGACCAATTGGAACCGTGCACCTAGCTTCTGACGTTTCATAAGTGCCCATGTAGATTTATGTGAAATAAAATATTTGGATTAATTGTTATCAACCATGTAAAAAAATAACAGTTAGGGAAGTTCCCTGTCTTGTCAAACTTTTAAAAGGTTATTTTTATTCCTCTTGTATAATTGTTTTTAATAATCTTTTTATTTTGTTTCAGGTAACACATTTTCTACTGTAAAACTTAACAAGTAAGGTATTTTATAATATGTTTAAATTCTAAATAAAACTTACAGATATTGGCGAAAAAGTACATGAATACCAGTACCCTAATTACGTAACACACTATCAATCTCAATTTGAATCATTTGAAGGATATTGGTAATCCATTGCTTCATATGTTCGAAAAAATTGTCTGGTCAACAACGTAAATAACGCAATGAATGTTGCAGAACTGTCAAAATGAAAGCGATTGCTACTGATAGTGTGTTACGCAACTAGCCCGCTGGCCTGTGTTACCGACTTCTTCTGTGCGTGAATAATTATAAAGACAAGCAATACACGCACATTCGTGCTCCTTCAAGAATTCCACATAAACCCATAACTCCACTTCGTCCTCCATAGAGAGGAACGGTGTTGGGATCTAACTCTCCATGCGCTAGGTTCTGTAGGGCTTTGAATAGTTGCAGCGATCGAATCGATTTCCACGTTGATTCTCTGACAAAGCAGAAATCTAAAATCTTGAGTTGTATAACAGAGGTGTTGTAAAGCATTCATTATTTTGTTACTTATATAACTTTAGCAATCATATTCAAAAGTAAGTCTTTCTACATAGTCTACATTTTTTTTTCTCTTTAGTTTTAAGTTGCTTGTAAACTGTACATGTACCTAGGCTTACAAATTAACATAATTTTAGTTCATGTGGTGTTTACCTTTAAGTAATTGTTACATTGTTCAAAGTTTTCAAAGATGTTATTTTTATCAAGATGTTAGTGTAAACAATTGTTGGTGAACCAAATTAATAAATAAATAAAGACCAGCCACTTTCCTTTTTATTCTTTCCCAGTCTCACTTGACTCAAATTGTATTCCCTTTGTAAGGCTGGTTGGTGATTGCCCTTTTAAACTTTTCCTCTGTATAAAAGGGGGTGTAGGGGTTTTTGGTTGCACCCTAAGTAAGAAATCTTCAAGTTATAAATATTTTACAATGACACTAAGAAAATAATTGAGTTTAAAAGTACCTACACAAGTGTCCGAGCACCTTTATATTAAAAAATATGTAGGTATTTCAAAAACTTTCTACGTTATTTGGCTGTGTTGTTCAAATAATAATTATCCTTTTATAATAGTTATTAAAAAAAAAATGCGAAAAGTGGTGTTAAGTGGTGTAAGTTTTATTTGGCTTAGTAGGCGACTCGGCCACTGAGTCTCGTCCGATCCGGCCGAGATAGGAATTTCATTATTTTTAATATTTTTGAGTGGTGTTTCGGACTATACTTTTTTTTAAGCAAATTTTGTACAGTCAGAATGAAAAACCTTAGGTAGGGTTATATTTTTTAAGTAAAAGTCAGGGAATTGTTAGAAAGAGATAAAGTTTAATATACAATTACAACAATCAACAGTAAACATGATAAATCACAATAATCAGTCTTAAATATCAATTTAAATGTGTACAACAAGAATATTAAATGTAAATTACTATAATCAGTCTTATATATCAATTAACAATCACTTTACTAAAATACCGAAAATAATTAACAAAAGCGTCAAAAATCAATGACTAACTACGATAGGTACCAAAATAACCTCCTGTTATCTATATATATATATATAAAATTCAAAGTTCTGACTGACTGACTGACTGACTGAGACATCAACGCACAGCCTAAACCGCTGGTCCTAGAGACATGAAATTTGGAGCGTGTATTCTTCGTGAAGAGTAAGTATCCACTAAGAAAGGGTTTTTTCGAAATTCCACCCCTAAGAGGGTGAAATGGGGGGATTTTGTTTGTACGAAAAATCTTATTCCTTGAGTTAATAAACTTGAAACTTGGCTCGAATACTTATCTAAGTAAATTATGAAGTTGGGCGTTTTTTGTTTTTATAAACTATCCCCTAAATTGGGGGGTTTCAAAGTTTGTATGGAAGAATTTTAGCGCGCGGTCCGATTAACTCGAAACTCAGTATTGATACTTTCGACAGAAAATAATTAATAATAAGTATGTAAAGTTGTCGAAAATCGACCCCTGACGGGGAAAAAAGGGGTAATTCGGATTTGAACTTGAAACTGTATGTTACATTTTCACGCCTAAACCACTGAACTTCTGATTTGGCAAAGAGATAGATGGCATCCTGGGGAAGCACATACTGTTTATCCTGGTAGCACGGTCCCGTGGGACAACTTCCGACATCCACGCGGGCGAAGCCGCGGGCAGAAGCTAGTAAAAACAATAAACAACTATTTTCATTAAAAAAAAAACAATCAAATACTTACCTATATCTACCAACTAGAAGTATTTAAGTCTCATGTGTTTTTTTTTTTTTTTTGATATATTATTAATTGTATAATATATTATTTCATTATGTGTCTGACGATACTTTGCCTCTAAAAAAGGATTCGTCCGAAGCACCACTCAAAAATATTAATAATAATGAAATTCCTGTCTCGACCGGATCGGGCGAGACTCAGCGGGTCGCCTTCCTTTTATTTAGAATTTTACGAAACGGTGAAGGAAAACATCGTGAGGAAACCGGCATGTCCTGGAACCAAAAAAATCGAAGACGTTTGGCATCTACCAACCCGCTTTGGGCCTGTATGGGATTGCGGCTCACAGGAGGCTTGTGTCCCAGCAGTGGGAACGTTATAGGCTGATTATGCTAAATGTTTGTCGAATATAACATTATAATCAAATATCTGCAAGAAAAGCAATATTCAATATTATGAAAAATGTTGACAGGGCAATTTGATGAAATAAATATCTTTTCAGCAGTGGATACATTTTTGTTTGACGATTCAAATTGTATTTGAAAAGTGATAAAATTTTCGCCCGTCGGTAAATAAAATTGATTGATGATGTGGATGTGATTGCACTTTGTTTACAAATATGTGGAGGAATTGAAACAATTTTTTATGCTTATGATTTTTGAAACTTTGTTTGGAAGTTAATTGAATTTCCAAATAATTACTATTTTGCGCATTGACTGATGATATTATTTTAGATGATAATATTATTTTGAACACTGACAATTATTAACGACTGCGCCTTTTTTTGTGAACCTCAAATAATAATTCCTATTTTGGGGTTCTACAGTACTAAATAGCCAAACAACTGCAACCGCCTTGAATTTAGTGCTCAGCTGTCGCTCGCTCGGCTCGCGCGCGGTTAATCACATTTTTCAACCTAAACTAACTCCTTAGTTTAAAAGATACAAAAAGGCTCAATTTAAGTAACACATATTAAATAAATAAATAAATAAATCCCTGGACATTTCACACAGCACCATTTGTCCCAAGCTAAGCAACCGAATGCTTGTGTTATGGTAACAAGATGGCTGATAAACTACTTATATACATTTTTTGCAATATTAGAACAAGACGGCCACACAGACAGACGTAAAAAGCGACTTTCATCATCATCATTTCAGCCGAAAGACGTCCACTTCTGGACATAGGCCTTCCCCAAGCACCTCCACTTCGACCGTTCCTGTGCTTTGTATGAAAAATCTTATTCCTTGAGCTATTAAACTTGAAATTTGGCACGAATACTTATCTAAGTAAATTATGAAGTTGGCCAGTTTTGGTTTTCAGAAAGTACCCCCTAAAAGGGGATTGGGGGGTTTCAAAGTTTGTATGGAAGAATTTTAACGCGCGGTCCGATTTACTCGAAACTCGGTATTTATACCTAAAATTAAAAGTAAAGAATAATGTGTATCAGGGTTTTTCGAAAATCTACCCCTAAAGGGTTGAAAAGGGGTAGTTAATTTTACAGGGGAGGATTATAAGGCGTGGCTTGATTAACTCGAAACTTGGTATAAATAATCTTTGAATAAAGTTATGAATACATCCCAAACGATTATTCAAAATTACACCCTTGTAGGGGTGAAAAGCGGGGATACAGTTTATATGAAAAATATTATTCATTTAGTTAATAAACTTGAAACTTGGCAGAATACTCCCCTAAGTAAGTAATAATAATAATAAGTTTATTATTATAAGTTTGTCAAAAATACCCCTCAAAGGAGGATATAGGGGTGTTGAAGTTTGTGTGGAAGTAATTGAATGCGCGGTCCAATTAACTCGAAACTCAGTATTTATATTTTTGTCAGAAAATTGAAAATTGACCCCTGACGGGGCAAAAAGGGGTAATTCAATTTTTAAGGGGAGAATTTGGACTTGAAACTGTATGTTACATTTTCACACCTAAACGACTGAACTTCTGATTTGGCAAAGAGATAGATGGCATCCTGGGGGAGGACATACTTTTTCGCACGGTATATCCTGGTAGCACGTTTCCGTGGTATAATTTCCGACATCCACGCGGGCGAAGCCGCGGGCAGAAGCTAGTCTTTAATATAAAAATGAATCGCTGAATGTGTTGCTAAGCGCAAATCTCGAGAACAGCTGAACCGATTTCGCTAATTCTTTTTTTTAATTATTCCTTGAAGTACAAGGATTCTTACTTAAAAAAAATATAACAAAGTTACTTCACGCGGAAGAAGTCGCGGGCAAAAGCTAGTTTATAATAATTATGTATAGATTGAGGTTCATCCGTCAAAAACAACAAAAAATATGATGTCAAATAACAATTAACTCATGCAAATTAATAAATAATATAATTAAATGTTCCGTGTGCCTGACGTGAAACCTAAAACTTTAGCATGATTTTGATTTGTCTTGTTTAAGACGAAGTTAAAACAAACAAACTGTCGGAATACGTAATTATTTGATGTGACAAGGTTTTCACATTGATGAAAAACTTCGAATATCAATCAGCTAGAATATTATTCTTTCGTAGAAGTTGCTTCTTAATACTTTGTGACGGACTCGAAAATGGGGAAGTATTAGCACAATTTATAGATATTATCTGTAGCCTGTATATTTTTGAGGCTGCCCGACTGGCTCGTTCTTTGGCCAAAGAATTAGCATTGCCATTTAACGTAGCAATGCAGCTAGTCTGATGGCAATGCTGACGAGTAACTCGACGTCTAAGTGACCAAAACACTATGTGATGTAGCCTGTGCTTCTAGCCAGTTAAATATTAGGGTTCGTCCCCATTAAGTAAAAGAGATTTAAATATAATTGCCGAAATGCGTGTGTCCTGATACACCACTGCCTACCCCCATTTAAGTTAATACAGGCGTGATCTAATTCTTTTACGTAATTACAAGACAAAATTCGCCGAAAAAGACACGTTTCTTGTATGGAGCCTCCCTTTAGTTTTTATTACTTAATAGACTTAATATACACACACTATTACTTAATAGACACACACTGTGTGAAAATTTCAACTGTGTTATGGTTTATGAGATACAGCCCGCTGACAGTCAGACGGACGGACAGCGGAGGCTTAGTAATAGGGTTACGTTGGCACCCTTTGCGTACGGAACCCTAAAATGAAATATCCAAGTTCAGCACCAGACTAACTCAAAAACAAGAACTTAACCGTTTATGTTTAAAACTTAGGATGGAATCCAGGTTCAGACTGTACCGTTATGCCGTGGCTCCTGAACTCAGAAGTTGGAATACATGCGATGTTCTATGTTTTGGTATGCATAATTTTCAGGGAAGTTAGTTTAGATGCCAGTGGGTAGTTTCGTGTTCTACTCTGTGTAGTGTACCCACTACTTGCGCACCTTTGTTGAGTTTGGGAAAACACTGCTGTTTCAGTTTTGCGAGAAAGTTAGGGGTGTTTTGTGAGTCAAGTTCGTGGTATCATTTTTAAGGAGGTCATATTTAATGTTTGTTGGACTAACTTAGTTATTGATAAGCATGTAAGGTGATTTCAAAGTCATGTTTCCAAGTGATGTTATTTCAAGTTATACAAAAATCAACTTTATTGTAATAGTAATTAAATTGATTTCTTAATGACTAGCACTCTTGAAAAGCTATAAAAATGTTTGAAGTTGTAGCGTAAGCTGAACTTTATTGTGTCGGAATTAAAGTTATTTTTCCATAAACTTATATTTATTTACATTTTTGGCAAATAATTCGCGAATAAAAATTAAGTGGGTTAGTAGCTATGAACTTTTAAATACCTATCATTTTTCCAATTGAATTTACTGAACTGCAATCACCAACACGCGTTGGCAAGCATGGTGATTAATGTTCTATCTAGCTGATCTAACAATGTATGTATTTTAACAACCTATCTGCTCTGTATTATTGTATACTCTTGTTGTGGTGGCCCAATGGTAATGGCCGCGACTTACGAGTTGTAGGTCGTAGGTTCGAACTCACACAGGCGCTTTACTTTGTGTACAGTACGTCATCGCCATTGCTCTCAAAACGGTGAAGGAAAACATCGTTAGGAAACCGGCATGTCTCAAAACTGTAGCGGTGTCTACAACGCCGCATGCGAACAACGCGTCATACTGACGTCACGCAAATCCTGCATCTCGCAAGCAGAGTTTACCGCGCAATTAGCATATACACAAACTTCCTCCCTTTTCTACAGAGTATGAGTGGACTTTACACCCTTTTCCTCATACCTCTAAAAAACCACAAATTCGAAGGCATGTGACATCTACCAACACGCACTGGGCCTGCGTGGCGGATTACGGCCCACTTCCTCTCCAGATAGGAGGTCTGTGTCCCAGCAGTGGGGACATTATAGGCTGATTCTTATATACTCATGTTTCAACAAATTATGAATCACGAAATTAGTGATGTGCTATTGTTTCTGCGGATTTTGCCTTTTTACAAAGACTGCGCTTGTACTACTTGTGTGTTAAGTCCCTTCATACTTAGTTTTCTCATTATCCACATTTAAGAAAAACTATTTCACCTCCTGTAATCGCTTATCCCGTTTCAGCAACACACGACATCTATAACCTTTAACACAATGTTTTTCCTTTACTGGAATTACTTGGGAGTTTTATCGTAAGCTCTCTGGAGCCCATTCGACCCATCTGTCAGGCCGTAATAATGAAAATAATAATCTTAGACAAATGGCAGCTACGGACGCCCGAACATTTCTCAATATCAGAAGTTGTACAACCTGGATTAAGGTTGTGGTTTGAGTGATGAGTAGTAGCGGGTGGTTAAGCGGAGCGGGTAGCGATATCATGTGATTTGAATGCGCAGAGAAAACATCGATAAAATAAGTTTATCAGTGAATGAAATTATTATTAAAAGCCTGTGATGTCCCACTGCGGGGCAAAGGCCTCTCTACTCTCTTTCCACTTCTCTCTGTTTAAAGCTGCTAAGGACCCGTTCTTGTTGAAGGAGTCCAGCTCATCCAGATAGAAATATATATTTTTAATATCCGACTAAAACTGTGCCAAGCGGTAAAAACTATATTCTATGAGGCGTGTGGGACGCAGAATCTGTAAAAAAAAATACTTGCAGAGCCGTCCTCCTTGTCAAACTGAAAACGGTATGCTCGGTCGTTGGTGTGCTCGTCGTTACACCTAATTGTGGCTTGCTGAGGTTTACAAAGAACCCTTCTTTAAAGCACTAGATACGACAAATAATAAAAAAAAAAAAAAAAGAGATCCTTTCAAATTTTTTTGTACCACTGTGTGACCTAAACCCGCACTTAAGATACGCTTTTCTGTAACCTAAATAGTCCATTTTTACAAATAAAAGCATGCCTTAAGTGCTTGTTTAGGTCAGACTAGCCATAAAATAGTATACGATATGGCGAGGGTGCAAAACACCGTGTTTTAATCGCATCGTAATGTACAGATGCCAGCACATCAAGCTATCCAAAACTGTCAAATGTTCCCAATCAACCCTGAACCTTAATGCTTTAAAATTGAAAATCTATCAAAGAAATTTTACAGATTAGAGCTTGATGTGCTGGCATCTGCACTAATTCAAGATGGCTACGTAAGAGTTGTTCAAGTGTCGCTTATCGCTTATGACTTGTACCACACGATAGCCCAAGCTTAGTTTGAAAGGAGTTATTGGGACGGAAACGCTCAGACGAATAGAACAATTTATTGATAATATATAGTTAACTATATTAAATCGTTCCCCTAATAATTTGTTTCCGGACTATTTTTCATTCTTTCACATCAATTTGAATTGCCTATTCAACAAATTGATGATTAAGCATTCTCAGACGATTTCCTGACATTGTTTCAATAGTAGCCGATATATTTATTTATTCCTAAAACACTCAGGGTAGCCTAATAAGAAACATAATGGAGGTTCACCTCTGAGTTAGAGTGTTTCTTCTCAGAGTAGTCTGATAGATAACACCGATCTCATCTAGTTTTAAAATGACACCTTTTTAGAAGTGTAAAAGTGCTTGTTAAAAGCAATTTACGAAAAGAAATATCATTCATCAATTTGAAAGACATTTTCCGAGGTAGGAAATCGTCGCGTAAGGAAAAAGCATTATGCCCCCCTCCATGCGACTTTATCTCTCTCTGTCACTCTGTTCTATTATATTATATACGAGTGTGTGTAAGGAATTTCGTTCTTGACGTGGGTCCGCACTGCACAAGATTTTTTTTTATGTTACAATTTTATTATTTACCAAACGTATACGTAACGTTTGTGCTGGGTATAGAAACCAGGTAAAAACGGTCTCGTCTCGACGTCGCACCTGTTTGGCACACGCTAAACTAGATAACTATTTGGCACAATCGACAGTGGGCCACACAATTTTAGCTTCTATAAATTGGACGTGTAACACTTTGTAATTATTTTCTTTCTTTATTTATTTGCAGCATTTTATAGTATGGTCCCTTTCTTATGACCATGTCAGAACTTTAGGTGTACAGTCACGAGCACCAATATGTCAAGACTTGGAAACTTTCAATAGTGATTTTGGCGTGAAATACGACACATTGCCAAAACCTATGGATCCGAAAATACTATGTCTGTAGCAATATAAAATTTCATTCAAAAATAAAGGCGTAAATCGCTTTTGAATAAAGCCAAGTGTATACATACTTATACTCGTGACTGTACAGGATAGGGAAGTCAATCCGACAATAAAATTAGACTTCGTATTATCTAATGTTATTCCCAGTCTACATACATACTATCTATTTAGTAACTATAGCTAGTCAGCTGATTAGCAAAATTTATAATGGTCCCACCATTACTATAAAGAGTCAATTGATTTTCTGCACTCTTATTTCAAGTAAATAAAATACCTGCTGTCGTTCACCAAAAAAAAATCATTTTGCTTAGATGTCTGGAGAGTTTCGCTAGCTCATTTCATTCGACTCTGTTTCGTTTTTTTCTATGTTCGGTATAGTTTTAAGTATTTGATGGTTTCAAAATACTCCTCATCATCATCTGCCTGGCCTCCAGTCTAACTGGATGCAGCTTAATACCAGTATTTTACATGGAGCGACTGCCTATCTTACCTCCACAACCCATTTACTGTAATACGATACCCCTTCAAAATACTCCTTTGTTTTTTACTAGCCTACGCTGTTCCGCTCCTGGGCAGAGGCCTCCCTCCACTCCTTCCATCTTTCACGAATAAATAAATACTCCTATGGACTAGTATTGCCTGTGCTCTCTTTTGTTGCGGTACTGTCGTCCTCACATGGTAGAATGTCTGTGACGGACAGTCTGACAGACTCAAGAGGCTTTTGTCTTGATAAGCGAAACCCTACTAAGCACCTTTATAATTCCCTCAAGATCCCGTACGGTCCTAAAAAGGTTAAAGACCTCAACATCGTATCACCAACACCGCCCCCTCCCCGCCCCTTCGCTCCCAAGCACCATGAAGTACCATAGAACTAAAGATATTTTATTTCAGTCCTTTTTGCCTTTTTCTATCAAAGGTCCTCGAGGCCTCTTATTGGGTGCTCTCGTCGGGAGATATCGGACATTCGGGTCAAAAATGGCTATTTTTAGTATCATGCCTACCAAATATGTAAAATGTAACTTTGGTTTGTGTATTTCCTGTTTGCCTTTTTCGTTTACTACTGGGTGTTTTTGACTAGTTTTTACTGCAGTTCCGCTTGCGTGGTAACAGCAAAAATGCAGCAGAAAATAAAAAATGGCTACGCGTTTTTCTTCATTAAATGATCTATCTAAGCTCCTTACTTTGCCTCGCATCGCAAGCCTGAGTACGATTCCCGGGTCGGCCAGTTATTGGGGTTTCCTATTAGGAATTACCATAGAACAGCCCGGAGTTTGGAAGGTGGCGGTGTGATACTCCTGTGCCTCGGAAAGCACGTAAAAAGCCGTTGGTCTTACGCTTTTTTTTTTTTTTTTTCTGTGGATGGGATATCATCAAATGACCCCTCCCGCTCTGGGTGGAGCGGAAGGGAGTGTCAGACTCTTACTGACTAAAACCCACCCGTGTTCCTTCCTTAGCCCTTTCTGTTCCAGGGCAGCGGTTAACCAAGTTTCGGATGATCCCGCCGCCCTGGCTTGGTCTTACGCTTGATCTCTCTCCTGTCATCTCGGATTGCCGTCCCATTGGACTATGAGAGAGTGCATCTATGTCTGCGTACACATTTGTGCACTATAACATCTCCCGAGCCGAACTAGTACCGAAGGACTCTCCGTTAAGATTGGCCGAAATACGGTCTGAAGGTCTATTTATTACAAGCAAAAGCTCATCCCGTGTATACCTTTGCCTACAAACACCTAAAACGATTTGCAGCTCCGGCTTACTAATGCCCGGGCAATAAGAGAGGTCTCAATAAGAGCCGGTACTCAGGCGCTTGATACAACATTCTCTTTGCATCGAGACCGCCTTGCTCGGCATCGCTACCTTTAGGCCATGGTACAGGTAGAAGCCGTAGCGTGTAAATAATCCGAAAATGAAGAAAACGCTAATACCTAGAAAGGTTAGCAGCGTATGGTGCTTTTTTTTTGGGTCGGAAATCATCTAATAACTTCTCCCGCTCTGGGCGGAGCGGGAGGTCATGTCAGACTTTTGCTGACTAAAGCCCACCCGTGTTCCTTCTGTTGCCTGTGCCAGGGGTCACGGTAACTCTTTCGAACAACCCGCGACCTTAGCAAAAGCGTGTGGTGCTGATGTAGAACAGGCACATGAGCCATTTCAGAGGGGTAATTCTCGTAATTTTAAGAACGTTCACAGTCTGATCTCAGTCTCAATCTGTCAAAAATACGTCTAATTGCCCTACATTTTGACAAGTTTTTGACATTTGTTTGTCGCCAAGATGAGACTGCGACTAGATTTTAAACGTTTTAAATTACGGGAATACGGGCCCTGATGTCTTGGGGTTAGCAATGTATTTGAGATCTTCTAGTATTTCAAGCGTCTCAGGCGGCTACCTTACCTATCGCTTCAGGAAATACAGGTGTGATGTTATGTTATATCCTTAGGCTGAGTAGTTTTTCGCACTCACCTCAACTCAACTCAGCCTATCACAGTCCACTGCTGGACATAGGTCTCTCACAGGCTGCGCCACAGCACCCTGAAACTTTCGCACTAGTATAAGGATCCTGCTATTTTATGACTATACCACACTATCACAAGTTTTCCATCGCTAGATAACTTTTATTCGAGGGCTGATTTTACAATCGCCAGATAACTTTTATTCGAGGAATAACATTGACGTTTGACAGTTTTTGTATGAAATAACTGTCAAAATTTCAGAATTATTCCTCGAATAAAGTTATCAGATGACTGAAAGATCAGCCCTAATAGGAAGAGAAAATTGGTATTTTCCCAATATATTTCGAGCCTACTAGATACGCGTACTAGGATCTAGTATTTCTAAAATCACTGTAAGCTTTTGCCTTGTACCACAAACAGCTCACACTTCTGTATCTGGAGGCCTCAAAACAGCTAACACATTTGCAGGTGTAAATATATTCTGCGGCAGACCAATTAAAATGTTTGCAGCTGGGTGACGTCATAGTATCGGGGGACCGTTTCAATATAGAGTATACTGGTGATTTATATTATCCTTATTTTAATTTTGACGACACGGTTAGCGCAGTGACTGAGCGATCGACTGCTGCGCTGCGTGTCGCGGGTTCGATTCCCGCACACTATTTGTATTGCCTACAGGTAGTTGGTCCGGTCTGGCTGTTTATGTATGTGAGTTTATTAAATGTTTGTAAACGCACCCACGATACAGGATTAATTCCTAGTGTGGGGTTTTTAAAAAAGAAAAAAAAAGAATATTGTCAATGTCGAGAGCAGTGGTGGCCCAGTGGTCACGACCGCGATTTACGAGTTGTATGGTCGTAGGTTCGAACCCAGGGGGGCGCTTTACTTTGTGTAAATAATTTCATCACCACTGCTCCCAAAACGGTGAAGGAAAACATCGTGAGGAAATCGGCATGCCCTAGAAGCAAAAATTCGAAGATATGTGACATCTACCAACCCGCACTGGGCCCGCGTGGTGGATTACGGCCCGCTCCCTGTCACAGAGATGCGGCTTGTGTCCCAGCAGTGGCAACATTATAGGCTGATTATGTAATATTGTCAATTGTTTCTTTCTTGGCTCGGACGAAGATAGTGGAAGAGAGACTATGAGTTTATTTTGATGTTAGGGAACATTGGAAGGATTCGAAAATGACAAAGGCACATAAATTCACGCCTTATTCTCATGGGGATGGGCAGAAAACACATGAACGCCATTTGTTACGATCCTTACATATCTTTGTCCTTCTTCAAACTTGACAAAATATCGTGATTTCTTTATTATATGTTAGTTTCATATTATCCATTTAAACCTTTCCGAAAAAAATCTCTAAATAATGGTGAAAACTGCACTAAAATCCGTTGCGCAGTTTAGAAGAACAAGGCGGTCATATAGATAGACATGAAAAGCGACTTCAATTTATAATAAGTAGATAAAGTTTAAAGTTTTAAGGATTCAAATCAGAACTACTCTAAATATAGGTTATTTTTGGTCTATATCTACCTAGCCTACACCCTGCCTGCTATTATTAGTCCAGACTACACACCGCTCTATTAGCTAGATTTACACAGTAGAGTCGACATCGGTCGCTACATTATTATAGAGTCCGACTCTACCAACTGAAGCGGCCAGTTCCGAATAATTAACTCTGTTCTATAGTTATGTTGGACAGAGAATATTGGCATTATGTATTTTCTATGGAATAGAGACAAGGTTTTCCGGTTAAAGATATGTATTTCTCGGAACAGAATATGAGAAATGCTGGTTTTAAAAATCTATACTAATAATTAAGCTGAAGAGTTTGTTTGTTTGAACGCGTTAATCTCTGGAAATACCAGTTGGATTTGAGAAATTCTTCTTGATTTAAATATAACTGATGAAATGTGGGTGTACTATAGGTACAGCCACGAAGCACTAATATGTCAATACTTGGAAAGTTTCAATAGCGATTTTTGCGTGAAATAGCGAAATCAACAATGAAATATGACACATTGCCAAAACTTATGGGTTTGAAAATACTGTATTCGTAGCAACATAAAATTTAATTAAAAAATAACGGAGTAAATCGCTTTTGATAAAAGCCAAGTGTATACACACTTATGCTCGTGACTGTACACCTCTGCCTAACCGAATGCCCAAAAGTGATGTTATGGAAGTATTATCACAAATTAAATACACCTAAATATTATTTAAATAATTGAGATTGATAAAATTACTATCACACTAATACACTGATTGGATGCTGTTACAATTAAGCACTGCATTGCAGTACATATTAAATTAATTAAATATTTGAATAATTAATGCCATCTAACCATGACTAGTTAGATATAATCACATTGTTGCATTAGATAATTATTTTGATGGATTTTAAGATTAATATTTGATTAGATGAAATCATTACACTGATGCATATGTTGTCACTTCGAAGACGAGAATATATAATAATATACATATAAGTTATTTTTATTGATGATTTAATTATTAGTTGATTTGTTTGTTAAAATCATATTTTAACACAAAGAAAATTTCCTGTCAGTTCGAACCACCTACACGTAAGTCGGAGCCAATAACACACGACTGCTTTATAAAGCAATTCATGTTGTTGAATTGTCAAAATGAAAGGCATTGCCATTGAAAGTGTGTTACGCAATTAAATTGCTGGTTCCTGAATTAAAAGAAATGATTAACTTTCCTTTAACACGTACACTGTCCAATCACATTTGTACCAAACTCATATGTCCATGACTCTAGTTGGAGTCATAATCCAAAAGTGAATTTGACGTTTTTTATTTGACTGGACGTATGAATAAGAGGAAACAGATTCTCATGGACGTATGGTTAGATAACAAGGCTACCGAAAATTTAAAAGAGCAGCCGTCGACGTACGAATACATTTTATAACTTTGTACTGGGACAGGGAACGTGATAAGCTACTTTTGCAGCTATGTTTCTCAAAGGTATAATATGAAATGTCATGAAAATAATTCTGCTTCTGGATCTGTAGGTAAGTATGTGTGTAAAATGATAAATGATTTTATTTCTGTAAGAAGGTTTGTACGAACACTTTTTCACATCAATCATATTTTAAAAACTACTTTCATTTCTGGTGACGCTGCTGTCCTATAACTTTGTCCTCGTTTGAAGTCACACATCCAGTGGGCCTGATAGTTTGATTATAGAGCAATTAAGATCGAATAACAGTGTGAAAGACCCTCCCACCCTCCTACCTGCCCTCTATATCCCACTGCCGATGGGAGATCCTTAAGGTATTACTCACCCTACCTTGGTGGGACTTGTTTTATGCAACTCGTGTCCAGTCTTGTATAATCGGCCTCTCTATGCCAGGGAGTGGGCCATAATCCACCGCGCGGACCAGTGCAGGTTGGCGCGTGTCACATGTCTTCGCATTTTTGGTTCTAGGAAATAACTGTTTCCTCACAATGTTTTACTTTTTTAGGTCTGCGTTTTCTATCTGGCTACTAGGAGAAGAAAGGCCGAAACCAACTCAGAGTCAGTCTCTTTTAAAGGCCACACATAATCTTGGTCAGACCATGTGAAGACTAGGTATGTAAGTAAATAATATCAACCACATTTTATGGGTTAAAAGACTTTGGCAGGTTTTAACCCCAGAACCTGGTGATTAACTTCCTGAATATCTATATTTTCAGCTCATTAAAGGTGATAAAAAGATATCGTTTGCCACTTCAAAAGTTCTACCTCTCTTCTTTCTTTCTAAAACATTTCTTGCAAGTTAAACTAGTATTTTTCCTCCTCAAATCAGCAAAGGAATTCCAACTATCAGGCAAATAGCTACTCCAGCAATTTCAGCCAACATTGCAGCGCTGAATCGCTTTAAATCAAAGTCTAATCAGGTATAAGGCGATTTATTGGAAGCGCTGCGTCGCTGACAATTCTTGGAGCCACTTTTTTGCTGAGATTTATCCACAAGCTGGAGCTGGTTTTTTTTTGTTAGTTAGTCAGTCTGTCATGCTATTATTAAATGATGATCATCAAAACAGGGTCAAATTAAATTAGCTAGCGAAACTCCGTCAAACGCGATACCCATAGGAGTTTCGCAGAGTGTCAACCAATACCAATGTACAGACGCCAGTATATCAAGCTACTATAATCTGTCAAATGTCTTTAATAGATTTTCAACTTTATCACAATAATTATCACTAAAGCATTAGGTTCAAGGTTGATTGGTAAAATTTGTGTAATTTTTTTTGTCTGTACCTATTTATTTATTTATTTTATTATTTATGTACACACAGTAAAATACATAGTGATATGACATAGATATAATGTGAGTACAAAGGTACTGCTTATTTCTTAAGAAAACCCAACCAACCCAACCTATGTGAAGTTTACAAAATTAAAAACTGATTAGGATTAGAGTCTAAAGTGGTCTATTGAACACTAATGGGAAGGTTTTAAAGGGTATTGAATTTTTTTATATGGAGCCTGGCATACCTACCTCTCCGCCATTTTGTTTTGTTTTCAAAATGGCTGCCACACATGAAATCTATATAAATTGATAGCTGATATCAATGCAAACAGAAAACATAACAGGACCAAACCCCGTAAAGTGTCACGTTTCAGAGATATTAACGTTCAAATTTGATCACCTGACATCCATATTTTTTTAAATTGCTTACACCTTGTTTCATGGGTGTTTGATTTTAAGCATTCAGAGTGATTATTTCACAGTAATAACAACAAAATGGCGGACACGTGGCGACACACAAAGACCTTTGATTTTGATTCCAGAATTTTATCAGTCTCCATACCTCCTCCAAAGATCGAAATCTCTCCTATAACCCAACACTTAGTATGTGCATTAATAAATAAATCACCCATAAAACCAATTTGTATACCGCACGGCAGCGCTAAATCGCTTTAAATCAACCCTAATCAGATGTAGGACGATTTATCGCGAGCGCTGCATCGCTTTCCATTCACGGTAGTAACGCTAATAACTCTTGTGTGACGATGAGTTACCGGGTGTTAGTCCTGAGCAGTATTATGGAGGTATGTAACCAGATATGGGGATAAGGGACCGATATCGTACTTGGAAATCTTACTCGGGGGCCATTATTACTGCTAAGTACCACGCTTTGTGACATTTTAGCGGTGTAGTTGTCGCGTTTTAAATAATAACAGCCGCACAGGTCAATCGATGAGGTTAAGCTACGCTTGCCGCAGTTGTTCTGTGGATGGGTGACCATCTTCACATACCAAGATCTCTCCGTGCCTCGGAAAGCACGTTAAGCCGTTGGTCCCGGCTGTCATTCGTGGATCCTTGACAGACGTTACGGGTCGTCAGAAGCCCGAAAGTCTGACAACCAGTCTTACCAAGGGATATCTTATTACCCAATAACTGGGTTGTGGAGGTCAGATACGCAGTCGTTCCATGTAAAATACTGGTATTCAGGTGCATACGGTTAGACTGGAAGCTGACCCTAAGATAGTTGGGAAAAGACAAGACAGATGAGTGGTCATCGTTGCCTAATGATATCTAACATCGATGTATCACAGGAGTGTTGTTATTCCAGAGACAAACCTGAAATATCCTCATATTATTCTAATACTATTATAATTCACCTCTTATGATTCAGATAGAGTATAATTCTTGTACGTTAACATACAATATTCTTGGAGCGTCTTTTTGAAATACATTTGTTACAGTCAAATGGAGGAAACGGCAAAATTGCTTGTTTTTGACAGCCATGCACATTGGAACATTGCAGTCTATCTGTATGTTTAAAGAAGAAACATTGTTTCAAAAGTCTGGGTTGATAAACCTTTGGGAAACCTGTACTTAAGTTAACTTTCTTGTTTATGCATAAAGGGAATTGCCGTTCGAGATTTTAATAAATCGATTTACTTGTGAATGAAATGGGTGTCGTGAATTGAATTGATTGAGACTATGATAGGGGAATGAGTCAATGGACAGTAGTATGACCTGTTCCTAAAGTATGGAAACTAGAGGAATAAAAGGTAAAGAAACCCTGTTAAGAATATACTACTCTTTAAAATGATCACCATATAAATTACATAAGGTTAAGGTATTCTTACGCAATCACTTACTAAAGGGAATTTGTCACACATTTATCTGTATTTAGAAGGTTTCAACTTTATACCTCATCACTTTTTCAATTGAATAATCGGCGTCGAAAACAAATTGAGCTTATAAATTAAATATATAATCAAATCAGACTACTGTCTCTCTCTAATTTCCACGCAATTTGTAAGTGATTACGAATTTGCATCCACAGGTACGTTTTCAGATCCATTTGCTTACATTTATCAGGTACTTCTAGACTAGCTGCGCCCCACGGTTTCACCCGCATAAGTTTCGATCCTGTAGGAATATTGGGATAAAAAGTATTCTATATGTTAATCGTGGTTATAAACTATCTGCGTACGAAATTTCATCCAAATCCGTTTAACAGTTTTTGCGTGAAAGAGTAACAAACATCCATCCATCCATACAAACTTTTGCGTTTAGAATATTAGTAGGATAGGATTATAGTTAACTATACAATGGAAAACCTACTCTTTGATTACCAATTTCTCATGTTAGCATGTTGAATAACGCAATACTTTATTCGATATCCATTCTTGTAAACGCGCTTGTGAGTATTTAGCAGTCTATGCAGGTTCAAAAGCACAGTCACCATTTTATGCAAAAGTAACAAGGTTGCCAACCTTCCAGAGCGCGGTGTCGGTGTGTTTGCTACAATGCATAGAAAATTCAACAGCTTTATTTCGCAATGTTGGCAGCGCCTGGTAACAAAATTGATCAATTTTTATTGTCTCGCCGAGTCCTGGTTTGTGAGATCTGTGTTATGTATTTCCTTTTATTTGGTTTGCTGACATTCGAAATATAATGTGACATAGGAAAAATAACCTGGGAAGTTCTTTTTTTCAGATCTTATTACCTGTCCATTAGGTATATATAGAGCTCTGAGGAACCGGGTTTAAAGTTCACTCATACTCCATAGAAAAGGGAGGATCCTCCGACCAGACGGGTTGTGTCTGGCAGGCAACTGCCAACTGCCCAATGAATCATGTCGGGCTGTTGTATATATGCTAATTGCGCGGTAAACTCTGCTTGCGCGATGCAGAATTTGCGTGACGTCAGTATGACGCGTTGTAGATACCACTACAGGTAAACCGTTTTCTAACAGATGGAACTAGTAATTGCAGCAACACACAATACATTGATTGATACAAGTACGGTATTATGTCTGTAAGAAGCCATAAATAAGGTAATTCGATAAGATAAGACAGATTATATATTTATTTTATCACGCATTTTAAAGTTAACTTTTACGTAATCTGGAATAGTTACGTTCTAAGACAGCTGTTATGACACGGTTAACCTAATGGACAGGGCATACGTTTTAAAGATTTTGCCGAAGGAGCTACTCAACCAGTTTTCAAGGCACCATTAATCGTCGTTACGACGAGTTGTGTGTGAGATTTTCAAGAAATAACATAACATCACTCCTGTAGTCCCCGAAGGGTTAGGCAGAGACGCACCTATAGTACACCCGCGTTTCATCAGTTACGTTTAAGTCCCACGTGTAAATTATTTCATCACCACTGCTCTCAAGACGGTGATGGAAAACATCGTGAGGAAACCGGCTGTTGTACGGCGGCATGTCCTAGAATCAAAAATCCGAAGACATGTGACATCTACCAACCCGCACTGGGGGCCTACTCCGAAGTAGTATCGGCCGAATGTTCGGCCGTTTCCTGCTACGAAGTTACTATTTGGTTCGGTCGGTCCGGATCCTACACTCTTTCGAATATTGACCATGGTCCCGACCCAACTGAGCCGATCCGAACTTTTTTCGCATTTTTCAATAATATTCGGTTCGGCCTTGTGTCGGTCCGATCCGAACATTCACACTTTGGAGTAGATCCCCTGGGCCCGCGTGCTGGATTACGGCCCACTCCCTCTCACAGAGAAGAGGAGGCTTGTGTATCAGCAGTGGGAACATTATAGGCTGATTATGATTAAGTTCCACCTCATCAACCGGGCACAAATCCAGAATCCGTAGCACTCGCTACTGAGAAATTCAGATGTAAAAAATAACACTGCCCGACCCGAGAATCGAACCCAGAACCGCATGCTCAGCAGTAGCGCTTGCAACTACTAGAATAACGAAACTGTCAAGATGTTTTTTTTCCGTAATCAGATGGTATTGTGAAAGGCAACTCGAATTGAACAAAAACCATTTGAGATCAAGAATAATACTAACGAGAGACCAGTCAACCAAGGGATATCGTATTACCCAGTAACTGGGTTGTGGAGATCAGATAGGCAGTCGGTCGGTCCATGTAAAATACTGGTGTTCAGCTGCATCCCGTTAGACTGGAAGCCAACTCCAACATAGTTGGGAAAAGGCTAGGCAGATGATGAATAATACTAACCCGTCGCAGATTATCTTTACTCTAAAATAACCATAAATTAAAACAACAAACATCTCACAATAACACCAAAACAAGGTATAATATAAGTTTGACGCGAGCGAGGTCAGGTAGCCGCTCCCCGGCTCACATAATGCACTGGGCAATAAGTCTGACTGCTGTCGACGCGTCGGGTAATGCTAACACACGGGAACGGAAGATATCTAGTTAAATACGACTAAAGGTTTCTTTAAATTGCTTTAAATAACATCACATAGAGGGATGACAATAAAAGAACTTCGAAAAGAAGCGATAATTGGCGTTTTAGTGGAAATAGCGATTTTATAAATGTTTATGTTTGCATACAACAAATGCAACAAAGGACTTTCGCATTTATAATATTATAGGAAATAATAATTATTATAGATGCGAAAGTCTTTTTGTTTGCTTGTTGTTACGCTATGCTTGGCTCACATACCGTGACCTGCACTTTTCATCCTGGATCGCAGACCGAGTCACGGGCAACAGCTAGTAAAAAACAAAACCAGCTAGCTTACCAGCAGAGTAATTGTGACTGATTTTGATTGAAAGTTTGTAACGCAACTAAGCTGCAGGTATTTTTTTCTCCAAAAAGGCGGTTTGATTCCTTAGTTTTCTGAAAAATCAAGCAAATGACTTGATTTATGGGTCATAGTTTTA
This sequence comes from Apamea crenata, assembly GCA_949629185.1. Taxonomy (NCBI): domain Eukaryota; kingdom Metazoa; phylum Arthropoda; class Insecta; order Lepidoptera; family Noctuidae; genus Apamea; species Apamea crenata. Next base: position 1,542,191 of record OX451375.1, read on the forward strand.
GAATTTGCCCCGAGGTCCAATCTTAAAACCAAGTACAATGTGCTATCTAAAGTCCAGTAACTATTGTATCACAGTAAATACAAAACAAACAACCCCTACAATACATAAACAACCACAAACCTGACAACCATAAAACACCCTTAACAAGACAGAAGATTATAAATCAAATCAGCTGGCCATCCCACAAGCCGGTGTGTCTCGCTAGAACGATACATAATGCATGTGGACTTAATCTTCGCTGGTAGATGTATGGATCCCAACCTGTGGAACAGATTTAGATGCAATCCCGGCTCGGATGACTTGGATCTTGCTGCATTTGGTATTACAAAGGGGATAGAAACGGCTGGTGGGAAGATGGGAGGATGTTTCGGCTGTTTCGGTGTTGTATTTGTTATTTTCTTATTTTCTGGTTTGTTATTCCAATATAGATAGATAGGATAGGCTGCTTCAGAGGGGCAATTGACGTATTTTTCACGTAACAGTCTTCGCATCCCAATCTCAGTCTTAATCTGTCAAAAATACCTAATATTTTCCTAAGTTTTTGACGTCGCTGTTGCTGAGATGAGATTGTGACTCGATTTTGAACGTTTTTGATTACGGAAATTGGCCAGCTGATGTGTGAAGAAAATAGATAAACGGACGGTTAAAACATATTGCCACATTGGTCTTGTTGTCACAAGTGCGATTGCTGACAGCCCCTCTGTTATTAGAGGTTTTCTTTGCCAACATTCCAACTGTAGTATAGATCCTGGTATTGTGACTTTACATTCGCTACTTATTGGGACACAGAGCTTCAACATAGATGGCAAAAGTGAGTGTAATATACACCTCTGCCTACCTCGTATGTTTATTATTTTTAAGGCAAAGCAAGGTGGAAACGTCAGGTCACGCTAGAAGGACATAATATAGTATATTAGTGATGTTCATCAGAAAGGTCAGGTGCCTAGAACTTGCAACCGGCGTGCGTGTGTGACCAGATGTATGAACTTAATCGAAGCGAAAGGAATATGCAGGGACCGTAGCATGTAGCATTCTGTAGTTTCTGCCTACGCACATGGGAAGGCCGTAGTTGATATATGAATTATTTTCCTTAATACGAGAAAAAAATACTGTTCCAAAAAAATTCTAGTAGTCGTAATAATAATTCACAATAAATCTGTATGAATTTTGATCTATTCTGATATATTATGAAAGTTATAAACACTAGTCATTTACTGTCCAAACCGTTCTGTTTTAGCTAAATTGTTTGTTGTTATGGGAAATAAACATTTGTCTCTCAACTATCAGTCAATGTAACTAAAACTAATCAATCACTGTTGTTAATTGAACTTTGTAATATGTTCATGTTTATGTGTGTTTATTTACAACTGTGTTAATTTACGGTGGCGTTAAAAAACTGCTTTTTTTGTTGTTATAAATAAATATTTCACGAAAGGAAACCAGAAGGTCAATTCTCGTAATTTATAACGTTCAAAATCTAGTCGCAGTCTCATCTCGGCGGCAAACAAATGTCAAAAACTTGTCAAAAATGTAGGGAAATTGGAGGTATTTTTGACAGATTTAGACTGTGAACGTTCTTAAAATTACGAGAATTACCCCTCTGGTATCTGAATTTTTTTAAAAGCAGCTCTGAGTCTAGATTTGACGACACGGTTGGCGCAGTGGTTAAGCGATTGACTGCTGCGCTGCGTGTCGCGGGTTCGATTCCCGCACGGAACAAATATTTGTATGACCTACATGTATTTGTTCCGAGTCTGGGTGTTTTTCTATCTAATATGTATTTACAAAAAAAAAAATGTATATAAGTAGTTTATCAGCCATCTTGTTACCATAACACAAGCATTAGGTTGCTTAGCTTGGGACAAATGGTGCTGTGTGAAATGTCCAGGGATATTATTATTATTATTTGTGCACAACATGCTCAGCCTATAATGTGCCCACTGTTGGGACACAGCCCTCCTCTCTGCGAGAGTGATTGGACCGTAATCCACAACGCGGGTCCAGCGCGGCTTGGTGGTTCTCAAATATTTTCGAATTTTTGGTTCTAGAACAGTTTCCTCACAATGTTAACCTTTACCGATTTGGGACATTGGATTCGCGCCCAGTCGATTTCAGTACGCTCGCCCTCTATTACATGGGACTTAAACATAATCGAAATGTGGATGTACTATATGTACACCTCTGCTCAACCTTTCAAGGACATACAGTCGTGATGTTATGTGTAGAAGGATGGTTACGTATTAAAACTTCTGTATTTATGAATAGTAAATCTAGTAGCTGTTGCTTCATCGCAGCTCCGAATTCTTTGCAGCAGCGCCCCGCGGTTTCACCCGCATAAGTTTCGATCCCGTGGGAATATCGGGATAAATGTATCCTATTTGTTAATCTATCGATATTATAATATATCGATAATAAGGCTAGTTTATAGAAATGAAACATCAAACACATAAAAACTGTAGAATATGCTCTGTCGGAGAGCTAAGAAACCTCCGACAGACAGGCAAATAAACAGATGAACAAAAGTCTCTAACTCATTTTTTGCGTCATCTTCTAGAAAATTGTAAACTATAACTAGTTGTGAAACGACCAATCATTAATAAGAATCCCAGAAAAAAGTAATGATAACAAATAACAATTAAATCACTCATAAAAGCGGCACTAGTATATCTGTTATGTCTGTATAGGTACCTCTCAAGGTTGTCTGGGCTTGAAATATATCGGCTCTAAACTCTGATAAAAATGGTCAAGTTCTTGGTTGTGTTAGTAAAATTATAGTTTGAAAAACTGGGAGATAAATGTAAGTTCAAAACTAGATAATTATACTAATAGATTAATTATTCCTAGAACAAAAACGGAACTATATGTATATATAGGCGAAGTTGCTACCCTATGTGTATTCAGATTTATAACAAGATTCCTAACCAAATTAAAGAAGTTTCAATGGTCCGCTTCAGAAGAGATTTACACAGGTGGTTAATTGAGAATCCCTTCAATACTATTAAAGAATTCCTTCAGTTTAAATCTAAATTATCTAATGTTACCTATACCAAAAATTTGCATGTCATTATGTTACGATTAAATATGTAGGTATACTACCATTGTAAGAACCTTTGTAACCATATTTATCGGCAAATAAATTTTTGACTTTGGTTAATTGGTTGCAAGTGCGGCTGCTGAACACGGTCGGGTTGGTTCAATACCCGTTTCTGGAACAGCGGTATGGGTTTTTCAAAGGAAATCCTCAGCAGACCAATATCTGGATTTGTGCCTAGATAGTGGCTTAGCCCTTATTGCACGAGACTCAAAACTTAACTGGCGAAATGTTTGTAGACAACCCCTTTGGGGAGTAAAGGTGGGAAGTTGTGTTATGCTAATGAGGGCTATCGCGTATGAAGTTGCCGCTAGAGGCGCTAGTTTTTTTGTTATCCTTTATTAAAAAGAACCGTTCTTAATAATTAATTACAATCTAGCCTATAAGACTAATAAGCAATTATAATCTAACTTAATTTAGTACGTGATAATTATTTTAAAATTTAGAATAGTGTTTATTGTACGAGTACTTTACACAAGTCAGTTCCACTTTCTTAGAGTCTGATATGATGATATAAGCACTTTGTTCATGTGTGTCATTGGCACTATTATTTCTACACTAACTCAAAAGGTTTTGTCCGTGGCGCTAGTGTAGCGTGAGGTCTCTGAAAGGTCTAATGTGTTTGTCGGTGGGATACGCGGGTTTATTTCTAATTTAAAAAAAAAACATCCGAATCCAAGCTCCTCCTCCTTTTTTGAAGTCGGTTATAGATATGAATATTTTGCAATAACTGAGATTAATTATGGCAAATATGAGTTGCGGGTATGTCAGTGTTTTAAAAGCGGAGCTAAGAAAAAGAGGTGCAAACTTAAGCGGGCTGAAAGAGCAGCCAATTCAGAGGTCAGTTTGTTTACTGTTAACAAACACATTTTTTGTGTGATTTAAATGTAAACTCTGTTTTTCCGCCTACGGGCGTGATCATATAACTTTAACTTTGAGAGCATACTTCGGGACCTTACTCGACAGGGGCGCCAACTGGCGCTGGCTGGCTGGAGCATAAAAACAGTAGTTCAGACATTTACTGACTAAAACCCACCCGTGTTCTTTCAGTTGCCTGTGCCAGGGGCCACGGTAACTGTTTCGAACAACCCGCGACCCTGGCAGAAAACAGCAGCCCTCATTACATTATCCAAAATTTGGATGTAAGTAACATAACCCATATTAGAAATGCAATGCAAACTACGAGTTTGTTATACAAACCAAGGGTATTAGCGAAAAGGTAATCATCCATATGTTTATTTTCCAAATGGCTAACAGATACATTTACATAATATTATATGCAGCCAAGCGACTGAAGAATATTTATAGAAATAGTTTCTACTCTCCATTCCAAGGTTTCAATGAATATAGAAAGTGCAACGGTGCAATATGTATGCAAACTAGTGTATTTCTTATTTTATCAATTGATAATAGAAATAGGGGAATAGTATTTGTTTGTTGTTTTCAGACAACAGTAGGTAATGATATTAAACGTCTTATCACTTCCTAAGTAGCAAGTCGAGGTGACGATGATACTAAAATTATATTAGTTCAGATACCTATCTGAACTAATATAATTTTAGTATCATCGATCGATCGATATGATTGGCTTGTTGCTAAGTAATAACAGCCGCACGGGTCGATCGATCAGGTTAAGCTACGATTGCCGCGGTTGGTCCGTGAATGGGTGACCATCTTTACATACCAAGACGTTATGCTGTTGATCCCGGCTGTCATTCGTGGATCTTTGACAGCCGTTACGGGTCATCAGAAGCCCGAAAGTCTGACTACCAGTCTTAGCAAGGGGTTTCGTATTACCCAGTAACTGGGTTGTGGAGGTCAGATAGGCAGTCGCTCAGTCGCTCTATATGAAATACTGGTATTCAGCTGGCTAGACAGATGATGAGATGATGACTTTATTGTACACCTGAAAATACATAACAAAAAATACGATTATCACTACAAAACATACAATGGGCTGCCTTATCGCTGTTACTCTGAATTACCAAGTAAAATAGCCAAGAACACTTCCTGCATTCCGGGGATTGAACTCAATAACACAGGCTCAAACGTTGCTCTTGAAACCATTAGATCAATGAGGGTATATTCTTGAACTCCTGAGAATCCGTTCAAATAAATTGGATTTGTTTGCGATTTCAGTGGGTTTACATAAATAGTGCAACGAGCAAGATTGGATCTCATGAACCCTGTTCACCAATGTAACGCCCTTCCCATTGGCAAAGAGTTTATCTGAATTGACTCTTCCCTATAGTAGTAAAAGCGGTGAAGGAAAATATCGTAGGGAAACCGGTATGTCTTGGAACCATAACTTCGAACACATGTGACATCCAACTAACCCGCACCGGGTCCGCGTGACGGATGCTGATGATGGTGATGTGGTGCTCACTCCCTCTCACAGAGAGGAGGCCTGCACCCTAATTGCGTAACACAGTTTCAATCACAACCTGAATCATTTTGAAGGATATTGCTAATCCATAGCTTCATATTTTCGAAAAATTTGACGGGTCAACAACATAAGTAGCGCAATGAATGTTGATAGACTGTTAAAATTAAAGCTATTGGTACCGTTAGTGTGTTACGCAATTTCCCCGCAGCAGTGGAAACGTTGTAAGCAGATGATGATTGAAATTAACGCCATGAAAATGCTACATAATTATGGTGACTGCTATAGACTCAGTGTGTTGAACAACAATATCAAAAATCAAAATAAAAAGTCATTTATTCAAATTAGGCTGAGAATCAGCACTTTTTGAACGTCAAAACTACATAATACAGTCCCCCAAAACGCCCGCTCTTTCGCTTCCTACCGCTCGCTTCCTAGTGCTTTTGGCGAGACTGTGCTTCGTTACCCATACCTTTCGTCCCACCCGCTGAGGACCTCCCTGGTCATGAGTTGCCTTGGGTAACCTGGAAGTCTTTAAATAGACTCCGGACCCAAGCTGGCAAGGAAGCAAGGAAAACCTGTTCAGGTGGAAATTCATAGACGACTCCGCCTTGCAGTGTAATGTGGTGCTGTTCCACAAACGATGGGACACTTAATATCGTGTCCTGCGTGTCCTGTCAGCTGCACGTTACTGGAACTGATGGACGCTGATGATGGCGCCAAACAAGTGAGCGAATTCTGGGCCGAGTCCATTTAGATTGCTATCGACACGCTCAGAAGAAGAAGTGCTTCCGCTGGGAAGAAGGAGAACAATACCCAACAATGCCAACAGCCTGGCCTCTTAATAAAAACATTTTGTGAACACAAATCTATCTGCCAAGTTAGCGTGGCTCTTTCGATCTGTAATTAGCTGAGTCATGGTCGTGTGTAAGATGATACGGCTAGAAAGGGGGTGACTACAGAGATGACGACTAATAGAGTGGTATGGAAAATGAAGACGCACACAGACATATTTTTTTGTTCTTTATTTATTTTACATGTGGTACGACCCGGCTAAATTATAACAGCCGCACAGAGGGTCAATTCTCGTAATTTTAAGAATGTTCACAGTAGGCATGATCTCAGTCTCAATCTGTCAAAAATACGTCTAATTTCCCTACATTTTGACAAGCATTTGAGATTTGTTTGTCGCCGAGATGAGACTGCGACTAGATTTCCGAAGCCCGAAAGTCTGACAACAAGTCCAACCAAGGTATTACGCAGTAACTAGGTTGTGGAGGTCAGATAGGCAGTCGCTCCATGTAAAATACTGGTATTCAACATAGTTGGGAAAATGCTAGGCAAATGTCAGAATGACATGACGACCCCAAAATAATTTAGAATAAAGGCAAAATGATGGTCAATGTACCCGTATACAGAATTCAAAGTTACAACATAAAGTTACAAAAATAAAAACTTGACCAGACTACCACGTCCAGACAGAATGGCCTTGAACTGACCTTTGGTGTCAAAAATATCGTCTCCACATAAAATATTCAGGCGCTCAAAACGAATGTCAAGACTACTACGGATATAAATAGGATAAATTCAATAACGGAGCTAATCTGGGAGTTGTAGGTTTTATTTGTTTAGCATGTCGAGACTATCCGCTCGTCGTTCGTATAGCATTATGCTGAGCCATGGCCTTTTTGCGTGGATATAATGCATGTTTTCCCCCAACTTTTTTTTGTGTTTGTGTTCTTTTTATGCGTCATGTTTACCGCAAATAAACATATTTTCATCCGTTTTTCTTCTTTTTTTATCCGGAAAAGTCGATATCCGAAATAATTTGCAAAATAATTTGGAAACCTATATTATTAACATCCAGGAGCGAAGTAGTAGAGTATTTTGTATAGGATCTTGTGCAGGGAATAGAGAGAGCAGTGGTGGCTCATTGGTAAGGGCCGCGACTTACGAGTTGTAAGTCGTGGGTTCGAACCCAAGCAGTTACTTTACTTTGTGTAAATGATTTCATCGCCACTGCTCTCAAAACGGTGAAGGAAGACGTCGTGAGGAAACCGGCATGTCAGTTGTTGCGTTCACTATTCAAAAATACCGCAAAAGGCGCCTAAAGAAGTTTTTACTTCAAACAATGTAAGATTTTCTTTTTCGTGTTTCTGCCACGACTTTATTTTAAATCTTGTTTTCCCAAACCTTTGCCACTTCCACGGCGTCGTCTGTGGCCGCGCAGAGGTCACTTTGACTGCATGTTCCGGGACACAGAGGGCAGGATAGGAGGTGGAGCATGGTTTGTGACATAGCTCCACAATCAGACTCTACTGCCGCTCTGTCAAGGTAGCCCCACTTTACCAGGTTGAACTTACATCTTTCCACTTGTGTCCGGAGACGGTTCAGAGAATGTAAGATGTATCTAGTCAATTGTCGCCCTATCCTTAGACTAACAACACAAAACCCTGAAACGAAATCCGCCATATTTCATCTCAAATCCCAAAAGATCGCCGAAGAACAGACACACAGCGCCGCCACATTATCATACACAAGGCATAATATATGACGAACATTTGCTGATAATCAATCATCGCCGCCGACATATGTTTGGGCTGTGCTATCTCGTTTCAAATCACAGAATTTGCCCATAGGAGGATATTTTCCCTTGTCAAAGGTTTTATATAGCAATTTTGGAAGCAGATAAATGATTTGTTATGCTCGGATGTGTGTTATTTTTGGAAATATTGAAATGATATATTACGTACAGTCACGAGCACTAATATGTCAGCAATTAGATACTTTCAATAGCGATTTTTGCGTGAAATAACGAAAACAACAATGAAATACGACACATTGCAAAAACCTATGGGTTCGAAAATACTATGTTCGTAGCAACATAAAATTTATTTCAATAATAAAGGAGTGAATCGCTTTTGAATTAAGCCAAGTGTATACTTATGCTAGTGACTGTATGGCCTCGTTGGTCTAGTTAGTAGTTGCAAACGCTGCTGCTGAGCATGAGGTCTTAGGTTCGATTCACGGGTCGGGCAAAGTTTTATTGAGTTTTCCCTTCTGAATTTCTCAGTAGGTGCCTGGATTTGTACCCGGCTGAAGGTAATAAGCTCGCCTCCTAATAACTGGCAATATATGGGAGTACTGTAGGCACACCTCTGCTTAACCTTTCGGGGAATACAGGCATGATGTAATGTTATGGTATATTAGGTTTTAGGATAAATTTTTCACTGTTAGGATTTTTGGAGGTATGAGGAACAGGGTGTAAAGTTCACTCAACCTCCATAGAAAAGGGAGGATCCTCCGACCACACGGGTGTTGTGTCTAGCGGGCAATTGCCCAACGATTGATGTTGGGAAATTGTATCTATGCTAATTGCGCGGTAAACTCTGCTTGCGAGATGCAGGATTTGCGGACGTCAGTATGACGCGTTGTTCGCATGTGGCGTTGTAGATACCGCTACAGATTTTTTGTGTAGGTATCTGTTTCTGAAACACCTGAATTTTGGATGAAATAGTTTTGTCTAGGCTAAAATATGCAGTTAGTCTGAAACGAATTTGAAACAACTGGTGAAAAGCAACTTTGTTGGCTCGTTTGTAGAAGTGAATGGCCAATGTGCAAAGGTGGAGAAGTATGTCGACTACCTACCGACTAAAACCAGGCTATGGCTGTACTATATTTACATAGGTAAATCGGATTTTGGATCTCTAAAACGCATCATGCGGAATTAACTTTTGCGGGTTTTTGGGCCTTCTCACCTTCGTACGTCTGACGGACGTCTTCTTGGGCAGTCAGCCCTATTGGTCAGCAATCTTGATTATTGGAACGTGGTTCTGTAACGTGGCTTGCTGTAGGGTCCATAATTGTTTCTATTTTTTTTAGTTTTACCACCTGTAAGTGTACATTATGGATTGTAATATAAACTATTTGAGATTTGAGTAAACTTGTAGAAATCGTCGCATAACGAAAAACCGTTATATATAAGGGTGCTTAAGCCGATAGTGTCAAAATAAAAATTCAAGATGGCGGCTGCGAAATTTTAAATTTTTTCGGCACGGTTGTCGTTTTCGCAGTTTTCGAGGGTGCTGAAGCCAATAGTGAGCTCAAAATAAAAATCAAAGATGGCGACAACTTCATGCGAGCTTCTTATACTTAAACTAGATGACTGTTTATTAAAAACGCGTATTTAATAAATACTTTCTCTCTATTTCTCTTTAGATTCCTGACGTCCGCCGAACGTACACGTTTATTTTTTTGGTAGTTATATGTCGTCATGACCGTCGTAAAAGAAAGAAGAACATTGATATTGTTTTATGATACTACTTACAGATCATCTGTTTGTTTCTTACGACAAACGTTTAGGAAATGGTCAACAGTATCGAAATCGATAATCGTGCTCATCCCTCCGCCTGATCTTGCCATTTTTTCTCAGTTACATAAAATCACGTATCAATACCTCCATTTTTTCCATTACAAGACCTACTCCAATCTAATCTGATGCTAATAGGAGTGAGCGAGACAACGATATATAACGTGTCAAATCTTCTAAAGCATCAATATCGTACCCAGAATGACATTTCTAATCTACGATATCGAGTAAATTGAGGATGTGTCCTGTTGAGCGAAAATGGACACTATGATGTGTGAAAGAAGGTGTTGATTCAAGTGGGGGAGTATGGTCCTGTGTGTGGATAAGGGTTACTGTCACACCGTTTGGGTTCTAAGTTGTTAGGATTTCTATTTTTCGTTTGGAATTATGTAACAGGTATTTTTTGTTGAAAATCATATGTAATTGAAAGTTAAGAAAAAGTCAAAACTATCTTATTGCAAAACTAGCTTCTGTCCGCGACTTCCTTCGCGTGAAAGTCGTAAGACATACTAAAATGACAGTCACATTTTTATAAAAAAATTCCCGTAAACTACGTTTGTTGTTTTGGTTTCAGCAGCCAAAATAAGAAAAGATTCAGGTCTGGTGACAGAAGCAGCTTATGCTGAGGTCACCACTTTCAGCGTTCATAATAATTTCCTAAGTTTAATTTGACTAAGTAAAATTTTTAGGCAGTATTTTATCATAAAGTGCTCGTTTTTCTGTATTTTAATTACAATGGAGTATCATTCTATAAAATTATGACTTGGTAGTATCTAACTGTTCATTTTTTGCTTATTCTTTGTAATAATTAAGATAAGATAAGATCATGTATGTAATCCCCGAAGGGTAAGACAGAGGTGTATCTAGATAAAATAGTAAAACTCAAATTTCGCAAGTAACGTTTATATCCCATAAAATACATTAACCCTTCGTATGCCGCAACGTAGATCCACGCGAGACACAATGGCTTTTTAATTGTGTCTGTAAATAAGGCATTCAACGGGTTAATAATGTTATAATTACTCACCCAAAATTCTGAGCTCTTTATTTTTATTTATTTCAGGTAAGTTCCTGACAAACCGTTCATCTTTTACCTTGGTCAGAGGATAAGTATTGCCATACAACGTGGCAATGCCGCCAGTTTCTTGGGTACATTACCAGTCCACAGCGATGCGGAGGAATATTTCGACGCAATATTTTAGTTTGTTAATAGTTTTAAGGAAGGGAGGCCTTTGTCCTGCAGTGGGCTCATATTAATAATAATAAGGCAGTACTCCTCGACACGGCTCGCATCGTGAGGAGGTTCTTGTCTCTGGAGCCCTAACCACCAGTAGCTTGGACCCTGCTCCCGATATCGGAGGATAACTATTTTTTTATATTTTTAAATGTTTTTTTATACATTTTAAGAAATATTTAAAAATGTAATTAAGTGTGTAAATAGATAAATAAACGAAATTCATAATAATAATAGTTTTAGTTAGGTTAGGGTATTATATTTTAATTTTAATAGCGTGTCAGTTTATTTAGTATTAGAAGTGGGTCCATTTCCTTAATTAATCTTTTTTTATTATTATAAATTACATATTTTTATTATAATTAATAACACTTGAAGCCTGATTCTTAATACACTCAGTAACTTTAAACGTTTTGTGTTACTTGTGAACAACACAACATCTGTTTCAAAAAGTCATGACGCAATAAAACGGTGTGACACACAGCCATCCGATATATGGACACATGAAATGATTGAATTACCAAATCGAATTGCTCGATTTATTGCACTTCTGACTCTGAAGATCTATTCACACTGTCCAACTAGTTTACTGCAATACTGCGTCATGATCGTGCTTTACAGACCCTTGCACAAATGCTGCGACATTAAATAAAGATTTCTTATTAATTTTAGGGGTGTATTTAATCGAAACTATTTACAGAAAATAAACCGCCTGCCTGGGTTCGAACCCTCGTAAGTCGGGGCCAATACGAGTGGGCCGCCACTGCTCCTGAAACTAAATAATTTCATGTGCGGTGATGTGGTGAATATTTTCATCACAACAGCTGCTCTTAAACCAGCGAAGGAAAACATGAAAACATTGTAAGGAAACCGGCATGTCCTAGAAACAAAAATTCGAAGACATGTGACATCTACCAACCCGCACTGGGCCCGCGTGGTAGATTACCGCTCACTGGGATCTCATAGAGAGGTGGCCTGTGTCCCAGCAGTGGGAACATTATAGGCGGATTATGCTTATGCCTAACAATATTCAAGACTAACATAATTATAATAATATAAAAAAAAAAACTACCTAATAATGTTACACTACGGTGTGACACGCATCCAACCGGACTGTATAGACACACGAATGATTGAACAACCAAATGAAATTGTGAGTAATTTTGAATGTTAAACCGAGTTTAGTTAGAGTTAGCCAACAGTTTGTTGGAAAACCAAATTACTAGTACTAGTGTTATTTGCCTGTGCAGCTTGTTTACTACAACGAAATTAATGAATTTAGAATCCATGACGCATAGCATAATGAGTTTGGGTCACGGATAGTCAGAACCCCGAAAGTCTGACCTCCAGTCTTAACCGCGTGACACACTATCAGTAGGAATAGCTTTCATTTTGACAGTTCAACAACATTCATTGCGTTATTTACGTTGTTGATCAGACGAATTTTTCGAACATAATTATGAAGCAATGTATTAGAAATATCCTTCAAATAGATTTAGATTATTATTGATAGTGTCTTACGCAATAAGGGTGCTGTAACTGAGTTTTGCAGGTCAAATGGCAGTCGTTCCATGTAAAATGCTGGTACTCAGCTGCATCCGGTTAGACTGGAAGCTGACCCCAACATAGTTGGGAAAAGGCTAGGGAGATGATGATGACCCATGACTCCCAAAAGAATCCATGGAACTAGGTACTGATATCCCCATAAAATTGCTACTTATATCCCTTTTTGGTAGATCGTCTTTATCCATAGGAATATTGAGAAATTTTAGCCACTATACCCGACAGGTTAAAAATCGGTTAACCTAATGGACACATTAGGTTAACCGATTTTTAACAGCTGTCTTAACTATTCCAGATTCAGATTCCAGATTCCAGATTCACTATTCCAGAACGTAACTATTCCAGATTACGTAAAAGTTATCTTTAAAAAGCGTAATAAAATAAATATAATTATGTATAAACTGCCTTATCTTATTGAATTATCTTATTTATAGCTTCTTACAGACATTATAATACCGTACGTGTATCAATCAATGTATTGTGTGTTGCTGTAATCACTAGTTCCATCTGTCAAAAAACGGTTTACCTAATGGACAGGGTATAACACAATCTATAACACTTCTATACCCAACACGAGAATTGAACTCCCCACAATTTCAGTGAATGACCCTTGTAACTACTTAGGCACGTCGCAAAGGGGTGACTGTTGTGCTCTGAGACAATAGACTTACTATCTGAGCTAGCTATGACGTCAGAGTAATTAGTGTCAATTCTCCCCGTGCGAGAGGGGTAATATTTTATGGTAACAATAGCGCACTGATGGGAGACCAAAGAAACGTGGGATGGACTGTGTGAAAGATGATATAGTTAGAAAGGGGGGTGACTACCGAGATGACGGCTTATAGAAAGAAAAACGTGTGCGATCGGAGGACCCCGTCAAGAACGAAGTTCCTTACGCGCATAATCGCACGCACGCACGCTTGAGTATAATAGAAAGAGACATAGAGAGGAAGTGTGAGATTAATACGTTTTGAATACAGGGCCGGCGACATCTTCGATTTTTATTTTGACCTCAATTTCGGCTGTAGCACCCTCGAAAACCATAAAAATGACACCCATGATGAAAAATTTGAAAATTTTCACTCTGCCATCTTAGATTTTTATTTTAAGTCCACTTTGGCTTCAGCACTATCGAAAATAGAAATCGATTCAGTAAACGATTCTGAACAAACTACTTTCATAATGTGCATTAATTCAGTTACACATTGTATAGTTTATCATTTATATATTGCATAGTAGTAAAAGCTGATTGATTCTAGCCACTGTTACAAAAAGTTTATTTCTAAGGAGTTCCTATATCTTACTCAATTTTGTGAAACAAATCCACTCAATTTCGCATCTATAATATGAACTTCCTCCATAAAACTGTATCATGGACGATACTGTCTCATTATTGTGATTTATTTCCTGAACAAAATGTAACTCAAACATGTACTTACTCTGTATCTTATTTATGTGGTGTTTTTTGTCAATAGGAAGGGAGGAAAATGTATACGGTCGGGGAAATTAATTGTTTACCAAGATGACATACTACGTCAATATCCCTTTTTATACAACTGTGCGATTTAAATGCATTGACGATTGCATTTAAATCGCACATATTGGTACGTTTTACAAGAATTTGTAACATATTCATCTGTGTTTTGAAGGTGTCAACCTCATATCTCACCACTTTTTCCAAAAATACATTACAAATAACAATGTTTGAATACCATTATGGAATTGAACCTGAAAAATAATCGACCTAAGTTCAGGGTGTAAAATGAGGCTCAATTATCTTATGACAAACCTCTTCAAGGTGATTTGAAATCATAATTTCAAGTTTAATTATTCAAATAATCAAATCAAAGTCCTGAATTTGTATTGTGGCATTACAAATTGGCATTCACAGGTACATTTTCTGATCCATTTGTTTATATTTTCTTCAGATACATTTGGAATAGACTATAGAAGGCAAATTCTCGTACTTAAAAAACGTTCAAAATAAAAAAAAAATCACATAAACCTACATGGGCACTTATGGCACGTCAGAAGCTAGGTGCACGGTTCCAATAAAATTGGTCGCTTCCTACGGAAAAGAAACTGCACAGTTACTCTTTAAAAAAATCTATTACAATGTTTTCACAAGTCGCATTCTCATCTCAGCGACAATCAATGTCAAAAACTTGTTAAAAAGGTATGAAAATCGATTGTATTTTTGACAGATTAAGACTGCGATTAGAATGCAAACGTTCTTAAAAATACGGGAATCGCCCCTTATTAGGTATCATATGTACATTTATTATTTATATTATATTTATATACACTTAATTTTATGATTGTATGACATGTGTAATTATAATTACTAATATTGACTAATAACTTGTATGTGTGGTGTAAGTTGCTTACTAATAAATAAATAAATAAACAAACATTGCAGTTACGAAGTAATCTTAGAAAATAAGTATTTTTTTTTAAATAAAGTGTGATATTACTAAGGCTAGATATTCCATACAGCAGCATAATTATGCACAATATGTTTTTTTCAACACGTAAAAACTTTTCCCTCGAGTGTACAAAATTTAAGAATCGACGAAAACTGGCAAATACTGGAAACTGTCGAGTTAACGCAACTGTCTAATCGGTAAAACTGACGAATCAGTGAAACTGACAAATCAATGAAACTGGCGAATTAAATACACTGACGACTAAGTGAACCTGACCAGTGACCATACGCGGGGTCACAATTCCTTAGAAATATATTTTAGCCATTTCTAATCTTAAAAATAAAGCAGTTGTTAACTACGTTTTTCCAACAAACTAAACGTAAAGTCAGTCACCCGTACAAGCTTTCACAGTGCATAATAATACTGCTTATCTGCTTGCAAAAGGGAAGCCCCCATTCACACATTTTCTTCTCTCCCTTCATTCTCTGCACCCTATTGTTAACCGGTTTTCCTTCAAATTGCTAGCTCATTAGTGTAAACCGGTTTTATCTTCGTCTATAATAATGTGAGTTCTAGTTTACACGATGCTAGTCGTCTTTTGAGGTTCGTGTCTTTGAAGAAAGGAGTTGGGTGTGGGTTGTATTTTGTGAAGGTTTTGAATCTTCGACAAGTGTGTATAGACAATTTATATACACGCTCGTCCAAGATTCAAGAGCCTTAGTAAATAAGGAAAATTGCTAGATACAAGCTTTTCTTAATAAAGTTTATAAAAGTATATTTAGTAGCTAAGCTTTTTCTTTATAAATTTTATAGAAGTACGTTTACTAGCTTTAAACAATAGGGTTGCTAGAAAACGATACCCAAATGAAAGACAGCATAATTAACAAAACCAAATATACATAGGCACGGATTATAAACTAAAAAAGTAACAAGAAAACTCCAATTACACTTTGCCCGACCTGGGAATCGAACCTAAGACCTCGTTAAAGTTAAAAAAAAATAACAAAAATAAAGCTTTATTTTACTTTTATTAATTGTTGTTATAGCGACGACAGTAATAAACACGCTGTAATCAACGGTTACTGTAATCATTACGGTTCATGAGATACAGCCCGCTAACAGTCAAACAGACGGACAGCGGAGGCTTAGTAATAGGTTGGCACCCTTTCGTTACGGAACCCTAAAAAGTGTTCAAGAAAGCCATGTTCCTTAATTACTACAAAGAACGCAAAATATCACAAACTAAAAGATTCGATTTTAAAACGCTAATTAAAAACTCAGAAACTCGCGGCCAGTTTGAACTCTGACCAGCTCGAACGGTCCACATTTTGTTGTAAGTTCAAAGTTTGTAAGTTCTTAAACTATGTAACTATGCAGCACTTCAAGTTTTCGCGCAAGAAGCCAAGACGTATTTTATTTAAAAATATCTTAACATAGCTCCATGGGGAGCTAAGTTTGTTGCAAGTTTTAAAACTTATTTTTATTTGATCTTATCCTCTGAATTTGTTAGTAAAACTGACGTTCAATATGTATATGATACTTTTTCGTTTTTCTTTTGTATCAGCTTTAGATGCGAAAAGAACTGAACTTTAACATGAGACATTTCAACCTTGTCTCTTAAACTGCTGTCAACCGGGCATTAGCCAGCCTCCGGGCTGATACTGAGAAATTCTAGACGGAATTCGTCCTGGGCATCATTCCAAGGACCTCATGCAGGGTGATTAAAATGATTTACCTTTTATCTTCATAAGAGAGGGGGCCCACGAGCAAGTTAGTTGCCCAGCAACTTTCTGTCTTTGTCACTGTCTCCTCGCCGAGATTTGTCGATGAGAACACGGTAGCGAGAGCAACGCTACTTTTTTGTAAAATTTTCGGTTGAATGGCAACTGGCTAGCCGGCAACCTTTTTGTCCCCGTGCGCGCACTTGCATTGTTACCAATAGACGGGCGACAGTTGCGTGCAAACCCGCGGACAAAAAAGTTTCCTAGCTGTCGCGTCGCAACATGCATGCACCTTCATACATACCCGTAGACTTGATTTGAGAGACAAATTAGTTGCGGAGACAAAAGTTGCTCGTCTCGTCTCGGCGCCCTCCCTAAGCCTAAAAACAAAGCTTTCAAATAATCCCAAAAATTACTATGCATCATTATCAAAACATCGCATTTGCAAAAACAAAGTAAAACATTTTAATGTTAACTAAAAACTGGGATATTCCATTAAACAAAAAAGACACGACTGAACGAATTAAGCCATAACCTATTAGGTAGACTGTACAAGTGTACAGTCAGAGGCGAAAATATCAATTAACTTTAACAACGAGTTATCGAGGATATCTGTTAAATTATTGAAATGTGATGTAACTCACAGAAGTATTAGTGGAAAGATGCTAAAATACACGTCTTCCTTTTTTATTTCTTTAATTAAAACGGTATAAAACCAATTAAAAAATTAGTTTGTATATACATAGTCATAAAAGAGAAAATATAAAAACATCGAGTTCAGGTAAAAAAATTAACAACACTTTCATATGTTCCTCTCACAGTACTTCTGACATGCCGACAAAATCTTCGTCCATTCGTCCGCAAGATCGTCTGTTGGACCTTATAATTTTCAAACATTTTTTTAGAAGAAAATAAAGGTTGAATGTCGCTAAGTCTATCCAACTAACCTGTATTGTCCCACTGCAGGGTAAAGGATTCCCCCTCCCTTTTCAACAGAATTCTGTCTTTTGCTAGTCCTTTCAAGCTAGTTGCGCCATCTTCGTCTCGACCTGCCGTGATGTCGTCGTGCGTTTACGGGGTCCAACCGGTGGTTCTCTTAGCCCATTTGTCATCTGACATGAGGCAGACATGTCTGGCCGAGTCCTATTTAAGCTAAGCGGCTTTTTGGGCTTTTTTTCAAACAATTCTGTGTTTTGCTAGTCCCGGCCAGTCCTTTCGGTAGGAGTTAAGCTCGTCCCACCATCTTCGTCTTGGCCAGCCACGATGTCGTCGTGCGTTTAGTGGGGTTCAACTGGTCAAATCAACATTGCAAACAAATCTTCCATACTACAAATCTTAGCCCATTTGTCATCTGACATGAGGCAGACATGTCCGACCCAGTCCCACTTAAGCTTTTCACGGGGTTTTTTTGACGAAATGCGTACATGTTTTTCTCTTCAACTGTACACACTGTACTTAGCACTTAGAACTTCGTGTGTACACCGCCGAACGAAAGTTTCGATGTTCGCATTGTATATTCTGTTTTACGAAAATTATTATGTTGTGTGTATATTTTGTTGTTCTAATAAAAGGCTTTTGTTATAAACTGTGTATGTAATGTGTAGGGCTATATGAGCTTTATTTTGAATGACGAAACAAAGTTTTCTATGTCCTAGTCTGGGTACAGTAAATAACACATAATTAGTAACACCTGAATTACGCAAACCACCCTAACTGCTTAGCATAATCAGCCTAAAATGTTCCCACTGCTGGGACACAGGCCTCTCTCGGTGAGCTGTAATCCACCACGCGGGCCCAGTGCGGATTGCTAGCTGTCACATGTCCTCGAATGTTTGGTTGTAGGACATGCTGGCTCCTCACGATGTTTTCCTTCACCGTTTTGAGAGCAGTGGCGATGAAATAATTTACACAAAGTAACCGCCTGGGTTCGAACCTACGACCTATAACTCGTAAGTCGTGGCTGTTACCACTGGGCCACCACTGCTCTTCTCTCGTTGGTACTTAAAACAAAATTTGTTACAAGTGTGTAATACACATTTCCGCCTACCCCGTAGGAGAATACAGAATTACACAGAAGACAACACGATCGGCGCAGTAACTGACCGATCAACTGCTGCGCTGCGTGTCGCGGGTTCGATTCCCGCACGGAACAAATATTTGTATTGCCTACAGGTACAGTCACGAGCACCAACATGTCAACACTTGGCAACTTTCAACTGCGATTTTTTCGTGAAATAATGAATGCAACGTTCAAATAAGACACATTACATAAACCTATGAGTTCGAAAATGCTATGTTCGTAACAACATAAAATTTAAATTAAAAATAAAGGAGTAAATCGCTTTTGAATAAACGAAAGTGTATACATACTTTTGCTCGTGACTGTACATAGTTGTTCCGGGTCAGGCTGTTTGTGTATGTGAGTTTAGTTTAAATGTTTGTGAACGCACCCACGATGCAGGAGTAATTCCTAGCGTGGGGAAACCTTTAACAAAAAAAAAAAAAAAAAGAGAATTGATGTTATGTATATTGAAAATATCTGAAAGTCTCATCAAAATTATTTTGCAAGTTTAGCCACAAAATATCACAAAGAGACAACGGCCACTATCCTTTTTGTATCATTGTTAAGAACAAGTGTACAATGTACATGAACAGTGCTTCAACACAGAAAATCGTGGTGAAAATCGAGAAACTAAATGTAGCTCCATTGAATATAATATCGACACCTGTTAGAGATAAACCTCTATTTGTTACGGCCAGTTATCTGCTACAGTTAGCCGATAACTGTTCTAATCGACAAGATAAATATTGTTATTTATACTAATGGCAATATATTTACCCTCTGGGTTCGTTTAAAGGAGTTTGTTTGGTTTGATTCGTAATAGGTACTAAATTAGGTAATTTATATAAAAATCAGTTAAAAAAAGTCTTATTTTATTTTTATTATTTTTTACCATTTCGGTACACACATATATAAATAGACAAGAAAAACAGAACAGACAAATAGGTACAGAGGTGATGCTTATTTCATAAGAAATCTCTTCCAACATACCTGCGATAGGACAATAGACAGACAGATGTAGACAGCGTGTGAAAGGGTAAAGGAGACAAAAAAATAATATATAAAATTAAAAACCATTAACTTAATAAAACTAAACAAAACACATGAGAATTGTCTTGTCTGAAACCTAAGTGATTACTTATTTAGTATAACATCCAAAATCAATGTTATCATAAAAATATAACCGTAGTCCGTAGGTCAGTGCTCTACATTGCAATCAGGCTACATAGAGCTAACCTCATTGTCTGTGGAATACTGACTCTATGGCTCTATGCTGTAACTTCGTAACGTATTCGGCTCTACATTTTTCTTTTTGTTTACAAGCTTTTATTTTCCATTGCTCTACAATTTAGCTGCTGTTTTTCAATATTTTTGGTTGACCATTTATTATTTTTTGCAGTAAAAGTTTAACGGTTAGAGTTCAGTTTTCAGGTTTAAGAATAAAGCAAACGTGACTTTTAAATTTCAATATCTACATATTAAAACGTTGTTTGCAAACGCATCAGGTCCTGGTCTCGATTCCCGGGTCGGGCAAAGTGTTATTGGGTATTCCCATCAGGAATTTCTCAGTAGTAGCCCAACAAATCTAGACTGATTTGTGCCCGATTGATGGCAGTTATGTTTAACATAACTGGCGAAATGTGGGTGTACTTTAGGTACACCTCTGCTTAACCCTTCGGGGATTAAAGGCGGTACGTTATGTTACACAAATATTATACGTTTAAGGAGGCAGAAAGTAAAGAATTTCACAAGCTACTATTATTATAATAGTTATAATAATAATAGTATATAATAATATAATAATTTATCTATATAATACTATATAATTATGCAGTAATGCGATAAGGCCGCCCATTGTATATTTTGTAGTGTTTAATGTATTTTTAAAACAACATATAATGACAAACAATCCGTATTAGTCGGTCAGGGGTATCGTGTTACCCAGTAACGGTGTTGTAACGGTGGTGTGTGATAGGCAGTCGCTCCATGTAAAATACTGGTATTCAGCTGCATCCGGTTATACTGGAAGACGACCACAACATAGTTGGGAAAAGGCTAGGAAAATTATTGAGTTGGTCAGGTCGAGAACTATGAGAAATCGCGGAACATACATGGGGTGATTCGGATAGTTTTTATTTGGACGTCAATCTTCCGGCCATCCTGTATAATTATTACGAAAGTGAGCACTATGAAATGATTTTTGGAAATTCATCCCCTAAAGGGATTGAAAGCTAAATAACATTTTGTATGGAAGTTCATAATTTTTCCCGATGGGAACGCACCACACGTACTTGTTGTCGCTCGTAGTATGGCAAAGGGGAAAGGACCCTATACCCAGCAAAGAAAGAAAGAAAATACAGCAGTGGGTGATTCCAGGCTGATATGATGATGATGCTATTTTATTTATTTATTGAAACTTTAAGCACAGGTAAAAAAAAAATATTATTACGATTCAATAGGTAGGTTAACAAACAACTGTTGTTAGGTCTTTCATCGTTAAATCGTACATAAACCTCTCAAAAACCGATACACTCCCTTAAAACCGTCGAATGTAAAATAAATAAAATATAAAGACACGTTGTTACTCGTATGACATTTGACTGATCCCGGGGATAGTGCAAAAAGCACGGATTATCCTAGTTGAGCCGAACAAGTGAGGGATGTACAAGTTTTTATTCCGGTGTCAATATGTATGTTCGTGTATAAGGTGGAAAATTGGAAGATTTTGATGTTTATTGATAAGTAGTTTGTGGCTTTAGCTCTGTACAATCTAGATAGAGGTCACCATATTTTTCTTTTCCTTTTTTTGAATGATTTATACAGTGTGGCTAGGACATCGACGCGCAAACTGAAACCAAGAATTCAGCACATGATTCTAAACGCCCCCTTCTTTGAAATTCTTAGGCGGTTATTAAAAAAAATTGCCGTGTATGTATGAATTTTGACAGCGTAGGTCTGCACTGTTCTATGAAACAGCAGATTTCTTTTTCTGATAACCGTCGAAAAATTTCTACGCTAGAATCATGTGCTGAATTCATGGTTACCGTTTGTCCCTGCTATCCTGTATAATGTATGGTTATGTCATTTTATTTACGGATTATCCTAGTTAAGCCGAACAAGTTCTGATGTCAGTGTCAATGTGTATGTTGGTAGTAGTAGAAAACTGGAAAACTTATGTGTTTATTAATGGATGGTATAGCACAGGGTGAAGACCAGTGGTGGCCCAGTGGTATCGGCCGCGACCTACGAGTTGTAGGTCGGAGGCAATAATTTACACAAAGTAAAGTGCCTGCTTGGGTACGACCAAGCAGGCACTTTACTTTGTGTAAATTATTTCATCACCACTGCTCTCAAAACGGCGAAGAAAAACATCGTGAGGAAACCGGCATGTCCCAGAACAAAAAAATCGAAGACATGTGACATCTACCAACCACACTGGACCCGCGTGATAGATTACAGCCTACTCTCTCTCACAGAGAGGAGGCCTGTGTCCCAGCAGTGGGAACAACATAGGCTGATTAGGCATAGCCCAGGGTGTATTGTTTTTGCGGCTTCATTTCAGTGCCTAGATTAATGTCAGAAGCTTTTCAAGTTGTTGAATACATTTTTAGTGTTGCACCAATATTGGAAAAGGACCAATTTATATACAACCCGGGTTATGTCATTTTTTTACGGACTATCCTAGTTGAGCCGAACAAAGTGAGGGATGTACAAGTTTTGATAAACTTGTACATCGCTCACTTGTTCGGCAAACATTGATACTGACATCAGGCAGTGTCAGTGTTTATGTTAGTAAACGATGCAGAAATATTGGGAGATTTTGATGTTTATTCATGATAGTATAGCAGAGGTCGAGGGGCTTGTGGCCGTCAGTAATAACAGCCGCACGGGTCAATCGATCAGGTTAAGCTACGCTTGCCACGGTTGATCCGGACGGGTGACCATCTCCACATACCAAGACCTCTCCGTGCTTTCCATAGGTTGAAACAACAATAAAAGTCATTTTGTTGCTTTAAATTTGACGACACGGTTGGCGCAGTGGCTGAGCGATCAACTGCTGCGCTGCGTATCGCGGGTTCGATTCCCGCCCGGAACAAATATTTGTATTGCTTACAGGTATTTGTTCCGGGACTGGCTGTTTGTGTGTGTGAGTTTAAATGTTTGTGAATGCACTCACGATACAGGAGTAATTACTAGTGCGGGGCAACGCTTAAAAAAAAAAATTGTATGCCAGACAAGGAACTTGCATCGTTTAAAGGGGGCTATTTCTTTGTTAGCCTATAGGTATTGCGTCCCAGTGCTGGGCAAAAACCTTCCCTTTTCCTTCTAAACCTCCCTGTCCACAACACCTCACCGTGGTCTACCTCGAGGGCGATGCCCTCCCTCAGGCCTCCAGTAAGTGATGATCATTGCCTGATCTCCGGGTGTATTCGCTCCCACTTCAGCCTGGTTGTTTTTCTCCAACATCTGCTAGTTGAGTTAAGGATGATTACCACCAAACGGCTCCCATCGCAGCGGATCGGAACGGATTTGTACAATCTTGAAACGATATTAAATCTTGTACACAGTATTTAAAATCTATATTACCAAGCCGCGAACAGCAGCTTGACCGCGGGCGTCTTCCGCGACACGCGATCGTAGCCGAAAGTATGCTGCGATGCGCGATCGGGTCCATTCGCCTGTCGTCGTATCCGAACGAATACTTTCGGTATTAGAACACGTCAACACGGTAAGAATGCAACTATTTGACTAGGCGCAGAAACGGATATGTTCGCAAGCGACGGTACTGAGCCGATCGTATGCGTCGACATGCTGCTGGAAGCGATCGGCTGTCGCCGCATCCGTTCGTAACCTTTCCGATCCAATGCGATGCGACCCGTTTGGTGGAAATTATCCTTTACGGAGTGCGGTTAACATAAGTTTTTATTCGCTAATTCCTTCATCATGAGGAGATGACAGGTGAAACTTTTATTTGTTATAGTCAGTGCCCAGTATTAGCTTTAGTTTCTATCCTGCCTAGATAATTGTAGGTATGTACTAGACGCAGTACATCTCCCTAGACACAGGAACGCCCCGCGCCGCTTCAATTTAATTTAATTAATCAATTACACTAGCAATTCAATTAATTCTAAGTATTAAGTTGACACCACAGTGGTACAATTATTTGTTTTTATATTAATTTGTTTCGTGCTGTCACCTTAATGGAAAATAATCACGCAATTTTGAAATTACTTAAAATAGTGAATTTTAAGCTCTGAGAACCTCCCATAGGATTAGTAGAGGCATGCGATCAGCTCACTGACCCTAACGATTGATTTTTTTAAATTTTGTGTTTCGGTTCGGATTCCCGAACGGAATAAAAATTTGTGTAGCGAATTTAACATATGAATTAATAAATAAAATAGCCTTTTACTTCCAGTTTGTAATATAACATTCATTTGTTTAAGTTTAATGAGTTTGCTCATTAAACTTTACTATAAGTACCTAATAATTATCACAATTAAAATTAAAAATATATTATTATATTCTATTATTAAACACTAGCATCTGCCCGCGTCTTCGTCCGCGTGAAATTTCGGCCTCGACCCACCACATCGCCCGCCCACCCTCTTACTTAATTTTTACTTAGCGTTACTCGGCTCCTAAGAGACCTAACGTGATGTTATTTTTTTTTTTTTATGTATTTTTAATTTTTAATGTATTTTATTTATTTATCCCACAAAGTACAATTACAGTAAAATAGAGGTGTTACAAAAATATTGTAGGTACTAGGACTTGTGGGAGTCAGGAATCCAAACTAGGATACCCTGTGCTATGGACTCCTGGCCCCCCTCGCCGAGACTGGAATGTTCACAAATAATTGCACGTAAGACATGTGACAAAAAAAGAAAACAATAATAAAAAAAGGTACTAATAAATCAAAAGGAAAAAAATAAATAAAAATGCGTGTGTGTGTTTGTTAGCGTGTGAAGTGTGAGTGTGAAGTGGAAAGTGTCGTGTGTGTGGTGTGCTGTTGTGTGTGTGTGTGTGTGCGAGAGTAAGATGGTGTAGTTGTGTGTGCGTATAAAGGTGGATGTGTATACGAATGTGTTCGTGAAGGGATGGCTGTATGTATTTTATGAAAACGCTAGACTAGGATAAGATTGTGAGCAGTTTTTCAGTTTCTTCATAATCAAGTTCCAAAAGCCACTGTGTAAGCTTCTTTTTACATTCTATCTTAGACAAATTAACAATTGCAAGAATTTTGTTAATTTTATTATATAATCAGCTTGCTCTGAAATTGAAGAAATTCTGGGCAAAAGATGTTTTTACCGGATTTGTTTCACAGACTTCATAAAATCGCCTAATATTAACCTTCTGCTTAGTTGTAGAAACGTCTATAGAGGAGTGGTTTTTTATAACTGTTAATAGTATATAAAGTTGTCTGACTGTTAAAACATTTGCTTCGTTATAGAGTATA
Source organism: Apamea crenata (assembly GCA_949629185.1). Lineage (NCBI taxonomy): Eukaryota > Metazoa > Arthropoda > Insecta > Lepidoptera > Noctuidae > Apamea > Apamea crenata. The sequence goes on from OX451375.1 coordinate 1,567,500, forward strand.
GTTGTAGCGTATAAACATGGTTTGAAGAGAACAACTGTTAAATAGGCAAGCCTATAGCATTCCTCAAGAATTGAGGTATCAAATAATTTTTCAAATCCGACTGGAAGTTTCAGACCAAGACTAAGACTAACTCGTTCAAACAAACAAACTTTTTCTACAAATTACGATTAATATTGTTTATTTACATTCTCACATTTAATTTAAAAAAATAATTTTAAATTATTATTAGTTAATTATTATGAATTCATCAACACCAATCTTGCACTAGCTGAACTGATTCAATTAGTAACTTTGTGTAGTGTTTGGGTCACCAAGATACAGGCTGTGCCTAGTTTGGGACCCGCTGTTAAATCAGTCTAAGTTTTCTGTTGGCTAAAACTGCATGCTCATACCCGTATGTTTGTGAACTATGTGTAAGTTTTAATAAATGAATTTGTTTTTTAATCCTTTATTAAAAAGAAACTGGTTCCCTATAAGACTAATAAGCAATTTTAGCCTAACTTAATTTATTACGTGATAATTTTTTAAAACTTAGAATAGTGTTTATTGTACTAGACTAAAACGGACAAAATCTTTTTAGTTAGTGTAGTGTAAAAAATGTAGAAATAATAGTTTATTTATTTTATTTTATTTATTTATTAATAACCAACTTACATTAACAGTTTGCACCACACATACAAGTTATTAGTCAATATTAGTAATTAGACACATGTCATACAATCATAAAATTATCATAAAAATGGATAAATTTTCCTGAAATTAAATAAAATTAAACAAAAATTTGTAAAACTAGTTATATTAAGATAAAATGAGATAGAATTAGGATAAATTAGATAGAATTAGGAGAGATTGAAATAGAATAATTAATAACAAGAAACTATTTTATTTTATTTATCTACTCCTAGGAGATTGTACTGGGAGTGGCAATGGACTCCAGGTATCGAGTAACAGTGCAATAGTGCCAATGACACACATAATAACACATGAACAAAGTGCTTATATCATCATATCAGACTCTAAGAAAGTGAAACGGACTTGTGTAGAGTACAACAAACACTATTCTAAGTTTTAAAATAATTATCACGTAATAAATTAAGTTAGAATTTGAATTTGAAAACATAAAAATACGGGATTTACCAACACACGCTATAAAACCTAATTTTGCCTCTTTCATCCAGTTACATACCAGCCACGCTGAGGAGATCTGCGCTTCATCTAGCCTGAGTCACACACGAGACAAAAACTATCACCACAGGGCCATGTTGTACCTACGATAGGTAAAAAAAGGCTTTGCCTGTAAAATTTCTCGGTCCACAGACACCGACCCCATTTTTATGCCCACACAATCCTTGTCCATTCCAAGTTCGCAGAAAGAGATAAGGCCGCCCGTTGTATGTTTTATACTGTTAAATGTATTTATTTTTATTATGGAAAAGATTCTGAAATTCGACTGTTGTGTACCTGCACTTCTTGATATGAAAGTAGGTAAATCCACACAAAATAAGAAAGTGGCGAACTTTAGAATACAATATGGCGCGTTTTGTTCGCCACACTGTGAGTACGTGGAGCTGCGACCTGTGACGTCACTGCTGCATGTTACAATGATGTAGGAAGTCTGGTTTTCAGAAGTTGAGATAGTTTGTTTTCAGCACTCTTTTGCATTGGATTTGTTGAAAATAAACAGTTATTTTCTTGGATTAGGAATAGATTTAGAAGTATAAAATCCTCATACATGTTGAAATATGGCATTTGTTATGATTAAAAGAAATACTAAATAGTTAAGTTCCTCCAAAAAATCCATATAAAAAGCTTTAGCTTGAATATCTACGTATTTTTGCTCTTGATTTCAATTTGAGGTGTATCACAGAGTTTATTATGCACAGATTGACTGTATGAAAACCGTAGCAAAAATGTATTGAGCCTTTAGTCCAAATTATTTCTTTAGGTATGTAAAAAAAGGGTTGATATTAATCATGAAAACTCAATAACTCTGCTCGTACCTAAATTCTAACCGAAGACCTTGCGCTTGACAGCAGCAATATTTCAACACTAACCAATAAGTGTGCTCAAATTCCACCAAAACCACGCTTTTTCCCCATCCAGTTCCACTCTATACCACATACAAAGAAATCCGGCGTCTCCAGCTGAAATATGAAATTTCGCCGTTTCGACATCTCTTGAAATGGCAGCTGTGATATTTTCGGTGCAAATGTGACTCAAACTGACGGCAGTGCTGTGATGCGGAGGAAACTGGGCTTTATTCACACTTTATATGACATTCAAATTGTATGGAAGGTTTCAGTTTTAAGTTAAATATTTTATAATATATAAGTAAGCATATTTATATAGTAACCATCCGAGGGCCCGTGGCTAACCAATAACAGCCGCACGGGTCGATCGATCAGGTTAAGCTACGCTTACCGCGGTTGGTCTGTGGATGGGTGACCACGTGCAACGGCTTAACGTGCTTTCCGAGGCACGGAGGGGTCTAGGTATCCTCCGTGGGGTCTAGGACCCCTCCGTGCCTCGGAAAGCACGTTAAGCCGTTGGTCCCGGCGGTCATTCGCGGATCTTTGCTGTCGTTAACGGTAGTCAAGCGCCCGAAGCTCAGATACCTAACCAGTCTTACCAAGAGGTATTACCCAGTAACTGAGTTGTGGAGGTCAGGTACAGTTGCCGTGGCCATGTAAAATACTGGAATTCAGCTGCATCCGGTTAGACTGGAATCTGACCCCAACATAGTTGGGAAATTCATGATGATATTATTATAACCCCGTATTATACTGAGTGAATTTTTGAGACAGGGTGGACAAGACCTGCCTTTACAGCCCCGTCTCAAAAATCCACCCTGTTTAAATCCACCCTGTTTAAAAACACTAATCTCTAATAGAAAGATTTTACTGCAGAGACGAAAATAAACATTCATTACCACGCTAGCTTATTGTCAGTTAAAGTATTCTCAAAAAATAATAAATTAAAAACGTGGTCTTATTTTAATTATTTTTCAGTTGCTTGCTTTTATATTTAGACATCTTGAAAAACACACATTGTAAAGAAAGCTGTCTTGAGTTTTAATTTGACATAAAGTTTCAGTAATTAATTTTGCCATATTATTAAAACATGGCAACATTAATTAATATTGGGTGTTATTTGATCTATTCTAACTAGCCTGTATTGCCCCACTGTAGGGCAAAAGCCTCTCCCTCTCCACATAATTCTGACTTTTGCGAGTCCTTACGGTAGCCTGAGTCAAGCTCGTCCCGCCATCTTCGTCTCGGCCTGCCGCGATGGCGTCGAGCATTTAGTGGGAATCGGTGGTTCTCTTCGCCCAATTGTCATAACTTAACGCGGTCTTGTCGTTACGATAACTTAAAAAAAAAAATGTGTAAGTACCTACATATATATAGGACTAATACGATCCATTTACCACCCCAAATCTCAAATATTTTAAACTTGAACTTCCCTTATCTAATCAGCCAACAATAAAACCTTTAACTCAAAATCAGCCATCAAACTTGAACGGAGCATCAAACAACTATAACTTAGTGTATCAACTAAAGTTATCAACTTAATCACTTCCACTTCTCAAGGTTACGCGTCAAAGGTGAAACGGTTCAATCTAGACTGAAACACGACCCTATCAAACTGGCTAGATAGACTAAGAGTTAGGCGCGATTCACACGTGCAGTCGGATGATGAAAATTTTACCAACCTTGTCATAATAAAAATGAGGCGTCACCGACGTAAGTGTACACACACGTAAGTGGACACCTAAAATAATGCACGGAAATTCCATTTTCCACGAAAATTAGGGCCACGTCACCCAAAAAACAGCCAAGTTAAAAGGGGCTCGGCCGGACAAGTTTGCCGCATGTCAAACGAGTCATGGGCCAAATCTACCACCGCGTGGGTCCTAGATATCGTCCGGTAACATCGAGGCAGACCCAGGAGAAGATGGCTATCTCAAGACAGAGAAGTGGAAAGAAGAAAAGAAATTGTTTGCCTTGGTCGTGTTGTGGGACCATTATAAACTAAATATTTCAGCTTGATGGGTAATCTAAGAATTTTAGGTGTAAACACAACTTTCATTACTAAATACAAAAGTGATCAATGCAGTACACGTACTAGTTAAAAGTAACAAAGTCTCATTGATTACGTAGGTACTCTAAGTTTTACGTCAAGTTCGTTCGTCGAATGTATGAGTTGCGTTGAATTCGCGACTACGATAATTTTGCCACGTATTGTTTGTCGCTAAAATCGATGGAAATGTATCAGTGCTTTGACCAATTCCATACTATAGTGCTACATCCAATCAAATCAAATCAAAAGTTATTTTTTTTCAAATCAGCACTTTTCAACGTCAAAATTACATAAGACACAGTCCCCCAAAACGCCCACCCAACTTTGTTCCTAGTGCTTAAGTCGCGGTAAGAAGCAAATTTTAGGTAATTGACAGCCGCATGGGTCGATCGATCAGGTTGGTCTGTACATGGGTGACCATCTTCACATATCAAGACCCCTCCGCGCCTCGGAAATCGCGTTAAGCCGTTGGTCCCTGCTTTCATTCGGGGATATTTGAAAGTCGTTACGGGTCGACAGAAGCCCGAAAATCTGACCAAGGGGTATCGTATTACTGGGTTGTCGAGGTCAGATAGGCAGTCGCTCCATGTCAAATACTGGTATTTAGCTGCATCCAGTTAGACTGGAAGCCGACCGCAACATAGTTGGGAAAAGGCTAGGCAGATGATAACTTAAGTTATAAATAAAACATCACGTGCGCAAAAACCAGACAATTTTCTTTAGATAAGCGTTGTCATGTAGATATTTTTGTTTCGAGTGGGAATTGACCTCGCGACCCTATCTATAGGCTGTCAAAACCAATTCATATCATGACATTTCCACACACCCAGATCTGATATTACTTGGGCCTTCCCTCTATTTGTTGCGACGGTTACATAATAATAATATGTTACGTCACGGCTCTAAAATAAATATTTGGCACGTGTCTTGCAGTGTCATCTTCTTAGCTTGTTGATGGCAATCTGAATAGGGTCAACCTAGAATTGGTCCACGAGTTTGGTGCCTTTAGTAGCGTCCATCAGCTCCTGTAACGTGCAGACAACAGGACACGCTGGGCAGGATATTAAGTGCCTCATTGTTTGTGGAACAGCACCACATTTACACTCCAGGGTGGGAGGTATATAATCTATCTATAATAATATAACTACTCATAACATAGGAGGTCTATAATAATATACTAATAACATAGCTGAAGAGTTTGTTTGAGCACGCTAATACCAATGCAACAACAACCCTGCAACTACCAAATGGATTTCAAAAAATGTCTAACATCACGAAAGGACCCTTAGGGGCCGTGCAGAAACAAAACAAATCATAATAGAAAAGAACACACATTCTATTATTTTAACTATTTAGATTCTATTTAATTTTATTTTTCTCTGTTCTGTTAGTTTTGTCATGGTCTGGCAGTTTGAGTAATTTATGTGGCCTACCCAAATGTCCTTTCTTTGGTATTGTTCGTCGAATCGTTGAGATCCTTAAGTTTTGAGTTGAGCTGCACGATTTCTGACAAATGCTTGCACTGACTGGACAACTCCTCTCAATCTTTGTGGTCTTCATATGATCTGACCAAGATTATGTCTGGACTTTAAAAGAGACTGTGTAACGTAATGTACATACTCACAGTTACTTTCATTCATTCCTCCAGATCAGAATAAGCATTCCTTTACCGTTAGGTGCTGATCTGAGTATTTCTCACGACACCAGGACACGTTTTATCCACATTTAGTACACAGACAAACTTTAACATATGACTTCAACGATTCAGTGTCAACCATGGGTTGGTAATTTCGTCCACATTGATTCATATCATTTTTCCTTTAAACACTATACTTTTATTACATAATAACTATAGATTTTATTGTATTTTAATAATATTTATTTTATTATGACAGTTCTGGCATTTGATGTTTGAAACGTCATGGTAACGTTTGCTTTTAAATCCTTAGCTGCCAGGATCAAATGCTTAACTGCCAGGTTTAAACATATACATACTTAGCACTGCTCGCATTCATATTTCAAATTCATATTTTCTACATGATGTTGTTCTACGAGTTTTCCTTATTGATCCACGCAATGCAGTGGTCAGTTCGAGTTTCGCCTCTAAAGCGAACAATAAGGTTAAGGCCTGATACTCCAGAGCCGCCTGTCTGCTCCAGAGCCACCTTTCTACACCTCCGTGCTCCGTCTTCAAGGCTACGGACCTGAACCTGTCGGGCCGCAACTTCTGAGGGCCGCCTACCTGGTGGGCTGTCAGCGCCCGCCGTGCCTCTTCCTCCAGCTGCTGTGCTGCGTCCGGCCTAGCTGCGTGGGCCCTCCTACGAGTGCCCTCCGTGCCCGCACACGCATCAACCTCTGAGGGCCGCCTTACCTGGTGGGCTGCCAGCGCCCCGCCGAGCCTCTTCCTCCTGCTGCCGTGCGGCGACCTGCCCTGCTGCGTGGGCCCTCCTGCGGGTGCCCTCCGTGCCGCGCTCGCACCTGCCCTCATCTGTACCCACATCTGAATTGGACTTCTGTACCCGCATCTGTTGCCAGCAACTGCTCCACCTCAGCCTCCTCAGCCTCGAATCACTCATCGTCATCGCTACACCCCACCTCCACATATTACACTACACTCTTCAACCCATCTTCATTTTTAAAACTGTTTATAAATATATTTTTAATTGTTCTCTACCTCCCTCTCTTTAATTTTATCACCCCTTACTTAGTTTTTCTTGTCGCTACACGACAACTGTGACCTCTGAGTTTGTTTCGGCCTTTCTTCTCAGACTAGTCAGATAAGGAACGCCTATCTCATCTAGTTTTTAAAATATGATTGACGTGTAAAAGTGTTTGTACAAACCTACTTACAAAATAACATAATTTATTATTTATCAAAAGGAGTATGTAAGGATCGTTGCAGGTTGCGTTCTGTTGTGTCTGCCTACGCCATGAGAAGAAGGCGTGAGTTTACGTATGTAGATAAATGTTTTCTGCTAAAGCTCCTAAGTTTTATTTTCCTAAAAAAGTCCTTCAACGTACCTACCTGTACCTATTCAGTACATTTTCAGCCATTTTGTAATGATATCAACTTGTCAACGTATTACGCAGACAGACAGATATCATTCCTGTAATGTGACAGCTCTTGTGAGAGAAGGTTTATGAAAATGTCGTATGTTACCAGTTAGAAGGTGTTTGAGAATAAATACGCTTGTCAAGTTGTTCGTTTTTGCTTTTTAGATGTACATATGTTGAACGTTGATCCCTAGGGTAATTACATGGCGAAGACTCTTCACTGCGATAACTTGCGTTCGCTGTTTAGCTCGCTACCTCGATGTCACCTTCATATAAAACAAATGCATGCTAATAGACACGCACGCACATGCCAGATATCGAGGTAAACCGCCAAGCAGCACGCGATGTATCTCAGTGAGGTATTCTGCTACATGTGCGCGCGTGTCTATTAGCATGCATTTGTTTTACATGGAGGTGACATCGAGGTAGCGAGCTAAATCGCAACAGCGAGATAACGCAGTGAGGCATCTTCGGTATGTGACTACCCTTAGAGATCGCAGAACTCACTTCCTGTGGCGAGAAAAGTAATGTTTAAAACTCAAAGCTTTTATTTCAATGAAACCAATTACAGGATTTTTTTAATTATTGTCAAGGTGTCGGACAGTCAGCATGATGATGAAGCTAGTTTCCTATTCCACAGAGTAGGTGGTTGCAATGGAGACGAACCAAATGTAAAACACATGTTTCCGCTAATTCACTTATGTATTCAGTACTGTTCTGTTACAAATTCTCTTGATTTTTTACGATTAGCATAATCAGCCTATAATGTTCCCACTGCTGGGACACAGGCCTCCTCTCAGTGAGATAGTAGGCGTAATCCACGCGGGTTGGTACTATAAAACTCTTGGTTTTTACTACTAAACTCTTTTATTTCGTAAGTTTTTCACGTTTTTAATGTTCGTTTATAATTTTTTGCAGAACACGTGAAGAAAATACTGGCCTTAGTTTTCTGAGTACCTACTCAGGTATACTATAGTAGTCGGACTCTAACAATACTCATTACTTTGGTAGTTTCCCTATAATGCATCGTTGGTGTAGTGGTTGCAAGCGCTACTGCTGAGCAAGAGGTCCAGGTTTCGATTACCGGGTCGGGCAAAGTGGTATTGGGTTTTCCATCCAGAATTTCTCAGTAGTCGGAGTCTGGATTTGAGTCCGGTTGATGACAGTTGGCTCGTCTCCTATTACATGGGACTTAAACCAAACGTGGGTATACTAAATAGGTACACCTCTGACTAACCCTTCGGGGATTACAGGAGTGATGTTATGTTTATGTGTGTTCCCCTATAATAAAACTAATTCAAAGAAAATTACTACAAACAGTCGCTTATCCTAATGCAGTTTCCCTCCTAAGCAAGAAAACATACAAACTAACCTACCCACCTTTGCTCACGACGACCGAACCTGCACACCGCTGTCTCAAGTCAAATAACTACGTTCAGACTTACCTCATTAGTAGTCAGACAAATGGAACCTAATCATGACTAAGACTAGTCTCAGTTGAACTCAGACTAAACTGCACTTAGTATATTTTAGTTTCTTCTATGTACAGAACTGTTGCGTGATAAATGAGCTGAAAAAGGACTGGGTAACATGTTCTGCTTGTGGAGCGGGTTAAGAATACAACATTCCGTTCCATCACTAAAGTAACTGATGTCACTGGGAAAGCTGCCACGCTTAGGCTGGTTTAACACCAGAGATGTGCTATGCTACGTTGCTATGAATGCGTTTGATATCACCTAATTCGTTCTAGTTACTCCCTTTCTAGCCATATCATATTTCACACAGTTCATCCATCCTTCCTTTGATCTTCCCCTGCTCATAAAGACATCCACATTCATACTCGACGAGCAAACCAACAAAAAATCCCCAGCGTAGACAATTTTCATGTATTAAATTCCAGTTTCCGAAAAAAATATGAAGTAGGTATGTTCTGAAAAGCAGTGATAAAATCTCACGTTAGCCGTTGTAATTGGCTCACCAAAATAATAAAAACAAATAATTTAAGCTGCCATAAGTTTTGACAACAGATTACCAGTTTTTTGTAGCAAAGTTTTACAGTGTCAAAAATTAATTGTATATCAAATTGACACACTATGCCAATTTACCGTGTTATTGCTATTTTTTATTTATTTTAGTTATTGCTATTGAGGGGCTCGTGGCTTAGTAATAACAGCTGCACAGGTCGATCGATCAGGTTAAGCTACGCTTGCCGCGGTTGGTCCGTACATGGGTGACCATATTTACATACCAAGACCCCGCCGTGCCTCGGAAAGCACGTTATGCTGTTGATCCCGGCTGTCATTCGTGAATCTTTGACAGTAGATACGTGTCGTCAGAAGGCCGATAGTCTTACAACCAGTCTTACCATGGGGTATCGTATTACCCAGTAACTGGATTGTGGAGATCAGATAGGCAGTCGCTCCATGTAAAATACTGGTATTCAGCTGCATCCGGTTAGACTGGAAGCCAACCCTAACATAGTTGGGAAAAGGCTGGACAGATGATTGCTATTTTGCACAACTGCCAAAGAATTACAATTTGTGATTTAAATTTACCATCACTTTAAGTTATTTACATTTCTCTCACTTTTCGTCGTTTGGTTACAAATCTAAATATCCTTTCATTGGTATTGTTAGTCGAGTCGTTGAGCTCCTTAAGTTCTGAGTTGAGCTCCACGATTACTGACAAATGCGTGCACTGTCTGAACAGGTCTTCTCGAATCTGTGTGGTTCTTGTATCAAAATACCATTTTATTCACCAATCTACATGGTCTTCACATGCTCTGACAAAGATTATGTCTGGACTTTAAAAGAGACTGTGACCTCTGAGTTTGATTCGGTCTTCCTTGTCAGAGTAGTCAGATAGGTAACATCGAATTCATCTAGTTTTAAATCAACAATTTATTTTTGACGTGTAAAAGTTTTTGTACAAACTTACTTTTTTTTTGTTTAGCTGACACTGAGCCACTGCTAAGCAAAGGCCTCTCCCAAATCCTACCAGGCACCCTTTTCTAGACCCACCACGATCCAACCCTGGCGGTAAGCGTCTTGGTCATCTTGCCACCTCATCCTCTTCTTAAGAAACCTAAACAGAAATTAAATCATTTATCTTTTATCTCTGTTTAACCCTTCGAGCAACACAGGCGTGATGTTATGTTATGTTTTCCTAGTTATTTTCCTAAGTGCAATCAGCACAGCATATCATTAGCCTTACAAACCCAGTTTCACAAACAGCCAATCTCCCCATCTCAACTATAATATAAGGCTGACGTCACACGATGTCAGGCGGCGTATTAAAGTTACCCGGATTTCTGCAAACTTTGGCCGAATATATGCAGCGAGTATTAGCATTGTATATTATATATACAACTACATAGTTCAGTCTCAGATTGTTAGGGCACTGATTTCGGTGTGATATTTGAACTTTATTATGAAGCTATGATATGCCCGGATAGTATGGTAAATATGTATGTATAATAAATTAGCGATCCACTCTATACCACTTATCAAAACATCGAGATTTTTGGGCTATATCTTATTCATACTAAAAGATGATGTTTGTTGCTCCATGTAAAATACTGGTATTCAGCTGCATCCGGTTAGACTGGAAGCCGACCCCAACATAGTTGGGAAAAAAGGCTAGGCAGATGATGATGATGATCTTATCTATACTAGTAATATAGCTAAAGAGTTTTTTTGTTTGTTTGTTTGAACGCACTGATCTCTAAAACTGCCACTCGGACTTGAAAAAATATTTTTGCAAATAAAATATAAAAAACCTATTAAAACCAAGTGATATGGTTGCCATTACAACCACTAATAAAGAGTTGAAATCAGAATTGTCTGTATATAATATCAAATAATAAAAGATTACGTCAAAGAGGTATGTAAAAAATAAATAAAAAATAACATCGTAATTTGAGAGCAGTTAATAGACATTTACGTTGTTATGCCGTTAATGCCAGGGAAGCCACATGTGCAGAAGGAATTATTGCTAAACTACATTGTCTTCAACATCAATCACACACACAAACCCGAAAAACTACTTTGTTATTATGTATAAATATTGTTGGGTCAGAAGACAATGTTAATAATGCAATATCATTACTTCAAGTAAGTCATTTGTTTTTCATTAAAATAAGTGCAAACTTTGTCCCTTGACCATCGTATAGCGACTGTATGGCTTATTTAATAAACTATAGATCAGACCATAGATTCTCAACGTGAGTGATAACGCCCCCTCGTGGGCGTTTGACACTTTCAGAGGGGCAGGACGACCCAGAAAAATTATATATCCTATCTTGCAACTAAATCACTTATTACTCTTTACTTATTTTTTTTTTTATGAAAATCGTCTACTTTTGGAATGTTTGTAAATATATTGTGAGCACCAATTTTTTACGAGCTAGGCGCACGTGCGAGGTGTCAAAAGACGCGTCTCCGCGCGGGCCAGCGAGATATTGTGTTCCTGGAATAATCCCGAAGAAAAATCGGGAATTATCCTGAAAAAACTGATTTTATGACCAAAATGTATGTAAAAACACCGAATAACACCACCGAAACGGGACTCGACTTCGCGGAACGCGCACGGGAGTACAGGTAAGGCAGGTAAGTATCGGATTAAATTATTAGAAACAGGAATATACACTATCACTAGTTAATTTATGTGTCATGGTTTCATTAATCCATTTTAATTCTTTTACCTATTGCGGTATAGTAATTTTATTTTAGGTGCATCGTCTTCACATACGAGTCGCTCCATGTACTACATGTACTGGTATTCAGCTGCATCCGGTTAGACTGGAAGCCGACCCCAACATAGTTGGGAAAAGGCTAGGCAGATGATGATGTCTTCACATACGAGTATAATGATATAATTAATGAATGCAAAATATTGTAAAACATTTTTAAAGATTTTTACGGTGGAGTTTCTTGCCTATTCTTCTCCATACGAACTACCCTTTGGAAGGAGCGAATTCAGTATATAGAATCAATTTTATTTTTGAATTTCAAAAGTGCCTTTTATGTGCTTTTGTGTGTATTTATTTGAAATAAATGATTTGACTTTGACTTTGAATTCTAGAGTAATCCAGTAATAATAATAATAACGTTTATTTATAAAAATGGTGCAGATTTACAATATCTAGCCAGTGCAGCGCAGCGCAGCGCAGTGCAGTGCTATATATCCACTGTATGATTATAAATATTGAAGACTTCACAACAGTGCTGTTTAAGAGTAGACTACGTGAGCTTTTGATAGATAAAACGTACAAAAGTGTGACCGAGTTTTTATCAGAGAAAAGAATTGCCTGAATTACTCTGGTTTGATGGATCTGGCCTACTGGCTTTTGGCTAAACTTAAGTTAATGTTAATAATATAAATGTTGCATGCCGATTTGTGAAATATGGCCGAGCTTTAATGTATTTTAACACCTATTATGTATTGCACAATAAATGTCTATTCTATTCTACTATATAATATCACAAGTTTAGATAGAATCGTCGAATCAAAAGCTGTTTCAGATTCGCGATTCAGTAAGTAAAAAAAATTGGGGGTTCTAGAAAAAAAAAAGCTCAAAGTGGGCGATGGGCAATATAAGGTTGAGAATCTATGGGCTAGACCTAAAGCCCATCGTCTAATAAATTGACTTGTAAGTACTAAGTACTGAACAACATGCGCAGACCGCCAAACGATCGATATAAAGTTAATAAAATATTGTACTTTGGTAATGACATTTTGATGACAGTGGACAAGTACGTCGTTTGTTTGTTCTATATTTACTAGGTATATTAATAATGTAGTAACGAGAATAAATAACAGCTAATGAGGATATTTGTTTAAGAAAAGCTTCGTACTTAAATTATCTGAAATCATAAACATATATGAGACAAATGTCTTTCGAAAAAAAAATGCGTTTATTGGCATTACAGGAAAAAAAATCACCTTAAAACTATAAAAAACAAAAAAGAATGATCATAATCAGACAACCATTGATCCATTATTACATTTACATTTATGTTGTTAGTATGAACTTAAAAGCTATGTTAGTACCTAATAACTAACAGAGACTTAGTCATCTGGGTGAGGCTCCACACCATTGGGCTGTCTAGCTTACTGCTTATTACACCCAGGATGTTGTTACTGCTCCCACGCAATCTGCTTAGCAGTGAAGCTGACTTTTGGCCATTTTTTTAATGCCTCAAAAAGGCCTCAGCTCAGTATAATGTCAGAGGACAACACAGCACACCTGATGCTGATTTTCAGCTGCAACCTACGAATAATAAAGTTATATTATTCCTAGGCTGCAACCCACGAGTGCCATACGCTAGAATAATAAACATAGGGAAGTGTGTGTTTACCAAATAAAATATGGATGGATTGTATAATAGATGATATTTATTGTTATGGGTTGGAAAGCATTAAAGACAAATTAAAGAAGAACTATCATTATCTAAATAATAAATACGATTTTACAGTTGAGCTAATACATACGAGTACATGAGCTAATACATAACATATATATAATATGTATGGGAAAAGACGTTAAATGAGCCAACTAAAAATAAATGGAAAAATCCAGGACTTTGCCGTCAGAAGTAAGTTTTTTTTGTATTCGAAACGTAATCTAAACTGTATCGGGAAACGGCAATAATCTCGATATTTCTATCACACTCGAAGCTCGAGTACGTCTCGGGACTACACTGAGCTTCAAATATTTTAATATCACAATTCTTACTCGAAATTCTCAGCAAATTCTGTGGTTGCGATGGTACAATTTTATTATAAGAAGGAACGAATAAACTGTTTTAAAATAACTTAGAAAGTAGAGAAGGATTCACTTTAATCACTTTTGAAGAATAAACAAGTATTTTTCTAGTTCATGTACAGTAGAGTGCTTCTTAATCTTGAGTGTTTTTTCATAGAAATCTTCCGTTTTTCTTTTTACGTTAAAGGCTTGGTTAAATTCATCTACGATAGTTGCCAGTTTACTATGGCCACGGACCCTTCTATTACTTTATTTTTTTAATCATTTGTTAATCGTCATCTGCCTAGCCTTTTCCCAACTATGTCGAGGTCAGCTTCCACACCGGATGCAGTTGAGTACCAGTATTTTAAATAGAGCTGCTGCCTATCTGACCTCCATAACCCAGTTACTGGGTAACACGATACACCCCTTGGTAAGACCGGTTGTCACACTTTCGGGCTTCTGACTTCTCGTAACGACTGTCAAAGATCCACGAATGACACCCGGGACTAACGGCTTAATGTGCTTTCCGAGGTACGGCGGCTTGGTATGTAAAGATGGTCACCCATCCACGGACCAACCACGGCCAGCGTAGCTTAACTTGATCGATCGACCGGGCTGTTACACCTTAGCCACAAGCCACTCAAAAGAATAATGTAATAATAAACCATACTACAAGTGCTGTCACTTTGTCTAATGCACGCAATGTACGATATCACTTTTAACTAATGAGGGACAAATTACTTAGCTAGTTTGTTTCTTGCTGAGACCACATGGCCGAAACATAATATAATAATTTGGTTATATACCTAATTGAGCATGAACATACATTGTCGTAGCTGATGACAGTCTGGTTAAATGTATTATACCACAAAAAGGAAGGTGTTACATAAAAAAATAATTTGTGTTTATACAGGGTTATTGGAAAAACATTAACCACCTCTCAGGACTATATTACTTAACATCATAAACAACAAATTTTGTTTTATGACTTTTATAGATTCATCAGTCTTTCATACAAAAATAAAAATATTTCGATTTTCTGTTACGAACTGTATGCGAAGCAAAAGAAAGCGCTAGTTAGGTAAACAAACTGCCGTGTCTAGTACAAAACTCAGCGGAGGGGAGCGGGCGTTAGATAGAACAACGAAATCTTAAAGGTTTGTTCTTGGTAAATGTATTATGGTTTGTAAAAAGTCATAATTATTACAAAAGTTGTTGTTTATGATGTTAGTAACCCAGTCCTGCAAGGTTGTTAGTGTTTTACCAGTAGCCCCGTATTGATAAAGCATCGCCTAGCCTTTTTCCAACTATGTTGGGATCGGCTTCCTGTCTATTCAAATGCAACTGATACCTACACTCTACTCTATAGGTGTGGTCAAAATTAGTAGTGTGATACAGACCATGAACAACTTTCTCCATGGGACCAACATCGTTATCGCGAAAAAATATAATTCGTTGCATACAAAACTTCAATACCTACTCGACTTTAATGTATTCAGTTTGATGTTCCCACACCTTTAATTTTGAGCACACCTTTCTGATACATATAAAAAAAACATTTAAATATTACATCCATTTAACAACCAAAACAACCATTTTATGAACTCTAGACGCCTAATTTCCACCAAAAAATCACGTGTAACTAGGTCTTGTTTTCGCTCATCTCCATTCCTAAAAAAACATTTACAATACAACAGAGTATCTATATAGATCAACTCGCCACAAATTGCCGAGCTTCGGCACTAAATAAATTTAATGCCCCCGCCGGGACTCGAACGCGTGTACCCTCCCAACTGCTGCTAACAAAATGCTTAACCTTAAATTATAAAGTTGGGATTGTTTTTGAAGTTTCAGTGTGCCCTAGAGTCTGGGTTTGTTATAACTGGTTAGGTACTATCCGTTTAATATGTGAACAGTTAGGTACCCAGTTCATTAAAAAATATTTCTTTGACCTTGATTATGAACTTTGTTTAAATGTGAAATTTTTGTCAGCATTAGAACACGCTACGCGGTCAGATTGTTTCCCCCCTTTGTAGCCCCATAGTATGAGCGCATGACAATCTCATTGATGGATCGTGTCCATCACATGCGCTGCACACTTCCGCCGGGAGCTGGAACCTTATCAGAGGCCGGTTGGCCTCGAGGTCCTAAGCAGTCCGGCCGGTGTCCTCCCCGTCGACAAGTAGGTGGTGGCCTCTTGGGCGGAGAGAAATACTCGTCACTCAAACTCGATGCAACTGCCGCGCCCGGTCCATCGGTGTCGTCACAGCGCTCACAGTAGGGCTGGGTAGGCTGACCTTGTATAGGAGTAGTTGCAAGAAGGCTGCGCTGACGTCCATACTCGATCACCAAAATCAAAAGTAATTTAAAAAAAAAAAACACTTCCTAGTGCTATCGCTGGGAACCAAAAAATTCGAAGACATGTGACATCTACCCGCACAGGCACGCGTGGTAGACTGTCGCCCACTTCCTCTCACAGAGAGCGTCTGTCCCAAAAGTGTTTTATATATTTCTATGGACTTATTGTTATTTAATTAGTCCTTTCAATGTTTCCAAAATCTTCTAAAATCTCAACAATTAAAAGTAATTTTTCCTAATTACTTTTCAACACTGATGATTAACTATGGTATAATTTTCAACGAAATTTCGAAAACAATTTTTTCACTCACCATTCAAATTAACTTTGCAAAAACTGACGAAATTAGTTAAAAAAGATGGATTGCCATATTAAATTATTTGAGATTGGGAAGCGAATCTGGAGTTTTATTTATCACAAGGTTTAATTAGACAGAAGATAGAAGTGACATCCGAGAATGGGCGTTTTTATAATTTCTAACATCATGGTATTATCGTGTGTAAGTATATAAATGTTTCACCAACGCATGTGCGTTACCACCCCGGAGACAAATGCATTTGCGTTGCCACCCCAGAGGCAAAATTAAATGGTTTTATATGCCTATATCTATACAAGCACCCATGCCCTTCCCATGGGAGCAGTGGTGGCCCTGTGGTACGAGTTGTAGGTCGTAAATACAAACCCAGGCAGGCACTTTCCTTTGTGTATTTATATGTTTAATTTCATCACTACTACTCTCAAGACGGTGAAGGAATATATATATATATTTTAAACTTGCCCCACACTAGGGGGTCTACTCCGAAGTGCAAAGTGCGAATGTTCGGATCGGACCGACACATGGCCGAACCGAATATTATTGAAAAATGCGAAAAAAGTTCGGACCGGCTCAGTTGGCCCGACCCAACTGAGCCAATCCGAACTTTTCGCACCGCGGTTTCACCCACATACGTTTCGATCCCGTGGGAATATCGGGATAAAAAGTCCTGTATGTTAATCCTGGTTATAAACTATCTATGTGCCAAATTTCAATCAATCA
The DNA here is from genome assembly GCA_949629185.1 of Apamea crenata. NCBI lineage: Eukaryota > Metazoa > Arthropoda > Insecta > Lepidoptera > Noctuidae > Apamea > Apamea crenata. Next base: position 1,584,774 of record OX451375.1, read on the forward strand.
ATCAATCATTTATTTTGTTAAACATAGGTATGGTTACAGATATTATATAGTCTTAAATATGTGCACTATGTTTTGCCAATATATGGCGTACAAAATCAACATAAACAAGCAATTAATAATAATAATAAGGTACAATCATTCATATCTATTCAGTAGTTTTTGCGTGAACGAGTAACAAACATCCATCCATCCATACATCCATCCATAAAAACTTTCACGTTTATAATATTGTACTAGGATTTTAATCTTAGGACAATATGGCATTATTATCTTATATTTATTACGAGCATATAAAACTAAGAAACTTAAACTCTAAAGTGCTTTCTAAACTTGTTTTTAACTATCAGACCACGTTTTCGCCAATAAAACTGTAATTTTCGCCATTGTCACATCTAAACCACGTTGTAATTTCAAGTAACGAATTTATAATCCGCGTAAAAAACTTTAGAGGAACAATTAAAAGTTTATAAGGAATTAATTTATTGCTAACCAGAGACGCAACACCGGGTGTTTGTCGACTTTTAACAAAACTTTTTGGCTTAATTTCATTTATATTGTGTCCGTGGTAATATTACCTTTTAAAAATTGATAAATGCGATTTGTGAACTCAATAAGGAGGGACACAATCTTTTGTATTATTATCTTTTTAGCTTTTATCAAACCGCTGCAGGGACTCTTTCTTTTAAGAATCTTTCGGTTATTTTGGGCGAATTTTTCAAACAAAAGTAAGATACAATTGTTGAATGGGATAAACAATTTAATTGAAATCTTAGAAGGACATTTTAATTAGGAGGCAGTAAACAATTACTTTGTTAATACTTGTCGTAAGGGTTTTTAATTTTAAAAAAAATCTGTCTCTTTGAAGTATCAAACAGACAGAAATTGTCTTAATTAAAAACCCTTACAAAAATAATTTAAAGAATAAAAAAATAAAAAATAAAAAAACTAATAAAATTAAATATATAATTGAACTAGCAGCGCCCCGCGGTTTCACCCGCATAGATTTCGATCCCACGGGAATATCGAGATAAAAAGTATCCTAGTTAATCCTAGTTATATACTATCTGCGTGCCAAATTTCATTCAAATCCGTTCCTACTGAACGGATTTTGGCGCGAAAGAATCAAACATCCATCCATCCATCCATACAAACTTTCGCGTTTTAATATCAGTAGGACATCTGCTTCTAAATCATAATTTAATCGCAAAAACATTTACAAAATTCGTCATATAATGTACTTTAAAATCTAAAACGGAACCCATCTCAAAGTCAAAGTCAAGTCAAAATATATAATAGTGCGATTTTTGGTAATATAACAGAAGGCCAATTCTCGTAATTTAAAATGTCCAAAATCTAGTCGCAGTCTCATCTCAGCGACAAACAAATGTCAAAAACTTGTCAAAATGTATGGAAATGAGAAGTATTTTTTGACAGATTGAGACTGAGATCAGACTGTGAACGGTCTTAAAATTACGAGAATTGGCCCTCTGGTCTTACAGATATTTTACAGAAACTCCAAAATCGACCCTTTGGGCATACACTATTAATTTAACAAAAACATTAAATACGATACAATTCAAATAAATTAAAAGCCTTCAGATAAGAATATTACATTATAAATCATAAATACAGAATCAGTCACAAGAAATTTTGTCAGCAAGAAATTCGTCGATGGTATAATAGCATTTGTCTATTAAAAAAATATTTAGGGTGCGTTTAAACTGATTCAAGCTTAAAAATCTTTTATGTCATTTGGTAGCTTATTAAAAATTTTCGGAGCCATGCAAAGTATGCTCTTGTACAAAAGCGCGGTTTTTGATCTTCTTAGGCATGATTCATGTCGGTATGTTGGTCTGATATATCGATAACTTGGCTCTGAAGCTTTTTTAAATAAATCATCGTTTTTTTACGAACAATGCGGTCTCGTATATGTTAAGACAAGGCAGCGTTTCTCATATCGAGCGCAAAAATTCCTCACCATCAATGCACCTTCTCTTTCTCTTATACTGTTTTATCTCTCTCTAAGTATTATTAGGTTGTTCCAAAGAAATTGGGCTGTCTTCTTTGTGGACGTGAAATCGGATAGGACAGGATGCTGTCGGAGCTAAGTGCAGTATTATTATAGCGGATAAGGCTGCGGTTACAGTGCTAGCGGTTAGCGGGACGCATTGAATAGCGGAAAACATTTGACTATGCGTTTTTTTTTAATTATAGGTACCTACATATAGTGGTTTACTTACCTCTGACTACCCCTCCGGGAAAAACAGGTATGATGTTATGTTTCCCACATCTATGCGGGGAATCATTAAATTCTGTGAAAAGTCTGGATGTTTTAAACATTACTGCCTATTCCGAGGAGAATTACAGGCGCAATGTTATGCAATGTTTTAAGTTTAATATTATATTATATTAGTTGTGTAAAGCTGGCAACGTTAAGGGCCTGAAATTCCTTTTTGTATAGAATGGCAACTTTAAAAATAATACTATTTCAATTATTTTTAAGCTTATTATCATTAAAACTCCTACTACCTCTACAGCGTGTATCAGAAATGCGTGGCCATATTGAAGGGATAGACCATCAAACTGTGCAACTTCCTCCATGGGACCAACATCGTAATCGCAAAAAAATTATCAACTGTCCCATACACTGCCACGCAACACGATAAGCGCACCGTTCAAAGTGCATCAAAAAATAAGAATATCCAATGACCAAGCGTTTCCTACGAACTCAGTTGTTGCCAGGACATTTAACTATTCATCCACGTGTAAGAACATCCCAGATTTAACAAACTTCAAAACTCCTTGTTTTTCTTTCCAAAGCTAACAACGTGGAAGAGAATAACATAATTATATCATAGAGAACTTCCCTGCTTACCCAACGCGAGCTCAAAACTTTTTACTATACAAAAGAAGGGAAGTGTTAAAAAGTTGCAACTAACCTCTTTTGATACTCGGGTAAGATGCTTGTTATTTAAAAAAAAATAAGAAAACTAAAAGGCTGGCAACATAGAATCGTCTTCCCTTTAGTTAAATGCTTTGTGCAATCTCTTCACGTACCGAGACCCTAGTTGTGTTGCTGAAGATAGGAAATTGGAGCAGGTTCTTTTTTTTGTTTTTTAGGGTTCTGTAAGTTGTAATGAGATGGCGGAAATTTGAGGGTATTCATTTAGTGTACGGCTTACTGTGTGTTGTAGTACTTATATTACCAACATCTGCTGGAAAGGAAAAGAAAGAAAATACGTTTATTTGCGGTAAACATGACGCAGAGAAAAAACAAAAACACAAAAAGAACAGTTTGGGAGAAAATATGCGTCACATCCTCGACTCGACACTACCTAATCTCCACCCTGTATAACTACCAAACGTAATGAATTTCTATTTATAAGCTGGTACGTCTATCTACACTGAAATGCATCGATTAGATTTGTCTATGAATAGATTGGTCTGTGACTTCTGGAAGGACTCTTTGCGAGACAGAGCCCCAGCGCTGGAGTATTTCAGTTAATGTAGCAAGCATCAACGTCAGCCTATATGATAATATTCCCACTGCGAGGACACAGGCCCCCACTCTTCGAGAGTGGGCTATGATCTACCACGTGGGCCCAGTGCAGGCTGGTAGATATCACATGTGTTCGAATTTTTGGTTCTAGGACATGCCGGTTTCCTTACGTTTTCCTACACCGTTTTGAGAGCAGTGGTGGTGAAATTATTTACACAAAGTTAAGCGCCTGCCTGGGTTCGAACGCACGACCTTCGACGTGTAAGTCGGGGCCGTAGACGTGAGTGGCGAGTGAGGAGGATTAGTAGATGTCCCATATTATTCTTGTAACATTCAAAGTTCTAAGTCAATTTGGTCATAATAAGACAAAGCCCAGACGATATTTTTATATCGAATCCCTCATCAATTATGGAATTTCACCTGGACAACTCTCTTAAGCTGTAAGTTAATACTTTAAGTTGTGCTTAACATACCGCCCACACAGTTAAGAACTAAGTGGGGCTGGCAACCGAAATTATATACATTTTATTTATTTTACCTACCTTTGTTCTACAAATAAAATATTTGAATTTGAATGTAAAAATTGTGGTGACAGTAAAAAATTCCCAGGCTGCGCCACAACACCTTCACACATTGCGCCTTCCACATCCAGTCTATCCCAGCCACCGTAGGTCACCCGTCGCTAGATGGACGGGTCTCCACTCCAGGACTCGTCTGCTTCACCGGCCATCAGTCCTTCGACAAACTCTGCAAGCTATGTCGGTAACTTCGGTTCTTTTCTGGATAATTTCATTCATGATTTATATTTGTTTAATTCAATGTTATATTTTTGATCGTTTCAAAATACTCTTATGCATTAGTATTGTCAGTGTTTTCACTTACTGTCGTATTGTTGCCTCCACATTGCATAACTATTACATGTCGTCAAAAGATTTTAAACTTTTGCTCAATACGGAACCGTTCCAACATTTACTCGCACTTGGCTGGTTCTGCTCTGTCTCTTTTTATTACAGTATTGGGTGTTACTTTGTTGATGAGCTCAAAATGTGCAAGTTCTGAAGCTGTCCTTTTGTTCAAGCTTTTTATTTACCTAATGTAATTCTCTTTGTTTGAAGATACTAGCTCTGCTTATTAACTGCCTTTCATTCGGAAGTATTAAAGACTTGTTTTCAAAGTAAATTGTTTAATTCCTGGCAAATGCTTATGCGACTAAATCTAATTATATCGAAATTCTAAGTCGATTTACAGTAAAGGAATGCATATAAAGGAATCTTGGAGTAAATGATGACCAACTTTAAAATTTCTCAATAATTGCTTTTCCATCTTTGTGTCAACCTTTTCATTATACAAAATCAGCCTATAATGTTCCCACTGCTGAGACAAATGCCTCCTTTTTGTGAGAGGCAGTGGGCCGTAGTCACTGCCTTGCTCCACCTGTCATCACTGCGCCTGTTGTCCTGCCCAACTCCATTTGAGTTCCATAACTCGTTTTTCCGGAAATATACATAGGTTGCATACATCAAAATGTGATCGATAGCAACAGTATCGTCCTCCAATCTAACAAACACTTTAGTTAAGTACAATCTTAGAGAATATTACACTGAAGAAGCCTTATGAATACTTCCACTGTAAAAGTATAGGAAAAAATGTTCTAGTACGTTCATAAAAACTACTTCCAAATCGGTTTTAACACACTGTCTGTCTGTCTGGTTGTGGAATTTAAAAAATAAAAGTCTCAGCGCTGGTATTCTGACAGGGTCCGCTGTGATGTCACGGGCAATTACAGTTATAAGTAAATAATAAAATAAAATATTTGAAGACATGTGACATCTTCTAACCTGCACTGGGCCCGCATGGTGGATTACGACCCACTCCCTCTCAACGAGAAGAGGCTCCAGCTGTGGTAACATTATAAGCTGAATATGGTACATAAAGATGGAATAATTTTTAAAATTTTAGTAATTTTAAAAATTATTCCATCTTTATCTCATTTTTCAATCGCCAGATAATTTTTATTAAAGGAATAAAATCGACGTTTGAATGAAATAACTGTCAAAATTTCAAAATTACTCCTTGAATAAAGTTATCAGATGATTGAAAAATTAGCCCTTATTCAAATAAAAAATAAATCATAAAATTGAGACTGGCCCCAAGCTAAAAACATAAAAAAATACAGTAAAATTTTCAACAAATACTCTCAACAAAACTATACAATGCACTCCATAAATCCACGTTATTTTAAATTAACTTCGGATTTATCCAGTGGTACCTAAATCCAATTCAATTCGGCCGGAACGAGTATAAATGAATTCGTACATACGTCATCATTCTAGCCGGAAGTACGTCACTACAGGACATAGGCTGTAATGGATTTTCATAATAAATGGCTTGGCTTGGCAAGTTTGCCTGGTTTGTCTGTTTTTAGTATTCTCTTGTGGCCTTTACCCTTAGTTTCACAAGGTACCTTAGGTTGGAATATAATACCATTCTGTTACTGCTTCATGATGCCTGGGACTTTGTTGTGCCACTTATTCTTCCCAGTGAAAGCACTAGGAAGTGGTGAAGGGCGTTTTGGGGGCCTGTCTTATTTATTTATTTATTAAAACTTTATGCACAAGTAAAAAAAATACTGCACAAAGGCGGACTTAATGCCTGAGGCATTTTCTGCCAGTCAACCTTATGGTGATGCAGAGACTACACATGGCAGGTGCAACGAACGGGATAAATAGCTAGGAAATTACTATAAAATACAAGAATAAATACTAATACATAGATACATACATATAAAATCTAAAATCTATAATAAACTCCCGAATTCAGTTAAGGATACAGAGTACGACAACAAATTCAAAAATGACCTACAAAACTACTTAAACTTAAAATCATATTATAGCCTAAAAGAATTTTTAACTGAGAAATAAATAAATTAATATCGACTTGAACACATTACACATACATAACTAGGTACTCTATAAGACATCAGTCCGCTACTGCCTCACTCCTGTATTTTTAGTGATTACTTTCTATTTCTTTTTTATTTTATCTGAAAATGTGACATATTATATGTAAAACTAATCTATTGACATTAAATTAACTGAGATAATAAAGACATTTTAGAATCTCTATTGTAGTATGAGATTGTAATATGAAAATGATAATTTACTTATTTAGTTTATAAGAATGACATAATGTGTAATAATAATTTAAAAAAATTAAATTATTCTATATCAACAAATTATGTAAATAATGAATAATGATAGCATGTTAAATTATTTAAAACCTGTCGCCTATACATTGCTGTGCCCTAGCAGGGTTCATTGTTTGGAACTATCATAATGTAACAACTTGTAAACAACATGAAATGCAATAAATAAATATGAATATGAATAAACAAAATGAACTGTCAGGAGAAAAAATGATCGGTAGAGGATAAAGCGAATCCAGCAAATCAGCGCTGGGATGTTACGGCCAACTTCTGACGGATATTTTCACGTGCCTTCTCTTTAAAAGATAACTGACTGGTTGCCATCCTGATGTTCAAAGGGAGCGCATTCCAAATAAAGACCACCTGGACAAAGAAATAAAAATGAATGAAGCCAGAACGGTGAGAAGGACATCGTAGAAGACGATTGTTGGTGGAACGAAGATTTTTAGCATGGGCAGAGCATACATTTCTAAACATGAACAACACTATAAACACACTAATAAAACATAAAACTAAGATGAAACTAAACACATGGCTTCAAACACTGGATTACCCACTGAAAACTTACTTAAATAACTATGATCGTGATAATCAAATAGTAATGGAGGCAAAAAAACTGAAATATTACCCAAAGTCCAGCCTCCAAGCACAAACTCTCTTTCACACACACACATACACACAAAACACAGCAAACACACACACATAAATGAACACAAACCACTCAAGAGCATGCATACACTAAATTCATTAAATTTTTACGTTATTTTAATATTATAGCATAAATTATTAATTTCCATAAGCGGGTGAAGACACTGACCACCTAGCACAGGAGTCAGGGCTTCAAATTAAAATGTAACACCTTTATTTATGTCAATAAAACTGTGTGTAAAGTTTATTAAAGATGCGACACATCGGGTCTTCTTCACGATCCGACGTAGTTTACGTATGTGTGGGCACTGTAGCGGGTACTCGAACGAAAAGATAATTTGAATTTAAAGTAATTGTAATAAACTAGCGATTATCAACCGAAACGCACACTTGTGTCGGAAACAAACACGTGCGTACGGCACTGAGCGTTTGCCAAAACTGTCCGAGCTCGACTGTCGACTGTAGACTGTCGCAACACTCGGTCTCCCCGCCAGTCCTCGCAGCATCCCCTCCACCGACGATCATCTCCAAGCGGTAAGGCTCGCTTGCGTTTCCGATCACATGATTATTCGTTTACCCATCAAATTGTTAGATGGCACCGTCGGCAGTACTACGGCGCCATCTATCCACGACAACTTTATTAGTTATTTATTATTATTTCTTTATACATATTGAATTACCGTATGTTATTCTGTCGCTCAAAAAGTGCTGATCCTCAGCCTAATTTGAATAAATGACTTTTAAATGTTGACTGTCCCAATGCAGGACAAAGGCCTCTTCTCATACGCACATTGATCACCACGCTTGCTCAAGACGTGTTGGCGTTTACAAACTTATATTAACTATACATCCAGGTTTTTTCACGACCAACCTATGTCTGTAATGTCCAAGATAAACTTAGAAAGGATAAAATAGATTTAAACAAATCTAAGTTTAAGAGTATCCGCCGAGTATAAGGTAGGCCTCGAAATTCAAAGTTACTTAGGTTTTTTGCGATTCCCAGGTCAGTGTCAGGTTTTATGTTGATTAAAGATGATCACGTCCAGTTAGACTGGAAGCCAACCCCAACATAGTTGTAAAAATTCTCGGTAGATGATACGGTCAACATTTATATTTATCTACTATTACTCGTATTTATTTCTATTTAGTTTTCAAATCGAAAAGTGGTTTTGGAAAACGTTTCATGCTTTAAATTTAAAACTTCAATCGAGATAAGTAAAGTCAAGAGCTGAAACATTTAAAACTGTATCAAGTGAAGATCCTCTCCGCGATACTCAGGAGTCAGTGACTCTACATACAGATAGGTTTATTATCAGAACTGCTCTCGTCACGGCTGAGTAGCACCTATACTAAACGCCGTACTCACAAACATTCAATAATGTTAAGATGGGAGTAGTTTTGGGGGATGTATATTGAAATTATGATAGGAATTGGACTGCAATAAATAAAAAAAACGAAAAAAAACGGACAAGTTTTTTTACTACATATTTGATTTAACGCTGAAGTGGGAGTGGGCCGGAAACGTTTCACGACTGCACCCGGAGTGATGAGCAAAGATCGTCACTCATTGGACACCTGAGGGAGGACGTTGCCGTCGAGGTAGACCACGGTGAAGTTGTTCGACGATGTGTTGTTTTTATTGACAATGGGCTCACTCTGTCAAGCTCAAGCTGTCCCGGTGTGAAGTACCGCTTAACCTTGTTCAGAATGCCCAGCTTTTTGGCCGCCGTTTGTGCTTTAGACTCAATGTTTTCGCCGAAATTGAGATTTGCTGTCAATTTCATGCCTAGCAGCTCGAGGCTGTCCGTCACAGGTACAGCTGCACCCCGGAAAGTAGGAGCCAGATCAAAAGGGCTCCTTTTCGCGCTGAACAGACAAGCCTGTGTTTTGGTGGTGTTGAAACTGACCAGATTGTTGTCACCCCACTGGGAGACAAGACTTAAGGTCAGGTAAGGATGTGGTAACATTTGCAGAGCCAAAATGTCCAGAGATCGCACAAGACAGGGAGGTTTGGAAGAAAAAAGTGTGGTGGGGGGGGGGGGGGGGGTTATCCCAGCAGTGATATTAGTAGCAGTGGGATACAATGTAGGCTAACAAAAAAAAACATGTTTTTATCAAGCTAGGTTTGTGTTGGCTAACAGCAATATACATAATAGTAGCCTGAATATTTTGTTGCAATGCTGAAATTACAATTAACACAAATAGATACATTAACACATGTAGATAGATATACCTACGCAAAAATATGGCGTGAAATATGACATTAGCATCATATCGGAGGGCTTATACAAGTGGCTATCTCGTGCAAAGCGTCTCGTATGTCTACGACAACAAGATTGACATGAGCTTTTCGGAAGCTCATTTCAATCCGAGAGCAGTGGTGGCTCACCGCCGCGGTTTACGAGTTGTAGGTCGTAAGTTCGAATCCAGACAGGTGCTTTACTTTATGTCCATGATTTTATCACCACTGCTTTCAAAACGATGAACGAAAACATTGTGAAGAAACCAGCGAGTCCTAGAATCTAAAATTTGAAGCACGTGACCTCTACCAACCCGTACTAGGCCCGCGTGGTGGATAACAGCCCACTACGAGTACCTCTCACCGAGAGGATGCCTGTGTCCTAGCAGTGGGAACATTATAGGCTGATTATGATGTCAATCCGACACAGTGTTTACCTTTTCCATCATCGTTATCTCTGACAGTTTATCTAGGCGATCTGTTAAGTATACTACATAAATCACCTGTTATCTTTAGTTGATCACTTATTAACTCAGAAGGGCCTCTGTGAGTGCGGCCGTAACTAGAATAAACTGTCCTATCTAAACGACTATCGTTGGTAGAGTTTAGGATGTAGTGTAGAGCTCAATTGTACGCGCTCTAGATAGAGACTATTGAAATACGTTCGATCTTGTTCGTGGAGCGTCAGCAAAATTGATTTCATATTAGATAAATGTACAGATTGTTATTTGCTCTAGTTTTTTGTGAGATAAATGTAACTGTTTATCTCATAATATTAGGCGTATATTATTGGGTATCTTTATTTATAACCTGGGGTAGTACAACACCTTTATTTAGCTTTTTATGGTCCCATTATTAATAGGCTATCAGGAACAAAGTTATCCGGCAAAGAATCAGAGTGACCAACATAGCTCGCAGAGTTTTGCCCACGATGGCAACCATGTCTCCCGCCCATCTCGCTGCCGGACGACCCACATCACGTCTTCCAGTCCTCCATGGAATTTGATTTTTTTTAATTGAGGCATGTTTCATTGGTTCAAAAAAAATCAAAATTAACAGTTAACTAACCAGAGGGGCAATTCTCGTAATTTTAAGAACGTTTACAGTCTGAGGGGAAATTCTCGTAATTTTAAGAACGTTTACAGTGTGATCTCAGTCTCAATCTGTCAAAAATACCTCTGATTTCCCTACATTTTTGAGAAGTTTTTGTCATTGATTTCGCTGAAATGAGATTGCGACTGGATTTTGAACATTTTTAACTATGTGGATTGGCCTTCTGCTATCGGTACCAAAGTAGGGTTACACGGAGCGCTCTTGACGCGAACTACAGTAAACTTAGTCCTAACTGTCAACGTTACTAGAAGAGGCGCCCGTTCATGTTCCTATTAGTTAGCAGTTACAATTAGCTGATATAACATCACGCCTCTGTTCCTCAAAGGGTACGGCAGAGGAGTGTGGTACACCCACATTATGCGAGTTAAGTTTAAGTTCCATATTGTAATAAAAGTTCGCCAGACCGATTTTTGGCCATGGCGACCAATCTCAGTGGCCTTTGGTGCGGGAGAAATTATAGTGCACAAGTGTGTGCACTACAGATACAGTTGCACTCCCTCTTCCCTTACTCTCATACACTCCGACACGATCAGAAAGAGATCAGGCGCAGGATCAATGGCTTAACGTGCTTTCGGAGGCACGGGGGAACACACTGCTAACTTCCAAACTCCGGGCTGCACATATTGTAATACCTAGGAGGTGAGCCTATATAACCTTTAAATGAGCACTAATTCAAAATTCGGCTAGTACTAAAAAAATCCTATTGGAAAATCACAAAAACACTTTTCCCGACCTGGTGGTCAAACCCGGGATACCATGCTAAGAAGTCGCTCTTGCAACCAATAGACCCACGAGGCAATCAATTACCAATTCTTACATATATACACACATTCATAAAATCACACCTTCATCCCATGGGAGTAGGCAGAAAACATTCACAGTCTGATCTCAGTCTCAATCTGTCAAATAATTATAATTTCTCTACATTTTTGACATTGATTGTCGTTGAGATGAGATTGCGACTAGATTTTGAACGGTTTTAATTACGGGATGGCCTTCTGGTCATACACGCACGCCAGTTGCGAGTATGTATGTAGTTCGCGTCAATTCCAATATAATTAAGGTAAAATAGTTAATAAGTATTAGCAGTTAAAATTAACCCTTTGCAACATTGTTAATGTGTTATATTATAAAAGTTAACCTTTTTTTTCATCGTGGGGGTGACAGGGGTGTATGCCGGATTCTTACCGGCTAAAACCACCGCGGCGTCTCACCTCTACCTATGGCCGGGGGTGCGGGATTCGCATAAGCATTCACTGCTACCCTGACAGGCCTCGACCTCAGCGGGTCCATCTCCCCGTGCGGCCATTCCCACAATGGTCGCGGCGACAACTCGGGCCTGTCTGGTCGGACGACTAATCTGCTATCGGTACTAAAGTAGTGTTACATGACGCGAACCACAGTCGACTTAGAACTAACTGTCACCGTTACTAGAAGAGGAGCCTATTCATGTTCCTATTAATTAGGAGTTACAATTAGACATGTCTGATGGAGTATTGTTGAAGATGTCGTGGTAGGTTAATGTAGGAGTAGCGCCTTAAGTGCCAGCACAACAAGCTACTACAATCTGTCAAAATTCTGTAATAGATTTTCACTTTACCGCTATAGCATTAAGGTTCAAGAGTGATTTGGAAAATTTGACATTTTCGGTCTGTACATGGAAATGTGGTAAGAATGTGGTCACTTATAATTTTTGTTTTTAATAGTTTTCTTTACGTTGCCTGGAAGAGATCACAGAAAGCGATAAGACCGCCCATTGTATGTTTTGTAGTGTTAAATATGTTTTATGTTATGTATTTACTAGTGTACGATAAAGTATAAATAAATAAGACACCATTGACTTAGGTACCCATTGCCAATCTCGATCGCCATTGGTATACCTCTATTAAGCATGTAAGGAGTGATTTACTGCAAAGAAAACGATAGAGAGGAAACCTGGAATCCTGCAGTGCGATTCTGTATAAAACTCACCGTGAAAACTTAGGTGAAGTGAGCGTGGAGTGAGCTGTCATTCTAACTAATGCTAGGGATTGACACTATTGACAGCTCACTCTAAGCTCACTTCACCTAACTTTTCACGGTAAGTTTTTTACAGAATCGATCGGCTGGTCTAAAATTCACTTAACTGTCGTCAACAGGTAGTGAGGAAGCATGGTTTAAGAACTGTTTGTTCTCTGTGGTTCTGGTTTTTCTTTTTATCATCATCTGCCTAGCCTTTTCCCAACTATGGTGGAGTTAGCTTCCAGTCTAACCGGATGCAGCTGAATATGAGTATTTTACTTGAAACAACTACCTATCTGACATCCACAACCCATTTACTGGGTAATCGATATCTGGTAAGACTGGTTGTCAGACTTTCGGGCTTCTGATGACCCGTAACGACTGCCAAAGATCCAGGAATGAATGACAGCCGGGACCAACAGCTTAACGTGCTTTCCGAAGCACGGAGGGGTCTTGATATGTCAAAATGGTCATCCACAGACCAACCACGGTAAGCGTAGCTTAACCTGATCGATCGACCCGTTCGGCTGTTATTACTTAGCCGTAAGTCCCAATGTGGTTTTTCTTCTTATGAAAAGATGAATATAATTGAAAAACTCACCAAAAAAAGTTCCTTTTAGTTTGTTTTCCTAATCCTTGACTATATGCTTAGATCATACATCAATTCGAGGCTTATTATTACACTTATACCGCCAAATGACCTCTACTATGACCACGATGAATAAACTTGGCAAACAACTATTAGAGATCACCTCTACTTCAAAATACACATCCCAGTAATACACAAATACATCTTTACAGACCCATAAATATTCCTAAACAAATACATCGTAAACTCACCATCAATACTGTCAGCCCTCTCAATTAAAATACCTTGAAGATAGCCGACTTTTCAAATAAATCCTCACAATTGGCACCGGGTAGGTACGAGGATAAAATTTATCACTTTTGTTAGAATTCGTAACATTTAATACAACGCTTTTGTATCAATTTCGGCTGACGTTAACTTCTGACAATATCACCCAAGTTTTTGAGTTAAAAGAAGTAAAAATTGGGCAATTTTGTGGGTAGTTAGAATTTGTGGTGTTAAGTGTAAAGGAGCGGGAATTGTTTTTTGTTTTTTTTTTTTGTGCCTCCAGGGCCGTGTTAGGAGGAGTTTGAATTAGATTTTTGGAAAAATAAACTGGACGTAAAAGGTACAGTAGTAAAACTTTGCCACGAGCTCTTTTTAACCTACTACAGAAAAAGGAAGAGGTTTTCGGTTTGTCAGAATCTTTTTTATTTTATTTTATTTATGTCTGTTCTCCGACTACCCGAAGTGGGTTGTACCGGGGTATACTTCCCAGGTGGTCCCATTGTCATCAGGTCAGGATCTGATGATGGGATCCTGAAGAAATTGAGGACGTCTTAATATATTATAGGCACAACTATAGCGTTTTAGGTATAGGAATACCAATTCGTATACCTAACACCTACGGTAGGTACCATGACTATAATACAAAGTGAAAAATAACATTAATATCGGTAGTCGGTATGTATGTGGGATTTATATATCTGTAAACGTACAATACAAGAGACATTTCCAGTGTCCATATTTTTTTAAATTGTATTTCAATCCATCAATACTTGCATCTGTAATAATAATACTTTAGTTTTTTTAGGCACTATAATTGTATGGGAAATTTACTACTAATGGCTAAATATACACTTCTTGTAAACGATTTGATTAAATAAAAATTATCATAAAAATCTTTCTGACAAATTGTTAACACAATCTTGTCCAACTACCATTTCTGCCTTCTCGCTCCCCAAAAACAGGCGTGATAATTTACGTATACAATTCTGTACATTTCCTCGCCCTTTCCAATCGCAACGCTAACGATTAGTGACTCTGTCTCCTGTCAGTTCATTAGTGGCTATTAGATAGTATACGCTCTTCCGTATTGATTCTTTTGCTATACATTAGATGTACATCTTTTGGGGAGTTTGTAGTGTTTGTTTAGAAAGCAATTCAAGTAGGGATGTAGAGGATATGAATTTGTCTGGTCTTAAAACTGTAAAATTTGTTATATAAAGTTTTAAATTCGCCATTCGAGGCTGGAGGCAGCTGCTATAGGACCAAAGCTTCCCGGGGCTCTTCTCCATAGGAAACAACTAATTGGAACCGTGCACCTAGTTTCATAAGTGCCCATGAAATTTTGCCCCACCATCTTCGCCTCGGCCTGCCGCGTTTGTCTGGTTTTAAAATTGTGTTATTTGTTGTTTATAGTTAAAAATTCACCATGAGGGGCTTGTGGCTAAGTAATAACAGCCGCACGGGTCGATCGATCAGGTTAAGCGACGCTTGCCGCGGTTGATCCGTGGATGGTATCTTTACATACCAAGAGCTCTCCGTGCTTCGGAAAGCACTCTTCCCGCGGCTCTTCTCCATAGGAAACAACCAATTGTAATCGTGCACCTAGTTTCATAAGTGCCCATGAACTTATATTAGAGATAAAATATTTTGAATTTCAAAGACCAGACCAATTAAGTTACACAGTAGTCGTAATTACAACCACTTTACGATTCAACTTTATTCGATACCCAACCGTAACCGTAACTAACTAGTCTGTGTTGTCCCATTGCAGGGCAAAGACATCCCCCTCCCTTTTCCACACAATTATTTTGTGTTTTGCGAGTCGGCCAGTCCTTTTGGCAGGAGTTAACCTAGTCCCGCCATCTTTGTCTCGGCCTGCCGCGATGTCGTCGTGCGTTTAGTGGGACCCAATCGGTGGTTCTCTTAGCCCAATTGTCATATGACACGCGGCAGATATGTCCGGCTCTGCCCCACTTGAGTTTAGCGGCTTTCTGGGTAACCTCCGTCCGTCCGAAATAGTTTTGAAAATATATATTTTTTCCTGTCAGCAGAAAATAGCTCATAATATCGTAAGCAGATTAACCATCCAAAAAGGTTGGTTACTCTACTCTGTTTACCAACAAAAGATAAAAAAATGTTCAATTTTTAACTGAAAACTAATTGCTATACAGTTCATTTTTCCTTGTTTTCTAATCAATTCAGTGTAATGCACGTGTTTCTATTCCGTTTTAGAAATGGTTGAATAAAACCTTGTTTCATTCGAAGGACTTGCTCTAAATTGTTGCGTTTGCAATACCTTTGCTACAATTTGTCTGACAATTTAATTAAAGTTTAGTGCTGTTAGTTTCTTGTTCATTTGTTTTAAATTTATCACCTCCTATTTTATGAAGTTCAATCTGGGTCAATTCAATGTAACTGACCTCATAATCTCATCATTCAATATTACTGACTCGTACAGGAAGATGCACAAACTAAACTAAAGACAGTCAAAAATAAAAAACCAAATTATATTTAAAAACTTTTTTTTTGTTACTCAAATAGAAAAATGTAATAGAAAATCCTATACGAGGCCAAAAGGCATCTATCTCAGCATGATGCTGCGACATTTAAAAAATAAATGTCGCAGCGCTGGTATTTTAATTAACGTTAACTGAATTTTAAATATATTCATAGTATCAGAAGGCCAATTCTCGTAAATAAAATCTTTCAAAATCTAGTCGCAGTCTCATCTCGGCGCCAAACAAATGTCAAAAACTTGTCAAAATGTAGGGAAATTAGAGGTATTTTTGACAGATTGAGACTGAGATCGGACTGTGAACGTTCTTAAAATTACGAGAATTGCCCCTCTGGGATATCCTTCACCTCTATAATCGATATAGTGTCACCCCCAATATCGGGCAGTAACATCCACACAATAGCCATAAAGTCTATGCGCATAATTTAATTTATACACACTATAATACGCTGAAACTTGCCAGAATGCGGTCACGGGGAATATTGCACAGTTGGCGGTATTGCCCAGTCGGCGGTATTGCCCGGTTGGCGATATTGCCCTAAGTTCGGCCGTCAATTGGTGCGGTGTCGAACAGTATATTTAGCTATAAAGGGTCCATTATGTAAATAGAATAGAAAGTGCTACGCAAACCTATTGCCGACAGGTAGGAGATGGCAGTAGGTCAAGATGATTCAGACTGGTTAAAACTTCAGCAGTTTAAGGAAGATTGATACTAAAATTATAGATTTATTTTAAGAAGGAACATTGAAGTAGAAGGACAAAAAAATACCAGTTGCTCTCAGACAAAAAAATGCAGGTGGAGTGCGCTTGAAGTGAGCTGTCAATTTCTAGCATCGGGTGGAATGACAGCTCACATCAAGCGTGCTTCATCTAAGTTTTCACGGTGAGAATTTTACAGAATAGACCGGCTAATATTTGATTATGTTGACATAGATAATAATTAATAACAGATATTTATTTCGCTCCGCACATGTTAAAAATATTAAAAGAATAAAGAAATTATTTTGTACTAGCTTAGCCCCGTGGTTTCACCCGTATAAGTTTCGATCCCGTGGGAATGTTGGGATAAAAAGTATTTTATGTGTTAATCCTGGTTATAAACTACTCGCTGTGTACCAAATTTCATTCAAATCCGTTCAGTAGTTTTTGCGTGAAAGAGTAACAAACATCCATCCATCCATACAAACTTTCGCATTTAAAATATTAGTAGGAAATAGGATAAAAGCAACAAAACACAAAAAATATATATTGTGTAATTTTTTTTATTTAACAAATCTTAAATACATTAAGTTTACAATCTAACACTAAAATAAATATATTTTGAACAAGTATGTAAAGGAAAAAAAATACCTTAAAATTGAAATAGAAACTTATAATCTTACCAAACAAACACACCCCTACCTTAGCTAAGTTTACCTAACTCAGCAATAACTAACACCAACATTGACATAACTGTTACTTCCCATAAACAAATACTTTTTTCTAATTAACCTTCTGCAAATATATTTACTCCGTTCCCTCTCATCTCCGATAGAGCCCTTCTCGTAGCACCGTAGCACCGTCGTAGCTCCGTCGTAGCTAGGTAGCTACGGCGTAGCGCATACATAATATATCATTCAGCAGTTTTTAGTGGTCCTTAGTGAAATAAGAAAGCTCCATATCAATGTTTGCTTTTAGAAGAATATGTTTACTGATTTTTGAGCTTTTACTGTGATTTATGAGCCTGTAGGCTAATTTAAAGTAAGGAAAAATGAAGGAAAGGTAGTTTGTGAGTTTTTTCGGCAGTCGTATGTTGGAATCTAAGACGAAATATATTTTCTAAGGGACGAATATTATCGTTAAAACTGATTCGGCTAAGTTTATTCTGTTTTTTTTTTTTGTGTGCCTTAACCTGGGTCAAATATATGTATATTTATTTTTTTCTTTTTTATGGTATATTATAATACATGGTGGCGTGGGAAATCGACGCACTAATTGTGTTGTAATTCTGTGGCCATTATTACCACGATTAGCAAATGGCGATACCTATTTTTATAAACAATACAGAGTGGCAGGGACATCGGCGCACAACCTTGTTACCTTGACTTCAGTACATAATCGGTGTAGGCCGAAACAAATTTTGACTACCCCGACTTGGTGAACAGTTTGTGTTACCTGGTTCCTCGAACAGTGCAGGGGCGGGAGGTGCGCACCAGGCAGCTATTCGCTACTAGTTCTTGCAAATGCAATGCTGGTGTGCGCTCACCGCTACGCTGTTTAGTCAACACATACAATAAGTTATTTTGTGTAATTGATATATTATTTGTAAGCAGATATACATTTAGAACGGACGTAATCAAAATTTTGAAGGATCAACAGTAGCTTCTAATGTTTTTACATACCCTGGCTACAAATAGACGGCACGGTTGGCGCAGTGGTTAAGCGATTGACTGCTACGCTGCGTGTCGCGGGTTCGATTCCCGCACGGAACAAATATTTGTATGACCTACAAGTAGTTGTTCCGAGTCAAAAAAAAAAAATAAATTTGCTAAACAGTTTGTCTTAGTGTAAGTAGTAATCTGTGGAAAATGTAGTGGGTAGTATATTTGTTAAGTCATATGTTTAAGAAACTTTGTATATTTTTAGTATACTACTGTTTGTTTTCCCTATAAAATAAAAATAATTTCGTACTCCCCTAAAAAATTATATTTTTTTTATGTATCATGATCCCCTTCGCGTCTGCGGAGTTTAGCTAGCCAATTGTAAATATCCCTGTATGTATATAGATGCTCATAATAGTATCATAAAATATCCTCAAAGCTTTGCCTACCAATTCTGCCCACCCTCTTTTACAATGAAACGTGAACTTTCTCACGCAGAAACTTATTACTCGTCACGTTCCAACTTAAAGCACTGTTTACATTGTCCTGAAACACTTAAATACAATGTACAGGGTCTCTTAGTACTCGCCATTAATGTTTTATTTGTGCTTTATTGTGCTTTAAATTTATCCATGTTTTAAACATTTTCTTTGTGGTGAAACTCCTTCTCCAGGGACAGTTCTGGCACCGCAGATAAAGCTGTAGCATTAGCATAAGCATCCTATAATGTTCCCACACATGCCTCCACATGATGGACACAGGCCTCCTGTGTCCATCTGTGAGAGGAAGTTGGCCATAATCTACCACGGGACCCCAGTGCGGGTTGATAGAAGTCACATGTCTTTGAGTTTTTGGTTCTAGGACATGCCGGTTCCCTCACGATGTTTTCTTTCAACGTTTTGAGAGTGGTGGTGATCAAATTAAATACACAAAGTAAAGTGCCTGGGTTCGAACTCACGACCTAGAACTCGTTAGTCGGGTCCGATAACAATATTGGACCAGCATTGAGAATTTATGATAATATGGACTGTAAAATTGTCTGAAATAAAAGATTTACTTTTAGATTTAGCTCCAGAAACGGAAAAACTTATTTCATTGCGATTGAGACAGTTCGTAGGTATGTTTGACGATATTGCTTAGGCATTTTAAGACCAACATCTCATTATTAAGGTTGCTACTACTACACCCGAGTTGTAATTAAATTCAACTTTGACACCAACCTTCAGAATCAAAGCGAGTACGTTGGTATGGCTTCTCTCAAAACGGTGAAGGAAAACATCGTGAGGAAACCGACATGTCTTAGTACCAAAAATTCGATGACATGTGACCTCTACCAAGCCTACTGCCACTTGAAGAAAAGAGGCCTTTGTCCCAGCAGGCACATCATACGCTGGTTATAATAAATTGATGTACATACCGAACTGCTTTTGAAGTGTAATAATAAAAAAAAATGTTGATCAACTAGAACATCAATTTTTGAACGTCAATAAAAGAACATGAATATAAAGTACCCAATCATGATGTGATAAATATTGACAATCGTTTTAATGGTGTTTTTCATTGGACATCACTCAGCCATGAATTGTGTTCAAGGGTACTTTAAAAATGTTAATTTCACAGCCAATACAGGGCAGTAATTAATCGGGGACCAAGATTAATCAGGACTGATTAACAGAATAAAGGAAAATGGTTTTTTTTATGTAAAATTTAACATCAAACGTATGGTTAGAATTTATATTAGTAATTATAGGATGATAATCTCTTCAAAAAAATATACATAAAAATTATAACAATGTTATTTTTGAAAATAATTTTCGGTCCTTTTTTGTGTGACCTTTTTCGTCTGATAGCAGTCTCAATCTGTCAAAAATACCTCTAATTTCCCTACATTTTTGACATTTGTTTGTCGAGATGAGACTGCGACTAGATTTTGAACGTTTTAAGTTACGAGAATTGGCCTTCTGTCCAAATCAAAAACGTTGCTATAGATTGCCATTTTACACAATTACGCCGCTGAACAAAAATCGTGACTACACAATGAGTTATTGAATTCTCCTTACATCACTGTATGAGAGAAGAGGCCATTGAGCAAAATATAACTGATATTTTAAACCACCAATATTTATTTTAGGCCCCAGACTACAATACCAACTTCCAACTTTACCACATTTAACTTTAAACAAAGACAATTTTTTATTACTTCCTCTAGCATAGACAAAACCCTTTCTCCGTTTTTATTTTATTTATAGTTTAAGAGGGAACTAACGAATTGTACATACTGGGAGCGAACAACGGATTGTGTTTTTATTTTTTCAGTTCACAATTAGTGTGTAACTGTTAAAAAGTGTTGTTATTTTTGTTGAATTTCTATACAGGGTGTCAGGAGAACGCTTCCGAAGCCAGAACGTAGATTATATACAACCTTTATGCAAACGGATACCACTAACCTTTCACCTGAAATTGATTATTTTCGCGCGTCACGTGGACTTGGGGTCGTCAGCCGCACAGCTGTCGGCGAGCGCGCGCGCACTTTGAACTTGAGGTCACGCGCAAGCGTCAGATGATATTTATTTACGAATACATTGCTTGTTAGAGTTGTAAAGAAAAAAATGTGTTTAATAGCAAATAATGGTTTAATTTAACTGTTCTCACAGCATAGTGTACGAAAAATGCTAAAAAAAATAGGTAAAATTGTTCATTTTTTTTTCTCATTTTTTTATGGTATCGTATCGAGAATCAGTAGCCCTATCACCTGTCTTCGTTTTCGGAAGCGTTTCCCTGCCACCCTGTATGTTACGGAGCGTTATTGGTTAAAAGCTTAAAACACGAATAAAACTCGCAGGAAAAATATTGGTATTATATAAGTTTCAATGAAAATTCCATGAAAGTTCTTTGAATGAAATCTTTATCATTGAATTTTTTTTGTTTCATAATATGGAACGATCGAGGCTCTAGAGAAGGATATCTGAAAGGATTTGGGGAGGCCTTTGCTCAACAGTGGGATAGTGTACGATAAGTAAAAAAAAAAACTGGGACGATAAAGTGTCAGCACAAAAGATAATTATGTTATTTTTTTTGTGTGGTAACATCTTAATAAAAGTCAAAACTGTACGTCAAAGTTGACAACAAAATACATGTTAAAGAGCGTGAGGGTTTGATCTTCCGTATAAAAATTGCCTTTTGTTGCTATTGGTGTTTTAAATTACTGTCTGTGTTATTACTCGTATAAATATATTTTACTGCATACATTGAGGTAAAAACTTGCATTATTATTACGTTAAAACAACATCACGCCTGTATTTAACGAAGGGTTAGGCAGACGTGAAACTACAACATATCCTGGAATTAACGCACACCCCCAATCAATCATTCTAGAATATTATGTTATAATCATAATACATACACTGAATGTTTACTATTATGTATAAAACATTGAGAAAATTGTGGTTCCATTACAAATCTACGCACGCACACGGTCGCACACGTATAAGGGTCTAACGATTCTGATCAAACTACTTTCATAATGTGTATTAATTCAGTTACACATTCTATAGTACCCACGTCATTTCGCTAGTAATTTTTAAGTCCCATGTAATCGCAAGTTTTTTTTTTTTACTAGTCTACGCTGTCCTGCTCCTGGGCAAAGGACTCCCTCCACTCCTTCCATCTTTCGCGCATCCTCCTTGCAATTTGGCGGAACTTATCCAGCGAGTCTATTAAATGTAAATTATTACGTGAATAGTCTAAGGAGCATACCTACGAAAAGTTAAGACCTTGACCGCAATGAAATTCCACTATTTTTCTCCCTAACGTTTAATTACAGCACCAGAATACCCACAAACTAATATAAAATCCATCTCATTGTGTCCTCAACCGAGGCCACGTTCCAATGCTTTTTATTTCTGTCGATTGAAATTTATTTGACGCATCTCTATCTCGACAGTCGACATTAACGCCAAGTTTTATCGACAACGACTTATCGACGCGCCCCGCTCTAGTGCTGACGTAATTATGGCGTTTAATGTTTTACTTGAGTTTTATTTTTTTGTAATTTGTGTTTGAATTTTCTGTTCTTACTTTTTTTTGGACTCCTGGCAAAATAATAACAGCCGCACGGGTTGTTTGATCAGGTTAAGCTACGCTTGCCGGGGTCGGTCCATGGATGGGTTCTCCATGCCTCGGAACACACGTTAAGCCGTTGGGTTGATCCCCACTGTCTTTCTTGGATTTTTGACAGTCGTTACCGGTAGTCAGAAACCTGAAAGTCTGAAAATCAGTCCTACCAAGGGGTATCGTATTACCCAGTAACTGGGTTGTGGGGTTCAGATAGGCTGTCGCTCCATGTAAAATACTGATATTCAGCTACATCTGGTTAGACTGGAAGCTGGCCCCAACATAGTTGGGAAAAGGCTAGGCAGATGATTGCTGTTAAAAACTTTTTCTAAAGTCGGTTAAAAGAGTAACTTGTGATGGGATGATATTTTTGTTGCGTATAGACACCTGAAACTTCAAGGGGCTTTCAAATTCATTGCTGAATTTTGTAGAAAACGTTTTAATGTCTAAATGAACAGTTCTATAGGTCGGCTTCCAGTCTATCCGGATGCAGCTGAATGAGCAAATGTTCACAGTCCGGCCGTCGAGAGAGTGCGTTCCTGACATTTGTTATTGCGATAATTCTAATAGCCAATAAAGATCAAACTGACAGGTTTCAAGAACGCATTCTCATGTCGGCCGCACTGTAAAGGAATGTGCTGTTACATTACCAGTGTTCACAACCTTTTTACTATAGACCACAGCAATTCTGTTTGAATTCTAAAATGTAATAACTAAGTTTATAGTTGTAGAATTCTTTCTTCTGGAGCCCTATTCATATTTCATTACAGTAGGAAATCTTCATTTTTACGTATCGATGATAATCTAAATTGACTCGGACCAGAATTCTGCTACATGTTTGGAGCCATCACTAGCGTCCATCAGATCCTGTAACGTGCAGCTGATAGGACACTTTGGACACGATACTAAGTGTACCATCGTTTGTGGAACAGTACCACATTTACACTCCAAGGAGGAATCGTGTATGAATGTCCATCTGAACAGGTCTTCCTTGCTTCGGTCAACCTGGTTCCTTAGTCTGGTTTTCCAAGGTAACTCATGTCTAGGAGGGATTGGTGGATTAGTAAAAAATAATAAAATATTTTATAAGCTGGATATTTTTAGTATTAGATTTTATGTACAGACGCCAGCAGGTCAAGCTACCCGAAACTGTCAAATTTTCCCAATCAACCTTGAACCTTAATGCTTTAGCGATAAAGTTGAAAATCTATTAAAGGAATTTGACAGATTGTAGTAGCTGGCGTCTGTACATACAACTCTGACGCAGAATTTCTATTTCGCAATATTTCCTATTTGCTGAACTTTCACTTAGCAAAATGTTCCCTTCGTAGTCTGTTCAATTCTTACAATGTGCACTCTGCAAAACTACATTTTTAATAAATACCTACCTATTTCTTCTCAGAATCTCTTTTTACCCGACTACTCCTAAAGGACGGTAATTTTATATAAGGTTAGACGGCACGGTTGGCGCAGTGGTTAAGGGGTTGACTGCTGCGCTGCGTGTCGCGGGTTCGATTCCCGCACGGAACAAATATTTGTATGACCTACATGTATTTGTTCCGAGTCTGGGTGTTTTTCTATCTATAATATCTAAGTGTTTACAAAAAAAAAAAATTGTATATAAGTAGTTTATCAGCCATCTTGTTACCATAACACAAGCATTAGGTTGCTTAGCTTGGGACAAATGGTGCTGTGTCCCCCCCGGTGGGTTCCCGCATTGTCGAGGCGGGGGGGCTCAGTAGCCGTGGTGGATTGGGCCACGGTGAAGCTAAGAGGAACCCGAGGAGCGGCCGCTCGTCTAGGCTGTGCGGAAAAGCCGACGACGTAGCGGCCGGCGGGTAGGTTGCGGTGCCGTTTGGCCGACATCGCAGCCTACCTGAGGCGGGCCGCGATGTCCCCCGTGAGGGAGACATCGCGGCTGAGGATTGGAGGCCGCGGCGGGAGAGGAGTGTCGGTGATACGTTGCCGCTCTCCCTACCTTCCGCGGCCTTGACGGGGCCGCCACCGTTCGATGGCGGACGCGGTGGGGCCGCAGGGGAAGAGGAGTGTCGGTGTGTCGTTGCCGCTCTCCCTATCCTCTGCGGCCGTAGCCCCCCATCTTGGGGGGCATGCGGGGCCCGCCATTCAGGCGGGCGTGGGGGCCAGCAGGCAACGGGTGCGGGGGCACCGTTGCCTGCATTGCACAGGCCTCCACCAGTGTTGGACGGGAATGGCTAGGTGCTCCCGGCCATTCTCGTAGCCCCCCTATGTGGGGGGCATGCGGGGCCCGCCATACCATCTAGGCGGGCATGCGCCGGGAGGGCTATGGAGGTAAAGGCTATGCCTATTCCCGTGGCCCTCCCATCACGGCGAATGAGGGAACACCGCTGAGTTTTAGTGGGTATACTGTCATTCCGACAGGGAGTCCCACATACCCCGTCTCGTCCCCCGGGAGGCGGGCATGCATAAAGCATTTCTCAGCGAAAAAAAAACAAAAAAAAAAAAAAAAAAAATGGTGCTGTGTGAAATGTCCAGGGATATTTATTTATTTATTATATCTTTTTATTACTTTTTTTAGAATAGAAAATACTACTTTTTTTAGGTCAAACTCATTTATTGTATGTATATGTAGATAACTATTTACACTAGGTACTAAATTAAATGACTAACTGACTATACAAACAAACCGTCATCTGCCTGCCTTTTCTCAACTATGTCGGGGTTGGCTTCCAGTCTAACCAGATGCAGCTGAATACCAGTATTTTACATGGGGTGACTGTCTATCTGACCTCTACGACCCAGTTACTGGGTAATACGATAATCCTTGGTAAAACTGATTGTCAGACTTTCGAGCTTCTAACGACCCGTATCTACTGTCAAAAGATCCACGAATGGCAACCGGGACCAATGGCTTAACGTGCTTTCCGAGACACGGAGGGGTCTTGGTATATGTATAAAGATGGTCATCCATCTTTGGAACAACCGCGGCAAGCACAGCAGCTGTTATTACTAGCCACAAGCTCCTCCAATATTTATTTTACAGTTTCATAACATTTACTAACCATCCCCGTTTTAATAAAACAGCTGACATACGAAAAACAAAACACAAACATAATCCCTTCCCTTTTAATAAGTTAGCATTTAAAAACAGTCGGTAATGTTACCAGATTTTTTAACAAATAACATCGCAGCGTTTTGATTTTGCAGACCTTTCTTAATTAATTTTACTTGATGAGGAAGCGACACGTTTTCGCATTTTGTTTCTAGGTACAGGAATTATGTAACTAGTATGCTTTAGTCACGGTTCTGGGAAAGAGTTTTGTTATTATCTATATTGTTTTAATTTTAATTTATGCGTATGGGTTATTGCGTTAAACACTTACAACGGCCTTTCGTTTTGACAGTTCAACAACATTCATTGCGTTATTTACGTTGTTGGGCAGACAAATTTTTCGAACATACGAAGCAATGAATTAGGAATTTCCATCAAAATCCTTGGAAAGTGATTCCATGCGCAGCAGTTCTATGTTTTAGAGGCAACTCTATTTAACCGGCTTAAGTTAAACGATTATAATTAGTAGATAGTAGCTCTTATCACATAGATTATTTATTATTTGATGTTGACGAGATACAACAGCTAGAAATTGTGAAAGTTCGGAGTCACTAAAATAGCAAAACAGCATAAAAAACAAAGGGGTCGTGGGACACCCGGTTGGCATGAAGTTCCTTTTGTCTTCGTCCTTTGTCTTCTTATATCTTTGATAGATAGGTATACGCACATATACGAATACAGGTGATACGCCCGCGCGTCTATACTAGACTAATACACCTATACATCGATATAATATGCTTGTAAACACAAACAAACATACTAGCAAAAGGGTCGTGACGGTCAAACGTTACACTTTTCGGCCTAGATCTTATTCGCCGAGTGTGCAGAGTATAACGTTTGACTTATCGCACGTCTTATATTGCCTTATATTTACTAAAAAAGATTATAATTAGTAGATATTACATAAAAAAGCTCTGTGACTATAGATAGAAATTGTAGTTCTTCGCAGTCATGAAAATATCGATCGAATAAGTATAAAAACCTCAATGTCAAATTCATCGAATAGTTCACATACTTACTTATACCAAATACTCAGGGGCGTATAACACTTCCAATATAAGTCGCGAATTCACGAGCTTTCTATTGAAAAACTATCCGAATCTCGTCCCTCAAGTTTGAGTGACAATCGAATCATTAGTTATTACGGAAAATCACTGCTATTTTTGGTGAACTGTGTTGAAATAGTACAGATATCTTTACAATAATAAAATGTTTGTATATACATTCACATTCGTCCACCGGTAAACACTAGCATCCATATTATAATATACAGTAAACAGTGATCGAGTTAATCACCATGCTTGGGAAACCGATTGGTGATCACAGTTAATTACAAAACTGTGCCGTCCGCTCTTTTGTTTTTTCAACCATCACCTTCAGCCTATAGCAGTCCACTGCTGGACATAGGCCACTCCTATTGCACGCCATTTAAATCTCATCCAGCTGCTATCAGCCAACTTCGCGGTCTCCACTCAAGAACACGTCTACCCTAACGGTCATCGGTTCTACGGCTAATATGGCCGGCCCATTGCCACTTTAGCTTGCTTATTCTGTGAGCTATGTCGACAACTTTGGTTCTCTGCCGGTAATGGTTTTCAACCATATCTATACTAATATTTCAAAGATGTAACATGTGTGAGTTTGTATGTAGGGGGTAATCTTCAGAACTACTGAACCGATTTCGAAAATTCTTTCACTAAGGGAAGCTACAGCATTGCCAAGTGTCATAGTTTATAATTATTATGATAAAACATGAATTTCAGACGGGCGAAGTTGCGGGTAGAAGCTAGGCGGTCGTATTTCGTCCAGTCCCCATATATTTCAGTAGATTTTTCACCTTCCAATTTCTGCAATCTAAACGGAAACCCGATTTAGGTTAAAACGATATTATTCAAGCATAGGTCGCACCTATGCAAATAATATCGCTACCTAACCAATCTCCGGACCAGCAAAAATGTAAAATACAAAATATTTTTCCTCAGATGTATAGAATATACTTTATTACCATATGAATGACAGATATATAGGTCGAAATAGTTTTTAGTGACACAATGGGTGGTAGGTACTAGGTGGGAGCGCCATGGTAGTCCGTGAAATTCAAATTTTCTTATGTTTTTTGCAATTTGCGGGTCAAAATATAATTCGCGACCATAACAAGTATGTACATTTACAGAATTATAATCATTAAAACCATCAATACCCTCTAATTTCATATAACCAAAATATAGGGGTTATAATTACGAACTTAGAGGGTTGTATAGTGTTAAAAACCCTGGCACTTACCCTGGCGCTCCCCCTTAAAGCCACCTTTGGATGGGTTTAAAGAAGGAGAGACAATACTGCAGGTAGTCTGTCGTGTACAATTTACATAAACAATAATTATAAACATACGTAAAGCATATATAGCATAAGCAGCTTGTTTGATAATTAGTTTATATATATTGTATATAAACTAATTATGAAACAAGAGCTCAGCAAACAACTATAATATTATAATAATGACTTTTATCAAGAGAGAGTGGTTTTTTACCATAACTTTAAAAGTGAACAAAGATTGAGCACGCCTTGCCGCCACGGGCAAGGCATTCCATAAGGTCAAAAGTGATCCAATCTGCCAACGCCCTTATAAAATAATTCGCGCAATTTATTCAAAATGGACGCCAGATAAAACTATGATGATAAGCCAATACAAAAACAGTTTATACAGGTTTCTGAGCGGGTTTCATAGTCTGCTTTAGATGAAACCTCTTCGAGTGGATATAATCTTAGGATTACGAATGGCTTGTTTAGTCTTGCATTGATCTTTGTTAGTTAGATGAACACTTTGAGATGCCACGATGAATATGGAAGGATATAAGGTATATTTTCAAACTACTTAGGCTCTGGAGTGTGGATATAAATTTCCGGAAGCGTGATGGTAGGACTGAAAGAAAGTTTTAACGACTATAAGCCTGGTCAAAGGCGGAATTCAGTTTCAGCATAATAAAGCAAAGAATATTTAGTATAGAAATGGATTTAGGAGTATCATACGCTATGCTCCCACCGACCGATGACCTTGTGAAGGCCGCAGGAACCCGCTGGATGCGGGAAGCACAGAACTGTTCGAAGTGGAGGTGCTTGGGGGAGGCCTATGTCCAGAAGTGAACGTCTTTCAGCTGAAATGATGATGATGATACGCTCCGGAACTGTAAGCTGCGAGGGCTCTTTCAAGGTTTTGGGTCGTTCGATACTTTTGACGAATTGGGATTACATCTGCCCGATAAGTACAATCTAGAATTAGTGAGAGGTATAGGTACCGGGGCAAAACAATTTGAACGCGGTTTTATTTACATTAAAATTGAATGTCGTTGCAGTCGCAGCTACCTATTAAAACAACTAAATAATATTCAATTAGCAATTAACATGAAAGAATATGATATAGTGGTGCTATTAATAAATTTATCGCGTAATCGCGTGGTGGATTACGGCCCACTCCCACACATAGGGAAGGCCTGTGTCCCAGCAATGGGAACATTATAGGCTGATTATGCTGGTCTATCAAGGATATCAATTTAATCATCCTCATCAAAAACCATTTTATTTTGTTACCTAACACAATTGTGACAATTTAATCATTTAAACTACTTAAAAATATATATGATGACGTGTTCCTACCCTAATGTCCCACTACACCCATCTGTCCATCTATTTCCTACCCCCAACTACTTGTAAATCAACTTACGCCCCGAATCAAATAAAGGCTCTGCCCAAATAAATAAGATCCCGCACGTAACTTCAAGTGATACTTGAACAGACTTGTGTTTACTTGAGCACGATATTTTCATTCTTGTGAAGGGGCACGTCTCCAGTGAGTGCTGCCCTTTATTTTAAATTAACATAATGGAAGATGGGAAATGTTGTTAGATTTTAGAGGAAATAGGGTTTTTTTTGGGGATTTCTTCGGGTCAAAAATGGCGTCATCATTTGAAATATTTTAGAACGTCAAAAGCACCTTGGGAGGAAGCTTTTAAAATGAGAAGGACGTATTAAATGTCCAGCGACAACGATTATAATTTCAAATTTTATTTATGTTTCAAATCGACGTTATTTCAAGTTAAACCAATATCAACTTTATTTTAATAGCTATTCAGTTTATTTCAGAGTGACTAGCACTATTTAAAAAGTTATAAAAATGTTTAAAGTTGTAGCGTAAATTGAACATTATTGTGTAGGAATTAAAGTTATTTTACCATAAACTCATATTTGTTTATGGTTTTGGCAAATATGTCGCGATATTAGAGTAGATATATAAGATTATATTATTAGTGAAATTTCTTGTTCCCCGACTTACCCCGTCGCGTCGCATCGCATCGCCCGCCGCAATTTTTATATTTTGTTGTCGCTTAGCGTTCTTTCTGACCTTTTTTGTTTTTTCTCGGCTCCTAAAGGCCCTGGCGTGAGTTTATGTAGCCTATAGCCTTCCGAAAGAATTGAGCTATCAAAAAAAAACCTTTCAGATTTGACCAGTAGTTCCAGAGATTAATGCGTTCAAACAAACAAACAATAAAAAAAAAAAAAACAAGCGCTTCAGATCCAGATTCATGTCTGTATACGTTGGTTGTCTTGGTTGATGGTGAGCTAAGAAGGTGAATGGTGGTGAATGGAACCTTGAAGTGTTACAAAACATGTATCGCGACTTCTGCCTTTGTGCGGAAAAGTGAAACCACTTTAATGATCCCCAACTGTCGTAAAACTACCCACTTCCGAAGTGTCCGATACCGTTTCTATTTAGTCCATCCACTATCAACTAAAGGGCACTTTTTATTGGCGACACCTCCACTCCTGCTGACCTCCCAGGCCTTGTCATAAACTATAATGTTCTGCGTCTGCTCGACGCATCGAATCCCGCATCGACACTTAAAACTGGCTGATGGTAGCTCGTAACTGACTGCTATCAACAGATCAAAACTATTAGTGGGGTGTGTGGTGCAAGTGAAGAGACATTTGTGGTTTTATTGACTACTTTTGTTTGGTTCGCTCAGGGCCCGTTGAGAATTACTACAAGGATACCAGATCGCAGTGTAAAAATGAGTTCAAGCAGTAGTTGCGTCTGAATAGTATCGCTACAGCTTCTTGCAGTTGCGTTGTCGCTAGTAGTTGCCATGTGGCTAGTGTTTGCAGACAGATACATATTCGTTGTGTTTGCGGTGTGGCGGGCTGCTAGTGGGTGGTTTCACTAGTGGTTGCGTTGTGGCTACGACGAGGTGGCTCCAATGTGGTCGGTATCGCCCACACCATTGATTTGGCCGGCCAAAACGTGGTCTGTAAATGTTTCATGGTGGCATTTTGCCTGCCTATATTTTGCTGACCCAAGAGTTCACTGCCCACGTTCGGTAGAGCATGTCACAAAGAAATTACAAAGACAGATTTAGGGACTATAACATGAACTCACTTGCAGACAGACGGAAAACGGCATACATGATACTACTGCACAAGGTATTCAATGGAGTCAAAGACTGCAGCGAACTAATAGGCCAACTGCATATGAACGCGCCATCTTGTCTACGAAAAGGAGCTACAACATATTTTGCGTCTCAGGATCTAAAACTAATCTGGGACATTTCGCCGCTCTCCCGAGTGTCTGCAGGCAATACAATGGGTTTTCAAAGCGCCGAGACGGACATAACCCTGCCCATTTGAAAATACAAAAAGAATTTAGCCACCGAAAATAACTAAGTATATAATTATGTTACTTCTCTCTGAAATGTGAATTAATTATAACTATTGCTAGCTGCGCCCCGCGGTTTCACCCACATAAGTTTCGGTCCCGTGGGAATATCGGGATAAAAAGTATCCTATGTGTTAATCCTGGTTATAAACTATCTGTGTGCCAAATTTAATCTTAATCCGTTAAAGAGTAACCAACATCCATCCATCCAGCCATCCATCCATCCATCCATCCATTTATCTATCCATGCATACAAACTTTCGCGTTTATAATATTAGTAGGAAGGATAGGATTAAACTAAACAATTGTAATATTAATGCTCAATCTCTACACGTTAATCTTTAATAATTATTATTTTCCTCAAATTTATTCAATGTTTTTTCTCAATTTTTATTTTTATACTGCCTACACCATTTGTAATATGAATGCTTAATCTTGATATGTTAATTTTATTTTTTCCTTCTAATTTTTTAATTCGTATTCATCATTTATATTCTCTATTTTTATCGTGTTTACACTAGTTATATGTGCATGCTTGTGGTCTTCTGTAATTAAAGGAGCACACGTAAAATAACCTTTTTTATTATTGTAAATTTCTATTGTATCTGTGTATCCTTTGTTGGAGATACTCAATAAATAAACACATTATCTGATCCCACTGGTCACAGCCCGGGTTCATGAAGAATGAACAAAAAAATTGTCATATAGGTACTTATGACACAGCAAAGGCATATTTTAACAGTGAGGCTGCTACCGTCAAAATCACTGTCCAGAAATTATTTCAAAATGCCACGAAATCAGTTTAAGCATAAGGGATCAATTAATTAATCAATTAATCAAACATCACATTACTAAATATAAGTTTATAATAAATATTTGTGTGTCTAAACGCTAAACCAAATTAACTTGATAACAAATACCAGTTAAAACTAATTATAATACAACAAAAATAAATCACAATTGCCTCGCTATCTTTCCTCAATCACACCGCACCGTATCACACCGATTCTAAATTCGACGCGTACTTCGCAATATCGTAAACCAACTCACCGATCGTGTGGGATCAGCATAATGCTAACGTAACGCAATTTCAATAACACCCAAACGGTATTGTAAAATATACGACGGTGTAAATTCGGACATGTTGATTTAATATTAAGAGGGGATTGTGAGAACTATGCGGTACTTTCAGAGTAGGTCGGTTGGAAATAAATTTTGTAATATTACGTGAATCATATGAAAATAGTTGGACTCTAAATAGACTTCGATACTCGCCTACGCCAATTCGGCCGGAGCAAAGACCATCTCCACAGATGGGGGTTCATGGACAACTCAGATTTCAAGTGCGTATACGGCGTCTGCACACAATGGCACCTTTTTATGCGGCCAACCCAAATGTCCTGCCTTTAATATTGTTGAGCTCCTCAAGTACTGAGTTGAGCTACATGTTTACTGAGAAATGCTTGCACTAACTGGACTGAGCCATTCAAATCTGTGTAGTGCTTTCCTCAAAGATCATTTTTCCGACATCAATCTACATGATCTGATCAAGATTATGTCTGGACTTTAAAGGAGACTGTCACCTACCACCACCCACCATCCCCTGTTTTAGTTTCGGCCTATCTTTTCAGAGTAGTCAGATAGGAAATGCCGACCTCATCTAGCTTATTTTTGTAACATAATATGACGTGTAAAAGCCATTCCGATATCCTATTTACAAAATAAACAATTTCATTTCATAAACTCTAAGCATTTATTTCAATTAAACCATTTACAGGCACTTTTGAATGGAGAAACCAAATCATTTCATCTTACTCCGCATGCCCTGTTACCTGTGTAGGTACCTGGTGACCTTACTACGACCTTACTACTAGCTGAATTTTGGGCTAAACGTAATGTTATATGAACTTTTTACCATCGAGACGCTTCTTCTTGTGTTGCTGGCACGACATTTTTTGGTTGGTCTAGAACTTCGTCACTTCCACGGCTTTATTGTTGGCAACGCAGAGGTCACATTGGCTGGATGTTTTAGAGCACAGAGGGTAGGATAGTAGGTAGAGCATAGTTAGTGACACAGCTCACACATCGGTACACTTAGCAGAAGTGATGGCTCTGCGTTAAAAACACGTATACATTTCACAGCTCTCAAAAAAGGAGAATGAAAACATCGTGAGGAAACCGGCATGTCCTTGAACCAAAAATTCGGAGATATGTGACATCTACCAACCCGCACTGGGCCTGCGTGATAGATTACAGCCCGGGGAGGGGCCGTAATCCACCACGCAGGCCCACACTCTCGCAGAGAGGAGGCCTGTGTCCCAGCAGTGGGAACAGTATAGGCTGATTATGATAAATTTCACTCTCTCTGTCTCTTTCTATTCTATCTGTCGCTATCTATTATATACGAGTGTGTGTGTGCGTGCGAGTATAGCACACGATTTTGTTCATGTTAATGATTTTGGTAATAAAGTAAATATCTTCTGTGATACGTTTTTGAAGGGATCATTGTGAACCTCGGTTCAACAATAGATCTCTAGATGTTGATATTATCGTGTCTCATCGATTTCATTGAAAGTAATTTACAACACCTGATGGCCAATCAATCAACTCCGTCACAATATTGTTGGAAACAGTCCTAGTTTCGAAAGGATAGAAAGAAGGAAAGAAATAAAGGAAATGTTTTATTGGTTGTGTGTCTTGTTCCTGTAACACTGGGCGACACCTAAATGTAATGAGTTTGTTTCGCCATTCCTCAGGGGTAATCAAATAGAAAATATCGACTCTATCTAGCTTATTTTTTTTTTTAATATTACGTAGTAGCGTCTACATCGCCACATGCGAACTACGCATCACACTGACGTCATAAATAAATCCTGCATCGCGCAAGCAGAGTTTACCACAACGTCCCGACATAAATTGTCGGGCAGTAGCCCACCCGTCTGATCGGTGGATCCCCCTTTTCTATAAAGGATGAGTGAACTTTACACCCTGTTCTTCATACCTCTATAACGTGTAAAGATTCGGATACCCTATTTACAGAATAAACAATTTCATTTCAATGCCTTAATATTATTGCACGTTAGATTTTCAAGCCTCGGGTCCTGGGCTTAGCGTTGAAAATCCAACAAAGCTTTTTGACAAGCTATTACATTTAATTAAATGTTACCTAGCGTTAGTGAAAACGGGCATACAACTTAATATTTACGTATCCAATATTTTATCCGCTGCGAAAATTCACAAAACTAGCAAATTAGGTATATACGAGTATTATACATTCGCAGTGTAGGATCCAATTTGTCGACCAAACATATTCATTGTCAGTTATGCATAAAAATTACGTTTTGTGGTATCTATTCTATATTATTATTTACATAAATAATGGGTTATACTTGATTTTTGTTTCACCCACATATTTTTCAAATATTAGTACGCTAGTATTTTATGCGAAATATGTCTGCCGATTTGGCCCCATTTCACGACAGCACTTGTCATCTAGCTAGCGTTTTCCCAACTATGTTGGGGTCGGTTTTCAGTCTAACCGATTGCAGCTGAATACCCATATTATATGAAGTAACTGCCTATATGACCTCCAAAATCCAGATACTGGTTAATATGATACGCCTTGGTAAGACTGGTTGTCAGAATTTCGAGAAGTTGGAGTTCTAATACCAGACTATAACTATGAATAAGGTAAAGCCTCCTCAGTTTATGTCTATTAGTAGTTTACCAAAACCATACCACAAGCACTTTTTTATTTTTCTCGTCAATAGACCCACTCAAACTTCTCCGACCAATGTTTAGCAATCTGGTGAACTGGGCCTTTTTAGCGCAGCCGTGACGCACACTTTCCTGCTAATTTCTTACATCGGTCTTTACACTTTTTATTTGATATTTTATATGTTTTTATCTGATGGATACGTATGTATCTGGAGTATTCTGTCTTTTAGTTTGTGCTAAATAAACGTATTTTCTTTCTTTCAATTTGAATGGCTCCATCGTGAACCTCATTGAACTCTCTAAGAAATCCGTATCCAGTATAGGACTCTGCGTCTGTACGATGGAACACCTACCTACAAAGCCCTTTCATAGATAAGGATCCCTAATTCTACAAACGTTATAGACAATTCAATCAAATTCTCAATTAAAGCCAACTCCTCATCAACTATAACTTAACTCCATTAGTTTAACAAACGCATCGATTACAAAAATTACAACGCGTATCGAAAACCGCATAATACCGGTCGAAACCGAATTAATTTAGATAAAACCAGTTTAAAGCTGTTATATTGGATAACACAAAACCTATTTGGACCACAATGTTGGACAAATATTGTTTTTGTCGTGTTTAATTTTGGTTTAACAATATTAATTGCCGTTTCAATTAAAACTATTGTTGTTGTATAGTTTTGGCTATTAAGTAGGCGTGAAAACTTGTTGGTTCGATAGAATTATGTTAGTAAAAAGTAACTTGATCGGAAAACCTAAGATTGAATCAAGTAAATTGACAATGTTATTATGTTTTTAGCATGATTTTACTGCATCATGACGCGGCTGGCACATATGAGATCCTGGGGCCAATGAAAAGGTTCGATCTCACAGCCTATGGCAGTCCACTACTGGACATATTTCTCTAACAGGCTGCGCAAGAACACCCTGTCCTCCCGCATCCAGTCTGTCTCTTTTTAAGGTCGTCGGTCCATCTGGCTGGGTCCCACACTACGCTTGCTGATGCAAGGTTTCCACTCCAGGACTCATCTACTCCACCAGCCATCAACAAGGCCAATGACAAAATAATGCAATCTAGTATTAGATGTTTTGTTCAAAAGTTTGATTGTTCATATGCAATCAAATTCCACTCCAACCGCAAATCTAAAATAGCACGCATTGACGTAAAACACAACAAAGTAACACAACCACAGTCTTTTACATTAACATGCAAACGTTTCTGAGTTTACAACTTAACATACAAACAAACGGGCTATAAAACTTTGATAGCGCATGACGGATGATCGCTGAGAATTCGCGAATCGTAAATTTTATGACTTTGTGCCTGAGAGTAGATTGAGTCCTGTTTGACCAGCTCCCTGCAGACCTATCAGGGTTGAGGCAATTATTTTGGTTGTTTAATGGGCTTTGTTTCAGCGGTTTCGTAGGTAATTACAAGATCCTCTACTAAGTAGTTTTAGAAAGAAAAAAAAAGAAAGAAAAATAGTTTATTTCGCACAAACGAAACGCACATTACAATAAAAAAAGACATAAGATATACACATTCAACGAAGTCAAAAGCCTCGTAGGTACAGAAAAAAAAAGTGTACACAATTTTGTCCATT
Source organism: Apamea crenata (assembly GCA_949629185.1). Taxonomy (NCBI): domain Eukaryota; kingdom Metazoa; phylum Arthropoda; class Insecta; order Lepidoptera; family Noctuidae; genus Apamea; species Apamea crenata. The sequence goes on from OX451375.1 coordinate 1,621,451, forward strand.
GCTTGATGTCAGGGCCAGGGACCAAAGACAACACCCATTATTTGAAATTGACAATACAAATCAAACCGTGACGCGCCCGCGACACCTTAGGCTTCTTTAGTCAGCAAGCCAAATTCACCATTATGTTTTTACAATTTTTCGGACTGGGGGATTATTGACACATCCAACACCTAGTGCGAGTGCGGTGCTTATGATCAGACCATGCCCTACTTGCTGGAGTGTCCTAAGTTCCCGTTCACCTGCACCTTGGATGACTTAAAATATTCCACTGATTAACGTGGCCACCTACTGGGCTCAAACAATATAAGCCCATCCCATGTAAAATAAAGATTTCCCGGTGAGATTTTTCCAGAATAGACCGGGTGTTCTCACTTAAAGGTTTCTTCTATGTAATGTAAAGAAAACGTGTGCGTCTCGGGACGCCCGACAGAAGTGATAACTTAAACTAATCTTTACTATTTATGTCTATCGAACCCTAAACACTGAGTAGAGAGAGGGGGAAGCGTCTGTCCGAAATACGACTAGCGCTGTGGGTTAGAGTGAGAGAGGAAGAGCCTGCCTACCGCTGCCGTATGCGTGAGAGAAAGGGAAGCCAGACAGACTGGCGCCGTAACGCGTTACGTTACGAAGTGGTTTACCCTCCCATAAGATGTTATCACTTCAAAAGACATCCAGGAAGAGTACCATCGACCCGAAAAGAAAAAGAAGAGGTTTTTTATAAGACACATCCAGCATTGAACAGAACAAGTATTGAACAGCACGCAGTAGCCCTTAAGCTAGATTTTATAAAATTTACATAGCTCAGTCTGGAGACTTAACTTTAAAGCTTTTATTTATTTATTTATTTATTTATTTATCACATGGAAAACCAACAGCTTTACATAAGTACAATAAATATACATGAATAAGAAACATGAAGCCAATTTAGAAGTCAAAGATAATGGGGACTTCAATGTAATGCACAAATATTCATGATTTACTTAAATTTTGATAACAGCCTTGACGAAATGATCATAGGGCAATTTTCGTCAAGCCTTGGCCCCCCTAAAACCCTAACGTTTATACACATTGAAATTATTTTACACAAATACTTGCAAGAAAATCAAATAATGAAAAAAAAGAAAATACATATGTTTGCGGTAAGCATGACGCAGAAAAAAAAACAAAAATACAAAAAAATATATAGCAAGCAATGCAAGCAGGAAGTCTTAATATTTCAAAAGTAATTTCAATTTCAAAAAATTACTCAGACAGCAGAAAATTCAATAACATTTTGCTGAGTTCACAAAACCTCTGCACCTGAATTTTCCCAAAATTTATCGTTTGCAGGTATTGGTTGCTTTGGTCAGCAGTACTTTTTACAGACATCTTACCAAAGTGGACCAAAGGACCAAATTTTACAAGAATTCGTCGAACACTTTGTTAGCACTAACAGCGTACAAATTGAAATTTGTCACGATTTTCGAACGGTAGTTTTTGACTACCGTTCGAAAATCGTAACCGGAACCATGCTAAAAGATCTTAGAAGTCAAACTTTGATGTTTAAAACGATTAGATTTATGACTGTGTTACAAGTAAACTAGATAGTGCGTGGGATGTAGCCAATTTGTGGAAATGAAGAAATACTTGTAACCAACTACAATAAGATGGGTCCGAAATATTCGTAAGATACTCATAATCAGCCTATAACATTCCCACTACTGGGACACAGGCCTCTTCAAGAGAGAGTGGGCCAAGTGCGGGTTGGTAGATGTCGCATGTCTTCAAATTTTTGGTTCTAGGACTTGCTGTTTCATCACGATGTTTTCCTTCACCGTTTTAAGAGCAGCGGTGATAAATTATCTACCTACACAAATGAAAGCGCCTGGCTGGGATCGAAACCACGACCTACAACACGTTAGTCGAGGCAGTTACCACTGGGACTTTGATGTATATAACTATACAACAATCATTGATTAAAAAGCAGTTTACTACTCAAGTTTTAAACCTTGTCTTCTAAAATGCTGTGAATTCATTCTGCCCTGACGTAACAAAACCTCTTTTATCTCCACCACACGCTAAACATGCGCCCTGTGGTTGCTGTATTTAGTTAGCGAAGTGGTCGACGGACCTTACCTTTTCAAAACTTTCTGTGTAATATGATTAGCATCCTGATCCTCTGCACTTTCATACACTTTTGTGTTTGTGTTTCTCTTGCAAAATACCAGTCCAGTGCTTTATAATTGCTTGCTACATAGTTTATTTAGCGAAAAGTGTTGGTTTTGTAAAGAGAGGTGAGTTCGAAAGAATTTTAGTTGTTTGTAAAAGAAACTACATTTATTTAGCGCCGAATGAAAGGCACACAACAACAAAAAATGTTTTTTAAAAAGAGCAGAAATGTTAGAAAATATAAACCCAACTAACCAACAATGGCCACCAAGAATGTTAACCAAGAAAGGTCATGATCAGCCTCAAATAGTTTTTGATTGTTTTAAAGGGATTATGAAACCACTGTTTTGTTTCCATCGACACCTGTCTTTCGGAACTTAACTGTGTTTTTATGTAAATCACATCCTGTTTTCCTGTCTTTTTCTTCAATCGGTCCCTTATTACTGACGATCGTGGTCACTGAACCCTTTTAACCAGACAATCGGCCTCCATTGACTCCGGTCCAAAGTTGGCATCACTATCTGCTGAAATTTGCTTGAGGACGTGACTTCTTTTACTTGGTCAGACCATCGTGTTGGCGACCGGCCTCGTGCTCTCTTACCTTCGGTATTGCCAACAATGACCAGCTTTTCAAGGCTGCGATCTCCCCTTCGCATTATGTAGCCGAAATAGGTCAAAATACGCTGTTTCCTGTCCAGCAGGGTATTAACATTTTAAAATGAATTAATTACAGCAGGAACTAAATTATCATTCCTAATTTATGTTAAAGCTATTCTTCGAAAGTTTTTCCTAGTTCCTACTCTATAATAACATGTTACTTAAACTAGATTTCAAAAGTTCTCATTCGTAAACGTTGCTTTGGAGAAAAATTCTCTTGCAAATTTTTCTTACAACCGCTCCAAATTCAACATTTATCCTTCCTTTGTACCAGCATCTAGACATAAACATTACCATTTAGCATTATTAGCCTATAATGTTCCCACTGCTGGGACACAGGTCTCCTCTCTGTGAGAGTGAGTGGGACATAATCCACCACGTAGGCCTAGTGCGGGTTGGTGGATGTCACGTCTTTGAATTTTTGATTCTAAGACACACTGATTTCCTCACAATGTTTTCCTTCACCGTTTTGCGAGCAGTAATGCTGACAGAAATTACACTAAGTCAAGCGCCGGCTTGGGTTCTAAACATTGCCATTTACTTCATCCAAAACATTATCTTCCAATTATTTTTCCAGCCTACACAAGAACTCTGCCTACCCCGTCAGCTAGCTAGGTAATATTATTAATATCACGATATGTTCTCTTCGACCTCATTCGCGGAATGTCGAATTGTTTCATATGATTTATTGTGGTTGCGTACCAGTCTGTGTGCTGTCATACACACGCGGCATACGGAGTTAGGAGCGGCTAGAACCGGTTTGGAGCGGTTAGAAGTGGTTTGAACTGGGTCGGAGTGGTTACAAACGGTTGTGTTCGGTGTATTGTGGACTTAGATTGGTGGAAATGGTTTGTTTTGAGCTGGTGCTCACACATAAATCCAAATCTTTATATAGGGGTGCTAATTGATTTTCCTAAAATAAATAAAACAGTGAGACGGAAAAGGCATTCATAAAGATGGGTTGGCTGACCTTATTCCTGACTACTTTTTTTAGTCAGGAATAAGGTTATGGAAACTACTAATAGCAAAAAATATATGACGTGACTACTCGTTAGATGTGGCTTTACTATAAACAGTTGTGTTATAATCAGAAACTTAGCAAAGAAATACATTTATGAATGAATAAAGAAATAGAAAAAGGATTTTCAGGTTAAATAACAGGTCGTTAATTATGAGTTTCCGTTCACATAAAATGCAAAAATGTTTGCAGCTTTCCAGTTATGCGTTGCAATACAAAAGACAATCATAAGCCCCTTCCAGTCAAATCTCAACTAAGCTCAACATCCTTGTCCAATATTATTTTCTATTTTACCATAACATCGCTTGACTTATTCTCGCTGTAGGCCGGGCCAAACACATTACACCGCCAACTACTTGCGGAGTCGGGTAACGGATAATAGTTTGTGAGTACTCTTTACTCAAGAGAGGTCGCATTTACTGTGATATGTGACCGATATTAGAGTTAAATAGCTGTATATAGGTAAAGTATTATTGGGATAATTTTACGTAGCATCACGCTTGTTGTGTCCGAAGGGTTAGGCATAGGTGAACTAAATCATATAGATGCAAAGGTAGCCCAAAACTCTAATAACCAGTCTTACCAAGGGGTATTGTATTACCCAGTCAATGAGTTGAGAAGGTCAGATAGGCAGTCGCTCCATGTAAAATACTGGTATTCAGCTGCATCCGGTTATACTGGAAGCCGACCCCAACATAGTTGGGAAAAAGCTAGGCAGAAGATGAGGTGCAAAGGTAGCTAGCAACATCCAGATAAACCAATATGGCGGTAAACCATATTTTTGCTACAAACCTATAATTTCAAAGATTATTTTAAATAAGATGTTGCTGTTTTTGCTACAAACTTATAAAATCAAGCATTGAAGCTGATTTGACATTGACAGACTGCATTCAAAGTTGTTATCCACCAACCCGCACTGGGCCCGCGTGGTGGATTATGGCCCACTCCCTCTCACAGAGAGGAGGCCTGTGTCCCAGCAGTGGGAACAGTATAGGCTGATTCCGGTTACGGTATTCAAAGTTGTTATCATTAAAAATAGGATGTTGCTGCCTTAACACCTGTTAGTGAATCCACGATGTTAGAAACAAAACCCAGTGCAATCCTACGAGTAGATTAAGACTTCTGATTGCTTCTGGAAATGTTCTCCTAATAACACTTTACTGTCGAAATGATTAGCGTCGTAACGGTAGAAATGGAAGACAAACATACAGATTGGGGAATGATTTCTATGAAAAAAAAAGTATTAAAAGAATTGTAAGTTTTTATAGAAAAAGACAAAGATCTATCATAGGAAAAATAAAGATAGAAAATACGTTTATTTGCGGTAAACATGACGCAGAGAAAGAACACAAACACAAAAAAGAACAAGTTGGGAAAATATGCGTCACATCGACGCAAAACAGTCATCGCTCAGCATTATGCTAAGAAGAGAGAGAGAAAGATAATTATGTGTATTCAAAGTAGAGTGGTCGTGCTAAGCGACAAAGTTGAATTGTCTTATGTGCCTGTAGGTTAAAACCATTGTTTCAGGAACACAGCAACGCTGGTTGAAGGCAGAAATAAGTACCTATTGCCTTTATTATATGTAACAGTGCTGGCCTAGTAGGTCGTATGGTCGAACCTAAACATACGCTTTACTTTGTGTAAACCACCATCACCACTGCTCTCAAAACAGTGAAGGAAAGCATAGTAAGGAAACTGGAATGTCCTAAAACCAAAAATTCGAAGAACATGGCATCTACCAACCCGCACTGGGCCCGCGTTGATTACGACCCACTCTCTTTCACCGAGAGAAGACCTGTGTCCCAGCAGTGGGAACGTTATAGGCTGATTAAAGTTTATGCTTATGCTTTTATTTTATTTGCCACGAAACTTACGATCAACGACAAGACTCATCGTCAAAATATTATTATAAGATATCGCACTCAGATCCAAGATTTCGATGATAATCAAATATCTTGGCAAGAGACGCGGCCCAATTTAGCTGCCTCGTAAATATTTAGCACGTGATGGAAGCATTATGCATTGAATCTCAAGTGCGGGTTGCATAGAATGCATTGAAAGTTTTACACCCGACATTGGTTGCATTTTGGTGTGAAGGGCCTTTACTGCTTTTTGGGGTTGGGGTGACACGCAGCGCATTAAAAAAAAAGAAAAAAGAAAAGAACCGGAGGACCCCATATACTTATGTGTTTTATTGTTTTGTTACAACACCAGGGGGTTTTCTCTATAACTCCGTCAACGAAGATACGGGCCCGTCCGAAAGTAGCTGGTCCGTTACAACAAGATTTAAATTCAATTTATCGGACGGGCAAATACATATCGAGAGTAGGGACAATTACTGTCAAATTGTCATTCATTCTGAGTTCGGAGCCCGAACTAATATTATGTCCGTAAGTGATACGGAAAATAACTGTACATATATCATCTATACTAATGGCCGATTCATATAATTTACGAACCGTTATTCGTTAAAATTGTATCTTTACCATTTGATTAATTATATTTTTGTTATATTAAACCATTTTGTAGGCCTCGTCGGGCAAAACATGTACGGACTTTAAACCTACATAGGTATATTGTATGCTTGATTTGTATGTCAACGCATGTTTAATAAATAAAGTATCTTTATCTTTGCCAATAATAAAGCTAAGACCTCATAGCTTTGCATAGTAGACCCTCTATGTAAGTGGCTATCACCGGTAAAATTAGCTTACGAATCTACGGGTTGGTAGATGTCACATGTTTTCGAAATTTCGATTCTAGGACATGACAGTTTTCTCACGATGTTTGATGATAGCACTACCAACCAATCAACCGACATACCTACTACTAATTACTTAGGTGCTGCGAGTGCTGTATGCAGTAATCCTGTGTAGTGTGTGCTTAGCCCACTCTTTTCTGTAAGGAAGATCTAAGTCTATTCTATTGAAGTTTGGACGTCCACACCATGATGTCACAGCCAACAAAATATTACCTTATCTCCATCCTAATCTAAAAATACCCTGACAGCTATAGATACCTTTTACTTCCAGCAGAATTCGTCCGAATCGCCCTAGAATTTGTTCAAACATTTTTAAAAGGGATTCTCGAAGAGAATTTTTAAAATGGCACCGGACTTTTTTTCATCAAATATTTAAAAAGGGAAATGAGAAACTGTTCTTTTTGCCGATTTGTAAATATTTAGCCGTGTTAATTGTATGGATGGGCGGGTTTTCGCTATGTTTTTCGAAGTACTCTTTGTGATCTGAGGGATAAGACGGTTCTGGATTAAAAACTGTTGTATTTGCAGTTTTCGGAGGGAAAATAACCATTTCAAGTGATCGTAGCTTTCTAAATAAGAATGGCCTTTGCTTTTTAATTAATCTACCTTTTTATTTTCGTTTGTCTAAAGGCCGTACAAAAGGATATCAAAGATTTAGGCAAGGCGGCTTATGGCAATTCTCGTAATTTTAAGAACGTTCACAGTCTGATCTCAGTCTCAGTCTGTCAAAAATACCTCTAAAATCTCTACATTTTTGACAAGTTTTTGACATTGATTGTCGCTTAGGTGAGATTGCGACTAGATTTTGAACGCTTTTCATTACGGGAATTGGCGTTCAAGTCAGCATCATTATAATTCAGCCTAAAGGTATTTACTGAAAGAAAGAATAAAGTTTATTTGGAAACAGTTCAAAAAACAAAATACAAATAAAAAAAGTCAAAATAATGTTTAACTTAAATAGTGTGTACCTCACGGCTGCGCCAAGAAGGTTCCTTTAAGCATTTAATGCCAGACGGATGCTGTCTGACGCTGATTTTCTAATTAACCTTTCAACTGTTTGTACTCCCCGTCACTTGTCTCTACAAGTGACAGAGAGTACAAACAGTTGAAACATACATACGTACCATATATTTATCATTATCATTATCCACAGCCCGACTATACCCACTGCCTAAGCAGTGGAATGAAAAAGAGAGGGCTGTGCCTAAGCACAGCCCTCTCTTTTCTTGTGCCAATCACGAATAAAGTGCCCCTGTGCCAACCTCATCCAGGTTTTGCCCGCAAGTGCAGCGCTTTTTATACCTACTTATAAATAAATAACTAATAACGGTTGGATATAGGGTTCCTCCAAGCATCGCCATAACGACCGATCATGTGCTTCGCGCATTCAGCGGGATTCCACGACCTTCAACTGGTATTCGGTTCACCATGGAGTACGCGATCGGCACTTTACAACTTTTCCTTTGTGGCTAACTATTCTACAAATAATGTGCCCCATCACCCATTTACTACATCATCATCATCATCTGCCTGGCCTTTGTTCATCTAAGTTGTGGTCAGCTTCCAATCTAACCAGACGCAGCTGAATACCACTATTTTAATGGAGCGCCTGCCCATCTGACCTTCACGTAGGCGGAACTGGGTATTATGTTACCCCTTGATAAGACCGGTTGTCAGACTTTCGGTCTTCTGCCTAGCCGTAACGACTGTCATAAATCTGCAAATGACAAGCGGGACCAACGGTTTCCCATGCATTCCGAGGTATCTCCACCTCCGAACTAATACATACATCACGCATACCTATACCATACATCAGGCATCCACGGACCAATCTCGACAAGCGTATCCTAACCTGCCATCGACCTGTGCGGTTGTTACTTAATAGTAACCACGAGCCTCTTTAACTATCTTAATAGTAACCACGAGCCCCTTTAACTATCTTAATAGTAACCACGAGCCCCTTTAACTATCTTAATAGTAACCACGAGCCGGTTTAACTATCTTAGTAATAACCACGAGCCCCTTTAACAATCTTAATAGTAACCACGAGCCCCTTTAACTATCTTAATAGTAGCCACGAGCCCCTGTAACTATCTTAATAGTAACCACGAGCCCCTTTAACTATCTTAACAGTAACCACGAGCCCCTCTAACTATCTTAATAGTAACCACGAGCCCCTTTAACTATCTTAATAGTAACCACGAGCCCCTTTAACTATCCTAATAGTAACCACGAGCCCCTTTAACTATCATATCTACATACATCTAACAACCTTCTCTCCTTGTTGCAGGCAGTAGACTACCTAAAGAAGCGCACACCGGCGCGGGCTGCGCTCATGATAGCAGCCGTGTGGCTGATGTCCGCGCTCGTGTGTATACCACCTTTATTAGGGTGGAGGGTGAGCAGACCACCGGAGCAGTTTCCACAATGCAAGGTAAGGTTTAGTCTAGCAATCCTGTGTTAGAAGAGACCTAAGATAAGCATTTGTTGGGTGAGGAGATGTCTTAAAAGAATGTGACTATGTGGCGCGATCTACACCGCCACATGCGATTTACGCATCACAATGTCGTCACGCAAAATCCTGGATCGCGCAAACAAAGTTTACCGTGCTACTAACAAATATACAACCTCCCGACATCAATCGTCGGGCAGTTGCCCACCAGACACGTTACCCGTCTGGTCGGAGGATCCTCCCTTTTCTATAGAGGATGAGTGTAGTTTACACCCTGTTCCTCATACCTATATGAACTACTAGCGTGAAATTTCTTGCACCCCGTCGCATCGCATCGCCCGCCCGCGCTATTACCTACTTCGTTTACTGACTTTTTTTTTCTATATGCTCGGCCCTTAAGAGTTCTAGCGTGCTGTTAACTAATAGCCTGGGCTATCAAATTTAAAATATATTTCCAAATCCGTAAGGTAGTTCCAGAGATTAGCGCGCTCAAACAAACAAACTATTCAGCTTTGTTATTAGTTATGTATGTAGATATATGTGGATTTTGTTGTGGAGTTATTTTAAAATGATGAAATCTCCTAAGATGTTGATTGAAATCAAGTGATGTCTAGGGCAATTTTGTTCACAATTAAATATTAATTATATTTTATTTGAATAAGGATTACTAATTATCATGTTGACTAAACACCTTCGCAAATAATGCATTGATTTCGAACTTTGATTACCATAGAAAAGGTTCTGTCGCGGACTTTTTGTTAGAACTTTTAAAGAGGAATAATTCCATTATAAATGATTTTTGCGTAATTTAAACAGTTTACCGTTTAAAATGTATATTCTTTCTTTCTTTTACCAAGCGCACGCAACGGAAGCTCTCAAAAAGGAATTATTTTTCCCATTTTTGCAACACTTTGTCAGTCAATTGGTCATAAATTATCTCCGAAACTGTACGACCAATTGACATACTGTTAAGGGCAAATCTTATCTTCTTGATATCTTTGTGATCATATCAAAAAAAATATTTTGATAAGGATTCATATTAAAAATTTATATTTTCATCCAAACGTAAGCATGTCAAAAAAATACTTTTTAAAACATAAAAGCGATATTAAAATTTATAAAAGATAGAAATATGGTGTCGCGGACTTTTTTGTATAAATATTTAAGGCGACGAGATTGCCATACATTGTTTTTAGTTATATACAACTGTTTAGGCAGCGCATGCAAATAATTCTGTTTTAAGAGGTATTTCTTTCCGACTTGCTAAACAAAAGTGGTGATAGCTCAGCTAAAATACATGATGTAAACATAATTTATAGCCTATAGCACTCACACATAATGTAGCTTTATACCAGTCAAAACATTTTTAGAATTGGATCATTAACTCCGGAAATTACCTCCTACATACAAACAAACAAATTTTACCTCTTCATAATATTAGTATAGTTGTCAGATACTTATAACGCGTCAAGGCAACACATCAATGTGTTCTCTGTATCGGAAGCCTGCCTTTATCTTGCAGTGGGACAGTAACAGGTTTGTACTATAGCGTGGATATGCCTGCACAATTGCGAATTTATAATCTAACTGTTCAGGAACGTCTTAAACGTTAGATTCAATAGAGTCCATTGTGTGCACGCAAATATTCAGAGAACAAAATCCTGCAAAAAAAACTTTTACGATGGCAACTATGTCCAGCTTAGTATCTTTATTTGGAGTTTTATTTAGAATTAAAATTAACAAACAGTAATTTCCCTACTTCAATCCCAGGTTCGAACAACAAACTAAGATCTGGGGGTCTACTCCGAAATGCAAAGTGCGAATGTTCGGATCGGACCGTCACGTGGCCGAACCGAATATTATTGAAAAATGCGAAAAAAGTTCGGATCGGCTCAGTTGGGTCGGGACTATAGTCAATATTCGAAAGAGTGTAGGAGTGTAGGATCGGAACCGACTGAACCAAATAGTAACTTCGTAGCAGGAAACGGCCGAACATTCGGCCGATACTACTTCGGAGTAGATCGCCTGGTTTAGGGCTTAGGACACATTGCATCGAGAACTAAGCACTTTGCATAATTACAATAGAACTTCACTTAGGTAAGTCCGTTTAGTCTGGTAATTATACTCATGGTTAGTCTCGATAGTTATCCTTGCAATCAATATTATATTGTAACTGATTTTGTTTAAGTTTTTAACTTATTTCTTTACTCATTATCACCTAAGTATTCAGTTTTGACTTATAATTAATTTAAGACAAAATCTAGGAGAAAGCTGATTATTGATTTGAGACTCTGTTATTATGAATGACGAGTTTACCTGCAGAATTACAACCATCCACCCATAACTAACCCTTCCCCCCTCTTTCCCTTCTCTTCCTTCTTGTTACTTAGTTACTTGTCGGTCGTCTGGCGGCGAGATGGGCAGACGACATTTTTGCCACCGTGGGCAAAACCTGGATGAGGTTGGCACAGAAGCGTGGTGATTGGCACAAGAAAAGATAGGCTATGCCCAGCTGTGGGTGAATTTAGACGGTGGATGATGATGATGATGACCCATGACTTTACTGTACACACGTCCATGGACAGGCTGATGTTATGTCAGTAGGAAACTGTCTGTTAATGTGAGGGAGCAGGCTAGATTGAATACATGACTTTATAACTATCTGGCGGTTTTTAAATATTTTGTATATGGCCTACGCAAAGGTCCTGCAGATCTGGTGCCATAGTGTGACGGGTCGTTCAGCTCCCTAAAATAGGTTTGAGCTACACGATGGCCGATACATGCATGCCGTCTATTGGGGCAGATGAACTCAAAGTTGCAATGGAAGTTCTTCAAAATGCCCTTCCAGATAGAGCCCTGCATTGTTAGACTCACATAAAATCTACTTAACCTAGAAAACCTTATCACACACCATCTGTTTTCACCCCCGATGTCACAATCCAGCCCTAAAAATACCCTATTAAAAATAGTACCTTTAATAGGATCCCGATATTCGATCGTGTAATCTAAGTTTTAACTTGAATTTCTTTACGACTGCTTCCCTACCTTTTTTATCGTAAAATCATTCTTTACGTGAATATTAACGACTTTTATAGCATTTCGGAGAGTTGGCTCGTGAGAGCGTTGGGCCTTAAAGTAAGGGAGTTAGGGAAATAGGTGGGGGTTTTAGTGGCTAAATGGGTGATTCGTTCAACTCTGTTTGAAGGGTACTATATTTTCCCTACCTATTTAAATAAGTTGTTAACGTCTTGTAATATTATATTATTATACTGGGTAAATATAACCAGTCTTACCAAAGGGTATCGTATTACCCAGTCACTGGGTTGTGGTGGTCAGATAGGTAGTCAATCCATGTAAAATACTGGTATTAAGCTGCATCCGCTTAGACTGGAAGCCGACCCCAACACAGTTGGGAAAAAGCCAAATGATGATGATGCTGGGTAAATATTATAAATACTAGAATTAAGGTAATATAAATTTTAATGTCTGACAAGTGCTCGGCCTTAAACTTAAAGAAAACATATTCAAAGAAGTTTACCTAAAGGTCAGCTTGTAGGGCACGCCGCGATAGCGGCGATAAGACCCCTCTATGAGGAGTGGCTAGAGAGGCGTCACGGCGCTCTCACGTACCGCCTGACGCAGGTCCTCTCCGGACACGGATGTTTCGGGAGGTTCCTGCACATCATCAGGCGGGAGGAGACGCCCGGGTGTCACCACTGCCCGGATCGCCCAGAGGACACGGTGGAGCACACGGTGGAGGTCTGCCCTGCTTGGGCGGAGACCCGCCGTGTCCTCGTAGAGGCGATCGGCAACGGCGGCGACCTCTCGCGTCCGGCCCTGGTGCAAGCCATGGTCCGGGGCGAGAGAGAATGGGAGGCAGTCACCTCCTTCTGCGAAGCAGTCATGCTAGCGAAGGAGGTGGCGGGGAGGCTGAGGGAGAACACCTCACGCCTCAGCCGCCGCGGGAGACGCTCCGGGCGTCGGGAGCCGCGTGACGACTCCCGGCCACCGTAGGCGCGGGCCTGCGGGCGGTGAGTAATGGGTAGCTCACCGTCCGATCAGGACCAGGCTCGTGCCGGACGGCGCGTTGTGTTCCACGCGCGCCTCAAAGAGATGTCAGCAGAGGACGGGGCCCCACAGGGCCGAAGCCTGCCGGGGCGGCGGGATTTTCCGAAAGGTTAACCGCTGCCCTGGAACAGAAAGGGCTAAGGACGGAACACGGGTGGGTTTTAGTCAGTAAAAGTCTGACACTCCCTTCCGCTCCACCCAGAGCGGGAGGGGTCATTTGATGATTTCCCATCCACAAAAAAAAAAAAAAAAAAGGTCAGCTTGTCAAAATAATAAAAAAATAACATTTACTATGTATGCCGTCTGTTAGTACAAGTCAACTCAAAGTTGCAAGCAATGGCTCTTTCTTCAAAAGGCCTTTCCGAACATGGGCCTGCATTGTTAGCCTCACATAAAATCTACTTAACCTCAAAAGAAAAACAAGAAAAAATAGAAGGCTCATACTCAAAAACGTTCAAATTTTAACTACAGTAATAATAATTCTTTATTTCATAAAAGTCCTTACAGTGATAATTAATGTCAAAAATATGTCAACAATGTAGGTAAGTTACAAGCTTTTTTTGACAAATATGTTCCAAAATACGGAAATATATAGCCTAGGGGCTGTTCCCGTATTTTTGGGGGTCCCATTTAACGTGGGTCCACTTAATAACTTAATATGACAATGACCTCCTCAGGTCATTAACCACGTTACAATAATTTATTAAAGCATGCGTCTATGTAGTTGTAGCCGCACGGGTCGATCGATCAGGTTAAGCTAAGCTCGCCGCGGTTGGTCTGTAGATTGGTAACTATCTTAACATACAAAGAACCCTCCGTCCTTGGAAAGCACGCTAAGCCGTTGGTCCCGGCTGTCATTCGTGCATCTTTGACAGTCGTTACGGGTCGTCCGAAGCCCGAAAGTCTGACAACCAGATCTTACCAAAGGGTATCGTATTAACCAGTAACTGGGTTGTGGAGGTCAGATACATAGGCAGTCGCTCCATGTAAAATACTGGTATTCAGCTACATCCGGTTAGACTTGAAGCCGAACCCAACATAGTTGGAAAAGGCTAGGCAGATGATGATGTCCATGTAGTTGACAATTAGAAAACCTCTTACACCCGCTGATTTAATGACCTTACCTCTCCTGGCACAGAATCTTCTCTATGAGTCGACTTTTAATTACATCTTTAAGAATGTACCGTCCCGACGTGACTCGGCATTTTCAAGGCGTTATGGTAATATAATATAACTGATGTTTGTGAGATAATTAACTTTGCTTAATTTTAAGTTAATGCTTATTTTTATTGTTCTCACTTTAAATTGATTGGTATTTCGTGACTGTTGTACAATAAGAATTTACAAGCTTTTGAAAGAAAGAAAGAAAGAAAAAGAAAGAAAGAAAATACATTTATTAGAGAGACATTTTTTTTTTCTTTTAATAGTACGTTTAAGCATTGATTGAGTTTCATAGAAAAGTGCAATACCTTCGCGGTCAAAATGTAGTATACATACATTGCTGGCTTCTGTAACATTATAGGCTGATCTATAATGTTACAGAACCCAGCAATGCATAAAAATGTAAGCTGTCACGCCCTTCATGCCTGGAGGCTTTTATTTGGGTAGTAAGTTTTTATTTACATATTATTAATTTAAATTAATTATTTTTTAGCTTGAGTACGTAGGTATAGTTTTTATTATATTGGTTGGTATATTGGCGTGGCTAGCTGACATGTGGCAAATAATTTAATTTTATGTTCTAGTCTTGTAATGTTAATTACTTAACATAAGTACCTAGTATTGTATACAATCAAGTATTTTCTAACTAAACAGACAGCTGTGCTGCTGGGGAGTTTGTTGCGCCACTTCTTCCCAGCGATAGTACTAGGAAGTGGTGAAGGGCGGGCGTTTTTGGGGGACTGTCTTTTGTAATTTGACGTTCAAAAAGTGCCGATTCTCAGCCTAATTTGAATAAATGACTTTTGATTTTGATTTTGTTCCCACTGCTGGAACACAGGCCTCCAGTCGGTAAGAGGGAGTGGGCTGTAATCTACCACGCGGCCCACGTGTGGGTTGGTACGAGTAGATGTCACATGTCTTTGAATTTTTGGTTCTAGGACATGCCGGTTGCCTCACGATGTTTTCCTTCACCGTTTTGAGAGTAGTGGTGATGAAATTATTTACACAAAGTAAAGCACCTGTCTGGTTTCGAACTCACGAACTACAACTTGTAAGTTTGCCTTTACCACTAGGCTACACTGTTCACCAATCAATAGCCAATCATTGACAGCTTTTTCCTTAAGTGTACCAAACTTACGAATTGACAAAAACTGGCGAACACTGGAAATTGTCGAGGTAACGCAACTGTCTAATCGGCAAAACTGACCAATCAGTGAAACTGACTAATTAACGAAACTCATCTGCCTAGCCTTTTCCCAACTATATTGGGGTCGGCTTCCAGTCTAACCGGATGCAGCTGAATACCAGTATTTTACATGGAGCTGACTGTGACTGAAATAATCTTACGACTGAGGGACCAGTGATACGCGAGCTCCTTAAAATATACCATTTCCTTATTGACCCTTCATAATACTATATCAATTCGTGAGTAACTTCATTCGAATAGGTTTTATTAATGTTTTTACGTTCTTCGCGACTAATGGCGAAGAAACCTGCCATTAGTGCATTGTGGTCACTGATAAATAGTGAAGCATTTGCTATAGACATTAAGGAATCCATTTCTTGAGTCAATTTATAGTTTGTCGACATAATACCTTGGTAATATATATCGCGTTTATTTTTTTCTTTTATTATTTCTAGCGCATTCTGGTAATGTTATCGTTATTGTAATAGCGGATTAATTCTTTTGATATTTTGAAACTAACGATTTTTTTTGTATTTGTAGGGTTCCATACCTCAAAAAGAAAAACAGAACCCTCATAAGATCGCTTCGTTGTCCGTCTGTCAAGACCCTTTTTCTAAAAATTCTAAGTCAACGCAATCAAAAGATACGGGTGTTTATGTTCAGTTTATGCCACATATTTTGACACTCGCAATTAAGGGAATCAAAACCTATAGGGTACGTACTAAGAAGCAATGTCATGTAGCACGATTAGTGAAGGAAAAAATCCGAAAATCGTAAATTTACGGGCTACTAACGACCCGTAACGACTGTCAAAGATCAAATGACAGCTGGGACCAACGGCTCAACATGCTTGCCGAGACACGTAGGGGTATTAGTATGTAAAGGTAATCTAACCACGGACCAACCGCGGCAAGCGTAGCTTAACCTGATCGATCGACCTGTGCGGCTGTTATGACTTAGCCACAAGCCCCTTCTTAAAAATATCAGCACCCTTATTTATTAGTTCACCCAGTTCACATCCCATTAATTCCCGATCAAAAGGTGGTCTTAAACAAAACCCTAACGGCCACTCTGAGCCAAAATATTTGTCTCAGCTTGCTACAAGCCGCTGTTATCAGGCCTAATTTAATCTATGAAGGGTCGGCAAAGAATACTAATCTTCCTTTGTGGCTCGTTAAGGCTATAAAGAGGATTGATAAGGCCGCGATTGAGAGAGCGATGAGTGTCAGTGTGGCTTTTGGCTGTTATGTATGTGTTCTTAAAGTGAATTTGCGTTTAATGAATCAGCCTATAATGTTCCCACTGCTGGGACACAGGCCTCCTCTCGGTGGTCAAAAATCCGGGAAAAGTTATAACAAATACATATAATATTACGTACTGCGATGTCCCGTCCGAACCCTTATAATTTGATTCTAATAATTTATTTAAGCCTTCACAAACAGTCTAGGTTAGCTCGTTAAGCTAGTCCTAGAATGGATTGCTGCATGGCATAATCACCCAATAATGTTCCCATTGCTGGGACACAGGCTTCCTCCCGGTAAGAGGGATGGGGTCGTAATCCACCTCGCGGGCCCAATGCGGGTTGATAGATGTCACATGTCTTCGAATTTTTTGGTTCTAAGACATTCCGATTTCCTCACGACGTTTTTCTTTTCCGTTTTGACAGCAGTGGAAATGTTAAACTCGAGTCACGTGTCCTGACGCGAGTTTAACATTTTTTACCCATCACAATAAAAGTGCACAACGCCGCTAAACTCAAACTCAAACTCAAATCATTTATTTCAATTAAACCATTTACAGGCACTTTTGAATTGTCAAAATTAAATAGTCGGTCAGTTAGTCAGAAAGTTGAAGCTAGTCGCCCATTCCAAAAACGTAGATCTCTATGGAGAAGAACGGGCAAGAAACTCCACGGACACTCTTTTAAATCAAGATATTATTACAAAATCCTGGGTACATTATTCTTATTGCTTCTATATGTGAGAACAATGTAAAAAAAAAAGAAACAATTTATAACATTAAAAATAAGCCCTGGCAGTTAAGAGATGACCAGTCTCAACCAACGGCGCCCGTTCACGAACATGACGCGTGGATCAGCACCACCTAGCTCAACCATTTTGTAGGGAACCGAATGATCCAACACACACGCCACCATCAGTGAGACATTTAAGTGAGCATGACATATTCTCAACTGCCATGCTCTTTCAAGTCAACATCAAAATATCATAAAAAATATCATAAAGAAGTTCTCACTTCAAAATACAATCGTATTTAGAACTTCCTCCTTTTTTTGAAGTCGGTTAAAAACAAAAGGGACAGTGATCAGTTGATGTCTACATTTACCTTCAAAATTTTGACGATTACAGACCATAAATTCAAGTTTCCTCGCTATGTTTTCTTCACCGCAACAGTTCCATACCTACCCTTTTCAGGTTAACATTTTGTGTGACACTAAACGCCCCTCGACGTCAATCAATCAACTCAGCCTGTCGCAGTCCACTACTGGACATAAGCCTCTCCCATGCTGCACCACAACGCCCTGTCCCTCGACCTTCCGCATCCAGTTTGTCCCAGCCACCTTTTTGAGATCGCCTGTCCATCTAACTGGGGGGCGTAGATACGCTTGTAATACGCGGTCTCTACTATAGGACTCGTCTGCTCAGCCGGCCAACGGTCCTTCGACAAACATGGCTAGCGCACTGCCACTTCAGCTTGCTTACTCTGCAAGCTATGTCGAAGTAACAACAATAAAACTTCTATTCTGTCTGGTTCAGAGTCCTTCAATGACTTCATCAACCTCTAAGAATATGTAGATCAAAATAATTAACACAAGCTAATTCAGCGCTAACTGCACTCAATTACTCCATTGTATAATGCAGCTCAGCTGTGATCTAATTTAAGGCAGCTAATAACCCAATGTTAATGCTGAACTAAGAATACCTAAGTGCCATTAGTTTAGTATGTATGAAGTTAATATGCCATAACGTTCAACGAACAATGCTGTCATTGAGTACATCTGCATTTTGTTAAGAGACTTGGCTTTGTGAAGAGCTTTATTTCACACTTAAAGTCAATTTAAAATGAAAGAATCATTATGGTGGGACAAAAAAAAAAGTGCGTGTGTGTGTGTTAAAGTGCTAAACTTCGGGGTAGTTGCGTAACACACTAATAGTAGCAAGACTTTAATTTTGACATTTCAACAACATTTGTAGCGTTATTTACGTTGTTGAGTAGATTTTTTTACGAAGATATCCCATCGCAATATCCTTCAAAACTATTCGGATTGTGATTGAATGTGTGTTACGCAATAAAGGGTTCAGGTGGTTCTCATTGTATCATCCTCTGCTTAGAAAAAAAAAAAATATCGTCTTAATTTTGTCAACATTAATTTAGTGGATTTTAACAGGTACAGTCAACAGCAAAAGTAGATGATCAAAATCAGAAATTCAATACTAATTAACGGAGTTCGCGTCAGAACTGTGTGGCGTCGAAGTGATTCAAAAGTATGACACTGAGTCTGACATACTTTTGAATCACTTCGACGCCACACAGTTCTGACGCAAACTCCGTTCATTACTTTGTGTAAATAATTTTACCACCACTGCTCTCAAAACAGTAAAGGAAAACATCGTGAGAAAAGCAGCACGTCCTAGAAAAAAAAATCGAAGACATGTGACATCTACCAACCCGCACTGGGCCGGCGTGGTAGATTACACCCCATTCCCTCTCAACGACACGAGGCCACGTCCCAGCAGTGGGAACATTATAGGCTGATTATTGTAAGTACATGATACAAAAGTTAAATAAACAAACTTGTATTAAGTTCGTTTACATGAGCTAGGTAAATATAGTAATAAATAATATCGACTTTCACGTAAGCTGGTTATCAAAAAACATTTTAGATTCGCGCTCGAATTACTGCAAGTGTACAACCGTAGAGTGTTATGTTGTTCCTGTGCATTTTTGTAACGTGTGATAGATAGATAAATTGTTTATTTGGCGCACACAAAATAATACATACAGGAATACTCGTAGCACGACATACAAAAGCACGATTAAATAATAATAACTAATTACATGAATGTTACGAAGTAGAGGGGCTTGTGGCTAAGTAATAACAGCCGCACGGCTCAATCGAGCAGGTTAAAATACGCTTGCAGTGGTTGGTCCGTGGATGGGTGACCATCTTTACATACCAAGACCACTCCGTGCCTCGGAAAATAAATTACGTCGTTGGTGAGGCTGTCATTCGTGGATATTTGACAGTCGTTGAGGGTAGTCAGAAACCCGAAAATCTGACATCCAGTCTTACCAAGGGGTGTCGTATTACCCAGTAGTTGGGTTATGGAGGTCTGATAGGCAGTCGCTCCATGTAAAATTCTGGTACTCAGCTGCATCCTGTTAGGCTGGAAGACGACCTCATCGTAGTTGGGAAAACTAGTCAAATGATGACACTTTAAAATAATGACATGAAGAACATATAAAGTGTGAAGGTGTATGCGAGTCGGTTGCCGAATGTACGAATCTCTTCGCAGAAATTCCGATTCATTCCCTTTATAGTCCTTTTGAATTAAAGATATGGAGGCAATTTGTGTCAGGGAGCATTATTTATCAATCCTGTATCCTGTTCTTTGAGTAAAAGATTTTTTTATGTTATTCTTTTTTCCTGTTGTACTTTTTGATGGTAATGTTAGCTTATAGGCAAGGGGTAACGTAAGTAAAGGTACTTTTAGGTTATGGGTACTATGCGATATGGTTTCATGACTTCCGTGTATTGTTACAAAAGAATATGGGACTTTTCTCTCCAATGCGTCTTCACAAAGAAAGAAAGAAAATAAAACATGACGCATAAAAAGAACACAAAAAAAAAACAAGTTGGGAGAAAACATGCGTCACATCCACGCAAAACGGCCATCGCTCAGCATAATACTAAGACCAAAGTAGGTATACTATAGAGTTACCCAGGTTAAGAGACTGAGTAGTTGCGTTCAGCGTGGTAATTGAGTAACACAGAGTTTCATTTTGACAGTTCACCCGCGTTCATTGCGTTATTTAAGTTGTTGACTAGACGAATTTTTCAAACCTATAAAGCAATGGATTAACAATATCCTTCAAAACTCTCGAATTGTGACTAAAATTGTGTTACGCAATTAGGGTGCAATTCCCCAATAGTCTTCAAGGTGTCATGATTATAAAACCTTGTCCCTTTCTCATTTGTCATTATAACGGCCATTGAAAAACCCTAGTTTTGGAGAATTGAGAAGCCTCAAAATATTTTTTTTTTCTTTTATTTGCGGCAAACATGACGCAAAAAGAACATAAAACAAAAAAAAATAAGAAAGGGTTAGGGGAAACATGCGTCACATCCACGCAAAACGGCTATCGCTCAGCATTATGGTGCGTCCTTATGCAAGACAGATTCCCAGCGCTGGTGGCTGGTGGTGGTGAATAGAAAGTCAGAAACATGAAAGTTTGATGCTTACAGTAATTTGCTCAGTGCGTCATCCATGAAGGACAGAAGTACTCCCGCAAATCAATAGATGGGTCGCTTATAAATTACTTACGTAATTCCTTTCACCAAAAACTAGTCCAATAACACCTTTTTACCACAGACCGTACGTGTCCGAACTGGCTGATATTAGGGGGCGCCACCACCGCAATGGTACATAGATTTTTGGTCCTCAAAACTTTTGTGGTTACATCCTAGTTACAGCAATGCTTAATTGAAAATTTTGTTTAATTAAAATAGTTTGGACTTCCCCGTCTGCCCTCAGGTTTCAGGTTACAATGAATGGACAGCTGTGATTTAAATAGGAATATGTTTTGAATTTGGGGAATATTATTTGTGTAGTTAGTAGTTTGCGACGAAACAAAACGAAACGAGAATTCCAAAAATTAGATTTGTATGTAGAGCTAGTATTATGTTTCTTATAATATGTAATTATAGTCAAACTCAAACTCAAAGCATCTATTTAAATTAAACCATTTACCGAGACTTTTGAATTGACAAGGAGTCGGTCAGTTAGAAATATGAGATCAGACTGTGAACGTTCTTAAAATTACGAGAATTGCCTCCCTGATCTCAGACTCAATCTGTCAAAAATACGTCAAATCTCCCTACATTTTGACAAGTTTTTGACATTTGTTTGTCGCCGAGATGAGACTGCGACTAGATTTTGAACGTTCAAAATTACGAGAATTGGCCTTCTGACTGTGAACGTCCTTAAAATTACGAGAATTGACCCTCTAATATATGAACGTAAACGAATGAAAAGGAGTATGAGAGACGCACAGAACAGGGAAATATGGCAGAAGAAAGGAGAGGCCTTTAAACAACAGTGGGTGATGATAATGATGATGGCCCTATATCATAATACAGCACACATTGTGCCTTAAACATTTTACCATCTGACTTCCTCCACATAAGCAGATTTACCACAACAATCCTAAAACTACCATATTGTCCAGTAACAAACGCGGGCAATACATAAATTAGGCGGGTCGTAGCCCCAAATGATCCATTGCCCGTCGCTCTGTGATGTATTGCTCGTCTGGTATTGTTGCTAATGTTAACGTTAGGGGCAGTACACATGAGTTGCTTAAGTGGTTCTTAATTTAATTATGTTTAGCACAGGGACATAATAATCATCTCGAGGGGCTTGTGGCTAAGTAATAACAGCCGCACGGGTTCATCGATCAGCTTAAGCTACGCTTGCTGTGGTTGGTCTGTGGATGCGTGATCATCTTCACATATTAAGACCCATCCGTGCCTCGGAAAGCACGCTAAGCCGGTGCTCCGGGCTGTCATTCGTGGATCTTTGATAGTCGTTACGGGTCGTCACAAGCCCGAAAGTCTGACAAGCAGTCTTACCAAGGGGTATCGTAGTACCCAGTAACTTGGTTGTGGAGCTGAGATAAGCAGTCGCTCCATGTAAAATACTGGTATTCAGCTGCATCCGGTTAGACTGGAAGCCGACCCTAACATAGTTGGGAAAAGGCTAGGCAGATGATGTTCCCACAGCTGGCACTCAGGCCCTCTCTCGGCGAGAGGGAGTCAGCCGTAATCCAACACGTGGGCCCAGTGCGGGTTGGTAGATGTCACATGTCTTCGAATTTTTGGTTCGGAGGACATGTTTCCTCACGATGTTTTTCTTCACCGTTTTGAGAGCAGTGGTGATGAAATAGTTTACACAAAGTAAAGCGCCTGTCAGGGTTCGAACCTACGACCTATAATATTTCGTAAGTCGCGGTCGTTACCACGGGGCCACCACTGCTCCATCAGGTGTAAAGACACAGATTCACTCGTCGGCACTGTATACCCTGTCCATTAGATTAACCGTTTTTTGACAGCTGTCTTAGAACGTACCTATTCCAGATTACGTAAAAGTTAACTTTAAAATGCGTAATCATATAAATTTATAAACTGCCTTATCTTATTGAATTATCTTATCTATGGCTTGTTACAGACATTATAATACCGTACGTGTATCAATCAATGTATTTTGTGTTGCTGCAATCACTCGTTCCATCTGTCAAAAAACGGTTTATCTAATGGACAGGGTATAGTAGGCTTATTGTGGAATCGTAAACACGCAAAGAGCAATAGTGATCAATGGTCTTCCCTCCTATACATTTACTACAGCAATCCGTCAAATTGATCTTCCCTCGCGAACTAGTGGAAAGCATTCGATTTAATTAAGAAAATGTAGGTGTTCTACACACAATGGCGCCCAACAGTTTGTAACGAGTGATAAATGGTTACTTCGTGAAATTGCGTTTTTATCAATGAGTAGGTACTGCAGTACACCCATGTCTGTGAAATCTTGAAATACAGCCTTAAAGACAAGGTGTATTCATGCAAACAGACATTTTTAGAGTACTAGGGTTATTTATATCAACTAAAAAATTTACAAGAAACTTCGATAATCGCTAAGGAAATTAGATAGATTTAGGGCTGATTTTTCAATCATCTGATAACTTTATTCGAGGAATATTTTTGAAATTTTGAAAGTTATTTTATACAAAAACTGTCAAACGTCAATTTTATTCCTCGAATAAAAGTTATTTGGCGATGGAAAAATCAGCCCTTAGATGGACAGACACCATCTACTCATCTCATCATTATGATAAATGATTTTATCTGTAAGTAGGTTTGCTCAAACACTTTTACACGTCAATCATATTTTAAAAACTGATTGAGGTCGTATATATTTTTTTATGGTCGTATGTATTTTGTATGAAACGTAGGTTTTTTTTTTATTAGGATCAAATCATAATATTACCTATCCCACCTTCGAGATTACTTTTCCAACTTGGTTTGGTCATTCCCATTTTCCACCTGTGGACTTGGCTTGACAAAAGTCGAGAGTGGAGCAGAGAGCAGGACAATTTAAAAAAAAAATTGGAAAATGAGTAAACGACAAAAAAAATACAATCATACTCTATTATTAAATTATGAGCATTACAATAAGCACAAAAACAACAGCTGCGAAAAGAAGTCAGCACAAAAACTTATATTTTCCTTGTTTTCCACATAAACCAGTTATTGTTACGATAAGCCAGTATTGCCCCACTGCAGGAGAAATCTACTCGTCCTTTTAGTCCTACCGATCTGCAAAAATATCACTGTGAATACATAAGTGAAGTGAACTTAAAGTGACCCGTCAATAGCGTCAATCCCAGCATCCTTATGCTGGGATTGACGCTATTGGGAATGACAGCCCACTTCAAAATTACTTCACCTAAGTTTTCATGGTGAGATTTTTACAGAATAGACAGGTTTCCCCACGATGTTTTTCCTTACCAATGCCAGTAATGTCCAAGATAAACTCGAAAAGCACATATTACTTGAGAAAATCACATTGGTACTTGCCGATTTGAACAATCATAAAAAAAAGTAACGATTTGTCCTTGATTTTTCACTTTTTAGTTGTACCTACCCCACTCAAATTCATTTAACACTACTTTCTATGTAAAATCAGTGACAGAAAGTTATTAAAACATCATCAATCCAAACTAAGTGGAAAAAACTCAAAAACTACCCAAGCAAAGTTAATCAAATTTATATGGCACCACCTCTGAGGCATACTTCTTCTTCCCAGCGAAAGCACTAGGAAGTGGTGAAGGGCGGGCGTTTTGGGAGACTGTCTTTTGTAATTTTGACGTTCGAAAAGTGCTGATTCTCAGCCTAATTTTAATAAATGACTTTTGATTTGATACCTTATCCATTAAAAAGAATTTTGCAAATCCGTCTACATATGTATATGACGGAGTTATGCTCGATAAATACATTAAAAAAAAAACATCCGAATTGAAAATCGCCTCCTTTTTTGAAGTCGGTTAAAAACACTTAGGTACCCCATCAGTCTAAACTCACCCTAACAGGCACTAATGTGTATAAAAATGTGCGCAACGACCGACCCTGGCCACTTTAATGTGCCGTAGCAGCGTGGAGCTGTCGACTTGAAAAATAACCTCCGCTCCTAGTTTTGATGTATGTGACGTACGTAATATTTATTATAGTGGTAGTGTATGACTTAATGGTTTAAAATGCGGAGAGGATTCGCGGCATTGAATATGGTTAAAAGTTATTTAATTCCTTGTTGGTGATAATATGAGCCGAAAGTCTGACAACCAGTCTCACCAAGGGGAATTGAAATGAAATTGTTTATTCTGTAAAAATATATCGGAATCACTTTTGCACGTCATAATAAACAATCCTGATTATAAACTATCTGTGTGCCTTTCATCCAAATCGGTTCAGTAGTTTTTGCGTGAAAGAGTAACAAGCATATGACATGTATGTACCATCCATCCATCCTCACAAAATTTCGCGTTTATAATATTACTAGCTGCGCCCCGAGATTTCACCCTCATCAGTGTCGATCCCGTAGGAATATCGGGATAAAAAGTATCCTTTGTGTTATTCTGATGGTTAAGCAATATTATTTTAAAGTTTCATCAAAATCCGTTTAGTAGTTTTTGCGTGAAAGAGTAGCAGACCAACCTCACAAACTGTCGCGTTTATAATTATTTTGTATTGTTCTCCGCATTGTAAATTGCGCACAAAACGGTGAAGGAAAACATCGAGAGGAAACCCGCATGTCCTAGAGTTAAAAATTCGAAGACATGTGACCTCTACCAACCCGCGCTGGGCCCGCGTGATGATTTACGGCCCACTCCCTCTCATCGAGAGGAGGTCTGTGTCCCAGCAGTGGGAACATTATAGACCGATTATGCTATGCTTATGCATTGCAACATTGTATAAAATCTTTAAAATAGAATAGATCATAATTCTGTCCCAGCTACGCCAAAACAAATACTGAACTATTTTCTATTTGATCTAACCACAAACTGTAACAATAAATTCTATTCACTAACAGATAAATAACAGCTAAAATAACAATGAAATTATCTTGTCAAAGCGTACTAATGAATCTAACGCAATTTGGACGCTGAAAAGGTGGGCTTAGACTATCGGAGCGGGGATATAATTAACAAGGATTCATACAAACAGCAAGTTTTTGGAACGAAGTTCTTTTATGGAACTTGCGGTAATAGTAAAATGCGAGAAAAAGCGACTCCATGCGACTTTTAATTTATGTAATAGAAAGATACAGAGAGAGAGAGATCGTTTACATGGTTTTCGAGGGTGCTGAAGCCGATATTGAGGTCAAAATAAAAATCAAACATGGAGGCTACAATTTTTTTTTAATGTACTTTTCACCATATTGTGATTTTCGCAGCCGCCATCTTGGATTTTTATTTTGAACTTCGTTTCTGCTGAGGTCCTCCGACCCTACACGTTTTTTTTTTATGTCAGACTTGAATTTATTTAACTCAATTCCTCCCACATTTCAGCAGCTATTTTTAAATCTCTTTACATGGGATGGGCCATGTAATGGGGTGAGCCTATTGGCATTGACGGACCTAAAGTCTATTGAAAACTTGGTCATCATAAAACATATTATCTCTTTCCCTGACCTGGGAAGTGAATCGCAGACTCTGCGCTTAATAGTCGTGCTTGCCACCACTAGATCAACGAGGCACTTATTCTCACTTAACATTCCAACGTATGACAACTGATGACTGATTTTTTTTTATTATTAAAAAATACGTTCGCAATATCCCTGATGACACGTGTTCGCGGCAGCACTTACAGTATTTTTAGTATGTTCACATCATCGATTTTGCGGAGATGGATATGTCGCAGGTTTTTCATAAAATTAGGGTTTTGATCAAAAACCTAGGTTTTTGATGAAAAACCGGAAGGTGACACATTTTAAACTCAATTTCATCATAAACCTGGGGGTCTACTCCGAAGTAGCATCGGCCGAATGTTCGGCCGATTCCTACTATGAAGTTACTATTCGTATTTTTAACGGTCGGTCCCGATCCTACACTCCCACACTCTTTCGAATATTGACTATGGTCCCGACCCAACTGAGCCGATCCGAACTTTTTCGCATTTTTCAATAATATTCGGTTCGGACATGTGTCGGTCCGACCCGAACATTCGCACTTTGCACTTCGGAGTAGACCTCCAGTAACAATCCAGATTTTTGATCAAAAACCTGAACTAGTTTTGGTTTATGAAATTATGAAATGAAATATTTCATTTCATAATTGGATTGATGGAGGAGAATATTGATTAGACCATGGATGTAATATTTTCATAAATAAATAATTGTTTTCTTTCTACTAAGTTACAAATGATGATGGATTGTTTTATTTATTTCATTTAAATTGATTTATTTGTCATAAAACAAAGTAAACCCGTGATTTTGACAAGAACTTTATCATAAACCCAAACTAGTTCAGGTTTTTGATCAAAAATCTGGATTGTTACAGGTTTATGATGAAATTGAGTTTAAAATGTTTGATCAAAAACCAAATTTTATGAAAAACCTGCGACAGATACATCTTCACGCTGAATTTTAACACTACGGACTGTTTTCTATTCTAATATCTGGTCACAAAACTGAAGAAAAACATCGTGAGGAAACCGGCATGTACTAGAACCAAACATTCGAAGACATGTGACATCTACCAACCCGCTCCGGGCCCGCGTAGCGGATTACGATTTACGACCCATTCCCTCTCACAGAGGAGGCCTCTGTCCCAGAAATGGGTACATTATAGACAGGTTATGCTTATTCTAATATCAACTCAGCCTATCGCAGTCCGCAGGACATAGGCCTCTTCCAGGTTGCGCCACAACACCCTGTGCTCCGCCTTCCGCATCTACTCCGACCCAGCAACCTTCTCAAGGTCGTCCGTCCATCTAGCCTGGGGGGCGTCCCACACTACGCTTGCCGATCTCATATCTACTGATATGGATATTGTCATCGAAACGAAATGCTTTATTATTCTTTGAAGAAAACCATGATTAAAACAGCACATCAGAGGGTAGTATGCGAAATCCTCGGCCACAATACGCTACTAAGTTTAAAGCAGTAAATTAGCCTTGAGTTTAGATGTTCAAGATGTGGTATAGACAGTTATATATTAATAGTATAACTTTAGATGTTCGTGCATGGGGTTTATATCCGGTTTAAACTGGTTTATATTGCCCATGAGACACGTAATACTAATTGTGGGTCTAAAAGGGTAGTCTTGAATTATTAACACGACTATAATTACCCTCATAATGACTCGCATGTAACTTTAGTTCTAGATATACAGGGTCAAATTAAATTAGCTAGCGAAACTCCGCAGACGTGATGGGTGTTGATATCTTCACAAATGATAAAAAACAATGATGATTTTTTTGGTGGGTCGTCGACTGCTTGTAGTGTTGTTACTTGAAGTATAAGTTGAGAAAATCAGTTTCCTTAAATTTTTTCGTGCTTACATTTGACAGACGTGATTGGTATCAATATACCAATCACGTCTGTCAAATGTACACAAAAAAACTGATCCTATTATAATATTATAAACGTGAAAGTTTGTATGGATGGATGGATATATGTTTGTTAATCTTTCACGATAATTTTATTCCGATATTCCCACGTGATCGAAACTTATGCGGGTAAAACCGCGTGGCGCAGCTAGTATTTCATAAAATAAAAAACATCATTTTTTTTTTTATCATGTTGAGATATCGATACCCATCACGTCTGCGGAGTTTCTCTAGCTAACTTAATTTACCCTGTATTATTATAGCGTTCTCTTAAAACTATTAGGTACCCAATAAGCCGCCAAGTCTAAGCGATACACACCTTTGACCCTTTTAGCCATAATCCAATTTATTTAGCCGTTCGCCAGTGGGTCCATATCCTAATCGTTAGCCGTATCGGTGAAAACCGTAATTATAATAAATGGGCTATTTTCCACTCGGCACCGTGAAATTATTATTTCAATTCACAAAGCTATAAATTTATTTAATAAAACATCGTTTTAGTGGCCGTTATAATGTAATTATTCCGATAATTTATTTGGTAATTGCTTCTTTGCTTTCAGATCATCATAGAAATATTTGGGCTTGTACCCAAGTAGGTAGTAGACACATCAAATAGCCGTCAACTATGCATTCTGTATATCAAACTAAGTAGCATTGCACGAAAATAATTGCTGGGAAACGACATTTATTTTTGGTGCGAAACTTTGCTGTTTGCCGTAGTGCGCAATGTAACAGAAAGAAAGAAAGAAAGAAAGAAAATACATTTATTAAAAAAAAAAAAAAAAACTCACGCGAAACGTTGTGCTTATGGATGCATGCCACGGTACAGGGGTCGTGGGGGTATTTAAAGTTGTATTATAACATTAAATACTTGTTTTCCGTAAAAAAAACGCCAGTAAAAGTTGGAATTTTGACCTTCAATATCTCCGTAACCAGAAGGTTCAAAGGTATGGTCCAGTAAGAAAAAATGATCGCAATGATGGGGACTACAAGTGACTCTCTGACTTGTTAAGTGTCTTTTTACACCAGTTATAATATACCGATAATTTTGATGGCTTAGGGCTGATTTTTTGATCCGTAGTTAAACTCAACCAATTGTTAAAAATAGTAACTAGTGGTAAATTTTTTGCAAAATGTGTTGGTCAATTGGTAGTTTATCTAATGGTTATTTTTTAACTAATGGTTAATTATTTGACCATTAGCAATTATTTTATATCATTAGGTGAACTAAAAATTTATCAAAATACAGATTTGCAAAAATTTAACCATTAGTTACTATTTTTAACAATTGGTTGAGTTTAACTACGGATCAAAACACCGGCCCTTAGTGGTTGGTGGTTGATGCCAAGGATCAACTACATATTTGCTTTCATATTTCATATGAACAGTGGGACTGGCACGAACGAGCGCTTTAAAACTGAAAATACTCGTGTCGCACATAAGATTTATTGACATAGTTTTAAAACTTTTTTCTTATTTTGAATTCGCAAAAATATGTACAATAAGACATTTCTTTTCACAACCATTCAAAATACCAACAAACCCAGCTTATTTCACTACCAAAACCTGCTAAGCCTTCAAAAACAGAACAATAACGTCATCTTGGAACTTCAAAGACAACTCAAAAGCGCGGCTTAAACACCGAACTTTATATAAAGAGGAGTAGTGTAGAGATTTAACAATCCTACCTGTGCCAAGTCCCGGAGTTTCTGTAATGAAAGAATAACAGAACTTGCTTATACCTGGAGGATCTAGCAAGTTATGACGCAGCTGAGAAAGTACTTATAGAATATGCTTCGAATCTCTTGCTGCTTGCAATTTTCTTGGCTTATCGCTGTGGTGTGAGGAAGGAAAGTAGGTTATATTATCAGTACTTTAATTCATTATGTCGTCAAACTGGATTTCGGGACTTCGTTTGGTTTGTAGGTTGATCATCAATTCAACTCAAAGTATTGATTTCAATTCAAACTAGTTACCTATAGGCACTTTTGAATCGACAAGGAGTCGAACAGTCAGAAATATGAAGCTAGTTATCCCTTCCCAATTGTATTAGGTTCCTACCAGGCATTTCTCAGTAATGGACCATGAGGAGTAGGGAAGAGTGAGTGTACCTACTTGTGTTGTGTGTGTGCGTGATAATCACGACTCTCCTACTCTTTTTCAAAGGAAACAGACGCGACGTGACTCAAATAGAACAATTTCTATAAAAACCTCAACGTTGCGTCGCGTCTGCCTGCCTTAAAAAGACACCTTTTCCCTATAAGGGGAAAAATTCTCGCCTGAACTTAATTTTAACTCAGTAAATTGATAAAACCAATCTATAAACAGTAGATAATTCTGCCTACCCCATAATTGGAAAAACTTGAACGATCCATTCACGTATATATTTTTATTAAAAAAGGAGACATCGGTCAAACTTTGTAATAACGTCTCCGTTCAATGGAGTATTAAACATTAATTATTAAACTTTTTTAATGAATTTTAAATTACTTTTTCTATCAACATTATAATATGTCATTAGTATTGATTTGTGTAGGCCTTGTTTACATCGGTAAACCATTTTAAAAGTAAATTGTGACACAAAAGAATCGCCACAGTTTTTGAACCTCTTCTGTATATTTACCTCATCATCATCTACCTAGCCTTTCCCAACTATGTTGGGGTCGGCTTCCAGTCTAACTGGATGCAGCTGAGTACTAGTATTTTACATGAAGCGACTACCTATCTGACCTCCACAACCCAGTTACTGGGTAATACGAAACCCCTTAGCAAGACCCCCCTAGTAAGACTGGTTGCTGGTTGCTTCTGTATGTAGATAGGAGTATTTACTACACCATGTAATATCGGGAATTATTTAATTAATCCTCTAACTTTTTGACCTTCTATGACGCTGTCAGTTTACCTCATTCGGGATCTTTATGTACCTTGTTATGGACATAAGTGTTTCGATAATTATGCATCCGACCTGTGTAGGAGGTTTCGATACAATTGTAGGATACTTTGTTTTGGTGAAATACATTGTATACTATGTTTCGTACCAATACTGTGGATGCAATGTTATGGACCAAAGGTTGCTTACATTTAAATGGTACCATGTCCGTGTTTACATCTTTTAGGGACTGTATCTGTTTGGTTTTGATAAATGACCCTCTAAAAACTTTTGTGCTTCTAATGATGCACGCGTTTTTTTAAATAAATGTGCCTCTTTTTAATTTTTTTACCTTTTCTCGTAATTGGTCGCAGTAAATAAGCTAGGGCATCCCGACCAAAATGGGTTAGGTTAGAACTGTTTGTTACCAATCACGCGCGACCCGAGATTTGGCTATTTGGCAGTTATTTGACTATTTAGTATTTTTACACAACAAAATGGGAATTACTTTATGGTAAAGATGCAAGAGTCTTCATTTTAACCAATAACGGTCTGTAAATTCTTGGAATCAGCCATCAGACACTAATGTACTACACAAACAATGAAGACTTAAAAAATCCGTCTGTGAAAACACAAAAATACAAAAAAAATAGACCTAAAATGTCCACGTCTTGGTCAAAACCGATGGCGCGTCAAAGCGTTACTTAAAGAAAAAAAATTACTCTAACCGCTTCAGTAAAACTTTACTTCGAAGACGTCCGAAAAATTAAAAACTTTGTACATTTTATCTCCTTTTCATCAGAAGATCGGTCAAGGCGGTGTCGAGTGCAAGACACTTTGGGGTCCGTAGCTAGTAGGCAACTTAAGATACAAAGGTCTTCAAAATAGGTAAATTTATTGTATTAGAGTTTCCATTAATATTTTTAGGACATCAAAATGGGATTTTTTGCCATGTAACCCAACACTGTGTGCCCCAAGGGTCGTAATATACTCGTATGTATCCCAACTTAGACAATAATGTAAACAAGAATTAGCATCGCCATACAACAATGGTGAAAACCTAGGCTAAAGAAAAAAAAAAACAAGGTGAAAACCGCATCAAAATCCATTGTGGACATTTGAAGAACTAAGCGATCATTAAGACAGACATGAAAACCGACGTTCGAAGACATGTGACATCTACCAACCTACACTTGGCTCACTTGGTGGATTACGGCCCAATTCTTCTCATCGAGAAGAGGCCTGCGTCCTAGCAGTGAGAACATTATAGGCTGATTATGATGTATAGATTTTATCAAAACATTTTATTATTAAAAAGTTAAGTATTAAAAATGACGTTGACATGACGAAGCAGACACCGTTTTCATCGTTTCTCTACAGAACCCTAAACCCGAAAATTACGACCTTTTAGCCGCAAAACTTCCCCAAAAAAGGGGAAAAAATTACTCTACTTGCCTTATAGCAGGCTTATTAAAGTTAAAGTAAGTAAGTAAAGTTCAGTCTAGCCTTAACTTAGATTAGAAATAAGGATTAATTCTTTGTTGGCGTGAACTTAGGAGGCAAGACTATGGCCGCATAGCCCGCATGCCTCATTTTATTACACAACTGTGTGAGGCAGGAGATGTAGCGATCAGCGGGTTTTAGATACCTGTTTTTGTAGACATAAATAATAAATTTGCGTTATTAAAAGACAGACAGATGTTTACGTGGATTTAGATTTTGTCAAATAATGATACACAAGGTTAACACATTTATGTAAACAAAAGTTTTAAATTAATAATTTATATTTAGATAGTACCTTCCTACTTTTGGAAAAACTTATATTATGGATACGATACGATAGAGAAGCATGGAAGAAAAAGACATGTTGCGCCGACCACAAATACATTGGGATACCTAAGGGCAGGAGAATGGTGATGATTATAGATACCAATATAATTTCGGCCTCTGTGTGCAAAGGCCGAAATTATATTCGTATTGATAACAATTTATTTATTCTAACTTTTTATCATTTGTTTCTTATATTTTTTTTACGTTCAAGCTTGTTTAATTTTATTTACATTTTATCGAACTAACACTAATTTATATACTATATACAATTATATACAAGTATATAAAACGAAAAAAGATAGAAAAAGGTAGGAGCTCATTGGGCATCATAAAATTCGTCCGCATCACTGTCAATGGGATAGGTGCCCAAAAGGCTGGCAGCATTACCACGTTGGATGACAATGCTGATTCTTTGGGTTAAAAATAGGCCAGCCTTCTGGTCGCGTGAAGAGTCAACCAACCGCTTGGCGATGTCCCGAAAAATTCGATGAGCACTCGGACCCCAAGGCCCTAGAGTTTCAACCCCAAACGGCTCAAACATATAGCTCCCAATAAGGTTGTTATATTTGCGCCTTTTGAGGTTTTCTGCTTTTTCTGTTTTTTTTTCTCATATTAATTTGAATAAAACCTTCAGACACAGGCTTTCCTTTTAGCAATTTACTAAGCAGCTTGTTTGTTGCAAATAGTTTTAGCATCATTCACGCACATTTAGTTCTACTATTTTTATATAATTTACAATCTTAAAACTTGATTTTCGCTACCTAAAGGGTGATTGCGTAACACACTAATAAACAGCTGCTTTCATTTTGACAGTTCAATAACATTCATTGCGTTATTTACGTTGCTGAGCAGATTTTTTTTTCAAACATATGACGCAATGGATTAACAATATCCTTCAAAATCATTCAGATTGTGATTGAAAGTGTGTAATGCTTTTTTTCAACCTCTTCTATCCGTAACTACCTAGCACAGCAAGGAAACAAAAAAATCATAATCTTGCAATTTTTTTTAATGAACACCTATCCGCGTTCCGCTTACATCTTGCAACACCATCCATCTTAAATAAAAGAGAAGCGCGTTCCTCACGTAGCCGGCATCGACCTCTAATTCTGCTGCTCCCTCCTACGTGAAATGGGTTGTTGCACCCGTTAACTAGTTCAGTTCCCGGGCGACGCACTTCGGAATTCATTCGTTATATTAAATATGAGATGTCTTGAGATGCCTGCTAGATGAATAGTCGATGTATGTAAGTAGGACAGTGTCCTTTGACTTTTGTAGGTTAGCATAATCTGTATTATGTTCCCACTTGTGGGACATAGGCCCCGGGGTCTCAGTGAGAGGGAGTGGGCCGTTATCCGCCACTGGGGCCCAGTGCGGATTGGTAGTTGTCACATGTCTACGAATTTTTGGTTCTAGGACGTACGCGTTTTTCACGATATTTTCCTTCACCGTTTTGAGAGCAGTGGTTATGAAATAATTTACATAAAGTGCCTGCCCGGGTTCGAACCTACGACTACAACTCGAAAGTCGCGGCCGTTTCCACTGGACCACCACTGCTCCCAAAGGGTTTGGCAGAGGTGTATTTACTTGATAGATGTCACATTTCTTCTGTATTATTTATTTTATTATTTATGTGCACACAGGATACGATACATATGGATATGACGTAATTATGATTTGAGTAGGTACAAAGGTACTGCTTATGCTTACGTCTTTGTTATTTTATATATATTTAAAGAAGCAAGTACTTTCACTGTTTGAAGGACCTTTTGGCGCTCGAATGACGTTGACAGAAGGGCGCTGTTGGTAAACATTTGTGAAATGTATTGAAAAAAACAAGATGGCGGCGGTAATTCCGATTTGAAACTTGCAGCGTTGTACAGACGCCAGCACGTTGTCAAGCTACTACAATATGTGAAATTTCTTTAGTAGATTTTCAACTTTATCGCTGAAGTATAAGGTTCAAAGTTTATTCGGAAAATTTTACAGTTTTGGGTAGCTTGGAGTGCCAGCTGCCCTCTGTACTTACATCTTGACTAATAGTTTGTTTTATTCTCTTTTTCTGTTGTTAAAGCTGTGTGCTTATCACATCGTATAGGAAAAAGGGTCCTTATGTGAGGCTCACACCCATTACAAACTCTCTGAATACAACAGGCATTGTCACAGGCAGGTTCCTCAAACTCAAACTCAAATCATTTATTTCAATTAAACCATTTACAGGCACTTTTGAATTGTCATAAAGTTTGTACCTACACCTGACACCTGTCAGTTGGACACGAGGACTTAAAATAGTTTAAATTTTAAAGACATATTCTTTTGTTGTTTGCTTTATGTTAATCCTGGTTATAAACCATTTGTGTGCCAAATTTCATCCAAATCCGTTCAGTAGTTTTTGCGTCAAACTGTCACAAACATCCATCCATCCATCTAAACTTTCACGTTTATAATATTAGTAGGATTTTGCATCACAGTAATCTTTATTTTCATTGCTTTAGGGTTGCCGTTAGATGTTAAATACTTTATACAGGTCTGATAGGCAGTTGCTCCATGTAAAATACTGCTATTCAGCCGCATCCGGTTAGACTGGAAGTCGACCCCAGCAAAGTTGAGATAAGGCTAGGCAGATGATGATGGGGTCTAGGATTATGTGCTGAATTCATGGTAACAGTTTGCGCGTTGATGTCTCTGCTACCCTGTATAACTGACAGGAGTCAGGAACGCATTCTCTAATTATTAGCAGCATAAGTATCCTCGTGGAGGCTGTAGTTCAGAATACCTACGTAAGTAAGTGTGGTCACAAATCGATAAATAAACACAATAATCCTTTATCTCCTCCATACCCCCGGGGTGGGTGAGTAGCCCCCTTATCAGCAATTGAACAATTTATTCCAAATTAGAAGGTCCAACACAAACTGATTAAAGCTTTATCTCACGCCGGGTGTCAGTAACGAAATTACCCCGTACGGAGGTAATTACCCTACTTTTGTTACCCTTTTTGTTACCTATAAATAGGGAATTGAACTTTTTATTAGTTGTGATTGGATGCGTTGTTTACGGAAGGATATTATGTTGCTACTAGCGCGCCCCGCGGTTTCACCCGCATAAGTTTCGATCCCGTGGGAAAATTGGGATAAAAAGTGGTAATCCTGGTTATAAACTATCTGTGTGCCAAATTTAATTCAAATCTGTGTAGTAGTTTTTGCGTGAAAGAGTAACAAAAATCTATTCATCCATCCATCCATCCATCCAAACTTTCGTGTTTATATTAGTAAGATAAGATTGCTACAGTTATTAATAATCGTTATTAAGTTACTTATGTATATAATCGCGTGCATGTCGGAAAACATATTGGATTTCATGGGTTTAAATTCTTTTGCGCGGAATACTAATTATTTTTCTAAAAGTAGCCTAAGTTACTCATTTAACATCACCTAGCTACCTGCGTGTGAAAGTGGGAAAGTGAAAATCCCGACAAAATCGGTTCAGCCGTTTCGGAGATTAGCCAGAACAAACAAACAGGCAGAAAAACATTTTAAAAGTAGTTTTTTTTTGTTATAAGTACCGCATATATAATATGTATATATTTTCATATGTATTTAGTAAAAAGCTGTTATTTTGGCATTCCAAACAGACTTACATTTTATTTATTTGTATGAATACCTAGATTACCAAGTCATTTTGATAAACTCTTTCGGTACACTCAGATCGTGAAAATTACGTTCGAAAAACTCAATAATTATTCACTTATCACAATACAGGGTGTCAGGAGAACGCTTCCGAAGCCAGAACGTAGATTATATACAACCTTTATGCAAACGGATACCACTAACCTTTCGCCTGAAATTGATTATTTTCGCGCCTCACGTGGACTTGGGGTCGTCAGCCGCACAGCTGTCGGCGAGCGCGCGCGCACTTTGAACTTGAGGTCACGCGCAAGCGTCAGATGATATTTATTTACGAATACATTGCTTGTTAGAGTTGTAAAGAAAAAAAATGTGTTTAATAGCAAATAATGGTTTAATTTAACTGTTCTCACAGCATAGTGTACGAAAAATGCTAAAAAAATAGGTAAAATTGTTCATTTTTTTTTCTCATTTTTTTATGGTATCGTATCGAGAATCAGTAGCCCTATCACCTGTCTTCGTTTTCGGAAGCGTTTCCCTGCCACCCTGTATATCAAAAAGTTTCATAGACTTGTCTTGTAAATACACTGTCTAGGTGACTTAGGCCTACCGTTCATGACGCAACTCACAAGTAACGTCACGTTACAATCTCAAACCAACAATGAGTAACCAGAATCCCACACTCTTTCAAAATCAAAATCAAAAGTCATTTATTCAAATTAGGCTGAGAATCAGCACTTTTTAAACGTCAAAAGTACAAAAGACAGTCCCCCAAAAACGCCCGCCCTTCACCACTTCCTAGTGCTATCACTGGGAAGAAGAAGTGGCGCAACAAATTCCCCAGCAGCACAGCTGTCTCTAAGGAGGAAGCGTCAGCGAAACCCGCGTAATTTTAATTTTCTTACGTTTCTTGCAATTTGCAAGTCAGTGTTAGATTGAATGTTGATGAAATACGATTCGCTACCCTCTCACAGAGAGGAGGCCTGTTCCCCAGCAGTGTGAATATTATAGGCTGATTATTTCACGCGGTTTTGCCAGTATGGAACCTCCTTAGAGATTGCTAATGTAACGCGGTCATGCTATGTTACAGGGAGCTTAAGATCGTCGGCAACTTGTATTGCAAACAGACTTACAAAATGATTACAATACATATAATAATATATTTTGTACTTAGATACGAATAATTTGGAAGGGGCAATTCTCGTAATTTTAAGAACGTTCACAGTCTCGATCTGTCAAAAATATCTCTAATTTCCATAAATTTTTGACATTGACTGTCGCTGAGATGAGATTGCGACTAGATTTTGATTGTTTTTAATTGCGGGAACTAGCCTTTGTCTTTGTCTGTATGTTACCTGTTCACGCCTAAACCACTGAACGGTTTTCGATAAAATTTGAAAAGGAGATAGATGACATCCTGGGGCAGGACATAGGCTACTTTTTGTTCGGTAGCACATTCCCGTGGAATAATTTTCAACATACACGTGTACCCTCCGGCAGAATCTAGTAAATATATATGTAATCGAATAAATAAGTAAAAATATTGAGCAAAGAGAATGAGTTTGAACAATACATCGAGAAAACTAAATTATCTTGCCAATTCTCTACCAAACCAATCGAATTCAGTAGGAGTGCAGATAAACACAATAGCTACTTATTGAATAAATTGCCTCCAAGTTAATAAGGGTATGTTTATTTCAGGTAACATTTTTCCAACCGTGCCCCACTTGGAGGCCGACCTCTATGCTCGGAGGCCTCCGACCCGTATTGGAGGCCTCGTGCCAAATTGATCGCGAAAGGATACCGGTAAGCAGAGAAGTTAATCGAATGCTAGTCATCAGTAAAAGTGTATCTTGTACTACATGAATAAATACTCGTACATTGCGATGTAGAAAAGGATATGTTCCCCGTTCCTATGTTATACGCAGTCAATGGTTTTTATTTTTATTTATTTATGCATACAGTTTTATACAGGTTTATGTTTGTTTTTTGTACCATTAAACCAGAAATGTTTTGTATTGGTACTCACATTCGCTATAAGAACACTCCTTAATGATTACTAAGTATACCTTATATTTACTTATTATATATCATTTCCACCGAGACCCCTCTGTGCCTCGGAAAGCACGTTAAGCCGTTGGTCCCGGTTGTCATTCGTAGATCTTTGACAGTCGTTACGGGTAGTCAGAATCCCGAAAGTCTGACAACCAGTCTTACCAAGGGGTATCGTATTACCCAATTACTGGGTTGTGGAGGTCAGGTAGGCAGTCGCTCCATGTAAAATACTGGTATTCAGCTGAACCCGGTTAGACTGGAAGCCGACCCCAACATAGTTAGGAAAAGGCTAGGCAAATTTGGAGGTATGAGGAACAGGGTGTAAAGTTCACTCATCCTCCATAGAAAAGGGAGGATCCTCCGACCATACGGTTGTTGTGTCTGGCGGGCAATTGCCCAATGATTGATATTGGGAAATTATATCTATGCTAATTGCACGGTAAACTCTGCTTGCGAGATGCAGGATTTGCGTGGCGTCAGTATGACGCGTTGTTCGCATGTGGCGTTGTAGATACCGCTACACAGATGATGATGATAATATATAATTTCCACTGCTGGGCCGCGAATCATATTTAGATCAACATACAACCTGATATCATCTGCCTAGCCTTTTCCCAACTAGGTTTGGATTGGCTTCCATAGTGTCTAACCGGATGCAGCTGAATACCATGTATTTTACATGAAACGACTGCCTATCTGACCTGTAACACAATACCCTTTGGCAAGACTGGTTGTCAGACTTTCGGGCTTCTGACGACCCGTAGCGACTGCCAAAGATCCACGATTGACAGCCGGGACCAACGACTTAACGTGCTTTTCGGCACGGACGGTATGATATGTACAGATGGTCATCAACCGCGGCATGCATAGCTTAACCAGATCGATCGACCAGCGCGGCTGTTATAACTTATCTGCAAATTCCAATAAAAAAACGTTAGAAAATGTGAATTTCGCGGGCAACCCTGACGCTTTCGCCTTAAGTAGGTACCGGGTAACATTCTATTAATGATTTACTTACTTGTGTTGTCATTTCGTTAGCTTTGAACAATGTCTAGTCATCCAATTCCTCTAAGAGAGGCTTCTGTACAAGCATATTACTCATTACTCATAATGAACCATTCTTCCTTACTTTAACCGTCATTAGCGCTTCTTATCCCTTCGTAATTAACGATAAAAGACATGTGTACACATCTCCATGGCTAAAGTAAATATAATTAAGGCGAGCCTTATTGTTTTCGACGTATTAGAAAGTCGTCACAGTACTGATAATATATAGAAGTTTTAACGCAAATAACGGGCATTTTAGATTCTGTAGATGATGGAGTATCACGAATATTCATAAAAATTTTGTTTGTTGAAAAAAACATTGCACAAAAAACCTTACTGTCTTCTGCGTATTTAAATATTTTTAGATTACTGTTATTATGCACAAGACAATATAACCTCAAAACCTGTGTCAGTTGGAATTAAGCTTTCAAAATGCTAAATGCTAGATGTGCGCGGTGCGCGTGGCAGTTGAAAATTAAACAAACCCTTCCCCTCTTCACCCGCGCGGGGAATGTTTTCCATGCAGCTCGGAAAACAAAAACATCGTATTTTCACACACAAATGTGTATGGCCACGCGTCTTTGTTTTGACGTTTTTGTGTAATATATCGAAAAAACACGCGCAGGAGACGCGGCTTTAGATGAATAATTTATATAAAACAAACTTGTTTTTTTGTTTAGCTGAGTGATTTATTTATTTATTATGGTACACCAACAGCTTCTATGTATAATATATATTAGGTAATATAGATCATAATTGTCTCGATCTTACACAGTCGCCAATTATAGGTTTACCAGTAGTTTCAGAAATAATTGATCACACATAACAAAGCTAAAGGAAAGCTAAAAATTATGGAAAAATCTTTCTCTAACTTAACTAGAGTGATGACCGTTTTACGTGGATGAGATGCATATTTTCCCCCAACTTGTTCTTTTTGTGTTTTTTCTCTGCGTCATGTTTGCCGCAAATAAACATATTTACTTTCTTCTTTTCTGTTCTATATATTGTGTGCTAATGAATCTTCTGCTTATATAATATTTAGTGCCAACACTTCCACTATCAGTAATAAATTGAAGTGAAACGCTGATACCTTTTACGTATTGCGTTTCACACAAGCTGAATGAGTGCCGACACGCCTGTGATCATCGGAGTAAGGCAGACGTGTTTGATATCGTTGTTAGTACTATACTAATAGGTTCTGTAGGCTGCGGTACGTTAGTACCAATTTATTTTTGGTCCTTTGGGAGCGTAAAACGGCTTAATGAAGACGTTTATATTCACTAATGAGGCGCTTTGTGTCGTTATAATGTGTAAGGATTTTTTTTTTTATTTTAATTATTTTCTCTGAGGGCCTTGGTTAGTGGCAAACGCTTTCAAAGCGTTTCGTATTTCTGCAACCACTTTGAACAGGATTGACATAAGATTTTCGTCAGTCTCATACATATTTCGCTTTTCCATCATCGTTATCGCTAATAGAACGACACTATAAATTGAAATTGTTTATTCTACAAATATTGAAATCAATTTTACACCTGATATTATAAATAAAATTAAAATAAGCTAGATGAGGTCGGCGTTTCCTATCAGAGTACTCTGAGAAGAAAGGCCGAAGCAAACTCAGAGGTCACAGTCTCTTTTAAAGTCCAAACTTGGTCAGATCATGTGAAGACCAGGTAGATTGATGGTCTAGGCTC
This sequence comes from Apamea crenata, assembly GCA_949629185.1. Classification (NCBI taxonomy): domain Eukaryota; kingdom Metazoa; phylum Arthropoda; class Insecta; order Lepidoptera; family Noctuidae; genus Apamea; species Apamea crenata. Next base: position 1,662,924 of record OX451375.1, read on the forward strand.
CCTTCTTCTTCTATTTTCTATCAAAGTTTGTCTTTAAATATTGCGTTTTTTGATAAGACCGTCCATTGTGTAATTCTATGTAATTTCTACATTTAAATGATAAATGATTGTATTTTTGTAAGTAGGTTTGTACAACAAACACTTTTAGACTTTTACACGTCAATCATATTTTAAAACTAGATGAGGTCGGCGGTTCCTATCTGACTAGTCTGAGAAGAAAGGCCGAAACAAACTCAGAGGTCACAATCTCTTTTAAAGTCCAGACATAATCTTGGTTAGATCATATGAAGACCATGTAGATCGAGGTCTGAGATGGTGTTTTGAGGAAAGAACCACACAGATTGAGAGGACCTGTCCAGTCAGTGCACGAATTTGTCAGAAATTGTACAGCTCAACTCAAAACTTAAGGAGCTCGAAGATTCGACGAACAATACCAGAGAAAGGACATTTGGGTAGGCCACATTAATTACTCAAACTGCCAGACCATGACTAAAACTAACAGAACAGAGAGAAAAATTTAAAATAATAATTATAAATAAAATGACCCACATAGTCTTCACATTCACAATAATTAAAATAATAGAATACTTTACAAAGTAAACAAATGTCACAGTATATATAAAATTCTTTAATATCAAAATATATATAATAAAAAAAATAACAACGAGACAGAAATAAAAATAAAAACATTCAATATGTAAAAATTGGAAGCACCTTAATCCCAAGCCTTTTTGTCCTCGATATAATCCTTAACGGTATAAAAGGCTTTCTGGTACAATTTAAGTTTAATGAATGATTTGAATTTATTAAGGCTTAGATCTAGAACTTGATTTGAAGAATAACATGCATAATCAGCCTATAATGTTCCCACTGCTGGGACACAGGCCTCCTCTCTTCGAGAGGGAGTGGGCTGTAAGCTACCACGCGGGTCCAGTGTGGGTTGGTCAATGTCACATGTCTTCGAATGTTTCCTCACGATGTTTTCCTTCACCGTTTTGAGAGCAGTGGTGATGAAATTATTTACACAAAGTAAAGTGCCTGTCTGGGTTCGAACCCACGATCCACAACTCGTAAGTCGGGGCTGATACCAGTGGGCTACCACTGCTCTACATATATTTCTACATTATTATTTTTTTAAATTTATATCTGAAATTTGTATGGTATACATAATAAAAAGTATTTTATTCTAGTTTTTTAATCGCCATTGATTAGTCAATCTACCGTGAAAACGGTAGGTATGCAGCTAGCATGAGAATGCACAGCAGATTTGGATCTCAATTTTTGATTGAATATCTGACCACGATTTGTAATTGACTGCCCACGATTGACCGAACAGCAGTGAATCACATCATTTGACATGGAGTTCGACAGCAAATCAAAATTGAATGGGCTTTCATAGCCAGGGGGTTAGTCGTAAGTTCGTAACAATACGCCGGCAATATCAAAATATTCGGTTGACAATTGTGAAGATAATGAACTTCAGTGGGTAAAAAGACTCATGGATTGCACAACATTCTACATATTGTTTTAAGTTGGTAAGTAAAAAGCTTGTGTGAAAAAATAATAAAATATTTTTTGTTTCTGTGTGAATATTGTGTGCCTTACTTATTTATATACTTTATTGTACACCACAAAAATATATTTTAAAAAAAATAACGAATACTAAAAATATACAATGGGCGGCCTTATCGCTTGGTGCGATCTCTTCCAGGCAACTATGGAATGGACAGTGATTTGCACACATAAAATGAACCCCATTTTATACCCCGTTGGTGCAATAAATATAATAAAATAGATACACAGATACTTAACTTGTGTCAAATGAACTAATTATCTTTCTTTCTTAATATAAATAAAAATGAACGTTTGAACGTTTGTTTGGATGAATGAACGTTCGTAGATAAGCACATCACTTGAAAACGGCTGATTCGATTAGGCTATTTATCGTTTTAAAATGTTCGTAATAGCCTGAAATAGGTTTTAATGCAAGGATGAATTGCCCGGAAAATTGAAAAGTGTTTTTCTTATGGGATTTTTAATGAATTCCAGAACATATTGAAATTTTGACAGACCATCGTCTGTCGGGCCAGCTAGTAAAAAATAAAAGTAAACTAAACTTTATAAAAAAATCTGTTCTAATCTTTTTCCTCTAAGAATACAAACGTAACTACATTTCTTGGCGCGCTAATCGAACAATATAACCGTTCGTCGATATGTACCAGGCGATGGAATCAGCCTTTAGGAAATTAAATCTCGTCGACACTTCCTCGAGACTTTACATTTTAATGTAGAAAACTGTAACACCGTTCCGTAAAGACACTTTGCTCAGTGAATTGGTGGACATTTTCAAAGAAAGCTTATGTTATTTATCATCATTATTTGCCCTTATTCCATATTATTTTACCTAACTGTCATAGAAGGATTTAATTTAACAACTAGTGGACCTGACAGAGGTTGTCATGCCTGAACAGTGCCATCTACCGGATCCAATTGCAAAGGACAATGACCAAAAGTCGCACTAAAAAGTCTTATGCATCAAGATCAAAATATTATATGTAGTCATTATTTTCATAATTTTTTACAACATTACGCTTCGGAGATTTGATTTTTGAACAGGGAATTTAATTTAAAGTAAAAAAGTGTTGATTGATATTGTTTTATTCCCTTTACATGTCGTTCCGTTCCAAACGATATGATTAATATAACCCTGAACTTTGAAAGTGTCATGATGACGTCTTTCAAAAAACATGTTAAAAAATTATACTTTGCCGATTCTACATTAATTAAAAATAACTAAAATAAAATAGAATAGAATTTTTATTTAAACGATTATCATTTTTTTAGAGCAATAATGGCCGTTCGTGTATGACATGTCAAACAAAATAAAGTATATAGTTTTCAAGTTATTTCGATTTTTTTGAAAATCTTCTAAACCTTTGTTTACAAAAAAAACTTTTGTAGGAGTTAATATGATAAGAATAGTCTATAAAAAACAAAGTTTGACTTTGATGCAGCATGGGATTCCATACATCCATGAGTATTGTCCTATAAACTATCCAAAGAACCACTCAATCACACACGAAAAATTCCATCAAAATAGGTCCAGCCGTTTAGGAGTTCGGGGTCATACACACGTCCAAATTAATTATTGTTACAGGATTATTTTTAAAAAACTATCAACCTCGCAGGACTATATTAGTAACATAATAAACAATAACTTTTGCTCTATGACTTTATACAAAACTTAATAAAGTTACCAAAAATAATGTCAAGTTTTTATTATAGTAACACTTTTTAGATCTGTGTTTTGTAGTAAGTACCGCCCCTGTATTTTCAACGCACTGTTTGTTTACTTATCTAGAACTTTATGTTGGTACCACATAGAGTTGTTACATTTAGAGCGATCGGTTTAAATATTTTTAATTATAATATATTATGAAAAAAAAAACGATGAATAATTAAAAGTCATAAAACAAATTTGTTATTTATGATGATATGAGTACTATTAGTCCTGCGAGGTATTAGTGTTTTACAAGGTAACCTGTAAGCATAAAACCATCTTTATTTATTAAAAATCTTCTGTAAAAAAAAGGGTGCTCAATGGTAAAAATCTCGAATAAATTACACTACGGTGTAACCGGCGACCAAATTTAATGTATTTTCGTGAAAGCTCGCGTTGAACGGTTGGTATTAAATGACGTGAGAAAAATTATCGTTCTCTCTCTCTAACCTATTGCTCTCTCGCTCTGCCGATACACTTATGTGCGACGATGCTTCAGTCGAGTTTTAAATTGTTCCCGTAAAACAGAAAGGGTGATTTTAGGATCGATTTTTCGCGCTATGGCTTTTTATGTATTGAAATTTTAGCTGAGTGAGTAATGTGTGGTATTTTTTGAGGAGAATGTGTGAAGGGATTGATTGTAATCATATATGTATATCCAGGAGAAAGTTGGGTTTCGCTCTAATTCATCATCTGCTAGCCTTTTCCCAACTATATTGGGGTCGGCTTCCAGTCTAGCCGGATGCACCTGAATACCAGTATTTTACATGGAGCGACTGTCTATCTGACCTCCACAACCCAGTTACTAGGTAATACGATACCTCATGGTAAGACTGGTTGTCAGACTTTCGGGCTTGGGACTACTCGTAACGACTGTCAACCCAAGTAGCACAGAACTGCATTATAAATTTTCACGTAAGGCCCACAGCGTTAATCTAAGCATTTATACCGACTTATTTGAGTTCACCCAGGCAGCAACAGCTGTTTAGAAAAAGGCGAGGCGCACTATAACGCTTTCTTCTGTACTGTAAATCTATTAAGCACCACAAACACGCCACAGATGTCACTGTTATTCAGCGTTTAGTAGTGCAGTACCCTATCAGCTGCATGAGCGCATGGTTGTGAACACAAATAATGCAGTTTTCTGAATAAAAACCCAACCGTGTACTATAAAACCGTTGCATTTTAAGAGAGAACATATCAACTTCTATAACGTAAGCAGTTACTTTGTAATGTTATTTAACAAAGATTTAATGCTTTATGCTGCATACAGATAAACTTTTACCCCATTAGCCAGGTTTCGAATAACAGCATTTATTTAGGCCAAGACAGAACTTAAAGTGGACTTTTAAGCAGTTACATAGCAGCAAACCTGTCAGCCATTCTGTCTTGGGCTGAATAATTTAACTTTCGTAGGCATTTAATTTGCTGATTGAATTATATGTAACCATGAAATGAATATTTCTACACCAGGCCATTTTGACAGTTTCTTGACGTAATATTGGAAAAGAATATTGGACAAGACGGGTTCCGTATGTAATATTTATCCATTCATAAGAAGTTTCCAGTTGAACAACAAAGAAGAAGTGTTTGCCTATCCAATAAAATCATCCCGATTTGGAATATATATATCTAATAGAATAAAACATTGCGATACCTACTAGTGTGGTTGTGTTAAATCATAAAGATATAAAATGTAAATTTGTGTGTATTCCTCATAAAGAATACCACTATTTCATACCGCTAGGACATACTGTTTGAAAATAATATACACCATTGCATACTAATTGTTTTAACTTTTATTTTCTTTCCTCATTAAAAAAAATATTTTGCACATTGCACAAGTGTTTAATCATTCCTGACACATAATAATATAAAATACATTTAAAAAATCTTCCGCAAATACTGAAAATACCTGGCATAGATAAATTCGTGTAAGTAACGCCTCAGTAGAGCTTGCAAAATAGTACGGGCTATTCGCTGTTAGCATCTTCATAGGTCCGAATGTGTTTTTCTTTTTAAAGTAGGTACATTTTAGGGTATCCCACCCTGGTCCAGGTCTTGAATTCTCATCTTTTAATAATTTCATGGGGTATTTAGTACTTCTCGGTGGCCACCGTAAAAGTCCCTTAGTTTCCCACTGTGCAGGAACGACTGACAGAGTGGCAACACCTCCTTCTAATCTCTATAGTCTGAACGATTTTGTAAGGCATGTTCTGTAAAAAAACAACAAAATCATACTTAGGTATTAAATAGTTCATGTATTTTCTATTTAATTAAATTATATTAATAGGTAGCCATTTAAATTACAATTTTAATTAAGTAATTGTCGTCGAGTAATTACTAAAAAGGGAATAAAATAGTTTTAGCAGAACCACAGCGGGACCCTAAAAGCTTGGATCCATAAAGGTTATCTGGATAACTGGCGCAAAATGTGAACCACTACTACTCGTCATATCGATCCATGGCTGATTTGTTTCTCACAAGTGCTTAACTATTTTACTATTTACTGAATTATAGGCCACATGAGAACACCTGTACAGACCTTAGCATTAAATTAAGATTAGAACTTTTCACTTGCCATCCGCCATTTTTCACTGCGTGACTGTGAATTATTGTAAAATTGTATCTTCTTATTTTGCTTTTATTTTAGAAGATATCGATTGGAATTGATTTGGTTTACAAATTATTTACATGTAACCAGCTTTTTATCAATTTCTTTGTAAAAAACCATAATATTTACTTCGTTCACTGTCCATTTAAGTTAAGTTTTTTTTTGTATTTAGTGGTATTATGAGAGCGCGTGAAAATTTTGAACTAAACATGTATGGTATTTCACAGTAAAGTTAACTCCCCAATAAGATTTCAAACATAATAAAAAGAAATCGAAGTTTTGCTTACCTTATATTATATTCACAAATGACACTTGAGATCTTGCACACAAAACGTACACATCGTGTTTAACAAATTGACAGTTCATATTAAAGAAAAATAAATAATAATGTTAATGCATTCCACAATTTCGCTCAGAGTGTACTTTCAAATGTGTAGAAGCATATAAAATGTACACATTCGTCTTTCGTGCTGTATTATAGATAACACGTGGCTTGTTAATCAGGCAATTTTTAGCTCTTGGGGTGATTGTTACACACATAAATGCTAATATAATGTTGATATAATTCAATTATTTGATAATGGGAATTCTTATACAGCTATGTGCTGAATTATTTGTGCCCAAATTAGAGTTATATCAGCAGAGGATGCGCTGTCTACGCTGTTATACAGCAAGTTTATGCAGCCAATGTTTTCACGGTGCTCTGTGAAAATGCTGTTATAAAGCACTTTTGTGCTACTTGGGAAAGATCCACGAATGACAGCCAGGACGAACGGCTTAACGAGCTTTCCGAGACACGGAGGGGTCTTGATATGTGAAGATGGTCACTCATCCGCGGCAAGCCTAGCTTAACCTGATCGATTGACCCGTGCGGCTGTTATTACTTAGCCACAAGCCCCTCTCGCTTATCTCGGCTATCGCTCCAACTACTTATAGGCTAGTAATTGGCAACTACTCACTCGCCAGAATATTGAATTATGATCTGTAGATATAGGTAATGCACCAGTGGGAACAAATTTTTGTGAAAGTTATCGTTCAGAGTTAATCGTTACATTTGTCTCCTCAAGCAGCATCGCTTTTAATTGATCTACATTATTATAAAGAGTATTCTATTCTATTACAGAAATCAGCTGCTTCACATAAAAGTGCAATACTTACGAGGCCAAAACGTATGGTACAGCTCATTTCTAGGCGGCTAATTGTTAGGCGGTTGGATCAAGGGCCTGATTCAGAAGGCAGTACTCCTTGATACGGCTCGCATTTTGAGGAGGTCCCTGTCTGTGGAGTCCTAACCACCGGTAGCTTGGACCCTGCTCCCGATACCGGCGGTCTCCTATTTTTTTTTTTTATTGTTTTTTGTTTTGGGTTGTTTTGTTATATTAGGTAATATTTAAAAATGTATTTAAAATAACATACGTTTATTTGCGGTAAACATGACGCAAAAAAGAACACAAAACCAAAAAAAAATTAGAAAGGGTTGGGGGAAACAGCCGTCCACGGCAAACTAAGTAAATAAATAAACAAAATAATTTTAATAAGGGGTTTAGGAATCATAACACTTTGCGCATCGATGTCCCTGCCAACCTGTATATCATAACAAACATAGTGATCTCCTAAAACACAACTCAGTTTACATTAAAGTATATCCAATGTCCAACAGTTAGGGGCAATTTATGATACTAGGTTGAAACACTATAATTACTTGTTCTCGAACATTTGATACCGGTACTATAACGAGATATTTAGCCTCGATTTGTGATATAATGTTGATCGTTTGGACATTGATACTGTATCGATTGTAGATTTGTGACCGACCTATTAAAAGATTGGATTTCAGTTTAATTTTAATCATATTTTGACAATTTGCTTTAATTATAGCAGTTTTGGTATAGTTTGCTATCATAAAATTTTATATAATATGTAACATAATCAACGCAAGACCTCATACACCCCAATTAGAGTATCGAATTAAAAGCGTAATACAATGACCAAAACTTATTTTTTTAATGCTATCTATAAAGAATAAAAGGAAAAATTAAGAAAAAAGGAAATAAGAAAGAAGAAAAGGAATGAAGTTTTTTTTTAAGAAATATTTAAAAGTGTTTTTAAGGATTATTAGGGAGAGGGTATTGACTATTACTTTGTGCATTTAAAATTAAATCTTATAGAATTGAAATAAGATTAAATTTTCTAGTATGGCGAAATATATAATAAAAGAAAACCTAAATTAAAAGTTACTGAAATCGTTTCAGTAACTTTTAATACACACTACGACATACATACTACTACACACATACTTTTTTTTCTGTTTTTTTTCGTACTCAATTATGAACAAACTACTCCCAGGATTTGCGTTTATTCTGTTACACCTTGTATAGTGGGGTTTCTTGCCCAATTTTCTCCATACGATACCTTTTGGAAGGGGAATAGAATCCTACCTAGAATCTATTCTATGTTCTTGTGAATTTTTGATGTTCAAAAGTGCCTTTTAAAAATAAATAAATGGTTGAAATAAATGGTTCGACTTTGACTCATTAGTAAATCGAGTACAAAAGGAATGATAAAGTAAAACCAGTTCAGGTGGAGATACATAGATGACTCCGCCATGAAGTGTAAATGTGGTACTTTTCCACAAACTACGGGACTTTGAATATAATTTCCTACATGTCCTGCTGCGTTACGTGAACTGATACACTCTAGTGATGGCACCAAACACGTATCCGAATTCTGAGCAGAGTCCATTTAGATTGTCATCGACGCTCCAAGAAGACTCGTTTTTTAATCCTTTCCATATCCTCACGACAAATTAATTTACCGGCAGCGACAAAAAAACCCCGCAAACCAGGGCTTTATGGTAAAATGTAAATAACTCAAAAGGGAAGCTGTGGTGAAAAGAGCTACCCGTACCTCTATTTGGGCAAGTCGGGTAATTTAATAACGTACCCTAGTACCCCTGATAAGGGCTATCGATTTGCAATATTTACCCCCAAATGGGAGACTGGACATATACTAGTTTTGTAAGATGTAGATGCGACAGTTTGCTATGATATTTAGTAAGTTTTTAGGGAATCAGAAAAAAAATGTTTATTTGGCTCAGTATATGCATGGAACACATTAAATTAAGTTTTAAATTCGATTGAACTGGGACAAAAGTAATACTTGATTTCATCCTACTTCCTTCTAATATTATAAACGCGAAGGTTTGTAAGGATGGATGGATGGATGGTCGTTACTCTTTCACGCAAAAACTACTGAACGGATTAAGATGAAATTTGGCACACCGATAGTTTATAATAAATTAAGAGAATAAATTAAATGTGATAATATAAAAACGCTCATACAACATTCAATGTAGAAGATGAAGCTGACTATACCTATTAATAATCAACGAAAGCTGAAAGCTGACTATGTAATTTAAAACGTTCATTATCTAGTCGCTGTGTCATTTCGGCGACAAACAAATGTCAAAAACTTGTCAAAATGTAGGGAAATTAGAGGCATTTTTGACAGATTGAGACTGAGGAGGACCCCTCAGTGATACGCGGACTCAATTTAAGATGTCCTATCTACCACATTAAACTCCTCTCCACAGGAGTCTCTTACCAAAATGCAGATTATTGGTCGCCAACCTTTGGTCCTTCACCCACTTTCATTTTATTATCGCGCGGCCATAGCTCCGCAAAGGTCGTTAGTTTGAACCCCGGCGTAATGTTTTCCAATTATGCATGCAATTTTGAACTGTCATTAGTTTGTGAGGGCCTGGGGAAGTGATAATTTTAAATAGGATGGTGGTTAACTAGTAAGTTTATGGAGCCTCTATGGGCATAGATTTTTTATAGATAAATTATTTTATTTCTATTAGTTGGTTTGTTCAAACACTTTTACAAGTCAATATTTTTTTTTTAAACTCGATGAGAAGAAAGGCTAAAACAAACTCAGGGGTCACAGTCTCTTTTAAAGTCCAAGATTATGTCTGCGTAATCTTGAAATTGCGGATATAAAAGAACCAGTATATCTATTAAAATATTACAATGTAAGTGCGTATAACCCGACCATGACATATGCCACTGTACCTAGCGTTAAGAAATTTTAAGTGAATAAAATAATCATTAATGAAAAAAAAAAAAAAATTGTTGACATCTGCTAGAGCGCCACTAGTGGCGTATTGCTGAACTAACATGACACCTAAGCTGTTTGATATAAACATTCGTCCCAACAAGAATTTTTAAAACAAAAACGATCACAACAACAAAACATTTGTTGTCAATATCTTTACACTATCTCAGGGGGCTCATTACCAGCAGCAGGCAGAAGTTGAACTGAACTGCATTTTTGTTCTGAGTCATAGAACAAAAAAGCAGTGCAGTTAAACTTCTGCCCTGATATAAGAGCTGGTGGTAAGCCCCCAGGAGTTGATAAAACCACAAACAAGTTATATGTCACCCAACAAACGCTCCTATCGACACAATTAAAACAAGCATAACATACATAGTCACATTAAAACTTCCCCGGTCGTCCCAGCGGAATGTCGTGCGATATAACAAAAGTCCGTGTTATGCAATCTTGTCTGATAGTTATGTATTTTTCGTATCTTCAAATAGGTCAGCATTTCCTCTTATGAAATCTTTTGCTATTGGCTGGGAAACTTGTAAAAATGGGGCGGTTTCAAATATTTTTTTGTTGGTCATTTTTTTAGTTTTCCAATGTTGGCGTTGTGTATGTATAACTTATGGTCTTTTTCACTATATTCGTATAAGTATTAATAAGTTAAAAATTAAAAAATAACATAAAGCTGTTCTCGTTTAAATAAAATTGCACAAAACCCTACATCACTAGAAAGATAAGTCAAATATTACTTAAGTATAGGAACTAAAGCAGTGTTCATAATCTCAGATACTTATGTACATTCCATCGCCACATAATCAGTTATCTACTTTAGTGAAATGTATTCTAAGTTGATTTTTCAGCGAACTTTTGTATCAAAAAGGGCCTAATATGTTTTTGGTTGCAATGGAATTCGAACTTTGTTAGTATGACATTCAATTTGTTGTTACATAACTTGATCTCAAATTCCTGGCTCTAATATAGCAGAAAGATAGGAACCAATGGAAACAGATGAATGGATGAAAAAGACGTACAGTCTGTTGTCAACATTATCTGACCCACCCTAAAAACAAACGAATTTGGACCCTCTGCCTGTAGCATTAAGGTTTATTCAACTTATATGAGCTTGTCAGAGAAGTGCTCGAGGACTTGATGAATAAATACAATAACAATACAGACACGCAAATTTGATCTTTAACACGTAACACTGAGGTAAACCCGCCTAACAATGTCGGTGCCACCGGCATTATATATCATTTTGTTAAGCTATTTTAATCATTATCTCGTTCACATTAAAGTTGAAAAGCTTAAAAGTCACACTTCATAATTACAAACGAATCTTTAATTTCGCGTATTTCTAACAAGTTCATGTGGCTTAGCGGTTTGATGCTGGATTGGCGACGAACAACATGTGGGTTCGAAAACACAGTCCACCTATCATCAGTTTCTTTTTTAATTTGTTTTCATTTCTTTAATATATCTTACATTATTAAAGAACGACCAATATGATTTACGCCTAATAACTTATCTTGTAAACAGGTGGGTAAATTAAAAAAACTAAGTTCACAGAATTTATATTTACCAAGAATGGTTGGATACGAAGTAAAACATAATATATTTGCTCCGTGAGGTAGATAATAAATTCATCTAAGTGACAAAAGTTACACTACGCCTAATAGCAGTGACTGCGCACACATTTGTAAATCGTTTCACATAACTTGTTAAGTATTTTTAAGCAATTTGTTGTAAAAAAAGCATCATGTCGCAACTTAATGACTATACCAAACATAAAATCATATTTTTACATGAGCAGAATGTTGGAATTAGAGAGATTGGTCGTCGACGTAAGTGTTTTTTTATTTCTATTTTATTTGATTGATTGTGATTAATGAACGTGTAGTTGGCTATTTAAGCATTACATTTACTCCTTACAAGTTACATACACGGTTCCAAAAATGTATTTTTTTTTTGTTTTAGAGAAATACGGTCAGACTATGGCTAAGACGTTATGGAGACAATGGCAACATTCAGCGGATTCGTCCAGGAGCAAAAGCCATCAAGTATAGTCCCGAATTCGAACGCCACCGGGCCATTGTTTCAAGCCATGTCGCCAATCCATTTTTGCCCATTCGTGTAAGCGCAATAAACCACAATATTTCAGTGGAAACAGTGAGAAGGCATTTACATGCTGCTGGGATATGGAATTATAAACCGGCACAGAAAATTGCATTGACATCTATGGGGTCAAATGGTTTTAAATTGGGACACAACGGAAGTCCGAACAAACATAACTTGGTTGAGATTGTGACATCGACTTGGGAGCACATGAGAGGCAAAGATTTGTGTTGGAATATGGTGCGCGGTATGCGTAGCCGCTTACAGCAAGTTATAACAGGGGACGGTGCGCCACTCCGCTACTAGGTAATTAATCTAGTAGGTATTTTTAAACACACCATGTAAGTAAATGCTCAATGGATTGATTGTTGAACAATTAAAAGGTTGCAGATTATGTGGTGATGTTATTGTTACAAATAGATTTTTTCTATTTAAATAACATGTTTATTCACTACATATAGGCAGCTATAAATCTGTAAAGCATTTCACAGATGAATTCATTTTCTCGATAGCAAACTTTTAAGCATAAGCATGCCTTTCTTAATGTTTATAAATGGTTAGATTTGATTATGGCATACCAATATAAAATGTATATTAATTTGGAAATATGTATATGAGCATTTACTTACTTTATCTTACCTAAGTGTTGTAATGAAATAATAAACATTTTAAACTTGCAACTGTTTAGTTTTATTTATTTACAAACTGCCCGTTTAAAAAGACAAGACCCTACGTCATCCATTAAATAAATGTAAAAAAAGTGTAATAAAATAACAAAAAAAAAAAAACAGCAGAGCAAAAAGCTATATTTAGGTCAAACTTGGTTTCGAACGCAGACAACGATGAACACCGCACTACCTTAGTGACCACAAGACCAACTCAACTCTTATAAGAAGTATTGAAATTTGATCTTAGTTGTAATGCTAGACGGAATATTCTAAAGAATTTGAACCATATAGAATACTGTCATAAAGTTTATTCTTGCACAGCACAAGTAGCCAACCTTCTCCTCCTGCAAATAATTATTTTTTATTTTAAATAATCACTCCATTGCGACATGATAATAAATAAAACTACCTACAAAATAGAAAATAAAAAATTGTAAAGAGACGTTGTTTTTGCAATTTTATAAAGCAAGAATATGTTTGCGCGTAGTCACCGCATACCCTTAGTAGCATTTGAATACCAGTTTTATACTGAATACGAATATTTATTTTTCAACTACCCACTTATTACAAGTTATGCGAAAATATTACCATTTTAGAAAGTTTATATTTGAAGATTATCCGTCTATAGTTCTTTACAATAATGCAAGAAATACTTTTGGAATAAATTCTAAATTGAAAGCAAAACAATATCATCGCCGCAGGATTTGATCTCGCTACTTGTTTTTCTCAGTCTTATACACAGACCACGAGACCAGAATTACTTGATCGTAGTCATTAAAATAAGCTATTACACTAAATATATTATAACAAGTAGTTATAACATATAACTTAATGCTAACGTTATAAAGATCAAATTTGCGTGTCTGTATTATTATTGTATTTGTTCATCGAGTCCTCGAGCACTTGTCTACTAAGCTCATATAAATTGAATAGACCTTAATGTTACAGGTAGAGGGTCCAAATTCGTTTGTTTTTAGGGTGGGTCAGATAATGTTGACAACAGACTGTACTTCGCCGATCCTTGTATTACTGAAATAAATAAATAATTCGTGGTAGGGTACACCTTTAAAGAGCAGCTTTTCAAGTAGCAGCTTTCGGGAGCAGTGGTGGCCAAGTGGTAACGGTTACGACGTACGAGGTGTAGGTCGTAGGTTTGAACCGGTGAAGGAAATCATCGTGAGGAGACCGGCATGGCATATAACCAAAAATTCAAAGACGTGTGACATCTACCAACCGGCACTGAGCCCGTGGGGTAGATTTTACGCCCACTCTCACCGACAGGTCTGTGTACTATATAGCAGTGGGAACATGATAGACTGATTATGATATGACTGATTATGTGGAGTTTCTTGCCCATTCTTCTCCATATGTACCTACGCTTTGGAATGGGCATCTAGCTTCACCTTTCTGACTGACCGACCCTTTGACAATTCGAAAGTGCCTGTAATTGGTTTAGTTGAAATAAATGATTTGAGTTTGAGTTACACCTTTAAGAGCAGCTCCCTAATTTTTCGCTTCATATATTCGATAAATGTGCCTGCTCAACAACGTAAATAACGCAATGAATGTCGTTGAACTGTCAAAATGAAAGCTATTTCTATTGTTAGTGTGTGACGCAATTATCCCGCAGGAAGATGAAGATTATGATACTACCAGTATAAGTAAGTAAGATAAGATGTGCCCATTCGAACTGTGGAACAGCACTTTAGCTGTAGGTAGGTGTGCAAACGATCATGTAGTTATAATGATCAATATAAATTTGAAGATATTGCCTCGCCTTGTGTGGCGAAGTCATAAAACGTTGTATAACGAGCCACAGAAAGGACGTAAAATTAGACACGCGGATGTATGCTTTAAGATACGGTTTACTTTAGATCGTCGCGTTCTATGGTCATTATAAATACATACATTGCTTTTAGCTAATGTCATTATTAGTGTTTCAAATTTCAGTTTCAGGGTTAGTTAATAATTTAAATCAATTCATCAAAAACTGCAGTAGTGGCCCAGTGGTAATGGCCTGACTTACATTTCCCACTGCTGGGACACAGGCCTCCTCTCTTCGAGAGGAAGTGGGCAGTAATCTACCACGCGGGCCCAGTGCAGGTTAGTAGATGTCACATGTCTTCGAATTTTTGGTTCTAGAACATACCGGTTTCCTCCGCATTGAATGTTGCTGGCATCTAATAAATTGAATTAGTCATGTAAGCATTCCGAATTCAAATTCTGCTTGAAAACCACAAAAAAAAACCTAATGCTAGATTTTTTTCGTAACTGTTACCGTCTGTGTTTCGCTTTACATAACAGTACTATTAGCGCTACTAGACTTGTACTAGTACCTATTTAACTGCCAAAACCAGTAACTGTCTCCCAAAGGCCCTATAACACCACTGAACTAACAATAGTCAAGTTAATCTGCAGTCTAACAGCCACTGTAGCGAAGTAAGCGTGTACTTTAAAACAATGGTTTAACCTCTGCCGCTGACGTTTTTCGCTAAGACAATGGAAATCGGTGTTTCATTGTGGTTATAAAGTATACCTTAGATCCGCAAACTGTAGTTAAGATTTTTGGTCCTGAAAGATTTTACTTTTGGTCATGTTTTTAAGGAATGGCGGCAATTATCTGAAAGCGTGAAAAGGAATGTGATTATTAATGTTGTTTGGAAGATGGCTTAATAAGCAGGATAGGTTCTGTCAAAACTGGAAGCGTCTCGCGAAAGATGGAAGGAGTGGAACATTCACACAAAAAAAGAGGGTCCACCAGTAACCATACTGATGCCTGAGTGCATTCGTCCTATGAAAACATTGACCATACTTAGAACCTTAGCTTATTATTATTATAAGATGGAGGTAGCGTCGTTAGTAAAAAGGACGCCTCAGATACATAGTAACGTAAAACACGAGTTGACAAGTGATAGGCCACATCAATTGACAAGGATCTTTTGGCGCGTGGCGAAAATCGGATCTAACACGGCCATCTTGTTTTTAGGGTTCCGTAGTCAACAAGGAACCCTTATAGTTTCGCCATGTCCGTCTGTCTGTCTGTCTGTCCGCGGTTTACCTCAAAAACTATTGGTACTAGAAAGTTATAATTTGGCATGAGTATACACGATAATGACGCCGAAAAAGTGGTAAAATAAAATTTTGAAAATAAACAACTATTTAGGGTATCTCCCCTACATGTAAAGTGGGGATGATAATTTTTTTTTTCGGCCTTTCCATAGTGTGGGATATCGTAGGATAGGTCTTTCAAAAATATTAGGGGTTTAGGTAGACCGTTTTTTGATTAAGTAAACCGTTCGTGACTTATCAAGCTTTAAAGCACCAATTTTCGTTAGAGTTAAGTGTCCCCCCTTCTATTTTCGTTAGAGTTAAGTGTCCCCCCTTCTACCAACTAAACGGTTATAGTTAGGAATTCAAATGCCACGGCGGTATTACCTATATATATCGAAGTTTAAAGAAAAACTATCACACTTAAGTGGGCTTTACAAGTTTACGAGTAATAGCCGACCTATTGTATTTGACTCGAAAATTTCGATCAACTCCATAGAATTCCTCAATTTTATTTTTTTGTGACGAGTGAGTAGTATAGCTCAGTGTCCTGTATTTAAATTCAAAACACCGGTGATGACAAATCTTATCCAAACCTCAAAAAAAAAAAATTTAAACTCTCCGTGCACAATTGTCGGATCAGGTGAGGACTTGTATAGGAAGTCAAATTAGGTAGGTAGTCATGTTTGGCTTTTAGTTAGAGCATGGTACGAAACTATCAGTCAGCGAATACGACCTGCAATTGGCTGTTACAAAAACTACGGAACCCTACACTGCGCGTGGCCCGAAACGCACTTGACCGGTTTTTCAATACATTTCACAAAACAATTGCACACATGTTTACCGACACTACCCCCTTTTCAACGTCACTCGAGCACCAAAGGATCCTTGTAGCAGACGAAATTATTGTGACGAAGTACAAAAGAGATCCCATGGTAAAAATATCAGCCAGTTAGTGCTCATGTACACGAGTGGAACGCGTGAATGGCAGAGCCAACTGCAGCCACAACACTGCCAGGGCTTATTTTTAATTTTATATTTTAAATTGTTTCTTTTTTACATTGTTCTCACATATAGAAGCAATAAGAATAAAGTACCCAGGATTTTGTAATAACATCTTGATTTAAAAGAGTGTCCGTGGAGTTTCTTGCCCGTTCTTCTCCATAGAGATCTACGTTTTGGAATGGGCAACTAGCTTCAACTTTCTGACTAATTGACCCACTATTTAATTTTGACAGTTCAAAAGTGCCCGTAAATGGTTTAACTGAAATAAATGATTTGAGTTGGAGTTTGACACGCGTTGCCGGACGCCACTGACACGTCTATAGCTGCGGTACACAACGTGCCGCTCGTGAGCACCGTACTTGAATACATGAGCGGTACGTTGTCTTCGACGAGTGTCGACGACTGCAGTTGCCTCTGCTGTTGACGCGTTCCGCTCGTGAGTATGAGTACTTAGTAAGGTGATGTCCACAGGCTGCACACCTTCATCTGCCTAGCGTTTTCCCAACTATATTGGGTCCAGTTTAACCGGATGCAGCTGAATACCAGTATTTTACATGGAGCGACTTCCTATCTGACCTCCACAACCCAGGTAATACAATACCCCTTGGTAAGACTGGTTGTAAGACTTTCGGGCTTGTGACTACTCGTAATGACTGTCAAAGATCCACGAATGACAGCCGGGACGAACGGCTTAACGAGCTTTCCGAGACACGGAGGGGTCTTGGTATGTGAAGATGGTCACTCATCCGCGGCTGAGAGCAACGGCTTTACGTGCTTTCCGGAGCAAGTCCAGATGGTCACCCATCCACAGACCAACCGCGGCAAGCATAGCTGAACCTGATCGATCGACCCGAGCGGCTGTTATTACTTAGCCACAAGCTCCCCTGTCCAGGCTGCGCAAATGGTCTCTTTTTAAATTTTTAACGCGAGGTCATATAAAGCTGTATAACTAGAGGTCAAACCCTTTTGTATTAAACCACGGACATCAAAACATAAACACGAACTTTTATTTGGTATTTAACTTGCTCTAACTTTGGTACGAAAACAACTGAACAAAGAGACAGTGAGTGACAAAGTTAGACATGTTGGAAATATATAAAATTGTGCAATTTCGACAATATAGTGGTTGAAAATGATGTTTCACCGAAACGAGTTCGTTTTTTTATAGTGAATATTGCTTTTCATTTTGAAGTTATTGTGGATATTGCGGAAATGGGAAATAAAGACGTAAAGAATTAGTAGGTGGAGACTCAATCAACTCAGCTTATCGCAGTCCACTAGGAGGGAGAGGTCTATACCTCTCCCATGCTGCGCCTTTACACCCTATCCTCCAGGGTTATTGGTAAAACACTAGCAACGTTATAGGACTTTATGACTAACATCATAAATACAACAACTTTTGTTCTATGACTTTTTACAAAGCGTTTTACAAGCTCGTGCCTCTCTGTATGCGAAGAGGCCTTTGTCCTGCAGTGGGACACTAGCAGGCTGCTTATTATTATTAAAAGCTATTTATTATTCGACTCGTATATTTTATATGGTCTGAAACATTATATTTTCCCCCTTTCAAAGTATCGTAACAACGGTAATTTTTTCACAAAGAAAGTCCCACTTTAATAAGCCAAAAGTCAAATAAAGACTGTGAAACACTTATAACACGCGGAACTATTTACATCGTTTCCGGTGAAAAACGCAAGCCGAAACTGTTACCGCGGCCGTTTCCGGCGGCGACAGGAAGCTTGCGTGTCCGCGATAATGGCGGCTTCCGGTTCCCGCCGCAAATCATTAATGGACAGATTGTTCAACGACTTCTTTTTTCCTGTCGTTACTATTAATGTACAATTAAGGATTGGGGAATAGTTTTTCATGGGGTTTGGTACAATGGGTATTTGGAGCAATAAAGTCGAAACATGTTACGGCTGTGTAAGGATTTTCTAGACACGTGACAACACTACCAATTTTTCGATATCGATTGTTTATTCTTTGGATTATATCTAAAATAATCCAAAGAATAAACAATCCTAGATCACGAAATTATTTATATTTATATAGGTACTTTATGGTACACCACAAAAATACCTAATAAAAAAAAATTCGCGAACACTAAAAATAAATACATTGGGCGGCCTTGATTACTCGAGTTTTAGGATCTTTCTAACAACTAAATTTTACTGAGTTCACTGTACAATTCAAACAAATTAAATTTACGCCACATGAACCTTCAGAACAGAAAAAATAATAATAATGCATATTAACATTTAAAATTAACAGTTAAGAAAGGATTTTTGTACCAACAAAACGTTCACACCAAGAACCAGAACACATTCCCGAAACATACCGAACAAAATTACATCACTTAACGAAACATTGTTAAAGTATGGACACTTTAACAATGTTAAAACAAAGAGAAGACTCGAGAGCTTCGAAAATTCCGCGGCAAAAATATAGGAGAGGATGAAACAAAGGAAGGAGGGAAGGGGGAGGGTTATTAAGCAGATTCAATAATTAATGCAATAAATATCGGGTGCCGTTCCGCTATTAACTTTGCCGGTCAAACACCTTGTAGTAGAGAGGCGGAAACAGGAAAATTTTAAAGTGGAAAGGTTGGTGATAAAAGTGTTGTGAAAGAGGATTTTGATGATAACGATAAAGATAGTTTAGAGGACGTATTATTTAATTTGATAGTCAAATAAGATTGTTGAAAACAAATCCAAACTTAAGGTTTGCCAAAGAGCGATGGAGCGTAGCATCTTAATAATTAAACTCACCGAATAAATTCGCAACACCGCAATACTCTCCAAGACAGGTGTCACCGATGTTGGTGATAAGTCTGCGAGGCTGAAGTGGGACTGGGCGTGTGACACCACCAAACCGATGGGCCAATGTCTTCACACTGTGGGTGCATGATGACGGGCGTTGACACCGAGGCAGGCCTTAAAAACGCTGGCGTGACGATTTAGACACGTTTTTAACTCATTGGACGGAAAAGACACAACACAAATAAAAGTGGAAAAATATGGGGGAGACCTTTGCCCAGCAATGGGACAATGTAGGGTAAGCGAAAAAAAACAATATACGTTCATTTTGAGCCTAAAAACTTATATAATTTTCGAAACAAATCGCTCCAATATATTCGTTGCATTAACCAATAGGCACAAAAGCTCCCAATATTATGCTATTCATCATAATATCATCGAATGCCTTCCAACAATAAAGTTGTTTTTCTTTGGATCCAACGATATTCACAGACATATTCACCATTATTTATATCATATCTCTTTATCTATCATCACTTATTATATATTTAAGTTATGGCCATTCATTTGAAATAAAATGGCTTAGAAGGTCTTATTTTATTTATTGCTTCATATTATATATCATCTGTTTTGAAGTTTGGGATTGCTATTGGAGTTTTCATACTGTCTGAAACTTCGATGAATCTAGCTATTGTATTTTTAGCTGTCGGAACTGAAAACGCATCTTTTGTTTTGTCTTTCAAAGCGAAAAAAGAGAAGAACCGATGTTTTGTTTGCTTTTAAAATCTAGGCGATACGTAACCGTTCCTAGTATACTAGAGTGTATCAATATAAATAGGCCTGAGGTTTGTTCACTTTGAATACTCGTACCATCAAAGGTTACCCTTTTGAATTTCTGTAAGAGATTTTTCATCGACTAACAGTGAATGTATAAGGCTAAGATTCAACGCATTTTTACCTTAAACCCAAAAAGGAATGGTTTCAATCCCGTAGCGATATTAAAATACTAGGAACATCAACGAGGAACGTGCTAGTAAATTAAAACTAATGCTTGCTTTTCCGACCACCTACGGCAATAACTGAATTAATATTTTGTATGTGCTTTTTTTTCTCAAAATGGCGACCACGTATGTGATCTATATAAAAATTCATAGCTTACATCAATGCAAACGGAAAATATAACACGCCGCCTTTTTGAAAAAAAATAAAATTGTGCGACACAGATAAGGTTCCATGTATAAATATTCAACCCCCTTTTGTCAAAATATCAAAATTGTAATAAACAAATAATTATAATGTTGTTCACGATATCATTCTACCAACAAGTAAGCCGCTAACAATAATAAAATCATCGAGGTAGATGAACATTTCTAGAATACAGTCGGTGTGTCGCGCGCGCTGTTTCAACCATTGCTGCAGACCGAATAGAATAGAACAAAATCGATCTCGCCTGTCCCTCCGAATGTTTTCTACCTCTTTCGCCTCAAAAGGTTTCATCAGTATCTGGTGTAAGTCATGAGCGAAGTCTAAATATAGATATTGATTTTCGCCAGACATTCGACCCTAAAAATATAATCAAAAGGGATTGGATATAAAAATGGATAAGATATTTATTTTGCAATCTATACAGGATGAAATTGAAAACTTGCGACATATCGAAATAGGAGGTGCAGTAACTGTTGCATAATCATAATAAATTGTCAATCCCCAAATCTAAATTCTTGAAAAAAATCGTGTAATTATCGTCTTAGACAGTGCAAACTAAGTTATTTTCTTCAAGTAGATACAAATTATCGTCGTTTCAGTCTTATCAAAACAAATAAGAAAATTAAAGTATCAATTTTAGCGCGCGCCCGATAATCCCGATACTATTCATCGCCGAGTTCAAACCATGAAGCAAGTTAGCAACGTGTTGAACTAGCGTTATATAAATAATAATAATATCCCTGGACATTTCACACAGCACCATTTGTCCCAAGCTAAGCAACCTAATGCTTGTGTTATGGTAACAAGATGGCTGATATACAATTATTTTTTTTTGTATGTTCCTAATTTAGTCAGTTCCTACGAAAAAAAGAGCGCGCGATGACGTTGCAAATCGCTCGCCTACGTGCACGTATGTGCCTCCCTTTCCTTAATAACATGCTCTAAATTTTAGCACGCTGAATTAGAAGATGTTTAAATTTTTCGTTCATCAATTTCATCCTGTATATATTGTTTTGCGTGCGAGTTAGTGAGCCTCAAAGTTGAGCTGCCTCATTTGATAAAAACCATTGATTAGGTTTTGTTATAATTCCTCTAGTTATCTGTTCTTGGAAAGTTTCCTTTGTAGAGCTTTCTGAAGCGTTTATAAAGCAATTGAAGTGTCTTTATTAACATCAAAGAAGCGAAACTCAATCTATTATTTCCATTATAATTAAAATAACACTCTGCCTCAGTTAACATTTGCACCACAAAATGATTTCTGTCTATTATTCCGCCCTACAGTATTGTATTATTATATATCGTCGACATCTGTGACCCGTTCGCTTCGAAAAATTGTCGCTTGGAGTTACAATAACCTTGCGTATTTCAATTTCAATCGTTGCTCTCTCAATATACGCAGAGAATATATTTTTTCATCAGATATTAGATAATGTTATGAAACGATTTGGTAGAACATAATCATATTATTGGAGTATTGTACGAAAATAATACTTAAGTACCGTGATATGTTGTATTATTTCTAATCGGTTAAACTCTGCTTCGAAGGTTCTTGAGACTACGAATTATGAAGAATAGCATTTTGTGTCATTCTTTTTACAGAAGATTAAATGTGCTAAAATTAGAGTGATTTGATAGATATAATCGCTATTATCTTTACTTTTAAATTTATTTATGGTATTTATTTCTGTATTTATTTATATATATTTTAATGTACACTAGATAATATAAAACAAATAATTTTTTTAAAACAGAACAAACAATGCAAAACCCGGAATGGACAGTGACTGCGTGGACATAGAAAGTGGGGTTGTGTCAGAGTTCAAAATAATACATAAATAAATACATACAAAATATAAATAGGTAAAATTAAAAATAAATAATAGAAATTAATGACGACTACAGATTGTTGCAGCTACGAAAACAAGATCACAACAACAGTTAATGTTCCTATAAGGTATGTCCATTTTTAAAAGTAATTATGAAAACATCATCGAGCATTTTATCTTTCTTATCGTACAACTTAATGTAGAAAAGAATCGTTTCAAAAGTAACCAATAACCAAAAACCAGATTATAGTTTTTATATTGCTATATTTTAACATAAACATAACAGGACATCACACATTGTTCCCCCAAAGACAGGGGCGTACTTACATAGAGTACAAGTAGCAATGTGTTTCATTTTGACAGTTCAACAACATTCATTGCGTTATTTACGTTGATGAGCAGACACATTTTTCGAACATATGAAGCAATGGATTAGCAATATCCTTCAAAATGATTCAGATTGAGATTGATAGTGTGTTACGGAATTAGGGTGCAGACTCCGGGCTGCTACTGATGAGTTCCAGATGAAAACCCCCAATAAGACCTTACCCGACCTCGAATCGAACCCAGGATCTCATGCTTAACAGTAGTACTTGCGACCACTAGACCTACGACGCAGTTACTGCCATATTTGAAATCTTTCTGTGATTGTATGGCAACACATTGCACAAACCATGCAAATAAGCTCTCCAACCAATAAAAACCACAAATACAGGCTCTTCGCACTATACTGCCTTAAAAGTTAAGCCTGTTTTAATTCGTTCAACGACTGTGTTCCAATAAACAGTGTGTCTTTACCGGCCGATGCGTTTTGGTTCATAAATTTTTACAAAAGTATTTTCCAGCGCATTCGGCAGTAAAATAAAGTGCATTGCTGTTTCCATTAAGCGGCAGATATTGTTTCAAAGGATTGATGCTTCGATGGATAGTGAATTGCGAATTTCAGTTTTTATGTAGATTCATGTTTCGTTGTTAATGCTTTTTCGTGTTATTTTTTTTTTTTTTGTAGAGTGGTGATTCAAAGGTACGTTTTCACAAAGATGCGTAGGTATTCGCAAGGCAGATGTGAGTGGAAATGCTGGAAAGGGACGCCCTAGAAGGACATAATATGTAGTGACCTTTTTGGTGATGTTCTTCAGAAAGGTCAGGTTCATAACCAGATGTATGAACGTAAATGAAGCAAAAGGAGGATGTAAGGATCGTACCAGGTGGCGTTCTGTGTTTTCTGTCTACCTCCATGGGATGAAAGGTGAGTTTAAGCGTATTTAATATCAGATGTTGTACGTTTCTTACTCAAGTGAATTGGGGTCGTAACCGTCGTATGCGCTAGTTGTTTCTTTTGAATGAACTCCTTGTTTGCCTGGAACGTGGATCCACGCGAGACACAATGGTTTTTTAATTGTTTATGTAATCACGGCATCCAATCAGTTAAAGGATTAGATAAAACCTTTTCTCTAATCATGGTCTTAGACCCCATGTAAAAGGGAGCGCACTTATACCTGCATAAGATCACAAATTCCACGAAGGCATTTGGTCTTTAAACAAATGATTTATTACAGCAAACAATCTTTAGATAATAAACATTTAGTCAAATGATTTGTTATGAAAAAAAATATAAACACAATAATAAGATTTTTTGGGAATGATATAATTAAAAAATGCACTTTTATTTGATATCATTTGCGAAGTTCTTTGTAAGTTTATGCGCTTGAATTGTTTTGAAACAAGTCTAATGGTTACGAACGACACACGATAAACGAACTGTTACCAGAACTGTAGGTTAGGTTAGAATCCATTTTAATATTATATAATATTACTTAATTGTCATGTATAGTTTATAATTTTGCAACGTAACACACTTATATATTTTTTTAAATCGAAACAGCTAGGTTAGGTTACGTTAGAACTGTGACTACACAACGCACGAGCCGAGCGAGCGAAGCGAGCGTCCCACGGCAGCGGCCGGCGAGTGCCAGAAACATATTTTTGAATATATAACCAAACCAACAAAATACATTGTAATTTAATTTGTATATTTCGTACAACTAACATAAATATGCAAATATTTTATCATTGACTACGCAATTGACTGAATAGAAATGGTAAATTGAAAACTGACGATACTAAATATTTAGCTTATTTTATTTTGCGTAAAATATGTTATATCTACCAAATGAAATATTTGACTACATTAAAATTGTTAAAAGTACTAGTTGGTAAGCAAGTTATTGTTTAAACGTTCACTTGCCAAGCATTAGGTTTGTTTTACAATTACGAGTATTTGTGAAGAGTTTATTTGCTAAGTAATAATTTGGCAAATTAAATTATGCGGAAAATTGTGTGGGAAGTGATAGATTGTCAATTTGTTTTGATGAAACTAGGGAGACCCACCGATGACAAAATGAAGACATTTGATTTTCTCCATTTTGGCGCTGACAGCAACATGGGCGTCCGTGGAACTAATATTTTTGACACCGAGGTTTACAAGATGCGCATACTCTCAGGATTAAAATATTCTAAATATCACGTAGTAAACACAAAATATACACAAAAAAGTCTTATTCCGCGATTTAGACCTGAATCATCAGAGACGGCCATTTGCGACAATGTGTCAATTTTAGTTCCTGAGACGCTCGAGCGGGGCGCTTTGAATCGGCACAAAAAACAACTGTCATTTTGTATAGTATTTAGTTCAGCGTACTTGTATAATATAGGTCAGTGCATAGAATCCATTAAATAAGTATGTACCTATAAGCTGAATAACAACCACAGTCATAAAAACCAATATCCCT
Source organism: Apamea crenata (assembly GCA_949629185.1). NCBI lineage: Eukaryota > Metazoa > Arthropoda > Insecta > Lepidoptera > Noctuidae > Apamea > Apamea crenata. The sequence continues at coordinate 1,688,338 of OX451375.1, forward strand.
TTAAACACAGTAGGTAATACGTTTCAGCAGCTATAAAAACCTCATCCGATTGTTATCTCACGAAAGCTGTGAATCGAAGGAAATGGGCTCCAGTAGCACCCTCAACCAATTGATTAGCTACCTGTTACTCATCTGAAAGCACCTCGTTCAATAGAAACTAATTTGACGGAGAAAGGCTTTCTTTTGAACTGTGTGCTTCGTGTTTGAGGCTATGAGATTTTTTTTTCTCCTGTTGTATCGAAATGACCTGAAAGTCGTTACTGAGAGTCAGAAGCCCTAAATCTAACAACTAGTCTTACCAAGGGGAATCGAGATTTTTATCGTCATGACCTGTAATAATCTTAACCTGAAGGCAAATTCCCGTAATTAAAAACGTTCAAAATCTAGTCACAATCTCACCTCAGCGACAATAAATGTCAAAAATGTTGGCAAATTAGAGGTATTTTTGACAGATTGAGACGGAGATCAGACTGTGAACGTTCTTAAAATTACGAGAGTAAATTGTCCCTCTGAAGTCACCCACTGCTTTTGGCGTCCTTTATTTTCCGCCAGGTTTTGTGTATCTCTTATGCATGTTTCAATAAACTTATCGTCAATCAAATATGAGACTGCAGCTGAGGTATCAAGTTGGTAGACTGCTGATTCTACTAGCACACACGGGGCCCGTCGGGTGGATTACGACCCTCTTAAACAGAGGAGACGTGAGTCCCAGCAGTGAGATTATTAGAGACTGAATATGTTATAAGCTATTCTTAAATAGCGTGGTGAAGACTGAATAAAAAACCGACCAAATTCGACTCGAAAACCAGGCAACAAACGCCGAAAAAAACGTTTCATGGAGACCCCCATTTATTTTTGACATTATTTTATTTTTTTATTTTTGTTCTATCGGCAATAAAAATACACACTGAGAAAATTTGACTGTCTACCTATTATGGATCATGAGATACAGCCAGTTGACAGACAGATGGATGGACGGACAGACAGCGGAGCATTAGTAACAGGGTCCTGTTGGCACCCCTTGGATACAAAACCTTAAACAATTTCTTCTCTAAACATTTTTTTATCACAACCTGTCATGTTTCATAACAGCTGATTGCTGTCTTTTGAAACCGTTGTAAAAGAAAAGTTTAACGAAAAAGAAAATTACCCGCATCACTTTGAACAAATAGTGCGCATAGCTCTTTAAAAGGTTTTAAGCGCATCCCTCAAGCGTTCCATTACATTAACATAATGAATCTGCAAAAACCTAACGTTTCAACCCAAACTCTGTTAAGAAAAATAGTAAAAGGTGTTGTCGATATACTAAGGATTCTGTAGATATTTTCAAAAAAAAAAAAAAGAAATATCATGTGAATCACGGAACAGAAAAGGTGAATTTACATTTTTTTTTGTGCGTTATATGCACAAATAAGGTACTAATATAAGGCACTGGGTACGGAAGCACATACCATTGTGTGTTGGGCCACGTCATTTTTAGTTTGTAAAAGTTTAGTAATATAGTTTTTAAGTCATTGTTACTAACATTACAATGGATTATGTATACTTGTATGTGTAGTCCGAAATAAATAATATATTATTATAAACCAATGATATTGAATTATATCCTCGTAATTAATTATATTACTAACGTATTTAAATAGCAAACGTGAGAAAACTGTATTATTTCATACTAACAAGTGAACAAGTTACGCTTCATAGAAAGGCTTATTAGTATGTGTTAATAACGCAAAACTTTTCTTCTATCGTGCCTTTCTTACCTCACAGAACCCTAAAACCCTCAGACCTCATTATAGCCTTAAAATGTTCAAAACAAATGGGTATACATCCACTTAATTGGTCATGTCATTTATTTAGCCGCGAGGGACTGATGCCTTCACTAGATGGATAGCTTATCTAATCTGCATTCACGTTTTATTTGCCAAAACTGTAAACAAATATGAGTTTGTGGAAAAATTGCTTTAATTCCTACACAATAAAGTTCAGTTTACGCTACAATTCCAAACATTTTTCAGTAGTGTTAGTCACTCAGAAATCAACTTAATAACTATTGAAATAAAGTTGATATTTGTTTAACTTGAAATAACATCAGTTTGAAACATTAGTTTGAATAGACTTTAGATGTTTTTATTTTTAGGGTGACATTATTTTGATAGCCTAGGTCGTGTTATGTGACCTACGCTTAAAGCTGTCTTTGTATGACAACAGAGTCCTTAAAGATCATTAAAATAGCTTTCACCACTATTTAAAGTAAGTCACGTGCCCAGCACCCTAATTGCGTAACACATAATCAATCTTAATCTGAATTATTTTGAAGGATACTGCTAATCCATTCCTTCATATATTCAAAAAATTTGTCATGTGTCTGCTCAACAACGTAAATAACGCAATGAATGTTGTTGAACTGTCAAAGTGAAACCAATTCCTATTGATCGTGTGTTACGTAATTAGGGTGCTGGTCCATGCAACCCTGCATTCAGCTTACTGACTGGTTTATATTGTTACCAAAATATTAGATTCTCCCAAATAGCCTTTGCCAACACGAGAGAAGAAAAAGCACTGGTCTTTAGCCCGAAGCAGAAGGCCAATTCCCATAATTAAAAACGTTCAAAATCGCAATCTCATCTCAGCGACAATCAATGTCAAAAACTTGTCAAAACTGTAGGGATTTTACAGGTATTTTTGACAGATTGAAACTGAGGTCAGAGGGGCAATGCTCGTAATTTTAATAACGATCACTGTCTTTGACATTTGTTCGTTTGACAAGTTTTTGACATTTGTTTGTCGCCGAGATAACTGCGATTAGATTTTGAACGTTTTAAATTACGAGAATTGCCCCTCTGGTATGCAACAATTTTAATCCCTTCTTTGGTCAGGTGACAGATTTATCCAAGTCCACTCATGCCTGTTGGTAGCTCCTCATACTCATCATAAAGCAGCTCCCTTCTCCGTAGCTGGAAATCGTTAAGCACTCTCCAGTGTTGCCATGTGTCCATATGTACCTATACCGTGTTGACCTTCGTTTTGATTTGGAGCGGTGCCATAAGGTTTCAAGTACCTAATGTTCCACCATTTTGTTGTTGATACTACGCAGATGTTTACGTTTAACTCAAAGATGGTCTTAATAATTGCAACGTTCAATCGGTTAACTAGTTAAAGCGGATAATAGTGGAGAGTGGTGAAGGGCGAGGGTTTTGGGGGACTGTCTTATGTAATTTTGACTGATTCTCAGCCTAGTTTGAATAAATGACTTTTGATTTTTAAAAGACATCATCATTCAAAAACAACACACACAAAACAAAGATATACTGATGTCACTTGGAAAGCTGCCACGCTAAAATGGAATTGGGCTGGACACACTTGCCGCATGTCAGACGACCAATAGGCCAAACTTATGACTCAGTGGGTCCCTCTTAATGGCAAGCGACATCGCGGCAGGCCTAGATGGAGATTGCGGAATGAGCTGGACTCCTTCGACAAGAACTGGTCCTCAGAAGGTTAAAACAGACAGGAATGGAAGGAGAGTAAGGAGGCCTTTGCCCTGCGGTGGGACATCACAGGCTTTTAATAATAATCATCATTCAAACTCCATCTATTACCAAAGTTATTCTGTCTTGAAAATATTTTGACTCTTTCTTCTGAACTAGTCTTTCCCAGCTAGCTCGAAAACTAAAAACACAGATTTTACCTACTTTTTAGGGTTCCGTACCTCAAAAGGAAAAACGGAACCCTTATAAGGTCACTTCGTTGTCCGTCTGTCTGTCGGTCAAGACCCTTTTTCTCAAGAACGCGTGGAGGTATCAAGTTGAAATTAATATGAAATACTCTGGGCTGCAATCCCTTAAAGCAGTGAAAAAATCTGGCGGTTATGTTACGGAATCAAAACCTTTAAGGTACTTCCCGTTGACCTAGAATCATGAAATTTGGCAAGAAGCAATATCATGTAGCAAAAATAAAGGAAAAAATCCGAAAACCGTAAATTTGTAGTTACATTACAAATTTTTGTTGTACCGTGATAAACTATTTACATACGTAGGAATGTAAATAGTTTATCTATTTTTTTTGTACGGAACCCTCGGTGTGCGAATCCGACTCGCACTTGACCGGTTTTTTTCGTGTCCGGATCCACATTTAACCATGAATTAGTAGCAGCACATACATTATTATGTAGCGTCACAAACTTTTCCCATTTACCATAGTTTTGCCAACGTTAGCGACATAGTTTCACTAACTTTCCACCCCTCATTTACAAACGGTACCAAGCATTTCTGTCTACAAACAAAACTATACTTTAGACGCTTAAGTTAGGGTTCTAAATTGGCTGTCACAAAAAGTAAAAGGGTCTTTTAGTAACAAATTACGTTTTTACAGCACATAGCGAGATGAAAAGTTGTCGGGCTTGTGAAAAAGTGCCTTTTTTTCGGCATTGTGAGATTGTGATTTTTGGCTTTAGACTTCGCTGTCTTATCTAATGAGTGATAACAAAGATTGGACACGCAGCCGTTTGTTTCTCGGTTTTATTGCGACGAAAATGAATGTAGTGATAAAGAGTGATGAGATGTCGGCGAAGTGTCGGCGAAAGTCGGCGTAAGGATGTATTGTCGGTGTAAATTGGGGGTGTAAGAGGTGCACTAAAACTGATTGCTTTTGGGATGGGTCGTTACGTTTTTATATTGATAATTCCGTGATTTTTATTAATTCTAAAGATGTTCGTTTCTGTCGGCGGAGTAGGTTTTACTTCAAGGGACGATTGATTGCTAACAATCACCACGCTGACATTTATTGATTTGAGGTAAAAGTATTTTTTTTTTCGCATAGTGAGGTTTTTTATTCCGTATCGTTCAATAATCACAATCACACAATCAGTCCATAATGTTTCTACTGCTGGGACACAGGCCTCCTCTCTGTGAGAGAGAGTGGGCTCCACCACGCGGGCCCAGTGCGGGTTGGAGGTCAGATGTCTTAGAATTTTTGGTTCTAGGACATGCCGGTTTCCTCACGATGTTTTCCTTCACCGTTTTGAGAGCAGTGGTGATGAAATTAAATAGACATTGTACACACAAATACAAACTGCTCTCGTGAGGTCCCTTTTATAGATATTTTCAATTTCTTCTTTCATTAAACATCTTGTAAAATAAACGAGAAAATTACTAAAGGATTATATCACGAGAATGGCCCTTTTCACTTCACTGGTCAAAGATTTTTATCAAAATGCTCTTGAAACCCTTATTCACTGCCTACGAACCGTTCTAAAATAACAATTAATTTATTCTAAACAAACACCTTTTAATCGCTTCTTAAGAAATACAGAAGAGTTTAAATTAAAACCAGGTAAAGGAAACCCAGTATTCTCAGGAAACCATAAATAAGCTGTCAAAACCATAATACCTCATTTTATCTTTTTCCATGTCGAGTAAAAATTTCTTACCAACGATTTATGTTCAGAGAAAATGCAATCTTTTTCTTGCGAATGAAGGTAGAGGAGGTTTTAAACTAGGTATTAATCACTGCTAGAATCCGTTTGCGATCCTCAAGAAGAAAATAGAGAATTTTGACTACTATTGTAACAATGTACAATGTAGGTATAAAATGCAGTTGCAACGTCGTGGTGGTTTATTCTTTATGGTTTTGCTTTTTTTTTAGTTCTCGAGTTCTTTATAGTTTTGTTTTTTTTTGTGTTCTCGAGTTCTTTATTTGAACTTGTTTTGGCATGAATAAAGCGTTCTTTATTTAAACGGTAGTCACAATAATGCAATGTGCGGCTTATTTATACAGAATTATTTTTCTATAAGGTTGAACTTAGTACTATTAGTTTTACTATTATTCTGTGGTTGAACTTAGGTTCAAGCGACTTACAAAAGTAAATAAAAGTATTTTATTTTTTTCTAAGTCACGTTACTATCTGCTTTATGACCACCATATGTACATCATCATCATTTGCCTAGCCCCGTTCCAACAACTTTGGGGTGGTCGTTCAGTCTAACTAGATGTAGCTGAATACCAGTATTTTACATGGAGCGACTGCCTATCTGACCTCCACAACCCAGTAACTGGGTAATATGATACCCTTTGGTAAGACTAGTTGTCAGACTTTCGGGCTTCTGACAAGCCGTAACGACCGTCAAATATCCAAGAGGCACCCTGAGTATACAGAAATATATTTTATTGAGCTCTGTTTTACGATTGTTTTATCATGATACTAATTTATTTTTATGATACACTAACTGCGCCCCGCGGTTTCACCCGCATTAGTTTCGATCCTGTGGGAATATCGGGGTAAAAAGTATCATAATTATGTGTTAATCCTGGTTATAAACTAATGTGTATAGATAAACTAAATCTGTGTGCCAAATTTCATCCAAATCCTTTCATGCGTGAAAGAGTAACAAACATCCATTCATCCTCACAAACTTTCGCGTTTTTATTATTAGTAGGATTATAAACATGTATTTTCTTTGAACATTTGACAATACACTCAATTTCTATCTCGTAACATGTAATAATACGTCTAACTGTACGAAAAAAAACTGAGCGTTTTACGGTGTTATTTATTTGAGCAGCGCCTTAATTTCCCTCATTTTACGAAGATAGACCGTAGACCATCATGTTTTGTGCAATTTGTCCATGTTTTTTTTTAGTTAGCCATCACTGTCCCCTTGCTGATTCTTCTAGGAATCCTTGTCCCAACCCTTGCGGTACGTGTCTAGGTCGTCTCTTCCTGGGCCAGCCTCGGCGGTGCTGTCCATCCTCAGGCACCTACCGTGTGGACAGCGTTGGCCAACGGTCACTGTGCATGCGGCTAACGTGACCCGCCATTTTTTTGTCATGTCAATCAAACAAATCGCAGTCCAATGCTGGGCATAGGCCTCTCCTAGACTGCGCCACAACACCCTGCCCTCCACCTTCCGCATCCAGTCTACCCCAGCCACCTTCTCCAGGTCGTCCGTCCATCTAGCAGGGGAGCGCCCCACACTACGCTTGCTGATACGTGGTCTCCACTCCAGGACTTGTCTGCTCCAGCGGCCATCTGTTCTTTGACAGACATGGCCAGCCCACTGCCACTTCAGTTTGCTTACTCTGCAAGCTATGTCGGTAACTCCGGTTCTTTTCCGGATAATTTAAAAAATGTCATGAAATATTTTTGTCATGTAGGTACCTACATAATATTATGTAGAAATAGACCGTATGTGATAGTGCTCACTCGACCAAGATACGTTCTGCCCTTAATTTATCGCTACCCAATGCCTCATTAACTTTCAGAATCTACTCAGTCGAACTCGAAATAAAATACAAAAAGTATCTACCTTCGTTTACATGTGAATTCTTCTGTCCATCCGAAAGACATAAAAGGGATAGCTTTCTATTCATAAAACAGATCACATAGTATTAAAAATCCCTCAGCCATGTACAAAATGTTCCCAGCGTTCATGAGCACAGATTTAATTTCTCTTTTGTCTATTTTTACCAAATTAAACACTGTGCCCATCGACTCGGAATCAACATTAACTTTTTTACTGGATACTTTTGTTTTGCTCACAAAATAAAGTTGAATGCACACTGTGCGGTGTTGTGCTAAACATTTATGATTACACTAGCTTCTGCCCGCGGCTTCGCCCGCGTGGATGTCGGAAATTATCCCACGGGAATGTGCTACCAGGATAAAAAGTATGTGCTTCCCCAGGATGCCATCTATCTCTTTGCCAAATCAGAAGTTCAGTGGTTTAGGCATGAAAATGTTACATACAGTTTCAAGTACAAATCCGCCCTAAAAAACCGAATTACCCCTTTTTGCCCCGTTAGGGGTAAATTTTCGACAACTTTACATACTTATTATTAATTATTTTCTGTCAAAAGTATCAATACTGAGTTTCAAGTTAATCGGACCGCGCATTCAATTTCTTCCACACAAACTTCAAAACCCCTATATCCCCCTTTGAGGGGTAGTTTTGAAAAACTTATAATGATAAACTTTATTGCTTACTTAGGCAAGTATTCATGCCAATTTTCAAGATTATTAACCTAACGAATAAGATTTTTCATATAAACTTTATCCCCGCTTTTCACCCCCACAGGGGTGGAATTTTGAAAAATCATTTGGGATGTCATCATAACTTGACTCCAAGATTATTTATACCAATTTTCAATTTAATCAAGCCACGCTGTAAAATCCTCCCCTGTAAAATTGATTACCCCTTTTGAGGCCGTCGGGGGTAGATTTTCGAAAAACCCTGATACACATTATTCTTTCCTTTCAATTTTAGGTACAAATACTGAGTTTCCATTAAATCGGACCGCGCGCTAAAATTCTTCCATACAAACTTTGAAATCCCCCAATCCCCTTTTAGGGGGTAGTTTATAAAAACAAAAAATGCCCAACTTCATAATTAACTTAGATAAGTATTCGTGCCAAGTTTCAAGTTTATTAACTCAAGGAATAAAATTTTTCATACAAACAAAATCCCCCCATTTCACCCTCTTAGGGGTGGAATTTCGAAAAACCCCTTCTTAGTGGATACCTACTCTTCACGAAGAATACACCCTCCAAATTTCATGTCTCTAGGACCAGCGGTTTAGGCTGTGCGTTGATGTCTCAGTCAGTCAGTCAGTCAGTCAGTCAGTCAGGACTTTGAATTTTATATATATAGATTATTTTACTCCTTTTGAACGGTGTGCAATTATTAAATGTTTATCTGGAGTGGACAGTGAGCAAAAGTTTGTTGTGTCATGTAATTTGCATGTTTTGTGTTAGCTTACCTGGGTGGCTGGGTATTAAGTTGTAATAAACGTTATTAACAGTAAGTAATACGGTAACAGTTTAACATTTAGACGGCAAGTTTGTTATAACATGACTGTGCAATGTATAATAGGTATATGCGTTAATCTCTCCAACAAAGCCTGCTTCACTGAAATAACTGACAATAATTTATTGGAATGAAGTTTTGGAATGAAGTTCTTTAATGCGGCTTACTGTAGGAGTAAACTGGTAGAAATGGTGGAAAAACACCAATTGTTGGTGAATGGTGGTGGCGGTGGTGCTGGTGATGGTGATGGTTTTTGTGTTCTTTTGATGCGTCATGTCTGTCGCAAATAAACGTTTTCATTTATTTAAATCGTCACGTAACGAAAAAGCGTTATGCCCCCTCCATGCAACTTTCTCGTTCTCTTTCTATTAAATACGATTGTGTGCGTGCGAGTATCGCGTAAGGAACTTGTTCCTGTCAGAGGTCTCCCTAGCGCACACGTTTTTTTTCATACGATATTTTCCTAACGGGCGAAGAAGCAGTCACTCAACTGAAAGAGGCCGGAAGGTCGTGAATTCTACGTGTAGCACTATTAGACGTGAATCAGCTACTGCCGTCGCTCTGCTAATATTTGTACACATGTTTTTTTTTTGGAGAAATGAGAGAAGCATTTTCGTTCATCATCATCAGCCTATAGCAGTCCACTGCTGGACATAGGCCTCTCCTATTGCACGCCATTCAACTCGATTTTTGGCAACTGTCATTCAGCTGCTACCAGCCATCCTGCGAATATCGCATTTACGTTGAATGGGGTTAATTTAGCTACCCCCATAATCCACCTACATCCCACATTGTGCCCAGTACAGCATCAGAAAAAAAAGATGCACGGGATAGGTCACAAGAGTCATCGACCTGCAGACCTGCATGCCAGTCGTAGGTAATAAAGTTTTCGTTGATTGAAAACCGTATGCTCCAGCGGTTTGTCGCTTTGTTAGGGGCCCATGTGCTGATTGAAAAACCCCAAGGGAGAAAATGTAGAAGGCGAAATTGACCGTTGTGACAAAAATGGGTGCATTTTGGTTAATTCAATGCATCAATTCTTTAGCTTATTCCATAGATAGACAGCAGATATTTGCTTAGCTATTTTAATATTCAGTGTTCAAAATATACACATTCTGTGTTCACCTGTTCTACAATTCCCAAAGTTCTGTTTACGTGTTGTACTCCAAAAGTTCTGAAGAGCCTGCAGGGTATTTATGGCTTGGCCAAAGAAAACACCGAGCTCTGAGCGAGATACATATATTTACTATATACAAGGAATGTAATAAAATCGCAGAAAAACTTAACACCATGATTCGGCGGAAATTCAAAAATATACAACACCATCTATCGAGGCTGACGGAAGTAAAAAATTGAAAATATGACAATTTGACATTTACTAACATTTAACATGTGTTGTGATTGGCTAATTAGCAAAGTTAGCAGTAGCCTGACTGTATGTGTGGAGTAAAGATTTACTATCATATGAAAGGACAGATGGGGGCCGAAAGGTTCAAGACTTTGTGAAGGTGACAGGTTGACCTTGTGAAGACCGCAGGAATTCGCTGGATGCGGGAAGCACAGGACCGGTTGATGTGGCGTGGCTTGGGGGTGGCCTAAGCCCAGTAGTGGACATCTTTTGGTTTTAATGATGATGATGGTGATGATCACTTTCAATCAAGACTCCTTTGAGTGCACCTGTCTTATACCATGTTTAACGATTCTTTTCAACGACAACATGCTTAAAATTTGATATCCACGCTTGCTTATGCTTATTGTATGTATTCCCATTTATGTTTTCCTTCGTCTAGTATCACTATGATAGCTTTAACAGCACACACTAAATAATTGTGTGCTTTAATCTGAGTCGAATTTTACTTTCTTTCTTTGAAATTGCAAATGCCCCATTATTTGGGAAGCTTAGTTGGTTCCTTAGACCTCCTACCTCCCACGACCTCGTGCACCCATCATATTCTAACGACAAAAGCACTTAACATCTAGCTAAGAATCAGCCCCTCATGCTAGCGCTTTTGTTGGCGCCCTGCCAAGGTCCACTCTGATTAAAGAAGCTGTTCAAGCTCTTGTTACTAAGTGTACACGTTGTAGGTATTGATAGCACAAGACCAGTTGGTGCTGATGTGATTAGGAATATGGGTTACTGTTACCCTGCATCATCCCACTACTGGGCATGTTTTCCTGCTCTTTCGATCTATAAAGTGAACCACTGGTCGTTTGTTTTCTTTAGCTTGTCCCGCCATCTTCTACGAAAATAAAGGAATATGGATTACATCGAAATTATAAATTGCAGTTAAGTCATTTTAAGGTGTTCCAGAGCATTGGTAGTCCATTGTTAACGGCTTCGACTTTTAAGTTGTAAGTCGTGGATTCGAACCCAGACAGGCGCTTTACTTTGTGTAAATAATTTCATCAGCACTACCCACAAAACGGTGATGGAAAACATCGTGAGGAAGCCGACATGTCCTAGAACCAAAAATTCGAAGACATGTGACTTCTATCAATCCCTGGGAGTCTGTAATCCACCAGTTACAGCCCACTCCCTCTCGAAGAAAGGAGGCCTGTGTCCCAGCAGTGGGAACATTATAGGCTGATTATGCATTCCATTTTATTCTTTCAAGAGAACCCTGTCTTGAAAGAATAAATAGTCTTTCAAAATATAACACAGAAAAAGAACGAACTGCAAACCAAAGAAAGTTTGATGAATGATTTCAGAATTGACATTTCATTTTCTTTAAATAAAATATCAATTCTGCATTAGCTACCTCCAGACAAATAAATGGTTTGCTCGTATATACTGCAAACAAATAAATACACCGCAACATACGGAACTTGTGGTTCGTAGACAGTGATTTTTTTCCCCACCGCATTCCTGTGCAACCCACTCCGAATGACTGTTTGTGTAAACTCTCGTATTTACTATTTAACCAGAAATACTATTAAACTTTCATTGCAAATTGAAATCGTTAAAAACTTTGCGCTTCAATTTGTTTTGAATAACTTAGTTTCGATTTTCACGCATGTGACAAAGCGGTTAGTCATCATACATTTGAAAGAGTGAATGAACCTCATTAGAAAATAACACTTAACATCTCGGAGCAGTGGTGGATCAGTGGTAGCAGCCACGGCTTACGACTTGGTGGCTTCGAACCCCGGCAGACGCTTTTCACTGTGTAGCTTATTTCATCACCACTGCTCTAAGAAACGGTGAAGGAAACTATCGTGAGGAAACCGTCATATCTTAGGACCAAAAATTCTATGACCTACATGTGACTTCACCAACCCACACTGGATCCGCGTGGTGGATTACGGCCTGAGAGGATGCCTGTGTCCCAGCAGTAGGAACGTTAGAGGCTGATTATGCTATGCTTATGCTACATAACATCACACCTGTAATCCCCGAAGGGTTATGCGTGTATGACCAAAAGGCCAATTCTCGTAATTTAAAATGTTCAAAATCTAGTCGCAGTTTCATCTCAGCGACAAACAAATGTCAAAAACTTATCATAATGATGATGATTGAAACTGAGATCAGACTGTGAACGTTCTTAAAATTGCGAGAATGGCCCCTCAGATGTATGCACGTAAACCAAGCAAAATGAGTACGTAAGGGTCGTAGCCAGGTGGCGTTCGGTAGTTTCTGACTACCACCCGTATGGGGAAAAAGGGTGAGTTTATGTATGTCAACATCTGCCTAGTTTTTACCCGATTATGTTGGGGTCGGATCTAACCGAATGCAGCTGACTACCAGTATTTTACATGGAACGACTGCCTATCGGACCTCCACAAGGCAGTTACTGAGTAATACTGCCCCTTGGTATGACTGGTTGCCTGGTGAGTTTATGTATGCATGTAATAGGGTTATAGGTACTGACTTTTATTAATTCATCAGACTTTCATACAAAAATAAAAACATTTGAATTCAACGAATTGAAATATTCGATTTCATGTTACGAACTTTATACGAAGCAAAAGAAAGCGCTAGTTAGGTAAACAAACTGCCGTGTCTAGTACAAAATTCAGCGGAGGGGAGCGGGGGTTAGATAGAACAACGAAATCTTAAAAGTTTGTTTTTGGTAAATGTATTATGTTTTGTAAAGAGTCAAAGAACAAAAGTATTTGTTTATGATGTTAGTAATCCAGTCCTGCAAGGTTGCTAGTGTTTTACCAACAACCCTGTATAAATCAAAAATATTACAGGTTTATATTAAAACATACTTTAAAATCAATGAAACCACCTGCAAAATCACTTAACACTACAAACAATTACAAATTGGCACCCCACATTAAACAGGCGTGAATTACCCAATCACAGCCTCGCAAGCAGTTACATAATAACAACCTTTAATGCCAAACGTCTGGCAACCTGCCAAGCATGGCCCTGAACTTGCCAGCATAGTTGGCACAATTTATGGCAGCATTGCGTAACCAGGAATGTAGGACGAAAAACATTCGTAAAAAGTGTCTGAGGATATAGGGCTTGTGTTTGCGACGATTGGCCGTATGAAGGATCAAATCGGAAAGTATTGCCGTCTTTTACTGGGTAATAAAGAAAGAAAGGGATGGACGAAGATTGCAGATATGAAATTAGGATCAACATTGCCCTATTTCAGTAACACGTTGACAATACATACCAAACTTTATTTCGATTTGTTGACCATTTTCTCAAACTCAAACTCAACTTCTCGTAACTAAAAACGTTCAAAATCTAGTCGCAATCTCGCCTCAGCGACAATCAATGTCTAAAACTTGTCAAAAATGTAGGGAAATTACAGGTATTTTTGACAGATTGAGACAGATCACACTGTAAAATGTTCTTAAAATTACGAGAATTGCCCCTGATTAAAAAATTCTACTCTAGGGTTCTAGAATCATAGGTATGCAATTCATGGTAACAGTTTGCGCACTTAGTTATAAGTATTTTCCAAACTTTTAATTTTATCTGAAGTGTTCTGGTGAGGTGATCAATCAATCAATCATTAATTTTATACCATACCTGTTAACACTGTCATTTGAAAACATTATAAAAGCCAATTATTTTTATAAGAGTAACCGTGGAGTTTCTTGCCGGCTCTTCTACATATTGGAACCGGGCAACTTCTGACGTTTCACAAGTGCCAATGTAGGTTTACATTATGGAATGAAATATTTTGACTTTTCGAATCCATTTCATGGCACGGTTGGCACAGTGGTTAAGCGATTGACTGCTGCGTTGCGTGTCGCGGGTTTGATTCCCACACGGAACAAATATTTGTATGACCTACATGTATTTGTTCCGAGTCTGGGTGTTTTTCTATCTATAAGTAATATGTATGTATTTACAAAAAAAAACTGTATATAAGTAGTTTATCAGCCATCTTGTTACCATAACACAAGCATTAGGTTGCTTAGCTTGGGACAAATGGTGCTGTGTGAAATGTCCAGGGATATTTTTTTTTTATTTCATGTATCTGCATTTATGTAACAATCAACCTATCTAGCTTATAAGTAAAATCTGTTTTGTTACTGCATTTTCTCCTTCTATGTTTAGTGCATGTCGTGGCAGCCTTTAATTAAGGCTACACTATAAAATGTAAAAAAATATGGAATCTTTATGTATGCTTTGTTGGTTGTCCTTAAATAAATAAATTTCCTCGTTTGTACGATCAAACCTTTGCTAAGCAACAAGAATCACGCCAATGGATTGTGTCGAATCAGTCGCCATCTTTGTCCTCTGATATAGGTAGAATACAATGTGAAGATATTATGTTGTCATAATCACTTCGCTATGCAAACGGATTAATGATAGGCATATTCATATTTGACATACGCTTTTGCTGATAAATAACTGGTGAAAACCGCTTGACGAAGCCGAAAGAAGACAAGGTCATGGCACATTATACCGGCACCGCAACGGCACCGCTCCAAACCAGCATTTAACTTGTCATTCAATTTAGAGCGTTAAATTGTGTGTAGTAAAATATATTTCATAACGTCAATATGAAAAAGCCAACGGCGGGCAGTCAGCGCATTTGCCGCTACCATACAACTCGACTCGCAGCCCGCGTGCTGCAAGCGAGCGGATCATGTGCTTACAGCGCGTCGACCGCATGCTTATTACGCGCCGACTCCGAGTCGCCAGCGAAACAACGTCACTGCGCCGTCGCGCGTCGCCCACGCACCACCGCCATTTATATGCCATATAACAATATTTAGTTCGCGGTGACAGCAAGCTTGCACCTCGCGACCACCGCGCGGACTGTGAGCTTACAAGTTGCGGCCGGCGCGCGGACTGCGAGCTTGCACCCTGCGGACGACGCATAGTTAGCGCGCTGGCAGCTAGCCGTAGCCGAAATTCGAGGCGACGCCGTGCTGCAGCTGTTCAGTTGCGGTGCCGGTGTAATGTGCTATAACCTTTATTCTTCCCGTCGTTGCGATTTTTTTGGAGTCTTACCAAGGAGTATTGTATTACCCAGTAACTGGGTTGTGAAGGTTAGATAGGCAGTCGCTCCTTGTAAAATACTGGTAAACAGCTGCATCCGGTTGGACTGGAAGCTGACCCCAACATGGTTGGGAAAAGGCTAGGCAGATGATGACGTACATGAGTCATAGCATCAGTATCCACAGCAACAGACCATTTAATCAATTCTTTGCTGCTCAAGCATAATAAAAAACTCGAATATTCATCCTACGATTCAATATCATCCTTGCACGTTTGAAGCTGATATTTTGAACTGAACAAAATAATGTTTAAAGCGACAAGAGTACAATGGCTAAAGCGGTCGTGACTGGTGCGATCGAGTGCTCGTTCAATACCTTGTTGAACCACTCGTGGCACAGCAAAGGCTAAGCTCAAGAGCTTAATAAAATAAATGCTTTCACCAATATTATACTTTGAGTGAAAACTTTTGAAAATAATGTAGCGGGTTACGGGGACGAATGATTAAAGGAATATTCTTGATGATTTGAGAACTATGTACAGTCACGAGCACTAATATGTCAACTCTTGGAAACTTTCAATAGCGATTTTTGCGTGAAATAACGTTCATTAAAAATAAAAGAGTAAATCGCTTTTGAATGAAGCCAAGTGTATCCATACTTATGCTCGTGACTGTTCACCCTGTAACTCCTGCACCCTAATTACGTAACAATCCATCCATCCACTACACAAAAATCAAACCCTGACAGGCACTTTATAACTTTGTTTAAATTATTTCATCACCACTGCTCTCAAAACGATGACTGAACACATCGTGAGGAAACCGGCGTGTCCTAGAATCAAAAATTCGAAGACATGTGACATCTACCAACCCACACTGGGCTCGCGTGGTGGATTACGTCCCACTCCCTTTCACCGAGAGGAGGCCTGTGTCCCAGCAGTGGGAACATTATAGGCTGATTATGACATACATTTCAGATTCATAGATAAATCAATAGTTTGAATATAGTATAGGTAACATTGATTATCCAGCACAATAAATATAATTAAATAATAAATGATATTATATTATTTTAGATTATATTATTATTATTTTTTATAATTTTATATTTTTTGCGTTAAACGTCTTTTCTTTAGCCGTCCGATCATCCTCAATTGTTTTCTCCTTTACTTTCCGTGTTGCCACTTCCATCAGTTCGTTCATAACCGTTCTTTTGTCCACCAAAATAAAACAGAGCGACACAATTTACCCACATTTTCTCTGTCACCATCAAAATGAAATCCATACAAGCTTATGTCCCAGAAACTTTGAAAACAAGCCAAATACATTTGTTTTTGAACGGGATTACTGCGGGTCTAAGGGTTGACCGAAAAACGTTTCAAC
Source organism: Apamea crenata (assembly GCA_949629185.1). NCBI lineage: Eukaryota > Metazoa > Arthropoda > Insecta > Lepidoptera > Noctuidae > Apamea > Apamea crenata. The sequence goes on from OX451375.1 coordinate 1,704,935, forward strand.
CTTAATAGAATTATGTGTAATCCTGTATAATTCCACATTGTAATTCAGGTAATTATTTAATCTTAACAAAGCCCACAAATATTGTGATTTATGCGGATGTTTGGGTCTGGATTTAAAGTATGTTCGGCGGAAATTAGATTGTTCTGTGGTGGGTTACAGACAGCCTTTGGTTCCCACGATGTGACAAAGATTTCGTAAAAACATAACGCTGTCTTTACTATCGCGCAGTCGGGTTAAAAGGGCATTCAACCAAAAATTAAGACAAGAAAATTACTTTCATCATTGTTTTCTTCTGAATATCATCCAACCATCTGGCTGTCTATTGTCTTAGGATAATTACATGCCGAAAATGCCTCACTACGATGCCTTGCGGTTGCATTTTAGCTCGCTACCTCGATGTTACCTCTATGTAAAACAAATGCATGCTAATAGACACGCGCGCACATGCCGAAGGATACCTCGATGCGATACATCGCGGGTTGCTTTGATGCCTAGCATGTATACTGCACCTTCTTATTAACACTCCACCATCTTCAAAAAACCTATTCAACCCTATATTTTCACCATCCTACCAAAACTTTCCGAGGTTAAAATAGACCCGAAAACAAGAATACATGTTCAAAATCCTTTTAAAAAGGTCCTTGGGTAGGCTTAGATAATATAGGTGCGTTGCCAGGTCGGACCCACTTGTGAGGGAACCTAATTATGAATACAAAATAGTACTTGAGATTGTGGAATGTTAAATGGGACCCTCTCTAGCATAGCCCTGTATATTTTGAATGGGTCGGAGCATTCCAGACATCTTGTTTTGGTGGTCTTACAGGTTCAGCAGTATTGTAGGGTTGAATTCGAGATTCGGCAAAAAAAAAATAGTTGATGAGTCAAACTCAAAGCATTTATTTCAATTAAACCATTTACAGGCACTTTTGAATTATTGTCAAATAGTCGGTCAGTTGAAGTTAGTTGCCCATTCCAAGTAAATCGTAGATCTCTATGGGGGAGAGCGGGCAAGAAACTCTAAGGAGACGGGTGATATTGATAATGTTACGAATAGATTTACATCCTGGCGCGGATACAGGGGACGGGGTTTGTCTTCGACCAAACTGAGCTTAGAGCTCTAAATTAGATAATATAACCAAATTTTTACATCTCGTATTTGTTTAAATATGTAGATAAGTAGTCCATCCTCAAAAATCAATCCAACCATTCTTGAGTTTACAGAAAATAGATGTCGAAGGTTTTTTTTAAAAAAAGGCTTTCTCGGCTTGAAAAGTCATGGTTATTTATCAACTAACCCCCTTCAGCGAAAACTGAAATCCGCGCCTGAAGACGTCATCTACTTTTGAAATGTTTTTGCTGTGTTTGTTATAACGAATTTACAGAATAAATATTATAATGTATAGGATAGTGTAACGAAAATATAAAATAAATAAATATCCCTGGACATTTCACACAGCACCATTTGTCCCAAGCTAAGCAACCTAATGCTTGTGTTATGGTAACAAGATGGCTGATAAACTACTTATATACAATTTTTTTTTTGTAAATATATACATATTACAGATAGAAAAACACCCAGACTCGGAACAAATACATTTAGGTCATACAAATATTTGTTCCGTGCGGCAATCGAACCCACGACACGCAGCGCAGCAGTCAATCGCTTAACCACTGCGCCAACCGTGCCGTCAAAGAAATTGTTTATTCTGTAAATAGGATATATAGGAATCACTTCTACACGTGATATAAAAAAAAAGCTAGATGACGTCGACATTTCCTATTCGACTACCTCTGAGAAGAAATGGCGAAATAAACTCAGGTTGACAGTAGGCCCCTACCTACTAGTTTACATCCTCGCTACGTGCTCGTAAATTATAGGCTTTGGTTGTTTCCGAAAAGATTTCGGAAAACCTGATATTAATAAAAGAAAGAAAGAAAGGAAATACATTTGTTTAGCACATACTAAAATACACACAAGACACCAGAAGCACAATACTCGTAATTTAAAACGTTCAAAATCTAGTCGCAGTCTCATCTCGGTGACAAACAAACGTCAAATACCTGTCAAAATGTAGGGAAATCAGAGGTATTTTTGACAGATTGAGAATGAGATCAGACTGTGAACGTTCATAAGACACATGAGATAGTAACAAATAAAAACTAAATAGAAAGTGTAAAGTTCGATGTAAGAAATTAGCAGGAAAGTGTGCCTCACCTCACGGCTGCACCAAAAAAGGAATGAATCTGTACAGTCACGAGCAAAAGTATGTATACACTCGGCTCTATTCAAAACCGATTTACTCCTTTATTTTTGAATGAAATTTTATGTTGTTACGAACATAGCATTTTCGAACCCATAGGTTTATGTAATGTGTCATATTGAAACGATGCATTCGTTATTTCACGAAAAAATCGCAGTTGAAAGTTGCCAAGTGTTGACATTTTGGTGCTCGTGACTGTACTCCAGTAATACAAAACTGACTCCCGTACTCAAAAACACTGAATAGTTTTCAGGTATCGATACATAGAAACTGATTATTTATTTATTACTACCCCTACCCCACCCACATCACATCATTATCATCATCATCATCATCTATGCCTACATCATCATCTGCCCAGCCCAACTATGTTTCCCAACTATGTTGGGGTCGGCTTCCAGTCTAACCGATTGTAGCTGAATACTAGTATTTTACATGGAGCGACTGCCTATCTGACCTCCACAACACAGTTACTGGGTAATACAATTCCCCTTGGTAAGACTGGTTATTACACTTTGGGGTAAAAGATCAAAGAATGACAGCCGGGACCAACGGCTTAACGTACTTTCCGAGGCACGGAGGGGTCTCGTTATGTAAAGATGGTCACCCATCTACAGACCGACCGCGGCAAGCGTGATTACTTAGCCAAGGGTCCCACTATATATATCTATTCCATTGCTTAATATGTTCGAAAAATTTGTCTAGTCAACAACGTAAAATAACGCAATTAATGTTGTTGATCTGTCAAAATGAAACTCATTGCTAGGTACTGATAGTGTGTTACCTAATGACCCCGCTGATTTAAATTGGCATGCACGTAGCTATACCCGGTCATGCTAGCAAAATGCTGGATTACAAATCGCCGCATTTGAACATGCCAGAAATATTTAAGCCTGAATTTTATGGTAGAATATTCACCTACTCCCAAAAGATTTTCCCTTAATATTTTATACATTCTCTATTGAAATTTGAGTTCTGTGTTAACGTGATAAATGTTGGAATCGTTTGAATAAAACCTCGGCCTATTCAAAAAAGACTAAGGTCGTCTCAGCTGTCTACATATCCGTTGGAAACGGAACTGTTCGTCTGAACCGACCGAGTCTCAATTTCACTCTCATTTCCTATTTCAGACGTTTTTCTGACGTATTTTCGTTCTTTTCAGTCATTATATTATTTTCATGAGCCGTTTATTTTCAGTGTGAATAGATTATTTTGTAAACAATGGTCGAGTTTGGTGGTCGATTTTTTGAGGCGTGTAAACTTGATAAAATTATTACTGTTTTGTTTTAATTTTCCTTATTTGGAATTCCGCAAGCATAAAAAATACTTTACTGGTTTCATGGTATTTTTTTTTAACACTAAATAATACGTAGTACATAATATATAGTCAGTCTAAAATGTTCCCACTGCTGGAACACAGGGCTCCTCTATTCAAGAGGGAGTGGGCTGTAATCTACCACGCAGGCCTAGTGCGGGTTGGTAGATGTCACATGTCTTCGAATTGTGCGTTCTAGGACATGCCGGTTTCCTCACGATGTTTTCCTTCACCATTTTGAGAGCAGTGGTGATGAAATAATTTACATAAAGTAAAGCGTTCAGAATGTTGTTGGGTCTGCCGTGGCGGTGCAGCGCGTCTGGGATGTTTGCTGAAGCTTGCACTGATGGTTTCCAGACCATCATGCGCAAAAAAGCAGCTTCCCTGCTGGCCCGTATACGGTACCCCGTATACGGGCCAGCAGGGAAGCTGCTTTTTTGCTTTTCTGCCACAACGGCATTCTGAACGCAATAGCAGTACGTTTTGACTGTCCCTTTCAGAAACGGTGGGTCATGTCGTATGTAGGTGTGGCGAATCATGGCAAATTATAAAAAGAATATGTAATGTGTACTAGGTTAAGGTTTCTATGGGTCTATGCCACCCGAAATAAAGTTATTATTATTAAAGCGCCTGTCTTGGTTCGAACCTACGACCTACAACTCGTAAGTCGCGGCCTTTACCACTGGGCTACAACTGCTCTGCGAAAGCTTAAAAAAAATAAAGTGTTAAATATGGTACAGTGGTATGGAACTTTTCGCGTGCGAGTCAGACTTGGCAGCTTTTTTTCAACCAAGATTCTTCAAAGTCCTCTGCCGTGCTTACCTTCGGAAGCGCTATCTATATACTTAATCCACAATATGGTATTACCTCATCTTTTACGACACGTTCGCGCAATGTTTTCCTAGTTTATATCACACAGCAATATCCGTAATACTTCGTCCTGTATAGCTTTCGTACTTCGATGATGATCAAAAGTGTAAAACTTTGCTTGTATCTTAGTATTTGAAAGGGAATGAAATTGAGCCAGGAGGTCCCTTAGCACTAAAAACGCAGTTTCAGCCGAAGTTACGGACGTTTTCATCTCCATTTCACGTTCTACGAACAAGGCTGGACCTAAGAAAGATTTTCATGCCACCACAATTTGACAGTTGTCTCTACTCCCGATCTGTTTTTGTCCCTCCAAAAAACTTAATAATTCGGGTGTAGGGTTCACTCCGAAGTTACGGGCCCATAATCTTCGTTGACGGCCTTAGAGGGTAGGCCCCTAGTGATTGTGAAACATTCTTCCGTATTATTTTAAGACCTGCACAGGGCTCGCGTGGTGAATTACAGTCCACTGCCTCTCGAAGCCTGTGTCCCAGTAGTAGGATCAGTACTTATAGCCTGATTATGTTGCATTTAAGTGTAGCTACTCTCAGAAGCTATGCTTAAAACTGATAATAATTTAGTCTATTAAATTTCCATAGAAAATAAAAGCAATAGCGCCAGTTTATTTATCTATTATCCCAAAAAAAATTCAATACATTTCGATTAACAAAGTCCGTCGATAAATCATGGGTTTATTGTGAAATTTAACAAAGAACCACACCTTATATTAGCTATAAGAAAGAAGATTATTTGAAGCATTATGATAATCATTTACACAATAATATAATAAATACCCTGCTATGTCGAACAGCGTTGTAGCAAAGTCAAGGTACCTATTGAATTTGTGCTGCGTATTGAAACACGGTGATGTATTGTTCACGATTTAAAAAGGCGTTGAAGATAAAAATATTTACAGCGTGTTACAGTTTTATTGTACTTTCTATTAATATGCTAATAAATTGTTTATTGTATAGGGATTTGAATTTATTAACATTATTGTGCGTTAGTGTAACGATGATTAAATACTCTTCAACCTCCGTTTTGAAGACGGATCGTTTATCAAAAATATCGTGACTAACCATTTAATGTTTTCTATTCTAATAAGCCTTTAGTTCAGCTAGGCATTGGCGACTACTAAGCGCTCTGGTATAATTCTTATATATTTCTGGTTAAATAAAATATTTTTTAACACACATGTTTGCAGGTTAATCCATTAGGTGATTCTCAGTATCCTGCCGGTCTTCAAACTTGCCAAACATAGGTAAGAGGTAGGCTTAAAGTGAGCTGTCATTTTAAGAAAGTTCACAGTCAGAGGGCCGATTACGTTAACATGATCTCGGTCTCAATATGTCAAAAATACCTCTAATCTCCCTATATTTTTCGTTGATAGTCGCTGAGATGAGATTATGACTAGATTTTTAACGTTTTTAATTACGGGACCTGATGCTAGGTCAGCTCACTTCAGTGAGATTTCTACAGAAAAAGTTCGGCTTGTTTATCGCCTCTATTTGCTGAACATTCGACCTTACAACAAGTAAGTTATCACTGGGCCTCCACAGGTCTCCAACCCCTATAAACAAAGATCAAAGATCAATTCATAATTAATGATCTTAATAATCCCCTCTTAATTACTGAAATCAAAACTGAATCACTACAATACCGATCATCATTACATCTGCGTGGGCGATGGAAAACTTCGCTCAACTCTACAAAGTTCTCCGAAAGTAAATCCAGCCTTAATTTAATAAAAATAATACCCTTTCTAAAACAGAAATCCAACCCATATAAATGTGGTTTAATTAAAAAATGAGGAAGCTGTACATCAAATGCTCGGCTCTGGTTGCTCCAGAATATATTTGTGCTGACAGTAAGGATTTTGTAATGTAGAAAGCGGGTAGTTGAAGTTTTGGTGAAATCATATTGAAAGATTGTCATTATTGTGAAAATCCTTTTTTAATTTGAGGGTTGCGTATTGTTGGATGCATGGCGAGCGTAACGCTCCTGACGTAAGGGGTGCCGCTGTCAACGAAAAAAGAAAATATTTGCGGTAAATTTGACACAGAGAAAGACCAAAAATTACAGAGAAAGACACAAACATAAAAAAAAATAACAAGGTAGGGGATAATATGCGCCACATTCACGTTAAACGGCCATCGGTCAGCATAATAATAATATCCCTGGACATTTCACACAGCACCATTTGTCCCAAGCTAAGCAACCTAATGCTTGTGTTATGGTAACAAGATGGCTGATAAACTACTTATATACATTTTTTTTTTTGTAAATACATACATATTATAGATAGAAAAACACCCAGACTCGGAACAAATACATGTAGGTCATACAAATATTTGTTCCGTGCGGGAATCGAACCCGCGACACGCAGCGCAGCAGTCAATCGCTTAACCACTGCGCCAACCGTGCCGTCATAATGCTACGACCCTATGCGAAACAGAGCCCCAGCGGTGGTTTTCAGCGACAGACACTGACCGTCGTCATCGGGACCTCACGCTCGGTTCGAATAATCTCGTTTCTCGGTGACGATGGCAGGTGGACAAACGATGTAAAGGTGCGCGCGCTTACGGGCAACGGAAATGTCGCAATTCTTGCCTAATAGGAACTACCATCTTGGCATCTCAGTAAGACTGCCAAAACGCCATATTTTACCAACTTCAGCCGAGAATTGCACAATTTCAATTGTCCGTGTAAATGTACCTTTAATGTAACGTGGCTTAGCCAAACAATATGCTTCTGGAATATGCCGGTTTCCTCACGATGTTTTCCTTCAACGTTTTGAGAGCTGTGGTGATAAAATAAATGACACAAAGTAAAGGCTTGGGTTTGAACCCACGGCCTACAAACTCGTAAAGGTTCTCGTATACAGGCTCGACGCGACAGCGTGCCGCGACTCTAGTAGAACAACTTCTGTGAAAACTTCATAAAAATGGTTCTACCAGAATCGCGTCGCACCGTCGCGTCGCGCCTATCTGTTAGCCTTATGTAACTCGAGACCGCTACCACTCGGCCACCACTGCTTCTACACACTCAAAATAAAAAATTAAAAGTCATTTATTCAAATTAGGCTGAGAGTCAGCACTTTTCGATTGACCAAATTAGAAAAGACGGTCCGCCAAAACGCTCACCCTTCACCACTTCCTAGTGCTTTCGCTCTCTTAACTCTCTCGCATCGCTCCCCGCTATCTCCATGACCACATCCCAAAGACTCACAAAGAGACTGGCAGATCGCTTCGTTGTTACTTTCCTGATTAAGACGCAGAAAGGAGTCTTTCGAATCAAGTTCCCTAGATATTAAAAATTATTCAAGTGTAGTTAAAAGTGAAGGTTGTCTGTCATTGCGATTGTCTTTTACGCTTTTATTTTTCTTTGGGGATAATGATTTTGTAACGGTCTATGATTGGATGTGATAATTTATTTAATTATATCTTCTTGTTTTTTTTTGCACTTATTTGTGGCAACAGTTGGTCCCGGCTGTCATTCTTGGATCTTTGACAGTCATTACGGGTCATCAGAGTGCCGAAAGTCTAACAACCACTTTTACCAAGGGGTATCCCAGTAACTTTGAAGTTCAAAAGTGCCTTTTATGTGCGTATTTGAAATAAATGATTTGACTTTGAATGGGTTGTAGAGGTCAAAATAGGCAGTCGCTCCATGTAAAATACTGGTATTCAGCTGCATCGGGTTAGACGCCAAACACGGAAGCCAGCCCCGCCTTTGTTAACCCTAACCTAGCCCTAAATATGTTAGTTAGGAAAAGGCAACGCAGATGATAGACAGCACCCTAATTGCGTAACACACCATCAATCTCAATCTGAATCATTTTGAAGGATATTGCTAATCCATTGTTTCATATGTGCAAAAATATGACTCGTGTCTGCTCAACAACGTAAATAACGCAATTAATGTTGTTGAACTGTCAAAATGAAACCGATTCCGACTCCAATTAGGGTGCAGGTTGATGTTGATAACACAATGTAGTAACAGCGGTGAGGTTTGGTGAAAAGGTGTTTGAAATATTTTGTTGTTTTTACAATGAACAAACAATGCGTTAGTTTAACGAGCAGATTGTGTAATCGCCATGATCTTACAAAATTCAAGGAGAGGGGTGTGGGAGCAATATCTATACATCTACAGGGTGACAGGGAAACTCGACGAATTCCTTGAAAAGGGTTGCACTAGAGGTCATTAGCAACAACTTAAGTCCAGTGAACTAAATGGCCTGTACCATTAAATTTATTTTTGCTTGCCGGAGCAGAAGTACAAGGAATAATGCAATGTTGCCGTTCGTAATGGGACTGTATCAATCAATCACAATTTTTAGTCTTTGTCTGTAGCAATATTATTGATATAATGTAGTCACATATTTATGATGTCACAGATTGTTTACAATTTATTGTAAGGCGTTGGGTAGCGGGATCGTCCGAAAGGGTTACCGCTGCCCTGGAACAGAAAGAGCTAAGGAAGGAACACGGACGGGTTTTAGTCAGTAAGAGTCTGACACTCCCTTCCGCTCCACCCAGAGCGGGAGGGGTCATTTGATGATTTCCCATCCGCAAAAAAAAAAACAGGTATAGCTGTTTAAAGTTTTATGAAACTTACCATTGCCTATATATATTTGATTCATGAACATGCTCAGATATTAACGAACTCGACTGTACCATAGTTATAACTTTTTTTTTGTCTGTTTTCTGTCTGTCTCTCTATCGGTATGTTCTGGCTAATCTCCGAAACGGCTGTACCGATTTTGTCCGGACTTTCACTGGCAGATAGCTGGTGTTATAAGGAGTAACTGAGGCTGTGTTTATTTTAGAAAACTAATTAGGGTTCCGTGCAAAAAAAACCCATGAAATCCAATTTGTTTTCCGTTCAGAATAAATAACATAAAGGTCACCCAAAAGGTCAATGTCACTGAGCGTTATGATGCATGGATTTCACGTTTTTTAATTAAACCAGCTGTCTGTGTAGCCGCCATATTCCGGGTGTTTTATTCTCTAAAAATTATTTACGACTCTATTCCAAAATGTTTAACTTGCGTTTTGGTAGGTTTTTTACTTGATTATGGTTGAATAAAAAAAGAATGGAAATGTTTTATTTTTTGGTTCCCATGACGAAAATAACATGTTTTACTCACCAATTAACACATTCATTGGTATGCCATATTTACAGAATAAACCATTTCATTGTTTTGTTGTTAGTATCTGTACATTGTAATAAAATAGTACCGAAGAATATTTGTCCGTTTGCCTGGATGTGAAGGATAACTTTGTGAGGAAACCGGCATGTCCTAGAACCAAACATTTGAAGACATGTGACATCTACCAACCCGCACTGGGCCCGTGTGGTGGATTACGGCCCACTCCCTCTCACAGAAAAGAGGCCTGTGTGCCAGCAGTAGAAACGTAAAAACGGCGCAACAAATTTGGACGAAATTTGGCACACAGATAGTTTGTAGCCTGGATTAACACATACTTTTGCCTGAAACTGGTTTTCAACTGGACCGTGTGTGAAGTGGACTGTGAGGTTACGGATGTAAACCAGTTTTTTACTTCAATGTGTGTGTTTTTTGACATCCACGCGCGCGAAGGCGTGGGCCAAAGATCCATAAGACCATGATGAAGAATTTTGTTGCACAGTGGGACAAAACAGGTTAAATAAAAAAACTAGTACAGCAACATTAAACCTAGGAAAGGATAGAATAATCATTAAAACAATACCATATAAACACTATTACAGAACAGTCTTTTATTGAGTTAGCTGCTGCAGTTAGGGTTTTGAACCTAAAATCTGATTTGATAAAACTACTCATATTATAAATTAAAGTCGCTTTTTGTGTCTGTTTGTGTGACCGCATTGTTCTTCTAAACTACACAACGGATTTCGTCATCATTTAAAGATTTTATCTCGGAAAGGGTATGTGCATAATACATACATTAATATTAACTTTATATGTATAAAATTAATCTTGACAACCAGTCTTACCAAGGGGTATCTTATTACCCAGTAACAAGGTTGTGGAGATCAGTTGCTTCGACTGGAACTGGAAGCTACCCCAATATAATTGGGAAAAGGCTAGGCAGATGATGATGATGATAATTATAGACACATTTCTAAAATATAAGAGTTACATTGCAATAACTTACTAATGGTTTTACGTCATTCAAATTAATGTACTACTTCACCGTGTATAGTGTTAATATGCATGGAAGGTGTAGGCTTTAACGCTGCGTGCATTCTCCCATACATTGTTCACATGTTATGGCAACGATCGACATCCGTTGCCAGATGGTTGTTTAGCTGCCAGATCTCAGTGCAATGATTGCCAAATTCATTCGCTTGTAACCACGGATTCACAAATGTTGTGGTTTTGAGTTGTAAACTTACATTGCATAGTTACGAGCTCTTGTCACTGTCGCCGTTCCAGCTGTATTAGTAGAACCCAATGGCTTGGCACGGGACGATGACAAGAGACCGGACGGCATGTCTTTATTTCCATGGAAGGTATGTCTTATTTTCCATGGAAGGTGGGTAGGCCTTTAGTGTGGGATGCAACGTGTGTCGATACTCTTGCGCCATCCCATCTTCCTAGCTCGGCGTACTGTGCTGGCGCTGCTGCTGCGGCTGTGGAAAATCTCAATCGGCAAAAGTATAGCAGTAACCTTATCGGTAATTCGGTCGGCCTTTTGGCCTCGTATAGGACTTTCCGATTCATTTTTTCTTTGTTACTTTTTTTTATATAATTTTGTTTTATTTTTAACTGTGTTTAGTTTATGATCCTGTACGAGTCGCCATGAATACTTTTTCTTTCTTTCTTTTTCTTTAATTATATTTTCAAGCCGTTTGGGGTTGAAACCCTCGGGCCGTGGGGTGCGAGTGCTAATGGCTTGTTTCCATGAAATCTCCAAACGTCTGGTTGACACATCCCGTGATGTACATTTGTTGTTTTTGTTTTAACCCTTTAGCCATCATCCAAAATATTTCAAAATCAAAATATTTTATTTCACATAAACCTGGAATTGTGTGGAAAGGGAGGGGGGGGGGGCTTTGCCCAGCAGTGGGACAATACAGGCTAGTTAGATTGGATTAGATAAACAGATGAAGAAGTTGGTTAGAAGCTAGGTGCACGGTTCCAATTGGTCGTACTATGGAGAAGAGCCGGCGAGAAACTCCACGGTTACTCTTTTAAAAATTATTGGCTGTTACAATGTTATTGTAGCGGTATCTACAACGTCACATGCAAACAGCGCGTCATACTGACGTCACGCAAATCCTGCATCTCGCAAGCAGAGTTTACCGCGCAATTAGCATACATACAAACTTCCCGACATCAGTCGTCGAGCAATTGCCCGCCAGACACAACACCCGTCTGGTCGGAGCATCCTCCCTTTTCTATGGAGGATGAGTGATCTTTACACCCTGTTCCTCATACATCATATTATAATAAGGGGCATTAGGGGCATTACTGTCCTCCCATACCTACGTATGGGAGGACAGTGTAAGTCTGTCAACAAGTACCTAGCAGGTAATTAATAAAATAAAAAATGGTCTACAAATCTACAATCTACAATGTCTACAACGTTCTCATATTCCCAAAATATAAAATAATCTATCAAAAAGATGATATGATTGCTATTACAACCACTAATAAAGGGTTGGATAAAGAATTGTCGTTTTAACCCCATAACCACCGTACCGAACCCAAGACCAGCTATATCCGATTTTTATATAATTTTAGGATGAATGTATGTACGGAGACACGATTATCTGGGTCTAACCGGGTAATCCGGTTATGTGGGAGTTGTGGTTTTACATATTTTTATTTTCTGTTTTGGCGCGTGTAAGCAATTATACATTTATGTTACACGTGTTTACGATTATTCCAGTTTTGTATTTATTATTTATTTATTTCTTATACCTGTCTCCGGAACGCCCTTACCATCCGGTCCGGCTTTCGGTACTTCGAGTCGGGATGGCGAAGTAGACCGCAACACGTACCGCGCCAGATCAACTCAGGACGGATGAAATGGCGACAGGTCACGGGAATAACTAGCAACCCACTAATGCCCTTTAAATTAAAGGAACGTCTTTCCACAGGATTTATTCTGCTTTCATAAAGTCACATAAGCGTAGGAACCAGCTCTCTATTGTGAACATCCAGACGAGCCTTTTTGGACATTAACTGAGGGGCAATTCTCGTAATTTTAAGAACGTTAACAGTCTGATCTCAGTCTCAATTTGTCAAAAATACCTACCTCTAATTTTCCTACATTTTTGACAAGTTTGGACATTTGTTTGTCGCCGAGCGACTAGATTTTGATCATTTTGAATTTCTGACAATTCTTCCATACAAAATCTGTCAGACGTCAATTTTATTCTACGAATTAAAATTATATGTCGATTGGAAAAACAGCCTTTACTTCCGATGAGTTATTCCGGTCGCATCCGATGATCTGACTGATCGGGAAATCTATCCAATTGATTATGTGGTCTCGTGCCTAAATGGCTAACACAGGGCACAATTGCACGTTCTTGATAAGTTGTCATTTCCTCAACTATTGACCCTCCGGTGCCTTTCTTTAAGAATAGCTTTAACAATCTGGAGACATTCGAACGCCATTTGAATATCGGTAGATAACCCTCAGTAATTGGGTTGCGGAAGCCAGATGGTGGTTTATGCGTGTGAAATACAGAGTTGTAGTTACTTCAGTTATGACCCAAACATATTACAAAGAAATAAGAAAGGACAGAAAGAAAATTTGGTTTATTTGTCACAGAAACGTGCACGTGCATACAAAAAGATCATTAATTCTAATACTAAGGAAAACATGGCCAATGGCTTAATAGCCAAGAGCCTCGACCAACACCTGAGGAGGCTCTCGTTGGGCAGCTGGATCAAGGGCTTGATTCAGAAAGCGGTACTTCTGGACACGGCTCGCATTGTCAGGAGGTTCCTCTCTCTGGAGCCCTGACTTTCAGTAGCTTGGACCCTGTTCCCGACACCGGTGGGCTACTATTTTTTAAATTTTTTTTTATCTTTTTCTTTTTAAAAATTTCATTTATAAGTACATACATTAAATAAAGGAAAAACAAAATATATCTTTAATCACGAGCACAAAGCAGAAATAGTTGACGGCTGCACGTCATGACTGTGACAAGAAGGCTTCCACTCAGCATGATGCTGAGTCAAGTAAAGTAAGTCAAGTCTTGACTATAAGAGTAGGCTAAGACCAAAGAAATGATGGATGGACTATGTGACAGATGATATGGCTAGAAAGGGTCTAGTAGTGACTACTGAGATGACGATTAATATAAAAGAAGAAGACATGTTGCCAACCCCAAATACATTCAGATAAGTGCAAGAGAATGCTCAACTTACTAACTTTATAAATAAATACACAAGCAAAAGGATCCTCGTACTCAAGGAGGAGTACTCGTCCGCATCGCTGTCATCCGGAAACGTGCCCAGAAGAGTGGCAGCATTGCCACGTTGAATGGCAATGCTAATTCTTTGGCCAAAGAACGACCCAGCCCTCTGGTCACGGGAAGTGTCAATCAGCCGGCGAGAAATTTCCTTAAAAAGGAGACGCGCACTCGGGCCCCTTAACCCCACTATGCTCAATTTTTTTTTTTTATTATCTTTATCTAGTGAGGCAAACTGCATGTTTCTCCTTAATACAGGTTGCACAGCTACCTAGCTAGGAGAACAGTAGTTTACCCCTACAAATATTTGTTAGTATAAGTTCTACGCTCACTTAATAACCTTCATATGTACGTACCACAAATACCCTTTAATGTAATAAATATTTTTATTATTATATATTATTATTTATAACCGTTTCGACCCCAAACGGCTCAAAGCTGTAGTTACCCATAAGGTTACAGTATTAGCGGCGATTGAGGGTCGCAGCAGCCGCAGCATCGGCGCCAGCACAGCCCGCCTTTCAGAAAATGATTAGTTTGTCAAGGCTAGGCAACGTCAGTCAGCCAAACGTTATACACGTGCAACCTGTGGAGCAATTACACTAAAAAAGCCTGCAATGCTCTGCGCGTCCAGTATAACAACGCGTTCAGAGGTTTGTTAAGGCTCCCGTGGCAGTGCAGTGCCTCCGGCATGTTCACCGACCTCAGCACGGACAGCTTTTAGGCGGTTCTTCGCAAAAGAACGGCCTCCCTGTGGTCTCTGGTAAAGGGTAGCACGAACACGCTTCTGAGCGTGGTGTCGGACAGAGTGGACAGCCAAATCATGAGGCATTGGTCGCACATGCATGTCCAAAATAATAATTATTTAAAATTTTACTAACATAGCTATAAGTATCTACTTACTAATATGGACTTGTATCAATTACTGTGTGCTTAGTCTGAAATAAATACTTGCAATTTCAATTTCATAAGTTGTATGTAATCTGAAGTCCTCAAAAATATTCTCCTTCTGGGGCAGTAGGGTGATAATTCCAACTCGGCAACAACCAAAAAACAAAAGAAAAACATGTAACAACAATACAGCTAGAGAATTATATTTATGAGTCTCAAGCTGGCCGTCGAAAGGTGTATCTCTTAATACCCAGGAGTATCATACACGCTTTCAGCTCAGTTAACATAAGGCAGCACGTAATTACGCTACCAAAACCGTCTGGGGCCATGTAGATTTTTCATGTTTATTTTCCCGAAAAAAAAACTCTACGTAATACGCGGTTAGAATACTAATTCTTTGTTATGTCATAAGGGAATTGTGATTCTCTGTAAAGGTTGGTAATAGATATTATGATTTAGTTGTACAAGGGAAGGATTTGGGGAAAAACTGTGTGTTGTATTCACGTCTGGGTGGAGATTTCGTGTGTCATACCTTAATGGTGGCAGGAAGATAAAAAATTCTTGTCTCATGGGAGTTTTCAAATACATGTTTGCAGGGATATCGACGCGCAAACTGTAACCATGAATCCAGCACATGATTCTAAACCCCCTAGGGTAGAAATATTTCGTCGGTTCTCAAAAAAAAAAAAAACAGGATACAATATCTTAGCGGTCAAAATGTATGTAATAGTAGTATTTTTTTTCGGTTCAGAATCTTGCACAGATTGCCCGTCGATGTCCCTGCCACCCTGTACAAGATGAAAAGAACGCTTTAAACATTTGTTTTGTAGATATTATTTTAATGAACAACTTTGGTAAAGGCATGCCTGGTAATTTCGCGTCCTTAGACATCTCTTGTCCATCAGACAACAAAACAACATCATCAAAAAATCCACAACAAATTAATAAACCGATCAACTACCAAAATATAAACGGTAGCACTAATACATATGAAATGTAACAAATTAATGGCATCGGGTATTGGAAACCGATTACCGACAGATCGTAGCTCGATTAGTTACTAATGGGTTAAATTATATCCGAACTTAGGCGTGTGTGTGATTTTACAACTTCATGTTGCCGGTATAAGGAATTAGGGGGGTAACCTTGTGACTTGGGGAAAATGTGTGGGTAGTTTTGACAACCTCACGTAGAGAGAGGAATGGAAAGTGTGTATCTAGGCAGTATTCTCTAGCTGAGGGTATAAGAATGCAGATCTTTGGTATAGTGAAAATATCACACTTTTTTTGGCTTTTTTAGAGGTTCTCATATAAACGCATTTTTATTTCATGTTTCGTATTGTTTTGTTTATGTTTGTTATATTCCTAAAGGTTTGAAACGGTTACTTAGCGGTTTTTATTTTATTTTATTTAAACAGGAATATCGTTAGGTCCTGTAACCAAAAAAATAAAAAACTTGTGACATCTACCAACCCACACTGGGCACGCGTGGTAGATTACGGCCGATTCCGCCGCACATACAGGAGGCCTGGGTATCATCAAAACCTCCCCTACCGATCATCACACCGATAAGATCAACGGAACTACACATTACACATTATTCCTACCCCTGCCACTTGACACACTTTATCCTGTTAGTAAATAAATACGACAAAAGACATATTCTTACACATTAAAAGGCATAATATCATCCGTCATTCTTAATTCATGTGGAACTCATCATATTTGACACTAAACAGGTATATTCAGAAGGTCAACTTCTATGGAAATGGCATGAGGTATTTGATATAAGCTCATGTCGCGTCGTGCTTAAATTGTTTTTTGTGTAAGAAACAGAAAAAAATTAAGTACGACGCGATTTTTGTGAATCTTACAGTGTTAAATGTTTTTTTTTTAACTCCTGTCATTGTTTGTTTCAGGTAATTAAAATAACTAGCGTTGCTGTGTGGCGGTTTGATGGGTATGATACAAATATGTATATCTCTTAAGTGCTCTTACACACGAGCGACATGCGTGGACTACAGAGGCACCTGCAGCCGTCGACGCGCGTCGACAGCAGCCAGCGCCCGCTCTCAACGCCCGTCGTCGACGCGTCGGTGGCTACCGTCTCTAACGTGCCGCTCGTGTGTATGTTGTCGACAGCTGCATTTACCTCTGTAGTTTACGTGTATCGCTCGTGTGTATGCACACTTAGCTTAAGTATCCTATGGGAGCTGACGTAATTACAGAGATTTAAGCTCCATTTACGTGGTGCGAGTTTATTGCGTGTGGTAAACTATACAATTGAAGCTACAATTGACGGGCTCCGTCTAAACAACACATACATTGGTTGCACAACACGATAAGATGAAGGAACCTTTAGATATATTTAGCCTTGCTAAATGTCTCCATCTATCTATATATATAAAATTCAAAGTCCTGACTGACTGACTGACTGACTGACTGAGACATCAACGCACAGCCTAAACCGCTGGTCCTAGAGACATGAAATTTGGAGGGTGTATTCTTCGTGAAGAGTAGGTATCCACTAAGAAAGGGTTTTTCGAAATTCCACCCCTAAGAGGGTGAAATGGGGGGATTTTGTTTGTATGAAAAATCTTATTCCTTGAGTTAATAAACTTGAAACTTGCCACGAATACTTATCTAAGTAAATTATGAAGTTGGGCATTTTTTGTTTTTATAAACTACCCCCTAAAAGGGGATTAGGGGGTTTCAAAGTTTGTATGGAAGAATTTTAGCGCGCGGTCGGATTTAATCGAAACTCAGTATTTATACCTAAAATTTAAAGGAAAGAATAATGTGTATCAGGGTTTTTCGAAAATCTACCCCTGACGGCCTGAAAAGGGGTAGTCAATTTTAACTCGAACATTGGTATAAATAATCTTTAAATCAAGTTATTCACACATCCCAAATGATTTTTCAAAATTCCACCCCAGTGGGGGTGAAAAGCGGGGATACAGTTTATATGAAAAATCTTATTCGTTAGGTTAATAATCTTGGAAATTGGCATGAATACTCGCCTAAGTAAGCAATAAAGTTTATCATTATTAGTTTTTCAAAACTACCCCTCGAAGGGGATATAGGGGTGTTAAAGTTTGTGTGGAAGAATTTGAACGCGCGGTCCGATTAACTCGAAACTCTGTGTACTATGTGTGTACTTAAGACTAAAAATAAATAATAACACGTATGAGGGTTTTTCGAAAATCTACCCCTAACGGGGTGAAAAGGGGTAGTTAATTTTACAGGGGAGGATTATAATAAGTAATAGAATTGGTATAAATAATCTTTGAGTCAAGTTATGAATTTTTATGATTCTTTTTAAATTCCACCCCTGTGGGGGTGAAAAGCGGGGATACAGTTTATGTGAAAAATCTTATTAATTTAGTTAATAAACTTGAAACTTGGCTAAGTAAGTAATAAAGTTTATCATTATAAGTTTTTCAAACTACCCCTCAAAGGGGGATACAGGGGTGTTGAAGTTTGTGTGGAAGAAATTGAATGCGCGGTCCGATTATCTCGAAACTCAGTATTGATGCTTTCAACAGAAAATAATTAATAATAAGTTTGTAAAGTTGTCGAAAATTGACCACTGACGGGGCAAAAAGGGGTCATTCGGTTTTTAGGGGAGGATTTGAACTTGAAACTGTATGTTAGCTACATTTTCACGCCTAAACCACTGAACTTCTGATTTGGCAAAGAGACAGATGGCATCCTGGGGAAGCACATACTTTTTATCCTGGTAGCACGTTCCCGTGGGATAACTTCCGACATCCACGCGGGCGAAGCCGCGGGCAGAAGCTAGTTTTAGAATAAAAAGTTAGGTACTAGGTAACACCGTCCACGTCGCAGCGTCTAGCCATCACTATGTTTTGTTTTGATACCGACGGACGCGTGGGGCGTGTGACCTTGGGTTGTTCCAATTGGACGTCACGGGTGGCGTGCGAGCGAGAGCGCACTCTGTGTATTTACGAACATAGCATTCGGCCGTCGCCGCGTCGTCGGTGACTTACGGCTACACGTCGCCGGTCGCGGTCAGCGTGTGATAGACCGCGACCGACGTCAGATATACTGCAGTCTTTTACATCTGATATAATGAAGCTATTCAAACACACGCGATACATATTACAACAAACAACTATCCGCCACCGCCTCTGTATAACCAACGCATTACATTTAAGCCGAAAAACATTTTGAACACACCTTCTGTAATATCTTTTCTATGACGCAAATGGCTATTCCAGAGAAATGCTCATATTTTTTGTTTTACACGCAATATGGAAATACATCACGCGCACAATTATAGACATGTCTGTTGTGTTTATATTGAGTTTTTGTGTATAATGTAGATGTATTCTTTAAATGCTTGCTCGTGTTACAGAATAGTAAATGAGTCTTCATTTAAATATGGACAGGCAATCGTTCTTTGTGCATAAAATACTGGAATTCAGGAAGTTGACCCCAACATTATGTAGTTGGGAAAAGGTGAGGCAGATGATGATGATGATGTAAATACATACATAAACTCATGCCTTCTTCCTGTGGGGTAGGCAGGAACTACAGAACGCCACCTGCTAGGATCCTTATATTCCTTTTGCCTCGTTATCGTCACGGTCTCGGTCATCATCGCGTACGCCGATGATGATATGAATCTCGATTTAAAACCAAATTCTAGTAGACATTAGAATGAAATCGGTCAGTTTAGAATGGGAGACACTTCATCCCTAAAAAAATCAGATATCAGGTACCCATGTCTATGTTAGAGGCATCGTATTACCCAGTAACTGGGTCGTGGAGGTCAGATAGGCAGTCGCTGCATGTAAAATACTGGTATTCAGCTGCATCCGGTTAGACTGGAAGCCGACCCCAACATAGTTGGGAAAAGGCTAGGCAGGTGATGATGTCTATGTTAGAGGCAATTTTTCCAATACAAACAACAACCAACGTTTCATCATCAGTTCAGTTTAGTTCACCAGTTTCAGTTCGTCACCATTTGTTAAGTGTTTATTATTTTGTTTATCTTTTTAATTGAATGTAATCCAATGAATTTTAACCTAATAACTATTATTTTATTTTATTTTTTAATTCAACTAACTTATTTAGAACTAAATAAGTTAGTTGAATGCAATGTTTTTAATGTGTAATGTCTTGTGTATGTATTTTGTGTTGTATTTGTTGTGTTTGTTCTATGTAATTTGTAGTGCTTAATATTTATATATTTTAGGATCTCCAACAAAAGATATATGTACCTATACTAAACATTACATATAATTAATGGACGACGAAGTATTTAGTAGGTGTACTCCTTCAATTACAGGAGACCACAGCATGCACAATAAAATAAACAACTAAGCTAACAAATTAAATACCTTATACATAATAAAATAAAAGAAAAAAATTGACAATGGAACATAAAAGACAACAAATTCTGTAAAATATTAGGACAAAGAATAATAAAATACCTAAAAATATATCTAAAATATGGGAATTACTTCCTGAAATAAATGATTATTTAATTTAGTTTAAGTAATACAACCAAAATACTACGTCAAATGGAAACAGAAATCAATGCCAGTCAAAACTCCCAACCATTATCGGTTTATCGGATACTCCCCGACCTAAACCAAAAACCGTACTGTAATCGTATAGTTCCACAAAACCGCTGAACTAAACACATCAGCGACGCACATCACTGTTCGGCACACTGTTCCGCGTCACTGGAGCAGGTAGCAGTCACATGTGCCGATGCACATCACTAACCCTAGATAATTAACGGTTAGCTATTAAATACGCGGTATTTTGTATTTGGGGCCCACCAATGTAGTATTACACCTGAGGCGTTGGAGCGTTTTAACCAGAATTTTAATTGTAATAATAAATAATAATAAGCCTCTATCAACATCTATCGAGGCTCTCGTTAGGCGGTTGGATCAAGGAGCCTGACTCAAAAGTCAGTACCTACTCCTCGATACGGCTCGCATTGTGAGGAGGTTCCTGTCTCTGGAGCCCTAACCACCGGTAGCTTGGACCCTTTTTTTTTTTTTTTTTTTTTTGTGGATGGGAAATCATCAAATGACCCCTCCCGCTCTGGGTGGAGCGGAAGGGAGTGTCAGACTTTTACTGACTAAAACCCACCCGTGTTCCGTCCTTAGCCCTTTCTGTTCCAGGGCAGCGGTTAACCTTTCGGAAAATCCCGCCGCCCCGGCAGGCTTCGGCCCTATGGGGCCCCGTCCTCTGCTGACATTTTCTCTTTGAGGCGCGCGTGGAACACAACGCGCCGTCCGGCACGGGCCTGGTCCTGATCGGACGGTGAGCTACCCATTACTCACCGCCCGCAGGCCCGCGCCTACGGTGGCCGGGAGTCGTCACGCGGCTCCCGACGCCCGGAGCGTCTCCCGCGGCGGCTGAGGCGTGAGGTGTTCTCCCTCAGCCTCCCCGCCACCTCCTTCGCTAGCATGACTGCTTCGCAGAAGGAGGTGACTGCCTCCCATTCTCTCTCGCCCCGGACCATGGCTTGCACCAGGGCCGGGCGCGAGAGGTCGCCGCCGTTGCCGATCGCCTCTACGAGGACACGGCGGGGCTCCGCCCAGGCAGGGCAGACCTCCACCGTGTGCTCCACCGTGTCCTCTGGGCGATCCTGGCAGTGGTGACACCCGGGCGTCTCCTCCCGCCTGATGATGTGCAGGAACCTCCCGAAACATCCGTGTCCGGAGAGGACCTGCGTCAGGCGGTACGTGAGAACGCCGTGACGCCTCTCTAGCCACTCCTCAAAGAGGGGTCTTATCGCCACTATCGTGGCGTGCCCTGCGCTGGGTTGCGATAGTCGCGCCTTCCATTCCGCCATGAGATCGCGCCGGAGGTCCGTCCGCTCCGCAGCGATTTGCCGCGGGTGCAGAGTTTCCCCCCGGCATAGTGCCTCCGCGCGCCAGTCATGCAGGCGCGCGAGGACTATTGCCTCCAGATCCCATGGCGGCAGTCCGGCAAAGCTTGGACCCTGCTCCCGACATCGATGGATCACTATTGTTTTATGCATTTAAATGTTTTTTCTATACTTTTTTTATTATATTTTAAGAAATATTCAAAAATGTAATGAGATTTATCTATTTACTAATAAAGATAAATAAAGGAAGAATAATAAAAATAAAATCATCACCACTGCTCTCAAAAACGGTGAAGGAAAACGTCATGAGGCAACCGGCATGTCGTAGAACCAAAAGTTCGAAGACACGTGACTACCAACCCGCACTGGGTCCTATTTGCAAACTTTCTCCTTCACCTATGTGATGTAGAATTGTCTCGTTTTGTCTTCTTCAAACACCCCTCCTCTCCATCCTATCCTAACTAGTCCTAACCAATATTGTAAATGCGAAAGTAAGCTGCTTTCAACTGTAACGCTAAAACAACTGAACGGATTTGGATGAAATCTGAGGGACTATTCTCGTAATTTTAAGAACTTTCACTGTCTGATCTCAGTCTCAACCTGTCAATAATACCTCTAATTTCCCTACAGATTATCTTACTATCTATTCTCTTCTCTATCTATTCTTCTATGATATGATAGATCTATTTTCTTACTATATGTTTCTATATTGTGAACCAATTGCGAAATTGTTATTTCGTACATACTTGAAATAAAACCCATTAGACGTCCATATCAAGAGTTATTTATAACATATCTTTCAGAAAAGAGATCGAAACTATTGGAGATCGTAATAACATTTTATGTTATTAATAATAAAACTTGAGTTTACCGATAAACACTCTTTTACCTACAAACACTTTATAAGTTTTACCTGCTCAAGGTATTACCATTTTATTCATCATAAAACGAAACGGCGATAAGATTATATGGAGCCTTTCAATTGGATCGTTTTGATGTAGAAAATATTGAAATAATCTTGAGTAAATCGTAAACGAGGCTTGATAAACTATTTTAGTCTCGATTCTTGAGAACTAGATTTTACTTACGAAACCGTAGCGTCTAGCGTCTACGAGTACCAATACAAGTAATATTTTATGTTTTTACTTCTTCTTTATTGGGTACTAGAAGCGCCCCGCGGTTTCACCCGCATAAGTGTCGATGCCGAAGAAATATCGGGATAAAAAGTTTCCTATGTGTTATTCTGATGTATAAGCTATATCACTCTAAAGTTTCATCAAAATCCGTTCAGTTATGTTTGCGTGAAAGAGTAACAAACATCCATCCTCACAAACTTTGGCTTTTATAATATTAGTAGGATTTATTTAAATAACACGGGAGACTTACAGCTAAAACAAACAGATCAAGGACAGTACATTAGTCTGAAAGCCAATTACAGGCCACTTATAGAATACAGAGAGATAAAAAGTAAAATCTAAGGACATTCACACCAAGTTACTATTTACTACAGCATAATTACTATGTTGCTCGCACTGCATAACAACCACCATAACAAATTGAACCGTCCTCACAAACTTTCACGTTTATAATATTAAATATTTGGAGGTATGAGGAACAGGGTGTAAAGTTCACTCATCCTCCATTGAAAAGGGAGGATCCTCCAACCAGACGGGTGTTGTGTCTGGCGGGCAATTGCCCAACGATTGATATTGGGAAATTGTATCTATGCTAATTGCACGGTAAATTCTGCTTGCGAGATGCAGGATTTGCGTGACGTCAGTATGACGCGTTGTTCGCATGTGGCGTTGTAGATACCGCCACAAATATTAGTACCTAGGATTTACAAGGCAAATATAAGTAGAAACGCTGAGATGGGATGTCTGATAAGGACAAAGAATTACCTTATATGTGATGTTCTTCAGAAAGGTCAGGTGCGTAGAACTTGCAACCGTCGTGCGTGTATGACCAGGGGACCTAAAAAGGAAACTTTGGAAGAATCATAATAGGATAACAATATGAATCATATTAAAAATCGTAAAATGGTCACAAACTGACAATTCATAATATGATCTGTGTGGAATTCATATCACGCAATTGACCTGTTTGACAGTTTTGTATGGAAATTCGTAAATGATCCACCAATGTTTACACCAAATATGATTGATATGAAATAAAATGTAGGTGATTAAACTATTATGTGTAACCATTTAACGGAAATTAGAGGAATTGGTAATGATCTGCTGGGAATTCAGAAAATGAATAGCTTTTAGAGGTATTGCTTAAAGTGGCCTTTTTAGGCCCCCACATGTAAGAATGTAAACGAAGCAAAAGGAGTGTGTTAGGATCGTTGCAGGTGACGTTCTGTAGTTCCTGCCTACTCCTTTTCTGTTCTCATTTTGTTACTACTTTTTTAGGGTTCCGTACCCAAAGGTTAAAAACTGGACCCTATTACTAAGATTTCGCTGTCTGTCCGTCCGTCTGTCTGTCACCAGGCTGTAGAACCGTGATAGCTAGACAGTTGAAATTTTCACAAATGATGTATTTCTGTTGCCGCTATAACAACAAATACTAAAAACAAAATAAAATAAATATTTAAGGGGGCTCCCATACAACAAGCGCGATTTTTTTGCCCTTTTTATAGATACGTACGGAACCCTTCGTGCGCGAGTCCGACTCGCACTTGGCCGGTTTTTTCCTTTTCTTGGAAGAAGGAGTGAGATTATTTGTGTGCAAGAATCGTCGCTCACAAATCAATCTGCTTGCCTTTGCCCAACTTTGCCTATATTGGGGTCGGCTTCCAGTCTAACCGGTTGCAGCTGAATGCCAGTATTATACATGAAGCGACTGTCTATCTAACCCCCACAACCCAGTAACTGGGTAACACGATACCCCTTGGTAAGACTGGCTGTCAGACTTTTAAGTTTCTGACTATCCGTAACAACTGTCAAAGATCGACGAAGGATACCCGGGATCAACGGCTTAACGTGCTTTCCGAGACGTGTTAACGGAGGGGTCTCGATATGATTGTAATGGATGGTGGGTGACCATCCACGAAATGACCGCGGCAAGCGTAGCTTAACTTTCGATCGACCCTTGCGGCTGATATTATTTGGCCACCAGATGATATTGTGGCTAAGAACAACATACTCAGCCTATAACGTTCCCACTGCTGGGACATAGGCCTCCTCTCTGTGAGAGGGAGTGGGCTGTAATCTACCACGCGGGCCCAATGCGGGTTGGTAGATGTTACATGTCTTCGAATTTTTGGTTCTGGGACATGCCGGTTTCCTCACGATGTTTTTCTTCACCGTTTTGAGAGCAAGTAACGATTATATTAAAATACAGAAGACTGTTTTCACTAAAGTGTTTTTACCCTTTTACATACGCCCTGTTTAGCCTTTAACAGATTAAAAACTTTGATATTCTCTTCGTATCCGAAGGGTGTACCCTATGCTTGGCAAAACACGAAATAGTAGAAGGTAATGTATCAGAAAGTGGATATTTGGAACACAATCCAGTCCGGGTCATTGCGTTTGTTGATTTATCCACGAAACACAGACGGACAGCCGGATTTTATGTGCCACTAGTTTTTAGTTTGTGGATTTGCTTGTTGGTTTTTGAATATTTTTGATAGCTTTTGGAGCAGTGGTGCCCATTGGAGCAGTGGTGCCCATTGGAGCAGTGGTGCCCATTGGGTATGGCCGCGACTTACGAGTTGTAAGTGGTAGGTTCGAACCCAGCCGGGCGCTTCACTTTATGTAAATGATTTCATCACCACTGCTCTCAGAACAATGAAGATAAACATTGTGAGGCAACCGGCATGTCCTAGAATCAAAAATTGGGCCCGCATGGTGGATTACGACCCACTCACTGTTACCGAAAGGAGGTTTGTGTCCCAGCAGAGGGAACATTATGGGTTGATTATGATATAGCCATACATATATCACCCATGTAGATACTCCACAATGCGATGTTAGATTACAACCACATTTTATAAGTTTAGTGTAATGTAGGGAATGCTATTTCTTACATTACACTAAACTTATAAAATGTTAAACTATAACTACTTAAACGAGGACAAAACCAGACTTCGGACATGACCCGACCTAAGAATCAAACCTACGCTCTCGCACTCAACAGCTGCACTTGCAACAACTAAACCGGGCAGTAAAAAATGATGTTTTTTGAAAATTACAATGCTTGTATACTCCGTTTGAAGTAAGATTAGACATTTAAATAAACCTTTTTTACCGTCCGTTCAACCGATTTTGTCTTATATTGCGTATTTTTGGAATGCGGCTTGCGGAAGAAGTAAACTGGTAGAAATCGTCACGAAACGAAAAAGCGTTGTGCCCCCTCCATGCGACTTTCTCTCTCTGGCTATTTTATTGTATAGAATCTATTTCTATTATAGTATAGAGACACAGGGAGAGAGGAACAGTTTCCATGGTTTTCGAGGGTGCTAAAGCCGATAGTGAGGTCAAAATATTGACCAATGAATTTACCATAACTTTGAAAACGAGAAATTGAATTTTAACAGTCTCATGATGGT
This sequence comes from Apamea crenata, assembly GCA_949629185.1. NCBI lineage: Eukaryota > Metazoa > Arthropoda > Insecta > Lepidoptera > Noctuidae > Apamea > Apamea crenata. The sequence goes on from OX451375.1 coordinate 1,731,132, forward strand.
TTTTACTACATATTTCCGCGCATCTTTTCCTCTTGAACCTGATCTGAGAAATGCGTCTTGTGTTATAAAGTAGATACCTACTTTCAAGTGTTAAGTTGTCGAAAGCAACAAGTAGGTAATAAAGTCTGTTATTATATCTTCTGCATACGAATGCAGACACATATGTACTCATACATCATGTTTATAGCAATTCGGGCTACAAGTTGTATTGTTGTGTTGTCATCTTTAAATAAAAATGAGTCACCGAAATGTATGTACGCGCATAACTTCCGATCGACTGCACCAAATTGGATGAAATTTTGTGTGTATATTTCAATGGGTTCCTGAATAGTTTGAAAACACAATTGGACCCGGTAGGTGGCGCTGATTTCGGTATATGATGACTCAACCGGGCAGGACGACGTCTGACGGGTCCGCTAGTATGGAATAAATACTTTATACTCTTTGGTTACCTATTATAATTTATCTGTTGTGGGAATGACCGTGGTCAGGGCACATTGCTCGCAGAACAGATGGCCGATTGGACCGAAAGGTTCTGGAGTAGCGACCGCGTTCCGGAAGACGTAGCGTTGGAAGACCTCCCCCAAGGTGGACCGACGACCTTGTGAAGGCCGCAGGAATACGTTGGATGCGAGTAGAACAGAACCGGTCGAAGTGGAGGTGCTTGTCCAGCAGTGGACGTCTTTCAGCTGAAATGATGATGATGGGGATGACTTTTCGTAGCAAACAGTATTAAGTTTGACAAAGATCAAGAAAACTCGTTCTCATACTTCAAATGGTTCAAGCCAATTGTACCTGTGTTAGGCATGGTCTTTGTGAGTTTGAGTAGCAAGTTCATTCATACAAAGAACAATTTAGGCAAAAAGAAAATCTTTCAAAAGGACCAGTTACGGTCCCATCAAGTACCAGCACATCATGTGTCCTTTGATACCAGAATAACTGTTAAAACGAATTTTCTACTTGATAGACCAAGAGCTCGTAAAGCAAATAATGTCACGTATACAGCCTATATAATACTAAAGTGAAGTTAAGTAAAAGCTAAAAAACCGGCCAAGTGCGAGTCGGACTCGCGCACCGAGGGTTCCGTACAATTTAAAATTGTTAAAAATATTTTATTATGTGATTTAACTAAAAATTTACGGTTTTCGCAATTTTTTCTTTATCTGTGCTATAAGATGTTGCTTCATACCAAATTTCAAGATTCTGAGTTCACGGTAAGTACCCTGTAGGTTTTGATACCCTTGCGAGTGTCGAAAATTTGTGGAAATTTGCGGCATAAACAGCTGTATCATTTGATTGCGTTGGTTTAGAAGTTTGATTTTTTCACAGCTGCAAGGGCCAGACCTGAGTATTTGATATAAATTCCAGCTTGATACCTCCACGCGTTCCTGAGAAAAAGGGTCTTGACAGACATACGGATGGACAACAAAGTGATCCTAAAAATACTGCTGTTCTTTATTTACTTCATAAATGAATGATGTTTCTTTTTCTGTCAATTTTCACTGTACAGACGCCAGCAGATCAAGCTACCTGAAACTGTCAATTTTTCCCAATCAACCTTGAACCTAATGCTTTAGCGATAAAGTTGAAAATCTATTAAAGAAATTTGACAGGTAGTAGCTTGATGTGCCAGCGTCTGTATAACGATTTTTCAATACATTAATACGATTTGGACTGTTCAATGAATTTATTGTCTCATATTTTGTGACTTAATTAATGGGAATCCATTAATTAAATGTACTATAAATTCCCTCCTTGTACCAGTGCGAGGACCCTTAAAAGAAACTATTTTTTTTTTTGTAATCATCTGCTTTTCAATTAAGTATTATATCTTACCTTATATTATATAGAGAAAAGATTTGATTTATTGTATATTTCTTTGTAACGCTTTCACGCTAAAACGGCTGAACGGATTTGGATAAAATTTGGCACATGGGTAGACCATGGCCTGGAGAAGAAAATAAGCTACTATTCATGTTGAATCGCAGACAAAGTGGCCAGCAACAGCTAGTAATAAATAAAAACACAGACAGACAAACTCCTGCCCACAGATTATGAGCACTATGTTGTCAACTAAGCCTTCATGTTATTTTCCGGCTGACAACGTCCGAATCTCACGAGCTTCGAGTACAAGATGTACTCATTGAAGGGTTTTATTGAGTATTTCGCCTCTGTTCAAGATTTAAGAGTAATCATAGCAACCGTTGTTGTGTAAAAATGTGTTAACAGTGAAAAATAAAGATAACGTTTTTTTTATTTACGCGCGATTGAACATAACCTGGCTAGGTATTTGACGTAGAGAAAATTATAAGTCTTTTGGCCTGAGGGACAATTCTCTATGGGCGCGTTCACTGCGGCTTCGAGCCGCACACTATCTGAACGCGCCCCAGAAGGTGGTAGCCGTAAGGCTGATCCGGGGCTACCGCACGATCTCGCGCGAGGCGGCATGCCTCCTTGCCGGACTGCCGCCATGGGATCTGGAGGCGATAGTGCTTGCGCGCCTCCATGATTGGCGCGCGGAGGCACTACGCCGGGGGGAAACTCTGCACCCGCGGCAAATCGCTGCGGAGCGGACGGACCTCCGGCGCGATCTCATGGCGGAATGGAAGGCGCGACTATCGCAACCCAGCGCAGGGCACGCCGCGATAGCGGCGATAAGACCCCTCTTTGAGGAGTGGCTAGAGAGGCGTCACGGCGCTCTCACGTACCGCCTGACGCAGGTCCTCTCCGGACACGGATGTTTCGGGAGGTTCCTGCACATCATCAGGCGGGAGGAGACGCCCGGGTGTCACCACTGCCCGGATCGCCCAGAGGACACGGTGGAGCACACGGTGGAGGTCTGCCCTGCTTGGGCGGAGACCCGCCGTGTCCTCGTGGAGGCGATCGGCAACGGCGGCGACCTCTCGCGCCCGGCCCTGGTGCAAGCCATGGTCCGGGGCGAGAGAGAATGGGAGGCAGTCACCTCCTTCTGCGAAGCAGTCATGCTAGCGAAGGAGGTGGCGGGGAGGCTGAGGGAGAACACCTCACGCCTCAGCCGCCGCGGGAGACGCTCCGGGCGTCGGGAGCCGCGTGACGACTCCCGGCCACCGTAGGCGCGGGCCTGCGGGCGGTGAGTAATGGGTAGCTCACCGTCCGATCAGGACCAGGCCCGTGCCGGACGGCGCGTTGTGTTCCACGCGCGCCTCAAAGAGATGTCAGCAGAGGACGGGGCCCCACAGGGCCGAAGCCTGCCGGGGCGGCGGGATTTTCCGAAAGGTTAACCGCTGCCCTGGAACAGAAAGGGCTAAGGACGGAACACGGGTGGGTTTTAGTCAGTAAAAGTCTGACACTCCCTTCCGCTCCACCCAGAGCGGGAGGGGTCATTTGATGATTTCCCATCCACAAAAAAAAAAAAAAAAAAAAAAAAGGGACAATTCTCGTAATTTTAAGAACGTTCTCAGTCTGACCTCAGTCTCAATCTGTTAAAAATATATCTAATTTCCCTACATTTGTGACAAATTTTTGACATTTGTTTGTCGCCGAGATGAGACTGCGGCTAGATTTTGAACGTTTTAAATTACGAGAATTGGTCTTCTGTTTTGAAATGTTATTTGTGCGATGTCTGGCCATGTTAATCTGGCAAACCTTATCAGATCGTTACACCACCTTCGCCGTGGTCTACCTCGATGGCAATATCCTCCCTCTGGCGTCGTCGACAAGACAGGGAGGTTTGAAAGGGGAGGCCTTTGCTCAGCTGCGAGACACAATATAGGTAACAAAAAACAAAAAAAAGAAAAGATTATTTATTTTAGCAGCTGAATCGTTTCATTACAAACTCTGTACAAATTCAAATTCAAATAATTTATTTTCTCTTCACAAACATTAATTAATTATCACATTAACTTAGAACTATCAATCAAAACCCATCGCGTCTGTGGAGTTTAGCTAGCAAATTTATAATAACCCCGTATATGGCCCATAAACCTTTGTATCCCAAAGTCATAAATAAGTTTCTTGAAATGTACGTAAACGTAGTAAATCTGGCTCCGTGCCTAAAAGAGAACAAATTGCTTTCAGAAATTAACTCTTACACAGCACAGTAATTTAGCTGCAGTAGTAAACGGGTAATAAAATGTACCGCTGACCGTTTACCGTCGTAAAATCACGGTTATCGCTAACTGGGTCGGTTAACTTCTACGTTAAAGGGAGGTTCTGTATTAAAACTGTTTATTAGCTTCGTGTGGTGGCTGAGATGAGTGTATTGGTTGTCTTTGAGTCGTATCTTCTAGCTTAGCAGAAGATTTATCGTTTACTAGGTTATACCTGCGGCTTGATCTGCGTGGGTGTTGAAAATTAACCCTTGGGAACGATCTACACGCACACACTACATTATGCTGAGCGATGGCCGTTTTGCGAGGACGTGACGCACGTTTTCCCCCAACTTCTTATTTTTTTGTGTTTGTGTTCTTTTTATGCGTCATCTTTGCCGCAAATAATTGTATTTTCTTTCTTTATTTTCTTTCTAACTACTGGGATAAAAAGTATGCCTAAAAAGTCCTAACCCAGGTTATTCTTTACCTGTGTGCCAAAGTATCGTAATGCAGGCGTGAAAAGCTAACAGGCAGACTGACAGACAGAGTTACTTTCGCATTATGATAATATTAGTAAAGATGAATGATCCCGTTCCTTAATTATTTCTGAACCGTTAAAAAAAAACTGTTTTCGGCTTTTTCAATTTCATAATAATTTGAATGTATTTAAGTTAATCATGTGGTTCACTGACTTTGGTAAAAGAAAAAATTGTAAAAGACTTCGAGTTTTAATCCTTCCTTAGCTCACTTACGTCATACAAAGAACTCATCATCAACTGCCTACCCTTTTCCCAACCATGTTGGGGTCGGTTTCCAGTCTAACTGGATGCAGCTGAATACCAGTATTTTACGTGGAGTGACTGCCTATCTGACTTCCACAACCCAGTTATAGGGTAATACGAAACCCCTTGGTAGGACTGGTTGTCAGACTTTCGGGCTTCTGACGACCCGTAACAACTGTCAAAGATCCACGAATGACAGCCGGGACCAACGGCTTTACGTGCTTTCCGAGGCAAAACAAGACCCCTCGTGTTGATAAGTAAAGATGGGCACCCATCCATGGACCAACCGTGGCAAGCGTAGCTTAACCTGATCGATCGACCCGTGCGGCTGTTATTACTTAGCTACAAACCTAGTTATTGTGATTTTGTTTAGGTTTTGCTTTGTCAGTGAGTGAATTAAGACTTGTATTAAGTACATAGGCTATTTTCTAGTCAAAACTAATATTATAAAGAAAAAATATTTGATTTTTTGTATTTTTGTTTGTAACGCTTTCACGCTAAAATGGCTAAACGGATTTTGGTGAAATTTGGCTCAAAAGTATACCATGACCTGGATTGGGACATAGGATATATTTTATCCCGATACTCTTACGGTAACGATACTTATGCGGGTGAAACTGCGAGGCACTGCAAGTAGTGTAATAATACTACATGCTGAACTTGTAAGCTTTTTTTTGTTATTATTAAATATAGATACTTAAGCCTTGGTATAAGTAATATCGTATTACCCAGTAACTGGGTTGTGGAGGTCCAATAGGCTGTCGCTTCAAGCAAAATATAGTATTCAGCTGCATCCAGTTAAACTGGAAGCCAACTCCAACATAGTTGGGAAAAGGCTAGGCAGATGATGATGTCTTAAGCCTTGGTGTCCCAGAGGACACGGTTGAACATACGGTGGAGGTCTGCCCCGCTTGGGCGGAGCACCGCCGTGTCCTCGTAGAGGCGATCGGCAACGGCGGTGGCCTTTCACGTCCGCCCTTGTTCAAGCCATGGTCCGAGGCGAGAGAGGGTGGGAGGCAGTCACCTCCTTATGCGAAGCAGTCATGCTAGCGAAGGAGGTGGCGGGAAGGCTAAGGGAGAGAACCTCACGCCTAAGCCACCGCGGGAGACGCTCCGGGCGTCGGGAGCCGCGTGACGACTCCCGGCCACCGTAGGCGCGGGCCTGCGGGCAGAGAGTAATGGGTAGCTCACTGTCCGATCAGGACCAGGCCCGTGCCAGACGGCACGTATGTGTTCCACGCGCGCCTCAAAGACATGTCAGCAAATGAAGGGGCCCGATAGGGCCGAAGCCTGCCAGGGTAGCAGGATCGTCCGAAAGGGTTAACGCTGCCCTGGAACAGAAAGGGTTAAGGAAGGAACACGGGTGAGTTTTAGTCAGTAAGAGTCTGACACTCACTTCCGCTCCACCCAGAGCGGGAGGGGTCATTTGATGATTTCCCATCCGCAAAAAAAAAGCCTTGGTGTATGGCTAATCGAACTTGCAAAAAAAAATATCTCATCTACTCTAAGATAGTCAGACAAGACAACTCCGTATCTACAGATCAACATTTTCTCAGCTAAAAAAGAATAAGATGAGCACCAACACAAGTACTACTAATTAACGTGAACCTTTGACCTTTCAACGAATAAACATTTGCTGAAGACCAGAAAGTACGTAAGGCGCAAAAAATAAATAAACTAAAATAAGGGTCCTTGGTAATTACTCGTAACATAGTTATCTTGCTTGGTTAATGTTGGCTAATCATTTTAGTTCTCGTTAACTTAGCCTGTTTGCTTTGGACCTTTTTGAACGAGTGGGAACGAAGAGGTTATGGGTTTGACTGTGAAAATATTTTTTACTGCCTGTTAACAACTTAACACAGGCTGTGAAACAAAATTAAAAGCTAACCTTACCAACCCGACGTTTGGTAAGGTTGGCTTTTAAGGCAATAAGTCACTTGTATATAGGTTTAGGGCGGGTTGTTTCACGTCCACTTGACGCACACGTATACGTAAAAGTGGCGCTAACTGTCGTCAAACGAAATAATAATTTTGCATTGTCGTCCGATTCTCAATCGGCTTAAGATATCTGCTTCAAAATTGAGTTGCAAGAGTCTACCCGAACAAACATAGTTACATACATACATCGCAAGTTAAATAAAAGCTTGGAATAAAAAGCGTTGTTTCACAAAATTATGATTAGAGTATTCTATTCTATTATTACTTTTTTAAGGGCTGGTTGTTTCAAACGATTTGCTAACGTAACATACAAATATCAAATAATAACGATTACGTACTCGTTATTATTTGACGTAGGGTAAGGTCATAATTTTGTAATTATAATTTGAAACAACGCTTTTTTTCTCCACCACTAAACGTCTAGTTTAGTGGTGGAGAAAAAAAGCGTTGAGTCAAATTCTAATTAGGTACTACATATTTGCTACCACCTTGCTATCGACTAATATTTTTACCACAGCATAAACTATTCTTGTATAATATTTAAGTAAACCAGAGCAGATGAAAATTTTAGCACTCCCGCTCGGAAACAGTCAGACACAGAAATCCATTTGTTACATCAGCACGAAATTCAGCATTGCATTTACAATATTAATTTCAAACATTCGCCCGAATCCTTGATCCAGATATGCTAGTTACTTCATTACTGCTACAAAACACAGCCGTACCCGGGAAGCGGGTCTAAGTGCATTTTAGTGTTTAGGACACTGTGACGTCGCCTTGGGCGCTCGGAGATGTTTAGGTGGTACAAGTTGAGAGAAGATAGCGGGTTACGAAATTTGTGGTTAAATTCTAGAGGAGTAGGTATTTCTTGTATTTCCGTAAAAAAATAATACACAAGGCAAACACAAGACACAACACAACAAAACAAGATTTTACAAATGAACAAAAAAAAAACCAATTAGAAAAGAAACAAACAAAACACAAAAAAAAAATACAAACAAACAAAGAAAAAACACAAAAAAAGAAAAGAAAAAGACTACCAATAATGGTAAAGTCTTTTTCTTTTCTTTATTTATTTATGTGTTTACACACAATAAAGAAAGGGTAGGTAGGAAGTGAAACAGTTAAATTCCAGTATGGGGAGACATTGCTACAAAGAAAGTGTACGTCCACCCTTAACAGACGTCACGTTAATGGAACCTACAGAGACCTACCAGCCTAACAGTCCCTACGACCCTAAGCCCTATAAGCCCTACAGCCCTAACCTATCATATACCTAGGACGTGATAAATAAATATATAAATAAGTTTAGGATGTCTGCACCATGTGACTTAAGGTTATAGATGGATTGTAGACAGGATTTCTAGGTTCGGGAAAGGGTAGACTCACTGCCAGTCCCGCAGACTCACGAGACTGATCAGAGATGGCTAAAGGTGTCTTGGCCACAGTGAGGGGTAATGAGACAAGAATATAAAATTCAAATCTGATTTATTTACAATATGTTACTGCTTATATACTACTTTTTCTTAACACACACTATTATACAAAATCTTTGTGTCCTATGCGTGTAAGATGCAACCAAATCATTATTTAAACTTGGCCGCGCGTAAGCCAGGCGGAGTGCTGAGTCAATGTCCAAAGGTAACATTGAACAGAAAGTTTACTTTATCGAGTGACAAGTGGGTCGTGGGTTCGAACCCAGGCAGGCGCTTTACTTTGTGTAAATTATTTCATCACCACTGCTCTCAAAATGGTGAAGGAAAACATCGTGAGGAAACCGGCATGTCCTAGAACGCACAATTCGAAGACATGTGACATCTACCAACCAGCACTGGACCCGCGTGGTAGATTACCACCCACTCCTTCTCGAAGAGATGAGGCCTGAGTCCCGGTAGTGGGAACAGTTATTTACTTATGTAAATCTGTCAAGTCATTTATTTATTTATCACATGTTTCCTTTGCCATTACAGATAAATCTAATGCGACAAAGTAACTTAAAAATAAAAATATACTTAACCTTACTTACTTTACCTTACATGCTACACAATACGTGGCCCTTGTGAACTCACCCAGTGTACAGGTGAATAAGTCTATGGCATCCGCCACTGTGTTGAGAGTGCGCAGCGCACGAGTGACCGGTGCGCGCTCCAGCAGGTTAGTGCGCGCACTCGGCACCACCAGCAGCTGCGGCCTGCGCCGCCGCGCCACGTACCTATCCGGTAAATTAAACCCTATTTCTGATAGTATACCTGAGTTTTGTATACTACCTCTTAAAACTTTGAAAAGATACGTTGCCAGTGCCACTTCGCGCCTAATTTCTAATTTGTAGTAGCCCACCAAACCGAGACAGAATAAGGTAGGATACAGTAACGGATATCCCGGGTATCTCCCATACAGCTTTAAATAAATAAATCTGACGAATTTATTCTGTATACGTTCGAGCATATTTTTGTATTTTGTTTCACTTGGACTCCAGACGGCCGCATTATATTCCAGATGACTCCTCACAAGAGCCTCATACAAAGCCTTCAATGCACTGATGTTTGTAAAGTCATTTGCCTGACGCGTCATCATTCTGTTTGCTTGCAAAGTAAGCAATTCATTGACTGCAAAGCTAAAATGTCCCATTGTCGTTTTTGCTCAATTTCAAAAAACGCTATCTCTTAAAACTTCGACCGCAACGCGAAAATAACTTTAGTGAACCTTTGCGGTACAATGACTAGCGAATGTCTTCAACATTTTAGATGTCTGCTACTCCGGTACTCCTTACAAACTTATGTTTGTCAGTTCTAGCAAATTTAGAAACACGTAAACTAGGTATATACTTATTTATTTCTAATTGAAACTAAAGTTTTGGGTTGTTCTATCAACTTGGAATTTGCTGTGGAAATATGGTACATAAGAGAAAACGAGTAAATACATGAACTTGGACCTTCTTCCCATGGGGGTAGGTAGAAACAGAACGCCACCTGCTACGATACTCCTTTTGCCTCTGTTACGTTCATACATCAGAAGCGCTATTCTTAACAATCTCACCGTGACAACTTAGGTGAAGTGAGCTTAAATTGAGCTCTCAATCCCTAGCATCAGGGGAAATGACAGCTCACTTCACCAAAGTTTTCAATGTAAGATTTTTACAGAATAGTACTATTATACGCACGCCGCGGTCATACACGCACGCGCCGGTTGCGAGTACCTACTACACACCTGACCTTTCTGAAGAACATCACCAATAACTGCCAATAAGGTCACTATAATGTCCTCCTAGGGGACGCCCGAGAGGACGTAGTGACCTTATTGGTAGGCAGATGTGAGTGGAAACAGCAGGTCAGTATCAGGGGGCAATTCTCGTAATTTTAAGAACGTTCACAGTCTGATCTCAGTCTCAATCTGTCAAAAATACCTCTAATTTCCCCACATTTTGACAAGTTTTTGACAGTTTTTTGTCGCCGAGATTCGGCTGCGACTAGATTTTGAACGTTTTAAATTACGAGAATTGGCCTTCAGGTTGTATCTTGATTAAAACACGATTCATATAATCCTACTGTATGATATTTCATGAAATAGTTATTCATAGGATTATATGAACTTGGACTTTGATGATTTAAATGGTTATAATTCTGTAAATACATACTAGTTACGCTCGCTAATCATATTTGGTTCAACATGCCACCTGACATTGACCTGCAAATTAAAAAAAAACGTACCTAAGTTTTTTCGCGCTTCCCCTTAAGATATAATATATATACAGAAACTGTTGGTGTACCTTAATAAATAAATAAATTATTTCTGAACCAGAAACAAAACTATACAAGGAAATACCACATACTATGGGGAAAAAGGCGTTATTATCCTTATTGGTGTCAATTTGAGAGACATTACGTGACAGCGACTTCCTCCAGGTAGGCGACATTTCCCGCCAGTGTCACCATCTCAATGATATTAAACAGACAGACAGATAGTGCCGCGGGGTGATAGTATACTCTATAGGGTTCTGAGATGAAAAGAGCAGTTACGTGAATGTGATCATGATTTTGCGGCGGCATCTAAATCGCTACATGCGAACTACGCATCACACTGACGTCATGCAAAATCCTGCATCGCGCAAGCAGAGTTTACCGCGCAACTAGCATATTATACAACCTCCCGACATCCATCGTCGGGCATAATCCGATCCAAACTGTCCCTTGCTGTCCTCTTCCAGCGACGCCCTAAGCCGAGGTTCGTACCCCACAGTGCGTACCCCCTTTAGTGTGTGTGTGTAGTTTTTATGTTTTTTATACCCTGGTTGGAGGCCTTTATTTATTGAGGCGCCCACAGGCAAGTCCGGTTACGCACACGACAATCTCATAGATAGCCGGGCTCATGTTGCTCATCAGATACAACGCCCATCTGCTTGGAGGATCCTCCCTTTTCTATGGCGGATGAATGAACTTAACACGCTGTTTTCTCATACCTGTATAATTCATAGAGCCGATTTTAACATTGAGCGTAGTATGTAAATTCTGGTTGTAAAAATAGCAAAAGTCTTTAACACTTTCAAGGGCACTATACGGATATAGCCGTCATAACAATAAAACTTCCATTGTGTCTCGTTTACCGCGCCGGAACCTGTTAACGCCTGCAGATGAAAGATTATTTTGACGGTAAGTTCGAGTGATAATGGAAAACTTTGCTGGATCACCGCAAAAATGGGTAGTCGCATCGTAAATCTGCGATTGCCATTCAAAGGTTGGATTATTATCCGTGGTGGTAATTTGATTCATTGCAGTAACCAACTCAAGGTTCGGAACTAGACAGACGCTTTACTTTGTGTAAATAATTTCATCACCACTGCTCTCAAAACGGTGAAGGCAAACATCGTGATGAAACCGACATATCTTAGAACCAAAATTTCGACGACATGTGACAACTACCAACCCGCACTGGGCCCGCGTGGTGGATTACAGCCCTTCCTCTCACAGAGAGGCCTGTGTCCCAGCATTAGAAACATTATAGGCTGTTTATGCTATGATGACCATGAATGAAGTTGAATGGTTCATGATATAATTTATGAATGCCATAGAATAAAAATAGCCATTCTAGTTAGGTACGACTAGAATTTTTAGGTCGACCGCTGCTGTTGAAAAACTGCCAAAACCAGCTCAAAAATCCCGGACAAATAAATATTTTAAAACCGATAAAATGTGAAACTCTATTTCAGTACACTAGAACATCACAAAGGACGAACCGGTCGCGATATATCGCTTTAGAATAAAATATAAACCAAACTATGAACTTTCAGAGGTATTTTTTATTCTAAAGTGCCCAATATGGTTTCTCTGACTAGCACAGCACTAGATAAGAACGTTGATCGGTTAAGCGGTTGTAGAGTTATGAGCGCACTAACAAACATATATATACAGGATGGCAGGAACATTGACGCGCAAACTGTAACCATGAATTCAGCACATGATTTGACCCCTAGCGTAGAAATTTTTCGTCGATTATAAAGAAAAATGTTGTTCACTATCTACATTTTGACCGCGTAGGTATTGCACTTTTCTATGAAACAGCAGATTCTTTTTTGATAACTGAAGGCCAATTCTCGTAATTTAAAACGTTCAAATTCTAGTCGCAGTCTCAGCGACAAGCAAATGTCAAAAATTTGTCAAAATGTAGGGAAATTAGAGGTATTTTTGACAGATTGAGACTGAGATCAGACTGTGAACGTTCTTAAAATTACGAGGATTGCCCCTCAGATAAAAAATTTCTACTCTAGGGTTCTAGAATCATAGGTATGCTGAATTTATGGTCACACTTTGCGCACTTAGTTAAATTATTTTCCTGTAAACCTACACTACTCTAAAAATATCAAACTTTTAATTTTATCTGAAGTGTTCTGGTGAGGTGATCAATCAATCAATCATTTATTTTAGTAAACATAGACCGTATGGTTACAGATAGTATATTGTCTAAAAACATGTGCACTATGTTTTGCCAATATATTATGGCGTACAAAATTAACATAAACAAGGAATTACAATTAAGATGGCATGTCAATATATTACATTTAAAAAAATCAATTTATAATATGTCACTTATGTAAACAGGTCATTATAATTTTAGATAGGTAAATAAACACAATGCATGTGATTATTATTCCTTCCTATTGACCTAATAGAAATCCGACAATGCAGTTGGTCCATCACATTTCATGTTCAAGATAAAAGAGGCACGTCAATAAAAGAGTTCCATGCTTGTTTTTCAATATGGTTAGGGGTACATATAAAAGATGAATCTTCAATCAGCTTCTTTATATCCGGTTCTTTGATTTTTGCCTCACTAAGCTTGGAAAACTTTTGCTTTGCTTCGTTCTAGACGTGGTATCAAAATAAAATACCTATAATACATATATTTCCTCCTCTCACTCTCACATACTCTCACAAAAGTTAAAACCTGTAATGTAAACTATAGCTTTTATTTTTATTTGTTTTCCCTTCTAAGATGAATAGACACAGTCCACTCATACATAATATCAATTGGAACCTCATTGCGAATGACGGTCTCTTAAGATACAGGATACCCTAGTTTAAGAGACAGAGATTAATCTATTGTGTACAGATTTCTGCAGCATCCAAATGTTTTATATAAATATTCTCTATCTGTTTTTTTGGGAAATAAATATATTATTATTATTTATTACTAACTTCTGCTCGCGACTTCGTCCGCGTAAACTTTCCTTTTTATTGTCAATGCAAAAATTTTCATCGGGCTATGACATTCCGAACACCGTTCTGAAAAAAAAGGAGCGTAGAAAAACATGGTAGAACAAAATAACAATTGATTTGTTTTCATTTTTTACCCAGCATGATGTAATCAGATTTGAATGCCACAAAAAACATAGAGAGTGCCAGCTGTGTTGTCCCACGCAAGTTTGTACTGGGTGCGAGGGTAAGCGGAGAAGAAGCGATAGCGGGAAACCTTCATTTTAATTTTAATCAGGGCCTGTTTTAATAAAAACTGACGCATCATCCACTGCTGGGACACAAGCCTCCTCACTGTGAAAGGGAGTAAGCCGTACTCCACCACGCGGGCCAAAGCTATACTCCACCACGCGGGCGCAGTCCGGGTTGGTGGATGTAATATGTCTTCGAATTTTTGTTTCTAGGTCATACCAGTTTCCTCACGATGTTTTATTTCACCGTTTTGAGAGCAGTGGTAACGAAATAATTTACACAAAGTAAAGCGTCTGTCTGGGTTCGAACGTCAAGGTGGTCACTGCGATTAATCAAATTAAAGTTAAGTCCCTGCTTGGGTTCGAACCCACGACGCGCAAGTCGCGGCTGTACCACTTTACTGCTCTCAACTTTGCGACAATATCAATGCGAACAAAACTGACTGTGCGACATAATTGTAAAAAATATATTAATAAATTAATTGAGAATAAACTCCAAAGACGTTCTTTTAAATCAAGATGTTACAAAATGCTTGGTACATTATCCAAACCTGGGTTGAGTAACCTAAAATCGCCAACATGGCTAAACTAAGCAATCCTGGTGAACAGTGCGCTAACCTAACCATGAGAATGTACCAACGTCCAACAAGGGCAAACGTACAATCCCATATTACATTTTCCGAGAACCCGCTGTCGCTACGACACAATCTCAAATCGTCGCCCAAATGTAATTCAATATACACAGTTTCTCAGATTTCAATCGAGTAGGTGAGAATTTGAGCACAATGCTACAAGTGTGGATTCGACGATTCTAACCAAATAATATCCCATTTGAATGCTTCTCCTAGCTACTATTGGAAGTCGATTCATCATTGTCTTCGTCGAAATTAGAACGTTTATGCCTGGGGTAGAATTATGTATGGAAATATTTGTACCTAATGGGTTTTGGAACGATTTTGAGTGTACTTGTAATAGGCTGTACCATCTGTGGGGTTTCCGTAGGTTCTTCATTTGTTATTGTCATCATTGAAGCACTTTGTTTATATCGTGTCACGCAGGCAAACCCTGGTCCTCACTCCATCTTCTTTGCCACGAACGAACTTTATACTATAAAATCGACCATCATCATTATCATCTGCCTAGACTTTTCCCATTTTTTTTTGTCGTGGTTAGCTTCCAGTCTAACTCGATGCAGCAATACCAATGTTCGACATAGAGCACCACCTGTCTGTGATCTAAAATAGGTCGGACCGTCGTAAAAAGGTTCGCTGGTCAGCAAATCTAGTAGTCGAGCTGACTGTGACTGCATCTGACTGACTCATTTAAGTATCGACACAGCTAGATGCTAGTTAAAAGAAGAAGGGGATCAGACCGGAATGACAAGTTTATAGTGGGTCAGAATTAAAACGTAATAACAAGAAGCAAGGGATCGGATCATTGGATCAGACCGGAATAAATCATTTTTCTGCGGATTTTTTGAGCTTTCATTTGACAGTTTATTAAGATACACATTTCAGAAATGAAATAAGTTCCTTTTTCAGAAGGAGTTAGAAGACAATAGTTAATGTAAGTTCTATGATCAGGAGACCCGTAAGCTCATATCCTTACATAAGTGTAATATTGGTCTTTAAAAATATCAAATATAATCATCATTTGCCTGCCTTTTCCCAACTTTGTTGGGGTCTGCTTCCAGTCTAACCGGATGCAGCTGAATACCAGTATTTTACATGGAGCGACTGCCTATCCGACCTCCACAACGCATCAGTTACTGGGTAATACGATACCCCATGGTAAGACCGGTTGTCAGACTTTCGGCCTTTTGACTACCCGTAACGACTGTCAAAGATCCACGAATGACCAACGGACCAACGTTTAACGTGCTCAAATATACTAACGATGTAAAAACAACACCCAACATCGTAGCGTAGTAAGGGTGCTATAATACCTATAGAAACGACATTTATTAATGAGAGAACGACCAGTTCAATTAAGCACAGCAGCACCCGGAAAAAACGTATCGAGAAAACGTTAATACCAGAAAAAGAAGAACTGTCTCTCTCTGCTCGACAGCTCAATATTAATGCATGGGGTTTTTAGAAGCGACGAAGGCAAGAGAAAAAAAATATAAGGTGTTCGTGTAATATTTCTTCTGTAAATAAAGCCATTCGTCAATTATTTTGTTGTTTGTCGGAGGCTCAAGGAATTTTTAGATGATGGATTGAGATGACAGAAATAGCTACTTAAAAAATGAACACAGAAAATAAAAGAAATACAATGACTATGTACGAAACACACGGATTTCAGCCTACTAAAATAGGAAAATACCATGAGTACACATAAATATGTGAAAGGAAAATTATTTGCAACTTAACTGATCATAATGTAATATATTATTAATAATGTCAAAAGAACAGAGTTTTGCTATATGCATATAAAAGGTACGACAGACAAAAATGTAAAAAAAAATTGTTACAAGTACTAACAATTTTTTTTTACATTTTTGTCTGTCTGTTTGTTCCGGGTAATCTTCGAAATGGCTGAACCAATGTTGACAGGACATTCTCTGGTAGATAGCTGATGTTATAAGGAGTAACTAAAGCTATTTTTTATTTTATAAAATAATTAAAAATAATAACAAAAAAATAAAAACTTAGAAAGAGAAAAACATTCTTCCTATTCAATGGAGGATTGGTATACGCGTCACATTATTGATACCTGACTTCCACGCGGACGAAGTAGCCAGCACAATTAGTTTATTGATAAGAAGTAACACAAAACGCGTAAGGGCTTATTTTTTAATCGACAAATAATTTTTATTCTTGGAATAAAATTGACGCCTGACAGTTTTTGTATGGAAGAACTGTCAAACATTCAAAATAATTCTTCCGATAAAATTATCTGGCGTTAGAAAAATCCGCCTTTAGACTAATGAACTAACTGAAAGTAAGTAAGTACTCACACTATTCAAATATTTAAATATTTGTGGCACCACAAACCATTTGTAGCAAACCACATTAGTTAAAGAGGTAACTTAACCTGTTTGTATCTCAGCTTGTTTTCACAGATACAAAAATATCCTACCAACCAACAGCTGGAATCGATAACGCAATTACTCTACGAACCAGAAAGCGTGATGATACTTTGCCACCTAGGATTAGGGTGTAATAAGCCCCCTGAACTCTGGTAGGATTCCAAAAAGGGGTGGCTACCACCCTATGGATATTGGTTATGCAAATATCGACGGTGAGCGAGGCTGCCAGGAAATTGAGACTTTCGTATGACGCTAGGAGAGTGTTAATTTTTTGAATGATTCGTAATATATTTTCGGTTTAAGAATAAATTTGTGTTATGTGATTAATTGGATATTTTGGCCTTTGTGGCATTTGAACTGCAAATAACTGAAGAATGCGTGTTTTTTTGTTTAGCACATACTGTTCTACTGCTGGGCAAAGGCCAAGTCCTTCCAGGAACTGTTTTCCCACGCCGAAACTGATTTGATTTGATTTTTTTTTTAAATTAGATTGGTATCTCATCTATCGAAGCTATTTCGAAGCTATATTTAACTTTGGTATATTCAGGAGATGCATGGGACATCCCAATGAGTAACTGGAAGTAAAAAAGACAAAGTAGTAAAACATTATTTTTGGTGGCTTAAAAAAACCATCATTAAAATATAAGAGTATTAAATAAGAATCAACAAAAAAATAAATTAAAAAAAACTATCAACAAAATCGTCTGTCCACAAAACCAAGCCACTTCCGGATTACCAAAAACCTCAATTTTCGATTTCCTCAAAAAAAAAGTTCAATATCCTTCCGTTACCGTTCAAAACTTAATCCGTATTCGTTAAGAGGTTGCCGAGGTCTGACATGAATAAAATGAGGACCAGCCTTCAATATTGGAGAATGAAAGATTATTTTTTGGAAGTCTGTGGGTGAAATTGATAAGGTAGGTCGTGACGTGACAAGAAGCCTGAATGCTAATGGAATATGGATCGTGGTCATATGCTGGGGGCTTGGGGAAGGGATGTAACACCTGGGTTTTTTTTTGGTGGTCGTTGGATTGGGAATGGATTTTTTTGTGATTTATGAAAGGAAATTCCCTATTATCCTAGTTTAGATTCCTGACTCCCACAAGTCCTAGTACCTACAATATTTTTGTAACACCTCTATTTTACTGTAATTGTACTTTGTGGGATAAATAAATACATTATTATTAATAATTACATTATTATTATTAAATGGTTTTTGTTGGCCAATATTTTAAATTCATTTCATCCTTCCCTTTTTGACCTATGGATTCCAGAATTGATCTTTGACAAACATTCAAAACTCAAGGTTTGCCAAAGTGCAATGGAGCGAAGTATTCTAGGCGACTGACCATATTCGCAACACCACATTGCGCTCCAAAACACAGATTACTGACGTTGCTCAAAAAACCTCGAAGCTGAAGTGGGACTGGGCTGGCCACGTCTCCCATATGCCCAATAAGCTGTGGGCCAAAATAACCAATACGTGGAGCCCTGCGCTAGAAGGCGTAACGGCAGACCCAGTAGAAGATGGCGGGACGAGCTAGAGAAAACAAATAACCAGTGGTCCACTTTAGCCCTGGATCGAAAGAGCTGGAAGTCAATGGCCTAGTTGTGCGATTATGCAGGCTAACAGTAACAATATTTAAAACTACAGCATCGGCATTTCCTAGCTGACTGATCCCTGAGAAAAAATGCCAAAACAAACTCAGAGGTCATGGTCTCTTTTAAAGTCCAAACATTATAATAATATATATTATTAGGATTCTATGTGAGTCTAACAATGCAGGGCCATGTTTGGAAGGGCCTTTTGA
Organism: Apamea crenata; assembly: GCA_949629185.1. Classification (NCBI taxonomy): domain Eukaryota; kingdom Metazoa; phylum Arthropoda; class Insecta; order Lepidoptera; family Noctuidae; genus Apamea; species Apamea crenata. Next base: position 1,749,701 of record OX451375.1, read on the forward strand.
AGAAAGAGCCATTGCAACTTTGACTTGTCCTGTGTTAAAATAAAAATCGAATGTTTATAGTTTAAATGAAAGTTTTATTGTATGTTCTTAACGTAAGCAATTTGTACAGTGTGCTGAGTATTTATGCCAATAATCGCATTTCTTCCTGTCTTTTTTTGCAGTTAGGAAACTTGACTGCTGATCAGATTAACATACTACGTCAATTTGTCGTGTAATAGCCATTTTATACCAATCAAAATAAAAATATTTTATTTCACATAAACCTACATGGGCACTTACGAAACATCAGAACGAAGGTGCACGGATCCAATTGGTCGTTTCCCATGGATACGAGCTGACAAGAAACTCCACGTTAACTCTTTTAAAAATAATTGACTTATAAAATGTTTTCAAATTACAGTGTTAACAGTGGACAGTATAGGCCTGTCAACAAGTACCTACCAGGTACATACATAACAAAATAGAAAATGACCACGTTTAAGTTTGTAAGGGCTGATTGTTCCAACGCCAGATAATTTTATTGGAGGAATAATTTTGGATTTTTTACAGTTCTTCCATACAAAATCGGTCAGACGGAAATTTTATTCCACAGTTAAAAGTTATCTGTCGATTGAAAAATCAGCCTGAAGTCAATTGCTTATCAGACGAGATAGGAATAAGAAATAATATGACATAAACAAAGTAACAAGGCATTAATTATGAGCTCAACTGTCACTAATAAGACACAATTACTTTCTATTGTTACCGAGCTTATTAAGCTTGCTTAACGAGGGCTTGATAGGATTACCACATAACATGCTCAAAATCACAACATCTCCACTCCATGCAGCTCATATAACAAAGCCTTTAACAAACTTTCTCCAAAATATTCCCGTCATAATCTACTTCCCATCTACATTTACTTAACACCGAAAACTACCGATAGAAGTCACTCTTAACTATGTACACATTTACTTAACACCGAAAACTACCGATAGATGTCGCTCCCCCTTCATGGGTGCCAGCATGAATTCGATCATTAATACCAACGTTACGTTCCTCATCTATGCAATTATATCCCAGTTTTACGATGCCGACGCTTTTGTTCCATCTTATCCGCGAAATGGGAGGGTTATATTTGTTTAAGTTCAAATTATACCCGTTTGAAGTTTGTGGAGCTTCTGTTTAAGGTTATTGTATTTGAATAAGGGTTAATGGGCTATTTGTTTTGATGAGTGTTTATGGTAATAGACGTTGCGTTTTTTATGAAACATTTGACCGCGACTTCGCCCGCGTGGAGGTCGGAAAATATCCCAATAACGCACTACCGGGATCAAAAGTGTCATATTTGTTAATCCAGGTTATAAACTATCTGTGTGCCCAATTTCATCGACATTCGACATAAACTGGATGGTAATGGCCAATGATATTATGTTTAGCCGTTAATGTCCCACTGCTGGGCAAAGGCCTCCCTAATCTCTTTTCACCACTCTCTGTCCAGAGCTTCCAAGGACCAATCTTTATCAAAGGAGCCCAGCTCAACCCGCCATCTCCGTCTGGGCCTGCCGCGATGTCGTTTGCCATTAAACGGGACCCACTGGGTTGTAAGTTTGGCCTACTGCTCGTCTGGCATACAGCAGATGTGTCCAGCCCAATTCCATTTGATTAATGGGATGACAAGGAAATAACTATGAAAAGAACTGCTTGATAAATCATCATCAATCAAGGCAACGATGCGGTTTATGGATGAGCCCTCTCCCCCCTTCAATGTTACGTAGGATCAGTATCTACCAAAATTGCAAAGACATAGTATCTAAAAAAATTCAAAACTTATAACTTTTGTGATCTTACCCACGTAAAAGTAAAATAAGACAAGTTCGGACCCCCAAAAATCTCCCCCCAAATCATCTTACGTAATAAATGAACAGCCCCTTACAGTCGCAAAGATAAACTCACCATTCCCCGATTCTAAAAACCCCTATTCCAGCAGAAAAACCGCTACCCAAATCCATACAAAAACATATTTAATTTAAAGTCTATAATCTGGAATTCTAGTTAAAACCGACTCGATCAGCCCGAAAGCGGTTTAAACCAGTTCGGAAGTAAAACGAATGAAATCTAGTCAAATATTTTACTACAGAACGATTGTTGTAAAAACTCTCGAAGTTTCCGAACGAAACTTTTTACAGAACGGAAAAATATCGGCTTTGGTACGTGGAAAATGTGATTTTGTGATGAATTGGCTGAAAGTAGGTTAGAAACTATTAAAGTAAATGGAAGATTCGATGTTTTATTTTTAGTTGAATCTTTCTTATCTTTTTCAGGAGTTTGTAAGTCGCTGATAAGCTGACATCATTTTCTTTTTAAAGTTTCGTTCCAAGGTTTTAAGATTTATTCGGGTTCGGTTTTATTTCTGAGCAATTTAGTGGGTAGCTGGTTTCGTTGGCACAGTGGTTAATTTATTAGGCTTTCAAGCTTCGAGTTGAACACTCTTTAAAATATACATCATTATTATAACTTTGGTTCTCCTTTGAGTCACCAAGTTTGTCATCAAACACTGTTTTGCAAAAACCGCAGGTACACATTTACCCAATTCATAATTATAATTCTATCATAACTTTGTCTAATAATGAGCCATGTTATTGTTATTACGTTCAAAATGTCAAAACATCAAATCTAGTTTGTGACAGCTGCGCACGCGTAAAGATTACTAATACCCGGCGCGGCGGCGCAAGATTAGTTGCCTGGAATGTTACCACATCATATTTCATCTTTTTTTTTTTAATGTAATTTTTTTTTATTTCATGTTTTGATTGTTGTTTTTTTTGTTTGTGTCGAATTATATGTTGCAATGGTTTATTTTATGTCTTGTTTTGATTGTTGTTTTTATTTATTTAAGTATAATTGCATGCTGCACTGGCTGACGTCATCACGTCAACGCCGGCTGCCGCTGAAAACCAGCGCTGGGGCTCTGTCTCGTATAGGGTCTTAGCATTATGCTGAGCGATGGCCGTTTTGCGTGAATGTGACGCATGTTTACCCCCAACTTGTTATTTTTAAACGGGATCTAAACTCATGTGCTGAAGTCATGGTTACAGTTTGCGCGTCGATGTCCCTGCCACCCATACAGCGTGTGTGTAAAGTTTCATTAAAATCAGTTCAGTAGTTTTTGCGTGAAAGAGTAACAAACATCCATCCATCCTCACAAACTTTCGCTTGTATAATATTAGTAGGATTGATATGGGTGGTAGTGGGGTATGGGCTTGTGCCTAAGTAAAAACAGCTGGACGGGTCGATCGAAGATCAGCTACGCACACCGCGGTTGGTCCATGAATGGGTGACCAACTTTACATACCAAGACTCCTCCGTGGCTCGGAAAGCACGTTAAGCCATTGGTCGCGGCTGTGATTCGTGGATCTTTGACAGTCATTACGGGTCGTCAGTAGTCCGAAAATCTGACAACCAGTCTTACTAATTGGTATTGTATTACCCAGTAACTGGGTTGTGGTGGTCAGATAGGCAATCGGTCTATTTAAAATACTGTTATTCAGCTAAATCCGGTTAGACTGGAAACCGACCCCAACATAGTTGGGAAAAGGCTAGGCAGAATTACTGGTAGGGAACAAAATTATTCAAGAAGAGCTTAGCTACAAAAATAATATTCCCCTTTATTCATAATCGTTGCTTAAAGTTAAGCAGTGATTAGCGACTGTTTAACCATACATTTTTGACATTTAAACGTTACTTAACTTTAGTCATCGTTTATGAATAAACCCCGATAGCATATTATGCCTACATAAAATTGAAACTCCTGAAAGATTTCCTAACACATAGGACTATTTTCGAGAAAGTCTACCCATTACGGGGCGAATGTACTAAATCTTCATTACTTAAGCCATTTTATACCATTACGCTAAGAACTTAAGGCATATAATTGCTTAACGACCTTGAGGGGAAAAGGGCCGGGAGGTAGGGAAAAAAAAGTTTGGTAAATAATGTTATATCATAACGGCGTGAGATTTATGGGGTGAGTAGAGTAGTAAGACTTTTGTTTATAGGTTCGCGTGTTTTTTCTCTAATAGCGAAAGGGCAATGAGTGATTGTGATAACTTGTATTAGGTTGCGAAAGAATTTGCTGTTTAGACTTTATTTTAGCGTGTAGATAAGTAATATCTGAAGTTGTGTAAGAGATAGCTAAAAATAAGGCAAAATTCAGAGGAAACGATAAGGAACTAAATTCAAATTTTATTTATGTTTCATATTTACGTTATTTCAAGTTAATCAAATGTCAACTTTATTTTAATGGTAAATTAAGTTGATTTCAGACTCACTAGGCACTATTGAAAAAGTTACAAAAATGTTTGAAGTTATTTTTCCATAAACTCATATTTGTTTTCATTTTTGGCGAATATGTCGCGAATGCAGAATAAGAGATCTAACAATGATTATCATATTAGTGATGATAATCGTTTTCAATGATCACTATGATTATGATTCGGCACCCCAATTGCGTAATACACTATCTATCACAATCCGAAGGATTTTAGTAGAAAGATAGAAATTTTTGATCTGTAGTTTTATACAACAAGTTGCCTATAGAATTCAAAAACATATACAGTGTTAACTTATTTAAAAACAAACTGAGGACCTATTTATTGGGGAAAGGCTATTACAGTATCAATGAATTCCTAGATGACATATGACATTGTAACTTATGATTGATTTTATTACTTTCACATTTTATTATTTATGATCTCTATACTTGAATTCTTAATTGACCGTTATTGTTTTTATTTACTTTTCTAAATGTATTTAATGAATTTTATTTTTATTGCAATTTTATATTTTAATGTTATTTTTTAATTTTTTAACACAAAGTTCTTATATTGTTATGAAATAAATTACTTATGACTTATGACATTGCTTCATATGTTTGAAAAGTTCATCTGCTTCATAACGTAAATGACGCAATAAATGTTATTGAATGGTCAAAAAGAGAGGCATTTTAATTTTAAATGTGTTACGCAATAACCCTGCTGTTTAATGACAATATTTGTACACTTACGGTTCGAAAAGGTTAAAGGTTAACCCATGAAATTCAAATTTTCTTACGTTTTTTGCAACTTGCAGGTCAGTCTCAGGTAGTATGTTGAACAAAGTGTAAATAGGCTGTAAATAGGTACCTATATGCAGAATAATAATCATTAAAATCATCAATTTATCGCTCTAAGTTCATATAATCCTAGTGATTGATAATAATATTAAAATTCCTTCCTCATGGCACTTATAACCTTTTCAAACTAAAATTTTCATTTATCTGTCTTTCGAAGTAAACGTTTTCCCTAAAATTCCTGATCCTTTTAATTCCGTAAGTAAACATGATGTTAATGCACTGTTTTTGTGTCATTATTTACGTTAAAACTGTGTTAATTCACTGTCCCGTACATTACACGAGAACTCGTCTAAACTCCTTGGTTTAAGAGGTGCTTTGCTAAAATTGCTAGATATAAGAGATTTAGCTGGATTCCAAGATGGCGCCCGGTGTCGGTCTCAAAAATTGTGTCGTTAAATTGTAATCTTTGAACCGGGGAAAAGGAATGGAAGGATTTTTACTTGAATACTTATGCGTTATTTTTTACAGTAGTTTTCTTGAAAAATTGTTTTTTAAGGTTTTTTTTTATACTGATTTAGATCTTACTCGGTAATTTCTGCTATATAATAAATAACTTTAATAAAATATAAATAACATAACATCACACCTGTATTTCACTGAAGGGTTAGGCACAGAGGTGAACGTTTAGTACACCCATATTTCGCCAGTTTTGTGTAAGTTACCTAAATAAGGTAAACATACATGATCATTTTGCAAAATTATCTACAAGATTGCGCTCGCAGGCATAAGATGGATCGATGACCTGGCGATGGCCGCAAAAATCAGTTGGATGCGAGAAATACAAAACCGGACCCCCAATAATGACCTGGATTAGGATACACGATACTTTTTATCCCGATATTCCTACGGTATGGAGACTTATTTAGGTAAAACCGTCCGGCGCAGCTAGTGTAATTATACACACGATATCACGTAATGTTGTTCTTGAGAAATACGTCTGTGACAGATAAACAGACGATCTTAAGCGTGATCTTATAACGGTTTCCTTTCCTTTTGAAACCACGGAACCCTAAAACCTATCCAGCAAAGTTTTCCAACATTCGACTTTTTACAAACTCTAATCCACTTCCCCAATACAATCAAACAGACCGGGATTAAGTGATATTTCCCAGGAAACAATAATAGTTTCCTTTTTAAGACCTGGCTAGTCCACCCAAAGCTATTCCAGTTAAATTACTACCTTGGACCGGGTCCAGGAGCTACCAGGAACAGGACGGAATTAAAATAACTTTAAAACTTTTTCCTGTATAAGAATTGCGTTGACTTCTTTTACTAGTAAAAAACAGTAGATAAGCATAGCATAATCAGTCTACAATTTTCCCACTGCTGGGACACAGGCCTCCTCTTTTCGAGAGGGAGTGGGTTGTAATCTACCACGCGAGCCCAGTGTGGGTTGGTAGATGTCACGTCTTCGAATGTTTGATTCTAGGACATGCCAGTTTCTTCCCGATGTTTTCCTTCACCGTTTTGAGAGCAGTGGTGATGAAATATATTTACACAAAGTAAAGCGCCTGCTTGAAGGTGGCTGGGACAGACGGGATGTGGAAGAGGACAGGGGGTTGTGGTGCAGTCTGGGAGAGTCCTATGTCGATCAGTGGGCCGCGATAGGCTGCGTTGATTGATTGATTGAAAGCCTGGGTTCGAACCCGTTTAAAAACTTAAAGTTTATTTAATAAAAAAAAAAAATCGTGCCTACTTGGCAGGCACATACATCAGTTCTTTTTTCCTGACAGGCCCAGTTCAATTTGACGGCACGGTTGGTGCAGTGGTTAAGCGATTGACTGCTGCGCTGCGTGTCGCGGGTTCGATTCCCGCACGGAACAAATATTTGTATGGCCTACAATTAGTTGTTCCGGGTCTGGCTGTTTGTATATGTGAGTTTATATGTCTGTAAACGCACCCACGACACAGGAGAAATTCCTAGTGTGGGGCAACGTTTTTTAAAAAAATAAAAATAAAAAATAAAAAAAATCATACTGACTTTGGCTTTGGCTTTTTTGGCTTTGGTAACCGTCATCTATGATGTATTTCAGCTCTATTAGGAAGAGGATCTCGTTACATAATGTGTATATAATGCTGTCATCGTCGACTAAGACGATTGTACAATTTTTTCTGTTATTTTGTTTATTCGTTTACGTTGTAAATTCGTTTTCTTCTGGAGCCCTTTAAAGTTTACATTATATTGTTAGAATCCTTCAATCAGTCCATAAACTAAGCTTATTGTAGTTCACTGTTAGACTTAGCCACAACTTAGGAAAGGTCAACCCTGCCAGCACCGCTACAAACCTTGCTAACTGACTGAACGTTTTGTCACGACACGTGCCATTCACTTACCTATAAAATACTTACAACATAAGCAATATAACTACAGATTTGTTTATTTCATTCACTTGAAGCAACACCACTAGCAAATACCCCAATAACATACATTATTGCCCATAAAGACTATTTACTGTAAACAAAATAAAAAAATAAAACCAAATACATAGAGCAAATGCGAGAAATAGCAGTACTGGAGGAATGCCAGTTTGTTTTAAGGTGCGCCCACACTGCAAGATAGTGAGCCATAATATTCAGGGTGGCTGGCAGTCGCAGCGCAACCTGTTACCATGGATTCAGTACATGATTCTTAATCCTGCGTTGAAATTTTTCGTCAGTTATTTAAAAAAAAATTTGATGTTCCATACATTTTGGCCGCGTAGGTTTTGTACCCTTTTCTATAAAACAGCTGTTTTTTTTTTTGATAACCTGTGAAATATTTCAGCACTGTGCTGTGTGGTGAAACCTTAGGTGAAGTGTGATTTTTCAGAATAGATCGGCTATTTCTTAAGCTTTACTATGTGTTATATTTACGCCTTCGTACTCTAGCTTGTGTTACAACAGCCGCACGGGTTGATCGATCAGGTTAAGCGACGCTTGCCACGGTTGATCCATGGATGGGATCATATTTACATACCACGACCCCTCCGTGCCTCAGACAGCATGCTAAGCCGTTGGTCCCGGTTTTCATTTGTGGATCCTTGACAGTCCTTAGGGGTCGTCAGAAGCCCGAAAGTCTAAATATAAATTTGACATAAATAAATTTGACGGCACGGTTGGCGCAGTGGTTAAGCGATTGACTGCTGCGCTGCATGTCGCGGGTTCGATTCCCGCACGGAACAAATATTTGTATGACCTACATGTATTTGTTCCGAGTCTGGGTGTTTTTCTATCTATAATATGTACGTATTTACAAAAAAAAAATTGTATATAAGTAGTTTATCAGCCATCTTGTTACCATAACACAAGCATTAGGTTGCTTAGCTTGGGACAAATGGTTCTGTGTGAAATGTCAGGGATTATATTAAATACCAGTCTTACGAAGGTGTTTCGGATTACCCAGTAACTGGGTTGTGGAAGTCAGATAGGCAGTCGCTCCATGTAAAATACTGGTATTCAACTGCGTCCGGTTAGACTAGAAGCCGACCCCAACATAATAAGGAAAAGGCCAGGCAGATGATGACTTTAGTTATCTTTATCGCTTGTGTATTGCGTCGTTAACGCGTCACTTTTGACCATTTGCGTCGTTTGATGATAATTACTTTTAGCCCGACTTTAAGTGAAGTCTTTTAAAGTCTGATGTTATTTATGTACAATATTCACGAAGTGTAGATAAATAATAAAACAAAAGCAAACATTACTAAGCTCGTACGTGAAGGGGTAAAGATTGTGGGGGTCGAACATGGACTAATCCGTGAATACGAAGGCACCAGCGTAATTATAATTAACCAATATAGTCCACTGCTGGGATACCGACCTCCTCAGTGAGAAGGAGTGTGGAGTTAGTAACATTAATATGTAAATAATATGTTCGAATGTTCAGTAACGAATACTCACAATGTAGACGCATCTTTACCCTAGTTTGTACGAGCATTACGACACTTGTGTACACAAGGAATTCTGAAAACGGAATGAAAGAATTATATAAAGCGTCAGTGGCTTATGAAGTTAAAAGAAAGTAAAGTGGAGGAAAAACGTGTTGTCATACAGGTCACGACCCTTTGTTCCCTTGAGGGTAGGTAGAGATGTGGGTACTGTATTATATTTAGTAGGAGTCTTTTATAGAAACTTATAAAAGAGCTCGTTTGGGGACGAACTAAAAATCAAAAGTCATTTATTCAAATTAGTTCGAGAAGCAGCACTTTTCGAACGTCATAATTATATAAGACAGTCCCCCAAAACGACTCACGACTTCCTAGAGCTTTAGCTGGGAAGAAGTGACTCAACAAATTCCCCAGCAGCATGGCTGTCTGTTTAGTTAGAAAAACTTGATTCTATACAATAGTTGGTATGCAAAGCAATTAACATTACGAGACACGGAACAGTAAATTAAATGATAGTTAAGATACACAGGCACACGAGATTTGCACTTTGATTCTCGGGTGTCCCTATATAATCAGCCTATAAAGTTCCCACTGCTGGGACTCAGGCCTCCTCTGGAGTGGGCCGTAATCCACCTCGCGGGCCCTATGCGTGTTGGTAGATATCACAACTTTTCTAATTTTTGGTTCTAAAACATGCCGGTTTCCTCACGAATTTTTCCTTCACCGTTTTGAGAGCACTGGTAATGAAATAATTTACACAAAGTAAAGCGCCTGTCGGGGTTCGAACCTACGACCTACAACTCGTAAGTCGCGGCCATTATCACTGGGCCACCATTGCTCTACATGCGATAAAATAGAAAATCAGATATACATGCCTAGCCACTCATGGTTTACCTAGAATGTCGAAAGCCCATCAGGAAGTGTTTCCCAGAAAATAATTACATAAAACAATCACATTTGTTTCCAACTCTGCTTACCAATCACTCAACGCGATGTTTCTCCGCCACCCGCAATGATTGATACAGAGCAGTTCTGGCGAAGTTGTGACAATTCGCTAATAGATTTGTTATACGTGTAACAGAAGAGGGTGAGTAGGAGCAGTTTGTTTTGTATCGAAAGCTCGGGAAAGTGATATAGTTTGTCAAGACTCCTATTGTATAAAATCAAGTTCTTCAAACTGAACAGACAGCTGTGCTGCTGGGGAGTTTGTAGCACTACTTCTTCTTCCTAGCTAAAGCACTAGGAAGTGGTGAAGAGCGGGTATTTTGGGTGACTGCCTTATGTAATTTTTACGTTCGAAAACTGCTGATTCTCAGCAGAATTTGTATAAATGATTTGAATGACTAGCTTCTGACGTTTCATAAGTGCATAATATGCACTTATGAAACGTCAGAAGCTAGTCATTCAAGGAAATTATGAAAAAAAAATAATTAAAAAAAAAATTTTTTACGAGCTAGGCGCACGTGCGAGGTGTCAAAAGACGCGTCTCCGCGCGGGCTAGCCAACAATTATGTTCCTGGAATAATCCCGAAGGAAAATCGGGAATTATCCTGAAAAAACTGATTTTATGACCAAAATGTATGTAAAAACACCGAATAACACCACCGAAACGGGACTCGACTTCGCGGAACGCGCACGGGAGTACCTACAGGTAAGGCAGGTAAGTATCGGATTAAATTATTAAAAACCAGGAATAGACTGAAAATTTTGAATAAAATTTAAAATAGTTCTTTCTAAAGGGAGTTTTTTGAAAATTTTTACAAGTCAATAACGAAAAAGTGTTTTTCGCGAAATTGTCAATTATCCCTAGTGGGAACGTTTCAGGGAGTCCAATTAATATTTAAAATGCTGAAAACAGCTTGATATTGCGTCACCGGGATGCAGAGATATGAACAACCCTTATGGTTGGGGTGCCCTGGCTTAGTTACTGCGACCAATTCGGCTACCGCCAATAGCGAACAATCTGGACCGGTTCACGGTTGAATGAAAAAATGAAATTATGTAGGTTTATGTGAAATAAAATATTTCGGTTATTTTTTTTTTACAAAAAAAAATTGAGCTCGAACAACGCGACCGAAAGTTTCTAAGTGTATTGTTTGCCTAACCAGTGTAGATACTTTTAATTCACAGTAATGTTAAAGAACCTTGGTTACAGGTCTGCCTATCCCTGTGAAAAATACAGGCGTAATGTACCTATGTGAAATTATAAAAAAAACACAAATCAAAGTTCAAGACCATGCCTTTTCCGTCACACCTACAAAAAAAAACCCTACCAAATCGAACTGTCATAACTAACAACCCTCAAATCCCCAGAGGTAGCATAAAACGCCCTCTTGTCACCTTTAGAACCTGGACCTAAGTGGATTTCCAGCTTCACAAAAAAACTGAGACTTTCTTTTCAGGAGCGTCGGACGTAACGAGGTAGGTACATGGGTATACAAAGCCTATTATCAGCCATACAGCACGTAAGGCGAGGCCTGTGAATGGATAGCACGTTCGTACTCTTTACAAATCGGGTACCCGTCGAATGAGTGTTTAGAGAGGATAGTTTCGTGGCGCTAGTTGCTGGAGTGGTTGTTGTCTCGAAAATAAAATTTAAACTGTATTGGTACTTCCTACTATATTACGAGTATATATTATATCCTACTAATATTATAAACGTGAAAGTTAGCATGGATGGATGTTTGTTACTCTTTCACGCAAAAATTACTGAACGGATTTGGGTGAAATTTTGCGGTCAGATAGTTTATAAACAGGATTAACATAAAGGATACTTTTTATCCCGATATTCCCACGGGATCAACGCTTATACGGGTGAAACCGCGGGGCGTAGCTAGTTATTTATATTTACAAGTATCAATGGATTCAAATAATGTTAGTAACAATATTTCTCAACAACTATGTTAGTAAACCTAACCTAACATAGCCATATAGTAAAGAGAAATCCTGCTACAAGCTCAACACTCATGTGGAAAGTTTGCAGCAGCGATTTGTACAGAAGCAGGCTAGTCTGCTCGCGATACACCGCAGTATAATGAGGAACAGGGTGTAATGTTTACCCATTCTCTATAGAAAAGGGAAGATCCACCGACCAGACGGGTGTCATGTCTGGTGTGCTACTGCCCGATGATTGATCTCGGGCCGTTGTATATATGTCGCAGGTTTTTCATAAAGTTAGGTTTTTGATCAAAAACCTAGGTTTTTGATGAAAAACCGGAAGATGACACATTTTTAACTCAATTTCATCATAAACCTGTAACAGTCCAGATTTTTGATAAAAAACCTGAACTAGTTTGGTAAACTAGTTCAGGTTTGGTCGCACGGTAAACTCTGCTTGCGAGATGCAGGATTCTGCGTGACGTCAATGTGATGCATAGTCCGCATGTAGTGATGATGATGTAGAAAACTTGTCAAAATGTAGGGAAATTAGAAGTATTTTTTGATAGATTGAGACAGAAATCAGACTGTGACCGTTCTTAAATTTACGAGAATTGCCCCCCTGATGAACTAAACGAAACAAAAGGAATTTCTAAGAATCGTAGCAGTTGACGTTCTGTAGTTTTTGCTTACCCCCATTTGAAATTAGCGTGAGTTTATGCATATACAGTGTTCATATATTATAATAAACTTGTACCTCATTTTAGCACTAACAAACTTAATAAACACTCCAAGTATTTCAAACACTAATGCATTAATCTGATAAACCCGTCCAAGCTAAAAATAACACATTAGCTCAAACAAACTTAACTACTCATTTAAATTATTAAGATTAATATCAAAATAGAAGCGTTTAAAAACCTTTTTCACATTAATGTAGCATATATAACATAGATGAATATACATTAAAACATGTTTTTGGTAAAACCTAATGGAAAATAATGATACGAAAATGTGCTCAGTAAATTAAAGTTATTCCAGATTGAGCATACGTGTTTGTACGGCCATATACGCGCGCTAATAACTGAATGGTACCCTAGAGTACGCAAAAGAAGTAGAGGAAGTCAGTTAAAGCGATAGGGAGATAATTTTAAGAAAGTATCAGTCTCATAAAATGAGGTATTCTACTTAGAACACTGACTTGAACAGCACTTCGGCGAACCCCACTTGAGCACTTCCACTAACCGCACTTAAACAAAATTTCGTAACGTGCGGTTTGGAGGAATAGTTTATCAATATTGTTTTCAGTTCCCGAACAGCATCTGCATACAGTTTGTAGTGATGGGACGTATAAATTCTTTGTTCAGGACATTAACAACGTATCGATACGGCAAGTGGGTGTAGAACCGCGCACAGTAAAGGGCTCTTTATGGTTACGTATCGCAAAGTATAGAAACAAGTGGTAAGCCTAGTCAGACTTTCTAGCTTCTGACGACCCGTAACGACTGTCAAAGATCTACTAACGACATCCGGGACCAACGGCTTGACTTGTCTTCCGAGGCTCGAGGGGGGTCTTGGTATGTAAAGATGGATGAACCTATCCACATACCAACCTTGGCAAGCTTACCTTAACCTGTTCGATAGATCTGTAAGGCTGTTATTACTAAGCCACGAGCCCTTCACAAAAAAAACACCAAGTCTTTTTATTTTATCGTGCTTAGATATCTTTACAGCGTATCAGCAAGCGTAGTGTGGGATGCCCCTCAGCTATAGATGGGCAGACGGCGACGACCTAAAGAAGATGGGGTAGACTAGATGTGGAAGGTGGAGGACAGGGTGTTGGGGCGCAGTTTGGGAGAGGCCTATGTCCAACAGTAGACTACAATAGGCTGCGTTGATATTGATTGTGGACATATCTATACCCATCGCGTCTGCGGAGTTTAGCTAGCCAATTTAAAATAACCCTGTATTATACAAGCAAGCAAAACAAGCTTAAACCCGAAAATAGTAATAGCCTTTAAGTGCAGTATTAAACTAATCACGTTCAGTCGCAACTTGTCTTAATTATATGTTAGCCAGTCAGCTCGCTAGCTCGCCCGAATCTTGGACTAATAGCATGTGAGATTACTTAGCTAAATTAATGTATGAGGTACTTACTGGCAGTTTGGTGGGGGATTTTATATTTTTGTTCTGTTTTTAATGTGGTTTTTGCTTGGGTAATAAGATTATACGTTACTTTAATTGTGTTTTAGGTACATTTTGTGTTCTTGAGTGGAGACCGCGCATCGGTAAACGTAAGGTGGGACGCCCTCAGGTTAGGTGGAGCGACGATCTTCGCAGGATGGCTGGTAGTAGCTGGATGAGAGTTTTTTTTTTTTTTTTTTTTTTTCTTTAGGACAACAAACAATTGCGTAATGATGCTTAATACTAGTACAATTAAATTTTAGGACATTTGAGTAATAACGCAACCAGCACCGTTATCCGCATAGTAAAGAGTTGCCGAAAATCCAGTTGAATGGCGTGCAATAGGAGAGGCCTATGTCCAGCAGTGGACTGCTGTAGGCTGATAGGGATGAAGCTGATGAAAAGATATAGAGAGCAGAGATTGAGAGCAGTGGCGCTACGGACAGCCGCGACTTACGAGTTATAGGTCATAGGTTCGAACCCAGGCAGGCGCCTTACTTTGTGTAAATTATTTCATCACCACTGCTCTCAAAATCGGTGAAGGAATACTTTGTGAGGAAACCGGCATGTACAGACGCCAGCACATCAAGCTACTACAATCTGTCTAATTTATTTAATAGATTTTCAACTTTATCTCTAAAGCATTAAGGTTCAAGGTTGATTGGGAAAATTTGACAGTTTCGGGTAGCTTGACCTGCTGGCGTCTGTACTAAAAAAAAATCGAAGACATGTGACATCTACCAACCCGCACTGGGCCCGCGTGGTGGATTATAGCCTCCCTCTCGAAGAGAGGAGGCCTGTGTCCCAGCAGTGGAAGAATATAGGCTGATTATGATTATGAAAATATATAGCATAAAAATCATGGTTTTCAATAGGCGTGCATTTTGACATTCCAAAAGCCTGAAAAACTACATACAAAGACAAAGTCAGAGCATTTATTTCAAATAAGCACATACAAGGCATTTTTGAACGTCAACATTTACAATAAAATAAAATTGATTCTAGTCGCCCCTTCCAAAGGATAGTTTCTTATGGCGAAGAATGCGCAAGAAACTCCACCGTTACCCTTTCTACAGAATTATTATTAGAAAAAACGGTTTTCGAACCCTGTTCGTCGCACTATGACGTCAAACTTTTGCTATCACAACCGTCTTAGAATTTTTTTTTAACAAAATATTAATCGTAATTCAAACAAACATCTGCAGTGGGACATCACGGGCTTTTAATAATAATAAAATTATAACAATTTCCTATTTGTTTATCCAACTATAATATTGTACAAATGATTTTTTTTGAGCATGGAGGACTCATTTAAAAAAATACATCTATGTACAGGCACTAGTTGTCTGGCATTTTTGCTGAACTGGGCCTTTTTGGCGCAGCCGTGAGGCACACTTTCCTGATAATTTTTTACATCGGACTTTACACTTTTTATTTTATGTTTTTTTTTTTTATCTGATGTATGTATCTGAAGGCCAATAAAATTCTCGTAATTTAAAACGTTCAAAATCTAGTCGAAGTCTCATTTCGGCGACAAACAAATGTCAAAAACTTGTCAAAATGTAGGGAAATTAGAGAAATTTATGACAGATTGAGACTGAGATCAGACTGAACGTTCGTAAAATTACGAGAATTGCCCCTCAGGTGTATTGTGTGTCTTTTAGTCTGGGCTAAATAAATGTATTTTCTTTCTTTCTTTGCCAATTGCCCATGTTTTCAAAATAATAAATGATTTGATTTGAACGTTTAACTGGATGACTAACACTAATAAAACTAGTAAACGAAAAAAAAATACTCACTAACCTATACTAAACGCAGCATCGCTTACTATTCAAGTAAAGTCGAGTCCAGCGCGATCGGCGCGCTCTCAGAATACATACGATCATTATTTGTAGAATTTGACGAATTGGACACTTCGACTTAACAAAAGTGAAATACACGAGCGAAGGAAATGTTTTGAAAATGAGTTTCAGAGAAAATAGGGTTTTAGAAGGTAAAGCAGGTAAAGCAGGAATGAGATATATTGAGTTTTATTAAAGTATGTTTTGAATTTTCTCGAATAGTTCAGGACTTGGAAGGGGAATATCATTTTTTTTTACTTAAAATATTTATTTATATCAGGACTGATTTCTCAATCCACAGATAATTTTTATTCATGTATTTGTATGGATGAACTGTCAAAAATTCGAAATTATTACTCGGATAAAATTATCTGGCGTTGGTAAAATCTGCCCTCAATGAAACAGTTACATGACACGACTATGGGTAACTTATGAGTACATGATAATCAATCTACAGAAATGTTTTGAAAATGTGTTTCTTGACAGAAGATAAAGGTTTTAAATCTTAAGCAGGTACAGACCCGGAACTGTCAAATTTTCCCCAATCAACCTTGAACCTTAATGCTTTAGCTATAAAGTTGAAAATCTATTAAATACATTTGACAGATTGCTGTCGCTTGATGTGCTGACGTCTGTACATTATATTGTCCTACAATTACTATAAAGCATGCTCATGCCGCCTGTGATACAGGTTCATCCTAGTACAGGCATCTAACATTATTATACCTTTGTAACTTATTTCTAAGACTTTATGTAGGTAAATATTTTACCAATTTAATACTGAATAAAATATTTATTATTATTATGAATGAATAGTTTAGGACTTGTGAGGGAGAGATGGAGTTCATGATTCAAGCAAAGTGTTATTTAATTTTTCCATTCGGAAATTTTCAATAGCAGCTCAGAGGGTCGATTTGTAGGTACGCGGTCAGTGAAAATTTTCTCACCCGTTATAACTAGAAACTTATAACAAACTGCGGGTGTGTGGTAAAATGTGGGTGTTTTATAACATCTTAGCTTATTCTAAATTATCTCCTTTTTTGAATAACCTCCTTTTATTTTTAACCGAATTCAAAAAAAGGAGGAGGTTTTCAATTCGGAGGTTTATATATATATATTTTTTATGTATGTTCGGGCATAACTGCGGGATTGCACAATTATTTTATTGTTCGATAGAAGTTTTTCATGAATCATTTGACAAGTATGATTTTCATAAAATTCGTAGAACACCTTTAAAATTGAAACAATTTCTTACGTAAATACTATAAATTATCTAACTTGATTATCTAGTACATTAGCTTATGTAAAATAGAAACTAAGTAATTCTACTAGGCTGTTTCTATGCTGCTAATTGTTCCCAAAATTAGCTTAGCCGAGCTAAACTCAGCCAAACTCGACATCGCTACCAGAATACAAATGAGAATGTAACATTTAATATTACAGCTGATTAAGGCTCTACGTTATAAGAGTTCTAGATCATTTTGTGTAGTGGTAGAGTCGTTAGGGAAGATGCTTCTTGAATGAAAATTAGTTGGGAGTGGACGGATTGTAAAGTTTGGTATTTTTGTTGGGATTCTCAAACTCAAAGCACTTATTTCAATTAAACCATTTACAGGCACATTTGAATTGTCAAAATTAAATAGTCGGTCAGTTGGTCCGAAAGTTGAAGCACATTCCAAAACGTAGATCTCTATCGAGAAGAACGGACATGAAACTCCAAGGACACTATTTTAAATCAAGATATTACAAAATCCTGGGTACATTATTCTTGTTGCTTCTATATGTGAGAACAATGTAAAAGAACAAATGAAGAAATAGTTCAAAATATAAGATTAAAAATAAGCTCTGGCAGTTAAGAGATGACCAGTCTCATCCGTCTGCCAATGTAACAGACATAGCCTGAAGAATTGTTAAACCTAAGTGGCAGCGGGCAGGGTAAATTGCTTGAAGAACAGATGGCCGATGGGGCCGAAAGGTTATGGAGTGGTGACACATAAGGTGGACCGATAACCTTGTGAAGGCCGCAGGACTCCGCTGGGTGTGGGAAGCATAGAACCGGTTGAAGTGGAGGTGCTTGGGGGAGGCCTATGTCTAGCAGTGGACGTCTTTCGTTTGAAATGATGATGAAAGAAAGAAAGAGAGAAAAGTATTTATTGCGACTCGTATAGAAATATAATACAATCAAAACTAAAAAAAACAAATTATATAAAAAAAGTAACAAAATCAAATTGTCTATATAAAAATGATGATGATTGGGATTTCATGAGTACTACGATGGGGTCGACTTCCAGTGTAACTAGATGCAACAAAGTACTAGTATTTTACTTGGGGCGACTGCCTATCTGACCTCCACAACAAAACAGTTACTGCGTAATCTCATGCCCTTGGTAAGACTGGTTGTCAGACTTTCGGGCTTCTGACAACCCGTAACGACTGCCAAAGATCCACGAATGACAGCCGGGACGACCGGATTAAAGTGCTTTCCGAGGTACGGAGGCCCGAAGGGGTTTTGGTACGAAAAGATAGTCTCTCACCCAAGGACCAACCGCGGTAAGCGTCGCTTAACCTGATCGATCGGCCTGTGCGGATGTTATTACTTAGCCATAACCCCTATCAAAATGTTAAAGTTTATAATTAAATTAACCTAAATCAAAATTTTAGCAGCCTATGGTTTGATCTTATTTTATTTCTATTTATTTCTCAGTATGTAGTATTGTGTATTTCTTAGGATGTAGGATGAAAAATATTTCGGAACTTCATTGTTGATGATATTTATTCTCATGTATTAGGGACAAAATAGGTTTAAAAAAAAATTGGAAGTGTTTATTTCAAAGTCTGAAAGGCTTTCAAGAATTCTAAGGAAAATTCAAATACCTTCAGTAAATAAAACTCAAAAGCTCACGTTTGAGGCTACACCATACACATGCAATAGAGATTATAAGCATTGTAATACTTTATCAGGTTATCTACACGCTGCAATGCTGGTTTGGTCCCTGGGGTGGTCACGGCGTGCTATGTGTTCTGGTGCGCCGGTGGTGGAGAGTACTCCTCAAATGAAGGTCCAGTGACGGACAGCCGCGGTGGGTTCGCGGATGAGTGCTACCGCGTGCCCGTGTACCCACCGTGAGCGGCAAAAAAAATATATTATCTACACTGTTTCTTCTTTTCAAGATTTCACAATAGTTAATATTTCAAAAATTTAGTTTCGTACTATAACGGATACATCATATATTTTATCTATAAATGAATTTTTGGATTTTTTCACTAATTATAATTCGAAAAAAAAAACAATGAAAAAAATAGTAAATATTTGCCCAGAACTAAATCGATTCTTACATAGTTTCTTTCATTCTTATTAGAAACGTGTAGTATTTTAAGAAATTTCAGTAGACTCACTCGCCTGCTCTTCCATCTAAACGAGGCACACATCACATTAGAACAGTCCAGTCCCCCCAGAGGGCAGCACTACACTCTACCGACGCCAACGGAATAAGAACGAGCACATTTTTGTGGAGCTCTGACATATTACACTCGCTTAGCCGATTATATCCTCGCAGGGGTCCAAGGGACATATCTAGGTTTTGGATTATCTGAGACAAGTAATACCTAGGTGAAATAAACGTAATGACAAAGAGTAATGAAAAAAATTGTAATGTACTTAGTGTTTTTTATTTATTAGCTGCGTCCCGCGGTTTCACCCGCGTTAGTTTTGATTTCGTGGAAATATAGGGATAAAAAATATTATATGTGTTAGTCCTGGTTATAAACTACCTGTGTGCCAAATTTCATCCAAATCCGTTCAGTGGTTTTTGCGTGAACGAGTAACAAACATCCATACAAACTTTCGCATCTATAATATTAGTAGGATTTATTTAAATAACACGGAAGACTTACAGCTAAAACAAACAGATCAAGGACAGTACATTAGTCTGAAAGCAAATTACAGGTCTCCACTTATAGAATACAGAGAGAAAAAAGTAAAATCTAAGGACATTCACACCAAGTTACTATTTATATACTACAGCATAATTACTATGTTGCTCGCACTGCATAACAACCAGCATAATAAAATGAACTACATGAAAAGGTTATGCCCAAAGCACTTCCTGGCTGACGACACATTAGTAAGGAACGGATCTATATCGTACTGTTTACAAAGTGTTCGCGGAATGAAAAGGTTCTTCCATATTTTCAGTCTGCTGTACGTTTTCATTAACAATAAAAGTATGTACGATTGTGGACTCAGCCATCATTGGGCCGATAGTCGTGACAGCCAAAGAGCTTCGACCAACACCTGAGGAAGCTCTCGTTGGGCAGCTAGATCAAGGGCTTGATTCAGAAAGCGGTACTTCTGGACACGGCTCGCATTGTCAAGACGTACCTCTCTCTGCAGCCCTGACCCTGTAGCTTGGATCCTGTTCCCGATACCGGCGGGCTACTACTTTTTATATTTTTAAATGTTTTTTTTTTATCTTTTTCTTACAAAAATATTTATAAATGTAATTTATAAGTACAAACGTTTAGAAATAAAGTATGTACAAGTACTTATGACTTCTAAAACAGCCAGCTATAATTTATCTTAGCTCCTTTTTAGGGTTCCGTACCTCGAAAGGAAAAAACGGAACCCTTATAGGATCACTTTGTTGTCCGTCCGTCCGTCTGTCTGTCTGTCAAGACCCTTTTTCTCAGGAACGCGTGGAGGTATCAAGCTAAAATTATATAATTATATATATCAATATCTATATGATATCAAATACTCAGGTCTACTGACCCTTGGAGCTGTGTAAAATCAAACTTGTAAGCCAACGCAATCAAAAGATACAGCCGCTTATGCCGCAAATTTCCGCAAATTTTCGACACTAGCAAGGGAATCAAACCTACAGGGTACTTCCCGTGAACTCAGAATCTTGAAGCAACGTCGCAGATAAGGGAAAAATTGCGAAAACCGTAAATTTTTAGTTACATCATATAATAAAAATATTTTTAATAATTTTAAATTGCACGGAACCTTCGGTGCGCGAGGTCGAATCGCCCTTGGCCGGTTTTTTTTATGACTAACTTCTGCCCGTGAGTTCGCGCGAGTTTTCGGCCCCCGACTTACCCGCGATATTACTTCGTTTTCTGTTTTTATTCTTTTGGCTCGGCTCCTGAGAGTTGTAGCGTGATTTTAAATAGCCTATAACCTTCCTCAAGAATTGGGTTATTAAATAAAAAAATAATTTTGCAAATCCGACTAGTACAGACGCCAGCACATCAAGCAACTACAATCTGTCAAATTTCTGTAATAGATTTTCAACTTTATCGCTAAAATATTAAGGTTCAAGGTTGATTGGGAAAATTTGACAGTTTCGGGTAGCTTGACCTGCTGGCCTCTGTACTTATAAAGGCAAATTAGAGGAATACACCTTTATTTTTTCAATTTTATTCTATGAAATATAAAAAAAAATAAGTTTTTTTTATTTAAATATAGCAATTTATAGATACGCATAAGCTCATTAAAACTATAAATATAATATAAACCTACCTAATTACATATAAATATAAGCACAAATAAATATACATAAATACATGAATATACTAAAAAGAAATAAAACAAACAATGAGAAAATATTACCGTTGTGATAATACTGCCAGCTATGTTATTATGTGTGTTAATGTTTTCACACACATTTTAATTACACATTCATTTCTGTAACAAATTAATAAAATAACAGTACCCATTCAACGTAATAAGCTACGTGAAAATGCGTAAAAGGCTTATTACTGATGTGTCATGAGAATCATAAAAAAACAACAGAAAATAAAAATTATTTTCCCTCATTCACATTTTCTACCCTCACCACTGCAAATATTTATAAAATGAAACCATTAAAAAACAAGTACAATCGTCAATATTTCTGGCTCGATAATTTCGACGCAAGCACAAAATTAGCAATATTTAAATATGTACAATGTGCGTTCGCGGTATTAAGCTGTGGTCAAACTAAAGCGAGGTCCGCGCGGGATGCGGGACGAAGTTCCCTCGTGCCGATTGTGTAATTAACTTGTAGACTCCGTACGAGCAATGCGACTTGTGAAGCGACCTCCGTCAGCAACACGTGCACGCGTCAACGGTTCCTCGCTCCTTAAAGCGCCATTTACACGGTGCAAGTTTCTAGATCGTTCAAGAGTTCAATAATCGTCTGCCATAAAATACGTCCAATTACATATCGGTCGTATATTCACGTCCACCAAACCACCACCACTCACCACCCATCAAAAAGGATCCACCCATCAAGACGAATCAAACGCGACGCGGTTGTGTCGCTTAATTACTGAGTTCCTATGGCCACCTTCCAGCTCCATCATCAGACTCTGGTTACCATCTAGCACCAAAGTACTCGTCGAGATGAATCATACGAGCCCAAACTCGATGGGGTTGTGTCGTTTAACTACCGAGTTCCTATGGCCACCTTCCGGTTCCATCATCAGATCAGCTCCATATCAATAATTTTCATATAATAATTTTGCATTGTCATCCGATTTACACATACATGCAAAATTTCAGCTCAGTCGGTAACCGGGAAGTGGATCAAATTTAACTTGCAAAATGTGATTACAGACAAACATCGGGGACAGGTGAAACTCATTAAAAGCTTATAATTAAATGCATATTTTGCCATTCAATAATCGCATGCAACTTCTATTTACACCAAGGCAATTATTGCATGCAAGTTTTGACTTATCTAAACACAGAGTAGCACGTCTTTGTACAATTGATTGACGTCGTTGAATCATCTTTTCATACCAGTATTGAATGCGATTTTAATGCACATGCAATTTTATTGTACAGACGCCAGCACATCAAGCTACCCGAAACTGTCAAATTTTCCCAATCAACGTTGAACCTTAATGCTTTAGCGATAAAGTTGAAAACCTATTAAAGAAATTTGACAGATTGAAGTAGCTTGATGTGCTGGTGCCTGTACGTGCGATTTTATTGTACGTGCTGTTTACACCTATACCAGTTTTCAACGACAACTAACTTGTCCGTATCGTGCAACAATTGTACGTGTTGTTTACGTGCGGTACGTGTGGTATGCCACAAGCAATAAACTAGCACCGCGTAACTGTAGCATAAATCGCGTCTCAGTGACTCTGCTCATGCTCTAAACAATATCTTTCAATTTGGTTTTCTCTGCAGTCATTGTCGCAAGACGCGTGTCACTGCTTCCCACGCGGGATTTGCCTCAGTTTGAACAGTCCTTTATACAACACCGCAATCATATTTGGCCTTATTATGTAAATAGCGTAAATAGGCCTTTTTATGTGTCCATAAGCGAGCTTACTTCATTACGATGAATTTATTTATTATTGGCTATAATGGACGGAGTTGGAGTTTAACTGATATCCATTTTCATAGGGAAATTAAATTGAATATTTTTTATTTTGCACTGAATTAATGTTTTACTAATATTTATCGTACAGTTGGTAGTTCTTTTTTTTCTTGTCGCTGGCAAGAATTTATTTTCAATCTTGTTTTCCCAAAAACAATGCCACTTCCACGGCGTTGTCGGTGGCAGCTCAGAGGTCACTTTGACTGCATGTTTTGCGGCACAGAGGTCAGAAAAAATATTAGAATATTTTTCAAATGTTTTGTATGGATACAAAACATTTAAGTCCTGACGCTTTCCATAAAATATTTTGAGTCAACTCATCCTATCGTAGTCCACTGCTCCACCTTCCTTCCGCATCCAGTCTGTCCCAGCCACCATTTTGAAGTCATCAGTCCATCTAGTTAGGCCATACTACGCTTGCCGATACGCAGTCTCCACTCCAGGACTCGTCTACTCCACCGGCCATAGGGCCTTCGACAAACAGGGCCAGCCAACTGCCATTTCAGCTTGCTTAGTCTGCAAGGTATATATTATATGGTATATTTTTGGTAAACGTAGGTATTTGTTTAAAACTTGTATTTTAAAATTTTGTTTAACAAATAATGCTGTTAAAAGGTTTTGTATTTCCTTATCGCCAGCTATTTTGAATAGTAACGGCCGAAATTTGTTTACAAGCAATACTATTTTATCACATCAAATCAAAATCAAAATCAAATCAAAATAATTTATTTGTGAAACATAGGTAAACATTTGAGGATCTTAAATATAATAAGTGCGCTATGTTGTGCCATCAAGACATACAAATATAGATGAGTAGAAATGGGGTTATAAATTAAACAGTCAACAATATTATGTAAATAAATTAAATCGGTCAAATTAAAATTAATGCAAATTAAATTAAAATCAAGTCAAAATTAAATAAGAATCAAATTAAATTAGAACCAAATTAAAATTAAATCAAAATCATAATCATAATATTATCCAAGATTTAATAATACAAATTCAAAATTATTTCAGTTCGTCATTTAAAAATTCTTCAATTGTGTAATAACATTTATCAATCAATAACTTATTAAGTATCTTTTTAAACTTTGTCAAGGGCAGCTCTTTTATATCGTCAGGTATTTTATTATAAATTTTTGGAGCTATACCAAAAAAACTCTTTTCCATCAACGACGTTTTACATTTCACTAGACACAATTTATTCACATATTGAGCACGCATTGGATTTTTTTTAACAGAGGAAAATTTTACAAATAAATGTGAATTTGTTTTTACGAACAGTGCAGTTTCCAGAATATAAAGAGATGGTAATGTTAGCAGTTTAAGCGATTTAAAATGTGGTTTGCAACTATCTGTTGATTTAAGACCACACATTGATCTTATACATCGTTTTTGCATCCTGAATACCGTCTCCCTTTCAGTTGATTGTCCCCAAAAAACAATTCCGTACCTTAGAACTGAAGCGACCAGTCCATGATAGGCGGTTATAAGAGTCTGAATATTTACTTTTTTAGATAATTGGAAAAGGGCATATGTTGATTTACTCAATCGTTTACAAGTTTCCTCGATATGGGGCTTCCATGTGAGTTTATTATCAATGTTGATACCCAAAAATTTAGCAATTGTAACTTCTTCTATTTTATAATTCTTAAATGAAACATTAATAGCTGGGTTTTCACGATGCTGGTGAAAGTGCATAACTTTTGTTTTATCTAAATTAATAACTAAATTATTAACATTAAGCCAATTTACTATTTTGAGAAGAGTTTCATTAATTTCATTTTGATAATCATTCGGATCGGTACATTTTACAATAGCTGTGCTGTCATCAGCGAAGAGGACCATTTTGTGTAGAATTAAATGTGGGAGATCGTTTATATATATTAAAAACAGCAAGGGACCAAGTACGCTTCCTTGAGGCACACCATATTTTATTAGTCTTGGTTCCGATGTATATATGGTTTCAATCTTACTATTTGGGCATATTCTAGATATTTCTGTGCATTGAGATCTATCACTAAGGTACGATTCTAATAGTTTAAGAATATTGCCTCTTATGCCATAACCTTGAAGTTTTTGTATCAATATTTTATGGTCCACATAATCAAACGCTTTGGTCATGTCCGTATAGACAGCACAAACCTGTTTTCTACAATCCATAGACGTCATGACATTGGATAGTAAGTCAAATAGTGCCATGTTTATAGTATTATTTCTTCGAAAACCCTTTTGTTCATTGCAAAATAGCTTATGTTTCTCAAAGTACGTGTATATGGAATTATATATTACCTTCTCAATAATTTTAGACAATACGGGTATTTTTGCAATAGGTCTATAATTTTTAACATCTTCTTTGTCATTTCTTTTATATAGGGGTTTAATTATCGCTTTTTTCAGGCTTGTTGGAAATACGCCTTCGGTAATACATAAGTTAATTATATGTGCGAGTGGTGCTGCTATAACATCCTTGACATATTTGATTACCTTAGTAGATATCCCATCGTAACCAACAGTGTTTGTGTTATTTAGGCTAAGAATTATTTTTATTATGTCATTGCTTAAAACAGGAAGCATAAATAATGATTGTGACATTAAATTTTTAATATTATTATCATAAGTTTTTTTTATATCTGTTTGCACATTATTTTCAATTACATCAATAAAATAATTATTAAATTCATTTGCTATATCTAAGGGATTTGTCAGAGTTACATTATTTCTTTTTAACGACATTATAGATTGTTGTGGTAAGTATAATTTAGATTTGTTGATTATTTGCCATGAAGCTTTTGATTTATTTTGAGAATTCTTTATGAAGTGGTTATTTTGGGCTTTCTGAGTTAACTTAATTATTTTTCTATAGAGGGTCGAATATTTTTTAAAAGCTAACTTATTTTTTGAATTCGGGTTATGTCTGTACGACCAAAGTAACTGTCTTTGTTTTTGACTACATATTTTAATTCCCCGTGATATCCATTTAGTCTTTTTGTTAGATTTTATTGTTATATACTTTTCCGGAAAACATAGTTTGTATAATAGTTGAAAATCTTCTATGAAACTGTCATAAGAATCGTTTGCATTTTTCGCGTTGTAAACTTGCATGAAGGATAGACTGTTTAAATGCGATTTAAACATCTTTAAATTGTCTATGGAGATTACTTGCTTTTTTGTTTTCCAAAATTTTAGTTTACATGTCTTGCTAATGGGCACTTTGAGAATTTGGGAGGAGTGATCTGACAGGACCAAATCGATAACTTCTGCCTTCCACCCCTTACGAAAGCTGTGGGCAAAATTATCAATGCAGGTGTTACTACCCAGCCTAGTGGGTTTATAAAGCGCGAGCGTTAGGTTGTATTGCAAGAGGAAATGTTCAAGTTCTAGTGTAATTTTGTCTCTTTTTAATACGTCAATATTAAAGTCACCAGTTAAAATTATATTTTTGTTTGAAAGGCGACTAATTTTTCTCATCATTCTACCATAACTAACAAACACAGGGAAGAACCAGCTAAATAATTGCGTGACACACAATCAGTACCAATGGCTATCAATTTGACAGTTCAACTACATTCATTGCGTTATTTACGTTGCTGAGCAGAAAAATTTTTCGAACTCATGGATGCCGCCGCCGTCCTGGGGTGGCCGGCGGGGTCTGTCAGACTCTTACTGACTAAAAACCACCCCGGTGTTCCATCTCACACGCGCCGGGGGTCGCGGGAACGTACGATCCTTCCTCAACCCCCGACTGAACCTCGAACACCTTCTCCAACCTCGAATATTAAAGGTTCCAACACAACTCAATAAAACAAAATATGAAAAAATCATTTTGAAGGATCTATCCTTCAAAATGATTCAGATTCTGATTGAAACTGTTTTACTCAATTAGGGTACCGTTTCTCCAGAACCTCTGCTGCTACTCTTCATTACACAACCGCCGTCCCAGCTACAACGAGGCAGGATATACGGTCTGTCACAACGATAATTTGAAATGGGTTATAACATTTTAGCTACTCAACAAAATTTCTTCGTGGAAACCTATTATATTACACGTATACAGGTGGTTGTGATAACCGGCACGTGCTTAGATGAGGTCGCATTTTCGCTGATTATGTTAAGTTAAATAGGACGGTGTAGGTACACTGAAAACAAGGTTATTGAGTAGGATTAATTCATTCGTTGGTGGTCAAGTGGTTGAAGAGAAAGTAAATACGTTTTGAAAATAGCTTACTTGCACGTTTTTTATTAATTTATTTAAAGTTGTAATCTGTGGAAAATGTAGTTGGTACTATATTTATTAAGCGACATATTATGTTTTCTTTTAAAAATGTAAGTACAACTGTTTGCTTTCTCTTATAAAAAAAGTAAACATAAATACATAAGTAGATTTTTTTTTTAAACCTAAGACAATAATACTAATTGATTTACAAAATATGCTTTATTGTTTTGTAATCATTTTCATGCGTTTGTGGAGTATTTCTTTAGTGTAACGAATAAAAAACAAAACAACATTCCTTTTTTAACTCACTGCTATCTGCTATCTTCTCCAGTTATAATGGTTCATCATTCATCTTTCTCTTCGTGGCACCATTTCCCAATACTACCACAACCCACCACAGAAATCCCTTCACGAAACATCAAACACCCTGTATCACCCACACGTCAAAAAACTGTAAGTCAGCGATACGATCGACTACCCACAAAACATTCCCGATCTAATAGCATGTCGGAATAATTCTGACGGGTAGGACACAAAATATATTGGTGCAGAAGGCCGAACGGGGGGCTCGTGGCAAAGTAATAGCCGCATAATTCAATCGTGCTTGCCGCAATTGTTCAGTTCTTTTTCTCAGTGTGTGGATGGCAAAAATAGAAAAAATAAACATAGTTTTTTAAAAGAGAATGACTAAAAGTCGTACCAAAAAGTCTCATGCATCAAGATCAAAATATTATAATAATTATTTTCATAATTTTGGCCCAATATTCAGCAACGCAGGTACTGTTCGCTGACGCGGCCATTAGCTCCTCACGTGTGCAGGTGTCAGGGCATGCGAGCAAGATGGGAGGTGAGCCATTGTCTGTAGAGAGACATCGCATACACACCGGAGCTCTTGACTTCGATCTCGCCTGGTTGAAAACGATGGATGAGGTCTATGATGGAACGAGCAGACACAGAAGATGACTGTACGCTCTTGCTTTTAAGGCTGCGGGTTATACGTGATGCGCCTTGGTAAGAAGGGTTGTCAAACTTTCAGGCTTCTGACTACCCGTAACGACTGCCAAAGATTTACGAATGACAACCGGACCTAACGGGTCAACGTGCTTTTAGTTTAGTTAAGTTTTATGATCTTTCTGTACGAGTCGCAATAAATACTTTTTCTTTCTTTTCGAGGCACGGAGATGCTGTACTTGAAGCATGTGCGCAAACTGTAACCATGAATTCAGGATATGTTTTTTTCTTCGGTAGTTAAGGTATTGAACTTTTCTATCAAACAACAGATTTTTTTTTTTTGATAACCGACGAAAAATTTCTACGTCTAGAATCATGAGCTGAATATATCGTTACAGTTTGCGCACTGGTAATTTTTTTCCTGTATATGAATGCGTTTTCGGACGATGTATAGAGCCTACCTTCTGAACCTACCTATCCTTTATTTGGCTAGGCGTGCTCGCATCCGAATCGATTTGCAGCGATACGAAACAATCGCTTTGAGAATACGAATGATTGATAACATCGATATTGTACGGTGACGTGTCACTTCACTATTGTTGCGTGTTTTTGTTTGGAGGGATGTTATGGTATTTTTGGGACGTTTTCTTTTTGTTGCTGGGAAGGATTTATAACGTGCTGTCAAAATAGGTGGTCATATTTTAAGACAACTTACGCCTACATAGAACGCTAAGGGCTGATTTTTCATCATCTGATAACTTTATTCGAGGAATAATTTTGAAATTTTGACAGTTATTTCATACAAAAACTGTCAAATGTCAATTTTATTCCTCGAATAAAAGTTATCTAGCGACGGAAAAATCAGCCCTAAGAAGACAGAAAAAATGTGTTATAAGTTTTGTTTTTCCAAAATTATTGGTTGATCGAAATTTATGTTTGTTGTGTTTTATTTAACTACTAATTTAGTTAACTACGTTATTAGTAAATTACTGTATGTTGTTACTGCATACCTACTTCATGTATTAAATATTTGCATGCCATCATTACATGGCGGAATGTGTCTTTGCCCTAAAATGTACCTACTTATCATCTTTCGTGCCCACCACATTTTATGCAAATAAACGATTTTGATCTTTCCTCACTCTGAACTTTTACATAATTGTTTCATTTAAGTAACATGATCGATATTGTATTAATGTATCTTTTCTAACAATGTATTTTTTTTTGTTACAGGTAAGTCAAAATAATGTTGCTTGTGGACATGTGTTTGAAGCTACCAGTTGACCATTTTGGTAATTATAAACTTTTATCGATAAATAGTACTCGGGCCAACACTATTGATAAAGTTATACGTTCTAGAAATAAACAGTACCATACTGCTTATTTCTAGAAACAGCTAAAACGTATACCATAACATTGAATACAGGAATATACACGATACTTTATACTCGTAATCTCTATCAAAAAAATAAAAAGCAGACAAAGGTTTCAGTTTTTACTGGAAAAATCGGATTTTCTTCAACCATTTACATACACAAGGCTGAAAAAAGTTTTTTTTTTAACCGACGAAAAAAAACGGAGGAGGTTCTCAAATCGACGACGCGTATATATTTTTTTTTATGTTTGACCACGCATAACTGTTTACAGAGTAGTATGATTTTGATAATTCTTTTTTTTATTAGAATGGGTATACCCCAAAGTTGGTCCCATAGAAATTTGAAAAAAAATTCCAACCCTAAGGGTGGGAAAATAGGGGTGATTTATTGTTCACTCACATATTTGAATGCTGAGTTGTGTATTATTACTCTACTCAGTGCCACATATATGCCTGCCCTTTGGCAAACAATTAGTAGAAATAATTTTGAGTCGGCGCCGTTTAAATTTAAGGCAATTTAGTGATCTTTGTTTATTGATTGTTTGGCGCCGACTCAAAATTACTTAGGTATACTTACATTAGCTTAAGAACTTAATTATTAAGGTTTAATAAAAAAGGTTTATTATTTTTTGCTTTTCAGTTTTTTCGGCGGTTTAATTTTTTTGTTAAAAAGTTTTTTACAAGGAGATCACCATCATCAGCACCAGCCGAACTTTACCCACTGCTGGACAAAGGCCTCTTTTCTTGTGCCCAGACTCCTGTGCCAGCCTCAACCAGGTTTTGCCCGCGATGGCAACAATGTCGTCTGCCCATCTCGCCACCAGACGACTGACATCTCCCCTTCCAGTCCTTGAACACCACTCTGTTACAGCTAGCCTCGCTCCACCCGTCATCACTGCGCCGGAGAAAGACCCAATTTATAATAACAAAAATCGACTTATTTGTCTAAACTAATACAAATAGAAACCGAGGAATATCTTATTAATTTCCTTTCTTTTCTATTTATTAAACCTTGCAATCTAATAAACCTTAAGCAAACAATAGTTAGACAAATCGTCTCATAGATGGCGCCAGTGTCAGTAAATTACTTTAAAAGCTCCGCCATTTATCTGATACAGTTAAATATATTAAGTTTCAGTTAACTTTGTGGAGAAGAGATCTAGCCATTTGTTTCTTAACTAGATTTCTTTGTCTCGTAACAAAGGGTTTAAAAAATTATACTGTCTGTTTCTGCTTTCCTCATAATTTTCTGTAGGTACTATTTGTACTATAGAGCTGTGGTGGCCCAGTGGTATCACCCCGGGCTTGCGTGTTGTAGGTCGTGAGTTTGAAGGCCTCGAAGGAATCATCTTGGATTTTCATTTTGACCAAAATATCGGGTTTAAAACCCTCAAAAACCATGAAAACGACCCCCATGACGAAAAATTTGAAACTGTTTCCAAGCACCATATTGGATTTACACTTTGACCTCAGCACCCTCAAAAACCACTAAAACTATATATATCTCACTCTCTCTGTCTATTTATATTACATAAATCAATGAAAATGCAAGGACTTTAACTTTTTTTTTTAAATTTAACCAATCTTCAAATAGAATTCCATTTAACAGCTTTCCTTTTTGAGTTGTTATTTTGTTCATTTGCAACATAGGAAAAACACAGGTACTTTATCGCGCAGTTGAAAATAGGAGGTTTCTTGGAAAGTTCCAAATAAAAATTAACCTATTCATCCGAGGTAAAGTTTTATTTTGCACTTTGCAGGCAACCAATCGGTTTCGGTGTACAAGTAAAAATAACATTTAGAACGCTATTTTATTGTATGTCTGAAATGTCACGTACGGGCGCGTATTTTACGTACGAATTTAAAATACTAATACAAATCTTCATGATAGGAAATAAAAGTATCAAACTAAGAATTGTCAGACTCAAACCCACTTTTCACCATCTACCATAACTAAACTCCGCTAGTACTTGCTAACAGATTGCCCATTCCAAACCATAGTCTTGCCCATTTTTATCCAGCTACAACCAAAGCACCTACATTGCCACACTTTTTCCTCATTCACATTAGATTCGTGCAATAATTCCTTTTTAGCCAGGCGCCTCTAACGACAGCCATTCCGTCGGCCCTAAGAACGCCATTTTGAAAGGAACTCGAAGATAGAATGCGCCTGTTTGGTAGATTAATGTGTAGTTCTTTATTTGTGTATATTTAAGGGTTTTTTTGTGTGGCAGTAAATATTTAGGGGTACTGTGTCTCTAGAGGCCATGGCTAGAGTAGGGTGAAAGAATTAGGTTTAGAGGTGAAAAATTGTCTTGTCTAAGTGAGGAATTCTGAACATTACTTGTCAAAATTTTATAGCTCTCGGCGATAGCTTTCTAACAGATCTTTATCAGCTAAAAAACTGGCTTATTGTTCCTGGAACAGATTGCCAGGAAGCAGACAAACCAAAAAAAAAAAACTTGTTTGACAAGTAACATCAGGAGGTAATGAAGGCTAAACCCCACCTGTTTATCTAGAATTGAGAGGTCCACCATATACTAATAAAAACATCCTGACTATAAACGAAACAGAAATGAGATCTTGGATTCCCTTCTGCGAAAATCAGAAGATCAATTCTCGTACTTACAAACATTCAAATTCAAATCGCAATCTCATCTCAGCGACGATCAGTGTCAAAAACTTGTCAAAATGTATAAAAATTGATTGTATTTTTGACAGATTACGACTGAGGTTAGAATGTGAACGTTCTTAAAATACGGGAATCGCCCCTCTGATATCCATCCTATTTGAAGTCCAAGCTCTATAAGCATATAGTTTTGTTAGTCTCACAATGTAGGGCAACGTCTAAAATGACTTGTAATAAGTAACATGAATGGTCCACAGTCGTGTACACAAGTGCTACCAGTCCAGTCCATTACCACAATGAAACGAACTTCCAATTGAACCAGCCTGTCACATAAGATTGAAGTCGAATAAAAATCCAATTTGATAAAAATAAAGGTTAACAAAAAGTGAGGCACGCATTTATCAAATGTGCGCGCGAACACTGACGGCTGAGGGAACGATGATGTAGCTTAATTGGTACTGGAAGAGACAGTGTCGATATAAATACACACACTGCCACCATTGATTGGTGGTAATGGAAATGTACGGTGTTCACGACTTTACCGTACAAGTTGACGTCCATAATTGACTTCATCATAATCATCAGCTTATAGCAGTCCACTGCTGGACATAGGCCTCTCCTATTGCACGCCATTCAACTCGATTTTCAGCAACTCTCATCCAGCTGCTACCAGCCATCCTGCAAATATCGTCACTCCATCTCGTCTGAGGGCACAATGGACTTGCACTGTGGAAACATTCAGTTTTAAATGACAGCACTCAATCTTTCGATAAATAATTAATTATTTCAATAAAATATCTTGTTGGTGGAAACCGTGTATGTGTGTATGTTTCAATGATAAAATATAGCCTTGCAAAAAATATACAAACTGATAATAATTGATACCAAGGAACTTCAAATTGAAAACATTTCATCGAAAGTATTCAACACAACACCTATTTATTCGTAGCTCAAAAACAACTACGACCACGTTTCCCTCACAACCGCGCCCTATCCAACCATCCTCTCTACATCCAAGTCAGTTGGGTAGACCGTAGGGTGCCGGGCAAGCGATCCATCACGATCGCAGAATGTAAACATGTTGCACAGGGCTGCCACGCGCGGATATATCCGATGGGATCCATGGATAAGTTAGGCATATTAGATGTGATGTGTCTGGGACATGGGTAGCGCGTAACAGCTGATAGCAGTGTTTGTTTTCTTGTTTGTCCTTTGTGTTTTCGGTCAAAATTTTGTGGGTAAATCATAAATCATTTGGTTCAGTGGCAAAATAAATGTTAAACACTTCTAGGTAAAATAAATTTTTTAAATGCAACGGACTTAACAATGTTTCATGATTTCAAATGCGCACTGTCAGCATTCCAAATAATAATATCAGTTGGAAAAGAAGTGTATTTAAAAACCACTCAACATTGTTTTTTCCGCAAATGTACACTATATTTTTATTTCCATTAGTAAATTGAATGAACGGCAACCTGATTATGTAACATAATAATATGAAAATAATGCCTACAAAATAAACCAGCATTAAAAAAAGTGACTGCGGATAAAATCCTCCCAAATATCCACGGCGTGCCACCCCTAAGTGGCAGAGGATTAGTGAGGAGGCAGCTTGGATGTGATTTGTTTATGATTATCTCAATCGGTTCGCTCCTCAAACATTTTCGAAGCCATTTGTTCTAAGCCCCGTCTTTGATTGATTTCACGTAAGCATTTTAGTATGGAGAACAACCTTCCAAAAACGATCGCTTGTGTTTGGTTTTCGTAATGAGAGAGAAGGAAATTACAAATGTGAGGCTTTGTTACTATGTTTGAATTCTGAATCTCAGATAATTATTAAGTTTTGGAACAATAAACTCGATGTTGAACTAAACAAAGTTCAAATTCCATTGCAACTAACATTTATTTTACAGCCTTTTATTAAAAATGAATTTGCACTTTTTCTGGGAAACTTTTCCAATTGTTCTTTACAAAAAATATAAAACATATTCCGGACTATTAAGAATTTTTGAAACAAAAATAAACAAATCAGTCTAGCCATTCCTAGGTGATACGCTCACCAACGAACAGCATTTCATTTTTATTTATGTAGTTTAAAAGTTCAAAATTATAAGTAATTTAATTATTATAAGTAATTTTAAAATCTACACGTAAATTAAAAAAATATATAATTTTACTCAAATCTAAATTTGAAACCAAAATAAGTGAGTGACCTGTAAGCATAATTCTAAAATACAGGTCTCAAAAATTGCCAATCCCTCAAATAGGTTAAAAAAATATATGTCGGAGATGGTAGGTATGTGTGCCTCTCGTTAACATCAGTCATATTTTAATTACTGTGGGCGTACTATGGGTAGTGTTGGTTATAGCACAATAGAAAAACGGTTTGCAGTTCAAATCAGATTATAATTTACGAACAAGTTAGTCACACCAGCGAATCACACACTGTAGGTACACATTCAACTTACTATATACTCTTTGCATTCAACGATACGGAACGCTGACAGTTTCTGAGCACATGTTGTTCGTACGATGTCCAATGTTTCAATCATCTCGAGAGCTCTGCTCACACCGCTTTTGTAGCTGTTGCTCTCGTCCCACTACGAACTCAGGCTAGACTCTGTCCAACGCCACGAGATTGCGCTGGTGTTCCGAATAGTCAAACGAATGACTCCAACATTATATATTCAAAACCTTTTTTTCCAATATACCCCAGAAATATTTACAAAATCCTTGTCAGTAATTACTACAACAGGGAATTTTCCCACTTTTCCCAAACCTAGAAATCAAAGATTCAATTTAACTCAATTCCCAATCTTGATAATTCCCGGTAGTTAGCCCAGGAACCCTCCTAAAGGATTAGAGGCAGCAGCTTCTATGTGATTTGTTTTAAGCCGATATGCCTTCCATTGACTGGATTTAACGACTATGAAGCTGTTTTATTTGTTCCCCATACTTTTCTTTTATCTTTCTTTCTTTCGGATAGTTCTACGGTCTGTTTTTTGTACGGAAAATGCTTGCTTGGGCAAAGTTTTAGCGTAGTAAGCATTGACGTAGACTTTCTGCTACGGCGTAGCAGACAATGCTACGCCGCTACGCTCCGTAGCAAATCACCGAATTTTAAAAGTTCTGTCATCATGTTTGCACTTTGGGGTATTATTCGTTTTTGTAACGTGTCTATTACATAACATCACGCCTTCTTCCCGGAAGGGTTAGGCAGACGTGTATCTATAGTCCACCAACATTTCAGCCAGTTATGTTTATGAGCCACGTTTAGATAAGAGATATAAAAAATAAAATCAAAAACCTTTCATCGTCAGCTGGTCAGATTTCTCTGTCCAACCAATAAATAACAAAGGATAATTCGATCAAACCTCGCTACGACCTTGATCGGGACCGATGGATTTATGAATCAACTTTTTTTTTACTTGTCAGCCATTAATCTAAATAACAAACCCGATATAGCGTCGGTTATAATTGACTTGTAAAATACAAATTAACATCACGCCTGTCTTCCCCGGAGGTCGACAGAGATGTATAAGTTCACGTTCACCCATATTTCGTCAGGACTATATTGTCATTCTATTTACCGGGTAAAATGCAGATTCCAGGCTAGGACCGATGCCTGCCAGGGTCGTGGGTTGTTCCATGGCCTCTGGCACAGGCAACTGAAGGAACACGGGTGGGTTTTAGTCAGTAAAAGTCTGACACCCCGCTCCACCCAGAGCGGGAGAAGTTATTTGATGATTTCAAATTCAAAAGGGCTGCTACTGAAAATAAAAAGGGAAACCCTTATAACACTTTGCTCGAGACCACACGATTAGTAGTTGCATAAGACTACTAGACCAAACAAATCAAATCAACTCAGGAGGCTGATACTGCGAACTTGCATGTTTCATTAAATTATCCCCTGAATTTGAATTGAATTTTTAAAATTGAATATGATCGATACGTCATTTTAAAGTTCAAATTATAAATTTTATATTTCTCCTAAACATGGGCACCTATGTAATGTCAGAAGCTAGATGCACGGTTCCAATTGGTCGTTTCCTATGGAGAAGCGCCGGCAAGAAACTCCACGGTTACCCTTTTAAAAATAATTTTCTTTTATATAACATTGTTAATAGGTATGAGAGGACAGTGTAGGCTTGTAAATTTGGCACATATATAGTTTATAACCAGGATTAACACATAGATACTTTTATCCCGATATACACACGGGATTGCAACTTATGCAGGTGAAATCGCGGAGCGCTGCTAGTAGGCAATACTGCTTAAATAATGACACTTTTGCTGCAGGAAGGTAATTTGTCTATCTATCTAAATATTTATTAACCCAATACAGCTTCGTTTATAACTGACTTGTTTAACAAACAATACTAAACTAATATACATGAACAAAGTTTTGTTTTTCTGACAGGCGTTCATGTGAAAACGCATTATATATTTAGTATTAAACTTTAGTATTAAGGCGGACACCACAAAACACTCAGTATTTTGTCGCACAGTTAGGCGTATTGGTACGTATCACAAGCCAAGCCAAAAAATTTAATGTATTGTCAAATGTTAACAAAATATTTCATAACAATAAATATATTTTTAAATGTTTTTATACTTTTTATATTCTAATATTTAAAAATATAACTTTTATGTAAACTATGCAAATAAAGAAGATAATAAATAGTATTATGACAAAACAGATCAAAAAGTAGTTTCATTTTCAAAACCTCACAGTCACTTTTGGTAAAAACAAGGGTGCCATCTGATGTACCCACGTATGATGACGATGTATTTTATCAAGTTAAGCGAACACATTTCAACGAATGGAGCAGCTTTTTCTTTCGCGATTTTTGTTTAAAAAGAGGAATAAAATACATTTAATTAACACGGACTTTAAGACACAATACACCAGAGGGGCAATTCTCGTAATTTTAAGAACGTTCACAGTCTGATCTCAGTCTCAATCTGTCAAAAAATCCTCTAATTTCCCTACATTTTGACATTTGTTTGTCGCGGAGATGAGACTGCGACTAGATTTTGAACGTTTTAAATTGCGAGAATTGACCTTCAGATACATTCATCAGATAAAAACAAAAAAAAGATCAAATAAAAAGTGTAAAGTCCGATGTAAGAAAATAGCAGGAAAGTGTGCCTCACGGCTGCGCCAAAAAGGCCCAGTTCAGCAAAAATGCCAGACAACTAGTGCCTGACGCTGGTTTTCAACTGGACCCAGTTAAGTTCCATAGTAAGTAAAAATTGTTCATAATGATATGATTATTTCAGGTTTTCAGTTATTTCAAATACACCTTGTATACCAAAAGATTGCTGAAGAATTCAAGTGAATAAAGTAATTTTAATTAAAAAATAATATTACACCTGCCCAAAACAAAAAACAAAATACTCTGGACTATTTCCCAGAAATTCGTGTTTCAACTAATTTAAAATCGTTTTTTAATTTTCTTTTAAAGTAGACAGTGTAATTATTACCGATGAAGCTTAGTAATTTGCCTAACATTTAAATGGTTTTTAATTAAAAAAATGTTAAAAGAAATCGCGATGAATTTTTTGCTCGATCTAGTAATTACACTTTTATCAGCTAGAATAGTTTCTATTTAATTAGATTTTTTAAACTAAAGGTTAATGCTTTAGGTAGGGCATTAAATCCTTCTTATCTATATACCGTAATAGTACCTCAAATTATAAAGAATCGTCTCAATTGTAGGCAGGAAATGCACACCACTAAAATTTTCTTCAGTCTTATAAGAATTATCTTTACGATACAACTGCTGTTGGAGACAAAACGTAGCACCACCCGCCACTGCGACTACGGGAGCGGGGCAGCAGCGTGCGGGGAGCGGGGGACGGGTTGCTGATCGTCAATGGCCTGCACTGCCCTTCACTACAAAAATTACAACGGTCCGAGAGGCGCACGTCCTTATGTTCATTATACGAACCATACCTATTGATACAGTTCGCTATTTTATTTATAACACCTCTGAGAATCGCCAACAACTACTAAACACTAAAAGTAAAATATGACTAAAGCTGAACTGTGAAAAAAAACATCAAATATAAGGTCAATCTTTTAAGCCACCCTGTGGCTTATACTACAGTGTGAACCGACTCCATATTGCTACCATTCAAATCACTGCGAACCCTCATAAAATCACGAACATTAAATAAAACCTTTTTATTACGAAAACGAAAGAGATAGCGCTGCTTTTGTCACATATTTCTATCTTCTATCTCGTTCGTTAAGGAATTTCCATACTTAAGAATCAATATTCCGAATATGGGAGCAACCCCCATAGATTTACGGCCACCATTGTAAAAGGCTCATAAAATATTTAATATATCTTTTGTCGACAATGCAACACTGTTAACTCTTGAGTTATGACTGAACCGGTTATAGCTGGTTAGAACTGGAGTGGTCCGGAATCAGATATAACTTTACTCATTTGTTTATTATTGTACGTTCTTTTTGTTGGTGGTAAGCAGAGCTTAAGCCAGGCTGATGATCATACCCTGACTGGTAAAACAACATGCTTTCAAGTGTCAGTGTTCTATTATTTGTTTTCGAGGTTCTACAGTTATTATTTCAATCATCATCTGCCTAGCCTTTTCCCAAGTATGTTAAGGTTGGCTTTCAGTCTAACCGGATGCAGCTGGATACCAGTATTTTACATGGAACTGCCTAACTGACCCAGCCAGACAACCCAGTTACTGGATAATACGATACTCCTTGGTAAGGGTTGTCAGACTTTTGGGCTGACGTCACTGACGACGTCAAAGATCCACGAATGGCAGCCGGAACTAACGGTTTAACGTACTTTCCGCAGCATGGAAATGGTATGTAAAGATCATAATGTCACCCATCCACGGACGAACCGCGGCAAGCGTTACTTAACCTGATCGATCGACCCGTTTTGCTGTTATTACTTAGCCACAAGCCCCACGTTATTATTTCAATGTTTGTGATGTATGAACATATTTGTAACAGACGAGTCAGTTATTAATTAGCGGCAACAATTCTAAGCCTGATTTTATGTAAATCTGTCTTTACCCCGAATGCAAGATTACCTAGCGAGCAATATGAAAATTCAGATCTAGATTATACCTATATAAATAATAATATTATACAAACGTTCATATAATATTTATGTCTCTATAATAAATCGTCGATTGATTTATAGACTGTCTAGAGGACATCCCAATTTCCATGGTGTATTGGGAATTCGAGGAAAATATTATATTGTATTAAGATGCTGAAAGCTACAAAATCATAAATAATAATACCATTTTGTTTTGAAGCATTGTTTAGCCAATAATTATGTTTTGACAATTTCAATGTTTGAAATACCTATAGTACCTACCACAATTATTATAATATAGTACCTACCACAATTATTATAATCTTCACTTCATCATCTGCCTAGCCTTTTCCCAACTTTGTTGGGATCGGCTCCCAGTCTAACCGGATGCAGCTGAATACCAGTATATTACATGGAGCGACTACCTATCTGACCTCCACAACCCAGTAACTGGGTAACACGATACTCCTTGGTAAGACTGGTGGTCAAACTTTTAGGTTTCAGACTTCCCGTAACAACTGTCAAATATCTACGATTGGCAGCCGGGACTGCTTTCCGAGGCACGGAGGAGTCTTGGTATATAATAATGGATGGTCACCCATCCAAGAAGCGACCGCATAAAAACTTAATAAATACATGCAAAACAGGCTTGCCAAAGGCTTATCGTAAACCATTGATGGACGATGACCGGTTCTTATAACGATAACAATAACAACCTATTTAATAAAACATAACAGCTAAATAAAATTGCACAAACAGCATTAGTTTCTTAGTAAATAACATTAAAAGCCTTTTTTCCCTAATCGAGTGTAATAGCTAGCACAGCGAGGGAGCATTTCAAGCCGTTTGTTGCTGTTATTCAATATACAGTCCCCAGTACTGTACAAATAGATTTAGCGGATGTCACTTAGACCGGGAGCGACACTCTAGGGTAACTGGTACTTACAGATGTCACTTCACTGGACATTTTTCAAGGAGAAAGATATTTTTAAACTTTTTCATTGGAGAAGTTATTAAGTAAGGACTTGGGGGTTCCTGTGGTGGACGTATGTTTGGTACAGAATATTTTCTCTGGTATTATTTAGTTTAAGGATTTAGAATTGTGATTGTAGACGTCAAGTATAAAAAGTAAGGTTTTTACTAAATAAATGTAAGAATGTTGAAAATTACTTTAAAAATGTAGGCATTTTTATAAAAGCTTTCTAAATTCTGGTTCCTATTCCTACACCACCTCATCATCATCTGCCTATGTATGTCATCAGCAACTATGATGGGGTCGGCTTCCAGTCTAAAAGGATGCAGCCGAATACCAGTGTTTTACATGGAGCGACTGCCTATCTGACGTCCACAATCCAGTTACTGGGTAATTACGATAACCCTTGGTAAGACTGGTTGTCAGACTTTCGGGCTTCTGACGACCCGTAACGACTGTCAAAGATTCACGAATAACGTGCTTTCCGAGGCACAGAGGGGTCTTGGTATATGAATATGGTCACCCATCCATGGACCAACCGCGGCAAGCGTAGCTTTACCTGATCGATCGACCCGTGCGGCTGTTATTACTTAGCCACAATTACACCAATGGAGCAAAAAAAAAATTTCATGTGCTGCTTTCCATCCATCTTGTCCGCGGTGGACATCGAGCGGCGATGAATCACGCACGCTCACGCATCGTCAAGCCATAGCCCCATCACTCCTTCCATACTGAGCACATTCTTTGTTAATTTTTAAAACTCAATGAAATTTCCCAAAAAAAAATTAAAATTTTTTAGTGTCATCTTGCCTGACAAGTCCAAAAACAGACAACTACCACCCATACCATTCGACAAGACCCCTGGAAACTAACAAAAAAGTTAAGCGCAAAACTCTCACTTCACAA
This sequence comes from Apamea crenata, assembly GCA_949629185.1. NCBI lineage: Eukaryota > Metazoa > Arthropoda > Insecta > Lepidoptera > Noctuidae > Apamea > Apamea crenata. Next base: position 1,791,135 of record OX451375.1, read on the forward strand.
TATTAGAAGCCTACATTTTTTTCAGCGGGGAAGTAATTTTTTTCAGTCGCACAATAATGTTGTTCCCGTAAATTAGTTTTCTGAAAGCACTTGGGACTTTTAGTGATGGATAACCGTTGCGTTGCGTATATTTTCAGCAGCTTTCCTTTTTTTTCTTGTTGTTCTGTCGGGACAAACGGATGGGTCTATTTTTTCTTTGAGTGATGCGTGACACGGTGTTTTTTGTGTTTTTCGCTTCTTGGGGGTTCCGTAGTGAAGTCAGTTGGAAAGGTCAGCGAATATTAGAACGACTGCAGTCACCCAGACTTAGTGACTTACTGTGAGCTCTTTACGAGTTCTCAGTACAAGTATATTAAACGAAGGTTTGTCAAAGAATCAGCATTTCCATCCAACGTGGTAACCCAACCCGCACTGGGCCTGCGTGGTGGATTATGGCCCACTCATTCCCTCTCACTGAAAGAAGGCTTGTGTCCCAGCAGTGGGAACATTATAGGTTGATTATGTGGTAATGCTGCCAGCCTTTATAGTACAGTCACGAGCAAAAGTATGTATATACTCGGCTTTATTCAAAACCGATTTACTCCTTTATTTTTCAATGAAATTTTATGTTCTTACGGACGTAGCATTTTCGAACCCATAGGTTTATATAATGCGTCCTATTTCAACGTTGCATTCGTTATTTCACCAAAAAATCGCAATTGAAAGTTGCCAAGTGTTGACATATTGGTGCTCGTGACTGTACCTACTCTAAGCTTATCATCAGAGTTTTAATAACTACACTACTCAACAAAGTCTAGGGAACAAGGGTACCTATTCATAGTAATTATTTTTATGTTAACATTTTTTATGTAACATATTTTATACGAAAAGAAGCGTAATTTAATACAGCTTTTAGTAGTTTTAAAACGATTAAAGACAGTAATCTCTAAAGTACTAACTATTACGTTTCAAAACGCCATATAGTTCGACCAAGTTAAGTTTTCCCCCCTTATTCCAAAATTATTTAATTTCAAGGTTTTATTTTTTTTTATTTCGAACAATAATTGAATGCAGGTTCAAACAACGTTTAAATTTTTGTAGCTAGTACTTTTTCTAAAGAGTTTTCATAAATAAGTTGATATAGTTAGCTTGTTCCTTAGACTTTCTTGAGTAGTGTATAATGCATAAACCTACTTCAAAAAGTTTCAGGAGAAAACTAAAGTGCAGTTCGGAAATAATATTTTTAAGTCCCAATGAGTTAAGATCAAAACCTACAATCAGCTTTACTGTGTTACCTAAAAATCATTCAACTGTATGAAAAAATATCCATTTCTTTAACAAAACTCAGGCGCTAATATAGCAGGAAACCCATTAACAGTTCGACAACCTTTGTGTATAGTATCCTAGAAATCACACGATCAACAGGCTACAAACTTCTTAAATACCTTTATCTGTTTTATTGCTTGCAAAATATATACGAGGTTATGGGTGTGAATCAGGAGAAGTACCAATGTGACTTTTTCATTGTACTTTCTGAGTATAACTTAGGCTAACCGCACACACATAATAATATTGTCAATAAAATACATATTGTCAATAATACTGTGTGTGTGCGGTACGTATTTCGGTATACAGGGTTATTCCTCTTAAGAGGTCATTGTACTCGTCATTATGAACAACTTTTACTATGGGACCAAACTTGAAATCGCGAAAAAAAAAAATCAGCTATTCACTACATTTTGAGTTAACCGAACATAAATGTAGGGAACAGCTGATTTTTTTTTTCGCGATTTCATGTGTGGTCCCATAGTAAAAGTTGTTCATAAAGACGAGCACAATGACCTCTTAAGAGGTTGTTGGTGTTTTTCCTATAACCCTGTATCGTATAGCGTAATGGGACCATATACATATTGATAAATATTTATGTCAATTTTGCATTTATAATATTATTGTATGTGTGCGGCTAGTCTTACACATAACTGACATAGGTGAAGGGAAAAATTCGTGCTGAAACCTTCTGGAAACTTCCCGTATAAGTTTCAATCCCGTAAGAACATCGGGATGTAAAGTATTTTATGTCATAATCCAGGTCATGTTCTACCCATGTGCCAAATTTCATCTAAATCCGTTCAGTCGTTTTAGCGTGAAAGCATAACAAACAAATATACAAAAAATCTAATCTTTCTCTTACAGTTTAGCTATATAAGTCTAAAATCGCAGTCTGCAGTACACAGGGAGAATAATAGGCTGCTATTATAAATGTATGCCACACTTCACCTACTCTGCTTACCCCTTCACCTAAATCCATTTATATGCAAGCGCTGTCTGCCAAGCAGGCAAGCGTACCAATCTAGTGTAAAGGTCTGAGCGCAAATACTTAATCACTAATTACCTAGCCGTCATAAATGTAATTAATTTTAGCGGTATCTTCTAGTGTAGCTTAAGTTTAAAGTATAAAGCGTTTACGTAGTTAAATTAAGCTGTTGATTCGAGGTTAGGTAGAAATTTGGAATGTTATGATCAAATGTCCTAACGTATGGATGCGAACATTTAATGAGTAATCATTAAAGACCTGGGGGACAATTCTCGTTATTTTCAGCGTTCTGAAGAAAGAGGTTTTTACCAAAAATACCTCTATCTTCCCTACATTTTTGACAAGTTATTGACATTGAGTGTCGCCGAAATGAGTTTTTGACATTGATAGCGACTAGATTTTGAACGTTTTTAACTATGGGAATTAGTCTTCTGAGCTTTAATCTTGTTATGACAGCTTTAGCTTACGCAAGATTTTTGTTAAAGAATGTTGCCAGATCAGAATAACATACTTCATGATTGAACATTTACGACCTAAGCGACACCAATATCAATCTTATTATGTCTGCTTGTGTAAGATTTTCGTCAAATTCTCTTAACACTAAAGAAGAAAGAAGAATACTTGAAAATCCTATACATGACACCAACTGATGGAAATCTCAACAATGTCAAATCAAAATCAAAATCAAAAGTCATTTATTCAAATTAGGCTGAGAATCAGCACTTTTTGAACGTCAAAATTACAAAAGACAGTCCCCCAAAAACGCCCGCCCTTCACCACTTCCTAGTGCTATCGCTGGGAAGAAGAATTAAGTGGCGCAACAAACTCCCCAGCAGCACAGCTGTCTGTTCGATTTAAAAAAAATACTTGATTGTATACAATACTAGGTGCTTATGTTCGGTAATTAACATTACAAAACCAGAACATAAAATTTAATTATTTGCCATAATATGTCAGCTAGCCACGCCAATATACCAACAAATATAATAAAAACTATACGTACTCAAGCTAAAAAATAATTAATTAAAATGTAAATAAAAAAACTTACTACCCAAATAAAAGCCTCCAGGCATAAAGGGCGTGACAGCTTACTTATGTCATGCGATACAGTAAGGTAAAAAAGAGAAAAACATAGTACCCTGTTGTTATAAACCTGATTACTTATTAAACTTTCCCGAACACCATACAAAACCACTACCAACCTAACATAACGAACTGCACACCCTAATGAACTCATACCCGCTATATCCTCACCGCTTGGGCCTCACTAACCTGGTAGAGGCTCTACGCAAAAACGGGGCCTCGCTCATCCCTGATATTAACGTCGGCACATGAAGGATGGCACTACACCGGAGGGAGGCAGACGCCAAATAAATATACAATGTTTTGCAGGTTAGAGTATTCATTTCAGGTGTAGAACGCATTTGGATGTAGCCGTAGAGGTGAATAATTATCATGCAGACTGTAGTAAATATTTTACCTGTCATTTTATTTTTGAAGTGAAAACTTCTTTAGCGGCTTGTGCACTTTTGTTGTGATGGGTAAAAAATGATAAATTCGCGTCAGAACACGTGACCTCGTCGAAAATTCGTAAGACGGAAGGAGAGTAGACCGCATTCCAAAATATCAAAAATGCACAACGTTAATACTCAAGTTTTCACTTCTGCCGGCACTCCCGGAGTGCAACCCGTTTTTTTTTTATTTCATTTTAATAAATCACTGTAAACCTAGCGTATAAATTACTATACAAGGTCTTTTAAGTTTATGAAACAGTTACAAAATTAAAGATTAAGGCGGATGCTCTAAATTAACACGTGCGAATTTCAAATTTTCTTTAATATTTTTTTGCAATTTACAGATCAGGGTGCCGCCCGTTGACCAAAATATGATTTAATTAATGTATATGATTTGATTGATTCGCGACTGCAACAAATTGGTTTTCACAGAATTATAGTCATTAGAATCACAATACCAACAGAACTTAAATAAATGTAATTCTCGTCATTAGCTGTCAAAGAAGCAAAGAAAGAAAATACGTTTATTTGCGGTTGAATATGACGCAAAGAACAAAATGAGGGAAACTATTCGTCACACCTACGCTAAACGGCCATAATGTTGTGACCTCACGTGACACAGAGCCACAGCGCTGGTTTTTTGTGACAGCCAGCGCGACGGCGCGGCGTGAGGACGTCAACTGGTGCAGCATAAGATACAAAAAGCATAATAAAATAAATACATATTACCAGTTCTAAATAACACACCAGCTGAGATATTCTGTAAATATTTCAAAAAAGAAAAAGAAATGTGTGAGTTTCACGGTGAAATAGTGAGCTGTCAATAGAGGAAATCCCTAACATCAGCATGGCTATTCTCCAAAAATCTCATCACAAAAACTTAAGTGAAGTGAACTTCAAGTGAGCAGTCAATTCCTAACAAGTGAAATGACGGGTCAGTTCAAGCTACACTTAAGTTTTCTCATTGAGATTTTTTACAGAATAGCAATAATATAATAATAATAATATAATTTATTTGCTTAAAACATGGTATACAATGGTGTTAGGCGTGTTAGGTCATAGTGGCACAAACTGTTTTAGGCGTGTTAGGTCATAGTGGCACAAACAATGCTGTTTTATCATATATTTTTACACCTGGTTTTATGTATACTCACAGACCTTACCTTCTAATTTATAAACCGTCGCCATTTAGACTATCTGTGGTTGTAACGTAGAATTATTTTCTCAATTCCACCTGCATAATTACGGCAGGATTGTAAATGTTGTTAATTTTGGCGTCATGTTAGTGCAGAACAACAAAAGATATATTTTAATTAAATATTGCTAAGACCTGTGGAATGAGGTGGGCCGAATAATTGTTTTAAATTGTGTGTGTTGGTAATGCTGGAGGTTGAAATGAACTCATGTCATTTCTTGTGGATTTTTTGTTCTAGAAATTCAATTAATGTGTATAAACGGACTTTAAATAGACTCCAGACCCAGGTTGGCCGGAGCAAGGAAAACCTATTCAGGTGGAAATTCATAGATGACTACGCCTTGGAGTGTAAATGTGGTGCTGTTCCACACACAATGGGACACTTCATATCGTGTCCTGCGTGTCCTGTCAGCCACACGTTACAGGAACTGATGGACGCTAGAGATGGCGCCAAATACGTAGCCGAATTCTGGGCCATGGGTCTATTTAGATTGACATCGACACACTAAGTAGAAGAATATGTATACACTTATAACATTTGTTAAATTCGTATGCTCATTGCAAAATGCAAGTATCTATTGACTTACCTTTCTAACTAATTATCTAAATTAAAATGTGCACACATTTTTGATGCTCTCATGTTTTATAATCGTTGGAAAATGTTCGTATATATTTCCTACTCGCTATGATTACGAATATTTTATGCATCCAAGGAAGGATTTAAGTAATTAATAGCTATTATCTGCTTGCTTTTGCTTTCCTAAAAATATTATTGAACACACTAATATAATTATTGCGCCTCTTTTTGTGTACCTCAAATAATTAACATTTTGGGTTCTAAAAATACTAAACAGCCAAGTTTCTGCGACTAACTTGGATGTAGCACTCGCTGGCCGCCGTCGCAGCTCCGCTCGCTTCGCTCGCTCAACTCGTGCGTGTTTGGTCACAGTTCCAACCTAACCTAACCCGTTTGGTCAGGACACCCTAGCTTAATTACTGTTAATAACTGTGAGAAAATGTCAGAAAGTCGAAAAGAGGCGCAATATTTTAAAAAGTGTGCATCATTAGAAGTGCGAATAGTTTTTAGAGGTTCATTAATTTAAAAAAAAAGCGTTTGTCGTTAGAATTTTTTACAGGATTAGTTAAATATTTCCCATAAAATTATTCTCCTACTATCTCTAAGTTATTTTCAGCAAATCCAACATTTTATTTTAAACTTTCCAGAAATTGAAACAAAATAAAGCTTATTTATTCTCGCTGGCTACATACCACATGTACCGTCCGACGCGGCCAAGATTAATGAAGTGGCCCAATGAATGACACTGGAGCCAAATACAACATCTAAATATATAGAACAGAAGATATTATAAACTGAGACTTTTGAGTACCTACACTCTGTGAATGAGCAGTTTTATTAAAGTTTTGGAATGTTTCACGTTGCTTTAGTATAATCAGCATATAATGTTCCCACTGCTGGGACACAGGCTTCCTCTCGGTGAGAGGGAGTACTCCTGGAGGCCAATTTTCGTAATTAAAACCGTTCAAAATCTAGTCGCAATCTCACCTCAGTAACAATCAATGTCAAAAACTTGTCAAAAATGTAGGGAAATTAGAGGTATTTTTGACCGCTTGAGACTGAGATCAGACGTTCTTAAAATTACGAGAATTGCCCCTCTGAACACAGGCCTCTCTCACAAATTTCACCAGCTTATTCATAACCCAAATTCGCCCAAGTCAAATAATTTATTAAATCACAACTCGATTATGACCATCACAAACCTCTAAATTGCAATATTACATCAGAACCAAATCTCCCTCGACCCTCTCCCTATTGTCATTCAATTTCGTAAAATCAATCAGGGTGCGGAGATTAGCTCTACACAAACAAACAGACGCTCCTTTGTTAGTTCTGTCACCCTAAACTTTAAGCCGATTGGCGTTATTTAAGCGATTGTGGTCGATGCCAGATTTATCGATTTTCTAAGTAAGGAAGTATTTTGTTGGGTAGTTTGAGCGATAAAAAGATCTTAATTTAAACGTATGAACTACTAGCAGCGCCCCGCGGTTACACCTGTATAAGTGTTGATACCGTGGGAATATCGGGATAAAAAGTATCCTATATATTATTCTGATGTATAAGCTATATTACTGTAAAGTTTCATCAAAATCCGTTCAGTAGTTTTTGCGTGAAAGAGTAGCAAACATCCACATTAGACATCTCTCTATTTTTTAGTCACTCCTTTGAACTTCGCAGCAGTTAAGTGTCCACTTAACTGCTGCGAAGTTCAAAGGAGTGTGTGGGAGAGAAAGTCCTTTCTCTCACACTTCCTCATAAGAAAATTAATTTTAATCTTAAAATTCTATATAAAAATTTTCTTTTCATTTTATAAAATCTCCGTTCCGCAATACCTCTAGAAAGCAGTTTTCCTTGAGATCTGCATATAAATATGTTTTTGTATATAATAAGAGAATTATGTTTGAGAATATTATACTGGCGAGCTTTGTGGTTCAAATGCATTCGTGTCATTTTGTATTCATGGCTCGACTTAGTGTGGCGATAGAGGTTTTACTATATTAAATAGGGATGGGAGATGGTGTTGTTGATATCGATGAAAGTTTTTTAAATGAGGTCTGAATGGAGTGGTAGTCATCTTCAATAGTTAAGTAGAGTTATAAAATAGTTGTCTAATCTTAGTTTTTTTGTTTTAATCAATACAGTCAGACTCGTGACTACATTTTTTTTTGTATTTTACAGTACGCTGCTTTAAATTTAATATATATTTATATATACTAATAAAAAAGCTGAAAAGTTTATTTGTTTGAACACGCTAATCACTGGAACTACCTGTCGGATTTGAAAAAGTTTCTTTGCATTTGATAGCATAATTCATGAGAAAGTCTATTCCATTATTTCATTTAATAGTACGCTATATTCTAGTAATTTGCCATTTAAATTTATATTTATATATATTTGTAAATATGAGCCGAGCAAAAAGAAAAAAAGTCAAGTCATTTCACGCAGACGAAGTCGCGGGCAGGAGCAATAGTCCGCGCGGAACTAGTTGGCCGCGCCTTAGGTATGTGAGCGGTGGGACGGAGGAGCCCCGCGCACTACGTACGTGCGTTGCAACCCACCGCCTCACCCCCGCTGTCCCTCCCGTCCCACCGCTCACATACCTAAGGCGCGGCCAACTAGTTCCGCGCGGACTATAATTTAATTATTTATATACTACTATAAAAAATAAAAATTCCTAAGCTAAAATTCACATTCCTTAAAATCTTATCTGTAGATAAATGAACATAACAGAACCCAAATTTCCCAACAAATCTTCCAAAACCGTATCAAATTAAAATTTATCTAAACTCACGATTCATATCAGAAATCAAATTTCCAAGTTTCAATGGCGTCACGAGTATTCAAAGTGCTTTTGTATGGTAAATGACAATTGTGAAAGTACTCGAAGTTACTTCGGTACTTTCACTCAAGTATACCTATGCGAGGCAACGAGGAATAGCTTTTGTCAAAAATTTCGAAGATTTCTCCTTATTTTCTGGGTTAGAAGTTCGAATAATAATTATCAGTTGTTGTTTAGATTTTGTGGTTAAGTTGTAAATAGGAGGTATGAAATTATAAACTTGTATTTGTAAAATTGAGGCAAATGCCTAAAATTAATGGAAGTTAGCTTTCAAGTTTTATTAAAGTTAAGGAATGACTAAGAAATAGGCTTTGTCCAAAATACTCGTAAATAAGCAGTTGAAGTTTGGACATAAGTCTCAAATATAAATGTTTATGTGTTTTATTCAAACAGGTTCGTAAGGAATATTGTAGATAAAATTAGGCAAATAATAATCATTGTTATTTAGTTAACAATGTGCAATAAACTACTGAAAATATTACACACTACTAACACGCACACACCCTCCCCACTACACACACACCCTCGCATACTACACACTACTACTAGTTTAAATACTTACTATTTCATTGTAATTGTAAGAGGGGCTCGTGGATAATATTCTACTCTTCTTCTCTTCTTTGACGACGACCCCGAAATTCTGACAATCAGTCTTACCAAGGGGTATCGTGTTACTCAGTAACTGAGTTGTGGAGGTCAGACAGGCAGTGATTCATGTAAAATACTGGTAATCAGCCGTATCCAGATAGGCTGGAAGACAACCCAACTTAGTTGGGAAAAGGTTAGGCAGATAAATAATAAATGTTTATTATATCTCCACAAATTACATTCAAAAGGTATGAAGTTGACAGGTATTTTACCAAAACTTTGTAATTTGTGAGAGATCTAGACTTAAACTAAGCCTAGGCCAGTATTTTAGAACTCCGAGCCAAGCTATAACATAATTAGGCAGATGATGGTATTGCATTGTAATTCCGATAAATAAAATATCGACACTTGAAAACCATCCCATCCCTAAGCTTGTTTTCACCACCGCGACACCGTATCAAAATGTATATTATATTCGATGAGTTACATTATTATTTATATTATATTCATTGTTTGTCTTTCGTCCTAACACCTAGGTCTTTGTTTTTATTTGAGGTAAATTTTCGGGATGGTCTTATATTATTATGTATGAGGTTTTAAAATTTGATGATGTTAAAAGTGGAAGAAGAGGTAAAAAAATAATTGCATAACACACTATCAATCACAATCCTAAAGATTTCCAAGAAAATTACTAATTCCTTCATATGTTTAAAAATTTCGTTTGTTAGAAAACGTAAATAAGGCAATGAATGTTGTTAAAATGAAAGGCGTTGACGTAGTAAGTGTGTAACGCAATCCTCCGAGGTTTGCTATTAAGGCGAAAGGATCATGGCAGCCCGCAAAATTCAAAAGAGAATGACCAAAAGTCGTATCAAAAAGTCTCATGCATCAAGATCAAAATATTATAGTAATCATTTTCATAATTTGTTACGACATTAAGCGTCGGGGATTTGATTTTAGAACAGGGAATTTAATTTAAAGTAAAAAAACTTTTGTTAATGTATTATTCCCTTTATATGACGTTCCGTTTCAAATGTTATGATTGAATTGAATTGAATTTAAAAGAATTGAAAGAAGAATTTATTGAATTTTACAAGTGGCATTATCACGTCTATCAAAAAACTTTCAAAATTATACTTTACCGATTCTATATTAATTAAAAATAACTAGAATATAATAGAATAGAATTTTTACTTAAACTAGTATCATTTTTTAAGAGCAATAATGGCCATTCGCTTATGACATGTCAAACAAAATAAAGTGTGTGTGTTTACGTTATTTCGATTTTTTTGAAAATCTCCGATACTCGGATTTTGTTTACAAAAAGAACGTTTGTAGGAGTTAATTAGTCTATAAAAACCAAAGTTTAACTTTGATACAGCATGTTACGGGATTCCATACACAATGGGCATTGTCCTTGACAGCTAAGAGATGACTAGTCCCTGCGTCCGGTCACGAACATGACGTATGGAATTAAATTGAATCCTAAAACTTTGTAATTTAATGTATTGACTGAACTTTAAATGCCTTTAAGGAGTGGCATTTAAAGTTAACTAAACAGAGATTACCTCATAAAGTTTACGGCCTAGGCGCGGGCGTGCCGTGTAACACAGGGTAGTTAGTGCCGTATTGTGATGCTAAGCAAGTCGTTATTATAAGTGGGTAGTTCCGAGTCGTGTGTGGGAAATATGTATATGAGAATTATAGCTTGTTGGTGTGCTGTTGTGTGGTCTGTGGAATGTTTTTTGGAACGAAGTTCTTTAACGTGGCTTGCGGTAGGAACAAACTGGTAAAAATCGCACGTCACGAAAGCGCGTTACGTCAGAAGTAATTTATTTCATAACAATACCAGCTATATGTAGGTACATTGTGTTGAAAAATTAAACAATAACATTAGATATACAATTGCAATTAAAATAAAATTCATTAAATACATTTAGAAAAGTAAATAAAAACAATAACGGTCAATTAAGAATTCAAGTACTTACAATAAGATCATAAATAATAAATGTCAAAGTAATAAATTGTGTTCCCTCCGTGCGATTTAATCACATTAAAAAAAAAAGAAACAGACGGAGAGAGAGATTGTGTTCATGGTTATCGAGGGTGCTGAAGCCAATAGTGAGGTCAAAATGAAAATCCAAGATGGTGACTTTATTAGCGCTTTTAAGTACATATTCAAGATGGCTCTGTATGAAAAACCCGTATTTTATTACGCGTTTTTCAATTTTTTTTTTCGTACTTTAATTCACACTTTCTCTTTCACATTTCATACACGAGTGTGTGCGCATGAGAGTATCCCGTTAATCTTGGTTTCTGACGGGGGTTCCCCGACCGCACACTGTTTTGTTTTCTTTATCTGCATATTTTGATGTGATTAAGAGTTTTGTCAAACTAGACTAGTTCAGAACTTGATGATCACGATAAAACTAAATGTCTTAATTTGTCATTTAAATGTTACCAGAAGGTTTTTACTTTAAAGAATACCTCAGCATTATTCCCCAAAAGTGGATAAAAATTAAAGGCGTCATTGTTTTGAAACTGTGGTAACTTGTATTTAAAGAGAAATCTGTCGTATACAAAAGCCGAGTACCTAACTGGATGAAATTCTTGAGCAGAACCGACAAAAACAAAACATTTTACAACAACAAAACTACCGAAAACCATTTCTTATAATTAAATCAACTCCCACCACCAATCAATATTAGAAGTACTTACATAGGTACAGTCAGCCTCAAAGAGATGTAGGTACGACGATACACCGACCTAGAATTCATTTTACTGTCTACAACCTTTGTTCCATAATATCGTATCCAATGTGTAGCCACAAAATATTTTACCTGCGCATTGGGTATTTAATTGTAGCTACACATAATCAGTTATGTAATGTTCACATTACTGGGACACAGGCCTCCTCTTGGTGAGAGGAAGGAGGCCGTAATCCACCACGCGGGCCCAGTGGGGGTTGGTAGATGCGTATTCAAAATTTTGGTTCTAGAACATGTCGGTTTCCTCACGATGTTTTCCTTGGTCGTTTTGAGAGCAGTGGTGATGAAATAATTTACATGAAGTAAAGCGCCTGTCTGAGTTCGAACCTACGACCTACAGCTTGTATGTCGCGGTTATTACCACTGGTCTCTACTAGCAGCTACACATTGATACAGTATTAAGGAACACAAATTGTAGAGCATCATCCATCTGCCTAGCTTTTTCCCAACTATGTTGGGGTCGGCTTCCAGTCTAACCAGTTGCAGCTGACTACCAGTATTTTACACGGAACGACAGCCTATCTGACCTCCACAACTCAGTTACTGGGTAATACGATACCCCTTGGTAAGGGTTGTCCAACTTTCGGGCTTCTGACTGTCAAATATATCCACGCTGCTTTCCGAGGCACGGAGGGGGGTCTTATTTATTTATTTATTTATTATCAAATTTCGTAAATAACACCTTAACAGCTATAACGCCAATGCGATGTTACTACCTAAAGAATTCCATTAAAAACAACCATCATAATTACAATTAAAAATACAATCCTAAATAAATTAACACAATTAAATTAAGACAGTTAAAAATACAATCAAAATTAAAATAAAAACAATTAAAAAATACAATTACAAATAACATTAAATGTATTAAAAAGGTACTCGTACAATTAATAGCACTTCTCAACATTTGGTATGTAAAAATGGTCAACCATCCACGAACCAACCGCGGCAAACGTAGCTGAACCTGATCGATTGACCCGTGCGGCTGTTTACTTCGCCACAAACACAAATTGTACATAATCAAATGAATTCTTGTCATGCTGTCAGGGCTGACTGTACAAACATAGGTAGGTACTGATTAATGACAGTAGCCCCCAAGACGATGGGGGTACCCGGATCAGCTCATTTCCCCCTGTCAGTCACCGGGGGATGAAAACCATGGAGCAAATTAACGGCCTAAGGCGACGACCGATTTAATCGAACCTTGCTATTATCGATTAAAAGATCGAACGAGTATTTAGCCTTTGTAATATTGTTTTGATTATAAGGCTAATTTTGAATGAAAAGGTTTTATTACCCTTCTTTAAGAGTCAAGTAACATTGGAAGATCAAAGAAACGATGGATGGACTGTGTGAATTATGATTAACGGTTAGCAAGGGGGTGACTAACACAGATAACGACTAATAGTCAATTAAATAATAGTCCCATAATACTTTATAAATTTCATGTTTATGTGTATGTATTTTACAATGGAATAGTTTAATTATTTTTGGATCTTTATTTTTTATTTTATTTTTTATTGTTGACATGATTATTGTATAACAGTACCTATTAATAGCTTATTTTTGTTTTTAATGTTCTGTTTGATCTTTACATTTTTTTATATTTTTATAAACCAAAAGATAAAAAAACATTAAAAAATATAAAAAATAGTAGCCCACCGGTATCGCGTACAGGGCCTGGGTCCAAGCTACCGGCGCGGCGGTCAGGGTTCCAGAGAGAGGAACCTCGTGACAAGGCGAGCCGTGTCCAAAAGTACCGCTTTCTGAATCAAGTCCTTGATCCAGGTGCCTAACGAGATCCTCCTCAGTGGTGATGAAATAATTTACATGAAGTAAAGCGCCTGTCTGAGTTCGAACCTACGACCTACAGCTTGTATGTCGCGGTTATTACCACTGGTCTCTACTAATAGTAGCTACACATTGATTCAGTATTAAGGAACACAAATTGTAGATCATCATCCATCTGCCTAGCTTTTTCCCAAATATGTTGGGGTCGGCTTCCAGTCTAACCGGATGCAGCTGACTACCAGTATTTTACACGGAGCGTCTGCCTATCTGACCTCCACAACCCAGTTACTGTGTAATACGATACCCCTTGGTAAGGGTTGTCAGACAATCTTGTCTTGGTATGTAAACATGGTCAACCATCCACGGATCAACCGCGGCAAACGTAGCTTAACCTGATCGATTGACCCGTGCCGCTGTTATTACTTCGCTACAAACACACATTTTTCAATCAGGGCCTGTTTTAGTGCCCTGAGGGTGGTAGGTGGTGGTCTGCGGCTTCTGACTAGCCTCCGCGTGCTCAATCGGGTTGAGATCAGGACTTCTTGATGGCCAAGCCATCATGCTGATACCAACCTCCTGAATATACTCTTGCACGACCTGAGCCGTGTGTGGCCGCGCATTATCATGCATCAGCATCGATTCATCACCCATATTTGTTAAATACGGCCCTGCATACTCCTTGAGAATCTCTTGGGCATATCTTTCACCAGTCAGAGTGCCATTTTCTATGGCCACTAACTCTGTGGGACCTTCGAAAGATATGCCAGCCCAAACATACTGCCTCCACCGTACTGGACTCTTTCTGAGAAGCAGTCTTGAAGGTATCGCTCATCAGGCCGCCTGTAGACACTTCGCCTTCCATCAGAAGTGTAAAGTGAGAATCGAGACTCATCTATGAACAAAATTCTTGACCACTCTTCTTCATCGCACTGTTTGTGTTCACGGGCGTATCGCATTCTCGCTACTCGATGCTCTCTCTCGACTTTGGAACCAGTCGCTGGTCTTCGGGGTTTCAGATTTGCTTCAGCAAGTCTTCTTCTGACTGTACTATCACTTATTTAGTCCCTTCGGATCTGAAGAAGCTGTTGCTGGACTTCAACTGCATTAAGCTGGCCCTTTAGTGGGACAACACAGGCTTATAATAGTAATAAGTAGAAAAAAAAACGTGTGGGGTACCCGCGGCAGGAACGAAGTTCAAAAAAAAAACCCAAGATGGCGGCTGCGAAAATTTTCATATTTTTCTTCATGGGTGTTGTTTTCATGGTTTTCGCGGGTGCTGAAGCCAATAGTGGGAACTCTTAGTTGCAGCACCCTCCAAAACCATGAAAACTATCTCTCACTCTCTCTCTCTCTTCCTATCCTACTAATATTTGTATGACCTACAATTAGTTGCTCCGGGTCTGGCTGTTTGTGTACGTGAGTTTATATGTCTGTAAACGCACCCACGACACAGGAGAAATTCCTAGTGTGGGGCCACGTTTTTTAAAAAAAAGAAAAAAGAAAAGAAAAAGAATATTATAAACGCGAAAGTTTGTATGGATGGATGTTTGTTACTCTTTCACGCAAAAACTACTGAACGGATTTGGATGTTTAGCACACAGATAGTTTATAACCAGCACCCTAATTTCGTAGCACACGATCAATCGGAATCGGTTTCATTTTGACAGTTCAACGACATTCATTGGGTTATTTACGTGTTGAGCAGACAAATTTTTCGAACTTATAAAGCAATGGATTAGCAATTTGTTTCAAAATGATTCAGATTCCGATTGACTGTGTGTTACGCAATTGGGGTGAAGGATTAACACATAGGATACTTTTTATCCCGATATTCCCACGGGATCAAAACTTACGCGGGGCGTAGCTAGTTCTAGTATATGTATATACAAAATTCGCATGCAGGCTTTGCAGTGCTTTTTCGTTACGTGACGATTTCTCCCAGTTTACTCCTACCGCAAGCTTCGTTAAAGAACTTCGTTCCAAAAATCTTGCTGTTATTAAGTTTACATTCACAGCCTAAATGCCTGCTAACCCTTCAAATCAAAAGGGTCAAAATATTTGTACGTAACTTAGCCCGCTCAAGAAAACCATTTACCATTGACATTAAACATTTCATAGTACAATTACAGAATAGTGTTGGGACCAATCTGTATCGATTATCGATAAATAACAGTTTACGCTTTCAATGGACTCATTGATTACAGGATTTATTAAGGCTTTAGTTAGCCTTAAATACATTTAATTAATGCAAACCTTTTGTTCTCAGATTTCATTAAAATCAATACGCCTTTTCCCAAGTATGTTGGAGTCGGCTTAAAATCTGAAAATCAGTTTCTTACATAGAGCGACTGCCTATTTGACCTCCCCAAATCAATAAGTAGGTAACACACATTGGTAAGACTGGTTGTCAGACTGTTGGGCTTCTGACGACTGAAAAGGATGTACAAATGACAGCCGGGACCAACAGCTCAACATGCTTTCCGAGGCGCGGCGGGTCTCGGTAATGGATGGTCACCCATCCACGAACCGACCGGGGCAAGCGTAGCTTAACCTTCGATTACGTCAACAGTGCAACGACCGGAAAAAAACTTTTAAACTCTAACTTCACATGTTTGTACTGAAATTCCCATTTTAGATGGATTTTGCTCCGCAAAGTCTGCTTTTACAAACCAGAATGACGGTGTATTAATCTACATTCGTTCTGAGTTGGATTATATGATTGCCGAACCCGTGTTTCAGGATGCAAACTGTCTCATTTTGAAGCTAGACCCAGATACAGTGATTGTTGCAATCTACCGTTCACCTTCAGTCAGGAATATTGATAATTTCGTTGGCTCCCTGAACGATGTACTGAGTTCCCTTACATCGGTAAAAACGGTTGCAGTGATTGGAGATTTGAACATTAATATTGGTCCAGGAAATAGTGATTCGAATTCTGAGGAGTATTTAAATGTAATGGCATTTCATGGTCTTCTGCCAGCCCACCTGTTCCCAACACGTATGGATAACTGCCTAGACCTTGTATTTTTAAAATCAAGCAAATGTTCAACTGCGCTGGTTTTAGATTCGTTCCATACTGACCATGCCCCTGTCTTATTTTGTCTTGAGACTGTCTCTTTGGTTGAGAAACCTAAAAGCTTGATACGCCAAATTAACCTTCCAGGTGTCATTAGTTACTTGGAAAAATCGGACTTCTCCAGCATTTCTAATAGTGCAGACCCCAATCAAAGTGCTGAACTACTTATCTTCATTTTATCTGAGTCTATTAATGAACACAGCACATTAAAGACAGTCCCGCATAGGAAGCGAATTATTAAGCCATGGATTACCCCTGGCCTCTTGAGATGCATACGTAATCGTGACAAGTTGCATTTGAAATCAAAGCAGGATCCTGAGAATCACATAGTTAAACTGACGTATTCAAGATATCGAAACTACTGCAACAACTTGCTCAAGTCCGTTAAATGCAATTACGAAAAGCAACAGCTTCAGAGAGCCAGTGGTGATCCCAAAGCGACTTGGGATATCATAAAATCCATCACTTACAAAAATACTACTCCCACAAGCAAATCGAGGGATCTTCTTAAGATCTGTAATGATCCGGATTCCTCTGTCAACGCTATAAACAATTACTTCGCGAATGTTGGTGGTAATCTTGCTCAAAAGATACAGCAAGGTCAACATGCAACCAGTAATAACTTTGTTTTTACTTCCACGTCCAACCCACAAGGAAATTCATTGGTTTTGCTCGAGACTGACTTTGATGAGGTAAACAGTATAATCTCGGAATTAAAATCTAACTGTGCAGTTGGATATGACAGCATACCTGCTTCGGTTATTAAGGCTGCTAAGCATGTTCTCATCCCTCCCATCACTCATGTATGCAATCTGTGTTTGACACATGGCATTTTCCCAAAGTCCTTCAAAAAGGCTTTAATTACGCCAGTATTTAAGGGTGGGGAAGGGGATCGTGTTGAAAGCTATAGGCCTATATCTGTTCTTACAACTCTTTCCAAAATCCTTGAAAAAATCCTAAATAAGAGACTTCTTAAGTATTTGGATTACAATGATGTAATTGCTCCTAACCAATATGGCTTCAGGAAAGGAAAATCAACAGAAGATGCTGTGCTTGAGCTATCAAATCACATTGCAAAGAATCTTGACACGAAGAAGAAAACCATAGGTATATTTCTAGATTTGGCCAAGGCTTTTGACACGGTCTCTACCTCCATCCTTTTACAAGCACTGGAGACGCTAGGAATAAGAGAGACAGCTCTGAATATCTTTCGTGACTACCTCTCTGAGCGTAGCCAACGAGTCAGGGTTGAGAACTTTACTAGCAATGAAGAGGACTTATTTTTCGGAGTTCCGCAGGGTAGTGTGCTGGGTCCTACTCTCTTTCTTGTGTATGTCAATAGGCTATGCCAACTCTCTATACCTGACTGCAAGATTCTTGTATATGCCGATGATACAGCACTAATTATAAGTGGGGATACCTGGGCCTCTGCTCACCGTTCGGCTGAATATGCACTTGGTGTTGTGATGGATTGGCTCTCCTGTAATCTGCTCACATTGAATGTTTCAAAAACACATTATGTCACCTTCTCAGCCAACTCTTCTACGCAACCTACTATTCCGCACATTAAGGCTCATAGATGCTCCCATCCTGCGTCTAACACATGCGATTGCCCTACCATTCATAGAACATCTTGCGTAAAGTATCTCGGGGTGTACATTGACTGTACTCTAAGTTGGAACAAACACATTGACGTTACGGTATCTCGTGTACGTAAGCTTATGTTCCCAATGAAGAAGCTTAGAGCCGTAGTCAACGCCCCACTGCTGAAAACCACTTATTTTGCATTGGCGCAGTCAATTCTGACCTATTGCATCCCTGTTTGGGGCGGAACATATAAAACTCGTATGCTTCGTCTTGAAAGGGCGCAGAGGGCAGTTTTGAAGGTGATGCTACACAAACCCTACCGTTATTCTACAATCCAGCTATACAGGGATTTATCTGTGCTTACTGTCAGGCAACTTTGTGCACTCCATATAGTCCTACGTACTCATTCCTCACTGAGTTATGATCCTGAACTCTTTACACATAAACGTCGTAAAGACATGGTTTGCCCTTCTATGAAAGTCAATACAGCTCTAGCAAGTCGACACTTTCCGAACTTGAGTGGTCGTCTTTATAATGCCCTCAATAAAGTTTGCAAAATATATCCTTTGCCGAAATATAAATGTAAGAGAGTAGTTAGTGAATATCTTCAGGGTCTTACATACGACGAAACTGAAAGACTATTCAACAGAAATATATAATATACTATGCGCTATTTCAAAATAAGTATTATACACTCACCTTCACTTACATAAAAGTATTTCCATGCATGCCTTTAACTTAACTTTAATTTAATTTTATTTTTTATTATTTTTCATCTTTAATAATCATTATTATCAATTTCATTAAATCAAATTCTATTTTAAATAATTATTACTATCAATTTCATTATCTCAAATTATGTTATATTGTAATTGTAATTATTATTGTGCTATTTTTATTATGTTAAATTTATATTCTACTAACTTTTGAACCAACATTTTGTATTGAAATCTTGTAGTTTTATATTGTTATAATGCAAATAAAGTTAATTTTTTGCTGTTTAAATCTGTAAGAGGAAGGCGCTGATGTCCGTCACACAGTTTACACTAGCACGGACATCATCGTTTACTCTATCCTTTAAAAGTCAAACTTTTTATACTGTTTTTTTGAATAGGATAGACGATTTTTGTACCCACCTTTCTGATAATAAACAATTATTATTATTATTATTATTAATAGAAATAGGATTAGGTACCTAGTTCTATTACAAACACTTGAACGAACACACGTACAAACAAAACACACACACAACGCACAAACGCACACTTGTACAAACGTTTCGACTGTTTTGGATTTAAGAATTATAATTTGGAACGAATCCTGACTGGGTAATAAGGACCTATAATTCGTATTCCTTCATACATAAAATAAATATTTTCCTAATCTCTTAACTAACTATTTACACTAGGTACTAAATTAAAAGACTAATTAACTAAATAAAAAATTCTTTTTGTTGCTTTTTTTTTAATTGTTTTTGTATTTCCGATCGTATTTGTGAGCATTGCTCATTTTAATTTTTAATGCTACTTTTACTTTCGTTCATAACTTATATTGTGTAATTCAACTAACGATAGTGATGTACTTACTATTTATTTCTGTGCTAGTGCTGTGCACTTCTGTAAGTGACGAACTCACAATTCCTAAAACTGTATGTGATTTTTGTTTGTGTATGTCGTAGTGAGTAAGTCGTTGAAGTGCCATATAAATAAATAAATTATTTACCAGGGATCGTAAAAAAAAAAAATCCATTTGAATGAAAGCTATGTATTTCCATTACAAGATCAGTATTTATCAGTATGATATTATAGTTTCATATAAATTTTAACGATCAAAAGTGTTTTTTATAGACCAACCGCGTCAAGCGTAGCTTAACCTGATCGATCGACCTGTGCGGCTGTTATTATTTAGCCACGGGCCCCTCCCTCACAAGTACACACATAAGTACAGACGCCAGCAGGTCAAGCTACCCGAAACTGTCAAATTTTCCCAATCAACCTTGAACCTTAATGCTTTAGATATAAAGTTGAAAATCTATTACAGAAATTTGACAGATTATAGTAGCTTGATGTGCTGGCGTCTGTACAACTTAGTTTTCATGAACGTAAAATTAATTTAAAACTTACTTTCAACGTATTACAAGCGACGCTACCGAGCGATGGTAAAAAATATCGATTACAAACGAAACTACTTGAGCGTTTTCCCAGCCCTTTCATTCGATTTAAATATCGTTTTAACGGCACTCGGTTCAAATAACCGATTTTAATTCGGTTCCCGATCTCCGTTCATAAAATGCATTTAATATAATTTGATTACGAATTTAACTGCGGACATTATTTTAAATTGAATTTTCAAGTTTTCAACTTTGCAGTCACTTTTAATAATAATTATTTAAGACGTTTTCATTATAGCAGTTCTGAAGGAGTTTTGAAAGGGTTCGTTCAAGGCCGCTTTCGATTTTGTTTATGATTTTAATATTTCTTGTTTAGCTTTTGAGCAGTGGTGGCCCAGTGGTTACGACCCCGACCAACGAGTGGTAGGTTATGGGATCGAACCCAGGCAGGCTTTACTTTGTGTAAATAATTTCATCAACACTGCTCCCAAAACGGTGAAGGAAAACATCGAGGAAACCCGCAAGTCCTAGGACCAAAATTTCGAAGACATGTGACATCTACCAACCCGCACTGGGCCCCGTGGTGGATTACGACCCACTCCCTCTTACAGAGATGCCCGTGTCCCAGCAGTGGGAACGTTATAGGTTGATTGGGCATGTTTACTATCAGAACAAATGGAGAGAGCCCTTTGTTCTAACGGTAAATCTTGGGTTTCTATCGGTAAGAGTAGTAGTGTTCTTCTGTGTTATGGAGTTTTAATTGCATAAAATATCTCATTAATAAATAACGAAATACTAAAAGCGCCAAATGGCCCCAAGAAAGCAAATAACATTCTCAAACAGCCACTTAAACGGAACTGTTTTAATTAAATGAAATCCATTAAAAATAAATAGCACTTAAAGGTACCAATCTAAGCTACAAGTGTCTCGGTAGCGCCACAACCGGAAATGCGGCTGGTGACAGAAACCACCGGCCGCCATTACCGCGCGCCGCCTTTGACGCCACTTCCGGTGTTCAACGCCTGAATCGTAAGCGGTTCCGGTAGCCATAATTTAAGGTTTTCAAGACTTTCATGAAGAAGATGTGTTTTTGAATGATTTATGGACTTTCAACTACAGAATAATATAATGTATGAAGTTTCAGCAGGGTGTGTTTCTTACGAAGGGGTATCATGTTATCCAGGAGATCTATGCCTATCGATCTATGTAAGAGGGATTGATTTTCGCACTTAATCTTTCAGGAGGGGCTTGTGGCTAAGTAATAATAGCCGCACTGGTCGATTGATCAGGTTAAGCTACGCTTACCGCGGTTGGTCTGTAGATGGGTGACCATCTTTACATGCCGACACCCGTCCGTGCCTTGGAACGCACGTTAAGCCGTTGGTCCCGGCTGTCATTCCTGTATCTTTGACAGTCGTTACGGGTAGTCAGAAGCCCGAAAGTCTGACAACCACCCAGTCACTGGGTGTTTTACTACTAATTGAACTTTGACTTATTGAAGACAATACTAAGACGTAGTAGCTGTTTGTCGACTGAAAACAAAGTTGAATGAAAAAATTATCGAAATTGTACGTCATTTACTTATGCCATATGATGAAAATCAAACCGGTATAGGAAAAAATATAAACACAGCATTAATATTTACAATACGAACCCAACAGACGCCATCTTGAAAGAATCCAATGTTACCAATCGAAAATTATCAATTCTTTATTCTAAAAAATGTACCGAAGTGTAATGTAAACCGAACGGTGGACAAGAAAAAAGTTTTTTTTCTAATTTTCGTTTAAGAATATTGTAGGCGAAGGAACCTTTTGTAAACGGACTCGAGTAGATTTTGATTTGTACTTTTTAACGAAGAATATTGGCAGGTGAGACATTTTTTTCTTCTTCCTTGTTAATTTTTACTCATTCTTTTCTTTTGGAACGTTTAAATTCTAAGGCTTCAATTTTGAAGGATTGATTTTCTTTGTTGGCAGTGTCTCGTGTAAATTATAAAGGTTTCTTCGGCAAACCTTCGCTTTTATTGAAAGACAATGATACAGAATTAGCTTTTACACGAGCTGTTCTATTCAATACTCGGGTAGGAATTGAAACTCCAGTCCTGTGAAACTCCGAACAAATTATTTTTGTAGGGAATTTGTAACCTTCTTTAGCCAACATTCAGAAAAACACGTCAGAGTACTCAGGTCTCAGGGTGACCAACATTACATTATGAAAGTCAACTAACCAAAACAAACATGTCTGCCGTCGCGTCATGTTTGTTTTGTGATTTTTCTGTTTGTTTTTCCTTTTTCTGTAGGATTTCGGAATATAACTTATCAGAATAATTTCTGTGATTATATGTACAACGTTGAATCGAGTACCTGTTCCTCCGTTTCATCCTTACATAGTTTTAACGAGATATTGACTCTTTTAATGTTAGTGACTCTTGCGATATAATTGACTCTTTTATTGTTATCTAACTATTTATGTGTGTACAGTACAGTACAGTGAATATCAAGTGACACAAACTTGTGAATCAACATGGGTAAGGGTCATAGAATATGTGAAATTTGCGGTATCAAGAAGGCTTGGCATACTGGAAATAAGTTGCTTTTTTCCAAGTTTCCTCTGGATCCAACCCGGTGAGTACCGATACCTATTGCTAAATGTGATCTTATGCCCAAATAGCACTACCTACTTGTAAATTAATAGCATCATTCAAATTCTGTAATATGATCCTCGAGCCATCAATCAAGATTAGCTAAAACTCTAATGAACAAATGGTTTAAAACATTTGTGCCTACACTAATACTTATTGTACTTGTATTGCTGAGCATGAGGGTAGGGCCAAGTATTATAGAGTTTTTCCAACAGAAATTTCTTAGTAGCAGCCCGGAGTCTGGATTTGTGCCCAGTTGATACCAATAGGCTCGCCCTCTATTATAATCCATTAAACTTTTCTCATGTTACAAACAAATAGACAGACAGATAAAAAGAAATTCTTATATTGTTTGAGTTAATTTGTTCTCTTTAGCTCATTTCAAATAGAAAAGATCCCTGCGTTTTATATGCGGGGAAATGTTTACAAGTCTCATCAAATAATTTGCTTATATTTAATTATCTTTACAGGTTTAATACCAAGGGAACAGCAGTTGGTGGAGCAATTAAAAAGAACTAAATGTAGCCTCAAGACATCCCTGCATCTTACCAACTATATTCTGGTTAATCCAGCGCATTAACTCTCTTCACATATTATAAAAGAAGTATCACAGTTGGCGATAGATATTGTGGTTGTTAATTGGCAAATATTTAAAGAATGCAGACACGGCAACATTTCATTTTCAAGTATTTTACAGGCTGCCTCAACCAACCTACACAGGTTTTTTGTGGGATATGTTAGAGATAGTTTCTCTGGCCACCATTCTCATAATTTTATGTAATTAAACATAGGGTCATCGTCGGGATCCTCAACCTTCAAGCATTTTTCACAAATAGCACATTTATATTTTTTTTTAATGATTGAAGATTTTAATGGTTGCTGCTCCATTTCTGTTAAATTTGTTTCCATAGCCTCAAAGTGACATGAGAACATACTGTAATATTATTATCAATGATAAATAAAGTGCATCATCCTCCTACCCTTACCCCAATATAAAATACATAGATGATAAATAAAGATAGGATCCTGTAGGAGATTCTTATTTATCATCTATTTTCTTCACTGATACCGAAGTAAATGGACACATGTTACTAATATAAATTAAAAATGCTGAAATCATATAAATCTGAGTTTTATTTCAAATAAATTAGTTTTGGAGCCTCATTATCTGCATAGAATGCATTTTGTCGATATCGATATATACTGCATTTTATCGATATCGACAAGTATATTGATACGTTGCGCATCCCTATTTATAACAGCTCTACCCTTCAAGGTCATGATTGTCACTGTCATAGTTGTCAATGCTACCTATAGTTTTCATGTGTTGGTAGCTATGTTTTTTTTTTATAAGGTTGGCTAAAAAAGGTTAACAATTCTCTCAAACCGAATGTTCTAAGTTCCGTCTCTTAAAAGGTTACATGCTCTGTGTGAAACTCGTGGCTTTGTTACTATACAGCGATGATAGCATAATATATTTAAAAGGTTAGGTGAGTACATGTCACACGTTCCCTTTGCAGACGACATAGTCATAAAAGCAGAGACGCTGGAACAATTAGACCGGATACTGCACAGCCTAAACGGAGCCTCTCTCTCGACAAGACGAAAGTCATGTACAATTCTTACTATTTGCCGAGTCCAATCTACGTCGAAGGGTCATTTTTCGAAATTGTGAAGGAGTATGTCTACCTAGGGCAAGGCATCCAGTTGGGTTGGGTCTCTTCGTTGCCTATCCCGCAACGTTTGAAGACTAAGGTCTTCAACCAGTGCGTCCTGCCCGTTAAGACATACGGCGGCGAAACGTGGACTCTGATAGTCCGGCCGTTCTACAAATTTAAGATCGCTTAGCGCGCTATGGAGAGGTCTATATTCGGAGTATCTTTGAAGGATAATATCAGCAATGAAAAACAAAAAAAAAATGCTATAGAATAGAATAGAATTGTCTTTATTCAAGTAACAAAGACTCAACAGCATTGTTAGCAAAATTTACGACTATGTTAGTAAGCGCAGACACTAAAGAAAAACAAGGAAAACGATACAAAAAATAACGGTTGGTCACCGTTTCGACATCCCATGAGACGGCACAACAGTGACCCACGTACACAGAGTCTAAGACACTGTTGGACCCGCCCCACACCTGGGCACCAGGGATGCGCACCTTTTACGCTATGATAAATTCTCCGCAAAAGAACCGTAGTCACCGAAATAGCTTATATAGTGAGCAAGCTGAAGTGGCAGTGGGCTGGTCATGTTTGTCGAAGGACTGATGGCCAGTGGAGCAGACGAGTCCTAGAGTGGAGCATCCTCGAGTTACAAAGCTAAGTTGTAGCAATCTTAAAAAATATCCTTCAACTCGTTACCTAACCACCTGTAAGGCTGTAACCCCTTGGCAACATCTCCCATCAGCCTTAAGGGGTAAAACAAACCACAAGGGATGTTCCCCTATAATATAATCAAACGCATGAGCACAGGGAACTGGCAGAGAGGTAAACTTTATATTAATGAACGTAGACTAACTTTTGAAGAAGTTTAATTGTAGGAGAACGAGGATAGATGTATGAGTTAGTAGTCGCGACTGCGAAGGTCATTAGTTCAATCCCCGGTGAGTCAATGTTTTATTGAGTATTTCTTGGTGTGATATTTTGTTAGACTATTATTATAAAGAGATGAGATTTGATTTTTTGTATATTTGTTTGTTACGTTTTCACGCTAAAACAGCTGAACGGATTTGAAATAAATTTTGCACATAGGTAGACCAGGGGGTCTACTCCGAAGTAGTATCGGCCGAATGTGCGGCCGTTTCCTGCTACGAAGTTACTATCTGGTTCGGTCGGTCCCGATCCTACACTCCTACACTCTTTCGAATATTGACTATGGTCCCGACCCAACTGAGCCGATCCGAACTTTTTTCGCATTTTTCCATAATACTCGGTTCGACTATGTGTCGGTAAGATCAGAACATTCGCACTTTGCACTTCGGAGTAGACCCCCTGGATTAGGACATAGGATATTTTTTATCCCGATATTCCCTCGGTGTCGAGACTTATATGAGTGAAACCGCGGGGTACATCTAGTTGTTAATAATAACGTAGTCAAACATGAAACTGTAGTAAAGTTTACACGCGTGTGTACGTAGCCTAGTGGGCACATGCATAATTGTGTCAACTAGTTTAGAGCCCAGCGTTGCTCGTGCATGCATTTTGGTATGAGTTTAACTAATTTTAGAACTTTAGTCAACAAACTTAGTTTTAGGTGAATTTTGATTTTGTGCTTTTCTGTTTTTATTGTGTCCCACTGAAAGTGGTTGAAAATTATGGATATCTAATACTTCTAAGAGAAGTATTAGATATTTAGGTAACGTATTAATTAATAATATCTGCAGCTAAACTGCATTCGCGATTTATTTGCCAAAAATGTAAACAAATATGAGTTTATGGAAAAATACCTTTAATTCCTACACAATAAAGTTCAGTTTACGTTAACTTCAAACATTTTTACAACTTTTTCAATAGTGCTAGTCACTCTGAAACCGACTTAAACGCCATTAAAATAAAGTTGATATTTGTTTAACTTGAAATAACATCAATTTGAAACATTAGTTTGCATTTTGATTTTACACATAGTTGATAGAAACATGTCTATACTCTGTTAAAGAACGGTCAAAAGAAGCTTTTCATTTGTTCTGGGTCTGAATTTGTGCCCTATAAAGCTGTAGCATTAAAATGCTCGCTCCTTAAAACCTACAAGCTTCTGCACGCGACTTTGATCGCGTAAAAAATATTTTTCCCCCGACGAGTAATAGCGCGGCCAAGTGATGTGACGTGACGGGGTGACGCCGCATTGATATTACATTATTTTCGCTTAGCGCTTTTTCTGATTTTTCGTTTAGTTGCTCGGCTCCTATAAGGGGGCTCAAGAATTGGGCTACCCAATGTAAAAGGCTGGTAGTTCCAGAGATTAGCGCGTTCAAACAAACAAACTCATCAGCTTTATTATCTAATATATAAAATTCTCGTGTCGCAATGTTTGCTACCAAACTCTTCCGAAACGGCTGGACCGATTTGTATGATATTTTGTGTGTATATCGGGTAGGTCTGAGAATCGGCCAACATCTATTAGTCATACAAAAAAAAACCTAGAAATAATGTATATGGCAAAACAACCTTTGCCGGGTCAGCTAGTTAGTATATAAATGTAGATATAGTGTGTAAATATAACTAGTGAAATGTAGATGCATTATTCACGTTGCACAAAACAGCATGCTGGGCAGATCGGTAATCACAGTCTAGCTATTGGCGAACAGGAGGACATGTCCTTTTTTTTCCGGGGGTGAAAAATCCTCATTGATGTCCTCATGGATGAGAGGTCTGTCAGACTCTTACTGACTAAAACTCCCTGGTGTTCTATCTCCCACCTACCCCTTCTTCCTGCCTTTACTCTTAGCACAATCTAACTAACTATTTACAACCTAACTATTTTGGTGTACAATGAAGCATGTATTTGAGAAAAACTTCGAACTGCTTAACCAAACCTTTCAACAGATCTTAGAACTCTGCCTACCCTCAAGCCTCACCACATCTGTCACAGTACAATGACCCAAGTGGTCAACTCATTAGGAGCCTAGCCATAAGTGCAGCACAATGCTCTGTCCATAACCAAAACAAGGATAAAATTCTCACAATTTAACTACCAGGGTCCTATTTAATTTAACTGACAATGTGACATACCTATTTGTCACAAAATGATAAAATAATAAAAATATATATATATATTTTTATATATAAAAATATATATATATATATAAATATATATATAAAAATATATATAAATATATAATATATATAAATATATATATAAATATATATATAAAAATATATATATATATTCGTATATAATCTTCCATGCTGATCTGGGAGCAATAGAAAAACGTAGAATGTTTCAGCTGCTTATCATCCCGTGCAAGTCGTAAAAGTCGACTAAGGGAAACGTTTACTCTTTACATCTTCTAGTAAACAAAAACCAACTTAGGGCATGCGAACTGCCACAATTTGCGAATGGCCTGAGTTGGACAATTGGCGTAAGAACAGGACGTCAATTTTAGGGTGGTAAAGGTAAATATTAATGTTAACCGCGGCACCCACGAACCGAGTGAGCAGGTTCACTGTTCACCCATCAACCCGCATTAGACAAGCGTGATGGGTTAAATGTCTAATCCCCTCCACAAACATGACGAAGAAGAAGAACAAAAGGCCCCACATGCCCGGCGGCTCCAGTGGTGTTGCTGCTGATGACGGTGGGCAGCCTCGCCCTGGAGTCAGGGGTGCTAAGAATCTCCGGGTGAGATCGATCCCCCGTTCAACGACCACGGCTAATCAACCGGATACCGAAAAACTACTTAACGTTATTACCTACAACATTCGTACCTTGAAATCTGAAGATCGTCTGCTTGAGCTCGAAAATGCGCTGACTGAGATCAACTGGGATATTGTTGGCTTATCAGAAGTGAGAAGAAACGGGGAAGACACAATAGAGAGAGAAAACACCATATTCTATTATAATGGACAAAGTGGAGGACTGTATGGGATAGGATTTTTAGTTGCAAAAAAATGGAAAAACAACATTTCGGAATTCATATCTTACTCTGACAGAATTGCAGTCTTAAAATTTCAAGTTTCAAGTACACAAACATTATCAATCGTCCAAGTATACGCTCCCACGTCAAGCCACCCAGACGACGAAGTAGAAGAATTCTACGATCTACTAAATAAAGCCTGTGACGAACATCGAAGCACTTGGAACATTGTTTTAGGTGACTTTAACGCCAAAATTGGGCAAAGGCAAGACCTAGACAACACCAATATCTTGGGTCCACACGGCCTCGGAGACCGGAATGAACGTGGAACACGCCTTCTCCAATTTACTTTTGGCCAGAACTTATGTATAAGCAACAGCTTCTTCTACAAAAAATCTCACAGACGATGGACTTGGGTATCTCCTAATAATCAAACTAGAAATGAAATAGACTACATTCTTACCTCAAATAAACAAATAATTAAAAACATTCAAATCATAAATCAAATTAAATTTAGTTCAGATCACAGACCTGTACGTGCAATAATTAAATTAGACATCAAAATTAATCGGCAAAAATATATGAAGAATCAAATAAGAAAATTAAATAAGCAATCACTCGTACTAGGATGTAAACAATTTAAACTAGAGCTAAAAAATAGTTTTGATATGCTTGATTCAAAAATTAAAGAAAAAGATGTCCAGCAACAATACGACGAAATAATACAAAGTTTAACCAAAGCCAGCAAAATAGTAACACAAATCAAAAACAAAAGCAAAAAATTATCAAACGAAACTGTCAAATTAATAGATCAGAGGCAGAATTTATATACAAACAGAGATTTACTATATAGACTTAAAGATAAAGAGGTTAAACGTAGTATCAGAAAAGACATTAGAAATTACAACAATAGACTAGTTCAGGATGCTCTAGAAAATAACTGCTCCCTGAAAATAGCAAAACAGGGTATTTCTAATCATAAGTCATGGATCACATATTTAAAAGATGGCCATGGTAAGAAACAAATGAATAGATCAAAAGTATTAGATATATGTACAACATTTTATAAATCCCTCTACTCCGACGACACTCAACCACCCTCAACACCCGATTATTTCTGCCCTGACAGTATTCCACCTATAACCGGATACGAGGTTCATGTAGCCCTCACTAAAATGAAAAATAATCGATCATGTGGCGAAGATGGCGTTAACACAGAAACACTGAAAATAGGCGAACCTATTCTCCTTCCATACATCACCCGGTTCTTTAACAGCATTCTGCATTCAGGTAATTTTCCTAAAGATTTTTGTCACTCTAATATTATTCTGCTCCACAAAAAGGGTGATAAATCCGATATTAATAATTACAGGCCCATCAGTTTAATATCACATATCTACAAAATGTTCATAAAAATAATTGAAAATCGCATATCTGGCGAACTAGATAAACACCAACCCCCCGAGCAAGCAGGCTTCCGGCCTGGCCTTTCTACGACAGATCATCTGCATGCAGTCAATCAACTCATAGAAAAACACCAGGAATATAAAATCCCATTATACCTCGCTTTTGTTGATTATTCCAAAGCTTTCGACAGCATTTCACACACATCCATTTTTGACGCCTTAAGCAAGCAAAACATTGATCCCACCTATATAAATCTGTTACGCAACATTTACAAAAACAGTACAGCCGCAATAAAACTTGAAACCACCGGTCCAAAATTTAAAATAGAGAAAGGAGTCAAACAGGGCGACCCGCTATCTCCTAAACTGTTCACCAGTACCCTTGAAGAAATCTTCAGGAAGTTGGCAGCCGAATGGAGGGAAAGAGGCATTGTCCTTGGCGAAGCGAGACTGACAAATCTACGTTTCGCCGATGACATTGTTCTCTTTTCATCCTCAGCCACTGAACTTGAACGGATGCTCCAAGAACTTAGCAATGCAAGCCTTGAAGTTGGACTAAAGATGAATATGTCAAAGACCAAAGTTATGTGTAACGAAACAACACCTAGAAGCATAAAAGTAGACGGGGAGATAATACAACATGTCCAGGAATACCTTTACTTGGGCCAAGTAGTCTCTTTCCAGGCGAGACAAGATAAAGAAATCACAAGACGAACGGAAAACGCCTGGAAGAGCTACTGGTCCTTGAAGGAGCTATTTAAAGGTGAGTTGCCTATGGCACTGAAACGCAGGCTCATGGACATGTGTATTCTTCCCGTCTTAACCTATAGTGCCCAAACTTGGTCTTTGACTAACATCCAGAAGTCCAAACTCAAGGTCTGCCAACGAGCAATGGAGCGCAGTATACTAGGTGTTAAGTTAACGGATCGTGTTCGAAACACAATACTGCGCTCCAAAACAAAGATTGCTGACGTGGCTCAAAAGGCTGCCCAACTGAAATGGGACTGGGCAGGACATGTCTGCCGTATGCCGGACAAACTGTGGGCCCAAATAGCACAGAATTGGTGCCCTGAGACAGCGAGGCGAGGTCGCGGCAGACCACGTAGGAGATGGCGGGACGAGCTGGATAGGTTCCGTCAAAACTGGAAGGAGGACGCGCGGGCTCGCGGAAGATGGAAGGAGTGGAGGGAGGCCTTTGCCCAGGAGTGGGACAGCGTAGGCTAACATAAAAAAAAAAAAAAAAAAAAAAAAAAAATATTGGCATATTTTCTTGACATATACCAGGCCTACAAAGGGGTATCGTATTACCCAGTAACTAGGTTGTGGAGGTCAGACCGCTCCATGTAAAATACTGGTATTCAGCTGCATCCGGTTAGACTAGAAGCCGACACCAACGTAGTTGGGAAAAGGCTAGTCAGATGATGATATATGCATGTATTTAATAAAGTAGAAAACTATGAAAAAATGTCGGATTGTCGCCTGTCGGTTTTATTAAAAAAGCCCTAAAAGCTTAGAACTCTGCCTACCCTCAAACCCCCTACATCTGTCGCAGTACTGTGGCCCAAGTGGTCGGCTCATTAGGAGCCTGGCGTCAAATATACTTGTGGCACTTCAACGTTTGTTATCTTTCAAGCCTCCGGGTCTACGTGAAGGTACTAAACGAGAAATAATGTGGATAAGAATAACTGGTTTTAACGTGTTTTTGACTAAAATCTGGCTGGCTTTGTTTTGTTAAAGTGTGAAAGATTTGTATTTTCTCAGTTATAATTACCAGCAGGAAATCAGGGAGGGATATACCCGTAATTTTAAGAACGTTCACAGTCTACACTTAGTCTTAATTAGTTTGACTTTCGCTGTGATCATGAGACTTTGACTAGATTTTGGGCGTCTTTAAATACGAGATTGGCCTTCTTTTATTTCACCAGTTTTGGATATTTTTTCAGATTTATATTGTCAATCGTAATGACCAAATTACCAACACGCTCTGGGACCGCGTGGTGGATTACGGCTCACTCGCCGAGGCTAGCAGTCGGAACATTATATTCTGATTATGTAGAGACTAAAATTGGTTGCTGGTCGATCACAATCAATCAAACGTTCATGTTTGGGGTCACGAGTATAGAAGTATGAGGAACAGGGTGTAAATTTCACTCATCCTCCATAGAAAAGGGAGGATCCTCCGACCAGACGAGTGTTGTATCTGGCGGGCAATTGTTGTATGTATGCTGGTTGCGCGGTAAACTCTGCTTGCGAGATGCAGGATTTGCGTGACGTCAGTATGACGCGTTGTTCACATGTGGCGTTGTAGATACTGCTACAATGCAAATACCAATTTTTTTTACTGAGGTGAAAAATAATCCACCGCAAATTTTAGGTAATATTTGCATCGTGGAAGCTGTAATTTATATAAATGTGCTACTTTAATTAATTATACAAAAAACAAATACCATTTCCTTCCTTTCTATCCACCACGCTTACAAACCTCATACTGAAAACATTCCTTACAAAACCGATCTCTTCATACAATGACACCTGAAATACAGATTATAAATCATATTATAACAAAAGGATATCTCCAGGACGCGTCGTTATGAGGCGGTGTAAGGGGGTGTACACCCCAGTAGGGGGATGTTTGACTTCAGTTGAGATAACATGGCAGGTGTTGCTAAACTTGGTGACAAATTACACCAGGGTAGCGGAGTATAGTTAGATTTATACTTTATGTGATGTTCATGGAGATTTGTATGGCGTGGGAACTGGGTTTTTAGGTGACACGGAAAGTTTTTTATTTTTTAAGTCAAAATGTAAATTCTGATTAAAAAAAACTGCTGTTTTGGACTGCTGCTGTTTGGCTGTCTGGACTTTAAAAGAGACTATGACCTCTGAGTTTGTTTCGATCTTTCTTCTCAGACTAGTCAGATAGGAAACGCCAACCTCATCTAGTTTTTAAAATATGATTCACATGTAAAAGTGTATACAAACTTTCTTACAGAAATAAAATCATTTATCATTTACCCACTGCTAGGATTTTTGTGGAATATCTATAAGCTTTGATCTTCAACTGTTCTCATTCAAGTTTGTACTATTCCTACAGATATATTTTTTCATTGTTTTCTTGACTTTGTCTTTTCTCACCCATACATGGACCGAACGATCGACTGAACAAGTCCTCATTCTATCTCTGCTCTACCAAAAACACTTAGAAGGTGTAAGCAGAGATTTTTTCTTTCGTTGGTTTATCCATTGACATTTTAGTTAATTTATTTATTTATTTATTACAGCATGGAAGACTTACAGCTTAAAAAAAGAAAGCCAATTACAAGTCTTCGCGTTTAGACTTATAACAAAATTTGTGTTGTGAACATACAAGCAGTAACATATTAGGTATTAAGTCAGGAATATTTTTTTTTTATAATTTTAAATCGCTCGGTTGGTCTTAACCCACTTCAGTTAGACTTTATTTGCACCTGGGTATGTTAATCAAACTATAGCATAGCATAATCAGACTATAGGTAATGTTCCCATTACAGGGATTCTTTGGCCTCCTCTCATCGAGAGGCAGGGAAATGTAATCCACCACGCGGGCCCAGTGCGGGTTGGTAGATGTCACATGTCTTCGAATTTTTGGTTCTAAGACATGCCGATTTCCTCACGATGTATTCCTTCACCGTTTTGAGAGCAGTGGAGGTGAAATTATTTACAAAAAAGTAAAGCGCCTGCCTCGGTTCTAACCACAGAACATAAAAAAACACTGTGGTTTAAACCCACGAAGTCGAGGCCGTTACCAATGGGAAACCAACGCTCAAGTAAAATATTAACACAACACATTCTCCTTCAAACGACTTTACCAGATGCAACACAAATTCAAACTACAAACAAATACAGAATTTCCAATATTGATCTGTAAATTAAATGTAAATTCTCGCTTGAATTCTGAAGTGGTCTCAAATAATCAAATGAGCCCCTAAACGCTGAATGTTTAGACAAAGTTTATATTAAATATAATACTTTTGGAATGCAATTAGCGTCCTCGTTATTTTGCATGTTTATTTTCAAGTTTATTTCAATAAGCCTTCAAGTTTGTGTGTGGAGTAAGGCATGGGATGTAGCGTTTTGCGCTGCGCGGAAGCGATCACTGCTCTATCTACTGATGCCACTACAGGTGGAACAGAAAGCAGTGCAGTTCAACTTCTTCCCTGCTGTAAGAGTTGCTGGTTAGCCCCCAGTTAACTTAAGTTATTGAACATCTTGGTTAAGTAAGAATCAAGCCTTCCATGAGTCATTAGGTATGATAAACATTATTATTTTATGTTGGTTTTACACTACTACTCTTAAAACGGTGAAGGAAATCATAGTGAAGGAACCGGCATGTCCTAGAACTAAAAAATTGGAAGACATCTGACATCTACCGACCCGCAATGGGCGCTCGCAGATATGCGGCCTGTTTGCCAGCAGTGGACAGAGTATAGGCTGATTATGTATGCTGGTTTTATACTGTATCGTCGGTTATCTTATGATTTCAGATCAGAACGAGTTGCTAGCGTCGGCTTACATTGAAAATGAGAATACAATAAGTCAGAAACGATATAAAATTAAGATGATTGGGACAGAATGAAAAGTTTTCGCCCATAGGGTAATAAACAATTTCCAAAAAATAAGGACTCAACATCAATTTGTTCTCTTTATCAAATGAAATTGGAATACCAATACAATTGACGATTGCTATCCCTTTATTCATCCTTATAAATGTCACCTCAGCTACACAAATTCGCACTACTCGAGAGGAATATTTAATCAGGAGGCGTTTGTGGCTAAGTAATGACAACCGCACGGGTCTATCGATCAGGTTCAGCTTCGCTAGCCATGGTTGGTTCGTGGATGGGTGACCATCTTTACATACCGATACCCTTGTGCCTCGGACAGGTCGTTAAGCTCGCTAAGCCGTTGGATTTGGCTGTCATTCGGGGATCTGTGACAGTCGTCACGGGTAGTCAGAAGCCCGAAAGTCTGACAACCACTCAGTTACTGGGTGCTGGTTGTGGAAGTCAGAGAGGCAGTCGCTCGAAGAGAAATACTGGTATGGTATTCAGCTGCATCCGGTTAGACAGTAAGCCGACCCCATAGTTGGGAAAAGGCTACGCAAAGATGATGATAAGATTATTAAATCGCTGCCGCTCATCACTCACACCACCCCACAAATCGCGCATCAACCGAGCGTAACGAATACTCCGCGACGTTTGTTAATGAGTGAAGTTTTTAGCAAACGTTCGGTACGGAGGCACGTAGGTAGGCAGGCTCGAAGTTTGTATGAGGGTTAGCAACCCCCTCGTCACTCGCTAATCGTGAAGCCAGTGTACGGGTTATTTATTTACGGGAGGTGGAGGTGGGAATCTGTGCGATGGTTTTTTAGGGTTAAGATTTTTTTCGAACTGGTCGCGCTCCGTCTGATGGATCTAATAGAATACTCCAGACATAAATATAGAAAATTTACAAAGGGTGACACAATGGGCGGTATTTTCGCTAAGAGCGATCTTATAAAGACAACCTTTGGATGAATTAAAAAAAGGAAGGAGAGACAAATACTGTACGTAGTCTGCAATAGCATAAAAATATGCACTACAAATCATCAGCATCAGTCGAAAGACGGCCACTGCTGGACATAGGCCTTCCCCAAGCACCTCCACTTCGACCGGTTCTGTACTTCCCGCATCACAAAAACAAGACATCTCAAAGTTGGAGGCATCAAATCTATACTCAGGAGAAAATTCTCTAGCGAAAACGATTTATAAATACGGGCCTTACTCAGTTTACGCAGAAATGTGACTTCCCTTTCTTGACTCTGATGAGTAGCAATAAACGTGAATACGCCATGATAAAAAGTAACTGTCACTCGTATGGTTCCAGAGAGGGAGAATATTGAACGACACAAATCAAAATGATCACTTCCCAAATACTATAGGAATTTTCTACCATGCAGTATGAATTAGACAAGCTGTAGGTCAGTACACAGTTATACCCTGTCAGTTAGGTTAACCGTTTTTTGAAAGTAACGAACTATTCCAGATTACGTAAAAGTTAACTTTAAAATGCGTAACAAAATAAATGTACTATAAACTGCCTTATCTTATTGAATTATTTTATTTACGGCTTCTTACAGACATTGTAATACCGTACGTGTATCAATCAATATATTGTGTGTTGCTGCAATCACTAGTTCCATCTGTCAAAAAACGGTTTACCTAATTGGGCATGAGGTTTTACAGGGTACCTAATAATAATGGTTTTACACTGTACTTTTGTCATGTAACAGGCTGCAGTTATAAAATTAAAAACTTTGCACTTGATTTCAGAAGTAACTTGTACGCTATATTATATAAGTAGAAAAGAGTATAGTACTCCTCCTCTCCCCTCTCCCTCTCTCCTCTCCTCCTAGTAGCCTCTCTAGATGTGACCACTCCTTACGAACTAGAGGATGTAGCGTCATGCATACATGACACTACATCCTCTAAATGAAAAACTCTCGACAAAACGAACGAACGAACTCTCTCGCTTTTTCCCTATAACATCTTCCTAACCGTTGCTTAACCTCAGTTTTACTTTTCAAAGTTCTTACCAACTTCTCTGAGAGCACAGAAACTTTCATAGCTTGTCTCATTTAAACTCCAACGACATCCCAACAAAAACTGCTGCACAATACCTTTGTTATATATAAAAGTTTTCATTTCGCGACAGTAACAAGTTTATTTTCCATTTTTCCAACAACATGGCGTGGATGGAAAGGCGTAAAACTAAACTAACAATAACAATAACACAACTTTTATATTAAAACATTGAGGAATACCACTAAATCCGTCTGGGAGTAACGGGAAATGACGTCACAGCTTGCAACGCTGCGTTTAAAGCTTTCAGAGTGATTATATGAGCTATTTTTGGTAACTTCTGAGTTGAGAGGTTGAAATGAAAAATGAATTAAATCATCCGGAAAAGAACCGGAGTTATCGACATAGCTTGCAGAGTAAGCAAACTGAAGTTGGGGGCTGGCTAAAGAAAAAAGCACCGATGACCGGTGGAGCAGACGAGTCCTGGAGTGGAGACCTCGTATCGGCAAGCATAGTGTAGGATGCTCCCCAGCTAGATGGACGGACGACCTTAAGAAGGTGGCTGGATACGGAATTCGGAGATGAAGGTGTTGTGGCGCAGTCTTGGAGAGCCCTATATCCAGCAGTGGACTGCGATAGGCTGAGTTGATTAGGAAAATAGCTCATGTCCTGGCATAAGATTAGTGAATCATGCAAAGTTGGTAACGAGGCTGATTGTCCAGTATTAAACAAGCATAAAATGATAGCTCTTGATGCACCCCGGTAGGTTTTTTGTTAAAAATCAAATCACAATTTTCAGTCCGATTGATGTAGTGACCGGAGTTTTGATCCTCCTAATTTAGTAGAAGAATGCTGGTGTCTTCTTAACATTATCCCTACGGGACGGCCTTGCGCCTTATAAATAGGGCCTTAGGGAACCTAAGGCGAATATCGCGCGTGTACACAATCGTCGCACTCCTTCACATGAATACGTCATAATTCGTATAAACGATCGCGTAATCATATTTATTTTTTAAATGTCGCAGCATCATGCTGAGATAGGAGCCTTTTGGCCTCGTATAGGACTTTCAGTTTCATTTTTATTTTTGGTACTTTTTTATTTATATAACTTGATTTTTAATTTTTGACTGTTTAGTTTAGTTTGTGATTTTCCTGTACGAGTGGCAATAAATACTTTTTCTTTCTTTCTTAATCTCGTATTCGCGCGATAATCGCTTTCGGCTAGAACGCAGGGTAAGTATTTTTTTTACAAAATCCACGACATACGGCTGACGTCACGATAGGGTTAGGTGAAAAAGTCATCACACAGCGTTATAAACCGATACCAAGATATTTTATAGCGCGATATCCTCCCTCCAGCTAATATATCAAAGTTCCTAGATTCCTCCTAATTCCCAGTTGAACACAACTCGAAAGAAGACTAGAACCACGTGCGCTAATCAAAGTTTCCCTCAAACTCAATTTACAGCTGAAATGCTCAGCGCTCAATCCAATGCATCGCTTGCAGCGAGCGCTTTCTCAAACAATATACTTTAGAGAAAATCTAGAAAATTTTAGTTTTAAACCAAGTTTATTTCATTTTCTTCTGGGCCAGCTGAAGTTCTGAGTCATGTAACCATAAACATTTTGATTTCCTGGGG
Source organism: Apamea crenata (assembly GCA_949629185.1). Taxonomy (NCBI): domain Eukaryota; kingdom Metazoa; phylum Arthropoda; class Insecta; order Lepidoptera; family Noctuidae; genus Apamea; species Apamea crenata. The sequence continues at coordinate 1,829,334 of OX451375.1, forward strand.
GTTTAAGGAGTTTATTGCATCTTTCTCGAATATAGTTATGAAATGAGTGTTGTTCTAGCACAATTATCGATAGATAACATTCTAAACTAATAACAATGTTGATAGTGCATGCTTGCGGGTTTAGCTGGGGAGTTTGTTGCGCCACTTCTTCCCAGCGAAAGCACTAGGAAATTGTGAAGAGCGGGCGTTTTGGGGGACTGTCTTTTGTAATTTTGATGTTCAAAAAGTGCTGATTCTCAGCCTAATTGGTTTAGTCCATGTTCGACCCCCACAATCTCTACCGCCGACCATGTTCAACCCCTAAATGTTGTTTGAATAAATGACTTTTGATTCTGACTATGAATAGTATTTTGAATCTCACGAGAGCACTATAAATTAGGTATGGTATGTAAATATTACCGGGATGAACTGGACTCCTTTCATAAAGATTGGTCCTTGGCAGCTCTGGACAGAGAGAGGTGGAAGGAGAGTATGGAGGCCTTTGCCCAGCACAGAAACGGCAAATGAAAAAAAAAAATGTAAATATTGTTACTATTTTTAGAGTTCCGTATTTCAAAAGAACGGAACCATCGCAGTATCACTTCTTTGTCCGTCCGTCCGTGCAAGTATAAAGTCGAAATTAATATCAAATACGTAGGTCTACGGTCCCTTTGGTGTTAAAAGAAAATCAAGCTTCTAAGTCAAGATACACTCGGCTCGTACAAATTCCCTTAATCCTACCTACTACTAACCCTACCTACTTTTTATATTTATGGTAACCAAATTAAATTCAACAGAAAACAGTAAAATATGAAATCTAACCCTGTCCCTAACCAGTAGCTTAGGTACCTAACATAATGTACTAACATAAATAATACCCGCAACCGCCAGCGGCCTCTGGTGTCATAACTCAAAAGCTGTGACATTGAACCTTTTTGGTGAATTTATTAACATGTCACATTCTAGCCAGATGTTTAGCCTTTAGCCCGACGGTATATTGTTATTTTTTAATTTCCCAGCAAATAGTCTAACCCTTGCCAGATGTGGGGTTAATGTTGATCAAATGGAAGCACTCCGTTTGTTACATAACATATCCCATCATCACGCTTGTATCCTGTAATGTGTAGGCAGAGGTGTTTATTACACTTACATTTTAGCACATTTAGTATATCGTGTTAACTGGGTTTACGGTTTAAGATAATTTATTTCACTCAAAAAGAATACAATTATTCACTCCTCTTGAGGAAAAACATAAAAATTAAGATAGGCGACGGTTTCGCTGGGTTATGAACTAAAATTAAGTTATATAAAAATTAAAAAAAAAACAAAATAAAGAAGAGTACAGACTTACAATTCAAAAATTATTCCGAATATGGTGCTTTAATAGCCATTTAAAAGTTGGAAATGATTTTGATTCCTTAACTACTCTAAGTATAGAGTTATGCCCCCAAATGTACCTAGGACAGCCTTTCTACCGTATTTAGTTTGTTCTCTTGCTCGCTGCTCTTAAAATGATATGGTCAAACTGTCTCGTCATGCGCTTTTGAATTCGCATTCTTTTTCTAAATGTTATTTGTGTATATATGTTTCTATTAATTATTTTACGTGCAAGTATGCAAGTGTTATATTTATAAATTTGATCAATATTCATTAATTTGGTTTCTATAAAATTGATTTGATTAAGATGTTTAATAATCATAATAGAATAAAACTTTAATTTCCGTTTATTTTATAAAGTTTACAAAGGTTAGATAGGCAGACTCTCCAAGTAAAATACTGGTATTCAGCTTCATCCGGTTATACTGGAAGCAGACCCCAATATAGTTGGAAAAATGCTAGGCAGACTGATTTTCGGTGGTAGCTCTATCTTCATTTCAGCCAAAATACGTGCACTGCTGAACATAGCCTCCTCTAAGTGTAGCCACATCAACCGGTTCCGTGCTACTCCCATTCGGCGAGCGAGCGAAGCGGCGATACCATTAACTGAGCATACATAAATCCAAAGTCCACGCTGCTACTGAGAATTTACACAATTATACAATACAGTTTTCAATGCAGACATTATCATATTATTTAATAATGTACTACAAAATCGTAGGTCGTCACGACCAACTTTATCCAACTGTCGTTTCTTCGAAAGATTTCTATGAAATTAAGCGTTAACTCTGAAGGTCAATAAAGCTATTTGCTAAGCCCAAACTTCATGAAAACACATTTAAGGGATCGAAATAACTAAAAGATTAGTTTAAGACGTCTGTTGATAAGGACTCTAAAAGTATTAATAATAATTTTCATAAAGTCTAGTTACAGAATTGTTTATCAAGAAAATCCTTGAACTACTTGACTATTAGGAATAAATGTCTGCCATAACTTAAGAACTGTAATTTTAGAAGAAACATCTACGTAGATTGTTTTTGTTTCCATCAAAATATCGTCATCTGCCAAGCCTTTTCCCAACTATGTTGGGGTCGGCTTCCAGTCTAACCGGATGCAGCTGAGTCCCAGTATTTTACATGGAGCGACTGCCTATCTGACTTCCATAACCCAGTTACTGGGTAATACGATACCTCTTGGTAAGACTAGTCTCGTAGTCGTAAAGACTGTCAAGTATATATAGGTATAGGAAGTGGAGCAACAAACTCCCCAGCAGCCCAGCTGTCTGTTTAGTTAGAAGAACTGGATTCTGTATAGTAGTAAATAATTAACATTACAAAACACAAAACATTAAATTAAATTATTTGACATATTTGTTAGCTAGCACACGCCAATATTGGCGTGTGCTAGCGAGTATAGTTTTCAATGTTTTTGTTGGTATATACCAACAAAAACATTGAAAACTATACTCGAACACAAAATACAGTTAGTAGGCTTAGTTTTTTTTAGCTAGAAATCATATTTATCTACCATGATATTCTATTAATAGTATGCATCTTTATTTTGACTAAATAACCATAAAAGGAAGTTTTCAACATAACTACAGAGTCGTGAAATCGTATTTATATTAAATGCTCCGCCAAATCCTTGCTCGCCTGATTTCCCTACGGACTGTAGAGGCGGTAGTATTTAGTCTTTACAGATGAATTTTGGTGCTCATCTACCAAAATAATACCAAATAGTTACCTGTTACAAAACCCATAGGATTTTGAAGGCTTGTTTTTAATCAGGACATACTTTCGAACTTGGGTTTGAAATGCAAGGCATTAAAAAGAAATGAGTTACAGTGCGGCCACTGAGAGAATATGTTCCTGACACCTGTCAGTTTTATACGAATACGTGTTTTGTGAATTTGATCTTTATTAGCAACTAGAAATTGTCGAATACAGTTGTACTTGTATTCTCTTGATGGACGGACTGTAATACTTTGCGTTTTTGTACAGTTTTAACCAGTACTCAATAAAAAAGAAATTGATAATGATGTCTTCTGTCTTCATATTCATTTGTTTGCGTTCCACAAGGTAAAACAAGATGTTAACAAAAGTCTTAGAGCTAAGAGCCTTTGTAGACCCTGTCAGGGCACAGCGATGTCTCTGCTGGGGTATGTGGGAAGATAATGACAGTCGGACTCGACCTTTACAACTAAACTATACACTGTCTATGAGTGGGTTCACTTCAACAGTGCTACGAGTGGGCGCTATGAAATATGAAATTCATAAGCATTCAACTCCATATTAAGAATTGACGGATAGCCGGATTTAGTAGATAGGTAAGCGTAGAAGCCAACTTACTAGTTAGGAAAAGGCTGGGGAAAGATAAAGTGTACCATCAAAGGTCAGTACTGACCTATATAAAGGGGAACCCAAATTTCAAGAACCTAAACCTAAACCCACTTTATATACACACAACACACATATACAATAAACGTAAGTCCTGAAAGTAATTTGTTTATAATTGACTACTGAATCGATTTCAGTAACTTTTAATAAAGGTATTTTTTTCAAAAATCATATATCATACTGACGGCCGATTGAACCAAAGAAAAATAAATCTTATTTCAAGGCACTAAGACTAAATTTTAAATGAATAAAGTAATGGTAGGGACAGCTCGATTTTCATAATATAAAAAGTTAGCTTTAAAAAATAAGTTTTGGTCATTGTATTATGCTTTTAACACTATAATTGGTGTCTTGCGGTGATTATGTTCCATATGGTATAAAAAATGTTTACACCCACAGAAAATTTCCGCTTCTTGGTACAGTAATAAGGCTCCTCTATGTAAATGAACCATACTGCAGCAGAATTTAGCTCAACAAAAACACTTGATGCTATTCAGCCGCATCTTGTCACAATACCTGTCGATCGAATAACGATATGGGAAAAATGACGATCACTCCACGAGCGAAAGCGCTAGACGTAATAGATCAGGCAATGACGGTATAATTATCTTATAGATTACCACAACTATAATATACTTATTTAAAACGTTCAAAATCTAGTCGCAGTCTCATCTCGGTGACAAACAAATGTCTAAAACTTGTCAAAAATGTTCGGAAATTAAAGCTATTTTTGATAATTGAGACTGAGATCAGACTGTGAACGGTCTTGAAATTACGAGAACTGTCCCTCTGGTAAACCTACTTATTTACAACGCCAGATAATTTTATCAGAAGAAGAATTTGGCATTTTTGACAGTTCTTCCATACAAAATCGGTCAGACGTAATTTTTTTTAAATCAGCCCTAATACTCGTATATCACTCAATCGATTATACGTTCACTATGACATTCACTGTCATTCTCTATGGGAGACATTCTGACAGCCGGCCATCTTGTTCGAGACGCGGAGCATGAACACGTCGACAGTTTCAGCGTAACAAATTGGTGTATTTTAAATTTAAATCTTAGCGAGTAAGTACAACACTTATTAGTTTTGTGATATCTGAGTGTTTTTACAAATATTGTGGAAATGAAAATAAATATTTTGTTTAGTTTTCTATTGCAAACTGGTTTATTTCTGAGCTGTGGCTTACATAACATTAAAAAAAACACAACATAACATAACATTAAAAAATAAATAAAACTAGGGCACCCAAATTTCAAGACACAAAACCCATAACACACCCCACATACACATATTTACACCGACATAAAATATCCGCATCTCTGTACAATAAGACAGCTCCTTTGACTAAATAAACCATCCTTTGAGTGTAGCTACACACTGCACTGTGCAGCAGTATTCAGTTCGCTAGTTAAGCTGAACACAAATACTTGAGTGTGTCGGCTTAAATACCAGATATGTGTTGCTTGGGAGGCAGGCTGAGTGATGAGCGGGAAGCGAGCTAGCGAATTAGGGTCTTTGAGCCAATTTAATCACTTAATGTCCAACTTAGGAAACCAATTTCCATTAAAAATTATCACGGGAAGATTTTTCAAAAAAAATACACAAAATATTATCGCCAAACCTCTGAAGAGTTTTATAATATCTTGTTATGCCCGAGATCTTTATTAGGTTACTATCATAATACCTACTATCAGGCAGGCAAAATGCAAAAGAGGAGTGCCCAGTTGAGAGAATTTTGAGAAAAGCTGGGTCAAGCAATGGACTGCAGCTTGTCTGCGTTGATTAACTGTTTGTTTCGTCATCATCATAATCATTTCAGCCGACAGCAGTCCACGGCTGGGTTTCCCTTAAGCACCGTCACTTTGACCGGTTCTGTCGATCCCACAACCAGCGGATTCTTTCGGCCTTCACAAGGTCCACCTTATAGAAGACCTTCCAACTCTACGTCTTCTGTTACGCGGTCACTACTCCAGAACGCGTCGGCCTCATCGGACATCTGTTCTGCGAGCAATCTGCTGTTTGTTTAATAGATACTTGCTGCGCGCCGCGGTTTCACCCGCATAAGTTTCGATCCCGTGACGGGATAAAAAGCATCCTATATTTTAATCCTGGTTACGAGTATAAACTATATGTGTGCCAAATTTCATACAAACTTTCACGTTTATAATATTAGTAGGATTTAATAAAACGCATTTCAAGCGGAATCTTCTGGCTTTCAAAACATATTTGGTAGTTAAAAAAATAATAATGCCATCCTATTAGCGGCCCCCAGCAGGGCAAAGGCTTCCTCTCATACAGAGAAGGCACGTGCTTTGATTGAAGACAGGTTTGTTGGCACATTTTTAGATAATAATTACTTATTCAGATTTGTGACAAGACATTTCACAAAAGTTCATAACTTATCCCCTACTAAGACTGCACTCAGCACTATGCGCCATACACTCAGATACTTTGGAAATTGAAATAGCCCGCATGTTATAGAAAATGCCTGAATACTTCGCATAACCAAGTTCAGCTTAAGATGGTATTAACTGCTTGTCATTCTTTATAAACTTAACTATTTTAATACATCGATTTCTGATGCAGCGGGAATTTACTTAAGTAACTTTGTGGATGAAGAAGTTTCAGTTAACGCTGGCGTGAATATGGATTCTTGAGATTGTAAATATCAGAATAATAGGTGCTTGTTGTATGTTACAATAGGGTAGTTTCCTGGGTAAAAAAAATAAATAATTATATTTAGTCCGTCAGTTAGATTAGCGAAAAATAATGGACACGTATTTTTTCTTTTGTCAATCAAACAAAAAATGACAAAGATAATGCGCGTCAAAATTTGGGAGGGGGGGGGGTCGTGACCTCACTTGCTTGCAAAAGTGTCGCAAGCACGTGACGTCACGTGGAACTTTAATGGGCGATATCTTCATAATTTTTTATATAATTGACAAAATGCAAGCAGTACGAGTCTTTTTGACTATGTGTATCTTAAGTGTTTTGTCTTATTTTTTTTTAATATTATTATTATTTAGTTGTAATTGTGCGTTTTGTTTGTGCAGAATAAAATATTTTTCTTTCTTTCCTTCTTTCTTTCTTTAAAAGAAAAAATAAGGGTTCAATATTTTTCTAACTGACGGACTAATTAGATTTTTTTAGGAATCTAGCCTATTTAGTAGGCTTTAGTAGAGTCAGGGTAATTAATTGTTTAGCAAATTCAATTTCACTCAAGTCAATTCAATTAGCTGTGTTATAGCCATTTCATACAGCTCTCAAAAAATGACGGTTGTGATTTCGTAGGCAGTCAACTTGATAAACAATTAATTTGTGTTATGTAAGGTTAAGGTAAGGGTTTGTGTTAGGTGGCCTGGCCATGTCTGTCGAAGGACCGATGGCCGGTGGAGCAGACGAGTCCAGCCGATCGATTCTGTGAATATCTCACCGAGAAAAGTTAGGTGAAGCGAGCTTAGAGAGAGTGAGCTGTCAATAGTGTAAATCATTCCACGCTCACTTCACCTTCACGGTGAGATGGTTACAGAATCGCACAGCTGAAGTGAAAACCACGTCTCGGCATGTACTCATGCCGTCCCACACTACTGTGTGGGACGGCCCCCAGCCAGATGGATGGACGGCCTAAAGAAGGCTGGGGTAGACTGGATGCGGAAGGCGAAGGACAAGGTGTTGTGGCGCAGTCTGGGAGAGGCCTATGTCCAGCAGTGGACTGTGATAGGCTGACTAGTACTTTTATCAAGTGAAACTTATCATTGTGTATAATAATATAATAATAATATCCCTGGACATTTCACACAGCACCATTTGTCCCAAGCTAAGCAACCTAATGCTTGTGTTATGGTAACAAGATGGCTGATAAACTACTTATATATGTCGCATCACTGGGTGGCCGAGATGCGAAACATCGGGTCTTCTTCACGATCCGACATAGTTTACGTATGTGTGGGCACTGTAGCGGGTACTCGAACGAAAAGATAATTTGAATTTAAAGTAACTTTAATAAACTAGCGATTATCAACCGAAACGCACACTTGCGTCAGAAACAAACACGTGCGTACGGTACTGAGCGTTTGCCAAGACTGTCCGAGCTCGACTGTTCACTGTAGACTGTCGCAACACTCGGTCTCTCCACCAGTCGTCGCTGCATCCCCTCCACCGACGATCGTGTCCAAGCGGTAGGGCTCGCTTGCGTTTCCGATCACATGATTATTCGTTTACCCATCAAATTGTTAGATGGCGCTGTCCGCTATACTACGGCGGCATCTATCCACGACACGGCCATCCCTGACTAGCACCCGTCCTCGGGTGTAGTACCTGTGGACCAAATATGCTCAGAGAGTAAAAAGCTCGGCTATCCTGCCAATACCCAATAACTAAGGTAGCTCGGCTATCCTGCCAATACCCAATAACTAAGGTAGCTCGGCTATCCTGCCAATACCTAATAACTAAGGTAGCTCGGCTATCCTGCCAATACCTAATAACTAAGGTAGCTCGGCTATCCTGCCAATACCTAATAACTAAGGTAGCTCGGCTATCCTGCCAATACCTAATAACTAAGGTAGCTCGGCTATCCTGCCAATACCTAATAACTAAGGTAGCTCGGCTATCCTGCCAATACCCAATAACTAAGGTAGCTCGGCTATCCTGCCAATACCTAATAACTAAGGTAGCTCGGCTATCCTGCCAATACCTAATAACTAAGGTAGCTCGGCTATCCTGCCAATACCTAATAACTAAGGTAGCTCGGCTATCCTGCCAATACCCAATAACTAAGGTAGCTCGGCTATCCTGCCAATACCCAATAACTAAGGTAGCTCGGGTCTCACATCAAAGATTTCACGAGACCCATCGCCACATGTGCTTACTGCACATGAGGTGCGGTATAAAGAGACCTATCGCCACATGTACTCACTGCACATGAGGCGCTCTGTGCACCAACACAGACCTGGATCGACTGATCAACAAGCTAAGTCAAAAACAAAACCGTTATAATTTACCGAAATGAATTTCATAAGCAATGTGTACTCAATTCATAAAACTTTATTTTGAATTTGTGCAGCAACACAGACCAGAATCGCAACAACGATTCTTTACATATCTGCCGTCACATATGCTACAACACATGAGGGGCTCTGTGCACCAACACAGACCAGAATCGCACCAACGATTCTCAAAAATCTAACGCAATATGTGCTACAACACATGAAGCGCTCTGTGCACCACCACAGACAGAAATCGCACCAACGATTCCTTCTAGACCCATCGCCACATGTTACTCATGAGGTGCGGTCCAAAGATTCTTCTAGACCCATCGCCACATGTTACTCATGAGGTGCGGTCCAAAGCTTCTTCTAGACCCATCGCCACATGTTACTCATGAGGTGCGGTCCAAAGCTTCTTCTAGACCCATCGCCACATGTTACTCATGAGGTGCGGTCCTAAGCTTCTTCTAGACCCATCGCCACATGTTACTCATGAGGTGCGGTCCAAAGATTCTTCTAGACCCATCGCCACATGTTACTCATGAGGTGCGGTCCAAAGCTTCTTCTAGACCCATCGCCACATGTTACTCATGAGGTGCGGTCCTAAGCTTCTTCTAGACCCATCGCCACATGTTACTCATGAGGTGCGGTCCTAAGCTTCTTCTAGACCCATCGCCACATGTTACTCATGAGGTGCGGTCCTAAGCTTCTTCTGGATCCATCGCCACATGTTACTCATGAGGTGCGATCCAAAGCTTCTTCTAGACCCATCGCCACATGTTACTCATGAGGTGCGGTCCTAAGCTTCTTCTAGATCCATCGCCACATGTTACTCATGAGGTGCGATCCAAAGCTTCTTCTAGATCCATCGCCACATGTTACTCATGAGGTGCGATCCAAAGCTTCTTCCAGACCCATCGCCACATGTTACTCATGAGGTGCAGTCTAAAGCTTCTTCTAGAAGCCATTCTTAATCAAATTTGGTCTCACTACCACTGTCATCAACTATGACGTCTAATTCTCGAGAAACTTGGTGATCGGTTATCCTCCTCACACAATCAGTATTCTAAGGTTCGCTGAGTCAAGCGCCTCTAAAACATAATCATTAAAAGAGAACTTAGAGACTAACTTGACTTTGGTCAAATTGATTACTATCGTAATTGGCCTTTTTATCATTATTCCTGTGGCACGTGCTCTATCATCTCGTCTAAGTTTATATCAGTCACGTCGTCATCAGTCTTCACTAAACTAAGCCAATAAGGCCGACAATTAACAGTACGGTACGGTCGTAATACTACGATCTAAAAGTCGATTTCACAACTGTCCTCTTGTAACACGGGATCTAGAAACTCTACTAGAAAACTAAGACGAGTATTCTAACAAAAGATCAATTAACTGGGAGCAAACTCTGCCCGGACGTCAGTATACACGTCAGTATTCACTTTATCGAAATTAACTTGAAAACAAGCGTTTGAAACTTTACATAATCTGACAACCAAACCTGTTGTGATAACGCAAAGCAATACTATCAGATGTCATACTAACGTCAAATCCGTGATCTAATAGCTTATGGCCAGTTAAATTATCATTTTTAAGGCACAACCGGTACAACATGAAATGAGATCTCTAAACGCATATTGTTATTCAAAATCTCAGATAAAAATTGTAGGGTACTTAGCACACTTTCCCCTTTATTCATAAACGCTACTCAAAGTCAAGCAGTGATTAGCGACTGTTTAACCATACATTTTTGACGTTTAAACGCTACTTAACTCTAGTCATCGTTTATGAATAAACCCCTTTGACTAAACACAATCTTTTGAAGCCAGAATCGCAATAAACTGGATATGACTCACCCAGTCTCCATCAGTACACTGCTCGAATTGCTGACATAGCAAACTTAAGCGCTTCGCTCGCTATTAGCCACTGCTGCAGGCGCTGGCCCGGTACCGCCTGGGCCCCTCGCCATGCAGGCGCTTCCATAATTGCTTCGTGGACATCTCGAAGCAAAATATCCGGTGTTGCCACATCGAAAACAGATGCTGTCTGATCGCTGCTTTGGTCCTGCAGAACTTGACGCCAAATTGGTAGCATTGGATACCTTGCCCAAGATTATCATCAATGCACTTTCCTCGAAGCGGAACTTTCGATAAGCACCGGCCTGCTGTAGTATTCTTCTATGTCCACGTGTGATAATCTGTAAAGAAACATACCCGCAAAGTATCACATAGCTCGGTCACTCCTGACCACATTTGGTACAGACAAAACACAATGAAATTTCTAACAAACTAAAAATAGCAGAGTTCAGAGCATTACCCACTATTTGATTCCCAAATCTTAAGGTTACAATAAAAATAAACTAAGATGCATGTGTCTCATACTATCTAGTAACCTCCAGTTACTCAACTCGTCAAATTCATTTGAGCATCCCCCTCGGATCGCCAAGTCACTCCTGGACTTTATGGTTTCTCACGAAACCCCACATAACACACACAAAACACACACAACCAAAACTCTACTTTGTTTCAGCAACTAAACCATTACTTGGCTTTCCTCAAATTCGTTAGTAATACTCTGATCCAAACTATCATCGATAACAAATGGTTCCTCTAAGCCTTAGTAATAATTGGTCAGAAACTGTATCAACTTACTCGTTGTTTACATACAACGCTCATGACCCGGCTGCCGCAGCAGCTAGTGACACTCATGCCACACATATCGTCATCACCTCAAGTGATACGAACAACACACATCACTTTACATAGAGTCTACGACTCCCAGGTCATTACAAGACCAACACAACAATAGTCTCCTTTGAGACCCGGGTCCCCCGCTGCACCACCAGCTGCCCATCAAGACAAGTGCGTACAGTGTGACCTAATAGCCATGGTATGTGCTCTACTACTCGGTGGAGGAACTCACCTCACCGTCTTCTACGTTTAACTCGTTAGGAATACTACATACTTAGAGGCAATGTTTGTATGTGATCGTGAGCGTACTTATACGTACGCCTGGAGTTGAAGGCTTTTAGAATATTGATTCAACCAGAGTAATGTAAACAAACTTTGATTATCTAATCATAGCGTAAATAATCAACCAGAGCCATGTCGCATCGTTATCCACATTAACAATAATCTTCATCACTAAGAGCCTTTGACACCTGGAAACCCACACGAGTAAACCACTCTAACGCCACGGCTTTCCAGCCGACCAGCAATCGTATTGCTCTCACACATCCAGCGCATGGATCCGTGTGCATCACCCTGTGACACCACACAACTTTACTACGGCCGATAGAGAACCCCCACTCGCGTGCCTACCATAATGTAATCTTTTTCATCACCACTGTGATCATTGTCTACTTGGACTGGTACATGACCTACTGGCGTCTTTCTTTACGTATCGTGAGCATACTTGTAAGGTTATAAAGCCTTTAACGTATAGTGATCACCCGCCAAAACTTCCGCTACCTTAAACGGACCTCTGAACTTCCGATCTAACCTAGTCTTATAATCTGATTTCACTATTCGTTTTCTATTAACACGAAATCGTCAACCAAATATTTTGTTAAAGCTGCCTTTGTTCTATCAAATCCAGCTTTCTGTTGTTGACCGTTTAAAACTGAATTTATTACAAGAGTTTTATGCAACAAAAACTCTGTCGCAGACATGTTATTCGAAAAGCCTAGGCCAATATTTCACGTACTATCATAATATTACTTTGCAAGTAAATGTCGGGTAGAAATTTAATAAAATCTCAAGTTGTTGCTCGCTAATTGCAACGCCACATATGATTTTTGGTCTGTGCTGAATACACGTGTTTGACCAATACCAGTCAACAACGTTATTAACCCGTATGCCACTTAATTTGGCTACACAACTCTCTTTTACTAACGAGCATTCAGCACCAGAATCGTAAACAAAACAATACAGCTCACCTTTATTTTCCAATGTGTCTGAGGGCAGTTGTACGACGTCCAATCGCCGTTCACAATTTCCACCACGTTGTCTACCATCCACGTAGCTGCCACTACTCGTGAACCAGGCAGTGATATGTCCTGGTTTCCCTCACTTGCAGCACACGAAGGGCTTCGCTGACGGCTGCGGGACTGCTTGACTCGATTCTTAAAGTCACTTCACGTCACTGGTAGCTATTTGCGATAGCCACGATGATTATGAGGGCTTTACTGCTGGCCACAACAAGTTAATCCGCTGTTGTGCACTGTTATGTTATGTTTGCACACACCTCCTACCGCGTGTTCTAAACACGGGAACGGGATACGTCGAACTCAAACACCGGTTAGAGACAGTCTTATTTTTCAAACATGGCGGTAGGCGCAACTGTCGCGTCACGCGGCAAAGGTATTTTTGCATACAGCCTATGCCCAAAACAACATGTACCATAATCGCGCTTCCGTATCTGGCATGTCTGGTTACAACTCGAACAGATCCACTCGATTATTTAATAGCGTTCACTTGTTTGCACTTTGTTTTTCAAATGTCAACGGTCACTTTCACTTTAAGCGGTCTCATTTTGAACACATGGGTCGCTGAGGTCCAATCCCAATTCTGATGTCGCATCACTGGGTGGCCGAGATGCGAAACATCGGGTCTTCTTCACGATCCGACATAGTTTACGTATGTGTGGGCACTGTAGCGGGTACTCGAACGAAAAGATAATTTGAATTTAAAGTAACTTTAATAAACTAGCGATTATCAACCGAAACGCACACTTGCGTCAGAAACAAACACGTGCGTACGGTACTGAGCGTTTGCCAAGACTGTCCGAGCTCGACTGTTCACTGTAGACTGTCGCAACACTCGGTCTCTCCACCAGTCGTCGCTGCATCCCCTCCACCGACGATCGTGTCCAAGCGGTAGGGCTCGCTTGCGTTTCCGATCACATGATTATTCGTTTACCCATCAAATTGTTAGATGGCGCTGTCCGCTATACTACGGCGGCATCTATCCACGACATATACATTTTTTTTTTTTTGTAAATACATACATATTATAGATAGAAAAACACCCAGACTCGGAACAAATACATGTAGGTCATACAAATATTTGTTCCGTGCGGGAATCGAACCCGCGACACGCAGCGCAGCAGTCAATCGCTTAACCACTGCGCCAACCGTGCCGTCTCTCTGAGAAATGTATGCTTTCATCAAACTACATTTATGATGGTCGATAAACTTGATCACGTGAAATTCATATTTTTTTAATCTCTTCATCTTTGTTGTTAGATGGTTGATTACTAAAAACTTCCGGAGTGATTATTTCAAATATCTAAGCAACAAAATGTAAGCTAGTGTAAAAACATATGGTAACACGTGATCAACTTTCAACGTTAATATATCGGAAACGTGTCTTTTTACGGGGTTTGGTCCTATCATATTTTCTGTTTGCATTGATATCAGCTATCGATTCATATAGGTTTCATTCGTGGCCGCATTTTGTGAATAAAAAAAAGTCGCGACAGTAGGGTATGCCAGGCTGCATATAAAAATCTTCAATCCCCTTTTACTCTATACTGAAACAGGCCATTTTCCTCACACCATAATAATAGCACTCTCCAAGACTGATCAACTTACCCTAAACTTACCCCAAGCTAATATATTATGCATGTCTACGTATACAATCAAACTGTTTGTCCGTTAGTCATCATCAACTATCCAATCAGTTTATATAACACATACCCCATCCAAATACCTACCTTATTGTACTGTACTAAGGTGGAGATTCAAATGGCAGTATGGAAATGTCTTGGTATGGTCTAACAAGGCTCAGTATTCGATCGAATTGAGACGTTTAGGTTTGTAATGGATACAGGTTGCATTTAGCACTCCTTGAAGGATTAAGTGTAGTGTATTGTGTGTGTATTGTGGGTGTGTTGTGTTGGTATTGTGCGATAATTGTTTAGCGCAAGTGTGGGAGTAGTTGTTGCTTTGTGATACAAACTAGACATAAGGCGCTGCCCAAACGTAGGACGCCGTAAAGCGCTCAGTTTTTGTCGCGCAGTTAGGCGTATTGGTACATATTACAAGTCAGAAATAAATTTCGTGTAATTTCAAAATGTTCAAAGACAACACTTATTCAAAAATATTTCGTAACAAACTTCAAATAAAACAATCGTAAAAAATATTTTTAGCGACGCATTCTCAAAATTTTGAGCGTATATTTTATGTAATAAAGGGAATTCAATCAACCAAAGAAATACATAAAAAATATTCCAGTGAGGCGTGTATTTATTTTTTTATTTAATTTAGGACTGATTTATCAATCGACAGATAATTTTTATTCGTGGATTAAAATTGACAGCTTTCGTATTGAAGAACTGTTAAAAATTCAAAATTATTCCTCCGATAAAATTATCTGGCGTTGGAAAAATCAGCCTTATATCCGCAAAATTCCTTTTATTTTGGTGGTAATTCGATTCAACTAACATCAAACGCATCGTTGTTTTGAGCCTTATTTGCTGCTGTCAATTACCTAAAAATTTGCTTCTTGCCGCGTCTTAACATAATATGATTTAATGACAATAGAATTACATAGGTTTTTAACGCACAAAAATAGATGAATAGTTTTAAAGATTGGTTACGCACTTGCTACGACGTAGCTGGCCTGGGGCTGCTACGGCGTAGCAGTAAAGTAGCTACGTTCGGTACACAGTCGAAGCGAATCGGCTACGAAACTTTGATTGATAAAACTTATTTATTTACTTGTGTTAATGTTCATTTCAAACATTGTTTATACTTACAACAGCTTGTCACTCTGTATTGAGCTTTAAACTTAGAAACAAAATAAAAAGTAATATTATTCAAGCCAAACTAATTGCGCTTTAAAATTTGTAAAAAAACTTTACTTTTTTTCCTTCTATTTTACCTCATCATTTCAGCCGAAAGATGTCCACAGCTGGTCATAGGGCCTCCCCCAAGCACCCCCACTTCGACCGATTTTGTGCTTCTCGCATCCAACGGGGTCCTGCGGCCTTCACAAAGTCGTCGGTCCACCTTGTGGGAGGCCTTCCAACGCTACGTCTTCCGGTACGCGGTCGCCACTCCAGAACCTTTTGGCCCCATCGGCTATCTGTTCTGCGAGCAATTTGCCCTGCCCACTGCCACTTAAGTTTGGCAATTCTTCGGGCTATGTCGGTTACCTTGGTTCTCCTGCGGATCTCTTCATTTCTGATTCGATTACGCAGGGAAACTCCAAACATAGCCCTCTTCATTGCCCTTTGGGTGACTTTAGCCTTCTAATAACGCCCATTGTGAGCGACCACGTTTCAGTGACATAGGTCATCACACGCATTTTACCTACTAAATCTCAAACCACTAACTACTATGTAATATAAACATAAACAAATCTAAACTCCCCATTATCCCGACCTACACAACCTAACAGTGACGTACTACATACCTGTCCCTACGTATACCTGTATGGACTATGTACCTAGTTTGCGGTCGGTTTGACCCCATACACCTGGTTTGCGGTATGTCACGGGCGGGTGAACTAACCACGTTCCCCGTCTCTTTCTAATTCATGGGAAATGAGAGGGATGCAGTTCTTTTGGGTTTGATTTTACTTGGATTGAAGAATGTCTATGCATGTATGATTTATTTAACATGGAACTTGGATTGTGCACTATCGGAAAATATGACTGAATTGTCATGATAGTTGTTCTTCTTCTGTAAAAGGCGCATGTAAGGTGTAATTAAAATGGTGCTGGAACTGAAAAGGAGTCATAGCATCATGAACAACTTTCATCATTATGAACAACTTTTTAATAAGGAACAATCTGCTGTTCGCTACATTTTTTTGAGTGAAGTCTAAACCTGGGGGGCTATTCTCGTAATTTTAAGAACGTTCACAGTCTGATCAGTCTCAATCTGTCAAAAATAGCTTTAATTTCACTACATTTTGACAAGGTTTTGACATTTTTTTGGTCGCCGAGATGAGACTGCGACTAGATTTTGAATGTTTTAAATTACGAGAATTGACCTTCAGATTGGGGAAGGCCTCTCCGCAACGCATCACATTGCAAAAACCCTCCTTCACTTACGTAAATTTTCTAAGAGAGAATGCAGCTGTCTGCACACAGCTGCATTCTCTATCTTTCTCTTCTCTTTCTTTCTCTTAGAAAATTCACACACTTGTGCACGATAATATTTCTCGCGTAGATGGCTAGTCTCCGCTGAGATACCAATCTCCACGCGGTAACTAGTAATCTATGCGGGATTTTTTTTGATATGCAATGCGTTGCGCTGCGGTCCGTTGCGGCTGTAATTTTCGCTTGGCTATATGCGAAGTATGAGTGTTTTTACGCAATTTCTGTGTTTGTGCCATAGTAATCTCTTACGATAAGAATAACTGGCATTATTGATTGATATGAGTCAGTCAGCGAGGCGGTTGCGGGGCTGACTGCTCAAAGCGCATAATTTATGCATTTCCACTCATAGAGGCTAGTATAATGGAGTACCTTAGTGTACGCACGACGACATATCAAGCTGTATATTTCCAATATAAGCTGACTTCTCACTATACGAAACAATGTGAGGTCATCTGAAACTGGAAATGTATAGCTTGATATTATGTTGTCGTGTATACCCCTACAAGTTCGACTCAACATTGATCTCAACTCAACAAACGCGACTGAAATAAACCAATAGTAGTTAGGTGCCTATTTGTACGAGTAGGATACAACCGTCATTGGTGACTCTCGTTAAACAAATGTACAGACGTAGAATTTTGATCAACCTCAACGATAAAGCATTGGCTCTTCAACTCACACACATGCTGAGCTTGACTCCCTTTTGTGCAACCTGGAGACATATACCGCACTGTGTATTTTTTGTTATTAATTTGATTTTAAGTATTCGTCATAGTGTCACTTTATACTTCGATATGTATGATTTTCTTTTCGTTTTTATATCGGCACCTTGTTTTTATATTATATTCATGTACTTTTGTGTGTTGTGCTGTCTTTTGTGTACGCCAAATAAATGGTTTATCCATCTATCTACTCAGTTTGAATTAAAGTTAGTGATTTGAAACTGCCAAACTTGGCAGTTTTAAATCACTAACTTTTCAGTCCAGATAAAAAGCATTTAAAACAGCCTAGGTAGGTACGTGCGATTTTTCACATTGGATTTTTAACGCTCTGCTTAGCGCCAAAAGTTGAAAATCCAACAGTGTGTATTTTCGACGCGCTAGGATGCGCTTTCTTGGATTCTCAACGCTCGGCTCAACACCGAGAGTTGAAAATCCAGTGCACGATAAAATCCCGCCGCGGTATTTATACATCCGTGTCTACATGGGCTAAAAATATTCTTTCTCTTACCTAAACGATTCGTAACTGCCGAACAAACTATTACCGACCGATTTGAAAGAGTATCGACCCCTTTTAAGTGCTAGGAGAGGGGGTAAAAAACAACCCCCTAACCTTTTAATGTCATCGCCTAAAATCCGGATCGTTTTAAATTATTCAAAACTACCGCCTTTTAGGAGTTAGCGAATTATAAATTCTGTGATCAAAATAATCTTAAGATTTCATAATTTTAAACGGTTTTCCTTAAAAGCTGCTCCAGATTATTATTGAATAAAAAATAATTCGGGATAATGTTATTAAAATAAACTTTTAATGACCAATTTTATTTTAGGTTATTTATTTTGGCCCTATACATTTTTTGGTATAACTAATTTTGATAAGAGGCTTAAAGTTATCTGAAATTTTAGGATGGAAAGTTAATCAAATCATCATCATCTGCTTAACCTTTTCCAAACTACGTTGGGGTCGGCTTCCAGTCTAACCAGATACAGCTGAACACCAGTATTTTACATGGAGTGAATCTATCCTATCTGACCTCCAAAACCCAGTGACTGGGTAATACGATACACCTGGTAAGACTAGTTGTCAGACTTTCGGGCTTGGGACGACCTGTAACGACTGTCAAAGATCCACGAATGTTAGCCGAACCCAACGGCTTAACGTGCTTTTCAAGGCACAGACGGGTCTCGGTATGAATGACACGGCCACCCATCCACAAACCAACCGCGGCAAGTGTAGCTTAACATTCATCGATCGAACTGTGTGGCTGTTATTTTACCACGAGCCCCTACACACGCATTTCAGGCAATTAATTTAAAGCCTGTTAATAGCCCGTCCATGTTTTTCCACACCTAAATAAAATTGTAGGAAAATGGAAAAACAACCTAAAAATGTATCAAATATTCAGCATATTATACATTAAACGGTTTCACAGCCAATTATCCATTGCTGCGTTACAACGCAAAGTTTAACGCATCATTTAACATCACCATGGACTACGAAATAATTTATGACTGCATCGAAAAACGAAATGTTGTTGTTTTTCATAGCACATTAGCGAAATTTATTGTTGTTAAATGTATGCTTCGTTTGCGAATCATTTGTGTTGTTTAGCGAGGTAGGCAGGACTTGTAGTAGGAAGTAAATTAATTGATTACAATATATCATTGTGTTTATTTTGTGGGTAATTTAAGTTAAGTACAAAACTGGTAATTCTTCTAAGTTGTCGATACCTAATTTTGTTTTATACTGTTTTTGTTATAATTATACATTTATAATGTTATCATCATTTGGGTCTATTGATGCATAAACTACGTTTGCTTTAGTCGGTTCGTGGAAGGGTGACCATCCATTACGTATCAAGACCTCTCCGTGCCTCGGAAAGCACGATAAGCCGTTGGTCCCGGCTGTCACTCGTAGACCTTTGAAAGCCGTTACGTATTGTCAGAAGCCTGAAAGTCTGCCAACCAGTATTACCAAGGGTATCGTGTTATCCATTAACTGGAGAACACGAGAGCACACTGGTGGAGATCAGATATACAGTCACTTCACGTAAAATACTGGTATTCAGCTGTATCCAGTTAGAATGGAAGCCGACCCCAACATAGTCGAGAAAAGGCTAGGCAAATCGGAACTTCTCTATTATATCATCTCGGTATTCACCCCCTTTCTAGCCACATCATCATTCAAACAGTCCATCCATCGTTTCTTTGATTTTCCCCAATATTTGAATCTCAGATAATTATTATTAAGTTTTAGAACAATAAACTCAATGACCTACTAGCAAAGTTAAAAATACATTGCAACCAAAATCTAATTAAGACCTTTTAATAAAAAATGGTCACTCAAAAATCAACTTTAGAATACACAACCCTAAAGTAGATAGTTGAGTCAGTGGCAATGAACGTAAATTATCTGAGATTACCGGACGATTGTTTCAAACGGTTGGTTAACGTAACACATCTACGTCCAATATTAATGAGTACGTAATCGGAACTATTTGACGGTGCGGTGACGGCTTTCACCGCAAAAGGCGGCCCTTGCACCTAACAATACTAATCTTATTTAAGTACATAACTAATTTTACTTAAAAAAAAATAATTAAGTACACAACACAAAAACTAAAATGTAAGGGATAAAATAAAGCTAATAAATAAATAAATAAAAATCGGAATTATTTTGACGTCAGTCAAGGCCATAATTTGGTAATTGTAATTTGAAACAACGCTTTTTTTGGTTTGACGATAGTTAGCGTCATTCCATGTAAAATACTGGTACTAAACTCCATCCGGTTAGACTGGAAGCCACCCCAACATAGTTGGGAAAAGGCAGGCAGATGATGATGGGATGATGAGAGTTAGCGCCATTTTTGACGTCTACGCGTACGTCAACTGAACGTGAAACAACCCGCCCTAAGAATTAGAGTATACTCTTATAGCCTCCACATTCATGCTCAAAACTTCCCTCACGACATTTTCCTCAGTCCTTCATTCGTCCTTCATTGCTACATTCTTAACATACTGAACAAATAGAAATACGTACTGTAGCTGTAAATTCATGTAAAACGAAAACAAGGCGGTTATATAAACGGCATCACAATAGTATAGGAGTCAGACTCGAGTTTTTCAGGCGTCGTCGACGTAACCCGGCGGTCTTATTGCATTCCACGGACGCCGACCCAGTGGTGAGAGTGTGGCTCCTGGGCTAGCGGGTGGGGTGGTGAATGAAAATTAAACGCAGGCTTAGAATTTTTATTATCTAGATATTCCCACAGGATCGAAACTTATGCGAGTGAAACCACGGGACGCTGCTAGTTAGAAATATTTTTTTCATGTAGGTATCTTTAATGTCTGATCTGATCTGAAAACCTTAAATTAAGTACCTACCTAATAGTGAACGTTTGCTTAACCACGCGTTTTTTTCACATTTAACGTATCTTAATCACGTAACAAACACAAAAAATAATGGTAAGTATAGCTTTGCTTAGCCATTTTAACATCAAACATTATTATTCAAACAAACAACAAAACAATAAAAATAACATTAAAAATTATTTTAAGTATTTATAAACAAACATCTAAATGTTTTAGTGTACCATAAATACAGTACGTGGTCCGTACATCGTTGACAAAGTTTGGTAGAGGTGTAGGTCCTATTTAAAGACTTGTTGGTAAAATTGTCTCACCTCCTCTCCTTTTCCCAACTATGTTGGGGTCGGCTTCCAGTCTAACCGGATGCAGCTGAATACCAGTATTTTCCATGGAGCGACTGCCTGTTGGTAAAATGGTCTGGTAACGTAAAAAGGAACTGATTAAAAAAATCTTTGTAGAAGTTCTCCTTATTTTTTTTCTATCCATTTTGTTTTGCCGGAAGCGAAAGGTGCGTTTCAATTACTTTTTGTGAGTTCGCTGTTTTAAAGCAATAATCATAAAAGGATTCGTTAAAATTGCATAACAAAGCTAAACCTTTGGTTTGTGTGTTTGTTAAGATATGTTTAAATGTCAAAAACGTGTGTTTAAGCAAACATATCATAAGATACTTAACTGTAAGCAACGTTTATAACCACACCCCATAGATACTATCTACCTCTGTCTAACCCATTGGGGATTGCATGCGTGATGTTATGTTTGTTACGTTAACCTAAAAATAATCAGCCTATAACGTCCCCACTGCTGGGACACAGGCGTCCTGTTTTCAAGAGAGACAGGCCTGTTATATTATATGTCGCGGACCCAGTGTGGGTTGGTAGATGTCAAAGGTCTTAGAATTTTGGTTCTAGGGCATGCCGGTTTCCTTATAATTTAAAAAGTAAAGGAATCCTACAAACCGCTACTTTCGCGGCCCCACATGGTCTCTTACATACATATCGCACGTATGTTCTCTGTGGGAGGCTGACAGTTTTAATTTACGCGTGCGTACTCTATTATATGCTGTAAACTAATTGTTATGTTACTTTTGGGATACAGACTGATAGATAAATTAACACACGAAGGAATGAGACAGTAATGATAATTTCAAAAGATTTTTTTTTTCCGAGTTTTTTTTACGCTTAATAGCACAATCGGCCTATAATTTTCCTACTGCTGGGACACAGGCCTCCTCTCTATGAAAGGGGTGGAGCCCTAATCCACCATGCGGGCCAAGTGCAGGTGAGTGGATGTCACATGTTTTCGAATTTTGCTTCTAGGTCACGCCGGTTTCCTCACGATGTTTTCTTCACTGTTTTGAGAGCACTGATGATGAAATTAAACACACAAAGTAAAGTGCCTGGCTGGCTTCAAACTCATAACTCGAAAGTTGTGGTTGATATCACTGGTCTTGAAGATTTGGCAACAATTTATACTACCTAGTTATAGAGAAGGGAGACCTTCAGCCAGCAGCGCGAAAAAACGGGCTGACAAAAAAAATCCATAGCTCTCACGTTGAGTAAAAACTTATGAACTCAAACTCAATGCATTTGTTGCAAATAAACGAATTACAGGCACTTTTGAATTGTCAAGGGGTCGGTCAGTCAGAAAGATTAAGCTAGTTGCCCATTCCAAAGCGTAGTAGTTACCTATGGAGAGAACGGGCAAGAAACTCCACAGACACTCTTTTAAATCAAAGTTATTTTTACTAAATATTGGTTACAGCATTCATGTTGAAATTATACATGTGAGAATAATGTAGAAAGACGTGCACGTTAAAAGTCTTTTGAGGAAAGAACCACACAGATTGAGTGGACCTGTCCAGTTAGTGCACGACTTTGTCAGTAATCGTGCAGCTCAGCTAAGCTGTTCGCCCGACGTACTTAGCTGGGAAGATACTACGCAGATGATACAGTTGAAGTTGTTCAGTAAACAAAAGACAGGCTCCCCATACCTCTACAGCCAACCAGCAAGATGTAGGTATATGTAAAATAAGAAAATTTTCTTCGCTTGATAATTATACAGTGTGGTTGTTACCAGTAGGATACGTCGCGATAATTCAGAGGCGAAGCATGCGTTGTTTAATTGTTAGAAAGTGACTCTTGCGGAACGGAGGCCTGCCTTAATCTCCCTTAGACGGGTGTTACACCGACAGGGAAAATTTTACCATCATATTCTTGGAGAATTTTTAGGTTTTTGAAAATATTGTTTTAAGGAAAATTCGCGCAGTTATGATGATTGTAACTGATTCCGCTAGTACCTACGTAGTACCTAGGAACTGCCCCGTTGGTCTCGTGGTTGCAAGCACGACTGCTGAGCATGGGGTCCTGGGTTCGATTCCCGGGTCGGGCAAAGTGTTATTGAGTTTTTCTATTAGGAATTTCTTAGTAACAGCCCGAAGTTTTGGAAGTCGGCGGTATTGTTACCCCCGTGCCTCGGAAAGCACATTGAGCCGTTCGTCCTGCGGCTGATCCCTCTCTAGTCGTGTCGGATTGCCTTCCTATCGGAATATGAGAGTGCACCTGTGTCTGATGAGAAAATAATTGTTGAACAAAACATTGTAAATATTTTCTTTTGAGTAATTATTATCAACTAACTAACACCAATCAACCAACATTTTAAGAATCAGAAATAATTTATTTGCTCAGAATCATCATCATCATTTCAGCCGGAAGACGTCCACTGCTGGACATAGGCCTCCCCCAAGCACCTCCACTTCGACTGGTTCCCTGCTTCTCGCATCCAACGGGTTCCTGCGGCTTTAACACGGTCGTCAGTCCAACGTTGCTCAAAATGGTAGTGTTAAAAGAGTAATTATTGAGTTTCTTGCCAATTCTTCTCCGACACTACCTTTTGGAAGGGGTGACTACAAACAATTCTATTTCTTATAAATTTTCAAAGTCAAAACTTGCTTTTAATGGCCTACTAAAAATAAATTATTTGACTTTGACTTAGCACAGTAATAATCGTTGCCGTTTTTGGAGAATTAAAGCCAGCACTGCCCTGATACCATGAACAGTTACGTGTGAGATAACTCAGAAGCAAATCCAACGTTGTTTAATTGCCGAGACGTGACTCCGCGGAAGTAAGGACGGCTTTAATCTCGCCCCGGAATCATCTCACACCGAAGTCATGGAGAAATAATTTTCGGGAATATATTTTACAACGTTTCCTATTTTATTGCTAACTAGCTCCTGCCTGTGACTTCGTTTGCGTGAAGTTTCTCGTTTTAACATAAAATCTAAATCTATCAGTGAATAGAATTTTCGGATTCGGATCAGTTCCGAAGATTACCCACTACATATAAATTCACAAAATGTTACCTTTTTTTAATATTATCCACCAACCCGCACTAGGCCCGCATGGTGGGTTATGGCCCACTCCCTCTCACAGAGAGGAGGCCCGTGTCCCAGCAGTGGGCACAGTGTAGGCTGATTATGCTTAAGCTAATATTAGTCCAAGATATATTCAGAAAGTATATATGATTTGAAAAAGTCACATTGGTACTCTCCAGGATTTGAACCCACAACCTCGTGCGTAACCACTGGAAGAGAGCCCCTAACCACTGGGCCTTCACGACCATTTTAGTAATGAATTCTCCTCATATTATTTGCGAAGGTAGGTAAATGTTTAAGACTAACGATAATGTCAAGGTGCTCACCAACCATTACTGAAAAATCTAGCACAAGGATAACAATTACATTTTTATACGGAAAACGAAATATGCCAGCATGCAACTTAGTTCGAAAGACCAATCGCCGAGATCAGCTTTCTTTGTAAAAATATATTTCATTCAGTTAGCACTGTCAGCATTCTGGACCCATGACGTCACTATACCGTAGTTCATTCATTCCTTTTCGTTCTATCTCTGCTTGTTATTTAATGTTCAATATGTTTATTATTCTTTTGTTTGGCAGCATAAGCTTTTTCGATATGAATAGGGTTGCCGAATTGTAACGACGGGTGGTTGGAAAAAAATAAACATTTAAAACTAGCTATTATTGAGAAGTACGTTGCAGGTTCAAACGTGGCAAGAACCTACTCATTTCTTCCCTTCTAACTAAGTCATGGAATTATTTCATCACCACTGCTCTCAAAGCGCTGAAGGAAAACATCGTGAGGCACCCGGCATGTCCTAGAACTATAAATTCGAGGACATGTGACATCCACCAACCTGCACTGGGCCTCATAATGGATTACGGCCTACTCCTGCTCACACAGAAGGCTCGTGTCCCAGCTACTGCTGGCAATAAGGATAATCAGCCTGTAGTCTTATTTACCTACTTGAAAAAACTTTTTTACAAAAAAAAACAACCGACTACCATAAAAAACACTACAAAGTGAAAAATAACTTTAATTTCGGAAGTCGGTGTCTTTGGTTTTTGTATTTCGTTTTTCGCTACCGACTGGGACCATTTGGGAAGTATACCCTTTCCAACAAAAAAATAATTTTTCAAATTGGTTGGCAAGCGAAGGAGTTATTCGCGAAAAAATAATACAAACATCCGAATTGAGAACCTCCTCCTTTTTTTAGAAGTCGGTTAAAAAGAAGTCTGTATTTACTTGTGGATATAACCAGTCTCACGTCCCACCCAACAAAAATTAAGAAGATCTGCCCCAGTAGTGGGAACATTTATAGGCTGAAACCCCTGACTAAAATAGGGCGAGGATAACCCGTACTTTTAATGTTGGTTGCAATGGGCAAGCACGGTAATTAATGTTTGTTCTATATCCGTATTAGACGAGGCATTACACCTGCTATGAAATTCCATTCCTTTCAAATATCTTATTGCAAGCACGAGTCTAACTTAGATTTGTAATACCACTGATCTTGTCCGGAGGAAGCCTTTGGGGAGCGAATCGAAATTAATATTGCATTGCCGTACCTCGATAACCCTTTGAATACCTACTCACTTTACTAGAAATCAGATGGTGATAAATTATAACTTAATGAAGGTACCTTTTTGAAAGCATTAGCAAATACATAAAGAAAAGAAAGAAAGGAAAAGTATTTATTGCGACTCGTACAGAAAGATCATAAAACTAAACTACTTAAACTAAACACAATAAAAAATATCTCAATATCTTGATTTGTTTGTTCAATTTCTAGATATAGGCTTTGTTTTACACAAATTTTATCATGAATAATTCACAATCAATTGCAATAATGAAAATGTATAATGTAATATAAATAAAATAGTGCATGTGGTGTTGCCTGTAAGTAATTGTTGCACTTACAAATGTATATATGTGTGCTTTTAAAAGAAATGTAACGTATAAACAATTGTAGGCTAACCTAAATAAATAAATAAATAAAAAAATAAAACAAATTATATAAAAAAAGTAACAAAACCAAATTATGTGTATTAATTAGGTTCATGCACTAACTCATACCTTTTACCAATGAGTTAGTGAAACTACAAAACGCCACCTGCTATGCTTCCCTTATCCCTTTGCTTCATTTGGTTCGTTTGTATTTGATTCATCATCACCAGCCAACAGCAGTCCACCGCTGGACATAGACCTCTCCAATTGCACCCCATTCATCTCAATTCTCGCCAACTGTCATTCAGCTGCTACCAGCCACCCTGCGAAGATCGTCGCTCCACCTAGGCTGAGGGCGTCCTACCTTACATTTGCCGATTCGCGGTCTCCACTTAAGAACACGTATACCCCAACGGTCATCGTTTCTACGGCTTATATGGCCGGCCCATTGCCACTTCAGCTTGTTGTATTTGATTGCAATTATATATTAATCGTTGCGAATCATGTTTTACAGTAAAAAAAAAACTAGAATGAAGTTGGTTGAACATCCTAAATGCTAATTTCAATGCACACCACACTTCGCCAAGCCGAAAGTAGCACACACATCCCTGCATTATCATATAAATAATAATAAATAAATAATAATTCATTTATTGATCAAGTAACAAGGACTCATTAATACAATAATAAAATATACACAGAAATAATTAATACACAGAAATTAAATAATAAATAGCACAAACCTTACACTAGAATACACTGAATACATTATACATGACATTACAATAGGTACAACACAAAACAATAACCACACAAAAACATTTCATTTCGACAGCCGACGACTGTAGGTGACGTGCAAGTCACTGCAGCGTCTAATATATGGACAGTCGAGCCTGCCGGCTATCATCACCAGCACGCTGTTGGAGCTGCCGCGAACTCTGCGTACCAGGGACGCGCTTCGCTTACGCATCGTTGCATAGAAGCAGTCAACGCTAGCGACGGCGAACATGCCCGAAGCACTACAATGTCGCGGCAGCCCCATCAGCGCTCTGAATGCGTTATTATATTGGATGCGGAGGGCTTCGTATGCTTTTTGAGTGTGATTTACCCACAGGCTGCACGCGTACAGAGAGGTACAATAAGCCCTGAAAAGGATCTGCTTGACCGACCCTGAACAACGCGCAAACCTGCGAGCTATCATGTTACCTCTTACAGCCAAGGCCCTCCGCTCCCTCTCGATATCAGCATCATCTCTGAGACCGGATGTTACTACATGCCCCAAGTATTTGAAATGGTCCACTCTGACCAAGGGAACCCCGTATAGTTTGATGGGAGGTACTGCTATAGGGCATTTAGAGCCGGCCTCAAAAACCATGAACTGACTTTTCGCCACATTATATATAAGACCATGTTCTCGTGCATATGCCTCACAAATCTGTAACAATGTTCTCATGCCACAAACCGATGCGCTCAGCAGCACCATGTCGTCCGCATAGCTAAGATTATTTAAGCAAACTCCATCAATATGACAGCCGACATGATGACTGCTGAGAGCAACAATCAGAGCGTTCACATATAGGTTAAAAAGTGCGGGGGAGCTCAACCCCCCCTGCCTCACCCCGCACTCCAACCCATAAGGTTCCGACAGCGACCCGGCCCACTTAACACTATTTATCTGGCCTCCATACCAACATTTAAATAAGTTTATAAGTTCTTTGGGAAAGTTAATCTCCTTCAACTTCTTCCAAAGAATGTCATAAGAGACCAGATCAAAAGCCCTGGACAAGTCGAGGAAGCACGCGTACACAGGAGTATGCCTGTCCGTATAGTACCTGACGGCATGCTTGAGACACAATATAGCACTTTCTGTGGAGAGTCCTGGCCGAAAACCAAACTGGTTATCGTGCAGATGTAGGTATTGATTTAACTGTGTGTCAAGCAAACCATCAAGCACTTTCGCAATGACAGTCGCTAATGAGATGGGCCTATAATTATTTTTATCCGACAGGTCCCCTGTTTTATTTTTAACAACTGGCACTACTACTGTTCTAACAAGGTCAGAGGGCAAAAAGGCATGACTGATGCAGAGGTTAAAAAGCATTGCCAACACTCTCGGTAGGTGATGTCCAGCCTGCTGAAGATGCTCAATACTGAGACCGTCATGGCCAGGTGACTTGCCTCTGGACATTGACTTAACAGCACATGCTATACTTTTTGAGCTAATTCTTGTACCTACTTGACCATGACATGTCTCAACACTAAGCACTCCCAGTGAAGGCGACCCCAGAGGTGATTTCACATGAAATTGTTCTCTAAAGAGATCAGCAATGCCTTTAGGGTCACTCACACCATTGACGCCCACTGGGAGGCCAGGCCGAAGTGTCATTTTATTAGTGCCTTTCCAGAAATTTCGGAAGTCTTTTTTAGAATGATGTGAAGCAAGGATATCCATTTTAATCTGGTGCTGATGGTCTTGACACCACTTAAGCCTTGACTTAAACGTCCTTCTACTCTGGCACATCTCGTTATAAGCAGGACCGGCAGAAGGCCCCCCGCATCGTTGCCAATCATGAAACTTCAACCGGGCCACCACGTACGCCTCACTTACATGCCTGTTCCATCCAACAACGCACCTCGACTGTCCCCTGCGTCGCATACCCCCTCGACTCACAGTCGCAGACTCACTGAGCGCGGACACAATATCCCCGTACAACTTATCAATAACAGATCTGTGATTTGGGTCGTTACAGTATATATCTGCACAGTGAATAAATTCAGTGGGAAAATCTATTAATTTTAATTTTCTATTACATTCCTCTCGGTACAACTTGATCTGCTCATCAGTCCTATCCCCCCAGATTACACTTGTACCAATATTAGTCACAGTTTGTATCTTAGGTGTTAATAAATTAAAACTACATTCGACTATAAGGGGATAATGGTCCGACCATGTAACATTATAATCAACGTAAACATTGGAAACGGAACATAGTGCGGAACGCGTCACAACGCAGTGGTCTAACCATCGTTTTGACCCATGAGCCTCACTAACAAAGGTATAGGCGCCTGATTGAACACCCAACATATTAACATCAACACACAACCAGTCTTGTTCATGACAAAAATTTGTAAGTTCGTAATAAAATGATTCACCAGGATGAGCATTAAAGTCTCCTAACAAAAACACTGAATCTATCCCATATTCATCTATAATAGCACTCACCCTGCCAAGGCAATCCGTAAACTCAGCTAAATTACTGAGCGCATCAGTAGGCATGTATACACTCAGTACAATAATCGGTCTATCAGCCGTCACTATTTTCACTGCACACACACGCGGATTATCGCACGGAATAACACTCACATTTTGGAAAACGCTGTGTCTCCACATCAAAGCTACGCCGCCATATGGCCTGCCTCGAAGCATTCCCACCGACGTGTCCACCGCAGATGTACCGGTTGTGCTGAACTTGGGGTCGATGGTGCCCAGATAGGGTAATTCATCGGGCATAAGCCAAGTCTCCTGAAGTGCTACTATATCCGATGTCCCACAGAGTTTTCTGACACTGTCTACAGTACGTTTGATACTTTTACAATTAAAACTTGCAAAAGTATAAACGTTATTCGTCTTTTTGTTTGAGATTTGCTGTACTTTATCCATTATTTATTTGTACGCAAATCGTCAACAAACAAAGATCTGTTCGATTTTTGGCGATTGAAATGGACAAACCGCCTAAATATAACGCCCCGTGGCCAAATATTTTCATCTAAATATTCAGGTAATTTGGACTCGGAAACAAAGAACTTGTAGGCAATATGACCCCTTTCCTTCTTCATTTGTATTTTTTCCAGAAACACCGTTTCCTGTGTCTTTAAGCGGATATAATTTACTATCTCGTTTTCGGGGGTTTCACTGTGAATATTAGTGATGAATATGGGAACTTTCCGATCGGCTGCCCTAAATTGGCACTCGTCATCTCTCGCTATGCCCTTCTTGCCCACATACCGGTATTTAGACGGCTTCTTCTTGTACGATACTGTTTGCCAAGCATCACAATTATTGTTTACAACGCATGTCGCACCGGGCTGACTCACACTGGCCTCGCTCCCAGCACTACCCAAATCAATTGTAGGCGCAATCAGCTGACGCGATCCATGCAGAGTTTGTTTCGAGCTCGCAGTCGTCGGCGCCAACGATGACACGACCACATTCGCAACAACATCACCTGTTGAACACGCACCCGCCACCTGCGCGTGAGTCACCGCGGGTCTCGAACTGTCCGTCAATAACCGTTGCTGCGTACGCGACTCACAATTAGTTTGTTTACCTTCCACCCTCATAATTTCTCTGTATTGTGGAGATAACTGATTTATATCACTGCTAGTTTCGTTATTGTTGCATAACTCGTTTAGAGATGAATTATGCAGATGTGAAAGCCCCATAGGATTACTATCCAGTAACCATGCCCCGCGTTTCGCATTTACTTTGAACGTAGACGCTGGTGGTAACGAATCATTTTTAATTTGCAATATTTCAGTTCTTATTTCCTTCAACTCACTCATCGTAGCATACGTAGTCTTCACTTCGTCAATAGTCGCCTGCATCCGAACAAGATCTTTCAACAATTTAGTGCAGTCTAAATGGTCAAACGTAATGGGTGCAATTTTTCTAGTTGCCGAGCCACAAACACTGGTATATCATCTGGATCAGCTGATTTAAACAGGTTTATGATATCTGCTAAATCTCTTTGTTCTTTGCCTTTGTTTTTTCGTATGATCTTCCGCAAGTTTGATGGAATGGACTCGAAAAGTAGGGACTTCGAGCTTTTGATTTCATCACTGGCAAAAGACGAAACGCAAACCCGCACCAACGTTTCCTCATCGATAACCGACACTTTGTTTTGAATGTAAGCTAACATTTCGTCAATAACAATGTTACATTTATCACACTTTAGTAAGTTCGTCATTTTTACTAAGTATTACACGTAAACTCAGCGCTGTCGATAAATACGCAACCGTCACAGAGCGATGCGCGCGCGAGACTCCATATAACCTCTTACAATGCAATCAGTCTGCGAAGCCTTTTCTTGACTATGTGAGGGTCAGCTTCCGTAAAGATCCATGAATGGCAGCCGGGACCAACGGCTTGACGTGCTTTCCGAGGCACGGAGGGGTAAGTAAAGATGGTTACCCATCCACGAACGCGGCAAGCGTAGCTTAACCTAGTCGATCGACCCGTGCGGCTGATATTACTTAGCCAAGAGGCTCTTACAATACACCAACATGAAACGGATCAACGACTCGCAAAAATCTGATTTAATTTGCACAAAAGAACACTGTGTCATTTCATTTAATATCCCCTAAGCTTTTAGAAAACGCGATACAATTTATTTCAACCAAACAAACAGAATAATAAATAAACAGGTGTCCGTTATTCCATTCGGAAAATAAAGATACATTATTATCATTATAGAAACGACAAAAAAGAGTGCGTATTTGAGTGACAGTTCCACAGACACCATTTTGCGCCGCTTCGGCCATTTTGACATCAAAATGTGACAGCAAGGGTCCCCTGTCAAGTTGATGTATCGTCTATAGATATAAAAATGTACCTGAAAGGAAACTTTTGTAAAATATGACTCGATATTATATTTTATTTTTCGAGGTGAATAAATACATTTATGTTTTTGCTATAAGCTCTTTTGGTCTTCATTTTAGCTGTAAGTTATTTACGCCAAATTAGGTGTTGAATCAATGACTATAATGTAGTTTTCTTACATTATAGTAGAAGAATCTGGTATTCTGAAATGAAATGGAAAATTCAAGGTCGCTCAGCACGCTATGGGGCTATGCTCGGAATGAAGTTATCCGAAAGAGAACCGGAGTAATCGAAATAGCTTGCAGAGTAAGCAAACTGAAGTGCCAGTGGGCTGGCCATATTTATCGAAAGGAGCAGACGAGTCCTAGAGTGGAGACCGCGTATCGGCAGGCGTAGTGTCAAACGCTCCCCACTTGATTGAGTAGAAAATTGAGTCAGTCATTGTAATTGTACAATAAATCAATTACGTAACATTCGTCATTTAATGTAACTATTTATACCTATTGTGCTTAGTGTTCCCTGTGTTTATCATTAAACCCCTTTGTTCATAAACTTTGCTTAAAAAGAGACGTATAAACGTCAAAAATGTATGATAAATGATTTTATTTTGTAAGTAGGTTTGTACAAACACTTTTACACGTCAATCATATTTTAAAAACTAGATGAGATCGGCGTTTCCTATCTGACTACTCTGAGAAGAAAGGCTGAAACAAACTCAGAGGTCACAGTCTCTTTTAAAGTCCAGACATAATCTTGGTCAGATCATATGAAGACCATGTAGATCGATGTCTGAGATGGTTTATGATTATGACTACACAGTCGCTAATCATTACTTAAATTTAATCAACGTTTATAAATAAACCCCAAAATGATTGGTGGATCCCAGTTTATCGTACTTATCGCAAAAGAAGATGCCGCTGTGGACTTCTTAAAATCCGCCCTTTAATCATCAAACCAACTGGAAAATTTCAAAGAAACATTCACAAAAAGACGAAAACTCTTCGTTAAAAAGCAAAATGAACCTAATTAGTATTCTAAACGCAACATTTTGTTTGTTTATTCGTTATTCAATCAGAATTCAACAAAGCAACAGATGACGGTAGAACTCGGAAACTTTTACAAAAATATGAGCGACGTTGTCTTTGGTTTTCCCAACTGCGCGGAGGAAATATGAGAGTAATGTTAGTCTGTGTTGAATGAGACTCAACTTTATATCCAGTTATCTTATTACAGTGAAAGAGTGTCCATGGAGTTTCTTGCCCGTTCTTCTCCATAGGTACCTACTACGCTTTGGAATGGGCAGCTTCATTTTTCTGACTGACCGACCCCTTGACAATTCAAAAGTACCTGTAATTGGTTTAATTGAAATAAATAGTTTGAGTTGAGTTTGACTTTGAGTGCTTCTCTATACTAGTCGTTCCACCCGCTGAAGATCTTCCACCTGGACATGAGTTACCTTGGGTAACCTGGAAGTCTTTAAATAGGCTCCGAACCCAGGTTGGCCGAAGCAATGAAAACCTGTTCAGGTGGAAATTCATAGAGGACTCCGCCTTGGAGCGTAAATGTGGTGTTGTTGTGCCACAAAGGATGGGACACTTAATACCGTGTCCTGCGTGTCCTGTCAGCTGCAAGTTACTGAAACTGATAAAATGGAGTGGGACGTAATCCACTACGCGGGCCCAGTGCGTGCTGGTAGGTGTCACATGTCTTCGATCTTTTGGTTCTAGGACATGCTGGTTTCCTCACGATGTTTTCCTTCGCTGTTTTGAGAGCAGTGGTGATGAAATTAAGTAGGTACACAAAGTCGTTACTTTGTGTACCTACTTAATTTCATCACCACTCGTCGTGCCTGCGTGGGTTCGAACTCAAGACTTACAACGTGTAAGTTGGGACCGAAACCACTGGGCCACCACTGACTGCTCTACTACTAGAATGTGGGCCGAACTAATTACTAAAACTACACCAACGACTTTGGGTGAATTTCAATAAAGAAACTGAACGCGCATCTCAGCACATCTAAACCACGTTCAAGAGCTGTCATATTTTCAATTATCTACCTAGCCTTTTTCCGACTATGTTGGGGTCGGCTTCCAGTTCTAGTTGCTGCTGAGTACCAGTATTTTACATGGAGTGACTGCCTATCTGACCTCCACAACCCAGTAACTGGGTAATAATAATATACCTCTTGGTAAGACTGGTTGTCAGACTTTCGGGCTTCTGACGACCCGGAACGACTGTCACAGATCCACGAAAGACAGCTGGGACCAACAGCTTAATGTGATTTCCGAGGCACGGGGGTGTCTTGGTATGTAAAGACGGTCCCCATCTACGGACAAACCGCGGCAAGTGTAGCTTAACCTGATCGATCGACCTGTGCGGCTACTATTACTTAGCCACAAGCCCCTCCCTGACAAAAAATTTCAATACTGAAAAGATACCCTAGGCCTATCTTTTCGGTATTGACATTTTTTATATATTCGCTAGAAGGAAACATAACAACGAAATTGAAAACCTTATTTGTAACCATGTAAACAATACCCACTCAATTGAACATCAATATCAATAGAACCGCCGCAGAACTCGGCGGAAAACACTTCAAATAAAATTCACATCAGCTACCAAATTGCGAAAAAAATCAGTCCATGGAATTCGCGAACAATGCATAAAAAGGTCACGTATACATATTAAATTATCGGTTTTGGAGAAATAAAACATATTACAAATCAATTGATATATGCTTAATATGCGGAGCACGGGTGCCCCAGTTAGTATGGTAAGAGAAGTCTGTTCGGAATCTGGGAATGGTATATGGAATTATAGTGAGAAAAAAATTTGGTCCTTTGTTACGGATCGTCGGTTTCCGTGAGTGAGTGTTCGTGAAATTAAGTCAAGTTAAGTTGGGTGGGACGTGAGACTGTCTATGTCTACAAGTAAAAAATAAAGGCCTCTTTTTGAATAAGCATAATCAGCCATTAATGTTCCTCTCATTCTCTCGGTGTCTTCGAATTTTTGGTTCTAGGACATGCCGGCTTCCTCACGATGTATTCCTTCGCCGTTTTGAGAGCAGTGGTAATGAAATAATTTACACAAAGTAAAACACCTGTCTGGCTTCGAACCTACGATCTACAATTCGTAAATTGCCGCCGTTACGAATTGGCCACCACTGCTTTTTTTGGATGAATACAGTGAACGATAGCGACTGTATTTTGCCCTAACTTCTCGCGATAAAAAGGGATCGTTTCGTCATCATCATTCAGTCGAAAGACGTCCACTGCTGGGCATAAACCTCCCCTGAAAGTCGCATCAACAGGTCTTGTGCTTTTTGCATCCAACGGATTCCGACGACATTCACTAATCCATCGGATTGTTTATTTCAATAAAATGTACTTTAGTCATTCAAGTTACAATGACTCGTAGATAATATTTAACACATTATTACTACAATACAAAACCAAAACCAACTTTATTTAAACACTGTCACTTCATTACCGACGACTGTAAGTGCCGTGCAAGTCACTGCATTGTCGTATGTATGTACATTTGCTTAGAAAACCTTTGGAAACACAAAAACTACTCTTTTCCCTTACCCGGAATTCACGATTTCCTACTTCTTTTACAGCCGATTCAAGAGATTGACGCACCATAAGTTATGGTGCCATAAACAAGATATTGTCTACAGCCCACCTCGTTGGTATCGCGTGCCTGATTTCAATCTTTCAGAACTATGCGATAAGACCGTCAAGTTTGGGTATATTTGCTACGACTTCCGTAACATTGTATAGATATTTCACTTTTTTGGTTGTATTCTTGATAAGACTTGAGGAAATTATTGGGATATTTTTTTCCTAACAGTTTCTGTTCACGCTATGTTTCTTAAAATCATAATATTGTTGAGCCTAGCCAGCACGGTGGCCGCAAAAACTGCCTTATTTAAGAAGAATGTGTGGTTAGCTCTACACGAAGTAATTCTAGTTTCAAATGTCAACTTATGTGATTGTTTCGTCTGCCCAGCCATCAGCCATTGGAGTCGGCATTCAGTCTAACCGGATGCAGCTGAATATCAGTATTTTACATGGAGCGACTGTCTGATCTGTCTTCCACAGTCCAGTTACTGGGTAATAGCATACCCTTAGTTAAGACTGGTTGCCAGACTTTCGGGCTTCTGACGAACCGTAACGACTGTCATAGATCAGCGAATCACAGCAGAGACCAACAACTTAACGTGCTTTCCGAGGCATGTTTCCGAGGGGTCTTGGTATAACAAAATGGTAACCCATCCACGGACCAATCGCGGCAAGCGTAGCTTAACCTGATCGATCTACCCGTGCGGCTGTTATTACTAAGCCTTAAGATAGAAGTTACTACAGTCAATTAAATTGCTTAATTGTCTTGATAACAGATTTGAATAGGCTTTCAGAACTGTAGGATAAGATTTTAATTTTTTTCACAGGTAGGTAACCTAATATTTGTTTTTGCGGTACCAGTACTCAAGATAGTAAAATTCTTAATATTTCATCTTCATTTCACGTTTTATAGCGAAGTTTATTAATTTTATAATTTACGACTTACCTTGTAGATTTTATCGTTTACTTTCAAATTACGTGAAGTAACATTTTACTCAAAATGTTAGGCTTATTAGGTACCTACGCATAGGAACGAAGATAGGAAGTTTTATTACATAGCTCAGAAAGAGTGACCAAACGTTTATATATCTTACGATTTTCTTTTCTACGTACGCTTTTCAAAGCTATCTGCCTAGCCTTTTACCAACTATGTTGGAATCAGCTTTCATTCTTACCAAATTCGTTCCTTCCTCGTGGTTTAACTTAGCAGTCAAACTGATTTGACCACGAGGAATTTTAACAGTCTTCATGGTCAAACTTTTACTATATAACCTCTTTGAACATACTGTATACGATGTAGTCTTATTGTACAGGGATAAATAAAAATTCACGATTGAATAATTGGATATCAGTATTTTACATGGAACATCTGACCCCCACGACCCACTTATTGGGTAACATGATACTTCTTGGTAAGACTGGTGGACGTATTTTTCGGGCTTCGGCCACCCGTGGCGACTGTCAAAGATCCAAGAATGACGGCCGGGACCAGCGGCTTAACGTGCTTTCCAAGGCACGGAGCAGTCTCAATATGTAATGGATAGTCCCCATCCACGAACCAACCGCGTCTAGTGTAGGTTAAGCTACGACCGACCCGTGCTGTTAAAATTTAGCCGCGAGCCACTCTAAGAGCAGGAAAAAGAAAGTATATTTTATTTATCTTACGATCTCTTAACATTTACGTACGAGACTGCACATGGCTGAAATTCCGTCCGTGAAATTAATTACACATAACAACATAATCAACCATAATTTTCCCACTGCTGGGACACAGGCCTCCTCTCTGTGAGAGGAAATGGGCCATAATCCACCACACGGAACAAGTGCGGGTTGGTAGATGTCACATGTCTTCGAATTTTTGGTTCTGGGATATGCTGGTTTCTTCACGATGCTAAGGACCCTGTTAGGGCACAGCAATAGTAAAAAACAAATACAAAAAAAACACAAAATGAACTATTAATCATATTTATTAACTAACTAGCTGTGCCCCGCGGTTTCACTCGCATAAGTTTCGATCCCGTGGGAAAATCGGGATAAAGAGTATTCCATATGTTCATCCTGGTTATAAACCATATGTGTGCCAAATTCCATCCAAATCCGTTCATTAGTTATTGCGTGAAAGAGTAACAGACATCCATCCATCACGCTTATAATATACTAGCTGCGCCCCGCGGTTTCACCCGCATAAGTTTCGATCCCGTGGGAATATCGGGATAAAAAGTATCCTATGTGTTATTCCTGGTTATAAACTATCTGTGTGCCAAATTTCATCCAAATCCGTTCAGTAGTTTTTGCGTGAAAGAGTAACAAACATCCATACATCCATACAAACTTTCGCATTTATAATATTATAGTAGGAAGTAGGGTTCACAAGGTAACTACAACAGGTAACAATCACACTATATTACTAAGTTCACATTTATTATATTAACTTAACCTCGGCATGAGCTATACTCTCATACCTTGTTATTTATTATATCACAACTAAGAGGAAAAAGACCTTGATTTAACCCTTTAACGTTCTCAAAAGTACTACCCAGAAGCCAGGTGGTATTTATATAATTTAATAACCCCACATCGCGCTGGTACAAGAAATGGTGTAATATCATAATTTATATAAGAAACAACTCCCCATGTGATTGTAGGTAATAACTTCAAACTCAAATCCAGCGTGTTTGCTTTATGGTAGATATTAATTAGTTTAATGTAGCCGGGAAAACGGCTCACGGAGTTTGGAAATACGAACGGAGTAATCTTTGGAGGGAGTTAAAATCCGTCGGTTGAATAATAATTGTAATCAACTATGAATGGAACAATTTTTATTGTATGTATAGAAAACTAACTATTCACACTAGATACTAAATTTAATGACCAACTAACTTACTATACAAATAAATACAAACAAACAAGCTATATTCAAATTTTATTTGTTTCAAATTGACGTTCTTTCAAGTTAAACAAATATCAACTTTATTTAAATGTTGCTTAGGTTAATTCTGATTAGCACTATTGAAATAGTTATAAAAATGTTTGAAGTTGTAGCGTAAACTGAACTTTATTATGTAGAAATTAAAGTTATTTTTCCATAAATTCATATTTGTTTACATTTTTGGCGACTATGTCACGATTTTCGTTTATGTGAATTGTGTCAATTTTACTACTGTTATTAATTCTATTGTTTTTTTTTTCTTTTGTTTACCATTTTTTCTATGTTACCAATTTTATTCAATTAATTTTATATTTATGACCATCATTTTAAATGTTAGAAAATAACATTTAAAATGAAAATACATTTTAATTTTATCTCTATTTATGCGCTTGTGTTAGTAAATGTATCAATTTACAAATGTATTATTTATTTTTTATTTAATTTTATTTATTTACCAATGTTGTCATTGTCAATTCATTTTTTTTTTAAATTTCATTTCCATGTTCGATGTTACCAATTTTCGATATTACCAATTATATTTTAATTTAATTGAAAACTAGCTTATTAAGTTAGCTTATTTTTCCAGTTTATTGTTTTATGCATGTGGTTTTCATAAGTAATTGTCGCAATGTAATTTAATTTTAATAATTTATTATATATTTATATAGGATTGATACAATCAATTTTATCCCAACCAACTTCAGAAGGTGCCAAAAAGTTAAGTCATTTAATAACAGTCCTTCATCAGTGACTTCTATCCTTACCCCAAGTGTTTTATTTAATTGTTTAAGAGCGTTTACAACGTACGGCATTTCATACTTACAAACTTTCAAGTCCTTGT
The DNA here is from genome assembly GCA_949629185.1 of Apamea crenata. Taxonomy (NCBI): domain Eukaryota; kingdom Metazoa; phylum Arthropoda; class Insecta; order Lepidoptera; family Noctuidae; genus Apamea; species Apamea crenata. Next base: position 1,868,567 of record OX451375.1, read on the forward strand.
TTTTCGAAATGCATGAACCGATTTTAATGAAACTTCATACGCATAAGCAGAATACATAGGTTTAAAAAGTTAGTTAAGAACATTTTCGAAATGTCTTATTTAAAAAAAGATAATTGGAAAACTCTGTTTCTATGGAAAATTTAAAATCGGTCTAATTTAGCTGTAACACTATTTTTCAAAAATGTTCTCAATTAACTTTTTAGATCTATATATCCTGCTTATGCGTAGGAAGTTTTCTTAAGAGACCGTCCAACTATTAACATGATAAGTATACTTAAAATATATTTCAACATCCTACTAATACGAGTATTATACTAAAACTATTAAAAAACTAAAATATTGCGTCGAAATATTCCTCCACATCGCTGCCGACTGGTAATGTACCCAAGAGACTGGCGGCATTGCCACGTTGTATGGCAATTCTTAGCCTTTTGGCCAAAGTAAAAGCCAGCCCTTGGGTCACGGGAACCAGCCGCTTAACAAACATTGAACAAGCAATGAGCACTCGGACCCCACGGCCCGAGGGTTTCAACATCAAACGGCTCGAAAATATAATTTCCGATAAGGTTTGTTATATCTTTAGTTTTTAATAGTTTTAGTTAGTATAGGATATTATACTTTTGTTTTAATCATTTGTAGTGTATTTAGTATTAGAAGTTTGTAAATATAATGCTTATTGTTAAAGTTAATAAAAGTTCCAGTTATCATACTAATATTATAAATGTGAAAGTTTGTATGGATGGATGGATGTTTGTTACTCTGTCACGCAAAAACTACAGAACGGATTTGGATAAAATTTGGCACACAGATGGTTTATAACCAGGATTATTAACATATAAGATACTTTTTATCCCGATATACCCACGGGATCGAAACTTATGCGGGTGAAACCGCGGGGCGCAGCTAGTATTTAAATAACACTACCCCATTTCACTTAATTAACCCTAGACTTAATTTATTAAATCATCACAAAAACCCTTACCTAATCTTGCTTATTTCAACTCAAATATGCACTTGGACTTTAAAAGCTAACTCAGAAGGACCTGCGGCATAAAATATAAAGAGCTAGGTCCACGTAATGTTAGCCAGTTAGACATTTACATATTTAATATTCCTATTCTGAAATAGTACAATACTGTAATGGTCCGGCTGTCATAGCGCTGGAGGTTGAATTAGGAAAATGGAGCGGAATGTTTTTAGGTGTACACAATGGCCGTAGTTGGGCCAGTGGAGTATATATTTTGTTTAATGTATAATATTATGTAGATGGGGTCACTATGGGTTGGAGAGTGTTTAAGAGTTATTTATTTTTGTTATTTCACTGACTTCTTGTTCTAGCAGCTTCGGTCTTGGGGTCGGACAAAGTGTAAGTGTGGGTTTTTTTTATCAGGAATTACTCAGTAGAAGCTCGGAGTTTAGACTTGTGCGGTAGACGTCAATAAGCACCTATTACATGGGACATAAATATAAGTGGCGAAATGTGGGTGTGCGTATTACAGGTTCACCTCTGCCTAACCCTTCGGGGTTTACAGGCGTGGTGTTATGTTTAGTGTTGTTTATCTGTAAGAGACTGTAAGTTACGATTCTTGACTTAGACCTGATTTTTCTGTTGACAGACAATTTTTATTCTTGGAAGAACTTTCAAAAATTCAAAACCTCCTCAGGTAAATTTATCTGATGTTGCAGAATCAGCCCCCAGGCGAAGTTATATTGTGTTTTTCTGTTACGAAATTGCGAATCTCTTACATTTTATTATTACTTATACATTTATTATACACATGTATACCCCATGTTGAATACATTTTCATAACTTCGAAATTACTGAATAAATAATTAATTTGACTTCACTCAAATTTACGTTATAACTAAAGGTTTTTATTCATGAACCATGTTTGTTTTTGGCTGCACGCAATTTTTAACCGAAGAAAGAAACGCCACAACAAAATTAATTATGTTGCGTAAAATAGTGCTACTTGATTGATCCTTGTTGATTGTTTTCTTTGCACCCGCCTCAGAATTAGTTATTTATATTAATTTAGGAGCTTAGCTAGACTAATGGCCGATTCCTGGGGGCTTACTACCAGCTCTTATAGCAGGGCGGAAGTTGAATGGAACTGCATTTTTGTACTTATTCATAGAACAAAAAAGCAGTGCAGTTCAACTTCTTCCTTGTAATTTACGGAACCGTTCATCTGCCTAGCCTTTTTCCAATTATGCTGGGGTCGGCTTCCAGTCTAACCGGATGCAGCTGAATACCAGTATTTTACATGGAGCGACTGCCTATCACACCTCCACTACCCAGTTACTGGGTAATACAGACTTTTGGGCTTCTGACGACCCGTAATAACTGTCAAAGATTCACGAATGGCAGCCAGGACCGACGGCTTTACGTGGTTACCGAGACACGGGAGAGTCTTGTTATGACACACACAGATGGTCAATCGTAGCTTAACCTGATCGATCGACCCGTGCGGCTGTTATTACTTAGCCACAAGCCCCTCAATTTACGGACCGTTATTGGTTAAAATTAAGACTCCTGTATATTTACCAATAATGAAGCAAAAAAGCTTTGCAGAGTAGACCCTCCCATATGGAAGTAGGTATCACAGGTAAAATTAGCTTACCTACGAATCTATTTATATCCCCAGTTTGATAATAACAAATGTTACCTGAAAACGATTCGTTTTTTGTTTATAGTAACCGAGCAAAAAAGACTGGTTGCCAGACTTTCGGGCTTCTGACGAACCGTAACGACTGTCATAGATCAGCGAATCACAGCAGAGACCAACAACTTAACGTGCTTTCCGAGGCATGTTTCCGAGGGGTCTTGGTATAACAAAATGGTAACCCATCCACGGACCAATCGCGGCAAGCGTAGCTTAACCTGATCGATCTACCCGTGCGGCTGTTATTACTAAGCCTTAAGATAGAAGTTACTACAGTCAATTAAATTGCTTAATTGTCTTGATAACAGATTTGAATAGGCTTTCAGAACTGTAGGATAAGATTTTAATTTTTTTCACAGGTAGGTAACCTAATATTTGTTTTTGCGGTACCAGTACTCAAGATAGTAAAATTCTTAATATTTCATCTTCATTTCACGTTTTATAGCGAAGTTTATTAATTTTATAATTTACGACTTACCTTGTAGATTTTATCGTTTACTTTCAAATTACGTGAAGTAACATTTTACTCAAAATGTTAGGCTTATTAGGTACCTACGCATAGGAACGAAGATAGGAAGTTTTATTACATAGCTCAGAAAGAGTGACCAAACGTTTATATATCTTACGATTTTCTTTTCTACGTACGCTTTTCAAAGCTATCTGCCTAGCCTTTTACCAACTATGTTGGAATCAGCTTTCATTCTTACCAAATTCGTTCCTTCCTCGTGGTTTAACTTAGCAGTCAAACTGATTTGACCACGAGGAATTTTAACAGTCTTCATGGTCAAACTTTTACTATATAACCTCTTTGAACATACTGTATACGATGTAGTCTTATTGTACAGGGATAAATAAAAATTCACGATTGAATAATTGGATATCAGTATTTTACATGGAACATCTGACCCCCACGACCCACTTATTGGGTAACATGATACTTCTTGGTAAGACTGGTGGACGTATTTTTCGGGCTTCGGCCACCCGTGGCGACTGTCAAAGATCCAAGAATGACGGCCGGGACCAGCGGCTTAACGTGCTTTCCAAGGCACGGAGCAGTCTCAATATGTAATGGATAGTCCCCATCCACGAACCAACCGCGTCTAGTGTAGGTTAAGCTACGACCGACCCGTGCTGTTAAAATTTAGCCGCGAGCCACTCTAAGAGCAGGAAAAAGAAAGTATATTTTATTTATCTTACGATCTCTTAACATTTACGTACGAGACTGCACATGGCTGAAATTCCGTCCGTGAAATTAATTACACATAACAACATAATCAACCATAATTTTCCCACTGCTGGGACACAGGCCTCCTCTCTGTGAGAGGAAATGGGCCATAATCCACCACACGGAACAAGTGCGGGTTGGTAGATGTCACATGTCTTCGAATTTTTGGTTCTGGGATATGCTGGTTTCTTCACGATGCTAAGGACCCTGTTAGGGCACAGCAATAGTAAAAAACAAATACAAAAAAAACACAAAATGAACTATTAATCATATTTATTAACTAACTAGCTGTGCCCCGCGGTTTCACTCGCATAAGTTTCGATCCCGTGGGAAAATCGGGATAAAGAGTATTCCATATGTTCATCCTGGTTATAAACCATATGTGTGCCAAATTCCATCCAAATCCGTTCATTAGTTATTGCGTGAAAGAGTAACAGACATCCATCCATCACGCTTATAATATACTAGCTGCGCCCCGCGGTTTCACCCGCATAAGTTTCGATCCCGTGGGAATATCGGGATAAAAAGTATCCTATGTGTTATTCCTGGTTATAAACTATCTGTGTGCCAAATTTCATCCAAATCCGTTCAGTAGTTTTTGCGTGAAAGAGTAACAAACATCCATACATCCATACAAACTTTCGCATTTATAATATTAGTAGGAAGTAGGGTTCACAAGGTAACTACAACAGGTAACAATCACACTATATTACTAAGTTCACATTTATTATATTAACTTAACCTCGGCATGAGCTATACTCTCATACCTTGTTATTTATTATATCACAACTAAGAGGAAAAAGACCTTGATTTAACCCTTTAACGTTCTCAAAAGTACTACCCAGAAGCCAGGTGGTATTTATATAATTTAATAACCCCACATCGCGCTGGTACAAGAAATGGTGTAATATCATAATTTATATAAGAAACAACTCCCCATGTGATTGTAGGTAATAACTTCAAACTCAAATCCAGCGTGTTTGCTTTATGGTAGATATTAATTAGTTTAATGTAGCCGGGAAAACGGCTCACGGAGTTTGGAAATACGAACGGAGTAATCTTTGGAGGGAGTTAAAATCCGTCGGTTGAATAATAATTGTAATCAACTATGAATGGAACAATTTTTATTGTATGTATAGAAAACTAACTATTCACACTAGATACTAAATTTAATGACCAACTAACTTACTATACAAATAAATACAAACAAACAAGCTATATTCAAATTTTATTTGTTTCAAATTGACGTTCTTTCAAGTTAAACAAATATCAACTTTATTTAAATGTTGCTTAGGTTAATTCTGATTAGCACTATTGAAATAGTTATAAAAATGTTTGAAGTTGTAGCGTAAACTGAACTTTATTATGTAGAAATTAAAGTTATTTTTCCATAAATTCATATTTGTTTACATTTTTGGCGACTATGTCACGATTTTCGTTTATGTGAATTGTGTCAATTTTACTACTGTTATTAATTCTATTGTTTTTTTTTTCTTTTGTTTACCATTTTTTCTATGTTACCAATTTTATTCAATTAATTTTATATTTATGACCATCATTTTAAATGTTAGAAAATAACATTTAAAATGAAAATACATTTTAATTTTATCTCTATTTATGCGCTTGTGTTAGTAAATGTATCAATTTACAAATGTATTATTTATTTTTTATTTAATTTTATTTATTTACCAATGTTGTCATTGTCAATTCATTTTTTTTTTAAATTTCATTTCCATGTTCGATGTTACCAATTTTCGATATTACCAATTATATTTTAATTTAATTGAAAACTAGCTTATTAAGTTAGCTTATTTTTCCAGTTTATTGTTTTATGCATGTGGTTTTCATAAGTAATTGTCGCAATGTAATTTAATTTTAATAATTTATTATATATTTATATAGGATTGATACAATCAATTTTATCCCAACCAACTTCAGAAGGTGCCAAAAAGTTAAGTCATTTAATAACAGTCCTTCATCAGTGACTTCTATCCTTACCCCAAGTGTTTTATTTAATTGTTTAAGAGCGTTTACAACGTACGGCATTTCATACTTACAAACTTTCAAGTCCTTGTTTTTCGAAATGCATGAACCGATTTTAATGAAACTTCATACGCATAAGCAGAATACATAGGTTTAAAAAGTTAGTTAAGAACATTTTCGAAATGTCTTATTTAAAAAAAGATAATTGGAAAACTCTGTTTCTATGGAAAATTTAAAATCGGTCTAATTTAGCTGTAACACTATTTTTCAAAAATGTTCTCAATTAACTTTTTAGATCTATATATCCTGCTTATGCGTAGGAAGTTTTCTTAAGAGACCGTCCAACTATTAACATGATAAGTATACTTAAAATATATTTCAACATCCTACTAATACGAGTATTATACTAAAACTATTAAAAAACTAAAATATTGCGTCGAAATATTCCTCCACATCGCTGCCGACTGGTAATGTACCCAAGAGACTGGCGGCATTGCCACGTTGTATGGCAATTCTTAGCCTTTTGGCCAAAGTAAAAGCCAGCCCTTGGGTCACGGGAACCAGCCGCTTAACAAACATTGAACAAGCAATGAGCACTCGGACCCCACGGCCCGAGGGTTTCAACATCAAACGGCTCGAAAATATAATTTCCGATAAGGTTTGTTATATCTTTAGTTTTTAATAGTTTTAGTTAGTATAGGATATTATACTTTTGTTTTAATCATTTGTAGTGTATTTAGTATTAGAAGTTTGTAAATATAATGCTTATTGTTAAAGTTAATAAAAGTTCCAGTTATCATACTAATATTATAAATGTGAAAGTTTGTATGGATGGATGGATGTTTGTTACTCTGTCACGCAAAAACTAAAGAACGGATTTGGATAAAATTTGGCACACAGATGGTTTATAACGAGGATTATTAACATATAAGATACTTTTTATCCCGATATACCCACGGGATCGAAACTTATGCGGTAGAAACCGCGGGGCGCAGCTAGTATTTAAATAACACTACCCCATTTCACTTAATTAACCCCAGACTTTATTTATTAAATCATCACAAAAACCCTTACCTAATCTTGCTTATTTCAACTCAAATATGCACTTGGACTTTAAAAGCTAACTCAGAAGGACCTGCGGCATAAAATATAAGAGCTAGGTCCACGTAATGTTAGCCAGTTAGACATTTACATATTTAATATTCCTATTCTGAAATAGTACAATACTGTAATGGTCCGGCTGTCATAGCGCTGGAGGTTGAATTAGGAAAATGGAGCGGAATGTTTTTAGGTGTACACAATGGCCGTAGTTGGGCCAGTGGAGTATATATTTTGTTTAATGTATAATATTATGTAGATGGGGTCACTATGGGTTGGAGAGTGTTTAAGAGTTATTTATTTTCATTATTTCACTGCCTTCTTGTTCTAGCAGCTTCGGTCTTGGGGTCGGACATAGTGTAAGTGTGGGTTTTTTTATCAGGAATTACTCAGTAGAAGCTTGGAGTTTAGACTTGTGCGGTAGACGGCAATAGGCACGTCCCCTATTACATGGGACTTAAATATAAGTGGCGAAATGTGGGTGTGCGTATTACAGGTTCACCTCTGCCTAACCCTTCGGGGTTTACAGGCGTGGTGTTATGTTTAGTGTTGTTTATCTGTAAGAGACTGTAAGTTACGATTCTTGACTTAGACCTGATTTTTCTGTTGACAGACAATTTTTATTCTTGGAAGAACTTTCAAAAATTCAAAACCTCCTCAGGTAAATTTATCTGATGTTGCAGAATCAGCCCCCAGGCGAAGTTATATTGTGTTTTTCTGTTACGAAATTGCGAATCTCTTACATTTTATTATTACTGATACATTTATTATACACATGTATGCCCCATGTTGAATACATTTTCATAACTTCGAAATTAATGAATAAATAATTAATTTGACTTCACTCAAATTTCCATTATAACTAAAGGTTTTTATTCATGAACCATGTTTGTTTTTGGCTGCACGCAATTTTTTACCGAAGAAAGAAATGCCACAACAACAAAATTAATTATGTTCAGCGTAAAATAGTGCTACTTGATTGATCCTTGTTGATTGTTTTCTTGGCACCCGCCTCAAAATTAGTTATTTATATTCATTTAGGAGCTTAGCTAGACTAATGGCCGATTCCTGGGGGCTTACTGCCAGCTCTTATATCAGGGCGGAAGTTGAATGGAACTGCATTTTTGTACTTATTCATAGAACAAAAAAGCAGTGCAGTTCAATTTCTTCCTTGTAATTTACGGAACCGTTCATCTGCCTAGCCTTTTTCCAATTATGCTGGGGTCGGCTTCCAGTCTAACCGGATGCAGCTGAATACCAGTATTTTACATGGAGCGACTGCCTATCACACCTCCACTACCCAGTTACTGGGTAATACAGACTTTTGGGCTTCTGATGACCCGTAATAACTGTCAAAGATCCACGAATGGCAGCCAGGACCAAGGCTTTACGTGGTTTCCGAGACACGGGAGAGTCTTGTTATGACACACGTCAAGCTACGCTTGACACATAGGTTGGTTCGGTCGGTCCCGATCCTACACTCCTACACTCTTTCGAATATTGACTATGGTCCCGACCCAACTGAGCCAATCCGAACTTTTTTCGCATTTTTCAATAATATTCGGTTCGGTCATGTGTCGGTCCGATCCGAACATTCGCACTTTGCACTTCGGAGTAGGCCCCCAGAATTCCCTAAACGTGTTTCACGCAGACATTACCAAGCGAATATAAAAAGGTTTTTCCAAATACCTACGGGTCCCTAATACCGAACAGTATAGGCAGCACGTATAAACCCTAAGTAGGACTTTATTAAATTCTCTTCTGACATTTTTACTGAAAAACATTCTTTTTTGTACTTATTTACTTTTTCGGTGTCGTGAACTGTAAATAATAATCAGCCCGTATTGTCACACTGCTCGGCAAAGGAGTTACCGACGTAGCTTGCAGAGTAAGCAAACTGAAGTGGCAGTGGGCTGGCCATGTTTTTCGAAGGACCGATGGCCGGTGGAGCAGACGAGTCCTGGGGGTCTACTCCGAATGTTCGGCCGTTTCCTGCTATGAAGTTCCTGTTTAGTTCGGTCGGTTCCGATCTTATACTCCTACACTCTTTCGAATATTGACTATGGTCCCGACCCAACTGAGCCAATCCGAACTTTTTTCGCATTTTCAATAATATTTAGTTCGCCATGTGTCGGTCCGATCCGAACATTCGCAATTTGCACTTCGGAGTAGACCCCCTGGACTGGAGACCGCGTATCGGCAAGCGTAGAGTGGGACGCCTACATAAAGAAGGTGGCTGGGATGGATTGGATACGGAAAGCGGAAGACAGGGTGTTGTGGCGCAGCCTGGGATAGGCCTATGTCCAGCTGTGGACATAGGCTGACTTGAGGGCAAAGACCTCCCTTTCCTTTTTCCACTCAACTTGATCCTGACCCAATATGGACCAATCCCTCATATAGGCGTCAAGTTCGTGCTATCATCTCCACCTGGTCTTCCGTGATGCCGGTGGACGTTTCCAGGGACCCATGCTGTGGTGGTCTGTGGTAAGGAGATTATTAATACCCGCGGCGGCGCGTGTCGTTGCCCACAATGTTACCACTTCATATATTTCATGTTTATACTCGTACCATCTTTTTGTAATGTATATTTATTTTATTTGTTATTTTGTTTTCTTTTTATATCTAATCGTATGCTGCACTGGTTGACGTCATCACGTCAACGCCGGCTGTCGCTGAAAACCAGCGCTGGGGCTCTGTCTCGCGTAGAGTCTTAGCATTATGCTGAACGATGGCCGTTTTGCGAAGACGTGACGCATGTTTTCCTCCAACTTGTTATTTTTTTGTGTTTGTATTCTTTTAATGCGTCATGTTTACTGCAAATAAACGTATTTTCTTTCTTAGCCCACAATGCATTCGACATGTGGCAAATGTGCCCGGCCCAGTCCCATTTGAGCTTAGCTGCTAATTGTAGCTTTGACGGCACGGTTGGTGCAGTGGTTAAGCGATTGACTGCTGCGCTGCGTGTCGCGGGTTCGATTCCCGCACGGAACAAATATTTGTATGGCCTACAAGTAGTTGTTCCGGGTCTGGCTGTTTGAGAATGTGAGTTTATTAAATGCTTGTAAACGCACCCACGATACAGGAGAAATTCCTAGTGTGGGGCAACGTTTTAAAAAAAAAAATAAACTGTACACTGTTCACTGTGAACTGTAGTAACAAGTGTGTAAATTTCAGCCCCTGATTTTCTTACGAGTAGTATAATCAGTCTATAATGTTCCCACTGCTGGGACACAGGCCTCCTGCTGGGACACAGGCCTCCTTTCTGTGAAAAGGAGTAGGCCGTATTCCACTACGTCGGCCTAGTGCGACCTAGATGTCACATTTCTTAGAATTTTTGGTTCTAGGACATGTCGGTTTCCTCACGATGTTTTCGTTCACCGTTTTGAGGCCAGTGGTGATGAAGTAAGTGTAGTTTGTTTGTTTGAACGCCCTAATCTCTGGAACTACCAGTCAGATTTGACAAAATATTTTTGCATTTGATAGCCTAACTCTTGAGGAAGGATATAAGTTATATCTTTTATGTTAACATTACGCTAATACCCTTAGGAGCCGAGCAAAAAGTCAGAAATAACGCTAAAGGAACTAATATCGCGAGTGGACGATGCGATGCTACAGAAGTTATTTTATGTTCGAGTAAAATAAGAAATTTCACGCGGAAGAAATTGCGGGCAGAAGCTCGTACCCACCTAATAAAATTGTATTTCATAAATTGATGCTTAAATGTACCATATTCAAGCATACATCAAACAAACTCAAACCAAGAGACAGAAAATCATTTCGTCATTAACTTCTGGATTCACTTGCGTTAACGTCTGATCCTATTGACATTTATAAGTCCTCCATTGAACAACTCCTATTCAATTCATCCAATAGGAAAAATATCAGCAAAATCTCACGGAACTTCTTGAAGCGAACATTACAGAAAAACGTGCAAATGGACGGAAATACTTAAATTTTTTCCTTTATTTTTTAGAAGTTTGAATAGAATTTTTAGTAAAAACGTCGGGATTTGTCCATAACAGCTTTTTAAAAGGAAGTAAAATCAAAGTAGGCTATTCTGTTTTACTTAGTTATTTGTCCTCACGGTTCAGGACGCAGCATAATCAGCCATCATGTTACCACTGCTAGGACACCGGCCGCCTCTCTTCGAGAGGGAGTGGGCTGTAATCTACCACGCGGTCCCCGTGCGGGTTGGTAGATGTCACATGTCTTGATTCTTTGGTTCTAGGACATGCCGGTTTCCTCACGATGTTTTCCTTCACCGTTTTGAGAGCAGTGATGGTGGAATAACACACCTGGCTGGGTTTGAACCCACGACCTAGGAAAAGACGGACTTCGCTTAAAATAGATATACCACCACGGAGTATATATTTTAGTTGAAGTACGTCAACAACAAAAAAAAGTAAAGTCGGCGTACCGACAAACCAACTACAAGGGGTTTGGCGGTACGTAGAATTAGAAATATCTTGTATTGGGAACTAACCTCTTCGACATAGACCACAGAATAAGCAAACTGAAGTGAAGTGTCATTGGGTCAAAATCAAAATCAATTGGCAAACGTAAGGTAGGACGTTCTCAAAGTACAACATTCGCAGGGTGACTGGTAGCAGCTAGTTAAGAGAAGCCGAAGATCGAGCGTGAAGTTGTGAGATTGAATAGACCTATGTACACACGGCTGCACGTCAAGCTATAAAAAACCAGTTTGTCTTGGCCTCACTTAGTATGATGTTTTCTCACAATGAACGGTCAGCCAATACTGGTTGAGCATAGCTTGATGTGTTGCCGTGTGTATAGTGGAATGTAACAGGCTGTCGATGATTAATGAATACGTTGTCTGTCTGTAATGAAAATCACAACAATTATTAGTTTGGATCATACTTAATATACCCATCACCATCATCGTCACTCTCTTATTCAGATTTATTTGGGGTCGGCGTAGCACGTCCTTTTTCTATTATATTGTATTGTATTTACTAGCAGCGCCCCGCGGTTTCACCCGCATAACTTGTGATTCCGTAGGAATTTCCGGATAAAAAAGTATACTACTTATGTATTAGTCCTGGTTATAAACTATCTGTGTGCCAAATTTCATCCAAATCCGCGTAGGAGTTTTTGCGTGAACGAATAACAAACATCCATCCATCCATCTCACAAACTTTCGCGTTTATAATATTAAGTAGGATTTGCCGTTAGAAAACCCGTAAATTATTGTGATCAAAGTTACAGCAATGAATATACTTGGCTTGGCTGGTAATTTGTCTTCGGACGACGCAACGAACTCTTTCATAAGGAGCTCTTCGACCAAATTTCGTGAATATTATGTAAGATTGGAAGTTCACTAACAATTGGCATCTTATCCCGAAAAGTTTCAAGAGTCAATTGAAAGAAAGGTCAAACTGTCTTGAGTTATGTAGGTACCTAAATAGGCGACTAGCCCCATTTCTGAAGGCAGATTCCAAGGTCTAGAAAGGCGATTCCAAGGTCATTGCTTAATTTGATCTAGGGCGGAAAAAACCGTGAGTAGATTTTCAATTGCAAAATAGCCCAGTTGTTGTTGCTGTTATTTTATTTAAATTCCCGGTCAGATAAATTGCGAAGGTTTTTCTGACAAAAATACGCAATAGTAACCCGGAGTTTGGAACTGTGCCCGATATACATAAATATGCTCGCTGTCACTCAACTTAATCTGACGAAACGTGGGTTTAATATAATACCTCTACCAATCTCTTTGAAGAAAATGGCGTAATGCATTATATTACTATCGAAATTACAACTTTATTATGGACTTTATAAGTCCTTCAGCGGGTTTTGAAAACGGTTTCATAAAACTTAACTACGTTCAGCCAAAAATACTTAAATAATACCATGGCCAGAGACCATCCTTCGTCTTAAAAAGAAAATAACGCCTTCAAATTTAACCCTAAAATAACGTAGCTCCATTGTCACGTCGAAAATCACTGAAAGACATTTCATTAACCCTTTCTTGATGAAATTAAGTAAAGGGTCCCGTCTACCCCTTACTTTGCGACGCCGACGTCGATGCTAAAAGTTATGAAGGAATTTTTCATAAATACTTTTCCCTCTTTTTTATGGAGTTGGAAGAATTTGCGATGTCAATGGTTGGTGATTAAGTGAGAGAGAGAGAGAAAGGTTCTTGGTGGAAACAGGAAAGCATGTGAATTAAGATCACATATATTTTAACAAGCACATAGAAAGTAAGTAGAGCACAGTGGCGGCCCAGTGGTAGGTAATGTTCACGTTTTACGAGTAGGTCGTAGGTTCGAACCCTGGCAAGCGCTTTACTTTGCGTAAATTATTTCATTACCACTGCTCTCAAAACGACAAAGGAAAACATCGTGAGGACACCGGTATGTCTTAGAACCAAAAATTGGAAGACATGTGATATCTCCCGACCCATACTGGGCCCGCATGGTGGATTGCGGCCCATTCCCTTTCACAGAAAGGAGGCCTGTGTCCCAGTGGTGGAAACATTATAGCTGATTATGTTTAATCGTTTACTTGAAGAACTTCATTAGTATCTACTAATGAGTCTTTGTCAGTTGTTACGGGTAGTCAGAAAACCAAAATATTTGGCAACCAGTCCCATCAAGGTAGCTGTATCATAAAGGTAACTGGGATCATCAGGTATCATCAGGTGACTGGGTTGTGGTCACGTAACATACTGGTATTCAGCTGCATCCGGTTAGACTGGAAACCGATCCCAACATTTTTGGGAAAAGGCTTGCTTGTTAGTTTTTTGTTTACTTCAAGTACTTCTAAATATCTGGTTTTAATAACTATAAAATTAACCGACAAAACAAAAAGCTAACAATTATATCAAACAACAAAAACAACTATTCAATTTACATTGAAACCTTACCGATACAAAGTGAAAGAAAACATTTATGTTTACACTTCGAAACCAAAATTTACAGAAAGTAAGTTAGCAATAACAGAAACAAGGAAATTATAAAGTTATATCTTTATACAACTGTGTTCACTACGTTATGATTTTTTTACAGAACATGCAACAAGTTGAGATAAAATGCAAAACAAAAACACTCTTCTTCACTTAGTGGTCATCGTAATTAGTGGTTTAGTAGCTTAAATATCATCAGAATTGAGTTCGTCGTGGACGTGGTACGACAGCGGCTCCCCTGACATCATCTTTGTCATCAGAAGACAGCCGCCACGCAACAGTCAGTGACAGTAATCAGCCAATGTCACTCTTATCCGACCTCTTTGGTGATTCTAGTAACTTCGTAACAAACCAAGCTGGCGCCACTTGCTGCGCCGTCAAGTATAACCCATTTAAAACGAGCATCGTAATATTATCTTCTGACATAATCTACTCCAAATCGTTTTTGTTAATCGCCATCTGCATGAACCAAGGTTTGGTTCATCAAGCACTGCTTAAAACAGAAATAAATCCACCATAACTTCTCCAAGTCCTATCATCCGCATCGCCACTGCAGTAATTTGTTTAACACTTAAACTTTAACTTAATAAATGTTCTCAAACTTATTCAAACTTGACTCTCAAAAATATAGTGACAGCTTGAAAACGGGGCCGAATGAAAACTTTCCTAAGACATTCATAATTCGAAGCAATTGTATCCGATCCCATAAAGTCACATTTATTAATATTTATCTGATTATTTTGCGTATACTGTGCAATTACTTTTTATACTCCGAGATTTATTCGGCATTTTTATTATACCAATTGTAAAATGTTACATCCGCTGCCTATTTGACAAGATGTTTATAAAATGAGAAGATATGTTTCAAAAGGGAGGTAGGCATTTGACAATATTCGTCATCCCCATGGTGAAGGAATTCATTTGAAATTCCTCACGTAATATTTTCATTTCATATTCTTTTTTGTACACAGATAATTAGTTTCAGAGTTGATATTTATTAGTTATGCTCGCCTCGGTTCTTATGTGATACTAGCTTCCGCGCTCAACTTCGTTTGCGTGAAATTGGTTGTTCCCCGACCCACGTCGCATTGCATCGCCTCCCCGCGCTTCGTTTTCACTTAGCGGTCTTTCTGGCTCTTTTCTTTTAGCCGGCCCCCTCAGGCTAGGTGGAGCGACGATCTTCACAGGGAGGCTGGTAGGAGCTGGATGACAGTTGCCAAAAATCGAGCTGAATGGCGTGCAATTGGAGAGGGTTATGTCTAGCAGCGGACTGATGCAGGATGATGATGATTCGTTCTTGAGAAAAAAAACTTAAGAAAATGCACCATGAGAGGTTTTACATACTCCCAATTTACCTTTCTTTGGTATAAGTTAACACGGAAACCTCTTTAATACAAAAACACAGAAAAACAGAGGAAGTACATTTTAACCCTACCGTAATATTTCGGCAGTTCTTTTCTACACAACCCGATAGGCCACGATTCCTATTATAAAGATTAGCATTTTCATTAACCCTCTCTCGAATGCAAAACGCCTTTGTAGGTACTAGGGGACCTTTCGATCCATGGAGGAATGAGTAAATGGATACTCACCCTTGTTATAACAATAATAAGCCCTTTTTTATTCTGAACATCTTTGCGTTGCGGTATTTTCTATAGTTTACAGAATGTCTCTTAGTTCAGTGTGCCTTTTGGCAAAGGCCTCCTCTAATAACTTACACTGAGTCCTATCTTTGGCTACTCTTCTCCAATTTGGCTCGCTGTGAGCTTTAATTACTCTTCCCATATTTTGTGGTATCTTCCCATTTACCATTGAATTATGCTTACCATTAGGTACCATTATGTCACAACTTTACTCCACTTATCTTGAATGCCTCTTAACATGTGGTCTGTCCATCTCCATTGTTGTCTATTTTGTAAAAACATCAATGATTTTTTTCTTTTCTCCAATCAGGGTTTTTCATAACCTGTCTTGTTTTTAGGGTTCCGTACCTCGAAAGGAAAAAAACGGAACCCTTATAGGATCACTTTGTTGTCCGTCCGTCCGTCTGTCTGTCAATACCCTTTTTCTCAGGAACGCGTGGAGGTATCAAGCTGGAAATTATATCAAATACTCAGGTCTATTGACCCTTGAAATCTGAGAGCTTTGAAAAAATCTTGAGCTGTGAAACAAACTTCAACAAACTTCTAAGTCAACGCAATAAAAAAATACAGCCGTTTATGCCGCAAATTTTCGACACTCGCAAGGGAATCAAAACCTACAGGGTACTTCCCGTGAACTCAGAATATTGAAATTTGGTACGAAGCAACGTCTTATAGCATATATAAAGGAAAAATTGCGAAAACCGTAAATTTAAGTTACATCATACATATAATAAAAATATTTTTAATAATTCTTAATTGTACGGGACCCTCGGTGCGCGAGTCTGACTTGGACTTGGCCGGTTTTTTTATGCTAGTCGTACTAGTTCACTCGTCATCTTTCTTCATTTCAGCCGAAAGTCGTCCACTGCTGGATATATGCCCCAAGCACCTCCACTACGACCGGTTCACCTTCACTCGTATTAATTCCATAATATTAAAATGCACCGATATTGAAAGAAGTCTCATGTGAGTCATATTGTGTGCGGGTAAAGTAAAAAAAACCATCAAAATACTTTTGCGTTCTCCTGTCATATTTTAAAAAGGTTCACATCATATTTTCTTGTCAAATACCAACTCAAATTGAAGTCTCACAGTGTAAAGTTAAAAAAAAAAAATTGCGTGTATAATTCTGCCGCGCCACTGCAGCACTTCAGCAATGTTTGCGATGAAAAGCGTGGATGGTTTTCATGCCATCATGCGGAAGCGTTGTGCGTCTCTTATGAAGCGTATACGGGCCAGCTCGAACAGCCTTCTGAGCGTGTTCGTGGGCCGCTGGGACTCGCTGATGTGGCGGCACTGGATACGACTACACACTGCGGGTGGTCGCGCCCAGGTCTTGGCATAAACTGGCACTCCTGTGCAGTGCCACTTTGTGATTTTTGTTTCTCTCTGTGGGTTTGTTGTTGTATGTAGTAACAATAGCTTTATAAAGTTTTTGTGCTACAGTATATGGACTACTTCTGAAATAAATGTCTTGTTATTATTATATAAAACACATGGCATTGCAGAGCATTTGACTACATACTCATATAACATAATTATTATCAAACATCGACTAATGAGACCCAATTAATTATCTATTGTTATTAGACTCCATGGAGATCCACGCCGCTAAGTAAATATTGCGATACGCTTGAGTTATCCACGGAAGACAAGTGTCAATAAACTTCAAACAATATCCCTTTGAATTAATCTTTTACAAGTTTTAATTCACCAATCAACGTCTTCAAAGATATTTTCGCCCCGTTCAAACTCACATTGTCACTCCATTGATTACTTATCCGTGTCTCGCCCTTTCTGAAGAGGGTAGCATCGGGAACAATGGCAGAGGTATGTACTTATTGTGATCAAACTCGAACCAATGGGTTCAGGCTTACAATGGCTGTAATAAACGCTTGGGTTCGGGTTTTTTGCATTTGTAAAGGTGTTGTAATTAATTATTTGAGTAGGTTTCTGTGTAAGTCGTAATTAGTGGTGTTTTAGTGGTTTTGATGTTGAAAAGATATTCTTTTATTTATAAAGTTGTGTATAAAGGAGTTTCTTTATAAACGATTATTAAAGTTGAGTGACGTTTAAACGTCAAAAGTGCACTACTTAACTTTAAGCAACGTTTATGAATCAATCAGTCTGCCTTGTCATAACTAAGATGGGGTTGGCTTCCAGTCTAACCAGATGCAGCTGAATACTAGTATTTTACATGGAGCGACTGCCTATCTGACCTCCACAACCCACTTACTGGGTAATATGAAACCCCTTGGTAAGACTTGTTGTCAGACTTTCGGGCTTCTGACGCCCGTAACGACTGTCAAATATTCACGAATGACAGCCGAGAACAACTGCTTAGCGTGCTTTCCGAGGCACGGAGGGATCTCGGTATGTAAAGTTGGTCACCCATCCACGGACCGACCGTGGCAAGTGTAGCCTAACCTGATCGATCGACCCGTGCGGCTAGTTTATGAATAAAGGGTAAAATGTATAGGCATTTCTTGCAAAGACACTTGGGGTCAGGTAAATGAAGATTCCTACAGTATTTGGGAAGTGATCATTTTGATTTGTGTCGTTCAATATTCTCCCTCTCTGGGACTATAAGAATGTCAGTTACTTTTTATCATGGCATTTTCACACTTATTGCTTTATCAGAAGTCAGGAAACTCGCATTCCTCGTAAACTGAAATCCGTATTTATGAATCGTTTCCATTTGAAGACTTTCACCTGAGTATAGATTTGATGCCCGTTGTTTTACACGCATAAGTCTCGATCCCGTTGTAATATCGGGATCAATAGTTTTCTATGTCCCAATCCAGGTCTACCCAAGTGCCAAATCCATTCAGCCGTTTTATCGTGAAAGCGTAACAAACAAACATACAAGAAATAAAATCTTTTCTCTTTATAATATTAGTTTAGACAGATTTTTTTTTTATTCGAAGTTTTTAATTGACTTGCCGAAAAGACCATATTTTTAACCATTTGCCTAATATATCGGTTTTATAAGTATCTGTTCCCAGGCCTATTTCAAAAAAGAGTTTGTTCTATTCTTTCACTAGGTCAGGGGGGGGGGTCAGGGGGGGGGGGGTCTAGGTCTAGGGATTGTTCTAAGTTTTAGCGTGATTTCAGTATATTTCTCAAAATTTTCCTGTCCGTTCAACAACATCAACAAAAACATCAGTAGATAAAGTTAAATGTATTGATAGATCGCTTTTATATGAAACTAGTTTCTGCCCGCGAGTTTGTCCGCGTGAAATGGTCTTGTTTCCCCGACCCACCCCGTCGCATCGCATCGCCCGTCCGTGCTACGACGCTTACCTTGTTTTCGCTTGGCGGTCTTTCTACATTTTGTTATTTTTGCTTGGCTCCTTAGAACCTTAGCGTGATGTTAAATAGCCCACAGCCTTTTCCTTAGAATTTTTCAAATCCTACTGGAAGTTCCAGAGATTTGCACGTTCAAACAAACAAGAAAACAAACAAAGTCTTCAGCTTTATTGATAGTACCTATATTATATAACAATCAAAATGGCATAACGATGAACTATAGTCTTCCCCATCTGACATAACCACACACAACTAACTGCCAATCCTTCAGACATAATCTATAATAATGCAAGACCCGCCTCACCTGTACTCCTACTAAAATAAACACTATAAATTCCTCGACCTGGCTTCTGACACCTGTAGTACGTATCCTACTGGCAGCCGCATAATTTTTATATTTTATGAGGTAACACGCGTGTTAAGGTGTGGGCACACGGTTCTATTAGTTGATCGAGTATATTCTATCGATTGGAATACAGAATACAGAATGGCAAGGTTTCAGCTTCATGCGAATTAATATAACCTTTAACCCTTCGTATGCTGGAACGTAGATCCACGCGAGACACAATGACTTTTTAATTGTATCTGTAATTACGGCATTCAACGGGTTAATATCTATTTTGACCGGACTACTCCTAGACACTACGGGACACTAACGGCTGATAATACTTAATAGTGTCTTTTTTTGTCGGTTTAATTTTTTTATTAAAAGTTTTATAGTTATTCTTTCTGTCAACTTTGGAAAAACGTATGAATGGATAGAAATGGGCTCAGGTGCTTAGCATTGCTTTCGACTAACCCAATATTATACAGGTTAGCAGGGACATCGACGCGCAAACTGTAATCATGAATTTTAGTATGACCGTCTATGAAGCATTCTTTTTAATGCAATCTGTACTGAGACATTCACGAATAGGTAGATGATGGATGATTACTACGAAACATGGTTTGATTAATGTCCGAAAGCAAATGGTGTGAGGAAGGTTCTTTGTACAAAAGTAGTTACCTACATCTTTTGTTTTCAAATTAATCTCCACAGTTCAAATTCAACTCGTTTTTGGTAACAATAATTCCTAGCCAGAGTCTCACTTTGCTGCTCACTGCGCTGCTTTTTTGTACTTACATAGTCATAGAACAAAAAAGCAGTGCACTTCAACTTCTGCCCTGCTGGTTGGTGGTAAGCCCCCAGCTGTTTGTAATGTGATGTAATAGTCACATTACAAACAGCTTGGGAATTATGATCGATGAGTGTGAAAAAAAACTTAAAACCCGACTAATAGATAAGTGTTGTACCAAGCTATTTGCACGCTTAAATCAAGTGCTACCCTGAATCTGTGTACTTTTTTACGTCAAATAAATATTATTATTATATATACCCTGTCCATTAGGTAGGTAGGTTTTTTGACAGATGGAACTAGTGATTACGGTATTATAATGTCTATAAGAAGCCATAGCCAGCTCTGAGAATAATACACAACACCATTATACCAGTGAGTGGACTGATTACAGTCCATACGATATTGCCTCTATCGAGGTCTGTGAAGACGAGGTTATGAAACTACTAAAGCACTTGGACTTAAATAAATCTGCTGCAGTAAACTGTGCTACAAGCCTTTCGGTTCCTCTTACAATCTTATTCAGACAATCTCTTAATTCCGGGGTTATGCCTGTTATTTGGAAGTCAGCTTATATAACTCCTATTCACAAAAAGGGACCGAGAAACTGCGTTGAAAACTACAGACCGATATCCAAATTATGCGTGTTCGCCAAAATATTAGAAAAAATTGTGTACAGGCAAGTTTACTCTGCCCTCAGACTCAGTTTCAGCGAACACCAGCATGGATTCTTGGGTGGCCGGTCAACAACTACAAACCTCGTTCTCTGTAGTGATTTCTTGTCAGAGGCTATGTCTAATCGGTCCCAAATCGACGTCATATATACAGACTATGCCAAATGTTTCGACAGAATTGATTACGTCGTTCTCATGCGTAAACTGCTATCGATGGGCATTAGGGGTGATCTATTCCGTTGGTTTAAGTCTTATGTGGAGGACAGGTGTCAGACTGTTGTGCTGAATGGGTATTCATCAAGATCGATGCATATCCCATCTGGAGTTCCTCAAGGTTCTTTATTGGGGCCGCTCTTATTCAATTTATTCGTCAACGATATCGATTCTTGCTTCCTTCACTCTAAAATTCTTCTTTGTGCAGATGACATGAAAATTATGTCAAAGATATCCTCCTTATCAGATGCTCTATCATTGCAGGAGGATCTAGATAGGTTCCAATATTACTGCAGCTCTAATAAGCTCCATTTAAACGTCTCCAAGTGTTACGTGTGCTCCTTCACCAGAAAGCCCGCTCCTTTCACATTTGACTATAAACTATTAGACAAATCCCTAGCTAGGGTTAACACAGTCAAAGACTTGGGAGTTGTTTTTGACTCAAAATTATTATTTGATCAACACATAGACAAAATCGTTAATAAAGCATCAAAATCACTAGGGTTCATATTGAGGGTCTCTTCTGAGTTCAGAAGCATCAAAACCATTAAAATTCTCTACTGTACTTTTGTTCGCAGTCATCTAGAGTATGCCTCTCACGTTTGGAATCCCAATTACAACATATACATCAATAGATTGGAGGGCATACAAAGAAGATTTTTGAGGTACATTCAATTCCGGTCTAAAACTTATTCTCCCACTTATCTCCTACGCTGTAAAAGATTCCATCTACTTCCTCTTTCTGAACGTAGAAACATTGCAGACTTGGCTTTTTTATTTAGAATCGCTAACGGTTCAACCGAGCTTCCCGAATTGCTGAAC
Organism: Apamea crenata; assembly: GCA_949629185.1. NCBI lineage: Eukaryota > Metazoa > Arthropoda > Insecta > Lepidoptera > Noctuidae > Apamea > Apamea crenata. The sequence goes on from OX451375.1 coordinate 1,890,234, forward strand.
AAAATCGGACTGCGGGTTCCTTCTGCTTTTCTGCGCAATCCTCATGTGTTGCATACTCCTATGGTGAGAACGAATTACAGACGAAATTCATACTTGATCAGAGCGAGTCATACGTATAATGCGGTCTGCCGGGACGTTGACATCGATGTTTTCAATACCAGTATTTCGAAATTAAAAAAGACTGTTTGTGATTTCTTTTTTGATCACGTTACCTAATTTATAACCTAATTTATAATTTACGCTGTTTGAAACATTTGTACTAAAGATAATTTATTTACTCAAAACGCTGTCTACCTTCCCAAATATTTTTTGTTTATATCTCTTCTATCTGTGAAAACTTGTAATTGGCCTTATTGTTGTTACTCTCAATCGCGCAAAAGTTTTTAGCTGTAAGTTTTCCAAAAACTGTAAAATAAAATAAAAAAATAAGATAAGGCAGTTTAGATATTTTATTACGAATTTTAAAGTTAACATTTACGTAATTTGGAATATGTACGTTCTAAGACAGCTGTCAAAAAATGGTCAACCTAATGGACAGGGTATAGTGTACGATAAGTGATAATCGCATAATATTTTCGATTCAACGGACCGTGTGTCCACACCCTAAGGTCTGAGGACATAATATTGTTATATTTTTCCCCGTTTATATCCATTTGTAGTGTGGATATAGTATTTCATGTGTTTTTATGTCGGGATTCGATTTCTCCATACTTATATTTATTTTATCGTGTAGGAAAAGGGAGAGAAATATTAAGGGATTAGCCTGTTGTCATCCAACATAACTTGCGGGGGATATAGTTGTGACAGAATACAAAAATAGTACTGATATCAGAAACGTTTGGTATGCTGGGAAAGAAATACAAGCGTATCAATAATATTTAAAAGAAAAACTCTTTACGGCTTAAGTAGGTACGGTCACCAAAGGTCAAAGTCAAAGCATTTATTTCGAATAGGCACATACAAGGCACTTTTGAAAGTCAAAAATTACAGAAAAATAGAATTGATTCTAGTCGCCCCTAACAAATGGTAATTTTCTGGAGAAGAATGGGCAAGAAACTCCATCGTTAGTTACTCTTTTAAAATGTACAATATTTTGCATACATTAATTATATAATAATAACATGTGAGAACGATGCACCAAAGGAGATAAGTAAAAGGGTTGTCGGATTTAGTTAAATTTTAGTAAGAAACCGATGGATGTTTTCGAATAAAATTTAATTTAATTAATAGAAAACAAACAGTTCATTTATCAAATTAAATTTAATTCAAACACTCATCGGTCTCTTACTGAACTTCAACTATATCCGATGACCCTGGGCACTAATCTATTTAGGTGACTGTACTAGAACACTGTCTTCCTGACGTGATTGTTGAAATCATTTTTAAATCTGCCTCGTTGGTCTAGACGTCACTGTACTGTTGAGCTCGATTCCCGGGTTGGTCTTGGGTTCGATTCCCGGATTTCCCGGGTTGGGAAAAATGTTATTGGTTTTTTTTATAAATTTCGAAAGTCAGCCTGGAGTCTGAATTTTTGCCCGGTTGAGGCAATAGGCTCGCCCCCTATTACATGGGACTTGAACATTACTGGCGAAACTTGTGTAGGGGTCGTAGCGTGATGTGATCATCAAAAATTAGGATATCAAATATTGCAAAAACAATTTTTCAAATCCGACTGGTAGTTCCAGAGACAAAAAACAAAATCAAAAAAAAAAAACCAGTCAAGTGCGAGTCGGACTCGCGCACCGAGGGTTCCGTACAAAATTACGGTTTTTGGATTTTTTCCTTTACTTGTGCTATATTGCTTCTTGCCAAATTTCATGATTCTAGGTCAACGGGAAGTACCCTACAGGTTTTGATTCCCTTGCGAGTGTCAAAATATGCGGCATAAACGGAACATTAACGCCTGTATCTTTGCTAGCGTTGACTTAGAAGTTGTTTTTTTTCACTACTTCAAGAAATGGCAGTCCTGATATTAATTTCTGTATTTGATATTAATTTCAACTTAATAACTCAACGCGTTTCTGAGGAAAAGGGCCTTGACCGACGGACAGACAGACGGACAACGAAGTGATTTTATAAGGGCTCCGTTTTTCCTTTTGAGGCACGGAACCATAAAAAATAAACTCCTCAGCCTTATTATATGGTAAATTAATAGATTTCTAACACTTCAACCTTGAACTCCTGCCCACTCCATTCGCAAACACAACATTCGAACACCAAATAACTAAACTAACACAACTCTCTAAGATATTGAGCAACACTTGAGCATTTAGCGAACATCGGAACATTGAGTATCAGTCAATATTGAGCACTCGAATTGAGCAAATATTTGCCTCAAACACATGTATTTAAGTTTGTGTTGACTTTCAAGGTGATTCATCTGTCTTAGTCTTAAGAGAATATATTATTTAGATTTATATTTCTTTAATTTTCAAGATGATATTTATATTATTTAAAAGCGAGCAGTCGTGAAACTGATTCCTAGAAAGTATATTGAAAAAGAGGAGGGGTAAGATTCATAGGGTCTCAAAAAATTCTTCAGCATCACTGTCAACAGGAAAAGTGCCCAGAAGGCTGGCAGTATTGCCACGTTGTATGGCAGTTTCACCCAGGTTAGGTTGAAACTACCCGTTTGATCGGGGTACTGCAATCCACTGCTAAAAGTGTGCATCGTTAGAAGCGCAAAAAAAATAAGTGTCCAATATTAGAAGCGCTAGTAGTAGTTTATAGAGGAGCAGTGTGCGTGTGTACAGAACAGACAGGCGCTTTTTGATGTCGAGTTCTTGTACCAATCCTATTAGAATAATTGAAATGACAAAGTGACCATTAATCTGGAAATCAATCAAGAAAATTCATCAATCTGGTTGGTGCTAGAGGTTTAGGCAGCTGTATCAATTAATAATTCAAGCTGGAATGGATATCTATTGAATCCGTTATGATTAAGTTAGTGTCTGTGGCTTTATCATCGAGATTGCGGTTAATAGGATCGTGTGGTGAAGGTTGTAGGTACAACTGTAACTCTACTTGGTAGTAGAGTTCCATACCTACACAATTATGTCTGCCACCAACTGGCACTTTTACTGTTACTGTTAGCCTGCATCATCCCATTATTGGGCAAAGGCCTTTCCCCATGACTTCCAGCTCTTTCGGTCCAGGGCTAAACTGGACCACTGGTCGTTTGTTATGTCCAGCTCGTCCCACCATCTTCTACGGGGTCTACCGCGACGCCTTCTAGCTGTGTCAGGGCTCCACGTGGCGGATATTGTGACCAAACAGCTCACTGATATAAAAGGAGTATATTGTAAGTATATTGGTGCTGGAGTAAAAATCTAATTAAAAGACATTGCACAAGACATCCTGAGGTTTGGTAGGAAAAAGAAGAGTCCTTTGCCCAGGAGTAGGACAATAATATAGGCTACCAAAATAAACCCTTTCTTGGTCCGGCGTGCAGGATTACGGCTCGGGTTTCCCCCCCATCTGACAGTGGCGTGGTTTAAGTCAATCAAATCAAAATATTGTATTTCACATAAACCTACATGGGCACTTGTGAAAGGACAGAAGCTTGGTGCACGGCTCCAATTGATCGTTTCCTATGGAGAAGAGCCGGCAAGAAACTCTACGGTTATAAGAGTAACCGTGGAGTTCCTTGCCGGCTCTTGTCCATAAAACTTCTCCAAAAACAATGTTTTCAAATTACACTTTTAACAGGTATTCCCGAGGTCAGTGTAGGCTGTCAACAAGTACTATCAAAATAGAAAATGGTCTACAAATCTACAGTCCGGAAAAGAACTGGAGTTACCGACATAGCTTGCTGAGTAAGCAAACTGAAGTGGCAGTGGGTTAGCCAATGTTTGTCGAAGGACCGATGGCCGGTGAAGCAGACGAGTCCTGGAGTGGAGACCGCGTATCCGCAAGCGTAGTGTGGGACGCCTCCCAGCTAGATGGACGAACGACCTAAAGAAGGTGGCCGGGACAAACTTGATGCGGAAGGTGGAGGACAGCAATTGTGGCGCAGCCTGGGAGAGGCCTATGTCCAGCAGGACTGCAGGCTGAGTTGATTGATTGATCGAAATCTACAGTCTACAAGGCCTACATTGTTCGCACATTCACAAAATATAAAAGAATACCAAAAAGTCCCAGATAGGTCCCAGCCAGCACATATATAGTTATACTAACAACATAGGTGATGGTGTAATTACAGACACAAACATAATGTCGAAATCGCAAGTCAATAAGTGATCGTATTGACATCGAAAGCAAGGTCTTGAAATTGGTATTTAAGTAAATATTCTGAAGAGTCCTCGAAATCGAAGTGCTTTCGAAATATGACAGCGTTGAAGCCTTTGTAGGAATACACATTACTTTATGCAAATTATTTCATCACCACTGCTCTCAAAACGGACGAAGGAAAACTTCGTTAAGAGGCATGTGGTAAAACCGAAAATTTTAAAGCATGACGTGGCATTCACAAACCCGTACTGGGATTCCGCCGTTGTTGTGGATTATGGTCCACTCTGACAGAAAAGATTACTGAGTCCCAGCAGTGGGAAAATAGCAGGCAGAGTATGGAAAGTCCTTCAAATGTCGTATTGACGCTTACAAAATGACTTTACCTGACACCACACATCCAGCCTACCATACGTTTGTAAGTGAACCACCGGGACGCAATAAATATAGGCAATAAATTGCCCAGAGACAAGGGGTGTTGGAGATATAGCGTGCAAACGTGATCTTCACACCAGGCTATTGTTTTTAGGGACAGGTTTGTAGTTCTTCGGGTTAGGGGTGTATTATATTATGGTGCGAGTGGAGTGATTGATATAGTGAAAGTATGTGAGGTTTATAGGCGAATGCAATTTATATCTATACTAATAATAAAGCTGAAAAAGGGAATATCTATACTAATAATAAAGCTGAAAAAGGGAATCAAAACCTACAGGGTACTTCCCGTAAACTCAGAATCTTGAAATTTAGTACGAAGCGACGTCTTATAGCACAGATAAAGGAAAAATTGCGAAAGTCATAAATTTTTAGTTACATCATATAATAAAAATACTTTTAATAATTTTAAATTGTACGGAACCCTCGGTGCGCGAGTCCGACTCGCACTTCGCCGGTTTTTTCATTTGAGAGCCCAGTTCTTGAGGAAAGCTAATTAACACCAAACTAGGGCCCTTAGGAGTCAAGCAAACAATTTTTTTTTCCTCTGCTCCTAAGCAAAAACGAAGTAACACCTATTGGACCGCCCTTTGTAAAATTTCTATATTTATGTCTGCAACTAGCTTCTGCCCGCGGCTTCGCCCGCGTGGATGTCGGAAATTATCCCACGGGAACGTGCTACCAGGATGCCATCTATCTCTTTGCCAAATCAGAAGATCAGTGGTTTAGGCGTGAAAATGTTACATACAGTTTCAAGTACAAATCCTCCCTTAAAAAACCGAATTACCCGCTTTTGCCCCGTCAGGGGTCAATTTTCGACCACTTTACATACTTATTATTAATTATTTTCTGTCAAAAGTATCAATACTAAGTTTCGAGTTAATCGGACCGCGCATTCAATTTCTTCCACACAAACTTCAACACCCCTATATCCCCCTTTGAGGGGTAGTTTGAAAAACTTATAATGATAAACTTTATTACTTACTTAGGCAAGTATTGTTGCCAAGTTTCAAGTTTATTAACTAAATTAATAAGATTTTTCATATAAACTGTATCCCCCCGCTTTTCACCCCCACAAGGGTGGAATTTAAAAAAATTCATAACTTGACACAAATATTATTTATACCCATTTTCGAGTTAATCAAGCCACGCATTATAATCCTCTTCTGTGCAATTAACTACCCCTTTTCACCCCGTTAGGGGTAGATTTTCGAAAAACCCTTATACGTGCTATTATTTATTTTTAGTCTTAAGTACACACACTGAGTTTCAAGTTAATCGGACCGCGCGTTCAAATTCTTCCACAAAAACTTTAGCACCCCTATATCCCCTTTGAGGGGTAGTTTTGAAAAACTAATAATGATAAACTTTATTGCTTACTTAGGCGAGTATTCATGCCAATTTCCAAGATTATTAACCTAACGAATAAGATTTTTCATATAAACTGTATTCCCGCTTTTCACCCCCACAGGGGTAGAATTTTGAAAAATCATTTGGGATGTGTTCATAACTTGACTCAAAGATTATATAAACCAAATTTCGAGTTAATTATGCCACGCTGTAAAATCGTCCCCTGTAAATTGACTACCCCTTTTCAGGCCGTCAGGGGTAGATTTTCGAAAAACCCTGATACACATTATTCTTTCCTTTTAATTTTAGGTATAAATATTGAGTTTCGATTAAATCGGACTGCGCGCTAAAATTCTTCCATACAAACTTTGAAACCCCCCAATCCCCTTTTAGGGGGTAGTTTATAAAAACAAAAAATGCCCAACTTTATAATTTACTTAGATAAGTATTCGTGCCAAGTTTCAAGTTTATTAACTCAAGGAATAAGTTTTTTCATACAAACAAAATCCCCCCATTTCACCCTCTTAGGGGTGGAATTTCGAAAAACCCTTTCTTAGTGGTCACCACGAAGAATACACCCTCCAAATTTCATGTCTCTAGAACCAGCGGTTTAGGCTGTGCGTTGATGTCTCAGTCAGTCAGTCAGTCAGTCAGTCAGGACTTTGAATTTTATATATATAGATTTAGATGGTGCAAAGACGCAGCACATCAATCTACTACAATCTGTCAAATTTCTTTAATAGATTTTCTACTTTATCGCTATAGCATTAAGGTTCAAGGTTCATTGGGAAAAATGGTCATTTTCGGGTAGCTTGACCTGCTGGCGACTGAGATAAGAAAGATTATTCTATTCTTATAGTGCGGACAGGCAATGCGATGCGAGGTAAATCAAGGCAATAAGTCGTGGGCAGAAGCTACATTATAAGTATGGGCCCGCGTTGTGGATTACGGCCCACTCCCTCTCACTGAGAGGAGACCTGTGTCCCAGCAGTGGGAACGTTATAGGCTGATTATGTGTATTATAAGTAATGAGAGATAAATAGGCAACATTTGACCGTCAAAAACGACAAACCAACGCATACATAGGTACTCGTAACTAACGTATTGTGACGCCGACGCGACACTAAGTTCAAGTTTGCTAACTAGCCAAGTTTTAATGACCAACTTTAAAGGACCAACATGATCAGTTCTGCAGAAACCTCATCTCTCAATTTGTCCACAGATATGTTTGTAACAAACCTCACGTTGGCGAAAATATACGAATAATACTCGTAACAAAAATTTGCCTGCTCAACAACATAAATAAGGTAATGTTGTTGAGCAGACAAATTTTTCAAACATAAATATGAAGTAATGGATTAGCAATATCCTTCAAAACGATTCAGATTGTGATTGAAACAAGCAATTAGAGTGCAGGTTTCTACTTAGAATTTCTGAAAAAAAAAAATAGCTTGTGAAAATCCTACTAATATTATAAACGCGAAAGTTTGTAAGGATGGATGGATGGATGTTTGTTACTCTTTCACGCAAAAACTACTGAACGGATTTGGATGAAATTTGGCACACATATGGTCTATAACCAGGATTAACATATAGAATACTTTCTATCCCGATATACCCACGGGATCGAAACGTATCTGGGTGAAACCGCGGGGCGCAGCTAGTTTTATTATTAAAATGAATCGCTCAATAAAATTAACAATTATTTTTATTTTTGTTTCAGGTAATACTTCGCTGTAAATCAAGAACGTGATCGTAAGTGCTATTAAAATACAAAAAAGAACTTAATTTTGAAAGAGAATCGATAGTATCTTTAACATTATTAATTACCCTTTATTTATTATTAAGTTGGTAGGCACTCTATTTAATGTAACTTAACTAACTAACTTTACTTCTAAACTAAGTCGGTACCGAGGGACGGCCACCCTCTGCATCACTTTAATCACTTTTTAATTTCACTGATGACACAAAGCTTCTCCCAAAATTACAACTTAACCCGTTCCAAAGAACCGCAACAAAAAACAAACACTGAAGTAAAACTCTAAAAATATAATAAACGAAAAACTTCGCACCGATACATCAACACACACCCTCACACCCACACACACACTCACACCCCCTTTTAATAAAACAACCTATAAAAGTGCGATCAATCAAACCGAACCGTATCAACGCCAAATAGTTCGCTAAGCGGGCCAAGTTCCGCCAAGCTTGGCAATCACCCGCCAACTTGGCAGGCAGACATATTGCCGGTGTCAATAGTGATGTTTTTCGACCGGCCGCGACCCTTAGCCAAGTTTGGACCAAGTTTAATTGGCGACAAAGTTTGGAACAAATAAATATTGTTGTAGTCTAATAAAGTTTGGGATTTTAATTAAATATTTGAGTTTTGGTCTTGTTTGTACTTGTGCTTATTAAAGTTAGGGAAGGCGATAAGAAATTGAAGGCCTAAATACGTCATTCGTAGAAGACGAATTTCGAGAGAAGTGACTGGTAAATTTTTCACTGAGTCATTAGATTTTCCCGTATAAGTAGTATTGACAAGACGGAAACAGGAAGAAGCATACCCTGTTTTTTTTTTCTTTTGCCTTTGCACAGTTTGTGCACTTAAAATAGAATATTTAAAAGAAACTTTCAAACTGAAAGTTAAACTCAAATCATTTATTTCAATTAAACCATTTACAGGCACTTTTGAATTGTCAAAATTAAATAGTCGGTCAGTTAGTCAGAAAGTTGAAGCTAGTTGCCTATTCCAAAACGTAGATCTCTATGGAGAAGAACGGGCAAGAAACTCCACGGACACTCTTTTAAATCAAGATATTATTACAAAATCCTGGGTACATTATTCTTATTGCTTCTATACGTGAGGACAATGTAAAAAAGAAACAATTTAAAATTAAAAATAAGCCCTGGCATTTAAGTGAGGACCAGTCTCAACCGACGGCGCCCTATAATTCAGACTAGAACCATATTTTTTTTAAGATAAGTTAAGTTAGTATTTTAGTGTTAGTAACAATAATAATGCTTATGTAAATAGGTTAGTATTGTGAGTTTTCAAACCAACAAGCTTAGCCATGTCACATTTAATTTCTTAATAAATCAATTTGCCTAGCCTTTTTCCAACTATGTTGGGGTCGGCTTCCAGTCTAACCGGATGCAGCTGGATAATACCAGTATTGTTCATGGGGTGACTGCCTATCTGACCTTCACAACCCAGTGACTGGGTCATACGATATCCCTTGATAATACTGTTTGTCAGACTTTCGGACTTCTGACACCCCTTAATGACTGCCAAAGATCCACGAATGCCAGCCGGGACCAACGGTTTAACGTGCTTTCCGAGACACGGTATGTCAAGATGGTCACCCATCCACGGACCAACCACGGCAGGCGTAAATGCTTGACCTGATCGATTGAACCGTGCGACTGTTATTACTTTGCCACAAGCCCCTCATCAACCAAATTTAACTAAAAATAAATACATTTTTTTTCCTATTGTAATATATGAAGATCATAACCAAACATAACCCTTCCTTAAGCCCTCCTAATGGAGTTAATATAATCACAACAACAATACCGTTATTAGTCGATTACTCGCACATATGGCACATTATAATTACTGTGTGGTTTTCAACCGAATAGTAGAATTATATCATTATTACAGTTGATATATTTAGGGGTTAATTACAATTACACTGCGGAATTTGACTTTGTTACTATTGTAGGGTGCAAATGTTTCACACACAGCACTTTCAAAAATAATTTGGTAGTAAAATTGGCGTGCCAAGGTGGGTTTAATAATAGTTTAATAGCCGATTCCTATAATTTACGGGCCGGTAATGGTTAAAGACTCTTATCATCATCTGCCTAGCCTTTTCCCAACTACGTTGGGGTCAGCTTCCAATCTAACCGGATGCAGCTGAATACCAGTATTTTACTTGGAGCGACTGCCTCCACAACCCAGTTACTGAGTAATACGATACCCCTTGGTAAGACTGGTTGTCAGATTTTCGGGCTTCTGATGACCCGTAACGACTGTCAAACGTACTTTCCGGGGCACGGTTAAAGACTCTTGTATCTTTACCAATAATGAAGCAAATACCTCATACCTTTGCATAGTAGTTTTAAAGATAAAATTGGCTTACGAATCTATTTATGTGCCCAGTTTGGCAATAAAGAATGCTACCATTGGTAAGCAAAACGATTCGTTTTTGTTTACAAGAACTGAGCATAAGTCTTATTCTAATTGTTCGCCACCAGACCCATTGGTCTGAGGTCCGAAGTCCAAGATCTGGTGGTCGCAATTGGGTCTGCTGAGCCTGAGAGAGCGAGTGAGTTCAATTCCCAGGTCGGACCCAGTGTTACTGGGTTTTACCATCAGAAACTTTCCCAGTAGGAGCTCGGAGTCTGGATCTGTGACCGCTAGATGGCAATAGTCTCGCCCTCAATTACATGGGACTTCAACATAACTGGCGAAATTTGGGTGTACTAGAATTCAAAATCAAAAATCAAAATCCATTTATTCAAATTAGGCTGAGAATCGGCACTTTTCGAACGTCAAAATTATAAAAGACAGTCCCCCAGAACGCCCGCGCTTCAAAAGTAAACCTATGCCTAGCCGTTCGAGGACTGCGGGCGTGATATTACGTTATATAAATAAAGATAGAAGAAGAACCAAAATCTGTACAGCCGGCGAAATGTGGCTGTTCATAATATATACACCTCTGTCCAACCCTTTGGGGACTACAAGCTTGGTGTTATATATACCTACGCATCTTACTTTATTCCCACAATACAACACACACCCAACCTCTCACCCCTCACAACACACTCATTTGAAAGCGAGGACATTTCCACATGGCCTGCCACGGCAGGGCAGAGCGACACAGAAAGCTAAGCGAGCGTGCCACGTGCAGCGATGTGCTATATATAGAATAGGAATATGGTGCTTAGCGAGGTAGGACTGACGGTGATTTATTTATAGGAAAGGTGAATAGAAATACTATTTTCAAATTTTATACATGAACTTTATCTGAAGTATATTGTAAAGCTGCTATTATCGTATTACCCAGTAACTGGGTTGTGGAGGTCAGATAGACAGTCACTTTATGTAAAATGCTGAGGTTCAGTTGCATCCGGTTAGACTGGAAGCTGACTCCAACATAGTTGGGAAAAGGCTAGGTAGATGATGATGATTGTAAAGCTGCTAGCCACACTATAAGTATTGTAGTTAGAGGAAAAGAATGCAAATCAAGGTGTAAATACAGACGCCAGCACAGCAAGCTACTACAATCTGTCAAATGTCTATAGTAGATTTTCAACTTTATCGCTGAAGCATGAAGGTTCAAGGTTGATTGGGAAAATTTGACAGTTTCGGGTAGCTTGACCTGCTGGCGTCTGTACCTTATTTTTGAAATGACTTTCTATTACCTCAATAAAAGAAAGAGATAGAAATAGTTTTTTTTATGGCTTTCAAGGATGCTGTAACATAGCCGAAAGTGAGGTCAAAATGAAAATCCAAGATGGCGGCTGTGAAAATCTTCAAATATTTGTTTTTTTTTTGGTATGTACTGCCATTTTAAAATCCATCTAACGTAATGCTTAGATTTTGTTTATCACAAAGTGTCAAAAGACATTATTTCAACAAACATTGTTTTTGCAAATAGACTTAAAATAGACACCAAAGGCAATTCCCTAAGACTAACTAGATTTCTCATCACAAACACTAAATACGTCGGCCCTATTATACGAGCCTTAATCCTTTACCTCCCCCCACATTCACAGAAACCATACATAAAGCTACACATATACCTATTTTTATCCTCCGAAAACATGGCTCACGGCACGATTAAGGCAATTTATAACACACGTACGTTACGTTATTCGCTAAAACGCGACAAAGTGTGTTTCAACTTTAACGTGAGTGATGAACGCATTAATTTTGTGGAGATAGGCTCATGAATAAAACGCGTATTTATAACACCTTAGGGACGATTTACACTTGTACGCGAAAGTTTGATAAGCGATCCGGGAAAGTGTGGAATTAATTTTATTTCTGTTTTGGAGTTTTGAGTGATGTTATTTATATTTTATGCCGTCTATCTTATAAATTACATAACATTCTTGTAAAAAGCTCAATTTATACTGTGCTACTGAACATAATATCACGCCTGTATTTATCGGAGTGGTAGGCAGATGTGTAGGTGTATAACATCTACACCCAAATATACCTGCAAATACACCACATTTCAGCTGGGTAAAACATATATACAGGCTGGTAGGTTAAAAGAGGGATATCCTTTAAGAGAGCGTGGTATTCATGAAAATAAACGACTTTTAGGTACCATGAGGCCAGCTTTGAACTCTGAAGAGCTGAACTGTTTCCTAGATTTTAAACGTGTAGTAATGTACTTTGTAGGAAACTGCTGTTTATGCTTCCATATTTCAGGGTTCTCGTTGTAAAAGTGAGACAAGTGGTGGCTCAGTGGTAACGGCCTCGACTTATGAATTGTACGTCGTGGGTTCGAACCCAGGCAGACACTTTACTTTGTGTAATTTATTTCATCACCACTGCTCTCAAAAACGGTGAAGGAAAACTTCGTAAGGAAACCGGCATGTCCTGAACCAAAAATTCGAAGACATGCGACTCTCACAGAGAGGCCTGTGCCCCAGCAGTGAGAACTCCCTTAAAGTATGTATATCCCTCGTGAGACCTAACACCCTGTATGTAATTTCACCTAAAATAATAATGCTGATTTGTTTCAAATAAACCAATTACAGGCACTTTTGAACCCACGATTTATCCCCTTTTGGCACCCAAAGCGAACAATCATTTAATTTGCCACAATTCAGTTTTTAAATTCATCAGACAATATTACGCCAAGAAAATCTTCGTGCAAAACTGGCTCCAAGATCTTGGATTATTGCCATAATCACTGGACAAGCGTAAGGTTGATCTTTGTGTGTGATATGAATGCAGGTGGACGCTGGTGACCATTCTCTTGAATAATTGTGATTATGGGAATGAGGTGGATAAGTAATTCGTGTAGGTTTTGGTTTTCATTCATTTAGGATGTCTTTGTGACTGAAGTCACAAAGAGTCCTGTCAAACTAGTCACCGCTTGACGTAAATTGACGTTTTTTTAGTAGTCATGTTTTTAATCACGTCTATACTGTCTATGAAGTATCTTAATTTGAAACTAATATTTATCTTCCGTCCTTTTCTTGATGAAATAGAAAGAAAAAGATGCACTGAAGTTAAATTTAGTTTAGTTTGTGAATAAGGGAATCGGCGCCAGTGGCGTGCTTGCGATTAGTTTGGTGTCCTTACTAATGACTGGATGCGACATATTTTTGCCACTATGGAGCGCTGCTGTGCTCAAAAGACCAATTCCCTAATTAAAAACGTTCAAAATCTACTCGCAATCTCATCTCAGTGACAATCAATGTCAAAAACTTGATAAAAAAGGTATTTTTAACAGCTTGAGAATAAGATCAGACTGTGAACGTTCTTAAAATTACGAGAATTACCCTCTGGTTTATGTTTTAAAGGTGAAGTTAGTAATTTCCACGTGGAGCTGAAACGTTGCATTTCGAAATTCCTTACTGCTACGAAATTGTGCTGTCAATGTCACATTGTTACCAATGTGCGGTGTACGTAGTTCGACAATCACATTTTGGATGCAAATATCGGTTCCTTTACTTATTTTAATGTCAATTGAATGTTTAAATGTAAAATCTAGATTTAGTTTAGATAATCCAGGTCTACATGGTCTTCATATGATCTGACCAAGATTATGTCTGGACAATAAAAGAGACTGTGAACTCTGCGTTTGTTTCTGCCTTTCTTCTCAGAGTAGTCACATAGGAAACGCCGACCTCTTATAGTTTAAAAAAATAATTGATTGACGTGTAAAAGTGTTTGTACAAACCTACTTACAAAAACTCTCTGGGTCTCTAGGTCTGGTTGTTTGTGTATGTAAGTTTAAATGTTTGTAAACGGCCCACGATACAGGAATAATTCCTAGTGTGTGGCAAAGTTTTTATAAAAAAATAAAAACATTTATTATTTAATAGTTTAAAAAAAAACAACATACGTAAGTAGTACGCCACCAACCATACACAAAACTCTCTTGTCTTCGTAACCAATCAGCATTCAAATCGAATGAATTTAACCAAAAACAAAAGAGCAAACCTGACAGAACTCATTCTAGAGTCCGACAGAAACGTCCACTCCTGTATTTTTCCGATTCTCAAGTATTTTCAACAGAGAGTAGTCATTCAATTAGTGTCTACCAGTCACGCCTAATGAATATTTTATAAGAAGAATCGATGATGGCGTAGGAAAAAACAATCAAATTTAGTTGTTACAAATTGAAATCAGTGATATTTTGTTCATGAATTATTCAAGGGCCTTCAATAATCCTGGGTTTTCTCGAAATTTTACGATAACACGTTTTTTCCTCAATTTGAAATTTTGTAGACGGCGCTGCGGTGCCGTTTTCTATTAGGGGATGGCCTATATTCGTGTGTACCTGATGAGGTTCTGTGAAAATCACGTACGGGGTAGCAGAGGTAGTCATTTAAAGACATCCGTCGTTTATGTGGAGGTATAGAGGTATGAGGAACAGGGTGTAAGGTTCACTCATCCTCCATAGAAAAGGGAGGATCCTCCGACCAGACGAGTATCGTGTCCGCTGGGCAACTGCCCCGACGATTGATTTCGGGATGTTGTATATCTGCTGGTTGCGCGGTAAACTCTGCTTGCGCGATACAGGATTTTGCGTGACGTCATTATGATGCGTTATTCACATGTGGCGGTGTAAATGCCGCTACAAAGGTTTACATTATCGAACCGCCTAATTCTGCGTTTACCTGTCGTATAACTCTTGATTACACAAGTTATTATCTATGAAATTCGAACACGGTAACTGCACCCTAATTGCGTTACACACTTTTAATCAATCTGAATCATTTTAAAAGATATTGCGAATCTATTGCTTCATATGTTCGAAAAATTTGTCTGCTCAGCAACGTAAATAACGCAATGAATGTTGTTGAACTGTCAAAATTAAAACCATTGCTACTGTTAGTGTATTAGGTACGCAATTACCCCGCTGATTACTAAAAGGAACTAACAAAGAGACATCCTCGAATTTCATATCTTCAGAAGTTCAGAACATATTTTCATTTTGTATTTTTTAAGTTAAAACATCAACAAATTATGGAATTTGTTATGTTTTTAAATTAGAGGGGTGCTTTTAAATTAGAGGGGTAAAATAGGTAATCGGGACCCTACACAATTTAATCTACACATTTATTAAAAAAAACTGGCCTAGTTCGTGTCGGATCACGCTGATTGATGGGCGTAGTTAGGATGAATTTATCCCAAGAACAAAGTTAACATTGTAGTTGAAAAACATGTTCTCCAATACATCCCAATTGCAAATATACGTTATTCTAAGACAATAGACTTCTTTTAGGTTTTCCTGTAATCTAAAGAACTTCCTGCATAGAACATTTTTTTGAATATTTTTGCAATATTTTAGGCTCAGATGGGGGTGGAATTGAAATTGTTTATTGAAATAATTGATTTGCATAAATATTTACAAAGTAGGGCCTAAAACTAGAGGTAGGTAAGAAATAATTGAATTATACCTGAACTAGGAATAAACCTGTATCTCAGGTATCTCACTCAGTGCTTATACATAAACTGTATTATCTAAAATTTCTACAAATAGTTAATCATTTATCTACTTTATTTAAGGTTACATTCAAATTGAGCAAAATAGTAGGTATGCTACTTGCATCATCGTAAGACATTTTTGCATACACATTCTATTATGATTTTTGCAATGCTACATTTTTAATAAGGTTTCGTTTATTTTGACATAGGTACAGAAAAATTTGCCGTGTCAATTAAATGTCAAGATTGCATGTTTACTTATAATATAACTTGTAAAAACTAATAAAAACTAAAATTAATTTTACGGATTATAACAAGTAAAAGACAAAATAAGAATAATTATATAACATAAAGTAAAAAAGGCTTATAGATAAACTTAGGCGGTCTTACGCGACGTCATTATAATCTATAGAATTGATGTATCTTAGGGCATTCTTGATCGCCTGTTTTGTGGAATGGCCAATTTTCATGTATTTTCATAAATAATTTTACATCTATATATTTTTAAATAGTAATAAAACATACTTGGGACCCTCACAGTACGCCCTTTCATTTGATATATGACACGGAACGCTTTGAAAAACTTTTTTTTTCTTATTTGCCTCCCAAAATTAACCCTCATGTTCAAAGTTCATTTATTTACGTTACGCGTCCGTGTTTGGGACACAGAAATTCACATGTGCACCCACCAAATTTCATAAGGGTTTCGTGTTTTCGTGTTTTGATTCGGAAGTGCGAAACCCTAAAAAAAAATTACGAAACGTCAAACTGTTTTGCTTAAACCCAGCTCTAAGCACTCAATAATCACAGCCAGGCCCTTAAACTCAACGAAAAAGCCTTCATCCTTACACCTTCCCTTCCACCTGCCATCTTTACACAAATCCTCAGTACCTACCACAGCTGAGCTCAACACATTTTTCAACGAACTTAACAGAATACGTAATTGTGCGAGTACAAAACGTTCATTTAATAAACTTTGCAGACACCTGTGTCCCTTACCTGCGGACGTTCGGCGTAGTGATGGGAAAACCTGATTTTTCCGACAATTTTTTGTGTTTATTTTCGGTTGATTTAACTCGTGCTTTGATTAAAGGTTATTTATATTTTTGTATAATGCAGTGGTGGGTAATGGTAATGGCCCCAACTTACGAGTTGTAGGTCGTGGGTTTGAACCCAGCCTGGCAATTTATTTTATGTAAATAATTTCATCACCACTGCTCTCAAAACGGTGAAGGAAAAAATCGTGAGAAAACATGTTCTAGAACCAAAAAAATTAAAACGTGTGACATCCACCATCCCACATTGGGCCCGCGTGGTAGATTACGGCCCACTTCCTCCTCTCACTGTCTCAGGGCTTTTTCGCAGGGTTCTGTGCTATTCGGGCCCACAGTTTGGGAGGACGACGCGCGGACGCGCTTCGCGATAAATGTCTGAACTAGCATCGTGAAGTGACGGGAGGCCTTTGTTCAGGAGTGGAACAACGTAGCCTAGTTTAAAAAAAACAACACTTACCTAAAGTATCGTTTAAAACTGAGCCTAAAACAAACAAACTCATTTGCATCCCAGACAAGACAGTTAAATCAATCAGATAAATATAACTCGAAACAATAGAAGTACGATTACTAACTTGAATAACTTGATTTGCAGCGGACTCGAGTTACATTCAATTGTTTAGAATAATTTCTAATTGTTGTGTTTTCGTTTCTCTAACTTTACTTGATTCAGTTTCGTGTGGGGAATATTTTAGCTTGATTTCTCCACTCCTTGTCTTGTATTCGTATTTGTACGAACTTAGATATCACATACATATATAAACTTACGCCTTCTTCTTGCGGGGGTAGGAAGAAACTACAGAACGCCAACTGCTATGATCATTACATACTCCTTTTCGTTAACGTTCATATATCAGAGGGGCAATTCTCGTAATTATAAGAACATCCACAGTCTGATCTCAATCTCAATCTGTCAAAAATACCTCTTATTTTCCAAACATTTTGACAAGTTTTTGACATTTGTTTCTCGCCGAGATGAGAATGCGACTAGATTTTGAACGTTTTAAATTGCGAGAATTGGCCTTCTGGTCATACACGCACGCCGGTTGCGAGTACTACCTGACCTTTCTGAAGAACATCACCAAAAAGGTCACTATTTGTCCTCTTAGAGCGTCCAACAGCGTCCGTTAAGCTACTCTTGCCACGGTCGGCTCGTATATGAGTGACCATCCATTACACATCGTGAACCCTCTATGGCTCGGAAAATACTGCCAACCAGTCTTACCAAGGGTATCGTAGCTACATGTTAAACACTGGCATTTAGCTGCATCCGGGTAGACTAGAAGCTGACCTAGTTGGGAATAGGCCAGGTGGATTGATTGATACGGATAGACCATACCCTGCGCTAACACATATAATACTTTTCAACCGGGTATATCTCTAGGACGCGACTGAAACCACAGACAACAGCCAGTACAGAATCTAACTGACAGCTTCTAATATTCAATTATTGTCTCGTCATGCAATAGATGATTGAATCGTCGATAAGAAAATAATTAATTGGCTCCGCAATCACTGCATGCGGGTGACAGATAATAATTATGTTTTAGGGTAGACACCTATAGAAATGACAGGTGTTATGTAAACCTAATTAACCAGGAAACACGTCAGATAAGTATGCATCTTAAAGACGTAAATTCTCTGGGCTCGGAATCTTCATGTCAATAAGCTTGAATCCCTCTCACAGATAGGAGACCAGTGTCCCAGCTGTGGGAACATTATAAACTGATTATACTAAAGCTTGACTGTTTATAGATTTCGATGGTATTTTGCACACTCATTGACTGTATTCTAGAATTCTAGCTTAAAATACAGAATACTTCGTTTTACCTGGTGTCGACCACAGCACAAGGTGGATCGATGACCTTGTGAAGGCCGCAGAAATTCGATGGATGCGGGAAGCACAGAACTGGTCACAGTGGCGGCCCTTGGGGGAGACCTATGTCCTGTGAACGTGTTTCGCCTGAAATGATGATAATAATGAAAGTTTTTCAAAGTCGCTTCTTCATCATTTTAACTAAACAACATCTGTTTTAACATAACATTACCCTGTATTCCGCAAAGGTTAGGCAGAAGTGTAACTATAGTACACCCACGTTTCGCCAGCTGAAAACCTCGCAGCCATTTTTACTTTCCTACCTTTTTCTTAAAATAACTTTCTTTAGCAATTAATCCAGATCGAGTAAATGATAAATGATTTTATTTCTGTAATTAGTTTTGTCCAAACACTTTTATTCGGTTGGCGTTTCCTATCTGACTACTCTGAGAAGAAAGGCCGAAACAAACTCAGAGGTCACTCTTTTTAAGTCCAGACATAATCTTGGTCAGATTATGTATGAACCATGTAGATTGGTGTCTGAAATGGTCTTTTGAGGAAAGAAGCAAACAGATTGAGTAGACCTGTCCAGTCAGAGCACGCATTTGTCAGTAATCGTGCAGCTCAACTCAGAACTTAAGGAGCTCAACGATTCGACAAACATTGCAAAGAAAGGACATGTAGTAGATATAATATTAATGTTGTAGTTTGTCCAACATATTCTACTATCTCACATAAACCATAACACAAGGCTATAAAAGTCTATTTAAATAAATATCAGCAAAATCCAACTCGCCTTGTTCCAAAAAAATTCAATGCCCACCACTAAACAAACGACCAAGTTAAAACAAACATTGAGATAAGCCAAACTGAACCTTATCTTTATACAAAATTAGGGTGCTATCATCCGCAATATAATTTGTCGTATGACAAACTTTTTTTAAGGAAAATTTGCTCGCGTTTTAGAAGCAGAGGATGTTTATGCTAATTTAGAGATACGGTACATAAAGTGTATGTATGTTTATGCATGTTTATCTCGGGAACTGGAGAGATTTTAATAGATTTTGTCCGTGGAAAGCTGTTTTTATACTCAGATTCGGGGTTTCGACTATGTTATTGGGGTTAGTTTGGTTTTTCAGAGGTGGAAAAGGGAATTTAAATAAAGTTTTTTATGCAGTACCTAAGTAGGTCATATTATGTCGGTAACCGTACAATATTTTCGCTAAATAATACAATCAAAAAGATGAAAAAAGAAAATAGGTAGGTACCTACTAATACAAATTTGAGTTTATGAAAAAACCCTAGCTTTTTGCCAACTACATATATTGGGGTCGGATTCCAGTCTAACTGGATGCAGCTGACTACCAATATTTTACATAAAGCGATTGCCTATCAGACCTCCACCACCCACTTACTGGGTAATACTGCATTTCTTGGTGAGACTGGTTGTGAAACTTTCGGGTTTTTGCCAACCCGAAACGACTGTCAAAGATCCATGAATTGTGACAGCCGGGAGCGACAGCTTAACGT
Source organism: Apamea crenata (assembly GCA_949629185.1). Lineage (NCBI taxonomy): Eukaryota > Metazoa > Arthropoda > Insecta > Lepidoptera > Noctuidae > Apamea > Apamea crenata. The sequence goes on from OX451375.1 coordinate 1,910,326, forward strand.
GCTTTTCGAGGTACGATGGGGTCTTGGTATTTATAGAACCCAGCACTCGGACCAACCGCGGCAAGCGTAGCTTAACCTGATCGATCGACCCGTGTGGCTGTTATTACTTAGCCACAAGCCCCTCTAAAATAGTGTACAAGTGACATGAAAAAGGCCTTTCCATTGTACAATACATTGGGTATCCAGTCTGCCCTGACATTAAACTACCAATACAAAAGAGGGTGGGTTATGACCACAAGATAAAAATCAAAACTTACGACTGGAGCCGAGTATTCGCGACTCAGCGCTGAATATACGTACGTGATTCAGCGTCACTGACCGACTGGAGCCGAGTATACCCGATTCAGTGCACCCTAATTGCGTAACCCTGTATTAATCACAATTTGAATCATTTTGAAGCATATTGCTAATCCATTGCTTCATATTTTCGAAAAAATTGTCTCCTCAACAACGTAAATAATGCAATGAATGTTGTTGAACTGTCAAAAGGAAAGCCATTTCTGCTGTTAATGTGTTACGCAATTATCTCGCCGAGCTTGTTCAGGGATCTACTCCCTATGCATGAGATCCGATGTTTCGGCTGAAGTTTCGGCCGTTTCCTACTCCGTATCACTTACATACATACATAATGGGTTGGGGTCCGTATCACTTACGGACATAATATTAGTTTGGGACCCAAACTAAAAATGAATGACAACACAATTTGACAGTAGTCGAAGACGTCCGAAAAATTGAATTTGTCACTTGTGCTGACGCGTAACTACTTCGGGCGGGCCCATATCTTCGTTGACTTTGCGCTTTTTCTAAACTTTTCCGAGTTTAGAAAAAGCGCAAAGTATAAAGTAAGGAAGTATTCACATCAAAACACTATTCTAACTTTCAACCTAAAAGACACAAATTCTAGTACAAAACCTGCTCATCCAATAATGAAATACCCGTAAAAATTGCACCCTGAAACGCAAATGAAGCGAACACAAAGTTCGTATACACATCGGCGGGTGCATGTTATACTAAACCCTCCCATTCGTTTTAAGGGGCCCCTGACTTTAACAAATTGTGTGAAAAGATGAGCCCCTGATACATTTTGTTTACTAGCGTCCGAAAAGCGAATTTTGTTGCTGTAGGTTGATTAGAAGGATATTTTTTGAGTAGGCTGTTTTACCGTGAGATATTTTTTCAATATTTTTTGTAAGAAAATGTGACTCGACTCTGAATTTTATGTGACACTTTTTAGGACGATCTTAAAAGTGTTTTTGTCGTTACATTACATCTTAAAGTGACTGAGGCAGCATAAGTCTACGATGCTTAAGTGTTTTATGCCTTTTTTTTAATAGGAATTTCTTAGCAACAGCCTTAAGTCTGCCTGCATCTGTGAACAGTGGATAATAATAGTCATCCAGCCTGTATTTCAGTCATGGCGGCCAATCGCAACGGAGACTAGCCTTCGGAGTTGGAGATGTTATAGTGCATAAGTGTGAGTGCAGACACAGGTACTCTCTCATCCCTCACTCTCATCGTCCGATGGAACGGCACACACAATAGGATGGCACGGTGGATAACCTGGCCCCGTAGTACATGCGAGTTAAACATAACTGGCGTAATTTGTTTACCTTTTTGACGAATACAGGCGCAAGAATTTTGGCCTGTCTTAGACGCCACTGACTGAAAATATCATCTACCTCAAGCAGCTGATCCCACTTTTATTTTTAGCCCAATACTTAAATCCAATATCACATTTATCTAAACCCGACCCAGCATAAACCCAGCCATATTACAAATCAATTTCAGTACCATTTTTAGGTCCTGTGTACACCTGACAGACAAAACATTGTATAAAGGCTGAGATGAAGCCGATTCGAATGTAATAGAGGGCAGGTGGACGGCATGTGTCTCTTGGCTGTCGTCCAGATATGGAATTGCATGCTTAAAAGTTGTATTTTTGTGTTCAAAAATAAGTCTTGTGTTTGACAGTGTTCGATGTGAACGGGATACAGCAGAATACCAGCGTCAGGTATTGTACCTGGCATATGCTGAGCTGGACTCCCATTTGGTGCAACCATGAGACACACACCGCCCAGTAGTGATCGACCGTTGTGACATGGACTAGTATTTTATAATAGAGGTTGTGGATTTGTGAGGTGCTTTTTAATCTTTGTATTTTTTTTCACTTTTTTTTTTATTTTTTTTTATTACTTGTATTGTGTGTCTTTTGTTGCACTAAATAAACGTTTTTATCTATTTATCTATGTGTGATTAGTAGGTTTGATAAATATGATTTTTGATAGTGATGATAATGATATTTGAAAGTCAAACTCAAACCTAAAGCATTTATTTCAATTAAACCATTTACAGGCACTTTTGAATTGTCAAAATTAAACAGTCGGTCAGTTAGTCAGGAAGTTGAAGCTAGTGGCCCATTCCAAAACGTAGATCTCTATGGAGAAGGACGGGCAAGAAACTCCAAGGACACTCTTTTAAATCAAGTCTAAGGTGTTGTGATGACATCGGTATTGGCAAAAGAGATTGAAATGTCGAGAGTATGCTTCATGTATGTTCATTAGTGTACTTAATTCATGTTAATCCGATCACAGCTAAACTTGGTTAAGATTTAGCTAAAATACTTAATGCACAAGATGCTTTAAAATTGCTAAATCCAATAATAATATATAAAGATTTCTGTATTGAAGATGCCTATAGTACTAGAGCGGGTTTGAAACCTTATTTAAATTCAATCACAACCTAGCTAAGTTAATTTTGATTAAAACCCTACACTAATATTCCTAAACTCGATATCAAGAAGATACCTATTTAAACCAAATGTAGCTCTACATAAAGCAGTTTTAAAACCCAAATTCCTATGCATATGAATAGTCACTAATTTGGTAGCACAGTTTCAAATAGTCGGCTAACGAAAAAATATTGGCAAGAAAATTCATCGCTTACCCATAAAAATAAGCCAATCTACAGAAAAAATAACTCACTTTTAACAGCAACCCCACAAATTGCAAATTCTCATCTCCATATACACATTTTGGGTATCATTTTTTATACTTAGGTTACATACTTTCCTCATAAAGTAATTCGACAGTTAACCATTTTATCTCAAACATAAGCATAGAAATGAGTCGCAGATGTATTAGCTGGCTGTCTTCCATACATAAAAATAAAATATTTCATATTCATTTTATTTATCTCGATACTGTGATGATACGGGACAGAATATGGCAAGAAAATATTTGGGGCGAGTCAGAAGCTTCCTCTCTTCGCATCGACAGAACTGGCACAAGGTCCTTTCAAAATGTCTACTTGATTTTGGAGGACAAACTCGTACAATATTCTGTAACGTTTACTTGTAGCCCCACTCAAGTGACCGCACATTATTCGAAAGCGTACTCTTTTGTTTTTAAAAAGAAATCATGGCGGCTTCACACCTCGACCCCATTCAATTTGAAATGTTTACTTCATTTCTAAATCTCTGAGGAGCAATTCTCGTAATTTTAAGAACGTTCACAGTCTGATCTCAATCTCAATCTGTCAAAAAATACTTCTAAATTTCCCTACTATTTGACAAGTTTTTTACATTTGTTTGTCGCCGAGATGAGACTGCGACTAGATTTTGAACGTTTTACGAGAATTTGCCTTCAGATAATTTACGTCTATTACCACTAATTCTGCATAATCAGCCTATACTGTTCCCACTGCTGGGACACAGGCCTCCTCTCTATGAGAGGGAGTATGCCGTAATCCACCACGCGACCCATTGCAGGTTGTTAGATGTCACATGTTTTCGGATTCTACGACATGTTGGTTTCCTCACGATGTTTTCCTTCACCGTTTTGGCAACAGTGGCGATGAAATAATTTACACAACGTAAAGCGCCTGTCTAGGTAGGTAGGGACTAGGTAGGTAGCAATGCATCTGGTACTTATTGCAGATGTCCATGGGTTTCAATGCAATAAAATAAAACATGGTGTTTTGTCTCTTTGTTATAATATGCCTCTTGCATGTTGACTAGAACTAGCCCGTCTGCATTTGCAATCTAATTTCCAAACTTGTAAACAAATATGTATTTACACATATAGTTTAGTTTGCGTTGCAAATAATATTGGCTTTTTCAATAATGTTTGTCATCCTGAAATCAACCTAATTAATACCGTTATAATGTTGCTATTTGTTTAAAAGAAAATAAAATGTATTGAAAACTAGTATTTTAACATGGAATAGTGGATTTTTGCCCAAGTACGTATAAAAATAAAATATACTATTTTTCAAATACATCGTATTGTCTTTTTGTTATTGTTCTGTATACCTTTCAAATTTAAGATCCACTGGACCATTCACAATCGATTCTCCACCTTACCTTACACAAAATAAAGTGTATTTTTATTTGACAAGCCAAACAACGGTCGGTTACAGGTTACAGGTATGCGGTTGAATTTTCATGTTTTCATACATTTTCATTTGTTGTTGTTTTCTATTAATTTTGCATACGAATTTGCTGTGGATGTTTAAGCGGTATAAATGGTTGTTTTTGGATCAAACTGTCGTTTTGTTATATCCTGAAACTAAGGTAAACGTACCAACTTAAACAACTACGTCTGGCGCGGATTAAGAATGAATTATTTATTTTATTTGATAATATTTTACATAATTATATATATTTTTAATAATAAAATAGATTATTTATTTATTTATTACTGTAATTGCCCGTGACATCACAGCGGGCCCTATCAGAATACCAGCGCTGTGACATTTATTTTTTAAATGTCGAAGCATTATGCTGAGATAGGAGGCTTTTGGCCTCGTACAGGACTTTCTGTTTCATTTTTCTTTTGTTACATTTTTTTTATATAATATAATTTGTTTTTTTCACAGCCCGAAGTATTGTTTTGTATCAGAGGGGCAATTCTCGTAATTTTAAGAACGTTCACAGTCTGATCTCAGTCTCAATCTGTCAAAAATACGTAAAATTTCCCTACATTTTGACAAGTTTTTGACGTTTGTTTGTCGCCGAAATGACACTGCGACTAGATTTTGATCGTTTTAAATTACGAGAATTGACCTTCTGGTTACAGAACCTCGGTCCTTTTTGACACCTGTGTGAATTTGAACTTTATAAGCTACTAGAATTTTCGCACTGACACCTGTCAGGAACGCATTCTCTCGAAAGCCAGGCTGTAGTAGCAACAGTCTCGCCCTTTTACACACCTCTGCTTCACCCTCGGAAATAGCGTGATGTTAAGTACTCACCTTTTTTTGTTGTTTGTTTTCGTGGTCAAACCTTCAAAAGGCACCCGACCTCCGGGGATAGGTTGGGGAGTGTGGGTCTAAAACCACCTCGGTGATCACCATCAGCACATAGGGGTGGTCCCGGTTTCTCTTAAAATACCATATCCGGAACCGCCCCTATGTAATGCCTGTAAGGCACATCCCTGGGGACACTGTAAAGGGGCCTACCCTGAACGTCGCTATGCACGGCAGCACCACCACCACCACCACCACTGTGCCACCGTCTTCAATAACGTATGTTGCTGCCTCATCACCATCATCCACAGCCAGACTTCATCTACTGCCTGACTTCTCTTTTCTTGTGCTTACTTCATATCTGCCTATCCCTCCCAATAACCTCAGCGTGATAGTATGACCTTGTATTATAATAAAGTCGCAGAAACGAACAGTAAATAAAACATATTTACCGCTCGTTGAACGCGAATTGTCAATAGGGGAGAATGGGGAGTCGGGACAGAATTAACTTATTACCCTTGGATGAGTTTATTGAAATACCGACGGATAGTCAATTACAATCTCTGCGCCTTATTCCCCTCTACAGTCTTGTCTTTTATTTAAATAACTAGGTTCTGCCCGCGACTTATTCCGCTTAAAATTTCTTGTACCGCCGCCCCACTCTGTCGCATCGCATCGCCAGTCCACGCTCTTACTTTGTTTTCGCTTAGAGTCATTTTTTATTATCTATTTGCTCAGCTCCTAAGGGTCTTAGCGTGATGTTAAATTGCCTATAGCCTTTCTCAAGAATTGGGCTATCCAATACAAAAATATTTTTTCCATCCGACCGGTAGTTCCAGAGATTAGCGCGTTCAAACAAACAAACAAGCTCTTCAGCTTTATTATTAGTACCTATATATGTATAATAATGGCTACTAAAATATATGAGGTTGCTGTGATAACGTCTTTAGTTTGATGTTAAGGTTTGACGAAGTTAAACTAATTCCGAATTTTTGGGAGAAAAAACTTAAATAATACTCGTACAACCGCTGATGTTGTTATAAAGGAAAGGAACAGCAGATGTATCGCTATCTCATGATCGTCTGCCTAGTCTGTTGATGACGGCTTCTAGTCTAACCGGATGTTACATGGAGCGACTGCCTATCTGACCTTCACAACCCAGTTACTGGGTCAAACTCAAAAGTCATTTATTCAAATTAGGCTGAGAATCAGAACTTTTTGAACGTCAAAATTACGAAAGACAGTCCCCCAAAACGCACGCCCTTCACCACTTCCTAGTGCTTTTGCTGGGAAAAAGAAGTAGTGCAACAAACTCCCAAGCAGCACAGCTGTCAGTTTAGTGAGAAAATACTTGATTGTATTCAATACTAGGGTAACACGATGCCCCTGTGGACAGGTTGTCAGACTGGCTTCTGACAACCTGTTAAAGATCTACGAATGACAGCCAGGACAAACGTGTTTTTCGAGATACGGAAGTGTCTCGGTATGTAATGAATAGGCATGGCCATTTCCTATCAAAGAAAATTCCGGAGTTTTTTCCAAATTCAACGAAAGAAATACCTCCAAAAAATAATTCAATAAAATTTCAGTTGGAACTGCCGTAGATCATGGGCGGTAGGATGCCAGATAGCACGACCCCCTAGGGGGCGATAACCATTCGAACCTAAGCACTACAAGTACAACCGTTGGTATATAAGTGAATATTTTAATAGTAATGTCCCGTTTTGGGGTATATTTGGGAAATGTACGGTTTTTCCCTCACTATTTTTGTGAATATAAGTGGTGTTTGTGGGCCAGTTATGTAAGTCACGATAGTGAGTTCTCGTGGGCTTGATGTCGATAATTGTTTTTGTTACTTCTAGGAATATCAGAGAGCAGTGATGGCCCCGATTTACGAGTTGTACGCCGTGGGTTTGAGCCCAGACAGGTGGTTTTTTTTTTGCCGCCATGCGTTGTCCACTACTGGTCAAAAGTCTCCCTTGTTTCCTTCCAAACCTCCCTGGCTTGCGCGATCTCTGGCTATGTTGGTCATATCGGCACACCACCTTTGCCATGGTCTACCTCGACGGCGATGTCAGGCAGGTGCTTCACTTAGTTTAATTTATTTTAACACCACTGCCCTAAAAAACGGTGAAGGAAAATATCGTGAGGAAACCGGTGAGTCCTAGAACCAAAAATTCAAAGACTTGTGGCATTTACACACCCGTACTGGGCCCGCGTGGTGGATTAGGACACACAGCCCATTCCCTACCAAAGGAGGCTTGTGTCCCAGTAGTGGGAACATTATAGACTGATTATGTGCCTATAGTAGGTACACCCACATTTCGCCAATTATTTAAGTCCCATGTAATAGGGGGCGAGTCTAGGAATGGCCGCACGGGGAGGTGGGACCCGCTGAGGAACAGTGGGTCAAGGCCTGTCGGGGGAGCGGTCAATGCTTATGCGAATCCCGCACCCCCGGCTATAGGCAGAGGTGGAACATCGCGGTGATTTTAGCCGGTACGAATCCGGCGTACTCCTCCGTCACCCCCACGATGGAGGAAGTCCATGAGGATTTCCACCGCGAAACCAAAAAAGGGGGCGAGCCACCAGGGCACCAATTCAACTCATGGCTCCTATTGAAAAAATCCTGATAGAAAAGCGCAATAACACTGCCCGACCAGGAATCGAAATCAGGACCTCGTGCCTATAAATAGCGCTTACGACCACCAGACCAACGGCAGTTCTATAAAAAGTTCATAATATGTTCTTTAACACTACTTAAGGGTTGGACTATTATTGTAGTGATAGTGTAGAGATGTAGCAACGTGTCTCCTTAGCACCGGTTTGTATGTCCATTATCAGGAATGGTCCATTGTAATTTTCCATTTCATATCCTCATTTTTAAGTTAATATTCCCATGTGCACCTCCGACTAACTTTACCATTGTGAGCAAACCCATCTCACACTCTCTCTTTTCTCTTTATGTTTTCTCTGCATGGGAAAAGGACTTGGCTTTCCCCACTCCTTTTGTGGCCCAGTTACATACACATTATCATAGCCCTTAGACAAACAAACTTTAAACATAATATTATTCCTACACTCCACAAGAATATAACCTGAAATGACAACTTAGAATATCCTGAGCGCTTTAATGACTAACTTGACTAACCTTTACGAGTGGAGTTGCGTGAATGTGCTGTAGGCTGTAGGTATATCAAGACCAGTGGGTTTAAAATATTGATACAGTGAGCGAGTGAGTGAGCAGGGCAGTCACTACTGCCCTGCTCACTCACTCACTCACTGTATCAATATTTTTATGCCGTATCACGACATGTTTCATGCCGATACGAAAGAGATATATAACAATCTAGCAACAATCGATATCGATGTCTGATCGATTAAAACAACTTGTCCTAAACCAGCCACAACGCTTCTCTATCCGTCCACTGCTCAGCATAGCCCAAATTAGTTTGATAACGCTCTGACTTCGCTCCAAATATTGAGTTTTTGACAGATTTTGAATGGGGAATCTATCAGAAACTCACAATGGTCAAGTAACGTCTACTAACTTATAAACGTTGCAATATTCTCGACCATTGCAACGTTCATAATATTCACAGACTTGTACTGTAGCGGATACGTTTATAAGAACTACTAGCTTCTGCCCGCGGCTTCGCCCGCGTGGATGTCGGAAATTATCCCACGGGAACGTGCTACCAGGATAAAAAGTATGTGCTTCCCCAGGATGCCATTTATATCTTTGCCAAATCAGAAGTTCAGTGCTTTAGGCGTGAAAATGTTACATACAGTTTCAAGTACAAATTCTCCCTAAAAAAGCAAATTACCCGTATTTGCCCCGTCAGGGGTCAATTTTCGACAACTTTACATACTTATTATTAATTATTTTCTGTCAAAAGTATCAATACTGAGTTTCGAGTTAATCGGACCGCGCATTCAATTTCTTCCACACAAACTTCAACACCCCTATATGCCCCTTTGAGGGGTAGTTTTGAAAAACTAAGAATGATAAACTTTATTGCTTAATTAGGCGAGTACTCGTATTCATGCCAATTTTCAAGATTATTAACCTAACGAATAAGATTTTTCATATAAACTTTATCCCCGCTTTTCACCCCCACAGGGGTGGAATTTTGAAAAATCATTTGGGATGTGTTCATAACTTGACTCAAAGATTATTTACATCAATTTTCGAGTTAATCAAGCCACGCTGTAAAATCCTCCCCTGAAAATTGACTACCCCTTTTCAGGCCGTCAGGGGTAGATTTTCGTAAAACCCTGATACACATTATTCTTTTCTTTCAATTTTAGGTATAAATACTGAGTTTCGATTAAATCGGACCGCGTGCTAAAATTCTTTCATACAAACTTTGAAACCTTATTCCTTATGATGTTACGTATGAAAAATCTTATTCCTTGAGTTAATAAACTTGGAACTTGGCACGAATACTTATCTAAGTAAATTATGAAGTTGGGCATTTTTTGTTTTTATAAACTACCCCCTAAAAGGGGAGTGGGGGGTTTCAAAGTTTGTATGAAAGAATTTTAGCACGCGGTCCGATTTAATCGAAACTCAGTATTTATACCTAAAATTGAAAGAAAAGAATAATGTGTATCAGGGTTTTACGAAAATCTACCCCTGACGGCCTGAAAAGGGGTAGTCAATTTTCAGGGGAGGATTTTACAGCGTGGCTTGATTAACTCGAAAATTGATGTAAATAATCTTTGAGTCAAGTTATGAACACATCCCAAATGATTTTTCAAAATTCCACCCCTGTGGGGGTGAAAAGCGGGGATAAAGTTTATATGAAAAATCTTATTCGTTAGGTTAATAATCTTGAAAATTGGCATGAATACGAGTACTCGCCTAATTAAGCAATAAAGTTTATCATTCTTAGTTTTTCAAAACTACCCCTCAAAGGGGCATATAGGGGTGTTGAAGTTTGTGTGGAAGAAATTGAATGCGCGGTCCGATTAACTCGAAACTCAGTATTGATACTTTTGACAGAAAATAATTAATAATAAGTATGTAAAGTTGTCGAAAATTGACCCCTGACGGGGCAAATACGGGTAATTTGCTTTTTTAGGGAGAATTTGTACTTGAAACTGTATGTAACATTTTCACGCCTAAAGCACTGAACTTCTGATTTGGCAAAGATATAAATGGCATCCTGGGGAAGCACATACTTTTTATCCTGGTAGCACGTTCCCGTGGGATAATTTCCGACATCCACGCGGGCGAAGCCGCGGGCAGAAGCTAGTTTTATATATATAGATAATAGCAGAAACCAACATCTACTAAGCCTATCGATTTACAAAACACACACATCGCCTATCTAACCGTCCACTGCACAGAGTGCCCAGCATAGCTTAGATGAGTATGATTACAGAATAGCAGAGATACGCTGACATCGCTGTATGTGAGTTTTTGACAGATTTTGCATGGCATATTTGTCAAAAACTTACAATGGCGAGACCATTGAGTTGTTAAAAACAACTCAATGGTCTCGCCAGTTAGTTAGTTACTAGACTTAGGGCCAGTTTATCGACAGAAAATGATCGCAAAATTAATGTGACAAATTATCCATCGCGTGAAAACTGCTGCGGTTGGTTGAAAGATTTATAAACAGCCAATCGCAGCAGTTTACGCGTGCTTGACAATTTATCACAATAATTTTCCTTCGAGAAACTGGCCCTTAGGCCCCTGTACTGTACGCCATACGTTCATAAGCAGAAATAGACAACAAACACGACTATCGATTTAAAAAAATGTCCGAAACCAGCCAAAACACACACACACACAAGTCTTATCTAACCGTCCACTACTCAGCATAGCCCAGATGAGGGTGATAACAGAATAGCTGAGATACGCTGACATCGCTGGCTCTGACGGCTCCGCGGAAGTTTAACGAATAAAGTTCTGGGCATGTTAAGGAATTAGTTTCTTCCGCTGGCGTAGACTTTGTGGCCCAAGGTGGGCGCAGAGGCGGGAGGATTTGTTTTGGAAAGGTAAATCTTCAAGGTCTTTACAAAGAGATATAAATAAATTGGATTTACAATAGAAAGACTGTTACAACATGAAGAAAGATTAGAGATTCTGTTTAGAAAAATGGGCAGCTGAGCATGTCATAGAAAAACCTCTGAATGCTTTTTGTAGGACATCACTGTCTGCCCGTTTTTTGACCAACAAAATGCCGGGTAATTGAAATGACCAAAACGAAGACAAGTAAGCTAGTAATAGGATGACGCATTTTCAACACTTTTATGTTAATAGAATGATGGCACTCTATAAATATCACTTGACAATATTTAGACGAAGAAAACTTGGTGGTTGTAACAAAAAATAATCTTTTGGCTGACAAACCTTATAAAATGGAGGTGCTTGCAGTATTATTTGAATTGATTTTATCATTGTTTCGTTTGTTTGTAAGAAAATATTCTTTTCATGTTCCAAGTTCTAGTTAGTACCTGCCTATTGCTACATTGTACACCTGACTTCTCTTTCGCGTTACCCTCTATATGCTTATGTATTGTACCAGGGTCCGCCCGTACCCGTATTGTCCCACCACTGTGTACTACCGGGGCAAGTTATGAGTGGAGACTTTTGTGTCATTCCCTGGATTAACTTTCTGTCGACATACATTCTCAAAGGTTCCTATTGTTCATATTTTTCTTTTTGTTGTAAGTAAATAGCAAAATAAATATTATCATTTTCTGGATCATTTGGGGGACAAAAGGAGAAGGTAAGTATGAGGCTTTTATGTTGCTTAGAATGTTATTGGCCTGTAATTGTGTCACTAAAGGGGAAACGGTGCTTTTCATACAGAAAAGAAATGATTGGACAGAAAAGAACATTGATCAACAACACACATTTGTGTCTAAGTTTTTTCAAGATATTTTCCTCCACAGTTTTGAAAGTAGTGATGATAAAATTAAGTAAACAAAGTAACGTACCTGCCAGGGTCCCAACTCACGACTTACGAGTTGTAGGTCATGAGTTCGAACCTAGGCAGGCACTTTGTGTATTTAATTTGTGAGGAAACCGGTATGTCCTAGAACCCAAAATTCGAAGACATGTGACTTCTACCAATAATTTTTATGTTACGATTTCTGTTTGCCCAAAAATTTTACTTGAACAGGGTTTGTTTACACTTTCATCACATACTTTTGGAACAGTCATTAATAGTTCCAAACACGCTCAACGAATCCCAACCACATATCTACCGCACTATTTGCTGGGAGATGGCACAAAAAAGTCATCAAACTTTTTACCCACCCAACATCAAACCAGTGCCATCTACGATCGCGAGCAGCAAGCGAGCGCACTCGAGCGTAAAAGCGAGGCATGACGTCATTAAACCGAGCGCAGCTAAGTGAAGCTATTATAAAATATTTACCGCCGGGACCTTGGCTTCAAAATGTGTGGATTTCATTTTTCCATTTGCTCTGCTTGCTTGCTTCTGCTCATCCTTGTGTATTATTTTAATGTATGTGTATGTTGATATGTTTGAGGAGCTTTGCGTGAGTTTCTTAGGAAAATAGGTCATTTCTTTTATATCTGGAGGTGTTGTGGTGTGTGATAGGCAGGCGCTCTTTGTAAAATACTGGTATTCAGCTGCATCCGGTTAGACTAGAAGCCGACCCCAACATAGTAATGGTACAGTGTATTATATCTACCAATTTCCACAAAATCCAAATCAAAAGTCGTTTATTCAAATTAGCCGAAGCCGACCCCAACATAATTGGGAAAAGGCTAGGCAGATGATGATGCTGTGGTGTTGTGGCAAAATTCATCCCATCAAGAGTACCTATGTGTGTGAGTGTGAAAGGGGCTAGTGGCTAAGTAATTAACAGTCGCACGGGACGATCGAAGGTACGCTTGCCGCTGTTGGTTCGTGAATGGGTGACATCCATTACATACCGAGACCCCTCCGTGCCTCGGACAATAAGCCGTTGGTCCCGGCTGACATTCGTAGATATTTGACTGTCGTTACGGGTAGTCAGAACCCCAAAATTATCGTGTTACCCAGTAGGTAACTGGATTGTGGATGCCAGGCAGGCAGTCGCTTTATGTAAAATACTGGTATTCAGCTGCATCCGGTTAGACTAGAAGCCGACCCCAACATAGTAGCAAAACGGCTAAGAGTATAGGATACCGGTACAGTGTATATATCTACCAATTTCCACAAAATCCAAATCAAAAGTCGTTTATTCAAATTAGGCTGATTCCCCAAAAAACGCCGGCGCTTCACCGCTTCCTAGTGCTATCACATAACGCCACGGCAAGCGATTTTAGCTATTTCTTCTATGATAAAACTTTTAATTTTGGAAATTCTTAATACCAGGGCGTGACTTGACGCAGAACGTCTGATTCGCAAAACAACTAGTTTTTTTTAGTCGAGATTTGCTATACATACGTCTAAGTGTGCATACACATGAGCGACATGCGTCGACGGTTGTAGTTGCCTCTGTCATCGACGCGGGTCACTCGTCTGTATGCACTCTTAGTCATACATATACCACAGGTAAACAAAACCAACAAGTACAATTAAATAAATCTAACTTTTCATGAAAAATCCGATCTAAAAAAAGAAGAGCAAAAGTAAAAAATGGCGGCGTGACGTCACATTTAGTGCTCCCGGACATTACTCTCTTTAATTGACAGCTGCACAGATAACAAGCTACTAAACCCTTTTACACTATGCCAGCATGGAAAAACGCTGGAAAGAGACTGAAATAATTTGCGTGTTGCAGATGCAGTAGGTACATTTAATAATGCTTGCATAACATGAATAATCAGCCTGCAATGTTCCCACTGCTGGGACACAGTCCTCCACTTTTTTGAGAGAGAGTGGGCCATAATCCGCCACGCAGGCCCAGTGCGAATTGGTAGATGTCACATGCCTTCGAATTTTTGGTTCTAGGACATGCCGGTTTCCTCACAATGTTTTCCTCCACCGTTTTGGGAGCAGTGGTGAGGAAATAATTTACACAAAGTAAAGCGCCTGTCTGGGTTCAAACCCAACTGCAACTTATAAATTGGAGTCGTTATCACTGGACCACCACGGCTCTTATTAAATGTTATCTACAGTTAGCAAAAAAAGTTAGTCTCCCGACGTTACTTGTTGTGGCTTATCACGGATTTGTTGCTTCACGTTTGAGGTATGGTATTGTCTTTTGAGGCAATGCTTCTAACTGGGATAAGGTCTTCAAATGTCAAAAAAGATGCATCCGTGCAATATGCGGTCTACAAAAAACTGAGAGCTGTAAGCAGTCTTTTACAAAACTAAAAATACTCACAGTACCCTCATTGTTTACCTTTGAAATGGCCCTTTTTATCAAAAAACATCCATAGTTATTTGAAATAGTGACGAGATCACGCAACAGAACTAGAATATTTACAAAACTAAGTACGCAATATAAAACAGCTCTTTATGGGAAAAGTACATTTGTCATGGCGCCAATTTTTTTACTATTTCGCCGGGTTGTTTGAATTTCTCGAGTTATTATTAACAACCACGCTTTCATTTTTTGGATTTCGTACGTAATTTTTTCGTTTCTAATTTTTTACCAAATTAAACAAGCCAGAAGTTATTACGGCGAACATGTGAGGCAACGTAGGTCATTTCAGGTAGAAGTATATGAACATTTGGAAGTAGTATCACAAGCAACCTCATCCCAGCAGGACCCTGTATTAATTAGGGGTCGAATAAAGTCTCGCCATCATTCGGGAAGAACTTATTATACGTACATACTGATGGCGAGACAAGTAATAAGTTGGGATGAAAAAATAATAAGTCACTATTGCAACTGTATCTGCGGACAGCGAACAGTAGGTTGTTGTGCGTATATAATGAGCATTGTTTGGTTTTTGGGTTCGGCTCGGCAGCAGGCCACTATTGCAGCACCGGCTTCATTTCTGGATGACATCTTGGTTAGAGGAGACATAGAAAATGAATACTTAAATAGTAATCAATTAATTGTATAGGTACCTATATATTTAACATCACACATATATATGTATCATCACGCCTGTTTTGCCCAAAGGGTTAGGCGAAGGTGTAGGTACCTAATAGTACTCCCACATTTCGCAGGTTATGTTTAAGGCTCATCCTGACGGAAAACCGAATAACCTCATGAATAAATGAATTATAAAACATAAATTGCTGTTTTATTTGTATCTACATTTGTTTGTTTACATTAGTAAAAACATATCTGTGTATTTGATAGTTGAATCAAAAGATCGCTACATTGTTTTGTCTGAGTTAATATTTCGACGATTGAATGTTTGTATTCTGTGCATTTATGCTCTAAGTAAAAATCTTAAATCATTTTTTTTATGGCATCTCGCAGATCAACCTATGAGCTTGTCGTCTGCTTAACTGGACTATACTTTATGTACACACTACAACTAGATCTAAAATAATATTACAAAAGACTAAAAGTACGGTAACGTAGTGATTCTCTTTGACAGTGTAATATGACAGAAATAAACATGTCAAACGTCAATAATCAATCAACATGACAAATCGACAGCTTACCGCCATGACGGGTTTTTGTTGTGTGTTGCAATTTCAAGTGTACATTCTTGTGCTTTACTACCAAACAAAGCAAATTTATAGTAATTGGATGATTGAAAACTGTTTTAATTGTGTTTCCCCATTTTTTTGTATGGTGTACAAAGACCTGGCCGGGGCTCTATACATTTTGAAACATCTCCTTTACTCACATAATTATTTACTACACCCAGACAGCGTAAACGGGAAAGAAACCTCGTCGGTCAATAAATAACTCCTAACATGTGTGCCTACCCTCTTTTTGTCGCCAAAAAGATCGTTAAACTCCCCTTTAACGAGTATTTGCTTTTAAAGCCAGTGACCCATTACTGAAAAAAATATATTAAAAATAAAAGCAGCCAAGTGCGAGTCACACTCGCACCCGAAGGGTTTGCGTACAGTATTTAACACTGAATATAAAAAAAGACTTCAGTGAAAAAATGCCGAAAAACCAGGTTTCTTGTACCTATCCTTTAATTTCAAATCAAAGTTTATTTCTATTTTATTATTTGTTGTTATATAGCGGCCATAGTACAGACGGGGACATAAACATCAAGGTATACATTACCAGTTTTAACTGACCTCGCATTGTATAGGTTTTTCGTACAATGAGAAGTCAGCATTAATACTGGAATATAATAACAAGCTTGATATGTCGTTGTGCGTACTGTAGCCTATTTGGGGCATATATGCAACCTCCGCGAGTTTTTTAAAAGTGATCGGCATGAAATACGAGACAAACTTTGTTATAATTTAAGGTTAGAAGAGATTAGGCGTCAGATTTTGCTGACAAGCAAAAGAATTAAGATGTAAAATACGTAGTATATTTTATAGGAATAATTATTGAACATACAAGATAAACCGTAGCTTGATTTTATTCTACCCGGCTCCCTGAAGAGGATATCATCTCTTCACATTACACTCTGTGAAAATTTTAAGTATCGGCCTATTACGGTTCAAAAGATACAGCACATCGACGCACTTCGGAACCTTAGTAACAGGGCCCCGATGGCATCCTTTGGTTACGGAACCTTAAAAAATACTTCAGGAATGTATTCCTACATTTTCGCTGAAAATTTTCAGGTAGACTGAATGAGTAATGCTTTTTCTGTTATTTTTTGTTTTCCGCCTAAAAATTTAGCAGGCATTAAGAAAGTGGGCCGTAATTAGGAGCGTGCAAGGAAAATGGCGCCTAATGGGCTGCGGTTGGTATATTATATTGCCTTATTTTTAATTTTAGGGCTTCTTTTCTCCCAAAATGTAAGGACAAGTCTCAAATAATATTGTGCACGTAAGGTTTTTAGATTGATTTCTGATTTGCCCACTGCCACAGTTTAGCAGTTTGTCGGGCACATTGCTCGCAGAGCTGATGGCCGATGGGGCCGAAAGCTTCTGGAGTGGCGACCGCGTACCGGAAGACTTAGCATTGGAAGGCCTCCCACAAGGTCTTTCGGCTGAAATGATGATGATGATACAGGTTTTTCAAAGTCACTTCTTCATTGGTTTTAGAAAACACCACACCCACCCAAAAGGGTTAGCCAGAAGTTTACGTATTGACATTTTGCCAGTTATGTATGCCCCATGTAATAGGGGTGAGCCTACATTTACTATCTACTAAAATATTGACTTCATTCATATCTACTACACCAATGGATGGCTATAAGACTGTTGCCAAATGGGATGTTGCTGCCTGTACCTACTGCCACAATCTTCTATCCAATCTAATATACGATCTAACACTAAAATTTATATATTATGTACAAGTGGTATGTGTAAAGGAAAAAAGAGAGAACTCATTTGGCATAAAAAAATTCGCCCGCATCGCTGTCAGTGGGAAAACTGTCCAAAAAGCTACCAGCCAAAGAGTATAATAATGCTACCAGCGTTGCCACTTGCCATTGTTCTTAAAATCACTGTTTTCGCTTGAGTTAAGGTAATTTTATTTATTTCTGTAGTGGATGCCATTATTTTTGTTACGACACACAGACCCACGAGCGACAAAATTTAGACGACAGAGGCAACTGTACCCGTCGACCGGCACGTTGTTGACGGTAGCCACCGACGCGTCGACGGCGGGCATCATCTTGTGTCGACGGCCGCCATCGACGCATGTTGACGGATGAAGGTGAAGGGCGCGCGTTTTTAAACTGTCTTTTGTAATTTTGACGTTCGAAAAGTAAATTATTTTGAATAAATGACTTTTGATTTTGATTTTGGATGCAGTTAGCCCCTGTCGTCAACGCGTGTCGCTCGTGTGTATGAGCACTAAAATCAAATCCATGAATTGCCCATGCCAGTTGAAAAACTCGCAGCCATTTTGTTTACTTCCAGGTTTCACCTACATATCTGCTACCCAATGCAATCGCTATCCCGTGTCATTTATTGCAAAATATTATCATGAAATGTCGACCCAAAAAATTGTGTCCATAAAAAAAACTTGTAAAAAAAGGTGTAACTTTTTTACATCCCTAATCAAGTCACTTTCATCTTGGAGTGAAGTAAAAAAAAAAGCTTAGCGCCACGGAATGAAAAGGGATGTATAGAAGGCTTACTCTATGCAAAAGTCACCTGGGTTCATAGTCAGCAATTTTTTTTGTTTATCATTTTGGCACACTACGTCAATTTGCCGTGTTGTTGACTACAACACGGCAAATTGACGTAGTGTGTGTTTCATACAACTTTCAGTTTCAGGGCAGTTGAAGTTGGTAGTGAATTTCATAAACAATGAATTTCTGACTTTACATACCTACAGGAACGAGTTTTGATCACCATTCACCGCTAGTTCTTACAACGGGGTAGTTGCGTAACACGCTAACCATAGAAATGGCTTTAATTTTGACAGTTCAACAATATTCATTTGAGCAGAAAAAAAATTCGGACATGGATCGCATGTTCGAAAAATTTGTCTAATAAAATGATTCAGATTGTCATTGATAGTGTAATACGCAATTAGGGAGCTTGTTAAAGAATCATTGTCAAAGTTCCCCAAAAACAGGCAAAGCCTAACTTTTCAAAATGGGCTTAGCAGCAGCACTTTTCAAACCACAAAAGCTACCATCGATAACTTTCATTGCCACTTTACTAGATACTACATTCAAACCATACTAGTGCTACTCTCTAAGTTCGTAAACGAAGACACGGACCCGTCCGAAAGTAGTCCGATAGTCCTGAATTAACCCTCCTCCCGATAAACTAACTTTTTCGAACGGTCAAATACACATCGGGAGTAAGGACAGCTGTCAAATCGTGATGTCATTCGTTCATAGTTCGGGACCCGAACTAATCTTATGTCCGAATGTGATACCGTGTGTGAGATGCCCATTACTTCGGTTAAAATTACGGATTTCCTTACGGAGAACCTTGAATCACATTTATCGAATGTTCGTATCTTTTTTGGTAGGTAGATAAGAATGCTCCTTCTGTTGTTTACTCCCTAGTGTCATAACTCCTTGCGTCCTTAAACCCCTAATCTTTTGTGCAAGTTGTAAAGTTCAACTGAGTAGACAGGTACTTTATGGCGTAGAGGTAATGCTTGCAGCTTCTCCTAGCGTAAAACATAAGTGCAGTATTTTAGGTTCGTAATGCAGAAGATATAGCGGAAATTATGACGTGAGAAAATACCTTTGAGGCAATTAGTTTTTAGCTGTGGGATTCCTAAACAATACGATATACAGGGTTATTGGTAAACACTAACAACCTTGCAGGACTGGATTACTAACATCATTAACAATAACTTATGTTTTATGACTTTTTACAAAACATAATACATTTACCAAAAACAAACCTTTAAGATTTCGTTGTTCTATCTAACCCCCGCTCCCCTCGGTTGAATTTTGTACTAGACACGGCAGTTTGTGTACATTGTAATACCACGCCCTGTATTCTTCTCCTTCTTTGTAACACTCTTATCAGAGCGGTCGTGGTCCTCATGTAGTTTCTTATCTAGGGGCTGTTGTGATTCGCCACACGATTTCTCGCCACCTACCGGAGTAGGTGGCGAGAAATCGTGTCGAATCGCGGGCGATCTCTTGGAATGCACAAAAAATACCAAAAGTCGGAACTTTTGGTATTTTTTGTGCATTCCAAGAGATCGCCCGCTGCGGATTTAATTTGGTCAATCCATCTCAAGGGTGAGCGTCCGCATGGTCTAGTGCCCTCCACTCTACCCACGACAGGGCACTCTATAGAGTCTCCCTCACGCCTCGAGATATGTCCGAAGTATTTGAGCCCTGTATTAATTGAAAGGAAAGACAGATGTTTACAGTAATACATCCCATATTGGTCCAGTGTTCGCAAACGTGACGGTTGAGCGTGTTCGGCACAATGTTATTAAGGTTTTCGAGTACAGAACTCTCAGTAGTAGCCTCTAGATTTGTGCCCTGTGGCCCAGTGGTAACGGCCGCGAATTGTAGGTCGTGAGTTCGAACCCAAGCAGGCACCTTACTTTGTGTTAATTATTTCATCACCACTGCTCTCAAAACGGTGAAGGGAAACATCGTGAGGAAACCGTGAAATATATCCTAGGGTCAAAAATTCGAAGACATGTGACATCCACCAACTCGCACTGGGCTCGCGTGGTGGATTACTGACTATTTTTTCCAGGGAAGCCAGGAAAAGGTGGCCTTTTAAAAGGCCCGTCGTAATATGGGGTCGTATACATGTCGTTGGTATGCGTTTTTGGGTCTTTTAAAAGGCCCGTCGCAGTACCTGGTTAAAAAAGCCACCTCCCTCCCCCTCCTCTACTAGGTAATGTGATACCTTATCGATAAGACATATACCTACGGCCGAGTATTAAGGAACATGTATTATTTATCAGCTCCAGTAACTGATGGCCGGTCGTCCTGTCGTCTAATACATTATTAAAGTCTCTAAGTTATTACAGGCCATTGTAATAGAATTGATATGTTATCGATTTTGATGCAAGATGGATGATCATTGTCTTTGCTCGCATACTATGCGACAGGCGACTGCGACAGGCAACGACGCTATGACAGACATCGACGTGCAATGTATGACTATGGATTACAGTACATGATTCTGAGCTGTTTTTTTTTTTTTTTGCTGAAACATGTGCGTACAGTCACGAGTAAAAGTATGTATACACTCGGCTTTATTCAAAAGCGATTTACTCCTTTATTTTTGAATGAAATTTTATGTTGTTACGAACATAGCATTTTCAAACCCATAGGTTTAGGTAATGTGTCGTATTTCAACGTTGCACTCCTTATTTCACGAAAAAAACGCAATTGAAAGTTGCTAAGTGACATATTGGTGACATATTGACATATTGGTGACATATTGACATATTGGTGCTCGTGACTGTACAAAAAAAATAATTACCTCGAATAATAAAGAAAAATAAAAACGAAATAGATCTATATTCACGAGCACAAAACAGAAATAGTCGACAGCTGGACGTCATGACTGTGAAGGCTTCCACTCACCATGATGTGCTATGTGCTATGGGGAACCTACAGCACAGCGCTGAATGACTCTTTTGCAAATCTATCCTACCTTCCATGATCAGATATTTCTAAAATAAATAGCATAGAAAAGTTATTTCAATACCTTCCCACTTTTATCGAACTGCATAAAAATAGCTGTTAGGAATACAAAATCTTAACTGAGTCCATAAATAATCCAATATAAATAGTAGCTAAAGATAATCTTATCAATCAAAAAACCAAAATAAATAACTTGGCTGAAAGAAAATTACTTTGAGTAAAATCACATTGAAAACTCATGTCAAATGTCGCCGAAAAACATCCACTGAAATGTTTATGAAATAAGAAAATGATTTCAAAACAGTTACTACTACAAGGATGATGTGTAAAATAAACCAAGTGAAATAAATATCCTGATTCTTTTCTCTCTCTAGCAACCTTAGACACTATCACAAAGCCACTTACAATCTAGACGGCTTAAGACCTAGCTCCGTAGGTCCCTAGGACCAAAATAAAGTCTGCCTAATGAAACCGGCTTCAAATTATGTGGTTCTTAAACCCTTTTATTTATGTATTAGCTCCTAAAGGATTACTACGAATGAGATAGTGCGTCAATTCTCTGCAAATAACTAAGGTACGTTCTAGGAGTTTATTCTTAGTGTCCATTTTTTGGGTAGCAAGTATCGTGTTGATAAGGACATATAAATCCAACATATTATTAAAAATATTTTTATTATATGATGTAACTAAAAATTTACGGTTTTCGCAACTTTTCCTTTATCTGTGCTATAAAGCGTTGCTTTGTGCCGAATTTCAAGATTCTGAGTTCACGGGAAGTACCCTGTAGGTTTTGATTCCCTTGCGAGTATCGAAAATTTGCGGCATAAACGGCTGTATCTTTTGATTGCATTGGCTTAGAAGTTTGATTTTTTCACAGCTCCAAGAGTCAGTAGACCTGAGTATTTGATAAAAATAGCTTGATACCTCCACGCGTTCCTGAGAAAAAGGGTCTTGACAGACAGACAGACGGACGGACAACAAAGTGATCCTATAAGAGTTCCGTTTCTTCCTTTCGAGGTACGGAACCCTAAAAAGGGGGAGAAAGGGCAAATTTTCGGTGGACTTGCAGCCATGACGAAATTTAAGACGTCGTACAGTAAAAATAGCGTAAAATAAGACAAACTCGCAACTAATACCGAATAACACTGGATCAGGCGTAGATGGCGGTATAAAAAGAATAGTGTCTCTTGTATAATAATAGCATAATCAGCCTATAATGTTCCCACTGCTGGCACACAGGCCTCTTCTCGGTGAGAGGGAGTGGGCCGTAATCCACCATGCGGGCCCAGCGCGGGTTGGTAGATGAGGTCTTCGAATTTTTGGTTCTAGGACATGCAGGTTTCCTCACGATGTTTTCCTTCACCGTTTGAGAGCAGTGGTATTGAAATAGTTTACACAAAGTAAAGCACCTGTTTAGGTTCGAACCCACTACGTACAACTCGTAAGTCGGGGCCGTAACCACTGGGCCCCCACTGCTCCCCTGTATAATAACACTAGCTTTTGCCCGCGACTTCGTCCGCGTGAAGCAACTTTCTTACATTTTTTTTACCGTATTAATCATCCTCGTACTTCAAGGAATATTCTAAAAAATTAATTAGAGAACTGCTCTCGAGATTTGCGCTTAGCAACACATTCACCGATTCATTTTTATATTATAGAGAAGATAGATTGTGGACGAAACAAAAGAAGTTTACGTTCTATAATTCCGGTATTTTCTTTTCTTTATATCTATGGGAAACAGGTTCACGTAAGTACTTCCCTAAGTATTTATGTATTGCGTAGGGCTAAAATAACAATAACAATGTGTTTTTGATACAGGTACCCTACGTTTGGCGTTGGATTTAGCGCTTACAGTCAAAGCGAACTTTGACAAAAATTCCATTCCATTGCTACGGAATTCCCTCCCGGAATATGCCAGTCGCCGTCACACTGTGTCCAATGTTATACCTAATCCCTAGTATTTTCTACTAATCTCCTACAAATATCAGACCCCCAGTTCCTAAGCCCGGGCATGATTATTTATTGGATCTGGAAGCAATTACCTAACTCGTGATTACAAAGGAACTTGTTACGGCTTTTATCGTCTAAGTTGGTGTAACTTTGTCAACGCTAGGCCTTCGCACGCGCCCCGAAATTATTGACTGGACACGCGGATTGAAACTAGCTTTTTGCTTAGTTTATTTAGTTGATATTATTGGTATACGTATTGGGGGACTCGTGGATAAGTAATAATAACCGCACGGGTCGACCGATCAGAGCGACAATCCTCGTAATTTTAAGAACGTTCACAGTCTGATCTCAGTCTCAATCTGTCAAAAATATCTCTAATTTCCTTACACGTTTGACAAGTTTTTGATATTTGTTTGTCGCCGAGATGAGACTGCGACTAGACTTTGAACGTTTTAAATTACTAGAATTGGCCTTCTGGTTAAACTACGCTTGCCGCGGTCGGTCCATATGGGTAACAATCTTTACATACCGAGACCCATCCGTGTCTCGGAAAGTCCCGGCTACGCTTGCAGCGGTTGGTCTGTGGATGCGTGACCATCTTTACATACCAAGACCCCTCCTTGACACGGAAAGCACGTAAGCTGTTGGTCCCAGCTGTCTTTCTTGGATTTTTGACAGTCGTTACGGGCCGTCAGAAGCCCAAAAGGCTGACAACCAGTCTTACCAAGGGGTATCGTGTTACCCAGTAACTAGGTTGTGGAGGTCAGATAGGACAGTCGCTCCATGTAAAATACTGGTATACAGAATGGCGAATAGGTTATCACATTAAATAGTACAGCGGTCATTACAAGTTGTTAAAAGTCTGTTAAAATAAAAAAATAAAAATTTTACTAAAAATTGAAAAAAAAAACAAATAAAATAATTAGTGTAAAAATTGTCATGAAATAAACCATCCTTAATCATAAGTCACTAGACACGCGTGAGGCAATGATATCAAGAATTCAACACAAACTGTATGTTATTGTTACTAAGTAAACACAAATTAAGTTTTTAATGTTGTTAGGTAAACACTGAAACGAAAAAAAGGTCCCACGAGTAAAATGTTAATTGTTATTATATTATTATTATATTCCTTCGCATCGAACTTACCTATCTTAAACCTTCTCCTCCGATAAGTTAAAATAAACTACACATTTTCTGAGGAATTAAAAACAAAACCTCCACACAAACTCCCCAAAGAAACTTAAACCACATAATTTTTACAAGTGAACGAATAATAATGGCTCGCTCGCAATCAACATTCCTTCCCTCTGTTTGTCTGTCTGTCACAATAAAGTATAAAACTGGATGCCTGAGGTAATGGTGTGGTTTTGTAGCAATGAAGAATTCCTCGTGTTTTGCTTTATAGCAGGAATTAATGGGAGATAAGACACGGATCTTGTTTATGTTTTTGGTGTAGAGTTGGGCTTTATGGGTTCTTTAATATTACTGTTTATTTTATTTGTTTATTCAAAGACAAAGACTCGTGTTATATTTTAATAAGGCGTAGTTTTCGTAACTTAACAAAGAAACTTCGAATCCTGAAAACAAATTAGAATTTTCATTATAATATTTGTATGGCTTATTATGGTTAGATACAAAACATTGAACCCGTAGTTATCAATGCAAAATTATTGATACCCCTTCATCGGGGTACTTAGTAAGGCATCGGCACGGTAGCGTTATATTTCGTTGTTTTGAGGGGAAACAAATGCCAAAGTCAAAATCAAATCTTTTATTTCAAATAGGTACTTAGAAGGCACTTTTGAACGTCAAAATTTACAGACAAATCGAATTGTTCTGGTGTTTATGTTGAACACTGTTTATTGACTTACTCCAAACTGCTCTTAGTGATAAAATAAAACGTTAATGTAATGTTCGAATATCCCTGGCTAAAGCGGTAGACATAGGTGCACTGAATCTAACATAAAATAATAAGTAATAAAATTAAGTGAACGCGTCGCGCCGACATAGCTAACTAAGGTGTTCGGTGAAAACATGAAACACCCACTGGTCTTATTTTTAGTAAACACAAAAAAACCTATGTATGGTCTCTTAGCAACCCTAGGTGTATGAATAAGTTTACTATAGAGCCACTCATAACATCATCATCATCATCAATCAGCCAGCAATCCACTGTTCGACATAGGCCTCTCCAATTGCACGCCATTTAGCTCTATTCTCAGCAATTCTCATCCAGCTGCTACCAGCCACCCTGCGAAGATCGTCGCTCCACCTAGCCTGGGGGCGTCCTACCTTACGTTTGCTGATTCGCGGTCCCCACTCAAGAACATGTCTACCCCAAACGGTAATCGTTTCTACTGGTGAAGTTTGGTTTCTATCCACATATACCAGGGTCGTGTCCGGGACGTGGCAGGGCCGTGGCACACACAAGACAGGCACTGAAGCTCCGTCGCCGTCCCGGACATAGACGTGTGTGAACGAGTTCATAGATATTTTATTGAGCCCCTGATAGACCACGTTCCGTCCACGTCACAGACACGGCCCTGATATTTGTGGATAGACCTTTATATGGCCGACCCATTGTCACATCAGCTTGCTTATTCTGTGAGGTAGGTCGATAACTTTGCTTCTCTGAACTCATAATATAACCCAACCTATTTTTGGTACTAAAGTTATTCTGTTATCACCAACAAATCAGAACCTACGCCAACCATATTCCTTTCAACAACTTCACAGATTCAAAACCATAAAACACACACATGCACATAAAAGTAAAGGGTAAACATAATAAACATAACACTCACACTCTCATAATACATTTTAACGGTACCCAAAATCCATTTTGAAGGGAAAATATCTATGCGTTGAAAAATGGGGGTAACCTCGTATGGAAAAATGCGTTCACCTACTATAATAACGGGCTGCCCTTGGGTGCTGTTACTATAAATAAGTACTTTTTGAGGGCAAGTGGAGTAAGAGCGGGGTAAAAAGAATGTAGGTAGGTATGTGTTGATCTAACCGTCATCAATTTAATGTTGAGATTAACAGACTGTTACTGGCTCATCAGGAGGGCTATTTTCATGATGTAGAACGAGCATATAACATACATATATAACCGAGGGGCTTTATTATGGCTAAATAATGACAGCCGCACAGGTCGATCAATCAGGTTAAGTTACGCTTGCCGCGGTTGTGGTCTGTGGATGCGTGACCATCTTTACATACCAAGACCCCTCCGTGCCTCGGAAAGCACGTTATGCTGTTGGTCCCAGCTGTCATTCGTGGATCTTTGACAGTCGTTACGGGTCGTCAGTAGCCCGAAAGTTTGACAAACAGTCTTACCAAGAGGTATCGTTTTACCCAGTAAGTGGGTAGTGGAGGTCAGGAAGGCAGTCGCTTCATGTAAAATACTGGTATTCAGCTGCATCCGGTTAGACTGGAAGCCGACCCCAACATAGTTGGGAAAAGGCAGGCAGATGATGATGACCTAAACTCACGCCGTTTTCTCATGAGGGTAGGCAGAAGGCCTTACATACTCCTTTTTCCTCTTTTACGTTCATACATCTGGTTTAAATGAACAATAAATCATAATTCTCTCTCGATCAATCTGCCTAACCTTTTCTTTATAAATAAGTACTTTTTGAGGGTAAAATAAGATGGTGTTGATGTGTAGTATTAAGGCCATAAGGATCTTAAAGTTGGGATAAACAGACTGTTACTTGTCCATGTTTTAAACTTTCCGCTCCTTTAAGTGGTCCCGATCACATTTGTAGGTGCTCTCCGAATTTTAGTAGTAATAAGAATGGTGAACTCTTTGAGCGTATACGCATATTAATATTAATGATGGTCAATCAAAAGAAGTAGTGAAAAGACCATAGGTATAAGACATAGGTACTCAGAAATTTGATACGACTTCAGCCATATCAGCCGATCGATTCTGTAAAAATCTCACCGTGAAAAGTTAGGTGAAGTGAGCTTAGAGTGAGCTGTCAATAGTGGCAATCCCTAAGCATTCGTTGGAATGACAGCTCACTCCAAGCTCATTTCCCCTAAGTTTTCACGGTGAGATGGTTACAGAATCGCACTGCAGTATCGTCCACAACAGTTCATGCAACGTACAGGTATCAGGCACGCAAGCATAATCAATCTATAACGTTCCCACTGCTGGGACACAGGCTTCCTCTCTGTAAGAGGGGATGGGCCGTAATCCACCACGCGGGCCCAGTGCGGGCTGGTAGATGTCACAAATCGATTCGAATGTTTGGTTCTAGGACATTCCGGTGTCCTCATGATGTGTTCCTTCACCGTTTTGAGACCAATGGTGATGAAATAAATTACACAAAGTAAAAGGCCTGCTTGGGTTCGAACCTACGACCTACAACTCGTAAGTCGGAGGCGTTGCTCAGGCACGTTAGACTCATGTATCATGTCTTAAAATGTCCCATTGACTGTGGAACTGCACCATGTCTACTATCTTAATAATATAATGTTTGGACTATTAAAATGACCATAATGACCTCTGAGTTTGTTCTGGCATTTCTTCTCGGGGATCAGTCAGCTGCGAAATACCGGTGCCATATAGTTTCTTCTGGGAGGGGGACCCTACCCACCTGGCCGTTCCATTGAAACATTGCATGACAAAACTTTAAAGATCAGTGATTTCTTACCATAAGCCCCTAGAAGTGTCTGCGCGACTGCCCAGACCAAGATACAAGATTTGTAGAGTTAGGCCTTGTGGAGTTAGGGGTTTGTCTCTTCATTCGATTTGATAACTTTTGAACGATGAAAGCGTTATGTGAGTTTTGCCAACATACTTTATATAAAATGTTTTTGGTGGAATTAAAATATTGACTATATTGATGTAACATATATTGAGGTAACAGAATGAGTGGTCTTTACGCCCTGTTACATTTTATATAAAACAGGTTGCCAAGACTCCTTTCACTATTTTTTTTTTTTACCCTGTTTCTGAGGAACATTGTGTAAAGTTCACTCATCCTCCACAGTAAAGGGAGAATCCTCCGACCAGATGGGTGTCGTGAATGGTGAGCAACGGCCTGTCGATTGATGTCGGGACCTTGCTAGTTGCGCGGCAAACTCTGCTTGCGCCATGCAGGATTTTTCGTGACGTCACATCAGTGTGATGCGTAGTTTGCATGTGGCGATGTAGATGCCGCCACATTGACCAAAATTGAGTTTTAAGGGTCTTAGAAGATCTACTTACAGAAATGAACACTTCATTTCATATCCATGAGTGAAAAAGGAGTTTTAAAACTCAGTGTAGTTAATATATTTTTAGCAGAAAGGAGGTTCTAAGCTAGAAACATAATCTGCATTTAAAATGCAACGCGATCTCGCCTTTATAAAACTAATCCCAGTACTTTGTTTCGTAAAGCATGTGCAAACAACAAAATGTGCTAGTATTACGTAGCTTAGCTGGAGATAGTGCAGCTTTAGATGGAACAACACCTTTAATGTTTGCTGGCGAAGCTGAAATTCGTTTGTAGAAAACTTTATATCCATTTCTTGTTATTCCAAGGGATGTGTTTATCTTTGGGGATATAGAAATTGCAGTATTACAATTTTGATTTTACGAGAACTGAGTAAGAAAACTTTTTTATCGGCTATTTGTGGGAAAAGTCACCACAGATAAAGTATGAACTAGTTATAACGTCACTATGACATTGACAGCGAACACAATGTTCCCAAAATAAACCACTAAACCAAAAAAAAAAACACGCAAAGGAGCATGAGTTTTGAAGTCCTTATGGGGCAATAACACATAACATACGAGTTTAATCTTGTTATCTATTATTATTATAGCGTTACTGTGTCACGTAGGGCCATTTAAGAATATCACATAGAATGCGACAGTAGCGAGAACTTTGAAGAAAGTTCAGAGACTCCAGTTTAGGTTGAGAGCGCGACAAACTGCCGAGGAGGCATCACCAAGAACTAAACGCTAAACTAAAAACCCTATAAAATTTTACTCCAAAGAAAAATGGCCGAAAACACTTTTGAACAACATAACCGTAACAAGTTGGAACACGTTTGTGTTATAAACCAGTAAAAAGTCCATCATAATAAAAGAGGCTGCATCGCCGAGATAGGTTCTAAACCAATTGAGAATGGACGCTTTGAACGGAGCGTTTAAACAAACCCTAGAGTGATGGAATGCAGACAAGCATGAGTGGAGCGGGAGCGAGCAAAAAAAAAAATTTTATTTTCATGTTAATTGTCTGAAAACAACATAGATCTATCGAATACGTTGTTTAGTGTGGTTGTTATTTGGTTCTGCACACTCATCTGCCATGATCTGAACTTCACCAATCGCCAGACGACAGATGACAACTGCCGGGCACAGATTCCACAACGAAGGTCTGCTCCATTGATTTCTCGCTACGTTCATTAGGTCATCGGTTGACCCTTCTGATGCGGTCGCCACTCCATAATTCATCAACCCCACTGGCCATTCGTTCTACGTGTAATGTTTCAAACTCAAAGTATTTATTTGAATAGGGGTCGGTCAGTCAGAAAGATAAAGCTAGTTGCCCATTCTAAAGCCTAGTAAGTACCTATGGAGACGAAGAGTTCCGCACACTTCTGGTTCTGATAATTTCTGATTCGCTCATGTCTGGAGCATAGTCCATTGTCGTTTAGATGACTGAGCCTTCGTATGAGGCCTATTATGTCTTCCGTTAGGCATCACTGGCAACACACACTGTTCAAAGACGAGAAAGTCTTTGACCAGAGTGTGCTGCCAGTCTTATCACACTTAAATTTTTTTGCATAAATAGTTTCCCGCTCGACATCGCGGCAGGCCCAGACGGAGATGGCGGGATGAGCTGGACTCCTTTAATTGGTCCTTGGCAGCTTTGGACAGAGAGAGGTGGCAGGAGAGTAGGAAGGCCTTTGCCCAGCTGTGGGGTAGCATTAGATAAAAAAAAAATTGTTTCCCGCTCCCGCTCCGCTCAACACACGATACAGCCGATACCGACGATGCAAAAATGCTGTTTGCTAAATATGAATTCCCATTATGGTTGCTTTTAGTGGTGATAGTAATAGCGCCGGTTGTTTTAAATGCTACCGCCTGTTGGATTTTAATAGCAATTAATTAACATAGCAAGGATTTAGTATAAATAAAGTTTAAGAAGCCGACTCTTAGCAGAATGGATGGTATTCGAAGCGTAGAAAAAAACTAGTACGTATATTTTTTATTTTTCAAAAAAATAATTTCGCATTTAAATTAACGAATTAGTGATGTTATAATGACAGATAGCATAATAACAAACGTTAACTGTATTTTTATCTCACTAAGCGACTCGCGCTTTTCTTGTGATAACTAAATGTACAAACACGCACACACATATTACCGACTTCGCCATTGTCTCGGACGGTACCGAGAGCTCCTGCGTTTTTAACTCAAAACTCAATGTAGGTATTTAATTAAACCAATTACAGGCCCTTATGAATTGTCAAGGGGTCGGTCAGTCAGAAAAATGAAGCTAGTTGCCCATTCCAAAGCGTAGGTACCTATGGAGAAGAACGGGCAAGAAACTCCATGGACACTCCATGGATACACATTCACAGCGTGTTTGTCCACTCCGTAAACACAAGTAAAGCGCGCGTCGCTTTGTGAGATAAAAATACTATAGCAGGCAAGTTAATATGCCACCTCTTACTCTCCACCCTACAATGTTTTAATGGTTGTCTTGGTGACGTAAAAAACGCAGAACTTTTGGTCCATTTTATATTAATTGATTTTTGGAACACTAGGTAGACATAAAATAGTAGGTTCCCCTTTACCCAAGATGCATATATCCATCTATATTATATCTACCATGACCACTTTAAGTCATAAAGTACGGGTTAAGTGATACAGATGTGTTATGTGCTCGTAAACTACGGTCAGTATGCGGTGTTGTGTCTCAACTTAACCCAGTTCTTAGTATATGTGACTTTGAGTGATGGTATAGGGCACTTAACACAACAGTTTGGGGCAGAAAGTCTTCAAGAAACTATTGAATGGGTTACTTATACGCAGGCGTGCAGTAGCGTCGACGGTATCATTGCTAATTAGGTAAAAAATTGCTAAAAAATGTTTTGGGTTCTTCAAACAATCCCTTGAAACTTAAATGTTTTTTTTTTCTTTATCATTTTTTTCTACCTTGACGGAACGGCAGTATGGTGTGATTGTGGAGCTATGTCTTAAACCATGCTCCACCTCCTATCCAACCCTGTGTCCGAAAACATGACCTCTGCGCTGCCAACGACAACGCCGTGGAAGTGGCAAAGTTATGGGAAAACAGCATTTAAATTTTTTTTTGACGGCACGGTTGGGGCAGTGGTTAAGCGATTGACTGCTGCGCTGCGTGTCGCGGGTTCGATTCCCGCACGGAACACATATTTGTATGACCTACATGTATTTGTTCCGAGTCTGGGTGTTTTTCTATCTATAATATGTATGTACTAGCTTCTGCCCGCGGCTTCGCCCGCGTGGATGTCGGAAGTTATCCCACGGGAACGTGCTACCAGGATAAAAAGTATGTGCTTCCCCAGGATGCCATCTATCTCTTTGCCAAATCAGAAGTTCAGTGGCTTAGGCGTGAAAATGTAACATACAGTTTCAAGTTCAAATCCTCCCCTAAAAACCGAATTACCCCTTTTTGCCCCGTCAGGGGTCAATTTTCGACAACTTTACATACTTATTATTAATTATTTTCTGTCGAAAGTATCAATACTGAGTTTCGAGTTAATCGGACCGCGCATTCAATTTCTTCCACACAAACTTAACACCCCTATATCCCCCTTTGAGGGGTAGTTTGAAAAACTTATAATGATAAACGTTATTACTTACTTAGGCAAGTATTGTTGCCAAGTTTCAAGTTTATTAACTAAATTAATACGATTTTTCATATAAACTGTATCCCCGCTTTTCACCCCCACAGGGGTGGAATTAAAAGAAAATCATGAAAATTCATAACTTGACTCAAATATTATTTATACCAATTTTATAATTAATCAAGCCACTTATTATAGTCCTCCCCTGTAAAATTAACTACCCCTTTTCACCCCGTTAGGGGTAGATTTTCGAAAAACCCTCATACGTGTTATTATTTATTTTTAGTTTTAAGTACACACAGTATACTGAGTTTCGAGTTAATCGGACCGCGTGTTCAAATTCTTCCACATAAACTTTAACACGCCCATATCCCCTTTGAGGGGTAGTTTGGAAAAAATAATAGTGATAAACTTTATTGTTTACTTAGGCAAGTATTCATGCCAATTTTCAAGATTATTAACCTAACGAATAAGATTTTTCATATAAACTGTATCCCCGCTTTTCACCCCCACAGGGGTGGAATTTTAAAAAATAATTTGGGATGTGTTCATAACTTGACTCAAAGATTATTTATACCAATTTTCGAGTTAATCAAGCCACGCTGTAAAATCCTCCCCTGTAAAATTGTCTACCCCTTTTCAGGCCGTCAGGGGTAGATTTTCGAAAAACTCTGATACACATTATTCTCTCCTTTCAATTTTAGGTATAGATACTGAGTTTCGATTAAATCGGACCGCGCGCTAAAATTCTTCCATACAAACTTTGAAACCCCCCAATCCCCTTTTAGGGGGTAGTTTATGTAAACAAAAAATGCCCAACTTCATAATTTACATAGATAAGTATTCGTGCCAAGTTTCAAGTTTATTAACTCAAGGAATAAGATTTTTCATACAAACAAAATCCCCCCATTTCACCCTCTTAGGGGTGGAATGTCGAAAAACCCTTTCTTAGTGGATACCTACTCTTCACGAAGAATACACCCTCCAAATTTCATGTCTCTAGGACCAGCGGTTTAGGCTGTGCGTTGATGTCTCAGTCAGTCAGTCAGTCAGTCAGGACTTTGAATTTTATATATATAGATTTACAACAAAAAAAAAATTGTATATAAGTAGTTTATCAGCCATCTTGTTACCATAACACAAGCATTAGGTTGCTTAGCTTGGGACAAATGGTGCTGTGTGAAATGTCCAGGGATTTATTTATTTATTTATTTTATTTAAAATACAGTTGTGCCAGCCACACGAAGGGGAAGTTTTTCATCAAGTATGAATCACACTAAAATCTGCCTTAAATTAACCTTTTCATCTTAAACAACAACGATAGAATGCAACTCATCTTCATCTGCCCAGCCTTTTCCTACAATCATGTTGGCGTTATCTTCCAGTTTAACCGGATGCAGCTGAATACCAGGAGGCCAATTGTCGTAATTTAAAACGTTCAAAATCTAGTCGCAGTCTCATCTCGGCGACAAACAAATGTCAAAAACTTGTCAAACATGTAGGGAAATTAGAAGTATTTTTGACAGATCGAGACTGAGATCGGACTGTGAACGTTCTTAAAATTACGAGAATTGCCCCTCAGGTCAGAATTTTTTAGGCGTAACATAGAGTCCAGTTGAAAACCAGCGCCAGGCATTAGTTGTCTGATATTTATGCTGAACTGGGCCTATTTGGCACAGCCGTGAGGCACACAATACTATTTTAAGTTTTTTTTTTCTATTTTTTGTTTTTGTGGATGTGAATATTGTGTGCCTTATTTAACCTTATTTATTGTATGTCTTTCTTTTATTCAGAGCGTCTGCCTATATGAACTCCACTACCAAACAATGCAATGCAAATTTAGGCTATTCATTTTGTACCGACACGAATAACGGGAATATCTTATGGCCTTGTGAAAATACCAGCAACTCAGCACGGATTGTACCCGGATTCCGGACGTACATAAAAATCCTTAGTCCTGAAAGCTCTTTCAATGCATCCCGCTCCCCAAAAACTGTAATAAAAGCACGTTCAATCATCCTATTAGCATAACAAGGAACTCTGCTTAGCCCCCAACATAAATCCGACCGCAGCATCCATTCATACCGCAGCCACATTCAAAGAGAAAAAATTAAATTAACTTTTTACTGAAAAAAAACTGCGCTCACTGAAAGGCTTTGAAATGATTTAATTACGCTGAAAAGTGTAACCTTTCATAATTAATTTAATTAATGTGATTCTTGTAATTCGCCTAACAAGTATAATTAGGTAGCTACTGTTCGAGTATCTTTTTTGTGACTTTTGTAAAAGTGTCATAATTACATTGTCTTGTTAAGAATTTTCTTGTGACTACCAGCTTTCAAATTCGGGGCTTGTGGCTAAGTAAAAACAGCCGCACGGGTCGATCGATCAGGTTAAGCTACGCTTGCCACGGTTGGTCCATCGATGGATCTTGACATACCAAGACCCCTTCGTGCTTCGAATAGCACGTTAAGCAGTTGGTCCCGGCTGTCATTCGTGGATATTTGACAGTCGTTACGGGTCGTCAGTAGCCCGAAAGTCTGACAACCAGTCTTACCAAGACGTATCCTATTACCAACTGGATTGTGGAGGTCAAATAGGCAGTCACTACATGTAAAATACTCGTATTCATCTGCATCCGGTTAGACTGGAAACCAACCCAAACATAGTTGGGAAAAGGATAGGCAGATGATGACCGGCTTTCGAATTTTGAGACATTATTCTATACTTTTTTTATTGCGAAATGTACCTTCCTTCGACCTTGATCTAGCCTGATCGAAAGCGATGGATATGGCTCAATTTACACTGCCGTGGAACGGAATGGAAGCGATTCTTTTTGTACAAATCATAATGAACTTTATGTCAAAAGTGTAACGCACAAATTAGATACACATACGCACAGGTCGCGCATCTTCTGGAGAATTTTCGCGTATTCTCGGGAATTCCCGCAATAATAAGCTCGTATCTAGTTTGTACGTTGGACCATTGACATAAGGTTCATTTTGTTATGTACGAAAACTCGATTCCACTCCGTTCCACGGCGGTGTAAATTGAGCCTGAAGGTACGATGACGGGCTATACGTGGAAGGGAACACAGGCGCGTGCAGAGAGTTGCACACTTTGGTCAATCGCATAATAAATGTGGAGGAGAAACGCGGTATCCGATATCGTTTCTTTTTATCATCCCTCTCAACCAAAGCACCTGCCATAATCTCTTCCCCACCCTTGGTTGACTGGTAGAGAATGCCTAAGGCATTAAGTCCGCCTTTGTACCTTAAGTTTAAATAAATAAATAAATAGATATCCTGGCTAAATAACCTGAAAATCTATCGTTTTAAGATCAAGTTGCAATTCTTGCGGTCAGACAGTAGATGGGTGGCCAAAGTGATCATTCCAAACCCAAATTATAAGAAACCAGAACTGATTGGGACAAGAAAACGAGCAGCGTAATACCATAGCGTTTTATTCTAAACGGAACTAACTTTAAAATACACTGACATTTGATTTTATACCTTTCTACATTGCAAATAGGTGTCTTGCCAAGCAACTTATGGAATAAAATATTATTTTAGCCAAGTTTGTAATCGACTTCCGTTTACTTACCGGAGGCGGAAACAACACCGGAAGTCGTTTCCTGAAAGTCTAAAATATTTAAATACAAGATTTTTCTACACCCAATCTACAAGATTTATTTACATTAAAAACGGAAAGCTCAATGAACACTCGTGGACGAATTGCGTTGGGTAAGATCTGTACTCGATTTATTGCAAGTTTTAAATAGATGGGCAATAATTGCACAAGTACGGTACGGCCGCACGTCAGGGTCCGTGGCTTAGGCCCCCAGTGGTCGAGGCACCTGTGGCCGACGCCCCCGATTCGATTAATTCAATCAATTTTTTTTTGTGCTTTTTCACTTAGTACAGTCATTTACTGTACTAAGTGTACGAAGTGAACTGTGATTTATATACAATTTTTTTACTAGATTTCTTATTAAGATAAATAAATAAATA
Organism: Apamea crenata; assembly: GCA_949629185.1. Classification (NCBI taxonomy): domain Eukaryota; kingdom Metazoa; phylum Arthropoda; class Insecta; order Lepidoptera; family Noctuidae; genus Apamea; species Apamea crenata. The sequence continues at coordinate 1,946,434 of OX451375.1, forward strand.
ATTCAGTGGCAACAAAACCAGCGGGGTAATTGTGTAACACACTAACAGTACCAATGACTTCCGTTTTGACAGTTCGACAACATTCATTGCGTTATTTACGTTGTTGAGCAGACACATTTTTCGAACATATGACGCAATAGATTAACAATAGCCTTCAAAATGATGCAGATTGTGAATGATAGTGTGTTACGCAATTAGAGTAACAATAATATGTTATATGTTTTATATGTTTACGTTTAAATAAAGGAAATAATAATAAAAATCTTTATTTATACAAAAACCTTCAACATTGCTTAGAGTAGGTCACATGATATTCAGTGATTTAAAGGTCATACAGATAGAGTAACATAGTGTAGTATAAGCTGCCGTCTTATTTGAAACTACACTAGGCTTGCTAAAGGTCAAATTGTTACCAGTGACGTGCAGCCTACTGTACCTACAATGAGAAGATAAGGAACAGATCAGCCTATAATGTTCCCACTGCCGGAACACAGGCCTTCTCGGTAAGAGGGAGTGTGCCGTAATCCACCACGCGGGCCCGGTGCGGGTTGATAGATGTCACATGTCTTCGAAGTTTTGGTTCTAGGACGTGTCGATTTCCTCACGATATTTTCCTTCACCGTTTTGAGAGCAGTGGTGATGAAATAAGTACCACGATGTAAAGGGTATGCAGACGTGTTTTTGAGTGGATACCGCGAATCGGTAATTAATGATTTATATCTACGCAATCACTGTCCATTCCAAGGTTACCTGGAAGAGATCGCAGGAAGTGATAAGGCCACCTATTGTATGTGTTGTAGTGTTAAATGTATTTATGGAGTTTAATCTAAATATATATAGCTCAAAGGTGACTGGCTGACTGACATAGTGATCTATCAACGCACAGCCCAAACCACTGGACGGATCGGGCTGAAATTTGGCATGCAGGTAGATGTTATGACGTAGGCATCCGCTAAGAAAGGATTTTGATCAATTCTACCCCCAAGGGGATAAAATAGGGGATGAAAGTTTGTATGAAACTTTGTCAAACTATACTTCTTAACGCGAGCGAAGCCGCGGGAAAAAGCTAGTTAAAAATAAATACCTAGGTATATTTCGTATTTTATGATGCAGACTTTTTCTCTTTTTGCGATATTATGACCGAAAAAAAACACTACCACGCGCCAAAATAACTTTTTTTGCGCTATTGCTACTTCAGCATCACAAAAACCATGTCACCTTACACAATTTAAACATCCAACGTTTTCACAGATCAAGAAAAACAACCCTTTGTCCTAAGCATGTTTCTCTTTAATCCCTCCATTCAAATAAATGTTTTGGCAACACAAAACATCTCAATGTCTCACTCTAAAACAACCAAATGGACCATTCTAAAAAGAATTACTGGCTTATTTTAATAAAGCTTTCACAACCGGGTGCTAATGTCTTATTAAAATTATAATTATTTAGATTATGTTAATTTCCTTGGCTCTTTGTAACGTTTGGTTAATTTTAAAATAAATGTTGAAAGGCGTATTTTTTAAGAGTTTTCGGAAGAATTTGGACCAGCCTATTTTCCTGAAGTTAGGAATATCCTACTAATATTATAAACGTGAAAGTTTGTATGCATGGATGATGTTTGTTACTCTTTCACGCAAAAACTGCTGTACGAATTTGGATGAAATTTGGCAAGCATATAGTTTATAACCAGGATTAACACATAAGATATTTTTTATCCCGATATTCCCACGGAGTCGAAACTTATGTGCGTGAAACCGCGGGGCGCTGCTAGTAGAAAAATAAAAGGACTACCCTAGCTTCCCTATGATCAGCCCTGGTCCAGTGGTAATGGCCACGACTTACCAGTTGTACGTTGGAATCCAGAGAGGCCCTTTCATCATCATCATCAGCCTAAAGCAGTCCGCTTCTGGACATAGGCATCTCCTATTGCACGCCATGCAACGCGATTTTCCGCAACTCTCATCCAGCTGCTACCAGCCATCCTGCGAAGATCGTCGCTCCACTAGCCTGAGGACGTCCCACTTTAAATTAATTTATCACAATTATGATGATTATGCCAATCTCTTTCAGTTGTACCCGTCCTTGAAACACCATAAACGAGCTGAAACGATGACCCGAACCCAAATCAAAACTAAATCGATCTTAAATACACCGTTGTTTTAACCAAAGTGCCTAAACATTGAGCAATAACGTATAACTTTTGTCAGATTTATGGGTTTTGTTCCGCTTTAGGGTTCCGCTGAAAATAATAAAGCGCTACATTGTTTCGTTAGCGAGTTTCCGAGTTGGATTGTATTATGATTATCGGGATTGGTGTGTGGAACTGTTAGGGCGACTCTGTAGGGATTATGTGGTAATGCCCTTATGTGCTTATAGATTTGACTGCCTCGTTGGTTTAGCGGTCGCAAGCGTTACATCATAGACTGTCGGGATAAGAACGCCTACAAATCTATTATCGAAAAGACCCTATCAGATTTAGTAAGTTGGATGGATGACAATAACTTGAATATAAACATTGGTAAAACAAATCTTATTGAATTTAGCTCTTACAATACCAAACAGTTGCCCTTAGATATAGTTTATAAAGACGAAGCAGTAAAACAAGTAGACGAGCTGAAATTTTTGGGACTTAATGTAGATAAACATCTGAATTGGAAAAGCCATATACAATATATTTGTCAGAAGCTAGATAGGTTTGTGTTCGCGTTGAAAAAATTAAGACAAAATGTTTCTGCAGAGGCTGCCCTTTCGGCGTACCATGGCTATGTGTCATCTGTACTAAACTATGGACTAATAATGTGGGGTAACTCGACCGATTCCGACAGAGCATTCAAACTTCAAAAACGTTGTATCCGAGTTATCAACAAATCATGGTTCTTAGATAGCTGTAAACCTTTGTTTCAAAAATTCAAAATTCTTCCACTACCTTGTATGTACATAAAAGAAATTTGCCTTTTTACAAAAAGGCACATGCATTACTTCAAGCAGCGTAGTGAGGTTATGCCGAGACAAAAAAGGGCTAAGTTTCTCAACCTACTATACCAACCACCCTGCCACAAAGAAATTTATAAGAAAAATGTATATAATATGTGCCTATTAATTTACAATAAAATACCGAACCATTTAAAACTTTTACAGGGTAATTTATTCAAAAAGAAATTAACAGAGTGGCTCCAAGGTTACTGTTTTTATAGTATTAAGGAATTTATGCAACATAAAGAACAATAATAATATTGAATGTTTCCCTAATTATTTTAATATTTATAGATTGTAAGGACTATAATGTAATCCCTATTAGTATAACGATTTAAATTTTGTAAATAATGGAATGAAATAATGACATATTTTTGTAAAATTGTATCAATGACATATTCTATGATAACGACATAAATTTCAATAATTTGCACGCTTGCTTGCAGGCCGAATACAATGACTTTTAGGCTATAAGATCTTCCTTGTAAAAATGTATTTCTTGCAAATAAATATTATTATTATTATTATTATTACTGCAGACAATGTGGTCCTGGGAAAGCACGATGACTAGTTGTTCCCGGCTGTCATTCGTAGATCTTTGACAATCATTACGGGCAGTCAAAAGCCGTCTGACATCCAGTCTTGCCAAGGGGTATCGTGTTGCCCAGTGACTGACTTGTGGAGGTCAGATAGGCAGTCGCACCATGCCATTCTAGTATTCTGTTACGTCCGGTTACACTGCAAGCCGACCCAACAAGTAGGTATGGGAAAAAGCTATGCACCGATTAGGCGAAATGGATGACCTTATTTAGCAGGCCATGTTATTAATACCCTACTGAGGTTCGAATTTATAACACAGATAAGTTTCTTTTTTTAAATAAGTGACCAAGTCCCATTTAAGTTGGGCAGCCTTTTGAGTCACGTCAGCCATCTTTGTTTTGGAGCGCAGTATTGTGTTCCGAACACGACTCGTTAATTAAACGCCTAGTATACTGCGCTCCATTCCTCGTTTGCAGACCTTGAGTTTGGACTTCTGGATGTTAGTTAAAGACTAAGTCTGTGCACCATAGGGCAGGTTGTGGGCCCGGAGACAGTGAGGCGGGGTCGTGGCAGACCACGTCGATGGCGGGACGAGCTGGATAGGTTCCGTCAAGGGTGGAAGGAGGACTCGTGGGCTCGCGAAAGATGGAAGGAGTGGGACAGCGCAAACTAGTAAAAAAAATAAAGTTATCAAGTAGTCCGTCATGGTTCAACTACTAAGACGGTATTTTTCTGGTTTTTACTACTGCTGAGCGGTCGTCTCATTATACATATTTGTCAGTGCTTTTTGGTTTATTTTTGCCATATCACTCAACTCACACTATTTATGTACATATTCGTTACTATTTTTTATCTGTCACATATTTATCTTATTTAATTATGCATACACACGTCACGTTGCAGTGTAAAACTGATTTACATCCGTCACCTCACACATCAGGTTCAGTTGAAAACCAGCGTCAGGCACTAGTTGTCTGGTATTTTTGCTGAACTGGGCCTTTTTGCCACAATTTCCTGCTAATTTCTTAAATATGTTTTATACTTTCTATTTGTTTTTTTTATTAGTTGCTATGTGTCTTTTAGTCTGTGCTAAATAAATGTATTTTCTTTCTTTCTTCTTTCTTTCAAAGGCCTCCCCCATCTCCGAGCCTGTCAAGTAGACACTAGAACATTAAAAAACGAAGTAAATAAATGGAATATAATGTTTTTACGACATCGACAGTCATAATAATCTTCCTATCAATCATTTTCGTGTCTCCCAGAGCCGTACCTCACTTTTGTCGTACCAACCTAAAAAAACGTGACACATCTCAGCCTTTACGATGAGAAGAACCTAAAAAGCGGCCAAGTGCGAATCGGACTCGCATACGAAGGGTTCCATAGCACGGTACAATATGTCATACATTTTTTTTTACATACTTTATTTCAAAAAAACACGTTCTTGGGGACCTACTTTAATTTTTTTTATAGCCATTATAGTAGTAATACTATGACAGTTATAACAAGACATAATACTAATAAAATAACATTATCTAATAGGTGGACACTTGAATTAGTTGTCTACCTTTTACGGTTCAAAAGATATAGCCCTGTGACAAACGGACGGACGGACTGACGTACAGTGGAGCCTAGGGGCCGCCTCCACGAGCGAGAGAATCGCGGCGATATTATCGTCATGCCACGTGTTTCTATACACTCTCTTAGAACGTGTCTCCACACGGCGATATCATCGCGGTGACAATGTGATGGCACGGCAAGACTATCGCCGCGATTCTCTCGCCCGTGGAGATGGCGCCTTAGTAATAGAAACGACCAATTAGAACCGTGCACCTAGCTTTTGACGTTTCTTATGTGCCCATGTAGGTTTATGTGAAATACAAACATCATTTGCCTAGCGTTTTCCCAACTATTTTGGGGTCGGCTTCCAGTCTAACCGGATGCAGCTGAATACCAGTATTTTACATGGAGCGACTACCTATCAGACCTCCACAACCCAGTTACTGGGTAATACGATACCCCTCGGTAAGACTGGTATACTGGACTGGTGGTCTATTTATGTGAAATACAATATTTCGTGAATTTTTTTTTAGTTTTTAGAGTCCCGTTGGCACTTATTGGGTACGAAACCCCAAAACATGACACATCTCAAACTTTTACGACGAGGAACACCTAAAAATGCCAGCAATTCTTTCTTTCTTTCTTATCGCGAATGATTCATAACGTTGTTTTTATTGTTTCAGGTACGGACGATAAAACGAGGGATGTTAGTAGTTAAGTTATTGTAAGTACAGGACCGGCTTTATAGCCCTCAAGTGTCGGAATGTTTTATGTTGCTGCGAGACGTTGTTTGTGGTAGGTATGTGTGTAATTTTAAAGGTATTTTAAATTCGTAAAATAATTACTTAATTCCTAAAAAAAAAATATTATTATTATAACGTGCACGTATTTCCATACATTGAGTACTTAATTCTAGCTACACCTTGGTACATTATTGTAAACAGTGAAATGAATTCTCGTCGATGTCTAAATCTTTTAGAGGCTGACTGTGCCATTAACTCCACACTACTATACCTACATACATAATTACTGCGAACTTGAACTTCATAAAAGAAAACAATCTCAAGTAGAGACAGAAAAACAAAACAGACAAAGACACCGACAAATAAAACTAGTATACAGCGTGTATCAGAAATGTGTGGTCATATTTTAGATTGTGGTAGAGACCATCAAACTGAGAGGCAATTCTCGTAATTTTAAGACCGTTCACAGTCTGATCTCAGTCTCAATCTGTCAACAATACGTCTTATTTCCCTACATTTTGACAAGTTTTTGATATTTGTTTGTCGCCGAGATGAGACTGCGACTAGATTTTGAACGTTATAAATTAAGAGAATTGGCCTTCTGAACAACTTTCTCCATAAAACTAACATCGTGATTGTGGAAAAATAATCAGCTGTCCCATACAAAACTTCAATACCTACTCAATCCAAATGTATAGGACAGCTGATAATTTTTTTGCGTTTACTATGTTGGTCCTGTAGCGTCACCTACACTGTCACATGTGAAGTACGCATCATGTTGACGTCACGTAAAATCCTGGCATCACGCAAGCAGAGTTTACCGCGCAACTACCATTTATATAAAACGTCCCGACATCAATCGTCGGGCAGTTGCCCACCTGAGTTGACACTAGTCTGGTCGGAGGATCCTCCCTTTTTAAACTTTACACCCTGTTACTCATACCTCTATAGTCTTATGGAGAAAATAGTTCAGTTTGAAAATATGACCACACATTTCTGATACACTCTGTATATTCTTACATAAACCCAAAGAGCCGTGTTAAACCGGTTTCTCTAAATACCAGGGCGACATTTAGCCTTGAATGTTCCAGAAGAAAATGGCCGCCTCCGAAAATTCTCGAACATAGGAATTTCCTTAGTTCATTTCAGCTGAAGGAAATTAGAGAAAATTGTGTTTTTCTTATGGCTAGATTAATTTTGTTGTAAGAAAATGTTTACCGTGTTGAGTTATAAGATTCAGCTGGGTGTAATAAAACGTCACGCCTGTAACCCCCAAAGGGTTAGATAGAGGTGTATCTACTATTATGGTAAGGTAGTCATTTTATTGTGGCTTTATTAAGCAGCTGTTTTTAATTTCGTGAGAATGTGAAACGTGACTAAGGTGCTGTAATTATGGCCAAAAATGGTGTGTTAAATATCCTATTGAGAATGCCGGAAATTCTCCTGTTAGGCATAATCAGCCTATTAAGTTTCCACTGCTGTGGGACACAGGCCTCCTTGCCGTGGGTGGGGGTGGATCGTACTCCACCACGCGGGGACAATGTGGGTTGGTAGATGTCACATGTCTTTTAATTTTTAGTGCAAGGACATGTGGTTTCCTCCCGATGTTTTCCTTCACCGTCCTAATTTCTGGGCGTAATTCATTTATGTAATGAATAGATAAGTATTTTTCTATACAAATAATAAGGCTGAGGTGTTTGATTGAACGCGCTAATCTCTGGAAGTTGGATTAGAAAAAATCTTTCTGCATTTGCATAGCCCTATCCTTGAGGAAGGTAATACTATTTAACATCACGCTTAGGAGCAATATAACATCCCGTATATGTTCTAACCATTACAATATAGATCTAGAATTAACCCCTTGGCTGCTATTTGAGTTTGAAAGCACCAAAAATCATTATGTGAATTTCATGTCTTGCAAAACTCATATACCATACCAACACATCGTATGAAAGCCCCGACGGTCCGCTCGTCTGTTATGTTCGGGATGTTATGTGTACATTCAAATAAAAGTTAGTATTTATTCAATGTTATGCATAAAACACTTGTTAAAAAAATATGGTTTTTGGCATTTTCAATCTCAAATAGCAGCCAGGGGTTATTCTGTGCCAGGGGGTTAATTATAGACATTCGTTGTAATAATAAAAAATGCTCAAGATGTTTTTTCTCATAGGAAAACTATTTTTTTTTTATTCTGGCTTTAATTTTGGGTACGAATTGAATGATGTCCTGTCACGTAGCGGAAGCCGTTCTGCCTTCGAATTCGCCCGCTGCTACTAATATATAATTTGTGTAGGTATATCGGCGATCATTTGACATGCTGACATCATAACGTTGCCACTCATAACCAGCTGATCATTCAGTTCATTCCTTGCTTTTCAAACCACTACCAGGTAGATATGTTGACCTGAATTCTCGCTACGACCCAGACTGCCAACTCACATAAAACCTAGCCTTCGTAAAAAGGTCCTGTAATAAAAATTTACACGTTCCTCCAGAATTGTCAAGTTGCCTAAAAGTACGCCTCATAATATACATACCTATCTAATATCGTGACATATTCGCCAAAAATGTAAACAAATATGAGTTTATGGAAAAATAACTTTAATTCCTACAAAATAAAGTTCAGTTTACGCTACAACTTCAAACATTTTTATAACTTTTTCAATAGTGCTAGTCACTCTGATATCAACTTAATTACTACTAAAATAAAGTTGATATTTGTTTAACTTGAAATAACGTCAATTTGAAACTTATATAAAATTTGAATATAGTTCAGTTGCTCGTCAGCATGTCCAGAACTAGATTATAGGATGAACAGAACCTGGCGGGCCAGTGGTAACTGCCCCGACTTATGAGTTGTAGGTTGTGGGTTCGAACCCAGCCAGGCAATTTACTTTTAGTAAATAATTTAATCACCACTGCTCTCAAAACGGCGAAGGAAAACATCGTGAGGAAACCGACATGTCCTAGAATTAAAAATTTGAAGAGATGTGACATCTTCCAACCCGCACTGGGCCCGCGTGGTAGATTACAGCCCACTGCCTCTCGCAGAGAGGAGGCCTGTCCCAGCAGTCAGGGGACATTATAGGCTGATTATAATGTGTCTATAAAAGCTATTTCACATAGTTGACTCTAAATACCACGGCATTTTATTCCACAGAATTCGTTTACAACAATTCCAATTTTTACATATGGAAAATTGTGGATTCCCATTCAGTTGGCACTACACTATAAAACCCTATTTAGTAAGCCCAAAAAACACTTCATGTTTTGACACGAAAAAGCTGACACATTGGTACAAAAATAAAAACGGCGTGGAAAAAAAATATGTTCGTAACTTGGTACAACGGTGCATAGGCCGCAAATGTTTAATGTAATTCGCCCAGTGCACGGCAGGAGCGAGTGTATTTGGACATTTTCCTCTAGAGTTTTGCACTGTGGTAATTTTGACGGGACATAGTAAATTCGTGCATAATTGTTCGTTCTGTGTGTTTAATTACATACATATTAATGTCGTCGTGTATGAATTTATAATCGGGCTTTCAAGCTTTATAGCGAGCCAAATAAGGTTACTGAAGTAAGTTGGAATGGAATGGAAGCGAAATTAAGTTAACAAAGATTCAACATATAATCATTCTAAAAACATAATTGAACTGAACTCTAGTGCAAGCTTAATAATAAATGTCAAACTACAGCTGTCGGGCATGCTACCGGCCGGTGGAATCAACCCTATAATATCTCCGGGTATTCTCGTCCAGCTAACGAAGAGTACTTGCATAGACACAACCTTTTAGGATAATGCATCAGCAACTTGCTCTGAGAGCAGAGGTGGCCCAATGATGACGATCGTGACTTACTAGTTGTAGGTCCTAGGTTCGAACCCAGACAGGCGCTTTACTTTGTGTAAATTGTTTCATCACCACTGCTCTCAAAACGGTGAAAGAAAACATCGTGAGGAAACCGGCATGTTTTAGAACCAAGTTCAAAGACATGCGACATCCACCAACCCGCCCTGGGCTCGCGTGGTGGGTTACGGCCCACTCCCTCTCACCGAGAGGGGGCCTGTGTCCCAGCAGTAGAAACATTTTAGACTGATTATGCTAACTTGCTCTGAAATACAACCTTGTGGAATCGGAAGAGCCGTACTACAGCCGATCGATTCTGTAAAAATCTCACCGTGATAAGTTAGGTGAAGTGAGCTTAGAGTGAGCTGTATAATAGTGTCAATCCCTAGCATTAGTTGGAATGACAGCTCACTCCACGCTCACTTCACCTAAGTTTTCACGGTGAGATGGTTACAGAATCGCACTGCTGGTATGTGCCCGACGCAGTTCTCGAAAATGGAAATATCACATTGTACTGGGATCGACCTATTATCAGTGACAGAACTATTGTTGCCAATAAGCCTGATATAGTGGTGGTGGATAGATCAGATCGGCATGCAATAATTGTAGACATAACCATCCCGCATGATGGGAACCTCCTGAAAGCCGAGAAAGATAAACAAATCAAGTATCTTGACTTGGCTCGCGTGGTTGTCGACATGTGGGACGTGGACTCTTTAATCATTGTACCGGTAATCGTTACAGTGAATGGCTTAAGAGTGAAAAGTCTCGACCAACACCTTAGGAGTCTCTCATTGCGCGGCTGGGTCATGAACTTGATTCAGAAAGCAGTACTCCTGGATACCGCATCATAGTAAGGAGGTTCCTCTCTTTAGAGTTCTGACCACTGGCAGCTTGGATCCTGTTCCTGATGCCGATGGGCTACTATTTTTTTTTTTTTTTTATTACTTTTTTATGTTTTTATAAAAATGTAAAAAAAATATGTATATCCTACTAATATTATAAACGTGAAAGTTTGTATGGATGGATGGATGGATATTTGTTACCCTTTCACGCAAAAACCACTGAACGGATTTGAATGAAATTTGGCACACAGATGGCTTATAACAAGGATTAAGATATAGAATACTTTTTATCCTGATATTCCCACGTTATCGAAACTTATGCGCGTGAAACCGCGGGGCGTAGCTAGTTAATGTAATAAAGGAAAATAATGGCAAAATAAATTGTTGTGACATTGTAATGCTAGTAGATGAGAATATACTCGTATATTATATTATATTTTATCTCAAAATATATAAAAACTGCCTCTACGGTCTGTGGTTGCAAGCACTACTGCTGAGCATGGGTTCCATTTCGAGGTCGGGCAAAGTGTTATTGAGTTCTTTCATCAGGAATTTATGTAATGTCGGTGTGAGGTAACTATGCTACTGATTCTCGACACGAATCAATAATAAAGTAAGTAGGTTTTTTTTCTAATTTTCGGAAATCGGCATGTGTGGGACACGCATTTTAAAACGCGGCCTAAGAGACCGTGAGGCCGCACTGTAACTGCCCTTTTGCACACACATAAAATCGCGGCCGCTTATACGATACCATAAAGTTCTTTGAAAGTGGTGTATTCTGAAATACTGTCAAACTTAAATAACTAAAAAAACAAGTATGTATTCATTATTTGTCAGGGATCGTAATTTTGTTTGATTATTTATGTCTTTCATAACAGCCTCCTGAAATTTGACGAGGATGCAAAACAACAGCTTGTACCTCTGCCAAACCCTTCGAGGATTACAGGTTTGATGTGAGATTCACATGTATTTCATGTGTTGCATCATGCTGAGATAGGAGGAGCCTTTTGGCCTCGTTTCATTTTTCTTTGTGTTACTTTTTTGATATAATTTGTTTTTTTTTTATTTGACTATGTTTTGTTTTATTTGAGATCTTTCTGTACGAGTCGCAATAAATACTTTTCTTTTCTTTCTTTATTTAATAAACGTAGGCAGAGATTCGGTCAGAGCTTGTTTGTTATAAAATATTTTAAGTTATTAAGTGCGGAATATTTCCAATAAAGAAAGAAAGAAAGAAAAAGTATTTATTGTGACTCGTACAGGATCATAAACTAAACTAAACACAGTTAAAAATAAAAATAAAACAAATTATATAAAGTAAGTAATTATATAAATTAGTGGCGAAACCGATGCGTTGGTTATCGAGAACAATAACACCATTACAATAATGAATTAAATCATTATTACTACTATACCTTTTACAGCATTGAGCCACTTATTTAATATTCCACCTCATTTCATTTTATACGATTAATTTAAATGATCGGGTTCATTCATTTATTCAATTGAATTGAAACAAGAACAGAGATGTATGAATAAACATTGAAATTAAGGAAACAGTTTTATAGAAAGTTATTTTAAATGTTGAATGAACATTCTATAGGAAGATATACAGGGTCAAAATAAATTAGCTAGTGAAACTCCGCAGACGGGATGGGTGTTGATATCTAAACATGATAAAAAACCCGCAAACTATTCAGTTATGAAAAAAATGATATTAGAAATCTCAATATCATTTTTGAAGACCTATCCATAGATAGACACGTATGGGTTTGATGAAAAAAAAAAAATTGAGTTTCAGTTCTAAGTAGGTATGGGGAACCTCCAAAATTTATTGTTTTTTTTTCTATTTCTGTGTGAAAATATTAATGCGGTTCACAGAATACATCTACCTACCAAGTTTCAACAGTATAGTTCTTATAGTTTCGGAAAAATGTGGCTGTGACATACCGACGGACAAACAGACAGACAGACATGACGAATCCATAAGGGTTCCGTTTTTGCCATTTGGCTACCGAACCATAAAAAGAAATTAATTTGATGAATTAAATTTTTGAGATCAACCACAGCTGGTAATGTAGTTAGTTTAAGTATCTGGTACTTGTTCACAGGTCCACACTGTCCTTCCATACCTGTTAACACTGTAATTTGAAAACATTGTAAAAGCCAATTATTTCTAAAAGAGTAACCGTGGAGTTTCTTGCCGGCTCTTCTCCAATTGAAACCATGCACCTAGCTTCTGTCATAAGTGCCAATGTAGGTTTATGTGAAATAAAATATTTCGATTTTGATTGACTCACCCTCTAGAACAAAACGAGAATGTATGCTTCAAAATTTTCAAAACAGTTAGCAGACAGCACAGTGGTAAAAATCCACCAATTTCTATGCAAAAATTCAGGTTTCAGCAATCTATTCCATAACTTTGAAAAAAGTGATCTGTGATATTGATAGCTTGGCAATAGCACCTAGTGTTGGCTTTGACCTGACTTTTGTCCACAGTGCATTCTATTTCTATTTCCTGTTGCATTTTTTAAACCAAAACACTGAACGGATTTGATGGAATTCCGTAAAAAATTAGTGAGATTTTTATGATGACATATATTATGATAACTACAGTTTGTAGTTTTTAACACTACGTAATTTTTTCGTGTTATAGATATTTCAGGCAACTGTCAAAGAATGACAGTTATTTATGCTGATCGATAAGGCCGCTCGTTGTGTCAGTCTTTGTAAAATTTCTACATCTGTAATTTATATGGTGTACATGACATAGAATATTCTATTCTTTGCCGGTCGTCTTAAACACTTAGTTTCCCTACCTACTACTTATAATATGATTAACATTTTAGAAGAAACAAAAACATCCTCACTCCATTTTAGCACACATTTTTCTTTTAATAAAGGCAAAGGCTTCCTCAAATCCTTCCAGGCATAGGTAGGTACTTTTCTAGCGCCACCTCAATCCAACCCATGCGGTACTCGTCTGGGACGTCACGCCATCTCTTCTTGGGTCAGCCTCGGCGGTGCCATACATCCTCAGGCACCTATCGTGTGGAGACCGTAGCCCAGCGGTCACTGTGTGGCCAACGTGACCCACCCAATTCCATTTCAGCACACAATAAAATACAAAAAAAAAAACAATTTATCGCTATTCGATTCAGAAAATGCTTGAAAAAATTACCTCTGTATTTAAAATTCGGTACTCAAAGCATGTCACACAAGAATATCGCACAAATAATATGCAATTTACGTTTCAATTATTCTGAACACGTCGATTCGGATTTAAAATTTAAAATATCACCTGTTTTCGGTCTCGCGCTCGATACCCGGGGCCGGATTAAAAACATGTCGACGATTAAGTTTGGTTACGTATATCTGAAATTTCGAATGTGAAAATGGCTATTAAAGTGTTTTGTCGTAATTAATTAAACGGTGAACGATTTATTTTTGCTGAATTTTTTGTCCAGGATCTTTTTCCTTTTTGTAACACTATGTAGCTCTGGGAATATTGCGTTAAAACGCAAGGCTGCTTTCCACATCATCATCATCTGCCTAGCCTTTTTCCCAACTATGTTGGGGTCGGCTTCCAGTCTAACCGGATGCAGCTGAATACCAGTATTTTACATGAAGCGACTGCCTATCTGACCTCCACAACCCAGTTACTGGGTAATACGATACCCCTTGGTAAGACTGCTTTGTAAGGCTGCTTTCCACATCATTATTATTAATTAGGCTATCCACAAGTCATCATTATCTGCCGAGCCTTTTCCCAACTATGATGGGGTCCGCTTCCAGTGTAACCGCAGCTGAATACCAGTATTTTACATTGACGGCACGGTTGGCGCAGTGGTTAAGCGATTGACTGCTGCGCTGCGTGTCGCGGGTTCGATTCCCGCACGGAACAAATATTTGTATTGTCTACAGGTAGTTGTTCCGGGTCTGGCTGTTTGTGTATGTGAGTTTAAATGTTTGTGAACGCACCCACGATACAGGAGTAATACCTAGTGTGGGGCAATGTTTTTAAAAAATAAAAAAAACATGGAACGACTGCTTATCTGACCTCCACAACCCAGTTACTGGATAACACGAAACGTCTTGGTAAGACTGATTGTCAGAGTTTTGCGCTTCTCACTACCCGTAAGGACTGTAAAAGAACTACGAATGACATCCAGGACCAAGGGCTTAACGTGCTTTCCGAGGCACGGAGGAGTTTCGGTATATAATGAACGGGCACCCATCCACGGACTGACTTTGGCAAGCGTAGCGTTACCTTCGATCGACCCGAGCGGCAATTATTATTTAGTCACGAGCCTTTTAGAGAATATGACTACAAAAAAAAAGGTAATACAGTATAAAAAATAGCACACTTTTTGCGTTCATATAATATTATTCACAGACTCTCTATAAAAAAATAAATCCCTCATGAAATATTCAAACCAAAACAGGGTAAAACCGGATGTAGGTATATTAATTATGATCAGCTAATAATTAACTTAGCGGAAAATAAAATGCACACAGATTTTTAACGTGTAATGAAATATTGTTTGGCTTTACGAAAATGATTATGCAGCTTTAGTGAATGATATTTATTTATAAAATAAAATACAAGGGTTATTATTTCACAGTCAGTGAACTGCTTTAGTGAATGATGTCTATAGTCTATAGCAGCATGCGTTCCTGACACAATACATGTGACACCTGACAATTCTAGTAACTAATAAAGACCAAATTCTCAAAACACGTATACGTTTGTATGAAACTAACAGGTGACAAGAATGCATTCTCTCAGCGGCACACAAGAAGTAAGTATTTTTTTTTAAAAGAAAAGAGCTAAGGGAACTTTTACAAAAGAAAGCAACATTCTAATGCTGAGTTTTCTAAACTCAATTCTGCCTTGAATTTTGATCGCAATAATTATAACTAAGGAATTTAAGGAAAACAACACTTCAATCATATATTTATTACCAATGCACTTTCTTTTTATCACAACCAACGAGACTATACACAAGCTTAATAATGTTCTTATCATCAGAGTAAATAAAGTTATTGTCTTTATCGAAAGCTAGGCCATATACATTCTTCATATCCAATATTTTCTTCAACCCTTCATACTTACCATCTATAAATACACCAAAATTACTAACAATATAAGTATCTCCTTCGTTATCCTCAACTATTTGTCTAACAGTTATAAGTTCATTAACTACTTGTGATTCCATTTTATCATTATTATATTTATATAAACCAGTTTTGTTAGCAAAATATATCATATTAATAGCACTCACATGAAAATGATCAATTTCGAAACCCTCAAATTCTTTCACTGATGCAAATTTTCCATCAAATTCTATATGTAGTTTTTGATCGGGATAACTAATATAGAATAAATTCTTTTTATAGAATAAGGACCAGATATTCTTGCCTTTTTCTTTGTAGAAATCTGCTAGTTTCGTGAGCATATTATATTTGTATATTCCATCACTTCCTCCAAAGAATATATCGTCGTTCATTTGGTCTATAGCAACAGAGCAGCCTCCTCTGATACCAGCTATAGTTTGGTACTCTCTGGAATCCATATTGAAGTATGCCAACTGGAAATCGAGATCGGAATATGTTTCTGGGAGTGAGTAGCTGAAGAAGAGAGTGTTAGAACTCCTGTGCACGTTGAGGTTGTAAGGTCTTCCGACGTTAGACCATAGGATGTCCCTGTCGTACCAATTGCCTCCGATTTTGATTCGGTTGCAAGCGATCTCAGGAAGTCCTGTGACGTATGCTGCGACTGTTAGTATAATGTATAGCTTGAAAATCATTGAAGGGATCCTGAAATTAAAAACCAGTTTAATGCATTTCGGAAAAGCAGAAAATTATGAGCTTACTTTCATCGCAAGTGTAAAAGCAAATCAAGATTAGCGAATGGTTGAAAATATATTTTTTCAGAGCTGGTTTTTGTATTGTTTTCCTGAACATTTAACTAGAACACACCGGTGTGCCATATAGACAATCGGATAATTTATGTCCTAATCCAAGTATATGTAGAATGCTGACGGCAAATAGCAAAACCATATTTCAGAGCCGCCGCATTTTAAACAACAATATTTATTAACTAACCAACAGTAAGCCCAGTGGGATTTCCCATCGGGAACAATGGCGAACTTCCTTACAAACTTTCATACTCTATTTAACCCTTTTAGGGGTTGAATTTTCAAAAATATATCACTAGTGCTCACATTCGTTATAAAATGAACTTGTCTGTCAGTGAATGAATTTAGAATTTTATTTATTTGAAAACACAAAGCTAAAAGAATAGTAATAAAACACACTTTTATATGAATAAAAGGATAATAATAGTATTATTGAAATCCTTAGAACGGCCTTTTCTTTGGTGTCCTCTTTAACCCCATGTAGATAAAACTCACTGACCTCTATTATACAAGTACGCTGGACTAAATATACTATACGAAATGACAGTTGTTTTTGTGCTGATTCAAAGCGCCACGATCGAGCGTCTCAGGAACTAAAATTGACACATGGCCTTTGTGTTATTTTGACACGTCTCTGATTATTTAGGTCTAAATCGTGGAATAAGACATGTTTGTGTATTTTGTGTTCACTACGCGATATTTAGAACATTTTTATCATGAGAATATGCAAAATTTGTAAATGAGTTTTATCAGAAATATTAGTTCCACAGACGCTCACGTTGCTATCAGCGCCAAAATGGCGATAATCAAATGTCTTCGTTTTGTCATCAATAGTACGAATTCCAGCGTACTTGTTTAATATAGGTCAGTGATAAAACTGCACTGAATATCAACATCAAAATGCGGAACACCTCAAGCGGCGTAAATATAATAACCTTATTGGTAATTATATTTTCGACCCGCTTAGGGTTGAAACCCCCGGGCCGAAGGGGGCCTAGTGTTCATGGTCTTTTTAAGGAAATTTCAAAACGACTTGTTGACACTTCCCATGACCCAAAGGCTGGCTTTTACCTTGGCCAGAGGCTAAGCAATTGCCATACAACGTGGCAATGCCGCCGGTCTCTTCGGTACATTACCAGTCGACAGCGATGCGGATGAATCTTTCGACGCTATATTTTAGTTTGTGAATTGTTTTAGTTAAGTTAGTATATAATTTTGTTATTTTACATCAAAATTCAGTGGTAAATATCGTAATACGATGCTATGGTAACTAACTTCAACATTTTGCTCACTTTGGTAACCTGACACTTAGGAAGTATTGAATTATTAAATCAACATCATTCTGTTGACCCAGCTTTCTCGAACCCTTAACGACACCTTCAAAGTGATCGAAATAAGTTATTACGAGATGGTTTCCAACAATATTAATAATGCACGTTTTAGTAGAGTTGGAACAGAATATTGCTTCTGGTTTACATTTGCCAATTAACTGTGTTTGATTCGCACTAATGTATGCACGCCTTTCATTAGATGAATGAAATCTTGACTGAGCTACTATTTAATAGAATTGGTTTACTTTAATTAAGTGATTATTGTTTTTTAATTAAATTATTTATCAATTAAAAGTTTTACTATTAACAATGTTTAGTTTTACTATTAATATTGACAGGGTTTAATTTGAACCTGTCAAATTAATAGTGAAACTTTTAATTAGCTAGCGAAACACACGTAATGATCACTCCTCCTCTGGTGTTAACCAGAGGTGCAAATTATTTATTTTTTAGAGGGTTCGCAGTCTATTCTAAGTTCCAGTCTATCTCCCCTCTAATTCTCCTACATTTTGAGATGAGATTGCGGCTCGATCTCAGAATACCAGATTCTCAAAATACTAGATTCGCAATATAACAGATTTTCTAAATACCAGATTCGCAATATACCAGAAGTACAGTTAAATGAAAAATATAAGATTTTGAATGTTTTTAATTACAATTGCCTTCAGGTGAGCCGTCTGCTTGTTCGCCATGCAAAAAATAATAATAACTAAAATCTAAAACTAATATTATAAATGTGAATTTTTTAATGTTTGGATGTTTGTTAATCAATCACGCAAAATTGAAAGGATTTGGTTGAAATTTGGCACACATAATAATATACATAACCTGGATTAACATATATGATACTTTTTATCCCGATATTCACACGGGATCAAGAACTATGCGGATGAAACCGCGGGGCGCTACTAATAAATAAATAAATAAAAGCTACTTACATAAAACTAGAAATATTAATATCCATAACGAATCCAAATCACATGAATGTAACTGCCAACAATATACTTTCGACAGACATGTTTCTCTTCTAAATTCATTTGAACAATGATCCGCAGTTTGTTATTAATTCAACGTTACGAAATTTACCTTGTATTGTTTCCCCATCCATTGTTGCATCAATAACAAACAGTTAATGAAGACTAAAAAC
Organism: Apamea crenata; assembly: GCA_949629185.1. Lineage (NCBI taxonomy): Eukaryota > Metazoa > Arthropoda > Insecta > Lepidoptera > Noctuidae > Apamea > Apamea crenata. The sequence goes on from OX451375.1 coordinate 1,965,339, forward strand.
AAATCCAAACCAACGCGAGCTGATAGACCTTTGTATAATATTATTATTTTAAGATGGAGTATGCATAACGCAAGCTGAAGACACATTGTCACATGTGTTTTGTCCAGAGTGATTAAAAGTCGACGTCAGCATTATGTGTAAGGTTGTTGATACTGTCCACTAAGGGTTCCGTACCTTCCTTGTTCTCAATTGCTGCCTGCTATCTTGACATCTTGGTTTTTTTACGTCACTATTGGCATTAGCACCTTCGAAAACCATGAAAACGACACCGATGCCGACGATGAAAAATTTGAAAATTTTCACAGTCGCCATCTTGGATTTCCTTTTCACCTCACATATGTCACCAGATGCAAAGTCGCATGGATGGGGCATAGCGCTTTTTCGTTACGTGACGATTTTTACCAGTTTACTACTACCGCAAGCCGCGTTGAAGAACTTTGTCTTGTCGTTATACACGTAGAAAATCGAAACCATTCAGTGTAGAAAAACAGCTATGTTGAAAGCTAAACCACGTTTAACTATTAACCATTTACATCATATTTCAGTAATTTGAAACTGATGACGAGAAGATCAAGTTTTTAGTCGAAAATCCGTCCTGCATCCCAACGCACACCCTTTTTTTTTTTTTAAAAAAAAAAACGCACACCCTCTGTTTAGTATTTTCCATGATAAAGGCCACCCTAACACATATTCTGTAATAATTTCAACTGGCTACGACCCACATTGTGACCCCATCGCCGTACTCAACTGAGTACTGCAATCTAATCAAATGAACTATATAATCTACTAAGTTTTGTAAGCTATCATTATTATTTTCGTTTATATTAACAGGGGGATATTAATTCATCGAAACAGGAACAAAATAAATTGGCTACATTTAAAATTTATATTATATGGCATTGTTGTGAACAGTCTGCAAATTGAATTCGTCGACAGTATAGTACAGCTTGGTCTAATTCTCGGAATCAAGTGGTATTTGTCCCCAAGATGGATACGGCTAGGACCAATGGCCGTTGAAGGTGACGAGTTCCTGGTCTCCAAGCCACGAAACGACAAGCGTAGCGTGATATGTGCTCCCCAGTGATGACGGATCAATGAGCTTACACATGTAGCCGAGACAGACTGGTTGTGGTAAATCTTCGTCAAAAGCCTTTGTCCGGCTATGCACTGCGATAGGCTGCATTGAGCGAGCTGATTGGCTATTATATAAACCTATGTTCATATTCGTTTATTTGCATTCCACAAGGTAAAACAAGACGGTCACAAAAGGCTTAGAGCAAAGACCCGTTGTAGACCCTAGTATTTGCACGTTAGAGAATAGAATAGAATGCTCTTTATTATGAACACCATTATAAATTACAGACATAAACATACAGCGTGGCAGGGACATCGACGTGCAAACTGTAACCATGGATTCAGCACATGAGCTTAGAGCCCATAGCGTTGAAATTTTTCGTCGGTTATTAAAAAAATATATCGCTGTTCCATACTTTTTGACCGCGTAGGTATTGCACTTTTCTATAAAACAGAAGATTTTTTTTTTGATAACCGACGGAAAATTTCTACGCTATGGGGTCTAAACTCATGTGCTGAATTCGTGGTTACTGTTTGCGCGTCGATGTTCCTGCCACCCTGTATAAATTTTACAAAGGGTAACGGCACAATGGGCGGTCTTTTCAATCAATCAATCAGTTTATATGTGAAACATAGGTGTTTACATAAATAGGAGGTGCGCTAAAAGTGATCTATAATTGAAAGAAATCATATGAATCAGCTATAGCTCTAACCTAGCATTGTGTGGTAGTATGTAAATATGATTAAAAAATCACGTCTGTGGTATGAGCCCCCCTTAAATATTTATTTTATTTTGGTTTTCAGTATTTGTTGTTATAGCGGCAACAGAAATACATAATTTGTGAAAATTTCACTGTCTAGCTATCACGGTTCTTGAGATACAGCCTGGTGACAGACAGACGGACGGGCAGACAGCGAAGTCTTAGTAATAGGGTCCCGTTTTTACCCTTTGGGTATGGGACCCTAAAAACAAAACATTAGGCTCGACCATCATCTTCACTGCTCCAAGGCTTGTAGAATATTGTCCTCAAAAGCTAAAGAAACACTTTCTATTCATTACATGTCACAAAATTGTCAAAACAAATAAATAATGTGTTGAAAAACAGTGTTACCGTTTGGTACTGAAATCGGCTGCTGTAAAATGAGTACCCCACTCCATAGGATGGAAGAGTTACTGTCCTCCCCCTTTTTTTTCTTATTTTTGTATTTATTTGGTTAGTTTATGATAGGAAAATAATTTTCGTAAATAATAGAATATGGTTGCAAAAAGACTAAAGTTGATGCTCAATTTGAATATATTTAACCATAATTAAAGTAGATAAATTATTTACTATTTGTAGGAATTTTAGATCAAATACTTATGTTTAAGAACTTGAGTGAGATACCTGAGATACAGGTTTATTCCTAGTTCAGGTAGAATCCAATTATTTCTTACCTAGGTACCTCTAGTTTAACGTCCTATTTTGTAAATATTTATGTAAATCGATTATTTCAATACACATTTACTTTATATTTGGCAGTTAATGGGCTAAGACGATAACGCCTTGTAACTTTAGGTACAGAAACCTAAAAGGAAAATGGAAACTACATATTTCAACCTTTTAATTACATCAGCACTCTAATTGCGTTACACACTATCGATCCCAATTTAAATTATTTTGAAGGATATTGTTAAATAATTGCTTCATGTGTTCGAAAAATTGGTCTGCTCAAGTAATCATCATCACCTGCTCAACCTTTTCCTAACTATGTTGGGGTCGGCTTCCAATCAGCGGATACAGCTGATTTTGAAAATTATTTTTTTATTGTAAAGGGTATACCCCAAAGTTGTTCTCATATAAATTTGAAAGAAAAATTCCAACCCTAAGGGTGGGAAAATAGGGCTGATTTATTGTTCACTCACAGATTTGAATGCTGAGTTGCGTATACTCTAAACTCAGTGCCACATAATTATGCCTGTCCTTTGGCAAACAATAAGTAGATTATAGCCACAAAAAATCATAAAATAAAAACTTTTTAACAAAAAAATTACTTAGGACTTACGACTCAAAATTACTTAGGTATACTTACAAAGGTTAAATAAAAAAGGTTTATTATTTTTTGCTTTTCAGTTTTTTCGGCGGTTTATTTTACATGGAGCGACTGCCTATCTGACTTCTAAAACCCAGTAACTGGGTAATACGATACTTCTAACAACGTAACTAACTGTCAAAAGGAAAGTCATTTCTGAGTGATTTTCTCAAGCATAATTTTTAGGCGGCGCGGCTGAAAATATTATCTGAAACTAAACGTACAATAAAGTTATTTTTTTTTTAAGAAAGAAGGCGTACTTATCTTGATCAGGCCGTCAATATTTTAGTAGATAACATTTTGGTAGTGAAAAAAAAAATTGTTATTTAGCATAATTCTAAGTTTGGTGGCGCGTCCACAATCTGTTTTTCTGGAGATGACCACCGCTTAAACGAAACTACACTAGTTTACTAGAAAATACTAAATTTATTTGTATTCAGTATTAGTTATTCTATCTAATGAAAGTTTTATTTTTACATTTAGGGCAATACTTTATCCTAGTGAAAATCGAAAAGGACTGTCCGCGCGAAATTTTAAATTTTGGTGGGAGTAATCTAATCATTAAGTGACTCATAAAGAAAAAACCTAGATGGACGACGCTACCAACGTTCACTTCGTTTAGTCAGGCACTCACGCGCAGCAGTGACAGATGTGTGCCATCCTGTTGTGAATACCCGCCAAAAACGTAAGTAAGTCTTTTCGTAGTAATCGGACAAAAAACCTGCAATTTTGGTGTAATTTTTAAAAACGTTTTATGACTAAGTCGGTGTTGTAATTTAAATTTATAATAAAAAGGTTTGGTATGCTTTCAAAATTATACAAATATAAATAGTATATTCTTAGTAGTTTTTTTTTAAATAAACATATTCAACATGATTCTAATTTTGGTGGTGCAATTTTGGTGGTTTTGGTGGCATTTTACCAATCACCAAAATTGCTTAGTTACACCAAAATTAGTTTTTAGAGTTACGTAACTCACAGACAAACGAAAACAGAACCATAATAAGATAACTCGGTTTGGAAGTACAATACCTATAGGTATTATACCTTTTTTTCCGTGGAGAAATGCTCATGCATACTGCACTACCACAGGGAGATAGTGCAGTTATGTAGGACGGTGTCCTCGGTGTCCTCCTCTGCCGCTTATGGCGGGAACACTGGCACGGGTTGGCACTCATCCGCGAACCCGCCGCGGCTGTCCATCACCGGACCCTCCTCTGGGGATTACCCAACATCACCGGCGCACTAGAACACAATGCACGCCGTGACTACCCCAGAAACCAAACCAGCACATGGGCGACAGATGACCCTGTGTCCGGGCACCCTTGGTCCCCTTTTTCCTTGCGGCGAGTCAGGTCAGTGGCCCCGCCGCCTACCACTTTTCGGCCGCAGAAGATAGGGAGAGCGGCCAAAGTCATACCGACACTCCTCTTCCCTAGCGGCCCCACAGCGTCCGTCATCAGATGGCGGCAACCCCGTTAAGGCCACGGAAGGTAGGGAGAGCGGCGCACTGCAATACCGGCTCTCCTCTTCCGCCGCGACCTCCAACCCTCAGCCGCGATGCCTCCCGTACGACAGCGCGGCCCTCCTCAGTTGCTATGTCTCCCCAGCGACACCGCAACCTACCTGTTGGCCGCTACGTCGTCGACTTATCGGCTAAGCTCTGACGAGCGGCCCCTCCTCGGGTTCCTCCTCGCTTCAACGTGGGTAATCAAGCCACGGTTACTGAGCCTCGACAATGCGGGAACCCACCGGGGTATATTACACCTACGAGTAGCTTGAGAGTGATGAAGAAACAAGAGAATTTAAATTTCTGCACTTGTAATTCTCTTAGACGTTCGTGTACACTGTACGCTTAGAATGAAAAATGCTTTCAATAGCAATAAAACATTAAGTTAGGTATTATTTGTTTTCCAGCAAGACAAAGAAAAAAAAATTCAAAGTTGACACACGCAGAGTGCTTGGAGAGGAAAAGGATGGCAGAAAGGAAGAGAAAAGAAAAAATTAGGAATGATCCCGTCAAACTAGAGGAATTGCGAAGAAAAGAAAGAGAAAGATATCATAAAAAAAGCTGAAGGGCTAACTAAACCCTACCTTTGAGTGAAATGCCACCGCGTGCTCGCAGAGTTCAACAAAAATGATCATGATGATGATGATGATAGAGGTCAGAGGAGGTGATTGCAATTCATTTAAATTAAAAACTGTAGAATTAACAAGACAGAAAAATATGAAAGTTGTATTTGTTGATTGTTATTTTTTTATTGATCTGATTATGTTATTTTTTTATTAAAACATTTATTCACTATAAATAAGATTTTTATTGCTATATGATTTATAATTTGGTTCAGTAAAAAAAAAATTGGTGTCAAGACTTTCTAATTTTGGTGACAGAAGTAAATTCTGGTGTCAATATTTCTAATTTTGGTGTCAGATATCAATTTTGGTGTCGTACTAATTCTGGTGTCGACAATATATTAGAAGCTTTCAGGAATAAATAAATTTCTTTCACATTTTATGTACCTGAATACGTATCTCTTGCTTATCAACATCTTAGATTATTAAAAAAACTAGAAACAAACTTTTCCACCAAACTTAGGTAACAAATCATAGTTGTTGAAATTCACTCTTCTACTGATACTGTGATACGCAATTAGCCTGCAGGGCTGTTAATGATTTGATATTTCTTTACAGGACATAATAAAAGCAACATTGTCTTTACCATATTCTTTATTCTTAATGTCTTAGTATAATGTACAGTATGTGTGTTTATTTAATTTATACATTACAATATAATTACCTACGTCGTTTTGTTTGTGTATCGAAATAAAACTGCTGACCCCATACTAATAGCACATTACAATGTTTTATAGAGGTATGAGGAACATGGTGTCGAGTTACCTTCTTATCCTCTATACAAAAGGGAGGATCTTTCGACCAGATGGGTGTTGTGTCTGGTGGGGTAGTTCCCGATTGATGTCGGAACGTTGTATTTAAGCTAGTTTCCGCGGTAAACTCTGCTTGCGCGATGCAGGTGGCATTTTGCGTGACGTCATCGTCAGTGTGGTGCGTAGTTCACATATGGCGATGTAGATGCCGCCACAGTTTCATTAGTAGGTACTTTTCTTGTCAGTATTCCAGTTTAATTTATTTGATTGTATTTTGTATGTTTTTGTTTTCCTTGGTGTTGATTGTTGATAGGCATACATACAGCACTTCTATTTTATTATTGTTCTTTTTGAATGTTTTTTTATATACTGCTGTTGGTGTACCAATGTATAAATAAATCCAAGCCATAAAAACACTATTCCTTTATTAATAAGAATCCTTATTTTTCCTCCTTGTGTCGTCTTTATTATCAGGGTTAGTTATGGCGTTTAAACAAAGCCCACTATATTGACTCGGGTTCAACCGATAAATGTTATTTCTATCAGAATATATCATGTTATCTTTTTCATCAAAAGTGATGCCAAAAGCCTGATCGATTTCAGCAACTTTCTTGACTCTATGATATGGTTTATCTTCTAGATAAATTCCGTCACCTGCACAGAAGAATACGTCTCCATAATGGTCCTCAACTATCTGTCGGATTGCAATCTCGTCATTTAAAACTATAGGGTCTGGGACCGGTTTTTCTACTTTATACAACGCCGTTTTGTTGGCGAAGTAAACGTCAAAATGTTTGGATATGAAGAAAATGTCAATCTCTATATTTATAGCTTCGGCTACTTGAACGAAGCGGTCGTCTTGGTAGACAAAAAGTTTCTGCGTAGGGTACTCAATGTAGTAGAAGTTTCGTCGAACAAACAGTGCCCAGATTGACCGTCCCTCTTCGGCAAAGAATTCGGCTTCTTTTGTCAAGAAGTTGTATTTATATATGCCGTCATGGCCGCCAAAGTAGATGTCATCGTTGCCAGCGTCGTAGGCTACGGCATAGCCACCTGGCATGCCTTTGATATCTCTGCAGGTCCTCTTGTCGAGGTGGCAGGCCCTGATTCCAAAGTCCACTTGAGTACCATTCTGGATGGTGTGGCTGAAGAACAGGATGCCTGAAAATCTGTGGAAAATTATAAATTGTTAATTCAAATTGGAATGTAAGAAGTTACCATTGGTAACAACAGAATACTATCTGGTATACAGTCAGCACGGGCGTTAGCGCGCGTATTAGTGCAAGTGTAGTGTGGGACGCCCCCCACCTAGACAGATCATCAAAATCAAATACAAAAATTCACTGTGCCCTCTCTGCATACTACGCATATGGGCGTGGCTACGCTACGGCATCATCATGTGAGGACACAGTGTAGATGCGAGGGATGTATTTATTGCACAAAAAAAATGTATGCGAATATTATTTCAAATAAAACTTAAAGACAACTGCAAACCCCACTTTATAAAAGAAAAAATATTAACTCTGTCCTCCATTTATATATTAGAAATAGCCACTTTTGTTAATAATAACCTGAAATTGTTTAATTTTGACAAGAACGAGCGTCGCAAAAACAAGTTAATTCTACCAGCACCTAGACTACATATGTACAAAAATAGCCCGGAATTCCGGAGCATACAAATATACAATAAATTACCTGAAAATCCACGAAAACAACAGACAATGCTCAAAAAAAAAATGTTACTACGGTATCCAGGAATTTATGGAAGATAAAATGTTGAAATAGTGTTCATATATGATATATCTGTGTGTTAATTATAATATAAAATCTATTCATCTGTAAAGCTAAATATAAGTTTAATTATTTTAATACTTAATTGTGAAAGTTCATAATATTAGATAATGGACACAAAACAACACAATATTAATAGACACTAACAATATTATTCGTTTTAAGTTATTCTGCTGCGCCTCAACAAGGTCATGTACTCACTGGTTTAAGCCTAGCGTGTAACTAATGGTTGTGTACATTGTGCATTAAAAAAAAAAAAAAAATAATAATCGATTGCTTCATATGTTCTAAAAATGTGTCAGCTCAACAACGTAAATAACGCAATGAATATTGTTGAACTGTCAAAATTAAACCCCGAAAGAACAAAAATCACAATTACTGCCTGTCATAGTTACTCATCAATATAAAATCATGATCACGTTGTTTAAAGTTTTTAATATCGTTACGTAACGACTGACGTCGAGTTTATGGATCACAGTATTACGTCATCAGTTTGAGAGTGACATATTATTATGTTTTTAATTACGATGACAATGCTTTTGGCAGTATTGTTTGGATGATGTTTGTAATAACGAATTTCATGTACCTACAACTTGCGTCTTGGTAGATGTCTTCGAATTTGGATTTAGGACATGCCAGAATCCTCACGATGTGTTCTCCTTCACCGTTTTGAGAGCAGTGGTGATGAAATTGTTTACACAAAAGAAAGCCCCTGACTGGGTTCGAACCTACGACCTACAACTCGTAAGTCGCGGCCTTTACCACTGGGCCATCATTGCTCATGCCTATAATTATCTTTGGCCTTATTTATCAAAATCTGTTCAATAATTATCATTGGAGCAGTGGTGGTGGTGTTGGTGGTGGTAACGGCCACGACTTATGAGTTGTACATCTACCAACCCGCACTGGGTCCGCGTGGTGGACTACGGCCCACCTCCTCTCACCGAGAGGAGGCCTGTGTCCCAGCAGTGGGAACGTTATAGGCTGATTATGTTCAGTAATTAATGACTCTTGTGACACAGGAAAGTCTTGAAGTGAAGAATAAATAAATTATAAATTAATTTAGACTATATCAAAATAAAATCAGTGAAAAACCTCCCCTTACCTATGCATCACCAAGTTGTAAGGTCTTCCAAGGTCCTCGAATAGAAGCTCTTTATCAAAATACACGTTATGGAAGATCACACCATCACACATGATTAGGTCTGACTGGTTCACTGCAAGCAGGAAACTAGGTGCTCCGGCTATTAGCAGGAGAAGTTTGAAGACAAGGCTTGCTGAAGACATGACTTGAGACTGAAAATAATAAAAAAAACTTTAACTATACAGGGTGGCAGGGACATCGACGTGCAACCTGGTACCATGGATTCAGTACATGATTCTGCATACCCCTGCGATGAAATTTTTCGTCGGTTTTTTCTTTAATGCTGTTTTACTGATACTAATAACTACTAATTAAGTGATACTAGCTTTTACTCGCAGCTTCGTCCGGTAATTATCCTACAGGGACGTATTTACTACCAGGAAGATCGATAAAGCGTGAAAAAGACAGACAATCAGACAGAGTTACTTTCGTATCTGTAATATTAGAATGGATTGTGGCATCCTTGGTCTAGTCACAGTTATCCTCCATTATAAAAGACTTGAACGTCGCTGGTGCGTTGGAAGGCCTCCCACCATATAGACTGATGACCTGATGAAGGCTACAGAAATCCGCTGGATGCAAGAAGCACAGTACCAATCGAAGTGGCGGTGCTTAAGGGAAGCCTATGTCCAGCAGTAGACGTCTTCCGGCTGAAATCATGTAGCTGGTGCAAATGTGGCTGTTCTTAACACCTGCCTAACTCCGAATCCAAGCGATAAGCAGTATAGTAAGCTGTTAAGCTGACTGAGACATTATTTCAGAACTATGAATCACTTTTCTATCTGTGATATCATCATCCGCCGAGCCTTTTCCCAACTATCCTGTTAGGGTCGGCTTCCAGTCTAACCGGATGCAGCTGAATACCAGTGTTTTACATGGAGCGACTGCCTATCTGACCTCCATAACCCATTAACTTAGCGTAACAAACGTAAGTTCTATCTGCGATATACAATAAACAAAGCCACTTAAAATGCCAGAAACCGTATAAAACACAAAACAGAAACACCTATTAATCTCCACAGTAAATAACAACCCCTGCAGCTAGAAACATCAATAGAAGACACACATATTTCACGAAACAATACCATCAATAATTCATTACCTATCCTATAAAATCCTCACTAACCGAAAATATAACTTTCAAACAAAATATTACACTGAAACTGCTTTGTAAAATGAAATATCGGTTATAATGTTTGCACGTCCGTGTCGAGGCAAGGTGTAACCCGTAATAAGAAAGCGAGAGAATATTATAGAAATTACAGGTCTTATTATTGTTGATATTGAATCATGATCACCACAACAACAGATGATAATATTTTTGTTTATTTCTGTTGACATATTTAGGTACCGAGCATTGCAATATGCATCATAATGACCAGTAATTCTGTTCCTTCTAGGCCATAGGTTCTCAATGTGGGCGATAACGAATTGTTTCTATGTTTTCTATAACGGACGCTTTTAACGTGCACGTCTTTCTACATCGTTCTCACATGGTTAATTTCAACTCGAATGATGTAATCAAATAGTTTGTAACAATTTTATGATTTAAAAGAGTGTCCGTGGAGTTTCTTGCCCGTTTTTCTCCATAGATACCTACGCTTTGGAATGGGCAACTAGCTTATTTTTTCTGACTGACCGACCCTTGGACAATTCAAAAGGTCCTGTAATTGGTTTATGTTGAAATAAATGATTTGAGTTAAGTTGAACGCCCCCTCGTTGGCGTTTGAGACATTCAGGGGGGCATGTAATATCACACGTTAAAATATAATCTTGGCAATAGCTGTTTCAGATTCGCAACAGATGGTAAGTAAAAAACCGGTCAAGTGCGAGTCGGACTCGCGCACCGAAGGTTCCATACAAATCTATAAGTAACTACAAATTTACGGATTTCGGATTTTTTCTTTTACTTGTGCTAAATGATATTGTTTCTTGCCAAATTTCATGATTCTAGGTCAACTGGAAGTACCCTATAGGCTTTGATTCCCTTGCTAGTGTCAAAATATGAAGCATAAACGGAACATAAACGCCCGTATCTTTTGATTTCGTTGACAAAGAAGTTTGATTTTTTTAGCTTCAAAAGATTGCAGATTGTATTTCATATTAATTTAAACTTGATAACTCCACGCGTTCCTGAGAAAAAGCATCTTGACAGGTTGACAGCGAATTGATCTTATAAGGATTCCGTTTTTCCTTTTGAGATATGGAACCCAAAAAATCTCTAGGGCTCTAGAAAAAAAAAATTCAAAGTAAAATGGTGGACAAAATAAGGTTGAGAACCTATGTTCTAGACGAAGTGTGTCATTGTTTTTAGTGATAGTCAATTGTAATTTCAATGTTTTGCAATGACTGTATCTAATCGAACCTCTGATAACTCCCATTTTGCGCTCCTAAAACACGTCACAATTCGTCCCGATTCGTTCTCTCTCAGAGGGGCTTGTGGCTAAGTAATAACAGCCGTACAGGTCGATCAATCATCCTAAGCTACGCTTGCCGTGGTTGTTCCGTAGATGGGTGACCATCTTTACATACCAAGACCCCACCGTGCCTCGGAAAGCACGTTAAGCCGTTTGTACCGGCTGTCATTCCTGGATCTTTGACAGTCGTTACGGGTCGTCAGAAGCCCGCAAGTCTGACAACCAGTCTTACCAAGGGGTTTCGTATTACCCAGTAACTGGGTTGTGGAGGCCAGATAGGCAGTCGCTCCATGTAAAATACTGGTACTCAGCTGCATCCAGTTGAACTGGAAGCCGACCCCAACATAGTTGGGAAAAGGCTATGCAGATGATGAATTCGTCTCAATCATAACTTAAGAAAAATAACCTCCATGGCCATAACATTATTATGGCAAGTTTCCAGTTCTCCCACCCTCAATCATTGGAATATTCCTTTCCTATATACTTCTCGCGAGGAAATTAAGATAACCCGATCTTTACGCATACAATATATTTTTATTATGTACTTACACGGACACCAGTTACCAACTACAGTTCGTTGTTGATATATGGTACTGCCGATTGTATCTGAGACCATTATTTCAAATGGTTTGTGTTCCACTCTGTGAAATGTGAACCAAGAAATATAATGGTCTTTTGGTACGTGTAAGTATATAGTGGGAAGAGATGGGAGATTCGTTCTGATGTAATATCTTATTGGTCTTGTGTTTGGGAGCACTGATAAGAAGTACGAAATGAAATGATAAAAATTATATTTATTTCAGTAAGTAGTTTTGTTTGTATGAACACTTTTACGTAAAGGGCTTTGAAGGTCCGTGGCATATCTACCTGTCAACCTTTTTTTTTTTTTTTTACTTCAGAACGCATCCACGCATTTAACCTGTATAAATCGATAGCTGACATCAATGCGAACAGAAAACATACTGAGACCAAACCCCGTAAAGTGTCGCGTTTCCGAGATATCAACGTTCAAATTTGATCATGTAGCATCCATAATTACGAGTATCTTTTTTGAACTTGCGAACCTGCGCTGAAGGCTAATCTACGCTGAGACTGGCCGCCATGGCCGAAACTCGGTCTGGAGAACTATTCTAGAACATACCGGTTTCCTCACGCTGTATTCCTTCAACAAGAGTTACAAATCACACAGATGGAGAATGGCGGCTTATTCTTCGCCAAAACCATTGAAGAAAATGCTACAGAAAATCAGATCTGAATTCATCGGACGCTCCAACAGTTCCCTTCTACAATTCTACAGACTAAACGCAAAATACCTCTTATATTAAACATTCACTAAAAGGAATTACTGCTGTCTAGCCACACGGAACGAAAACTCACCGCCCGAAAAACCACCTAGTGTGTTCACGCAGGTGAATTTGCTTATATTAAAATATTTGCTCCAGAGACCAACTAATTTTGTAAATACGAATTTGTTTCCAGTGGTTAATCTGGCGTGTTGGTCCCAATTTGGCAACTATAGTAGCCGATGGGTTAAAATCCTTTTGATTATGGGTTAATTTCAAGTTTTTATGTCTACTGGTTTGGAAGAATATCACGTGTTTACCTTTTTAGGGGAGAGCAGTGTTGTATGGACCCCGACTTACGAGTTGTAGGTCATGAGTTCGAACCTAGGCAGGCACTACTTTTTGTATTTAATTTTATTAGCACTGCTCTCAAAACGGTGAAGGAAAACTTCGTGAGGATGTGGATGGACAAATTCGAAGACATTTATTTATTTAAGACATGTGACATCTACCAACCATCACTCGGCCTCTCCCTCTCACAGTGAGGAGGCCTGTGTCCCAGCAGTGGGAATATTATAGGCTGATTTTGTATGTATGTTATATGTATAATCCACCACGCGGGCCCAGTGCGGGTTGGTAGAGGTCACATATTAAATTTTGGTTCTAGGACATGCCACTTTTCTGACGATATTTTCCTTCACCATTTTGAGAGCAGTGGTGATGAAATAATTTACACAAAGTAACGTCCTGTCTGGATTCGAACCTACGACATGCATCTCGTAAGTCGTAGCCGTTACCACTGGGCCACCGACAAAGCAGGTGGCTACAGAAGCACACACAAGCAGAGAACTGGTGGTCCTCATCACCGGGCTGCAGGCAGTCCAAGGAAGCCATGCCATCATTAGATGGCAAGCTAACCAAAAGATTACTACGCCTGGACAGGAAAGGCCTGCGCCTGGTGCCGGCGACCATCACGGGACACTGCTCACTAAACAAACACTCCCACACGATAGGCAGAACGGACATCAGCCCGGAAATTTTCGAGGTGGTGACGGGGGCTTACTGCGCTGGAGCGGTGCGGTTATAATGAATGATGACCTTTACAATGCTGAGACGGCCGTGGCTAAATAATAACACACACAGCTCGATCAGGTTAAGCTACGCTTGCCGCGGTTGGTCTCCATGGGGGACCATCTTTACATACCGGGACCCCTCCGTGTCTCGGAAAGCACGTTAAACGGTTGGTCAATCAATCAATCAATCAATCATTATTTATTTGTGAACACAGGTATTACAATAAGATCTTAAATATACATTTTGGTCGAGCTCTATGTCCTACCAATAAAATTGGTGTACAAATATTCGTGTTTTCCAGTAATACGTCTGAATCTATAATATACAAATTCACGTTCAAGTAAATAATTTCAATTAAATGTTTTATTAATACACAATAATCAATTATAATTTATTTTTAAATGCATGCCAATGGTAAATTATAATAAAGGGCTAGTAATGTCGTATTTCATCATATTGTAAATAATGTCAATTAAATGTAATATTAATTAATAATGAGTCAATTATAATTTATTTTTACATGCATGTCAATTGTAAATTATATTAAAGTGCTGGTAATGTCATATTTTATCATTTAAAAATTCTTCGATAGAGTAATACGTCTTATCTATTAGAAATGAATACAATTTACTTTTGAACTTGCGGACACTATCTTCACTTCTTAAACATTTTGGTAATTTATTATAGACCTTCGGAGCCACTACAAAAATACTGTTTCTATAAAGTGCAGTTCTGGATCCAACTGTTTGTAGCCGATCACAACGGCGCTGACTAGTTACTCGATCAAATTTATGTGAATTATTTTTGACGAACATACATGTTTCATAGATGTACAGCGACGGCACAGTTAATATTTTCGTATTTTTAAAAAACGGTTTGCAGCTGTCTGTTGTCTGCAAATTATAAATAGCTCTTATGCACCTTTTTTGGCACTTAAATACCATATCTTTACCGGTGGCATTACCCCAAAATATAATTCCATATCTCAATGTTGAGGCTACTAGACCATAATACGCCGTTAGGACTGTTGCTCGATTGGCCGTTTTACTTAACATATGCAAAGCATAGGAATGTTGGTTTAGCTTACTGCATACTTTGTCAATATGTGAATTCCATTTTAAAGTGTTTTCTATGTCTAGTCCAAGAAATTTAGTCACATTTGTTTCATTAATAATTTTGTCCTTGCATTTAATATTTAAGTCCAGATTGTAATTTACCCTTTGTTGAAATTTCATTAATACCGTTTTATCAAGATTTATAACCAAATTATTATTTTGCAGCCAATTCACAACTGATAATAAGGTAGAATTAATCTCAGCCTCTAATGTGCTTACCTCGTCACTATTAAAAAGTAAAGTGCTGTCATCTGCAAACATTGTCATAGGATACGATGATGCTGTCGGAAAGTCATTAATATAAACAATAAATAGTTGCGGCCCGAGTACACTGCCTTGTGGTACTCCATAATTTACCTTTCTTTGGCTAGATTTATATATGATTTCGTTTTTTTTAGACATTCTACTAATTGTCGTTATTTGTTGCCTATCACAAAGATAAGATTCTATTAAGTTTGATATATTTCCTCTTATTCCATATGCGTTAAGTTTACTTATCAGTATTTTATGGTCTACGCGATCAAACGCTTTTGACATGTCCATATAAAGCGCCAGAGTTGGTAGTCTCTTATCCACTCTACCGCTAACCATGTGCAAGAAATCATAGATGGCCATGTCAATAGATTTGTTTTTCCTAAAACCTTTCTGGTTATCAGCGTATAGGCTATTTTTCTCAAAGTAAGAAGTGAGTTGATAATTTATTGCTTTCTCGAATATTTTTGAAAATATTGGTACTAATGCTATAGGTCTGTAGCAGGACATATCTTCTCTGTTGTCTTTCTTGAAGACAGGCTTTATAATTGTTATTTTTAATTCTTCTGGAAAGTAACCATGGCATATGCACATATTGATAAGATGACTCAACACAGGAGCAATTATTGTGGATACCCGTTTAACAATGTTCGTACTTATATCGTCATACCCAGTGCTATACGTATTCTTTAGCGACATAATAATTTGGTCGATTTCTGATGGTATTGTAGGCGACATAAACATTGAAGTAACTGTACTACTTATTTTATGTTTATTTTTATGAATGTCTAAATTAGTAACTGGTTTCACTTGATCCACAAAGTAATCGTTAAAAGCTTGTGCTATTTCAAGAGGATTTGTTAAGATTTTGTCATTTGACTTGATTTTCATTATAGTTTCGCCTGGCAAATTAAGTTTATTCTTATTTTTGTTTATAACTTTCCATGTTGCTTTACATAGATTCTGAGCTGAATGTATGAAACGATTATTATGGGCTCTCTGTGTGAGATTTATTACTTTCTTCAACCGATTTGAAAGCTTTTTAAAGTTTGCTTTATTTTGCTTATTTGGTAATGACCGGTATTTCCACAGCAATTCCCTTTTTCTCTTACTGCAAATCCTGATGCCACGACTAATCCATTTTGCTTTTTCTTTAGTCGATATCCGTATTTTTATATTTGGAAAGCATAAATCATATAGCAGCTTAAACAGGTCATAGAATAATTTGAATGCCTTAGCTGGATCTGTTTCTTCGTATACGTCAGCAAAAGTGATAGGTTTGATGTTGTCTATGAATTTTTTAACATTTTCTTTAGAGTAATCTCGTTTAGTTGAGAACCAGTTATTTAATATGCACGTTCGTCTAACTGGACATCGTAAAAGTTGTGCCGTATGATCGGATACCGCCAGCTCTAAGACTTCTCCTATTGATCCTCGCACATTGTGAATTATATTATCTATGCAAGTCCCGGCTGTCATTCGTGGATCTTTGACATTCGTTACAGGTTGCCAAAAACCCGAAAGTGTGACAACCAGCCTTACTAAGGCGTATCGTATTTACCAGTAACTGGATTGTGGAGGTCAGATAGGCAATCGCTTTTTTTATTATTATTTTTTTATTAATCGCAATTTTTTAATGGCGGGAGTGGGAAATCCTCATGGACGCCCAGACCGTCTCACTGGTGAGGCAGTCTGGGCAGTGCCGGACTCTTACCGGCTAAAACCCACTCCTGCCCTGCTTGGTGTCCTCTGACATCATCAGAGCCCTTGGTTCTGCGAATTTATAACAATTTAATAAGAGAAAAAATTTAATGCTACAGTTTAAAACCCCAACATAGTTGGGAACGGGCTAGGCAGATGATGACCTTTACAATGCTGAAATCAGACAGTAATACTGCTGGAAGACATAAATAGCCACAGACAATATTCTTAAAGTACTTATATATGGGTGTATACATAAGCACTTTAGGAATTGCCTGTGGCTGCGGGGAACGTTTGCGACCATTACAGATAAGATAAGGAACACATGATAAGCAAGCAATCCTAAAGTAGCCTATTATACTACGTTCGCGATCAACTTGCCAAACATGTAAATAAATACGAGTTATTGGAAAAATAACTTTAATTCCTACAGCATAAAGTTCAGTTTACGCTACAACTTCAAAAACTTTTAAGACTATTTAAATAATGCTAGTCACTCTGATACCAACTTAATTACCACTGACATAGAATTGATATTTGTTTAACTTGACATGTTTAACATAAATTAAAACCTAAATTTGAATAAACGGTTTAAACCTATTACAGAAATTAAAAACACAGTTTGCATACAGGGTGTCCCAGAAGTCGACGTTAAGCTAGAATCGGGTAATAGGCCAAGTCATAATAGTTATCAGAAATATATAATCTACTTACTTGCCAAGCTAGCGTAGTACATTTATTTTCAGTACAGTCAGTCGAAGTTGGGCGAAATATTAATTTTGAATATTTGGTTGGGCAAGAAGTGACATTTTCTTCCAAGCTGGAGCACTTAGCTTTACATTTTAGGCCAGAGTTTACAGAAACATAATTCAGGACCCCATAACAAAAAAAAAATTAAGTTAAGATTTGTAGCAACATGAGTGAAAACACTGTCACAGAATGCAGATTTTCTCGATTTTTTAAAATGGCAATATAATTTTTTAAATACACAACTGTGATTTTTTTAAATATTTTTCTGATAACTATTATGACTTGGCCTATTACCTGATGGCGGCTTGACATCAACTTCTGGGACAGCCTGTATACACATAGAAGATAAAATATAAAACTATCAAGTAAAAAATTACCAACACTTTCATAAATCCCTCTCACAGTACTTCTGACATGCCGACAATATCTTCGTCCATTCGTCCGCAAACAGATCGTTTGTTGGATTAGAGTCCAAGATATCATTAAGTGCGGCCAGAGTACGTGGTACTGGGGACTTAGCACGCGCAACTGTGCGACATGGAGGCACAGCAAACAGCCTGTGCTTTCTGCCGTAGCAGTAGAAAGACAGAAGAATTTACTCTAGATTACTAAATCCATCTCCATAATTACCATCTCCATAATCCCTTACCACAATTGGTTTACAACTAACATAATCCCTCCGTACGTTTCATCGTTCAATAAGAGTACTTTATAGGTTTTTCAAAAAGCTTTTCAATGATTATGACAATATCACTTTTTATTCAATAAAGTGTGTCTCATCATCTGCCTAGCCTTTTCCCAACTATGTTGGGGTCGGCTTCCAGTCTAACCGGATGCAGCTGAATACCAGTATTTTACATACATGGAGCGACTACCTATCTGACCTCCACAACCCACTTATTGGGTAATATGATACCAATGAATGACAGTCGGGACCAACGGCTTAACGTACTTTCCAAGGCACGCAGTGGTCTTGGTATGTAAAGATGGTCACCCATCCACGGACCAACCGAGGCAAGTGTATCTTAACCTGATCGATCGACCGTGCAGCTGTTATTTCTTAGCCACAAGTCTCTCAAGAGTGTGAAGCAGTATACTAAACAAAACATGTCTTATTTTCAGAAAGACAGTCAGCAGTATTCGTTGCGTCACTGATGGTCTAGACTGCGTCAGACGTACGGTCAACCGCACATCAACACTTGCACTGCATAAATCACCCTTACTGCTACGATTTAAAGCGCTGTCATTGACAAATTGTTGCCACTGATGTGCGGTTGACTGCACTTAAACAACGTATTATATCCTACGCTCAATTGAACACGATTCAAACAATTAAGTGTTGGTTGATTCGCGTTAGCACAAGAAAAAATGAAAGAAAAAGGGAAGCAAAGTATTTCATAGATATATTCGTAAACGCGCGTCACCGCTTGTCATCTGTTCTTAGTCTCAACTTTTTAGCAAACTCCACCAATTTCGAAAAAGTTTTAACACACTTCTTAAGGGAAACTCGTGCGTTTTTTCTCCATACAAAGTAATATTACTTAAATCTGAGACGTTTTTATTTATATAAAATTTTATTACGGTGCAGTTTTCATTAAAAAAAAACGCTATGGACAAAATATTTACATATTTACAAAGATAAAACTAATTCTAAACATTCAACACTAATGCCTAAACATATTCTATCGGATATTGCTATACCTTCGACCATTGATGAACAGAGTACACAAAACAAATGTCATCGATTTCTTTTATATATATATTTATAATCATATATAAGGCACGTTAAGCCGTTGGTCCCGGCTGTCATTCTTGGATATTTGACAGTGTTAAGGGTCGTTACGAGTACGGGAAAAGGCTCAGCATATTTCACCAAATTATTATTTATTTATTTAAGGACAACCAACAAAGCATACACCATAATACATAAAGATTCCATATTTTTTTACATTTATAGTGTAGCCTTAATTAAAGGCTGCCACGATATGCACTAAACATAGAAGGAGAAAATGCAGTAACAAAACAGATTTTACTTATACGAGTAAGCTAGATAGGTTGATTGTTACATAAATGCAGATACATGATACTTTCAATAAAATCCAACATACAAATACAAAGGAAAGCTTACTAATTTATCATGAATTACGATATAACTGATGGAATGATAGTTACGTAAATTAAAACCTACAATTACACATGTAGTTTAATTGTCATACACAACAGAGATGGTGGCAAAACTTACAGCAAAACCTATCGTCTAATGGGGGATATTTTTTCACACCTGTCAACTTAGATATTCCGTCAAAAAAAAAATATGGAGAAGCCACGAGAGCACCCCCTTAAACAAAAAAACTTGCTCGTCAGAGATCCGGCAAAATTTCTTTGTGTGTAATGAAATGGTCTAACCATTTTAACTTCGCACAAGAGCTTGTTTTAAAGTTTAGGAAATGTTTCTAAGTTAGAATTATGTCTGTTTGTGAGTTAGAAATAGACAAAACTTATTGTTTGAGAGACCTCGAGGAAGACAGTATGTAACTTTTAACAAGGTAATTATTTTAGTATAAAGTTTTTTTAGAAAGAAAGGAGTTGAAGTGTCAGTAACAGGAAAAAGAGGACTCTTTAAAGTTTAGAGGAATTACTTGTTAAAAGTTTTTTATGAGAGACCAGGGCCCGTATTCCCGTAATTTAAAACGTTCAAAATCTAGTCGCAGTCTCATCTCGGCGACAAACAAATGTCAAAAACTTGTCAAAATGTAGGGAAATTAGACGTAGGTATTTTTGACAGATTGAGACTGAGATCAGACTGTGAACGTTCTTAAAATTACGAGAATTACCCTTAATTATTATTATTTTTTTTTTTTAATTTCACTTAGTATGGACGCTATAACAGGCGCTATACTGTTGGTGATTTTAAGATTGCTTATAAGTGTATAAGCAATCTTATGTGTGCATAAATATAGATTTATATGATCCTAGTGATGTATCCGTTTTAGTATTGTTAAATTATTGGCAAATTGTCGGCATTCGATTGAACTAAGGCTATAAAATAATCATTAAAATGTCTTGCTATCATTTAAGGATTTGTTATACATTTGTCATTTACGTTGATTACATTTATAGTCGTTTTAGGAATATTGAATTTTGTTGAATTGATTACCTTCCAAGTTGCTTAAGACTTGTTAGTGCTTGTTCCTATAAAATAGCTGTTCTGCGCCTTTTGTGTCAATTTGATCACTTTCTGATATCTCTTTGAAAATGATTTGAAAGCTGCTTTTGTATCACTATTTCGCTTTATTCTGTATTGTCATAATAAAGCTCGTGTCTTTTTACTACAGCACTTTATTCCCGGAGTTATCCATTTTGGTCTTATAACTGTAGAGATTTTACGCTTGGTAATAGGAAAGCATAGATAGTAAAATAATTTAAACAGTTCAAAAAAAAATTCATTGCTTTCATTTGCATCATCCGTTTCGTAAACCTCAGAAAAGCTAAGACTAGCAATACACCACCTAAATAGACTAATGTTTTCTTGACTGTAGTCACGTTTATTGACGTAATAGTATTTTAAGACACATGTCCGTTGTACAGGGAACTTCATGATTTGCGCTGTGTAATCAGAGACACCTAACTCAAGTAATTCACTCTTGCAGCTACGTATATTGTGCAAAAAAGTGTCCAAACACGTACCACTACTAGGACGCGTGGGTTGTTTTATTTCTACATTGAGATTGAACTCTTTTAAAATACGTCTGAATAACGTAGAACTTTTATTTTTCTGAAGAATGTCAATATTAAAATCACCGCATAATATGACAAAGCGTTTCGCCTCGTTTATACCGCGTACATCGAAGGACTGGAACAATTTGCCT
The DNA here is from genome assembly GCA_949629185.1 of Apamea crenata. Classification (NCBI taxonomy): domain Eukaryota; kingdom Metazoa; phylum Arthropoda; class Insecta; order Lepidoptera; family Noctuidae; genus Apamea; species Apamea crenata. The sequence goes on from OX451375.1 coordinate 1,986,764, forward strand.
ACAGCGGTCTTCCCGTCCGATTATAATTTAAGTGTCTACAAGGCTACAGTGAATAGGCTCATAATAAATTAGTGCGCGTTACCATCAACGATTGCATCACTGCTTTCCATCAGGCGGGATCGCAGTCAAGCACTAGTTTGTATCATTAAAAAAAAAGGAATGGATTAACAATATCCTTCAAAATGATTCAGGTCGTGATTGATAGTGTGTTACGCAATTAGGGTGCTGGACCTGGAAGAATTGGTCTTTTGTTACAAAAATACAAAGCAAAACTATAGTGACGCTTCTTCATACAAGAAGGTTGAAGCTGTGGCGAGACTGTGCTTCCTTACCCAAACCTTTCGTCCCACCCGCTGAGGACCTCCCATCTGGACATGAGTTGCCTTGGGTAACCTGGAAGTCTTATAGACTCCGGACCCAGGTTGGCCGAAGCAAGGAAAACCTGTTCAGGTGGAAATTCATAGACGACTCCGCCTTGGAGTGTAGATGTGGTGCTGTTCCGAAAACGATGGGACACTTAATATCGTGTCCTGCGTGTCCTGTCAGCTGCACGTTACAGGAACTGATGGACGCTGGTGATGGCGCCAAACATGTGGCCGTATTCTGGGCTGAGTCCATTTAGATTGCTATCGACACGCTCAGAAGATAAAAAAAATAATAAAAAAATACAAGATTCAAGAAGGTTATACCTACAAGGGATCCCTTTAAAGGTCAGTTTGCACTGGTCCTTAGACAGTAAGTCCGAAAGAATTTATTCTCAAAATCAACCTTCAACATAACATACTATGTTTTAACACATTTTGCCAGTTATGTTGAAGTCCCATGTAATAGGCAATACGAAATGCCGGCGCCATCTAGTTTAAAAATATAGAACAAAAATTTTACGTGTGAAAGAGCGACATTCTTGTGTAAACATTGACATTATATTTCATTTCGTAATTTCATCATTTAATTTTAATAGGAGGTAAGCCTATTGCTATAAACCTTTATCTTTTAATTGTACTCCTATGACCTCAAACTCCTTATTTAACCGTTTAAATTCCCTAACACCAGCACAATATATACCATTAAAATTCTTACACAGAATACCCGTGTAAACACATATGCAGAAAGAAGAATAACCAAGATATATAATCCCCATCCAAAATGAGAGCCTTTTAACTCACGAAATATGTAGAATTTTAGAAGAGCATTGAAATGTGGGGAACGAAACTCATTATGCACACAAGCAGTATTCCCGACCCGTTTGGTTTAATAAAAAAATATGCATACTTACTTATCTCTGGTTAGAGAGTCTCGTGGCTAAATAATAGCTGCATGTGATAAATGATCAAAGTACGCTAAGTTACGCTAACCGCGGTCAGTTCGTAGATGGGTGACAAAGATCATCAATTGCATACTGAGACCCCTCGTGCTCTCGGAAATCACGTTAAGCCGTTGGTCTCGGCTGTCATTCGTATGTCTTTGACCGTCATTACAGTCAGAAGCCCGAAAGTCTGGCAACCAGTCTTACCAAACGGTTTCGTGTTATTCAGTAACTGGGTTGTCGAAGTCAAATTTATACCTATAAATTTGACTTTTAGAGGTATGAGGGACAGGGTGTAAAGTTCACTCATCCTCCATTGAAAAGGGAGGATCCTCCGACCAGACGGGTGTTGTATCTGGCGGAATTTTGCCCAATGATTGATATTGGGAAATTGTATCTATGCTAATTGCACGGTAAACTCTGCTTGCGAGATGCAGGATTTGCGTGACGTCAGTATGCCGCGTTGTTCGCATGTGGCGTTGTAGATACCGCTACAACTTCGACAACCCAGTTACTACTACCACCATGTAAAATACTGGTATACCTTTATACAGTTAGACTGGAACCCGACTACAACATAGTTGGGAAAAGGCTGGGCAGATGATGAGAGAAATAGAGCTATTTTAAGAAGCGTTCTTGTCAAGGGAAGCACGACCTCATACATACGTCTGCCACCGAACAGCATTACTGTGTTCTGATTAGAAGGTGCAAGAAAAATTTTAATTTTGATCCTATAGACAGCTGAAATGAGGGGCTTGTGGCTAAGAAAAAATAACCGCCCGTGTCGATTGATCAGGTTAAGATAAGCTTGCCACGGTTGGACCGTGGATGGGTGACCATCTTTACATACCAAGACCCCTCCGTGCCTCGGAAATCACGTTAAGCCATTGGTACCGGCTGTCATTCGTGGAGCTTTGACAGTCCCGAAGCTCTAAAAACTGACAACCAGTCTTACCTAGACCCCAGCATCGTTGGGAAAAGGCTAGGCAGATGATTACCCTGTAGACAGCTGAAATATCTCTGCGGTACAAAGTTCATATAGGTGCGGTGATAACCACTTATCATCAGTTGGACTATATGCTTGATTACCACCCAGCACCATTAAAAAAAAAGAATCAGGCTAACCAAATACGTACCTATAAGTACAGTTTATCTGCACGTCAGTGTTAACTTATTCAGATCCAGCCTGTCTCTTGTTGCCCCCTCCCAGCGACGCCCTAGCCAAGGTCCGTACCCCACAGCGGGTGCCCTTAGCGTGCAGTCACTTAATTTTTAATTTTTTAAGCCCTGGCTGGAGGCTCTAATTTATTGAGGCATCCACAGGCAAGCCCGGTTAAGCAGACGACAACCTCATAAGTTGAAATGCGAGAAGCCATTCCCAAATAAAGGCAATGTAAACACTTTGAACTTGAACTGACCTTGCGTAGTACGAAGATTGAATAGAATAACAGACCAGCTTAAACTGGTCTCTTTACCAATGACATTTCACCTACCGTACATTCGCGTGTAGATAACCTTTGAAATGGCTTACAGAAATTTATTTCTGTAAGCCATTTCAAGGGTTATCAACAAGCTTTCAAAAACTTTTTTACAAAAAAAAAAACAACCGACTTCCATAAAAACACTACAAAGTGAAAAATAACTTTAATTTCGGAAGTTTTTTTATTTCGTTTTTCGCCACCGACTTCCGAAATTAAAGTTATTTTTCACTTTTTTGTTGTGATCATTTTTTTAATTTTTGTTGGTTTTTCAAAAACCGCTTGTCCGATTTCGATAAAATTTTCATGGGACCATTTGGGAAGTATACCCTATCCAACAAAAAAAGAATTTTTCAAATCGGTTGGCAAGCGACGGAGTTATGCGCGAACATACAACAAACATAAAAAAAAAAAAATACAAACATCCGAATTGAGAACCTCCTCCTTTTTTAGAAGTCGGTTAATAAAAATAGACACCATAACATCTAAAGATACCATCCTGAGAGAATGTGTTCACATGTTTCAATCCATTTACTCCCGTTTACCCCTTGTTTCATGTGATCATTACGACCCCATTATACTCTTCCAGGTTTCTACCTTGCTAATGTCTTTGGATTTACGACAAATCGTTATGAAAATATTTCTTACTATTGATATGGTTGGGGAAAAGATATGTAAAAGTATTTGTTTATTTACATAAGCACATGCCAATCACGCCTGGGTTATCAAAGGGGTTGGCAGAGGAACACACATTTCGCCAGATATGTTTGTCTCAAATAAAAAAGGCCTATTAATATTAGGGGCCCAAACGTAAAGAAAAGAAAGAAAATTAGTTTGTTCTGCACAAACAAAAGGCACATTACAAAAAAATGACATGAATATACACGTACAACGTAGTAAAAGCCGTACTCAAGCATATCATAATCCGAACTGCGATAGAGAATTTTCTGATGGAAAACCCACTTTGCCCAACCTAAGAACCGAACTCAGAATCCCACATTCCAGTTGCACCTCCCACCACTGCACTAACGTCTACTAAATTGATTGTTTACAAATAAAATTGTGGAAATATTTTCATAAATAGATATCTTCATTATTTTCATAGTAAATACAACTTGTACTTTTTAGAATACCTAAATACCCAGAGGTCTGTTCATGTATACGCTCGTTTTCGTTATAAATCATGTCTATTTCACTAAATAAATATAAACTTAATAAATAAATAAAGATGGAGCTGTGGTGACCCAGTGGTAACGGTGGCGACTAACGATGTAGGGTCGTAGGTTCGAACCCAGATAGGCTCTTTACTTTGTGTACATAATTTCATCACCACTGCTCTCTAAACGGTGACGGAAAACATCGTGAGGAAACCTGCATGTGCTAGAACCAAAAATTCGAAGACATGTGACATCTACCAACCCGTACTGGGCCCGCGTGGTAAAATTATAGCCCACTCCCTCTCGAAGAGAGGAGGCCTGTGTCCCAGCAGTGGGAACATTATAGGCTGGTTATGCTAAATAAATAAAAGTAATTAAATAAACTAAATAGCATGCATATTAGCAATGAGTTCGAGCCGTCTACTAGTGCAACCTTAATTCAATGTGTACTTTGTTATGGAGCTAGGCATAATTTATGAAGTCGCTCTGTTCGTGTAGGACCAAAACTCTGTACCTACGTTTAAATATTTGCTTAAAACAAATATGTTTTACAAAATGTGTGTGCAATATACTCGTTAAAAACTCATAATATTTACAACATAATTTTGTACCAAAACATGAGCTGAACAAACACGAAAATATAAAATATTTTGTACCCAAACAGGTACTACTACCCCAGTTTTAAAATCTTCGTTTACACAGTTTTAGTGACTTTACACTCTTGCAGCAGAGCAAGACTCTTGCTACTTACTATCCTACTAATAATATTATAAACGCGAAACTTTGTATGGATGGATGGATGGATGTTACTCTTTCACGCAAAAACTACTGAACGGATTTGGATGAAAATTGGCACACACATAGTTTGTAATCTGGATTAGTTAGGATAGTTTTCGTCCCGGCGGTACGTTCCCGTGGAATAATTTCCGAACTCGACGCGGGCGAAGCCGCTGGCAAAACCTAGTAATACTATAAACGCGAAAGTTTGTGAGGATCGATGGATGTATACCTAATACTCTTTCACGCAAAAACTGTCGATAATGTTCCCACTCCCAGAACAGGCTCAGGCTCTCGAGTGGGAGTGGGCTGTAATCTACCACGTGGGCCCAGTGCGGGTTGGTAAAAATCACATGTCATCGAATTTTTGGTTCTAGGACATGCCGGTTTCCTCACGATGTTTTCCTTCACTGTTTTAAGAGCAGTGGTGATGAAATAATATACACAAAGTAAAGCGCCTGCCTGGGTTCAAACCTACGACCTACAACTCGTAAATCCCAGCCATTACCACTGGGCTGCCACTGCTCTAAATACATCTATTTTCAATTGAAGGTTATGATAATTTTAAAGTCATCATGCATCTGCAGTTGCCTAAAATCAAAATAAAATGCAAATAATTTATTACTTTCCACATAATGAAAATACCACGACAGCAAAAAAAAACATAGAGAGAAACAAGAATCCCATCACAAAAATAACCCTTCCCTCCTCCCATTGAACGGTCCATTTCATCCAAATGGCTACGATATACACTATACAGGGCCAAATCAAATTAGCTAGCGAAACTCCGCAGATGGTATAGATAATAGGTATCAATCTAAACATGATGAAACAAAAAAATAAATAATATTATGATGATATTTTTTTAGGGATCGACCGCAGATAGTTTGTAACTTGAAATATCAGTTTTTTTTTGTGTTAACTTCATAAACTTCAAATACGACGAAACAGCACTAAACGATTTTCTCAATTCATACTTCGAGTAACTACACTAACAGCGGTTGTTGACCCAAAAAATATAACATCAAATCATCTTTTAAATGTTTTTTTTGTGTCGATATCAATACCCATCACGTCAGCGGAGTATTGCTAGCTAATCTTATTTGACCCTGTGGAGCACTCTAAAATTTCTAAGACTTCACTTACTAACATCACTCTCGTTGAAAATACAACTAAAATGACCCGAACCCTGTATCACCTTACAAAGGCATCCACACTAGATCGTGAACCTCCTTTTTTCAAAATAGGCATGTACCTAATAAGGGTCGCTCGGACCCAAGGATCTGTCACAATCAAAGGACCACTTGGGGTCTAAAAGGGTACATATGGAGGAAAAAGCAACACTTAGGTAAAACGGTATGAAAATTTTCTCATAATGTTCTCCGGACTCTTTTTGTGGAATGTTGGGTGTGAATGTTCCGTAGTCAGTGTGTTACATGCTTTAATGAAAGGGACGTCGTTTACAGACTATTTCTTTGGGTGGAATTGGGGGCTCGTTGAGTGGTCTTTTGGAAGTCGTTAGACCTTAGCAATTGAGTTTGGTCTGTGCAGAAATTATGCTTACTTATTTGTAGTGACAATAGAAATAACTACGGTCCGACCCGTGGGGCTATTATCATTTAGCCACGAGTTCTTCGTGGCTAAATGAAAATAACCATATAGGTCGGTCAGTGGTCACGCAAAAACTACTGAATGGATTTGGATGAAAGGCGGATGGTTTGTAACCAGGATTAACATATAGGATACTTTTTATCCCGATATTCTCACGGGATCGAAACTTATGCGGGTAAAACCGCGAGTGATACTATATTTGTAATGTTGTTTTTTTTAATACATTTTAATGCAGGTACTCGTATGCATGTAAAATCTATATATATAAAACTAGCTTCTGCCCGCGGCTTCGCCCGCGTGGATGTCGGAAGTTATAAAAATCGTTTGGGATATATTCATAACTTGACTCAAAGATTATTTATACCAATTTTCTAATTAATCAAGACACTTATTGTAATCCTCTCCTGTAAAATTAACTACCCCTTTTCAACCCGTTAGGGGTAGATTTTCAAAAAATCCTGATACAGGTTATTCTTTATTTTTGGCCTTAAGTATAAACACTGAGTTTCGAGTGAATCGGACCGCGCGTTCAAATTCTTCCACACAAACTTTAACACCCCTATATCCCCTTTGAGGGGTAGTTTTGAAAAACTAATAATGATAAACTTTATTGCTTACTTAGGCGAGTATTCATGCCAATTTTCAAGATTATTAACCTAACGAAAAAGATTTTTCATATAAACTGTATCCCCACTTTTCACCCCCACAGGGGTGGAATTTTGAAAAATCATTTGGGATGTGTTCATAACTTGACTCAAAGATTATTTATACCAATTTTCGAGTTAATCAAGCCACGCTGTAAAATCCTCCCCTGTAAAATTGACTACCCCTTTTCAGGCCGTCAGGGGTAGATTTTCGAAAAACCCTGATACACATTATTCTTTTCTTTCAATTTTAGGTATAAATACTGAGTTTCGATTAAATCGGACCGCGCGCTACAATTCTTCCATACAAACTTTGAAACCTCCCAACCCCCTTTTAGGGGGTAGTTTATAAAAACAAAAAATGCCCAAATTCATAATATACTTAGATAAGTATTCGTGCCAAGTTTCAAGTTTATTAACTCAAGGAATAAGATTTTTCATACAAACAAAATCCCCCCATTTCACCCTCTTAGGGGTAGAATTTCGTAAAACCCTTTCTTAGTGGATACCTACTCTTCACGAAGAATACACCCTCCAAATTTCATGTCTCTAGGACCAGCGGTTTAGGCTGTGCGTTGATGTCTCAGTCAGTCAGTCAGTCAGTCAGTCAGGACTTTGAATTTTATATATATAGATAGATTCAAAGTCCTGACTGACTGACTGACTGACTGAGACATCAACGCACAGCCTAAACCGCTGGTCCTAGAGATATGAAATTTGGAGGGTGTATTCTTCGTGAAGAGTAGGTATCCACTAAGAAGGGGTTTTTCGAAATTCCACCCCTAAGAGGGTGAAATGGGGGGATTTTGTTTGTATGAAAAATCTTATTCCTTGAGTTAATAAACTTGAAACTTGGCACAAATACTTATCTAAGTAAATTATGAAGTTGGGCATTTTTTGTTTTTATAAACTACCCCCTAAAAGGGGATTGGGGGGTTTCAAAGTTTGTATGGAAGAATTTTAGCGCGCGGTCCGATTTAATCGAAACTCAGTATTTGTACCTATAATTGAAAGGAAAGAATAATGTGTATCAGAGTTTTTCGAAAATCTACCCCTGACGGCCTGAAAAGGGGTAGTCAATTTACAGGGGAGGATTTTACAGCGTGGCTTGATTAACTCGAAAATTGGTATAAATAATCTTTGAGTCAAGTTATGAAAACATCCCAAATGATTTTTCAAAATTCCACCCCTGTGGGGGTGGAAAGCGGGGATAAAGTTTATATGAAAAATCTTATTCGTTACGTTAATTATCTTGAAAATTGGCATGAATACTCGCCTAAGTAAGGAATAAAGTTTATCATTATTAGTTTTTCAAAACTACCCCTCAAAGGAGATATAGGGGTGCTAAAGTTTGTGTGGAAGAATTTGAACGCGCGGTCCAATTAACTCGAAACTCAGTGTGTGTACTTAAGACTAAAAATAAATAATAACACGTATGAGGGTTTTTCGAAAATCTACCCCTAACGGGGTGAAAAGGGGTAGTTAATTTTACAGAAGAGGATTATAATGCGTGGCTTGATTAACTCGAAAATGGGTATAAATAATCTTTGTGTCAAGTTATGAATTTTTATGAATTTTTTAAAATTCCACCCCAGTGGGGGTGAAAAGCGGGGATACAGTTTATGTGAAAAATCTTATTAATTTAGTTAATAAACTTGAAATTTGGCAACAATACTTGCCTAAGTAAGTAATAAAGTTTATCATTATAAGTTTTTCAAACTTTCCCTCAAAGGGGGATATAGGGGTGTTGAAGTTTGTATGGAAGAAATTGAATGCGCGGTCCGATTAACTCGAAACTCAGTATTGATACTTTTGACAGAAAATAATTAATAATAAGTATGTAAAGTGGTCGAAAATTGACCCCTGACGGGGCAAAAGTGGGTTATTCGGTTTTTTAAGGGAGGATTTGTACTTGAAACTGTATGTAACATTTTCACGCCTAAACCACTGAACTTCTGATTTGGCAAAGAGATAGATGGCATCCTGGGGACGCACATACTTTTTATCCTGGTAGCACGTTCCCGTGGGATAGTTTCCGACATCCACGCGGGCGAAGCCGCGGTCAGAAGCTAGTATTTTATAAAACCCGCGCCTAAGCAAAACATGACCTCTACAGCACCTTTTCTTTTACAGAACTTCGTACAACTCCAGTAAAAAGACCAACTCTACTTACTTAAGCCACACGAAGAAATAGCACAAAATATTATATACGAGAATTGAAACAGAACTCTAGCCAACAAGATACCAATCCAATCAACTAGACGAAACGAAACCCATAAAATGCCAATGAGAGAAATTCACTAGAAAATATTCAAAAATACATTTTTGTACGCAGCCATTATTGAACATATAACGTAACAAAACATCACGCGTTGTTTCGCCGAAGGGTTCAGCAGTACCTATAGTGAACCTACATTTCTCCAGTTATGTTTACATAACATAATTAGCCTATAATGTTCCCACTGCTGGGACACAGGCCTCCTCTCTTTGAGAGGGAATGGGCTAGTAATCTATTTCGCGAGCCCGGTGTGGTTTCCTCACGATGTTTTCCTTCACTGTTTTGAGAGCAGTGGTGATGAAATTATTTACACAAAGTAAATCAGCCTGTCTGGGTTCGAACTTGAACGACCTACAACTCGTAAGTCCACTCCACCGTTTAAGTCATATGTAATAGGGGCGGCTATTGCCATTAAACAAAAATAATTAAACATCTTCAAAAAAAAAAGTATGAAAATTTAAAAAAGTCTGAAATGAATAGAAAATATAGAATCATTTTTAGGGTTCCGTACCTCGAAAGGAAAGAACGGAACCCTTATAGGATCACTTTGTTGTCCGTCCGTCCGTCTGTCTGTCAGGACCCTTTTTCTCAGGAACGCGTGAAGGAATCAAGCTGGAATTTATATCAAATACTAGTTCTACTGACCCTTGGAGCTGTGAAAAAATCTAACTTCTAAGCCAACGCAATCAAAAGATACAGCCGTTAATGCCGCAAATTTTCGACACTCGTAAGGGAATCAAAACCTATAGGGTACTTCCCGTGAACTCAGAATCTTGAAATTTTGTACGAAGCAACGTCTTATAAACACACACAGATAAAGGAAAAATTGCGGAAACCGTACATTTTTAGCTACATCATACACTGAAAATATTTTTAATAATTTTAAATTGTACTCGGTTTGCGAGTCCGACTCGCACTTGGCCGGTTTTTTTTTAATGTTGACTGTAGTTGCCGGAAGCGTATAACCCAGTTAGGTGAAAAACTGTAAACATAGGGGACGAGGATATGGAAGGGAGGGTTTTTACTGCTTCAGCTAAGTTGATAATAATAAAGTGAGGAGACAAATTGAAGTTGGCAGACTTTTTTCTGTTAAAATGTATTTTTTACGTTTTCGGAGTGCCGAACTTTAAGAGCGTTGACAACGTACGGCATTTCATACAAACTTTCAAGTCCTTGTTTTTTTAAATTCATGAACCGATTTTAATGAAACTTCCTACTGATGATCTGACCAAGATTATGTCTGGACTTTAAAAGAGACTGTGACTGGCCTTTCTTCTCAGACTAGTCAGATAGGAAACGCCGACCTCATCTAGTTTTAAAATATGATTGACGTGTAAAAGTGTTTGTACAAACCTACTTAGAAAATAAAATCATTTATCATGAGGTCACTTTTTGTCCGTCTTTATCAAAGTTTTTTTTACAAAAAAAAAATAAACAATGCGGTATATAAATATCGCTGTACTCTATGGGAAAAAGGCGTGACATTGTTTATTAACTTATACGACTTCTAACGTGTCGTAAATTTACTTTCATGGATCTGAAAAATAAATCGCACAAGATTTGAAACCGAAGAAATAGATATAAACTATATGTACAGTCTCCCTTTCAACATTCCTAGTTCCATAAACTAACCTACTTCCTTAAACTTCCATCCACTGCAATCCCATATTCACAACCATCCACACATGTCCAGCATACACCCGATAAATGAATCATACACACAAACTTATAAATACATAACATTCGGGTCCCGTCGCAACTGTGTTCCTCCGTATATTCCCACCGGGGCCAGCTAGGACCACAGAGTAATACAGAAGATCGACTCCAAGCAACAAGCAAAAACGCACATACAGGGTCAAAATAAACTAGCTAGCGAAACTCCGCAGACGTGTTAGGTATCGTTACCTCATAAAGAAAGAAAGAAAGAAAATACATTTATTTAGACTTTTTACAGGCTAAAAGACACACAACATCCCAGATACACATCAGATAGTAACAAATAAAAATCAAACAGAATGTCATCATCATCATTTCAGCTGAAAGACGTCCACTGCTGGACATAGGCCTCCCCTAAATACCTCACTTCGACCGACTTCTGTGCTTCCCGTATCCATCGGATTCCTGCGGCCTTCACAAGGTCATCGGTCCCTAAGCACAATTAAACATACAACTGATTTGCCCAGCATACGTTGCCCCCAAAAAAATACCATCAAATCATATTTTTTATTAGTTTTATCGTATTTATACATTGATAACCGACACCAAAACCGACACCACCGACACCGACACCACCGAAATTGTAGAGGTTTGTTAGTCTGTAGAGGTTTGCTAGCTAATTTAATTTGAACCTGCATAGATACGCTTTACGTGGCGAGGTAAAACACACTCTCGCTTGGAATTTGTTTGATCACCGTACGTCCATGTGCATCGTATGTGTGCGCTCCATACAACGAGCGAAAGAGGCGCATCTTTGGCCCGTTGCATGGCCAGTGCATCCTCCCCGTCATGACATATGGCGCCGAAACGTGGACACTGACGGTCAGGCTGGTCTACAAATTCAAGGCTGCTCAGCGCGCTATGGAGCGAGCTGTGCTCGGAGTCTCTTTGAAAGATAAAATCAGGAATGAAATTATCCGGAAAAGAACTGGAGCTACCGACATAGCTTGCAGAGTAAGCAAACTGAAGTGGCAGTGGACTGGCCATGTTTGTCGAAGGACCGATGGCCGGTGGAGCAGACGAGTCCTGGAGTGGAAACCGCGTATCGGCAAGCGTAGTGTGGGACGCCCCCCAGCTAGATGGACGAACGACCTTAAGAAGGTTGCTGGGACGGACTGGATACGGAAGGCAGGGAACAGGGTGTAGTGGCGCAGCCTGGGAGCTGACCTACTGTACCAATCTATACTGTGGCTAGACCTAGTTTTTACGAGCTAACCTAGACTGTTTGTGAAGGCTTAGATAAATTATTAGAATCAAATTATAAGGGTTCGGTCGGGAGATCGGAATAGGTACGTAATATTATATGTATTTTTGTCATAACTTTTCTCCTATTTTTGACATTGGATCGACTTAAGGTTTGCGTAACACACTAACAGTAGGAATGGCTTTGATTTTGACAGTTCAACACCATTCATTGCGTTATTTACGCTGTTGAGCAGACAATTTTTTGGAACATATGAAGCAATGGGCAGTGGTATCCTTCAAAATGATTCAGATTGTGATCGATAGTGTGTAACGCAATTAGTTAGTCATATGGGGAGATGAAACCATAATTGGAAGTTAGTAAAAAGGTTTTAATCATTGTAGACTCTATCTCGAAATTCTTAGATGTTTTTGCAAAGGGCTCAGAACATGAAATTGATGCCTGGAGCGGTATCTACAACGCCACATGCGAACAACGCGTCATACTGACGTCACGCAAATCCTGCATCTCGCAAGCAGAGTTTATCGCGCAATGCATTATATACAAACTTCCCAAGATCCGTCGTTCGTCGCTTCGGACATTCGTCGCTCGCCATACCAATTGATCCCTTTCTTCATCAGCCTACAGCAGTCAACTGCTTGATACAGGCCTCTCCAACTACACGCCATTCAGCTCGATTCTCGGCAACTCTCATCCAGCTGCTACCAGCCGCCTGCGAAGATTGTCGCTCCACCTATCCTAAGGGCGTCCTACATTACGTTTGCCGATTCGCGGTCTCCACTCAAGAACACGTCTACCCAACGGTCATCGGTTCTACGGCTAATATGGCCGGTTCATTGCCACTTCAGCTGGCTCTCAGCACCACAAATTGTATCAGTATCTACTTCAGTCTCTAAACTAGACTCCGTGCTCTGTGGTCCCGAAGATAGTCCACTTTATGAAACTCATCGCTACACGTACACAAAATGTCGATGAGCTCAAATACTTTACTCATAAAACCACACTTCATTCTACAAAGTCGATATTTTCCATCCATCGTAACGTTTCCTTACAAAATTCTCGTAATGTTACCCTACATAGTCGCAGCCAACCCAACAAAGTAACCCACGTCGAAGTAACCCTAAATTAATACTCCACATCACTATGCTTTTACTCTAATCTATGGCGTATTTGTAAAAAAGGATTCCCGAGTACAGCGTGTACCAAATATACACACATTTGTGTAATAAATTGGCATAGGGTTGGGAAAGGTTGGTAAATAAATGTCGATGTTTTTGGGGGATATTTTTTACGTCTCTAAAAGAGATTGTAGTATTTTTTTTCAAAATGGCGGTCACGCACGTATCCTATATAAATCGATAGCTGACATCAATGCAAACAGAAAACATAATAGGTCCGTAAAGCATCACGTTTCCGATATATTAACGTTCAAAGTTGATCACGTGACATCCATAGTTTTTTTTTTTTTAATTGCGTACCTTTTTTTACATAGATGTGTAATTGTTTTAAACATTCGGAGTGATTATTTCAAACAAGCTCTTTTGAATTATCAAGGAGTCGGTCAGTCAGAAATATGCATAGTAGGTAACTATGGATAAGAACGGACAAGAAACTTCTTTCTTTTAAATGCTACTTATTATATAATTTTCATCTAATGTTACCATTTTTGTTAATAAAAAGGAGTTTATAATGTTTGTAGATTCCAACTCCGGAAAGGTTTGTCAAGTAACCCCTTGCTATGCTTGAATAATAATAATTATGATTAATAATGATTGATATACTTATATTTTTGTTGATTTTCATTCTTTTTTCTGATTTGTCTACCTTAGAACGATAAAAAGACCATTATATTAGGTCATAAGGTGCTTACGAGTTTGTTATCAAAAAACTTACCACTGTAAATTGAAAATCACTTTATAACTTAATAACACTAACCTTGGTTCTAAAGTACAGTAGTATCAAAAGCCAAGAGTAGTCGCATTTCCATTCGGATTTTATAGTTTTAAGAACAAACTATCACCAAAACCAAAATTGCACTACTTTTATAAATCCTACAAGAACAACGGCAAGGTAACACACTACCAGTAGGAATGACTTTCATTTTGACAGTTCAACAACATTCATTGCGTTATTTACGTTGTATAACGGACAAATTTATCGAACATAATAATAATATCCCTGGACATTTCACACAGCACCATTTGTCCCAAGCTAAGCAACCTAATGCTTGTGTTATGGTAACAAGATGGCTGATAAACTACTTATATACAATTTTTTTTTTTTTTTTTTGTAAATACATACATATTATAGATAGAAAAACACCCAGACTCGGAACAAATACATGTAGGTCATACAAATATTTGTTCCGTGCGGGAATCGAACCCGCGACACGCAGCGCAGCAGTCAATCGCTTAACCACTGTGCCAACCGTGCCGAACATATGAAGCAATGAATTAGCAATACCTATCCTTCAAAATGATTCAGATGGGGATTAATAGTTTGTTACGCAATAAGCGTGGTGGAGACTAACAAAATGATTTCTCAGAAATCCTTTGTTTACTTTAGCACAAAAATATTGACTACACAATCAAACTATAAAACTTTTAGATTTTAAAAGAAACACAGCACTTTAAAATTTTCCATGAATCGCTCAATCCACAATATTATTTCGTTTTATGGCTGTTGTATCATAAAGTTTTCCAATATAACATATTGGTGACTTTTACTGTATACTACACTTCTGTCCTAGAGTGTCACTCGTAACACTTCGGTTTATAGTACTTCAGGTCTTAAAGTTCACGATACTACATTTACAGGGTGAGTAAAGGTCTAAGAGGTAGATCATTTAAAGACATTCTAGATTAGAAGTACAGTCTGTTCACAGGTTTTTTACCTCTGAGTTTGCGTCACTGTCTAACAGTGATCTTTATTGCCGTTGCAATAAGGTTGCTGTTGAGTTGCTACCATTAACAAATTGTCAAATTTACAGAGATCTTTATTATTGTCATAATAATTAAATTAGAATCAAGTCTGGGGGTTTCTTTTGGAAGACATTTTATAAATATTTTAATTTAGTAATTAGGTAACTTTTTGTAAAAAGTTTCCAAATTACTGTGCATTGGCTTTGGACCTAGCCTGAACCCTTTACCATAGAGACAAACAACTACTAAAAGAAATTCCAAATAACCTTAACTACGCTAACTAAGCTGGTAACTGAAAATGTTACAAGATCATTACTTTTGACTAGTATTGTAAATAATCATAGTATGTTTTAACTTCCGAATAAGGTGTCTACATAAAAACACAATTTAAAAAAAAATCGATAACTTTTTCCTACAAAACATCGATACTTGTCCCAGCTCTACTCAAAGTACCGCGTAGTAAAAATGTTCGAGTTTGGCAGGGAGACGTATGAGCATAATTTTTACATGGACGTCGTCTGATAATATCGCTCGTACGTTGTGACTGGTACGGGTAGAGAGAAAGAAGGTAACTAATGTGTTTTCTTTTGTAACCCTGTGGAGTTTGGCTATTTTATTTAGTAATTTTTTAACCGAAGAGGGGCCCGATCCAGGCTATGATTGCTGACAGGCTGGACTGCCCCTACATGCTGCATTGCTGCAGCAGGCATGTTCAGGCAAAGCCGTTTAGCAGGCGTTATTAATTGAATTAATGAGTGTGTCTTTGTATGTATTTAAAGTATCGTAATTTTATAATTTTTATTTGAATGCTATCATATTTTGACATTTATTATGTATTTATTTTATTATTATTTTATTCTATTATATTATTAGTGTGAAATGTTTTGTAAAGTTTTGGGTCTAGTTACCCGAAGTAAATTAATTTTATTATTATTAATAAACTCAGCTGTTCAAAAGAAAAGTGAAATAGGTACCTACGCGGTCAAAATGTATGTAACATAAATTATGATAAACGGCGAAAAATTTCAACGCGGGAGGTCCAGAATCATGTACAGAATCCATGGTAACAGGTTGCGCGGCAACGTCCTTGCCACGTATATATATAGTCCGCCTTATCAATCACGATGACGGCGACCCTTACAAATAGTTTCCTTGTATGTGCCCTTAGATGGCTATAAAATAAAATACATTTATTTCGAGCAACATTAACTCATATGTGGAGTACACACAAATACCAATCAAATACAGACAACATACAAAGGCTAATAAAAATAAAATAAAAAGGCAACATCTAACGGGCCCTGCTGACAGCAACATGCCTATCACAGCAGTGCCGTATGTATGGGCAGTCCATCCGGTCCGCGATCATCGCCAGTACAGCATTGGGGCTGCCCCACACTCTACGCACCAGAGACGCGGCACGCTTGCGCATGGTCGCATAAAAGCAATCAGTGCGCGCCTCAGCGAACATGCCTGAAGCGCTGCAGTAGCGAGGCAGCCCCAATACTGCCCTGAGCGCGTTGTTGAACTGGACGCGGAGGGCCCCGTATGATGCTCACGTGTACTTCGCCCATAAGCTGCACGTGTAAAGGGACGTGCAGTACCTACGCCCTAAAGATCGTAATCTTCATCTCCCTCGAACAGCGCGCAAACCTACGCGCGAGCATGTTCGCCCTCACAAGGCCCTCCGTTCCCGCTCCATGTCAGCATTGTCCTTGAGGTCGGTCTATAAGCACAGTGGATATAATCTAATATCGCGACATATTCGCCAAAATTGTAAACAGATGAGTTTATGGAAAAATAACTTTAATTCCTACACAATAAAGTTCAGTTTACGCTGCAACTTCAAACATTTTCATAACTTTTTCAATAGTTCTAGTCACGCTGAAATCAAATTAATTACCATTAAAATAAAGTTGATATTTGTGTAACTTTAAATAACGTCAATTTGTAACAAATAAAATGTGAATATAGAATCATAATCATGCTGAATTCATGGTTAGAGTTTGCACACTGAGGGCCAATTCCCGTATTAAAAACATTCAAAATCTAGTCGCATCTCATCTCAGCGACAATCAGTGTCAAAAACTTGTCAAAAATGTAGGGAAATCAGAAGTATTTTTGACAGATTGAGACTGAGATCAGACTGTGAACGTTATTAAAATTACGAGAATTGCCCCTCTGGTTAAAATCCCGTATTCAGATATTCTATTATCACCTTAGCAAGCTTCAATGGGCAATTGGACATAGAAGACACACCAGCTCTCCCTGTGGTTTCCAATCCACGATGAATTGAAAACCGCAATGGTGACAATGTACTCGTTGGTACGAACACTGCTATATCTGCTTCACAATGTACATAAGGACCATTCAGGGCTTTCGTACTAAAAGCGGGACCTACCTAAATATTATATATACAATATGTTCAATTGTCATATGTATAGTATCTGGTTGGTTCAACTGGAGTATAATGTTTGGGAATGATAGTAGAAGATATTATGTAATGCTAGGTTTTTTTAAAGTGTGTACCCAAAGGGTGCCTAAGGGACCCTATTACAAAGCCTCCGCTGTTCGTCTGTCCGTCCGTCATGTGTAAAGCACTTTCCTTTTTTTTCTTTTATGTTTAAGGCATTAACTGCCACCGCGGTCACCGGTGACCGCCAACAATAGATTTTCTATTGTGTCTGTTGTCTGGCACTGGCAGCCAATGTGATAAGATACTTTCGTATTAATACGGCTTATCATAATCAGCCTATAATGTTCTCACTGCTGGGACAGAGGCCTCCTCTCGGTGAGAGGGAGTGGGACGTAATCCACCACGCGGGCCCAGTGCGAGTTGGTTGATGTCACAATCAATTTTTGGTTCACGCTGTTTTCCTTCACCGTTTTGAGAGCAGTGGTGATGAAATTATTTACACAAAGTAAAGCGCCTGTCTGGGTTCGAACCCACGACCTACAACTCGTGAGTCAGGCCCGATACCATTGGGCCACTACTGCTGAAATGTATCAGTGCCTCTAATTACACCGGCCCCCATCAGCGGACAGACCGCAAAGTGCAGCTTAACCTCTCAGTTCTCTTTGTTGCAAATTAGCGTAGAAACAACCCTTCGCTTCCTCCCCTGCCTCCTCCTCCTGCCCTCATGAGAGTGTAAATAAACCCAGAGGTACAAACACGTAAATAATTAATATGGGAGTTGTTGTTCAAATAATAAAATAAGAGATATGACTACCTAAGTATTGTTCATCGTGAATGGAATACATTATAAGTGTCATATCTTCACTTTTATGGCACACCCGAAGAATAAAAATAAATTGCCAGAAGTACCTAAAGTCTATTCAAATGTATGTTTCCAATTGTTGTTATTACAAGTTAAACAAATATCAACTTTATAATTGTCATAATTATGTTGATTTCAGAGTGACTAGCACTATTTAAAAAGTTATAAAAAAAA
Source organism: Apamea crenata (assembly GCA_949629185.1). Lineage (NCBI taxonomy): Eukaryota > Metazoa > Arthropoda > Insecta > Lepidoptera > Noctuidae > Apamea > Apamea crenata. The sequence continues at coordinate 2,005,308 of OX451375.1, forward strand.
GTGTAGCGTAAGCTGAACTTTATTGTATGGGCATTAAAGTTATTTTTCCAAATACTCATATTTGTTTACATGTTTGGCAAATGAATTGCGAACGGTGTATTACATAAGTACTTTCCAAGTAATGGGAAAGAAGTTCGGTATGCTTTGAAAAAACATTGTTTTTTGTCTCGTCTGGTGGATGAAATTAAAAAGATAAGGCCACATGTCCAGCTATAGGATGGTGGAGGGTGAATAAAATGATGAAAAAGCCACATTCTCAAACTCACAAGGATCATCATCATCATTTCAGCCGAAAGACGTCCACTGCTGGCCATGGGCCACCCCCAAGCACCGGCACATCCACGGATCCTGTGCTTTCCTCATCCAGCGGATTCCTGCGGCTTGCACAAGGTCATTAGATAATCACAAGGGTAATCAGTAAAGACCCTTTAATGCCTGCTGGGACACAGGTCTCCTCTCTGTGACAGGGGGGGTATTCCGTAATCCACCACGAGGGAACAGTGTGGGTTTGTGGACGTCACATATTATGATACATACGTTGTTTTTCTTCACCGTTTTTGAGAACAGCGGTGATGAAATAAAATACACAAAGGTTCGAACCCACGGCTGTTCCCACTCGACCACCACTGCTCTGTTACCCACAAGACACGTAAAATGGCTATTGAGTGCCCATAGGTCCTTTGTTCACACGTTTTTCTTATCGTGCAAAACTACAGTTTATTTGCCGTGTGTAGGCACCGTCGTCAGTACTGTATGGATCACTATGGAAGCATGTTCACGGACACGTTTTTTTCTACGGCGCGGTTTATTTACCGTACCGTAAATAAATCGTGTCGTGTGCAGAATGCCGATTGAAATGCAGAATGCCGACTGAACGAAATTGCAACCGTCCCAAGTTTTCAGTCACTTATTAAATGCCTTTCTTCGTACCAGTTTGTCCTACAAAGTTAAAATTTGGCATAGTTTCACAAAGTTGCAGAGGTCACAACATATAAGAAAGTTTTATTTTGGGAAAAACTTACGAGCGGCGAAAACTGCCAAGTAAAAGTTTACTAAAGAATAGGGTTACCTACTGATAAAGAACTGGTAACCCGGAAAACTCAATAACAACTTTTTGGAAATAAACACACATTATTTTAAAGTTAAGTTAAGTTTGCTGATTTTTTGTTTCAATTTATATTTTGGCATCGAACTTAAATAGACCTTAGAGAGGTATGAGGAACAGAGTGTATAGTTCAATCATCCTCCATAGAAAACGGAGGATCTTCTGACCAGACGGCTTTAACTGGTGGGCTGTACGAAGATTGATGTCGGGACGTTGTATATGCTAATACTAGCTTCTGCCCGCGGCTTCGCCCGCGTGGATGTCGGAAATTATCCCACGGGAACGTGCTACCAGGATAAAAAGTATGTGCTTCCCCAGGATGCCATCTATCTCTTTACCAAATCAGAAGTTCAGTGGTGAAAATGTTACATACAGTTTCAAGTACAAATCCGCCCTAAGAAACCGAATTACCCCTTTTTGCCCCGTCAGGGGTCAATTTTCGACAACTTTACATACTTATTATTAATTATTTTTTGTCAAAAGTATCAATACTGAGTTTCAAGTTAATCGGACCGCGCATTCAATTTCTTCCATACAAACTCCAACACCCCTTTGAGGGGTAGTTTTGAAAAACTTATAATGATAAACTTTATTACTTACTTAGCCAAGTATTCTTGCCAAGTTTCAAGTTTATTAACTAAATGAATAAGATTTTTCATATAAACTGTATCCCCGCTTTTCACACCCATATGGGCGGAATTTAAAAAAATCGTTTGGGATGTATTCATAACTTGACTCAAAGATTATTTATACTAATTTTCGAATTCATCAAGCCAAGCATCATCATCCTCCCGTGTAAAATTAACTTCCCCTTTACAACCCGTTAGGGAAAGATTTTCGAAAAACCCTGATAGATTTATTCTTTATTTTTGGCCTTAGTATAAACACTGAGTTTCGAGTTAATCGGACCGCGCGTTCAAATTCTTCCACACAAACTTTAGCACCCCTATATCCCCTTTGAGGGGTAGTTTTGAAAAACTAATAATGATAAACTTTATTGTATTCATTAGTAGAGTATTCATGCCAATTTTAAAGATTATTAACCTAACGAATAAGATTTTTCATATAAACTTTATCCCCGCTTTTCACCCCCACAGGGGTGGAATTTTGAAAAATCATTTGTGATGTGTTCATAACTTGACTCAAAGATTATTTATACCAATTTTCGAGTTAATCCAGTCACGCTGTAAAATCCTCTCCTGTAAAATTGACTACCCCTTTTCAGGCCGTCAGGGGTAGATTTTCGAAAAACCCTGATACACATTATTCTTTCCTTTCAATTTTAGGTATAAATACTGAGTTTCCATTAAATCGGACCGCGCGCTAAAATTCTTCCATACAAACTTTGAAACCCCCCAATCCCCTTTTAGGGGGTAGTTTATAAAAACAAAAAATGCCCAACTTCATAATTTACTTAGATAAGTATTCGTGCCAAGTTTCAAGTTTATTAACTCAAGCAATGAGATTTTTCATACAAACAAAATCCCCCCCTTTCACCCTTTTAGGGGTGGAATTTCGAAAAACCCTTTCTTAGTGGATACCTACTCTTCACGAAGAATACACCCTCCAAATTTCATGTCTCTAGGACCAGCGGTTTAGGCTGTGCGTTGATGTCTCAGTCAGTCAGTCAGTCAGTCAGTCAGGACTTTGAATTTTATATATATAGATTAAGTTCCCTTCAAAATGTTTGAGCTGATCCATACGTCATGTTTGTGAACGGGTGCAGTTAAAAAAAAAAAAAAAAAAAAAAAAAAATGTGTTTATTATCTTAGCAGTTGGGACTGATCATCTCGTAGCCGCTATGGCTTATTTTAATTTCTGCATGGTTTTTGTATTTTTTAGTACGGACGCTATGTGCACGTCTTTCTACATCGTTCTCACATGCATAATTTCAACATTAATGATGTAACCAATTCTTAGTAACAATTTTTAAAGAGTGTCCATGGAGTTCCTTGCCCGTTCTTCTCCATAGGTACCTAATTCGCTTTGGAATGGAAATGGCGACTTTAAACCGAACACTCTTCATCGTTTAATACTTGTTGTTGTGACACACTTTTAATGACACAATAACCCCAATATAAGTTAGTTTAAACAGTTAAGGACAGCCCTTCATAATCTCGACTTATAATCCTCTAAACCCTTTTCTTCCCTTCCTTCCCTCTGTTCCCTCTCTTCCCTATGGTATCTCGGAAGCGGCCTAACGAAACGGCTTTTCAATTAGGGTTCACAAACGGATGGTAAAGGATAATATTTAAATAATAAATAACCGAGCAGGATCGCCAACCGGTGTTTATACACAAAATCGGTTTTAAAAAAACTCCTTATTTCGAAATTACAGTGGCTGGATGCGGCTTACGTCGGCTTGTGTCAATTCAACTTTTTAATTTCGTTGTCATTTATAAACGTACATTAGGCTTTATTGCGATGTAGCTAAAGTACATTTCAGTGTTATTTAGCTGCATGGGTTTTTTTTATTTATTCTCAAACATAGGTACATATTTTGTTGTTTTTACAATTTCACTCGCCAATCATTCGAGTTTCATGGCGAGAAGCGCTTGTTAAATACAAATAAGTAATAAAGTTAAAACTAACCTTGAAAACTACCAACTATGCACTATTTCACACAAGATCAGTCACAGAGGCACGGACAGAATGTTGTAATACAGAGGGCAGGAAAGGAGGTGCAGCACAGTTTGCGACATAGCTTCAATTCAATTCAATTAAATCTTTATTGCATTCATAATGTACACATAGATATCAACGGAATCAATTATGGACACCGTCGGACACATCCAAACTTTAAATAAGTAGGATAGAGAAAGAGCGCTTTTATGATCTCCACATCCACACACTGCCGTTCCGTCGAGGTACCTAACCCCATTTTACCAGGTTGGAGTTACATGTACATAGTTGTGTCCGGAGACGTTTCAGGGACATCAAAGTGGACGCAAACGTGCAGTCAAAGTGACCTCTGTGCTGTCACAGACGACATCGTGGAAGTGGCGAAGTTATTGGCCAACAAGATCTGAAATACATGTGCCACGAATTGTACCGAATTGTCAATTTTTATTTCTATTGAGAGCAGTGGTGGCTCAATGGTAACGGCCGCGCCTTACGAGTTGTAGGTCGTTGGTTCGTACCCAGCCAGGCGCTTTTCAGACAGGACTAAACTAATATTTATCTTCTGTCCTTTTCTTAATGAAATAGAAAGAAAAAGATGCACTGAACTTAAATTTAGTTTAGTTTGTCAACAAGGGAATCGGCGCCATTATCACCTCTTTACCTAAAACCACTTAAAACTACACCCAACTTATCAAATCCGTATCAAATGAAAAAAAATACCAACTGTACCAACAGTACCTTGACTAAAATAGTTCACTAGTTCACAAGGCATGACGTCAGAGGTAGCAAAAGGGGTGAAACGGGGTGAAAAGGGGGTGGTCGTAGCATAAATTTCCGGGACAGTACTTTCAGCGGGCAAGACTTTAATGCCCATCAGGCTAGAAGGCGCAAGTTGAGCCCTAGATCCCTCTAGATGGCTTTAATAAATACAGTTTTGGAAGAGGTTTTGCCCATTTTATGGTGAAATATTAGGGAAGTTCTTGGTGTTAGGGGTAACAACAGATGCTGTTTTTGAATGGTGTTAAGTGTTTGTAGGTATAAGAAAGTTTGTTCCGCAAGGAGATGCTTCCTACCTATAGATCTAAATAAGGCTTCGCTCGCTCCTAATTATAATATTCTTACCCCTTCAAGCCCGTCACAGACGTAGCTATAATATATATTAATATGAATCATAGCAATATTACAACATATTTTCTACATAAATCTTCGAGTGACCGCACACGCAGCATATGCATATATATTTCTATGACGTCACCAAAATATGTCGACATATATATCTACAGAAAATAAGCTTTAAAACCGTGCGTTTGAAAGGACGACCGCAGACCGAGTAGGGCAAAATATATATTATAGTATAGCTCCCGTGTGTGGTAGCTCGCTATACTATAATGGTAAGAATATTCTATTCTATTCATCTTCCGTCCTTGTCCTAGTCCATCCTATCTACGCCTCGCCTCGCCGTGAGACTAAACTACCTTTAGTACTTAAATTAAAGCCACCGAATAAAGCTTGTCACTAAAATGTATAAAATAAAAATAAATAATTTTACAAAATTAAAAACACGACTGCCCTGCCGAAAACAGAACTAAAAAGTAAAAAAAAAAAACAAGTTGTATTCCCTTACAAAACAGATAAATAAAATTGTCATTGCAGGCCCACCTCTTAGATTAAAAAGTGTTCCACAGAATGGTCCACCGACTGCATTGACAATTTTATTTGTCCGTTTAGTCAGGGAATACAACTTGTTTTTTTACTTTTTAGTTCGTTTTTTGGCAGGGCAGTCTTGTTTTTAATTTTTTTAAATTATTTATTTGACCAATTTACAAACACGTAGACCGTATTGCCATTGAATTTTATCGTAATTTATGAGGGTACCCAACAAAAGTTAATCATGTAAATATTACGTGGAAAGTTGGACTTATCTATTAGTTATTGTTTATCAGTCTTGCTTGTACCGCGATCCGATGCGCACGGGTTTGCATATTTTGTATTGACTAGCGCGGCGCAAGCTGTCGCTCGTAATTTTTTTCGCCATGAGTAATGAGCTGCTGGCGTTCCTGCAGCAGAAGCTGGATGTGATGGACGAGGTATCCGCTGTCCAAATCTGCGCAATGAACTTCAGCGAAGATACAAAAGGAATCCGCTAGCGTCACCACGAGTACTCCAGGTACTCCAAGTGTGAAGCCTATCCCAGAAAAGGCACCGAATAGGGCTGATGATGAGGGTTTCGTGAAGGCGCAAAGGAGGAAGCGCCGATCGCGAACGAACAATCTTCATATACCTACACCCCTCCCAAAGCACGGTAAGCCGTTGGTCCCGGCTGTCATTCGTGGATCTTTGACAGTCGTTACGGGTCGTCAGAAGCCCGAAAATGTGACAACCAGTCTTACCAAGGGGTATCGTATTACCCAGTAATTGGGTTGTGGAGGTCAGATAGGCAGTCGCTCCCTGTAAAATACTGGTATTCATCTGCATCCGATTAGACTGGAAGCCGACCCCAACATAGTTGGGAAAAAGGCCGGCAGATGATGACCGGCTTTCGAATTTTGAGACATTATTTTGTACTTTTTTTATTGCAAAATTTACTGTAGTGGAAACAACTTATCAATAACCACATTCATTTAACTTCGAATTTCCAATAACACAAACAAGATTACACTTATGATATTCATTTATAATACCTCCATTTAATTTGCGTAAAATATTGCTTGTCTGTGTTTAAATATTGTGGCCAATAATTAACATAACAATTATAAACACATCAATTATTGAATTAAATTATGATTGCCACCCAAGTGCCAAAATGCGTTATTATTTGTGGTTTGACAAAAAACCTGTGCGTTTATTTCGTAACACACTCACAATGGCATTGCCTTTCATTTTGACAATTCAACAACATTCATTGCGTTATTTACGTTATTGAGCAGACTAATTTTTCAAACATATGCAGCAATGTAAATGAGTATAAGAAACTCTTGTGCGAAATTTCATGCTTCCAAGACCCAGCGGTTCAGGGAGCCTACTCTCTAAGTCCGTCAACGAAGATACGGGCCCGTCCGAAAGTGGTTCGATACCTCGAAATGAGCACTGGGTTGTCTGTCAGTGAGTGAATGAATATAAATGATGTCGGTAGAAAAATATCCTTAAATATTGTATAACAAATAACATCTCCACCTTACAAGGAACCAATCCTGATGATAAGTGTGTATCCCGAAACGAATTGGAAAATCTCCCGATTTGCTCGAAACGTACACGGAAAACGGAATCCGAAATCATCTGTTTATACCCTCCATTTTTATGCGCATTTATTTTGAGAGCGTATACATCAACACTGTACGATTTAGATGGGTTAGCGAAAATAGAAGCGCTTTATATTGCTGTACTTTATAGAGCATATATCAGAAAGGAGTGTGCAAATTGATATACAGACCATGAAACTGGACAACTTTCTCCATGGGACCCACATCGTAATCACGAAAAAACAGTCAGCGGTCGCATACATGTTTGTAGGTGTTAAAGTTTTGTATGGGACAGTTGATAGTTTGTTCATAAGAGTCCTTCTTTATGTAATTTTGAAGCTCAAAAATGCTGCTTCTCAGCCTTATCCGAATAAATTACTTTTGATTTTGATAAACATTTTTTTTTTATTATTATAGGGTAGTTTTTGTTGTGCATGCCAGCAAACAAAATTTTCTTTCTCTGTATTTAACATGTATTTCCAGAAGGAGAATTCAGTAGTTTGGCCGCCAACCCTTTACTTCCTCAGTACAAAATCAAAATAATTTATCAAGAAGGCACAAACTTCATAACTTTCCTTTTAGCTTCAAAATCGGGTAGAAATTAATTATCGTAACATTACAATTTACAAAGACTATTACCAAAGCTATCTCGTCCTTTGAGCGTCTCCATTTTACTAAATTTATTAATTTCTATAACTTGGGTATTGCCAAATTGGTCGTAGCTCGTTTGAAGGTCCTTCCAGGGAAAACTTTCTACTAATTTAATTCTGTACTAGTCACTTTCGCCGATTTTAAGCTTTCAATTTTCATTATTTTGTAAGTGATTTCGTCACGGGTAAGATCCTACTGATTTTGAGGGACCAGTTAAAACTTGGTGGTTCTTAAAAGGTTCCTTGTGAATCTTTGAGAAATATGTATAGAACAATAAAATGTTTGATAAGTGTTTGCGCCTGCATCTTTAATTGTGAAGACTTATAGCGTTGTGTTGCATTTGCTATTCTAAAGGACCAGGCGCCGTACCTACTACGGTTTTTTTTTCTTACCTAAGTATATCGTCACTACTGTCTGGCCGTTGAAGTATATTAAATGAAATGCGTTCCTAGCATCTGTCAGTGTGACAACTCTAGTAGCTAATAAAGATCAAATTCGCAAATCATGTCATCATCATCTGCCTAGCCTTTTCCCAACTATGTTGGGGTCGGCTTCCAGTCTAACCGGATGCAGCTGAATACCAGTATTTTACATGAAGCGACTGCCTATCTGACCTCCACAACCCAGTTACTGGGTAATACGATACCCCTTGAAGATGGATAAGACTGGTTGTCAGACTTTCGGGCTACTGACGACCCGTAACGACTGTCAAAGATCCACGAATGACAGCCGGGACCAACGGCTTAACGTGCTTTCCGAGGCACGGAGGGGACTTGGTATGTATTAAATAAATATAAATCATGTATTCATTTGTCACTGACAGGTGTCAAGAACGCATTCTCTCGTCGGCCGAACAGTAATTATACATATTTATTTTCTTCTAAAATATCCACAACCGTCGCGAACTTGTACGTTTCGCATATTTTTTTTTTTAAATATAATTTATTCCTAATTAAATTACAACACTTCGATACGTGATTTTCAGTGAAGATCACTGAAACCACAACAATAAGTAAGATATTTTATTTAATTTATTTGGGATACTATAAATGCTGAAATTGGAAACTTTACAAATTGCAACATTATTCATGTAAATTAGAATTAGTTTTAACTAACGAGTTTATTCACCTCGTTGTTATTAATTGAATACACACTAACACTTAAATAGTAATCGATTAATTTGAAAACTTTTTACTTTTTAACATGAATATTAATTGTGTTTAATTAATATATTACAAACTAGCTGCGCCCCACAGTTTCAACCGCATAAGTTTCGATCCGGTGGAAATATCGGGATAAAAAGGAAAAGCCAAATCTGTTCAGTAGTTCTTGCGTGAAAGACTAACAAACATCCATCCATCCATACATTAATAATATCCCTGGACATTTCACACAGCACCATTTTGTCCCAAGCTAAGCAACCTAATGCTTGTGTTATGGTAACAAGATGGCTGATAAACTACTTATATACAATTTTTTTTTTCTAAATACATACATATTATAGATAGAAAAACACCCAGACTCGGAACAAATACATGTAGGTCATACAAATATTTGTTCCGTGCGGGAATCAAACCCGCGACACGCAGCGCAGCAGTCAATCGCTTAACCACTGCGCCAACCGTGCCGTCAATTCTTTCCCATATCGTCTAAACTTGTCTATGGAGTACCTTAATTTGACAGGACTAAACTAATATTTATCTTCTGTCCTTTTCTCAATGAAATAGAAAGAAAAAGACGCACTGAACTTAAATTTAGTTTAGTTTGTGAACAAGGGAATCGGCGCTATTAATTTATGTTTCATTAGCTGTTCCCGCAACTTGGCCTGCTTGTATTTCATTTTAATACAAGTATCCAGGATTAAAAGAAGCGTATGTCCTTCTCCAGGTCCTAAACTACCTATCTATCCTTCATAACGATCGATTGGTTCAGTGTTTTAGGCATGATAAGTTAACATACAGAATATATAATATTACAGTATGGATATAATTATGAAAACATGGTGTCAAAACATCTGTCAATCACAATCTGAAGGATGTTGCTAGTCCATTGCTTCATTTGTTCGAAACATTTGTGTGCTCAAAAACGTAAATAACGCAATGAATATTGTTGAACTGTCAAATTAAAAGCTAATCCTACTGCTGGTGTGTTTCACAACTACCCCGCGGGTCTAATACATTTGAAATCGACAACACATAAATAACAAAGCCTATTTTCCTAAGCTCCTAAGCTCTATTCTATTCCTCTGAGTCCAGCGAGACAATTACAGACAAATACTGTACCACAATTGACTCACAAACATTTGCACAATAAACTTAATTATTTACATCATCAAAAAGTAATTATATTCCCTTTAAAACAGCGGCACTCATTCAATAACTATCCATCGTTGTAATTGCCACCCAGAACGGACAGACAGACAGTCTTTACACAGACAATGTTATTAAATATTAATTACAAATCAATTTTCCATTACGGACGCAAATTAAGCGGACAATTTCATTATTTTTGGGACACATTTCTGTTAATTTATTTTGTTGTTTGATGTTTTTAAGGACAGTTTACTGATTTTGGACCGGTTTGCTCTTTATTTTAGTTGTCATCATAGAAATTTTCTTATATCTAAGGTTGCCATCATCTGCCCAGCCTTTTCCTAACTATGTTGGGGTCGGCTTCCAGCCAAACCGGATGCAGCTAAATACCAGTATTTTACATGGAGCGGCTGCCGACTTCCAAAATCCAGGTAATGGGGTAACATGATACCCCTTTGTAAGACTGGTTGTCAGACTTTTTGGCTTCTGACGACCCGTAACGACTGTCAAAGCTCTACAAATGACAGCCGGGACCAACGCCGGCTTGACGTGCTTTCCGAGGCACGGAGGGGTCTTGGTATGTAAAGATGGTCACCCATCCACGAATCGACCGAGGCAAGTGTAGCTTAACCTTCAGTAGACCCGTGCGGCTGTTATCATTTAGCCACGAGCCCCTGGCAGAACAGTCACTAGGCAATATAGGCAACATGAAAACAATTATTACACAATCAACGAGGCAATAGATGGTAATCATAGCAGATAAACACAAGTCCTATACACATATCATTTCAGTTTATAATGAGTGAATCTGTATCACAAGCTTAATTCCGTATTGTGCTGAAAACACTCACAATATACCGACGAGGAGCGTTATTTTTTTTGATGTGGTATTATTTTACTCACCTTGAACTGGGCGATATTAAAATCTTAATTCCTTTATAATCATCATTATCATGTTCCCACTACTGGAACATAGGCCTCCTCTCTGTGAGAGGGAGTGGGCCGTAATCCACCACGCTGCTCTCAAAACGGGGAAGGAAAACATCGCGAGGAAACCGGCATGTCCAAGAACTAAAAATTCGAAGACATGTGACATATCTACCAACCCGCACTGGGCCTTTATAATACACATTATAAAAAATCATATCCTACTAATATTATAAACGCGAAAGTTTGTATGGATGTATGGATGTTTGTTACTCTTTCACGCAAAAACTGCTGAACGGATTATGATGAAATTTGGCACACAGATACTTTATAACCAGGATTAACACATAGGATACTTTCTATCCCGATATTCCCACGGGATCGAAACTTATGCGGGTGAAACCGCGGGGCGCAGCTAGTAAAAAATATAAAGAATTGTAGCTCATCGGCATCAGGAATAGAGTCCAAGCTCGTCAGGGCTCTAGAGACGGAAACCATGCGTGCCGTTGTCAGAAGTACTGCTTTCTGAAGCAAGCCACGCAATGAGAGCCTCCTGAAGTGTTGGTCGAGGCTCTCGGCTATTAGATCGCAACGTATATCGGTACAATGATTGCTGAGTCCACGTCCCACTGTCGACAACCTCGTGTGCTAAGTCAAGATACTTAAATCTTAAATTATTGTTACACGTTGTGTCTAGCAAAAAATGACAGAACAATAAAAAATACAACAATAAAAACAACAACACAACAACAACAATATAATTATCCTATAGCAGAATGCAATTATAACCCGTTTATAGATAAGTTACCTGACTATGATGAGCAACAATAGTGTTTATTTACTTACTAGCTTTTGTCCGCGGCTTCGCCCGCGTGAAGGTGGGAAATTATCCTACGGGAACGTACCACCAGAATTAAAACTATTGTAGTATTGATTGAGTAACAAACTTTCAGTTTTTTCACCTGTTGCCCCCGACCTCGTGTGCAATCCATGAAGAAAAGACGCCTATGTCCTTTTCCAGGTCATGGCCTACGCATGTGCCAAATTTCATCCAAATCCGTTCAGCCGTTTTAGGGTGAAAGCGTATCAAACAAACAAATAAACTGAATTGCTCATTTAGGTACTAGCAGCGTCCCGCGGTTTCACCCGCATAAGTGTCGATCCCGTGTGAATATCGAGATAAAAAGTATATTATGTGTTATTCTGATATATAAGCTACATTACTGCAAAGTTTCATTAAAATCCGTCCAGTAGTTTTTGAGTGAAAGAGTAACAAAAATCCATCCATCCATACAAACTTTCACGTTTATAATATTAGTAGCGTAGTAGGAAGTTAGGATTGGGATATTGTAGGACATGAATGAATGAATGAATGGCACCGATCCCAGCATGGTTTGACCAGACTCGATTAATCGAATGAACCCCAAGATTCACACTAGCTCCTGTAGCCTCATGTTCATGGTGCTATAGCGACCATTGCATATCAAGAAGTAGACCGGGGGGCGCGGTTTTTGTAAGGAGGACGTGCCCGTAGGAAAGGGTAGGATTTAAGAGCCTACCGGATATGCATCCTAGAGTAAGCATTGGATTAGTGGAGAGATGGGTGATATTTGTCTATGGATGGGCATCTTTTAAAGACTACGCGGCCAGGTGCCTCAGGTCGAGCTTCACCCGTGAATCTTTTGGCGAAGTTCTGCTGCTTTCTCAGTTCTTTTGTATGTCCTTGCTCTGCTGTGTTAAGTTGTGTTAGATGTTTCTGTTTTCAATGTCGTCGTCGGAGTTCTCGCTACTATCCGTTTCCGGTTTTTTGTATATTTCACTAGCAGCAGTCTTGATCTTGTTTTTGTCTTCAGCCGTATCCATCCAAAAGTCGATTCCCTTGTCGAAGTACTTCATGTCCTGTTTTAGGTTGTCGTTCCACGTGTAGATAGGTCGACCGACCTTCTTGCTCTTGGCCTTGTACTCCATTGCTGCATGCAGAAGATGTGGTACGCGGCGCCTGTAAACATGTGCGAGGTAGCACATCCTGTGGTTCTTGATGCGTTTGGTTACTGTTTTTAGGATTGGGATATTGTAGGACAGGTATTTTATTTACAAAACGTGATACATAAAAATGTTCGTACTTTATTCATTTAAACAATATCAAAGAATATTTCCTCCTACATCCGAAACCCATTATCGCCACGTTGACGAAGTAATACACAGTGTTTACATTTAATAACTGCTCCGTTTACATTTCGCAAGCTGATTACTGTATGGTGTATGGTGGAACTGAGATTAAGGCCCTACCTTGAAAATAAATTGAAGTTTGATGGGCGTGGCTTATTTCCCTCACACGTGGAGAGTGGCGGTGCTATCTTCTAGGGTCGGTCACCACGTCACGCGTCGTCACTACAAACTTATCTGGGCCCTACGATTATTAAAAGTCTGGACCCTAATTCACGATGACCACTTAACGATTCCTTACTTTGAAACCACGTCAATTCCTTAGTTCATCACGACGTCTGAGGGGACATCTCGTAACGTTCACAGTCTGATCCCAGTCTCGATCCGTCAAAAATGCCTCCAATTTCATTTACATTTTTGACATTTCTTTGTCGCTGAGATGAGACTACGACTAGATTTTGAACGTTTTAAATTACGAGAATTTCTCTATGACACAATGGGTGGTTTGAACTGTTAAAATACATGTTGCCCATACTGTTTTGATTTCCGTGCATGTGTCAAAATATGCGGCATAAGCGGAACATAAACGCCCGTATATTTTGATTGCGTTGACTTAGAATTTTGATTTTTTCACTGCTTCAAGGGATTGGCAGCCTTGAGTATTTGATATCAATTCCAACTTGATAACTTCACGCGTTCCTGAGAAAAAGGGTCCTGACAGACAGACGGACAAGGAAGTGATCTTATAAGGGTTCCGTTTTTCCTTTTGGGTACGAAACCCTAAACAAAACAGGAAGAGTACAATCGACACGAAAACAAGAAGAAGAATTCTACGATGACAGCATTCCTCAAATACAATACCACTTACCTATATATAAACATCAAAAAACCTCTTTCATTCTAAAATTGAATGATTCTTCTGTAAGGGGGTAAGCAGACCAGTTAATCAGGCTACCCCAGAGACGCTGAGCTACAAGATAACTGCATTACTTTGATGTCTATCCGCTCATTGATTCCACGAATTATGTCGCTCTCTCTTCGGGTAGGGATAGCAGAGAAAGTTTACGATAAAGTATTTATTTGACAATAAAGTCAAAGTTTAATCATTTATAGCATGCCATTAAAAAGTATTTTTTAGTGTCAAAGTTTACAAGAAAATAGAACTGCTGTGCGATTCTGTAACCATCTCACCGTGAAAACTTGTGTGAAGTGAGCGTGGAGTGAGCTGTCATTCCAAATAATGCTAGGGATTGACACTAATGACAACTCACTCTAACCTCACTTCACCTAAGTTTTCACGATGAGATTTTTACAGAATCAATCGGCTGGTTGCGCGTCGATATTACTGCCACCCTGTATAAATGTATGTACACAATTAAGCATAGGGGGAAGCCCAAAGAAATGATGGATGATTGTGTGAAGGATGATAATGATTAAAAGTGGGGTGAATTAAAAGTAGGGTGAATACCGAGCAGTGGTGGTCCAGTGGTGACAGCCGCGACTTACGAGCTGTACGTCGTAGATTCGAACCCAGACAGGCACTTTTCTTTGTGTAAATTATTTCATCACCACTGCTCTCAAACGGTGAAGGCAAACATCGTGAGGAAACCGGCATGTCCTAGAATCAAGACATGTGTTCACTTGAGTTTTCACGGTGAGATTTTACAGAATCGACCGGCTGATCCTAGTTGGCCCTTCCAAAAATAGTTGCGTATGGATAAGAATGGGCAAAAACTCCATGGTTACTATAATATTTTAAGTGGCGATTAAAAAAGACTTCTATAAATAATTTTGTGGGTGAAATTGTCTGTTTAAATGTAAAAAAAAAACTCTGTAAACGTATAAAACAGAAACATATTTATTTTAAAGTACGTATTTCCATAACCGTCGAGTAACTTTTTTAAATACACACACGCACTCACACAAACACACATAATATATATTAATTACACCCCTAGTTGTCATTCACTAATAAATTGTAGCAACTCACTCGCCGCGGGAGGAAGACCTGGAGTCCTGAAATACAGGGCTGCCCTAGTTTAGGCTCCAGTCCACTCCGTTTATTCTAATAATGTCTGTACTGTGTTTTGACTAGTGTGGAAAATAAATGAATTTTTACTTTACTTCAAAGAATAGTTTTGCTACATATCAAATATTATTTTCTCTTTTAATAAAACGTATTACGCTTTTGTAATGGTTTTCTGTAATTCAAAACCACTTATATACAATATTACAAGTTATTGGTTTTCATCGTATAAGTACCAATTTTCCAAAATCCCTCTCTCGCAAAACTCTCTGAGGAATAACCCAATTCTCAGCGAGAAAACTCCGATAATTATCGACAACTACCGACACGCGAACATCATTCAGTTATTAGTCGATACTTAGTTATTTAGTTGTTTTCAAACACGCTCGAGTTTCGGCTAAAGTTTAGACCTAATTTTAGTTATGTATAAAGTTTTGTTCACACAATAAGGGACAGATATATTCTGATAGAACTAGTTAGGCTGAAAACTGAGCCTAGGTCGAACACACTTTGGACAATGATAATGGTTAAAGTTTCGTATTTAATGAAGTTGGACTGTCTGCGACCAACACACTCGGTCAGTGATGTAATAAAATAGGTATTTTTGTGGTAAAGGCGTTAATGTATCACTAAATTACAATAGAGATAAATATAATAACATAATGTGGTTTATTCATAAACGATGACTAAAGTTAAATAACGTTTAAACGTCAAAAATGTATGGTTAAACAGTCGCTAATCACTGCTTAACTTTAAGCAACGTTTATGAATAAGGGGGTATGTGCCAACAAAGATCTTTAATTATAACACAGGTCTTTTTTTTCTATTATTTCAAAATAAAAAAAAATCAAAATCAAATCATTTATTCGTTTGCACACATGGGTAATTAGTGCATAGATGTTTTATTTTTATAACATGTTCGACCGTCACATGGGCATGCAAATCGCATTATAATTTTAAATAACAATTAAGAAATGATGATAATACAAATTAAGGCCAACGTATTTGCCTGCGGGCGGTGAGTAATGGGTAGCTCACCGTCCGATCAGGACCAGGCCCGTGCCGGACGGCGCGTTGTGTTCCACGCGCGCCTCAAAGAGATGTCAGCAGAGGACGGGGCCCCACAGGGCCGAAGCCTGCCGGGGCGGCGGGATTTTCCGAAAGGTTAACCGCTGCCCTGGAACAGAAAGGGCTAAGGAAGGAACACGGGTGGGTTTTAGTCAGTAAAAGTCTGACACTCCCTTCCGCTCCACCCAGAGCGGAAAAAAAAAAAAAAGGCCAACGTATTTCAACGTTAAAATTCCATTTTAAAATTTTCACCCCGTTTCACCCCTGCATCCTTATTCACCCCATTAGAGTCCTTTTTGTACTAAAAAATTTATATTTTCATACAATGGAATTTGAGCCCTGTCAAGTATGATGTTGATTTACATCTTCTCCATATAATTTACCTCTCTCGAATTTATTACGTTTTATAGCCATAATAATACTTACGTTTCTTTATTTCGTAATTTATTGTCTATTCATTGTCCTAATCCGTGAAAGTTTGTATGGGTGGATGGATGCTTGTTACTCTTTCACGCAAAAACTACTGAACGGATTTAGATGAAATTTGGCACACAGATGGTTTATAGCCAGGATTAACATATAGGATACTTTTTATCTCGATATTGCCACGGGATTGAAACTTATGTGGGTGAAACCGCGGGGCGCGGCTAGTTTATTTATATAATCATCTCTGTACACACATAGGTATACCTATAAACAGACAAGAAAAAAAAAGAGCAAAAAAATAGGTTAAAAGGTAAATGTATCTTCTCATCATCTGCCTTTTCCCAACTGTGTTGGGATTGGCTTCGGCTTTCGGCTTCCAGTCAGAAGCCAGTAGCTAGATAAAATAAGAATGCAGTAATCTACTCACTCTAAAGAGTAGGAAGGCTTGTGACTACCGCAGAGGAGTTGTTTTAATTAATGCTAGACATGTTAGTCCAACAAGTATACTAAAAGCACCAAGCAGATTATAAAGCATTTTAATTATATTACAAACTACCCTCACTTCCCGATAAAAAAAAACACAACATAAAAATAACCGCTAGAAACCGCTTACTCCTATCCGATTAATTAATCATTCCTGTACAGAGAAAATAAAATCTAAAAGAATTAGCAGATTGTTTTGCTAACCCTACCACTTAGAGAAAAAGATCCCTGTTTTTATTCAACGGAGAAAAAAGCTCGCCTTTGCGTTGCATTAGTGCGATTGTCTTTAATAAAGTATTTTTTTGCTAACCCTCCTTGGTGAGGGATTTTATTTTTATTGATTGCAACTAGGTTTGGTTCTCAAAGTTATCGCATTCTTTAAGTTACTATTGCCTTTTATCGAATTTATTTTGTATCCTTTAGTTTTTTTTAGGTTTTCATGTTCGAATGGCGGACGATCTGTGTTAATCAATGATTTATAGTTATTATTAAAATAGCTGTCTGCCTCGTTTTTGTAGTGGTCGCGACCGCTAAAGCTGAGCTTGAGGTGTTCGAATTCGTGCGTGGAGTGAGCTGTCATTCCAACTAATGCTAGGGATTGACACTATTGACAGCTGTGCGATTCTGTAACCATCTCACCGTGAAAACTTAGGTGAAGTGAGCGTGGAGTGAACTGTCATTCCAAATAATGCTAGGGATTGACACTAATGACAACTCACATCAATCTCACTTCACTGGGCACCGTTTTTGGATTTTTTCTATCTGTTTCTCATGCCCGATTGATGGCAAAAGGCACGCCCCCTAATATATGTGACTTAAACATACCAATTTTAACAATCATATTCAGCATTGGACGAAGTACTAGTATCTATACTCATTTTAAATGCGAAAGTAACGTTGCCTGTCTTTCTGTCTGTCTATCTGTCTGTTACATTTTCACGCCTAAACGGGTGTGGATGAAAGGCATAGTAATGGACCATGACTTGAGTTAGGACATAGAGTACTTTTAACTATTGTTTTTTGTTTTTACTTTTTTTTCCTTTTTTTTACATAAATGGTAAATAAATAAATAATAATTAATTATTTATTTATTTACCATTTATGTACACACATATATAAATAGACAATGAAAAACAGAACAGAAAAAATAGGTACAGAGGTGATACTCATCTTTGATGAATTATCTTTTTTATGCACGTATTTCCATGACACATAAACCTATTTTTCTTTCTTTTTCCCAGTAATACGTTCCCCTGCCGACTACACCCATGCGAAGCCGCGGGGAAAAGTTATTCCTACTTCTACTACTTATTATTTCTACTATCTACTAGTACTAATAAGTAGTTGTACTGCTTCTAGTACTTAATATTATAAATGTGAAAGTTTGTATGGGTGGATGGATTAATGGATGTTTGTTACTCTTTCACGCCAAAACTACTGAACGGATTTGGATGAAATTTAGCACATAGATAGTTTATAAACAGGATTACCACATAGGATACTTTTTATCCCGATATTCTCTCGGGATCGAAACTTATGAGGGTGAAACCGCGGGGTGCAGTAAAAAATAAAAGTATTACCGCTTAAACCAGAGTCAGCGTAAAACTCAATTCAATAACTATAAAAGCGAATATGCTAACAATTCCTTTATATCACTGCCGTTAATAATGCTTAATGTTGCGTTAAAATTGTGTTACTTACCCCTTAGGCTTATGGCTAAGTTACTGCCCGATATTGAGTACAGGAGTCTCATGGATCTATAAAACTGCGAGGTTAAGCAGAACTAGTTGCGGTCAGTACAAGGATTGGTGACTGTTCTCAAGTCAGCGAGATCTCTCCATGCCTCACACTTCGCGTTAAACAGTCGATCCCGATTTAATTAAACAAGTCAGCCTATCGCAGTCCACAGCTGGACATAAGCCTATCCTAAAAGTTGAGCCAGAACACTAGGATCTCCACCTCCGCATCCAGTCTAACATAGCCACCTTCTAGAGGTCGTTAGTCCAACAAGGTGGGACTGACGACCTCAATAAGGTGGCTCCCTTGCTACCCAAGCCGATACTGAGTCTCCATTCAAGGATTCGTCTGTCCCAAAGGGTATGTACCCAATAAATGTCTTACTAGATACTCAGCCTATAATGTTCCCACTGCTGGGACACATGCCTCCTCTCTGTGAGAGGTGAGCCGTAATCCACCACGCGGGCCGAGTGCGGGTTGGTAGACGACACATGTCTTGATTCTAGGACATGCCGGTTTCCTCACGATGTTTGCCTTCACCGTTTGAGAGCAGTGGTGATGAAATAATTTACACAAAGTAAAGTGCCTGTCTGGGTTCGAACCTACGACGTACAGCTCGTAAGTCGCGGCTGTTACCACTGGACCACCACTGCTCGGTATTCACCCTACTTTTAATTCACCCCACTTTTAATCATTATCATCCTTCACACAATCATCCATCATTTCTTTGGGCTTCCCCCTATGCTTAATTGTGTACATACATTTATACAGGGTGGCAGTAATATCGACGCACAACCAGCCGATCGATTCTGTAAAAATCTCACCGTGAAAACTTGGGTGAAGTGAGCGTGGAGTGAGCTGTCATTCCAACTAATGCTAGGGATTAACACTATTGACAGCTCACTCTAAGCTCACTTCACCTAAGTTTTCACGGTGAGATGGTTACAGAATCGCACTGCTGTAACCATGAATTCAGCACACGATTCTAGACCTCCAGTAAAAACTTTTTGTAGGTTATCAAATAAAAACTGCTGTTTTATAGAACAGTGCAATACCTACGCGGTCAAAATGCATGGAACAGCAAATTTTTATACAGCAGGTTTCGCGTTGATGTTTCTGCCACTCTGTATACCTCACCATCATCTGCCTAGCCTTTCCCCAACTATGTTGGGGTTGGCTTCCAATCTAACTGGATGCAGCTGAATACCAGTATTTTACACTGAGCGACTGCCTATCTGACCTCCAAAACCCAGTTACTGGGTAATACTATACCCCTTGGTAAGACTGGTTGTCAGAATTTCGGGCTACTGACGACCCGTAACGACTTTCAACGATCCATGAATGACAGCCGGGACCAACGGTTTAAACGTGCTTTCCGAGGCACGGAGGCGTCTCGGAATGTAAAGATGGTCAGCCATCCACAGACTAACCACGGCAAGAGTAGCTTAACCTGATCGATGGACCTCCTCACCCCGACCACGACCCCCTCACGGCCACTCTGTGTACCAAAGACTTACAACGTATTGTTTTAAACGCCATCCCAAAAAGCGGCCTACCGCAGAATCACTCGCGTTACGAATAACAGTTAGCTCCGGCTCGAAGATGTTCTAATGAAAACTGTGGGGTGGGGCCACAGTTATAGCGGATAGATTAGTCTAAATATTAAAAAACTATAGCTGCGACTACACTATAGTGGAAAGCGCCAGGGTATTGTTTTGCAGGTCAGTATCAGATTGTATTCTTGATGAAGGTGTTCAGCTCATCTCGCCATCTCCGCTTGGACCTGCCGCGATGTCGCTTGCCATTAAGAGGGACCCATAGGGTCGTCAGTTTGGCCCATTGGTCGTCTGACATGCGACAGATGTGTCCAGTCCAATTCCATTTCAGCAGCGTGGCAACTTTCCAAGTGACATCAGTTACATTTAGCCTTTATTTCCCGTAAATCATGGAAACTGCCAAAAATCCCATAGAAAGTTGAAACAAGCTATTTATCGCACACAACATTTCATAGCACTTAGGCAAAACTTAAACAATACATCCCCCAGTTGGCTTTATAAGCAACATTTATAGGGTCAAGTGGGGGTAAAAAGAGGGGAAAATTAGGGTGAAAAGAGGGAAAACTTGTACGTAACAATAAACAGTTTCCATCGCGATAATTTGAAGTATAAATTATAGCTTAAGGAAATAATAAAAGTTAGTATAATTTTCCGTGCTCGCGTTTTCCTGTTAAAAAGTTAACATTTTTATTTTCGCGCCGTTTCTTCCTAGTTTGTGACACAATATTGTTCATTAGAAATGGTGGGGGACACACGGATGTCACGAGTTGCATAAGTAGTTACAGTTTCTTTGACGCTGTTTGTTTTTTAGGAGTTTAAATGAGTATTTTTTCTCTTCTAAGTTTGATGGATGAATGTTACAATGGGCCAAATTACGTGTTTGTTTTATGATACTTCTAAATGTAAAAAACTTACACAATATGTGCGTTCTTTTATAAACAAAATAAGAAGACATCTTGGAAAAGCTCTTAGAATCCCTGTTGATGTCATCTGACCAAGATTATCTCTGGACTTTAAAAGAGACTGTGACCTCTGAGTTTGTTTCGGCCTTTCTTCTCAGAGTAGTCAGATAGGAAACACCTTATCTAGTTTAAAAAAAATATGATTGACGTGTAAAAGTGTTTGTCAATCGTACTTACAAAATATAATCATTTATCAATTAGACTGTAGGTCTTGCCCAGGTCAAGATTTCTTTTGATGGAATTTAATTACTAACATTACATCTTATTTCCTTCCCCTCTGAGCACTACCTAACTTCGACCCACTGTTATATTTACCGTAATTATTCGATAATCTAACTAGTATTCAAGATGAGCTGGATAACGTCTCAGTAGCCGACTCTGCAACCTGTAACATTGAAGACTGCAACCAAATTGCTAGGTCACACAGAAATGCGCTAAAGCTTCTATGTCAAAATATAAGAAGTGTAAATAAGAACTTTATTGGACTTACTGCCTTACTTGAAAGAAGCGGTACATCCTGGGATATAATAGTTCTCACTGAGTGCTGGTTATATAATTCCCCTCCACTGCCTATACTTGACGACTATACTTCCGCGGCTACTAGCAAACATAGCACACAAAATGAGGGAGTGGTGTTTTACTTTAGGAATCACCACCCGATTTCCGTCACGGAACACATACTTCAGGAGGCAAACTGTCTCGTGGCGAAATTTAATAAAGACGCAGTAATCATAGCTATATATCGCCCTCCTGCATACCGAAATGTCTCACCGTTCATTCAATCTTTAAACGAACTTATTATGTCTTTCTCCTCCTATAGTAATATTATTGTCACGGGTGACATCAATATTGACATTTCTGACGGTAGTAACGACTCACGTGCTACTGAGTATCTCACTATGTTTGCATTTCACGGCATGTTGCCGGCACATACGCTTCCCACTCGCTACAATAGCTCATGCCTTGATCATGTAATGCTAAAATCTAAACTCCCAGCTTTCTCGTATGTTGCTAGCACCTCAGTCACTGATCATGATACTGTTCTGTTGTTTGTTCAACTCTCTAAGCCTTCCAATACCCTTCCATTAAAAATTAAAACGTCAAAAGTGCTCGACTACGATAAAATTGAACTAATGCTTGACCAATTCAATTTCAGTCCTCTCTACAGTCTCCATAATGTTAATGAAGCTACTAACTACTTTATTAATACGCTAAATATAATCATACTACAAAACATGATCCTTAAAGTTGTGCCATATCGGAAACGGCTGAGAAAGCCATGGATGACCCCAGGGCTCTTAAGATGTCTCCGAAACCGTGATAACCTGCATCTAAAATTAAAGAAATCTCCAGAAAACGAGGTTTTTAAAATTACATTTAAAAGGTACAGGAATTACTGTTCCATGCTGCTAAAAATTGCTAAACGTAACTACGATAAAAAGCTTATTAATGACGCACAAAGCAATAATAAAAAATTATGGGAAGCTATAAAAACAATTACCAACACAACTAAACAAAAAACACTTGCAACCGATCTTTTGTCATCATCTGATCCCAAACGTTCTGTTAATGAAGTGAACACTTATTTCGCGAATATTGGACGCACACTTGCTGAAAACATGCGCGTACCATCTACACCCTTACAACAGGATGATATCCAGAATCACAAAACCTTTGTCCTCTTACATACTGACAAATCTGAGCTGGAACTTTTAATTAACGCGCTTAGGACTGATTGTGCAATAGGCTCCGATAACGTGTCGGGTACATTTCTTAAAAAATTTAAGCACTTACTTATTCCCCACCTTACATATTTATACAACCTTGCACTCAGTACAGGAGTCTTTCCTGATGCATTTAAGCTGGCAATCGTTCACCCTGTGCATAAGAGCGGTGACAGAGATAAACCTCATAATTACAGACCTATATCAATCTTACCTACACTGTCTAAACTGCTAGAAAGGCTCATGAATAATAGGCTCGTCAAATACCTTGAGCAAAATCATCTTTTGTCTTCTAGCCAATATGGTTTTCGTTCGGGAGTATCCACCAGTAATGCGGTTTTAGATCTTACGAATAACATTGTGTCTCATCTAGATAATAAACAGTATGTTATTGGCGTCTTCCTAGATCTGGCAAAGGCCTTTGATACAATCTCAATTCCCGCTCTCATTGCTAAGCTTGAGAAGATTGGTATCAGGGGCGATCAGCTCTCACTCTTCGCGAGTTATCTTACAGGAAGACGCCAATGTGTCAAAATAGGTGACTGGATGAGCCATGAACTCCCTATAACCTACGGTGTGCCCCAGGGTAGTATCATTGGACCGACCTTGTTTCTCATCTATATTAATGACCTTTGTCGTCACGAACTTTCTAATGGATCCATCTTTACCTACGCAGATGATACTGCCTTAATATTCCACGGGTATTCCTGGGAGTCGACCTTTAAATACGCACAACTAGGACTCGACATTATAACTGACTGGTTGTCACACAACCTACTCACTCTAAATGTAGACAAATCGAAATATCTTACTTTTTCTCTGTCAAAAGTTGGAAAACATTCAACATCCAATTTTTCATTGATTGCACATTCTTGTAATGCATCACCTCAAACACCATGTAGCTGTCCTCTTCTGAGTCGCATAGATAGTGTAAGGTATTTGGGTGTTCAAATAGATGACTCATTATCATTCTATAACCACATAGACTTACTTTCCACCCGACTACGCAAATTGATATTTATTTTTAAGAATCTCCGCCATGTGGCCGACACACAGGTGCTTAGACAAGTATATCTAGCGCTCTGCCAGTCAATTGCACAGTACTGTGTGGTTGTCTGGGGTGGGGCAGCAAAAACGCATTTGTTAAAAATGGAACGTGCCCAAAGAGCGATCCTTAAAGTGGGTTGGTCCCTTCCTTATCAATTTCCTACCACTGAACTTTATAAAACCTGTAAGGTCCTCTCTATCCGGAAATTGTTCATTCTAAATCTAATACTAACAGTCCACTCCCGCAATTTCTATAATCCTGAAAAGTTCGGAGCCTTGAGACGAAAGCATACAGTGTGTCCGTCCATTGCTGTTCATTCAAAGCTAGCTCAACGATTCTTTTACTTCCTTGGTCCTTATGTATACAACAAAGTTAATACGATCTTACATATGTATTCAATGGTTAAATATAAATGCAAAACTACTGTAAGGAACTGGCTGCTGGATATGGACTATGAAAGTACAGAAAGTATCATCCAAACCATTAAATAATTTTGAACATACTTCCCACTCATATTTACTAATAACCACCAACTTTTATACTGACCCTACATGCACATACACTTAACACCCACACACATTCACACTACTCACACAATCCTACAATTAACATCACTTTACATAACACTTCACGATTATAACCACCTTTAGTATAGACTTACCTCTCTAATCGAAACTGTTAGCTAATAGTGATATGTATCAACTGAACCTAGATGCCGTTAAATATGATAAATGTTCAAAGGGGTGTGAGCCTGGAGATCTGTCATACAGGTCCCGAACCTAGTTCAGACTCCAGCTCTCACAAAGGTTCTAGCATGAGGCAAAATTGTATATACTCGTACAAACTACTGTTACAATGTACCTTTATGAGAGAAAATAAACTTTATTATTATTATTATTATTATTATTATCTTAGTGCTGGCAATATTAAGATATAGCTATAGTCACCTACCTAATTTGTTAATGATAAGGTAAATACACTTTCCACTTTTTATTTTTTTTGTGTGTTTGTTCTTTTTTTATGCGTCATGTTTGCCGCAAATAAATGTATTTTCTTTCTTTTCTTTCTTTTAAATTAGTTTTTTAAGGTTTTAGGCTTTTATTGTTTTAGATACGGTGTTTGAGGTAGTTTGTTGTTTCTTTATATATTTATACCAAACAAACTTAAGGCCAAGGGTCAGGCCCTTGGCCTTAAGTTAGCTTGCCGTAAGAGGCACAAATTTTAAATTGTAACAGTAACGGTATATAAGATAGATAATAAATAATAATAAGCGATGTACGAACCTGTGATATTCTGTTAGCTTGAAGTGCTGCCCCTCTCAATTTCAACAATCTAGCATTCAAGCCTGCCTTCTTCTTAGTGTGTGGTAAAAATATTTTTTTGGTTTGGCCCAAAATTCTGCAACACGAATAGCATTCCCTGATACAGCCAATAAGTCCTCACGTGTGCAGGTTACAGGGCATGCGGTGCAAGATGGGAGGTGAGCCATTCTCTGTGCAGACATCGCATACACACTGGAGGTCTGTGCCTTGCATGAACCCCACTTGTGGAGGTTGTCCTTGCTGCGGCCTACTTGGGTACGAAGTCTATTTAAGGTTTTCCAAGTAGGGTACGGTAACTTATGCCCGGATGAGAGACTCTCTGATGGTTGAATAAAGAGATCAGGAGGTTTAAGCAGTTCTTGCCAGAGATCACATCTTTCCATGGAGGGGTTGCCTTTACCTGGACTCACGCACCAAAGATTATTTTTTTTTGTAGTCTGTGACATAATTATGTACTTTTTATTTTATTTTTTTTCCACCGTCGAGTTTTCACTAAGTCTTACTCTACATTAACTGTTACATTTGGTTTAATTCTACATTTTCAATCAAACAAAACTGCTCACACTAAAGCCCCACCCCAAAAACTCTTACCAAAATGTAATTACAAAATCAAAGTAGGAAAACAGACCGTCCTGTTAAAAGCATTGAGTTTATATTGCATTGCACTAGAGCACTTATCGGCTAACTGCTCTTCCGTTCCAAAACGACCTTTGTCTTTCGGTCGTATAATGAAATCGTTACGGATCTCCGTAATTTCCTATTTAGAAGAAAAAAGCGGCCAAATGCGAGTCGGACTCGCACACGAACGGTTCCGTACTACCGTACAGTATTGTAACACAACAAAAAAAAAATTAATAAAAAAAAAACACAATTCTTGTATGGAGTTGTAATTTTAAGCTTACATTAATTTTATTGTTTGTTGCTATAGTTGCCATAGTAGTACAGTCACGAGCATCAATATGTCAACACTTGCGATCAATATGTCAAAACGAATGCAACGTTGAAATACGACACATTACATAAACCTATGGGTTCGAAAATGCTATGTTCGTAACAACATAAAATTCCATTAAAAATAAAGGAGTAAATCGCTTTTGAATAAAGCCGAGTGTATACTTTACATACATACTTTTGCTCGTGACTGTACACACTATATGAAAATTTCAAATGTCTACTTACGGTTCAAAAGATATAGTCCTGTGACAGATGGGTGGACGGACGGACGGACAGCGGAGCCTTAGAAAATAGGGTCACGTTGGCACCCTTTAGATACAGAACCCTAAAAACGGTAAAAGCTTAAGTAAAGATGATTCTGAATCAAGGATGCGTGAAACTGCCATCTGAAGAGATTGAGGGAAGTGATGAGAATTGAGTGATAATTAAAACTGGGACAGAGATTTGGTTTGTTTTTGGTGATAAATGAAACGGAACAGGCCTTTCTCTAGTTTTTCTTCGAGTTACAATTAAAAAGAAAGAACAACGTACATTATTTGTACAAAATAATAAAAATAAGTTAGGAGAAAATAGCGACGATTCCCTTGTTCACAAACTAAACTAAATTTACGGTCAGTGCATCTTTTTCTTTCTATTACCTTAAGATAAGGACAGAACATAAATATTAGTTTAGTCCTGTCAAATTAGTCAGCGCCTGACGTAAATTGACGTATTTTTAGTAGCCATGTTTTTAATCACGTCTAATTTGTCTATGGAGTATCTTAATTTGGCAGAACTAAACCAATATGTATCTTCTGTCCTTTTCTTAATGAAATAGAAAGAAAAAGATGCACCGAACTTAAATTTAGTTTTGTTTGTGAACAAGGGAATCGGCGCCAAAATGCAAAAACTACACCATAATAATTTCTCAAAATTTCGAAATACATAACATCACGCCTGTGATCCCCGAAGGGATAGGTAGAGATATAGCCATAGTACTCCCACATTTCGACAATAATGTTTAAGTCCCATGTAATAGGGTGCGAGCCTATTGCCATCAGTCGAGCATAAATCCAGGGGGTCTTCTCCGAAGTGCCAAGTGCGAATGTTCGGATCGGACCGACACACGGCCGAACCGAGTAGTACCTATTGAAAAATGCGAAAAAAGCTCGGGTCGGCTCAGTTGGGTCGGGACCATAGCCAAAATTCGAAAGAGTGTAGGAGTGTTGGATCGGAACCGACTGAAGAACGGTTTATCAAAAAAAAAAACTTCTGTTTCACAGAAAAGTGCAATACCTACGCGGTCAAAACGTATGGAACAGCAATTTTTTTTTTTAATAACCGACGAAAAATTTCGACGCGACAGGGTCAAAACTCATGTGCTGAATCCCTGGTTACAGTTTGCGCGTGGATGTCCCTGCCACCCTGTATATCTTTCTATATAATAGGCCTCTCATTTCAAGTGTCCCCACGCCCCTGTGCCAGCCTCATTCAGGTTCTACCCGCGATGGTAACAATATCGTCCACCCATCTCGCCGCTGGACGACCTACATTTCTTCTTCCAGTTCTTGAACGCTACTCGGTCACTGCCTTACTCCACCTGTCATCATTGCGCCATGCCAGGTGTCCTGCCCAACACCATTTGAGTTCCACACATTATTGTAATTGGCCATTCCTATTTCAATTTAATACATTTGCGTCATAATAAACCTTTAAAAAAAGAATAAGCAACTACAAAGGCGCCAATCAATTGACCCCTATTAATAAAACAACCAAGCTTTTTTAATACCAACAATATCTAAGTGGTCAGCTCATATCCTCATTACGTCAGCGTTTCCCAAGTCTAAACATTACGTACCTATATCCCTTTAGTAAGAGTGATCCCAGGACAGTTTCGCCACGACGGTAACTGTGACCATAGCACGAACTTCGTAATGGCCGCTCCGAAGACAGTTGCACGGTCTAATTTATTGGAACATGAATATACAGCCGCCCTGGGCAGTGTTGGCAACCTTGCTGACCCTGGCTAATCGTTTTAACACGGTGTAGAATATTCTGACTGCTTATATTACACGAAGCGATTTTAATTTATAATCTTAATTATTTATTTTTTTAAAACGTTGCCCCACACTAGGTATTTCTCCTGTATCGTGGGTGCGCTTACAAACATTTAAACTCACATACACAAACAGCCAGACCCGGAACAACTGCTTGTAGGTCATACAAATATTTGTTCCGTGCGGGAATCGAACCCGCGATACGCAGCGCAGCAGTCAATCGCTTAACCACTGCGCCAACCGTACTGTCAAAATGAGAAAGTTATTTTGTTTGTTGGTTTGTTTTCACGCCTAATCCACTGAACCGATCATCATGAAATTTTGGATATACGTTGTCAGGGGTATAGAAAAAGACATAGGGCTCCTTTCATCTAGAAAAAAAAATACTGTTCCCGAAGAAAACAACAATAACTTTCGACGGTCGCAATTACTCTACTGGCTTGCTGGGTAAAATATTACTTGGTAAAAATATAATTTTCCCAGTAACGGGACAGTATCTGATAAGATGGACAATTCTCGTACTTTTAAGAACGTTCTCAGTCTGATCTCAAAAAAAGTCTGTCAATCTGTCAAAAATACCTCTAACCCTACATTTTTGACAAGTTTTTGACATTGAGTGTCGCTGACATGAGATTGCGTCTAGATTTTGAACGAGAATTTGAAATTACGAGAATTGACCTTCTGGCATCATGAAATCACATCAATCAATCGATTGTACCAACTATTGCCACATTTTCTACGTACCTTCCACAAAAATAATTACCATCATCATCATCTGTCTAGCGTTTTCCCAACTATGTTGGGGTCTGCTTCCAATCTAACCGGATGCAGCTGAATACCAGTATTTTACATGGAGCAACTGCCTATCTGACCTCCACAACCCAGTGACTGGGTAATCCGCCCCCCTCCCCCTCCCCCTTGGTAAGACTGGTTGTCAGACTTTCAGGCTTCTGACCATCCCGTAACGACTGTCAAAGATCAACGAATGACAGCCGGGACCAACGGCTTAACGTGCTTTCCGAGCCACGAAGGGGTCTTGGTATGTAAAGATGGTCATCCATCCGCGGACCAACCGCGGCAAGCGTAGCTTAACCTGATCGATCGAACCGTACGTCTGTTATTTCTTAGCCACAAGCCCCACAAAAATAATTACCATACCACATTATTACTTTTCACACTGGGATCAAGCCCAATCGCGCAGGCGTCTACTTTTCATACAAAGTACCTACATTTGGACCAATATCACTGTGATGGCTATTGTAGACACACAATAGGCGAAGATTAAATTTCTCTGAAAGGAATGTTACAAAATAAGAATTGTTACTCCGTGCAAGTTAGATGCGAGATCGTTGGGAATTTCATCTTTTTTTTGCAAAACAGAAGTGTAGAGGCAGAGGGTGGTAATGTAGTTTTAAATGGCTTCAATTTCATCCTGTAACTCAAACTTAAGCATTTATTTCAATTTACAGGCACTTTTGAAATGTCATATGATGAAACAGTGCCGGTTTTCTCGAATAAAATTTAGATTGCGTAGAAATATAAGGATTTAATCCGTTCTGTTTGATGGCTGAATATCAAGTGTATAGGGTCAGGATGACCTATATCAGTAGTTTGATCCATGTTCCTAAATAGGCAATTTTGAGCATTTTTTGAGGGTTCTAGTGCTTATAAAAATAATTTATTATCAAAAAGGAAAACATAGGGACATACAAGTATCTAACATTTATTATTCTGTAAAAAATCATAGCCATATGGTCATTAACCAGAAAGAAAACAGGCGAGAGCGTGTCTCTATAGAAAAAACACCACCCGCATTTCCTCTTTAGAAGGTTAGAATGATTAAAATATAACTTGAATAACTAAGTATCGTATATTCCACTGTAATTAGCAACTAATAATCGATCACACATAAAATAAATCAAAACACTGTATGATTGTGCCGGATTTTAAGTTATTTGTGGCGGCTCTCAACCGACAAGTCGTTTTTCGCGCCTCGCCAGCACAGATGCGACGCTACGTTAGAATGACAGCTTGTCAAATGTCACTCTAATACTACGTCTACGACAGCGAATGCCATATGTCACTTCATGTTGCGCCGACAAGTGAGTTACTCAAAATAGACAGAAAATAGACAGTTGTCATAATAATATAATGACAACTGTCACGGTATGTCAATTGACTACAGATAGTGAAATGCAATATTAATAATTATTATAAGTGACACCGCCATGAGGAATAACACGATTAAAATATTATTAGGCTAACACATAGCAGGAGTCAGTTAGTCAGAAAGATGAAGCTATATCCTATTCCAAAGCTTTAGTAGGTTTCTATGGAGAAGAAAGAGCAAGGAACTCGATGGACACTCATTTAGCAAAATATGCCTTAGTTCAAAATAAACGCTTTTTCACATACGGAGAAAAGAAAAATATTGAGCACCATACACTTCCTTAACTACTGCTATTTTTATTGTTATCTATGTAAAATTAATTTTAAAAAATATATTTTTGCATGTGACAGCCTAATTCTTGGAGAAGGTTACAAGCTATTTATTTAACATCACGCTAGTTCCCTTAGGAGCCGAGCAAAAAGAAAAAAAGTCATAAAGAATACAATAATAACGCGCGGGCAGGCGACGCTATGTGACGGGGTTAATCGGGGAAACAAGAGATTTCACGCGGACGAAATCGCGGACAGAAGCTAGTATTTTTACTTTTATAAAAGAAGGAGCTTGCAATAATTTATTATCTCTCCAATAATCGTTTCCCTAAAGAGTTCCAAACCGATCGGTTCCGGGTCACTTCCACCGAACGACTTTGCGCAACCTTCTCCAAGTTATTAAACATTATAATAAGGGAGGAATCTTATCTAGGGATTTATCGTTTTAAAATATTTTCATACCTTCTTTTATTTTATTTTAGTAGAGTGAAGTTTTTTTTATGTATTTAAGGCAACTTTAAACTTTAAATCCAATAAGCTGTGGGCCAAAATAACCACCACGTGGAGCACTGATACAGCTAGAGGGCGTCGCGGCAGACCTCGTAGAACATGACGGGACGAGCTGGACAAAACAAACGGCCACTGGTCCACTTTAGCCCTGGATCGAAAGAGCTGGAAGTCATGGGGAGAGGCATTTGCCCAGCCGTGGGATGAAGCTAACAGTAACAGTAAGGCAACTTTGCGTTTAGGAAAGATAAAAGAAACAGTGGTGGCCAAATGGACGAGTTGTGGGTCGCCACTGCTCTCAAAACGGTAAAAGAAAACATCGTGAGGAAACCGGCACGTCCTGAATCCAAAAAATTTAACACGTTTAACATCGAGTCCGCGTATCACTGGTCAGTTTCCCTCAGTCGTCAGTTTATTTAATTCGCCAGTTTCGTTACTTAGTCAGTTTCACTGATTCGCTAATTTTACCGATTAGACAGTTGCGTTAACTCGACAGTTTCTAGTATTTACCAGTTTTCGTCGATTCGTCGTATACGCGGACTCGTAACATCTACCAACCCGCACTGGGCCCGCGTGTCCCACTCAGACTCTGACTCTCAGAGAGGAGGTGTCTGTCCCAGCAGTAGGCACACTATAGGCTGATTATGCTACATAATCGTTATCAGATCAGTGCAGCTTTCAATCTGTGGTCAAGACACGTTGCACCTAACTTGCTGCTATATCATAAATATGTTCTTACGGTTCACTTCATCGTGGAACCAGCGCGGTTGCCAAAACATATCGCCCACTTGATATTAAGTGGTATCGTTTGTCTTTTACAACTGCAATAACACGAGAGTCACGTGCACATTGGACGTGCCCAACACGGTACTACGTTGCACCCGTCACATAAGGAAACGATGAAAAGTACCACAGTGGCTATAATGATAGCCCCTTTGAGCTGGAACATAGCAATGCTGTTTGGCAACTGAATTCTTTTTTTTTTGTTAGATTATCCGGTCACAGTGAAAACAGCACCCTGATTTCGAAACACACAATTATTTTAAAGAATATTGCTAATACATTGCTTTATATGTTCGAAAAATTTGTCTGCTCAGCAACGTAAATTACGCAATAAATGAAAAGGTCCACTTCCGGATAGATTTCAGCTTACTTATTTTGCTGAACATATTACAAAAATTCTGTTATAAGTATTTGTATTTAGTAGATAGTTCCTGTAATGATACTGAAACTGGGCCTAGTTACGGCGTAAGTCTCAACATACGCATAAGTTACATGAACCAATCTAGCAGGAGCTTTACAAATAAAAAACTTTACACTGATATTTAAAGTGGAAACACTAAAACTACGGTCGATGACACCAAAAAAAAATCACCGTATTAATTTCTTTTTGTTTTTTCGTGTTTAAATATCGATACTCATCACGTCTGCGGAGTTTCGCTGGCTAATTTAATTTGACCCTGAATGTAGCACCTATATTTTGCCAGTTATGTTTAATAACAATAACACATTATTTACTAGCTGCGCCCTGCGGATTCACCCGCATAAGTTTCGATGCCGTGGGAATATCGGGATAAAAAGTATCCTATGTGTTAATCCTGGTTATAAATTATCTGTATGCCAAATTTCATCTAAATCCGTTCAGTAGTTTTAGCGTGAAAGAGTAACAAACATCCATCCATCCATCCATCGATTTAATATTTCGCGTTTATAATATTAGTAGGATTTCGGATTACACATACAAGTACACATAATCCATATAATTTAAGTAACGATAACTTAAAAAACTATGTTAGAAAACTTTTACAAACTAATACAACTTAGACAGACGTGGGACCACGTCTGTCTAAGGCACACAATGGCACGTGCCTCCGTACCCAGTGCCTTATAAAGGGACTGTCCACTTTGTCTAACAATGTTTTTAGGATGCTGTTGGATCTTCCGCGCAACCCTTGCAAGAAAATCAAGAACAATTTGTAACCTTTTTCTTTGTCTCCAGGTGTCAGACGACATCGGCTACGTGGTGTACTCAGCGCTGGGCAGCTTCTACATACCGTCCTGTATCATGGTGTTCGTCTACATCAGGATATACTACGCGGCCAAGGCGAGAGCGAGGAGAGGGATCCGGAAGAATCCAAGACCTAGGGCGGTGGGTAGCTTTGGAGTTATTTTTTAGGTGTAGGTACTCATTGAAACAGAAGAGGCATTTAATACAATTTTTTTTTTTTTGTTGGGTGGGAAATCGTCAAATGACCCCTCCCGCTCTGGGCTGAGCGGAAGGGCGTGTCAGACTTTTATTAGTAAAACCCACCCGTGTTCCTTCAGTTGCCTGTGCCAGCGGCCACGGTATCTCCTTCGAACAACCCGCAGCCCCGGGGCATTTAATACTATTGAATTGTTAAAAAATTATCTACAGTCCCGCCCTCGAAAGAAGGCGTTCCTGTAACCTGTCAGTGCGACAATTCTAAACTTAAACTCTTTATTGCATTCTTTATTTCATTTTTTTTTCACATTTCGTTGTTACAATATAGGTGAGTTCCAACATGAAACCCGGTGAGGGCACGGCAACATAATAATAATTTTAACATAATCTATCTATTATATATAATATATGTTACCGGCCAAACCCGATTTTAGGATGAACTAGTTTCGCCTAGGCTAAACTAGTTCTGCCTACACTGTGGCGCTGTGGCTGTGTGGTTTGGTTTTACATTCAAAAATATGTTTCTGGCACTCGCCGGCCGCTGCCGCGGCACCGCTCGCTTCGCTCGCTCGGCTCGTGGGTTATGTGGTCACACTTCTAACCTAACCTAACCTAGCTTTTTCGATTTAAAAAAGATATATGTGTGTTACGTTGCAAATTTCACTAAACTATAACTTTTCGAGTGTAGGGAGAACTAGTTTGGCCTAGGCGAAACAAGTTCATCCTAAAATCGGGTTTGGCCGGTAACATAAATATATAAAAATGAATTGACGCGGACGTTAAGTTTGTTAGTCCCACAAAAACTCGAGAACGGCTGAATCGATTTGCTTCCCTAATTTTGGTTTTGAAATATTTGTTGAAGTACAAGGAAGGTTAAAAAGATGAGAAAATATAAAGAAATTGCAATGAAAGTAGTAAAGACAACTTTAATTGGTGGTATGAAGTAGCTAGTAGCTAATAAAGATTAAATTCGCAAAACAGGTAGGTATTCGTTTTTTATGAAACTGTTAGTTGTCAAGAACGCATTCTCTTGACGGCCGTCCTGAAGTAACAGTTACACAATAAGAATGATGTTCATCAAACTTCTATACCCTGTCCAATAAGTTAACCGTTTTTTGACAGATGTCTTAGAATGTAACCATTCCAGATTACGTAAAAGTTAACTTTAAAATGCGTAATAAAATAAATATATAACCTGCCTTATCTTATTGCATTATCTTATTTATGGCTTCTTACAGATATTATAATACCGTACGTGTATCAATCAATGTATTGTGTTGCTGTAATCACTAGTTCCATCTGTCAAAAAACGGTTTACCTAATGGACAGGGTATAGAAAAAAAAACTGTCAGATGTCAATTTTATTCCACGAATAAAAATTATCTGTCGATTGAAAAATCAGCCCTAAATGAATGATGAAAATGAAATAGACGACTGCTATTATTCCGACAGCTACGGCTATCTATATACATATTATATTTGCTGTCGGGGGCAAGGAAAATTAGGTTATCAAAATGTGTCACTTTAGATACGATAGCTTGTCGTATGGTTGTGAATAGCTACGCTTGTCTATAGCAAGACGAACGTAAAGGATATCTTTTGCTGAATTTGACTGTCAAAGCTGTTGGGATTTCGAGTACCTAAGTATTGGGTTCGATCTCCGAGTCGGGTAAAATTATGGCGATTTTTGATAATTTGGAGTTTGTAACTGTGACTGGCACCCAAATTGCGTAGCACACTGTCAATCACAATCCAGGGGAAGTGTATTCATAATCCATTGCTTCACAGGTATGAAAAAATCGCCTTTCAACAACATAAGTGACGCAATGAACATGGTTGAACTGTCAAAATTATAGGAATTGCCATCAATTGTCATTTTATGTGTTACGCAATTACCCCACGTAAAATGGCAATGGGGTCGCCCCCTTTCGACAGAGGGGTTCCCACAGCTTGAAAAACTGCCGGCGTAACCTTCGCCAAACCTTTTTCGGTAAAAGGATTCATGCAAATTAAAATGATATAATACCTGTATCCATGAGATCTTCTCTGTCGGTAGAAAAATATTCGCTCTTTCAAGTTCTTACAAGTACGCTGGACTTCATACTATCGATGACAAAATGAAGATATTTGATTTTCGCCATTTTGGAGCTGATAGCAACGTGAGCGTCCGTGGAACTAATAGTTTTGATAGCGAGTTTTACAAAAAAGTAAATAGTAAATAATATATCTTTCATGATAGAAATGTTCTAAATATCTCGTAGTAAACACAAAATAAACAAAAAAGTCTTATTCCACAATTTAGACCTAAATCATCAGAGACGTACAGACGCCAGCACATCAAGCTACTACAAGCTGTCAAATTTCTTTAATAGATTTTCAACTTTATCGCTAAAGCATTAAGGTTCAAGGTTGATTGGGAAAATTTGACAGTTTCGGGTTGTAGCTTGACCAGTGACCTGCTGGCGTCTGTACCAAAACAACACGACGGCTATTTGCAACAATGTGTGAGTTTTAGTTCGTGAGACGCTCGAGCGGGGCGCTTTGAATCGACACAAAAAATAACTGTCATTTCAGTATATTTAGTTCAGCGCACTTGTTTTGTATAGGTCAGTAAAACTGTAACGATATGACAATGCTGTCAGTCTTTGTTTCCGGATGACAGCGATGAGGACGAGTACTTCGACGCCTAAATATCCTTTTGTTTTTGTATTTATTTATATAGTCAGTTAGTTAGTCTTTTAATTTAGTACCTAGTGTAAATAGTTAACTTTATGTCGTTTTAATATCTACCTTCTTTTCACAGAACGATCAGCAGACGAGCTTCAGCAACCCGGCGAAGGGCACGCGACCAATGCCCTCCACGCACCCCATGCCCCCGGGTCACCTTAGTAATAATAACGGGTAAATATACAGCTTTAATTATAAATAAGCGTCTCCACTAATTGAGTTCACCTAACACATAGTCCAGTGCCTGCCTGGGTTCGAATTTACGTCCTACAACTCGTAAGCCGGGGCGGCGTGTGCATCTAAAAGCGTCTTTACATTTTGAAGAAACCTCTTGGTATGCAGCCCCAAAAATATTCCTGGCGTGGCATAGCAGGAGGCGCGCCCGCCATAGTTACTAACAAAATGGACACCATGGTCTGAAATAAAGCACCTTAGCATGCATACCGATCAATTTGCGACGCTGTTATACAGTCAGCGCCCCTTTTATTCAAGTCTTTTTAATCTCATCTGTAACAGAAATTATGTCGGAACAAAAAGTAAAACACAGGTTCATAAGTGTATTATCAACAAGTGGCTTCAAGTCCACCGGTTGAACATGTTCGAAACGGTTTCATTTCATCGCTTTATGTCCTAATGTTCTGCTGAATGAAGCCTACTGATTTGGTTGTTCTGAACTTGTTGCTTGAATTTTTATGATTATTATTCTTGTTGCATAAAATCGAATAGGTTCCAGTCTGGGTGAAGATATTGACGCCTGCAACAGGCTGCATTTTATTGCATTTTTAATATTTATCTATGCTATTTGAATATAAAAAAATAACAGCCGCACGGGTCGATCGATCGATCGATCAGTTTAAGCTACGCGTGACGCGGTTGGTCCGTGGATGGGTAATCATCTTCATACAC
Source organism: Apamea crenata (assembly GCA_949629185.1). Classification (NCBI taxonomy): domain Eukaryota; kingdom Metazoa; phylum Arthropoda; class Insecta; order Lepidoptera; family Noctuidae; genus Apamea; species Apamea crenata. The sequence goes on from OX451375.1 coordinate 2,042,454, forward strand.
CAAGACCCCTCCATGTCTCGGAAAGAACGTTAAGCCGTTGGTCCCGGCTGTCATTCGTGGATCTTTGACAGTCGTTACGGGTCGTCAGAAGCCCGAAAGTCTGACAACCAGTCTTAATAAGGGGTATCGTATTACCCAGTAACTGGGTAGTGAAGGTCAGATAGGCAGTCACTCCATGTAAAATACTGGTATTCAGCTGCATCTGGTTAGACTGGAAGCCGACCCTAACATAGTTGGCAAAAGACTAGGCAAATAATAATAATAATTTGACTTTAAAAAAATATTTAAATATTTACGATATCGAGGTGCTGAACTGTAGAATAGAATAGAATAATGTTTATTATACGAGTATACACCATAATTATAAATGTATAAATTTACATAAATTTTACATAGGGCGACACAACATGCGGTGTTATCGGTAAAAGCAACACGAGGGAACTATGTTTTATTTTACAAAAAATATTACTAGTTTATGCTCTTGAGACAAAACTGGAGGCCGTGTACAGACGTATTCAATTCGACTTGATTTTTAATCGAAAATACAACTACCTATAACATTTTGGCACAATCAGCAGGGACGAGGAACAGGGTGTAAAGTTCACTCATCCTCCATAGAAAGGGGAGACAGGTGTCGTACAGACTGGTGTGGTGTCTGGTGGGCAACTATGCTAGTTGGTATATATATGCTATTAGTGGGTATATATGCTAGTTGAGCGGTAAACTCTGCTTGCGCGATGCAGGAATTTGCGTGACGTCAATGTTATGCATAGTTCGCATGTGGTGATATAGATGCCGCCACAAGACTAAATAAATATTATAGTAAAAACCGAATATTTTCAAATAAAAAATCGTTCGAATTAACGTTACATCTACTTTGACGCGTTCGTACTTGCCGTCCAGAATGCACAATATTACAAGATAATGCTCACGCGTTGAAAGCATTATGTCAAGTACAACATCAAACATTCAACAAAACTTTTGCTTTTACCAATTTTACAGTTCCTTTCACATGAATGGTGCATTACATCAGAAAGCTCAAGTTTGTAACATCTTATTGTATCTTTCATGAAACTTAATTACCCTTGAAATTGAAACAAAAGAACAAAACAGTTTTTAACTCAAAAACTTCCAAAAGAGTTAAATCAAAGCAAATAAAAGAAAGTACGCTCTTTTACTTTTTACAAAGAAAATTATAAAAAGGATCCCTATTAGATACGGAATTCAGAAACCGGTCCCGAGATCCGGGTTGCTACGGATTTTTAGGATTCCGTAGCGGAAAGGGAAATTGCTGGAATCTTTTCTCGTTAGTAAAATTTTCTTCGGGATTCTTTCTCGAATATCAATGCTTCTTTATAAGGAAAGTAAATAGGTAGTATCTGTATTTGGGACTCCACGTAACCTTATGAGAATTCAATCAATTTAGTAAAAATTCAAATTGCCCTAACTTATTTTAGGCTACCTCTGCGTACTCATTTCATTTCATTTAATCAATAACAATTTACATTGTGTCTGAATGTTGTAACAAAGATAATTAAAATGATAACAACAGGTTGAACACAGAATTAAATCAGTGCAACACGATCTCATTACCTACCTACATTAATATATTATTTACATTCATAAAAATTCAAAATTAAAAAAAATGTCAACAAGAAAAAAAAAATACATGTCACTAAGTCCTACTTAGTGAATTTAATTTCCAATAATAAAAATTATAAAATTAACTTACAATGTTCACTATCCAGGCATATATAAATACTTACTACTTATTACACATAATCAGTATAATTTAGAAGCATTTTTTAAATTTTGTAAATGTAAGAACCATGGATCCGCTTTTTATGATATTTTGATGTTGACTTGAAAGAGCATGGCAGTTGAGAATATGTCATGCTCACTTAAATGTCTCACTGATGGTGGCGCGTGTGTTGGATCATTCGGTTCCCTACAAAATGGTTGAGCTGAGTGGTGCTGATCCACGCGTCATGTTCGTGAACGGGCGCCGTTGGTTGAGACTGGTCATCTCTTAACTGCCAGGGCTTATTTTTAATGTTATATTTTAAATTGTTTCTTTTTTTACATTGTTCTCACATATAGAAGCAATAAAAATAATGTACCCAGGATGTTGTAATAATATCTTGATTTAAAAGAGTGTCCGTGGAGTTTCTTGCCCGTTCTTCTCCATAGAGATCTACGTTTTTGGAATGGGCGACTAGCTTCAACTTTCTGACTAACTGACCGACTATTTAATTTTGACAATTCAAAAGTGCCTGCAAATGGTTTAATTGAAATAAATGATTTGAGTTTGAGTTTGAGTTTCAGCCTATAATGTTCTCACAGCTGGGACACAGGCCTCCTCTCTGTGAGAGTGCGAACTACTTATCACGTAGAAGTAAAAGCAGTCATAGCATTCGTTACTGTATAAATCAAATCAAAAGTTATTTATTCAAATTAGGCTGAGAATTAGCACTTTTCGAACGTCAAAATTACATAAGACAGTCCCCCAAAAAGCCCGCCTTGCACCACTTAATAGTGCTTTCGCTGGGAAGAAGAAGTGGCGCAACAAACTCCCCAGTAGAACAGCTGTCTGTTCAGTTAAAAAAAAAAAGCTGTAATACTCCTCTTGTCATGACGTGTCATGCCCGTCATTGTATTGTGTCCCACCTAGCTTCAAGAAAGTATGACACTCGCGTGTTACAGCTGAAAATCAGCGTTATATAGTACACCTTGTGTTGTCATCTGACATTATGCTGAGCTGAGGCCCTTTTGGCATTATATTAATTGTTTTCTGTTTTTTATTGTTTATATAAATTACAATTAATTAGGAATTAGAAAGAATATTACTTTAATAATAAATTATTAAAGTAATTTTCTTTCTTTATTTCATTCAAAGTCTCATCTGAGTATGCTTCCAATTTCATAAGTAATGTTAAAACGTGCCATATCCTTGTTTTGTTATGTGATTTACCTGTATTAACATGAACAATTATACCTTTCCAGCGAAAGTCAAATATCAACAATAGAGACAGCACAAGTGCAGATCCCGACAGTGACCTGCGAGCTGGCGTCTGACATATCCACGAGCGAAGCAGGCGACACCCTGCCGCCACCGCCCGACGAACGGAAGGATACGCTCAAGGTAGCCTACCAGGTAATCTGCCAACAATAAATATACATAGTACATAGATAACAGTGACCTGCCAGCTAGCGTCTGACATATCCACGAGCGTAGAAAGGTCCGCTCAAAGTAGCCTATCAGGTACCTAATGTTCCCACAATCAATACCTATAATTTAGATGACAGTGACCAACTGTTCTATTCCGTAAAAATCTCACCGTGAATACCTATATGAATTGAGCTGTAAATAGTGTTAATACTTAGCATCTGAAGGCCAATTCTCGTAATTTAAAACGTAAGTTAAGCTACGGTTGCCACGGTTGATCCGTGGATGGGTAACCCCTCCGTGCCTCGGAAAGCATGTTAAGCCGTTGGTCACGGCTCTCATTCGTTCATCTTTGACAGTCGTTACGGGTCGACAGAAGCCCAAACGTCTGACAGGCAGTCTTACCAAGGGGTTTCGTATTTCCCAGTAACTGGGTTGTGGAGATCAGATAGGCAGTCGCTCCATGTAAAATACTAGTATTCAGCTACATCCGGTTAGACTGGAAGCCGATCTCAACATAGTTGGGTAAAGGCTAGGGAGATGTTGACTTTTAGAACAGAACATACTTAAGTATATGGCTAATCAACCCCACCAACTTATCAACTAGCCTTAGTTTAGCTTCACTACCGCTCTTCAAAACTCCATAGGTAAGCTACAGGGCGACTCAAGAGTCAAGAACAGGTAAAGTTTAGTCTATCACTTAGAAGCTACCTAATGTAACTGTTAGCTGTGGCTTCAAGTTAGCTGAGTCTAAGTTAACTACAAGTAACAGTTCTAGGAGCGATCCTAAGTTCGGTTGACTTTCGGTCAATTTGCTCACCGTGATCAGTTGCAGTCAGCTGTTTGTTGATAGATTTGTGTGAATCAAGTGAACAATAGTCAATCACTATTTTGTTATGACTAGTCTATAATATGTAGGCGATCTATTCTGCAAAAATCTCACCGTGAAAACTTGAGTGACGTGAGCTTGAAGTGAGCTGTCAATAGTGTTAATCAACACAATGTGTGTTGTTGCATTAGGTGGAATGACAGCTCACTGCAAGCTCGCTTCACCTAAGTCTTCACGGTGAGATTTTACAGAATAGACCAGCTAGAACTACAAAACTCTTTAGAAAGTTACTGGTGTCGCCAGAATATACTAGTCTACATTAGGAGACTTCTAAGCTTAGCATTTACTTCTCTATGACTTTATAGCATGTGTAGCATACATGCATGCGTGTGTGTGCGTGTGCATGGGTGTGTCTGTGCATAGTGTGTGATGTATATTGTAAGCATGATATGCAGTCTTTATAAACCTTACACCCTGTGGTAAAATGATGCTAATTATGTTCTTTTACGTATGTTTTGTGCAAATATTTTAGTTTTTTTTTTGGTGCAAGAAAGTAAACTCTATCTCCGACTCAGTTCCCATCGGGTCAATTTTTGCAATGCTAGTTAAAGAAATCACCCTTTCATTCCCCAGGTTGTAACATCAGCACAAGTACAAAAAAACCCGTTGGCTTCCTGTCCATTGAGAAGCTCGACGCTCTCCGTAAACGGAGAGCTTCAACTGCAGCAAACTCGGGGCAGAGCGCCCAGCGTCAACATAGATGCTGACATGGTCTCAGAGTTAGAACCATCGTCGTCAGACTCCGGCGTCGTCAGCCGCTGCGGCGGCGTCAAGCCCTTAAAGCTACGCATCTTCAAAAAGACCGATAGAAAACAAGAGAAGTCTCAACCAAGTAAATCAGAGTTAGAGCCTGCGCTGCCAAAGCCACACAAACCAAGAGACCCAGAAAGAGAAAAGAAAAGATTAGCGAGAAAGAAAGAGAAGAGAGCTACTTTAATTCTAGGGTTAATAATGGGGAGCTTCATCGCTTGCTGGCTGCCATTCTTCTTCTTGTACATATTGAAAGCGGCTTGCAGGAACTGTGTGATACCTTCCAGCGCGTTCGCGATAGCCTTCTGGCTTGGTTACATGAATTCTGTTCTGAATCCTGTGATCTACACAATCTTCAACAAGGATTTTAGAAGAGCGTTCAGGAGGATATTGTTTAAGTGATGTTTAGCCTACGTGTGCTGTTACCGATGCGTAGCCAACAGGATCCTGATGGCTCAGCAGAGGGCAGCACCGAATCTTTACAATGTACGTTGAATGGACTCTCAGTAGTTTTAATAATGATTGGAACGGTTCAGTGATATCCCGGGTTTGGGCTTTGGCTGATATTATTTTATTCAGGACTGAAATATATATTCAATAAAATTAAGTCAGAATTCGATTTTTAACCAACTAATTATTAATAATTGCTTGTTGAAATTATATTTAGTTGGTTAAGAACTATGAATTGGATTGAATCAAAGATAAGGGTGCGTTTTTATATTATAGTGTTAATAATATCAGTCAAGGAGCGAAAATTCAGAAAGCAATCAATAGAACAGTGGTGAACAAAAATTACGCTTACAGATAATATAAAATAGAGGATATTTATCTTATCATAATGTCTTAGGTCAGCTTGTTCATATTTTTAAGCTTTTTATATAGAACCTATGGTCATTTCATGTGCAACTATTAAATCATTAAGTGCCCGTAATCTAGACATTAAAAAATACCTAACTGGTTAAAATTGTGACTAGAGTTCAACACCAATAATTATATAAAAATAATTATTTTTTAATTATCTAAACTGAGTAGTGCCAACATTAAGCGAAAACTGTCAGTAGATTAAGAAAGTAATTAGAAAAAATCATGAGGTGACTGTAATATTTTGTTGCAATATAAAAAAAGGAATTGTAAATTATAAAATACATTATTACGTAATTCATTTCGTAGGATTTTTTAATATTCGTAGCAAAAATCATAGATTAATATATAAAATATGAAGAAACTGCAAAAACACTAATGGATTTGAAAAATTATACATACTTATGATATAATTATTCCTTTAATAGTACAATAAAGGAATTACATAGCTTTAATGTCATCAGATTTTGTAAAACATTAATTAGCATTAGCTGTGTTAGTACCTGTGTCCACTGTGGAGTAACAAATAATATATTAAAGGTAGATTGAAGAATTAATAATGAATAAAAACAGATAAATTGAAATTAGTTGTTAGGATAATTAAAACTCTATCTAACTAGCCTGTGCTGTCCGACTGCAAGGAAAAGGCCTCCCTCCCCCTTTTTCACAAAATTATGTGTTTTGCGAGTGAAAAAAACTCATTGTGACAAATTGATAAAAAATACTAAATTGTTTTTCTTCTGACAGGCATTATTACTTCAACTGCCTACTTACCAATTATTATTTAACATGATAATAATTTTCTGCTTAAAAATACTTTTTGTAATTTTTATTTAAAATGTTATTTTGAAGAACAAAATAAATATGAAATTACGTTTATTGATATCCAAAACCACGCAAATTAAAAAGACTCTCTCAGAAATCTACCAAATGCTACAATTTTAGTAAGATTACACACGATTCGAGATAACATTGCTTAAAACAATAAAAAGAAACAATAAAACTGTTATAAATAATGACGAAATAATTAGTACGTTACACCACAGTGGGTAGAGGTCTTAGAAACTTGCTAGAAAAATCACTATAATAGCTTTTAATTGATATTTAAACACATTTGTTATATATATTTCTTTAAAAAATCCCTTGAAGACTTACCCATACGCTTATATACGTACAAAATAGAAGTATTCGTAGTTTTCATGTAAAATTATTTGCTATATTGAGTAACCTAAGATTCACCATTCTAAATAAAAACACAAATGAAATGTATGAATTGTTATTTTTAAACGTTGAATTTTTTTGAGAAATGTTTCGTAATATATTACTGCTAAAATTAAGATGTTTCCGGAATTAATAACTACTAATAATTTAAAAATTAACAAGAACTTAAATTGTTAGTATATAATTTGAAAAATATATCTTAATTATTTTGTTGATTGCGCAATTTATGAAAGATTTCTCCAAAAAATATAAATACCTATGAACTAAATATATATTTAAAACTGTTAAATCACAACATCTATTAAATAAAATACAACAAAAATAAAGCAATCATTGTAAAGATGCGGTGTATAAAATTATACTGATTATATTGTGAAAGTAATTAAAATTATAACAAATATACATATTTTTATTTGGTACCAATGTCATAGAATAGATATTTTAAAATATTATATTCCAGAGATATAATTTTAAAAAACTATTTTTTTTTAAATACAACAATTTATTAAGTAGGTAATAGATGCAGAAGTTTATAATTCTTTCACAATGTGAACAGTCTTATGTATGTAGGTTAAATATATTTTTAATTAAATAAAAAAATGACTGTGCCTCTGTGCCTATCGACAAGCACTACACAACAATAAAATGCACTTTATTGAAAAATAATGTAAATATTACAATTAGTTTAATTTTCCTTTTGTCTAAGGATTTTATTCAACCAAGGTTTTGGTGGAATTTGATAATCATAATTTAAAGGTTTTTTAAACAGCGCTGGTCGCTTTTAGTATATTTTTATTTTAAGTTTTCATTGTAAATATTGTACTTATATTTAGCTCTTAAGTTATATGTTAGATAAAATAAAATTAAATATAATATACCAAAAAGAACACCAAATACTTCCTGTAAATTTTTCTAATCTTATGAATAGTAAAACGTTTTATCCAGTAAAATTTTAACCTTGTATAAATATATTGTTTCCACCTAGTACATAAGGGTTGTTTATATTTTTAGTAAAATGTAGAGTTTCTTCTATACTCTTTTGTTTGTAATCCTTGAACCGAAATCTTTAAGATTTGTTTTTTTTTTTCGAAATAAAATACTTGTAATTTTTTACACTTTAAAATTTTCCGTATATTTTCTATTATTTTGTTTAAAAGTTTATCAACTATACCTACGACTGATGATAGTTTTTAATAAAATTAAATCTTTTTCCAACCTCAATACAATTGTAAATAATATTTTCTCAATAATTATTGCGAAATATCTTGTAAAATAATTATTAATGAACAACAACGACAACTTAATTCTAAATCGGTGTAAACTAGATTCTTGGATCTTAGAGTTAATAATTAATAATACTTAATAATTAAGTATTATAACTATTTTATAAGTAAAATAATAACATTGCAACACCATTGCCGAATAGTTATAAAATTAGATTTTTAGATAAAATAATTATTAGATATTAATTATGTACTGAATTCAAAAGCAATAGAGAGTGTAGTTTTCTTTTCGTATATAATTTTTCACTATTTTGAAATTTCATATAGTCTTCCAAAGTGTGTGTGATTATCAAATATGTAATAATAGTTACCTACCTTTCCTTACTTGTTTATATAAAAATACTAAAAATATTTTTCTGTTGTGTTTTTTTTCTGTTTTTTATATGAAGAATGTGATTGATGGTTTTGTGGAGAAAAAATATTTTTGATGCGGAGTAACAATTTTTTTATGAATCTAGAACCCCACAATCTAGCACAGAGCCCTTGCTGGTTGTGCAGGTTCTATTTTGAAAGTCGTGGAGTCGACTTTAGACTTTAAAAATTGTTCACACAACACTTCGTTAAAAGTGTTGCGCGAACGAATAAAAAATGCAATAATTTAAATTTAATTTTAATGAATGAAATTAAATGTGAAAAATATTATTTAAGTGTGTAAAAGTTTTTCAAAATACATACAGGTTTTTGTACAGCTCTAAAAATCTTGTAAAAATACAATTTAATGCCATTATTTCTTATTTAGTGAAAATATTTAGAATGTTTTTAAAAATTAAATAACTTATAGGTGGCTATCCTGTGTATCTAGTAACTTGTTCAATAAAAAATGTTCTAAATTAATAAAAAACTATTTATACTTATAGTATAATAATCTATATAGTATTTGTTAAATATTTTAATTTTTAATATATAAAAAAATTCGAAACGCGTTACGTTTATATAGTTCTTTATAAAAAAAATATAATTATAATTATTAAAATCGTCTAAGACTATACGATTAACTATTAATTCTTATCGACTCAAAATGTAAATGAAAAAATATACGAAGTACCAATATACAAATTTTAATCTTTATTAATTTGTTTTATTCCCTGCAAACTTACCTAAAAACTGTATACGAGTCATCAACCTGCTCGATATACTTAACCCCTATACAAATGATGGGTGATAAAAATTCGCCATGTACAGAAGCCAACACATCAAGCTACTACATTCTGTCAATTTTTTTTATTAGATTTTCAACTTTATCGCTAAAGCATTAAGGTTCAAGGTTGATTGGGAAAATTTGACAGCTTCTTGTAGCTTGACCTGCAGCTGGCGTCTGTACATTGCACAAGCTGCAAATTGATTGGTGATCGCGGTAACTTTGTTGACGTTAGCAGTAAATGGAAGCTGCTACATTATGTCTATACTTACTTGTCTGCCTCGTTGTTCGCGCGACTGCTGAGCGTGGGGTCCTGGGTTCGATTCTCAGGTCGGACAGTGGTATTGGGTTTTCCATTAGTAATTTCTTAGTAACAGTCCGGAGTTTGAAAATTGGCGGTTTAATAACCGTCTCGGATAGCACGTAAAGCCGTTGGTCCTGCGCCTAATCTCTCCCCGGTCGTGTCGGATTGCCATCCCATCGGACTATGAGAGTAAAGGAAAAGAGAGTGCACCTGTGTTTGCGTACACACTTGCGCACTATAATATCTCCTGCGTACCTGGCTGATCTCCGTTGAGATTGGCCAGGTACGCAGGCCGTGGCCGAAATCGGTTGGAAGGCTACTTGCTTGCTTGCTCTTGAGAACTGATGAGGAGAAACTAGCAAGCAACATTTTCTTACATAAAACAATCTTAATACTGATCTTGGTATCTCAAACTCACAACCTTAAAATCACAATCCACTTGCTCTGGGTACCACACTACTAGCCCCGGATCTAGAGGGGGGCAAGCAGAGGCCCGTGCCCCGAGTGCGCACTTCAGGGGCCGCCAAATTCATGCGTGGCAGACAAGTGCACCACCAGCGCATTGCAACTAGGCGATAAATGTGCCGCGCAGCACCTAAGTATTATCTTTCTGACTGACATGACTTAATTCCGCCATCATTGTTCTATCAACGGACAACCCGTCGTAAGGCGAGTGTCCACCCATACATTGTTGACACCGCCGCGATCCGGACGAAGCGTTTCGCCTCATCGTTTAAACCGCGTAAATCGAAGGACTGGAACAATTTGCCTACAGCGGTCTTCCCGTCCGATTATAATTTAAGTGTCTACAAGGCTAGAGTGAATAGGCTCATAATAAATTAGTGCTCTTTACCATCAACGATTGCATCACTGCTTTCCATCAGGCGGGATCGCAGTCAAGCACTAGATTATATCATTAAAAAAGAAATTGGACGAATGGCAAAACACGACTTACTTCAAACCCTATCCTGTCCTATCCTAATGTCTGGCATGTTTATGTAGGTATATAAAAAAAGCTTTATGGAAAAGGTTAAGTACCAAAAGGGCAGGGGGCGGCAGGCAGCATTCTTGCCGTGCCTCGAAAGCATTCTAGACCCGGGTTTCCACACTACCGACGAACATAAGACAGTACTTTAGTCCTGGGGGTCTACTCCGAAGTAGTATCGGCCGAATGTTCGGCCGTTTCCTGCTACCAAGTTACTATTTGGTTCGGTCGGTCTCGATCCTACACTCCTACACTCTTTCGAATATTGACTATGGTCCCGACCTAACTGAGCCGATCCGAACGTTTTTTCGCATTTTTCAATAATATTCGGTTCGGCCATGTGTCGGTCCGATCCGAACATTCGCACTTTGCACTTCGGAGTAGACCCCCTGGATACTTCAGTACCCAAACACGCTCAACCGAAACGACAGAAATCGATCCCATACCTACCATCATACACTAAACTTCATTCCATAATACAATCTAAGTTTTGTCATTATGATAGGTATTGCGAATAAGACACAATGGGAAACTAAAGTTTATTACCTACTGTGACTATACCAGACTTGTCCAACCGTTAATCATAATAAACTAAATATGTTTCGGCAGGTAAGATATATATAGATATCGTAAAAGTTTAGTCTTGACAATAATGGAAGTAGTTGAGAGTCTGAAGATAGTCTTATAAACAGTTTATGATGTCATGGAAATATGATCCTAAAAAGGTACTGACGTGAACATAAATTCCTAGGCTTAGGAAAAGTTAAGATGTATGGAAAGGAGACGTTCCTTACATTATCTACCAGTACACATCCTCCTACTAATATTATAAACGCGAAAGTTTGTGAGGATGGATCGATGGATGTTTGTTACTCTTTCACGCAAAAACTACTGAACAGATTTTGATGAAACTTTACAGTAATATAGGTTATACATCAGAATAACACATAGGATAGTTTTCATGCTGATAATTCCACGGGATTGACGCTTATGCGGGTGAAACCGAGAGGCACTGCAAGTCTTTTATAAATCAATGGCGGCATGTATGAAAGACTAGCTGCGCCCCGCGATTCCACCCGCATAATTTTCGATCCCGTGAGAATTTAGGGATAAAAAGAATCCTATATGTTAATCCTGGTTATAAACCATCACCAATGTGTGCCAAATGTCATCCAAATCCGTTCAGTAGTTTTTCCGTGAAAGAGTAACAAACATCTATCCATCCATCCATACATACATCGATCCATCTATACAAACTTTCACGTTTATAATATTATAATAATATACAATAGTAGGATCATCACTAAACTTGATTTTTTTTTTGTTGTGTTCGTAATTTTCAGGGTAAGGTTTGTATGATAGATTTTTTTTGGAAACTGTAAACCTACCACAAGATGTCGGGAGCGAAGCCACGGACATCAGCTAGTAAGTAATAAATATTTTATGTCACCATACCCTTCAAACCGAGCAATGCTGCATTTCCACCAGCGGTGTATTTACGTAACTCAATAACACTCACACACTCACAGTAGGAATAGCTTTCATTTTGACAGTTCAACAACATTCATTGCGATATTTACGTTGTTGAGAAGAGAATTTTTTCGAACTTAAGAAGCAATGGATTAGCAATATCGTTTTAAAATGGGTGCTGATGTCTAAGAGCCTATTTAATTTAATCTGCTGAAATTAATAGCCAATTCAATTACATCACATGAGATACCTACCAAGTGATCAGGCAGAATATCTATCAGCGTCTTAACTGATTTTCAGAAGCCGGTGTTCTCTTTCGCAAGGATATTTACCACCCTGGTTTATTTTTTAATCCCTGAGCAACCTAACTCATCATCATCAGTCTCTTCCAGTCGCACCAGTTGCAGCTGAATACCAGTATTTTACATAGAGCGACTGCCTATCTACCTCCACAGCCCAGTTACTGGTTAATACGATAAACATTGGTAAAACTGGTTGGAAGACTTTCGGGCTTCTGACGAGCAGTAACGACTGTCAAAGATCCACGAATAACAGCCGGGACCAACGGCTTAACGTGGTTTCGGACGCACGGAGGTGTCTTTATATGAAAATATCTGATCGATCAACCCATGCGGCTATTATTCCTTAGCCACAAGCCCTTTTCTTGCTTCTAATGTTTTATAAATAAACCTCATCAGATTGGTCAATCTTCGCAGATGATGCTGAACCTTGTTTACGTTGGGAGATCATTAATTGCTTAGTCACCAGCATCTTTGGACGCCCAAGTTCCTCCCCTGACTAAACTAAGTATGCATGGAAAACAAACACCAATATCCATATAAAACTACCACCAACTATACTCCACGGTTACCAAGTTTCCAAGAGTCGCGGACAGTCTCGATCAGCGATGCCCCGCCGGGACAAGACTCGATATATAATACATAATGTAGTTCCCGGGGAGGCTCACATATAGAAACAAACGTAGGCAACTTGATTGTTGAGTTAGGCACACTTTGTGAAGTCCGGCTGGACATACGGGAGGAGTGGTTGGGCAGCAGGAAGTGGACGAAGTACTCAGCCACGAGCCCCTAATCTTGATCTGTATACATAGGCTCAAATTAAATTAGGTAGCGAAACTCCGCACACGTGATGGGTATATAAATAATTATGATGAAACAAAAAAAATTATTAGATTTATATTTTTTGGGGTCTAGGACCGTAGTAATAGTAAATATATTAGATTAAAAATCAGTTTTCTTGTTTGAACTTAACACACGTGATGGTTATCAATATCTTAAAACACCATAAAACAAAAAAAAAGTTTTTCAACTGACACTTCAAGTTAGTACACTACCAGCGGTCGTTGACCCAAAAACTATTTTTTTTTTTGTTTTATTATGTTTAGATACCGAAATCCATCACGTCGGCGGAGTTTCGCTACCTAATTGAATTTGAACCTGTAGATTGAGTCTATCCAAATACAGATTCATAATTCACCGTTCTGATTGTTTGTACGGTATAAGTAATTATGAAGAACCAAGGTACTTTGCTAGTTGGTCAAAGACACCACTGACTAACAGAGGTATAAGTTTTGGAGCGATCAACAAGTTTCAAATTTCTGACTAACTGTTCGACTCCGTCAGAAATTCCCGTAAATGGTTTAATTTAAATAAATGATTTGAGTTTGCGCAGTAAGGAGTGAGGTGATCAAAATTTTATTCTAAGTCCTCGTAACTATTTTCTATCGAGCATTTTGGATTTTTTATCGATTGATGTCGGGACGTTGTATATACGCTAGTTTCACGGTAAACTCTGCTTGCGCGATGCAGCATTTTGCGTGACGTCGTTGTGGTGCGTAGTTTGCATGTGGCGATGTAGATGGCGCCACAAGTCGTTATCTCGGTAGTCACATCTTTCTAGACATATTATTGTTGACACAGTCCATAACCACAAACAATTTTCATAAAAAGAAATATCTTAACCAACCATAATACAGTCTAAAACCCACACAAAATGTTCGTCATCCTCTCCAACCGTGTGAAGGGGAAGTCAGCGCGCGCCACTTGGGAAATGTCCTGTTAACTTACACACAACATAATTGAAAATACGATTTCAAATTTATGTTCTGCCCAAGTATAGGGCTAATGAAGTTGTCCCGGCTGCCAACTTGCTTGCGATACTTTGGGTAAGTGTGTGATGTGAATTATGAGTACTGAGGAAACTTTGGGTAGGTTCTGAAGTAGGTATGTAGTTTGTAAATGTAGGTTGGAGAATGGAGGGTGATGAAAAGTGTTGTAAAAATAACTTAGCGTAATTTACGCCGCTTAGTGTGAGATGCCAAAATTACGTTGAACTCATTATCATCATAATCAGCTTATAATGTTCCCACTGCTGGGACACAGGCCTCCTCTCTGTGAGAGGGAGTGGGCCGTAATCCACCACACGGGCCCAGTGCGGGTTGGTAGATGTCACATGAATTCTTGGTTAGGACAAGCCGGTTCAGGGCAGTTGTGATGAAATAATTTACACAAAGTAAAGCTCCTGAATGGGTTCCAACCCACGACCTACAACTTGTAAGTTGCGTCTGTTGCCACTGCTCTCGATTAAGTATATTCAAGAATTTTCAAGTAACGGTACCTAAAGCGTCGTAGTAGGGTCGAGATTTGGTCCTAGCTTTATTCTTTTGACCAAAAATATTTCAAGAAGAAATCTCTATTTACGCTGATCTTGTCCTACCTGTCCCAACGCGCGTTAGTGCTAACAAATAAAACAGAATAGGCGAGCAACGAGCATCGAGTGCGTGACGGCGACGAGCGAACGTGCTTTCCGAAGCACGGACAGCAAACAGTGATAAATTACATTAATCAGCACATGGGAAAATACGAATCTCAAGGGCTGATGATCGAACCCCGAACCTCCAGCTCGGAAGTCGGACGCTCTTACCACCCGGCCACCGACGCTTCTTTAAAGCATCTTACGTTCATAGACAGCTTTATGTGTCGGGGTGACATCATGACGACCGCACCGGGTGACAACCATGCTTGCTACCCACTGCGTATTGTTGCATGGATGTTTGAAAGTTTAAAAAACATTCAGAGAGATTATTTTAAACATCTATGCAACAAGATAGGACAGGTGAGGATGCCAATAAATTCTTCAATACTCCTTAGGGCCGGGTTTTTATCCATACTCAACTAATTATTAAAAATTAATAATTAGTTGAGTATGGATAAAAACAAAAATTAAAAATAATTAAAAATAACAATTGGTTAAATTTTTGCAAAATATGTTTTCGATCAAGTTTTAATAATATAATTGCTAATGTCAAATAATTCATTATTATTTAAAAAAATAACCATTAGTGACCATTAGATAAACTAACAATAGATCAAAAAACACATTTTGCAAAAATTTAACCATTAGTTACGAGTACTATTTTTAACAACCCTTATTTGATTTTCCAATACAACTTCACCACCACTAACTAATAATTATACACAACCAACCTACTAGTATTATCATAAACGCGAAAGTTTGTGAGGATGGATGGATGGATGTTTGTTACTCTTTCACGCAAAAAGTACTGAACGGATTTGAATGAAATTTGGCAAGCAGATAGTTTATAACAAGGATTGACACATAGAAAACTTTTTATCCTGATATTCCCACGAGATCGAGACTTATGCATGTGAAACCGCATGTGAGGCGCAGCTAGTATAGATCTACGAGTATATCAGCAAGTACCGTCAACATGTCAGGTTAAGCATCGCACCACGCTAACTTACGCAACTTGTACCGACGTAAACTTAACTGTAACGTGACTTAGATTGAGAATTATAACAACTATCGTTAATCCCAGTTAAACTGTTCTAGCTTGTTAAGATCATGTTCTAACTAGAGTTAAAGTGTGGTTTTGAGTTATCCTTAGTTCGGCAAGTAGAGCGTAAATATTGGCTTAAGTCTGTTTTCTGTAGTCTTGTCTGCACTGAAAACGGTGAAGGAAAACATAGTGGGGAATCCGGCATGACCAAAAATTCGAAGCCATGTGACATCTACCAACCCGCACTTTGCCCGCGTGGTGAATTATTAACCCACTTCCACTTGAAGAGATGACGCCTGGGTCCCACTCCCAGCAGTGGGAACAGTAGAGGCTGATTATGCTGAATTTGTATTCTAGATCGAGGTTGCGAGTTTTTTTTATTTAAAACTGTGGATTTCAATAGAATATGAATGTGGACGCCGCCAGTCTTACCAAGGGGTACCGTGTTATTTAAAAACTGGGTTGTGAAGGTCAGATATACAGTCACCCCATGTTAAATACTGGTATTCAGTTGCATTCAGTTAGACTGGAAGCCAACCCCAACATAGCTGAGAAGCGTAAATGAAGTATTCGTATGTCAATGTAAGAACCGTAGCACGTGGTGCAGATACTGTAATTTCTGCCTAAGGGGAAGAAATCCAGCAAATCGTATCGATGGTCTGAAAAAGCAGCGGTGACTAACTAGATGCAGAAGATAGTAAATACTGTCCCAGTGCAGAGCAAAGGCCTCTTCTCATACAGAGAAGGCATTGTTCACCACGCTTGCTCAAGACGGGTTGGCAATTTCAGTCTTAAATCGACTATAAGTCCAGGTTTCCTCATTATTATCATTCCTTTACCGATGTCAGCAATGTCCAAGATGCAGTCAGAAAGTACAGCTACTACAATCTGTCAAATTTATTTAATACATTTTCAATTTTATCGCTAAAGCATTAAGGTTCAAGGTTGATTGGGTAAATTTGACAGTTTTGGGTAGCTTGATGAGCTGGCGTCTGTACGTATGAATCAAAGATACTCGCCCGGATTTGAACCCACAACTTCGAGAATAAGCTGTCGGGGACCAGGCGGGAGAGGCCTATGTATAACAATAGACTGCGACCGGTTTTGATGTACCGAAAAAAGTACACAGGAAAAAGATACCACGCTGCACATCAAATTTACGAGCAAAAGATATCGCTCCGTTATTTTAGCCCCAAGTTCTACAAGTTGAAGCTATTATTAAATAACCAACACCAACTTTGTGCAAACAAACAATTCAGAACAAACTTTGTAAACAAAAACAATCGCGGGAACATTTAAAACAAATATTTATACAGAGTGTTTCAAGCTATCGAAGATGGCATTTCTGGAGCAGTTGATTACATAATATTGGCAACATAATATTATTATTAATATATGAATTATCTGACCTTTTTTTTTGCGGATGGGAAATCATCAAATGACCCCTCCCGCTATGGGTGGAGCGGAAGGGAGTGTCAGACTCTTACTGACTAAAACCCACCCGTGTTCCTTCCTTAGCCCTTTCTGTTCCAGTGCAGCGGTAACCCTTTCGGATGATCCCGCCGCCCTGGCAGGCTTCGGCCCTATCGAGCCCCTTCGTCTGCTGACATCTCTTTGAGGCGCGCGTGGAACACATACGCGCCGCCCAGCACGGGAAATTACCTGACCTTAGTTTAAGAATTATATACTGGATGAAATATTAACAGAACACGTTAAAGCTAAATAAGGCTGCGTCCGTCTACATGTCGCGATAACGCAATAGTTTGCGTTACGCAAACTACACTTCGCGCGGTCACTCTCGCACACGACTCGATTCTCGCTGCGAGAACGAGAGTTTGCAAAGTGTAGATCGCTGTAGTAGCATAACGTTCATTTGGTTCAGCGAACCCAAACGCGTGGTCGCGCCGCCAGAGGGCGCCTTTCGGTTTTCTGTACAAATAAGTGACATCTGAACGCAAACGATCTCTTTGATACGGACGCAGGGTGGGTCAGGCATACCTAGATTAGGCTAAAAGTATACCTACAAAGATTTCAACCCTGCAACCAAGTGCAGCAATAATTTAAACCACCACCACGACAAACAATTAAAAAAAACAAAATTTTACATTACAGAAAAAGGTAAACTTTATACAATTGAACACCTAAGTTTGCAATAAGTTTTCCTAGCTCCCACTCCCCCTTTAAGCATTGACATCGTTTATTAAACCATCCTGTATACAGTAGTACAAAATCTGCAGTTTCTTAAAGCGTGCTCCAAAGTTGGTGAGATTCACTTAGGATTAAGTTGGAGACATTCGCGTCGGGTTTAATAAGTTATGAAGACCTGAAGGGGGTGTTCCATTTTATGATTTATTGTTTCCGACATTATTTGGGGGATGAAAATGTGATGTTGTGTAGCCCACAACGACGACTTTCCGCGAGAAGAGAAAGGTGAAAAAAAAATAAAAAAGCTGTTTTTTTTTTATTTTACCGTTGCTTTTTAGGGAAGTTTATTTGTGCAATTAAAAATGTCTGTGAACTTAAGTACGCGTAAAGATGCCATATTCGCATAATTTGCGTTCTTTTGGGATATCGCCTGATCTTAATGCTGCGGCTACATTGTCGAGATAACGTGAACTATACTTCGCACGCTCGCTTTTTCTCAGCGAGACGTCGAGCGGTGTGTGAGAGAGGGCGAGAGTTTGCCTTTTCGCGATAATTATTAATCAGATTATTTCTGATAAAATCAATCCATACAATAAAAAAAAATAAAAAAATACAGAGAAATAAATGATTAACTATTATAAATTAAATTATTACAATTATAGGTACTATTGTGTTAGTAAAATCTTATACACTATGTTAGGCAACAACTCAACACCCATCACAATTTTTTTTTTACGATATAAACTAGTTCTTGACAGCGATCTCGCCTGATGAAAAGCAGTGATGCAATCGTTGATGGTAAAGCGCACTAATTTATTATGAGCCTATTCACTCTAGCCATGCATCCATTTGTTCTGGATAGGAAAATCCGCACGAGATACAACCATCTGCAGGATACTGTTGCTACTGCTTCGCACGCGCTGCAATAGGGTGGCTACTTTCTTCCGTATAACCGCATTGAAGCCGTCCGTTCGCGCCTCCGCAAACATTCCGGACTACAATAGCGAGGCAGCTGCATCAGCATCCTGACGACGTTGACACGCAGTGCACCAGAAGCCCGGCGAGTGATAATGTGGCCCCAGCATTATTCTTACAGACCAAAGAGAGTGAATAAATCCTTAAAATACTTTTTAACAAAACTCTACCTCCATACTTCTATCTGACTGACTTTCTGTCACTATTAAATCCAACGAATCATTGTCTATTCTCTATTTACATATCGCAATGCCAAAATCAGTGAAACAAACTTATACAAAAATCAAGCAAAAATGCTTATAAGACTAATGGGTTCCCCTGGACTGGTCGTAAGTCCACAGCCTATGGGCACATGTGTTTCTGCGTGTGCGCACCGCGCCTTTGCTGCTTTCCCTCCATTTTCTTCCCTTGTCTATCCTGCCTTCCTCTGTGTATAAAAGGTACTGTGTTTTTAAGGTGTAATAGTTGATCGACGATCTAGCCTACAGTTCGCATTCTTATTCATCGCAGCTTAGGCTGTCTTTCCACCAAGGATATGAAAAAAAGACCGAAAGAAAGAAAATTAGTTTTTTTGATCTGGCACACAATATTCACACAAAAATAGAAAAAAACTTAAAATGGTATTCTGAGCCTCGCGGCTGCGCCAAATAGGCCCAGCTCAGCATGAATGTCAGACAGCTACTGACGCTGGTTTTCAACTGGACCCTATGTTAAGAGGACGTCGACGGATGATTTGTTGATGTTCATAGCTCTTTGCTCGTTGTACCAGTGAAGTGAGGTCTCACAAACACGCGGACTGTACAACGCCCTGCGTGTGCGTTCAGGAGGCTGATGAGGCTGCAAGCTCACGGCCAAGTAATAACAACCGCAAGAGTCGATCGATCAGGTTAAGCTACGCTTGCCGGTCCGTAGATGGGTGACCATCTTTACATTCCGAGACCCCTTCGCGTCTCGGAAAACGCGTGTATCCGTTGGTCCCGGCTGACATTCGTAGATCTTTGAAAGTCGTTACGGGTCTACTGGGTTGTGGATGTCCCGATTCTGTAGCGCAACAGGGATGTTCGCGGAGTCGCAAGTAGATATGCAACAATGTGAAAACGATGCACAGCCCTGGAGGTCTACTCCGAAGTGACACATTCGAATGATCGGATCGGCCCGGCACATGGCCGAACCGAATATTGTTGTCTGGTTCGCAGTGTTCTAGCCCCAGGGGCATCCTAAGGGCCTTCGTGCAGAGGTTTAACTTTTGAAAATCGCCAATCCGCCTAAAGCAAGTGTGGTGATTAATGTTCGTGCCTGCTCTTTGTTCCTTCTCTTCTTATTATGTTGCCAACATCAAAATTGTTAGCATAACTTAACATAATCAGCCTATAATGTTCCCACTGCTGGGACACAGGCCTCCTCTCGGTGAGAGGGAGTGGGCAGTAATCCACCACGCGGGCCCAGTGCGGGTTGGCAGATGTCACACGTCTTCGAATTTTTGGTTCTAGGACATGCCGGTTTCTTCACGTTGTTTTCCTTCACCGTTTTGAGAGCAACTGTGGTGATGATAATAATTTACACGAAGTAGAGCGCCTGTCTGGGTTCGAACCTACAACTAGACAGAGCAGTGGCTCTGTGCCACCACTGCTCCACCTGCTGGTGACATAAAATGTGTTAAATATTATTAATAATTTCCAGGTATGAAGTGTTGCGAGTGTCATATAGTGCACCTGGAGGATGATGATGATGAAATTTTCAAGACCAGTGACAATTCTGCTAGAGAGGCTAGATCCTCGGCACTTTGATAATAAATATTACGATCCCATTGGCCTGTTTTTACTTGTTATACCTAAACCTAATGTCACGACGCTGTATTTCTCGAAGAAGGCAGAAGTGTTCACTCAATTCAGCCTATCGCAGTCGACTGCTGGATGTAGACCTCTCCCAGACTGCACAAAAACACCTTGTCCTCCGCCTTCCACGTTCAGCGGACCCAGCCACCTTCATATGGTCGTCGGTCCATCTAGCACACTACGCTTGCCGATATGCTGTCTCCACTCTAGGACTCGTCTGCTCCACCATCTATCGGTCCTTCGGCATACAGAAGTGATGTAGCAGAACTATAAATTCCCTAAATATGATATCAGGTGGCTTACCACCAGCTCATATAGCAGGGCAGAAGATGAACCGCACTGCTTTTTGTACTAAGTCATAGAACAAAAAAGCGGTGCAGTTCAACTTCTGCCCTGCTATAAGAGAAGTAGTTCTATTCTGTAAAAATCTTACCGTGAAAACATAGGTGAAGTGAGCTTAAGGTGAGCTGTCAATACCTAGCATCAAGTGGATTGACAGGTCATTTTAAGTTCACTTCACCTAAGTTATCACGGTGAGATTTCTACAGAATAGCACCGCTGGTGGTAAGCCCCTAGAAAGGTGTGGTGGTCACGTGCTAAAAGAACCGAATAAATTCTCTTTTATTCTATGCTTTTTTACTTGTCTATACTTTTCAAGCTGTCACAACTTTCAACCCCGGTGTCAATACGATAGAAATCCAAAAAAATCATCAAAAAATATTTAAAATTCCCGTGTAATAATTAAAAATCCTTCTTCATTTCTGTTAGTGACAGTGTGTGTTTCTAGAATATTTGAATGTCCTTTGTCTAAGCTAAAATCAATTGCAAGCCAGACGGGAACTAAGATTTTGGATCTAAACTATGACAGAACACAAAACACGGTTCAATTTTACCTATGTAAATTAATATTATTTTGTATCGGAAAATTTGTACCTTACAAGCTTAAAACACAAACTAAGCTCAATATCAAAGAAGAAGAAAAAGAATAAGTGACGAATGAAACTGATTCCTGAATGTGTATTTTTATGCATTTATTAATGGTAATAAGTCCTTGTCTTACGTGCCTTGTTTGTTGCTACACCTGCCTAACTTGGGCTACCCTTGAAGACGAGGAAAAGAATACTGGCAGTCTTCCTAAACTTAACAAGGACAACCAATCACGAAAATAGCAACGAAACTAAGCACAGAAAATAACTAACCTCGCTATTATAAAAAGTCTTGAGAATTGTTTAAAACATGCTTAGTTTTAAACATATGTAGATGTGTTGTTGCTACCTTTGAAGACGAAGACTAAACTTGATAAAGACGACTAAGCACAAAAAATTAATCAAAACTAAGCACAGAATAGAACTAAGCTCGATAATCCAAAAAGGCTCAAGAATAGTCTAAAATATGCTTAGTTTTTAAACATATACATATGTGTTGTATACCTTATTTGCCATTCTGCCCGTTTTTTGTGCTATTCTTAGTGGCATTATACCCTATATTATGTCCATGTTTAATTTCTTGCTGTACTAAAAACGAAGAAAAAGAAACTTTGCAAATAGTTGACAATAAAGTTTGCGTTTGCAAGTGTAACACAGTGCAGGTGGTATGAGAATGTTTTACTAAGTGTAACATGTTAACTATTAAAGTTTTTGAAATGCATATCACCTCGTTTGAATTTTAGCAGCGTTGGTACTACACTAAAATTCATTTTAAGATGCACTCTGACAAAAATCTAAGATCTTTTGCTCGCGACTTCGACTGCGTGTATTTTGATACAACAAAAATCCAGGATGAAAAGTAGTGTTTCCAAGTCCTTGTCTGACATATTACTATCGGTTCAGTGGTTTAGGCGTGAAAGGTAACAAACAACAGAGTGAGTTACATTCGCATTTATAATATTAACACTTAGCGGGACACTAACCACCCCCTGGCGTAGTAACAATAAAACTTATATTTGTCTCGTTCAGTGTCATTTAACCCCTTTCATCTCAGAATACCAGATTCGGCGATTAAGTATGAATCGAACGTCACGTCACGTTTTCGAACGTCAAAATTACAAAAGACAGACCCCCATAAGCACTAAGAAGTGGTGAAGGGCGGGCATCTTCACCACTTCCTAGTGCTTTCGCTGAGAAGAAGTGGCGCAACAAACTCCCCAGTAGCACCGCTGTCTGTTCAGTTAGAAAATACTTGATTGTATACAATACTAGGTATGCAAAGTAATTAATATTACAAGACACAAAACATTAAATTAAATTATTTACCACTAGCTTCTGCTCACGACTTCGTTCGCGTGAAATTTCGGCCCATCGCATCGCATCCCATCGCTCCGTGCTACTACTTCGTTTTCGCTTAGTGCTCTTTGCGACTTTTTTTGATTTTGCTCGGCTCCTAAGCGTCGTTGCGTGATGTTAGATAGCCTTCCTTATGAATTGGGCTATCAAATGCAATAAGATTTTTTTTAATCTGACTGTTAGTTCCGGTGATTATCCCCTACATACATTACATACATACAAACAAATACCTCTTTATAATATTAGTATAGTTATGTCAGCTAGCCACGCCAACGGCCTATGGTAGTATGGATGGAGAATAATAAGTTGTAATTTCCTTAACAATGGCGATGATTTCCAATTTAACTAGATAAGCTATAACCTCTCCTCTTATCTCAATTCATAAGGGGACGGCGTAGTTGTCATAAGATACGAATGAATTTCAGAATCTGTAATTTAGTTGCTGTATAGAATACCGATGTAATACTCGTAAGTTTAGACTAGGTTACCATGCAGATTTACGAGCTTTAATTATCAGTAAATACCGCCCTGTGGCTACTTAAATAGCATTACATAACAGCACGCCTGTATTCCCCGGAGGGTTGGACAGAAGTTTACCTATAGTACACCCACATTTCACCAGTTATGTTTAAGCCTTATGTAAAATGGAAGCGAGACTCCGAGCAGACTCTGAGCTGCTACTGATAAATTCTGATGGAAAAACCCAAAAACACGTAAATACTACATCGCTACGCTATGCCACTTAAATAATAAAACGATAAACACGAAGAGGCCCCGATATCTACAGAACTAACAAAAATAAATATTTAAAATAAATGGCATACGTCTTTCACGGTAAATCGAAAACTCAGCCACTCAGCCACTTCTGGCAAACTGACTGACAGTGATGTGAAGATACCTAGAGCACTGTCAATCAACTGAGCCTATCGCAGTCCACTACGGGACATAGGCCTCTCCTAGCCACAACACCCTGTCCTCCGCCTGTCGCATCCAGTCTGTCCCAGCCACCATTTTCGTCGCGTCCCACACTACGCTTGCCAATACGCAATCCACAGCACAGAACATTGTACTTTTTTTGTTAAAAAGTACAATGTTCTGTACCTCCAAGCCTCTTTTCTCACTTCACTTCGTTTCAAGTTTCACTGATGAAGAAGTTTTTAAGCATAGAGTCTATGCTTTAAAAAAATAAACTGCACTGTAGAGACTAGTTCTAGCCGTCACTTTATTTTGAAAACATGTGTCATTATAAAATTCTCAGCGGTAATAAAATTTAAAATTAATTAATGCGTGCGTGTTTTTCTCCGATTTCTGTTTGTTGCTGGCTTCCTATCTTCTGTCTGTGTCCCTGGATCCTCTGCGTACCATTCTGCTGTCCAAGCTGTCTTTTTCTCCTACCAAGCTGGTATTTACTCCTGTTCTTCAGTGACAATGCTGATGATGCGGGTGTAAGGTCAGACCAATCCAAATACAGACAGAATTAAAATAAATAATCAAACTTAGTTTTATCCGGAAAAATTACAAGTAATTGTAACGCAAAATTTTAAAGGGGAAACAAACTAAGCTCACTTTTTAAAAATACAAAGTAAGCTTCGTCCTGAAAAGAGAATGAGAGAAATAAATACATGTGTTTTATAATTCTTCCACTAATTGTAAGTCCATTCGTTTCGTGTATCCCATGTTTTAATTGTTGCATGAACTGTGCGATGGACATAAAAGAGTGCCCGGACAGCTGCCCTCAAGTCCATAAAGGTGGAAGCTGCTAAAGAGACGAAGTAAGCACAGAAAACTAAGCTCAAAAACAAAAGCAGGTAAATCCTGAGAGAATGCAGTAAGCTGCTAATGTT
This sequence comes from Apamea crenata, assembly GCA_949629185.1. Classification (NCBI taxonomy): domain Eukaryota; kingdom Metazoa; phylum Arthropoda; class Insecta; order Lepidoptera; family Noctuidae; genus Apamea; species Apamea crenata. Next base: position 2,067,422 of record OX451375.1, read on the forward strand.
TGAGCAAATGAAAATAAGCAAGTAAGCTTGCTTTTTATGAAAATGTATAGTTTTCAAACAAACGTGCTTCAATACTTGCCCGTTCTTGTTCATTCTGTAGGCAGTTTGATAGTCCGTTTCAAGCCCATGTATGACGCTGTGCAGTGCGAGAAGAGAAAAGAGAAGGAGGGTGTGCAAATGTTTCAGTCATACGATGAGATTGTCTTTTAGTAAGAGTAACATGTAATTATTAAAGTTTTTGAAGTGTTTGTTCACGAGTTTTTGTTAAATAAAAAAAATAAAAAGGTTTATTGCAGAAACCTGTACAACTTTTACAGTAAATCTTACATAGGGACCTCCTTTTAAGTAAAATATATACTTGTGCTAGGAGGCCCCGCTCTTCAATGACAAATTATAAAATGGTAAAAGTAATGTTAGACACAAAATATACAGGATTTTTTTACAAGGGCGCCAATTGTTACCATGATTCAGCACATGATTCTACAATAGCGAAGAAATGTGTCGTCTGTTATAAAAAAAACAACTGTTTCATAGAACAGTGCAATACCTACATCGTCAAAATGTATGGCAGAGCTAATTTTGGTTCAGAATAATGAAATGAACTGTTTTTTTTTAACCAGCGCAGCGTGCAAACTGTAACCTTGAATTGGTTATTGGTTAATTTTTTTCCGGTATTTATAGCTAGTATAGTTTGACCAGGCGTCTAATACTTCTAGCCTAGCATAATCAGCCAATACAGCGCCCTAATTGCGTAACACATTATCAATCTCAATCTGAATCATTTTGAAGGATATTGCTATTCCATTGCTTCATATGTTCGAAAAATATGTCTACTCAACAACGTAAATAACGCAATGAATGTTGTTGAACTGTCAAAATGAAACGCATTGCTACTGATAGTGTGTTAGGCAAGTACCCTTCTGTTCCCACGACTGGGACTCGGACCACTTCTCTTCGAGGAGTGGGTTGGTTGAAGTGTTAAAATTTTCTAGGATATGCCGGTTTCCTCACGATGTTTTCCTTTACCGTTTTGACAGCAGTGGTGATAAAATTATTTACACAAAGAAATGTTCCTGCCTGGGTTCGAACCCCGATCTACGACACGGAAGTCGGGGTCGTTCCCACTGGGCCACCAGTGCTGCCTTTTTGTTTTAAATACGAATATTAAATCAGCATTTTTGGGGATGAGAAACCAATAAGATTCGTTACCCGAGCAACATCATCCTCACACTATCGATAAACCATATAAAGTAGTGTTGCCATCCTCTAGGAAACTCTTTATGAGTTAAGTTGGGTTTTAAAATTCGCACTTAACTTGTATAATGTGGAAAGTTTTCTCTGCAGAGTGCTGGTTCGATCGGTAAGAGCTTTCGGCGAATGACGAGTTTGAAGAATATTCCAGACTAGCTTTATTGCCCGGTCGGATATTATCCCACGGGAACGTACTACTGAGATAAAAAAAATAATTATATGTCACTTTATTATTATATGTAAAGTGGAAAGAGGGAAGTGTGGGCTTTGCCCTGCAGTGTGACCACTCAGGATCATAATAATAATAATGTCCTCACCCAGGTCATGAGTTTGAAGATGGGTTGTGTGCCAAATGTCATCAAATCAGTTCAGCCGTCTTGTTCAAGACATACATATTGATTTCACCGCAAAATTGATACGAGTTATCGAGTTTCCATGCCGTGAATCCCTAACCTGAAACCCTGTTCTCGACTCCGGGATTCTATTATTATTTATGTACACAACATAATTATGTACAGACGCCAGCCCATTAAGCTACTACAATCTGTCAAACCTTAATAGATTTTCAACTTTATCACTAAGAAATCATTAAGGTTCAAGGTTGTTTGGGAAAATTTGACAGTTTCGGGTAGCTTGACCTGCTGGCGTCGGTACTTTGAAATAGTTTTGTGAAATGTTAATGAAACAAACAATAAATCACTCCGAATCAGAAATCAATCTGCCTAGTCTTTTTGTTGGGGTCAGCTTCCAGTCTAACCGGACGCAGCTGAACCAGTATTTTACGTGGAGCGACTGCCTATCTCACCTCCACAACCCAGTGACTGAGTAACACGATACCCCTTGGTAAGACTGGTTGTAAAACTTTTGGGTATCTAAGTACCCGTAATGATAGTCAAGTAGATACTTGGCAGTCATTGTTGGTAGACTTATTGGTAGATACCAATGACAGCTTAGGACCTTTGTACACACACGTATTTCTAACCGTGATAAGCTACGGTTTATTCGCCGTGTGTACATAGGCACGGTCGTCAGTGTTGTATGAATCAATAAGGTAGCTTGTTAACAGACACGGTTTTCGTACCGGTTAAGGCACCGTACCGTAAAGAAACCGTGCCGAAAAAGGGCCTTAACATACTTTCTGAGGCACGGTTTTTTTGTCTTCATATACAATGGATGGTCACCTATCCAGGAACCGACCGTGGCAACCGTAACTTAACCCTTGCAGCTATATAGCATAATAGTGAAATAATATATAGGTAGCACAAAACCCTGACATAAGTCAGTATTCAGCTTAAATTCAATTTGCACTTATCAGACGGCATTGAAGATTGGCAGACGTCCCGTCGACACTCGTTCAAAGTTGAGCCACATTCGAAGCAATGCTGATGCACCAAATGGGAGTACTTGGGATTCTGCCGAACTTTGAAAAGATGAGGTATGGATGGAAGTTATTATCATATTAGAAGTAGAGGTTTTATTTGGGTGGTAGAAAGAAAGAAAGAGTTCATATTGTGACTCGTACACGAAGATCACAAACTAATTCACTACCATTTAATTTTTTACAAAAAAAAACTAAAATCTTGGATTTTCCAAAATAATTTTTACTCATTAATAGAATTTTTTTCATTATAAGGGTACTTCATTTTTTTTTTAGTAATAAGGTAGATTTATTTAGTTGTTTAATAAAAAAATTGTTTTTGTAGTTCCATGATGGAACTACTGATCTCTTTTTTAAATCACTAGCTCCATTTTAAAAGAATCTGAAAAGAATGGAACTTATGTTGATTTTGTTATCACTAGTTCCACATTATTATTTTAGGCACTCATTTTTTAAGGGTGTAAAAACACTTAGTTTTTGTAATAATTTTATTCAATAAAATCAACAACTATTTATTTTTTCTACCTTTACTTTGTTTTATAATAGGTAGGTAGTGATAGTGGTCGAAATAGAATCAGCAAACATTTATTTATTGCGAATGAATTTAATTAATTATCTCAGCCTAGGCAAACTAAGAATTTAGAATTTTTAACTTACTGTAGTCTCGCGATGAGGAAATGGGGGGGGGCTTGTGGCTAAGAAATAACAGACACACGGTTCGATCGATCAGGTTAAGCTACGCTTGCCGCGGTTGGTCCGATGGGTGACCATCTTTACATACCAAGACCCTTCCGTGTCTCGGAAAGCACGTTAAGCCGTTGGTCCCGGCTGTCATTCGTAGATCTTTGACAGTCGTTACGGGTCGTCAGAAGCCCGAAAGTCTTACCAAGGGGTATCATATTACCCAATAAGTGGGTTGTGGAGGTTAGACAGGCAGTCGCTCCATGTATATATTGGTATTCAGCTGCATCCGGTTAGACTGGAAGCCGACCCCAAAATAGTTATGTCGCTATGTTCTATAATGGAACACATAATAGTTCAACAAAGTGCTCGGACTGCACTCTCGTTAGAGTCGATCGTTATCATTGACGTCCCGATAACGCACACGTTGCGTTTGTCTTTGTGCTGCACTTCCGGTAATGACGTCTTATACGATGCCATTAGTGTTATTAGCGTCGTCGTCTAAATCCACATTATCTACCTACATGTACACACAGCTCCATTAAGTGTTGACCTTTCGGATGAGGGGAACTATAGACCTATTTATCTAGCGACCACAGTTGCTAAGGTGCTTGAAGGTCTGCTTGAGAAACAACTAAACGAACGTCTTGTGCTGCACGACAATCAGCTCGGGTTTCGGCCAGGAGTTTCTACAGAAAGTTCTGTGCCTCAAGCAGGCCGTCAGGTACTACACAAAAAGAAGGACACCTGTTTTCGCTTGCTTCCTCGATCTGTCCAGAGCTTATGATCTGGTTTCCTACGATATATCATGGAAGAAACCAGGTCAATAATGTTCGGTTCGCAGGTGTGCTGTCGGAACCATATCGCAGCATATTCGTGGCGTGTTCGGCGCGCGTTCATTGCGAACTCTCTGCGAGCTCGTTGTGTACTCGCTTCGCTTTGAACTCGTTCGCAAATCGCTAAAGAAAACGTAAACAAGTAAGGAAATGGATACCCTCAAATTATAACATCTATCGACTAGACAGAGACATAAAGGTAAAGTGACTCGGACGATAGTAGATAACAATTTCAACTTAATTCATAAGGGCTCGCTGGCTAGTTCGTCAAACTGGCGACGGCGCGTTGTGTTCCACGCGCGCCTCAAAGAGATGTCAGCACTAACTTATAGATATTATAGTGTACAAGTGCGTGCGCAGACACTGCACTCTCTCTTCCTTCACTCTCATAGCCCGATGGGAATCAAACCCAGGACCCCGCGCTCAGCAGTCGCGCTTTCGACCACGAGACTAACGGGGCAGTTGCAAGTTGACCCCAAATTGGTCCCCAACATAGTTAGGAAAAACCTAGGCAAATTGATATTTTGACATGGTTTGGTGGTGGTCACAGACATGTGAACAGCATCTAATGCACTCTCCTTAACATGAGTATCAGCATGGCGCAACACAGCTGAGCCACTAGTTCACAAGGTACAGACGCGAGACGCCAGCACATCAAGCTTCTACAATCTGTCACTTTAATACATTTTCAACTTTATCGCTAAAGCACTAAGGTTCAAGGTTGAAAGGGTAAATTTGACAGCTTCGGGTAGCTTGACTTGCTGAGCTGGCGTCTGTACACACGATACTACTTCCACTCGTTGGTTTCCAACTATACTTTCCTTAGTAAATTGTGTTTCTTCTACTAAATAACTGCATAACATCACATCACATACATTATCAGCCTATAATGTTCCCACTGCTGGGACACAGGCCTCCTCTCTGTAAGAGGGAGTGGGCCGTAATTTTAAAGTTTTCGGCGTTTTTTGCCTTGTGGTACAGAACCCATCGTGTGCGAGTCCGACTCGCACTTTTCCGGTTTTATATGAGTAGGTATGAATTAGCCTAAGTAGGTAGAAATTTGGGTTTGTGCCGAAGATTACACCTATGCCTGCCTACCCTTTTCTATTATTATAGATAGGCGCGATGTGATGTTAGAGAGCAGTGGTGGCCCAGTGGCAACGGCCGCTACTTACAAGTTGTAGGTCATATGTTCGAATCCAGCCAGGCGCTTTCATTTCGGATTTTTCAATAGTAAGTGGAAGTGGTGAAGGGCGGGCGTTTTTGGGGGACTGTCTTTTGTAATTTTGACGTTCAAAAAGTGCTGATTCTCAGCCTAATTTGAATAAATGACTTGTGATTTTGATTTTTTCATTTGTGTAAATTTCATCACACTCCTCTCAATACGGTGAACGAAAACATCGTGAGGAAACTGGCATGTCCTAGAATCAAAAATTCGAAGACATGTGACATCTACCAACCCGCACTGGGCCCGCGTGGTGGATGAAAAGAAAGAAAGAAAATATGTTTATAAAGCACAGACTTATTTTTAAGACTTATTTTTATCTGATGCATGTATTGTGTGTCTTTTACACACAATACATGCATCAGATAAAAACAAAAAATAAAGATCAAATAATAAGTGTAAAGTCCGATGTAAGAAATTAGCAGACAATCGCCAAAAAAGCCCTCAGCAAAAATGCCAGACAACTGGATGCCCACTCTCTCTCACAAACAGGAGGCCTGTGTCCCAGCAGTGGGAACATTAAAGGATGATTATGATACTCAAAGATTGTACCAACTTATAACCTATCAATAACTCAGTGACAAAACTTTAATAAGTTACAAGATACATCGTGTTCTGGTAGCTAACTGCACGAGCCACGACACACGGAAATTACGAACTATCGGGGAGAAGTTTAAAATGACAACGACTTGCTATCTGTATTGTGAAGTTTGAACCAGCCCTGTCTTCTGACTTCCCTGGACGATTGCCAGGGTCTTCGTTATAAGGAAATGTAGGTTATTAGTACAATGTAGGTTTATAGTCAAAGAGATATTATGTAATGTATTGAAAAATCCGAAGTAATGCCAATTATAAATGTGAAATTTTGGGATACGTACTTGTGACTTCATCAGTTTGAATGTCTGTTTTAATGGCGTATTTTTTTTTTTTTTAATGACATCTCGTAGTTGACCTTGAGAGGTCGTGACTACTTAACCGGACTATCCTGTGGTTGCCTTAAGAAAACTTAAAGCCTCCAGCCAGGGCTTAAAACTAATTAAAATTAAGCGACTGCACGCTAAGGGCACCCCCTGTGGGGTACGAACCTCGGCTTAGGGCGTCGCTGGGAGAGGGCAGCAAAGGGACAGGCTGGATCGAATTAATATTATTAGTGCTTTGATGAGCACGGCGTTTCCTAGGACTATCTCTGAGAAGAAAGGCCGAAACAAACTGAGAGGTCGCAGTCGGGGAGTTTAAAAAGCTACAGGCTCAGCTACGGCGCGGGCTGGCACTTCAACGAGCAAGGGTTGGGGGGGTTTAATGGGCGTAACTTCGATCGCGTCTATTTATTCGCTCGACGCACTAACACAATACATCATCGGTTGACTGTGTAGGGTTAGGGGTGGTCGCACATCTGACGAAAGATGCGTCGCGTATCATCGGTCGCGTAACGCCAGAACGGACAGGTAGATAATACCTAAAACACAATCAACACACTCAAACGATAATGCGTTGGTGTGTCGAGCATCTAACTGGAAGTTAACGAACAGAGGGGCAATTCTCGTAACTTTAAGAACGTTCACAGTCTGATCTCAGTCTCAATCTGTCAAAACATACTTCTAATTTCCCTACATTTTGACAAGTTTTTGACATTTGTTTGTTGCCGAGATGAGACTGCTACTAGATTTTGAACGTTTTAAATTACGAGAATTGGCCTTCTGATGTGCGCCGACCCTGAATGTTTTACTATCTACTTGTCTGTCTGGCGGTACGCGACCGACGATATGCGACGCATCGTAATTTTAAGAATGACCTCAATCTCAATCTGTCAAAAATACCTCTAATTTTCCTACATTTTTGACAGGTTTTTGACATTGATTGTCGCTGAGATGAGATTGCAACTAGATTGGAATTATCTTAAAAATATGCGATCAACCTTACTTTTTATTTATCAATGGAGGTGGATGTATGCTTGTTACTAAATCACGCTGTAACTGCGGAACGGATTTAGATATAATAAGGCGCACAGATAGAATATGACTTGGATTCAAATATACTTAGAATGTTTTTTATCCTAGTTCTCGTAGGAAGTGAGTAGATTTGCAAGTAACAGATTGTCTGAATAAGAACCATTTAAATCAAATATCAAGAATATTATTCTGCACTTCGTAAGTATTTCTCAGTCGAAAAAGCCAGCAGGTCCCGACGTAAGTTCAAATCTAATATCCCTTTTTATCCAAGGATGTAAGAACTTGCGTTTTGTGACAAAAACATTCATAGATTTAGATTTATCAGCTTCCGAAGCCGGGTTACAAAGTTTTTCGTAAAAAAATAGATAAAACTACAAAGAGATTAGATCTGGGCTTAGTCTGACATAGGGTTTTCCTTTTCTTTTTGGTTTGGAGAAAAAACAAAAGCTCTTTGTAGCACAAACACACTGCTTTTTTTTGGGTTGAGCAGAATCTGCAAAATGTTAGTCCGAATGCTTGTAAAGTCACTGTTTTAAAATACAGAAATACCTACTCCCGTGCACTAGTTCGCTTGAAAGCGCCCTTTTCATAATTAGCCAGGTAAAAACTTAAAGAATATCCTCCAATAGGAATCCATGAAGTATCTAATAATAGTAACAACCTGCAAGGTTCAGGAGCCAACACAACCAGCCAACCAGTCTTACCAAGGCGTAACGTATTATTACCCAGTAACTGGGTTGTGGAGGCGATTTAGGCAGTCGCTCCAGGTAGAATACTGGTATTCAGCTGCACCCGAAGCCGACCCTAACTTAGTGGGGAAAGGGCTGGGCAGATTAAGGACCGCGGAAATTGGCATTAAATAGGGAGTGACCTACATATGCCCAGCCGTGGGTGAAGTTAGGCCAGAGAGATATAGAAAGGTTTCGGGTAAAGTGAAATACTTTTAAGATGGATAAGAATAATTTTCCATTATACCTACTGCGGTGAAGGAAAACATCGTGAGGAAACCGGCTTGTCCTCGAACCAAAAATTCAAAGACGTGGGACATCCACCAACCCGCACGCGTGGTTGATTTTGGCCCACTCCTTCTCAGAGAGAGGAGGCTTGTGTCCCAGCAGTGGGAACAGTAACAGCTTTCTTCATCTTCTACAAAGATGCAAGTGTAAGTCTAAGATAAAAACTTGTGACGTGATCCAAACTCACTACTTTATAATATGTTAAACTTTCAACTTTGTGTTGTTATAGCTAAACTTTGTTCTAGCCATGGTTTTTTGTGCTAGTAATAATTCGAGGGCAAGATGATGCTTTTTAATGTCAGTGAGGTATGCAATGTTTTTTCACGCTGCAGTCGTGGCCCAGTGGTTACGGCCGCGTCTTAAGAGTTGTAGGTTGTGGGTCCAAGCAGGCACTTTACTTTGTGTACACTTTCATCACCACTGCTCTCAAAACGGTGAAGGAAAACATCGTGAGGAAACTGGTATGTCCTAGAACCAAAAATTCCAAGACATGTTACATCCACTAACCCGCGCTGGGCCCGCGTGGTGAATTCCGGGCCACTCCCTCTATCAGACAAGAGGCTTGTGTCGCAGCAGTGGGAACATTACGTTTACTAATTCGCGGTCTCCACACAAGAACACGTCCATCCATCATCAACAGACGGTTCTGCGGCTAATATGGCCAGCCCATTGCCACTGCAGCTTGCTTATTCTGTGAGCTATGTCGACACCTTTTGGTACCCTTTTTTTCCAGGGGTGGTAAAACCTCATGAATGTCCGCCGCCCTGGGGTGGGCGGCGGGGTCTGTTAGACCCTTACTGACTAAAAACCCCGATGTTCCATCTCACACCTACGCCGGAGGTCGCGGGAACATATGATACCTTTGGTACCCTTTTTTTTTTTTTTTTTGTCGCTGAGAAATGCTTTATGCATGCCCGCCTCGCGGGGGACGAGACGGGGTGTGTGGGACTCCCTGTCGGAATGACAGTATACCCACTAAAACTCAGCGGTGTTCCCTCATTCGCCGTGATGGGAGGGCCACGGGAATAGGCATAGCCTTTACCTCCATAGCCCTCCCGGTGCATGCCCGCCTAGATGGTATGGCGGGCCCCGCATGCCCCCCACGCTGGGGGGCTACGGGAATGGCCGGGAACACCTAGCCATTCCCGTCCAACACTGGTGGAGGCCTGTGCAATGCAGGCAACGGTGCCCCCGCACCAGTCGCCTGCTGGCCCCCACGCCCGCCTGAATGGCGGGCCCCGCATGCCCCCCAAGTTGGGGGGCTACGGCCGCAGAGGATAGGGAGAGCGGCAACGACACACCGACACTGCTCTTCCCCTGCGGCCCCACCGCGTCCGCCATCGAACGGTGGCGGCCCCGTCAAGGCCGCGGAAGGTAAAGGGAGCGGCAACGTATCACCGACACTCCTCTCCCGCCGCGGCCTCCAATCCTCAGCCGCGATGTCTCCCTCACGGGGGACATCGCGGCCCGCCTCAGGTAGGCTGCGATGTCGCCCAAACGGCACCGCAACCTACCCGCTGGCCGCTACGTCGTCGGCTTAACCGCAAAGCCTAGACGAGCGGCCCCTCATGGGGTTCCTCTTCGCTTCACCGTGGTCCAGCTCACCACGGTTACTGAGCCCCCCCGCCTCGACAATGCGGGAACCCACCGGGGGGGACCTTTGGTACCCTAAGCTAACTTTACTACCAAAACCCGTTTATTTATTTACAATCTAAAGAAAAACACAAACTATAAACCAGCGGCGTCATGTCAGCACTTTCCAAGATTATCACTGACACAGGTTTACTGCCGCTTTCCACAGAAATTGTTATTTTTCAAGTAACTCATAAAAATTGTGGTGCGCCTCGTAAAATACGAGTGAATCGTAAAAGTTTCAGAACAGCGGTTAATATGGTTTAAATTTTTCATAGCAAATTGATACAATGTGGTGGATACGATAGGGAATCTCATATGTATAGTTTTTTCAACTTTAGGGATCTCTCAGAATATTTTCACCACAAGCGCTTGAAACTCGGGTCCGGGTTTGATCCAGAGGTCGGAAAAAGTGCCCAGTACTGGATATGTGAACACATATTTCAGTACTGAGCACTTTTTACCACCCCTAAAAGTGATACCTACCAGTGCGCCAATTTGTTGGCTCCCAAACCTACTATTATGAAATCACTACTACTGAAACCAGCCCGGAGTTTGAGAGTTGGCCGTGTGATACCCGGAAAACACGTTAAGCCGTTGGTCCTGCGCCTAATCTCGGGTCGTGTCGGATTGCCGTCCCATCGGACTATGAGAGGGAAGAGTGAGTGCACCTGTATCTGCGCACCCACTTGTGCACTATAATACCTATCTCCCGCGTAGGTGGCTAGTCTCCGTTGAGATGGGCTGCCATGGCCGAAATTCGATCTGGAGGACTATAATTATTATGAAATAGGTCTTATCTCAATGTGGCAATCGTTATTCCATGAAAAAACCGCTTTTAAATTCGCTAAATTAATGCTAGTGACCAAACTTATTGGGGCAATCCGCTGGATGCAGGCACAGTACAGGTTGATCTGGCGACGCTTGGGAGGCTTATGTCCACAGTGGACAGTTCTCGCTAAAAACGATGATGATGATGATTGGGGCAATCTGTTTTACTCTAGCAAGATGAAGATACACCTCTGATGAATGTACTGTAAGTAAGGGGCCGTCCATTAATCATGTAGGTAATGTTTTTTTGGCATTTTTAACAGAGGAAGAGGAAACAGGCAAGTCCTAGAAAAAAAAAAAAACGAAGTCATATAATATAGTGATGTGATCTACCAACCCGCATAAGGTCCGCGTGCTGAATTACGGTTCACTCCCACTTGAAGAGAAGAGGCCTGTGTCCCAGCAGTGGGAAAATTACAGGCTGATTATAAAACAAATAAATAGCATTTAGATAATAGATTTTTTTTTAGTTTATGATTGTATTAAATTTTAATTTTTGTTTTTTTTCTTGTACGATAGACGATAATATGTATAATATATCAAGCTATACATTTCCAGTATAAGCTGCCTTCGCATTGTACGAAAAGCCTATACAATGCGAGGTCAGCAGTCAGAAATGTATAGCTTGATATGTCGCCATATGAACAGACGCCAGCACATGCTACTACAATCTGTCAAAATTCTTTAATCGTTAAAGCATTAAGGTTCAAGGTTGATTGGGAAAATTTAACAGTTTCGGGTAGCTTGACCTGCTGGCGTCTGTACACTGTACAGCCACAAAACTAAACACAAGGTGTGTTCAATTCAAGGTACAAAACATTAGATTCCAATGTCATAATAGCAAAGATTCCCTCAGTTCTCCCGAGAACCATTAGCTACCTCCACCAGTTTGATGGCAGAACTAAAATTTTACGCTCAAATAAAGTGCTTAAGATCGGACAATAAGCAGTTATCTCTCCGAGCAGTTTGAAGATATTTCTACATTTATGTGGGCGTACCTTACGTGTAAAATTGGTGTTGTTTGAGTTGGAAAGTAGCACCCTCCGTGCCTCGGAGAACACGTTAAGCCGTTGGTCTCGAGTCCCGGCTGTCATTTGTGGATCTTTGGCAGTCGTTACGGGTCGTCAGAAGCCCGAAAGTCTGACAACCAGTCTTACCAAGGCGTATCGTATTACCCAGTAATTGGGTTGTGGAGGTCAGATAGGCAGTCGCTCATCATGTAACATACTGGTATTCAGCTGCATCGGGTTAGACTGGACGCCGACCCTAACATAATAGTTAGGAAAAGGCTAGGCAGATGATGATGATCAGGAATTATCTACGTAAATGTTTGCTAAGCAAAGCCGCTTCCCATACAGAAGAGCGAGGATTGGACATTATGCTTGCTCACTGTGTGTCTGGCACCCTTTGGGTACGAAACCCTTAAAATGGTAACTGAACCACAAACGACCACAGCAACTCGTATTGCGTTCCCAGTGTTTTATATCTAGACACGAGTCCCACAGACTTTTAAGGTATTTAGATCTACAAACCTAGCTAGGTAGGTGCTGAAATGCCCCATAATATTATATAACCTATTTTCACTTAGGAACAGTAAATAAAAACGTGCGGTCTAAACTAGATCCTACCTAAAAGACGTGATCTCCGTCTCCGCGGAACCTGGGTCACGTCCCGTGCAAATAACACACGCGCGCAGGTTTATTTTATTATATTTTGGCGCGAAACCGCCGCCATTACGGCGCGCGGTGGGCATGCATCATATTGTGATATTTTTTAAAAGAAAAGAGATACCTATTGTTGGGTATTTTCATTTTGACGTGCTTTTTTCATAATTTATATTCTTTTAGGGATCGTAAAAGCTATAATTTTGTTAGATAGTGAGGTATTAATATAGGTAATACTCGTAATAAGGTCAATTTTGGATATCCTAGTATCGATCCATTGATTCTTTGATAGGTACTTATTGCATCGGTATACTTAGGCGTTACTTAGTTTAAAAGGCTTCGTCTTCTCAAGATGGCTTCTGTAAAAATGTTTCTACACGCAAAGACAAAGACATATCTATAATCGTCGGATATGGTAGGTACAAAGATTGTTGGTTCATATGAATAAGTTGGAGACAACCGCCGCTACTAGCGGCATACGAATATTTACAATGTGAACTTGCACTTCCATTGCAAAAGCCATACACAAAGTGTATGTCAGCAATATGTTGCGATGAATATTGATGTACACGTGGGTCTAACTAAAATGTGAACCTACCTAATGTACGTACACGCATATCAGCATATTATGCCGATTGGCGCAGCTAGAATAGTATACCTTACGTAAAGTCTGCCAGACCGTACTTCGACCATGGCAGCCACTTTCAAGCGGGACTAGCCTTCGGAACCCAGCACCCTAATTGCGTAACACACGATCAATCGGAATCGGTTTCATTTTGACAGTTCAACAACATTCATTGCGTTATTTAGGCGTGTTGAGCAGACAAATTTTTCGAACTTATGGTTTAGTAATTTGCTTCAAAATGATTCAGATTCCGATTGATTGTGTGTTATGCAATTGGGGTGCTGGTCTCTACGCTCAGCAGTCGCGCTTACGACCACGAGACCAACCGAACTTACCAAACTAGGCTGCAAGTCGGGGCGGGGACAGTCGGGTCAGTAGTTATGTGATAAGTACATACCTTTTAAAATGCGCATTTGTGTTCGATAGTAAAAAATCGAGCAATAAGCAAAAATAAGTAGGTACGGTACATACATATCATCTATTCAAATTCAATTAAAATAAAGCAAAAATTCAATTAAAGTTGTAAAAAAATAAAAGGCCTGTTTTGACATTGACAGTTCTAGTAGTTAATAAAGATCAAATTCGCAATTTCTATGTCAATGAAAACACGTATTCGTTTGAATGAAACTGACAGGTGTCAAGAACGCATTCTCAGATGTCAAAACGGGCCTTTTATTTTTTGACAACTTTAACTTGTACCTAGCAGTTGCAGTTGACGTCAGTGCCCAGTGGTCTACTGTTTACCACCATGAAAAACGAGACTACTGGGGGCTTACTATGACCTTTTAAGAAAACGTTCAATTTTCATTCAGTTCAGAAGCAGGCCTAATTTAGTTCTGCTAATAATCGTACTATGAGAGTAATAAAAGTGAACGACTATTGAACGAAGTTCACCGAAGTTGAGTGGTAATGCTTGTCTGTGGCCTGCTGTAATGCCATTGTCTTTTTAAAAGGCATCGTTCAAAAACTTAAATCTAATTTTATTTTCACTTTACCGGTTTTTTGAAAATAATAGAAACATGAGTTTCTAGGGTATATACATTTTTTAACTATTATTATGTATAACAAGTTACCTTGATACATTATCTAAAAGCACTACAAAGCTCAATTTCCCGTTCAAAACAACTTTGTAACTTTGAAGGATTCAACGTGATTTTGAACGTGTGTGCTAAGTCAGGCAACAATTTAAAAAAATATAATTTTGCGCGCCAAATAAAATGTTATAAGTTTGTATACCTCTTCGTAACTTTGTTTACTTACATGAAAATATCATAATGGTGTACTTCACGCATTTATAATAGGAATGTCGCTTCAGAGATTACTGATGAATGTGGTGAATTTATTTTTAGTGAAACACGAACAAGTCGTCGTGTTAGTATGACCCAACTGCTTCGCCGGGAGTTCTTAAATAATCATAGAGAAATTGCAGTTAGGTCTACCAAATCCACCCAAGCACGGGAACATAGCAAGATAATGTGGAAAAGGGCTGCAGAGAGAAAATAGTATTTTTGCTCCCCCTTGTATTGTAAAGTCTAATCGTATTACTTATACCTTAAAAAAGTAACCAATTTATCTTTTTTAAATGGTCATTTTTTTAATTATACCATAACCGGGGATCACGAAATCGAAATAAAAAGAAAATGTATTGATAATGTACTCATTCCCGACATGGTGGTTATTGTAATATAAATACGTATATTGAAGCGTATTTAACGATTGAAATTAAAAAAAAAAACGAATTAAGTATATACCTAATTACAGTTTGAGGTGGTAACCAAATCTATTTTTATTAAGTAAAACAATTTACTATTGACGCTGCAGCAGGTCCTCCTGTGTTTAATCTATTTTTTAAGTTTGCTTACTGTTGCGTAAAAATCATCGTGAAACGGATTGTAGGTTTTGGTCTTTTGTCAGTTTGGCTCTAGTGTTGTTACTCAGTTATTAACGGTCAGGCACTCGATTGACTCGATTACATAGTTCGAAAATTCAATTCAAGTTGAATCTAATTTATTCCATTGAACCTAGCAGCTTCTTACGTTTGAAACACACACAAAAAAAAACTTAAAGGAAAGAATCATCATAGCAAGATCCTGATTTATAACAACCTACACGTTATCAACTGACAGCACTAACCCACAGAACTGTATTTTCATCATAGTATTATGTCGGTTAATATCACCATCACGAATAAGGCGATTGTGTAAGACTGAGACTATTGTGATCTATAGTACTTAAAAATATATGTATTAGACAAAGAAACTGTTGGTGTAGTGTAGGTAATATTTACCTATTATTAGCAGTAGTTTATTACCTACCTACGTATTTAATAATAGAATTAAGAATCACAGGCAGTGTTGGTCATGTTGGTGATATTTATCTAATCGCGACTACATCAACTGGCACATTGAGAGAAAATTAACTCAAGCTTTTATTTTATTATGATTATCGAGTTACATAAAATCAAACCGCAGCACTATCTGACACAGTCGGAAAGACAAGTGACAATTTTATTATTTTATTACTGTGACAACAACACTTCATTCAATACATTTAGTCCGTTTCTTTCGAATTGCATAAAATTGATATTTCTGTTTTCCTGTGTGTAATTGAAGGATGTTAATGAATATGGAATATTCAAGACGGTACCTACAGCATTAACTTCAGAAAGATGATGTGTAAATTGTTTAGTAAGATTTCAACGTAATGTGCGAAGACATTGTTGGCTGTTGTGCACACACATATTATTGTTTTTATCTTGGACACGTTATCAAGATGAGAAGTGGAACGACCTGCATAATTTGAGATGAAATACTATGTATTTACTTCTAAGTCGTCTGACGTTGAAATTGATCATACACTACTTATAGTAATAAAAAATATTCAGCTAATTATGTGATTTTTGATTTCATGAACGTTTACGTCTACTATTTATTAAACAGTCCACTATTTTACTTAATTATAAAACCGAGGCCAAACAACTCACTTAACTATCGTATTTCTCAGTATTCCCGTTAGTTTAATTTATACCATTGTAATCTAGACATCTTAGGGAACAAATAAACATGCGTTTCATTAATAGTTGCCAACATTTTTGGAGGACCTAATACCTAATCGCTGAACAAAAAAAAAACTCCTTTTACATTCTGCTGGCAAAGGAGCAGATTAAGTCTGCATGCAAATGGTCAAAGGTATTTTTACCATATCACTACAATGTTCTCATAGTGTAGTTTTTCTGCTTACATTATAAGTACCTAGATCAGAGCAATGCATGATAGAAAAGGCTAATAAGAAGCAAGGGTTATGAGTTTGATTTCATAAAATATATTGGCCATTGAATCCTTGTTTGAGCATAAGATTGCACTAGGCCGCGCGGAACTAGTTTGCCGCGCCTAAAGCGCTTATTACACTATCGAATTTAAGCAATGCTAACTAGGAACACTGTAACAGAACAGTTCAGTTAGAACTGTTCTTACTGCGATTACATCTGCCGATTTCCTAGTTAGCATTGCTTAAAATTGTATAGTGTAATAGCCCTTTAGGTATGTGAGCGGCGGTGGGACGGGAGGGACAGCGGGGGTGAGGCGGCGGGTTGCATGCAACGTACGTAGTGCGCGGGGCCCCGCCGTCCCACCGCAAGGCGCGGCCAACTAGTTCCGCGCGGACATAAAGGCATTAGGTAGATACTTATTTACTATGTGGGATAACTATTATTTTACTAGGACAAAATAAAAAAAAGGTTGATTTACAAATTTCCTTTATTCATTTAAAAAGGGTTAAGTATTTATTTTCCTATATAATAGATTATAAGATGTTTCATTTCCCTGGTTCTTATGTAACATTATGTCGGCGCAGCGTGTCCTCATATAAGTCTTGTGCACGGAGGTGCCATGGATCCCAATCCAGCATATCCCAGAGTAGTGAGGTTCAATTCATTAGTCTCTTCTGTTGTTTTTATGTAGTGGCGCATGAGTATCCAAGGTTTCTGTGATGGCCTTTTCTAGTTGTAGTATATATTCCTCGCATTCTGCGTCTGTTGTGATTTCCTTTGGTAAGTGCGTGGTCTTATCCCACAGTATTCCCACCCCTTCGTCTCGTCTGGTTGAGTGCGGTCATTTTAAGGTTGAGGTCCCCAATGATGATGTTGATGGAGCTTCTAGCTCATCGTTAAGCGCTGTGGCGTCGAAGTGCTCTGATCAGTGCGGTATGTAGATGATGATAAGTGAGGTTAATAGCGACGCCTTCGATGAAGCGGTCTCTTTTTTTCGGTACTTGGGGTTACGTCGTCGGTCCAACTCCAGCGTATTCCTCATGCGACGTGATCGAATGTGTGATCTTGTCGTATTTCAGGAGAATCATACGATTGTGGAAAAGTTTTCCTGGCACTCGTTGATTACGATTATTTAGGGTTTAAAACGATCGGTTATGGGGTTTAGCTAGAGAAATTTACCTTTCAATCCTAGAGCATTGATGTGCAGTATGCGCAACATAGGATATTGATTTTGAGTAGGTACTAGATCAAAATAAGAAAAATATTAATAACTCCCTGTATTCATTTCAAAAGGCTTATTTATTTCCATAGTGCGACGCCGTTGGTTTCTTTTCTCTATTCGATATTCACTCCAAACAAATATTACGTACTCGTCACACAGAGAATCAATAAAAATAAAGTGTTGTATGGGCACTACATTACAAAACAATGTTGAAAAAGCTCGTTTAATAGTAACTTATTCAAGATGGTTTATTTTGACGTTACAGACGTTCAATATTCGTTTTGTTGCTGTCAATTTGCTGGTCATGGTATGAAATTCTATACAAAAAAGAAGGTGAACAGTTTTTGTAAACGTCAACGTAGCAGGCCTGCAACAGGCCTGCTAATAAGACGTCGTAGTACAAAAAAACAGTTTAGTTTAACTTCTGCCCTGCTATAAGAGCTCATGGTAAGCCCCCTGGACTGGCAGATTTTTCATTATGAACATAACTTAGGTACCTACCTACTCATCTGTTGTACTCACAATAAAATTATACGCACACACATTACAAACATAAAGTCACGCTTTCTTTTGATGGGTGTAGACAGAAATTCCTACAGAACTCCAGCTGCTACGATCCATAAATACATTATGACAAATAAATTATTAATAATTAACTTTTTAGGATTTTGTTACCTCAAAAGGAAAAAAACGGAACCCATAGAGGATAATTTCGTTGTCCGTCTGTCTGTCTGTCAAGACGTCGAGACCCTTTTTCTTGTATTATATATCCCATATATTATGTAAATAAACTACTACATTCTCAGCAAAGTTTTTGTATACTTGTCTTTATGTGTGTGTGATTTTTAAACTCGGTTTTTTATGGTGTGCCGTGTGTGTTTTGTTGTAGTACTACTTAATCAGTGTTGCCGTTCAACAAAATAAGAAGTCGCTAGTCAAATCTAAAAATTCCTCTAGATATGGAAAAAATCTTTCCATAAAAATCCGCTAGAAGTCGCTAACCAACCTGAGCAACGCTCAAACCGAAATATCGATTTTAGTAGTAGTTGAATAGTTGTAGTTTTATTCCTCCGTAGTTTGTTCTATTCCATCTCTGACGACCTTTGTGGCGCAGCGGGCGATCATTTAGAATCATTTATTTATTTGTTCACATGTTGTTGCATTACACTAGGTCTTATGTGGTAAATGGAGTATCAAACATGTACCCCGTTGGGGCGCTACAAAATCACTTGATACCTACTAGCTTAAAATTAATACCTACTAACATAATACTTAATGCTGAATAGTAACTGAAAGTATCTTGTCTATAATTGTTTATTTATTTATTTTATTTTTGGCATCTGTGCCAAAAATAAAAGTTTAAAAGTAAATTTTATTTTTAATATTATTTATTCATATTTCAAAGTATTCTTTTAAGTTGTAATAGCTTTTATCCAGTAGATATTCTTTGAGTTTTTTATAAAAGGTTGAATCTGTCTCTATTGTTTTTATTTGAAGGGGTAGTATATTGTATAATTTTTATGGCCTTATGGTGTGTTGCGGATCTTACTATTTGGAATTTTGTATAGGGAAGAGATAATTCGTTTTTGTTTCTAAGGTTATAAGATCTTTGGTGTCTTTATTTTGTTTGTTCGAAAAGGTTTTTATGTTTTTTTACAAGTTTGACTACATATTTCATATATATAAATAGATGTTAAAGTTAATATTTTTAGGTTTTTAAAAATGTACTCTGCAACTTTCTCCTTCATCAATGTTTACTAAAATTCTAATACATTTTTTCTGTAGGATAAACGATGGTCCACGGTTGCCCTTGTAGCGACATATTGACCCGCCTAAAAGTCGCTAGAAGTCGCTATAATTTTTTTTCTCGCTAAATGTGGAATTTTGTCCGCTAAACATTCATAAAATCCCCTAGTTCTAGCGACAAAGTCGCTAGAACGGCAACACTGTACTTAATACATACTAGTTCCATGATTCTGTTCGTTACCAATGACAATCAGTTTCTGAATAGGAATCTTATTGTCTGTGGTTGTTAACGCAGAGAACTGTCAAAAAGTAGTGATTTTCGTTTTTGCATTTATCACGTAAACATAATTTCTAAATAAAAATGCCTGCCGGACCGTCAGCCGTGGACGGGCTACGTGAAAAAGCCTTTCAAGACTACAGAAAGAAGTTGATGGAACACAAAGAAGTGGAATCAAGGCTCAAAGAAAGTATGTATTTGTGTTGCTTGTCATCGATTTCTGCCGAATCATGACCCTAAACTTTTGTCTCAAAATGCAATAATTAGATAATTGTTGTTATTCTATACGAAATAATATCTTAATTAATCAATTTCTAATTCTAGAGTAAAGTTTAATTAATGAAATACACCATCTAATCTTCTTCGTCTTAGCGTGTCGATAGCAATATAAATGGACTCGGCCCAGAATTCGGCCACTTGTTTGACTTATTGACACAAATAGGTTATTCCTTTCATCTGAAACGATTATAGGTCGAATTGTTTAATAAATTGGCAATTACAATTGCCGTATATTTTGCTAAGGCTACTCATAATAATATGAAAACGTCATCTACAAGCAGACTACTCACAAAACATTGTTTAACTATACCACTTAATGCTTATTTATCTTAGATATTGGTAAACTGTAATATTTGGCTACTTTCCTAGCCTTTAGTCACAAGATTCATGACACCCATGCCTCTAAAACATGTTTTATTACTAATAAGTTGAGTTAGATAAAAGGCAACAACAGCTCATTTCATCCTCCTACCATTATACGCAACTTATTTGCAGTTTTCACTGTATGTCTCCTTCCATACATTCTAGTCATTTATTTATTATACCAACTATAATATCATTAATACCGCAAATTAGCCATAAATATTAAATTAATCCCATAACTCTGTCTTCACACAAAACCGAAAAGATAGTAACTTATCATACTATCATCTTTCACACTTAATTTGGCAGTATGTCTTCATCCGTACTTTCTAGCCATAAATCGTCTTATCCATTTAAGTTCTATCAACACATATCAGGGCTCTGTCTGGGACGTGACAGAGCAGTGGCACACACAAGGCAGACACTGAAGCTCATATAATTATAATGTATACACTGATATCTTTCTGAGCCCCTGATGGACAACGGTCCGTCCATGTCCCAGACAAGGCCCAGATACGTGTGGTTATCCTTGTTCTTCCCCTATTCTAATTAACTTTTTGTTTGTTACAGTGCGGGACAAACTAAAGGATATAACTAAACAGTATGACAAGAGTGAGAATGATCTCAAGGCCCTGCAGAGCGTCGGTCAGATTGTTGGAGAGGTGCTGAAGCAGCTTACTGAGGAGAAATGTTAGTAGTTTTTGTTTGTTCTTCAAATATTTTGTTTTTAATAGTAAGGGTGGGTGTGAATCCACAAAGGATATAGCCTATTTTTTCTTTGCAAAAAATCATTTACATTTCTTTTTAAATGTTCACTGTATTGAAATAATTAAAAATCTTTTCTAATTCTAATTTCCAGTCATTGTCAAAGCCACAAATGGTCCCCGCTATGTGGTTGGTTGCCGTCGCCAGCTGGACAAACAGAAGCTGAAGGGAGGTACCAGGGTCGCCCTGGACATGACCACACTCACCATCATGAGGCATTTACCTAGAGAGGTAAATATTATTTACTTATCACATGAGGGCCCTGATCCCAAACTAGGCTCTGAAGTAGCTTGACTGGGGAACAGCAAAGCAAATTTTGCTTGCTATGTTCCCAGTTTGAAGGGTATGAGTCGTGGTGTAATTATCTACTAGCACATGAGAAACCTTCGTCTCTGGGACCTGCTGCTCCTGTGATGCTTCAGAAACAACAGCTAATGTATTCTGTCAAAATCTTACTGTGAAAACTTAGATAAAGTGAGATGTCAAGTGTCAGTCCCTAGCGTCAGTTGGGATGACAGCTCACTTCACCTACATTGACCGTACAACCGGCTCATGTCCTTTGGTGGTAGTGACCACTTACCATCAGGTTGTAATTTTCCAGTTGCTGCACATTAAAACAAAAAATTATAATAATCAGTATTCTATACACCGTGTTCTTCACAATATCCATAAACTTCGGCAAACACTTCTATAGATTTTACAAATCAAATCTAACAAAGGAAGTAGTACTTAAATAGCCTTCATTACAAATATATTTGTAATTTCATTTAATGAAATTTAATTTTGAGCTATGCAGTAAGAAAGGGTTTTAATTTGACCTATGTTACCACTTAGTGCAATTAAAATGATAAATCTATCAAATGCTTCAGATTAAGAGGCATGCATATCGGGTGATTTACTTCAAGGTATTTAGTTTGTATAAAAATTAACAAAAAATAAGTATGTGTCCATAATGAAAAATGCTTATTTCCATAGTCTGAACATCTGGTTGAAGTTTATGTATATCGTCCGGAACACGGTGTATATCTATCTACAAGTACTTTGTTAATACATGTTGTTTGTTGAAACAACTGTTCCTCTTTTTTCATGTCAGTCATGAAAAAAGAGGAACAATTAATCACAGTGATTTATTCCAGGTTGATCCTCTAGTATACAACATGAGTCATGAAGACCCTGGTGACGTTACATACTCCGCCATCGGAGGTCTGCAGGAACAGATCAGACAACTCAGAGAGGTAAGCAGTAACAGAAATATCTTTGCTTGAAAAAAAATATTTATCCTTTAAAGGGTGATTTTGAATGACAGCCGGGTCCAACGACTTAACGTGCTTTCCGAGGCACGGAGGGGTCTCGGTATGTAAAGATGGTCACCCATCCACAAACCAACCGCAGCAAGCGTAGCTTAACCTAATCGATCGACCTGTGCGGCTGTTATTATTTAGCCACGAATTCTTACATATAGCTATATTATTATTTCGTAGGTGATCGAGCTGCCGTTAATGAACCCCGAACTCTTCGTACGTGTCGGCATCACTCCTCCTAAGGGATGTCTGTTGTACGGCCCGCCCGGCACCGGCAAGACTCTGCTGGCTAGGGCAGTGGCTTCGCAGCTTGATGCCAACTTCTTGAAGGTATGTACCTACTCAAAACAGCTACAAGGCGTAATTCGTATTGTTCTTTCTATTTCTAAATACTTTGCTACCTATTTCGCCCTAAAGTCCCGTACTAAAAGTTAAAAAATTGTAGTATTTAAAAATTTAACCCAGCGCGAGTTTCTCGTGTGTTGACTTGGGCGAAGTCCCCTCGTGATACGTAACACAGATCATAATTTATCAACATTTAATTCACAGGTGGTATCATCAGCGATCGTAGACAAGTACATAGGCGAGTCGGCGCGTCTGATCAGAGAGATGTTCAACTACGCGCGCGACCATCAGCCCTGCATCATATTCATGGACGAGATCGATGCCATCGGTATGTGGAACTGTTTAAGAAACAAAGATCTATTTGGGGCCCAGTGGCCAAAACAAAATGGTCGCTTGCATGCATTGCATTGCTGACAAATACTTGCAATGACTGGACTTGTAGCAGTGTCTACAACGCCACATGAGAACTACGCATCACACTGACGTCACGCAAAATCCTGCATCTCGCAAGCAGAGTTTACCGCGCGACTACAACAGCCCGACATGAATCATTGGGCAGTCACCTGCCCGACAGTATGTGAACTTTACGGTAGCAGAGCATATATGCCTACCCTAGAAACTTTTCCCACCCTAGAAAAATCACTACTGCCATTTAATTGCTTTTTATTAGGGTTTTTATTAAAGCCGTACATTTTGACCAAGTTGTCAGGTTTGTAGAGTTAGGGGCTTTTTTTTTTGTGGATGGGAAATCATCAAATGACCCCTGCCGTTCTGGGTGGAGCGGAAGGGAGTGTCAGACTCTTACTGACTAAAACCCACCCGTGTTCCTTCCTTAGCCCTTTCTGTTCCAGGGCAGCGGTAACCCTTTCGGACGATCCCGCTACCTTGGAGAGTTAGGGGCTTGGCTATACATTAGATCTGTTAAGTTTTTAACAGACTTAAATAACACTTGAGTGGAATGAGGAACAATTTCGTAATGCATTGTTTTTACTCAGTGGTAACAGCCGCGACTTACTAATCGCAGGACGTGGATTCGAACCCAAGCAGGCACTATACTTTTTTAAAATCAAAATGTAAAAAATAGTAGCCCACCGATATCGGGAACAGGGTCCAAGCTACCGGGCGGTCAGGGCTCCAGATTATTATTAATATAAGCCAGGGCAAGGGCCTCCTTCCCTCCTTCCACTTTTCCCGGTCTACTGCGATTGTGTGCCAGTCCTTTATGAGTCCAGCTCATCTCGCCATCTCTTTCTGGGCCTGCCGCGCGATCGTTTCCTGCAATTTGGGATCCAAGATATGCAAATAATAAAAAAAACTCCTATCTCCAGGTGGCCGCCGTTTCTCCGAAGGTACAAGCGCCGATCGTGAGATCCAGCGTACTTTGATGGAACTGCTGAACCAGATGGACGGCTTCGACTCCTTAGGCCAGGTCAAGATGATCATGGCCACCAACAGGCCTGATACCCTCGACCCTGCGCTGTTGAGGCCTGGTAGACTGGATAGGAAGATTGAGATTCCTTTGCCTAATGAGCAGGCTAGGTAAATATTGTCGTTAGCGTTACTTTGTGCCTAGAGCTTTTTTTTTTTTGAGGATGGGTAATCATCAAATGATCCCGCTCTGGGTGGAGCGGAAGGGAGTGTGAGACTCTTACTAAAACCCACCCGTGTTCCTTCCTTAGCCCTTTCTGTTCCAGGGCAGCGGTAACCCTTTCGGACGATCCCGCTACCCTTGTGCCTATAGCTTAGCAGTATGTCATCTGGGCCCTATTTCACTATAACTACTTAACAATTCCTTACTTCGAAACCACGTCAATTATTGTATTGTGCAAATGGTACACCACAGACTACCTACAGTATTTGTCTCTCCATCCCCTTTTTAATCCATCCAAAGGTTGTCTTTATAAGATCGCTCTCAGCGATAAGACCGCCCATTGTGTCACCCTTTGTATAATTTCTATATTTATGTACGGTTTAAGACATTTATTCTCTCAAAAGATTACATTAATCACTTGCAGAGAAAATACAATAATAAGTAAACAAAATAACCGATTAGCGTTTTTAGTAGGGTTGATGTTAAAAATGTTAGTGGAGATTATGTATAGTGCGCGCATTAAGCTGCGGCGCGAGCAATGCTTATTTATTAAGGCATAAGGCAAAGTGCGTTTGAGTAAGCGAGAATTGAACAGTTTTATACATTGTTTTAGTATTTTACAAATAAAATGGTGCTTTTCGTAGGGAGTAAGCGGGTTTAGGTTACTTAGTTTAAGGTTAGTTTTCGTAGTGTTTGTAAAATTACAAGTTTATCCTTATCGTTCTAATAATGAAAGATCCTTTAAAGTGTGGCGTTTTAGTAGTTTTTTAAAGATTGATAAGCTTTATGTCTGTAATTTATATGGTGTACAGACGCCAGCACATCAAGCTACTACAATCTGTCAAATTTCTTTACTAGATTTTCAACTTTATCGCTAAAGCATTAAGGTTCAAGGTTGATTGGGAAAATTTGACAGTTTCGGGTAGCTTGACCTGCTGGCGTCTGTACATATTAAAGAGTATTCTATTCCATTGCTCCCTGAAAACCATAAATTACAACATTATTGTATGCTTCTCCCAGGCTTGAAATCCTAAAGATCCACGCGGCTCCCATAGCCAAGCACGGAGAGATGGACTACGAAGCGGTCGTCAAACTGTCCGACACCTTCAACGGAGCTGATCTCAGGAACGTGTGCACTGAGGCCGGGCTCTTCGCTATCAGGGCCGAGAGAGAGTATATTATACAGGTGAGAGATTATTTATGCTCATGGTGGCTAAGTAATAACAGCCGCACAGGTCAATCGATCAGGTTAAGCTACCCTTTCCGCGGTTGGTCTGTGGATGGGTGACCACCTTTACATACCGAGACCCCTCCATGTCTCGGAAAGCACGTTAAGCCGTTGGTCCCGATTGTGGAGGTCAGATAGGCAGTCGCTACATGTAAAATACTGGTATTCAGCTGCATCCGGTTAGACTGGAAGCCGACCCCAACATGGTTGGGAAATCCTTTCGCGGTTGGTCTGTGGATGGGTGACTGACTATCTTTACATACCGAGACCCCTCCGTGTCTCGGAAAGCAAGTTAAGCCGTTGGTCCCAGTTGTGGAGGTCAGATAGGCAGTCGCTACATGTAAAATACTGGTATTCAGCTGCATCCGGTTAGACTGGAAGCCGACCCCAACATGGTTGGGAAAAGGCTAGGCGAATGAAACATTAAAATTATAATTTCTGCTTACAGGAGGATCTTATGAAGGCTGTGCGTAAGGTGGCTGACAACAAGAAACTGGAGAGCAAGTTGGACTACAAGCCCATCTAATTATAATGTTTTATATTAATTGTAATATGTATCTTCATTTACTTGCTAATAAATAGTTATATTCCTTCTAATTGATTTATCTTATTGTTTTCGTAATCTAATCTTGACCAAGACATTTATTCGTCGGATATGGTAGGTACAAAGATGGTTGGTACATATACATACGGATAAGTTCGACACATCCGCCGCTACTAGCGGCATACGAATATTTACAATGTGAACCTAATTTACACGTGGGTATAAAACCTAACTTATAATAATATACTACTTAAACTCTTAGTAAACAATACTAAACACTTATACTACGGACATTTGTACTCTAATATACATTATAAAATAAAAACACAACATTTCTATTATACAGTTAAATAAATCTACGTTATTATTAAAATATAATTATATATATTATTACTAACACTTATAATCAAAAAATTCTTGTATAAAAATTATTTTGGGGAAGCCAATTTTTTTAACTTTTTTTTTGTAAAAATTAAATGGAGCTACCATTTAATTTTTACAAAAAAAAAAGTCTCTTATTAGTTTTGGAATATGGTATGGAATATATACATAAGCCGAGAATACACGCTAGAAATTTGCATTAGCATGCTTTTTTTCTCTCTGTTAGTTTTAATCATAGTCGGGCAGTGTGAATTATTTATACGGCTTACCGAAATGTCCTTTATTTGGTATTGTTAGTCGAATCGTTGAGCTCCTTAAGTTTTGAGAGGAGGTGCACGCATTTGTCAATAATCGTCCACTCGCATCTGTGTGGTCCTTTCTCAAAAGACCATTTCAGACATCAATCTACATGGTCATCTTCACATGATCTGACCAAGATTATGTCTGGACTTTAAGAGACTGACTTCTGAGTTTCTTTTTCGGCCCAGAGTAGTCAGAAGCCCGGTAGGAATAAGTCCGGTATACACATGCCTGTAACTTGCACGAAAGTATGCGAGTAATAGCTTGCATGCCGTGAGCCATAACAAATTCTGATTGGTGAATACCATACTGACGTGCAAGCTACTTGCACACATATGTGCAAGTTACAGGCATGTGAATTCCGGGATATAGGTAACGCCGAACTCATCTAGTTTTTGAATTGTGATTGTCGTGTAAAAGTGATTTTTCAATCATCTGATAACTTTATTCGAAGAATATTTTTTAAATTTTGACAGTTATTTCATACAAAAACTGTCAAACGTCTTCCTCAAATAAAAGTTATCTGGCGATGGAACAATCAGCACATCCAGAAACAAAATCTGTTATCAAATAGATCACAGGATATTGAACCAGTGCAATACGGCCGATGAATTATGTATGGTCCGATCTTAGCGCAGAAAGCTGCGCAAAGGATGCAAATGGTGACATGAGGCGAGTGTGAGAGAGCATGCGCGAAGTTCAGAGTCTATGTTGAAGCGGCCTACTCGAAGATATGGGCCCGTCCGAGCGTAGTTTACTTCGGAGTGTACACCCGATTTCTTAACTTTTTCGGACGGACAAAAACAGGAAGTAAGGACACTAAACTCAAATCATTTATTTCAACTAAACCAATTACATGCACTTTTGATTGTCAAAGGGTCGGTCAGTCAGAAAGATGAAGCTAGTTGCCCATTCCATAGCGTAGGTACCTTTAGAGAAGAACGGGCAAGAAACTCCACGGACACTCTTTTTACGGACTTCCAGTCCGGTCGTGATTCATCTGCCGTATTGTAACTGCGCCGCGTGGTTTCACCCGCATAAGTTTCGATCCCGTGAGAATATCGGGATAAAAAGTATCCTATGTGTTAATCCTGGTTATAAACTATTTAATTTTAGTTTATTAAAAAAAACGTTGGTAGAACAGAAGTTACAAAACATGTTTTTAAATAACATTTTATTTACATAAAAACATCAAACAGTTGCTAATATTGTCATATTATAATACATTAGTATACACGTCACAAATGTAATACTTGATACATAACATTAAAAAGCAAGAATTGGTACCTAACAGTTAGGTTTAAGCTTTTCTTCAAACATTTTTTTTACCTTGTTTACAGTATTTTATTCATTTAAATCTTGAAATAAAATGAAATTCTTATGGCCGATTCCTATAATTTGCGGACCGTTTTTGGTTAAAATTAAGACTGCCAATAATAAAGCATAGACCCATTGCTTTGCACAGTAGACCCACCCATATGGTAGTAGCTCTCACAGGTAAAATTAGCTTACCTACGAATCTATTTATATCCCCAGTTTGGCAATAAAAAATGCTACCATTGGTAAGCTAAACGATTCGTTTTTTTTTATAGCATGTTCTCAACATTATTTTGCCCACCTCCTACAGATTTTTTTTGCTAGTCTCCCAATTTTTTTACTTACCATCTGTCGCGAATCTGAAACAGCTATTGCCACGATTATATTTAAACGTGTAATATTATATACCTACTTAGTCGTAAGATAGGATATATAATTTTCTATGGGCGGGTGAAAGTCTCAATCACCCACGATGGGGCATTATCGCCCATGTTGACAACCTATGGTTTATATATATGAAGCGATCATTAAACAAAGTAGGTATTACTTTCATATGTATCACAAATATTGAAACTTGATCACTATGACCAGAAAACAAAATACTTCGCCCACGTTCAATAAAAAACAGGCTGAATCGAGCAGCAATCACTTAATAAAATCAGGCAGCGTCCCATTCTTCCGTGCCTTAGCAACATTCTCGAAATAACATGAAAAATCAACATAACCTCTAATTTTCCGGTCCGGATCAAACGGCCTGCCAACCGGATAAATATCGGAAGTCGATTCCATAGATCGATTAGTATCGTTATTCGAATCGTTAGTCTCAATCTCATTGGTGCCCGTTCCCGACGAGTAAATCTCTGAATCGATTTCGTTTAGTAGAGTATTCGATTTGGATTGGACGATCGGATTGAATCGGACTGAGGCGTTTTTTGTCACGCTATGATTTGGAGCATTTTCATCTTCGTTAGGTGGTAGGAAATTAAAGTTTCTTATTAATAAAGACATATGAGTATTAGGTTTTGGTGTTAAGTTATTTTTCACGCAGTAAGACACAAATTCCTGTTCGATTTCCTCTAAGACGGCTTGGCTGACCATTTTGAAGTTTGACTGTTTCCTAAAGTTTTCTACAATGATTTGGGCGAGCTGTTTGTTCGTTTGCTCGTAGCTTCCTTTCGCTTCTTGTATGCGTTTGTATACGCCGGCGCTGACTAGGACTAGAAATCTGAAAAAAGTAGAATAAAATGTGAATTAATCTCCTATATTAAACAGGAAACGGGAAAACAATTCTACGTTTCGTCTTAAGCTGAATTCATAGTTAAAGTTTGCGAACTGGTTAAAAGAAACCTGTATTAAGTACATTTGGTACAGGCATTGGATCAGAATCTTGAACCTTGCAGTTTTGTAAACAAAAACAATTCAATTTTATTATTAACGAGGCAATTTGCTATCAAATAGCACAAGGGGTCAGAGGCGGTGAGATATGAATGGTAATTAATTCGCTATTAAAGACACTCAGGACCGGGGGCCTAAAAACACCACATTAAGCAATTCACGACCATTTTACGATTTATACTAATTATCACAATATTATTCTATTGTGATTCTGCTAAAGCGGCCTTTTACCCCCTATTCAAACTGAGACAAAACCACGCCAGACGGGACTTCCTGCATTAAAACAATCGGCACATGCAGTCGCATCGACTGCATGCGCCGATTGTTTTAATGCAGGAAGTCACGCTAATCGCGCCAGTTTGAACACCTTTCAAGTTAGTTGAAAAAATCGGCGTGAGCGAATTTTATTTTATCTAGTATTTTTTTACTAACGATTTCCGAGACAAAATGCCGAAACAAACTGAAGAGTTCATGATCCCATCATAAATCTTCGTAGACTAACACTTTTTTTTTATATATGGCATGTCACAGGTCAGCCTAGTAGGTTGTCGTCTCCTTAACCGGGCTTGCCTGTGGGTGCCTTAATAAATTAAGGCCCTGCAGCCAGGGCTTAAAATACTTAAGACTAAGAACGACTACACGCTAAGGGCATCCCCTGTGGGGTATGGTCCTCGGCTTAAGACGTCGCTGGGAAAGGGCAGCAATTTAAGGGACAGGCTGGATCTGATTAATAGACTGATACAAATAAACAGTAACTTTACATTTATAAAATTAACTCCATAAGTAAGAATTACCTGCAAGACTCATCGAGTATGATAGGTCCATGTATCTCAGGGGCGGCTATGACGGGCTCCGTGACAGCGGCGCTGAGGGTCGGGAAGGCTTTGTACAGCCCCTTCACCAGGTAGTTGCCGAGACACCGCGTGCCTGTCTGATTGCCGAGGTACTGGGCTGTAAAGAATTGGAAAATGTTTTTGTAAGTATGTGGACTAAGGTACT
This sequence comes from Apamea crenata, assembly GCA_949629185.1. Lineage (NCBI taxonomy): Eukaryota > Metazoa > Arthropoda > Insecta > Lepidoptera > Noctuidae > Apamea > Apamea crenata. The sequence goes on from OX451375.1 coordinate 2,097,831, forward strand.
TAATGTTAATTTATATAATAGGTATTTCGTTTTCGTTGGGGTTTCGTATCACCTAGTAACCGGGTTGTGGAGGTCAGATAGGTAGTAGCTCCATGTAAAATACTGGTACTCAGCTGCATCCGGTTAGACTGGAAGGTTTTGTGATCCAAAAGACAAAATTAATCGGCAAGCTCTTGACTGTTTATCGTAACAATTGATCTAAACAGCGTTTTTGTCTGAACTTTCTACTAATATCATAAACGTGAAAGTTTGTATGGATGAATGGATGGATGCTTGTTACTCTTTCACGCAAAAACTGCTGAACGGATTTGGATGAAATTTGGCGCACAGATGGTTTATAACCAGGATTAACATATAAGATACTGTTGCGCGCCACAATTAATGCCTGATACATGGTGACATTAGCTACCACTAGCGCCATCTAGTATCAAGTGGATAAACTAGTAGTCACTAGCACCATCTATTATCAAATAGCAGAACTAATTTACCACTAGTGCCATCTAGTATCGAGTAGTAGAAATTTCGATTCTAGAACTATCGACAGAGGTCAGTCGGGGCCGGTATATACCCGAACATTCTAGATGTTTCAATAGAAGGTACTAAAACAATCTGCTGCACTATATAAGGCCGGGAATAACCGCAATTCGACACAGTGTGTTGGAAGCGATACATGCGAATACATCTAAAGCGATCTTCAATTGCGACTTAAGTGTAATAATTGTGTTTATTTATTAGTGTGTTTGTGTTGATTAATTAAAGTGTCATTTTTGGTAATTTATATCGGCAGTTTTATTGTCACGAACCCGAAGCTCGTAACAATACTTTTTATCCTGATATTCCCACGGCATCGTAACTTATGCGGGTGAAACCGCGGGGCGCAGCTAGTAATTAGGGGGTTTATTCATAAACGATGACTAAAGTTAAGTAACGTTTAAACGTCAAAAATGTATGGTTAAACAGTCGCTAATCACTGCTTAACTTTAAGCAACGTTTAAGAATGAAGGGGATTATAAAGAGAAAATATTTGATTTTTTGTATGTTTGTTTGTTACACTTTCACGATGAAACGGCTGACTGGATTTAGATGAAATTTGGCAAATGGGTAGACCATGCCCTGTGTTAGGACATAGGATACTTTTTATCCCGATATTCCCAAGGGATCGAGACTTGTGCGAGTGAAACCGCGAGGCGCAGCTATGTACAATAAGGGTGGTTCACTGGAACTTTTTATGTTATTAAAAAAAGTCCAAATGTTAAAAATAATGCTGATATTCCTTTTTTTACCCGACTGCGCGACGCAAAGGAGTGGTAATGTGTTTTTTTTTATTTTTTCTTCCCATCTTAACCTTGTAGTATTAAGATATAACTCAAGAAAAAGTACCCACCATTCCTCAGCTTATTAACATCCAGTCCCAACTGCTGCAACCTAAGCAGCTCATCCTCATTGTTCAGGCTATGGTCTACCGTCAGCTGCACAACCCTCAACACGGCATTGTCATCAGTCCTGCACAGCAGAGCCCTGGTGTCTCCTACGTGGGCCACAAATAACTTGTTGGCATGGACTAGCGCTATGACTACTGCTGCTCCTCCAGATAAGTGGACGTCTATCTCTTTTAAACGGGCTAGGATGTTGTAGTTTTGCGAGACCTGGAAGTAATTTATTGAAAGTTAAGGCAAACTTGATATACGCACATCAAGCTACTACAATCTGTTAAATTTCATCAAAATCAAAAGTCATTTATTCAAATTAGGCTGAGAATCAGCTTTTTGAACGTCAAAATTACAAAAGACAGCCCCCCAAAAACGCCCGCCCTTCACCACTTCCTAGTGCTGTCGCTGGGAAGAAGAAGTGGCGCAACAAACTCCCCAACAGCACAACTGTCTGTTCAATAAAAAAATACATGATTGCAAGTATACAATACTAGAGGTACCTATGTTCGGTAATTTTCATTACAAAACCAGAACATAACATTAAATTATTTGCCATAATATGTCAGCTAGCCACGCCAATATACCAACAAATATGAAATGTGCTATGTGAAATGTCCAGGGATATTATATATTATTATATATTATATTATATATTATAAATATAATAAAACTATACGTACTCAAGCTAAAAAAAGATTAATTAAAATGTAAATCAATAGATTTTCAACTTCATCACTAAAGCATTAGGTTCAAGGTTGATTGGGAAAATATACTTAATGAATTTGAAAAATCAATATTTCTAGCCAGGGATCGAACCAACTAGTTGATTTTGATAAAAAAAAACATGCACTGTATTATTACACCATTTGATAGTGTCCCTAATAAGAATAAATTTCTGGGAAGTAATGACAAAGCAAAAAGTTTAATCACCTGTGTTTCATTCAACGTCTGCAACTGATACTGCAGGCTGGTTCTCTCAGCTATCATGCCATCGTAGTTCTCCGTATATGCCTTCTCCACTGATATGAATGCAGCCCTGAAATATTTTGTATTTTACATTACTGACCAGAAAATTGGTATTAAATGTATGTATAATATGTGTGACAAAAAAGATAAAGTAAAATATGTCTGGAGTATTGTGAGACGAGTGTATGACTGGTAGTTGTATACATCATGATATAGTTTTTTTGTCTTTATCACATGCATTCATCACATCCATTAATCACGTGATGTTTGATGGTGGCCTGACTTCCTGACTTTGACCTGGCGATATGTTGTGAGGTTTTAAACTAACCTTTATTTCACTTATACTGGTTGGCGAAGCATGTCACCTTAGGTCAGAAACACAGTACGTCAGAAAGACAGAAGTCAACCCCTTTCTACCCATATCATCTTTTACACAGTCCATGCATGCTTTCTTTGCTTTGCTTTCACTGCTTTATGGGTCGATATAAGTACGTACCACAGCATAGGTTCTCAACAGGGGCGATTGCAGCCCCTTGTGGGCATTTGAGACTTACAGAGGTGCAGTAGAAGACCCAGTGAAAATTATACACCTTACAACAAATTAACAAATTACACCTTTAAATGTAATCGTGGCACTAGCTGTTTCACTTTGGCGACAGATGGTAAATAAAAAAAATTGGTGGCTCTAGAAAACACAATAATTATTCTCAAAGTGGGCGGTGGGCAAAATAAGGTTGAGAACCTAGGGTATATACCATTGTAAATCGTATTTTAATATATGGCTTCTTACCTTAGCCTTTCTCTAATCTCCTCATCAGTATTGGCAGAGGGTGGTGGGAACAGGAGCTCAGCTGCCATCCTCTGCATGATAAACCTGGCTGCTTCCAGTCCATTGTGTGGCTCAAATACTCCATACAGGGTACTAAGAGGATAAAATGATAATGATTTTCACTAAGACTTTTATTTATTTATAAAAGTGCTTGCTTGTGGCTAACAAATAACAGCCGCATGGTTCGATCGATCAGGTTAAGCTATGCTTTCTGCGGTTGGTCCATGGATGGGTGACCATCTATCATCATACCAAGACCCCTCCGTGCCTCGGAAAGCATGTTAAGCCGTTGGTCCCGGCTGTCATTCATGCATCTTTGACAGTCATTACGGGTCATCAGAAGCCCGAAAGTCTGACAACCAGTCTTACCAAGGGGTATTGTATTACCCTGTAACTGGGTTGTGGAGGTCAGATAGGCAGTCGCTCCATGTAAAATACTGGTATTCAGCTGCTTCCGGTTAGACTGGAAGCCGACCCCAACATAGTTGGGATAAGGCTAGGCAGATGATGATGATCGCAATGCTTACCAAAATGAAAACAGATTTTATTTTATGTAAGTACCTACTTTTTACATTTTTTGTAAGTCATAAATTTTATTTATAAGTACTTTCTCTCATACTTACTGACACGATCATAATAATTATCTTGTTGATTGACACATGGAGAAAACCAAAAATAGATCATGCATGTTTTCTCTGCGTGAGCGCATACCTACAGGATTCATTGTGCAATCATGTGTTTAATGCTTCAATTTAATTAGAGGCTAGACTACTTTTGAAAAAACAAGTCTACTTACAAATTATCCTCGGTCTGGCAATAAAAACATAGATAATCGTCAGTTGTGTTCGTATTTCCGCCTCCTAATCGGGAAAAGTAAGATGCTACACAAGAGTTTTTGCATTTTGGCAGATCGTCGGTCCACGGCCGTGCTATCATAATAAAAAAGTAGCACAAAAATCTAGGGTACCCTACTTAAAACCGAAGGAAAAGAAACAATAAATTATTTTTGGCTTATTTATTTTCGCAACTTGACAGTTTGTCTTTGTTGTCAATTTGACACAACGATACAATACAGCAGTTGACGAATGCGTTCGGTAACCATGATCTGATGATTGATTAATTTTAAGTCTTGTTAGATACACAACAAGTATTTTAGACGTTTTTATTTGTAAAAACTGGTTGCAACAAGTTCATCCACTTTTGATTTGTCTTCAGTTTTGTTTTATGACACTGAAACATTCATTTCATTATTAAAGTTTTCGATCAGATGTCAGAAAAATACTTAAACGTTTTGTTATTGCTACTACGCTACGGCTGTAGTAATTTATTTCGTTTTAAAAATTACATGATTCGTCGTTTTCTGCTTGTTATCGAAGATAAAATAATAAATATGTACGTCACATTTATGAAATAATATACTGAGATATAAATACTATTTTTTTAGTCAAACACGCAAGCATACCTATTGTAATCATAATTTATTATTGCAATAAATTACTAATTAAAAAATTGTATGCAAAACCAAGTCTGTTTTACGAACCGGTAACCACAGTTTCCTTTCCCACAAAATATTTTTATGTGATTATAATTGCTTTGCTTATCATCCATAAAATTGCTAATAAACACTATTGTTCGAAATGTTCGAATACCTCCTGCCATGCGTTCCTTTTGAACCAACCAAGATGCTTTTTAGGGTACCGTAACCAAATGGCAATAACGGATAGAACCCTTTTAATTTCGTTATGTCCGTCCGGAGCATATTGATGTTGATAGGTGTATTCTGTGTACTGTTGTGTAGTGAAATTACGAAGAACCAATAAGGAGTGGCTCTCCAAACATGTATGATGAAAACAAAAATTCGTAAAAGCGTGTGGCCATTTCTGTAATCATCTATGGTCAAATGGCAATTAATGCTCATTTCATCTGTTTTTAGGGTGCAGTAGCCCAAGAGTGCCAACGGGACCTTATTACTAAGGCTCCACTGTCCGTCCGTCTGTCACAGGGCTGTATCTTTTGAACCATAATACGTAACACTTGCTCTAACTACAAACAATAACAAGAATATAAACTTAAATAAACACGTTTCTTGGATGAGGACCCAATACAAAAAAGTAACGTGTTTATATGTCTCTATTATTTTATTTAAAAAAATGAGCAATGGTAAATATTAAACGGTGGTACGGAACCCTTGAGTGAGACCGACTCGCACTTCGACGTATTTTTTTTTTATTTGAAAATACCCATATGTTATTTGACTGCACCTACCTGTTGGTGTGCTTATTATAAATAAATAAGTAGGTAATAACTTTGTTATTCAGTGTTTTCGAGAAATACTATGGAATACAAACTTATTTTTGCGGTCGGTAAAATCGATAATTCGATATTGTGCATTTATTCCAACTACGGAACCCTTCACTGTGCTTGGCTAGACATGCATTTGGCCGGTTTTTTTTTTGTCTAAATAAGCTAGGGAATCTGTTTGTAACACGTGGTTTTATAAGTTTACTGTATTTTTTTAAGCACTTCACAGTTCAAATGATTCTTAGGTAAAGCGCGTGTAAAGCAATCATTTTTTTTACTAGGTACTCACCGGTTAATCTTGATAAACTAATATGGAATTTGTTGCTATAGAAATGAAGGTCATATTAGCCTACACGTTCTGAAAATAATGGCTCACACGATTCAACTTTATGCTGTGTAATTTCGTAGGTATCTTTATTCAAGGTGATTTGAAATTGAAATCGGTGCTAATGAATGAAGTCAAGTTTTGATAGCAATAAGGTGCTCACCTAACCTCTAGTTGAATATGAAAACATGTTCAAATAAGCTCAGGGCTTATTTGGTGCTTATGGATAATCAGTACCTATATAATGTTCCCACTGCTGGGACAGTGACACAGGCCTCCTCTGTGAGAGGGAGTGGGCCGTATCCGCCACGCGGGCCCCCAGTGTGGGTTGGTAGATGTCACATGTCTTCGAATGTTTGGGTCTAGGACATGCCGGTTACCTCACAATGTTTTCCTTCACTGTTTTGAGAGTAGCGTTGAAGCTTATCTGGGTTCAAACCCATGACCTAGTCAAGTCAGGGCCGCTACCACTTGAGTAATTCATGAGTGGGTATTTCTGCTAATTAATATAGTAAGTAATAAATTACTGACCCATCGAACACCCAGTGTGTGTTGCTCCTGATCAGACCATGTCGCACTTGGAGAGTCTTAAGTGCGCTTGCACCTTTTGGGGTGTCCTAAGTGCCCATTCAATGACCTAAGTAATGCCACTGATCCACTGAACAATGTAGAAAACTAGCATTGGCAAGAAGAGTAATGAAAATAGTAAATAAAAGTCCATTTTCTGCGATCAAAGTTTTAATGTCCTCTCCACATACCAAAACTCTAACCATTTACAAATTTTTGCAATTTTTATAATTTTATTTATACAATGTTAGCTCAATAAACTATAGAGCTACCTGTGACTAATCTTTTGTTTTATACCTATTTTTTAAGAAAGCAAATCTTTACTCCGGACATGAATCAACAACTTTAGAAAATATTTTAAAAATATTCTAAGGTAGTATATCACCTTTTTACTATACATATTAAATACTCTATGATTTCCGGGTGCACTGTCAAAAATAATGTATAATTATATTTTCTCAATATAATAATGTAACGGTTACATATATCGCCAATATCTCCACAATAGGTTCATTAACACTTAACTAAGTCCTATTATAAGAGAATGGACAAGTTCATATCCCATTATGCTGTATGTTACAATATAAAACTAAAGATAATGTATTAGTGCATGGCATAAGAGTTAAGCAGTTTTAAATTGGGATGGTTGAGGTTTCCAAAGTCACATGTAATTAAAAAAAAATTAAAAAAAACTGTGTCCCTGTACCAACATAACACATTCACAATTTACACATACAAATAAATGTAGAAAATGATAAATTCAAAGTACATTTATTAGGAACACATTGTAAAATAAAATGAGAACTATTTGAGACGCCTCTGTGGCTTTGGAAACCCTTTGTCACTGGGTGAGCAAAATTAAAAACTACACCATTGTGGCCGACTGCAACTTTAATCGGTTTTCTTTTCTGCAGCTTTGGTTTCTGATTCTGGTTTCTTTTCTTTTTCCTTCTCTTTCTCGTTCGTGATGATCTCCTTGGCCTCCTGCTTGGAAGCGTCGTCGAAGTTGCCGACTAGGTTAGGGACCTCATCGTCCTCATCCAGTGGTTTCGGCGCAGCGACGCTTGACGCCAACCTCTTCAGCTGGTTCAAACCCTCAGGGCCGAGCTGACTAAGGATGCCGGGCAGCATCTCGGCAATCTGCTTGTTCTCTCCATGACCGGTGATAGCGAAAGTGTTGGCGGCGAGGGATGCCTGCGCTTTCGGGTTGTTAAAATGTATCACTGTACCGTCATCTTTTATCATATTCACCTCCTCGATGCCAGGAATAGTGTTCACTGACAGCTTTTTGAGCGACGATTGCAATTTCTTGTCGTCTGTCGCTGCGGTAACGTGAACAACCTTTTTCTTGCGTCTCGGTGTACCCTTACCGCCGATGCGCACCTGTGACTGCAACTTCTTTAGCTTTTCGGTGTTCATTCTGTTGTTTTAGTACACGTTGCCCGTTTATCGAAACCCGGCGAACTTTTTAGTGAAAGTATTTACTCAATATGCACCGTGATCACACAAGTTTTCCATGTAACTTGATCGTACGCACGTGTTTTGAACACCGGTTAGTTACAAAGGGAAAATGGTGGATTTGAGACAAGTTATTTCTGATTTCCAACTTCTTGCAATTGGCAGCACTGTGTGATTTGCTGTTCCATTTCACATCAAATAGGAATAAAATATTGGAAATTATACGCTACAGTGAGGAATGATAATATTTATCCATGTAATATGAACAATTAAACATAAATTTACGCAAACAATTTTATATTGGTTTATTACATTTATTCCGCATAAAAAAATATACTTTAATTTATTTTACATTAATATGGATATTGAAACGGAACGTATAAATGTTGCCAGCAATCAATACTAGTGACATCTATGAAAGTGTGCAACTAGAAAAGACAAAACTTAAAAACTTTGTTATTTTAGTTTCAATATTAGATACTAGGTGGCGCAATAAAATTGATTAAATGTACAACTAGATGGCACTACCCGTACCAAATTATTAGTAAAATGCAGAAAGTTGACCATTGAATTTATTTTTTATTGATGTGTTTGTGTCGATCGTAGCTCAAAAAACGTATTTGATTAGATTTTATTTTTGAAACAATATGCGATAACTTCGCTAATAGAAGAAATTAGGCTAATCTGAATCATTATCATAATTTCAGCTGAAGGATGTCCACCGCTGGACATAGGCCTCCCCGAAACGTTGTCACATTGACCGGACCTGTGCTTCTCGCATCCTTCTCCGCGACCCTCATCAGGTCATCAGTCCATCTTTTGGAAGGCCTACACACGCTGCATCTTCCGGAACATGCTCGCCAGTCCAAAGGCCCATTGTGAGCGACCAAGCTTAAGTGCCGTTAGAATCAATAAACACTTCAGGTAACTACAGCCCTAGTACAGTCCTGGTGGTGTCCGAGAAACTGTATTTTCGTCGTTTTACAGGGCGTAAAAATAAAACTAGGTAACAATACCTACGAATACCTAAGAGCCCCCGTGGGCCACAGACTTTCTATCGGCCGATAGTTTGGTCGGTTTCTTAAATCAGTATGAAGATGTATGCTAGTGCTCATGTAGCGGTATCTACAACGCGTCATACTAACGTCACGCAAAATCCTGCATCTCGCAAGCAGAGTTTACCGTGCAATTAGCATAGACACAATTTCCCAATATCAATCATTGGGCAATTGCCCGCCAGACACAACACCCGTCTGGCCGGAGGATCCTCCCTTTTCTATGGAGGATGAGTGAACTTTACACCCTGTTCCTCATACCTCCAAACTCATAATTATAACCTAACTCGAGCAAACAATCGGCCGATAGAAAGTCTGGGATGTGTAGGCTGTGGATGCCCAACATTGGACGCATAATCTCAAGTCTATCAACGAAGATACAGCGGGGTATTTTTTTTTTTTTTTTTTTAAACGTTAACGTAAACGTCGTAATTGCGTAACTAACACACTTTCAGTAGCAATGGCTTCCAGTTTGACAGTTTTACTACATTCATTGCGTTATTTACGTGGTTGAGCAGCCAATGTTTTTAAACATAATTATAAAACAATGGAATAACAGTATCCTTCAAAATGATTCAGATTCAGATTGATAGTGCGTTACGCAATTAGGGTGCAGGTCCTTCTGAAAGTAGTTCGACATTTCGGAGTGAACCCTATACCTACTCCCGTTCAATTAACTGTTTCGGGTGGACATACCTACCTACATCTCGGAAATAGGGACAACTGTCAAATCATGCTGTCATTTATGAATAGCTAATCATCAGTCCGAAGGAGATAGTTACGGTGATTTCGTGATTAGGGAGTAGACCTTCTGTTTCCTATGAGAAAAAACGTGACCAACCAAAAAAACATGTGTACATGTGTGTGTGTAACATGTGTGTGCTCTTGATACGAACAACGAATCACAGGTGCAGGTGACATGCGTTTGACGATTTGGTTCATTTCTCAAACCGGTTGATAATCGTTTCAATAATTAAAAAAAAAAACGGACAGTACCTACCTAAAAACGTAGACCAATCTTCTGTTCCCAGTGATCATCATTGTTTAAAGATTAACAGCTCTCAAAAATGTCTAAAACAATTGTAAGTATTTATGGACAAACATCCGATTTACAGAGAGCTCTCAGCTACGAAAATAAACACTACTCATCAACCTAACGCATGTTATTGGGCCGATAAATATTTATCTGCATTTACTAAATGGACTCCAAAATGGTGGACTATAAAGCTGTCATCGGGCAATCTGTTCGCGCCATATTTTCGAATTATGTGGGGTTGCCAGTTCTTTAATAGAAGTTCCGAAATAAAGTCGAATAATCTTTTTTAAATCACACAGTGACGAGCAGATCCGTTTTTAATTCAGTTTCAATCAATATACAGGGTGGATTTTTGTGATGGGGCAGTAGGTAAGGGCAGCTCAGGAAAATGATCTTTTTCAAAATCTGTGAATGCAAATCAAAATTTCTCAAAAAGTTAAGGAAAGTCTCCTAAGACCGTTTTCTTGTAGCTACAACGGATAAGGTAGCTGCCCCACTCAAAAATCCAATCTGTATAATGCCACATACTTACCTAGAAATAATCGCCAAGTACTCAGGGAACATTATAATAATAATAAAACTTTTTAATTCGGACCAATAGATACCTACTACCCACTACACTACACGGCTACGACGACGACGACTACCACGATACTACGACTACTACGATTATACTTTTACCCTCGGCCTCATAGTCCGACGGCAATCCGACACGACCGGGGTAGTACAGGCGCAGGACGGCTTTACGTGTTTTCCGAGCCACTGGGGTGTCACAAAACCAACTTCCATACCTGGGTGGCTACTGAGAATTTTATAGCGGAAAACCCAAATTTTAACACTTTTCCTGACCTAGGAATCGTACCCTACACTCGTGGGGTTCTGAGGATCCTGAAGGTTGCGACCACGAGACCATTGGGACAGTCATGCCATGATATAATTATCTCTAAAGGAAACAAACTTGTAGCGGTATCTACTACGCCACATGCGAACAACGCGTCATACTGATGTCACGCAAATCCTGCATCTCGCAAGCAGAGTTTACCGTGCAATTAGCATACATACAAACTTCCATCTGGTCGGAGGATCCTCTGGTCTGGTCTGGTCGAGGAGGAGTTGAGTGAACTTTACACTCTGTTCCTCATGCCTCTATAAACTTATTGCTATAAATAATCAGGTACCTACCTACTCTTCATAAGTACTCTACAACAGAATAATATCTCCCTATCTCTAAATTTTACTCCTGGCAACCCATCTGTCAGGTAATCCATTCGCGCCTTCACTTCGACAATGGCTCAGTTAATAAGAACGCGTCTATGTTATATTACGTTTCGCTAATGTATCCGAACGCACACTCGTTCGCGCCTCCGCGCACTTATCTGTCGCGTTGACAGATTAATAGGCGAGGCGGGAAGAAAAGTTTTATGAATAATATTTTTTTTAAATAATTTTTGTACAACGTACTGCCGCATGTCGAACGGATCATGGGCTAAGTCAACCACAATGTGGACGCAGCAGACCCAAACAAAGATGGCGGGACGGGCTTGACGTTTAGGTACTAGCCTGGACTCGATTGGTCCACACTAGCTGAAAATAGAGGGAAGGAAAGGTGAAAAAAGAAAAGAGAAACGGTCGAAACAGAGGCGTTTGTCCTGCAGTGGGACAACACAGGCTGAAAATAAATAAAGAATAAACAATTTTTAATTTTCTTTAATGTAATTTTTCTATGACTTATTACGTAAAAAGATTTACTTAAAACTGTGATTTTTATTTGCTAGACTAAAATGACAGCTGCAATCGACCTTTTTTTGTCAACATGACATTATTTATTAGGTATTTAGCTGTCATTTTGGTCAAGTAAATCAATTCCCTTGAAAGAAAATCAAAGGAAATCAGAGTTATTTTTTTATACGTTTAATAATAACCCATTTATTTAAGGCACAACACATTTACGTCACAATTACAGAGTGGCCTTTGTCTTTTCATTCTTTTGCACAATGAAATAAGTACAGACGCCAGCAGGTCAAGCTACCTGAAACTGTCAAATTTTCCCAATCAACCTTGAACCTTAATGCTTCAGCAATAAAGTTGAAAATCTAGTAAAGAAATTTGACAGATTGTAGTAGTTTGATGTGCTGGCGTCTGTACATAGTCACTGGCGCACAGCTAGCAACTGATCTATTAACAGATAACAAACAAAAGAAGCTAATTAAAATGCAATTAGTTAGATTCACTAAAGTAAAAAAGATGCGATCGTACACCATAATTAATTATACTTGCAAATTAAAATCTAGGAATTAATGCAGACATGCATTTAGTAGCTACCTGACAGTTTTTTCTATACAGCTGACGAAACTGAGTAGAACTCTGTTATCAATGATTTGATTAATTAAAATAATCAATTTCTCGTGAATCTAAAGTCCTTCTGACCGAATTCTGGGCATGGCAACCAATCTTAGCAGAGACCAGTCTTCGCCACGAGAGGCATTATAGTGCGCAAGTTTGTGCGCAGACACAGCTGCACTCTCTCTTCCCTCACTCTCATAGTCCGATGGGACGACCATCCGACAAAGACCTAATTGCGTAACACACAATCAATCTCAACCTGAATCATTTTGAAGGATAGGTACTGCTAATCCATTGCTTCATATGTTCAAAAAATGTGTCATGTGTCTGCTCAACAACGTAAATAACGCAATGAATGTTGTTGAACTGTCAAAATGAAACCGATTCCGATTGATCGTGTGTTACGCAATTAGGGTGCTTAGAGAGATCAGGCGCAGGACCAAAAGCTTAACGTGCTTCCCGAGGCACGGGGGTATTACACCGCCAACTTCCGTGAATTTAATATGTCTGCCTCGTTGACTAGTGGTCCCAAGCACTACTGCTGAGCATAAGGTCCTAGGTATGATTCCCGGGTCGGGCAAAGGTTTATTGTGTTTTTCCAATTGTAATTGGAATTTACCAGCCCGGAGTCTGGATTTGTACTCGGTTATAACTGCATGCATGTGATGCTCCAACCAGACGGGTGTTGTGTCTGGCGCGCAATTGCCCAAAGATTTGCAATTGCCCGACCGAATTTGGATTGGGAAGTTTGTATATATCCTAATTGCGCGGTAAACTCTGCTTGCGAGATGCAGGATTTGCGTGACGTCAGTATGACGCGTTGCATGTTTTAGATACCGCTACAGGAGTACTACAACTACACCTCTGCCAAACCCTTCGGGGATTACAGACGTGATGTAGGTACCTAATGTTATGTTGTTAATGAATTTAAAAAAATCAATTTATGTGAATTGTTCTAAGACTTGTCTGCTCGCTAGTACATCACTGACTAATAAACTAATGCACTTAATTTTAGTTTCGTTACCCGTTTATTGGTTTTTTATAATCATATTTTAGTGCTGTTATGACGATTTGCTAGTATATGGGTTATAGTTTGGGAGCTAGGCATCATCATCTGCCTAACCTTTTTTCCAACTATACTCATACTGGGCCAACAGTCTAATTGGATGCAGCTGAATACCAGTACTTTACATGGAGCGACTGCCTATCTGACCTTCACAACCCAGTAGGTAACTAAGAAACAAGTATCGTGTTTTGACTGGTTGTCAGACTTTCGGGCTTCTGACGACCCGTAACGACTGACAAAGATCCACGAACGACAGGCAGCTTTTGGGAGCTAGGCATAAAAAAACATAATTTCCTTTTTGGATTCCGGAAAGTGTTCTATGCTGTTCTTTAATTTCTTAAGACCAGCCGATTTATTCTGTAAAAATCTCACCGTGAAAACTGAGGTGAAGTGAGTTTAAAGTGAGCTACCGTATCGTCAATCCCTAGCATCAGTTGGAGTGACAGCTCACTTCAACCAAGTTTTCACGGTAAGATTTTTACAGAATAGATCGCCTATTTTCAAACTTCCTGTTTTTAACTACTAGCGAAGTACACCACTCGGTGGTAAATTAATATAAATTAAATTAATTAAAAATGATGTGTCTGAAATAATGCCTGGCTCCTGAACTACAAGTAACTAACCTATTTAGATTTATTTTGAGTAATAATTTGATGTAGTGTGGCAATGACGTGTAGTAAACACGAGGTAAGTGAAAGAGCATCATGTAAATCATGTCTGTATGTTTGTTACTATTATATCTGATACATTCCAATTTGTGATTCATTGTGGCAGATATTTTTTAAGAGGAATACTTTTAACATGTTCGAGTATCGAATTAGAAAATTTATGTCTAATGCGTTTGTTAAACTTGTGCTAAACTTTCCACGCTGTAAAAAGAAATTAAAGGCAAATAAGTAATAAGTAATTAGGTTGATTAACTTCACGTGACCAGAGGGCTGGTCTATTTTTTGACCGGAGAATCAGCATCGCCATACGTACAACGTGGCAATGCTGCCAGCCTTTTGGGCACTTTTCCTGTTTACAACGATGCGGGCGAACTTTTTTATGCCCTGTGAATCCTGTGATTCTATCCTTATTTATATACTTGTAGGTAAATATTATTTGAAGACTGTCAGCTTTTAAGGTCGCAGTCAACCAAACTTTATACGTAGACTAAGTCCTATACTCAGAATAAAATAATTTTTGACCGTTTTTTCATACTAGAACTGTCAGATGTCAATTTTATTCCAAGGATAAAAGTTATCTGACTTGGTAAAATCAGCCCTAAATAATTTAAATAATCTATACTTATAATAATATACATATAATAATAGAAATACTTTCCCGGTTAACATTTGCATATAAGGAGCCATTATAAATAATCATCTTTCCATAACAACAGACCTTTACAAAGCACCGTTATAAATACGCGTCCTCCACGAGGACATCCGCTCATTCCTCTTAACATCCTAACCAGGCGCGACAATACACGCATTCTACACATTTTGTCCCCATCCCGTTACTTTTTAAACATTTACACACGTCAACACAGAGCGGTATAAAAAACTTTTTTCCCCAAACTGTTCAAAAATAGGGCAACACAAAAAGTCAAGCGTGTTTCTTAACAATCGTCGGTTCTTTTTTTGACATTTTAGCTTTTTTTTTGTACACTTTCGGATGCGTTCACCGATCCATCAGAGACGATTTGGTCGAATTCTGTCGTTACAGCAATTATTGTTTAGCGTTATCATTCTGTCAAGTTTAATGTTTTCGGGGTAACAGAAATAGTTTTACTTAAATGAGCGCCTTTTTCAAAGTAATTTGGGCTTTGAATGATATTTATTTAGATTTAAAGATAAGGACGGATATTTTAACATTTGTTTTTTGTTAAGTTTATGGGATGTTTCTATGGAAATTATAGAGTACCTAACGGTGCCACATCAGGCTTAGGTACCTATCTGGCATGGTAATGATATGACATCAGTACTGTAATTGGGAAATCGAGAGTCAAAATACTGAATTCCTTTGAAATGCTGCAAAGTGTTATTGATGAATTTGGCTCCCAAAAACACACTTCAAAATAAAATGGAATGAAGTTGCTTATCCTGTAAATAAGATATCGAAATCACTTTTACAACTTAGTAATAATAATAAAAAAAAATAAGCTAGATGAGGTCGGCGTTTCCAATCTGACTACTCTGAGATCGAAACAAACACGGAGCACAAGACCATTCCTAGATGGTTAAAAAAATCGTAAAGAGCTTTCCGTCCGCCATAATTCATGTTAGATTCTAAACTGAGATTATAATATCACATTGCAAGCTAAAAACACATGTTAACGATTTTAAGATAAGTTGCCTTCATTAGTTATCTAAACAGGTCGGATTATAGGGATTAACTATGAACGCGACCACCCATGCGAAAACAGCTGTCAATTTAGCGGCCATTTTGATGTTTTTGTTTTTAATGGAGCAAAGGTAACAGTGAGCCTAGTTTTTGCGTTTGATTTATGAGACCATATTTAGCGTAAAATTTGCGAGTGCTGAAGAAATTATGGGCGTAAAAACTAGTCAATCCATGAACGTTTTTGAAAAAAAAGATGACTTGAAACGACGGTAGTTCAAATCTCATCGCCTTCATTTCTATAATAATATGCAATAGTTCCCTTTAGTAATGTGATCTATTCTATAACAGCAAAATTTTTCTAAATAATTTTGATAAAACAAAAGAAAACTCTAAAATCTAAGTATCTAGGTAACCTAACCTACATATACCTACAATGGATAAATTACTGATAAATTATTTTATTTCTGTAAGTAGGTTTGCACAAACTCTTTTACACGTCAATCATATTTTATAAACCAGATGAGGTCAGCGTAGACATCATGAATTATTCATAATCCATTACTGAATCTATGAGTTCCAAAAATGTTACCCAATCGTCAATTAACACATTCCATCTAAGCCACGATTAACACCCATTTAAAACGAAGATTAACTTCCCTATCACTTAACAAACCCATCTAACTAAACTGTTCCCTAGCGTCAAACTTGGGAACTTATAACAAATAGAGCTAACGAAGGGACGCGTTTTTGCGTCATAAGTCATAACTCATAGTTTAATCTTTAAAGGACCAATTGGTTCCGGGAATGTGGGTGTTCGAATGTCGGAGCTTGCTCGAAAAAAGGGGGGATTAGTCATAGTTTATCAGCTGCTTATTTTGTGTAATTTCAAGCTAATCTTGGAATTAGACAATGTTCGAGGCAACTGAAGAAAACGATTCACTTAGAGCAGTGATGGTGGCCCAGTTGTAGGTAACGGCCTTGACTTACGAGTTGCAGGTTGTGGTTTCGAACCCAAGCAGACACTTTGCGTAAAAATTTGATCACCACTGACTGCTCTCAAAGCGGTGAAGGAAAATATCGTGAGGAAACCGGAATGTCCTAGAACTAAAAATTGAAGACATGTGACATTCGCCAACCCGGCCAGAGCCTGGGTGGTGGATTATGGCCCACTTCCTCTCACAAAGAGGAGGCTTGTGTCCCAGAAGTAGGAACATTATAGGCTGATGATGATAAACTGAAGAAAATAAGAGAGGAATCTTGGTTTCTTTTCTGTGAATATTCATCTATCTTGATTCTACTCGTATATCATGTCTGTTAGTTCTGCTACGTTCTTCTAACTTAACTGAACAGACAGCTGTGCTACTGTGGAGTTTGTTGCACCACTTCTTCTGCCCAGCTAAAGCATTAGAAAATGGTGAAGGGCGGGCAATTTGGGGGACTGTCTTATGTAATTTGACGTTCAAAAAGTGCTGATTCTTGGCCTAATTTGAATAAATCACTTTTGATTTTTGATCTTTCTTTTCAAAATAATGCAAGCAATGCTTCTTGGTGGCAGAAATGGGTAAGGTGGTAGGTACGTATGTACGACCTTGGTCTGTTAAAAAAAAGGATGTGTGTACGACTGGAGCCGAGTATACCCGATTGAGCATCACCGACAGACTAGAGCCTAGTATACCCGATTTAGCGTCACCAACCGACTAGAGTCGAGTATACCGGATTCAGCGTCACCGACCCGAGCGTGACGGTTCAGTTTCATTCACTGTTTGGAAAGAGCGCGAAGTGCGTCTAAATACCTTCGTTCTCACTTAAAAATACGAATCACAAACAGCGCTAACAAAACGAGTCTAATTCAATTTACAAAAACACCTTTTTGCAACACTTGTATCGAAAACAAAATCTCTCACCCTGCGAATTATTCTCACACACAAAATAAAAAGGGTCAAAAAAATACATTTAAAACAAAAACAAAACAATGGTACGCTTCGCAGTGATCAAATGGAATAAAATGGCCGATGCCGGAACAAATTCAATCGTACAATCTAACGAACGGAGGCCGGGGCCGATTTGTGAAAACAATACGAGGACCTTTTTGTTTTGGCACCAGGATACTTTGGACTGGACATCAGGAGCTAAGAGAGAGAGAGAGTTTCCGTTTGATTAAGGAAGATTTTTTGTGCGTTAAGTAGATGTTGGTGATGAGTAGGATGTATCGAAACAGATGGGCCAGAGTCGTCACGCATTGGTTGTCAGAAGACGAGCGTCGTCGTAGCAGACCGAGGCAAGGAAACGCTGCCGTGATGACTGACGGCCGAACCCAATTACCTATCTATCACCAGTTTAGGCATACTGGAGGTTGAAAACCTATCTATCTCTGGATTAAACGTCCCAATAATCTATATCAGTAGCGCGATCTGTATGATTATATTATAATGGCAGTTATGATTAGACTGGCTACCATCAGTAACGATCTGTCTTTAACTGAAAATAGTTTATTGGGTTCGGCCGTTAACTGTGTTTATATCGGAGATTGGCTGAAGAAGGCCACACACAAGGAACAGTGGAAAGTTATGTTGGAGACCTTTGCCAACCAACACAAAATACACATAAAATAAAACTCTTATTACTAAATACATTCCTGAAAGTTAAAGAGAGACGACAACATTGGAATTGGTAGCGACTTAAAATAAAGATGCTTTTGAGTATTAGACTAAAATGCGACTGTAGAACAGGTCCAGTTGTAAACCAGCGTCAGGCACTAGTTGTCTGGCATTTTTGCTGAACTGGGCCTTCTTGGCGCAGCCGTGAGACACACTTTCCTGCTAATTTCTTACATCGAACTTTGCACTTTTTATTCGATCTTTTTTTTGTTTTTATCTGATGTACCTATGTATATGGTGTAAAAATCTTACCGTAAAAACTTATGTGAAGTGAGAATGAAGTGATCTGTCATTCCTTATGTTAGGGACAACCCTCCACATAAGTTTGTACGGTGATATTTTACAGAATAAGGCTGCTCTTTGTGCAATTCCACCTGCACTTAGAGACCTGTCCGAGTACCAAAGAACGCTGTCGAACAAACAGCCTCTTTTAAAATCCAGACATAATCTTGGTCAGAGAGAAGAGACTAAAGAACCCACAGATTTGAGTGAACCTGTCCAGTCAGTGCACGCATTTGTCAGTAACCGTGTAGCTCATTGGTTGTCAACCTTATTTTGCCCACCCACTTTGAGAATATTTTATTTTCTTACCATCTGTCGCTAGTCTGAAACAGCTAGAGCCACGATTATATAAACCAAAACGTGTGATATTATAAGGTCATAAGATAAGATATAATTATGTATGTATAATTTAGTCTGGATCTTCTATTCATCATCTGCCCAGCCTTTTCCCAACTATGTTGGGGTCGGTTTCCTGTCTAACCGGATGCAGCTGAATACCAGTATTTTCTAGGAGCGACTGCCTATCTAACCTCCACAACCCCAGTTACTGGGTAACACGATACTCCTTGGTAAGACTGGTGGTCAGACTTTCAGGCTACTAACGACCCGTAACGACTGTTAAAGATCCACGAATGACAGCCGGGACCAACGGCTTAACGTGCTTTCTCCTAATGCCTCCCTGAAAGTCTCAAACGCCCACGCTAATGCCCCATGCGTTATTGCGTGTGTATGTTGAGAATTTATCGTGTAGCTCAAACCCAGAATTTACTGTAAGATTGCTAAGCCACCAGACCTTTTCAAATTCTTTACTAAACAAACAATTTTCGACGAACTAACCAACCCTACACCAAGTGTCTATCAAAAATGGTCGCTCTCAAAATTTGTTTCTTTTGGAGGCAAAAATCTTTTGTCGTTTCATCCGAAATCGATCCGCCGGGAGCAATATTCGTTCAAGAACCGTTGAAAATATCGAGTGGGGTTTCGTTTCCGAACGGATTTAAGCGCCGAATGCCGAATATAGGATCGTCTTTGTTTGTGTTTTATATTGTAGACTAGTGACGCCTCCGGCTTCGCCCACACTTCAGCACAAACAATATGTTTATGTTAAATGAGAAAACAGTGGAGAACTTCGTTTTTTTTGGGCTTGATATATTTCTTCATAGTTTCCGTGGTTATGGAGTTGTTCAATCAAATAGGTGGGGTATCGTCACCTTCAGTTGGTATCATATGATCATAAGCTAACTGTAGGTGCCAGCCGGCAAATATGAAAATGATCTAGGTAAATTGTACTCGTCTATGCCAGAGTCTTAGAACTTACCGAACATTTTATAATTGTTTTTGTAACCTATATTTACTACTTATAATTATGATGATATTCTACGCCAATAAATGGAATCTTTATGACCAGTTAGGCTGCGATAAGGAAATTAAACGCTTCGTAATACATAGAAACATTCAAACATTATTTAAGACTTACCTAATATAGCAAACACCGAAGGAAGGCGGGGACAGGGTGTTGTGGTGCAGCCTGGGAGAGGCCTATGGCCAGCAATGTATAGATACAAGTTTTTCTAACTAAAAAGATGGCTGTGCTGTTGGGGAGTTTGTTGCGCTACCTCTTCTTCCCTACGAAAGCACTAGGAAGTGGCGAAGGGCGGGCGTTTTGAGGGATTGACGTATGTAATTTTGGGCGTTCGAAAAGTGCTGATTCTCAGCCTGATTTGAATAGTGAAAATAGTGGGTAGACTGCGGTAAATTAAGTTGACTGATTGATAGCAAACACCACATGAATGGCCTTTTAATCTGTTAATAAATGTTTCAATTAATTACAACAAATAGAGCTAGATATACATAGTTTCCAATAGATTCTTAAGACATTTCAGTTTTGAAAGTAAACATTTTTACGCCAAACATTTTATTGTGGACTATCGTATTTTTATTAGTTTCCTCTCTAGCCCATTTTCTTTTTACTGCCAGCCGACATATTGAATAGAATTGGCGCGAAAGTGTGCGCCATATTGGTCTCGCGTGATAGTCGCTGAAATAAATGTTATTGGCATTATTTCGACTGTTTTGTTTAGAAATTGTGTAATATTTTGCTGTTTTTATGGTTATTGGAGATTACAGACCGAATGCGATTAAGTATTTCTATACGATCGATCTCTAGAGAGCTCTTTTCTCTTTGTTTTCAAACGCGGTTTAGCTTTAACGAGTCTATTCTCCTCGTGCATTGACATTAGGTATACTATTGTCGAAGAATTTAAACAATAGACTTTTTTTCCATACCACACTATTTATGTATACAGGGTCAAATTAAATTAACTAGTGAAACTCCGCAGACGTGATGGGTATCGATATTTAAACATGATCTTACAAAAGAGAAATAAATTTGTTGAGTTTTTAATTGATTTTTATCTAATGTACCTTTATTGTACTGTGGGCTTTTTAGTCTGTGCTTAATAAATGTCTTTTCTTTCTTTCTATACCTTTTGTAATCAGAGGACTTTTGTGGAAAACCGAGACTTCGAACTAGAGAACTTCTTTGCAAGTTTGCCAGTTCAATTAAGTAAATATGTCTTGACACGTTTGCTGTTAATTTAAAAATCAGATGGAAGTAGAAATGGATTGGATTGGAATTTAACTACTTACAAAAATGCAAAAAGTATTCACAAAAATACAGGAAAAGCTTGTATTTCTAAGTTATTCTTATAGCTACGCTACCATGCTAATTAGTAGGTACTGTGACCATAGTATGAGCTATAAGCGGAAGCCCGTGTTGACGATTTTCATGGTATTGTGAGGAAGAGGACAGCGTCAATAATGGGTAGTTTGTGCGGAAGCTCCAACAGCATCCTGAAAACATTATTAGACAAAGTGGACAGTCCCTTTATAAGGCACTGGGTACGGAGGCACCTGCCAACGTGTGTGGGGCCACGTCTTTTTTTCTTGTTTTAGTTTCTAAAAACAAATACTTTATCGATTGTGAGTAGGTAGGTACTTCTAGCGCGAAATAAAGAATATATTATTATACTCATGGATACGTACAGGAGCTTGTGGCTAAGTAATAACAGCCACACGGGTCGATCGATCAGGTTAAGCTACGCTTACCGCGGTTGGTCCGTGGATGGGTGACCATCTTCATATACCCCTCCGTGCCTCGGAAAGCACGTTAAGCCGTTGGTCCCAGCTGTCATTCGTGGATCTTTGACAGTCTTTAGGGTCGGACAACCAGTCTTACCAAGGGGTTATCGTATTACCCAGTAACTGGGTTGTGGAGGTCAGACAGGCAGTCGCTCCATATACTAACATAACTACTGGTATTCAGCTGCATCTGGTTAGACTGGAAGACTACCCCAACATAGTTGGGAAAAGGCCAGGCAGATGACTATGACTCATGAAGGAGAGTATAGACACTCGAGTCGCAAGCAGCACAAACCAAAGAGGACGAATCTATCGCTTTAGGATTTATTATGTCGCTAGAAAATTGCTTCTAACACATAAACCCTGATTGCTAGTGTCGAGTTACTAGTTTATGTTGGCCGCGAACGGTGTTGGGTTCCACCCAATTATCGGTGTTCTTCATTTTGGGGTTATGGCCCGGGCGGGCAATTTTTAAGGACTTTTAGTCTTTTTGCGTTTGGCGAAAAAGGGAATTGATTTGGAATTCATGCATAAGGACCTAGTGTGACTGACTTATCGTTGATATGCAGTTTATGGAACTGACATTTCGTATGTAATATACCTACAGTCCGTTAACACAGCATCAATCTAATAATGATTTCAACAGACTCGTGCCGGCGATCCAATAGCAACCTTATTAGAATGAGAATAAAGATCAGCTTTGATTTGGAAAGTGATGCAAAATCGGAGGTGAAATAACTGTGAAAAGACCATTACCGCCTATTAAAACTAACATTCATAACCAAATTGAGTGCCCCTTAGAGGTAGATTCGAGTGAAACTAGATGTTGAAAAAGACGCCATAGTTTTAAAATATGTTGCAGTGTTTTAATAAGGTTCATATCCCATCCTACTATATGAATATTATAAATGTGAGAGTTTGTATGGATGGATGGATGTTTGTTACTCTTTCACGCAAAAACTACTGAACGGATTTGGATGAAATTTGGCACACAGACGGTTTATAACCAGGATTAACATATAGGATACGTTTTATCCCGATATTCCCACGGGATCAAAACTTATGCGGGTGAAACCGCGGGGCGCAGCTAGTAATATTATAAATGTGAAAGTTTGTATGAATGGATGGATGTTTGTTACTCTTTCTCGCAAAAACTACTGAACGGATTTGGATGAAATCTGGCACACAGATGGTTTATAACCAGGATTAACATATAGGATAATTTTTATCCCGATATTCCCACGGGATCGAAACTTATGTGGGTACAACCGCAGGGCGCAGCTAGTTTAAAATATACTTAAGTTATGAACTTGTATACCTACTTGAAAAATAAAAGTACCTAATAAATAATATAAATATGAATGATGAAAAAAAAAACAAAAACGTTTGGAACTAATTTTGTATACAAACAAAAAAAAGTTGACTGCAATTCAATGCTAAACAGACGATAGACCAACTCTACTTGCATAAACCAAAACATAGTTTAATAATAT
Organism: Apamea crenata; assembly: GCA_949629185.1. Classification (NCBI taxonomy): domain Eukaryota; kingdom Metazoa; phylum Arthropoda; class Insecta; order Lepidoptera; family Noctuidae; genus Apamea; species Apamea crenata. The sequence goes on from OX451375.1 coordinate 2,121,108, forward strand.
AGTATCTACATCCATAACAAGTTAATGATCTTAACTAATTCCCATTTAATCAGTCCCAATTATCTCTCTACTCTCAACACAGCATCCATACCTACCTACATAGCTCTACAAATGGCCCCCGTCGCCGCTTATACTAACAGCTCGGTAATGGGGGACAAATAACACCCCCTCGCCCCCTTCCAAACTCGTCACCCGCCCCCAAGCTCTTGCAGAGATAAGTGCCACCCCTGGGCATAGAGTACAGGCGGGGAAACAATGTCTTTGGAATGAGTTTGTGTAAAGAGGTTGCTATTCATGGTAGAGTTCATAATCAGCAATCATAACATAACACTACGCCTGTAGGTATTCCCCGAAGGGATCGGCAGAGGTGTCTCTTGAGCAATTACCCTTCGAACAGCACAGCAACGCTGTTTGTCTGCAGACATTGTTTCCAGGTTTTGGTCTTCACCTTCATCTTCATAGTCATCATCTTCTGCCTAGTTTATTTCCCAATATCTTGGGGTCATGTTCCAGTCTAACCCCTTGGGTTGCCAGACTTTCGGGCTTCTGATCGTAACGACTGTCAAAGATCCACGAATGACAGCCGGGATCCACGGCTTAACGTGCTTTCCGACGCACGGAGGGGTCTTGGTATGTAAAGATGGTCACCCATCTACGGACTTAACCTGATCGAACGAGCGATGGCCACACAGCTACAAGTCCGGCTATACAAAAGACAGTTATTTCCGTCACTCGAGAGACCCCCTGTTTGACCGCCACAACCCAGTTACTGGGTAACGCGATACCCTTGGTAAGGCAGATCGTCAGAGTTTCGGGCTTCTGACTGGGTAGTCAGGTAGCCAGATAAACACATTTTGACAGTTGCTGCGGATGTAACAACTGTCAACGTCATCATCATTCTCTCGCTCTTATTCCAATTTATTCGTGGTCGGTGCAACATGTTTTCTTCTTCCAAACTTCTCTATTAGTTGTCTCGGTAGTCACCTTTCTAGCCATATCATCATCTTTCACAAAGTCAATCCATCGTTTCTTTGATGTTCCTCTCTTTTTATAGCCATCCACATTCATAATCAAAACTTTCCTCACGACATTTTCCTCATTCCTCCGAATCACATGCCCATTCCTTGAAATTCTAATTCCACACCACATATCAGCTACCGGTGCCACTTTTAGACTTCCACTTACATACTCATTTTTTATTCTATTCATTCCAGTTCTTCCCCACTGCTCAACCAGATTGCTCAACTAGTTGAGCAGTTGAGCTGTAGGACATAGTTTGAATTACCGAACATTTTATGCTTTATAGCTCAACTACATTCGCATAACCCTTTAACCCTTTTTGATGCCCTATGATTATTTTGCTTATTTTTTCACATGAACGTATCATTATTTTAAATGTTAGCTTATATAATGAAAATGTCGTCAAAAATTAAATAAAAGTGAGTATGTGACTAAGTGAGTCATTCGCATAACACCACAATACCTCTTAGCCTTTTCATCGCAGCTGCATCTTTCTGATCCATTCCAGACAGCTGGTCTAACAGCAGAGGGGTAATTCTCGTAATTTTAAGAACGTTCACAGACTGATCTGCCTCAATCGGTCAAAAATACCTCTAATTTTCCTACATTTTGACAAGTTTTTGACATTTGTTCGTCGCTGAGATGAGACTGCGACTAGATTTTGAACGTTTTAAATTACGAGAATAGGCGTTCAGATCTCAGTCTCAATCTGTCAAAAATACGTCTAATTTTCCCACATTTTGACAAGTTTTTGAAATTTGTTTGTCGCCGAGATGAGACTGCGACTAGATTTTGAACGTTTTAAATAACGGGAATACGGGCCCGTAACGACTATCAAAATGTGTATAAAATTTTAGGCATACATAGTAATCAAAGTCTTCTGTCCTCGCCTGTACATAAGTGGGAGGTATTTGCTAACGGAGTGATACTTGCCGGAAATGGGATTGTAAGACGATGGATTGAGTGCCCCATTCCTCTCCAACATATACCCCCGTCTCTTTCTAACGCCAATATGGATTGGACGCAGAATTCCTTGATGCTTCCCTTATGTGGGGCGTTTAGGATTACTTTGGTCTTATTATCTTTTTGGACTTATCTTGGGGTATCGTATTACCCAGTAACTAGGTTGAGGAAGTCAGATAGGCATGCCGCTCCATGTAAAATACTGGTATTCAGCTGCATCAGGTTAGACTGGAAGCCGATCCAACATAGTTGGGAAAAGGCTAGGCAGATGATGACTTATCTTGGATAGAAAGGAAACATTTAGAAGGTATCTTTTTCAGTCAATTTGTCTTAAGTTTAAGGAGTATATTGCCATAATTTCTAAATTCCCTTTTTTATTATTATTATGTCACCGTGAAAACGTAGGTGAAGTGACCTGTCATTCCACCTACATAAATGCTAGGGATTGACTCTACACAGTCGAGCTTACTTCAAACTCACTTCACCTAAGTTTTCCCGGTGACATTCTTACAAAATAGACTGGTAGGTTTTTTGGCAGCTGAATAACTAATATAAAAAATGACAGATTTTAATGACGGTGTTTATAATTTGACGGAACCGCTCTTCGAAACCGTTACAATGTAATTACTGGTCCGTTATTAGTAAAGATTCTAACCAATTAATTAACAAACCACCAGAACGCTATTTACACCCATTTCTTTAACAAAATGTCTCCTTCCTCCCAGATTTCACATTTACTGTATGAATACCCCCCTCGCCCTCTCCCCACTTCAGTGTGCATGTGTGAGTGAGACGTGGAATACAGTTAAACGTGTCATTACCAACGTCTGACATACAGAGTGTTCCCAACTTTCGAGAAATAACATAATATAACGCCTGTATTCCTGTATATAGGGGGCGAGACTATTGACATCAACCGAGCAGAAATCCAAGCTCCGAGCTGATACTGAGAAATTCCAGATTTAAAAACCCAATAACACTTTGCCCGGGAATCGAAAATACTTACACACATACACAGTAGCCATAAGCCTCGTATTTAACAAATAAAAAATCAAAGGCACAAAGGGTTTAAGGTTTAATTTACCAAAATAATGAAACTGAAGGCCCGTTCCCGTAATTAAAAACGTTCAAAATCTAGTCGCAATCTAACAGCGACATTCATGTCAAAAACTTGTAATAGGCTAGATGCCTAAAAATCTAATTAGTCCGTCAGATTATCAGAAAATATTGGACCTGTATTTTTTCTTTTGTCAATTATATAAAAAATGATTAAGATATCGCCCGTTAAAGTTCCGCGTGACGTCACGCCTTGCTACACTTTTTAGCAAGGCGTGACGTCACGACCACTCCCAAATTTAGACGCGCTTTATCTTTGTCATTTTTTGTTTGATTGACAAAAGAAAAAATATGTGTCCATTATTTCTCGATAATTTAACTGACGCACTAAATACATATAATTATTATTTTTTTACCCAAGCATCTACCCTATTAGTAAAATTAGAGGTATTTTTAACAAATTAAAATTGAGATCAGACTGTGAACGTTCTTAAATTTACGAGAATTGCCCTTCTGGTGTCTTTTCCAATGTCATTATGTTTTGCTGCCAGCACTAAGTGGAAAATGTTGAAGAATAAATCTTGAAGTGTTACTTTCGTTCTAACTGGTGAGGCATTTGTTCCAAAAGACATCATCTGCCTAGCCTTTTCCCAACTATGTTGGGGTCAGCTTCTAGTCTAATCGGATGCAGTTGAATATTTACCAGAATTTTACATGGAGCGACTGCCTATTTGACCTCCACACCCAGTGACCCCAGTCACGGGGTATCGTATTACCCCTCGGTAAGACAGGTTGTCAGACTTTCGGGCTTCTGACAACCCGTAACGACTGCCAAATATCCACGAATGACAGCCGGGACCAACGCCTTAACGTGCTTTCCGAGGCAGAGAGGGGAGAGGGGGGGGGGGTAGTTGGTATGTAAAGATGGTGACCCATCCACGGACCAACCACGACAAGCGTAACTTAAACTGATCGATCGAACCATTCATTCGGCTGTTATTACTTAGCCACAACCCCTGTTGTACAAAAGACAATGAAGTTATTTCCGTCACCAATTTCTAACACACCCTGTATACCCATATCTGCATAGCACAAATAGCTTCAACATGTGCGCAATATTCTCGCCCCCAACCGACCAATCGGAAGACAGCGTTCTATGTGTGTGTGAGTTGTGTACACACTGGGTGGCTCCCATTTAAGGGGGCGCTCTTTACACCCAATTAAAGTTTAATGCGACGATTGTTATGTAATTGGGGGAAAGGGGAGTTCTCGTATCTTCCTTGTTTAAGGGGTAGGTTTTAGAGGGTTTACAGTTATTTTTTATTTTAGTTTTCGTTATTTCCCTCTCGTGAATGGTTCATATCAGGACACACTATCAATCACAATCTGAATCATTTTGAAGGATATTGCTAATCCATTGCTTCATATGTTCGAAAATGTTATCTGTTCAACCACGTATATAACGCAATGAATGTGGTTGAACTGTCAAAATGGAAGCCATGACTACTGTTTTAGTGTTACGCAATTACCCCGCTGAAACCTCAGTAAGTACATCTTCCTTAATCTTACCTGAATATTGCTAACCTATAAGTGTATTGGTATTGCCTGGGTGAGAGCAGAAGTGGCTCAGTGGGAATAACCCCTTACTTACGAGTTTCGAGTTGTAGGTTGTGGATTCGAACCAAGGCAGGCACTTTGCTTTGTGCAAATTATTTCATCACCACTGCTTTTAAAACGGTAAAGGAAAACATCATGGGGAAACCGGCCTGTCCTAGAACCAAAATTCGAAGACATGACACTACAACCCGCCAATATGAGCTGTAATCTGCCCACTTCCCCTCGAAGAGAGGAGGCCTGTGTCCCAGCAGTGGGAACATTATAGGCTGATTATAGTGATTGCCGGGGTCATGGAGGTCAGAGACCACCTAATAGTGTGCTAAGAAAGTGCCTTGGGATCGACCTCTAGGAGTTGATATGTGTTTTTCTTAACTTTTAAGTTATAGCTTTATAAGAAAACACAGACTCCGTCAGCTACCATTAGGTTTAGCTTCCTACTCACGGTGTATATGCTGTCAGAACGTTTTGGGCGTAATTTCCTTCTGAGTAATCTTGTTGATGACTGATGAAAACAAACAAATACTTGTATATTTCATCAAAATTCATATGTTTTCTACAAGAAAATTCAAGAATTCATCTCCGTAACAAGACATAATCAAAGCAGAGGTGATTTTCAAGATTTTACGCTCAAAATTATGACACGGAACCCCAAAAGTCATCACTAGATTTAGCAAATTGCAGTATGCAAATACCCTCCTCTTAAAGGTGCCATCCGCTTGTGGAAAATCAATAGAACGTGTATGGAAGAGACAAAGATATTATTTGCTGTGCGCTAGAACGAGAAAGGCAACCAGCCTCTTTCCTCTAGGTTTGGTACTGTGAAAATCTGATACCGAAGTTACATTTTCGCGATTTTGAGCTGTAATCCTTGAGTTTCACAGTTGAGTTTTGACTGTCAGTTCTCTTGGCATATTATTTTAAGACCACGTATTTCAGTCAAAGGATTTTGAAGTTTGTTTTGAAAAGGGTAGAGTCAAATTTCCTTTGAGCAGTTCTCAGAGTAATTTTCCTTCAGTAATTGCTAGTGATTTCATAATAGTGATAAATGGGGCTGTAGAAAACATTGGTTAATTATTTTTATTGGTTGTTAGCCAAAGTGGAGTGATATTATGACGTGTTGGGCTATAAAGTTTATCTAGTTATAACATTGGATTAGTCTGAACTAGAGAGTTCTTGAATAATCTTTAGAACGTCGACATAGAATTACTTTTATGGGTTTTTATTGATTTTCTTTTGTTTTATTCGTTTATATAATATATTCAATCATTGATCAATTCGCTTGAACTTCGTAGCTTATAATTGAATTCACCTTTTTTTTTTGGGTGGGAAATCGTCATATGACTTCTCCCGCTCTGGGCGGGCTGAACCGATTTCGCTAACTCTTTTTTTAGAATATTCCTTGAAGTACGAGGATGGTTCACACGGAACAAAAAAATGTAAAAAAGTTGCTTCACGCGGACGAAGTCGCGGGCAAAAGCTAGTTAGAGAGCAGTGGTAGCCCAGTGGTATCGGCCCCAAGTTACGAGTTGTAGGTCGTGAGTTCGATCCCAGGAAGGCACTTTACTTTGTTTATTTAATTTCATCACCGCTGCTCTTAAAACGGTGATGTAAAACATATTTGAACCAACAATTCGAAGACATGTGACATCCACCAATCCGCACTGGATCCGCGTGGTGGATTATGGCCCGAGAGAAGGGGGAGCCTCTTGCAAAGAGGAGGCCTGTGCAGTGGGAACATTATAAATGCTTATGCTTCTGCTATAAGTACATTTGGAACACCCAGTTCCACCACATTGCTGAATATCGACTAATCAGTTTAATATCGACATTGGGCTTATCTCATACCTACATGGTTCAGGACCATTTGAGAGAAAAACTGAGCTGCAATTTTGGTTCTGTCCAAAATCGACCTCATGACTCCTTTCGACTCTAACCACTATTTTCCATTTCTGAAAGTTACATTTTCACTCCTGTTAACTCAAAAACCCCTAACATCTACCCATAGATATCCACAAACTATACTTATTACTTAAAAATACCCTCATAATAATAATTATCATCGAGATTGGGCGGGTAATATAATGTTGTAAGTTAATTCGTACTATTATATCAACCCCAATGGTGATCCCTATGGAGTAGTAACACTATAATCTGTGATGATTCTCTATTAAAATTAAGTATATTGCAATACTTGTATAAAATTATGATTTATATTTGTGCACCATGCTGCCCAGAGGCAGGCAATGATTGAATGATCTTCGCATTGATCTGCTTAGCCAACCAATCCAACTATGCTGCCCAACTATGTCGGGGACATTGGGCTCGGCTTCCTGTACGCAAAATACGCGCATTGACGTGGAGCTGCGGACACCAGCCCGTAATACCTATTACCTACGGTCGGTTTCCAGTCTAACCGGATGCAGCTGAATACCAGTATTTTACATGGAGTGACTGCCTATCTGACCTCCACAAGTCAGTTACTGGAACACGATGCCCTTTGGTAAGACTGGTTGTCAGACTTTTGGGCTCCAGACTACCCATAATCGCTATTAAAGATCTACAAATTTTGTAAAACATTTTAAAAGAGTAACTAAATTTTAAACAGAGAAGTTTTTGCCTGTACTTCTCCATAGGAAACTACCTTTTGTAAGGGGCAACTACAAATCTTTTTTCTTGAAAAAATTTGACGTTCAAAAGTAACTTTTAGGTGTTTAGTTGACATAAGTGATTTGACTGTGCCACCATTGTATTGCTTAGCAATTCATGATACTTGATAGTAGTGTATCAAAAATGAATAGCCCCATAGAATGATGGTGTAATAGGGAGGGTGTGATATTGTAAGTTAATTTGTTCCATGATTTCAACCCCCGTGGTGTTCCCCATGGGATAGTTAGTATAAATCTGAGACAGTATGGCGTTTGTAGAGAAGTGTAGTTATTAAAGTAGAGTAGAAAGGTAAGGAGTTACTCCTTCGCTCCTTCGGTTTAGCACGTTAGATCATTGTTTAACAGCATGTATTATAAGGTATTAACCTATTTATGTACATGTGTACCTATTTTATTTATAATTCACTAAGTTACCTTATAATATTTTATTGTAAGGGGTTTGTGGCTAAGTATTAACAGCAGCACGGGTCGATCGATCAGGTTAAGCTACGCTTGCCGCGGATGGTCCGTGGATGGGTGATCATCTTTACATATCAAGACCCTCCGTGCCTCGGAAAGCACGTTAAGCCGATGGTCCCGGCTGTCATTCGTGGATCTTTGGCAGTAAGCAGGTCATTTTTAGCTGAAATGTCCACTTTGCCAAAAAGTTTTGCCTTACCACCATTTTAAATGTTATCATTTTAAAACAGTCAGGTGAAGAAGTATAATGCATTCAAGAAAAAGTCCTTTAAAAAACTCAAATCAAATAGTAATACCCTTTCAATCAGAAGGACCAACAAATTCTGCGGTCGTTAAATCTGCAGGCGTACACCGAACATGGGCACGACTGACATTTTGTGAAGCACACGGGAGAATATAGCGAACTGTACCGCTTTAACACTGTTTCACCATCATTTTTGCCTAGCCTTTTCCCAAATATATTTGGGTCGGCTCCCAGTCTAGCTGGATGCAGCTGAGTACCAGTATTTTACATGGAGCGACTGCCTATCTGACCGCTATCGCTTTAATAATATCATCCTCATCATTTCAGCCGAAACACGTCCAATGCTGGACATAGGCCTCCCTCAAGCTTCGCCACTTCGACTGGTTCTGTGCTTCCCGCATCCATCGGATTCCTGCGGCCTTCACAAGGTCATCGTTCCACTTTGTGGGAGGCCTTCCACCGCTACTACTTCCAGTACGCGGTCGTCACTCCAGAACCTTTCAGCCCCCCCCATCTGTTCTGCGAGCAATGTGCCCTGCCCACTGCCACTTAAGTTTGGTAATACTTCGGGCTATGTCGTTACCTTGGTTCTCCTGCGGATCTCTTGATAAATAATTTATTTTCTGTAAGTATGTTTGTGCAATTCTTCATTTCTGATTCGATCTCGTCAGAAAATCTCCAAGCATAGCCCTTTCCATTGCCCTTTGGGTGGCTGGATAGATTAAAATTCATAAACCTATGTGATAACTACGAGAAGTAACTAAGAATTTGGGCTAGGTACTTTATTACTTTTGGTCCTTGTGAGAAAGTAAACCAAGCTGGGGTGTGATCCTTAGCTAAAATTACGATTGATTGAGTTAGAAGTTCAAGCAATATGAAATGAATTGCGTTGAAATCTATTTGATGAATTTTATGACGTTACAAGTAATCTAGAAAAGTGCCAATTAGAATCCTCGATACTATGCATCTCAGACTTTCTAATTATTTCTAAGTGGTGGAGGACCATGTCGCACGCCATCCTACATTAGGTACTCAAAAAGAAACAAAATCTTCAACAAAGTTATCATCACCTGCCGAGCCTTTTCCCAACTATGTTGGGGTCGGCTTCCAGTCTAACCGGATGCAGCTGAATACCAGTATTTTACAAGTAGCTACTGTCTATCTGACCTCCACAACCCAGTTACTAGGTAACGACGATGCCGAAACTCTGACCATCAGTCTTACATAATTATGTAAGACTGGTTGTCAGTGTTTCGGGCTTCTGACGACCCGTAAGTAACGACTGTCAAAGATCCACGAATGACAGCCGGGACCCCGGGCCCCTTAAGACCAATATTATTATTGATTCGTATAATATTTTTATTATTAAAGGTGTGTTCAATCATTGCGTCGTTATTATGCGTGGAGTTGTAAGCCTCGACAAACATATTATTTAAATCACAAGGCCGATGTGATTTATGTCTCAACAGGTCAAATTAACTTGACATAAAATTATGTTAAACGCTAAATTGGCAATTTTAATGGCTTCACTTGATTATCTACACTGATATAAAGTTTTACTTATATGTGTCTGTGTGTTGAAGATTAATCTGACCGATCATCATCATCGTCTTCCTAGCCTTTTCCCAACTATGTTAGGGTCGGCTTCCAGTCTAACCGGAGGCAGCTGATACCAGTATTTTATATGGAGTGACTGCCTATCTGACCTCCACAACCTAGTTCCTGGGTAATACGATACTCCTTGGTAAGACTGCTTGCGGTTAGACTGGAAGCTGACCTCAACATAGTTGGGAAATGGCTAGGCAGATGATACCATGGTCAGGTAAGCCCTAACCATGTCTTAATTTTTGTGACAAGCTAACCCACATCAAAAACTTAGTATCACCATAATATATTCAAAGTAATTTAGAATGTCAAATCTACAGTCATCAATACTAAAAGATTATGTTATTGGGAATCAATGACCACCTGAGGGTATTATGAATGATTATAAGTGATTATCATATCATTAAGTCAGCGGCTATGATTGAATTAATAAGGCGAAGAGCGAGCTGGTTTTAAAACTAGTGGTCCTTGAGGTTGAAAAAGATAAAATTTTCTTTTTCCTTTCACTGTGGCTTCTGTTTTATTTAGTTTAATTATTGTATTCTTGACAGGGGTTTGTGGCTAAGTAATAACATCTGCAGGGGTCGATCGATCAGGTTAAGCTACGGTTGCCGCAGTTGGTCCGTGAATGGGTAACCATCTTCACAAGACCCCTCCGTGCCTCGGAAAGCACGTTAAGCCGTTGGTCCCAGTTGTCATTCGTGGATCTTTGACAGTCGTTACGGGTCGTCAGTAGCCCGAAAGTTTGACAACCAGTCTTACCAAGGGGTGTCATATTATCCAGTAGCTGGGTTGTGGAGGTCAGATAGGCAGTCGCTCCATGTAAAATACTGGTATTCAGCTGCATCCGGTTAGACTGGTAGCCGACCCCAACATGGTTGGGAAAAGGCTAGACAGATGATGTCTTTTGTGCACGGATGTTTTCTAAGACTTGTGTAAAGTGAGCTGTCAATAATGTCAAACCCAAGCATCAGTTGGAATGACAGCTCACTACAAGCTCACTTCACCTGAGTGGTCACAGTGAGATTACACAGAATAGACCGCCATGACTCGTCTGCTCCACTGGCCATCGGTCCTTCGACAGACATGGCCAGCCCTCTGCCACTTCAACTTGCTTACTCTGCAAGCTCCGTCGGTAACTCCGGTTCTTTCCAATTTCTCCTACGGAACCCAAAACACATAAAGCGAATGTTATTTACAAACTTAATTATGTAATTGGCTGCTAAACGTATTTCTCATGAACATAAGCCCGCTATGTCAGCCGGATCTCGGAGTGGTACGTCATTAAATATGTAGACACCATTAATTCCTCATTGATTTGAAAACTAAACAGCGTGATGGCTATCTTCCCACGGAGTTTTATGTCAATATGTTATTAATGGTGTTTGTTGGTGATTAGTGGATAACATTACCATGGATTGTGGTTACGTAAAATGTGTTTACATAGTTTCTCAGATTAGTTTTGCGGTTCTCAGATCATAGGTCTTTTGGATAAAGATTTTTCAATGTTGGTTAGTATGAAGATTAAATTCTTAAACTCGATTCCCATGTTTTACTGACTGGTATTGGTTACGTAATTCTAACCACTATTCTATCGATTAGTTCGGTTAACCAAATTGTATGTGTGCTTATTATTCTTTTTTAACATAATTCTTAAGGTACACGGTCGCTCAGGTAAGAAAACTATAACGATAAGAACGTCGTCGGTATTTATTTGTATAGGGTAAGCTTCTGCATTTAGGCTAAGTAATAACAGCCGCACGGGTCGATCGATCAGGTTAAGATACGCTTGCCGCGGTTGGTCGGTGGATGGGTGACCATTTTCACATACCAAGACCCCTCCGTGCCTCGGAAAGTACGTTAAGCCGTTGGTCCCGGCTGTCATTCGTGGATCTTTGACAGTCGTTACGGGTCGTCAGTAGCCCGAAAGTCTGACAACCAGTCTTACCAAGGGGTATCGTATTACCCATTAACTGGGTTGTGGAGGTCAGATAGGCAGTCGCTTCATGTAAAATATTGGTATTCAGCTGCATCCGGTTAGACTGGAAGCCGACCCCAACATAGTTGGGAAAAGGCTAGGCAGATGATGATCATTGGCGCAGCTTAGGTTAGGTGAACCCTGTGCAGCCAGCTCCACTACCTTGCAGACCTGCTAGGTAGCTGATCTACTATCATTTGATTTTGATTTGATTTGATTTATTTATTTGTAGAAAAATGAGTATACATACAGGCATGCAGGTTGTTCATAAACAAAAAAGATCCGTCATGTTCGACCTTTGTGGCATACAAGTATAAACGTAAGAAGTTATTCATAGGTATTTAAACAAAGCTAAAAACATTATTAGAAGATTAAATTATAAATTTGAATTAAATTGTCCTATAATCTAACTATAAATTGTCAAAATTATAAAATGTCTTACCTACTGATATTTTATAATTGTTACATTCGTAATATTCGTATCACTTTGTCATTTACACATTCTAAAATACTGTGGTATGCTTTCCCAACTAAATATAATTTCAGCCGCTTTTTTAATATGTGTGCACTTAGTTCCCTTCATCCCTTAGGAAGTTTCTTGAACATTAAAGGCGCCATGCAAAATGCACTTTTCCTCATTAATGCTGTTTTGGAACTATGTGAGCAAAGCACAGTGTTATCGCGTCTGTCGCGACCAACTTTGTGTCTGCCATGCGTGGAAATAATTGCCGATTACATTTTACAAACATCACAACTTTGAATATGTACAGAGACGGTAACGTCAATATGTTATAATTAATGAAATACGGTTTACAACTGTCAGTCGAATCTAATTTAAACATCGTCCTAATACACCGTTTTTGGGCTGTGAAAGGTATATCCTTGTCAGGCGAATTGCCCCAAAGGATAATTCCATAATAATAATAATTTAAATATGAGACAGAATAAGATAAAACATTTACCATTTCCCAGTTCCCACTGCTGGGACATAGTCCTCTCTGTGAGAGGGAGGAATTATGACAGCAGCAGTTCACAGTACCTGGCCGTATGTTTCCACAAGTCCTGTACACTCGGCTATCTTCACATTTGACTCGCAAACTCAGCGCGCGTCAGGCGATACGTATCGCTACACTATTTGGTTAAGAGTTCGTTTTACAACCTCCTAAGAGACCTGGCACAATGGTCTTGAACGTGGCATGATTGTGTTGAAATAGTCTTAGATGTGACGAAGATCGTGGGACGAGCTTGACTCCTACCGTAGGGACTGGCCGGCACTCGCAAAAGACAGAATTGTGTGGAAAAGGGAGAGAGAGGACTTTGACCTGCAGTGGGACAGGAGTTAGATAGTCTTAGGTGCCATGAGTGGCGATATCTTGAAATGTGTGTCCTGTGTACCCTAAGATGTTAATCACCTTGATGACTGGCTCATAGGTATTTTACCACAGACCAAAGTATTAGATATTCTCTCTTAGCGAATTTGTGCCGATACGAGAAAAGGGTTTCGTATTACCAGTCTTACCAAGGTTTCGTATTAGCCAGTAACTGGGTTGTGGAGGTCAGATGGGCAGTCGCTCCATGTAAAATACTAGCACCCAGCTGGATCCTGACCCCAACATAGTTGGTAAAGGGCTAGGCAGGTGATGAGGAGAAAAGAACAATGTGGTAGAATATGGTAGGCAACGCAACAGGCTGATTTGAACACGCTCTTAAACTAATATTCTCGTCCGTAACTACAGTGGCCTTTTCATATAATTCTAAGCATAATATTGAGAACAACAGTTACATCTCCAATGAGCACACTCCCTAACCTCCTCGATTATACTCGTCCATACGAAGTAGGAACATAGCCTATTTGAAAACAATCGAACTGGACGCCTCGGTGGCGAGTTGATTGACGGCCATTCCGCGCCACGACCGGTGTAAACGCAAACAAACCACCGCGACTCGACTAAAGTGAAAAAAAAAGTGTATACATAATAAAATTTTAACATTTGATTCGCGATTTTGTTCGGGCACCGAAATTGGGGTTTGCGGTTCGATTCCCGGGTCGAATGTGTTTGTGATTACGGTAAGGAATTGGTTTTTGGAGCTTTCTTTTCTTTCTTTATTGGTTTTGGTATACAAATAAATTAAATTAAAGTCCTCGAGTTATTTCTTGATTGTAAATTGAACAGTATACGCAAAATGTGTGTGAGCAGTGCTGGTAACTGATTATGCGCTGCCTATCGGGCCTCAACAACCCATTTACTGGGTAAAACGATGTCCCTAGGTACGACCTGTGGTCAGAGTCTCGGGGTTCTGACTATCCGTAACGGGCTATCAAAGATAGAATAGGTCTACGAATTTTTCCCGGCACCGACGACGGCACGGCTAGTGTTTTCCGAGACACAATCGGTACTTTTATCGAACTTACTTTTATAATTATAACTAGCTGACCCGGCAAACGTTGTTTTGCCATATACATTATTTTCAGGATTTTTTTTTGTATGAATAATAGATGTTGGCCGATTCTCAGACCTACCCGATATGCACACAAAATTTCATCCAAATCGGTCCAGCCGTTTCGGAGGAGTTTGGTAACAAACATTGCGACACAAGAGTTTCATATATTATAGATAAAAAAACATATGAATCTATTTTTTACCTGCGAAGATCTTAGAGGCCTAAAGAATTAGAGTAAACATCAAAATGAAAGGTGACTTACAGGATGGTTATAAACTTATAATTAATATTAATATTTTTTTTAAGTTCAAATGTCCCATTCCTGGAAAGACCTCTTCCAAATCCTTCCAGGCATCCTTTTCTAGAGCCATCTCAATCCAACCCCTGCGGTACGCACCTAGATCGTATCGTTACCTCTTCGGGTAGGGTTCCAAAATTACAAATTAACAATATGAAATCGAAACAAATAATAATCGACTCCCCATAAAACGAAAAACCATCAAATAATCATATCACCATTATAACTCCCATAATTCTGATCGAAAACCCACCACCATATTATTTTAACCCCCTAAACCACTTTGCCACCCCGTCGCTTGTAACGGTTTACCGGAACAACCCCCATGGGCCATGTTACGGGGTTTAGCATTGCCCCATAACAAGGGTGCAACACCCCATGGGTTCAGACTGTCATTTGTTCTCGCCAAGATTCTGATTAAGTCATAAATTGAGTGGGTGGTGATTTCTTATGGTATATTTTTATGGTAATCTGATCGTTTTCTTGAATGATCGTATGGGAGCAGAGTTATGAATGTGTAGGGGTCAAGGTTTGGTAATAGTAGACAAAGTTTATAGTTTTTTTTGTTGAGTTTTTAAGTGGGTAGAAGTGTTTTTCTTACCGTTAGTAATTAGTAGACTGCCTTGTTACAGTAGGTATATGATCTCCTTAACCAAAATATGCTTGAGCAGTGGTTGCCCAGTGGTCACGGCCGCGACTTACGAGTTGTAGGTCGTAGGTTCGAACCCAGATAGGCGCTTTACTTTGTGTAAATTATATCATCACCATTGCTCTCAAAACGGTGAAGGAAAACATCGTGAGGAAACCGGCATGTCCTAGAACAAAAAATTCGAAGACATGTGACATCTACCATCTATCTACCGCACTGGGCCCGCATGGTAGATTACGACCCACTCCCTCTCACAGAGAGGAGTTCTATTTCCTAGCAGTGGGAACATTATAGGCTGGTTATGAGCCAAAATATTATTGCGTTTATTCATAAGGAAATTCTGAACAGTAGCCTAGAATCTGAATTTGTTCTTAAATTGTCTCGTCCCCATTATATGGTACTAGCTGCGCCCCGCGGTTTCACCCGCATAAGTTTCGATCCCGTGGGAGTATCGGGATAAAAAGTATCCTATATGTTAATCCCGGTTAGAAACCATCTGTTTGACAAATATCATCCAAATCCGTACAGTAGTTTTTTGCGTGAAAGAGTAACAAACATCCATTTATCCATCCATCTACTCATCCATCCATATAAACTTTCACGTTTATAATATTAGTAGGATAATGGGACATATATATAATTATCTGGCGAAATACACCTCTGCCTTCGCTTTTGGGGATTATAAGCATGGTGTTGTCATTTTGTGTTATACAGTATTAAGTAAAGTCGAGAAATCCTTGGTGTTGCAGGTGTATACAGGCCTCGGCAGCTTTCCATCACGTGGGTCCTCGGCCTGTCTGCAAACCTTCTATATAAAAAATAATCCCATAACTGTTTCGCCCATTAAAACAAATCTCGAACCCAAACATTTAACCCCAATAATTTCGCCTTTCCCTGCCCTTTAATTAAATCCAAGAAAAAAAAAATTGCTAGCACCGTTACATCAAGTTGACAACATAATAAAACTCTGCTCCTCCGTCTGGGGCATTTTGGGGCAAAAAACTGGGGCCTAATGAAGAGATTCGCACGTCGCCAGGAATTTTCGCCGCGATCAAAGAAAAAGTTCAGTGTGAATTGTATGTGATGCGGTGTGATGTGTGAGCTTCAGATGTTAACACAATGATGGCTGCCTACCTACATAAGAAGATACATATAGTGTTGTAGCTAAGATAGATAGGAATCTGCTCAGCTCTATAAGCAGATATTATGTAAGTAAATAAAAATATTTCCTAATTAATTAAAACAATAAAATGATATCCTAACTTAACTAAAACTATTCACAAACTAAAATATAGCGTCGAAAAAATCATCCACATCGCTGTCGACTAGTACCCAAAGAGACTGGCGGCATTATCACATTATATTGCAATGCTTAGCCTCTGCCCAAGATAAATGCCAGCCCTTGGGTCACGGGAAATGTCTAGCTCTATATAGAAAAAGCTGTAAAGGTGACTAGAATGATTAATCAATCAATAAAAATCTATATCAATGTTTAAGTTTTAAACAAGTAATTGGCGATGCAATGAGAACTGCACAGGGATTGCTGGAAACAGTATTACCAACGGGATACATATTACATTAGTCTACTATCATAATGATGCGGAAAGACCTCCACTGCTGGACATAAGCAAGCACCACCACTTTGAGCGGTTCTATGCTTTTCGCATCCAGCAGATTCCGGTAGCCATCACCAGGTCATCGTTGAACTGTTTGGCCCCATCTGCCATCTGTTCTGCAGCAATGTGCCCAGGCTTTCACAAGATAAATATGGCCTAATGTCAAAACCACTTGAAAACCAGAAACAAATCTCAAAACCAGATGGGTAAGCACTCTGGTTTTTGAAAGCCTGATCAACGACATTTACCATCACTCTCGTTAGCTGTTATTGTATGTGTCCAAAACTATTAACAAATTGGCCTTGAAATTTAATAAGAAAGCACACAGTAGCGGCTCGAAAACATTCAAGAAATAACAGTATCTAGAACCTTCCCTTCTCTATCTAGAACTCTTGTCTCCTTTTTCTTCGTGTCGCTTGCACGACTGAATTCGAAATCGACAGCGTCTCTGTCAGGAAACCCGGCCAACGCCCATTGCAAACTATGGCAGGTTACTCTTCCCCCTCCTACTTACTATCTACCACCAAAGGAGCACCTCCCTGTAGGGTGTAACCTTCCGTGGTCCACTTGGAAGTCCCTGAACCGTCTCCGGACACAAGTGGGAAGATGTAAGCCCAACCTGGTAAAGTGGGGCTACCTTGACGGAACGGCAGTAGGGTGTGATTGTGGAGCTATGTCGCAAACCATGCTTCACCTCCTATCCTGCCCTCTGTGTCCCAAAACATGCGGTCAAAGTGACCTCTGCGCTGCCACTGTCGACGCCGTGGAAGTGGCAAAGTTTTGGGCCAACAAGGTATGAAATTCTCAACTCTTGTAATATTTACAAATCCAGTCTTATTTCAAAAGCTTTGCACGCTTTCCAACCCTCTTAACATAGTAGTACTGTGAAGCTCTCTACGAGCTTCACGGTACAAGGAACGTATAAAATCAAACACTGTTTAATTTGTTAAGTTTGATAATTATTCCTATATCAAAATATTGCGTGTTTTACATCTTAAACTATTTGCTTGACAGCCTAGACCCTTCTCAACTTAAATCCTTTTATGTTTGTCTCGCCTTTATCGTAATCACATTTTAATAAACTCGTGGAGGTTCCATATCAGCACCAAGTAGGCCATAGTCTCTACAGTACCTAGTAATAGCAGTACAGCTTCTTGACAAAAAGTCCATCCCAAGAATTCTAGGACACACCACCACCATACGTTCCCACTTCTACTGAAGGTTTTGAGGGTTTATCGGTGCCATTACAGGGACATGAGTAATTTTAATGTAGCTAAGGGTGGTCGTCACCATTCCACAAGGAAGCCCAACCAAGTTTAACCGAGAGCTTTTAATTTACACTAATCCCAGCGAAAAACCACTACTTCTTAACCTTTTCCCCAAAAAAACTTTACTACAACAACAGATTTAACAAATGACGTCATAAATTAAACATTAAAACCAGACAATTTGAGAATCACCTTTGTCAAACAAAAACCCATTGTCGGTCGGTCGATATAAATCGGTAGGACTATAAGAAGTCCTCTAAAGTATTCGCTGGTATAATGGTACAAATGTTCTGTAGCCATTACGCAGGTTTCACGGGTTTTTCATGGTGCCTCATGCATGGGGAACGCGCGGTGTCCGTCTTTTATGTGGGGACACGGTGTAGGTGGGAGCGGGGAGCGAAGTTCTCGGCGTAGCTTATGACGTGAAGTTGGTCAGTCGTAAAAGTAGTCTTGGTTGTGCCAGATGTAGGAACTTCGGGTAACATCAGTCATGAAGGTTCTGTAGCGAATAAGACGCTTGGTCATGGTTTTATTACCTAATGGGCCTGCGAGTGACCTCGATGTCATCTAATAGAAAGCTATGGATGAGGTCTACGATGAAATGAGCGTGTCCAGAAGATGCCTGTTCAATCTTGCTTTGAAGGCTGCATAGTTAGATAGGAACACAGACGCTGGTAGAGAGTTCCATACTTTGACCAATTCTGTGTGATTCCTGGCAGTGTAGATTATCTTCTTTCCATGTGTCGTCATCATCAGCATATAGTAGTCCACTGTTAGACAGTTGGCCTCTTAAATTATCTACCTCAAAATGATCACCACATCAACCAAATGCGGTCATTGCATGACTGTTAGTAACGAGAGGAAACCGGCATGTCCTAAAACCAAAAAATGAAAGACATCTAATACCAACCAACCTGCACTGGTACTGCGTGGTTGATCACACCTCTCCCTCTCACAGGCTTGACTCCTTAAATGCTGATTAACAGGTTCCCTACCTGTTAGCCGGATGGTTTAGACCTTGACAAACATCATCAAACCGCTCCTCCCCTACACCAAACTCAGTGATATGTATTTATTTATGAGTGTCGCGATTCGATGTCGCCTCGGACGCGTTTTTGTCGCCTGCGCATAATGATCACCAGTTTAGCCCGCGACGAGATTTGTTCGACGATCGAGCTACGTGCAAGAATGTGGTGTGGAGCTTCTTTGGGGAGTGGGGTAGGCAGAAAAGTAACGATGTAGTCAAATGTTGGTCATCTTTCTAAAATTCTCCCAGCACACGTAGCAACGAAAACAAACGAAAGATAAAATTACAGATTGTAGAAAGATTCCAGTGTGATGTAATAATTGAAGAAAAGAAATGTCACTTTGTTGATAAAGATCATACAGGCTGGCAGGGACATCGACGTGCAAACTGTAATGACATGTACATGATTCTAGGCCGTAGCGTATAAAAATTCGTCGGTTATCATAAAAAAAAAGCTGAAGTTTCATAGTGTGCTCGTCTAAAGTTCAGTAAGTGCCTATGTAGTCAAAATGTATGGTACGGCAGAATCATGTAACGGCGTTCAGAATCATATACTGAATCCATGGTAAAAGGGGGGGCACCTCTCGTAATTTTACGAACGTTCACAGTCAGAAGGCCAATTCTCATAATTTACTACTAGATTTTGAACGTTTTAACGTTCAAAATCTAGTCGCAGTCTCATCTCGGCGACAAACAAATGTCAAAAACTTGTCAAAATATTATATTTTATATTACATTATTATTATATTGTTCATTAATATTCTTGTCTTGGAATTAGAGATATTTTTGACAGATTGAGACTGAGATCACACTATGAACGTTCTTAAAATTACGGAAATTGCCCCCCTGATCTCAGTCAATTGCGACTAGATTTAGCCTTGTTGCGCATAGATGTCTCTGACACTCTATATGTATATCTATGCTTATTATTCGTAGAAAGAAAGACGTGGTCACTCTACATTTGCTAGCATAATCACACTATCCCATTCCTACGAATATCACTATCATTGAAAATAATAACATAGTAACATGGTTTACCGCAAGACCATCGTGCCCCATAGTTAAATATTGTAAAGATGTTTGATTAACGGCTGATTTTTCAATATTCAGATAAATAATAGATAGTCTAAGCAATAAATATTGCGGTTTAACAGTTTTTCTATAAAAAAATATGTCAAATTGTCTTAACTATTGTTCAGATAAAAGTTACTGACCTATTGAAAAATCGGCCCTAATAAATGGGCTAATATGCAGCAGTTTGCTTTGATTAACACATTCAAGGAAACTTGTTATCCGACTGCATAAAGTAGTTGTACATGTAGCCCCCTCCCACTGAGAGGTGGCGCAGACTTTGGGTAGCGCATTACAGGCTGATTATGCTATGAAGCAGGAAACTACTTAATAGCATAATTAGCTTGCATTCCCACGAAATCCGGAATGCGAATGAAACTGCTGGAAAT
The DNA here is from genome assembly GCA_949629185.1 of Apamea crenata. Taxonomy (NCBI): domain Eukaryota; kingdom Metazoa; phylum Arthropoda; class Insecta; order Lepidoptera; family Noctuidae; genus Apamea; species Apamea crenata. The sequence goes on from OX451375.1 coordinate 2,141,476, forward strand.
ATCTAAGTACTAGGTAATAGAATTCTACCAAAGAATTATACGCGAATTGATAATAAATCATAACTATTATTATAAATGCGAAAATAAGTTTGTTTGTTACCTTTCCACGCCTAAGCCACTGAGCCGATCATCCTGAAATTTTGCATATACGTTGTCAGGTGTACAGAAACGGACATAGAGTACCTTACATCTCGAAAAAAAGTGCTGTTCCCGAGGAAAACCACAATAACGTTATTGTGATAATAGATGGCGCCACGTGTCTTCCTGGATCGCAGACGAAGTCGCGGGCCACAGTTAGTAAATAATAAAGCCGCGATCAACATCTCTCGAGACTCTCGTTAGGCGGTTCAATGACATGATTCAGAAGGCAGACTCCTCGATACGACTCGCATTGTGAGGAGGTTCCTGTCTCTGGAGCCCTAACCGTGTAGCTTGGACCCTGCTCCCGATACCGGCGAACTACATTTTTTTTTAAAATATTTCTTTAAAAGTTTTTTTAAGAAAAATATTTAAAAAGTAAGTAAATAAATAAACGACATAATAAATAATGATATTATTTCGGAACAAAGAATCCATAGAGTGTTGTAACATAAAATTAAAACAACTTACTCGTATCATCTAGTGATAGTGTCAATCCCTCAGCACAACCTGCTTTACAATTGGAGAGCTCAAACTCTCCGCTAGAGTTCTCAGGATGCGGTTGCGACGTGGTTGCGACTGTCTCTCACTTTCCTCAGTAGTGATGGAAATGAATGAATTGGCTGTCTTGAATGCCCGAGTGATGCCCACAGAGATTCTAGGGTCATCGTAGTCTCTGAACAAATTATCATATACCTAGCCTTTTCCCAACTATGTCGGGGTCGGCTTCGAACCGGGTGCAGCTGAATACCACTAATTTACATGGAGCGACTGCCTATCTGACCTCTGACCACAACCCAGTTAAGTACTGTGTAACACGATACCCCTTCGCAAGGCTGGTTGTCAGACTCTCGGGCGTCTGACTACCCGTAACGACTGTCAAAGATCTGAAATCTGGGAAGAAAGATCTGGAATGACAGCCGGGACCAATAGCTTAAGTCTCTGAACAAATATCCTGTCCAAATTGAGACGAATCTTTCGAAATAAAATTTAATGTTTATTTCTGTCAGTAGATCTTTTAAGACACTTTTACACATCAATATTTTAAAACTAGATGGCGCTGGTATTTCCTAGCCGACTGATCCCTGAGAAGGAATGCCGAAACAAACTCAGAGGTCATGGTATCTTTTAAAGTCCAAACAGTATATTCGAATTTTATGTGAGTCTAACAATGCAGGGCCTTGTCTGGAAGGGCCTTTTGAAGAAAGAGCCATTGCAGTTTTATGTTGACCTGCCCCAACAGACGGCATGCATGCATCAGTCATCGTGTAGCTCAACCCTATTTTAGGGAGCTCAACGACCCGTCACGCGACGCTACCCAACACAGGACCCAAGCATCACACTACAGCTTACCATTCAACTAATGATTCCCAATCCTGTAAAATATTAGTATAAAAGTAAAAAGTTAATCTAAAAACCCCCTTACCTTATCTAATATTTCATCGAAACATCAAATACATAAATCTGGGGCCACTAAACGGGCGCAATATAAAACACAATTAATTAGCGGCCAATAATACTAGTTCTCACTTGAGGATGGTTTAACAAACTGCTGAGCCGCTTATATGGTCGCATGCTGGGTTTGGGCCAAGTTATGAGTGGCAGCGATTTGTAGAATTATTTATTTAAACTTTTCGCACAAAAAGGTACACAGGCGGATTTAATGCCTTAGGCATTCTCTACCAGTCAACCAAGGGTGGTGAAGAGATTAGATGGCAGGTGCTTTGGTTGAGAGGAACAATGATAAAATAAAAATAAACTATTAAAACTAGCTACATAAATATAACCTATTTATGTAGCTACTTTTAATAGTTTATTTTTATTCACATACATACATATATTTACTATAATATAATCATTTATTTTTGTGAGATTATTTTATTAGCTAAACATATAACATGGGATTTAACCCTTCGTATCGTGCTGAACGTGGATCCACACAAGACACAATGGCTTTTAAATTGTTTTTGTAATTACGGTATTCCATCGGTAAAAAATAACTGGCGAAATGTGGGTGTACTATGGGTGCAGCTCTGCCTAATCCTTCGGGAATTACAGGTAGGAACTATGATATGTTTTATTTTACTCGCGAAGGTGGTTCGCTAAACATAAACCCCTTTATTCATAAACGTTGCTTAAAGTTAAGCAGTGATTAGCGACTGTTTAACCATACATTTTTGACGTTTAAACGTTACTTAACTTTAGTCGTCGTTTATGAATAAACCCCAAACTTCACAATTAAGCCTGAATTATCTATGGTTATGTCCAAAATTGACTCGCATGGCAGGCGAATTCTGATCGATTGATCAAAAACAAGCCTCATGATCGGATTAATCTACGCAATAGTACACAACTATACACATTAGTCGAGTTATTCTGTAAAACAATCACCGTGGAAACTTTAATGAAGTGCGCTTGAATTTAGCTGTCAATAGTGTCAATCCCTAGCATCAGGTGGTAGCCTAAACGCCATACCTGAATGCCAATGAATTAGGGCTAAAGAATTAGGCTAATAAGCCTAATTCATTTGGTATTACCACGGATGATTCATCTCTTTATAAATTGATAACGATTTTGATCACGCTGAAAATATGTTCTCATATTCTTTAAAAATTTAAAACCACCGCTTCATCTTACAACCAGCACCGAAAATAGTCAAGTCTAATAAATCGCCGTGGCCGACGTACCGGGGTATCTGTTCACATTAATCGAGTTTATACGTGCCGGAACAAATAGTTTGCTCTCTAACAAGCGCTCTTCACTACAACATGAAGCACTAGTAACGCAACGCGCGACTCGCAGCGACACGCGGTCGAACGCTTGGGTATGTCCCTTGAGAGGTTAGGAACTTAAGAGACTAGATACACAAAGCGCGAGACCACTCGCGGTTAGACGCGTGTTGATGCTGGTTGTCTAGTACGAATGTTTGTAGACTGAGGGTGAATTGCATCAATGAAACTAAATGCGATCAACACATCGATACCGCCTTCAAGGGCTGTCCCTGTCATCGTTGTTGGATGACACTGACACACTGACTCTTGAACGCTGTATCTTACTAATTTTTTTTTCGATAATATTTAGTGCTATATAATGTAGCGAGAGTTTTTTACTTCTAACCACAGCAAATGACCGGTTTATTTGATTGACAATTGTCAAAATTGAATCTGCATGATATAGGTACTTGCAAAAAATATTTTATTAATGATGTCGGAATATAACCAGTGTCTCTAAGTAAGGAATCTAGTAGTATCTTCATTATTATTTCAAAATTATATATTTTTTTAATCTTTCCAAGCCGCGCGACTTAAAATCGCCATACCGCGCGGCATGAACCGCGTCGCTCCCAGTGTATCGTACACCTAAACCGTTTGTATGGTGATTAAAATATTTATGTTTGTGAAGTGTTGTGGCTAGTTTAAAGGATTCGGGATAGTTTGTATAAGGGTTCCGTCCACACGAAGAGTTTGTTTTGGCGTTTTAACCCTAACAGAATGAGATAGTTTAATTGATTAGTTTTTTTTTGAGGTATACTTCAGGTGCAAAAAAAGAGACCAGGGGGGTAATTGCGTAACACAATAACAGTAGCAATAGCTTTCATTTTGACAGTTCAACAACATTCATTGCGTTATTTACGTTGTTGAGCAGACACATTTCTCGAACATACGAAGCAATGGATTAGCATTATCCTTCAGATTATGATTAATAATGTCTTACGAAACTAGGGTGCAGCCTTGCTCATTTTAAAGCGAACGTTTCGACCCCAAACGGCTCAAAACTGTAGTTACCCATAAGTTTATAGTAATGGCGAGGCTTGAGGGTTTCAGCAGCCGCAGCAGCGGCGCCAGCACAGCCAGTCGTGCTTGGAACATAAGATGGCACAGTAATGAAATTGAATATAATCATATTAGGGTCTCAAAACGGCGAAGGAAAACATCGTGAGGAAACTGGCATGTCCTAGAACCAAAAAGGGGCCGTGTGATGCATTGCGGCCCACTCCCTCTCACAGAGAGGAGGCCTGTGTCCCAGCAGTGGGAACATTATAGGCTGATCATGCTTTATTAGGGTTGTAAAAGTTACATGAGAATATTTAAAGCTTTGCCTTATAACCCGGCAAGAGAAAAATGCTTTCTTAGTAGCAAAATCGAATAAGTCTTAAATACGTTTGCTGGCTTTACAAAAAAAAAGGTTGATAAAAATAATTTAACACACAATGAAGAACATTAACTCAGCCCACCTTCCATAGAACACAGCGTGAAAATATCTCCTTAAAAACATAAAATTAAACGATCACACACTAATTACCATAAAAACCCTCTTTTATCTCAATCTCCACGGAATCCGAATGACATCATCAAGCTAAGATGCTATCGAGCTAATAAAACACCTGCGGGTCCCCAAAATGGGGCTCGACACCTTCTCCTATTAAAATTACCAATATAATAGGTGATTAATCTTGGAGCCAACAAAAACCTTAGAATTTACGGCCGCTGTCAAAATAAATATAAGTTGACTACGGATAACAAGATGCTGGTTGTGTTTTTTTACCCCAAATTTAGTTGTTTAACAAAACATTACAAAAAGAGGAGCGAGCTAAAGGTTTTTTTTATTAATTGGGTATTGGGCGATGGTGTTGTTTTTTCGGCCCGATGTGTATATTATTGGGGCGATATATGTACGTGCACATTAACGCGCGTTTTGGATTTGTTCGGGTTAGGCTAGACGTACACTGGGGAGAGAGTGAGTGAGTGAATGGTTTGAGACCAGATGATCTATTCTGTAAAAATCTCACCGTGAAAACTTAGGTGAAGTAAGCTGTCAATAGTGTCAGTCACTAGCATCCGGTGGAATGACAGTTCACTTCAAATTCAAAAAAATTAAACCGGCTGATACTCGTCCCAAGCATTTGCTATGCGTTTCAGTTGTTGATGCTGTGAAAGAGCCTAGGTATTGAATTTTGACTGAAAAATAAATAAAATTAAACCAATTAATAAATCAGTCACCGTTATTTAATGTCCATTCGTTCAGTATGATATGTTCTTCCGTGTAATTCAACATGATTTGGCGTCTGTGTTTATTAATCAATTTATTTTCTGAACTGAAATTAGTCTGGGTCGGATAAGGTGAAGAGGGCTATTTTATATTATTTACCAATAAGTAAACTAATTGGTCAGCCCATGATCGAATAAACAAAACATGCACAATAATGCAAAACCCACTGCTATTTGTTTAATGAACGAATGACGCGCTTCGTTCTCATTCATTCGTTCACTCCCCCGGTATGTTCAGTTCAGTGTGCGTTGTTCCTCAGATGATGTTATCTCCGCGTTCCGGGAAGGACATGTGTCGGCCAATAAACTAATTGGTCGCGCTATGCTCAGGCACAGAGATAGTGGACTTATTTTATTTTTATCTTAATATAGTGTTGTTCTGTGGTGCTGCTCGGTTTGGGGAAATTATTGGGAAGAAGTTGGTGGGTTATCTTAATTGTTTTTTTTTGGGTGTGAAAAAATGTAGGCTGATAATATGGCTTTAAGACTAACGTTGCGTCAAATAAATTCTAATCCGTGACAACAGGTGGAGATTCCATCTACTTCTTTTCAAATTATAGTCTATATGTATAATTGTTTTTTGATGTTTTTATTTACATAATTTTACACCAATAAGTTTATTACTATCAGCAACTTACTCTCAAAGAAAGTAAGAGAAAGTAAATGATCAAGCCGTCTTTTGTTATTTGAGGTTTTCATTCCATCGTTTACTTCAGCCATCGCTTTTAACCAGACAATTCAAATCTAGTCTGTAAAAATCACACCGTAAAAGTATACTGCCTGTATAAGCGAAGTGAGCTTGAAGTAAGCTGTCAATAGTGTCAATCCCCTAGCATCAGTAGTGCTGCAGTGCGATTCTGTAACCATCTCACCGTGAACACTAAGGTGAAGTGAGCGTGGAGTGAGCTGTCATTCCAACTAATGCTAGGGATTGACACTATTGACAGCACACTCAAAGCTTACTTCACATAACTTTTCACCGTGAGATTTTTACAGAATCGATCGGCTGTTCCGTAAAAGTCTCACCGTGAAAACTTAGGTGAAGTGGGCTGTCGATCGCTAAATTCCCTAGCTTCAGGTTGGAAGATAGTTTCTCATTTCCACGGTGAGATTGTTATAGAATAGACCGGCAAGTAGAATGACAGTTCACTTCACCTAGGCTTTTTCGGTGAGATCTTTACAGGATAGATTGGCTGCCACATTTTCTAATTTAAAAAAAAAACTTAAAAAATATCAGATCTTTTCATTAATTGAGATTTTCAAGACAGACAAAACTTCATTTACCAACGAAACTCCTAAACTAATGTCACGACCAAACAGACAAACATAATTCCCACAAACATATCGCCAAAGATTTATTTAATTCGATAACATTGGATGGTTGTAACGCAAAGCGGAAAGATATACCTATTGGTATTTTACTGATTCCATCTTTTTTAAGTCTTAATTAATTTTAATTTGAACGCTCGTATTTCTAAACGGTAATTACACGTGCTCAGTAATAATGTTTGTTAAAAAGAACGTGTCTTTTCCGTTAGTTTCAATAACATGTGGTTAAAAAGAACTTGTCTTTTCTGTTGATTTGAATAACTTTGGTTAAAACTATGTGTCTATTTAATTAATTGTGTGGGTACTAATTAGGGTTCTTTAAGATTCTTCTGCGGTTCTTAAGTTGTATTGGTTGTCGGTGTCTGTGGTTCTGGTTGATTTATTTCTTCTTTAAATGTTAATGATGAGTAATGGTTTAGATTTCTATAATAGTGTTTGGCAAATTAGGACTTTTCGATTACCTAATCTAATATTATAAAGAGAAAAGATTTGATTTTTTGTATGTTTATTTGTTACTCTTTCACGCTAAAACTGCTGAACGGATTTGGATGAAATTTGGCACATGGGTAGATCATTACCTGGATTAGGATACATTATGATTTTTATCCCGATATTATTCTTTATTCGATATTTGTTCGAGACTTATCCGGGTAAAACCTAAATAAATTAGGTATCTTCTAATAGAGTAGGGTACTCTTCGGTATCAAAAAACGACTTTTATAATTTAATCAGAATTAAATATAATATGTTAATGACATACCATATCATCTGTCACCACTTAATTAATATCGAACATTGTAACTTTGAATATAAAGTATTCCATTTAGTTGTGCATTTTGTTTTCCAAATTATTTGTGAGTTGATGATGATAATCACCAACCTGTACGTCGAGTCAGATTATATAAAATAAAAAATACTGATTATCCTGGCTTATGAAGTCTATGCAAGACTGTGCATGACTGTGTCTGTACATGGTATATGCTATTGTCTTAAGGTAGCTTGCTAGGTATTTTTCAGTAACACATTTCAGTAGCAGCAGTGCGCGCAAGCTAAGTCCGCGCGTGTGTTTGAACTTCAAGACTATATCCCTGCCAGCACTTGTAATCACATTCGGCATAATGATGGCGAATATTCACTTTGGAACACAGAACACTCTCTTGCCACTTGATATAAACGTCGAGATGGCGGCAAACGATTATTTCCGATTTTGACAGCGCGCAGACTTAGTTTGCGCGGACTCTAGCAGCCGATCGATTCTGTAAAAATCCCACCCTGAAAAGTTAGGTGAAGTGAGCTTAGAGTGAGTTGTCAATAGTGTCAATCCTTAGCATTAGTTGGAATGACAGCTCACTCCACGCTCACTTCACGTAAGTTTTCACGGTGAGATGGTTAGAGAATCGCGCTGCAGGTACCGTTCTGTAGTTTCTGCACACCCACATAGAAAGGAGGCGCGGGTGTATGTGTGTATTTCCCAAATCGGGTGTAAGCATTAGGATACGATTACGATAACAAACCATAAATGATGAATAACTCTCCTTTTACCCAACAATAAATCACAAAACACCGCGCATAAAGATAAGCCTTGGAAAAAAAAATACTAAAACGTGTTTTTCTCATCCAAATAAGGAGATTTGAATAAAGTCATTATCGTTAAATCGGGCACATTTCGTGTCAAGCGTTCCACGGACATATAAACTTGGGTAGATCTTCAGATTATACTTTTATTACAATTAATATTCTTAGTGATGGTCTCATTAAAGGCTTTTTATTTTTTTAAGCGCCATTTTAGCGTAACGTGTTTTCATTTAGTTTTGTTTATTGTTTTTCAAAGGACTTTTTTGGAGAGTGAAATAACAAAATGGTATCGATATTGTTGTAGTTCCTGGGGGTCTACTCCGAAGTAGTACCGGCCGAATGTTCGGCCGTTTCCTGCTACGAAGTTACCATTTGGTTCGGTCGGTCCCGATCTTACACTCCTACACTCTTTCGAATATTGACTATGGTCCCGACCCAACTGAGCCGATCCGAACTTTTTTCGCATTTTTCATTAATATTCGGTTCGGCCATGTGTCGGTCCGATCCGAACATTCGCACTTTGCACTTTGGAGTAGACCCCCTGGATATTCTCGACAAAGTCTAGCATTGGGTTTTAATCTTTCTACATCGTTTTCACAACATGTAGCATATTCAGCCCATAATGTTCCCACTGTTGGGACAGGCCTCATCTCGGTGAGTGCACCCAGTGCGGGTTGGTAGATGTCACATGTCTTCGAATTTTTGGTTCTAGGACATACCGGTTTCCTCACGGTGTTTTCCTTCACCGTTTTGAGAGTAGTGTTGATGAAATAATTTACACAAAATAAAGTGACTGTCTGGGTTCGAACCCACGATTTATAATTTGTAAATGGCGGCCGTTATCGCTGGGCCACCACTGCTCCTGCACAATATGTACTATAACTTAAACATGGATGACATAAAAGTAAACAATATTTCGTTTTTTTATTTAAAAGAGTGTCCGTGGAGTTTCTTACCAGTTCTTCTCCATAGGAACCTACTTCGCTTTAGAATGGGTAACTAACTTCATCTTTCTGACTGACCGCCTTTTTGACAAATCTAGAGTGCCTGAAAATGATTGAATTGCTTTGCTTTGCTTTGAGCTTGAGTTTGAAACTTGAAGGCCAATTCCCTTAATTAAAAACGTTCAAAATCTACTCTCAATCTCATCTCAGCGACTATAAATTTCAAAAACTTGTCAAAAATGTAGGGAATTTAGATGTATTTTTGACAGATTGAGACTGAGATCAGGGCCCGTATTCCCGTAATTTAAAACGTTCAAAATCAAGTCGCAGTCTCATCTCGGCGAAAAACAAATGTCAAAAACTTGTCAAAATGTAGGGAAATTAGACATATTTTTGACAGATTGAGACTGAGATCAGACTGTGAACGTTCTTAAAATTATAAGAATTACCCCTCTGACTGTGAACGTTTTTAAAATTACGAGAATGTCTTCTTAGCTTTGGTCCTGTATATTTTATTACAGTTGCCATAGCCTGTTCCATGTAATTATGACAGGTGACGCAATAAAAAATCTAAAATCAAAATGGTCGCCATAAATAATTATAATGTACCATGTTAATGTGACACGGGAGCCTTAAACTCGGCAATTAAGTTAAAATCATGTGTTTTTAAGTTAACTAAGTTACAGATTTATATTCTAGATAAGGTGCTTAATTAATTTAAAGTTTTATCTTAGGATTGCTTAGAAAGTTCTTTTTAAAATATGAATTATATTTTTTAGATAAGTTTGTGATTGTTAAAGTGTTGGAAAAATACACTTTCTAGTTATAATTGGTGTGAAATATTATGTTATATGGTTTAATTTTTTGCAGATGTAAACAACTTTCTATTTTTACTCTTTCCTTCTTATTTTTTCTTTCTTGTATCTTTCGGAGCTTTGGCTGACCCCAACATAATTGGGAAAAGGTTTGGCAGAAGATATTTAGCAGTTTGAGTGTAATCAGGGTCGCAGGGACATCGCCGCGTCTTGCAAGCTGTTACCATGGATTCAGTACATGATTCTGAACCCCCAGCGATAATCGTCAGTTATTAAAAAATTGCTGTTCCATACATTTTTTGACTGCACGGTTGGCGCAGTGGTTAAGCGATTGACTGTTGCGCTGCGTGTCGCGGGTTCGATTCCCGCACGGAACAAATATTTGTATGACCTACAAGTATTTGTTCCGAGTCTGGGTGTTTTTCTATCTATAATATGTATGTATTTACAAAAAAAAAATTGTATATAAGTAGTTTATCAGCCATCTTGTTACCATAACACAAGCATTAGGTTGCTTAGCTTGGGACAAATATTTTGCCGTAGGTATTGCATTTTTCTATGAAATTATTTTTATAAGCTATGTCTATTTTTGATTGATATGCTTTGTTTCATTTTGATTCTTATGTTTATTTATTTAGTTTGTTTTTTGTAATTCGATGCACACCTATTTTAGTATTATTACCGATTTTAAAAAACAAAAAAAAATCCCCTTTATTGGTGCCCAAGATACAGGCTTGTCTAGTTTGGAGCCAATGTAAAATCTCTGTAGGTAATCTTTTTAGCAATTTTTTTTTTATTTATTATAATTTTTTTTTTAGCTAACCTCATTTATTGCTCATTTATGACACATGTCAGTTCCTGAAGAAGTTCACCTTTAATATTGATCTTACCTTCATTAAGTTTAGGGAAAACATAATAACAAAAATTACGACATGTTCTCCGAAACGTATGATTGAGATTTTGCACATATTGACTGAGTATCGGTTCCTCAGACACTGATGTATTAACTGTCATTATTTAGGCAGTCGCCATATATTATGTCTAATCAACGCAGCTGAGATGCCAATGTAGGTTTGCATAATTTGCGGTATTGGCAATTCGTATTGATTTGGTAGGTACCTTAGTTTAATTTGGTAGTTACCTTTTTGTGTGTGCTGACTGGCAATCTTATTAGCATGGAATAAACTGACGGAGGTATGACCCATTCTTGTCATACGCGTACCTATAGTGCGGCCGTAGACAGAATGCGGTCTTGATACCTGTCAATTTTATACAAATGAATACGTGTTTTGCAATTTTGATCTTTATTCGTTACTAGAATTGTCGTACTGACAGGGGTCACGAAAGCATTCTCTCGGTGGCCGGACTCTAGCTCGTGTGTCAAGAGATAAGAACAATAGTTTTATAATGTATTCTTACCATTTTCGTAGTTTTCCCTTCGTAATACCTCCCATCCTAGAACTTTGGAACATAACCATTGGAGACAATCAGATTTAATAAACAACCATTTTAATTATGTAGGATTTTTGTTTTTGACGCTGATTGATGGCCGCTATGTAGAATACTGGAGCTAATGGTCTTAGTTTGATGTTCGTGTCTGGCAGAATGAGTTTTATGGGTTTTAAGGTAATTGGGAAATTATCCTCATTAGAAGTCCGGAGTCTTGATAGAGGAGCTCACCTCCCATTACCTAAATGGCATTTTAAACTAACAGCCATAATGTTGTTCCTACCACACACCTCTACCTATACCCTCAAAAACTATAGTCGTGAAGAAGCGGTACATACAACACAGCACCATCCAAAAAACAAAGACACAATCGTTTGCCAGGGGGTAAGCAGACGCAAGCTTAACCAACAGAGATCTTTCAATTAAGACCTCAATCAACTTGGCAGACTGGCAGGGTAATTAGCTAACGTAAATGTTCTGTCTCCCTGTCAGAGCTCGTGAGGTCATTATTATGAAGCTGATTAGTTTATTTACGTACGGTTTGAGATGACTAATGTGTGGTGGAAGTATGGTTATATTAATGGGCTGGTTTCATCACCTTCTGATTCGTTTTCGAATAATTAATCAGGGAAATAAATTTATTAATGATTTTGTTTATTTCTGTTTATTTATATATTTACATAATTTAAAAGCTAACAGTCTTAAAATAATAATATGTACAAGTATATAAAAAAACAGGGGAAATAATCAAAGGGCATCAAAAAATTCGTCCGCAACGCTGTCAATAGGAAACGTGCCCAAAAGGCTGGCAGCATTGCCACGATGTATGGCAATGCTGACTCCTTGGCCAAAAAATAGGGAAATAAATTAATTGAAATGCCATTTTATTTTAGAACTGGCGAGCCGCTGCTGCTTCGCACGGTTTTTACGACTTGACAAAACTTGGAGATGGACTATGACTTGGACTATGGGTAAGTTTAATATCTATGTATACATATAATATACCTAAAAATGTTGAACGATGAGCAACGCGGACAGCCACGAAAAGCAACTTTAATTTATATGATGTATGATTTGTGTATCCTTAGTGTGGCTAAGCTATATTCAATTTATTTAAAGGCATCAGTGATGGTTCATAGAATAAAAGTAAAAAGTATGGAATATTTTTTGCCAAAAAAAATATGAAAGTCTATTCTTGAACGCCATCCACCAACCCGCACTGGGCCCGCGTGGTGTTATGGCCCACTCCCTCTCACAGAGAGGAGGCCTGTGTGTGTGTCCCAGCAGTGGGAACATTATAAGCTGATTATGTATGCATGTATTCTTGAACGCATGATTCGAGGTTAGCAGTCTAGTTTGCAGACTGCAGTAATATTTTTATCAGCAAAACAGAATAATGTATTATTTCTATCATCCTTTTTCATACAGGATAATTATATACTTCTGAACATAAATTAAATTAAATAATCATTTATTTCAGGAAGTTATTCCCATATTAACCACTACAAATTACATAAAACATAACACAAGCATAAGCTTCTCCTATTTTATTTTCTTTACAAACAGACATACGCCATTGTTAGTTTTGAAATCCTATCTAGATATACTAATAATAAAGCTGAAGAGTTTGTTTGTTTGTATGAACGCGCTCATCTCTCGAACTACCAAACACTTTTGAAAAAAAAAATGTATTTGATAGCCCAATTCTCGAGGAAGTCTGTAGGCTATTTAACATCACGCTAGGGACCTTAGGAACCGAGCAAAAAAGGCAGAACAAACGAAAACAAAGTAATCAATTCAATCAATCAACTAAAAGTCTTTTATTCAAATCAGGCTGAGAATCAGCACTTTTTGAACGTCAAAATTACAAAAGACAGTCCCCCAAAACGCCCGCCCTTCACCACTTCCTAGTGTTTTCGCTGGGAAGAAGATGCGCGATGCGATGCGACGGGGTGGGTCGGGGAGAAAAGAAATTTCACGCGGACAAAGTCGCGGGCAGATGATAGTATTAGAATAATGTTTTATTTCTATTATCCTATTTCTAACAGGATATCCACTTCTGAACATAAGCCTTCTCCTATTTTCATAACAAACGGACATACGCCATTGTTGGTTTTTATTAAATACCTATCTTGGGTATAATAACGCCAGGTAGCCATCTGCATTTTTTCATCCAGTAGAAACTATTCCAAATATTGCTACCTCCTGGAATTTTTATCAAATAATAAATCATTAACGTCAAAATATGTTTCGTTTGAGTATAGGCAGAGTTGTCGAGTCATTGTGCCACCTACCAATATCGGAAACATATCGTGTTGTGTTCCGTAGATCTTTGAGACATGTATAAAACTTTAAAACGAATAAACTCTTCATGAAAAATCCATCAGTATTTTCTAAAAAGCGAAGCAGTGAAAACAAAACATCGTGAGGAAACTGGCATGTCCTAGAAACAAAGAAATCGAAGACATGTGACATACACCAACCCACACTGGCTCGCGTGGTGGATTATAGCCAACTCTCTCTCAAAGAGAGGAGGCCTGTGTCCTGGCTGATTATGCTTATTTTCTGTTCTTAGGGAATTTCGATACAGAAAGTGTGAAAAAAAACATTAAGCTCCGAAGAAGTGAGTCTTTGCATCAACCAACAACGGTGAGGCATAGCATACTTACCCTATAATTTTCCTACTTCTGGGACTCAGGACTCCTCTCTGTGAGCGAGAGAGAGCGGGCCATAATCCACCACGCGGACACCGTGCGGTTTGGTGCAAGTTTTCGAATTTTTGATTCTAGGATATGCCGGATTTCTTAAGATGTTTCTTCACCGCTAAACACTTAGGTACTATCCGTTTTTTCCATCCTTGTGATACTTCCCAAAATATCTTTAGGAATACTCATCTCTTTTATAAATAACTTAAATCTTACCACAAGAAAACCATGCAACATCAACCATTCCCTTATGGACCTCTAAAAGCCCATCGTTGGGCATCCATTTAAAAACAAACAGTGATGATTATCCTTCATTACTGGACGAGGTGTGTCGTTAATCATGGCGTCGTTAGATGACGGTTATGTGATCATTATCTGTGGGGTGAGTGCACCGGTTGTGGTTTTAAAATGTTAAACGTTGAAGATTTGGTGTGTGATTTTTGTATAGCTGTGTAGAAATTTTAGTAGTGATCTTTTGGTTTAGATTGGTTTAAAAATTGGGAGAAAAATTAAAAAAGATTTGGAAGCAAAAAAAAAATTGTGCCTGATACAAAATTTTAAATCTTTTCATCGAATTGGCTGATTTTCATAGCTTATTGTGTTGGTCAGCTAAAGAAATCGCTTCCATTTGGTGTGATCGAGTTCAGGAGTAGACCCATTCAGCAATGAAAAAAGAACCTCGCACAATATTCATTGCATAAAGTAATGACATGAAGGAATGACGACTGTTAAAGCGTCTAAAGGTCTATGTTTTGCAAACTTCATTAAAAAATCATTGTCACTTCCCAGCAATTCACGGACTGGACAAACTTAAAGTCAAAGCATTTATTTCAATTAAATTAATTACAGACACTTTTAAATTGTCAAGGGGTCGATCAGTCAGAAAGATGAAGCTAGTTGCCAATTTCAAAGCATAGTAAGTTCCCATGGAGAACAGGCAAGAAACTCCACGGACACTCTTTTAAAGAAAATTTTGGTTACATCATTCATTACAGATCATGTTGACATAATTTTTAAGTGTTAGGACTAAATCAAAATTCAAGAGTCATGCATTAAATATTAAGTTTTATGTTTATTGCTGTGCTTCAACTTAATAACTGCTACATCTACCTCACCCGTCAAATTATTTCGTGTATTCCCAATACACATGAGTCATTGGGTGTATAAATAATTTATTTTAATTCGAACGCTATCTGTTCTAATATCATTAGTTATGTTATATTAGTTTCATATTTCTTATTGCTGTAGCATAATATCACGCATGCATTCCCTGGAGGGTAGACAGAAGTGTTTAGTACACCCACATTTTGCGGCGACGGGCCTATTGTCATTTAAGATAAGATACAGTTATTGGTTCAAACATGTGTACAAGAATAAGAAGCATGCAGGTTCTTATAAAAATAAAAATAAAGCATCAGACATGTTTGCACGCCACATATGTGTCATATAAAGACTTCAAGCTGCTATTGTTTGCTTATGCACATAATCAGCCTATAACACTCCCACTGCTGGGACACAAGCCTCCTCTCTTCGAGAATGAGTGGGCCGTAATCCACCACGCGGGGTCAGGTGCGGGTTGGTAGATGTCACATGTCTTCGAATTTTTGGTTCAGGGACATGCCGGTTACCCTTGTCTTTCTTCCTTAGGTAACATGACCGTCGCCGAAAGCCTTCATATACCTACACATACAATGATGCTGATCAGTCCTTCTGTACAGGGTTGGCCTGGTTTTCAAGACTAGATTAGGTTTTGCAAGTCATCAGAGAGCTCACGAAAGGAATAAATATTAGTCCCAACTGATTTTTTTTTTGTTTTTTTTTATGCGCCATGTTTGCCGCAAATAAATGCATTTTCTTTCTAGTCTGGGTCGCTGTCGCCGGGGTGAAGAGGATTAATACCTTAGGTAACATGAAATTCAAAGTCGCATTGCTTGCCAGATGCAAACCTACAGCCTTGTGCTATCAGCGGATTCTTCAACCTCCGAGTCATTAGGTATCATGTTTCTTATAGCAATAGATTTTAATAAATACTGAATAGTGATAGTTCCGTGGTTAAGGTGTCGGGTAACGGAATGTTGTGGGTTGCATTCCAGAAGTGTAATAATGTTTGTTTTATTTTAAGTTAGTAGTAAGACCTTGTGGGTCAGTGTCTCTAATTATTGGATTGTGGTTAGTTGAAGAATGTCTAGCAAATTACATCAATCATATTATTCTTAGGGCTTTTTACCAAAGTATCTCCAAAGTATCTTTTATCCGTGGAATAAAATTGACGTCTGACAGTTCTAGTATGGAAAAACTGTCAAAAATTAAAAAAATATTCTCAGGATAAGATTTATTCACGGGTATAAAACTTTGGTGAAATTCACCCTCAATCTTATAGCAGTGGTGGCCCTAGTGGATCGTGATTTACGAGTTGTAGGTCGTAGATTCGAACCCAGACAGGTTTGCTTTGTGTTAATTGTTACATCACCGCTGCTCTCAAAACGGTGAAGGAAAACATTGTGAGGAAACCGTGTCCTAGAACCAAAAAATCGAAGACATGTGACATCTAAAACCCTGCACTGGGCCCGCGTAGTGGATTATGGCCCACTCACTCTCACAGAGAGGAGTCTTGTGTACCAGCAGTGGGAACATATTATGCTGATTATGCGATATTATGATCTTATCACAATTAACTGACTAAACACCAGATGCTGACTTTATAGGTAATTAAAAGAGGTCTCCTGTGAGGGAAAAGAGGCTAAATAATAACAGCCGCACGGGTCGATCTTCAAAGATAAGCAACGCTTGCCGAGGTTGGTCAGCTGATGGGTGAACATCCAGTAACTACCGAGACCCGTCCGTGCCTCAGGAAGCACGTTAAGCCATCGGTCCCGGCTGTCATTTGGAGATCATTCATCTTTGACAGTTGTTACGGGTAGTCAGAAGCCCTAACGTCTGTCAACCAGTCTTACCAAGGCGTATCATGTTATCCAGTAACTGAGTTGTGGAAACAGGCAGTCGCTCCATGTAAAATATTGGTATTCAGCTGCATCCGGTTACACTAGAAGCCTACCATGACATAGTTGGGAAAAGGCTCCGCAGCTGATGACATCTCCTTCACTTGCCTTACAACAGATTTCACAGTACTTTAGAAGGAATACGGATAATCACAAATCGACACTTACACCGCACTTCACTCTCTGCTCACCCCCTTACCAACAAGCTCGTAGACAACCATGACCTCACAATCACCCGTCAAACTCAATCGATCACCCGAACATTCACCTCTCCTAAAAAAAACCAAGCGCATTCGATTTAAAACTCAATCGCTCAGAAACGCGTTAAATAAACACTTGGACGCGTGACTTTTAATATCTCTATACATTTAAAAATATCAAATTATAATATTAAACTCATCTTGGATGGGTATTCATTATTTTCTGTACAATGGTACCCCGTGGTGCCGTGGCTGGGATGAGGGTGTCAGGATGGGCTACCTTACCTGACAACTCGATTATGCTGTTTGTATTAAGATTAAATTGATGATAAATCTGTGTTGGTTTGTGTGTTTTTGTGAGCTGTTGTTAAGCTTATTTGTAGCTAAGTAGGTAGTGATGTAATGGTCTATTTGAATGTCTTAATTTGTTGTGTCGAGAGAGACTTCTTAATGATTATCTTGGCAATTTAGCGCGACTCGAGACTATAGGAATCCCAAATGATGATCGGCACATTCTTTCTAGTGGGTACTTGTTGCTGCCAATAATGATTACCTGGTTAGGTACTAATTATTGACAGCTATGCTGTACCTGCATCATTCGGGGGTTTATTTATAAATGATGATTGAAGTTAAGTGACGTTTAAAAGTAAAAAAAATATGGTTAAACAGTCGCTAATCACTACTTAAACTTTAAGCAAATTTTATGAATAAAGGGGTATGATTTTAAATATTCTTGTGTCACATTTTGATACTTAGTTTTCAGCACAAAGTTAGTAACAAATAGACTGAATTAAATAGCGACAAGCATTCTGTAACTTGCATATCTTCTGAGTAATCGTGAAACCTATTGAATAACAGAAATACATAAATGAAATATGAATACAGGCGAACCCGAGTGCAAAGCGAGTAAACCCATTTATAACACAGTAATGTAATCCTACGTGTGCATTGCATACTTAAGTCTTTCGCGAGATAATCTTATTTCATTTCATTTTACATATCTCTGACCGTTTTGTGTTTAAAGCGAACACACCTTTGCAACTTTACTGAACTTTATTCCTTTGTAATATAGGTTATTTTTGCGTGATTTGGAGGATAATTAATTTGGTAAAATGTCTTTTATTTAAAAGGATTCTGTAAAGGCATTGTCTATGTATGTTTACGGTGTAATGGTGTAATTATGAATGTTCTAAGATAGTTTCCTTTATGTGTGGACGTAAATATCGCTTATTAGGGGCCCGCTGTCAGGAAATTGTAACTCCTTGTCTTTTATAAGGTTCAGGAACATGCTGGGATTAAGGGCGAAGTTACACAAACTATCTTTTTCTTAGCGTGTCATGGAAATCTAATCGGACTCAGCCCAGAATTCAGCTACGTTTTTGGTGTCATCACTAGCGTCCATCAGTTCCTGGAACGTGCAGCTGACAGAACACGTACGACATGAAATTAAGTGTCCCATCGTTTATGGAACAGCACCTCATTTACAATCCAAGGCGGATTTGTCTATGAATCTCCACCTGAACAGGTTTTCCTTGCTTCGGCCAACTTGAGTCCGGAGGCTGTTTAGAGACTTCCAGGTTATCCAAGGCAACTCATGTCTGGGTGGGAGATCTATTATGAACTATTAACCAACGCAACGGTTCTTAACCTGGTCCCAGTGCGGGTTGTTAGATGTCACATGTCTTCGAATTTTTGGTTGTAGGTCATGCCGGTTTCCTCACGATGTTTTTCTTCACTGTTTTGAGAGCAGTGGTGATGAAATAATTTACACAAAGTAAAGCCCCTGTCTGGGTTCGAACCCACGACCTACAACTCGTGAGTCACGGCCGTTACCACTGGGCTACGACTGGCTCTTATCATCAGAAGATTTGCTCTCCATGAATCATCGAAAGCGTTTGCTTGTATGATTATGCATAGAAAATAACAGATATAAAAAAAATATTTCTTGAGAGTTCAACATTCAACAGCAATCGGCAACTATCCTGATGCTCCTATAGAGGTATGATGAGCAGAGTTTGAAGTTCAGTCATCCGGGTGATGTGTCTGGTGGGCAACTGCCCAATGATTCATGTCGGGCCGTTGTATATATCCTAGTTGCGCGGTAAACTCTGCTTCCGAGATGCAGGATTTTGCGTGACGTTAGTATGACGCGTAGTTCGCATGTGGCGGTGTAGATACCGCTACACTCCTGCAAAGAATAGCTCATCATCTTTTCACCTGCAACAAAAAATCACGTAAAAAAAGACCGTAAAATAATTTCAGCCTTTAAATCAAACTAACCTGATACCAACACCCCAAACCCTGACAGAGCCCACCAATTAACTCCTAAGGTCAAACCATGATTACTCTAAACCCATTGCCATACTCCTAATCATTAATTTCTGTGCAGTAATACCCAATACCAAGTTTGACAGCTAAAAAATGCTACCGTAGAGCCTCGAAGAGCTTTGTAACAACATCATTAGAGCTCCTGACTCTCTATAAAAGAGCAAATAGCCGGTAAGCTTATGCCTTATTATGGTAGGGTGGCCATGGAGTGTGGGAAAAGAGAGACTAGTGTAGTATCTATGTTGGTTTGTGATGCAAGGCTGTGTATAGTTTACGAAGATCTTTGCAGAAATGCGTCATTTCTACATTTTTTTTAAAGTGAAATAGAGTAATGTCGTTGGAGGTATTTTTTTTTACTAGCCAACTCTCCTGCTCCTGGGCAAAGGCCTCCCTCCATTCCTTCCATCTGATTCTTTTAAAATAATCACTGCCTGTTCAGATACAATTTATTGTTCATGAATAAATGAATACGACTACGTCTAAAGCGTTTGAGATACTCATAGAGTTTTGGCAGTAAATGGACATTAAAATACGGAGATTATATTATAGTGTCGAGGTTTTTATAGCCCTATGATGGTTCTATGTTTATTTTCCTCCTTAGCTCGAAGTTTTGGTTGTATATGCATTTATTTTGGACATTATAAGCCTGGACTTCAAATGTCTAAACGAACTCAGGAATAGGTGTTCTTAACTGCCATAGTTACACGTGGCAGCCTTCAGAACCAGCTACCGTTCATCATAATCAGCCTATAATGTTCCCACTGCTGGGACACAGGCCTCATCTCTGTGAGAGGGAGTGGGCCACAATCGAGCACGCGAGTCCAGTGCAAATTGGTGAATGTCACATGATTCAAATTTTTTCAGTTTGTAGGACATGCCGGTTTCCTCACGATGTTTTCCTTCATCGTTTTGAGAGCAGTGGTGTTGAAATTAAATATACAAAGTAAATTGTAGGTCGAGGCCGTTCACAGCTTCCCAAAAGTGTCCAAACCAACTACAGTAACGGGTTGTACTCCTAGTACAAATCTCCACGATCATGTTGCATATTTGTCCTGGTCAAGTCCAAAGCATGGTCACCTCAACATAACTGCTTAAATAAACATCGTTAACAGTGATAGATATGGGTAGTTATGAAAATAAACCAAAAGACGCTAACTTAACGAGCTTGAGTACCACTCGCGGTTTAACAACGACCATTATCATATGTTTCAAGTCCATTGGTGGGTTTGTATGGAGAGTTTATGAGGAGAAACGGTTTAGGGTACTGAGTTAGTTTTGATGCGGATGCAAATGGACATTGAAGCCTGAAATTAAAAGTCGATTTATTTTGTTACCTAAGAGAATAATGACTTTATAAATAAAATCTTGTGTTTGATACTGTAGTACTATTTTCTCCATAAAGTTAGTGTCTGTGAACAATTTATGAAAAAAAATTAATCGGGGAAAATTTAAGTTGAATAACATGAATAAAGATTATCTACAAAATAAAGGTTTTTATTTAAAATTTAAACGTAACAAAAAAAAAAAAAAAACTACCAGAAACTAGCACTGCTATATCATTCTCATGCTCATATCCCAATTTCCCACTAAACTACAAAGGGCGAATGTCACCAAAGTTTTATACCTAGAATAAGTCTTATCCTGGGAATATATTTCACACTATAGAACTGTCAGACGTCCATTTTATTCCACGGATAAAAAATATCTGACTTTGGTAAAATCGGCCCTAATAAGACTAATAGAGTCGTCATCTCAGTAGTCAGTCACCCGCTTTCTAGTCATAATATCATCTTTCACACACTCAGTCTCACCATGCAATACTCACCCAGCAATGCACTCCAAACACACCGATATAACCACTCCGCCATCTTGAAAATATCCCACCAATACAAGCCCGGGAAGATACCCTGCTGTGACGTAGCTAAGTTTATCCCTTTCACATCAATTGAAAATATATTATATTTGTCCTTTTTCCACGCAGTCAAACAGTTTAGTGGCGTGATTGCTTCTAGGCTTATGAATATTTAGATTTGTCGAAGAATTCATCTTGTTTGGTAAGCGATAAAGTGTAGTTAGGCTCCTTGTGATAGGATCTTGGTTGGGATAGTACGGTTGGGTTATGAAAACTATAACCGTACTGAACTTAAGGGCCCCCGAAACGATCAATTGAAACTGTAAATTTTTTCGTGATTGATACAAATTGATCGTATGCAAAATGCAATTGAAGCGTTTGGCAATAAACACACACAACAGTTTCAAGTGAAAAAGGCTAAAGGTGGATAACGTTTTCGCATCATCAAGAAAGAAGAAAAAAAGAAAAATTGTTTGAAAATAAATAAAACGTACAAAACAAATAAAAAAATAAAAAAAACACAAACAACGTAGTCATACTCAGTCATATAAAAAGTTGTCAATTTTGTCCATTGCTTGATGCCAGGGCTTTCTCTGCCTAGCTTTTACCCTACTATTTTGAGGTCGGCTTCCTGTCTAACTAGATGGACGAAGGTATCTAGTGAAGCTTCTTTGGATACGTTCAATCCTGTCCACGTGAACGCGGTAAGTAGGGTTCCAAACTGGCGATGGATAGTCCAGCAGACTTCTCACCAGAGTATTAAAGAGCACCTTGAGGGTAGAGATCGACTGGAAATCCCGACATATTCTTTTTATAAAGCCAGACATTTTTACAGCTTTGGCAGAAATTTATATGAAGGGACTGCGTATCGGACTTCCATAACCCAGTAATAGGGTAACACGATACTCCTTAGTCAGACTGGTGGTCATTATTCCGGGCTTACGACAGCCAGCACCAACGACGTTCCGGCGACAGCGTGTCTGTACAGTTGCTAACCACAAGTAAAGCGCTTCGCTATAGCTTCGTGAGACAAACATTTTGTAAGAACGGAGAAGGGCGGGCGTTTTTGGGGGACTGTCTTTTGTAATTTTGACGTTCATAAAGTGCTGATTCTCAGCCTAATTTGAATAAATGACTTTTGATTTTGAACTTTACCATAGTCCGTCCAACGTTTCAAATTCAAAAATGGCTCCATGGTTTAAATATGGTTATGAAATTATCTTCAGTTAACTAAAAAACAAGGTTTAAAACTTTGTCTTGTAGTATGAAGGATATTAAATTTTATTATGAATCATACAAAAATATGAAATAAATCCCTTGTCTACATGTTTATAACCCTATACATGTTATGATCACTTCGCGTCCGTTGCGTGTGAAGTACAAAACGTATGAATTAATTACACGCGAGCCATTCCTTAGTACGATTGCTTGTACGTCTGTATATCTGGCTGTGTGTGTGTGTGTGTCTGTGTGGTGATAACTGATGGGCAGATAGCGATGCTGTATGAGATGAGGTGTGTTAGAGATTGGTTATAAAATCTTTATGTTTAACTCTTATCTGTTTATAATAAATTTAGTATCAAAATTATTTTTGACGATATTTATGTGAGAGGAAACTGCTTTGTTGGTGTAGCGGTCGTAAGTGTAGGAGCTCCATGCTCCTGGATTTGATGCTCGGGTCGGGTCGTTTTTGATACACTCTTACAAACGTCATACTATAGCATAATCAGCCTATAATGTTCCCACTGCTGGGACACAGGCCTCCTCTCTGTGAGAGGGAGTGGGCCGTAATCCACCACGGGTGAACAACCAGCGGGCAAACGTGTGATCTACCGAAATGTGTCCGTTAATCCGTTGGTCCCGGCAGTCATTCATGGATCTTTGACAGTCGTTACGGGTCGTCAGAAGCCTGAAAATTGACAACCAGTCTTAAGGGTTATCGTATTACTCAATAACTGGATTGTGAAAGAAAGAAAGAAAATGTATTTATTGCGACTCGTACAGAAAGATCATATACGACGTACGTCGTACGTCGTGTACGTCGTATTGTGGATGTCAGATAGGCAGTCGCTCCATGTAAATCACTGGGATTCTGCTGCATCCGGTCAGACGGGAAGCCGACCCCAACATAGTTGGGAAAAGGCTAGGCAAATGATGACACCGCTGTCTATTCCTTCGAAATAATGGAATAGTTCACCAGCAAGCTCAAGAGTCACGCCTACGACCACTAGAAAAATCAACGAGGTAACCCACTTAAGTTTAATTTAGATAAAACCCGGACGTCACACATATCTAATCTCTCCAAACCAAATTGTAACCCAATTACTACAAGAACGTTAACACGGAACTTTAAGATAAACATTCAAATCCTACCACTTTACCTTATCAGATGCACCATTCAAATTACTCGAATACAAATTACGTTCATTCAAAGCTGAATGGTACCCTAATGCGAGTCATTCGTTGTTCATTCTTGACAAATTAATTCGTTCATTCGTTCGAAGCTTGCATGTTAATTAGGAAGTTTTTAGTAATGAGATGCACGTAAATGAGGTATTTTAAATGTGTGTATGCTTTTTTTAAAGGCTTTTTTAAAGTGTCAAGTGGTTTTTGTTATTGGCTGGTTTTGTTGGAATTGGTGTTACAATTAGTTGGTGTTATACGGAATTTTAATTAGGAACAACCTACGTTGCGTGGTGGATTACGGCCAGTCCAGCCCAGTCCCTCTCACCGAGAGGAGGCTTGTGTCCCAGCAGTGGGGACATTATGTTAGTTAGAAAGACACCAACATTTTACATCTATACAAAGCTCTAATTCGATCACAGTTAGAATATGCAGTTGCGGTGTGGAATCCCCTCTATACTAAATATTCTGATAGCATAGAGAAGGTACAAAAGAAATTCTTGAGATGCATGAATTACAAGTGTTTTCGTTCTTCTGCATCGTACATTGATTTATTAAGAAAATACAATCTTATAAGCCTCACTAGCCGGCGTACATGCCTTGAGGTCACTTTTCTTTGCGATCTCTGTAGAAATGTCTATGACTGTCCGGATATTTGTAACAAGATATGTTATTTCGTCCCAAGAGCTGCACATATACGCGCAGTACGTAAGCAACCACTGTTTGCAGTGCGAGCATGTCGAACCAATTCGGGAGTACGAGCACCATTACGACGGCTTGCCGACAATTATAATAAATATTTTCAAGACATTGATTTGTTCTGTGAATCCCGCGGAAAATTTCGTAACTCCGTCCTCAAGGCGATCATGAAATCAGACACTGTACTCTTATCCTCTTCAGTATAATAAGCTTATAGTTGAACTGCTGTATCCTTAGTTAGACGTTTCTATGTTTGTAAAAATGTAAACGCTTCTACGATCATTACAAAGCTTTTATTATTGTATCGTTTTCTTTCCTAACGCGTATTTATTATTACATAAGTATGCTGTGGACAACGCTGTTGATTGCATAATTGTTAAGTAGCTCTTAAGTTTGTTTATTTGTATTCTAGATTATGTAATTGTTTGTTGTTCCAAATAAAATAAAATAAAAAAAAATAAAAAAAAATAAAACATAGTTGGTAAAGGCTCAGCAGATGAATGATGTCTATAAAGATGGAGGTGTCGCTTAGAGTTAGTAAAAACGGGCATTACTCTCGTCACTCTATTACACGAATGCGTGGTCGTTCGTTAAGGAGGAAGCCATACTAAAAGACTAGTCAAGAATTAAGAACCTACCTGGGGCATTTCACTGAAGATTCCAGAGCTCCTCTCCCAAGTACTGAAAAAAGTCACAGCGGCCACAGCAGACAATCGCCACTGTGGTCATTTCCAGCACATTTCAATGTTCCTATTATATTAACTACGTAGTCCAGTCAATCATCTTGCATACCCTTCATTGCTGTCCTTAACTTACACCTTTATCAATAAACACGTAACGTTATGCCAACCTTAATCCTTGAAAAATGAATTTAAAGATTATACAGGATCCAAATTGCGTAACACACTTTCCATCACAATCCGAAAGATTTTGAAGGCTAATCCATTGCATGTCTTTATCTTTATTGATTTATGTTTTAAACATTAATTGTCTGATTGACAACATAAATAATAAATAATAATATAAATAAATCCCTGGACATTTCACACAGCACCATTTGTCCCAAGCTAAGCAACCTAATGCTTGTGTTATGGTAACAAGATGGCTGATAAACTACTTATATACAATTTTTTTTTTGTAAATACATACATATTATAGATAGAAAACCACCCAGACTCGGAACAAATACATGTAGGTCATACAAATATTTGTTCCGTGTGGGAATCGAACCCGCGACACGCAGCGCAGCAGTCAATCGCTTAACCACTGCGCCAACCGTGCCGTCAGAAATGACGCAATGAATGTTGTTGGTCAAAACAAAAGACAATGCCATTGACATTGTATTACATAATTACCCCGCTTGTTGTAACTTTACTCCTTTATTAATAAAGGAAATTTCTTTGTTATCTTTTTTTCTAGGTACTTAGATATTAACTTTTGTTAGGGAAATTGAAAGAAAGTTGGGAATCTTTTGGCAGGCTTAGAAACATTTTACAAAAATAAAAAAACTGCCGTATGCCCAAAGAGCTATGGACCAAAACAACCACTACGTGGAGCCCTGACACAGTCAGAAGACGTCGCAGCAGACCCCGTGGAAGATGGCGGGACGAGCTGGAGAAGACCAGTGGTCCATTTTAGCCCTGGATCGAAAGAGCTGGAAGTCATGGGGAGAAGGAAAAAGAAAGAAAGAAAATAGACTGAAAATCAGCACTTTCCGAACGTCAAAATTACATAAGACAGTTCCCCAAAACGCCCACTCTTCACCACTTCCTAGTGCTTTCGCATCGAATGCAAGTTCCGCTTATTTTCTTGGTTAATTTAATTTTATGTTCTGGTCTTGTAATGTTATTTACCGAACATAGGTACGAGTACCTAGTATTGTATACAATCATGTATTTTTTAAATGAACAGACAGCTGTGCTGCTGGGGAGTTTGTTGCGCTACTTCTTCCTAGCGATAGCACTAAGAAGTGGTGAAGGGCGGGCGTTTTTGGGGGACTGTCTTTTGTAATTTTGACGTTCAAAAAGTGCTGACTCTTAGCCTAATTTGAATAATTGATTTTTGATTTTAAGTAAGGCACACAATATTTGCACAAAAACAAAAAAAAAAAAACGGAAAAAACTTAAACTAGTATTGTGTGCCTCACGGCTGCGCCAAATAGTCCCAGTTCAGCATAAATGTCAGATAACGAATGCCTGACGCTGGTTTTCAACTGGACCCTATGTTACGAGGACGTCGTGTGGAGGAGGAGGAGGACATTCCTTTGCCCAGCAGTCAGATGATGCAGGCTAACGATAACAGTATCTATTATATACGATACTACGATATACGATACTACGATATACGATACTATGATATACGATACTACGATATACGAACCAGAACGTCTCCAGTGCAACAAAAATAATGTAAAAACTTTGATTAGGGGGCCTGGTGACCTGACATACAGGTTTTGTAAAAAACTTAGTTTAGGCATCAGTCTTCCACAAATTAATTATGAAGTTGTGTCTGTAGACTGCTAATTACTGTCTCTGTAATTTGTGGTAAGAAAAAAATAATTTATTATTATTATTCCATGTTCTTATGAAATTAATTATTTATAGGCAGGATTCTTTAAAATAATTACAAAATCTTACTAACAATTCGTAGAAACTAAAATGATGTAAAACTTGAACGTTAGTTATTAAACATTTAACGTTGTAAGTTTTACAAAGAAAATGGAATAATTATGATAGAGAGAAAAGAAAAAGGGTTCTTAACTTTTTTGTCCGCTAAACGTTTGTTGGAGCACAAAAAGGGTTAAACGTTATTTATAACTTTTTTTCACTTATTTATCTCTTATTAGTCTCTTATTAATTATAAAAGTATTCAAATTAAATACAATTCCTGTAAGTAAAAAATATAACAAAAATATTTTTCATTCAGAAAAAAATATTATTCAACATTGTTAAGCAATCCTTTAGAACCTCTAGGCCTAACTTAAAAATAGGCCTATTTCTAAAACCAGTAGTATATCGGAGCGAGATGACAACACTCACCAATTTTCCAATCATAGCAAAGAAAGAGACAGAGAGACCCGTAATCTACAGCCACGAGCAAGACCGCACG
Organism: Apamea crenata; assembly: GCA_949629185.1. Taxonomy (NCBI): domain Eukaryota; kingdom Metazoa; phylum Arthropoda; class Insecta; order Lepidoptera; family Noctuidae; genus Apamea; species Apamea crenata. The sequence goes on from OX451375.1 coordinate 2,169,068, forward strand.
ACAGAGACAATGGTGCTCAAGCGTGCAGTGTCCTGATTGGTCGACTGGTTAGTTCCAATTATTTGTAAATGCGCGAGAGTACTTGTAACTTACTTCTTTTTATTTTGAACTCAAAATTAAGGATTATAAACTCTATTTATTTAAGGTTAGAGTTTGTTTTATGTTGTGTCAGTTATAATGTATGGAGTTGTAAGTTAGTGTATGGATTATCGGATTATCACTTGGTAAGTTAAGTTGTGACTGTAAGTTATGTTGTGAAGTGTGAAAAATGGTAATTAAGGGCGACTATTCTGAAAAGGCTCGCGTTTATAAATAAATGCTTACTAAGCGCTTCAGAATGACATTCTAGAAAGGAGCTCATAAAATGTAAACGTCATCTTTATTTCATTTATAGCGGAACTAGCATCGCCACGCGGTTTCACCCGCATAAGTGTCGATCCCGTGGGAATATCGGGATAAAAAGTATCCAATGTGTTATTCTGATGTATAAGCTATATTACTGTAAAGTTTCATCATAATCCGCTAAGTAGTTTTTGCGTTAAAGAGTAAAAAATATCCATTCATCCTCACAAACTTTCGCGTTTCTATTAGGAATAGGATGGAAATAATAGGATATGTGTACCTAGTATATCTGATAATAATCTTATATGTGGGTAGGCTTGTCAAGCTCAGTTGGTTGTCAGCCATTACACAAGTCTATGTGATCTACAGTGTTTTATTGCTATAATCCTTAAATACAGAACAATATGATATAGGTAAGTTTATATAGCGGAAAGTTTTAAGTATGAATGTCGATGGCTATAAGAGTAAGGGAAGACCAAAATAAACGATTGATGGACTGTGCGAAAGATGATATGACTACAAAAGGGGGTGACTTCTGAGATGACGACTTAGAGAAAAATGGAAGAAAAAGACAGGCAGATGATGATCCTTTAACAAATACTTGATTCCTAGTAGCTTAGAGTACGTCATTATTTTACAACACGTCTAAGTATTTTCTTGTTTCATTGTAAATTCAGAGACAATTTGTTAAGCTGGGGGATTACTGACCCATTTAACACCCAGTGCGAGTGCGGTGCTTCTGATCAGACCATGCCCCACCTGCTGGGGTGTCCTAAGTGCCTGTTCACACTGGAACACTGCTGCACTCCTGCTGTGCAGGCACTGATGTCACAATCAATGTGGCCATCTACTGGGCTTAAACTACACACTTTCAAGGAAAAGCATAGTTCATCCTATTGTGAAAGCTCATACGCTGTACTGCGTCACGCGTCTGATTTTCAGAGGGGGGAATGTGACTGTCTGTCACTTATAAAAAAAATAAAAAAGTCAACGAAGATGAGTAGATAGATACCATCATTCTCCTGCGTCTTTCCCAATTTATTTGAGGTCGACGCAACATGTCTTTTTCTTCCATACTACTCTATAAGTCGTCAGCCAGACAACCAGTCTTACCAAGGGGTATTGTATTACCCAGTAACTGGGTTGTGGACGTCAGATAGGCAGTCACTCCATTTAAAATACAGGTACTCAGCTGCATCCGGTTAGACTGGAAGCTGACCCCAAAATAGTTGGAAAAGGCTAGGCAGATGATGCCTACTCTATAAGTCGTCATCTCTGCAGTCACCCTCTTTTTAAAACAGCACCATCAACACGAAAATAACAAGATTGTAAATTCTAATTGATAGAATAATTCAAATGACTATTACTAAGTACTTACTTACGGAATTTCTCAGAAAGCAGCCCATAGTCAGTCTTCGAACACGGTTGATGGCATAGGGCAAGCCCGCTGTAGCCATCCCCTGACCCCTAAGGTATGCCTAGTAACATGAAAGTTACACGAAATGTAAGTACTACGGGTAACTACAACTCTATCAAAACAAATATATTGATTGAAATAACAATAACACAAAGGGCTGGAGTAGTTAAGTTCCGGGGATTGGCCGTTTGGGATGAGTCTTGAGAAAGACCTATTCGTGCCATCGTGGTGAAAGAATTGAATCAAATCAAATCATAAGTCATTTATTCAAATTAGGCTGAGAATCAGCACTTTTCGAACGTCAAAATTATATAAGGCGGTCCCCCAAAACGCCCGCCCTTCACCACTTCCTACTGCTTTCGCATCGAATGTCCGTTCCGCTTTTTTTAATATGACGATAAAATTAAGTAGTCCCAAAGTCTACTCATTCTTACTAATTGGATAATTTTCAAGTAAAGCAACATTAAACAATCTATTTCCTACATTACTAAATGCGACTTTAATAATGATCAACTTGGAAACAATTTATAATTTTATTTATTGTCCACTATGTGCCTTTCTTTGATAGAAACAGTATTTTTACGACTTCCTATAACTACACAATTTTTATGGACTCCATAGTAACGATCGATTGTTTACAATAAGTGCCGATAAATAACCATAGATGGCGTTACTTACAGCTCTTTGGATCGAAACAAACTCAGTCTTGTAAAATCTGAGGGCAACTCTCGTAATTTTAAGAACATTCACAGTCTGATCTTAGTCTCAATCTGTCAACAAATACTTCTAATTTCCCTACATTTTGACAAGTTTTTGACATTTGTATGTCGTCGAGATGAGACTGCGACTAGATTTTGAACGTTTTAAATTACGAGAATTGGGATTCTGATATCTGTTTTACGTTCTTAAAACATTTTAAAAGAGTAACGGTGGAGTTTCTTGCCCATTCTTCTCCATACGAAAACTACCGTTTGGAAGGGGGGCGACTAGTCAATTCTATTTTAATGTCATTTTTGACGTTCAAAACTGCCTATTTGAAATAAATGATTTGACTTTTTTACTTATAAATGGCGAATAAGTTACAAATACATATTTTCTATAAATATAGGTAAATAAAAATACCTTTTTACTGTGGTGTAAGGTGTGCAGGCGTCGAAAAAAATCCCATTAACGAAAAATAAAAGAAAATAATTTTCTGTCTGCTTATACGAGTAGTTCAAAGAATTCCAAATAAATGTACATACAATGAATACTGTACATGAAACTGTCCTATAAAACTCCAAGTAAACATTTTAATTTATACATTAATTACACGTTCACCCAAACCACACTGTCAACTCAAACGAAGTTTTAACCAAACCTAGTATTGACACACCTATCATTATGCCTATAAACAGTTAATTATTTAAATATAATACTTTTAGGGTTCCGTACACTAAGGGTGCAACCAGACCCAGTTACTAAGGCTCCGCTGTACGTGCATCTGTCACAGGGTTGTATCTTTTGACCCGTAATACTTGAAGACACTTGAAATTTTCACTTTGGGTGTGTAAATAATAATAATAATGATTTATTATTAGCTATTACTGTCCCTCTGCAGGGCAAAGGCCACCCTACTCTCTTTCCACCTCTCTCTGTCCAGAGCTACCAAGGACCAATCTTTATTAAAAGAGTCCAGCTCAACTAAATTAAAATAAACAAAGTTAAGGGTGGACCCATACGAGAAATGTGTTTCTTTTATTAAAGTATTAAAAAAAATACGTAATGTTAAATATTGTACTCCAACACACAGATCACTGACGTTGCTCAGAAAGCCGCTAAGCTAAAGAGGGACTGGGCTGGCCACGTCTGCCGTATCGCCAATGAGCTGTGGCCCAAAATAACCACCACGTAGAGCCCTGACACAGCTAGAATACGTCTCGGCAGACCCCGTAGAAGATGTTGGGATGAGCTGGACAAAACAAACGACCAGTGGACCACTTTAGCCCTAGATCGAAAGAGCTGCAAGGATGATGCAGGCTAACAGTAACAGTAAATATTGTACGGTGCAACGGAACCCTTCGTGTGCGAGTGCGACTCGCACTTGGGCGCTTTTCAAGTATTTACCATCATAACTGTTTTGAAAGGTTAAAAACGCGTTGATGTCTTTATAATGACAGTTAACTTGCCGCACGATTACGTTGATAATTCTATGAAATTATATGATTTCAATAATTTATTGTTTCATAATTTTCCAATTTAGTCGTCTAGAGAGTCTGTAATGGTTTTTTAAAACATCTGCCCTCGTTAAAGGCTTTTTTCGCTGCTTGGTAAGTAGGTACGAAAATTTAGCTTAGCGTTTAAAATGTATGGACCTGTTAGTTTGTGTGTTTACTATGAAACAATAGGTTATTGTAATAGGTTGACTGATGGCTGGTTTGACTGACTTTACTCCGCAAACGGCAATCATCTGCCTAGCCTTTTTTCCCAACCATGTTGGGGTCGGCTTCCAGTCTAACCGGATGCAGCTGAATACCAGTATTTTACATAGAGCGATTGCCTATCTGACGTCCACAACCCAGTTACTGGGTAATGTAACACGATACTCCTTGGTAAGACTGTTTGTCAGACTTTCGGGCTTCTGACTACCCGTAAAGACTGTCGAAGATCCACAAATGCCAGCCGGGACTAACGGCTTAACGTGCTTTCCGAGGCACGGAGGGGTATCGGTATGAAAATATGGTCACCCATCCACAGACCAACCTCGGCAAGCGTAGCTTAACCTAATCGATCGACCTGTGCGGCTGTTATTATTTTGCCTCGGGCCCCTCCACAAACGTCAATGTCTTATATAATTGAAGAGGTTAACCTATCATTGAACATCAGTCTGTATAAGGGTCTAAAAAAAAAAAACTGACGCAAGAACAGCGGGGTAATTGTGTAACACCCTATCAGTAGCGAGGACTTTTATTTTGACATTTCAACAACATTCATTGCGTTATTTACGTTGTTGAGCAGACAATTTTTTCGAACATATGATGCAATGGATTAGCTATAGCCTTCAAAATAATTCAGATTGTGATTAAAAGTGTGTTACCCCATTAGGGTGCTGACTTCGCTTCTCTTTGAAGGTGTCCATTGGGTTATCTATATCAATATCAATTTATTATAACGGACACACACTTCCCTGTGTGTTTGTTATTCCCGCGTATGGCACTCGTGTGTTGCAGCTAAAAATCAGCGTCAGGTGGTACACTTGTGTTGTCATCTGACATTATGCTGAGTTGAGGCCCTTTTGGCATTATAATATTTGTTTTCTGTTTTTATAGATTTAAGGTGTATTCATTTTTATGTAACGCCAATAAACGCATTTTTCTTTCTTTATCTAAGACGCTAAAATAATGTTGGAATTTAGTTTTATGTTACTTTGAAATTCAGAATATGAACTACTGCTGTTGAGAAGAATATCACTAAGCTTACGATCTCGGCACTAATCCTGGTTCTTTCCAGCTAAAATATTGGATGTGGTGAAGGGCGCGTTTTGGGAGATGGTCTTATGTAATTTTGATGTTCAAAAACTGTTGATTCTCAGTCTAATTCAAATAAATGACTTGATTTTTGACCTGCTTAAGCGAAATATCTATAAATTAAAAACTTGTAATGTGGTTTCTCAATTTTAATCTAAGGCATTTACTTGCTTGGTAAAGCCTCTCCCTGTTCCTCTCTCCGACTTTGCTGTGCCGGACTGGGTCCACAATGATCATGTCTTTGTAAAACTTGCCACCTAAGTTCACATCGTGGAATGCAATAAATATATTGAGTGTTATGTACCCTTTGCCTACCTTATTACTCCATAATTATATTGGGCTATTCATTTTCTATACTAACACGCACTGGGCCCACGTCGTGGACTAAATCCCACTCTCTCTTACAGAGAGAAGATCTGTATCCCAGCAGTGCAGTGGGAACATTATAGGCTGGTTATGCTATTCATTTTCTATACACTATTCTAGATATTAGATAGCGTAAATGACTTTAGGGATTATCCACTTTACACTTTTCTGGATAACACTGATTTCCGCTAAGATTAGAATGGAATGTACATCATATAAATTTGAGACATAAATATAGGAATTAAAGAAAACTTAAGAAAATTTTATGAGAAAACTCACATCACCAACACGCAAAGAGCAAGAATGATCATTTGATCAATGCTCATTCCTTCTCTCTAAGAGAACACACATAGGTACTATTGCCTTACAGCGTGACAGTTACAGGATCCTAGTGCTAATATTATTTATAACTCAGACACCCGTCATAACTCGCGAGAAAATTGTGGGAATTTCCCAACAATGTAACTTAGATTCATAGTTTCCTATTCGTAGCCAAACTGCGATGGTAATACGTGGGACTGAATGTAATATTTCCCATGTTAGGTTATGTATCGGTAATTTAAAAACATTGTATCATTTACTATGGTTTTTGTTGGTTTAGGATATAAATGCTGGGTTTCTTTTTACATGAGTGTTTTCTAGTGGTAATAGATTGGTGAGAGGGGCCGAGGATGGAGCTCAGTGGCATGCAGTTATGTCGTGATTATTATTTCCTTTATTTTGACTGAACGTCTGAAGAGTAGCACTGTAGGGTCTTACATACTTTGGGTATTGCATGCTATTGTATAGAATCAAGCTCTTCTAACTGAACAGACAGCTGTGCTGCTGGGGAGTTTGTTGCGTCACTCCTTCCCAACTAAAGCACTAGGAAGTAGTGAAGGCTGGACTTTTTGGGGGACTGTCTCATGTAATTATGACGTTCGAAAAGTGCTGATTCTCAGGCTAATTAACTACATATAATAACCATTATCTAATTATTTAGATATCTTTGTCTAACTAAATGCTGCCAAGTATCAGTGATTTTGAATAAAACCATGCTCATCCCGCCTTCCCTGTTAGGGCAATGATTTCAAATGATTACATAGGCAACCCTCAACATATTTCATACTTATATGAGTCTATTCTGTCGATGGCTCGGGTTGACTGTCACGTCTTAAAACCTTAACCCAATAAGAAAAAGCGACACGCATATGCCTCCTTTGCCTGGACTTAGCTGAACCAGCCGATCGAAGTGAGCTGTCAATAGTGTCAATTCCTTAGCATAATTTGGAATAACAGCTCACTCCACGCTCACTTCACCTAAGTTTTCACGGTGAGCGTGGAGTGAGCTATCATTTCAACGAATGCAAGGGATTGACACTATTGACAGCTCACTCTAAGCTCACTTCACGTAACTTTTCACGGTGAGATTTTTACAGAATCGATCGGCTGGACCCAGTCATTCCAGCCGATCTGAAATCATAAATGAAAATCTCACCGTGAAAACTAAGATGAAGTGAGCTTGAAGTGAGATGTCAAACCACCAGCCGGTCTATTCTGTAAAAACCTCACCATGAAAACATAGGTGAAGTGAGCTTAAATTGCGCTCTGTCATTCCACTTGATGCTAGGGATTGACACTATTGACAGTTTACTTCACCTTACTGTTGACGTTGAGATTTTTACAGAATAGAAAGAAAAAAATAATAAAGAAAATACGTTTATTTGCGGTTTTTTTTTGGATTTATTGCAGAACAGACCAGTAGATGCTAGGTGTGTGTAGTGGGCTCTCACTTTATCTAAGTTTTTTCGGTGATTTACAGAATCGACCGACTGGTAATCTCAACATAATTAGTAGTGGCTTCTAAGATGACCGTCATAACTTCACCTAGCTTGTTTAACTTAAAGGTTTATATCTCGGATCTAAACTAATGAAAGCTTAATTAAAATGGGTGCGTGTTTATGGTCCAGGAAAGTGGCAAGTGTGAGCGGTATTATTTAACGATGCGGGTATAAATTACGACGGGAGAATGAGTGCCACGCCCCGCGCCCGGTCGCCGCCGGCGATTTCGGTGGGGATTTGTCGATAGATGGAATATATCGATAAGTTAACCTTTGAATGGTTCAGGCTTCAGAGGGCAGGATTATCGTGACGAGACGTGTCTATGTTCTTAATCTTATAATTAGTTAGTCTACATAAAAAATATTTTAGTACCCCAAGATTCATATACACACTACAAATTACAATAATTCTATTATAAGTAAAATAGATAACAAGCAGACAAACCGCATTATAAAATTAATTAATCAACATTATCTTCAAATTTAATTTCAATCATCATCATTATCATCACTCTGCATTTACAAGAAAAATTGTTATCTAAAATATAGATTTAAACAATATAAATAAACTGAACACGATTTGAAACAGTCCCAACAAAAAACGAATAGATTAGAAAAAACTGCACAAAGGTCGTGGACTCGACGCATACGCATTTCAAATATCAATATGTTTTTATTACTCCTACTGGTGTAACGTTACGGACAATGTTTTATTAGCTACTGTCTGAGGTCATTCATGCCAATTGCTGTTCATAAAAACGTTAGTACCTAAAGCTGACTAAGTCTGTCTGTGAATAATCGTCTTTTTCTTATTCGAGTTAACTTGTTGTATACACGTGTTTCTTTGAAAAATAAACCCATTTTTCTTTTAGTCATTAAGTTTTTCTGCATCTGTGTGTGTCGTAATGTGATTGGCTAGCAGAAAGAAAGACGCACGTCCTACTGTTACTACAAGTATTTATTACAAACTTAATATTTTTTTAGATCGGACAAAGTTATCTGCCCTGTAAATAAAAATTTCAATTAAAATAATCTGAAACAATAGTTGAGTTCCATTAGTCCAATGCTTAAAATAATAATTTATCGATACCGATATCCCAACAGCACACCACATCACTACTGCTCTCAGTAACAAGGCAGCATCGAACGATGCATTCTGGTGATTAACCATTATTATATAAAGTAAATTCAATAATGGCCCGGTGCTAACTCGATGTTTACTGATGGCCAGCAATCTTCACAAAACAATTTTCAACCCTAACCTATTCAAAATTAAGTTCAAAGTTACGAAGCAAGATCTCAACGAATTTTGACTCCGACAAAATTAATTTTGCAGACACAAAAGTATTTAAGCCGTAGAATTTTAAGGAGATTTTTGTTTTTGATCGGCATGTGTAGATTTGTGATCGTTATGGGGTAATACCGACCAGTGTTGCCAGTATATCGCAAATTACCCACATAAAGGGTAATTGTGCGAAATTTTAGGGGTTGTCTTGAGAAGTGTTCGTGAGTTAATGGCTATAAGTGCAGACATTTTGCAGTAAAGTTTGGTATATGAGCGTGTCTGTTTACTTATGTGCATATTTTCACGCCATTCTCTTTTTTGGAGTAAGTAGAGATTGTTGGTGCTTTAGTGATGTTGGTTTTGAAGTAGTATTTATTTTCGATTTTTTTTTTTGTTTTTCTTTTGGCAAGTAAGTAAGTTAGTTAAGTTATTCAGCTTAAACTATATTCGTCTAGGTTAAGTTGGCTTTGTTATTATTATTTATTTATTTATTATTTCTGTATGAAAGGAAAGTTTACAAAAATCTTGCTTATATTAAACTATGCCCCACAAAACCGTTTTCACGGTTTGTCTGTGGGAACGGAACAAACAGTACAAAATAACCAGATTTAAAAGTGCGGACACTTAATTTCCACTTAATAGCCTTATAGTAGGTAATAAATAAACAACATGGTTTACAAACTCTTGAGAAAGAACAGCTTAAGTAATTTCTGTCTCGTATAGGGTCTTAGCATTATGCTGAGCGATGGCCGTTTTGCGTGAATGTGACGCATGTTTACCCCCCACTTTTTTTTTGTGTGTTTGTTCTTTTTTTATGCGTCATGTTTGCCGCAAATAAATGTATTTTATTTCTTCTTTCTTTCTTTCTTTCTAATTTAGCAAATTTCCCTTCTATTTAATCTTCTTTTTCTTTTCAGGTTATTATAGTGTCTTAGGTTTATTTAGTAATTCAGTAGTGTCATCATCATCTGCCTAGCCTTTTCCCAACTATGTTAGGGTTGGCTTCCAGTCTGATCGGATTAACCTAAATACCAGTGTTTTACATGAAGCGACTGCCTATCTGACCTCCACAACCTAATTATTGGATAATACGCTTAGTGATATTGTGTCCTTCTAAAAAACTTGAAGAAGAAACACAATTTAAACAGTTTTCCAAGCCGTCGAAATAATATTCCCAGTCATGTTTTATGTTGTTTAAACCTCAAATAAATAAACACAAGACTATAATCTCTTTAAAAACACCTAAAAAAAATTAACTCATAATGTTTCTCAATCCACACCGTAGCTGTCTTAGCCTCACAGCCATAAACTGCCCGTTAACAGAATTCATTAAAGAACTGATAATTATAAATAAAGCAAACGAAACCGCTATTAATATCACAACCAACCTCGGGACAAAATATATAATTTAAAATATTAATATTAACTAATTATACGTTTAAAAGAAATATTTTATGCATAATGATATGATATAAATCTCGTTACGGTTTAGGGTTGGGATAAGGTCGATATTTGGATTATTTTTATATCGATGTTTTTGTTTCTGCGCAAAAAAATTGCTACTGTTTTTATATAAGGAAATTGTTTTATAATGGATTTAATATTGGTTGTAATTGAAGAAAACTTATTTAATTTTAGACTTGGTACTCTGAGGCCAACTCGATTAACACACGCTAATAGACCTATTAGGTCTTAGGGGATATAGGGGATATATATGTAGGGATATATATGGGGATATATATATAGGGATTAGGGGATTAGGGAGTGGTTTAATTGGTTATGTGTGTACTTATTCTACAATAAATAAATGACTACAATTCAATAAATCTTACCACCTACTGATCAGCTACTGTTCTGGTTTTTCGTCCAATGAGCCAAAAATATTATATAATATACTAATCCGTGGGTAAGAAGCGTCAAGAGCAACTAAGAGTAGGCAAAACTAATCTGCTTTTCACTTCAAATTTATAAAACGTTTTTCTATATCCTAGCAATATTAATTTTACCACCACACAAGTCTATAAAAGTCTATTTTAGTAACGCCTTTCACATAATCCCCTCGCACAATCGCATATCAGCGTCGCCACGGCAGCATCAGCACCAATTCATAACCCATTCTATCGACGTTCGCATTCAATAAAACACGCTCGGACGCAATCAATGCACATAATAAACAGCTGAACGTCCACGGGCGTAACTTTAAAACAAATAGTTCTCAGAAACGAAAACTTTCATAACTTTACCAAATTGACACCTTGTTGAGACGAAGCAATTCTTGGCGATTTGCGCTGCTCGTAAGTGGCCTATTATAAAAATACCAAGTTACTTTTACCACCGAAACATTCAAAATTAACCCTTATGGTTAGTCATGTAAGGTGGGATGAGGATGTAAGACTAAATTGGTAGAATCGTTCTCAGAATATCGAGCCAGAACACATCTCATCGACAACTCGTTTTGTGTTTTTTTCCCATCACGGAATATCAATGAAATTTGTTCGAGCCCCAATTATGTGGGCATGCCTTTATTTTCGTATTGGAAAGGGTTCCGTAATGATTTTTTAGTTAACGCGTTTATTATTGGTCGTTTATATCGTATTGGTGATTAATCAACGTTTTTTTGGGGTGGTTCGGTGATTAAATGGTCGGGTAAGGTGCAAATGTGATTCTTAGAATTATTGGGATTTTTTGTTTAAATTGATACTTTATTATTAAGTTTGAAGTTTATCATCTTATTAGGGAGTGAGTTGAATTTTAAACAGTACCATGTTTTGTGGTGGATTGTTGTCGAACATTCAGATTGCCTTCTAAATAAATATTGCTTTAATAACCAGTAATAATTGGATTCAGTGCAGTTCAGAGCAGAGGTGGCCCAGTGGTAACGGAGCTCCCGTTACCACTGGGCCACCTCTGCTCTGAACGTTGCCCTGAGTTGACGGGTTGTAGGTCGCAGGTTTGAACCGTAAATTATTTCACCACCACTGCTCTCAAAAACGGCGAAGGGAAACATCCGTGAGGAAACCGGCATGTCCTAGAACCAAAAATTCGAAGACATGTGACATCTACCAACCCGCACCGGGCCCACGTGGTAGATTATAGCCCACTCCCTCTCACAGAGAGTAGGCCTGTGACCCAGCAGTGGGAACGTTAAAGGCTATGCGTTATTGCTAATAATTGGATTCAACGTTCAAATTGAACTTATGAGATTCCATTTACATTAAGAAAAGTGTATACTCTAATTTCAAAATTCCCATTACTCTTCCAAATTCAAACACCAGTACAGTCAGCACGCACATTTACTGTACAAGAAAAAAAAGCTTCCATTTTTAAACGCGCTGTTACGTCACAAGGGGCTGCGCGCGCACGTTTTTTGCTCGTGTATAATATGTTTAAATATTTGTTAATGCTGTGGAGCGGTAATAGTCTGTGAGTTATATGTGGACACGCCCCGTATCGATAGCAGCGCAACACTAGTCGATGTGAATTTAAATAGTGCTTTCTTTGGTACGAGATTTTTATCAGATTGTAAACATATTTGATTTGTGATTTCTATATTTGTTCGTTGTTCATCTTCTACTAATTAAAGATCTTAAATTAATTCACTGACAGACCAATGCAGAGCCTTGTATTAGTAATTATTGCAGAGAGCAGTGGTGGCCCAGTGGTATCGGCTCCGACTAGCGAGGTCGTGAGTTCAAACCCAGGCCCTTTACTTTGTGTATTTAATTTCATCACCATTGCTCTCTAAACGGTGGAGGAAAACATCGTGAGGAAACCGGCATGTCCTAGAACCAAAAAATTCGAAGACGTGACAGCCATCCGCACTGGGTCCGCGTGGTGGAGGCCTGTGTCCCAGCAGTGGGGACATTATCAGACTGATTATGCGTTATAATTATGATAAATAATCTAAGATTAATTTAATAAGAATAAAAAGACATTTAATTTTCGAGTAGATTTATGTTTCCAAATTCATTGTTAGTGATTGAGGAATTGAATTGTCAAATTTGACCTTCAATGACGCACAAAAACTAGTGAACGTATATTATTCGAGTGCAGTTGCATGCTAATAAATGCATTATTATTTAAGAGCAGGAACTAGTGCATTTATAGTTGCATAATAATGATATCGTTCGTATAAATTATGCATAATTATAAGGCTATCTGGATTGTCCTATCTCTTCCTGACGGTGTCTAGAATTTCCTATTCAATCCTTAATCATAAACCTGGATATGAATCTAGATTTGAGTATACATACTCGTACCTACATTTTCCCAACTACCTATGTTGGGGTTGACTTCCAATCTAACCGGATGCAGCTGAATACCAGTATTTTACGTGGAGCGACTGCCTATCTGGAGAGCAGAGGTGGCCCAGTGGTAACAGACGCGACTTACGAGTTGTAGGTCGTAGGTTCGAACCCAGACAGGCGCTTTACTTTGTGTAAATAATTTCATCACCACTCGGTAAAGGAAAACATCGTGAAGAAATTACGTAAAAATATACTTTAAAATCGGTACTAAAATAAATATATAAACTGCCTTATCTTATTTATGGCTCCTTACAGACATTATAATACCGTTCGTGTATCAATCAATGTATTGTGTGTTGCTGCAATCACTAGTTCCATTTGTCAAAAAACGGCTTACCGAATGGACAGGGTATAGGTAGAAGAACTTCGCGTTCGTCAACATGACAGAAGCTTGCGTTCATATTTCTTCGATGAAGAAAGGTTAAACCTTTTTTCCTATTTTTGATACAATGGTTTCCAATTATGTACCTATTTTTCTCCAACATTTTCTCCCTTAGGACGGTTTGTTCTGCTATCCCTACAGCACCGGCGCTGGCGCAGCACGATGTTCAGCAATACGCTGCGCTAATTACCGTCTGTAGCCGCCATGCTCTTGTTTTTCTTACTTTCATTCCAGCCTCCTTGTTTGTCTGCTTTGTTCGAATCAGCTTTTGATTGTTATACACCATTCATATTATGAGAAAATGGAGTATACAGTTTCCTTTCGGAGTTATAACCTAGCCACTAAAATTGATTTTGACCATCTAGTTTGTCATGAATGCTATGAAATTGCTGTCATCATCATAAACTTTTTTCTTTCTTTCTTTTCAGCATCAGCCCATAGCAGTCCACTGCTGGACATATTATTTTGATTTTTATTTAAAAGAGTGTCCGTGTAGTTTCTTGCCCGTTCTTCTCCATAGGTACCTACTACGCTTTGGAATGGGCAACTAGCTTCATCATTCTGACTGACCGACCCCTTGACAATTCAAAAGTATTTGAAATAAATGTTTTGAGTTGAGTCAGCGTCTTCTATTGCACGCTATTCAACTCGATTTTCGGCAACTCTCATCCAGCTGCTGCCAGCCATCCTGCGAAGATCGTCGCTCCACCTAGCTTGAGGGCGTCCCACCTTACGTTAACCGATTCGCGGTCTCCACACAATGCTGAAATTACTGTATGACTCCTGAAATTGTCATAAAAATCCTTGTAATTTCAGTATTACCTACCCCTGAAATGGCAGTATCACCTACCCCTGAAATTGCAGTAGAATTACCTACGGTACCTAGAATTACCTTATAACCGCTTGAAGTTGCAGTATAATCCTATAAATTGCCTTATAGTCCCTGACATTGACTCATGGCCCCTGAAATCTACTTACAACTCTTCAATGTTGAGGATGACCCCTGGGATTGCGTATATTATCAAAATTAAGTTTGAAAATAAGAGGTCAAGTCAATCACTATAAAACTAAAGCTAAATATTAAGGAAACTAAGCAGCTTTCACTCCAACTTCATCTAAGATAATTAACAAGCTCCAAATTTGATTTTTTTCTGCCCCCGTCTCACGCCCATCCAAGGCTAGCTTTTAAAATCAGCGCATACCTACCCGATACAAATCATCGGCATTCCGAGAAGGCCCATAATTGGCCTGATATTGGCCCAAATAATAGGCTTTAATGCCCAAATTTGGGGCCCATAAAATAATGATCTAATGAACTTACCCTCAGGCGTGGAACATGAGTTATTTTCGGGTTGTTAACAAATTTGGAGCTCGGTTCGGTGGGTTTTGGGAGGTCAGCAGTGTTCTTGGTAGCGTTTTTAAATAATCTTGGTTATGGTGACTCAGTTGGAGCATTTTAAAGCGCCAGAGTGTTGAAACTTTTTGGCCAAACGTACATACAGTTTGAAAATCCTATATCGTACCTGAAACTTCTTGAAACCGCTAACTGCTGCTTCTAAAACTGCTCTCATGAACATAAATTTATTTAATCTTTGTCATTTTCATGCTAACAGGCCTGTCTAAAATTTGCACATTTGGTGCCACATCTAGTCTGCCTCAACTATCTTCTTCAGGTCCCATTTAAAAGCTAGAATGAAGAGTAAAAAAAAACTTATGTCAGCCTGTCCAGTCCACTGCTGAAAATAGGCCTGTCTCAAATGGCATTCGCTGGCGCCACACCTAGTTTACCTCAACTAACTTCTTCAGGCGCTAGAATAACCCTTGAACAGTAAAAAATAACTTATCTTATAATATGATAGAAAATCTTCAATCTGCTGGCTATTCAGCGTCTCCAACTCATCCTGCTTAACAAATCCCTCTCAAAAGTTTTCACAACACACTTCGTAAACAAACCTCACTCACCACAACAAAAGCTCAATAATTTACTTTAGCGAACAAATTAAACCAACACAAAACAAAGTTATGGTCGTGCGCCATATTTATTGAAATTATTGACAGCGCCCGCGCATATTTATCCTATATCTTTAATTTTAACGTCAGTTACTCGACAAACTGGTATTGTGTGTTTGTGTACTGTTGGTAACACAAGTTTTTTTATATTATAGAAATACAAATATACACAAGTAGGGGGGGAGGGGGTCGGTGTAGTGGGGTAGGAACACAAGTATACTATCTGATGTATTGTGTGCCTTTTAGTAGGTGCAAAATAAATGTATTTTCTTTATTTATTTTAAAATAAGCAGTCAATAAGAACTTCAGGCTTCTAGTAGTCCAGGAAATGTTTGATTATTAAATTGTCGTCTCATCATCATGTCTGTGTATGTTAGCGAGAAATTCAGCCTCAAATAACACCTGTATTTAGATATGTTAGTTGTAGCTGATATATATATTATTGTATGCTATTATACTCTGCTGCAACGACATAACAAAACTAAATGATTTTGAACTAAGTATTGAATGCAAACATGAGCTTACACACCGACACACCCCCTGTGGGTGTGTGTCTGTAAGTGTAGGTGTTTGTGTGTGTGTGGTGTTGAGCTCAAATTGGCTCCCACTTCGCCTCTGAGCATGAGTTGAGGAACTAATAGGCGGGGCTATGCTGAGGGTTGCCACGCTCAAGTAATTTTTGTATCAATTATTTTTATTCTAGACTAGCTGCGCCCCGCGGTTTCACCCGCATAAGTTTCGATCCCGTGGGAATGTCGGGATAAAAAGTATCCTATATGTTAATCCTGGTTATAAACTATCTGTGTGCTAAATTTCGTCAAAATCTGTTCAGTAGTTTTTGCGTGAAAGAGTAACAAACATCCATACATCCATACAAACTTTCGCATTTATAATATTAGTAGGATTCACTGTCACTAAGATATGGTAAGAGTAGGGGAAGACCCAAGAGCGATGGATGGTTTGTGAGAAAGATGATATGGCTCGAAAGAAAAAGACATCTCGCGCCGATCCCAAATAAATTGATAGGTATATGTGCAAGAGAATGATGATGATGATGTCTCTTAGAAATATTTGCAAAGACGTAAATTTTTTTTTTTATTATTATTCAAATATGATCTTCACTCTTGTTGGCACTATAGGAGACTTCTTCATGCTGTGGAAAACACAGCTACTTTAATGAAGTGCGCCGGTTATCGATGGTGGAGAGTTTCAGTCTTAATTACCAGTAATATCCTGCACATTGCTACTACGTACTGCTACGTACAATTTCCTAGGACTAGATAAATTAAATAAAACAGTTGGTTGTTATAATTCTATTTCAATTAAGCCTAATTCTATCTAATTTTGTCTAATTTTTATCTTATTTTATTTAATTTTTACAAATTTTTGTTTAATTTTATTTAATTTCATCAAAATTTGTCCATGTTTATGATAACTTAATTTTTATATTTTTATGATTGTATGACATGTGTAATTATAATTACTAATATTGACTAATAACTTGTATGTGTGGTGCAAACCGTTAATGAAAGTTGGTTATTAATAAATAAATAAAAAATATGATATACTTCTTTAGAATTTTCCCAAAATCGATGTTTAACTTACCTTGATTTGAGTTAATTCAAAAAAGCCTTCCGTTTTCAGGCTTCAAAGACCAATGACCTGTTATTATTTTAAATAACTTAAAAAAACTATATTAGAACAATTAGGCACACACATTACAATACAGAACAGAAAACAATCGTCACAAGGTCAGTTCCGCAAGTTTTTCAAATAAGAATTGCTTGCGATAGTTTAATTGCTATTCCAAACTTCGCTTAAGAGACAAAATCTTGCTTTGATTAAAATCTCCACAACTAAACAAAGTCACTTAATTCCGCACTAACTAACGCAGTTAATCATGTAACTTATAATTAATGATATAATAAACAAGTTGTTGCCAGTCTTGTAAGTGATGGCGACCTTTTTAGCACGTGCAGGTACATTAAATCGCGATAGGAGCCGATGTTACTATGACGGAACTGCTACCAACTAGTAACTAGCGTAAATTATAAAATAAACCTACCTATACCCTCATGTTTGTGTAGAGAGACAAATTAGATACTTACTTTATTTTATAATTTCTACTCCTTTTTTTTTTTTTTTTTGTGGATGGTAAATCATGAAATGACCCCTCCCGCTCTGGGTGGAGCGGAAGGGAGTGTCAGACTTTTACTGACTAAAACCCACCCGTGTTCCTTCCTTAGCCCTTTCTGTTCCAGGGCAGCGGTTAACCTTTCGGAAAATCCCGCCGCCCCGGCAGGCTTCGGCCCTATGGGGCCCCGTCCTCTTGGTCTTGATTGGGAAAAACAAAGGCAAACAATAGACAAGGAAAAAAACTTTGGCCAAGGTATACGTAAATGTACAGGGTATCCGTGTTTTGCTCAAATTTTGTTAGAAATCCTATAATGTAATTCGGCACCCTAATAGCGTACCATACCATCGATCAGAATCAGGGGGTCTACTCCGAAGTGGTATCGGCCGAATGTTCGGCCGTTTCATGCTACGAATTTCCTATTTGTTTCGGTCGGTCCCGATCCTACACTCCTACACTCTTTCGAATATTGACTATGGTCCCGACCCAACTGAGCCGATCCGAACTTTTTTCGCATTTTTCAATAATATTCGGTTCGGCCATGTGTCGGTCCGATCCGAACATTCGCACTTTGCACTTCGGAGTAGACCCCCTGAATAATTTTGAAGGATAACAACAACACACACACAACACATTTTCAACAACTTCGTCCTTGTGCCAACCCTGTCCATTAAGCCGCGGGGCCATCAATATAACAATTTAACAGGGACGTTTCAACAGCAATAAATTAAATGAGTTAACAGCCTGCAAATACTCGTGGTTGCCCGCAACCAGCGACCAGCCACCAGTAACCAGACACACTACAACGTTTAAACACATAAACATGATTATGGTTATAATTTAGAGAGTTTTTGGATGTTTAATTACCTTCTCATCTATTTATTTTAGGAAAATTTACAGTTACACAGATACAGTAAATAGTATGTAGTTTATACAAAATATGGCCAATTACAAGTTTCCACATGTAGTATATAAATTACATATATGACACAGAAAACAGAAAAAGACCAGAACATTGATAATAGACTATATAGTAATCATAATATAGTGACTATATATGTGTATATTATGTACTAGCTGCGCCCCGCGGTTTCGCCCGCATAGGTTTCGATCCCGTGGGAATATTGGGATAAAAAGCATTGTATATGTTAATCCTGGTAATAAACCATCTGTGTGCCAAATTTCATCCAAATCCGTTCTGTAGTTTTTGCGTGAAAGAGTAACAAACATCCATTCATCCATCCACACCAACTTTCACGTTTATGATATTAGTAGGATAACACAAAACAGAAAAATGACTATTTACGCTCGAAGAAGCAATTAGATAAAATTTTCTTCAGTTTAGCAACACTAGTATTGAAAATGTGGATATTAGCTTCCTGGCAGGTTGCGTTGTATGTACATACATACGACTTGTCTCATCATCAGTTCCGTCTATATCTGTACTAATAATAAAGCTGAAGAGTTTGTTTGTTTGAACGCGCTAATCTCTGGAACAGTCAGGTTTGAATTTTTTTTTTTGCATTTTGATAGTTCAATTCTTAAGGAAGACTATTAAACATCACGCTACGACCCTTAGGAACCGAGCAAAAAGAAAAAAAAGTTAATAACAAAATTTTTTATAACTTTTTCAATAGTGCTAGTCACGCTGAAATCAACTTAATTTCCATTAAAATAAACTTGATATTTGTTTAACTTTAAATAACATCAATTTGAAACGTTACTTTGACTTTTGGTTAGTACGAGTATATTTAGCTGGTATATGAGTAACTGGCGTGAGCAGTTGTCGCCCAGTGGACACGGCTGTGACTTGTAGGTCGTAGGTTCATTCCCAGGCAGGCACTTTAGCATAAGCATAGGTACTCAGCCTATAATGTTCCCACTGCTGGGGCACAGGCCTCCTTTCAGTGAGAGGGAGTGGGCTGTAAATGCTGTAGCCTGTAATCCACCACGCGGGCCCAGTGCGGGTTGGTAGATGTCACATGTCTTCGAATTTTTGGTTCTAGGACATGTACCAACAAAGTGCTCTTAATAAGCTGGTTTCCTAGTGCTAAGTGTTTTAACAACATTTTTTTAATCATCCTAATATTGGTCTAAGAAAAATGATCAGTTCCTCTCCCAAAACCGTTCCAATACTTGACTAATGTCCACACAGATAGTGTTTGTTTTAAACAACGCTCATCGCTTCCTGTCTGTCCGTCTGTTTGTCACATCGTGTTTTCATCCCAAATATTGAGTTTCCGTGCTGATTTAGTGGAACGAAAGAAAAATAGCCCTCTTTGGGAAGATTATTTTTCCAAAATATACATAGGTTCATACTTTTTCTTCTTTAATTATTTTTGCTATAAATATTAACACAGTAATAATAGTTGACTAGATTTGGTTCGTACTAAGTTAATGTAGGAATTGGTAGATCATTATTGATACTTGGTATATTATTTATTGTTATTAAACTTAGTATCGAACATTGCGAAAACTTGAAATCAAAACGCACTGTACGAATTTTTGCATTAAACATACAGGTTGGCAGGAACCTCGACGCCCAACTGTTACTATGGATTCAGTACATCATTCTGAACTACCCGGAGCTGAAATTATTCGACGGGATCATCGATGAAAAATTTCTACGCTAGAGGATCTAAAATCGAGTCCGTACTGTCGAGTTAACGCAACTGTCTAATCGGCAAAACTGACGAATCAGTGAAACTGACTAACCAACGAAACTGGCAAATTAAATAAACTGACGACTGAGAGAAACTGACCAGTGATACGCGGACTCCTAAAATCATGAGCTGAATTCAAAGTTACAGTTTGCGCGTCGTTGTCCCTGACACCCTGTGTTTTCGTGCTAACTTTACAGCCTTTTTATATTCTTTCACATTAGGTGTTATAAAACTACTTAAAATCTTAAACAAACTCCCCAGCTCTCTGCTTACCCCACATGACACAGCACACTAACAGCACCGGTTAATATATTGACGCACAAACACACACACATCCGTTTCCGTCCCCTATTGACTTTACACTTTGACCACCTACCTGATTAGGTACAGTTGACCAAACAGTTTGATATACAGGCAAGGACTACACATTCTGCACTAGATTATAATTATGTTATTTACTAGCGATTCGCCCCTGCTTCACAAGGGTTTTTCGACTTACCATAACATCGTTTTTTGTTTATAATATGTATTTATTTTTATTTATTCAGCCATTTCTGTCCCACTGCAGGCACCACTGCACCACTGCAGGGCAAAGGCCTCCCTGCCCTCCTTCCACTTATCCCTATCTAGTGCTGTTACACGCCAATTCTTGTGGAAAGAGTCGAGCTCGTCCCGCCAATATGTAAGTTTAAAATTAATACACAAGAATACACATGGACATGGGAATGATGATATTGTTAAGAATGGGGTGACTGTTGAGATGGCGGATTATAGAGAAGTATGGAAGAAAATACATGTCATGTATCCCAAATAAATTGGGATAAGGGCAAGAGAATGATAATGATGACACAATAATACACATAAACGTTCCGGAATAAATATCTAAATGATGTTGGAAACCGTAATAGAATTCGTTGCGTAGAAAAACAACACGGTCACACAGACAGACAAGAAAAACGACTTATGGATAGCGGCATATAGACGTATGGCAGGCATTTGCATACATTTTTCGCTTACTTCGGACTACTCTTTGTATTTTCTAGATCCCACGGAACCCCACGGAAAACCCAAGAGAACTATGTGGCACTAAACCCAGGACCCCACGTTCAGAAGTTACGCTTGCAAGAAAGAAAAGAAAGAAAGAAAAATTTTTATTCTGCACGAACAAAACGCACATTACAAATAAAAAAAATAATAATAATATACCGGTGGGCTACTATTTTTTATATTTTTAAATGTTTTTATACTTTTTATATTCTAATATTTAAAAATACAACTTAAATGTGTTTACATTCAAATTTAATAAAGGAATAATAATATAATAATAAGCAAGGTTAACGAGACCGTTAGTATTTGCACTACGATACCAATACTTATTATAATTGCGTTAGTAAAAGCAGCTTTTGCTACTCATCACCCGTATAATATTAGTACAAAAGATGATAAAGTTATCCTGGACACTTATCTCTTTGGTTGACTGTACATCCCAAGTGTTGTTGCAGCGTCCTACATTCCGATTTTAAGATAAACATATTAATAAATGGTAGTTTTCTTCCATTAGATAGGAAAATATTGGACATGTCATCGTTTGGGAAGGTTTTTGACAGTTGTTCGGAAGGGTTAAGGGGTGAGTATGAGAGCAGCGGTAACAGCCCCGACTTACGAGTTGTAGGTCGTGGGTTCGAACCCAGGCGGGTGCTTTACTTTGTGTTACTAATTCCATCACCTCTGCTCTCAAAACTGTGAAGGAAAACATCTTGAAGAAACCGGCATGTCCTAGAACCACAAATTCGACGACCTGTGACATCTGCCAACCAACCCGCACTGGGCCCGCGTGGTAGATTACAGCCCACTCCCACTCACAGAGAGGCGGCCTGTGTCCCAGCAGTGGGAACATTATTGGCTGATTATGATCAGTAGACCAAACCAAGATAGCGTGGACTACGCAATTTTTCTTGGCACGATAGACTGCAGATATACTTTCAAGAAACCATTACACCACTTCAACAATCACCTTTATCATTTAATTCCCAGCTTTCACCAGAAATCAGTTTCCTCCACACATCGTTTACGAACAAACAAGCACTATTTCAACTCAGTTAATAATTAAACTCCGTGATCATTGACTTACGATTGGGTTGGCGCCTAACAAAATGGTGGCGTCCGATAGCTAATTAAAAGCAATATATAATGGCGGAACGCCCCCGCGGTAAGGGTCTGGACTGGTTCGGAGTTTTTTGATTGGGAGGATGAAGTTTAATTTATTTAGATTTTTTGATGATGACTTTTCGTGTTTATTGTTACCCTAAACTTTCCTGAAAAGGACCTCCTTAACTCTACACCATAGGTAAAGTCAGAAAAATCAATTGTTTATCAAATTGAAACACTATACGTTAATTTGGTGCGTAAAAACCATGTCATACTACTGTCAAAGAAGTGCCGTTTTGATTTCAATATAATATGGGCAATTTGAGTTGGTTATCAATTTGATCTACAATTAATTTTCCTGTCCATAAAATCCAGTCACAATAGTTTATAGACGAATAGGTATATTATAAGTAAGATAGTGATGATAATGTTGGGCTCACCACAGCTTGAACATAAAGAACCATCTTATAAATCACATCATCAATCATGGTTTTCGATCACCATTACTCTTTTCAACTTGCAAAAAACTACGTAAAGTGAGAATAACATTATCAAATTTCCCAAATAGAACTTTACCTAACAAGAATCACACCACCTGTTACCCGATTATCTAGACAATTAATATAAAGTATTGTGTGTTTCCGCGCTGCACCGCACACCGCTGCACCGCTGTGTAGCTAACTGAACCAGGCGCTTTTATACATATCTGGGAGCTGAGTAGTACTGCTGCTAATAAGCGTTTAAGTATCTGTGCAGTCTATCTTGTTTATGGATTATGTGACTGGCATGTTATGTTAGCACGAAGGCGCGGACTAAACGTATCTAACACGCGTTCCTGCTAGAGCCTCAGACATTTTTTTTACATCACTCTTTCTCAGTTTTCACCTCTACTAAGAGTTGATGAGCAGGGGTGGCCCAATGGTAACGGCCGCGAATTACGAGTTCTAGGTCGTAAGTTCGAGCCCAGACACAAGCGCTTTACTTTGTGTAAATTATCTTATCACCACCGATCAAAACGGTAAAGGAAAACATCGTGAGGAAACCGGCATGTCCTAGAACCGAAAATTCGAAGACTTATGACATCTACCAACCCGCACTGGGCGTAGTGGATATGGCGCACTCCCTTTCACAGAGAGGAGGCCCGTGTCCCAGCAGTGGGAACGTTATACAACTTGTAAGTTACGGCTAAAGTGGAAAAATGTCAACTTTTGGAGGCCACTGTAAGAATTGTTACAGAAAAAAAAAAAAAAAAAAAAAAAAAAAAATGTATATAAGTAGTTTATCAGCCATCTTGTTACCATAACACAAGCATTAGGTTGCTTAGCTTGGGACAAATGGTGCTGTGTGAAATGTCCAGGGATTTATTATTATTATTATTATTGTCCAACAGAAATTGCACAGTGTCTGGAAAAGTACTACCAAAAAAAGAGACCATCAAGTTACTTATGCGTAATAAAATTTTATTACTTTCGTGCCCGTTAAGAGCGTGTTAAAATCAACAGTGTCCACATCCTGGTCAGTTTAATATTTAAATAATAAATGATAAATGGTTGAGAGCAACACAAAAAAACAAATGACTGCAGTGGCAGTGTTAATCATTGCAAATTAAAAATGTTTGTCTCACTTTGTCCTTAAGGGCTTGGCGCGTGTTATAAGATGCCAATAAAAAAGGTACTGCTTTTTGTGAGGTTAAATTAAATAAATTAATATAGCCAAAGTTTGCTTATAGATAAATAAGATAAAAAAAGAAAATGCATTTATTTAGCAGAGACTAAAAGGCACACAATATAATATACAGCAGATAAAAACAATAATTTATCATGAAAATGATACCAGGGGGTCTACTCCGAAGTAGTATCGCCCGAATGCTCGGCCGTTTCCTGCTACGAAGTTACTATTTGGTTCAGTCGGTTCCGATCCAACACTCCTACACTCTTTCGAATATTGACTATGGTCCCGACCCAACTGAGCCGATCCGAACTTTTTTCGCATTTTTCAATAATATTCGGTTCGGCCATGTGCCGATCCGATACGAACATTCGCACTTCGGAGTAGACCCCCTGGGTTTGACTGAACGGAGTCAAAAAACGATTTCTAGGGAAACACGCCAAGTTTCAGTGATGGCATTCGATAGTAAATTGCGGACGATATCTGGCGGCCACCGCGACCTTAGGATGTCTGAGGACGGGTCCTCAGACATCCTAAGGTCGTAAATCGTTTTTTGACTCCGTTCAGTCAAACCCAGGGGGTCTACTCCGAATTGCGAATGTTCGGATCGGATCGACACCATGGCCGAACCGAATATTATTGAAAAATGCGAAAAAAGTTCGGATCGGCTCAGTTGGGTCGGGACCCAATAAACTGTGTAAAGCTACGGGTAGCTTTACACACTTTATTGAAAACGCTATTGAGAGCACTGTGATGGCCCAGTGAGAGCACTGATGGCAGTTGTAAGTCATAGGTTCGAATCCAGGTAGAGGCTTTACTGTGTATAAATTATATTATCACCACTGCTTTCAAAACGCTAAAGAAAAACATCGTGAGGAAACCGGCATGTCCTGGAACCAAGAATTCGAAGACATGTGACATCTACATATCACACGACCCGTACTGGGCCCGCGTGGTAGATTATAGCCCACTCGCTCTCACAGAGAGGAAGCCGTGCCCCAGCAGTGGGAACATTATAGGCAGATTACGCTATTGAAACCGCTCATCGCTTGTAACTCAACCCAACCAATTCGTTCCGGCGATTAATTTGGTGAGAAGTGTAATCGATTTTTCGTCCAACTGACTCCGATACAAATAATGAAAACGACATCTGATGATAACTGTTCCATAAGTGAATAACATGTTCCAATTAATTTATCAACTGCGTTTTTTAATGTGGAATTTGTAAATAACTTGAATGTTATGTTATTCTAATAAGCTTTTATTGGCATATACCTATTTTCTTGAATTAACGATAATTGATCAACCTAGCTCACTGCGTTCTGGCAATTTTAGTTTTATCTGAGTTATGTCTACCTAAAGAGATACACAACTCATAATGACGATGCCTTTTAATAATAAAAATAGAGGCATGAGGAACAGGGTGCGAAGTTCACTCATCCTCCATAGAAAAGGGAGGATCCTCCAACCAGTCGTATTGTGTCTGGTGGGCAACTGCCCGACGATTGAAGTCGGGACGTTGTATACAAGGTGTCGTTTTGCATCCTCGTCAAATTAAAGGAATTCTCGACACGAATCAATAATAAAATAAGCAGGTATTTTTTTTCTAATTTTCGGAAATCGGCATGTGTGGGACAAGCGTTTTAAAACACGGCCTGTGTGACACCGCACTGTAACTGCCCTTTTACACACACATAAAAACGCGGCCGCTTATACGATACCATAACGCGATTCTGCACTTTTAAAGTGGTGTATTCTGAAATACTGTCAAACTTAAATAAATAAAAAACAAGTACGTATTTATTATTTACCAGGGATCGTAATTTTATTTAATTATTTATGTCTTTCACAGCCTCCTGAAATTTGACGAGAATGCAAAAAAACAGCTTGTATATGCTAGTTGCGCGGTAAGCTCTGCTTGTGAGATACAGGATTTTGCGTGACGTCAGTCTTATGACGCCAAAATAATAATTAACATTTTATTCCACGCTACATTATCTTACAAACTAACTTAAATAAAGTATAAACAAACTTTTGTTAATAAATAAAGATTTAGGTATAGCAATAAATGGGTGCTGGTTTCCATCTCTGCCATTGTAGGTATTCATTTAACTTCGCAGTTGTCTATTGGTTGCAAGAACAATTATTGAGATAGAAGTCTTAGGTTCAGTTTCCAAGTCTGGCAAAGTATTATGGAAAATCAAAAGTCATTTATTCAAAATAGGCTGGGAATCAGCACTTTAGTAACGTCAAAATTACATAAGAAAGTTCCCCAAAAACAACCGCTCTTCGCCACTTCCTAGTGCTTTAGCTGGGAAGAAGAAGCGGCGCAACGGAGATTCCTTGAGCTGTGTCCATAACAAAGTTCGTTATTTCTTTGTTTCAATGAACTTCTACCCTCTTTAATATTACCTCTCATTATTCAAGACACGGGAAAATGACGCTACAACAAAACAACCACAGCACACCAAGTTCAGTGGCCAATAAATAAATATAATTAATTTTTCGCACCGTCTGTCTGTCCGTGCGTCTGTCCGCTTCGGCGCGTGCGTGACGGACGGCTCTGCATCGCGATTCGATGGCAGTTATTATTATATTTATTATACTAATAAGGAGATAACGTTTTGTTGGTTCAAGGAGCGAGGTTATAATGGCATTCCTTTGGTATTCATGGTGAAAGGATGTTGCTTTTCAAAGCCTGGCTGTCATCAAGGATGGTAACTTTTCGACAGAAAAACAAACTGTCGTTGTCGCAAGCGCCAATATTGAGCGTGGGGTTCTGCGTTCGCTTCCCAGGTCAGGCAAAATGTTATTTAGTTTTTCCATAAGGATTTCTTTAGTATCACCTCGGAGTATGGAAGTTGGCGGTGTATTAGGGTGGTGATAGGTGGCGGTGTGATAGAACGTGATTTTTGAGGCCCCTCGTGCCTCGAAAATCACGTTAAGCCGTTGGTCCTGCGCCTGACCTGTGTCTGCGCTGTCACTTGTGCACTATTATAAATCTCCCGTAGACCTCAACGGAGACTGGCTAGTCTCCGTTTAGATTAGCCGCCATGGCCAAAATACGGCCTGGCGGACCATTATTATTCCTTTAAGAGGTGCCTGAAGAAGTGTTCTAAACTACTGTCATTATCGATACTGTTGTAAACTTAGTAGTTTAACACACTGACAGCAATGAGTAACTTCAAAGTATGCTTATTTTATGCAATATCAACACTTGCCCAAATCAATAGATTCTTGACCATGGGAAAAAGTATGAAGTCAAACAGGCAAATCCCAAAAGAAAGTCCCACACCATAGCCCAACAAAACAACACCAAAACCACTCTTTTACCCCGAAACAAACATGATTTTTTACGAGCAACTCCAGTCTACATAAAGCATTGTGATTTAAAAGTAAAATGCTGGACAGGGAGACGGAGCGTCGCCGACAGTGACACACGACCTGGCCCCCAAACTGCAGGGCCCGTTGGTAGAATAAAAGAATTGTTTTGGGCCAGGACGCCGACGAATGCCGCGCATAGCTTGGACCCCAATTAAGATCCCGTAAGATTGTCGTCTTGTGTTTTTAGTGGGCTGTAGGGGCAGTATGATCGAGGAATTTGGAGGGATATTATTAGTGTGTCCTTTGAGTACAGACGCTAGCATATCAAGCTACAACAATCTGTCAAATTTCTATAATCGATTTTCAACTTTATCGCTGAAGCATTAGGTTCAAGGTTGATTGGGAAAATTTGACAGTTTCGGGTGGTTTGATGTGGTGGCGTCTGTACATTGATGTATGATTGGGAATGTTTCAGACTACATAGACTTTTGTGAAGAAGTTTGTTGTGTCAGTCTTTCAGCTTCCGTGTCATAATTTACACATAGTGTACATATACAAAATAGTCATTGTCTTCTCTTCATTTCTCAATTTACCGGCTTGTTGTTCTTAGTGAATGCTTTTTTACTAATTACCACTCCTTGCACCTCTCGCTAGAGCTATCAAAAAAGAAAGACTGCGTCATATACTTTTATTTTTTCTATCAAATACCCTTTGGTCTTAAATTACCAATAGATTAGGAGTAATTTTAATTTTTAAATCCTCAGACATTAAAAGTTCTCAAATCACCTGTCACTATACTATACATACAGATATGTAAAACCCAAAGGTAGTTGGACTGTCCATCAACTTCCTTCACCACAGTCACTCTACACAACCGACCACTTTTTCAACGTTTTTATTTGTCCCAATCTGTTTTTTAACACCTCCCAACGGCGCGGGCGCAGCGTGGAGATCTCGTGATTATTACTACACAGGATTTAATGAGTTTGTTTCTGATTTCACTAATCGAGATTACGGTGATTCATAACTAACAGATTTACATACTAATCACCGTGTCGCTTGTGTGCTAAGGAGGTGGGTAGAGAGACAGGTGCGTAGTTTTTTGGGGAGAATTAGAGTTCAAAAGTGAATACATATGTAGTTTCTCGGACGGGCTCGTGGCTAAGACATAACAGCCGCACGGGTCGATCGATCAGGTTAAGCTACGCTTTTCGAGGTCGGTCCGTGGATGGGTTGGACCATCTTTACATATCGAACCCCCTACATGCTTCGGAAAACATGACGAACATAAGACGTTGGTCCTGTCCTGTTGGTTAGTCTCTACCGATTGTCAGAAGCCTGAAAGTCTGACAACTAGGATTACCAAGGGGTATCGCGTTATCCAGTGACTGGGTTTTGCAGTCAGATAGACAGTCACTCCATGAAAAATACTGAGGGATATTCAGTTGCATCTGGTTAGACTGGAAGCCGACCCCAACGTAGTTGGGAAAAGACTCGGCAGATGTTGATGTAGTTTCTTGTCCGCTCACGTGGCTCATACGATGGGAAACTGCATCTTAGAACCGGTAAATGTTACTTGACTATTCAAAAGTAACATAACATCATACCCGCTTGTCTCGAGGACGTAGTCGGAAGGGTCAGGGGTATTTGGGCAGTTTTCGTCCAGTCCCAAAAGTGTGAGCTTATTAAAATGAACTCAGCTGCAAACTTCCAGACTCTGATCTGAGCATTTTGTCATGAAAAAACCAATAATACTTTGCACGACCCGACTTGTGGCTAATAACAGTCGCACGGGTCGATCGATCAGGTTAAGCTACGCTTGCCGCGTTTGGTTCGCGGAGCACAGTTCAGGCACGGTGGGATCTTGGTATGTAAATACCAAGACCCCTCTGTGTCTCGGAAAGCACGTTAAGCCGTTGGTCCCGGCTGTCATTCGTGGATCTTTGACAGTCGTTATGGGTAGTCAGAAGCTGCATTTGGTTAGACTGGAAGCCGACCTCAATATAGTTGGGAAAAGGCTAGGATTGTGACTTTGCGCGATCCGGTTATCGAACTGAGTACCTCTCACCCATAACACTAACGGCCACTAGGTCAACTAGGCATTCATTTTACAACCAGTAAATATACCTTATTGGTCTAATAAATAAATTCTTAATACTTTTTTATTAGAACAGAAACGGTTTTAAAAGGAAAGTATTAATCAATCAGTGAGTAATTACGCTGAACATTGATGCGTTTAACGGCTATATAGATGTGTTAATTAATTCCCAGTAGGTCGGTTTATAGTCGTGTGGAAGATGCGAGATTGTGACCAATATATTAATGTTGACCACTTATTTAAGGATGCCCGCTGTTTCGCCCGCGCGGTTTTCAGGTAATTATCCTATATGATCCATCTCCATACCATCTCCATATATCTCCATAACATCAGGTATCTGCAAGTGAAAGTCCCATCCAAATCCAGGGTCAGCCGTTTCGGAGATTAGCCGGAACAAACAGGCAGACAGACAACAAATTAAAAAATAAATACAAACAGACACTTAAAAGAAAGAAAGAAACAAAGAAAAAAGTTTATTTGGACACAGTTCGTGAAACACAGAATACAAAATTAATAAAATAACAAATAATGTTTCAGACAACAATAGTGTGTGTGTGTGTGTACTTGCAATTTTTATTTATTTGTATAGATATAGATGGGAGGACTAACACTGAAGTGAACAATCAATCTTCTCAGCCTATCGCAGTCCACTGCTGGACATAGGCCTCTGCCAGGCTGCGCCACAACACTCTGTCCTCCGCCTTCCGCATCCAGTCTGTCCCAGACTTCTTTAGGTCGTCGGCCGTAGTGAACAAGTGTACTACGTGACTTCGACAAATGGATGTGCGAATAGCACTTGTGCGACCAAACTTTACTGCGACTCACCATAGTTCGAACAATGCACGCTTGTGCAAGCAATAATATTAAGTCTTGGGTTCGAATCCCTGGTCGGGCAAAGTGTTAATGAATTTTTCAATCTGGAATTTGTCAGTAGCAGCTCGGAGTCTGAATCTGTGGCTGGTTGATGGTGACAGACTCGCCACCTATTACATAGGACTAAAACATAACTGGCTAAATGTGGGTGTACTATAGGTACTCCTCTGCTAACCCTTCTGGTAAACAAGGCGTGAGGTTATGTCTATCAGTGTATAATTATCCTGAACATCGATACGTTTAACGGCCATATAGGTGTGTTAATGAGTTCCTAGTAGGTCGGTTTATGGTCGTGTGGAAGATGCGAGATTGTGACCAATATATTAATGTTGACTACTTATTTAAGGATGGCAGGATTTGCACCGAAGTGAACACAGGGCTTATTAGTCGATTCTCTCCAATTTACTCGCCCGAAACGGGCGAATCCGACACTATTAAATAATATTATTAAATAAAAGGATAGCGTCCTTTTTTCTATACTTTATTGCAAAAAATTCAGAATGTGCCAATTGCCTAATGCATATTTCTGGAGTTGCCGATTCACCCACAAATAAATTAACTTCGTGCGAGTCGCCTATGGAAAAAATAATATTATGTAAGAGTAAATTCGTACGAATCGACTAAGAAGCTGAACACAGGGTCAAAAATATGATCAATTTTTATTTTCTATTTACACCTGTCTAGTGTATATGTAGTGAATAGAAAGATTGAAAGAGGAATTATAAGAGGTAAAATTAGCGTTTTTTACCGAGAATACCAGCTAGATTTTGTGCAAACCCCTGCTAATAATAATAATGCTACTAATTTATTTAAACCTGTTTTAAAACTTATGACAAAATTCATCATCATGTACAAACGACAGTCCCCTGGACCACATATACCAATATACCGCATATACTTCACTCTTGATAAACTCTTACCATATATTATATTCTAATTCCATTTCATCCTTTTATAAAGCAGACACCTTGAAAAATGCTGAAACCAATTTTAACAATAGAAAATAATGCAAACATTTATCCCATACTGAATACAGAGCGAACATTCGGTGGCCGCGACGATGACTCGCTTCGGTGTAAAGGCAGCTTCCTTAACAAGGCTCCTGGCATGATACGAGTTAACAAGCTGATAGTAAACCAATTATTAAGGGCAGTAAACTGTTCCCGGTACCAGGGTGTTCACGAAAGAAGAACTGTTAACATATTCATTAGACTGTAAAACGATCGCTGAAATTCGGTGAAACTCTGCATTTTGTATATTTATTGGTATATATTTTTGTTTATTGTTTGTGTGTGTTTTTCGTGTGTTTTATTTTGTTAGCCACATTTAATTGAACCAATTGTTGGTTCAATTAAATGTATACAGGACGATGCCCAGGATTTTGCAATATTTTCATTTAAAAGAATGTCCTTGGAGTTTCTTGCTCTTTGTTCTCCATAGAGATCTACGTTTTAGAATGGGCAACTAGTTTCAACTTTCTGACTAACTTACCGACTCTTTGACAATTCAAAAGTGCCTGTGAATGGCTGAATTGAAATAAATGCTTTGAGTTAGAATTTGACTTTAGGGCTAAGAATAAACTGAAGTGGCAGTCGGCTGGTCATGTTTGTCGAAGGACCTATGGCATGTGGCGCAGATGAGTCCTGCAGTGGAGACCGCGTACTTGTCGGCAAGAGTCGTGTGGGACGCTCCCCAGCTAGATGGACTAACGACCTAAAAAGGTGGCTCGGACAGACAAATTCCTTGACTTTTTTTGGATGTTACTCTTCAGTAGCATCATCCACAGCCCGACTTCACCTACTGCTAAACAGAGTCCTCTCTTTTCTTTTGTCATCCAGGTTCTCCCCGCGATCATAACAATGTCGTCCATCCATCCCGACGCAGGATGACCGACACTTCGCCTTCCAGTCCCTAGACCCCTGTCACAGCCTTACTCCACCTGCCATCATTGCGCCTTGCCAGGTATCCTGCCAAACTTAATTTGAGTTCCAATATACTTAACTCGACGTTGATTACGTCATGTACGTCGATGTATGTCTTAGCTGTATTCAATTCGAATTATTATCAATAACATCGTGAGGAAACCGGCAATATAGGAATCAAACCTAGCACCATACTTTGTCATTAAACCAGACTAACACTGTTTATTGCCTCACTATCTAAAATTAGAGCAGTGGTTGCGCAGTAGTAACGGCACGACTTACAAGTTGTAAGTCGTGGGTTCGAACCCAGGCAGGCGCTTTACTTTGTGATAATAATTTCATCACCACTGCTCTCAAAACGGTGAAGGAAAACATCGTGAGGAAACCGGCATGTCCTAGAATGAAAAATTCGAAGACATGTGACATCTACCAACCCGTACTGGGCCCGCGTGGTGGATTACAGCCGAGATTCGAGGAGGCCTGTGTCCCAGCAGTGGGAACATAATAGGCTGATCATGCTACTTAGAATTGAGAAAATAATTTTCTCTTTTAATTTGAATCCTTATCTGCGACCGAGAGCCATACTAATTATCAGTTATAGGTAATTATAGGAACAAGGCAAAATTAATTAGTTATTCGTAAAGCAATTATCGAGTGATTCATTAATTACGGCACCTTGCTATTCTGATTGCTTTGAATTAGGATTTAATTTACTTTTCTTTTAAAATGGGCAGTGGGTTTTTAATTTTCATAACATTTTCCTTGCAATAGTAGCTTAATTAGGCTTTATTTTTTTGCGCCTTGTTTCTCTGTCTAGACATGGATTCAGTTCACGACTCTGAATTTTGTTTCATACAATTTGACCGCGTAGGTTGCATACAAGTTGCACTGCAATTTTTTAGGAAACAGCTGATTAAAAAAAAAAAACGACGTAAAAATTCTAACGCATGTATAATCCATGGTAACCCCTGGTCCCTACCACCCAATATATCTATTTAGCTCGTAATGTCCCACTGATGGGCAAAGGCCTCCATTTCCATTTTCCACACATGGTTGTCCTCTGCCATTGCGGTCCAGTCCTTTCGGTAGGAGTCAAGTTCGTCCCTCCATCTTCATCTTGGTCTGCCGCGATGTCGTCTAGCATTTAATGGGACCCAATCAGTGGTTCTCTTAACCCACAACTCATCTGACATGCGGCAGACATGTCCGGCCCAACCGCCCAATCCCACATAAGATTGACAGCTTTCCACCCCTTTTTTTAATAGCATGTAATTGTGTCCCACTTCACTTTTGGGCAAAGGATTCCCCTTTTCCCTCCAAATTTCCTTCTCTCTCTTTGCCTTGGCAAAGAGAAATTTGGCCAATTTGGAAACATTTTATTGGAGAATTTTTGCGACTTGTCGCAACACAGAATCACAGATGAATGTATATAGTCTTTGGTCCCTGGGCCTGACATCAAGTGAAGGACCAAATTGCCAACCTTTTATTGCTTGAGTACGAGCCTTTTGGCTATTTTGTATGTGTGTATTTTGCGTGACGTCCTGGGTTCGATTCCCGGGTCGGGCAAAGTGTTATTAAGTTTTTCCATTAGGAATTTCTTAGTAATAGCCCGGAGTTTGGAAGTTGGCAGTGTGATAACCCCCGTGCCTCGGGAAGCACGTTAAGCCGTTGGTCCTGCGCCTGATCTCTCCCCGGTCGTGTCGGATTGCCGTCCCATCGGACTATGAGAGTGAGGGAAGAAAGAGTGTACTCGTGTCATCGCATACACTTGTGCACTATAATATCTCCCGCGCCGAAGGTTGATTTCCGCTGAGATTTCCCGCCATGGCCAAAATACGGTCTGTAGGACTATTTCGGTGTATATTTTACGTATTCTTTGTTTGTAAAGTTTGTAAGTTAGCTGTGTGATACCCCCGTGCCTCGGAAAGCACGTAAAGCCGTTGGTCCTGCGCCTGATCTCTCCCCGGTCGTGTCGGATTGCCGTCCCATCGGACTATGAGAGTGAGGGAAGAGAGAGTGCACCCGTGTCAGCGCACACACTTGTGCACTATAATATCTCCCGCGCCGAAGGTTGATTTCCGCTGAGATTTCCCGCCATGGCCAAAATACGGTCTGTAGGACTATTTCGGTGTATATTTTACGTATTCTTTTTTTGTAAAGTGCGTTTTACTTGACTTGTGCAGTATAAACAATTTTTATATCTTTCTTTGTTTATTTTCTGTTTTTTGCGATCTCTAGTCACGTTGGCCCCGTAAGCATGAATAGATCGCTTTCCATTCACAGCTTATTTTTTCCTAGAATATAATAATATAGGTACACAGCCGATGATTGAAATGAAACTATTTGAAACAGAAAATAATAAAATTATGCGTAAAATTGATTGCATTTATGATTGCAATACTAGTAACTGAAATCATAACTTCAGTTGAGGGTCTTGTAATAATGACTTATCCGTTGTAAGCCTTCCTTTTCAATATTTTATACTTATTATTACCTATACTATCTGCATGTAAATTGTAAAATCCTCTTCTCAGAGAGAGAAGGAATCGAAGGTACCCGTCCCACTGCCAACGACAAAGGGACTATCTATCAACGGCTATCAACGATTTCTAGCTGAAGATTTTTGTTTTTTTTTTAATTTACGTAGGTAGTATAATTATAAGCTAGCAGTCTTAAAATGATATTATACTTGAAGTGTTAGTGTTTTTAAAATGTTATTTTTAAAACACTAACAACCTCGCAGGACTATATTAGTAACATCATCATAAACAACAACTTTTGCTCTGTGACTTTTTACAAAACTGAATAAATTTACCAAAAATAATGTCAAGTTTTTGTCATAAAAACGCTTTTTAGATCTGTACTTTGTAGTAAATACCATCCCTTCATTTGCAACGTACGTATGTACGTACGTGTTTACTCATCTAGTGCTTTATTTTGGTACCGCGTGCAGTTTTTCACAATTATAGCGATCAATTTAAATATTTTTAATAATAATTGTGAAAAAAAAAATTGATGAATAATTAAAAGTCATAAAAACAAAAGTTGTTATTTTATAGTTCTGCATATATATTAGATTGTAGGATCCATATACGTAAACGAAATTTAGTTGATCGCTAGCTGTTCACACCGCTGGCGAGTACTCGTTTGTCGAAGCGATAAGATCTATCAAAGAGAGTACTCGCTCAGCGACGCTCGCTTTGCGGGCAGAACACTCGCTCAGAGGCTCACGCACGCTCGATACATACGCATACCAGCGAGTATTCTCTCGTCACCTTAGTGCACTCGCTGCTCGCTGCTCGCCAACTCCTATTTATTTGCGAGCTCTAATCGCTTCTCGTTTATCGCCAGTGGTGGGACAGGTGCCTAACTGCTTATTATAATTTTACTCCAAACCGTCGTCCACAAATAAAGTCAATTTCCTCTTTGGAAATATATTGAATGAAATTGGTAATTGAAAAATCTATCTTTTACGGCCTGGTATGAGATGACGGTGTCCTCATCTTTAATAGCTAATACATAGTCTGCCTTTAAATGTTCCCACAGCGGGGTCACAGGCCTCCTCTCGGTAAGAGGGAGCGGTGGGCCCTGTGCGGGTTGGCAGATGTCACATGTCTTCGAATTTTTTGGTTCTAGGATGTGCCGGTTTCCTCACGATGGTTTCCTTCACCGTTTTGAGAGCAGTGGTGATGAAATAATTTAGACAAAGTAAAGCACCTTCCTTGGTTCAAACCTACAACCCATAAGTCACGGTCTTGGGCACCACTGCTCTAATGGCTTGGCTAAAGCTAGGAGGGAATTCATATCGATAGTGCATATGCTACGCTTGCCGCGGTTGGTCTGTGGATGGGTAACGATCTTTAAATACCAAGAACCCTCCGTGTCTCGGAAAGCACGTTAAGTGGTTGGTCCCGGCTGTGATTTGTGGATCTTTCACAGTCGTTACGGGTAGTCAGATGCCCGAAAGTCTGACAACCAGTCTTACTAAGGGGTATCGTATTACCCAGTAACTGGGTTGTGGAGGTCAGGTAGGCAGTCGCTCCATGTGAAATACTGGCATTCAGCTGCATCCGGTTAGACTGGAAACCAACCCCAACGTAATTGGGGAAAATCATCATCATCTGCCTAGATGATGATGATTTGCATATGCTGGGGATTGAACTAACGACATTTCGCTTCCCAGTCGCCTCTTAAACCGTCAGACAATTGCCGCTCAACTATCTACACATAACGCAACATGATATAACGCCTGTTTTCCTTGAAGGGATAGGCAGAGATGTAATGCGCATGTGTGGTATGTGTGCTCTACTACGAGTATCTAGGTAGTACAAAAGCTTATAATACTTCAGACTTCGGATATTTTGAATTATTCTATACTTTGGTACTGTGAAGCCCTCTACGAGCTTCAGGGTACCGGGTGGTAAAATCAAACTAGGTACGGTTTATCACGTACCTATGTTCAATGATTATTCCTATAAATTATACTACGTATTTTACACTTAATTATTTTGGTTGTCAGCCTAATCTGACGCGTAATCTCTTCTAATCATAAACTACATAATCTAATATCGTGACATATTCACCAAAAATGTAAACAAATATGAGTTTTTGAAAAAAATAACTGTAATTCTTACAAAATAAAGTTCAATTTACGCTACAACTTCAAACATTTTCGTAACTTTTTCAATACTGCTTGTCACTATGAAATAAACTTAATATCGGGCCAAGTGGTATTGATCGTCGAGTTTTTCTAGAATTTCTCAGCAGCAGCCAAAAATACAATTACCGCCCCCCCCGGTCTACTTCTTGATATGCAATGGTCGCTGTAGCACAATAACCATGAGGCTACAGGAGTTAGTGCGAATCTTGGGGTTCATTCGATTAATCGAGTCTGGTTTAACCATGCTGGGATCGGTGCATTTCATTCATTCATTCAGCAGCCAGGTTTCTGGATGTGTGTCCAGTTGGTGGTAATGTGGTGGCTCGACCCCAATTACATGGGACTTGCAAAATGTAGGTACAACTGCCGAACTCTTCTGGGATTACGGGCGTGATGCTATGTTATGTCTACAGGCACCTAATATGGGAAGATCTCACCAAAGTATCCACACGAACGAGAAGCAATCCATGAAAAGGTGTCAGTAATTATAACATGAACGTACAAACAGACTCGTTATTTGTTCGTACGCGCAAACAACAATAAACAACGTTGTAATGTTGTGTGTTTCCGGTGGAAAATGTCTATCTAACTAGCCGGTAAATATGTGAGGGACACACGGGGGAAGAATGTGGCGAACTGCTGGTAATGTATTATTAATGTAATTTGAATTAAAATAATGTGCACGTAAATAATAACTGTCGCATGTCGGAGGAGCTATGGGCCAAAGTAACCACACAATGGGTGGTGCACAATCCCAAACAACAGCAAACGACAACGCGGCAGGCCCAGAATGAGATGGCGGGATGAGCTCGACTCTTTCCACCAGAATTGGCGTTTAACAGCACTGGATAGGGATAAGTGGAAGGAGGGAAGGGAGGCCTTTGCCCTGCAGTGGGACAGAAAAGGCTGAATAAAAAAAATAATAATAACTTATTTTTATACCTAATTAATTCATTAATAAAAATAACAAAACTAGGTATATCCTAACTTAACTAAAACTATACACAAACTAAAATATGGCGTCGGAAAATTCAGCCGCATCGACTGGTAATGTATCAAAGAGAAGCATTGCCACGTTGTATGGCAATGCTTAGCCTCTGACCAAGGTAAAAAGAACCCCCACACAGGAAGTGTCAAAAAGTCGTTTGAAGATTTCGTTGAGCTGCTATTATAGATTTCATTTAAATTTATTTGTTTCGACGGGTAGAAAATTGAAACGCTGAACGCACATAGATTTTCTACTGTACCTACTAGCATAAGAAAAAATAATAATTTTAATCGGCACACGTTTAAATCCTACTAATATTCCCCTTTATTCATAAACGTTGCTTAAAGTTAAGCAGTGATTAGCGACTGTTTAACGATACATTTTTGACGTTTAAACGTTACTTAACTTTAGTCATCGTTTATGAATAAACCCCATTATAAACGCGAAAGTTTATATGGATGGATGGATGTTGGTTACCCTTTCACGCAAAAAGTTCTAAACGGATTTGGATGAAATGTGGCACACATATAGTTTATAACCAGGATTAACACATAGGATTTTTATCCCGATATTCCCACGGGATCAAGACTTATGCGGGTGAAACCGCGGGGTACTGTTAGTATCCTAATAATGGTTCCTAAAGTAATCGATATGAAGGCACGACACACACACACTTTACAATGTTTTTTTTTTTCAAACGTAACGTACTATTTTTCCTTGAGTCGATTTTCTCCATACGATTATTAATTTATTTTACTGGAATTTAGTTCTAGGCCCAAAACGGTGTTTTGTCCAATGGTCTAATTGGAAGACATTTCAGAAAATCTAAAATTATTTCATGTCTCCGCATTCACCACCGCGTGATTTTAAGGGATGACGTAGTTGTAATGAATGCTTGCTTTAAAGTAACTTAATCAGTTGTAACTTTAAAACTTTCAGACGACAACCAACGAAAAAAAGGCTCCAGCAAATCTCCACAAAAAATTAATTTAAATCTAAAATCAGTTCAATGCAGTTCTCCTATCTGTCTGTCCGTATGTCCGACCGGTGCTACGGAACGTTCTCGTTCATTTCATTACCGATCGTGAGCAGATATCGTTACTGCGTGCCGAGTTCACTGATACAGTATACGTAAGAAGTTCAGATAAACCGTCTCAAGTAATTGGTGTGAAAGTAATGTATTTCAATTAGGGATTCTAGCGCCTTTGGTTTATGGGTGTTCTAGGGATGTTAAAGTTTTCTTAATTACAGTTTCGTTGGAGAGGGGGAAAGAGAGTTGGGAGGCTTTTGCCCAGCTGTGGCGCATTAATGGCTAATAATAATAGTTACGCTGCTAGTTGCTTTCTGTGGCTGAGTTGAGACTTTTGGATACAGCCACGTATATCCTTGCAGTATACGGTGCATGTCTGGTGCCATGTAGCTTTCCGTATTTCATTCATGATATTTTCACTTTCATCATATTTTGAATTAAATCATTGTTTATTTATTTTTTTTCTGTATTACTCAGACTGGCTGGCAGACAGATCTTCTATTTTTGGTTCTTTATCGTCGTTTCGTAGATTCTTAAAAACGTGATGGTCACAATTCTTGACTGTAGAACCTTTGTTTATCTGCAATGAAAGATACACGATATTAATAAATCACACCAAAAACAAGTGTCTACAATAAATTACTATCATCATCATCTACCGAGCCTTTTCCCAACTATGTTGGGGTCGGCTTCCAGTCTAATCGGATGCAGCTGAATACCAGTATTTTACATGGAGCGACTGCCTGTCTGACCTCCACAACCGAGTTACTAGGTAATACGATACCCCTTGGTAAGACTGATTGTCAGACTTTCAGGATTCTGATCAACCCATAACGACTGCCAAAGATCCACAAAGTCAACAATAAATACCATCAAACATTTATAAAAGTTTATCTAAAAACCTTACATATACTAGGTACAAAACCCACTCGACTCTAAAACATAAATAAATAATTATATGATTATGTTGAATGAACCTTAATCACCTGCTAATCACAGCTCTTGGAGTACCATGCGGGCTAATAACGTAATGACGTGGGAGAGAGAGCGCGCTATATGACAGACAGGGTCAGGTATACGTTGCCGCTGATCGCCTCGAAGTAAAGGAGATGCGTGCACGCAAATTTTAGAAAGTCTGTTTTTGATGTTTGGATAGGTTCTTAATGTGATTTCGAAGATGATTAGCAGTTGAAGTGGCATTGTGGAAGCTGCTTCTAGAAATCATCTGCCTAGCCTTTTCCCAACTATGTTGGGGTCGGCTTCCAGTCTAACCGGACGCAGCTGAATACCAGTATTTTACATGGAGCGACTGTCTATCTGACCTTCACAACCCAGTTACTGGGAAATACGAAACCCCTTGGTAAGAGTGATTGTCAGACTTTCGGGCTTCTGACGACCGTAACGACTGTCAAAGATCTACGAATGAGAGCCGGGACCAACGGCTTGACGTGCTTTCCGAGACACGGAGGGGTCTTGGTATGTAAAGATGGTCACCCTCCAGGAGGGTGCTTCTAGGAATATTGACATCAACTAGTTCGCGATCATCATCCTCCTACCGCGTAGCAGTGGTAACGGCCGCGACTTACGAGTTGTAGGTTCGAACCCAGGCAGGCACTTTGTGTAAATTATTTCATCACCACTGCTCTCAAAACGGTGAAGGAACACATCGTGAGGAAACCGGCGGAATGTTCTAGAACCTAAAATTCGAAGACATTTATTTTGAGATCTACGAAGCCGCACTTGACCCGCTTGGTGGATTACAGCCCACTGGGATGCTGCCGTTTTGCCAAAAAAATTTCATTATCCGAATAAATAGTTTTTTTTTTATACCAATGCAATATTTGCGACGGCACGGTTGGCGCAGTGGTTAAGCGATTGACTGCTGCGCTGCGTGTCGCGGGTTCGATTCCCGCACGGAACAAATATTTGTATGACCTACATGTATTTGTTCCGAGTCTGGGTGTTTTTCTATCTATAATATGTATGTATTTACAAAAAAAAAATGTATATAAGTAGTTTATCAGCCATCTTGTTACCATAACACAAGCATTAGGTTGCTTAGCTTGGGACAAATGGTGCTGTGTGAAATGTCCAGGGATATTATTATTATTATTTGGAATGATTTTAGTAGGTACGCGCATTTTCATTTGGCCAAATTTTTACTCGGCAGAATATTACCAAGAATAATGTCATTAAGGCATTTGGTCTTTAATCAAATGATTTATTACAGCAAACAATCTTTAGATAATTGTCTAATGATTTGTTATGAAAAAAAATATAAAGACAAAAATAAGATTTTTTGGGAAAGATTTAATAAAAAAATGCACTTTTATTTGATACCATTTGCGTACTTCTTAACCCCCGTTTGTAAGTTTATATGCTTGAAAATAAAATAAAAATAATTCATAATTTTCTTAGAGTTTAGTGAAATTTGCAACGTAACACGCTTATATATTTTTTAAATCGAAACAGCTAGATAAGGTTAGGCTAGCACACAACGCAAGAGCCGAGCCAGCGCAGCGAAGCGAGCGTGTCGCGGCAGCGGCCGGCGAGTGCCAGAAACGTATTTTTGAATGTAAAACCAATCCAACAAAACACATTGTAATTTAATTTGTATATCTCGTACAACTGACATAAAGATGCAAATATTTTGAAACAAGAGAGACCCGATCCCACTCCCTCTCACAGAGAGGAGGCCTGTGTCCCAGCAGTGGGAACATGATGGGCTGATTATGCTTATGTATCCTCCTACCGCTCGTCCATAACCCAATTTATTTGAGGTTGTAGTTCCTGTGCAAGGTTTTAAATTCCTTTATTTTTCTATGAAGCATTTAGTGGTTTCCTTTTTTTTTTGTCAACACAATTAAGAATAGCGGGGTAATAGCGTAACACACTCACTAGTAGCAATGACTTTCATTTTGACAGTTCAACAACATTCATTGCGTTATTAAGGTTGTTGAGCAGACACCTTTTTCAAACATATGAAGCAATGTATCTTTCCAAAATTATTCAGATTGTAATTGAAAGTGTGTTACGCAATTAAGTTACTATTTTCAAGTTGCCTATATTTTGAACTAGCTGCGCCACGGGGTTCACCCGCATAGTTTTAGATTCCATGGGAATATCGGGATAAGAAGTAGTAAGTAAGTTAATCCTGGTTATAAACCATCTGTGTGATGCCAAACATTCAAATCCGTTCAGTAGTTTTTGCGTGAAAGAGTAACAAACATCCATCCATCCGTACAAACTTTCGCGTTTATAATATTAGTAGGAAGTAGGACAATTGGCTGGCTGAAGAAGATTTTTCTTATTATCTACTTTTAAAGAACACATACAACTGCAATGTGCAATTGGCGGCAAGCAGATTGTTTTCCTTTTAAATTATTTTTTTTAATCTTGAAACGTCTTGATGTAGGTACTCTTAAAACGGCCCAGGATCTCAAACAGCTGTTTTTGAATATTAAAATTTATATTTATAAGTCGTTATGATTATTCTAAGGACTTTTTGACCATTCAGTTATCAAGAAATAATCTTTGAACAATAAAAATAACACCTTTTAGCGTTACTTTTAAGAAGCTGTACAGATTAGTATGCAATAAGAAGATATCATTTTTTATCCTGGTTTTTATTAATAATACGACTACTCATGATTGTATTAAAAAAACCAACAGTTTTACTGTCGCAGAGATAAATAACACAACATAGTGCGGTCCGTCGTGCTCGGCGGCCTGTTGCGCTTTGAGTGCACCGTGCACGGATCAATCTAATCTACGTTGATCGAGAAAAACAGGTTTTTGCTGAGACTTTGTTGTTTTGTTTTTTTCTTATTTTTATTTGTGATATATACGTGATTACTAGTTTATTTATTTATTTATAAGTATGTATTAGGTATGTTGAGACTGTGTGTACTCCCCGTCACTTTTCCCTAAGGGTTCATTAGAAAACCAGCGTCAGACAGCATCTGTCTGGCATTAATGCTGAAATGAACCTTTTTGGCGCAGCCGTGAGGCACACACTATTGTTGTCTGAAACATTTTTTGTTATTTTATTAATTTTGTATTTTGTGTTTCACGAACTGTGTCCAAATAAACGTTTTTCTTTCTTTCTTTCTTTCTTTCTATATAGCCATAAACATTTTATTGCTATGACGCTA
Source organism: Apamea crenata (assembly GCA_949629185.1). NCBI lineage: Eukaryota > Metazoa > Arthropoda > Insecta > Lepidoptera > Noctuidae > Apamea > Apamea crenata. The sequence continues at coordinate 2,212,165 of OX451375.1, forward strand.
TCAAAAATATTTCCGCTTAATACCTTATTGGTAACCGGTGACCTGGAAAATGCAAGCAATAATCCGCTTTATAACAAAGGGATTAGCAGCTAGAATGGTGTGGTAGTTTTCGGAAATGATTTCACATTTTGCGGTGCACTGTATTGAATGATATCATTATTTATTTTGCAAATGTACTTATAAGTGAATGCAGCGATTATGTCAATGATATCAGTAATATTATTTGGGCCCAACTGTCATTCGTGGATCTTTGACATTCGTTACGGGTGTCAGAATCCCGAAAGTCTGACAACCAGTCTTACCAAGGGGTATAAAAGGGTCAAAAGGTGCTGTGGTCCAACTATTTTTAAAGTTGGACAACTGCCCCTAGTTAAGACCCATGGTCCAACTAGTTGGACAGAGCAGTTGGACCACTGCCCCGGACTGATCGTATTACCCAGCAGTAAGGAGGTTGTGGAGGTCAGATACGTAAAAGATAAGGCAATTTAAAATCCGAATTTTTGTCTCATCCTAAGTCACACATACTTCGCGTTAAAACAATCACGCATCCCGGATTCGCGGATGAAGATACTGGCCACAACCGCAGCTAACGTCATGAACATAATGAATAATTGGAAAAGTCGTGATTGCGTCAGTTTAGCTAATGAAGTAATGAACACTTTCCATTGCGTGACACGGACCTGGCAGGGGGCCAAAGGCTGGGAGGATGAAGACATTAACAGGATCGTTCGGACGAGATTATTAATTGGGTAACACGCGTATAAATAATTTAGTACTTAGCACAGAACATCATTCGTGGATCTTTGACAGTCGTTACGGGTCGTCAGAAGCCCAAAAGTCTGACAACCAGTCTTCTGGTTTCTTATTACCCAGTAACTGGGTGGTGGAAGTCAGATAGCAGTCGTTCGATGTAAAATTCTGTTACTCAGCTACATCCGGTTAGACTGGAAGCCGACCTCAACATACTTGGGAAAAGGCTAGGCAGATGATGAGTACAGAACATCACGCCTGTATTTAACCGAAGGGTTAAGCAGAGGTGCACCTATAGTACTACCACATTTCGCCAATTATGTTTAAGTCTCATGTAATAGCGGGCGAGCCTGTTGCCATCCACCGGTTCCATCCAGGCTCCGGGCTGCTGAGAAACAGATGGAAAACTCAATAACACTTTGTCCGACCCTGGTAATGTGACCCAGGACCTGGAGGATGCTCAGCAGTACCCCTTGCATACGCATATAAATATCTCATTGATGCAACAGCCATCCGTTCAGAAATTCTAATCTTCTAACAGTCGTTGAAGTAGAGGTTCCGAGAAGACTAATATCACAGATTCCAATTATCCATAATTATGAAGAAAAGGTACCTACATAACCATACGATGGTGAAATAAAACAAAGGAATCTAGGAAAATCATTGGAAATAATACAAAACATTTTATGGAACCTAAAGCTTGCAAAATCACAAACAAAAAAAAATGGCCAGCGGGAGTTTCGTAACACACTATCAGTAGACTACAGTTCAACAACTTTCATTGCATTATTTACGTTGTTGAGCAGACACATTTGTCGAATTTATGAAGCAATGGATTAGTAATAACCTTAAAAATGATTCAGATTATGATTGATATTGTGCTACGCAATAAGGGCGCTGTATTCTGAAACGGTACTTATGGTACAAATACATAGAGTTTGATTTTATCCCATATTTTTTTGGTGGTCCTCGTTGGTCTTATTGTGAATCAAGTTAAGTAGTTTAAAATGGAAATTAGAATATACTATTCTTATTTAGTACCCTAGTTTCTTCCACTTCTATTCCCAGATCTTTTTCATCTTCAACCTCTGCCCACCCCATATTATCAAGCGTCAAGCTAAACTCAGTGATATCAGTTGCATCACAATCAGACCACGTACGATGACTTAACGACCATACATTAAGAGACAAGCACGCGTTGAGAGAATGCCTAATTGTTGAGGGTTGTGGGGCAGGGCTGCGGTCATTAACATTAGATTAAATGCTTATAATATGGTATTTTGATTATGAGACGTCCAACAAGAGATACTAGTTGTAGAGCGACAATCTAAGAGCAGCCAGCCAGTATTCTGTTAAAATCTCACCATGAAAACTTAGCTGAAGTGAGTTGTCCTTCCAAGTAATGCTATGGATTGACACTATTGACAGCTCATTCTAAGTTCAATTCACTTAAATTTTTACGGTGAGATTTTTACAGAATCGATCGGCTGCTTCTGGGAATTCACACTATTGACGGCTCACTTCACCTAAGTTTTCACGGTGAGTTTTTTACAGAGTAACGCTGCAGTTGCTAGAAAGTGACAGCTCACTTCAAGCTCACTTCACCTAAGTTTTCACGGTGAGATTTTAATAGAATACTGGCTGCTAAGTTTACAAGTAAATAGACCGGTAATAAGTAAGTAAGTTAATAGTAAGATTTCGTGTAGCGAACTCTAGATGACTCTAAAAAAATATGGTCAATTTGATGCTAGATTTACATATACCCATTCCTCTATTTTAATTAAACAAAGCGCTCTCTCCTATGAGCTTGAATAATCTTGACTGTTTTGGAGTTGACATCAGAAAGGCAATTCTGTTTTTTTTAAGAAAGTTCATCTCAGTCTCAATCTGTCAAAAATACCTTTAATTCCCCTACATTTTGATAAGTTGTTGACATTGATTGTCGCTGAGATGAGTAAATATAATATAATATAATATCCCTGGACATAAAATATTTGATAATACATGCTCTTATACTTAGACCATTTTTCTTTTTATAAAAGCAGAAATTACAGAACGCCATGCTAAGATACTTTAAATAGGAACTCGTTTATACAGATTTTAATAGATTTCGTTTTCTAATAGGGGCTTATTTTTCAATCGACAGATAATTCTTATTCGTGGAATAAAATTGACGTCTGACAGACTTTGTATGGAAGAACTGTCAATAATTCAAAATGATTCCTCAGATTAAATTATCTGGCGTTGGAAAAATCCGCCCTAAGTAAAAAGTTTCTTATACCTACTCAAATTTCCTTACGTGGCAAGTCCTAAGAAAAGGTGGATGGACTGTATGGAAGATATATGTAGAGAGATGATAGAGAGATGGCTGATAGAGAAATATGGAAGAAAAGACATGGTGCGCCGACCTCAAAGAAATTGAAATAAGTTCAAGAAAATTATGTGACAACCCTAGCCGGAGACAGAGCCAATGAGTGACAAATGAATGTTTGTTCAATAATATAGTTCGAACGCGTAACTGATGCAACTGTGCTTGTAGTTAGCTATAGCGAACTATAGCTAACTATGGCCAATAGTCCTCGGACTGCTAATGGAATATCATAGGAATTGTTGGCGCTATTCCTATAAATAGCCATAGGAACTTGCCGTACTATCTCTGGGTACTTAATAACTATCTGTACTATCACTGGGTACTTAATTAATTAATTACTATCGACTGGTATTGATGGCTTCGATTATGTAATATTAATAAGTACTGGGAAGCATCGGGTCGGGAGTAGTTTGTAAGCGGTTGTTCTAGGCAAAATATTTTGTATTGCCTCGGTTGGTACGTTTATGTAAATTATTTCATCACCACTGCTCTCAAAACGGTGAAGGAAAACATCGTGAGGAAACCGTCATGTCCTAGGACCAAAACTTCGAAGACATGTGACATCTACCAACCCACACTGGGCCTGGGTGGTGGACTACGGCCCACTCCCTCTCACCGAGAGGAGGCCTGTGTCCCAGCAGTGGGAACATTATAGGTTGATTATGCTATAATGTTACCTATGGACAGTTACCGTCTTGGTTTGGGTAGTGGAAGATCATCCCTCATAAATCTAACTTGACTTTGTAAATGACGGACTAGAAGATCCTCGTATCAGATCGTTTTCGCACTGCTTCTAATCCGAATACTAATTCAAGACCTCAGTTACTTAATTGAAGGTGTTCTACATTTGGGAACTTTTTTGGTCAAAAGTAGCCGTACCTGAGTAATCTTACTATAATAATATTATAAACGCGAAAGTTTGTATGGATTTACTCTTTCACGCCAAAACTACTGAACGGATTTGGTGGATGAGGATACTTTCTATCCCGATATTCCCACGGGATCGAAACTTATGCGGGTGAAACCGCGGGGCGCAGCTAGTATTACATATTAGTGACCAAAATATTGACCAACATTTTTCGAATTTGGATCGGAATCAGTGCGCAAATATGTGTCTACGGCTCAATGAAAACCAGAAGGCCAATTAATGTAGGCGCTGTGAGAGCTTTACGAGCTCGCAGTACCGGGACAAGTAAGGCTATAATCTCTATAGTACTTAAAAATCGATTAAAGTCAAGCCGTAATTTCACATCTCAGCGACAATCAATGTTAAAAAAACAAAAGTATTTTTGACGAGATTGACTAAACGTATTTTTGACAGAATGAGGCTGAGATTAAAAAAAACCCGGCCAAGTGCGAGTCGGACTCGCGCACCGAGGGTTCCGTACAATTTAAAATTATTAAAAATATTTTTATTATATGATGTAACTAAAATTTTACGGTTTTCGCTATTTTTCCTTTATCGGTGCTGTAAGACGTTGCTTCGTACCAAATTTCAAGAAGTTCACGGGAAGTACCCTGTAGGTTTTGATTCCCATGCGAGTGTCGAAAATTTGCGGAAATTTGCGGCATAAACGGCTGTATCTTTTGATTGCGGCTTAGAAGTTTGATTTTTTCACAGCTCCAAGGGTCAGTAGACTTGAGTATTTGATACAAATTCCAGCTTGATACCTCCACGGGTTCCTGAGAAAAAGGGTCTTGATAGACCGACAGACGGACGGACCTGTGATCCTATAAGGGTTCCGTTTTTTCCTTTCGAGGTACGGAACCCTAAAAACACGGGAATCGCCCCTCTGAACAGTAACTAACATTGCCAACACACTGAACAAACATAGAGATGTCCATTAATTGCATGAAAAGAGGTTTATTTATTCAGAAGTTGTCAAGAATTTATGAAAATGACAAACTTTTCCATTGTAAGTGAATAGAAAATTCGTAATCGTCGCGAGCATTGGTGGCCCAGTGGTATCGGCTGCGACTTACGAGTTGTAGGTCGTGGGTTCGAACCCAGGCAGGCGCTTCACTTTGTGTAAATTATTTCATCACCACTGCTCTCAAAACGGTGAAGGAAAACATCGTGAGGAAACCGGCATATCCTAAAACCAAATATTCGAAGACATGTGACATCTACCAACCCGCACTGGGCGCGCGTGGTAGATTACGGCCCACTCCCTCTCGAAGAGAGGAGGCCTGTGTCCCAGCAGTGGGAACATTATAGGCTGATTATGTAATCGTCTCTGAACGAATGTAAAATACCAATACCGATCGATCCTTTTGAAATGAACCCGCTCCCGCTGCACATCGCCTAACAATGTTGCAATTCCGTACTTAAACAGTATCAGCACGCCTACACTTCCTTCGGCGTCGACAGAGATGATATAATGATAGCTTCATTAGGTACGCGAGCTACATCACTTATTGGTTATTATAGAAATGGCGCATAGCTTTCTAAAATGCCTATTATTGACACTAGTGTCGCAAACTTTGTCACATTCGCCTTTCGTGGATATCATCGTTTACAGTGGCAGAAACTGCAGCACTTTAATTGCGTAACAAACTTCACACTATTCTCACTATTCTAATTATACATTTTACAATACATTAATGATGTAACTAATATTTTTGTAATAAAGAAAAAGTGTACATGGAGTTTCTTGACCGTTTTTCTCCACGCTTTGGAATGGGCAACTAGCGTCATATTTCTGACTGACCGACTCCCTGACAATTCAAAAGTGCATGGAATTGATTGAAATAAATGCTTTGAGTTTGAGTTTCAATCACAATCCGACGGTTTTGAAGGAAATTCCTAATCCATTGCTTGAAGGTTTGGTTTGAAAAAATCGTTTGCTCAATTAAGGAAATAACGCAATGAACGTGGTTGAACAGTCAGAATGAAAGGCATTGCCATCGATTGCCATTATATGTCTGTTACGCGATTACCCTGCTGATTGATACCAGTTATGAGTAAACTGCATTATAAGCGATATTTGATTGTGTGAAAAACTGAATTGATTTTTTATGAAGACGTCGCCCTTGTGAATAGCAAGGCAGTTGTTTTAGTAGACCTATTGGGTGGCGTAAATTATGTCTTTGTCTAGACATCAACATTAACTCTTCCACTGTGATTGTAGACAGTGTTATCCTAAAGATTCAATATACAGGGTGGCAGGGACATCGAAGCACAACTTGTTACCATGGATTCAGTACTTACATGATTCTGAACCCACCTGCGCGGACATTTTTCAACGGTATTAAAAAAAATTTTGCTCTGCCTTACCTTTTTACCGTGTAGGTATTGCACTTTTCGAAACAGCTGATTTTTTTTGTTAATAACTGACGAACCCTTTTGACGTAACTATGTCTAGAATCATGTGCTGAATTCATGGTTTTAGTTTGCGCGTCGATTTCCCTGTCACCCTGCATAGAGTTAACCAAGGCAGAGAAGATTTTATAGTTTATTTTGATTGACACCTTGTTTAAAATAGAACATTGTGTTGTCAAATTAAAACAAAGCACTGCATTGTGCAACAGACCCAACAAACGAACCCAAAAAAAAAACAATTTAAAACCAAAACTGTCAGCTGTCAAAACTCCCGCCAACCGTGCGTTTAGTTGCTGCATCACTTGCATTCTCCAAGAAATTAATTCTAAGCGCATAACACGAATTAGTTATGTTTAAATGCGTCTTGTTGCCTCGCCACGCATAGTTATACGCACTTGACCACACCGTGTGTTCCTGTAGTTTTGAATTGAATGCAACGTTGTTTATTGTATGTGTACGGGTTGAATATCATATTTTGTAAAGGTATGGAGTTGATATGAGTTTTTTTTTTGTTTTCGTCTCCGGCGGAATAGGTATATTAAATACTTTTTTAATTATAACAGCAGCGTTTTTATTACAGCCATCCTTGATATAAAACACAACTTAGGGGCCCGGCCGACGAAACCAATCTAATTTAATCGATTGAAAAACAATGAAATTATGATTGGTTATTTAATTCAACCATATTATAACAGCTCACAATGAAATTCGCTTTCATTTGAGTTTTCAGACATTTGGTCAAGCTCTGGACAAATGTTGGAGATCTAATAAGATCGTATTCAAAATGCCAACTAGGAAGTATTATGAATAAATAAAACTTATCCGAAGAAAGAACTTATCGGAAAGCTGTCACGCTTAAATGGAATTGGGCTGGACACATCTGGCGTATGTCAGACGATCAATGGGCCAAACTTACGACCCAGTGGGTCCCGCTGAATGGCAAACGACATCGCGGCAGGCCCAGACGGAGATGACGGGATGAGCTGGACTCCTTTGACAAAGATTGGTCCTTGGCAGCCCTGGACAGAGAGAGGTGGAAAGAGAGTAGGGAGGGCTTTTCCCAGCAGTGGGACATTAACGGCTAAAAAAAAAAACACCGAATATGTTAGGTCCGAGAAAGTGTAAAACAGATAAGTATCATAGTTTCGCAAATGGATAAAGCAGAATACCTACAGCATAACAGCTCGTTAAAAAAAACTATGCCTCCATGAATTTCTTGTCCCACAATCTTTACATGCACACGTTATTTTTGCGATCACAAGTTGTCTCTGCGAATATGATCGTTATAAGTTGCCATCAATATGCAAGGCAGGTGATTATAACATTATAACTCTAAACAAAACATTAAATACAACTTTAACATCGTTTGCATCTTGAAATGTTTGGTATAGGTGGTCTTCTATGTCTATCAAATCCTCACTATCTTTCCAACTAGGCTGAGAATCAGCACTTTCTGAAGGTCTTCTTGTTCTTCTTTTCATGTCTATGGTACTCTTCCTCGTTGATTTATTTTTTTATGTATAGTTTTAGCCCGAAAGGTCTTCAAAGGTGCAGGTGAACGGGCACTTAGGACTCTCCAAAATACCTTTGAATGACTTTTCTTTCCTATATATTCATATATCAACCGTTCATTCTTTTTATATTTAAATTATGTTCATATTTTAATACACTGTTTCCTTTTGATAAGCTCATAGTTGCATACCCAGTTCGGCAGCAGATGCTAATAATTAGAAACAATTGTAACTGATTTACTCTTAATTAAGCATAATTTTAAGTTAAGCTAAGACAAATTGTGTAAGTTGTTTATTCTTTTGGTCTAATATTACATTATTTATTATATTTATAGGTATGCCATAATTGTATGCCACAAAGGTCGAACATGACGGATATTTTTTGTTTATGAACATCCTGCATGCCTTGTATGTATACTCATGTTTCTACAAATAAATGTCTTGTCTTATCTTATCCAAAAACTGGGGCATTGTCTGATTAGAAATGGCAAGAGACCGTCCCCCAAAACGCCCGCCTCAGGGAAGGAGAAATGGCGCAACAAATCTCTTCAAAATCACTCTTATCAGTTTCTGCGTTAATTTCGGGCAGCATAATTGGGATTGGATTAGCGCCATACATAATTTGCGTCCGTCCAAAGACGATTTCAATAGTTTGGCGGAGTAGCGTCGTAGTTAAGTAAGTAATCATCACCGTTCTCCTGTCCTACCCCTATTTCTGGTCTTTAGAACACGCTGAGGTTTTTCCTACATCTCTGTAGTCATCCCCTTCCTAGCCATCGCAACATGCCCTTCATCTTACCCTTAGACCATTTAAAGTCAACTCACTTGATCTGTTAAGAAATCTCATCCTAATTTATTTTGATTAGTTCCCCAAATCATTTGAAAGTTTTCAGAGTGATAATTCCAGTATTTTTAAGAATCTCCGTCTCAATCTGACGAAAGTACCTTTATTTTCCCTAAATTTTTGAGTTTTTGACTTTAATTGTCACTTATATGAGGTTACGACTAGATTTTGAACGTTTTTAATTACGAAAATGGCCATCAGTTAGCTACCTATTTGACTTTTCCGATCAGAGACTTCGTCAGAGTATCAAAAACACATGATCTGCATTACTACTTATAACGTCATCATCATAACCCCTTGTCCTATGACACTTGTGGTCGGCGCAACACGTTTTTTCTTCCATTCTCCCCTGCCAGCCGTCATTTCATCATTATTCCTTAAGTATATACTCTACCAACCTCTTTATAACGCCAATTAATCGAAAATATTCCACCTATACCTCATCCGGGTGTTAATATGGATGCCGTTTCTTAATAAACTATGACGCCACCGTTGCGCCATTTGATCTATTCTCCACCATTACGTCATTGTCACTATGGCGCATCCTTTGACTCGCGCTGCCTACAAGAGACCTAATTCCTTTTAATACCATAGTTAGCGCACAGATCACATGCGTAGGAGTCTATTACTTGCCAAGTGTAGCAAGGCTTTGTAAAAATATGTAACAGCTGTTGTAGAAGAATGGTTATGTTTTGACACCGTTTTGTAACGGTTTGTATCCAAACCCAGTACATCTCGTACTGGGTTTGGATGTAAAACTGTAATAAGGGACGATCCTAAGCACTTTGGCAGCTTGTTGTGTAGTGTTGAAATTCGACAAAATGTGTCTTTTCACTGTGTAGAGAGACTTGTTGGAAGGTATTATTACAGGATGGCTGGTCGCAGCTGGGTGAGAATTAACGAAAATCGAGTTGAATGGCGTGCAATAGGAGAGGCCTATACCCAACAGTGGACTGCTGTAGGCTGATGGTGATGAATCTCAGATCACGGTTGATTGGTAAAAATCATACAGATACCTAGATCGTTGCTTGGTGTTTAAACAGTGCCTGTTTGTGGGCCGAAGGTGCTAAGCGAATATTACAGTGTCACATTTTGAGGTGCATAGTTAAAGATGTTGCTCCATGAAACTGGAATTTAGGAGCATCCGTTTAGACGACCCCAACATATTTGGGAATAACCTACGCAGATTAGTTAAGGACGATGCTAAATCGTTGCTCTTCAAAAAAGGATAGCATAATATACCACTCTGTTATGGGAATCATTTGATTATGATTATCTGAGGTTGGCATCAACTCTACTATATTGTGGTAGTCAAATGCATGTATAACTCACTGCATCAGTCCTAAGCGAAGATACGACTTTGTTTTTTTTTATAGCGAGGTCTTTTAAAGAAAGTCACGTAGATACGATATAAATCTATCACCCTGACCAACGTATCCTTATTTAAATGGGTCCGTAACCCTAACAACATTTTATCGCCTCCCAGAAATTTACAGCCTAATCACACATTCTTCTACACAACCATATTTCACAATAACACCAATTTCGAGGTAAATTAGTCAATTTAGTGTCAACGGGAGCCACAATTTTTAACTACACTGTCGTTTACACGTATCACATACACTCGTGTCAAGAAAATCAGGATTCCCGTCGGGTGTCATAGTAATAATTTAATGGGTGCGTCAAACGTGCTGGCTTCCTGCGACTAGGGTGGGGTGTGCGTAATGCATTGTGATGCAGTCCGGCGCTTGACGTTTTTAATCTATGACGTTATGACGTTTTTGAATATCGGAGGTGGTCATTAGAATGGCTGGGCAGAGATGGCCTGATGGTTTCACACAATGGATGATATTGGTGATCGTTTTTTGTTTGTTGATTGATTACCAACTGCATTCATAATTAAGTACCAAACCAATTGACCGGAATCTATAATAATGCACGTGGTCTTCAATGTGAGTAGTTTTAGTTGCGTCCGTGCGGATTCCTTGGTGTGTTATCCACAGCAGTTGTCAAACTACTGACGGCGTTTTTCCCTGTTTTGCGCCAATTTCATTGTCATTGTCATCTGCCCATTGGGGTTCATTCCTTCATCTGTTTAGTACATTACAATAATTTGCAAAGCGATATAATATATTGAGGCCAACAAGGGGCGCGTTTGAACGTAGGTACGTAGGTACATTTTCCTACTTCAAACTTTAGAAATGTCGAAAGAAATTCGTAAATGATAGTCCAGTATTATTGATCGATTCCTAAAAGCCATATTTTATTATAAACAATTTCATAGTTAACCATATCCTTTTTCCTAGTATCTATTACCTTTTTCATCACTATCCCTTACTATCCAAATCGAAATTCGCAAAAACAACACAACCTATGATTATCACAAACTATCCCTCATTTCAAATCGATCACTCAACAAAATGACAGATGCGTTCCTTTCTCAAACTTTTTGCAACCAAACGTGTTTCGAAAATCGAATCCAAACATGTTTAAACGGCCAATTATAATGGCAATTTGCTGGCATCGCTCCCGACAGCGTTAGAACGCCCATTTTAATTCTTTAAAATAACAGTTTTTGTCCATGGTTTACTTATGACTGCGGATCACTTTACAAAACCTTTTTTGTTAAGGTTTTTTTTTGTTTGTGGAGAGATTTATAAAAATGTTTAGTTCGCAAATTGGTTATGGTATTGGAGTAATTAAGAAAAATAAATGTCAATTGTCAAAACTCCCGCCTAAAGTTGCGTTTAGTTAACGTTACCACATTTTGAGGTTATTGAATGGGTTTTTATGTTAACTTATGAATAGGTATTTCCATTACACGAAGTAAATTAAAATTGTATTACGTTCGCATACAAACAAGTAATCAGAATCAGGGCAAATAGCCTTCAAGCTAAGTATATTCAAGTTATAAAATTGAATCAAGCTAATATTTTCATTCATAAACTTACCAGCTAGTACCTACTATTAATATGAAACCGTAAAATAAACATATTTTACTATCCGTTGCGACCTTTGTTTTTGATCTGGATACTTTATGCCACACAAGGACATAAGGCCGTGGACACATTTGCGACTGTCGCGGTCGCTGTGAACTCTAGTCAAGTTAGAAAATGACTTGCACTGTGGTAGGTAGCTCCAGGGAATTTTATCTTACAAGAATGGTTTATTGGCTATAATTGCTGTTTTGGTCTTCGGTGAAGAAGGCTGCAAAATCAAATAAATAGGACTAAAGTATTTAGTAGGTATTTATTTATTTATATTTATATATACTTTATTGTACACCACAAAAATACATACTCGTAGCAAAAAAAACACATGAGACACTACAAAATATACAATGGGCGGCCTTATCGCATTACTGCGATCTCTTCCAGGCAACCTTAGTACCTATGGACAGCGATTTCCCTGGACACAAAATGGGACCGTCGTTGGTGCAAATATTATGTATACAATGGTATGCTGCTATCAAAACTGTGAAGGAAAATGTTGTGAAGAAACATGTCCTAGGATTAAAAATTCAAAGACATGTGACATCTACCAACCCGCACTGGGCCTGCGTGGTAGATTTCAACCCCCTCGAAGAGAGTCTGTGTCCCAGTGGAAACATTATAGGCTAGTAGAAGTTAATGTATAATAATAACATTAATAAGTATATAGTAGCACAATACAAGTTTGACACATACCAAAATACAGAAGAGAAATTAACAAATAGGTTTAGTGCACAAGAGATGGGAAAAGTACAGTCAATACAGAAATTGAACCCTGACTGCTAAACTAGGAAGATCCTGTCGCTTACGAGGCAGGTGGACGAGCAAATTATGAGCGTACTAGCAGACTCGGATAGTCACAAACAAGATATAATAATAAATATATAATATTACAGATAACCATAATTATTGGAATGATGTGGAATTGTTAGTAAGAGCACTCTGCGAACCACAAACAGCTACTTTCATTATTAGTACGATACAATCACTTACCTATATAATAATGAAAAAAAAAAAGAAAATCGTTCTTGCAAATTCAAACCTCAAGAGACGCAAAATCGCAATACCCACGACAAAATCAGTCGCACGACCAATCGCAGATGTCAACCAAACCTTCCTATTCAATATGTATCACTGAAAGATCTACGCAATCGCTAACCAAACACAATACCAACCAAAACTGAACATTCACGTATAAAGAATTAAGTTCTCTTTGCAATGAAGATGTGTGAGGTATATTAGGATTCATACGACCGATCTAATAAAGATGGCAGATAAGATTCAATTGTCACCGTTTAAATTACTCAATTATAAACAGGTCATGTAGCACCTAGCACGTTTATGAGTTTGCTGATTCAAGGAAATGTCTGGGTAATAAATACAGGACTGATTTTTTAATTTTTGACCTTGTACTCGTATGTCTAGGTTTCCGTAATCAAACCCATTGATAAATTCAGAATAAAATTTAAAAAAAATTATAGGCCAACCGCTTAACTGAGACGTTGGCTGATGTAGCAGCGCGGTGCGGGAGGGGTGTGGTGACGTGATGCGAGAGCTCAGTGATTCGTCAACTTGTGACAACTATCACCCCTCCCGCACCGCGCAGTTACCTCAATCAACGTCTCAGTTAAGCGGTCCGGCTATAGTTTAGTTTTTAATTATAAAAATAGAGATTCATAAATGAAAAGTCATCGACAGAGTTCAGAGTCATGTTAGACATGACAGTTTGTAAATAGCGTGCGGGGTAACTGCGTACCTAACACACTAACAGTAGCAAGGGCTTTCATTTTGACAGTTCAACAACATTCATTGCGTTATTTATGGTGTTGAGCAGACAAATTTTTCGGACATATGAAGCAATGGATTAGACCAGATTGTGACTGAAAGTGTGTTACGCAATTAGGGTGTGGTACTTGATGAAGTGTTGTTGTTGTTTTTTTTTTTCGTGCATTTGTTCTTTTTTATGCGTCATGTTTGCCGCAAATAAATGTATTTTCTTTCTTCTTTCTTTCCTTAGTTGTCACTGCCGCTTGCATCAGCAAAGAGTTGACGGAAGCGTTGACGACATTAGAGGCAAACTTAAAATGATTTCACATGTCATAACAAGACATCACGCTTAAAATATTACTTTGTGGTTAAACTCTGCCTGTTTAATAGTAGGTACAACTATATTTCGCCAGAATGCAAGGCGGCCTTTTAACCAAGAACCAATCCAGACTCTGAGTTTTCTACTGAGAATACGTGTGCTTGTATTTTCACGTGCTTTGCACCAGCTTTCAACCAGGAGTTTCATAACTAAAAAATGATACATACATCATCATTCTCCTGCTCTGATCTGAATTTATTTCGATTTAGCGCAGTATCTATGTTTTTTATCCATACTCCTCTATTTAGTCGTCATCCCAGTAGTTTCACAGTCCATCCATAGTTTCTTTGGTCTAATTATAGGTACCTACATTATACCCAAAAATGTTGCCAGACATAAATAGCAAACTACTCTTCCAAAATAATAATAATATTTTAATAACAACTGAGGAGGCTCTCGTTGGGCAGCTGGATCAAGAGCTTGATTCAGAAAGCGGTACACGGCTCGCATTGTCAGGAGGTTCCTCTCTCTGGAGCCCTGACCGCTGGTAGCTTGGACCCTGTTCCCGATACCAGTAGGCTACAATTTTTTTTCATATTTTTAAATGTCTTTTTTTTTAATTTTTGTTTATAATAGGTAATATTTAAAAATGTAATTTAAGATAATTCAATTCAATTTGTTTATTTTAGACCTGAGTCCATAGTGTTAGTATATAATATTTTTATTGGCATAAAATTATATGATACAATGATAAATGGTACCCCTGACTACTGAACTAGGTAAAAACCTGTTACAGGAGCCAGTGTCTTCTCCCGTTTAAGGCACTCATATACAATAAAAACAAGAGAATTAAAAAAATAGAAACCAATATTAAATTAAAAAAATAAAATAAACAAAAGATAATAGAAAAATCCAAAGCCAATATCCAAATTCGTCTCCTCCTACACTGAATCACCATATTCGACTGACAAGCTAAATCTATAACATAAAGTATCGATCAATCAACCATCCCATATTGCTCAAAATCACTAACACATTTGCTTTTCCGAGAACAATATTATACCTCTTGAATTTCACGCTCCTCAACTTTACGATTTCATGTGAAAATTATTTGTCAAACAACCTTTGTCAGATGGCATAGAATTTTTTTGGCGACAAAAATATTAATTTTATATTAACACAACCGTGAAAAGGGATTGACAGAATGATAGTATCGTTTTCCACTTCATTCGAGTCATTATTGTATTGACAAACTTTTTCTTTGCGTTTCAAAAAGTGAACTTTTAGGTTACGTTCAAGAAAATTAGGTTCAAAATCGCTTGACAGTAGCGAAAGGGGAGAAAGAATGTGGGTAAGCTATCAATAAACTAACAAAAACTCATAAAGGGAACGTTTGATTTTTTTTTTCAAACAACTGCCGTATTCTGAGAAGGTGTAAAGTGGCTCTATGGCTATTTATTTTTATTGTATTGTTAATAAGCATGCTAAGGGGAACTCTTCGTAAACTATTAAACGGTTATATCGAACTAAATAGAATATAATGACCGTGAATAATGTACAATGGTCGACGGCAATCAAAACGCATTGTTAAATCCTGACTTGACGTCTTTATCCATAGACAACATTTATTCTACAGCTCCTTAACTGTCAAATTCCTTAAACTCTATGCAATAACGTTCAAGTCGTCCGCAAAATGATTTTTGTAGAGTTGCAATACTTTTATAGACAGATAGATTTCGAATTTGGAAATAATTGTGTCATGGCGCCTTCTAAGAATGGCGAGTGACAATTTGTTGCAAATAAATTCGTTTTTATTGTCGACAGAAGATCTTCTTGTTACACAATGAAGTGTAGGTTTCTATTGAGTATAAATTGGTTATTGATGTGCTGATGTATATGGTTTTTGGCACTTGTATTGAGAAAGAGAGCTGTCATTTGATTTGGTGTTACTTGAATGTCAATGGCGGTAAAGTACTCGTAAAATTATTGAGAGGCGACTTTCCCACAGTTTTTTGTAGTTCGAAATATTATCAAATTAGCTCTTTGTGAGTTGAACATAATAGATTTCGTCAAAGTAATTAGGAATAAACGAATTTGAGCAAAACGACAAAAAGTTTTTTTATGAAAATTAGTTAGACCAAACGATATCCAAATGTCTTTACAGGTTAAATAGAAAGTTGGTTAATTGATTGTGTATATAACATATTTATGCATTTGTGTACCCAGTTTTAAGAGATTTTTTTATCATCACTGTTCTTCTCAACCAATGCACCTGCCATATATATTCTCTTCACCACCCCAGCCGCCTTTGTACCGTTTGTGTGCGAAAAGTTCAAATAAATAAATCAATCCTTAAAGATCAATATAATAAAATAAAACAATAGATTTCACATAAAATGTGCTCATAAACATACTTATTAAATAACAATTTACATTCAGAGCAAACCCTAGTAGGTACTCATTTGTCAACACACATATACGTATCCACATGTCACACATATTATCCCATTAGAGAATATTGTAAAAGCTAATTATTTTTAAAAGAGTAACCGTGGAGTTTCTTGCCGGCTCTTCTCTATAGGAAACGACTAATTGGAACCGTGCACCTAGCTTCTGACGTTTCATAAGTGTCCATGTAGGTTTATATAAAACTAGCTTTTCCCCGCGACTTCGTCCGCGTGAAGCAACATTCTTAATATTTTTTTCCGTAAGAATCTTCTACAAAGTATTAGAAAACTTAAAAAAAAAGATGTTTGAAATCGGTAAAGTCGTTCTCAAGTTATGACGTGACCAAGGGAAATAGGGATTAATTTTTATATACATGATAAAATATTTTGGTTTTGTTTGATTTTGATACACATACCTACATAAACTTCTGCCTTCTTCCCTTGGAAGTATAGAAACTACAGAACGCCACCTGCTACGGTACAGACGCCAGCAGGTCAAGCTACCCGAAACTGTCAAATTTTCCCAATCAACATTGAACCTTAATGCTTCAGTGATAAAGTTGAAAATCTATTAAAGAAATTTGACAGATTGTAGTAGCTTGATGTTCTGGCGTCTGTACTTACATGCACCTTTTGCTTCGTTTACGTTCATAAATCTGCGGGGTAACTGCGTAACACACTAACAGTAGCAATAATAACCTTCAATTTAACAGTTCAACCAAATTCATTGCGTTGTACGTGTTGTTCAGCAGACAATTTTTTCTAACATATATAATAAATATATATAAGCAATGGATTTGCAATATCATTCAGATTGTGATTGATAGTGTGCTACGCAATTAGGGTGCTGGTCATACACGCAATATACTTGCGTGTGATGAATGTTAATTAGATGTTTTTTATACAAAAACATCTAATCGAACAAATCCACACACCCACACATACTCCACACACACCCCACACACACACACCCCAAATACACCCACACACACACACACATCAGCCTTTTTTATTGTTATTTAACAAAGGCCCTACTTAGAACTCTATTAACCTATCTAGTAAAACCCATATAATAATAACAAAATCAATTCTATACCCAGCTTTCAAATACTGCCATTATCCATATTAAAGCAACTGGAGGGTAGATCACATCACCCGTTCCTAATTCAATTTGAACCAATAAATAAGGAGCTGCGCAGAATTAATTGCGCACGCGTTTATAAATTACTTTAGAACTGTGGGGGAGTGTAATGGAAATTAAAAGGGAATTGTAATCGTTATTTATATTATGACTTTGATTTTATTGTTTGGTTGGGAATGGAAGAACGTTATTATTTGAATGTGTTGAGTTTATTATTTTAATGATCATAGTGTATTGCATTTCATATTATTTATTTGAAGTGATCTTTCCAACTTAGTTTTGTAAGTACAGACGCCAGCACATATAGCTACTACAATCTCTCAAATTTCTTTAATCGATTTTCAACTTTATCGCAAAAACATTAGGTTCAAGGTTGATTAGGAAAATTTGACAGTTTCGGGTAGGTTGATGTGCTGGTGTCTGTACCTATTTTTTTTTCATGTGTATAGTTACTATTTAGTTAGTTGTGGGCTGATTTTTCAATCGACAGACAATTTTAATTCGTAGAATAAAATTGTCGCCGGATAGATTTTGCATGGAAGAACTGTCAAAAATTCAAAATTATTCCTCCGATAAAATTACCTGGCATTGAAAAAATCAGCCCTAAGTAGAATAAAGACAAGAATACTCATGCATTCATTATTTACATTTTTAAATTACATTTCAATAGGCGCTTTTCAAAACCATTTTTTATCGTTTGCAAGTGCATTAGCGATGAAAAAATGCCAAATTACATTAAAATTATCTATCATAGTCTTAAATACTTTTAGTATTTTTTACGTGCTTCGAGCCGGATCTACCACGCACTATGCATCTTCAGTTTTTTGTTATTCTAGTAATCAATACCAGCTAGTTATAGATATTATAGTTTACATTAAAATCCTTTTTACGTCCTACGGAAACAAAAGTAAATGGAAAAGAAACAGCAAAAGGAGTGTGTAAGGATCTTAGCAGGTGGCGCTCTGTAGTTTCTGCCTACCCACCCCCATGGGAAAAAGAAAAAAAAATGGATGAAATCGGTAAAGTCGTTCTCAAGTTATGGCGTGACCAAGGGAAATGGGGATTATTTTTTATAATATACAGGGTTATTGGAAAAACACCAACAACCTCTTAAGAGGTCATTGTACTCGTCATTATGAACAACTTTTTAGCGCAAAAAAAATCAGCTGTTCCCTACATTTTGACGACTCAACCGACCATAAAAGTAGGGAACAGCTGATTTTTTTCGCGATTTCAGGTTTGGTCCCATAGTAAAAGTTGTTCATAATGACGAGTACAATGACCTCTTAAGAGGTTGTAGGTGTTTTTCCAATAACCCTGTATAGATTACTTTTACTGTAACTAATAAACCGGTACTGGCACTAGTTAAAATATATTTTTTTAATTTCATATAAACCTACATGGGCACTTACGAAACGTCAGAAGCTAGGTTTAACTCAGCCTTTAGCAGTCCAATTCTGGACATAGGCCTCTCCCAGGCTGCGTCACAACACCCTGTCCTCCGCCTTCCGCATCCAGTCTGTCCTAGAAGCTAGGTACACGGCTCCAATTGATCTTTTTCTAAGAGAAGCCCGCAAGAAATTCCACGTTTAATCTTTTAAAAATAATTGGCTTTTACAATATTTAAAAATTACAGTGTTGTGTACCAGGTACTTAACTTTACTTTATCTACTTATTTCCCAAAACATCACCAGCCTCCCGTATTATACAAAGACTTTACAATTTCATCTCCCATCTCCCCACAAATTCTGTAGCCATCATAATAGTCCGCTGTAGATACAATCTCACGCTACACTGGTGTCCGTCTGACGTGCAGGCGTTACGGAGTTGCCTCCTGCTGAGCTTAGCTATTGTGAGCACAGAGACGGATTGATGGTAAACGGACCATTAGAATATTGTACACAACATCGTTTTCATTGGCGCTTGAGTTAGGATTTAGATTCAATCTTGAGTTTTGTAGTTAGATGATTTGCAAAACTTACAAGGCAGTGTTTAAAGATGTTTTGTAGTGTTTTTGTTAAAGACAAAAGCTCAGTTTTAACTGGGGTTCCACTGGGCAGGACTGAATTGGATAGTAAATTAATATCCAATTATTGAATTCTCGCTGCTAAGGTGGATGTAGCCAAACACATATGCTATAATTATGTACTATTGCCAAAGCCTATATCTGACCATTTTGAAAACAAAATCCCGTGCACATGATGACCACAGCTGCGTCCGTAAGTAAAACAAAAGAGGATCCTTTTGAGGTCGACTAATAATATGCGCTGCAAGCAGGAATAGTGCTTATAGAGCGGTCAGATATACCTAGATTTTGGCGATAGTACATCGCATAATTTCGACTGTCGACATTATCATCGATAAACACACTTACAACGTTGCTAATAAACAGTCAGAAATCGAATTCCAACCAAAAGCGCCCATAAAAAAACTTGTAGTTACTGATTCTTTTTAAAAGATAGGTACGATTTAAAATTCTTCTCTGCATTATTAGCAGTTTCTACATTCCTCTCCCCAAATGCATCCCTGCACACCACTTCACCCGAAATCCAAAAACACCCAATGCCCCAGGATTCTGCTAATTATTAGGAGTATAATGGCCCAACCAATTTATGGCCCTCAACAAAGATATATGGTCATTTAATGGCCTGTCGCGGCCACAAACGGTCTTTTGTCTTGTTCTATGGACAAATACTGGTCCTTTGACCATTCAGACTGTGTTTGGCCTTCATAATTGGCCATGTAAAGTTTTATGAATAAGCCCTTTGTAGTGATCATTAGTTTATTATTTTGTGGGGTTTGAGTTGTTCTTGTTATGTTGGTAACAAAGTAGTGGGATTAATGTTTTATGACGAAATTAGTGAGATAGGAATAGAACAATGATAGGTTTGTTTATTTTTTATTGTTGGGTTGGTTGAGGTTATTTATATTCCATTGCACTTTATTGTACATTGAAGTGATGTTGTTAACTTAAAGTATTGTTGTCACACCATTGCGACATTGGCCGTTTTCTCCTGCAATTAGGCCCTATGTACACAACTCAGTCTCTTTACTGAACGTCGCTCTAACCACAACGTAAAATTATCGTGTGAGCTTGTACATGCGCATACGGCTACGGCAACGTGCCGAAGTGCCGCCGCGTCATCAACAGGCTTCCACAGTGATCCATACAAATGTTGATATAAGATTTCTATGCACACAACAATGACGACCGTGCCTAAGCGGCGAATTAACCGCAGTTTCTCACAACAAAATCGTTGATTTTCATGGCAAGAAAAACGTGTACAGATACTACGTTGGCCTTTTAAAAGACCCCAAAACGCATACTTACGACATGCATATCATCATCTGCCTAGCCTTTTCCCAACTATGTTGGGGTCGGCTTCCAGTCTAACCGGATGCAGCTGAATACCAGTATTTTACATGAAGGTCGCTTCATGTAAAATACTACTGCCTATCTGACCTCCACAACCCAGTTACTGGGTAATACGATACCCCTTGGTAAGACTGGTTGTCAGACTTTCGGGCTACTGACGACCCGTAACGACTGTCAAAGATCCACGAATGACAGCCGGGACCAACGGCTTAACGTGCTTTCCGAGGCACGGAGGGGACTTGGTATGTGAAAATGGTCACCCATCCACGGACCAACCGCGGCAAGCGTAGCTTAACCTGATCGATTGACCCGTGCGGCTGTTATTACTTAGCCACAAGCCCCACTTACGACATGCATATACGACCCCTATATTACGACTCGAAATTAGGATAAAGATTGTGGCTTAATGCTGTACATTGTAGTTGGTAAGCCTTAATAAAAATAAATGAGCAAGTTTATGAAAGAAATGACGATCATTTCTTTCTCTTTCTTAGCTCAATGATGAAACACAGAGTGTTCGTGTTAGCGACACGCCTTGACACCCACTAGTAACTGTTTTGTATCCAAGGACCACCTTATACAAAACAACAACTTATAAAGTTATGTTTCACACTTATCTACATGGTTTTTCTATCAACATCGATATATTTTCTCCTAAACATATACAAAACACATAGAACTTCCTTTAATAAAATACTTAAAGAATGTATTATAAAAGAATCTTGTCCTATCCTACTCAACTCCTACGCAGCTAAGTTTAAAACAAAATGGAGGTACAATATTGTAACTCGATTCCTTGTCGAAACTACACGAGTATTGAAACAATTGACGATCGAAACCCATGTTCGAATTTACGTAACATTATGCTGTGTAGGTATAATAATATTTTGTCATACATTTGTAGGACGTAGGATGTTGTATTTCTAAAAATACATTATAATCATATAGAAAAAGAACAAAGCGCGTTTCAGTTTTTTTTTATTCATCATCTCATGTGACTAGCCTTTTTCTTTCAATCCCAACTATATTGAGGTCAGCGTCCATTCTAATGGATACAACTGTATACCAGTATTTTACATGGAGCGACTTTTTTTTTTTTTTTTATTTCGCAGTGGAAATCCTCGTGGACTTTCTTCATCGTGGGGGTGACCGAGGGGACTCTTACCGGCTAAAACCACCGCGGTGTTCCGCCTCTGCCTATGGCCGGGGGTGCGGGAATCGCATAAGCATTCACCGGCCTATCTGACCATAACTCCACAACCCAGTTACTGGGTAACATGATACCCCTTGGCGATAGACGTTTTAGTTCTTTATATTGTGGTCCAATTCCAGTCTAACTGGATGCACTAGATGAAGAGTATTTTACATGGAGCGACTGCCTATCTAACCACAACTCCACAACCCAGTCACTGGGTAACACGATACCCCTTGGCGGCTGACGTTTTAGTAGCTCTATACCTATTAGTCTTATTTTTTTTTTCTCCTAGTCAGCATGAGCTACACAAAAATAAACTCATGACTTGGATACCAATTAGAAAGATTAGACGCAGTGCTGACCTCAAATTCAAAGCATTTATTTCAATTAAACCATTTACAGGCACTTTTGAACTGTCAAGGAGTCGATCAGTCAGAAAAATATGAAGCTAGTTGCCCATTCCAAAGCGTAGTAGGTACCTACCTTAATGTTGAATTATAGTAGCAGCGCCCCGCGGTTTCACCCGCATAAGTTTCAATGCCGTGGTAATATTGGGATGAAAAGTGTCCTATATGTTAATCCTGGTTACAAACCATCCATGTGTGCCAAATTTCATCCAAATCCGTTCAGTAGTTTTTGCGTGAAAGAGTAACAAACATCCATCCATACAAACTTTCACGTTTATAATATTAGTACACTTCACCTGACTACCTACTTCATTTCACCAGCTGTCTGTGGTTACATGGAGTCTATTGAATTAAGCCTACCATTTCGATTCACGAAAATATAAATGTTCTTATGGGCCTCATCGTATGTAAAACAAAATAAAGAGTCTTCCTTTGTGTGTGGGTGACAAAACAACAATGGTTTTGTATGAGCAGCATACACTTTAAACTGATGATAATCGTTGTTGCTGTGGTAATCTGGTTTACCAAGGGTGGTAAGTGGCTGTTATGTATACTAAATATACTGATTTGGCCTAAAGGAATACGACTTGACAGAACATTTTCATCTTTTGAACGAAATTCCAAAGTTCGCTTAAAAAATGACGGAATTTAAAAAAACATATCCATCGGGGTTACAAAAAATATTATTTAAAAACCTGATTTTGAGTAACTAACTAACTAGCAAAAACGTGCTTGATCTTTAGACACGTTTGATGTGTGTAGTTTAGTTTATACAGTTTCGTGACACAACATAAAAACAATTTGCCCGTTTTTCTCCATGTAGAGTACGTACTAAGCTTTAGAATGGGCAACTAGCTTCATCTTTCTGACTGACCGACCCCTTGACAATTCAAAAGTGCAAGTAATTATAAATCTTATAATTACTTGCACTTTTGAATATATTTATATTTTTTGAATATATATTATAATTATAAATCTTAATCTTATCTTGATTTTTATGAGAATAGAACTATGATGTTTTATTGGCATAAGATGAGACTGTCCTATTACTTCTCCGTGAACAATACATAAAGAATCGTATTTTAAAACGACGATTCAGCTTAAATCATCATCATCAGTCTACAACTTACAGTCATCTGCTACACATAAGCCTCTCACACTGCACGCCATTTAACTCGATTCTCGGCAACTCTCATCCAACTGCTACCAGCCACCCTGCGAAGATCGTCGCTCCACCTAGCCTGATGGCGTCCCACCTTACGTTGCCCGATTCACCATCTCCAGCTTAAATATCGATTTAAAATTGTCTGATTTCATAGTCATCTCAAGACTAGTTAAATCGAGACACATGCTTGAGTATTGTCCTAGAATACAACCTCATATCTCCCCAAGGAACAAAGCTTAACAACACAAATACCCATCCCTAGATTGTATCGGGGCAAAAAAGTCGTACACTCCTGCGCATGTACAGCCCTATTGTCAAGATGGTTGCCTCCCTAAATAATAGAGACATCAGACAGCACAAGGCGGCTATAACTTATTCAAATTAGCCGTAATACGATACCCAGCTCTGTCGTGTACGTGCGCCCAATATCTGGGATCTTTGTGGCTTTTTGAGTGGAGATGTGTTTGGGTATGGGATGCAGTGGTAGCGATGGTGAGGAGATTGCTTGCGATGGTTTTGGTATTTATAGCTAAAGCAGCGTTCTGTGAGTTTTCTGAGGTTACCTCGTTTGTTTTCACAGCATATTCCTATTTTTAATAAGCTACCTCTCCAATCCTGTGTTTACAGTCTTCAATTGTTTTTTGTCCTTATGCGTCTGCAAAAAAATATAGAAAGAATCCATTTTTATGAGCAGCCCTCCCTTAGGTTTTGGTCAATGGGAGAACAGGAGAATTATCATCGAAGTTCAGTTTGCTTCAGTATATATCTGCACAAACAATACTAGCTACCGCAAAGGTCTAGTTTGGACACATTAAGTATGTTCCTAGTTATCATAATGTTCTGGAACATGTGAGTCAAATACAGCATAGCATTAACACCATCAACTCAGCCTATCGCAGTCCATTGCTGGACATAGGCCTCTCACAGACTGCGCCACAACACCCTGTCCTCCGCCTTCCACATCCAGTCCGTCCCAGCAACCTTCTTTAGGTCGTCCGTCCATCTAGCTGGTCCTCCCGCATTAACACATAGTTTAAAACGGTAACGTCCTCTTATCTTCCAATTTTTACTACCTTACTCCCATTTCTCGCTTCCCATCGCATCGCATCACCCTCCAACTGTACCACAGCCCCTAACCAACTCATTCTCGCACCAAACACGGCGCTTAGTGTCATCTGATTTATATAAAGTTATTTTGTAAAGAATTATATTAGGGACGTGCCTGTAATGCTGCCTAATGAGTTATGTCTGTAAGAGACATGTAAACATGAGCTCGCATGATTAGTCGTGTGTTTACGGAGATATTTTCACGCTGACTACGTTCTGTAAGTTATGATGTAACTTTATATTTTGATGTGCGTTTGTTTTAGAATTATTTTGTGTGGTGGGTGCGTACAAAGTGTCTCTATTATTGTGGGTTTTTTAGAAGGTGACTAGGAGGTTTATATATAAAAGCTTGGAGATCAAAATTCATCCCACGGGAACGTAATACCGGGGAAAACAAGTACATATTCTATGGCCTAACCCAGTTCATCGTCTACTTGTGATTTTTTTTTATAGAAATCCAAAAAGCCGTTAAGGCGTGAAAAAGTGAACAGACGTCTGTCATTACAGGCACATGTGACGTAACAGCTTTGTCCCTGGGATGGCAATGCGCCTGCGATGATGCCTCTGTATGTATGTACTGCAGATGACGATCATTTCTTCAGATTCTGCTCTAGAGAAAACTAGTAAATACATGTATAGAGGTATGAGGAACAGTGTATACAGTTCACTCATCCTCCACAGAAAAGGGAGGATCCTCCGACCAGACTGGTGTTGTGTCTGGCGGGCAACTGCCCAATGTTTGATGTCGGGACGTTGTATGTATGCTAGTTGCGCGGTAAACTCTGCTTGCGAGATGCAGAATTTTGCGTGACGTCAGTATGACGCGTTGTTCGCATGTGGCGTTGTAGACACCGTTACACATGATCCAAACAAACAGAAAGGCAAGATCGATCAAGTTCGTTAAAAATCCGATTGAAAATTAGAAGCCTTATAAAAATTCCACCTGTCAAAGATGCCCCAACCGTCACACAACGAACTTTATACCACCATTTGAGTTCTAAACAAGACTTCCGAAAGATATGTGACATCAGAATACGGCATTACAATATATTAAATTATACGAATAGGTGACTTCCCGCCGCTTGATGGCCGTCTGTCCATTGTATGGTAGCTCAGTGGCTACCTTATGTCAAGAAGTAAAAATATGACGAAGGCCTACTGAATATAAATATTAGTAGAATGAATCATTATAGTACCTACTCTACGTTATGTGACAGTAGAGTACTAGTCAGTTGCTGGGCTAATACATGGAATTCTATGACATTGTTCTCCTCGATATTATTTTACACCCTCCCTTTTTTTACTTTTTCTGGTAGGTATATTTGTCATGAACACAAAAGTTAAAAAAAAAACAAAGAAAAAAAAGAAAGAAAGAAAAAAAAAGAAAGAAAAGAAAAAAAGAACGAAAGAAAAGAGAGAAAGTCATCATTTTAGCATTTTCGAGGCCTGGTAGTCGTGGTTTACAAAAAAAAATGCTTTGTCCAGGAACAGATAAGATATAAGTACATATATTTATTTGCTCAAATGTGTACACATTTAAGAATAAAAACGTGCATGCACAGAAACTTGATTAAAAATCGACAACATCGGTAGATATAGATAGAGTGTTCGCTACAACCAGCACCCTAATTGCGTAACACACAATCAAACTCAATCTGAATCATTTTGAAAAATATTGCTAATCCATTGCTTCATATGTTCAAAAAATGTGTCTCCTCAACAACGTAAATAACGCAATGAATGTGGTTGAACTGTCAAAATGAAACCGATTCCGATTGATCGTGTGTTACGCAATTAGAGTGCTGTAAACAATTTCTGCAATTGCAATTGCTTTTAAACAAACACAATACAATATAAGAGTCATTATTGCTCGTCTAAAACATGGGCAATATTGGGCAGTGCAGTTTGCTTTTGCAAGTTATGCATGGAGTCAACCTTCTGTTTTCTATCTCCATATTGCTACCACGGTTAAGAAGATATCCTAACTTTTGAATAAAATTAAATTGAAATTGCTGTCTACTTTATAGGATTTATGGTCAATTTTGGATTTTTGCTGTGTTTTGTTATGTAAAACCATTCTGAATTTGAATGCTGCTGTGTCGTATTGAAAAGAAATGGGTTTATTATAGTATCTGGTTCCGTTCAGAGTGTAGGAAGTGTCGTTCTTTAGCTTGGGAGTTCATTCTTACGCAAATGACAAGCTTGAAGCTCATTTATTCAATATTGACTTACAGTAAGTGCTTTTTGAACGTCTTGGTGACTTCATGGCCCCCCTAAAGCGCCCACCCTACACAGCTTCTTGATTTAATTTTTTTACTCCAATCCTCAGCAAGACACATCTCAAAAACGATTTAGTAGGCATTTTTCTTTAATTTTAGGGTTCCGTACCTCGAAAGGAAAAAACGGAACCTTACAGGATCACTTTGTTGTCCGTCCGTCCGTCTGTCAGTCTGTCAAGACCCTTTTTCTCAGGAACGCGTGGAGGTATCAAGCTGGAATTAATATCAAATACTCAAGTCAAGTTTTGAAAAAATCAAAAGATACAGCCGTTTACGCCGCAAGTTTTCGACACTCGCAATGGAATCAAAACCTACAGGGTACTTTCCGTGAACTCAGAATCTTGGAATTTGGTACGAAGCAACAACGTCTTATAGCACAGATAAAGGAAAAATTGCGAAAACCGTAAATTTTTAGTTACATCATATAATAAAAATATTTTTAATAATTTTAAATTATACGGAACCCTCGGTGCGCGAGTCCGACTCGCACGTTTTACTATCCTTGGTTCTAAAGGACTGGCCGGTTGTACCAAAAGACAGAATTGTGTGGAAAAGGGAGAGGCAGGCCTTTGCCCTACAGTGGGACAATACAGACTAGTTAGATTAGATCCTAGATTACTTTACAATTGCCCAGAGGTGTTTTTTACAATTTGATAGTCAAAGTATGGAAGTATGACTTATGTATAACCATTTGGCCAGTGTATATTTCTACAGACCAGCCGTTAGATAGAACAGGTTATAGGACTTTTTTAACACATGTTTCTAGACAATCTATTTCTAGCATAGAAATTTTTCGTCAGTTATCAAAAAGAAATCAGCTCTTTCATTGAAAAAGTGGTCAAAATATATGGTACTTAGAGCAATTTTTTTTTTCAATAGTCGAATAAATTTCATCTCAGGGAGGTTCAGAATTCATGGTTACAGTTTGCGCACTGGTTAAAAATGTATCCTGTATAGCTTTCTTATTTTCCAGGTAGATAGTTTGCAGGGTTTGGACGAACTTCCACAGACAGTTTGCCGGCACAATCCAACATCAATGTTGCGTAAAATTATTTATAAACTTATAATAACTTACTCCACGACCGGACAGCTGTCATTTCATACAAAGATCATGAAAATGACCAAGTAATTCACTTAAACTTAACAAAACAAGATGTCACCGAGTCCACGTGTCTATGACAATTTATGATATTCCGACACCTTTTCTAATATATTTTTTGTGAGTTCGTGACCATCTGTCGCCATTGTGTGAACGAGAAACTAATGGTTTTTGTATAGAGTTCTAATTTTGCGTTAAATTTTAACAATGTTGTTGTGTGAATGTTGTAAAAGTATGTTTGCATGGTCAGTTAATGATATTGAATGTAATGTTGAGTTGTCACTCGATTTTATACGGGTCCAATTGATTTGCAATGCATTGCTACTTACCTACTTAAATGTACAGCGGGGTGATTACGTAACACAATATCAGTAGCAATGGCTATCATTGTGACAGTTCAACAACATTCATTGCGTTATTTACATTGTTGAGCAGACAACTTTTTCAAACATATGAAGCAATGGATTAGCAATATCTTTCAAAATGTTTCAGATTGTGATTTAACCCATCACGTCTGTTAAGTTTTTCCAGCTAGATATCTAATAGAGTCCGACCGAAAGTGGTGTTTGGTTTTCGACCGAAAATGAAAACGAAATTTTCGGCCGAATGTTCCCAATGTTCCCATCTTCAGCAATGTAGTATGTTCAATCTGTCAGTCAGTCACAAAACCGTTTCATAAGTAAAGTCAACAGAAAATCTGTCCAACTTCAACAATTCACAGTTGCGTGTTACAATTCACAACTACTGTCAGACTAACCAACAAAAAATCTCTTAACTGACTTTAAAAGGGATCAAAAAGCACCACTTTAGAAGTGACCATGTCTAATGAAAAGCCCACAATATCACAATGGGTAGCTAATTGAAATCGACACTGGGACACAATAGGATACAACAGTCATACGATTGAACGAGGGTGCAGCAAAAAATTTGGACATCTGGTGGGTACTGGGATGGGTGTTCGACTGAGTTGAGTGCGCGGTTTGAAATGGGCATTTATGGCTGATTCCTATAATTTACGAACCGTTATTGGTTAAAATTAAGACTCTTGTATCTTTCAGAAGTAGCTATCATAGGTAAAATTAGCTTAGGTACTAATCTATATACCTACTGCCCAGTTTGGCATATTGGCAATAAAAAATGCTACCATTGGCTTACCAATGGTAGCATCTTTTATATACCTAGAAACAACTACGAATCGGTTTGCTTACAAAACGATTCGTTTTTGTTTCTAGGAACCGAGCACTATCGTCAAGTCTTCTCGTCGCCTATCCCTCAGTGTTTGAAGACTAAGGTCTTCAACCAGTGCGTCCTCCCCATCATGACATATGGCGCCGAAACATGGACACTGACGGTCGGGCTGGTCCACAAATTCAAGGTCGCTCAGCACGGTTTGGAGTCTCTTTGAAGGATAAATCAGGAATGAAATTATCCGGAAAAGAACCGGAGATACCGACTTAGCTTGCAGAGTAAGCAAACTGAAGTGGCAGTGGACTGGCCATGTTTGTCGAAGGACCGATGGCCGGTGGAGCAGACGAGCCCTGTAGTGGAGACCGCGTATCGGCAAGCGCAGTGAGGGACCCCCAGCTAGATGGACGGATGACCTACAGAAGGTTGCTGGGACGGACTGGATGCGGAAGGCGGAGGACAGGGTTTTGTAGCGCAGCCTGGGAGAGGCCTATGTCCAGCTGTGGACTGCGATAGGCTGAATTGATTGAGTACTATAAATGTATAGGTACTTATTATAAATTAAAGTCGTTTTTCGTGTCTGGCTGTATGACCGCGTTGTTGTTCTAAGCTACGCCATGGTTTTTGATGCGGTTTTCACCATTACCTATTTAGATCATTTATTGCGGAAGGTATATGTAAGTAAGTATATACCTTAAGAATAAAAATGTAACTTACAAGTAATAAAGAAATGACTATTATTTAAAATTACTGGCTCATTAATAGAATAAATTCATATTTATGCCATGTTTAAAAAAAGCAACACTGTTTTTCAATTTCTCAATGGTATGTATGTACCCATTCGATACTTATTTTTAACCAAAATACCGTTTGTTTGAGACCTATTAAATACAACTTCTAATTAAGGGACGGGTTAATCCTTCCGAAAACCACATCATCAAATATTTCGTTCTTTTGCCTCTGTATCAAAAGATCGCACCCTACATCGTTGAACAGACAACACTATCTAACAACAATTTGCAACCAATTGAGCATGCACTGGTATTCACACCCCACGGATAACAAGAGAATGCTCACTCCATGGATAGAATTATAACCATTGGTATGGTGATAAACTAAACTTATAAATAGGTGCAGTTTATTTTTGTGAATTATTCTAAATATGTTAAAATCGAACCACTATGTTAAAGATCTCTAGATAAAACATGCTTGTCTTAATTTGTCTACATAAAACATGGGATAAGGACGAGCGGTAGGACGATACATAAGCATAATCAGCCACTAACGTTCCCACAGCAAGGACACAGGCCTCCTCTCTGTGAGAGGGAGTGGACCATCATCCACCACGCGGACGTGCAGGAATTTTTCTAGAAGACACATTCATTTAATATGAAACCTGCTAAATTGTATTAGTTTGGGAACCACGCCGACTGCATACAACCTTCCTGCATAGTGCCTTTCATTTTGAGAAATCAAAAACGGTCGTGTGTAATTTAATTGTTGAGCAGGCGTATTTTTCTAACATTATGAAGTAACAAGCATCCATCCATCCATCCATACAAACTTTCACGTTTATAATATTAGTAGGATGGATAGGATTAGGAATTTACTTCAAATCCTTCGGATTGTGATAGAATGTGTGTTAAGCAATTGGGTCCTGGTCGTAAAGTAAGACCTTAGTGTGGTTTTATTTAGTGATACAAATAAACTCCAATTAAAACACACATTATGAGATGGATCAACACCACAAAATTGCAATTTCTCCACAGTCAAACCAAAAAGGACAATGACCATTTAAATAAAACCAACATACACCCTTTTGACTCTCAACAACACTGCTTATTTCACGGTATTCAACTATTCACGGCTGCCGCAAAAGAAGTCTTTTTTGCAACCACTTGAAAGTTATACTTTTTTTTTTGAAAACTTAAACCAATTTGCTCTAGTGGATTAACAGGGGTTGAAATTCGAGTCAGGAGTGGATTTAAAAAAGGACACGATTATAGGAAAGATTTAATGAGTTTGTGCGGTTGACTTTGAAGGATTTAAAAAGGACGTTACGCGTTTTTGTATGTGAAGTATTGAGGCGTGTTGTGAGATCTTCTTGAATATAGTTTTACGAAGCTTTTGATTATTTGATTTGCGAGCAATTAATTGTTTGCTTTATAAAGGGGTTTGTGGCTTAGTAATAATAGCCGCACAGGTCGATCGATCAGGTTAAGCTACGCTTGCCGCGGTTGGTCCTTGGATGGGTGACCATCTTTACATACCAAGACCCATCTGTACTTCTACTCTCGCAGTAACATACATCGCGGTAATGAACTTCGCAACTAGGTATGATTTACACTAACGTTAAGCCGTTGGTCCCGGCTGTCATTCGTGGATCTTTGAAATTCGTTACGAGTCGTCAGAAGCCCGAAAGTCTGACAACCAGTTCTACCAAGGGGTTCTGTATTACCCAGTAACTGAATTGTGGAGGTCAGATAAGCAGTCGCTCTATGTAAAATACTGGTACTCAGCTGCATCCGGTTAGACTGGAAACTGACCCCAACATAGTTGGGAAAAGGCTAGGCAGATGATGGTTGCTTTTTAAGAGGACTTGAGTTTATTTTCTCCGTATTACACACACAGCAAGTATTCTTTTCGTGAACGTATACCTTACCGAACGTATACACTAATGTGAATGTAGGGCAATTATTGTAATAAAAACATATCAAATCAAATCAAATCATTTATTTCTTTGCAAACATGGGTAATAGTACAAAGGTGTTTTTTTAAATAAAGTTCTCCATATTCTACCGTCACATGGGCATGCAAAGGTTTATAATAATTCCAAATAAAAAATCACATTCAGATCATTGGAATTACAATATAGATTAAAAAGATAAAAAATGTCAGCGTGTTACAGTAATAAAACAATAAAATAATAATTTAGCCAATCACAATAATTAATAATAATAATAATAATATAATAATATCCCTGGACATTTCATTTTTAATTATGTCAATCAGAGTAACAGTATGTCAATCATCATATAAAACAAACATACACAACCTACCCTCGTGTCTATACTTTCCGAAGTGGTAGTAACACACTCATATTTCCCTAATAAAATCATCTTATGTCCAATAACAAAAGAGGCGCCAATCACATTTTTTTCATTAGCCTGGGCACAGATCTATAGGTGGTGCTCCACCAGGCTACTACTGGAAATTTTCAAATGGATGCCACTTATCCCTTCGTATATAGGAACGTGGATCCACGCGATACACAGTGGCTTTTTCAAATATTTCTGTAATTACGGCATTCAACCGGTTTAAAGAGAGAGCAGTGGTGGCCCAGTAGTAACTGCCGCGAATTACGAGTAGTAGGTCATAGGTTTGAACCCAGACGCTTTAATTTGTGTAATTTATGCCATCACCACTGCTCTCAAAACGGTGAAGGAAAACATCGTGAGGAAACCGACATGTCCTAGAACCAAAAATTCGAAGACATGTGACATCTAACAACCCGCACTGGGCCCGCGTGGTGGATTACGTTCCACTCCCTCTCACAGAGAGGAGGCCTGTGTCCCAGCAGTGGGAACATTATAGGCTGAATATGTAACCGGTTAAAAGAAAGACAATTGGAGCTCACCGGAAAGAAATCTCTAAACAAAGGAGAGTCCACATCAGGAATCAGACAAGAAAGTCCACGTCTTCACCAGATGAGCATAAGTCGCAACAACATAACGACCATGTCACACGTCGATCGCATATACTCGCATGTACCTACCATAGTAGGTACCCGCGTACTGCCGCTCATTTGCTGCTATCACTCATCTGGATGTACTCGGAAACTGTTTAGATAAGCACCGTTGGATGTGGGGTTTTCCAGTTGTGTCGACTGTAAAATTACGAAGTTTGTGTCGGAATGGAACAAAGGTCTAAAATTCGGTAGTAACAAGTAAAGCCGTGTCAACTCAGGCAGACAATATTTTGTCAGTAACGGTCAAGAGAAAATTTTGTAGTGAAAAGAATTTAGATATGTTTGAAAAATTGAAAAATAGTATATACAAGGTACCTATTTTATAATATATAAATAAAATAGGTACCTTGAATTTAATATTTTCACCACCCTTGGTTGACTGGTAGAGAATGCCTAAGGTATTAAGTCCGCCTTTGTACCTTTTTGCGTGAAAAGTTTAAATAAATAAGTATTTGTTTATTTCTCTCTGTCCCGAAAAACTAGTCCGAGCATGAACTTCACCTTACCAAAAGCCATCGATTGACTTTTTTATTTGATTAGAACAACTGTCTTCCAGTTTATCATCCTCTAGTCTCAGATGATTGATACCTTTATTAGTAATCTTATCCAGTCTATTAATTTGTCATTGAAATTATAAATTCATAAACTTAATACAAAATTTCATATCTAAAAATATTCTTATAATGTACCTGGTTCTGATCTGCATGTGCCTAGCTTATTATTTAATATTTCTACACCAGCAATGGTAGTATGTGTGAAACAATGTTTAATGTACTATATACTGAGAAATAAACAAATACTATAGATACTATACTAAGCAGTTTCAAAGTTATTATTTTTAAGAATTATCTTATCAAATCTATTCAAGATGGTTCCTTCCTTGTTACCGTGTCGACACAGCGGTGCATTGGACTACCGCCTCTGCGTCGTCGTCAGGATTGTGTGGTGTGTGACATGTTTTGCCGGAATTCTGTCGATTCCGCGACACTCTAGGCTTACATGGACTTATGCAAATTATGTTACATAACTGACTAATGGTCTATTCAAAGAATACAAGATTCTTTATATCTTCTCACCAATCCATAGGCAGGACTGGACCTGTGCAAGAAATTGTAGGTACTAATAATTTCTTTCCATTTAAAATTATTTAGGGGCCTCTGCGAGTTGACTTCGGCCCCTCGTACGCCTTCCAAAGGTTCCTAGATATGTCACATACATTTTTTAAACTATCGGGCCTCTGCCAGTTGGGGTCGGAGCTGGATCCCGAGAAATATCAAAAGACGTAAAAAATAATAATACTTAATTTGGTTTTGTTTAGTTTACATTCTAGTTTAATTATTTTTAATTGAAAAAATCTAAGATTTCAATATTTCAGTAAGAGAAAAACTTTCTCTTCACTTCAAACCAAGTAGGTACCTAAATTAAAATTGGGTACAGACGCCAGCACATCGAGCTACTACAATCTGTCAAATTTCTTTAATAGATTTTCAACTTTATCGCTGAAGCATTAGGTTGAAGGTTGATTGGGAACATTTGACAGTTTTGGGTAGCTTGATGTGCTTGCGTCTGTACATTTTCTTTCTAGTCTTTGGGAAAAAAAAGGGAAAAATTTCTGTGACCTAAACCAACAAAATAATAGAAAAATGCAATGCAACCATATCAAGTCCGACCGCAATGTCGAACTACTGCACCACCATATAATCTCCTCCTTGCAGGTCATAAGTCAACTCATTGATGTAGCAGGAACACGTTACACTATCGCACACAACATTATGTGGCACATCAAGTGCTATTATGTTGAACATAACGTGCTATTAGTGACAGAGTAGCTCTGGGAACTTTATGTTGTAGGGATACCAACTTGCATTGAGAACGAGGAAAGTTTAAGAAATTACAGCACCCTAATTGCGTAACACACGATTAATCGGAATCGGTTTCATTTTGGCAGTTCAACAACATTCATTGCATTATTTACGTGTTGAGCAGACAAATTTTTCGAACTTATGAAGCAATGGATTAGCAATTTGCTTCAAAATGATTCAGATTCTGATTGATTGTGTGTTACGCAATTGGGGTGCCGGACTGTTTAACTTCTTAACGCGTAAGCAATGTTTTTGTTGTGCCGATATCTATAAGCAGCAGGCTGGTTGCTAGTTGTCATAGGGTTTCGCTGAATCGGTCTGAATACCAACCCTTGTCGACCTATAGAAAAAAATTAAAGGGTGAACAGAACAGTATACTTCAAAGTCAAAAAATCAGCAATGGCCTTTCAACTCTGATTCTGCTTCGACTAAACCCAGCTGCGTTCTTGCCTCTGCAATATCTATGTGTATTGGGGTCCTCTTTGACCCTGATTCCATTAATCCATCTTGCGTGGTACACCCTGTCTAAGTTCCAGAATCGTGACATTCTAAAGTCCTACGCATTTTTCCTTGAATGTTTTACAATGTCTTGAGTATGAATGTCGATGGCTATAAAAGTAGGGGAAGACCAAAGAAACGATGGATGACTGTGTTAATAATGAATGATATGGTTAAAACAGGGTGACTACCGATGACGACTACTACCTGTTAGTCGTCATCGGTAGTCACCCTGTTTTCAGGAGAATGATGATGATGACGATGTTTTACAAAGATCTAATTAATTTACATATTCCAACCCCAAAGAACGAAAATTAAATAACCTACGGAATTCAGTTTCAACTTCCTGTTTCAAAAACAATACTATGCCAAGGAATACCCAGGAACGACCAAAACCATGGCCACATCGCCCCCACGTACGACCAATGACGGTTTTTTTTAGGAAATCGGAACACAAAATGGTCGTTCTTCAAACGGGTTGCGAGACAATTGTCGTTGTTTTACGGTTTTTACGGTAATATGTAGTTTATTGTTGATTTTCTTCGGATAAGACATATTCGAGGAAATTCGCGGGTCACCTCTGTCTGGGTTAAAGCGGGTCCTGCAATTAGAGAGTTTTTGTGGGAATGAGGACGAATTAAATGCGGTAGCTGAGATTACCAAGTAGGATTTGTGCGCAGTTACCAGGTAAATAGACGAATCGTTGGTACCTAATTACTACTAAATTGTAGATTATTTGAAATTGCTGGAATGCTTTATGCCGCATCTTCACCATCATGATCGCCTCGATAAGATATTGTTTATTTGACAAAAACAGTGCTTATGTTTTCTTATAGTATACATTGAAAGCTAGGTTAACATAAAAAAAAAAGTAAGACGCAAAGGAAGCATTTTCCTTATGAACTCCACACTAGGTTTAATGAGCTCATGATTCTGCTATGAGAGTTCTCTGCTGCCTTTCTCTCAGAGAAGGTATAGGTAACTTATGAGGATAACCACAAAACGACAAGAACTGGTATGATGCTAGAAAGAGTGGAATGTATGGAAACTAATGACAACTTAACGCAGAATGATTGCAAAATAAAATCGGTTGCATATTTATTTTATTACAAGAAGACAGTAGTGGCTGTGGGCTGGCCATGTCTGTCGAAGGACCGATGGCCGCTGGAGCAGACGAGTCCTGGAGTGAAGACCGCGTATGCAAGGCAAACGTAGTGTGGGACGCCCCCAAGCTAGATGGACGGACGACCTATTGAAGGTGGCTGGGGTAGACTGAATGCGGAAGGCAAGACAAGGGGACAGGGTGTTGTGGCGCAGTCTGGGAGGCCTATGTCCACCAGTGAACTGCGATAGGCTGAGTTGATTGATTGATTGAGGAGAAGACAGAAGAACACTGCTGCTCATTTTCTTAACGTAATAATACATAGATAATATTATGTGATAATACTTTGTTTGCGTAATAATAATTCTACAAAAGCATATTCAATTTTCGATCACGACCCACAACAAACATAAAAAGTTTCGCGTAAACCCATTAACACTATAAAACGATATCTAATGTCTTATTAACAACACGTTTATGTTCAAACGCCAGCCATTAACGTAACTCACATTATACGTAACATAAATTTAAAATAAAAAGTCGTAAATTATAGGAAAAACTTCGAAACTATTCAAATTGATGGTCGAAACTATACTTAGTTACAAGACAATTACTTATTTCGGAAACATTTTTATGAATACTAAAACATAGGTAACACATGAGGAATAATAAGTTGGGATCATGTTATTGGAACGAAAGTTTTGTAAAGGAATTGGGAATGAAACAGTTTCAAATAAAACGTTGCTCATGGCCACTTTAATAATCTTTAATTTAAACTGCGGCGCGCTTAAAGGACATATTTGGTGATGACCTTGGTGATAACCTTTTTGGTGATGTTCTTCAGAAAGGTCAGCTGCAAAGTACTCGTAACCGGTGCCGGCGTGCGTGTATGACCCACTCTAATTGTGTAACAAACTCAAACTCCAACTCAAATAATTTATTTCAATTAAACCATTTACAGGCACTTTTGAATTGTCAAAATTAAATAGTCGGTCAGTTAGTCAGAAAGTTGAAGCTAGTCGCAAACACACTATCAATCTCAATCTGAATCATTTTGAAGATACTGCTAATCCATTGCTTCATATGTCCGAAAAATTGGTCTACTCAACAACGTAAATAACGCAATGAATGTTGTTGAACTGTCAAAATTAAACCCATTGCTATTGATAGTGTGTTACGCAAGTACCCCGCAGATGTACGAACGTAAACGAAGGAAAAGGAGTACATGTAAGGATGTTCTGTTCATACATAAACTTACGCCTTCTTCCCATGAGGTTAGGCAGAAACCACAGAAGTTCTGTGGTTTCAGCCCACCCTCAATTGCATACATCTATAGAGGTATGAGGAACAGGATGTAAAGTCCACTCATCCTCTATAGAAAAGGGAGGATCCTCCGACCAGACGGGTGTTGTGTCTGGCGGGCAATTGCCCAACGACTGATGTTTGGAAGTTTGTATATATGCTAATTGTGCGGTAAACTCTGCTTGCGAGATGCAGGATTTGCGTGACGTCAGTATGATGCGTTCTTCGCATGTGGCGTTGTAGATACCGTTACACACCTAGCAACCGAACAAAAGTGTAGGAGGGTTTACATTTAAGATCATAAACATATATTATAATTACTGCACCCGAAATCTTCTTCTGGACATTTCTCTGGCTTCTCTTCATCCCCCAATCTTCGACCGGGTGTAGTACATACTGCGTTGGAGTTAACTAACATCAAACATATAGATAATCCTAAAAAACGTTAAGAAAAAAAATCCAGCGCGATAGCACACTTTAAATGGCAATCCCTTTCATTTTGACAGTTCAACAACATTCATTGCGTTATTTACGTTGTTGAACAGACGACTTTTTCAAACATACATAGGAAGGTATGCCAATGGATCAGCAATTTCCTTCAAAACCTTTCGGATTGTGTTTGAAAGTGTGTGTGACGCAATTAAGGTGCTGGCTTAATTACCCAATTTAGTATCCTTAATGAATAACGATTATACCTTCAAACTAGCACAGGGCTACTCCGAAGTAGTATCGGCCGAATGTTCGGCCGTTTCCTGCTACGAAGTTACTATTTGGTTCGGTCGGTCCCGATCCTACACTCCTACACTCTTTCGAATATTGACTATGGATCTATGGACTACGAATCCCGACCCAACTGAGCCGATCCGAACTTTTTTCGCATTTTGCAATAATATTCGGTTCGGCCATGTGTCGGTCCGATCCGAACATTCGCACTTTGCACGTCGGAGTAGACCCCCAGGTTCCAGTTCAGCCTGTAACGTTCCCAGTGCTGGGACACAGGCCTCCTCTCTATGATAAAGAGTGGGCTGTAATCTACCACGCGGGCCCAGTGCGGGTTGGTATACAGGGTTGGAGACAAAACGTCAATTAAGTATTTATTAGGACATCAATACCCACTTCTTGTCCTGCCCACCCTGTTTGTAACAAGTGAGAAGCCATTAGTAACATAAAAACAGCTTTCTTAAGAATTTGTAATCCCCTTAGCATTCGTAATGACAATTCGTTTTATTGTTTATTCCGTCCGCGAGCCAGTGCAAGTGATTCTTGTTAATTTTGGGATCTACATATATAAAATTATTTTGTTTTGTTAAATAATGATTGTTTAAAATAGTTTGAATGGTGTGTTGCCTGCTTAGAGTAGGGAGTTGGGATATTGTTTCTTTTAGCAAAAGGTGGTAAAGATAATGCTTAAATTTGTAGGGACAGCAAGGATAAAGGTGTTCGCATCGCTTAAACGGAAGAATTTGATTAGGTGACGTAGGTTTTTAATTTTTAGTCATTTATGTTGTTATATGGATATTGATTGCACTTTGTTCAGTTTTCAGTGCTACTATCCTACTAATAAATGTGAAAGTTTGTATGTTTGGATGTTTGTTACTAAATCATGCAAAATCGGTTTAACGGATTTGGATGGAATTTGGCGCACAGATAGTTTATAACCTACTGGATTAACACATACATAGGATACGGAATGACAGTACGTTTGATTGCTTATTCCGTCCGCGAGCCAGCGCAAGTGATTCTTGTTAATTTTTGGGATCTATATTATTTTTTGTTTTGATATATAGTGATTGTTTAAATAGTTTAGATGGTGTTGCCTACTTAGAGTAGGGAGTTGGAATATTTGTTTGCACATCTACTTAAAGTAATATGATTTTTTGTATGTTTGTATGTTACGCTTTCACACTAAAACGGCTGTTCGGATTTGGAAGAAATTTTGCACATAGGTAGACCATGATCTGAATTAGAACATAGAATACTTTTTATCCCGATAT
The DNA here is from genome assembly GCA_949629185.1 of Apamea crenata. NCBI lineage: Eukaryota > Metazoa > Arthropoda > Insecta > Lepidoptera > Noctuidae > Apamea > Apamea crenata. Next base: position 2,251,946 of record OX451375.1, read on the forward strand.
TCCTACGAAATCGAGGCTCAAACGGGTGAAACCGCAGGGCGCAGCTAGTAGAAGTATAAGTTTATTTTACCAAAAGATGATGAAGACAGTACCCAAGTTTGTAATGACAGAAAAAATATACCATTTGGCCTTTCAGGCTTCTTTTTTAGCAATTAAATATGAAGAAATGGAACTTGATTAAGTAATTTTAACTACAACAACTATAGGTTAGTAAGTAGGTAGGTACGTATCAATCAATCAACTCAGCATATCGCTAGTTATTGTATTAGGTATTGTATCTATGCTGGACATAGGCCTCTCCTAGGCTGCGCCACAACACCCTATCTTTCGCCAACTTATGTCCAGTCACGAGCACAAGTATGTATACACTTGGCTTTATTCAATAGCGATCCCTTCCTTTATTTTTGAATGATATTTTATGTTGTTACGAACATAGCATTTTCGAACCCGTAGGTTTATGTAATGTGTCGTTTTTCAACGTTGCATTCGTTATTTCACGAAAAAATCGCAATTGAAAGTGGCCAAGTGTTGACATATTAGTGCTCGTGAATCGTCAATGCTAAACTGAATTTTGTTAAATTTATCAATAATTTTCCGAAGCTAAAAAAATCGACAAAATCCTCGTTCAATACACCAACAAATATTAACTAAGTAAGTACCATATAAAAGTACTACGTCACTAGTTCACCGCGCACCGCTATAAGTTTTAGGAACAAGTAATATTCAAATGGACAAAATGTCCGAATTGTTTGTTTCTCAGAAAGAAAGTTAGAAATTTAATTGCGTATCACAGTGTCTGTTATCCTTTGAATTGGATGGTGACGGTATGTGCTGTAGAGGAAGCGAGGCGATGGAGAGCGGGTTTCCTGCTTACCTAGAGGAAGGAACACCTCGAAGGGTCAATTGCTGAATACTAGGTTACTTAGGTAATAATGGTTGCAGAAGTCCATTTTTACTATCGTCAATAATTGAATTAGATACTAGTCGACAACATGCAACAATATACAAGCGGCACGTTCTCGACGGCACATTTAGGTAGTACCAGCAATGTATCCAGAAACAGAACAGAAAACATATTAACGTCTTGTTGGATAGTTTATTCAGCTGCTTTTCATTTTATAAGCTTTTATTATTAACAAGATCACGGTCACGGCTGCCCATGGTAATTTGACGTCACGGCTTATTTAAAACAAGTGAGCACCATTACCTACTATTGAAATCTATGGTGAGAGGGATGTGTGGTGTTACACAAATGGATAGAATAAGGAATAAGTACATAAAGAGAAGTCTAAAGAATAACTTAAAAGTGGTGTGGAAATTGGTTGTCATGGTATGGTATCTGATACGGAGGAATGAAGAAAATTTCGTGAGGAAAGTTTTGAATATGAAAGTTGATCGCTATAAGTGTAGGGGAAGACTAAGAAACAAGAATGGACTGTGTGAAAGATAATAATATATATGTACTTAGAAAGGTCGTGACTGCTGAGATGACGATAGAGAAGCATTGAAGAACAATACATAATGCGCCGACCCCAAATAAATGGGGATAAGGACAACAGAACGATGATTATGGTGACCACAATTTTATCACGCACTACTCACATAGCAATGTATTTCTATGGACAAGTAAGTACACCAAATCAATCTCAAGCTTAGCTATGTTACAATAGTAGCTATATCCTAGCTTCCACTACAGCCCAACGACATCCTTTATTATACTAGTCGCAGCACATGATTGGCTGCCACTAAACTGCCGCGCGTGTATCGAATGCTATGCTATGACTTAACGGTCGCTTAGCCCCAGTACACACGTGCGTAACACCAGTTCCTAGTACTAGGAGTTAGGAGAAGTGGCTAAGTTGGTGAGTGACGTTAATGTGTACAGTTGGCTTTAGTGGTTTTAGTGGAAAGTGTTACAATTGCATTCTTTGTTTGTTTATTCTATCATGGTATTATAATTATATTTAAATAAATATTTGCATTAATAAAATTATCATTATATTAAATAGGTTTTTAATCGGTAGAGCAAAATCAAATTCAAAAGTCATTTATTCAAATTAGACTGAGAATCAGCACTTTTCGAACGTCAAAATTGCATAAACTCCCCCAAAACTTGAAATTGTCCCCCAAGACGGCCGTCCTTCATCACTTAATAGTGCTTTCGCTGGGAAGAAGTGGCGCAAAAGCAAGTTATGTGTTAATCCCTATGATAACTTAATTAGAGTAGTCATAATTTTATTTATATAGTTATGATTGATAATGTGGAGGTAAGATGTTTAAAAAATGTATTTCTAGTACCTCATTAAAAAAAATTACAAAAGGGGAGGTACTACTCACACATCTTACCTGAAAAAAATACTAATAATACCTAATTCGAACATCATTGTAGCCCAACCCTAACATACCACAGAGGTCAACCAATAATTATTTTTATTGTGCTGTCTAAATTTATTGACAGGACCAACACCAATGGTCGCGGGGGCGATTCAGAGAACTCAATGAGCACCCATTGTGGTCAAAACACTTCAACCAATAAGATAATGCTTAACATCCTGTTACATACACTTTTTAGATTCTAAATCGTTTAATTAAAGTACTAGTTAGTGTGCTACATACTTTATGTCAGTTTTTGCGTGAGTGTGGGTGAGTGTAGCCAATTGAATTGCGTAAATGTATTTACGTGCTAATGATGAGTTTGTGTGTGAGTGAATTTATTGGTAAAGGGTGTGTGTGTGCATGATATGGTGAATAAGTGAGTGTGTGTGCAATGTACAGGGTTATGGAAAATTAGTTTGTAAATTAAATTTATTTGCTAATGTACGATTTTTACATAGGTCTCTATATATTTTGCGGTACATATTCTGAATGTAAGTGGTTGTATTGTCATTGTTGAGGTCATTATTAGGGAATTTTGATAAAAACACTTTCAGTTGTGAATTTTAAGTATTTTTGGGAAAATTTATTGATATTGGAATATCTTAACACACAGGAATGGATTTTAAAATAATTGTAAGAACGCTATTTTTATGAGCACACGTTTGAATTTAAATAGTGTGCCAAATAGGGACTACGTTTTATGATTTGAATTTAAATAACACAGAACTTGGATACTTATGGTGAATTTATTTACCAAGGCTGAATAAAATCACAATTTTCCATTTACATTATTTGTATTCGTTTGTTACATATTATTAATTTTATTTTATTTCTGAAAATACACTACCTATACTATACATTATTATGAAACAAAACTTAATTTAGGCCCAAAATGGCCGTTGGGGTGGACGGGCAAAATCATTTGAAAAATATCGAAGGAATGACTAATTTTATAACTTTTAACTTTTTAATTCCAAATCTTTATTTTTTCGAATGCCTTAGTATTTGTATGTATAATTTGTATAATATGCGATTTATTTTTGCAGAACAAACTATTTTTCTTTCAGAAGGCTGGCTGGTTCTTAGGCCAAAAAAAATGCAGAATTAACTGGCAGTCTTCTGGGCACGTTTCTGGATGACAGTGATGCGGACGAGCACTTCGACGCCTATACCCTGTCCATTAGGCTAACTGTTTTTTTGACAGCTGTCTTAGAACGTACATATTTCAGATTACGTAAGAGTTAACTTGAAAATGCGTAATAAAATAAATATAAACTGCCTTATCTTATTGAATTATCTTATTTATGGTTTCTTACAGACATTATAATACCGTACGTGTATCAATCAATGTTTGGTGTGTTGCTGCAATCACTAGAGTTCCATCTGCCAAAAAACGGTTCACGTAATGAACGGGTATAAGTGACCAAAAAACAAAAGATTTTTATGTATTTATTTGTATATTGTTCTTTGTATGAAAATCCACTCTCGACCCCCAAGGGTCGAGAATAAACTAGAGTTAGGGGTGCAGTGGAAACATTATTGATTGGGGGTCGAGGGGCCGAGAGTGGACTAAACGTTATTTATTTGTCCTTTTTCTTTCTTTAAAACTCACATAGTAAAGTTTTCGATCTCACATCCATAAGATACCTTTATCACCATAATTAATAACCGAAATTCGTTAATTCATATCATATGAAATTAATTCAAATGCTACTGGGAAACAATATAATAATAAAATATATACACTTTACTTGTTTTATAGGCGTGTATTAAGACATTAACTTTGTTTGACAGGAAAGAGCAGAAGGTTCGTGTCATACAATGCATGATAACTATGACGCACGTCAGACGCGGGTAATTTCAGACATTTCAAAGTATACCAAGAGAAAATCCTTTTTCCCATCATTTTCTTGTAACCAAGATATACTTACATTTTTTTTTATTATAAAACATTTATTAACTTTCGCAAATGCAGCTTTGGGAGACCACAATGTTTTTTAGAACATTTATCTACCTACCTCATGCGTGCCTTTAAATTTATTTGGGATTATATACCTGCTTTCTCTTAAAAAAAAAATATATGCCGCCATCTCAATAGTATTCAAGCATTATTATATCACCATCTTTCACACACGCCTTTACGTCCAATCTGGTAAAATGGGGCTACCTTGACGGAACGCAGTATGGAACAGTAGGGTGTGATTGTGGAGCTATGTCGCAAACCATGCTCCAACTCCTATCCTGCCCTCTGTATCCCTAAACATGCAGTGAAAGGGACCTCTGCGCTGCCACCGACAACACCGTGGAAGTGGCTAAGTTTTGGGCCGACGAGATATAAAAATCAGTCGTGCCAGTGACAGGGAGATGAAGACACACGCCTTTCTACAGTTACCTATCATTAATGGAGTTGACCTTCTGCCATAAATGTTATTAGCTAGTGTCACGGTTCACAGTAGTCCACTGAGAGGCCCCATACTGCGCTTCCGTAATATATAGTCCAGTAAAAATTCCTCCGTAAAGGTATAAAAATTGTAATTTTGTTGTTTTTCGGTTATGAATAATCAATGAGTGGAAGCCTTATTAGTGGGTATTTTTACGCTTTTAGTTGCGTGGTGTGAGCAGAGATCCAACTTCGATAATGTTTTAGGAGTACTCGATGAAGCAGTTGTTTCTGTACAAAGGAAAAATTGTTGTAATTGAGAAACAACTTTCACTTATTGACTATTTATTGCCATGCCATTCCATGGAATACCATGGAATATCCCTGATATTCTAGAATAACAGATTGTATGTAATAATAAAATTAGATATTTAGGTTCAAAGTATTATCAACAAGTGCTTCCAACTGATGTAATATTAAAAAAATGTATTCGAGTTGGTAGAAAGAAGATTTCAAAGCCCAGTCTTCGCGTCAGTATAGAAATGGAAAATTCAGATGATGATGATGACGACACCCCAATTAGACATTTAGTCGGGATCTTGGGGCTCGGAGTAATTCCAGTGGAGACTAGAGAGGTGATAGAAGGTCTCGTTTGGTATGTGTAATGTGTGTCGTTAGAGATGTATGAATGTCCTGCTGGATAACTGTAAGACACAAAACTTATACATTTTAACATCTTTACAATAAAACAAATTGCACGATATTGAGCAGTGGTGGCCCAGTGGTAACGTCTGCGACTTACGACTTGTAGGTTGTAGGTCCGAACCCAGACTGGCGGTTTACTTTGTGTAAATTATTCCAACACCACTGCTGTCAAAACGGTGGCGGAAAACATCGTGAGGAAACCGGCATATCTTAGAACCAAAAATTCGAAGACATGTGACATCGACCAACCCGCACTGGGCCCGCGTGGTGGATTACGGCTCACTCCCTCTCACTGAGAGGAGGCCTGTGTGACTGTGTCCCAGCAGTGGGAACGTTATACACTGATTATATGCACGATATTAATGACGGACCAGCTCACAAAAAAAACTAGTAAAAACACAAATTAACAAGCTCTCACTTCGTCATTCCCACAACGCAGAACTGATTAAAATATAAATTATCACGCTAATTATAATAAAGCAGATATTAATTTATTTATCTAATAAAGCAATAAACACGACTCTTAATAATTAACATTAATACTTATGAGTGAACGAACAGACACACAAACTGTATACAGTCGTAAATTTTGACGAATTCTTACATATTCATGAATTGGTTTTCTATAATATAACTTTCGTGAGACATATTAGTTTATTGCTCACGATTTTAATCACGTGTCGGTTTTGGTACTGTCTGAGTATGCAGGGTGGCAGGGACATTGACGCACTAACTATAACTATACCCTGTCCATTAGGTAAACCGTTTTTTGACAGATGGAACTAGTGATTGCAGCAACACACAATATATTGATTGATACACGCACGGTATTATAATGTCTGTAAGAAGCCATAAATAAGATAATTCAATAAGATAAGGCAGTTAACTTTTACGTAAAATATGTTCGTTCTAAAACAGCTATCAAAAAACCTAATAGACAGGTTTAAGTATGAATTCAGCACGATTCTAGAACCCCGAGCGTGGAAGGATTTTACTTACATATTTTTTAAAAAACCGCTGTTTCATAATAATGTATCGGACAACATTATTTTATATCGATCAATAATTTCAACCCGGATGGGCCTAGAATTATGTACAGAACCCACCATTCAGATAGATAGATTATTCTCTATTATGCACAATATAAAAATTACAAACTATAAAAATAGAAATAACTCAGACCAGGAAAAAGGAAACCAGCGAAGCATGCCACAAAAGAGAGGAGGTCGGCACTCAGAAGCAGGTGGAACAAGGCTGCCAATTATGATGATAATGATGTTACCCTTACTGCATAGTTTTGGACTTGAATGAAATTTGAACAAGCAAGGATTGAAGCAGGGATCGCATCATACGGTAAAAAGAGAAACATAGATTTTCTGAGTTTTTTTGGGGATGCAGTCGTAGTTCGTATTCCTGAGTTATAGATTTTTTTTTAAGTCTACATCAGTCTGTTCTCAATCAGAAATAAATAATTTAAAAGATAAAACCAATATCTACAATATAATAATTATGTAAATAATAGTTGAATATATCAATAAGTTATGGTTTATGGTAGTCATTTTAATTTAAATATCGAATTATAAATAATGTGTTTTTTTTTATTTTTACTAAAAGGTACAAAAACACGAATGTGAGCTTTAATTTGTCGTTTACATATTACTGAATAATGTATTTTTTAAATAAATTCGCGTAAAACCAGTAACTCTCAATCAAAGGAAATTACTTGTTAAATTAAAAAAAATAGAATTGTCAACAACAATCTAATCTTACCACAGATAACCACAATTTTTATTTTTTTCGTTACGTACCCAAAAGGTGTCAACGGGACCCTATTGCGCTGCCCGTCCGTCTGTCACAGGGCTGTATCTTTTGAACCGTAGTAGGTAGACACTTGAAATTTTCACAGAGTGTCTACTACAGCTTACTACTACGGTCGCTATGACAACAGATAAAATAAAGTAAAAAAAAAAATAAAGAGGGAAAAATATATGTTGTGTTAAAAACCTACCTAGTGATATTTGTGATTGTTACCTATTGTAGTGGCCTTGTGAATAAATAAATATTGTACGGCCGTGACTTACAAGTTATAGGTCGTGGGTTCGAACCCAGACAGACACTTTACTTTGTGTAAATTATTTCATCACCACTAATCTCAAAACGGTGAAGGAAAACATGGTGAGGAAACCGTGACAATGTCTAACGTCACGTCCTGAATAAATGAAATTAAATGAAACCGGCATGTCCTAGACCCAAAAATTCGAAAAAATGTGACATCCGCCAACCCGCACTGGGCCCGCGTGGTGGATGACGGCCACCTCCTCACCGAGAGGAGGCCTGTGTCCCAGCAGTGGGAACATTATAGGCTGAAATGTACGGTGGGGAAGAAAAATCCTAGAATAAAAAATAACTAAAAAAGGGTAAATAATAAAGGATTATTTATTAATGACATATCAATTATTTATACAGCTATTATATCGTAGAACGTGGGGACAGATATAGACACACATGAGACAAACATTCTAACGTCACCTTTAAGCTTTAGCAACGAAATAATTTATTATAAATCTTTAAAAAAATATCAAATGATAATCAGAAACATCCGGTCTCCTGGCCTTATAAGTTGACAACAAAAACCCACCTTGCTAAAAAACAACAAAGCTATTTATTTTTTCTCTAAATTCCCCACATCTCACACACCAATGTCCACTAAATAACCTCACTACGTCACTATTACCATACATCTCCTCTAAACGACTATAAAATCCTATAATACACATTAATAAGCTATAAAACGACATTTATTACTAAATAGTCGTCGAGGTGACATTTGAACATGTCACCTGGTTTGGGACCAGAGCACAGAACAGGTTGGTAAAAGGCCCATTTTGAGTAAACCTGAGCTGTCAATAGTGTCAAACCCTAGCATCAGTCAGCCGATCGATTCTGCAAAAATCTCACCGTGAAAAGTTAGATGAAGTGAGCTTAGAGTGAGCGGTTAATAGCGTCAACCCCTAGCATTAGTTGGAATGACAGCTCACTCCACGGTCACTTCACCTAAGTTTTCACGGTGAGAGTTTTACAGAATAGGACGGCTGGAGAGGACTAACCAGACAGCTGTGGCAACAGTTGTACTTCTGCATCATCATCATCACTATCACCGCCAGCCTCGCTCTACCTACTGCTGAGTATAGATTTCCTCCCTTTTGTGCCATGCTACTTCTGCATACTTTTCTGTTCTGTGGCCAAGTCCTATTCGTTAAGCCGTGATGTATGCGTGTTGTATAAAAACTCTCGTGAGAATTAGGCTGACCATAAATACTGAAGTTTAAGTCAAGTTAGAGTTAAGATTATTGTTGGGGAGACAGGTTGTGCGGCCAGTGAATGCTATCGGACACAACTCGCTTGTAATACTGTTTTCTAGTTTCGCAAGATAATCGTTTGATAACTTATCACATTTTGTCTGGATGTTTCAAACGAATCGCTATCCTGATAAGTTACAAACAGTAAGTTCTCGGTGACTTTTGAATAACGATGATAAATGATTATATTTCGGTAAGCAGGTTTGTACAGACGCCAGCAGGTCAAGCTACCCGATACTGTCAAATTTTCCCAATTAACCTTAAACCCTACAGACGCCAGCACATCAAGCTACTACAATCTGTCAAATTTCTTTATTAGATTTTCAACTTTATCATTAAAGCATAAGGTTCAAGGTTGATTGGGAAAATTTGACAGTTTCGGGTAGCTTGACCTGCTGGCGTCTGTACAAACACTTTTACACGTCAATCACATTTTTTAAACTAGATGACGGTCGGCGTTTCCTATCTGACTACTCTGAGAAGAAAGGCCGAATTTTTCCTTCACAGTTTTGAGAGCAGCGGTGATGGATGATATACACAAAGTCACGCGCCTGTCTGGGTTCGAACCTACGACGTACAATTTGTGAGTCGCGACTATTACCACTGGACCACCACTGCTCATAAAAGCAGCTTGGAAGGCTACATTTCATAAAAGCAGCTTGGAAGGCAACATTTCATAAAAGCATCTTCGGACAGCAACAAATTCCCTTGCAAACCACCACACATTTTATTGCAAAATAAAGTAAATGTAAAATCTAGATACAAAAATGGGCACATAAACACTAATATTGTAAGTAATAGTCATCAGTTCCGAGATGCAGTTTATTATAATGTAGTCAAACGGGCACACGACTTAAATGCCATATTCAAGGTATCAGGTGACAGTTTGTGGTGCGGATGTGAGAAGGAATGGAGGAGGTAACTTGGGAAATGAAATATTGGTAAATATAATCACGCCAGTATTTAATGAAGGGTTAGATAGAAGTTTAATTATAGTACACCAACATTTCGCCAGTTATGCTTAAGAGCGTTGACAACGTACGGCATTTCATATAAACTTTCAAGTCCTTGTTCTTCGAAAGGCATGAACTCCCATGCAGCATTGTATGAAGTCCCATGCAGAGTGCAGCCTACTGCCACGAATCCAGAACCGGGCTTCTATTTTGAAATCCCTAATGGAAAAATCCAATAACATTTTGCGCGACTTGGGAATCAGCTGTTATGTAAGCCTGCTCTTGCGCACAACGCACACATGCATAGCCACGCGACACTGCACTGCAGGTATGCATGTGTGCGTGATTGTTGTGTTTTATCGAACCCAAGACCAAATTGTATACCTACATTCATTGGCGCCGATTACCTTTCCCACAAACTAAACTAAATTTAAGTTGAGGGCATATTTTTCTTTCTATTTCATTAAGAAAAGGACAGAAGATAAATATTAGTTTAGTCCTGTCAAATTAAGATACTCCATAGACATGTTTAGACGTGATTGGAGTGACATGGCTACTAAAAATACGTCAATTTACGTCAGGTGCTGACTAATTTGACAGGACTAAACTAATATCTAAGAAAAAGATGCACTGAACTTAAAAGTGAGCACTGTTAAATACCAATATAAGTTTGCATGGATGTTTGCCATTCTTGCCGATGGGGAATCCCATTGAGCACACAGCTTGTCTACACTAATATTATAAAGAGAAAACATTTGACTTTTTGTTTCTTTGTTACGCTCTGTTAAACGGATTTCGATGAAATTTGGCAAGCTTCCAGTAATGTTCTGTCTCAATCTCCTCAAACCTATCTTTCTCTAAGAAAGTGTGCTCGTTGTCGACGGCTGACGTTGACGCGTGCCACTTGTGTGTATGCACACTTAGCCTTATCGTCTCAAATCTGTCCAACGATATTTTCATACATCCTATCCAGATTACATTGTGTACCACAGCAGAACTATTTCGCCGCCCACACAAAATTACTCGTTTACTAGCGAAAATCAACCTTATTTCCTGAATCACAAAATTTAAATCGTGTATTACTTCGGACAGTACGTATACGCCTTTATGTTAAACTGTTTGTTTATACTTTTAGAAGTATTTTACGGCGTTTTGAATAAAAATGAGACAAAAGGGAAGGTGAAGGATTTAATAGAGTCGTTTGGTGTCCTGAGTGGTAAATTACGTACATCATCGTCATAACAGCCTGCAAATAACCTATGCTGATAGTAAGCCTTCTCAACAACTGACACACTGCATCCGGTTAGACTGGAAGCCGACCCCAACATAGTTGGGAAAAGGCTAGGCAGTTGATGATGAGTAAGCCTTCCAAAGAAATTATAGTTTTCTAGCTTCTGTCCGCGACTTCATCCGCAAGAAAATTCTTGTTCCCCGACCCTGTTGCATCGCATCGCCTACCAGCGGTATTACTCCGTTTTCACTTAACGTTCTTTGTGACTTTTATTTTTGCTCGGCTTCTAAGTGGCTTAGCGTGATGTAAAGTAGCCTATAGCCTTCCCCCCCCCCAAGAATTGGGCTATTGGGCTAAAGTAATTCATCAAATCCAACTGGTAGACAGACTAGCGTGTTCAAACACTTCAGCTTTATATTAGTACAGATTATAAACCTACCTAATACATTGTTCGTGCATCACTGTCAAAGATTAGCATTAGGATCAGATTAGCAATAAATAAATAAATACAGAAGTACATAACAACACAACACAACATAACACAACAATTTATTATTATTATAACTCGTGTAGAGGAAATAAACGTCTATAATTTAATGATTCAATAAATAAATCTTGACAGATAGACTGGTGATGACAGTATGTTTGTTAGTAGCTATCAGGAGGACGCCTCTAGCCAAGTGGTCATTCTCTAAAATATAGGTATCCTCTTACCAGGGAGGGGCTCGTTTCTAAATAATAACAGTCGCACGGTTTGATCAATTAAGCTACGCTTGCCGCGGTCGGTCCGTGGATAGGTGACCATCTTTACATAACGATACCCTTCCGTGTCTCGGAAAGCACGTTAAGCCGTTGATCCCGGTTATCACAGGCTTCCTGAGTTCTATGTAAGACTAGCAGCGCCCCGCGGTTTCACCCGTATAAGAGTCGATCCCGTGGGAATATCAGGATAAAAGTATTCTATTTGTTATTCAAATGTATAAGCTATATTATTGTAAAGTTTCATCAAAATCCGTTCAGCAGTTTGCGTGAAAGAGTAACAAACCTCCATCCCTTACAAACGTTAGCGTTTATAATATTAGTAAGAAAGGATTTTAGATTCCTGAAAAGTATTATGGGATCTATATATGCAATGGTCGCTGTAGCACCATGAACATGAGGCTACAGGAGCTAGTGCGAATCTTGGGGTTCATTCGATTAATCGAGTCTGGTCAAACTACGCTGGGATCGGTGCAATTAATTCCTGCAAAGTATTATGGGATCTATTGCAAATACATACCTACCTATTTGCGTTATAAATATCCCTGGACAATAAATAAATATCCCTGGACATTTCACACAGCACCATTTGTCCCAAGCTAAGCAACCTAATGCTTGTGTTATGGTAACAAGTTGGCTGATAAACTACTTATATACAATTTTTTTTTGTAAATACATACATATTATAGATAGAAAAACACCCAGACTCGGAACAAATACATGTAGGTCATACAAATATTTGTTCCGTGCGGGAATCGAACCCACGACACGCAGCGCAGCAGTCAATCGCTTAACCACTGCGCCAACCGTGCCGTCGTCGTTATGTGCACGTAAATTCCTATAGAACAGAACGAAGAAAGTCCTTTGCACTTTATTGAAACAATTACAACCTCATAAAATATTCTGAACCACAAGATTAACGTGTATTTGCGCTATGAGTAGGTATACTATAATAAATCCGGTACATATTGAATGTGCGCAGTAAGTCTTCACAATTATCATGTAAAACAAACTGTGACTTATTGTGAGCCGGATAAACGCGAACACACTTTTTGTGGGGGACTAATGTGGATAACGCTTGGGTTGATCATTCGAATTTATTAATTTTATATCGTTCTTCGTTACACCCACATTTCGCCAGTTATATGGGGCGAGCCATTGACCTATAATAAACAAGTACGCTGGACTATATAATCGTTGACAAAATGCAGAAGGCATTTATTTTGATTGTCGCCATTTTGGCGCTGACAGCAACGTCGTCCGTGGAACTAATATTTTTGATAGCGTTTTACAAGATACGCATACTCAATCAACTCATCATGATAACAATGTTCTATATATTTCTTAGTAAACACAAATTACACAAAAAAGGATCTTTTATGGATGGACAACTCTTAAGATGCTGGTTTGATAAACAAATGATGTTATGTCAGCCAGTTTGAATTCGTCATTTGTGAAGAGCTGTTCATATTTGAAGCTTTAGGAGACCAGGCAACCAAGCTCCACCCTTGCTGGGTGGGACTAGATTTTTATGTGAGGTCTTGTTTATGCAAAATAAACCCTTTTTATTTCTTTATTTTTCTTTAACTCAACAGTTAACAGAAAAGTTATACCTACACGAAGTTACAACTTTTCAGAAAAACAACAAAAATCACTCATTATTTTGTAGCTAATTCGCACAGATTTCTACCTTTCTACATTAAGAAACCGCTTTTTCTCTTCATTAAATCTGCAGGCACATCTCATATTAAATCCACCTTCTAATTGACGGACCAAGAGGCCAACAGCCAATAACATCTTTCACAGAACCCCGTGCTAAAATAAACTGCACTTGAAAGCCAAACACCACTTTATCTTCACTTAACAACGGAGTATTTATAACTTAATTTACTTAACTTAGCCCCTCCACACATTGTAGTAAGTAATTCCATGCAGTGCTTAAGATAAAGCCATCTCCACACTAGGGTGTACCTCGAGACGTTTATATTAAGTTGGAATAAGTTATCTCACTTATCATAATCTAACAAAAGATCACAATAGACTGTTACAGCATTATCAATATATTACTGTGTGGGGAACGACTGAGCCGTCTTGATACTTGAAGTTACCGATAACTTGAATACTACTTAGCTGACGGATTAACTCAATAAAATACCATAATTATTAAGATATTCAAGCATGGTGCACTATACAATTAATTGGCTGCTTGTGCCAATTTATCAAATCTAAGACAGAAAACTCAAGATAGAAACTCCGATAGGCCATTTTTCCATTAATTTGTTGTTAATCTCATGTCGATTACGAGACGATTTGTAAATGTAGTTTTAGTTAACCAATTACTTATATTTGACGGCAGATTTACAGATAAAAGGCTTAACCAGCCTTCACAAATCTTGGGTATATAATTACATAGTTACATCGGCAGTTATTATATAGGACATTGAAAACGTTTGCTAAATTCAAATGACCAGGTTTAGTTTCCTACAGAACTTAGGACTTTACAATAACCCACCAAACTTAAATAACCCTAAAAAAACCAATCCATTAACAAAGTACCAAGACCTGTCGCTCCTCGCACACAGCCCGCGATCCGGCGAAGTGTGAGTGGCGTGAATTACCGTCGCAGCGGGGGCCGAATCCCCGCGACCCTGCCGAGGGGTTCCGAGAAACGATGCTGATAGTACATCGTTGAGGCTTTCTGATGATGCTGCCTTGAGCTTTGAGCCTTGATCTATGTTGGATGGATTCAATTGGGAAGTGTGATGTACTGTGAAGGACTGGTTTTGTAGGCGCTCCCAACTATGAGTCTATCGGTCGAATTCTGAAATGGAACTCGATTTTATGTCGCCGCTAAGTCTCATACATTCGGCGGTTTAAAAACGTCTTAAAATTAGGTATCGGCTATGAATTCAGGGGTATAGATGACAAATATCCCTAGAAGTGCCGTTTGGTATAATAAAAATTATTCTAATAAATTAGCAAGATGAAAATAAAGCCTAATTATGCACGACGAAAATGTGATGACGTTCGTGGTGTATGATTTATGGTTATGATTTTAAAAGATAAATAAAATAAAAACCTATTTAAACCAAATAAAATAATTGCCATCTATTTATTTATTTAAACTTTTCTCGCAAAAAGGTACAAACGCGGAATGTCTACCAGTCAACCAAGGGTAGTAAAGAGATTAGATGGCAGGTGCATTGGTTGAGAGGAACAATGAAAAAAAAAAGTATTAAAACCTTCAACCAGCTATATATTACATCTGAAACAAATCTGAATTAATCCTGTCCACAAAAACCACTTACAGAATTGAAATAGAATTGTAAGATAATATTGTCATTTATAACATTATTACGAAGGATAAACTAACTCTTGCTTACACCGTCAATGATCAACATACCAACAACACTCAACATAATTTTCATCTGAAATAATAGAGACACACATAACAGTAACTCAGCCGGGAACGAACCCCGATACCATCGATCGTTTATCTATAACCATTTAACATGAACATGTACAAAATAAAAAAGGTAACTTAACGCCTTGCCAGACATTTATAAAATAAATAACATTATTATGAATAATAAATTACTGTTTATGAAAATAACTATATTTATTTATGTGTGTGAAGTAAGACTGCCTCTTGCATATTTAAGAGTCAAACAATTTAAGTTAAAATTAGAGGATGTCTTAAAAAGAATCTTTTTAGTGAATCCTTCATGGATATACTAATTGTTTTCCTTGCGTTAAGAATATCTTCCTCCACCTTCCGCATCCAGCCCGTCCCAGCCACCTTCTTTAGCGTCCCACACTACGCTTGCCGATACGCGGTCTCCCCTCCAGGACTCGTCTGCTCCGTCGGCCATCGGTCCTTCCACAAACATGGCCAGCCCACTGCCACTTCAATTTGCTTACTCTGCAAGCTATATCGGTAACTCCGGTTCTTTTCCGGAGGGTGTTGTAGCGCAGCCTGGGAGAGGCCTATGTATGTGCAGCAGTGGACTGCAATAGGTTGAGTTGATTCAAGAATATCTTATCATCCCTTTTTAAGTCTAGGATTTTTTTTTTTTTTAAAAGTAACCGTGGAGTTTCTTGCCGGCTCTTCTCCATATGGCACGACCAATTATTGGAACCGTGCACCTAGCTTCTGACGTTTCATAAGTGTCCATGTAGGTTTATGTGAAATAAAATTTATTTTGATTTTTAATTGAGAAATAGGCGATTTTCTTTTATTGAAAAAGATAGACCTACGGAGTTAACTAACGTAGATTTTTCGACTTTGAGAGGTCGTACCTACATTTGATCTAATTTGTTACGATTGCGTATACAGGAGAATCTGGTCGTCACAAATCTGGTCCAAAAAAAACATTATGAATTCTGGACTCTAATAAAATGAACCCAACGATGGTATTCAAATTAATTGCCAGACCAACACTATTCACAATATAAATAAATAAAAACACGATCCCGGCATGTGTCGGTGGACACATCTCACATAACTCACGGGTTCCGTAGTACATCGGTATGAGAGGATAACTCAATCTAACACGTGCTTTTGAAACAGGTGAAATAAGGCATGTGTCGTGTTTTGTTTGAAAGGGCTTTTAAAAAGAGGCTTTATATATATTGAAAATAAACTTTACTGTAAGTTATTTAAAAGGTGATGAGGTGGCATATACATAGTTTGGTAGACTTTTCAAAGTAAAGTAGCAATACTATGCGAAGTAAGGCATTTCTCAATGCGTTCTATATGACAAGCCTTTAGATTCATATTACACATATTAAGGGACACATGGTGCCGATCGCCATTCAAGTATTGTCTATGAATAGGTTTTTGGAACTAAGTGTTACCAAGGGGTATCGTATTACCCAGTAACTCGGTTGTGGAGTTCAGATAAGCAGTCGCTCCATGTAAAATACTGGTATTCAGCTGCATCCGGTTAGACTAGAAGCCGACCCCAACGTAGTTGGGAAAAAGTTAAGCAGATGATGAGTGCCAATTGCCGCTCAAGTATTGTCTATGAATAGATTTTTAGAACCCTGTGCGTCCGCGCGCACTGTGAGACCTCATAGTAATGTTTGTGAATACGGATATTACACTCGGTTCCGATAAACAAACACGTGAATGAGTGACCATCTTTACATACCAAGACCCCTCCGTGCCTCGCAAAGTACGTTAAGCCGTTAGTCCCGGCTGTCACTCGTGGATCTTTGACGGGTCGTCAGAAGCCCGAAAGTCTGATAACTAATAGTCTTACCAAGGGGTATCGTATTACCCAGTAACTTGGTTACGCAGGTCAGATAGGCAGTCGCTCCATGTAAAATACTGGTAGTCACCTGAATCCGGTTAGACTGGAAGCCGATCCTAACATAGTTGGGAAAGTCAAGGCAGATGATGATGATGACCAGGTAAGGCAGGCTCTTTTCTCTTGTATACTTTTACTAAGTTGTCTCATCAACACAATAATTTACAATTAACACTATCCTCAGAATCACCAAAAACCCACGGACCCCAAAACCCACGTACTCAATGAAAAATCACGTTAAACATTTCAATTCCGAAACTAAAAGGTTCTTACCACATATAAAAGTCTTACGTTCATTGTAAAAGTATCAGGTTACTGATAAACGGCGCGGGCGCAGCGTAAAATGTCCCGAACGGCCCTCGATTAAGATCGGGAGCCTTCGGGCGAGATCGGGTATTGTCGGGATGGTACGTTTATTGGTAGAGGTGAACATTCTGTTGGTTTAATTGGATTTGAATTGGCAAGTGATATTTAAGTAGTCTTGTCTAGTGTTTCTTGCAGGATTCGCCATTTTTGGACGAAACTTTGCAAATTAAGGTAAGTAAGGTATTAAGAAGCAGTTAGGTGCACACAAACATGCACTACGGCACTTTTGGTCAATTACTTAATTAGTTTACGCCATAACGGCAAGTACTGCAAGGTAAGGTGGTGGGTGGGCCATGCAATATCGCATCAAATATTATAACTTCTGAAAAATAAATAAAAATCACCGAGGAATACGATAAAATGAAACGTTAAAACGGTATACAGGCCACCCTGTATACGGTTTTTACATTCCATTTTATGATGATTTACACTTGCAATAGATTAAAACGCTAACTAATCTGAGGGCCATTGAATTGACATAGAAAAAGAAAGATTACTTCGTATAGAAGCCAAATTAGGGTATATCATATACCCCGAAGCTGTAATAATGAGATTTCCCTTCGGCAAAAATGACGAACTTCCATACAAACGTTCATCTATTTAACCCATTTGGAGGATGATTTTCCCAATCAACCTTGAACCTAAAGCTTTAGCGATAAAGTTGAAAATCTATTAAAGAAATTTGACAGATTGTAGTTGCTTGATGTGCTGGCGTCTGTACACACAAGTGCTAATATTCGTTAAGTTAAGGAACTCTTGTGCTTCTAGACCGAGCGGTTTAGGCTATGCGTTGTCGGTGTCATGGATGACACTTCAAGTTTCCTAACCTTTTCCCAGCATAAGGGTTGGGTTGGGTCAGCAGATGAAGGGGCCCGATAGGGCCGAAGCCTGCCAGGGTAGCGGGATCGTCCAAAAGGGTTACCGCTGCCCTGGAACAGAAAGGGCTAAGGAAGGAACACGGGTGGGTTTTAGTCAGTAAGAGTCTGACACTCCCTTCCGCTCCACCCAGAGCGGGAGGGGTCATTTGATGATTTCGCATCCTCAAAAAAAAAAAAAAAGGTTTGGCTACCCGTAACGACTGTCAAAGATCTATGAATGACAGCCGGGGCCAATGGTTTGACGTACTATCCAAGCTACGGAGAAGTTTCGATACGTAATAGATGGACACCCATCCACGAAAGGACCGTGGCAAGCGAAGCTTATCCTTCGATTAACACGTGCGGCTGTTATTATTTAGCCACGAGCCCCTCGAGATACATGATTCAAACACGCATAAAGAGAGAGAAAAAAAGAGAGAGAGAAAGAGAAAAAAAGAAAAAAGAGAGAGAAAGAAAAAAGAAAGAGAAAGAGTTTATTAATCTGACGCTTATTGAATTGAAATATTAAGAATAGATAATTCGCAAGCTGTATGACTTTATGAACTTAAAACGGTGAAGGAAAACATCGTGAGGAAACCGGCATGTCCTATGACTAAAAATTCGGTGACATGTGACATCCGCCAACCCGAACTGGGCCCGCGTGGGAGATTATGGCCCATTCCCTCTCACAGAGAGGAGGCCTGTGTCCCAGCAGTGGGAACATTATAGGCTGATTATGTATGATTTTGAACATGCTTGGATTGATTTTCGCTTCCATACAGTATTATTTATTTATCTATGCCTAGGCCATTCCCCGTAAAATTATTATTTATTACCAGTAACAACACCAACAAACATATACTTAATTTAGTTTCCCATGCCCTTGCGCACACTATAAGTGAGAAACCATCACTTCACCATAAGCTACCGTGATTTCAAATCAAATCACGATGCCTTTCAATCGTACCGCCCACTGTTTTCGATAAAGGGACGGACAAACGAACGAACATTATTGACGGAGCCTACACGCCGAAGTGACGTACCATTACTTTTAGATAAAGTGTTGAGCTGGAAATATACGGGTGGGTATTGTGAGAGAGGACGCAGTTTTTTGAAGGAGTGTGAGAGCGGGCACGACCTGTTCTGGGCAAAGCCAACTGCCTGCTTGAATTTTTATCTTAGGTTTTTGGTTATTGCACAGCAGGGTAATTGTGTAAGGGGTTAAATATAATGACCACCATAAAATGCTTTGATACCCTTAGTTCTTGCACTTCAAATTGTATTCGAACACCAAATGTAGTAAATGATCACTAAATCTTAGCGAGCAAATTAATACGCTATTTCTGCCTAAATAAACCACTATGATTGCCATAAAATGTAGGTTTATTACCAAATAAAGTATTATGATGCCATATTAAGTTATGTCTCCGGCTTGCTGCAAACTAGATAGAAAAAAAAATGACCACCTATGCTCGAGCCGAGCGAGCGAAGCGCGCGGTGCCGCGGCAGCGGCCGGCGAGTGCCAGAAACGACTAGATGTAGATTGTATAGAAAAAAAATATGGAAAAAAAGAGATTATTTTTTGCAGGCTGTGATGATGATTTATTTGGAGTCATTTTGCTTAAATAGGATAGTGAGATGTTAAAACTGTGGTTATAAGTTTCCATTAAAATGCGGGTTTAATTTTGGTGATCATTTACTATTTTTGTCTGTTATATTATGTTACTATATCTGGTGGTAAGTCAATAGAAATGTAATTTTGACAATTCAACAACATTCATTGCGTTACTTTCGTTGTTGAATAGACAATTTTTTCAAACACATGAAACAATGGCTTAGAAAATTACTTCAAAATCCTTCGGATTGTGATAGAAAAAGTGTTACGATATTCAGCTGCTGATCAAGTCCTTCATCATCATAGCAAATAAAAGTCATATCCTACTCCAAGGATGCGGTCCTCGGCCGCATGGATGGTAGGTATAGTTGGTCAAAAAGGACAATATGGCCCATCCAATGGATGTTAAACCTGCAATACAAAGATGACTAATTACTTGATAGTATAGGAATTTCTGAAGGAACCAGTTATAACACCAAACCACATATTTATGTGTTTTGTAATTTTCCGGAAAATTCTTTCACAATAATTTATTCTGCTTACTATGAAAGGCGTAGTATTGGAAGGCCTCCCACAAGACGGACCGATGACTTTGTGAAGAATGCAGGAATCCGCTGGATGCGAGAAGCACAACCGGTCCAAGTTCCGGTGCTTGGGGGAGGCCTATATCCAGCAGTGGACTTCTTTCGACTAAAATGGTGATGATGATGGCTATTGACTGAGCCTATCATTTTTCAGTGCTCGTGATTGAAGATAGGGTTAATTTTTTGACTACATACGTCCAGGAACCAATGGTGGTAGAGAGTCTATACGGTACACCCACATAGTAGTAGTAATAGAAAAAAATTAAACGCTGTGCCGTTTACAAATACAAAACATCACAGTGATTTGACACTTAAAAAAACCAAAATCACCCATAACCATTGACATTCCAGCTGTAACCTAATCCTAAATTACCAAAAAAAAACATTAAAAAAATCCTCCCAATTTTATAGTAAATACTAATGGTGACAATAAAATACTCTAACATGTTTATCCGTATGTCTGTTTCACGTACAGGACCATTCGTTCTCATCAGTTGTCGGTTTGCTACACCTCTGCTCACCTGATCGGGTTACATAGCGTAATGATAATGACTCTATCCAATCTTAGAGATAGGGTTACAACAAAATATTAGTAAATGTTTGTATTCAGAAAAATAATGGGATAATAAATTTGGTAAGTGTCGGTTGTAAGACTGTTGTTTTTATGTGTTTTTTTAGTAATTGTTCAACTGGACATGTTGTATTTGTAAGCTTAAATTATGGAGGGAACTTTCTTCTTGGGTTTTAATTTAAGTTCATCACGGCTTTTAAGAAAATGTTTTTGCCTCCAGAATTAGATAGATCACTTTTGTACCCCAACAAACAGACATGTATACATATGTTTACATAATATCATTATATAAATCAGAGGGGCAATTCTAGTAATTTTAAGAACATTCACAGTCTGATCTCAGCCTCAATCTGTCAAGAATACTTCTACTCCGCCCCTAAGACGACCCACTGATCCTAATTTCTCTACATTTTTGACAAGTTTTTGACATTGATTGTCGCTGAGATGAGACTGCGACTAGATTTTGAACTTTTTTAATTACGGGAATAGGCCTTCTGATAAACTCAAACTCAAATCATTTATTTCAATTAAACCATTTACAGGCACTTTTGAATTGTCAAAATTAAATAGTCGGTCAGTTAGTCAGAAAGTTGAAGCTAGTCTGAATATATGACTGCAACACACGTTAACCCCAAGCAAGATGTAGGCAGAAGTCTACCCTTTTTGTGTTCTTTTTTTTTGCGTCAAGCTTAGTGGAAAAAAAAATTTTTTTCTTTCTTTCTATGGTATACCTACATTTCACAAGTTATGTATGAGACACAAATCTTAATACCAGCAGGCCAATTCTCGTAATTTAAAACGTTCAACATCTAGTCGCAGTCTCATCTCGGCGACAAATAAATGTCAGAAACTTGTCAAAAATGTAGAACTTTCTTAATTTTTTCTTCGGTTACAAAATAAAATTGCTGTTCCATACATTTTGACCGCGTAGGTATTGCACTTTTCTTTGAAACAGAAGATTTTTTTTTTTATATCCGACAAAAATTTCTACGCTATGGGGTCTAAACTCATGTGCTGAAGTCATGATTACAGTTTGCGCGTCGATGTCCCTGCCACCCTGTATGTATATCTGCTGCACTCACCTGACGCACCGGGTACATTACATGTGCCCATTATGCGCCATTATGGCGTAACATGGCTTCTCACCAAAAGCAGCCTATTTTTTTTTTTTTTTTCTCGGTAAGATTTTTACAGAAACGATCGGCTGATGATTCTAGAGATTACACTGCAAGCTCACTGCGCTTATGTTTTCATGGTGACATTTTTAACAGGATAAACCGGCTGATCCATAAAAAAAAAAAAAATAATAATAATAATAAAAAAAATAATAATAATAATTAAATATTCCATTAGTTAAGTAACATTGTAACTTAGTTACCTTACAAAAATACAAACAACTGGTACCAAGAGTTGAACGACCCAAAAGAAAAGCTAAATAAAACAGCACTCAATAACATTTTAGCAAACAATTACTGGTGCCATAACTCTTGTGCACAGATATGTTTAGCAGGTAATATAGTTCCCGAGGTGCGCGCGACCAGACGGACAGACAGACAAATTTATAAGCAGGCGTTAACGAGATGTATAGAACTGTGGTGGTTGAGGGTAAGGGAGTAAAGGTGTATTTTGATGTTCAGTTATTTTGTGATAGAGGCTTTTTGTTAGGTATCTCTTTCACATTATGATTAATTTGTAGTAGATAATTGTGATTCTGGTAAATGAGTACCTACTTTAAGGTGTGGAAAGAGCTGTTATTAATCTGCAGGCCAATTCTCGTAATTTAAAACGATCAAAATCTATAATAGTCGCAGTCTCATCTCGGCGACAAACAAATGTCAAAAACTTGTCATACCTACGTATTTTTGACAGACTGAGACTGAGGTCAGACTGTGAACGTTCTTAAAATTACCAAAATTAACCCTCTGATAATGATATCAGAGGGTTAATTTTGGTAATTTTATTATATTTATTATCTTAATAATATTAAGGCCGGTCCACCCCAAATCCAAATTATACCTTCGTTTACCTACATGCTTAATATCAAGTAAAATCAAATCTATTTACTTATTAAATTATTTTATTTACAAATACCAAAGAGAGAGAGAGACCTACGTTGACAAATTCAGTTTGCACAAAAACAAGTCAATACATTGCGTTACAGTCAGGACTTTTGCAAATAAAAGATATAAAAAAATTAACTTACGCACTTTTCACACCAGACAAAACCGCGTTTGCGTCAATTCAAATTACATAAATTCCCAAATTCATACAATTCCAAATACCAAAATATCACGCGCGCCCTTATCCACGAAGCGCCACTAAAATAAAACGCTTCGAACAAACAAATAAACAAATATAATAATGTGCAGGTGTGAATGGGCTTCGGCTGCCGTTGAAACGAGACAAAACATACAACTTAACACGAGTGCGAGAGGGACAGGTATTCTTTGACGAAGAGCTACGAAGATGTACGAAGTAATAGAGCGGGTTGTTAATGAGTTTCGTAATATTTGTTTTGTTTATTGAGATTAGGTTGTGTGTAAGTTTAGTAATTAGCATTTTAAATGGTACTGGACCTATTGGTCTCGTGGTCGCGAGCGTGACTGTTGAGTAATGTCCTAGGTTCGACTCCCAGGTCGGGCTACGTGTTATTGTTAACGGCTTACTGCCAACTGAATTTGGAAGGGTCTGTTACAAGTTAAACTGCATAATCAGAATATGATGATTCGACTTCTGGGACACAGGCCTCCTCTCTTCGAGAGGGAGTGGGCGGTAATCCACCACGCGGGCCCAGTGCGGGTTCGTAGATGTCACATGTCTTCGAATTTTTGATTCAAGGACATGCCGGATTCCTCACAACTTTTTTCCTTCACCGTTTTGAGAGCGGTTATGATGATTTTTTTACAAAGTAAAGCGCCTGCATGGGTTCGAACCCACGACCGATTCGTAAGTCGGGGTCTTTACCACTGCGTACACACGGCTACACATCAAGCTATACATAACCAGGATAAGCTGACTTCTGATTGTACGAAAAACCTATACAATGCGAGGTCAGCTAAAACTGGAAATGTATACCTTGATGTGTAGCCGTGTGTACCAATGCTAATAAATGGAAAATTGATGTCTCTAACATGAATTAAATTTTAATACGTTCAACATCTCCTTGCCTTTTCCCAACTATGTTGGGGTCGGCTTCCAGTCTAACCGGATACAGCTGAATACCATTATTTTACATGGACGACTGCCTATCTGACCTCCACAACCCACGTATTGGGTAATACGAAACCCCTTGGTAAGACTGGCTGTCAGACTTTCGGGCTTCTGACGACCCGTAACGACTGTCAAAGATTTATGAATGACAGCCGGGACCAACGGGTTAACGTGCTTTCCGAGGCACGGAAAGGTATGTAAAGATGATCACCCATCCACGGACCAACCGCGGCAAGCGTAGCTTAGCCTGATCGATTGACCCGTGCAGGTGTTTTTATTTAGGCACAAGCCCCTTAAAAAATTTCATTCACGTTAGATACACAACATGCTAACAACCACTAACTTATAGAAACAGGAAACACAACATTACATAATAACTAAACTTTCTCTTTACATCCTTATAACCCTGCACCAAAAACCTAATACATCAAAAAATAATATCCTTATTAAAACACACACAAACTCCTTATTATTCCGCACACAGCGCTTATTATTTAATTATTAAACAAAATTACCTCTTTTAAAGGCTTTTACGACAATTCTGATCCCATAAATGTTTGTAACCGTTGTTGCATGAGCATTTTTTATGAGAAACCTTAGGACATACTGGCCGCCAAATTAAAGTTTTAAGAGGGACAAAATTGTTTGGATAGCTGTAGGGAATCATTTTGGTGTAGTACTTTTGTATTACTTTGATATCAGTTCAACTATTATCTTACTATACCTACTAATCTATAGCTGTCACAAGTGGTTGACATGATCATCGACACCACATCACCATCATCTTCCACAGCTCCACTTCGACCACTACTGGGCATGGGTCACTCTTTTGAGTAACGACGGCCCACCAGAAGGTATATTCCCGTTATTAACAAAAACGTTCAAAATCTAGTCCCATTCTCATGTCAGCGACGATCATTGTCAAAAATGTAGAGAAATTACAGATGTTTTTGACAGATTGAGACTGAGATGGATTCTGGGATTTCTACATTTATTCAGTCAAAACATAATTGTGTCCTATAACATAATATCTTATATGTTAATCCTGGTTATAAACCATCTGTGTGCCAAATTTCATCCAAATCCGTTCTGTAGTTATGCGTGAAAGAGTAACAAACATCCATCCATCCATCCATTCAAACTTTCACGTTTTTAATATTAGTAGGATGGATTAGCAATATCCTTCAGAATCATTCAGATTGTGATTGATCGTGTATTACGATTGTTGTGGTACTGAACGAGCTCTTTACAAAAACTATCACCACAAACGGAGGCTATTTTAACTCACCCCATACTGTGTCATCTTCTATTTATATTAACGCCATCTTTTTCGCATTACATCTCGGTTTGTTGATTTTTTTTGATGGATTTACATGGTATGGATACAATGTAGCTCATGACAGTAGTTATGAACATTCAGTTTCATAGCCATATGGGCAGGTTATGATCGGGTCATTATAATTTTATGGTCATAGGTGAGAAAACCCCGCTTGAAGCAGATAAGTATACTGGTTCATTCGTAGTTTACATTGCGTATGTAGTGTGTCAATAAAAACGTTTAATGCAACATTGAAGTATGATTTTGGAAAAAAGGAAAAAAAATGTTAAAAGCAGCTTTTCTGAGATAATCAACTATAAAAGGTCAAATTAAATTAGCTAGCTAATCTCCGGAGACGTTATGAGTAGGTATCGTTATTTAAACATTGGAAAAGATAAAATAAATTAATTTGATGTTTTTTTTGTGGGGTCATCGACAAGCAATGTATAGTCACAAGAAACATAGTTTTAAAAAAAACATTTTTTTTTTGTATAAACTTCACACACGTGATTGGTAACCTAATTGCCATAAAACAAATGGAAACAGATTTTCTCAGCTCATACTTCAGGACTACCAGCGGTCGTTGAGTCCCAAAACCACTTCTTTTATTTTGTTTAATCGTATTTTTATGAGAAGTTTCGCTACTTAATTACGTTGACCCCGTACAATAACCTTCTTCTTCTATAGTTTTATCAACAGTCTAATGTCGGTTTAATACGGCGCAAATGTTATATGTCTAGAATATTTCTTCACGATGTTTTCCTTCACCGTTTTGAAAGCAGTGGTGATGTACATACATACCTAATTAAATACAAAAGTAAATTGCCTGTCTGGGCTCACGACCTACTACTACGTAAGCTGGGGTTGGGCCAAAGCTCTTCAACAAAACCCTTATCAAAATCATCTAAAGAATCGACAAAAATTACTTCAATATCTGTTCAATATTTCGCCGAAGCAATCTACAAAAACAAACACCGAGAAAAACCATCTTACACCAGCTAACGATATTCAAAATAATTACCAGAAACTAATTATTTTATTGCAAATGCGAGCGCAAAATACGGCAGTGTACAACTGCCTTATAGCCTCCGTTACCGTGAGATGTGTTATAGCGGACACTATTATAAGATTATTAGCATTCGCTGGTTTGTACCAGACTTTATTGGCTTTTTATTGCCATCTCTTGAAGTGACAATCAGATTGAAACTCGCCCTAATCAAAAAGACGTAACTTGGAAAAGGTTTTATGCAAATTAAAGTTCTGTAGTTCTACAAATTAGGTTGCAATTTGATTGGTGGGAGAATGACATGTGTGGAAATGGTTTAGTACAAAAACTGAGGGCAAAAGTGTCGTATGAACACTTTGTTTAAAAGATCTTAATTTCAGTTTGTTAGTATGCACATAAAAATGTGTTTTATTTTATTGATATCCTTTTGAAATTGTCAATTTGTTATAACACCTACACGTTAGTGTTTTTCGGACCTAAATTAGGTCCGAAAATGACGAGGGTCTCGACCTTAAGAGGTTTATTCTGAATTCAAATTATTTTTTAATATACCTGCTGTTTATGAGGCAATGATTAAGTAGAGTAGAAACTTTTTTTTGTGCACTTGCTGGCTGGTAAGAAGTATTTTTTATTCTTTTTTTTATTTTGTAATAGAGATGGCGCGAAGATATTGTTTTTATTTATTTGAGAGCATCTTTTTTCGTTATTTTGATCTGGGAACGTGAAAAATTTCAGGCAGCTGCTTTAGTTATAGTAAGGTGGTAGTATGATGGCTAATCTTAGTTGCTCGAGGATTATTAATTATGTGTGAAATTGAATAATCGAGATGTACCTACTCGTACTAAAATATATTAGATTAGGAACCAGTAATAGATAAACATACAACAGTTATTACATAATACCTTTTGATGCAAGTGTTTCACCGTAGTAATCATAATACTAGACTGTTACTGTTACTGCAGGCAAAGGTCTTTTATCATAATATACAGAAGGTACGAGCATTGTTCATTACGCTTACTCAAGACGCGTTGGCGATTTTACACTTGCATTTTTAAGTAAACTTTGAAAGAAATCCAAGATTTTGAACGAAATTTCCAATCCATTACTTCATATTTTTTTAAATGTACCGATCGTCGATCGTTCAGTCTGTCTTTTCGACAGCGTAAAATACATTACATCATACTTTTGAAAATGTTGTCTACTCGACAGCGTAAATAACGCAATGAATGTTGTTGTATTGTCAGAATGAAAGACATTGCAATTGTTCGTGTGTTACGCAATTACCCCACAGGTTTCCTCACGAAAACAAATAAAGTCATAATGCTCCTAAATGACTCATTCACACCAAACCGAAAACTTGAAAATCGATTAATATTTTAAACGCAAGCAAACAAAAGAATAAAAAACAAAATAAAATAATAAAATATGTGTACCTTTCGAGAAAATTACATCATTAAATACCATATAGTGTTGCCGTTTTAAAAAACAATTCTCGAATAAAAACAAAACGACTCTATGGTCCTTCATTCGGAATTTAATAAAAACGTGTTCGCGAAGGCTTTAAATAACGAACAATCGTTTAATCTCGAAGCGGACCAGAGACAAAACGGTGGTGCATTATAATGCAAAAATTAATTTTCACAAAGATAAAAAATGGTTAGGCTGCATGCTTGTTTGTTCTGGGTTCGGTAGGTATTTTTACAGTCAATTAAATTTAAATTCGTATATCTGTTATATTGCACTGGCCAAAGACGATATTCTTAGATTAAATATTTTTTCTATTTTTTTTTTTAGATTTTATTACCACTGACTTACGGCCGTACTACTGCCATCTGACCTTAGCATAAGCATAGCATAGTTCACACTGCTGGGACACAGGCCTCTTGTTTGTGAGAGGGAGTGGGCTCTAATCCACCACGCGGGTTGCTAGATGTCAAATGTCTACGAGTTTTTGGTTCTAGGACATGCCGGTTTCCACACGATGTTTTCCTTCACCGTTTTGAGAGCAGTGGTGATGAAATAGTTTACACAAAGTAAAGCGCCTGTTAGGGTTTGAACATACAACTTGTAAGTCATGGCCGTTCCTACTAGACCACCACTACGGCCAGCTTATACTGCGCCCTAATTGCGTGAAAAACTTTCAATCACAATCTGAACAATTTTGAAAGACATTGTTAATCCATTGCTTCATATGTTCGAAAAATTTGTCTGCTCAACAGCGTAAATAACGCAATGAATGTTGTTGAACTGTCAAAATGAAACCATTGCTACTGTTAGTGTGTTACGCAATTCCCCCGCTATACTGCCATCTGACCTTGCAATTGTCAAAAACCCTTCAAAACTCCTGCAAATCTCCAGTTCCTCATGCCGATCTCTAACCCAGCTCACAAAGGCTGTGGCTCGCAGTTAAAGTCAGTCGCCGCATGTTTACGAGAAGCGCGGTATTTATTTATTTCGACACGGTCCTATGTGTGAGTTGTTTGTTGTATCCAGACGTGTTGCGGACCAATTTGGCAGACGGTCGGGGAATACTGTGGTGATTTGGAGAGCTAAGGTGACATTGATTCGTCAGCGATGAAGTTATTTTAGGTGGCTCTCTAAAGTTATATGATCGATTTAAGTCTTTGTGCGCGATCGCACGATTTGCTGTAGGTAGCTACGGATGTAAGCTCATTCCAAAATTCGTTTGTTGCTTTTTCGTACCTAAGTCAGAATAAATGTACAAACACTTTTACACGTCCATTATATTTTTAAAACTAGATGAGATTTCCTATCTGACTCAACATATCTATTCTATTCAGGATAGTTATTTATTCTTGCATCCAAGAGCACACTCATGTAAGTAAAATCTAAATATGGCTGAAACGGGATTTTGATTTTTTATTAATTTAAGTATTCAAAATCTGTATTAACAATAACTTAAAGTCCTAACCCAAAGTCCTAGTCTTAACCTAAAGTCTTCCAAACAAAAGATTTTTTTTTTAAATTAATGTGCTTGTCTTATTAACTTAATTATGCTAAGTAAATAAACTATAATAAATATTATACCTACAGTCAGGCCTTTTCGCCAACGTGAGGTTTGTTACAAATATACAGTGACCTCCAAAAGTGAGTTGACATTCTTCCACTTCAACTGTGATGGCACATTATGAGTTTAAAATAAAAAAAAATGTTAGGTAGGTACTCATAAGGGATAACTTGATATTTGTTTATGTTAAGTAAAGGTTGAATTATTCAATAGATATGTTATAGCAGCTCAAAACTTGGGTGTCACAGCTGAAGTGGAAAAATGTCAAGTAACTTTTGGAAGCCACTGAATCTATGGACACATTGAGCGATAACATTTTTGTTATCACGGAACATTTTTATGTAATATTTAATCAGCATCTCTTACTTCTTAATCTGTAACACATGAAAAAGGATTATTCACTTTATCGAAGTATCTTTAAATATCACCAAACTCTTTTAAATCATATTGAAAGAAACCAGCAACAATTGCGTAACACACCATCAATCACAATCTGAATCATTTTGAAGGATATTGCTAATCCATTGCTTCATATGTTCGAAAAATTTGTCTGCTCAACACCTTAAATAACGAAATGAACACTGTTGAACTGTCAAAATGAACGCGATTTCTACTGATAATGTGTTACGCAATAAGGTACACAGAACAGAACAGTTTTCTTGACTAATTAAACAGCACCTGTTAACACTCATTCTGGGAGACATGAAAAGGGATTATACGCTTTATCGCACTTTGATAAAGCGTATAATCCTTTTTCTTTAAATATCACCAAACTTTTTAAAATTATATTCAAAGAAACCAGTCTAATGCTTGGTCCTGCCATCCGCAGTACTCCTCAATCGTTTCGCAAAAGTTTTATTTTTAATCGGCGATCAGATTTCCTTGGCTCGTTCTGTGCGTGTATTTTATTTATATTACATTAAAATTGCTTCCAATAAATATATATTTCCATTCAAATAATAATATTGATTGCGGAACCCCAAAAAATAAATTGTGATGTGTTTTTAAAGCCTGTCGCTGGGTTCCGTATTTGTTTATAAAGTTACTGTTAACTTTATTTGGTTCACAACTTTAGGTTTTATTATTATTCAATACATAATGGGGTCGTTGGTTTGTGTTGTTATGGCTGACTTTGGGAACCGAAATACAGTAATTGTTTCACATTTTGTTATCGTTAGTACGTATGTGTAGTTTTCTCCCTGGATAGGCTTGTTAACACACAGAGAAGCTCTTCTCCATAGGAAACGACCAATTGGAACCGTGCACATAATTTCTGACGTTTCATAAGTGCCCATGTAGGTTTATGTGAAATAAAATATTTTGATTTTGAAGGGGAAAGCACTAATCTCTTAGGCACCACATAGTTGACAACTTGCGATACTAAAGTCCTGCCGGTTTATTCTGTAAAAATCGCACCGTGAAAAGTGAGATGGCATTTCACCTGATGGTAGGGGCTGCCACTATTGACAGCTCACTTCACCTAAGTTATCACCGTAATATATTTACAGAATAGAACAGCACAGCAGGGTAAGTAGATACTAAACACGCTTAAAATTGCAATGCGAAAGACATTGCAATTTTGACAATTCAACATCGTTCATTGCGTTATTTGCGTTGTCTCCTCGGGATCGAGACTTATGCGAATAAAACGGCAAGGTGCTGCATAACATCAATATGAAAACGAGTTACTGCCATATAAACTATCATTAAACTACTTGAAAATTTGGATAATTGCGTAACACACTAACAGTACGAATGGTTTTCATTTTGACAGTTCAACAACATTCATTGCGTTATTTACGTTGTTGAGCAGACAAATTTTTCGAACATATAAAGCAATGAATTAGCAATATCCTTCAAAATGATTCAGCTTGTGATTGATAGCGTGTAACGCAAGTAGCAGCTTATCGCCGACACATGTTTTACCTATAAACAAAAGCCGTTCAAAAAAAACAAAAGAGTTTTGTAAACAAACAGAGGTAGGTACCATCAGAAACAATATCACATCGAACGACTCGACAACGAGAGTGCATGAATAAATTGTAGATATTCCATGAATTTTGATGTGATCCTCCCCTATTTCTATTCATTCTTTATTTTATTAGAAGTCTGGGTTTTTGAAGGGTGAAATAGTAAGATGACAAAATAAAGTGGTTTCAATACAGGCTTGTCCCTCTCACCGAGAGGAGGCCTGTGTCCCAGCAGTGGGAACATTACAGTCTGATTATGGTGATGATGAATTCAGGGTAGAAAATTCGGTTGCATACATAAAATATACACATAATTTATATAACATTACGCTGTAAACCCGGAGGATTAGGCTGAGGTGTATCTAATAGAACACCCACATATCGCTTGTTATGTTTAAGTCCCATATAACAGGGGGCTTCAGAAAGCACGGTAAGCCGTTGGTCCCGGCTGTCATTCGGGAATTTTTGACAGTCGTTACGGGTAGTCAGAAGTCAGAAAATCTGACAACCAGTCTAACTAAGGTGTATCGTATTACCCAGTACTTAACTCGGTTGTAGAGGTCAGATAGGCAGTCACTCCATGTAAAATACTGGTATTCAGCTGCATCCGGTGAGACTGGAAGCCAACCCCAACAACAATAGTTGGGAAAAGGCTAGGCAGATGGTGATGATAAATGATTTTATTGTTGTAAGTAGGTTTGTTTAGACGTCAATCATATTTTAAAAACTAGATGAGGTCGGCGTTCCCTACCTGACTAGTCTGAGAAGAAAGGCTGAAACAAACTCAGAGGTCACAGTCTCTTTTAAATATGATGATGATAACAGAGGGCGGGCCTATTGCTATCAACCGGGGACGAGTCCTGGGGGTCTACTCCGAAGTGCAAAGTGCGAATGTTCGGTTCGGATCCGACACACGGCCGAAGCGAATATTATTGAAAAATGCGAAAAAACGTTCGAATCGGCTCAGTTGGGTCGGGACCATAGTCAATATTCGAAAGAGTGTAGGAGTGTAGGATCGGAACCGACTGAACCAAATAGTAACTTCGTAGCAGGAAATGGCTGAACATCCGGCGGATACCTACTACTTTGGAGTAGTAGTAGTACCCTAATTGCGCAACACATTATCAATCACAATCTGAATGATTTTGAAGGATATTGCTAATCCATTGCTTTATATGTGCGAAAGATAAGTCTGCTCAACAATGGAAATAACGCAATGAATGTTGTTGCACTGTCAAAATGAAACCCATTCCTACTGTTAGTTTGGTACGCACGTTACTCCACGGGCTGCTATTGAAAAAATCCTAATCGTAAAACCTAATAAAACTTTGCCTGACCTGGGAATTGAGCTCCCAGGACCACACGCTCAACAGTAGCGCTGGCGAACACTAGACCAACGACGCCATAAATGCTATGAATTACGATTCCTGTTAATAGATAACGAAATGCCTTTCAATCTTCAAGACAAATTCTCTAAGTGTTCAAATAATAAAACCCTCAGAGGTGCTCGTTACGATCATTTAAAACGCTTTCAAAATAATTAAATTTGTGTCCCGCCATCTTGTAGCAATTAAATTAATGTTTTGTACTCTGAGTGGAATGAGCGAGAATGTAAAACTGTTTATTGAAGAGATATCGAAAAGTAAAGCAATTTTTTTTTCATCACGGTTTTTTTTTCAGAGTCGCTCTAGCAATTTCAGTTCATGTTTACCTATTTAGTTTTCTTCTGTGTTTGACTTTTTGGGCTATTCCAGAGTTATGTGACCTTAGCGTTTTTCAGAACAACCGTAATTGGGGAGTTTGTTGCGCCACTCCTTCTTCCCAGCGAAAGCACTGGGAAGTGGTGAAGGGCAGGCGTTTTGGGGCTGTCTTTTGTAATTTTGACGTTCGAAAAGTGCTGATTCTCAGCCTGATTTGAATAAATGACTTTTGATTTAGATTTTTGACCCCATTTTTTTCACTTTGACTGTGTGACTTTTTAATGTATACTTCTTATAGTGGTTTTTCAGCGTAACCCTTTAGTTTTTGCAGCGTAAAGTAGAGTATTTCAAGGTTCATGTTACTCTTTCTACATTAACTTGAAAATGGTATGTTTGTTAGTTTGTGTGTAGGGGGTAATCTCCGAAACTTCCAGTCGGATTTAAAACATTCTTTTTGGTTTTGATAGCCCAATTCTTGAGGAAGGTTATAGGCTATATAACATCACGCTACGACCCTTAGGAGCCGAGTAAAATGGGACAAAAGTCAGAAAGAACAGATCACAAAAGTGAGGCCGAAATTTCACGCGGATGAAGTCGCGGGCAGAAGCTAGTCTTCCTATATTTGCAAGACAGAAGTAATCATATCTAGTTTTACGCGAAAATCCTGTTTTCAATCATCCAGAAAATAGTACTTTTAAAACCAATAACAACTAACACAGATCCTTTAACCGATCCACCTGAATCGCTTAGTTATACACAAGCTACATCAACACGGGCCGAGCCAAGAAATTATTACCTTCCGTAGCCGGGAGCCAGCAATACCCACCTATTTTAAACCAAGTGATATTTCTTCCCCCACACCAGAAATTAACTTAAAATAAAATATCAAACACACCTTAACACTAATAAAAATCGAACTCCCGATAGGGCCATAATTATAAAAATTAACATTTTATTGGTCAATTATAATAAATGATTTAGAAAACCTTCGGGCTAACTCGCTCGTTAAAGCAACCATGATTAAATGGTTTTAAACCAAAATAATCGCCTTTAAAAATAAATATTTAAGTCTTTTTATTTTCGCCACTGTCTCGTTACGGCGCAGAGCTCGCGTTGAAGACGACGCCGTCAAACTGTCTCTGTCTCTTTCTATCTTACAGCTTCTTGGGTTGAAGTGTAGTGTTGTCTTTGTCGCACGTCTCGGCAATTTGCCGACATGTTGTTATGCTGCAATCAATTGCCATGCGCAAACAGACGTCTATGATATATCCAATTAAGTTGAACTCGCGGGTAAGGGTGTAGCTGAGTTTTTTATATCTTATTTTATTGGATGAGTGTGTGTGATGTGTTGGGTTTTATTGTTTGCAGATAATAGTGGTAGCGATTTGTATATTTTTAATTGAGGAGAAGCGCTACTTACTTTATTTCTAGTGTATTGGCTTTGCGAGACGATTTGCGTCTTTATACTAATATACTTTCAGTTTCTGCTTCCAGTTATTTAAATTTTGTCGGTCTATAACTTCGCCAGTTCCACGGTGTTATCGGTGGCAGCGCAGCGGTCACTTTGGCTGCATGTTTTGGGGCATTGGAGGCGGAGCATAGTTTTTGGAACAGCTCCACATGCACACCCTGCTACCATTTCTGCTTATGTTTAGCAACATATTCTTTTGTACACAAAGCAACGTGTTTTTAAGTATTTTTCAAATCAGGTTCCATAATCTTAAAATAAGTCTTGTCTTTTGGTGTTATTATTCATTATTTCTTATCGTTATCAAAATATATATTAATTTAATCGATACCTAGTACTGAAAACTACTTAAAGAGTTACAGTGACTGCGTTTTTAAACTATAAAAACTATTCTCATATCTTAAAACCTCTCTTTACATTTATCCACTGCACTGTAAAAAACTCAAAATCCAATAACTCAAATTGTATTTATTGTAAGAAACAGAATTTTCCATTCCGCCTCTATACAGCTGGCGCGTCCGTCAGGTAAACTTAAAGAAATTTACTGAGTATTAAATCTTTGAACAAACAAGTTGTTCTTGCTTACTCACACCAACTCACACACACACACTCGCGTGGGGTGTACAGTGTGTTTACGTTAAACACACACACATTTGTAGAGAGTTAAGGCGAAGCTTGGTAGCAGTTGGTACTTGTATTTTTGATGGGTAATATGGTCACACGAGCTATAAAGTGGTATAGGATGCACCGGCACTTATGCTGTTCTAATTTCACGACGTGCAATAATGGACTACTTAAGTCACACGTATTTTAATGCACTATTTCTTTCAGTGGTTTTAATTCAAAACTGTCAAATGGAAACCACTCACTAATACTGTTACTAGCCCTAGCTACGAGTACATAGTTAAGAATAAAACCCAACAAATTTAAAAACAAAACAATTTTAAGCCTAATGTATTGAACCAGTGACCGTTGCCTACCCTAAGCTTATTACAATACAGGGTGGCAGGGACATCGACGCGCAAACTGTAACCATGAATTCAGCTCATGCTTCTAGACCCCATAGCGTCGAAATTTTTCGTTGGTTATTATAAAAATATATAGCTGTTCCACACGTTTTGACCTCGTAGGTATTGCAATTTTCTATGAAACAGAAGATTATTTTTTTTACCTACCTAGTGCCAACACGACACGAGCAAAGAAGTTGCAGAATTAATTTTTAATTTAATAAATCTTTACTGCTTTAATTAATTTATTCGGTCACTCACCAATAAAAAATAAATTGCTAAGTACTATTCATAAACTAATTGACATAAAACTTCCAATCGTCTGTACACTTCCCCTTAACACACACACGCTCACACCCACACACAAACACACCCACACCTTACAAGCTCGGTATCTCGAGACATATTAGTAAGGGGTGGTTCTCACCCCATTTAGATCAACTAGCCGACACAATTGGTTAATGGGGCGTATGATTTTACAACCCCTTTACATGTGTATGTGATTACTGGCCGTAAACGAGCGAAGATCGAGTGGGTAAAGGTATTTTTATTAAGCCTTGTTTGTGTAAGTAGATTGTTGGGTAGCCTTTTGGGTTATCTTAACATCATTATTTTCTTTGTTTCATTTAGGTACAATACATAATACTGATTACCTAGTTTTTATGATAAATATTTCCTGGAACGATGTTTTTTTTTTTTTAATAAATTGTGGTCCGCCGGTCTCGCGAGCTGGGTCCAAGCTACCGGTGGTCAGGGCTCCAGAGACAGGAGCCTCCTCATGATACGACCCGTATCTAGGAGTAGGTACTGCCTTCTAAACCAGGCCCTTAACATTATCGTTGTGTCTTCGCTTGAATAAAAATTATCAAATATCTATACTAATTTTATAAATAGAGAGACTGCGAATTTTGTGAGTTTGTTTTTATATGGAAAATACGTTAATACCTAGCAGATGGCGTGATAAGCTAAGGAATTGACGTGGTTTCGAAGTAAGGAATCGTTAAATGGTCATAGTGAATTAGGACCCATATATGAAATGTCTACTCTATCTAGCTTTTTCTATAGGACCTCTTAAAGTGTTTCCGATATTCTATATATTTACAGAATAAACAATTCCATTTCATTTTACACTTAGGGACTGATTTTTCAATCGTCTGACAACTTTATTCGAGGAATAATTTTGAAAATTTGACAGTTATTTCATGCAAAAGCTGTCAAACGTCAATTTTATTCCTCGAATAAAAGTTATCTGGAGATGGAAAATTCAGCCCCTATTAAACAATCTATGATCGTCTCACATTCACTCTATACAATTTTGGTGAAAAGTTTGCAGTAGACAGTGTTTTGCACGCCGACGGGTTTGCAATACCAAGGGGCTTTCCAACAAGAGAGGTAGATACACTTTGTTACACAGTACAGCAGACACAATCTTTCACAGGGAGCCTACTTTACCTTCTACTCGAATCAGCCTAAAAAAATAGTAATAGTAAAGAAAGAGTACAAAAAGTCCAATAAACTGCTTATCTACTCCTACTCCTTCTGTGGGAACCTGGGCTGGCGAACCTTAATACAGGTTACCATGTAACCCAGCTAGGACGCCAGATTCAATTCGTTTGTAACTCTTTATGATTTTTCCCTGAATTGTAAAATTATATTTATAGTAACAGACTGTATGAACCACACTTTTTTGAAAATAAACAAATAAAACATTGGTCAAGAAGGGGCCATAGTTTTTTGGGAGTGGTGAATACTTATGCGAATCCCGCACCCCCGACCATAGGCAGAGGTGGAACACCGCGGTGGTTTTAGCTGGTAAGAGACTGGCATACCCCTCTGTCACCCCCACGATGGAGGAAGTCCATGAGGATTACCACCGCACAGCAAAAATAAAAAAAGGCCCATAGCCTTCCCATAGTCTTAGATAACCGGCACCCTAATTACGTAACACACAATCAATCTCAATCTGAATCATTTTGAAGGATATTGCTAATCCATTGCTGCATATGTTCAAAAATGTGTCATATTGTGTCTGCTCAACAACGTAAATAACGCAATGAATGTTGTTGAACTGTCAAAATGAAACCGATTCCGATTGATCGTGTGTTATTTATTATTTATTTATATCTACGCAATACGCAACGCAATACGCAACGCAATGTTACGCAATTAGGGTGCAGTTCACTTTAGCCACCCAAAGCTATAATCCAAATATTTTTGTTACCATATCCTGCAATAGTCCTATCAACCAGGGGTTGTCCTTGGGTGCACTTGCATAGTGCGTACAGGGATAATCGTCGGTTGGTGCCTCATCTCATTAAAAGCGTCTAGCGGACCTCTGCGAGTTGGCTTCAGCCCCTCGTACGCCTTCCAAAGGTCCAATACACTATCAATCTCAATCTGAATCATGTTGAAGGATATTGCTAATCCATTGCTTCATATTTTCGGAAAAATTGTTTGCTCAACAACGTAAATAACGCAATGAATGTTGTTGAACTGTCAAAATGAAAACTATTCGTACTGATAGTGTGTTACGCAATTACTCCGAGGGCCGCCATGGTCCCGAGTTATGTTATGTTAACAAAAAATAATATTATACAAGCCAAAGTGTAATTGTCCCACTTGAAGCCAAAGACCTCTTCTCATACGGAGAAGGCGAGCATTTGTCACTACGGTTGTTCAAGACGGATATGCACACAAAATTTCATACAAATCGGTCCAGCCGTTTCGGAGGAGTTTGGTAACAAACATTGCGACACGAGAATTTTATATCTTAGATAAGTCCAGGTTTCCTCACGATGCTTTTCCCTCAGCTATGTCAGTAATGTCCAAGATGAACTCAGAAAGATAAATTCACCCCGGAATTGAACTCACAACCTCGTGCAAGTGAGGCAACGCCTTAACCACTGGG
Organism: Apamea crenata; assembly: GCA_949629185.1. Classification (NCBI taxonomy): domain Eukaryota; kingdom Metazoa; phylum Arthropoda; class Insecta; order Lepidoptera; family Noctuidae; genus Apamea; species Apamea crenata. The sequence continues at coordinate 2,290,629 of OX451375.1, forward strand.
ATACCACGACTTTTTTGAGCTCAGAATTAAAAAACGCTGATTAAATAATGTTAATGCATTATTTAATCAGCGTTTTTTAATTCTAAAAACCTTTAAAATAAGTTTTAATTTTAAAGTAATCAAAATAAAATAGCGTTTTAATCCCACTTCCAAAACGTTGCACCCACCTGATTAGTCCCTAAACCACCTTATTAAACTCCGATCAAAAACGTAAAGGTGCAAGAAAACATGCGCAAACGCATCCCCTAACCAAATCGACCAATTTAAACTGCGTTTAACCTCAACATCTGTCAGTTAAGACAATGCTGCAGGAAATAATGCCTATTAACTAACAACATTAATAAATTAACTTATAATGGAGTTTGGGCTGGTACTCTAGTTAACGATATTCGTATTTATATAAATTGCTGGAGGTCTAAACTGTTGGGAGCGTGTCCATTGTTTAGTGGTAGCTGGTCACGGAAGGAGTTATCGTATCGTGGGTTCCTTGATCATTGATGAAAGTTCGGAGTGTAGGTTTTTAAAATTGTAGTGGCTATTTATAAGAAAATAATTTAGTATGGTCACATGATAAAACTGTCACAATTAATTATTTTACAATATATGCAGTATCAATAACAATATAAGTACATATGTACAATAATGCCGAAATGAAATGGCAGATGTCACACACACATGCCTTTCGTAGTTAAACAGAATATGACCCCCAGGTCCTTTTTCAACTCTTTCCGTTTTACAATTTACTTTACAATTTATTTACCCTGTAAAGTCCCAATATTGGACAAATTACGGCCTCTCCATGCCTTCCAGTTACTTCGGTTCAGTACTAAAGGACTTTTGCCTTCGTTTACTGTTGCTCGTCCGACCGTCTCCTACATTTATTCATTCGTATTTTTCTTTCTTCGTGGACTATCGATAAACTTGTCGTCTTACTAAAATAAGAAAAATCTTAAATTCAATTATTCATTCACTGACGAACAACACACGGCCTATACCTACTGCTGAGTTGAGGTAGATGCAAAATATTGCACAATATTTCAAATGCAACGAAGGTGAGCACTGACGAAGAATTTTTGATAATTCATCTCCTTAAGCGAGGTAAAATTGGGGAATATACCCTGTCCAGTAGGTAAATCATTTTTTTACAGATGGAACTAGTCATTGCAGCAACACACAATACATTGATTGATATACGTACGGTATTATAATGTCTGTAAGAAGCCATAAATAAGATAATTCAATAAGATAAGGCAGTTTATATATTTATTTTATTACGCATTTTAAAGTTACTTTTACGTAATCTGGAATATGTACGTTCTAAGGCAGCTGTCAAAAAACTCTTTGTTTGAAAGTTTATAATTTTTGCCGATATGAAAAATCAATCAATCAATCGGGCAGGTCTCCTAATAAAATAGTATCATATCTCGTATCCAAATGGACACACACCTGGCGCTATCCCATTTAGAGGGCAGCACTCGCTGATGGGTTAAGTGGGTGTTTAAATCCCCATTTTTGGGGTAATTTCCCATGAATACGCCCCTTACCTGTCGGGACGCGCTTACCGACTATTAGTCATATATTTTGTAGTTAACTATTAGAAAATTATAGAGTTAATTGGGTAGGCGGACAAAAAAATACAGCCTAAAAGGTTCTTTATTGTCGGGGTGGAGGTTTTAATACCGTTTAGGGCACAAATATGTTAACAAATATGTGTCTGCAAAGACAGAAAACCGTGTCTACAAAAACTGCTAAAGCAGTAAGACATTTTATCAACTAAAGGACCTCTAAAAGCCCTACAATAAGGAAGGGCATTGCATGGATTGGAAGCAGTGGTGGCCAAGTTGTAACGGCCGCGACTTGAAGGTCAGTTCGAATCCAAACAAGCGGTTTACTTGATGTAAATCATTTCATTACCACTGCTCTCAAAACGGCGAAGGAAAAAGTCGTGAGGAAACCGGCTTGTCCTAGAACCATAAATTCGAAGACATGTGACTTCTACCAACCCGCATTGGGCCCGCGTGGTGGATTACGGCCCACTCCCTCTCACAGAAAGGAGGCCTGTGTCCCAGCAGTGGGAACCTTATAGGCTGATTATGTATGTTACGCTTTTGCACCTGTATCTCATGGTTTTCAGTAAGAGCGATGCTGCTACCAGTTTCTAAATCCAGGTTTATAAGTTAGTTTGTTGCTAGTGATGCAACTGATGTACCCACTCCGTCAATCTTCTGCTTCTATTCTACCCCAACGCTTCTTTACTTCTAGGGACGGAAATTACATAAATTAAAATTCGCTTGGGAAAAAATGTTCTGAATATAATACGTTACAGCACATCTGTTCAGCAAGTAAATAATAAGCAAATTACTTTCTCTCATAAAACAAAACTATAATAAGCAAAAACACTAATAATGAACAAAACAAAACACAATGGCGCATCAATATCTCGCAACCGCCAATTTAATTTTCAAATAAAGAACCATAGAGCCACCAACACACAGTCTAGAACCAATAACACAGTCTGTGAGAGTGTTGCCACAGCACAATAACAGTGTTGCCAGTTATAATAACGTGCCATAATGTTGCTACATGCGTTCACGATCGCCAATCACACATAATGACGCTTATTTAAAGTTTATTGGTTTATTAAATGGCGTGTGGTAACGTATGATAACTTTATACGTCGAAGGCTGAATAATTACGTTATATGTGATATTTAAGTAGCCCGTTACCGGTTGCTAGTTATTGGCCAATAGGTAATCATCTTCGCGGTTTTTTGGTCATAACAAAAGACTATATAGTGAATTTTATCATGTGCAATTAGAGAAACAGCCTTCACTTCCTTTTATTTATTGTTTGAGTAGGCAGTAGAAAGCTTGGCTGCCAAATCTTCGGGTAAATAAACCTGCCTATTAAAATATATTCTGTTATATTTAATTAGGTTCTGTGCTATTTGGGTCCACAAATAGCACAGAACCTCACCCTAATTGAGAAACACACGATCAATCACACTCTGAATGATTTTGTAGGTCATGGCTAATCCATTGCTTCATATGTTAGAAAAAATCGTCTGCTCAACAACGTAAATAATGCAATGAATGTTGTTAAACTATCAAAATGAAAGCCATTGCTATTGTTAGTGTGTTACGCAGTTATCCCGCTGGTGCCCTGAGACAGTGAGGCGGGGTCGCGGCCACGTAGGTGATGGCAGGAGGAGCTGGATAGGTTCTGCCAAAACTGGAAGGAGGACGCACGAGCTCGCAAAAGATGGAAGGAGTGGAGGGAGGCCTTTGCCCAGGAGTGACACAGCGCCAAAGTAACTTTCAGTTATAAATTGAAGGGAAACTCAAGGAACCACGAGCACTGGCAGAATAACGGTACCACCTCTCTGTCTATTTTATTTTCCGCGCATTTCTCTTACGCATCAAAATGGCTGCGTATTCCAAACATTTTAAATCTCGACCACTGATTGGTTGGCTTGAAATGACGTCACACATTGATCGACGGCTCATCTAGATAACCTAATCAAATTATTAGAACAAGTACGAAACCACTTTACCTTTACAGTTCCAAACACGAAAAATTTACTCTATTTTTGGAGGATTGTTGAGGGATTGTGAGTTAGGTAGCTGCAAAGTTAAGTTTGTCTATTTGTTGGTTAGTATCGCTTAATCTTGGGACGTTGACAACGGTTTAAGTGTTAAGGCGAACAGTTAATTTAGTTTTAGGAATATCTGTTTCTGTTAATCTGTTTAGTTATTGACTTATTGTTGAGTTGTAAAGATTATCTGATTTAAAGATAACTGTAACTTTCTAGTTGAAAATAGGTCGGAAAAGTATTTATTTTGTATTATTATTTGAATAAATAAATACATAGAAAAACTTTAATCTCCTTCTTCACTAACACTATCATTTTACTCCTTACTCGTTTATTTCTCTCTCTTACAGTATGACCATCGAGAGAATGCTTTCCTGACACCTGTCAGTGCGACAATTATAGTAACTAAAGTTGTCAAAGTTAAAAGGCCCGTTTTGACATTGACAGTTCTAGTAGTTAATAAAGATCAAATTCGCAAAACACGTATTCGCTTGTATGAAACTGACAGGTGTCAAGAACGCATTCTCAGATGTCGAAACGGGCCTTTTATTTTTTGACAACTTTAATAAACATCAAGTTTGCAAAACGCATACCTCTTTATTTTTAACCTGGCACTAAACTCCACGGACACTCTTTAAAATTTTAAAATTAATTAAATTTTATATTTAAATTTCCAGCCTATAGCAATTTTTGTAATGGTTGCTCTGAGAATTGTTAAATAAGTTGTCTAAAAATCGTAGAGACAAATACTGAACCAAAACGGACATTAAATATTGATATCTATCACACTTACATGGTCCAAAAAAATCTTTACGATTTCATATGTCCCTTAACACTTGTTCCACATTGATGTTCAATGACCATAATTAATAAAAGCGCGGTCACTCTTGACACATGTCAAACATGTCGCCGACCATCGACAAAATTATGACAACAGCTGTCAAAATCATTTTGAGCTCTAACTCTAGTGTTGTAAGAGTACAAAAATATTTTTGAACTGGTAGTTTTAAGTCGGTAGATTTTTCTGTGATGTCGCCGAAACATAATGATTTTAAAGTTATTAATTAGTGTATTAGCGTGTTTTGATTGGTCAATGTTGTGTGATTGAAAGGAACACATTGTTTAGATGTTGTCGCTTAAGCATTTGTTGTAGAATGTGTGTTAAGCAATTTATTGTTGTTTTATTTTTACAGCAAGGTGGGTTTTATGCGGAGAATTTCCGGTACCTAATATGAAATTTTGAGAACTTGAAACATGAAACGAAATATAAAATTGGAGACAGCAGCAACATATTACAATTCTGAAATCATGATTTATATATAACTTTAGTTAACTTTGAGACAATCTGAAAACTCACTATGAACCAAAATCATCGAAGACTTAACTTAAAGAACAAAGTTAAATTAGAATCTATCAAACCCCTTTTATAAAGCCGTTTAATTCCGAAGATTGGGTACATCGTTTGCTAACAGGAAGCATTTGGATCAAAAAAAATAATACAAGATGCTGAAAACCAGCGCTGGGGCTCTGTCTCGCATAGGGTCTTAGCATTATGCTGAGCGATGGTCATTTTGCGTGGATGTGACGCATATTTTCCCCCAACTTGTTATTTTGTTTTGTGTTCTTTCTCAGCGTCATGTTTACCGCAAATAAACGTTTTTTCTTTATTTTCTTTGTAAGATATCCCGCAGTCCCGTGTGCCTTCTGACATAGGCCTCCACCAACTGTCTACATTGTGCTCTGTCCTCTGCAACGATAGTCCAGTAAAGGCCTCAAGGAAAGAATCCAATAAGTACTGAATCGATTAAACGTTACTAATAAAGTAACACAAAAAAGAAACAAATGCCATCTAACAAATTGCTAATCTTTTTTGCCCAACAAAATTATCCCAGCAGTGGGTAGAGATTACAGATGATAATGATGGCGAGGTGCCACGCTAGTCATTGCTAGTTCACAATAATAGTGCTCGGTATTGTTGGACGTTTATATTAATATAAGTCACAGGTCATCAGCACGCTCTGGGGTACACCGTTAGCGCGTGGTGTAAGGGATAAGCTGGAAGCGGTCTTAATTATTGGTACAGACGTCAGCACGTCAAGCTAGCCGAACATGTCAAATTTTCTTCTTTTTTTTTTTGTTCAGAGTCTATTAAAGAAATTCGTCTGCGTGGGTTCGGTTTTCTCAACTCAAGGGGTATTGTGATAGGTATGCGGATATCCAATAACTTTCATTCTCTTATATATTTGTATTTAACATAGGTGTATTCCTGTAGGAGAGCTGACTGAAAAGTAGAGCTGGTTACTTACTTCACCCTGGATTTGTAAGTCTTCTAGCGTGGATATGCTGATGAAGTGATAACCCATTATCAGCCAGTGGCAGTAGTAGTAGAATCCAATAATATTTTTTTGTTCTTTTTTTAAACGTCTTGCTGCTAAATCAAGGTTGCTTCTCATAGAGAGTTTAAGTATAGGTGTTGACGTTGATCAAGCATGTTGATGCTTTAATATAATAATAATAATAATAAATTTATTTCTCAAAAAACTTAATAATAGGTTACAGAAAAAAAAAATTCTTTGCTTTCTCATTGTGCTGTCGCTTCGTCCACTTTTTACTTCAAATGTTTGGCTTGGTTTTCACTGTTTCAGTTTAATCGAAAGGACGGTTCCTTGGAATATTTTTTTTACATACACACATAAATTCACGTTCTCCCCGTGGGTATAGACAGAAATTACAGTACGCCACGTTCTAAGATCCTTACATACTCCTTTTGTCTCGTTTACGTTCATTCATCTGGTCATTCACGCACGCCAGTTGCGAGTACTATGCACCAAACCTTTCTGGAGAACATCACTAATAAGGTCAGCAGTGCGATTCTGTAACCATCTCACAGTGAAAACTTAGGTGAAAGGAGCGTGGAGTGAGCTGTCATTCCAAATAATGCTAGGGATTGACACTATTGACAGCTCACTCTAAGCTCACTTCACCTAACTTTTCACAGTGAGATTTTTACAGAATCGATCGGCTGGTCGTCTTCCTAATAAAATTCCTTATACTGATAGACTGATGATTAATGTAAAATAAAATCCCTACAAGTTAATTTTCTACAAGTTCTTGTAACTTGTCCCCCACCGCAGATACAAAGATAACTCTATAACAACTTGACGTGGACATCTCATCATTTGTAACAATACTGACAGATAACTTAATATCCACCCGTCGCGGTGACTTACTAATTAATAGCTCAGCGCATAGTGTTTGTTTAGCGCCTTGCTCATTAAATAACGTCCGGTAACTATGACGAACAACGGATCGTTTTGCTTACCAATCCTTAAATGTAATGATGTTTATTTTAATACTAGCTGCGGCCCGCGGTTTCATCCGCATAACTGTCGATCCCGTGGAAATATCGGGATAAAAAGTATCCTATGTGTTAATCCTGGTTATAAACTATCTGTGTGCCAAAATTCATCCGAATCCGTGTAGAAGTTTTTGCGTGAAAGAGTAACAAACATCCATCCATCCATCCTTACAAACTTTCGCCTTTATAATATTAGTAGGATTATTATTAGTAGGAATAGGATAATTGACGCCTAGCTTCTACGACGTACTTATGTATAATGAAAAATGGCAGAGCAGTTAGTGACCCAGTGGTAACGACCGCGAGTTATGAGTTGCAGATCCTAGCTTTACTTTGTGTAAAATATCTCATCACTAGTGCTCTCTCGGTGAAGGAAAACCTCGTGAGGAAACCGGCATGTCCTAGAACCAAAAATTCGTTCATTCAAAGACATGTGACATCACACCACACCAACCCGCACTGGGCCCGCGTGGTGGATTACAGCAATCTCTCACAGAGAGGAGGCTTGTATCACAGCAGTGGGAACATGATAGGGAACATGATAGTATATAATCGAACCCCTAATTATTCCCATTTTGCGTTGTTATAATAGCCTCCCGACCGATTTCGGTCACGGTAGCCAATCTCAACGGAAATTAGCGAAGTACGCAGGAGATACTGTACACAGGTGCACTTTCTGTTACTTTACTCTCATAGTCCGATGGGACGGCCATTCGACACAACCTCCTCCTCCCTATAAACCCCCCTATAAATGTTATTGAACGCTCTAATATATGACTGCCTACCACTTTTTGTAAGCCACAAATAATTCCTATTTTGGGTTCCTAAAAATACTAAGTACCTAAGTAGTATATCATCCAAGTATCATCCAAGCTGGCTTAGTTGTAACCTAACCTAAACCATTTGGTCATTCGAGTTTCATATAGAAACGATAATTAGAAATAGGTTAAAGTTAACTTCTAAGATTATCTTACATCGTTTTTTTTGTTAGTTAGTTACAAGTGAAAGTAATTAATGGGTCAATACAATGATTTAGTAGGAATGCGGCTTATACCTACATTAAATTCATCCTCCAATCAGCCATTAAAAAGATGTATAGATAGGTACTTACCACTTACAAAAATAAATAAATACATTGTTCGTGGTGCGTGGTCTTAATAATAGTTCATTTCCATCCTAAGTAAAAAATCTGCTTTTTCTAGTTTTTTATTCATAAAAACACATTGCTAAAAGCGGTAAAAGCTAAAATGAGCTACAGTTAACCAGAAGGCTTTAGCCAGTTTTCTGACCAATATTTTTTAAAGATTAACTGAATTCTGAGATTATTCAAAGGATTTCAAAAGTAAGTACCGAACTAAGTAATGGGCCCGTTTTAATCAGTATTAATTTACGGGAAAAAAATCCAAAGTCAACCCGCCATTCTGTAAATCCTATTAAAATAGTTTTAAAAGATTTAAATGAAAGTTTTAAGTCCTCTTCCAGCGCTTTTGTTCGAGTTCTGACACTTGCCGAAAATACTTTTGTTCTACCGCCGTCCTCTACCTGCAAATTCTCAACTGCTGTATCTACATTTTTAATCTTACCTTGCCTTTAGGTTTCTAAAGTCTGCGGCGGGATCATCCGAAAGGGTTACCGCTGCCCTGGAACAGAAAGGGCTAAGGAAGGAACACGGGTGGGTTTTAGTCAGTAAGAGTCTGACACTCCCTTCCGCTCCACCCAGAGCGGGAGGGGTCATTTGATGATTTCCCATCCTAAAAAAAAAAATTAAAAAAAAAGTTTCTAAAGTCTACCGAATTATTCAAATCAAATCTCATGATGAGCACTTTTCGGACATCAAAATTACATAAGATAGTCCCCCAAAACGTCCGCCCTTCACTACTACCAAGTGCTTTCGCTGGGAAGAAGTGGCGCAACAAACTTCCTAGCAGCCATCACAATACTTCGATGGATTGATGATTGATTCAAACAGGCATGTTAATAAGTTTCTGTGAGGAATGATATGAAATAGAAGGGAATGAATGAAAGTGTGAAGGTGGACAGAGGAGAATTGAAGAAGAAAACATGGAGACAATATGGGACAAGGGCAGGAAGATGATGATGGTCTCCACCGCATGAGGACATCAGCATCCTAATCGCGCACTTACAATCATAATCCGAATAATTTTGAAGGATATTGCTAATCCATTGCTCGGTACTTACCAAAAATTTGTCTACTCAACAACGTAAATAGCGCAATGAATGTTGTTGAACTGTCAAAATGAAAATAATTGCTAGTGATAGGTAGTGTGTTACGCAATTACCCCGCTGCACCTGTCCTATACTAATTTATTTATATTTACTTAATTTTAAGAGCTAACAGTATTAAAATATTAATAATATATGTAACAAGTATATAAAAAGAAGGGGAAATAATCAAAGGGCATCGCAAGGCTTGTAAAAATTAACGAATGATCCTTTGCGTCTAATCTCGCGTCTGAAAACAATTTAAGATGTTTTTAACTAAAAGGGTTTATTTAACTTCTTGCATTTTACCGTGCGGTTGACTAATAATAGTTACTTAACAAAATGTCCAGTTAACTCCATATTAACAAAGGTTAATCTAATCATTTAAAATCTACCGCCAAAAGGGCGGTGCACACAGGATAACTTTACAAAAGTCTTCAAAAAACTTATCTTAAGTTTGTTTGTAAAATCTTTTAATATCCTTATAATGTGCCACCCGCATCGCTTCGTGGAAAATTGGCTTACATCATCCGGGATTCGAACCCACTTACCTGCTAAGTAATCCTTTTAGCTATTTGACTTTTCGCGCGTCAGTGGTCACCGCACTTTAGTGAAATACGAAAATAAATTGCCTTATTTTTTTCGTTGATTCTACTTTAATCTATATTTTATGTGTGTGAGAACCGAGTTAAGCAGAGATGGGAAAAGATAACCAAGCCACATATTGTTATTTTTTTACACCTTTTGGTAAAAAAACTAACTGGCAATATGCGGTTGGCGGAGAGCAGTGGTGGTCCAGTGGAATCAGCCCCGACTTACGAATTACTCGTATATGTATGTCGTAAGTTCGAACTTAGGCAGGCACTTCATTTTGTGTATTTAATTTCATCACGTGTTATTCGCACATCCATTTGTCGAGCTCACGTAGTACACTCGTGGTACTACGTGAGCTCGACAAATGGATGTGCGAATAACACTTGTGCGACACAACTGTACTGCGACTCACCATAATTCGAATGCACGCTTGTGCGACAAGCATATGCTATTTAGGCTTAAGCTATTTCTGTCTGCAGGGTTTAAAGGAACCTAACCAAACCGAACCTCGGGGTGCCTCTGACGTCGAAGACTTAATATTATTGCTTGTCGCACAAGCGTGCAATCGAACTATGGTGAGTCGCAGTACAGTTTTGTCGCACAAGTGCTAATCGCACATCCATTTGTTGAGCTTACGTAGTACACTTTATCACCACTGCTCTGAAATCGATGAAGGAAACATCGTGAGGAAACCGGCATGTCTTAGAGCCAAACATTCGAAAACATGTGATATCCACCAACCCGCACTGGGCCCACGTGGTGGATTATGGCCCACTCTCTCTCATAAAGAGGAGGCCTGTGTCTCAACAGTGGGAATTTTATAGCCTGATTATGCTGATGTGGTTGCCTTTATCATCTAATTCTCACTCTTAATAGCTATAATAGAATACGTCAAATGCCTCTCTCTCCTTTTCCAAAGTTCAAGTGAAGTTCTTCATCCACTACTAAGTCTTCTCCCGCGGGGTAATCTCGTAACACACTAACAATAGGAATTGCTTTCATTTTGACAGTTCAACAACATTCATTGCGTTATTTACGTTGTTGAGCAGACAAAGTTTTCGAACATATGAAGCAATGGATTAGCAATATCCTAAAATATTCAGATTGTGATTGATATTGTGTTACGTAAACTTAATGTCTCGTGGATAAAATCATCTGCAAGTCCTGTCATATGTTATATAAGTAGCGGTAGCTAAGGACGGTAAACTTGTTATTTATAAAAATAATTATTATTTATTAATTTTTCACCTCAAGACACAAACATCAGTGTAGTGTAGTGGCTCTTGTACAGACGCCATCAGGTCAAGCTGCCCGAAACTGTCCAATTTTCCCAATCAAGGTAAAGTTGAAAATCTATTAAAGAAATTTGACAGATTGTAGTAGCTTGATGTGCTGGCGTCTGTACTAGGAGTTTCTGTATCGCAAGAGCCAGATTTAAATTTAGTTTTGATTTATTATCTGTTAGTAAGTAGGTACAGACGCCCGCACATCAAGCATTTACAATCTGTCAAAGGACAATGAACAAAATTGGTACCATAAAGTCTCATGGATCTAGATCAAAATATTATAGCAATTATTTTAATAATTTTTTACGACATCACGCGTCGGGGATTTAATTTTTGAACAGGGAATTTAATTTAAAGTAAAAACGGTGTACATTGTTTTATTCCCTCTACATGACGTTCTGTTTTAAATTATATGATTAATATAACCTTGAATTTTGAAAGTGTCATGATCACGTCTTTCAAAAACCAGTAAAAAAATGATACTTACTTTGCAGATTCTACATAAATTAAAAATAACTAGAATATTTAATAGAATAGAATTTTTATTTAAACGATTATAATTTTTAGAGCAATAATGGCCGTTCGTGTATGACATTTCAAACACAATAAAGGTTAGGTTATTTTGATTTTTTCGAAAATCTCAGCAACACGGGTTTTGTTTACAAAAATAACTTTTGTAAGAGTTAATAGGATAAGTGTAGCCTATAAAAAACAAAGTTTGACTTTGATGCAACATGGTACGGGATTCCATACATCCATGGGCATTGTCCTTTCTTTAATAGATTTTCAACTTCATCGCTAAAGCATTAAAGTTCAAGGTTGATTGGGAAAATTTTACAGGTTAGGGTAGCTTGACCTGTAGATGCTGGAGTATGTACGAGTAACCTAACCAAAATTGGTTTCTATTCAAATCACTTCTTGAAACTATATCCAGTACCTACCTATCTACCTACCCAATTGGCGCGTAAATATATGGAATTGTGAAAGTTAGTCATACAGTAATTAAATGTTATTATTGGCTATCCTATTAGGTATGTGAAAAGGGTTCTCAAATTTCAAATTCAAATGTAACTAAGTTATTAACCAATACGATGAGTTTTGAAGAAAACCTGAGGGCTACCGCTGTGTAGTGAAAGCCTCAAGTTTATTTATTTACTAGCTGCGCCCCGCGGTTTCACCCGCATAAGTTTCGATCCCGTGGGAATATCGGGATAAAAAGTATTCTATATGTTAATCCTGGTTATAAACTATCTGTGTGCCAAATTTCATCCAAATCCGTTTAGTAGTTTTTGCGTGAAAGAGTAACAAATATCCATCCATCCATTCATCCATCCATCCATACAAACTTTCACGTTTATAATATTAGTAGGATAAGTATAATTTATCATTTATTTATAAGATAACACTAAAATAACAAAAATATATCCTAAATTAACTAAAACTATTTACAAACTAAAATATAGCGTCGAAAAATTCATCCGCATCGCTGTCGACTGGTAATGTACCCAAGACACTGGCGGCATTACCACGTTGTATGGCAATGCTTAGCCTCTGGCCAAGGTAAAAGCCAGCCCTTGGGTCATGGGAAGTGTCAACCAGTCTTTTCGAAATTTCAAATTTCATTTCAGTAGGATAAGTAGGATTAACCGACTTCAAAAAAGTAGGTTCTGTATTCGACCCGTATGTATGTATGTTTTTTTATTTCATTCGGAAAACTTACAGCTACTTATTTATAGTGTTCTTAAACAATATGAAGGACATTTACAAGTTTCCACTGATAAATGCTAAAAATAAAAAAGACAACAAAAAGGCCGATTTGCTTCATAGTAAAACCTTTTTCATTCCTAACTCCCTTTTTACCACGCCTGCGGTTCGACACGAGGTGGCCTATTTTTCATCAGCAACCAAACGATGTATCACAAAGGCTAATAAATGCCACTTTTGTTTTCACTAAACATACGTTTGAAATCCGATTACAATCTGTACCAAAACCAATAAAAACACATGACTACCGTGTAGGTAACTTACATTTTCAACCTCCTTGAAAAAGACCTCACATCTTTTCCTTAACCAACCATCCACAAACTCCTCACGATCGATTTCGCCATAAAATTCAATCTGATAACTCTACACAAAATGTCATACCACAAACAAAAGTTCAAAGAGATAATAAAAAGGTTTTACCGAAAATTTCCTACATATCGATAGTTGATTATTAGTTGTGTCACGTCCCTACTCTGCATTCATCGCGCGGCGCTAGTGTTGTCATCATATCGATGGGTGACGTCATTGCTATATGTGTGGTCGTTTGCCAATTTCTTTATGTTGGTAGTTTCGACTTTGGTTATTTAAATGAGAAGGATTTCCCCTCGTTTATCTACTTGGCTTGTGAGTTGTTGAGTTGACTATGGTTGACATTAATGTCGGATTTCTAGTCAAACTATTGCAGTAAAGTGGCCATACGATTAGGTAATCTGTAGGCTTCCTACTTATAAATAACTGGTAGTTTACCTACTCTGCTCTGCCTACAGGACATTTGAGCAGCAAAGTGATTTGAAGACCAATTCCCGTAATTAAAAACGTAAAATCTAGTCGCAGTGACAAACACTGTCAAAAATGTAGAGAAATTAAAGGTATTTCTGACAGATTGAGACTGAGATCAGACTGTGAACATTCTGAAAATGACGAGAATTGCCCCTCAGAATTAACTTATGCTTTCTGAAATACCTAATAACTCAGTCTATGTAGTACCTTAGTAATTCCAAACCATTGGAAAGATCACTTAAAATGTATCTAATTGTGGTCTGCAGTTCTTTACTGTATCAAAAATACAGGTTTGTATCATGTTTTAAAGAAGCCATGAGGTTTCTTTCTGTATTATAACTCTCTAAGAATTTGCCAAGGTTTATTACCTAGCTTCTGCCCGCGACTTCGTCCGCGAGAAATTTCTTGTTTGGACCAAGCTACCCCGTCGCATCGCATCGCCCGTATTACTTCCTTTTCGCTTAGCGTTCTTTTTTACTTTTTTGGTTTTTGCTCGGCTCCTTAGGTTCCTAGCGTGATGTTAAATAGCCTTCCTCGGAAATTGGGCTATCAAATGCAAAAAAAAATTGAAATCCGACCGGCAGTTCCAGAGATTAGCGCGTTCAAACAAACAAACTCATCATCTGCCTAGCCTTTACCCAACTATGATGGGGTCGGCTTCCAGTCAGACCGGATGCAGCTGAATACCAGTATTTTACATGAAGCGACTGCCTATCTGACCTCCACAACCCAATCATTGGGTAATACGATACCCCTTGGTAAGACTGGTTTTCAGACTTTCGGGTTTCTGACGACCCGTAACGACTGTCAAAGATCCACGAATGACACCCGGGACCAACGGCATAACATGCTTTCCGAGGCACGGAGGGGTTTTGGTGTGTAAAGATGGTCACCCATCCACGGACCAACCGCGACAAGTGTAACTTAACCTCGATCGAACCGTGCGGCTGTTATTACTTAGCCACTAGCCCCTCAGTTCAAACTAACAAACTCTTCAGCTTTATTATTAGTACATATAGATATAGGTACTAATTTGGCAAATAAAATTGTATTTATTAAAGTATCGAAGCTACCTTTCTGTATAAGCAAATTAATTGGCTCTAGCTAATTATTTTGTACTAATAAACTTTATACAGCATAATCAACCTGTAACGTTCTCACTTCTGGGACACAGGCCTCCTCTCTGTGAGAGGGCCGTATTCTAACACGCGGGCACCGAACGGCACCCTAATTGCGTAACACACGATCAATCGGAATCGGTTTCATTTTGACAGTTCAACAACATTCATTGCGTTATTTACGTGATGAGCAGACAATTTTTTCGAACTTATGAAGCAATGGATTAGCAATTTGCTTCAACATGATTCAGATTGAGATTGATTGTGTGTTACGCAATTAGGGTGCTGGTTGGTAGATGTAATTTTTCGCCGGCTGATCGACACTTCACGTGACCAGAGGGCTGGGTCGTTGTTTGACCAAAGAATTAGCATTGCCATTCAACATGGCAATGCTGCCAGTCTTCTGGGCACGTTTCCAGATGACAGCGATGCGAACGAGTACTTCGACGTCTAAATGTGCTTTTGTTTTTGTATTTATTTGTATTGTTAGTCTTTTAATTTTGTGCCTAGTGTAAATAGTTTCTTAAATAATTAGGTAATAATCCTATTTAAGTAAACGTTTAGCTTTTCTGCTAAAACTCTGAACTTTAACAGCACCCCAGATTATAAATTAAATGAGACGTGAATAAGGCATTATAACTCTCAAGTCTTGAACCCGTGACCTTTCATTAGTTGGTGTTCACTTTACCCGCTAAGCCATAGTCGTTTACTGCCATTTACTTAAACACGTGAAGTATTTTAGTATTTAAGTCAATCACCATCATTTTAGTAGACTTTTCTTAAGTTGGTATGTCGGGGTCAGCGTGTAGTCTTAACTAGACGGTTAAATCTATGTTTATGCTACTTACAATATATGAAACTAATTATTGTCCATGTATGCTGTAGGCATAGCTTTTTGCATTAGTCTGTATATGGACTTAAATCAAGACTGTCTTTAAACCTGACTAGATAAGCGATAATAGCATGCACACTCTCAACAAAAGTTTCATAGTCATATTACAAAAAAGTATTTGACAAAATGTACTAAAAACTTTGAAAAACTGTCCATATCTATGACAGGCAAAATTGTCTTGTTTTGCAAAGTTGTCTATTCACAGGCACACTTTCCTGCTAATTTCTTACATCGGACTTCACACTTTTATTTAATCTTTTTTTTTATTGTTTGTTTTATCTGATGTATTGTGTCTTTTAGTTTGTGCCAAATAAATGTATTTTCTTTCTTTCTTTCTATTCTATTTTTCTCTATCGCAATGGTGCCGATGCCGATGGCGAAAGTTCTGCCAATGTCAGATGTGATATGAGAAAACGTGCGGAGAAAAAAAACCTAAAATTCTAAATCCATTTAATAATAACTATTTCATTAATAAAACTTTGAATTTAATGTGAAACTTGCTGACGGGTATTATTAGGTACGCAAAGTTGTTAAAATGGCCTGAAAATCTTTTACACAAGACAAAACATTTGTCTGCGATCAACTAAAGTGGTGCTTTCAGTTCAGTACTTACCCCACAAGATCTAGATTAAGTTCAACTGTACCTATCATCGAAGATTTATATCGTTCTACTTATTTATTTTTTAATTTACAACAATGGATACTAGATTTTATTAGCAGAATGGTCGCCATCGGCTTTGCTTGCTAAAATAGAATAGAATAGGAGTTAAAATTGTCAAACTGGGAAAATGTTTGACACAAGACAAGACCTTGGTCTGACAAATATGTTTTTTGTTTCTAGTGTGTGCACCAAAACACAGAAACACGATACGACGTCGCATCGTGGCACGTTGCAACCGACTGACGCCGACGTTGTTACAGGCATGTTTAAATAACTATTTTTTATTGATGGCTATAGTCCTTACAACTTGTTTTTGGTGTAAACGGTAAACGAAAATAGTAGACATGTGGTAGTAAGTACAATAAACAAATAGGTTTGGTCCTTTGTTCGCGTTACAACGCATTTTTTTTTCTTTTTTTTGGCAACTGATCCGTTGTCGACTATTCTGCCAGCGTCAACTACGAATTTGTTGTGATAAGGTTACAATAAGAAAGAGTGATGACTGATGAGGTTCAAAGTGATTCATGCCTTATAACTTCAGAGTTTTGGCGGTTTCCCTTTGATACTGTATGAACATTCCTTTAGTATGCAGATTATGGTCCTTCGGCAATATGACACCTCTGCATTCTTCAATAGCAGGCTCATTTGTTATTTAGGTAATATTTTATTCTTGCCAATTGTATTGGGTCTTCCGTCGAACGAATTTATATTCGGGCGGACTCGGTGACACATCACGAACTCCTAAATATATAAAAGTAGCCAATTGTGCGTGTTGGACTCGCACACGAAGAGTTCGCGTACCACTGTACAATATTTAACAGTACATTTTTTTTTAATACATACTTTTGTTTTAAAGAAACACGTTTCTTGTATGGGGGCAATAGAAATACACATTTTGTGAACATTTCAACTGTCCACCTATTACGGTTCATGAGATGCAGCCCGCTGACAGTCAGACGGACGGATAGTGGAGGCTTAGTAATAGAGTTGGCGCCCTTTGGGTACGGAACCTTAAAAAGGAAATTAAAAAAAACAAAGAAAACCACCAACTAAATGAGTAAAAACATATATTTTATATATCACTCGTTGATTTTAAATTACTACATTTTCGTATTTAGTTTAAAACGAAACATTTCCGGGGTACAGTCGCGAAGAGAAGTTACTCGATATACACACAAATACACTTAAACTGTATTCTTTTACGGCTAGACACACATATGTACAGGTTTACTATGTTTCATTTAAATAAAGATAATGTACAACTAGCCTATAAGATTGCTAATGTTAGTTAATTATTTACAAACTGTTTCAGTGGCATTAACCAGGAGAAGGAACATTTTTTTTTTATTAAAGGGACATTTACAATACTAAAGGTTGAGCGCAAATGGTCTTTTATTTGCGAATTGTTTACTAGGCAATCAATTGTTTCTATTGGTCATCAAAAGATTCATCAAAGCAATTCTTTTCGCTAATTTGACCTCTCAGTTTGACGTTAAACTGTCAAAGTTGCCAAAGTTGCGTCACGTTTGACAAGATTTGTGTAGAACTGTTTACGTGGCAATCAGTTGCTTTTTCTTTGAATCGAAAGAAGAAAAAATTGATTGTCTTGTAAACAGAACATATCGAAAAAAAACTATTGAATACATAAGAATGCGTAAGTAGAGCAAAATATTTTTTTATTTTTTCCTTAAAAAAAATATTCTTGGACCAACGATTAAATTTGACCTTTTGTGTTACCGAAAGAAAAGGATAAGAATAAGTTTAACTCCAAAGAAAACCTTTTCTCTTTAACAATAAAGTTTAAAAAAAGTGATAACCACGAAAAACCGTTTTGTTCAACAAATTGCTTGTGCCAGTATATGTGCTTGTGGCAGTGTGCCCATATGCGCCCAACCCTACACATAAGTTCCTTATTAAGTACAAAGTAAGAAATAAATAGTTTTATTTACAATTTTCTGTATCCTTTTAATTTTTCTTACAATTTAATAAATCGGCCAATTTTCTCGTCTCACCATCTGTCAACATGTGAATGATTGAGAACGAATGAATGGGAATGCTTGAAGCGATCTCATTCACTGGTCTTTCAGGTTGAAAAGGAAGTTTAACGGGTATTGTTGAAAGCAGGTGGTGCCGGGGGCGCGCACGAGTTTGCTTTATATTTTAATTGTTTCTGAAGCCTATTGGGTAGCCACTGTAGTCTGCAAACCACATTTGCATGCTTCAAGTAACGCTAACAAGTCGTGTCCTCTCAAACACTTAAGAAAACTAAAAAATTGTTTGCGTTGTCTGTCTCTAACCCCCGATTTTTTAAATCCTATTGAAAAGTTATCTGTTGTGAAATCTGACAGTGATATTTGACAGTGTGACGTTGATCAGCCTTTCATGAAATGGCAAAGTAAATGATGAAATGTTCATTTTCATACCAGAATTAGATAACGGTACAAAATCTGAAATCACTTTGTTACCTGACATTACATTTCACAGAGCTATTGTTACGATTGAGCCAGCGAAACTACGAGCCTTTAATTACAAGAGTCATTTCATTAACGCACAAACCTGGCTCTTAAGGCTGCGCTGGTCGGTATTTTGCCACACAAACGTGGTTGGGTGGTTATCAACGTCGACATCGACATCAACGTTGGTTGACTTCGTCGTCTTAAGTTAATTTGTGCCAAAAAATTTATCGGAATACTGCTAGAAGGATGGATAAAAACTATATAAAGAGTGTACCTCTTTATATAGTTTTTATCCATTCTTCTAGCAGTATTCCGATAAATTTTTATTACCTATACCTCCTTAAATAGCAAGCTTAATAAAATGTGACAGATATTACTGTCCAACAAACATTTCTTATAGAACATCAAATTCGTGATTTGATGGCGTCACTATAATTAATCTAATCACCCTAGCAAGGAGCCCGAACCGTCGACTAGCGCAGCCTTAGTAGAAGGAAGTCCTTCTTCAGCATCTACATTATTAATTTTCGATGCGATCAATTGATCTTTTCGCTAATTTGACGTTTTAAGTTGACATTTGACTGTCAAAGTTGTCAAACTAATTTCAGTATCATCAAGTTTTTTAACGTACGAGTACGTTTTTAAGTAGGTATGTCCTATTATTATTCAAAATAGTAGTAAGTAGCTGTATATTGTAAAAAGAAACATCGCTATTACACAAATACAATTTATACAATCTTCATGTCTTCACAAATGGTCATAAAGTTTAAGTAAGTATATTTTTCTTAAAAAAAAACATGTCTGGCCGCGTTCAGTAGTCTCCAGTTTCTATTATATTATTTAAAATCCAATTATACTGACAGCCACATATTTTTAAAGAAATAAATAAATGGTTTTTGTTACAAAAAAGTAATTTCAATTTTAAATATCGACCGCAGAAGTAACTTATGTTTAAACTTCGAGCGAATAACTACAATTATTGGTTACCGTGGATCTTCTTTTATTAGGCATTTGAACATCGAGACAATTAAAACAAGAGTAGTATTTTTAGTGTTATTTATATTGACGACAAGATATTTAAATTATTTTTTGGAAATTATAATGTAAATTACACATTTAATTTTAACGTCTCAGCTCAAAACGCTGCGTTTGACATTCTGACGTCAAATTACAAAGAGAAGTCGGGATTCGTAACGTGAACTGACGTCACATGTCCAAAGAACCAACGTCAAGATGTATAATTATCATAATACTGCACAAAGTTGTTAGATATTTTTATTCACATAACATATTATTACTCTAAAGGAACTGGCTTAATAAAACTATTATATTTGAGCGAATTGTTAACTTTATAGTATGTAATATGTTTTACTTTCATGTGTAGGTATTGCTACTCAATTTTGAGCTATAAGTACCAAGGACCAATTTCAACAAAGCAGTCAAAAGTTTTCTGTAACAACATAAATAATAAACATTTAAAATTTTAACTTATAATAAGTACATCAATCTGACAAGTATTTATTTTGACTTAGTTATGAAACATCAATATGAATTTTCTGTTGAAATCGGTCCGTTTTACAATACTAATATTTATTTCAAAAACAATGAGCATCACTCAAAATTCAGATGTCAAAGTCAATTCAAAAATCGAACAGCCTTATCTCAACATCCAATGGCTCCAATAAACCTTATAATGTCACATAATCAGCGAGTTAAAAGCAATCAATGCGAATGTAATTAAAAACGAACTTTTACGAAAGAATACATCGTAAAATATCGACATGCCCGCTAATCGCAAACACTTAATGAATAAAATCGATAATTAAAATCGACTAAGAGTTAATTGAGCTGAAAATGGAATCTAGATTTCAAATTACGAATGGCGTGGAGCCAAACGCTTTGGTTCTTTGCCTGTGGTTTTTTTTTTGCTTTTTTTAAATCGCGCATTTGAACGGAATAGTGTGGTAGTTAGCGCATTCCGATGTTCGATTTTTATTTTTATTCGACTAAAGAATTCGGTTAATCTTTTTATTGAAAATATTTGAAACTCGGATCTTTGATAGAGTTGTTAAGAAAACATTTAGCAGCTTGAACCATCACAACAAAGGAACTTTTAAGTCTCTTTTCTTCAAATTCAGGTTTTTGTCTCTCTTAAAAATCAATTTTGTCACGACAAAGTCACCCAATTAAAACTATATTTCCACCGCATGTTTTCAAAACTACATTTTGTAACAACATGGCATAACCACACGCGGGTACCGAACAAAAACAAAATAGTTTGTTTTTAAAATCGATTCACTCGGTAAATCGATTCGGCGAGAACTCGATACTCGTAATCGTAAATCACATGAACAAAAGACGGAAAGGAAAATACAAATTAGCCTTATAATCGCTCGTTTAAACTCGGGCTTAAAGGCCACAGCCTAGTGAAAGAACATAGTAAACAATGCAATGAGAACTGGACTGGGATAATTTATAATCAAGAAAATGTAGACCAAAAAGTTCATGTCCTTCAACAACAAACAAACCATAGTCTTTCTACCAAACCATGCATTTTTTCTACAATCGAGTTTAATTAAGCGAAGTCTTAGTTACTAATCGATTAATTGACCGTACAGATTCGAGCATTCAGCTATAATCTGCCATAAAATGGCCGCTCGCTGGCGATTAGAGTGAATTCATTTTTATTTTCGGAATTACGCCAATGAATCCAAAACATCCTCTCCATAACAAAAACTGGTCATCTAAATTGATAATGGCCATAAAAATGCTCACAAACTTATAAAAAGAATGTGACACATTAAAACAATACTCCAGACACGTCGTTAGTCAAACTAAACAGTTAAGCAACGCGTCAAAGAAATCATCAACAACAAAAAGATCTCTATCGATAAATTCCTAACGCGTAGACAAATAGTCGTGGAGAACAATCGTCAACGACTCGAAAACAATTTGGTTACGTCGCGAGCAATTACGAAACGCGATTCGAGAACGCGATAGTTTTCGAACGCATCTCTTAATAATAGGGCCCTGAACGCACCCATAATCGCCTTCATCTCTATATTACCCCTATCTCTTTCTAACGCCAGCAACTCGTGTATTGTTATCCTTGTCCGCCGTTGACAGCGCTCGTTGAGAAACCACAGACCCTGCCTATCAACGTTTCAAATCTAAAATGTCTAATTATACCCACATCACTGGATGAACATCAAAAAAGAGCCATTTTTAATTAATTTAAACCCCAAAAACTATTATAATACGGCCAATTTTGTTATCTAATAAGCCGTGACGCTAACAAGACCCGGGAAGCCATTTTGAAACCGTTTTATAAAGTTGATTTAATGATATGGCTGGTTTAATGGTTTTAGAATTGATATAAATTATTGCTAACACCAACTAACGCCCACTTTTTGAAGATTGATCATGTCGACTGTTGATAAATGAGGTTTAGTAATCAAATAAATTTTAATTAAAACTTGCGAATTTCATTGCGACATGCTTAGTGCTTAAATTAATTATTGAAATTAAGATAATGGATGACAAATTCTTGGGCGTGCTCTGTAAAACATTGCCTATTCTAATCACGATGAAATGTATTATTAAATCAACTCATTCCGCGCAATTCAAATTCAAACGTAACGTTCAAATATCAAAGTCATTGTCAGTCGAAATAAGGCTATATATGACCCCACCTCATCCTCGCCAGTGCTAATATCTCTTTAAATCATAAATAAATAAAACTATACTCTAAACATCTAGATTACATTAATATTTACACGTTTTATCACTTAGTCCACTGTCTTACGTTTCATTCTCACTTTCACTGAGTTCGTCCATGTCCATATCGATGAGTTCCTCATCATCATCTTCGTAGGAGTTGTTAAGTTGACTGCCGTCATCTGGCTTCATGTTCGAGGAACCTGATTTGCCTCCAGTCTTTGCTTCTTCTTCTTGCTGCATTCGTTTGTGTTTCGTTCTTCTGTTTTGGAACCAAACTTTTACCTGTTAACAAAGAAATTGAAGGTTATCATGGGGTTTTCTTTAAATACTGCTATTGGGAATGATGCCCAAAAAATACTTTGTGAGTTTGGTTTCGATTCCACAAGTGTAAATAAATTGCTTTTCATCAGAATGAAAGATTCATCGATTGATTCTACTTTTTATCCAAAAATAACACATATATGCACATCGATTGGTCCTTATTCTAAACAAATGCATAGTTAAAAGTAAAAATGTGAAAGCAACAACAAAATAAAATATTATAAAACACAAATCATAACATAATTTCATGGTCGACGAACAGCGATAAAGGATTAAAGGAACTAGCCAATAAAAAACTATTCAATGCGACCCCTCCAATCATATATCACAAGCCATTGAAAGAAAAATCCGTTGTCGAATTTTTCTGCGCACCAACAACAGATTTCCCGCCCAAAAAATGTCGGCAGCCATTTTGTAAGACAATTTGTCACGTGGTTAATGGTTTGCGAAATGTATTCACGTTCTACCCAGCCAGTACGCTTTTGAGATATTGTAACTAATGCATGGAGTCTGTATATCTGTTATTCTGCCAAAAATGGAGATAAGGCTGTACATTACGCTTATTTAGGTTAGGAATTGGTTTATATTTTGAATTGTCTCCAATGTGGTTTATTATAGTGAATGAGTCATACAATAAAGGGTAATTGCTGATAATAATTTTAGCTTGGCTAGTGTTCTGGAAGAAATACAAGGTCCTTATGCCAATTTAAGTGCATTGCTTTTGCCAAACCATTATTTGTAAATCGTGGTAAACTCAGCTGAAACTGTCAAATCAATCAAACGAAGTCAAATAGTAGGAAAGATTTTAGGTATTACTGGAGTTAGAACTAACCTGGCATGTAGGAACGATGGCTATAATTTATTTGAGGCAAATGCCAAAACTTTTGTCTATTTTCCACAACAAACTTTCGGGCCAGAATCAAAGAGCATAAATAACCTTGGGAAATTTCCACAACATAAGATTACCTAAAATTAGGTAGGAACATATAAACATACATATGTGACTATTTTTATAGTCAAAAGCAATAAGTTATCAGGATTTCCATTAAAAATTGAATGCGACGGTAAAACAGTCAAACGTCATGTTAGTTACAACGGATTGGCGTGAAATTGTTGCAATCGTACGGTTTATGGCTCCTTACAATTCTGTACAAGTTACAAATCACATTTTAGTTTATTACTGATAAAAAATTACAAAGGAATAAGCCATTAACTTTTTGTACGATTTTCTATCAAACATTTTAGTTTTATAGTGTTTCTTATAATTGGGCTCTATACTTTCATGAAATAGGACTCTTATCTGCTTTTTGAGTGTTGTTATTTGAATTTCGGTGTACCAAAATGAAGAAATGCTCATTTTTATCTTTACACCAGCTCTAGGCACCACCCACCACGTCCACAAAAATTCAGGACGGCCCTTATAGGTGCAGCAGTCTACCAAAGCTGTGAGGTCATTCTAGCTGCCTAGCTAAAATGGCCTTGCCTCATTAATTTGAGCCTTAACTCAATTTAGCTCAGTATTTTCTATATTCATTTTTTCTATCACTCACGAGGTTCCAAAGATCATGTTTTTACAAAGTCATCAAGGAAAATCTTTGGACAGCAACAGCTTCCTTATTTAATGCAATAAACAAGAACACAGTACCCACAACTACATACAAAAATATTACCTACATTTCAAGAAGCAAAAACTAGTAAACTCGTAAAAGCTAAAAACCAATTTGAGCGCCACTTAACCGGTCCAGTACTACCAGCTATCCCAGATTTTCAACCAGAACCGTGAGAGAGAAATGATATATATTAAAAGTTCACGGCATAATGGCATCTCCCCCTCAATTATAAGGTCCCATACTGCGACAGACACGCTACATTACCTTCTATATATCGACATCAAATATCAATCAAGTTAGTTCCGATGCCACCCTTTTGTAACGAGTAATGGTGCGTGGAAGAGGGGAGTAGATATACTATGTATCGTGATGTTGTTTATCCTAGAAAGATCTATGTGAGAGAAAAAAGAAAATGGTTAAAGGAGTCTAAAGTTAATGATACTTCAAAGGGGAATATAGAAATAATGATAACTTTTGTGCCTAATCCTCATATTCAGACGTGTCTTCAGGTAACTTGGTGAGAAAGTTCGGCCATGATTTCTTTGAATTGATTAATCATCGGCAAATTAATGAAATCATTAATGAAAATTACTTGAAAAGTGTGTAACACAATAACATAAAAAATGTACATATTACTTTATTACATCATATAAATTACATATTTCTGGAAGTCATTGTCAGACACGGCTTAGTGAAAAAAAAATATCTAGGCATATTGAAGAAAATTCCTCTAACGAGCCTCATAACTAAAACTTAAACTTAAATTATTAATGGCTCAAAAGATAATTTAAAGGCCTACACAAGAACTCACTAAATAGTGCATAATATTATCAAGGTTGTCAAAACAAAACAATATCAGTCAGAATTATACAAAGTTAGCATAAACTATCGTACAAATATCTCACAGAACTTCATGTGAACTGGTGCTCCATAGCGGTGAGAATTTTACAGAATAGAGTTCTGTGTTGTGTCCAGAACAATTTTTTCAGTACATATGTACATTGACAACTTTTAACTGTGCGACTGTTTTGTTGCAACCGTGTGTGCCATCATTGTTTCCATAGAGCAAGAGCCTATCTAAATTCAGTCTAGTCCTGAGTCAAGATTGTCTATACATTTTAAAGACCGACTCAGATCTGCACACAGCCTTAAGTGTTTCACATATGAGTCCAAATGGCCGGTTGCCGTTTACAAGTACAGCTGTTACAGCCTACGTAACGTTTACGACACGATACTTATGTCTTTACTTAAAGGGACATAGTTTTAGATCTTTATTTGCCTTTCTACACAGTTTAGAGTTCAAACACACTTGCTAGTTTTGAATGTTAAAGCTTTGCGGAACTTCTCAATAATAATATGAATAGTGGTTTATGTGAGCTAATATTCTCGTTTATATTATGCTGATACGGGAGGAAACCGACAATAAATCATGCAAGGAGTTCCGCAAGGCACTATATTCGGACTGGTACCAAAAAAGGACGAAATATGTTGCACTGTTTGGAGTACTTTCATCACAAAATTATTACGAAGAAGTTTTGTTGCTAGGTGCCTTCTCTTTATATAAACATACCACCAAAGTACATACAGAACACTTCAGCTCCTCTTACCTTTTGAATTTTATGTGTATTTTAACGACTCTCCACTGTTCTTACAATAGCTTTTTAACCTGTGTTTAGTCGTTGTAAATCAAAGTTTACTTAATAACAAAATGGATATTATTGCATCTTTTGTGTTAATGCCAGAGTTACATGAAGATTTTACTACGAACATCTTAAACATGATAATTATAGTAGTAACTGAGGCTGTGGAGAATGGTGTTGTGTGTTTAACTACGTAAAACGTTACCCAATTTGAGTTAAATCTTTCGGAACCTACTCTTTAAGTTATTTCATTTTTTATTGTTCCTTTTGTGAGGCACACTTGTGTTTATCACACATGCTAAGGGCTCTGTTTAGCTACGAAACTATGGCTATAGAGATGAGTAATAAATCCATAGAAAAACAACATAATTATATAGTTAGTTATTTTCTTAGATATTGGCTCTTTAGCTGTAGCAGAACTGGCATTATGCTAGACATCAAGACACTGCTTCTTTTTGTGATATTAATACATTAAGTTATACCCTAGGGATATTTTATTTGACCTCTACTACCCCATTTTCCAACAGAGTCGTTTCATCTACTGAATAATTCACATCCAGATCTGCATCAATTTTCTTTCTAACTTCATCAATACCATCTAATACTTCCCTGCAAGAACTCACATCATACATTTTATTACAATTACATAATTCAGAGACCCTATCAGGATTCTCCATTCAACCCTTGTGCCGCCGGTCCCATAGGCCCATTTGCCGGATACGGGTTATTCGCCGCTCGCATCCATCATACGGTCCTTTGTACCCCTGGGGACGTGTGCGGTACTATGTAATTTTGTATCATTTTACGTTGATGTTGTAGGGTTAAGGAAAGAAACTCAAAACATAAAAAATTCAACTAAAAGTTGAATTTTTTATGTTTTGAGTTTCTAAGACTTTTTCAGAGCCACTATTGCAGCAATCCTGTGTTTTTGTCTGATATATAGTGTTTTTAGTTTTCTCTTTCTATGTAGGTCCCTCGGTTTAGCTTAACTTCGTCGCTCAGTGCATTAAATTCGGATTTTATCAAAAATTATTTATTTTCGTTTTATTTTCTATTTTAAATAAATTTCTTCCAATTGATGCACGCTTGAGTTTAAAACTAGAGACTCTTCTGCAAACATGACAAGAATAAAATAATTCCGTTACGTACCTACCTACCAACATACCATTAATTCTAAAACACACTCATTTCCCATTCCGAAACACACAAACGAGCATTAAACCTCAAAAAATTCGCAACGAAACGGACCATCAAACAATTATCACATTTTGATGCAAATTTAATGTACTACCACTTCGCGTTACAACAACAATAAACTTTAATTCGTTTTACACGACGCATCTGCTCATACGCACCAAACTACCGTAAAATGAACCCTCATAAAACTCTATTATACCAACAAAAGAGATCTAACAACGCTGGTCGTTAAATAAAAGTCATAAGTCTCCGCAAACAATCGTTATAATAGGAAAAGGGATCGGGACGATACCCGTACTAAATAAATAGGGGTGTCATTCAACATGGCCCGAAATGCGATTAAGTGCTTATGTACCCGATTATGGCGCTCCCCTACGGATTAGTTAGCGAGACAGACTTATACAAGCTTCCGGGCGTTAGAAAGAGATAGAAACGAGTAGGGGAGATACGCAATTAAGAATGCCGCGCGAATTTGGAGGAAAATTTAAACGGATCGCCGTATTACTTTATTGTAGCTCCATTAGCGAGGGAAAGGGACAGATATAGTTTAGAAAGGGACATTAGAGTGACAAATTGGGGTTGTTAGATATTTGTAGGGTTGGCGAGCTTTAATTGGATGTTAATAAAGTGATTCAGTTAGGAATAAGTGAGTGGAATGTTTTTTCGGTGGCAGCACATTTTATGATGGCGACCCTTGAAACTTTAGGGACATAAAGGGTGAAAGAACAATGGAGATAAAAATATTATTCTTTTTGCACATTAGCAACTAACTTACAGCTTATTTTTGTACTACCACCGAAAATGCTGCTTATTTTTTTCAGACTTCAGTTTTCCTGCCGAAACCGAAAAATGACAGTTAACTGTCAATGTCAATCGACTAACCCTATCAAAAATCATGGCGCCCTGTGCAAAAGAGACAACATCACTCAAATTGGCTGTTATTATTCGTGTGTGAACTGGTTTTTGGCCAGTACCGTTGATTGATGGTCGAATTTCTTTATCACGTGGCCGCCATTTTGTTGTTTTGTGCTAAGTAATCATAGCGAATTAGCGAGCTTGTATTTGAACCTGTGTGTTGGTTGTCGAGACTAGGCACACCTATATTTAATGTTTGGTTTTATTACGGTTTCTTTTGACATTTGAATTAATTTGTCAACGAAAATATGAATGTATTTAAGTATCTCTATAAGTACCTACGAAATACTTACCTCGAATTATTAGGTAATAATTTTCCTCGTTGGGTTGGATAGCAATAATTATAGCTTTATAATGTTTCTTGCTTTTGATGTAGATAAATGGTAAACGTATCTACCCTAAGTTCCTACTATGATACCCAAAGGTAACCAATTCAAACTAAGCAAGACTTTTCATCAACCACATCGCAACTTCACATCAGCAGACACAATCATAACAAGTTCCAACCGTCATAAAACCTCCATGAACACTTCCAAAGACAACATCAATTAAAACCTTTCCAATTCCATAGACGAAAGCTTATCACCAAAGCGTTCATCAACAAATAGGCCAGTCAAGAATAACAAACATGAAGTCAAAATTAACCCATCAATTCACCTTCACGAGGCTTAACGCGAATTTCCTTTGACTAAGTGATGGCATTGCACGATAAAACGCAAGAGTCGATAATCGAGTAGGTACCGACCGGATGTGGAAAAGCGCCCGCTTACGTCGCTTCCGTTCGCCATTAGTGAAGCACAGAATTGTTTTCTGTAATCGTTGAATTTGTTTGGTGGAAATTGGCGGTAAGTAAGATTTAATTCGAGTGTTGTGCGAGGAACATAGATAAAACTTTTGTTTTAACAAACTGTTGCTATTTACATATCTATGTTAGTTTTGCCCTCGTACTATGTATTCTAATACTAGTACCTAACCAGCTTTCAAGCTATTTGTAATTAAATAGTCAATCTATTTTGGCGGTAAAAACCGTTATTCATTTCTCCAACTTTTTGCGGTAAAATAGTAGGCAGAAAAAACAGGAATTCGACCATTAGCAGAATCATTCCATTTATAAACAATCAATATCAATTCGTTTTTTCTTTTCATCTTTTTCTAATGGACACCGGGCGTAAATTAAATTAAATAATTTCCTTCGCAAAATAAATCTATCTATCTAGCCATTATGTAAATCTAGCCAAAACGATTTATAGTTGCAGTTTTATGAATTAAATGAACACGAACCAAAGTTCAGTGACTTCAATCACAACCATAGACAACATAGAGGTTAGTAATAATGTAAAATCCCGCTGCAATTACACTATCGGCCACCGGACATACGAAACTTTGGCAGTACCGGAACGTTCGGTAATAAAACCGTACACGGTTCGAACGCGTGTCGATTTCCGACATTAAAAGTCGTAAGTGGAAAACGGGACGGGACAATACCGTTTTAATGGTGGATGATTTATCGCTTATATTTTGTTTATGGTATGTATGATGGTAATGGAGGATACCTATGTGCGTGTGTTATGTATTAAATAATGTCTGAAAGTATATAAGTAGGTATATTAAATGCTACGAAGACCTAAGATTATGTTTGTAGACTTTAATTTCAGGTTTTTCATTTTTAATTTCAAAATATTTTGTGTTTGTTTTAGAGTGGCAATTCTCGTAATTTTAAGAACGTTAACAGTCTGATCCGTCTTAATCTGTCAAAAATACCTCTAATACCTCTAATTTCTCTACATTTTTGATAAGTTTTTGACATTTGTTTGTCGCCGAGACTGCGACGAGATTTTGAACGTTTTAAATAACAAGAAAATATGCCTTCTGATGTAGAGACGTAATACAGTCGCATTCTATAATTTATTGATATGGAATATATTATCTAAGGTGTTAAGCCCTGAAATCCTAAAGGCAGTTTCCAATTGTTAGTTAAGTACTTACTTGATTGGCGTTTTGAAAGAATTTTCCAGGGAATTTTCTTTTCAATCTACATTACGCTGTCATCACCAAAGATCAAAATGAGAATTATGTAAATGGTAGGATCTAGGCCCTACAGAACATAAACTTACTTTCATGCCAACAAGATACAACCATTGTAAGACCACATAGACCACAAAAAAAAAACGTAACTCAATTAGCAGTTACACTTTTTTTTTCATAAAAAGAACATAATATCTGTTCAAAAGCGTCCCCTTTCTCGCGCCCCCCACAGGGGACCGTGTTAACTCCGCCGTAGGACTCCGCAGGGCTACGCCCCCAATATCACGCATGCGCACTAACACAATAAATATTTGCCACCTTTTTTATTTGCTCAATTGAGACGTAATCGAAATAGGTTTTGAGATTCGAACGTTATTTGTGCTCTGCGAATAGATTGCGAGTTTTTTTTTATGTTTATTCGGGCTTAAATAAACAGTAGATGGAACGAATTGTAGGGAATATAAAGCGTTTTAGTAAATTGAAATTTTGTACCGAGTACCTATTCAGTTCAGACAGAATAATCATTAAAGCTGCGGGATATTACGTAACACACTAACCAGTAGCCATGGCTTTTTTTTTGACCGTTCAACAATATTCACTGCGTTTTTGAGCAGATAATTTTTTCGAACATTGAAGCAATGGTGTACCAATATCCTTCAAAATTATTCAGATTGTTATTAAAAGTGTGTTCGCAATTAGAGTACTGTTTCTGTAGGTATCTGAAAACTTTAACTGTTGTGTAGTAACGTCATTTATATAACTAGATAAGCTTTATTTTCATTCGGGAATACACTACAAATATAATTAAGGATGACCAAAAAAATGGCGAAATTTGTTTCAGTAAAACATATATTTTATTCAATGAGCAAGTGTAGACAATTCAACATCAAATCCAGTATTTCAGAAAATTCCGGAATGTCCGCATTTAAATAAATAAATATCATAAAAGTAAACGTAAAGTGACAAGACACGAATTTGTATTTTTAACACCTCTGCATTATCGATTATATTAAATATTTTTTGTGCTAATAATTTCTCAACGAAGGTGTAAAATTAAAAGCACACCTGTATCAAATATTACGTAAAAATTAAATAATATGCAGCTGTTTTTAGTTATATTACACGATAAGTTAAAACAAATCACCAATCTCTGACAAAATATATATCATAATAGTTTCACAACAATAATAAATAATCGAAACTTGTACGAGCAACCGAGAACAAAAATTAAACTTATAAATAAAATAAAAACATCGATAAAAATCCACGCGCGTAATGGAGAACGCACATTTAAACTTCAAAAATCGAACTCGTTAACAGCGCAGCGCCGCCATATGTGAGAAATTATGACTAATTAAAAAAAATATAAACCAACATAACGAGCAAAGGTATAAAAAAACTACCAAGGAGCATTTCCCTCAAAAATTACGTTTTCACGAGTTCCAATAATCGAATTAAGTATGGTAAACATTTTATCTTAATAGTCGACTATATACGAACATACGAACAGGCCAGCTGCGTGTAATTTAGTTAATAATATAAAATTACTTGTATCGAGTATAACCTGTCCTGGCTGTACGTCATCGCGGCTTGGCTTGAAAAAAAAACATATTGGATTATAAACCTCGATGGTTGTCTGTTTACACTTCTTTGTGTAGCCATTATAGTTCATTGATTTCTCCTAAATAGGTTTAATGTGTCAAAACACCTCTAAAAATGTCAGAGACTAATTTATTAGTCAATTTGCTTTGTCATTGTTATTTTCTGACAGACATAATATGTATGTATTTATCTACATTTTATTTATTTTACTGCCCTATGCTTTCATTGTGTTAGCTACTGCGTTACTCAAATACAATTTCAAAGTAGTTTCTACCTCGTTTAAAGTTTAAACACAGCATTAAGCTCTTATTTTTAATAAAAAAATACATAAAAAGAGGTAATTACGGTGTTCAAGTTCTGCATCTGATATTAATCGACGAACATTGCGTATAATAATCGACACACTACGTCATACACTGGGCAATTATGGCTAGTTTAGATACTTTAAAATCAATTGGTGATTTTAACACGTAACACAAAAGAAGAAACATAGGCAAAAAGCTAAAGTGTTACGAGTTAATAGAATCGCATGTCACTACTTTACTATTCATGTATTTATCGGCGACTGTATAACATCACGCCTGTATTAGCTTAAGGGTTAGGCAGAGGTGCACCTAGTACACCCACATTTTGCCACTTATGTAGAAGTTCCAGGTTACTGATGGCGTACCTATGATGAGTGATTATTTTAAATATGAATAGATTTTTAGCAGTACATAAACCGTTTTCAAGAGTACACAAGTCTATTCAGCAGTTTCCCTATTCGCAAATAATCGCAGATTGCATAGTGGGGAGGTACATATTGTTTATATTAATAATACATACTTTGTTCTTGAATAAGTTAACTGACACCGTGTGACCGCGGTGGCAGTCAATGACTTAACCTGCACCCTAATTGCGTAACACACTATCAATCACAATCTGAATCATTTTGAAGGGCATTGTTAATCCATTGCTTCATATGTTTGAAAAATGTGTCTGCTCAACAACATAAATAACGCAATGGATGTTGTTGAAGTGTCAAAATGAAAGCCATTGCTACTGTGATTATGTTACCCAATTACTCCGAAGGTACCTACATGAAAACTAATGACATGTTCCAAATAATCAAAACGGAAGGCGGCATTGTCTATGGTGTCCTAACTTTCTCCTCTAACCATAACTAACGGTCGCCAACGACCATAAACAAGCAGCTGCTAATAATTAAACCACACCTAATTACAAATAATTCCCATTTAACATGTAAATTCTTCTTCAATTGAACTCAATATTTAAACATAACCGTAAAAAGCACGGTGCTCATCACCTAAGTACCATAAATTAGATCGGCTTTCAAGCCTCATTACTCTATAATTCTCTATGGTAATACGTAGTTGTGACGGGAGATAATGATTGCTACCTTGATGTTGATGGAAAGACTTTTTTTTAGGATTCCGTAGGTTGGAAATTTCTTAATGAAGAGAATTATTTTTGTAGCTACGTAGGTATGAATGCCATTCCTATTTTGGAGCCTTGTAGAATTTGATGGCGAAAGGCTTATTATT
Source organism: Apamea crenata (assembly GCA_949629185.1). Taxonomy (NCBI): domain Eukaryota; kingdom Metazoa; phylum Arthropoda; class Insecta; order Lepidoptera; family Noctuidae; genus Apamea; species Apamea crenata. The sequence continues at coordinate 2,323,927 of OX451375.1, forward strand.
ATAACCTTTTGCGTCTGAAGAAACTTATTTTTTGATTAAACGATAGGCCAACACTATTGTTCATCTATCGAGGACATTCATGAACCATATTATGATCTCACAAAGCATACAGGATTACCAATACCTACAGAAAAAAAACTGACCCAAATTGTAGTTTCAGATTGAGTAAGATGCTAAGGTTTTTTTTTTATTTTTTGGTAAAATAATCAGCCTATAATGTTCCCATTGCTGGGATACAGGCCTCCTCTCTGTGAGAGGGATCAATGAAAGAATCTGTAAACCCTAACATTGCACCAACTGCAATAAAATTCATCATACGGAACCACTGCACTCATCTATGAATCGCTCCACATTTTTTGTTTCATCACCAGTGTTGCATGATGCGATTAGCCGCGGCGCTAATTTCCTACTGGCTGCCTTAATCAACTGTGTAGCCATGTCCATGTCTTTTTTTCTACCAAATTGGTAGTTTCCAACATTTATCGAGTTAGAACGAACTACGATTTAATTATAATAAGGCCGTTGTTTGTTGTGTAATATTTGTGTTATCTTTACTATAATACGCCTTTAATTTCAAAGTTGGGCAAAGATGTAATTTCATCGAGATACATGGATTAGTGTTCGAATGTTAGCGGGTAATACATTTTTTTTCCTTTCTGTATGAGAAAGTCTCTGTGTGGGAATTATTTCATCATCTGCCTAGCCTTTTCCCAACATGTTGGGGTCGGCTTCGAATCTAACCAGCTGCAGCTGAATACAAATATTTTACATGAAGCGATCTGACCTCCACAATCCAGTTATTGGTTAATACGACACCCCTTGGTAAGACTGGTTGTCAGACTTTCGGACTTTTGAATACCCGTAACGACTGTCAAAGATCCACAAATGACAGCCGGGAGAGGGGTCTGGATATGTAAAGATGGTCACCCATCCACAGACCAACCGCCAACCGTAGTTTAACTTGATCGATCGAACTGTGCGGCTGTTATTATTTAGCACGGACCCTACACTGTGTGGGAATTATTTCGAGCTGATAATTACTATACGAAATCAGATCATAAAATATATTGTTTCCGAGGCAGACGAAGATACGACTTTACTAATGAGCTTGCACTTTTTCCTATTTTCTTGTCGATGGTACTCTTCCTCGTTGTTTTATTATTATTTTTACATAGTTTGTGCCCAGTAGGTGGCCACATTAATTGCGGCATCAGTAGCATTCTTTAGGTCATCCGAAGTGCTGGTGAACGAGCATTTAGACCACTCCAGAAAGTGGAGCATGGTCTGATCAGAAGCACCGCACTCGCACTAGGTGTTGGATGGGTCAGTAATCCCCCAATTTCGAACTAGCACTACAAAGAATACAGGGGAACATTTAGGGGTTCAACATGGTCGAGGGTAAAGGTTCAAAATAATTTTCACGTTCTACCGTCTGACACAAAACAGCTGAAAACTGGAAATAAATCAAACAATTACAGCTAACATTGTACTGACTTAATGAGTTGAAAAAACACCGCAAATGTGTTTAGAAACTAGGCTGAGCTATTAGTATTAGTAACAGACCACACCCGGCCGATTGGTAAGACTACGGACGGATAGCAAAACAATCAATTAGTGATTCTTACAAAATAATCAAATCAGTCAAGTTTTTTCGTGAACCTCCTTGAAGGAAAGCGGAGTCCTTGCCACACCCTTGTGGTACTGAAGGGATAAACCATTTATGTGGCTGACCTTAGTAATTATATTGAAAATTCTAAACAGGGACACATACCCGCGGGGTAGTTGTGTAACACACTACTAGTAAGTATGGCTTACATTTTGACAGTTCAATAACATTAATTGCGTTATTTACGTTGATGAACAGACAATTTGTCAAACATATGAAGCAATGGATTCGCAATATCCTTCAAAATGATTCAATTTGTGAATAGAATAGAATAGAATATATTTATTTGCTTTAAAACATGGTACATTAAGGTCTTATAAATAGAATTATGATCTTACATGTTTCGCCAAGGACTGGCATACAAATATTTAAACACGTTACATGTGATTAAAAATGTGTTATAGTGCAATTAAGGTGCTGTTCAAGTGCTAAAACTACTTTACAAAATGGACAAAGAAAACCTATATAAACTAGAAAATTAATCAAATCAGTATCATTAACCAGCCAGATATAGATATAGAATACATTACCCATAAAACAAAACGCGAGATAAAGATATCAACAGACACAATAGCAAAAACACCTACTTAAGTTACAGCTACTGCAGTTGTCGACGGTACCTGCGCACACGCACGCCAACGCCTAATGATCCAATAATTAAAGCGGTTTTTTCGCTCAGTTTCGAACAATTAGACGCAACGCTTGATACTCTTATCGCGATTTCATTGTTACGATAATGTCGGTAATTATTTCACTTAATCCTTTATGACTTTGATTATGTACTCATCATTGTTGGTACTTTTCAAGGTGAATAGGTCAATTTGAGGTGAGCTGTTGTCCACCTAGGTTCTGTCTGTATTAAAGGCCTGTGTACTTGAATTCCATGTGTGTATGTAAGCCGTTGTTCTCAAACCCTAATTGCGTAACACACTATCAATCACAATCTGAATCATTTTGAAGGCTATTGCTAATCCATTGCTTCATATGTTCAAAAAAATTGTCTGCTCGGCAACGTAAATAACGCAATGAATGTTGATGAACTGTCAAAATGAAGGCTACTGACTGTTATTGTGTTACGCAATTATCCCGCCGGCTGTCATTCATAGATCTTTGACAGTCGTTACTGGTTGTCGTGTTACCCAGTAACTGGGTTGTGGAGATCAGGTAGACAGTCTTTCCATGTAAATATGATGATGGTAATGTTCAGCTGCATCCGGGTAGACTGGAAAGCGACTTCAACATATTTGGGAAAAAGTTAAACTTTATCAAACAATCTTGTTTGATAAAGTTTCATGTGTCAGGGTAGAATCAACGACGAATGTTACTGACTCTAGCCTGTAGTTGCAATTTATAATTAAACCCCAATAGGTTAGTTTCCTAAAAAAATCTAATTAGTCCGTCAGTTAGATTATCAATAAATATTGAACCCGTATTTTTTCTTTTTCCAATTATATAAAAAACGATGAAGATATCGCCCGTTAAAGTTCCGCCTGACGTCACTTGCTTGCCACACTTTTGCAAGCAAGTGACGTCACGATCCCCACTCCCAAATTTTGACGCGCTTTATCTTTGTCATTTTTTGTTTGATTGACAAAAGAAAAAATACGTGTTCATTATTTTTCGATAATCTGACGGACTCAATATAATTATTATTTTTTTACCCAGGAAACTACCCTATTAAGTGATAATTAACGGAAAAACCAACTACCTCGTGGGTCTAGTGGTCGCAAGCGCCGCTGCTGATCAAAAGGTTTGATTCCCAGGTCGGGCAAATTATTTTATATTTGGAATTTCTCAGTAGCAGCCTGGATTCTTGTTCTTCTTCTGGATGCTTTGTTGATTTGTACCCGGTTGTACGCAATAGGGTCACCCACTATTACAATGGGACTTAATGATGACTGGCGAAATGTGGATATATGTAGGCACAGCCACATAAGTATGTATACACTTTGCTTTATCCAAAAGCGGTTAACTCCTTTATTTTGTTTATTTTTTTTATTGTTGCTACGACCATAGTATTTTCGAACCCATAGGTTTTTGCAATGTGTCGTATTTCATTGTTGTTTTCGTTATTTCACGTAAAAATCGCTGTTGAAAGTTTCCAAGTGTTGACATATTAGTGCTCGGGGCTGTACACCTCTGCCCAACCCTTCGGGGAAACAAGGCTTGATGTTTATAATGAAGTTACCTAATTAAGTGATAATTAGCGGTAAAATAGGCAAATTAACTAAACGGATTTTTTTTGCAAGTTTTTTAACAAAAGGTTTGTCTTTCAATCTTTCAATCGAAGCGCAGTTGATATTTTCTAACCAAAGACACTACATAATCACCAATTTTGTAGTATAAAGTCAAACTCAAAGCATATTTTATTTTAGCTCAACAAATTACAGGCACTTTTGGATTGTCCAGGCGTCGGCGCCGGTCAGTCAGAATGATGAAGCTAGTTGCCCATTATAAAGCCTAGTGGGTTCCTATGGAGAAGAACGGGCAACAATTCCATGGGTGCTCTTTTAAATCAAATCAGATCAAAACCGGCACCCTAATTGCGTAACACACGATCAATCGGAATCGGTTTCATTTTGACAGTTCAACAACATTCATTGCGTTACTTACGTGTTGAGCAGACAAATTTTTCGAACTTATGAAGCAATGAATTAGCAATTTGCTTAAAAATAATTCAGATTCCGATTGATTGTGTGTTACGCAATTGGGGTGCGGGTGCATTTCGATGCTGGCATAGAGAACCAAACGTTTATATTTCCCGAAAATAAATTTAAAAAGCAGATTTTCATTTGATTCTATTTCTAGGTAGGTATATTAATAAAATTAAAAGACTTCCTATTTTTTAGATACTTTGAATGCCCTTCGCTTGCAGTAGGTATATGAAATAGGTATTTAATCATCCATCGGTGAACGTGAGAGTGTGGCTAACATGAGCTTTATTGGTATTCAGATCACTGTGAAGTGAAGCGCATCTAATGACGAGACAGCACGGTCAAACCTGCATGTTTGTGGAGCATAATAATTATACATATGTACATTTTAATAACTATTCACCTGCACTGGGCCTGCGTGTTGGATTAGAAAGAAAGAAAGAAAGAAAGAAAATACGTTTATTTGCGGTAAACATGACGCACAAAAGAACATAAGAACAATATTATAGAAAATAAAACATTAAGAAATGGTTGACATGCGTCACATCCACGCAAAACGGCTATCGCTCAGCATTATGCTGCGACCCTATGCAAGACAGAGCCCCAGCGCTGGTTTTCAGCGACAGCCGCAGCCGATTACGACCCACTCCGTTTCACAGAGAGGAGGCCTGTGTCCCAGCAGTGGGAACAATAGAGGATGATTATGTTATGTTATTAATAAAGAACTCCATTACATGGCATGGGTAATTTGGCAGTAGGACAAAGGTTATGTCTTATTCAAACGTTTATCTATACCAGATTCACTGAAAGCTACAACTTACGAGTAGGTGAATGAAATTTCAGGCGCCCATGTGCAAAAATGTTTTGATTTTCAATTATTAGTTGTTATAATTATGTTACACTAGCTGCGCTCCGCGGTTTCACCCGCATAAGTTTCGATGCCGTGGGAATATCGGGATAAAAAGTATCTTATATGTTAATCCTGGTTATAAACTATCTGTGTGCCAAATTTCATCTAAATCCTTTCATTCGTTTTTCCGTGATAGAGTAACAAACATCCATCCATCCATCCATCAATCCATACAAACTTTCGCGTTTACAATATTAGTAGGAACTAGGAAGTAGGATTTACTAAATAACGAGAGGTCTGGATTTGTAAATTAATTGTATAACCTAATATTTATACCTTTACTTTAACAAAAATCACTTGCATTATTTTTAAAACATTATTAAGTTACCTATTTACTTTATACTCTCCACGGCTGAGTTACCAGCCTCATCAAATACATTTTCTACCAAACATCAGTTCGTGTATTAGCGAAAATACTCGTAAAACATATTATTTAAACTTTCTTTTAATCGCGTGTTAATTAATTATAAAAACTTACAACAGGTGACGCAAAAAATACACCGCAAACTATTTTATTAATTGTGTTGCTACAGCTAAATAATTATATCAATTTCGTAGTTTTTTATGAGTTGATGTGGTCAATGTGAAAATAAAGAATATTTAATGTGGCTTGTAGGTTTATTAATTTACTTTTATTTTAAATCCGTGACTTATAAATCGTTTTAACTATTTACTGTCATTTTATTTTTAATGACATGTTTTTTTATAACTAAAATCAATAAGCTACACTTTTAGTACATTTTATAGTCCATTTTTTCTCTTTCGATGGGTAGGTACCTACGTGTGTTCAATTTATATTTAATATTATAGAGAGGTAAAATTTGTAAGTTTGTATGTAGGGGGGTAATCTCCGGAAATGTCAGTCGGATTTGTTTTTTTTTTTTTCATTTTTAAGGAAGACTACAGGCTTAATTTAACATCACGCTAAGACCCTTAGAAACCGAGCAAAAAGAAAAAAAGTCCGAAGTGATAGCGCGGGCAGATGATGCGATGCGACGCGGTAGATCAGGGTAACAAAAAATTTCACGCGGGCGAAGTCGCGGGCAGAGGTGTACTAAATACGGAGGAGCAAAATATCAGCCTGGTATTTCAAACTTATCATCTTATTTAATCTGAAATGTTTACATTACCCTTTTAAACACTATAATTACAATATTTCAATATCGTTAACAGTGGTAATTAATCAAGAAAATAATTATTGTATGCAGTAAGTTTGTGATAGAGAACCTTCCTCGCGATAATAAGTAAATAGAAGGTGACCTTACGTTTTCATAGCTTGAAGCGATATCCATATTAATCATTAATTTGTTAATAATACAGTCGGAAACGTGATAGATTATAGCCATAACTTCTACAAAGTTTCTAAACGCATCTGTCTGTCTGTATGTTGATACTTATCTTAAAACATAAAATGTCTATGGTATGATCTAGAAGCGACTTTTATCTCTTACTTCAGATAAAACTACCATAGATAAATATATTTTATTACAATCTCGTGATATCTAATGAATACTTCAATTATTTACTTTTTAAAAGATATCTAATAATTAAATTCCCGCCAATTATTTTATAGCGTTATTTTTAATAATATGGAGCAAGATGTCACATCAAATTGACAGCAATCTATGACGCTGCGACTTTTGACCTCAAAGATATTAATTATAATAAATTAAATAATGATCAAGATGTTTTGAACAAATGGGGACGTTAATTACAACATTATTAGGTATATTTGTTACAATAATCTGAGTAACATGTCACACACATTTTTTTCATAAGGTTTCGCAAGAGAATTATACTTAACGACAAAATTCTAGGCCCTATGAAGCTGTTTCGGCTAATGACTGCTTTACTAGGTAGCATATCATAGCATAATCAGCCCATAATGTTCCCACTGCTGGGACACAGGCCTCAGGCCTGGTGAGAGGTTGGTATAAAGCTTGTCCACCAAAGACAACCTTATTTAGTGCAGGCTGGCTATTTAGCGCGGGTTCCATTCGAACATTCAAACATGTTTAGAACGGGGTGTCAAATATATTATTAGGATGGTTGTTGCAAAGTCAGTGCTAGTTTAGTCGGGAATATGTAAAGCCGTTCTGTCAATATAAACGTAAAGGAATCTTATCGCTGTTTGATTCCTCTCAGTACCTCGAAGGGCTCGTCTAGCCCTTCACAGTACCTAGGTGATTAAATAGGTACCAACATAAATAGCTAGATAATCTGATTATTAATTCAAGGAAAGAGTAAAGAAAATGTATTTCACTCAAAAGAGAGAGGAGGTAACGATTATGTACTTTAACAGTAGTACTTACTGATAGGTTGGTAGGTACTGGTGGATCCATTACCGATGCGATAATTTTACCTCAGTGCATTTTTGGACCAAGGAATTCTACCAAAGAGTCACTTGGCTTATCCTCTGAACATCAACCGACCTATTCTGTAAAAATCTCACCGTGAAAACTTAGGTGAAATGTGCCCTGGAGTGGGGACCGCGTATCGGCAAGCGTAGCGTGGGATGCCCCCCAGCTAGATGGACGGACGACCTAAAGATGGTTGCTGGGACAGACTGGACGCGGAAGGCGGAGGACAGGGTGTTGTGGATCAGCCTGTGAGAGGCCTATGTCCAGCAGTGGACAGCAATAGGCTGACTTGATTGATTGTATGCAAGATGGGAGGTGCTCACACCTCCCGTCACACACAAGCAACACTAGCTCACTTCACTTACATTTTCTCGGTGATATTTTTACAGAACATAATGGCAGCACTTTTATGTACCTAACCATTCTCAAAACACCAAAACCAAAACAAGTCGCGCCAATAGGCATCAAACTAACCTGTGTCTCTGTGAGGCTCAGCGCTTGCGCAAGCTGTTTTCTTTCCGCTCCCACGACGTAATGATTCTTCTCAAACGCGTGTTCTAATTTCAAAAGCTGTGATGGCGAGAAAGCGGTTCTGATTCGCTTCGGCTTGCGGAACGGCTGGAGAAGGAAACCGGGGATGTCTGGACCTGGGGACAAACGTTTGTTGTTAGCATGAAACTGAGAACTCAAAGCATTTATTTCAATGAAACGAATTACAGGCGCCTTTGAATTGTCAAGGAGTCTGTCAGTCAGAGAGATGAAGCTAGTTGGCCATTCCAAAGCGTAGTAGGTTCCTAAGTCTAGTAGTAGTTTCCCCGTAGAATAAAAGAGGCAGGAAAAGGTGGCAGGGACGTCGACGCGTAAACTGTAACCATGATTCTAGACACTGCTTAGAATTTTTTCATCGATTACCTATCCTATTCCTAATTATAAATGCGAAAGTTGGTAAGGATGGATGGATGGATGGATGGATGGATGGATATTTGTTGTCTCTTTCACGTAAATAGTACTGAACGGATTTGGATGAAATTTGGCACACAGATAGTTTATAACCAGGAATAACACATAGGATACGTTTTATCCCGATATTCCCACGGGATCGAAACTTATGCGGGTGAAACCGCGAGCCGCAGCTAGTCATTAATAAAATACTGCTGTTTCATAGAACAGGTCAACGGTCAAAATGTATGGAACAGCAATTTTTTTTTAATAGCCAACGATAATTTTCCGCTTAGGTGTTCAGAATCATGTACTGAATCCATAATGGTATCTAACAGAATGCGCGTCAATGTCCCTGCCACCCTGTCTAAAATAGATATAGTTACAGGAAGGTCATCTTAATGAACTTTCGCCTAAATGAACCTAGTGATTTGTACCTGAAGGTTCAAGATAATTTTTCTAGCAATTATCTATCATAGTCAAAGCAGTTAGGTACTCAAATTAGACCATTCATTTACAAGTTAATTTACTTTTGCATAATCACTGTGTGTTATTTGTGTAAAGTATTTCATCACCACTGCTCTCAACACGATGAAGGTAAACATCGTGAGGAAACGAAACCGGCATGTCCTAGAACCAAAACTTTGAAGACATGTGACATCTACCAACCCGCACTGGGCCCGCATTGATTACGGCCCACTCCCTCTCACCGAGATGAGGCCTGAATCCCAGCAGTGGGAACATTATAGGCTGATTATGCTCAGGTATGCTGTCACTGAGTTATTCATAGGAGTCAGTCACCAAGGTGTAAGTTCTTATTGAGAAAAAAAACTTTAAAAAAATGTGTCCACGTCCATTACTTAAAAAATGGCCGTTTAATGTTAGTTATCGTGAGCTATGTAGTTTGAAAAATATGTTTGACTTTGCGGCCATACAAATAAAGCCGCACAGTCAATTGCCATACTTAAATGAAAGTGTTGACATACTAGACATTTAGACATGTATGTGTGACTGATTTACTTTTGTAATATTCTAATAACACGGAAAAGGACTACAGCCGATCGATTCTGTAAAAATATCACCGTGAAAAGTTACGTGAAGTGAGCTTAGAGTGAGCTGTCAATAGTGTCAATCCCTAGCATTAGCTGGAATGACAGCTCACACCACGCTCACTTCACCTAAGTTTTCACGGTGAGATGGTTACTAAATCGCACTACAGATATAGAAATAATCATTTATAATACAGGCCAGTTTATTTTGACACGCGGCAAAATACGGAACTAAATTTTAAAATCTATGGAATTTGACAGCTCAATGACATTTGAGATCGCTGGCTTTGCCGCCAAGAAGTTTCAAGAAATATTGGTCACGGTAATCGTTTTTAAATAAGCGTAAATATTCCTACTTTGACAACGTCGATTGATACAACATAACTTATATGGGCACGCAGACATGACAAGAACAGTAATAAAATTGTCATTATACACACTTATTGAATGTTAAATATAAAATTCTTTACAATAGTAAATAATTCATAAGCTTATAGAACGTACAATGACTGTAGTTCGCTTAAACTTATGTCTATGATGAGATTTTTAAATGTTGGTAATTTTAATTCAATTAGAAATACGATTCAATAAACAATACGAGTTTTCACGATTGTGTTGGTCACACCTTTCAACCATAAACAGTAAAACTTCCTAGAATCCTGGCCGTTCACAAACAACCAATTCGAAAAAAGAACCAAGTATGAAAATTCCACGCGCACTATCCTCGTAGTGGCGTACCGACTATTAAAATTAAATTAAACAAAGATTACCACTAAACGACTGCTGCCCCAGGAGGATAATCCATCATCCACTTATGTTATTTCTACGTACTAAGAAATATGAAGTAATGAAACACCACAAATTATACAGTCGAGTGTTTCTGCTTTATAAATGCTATTTAGTTCTGTGTTGAAATTTGACGTTTGTTAAATTTACACAATAGTACTTTAGTGTTTGTAAAATGGGTATTATTATACATACATTTTGCGGGTTATGGATCGTAATCAGCAGGATGTTAATGTAATTCGCATATTTACACGTTAATGTATGTAGACGTACTGCGAATGGATTCACTTCATCCATTCACATTGTGGTGACAAATAGGTGGTTGATTGAGTTGTTCATTCAATGAATGAGTCATGTTAAGTAGGTAGTGGTTGCGCACTTTTTATGCAAATTGGCGACAAGAATATATTAATTAAATACATAATTACAGGTATAATAAATAAAAAAATAACACAAAAGCTCGCTTTGTGTTCCGTGACTTAAGTATCATGCTCTATATTTCTCTCTCTTCCCACTCCCATAATGGTTCTATTCAAAGCCCCACTACCGGTTTTGAAACTTCTGTACACAAAAGCAATTATATAATTATAATTAAAAACTGACACGCCCACTCCAAACAATTACTTGTAGATTACTGAACCAATTTAGGCCTCATATCAAAATAACAGCCATGCTAAAGGCCTCGTCCAACTTGGAACTTTAATAGGCCATTAGTTATGAGGAATAATATTACCCGTGGGTGGCTGCATACGCGTTCCACACGCAGTGGCCTTGTGGCGACGTCCTGACATTTGCTAATGACATTATAATTGCACACATAACCATTTTACGCGGACCAATCTTCACCCATCCGCGAATCCACGCACACAATTCAACAATGTGCCTTATTATAATGGTCGTGCGTTTATAATGTAATATTTAAGGTAAGATATCAATTACATGCAACGTCATTGTTGGTCGAGACATTAAAATTGAGATGTTATCGTTTATTTTTATTTATTATTCGCCGGTGAGTTTTAATGAGGAGATTACTTTGTGAGCGAGATAAAACTGTCATAATCCAAGGTATTTCCACTTACATTGTCGCGCTTACAATACTATTAATGTCAATGATAAATATGTTACCTTCAATGAATGCTGTTATTAAAGTTAAAATAACTGTAAGTGTATGAAAAAGTCTTTAATTTCTTCAAGAGTTGAATTTTGACAACTCTCTTGCGTACGATGGTTTTCTGTGATAATCGTGGCTGTGACAGAATGAGTTACTACGTATTTTTATTTACGTGTTATTTACTTTAAACATTATGCAACGTTTAACTGATCGTTTTTAATTAGCTGTCAGTCTTCAACCTCAAGTTTCGAATTCTTCAAGTAAAATCGAAATACAAATAGAAACAAAGGGCCGAGGGCTGAACGGTAAAATTAAATATTGAAACGAAACTTGCAAAAAGGGTCAATGGTTTTCCGATTCGAATAGAATTAAATTGGGCAACAAGGATATGGGCAAACCAAATATTTGCATGAGAAAATGGCGTCGCGATAAGTGAAGGCGCGAAACAGATAGTACCTATTTCACAATGATTGACACTAGGCCCTAACCTTTACGTTGTGACATAGTGATTACATAATGTATCGTCTAATTGATGACATAATTTGGGGAGCCAACCAATCATTGTTAATTGACGGATAGGTAGGTGTGTACTTAATTCCCTGAAGAATTGACAAAATGTCAATTTGCTTTCGGACCTTTTATTTCGTAATAGGTATTCATGGCAATTAATACCTTACAAATGACTATGACGAGTTGAATTTAGGTACTGTCAGAGTCAATTGGTGGTCTACAGATGGCTAAAGAAATACATACCTACATACTTGGGTAAAAAATGAAGTTATCATCGTATGGTCTATTTTAAATGCAATAATAAACTGTTACAATTTTTTACAACTGGCGCTGAAAGATAAGAATAATTATGAAACATTGTATCATATTCTAAATTGATAACCATTTGATCAGAGCCATAAGAAAATGTTAATGTCAAAACATTAAGCATCTGTTCCTCGCTAAGTAGTCCTCTGATAATAAAGACATCACCACGCCATAACCCTTAACATAATTACGAAAACTTAGACATTGCTAAACTCATTAAGCCCATATAAGTAAAAATACCAACAATAAACAGCTTATATAAAGTATATAATTGCTGAATAACGACAATTTAATTACCTGGTACGTTTATGTCAACGCAAATGTGCGTTTTGCGTGATAACACACGGGTTTTGCACAAGTGCGGCAATTTATTTCTATAATGCGTTTCACACTAGTCTTTACGTTTGGACTACTTGTGACTTATTAGTGCCTATTAGCAACGATCTGATAAAGTGCCCTGTATAACGTTGGCAAAGGAATTGTATTCAACATGCAACGATAACAAATGCAGGCTGTCGTTGTTGTCAATTGTGAAACGATTTTTAACTTGAATAAGGAAAACGAAGCAAGTGAGGCAAAAATACAGCTTTTTTTTCTGGGTAAATGAATATAAGTATCGAATGGAAAAATAATTTAAGATTACTACTATTTCTTAAGTAGGTAATTGAAATCACAAACATCCTTATCTACCAGATAACCCGCGAGGGTGTCACAAAACACACATAAACTTTTTGTTTTACGACCAAGAGTCCGATAATTATTATTTCGACGTTCATAAACCTAAAAGCTGAAGATAAATTCATTAAAACAATATCACACAGTAAACGATAAACTGATTTAACCAAAAATAATATGTTTAAATAGAACTAAAGCCGACGTTGTAAGGTCACTCAGCGCTGAACTCTTTAATTAATGATTTTTTTGATAGCAAACACAATTAAACAGAAATTATGAATTGAAAATGCCCGTCATCGCTTAAAATAAGCTCCGAGATAGATTTTATTATACTATTTATATTAAACGATGATGGACCGTGACATCGTAAACGAATTCAGATACTTCTGTACGATATTTCATTTCGGCCACACTCTTTTAATTAAACCTCAGCTTTTTAATGTGGCGACGGCCGAAAAAAATTGATAAGCTTTAAAAATTATTGACCAAAACAAATAAAACAAACTTCTAATAAGATTCCCATTATCTCCAGCGGGCAACAGCAATAACTCAAGTTAATTAATCATAGTTTTCGTTGCTCTCCGAAGCCGTCGACATTGTAAATCATTTGTCTAACTACCGATCGCATCACTAACAAAATGGCTGCCCACTCAAAGTTACCAACACAACAATCATTATAAATCGTTGCTTTTTAACGTCAGTTAATCGTCGCAGTCGCCCGACTACAAAGTAAGCTCAAATTACAGCCAATTATAAGCTATTCAATCCTTTTAGTGGAAATATGGTTTGAAAAAAAAACACGTGGTTTAACAATATGTGGTAATTAAGAAAAAAGCGCGCGTAACGAAAGATGTGACGGGCAGTGCTACCAACATGTTCAACGAGGCAGATAGTGATGTGCAAGTATCGATAAGTAGGACGATTGATAATGACATGCAAATAAGCATCTAATTAGCGTAGCGATTTAAACGAAGCGTATAGATGACGAGCTCACACGATCAGTAGTTCAAACAAGTATGTTTTTATGAATCATAATTATATTTAAATTAAATAACACCAATATCTATGTGATTATCTTCGTCAGTTAATATATCTATTAATCTTGATAGTGGCATAGAAAGTTTGAGTATAATTGCATTAAACATATTTTTTGCCTAATCATAACTTTCTACCTCAGCGATAATAAGGAACAAATAAAAGAAAGATACATTTTTGCTAATTTTATACAACATAATATCGTTTATGTTGAAGCCAGTTAACTCAGCAGGTAATGAGATCAAATAAAATACTTAAAAAATAAACTAATCGACTAAAGAGCAACACTATAAAATAATCAAATTTCGAACAACAATGGCGTCAGTTGATAATCGGGAGCCGGGTCCCGCTCATTCACAACTCACATAACCTTCTTTGTCAAAACGCTTATTAGTTTTGTATGAAAAAAAAAAATATTATTTCCCCCTTTTTGTGACGATTTTGACGGGCTGTGCGCGTTAAGCCAGTTTAATTAAAATCGAGTTCTTTACAATGTCGTCGGGTTCATAAAAATAACATTGGGTCGCAGATAAAAATGGGGATGATAAAGCAACTAATCTATGGGAGTTTATTATGCATATTTACTGTACGGAAGGAGGGACAAATTGTGATGGCGGCCCTTTGTTGACTTAAATAATGGTGTGAAATTGAGTAGGGTAGTTGAAGATTACTTCAGAACGGTAGGGGCTACCGTTTTCATTGTAAGCTATCTATTTAATTGAGTAAGTATATACATACACAAATGGTCTTTAATATCAAGTAGATTGTATGTTCGTGGAAAGGCAGTAAGCCTACCTACGTTTTATGTGAAAATATTGTAACACCTCAGTTCCTATATTTTCAATTCTCGTAATTTTAAGAACGTTCACAATCTGATGTCAGTGTCAATCGGTCTTACATGACCTTATTTCCCTACATTTTTGACAAGTTTTAGACATTGATTGTCACTGAGATGAGATTGCGAATAGATTTTGAGCGTTTTTAACTACGGGAATTGGCCTTCCTATATCAAACATCCGGATCAAATATTTAAAATCTTAATGTCACCCTGTTTTAGTCATTACAACACAATATTGATCACACAAACATTACTTAGGACCGTGAGCTCCTGAATTCAATAGCCAATATTGGCACACAGCAGCCCGCGAAAATGACTAAGGACATTAAAAAAAGCAAATCACCCTTTGAGAAATAATTTTTGTAATAAAAAGAACCACCCGCACTCTAAAAAAAAAGGAACTGTCAAACAGACCATATACGAAAAATAGAACACACACTGACAGCATCAAGCCATAAAAAAACAGATTCCCGCCGAAAAAAAAACGAAAATCTTCCACACAAGTCCGGGACACATCGTAAACGAGACGAGAAACTATAAATTCAAGTCGTTATCATCATAATTATGTTATCACTATTTTAATTGCAGCTAATGGGTCGATAGTTACAATGTATTCGGGCTATAGGCTATCGGTGATACAGTAATGAAACAGAGCACGATCAGGTCAAACTGCCATGATATTGTTTCAAAATAGTTTTATTACTGTGTACTTGTTTTAACGTCTAGTTGGAGTCACAACAAACACTAATGTTAGACAAATTATTTACAATTTTAGATTTAAGTATATTGTAAACGTTCCGCTAGTGAACATGGGCTTTGGCAATGACCGTCCTTGGTAAAGCCCATGTTCAGTACAGACGCCAGCAAATCAAGCCACCCAAAACTGTCAAATTTTCCCAATCAACCTTGAACCTAATGCTTTAGCGATAAAGTTGAATGTATAGATTCTCAACTTTATCTCTAAAGCATTAGGTTCAAATTTCTTTAATTAATAGTAATTTGACAGATTGTAGTAGCTTGATTTGCTGGCGTCTGTACATGGGCTCTGCGAATGACCGTCTGACCTATTCTATAAAAATCTCGCCGTGAAAACTTTGGTGAAATAAGCTGTCAATATTGTCAATCAATGTCATCAGGTGGAATGACAGCTCACTACAAGCTCACTTCACCTAAGTTTTCACGGTGAGATTTTTATAGAATAGAGTGTATTGTTTTAAAAGATCGGCTGTTTTAAACACGGGCTAGTTTGTTGAAAAAAGGTTAAAAATGACTCGTCTTAAGAGCGACGCAAGGTTAAGAAAGGGTGCAATATGATTGGTAGGAATAACAAGCACATTGAAGTGACAAAGCAGAAGATGCCATTTTTAAAACCCTTTAATTTGAAAATGGACACCAAAATAATGCAAAGCATCTCAGAACGTAACAGACTGGATGCAGATGCCAGAGAATCTAGTGTTGTGCTGCAATTTGGTAAAGGCCGAAGTTTGGGGGCAGATGACTTGGGCTCAGTTAATTTATTGATTTTACTTAGAACGAATTTTATCGCTTGGTATTTTCGGTTAAGGGCAATTTTGGCGTAAGGGACCGTCTCCAGGAGCGAGAGAATCGCGGCGATATTATCGTCGAGCCATCCAATTCTCGCCGCGATGATATCGCCGTGTGGAGACACGTTCTAAGAGAGTGTATAGAAATACGTGGCATGACACTAATACAGCCGTGATTCTCTCGCTCGTGGAGACGGCCCCTAAGAGAAGCAAGAATTATAAAATGGAAACTATCACCATAAGCTACCGACTGCCTCCCTATTTGTTGGGAATCACAGTGACTTATGAAACTATACAGGGTGACAGAGAAACTCAACGTATTCCTTGAAAGGCGTTACACCATAGGTCATTCGCAACAAATTTATGATGGCTCAGTAGCTCGGTAGCTGTGTCAGTTCTTCGATTTTTCAGAATTTTTCTGACTTGTTACCAAAAACAATTAATTATGAGACAAAACTACTCCACTCCAAACATTTAATTACTACTTTACTGAAAGTTGAAAAATTAGTGATCATTAAAAAAAATGCTTGCAAAACTTACATAATCTCAGAAATAGCAATTTTTTTTTAACCACTCAGTTTTGACCCCTTGTTCATTTGGACTTAATTTGTTGCTAATGACCTCTAGTAGTTCCTTGTTTACTTATAAATGTCCTACTACTGAATTATCCACGCTTTCTTTGCAAGCATCGTTCTTCCAATATGGACTGAACACCCTGCATATTCAAATGTTTGTAAGAGCCAGCACAACGTGCTTATGGGAACAGATGGAGCTACAATAAATACTAGATATAGACGTTTAGGTTCAGAGATCAAAATGTTGTGTTCAATAAATGCATAATTTTCTCTAAGTAATTGATTTCTAGAAACCGGTAGTGTGATGCATAATCTCTAAGTCTCATCGTTGAGTTTGGTTAACTTAATCCTACTAATATTGTAAATGCGAAAGTTTGTGTGTGTTTGTTACTCTTTCACGCAAAAACTACTGAATGGATTTGGATGAAATTTGGCACACAGATAGTTTATAACCAGGATTAACACACAGGATACTTTTTATCCCGATAGTCCCACGGGACCGACACTTATGTGGGTGAAACCGTGGGGCGCTGCTAGTACTAAATATACAGTAGATAATTTATTCTGACCATGATGTATTTCAAGCACTATTTCAAGTCATTAGGTTGCCTTCCGATGTTCTGTGTATTGATGTCTTATTTTGCTTATTCTAAAGACTATTAATTTTGCGCTTTGGTGTTAGAGGAGCGAAATAAAATGAAACGAAATGAAATGTTTATTTCTGTAAGTTGATCTTTTAAGACACTTTTACACGTCAATATATTATGAAAACTAGAGGGCGCCGACATATTCTAGCTGACTGATCCCTGAGAAGAAATGCCGATACAAACATAAAGGTTATCGTCTCTTTTAAAGTCCAAACATTATATTAGGATTTTATGTGAGTCAAACAATGCTGGGAAGAGAAAATACTTACCCCGATTTCTCTGAAACAAGGTAGTCTTATAATATTTCCACAACTTTACGACAATTACAGAACAGACTTATTATATATTACTTTATCTGTGTGAACATAATCAAGATTCTATGGCCGCTATAGTGACATAAAAAGTGCAATCAATAAAATATCTATTGAAATCAAGAACGTGAAATATTTCAGCTCCAGGAAAACGATGTTTAATAACTACTCTGACAGCAAAAATACTGAAGAATTTAATCTACAGAAAAAATGTAGACGGGACGACGCGACGTCACGCGTCATCCCGACAACTCAGCTTATTGGCGCCCCACCTGGGACTAAAAACGGAAAAGCTAAAATGCAGAAAGATTTTCTGATTTCACAAAAGAACCCTAAAAAAGAAGACTAAACCGCGAGAAGCAACAACAACTAATTACGAAAGATACGTTGTTTGTAATTAAATCATAAAATTTTAATTGACTTCATTAATATGAGTTATAAAACATATTAATTGTGTATATCTGTGACGGCTTATATACGCGGCTATGTATTTACATATATTATAATTATGATTAATGTTGAAACATTGCTGTTAGATGTAGATGATATAGTTTCGCTGTGAAATCTCTTGTAGGCGGAATTAAGAGTTTAAATTATATATTTTTATGTTATAAACTAGTTTTTGTCAGCCACTTCATTCGTAAAGTCAAACTCAAATTACTTATTTATTTCAAATAGATAGAAGGGAAAATTTACAAGAAAATAGACTTATAGAGGTATGAGGAACAGGGTGTAAAGTTCACTCATCCTCCATAGAAAAGGGAGGATCCTCCGACCAGACGGGTGTTTTGTCTGGCGGGCAACTGCCCAACAATTGATGTTGGGAAGTTGTATATATGTTAATTGCGCGGTAAACTTTGCTTACGAAATCCAGGGTTTGCGTGACGTCAGTATGACGAGGCAAGAAACTCCACACCACATAGATGTAAAGATCCTAACTACATACCCATATGTCAGCTGGTTTTCACTGAAACTGACTGAAAATAGACAAAACAGACTAGATTACCTATAACGTATTCCCCCAATTAAGGAGGTAGTACATACATAATCAACCTTTAATGTTCCCACTGCTGGGACACAGGCCTCCTCTTAGTGAGAGGGAGTGGGCCGTAATATACCACGCAGGCCCAGTGCGGGTGGGTAGATGTCACATGTCTTCAAATTTTTGGTTCTAGGACATGCCGGTTTCCTCACGATGTTTCCCTTCACCGTTTCGAGAGCAGTGGCGGTGAAATTATTTATACTAAGTAAAGCGCCTGCTGCAGTGTAATTCAAAATGGCTACTATGACACGTTCATCTCATATGCAGAAATTAAAACAGTACAAAACAAAAAAAGATCTGACAAAAAGTTTTTATACCGTAGGTCCTATTTTACCGTAATTACCCGCCTTTTTTGGACAGTCGTTTAAATAGATATAAGTACCAACTTGACAAAACAATTCCATAATTGAACCTAAAAACCATTACACAAAGAGCCAAACAAAAAGCCGTTGATATAGCTAAACTAACGGACGACATAACGGCATTTTACTTAATTAACCAACTTAACTCAACGGTGAAATTTAAACAAGTAAAGAAGCGTAAAAGGATAATCTGCCTTCAACAAGACAATAGGAATAAACAAACTTATTAAAAACTCTTTGTACGTCAAACAATCGGGGATTTAAAAAAATCTCTTTGGTTGCCTACAATGGCTCTTGGTAACCACACTGGGTCTTTAAAAGATGCCAATCAAAGTATTTAAACATCCATATTTTTTTATAAATGTATAAATAAACAACTTAAATTACATTTTCTTGTCTTGGTTTGACATTATCAAACTTTGACCTGTCAAATCTTCAAAAAACTAACAGAAGAAGATCACGGTCGATAAGATAGTAACTAAATAATTGACAGATTGGCATATTTACTGATAACTGCTCCGAAAGATCAGTGCCATTAGATAATATTAAAGTAATAAATAAAATTAAAACCACAAAAAACATAATAATACCTATGCACATTTTTACTCCTCAATTTCCTTAATTGCACTTACAAATGGTAGAAAATAAGTCAGCCTCTATGCATTTGTGTGCTTGTAAAGTATTTAATAAATAAATATCCAAAAGATAATTTAAAAAATAAAATAATTCTTAAATGCCAGACTTTAATCATCTAATACCCACAACAAAAAAAAAACACCCTCACAAAATGCCAACGTAACAAAAACATACAGCTTTATTTTCGCGCCAAACGGATTAATCTGTGACTTTCTTTTTACAAGCAAAGACAACGATCTGAACGTACTCAGATAACGGACTTTTTATCATAATGGTTTCGTGTTCCGATAAGCTACTACTTTTTTTAAACATTTTAATTCTGTCAACGACGTATCTTAACACGCGACGACCCGGGCCAATCGATAATCTTTTTAGGAAAAAAAAAACAGTTTTTGTTCTAAAAAAATATGGTCCTATAAGTATCATTCTTGCTTACTTTTTACGTTTCTTGCCGGCTCTTCTCCATAAGAAACGAACAATTGAAACCGTGCACCTAGCTTCTAACGAGTGCCCATATAGGTTTATGTGAAATAAAATATTTTGATTTTACCTTATTAGATACGATACAAGGTTTAAAGCAGACAGTCGCCACGCGACTATAGTAAAACAATTTCTATAAAAACTTAATGGAAATTGTTCTACCAGAATCCGTCGCACAGTCGCGTCGCGCCATTGTGCAGGAGTCTTTATGCGGTACAAACACAAATATCCCATGATACTTTTCGTTAACAAGCGGCTATAACTTGATGATTTATTGCTCACGAGAGCGCATTACTAATGATAGGTTGCTACCCCATCGCACACATCCACTGGAACCTGCAATTGAGCTTCACAACCAATAATATTAAAGTACAAAGAGGTACTACATAGGTTAGCGGCCTTACATTCGTTCATTAAAAACGGCACAATATCACACTATTTGATGACAAGTGGAAGTAGGACAGCATGTCGTAATTATCAGGAGCGAAAAAGAGACAAGACGATATGCAACTTGGGTAATTAGCTAAGTTTTGACGTGTCATTTGCGGTGCACGTATAATCTATCCTAACTAACTCTTTTTACTTATAATATATTATAATTATTTACAACCGTCCATACATCCAACAACAAATGTACAAGAACAACTACCAATACCCACGTATATTATCGACTATAAATACTATAATACACCCAATTAACATCGATATTTATTTCTAATTTATCAAATAAACACGTCACTAGTAGGAAATTTGTAAGCAGGAAATGAAAATCAGTTGAATAATTGAAACTGTACGTAATACATTTAAGGCTCATGCAACCTCAATGAGATATAATTAAGTGCAGAAATAAATGGACTTCCCTTAATAACTAAGTGCCTAATGGGCGTTTTATAACATTTCATAACGAATGGCCGGAATGAAACCGCCATTTTGAAAATAAAAAACTGGTAGTAGATAGTAATTAGGTTTTAATCACGTTCTAATTAAGAAAATAAAAATCAGCATGAAATGTATTTAGAATAGAATAATAATTAAAATAGGTTTTATAATGTTCCGTAAAAAAAGAGTTGTGCAAAAAAGCGTCGGTAGATATTCTGACAAAGTTTAACGGTATTTAAAAATAAAAATGTAGATTATATTCGTAATTCTAAACACCTGCATTCTTTATATCTGGTTTTTAATTGTCAATTTGCCGCCGGAAATTCAAATCAGCTCCAAATTCGACAATAAAATCGTATCATTGAATAATTTGAATCATAAAACGAATTAGATCTTTGAAAACGCAATTAACTAATGATAGGATGTGTGATATGCTGTCAGTGTTTGACAATGACAAGATCATTAGAAAAAAGAAAAAAAGAGTTCACAAAAGAGTTCATTCGACCTTACGACGTTACTACTGTGAAATCTGGCATATAGCAACATCATTAGAGGCATTACAACCAAGTTACTAAAAGGCAATCCTAAAATGTCTCGAGAAATATTCAATTTGGCGGCAAAGAGAGCAAGCCATAACCATACACTACTTTATGAACTGAAATCAGAAAAGCAGGAACGGACACTCCGTTCCGTTTCAAGCAAAAACTCAATACGACAAGCGACAAACGAAAGCGAATTCTTCAATTTTATTAAGGAAAGATCCTGCGATGGTGTTTTGTTTTAACGCTTTGGATTGTGTTGCAAGCTATTGCCAGATGAACATCAGGAAAAACCGACGAAGGATATTGGCAAAACACCAGGAAATGTAGACAAGAAAGGCCTATACGGTGACATGACCTCAATTATAGCCTGTTGTTTTCCATAGATACTGTTCTAAGTGAAGGTGGTATGCTAAGACTCATCAAATTGATGCGGATTATAGCAATGATGCAGAAAAGGAACTAGCAGAGTATTCAAAACGTCACCATTATACCAATTTTTTGTGGTTTTCGCCTTCCACGCATCATCCTTCGATTCACTATTAACTATTTCTAGATATCTATATCACAATTCATCCACACGGGAAGATTCATAGCTTTGACCAATTAAAGAAACTGACCTATTGAAACAAATGTGTCTGGAGCACATTTCTTTGTGTACATCTTTTTTTGGGTCGAGTTGTAAAGTTTTTTCAAAGACATGTCCCAAGACAACAAAAAGTAAATGTAAAACTTTTCTCATGAAGTCGTGATAATAAATTATAGCATAATTGGCCAAATATTTGTGGGAATTTTATGTTTTTTTGTGTTAACTTTAATAGCTCTTGTACCGTAAGTACCGATATAAAAAGTTTGATGATAAATCAAGTGATTACATATTCGAAGTTTCTTTTTAAGACTACAACATTAGTAAGATGGGTATTACAAGTATTTGTCTTTGTATTTTTAGTATAAATCTTTAATTCCGCGGGAATTTTATAAAAGCCGCATAGCTCAAAATCATGGTCCCATGGTTTATTTTTGGGCGCCATATTTTAGAATCAATCATCCATCTTCTTCTAAGCAACGTCAGAATTCAAAAACTTTTTAATTTCTTTTAACTGTTTTTCATGAAAACGGAAAATGATTTCTGAATGAAAACTGCAAAGCTTGAGCTAAATCTGTATAGGCTTGGATTTGAGATTGTAGTCCGGTCAAATCACAACATGAATAATGCCGTACATATTATTGGAGCTAGTTTGCAAAATGTTATTTCCGAATGAATGTCGATGCCTTACTAAACCACTTCATTAAATTTCGCCAGACCAGCATTTTCCTTATATTAGGTAATGACAAAAAAAAAACATTTGGTCCTTCGGAAAACATCCTGCAGCCGGTTTGAAAAATTATAGGTAATCTCTAAGTATCCTAATCACTTTGTGAAACTGACCAGCTGTATTAAACTCAGGGGAACACATTTTGGTCCTATCGGGCGGAAGAAAATAAAAAGCTAATCACTAGGACACAAGACTTACCTCCAGGAAACCGGTGTGGGAATATCCTGCCGTGCCTGTTGATGAGCCAGGGGTACAGCGTGTAGGACTCCCGGGGGACAGGCGGCTGGGGGTGTGGGGGCGGGTGCGGTGGCAGTGGTCCTCCAAAACCCTGCTGCTGATGCGCCAAAGCCGCGGCAAGAGCAGCTCCTTGGAAGTGCGCCAGAAACTGGTGGTGATGACTCTGGGCGTCCAAATACGGCAGCCTCTTCAACTCGGGAGAAGGAAACACCGCAGGCAACGCACTGGGCCTCAACAAAGGTCTGGGCGAAGGACTCCTCGGGGACGCAACCGGCGAAGGGGAGCCAGGACTCGCCAGCGGCGGCGACGCATGCTTCGGCCGCTCCGAACCTCCCACTATACTGTCTATACTAAATCCTATCTTCGGCTTCGATGGCACCGCCACCACAGGGGTCGGTGCGAGAGGCATCATGCTTTTGCACACAACGGGTCCGTCACAAAAAAAATAATACACCAAATCAGAAGCACATGTCACACAGAACACAATCCATCGTGACGCGAGCGCGCGATACGAACGCCAAGGCGGCGCGCGGCCGAATGAGCCCTCCGCACTCACGAGACGCCCGTCGACACGGAAAAAAAATGACGAACATGGACTCCTCACCTCCTATTGGACGGTATTTACCGAGGGGTGGCGACTGATCTCCGAGCTGCACTCTTTATTTGAATGTCTGCTGCGTGATTGGCCAGCAGGCGTGTAGAGGTGTTATTTGAATTTGGAACGCTTTCCCAGTGGGCGGTTTGAGTTAAGAGCTTGTGATTTAGCCGGCCGTATGGCGTATTACACCAGATTTGTGGCGCGAAACGCGTCGAGTGGTGCTTTCGAATTTAGTTGGTTATGATTCAATTAAGGCGTCGATTGGGTGGGTAATCGCGGTCGACTTGCTCGTTTTGGGCTAGTCGGCTCGCGCTGCGCTCGCCCGCTCCGCTCGCCTCCGCACGGTGTAATACTTTTTAATTAAGTCCGATGCTTTATTAGCTTAATGTCGCGAGATAAACGTGGATTTTTCAACGATTCCCGCCAATAATTGATTCTTACAAAATGGCGGACGTTTATAGTCGCGTTCGGTTTAATTATTTTTATCGATAATAAAATAATTTGTTGCAACGGCCGTACGATTGTTTTCTTATGTAGTTAAATTAAATTTTAATGAAACACGATAAAGTTTGAATTTCACGGATATTTCCACCATTATAAACTAAACAGTGTTTGGTAAATAGTTGATTTTTTAATTAAAATTGTTACGCTTTATAGTCTGTGGTGCGTTGTGATTGATTTTTGTTTATAAAATACAGATTGGTTACTTTATGATACCTACCTAGATAGGTATTCATTATGAAACATCGAAGTGGGTTCAATATGGGTACAATTATTTTGATTTGAAGCCTTTTTAGAAACATTATTTTTAAATTAATTCGGTTTTCATTGCGCGCAACCCAATCGATCCTATTTATAAAAGAAGGCACAATTGCGTATCTAAGGACCAAATTTAGTTTACCTTAGAGCTGATTTTTCCATCGCCAGATAACTTTTATTCGAGGAATAAAAGTGCCGTTTGACAGTTTATATGAAATAACTGTCAAAATGTCAACCTAATTCCTCGAATAAAGTTATCAGATGATTGAAAAATCAGCTCTTGATGACATTCTTATTATGTCCAAATGTTGAACCAAACAAAACATAGGTAAGCAGGCTTTAGAATGTTATGAGGATATCAATTTACTTAACTACTACTTTTTTAGTAATTAGGTACCTACATAATTTAACCAATTAAGATAAAATTATAGCTACAGGTATTTACCCATTTACATATCTATCTAAGTACATTCAGTGTTCACTTATCTACATTTAAGGGCTCTACATGTCTAGGAATACACCTATACCTAAGCCTATTTTTACATATAAGCTAATTTCCTATTAGGTACGGTCACCAAAGGAGATAAGTAACCACCCCTCTACTCCGAAGTAGTATCGGCCGAATGTTCGGCCGTTTCCTGCTACGAAGTTACTATTTGATCGCACCTACACTCCTACACTCTTTCGAATATAGTAGAAGTTTAGTAAGAAACCGATGGTAGTTTACGTATAATTTTTTTTTAATGAATAGATAAGAAACAGTTCATTTATCAAACAAAATTTCATTGGAAAACATTCATCGGTTTCTTAATAAACTTCAACTACCTATATCCGATGACCCTGGTTACTTGTCTCTTTTGGTGACTTATTAATAATATAATTATTTAATAATGTAATAATAATATTATTATTATTATAAAAATAATAATATAATTTACCTATAGGTAAATTTACCTATACATAAGTAAATTACATTACCAAACAGGAGATTAACTTTATTTATTTATTATTAGCTAGAATTTGCCAATATTAAGTACCAAATAATAGCAAAATGTGATTTTAGTAAATGGTTAGGTTAGGAACATAGGATACATGTTTGGCCACATAGGAAGAACTTTTGGGAGACCAATTACACAGAACAGAAGGCCATTTCCCGTATTTAAAAACGTTCAAAATCTAGTCGCAGTCTCATCTCAGTTTCTCAGTGAATATCAATGTCAAAAACTTGTTTTTTTTTTTGTTGTAAATTAGAAGTATTTTCTACAGATTCAGACTGAGATTTGAAAGCAACTCGCGTTTAAAAAAAAAACGGGTATTGCTTCTTGGATCTCTTAAAGCTGTAGTGTAGTGATCTCATAGCTTTGTGCCTTTACGAGGTGTCTTCCTCGTAAAGGCACAAAGCTATGAGATCACTCTAGCTAGATTTTAAAAAGTCCGTGCTAGATTAACTCATACTCTATTGCTGTACCTACTACCTAGGTAGGTATACTTAATGGTAGAAAATTGCTTAAAGTACCTATGTAGCAAGTCGGCTGTTAACAGTTTAAGCTAAAATAAAGCAATTTCTTTGATTGGGCACTTCTAAACGATTACCTAGTGAATAATTATACGTATGTAGGTTCCGTACATAAAATACTTACCTGCCATATTTTCAAACTAATAGGCTCTTTTATCTACTAAACTAAATGTACAGTTACGAACGTTACATAGAAAGAAAGAAAGAAAATAAGTACATTTATTTGCGGCAAACATGACGCATAATAAGTTTGAATGATATTTTTACAGTTGTTCATAGGGACAACAGGGGGGGGGGGGGGAGTGTGTTTGAAAAGCATATCAGGAGTAGTACTGATATGGTTTTCAAATGCAAATTTATTTATTTTGGGAGAACTAGACTCAAAGGTTAGTAGTAACCTATACAAAAACTTAGAAACTATTAGTACTTACAAATAAATAAATAAGTAAATACAATAAAATTACAAAGGAAACTATTGTTAGTACTTAAATACAATTACAAAGGACAACACTCATCTTTTTTTTTTATAAATGTACACCAACAGCTTCTGTACCTATACAAAATATCAAATAACAGTAGATATCAGTTATGGGCTTATACGGTTGCCAATAACAGGTGGAGCAACATTCTCAAACACAGTGATAGCCTAAAGTAAGAACGAAATTCTATAAAAATTAAGTGGTAACAAACAACTCGTATATAAACAGAAATATAAAATGACACAAGAAATAAGTCACAGAGGTTGTAAGAAATACCTACTTACATACTAACACAATGAATCTTTACATTGTATGGGTTGCGTGCTTTGGGACCCTAAAATTTGGGTTTTAAAGATTATAATATACATCATACAATTCTATACAAAAAAAACTCTTAGGTAATCTTAGGTACGGTTACTCTCTCTCTGCTTTTGTACGCCCGAAAATGTTTACTAAGCGGGTGTAGGGTTCATTCCGAAGTTTAAAACTACTTTCGGACAGGTCCGTACCTTCGTTGACGGACTTAGAGCGTAGGCCCCCAGGGTTGAGTTGAGTGGAGAAAGGAAGGGGAGTTCTTTGCCCTCCAGTGGGATATTACACGCTCATTATTTATATGTAAAACAGCTTAATCTCTTGTAGGTAAGTAGAGCGTTTTCATTATGTTGGTTGGGAATAGGATAGATAGGTAAGTAGGTCTGTGCCTGCGTACTAAGTACTCATTTTCTATCACAAACATTGTTAAAATTGAAAAATGAATTAAAAAATGAAATTATAAAAATCTACACTTGATCGTACCCTGTAGTGTGATCACTCTTTTTCAGTCACAGGCTTGCTGGGAGAAAACTTAACTTTGAGATAATTATGACTCAAACTTAAAGCTAAGGCATTTATTTCAATTAAAACATTTAAAGGCACTTTTGAATTGTCAAAATTATATATTGAAGCTAGTTGCTCATTCCAAAACGTAGCGTATGCTCGCTTTTGTATAGTAGGTAATATATAGGTAGGTAGTAGGTATATATTACTTTGTACTATACCTATTATGTTTGGTGCAGAAATGGAATAATAAGAGAAACGATGGATGGGAACTGTGTTATTGATGCTATAGTTAGAAAGGGAGTGACTACTAGCTATGCCCCGCGGTTTCACCCGCATAAGTTTCGATCCCGTGGAAAAAATACACTAAAAAAAGGGGATATCGGGATAAAAACTATACTTTTTAACCCGATATTCCCACGGGTTTTTCCCGATATTCACAGCTGGTTTATAATATTAGTAGGATAGGAAGATTCCAATTTTACTGATTAAAACAATTATACTTAGACACAACACACACAAACCAAAATTAATTGTTTTCTTAAAAAACAATTAATTTTATTTTGATCAGTTAACTACTTAAAAGAAATAGAAAATTACTAACCTTACATAGCCACTTATGTAGGTACCTACCTGGGCATCTAGTTCAATGGCAATAACAATTAAATTCTTATGACTTCCGTAGTGTTGGAGACAAACCAATGTTTTTTCACAACCATAGTACCCAAGTATAGATTGAAATTAGTGATTGGTACTTATGCAGATTACCTACCTATAACTGTAATGTCATAATTATAATTAAATCACTTTCAAATATAATTCTTTGTTTCCTAGGTATTATTACCTGCATGTGACTAAGTAGGTAGGTATACAGTAAAGTAATTGTGTGACACACTAGCAATGTTCAGCTGCATCCGGTTAGACTGGAGGCTGACCCCAATATAGTTGGGAAAAGGCTAGGCAGATGATAACTGACAGTAGCAATAGCTTTAATTTTGACAGTTCAACAACATTCATAGCGATATTTAGGTACGTTGTTGTACAGAAAAATTCACGAACATATGAAGCAATTAATGGATTAGCAATATCCTTCAAAATATATCAGATTGTGATTGATAGCGTGTTCACAAATAATGTGCAGGATCGTAATAAAGCTAGAAAAGCTCATTAACACATTATAAATTAATGTCGCTTTTCGTGTCTGTCTGTGTGACCGCGTTGTTCTTCTAAACTACGCAACGGATATTAAAGCGGTTTTCACCATCAGATAGAGAATTTATTCTGGAAGGTTTATTTATAGTAATTATAATAAAGCCGTTTATTTCCGAACTTTGGGTACCGACGCCAGCACATCAAGCTACTACAATCTGTCAAATTTCTTTAATAGCTATTTTCATCTGTATCACTAAAGCATTAGGTTCAAGGTTGATTGGGAAAATTTGACAGTTTCGGGTAGCTTGATGTGCTGGCGTCTGCACTTACATCGTTTGTTAGCAGAAAATATTTCGCCAAAAAGCAAACCATTACGTCATATCCGGCAGCTCGATGTGCCTTATGACATATGCCTCCTCCAAACTGTCTCCATTGTTCTCTGTCTTAAGCAGCAATGGTCAAGAGCCCTAACTACATGTTACTTGTAAATAAATATAACCCCGAAATAGGTACAGTCAGCGCCAATAATATCGGGACAAACAGACTGTTCAAAATGATCTAAACAACTATGAAAATGAAATATGAACTCAATGACACAAGGAATGTTTCAGAATGAAGACAGTACACGACAACAGAAGAAGCTTATCCAATTGAGATAAAGTTTAATTTTCTTAGTTTTTGAGATCATTTTGAACAGTCTGTTCGTCTCAATATTTTTGACGCTGACTGTACCTACTTATTGTCCGTACGGTTGACATTTCGATTCCTTGCAGTTAACAAGATACGATATTGTCGTGGTTTGCACGTGGTAAGCCTTCGCGAGGAATAATACAGAATTGGGGCCCAGTATGACCCTAGAGTCTTAGTTTAAATATTTATTTATTTATTTCGGGATAAAAAAAAATATATATATAGGTATAGTTGCCGAGATACAGGTGTCACCTAGTTCGGCTGCAGATGCTACTATTTTGTATTGTATCTATAATAGCTTCCTATGTAGTTTTTAAGTTGTGTTTGTACAATCCTTTTTTGGTTAATAAACATTATTATTATTATTATTATTATTATATAATAAAGAAATATCGAGTTGTTTTGTCAAGTCGTAAAAACCGTGTGAAGCAGGACGGGTCGTTGGTCGATGAATAAAGGTAACACTGCAGGCTTTAATCTAACCTTTGACCTGGTTACATCACCCTACAATCACCGATCACCAAGCGTGGTGATTAAGGCAATCATCCCTATTACAGTGCGTACTTATGGTAATTGAAGACTTCCTGCCAACCTTTTGTTCTTGTAACACTTTCTTTTAACAAATATTACACCCGCTTTCACACTTAGTTAGATATGGGTTTAAAGTTTAATATATGAACAACACTGAAATTAACTGAGGTGATTTTTGTAGGTATAAAACTTAACCGTTTTTTGAACACCAGAGGCTAGTTATGCCATAAGTAGGTATGTAAGTATGGTAAGTAGAAGTTTAAAAGGTAAAAATGGCAACTAGCTTCATCTTTCTGACTGACCGACCCCTTGACAATTCAAAAGTGCCTGTAATTGGTTCATTTGAAATAAATGAGTTTGAGTTTGAATGTGTTCTCTTTTCTGAGATTGAATTGACTAGATTATTTTGCGTGCAAAAATACTAAAGAATAGTCGAGACAAAAATCAAAAAGATCTCGTAACCTCCCTGACTGACAAACAAACGCATGCAGAACTGAAATTCCAGCAAATTTTCACTAACCTACTTAAATAAATATCCCTGGACATTTCACACAGCACCATAGGTAGGTACTTATAAGAACTACTACATATTAGTATAGTTTTGTAGAACTGTGCAAGTCTTGTTAAATTTAACCATCAGCGTTAATAACAGTTTTATTAAACAGGAACAATATATAATATATAATCTTTAAGGTTTACTAAGCATAAAATATATCATAATATACATTGGCCTAACGAAATTCTTGATATAACCCTCCGTTTATGTATAAACCTAATTTATCTTCCAAAATAAGTATATATAAATATATAGGTTTAGGTATTTAATTAGGTTCCATACCCAGGGTTGGGTCCAGTCCATCCTCCGCCCGGAATCTGGATTTGTGCAGCCTTGTCCCCTACATAGGACTTAGAACTTCCTAACTGAAGAGACGAAGGTGTATGTACTACACCCCTGCCTAACCCTTGTAGAAATACAGATGTGATATATTATCAGCTGATAGAAATACAGGTGTGATATTATCAGCTGATAGAAATACAGGTGGGATAATATCAGCTGATAGAAATACAGGTGTGATATTATCAGCTGATAGAAATACAGGTGTGAAATTATCAGCTGATAAAAATACAGGTGTGATATTATCAGCTGATACAAATACAGGAGTGATATTATCAGCTGATAGCTTCGCGTTCGTCGAGAAAGCACGTTAACCCGTTGGTCCCGGCTGTCATTCGTGGATCTCAAAGTCTGACAACCAGTTTTACCAAAGGGTATCGTATTACCCAGTAAGTGGGTTGTGGTGGTCAAATAGGCAGTCGCTCCATGTAAGATACTGGTAATCAGCTGCATCCGGTTAGACTGGAAGCTGACCCCAATATAATTGGGAGAAGGCTAGGCAGGTGATGATATTGGCAATAGGCTCGCACCCTTTTAGTTTAAATGGAAATTAAACATAACTGGCGAAATGTGTGTGTAGTATAGATGCACCTCTACCTACCCCTCATAAAATTACAGGCGTGATATGATCAGCTGATAGATTCAACAAACATTCCCATAGCCCCGAACAAATAATCGCGTAGTTAGAACCCATTAAGCAGCCATCTTGGATTCAGTAAAGATAAAATCAAATCTTCTGTAACACTATAACACCTTTGAATTGAACGCAAGTGGTATTCAGTTATTCAAATGTGGTCACGACTCTGGCCGCTCCCTTAGAACGAGGCGTGATAATAGACTGATTCAATAGTCTTGTCGTAATTGTATGTGGTTTTATATTTGCTTGGTGAGGGAACTTGTAATTTGATTGTTAACTTTTGTAGGTGCTAAAAGTTGCTCCTAATAATTTCTGGGTAATGTATTTTAGATATTTTACTCATAATTAATAGATTCCTTTATTTCTTATTGCGAAGAAAAAACAATCAATTTAAAAATTAGTTCAGGGCTGGTAAATATTAGTGCCAATTTATCTCCTTTAACCTTCCATTGCAGCGTTCATCCTCATGAACGCTGCAATGGAAGGTTAAAGGCCTATGTTTAGCATGGTATGTTACCATAAAACCGGAGAGAAGAGATGTCTATTAGTTGCTAACTGTATTGCGTTGAAGCCATCGATATAAGAAATAAGTTTTCTATTTTTTCTTTGGTTGGGTCACATCACCGCATGCCTTTTAGACTTTTGCCCGCGGTCAACGCTCACTGGGTAAAATTCTTGACACAATGGGTGCCTAAAGATGGACGGAGCCGCCGAGGCTGGCCCAGAAAGAGTTGGTGAGATGACCTGGAGTCCTGGACGCGTACCAGGAGGGCTGCTTCGAGGTGACGCGGGAAAAGAATTCCTGGAAGGATTTGGGGAGACCTTTCCTCGGCGGTAGGACAGAATAGGAAAACAAAAACAAAATTTGTTTGAGGCTAAGCGGATAAATAAGGCAAGCCTGTGCATTGTTCAAGACAATAATAAGTATATCCTCGCCGCTTTGGTGGCTTACATTCTGATATGACACCAGAGGACCAGAGGGGAAATTCTCGTAATTTTAAAGAACGTTCACAGTCTGATCTCAGTCTCAAGCTGTCAAAAATACCTCTAATTTTCCTACATTGTTGACAAGTTTTTGACATTGATTGTCAAAAACTTGTCGACTAGATTTTGAACGTTTTTAATTACTACGGGAATTGGCCTCCAGTAGTTATTTCCTAGACTAGTATATACCTAACTGGCCTAGTGTTAGACTAAATGTGCGAACGTAAACGAAGCAAAAGTACGACATGTTTACAGATAGTGTTCTGTGGTTTCTGCCTACCCCCATGGTAAGTCAAGTTAAGTTTATAATAACTGATGAGACAGCTGTACTGCTGGGGAGTTTGTTCCGCCACTTCTTCTTCCCAGCGAAAGCACTAGGAAGTCGTGAACTCGGGGACTGTCTCATGTAATTTGACGTTCGACGTTCAGAGGTCAGATGGGAGCCGCATCCTGTCTTACCGGAAGCTGATTCGAAGTACCGTAGTTGAGAACACAATAGGTGAAGTGGATAAACATGATTAGGTGTTGAAAGTTGATATTAAAACTAACATTATCGTTTGAGGTCAGTAGGTTTATTGTTTATTGAGTAAATAAATCGGAAATGTATTCGTAAATTGAAATCTAACAATTCTGCATCAGCCATAACTACCTACATATTGAATACCTAGGTATATTAACTCTTGCGGGATATCACCGTAAGGTACTAGGAATAAGATAAGAACCACCACATTTTACATGAAAGCAGCATGGCCGTGCTCCAAGCTCAACCATGCTGGCCGGCAGCACCAGAATTGCATAACACACTATCAATGACAATCTGATCATTGCTTAATATGTTCGAAAAATTAGTCTGCTCAAAAACGTAAATTAACGCAATGAATGTCGTTGAACTGTCAAAATGTAAGCTTTTGCTACTGATAGTGTGTTACGCTATTATCCCGCAGGTAAGGGGCAATTTCTGCTGCGAAGTTGCATGGCTGTGTCCCACTTTGAAAGATGGTTTAATTGATGACGAAGCCAACGGCAAATATTCTAGTTTTATGTAGTCTTATTAATTATCCTTATGGGTATCTTCAGATGGCATTTACCACTTGTTGACAGTTGTTGGTAAGCCGTCGGTGTATTAATCAACTTTTGAAAAAAAATGCGATCTAAAAATGTAGGTTCCATTTTTAGAACGCATTTGTTTCAAAACTTTTCAAAATTTGGGACCAGATTTCTTAAAGTTTATCTGAATTGCTGGTATACGTAGGTATTTTCACCTTAATAATACCTTTAAAAGCAGAAATAGCAATTTTTATTCCAAACAGTACAACATCAGGATTATTTATTTTATTTTGCCCTCTTTCAGAGTTTCAGGAAGTCACAGAATGTAAACTTCATCTGATTTTCACACATTTCAAGAGAAGTGTAATAAGTCTACACCTTGATAAGATCCTTTACAATAAATCAATAAGGTCCATATTGCAGGGACATAAAACTTTTGTTTAGTGTCCCTCTTTCAGGAAGTCACAAGATGAACTTTCGAACCCTCCCAACAAAAGGGCGCCGGGGAACATGAATCTTATGTTATAATTGCGCTGCTTTACTCTTAAGTGACCTACAGCGGTGTAATGGACGCTAAGCAGCGAAGCTCGGTTAAAAGCGTACGCGCATAAATGCAGTGTAGTGTTGCGCTTCAGTGGTTGCCGATTGTCGATGCAGTAGGGATGGGGTGGTGTTTTGCGAATTTAATGTCGATATTCTTTTATTCATTTTTCAAAACAACGGTGCGCATTTTGTAAAGCAACACGCGTTGGTATAGTGAAAGAAAGAAAGAAAATACATTTAATTGCGGCTAACATGACGCATAAAAAAGAACACAAACACAAAAAAAAAAAAAATAACAAGTAGTGCAAGATCATTTTTACATACTTAATAATGATAAAATCAAGTCCATGATAGGAACTTATCTTTATTCTTATAGACTAGAAATTCGGCGGGGCGTGATGAGGTAATTTTTTGAAACTTCGACGTCGATTTATAAAAGACTGTCCTCAAACGCTAATAATCGAATGAGGTACCTACCTTTTAAAAATAGCAGTTAATATAACTATTATGTACAGACGCCAGCACATCAAGCTACCCGAAACTGTAAAATTTTCCCAATCAACCTTGAACCTAATACTTTAGCGATAATGTTGAAAATCTATTAAAGACATTTTAGTAGATCGATGTGCTCGCGTCTGAACTGTAATATTAAAATGATATTACTAAAAGCAACACGACAAAACAAGACCTGTTATTACTTATTAGCACCAGTAGGATATTATACTGTAGATAATATCTTCAACTAGTCTATGGATATAGTCATAGATTTTAAAATTGCATTGATTATGGAGGTTTTAATTCAAAGTTATCTTGTCTTTAGTAATCATGCTTTACTGTGGAATTAATTATAACTTTCTCGTTTCTAAGCTACCTAGTAATACATAATAATATTATCTATAATTATGTTAATGACAGCCTGAGCATGAGGTTCTGCGCCCTAATTGCGTAACACATTATCAATGACAATCTGAATCATTTTGAAGGATATTGCTAATCCATCTAAATATATATAACTCAAAGGTGACTGACTGACTGACATAGTGATCTATCAACGCACAGCCCAAACCACTGGACGGATCGGGCTGAAATTTGGCATGCAGGTAGATGTTATGACGTAGGCATCCGCTAAGAAAGGATTTTGATCCATTCTACCCCCAAGGGGATAAAATAGGGAATGAAAGTTTGTATGAAACTTAGTCAATTTTAAACCGATCGGGCTGTATACTTCTTAGCGCGAGCGAAGCCGCAGACAAAAGCTAGTTGCTTCATATGTTCGAAAAATTTGTTTGCTCAACAACGTAAATAACGCAATGAATGTTGTTTCAACTGTCAAAATGAAAACTATTACTACTGTTAGTGTGTTACGCAACTACCCGCTAGGTTTGATTCCCGAGTCGGGCAGTGTTATTAGGTTTCTCCATCTGGAATTTGTCAGTAGCAGTCCGGTGTCTGGATTTGTGCGCGGTTGATAGCAATAGGCTCCCCCGCTATTACATGGGACTTAAACATAAGTGTCGTTATGTGAGTGTACTCTGTCTAAGCCCTTCTGGTATTATAGGCGTGATATTTTGCTAAGTTTCTCGTTACTAAATTACCTATAAATTCAAATTTTATTTGTTTCAAATTGACAAATAATACAGAATACACTATTGATTAAAACTTATTCTAGGGTTAGTATTTGAGAGTGTGTGTTTGTATGTGCGCGCGCTTGTAAGAGAGTGTGTATGTGTGTGTGGTCAGTGTGTGTATGTGTGTATGCGAGTTATGTTTGGTGGGCCTGCGTGGGAAGGTGAAGAGCTGTATGGACAGAATGGTGATGTACATAAATATATACACGTGGCATATACATATTATTCAGTATTCAAACAAGCAAGTTATACTGGGGCAGCCAGAAGATTTTCCGTAGCTTCATAACTTAATTCGTGGAGCTCTTCATTTTACACTGAGTTTTGGTAAGTTGATAAAAGGAGCGTCCTATTTATTTTATTGTAGAGAAAGCGACCAAGGTAACAAAAGAAACGTTTGGAGAACATTGTAGCAAGTGGCTTACCATGGCGGTCTACTGGGTCAAAACGTCTTTTACTCCGTAGATGCGAGGACTTGAAGCTAAGGAGTCCGTGCTGTTTTAAGGCCGTTTTTAGAACAAACAGCTGACGTACAGTTAGGACTTTGGTATCTTTAATAAGAGTGCTGTGGGATATCGAAAGGGTAGAGAATAACCCGAAGGGGAGAGAGGGTAGGGGTATACCTTTAAAATAGCTCTCTGCGCTCTTTCCAGCTGTAAGATTGTGGATTTAGGTGCACCACCCCAAGACGTTATACAGTAGGTTAATAGGGATTGAGCGAGGGCATAGTAGACAGATTTTATCAACCTGACGTCAGCCACATGTCTTAGGGTCTTAAAGACAAACATTAATTTGCGCAATCTATTGCTGAGGGGGTTTATGTGTTCATGAAACCTCAAGTTGCAATCCAATATAATGCCTAGATACTTAATATTATTTGCCTTTTGTAAGTGGGTGCAGCCACACATGTTGTCACTTTGGTTAGAGCAGGAGTGGGCAACTATAGAGTACAACGGGGTCGTTTGGGTTTTGTGAGTGTAGGACTTTAGGGAAAAGGCAATGTACTTTGTTTTGTCCGCGTTTAGTGTGAGCACATTACTCTGTCTTATGCCTATTCTTTCCATTTTGTGAATAAGAATGGGTACAGAAACAGTGTCAAAAGCTTTGGCAAGGTCTAAGAAGATACCCAAGACCTTTTGCCCCCCATCCAGATTTGTAACAACATAGTTGGTCAGATCATGAACCGCATTGGACGTTGACTTGCCAGCCCGAAGGCCATGTTGTGCAGGTGACAATATGTTAAACTTTTCTAAGTAGTCAACGAGCCTGTTATTCATGTATTATTTATTCATTCTCTCTAGTATTTTGGATAGGGCAGAAAGGACAGCAATAGGCCTGTAGTTGTTGACACTCCTGTCTTCCTGTCCCCACCCTTAAAGATAGGATGTATAATAGATTTTTAAACGGTTTGGGAAATTGACCTGATTTGAGAGCGAGGTTACAGATGTATGGCTATGGCTATGTGCTTTTTTATAAGGCCGTTAGAGATTCTATCCTATCCCACAGCACAATCGTTACGTAGGGATGTTATCAGATTAGCAACTTCGATTTCATCTGCCGGTAATAGTGACATAGACTGTAAGAAGCCGCTGTTGATAGTCTGTCGATGTCCCTACACCACCCTAATACTATATTTCCTTTTATTTTTGTTGTGTATACTCTCAGGGAGAAAACTTGTTATGTGCATTGTAAATGCTTTACACAAATTATTATTTAATTATTATCAGCCATTTGTATCCTACTGCAGGGCGAAGGCCTCCCTTCCCTCCCTCAACTTATCCTTATCTACTGCTGTTTGTTGCTAATCGTTATAAAAAAGTCGAATTCATCCCGCCTCTACTCCAGGGCCTGCTCCCTTGCCGTTTGCCCCTATTTCGGACCCACTGTGTTGTTATTTTAGCCAATTCATTATCTGCCTAGCCTTTTCAAAACTATGTTGGGATCAGCTTCAAGTCTACTGCCTATCTGACCTCCACAATTCAGCCCAATTAAATTTAAACTAATAATTTTATTTCAGCGAAATCAACTCGCCTAATTTTGATTAACACAGCTGCAAAACGTAGTAGAAAATTAAGCATTTATCATCTTAAGTTTTTTTTGTCTATAAGTCTACAATCACGACAATTATAATAACATCAAGCAACATCACAATTATCCACTCTCACAAAAACAATGAATCTTACGGAAGTTAAATCCATCGACTTTTTTATCGATATAACAGTCGCATCACTAATAGCATCAATCATAAAAACGTGGCTGGTAAACAATGGGTGCGGGTGGGCGCGCGGCGACGCGGGCGGCCGACACTTTAGCGACACTATATCGATACTTGCACCTCACTATTTAATTAATTGATTTCCGTTACCAAAATAGCAGGTTTTGTAGATGAACTTTGCTTACCCCGTCGGGAAATAAGCGTGATGATATTTGATTGGTGATTTTCAGCATGTTTTTTAAAGTTAGGTACATAGTCTAACTATGACATAACATCATGTCTGTGGAATGATTTTGGTTTCATGATTCATTTTTATGTAAAAGAACTCGAAGTGTTTTTCAGCACGAAAATGTGCATCATAATTATAATTAGATAACTACCTGAATCTTGGAAGATTAATTAGTAGATTTTTTATATAAGAATGTTTAAAGTTCTGTCAATATTTAACACATTGACTGCCAGACAACAGAGTACAGACACAATAGAAAATCTATTGTTGGCGGACACCGTGTGACCGCGGTGGCAGTCAATCCCTAACTGCGTAACACACTATCAATCACAATCTGAATCATTTTGAAGGATATTGCTAATCCATTGCTTCATATGTTCGAAAAATGTGTCTGCTCAAGAACGTAAATAACGCAATGAATGATGTTGAAATGTCAAAATGACAGCCATTGTTAGAGGGTTACGCAATTACAGAACCTATTAAGAGTATTCCAAATGCTTCAACAAAGGTAACTATTAAACGAAAGTAAATGTTTCTATCTGTACTCGACTCAAGCATCAATAAAACCCAATGAAAACTAATTTATTTTGACCTCGTTTGAGAGAACAGTAATCAAATTCGAAAATGCCCCAACAAGCAATAGACCAGGAGCTATAATTCGTTTCGTCTGTACCTACCTCCTTACCTAGACAGACAATTTAATCGAGATAGTGTAAAATCCACAGTTTTATCTAAATAGCTGTGAATAAAAGGGCGCAGACAACATTAACCTTTTGAAGGGCCAGCGTGTAATTAGATAATATCTAAACACGCCATCCGTTTTGATACAGGCTACTTTATAGGCTGGGAGCTGGGCGAGCTATGGCTCAAATAGACAGTCGCCCAAAACAATGTTTTTATTTTAAAAAATAACGTTTTCGAAGTCTTTTTGATTGGTGGACAGTGACACAACTTTTAATTTTTAGGGTTCCGTACCTCGAAAGGAAAAAACGGAACCCTTATAGGATCACTTTGTTTTCCGTCCGTACGTCCGTCTCTCTGTCTGTCAAGACCCTTTTTCTCAGGAACACGTGGAGGTATCAAGCTGGAATTTATATCTGATACTCAGGTCTACTGACTCTTGGAGCTGTGAAAAATTAAAACTTCTAAGCCAACGCAATCAAAAGATACAGCCGTTTATGCTGCAAATTTCCGCAAATTTTCGACACTAGCAAGGGAATCAAAACCTACAGGGTACTTCCCGTGAATTAGTTCACGGGAAGTACCCTGTAGGTTTTGATTCCCTTGCTAGTGTCGAAATTTGGTACGAAGCAACGTCTTATAGCACAGATAAAGGAAAAATTGCGAAAACCGTAAATTTTTCGTTACATCATATAATAAAAATATTTTTGATAATTTTAAATTGTACGGAACCCTCGGCGCGCGAGTCCGACTC
Source organism: Apamea crenata (assembly GCA_949629185.1). NCBI lineage: Eukaryota > Metazoa > Arthropoda > Insecta > Lepidoptera > Noctuidae > Apamea > Apamea crenata. The sequence goes on from OX451375.1 coordinate 2,363,485, forward strand.
GCACTTGGCTGGTTTTTTTTAATTTAAATGTTAGGGTAGGTTGGCTATTCCCGTATTTTCAAAAAATTCGCATTCTAATCAGAGGGTTAATTCTCGTAATTTTAAGAACGTTCACAGTCTGATCTCAGTCTCAAATTATGTCAAAAAATACTTCTAATTTGCCTACATTTCGAAAAGTTTTTGACATTATTTTGTTTGTCGCCGAGATGAGACTGCGACTAGATTTTGAACGTTTTAAATAACGAGAATTGGCCTTCTGTCTCTATCATTCGAAAATACCAATTTTTTTTTTTACATTGACTGTCCCATGAGGAGAGAATAGCATAATCAGTATATAGGTAATGTTCCCATTGCCGGGACACAGGCTTCCTCTCTGTGAGAGGGAGTGAACCGTAATCCATCACACGGGTCCAGTGCGAGTTGGTAAATGTCACATGTCTTCGAATTTTTGGCTCTAGGACATGCCCGTTGCTCCATTGCTCGCCGGACAAACTGTGGGCCCAAATAGCACAGAATTGGTGCCCTGAGACAGCGAGGCGAGGTCGCGGCAGACCACGTAGGAGATGGCGGGACGAGCTGGATAGGTTCCGTCTAAACTGGAAGGAGGACGTGCGGGCTCGCGGAAGATGGAAGGAGTGGAGGGAGGCCTTTGCCCAGGAGTGGGACAGCGTAGGCTAACATAAAAAAAAGGACATGCCGGTTTTCCTTCACTGTTTTGAGAGCCGTGGTAATGAAATAATTTACTCAAAGTTAACCCTGTCTGGGTTCGAACCTACGACCTACTACTCGTAAATCGCAGCCGTTACCACTGGGTCACCACTGCTTTTATGAGATGAGATTGCGACTAGATTTTTTAGAGAACAGTTTTAATTACGGGAATTAGCCTGATGGATAATTATGTAGATTTTTATCAACAGGTCCTATTTTTTTTTTCTTTTAACTCTGTCACTGGTAGACAATTTGAAAACAGAACTTATTAGGACCAAAGAGTACAAACCAACATTCCAGTATTGCCAGTTTACTTCGTAAAATGTACGAGTAATTACGGGAAAAATGGCCACTTTTACTTACTAACTGTTTAAAAAATAATACTTTACTGCTAAACGAATGCCAGAATACAATAACAACGATTAACAAAATCATCCGTCATTGTGTTTTTTCTTAAGAACTTATTTAATTTTGAATTATGATTATTTGCAAGACAAGACAGAATAATGAGTTTGCATGCTTACTTAGCAAACTTAGGACTTTTGCATAAGTCCAGTGAAATAAGCTTGGAATGACGTTTTGCTAATTGAGACTTAAAACTAAGATCAGCTGTTGAGAGCGTGGTATGATATCTACGTAGCCAAGAGTTATTGAAAATTGTATTCTTATACATCCTAAGCCCAGCACCCTGATTGCGCAACACAATGTCAATCACAATCTGAATCATTTTGAAGAATATTACTAATCCATTATTGCTTCATATGTTCGAAAAATGTATCTGCTCAGCGACGTAAATAACGCAATGAATGTTGTTGAACTGTTAAAATGAAAGGTATTCCTACTGTTAGTTTGTTACGCAATTAGGTACACCGCTGTCCGTTATACGGTTATTTATATTTTAAATTGAAAATATTTAGCTACATCGAGACTCCTCACAAGGACACACTTTATTCTGTACCAAAGACACACTTTGGTCTGTACTGTGTGTATTGTAGGTATACCTAATAAGATATTCTCAGTTCTTACTATGATAATATTTGAATGTTTTTCAAATATTGGTCCCTTCCTACCGTGTTGAAAAACATTTACCCCTTTATTTATATAAACGTTGAAGTTTAATAATGATTATAGCGTCTGATTATCTAACCATACATTTTTCGACGTTTTAAACACCTTTAAGCAAGGTTTATTAAATAAAGGTATTTAAGTTAGATAAATCCACCAAGCTTCATACCGTAATCTAAAATCCAACAAAAATAAAAACAAAACAAAACACAAATAGTACTGCCCCCACAATCATCGACATCGATATTTAAACATCGAACGCACGAACAACATCGGCCATTTTGTAAAACATGCCATTTACGATCGAGCGGTGCGCTCAACAAATGCGTTCGAGATTAATTTAATAATTCGTAATTGCTGTTTTTACTTCCGTTCTCAATATAATGAGAAAATGTTTTGATTTTATTTTATTGCTGTTTAACGGACTGTACGGTTTCGTGTAATAGTGTTTTATGTAGCACCCGGTGTGGTCGCTTGTGAAATCATTGTGCTACCTAGTTTACTTAGGTACCTACTTACAATTACAAGTATAAGTATCGAGTAGCATAATAAGTAGGTTCCTACCTAGACCCTAGACTCAGAGGCAAGCTTTTTTTTTGTTTTACAAAAAACAAAACTCTTTTTTTAAAGATGGTATGAGGAAATCGTGAATATTGTCATCATGTTTCCTAAATTCCTGTTTCGGTAAATAATTGTTGATTTTTTTTTTCTTCTTAATGGCCCAGTGGTTAAGGCCTCCCCTATCATGCTTGAGGTTGTGGGTTCAAATCCTGGCAAGTTACAATGTCACTTTATACATTCATAGGTACTTTTTGAGTTTAGCTTCAACACTACTGATATCGGTGAAGGAAAAAATCCTGGAATTTTAGTTCATATAAGTCTGCCATCGCCAACCCGTTTCGAGCAAGCGTAGTGTTCAATGCTCGTACCTTCTCTGTCCACTGCTGGACTGGACATAGGCCTCTCCCAGGCTGCGCCACAACACCGTCCTCCGCCTTCCGCATCCAGTCTGTCCCAGCCACGTTCTTAAGAGCGTTTACAATGGCGGCATTTCATACAAACTTTCAAGTCCTTGTTTTTCGAAATGCATGAACCGATTTTAATTAAACTACGCATAAGCAGAATACAAATCGAATCGAATCTAAAAAGTTAGTCAAGAACATTTTCGAAATGTCTTATTTAAAAAAAGATAATTGGAAGTCTCTGTTTCTATGGAAAATTTAAAATCGGTCTAATTTAGCTGTATCACTATTTTTCAAAAATGTTTTCAATTAACTTTTTAGATCTATATATCCTGCTTATGCGTAGAAAGTTTCATTAAAATCGGTTCATGCATTTCGAAAAACAAGGACTTGAAAGTTTGTATGAAATGCCGTACGTTGTCAACGCTCTTATGGTCATCGGTCCATCTAGACGGGGGGCGTCTCAAACTACGCTTGCCGAAACGCTGTTATTTTGTTTAATAACTAAGAAGGTACCTAATAGATAGCGATATAAAGTGGCACCAATCAAAGTACCAACTGAATAAACTGGTTCAAAATATGCTATGAAAACCAACTCGTCTATTACAGCGTGGGAACTGTACATTTTTTTACAATGTGATGTAAAACAGTTGGAAGCTTGGTATGTAACTAACTACAATCTGACTGCCCCGTTGGTTTAGTGGTCGCAAGTGCAAGGAAGTGTGATAACGCCGCGTCGCAGAAAGCACATTAAGCCGTTGGTCCTGCGCCTGATCTCTCTCCGGTCGTGTTGGATTGCCGTCCCATCGGACTATGATAGTGAGAGAAGAGAGTGCATCTTTGACAACTCACACACTTGCGCACTATAATATCTCAAGGCGAAGTCTGGTCTCCGCTGAGATTGATGGTGGTGGCCTGGACCATTAATATACCTATCTGTGTATTATTTACCTACCTATATATAATAATACCTACATATTTTAATATCAAAGTCAAACCGGTCACCACAATAATCATAATAAAACAATTTTACTTCAAGACACGTTTGCATTAAACCACTGTACCTAACACGACTTCTATAATAAATAACTTAAGTATGTAATTTAAATGTAAAATAAGTACATAACAAGCAGGATTCACTCAGTATTGGCGCCAAATGCCACTTGGCAATGTGCCAAAATATGGCATAATATAAATGAAATGGTCAGTGCCAATAAGGGACACAATGAATATATTTTTTTTTATTTTTTTATATAAAATGTTAGTTATATATTTACATATCATTATGAATAATAGCTTACATACGAGTAGGTATCGAAGTAGGTAGAAGCCGTGGTGGCTCAGTGGTAACGGCCGCGACTTACGATTGTCGAGGTCGTGTGTTCGAACCCAGACAGACGCTTTACTTTTTTTTAAATTAAGTATTTCATTACCACTGCTCTCAAAACGGTGATGGAAAACATCGTAAGGAAACCGGCATGTCCTAGAACCAAACATTCGAAGACATGTGACATCACCAACCCGCACTTGGGCCCGCGTGGTGAATTACGGCCCACTCCCTCTCACTGAGAAGAAGCCTGTGTCCCAGCAGTGGGAATAGTACAGGCTGATTATGTAAGTATCTAAGTAAATGCCCGTTTCGTTATTGTGATTGTTCTCCTAATTTAATTCATTTGTTGATCGCCTTTAAACAAAGAATAAAGCCCACAGACAGCGCGACGCGACTCTAGCAGAAACATTTCTATGAAAACATCATGGAAATTGTTCTATCATAATCGCACAATCGCGATGCGCCTGTCTGTGGGAGCCTTAATATTAGGTATAAAGTTATGATTGTCTTGTCCTTGAGACACTAACTAGGTATCAATAGATTATCCTAGTTGAGTCACTCTCAGTCAGTCAGTCATTTTATTACGAGAAGCTTCTATGATAAAACCTAAAATGGGACTGCAATCTAGAACGCCCACGGCATATGGTAGAAACTAGAAATTATACTAAACAGCGTGAATAAACTTAGCAAGCAAGAATGCAGTCACTGTGCCTAATCACGATCCTGACATAGACGCTGCGTAAGCAAAGCGGAGGCACGGCGTAGCAGCGGCGTAGCAACGGCGTAGGCACAGCGTAGCAGTGGCGTAGCAACACGTAGGCACAGCGTAGCAGCGTCTCAGGCATGGCGTAGGCACAGCGTAGCAACGGCGTAGGCCCGCTGCGTAGGCGCACCGTAGGCGCAACGTAGGCACGGCGTAGCATAGCGTAGATACTTCTTAGTAGCGATGTCATAGCCAATGTACTAGTAACTAGATAATAATAATTTGCTATTTGCGTCAGTATGTTTTTTAAGTTTAGCAATTCATCGACCATCCTTTTGGTGTTGTAATGTTCATAGGACTTATTAAATACTTTCCATCAGATTATCCACCGGAGTTTTTAATTTTACCAACCATTAGTCACGCATTTAAGTCTAGGCAGAGCAGTATTAGGCTATGAAGATACTATATGCCTATGAATATGTTATACAGTGCACATAAATACCTACAGAATATAAATTTTTATTCATGTGGTTCGTATATAGTTCGTATAGTTAGATTACATCATTACTGGCATAAATGCAGTCCAAATGCTAGCCCTCTTCGTTTTTCTAATTTAAACCTACATAACTTATACTAACAACGAAGGGACTCCACATAAAATTACCTCTAATTAAACTTCTTCTTGTGTATTGATTAAGTAGGCAGGCACGTATCATATTATTTCAATTACCCTCAAAGCAGGTGGAGACATTACTCTGTTCATTATAATAAGTACTAGGCATTAAGTCCTTCGTGCATCCGAACTCTTTACATGACAGATGTCAAAATGGCGTCTTTTGAATTGGCGGGAATCGATTTTCATTGCGTTTTTTCGTAATTATCAAATTAGAACGACATTAACGGTTATTCGATGATATAGTGAGCGTAAATTGACAATAATTTGTGTTCATTTTATGGTGAAATGTAATGAAAATGTGAATAAAAAGTTAATTTCTACGCTTGTTTATTTATGAGGTATTATCGTGGTGTTTCTCTGTGTTGAGTGGACGGAATATTAAGTGGGTTTTGTACACGAGTTTAATTCTGTAGTGACACGCAATGTTTCTGCTCTCAAAACGGTGAAAGAAAACATCGTGAGGAAACCGGCATGTCCTAGAACCAAAAATTGAAAGACATGAGACATCTACCAACCCGCACTGGGCCCACGTGGTGGGTTGCGGCCCAGTCCCTCTCAAAAAGAGAAGAGGCCTGTGTCCCAGCACTTTGGGACTTATAGGCTGATTATAGTAGGACACATAAATGAAAGAAAGGATTTTCAACCCTCAGCACATCACCGAAAGTGGAAAATCCAACAGCGCGCTTTTATTTGATTATTCATTAGCCTAAAGTGAATTAATCAAGATAATTCCCTGCCAATTGTACCGTATGTAGATAGGTATTAGGTACATATATTTAACATATTTTACCAGCTTCCTTACATACCTATGTACTACGTATATAAAGGGGTTTATTTATAAACGACTAGCTTCTGCCGCTACTTCGTATGCGTGAAGCATCTTTAAAAAAAAACTTTTAAAAAAATATGGATGAAATCGTTCTCCAGTTATGGCGTGACCAAAGGGAATAGGGATTCGTTTTGATATAGGTACAGGGTTAATTTTCAAAGACCAGCCAAATTGAAGGGCGTGGTACAGACCATCAGACTGAACAATTTTCTCCATGGGACCAACATCGTAATAAATAAATAAAATAAATAAATCCCTGGACATTTCACACAGCACCATTTGTCCCAAGCTAAGCAACCTAATGCTTGTGTTATGGTAACAATGGCTGATAAACTACTTATATACATTTTTTTTTTTGTAAATACATACATATTATAGATAGAAAAACACCCAGACTCGGAACAAATACATGTAGGTCATACAAATATTTGTTCCGTGCGGGAATCGAACCCGCGACACGCAGCGCAGCAGTCAATCGCTTAACCACTGCGCCAACTGTGCCGTCAATAAAAAAAATCGCGAATAAAAATTCAGCCGTCCCATACGTTTAGGTCGAGTAGGTAGGTATTGAAGGTTTCTATGGGGCAGTTGATAAATTTTTCGCGATTACGATATTGGTCCCATAGAGAAAGTTGTTCAGTTGGATGGTCTGTACCACACCCTTAAAGGCTGGTCTTTGAAAATTAACCCTAAATAGATGATTAAAGTGAGTGACGTTCAAACGTCAAAAATATAATTATGGTCTAATCACTACTTAACTTTATGCACCGTTTATGAATAAAGGAGAAAGAAGCTGGGCGTTAACAGCGCCTTCTAGGCATATTCCAACTTTCCAGAACATACTTACCTACTTAGTTCTAATGAATCAACTCTAATTACAACTCCGCCTTCCCAGCGATCTTATGCGTCATAGTAATATTCCATGTACATATTTAATTACTTAATGCAAAACATGTAAGTCCAACAATTTGTTAACCATAGTTATTAATCGTGATCTATATTCTTTATGCCTGCGACTATAAATTCAAAGAGCTTATATTTAACTACCCTAGAACAAATTAGATAGCTACGTTACAGAATCAACACGATCCAATACACATAAACTAGGAATGCCGAATGGTTAATTGTCACTGTCAGACATGTCATCATTTAGTATCTTGCCGCGCATTTAAAAAGTGTTGATTTCATTTTTTTATTGCTTTCAAACCACGAACGCGTTCGGAAACGCAAACCAAACAATAACATGAACATGAACACACTCATTAAAACACACCCGTACCTCTAGGCTGAATATAAATAACGCATTCAAAATCCCCAGTTCTCTGTCCGTTAATTACTCCAGCCAGTTCGAAACAGTCAATTATTATTTGAAATATAAACATAGAAACGCCACGTTACCAGTTCTAACTACTTATTCTTAATTACTTTTAACTAAGACGTAACTCACTCGTTGAAAGTAGGTATTTAGTGGACTTATCTTTAACTAGAGACGTTGATGTATTGCTGGGTGAAACGGAGCGTATTTGTATTTTTTTTTAATCGCCCGCCCGCCGGCCATAGGCAGGCAAGGCTCATTCGGCGCGAGGGAAGTTTTACCGTAATGTTGGGAATATTTTTGAATAATTATGCGACAGTTTAATGTTAATTGGCTAGCTGGAAATATAAATATTTAGGTAATATCCCTGAAAAGTTCCTAGAAAGAGAGGATTCCTGTACCTATGCAAACCACGCCTGAAACTGCTCCAATATCTATCTACTGCTTGAAAGTTTACAGAGATTATCAAATATTCAATTGTGTAGAGTTTTTGTTTCTCAGATAATTAATCTACAAAAAAACATCGTAAAAATACGTCTCATAAAAGAATAAATGTGCAAACCATGCGGAAAACGTACCTAAATAAATAATAAAGCCTTGTTTAATTGACAGTAATTACTCCGTGGAAAGCACAATAAAACAGCAACAAATATTTTACGATTTTTATTGTAATACGAAAACACAATTTTTGTTTTTATTCGTTAATTTGGGGGAGCTTAAGTTTTTGTGGCTGGCAACTCGAGCGTGGCCGTTCGAGCGAACCATGTAATTAGGTGGTTATAAAAAGTTTAGGTAATTAATTGTGTTGCTTTGTGCTGTTAGTGTGCGTTAAATTGATATTTATTGTTGACATTTCGTGCCGTGAGCGGCGCTCGTATTTAATTGTAGTTAATTCGTACACACGAGGTAAAATGGCGGTCGCGCTGTGTCGGTATGTATTGCAATTAAAAATTCTACAACAGATACTGAATTCCTATCACAGTTTGTACAAATAATAATGATTTTGAGTAATTATATTTTTTTGTAATGAGAAAAGTTTCAACAATTACTGAAATAAAAATAAATGAGTTATAATCATGAACGGCTTTTATTTATTTCTATTGTTAATTTTCTTGTTTATGATCCGTTGCATTAAGTAAGTTGTTATCGTGTCAATTAGCTAAGTTTACGGCAAAGAAACCATCTATGGAAGAGTTAATTCTTTGTAGTAAAACAATATTTTTAACGATTTCTACATAAATGGAAAGAAGTATCCAATTAGTCATTATGGCAATGGTTTATTAATGCCTTGGGCTTTAGAAAAGTCGCTTTCCACTTCGATATTTAAACTACATATACGTACTTCAAACTTTTGTCATTCTCATTCACAAATATAAATTTTGTCAATCATTCTAAGTATTTCACTAATTTATTCAAGTACCTACCTAATAATATTGTTCCTCCCCTCCATCCATTGTACCTACCTTACGTAGTACCTATACATATCTTTGTTATGAATATCTTTAGGTAATTGTGCATAATTTGTTCTTTAGATACCTAGCTACGCCTATTTTATTGGAATCATTCCAGCTGGTCGTATCCTTAGTACTAAACTAAAAAAAACATCGATAAAATTGCTACTTTATACAGTAGCTCATCCCCGCCCTACCAATAACAGCGCGGGAAAACAGCCCGCCATCTTTTAAATGGTACCTCACTGACCTAAAATATAAAATTATGGTTAGGAAAGCATTTAATTACCCGTAAACGCGGTCGAAACCAAGTTTAGACGTTGTTATTAAGCTAAATATGTTTGAATTGCTAATTAATCGAATCGAAACGACCTTTACGCACGCCATTTTGAACCGCCACTAAATTAATAGTGGTCGGTGGACACAATATGGCTGTGATTAGCTATTGTTTCCATTTTTAAATATGGTGGGGGTTAATTATTTTTCATAATGTTGCACTAATCTTTATTATGGACCACTTATTGTTATAATAGTTTGGGTACAAGGATGATGGTCGCTATGTACCATTGTTTCCAAACTCATTTAGTTTTATACCTACCTAATCGATAGACAATTGATAGGTAACTTACTATGTTTGTAAAGTATGCCATCATTATATTTTTCTTTGAATAACCGGCTATTAGCCGTTGTTTAAGGAAAAGCTGTAGTCTTTGTCTAGTTTTATCTGAGACAGACATCTTGAGTCATGCGATGATTAACTTGTAAAACGTTATCGGGAAATTACTGGAAGGTTTTAGTTTTAGCAGATAGGATACCTTAGCGTAATGCAGGACTTTCCGAGGACTGAGGGATGAACTGTCCACAAACTACTTACTGTCTTTTTGCATTGACAGAACAGCAGCTTGAAGAAAACTGTAAGAAAGTATGTGACCATAAAAAATCTTCTGATTTTAATTAGACAAATTATTGGATGTCCTAATTCTAGTGCGAACAAGTACTATTTCCGGTTATTCGTTCGACATATTTTTCGCTAAACTATCATTGACGAAAATGTGACTCCTGTTATGGACCTTATACTAAGTTTGCAGTTTAGGGCAGTGTTTTTCAACCTTTTTCGTTGCGTGGCCCCCTTAGTACGGAGAATATTTCGCGACCCCCTTCCCTCCACTGCTTCTATTTTGGAATTCAAGTCACCTTGGGTACCTTTTGGTTAAACAGAAAAATAGAATTCCCACAATCAACCACTGAAGCTTTGAAGTGTTTGATTCCATTTGGAACCTCCTATAATTTTAAAGAAACGGCGGCCCCATTATTGAGGATTGGCGACCCCCTAGGAGCTCGCGACTCACGCGTTGAAAAACATTGCTTTAGGGCACAGTGCTGAGCAAGAAAAATAAAAATGCTTTATTGAACTACCTTTCCTAGAACGTTAGTAATAAGGAAAGGTAGTCTTTCCGTTTTGCTTCCTTTCCATTCGCTATTAATATTGAGCATTTTCATCAACTAGAAATCAGTTAGTGAAAGACTGTATGGGTAACTTACTCTAAAACCACGAGGTTTACATCTCCATGTAAACGATACCTATAGAAACCGTTAAGACGCTTTTGTTGGGCATCAGGATATAATATTATGGAAGGATGACTCGAGAGTCTAGAACACCCAAACTTTTGCTCGAAACCATAAAGCAAAATGACAGAGACAGAACTATACCATAGTTATTAGCCAGGCTTAATTTGCGTTGCTCAGATATGTGCAAAGAACTCGCAAACTTGAAGGCTGGCTGGATAGACAGCCAAAAACTTAGGACTTGGGAATGGGAAAAAAAGAATACAATCGACCATCGTTGTTGAGCCAACTTTATGGGACCACCACCTAGGCTACTGGGTAGGGTATCTATTGGAAGGAGCACTCAATGAAGGAAGGTTGTAGCTAATTTCACTGCAACAAGGATCTTTTAGCGTCTAAATGACATTGACAGGGAGGCGTTGTTGGCAAATAAAGGGTGGGCCATTTAAAATTTGAATCGGCTATAAAAAAAACTACTGATTTGTTTTTACTTTGTCATTTACGACTGGAACACAATATCATTCATATGACTACCACGACTGGCTCGGCAGTACCTACCCCATCCGATCAACCCAATTTTCCAGTACATTTTCGATTGGATGGTCATGAGGCCCAATGGACCAATTGAACTTTGTAAGCCTTCATACCGAGGTTTTAATGCAAAATTCTTCTCAGAGAAGTGCGAGAAATGTTCAGTTCATGAGAACGATGACGAGTTGATGTTGATGGATGTTCTTGCACATTCTGAGCCACAGCAGCAATATTTTCGGTTGAACGCACTGGACTAGAACGTACACGGGTTGCTTTGTCCACTATCGATCCTTTTTCACGAACTCTCTTCACAAACTGAACTGAAGGCAGATCATTTCTCGAAAATTTTCCACGTAAATTTCATTTCATTTCACAGTTTGCGTTAGACTCACTACTTTGGAAGTAAGTTTTTAATATTTCCCAATTTTGTTCGAGCGTATAGCGTCCCATTTTGCAAATGTCAAACATAAAACTAACTTCCTGTCAAAAAATGAATGTCATTCTACCTTCCAAAGTAAAAGTAATCGGTACTTATTTCAAATTTAAAACACTAGATGGCCCACACGTTATTTGTTACAGAAATTGTATTGAAAAAACAAGATGGCGCCGTTTGTTCCAATTATGGCTACGCACCGTAAGATTCTTGTACCGTTTATGATCTTGGTTGGCTATAATCCAGGTGACATGGTTATGATGCAAGTCACTTCAAGCAGTATTTGAATGGCCGCGCGCTTTTAACAATACCTAGGTACTCACGACATGGCAGTAAGAAGTTACTGCAATATGTTTTTCAATTCAACATAAAACTGCAATTTTTGGCGATAACCAGTATCAGCACATGTTTGCGAATCAGATAAATTCTGTGTTAGCCAAATACAAATATTCGTCCAACAAGGTCTATCTAATCTGTAACAACGACTACCTTTGTTGCAAGCAAATATTACGCCTTTTATTATTTCTGTAATTTTCAGTTATAACAAGGTAACTCTCAATTTAAACAGAATTATGCATTTTGATTTTTACAATTATTTCTAGTATCAAAATATTTTCAAGATGACAAAGAAAGTCTATTCTACCTACTGCACAACACATACAGCCGATCGATTCTGTAAAAATCTCACCGTGAAAAGTTAGGTGAAGTGATCTTAGAATGAGCTGTCAATAGTGTCAATCCCTAGCATTAATTGGAATGGCAGCTCACTCCACGCTCACTTCACCTAAATTTTCGCGGTGAGATGGTAACTGAATTGCACTGCTGAAATAAAATCTATTTCAACTATTTTATAATAATTTTGTCTAATTTATTGTCTTCGTGAACAAGAACGTAGCGTCAATTCAACTGTGACGTTTCCATGACAGTAACAGTGTTACTGTCAATGTCAAACTTGTCAACTTTACAACGTTAACAACAGAGTTTACGGATTAAACGATTTATAAAATTAAATTAAAATGTGCGCGTGAAAATAATGTGCTTAAATAATATACCTGTAAATATTTGACGATAAGCATAAATGAGTCGAAGGATTAATGTAATGGGTTACAGATTAACAGCTTCGAAATGTCTCTGTCTTTGTTTGATATTAACTTTTGTAATGGGATGTTATTTAGCAGCTTTACCTATTCGATACGGTAAGTTTTATACAAAAGCATAAACTATATTATATGAAGCTTAAATTGAAAGTGATTTTTAACTAAAAACTGCAACAATTCCCACAGAAAAAGAGACCTTACCTAACCCAGTGCGACAACGAATAACATCAAAGGAACTACCGAAAAAACGTCTAGCGGTGATCGTGCCTTTCCGAGACCGCTTCGAGGAGCTTCTAGAATTCGTCCCTTACATGTACAGCTTCTTAAACCGCCAGAAAATACCGTTTCACATATTCATAGTGCAGCAGAAAGATAATAATCGTTTCAACAGAGCTTCATTGATAAATGTTGGATTTAAATATTCGCAGAACGACTATGATTACATAGCGATGCATGACGTGGACTTGCTGCCTATGAATGACAACTTAAAGTATGGTTATCCCTCTGCTGGGCCTGTGCACATATCAACACCACAAACTCATCCGAAATACCACTATGACACTTTTATTGGAGGTATTCTATTAGTGAAGAGAGAACATTATGAATTAGTAAATGGTATGTCTAATAATTATTGGGGATGGGGACTGGAAGATGACGAGTTTTACGTGAGATTAAAAGAAGCTAACTTGACTGTGATAAAACCAAGCAATATTACTACTGGAATACACAATACTTTTAGGTGAGTAGTTTATTCTTTAAAATATTTTTTAACACATAACATCACGCCCAAATTCCCTGAAGGGTTATCCAGAGGTGTAGGTATATTGTATAGTACACCCACATTTAGCCAATTATGTTTAAGCTCTAAGTAATAGCAGAGCTTAATAATTTTTAATGTTTTTAAAATTCCTTAAATTCCTTCCTAATTCCAAGCTTAAGTCCAACTTCTCAAAATTTTGACAGAACAACCATGACTAACATCTCTATTTTAATTTTATTCAACTTATTTTGATTCCAATGCAAGGAACTGATATTGCTATCCAACTTATTTGCAAATATTCTAAAACATTTTAAAAGAGTAACAGTGGAGTTTCTTGCCCATTCTTCTCCATACAAAAACTACCATTTGGAAGGGGCGACTAGAATCAATTATATTTTTCTGTAAGTTTTGATGTTCAAAAGTGCCTTTTATGTGCCTATTTGATATAAATGCTTTGACTTGGACTTTTATTTATTTCTTGGTAACAATAATATAAAGTAATATTTGTAACTTGAAGATGCTTCATATTTCAATCCTCAGCATTGAGGGAAGGATGAAGAAGACAGCAGAGAGTATTGTTTATCCTACTGAACATAGGCCAGAAAAGAGAAACTGCCGGAATCACTACACGAGACAGACAAACTGGTGAATGAATGATTGTTATTACCAGACACAAACAACAGGTTCATTCCCAATCTCTTGTAGACCTTTCATAGCACCCACACATATGGTCTGTTCCAAAATTATGTGATGAAAGTAATAATAATAATATCCCTGGACATTTCACACAGCACCATTTGTCCCAAGCTAAGCAACGTGTTAATGCTTGCAAAGTGTAAACAAACCCTGTTCAGGTTATATTATTATGCAATTGAGTGATTGCATGATAATTTAACCTGAACAGGGTTCATTAGAATTCATCATTCATCTGTATTCAGAAGGTTTCAACTTTATATTTCACCACTTTTTCCAACAATTATTGAACAACATTAAATTATAAATAAAAATATTTTCAAATGAAAAACATCTTTAGGGTGATAATATAAAATAAGAATTTCGAATTTAAGTATTCAGTAATTTAATCAAAGCACTCAATTAATATTAATTGATTGTTTGCTTATTTTTTCATATACTTGTACATATTATTATTTTAAATGTTAGCTTATATTATGTAAGTAGATAGTTCGAAAATTGGTCTCTTCAAGTGATCATTATAATGCATCAAAGCACTCAATTAAGAAAGAAAGAAAGAAAGAAAGAAAAACGTTTATTTGGACACAGTTCGTGAAACACAAAATACAAAATTAATAAAATAACAAAAAATGTTTCACACAACAATAGTGTGTGCCTCACGGCTGCGCCAAAAAGGTTCATTTCAGCATTAATGTCAGACAGATTCTGTCTGACGCTGGTTTTCTAATGAACCCTTAGGGAAAAAAGCAATTAGTAACTGGCACTACAAATTGGCATCCACAAGTATGTTTACTGATCCATTTGTTTACATTTTCAGTGTTGGAACAGATCATAGTACTCCATTGGCCATTCTTTTGCCACAAAATTCAACCTCTTTCTAACCACCTCACCATCTCATTCCAGACATATCCACGACAAAACTTACCGTAAACGCGACATGCGCAAATGCTTCAACCAACGCGAGGTGACCCGCCGTCGCGACCGCCACACGGGCCTACACGATGTGCAGTACAAACTGGTCAACACACACACGGTAGCAGTGGACGGCTTAAATGTCACTGTGTTGAATGTGGAACTCCTTTGTGATAAGAGTCGGACTCCTTGGTGTCAGTGTCCTGAACCAGTGAAAGCTCCTGTTAAGAAAAATTAAGAGAATATTGGAATGTGATTTCTGCTATGAATGTTGTAATTGATTGTTGTATGAAAATGGAATTGATTGCTGTCTTTGTAACATGTGTTTCCAAGATATCACACCAATAATCAAAAACATTCAAAATCTAGTTGCAATCTCATCTCAGCGACAATCAATGTCAAAAATGTATGGAAACTTGAGAGGTATTTTTGATAGATGAAGACTGAGAACATTATCAAAATTACGCGGATTGTCCACAGATTTCAATTTATAAAAAAGTTGTCAATTTATAAAAATTAAAGTGGACTGAAACCAGTACCTATAGTATGCATTTTCTAAATCGGGGAATGGCTCTCAATATAAATTAATAGGTATCATGTGGATTGTTTTAACTTTTTAAGTACTCATTTAGTTAAATACTCTTGTTGCTAGTCTAGTGCCTATTTCATAGCCATTTTAGTTTAATTACGATTTCATTTAATTTTTTAATCTAAAATTGAACATTACGCATTTTTTTTTTGTATTCTTGCTCTTATTCTAGGCAACTCGAAAATCGAATAATTGAATTGTGTATTTTTTTTTAAAAGTGTTAAAAGTGTATTTTTTAAAATTATTATTCCAAGGGTTCATTTTTCATTTTCAACAGTATGATAACTTTTATCTGAAGAATAAAAATTACAGTTTGACATAATTTCTATACAAAAGCTGTCACACGGCATTTACTCTTCAGTTAGGACATATTTGACTATTGAAAAATCAGCCCTAATTCAACTAAAATGTTAGACGAAGTTATGTAATAAACGAAAATCAAGGTATACCTAATGTAAGTTTGTAAATAAAACAAAAGTGTAAATAAATAAACCATTTTATTTTTATGTAAGGAAGCATGATTTATACATTCATTGGTAACATTTTCGAAGTGGTTATTACTATCAGTTTAAACAATGTTTTTGTAAACGTACGGCGACTTTAATGTGTTGATTTTAACTGATTACAGCTTGTATCTGTTTAACTGAATAGATGTTTTGGTTACTATGTGGAAAGTTAGCTGGTATCTTTGCAAAACTACATACGGAAGAGATAGTAAACTAGAAAGGTAACATAAATTAATTGGTTTCTTATCAAGAGAGAACTTTCCATGTAATCTTAGAAATGTATCTTGAATTAAAATCAAATACGAATAAGGAAACTTGTTTTGAAGTTGGTTAAAAAATATCAGTTTGTATTAGAGTTTTATGAAGTTTTTGATATTAAATATCAAATATTATTTAATATCAAAAACAAAACCCAAGATTACACAAATTTAAAGTCGCCGATCCGAAATTAAACGTACGACCACTAAGAAAGAATCACACTATAGTGTACCTACATAGTTTTGTAGAAAGTTATTAATACATGGTTGTATGTCAACTTTTTTTCTGAGCAATAACTTTAAATGATAAGTAAACTACACATACACTTCAGTTTAGTTTCCTAAGAAACCAGACAACGGTCACACATTGGCGCCGATTCCCTTGTTTACAAAGATCAGTGCATCTTTTTCTTTCTATTTCATTAAGAAAAGGACAGAAGCTAAATATTAGTCTAGTCCTGTTAAATTATTCAGCGCCTGACGTATTTTTGTCGCCATGTTTTTAATCACGTCTAAAATGTCTATGGAGTATCTTAATTTAACAGGACTAAACTAATATTTATCTTCTGTCATTTTCTTAATGAATTCGAAAGAGAAAAATATGCACTGAACTTAAATTTTAGTTTGTGAACAAGGGAATCGGCGCCATTAACGGCTGTCGAAATACAGAGCGTTTTTTGCTACCTTTATTTTAAATACTGGTGAAAATTACAGACAGAACCGCTTGCTTAAGAACCCAAAGCTTAACTATGTCAAATACCAATGTCATAGTCACCGCCAGGTCATCTATTTTTGAAGAAACCGTATACTGTTTCTCATATTATAACTTATCGGTGCCAACTTTGTCAAAAAAACTGGTTTACAAATGACAAGTTACAAATAAAAAAATCTTATATAAATAAATGATAAATATGTATCATAATCACAATGTCTTCACTAACTTTTAGTGATACGTTTCGATGTTAAAAATTTTAACAATATATTTTTATAGCGTGCATTTATTTTTATTAACTTTTTTAATTTAACGATACAATTCTTTAATTGATATTGCTTATAAACGTTTCAATTTCACAATGTATAACTTATCCTGGGAATAGAAGAGGCAAACTCCATTTGTGAGATTTTCAGGTAACCTTTTACTACTATTACGTTTCAACGCGCCTGAATTTAAAAGTTGACGACACGGTTGGCGCAGTGGCTTAGCGATCGACTGCTGCGCTGCGTGTCGCGGGTTTGATTTCCGCACGGAACAAATATTTGTATTGCCTACAGGTAGTTTTTCCGGGCTTGGCTGTTTGTGTAAGTGTGTGAGTTTAAATGTATGTAAACGCACCCACGATACAGGAGTAATTTCCTAGTGTCGGGAAACTTTTTTTTTTTTAATAATAAATAAAGTTTAAACACTTGAAAGGTCCATTATATATTAAGTTATATGTGCAATAAGATTGGATAACTCACAATTTACCAATTGTAATAAGTATTTTACTAATTATTTTGCTAAAATAAAAGTAGCATAAGTTACTCCTTATAACATCAGCTATCTACCAGTGAAAGTCCCATCAATCGTCCAGCCGTTTCGGAGATTAGCCGACACAAACAGGCAGATTTAAAAATTGATTTTTTGTAATACCTAAGTACCGTATATACTTTCATATATATTTAGAAAAACGCTGTTATTTTGACAATACAAACGGACACTTTAATAATAATAATTTTATTTACTTGTATAGATTTAGGTACTTTGTAATAAGTAATTAGCCAATCTTAATGCACTGGTATAATATTGTATGAAATTGAGACGTTTAGACCACAAAGCGATAATAAGTTACTGCAGCTAAAAACATACTAATATAAAGCCGTCTATGCGTAAACATTATACGTACAGTTTTAAATACAACTAGATTATGACTGTAACACTTAAAGGAATCAATTCACTTGTGAATGTAAGGTAGTTTGGCTATTTTGCTAAGACGCTGTGTAGAAAGGCATTTTTTTTTTCTGGCAAATATGCTTGATTACGCTATTTTTAGCAATGAAAAATACAGGGTTGCAGGGACATCGACGCACCTGCATGGATTCAGAACATGATTCTGAAACCTCGCGACGGAACTTTACGACGGTTATTAAAAAAAAAATGTTCCATACATTTTGACCGCGTAGGTATGGCACTTTTTTATGAGACAGAAAATTTCTACGCTTGGTCATCATGTGCTGAATTCATGGTAAAAATTTGCCCGTCGATGCGCCGTCGACGCGCTACCCTGTATATAATAATATTCAAATCATTACAAATATTAGACCAACATATTTAACGTGGTTTAAAACCACTAAATCAATTCGAATCTGAACCAACTACTACGTTAAGCTTGCTTTAATAAAACAACATTAATAAAGAACATACTTTCTTAGAAACAGCCATGTTTTCTCATAAGACCATTACTTTGCAAAACTGCAAACGATTCTTCGGCTATTCCAGAATCCTAAAACCAATGGTTTTGATGTTATCATCGATATAAAATATCTAAAGTTATTCAAAGCTAAGCAAATCGAGAACAGTTGGTGTAAGTGATTTAAACCCCCCTTTTACAGAGAGGAGCCTGTGTCTTTCTTTCTACAGCATCGGATATGGAATATCGGTATGTTTTAAACTCACGAACCTTAAAGCTAAACATTAAAAAGCAAAGGAACATTGGAATTAAGTTTAAGCTCTAGCCAGCATCCTAAGGGTCAGTTCACACCGAGACGCAACGCGACGCGACGCTGCGCGCACACTTTAAAAGAGAGAGCTGCACGGCGCAACGTATTCTGAACTCTCACAATGCAATGTGTACCTTTTCGTGTATATTTTGAGTCACTCTTTTAAAGTGTGCGCGCAGCGTCGCGTCTCGGTGTGAACTGACCCTAATTGCGTAACACACTATCAATCACAATCTGAATCATTTTGAAGCATATTGCTAATCCATTGCTTCATATGTTCAAAAAATGTGTATGCTCAACAACGTAAATAACGCAATGAATGTTGTTGAACTGTCAAAATGAAACCCATTGTTACTGATAGTGTATTACGCAACTACCCCACAGGTTTGTGTGGCCAAACAAATGACAGGCAAATGTCATTTACGTTTCGACGACATGTAAGAAAATCACTACATATTAATTTTGTTGAAATAACCCATACCTCTGGGTTTAAAGCCGGATCAAGATTAGTCAGCGATATCTCTACTGTCAAATCTCATGTCTCGTATGCTACACACTTGTTCGGATCGGCACATTCGATGCGGCGGTGTTTGCTGAACAACAAAGCCGAGCCGAAGCAATTACTACAAATATTCGGCTTTCTTTAGACTCGTGTCGATCGGCGAAACAAAAAAATCCGTTCAGCATCTACCAATGCCGAGCGGTTTTTACCCGAACATTATATATCTAGACTAGCGGACCCGGCAGACGTTGTCGTCCTGCTCGGTAAATCAGAGCCGCCTACCGGGTTCAATTGTGTTTTCAAACCATCCAGGAATCTATTGAAATATACACACAAAATTTCATCCAAATCGGTCCAGCCGTTTAGGAGGAGTTAGATGACAAACACACGTACAGAAGAATTATATATATTAAGATAGTATATTCGATTTTGCCGCCTGGCTGTGCCGAATTATTCCGACGCTAACAAGCGTGTAGTGTAGCTCGCCTTAGCTTTTGTGATACAATATTTTTGTGAATGTCATTTACGTACATACATGTCATTTGACACTGGCTAAGCTTTAAAATAATAAGTTAACTAATCAGATCCTTAAAATTAAGTACACATTTCATATGCATAACTAACCAACAAATAAGTAAAAAGGATTTAAATCATATCATTCATGATAGTATCTATTACAATATTTTATAAAATAAACATACTAAATTGAAACAGGATTTTAGATATTAAATTATAAGAATAACTGTTATTTATAAATATGATTTGCCAATAATAGCAATCAATAATTTATTTATCATATTTTGTACATAATATTGTTTGTAACCTTTTTGTAATAAACGTAAATATTTATTTGAGCTCAACTTTTATTTAAAATCACTAGCCGAAAACTTAAAATAGATACTTATATGTTTGATAATTAAAAAAAAATCTGAGATAACTTTTTTTTAACTAAGACAAAAGCCTAAAAGTGCTTTATAGTCGGCAAGGAATTTAAGAAAACAATTATTAAAAGTTACGATCTTTACGTGATCAAAATGGGATAAAATACCTTTTGGAACAGCTGTCCCTGCCAAATAAATGAGGCAAAGAAAAGAAAGAAAGAAATTATTTCTTTCTTTCTTTTCTTTGCCTCAGCAACCTAATCAGTAAACTCATATTCACATTACAATTGTGACATTGGCTGTTTTCAAGTTACCACTTCAAGGTCTCATTTTACGGTTCCGTACCCGAAGGGTGCCCTGGACCCTATTACTAAGGCTCCGCTGTTCGTCCGTCTGTCACAGGGCTGTATCTTTTGAACCGTAATAGGTAAACACTTAAAATTTTCAGAGTGCGTACTGCTATGACCGCTATAACAACATAAAACAAAAATAAAATACAAGAACCGTGTTTTATTTTTACTGACGTATTTCAAAAAAATCCAACAAGTCCGACTCGCACTTGGCCGCTTTATTTTATCCCATTCTGAACGCTCAAGGATTTTATTTACATGCATGGAGTTTAAAAGAAGCCAAGTTTTTTTCACACAAACACAATTTTCAAATAGCATTAAGCACAAAAACTTTTCTGCAACACATCTTTAGATAATTCATAACTTATGTATAAATTACTCTCGTTCGCGCAGTGCGCAGTATGAAAACTCAGCCATCATTAAAAACTCACTCGTACAAAATGCTACTACTTCAATAATGAAGGGAATTACACAATAAGCCTAAGTTCGTGTCTTAATATAAGCGAGCGTCGCGTACATTTTGTTCGGCGAACCTGGGGGTCTACTCCGAAGTGTAAAGTACGAATGTTCGGATCGGACCGACACATGGCCGAACCGAATATTATTGAAAAATGCGAAAAAAGTTCGGATCGGCTCAGTTGGGTCGGGACCATAG
Organism: Apamea crenata; assembly: GCA_949629185.1. Lineage (NCBI taxonomy): Eukaryota > Metazoa > Arthropoda > Insecta > Lepidoptera > Noctuidae > Apamea > Apamea crenata. Next base: position 2,384,953 of record OX451375.1, read on the forward strand.
TTAATATTCGAAAGAGTGTAGGATCGGGACCGACCGAACCAAATAGTAACTTCGTAGCAGGAAACGGCCGAACATTCGGCCGATACTACTTCGGAGTAGACCCCCTGAACATATCTCATGTCGATAGGCTCGTTCGGGTTTTCCGAACAAATGATAGGGTCGATCGCATGTTCGCTTATATTAGGACACGGGATAAAACATGCTAAGGCTAAGATTCATTGATTACTATTATTTTTTAAACGATTGTGCAGCTCTGTTCAAAAGCCATTAATTTTACATTTTTCCTTCTAAGAAGAATCTTCTTGATGTTGTGAAAATTTGATCTCCGAATAAAGACTTTAGAAGCTACTAAATATAGTTGAAAATAGCAGAGTTGCATAGTCGTTATACTGCATTACAATAAATTGACCTAATCAGGCAGATAAGGCTGATATTGACTAAGGACGCATTTTGCAATCGACAGATAATTTTTATTCGCGGAATAAAATTGACGTCTGACAGATTTTGCAAAGAAGAACTGTCATAAATTCAAAATTAATCCTCCGTTAAAGCTATCTGGCGTTGGAAAAAACCAGCCCTAAGTATCCAAGCGCTGGTACGGTCAGACACGAAGCTAAGGCAGGTTCTGAACCGCGGTGATGGCTGGTTGAAACTTTGTGGAATACTTGTAAAAGATGTGTAACCTTTTTGTTGTGAGGAAGAGTAGGACATTTCTTTTTAATTATAGAAAACTAGCCACCCCTGTATCGCATGGTTTTTATGACAACGTATAAATTCTCTAAATAATCGTGAATACAGCATCAGATACGTTGCCTAGTTTAGAAAATATAGATGAATACAGACAGACACAAAAAGCAACTTTGTTTTAAACCTATTTATAGATTGGTTTGTGTAAGTTCTAGCGGCGTGATCTTATAAACATCGCCACGTAATCAGTTATCTACTTTAGTGAAATGTATATTAAGTTGATTTTTGAGTGACCATTTGTAACAAAAAGGTCCAAATACGTTTTTGGTTGCAGTGGAATTTGAACTTTGTTAAGTATGACATTCAGTTCATTGTTCCATAAATTGAAAATTATCTCTAATTCCTGGCTCTAATATAGATGAGAAATATTTGTTGCAAGTATACTTGTTTTGTGTACATAGTTCACATTTCATAGTATTGTTTAGCTGCAGGTTGTTGGTGTCGACATAACACTTTACCTTTTTTCCCTAGAAGATTTATCATTACATTTTAACGACTCAAAACTCTTTATACTCACAAACACGGCCATAAAAAGCTTAGCTTTCCGATATTTTTTTTATGTCAAATGTCCATTCACTCAACAAAAAAATATAATAAAAATGGGGGAACATCTCAGGCAGGTTTTCCACAAAAGCTTCAAAAAAGCCGTTAAGTATGTGTCCACTAGTTGATACTGTATAATTTACCTTTTAATAACAAAATAACATTATTTCATAGGAACCCAAAAATACTTTCGTTTTGCATTTTTATGCAAATATTGAGCACGTATAGAATAAATACGTCAATTTGTATAAATATCCTCCAAAAATATTTTACTTTGCCACAACTTTTTATCACATTCCATTGCATTTCAATGATATTTATTTTAAAAAATACATAAAAAAATCATTGTTTTTAACAATTTGTTATTATTTTCACTGACAACTTTTTATTACAAAAAAAAAAATTTAACAGCAACCCCAAAACGAAACTTTCAAAATTCGAAACGTCAAACTAGTGGACACAATAGGCACTACGTATAGCGCTACAAGGTTCTTTTAGCGCGTAGCCAAAAACGGAACTAACGCCGCCCTTTTATTTTTTCAACAGCGCCTGCAAACGTCATTCGAGCGCCAAAAAATCCTTGTAGCCGTGTTGACAAAACTTATAACTAAAACTAGATAGGGTGTGCGCGCTCCGCCCTCCCCGCTACGCTCGCTACGGCGTTGCTACGAGGTCGCTACGAGGTCGCTACGAGCTCGCTACTGCGGCGTGACGTTGCCGTCTCGTCGGCGCGCACAACACGTCAGCTACAACGCGCAGCCGCCTCCCTACGCACACAACACCCATGTTAGGAGAAAAATAAAAAGGGGGTTTTAAAAAATATGGACCTAATAATGGAAGGACTTTTTCTTTAAATTCTAATGTATTTTCTCTATAATCTAGCATATAAACGATTTGGTGTTTATATACTATAAGCTTAGTTTGTATTTTAAATAAAACAAATTAACCTTTTAAAAGGACCCCTGTTTATCAACCGAATAATATCCACAAAATTACATTAATTAAGGGATGATTTTTCCATCGACGGATAATTTTTATTCGTGGAATTAAATTGACGTCTGACAGATTTTTTTTGGAAGAACTGTCAAATATTCAAAATTATCCCTCGGATAAAATTATCTAGCGTAGGAAAAATCAGCTCTAAGTATTATAATAAAAAATAGAATTTTGTTTTTTTAATCAATTAATATCATCGTCTCATTTCTAGGTCCATGGGGGCAAGACAGGGTACAAAAAAACATACAGAATAAATTCTCTATGGATAAAGGGGCAATAAAATGCACAATAATTACTTTTAGACACAAAAAATCTATGGGAAGCCACATCAATAAATCATGCTAAAAATAAATATATTATACAGAATCAAATTAGTAAAATATGGCAATAACTCACAAAGACAACCACTTTAAAACATTATTATTCAGCTGAAAACAATAGTTAATTTATGTTTACAGGGTGTGTAGATATTAAGTTTTTCCGTCTTTTCTTTCATAACTAAAAGAATTTATTAAGCATTCATTTTACTCTAATTAAAGCAATCCTGTGTTGAACACAAACGTCAATAAAAAGGAAGTCAAATTGTAGTTTTTATGTTTGGCCAGAAGCCAAGCGAATAAGCGGGCCTTAGCGACAAAACACTAATCTGCATTCGCGACAAATGTAAACAAATATGAGTTTATGGAAAAATAACTTTAATTCCTACACAATAAAGTTCAGTTTTCGCTACAACTTCAAACATTTTTATAACTTTTTCAATAGTCACTCTGAAATCAACTTAATTACTATTAAAATAAATTCGATATTTGTTTAACTTGAAATAACGTCAATTTGAAACATAAATAAAATTTGAATATATTGTCATCAGAGGAATGCACTAAGGTAGCCCGCAAAATTGAAATTTACGTACGTTTTTTGCAATTTGCAGGTAAGTTTTTATGTTGATTAAAATATGATTCACGACCGTAACATAATTTGTATTTCGCGCTTTTGCCTTGAATAGACTCCTGCAATATTGATAAATATTATAATCCGTTGTAGAAATTCATGAGCATATTATTTTTAATACTAACCTAGCATTAACATACTACTTTAAAACATTTATTTATATTTAATACTGTTAACATTTATTTTAATAAATTCAAGAGACAGTAAATCGAATTAACAATACTATATTTTCATGCTATCTATACTATAAATAAAATAAAAATATTTATTACATGCAAGAAAAAAATAAATAGGAACGCTAATAAATTGGCACTATCTATAAATGCTGCTATTAAACATGAATATTAAGAACGTACTTCTATTTTATTTTATAGAGCAAAACATAGGCACGGGTAAATACAGTTGAACCAAAAAAAGTATGCGCTTCGATAATGTTCGTGTTTCCGAGTTAGCATGACCGTCTTAGCGTTGAACATGAAACGCAACTTTAGGTTTTAAGAAACTTTAGGCGGCTAAAATGCCGCTAGAGACGCCACTTCTTTTTGAGTTGTTTGTCAATATTTTATTTTGTAATAGTGGTGGCATGGTATAACAAAATAGGTTAGCACTTCCATGAGAGTAACAGCTGTATATTAAATCTCATCATCGAGCGTCCGCATTTCCGAATATAGCCGATGATTTCCGAAGTGCATACTTTTCCTTGGAGATCTGTAACTATCTAACTGAAACCGTCATCTTGACATTAAAATAATACATGTATTAAATACCTAATCAATAATACTTTTTTATGAATTCAGGTATATTATTATTACAATATATCTTAAACATTAGATTTGGCTTACGAAAGTATTAAAGCAGTAAAAAACGTTAGTTGCACGTTCATCATTTTTTTGAGGAACTATTTTCACTTAGAAAAATAAAGTTAAATATTTCATTTTAAAAAAAACATTTAAGCCCCAATCTTACATTTTAATACTTTGTGCTCTGACATTTGGCTTTTATGTAAAAATGTGCTTTATTACTACTTGTTAAGGTTCATATTCATTTAAGAGTTCATTTAATATTATTTACAAATGAAAAGTAAGTAATAAGTTTTAAAATCGCTTAATTTTAAATTCCATCAAGTTAATTCTCCTGTTGTTAGGAAATCTATTTTTATATAATTTTATTACTTAATATTATTGGAACGAGGTCCCTAGACGCGGTTTGTGGTCGGGGCTTTCTGGTAGAAATCGTCACGCTGAAAAAGAGACGTAAATTTCTCTCTCTCTGTCTCTTTCTATTATACAAACTGTTGTTTTGCATCCTCGTCAAATTTCAGGAGGCTGTTATGAAAGACATAAATAATCAAATAAAATTACAATCTCTGGTAAATAATGAATACATACTGTTTTTTTAGTTATTTAAGTTTGACAGTATTTCAGAATACACCACTTTCAAAGAACAGAATCCCGTTTTGGTATCGTATAAGCGGCCGCGTTATTATGTGTGTGTAAAAAGGCAGTTATAGTGCGGTCTCACACAGGCCGCGTTTTAAAATGCGTGTCCCGCACATGCCGATTTCCGAAAATAAGAGAAAAAAATACCTACTTATTTTTTTATTGATTCGTGTCGAGAATCAGTAGCATAGTTACCTCCTTGAATTTGACGAGGATGCAAAACGACACCTTGTATACGAGCGTGCGTGTGCGTGCGAGTATCGCGTAAGGAACTTCGTTCCTGACGGTTGTCCCCGACCGCACACGTTTTATTTTACAATTAACGAACATACATGCATGTTGTATAACTAACTTATGCTAATAACTCTCTCTTTAAAAGTATACCTTCTATAATAATTCAGTAATAAATGTATAGAAACATGTTTATCTAAAGAACAACAGTTACAGCCGCACTCACAGTCCTTTAGCAAATTATTCTAAGAAATAGGATAATGTTTTATTAAGGAACTGTGAGTACAGCACTTATACTTACGATAACTAGTAATAGTCTAGATTTAAACATCTTATAATAAAAGTAAAATATTATAAAAAAAAGAGTATTTGATTACAAATACATTTAAATTATTTACAAATGATTATATTTTGATGTAAAGAACATTAATAGCTTTAATATAAATTCCATTGTTTAATACATGAAATAGCCTATCAAAAGAGTTATTAATTACTTTTATTATTCTACGAGGAAATAAAGGGGGCGTGAAACTATAAGTTTGCCAAAATGTCGTATGTATACCAAGCTATCTTTTTTCTACATCGTCAGAGTCAACTCACAGTCTAACCAGCCCTCCGATTCGAAAGTGTCCAATGACGAACCGATTCGATTACGACTTACGACTTTTTGTCATAGTAAAATACTCAATATCATCATGTTTTTTTTTTGTCATTTCTGTATGTCTTGTAAATCGAGTATGACGACAAATTCGATTCACTATTACGTAGTTAACTAGTTAAACAATGTATATGAGTTACGACAGTTGTGGATTCAACGAAATTGCTAACAAAACACGGTAGATACAGTTTTTTACAGAACACGGCAAATACAGTTTTTTTACAAAATACGAAATACAGTTTTTTTTTTTTTTACAACATACTGTAAATCCACTGTGTGTTTTACACCGGTAAATACCGTCATAATCGAATCGAACATCAAATGAATAATCGTATGGTTCGGGATCGAGGGGCAGATTATAATTAATAATTACAATTTTAACATGAAGCAAACTTGTTGAAATGTTAAAAGTTCAATGTATATTTAAATATTATAAAGTCAGTCAGAAATTGATGAAACCGGCTTAAATGCAAATTGACAAATAAATTCATAGGTTGGAAGACATTTTCTAGAAAACTGTTCGACCAAAGACATTTTTTTTTCTTTTCAAAAGCTGTTTGGTTAACTTGCCTTCTTTAATTTTTAAATATTTCCTTTTTTTTGAACAATGAAGTTATAGAAACATACAATTCCACATAAATTGACTGTATCAGGTAACTGATGGAATTCCATTATTTTCTTGGCAATTCGATTTTGCGAAGATGCAAATGAATTAGGTTGAGATTCCACTGAAAACTAATGAAAAATCAATAATTTTAGAGAAAAAAAAAACAATTTGGCACAGTTATAAAAATTGTCTATGAACATAATGCAGCAATGTGAAAAGATCTTTTTGCTATTTCAACCATAGAGCGTTACGAAAACTAATAGGGGCGTGACTGAAAATTGTACGTCGTCATCATCTACCTAGCCTTTCCCCAACTATCTTGGAGTGGCTTCCAGTCTAAGCCCACGTTTTTCCCGCGGCGGTTTTTATTGCCCACTGGATTTTCAATGCACTGCTAAGCGACCAGAGTTGAAAATCCAACAGTGTGTTTTTTGACGCGCTGGAATGCGCTCTGTTGGATTCTCAATGCTCGGCTCAACACCGAGAGTTGAAAATCGAGTGCACGATAAAATTCCGCCTTCCGGTAACATGGCCAGCGAAAATTTTAGGTTTGGTAAAAAAATCGTAACACTCCAAAAATAATGCTTTTTTTCTCCCAGTAGAATCTCACCCTAAATCATCTTTGAAACCAAAATCATTAAACTATAGCCTCCGTATCACTTATAACATGTATGCCATGCTTCGTCAAAATCAACCGAACAATATCATTACAGCTACGCGTCTTAAAGTTCCTTCCCGAATTATCCTTAATCTTAATACTCTTCACCTTATCACACAACTTACTGACTTCCGACTTACTCTTCTTCATCTCCTCCGGCTTCAACTTCCTAATAGTCGAAGAACAACGTTTTTTCGAAGCCTCGATTTCGACTTTCTCCACATTACCTTCACTTACCCGTCGTTTGTAAAGATCGAAGTCGGTATCCTTGCTTAAATAACTATCGAGAGAGGTATATGTCGTATCAAAAGTTACCTTGTCGATTTTGTGCTCGTTTGCGTCGCTGACAATTTTGACAGCTTTCCCTGGGACGTACGTCGAGGGGACTTTGTCGAGATACGCCATTTTGGGTTTCAAAGGCCCACAGACAGGGCTAACAGAGTCAGTATGGGAGTTAGGCATGAGGAAGTTTGTCTTTCTAGGTCTTTTGACCGTTATGGTCTCGTCGATTATAGAGGGTTTGTCTCTGATTGATATGAGGATGTTCTTGAAGCTGGTTTCTTCAGGGGAGGCCATGATGACGTCTTGTGGTGACCGTTTGTCGTAACTAGCGATTAAATCGTTAAGGATTTTATACTCACTGATCCGGGAAGCGTGAAAAGAGTTTTTAGCGTTAGTATTTTGTGTTAATATCTCAGAACATAAAAATGCGACTTAAAGCTAAGTTTGTACGGTCGATAATTGTTTAAAGGATTTCAGACATTAAAATTGGATATACATAAGTTTGCCGTGTCGTGACTTTAGAAAATGTTACTAAGACGTATTTGTTATATATATGTAGTTACAGAAGGTCTTAAAAAACGTTTTTTTTTTTAACTTGAATTGTATTTCAGTATCTTAAAAAAGAAACAAGGATATAACCATGATCAATCGTTTATTTATTTCCATAAAAATATGTATAAATACAATATTTCTATAAAAATAAGAATTCTAATGTCTGTAAACTGAATAGAAAATATATATACACTCACTATACATAAATATTTGGCTTTTAAATCACTTTTCATGTAATAATAACATCTAAAATAACAAATAAAATTAAAAATAATAACAAATAGGTAACTAAAGGGCTACCAAACCAATATTGCAATAGAAAACGTTGTGTTGCAAATCAAACAAAAGTCGACTTAATGAAATGTAAATAAAGTCGATTTTCGAAAGATACAAAGTGTACAAACTATTACAGAACAAAACATAACTATTAAAACAATATAGTTAAACATAAAACAAAACAATATTATTTAAGAAATAAACATTTCGATGTCATGAAGGTTAATAAACTGAAAGTTCGTTTTTTCACATCAGATCAGGTAATAAAATTGCTTGGCCATTCTCCAGACAATAAAAATTGCCCGGGCATTCTTCAGGCAATAAAAATTGCCCGGCCATTCTTCAGGCAATAAAAATTGCCTGGCCATTCTTTAGGCAACAAAAGTTGCCCAGCCATTCTTCAGGCAATAAAAATTACCCGGCCATTCTTCAGGCAATAAAAATTGCCCAGGCATTTTTCAGGCAATAAATTGCTTATTCATTATCTAGGCTATTTAAAGGTACATCACGGGGATCAAGGTACTCACGTGACGCAGTGCGGTGCTCCATATAGCCTGTGTTGTCTGACATACGCGAGAACTGCGTCATCTGTGAGGTACTTAGCGCTCTCGCCGCGGCGCACGAGTCGCCTGATTTGAGTCGAACTGACTTCGTTAGCTATGTAGTTTGTTACTAGGATTACATTATTCTGGAAAGGAGAAGTTTCAATTTGTTATTACTTTTATTAGTAGAAGAGTCGAGAATGATTTGGACCTGGAAAGTGTAATTTAACTCATCTTTACCAACCAGAAACCTATAATTGGCGACTGTGTAAAACCGAGAGTTTTATGATCTATATGTCTTTAAGATATATTTATTTATTTATTTATTTATAAGTAGGAGAACAAACAGCTAAACCAAATTAGTATAGCATATTATACATAGAAGCTGTGGTGTACCTTAATAAGATGAGATAAGATTTCTTTTTTGCTCACCACAATATTACAAAAATACATATTACTTGGTAAAAAACAATAACTACAATAAAATAAATAAAATTAAAAAAAAATAATTAGTGGGTCTCAAACGATAAATAAATAAACCAGAAGAATACTGTGTTCCGGAACAGACTTATAAGTCGACTCTACTTCAACTGACTTTGGGTCATGGGTCATTACAACTCCACGCAGCGTCGTATTTTGTGAAAAACAACATTTATGCAAAAATGACATATTACCATAATGACTATCCTTCTGCCAAACGTGACCATAACAACAGTGGCTTAGCTCTTTAGTATATTTTATTGTGTGTAACAGTTAACTGCACATCAGTGGTAACAATTTGACATGGACAGTGCCTTTGTGTCTTTGCAGTAAGGGCGGATTTCGTAGTGAAAATATTTCCACACATTTCATTTCTCGACTCATAAAACAATGCACATTGATCCTTATATTGAAGGCAATAAAGGCTGACGGCCTTGGTATAGTGGTATATCGTTATAGTAACTTACCCTATGTTTGTAGAGCATGTCCGACTCGTATATGAACCGCCCGGGGTCGCAGCCGGCCCGAGTCACCACCACCAGTCCGTGACGACCCACTATGTTCTCCAACTGGTAATAAATATAATTATCTGCTTAATAAAAATCTTAAGTTCATTCTCTGGCAAGACAACGCACAGCCTAAACCGCTGGGTCTAGAAGCATGAAATTTTGCACAAGAGTTCTTTTTATAACGAAAGTGAGCACTGAGGAAGCTTTTATGAAAATTCGTCTCCATAAGGAGTTAAATAGGCGAGAGCAGTGAGTAAACTAAGGGGCTAGAAACCCAGACAGCGCTTTTTTTTTTACTATCATACGCTATCCCTCTCCTGGGCAAAAGCCTCCCTCCACTTTTTCCGTCTTTCGCGAGCCCTCACGTCCTTGACAGGCGCTTTACTTTGCGTAAATTATTTCATCACCACTGCTCTCAAAACAATGAAGGAAAACATCGTAAGGAAACAATGGCTTGCATGTTCTAGAACCAAAAATTTGGAGACATGTAACATCTAACAACCTGCACTGGGCCCGCGCGGTGGATTACGGCCCACTCCCTCTCGCCGAGAGGAGACCTGTATCCCAGCAGTGGGAACATTATCATTAGCATGCTGATTATGAGATCTTTAAAGACAATTTTTACATAAATTTTTCGGTCAATATTTTAAAACCAGATGGCGCTGACATTTTGCCATCGAAATTTCGTTGGTTTGACCGTATATTAATAAAAGACAAGATACTCACATCCTCATCCGACCACAACCCAGGTGTAGCGAAAGACTCCAACAGATCAGCTCCACACAGCAGTTTGACGGTGACGCCATCTTGAACGTTACCGTTCAGCTTCTCTATCAGGTTGTCTGGTTCATCGAAACTGTTGAGGTTGAGGATGTCATCTGGTAGCCAAGATGGCGGGTCAGGGTCGTTCTGTCCTGTTAGGTAGTTGTTTATTGTGTCCTGTGGGCAAGAATTTGATTATTTATCACACAAACAAACAAACATTTTTGGAACGAAGTTCTTTAACGCAACTTGCGGTAGTAAACTGGAAGAAATCGTCTCGTAACGAAAAAGCGTTATGCCTTCCATGCGACTTTCTCTCTTCAAGAAAAAGTTTTCATGGTTATCGAGGGTGATAGAGCCGATAGTTTAGTTAAAATGAAAATCCAAGAAGCTGCTGCGAAAACTTTCAAATTTTTGTCATGGGTGTCGTTTTCATAGTTGTTGAGGGTGATTAAGCCGATATTAGTGAGTTCAAAATGAAAATCCAAGATGGCGATAAAATGAGAGCAACCAAAAACTCACCATGCGACATCAATTTTTAAAGTTGTAAACACTGATGACAATACAACACTGTGCAAAGATTAAAGTAAAATCCCAGAATTTCCAATATTGAACCTTATTACCACCTGTCAAGGTTCAATATTGAACAATCCAGTTTTTATAATTCAGACTTTGAATAATTATTTATCTTGATTAATTAAAATATACTTAATCTTATCAATCAAATATAACTATGAATGATGTGATCTATGATGACTATATTTTTTTTAACAATTAATCATATCCAAAGGACTCAGTGATTTGCTGTTTATCAATATCAATTACAGATTTATTGATATAATTGTTTAGTCATTAAAAAACCCATTCAATTTCAAACGAAAGTTTGTTGTGCATTTAAGAAAATAAGAGCTCAATGCGCTATGGAGCGAGCTATGCTCGTAGTTTCTTTGAAGGATAAAATCAGGAATGAAATTATCCGGAAAAGAACCTGAGTTACCGACATAGCTTGCAGAGTAAGCAAACTGAAGTGGCAGTGGGCTGGCCATGTTTGTCGAAGGACCAATAGCCAGTGGAGCAGACGAGTCCTGGATTGGAGACCGCGTATCGGCAAGCGTAGTGTGGGACGCTCCCAGCTAGATGGACGGACGGCCTAATGAAGGTGACTGGGACAGGCTGAATGCGGAAGGCGGAGGACAGGGTATTGTGGCGCAGCCTGGGAGAGGCCTATGTCCAGCAGTGGACTGCGATAGGCTGAGTTGATTGATTGAAGAACTCAACTGTCACTAATGAGACACTTAACTTTTTCTATTGTTACCGAACTTAATAAGCTGGCCTAACAAACGAGGGGATGTAACAGGCTAGGCAGATGACAATGATGATATTACCTGATGATGCTGCAGTGTAAGCCTAGTCCTAGTCCATCCAGACTGCTGTGTCTCCCATTCTGATATCTTAACCCACGATGATGACCGCAATGCTAACTTCAACATGGCTATCCTGAAAATCAACAACAATCTTTAGAATATTTTCCAGTATTTATAGTGTGCGACCGTATCGAAAGCAGATGAAGTTTTAGAAAAAGTTTGGCATTGTAGCCTATAATGTTCCCACTGCTGTCACACAGGCCTCCTCTGGGTGAAAGGGAGTGCCTTATTCCACCACGTGGGCCCAGTGACATCTACCAAGATGTCACTAATACATTTATGTATGATAGTTTCTGTCTATCCTCTCAGGGACGAGCTGGTACAAATTTGTACCGCTTTTGGTAGGTACCTACACATGTGTACGAAGTCATCTTAATGAAATTAAACTGTGCTTGACTTCTAGCCATATACTGTACTTATCTTTAAAAAAACCTTAAATCTAAGTATGTAGGTCTGTTGAGTTTACAAGTTTAAAAACAAGAGTGGCCGAAATATTGTCCCTTGGACCCCACATAGTATTGTGCCGTTAAACAAGTGTTATTTCATTTTAGACAAACAAGTACTTAAAGTGTTTATTGAGCAAATGCTGTTCCAGGTAATAAGGTAGTATGCAACTAACAAATCAGTCACAGTGTGGGATTTTGATATATTTTTAGATACAAATTTAAAATTACAAATACAAAACTACCTTTGTGCAGTAGTGGAAATATTTGGGTAAGTAGTACTAACATTATGTATATTGACATTAAATATTTATTTTACAATACATTATGTATTTATCAGCACCTTGAACTTTCCGCTGTGATAATAATAAATTTATTGTCTCACTATCTGTGTCAACTCTTTGCCAAGGATAGCATTATGAATTACTAGCTGCGCCCCGCGGTTTCACCCGCATAAGTTTCGATCCCGTGGGAATATCGGGATAAAAAGTATCCTATATGTTAATCCTGGTTATAAACCATATGTGTGCCAAATTTCATCCAAATCCGTTCAGTAGTTTTTGCGTGAAAGAGTAACAAACATCCATACATCCATACAAACTTTCACGTTTATAATATTAGTAGGATGATGTAACATGTTAGCAGCCTGTATTTGTGCCCGGATAATAGCAATAGGCTGTCCTCTCTCCTCCTAAACATAGGACTTATATATAATTGGCGAAACATGGGTGTATTACAAGTACAACTCTGCCCAACGTCCCGGGGAAACAAGACGTGATGTTATGTGTTTTGTATTTTTAAAGTGATTTATTAATTTATTTATTTATCCTCACACTGGAACGCCATACAGCAATTACACCAATAGAGCAAAAAAAAATCTGTGCTGCTTTCCATCCATCCTGTGCGCGGTGGACATCGAACGATCTAATTCTTCTTCCCTTTGGGCAATCTGTCATCATGAATCAATACAATGCTTCAAGCCGCGTCCTAATCGAAAGCGATTCGCGAGTCGAGCGAGTACGCGATTGTCGAGCGAGTGCGGGATTGTCGAGCGAGTATGACGTGATTGTCGAGCGAGTGCGCGATTGTCGAGCGAGTACGAGATTGTCGAGCGAGTACGTGATTGTCGAGCGAGTACGTGATTGTCGAGCGAGTACGTGATTGTCGAGCGAGTATGTGATTGTCGAGCGAGTACGCGATTGTCGAGCAAGTGCGCGATTGTCGAGCGAGTATGTGATTGTCGAGCGAGTACCCGATTGTCGAGCGAGTACTTACGTGATTGTCGAGCGAGTACGTGATTGTCGAGCGAGTACCTACGTGATTGTCGAGCGAGTATGTGATTGTCGAGTAAGTACGCGATTGTCGAGCGAGTGCGCGATTGTCGAGCGAGTGCGCGATTGTCGAGCGAGTGCAAGATTGTCGAGCGAGATTGTCGAGCGAGTACGTGATTGTTGAGCGAGTACGTGATTGTCGAGTGAGTACGCGATTGTCGAGCGAGTACGCGATTGTCGCGTTAACCCGTGCGATCAATTATATTATTATTATTATAAGTCGCGTGTGTATACATGTATGTCTCAATAGGGTATTTGACTGGATATTTCTTTAAGCAAGGGTAAATGCTACTGCTGAGCATGAGGTCTTGTATTTGATTCCCTATTTGGGCTGTGTTATTGGGTTTTTCTATCAGAATCTTCTCAGTAATAGTCCGGAGTCTGGATTTGTGGCCGGTTGATAGCAATAAGATCTCTTACTGTATTATTGTATAGCTAGCCGTGAAAACCTATAATTGGCTTCATGTTTCTTATTCATGTATATTTATTGTACTTATGTAAAGCTGTTGGTTTTCCATGAGATAAATAAATAAATAGGCTTGCCCGCTATTAAATGGGACTTGAAACATAACTAGCAAAATGTAACACTACTTTAGTTACACTGCTGCCTAACCTCTCGGGGATTACATTGTTGTTTTTTAAATACACAAAATAAAATGATGAAAATGAGAAAAAAAATTAAGCCACAATAAAAAAATTGTTTAAATATCTTGAAAAATCGCGAGTGGATGCTTGCTGCTTTTTACAAATCTTGTTTTTAGTAACATCAAAAATAAGTAGGTAATAATAATTCAAGTATATCATTTTGTACAGACACCAGCATGTCAAGCTACACGAAACTGTCAAATTTCCCAATCAACCTTGAACCTTAATGCTTTGGCGATAAAGTTGAAAATCTATTACAGAAAGACAGATTGCATTAGCTTGATGTGCTAGCGTCTGTACATACATACATGTTGTGATAGTAGTAAAATACCCTATTCATATACTCGATCGCGTATTCGCGCAATAGTCTCTTTCGGTTAGGACACAGGTTCACGCCCACGCCATTGGATCCTAGGCTTAATGACAGAAAGAGAGATGTATAAGTCCATGGGGGAGATCATTGCACAGTAGTGGAACCGCAAAGGTTATAAAAAAAAATATTTTCTCACAAGTTTTACTACATGGCTGGACTTGCCTACATAAAAGTGGATGAAAGTTCATGGAGGCAATTTTATTGCAAGTAATGATTAAATAATTTGTAATTTTAGTATAAGCTTCTCTAAACCTATCACATAAGTCACCTGTCCGAATCAGTTATATTTAAAGTTTAATTCATAATTTGTACTTAATCCTATCCATAAGTTTCCCTATTAAATATTATTGAGAAAATAAGGTAAACAATTAAAGGCCGGTGAAGAATTAAACCATAGGGATTCCCATAAGACAAATAGCTATGAGGAAAATAAACTTACTTACTAGATTTTTTTTTTTTAAATTTATGTACTTGTGTCCTATATATTTGAATTCTGGTTTTTGATGGTTTTTGTTATGAAATAAAACATATGGTCTTGTTAGATATTTTTAAATATTGATAAGCATTAAATTGATATACTAAGGGCTGATCGTTCCAATTATCGGAGGAATAATTTTGAATTTTAGACAGTACTATACAAAAACTGTCAGACGTCAATTTTATTCCACAAATAAAAATTATCTGTTGATTCAAAAATCAGCCCTAACTTATTTAAATGTAAACAAATTCATAAATAGAATGGTTTTAAGCATTTACCTGTGTTGAGCGGGCACCAAGTCTTTCTTTCCATAAGCATCATGCACAGGGCACACCAAACCTCCAACCACATTACCTAAGTTCAGGGTGTGGATGTAATCTTTGGCAATTTCTAGAAAAGTAATTAAATATTAACAAAAATCTGATAGGAAACCTTGAGCAAATAAATGGAGTCATATTTCATAAGATTTCCATTATTCTATCATACAAAGCACGCAGTTCTGTCGGTTGCAAATATTCGAATTGCTAAAGGTCAATAGTTCAAGTTCACTGCAATAAAATTAATGAAAAATGCAAAATAATTGCGCATTTCACGTTCGATTTCCGATTACTTACCGAACATGCGAAGATGCATGTACGTTGGAGGGCTGAAACTCCCACAAGCCATAATAACAATCTTCCCGTAAGACATTTTGCGGCTTTTTTATTCCACACTTTATTTTATACTTCTATTTCACAATTTTTATCACATCACAACAAATTCGTACGTCTGTCTGACTCTGCGAACTGTCCTTTCATTGATTCAACATCAGAATGCAACAAAAGTGAAAATTCAGATATTTATATGACGCACTATAAAAATGAATGTAATTTTTTCCTGATCGGGTAACGTTACTTTTGAAACTGCCATTCGACGCAGAATTTGGCAGATTTGACATGAACGAATTTATATAAAAACAAAGCTAATTATTCTTTTCTAGACGATTTATTGGTTTAAGAAATGCCTGTTAGGTATTAATTAATGATGCAAATGAATTGTATTAAAATCGGGTGCAGTGAGTATTTTGTAATATTTATTTTCATACAAAAATCTGTGTCACTTGTTAACTTGTAACGGGACGCATATAACGCGATGGAGTTAGAAATCCATGCACTTGCAGTAAAATGTACTGAAATTACAGGTCATCATAAAATACCGCATAACTTTCATTTGACATTTTGTCCTTTCTTCGGTTGCAGCAGGAGCAGACCGGTTATTGTCACTTTGTCAGATCACAGTAAACCCGAGTGTATTTATTTATTTACTTGAGTTCGTAAATAATGAATTATGAATAGAAGCGAATGAAAGGGACGCGTCGCCGTCGCTGCAATATAGGTACAAACGAGAGTTGACACTCCTATGTTTACAGTTGCTATCATAACCTCGCTAATAATCAGCTGGGTAAACATTGCAAGTTGTAATATTCCAAGAAAATGAGATTAACACTGCGTTTACTTTCGTCTGTTGTGCAAAAAACTCCGTTTTATATCACCACGCCGATATTTTATGTGAATGCGGGTAAGTGAAGGGGTTGTCACAATACTTTTTAATATTATTAAGTTTACATGGAATGGCAAAATGTTTGAATAACATTTTCTAGATCAGGTTCAAGGTTTTATTACTTATAGGAAATGAAAGTAAACCAACATTCATTATAACAGTAGACAGAAAATGCTATATTATCCTCTTTTCTTCTATAATATTATTATATCATTGATTTTTGTTTTATATAAATTAATCATCTTGCAAGTCAGATCTGTACTAAGAAAACCTAATATTTTCTGTTACAGCTCCACACCTGGGCCACCTCTACACAGCAGTAGTAGCGGATGCAATACAGCGGTTTGAGAAACTCACCAACCCTGACTGTCATGTCATATTTAGCACAGGTATGTTATCATTGATAATGAGCAGTGGTGGCCCAGTGGTAAAGGCCGCGACTTACGAGTTGCAGGTCGTAGGTTCAGACCCTGAGAGGCACTTTACTTTGTGTAAATTATTTCATACCACTGCTCTCAAAAACAATCAAGGAAACCGGCATGTCCTAGAACCAAAAATTCAAAGACGTGTGATGTCTACCAACTGGCACTGGGTCTACATGGTGGATTATGGCCTGCTCCCTCTCACAGATAGGACGCCTGTTTTTTGCCAAAACACATTTGTTTACATGTTTGGAAACTAAATCACAAATGCAGTATACCATAGAACATTTATAATATTTAGCTATGGTACTTAATAACTATTTTAGAAAAAAAATTAGGGATCCGCAAAAAAAAAATCCCATGAAATGCAATATGCACGCGAACGAAGTCGGCGGGCACTGCCAGTTCATATTATTTAAATATTTGATGTTAATGTGAACATAATAATATTGTATTGTATCAAAACAATCTAATGTTTATTAGAATCTCATTAGAGTTTTATATTAAAAACATCATTATCAGTTAATGTAAGAACATAAAATAATAGGTGCATAACTTAAATAGATTGTTATCAGTTATTACTTCACTTGATTTGTTCATTAGGGTGACCCTGCGTCCTAACCGAACGCAACAGTCACGCCAATACGTGGTCTTACTAGGTTTTGCTCGCGACATTGTCTGCTTGAAATTTATTTTTTCCTCGAACCACCGCGTCGTATCTCATTGGCCGATTTTTCTTTTTCTTTTGCTCGGCTCCTTAGAGCCCTAGTGATGTTGAATAGCATATGGACTTTTTCAAGGATTGGGCTCAAATTCAAAAAGACCTTTTTCACCCCACTGGTAGTTCCAGAGATTAGCTCGTTCAAACAAACTCTTGAGCTTTATTACTACTACTACATATTACTTTAAGCAACATAAAAGGTACAAAGGCGGTCTGAATACTTTAGGCATTCTCTACCAGTCATGTTTAATTCAAACCATTACCACCCCGCACTGGGCCCGCGTGGTGGTTCAAACCCAGGCTTTACTTTGTGTAAATAATTTCATCACCACTGCTCTCAAAACGGGAAAGGATAACATCGTGAGGAAACCGGCATGTTCTAGAACCAAAGAATCTAAGACATGTGACATCTACCAGTCCGCACTGGGCGCGCGTGGTGGATTACGGCCCACTCTCTCTCACCGAGACGACGCCTGTGTATCAGCAGTGGGAAGATTATATTATGCTGATAATATAATAATGATGATGTAATGACCTAATCATTTGACACTTACCTTCCAGGTACAGACGAACATGGTACTAAGATACAGCAAGCGGCCGCTAAAGCCAAGCTCTCCCTGCCAGAGTACTGTACCAGTATATCCAATGAATACAAGGAGCTGTTCAAGGAGTTCAATGTTGACTACACAGACTTCATACGCACCACTGAGGACAGGCATAAGGAAGCTGTCAGGCATTTTTGGGTGAGACCTTATTTATAATCTGTCTTTAAACATTCGAAACTATCTACTTATATACATCTAAACTATTAATTAAATTTTTTTGTCAAAATAACAGCTTTTTACTAAATGCTTATGAATGTTTAAATAGTACTTATTACAAAAAATCAATTTAATTTGTTTGTTCCGGGTAATCTCTGAAGCTTCTGCACGCGGCTTCGCCCGCGTGGTATGTCGATAAAAAACCTATGTCCTTCCCCTGGATTCAAAGTATCCCCATACCACTTTTCACTAAAATTGGTCCAGCCGTTTCGGAGATGAACCGACAGACCAAAAATTTCGAAATTGTTTTTTTTTTATAATTAGTACCATATATACTTTCATATGCATTTATTAAAAAACTGCTATTTTTTAAATACAAACAGACGCTTCAATTTTTTATTTGTATAGATCAGCGCAGTATGTCTCCCAAACACCTCCATCAATCTATCATCTCAGTATTATCGTTTTAAAATCTGACATATTATATGGAGTCTGATTTTAAAACGATAATAAAATGAATGTTTTATTTACAGAACGAGCTAGTAAGAAAGAATTATGTGTACAAATCTAAGTACAGCGGCTGGTACAGCGTCAACGATGAGGCGTTTGTGCCCGAGACACATGTCAAAGATGAACTCAGGGACGGGGAGAATGTAAGACTACATTTATTTATTTATGGTCTGTACCAAATGTATAATAATAATAATAATAAACGTTTAATAATAAACGTTTATTTGGAACAAGTTACAGGACATAAATTTACAAAAGAAAACGAAGATAGCTACAAAAGTTAAAACTGTGGCGCAGCTATCAACGCCCAGGTCAAGTATATGGTACATTTGTTCCAAACTAGTAGTTAAAAAGAAAGAAAATCATTAAAATAAAAGGTACTAACTATGTGTGTGAGTGTGTGTGTGTGTGTGGGTGTTTAAGAGGGTGTGTGTGTGTGTGTGTGGGGGTGTGTTTAAGGGTGTGTGTGTGTGTTGAGAAGTATGTGAGTATTGAGCGTGTGCGTGAGTGAGGGCCGTGGGGGTGTTTGTGTAATAAGGTTGATGTTACACGGATGTAAGTGTTATGTTACCACAAGTTTTTCTGTTTCTTCGTAGGAGAGGGATTTAAGCAATTCTGACAGTTTTTTTCTAACTAAGGTTCTTGTTAAAGGATAAATTGGAATGTATCTATTAATGTTATTGTAGAGTTTAGGGCTAAAGTAGTTAAAGTGGCGTCTTACTAATGCCAATCTGGAGAAAGGTGTCTTGCAAATTATGTAGGAGCGTCGCTTCTTCGAGAGATATTGTTGATATCTGACGAAAGTGTAAACAAACCGTTTTCAGGTTTATTTCTTACGCTCTATACAGGGCTATTTGAAATAAACTTCGTAGACGCGATTGGTAGCAATATCTAAATACGATAAGATAAAACGCTTTAATGTTTTTTTTTTTTTTGTGACGTCTTTGACAGCTGTTAGTATTGTTACTTGAAGTATGAGTTGAGAAATACTGTTTTCTTATGTTTTATAATAATACATCAAAGAGATGTAACATCTGCCAACCCGCAGTGGGCCCGCGTGGTGGATTACGGCCCACTCCCTCTCACTGAGAGGAGGCCTGTATGTGTCCATGCAGTGGGAACATTATACACTGAATATGTATGAATGATGCGTCATCATCTTTCATATTTTTTAACAGGCTGTTTTGTCCACTGCAGGGCAAAGGCGTCCCTACTCTCGTTCCACCTCTCTCTGTCCAGAGCTGGGACTTTTCGTGTATATTATTTATTTAACTTTGCATGTAAATAATATTATTTGATAATGCAGGTGAAAGTGTCAGAAGAATCTGGCCACAAAGTGGAATGGACCGAAGAAACGAACTACATGTTCAGGCTGAGCGCCTTCAAGACACATCTACAGGAATGGCTGAAAAATGGTATGAAATATGTATTACGTATGGCGTTCCAGTGTGAGGATAAATAAATAAATTACTTACTAGCTGACCGGACAGACGTCGTCCGTCTGTTGTCTACGACTCGATCGCAGCGCCATCTACCGGGCACAATTGTAAATCAGTCAGACAGACGGCATAGACCGGAGCCCTAAAAAACTTTTAAAATCATGACTGTTGTTCGTAGATGGCGTTATAACTCCGTCCAAGTTTCAGAAGCAACTACAAGAGATGTTGGAAGGTGATGCGTACCTACCCGATATATCAGTCAGTCGGCCGGCCAATAGAGTGCACTGGGCGATACGGGTATGTGACTCTATTAAATAATAATAAGTTACCTAAAGCAATAATTATTGGCAAATCTGTCTAGATCTAATTTTTACGTAAAACGTAAAAATCAGATTTTCTAGAATGATTACAGACAGATTTAAGATTTCAGACTTCTTTGCTTTCACAACAAAAAAACATTAATACATTTATTTATTGTTTGTTTTATCATGTTTAGATATCCACACCCATCGCGTCTGCGGGGTTTAGCTAGCCTATTTAAAATAACCCTGTATGTATAGATAATAGATCAGCCTAGAAACTATTGTAAAAAGGTCAAAAAGCCTAAGGACTTCGTTTTACTCTTCTCTTCTTCACAGGTTCCAGGAGACGAAGAACAGAGTATATACGTGTGGTTAGACGCACTGATCAACTACCTAACAGTGGTGGGCTACCCTGACGAGAGACACATGAAGGACCTGAGAGCCTGGCCAGCTGACGTGCATGTTGTGGGCAAGGATATACTCAAGTGAGGATACATTTCTCTAGCAATACAGGTTGGCAGGGACATCGACGTCCAAACTGGAACCATGAATTCAGCACTTGATTCTAGACTCCCTAGCATAGAAATTGTTGGATTTAAAAAATAACAGTCAAAATGTATGGAACAGCAAATTTTTTTTAAATAATCGATGATAAATCATGTGCTGAATTCATTGTTACAGTTTACGCGTAGATGTCCCCCCCCTGCCATCCTGTATTTTCACATCAAGTCACCTACTAAAGATCAATTACAAAAAAACCTAACCCATCTTCTCCCTTCCTCAGATTCCACGGTATATACTGGCCAGCCTTCCTAATGGCCATCAAATGGCACCCTCCACGTCGCCTGGTCTGCCACTCTCACTGGACAGTAGACGGTAGTAAGATGTCCAAGTCGCTGGGCAACGTGGTTTGCCCACGAGGCAGCGCCGTGGGCAACGAGGCACTGAGGTATCTGCTGTTGAGAGAAGCTACGATGACAAGTGACGCTAGTGAGTATCTTTTTATTCAAAAAGCCGGTATTTATCTCATCTGATTTGACCACAGACTAAATATACTTTTTACGACATTGCCAGCCTTATATATAAAGAATTAGTTGAAATGGCCTGTTTGCCTTTAGTTTAGTTCGAATTATTATTGAATATCATTAAAACTACTGTGATAACCAGGTTGGTTGATTAAGACCAACTGGTTATCACTGTAATTTTAATGACAGACCACACATTTGTTTTTGATGATGATGTTCTTGTATATCAGACCTAACAATATAAATCAAAATATGGTTTGAAATAAAGACTAACATAAATTGTTTATTTCCAGACTATAGCGAAACCAAACTATTAAACGTAGTTAACTCGGAACTCGCCGACACACTAGGTAACCTCGCGTCTCGATGCTGTGGCGCGGCTCTCAACCCGCGACACGAGTTCCCCACGCTTCACGCCGCTGAACTAGCCTCCGTCACTACCAACCAACATGCGACTATGCTGATGGAGTATGTCGAGAGTTTGCCTGGTGAGTGTTACTTGTCCTTGGAAATATAGCCTAGTTAAATGAGACTGACGCATTGGGACAACATAAGTTAACTGAAAAAAAAATAGAACTGACAACAGTGTTGGACCAAGTATAGAAACCTGTGGAAAGCTGAAGTTCAAGAAGGCCTGAATTTGATTTTGTTTACTGTGGAGACTGACTTGCAAGACTTATGCGTTTCTTTACATAACACCTTCAAAATTGGTTATCATATTTTCCTGAAAGTTTTATTTTGGCATGAAAAAGAGGCATATTCAGTGTCATAGGAATCTCCAAATACTTATATGTCATTTCTTTCCCCACAGAAATATGCCACACTCACTACAAAAACTACCACTTCTACAAAGCAGTCGACGCCGTCATCAAAGTGTTGCACGTCGCAAACGTCTTCTTCGAAAACATCAAACCGTGGGAGTTGCGCAAGCAACCAGAAAGTCAGAAAGAACTCGACGTTATCCTACACATAACTATGGAAACGCTAAGAATATGTGGAATTATCCTCCAGCCAATCATACCAGAGATGACGACAAAATTATTAGATAAACTACAAATTGGTAAGGATTGTAGGAGTTGGCAACACTGCGAGACGCCATCTTGGAGGCTCAAAGGCGCCATCTACGAAACTAAGAACATTCAAAGTGGGAAGTTCGTGTTGTTCCAAAGAATCTATGAGAAGAAGGTTGCGCAGACTGATCAGAGAAAGAATGTACAGGCCGAACAGAAAAATGTACAAGAAAAGAAGAAGAAGGCTCAGAAGAAAAAGGTTACAGCTGCGTAGGTTTGATTTGAGATTTTACTGTAGAATTTTAGAAAAAACGGGTTTTAGAATTGAAGTAGTGTTATAGTAGAATTATATTCTAAAGAACCATTTTAAAGTTTGTTTGTTTGTTTCGCAGCAAGCATCAAGCGTCTGATCAGACGCTTGATGTCTTGTTCATTTTTGTCTTTCTTTCACTCGAAGTGAAACATCTGAACACAAAATGAATTAATTAGTGAAAGAAAGCGCCGTGCCGTGTACAGACACCAGCACATCAAGCTGCTATAATCAAATTCTTTAATAGATTTTCAACTTTATCACTAAAGCATTAAGGTTCAAAATTGATTGGGTTTCGGGTAGCTTGGCCTGCTGGCGTCTGTACAAAGGGCCTTAGTATACATTGAGTGATATAATTCGAATATAGATATGAATTTTGATGGCTAAAATACAAACATATCGAAATATTTAAAGGAACGCAGTTTTATAAAGACCTTAGAAATAATTTTAAGACGTTAACATAGCTTATAATTTGTGTGATTTTCTGATGTGTGCAATGTTATAATGCTATATAAATACCAGCGTTTTTAATTGTATGGGTGCGCCGTATTGGGTACTCAATAAGTGCTTGAATTGAACCTGAGTAGCTGTAAGTTTGAAGAACATAACATCACGCTTGTAATACCCAAATGGTTAGTCAGAGGTGTTGTACCTGTAGCACATTATCCACCATAAATTTGAAGAGGAAGAAGAAAATTGGGGTCTTGACTGCTGTGATTTCCTAGACAGACAGTTTACAGCATTTCACATTTGAGTGTCTAGTGAAAAACAAATCATTTAATTTTTTAATGGAACTTGCATTCAAAGATTTTAGGTCTCGTATTTATTTGGAAAATTGTTTTTTTTTTAAACATGAGTATTTGATGAGACACTCCTCATTTATATTGCAGGTATCCATATATTACAATATTTATTACTTTATAATCGTCTTCATTGTAGTCTTGTATATTTTATAATCAATTGACTATAATTCGTGACTCGTATTTATACAAGGTCTAATTAAATTAACCAGCGAAACTCCGCAGATATGATGGGTATCGATATTTAAAAAAGATAAAACAACACAAAGATGTTTTTTTATTGGTCGACGACCGCTGGCAGTTTAAAGTTACTTGAAGTTTGAGCAGGCCAGGCGCACTCCGCATTTTAAGTATGAACCTACAAGTACGCGGGGGGTCGACGTGCCTATTCAGTGGGGCTGCCGAACGCCGGCGGGTCTCACGTTAGTTCGATACTCACGCGCCGCGTCGCGTCGTCCGTTCGTCGCATAAGATAAAATAAATGCAAACGCTTATCGTATTCGGCTGCTTAAACAATACTCATAAATACAATAAAATGGTAAGTACCGTATTTTATTTTTCTTTCCGGTCAGCCCTAGTACTCGATCAAGCGGCGGCGTAGGTATGTTGCGGACGAGAAAGGACACAAAGTAATAACAACTCTCAAGCGCGGCGATTAAGTGCAATTTAGCTTGCGCGTTGGCCCACAAGTGATTTTGTTTTGTTTGTTATAAAAGCGGCTTTCTTCAAGATCAAAGGAGTGCATCTTCTGTACGTTAGTACTATTAGTTATTCCGTGGTATGAGTTGAGACATGAGATCATTTTTTTTTGTTCGATCCATCACGTGTGCCGAGTTTCGCTAATTAATCTAAATTTACCCTGTATAAAAGTTTAACATAAAAATTTACGAAAAGACTGTTATTTCTTCTAAAGTAATAGTTTGCTTCCTTGTCTAATGTGTTGAGATTCTGATCTTTATTAGTTTTAAGCTCTAAGTAGAATAGCTTGTCGTGCATTTTTATATAATTCGGATTTTATTTTCATGTTGTGTCCAGCTGTTAGTTATGTTTAATAAATTGTTGAATTTGAATCATGAGTTTTTTTTTTGTTCTAGTCCACCTATAAAACTAACAAGTTGAATTTATGTGAGTCTAGTACTTCTGGTTACGCGCAGGATGGGAGCATCTATGATGAACCTTTATAACTGGAATGCAAGGCTCTGTAGAAGAGTTCGCTAAAAATCAAATAGTGGGTTTTAGAGACATTTGATTCCATCACTATACCAAGAACGTCTTCAGCTGAACGGTGAGCAGAAACCCTGGTATCTCCACTTATAATAAGTGCAGTGTCATCAGTGTAGACAAGGATCTTGCCGTCCGGTATAGTGAGTTGGCATAGCCGGTATACGTATACAAGAAAGAGTAGGACCCAGCACACTGCCCTGCGGGACTCCGAAAGATAAATGCTCATCATCGCTACTGTAGTTCTCTAAATTAACTCGCTGACTACGATCAGTGAGGTAGGCTCAAAAGATCCTTAGATCATCATCTCTTATTCCTAGTGCCTCCAATCCGTGTAAAAGGATGGGAGTAGAGACCGTGACAAAAGCCGTGGCCAAATCTAAGAATATATTATATACCTATCGTTTTAGTCCTAGTGACGATTTTCTTAGTGATGTAATTTGATAGCTCAAGCACAGTATCCTCTGTTGATTTACCTTTCTGGAAGTCGTATTGGTTTGAAGCAATTACTTTTTGGTGCTCGTAATAATTCAATAATTTCTTATTTAAGATTTTGGACAAGGTAGTGAGAACTAAAGGCCAATTTCTCGTGGTTTCGTTTATGTTCAAAATCTAGTCGCAGTCTCATCTTGCCGACAAGCAAATGTAGGGAAATTAGAGGTATTTTTGACAGATTGAGACTAAGATCAGACTGTGAACGTACTTAAAATTACGAGGCAATTCTCGTAATTCTCCTCTGATATAGACCTATAGCTTTTGACACGGTCCCCTTCCTCTCCCTTAAATATAGGTGAAACTAATGCCTTTTTGAATGCGTTTGGGAAGATGCCCAACAAGCACAGATTGCATACATTAGTGATTGAAATTGAAAAAGTATAAATTTCAAACAAAAGGGTTATAAAGAAAACACACATTCTATATCGGAGTCAATTTATTTACGAATATGCTTATTAAATAATAATATTTGCATCAAAATACTGCAATAACGACTAACAGTATGAAGGAAAGCTAACCATAACACTATTAAGCTAGATACAGCAACGCGTTGCGGTTGCATTGCAACCGCGCGCGCAACACGATGCAGTAGCATGATACGCAATCTACTTCGGGTTCGTTCGGGTGACGGAAATTGCCGAATGGACAAAAGATGGCTGTTTGAGTGTAATTTTTCTCTTGTAATCATCATTGAGTCACGAAATTCCTTTATTTTTATTTTATTGTGAAAATATTTCGTACTCAATATTACTCTCTATACCTTTATTATAAATGTGTTACCCACACACACAAGTAAGACATATTTTTGTTCGGCAATCTTCGTAAACCCGAAGTCAGCCGAAGTTATTGTGTATCATGCTACTACACTTCAATACACTTAGTCGAAAATGCATCAAATGAGTATGATACAGGTATGATACTAATTAATTAATCATTATTATATATAAATTCTTACAAAAATTCGGTGACACATATATTTTTGCTTAAATGCTTATTTAAAACTGTCATCTGTGAACGTCGTTATAACAAGGAACACTATTTTATATATTTAGAAGTCATCACAATTTAACGACATTATATTGACACTAAAAAAACTATTTTTCATAAGAATATATTGGCATTAATTTCACTGTCTTTTATACAAAGTTAGTTTACTCTAGCACAAAATGGCGCCGACTTTTTGTCGTACATTGCTGCTTTTATATGAAAAATTTCAATCTATTAGAGTATAAAGTAAAAAATCTGTCAATGTACGTCAAAAACTCGCTACTCATTGCCATTGTGTTAAGCCATTATCGTTTAAAACAATGTTCACAGACAACACTATAGCTCAATGACTTTGCCCTAAAAGTAACTTCAAATACTAAAGAAATCTGTACAATTTTATTGAGCTCCCAGTTGAGCATCGTTGAGTCTAGCTCATCAAACCGAGCATTTAGCTCAACTTACGTGCATGCTGACATTGACTTTATTATTTAGTTTTAAAATAAACAGCGTTTTATTACTTATTAACATAACTTAAATAAAAATGCATTATGGATGGTAACCCTATGACTTATATGCAACGTAAATTTTGTATAATCTGAAACACAGTACAGATAAGAAAGAGACGGAAAACAGTTTATAACTGAGTAGGACAGGCAAAGATAGCAAGGCCAAACTATGTTCCATCTCCTTCTTCCTTGATAGCATGCCATGTTATAATTAATCTGTCTATCAGTGTGCCCAAAGATTTAAATCGCTAGATTCGCGTGAACACCTCAAAAGATGGTCACATTTTTGTTTCGTTGAGAATAACATTTGAATTTCTCGGTCATTTAGACTGTTAATCGTATCTCGATAGATACGATTAACAGTCTCACGCACGCCGCATTCAATGATTTGAATGCGGCGTGTTAGAGGTCGATCTTCCTTCTTAGTATTGACACTTTTTCATACAAGTATGGTGAGGGCAAATCGAAAAATTTAAATCTTTGGTCTAACCTGCCTAATCTATGTATTAAACCTCTATGATACAAATTCATAGCGAGTCGACATTGCATAGAAAATTACAAAGATATAAAACGTCGAACTTTTAAATCGCTCATTAAAATCACGAAATAATGAAGTGATTTCGGTTAATATTTAATCACGATGTATCGAGTCTCCTTTTACAAGTAACTAGCAACAAAGTATTCGTTCATATTACAAAAATAAGGTAATAAAGTCAATATTAGAATAATTGCTTACATCGAATAGGAGCGTGAGGCATTGAACGACTTCACTCCTTCCATTCACTCATTCATAGATTTATTAGTAAAGGAGGCTGACTGTAAGTTCAAAGTTTTCAGGACGGAGATTTTACATTTCAATACTTTTAAGCGACTTCAAAATGTCGAAAATGTTGACAGGCATAAAATGCAGCTCATTTTCTACATTTTACCCTTAGTAACTACATTTTGTGTCTAACCAAAATGACGATTAAAATTCCAACATTATTTTGGACATACAGTCAACCTAGCCAACCAAGAAAAATCTCTGAATTAGAAATGACTAAATTGAACCAAATGAACGAGTGAACGAGTGAAACCATTCATTTTGTGCGAATGAAACAAAAAATCGTAGCGAGATGACTTTGTCTTACACGATTACCCTTGCATGCCTAATCTAGGCGATACACTTCGGTTTTTTCCGTCAACATTCGTGTGAATTCGTAGATTGAAATTACAAGATGGCCACGAATGTTCAGGGTGCGAAGTATAGAGCCTGAATGACGATTAAAAACGGGAGGCAAGTAATGAAAGCGTGTGGCAGAGGCGGCGAGAGATTTATAAAAATATTTTATTCTCATTTTATAGAGAGTAATATGCGAAATTGCAGTTTTTTTATTGGATGCGAGGTGTTCCTGTGTAACTATCATCCAGAAAGAAACCTGCAATGTATTCTTAATGATTTTACTCATACAACAATTGCTTTCAATTTTTTTTCATCAACCAACGGTATCAACCCCTATTGCTCCAAAGATCTAATGTATCCTCTTAAAGGACCAAATGAGTCCACAGGCCCCAAATAATACAAAACATGTTTTTTTTTTCTTTAAATAACCACCAAAATGGTCTCCTACGGCTAACCTAATTTCATAATGGATACCATGATTTCATGTTTAGTATCGCAAGCATTTTATTATAACTACTAATGTTAGTAATAGCTTCTTAAAACTAATTCTTTTGTTAAGGCTTAAACAAGCCAAGTTTGGAACATTTATCAAACCCGTAATAATGTGTCAAAAAATCCTTCTTGTCGGAATATTAGTTGTGTAACACAAGTCTAAGCTCAGGTTCGAACGGGCGCGTTTTTGTCGCAGCGAGTTTTTTTCATGCACTGTATTTTCAACGCATTGCTAAGCGCCGAGAGTTGAAAGTTCAACAGTGTATTTTTGACGCCCTCTGTTGGATTCTCAACCCTCGGCTCAACACCTAGAGTTAAAATCCAGTGCACGATAAAATCCCGCCGCGATATCTTTACGCCTGTGCGAACGTGGGCTAATATTCCTATCTTTCGTACTAAGCTAAAAATATGCTTATAGGGCTCATTAAAATTTTAAAGGGCCTTTTATAGCCCGTCGAGCCCGTCGTCAAGCTACATTATTTTTAAAACCCGTTCCCTCCCACACGCATTCAGCCTCCATAAATCAAAGATTGAAATCGTTACATTAGCCCTCACCTTACTTAAGTCGCATGAAAAGTGTCAATACTGAGAAGAGTGAGCTCGCAAATCCCGTTTCCATGGCAATTTTGGGCCAAAAAATAAATAAAAAAAACGATATTTATGTACAGACGCCAGCAGGTCAAGCTACCCGAAACTGTCAAATTTTCCAAATCAACCTTGAACCTTAATACTATAGCGATAAAGTTGAAAATCTATTAAAGAAATTTGACAGGTTGTAGTAGCTTGATGTACTGGCGTCTTTACCTATTTATTTTTTCATGCTATTTTTGCCATCGACACACTAAGAAGAAGATGGGAACATGCGACATTGGGTAGTAGGTAAGAGGTGTCAAAAGGAGTCAGAAACGCGAGCATCTTTTCACGCGGTAGGGCGAATCTAACGATCTAAATCTCTGCCATAAATGACAATAGGCATCGAAATATTCAATAACAATAAAAGTTACACATCAAAATGCATCAATACTTATCACTAATACAAACATTGGAAGTGAATTGGCAATGTACAGTACGACGAAAATTTTTTCCAATATTTTGTGCGACATTTGTTTTATTCACAATCTTTAAGAAGGGACACGAAATTACCCAGCTTTTTTTTTACAAATAAATTTAACATTTTTCCTCTTTCTCATTACCTCGATTACTTACACCTTGTTTTTTTTTTTTAATTTAGCGCTAACACGACAGACGAAAACAACTAAATACATAGATTCCATAGATTTCTTCATTCGTTTCATAATTATTGCTCGAATATACACTATCTAGCTTTTAAGTGACTTACATGAGGCGGATGACTTGTTTATATTTATTTAGACAAGCTTACTAAGTAGACATTACTGGTATTTGCTAGTTATTGCTTTGGATTTATTTCTTTAACACTCTGCGGGACACTAAACGCCCCTAGACGTAATGACAATAAAACTACAATTGTGTCTCGCTCAGTCCTTCAACCGATTTTTTAAATTATAATCAGTTTATAATGTTCTAACTGCTGGGACACAGGCCTCCTCTCTGTGAGAGGGAGTGGGCCATAATCTACCACGCGGGTTGGTGTCACATGTCTTCAAATCTTTTGGTTCTAGGACATGCCGGTTCTCCGTGACGTTTCCTTCACCGTTGTTGAGAGCAGTGTTGAAGTAAAGTGGGCCTGCTTGGGTTCGAACTCACGACCTATAACTCGTATAACGGGGCCGATACCACTCGGCCACGAGTGCTCTGATTTAACACCACTGTTCAACCGATTAATGGATTTGAAATCCGATTCGATTCGACTTTCTGCACCTTTTGTCTCATAATGGTAGGATTATAAATAATAATAGTAATTAATTGACAATAAAATCTACTTAGTTAACTTGCAAAGCACGGACATTAATATCTGATTTCTTAACATTCATAAAATATTTAATTACTGGGTTCATTCTTAGTAACTCATTAGATTTATCGAGACAAATATGATGCTTGTCTAAGAGTTGACCCATCCATTCCGTGGCCTACAATCTGAACGTTAATAAAGCCATCAATAGGAAATATTTAAGTATTATATTCTCATCAGCCATTTATAGAAAATAAACCTTTAAAAAAACGTTCTAAATACAATAATATTATGTAAACATACGTACGTATCATAAAAAATGTATATAATAAGTCGTAAAAAGTATATACTTTGACTACTTGGTAAAACAATGGGACATCCCTTCTAAAACATTAGATTGGCATCGATATTTACTTATGTTGGTGACATGACGGACAGACACCATTACAATTAAAACAGGCAACATTTTAAAAGTATGAAAACAGTAGTTTAGATCGATTTATCGATAAATAATCTTTATGCCCATCACTATGTAATCTATCGATACTTCACCAACATAAAAAAACAACCCTATAAAGTACATATTTACACAAAACAAAACTTTCGATGAATAATATCAACATTGACAGATTACTCGCAATAATACGATGGTAATAAATAAATAATAATATAAAATACATGTTAATAATATAAGAACGTTATAATAATAATAATGTTTGTTCGTGTAATAATACTCCGAGGTTTCTATTGAGCTAAATGCATAATGGTTACAGAATAATATCAGTCATCCATACGAGAATGTGTTGTTGCTTCACTTACAGGGAGATGGCGAATATCCTGTTTTGCTTCGTTTTTCAGGATGAAATTGAGTAAGTGCGACAAATTAAAACATCTATTTCAACGTGTTATAAAGTAAAGGAGATCAGTCGTATCCAAATAGGCCAGCCAACGAAAAGAAAAGTATTACCCTGGTTGGGGAAGTCCTCCTTATCATTTTTTACCATTGCGCTAAATCTCTACGACCATTCCTTCAGCTGTTTTTGAAAGTTGCAAAATCAAGTCTTACTTTTCGTTTTGGCCCCAACTTTGTATGGAACGTGACAGGTCTCCTTTAGAGCATGTATGTTATTAGGGAAAGGGAAGCACAGTGCGCGTAGGCGAGCAATTTGCAACGTCATCACGCGCTCTTTTTTTTCGTAGGAACGGTCAATATTACGGAAATATCGCTAGTTCAACACGTTGCCAACTTGCTTCATGGTTATCGGGCGCTAAAATTGATACTTTTATTTTTTATGTATAAAGTATTTTCTTAATTATGATAATTCTGAAAATATTTTTTTGTGCTGAAACGACGGTAATTCGTTTCTTTGAATTGAAGGCAATAACTAAGTTTGGCCATGTTGGCCGTGCTAACGATATCTGATCTGATCGTAACGTTTTTCTATTGCCTATAAAATAATATAAAGTATAGAATTTAACCTACAATTAAACGGTATGTTTTAAAAGAAATTCGCGATTAATTCAATGTTACTGATATTTCTGTTAATCGTCTCTCTTATTATATTCCATGTATACGAGCAGTCGCGATCACACAAATAATCGTCAGAGCCCTGTAAGTGCAGTCACAGCAATATACTTGGCAACTGTAAGTGTTTCGTCAATCAATCACACTGATGTATACCTACGTCAGACGTCAAGGTGTAGTGTTCAAAGTAAAAGTGTAGCATTTGAATTTAAAAGTGGATATCAAATTATTAACCGTTGATTGCCGTGTTAATTACAGAAAAAAAATAAAAAGTCATTGTGTCTCGCGTGGATCCACGTTCCGGCGAATACAAAGGGTTAAAAGTCCGAAGATGATTATACAACCTCTGGTTCCTTCATGCCGTTACTCTTACAGTTGCCAAATTGAACTAAAAACTAAATTGTTCATGTTTTTTCTAACAGGTCACACTAAGTTGTTTACGTATCGTCATCATTACATAACATATTTTCTTCGCTTACAAATGTTGTTTTTTACCTATTTACATTTTAAATGTATAAAAAATATAAATTGATTGTTTTCTGTAGTAAATAATGTTTGTAAACTAAGCTAAGTAAGCACTTATGATAAGCATAAGGGACTTAGCTGTTTAAGAAATAGGTTAGCTATAATGTTCCCACTGTTGGGACATAGGCCCCCTCTGTGTGAGAGGGACCACGCGGGCCCAGTGCGGGCTGGTAGATGTCACATGTCTTCGAATTTTTAGTTCTACGACATGCAGGTTTCCTCGCGATGTTTTCCTTCACCGTTTTGAGCGCAGTGGTGTTGAAATAATTTGCACAAAGAAAAGATCCTGCTTGGGTTCGAACCCACAACCTTCGCGGCCCGTACCACTGGGCCATTTCTGGATGATATATAAATAATAATAACACCAGCCTAATAATGTCTCACTGCAGGGCAAAGGCCTACTCTCATACATAGGAGGCACGAGCATTGCACACCACGCTTGCTCTTTTGAGCAATAATATAGAAATTGGAATAGAAAATTAATAATCTTCAAAATTAACTGAAGAGTGGACTTTTTTTCGACTTTCAAAGAAAGTTATCTACGCGAAAGTTCAAAATTTCAAGACAAAAGAAACGGAAATAGGTAAATAACAACATTCGCAAGCTCTCATACATTCATAAACTCGAAGCCGAAATACTAACCCACAGGTACAATGAGAAATGCATCATATTTCTACGTATACAGGTTCCATTGTCACAATAACTTTACACTCTAAACCACGATTGTTTTTCGAGACTGCTTAGGACTTGGGAGCCCGAAGCTTTATGTGGCGTCAATTGTATAGAAATTGTATTGAGTCATTTATTACAGCATTCATTTTATTTGATTGGCTTGTCTTATTTCCTTTAAAGAACCACAAAAACAAATGGTCTTTCCTTATTTTCTTTATTTTTATCTTTCATACATCAATTTATCGACATGATACTTAAAAAAAAGAAACAATGCCATTTGACATTTACTTGTCTTCAACAAAACTTTTCTATAGAAGGATGCATGGCAGTGAGCCCAGCCAAGTTAACTATTTTCTACACAATTCACGCCATATTATGTCATACCTTTTACGCCGTTAAAGGCAGTCAACATACTTATTATAAAAACGTAGTAATGTTACGTTTGTCACAACAAAATCAATAAATGATGAGTGTATCAAAGACAATACAAAAAAAAAGTATTTATGTGATAAAATAAATGTCTTTAAAATCAACATGTGGACGTTATGATGTCATTGGCTATTTTTAAGAATTTTTATTTCTTATACAATCTCTTTGTTGTCAAGGGACGTGCAGTTGTCATTGCTTAGGTTTAA
The DNA here is from genome assembly GCA_949629185.1 of Apamea crenata. Taxonomy (NCBI): domain Eukaryota; kingdom Metazoa; phylum Arthropoda; class Insecta; order Lepidoptera; family Noctuidae; genus Apamea; species Apamea crenata. The sequence continues at coordinate 2,418,806 of OX451375.1, forward strand.
AAGCATCAAGTATTGCTACAAAACTCCTTCATTACGGCATTTTCTGGTTCATTTTGAGCGTTTTAAGACTTTAAAGCATTGTGGTCAGCAATTGTCCACGTATTTTTTTGTTTTCATGTGAAAAGTGACTCGATATGACTTACCATCAGATTTTTCAGCAAAATAATTATATTTCTGCTGACTAGAAACTCTTGAAAGTGCAAACGTGTGCATAGAGGGTCAAATTCTACGCGTCGCCGGCAGTGTACGGCCAAGTTCAGGATGTCATCGTGTATTACGTCACTGGCGGTCAGCTCAGCGGCGGGGGCGCGGCAGGGGGCGCGGGGGGCGCGGGGGGCGCGGGGCTGGGGGGCGCGGGGGCCGCGGGGGGCGCAGGGGCCGCGGGGGCCGCGGGGGGCGCGGGCGACGACGGCAGCAGCAGGTGCTCGGGCACGGGCACGGCGCGAAGGCGAGCCGATACTTTCTTTTGTGGACATAGCACCTGTGGGTAGAAATTATTAATAGATTTGATAATCTTGTATTCAGCTGCATACGGTTACACTGGAAGTGGAACAGTCGATAAATTACCATAAGCCTGTCAATCACATTTTAGTGTGTGTGCCCCACAATTAAGAAACTCACTAAATTATCATACCTAACAAAAAACAAAATCTTCATACAAACACGCGCGGCAATAGGTAGTCGCCAGACGGCTTACTCAGCTCCCGTACTATTCGCACATTGTCATTGGTCTTTACTCGTTCTAGTTAATACGACGAAATTAAAAATATGTACGTCTCACGCATAATATTGTGACGTTAGATCTTCGCAATTTATCACCCATATGTCGGCATGCCTTTTCAAATAATCAACCGAGTATGAATGTAAAAATTAAAAAAAAATACTTCGTAATTTGGCCGTGCGGAGGAGGAAAGGGGTCAATGAAATAATGAAAATAATGAGGTCGCCGATAGGGAGGTAAAAATAAAAATCCAAGATGGGGCTACAATAAATTTCAGATTTTTTGTCATGGGTATCGTTTTCATTTATTTATTTATAGTTAATTAAAACGGCACAGGTCCAAATACATGAATTAACATAGAATTATAAAGATTAAAATAAAATAACTGTCAAATAACATACAATACAAAAATTAAATTCAAATTCAAAGATATACAATTCGTGGATAAAATTATTAATAAGTAATTATTTGCGTAAATGGTTAAATAAATTAGAAACATCATAAACTAACATAAACTATCATGTAACAGTGGACACCCTCGCATATTGTCTCTCACAAAACACCAGACAGGCACGCATTATTTTCTTCCATTCATCAGCAAACACATCACATTCAGGGTCGGCAGTCAGGAGAGCGTTTAGCATCCTTAGGGTTCGACATACCGGGGATTCAGATCTAGCAACCGATCTAGATAGCGGTAGTGCGAACAGGTTATGAAGGCGGCTTTGACGGTGCCCAAGGTATTTGTCGGGCACAAATAGGCAGCAGAAAAGTCCGTGGAGCTCAGGGCAGTCGACAGGCAGGGCAGGGCAGGTCGATACGACCGCTTGGGGTTTTACAGGCAATCGTGAGCTGATCAAAGCCCCTTCTTACCTCCAACGAATTGAAGCCCAACACCCCTAGAAGATAGTTCGTTGGGTACATGAATGGAAAGTAATGGTACAGCCTTTGATACAAAAATCTCAGGAAGGTTTCCTGAACTTTCTCAAGCATCAGTGTCAGTGACGCACTATGTGGATGCCAGACACAGGCGCTGGACTCGAGTTTACTCCAAACCAAAGTGGTGTAGAAGAAGTGTAGAAATTTAATAATACTGGAATTGCGAAAGTCACGAGCGTTCCTCAAGACAAATCCCAGACACCTGAAGGATTCCTTTGCAAGGGCAGACACGTGGTCTCTAAATGTCAGATTGCGGTCGAAAGTCACTCCTAAGTCCTTAACGCTGGTGACACGAGTGATCACTATACCCCCAAATTATATTCGTATTTTATTGGTATCAACCTTCGACCATAAGCCATAACGCTGCATTTACTAATATTAAACAACAACTTGTTCGCAATGCTCCACTCATAGACGGTACAGAGATATTTTTGTAGGAGTTCGCAATCCACCTCTGTTCTGATTTGTGCAGCTAGTTTTAGATCTTCGGCATATAGTAGACACTTTGCGAATCGAATCTTACAAATAAGGTCATTGATCATGATCAGAAACAGAGGCGGCCCTAATACGGATCCCTGACTCACACCCGAGCGAGTGTAGTAAGCTTTCGACTCAAAGCAGCCATGCCGGACGAACTTTTTGCGATCCCGTAGGTAGTGGGCGAAGAAGTTAAGAAGGCCGGATAAGAAGCCCATAGCCCCTTACTTTGCCAAAAGCACATCGTTGTCCACTTTGTCGAACGCCTTCCGGAAATCAAAATACAGAGTGTCGACCTGCCTATCGGATTCCAGGCTACTGGATATGAAGTCAAAATGAACCAGCAGATTTGAGTTCACGGAGCGACCAGGTCGAAAACCATGTTCAGCATCAGAAAGATACATATTGGTTTGTTTACAGATAATAGTGTGAAGTATATGTTCAAAGACCTTTGCAATGGTTGATGAAATAGCGATGGGTCTGTGCTCCTCGACAGGTTTCTTGTCACTGGTTTTAGGGATGGGAGTAACACGTGAAGTCTTCCACATCTCCGGATACACGCCCGACTGAAGAGCTAGGTTAAAACATGACATAAAGGGGCTGCTAATATACTGCTACATCCTTTAACGATATCCGGGCCGACCGAGCTGCAGGGTTTGAGTTTGGAAATACCCCTAACCACGTCCGGAGGGACTAAAGCGGGGTAGGGGAAAATTACCTTCCTCACTATTCACCGTGTTTGATTTCGGGTCCAATTCTGGTGTGTCCGGCAGAAATATGCTGGAAAAATACACAGCAAATGCCTTAGCTGCTTCGACACCTGAATAGACCCTTGCCACCAAGCACTACTACTACTTGCCACCCCACCGTGCCATCAAGCACAACGTCCGGCTCAAACCCACCCTTAGATCGCAGGCTTGAAATGTGCTGCCAGAACAGTTTTGCCTAGGCTATTTTCCACATTAGAACAATGCAATCTATATGCCTCCTTTTTTTTTTAATGGGAAATCATCAAATGACCCCTCCCGCTCTGGGTGGAGCGGAAGGGAGTGTCAGAGTCTTACTGACTAAAACCCACCCGTGTTCCTTCCTTAGCCCTTTCTGTTCCAGGGCAGCGGTAACCCTTTCGGACGATCCCGCCGCCCTGGCAGGCTTCGGCCCTATCGGGCCCCTCCATTTGCTAACATCTCTTTGAGGCGCGCGTGGAACACAACGTGCCGTCCGAGACGGGCCTGGTCCTGATCGGACGGTGAGCTACCCATTACTCACCGCCCGCAGGCCCGCACCTACGGTGGCCAGGAGTCGGCTATTGACTCCCGTCCAGGGCGTCTCCTGCGGCGGTTAGGGGCGTGAGGGCGCAGAGATTGCCTCTCTCTCACGCGCTCCGCCTCCTCCTTCGCGAGCATTACTGCTTCGCAGAAGGAGGTAACGGCCTCCCATGCACTCTCGCTCCGTACCGTGGCCTGGACCCGGTTCCACTCTCCCCGGTGACCGGGGTAGATGACGGCCCTGTCCGTCAGATAGGCCTCGACAGTGCGACAGAGGTAGGTCGGCATCCGGTGATACCGGAGTGCCTCCCTGACGCAGCTCCAGGGCAGGGTATTGAAGGCATTGTGGCGATGTCTAGAGACACCGCCAAGACGACCCCACCCCGGGCCACAGCCTCCCCCGTCGTGAGGGCTCGCACGCGCATGATGGCGTCAACCGTAGAGCGCCCCCTGCGGAAGCCAAACTGGCTTTCCGCCAAATCCGGCCCCACCCGCACCAGCTGCCCGACCAGGCGGTCTGCAATGACTCTTTCAAAGAGCTTGCCCACCTCGTCGAGCAGCACGATGGGCCGGTAAGCGGACGGAGAGTCCGCGGGGCGCCCCGGATCTATATGCCTCCTCGGTTCTCACTTTTAATTCCGACCGCAGTTCGCTAAACCGAGCATATGCAGCATCACATCGGGATTGTTTCCTTTCCATCACATTGAGTTTTGATTTACGTCGAGTGTCGCTTACGATATCTCTAGTAAACCAGACTGGGTACCGCTTATTACCAGAGGTCCTTTTCGTCTTCTTTGGAATATATATTGGAATCAAATATACTCGTATCGTCCATAAGATTATAAAACTTACAAGCAGCGGTGGATGCGCCATTGCAGCGAAAAACGTCTTGCCACGGAGCAGAGCGAACAAGATCGAACAATAATGTGTAGTCACCCTTACAAAAGTTCCAATTCTTACTACGGTCAATATTGCTAGGGTCAAGTTTTTCATGTAACTTACGCCTTGGGATGGTAACAGCAATATCCAACGGAGGGTGATACAGATCCATCGGAACCAGTTCCGCACCTTCGAAATACTCACAGTTTACAGCAGCGCCCTCCCGAGCTAACACTACATCTAACTTACTACTAACCACGCATATTCATCACCTCATTCATCTCTACAAGTCTACAAAAGCTTAGAAAATAACAGTAGTAATTATTAACATTTACTGACGCACTTTTTACATGAAGGTCGGCTGAAATAATAATAGTTCCCTTCAAACTGTGAATAATGTCCTCTACCTTTCATGGTTTTCGAGGGTGCTGGAGCTGATAATAATGTCAAAATGAAAACCCAAGGTGGCGGCTACGAAAATATTAAAATTTTTCATCATGGCTGTCGTTTTCGTGGTTTTTGAGGTTGCTGAAGCCAATAGTGAGGTCAAAATGAAAATCAAAGATAGCGGCTGCGAAAACTTTCAAATTTTTCGTTATGGATGTGGTATTCAAGGTTTTCGAGGGTGCTGGAGCCGATAATAAAGTCAAAATGAAAATCCAAGATGGCGGCTGCATTTTTTTTTTAGTTTTTCGTCATTGGTGTCGTTTTTATGGTTTTCAAGAGCGCTGAAGTCAAAATAAAAATCCAAGATGGAGACTGTAATCTTTTTAATTTTTCATCGTGTGTAGTTTTCATGGTTTTCGACGGTTCTAAAGCTGATAGATAGTGAGGTAAAAATGAAAATCCAAGATGGCGGATGCGAAAATTTTGTACTTAATTTTTAAAGTTTTCTTGGATTTTCAGTTTGAACTTCGTTCCTGCCGGGAGCCCCCGACCATACACGATTTTTTTTAAATTACTTTTCACTAAGTGCCTGCCTACCTGTTCTAAAAACCAATGCACGCCACAGCACTAGAAGCCAACCCCATTAAACTAGATAACATAGATTTGATTTCTCTCTTTGTCTAGAAACTAAATGGTATTGAATCTACATACCCGTCTGGCGAATAAAAAGCACCCTTTCTCCTCTTCCGGAGTCGTTGTCGCTGGTACAAGTTGTAGATCTAACGTTGCACACTCCTTACTGTCATCGCCTAAAAGCAAATGGTACGAGGGTAAATTAACCAACAGTGTCTAAAATGTATTCAAGACGTACACATGAACAACAAGCGATATTTGCGCGTCGCTGATTGAAAGCGTGCCTTATAGCACACATATGCCGTAATGTTATTCATAAGTGGGTACATTGATAATGTTGTGATGGTACAGGATTGAACTATAAAATATGGAAGTCAATACTGTAGCTTGTTGTTTGATTCACTCTTACACATATTATTATCACAATCACTTTTTAACCCTGTGGATCACCAGAAAACTATTAACCCATTCCCTGTCCCATGAATCACATAATATGATTCAGGTTGATTGGCTATTGTGTTGTCTATTGTGTCTACTTTACGATCCCGGCTGTCATTCTTAGGTCTTTGCATGTCGTTACGGGGTAGTCCCCGAAAGTCTGACTACCAGTCTTACCAACGGTACCGTGTATTCTTCTCAAGCCAGTAAATGGGTACTGGGTTGTGAAAATCATAATTAATCATTTTATTGTTCCAAAAATAGTGTTACAGATTATTTTTCCACCAGTTATTAATTATAAGCAAAGACTATGCAATACAATACAGTTCTTAACTTTAGTGGAAAAGATCACCTGTATTCTGTACGTCTTGTTAAAAAAAAGCTATATCTCGCTCGCTAAAATAAGTCGCTCCATATTAAGTGTTTTCAGCTGCATTAGGTTAGACTGGAAGCCGACCCCAAGATATTATAGTTGAAAATAAATGTTTTTTTTTTTTGCAAGAATCAATTCTTGCAAAAAAAAAACATTTATTTTAGTTAAGTTAGTTTAAGTACATCACATATGGTCGGGTTTTTTTAAACCAGTTTCTAAAACAATTCGCTACAACTAGCATGAAAAATTATTAAATAAATGAAGCTAATTGGTTGAGAGTCGGGAAAAGGTATGGCATATGATGGTGTACCTCTAGCAAACACATTCAGTTCCTTGAAGCATCCAGTTTCAATCATCTCGGTCTGCCACGGTATGCTGACCGATCCCGTGTTAAACTTGCCGTAGAAAGTGTCGTCTCCCGCGTCCAGGTTCACTCCCTTCACTGTGCTGAACTGTTCTATATCGAGGACGTCTTTTGCGTAGACTGCGTGTGGCTGAAATGGAGATGAGTTTGTTCATAGTACAAACATATAAGGAAATATTTACCCAGTCTATCTTTAGGGTGCAACTAGACTGCGATAAATCGACGTAAGTTGCAAAAAACCTGCTGTTTAAAACATTTTGACCGTGTAGGTTCACTTTGCATGAGACTTGGATTATACCAAAAACAAATCGATCCTACTTCATTATAACTCATAAATATTATTTTTACTATCCTAACCCGCCCTTACCACTTGATTGAAATATGTACTTACTTTAGTGTAAAACACAACCTCCGATATATAAATAAAATAATAATAAACGGCCTTTTCCTTTATGTCCCCTTAAACCCCAACAGGTGAACGGCCATTCCTTTGGTGTGCCCTCTAACCCTAAGAGGTGAACAGCCTTTCCTTTAGTGTCATTTTAACCCTAACAGGTGAACGGCCGTTCCTTTAGTGTCCTTTTAACCGTAACAGGTAAAAGGCCGCTCCTCTGGTGTCCCCTTTTACCCTAACAGATGAGCGGCCGTTCCTTTGATGTCCCCTTTTACCCTAACAGGTGAACGGCCGTTCCTTTGATGTCCCCTTTTACCCTAACAGGTGAACGGCTATTCCTATGGTGACTGCATAAATCAAAAATAAATTCATTGGTATACTTACATCAGGCACAAAAGGCGCATCAACCATCCCAGCTTCCAACCTAGCCCAGTTCAAATTCGCGAAGAACCGATGCGCCTTCACTTGCGTCGCCCCTCGCCTCCCCGCGCTACATCCGAGGCGAGACGCCGGAGACTTCGTGAGGAGGGCTGAGCATAATGCTCTTGCGCATTCAGAGAACTTTGACGAGTATTTTTCTTGTTCATGCTGAGGAATTTAGGAAAAAATGGAAAATTAAGGACTGCAAAATGATCTTAAGATTTTTAAGCTGCAGAAAAATAAACAATTGTTAATAAAATAAATGTGGTGTTACAATTACACACCACATCAATGTTATTGTCAGAAATGTCAGACTATAATATCTTAATCACTCATTGTAACAAACGGAGAAAGCGCTTCTACATTGATAGATCTAACGTCAGGTTTTCATGAAGTAAAAGTGAAATTTCAAAAAAATAGACAAGACTAATCCGATTCCGATTCTAAATCGATTTCGGAAATAATGTAAAAAGTTAAAGAAAGTTCAGGATTATTTTAATTACAATAAATTAACTTTATCTATTTGGACGACATCTCCTAATCTTTCAGAACCATTTTTCCGTTACTGCAGTAATCAACCACAATCGACTGTCTATAAAGTATTATAATTAAAAACTTACTAAAATAAACTCATTTACATAATGTCTGACCTTGACCCTCCGATCGACCTCTTCCCGCTTGACCTTCTCCTTGCGCGCTCGGAAGGGCGCTCGACCTTCGATCATCTCGTACGTGAGACAACCGAAGGAGAACCAATCCGGACTGAAGGTATACCTTTCGTTGTCTATCACCTGGAATTAGTGGAGAATGTGTGATTATGTGATGATACAAGTGTTAGTCATTCCTTGAGATGGATGTCTCAATAATGGACAAACAATGGCTTGTTTGAAATGTATGATTTTTCAATCAGCTGATAACTTTATTCGAAGAAATTTTTTGAAATTTTGAGTTTTTTCAAAAAAACGTCAATCGAAAAAAAATTATCTGGCGATGGAAAAATCAGCCCTTGGTCGACCATCATCTCTTTCTTAAAATGACACAATTTGAAATAGTATTCATTATGAAATATCCATAATAAACTTCTAAAAATTTGAAGTTGAGCCATATCTCAGCGACCATAGATAACCAACTCTTAAATTCTTTCTTTTCTTCTTATCAAAATCAAAATTCATTTATCCAAATAAGGCTGAGATTCAGCACTTTCTGAACGTAAAAATTACATAAGATAGTCGCCCAAAACGCCCGCGCTTCACCACTTCCTAGTGCTTTAGATGAGAAGAAGAAGTGGCGCAACAAACTCAGCAGCGGCGTATCGTATTTCAAATTTAAATAGTCGATGTTTTGTGTCGAAAAATTGTGGTATGCAAATAAATTATTAATTATTTTTGTAGAAGACTTTCAGCAAGTTCAGGATATTGATAAAGATACCCATGTACCTCAGGCGCCATATAGCCAACAGTCCCCACCCTGCCCCTGACGCTGCCTCCCTCGGGCACATCCACCGCCAGCCCGAGGTCAGATATACGCACGTGGCCGGCGTCATCTAGCAGAATGTTCTCTGGTTTGCAGTCTCTGGAAAGGTCATTGTAAAATGTAAAATTTTTAAGGTCTATAATTAGTTATCTATTGTTACGACATTCCCCGGGGAAAGGGGAAGGGGGGCAAGGCACTTCAGTAAATTAATAGGGCCTTTTATCAGGTTTTCACTGTGTGTTAATCGCTATCTGCCAAATAATGCAAAAAGAGAATTTACTGAGATCAGGTGGTAGTTGTGAAACTTTAGGTCACCCATATGTTGGAGATGTGAAACTTAAGGTCACTTATATGTTGGAAAAATTAAACTTTAAGTCACCCATATGTTACAGATGTGGAACTTTAGATCACACATGTTGGAGATGTGAAAATTTAGGTCACCCATATGTTACAGATGTGGAACTTTAGGTCACCCATATGTAGGCGATGTGAAACATTAGGTCACCCATACTTTACAGATGTGGAACTTTAGTTCACCCATATGTTGTTGATGTGAAAGTTTAGGTCACCCATATGTTGGAAATGTGAAACATTAGGTTTAGGTACTTTGCCTACATGTTGTAGATGTGGAACTGTGGGCCACGTACCTATACACGATGCCCATCTTGTGCAAGTGCTCCAGGCCGCACGCGACCTGCGCGGCGTAGAACCGCGCGCGCTCGAGGCCGAGCCCCGTGTCGGCGCCACACATATTGTAAATGTGGAACTTGAGGTCACCACCTGCAAATGTATTGGGAAACGATTAAAAACATACAGCGTGTAAAAATTCCCATCATAACCGTTATCTACGCATTCTGTGCATCAAACTAAGTAACATTGAGCGGAAATTATTCTTGGGAAGCGCGTATTGTATTGTAACTCATGCAAAACTTTGGTGCATGTTAAGTTATAACATCTTAAACGTGTCTTCGTGAAACAAAAGTTGGAACTTTGACTTTTAATGTCTCCATCAACAAAGTGTTCCCAGCACACTTTTTTTTACCGCGTAAGGAACGAGGTTCCTTACGCGATACTCGCACGCACACACACTCGTATTAACTCGTATATAATAGAAAGAGAGAGAGAGAGAAAGCCGCATGGAGGGGCATAACGCTTTTCCTTCCGTGATTATTTCTACCAATTAACTCCAACCGCAAGCCGCGTTCAGGAAGATCGTTCCAAAAAAAACAAAAATGACGGGGAGTTCAACCGTATCTCGGCTCCAACATGCGTCTTTTAAAACTCGTCTTCAAACATGTGGGCAAAATCTAGTTTGTACCAAAGTTAGTGTTGTATGATATAATAATACTGACCATTCATAATAGTGAGCACCAAACAGAGCGCGTCCTTGGTCTCGTACGCATACGCCAGGTTCACGACGAACCGCGAGTTGATTCGCTGCAGAATCTGCTTCTCTATCAGCACCATCGCTTCTCCCTTGCGTTTCTTTATACGTTTCTTTTCTAATTTCTTGCAGGCGTACATTTTTCCTGTTGCTCGGACCTGGAATGTGTAAATAACTTTATTACTAACGTTACTCAAATTAAATGAAATACACAGGTTTATAGGGAGGGTGTTACAAATTATAAGGATGCCTCTGTGTCCTGCCTGCCACAGTAACTGGCACTGAAAAAGTACACAGTGACAAATAAAAATAATTGTAGTATACATTGGCGTAGCTCGGGATTTTGTAGGGGGCAGGCGTCCAGCTGAACTAAGCACAGTAATTTAATTGGAAGAACATAAATGACGCCTCGTAATAAATAATCCCACATCACATCACATCACACATCATCACATTTCATTTAGGGTACACTGCCAAGACTTAAATAACGCTTTCACTTTTAAAGAGTGATCAGATTTAATGTAGAGCCAAGCCCCTAACTCTACAAACCTTACATCTTGGTCGAAATGTACCTACGGCTCTAAGAAAGACCCTAATAAAAAGCGATTAAACAGTAATTCTTCAATACTGTCGATTTTTATAGGGTGGGGAAAGAACTTCTAGGGTAGGCGTTGCCCACCCTTGAAGCTACGGCCATATTTTATTTTTTATTTGTGAAACAGTATTAAAAATGTATTATTAATATTATCTAACTAACCCGACTATACCTGACGTCAAATGTTTTTGTCAAATGTCTATATTTGACAAAAACATTTGTGGTTACGAGCAGGAAAAATATATAAAAATTAGATAATAATATATAACACTAATACTTACATTTTCAAATGTAGAAAAATAATTTATTACTCGACTAATGTAAATTGTAAAAGCATCTTATTCCTGAAATTGATGAGATTCCGGTCTTGGCTGCGACCCAAGCGAGTAGGATCTTGTGTAAACAAGTAGATACCTACTTAGCCATAGTAGCTCGTGGCTCGCAACGACCTTAAGTCATCACTCTTAAGTTGAGACATTTTACTAACATGACTGATCGGTATGAGAAAAAAACTTTCCTGAAATTAGGGCTAGAAATATGAAGCTAGTATTTTTTTGTTTTATTGGAGTTTGTTGCGCCACTTCTTGTTCCCAGCTAAAGCGCAAGGAAGTGGTGAAGGGCGGGCGATTTGGGGAACTGTTTTTTGTAATTTTTGTAACTTCGAAAACTGTTAATTTTCAGTCGAATTTAAATAAATGTCTTTTGATTTGATTTGACCTAAGTGAAAGTCAGATGCAGATTATTACAAGGTTGACAAACTTAGTAATTATGTATGGTTAACATAAATCACAGACCTATTGTCAGACAAAACTCCGAGCGGGATTTATGTAAATAAACTATTAACATTAATTTATTTTTGTTAGGGCTGATTTTTCCAACGCCAGACAACTTTATCGGAGGAATAATTTTAAAATTTTGGCAGTTATTTCATACAAAATCTGTAAAACGTCAATTTTATTCCTCGAATAAAAGTTATCTGGCGATGGAAAAATCAGTCCGATAAATTAATACTCTTGACAATAAACTATCAAGAGAATTAATTAATCTAACAAAAATAAATTCCTAAAAGCAATTATTTAATTGCAGGAAAGCCGCAAATAATTGATACTATAACCCAATTATTATTTATTTTCATTGATTGATAAACCACAAACTCGTCAGCCTCGCTCTAACCACACTCACGAGCTAACTACAATGAGCTTTCGTATAGCCCGTTCTGTCCATGAGAGCAGGTCAAGTTGCCAACTCTCCTCACAATCTACGCAGCGTACTCGTATTTTCGACTAAATTGGGGTCAGTTTCTAGTCTAACCGAATGCAGTGGAATAGGTATTTAGTACCAGTATTTTATATAGAGCGGCTCTCCCTAGTTGTTATACAGCTGCTTCCATGTTACTAATCCTTCTGTTTTGCTATATGAAGTTAAGCCAGCGGATATCCCTAAATAAACCTCCCGCCACATCCACTACAAATACCGGTGGATGTTCATAGAGCAATTTCCTGACCTTGACAGCCCTACCTTGCAGTGCTAATTTGATGCTGTTCCGCATACGAACACACACATTTAGTACACTTTGTTTCATATCATTCGTGGCTGGGTACCAGTAGCCATAGACGACACACAAGGCCTTGAGGATCACATAGCCTAAGCCTCCACTTACCTTCTTGTGTGCCTTTGCTGGATTTAGTGGTCGACCGATGTCAGCACGTGCTGACCGTGCGCACTGATTATCGGTCGTGACCGAGCGTTTAGTGCTTAGCTGACGGCAAACTGAGTATTCACAAGAGATATTGTGTACGCTCGTACGGTCTGTAAATGTCCGCATATACCGACATAGCGCGTCAGTCGATTGACGTACTCCTCAGGTCCTCGTCAGCGCGACGTAGTTGTACGCGTGTAGCGATTCATCAGCGCTGCACTGCAGCTGTTTCTTAAGTTTTCATTGATATAGCTTTACTGACCCATCCAATACCCAGTGCGAGTGCGGTGCCTCAAATCAGATCATTCCCCACTTGCTGGAGTGCCCTAAGTGCCCGTTCACCTGCACCTTGGATGACTTGATGAATGCCACTGATGCTGCAATTAACGTGGCCACCTACTGGGCTCAAATAATATAAAATGTCGAAAAGGAGTACCATCGACACGAAAAGTAGAAGATTGAAATATCTTCGTCCGACCGATGTCCGCGATGACCGTCTGTCGAGCACTAAATCCAGCCTTACTCTATGCTAAATAGATGTGATTTCTGTCTCACCTGACAAGCGCAGACCTCTCCAAACCCTCCCTTGCCGAGCACCCGGTACATTCGGAACGTGTGCTGCGTCACCGGCTGCGCCTCCAGCCACTTCCATTGCAGATACCGGTGAAAATACATCGAGCGCTCGAACTCCGCGAACGGAGCTCCAGCGAGGAAGCTTTTCACACATCGCACGCATTCTATGAATATGTCTCTAGAGCCGCCTGGAATGGAGAAAGTTTATAGGTTATTACTTATTAGACTTTGGCCCTCTTGCATCACAAATCACTTACATGCATTGAACGCTAAACGTATTTAAACATCATTATGTCTCTGTCATCTTCTAGTATCATAATCTGCCTATAATGTTCGTATAATGCTGGGACTGGTGGTCTACCACGCGGGCCCAGTTGGTAGATGGCACATGTCTTCGAATTTTTGGTTCTAGGACGTGCCGGTTTCCTTGCGACGTTTTGCTTTTTTTGAGAGCAGTGGTGATGATATAATTTACACAAAGGCCTGCTTGGGTTCGAGTCTACGATCTACAACTCGAAAATCGCAGCCGTTTCTCTCATCTCATCATCAAGTGATTGACAGATATAAAACGATGTTTTTAGCGCTACATATTATCTGCCTAGCCTTTTCCCAACTATGTTGGGGTCAGCTTCCAGTCTAACCGGATGCAGCTGAATACCAGTATTTTACATGGAGCGACTGCCTATCTGACCTCCACAACCCAATTACTGGGTAATACGATACCCCTGGTAAGACTGGTTGTCAGATTTTCGGGCTTCTGACGACCCGTAACGACTGTCAAAGATCCACAAATGACAGCCGGGACCAACGGCTTAACGTGCTTTCCGAGGCACGGAGAGGTCTTGGTATGTAAAGATGGTCACCCATCCACGGACCACCCACGGCAAGCGCAGCTTAACCTGATCGATCGACCCGTGCGGCTGTTATTAGTTAGCCACAAGTTCGCGCTACATGCATTTAGTCATTTGTGGACCAAGTGGGTCTTAGTAAAGTGTGAGACTGATGTCCTTCGTAAATATTTAATTTTCTTCCACCTACGCCGCAAAATATGCAGGTCTTAAATAAACACGAGGGCCAACCACTAGAAATTTAATCAAAAACACAAACTTCATTGATATCATCTGTTATCAGAGACGTGCTGGTCGTATGTACCTTATCAGATAAGCTGATATTACCGTACACCTTTCTCTTTTTCTATTGTTAACATAATATGCAGCATTTTACGACAGCTGGGCGATACTATAAGCTCCCCATTTTATGTTACCTCGTCTTACCCCTCGCAACAACTCGCAAGAATCGGTGTTTTTGCATCTTATAGGTAATATGATGCTAAAACATCGATTCTTCCATCAAATACTCGAGCAGCGTAGTTCTTATCTGATTAGCTATCTACTACGATACATTTTTGACATCACTGGGATACATGCTAATCTTTCTATATTATAATTAAAAGTATAGTTCCACTGTACGGCAAAGGCTACGCTCTTTCATCTTCTATATAGAGCACTTAAGGACCAGTCTAATTTTTATCGTCTTTGGTCCTTGCATACGTGATCGATCAGCTCTAATTTCTCAATAGGCACATTTATCTACTAAAGAAAACTCACCATTTATAGAAGTTCAGCACTGACTTTATCAATCAATGACATGACATATCCATCTTTGTTTTAAAATGTAGACTCATTTATTTTGTGAAATAATAATAACAACTCCAATGGAAGGCTCTGGTACTTGTGATACAATGTTTTACATTAGTACAGGCACCACCGCACCGTTACATTACTACTTTGTTATGCTTAGCTCAGCCTCAAATGATTGTAAGCCTAATTTTAGTGACACAGTTGATTGCTAGTGTAGTGTGCATCAATCTGTTCGTTTAGGTTAAGTGGGGTTTAGCTAATATCGTTCATAACTATGTATGCAGTATGACTTTATGAATGTTGCTTGTGAGTGATTTGGAGTGAAAGAATATTTTTTTTAGCCTTACTAAGTATTTGTTTCTACCAAAGATGATGGAATGGATTACTCACCATCTATCGTCGCACTGGCTTCGTCAATGACCTGCCGGCTGACGACATCCGTCACGGCTTCACAGTCATCAGTCTTCAGGTACCTGCCGAACACGTCAGCCGCGAGCATCGCACGCGTCTCGTCCACCTCCACCTCGTACCTGTCAGTCTGCAAGCAAAACTATGGACCTTCGAACATTGGTGTTATCTGACTCATACAAAATTTTTGGTGGTATTGGAGAGACAAGTGTTAGGGTGCAACCAGACCGCGGACGATTGACGTCGAAAGTCGCCCCCAAAATACACCGTGCTCTTTACGTTATCCATAAACTTTGGCAAACGCTTCTATAGCTTTTATAAATCGAATCTAACAAAGGAAGTAGTACTTAAAAAGGCTTCGTTACAAAAATATTTGTAATTTAATTTAATGAAATTTAAGAAAGGGTCTTAATTTGGCCTATTGCAATTAAAATGATAAATCTATCAAATGATTCGGATAAAGAGATAAAGAGGTGTGCATATCGGGTGATTTACGACAAGATATTTAGTTTGTATGAAAATTAACAAAATGACTGAGAATTCATTAATCTTTCCATAATTTAAAATGCTTATTTCCATGGTCTGAACATCTGGTCGAAGTTTATGTTTATCGTCCGGAACAAGGTGTACATATAATAACATTAATTCAGCCTGTATTATCCCATTGCAAGGCAAAGGCATCACTCCCGTTTTTTCAAAAATATGTCAAAATATCGTCGATCAACCACTGTCTGGTCTGACCCTTTCACGGTGTTTCATGATAGCCTCGGAGGGAGGTATCTGATTTGCTTTTGTTTTGATGTCTCTAATCAATTGACTAATTATTATGTTATCTTCAAGAAAAACTATGGACCGTCGAACATCAGTGTTATCTGTCTCATACAAAACTTTTGGTGTTGTTGGGGAGACAATTGTGGCAAGAAGTTTCTAGGCAGCCTCTGAAGGAGGTATCTCATTTGCATTTGTTTTCATTTCTCTAATTGTAATGGAACTTCGTTTACAAGCAAAACCAAGGACCTTTGAACATTGATGTTATCGGACTCAAACGAAAATGTTGTTAATGTTGAAGAGACAATTTTTGGCGTGTGTTTTGACAGCCTCGGAATGAGGTGTCCATTTTATGAACTGTACATGTCTTTAATATTTATGGAACAGCAAGACTAAATATTGGGGACATGGCCAAATGGCCAAGCATCTACAAAGTACAAACAAACATAAAGGCATACAGTTTAAACCGATCGGAGAGGACTGGACTAACCAGGGGGTCTACTCCGAAGTAGTATCGGCCGAATGTTCGGACGTTTCCTGCTACGAAGTTACTATTTGGTTCGGTCGGTTCCGATCCTACACTCTTTCGAATATTGACTATGGTCCCGACCCAACTGAGCCGATCCGAACATTTTTCGCATTTTTCAGTAATAGTCGGTTCGGCCCTGTGTCGGTCCGATCCGAACATTCGCACTTTGCACTTCGGAGTAGACCCCCAGGACATAAGGATATCATTTGATTTCCATTCCTTCTGAATATCCATCCAAAGGTTGTCTTTAAAAGATCGCTTTTAGCGATAAGACCGCCCAATGTGTCTATATCTGTAATATTTATGGTGTATATAATAAAGAAAATCCTATTCCATGGTTAGATAAATAGATAGATAGAATATTATTTATTATGTACCCTATAAAAATTACAGATATAAATGTAGACATTTTACAAGGGGTGACACACAGTGGGCGGTCTTATTACTAAAAGTGATTTTTTTAAGATAACCTTTGGATGGATTAAGTGAGAAGGAGGGACAAATACTGAAGGTAGTCTGGGGTGTTCCATTTACATATATACAAAAAATACATACTTACATAGGTACTTAAAACATATTATATTTATCTACAAAAATATCCTACTTCCTACTATAATATTATAAACGCGAAAGTTTATGAGGATGGATGGATGGATGTTTGTTACTCTTTCACGCAAAAACTACTGAACGGATTTGGATGAAATTTGGCACACAGATAGTTTATAAGCAGCATTAACACAAGGATACTTTTTATCCCGATATTTCCACGGGATCGAAACTTATACGGGTGAAATCGCGCTGCTAGTACAATAATAATCATGAAACAAGTGCAAAGAAAAATGGTGTTTAAGGAGAGAGATACTGTTAAAACACTAAACTATTGGCACTAAGGGCTACTAAGTCTGATTGAAAAGTCTTAAGAAATAAGAAAATGCTCTTGATGTATAACGGAATAAGGGAATGCACGACAATCCTGGATACGTACATATTTATATCGGTTCGTTTCAAATTTTCGATATGTGGCCATTTGGGATTGTATTGTAGCCACATCTGAATATCACATATCGATTCGATACCGCAAACCGAATAGCTATCAAAAGGCTCTTTTTAGGTCACTATTCGAATAAAAAATATGTTTGTTTGATACAGTTGTTTTCTTGCCAATTTTGTTTTGACGTTATACTGAGGTCAGCATTCGGGGTAAAATAAGGCTATTCAAGGGGAGATAAATTGAACTTAGCTGTCGCATTTGTTATCAAAGTCATTTATTCGCATTGAATGGATATAAAAGATGGGAAGATAAATTGTTAGTGCAGTGACATATTTCGCCATAAATTGCCATGCATATATTAAAATTACAAGGGGCTAATGAATGGTGTCTATAGGGACAAATCCCTATCAAAATAATTAGGCACTGAGCCGACCCGGGAATCGAACCTAGGACCCCATGCTCAGTTCCAGCGCTTGCGAGAACTAGACCAACGAGGCAGACTGCTTCTTTTTTCAGGTATACGGATTCTATGCCAACATTTTTCGATTCTAATCTTATTCTGCAGATAAAGTTTCAGACAGACTACAAGCGGGGGAGACTAGTACGAAAAAAATAATAGAAAAAAATTCATTCATTCGATGAATACTTACCGCATCTAGAAAGTTATTGTACTTGTGATACTGAGGCCTGTTCCTCTCGCAGAACTGTCGGAACAGCAGCTTGCCTATCGGCTGCTGGTCTACCACGTAGTCGTAACCTACATCTGGAACAAGGAAACAATTCATCATTAGTACTCGTACATCTCACTTCTGTCGGGCGTCCTTAGACGCACACGTTTTTTTTATATTTTTGACTGTGTTTAGTTTAGTTTGTGATGTGTTCCTTTACGAGACGAAATAAATACTTTTCTTTCAAATATAACGCGGACGAAGTCGCAGGCAGAAGCTAGTTATATTTGACCGGAACGCGCCCGTGGACCATTAACTCGTTGTGTTGTAAATCGATTTGTAAAAATTAAATAGAGATTGTCAAAACGTTTATTTTTCACCAAAACACAAACCTAGTGTGGCGCAATATCACAATAAATGTTTTCAATTGTCCAGCAAGTGTAATTCGGTCAATAAACTAAATAGCAAAGTTATCTAAAAGTGCCGTATCATAGTGCTATACCTGAGAGTGCAAAGAACCTTCGCGGTTGTGGGGACTGCATAAAGGCGTAAGTCCGGCGAGTGCGCAACTATCCCGGTGCTACCAACCTACCGACTAAGTTTTTGCGTGGCGTTCCAGCGACGAACGCAGTGCGCCTGCGTCGCATTGCGAGGGCATACGACTGGTGGCGCCACCCCGGCGAAATCAAGGAACTAACTATACCTCAATACATCGACGGATTTCGTCACCGCACCGCAGGGCATCATCACATATCAGGCTAAGACTTCCTTCGGACTAACGGGTAAAGGGGTGTGGGTTTGATAACGAGTACACGCAATCGTTTGCAACCCAAGACACAAGCAGTTCTGATTTCAAGACTTGTTCGTAATTGTTGACCATCATTATATCGACAAAATGCCGCGAATTGAACGGTCTCCCCCACAGTCTGTAGGCATATCTGAGTCTCATTCGGAACCGGATGTGGCGTCTGTCGTTGCAAGAGAGAACTTAGAGTGCGTCAACATAACCTCAAGAGCAAATAAACGCCTACGTTGCGACGACTCTTTTTTAGACCCAACTGAAATTGGAGAACTGAAGGAAATGCTTTTACTGTGGAAAACTGAGCAGGCTGCGGTTTTAAATGAACATTCCAACACCTTAAAAACAATAGTTTCTGAAATAGCTGTATTGAAAACACAGTCACTCCAAATTCAAAAAACCAACTCAGAAATTGAGAAAGCAGTTGAATGGTTCAACAAAAGCTTTGAAGAGGTGCAGCAGCGTATTGATTCTCTTGAGAAAGAACGTACTTACTACAAAAAAGCTTTTGAAAGCTTAGAAACCAAATTGCAAGATATAGAACTCGGGTCCCGCTCTGCATGTATCGAGATCCGAAACGTACCCTTAAAGGAAAAGGAAACTACCGAGTCACTTCAAAAGATTGTGACGCAGATTGCCTCTAAAATGCAAATGGATATACAGCCAAATGCAATAAGAGACATTTATAGGCTTCCTGGTAAACCGGGTTCAGTTAGACCTATAATTGCTGAATTTTCAACAGTCCCGATAAAAACGGAGCTTACCTCCCTAGTACAGTCCTACAATAAAAACCGAGAGAAAAGTGAAAAGCTCAACTCTGCACAACTTGGTCTGAACTGTGAAAACCGTCCGATATACGTGAGTGAATACTTGTCTCCATCAGTCAAAAAATTGTACTACCTCGCACGAGAATTTGCTAGTCAAAATAATTACAAATTCTGTTGGTGTAAGAATAATAAGATATTTTTACGTAAGCTTGAGGGTGACAAGCTGATTGTTATAAAATCCGAAAGATGTTTTGAAGACCTCAAGAATCCGCAATGACTGTATTTTTTTCTGTTTACATTTGTTTTTTATCAAACACTCTTTTGTTTACTTTTTAATCGGCTAATTGTTTTCACTTACCATAGGAAAGCACGTATTTACTGTTTTTGTAATTCCAATCATAAATCAAATTGCACGCATACTCGCACCATAGCTAATACGCTGTCATATTTTTTACTCACCATACACACACTCAGCACACCCTCAAAACATACTAAACATACACAAAAAATATCCATACTACCCACTTCAGCACGTGGAGATAGTCTAAAGCTGC
Source organism: Apamea crenata (assembly GCA_949629185.1). Classification (NCBI taxonomy): domain Eukaryota; kingdom Metazoa; phylum Arthropoda; class Insecta; order Lepidoptera; family Noctuidae; genus Apamea; species Apamea crenata. The sequence goes on from OX451375.1 coordinate 2,438,947, forward strand.
AGCATCAACAATCCAGATTTATTCTCAGAGGCCAATCTCAATATGGTAAAATTCATTTTATATTAAATGGCTAATCATATAGATAAACTTGTGACAGAATTGGATGCTTATCAAGTATGTAAATCATATAAACTTCCGGTTGATAACTGCTCTAGATTTATAAACAATACCACTAGACAGATAACAGTATTGCACCTTAATATCCGCAGCATAAACAAAAACTTCGACAGCCTGGTAGCCCTCTTGCATCAATTAAAATCTGACTGTGATATTGTAGTTTTGACTGAATGCTGGCTAAGAAAAACTGCCATAATACCTAAATTAAATGGCTACAATGAACACTTTACAAAGAACACTAAAAATCAGAATGACGGTGTTGTTATGTATACAAAAACTTCACTTCAGTGTTCAGTTACAGAACCTGAAATTATTGACGCAAACTGTCTACTCTGCAAAGTTGAGAACAATGCTGCTATAATAGCTTTATATAGACCCCCATCATACATACACATTGACAACTTTATAAATACCCTGGACACTACATTAACGCCACTTTCCAAAATGCACTATATTGCCCTGGTAGGTGACATCAATATCGACATAAAATCTGACAATAAAGATAGACACTCTAACACATACCTCACCCTCGCTGCCTCTCACGGATTACTTCCTGCTCACCTGTACCCTACCAGACTAAATAACTGCCTCGACCATGTCCTATTACGAACAAATCAGCCAGGGACCACTATTGTAATAGAGACCCAAATAACTGACCACCTACCAGTTCTATTGAGCATCAATTTAGATAAACCTAAGCCGAATCTTTCGTGTATTACCAAAACTGTTGACATAACAAGCATCCAAAACGACATTGATAAAGCTGACTTTTCCCCGGTCCTATTGGCAAAAAACGCAAACGAAGCAGCAAACATTTTAGTGTCCACTTTAAGCTCAATCATCAACGACCATACGGTAAGGTCTAAGGTCCCAAAGAAAGCACGAATTATAAAGCCCTGGATCACTCCCGGTTTACTACGCTGTATTCGTAACAGAGACAAAATGCATAAAAAACAAAAATCGGATCCGGAAAATTCTATTTTGAAAATATCGTACTCCCGATATCGTAATTTTTGCAACTCTTTGCTACGCAAATTAAAAATAAATTATGAGAAAACCGAATTTACAAAAAGGAAAAATGACCTTAAGGCTACTTGGGACCTTATAAAAACAATTACCCATACCAAACCCGCTCCATCTCCACCTAGTGAACTCCTGAGAACTGAAACAGATACACGAAGAGCAGCTAACTCAGTCAACAAATATTTTGTGAGCATAGGAAATAATTTAGCCACTAAGATACAACATGGTAGTTCTAAATCGGCCGTAACTCCCGGTCCACCGCCACTCTCTAATTCCATTTGCATTCTAGAAACAGACAATGAAGAAGTAGAAAATATTCTGAATAACTTAAAAACAGATTCAGCAGTTGGAATTGACGGTATCTCCACAAAAATTTTGAAATTGACGAAAAAGACCCTAGTCCCTTGCATCACTCATATCTGCAATCTAGCAATTACAAGTGGAATTTTCCCCGACACCTTTAAAATAGCACTCGTTCATCCAATTCATAAGGGAGGGAACAGGGATAGTGTTAACAATTACAGACCAATATCCGTTTTACCAACAATGTCTAAGATTTTGGAGAAGATTCTGAACAATCGTTTGCTTGGCTATCTGCGTACAAATAATGTTCTTTCAGACAGTCAATACGGTTTCAGAACCGGTATTTCTACTGAAGATGCGGTTGTGGCTTTCTCTGAAAAGGCAACTAGACATATAGATGGTGGCCGAAAGTGTCTGGGAATGTTTCTGGATATATCTAAAGCCTTTGACACTGTCCCTGTCCCAACACTCTTATCAAAATTGGAACGCATAGGTGTACGCGGTATTGCGCTGGAAATTTTTACGAGTTACCTCAAAAACAGATACCAACATGTAAAGATTGGCGAAGTGGTGAGTGATAAGGCAAGGATTGATTACGGCGTCCCACAAGGAAGCATTCTGGGTCCAACGCTCTTCCTCATTTATATAAATGACCTATGTTCTCTAGCCCTCACTAATTGCTCTGTGTTTACCTACGCTGATGATACAGCACTTCTTGTACATGGCGCAGACTGGAGAGAAACTGAACAGTATGCTCAGGCGGCATTAGACACAGTATTGAATTGGCTTGCAAATAATCTTCTAACATTAAATACAGAAAAAACTAAAATAGTTACCTTTTCAATAAGCAAAAAATCCCAGCCCAACATACCTCTTGTTATTAAAGGTCATACCTGCCCAGAGCACTTAAGAACAATCTCATGCACGTGTCCTGCTCTAGCAATAACGTCAAATATAAAATACTTGGGTGTGCTGATAGACAGACATTTAAACTGGTATACTCACGTAGACAACTTGGTTGCAAGAACACGAAAACTTATTTACATTTTTAAGAAACTTCGCCATTCAGCTGACACAGATACTCTCAGGTTGGTCTACATGTCTCTGTGTCAGTCACTTCTTGCATACTGCCTGCCAGCATGGGGTGGAGCCTGTAAGACCTACTTTCTTAAATTAGAGAGAGCACAAAGGGCAGTTCTCAAAGTAATGTACTGCAGGCCCTACAGACATCCCACAGAAGAGCTTTACAAGGAATGCAAATTGCTTTCAGTAAGGAAACTGTTTGTGCTTCAGTGTGTACTGAGAAAACATCGCGTGCCACTAAAATTAACGAATAAACGTCGCGCTGATATTGTTTTCCCTCCTGTCAGACATAATACCACCTTTGCTGAACACCAGTTTTCTTATCTTAGTCAAAAACTATATAACAGGATCAATAAACTGCTTGCGATACAAAAACTTAATTTGCACAAATGTAAAATCGTAGTGAAAGAGTGGTTGATGGATAAAAACTACGACGAAATAGAAAACCTTCTATTCTCTACTACCCAATAGTCCAACACAAACATTTTTTTCATACATTCACTAATCACTTAACTTTCCCCAAACACACACCCATACACACACACTCTCTCATTACACACAATTACACACGTTTCATTATTGTTTAATTTTAATTTTGTAATTTTTAATTTGTACGTACTATTAATCTATTAATACTATTAATCTACTATTAATCTTTAAAAATGTACCTTTTTGTTTTCTTTTTACAGCCAACGACATGCATAATGACATTTATAATAGAGGAAAACTGACTCCCAAGTCACAGGTATATACCTAGTTTGGGAGCCAGGGGACCTATGTTCTTGACTCTACTTGTATGTTGTAAATGTAATATCTGTAACCATGTTGTCACTTTTATGAAATAAAATTATTATTATATTATTATTATTATAGTTATACTATAACGATTTAAAACGCTTGTAGCATAATTAAACTTGTATTTCATTAAGTGATTTACGATACTCTTGTCAAATGATATTGTGAGATAAAAGTAATTCAACGAACAATTTCTAGTTGAATTTTCATTGAACCTCGTCCGCCCTTCAACCGAAATATATAGATATGACAAATGAGCCTATTTATCTACAAGCTTTGCCTGCGGCTAAACCTGTCTGAGACCGTCCTACTAAGTCTAACTTTTTAGCAAATCCGCTCAGCCATTACAACGTGATTGAGTTACAAAGTTTCGAACATATAAACATCAAAGTTTTGCATTAGTTTGTTAAGCTCTAAGCTATATTTCAACCCCTTTCTTACGGCATAGTAATTTCAATTTATTTGTGCGATACATGAAAGTAATGCTTAGTTTTTAACCCTGTCCATTAGGTTAACTGTCTTAGAACGTACACATTCCAGATTATGTAAAAGTTAATTTTAAAATGCGTAATAAAATCTATATATATAAAAATCAATGCCACTATTCGTTGTAATTTTATAACTCAAGAACGGCTGGGCCGATTTAGCTGATTTTGGTTTTGAAATGTTTGTCGTAGTCCAGGGAAGGTTTAAACGATCAGAAAATATGGAAAGAGGAGTAGGGTAGGAGTAGTGTAGGAGTCTTAGGAGTAGGGTAGGAGTAGGGTAGGAGTAGTGTAGGAGTAGGGTAGGAGTAGGGTAGGACTAGGGTAGGAGTAGTGTAGGAGTAGGGTAGGAGTAGGGTAGGGGGTAAGGTAGGAGTAGTGTAGGAGTAGGGTAGGAGTAGTGTAGGAGTAGGGTAGGAGTAGTGTAGGAGACCACGCGAACGAAGTAGCGCCGGGCAGCTAGAAATAATTTATTTGGCAAAACAACGTTTGCCGGGTCAGCTAGTAGTATATAAACTGCCTTATCTTATTGAATTATCTTATTTATGGCTTCTTACTGACATATTAATAACGTACATGCAATGTATTGTGTGTTGCTGCAATCACTAGTTCCGTCAAAAAACCGTTTACGTAATGGACAGGGGGGTATTAGGGCTGATTTAACCATATTTTATCCATGGAATTAAATTGACAAAAAAATTGCTGTTCCATACATTTTGACCGCGAAGGTATTGCACTTTTCTATGAAACAGAAGATTTTTTTTTTAATAACCGACGAAAAATTTCGACGCTATGGGGTCTAAACTCATGTGCTGAATCCATGGTTACAGTTTGCGCGTCGATGTCCCTGCCACCCTGTATAGCAGTGTGCGGATACAGGCTAACAGAAACAGTAGCTTAATCTACAGCTAGAAGGCCCCTTTTCATACATAGAAGACAATAAATGATCACTACTCTTGCTCATTGCTTGTTAGCTACTTCATACCACTTAACAAGGTTTCCAAACATTTAAGTCTTTTATCGTGGCTAAACCACCTCGTGCTTGACCGTGGACTTACTTGATGTACCAAGGAAATAACAGATTACATAATTATATCTGACTGTCTCTGACACTGTCTCTCTCTCTCTCTCTCTCTCTCTGTCTCTTCTATCTGTGTTTATGACTAGCTTCAGCCCGCGACTTCGTCCGCGTAAAATTTCGTCGTATCACATCGCCTGCCCGCACTGTTACTTCGTTTTCGCTAAGCGTCCTTTATTACTTCTTGCTTAGCTCCTGAAAGTCCTAGCGCGATATTAAATAGCGTGTAGCCTTCCTTAGGAATTGGGCTATGCAAAAGAATTTTTGAAATCCGACTGGTAGTTCCAGATATTAGCGCGTTCTAACAAACAAACAAAATCTTCAGCTTTATTATAATATAATTATGTAATCTGTCATGTAATCGTATAATATATAAACTCTATATTTTGGATTGTTTATGTTTCTATGTAGTTATATATCATAACATAACAATAATAAGTTAAGAATATAATAACAACCTTAATAAACATGTAAGTATTGTATCCTATACCTATACTCATGCACACCTACCCGCAGTGGCGATGCGCATACGACGTCGCCACGAATATTACCGTGACGTCGCGCACTTAGTTTCGTGTGAACATTTTTACTACAACTACCTTCTTAGTAAATCCTAATGGAATTTTGTCATAGTTCTAACCCACTACGCTAATCGGCTTTATTTATTTTTAAGTTATAATAGGTATTGTATTTTCTCTGTAAGTAAGTCATTGTATAATCTTTTGAGAAAATAAATTGACTTAAACCGGTATGGTGTCTATAGCACGGTAATGTAATATTACCGTGTCTATAGTGAGACGTAGAAATCCGGATTTGCTAATCTGAAGAGATGCCGATCGATATAGTATCTAATAACTTCGATGTTTCCTCAACTAGCATAGATAGAGATTCTATTATCCCGAATATTGGTATTTACATTGGACATTATTAGTATGAATGTTTGCGTTGTGGATTAGAAGTCTAGGTCAAATGGCCTTGAGGAAAGGCTGTCGTATTTCAGTATACGGCACGGTTTGTTGACGATACGGCGTACAAACTGCGTCGTAGAAAAAACGTGTTTGTCAACAAGCTTCGATAGTGATCCATACAATACTCACGACCGTGCCTACACACGGTGAATAAACCGTAGTTTTGCACGGTAAAAAAAAACGTGTGTGTTACGCCTAATGTTTTGTTCGTTTTTGCCTTTCATTCGGCATCTTTCATTCGGAGTGATTCTGATCACAAAATGAATCTTAAATAACTTTAATTTTGGAAGTCGGTTGCAGAAAACGAAGTCAGCTTTTTTTTCACTTTTTAGTTGTACCTACCCCACACAAATTCGCATAACACTACTTGCTATGTAAATATGATTGACAGGAAGTTATCATAACATCATCAATATACACAAAGTAAAAGAAATACGTATTATTTAAGATAACACAAAAACTACCAACGCAAGTTAATAAAATGTATATGGGACCATCCCTGCGGCATACCCTATCCATTAAATAATTTTCGAAATGGATCCACAATTGCCGGAGATATCGCGTTACATAATATACATACAAAAAAAAAATGCAGTCGAATTGAGAACCAGCGGGGTAATCGCGTAACACACTAATAGTAGCAAATGGGTTTCAATTTGACAGTTCAACAACATTCATTGCGTTATTTACGTTGTTGAGCATACACATTTTACGAACATATGGAGCAATGGATTAGCAATATGCTTCAAAATGATTCAAATTGAGAGTAATAGTGTGTTATTTGAGTTGCAATTAGGGTGCTGCACCTATTTGTAGTCGGGTAATTAGAATGAATCTTCACTCGAGTGAAACGTCTGATATCGGCTTCAGGGATAGTTTCAAGTGGATGGTTATAGTTGCTAGGGTATACTGATAAGCTCAAACGTGTCTAGTTTTAAGTTTGCATCACAATTCTGATCAATATAATTTTCATTATAACCGCGAAGAACAATTTAAAATAATAATTTGAAGAACTTTAATTACTTAGCTTTATATTTAATTAAGGGCTGAATGTTCCATCGCCAGATAACTTTTATTCGAGAAATAAAATTGACGTTTGACAGTTTTCGTATGAAATAACTGCCAAAATTTCAAAATTAATCTTCGAATAAAGTTATCAGATGATTGAAAAATCAGCCCTTATTTACATAAAAGTAGGTATACACATCAGTTGGTACCTCGGTGACTCATTGCCTTAACAAATTGAAAGGAAAAATTCCTTGAAATAGACGCAGCATACAAATAATAACGAGAAAGTAATGGGAAGGACTGTCAGCTCCCCGTATCAGCGAAACTATCTGGAAGTTGCAAAAAGAAATAACGAAACATACATAATGCAGAATGTTGGCAAACTAACAACTATGGGGGACTTAGGGGACATGGGGAACTTAGGGGACATGGGGAAGGGAAACTCTAACAACTACGGTATGCAATCTCGATGTTCGGCTCGGGATCACGGGCCGTTTTTCGAAATTCAATCTTGTGGGAAGGCATTGGCGCCGATTCCCTCGTTCACAAACTAAACTAATTATTTAAGTTTAGTGCATCTTTTTCTTTCTATTTCATTAAGAAAAGGACAGAAGATAAATATTAGTTTAGTCCTGTAAAATTAGATACTCCATAGACAAGTTTAGACGTGATTAAAATTGGCTACTAAAAATACGTCAATTTACGTCAGGCGCTGACTAATTTGACGGGACTAAACTAATATTTATCTTCTGAAATAAAATAAAAAGGAATAATGAAATAGAATTTTCGTGGTCAAGACTTCGCCAGTCTTGACCTCGAAAATCTCGAAAATGACATCTCGCCTGTTTTCCAAGCGAGATCTTGAATGGCCAGTCTCGACACCAGATTTAGCACGCGAGATCTCGAGTTGCCAATCCCGTCTCGAGATTGCATTCCCTACTACCAGCTAAATTAATACTTTGCTGACCGAGCTCTATGGGGAAGCCAATGTTCGGGGCTGGCCTTCGAGCCGTTAAAGGGATTTGTGTCGGGTTAAGAAATTGGAATACATTTTTGCGAAGATTGTGATTGTCTCATCCGGATAGTGGCTGTAACTTCGCAAGTCACAATCCTGCGCTTTCAAGGTTCTTGCTGGGCAAGTCCGGAATGCTTGTGTACAAAAACTGTACGTTGGTTACGACTGTAACACTAACTGTAAAAGTCTTATCTTGAGCTGCTTGGAAATTGCGTAACACACTCACAGTAGCAACGGCTTTATTTTTGACAGTTCAACAACATCCATTGCGGTATTTACATTGTTGAGCAGACAAATTTTTCGAACATATGAAAATCATCATATGAATCTGAATCATTTTGAAGGATATTGCTAATATGGATTAGCAATGTCCTTCAAAATGATCAGATTGTGCTTAAAAGTGTGTTTCGCAATTAGGGTGCTGGTGAAGGTCAAAGTTTTATCAAGACGAGCGGTCGACGGTACCTTCCCACCTTCCCAGTGGCAGCTTCAGCCAGGAATTGTGATGTATCCACACTTTCAACTAAATAAATCGTTGCACCCTTATAGTAAGTGGGTGAGTTATCGCCAGATCCAACTGAAGCGGGTTAAGAAATTGGAATACATTTCGATAGAAGATTTGTGATTAAGAAGAAATTGGTCCTTCTAAAAGGTTCTTGGTAGCGTGCCCTTTTATGTCCGAGTAGAAATAACGGAGAATATATTGTTAAATATCTGTCTACTTGCTTTTTCTAAGGGAGCAAGTAAAAATAAACCCTTTTTAGGGCTGTACTCAATTTTTGAGCAGCGGTGGCCCAATGGTAAGGAAAACATCGTGAGGAAACCGGCAAGACCTAGAACCAAAAATGACATGTGACATCTACCAACCCGCACTGGGCCCGCGTGATAGATTACGGCCCACTTCCTCTGGAAGAGAGGAGTCCTCTGTCCCAGCAGTGGGAACTACCAGCTATTGTAAAAACTAGTGTAATTTGTATATACATAGTCTAAGCCTTCTCTTGATCCATGTAACTGTAACGTGTACTGAAGTTTGGATTTTGTAGTGTGTGAGTACTAAATAATACTAAATACTATGTCAATTCGACTTTTGGGCGTAACTTCGCAACTGATAATCCTGAGACGCCAAGGTGCAAGGCAATTCAGGAATGCTTCTGTACCGAAATTCTACGTTTATGCAGCTTGAGGCAGGAATTGTACTAATATTTCCACACTTTCCCATTACAGAAAGTGGGTGAGTTATGTCCACAGAAAACTGAGGAAATGTAGGTGCCCTTTGAAGTCCACGAAATTACATTCGTACCTTCTGTAAGCAATTTGTCTTCAAACAAAAAGTAATCTAGACGAAACGCCCACAGAGAAACCAGACATTGTTTTACGAGCGACGTATAACTTGCAGTCCGCTCTGTCTCCGGAAGAAACGCGAACTAATAAACAATAGTTAGGGCGCCATCGTTTACACACAGTTCGTACTGAGGCCATCAGTTGTGGGATTATCATTCTTAATCCCATACAATATTACAGGAAATCCGTTAAGATGTTAAATAAAGGGATTGCAATGCCATCATTCTTGTTGTTTTATGGTTGACGTTTTCTCTTAGTCCACATATTGTACCTAACCATAATTCACTACCAACCCAGTTATTGGGTAACACGATACCCCTTGGTGAGACTGGCTGTCAGATTCGGCTTCTGACTACCCGTATAGACTGTCAAAGATATACGAATGACAAACATTAACGTGCTTTCCGAGGCACGGAGGGGTCTCGGTATGTAGAGATTCACCCATCCACGGCCGGCCACGGCCACCTGATCGGTCGACCTGTGCGACTGATTATTGATTAGCCACGAGGCCCACCATCCTATCTCATCAGATAAATAGCTACCACATATAGCACTTTCAGTTATTGGTCCTTCGTTCAGTAAGGATGTTTTTTTTTTAAGTAGAATATCTTTAATTCGTGATTCGATTAGGAGTGTACCTCTGGCTACCCATCCGGGGGTTTGTAGCCATGAGTTTACGAATGTATTTCTAATTTCGTTTGCCTTTTCTTACGAGGAGTGATTCATTATACCGATCATCTGTAATTTTTTCCGATCCTCAAAACGAATTCAACCGTAAAGGACCAATCGGACAATAATCGCCCTCTCAAGAAAAAAGAAAATGGCCGCCTGGCGTCACAACCCACGTCATATGACAAGCATCTGTACACTTGTCCTAATATTCCCAGATGAGGAGACTCAGTACATTTCCATTTACAGCCCGATAAACAGGCGAGATTGCTTTCGGCGATCGTATCCTGCAAATATTGCCAAGTAATTGTTTCTTTAGTAAATATTGAATGGACAAACACGGCTTCATTACGATTTTATTATAGACAAGCTGTGTCCGCGCCTGCGTTCGCGTGCATGTAGAAAACAATATATTGGATTTTAATTTTTTTGCGCGGAACCCTAATTATTTTTCTAAAATAAAAGTAGCCGCAGTAAGTCTGTCTGTATGCTCCGTCAAAATCGGCCGTTTCGGAGATTAGACGGAACATACAGACAGACTTGAAAATGTTAGAAATTGTTTTTTTATTAAAAAAAAATGGGCTACCAAATACAGAAAGCTTTTTTTTAAATCCGACTGTTAGTTCCAGAGTTTAACGCCTACAAACAAATAATCTCTTCAGCTTTATTATTAGTTTAGATAATATGCATTTAGTAAAAAGTTTTCATTTTGACATTACAAACAGACACTTCAATTGTATTTGCAATTAATATATACATAAAGTATATTTTACTCATCTAAATAAATACAGGGTGGCAGGGACATCGACACGCAAACTGTAACCATGACTTCAGCTGTCAGCATGGCGTAGACCCCATAGCGTAGAAATTTTTCGTCGGTTATCGAAAAAAAAAATCTTCTGTGTCATAGAAAAGTGCAATACCTACGCGGTCAAAATGTATGGAACAGCAATATTTTTTTTTAATAACCGACGAAAAATTTCGACCCTATGGGCTCTAAGCTCCTGTGCCGAATTCATGGTTACAGTTTGCGCGTCGATGTCCCTGCCACCCTGTATATACATATAATAATAAACATGAAACAAGAGCAAAGAAAAAAAATAATATAATGATGATGATGTTTAAAGAGAGAAGAGAGGAAGTGCTTTTTTATCATAATTTTGAAAGCGGACAAAGATTGAGCACGCCTTACCGACACGGGCAAGTCATTACATAACCGTACTGCTTGAAAAGTAAAAGATTTGTCAAAGAAACTGGTGGAATGAATCGGATTCTCTAGTCTCAGATATCTATTATTATTATTATTTTTTGTTTTTTTTAATTTAAGATTTGTCAAAGAAACTTGTGGAATGAATCGGCATCTCTAGTCTCAGATATCTATTATTATTATTATATTTTTTATTTTTTTTTAAACGTTGCCCCACACTAGTAATTACTCCTGTATCGTGGGTGCGTTCACGAACATATAGATATATTTCATTTAGAAGAATCCAATTGTTCCATTTAATTACATTCGACCGATCGTTGGTCTAGTGGTCGCTTTGTACATCATGCGGCTCTGAAGATTAAACCATAATAACATGAACATTACGCCTGTATTCTCCGAAGGGTTAAGCAGAGATGTTCTATCACCAAAACCTACATCTGACCATTTTGAAAACAAAATCCCGTGCACATGATGACCACAGCTGCGTCCGTAAGTAAAAAAAAGAGGATCCTTTTGTGGTCGACTAATAATATGCGCTGCAAGCAGGAATAGTCCTTACGGAGGTCAGATATAGATTTTGGTGAAAGCACCTATAGAATATAGAACACCACATTTCGCCAGTTATGTTAAAGTCCCATGTAATAGAAGGCAAGCCTATGGCCATCAGCCGGGCACAAATCCAGCCTCCGAGCTGCTTCTGAGAAATTCCAGATGGAATAACCCAATAACAGTTTGGCGGACCCGGGAATCGGACCGTAGGGCGTAGGGCTAGCGACCACAAGACCCAACGAGGAATATGAAAGCAATTGTTAAATCTAACATTTTTAAACTACCAAAACAAATGCAAGAATTGTGCTGTGACTATAAACTAATGATCGAAGGACCAAAATTGAGTCATATCATAACCAGCCTTTAATGTTCCCACTGTTGGGAAACAAGCCTCCTCTCAGTGAGAGGAAGTGGGCCGTAATTCACCACGCGGGCCCAGTGCGGGTTGGTAGATGTCACACGTCATCGAATTTTTGGTTCTAGGACTTGCCGGTTTCCTCACGATGTTTTCCTTACCATTTGGCCACCGCTGCTCAAAAATTGAGTACAGACCTAAAAAGGGTTTTTTTTTTACTTGCCTACTCTGTCCCTCTCCTTAGAACAAGCAAGTGGAAAGATATGTAACAATAAATTCTCCGTTATTTCTACCCGGACATAAAAGGGCACGCTACCAAGAACCTTTTAGAAGGACCAATTTCAGGCTCGATATTCTCACATTATTCGATAAGATTTCGTTTAAATTATATACCTATCTGTTTTTCATGATACTAGGAGAGAGTCGACAGCGGTTGTCCTATCTGTATAAGTTTCCGTATCTAAAGGTTGCCAATGGGACCCTATTATTTGTAATAGGGTCCCATTGGCAACCTTTAGATACGGAAACGGCTCCGCTGTCCGTCCGTCTGTCACAGGGCTGTATCAGTTGAACCGTAATAGTTAGACGCTTGAAATTTTCACAGAGTGTATGTTTTAGCTGTTAGAACAAAAAATAAAATAAATTTTAAATATTAAAAGGGGTCCAACTCCATACAAGACACATGTTTAGAGTTTAATATTGTACAGTGGTACGAAACCCTTCGTATGCGAGTTCGACTCGCACTTGGCCACTTTTTTAGACTCGGGCCCGAGTCAGAGGATAAAACCTTTTCGCAACGGAGTCTTATCTGCGAAGTCTTTTTCGAACGAGAAGTCAAACCTAGGTCTCAGCTTAGGTTTTAGGTTAATCCTGGGTTTTTCTGATAGCTCAGTCAATAAGATGTTGGTTGTTCTCGATTGCCATACTTAATTGGAAGACATGATTGTGCTCTTTTATAATATATACTAATGTGACGATATTATCGTGGACGTCCACGTGGATATCACGGCATCACGATAACACAGGGAAGTAAAGTGTATGCAAATTACTGCCCAGGATGACGTTAATGTGCACGTATTTCCATGCATTTTATGGACGTGAACATTGTAGGACTTCTACTACATTTCAGTTGAGTATTGTTGAGACCTTCACTTTCAATATTAAAGGAGATGTCATTAATATATCTATGTCTATACTTACTGATAGCTGAAGATTTTATTTGTTTGTTTGAACGCGCTAATCTCTGGAACTCCCAGTCGGATTTGAAAAAGTATTTTTGCATTTTATAGCCCAATACTTGAGGAAGGTTATAGGTTAACATCACGCTACGACTCTTAAAAGCAGAGAAAAAAAATCGAGACGGGTTGAATCATATTTTAATCAACACACAACCTGACACTGACATGCGAAAAACGTAAGAAAATTTGAATTTCTTGGGCTGCTTAAGCGCATCAAGCTCATTAAAGCTTCCTCCACGACACACGTGTCTACGTTTTATACAACCCGCACCTAGATGTCGCTACTACACCGTGGGGTAAACTTTACGAGCACGAGTAAGGGGCGGCTATATAAAAGACATTCAATTAAAACTACATACATATGTAATTTTAACTCGCCAACTCCATCAATTTAATGAAATTGTCTTTTCACTCGGTTTTTCCGTTGGACGAGCGAGTACTAAGCATATAAACTGCTCATAAATAAGTTGAGTCTTTAATTTACCGTGTCGTGTGTCCGTGGAAAATAGTTCCTGCTAGTGCAGTGCTAGTGCTAAGGCAAGAAGAACTGTATAAGAGTCGTAGAGCCAGTCTTTCTCCAGTGAAAAACTTGCCTTGCCAGGATGTATGGATGTTTTAGACAAGAAGGTGGAAAAATTACTACATGCACAAGTCTTCAGATTCGTTAGAAATAGCTATCGAGAAGTCTTACAAGTAATTGTAGTATAGCTGATCCCCAATGGGAATTATCTAAACTAATATTATAAAAATAAAATAAAATTACTTAGTTTAATTCAAGTAACAAGACTCATACTAACAGATAAATAAAAGGATACAGACAGGATAACAAGCACATACAAAAACGAACACTCACAAGCACAGACTACAATCTCACAAGGCAGCAATATGTCTGCTGCAGCATTGCCGGATATAAGGGCAATTCAGTCTGTTGATTGTTGATAAGAAGTAAAATTGTTTGTTTGTAAGAGGGAATTTCTAGAAATAATGCTCCTGCTTATGCTCCTAAAAGCATCCTTGGATTTGTTCATCAAAACTTCGCTATCTAAGCGAAGGGCGCCAGCCCAAAGCACTTAACCCAAAGCCTGTCCGACACCATAATTGCGTAACATACAATTTATCTCAATCTGAATAATTTTGAAGGATATTGCTAATCCATTGCTTCATATATTCGAAAAATGTGTCTTCTCAACAACGTAAATAACGCAATGCACGTTGAAGAACTTTCAAAATGGAAACTATTGCTTTTGATAGTGTGTTACGAAATTACGCCGCTGTGTCGTGTTACAAGTATACCATCATTACGAATCAAGAGCTAACATGTACATTTCGAATCAAAGACAATCACAAAACACATAGCACAAGCATAACCAAACGCCAGCCTAGTCAAACGTAACCCCTTTAGATTTATTAGCCAAGCGACACCAAAGGGGTCGATGTTCGGTAACTCGGCAGTATTAATTAATTACTTCTAATTGATATCAATTGCAGGGAGACCGCGTCCCGCACCAATTAGATACAAAGAGCTATTTACAATTCAAATGTATTTATCGACTAGCCTAGTTTTTCTACACGCGATTGGATTATGTGAAGCAACGCTGCAAGTGTTTGAGTTGTCATTGAGTTGATAATAATTAGTAATGAGTCTTTAACACATAGAGCAGTGGTGGCTGAGTGGTAACGGCCCCGAATTACCGAGATATAGGTGGTGGGTTCGAACCCAGTCAGGAAGCTGGTGTAAACATTTTTAAAACCACTGCTCTCAAAACGGTGATGTTTTCTTTCGCCGTTTTGAGAGCAGTGGTGATGTAGGTCATGATTTCGAATCCAAACAGGCGCTTTACTTTGTGTAATTAATTTTATCACCACTGCTTTCAAAACGGTGAAGGAAAACATAGTGAAGAAACACGAAGACACGTGACATCCAGCCACCCGCACTGGGCTCGCGTGGTGGATTACAGCGCACTCCCTCTCAAAGGTACCAATAGATCTCCATAGGTACCTACCACACTTTGGAATGGGCAACTATTGAATTTTCAATTTTCAATTGAAATACATGCTTTGAGTTTGAAGAGAGGTTTGTGTCCTATTCGGAACATTATAAGCTAATTATACTATGTTACGCTATGAGCTGTTCTCATACGCATAGTTTCTGCGGAGGGCGATGATGAATTATACCAATTACCCGTAGGACTTTTGCTAATCAAAACGTGGTGGCGGAAAATTGCCTTTAAAAGCAGATTTGGCAAATGTCTTTTTAAGGAGATCAATTTTCTCGGTTTCTTAGCACAGTAATGTTACTTTCTTCGCAACAGTTTCAATCGTTCCGTATTTCGACTGTTTTTGTTGTTTTAGCATGAAAGCTTCCATTGTAATTTCTCGTCTAAGGATGTTTTATTGAAGCGGGTAAGTATCGATGTCAGCAATTGAGTGGAATTGACACTAACATTGAAGATAATGGCTGATGGCTCGGCTGTCGCGTATTTTTTGTTACTGGGACAGATAAGCATATTTTTTGGGACTATTTCTTATTTGCCTTTATTTACTGATAGCGCTTAATTTGTTTTAACAAAAAGCTCTAAAAAATCGCAAAATATTTGTCTAGTCTAGAGTCTAGCTTATTAGAGGACCAGAAAATTCAATTAACATCTTTTTGTTACATACAATATAGTACGATTATGATGATATGGTTAGAAAGGGGGTGACTACCGAGATGACGACTAATAAAGAAGTATGGAAGAAAAGGACATGTTGCGCCGACAGGAAATAAATTGGAAAAAGGGCATTAGAATAATTATAGTGACATACAATTATAGTGCTCTATGTTTTAAGAACGTTCATTCTTATTTCAACCTGAAAGTACTAACAGCCTTCGACACTCATTCCCCGGAACCTCATTTCACTTGAAACACGAGGACCGCGAAACCCGATATTCTCTGGATTCAATCTTTATTTCCCGTACCTTAGGACCTATACATACAGCATGTATCAGAAATGCATGGTCTTTTTTGAAGGGTGGGCTACAGAGACCAACTTTCTCCATGGGACCAACGTCAAAATCGCGAAATAAATTGTCAACTGTCACATATAAAACTTCCAATACCTTACCCTACCCTTCCATACTCGACCCAAATGTAACAATATTGTGATTTAAAGAGTGTCCGTAGAGTTTCTTGTATGTTCTTCTCCATAGGTACCTACTAAGCTTTGGAATGGGCAACTAGCTTCATATTTTTGATAGAACGACCTCTTGATAATTCAAAAGTGCCTGTAATTAGTTTATTTTAAATAAATGCTTTGAGTTTGAGTTTGTATGGGACGGCTGATTTTTTTTCCACGATTCCGATGTTGGTCCCATGAAGAAAGTTGTACAGTTTGATCCACACCCTTAAATATGACCACACTTTTCTGATACACGCTGTATACCAAGGTTTGAAGGAACAAAGAACACACGTCGGCCTTGAATGTGGCACCATACAAGTGTTCCATCAAAACTTGGCCACTTGGAAACTTGGCGGACAAACGAAGTTAGCTCGTAAACGCCACGCGGCCATATTTTATTAAGCGACTTCAAAAAGGTTATTAGGTATATTTATTTATGTTACAAGTTCTTAGCTCCGCTTTCTTATGGGTGACCAGCCATGTAGGAACACATCGAAACCCATCCGTGCACGTTAAAAATGACAGCCGAGCCGGGACCAACGGATTCCAGCTGTCAATCGAAGATCTTTGACAGTCCTTACGGGTAGTCAGAATCCCATGCTTGACAACCAGTCTTACCAAGGGGTATCGTGTTACTTAGTTACTGAGTTGTGGAGGTCAGATAGGCAGTCGCTCTATGTAAAACACTGGTATTCAGCTGCATCCAGTTAAAATGGAAGCCGGCCCAAACATAATTGGGAAAAGGTTAGGCATATTGATTTGGACTTCGATACTACTCTTGTTCTCTTGTTGTCTCGTGTACTCTCGTTCATTGTTTTTTTTATTATATGTATAGTTTGCGCCAAGTAGGTGGCGACGTTGATTGTGGCATCAGTGGCATTCTCGTCATCCAACAAAAAGACAAAGACAGAAAAAGATTTGTTTGGGGTCGGCCGCGGCACCCCAAACAAATTGGGATAGGGGCAGGAAAATTATGATCTAAGGTCTTTATTACCACTGTGACTTCCCAGAAACTCAGTCCTCCTTGCCTAGTTTTTCGAATAGGTAAGATGACTTGAGTCTGCTGCGAGAAATGCCTTGTTGCCAACGAGCGAGTCATTCTCAATGCCTAATTTCCTCAAGTGGTGAGACAATTGTGCGCATAAATTTGAAGGTGACTATGATCTTCACAGACTGTCAGTTGTCTCTGTATATACCTAAAACTGGTTTTCTACTTCGTCAATCTACAATGTGTAGACAACAATCCATATCCTCATTATAACTATACTAATAATAAAGCTGAAGAGTTTGTTTGTTTGAACGCGCTAATCTCTGGAACTACCGGTCGGATTTGGAAAATTCTTTTTACATGTGATAGCCCAACTTTCGAGGAAGGCTATAGGGTATTTAACATCACGCTATGATTCTTAGGACCCGAGCAAAAAGGAAAAAGGCAGAAAGAACACTAAGCGTAAACGAAGTAATAGTGCAGGCAGGCGATAAGATGCGACGGGGTAAATTTCACGCGGACAAAGTCGCGGCCAGAAGCTAGTACTAATATTAAAGCTGAATGGGGGTCCGTGGCTAAATAATAACAGCCACACAGGTCGATCGATCAGGTTAAGCTACGCTTGCCGCGGTTGGTCTGTGGATGGGTGCATCTTTACATACCGAGACCCCTCCGTGCCTCGGAAAGCACGTTAAGACGTTGGTCTCGGCTGCCATTCGTGGATCTTTGACAGTCGTTACGCTTACAGGTCGCGTACAGTCAGAAGCCCGAAATTCTGACATCCAGAATCCAAGGGGTATCGTATTACCCAGTAACTGGGTAGTGGAGGTTAGATAGGCAATCGCTCCATGTAAAATACTGGTATTCAGCTGTATCCGGTTAGACTGGAAGCCGACCCCAACAAAGTTGGGAAAAAAGGCTAGGCAGACGATGATGAGCTTGTTCGTTTGAACGCGCAAATATCTGTAACTACACACACTCACTCATTGTCGTGTCCCCACCTCGTATACACACGAAAAAATTACCCCAATAATAATTTACAACATGTAATAATATTTGTCAAACGTTTATTGGTCCTTAAACGCCTAAGTACCCGGTTAGCGTGTAAGCGAGCATAAAATGAGGGAATTTTACGCTTCAAGAAATAAAACATGATTGAATCCTATTTTCGTATTAATAGATGTAAGTAATGTATGGAATGGTCTTTTGATCGAAGATTTCAATCAGTTCTTGAGTTGGAGAAACAGTTGGTAACATAACATCACGCCTGTATTTCTCCAAAGTGTTAAGCAGAGATGTTCTATCGCCAAAACCTATATCTGACCATTTTGAAAACAACATCCCGTGCACATGACGTTTAGTCTTTCGTCGTCGAGTAGTACAAAAAGAAAAAAAAAAAGAATCTTTTAAGTAGGTAAATTAACTACGGCAACTGCTCATCTGTTGTTACATATTTGTCAAGTTAATCAGAATGTGTGCCTTTCGATATGTCCAATCAACTCAGCCTATCGCAGTCCACTGCTGGACATAGGCCTCTCCCAGTCTGCGCCACAACACCCTTTCCTCCACCTTCCGCATCCAGTCTGTCCTAGCCACCTTCTTTAGGTCGACCGCCCATCTAGCTGGGGACATCCCACACAACACACGTATTCGATACATCCAATATGCTATCAATCCAATATTAATATATTGAGGTATCACACCTTGATAACCTAAAGATATTAATACTTTGCCAAGACTCCATACTTTACCATATCTACGGATAACTTTGCCAAGTAAAACGAACAGAACAGTTTTTAGAAACAGATAACTTACTCGACATCCACTAAGATACGTAAAAAGATTACAAAGTTTACTTAAGATCAGAGCCAAAGTTCTCAGTGCTGGCTTGATCTAATATACTTCAAGATGAAGATTTCATTACACTGTTAGTAACTGGAGAGTTCTATAGTTCTATCTTTCTTTGTGTATGGCTGGGGATCAAGAATTCGAGATCTAATATTCTTCTTAGAATGAAGATGGCAATCTAAGTGCTCCGTGTGCCGCTGGTGTGTAACCAGCGGCACACGACACGTCTGTGGCTGCCGTCGACAACGTGCCGCTGGCGCTCATGTATTTGAGCGTCGTACTCAAATACACGAATGGCACGTTGTCGACGGCAGCCGTAGACGTGTCGACGGCACGCGTAGACGTAATTGCCTCTTACTAGAATCTAGGTACTAGAAGCACTTAATAGAGTCGGCCGAGAAATTGGCTACAAGTTTGGCACTTTCAATAGCGTCCATCAGTTCCTGTTGTGCGCTTTAATTGATCCCAATCAATATTACACAAACTATTGAGTAATATTGATTGGGATCAATTAAAGCTGTATTGATGATCAGCTGCTGTTATTAATTCATGAACCATAGTTAGCTGTGCACATGCAAATATAACTTTCTCTGAAGAATGTGAAGAAAATAGAACTGATATTTTGATATAAGCACAAACACTCAGAAAGGCAAATGAAGGAAAGCAAACTATTGGATGTAACGACTGAGAGAAAGGAACACACACAAACTAGTAAATATCTTAGGAAGACTACTGAGAAACAAGGGATTTAGGATTCAGACTAGCTTCTGCCCGCAGCTTCGCCCGCGTGGATGTCGGAAATAATCCCATGGGAACGTGCTGCCGGGACCAGCAGTACCATATGCCCCAGGATGTCATCTATCTCCTTGCCAAATTTTATCGAAATCCGTTTAAACAACTAAACGGATGCTTGCAGTGCAAATTATTAGTCGACCTAAAAAGGATCCTCTTTTGTTTTACTTACGGACGCAGCTGTGGTCATCATGCGCACGGGATTTTGTTTTCAAAATGGTCAGATGTAGGTTTGGCGATAGTACTTTCGAATTTACAATATTAGTAAATATGGGTTACTCGAGATAGATGAATTCACGTGAACCAATAGCACTCCAAGCATCCCAAAATCAAATTACCAGACAGACATGAAAGTTTTAAGTAGCAAACTAAATCTACTCCCGATACCCACTTCGGAAATCAGTATCAAAGGGATTGGAAGGTCCCAATACCCGAAGGGGTCCCGAATCCCCCGAAGTCAACCGAACATGGCCGAAGCTGAATCGAAACGCTGAAGGTAGGGATCGCAATAAAAATAAAGGCATCAGAGAAAAGCCGATTTATTCCAATCGTAGGCTTACGAGTAAACTAGGAAAATATTTATCACAATGTCGATGGAAAAACATGGAGGATTCTGAGGGTATCGATAAGATGTAGAGCGCTGAAATAGTAAGATATGCAAAACGGACGTATTATATAAAATGTTTTACAATTTGCAAAGACAAATTCCACAAGATTAATTTATAAGGTGTTTTGCGAAGAGGAGACGGTCAATATTTAGTATGTTCATGTACTGGAATTACGAGGAAACATTCGAGTGTGGCGTGTTTTTTTATCTTCGATGAGGAGGAGTAGGTAATATTTTTCAGAACCTTGACTTGTAATCCATCCCTCCATCAGAAACTGGTCTGCCTGTCCGTCAGTTATCCGTATGAGTTCCTTGCTGGGCGATCATAATTTTTTAATGCGTATGTAAATGATACATGATATTTACTGACAGTTTAGCGTTTTAGCCATTCGCATATTCTTCCGCTTGCGTTCTTCATACTCTCAAGCAATGCTTCGAGATGGTCGAGACTGGCGCTATCTATCACCCGCGACAAAACATGGGTAACAATGTGTATACAGCCCCGTTTAACGCTACAGTTGACATCGAGGGCAAAGCATAATGTGACATTTTCTTTTTATAACTATCTTTTCCTATAGCTTCTCATGCCAAAGCTTCTGGACAGAAAAATATCCTACTACTATTATAAATGCGAAAGTTTGTTTGTTTGTTACTATTTCAGGTAAAAACTACTGAACGGATTTGGATAAAATTTGGCACACGGATAGTTTATAATCAGGATTAACACATAGGATACTTTTACACCGATATTCCCACGGGATCTAAATTTATGCGGGTGAAACCGCGGGGCGCTACTAGTATTATAATAATAGTATATTTAGAGATTATTTCATTCGAACCGTGGTATCGATACGCGAGTACATTTTGTACTTACAAAAACCAAGCACAAACAAAAGTAAAAAACTTTATTAGATTTGAAAAGCTGCCTCGATTCCCGGGCCAACTTTGGCAAAGGCGATTAAAAAGGTAGAAGAAAAAAGTTGTATTAAAGACATAAAAATGTTTGATATAGATCGAACTACTAAAATATACCAATAACGTCTCACATTATAGTAGAAATATATGTACAATTTAGATGCGAAGATACCATTTATTTTCCGTTAAACCATTGCGTGTATGAAAACCATAAAAAGTTTCCCATAGTCGGTCATAATGCGTGCTAATAAAAATGTGAAAAGAGAAAATAAATCAGAAAAATATCGCTGTTTTCAAATTCGCCTTCCCTGTGTGTCTTTGGTAAACCAGGTCGAAACTACTATAGAAGCTATAAACCTAGAAAGAACATCTATACTATATTATATTATCATCTATAAGTATTAATACAATCTATAGTAATATTAACGCTGAAGAGTTTGTTTGTTCGAACGCTCTAATGTCTGGAACTGCCAGTCGGATTTGATTTTTCTTTTGATAGCTCAATTCTTAACAAAGGCTATTAAACATCGAGCGAAAAGAAAATAATAAAAACAGAAAGAGAGCTATGCGAAAACGAAATACGGGCGGGTGATGCGATACGACCGGGAGGGTTGGGTAACAATAAATTTCACGCGGACGAAGTCGCGGACAGAAGCTAGTTAGTTAATAAAGAGGGCAACACAACTATCAGTTAACTGCTTAAGCAATTAAGTAAGGGGGTTAATGCTAAATTAAACGTATAATAACATGATATAGAATCTTCACGCATTGAAATCTCAGGAGGTTTGAAAGACGAGTATCACATTCGTACTTTCCTGATGGTATTTAACCCCAAGGGAGAAATCTATCTTCATTTATAGAGTTCAACTTCCTTCCATGTTACGTAATCAATGTTTCGTGAAAAGTAACTGTACTGTCCGTTAGTGATATGGGTAGATGAGAACAAAAATATATATTGCGCCCACAATACTCCCTCGGACCTAATTTGAATATTATGATGGTGGAGTCTTGCATCAAAAGATACGGGCTAATGATGACAATTATTTATATATTTAGTAGATACCCATAAAAGGTACTTAATTTTATACTTCAAAAATTGCGGATCAAAGGACCAGTCAATCTATTCTGATAAAATGGCACCATGACAACTTAGGTGAAGTGAGCTGTCAATAGTGTCAATCCCTACCATCAGGTGAAATGACCAAATCAAGTCATTTAAATTCAAACTGGGCTGGGAATCAGCACTTTTATGGACGTTAAAATTACATAAGACAGTCCTGGCCCAAAACGCCCGCCACCACTTCCTAGTGCTTTAGCTGGGAAGAAGAAACTCACTTCAGCCAATTTTCCCGGCGAGATTTTTACAGAATAAGACGGCAGAAACTGAAATGGGAACCCTAGAAGCGGTAGCACAATAAGAAGTAGAAAAACAGACAGACGTCGAAAATCAATTTATCTACATCACATAGTTATTCAAGGCGCGAGCCGTTGGAGCACCAAGCTAAGAGATATGCGCGATAATCTAATGACTTACCTAATTTGGTGAAACGCTCGCTATGGAATGGAAAGGTACTGTTTTTGATGGAACTGTGGATATCTTAAATGAATGTTGTTTTGTTGAAGTAGACTGGTGTTTTAATGGCAACATGGATGGACTGGATGAGGAAAGCGGCTCTCCGCTTAGATATATTAACGCCTATTTTTACAGGTAACATAGCATAATCAGACTATTGTGTTCCCACTGCTGGGTCACAGGCCTTTTCTCTGTAAGAGGGAGTGGGCCGTAATCCACCACACACGCGGCTCAGTGCGGGTTGGTAATGTTACATGTCTTTGAATTTTTGGTTCCAGAACATGCCGGTTTCCTCACGATGTTTTTTCCTACGACCTACAACACGTAAGACGCGGCCGTTTCCGCAACACTGTTTCGGTATGAAACATTATATAACATGACTGAACATAATAATATGTCAGGTAAATAACAGATTTACGCAAAATAAACATTAGATGGGTTAGTATTAGTAAATGTTATTAGCGTCAAACAAATAAATGATACGATAATTTCGACACCATTTTTTGTACCAAATTATTTCATGCCGAGAGCTAAGCCATAAGTGGTTGGAAATGATTTCCCTATGGAAACGACAAATTAATCACCACATTCAGTAAGTTATAGCTCTGTTAATATAACAGGTGGTCAGTTATATTTTTATACTGTTCCATAATTTTTGGGAGATGACTTATATTCTTGGGGCTTGTGGCTAAATAATAATAGCCGCACGGTTCGAACGATCAAGGTAAACTACGCTTGCTGAGGTTGGTCCGCGGATCCCTTCGTTCCTCGGAAAGCATGTTAGGCTGTTGGTTCCGGCTGTCATTCATAAATCTGCGACAGTCGTTACAGGTCGGCAGAAACTCGAAAGTCTGACAAGCTGTCTTACCAAGGGGTATCGTATTACCTAGTTACTGGGTTGTGGAGGTCAGATAGGCAGTCACTCTATCTAAAATACTGGTATTTAGCTGCATCTAGATAGACCTGAAGCCGCAAGAAAAGGCTAGGCAGATGATACTAATACTTCTTTAGATGAATCACGTTTGGAAGAATAAAAAAAAAAACACTTATCTATCTATATGTATAAAAGGGGTTTTTCGAAATTCCACCCCTAAAAGAGTAAAATCGGGGGATTTTGTTTGTATGAAAAACCTTATTCCTTGAGTTAATAAACTTGAAACTTGGCACAAATACTTATCTAAGTAAATTATGAAGTTTGCCATTTTATGTTTTTCTAAACTACTCCCTAAAAGGGGATTGGGGTGTTTCCAAGTTTGTATGGAAGAATTTTAGCGCGCGGTCCGATTAACTCGAAACTCAGTATTTATACCTACGATCAAAAGTAAAGAATAATGTGTATCAGGGTTTTCCGAAAATTACCCCTGACGGGCTGAAAAAGGGGTAGTCAATTTTACAGGGGAGGATTTTACTGTATGGCTTGATTAACTCGAAAATTAGTATAAATAATCTTTGAGTCAAGTTATAAATACATCCCAAACGATTTTTTTTAATTCCACCCTTGTGGGGGTGAAAAGCGGGGATACCGTTTATATGAAAAATCTTCTTCATTAGGTTAATAAACTTGAAACTTTTCAAGAATACTCGCCTAAGTAAGTAATAAAGTTTATTATTATAAGTTTTTCAAAACTACCCCTCAAAGGGGGATCAAGGGGTGTTGAAGTTTGTGTGGAAGTAATTGAATGCTCGGTCCAACTAACTCGAAACCTAGTATTAATACTTTTGACAGAAACTAATTAATAATAAGTATGTAAAGTTGTCGAAAATTGACCCCTGACGGGGCAAAAAGGGGTAATCCTATTTTTAAGGGGAGGATTTGAACTTGAAACTGTATGTTACATTTTCACACCTAAACCACTGAACTTCTGATTTGGCAAAGAGATAGATGGCATCCTGGGGAAGGACATGCTTTTTATTCAGGTAGCACGTTACCGTGGGATAATTTCCGACAACCACGCGGGCGAAGCCGCGGGCAGAAGCTAGTTCTTCATAAAATTATATAGCTTCTGCTATTCAGCAGTCCGTAGACAATTTAATTGGCATAAAGTAGTAAACTCGACCATAAACATAAAGTTTATTAAACCAACTTACCCCATACCAGTTATTGAAGATAACTAAGATAAAACAAACACTATTTTGCTTGAAACCAACCTAGAATAAACAAAGAGGGGCTTTTTGGTCCAGCACTCAAGTTATCTTCAATAGGGATAAAGGACGTAATCTGAGCATCGTAAATTTTAGAACTTTGACTGAATAAATTCAGAGGTAGAGATAAACAACGGGATGTTTAGCCACAATGGGGTTAATTCATAAACGATGACTAAAGTTAAGTAACGTTTAAACGTCGTAACAAAAATGTATGGTTAAACAGTCGCTAATCACTACTTAACTTTAAGCAACGTTTATGAATAAAGGGGTTTATTGTAACCTTGTGTAAGGAACAGATCACGAAACTGTTTTCATGCATTTAATTGTTCCATATTGGCAATTCAAGTCAGCACAAACTGAAGACTAAAGAAACGTGAATGGAAGATGGGATGATGATGATGATGATTTTTCACTTCGGCGTCACTCGAAATGAAACGATCTCATGGTTATAGGTGTTTTGGCAGAAACGAACTTGGACACATTACTTACGTAGGAAACAATACTTAGGAACTTATATTGAACACACCTGACACCTCACCTGCACACGTGAGGACCTAATGTTGCAAAGAAATATAAAAATATAGCCTACTCCTACTATATATAATATTATAAACGTGAAAGTTTGTATGGATGGATGGATGGATGTTTGTTACTCTTTCACGCAAAAACTCCTGTACGGATTTGGATGAAATTTGGCACACAGATGGTTTATAACCAGGATTAACATATAGAATAGTTTTTATCCCGATATTCCTACGGGTTCGAAACTTATACGGGTGAAACCGTGGGGCGCAGCTAGTAGATATTTTATAAATTTTCACGTTATTCTTGCCATCACGCAAAGAAGAATAATACTTAGGACTAGGATAATGTGAAAACAGCCTGAATGGTGCAGAAGGGACCACTTACAGTCATAGCCCAATCAAATCAGGAATTTGTTAAGCTAGGCAGAAAAACTACTAACGTATGCCTGCGTTGTTGCCTTTTTGGCACAGGCGTGAGGCACACTTTCCTGCCAATTTCTTACATCGGACTTTACCTTTTTACTTGATCTTTATTTTTTTGTTTTTATCTGAGGGGCAATTCTTGTAAATTTAAGAACGTTCAAAGTCTAGTCGCAGTGTCATCTCGCGCGACAAACAAATGTCAACAATTTTTCAAAATGTGGGAAATTTGAGGTATTTTTGACAGATTGAGACTGAAATTAGACTGTGAACGTTCTTAAAATTACGAGAATTGCCCCTCTGATCTCAGTCTCAATCTGTCAAAAATACCTCTAATTTCCCTACATTTTGTTTTGGATAAGTTTTGACATATTTTTTGTTTGTCGCCGAGATGAGACTGCGACTAGATTTCGAACGTTTTAAATTACGAGAATTGACCTTCTTATGTATGTATCTGGTGTATTGTGTGTCTTTTAGTCTGTGCTAATTAAATTTACTTTCTTTCTTGTTTAGCCTGGATCTGTAAGTGTAGTAGTAAAGTCTGTCTGCATCTCGCAGCCCTCTTCACCTTTACAATACAAGTCAACAACATATGTACTTCCCAACGTACCTAGTTTTATTAGCCAGTCGTCTTTAGAAAGTATTGCAACAATATTACGTATAATATATATATGAATAGTGATATTTTCGACACAACAGGACGGAAAACAAGTTTCCAACAGCGGAATAAATTCTTTGCAATAAAAATGGAGTGAAGGGGAGAGGGAGAAATCCGAATAGTAACTATTATCATCCGAATAAGAAAAGTAGGGAAAGTTTATCGATCGGGATTATTGGGGAATTGTACCACGTAGGTTTAGTAATATAATAGAAAGCTCCGAGGAATATTATAGTCGGAACGTGGTCCTTATATCCGCATAGATTGCATCTTAGGAGGGGTTGATAATATGATGGGAGGTCAATTCTTGGCGACGTTGATTATAATATACAAGCCGGGTGCTCGATGGGATTACCCACAGGGAAAAAAAACAAACGAAATTCCATACCCTATTTATCCCCTTTAGGGGATACATTCTCAAAAAGCCTTCCTTAGTGCTTACTTTTGGTATAATTATATGGAACTCTTGTGCAGTATAAGGAACTTGTGTCAAAAATCATGCTTCTAGGATTAATTAATTCACTGCCAGACAACGCACAGCCTAAACGGCTGGGGTTTAGGCTGTGCGTTGTCTGGCAGTGAATTAATACAAGATTTTTATCAAGTTGACGATAAGTAGACAAGCCAAAGTCCGAGAAAACAAGCTTTAAACTGACCTTCAGTTTTGCAATACAATGAATTCAAGTGTATGTTGATTTAAGGTACTTTATATAACATGACGCCTGTATTCCCCGAAGGGTAAGGCAAAGGTGTGATAGTACACCCACATTTCACCAGTTATGTCTCAAGTCCCATGTGATAGTACACCCACATTTCACCAGTTATGTCTAGTCCCATGTAATAGGGGCCGAGCCATCAACCGAGGACAAATCCGGACTCCAGGCTGATACAGAGAAATTCCTGATGGATAAACCAAATAACACTTTGGCTAACTTGAAATACCCAGGACCTCATGCTCAGCAGTAGTTCTTGTGACCAACGAAGTATTGCATACAAATAGAAATGAGTTCAAGTGTATGTTGATTTATGATACTTATTCCGGACAATACATATTCTGCGACACAAATACAGAATTTCAAATGTAAATTCGCGACCGTCTGTCTGGCTGAGTGTGGACGGTAGTAAAATGGTAGTCAAACATTTTGAAAGTCGTTACTACGTGATTACCCAATTACGTTACATTTCAAAACATCCGATGTTTGATGTACTTCTGAACTATTTCTAGCTGTTTCTCACATCATCGACAATTGCTAAATCCAGATGAATTCAAGGGATGTCAGAAGCTGTTGCCTATTTCGACTGCTCAGCACTTTTGCACACGCTTAACACTGAATGCTAAGCTAACATTGCGAACTGAGACGAAGATGGAAGGTCTTTGTTAAATTCTACCAAAAACCAGCCAAGATAAGCAGAAGAGTGTTAAAAAGTGTACATTCTACAGCCAAATACATATACAAGGTGGAGACGACAATACTACAATACATTAAACTGCATATATCTAATGACGTTTACATTTTGCATACGATATTATAATTCAATCAAATATATCCAATATTTTAGTAACTATAGCTAGTCAAAGATTGGTAAAACCCATAGATATAATATTTCTATGGTAAAACCCACAGTCGGCCCATCACTGCTACTTAGTTTGTTTGATAAAAATCACGTTTTCCATTTCGATGTTAGGATTGATTTGATAGTTCCAAAATACTATTATGGATTTATATTGCCAGTGTTTTCATTTACTATCGCATTGTTGTCTCCATATTGTATATGACAGGCTGAAAATCACGATAAAAGAAGCGACCCTACTGCACTAAAACAATCAGCATTATGTAGCATCTATATGTATTCACATTATGAATTATAGTCGCTTTTAGTGTTCGTCTATGTGATTGCATTATTCTTCTAAAAAACGCAACGGATTTTGATGCGATTTTCATCAACATTTAGAGAATTTATTCCGGAAGGTTTTATGATGTGTATAAAACATTCATACTAAACTTACATCTCGCTGTGAAGTCGTATAACCGCGTGAACAGGGACAGGTCGTTTATGTCATAAGAAGATATTTTACTAACACATACCATCCATGACTCGGGAAATATTTCATCGATGCTAAATGTCAGTGAGTTACACCGTGACGAATCAAGTATGTTGGCAGTAGTGTATTACGTAGCTAGTTGCAACATTCCACTCAAAGGTCTCCAAGCTAATCGTTGACGCTAAAGTTCTCACAAAATACTCTAAGTAAGAGTGCTTCAAACGAGAGCCCAAGACAAAGATCTAGTTAAATGCCATGCTAGTGTTGCAAGGAACTGAAACTTAAAATCGCACCAGCTTCCTTCAAATAGTCAGAAAGTAAAGTAAACCCTCATTTCGCCAGTTATGTTTTTAACTTCCATGTTACAGAGAGCGATCGTTTTATTTATTTAGGTCTAGCTTCTGCCCGCGACTTCGTCCGCGTGAAGCAACTTTCTTATTTTTTTTTCCGTAAGAACCTTCTACAAAGTATTAGAAAACTTAAAAAAAAGATGGAGGTATCGGTAAAGTCGTTCTCAAGTTATGACGTGACCAAGGGAAATAAAGATTAATTTTTATATATATAGATGACTAACAAAAGATATACAACACCATGGTAACGAACACAAAGACCGAGCTGCTGCTGAGAAATTCAAAAAATCCAAAACCATTTTGCCCTAACTGGAAATCTTGGAACCCAGCACCCCAATTGCGGAACACACTTTCACTCACCGAATACCATTTGGACCGAACTAAAAATCACGGAACCCGGCGGCACCCCAATTGGCACCCAATACACTTCAAAGGATTTTGAAGGATATTGCTGATCCACTACTGTTAGAAAAGTTCGTATGCTCGACAACGTAAATGACGCAATGAATGATGTTGAATTGTTAAAATGAAAGGGATTGCCATTCTAAGTGTGTTACCCCGCAGGATCCCATGTAAGTCATTATCTGCCTAGCCTTTTCCCAACTATTGGGGTCGGCCTCCAGTTTAACCGGATACAGCTGAATATCAGTATTTTACATGGAGCGACTGCCTATCTGACCTCCACAACCCAGTTACTGGATAACACGAAATCCCTTGGTAAGGCTGGTCGTCCGATTTTCGGAATTCTGAAAACCCGTAACGACTGTCATAGATCCACGAATGTCAACGGACCACCGGCTGAACGTGCTTTCCCGAGGCACCGAGGATCCCAATTACCCTGCAGGACCCCATGGTCACAAGACCAAACAGCAACTAAGTGTTACAACAGTAATTAGTAAACTAAACGAGAGGCGGTAAAGTAAATATGGTAAACACGCCGTCTTCATTAGTATTGAATTACTGAAGGCGGTTTGTTTAACGATTGACCATTCCGATTAATCAATCTTGCGTGCCAGCTGTCGGGACAGGCGTACTTAAGGGGGAAGCGCTAGGGTAGACCGGACGATTCTAATTTTCATACGTATTTTTTGCAATTTGCAAGTTAGTGCCAGGTTGTATGTCGATCAAAATATGATTCGTGACCGTTACAAATATGTATGTATTTACAGAATTATAATCATTAGAATCATCAATACAACTTTCAAAAAAATGTAATTGTACTAAAAACAGCCTCGTCTTTTATCCTGTTAGATACGATAATTGTATGAACAAGAAAAAACGTTAGGCTTGGGGCAGATGAATTCGTAGCCTTAACAAGAGAATGTCTACCACAGTAATTCATTTTTGAGCTTAATATCACTATTCATTACAAAGAGGTATTCCACTTAGAGCACTGCAGTGCGATTCTGTAACCATCTCACCGTGATAACCTAGGTGAAGTGAGCTGTCATTCCCACTTAATGCTAGGGATTGACACTATTGACAGCTCACTCTAAGCTCACTTCACCTAACTTTTCACGGTGAGATTTTTACAGAATCGATTGGCTGATTTGAACTGCACTTCCGCGAACCGCACTGAAACAAAATTTCGTAACGCGCAGTTCGGAGGAATAGTTTATCAATATCATCTATACAACAAGATGTACGAAATTTAAAAAATATGGATGACACGTGATCAACTTTGAACGTTAATATATAGGAAACGTGACATTATAATTATAGGTTTTAAGGGTGGCCGTTATTTTGAAAAAAAAAAACAATATGGCGGACAGTGGGTATGGCTCCATATAAAAATCTTCAATCCCCTTTGAATTTCGCGGGCTACGCTGGCGCTTTCGCCTTAAGTGTAAGACCAATCCGTTACGCGGCCATGTTTTCACTATATTGACTTAACGAACCCTTGACCTTTACCCGTTTGTTCTCAGAGATCTTCTTAAAAAACGCTAGGCCCATCTCGAAGACATAAAATATTGACACATTAGTGTTACATATGCAACTTTCGGGTTGAAGATCATTTATAATTTAACAACTCAGCCTATTGAATTCGAGTTTATGCTAAGAGCGTTTTTAAGTGCACCAAAATACCTGGGTTTTGTCGTAAGAATTTAGACACTTGTCCAACCTGTGTCTAATGTCAGCCTAACGTCAAAGTCCATATAACTACTCGTATGTCGTGTTAAATAGGTGTTTATCCTAAGCAACTGATACACACGGTTTTGTAATAGTAAGGCTTTTTTTTTTTTTGGATGGGAAATCATCAAATGACCCCTCCCGCTCTGGGTGGAGCGGAAGGGAGTGTCAGACTCTTACTGACTAAAACCCACCCGTGTTCCTTTCTTAGCCCTTTCTGTTCCAGTGCAGCGGTAACCCTTTCGGACGATCCCGCCGCCCAATAGTAAGGCTCAAATCTAAAACAATTAACATACTTAAACATAAACATTACGCCTGTAATTCATGAAGGGTTAGCCAGAGGTGTGCCTATAATAGTACACCCACATTAGGGGGACAAGCATATTGGTATCAACCGGGTATAAATCCAGACATCAGGCTGCTTCTGAGGAATTCCTGATGACAAATAACTTAAATCTAAATCTAAAAACAATTACTCTAATAAAAACCCGAATCGTAGTGACTAGTTGAGAACTTACGGGATTCGTAACTGGCACTACGTAAATCTGAAGGCCTCTCGTAATTAAAAAACCGGCCAAGTGCGAGTCGGACTCGCGCACGAAGGGTTCCGTACCATTGACTAGGTTAACAACAATAGGTAAAAAAAAATCGCGTTTGTTGTATGGGAGCCCCCCTTCAATATTTATTTTATTATGTTTTTAGTATTTGTTGTTATAGCGGCAACCGAAATACATAATTTGTGAAAATGTCAACTGTCTAGGTATCGCGGTTCTTGAGATACAGCCTGGTGACAGACAGACGGGCGGACAGACAGCGAAGTCTTAATAGGGTCCCGTTTTTACCCTTTGGGTACGGAACCCTAAAAACGTCTAAAATCTAGTCGCAACCTCATCTCAGCGACAATCAATATCAAAAACCTAGAGGTATTTTTGACAGATTCAGATTAAGATTAGAATACGAACGTTCCTAAAAATACGGAAATTGCCACTCTGGTCCTTGTCTCCGCATCAACACAGCTTGTCCAACGAAAATTCGATTTCGTCAGCCTGTAGAATCCAATTCAGAAAACGAAAAGGCAAACGTTGTTGGTCCTGTAACCTCGCCCATCACCGACCGCTACCCTATCGGTAGGCATAAGTTTTAACTACATATTACTTTAACTGTCCCATCTCGTAACCCGAACAAGTCCTCTACATTGCCCTCCGTATCTGCGGGCACTTAGATCCGAATTTATTGACCATTTAGACGCTGATATTTTCCGCATCAAGTAAAAGTAGGTTTAGTTCAATTTACTGGTTCATTTGGCGTCTTAACTGTCGTTTAATTGGTGGTCAAGGATAATTGATTGCTGCGGTTAAATGTTGGATGGGTAAACATCAAGATTTTTTCTGAACCACTTTTGTACCTATACGTTTTTGTAGGATAGGTAATAACAGCATAATCATTCTATAATGTTCCCACTGCTGGGACACAGGCCTCCTTTCTGTGAGAGGGAGCGGGCCGTAATCAACCACGCGGGCCCAGTGCGGGTTGGTAGATGTCACATATCTTCGAATTTTGGTTCTAGGACACGCCGGTTTCCTCACGATGTTTTCCTTCGCCGTTTTGAGAGCAGTCGTAAAGAAAATAATTTACAGAAAGTAAAATGCCTGCTTGGGTTCGAACCCCCCACTTACAAATCGTAAGTCGCTGCCGTTACCACTTGGCCACGAGTGTTGTAGGTTGACTTACTTGTTGACAATGCTTATAGGTATCTACTCATAAGCATTATTATTATTACTCATAAGCAAGAATGGCTGCACCTACAGCCATTCAGAAAACCGTAAATATGCAGTCGATCTGTAGGGTATTATAATTATTATGTAGTTATACCTATTGGCAGATACAAGATGAACGAATCGATTAGTCGCAGAAATTTTCCGATTGAATGAAAGTTCAAAGTTCAACCCGAACCTAACCCAAAGTCAATCTAATCGCACAAATAAGTAAACTAATGAGATTTCTCAGAAAATTCCATTACAAGAATACATCTCCAAGGGTTTAATTCGAAAACCTCTGCGGCTTTTCTAAGTCTTGGAAAGCTTTGTTGGATTAGGAGTAATCCAAGCATTAATTAAATTTGCGTAATGCTAACATGTACATGTCGCAGGTTTTTCATAAAATTAGGTTTTTGATCAAAAACCGGAAGATGACACATTTTTAACTCAATTTCATCATAAACCTGTAACAATTTTGATTTTTGATCAAAAACCTGAACTAGTTTTGGTTTATGATAAAGTTCTTGTCAAAATCACGGGTTTGCTTTGTTTTATGACAAATAAATCAATTTAAATGAAATAAATAAAACAATCCATCATCATTTGCAACGTAGAAAGAAAACAATTATTTATTTATCAAAATTTTACATCCATGATCCAATCAATATTCTCCTCCTTCAATCCAATTATGAAATTAAATGTTTCAATTCCACGTACCTACCTATATTAATGTGATTTTGATAAGCCGCGAAAATGAAATTTCGTAACTATTAAATACGATTAAACTGAGTCAAAATTAAAAAAAAAAATGTAATAAAGAAACGTTTACCACGTGCTTGCTTTTTTATAAATCTGCTAGTATGCTTTATTTATTATGACAGTTTGTTGACTTGTGACATCTAATGTATATCAGATTGATCATAAACCAAAACTAGTTCAGGTTTTTGATCAAACATCTGGATTGTTACAGGTTTATGATGAAATTGAGTTAAAAATGTGTCATCTTCCGGTTTTTCATCAAAAACCTAATTTTATGAAAAGCCTGCGACATACATACACATCAAAATACAAAACCTTCTGTATTTCTTGCAGCATCATGCTGAGATAGGAGCCTTTTTGACCTCGCACAGCGGGGTAATTGCGTAACACTTTCAGTAGTAATGGCTTTCATTTT
This sequence comes from Apamea crenata, assembly GCA_949629185.1. Classification (NCBI taxonomy): domain Eukaryota; kingdom Metazoa; phylum Arthropoda; class Insecta; order Lepidoptera; family Noctuidae; genus Apamea; species Apamea crenata. The sequence goes on from OX451375.1 coordinate 2,473,265, forward strand.
GACAGTGCAACAACATTCATTGCGTTCAATATCCTTCAAAATTATTCAGATTGTGATTGAAAGTTTGTTACGCAATTAGGATGCAGGTCTTCCTGCTCCTTGGATGACCCAAAATATGTATTTATTTATTTAAACATTTCGCACAAAAAGGTACAAAGGCGGACTTAATGCCTTTGGCATTCTCTACCAGTCAACCAAGGGAGGTGAAGAGATTAGATGGCAGGTGCTTTGATTGAGAGGAACAATGATAAAAAACCTATTAAAATTAGGTACACAAATACATAAAAAATGCCACTGATGTCGCAATTAACGTGACCAACTACTGGGCTCAAACTTTTAAAAAACATAACTACGAGGAAGAGTACCATCGACACAAAAAGAACAAGAATTGTCTGTATGTGTATCCTGTGCGTGTCCCATGTATTACTTTATCTTTCTTTTCTTTCAAGCTTTCCTTTTTCATTGTATGAAGTTAGAAAGTCGGTCAAAAATTCGGATGGGAGGACTCTGATGCTAAGACTCTGAGTCATGATCAAACGCCTCATGGTAAATACTTAACGCTTTATTTGATTACAGCAATTGAACCCCGAGACCTCTGTGTTACTTACTGAGAATTTTTTTAATGATCCACTGTCCTAATGGCCGAATGAATGTTTTGGATTTTGTAACAGCTGCAGCGTCTTGTTTTTAAATAATCGTTTTGAGGCTTTTTGTGAGCCACATTTTATACTTTGATGATGGCGATTAGAACAAGTTTTTAGGTTGCTTTTCACACCAGGTAATATGTTGTTTTAATGATATGATGTCATAATTCCAGTGCGAGAGAGAAAGAGCAATATTTGACCGATAGCAATAACCCTTTTTCGCATTGGAATAATGATGGCACATTCATCATCTGCCTAGCCTTTTCCCAACTATGTTGGGGTCGGCTTCAAGTCTAAGCGGATGCTTAACTGCCCGCCTCAGCCCAGGTCAGTGTCCGACTGTCAGGTTTCAGACGACCCGTAACGTCAAAGATCCATGACACCCGGGATCAACGGCTTAACATACTTTCCGAGGCACGGAAGGGTCTCGGCATGTAAAGATGGTCACCCATCCATGGGCCAACCGCGGCAAGCGTAGCTTAACCTGATCGATCGATCTGTGCGGCTGTTATTACTTAGCCACGGGTCCGTCGGCCTCATGATGGCAGAGTATACATCATAATACGGGTATCGTGAAAATTTAAATCCTAAGTCTGTTTTGTGAATTCTTGAATGAATGGATACCTACATTCACCGATCAAAAACCGAATCTAATGTTTGGTAATTTCAGCATTTGTAAGCAGCTTTCCTTTATCGTTTTCCTTATTCCATGCGAGCAAAGCCGTCTACAAAACCTAGTTTAGAATATTATAATCAGAGGAATGCCATTTGTCTTTAGAATTACGCCTGTCTCCGTATTATATCATATTGTCTGCGTCTTTGTGATAGGCATCAAGAGGGTGGAGAGAATTGGGGGCGCGAGGCGCGGCTTCAATTAAGTATCTGTCTAGTATTTGTTTAGTCTATCTATGCCTCCCAGCTTTATATTATTTGTGTCTAAGCCACACACGTATTATTGCTTAAATGAAAATTATAGCCTCAAAATTGTAATACATCATTTGAGCAGTGGTGGCCCAGTGGTAACTAACGCCCTGACTTAGTGCTCATACACACGAGCGACACGTGTCAACGACAGAGGCACCCACAGCCGTCGACGAGTGTAGACGTCTGCCGTCGACCACATGCCACGCATGTAGTTGGGCACCTTACTCAAATACATATTGCGGACGGCTGCAACTGCCTCTGCTAATGACGCGTTCAGCTCGTGTGTATGCACACTTGTACACAGTTGTAGGTTGTGGTCGAACCCAGGCGCTTAAATAATTGTAAATAATTTCATCACCACTGCTCTCAAAACGGTGAAGGAAAACATCGTGAGGAAACCGTCATGTCCTATATCTGAAAATTCGCTATGAAACTATACTACAACTACTATAAACTATACAAAATACATCCAACTTTGAAATTCCCTTCCAAAAGAATAATCTTAAGAACAGTAAAGTTCTCGCTAGGAGAATATTCTTGGGAACTTACCATCACTCATCTGCCTGCCTTTTCCCAACTATGTTGGGGTCGGCTTCCAATATAAACGGATGCAGCTGAATACCAGTATTTTACATGGAGCGACTGTCTATCTGACCTGCACAACCCAGTTACTGGGTAATACGATATCCCTTGGTGACACTGGGTGTCAGACTTTCGGGCTACTGACGTAACGACTGTCAAAGATCCACGAATGACAGCCGGGACCAAAGGCTTAACGTGCTTTCCGAGGAACGGAGGGCACGTACGTACGTACGTTTAGTACGTGAAGATGGTCACCCATCCACGGACCAACCGCGGCAAACGTAGCTTAACCTGATCAATCGACCCGTGCGGCTGTTATTACTTAGCTGCAAACCCCATCACTAACAACAGTAAATAAAACAAAAGATCAAAGTTTAATAAAATGATATAGATACAAGGAATAGATAACCACTGTTTATACCCACCCGATAAGTTATTCCACCATTCCAAGGTTTCGCGTCAGTCTTAAGCCGTAACGTGGACTGAATCAGGTCAGGGCTTATGTGTAACGACTTGATGGACAGCATCCATTGTTTATTAATGAAGTCTCGCTGGAGGCATGAAGGGGTTTAGAATGCAGTTCCATATAAAATCCATAGTAGCTTTCATAGAGAATGAAATTTAAAAAAAGAAACAATGTGTGCTTATGACGTCACGATAGAAGTGAAAACTTACGACTAGAACCGAGTATACCCGATTCAGCATCACCTACATCAACCGGACACAAATCCCGACTCCGGGTTACTACTGAGAAATTCCTGGTAGAAAAACCTGATAACACTGTCCGGCCTTTTCTTGTGGATACCCTCCGTCTGGGAAGAATGCAGGGTTATATCAGACTCCTACCGACTGAAACCCCACTGTGCGTTCTAGTACCATGAGTCAGGGGCCCGGGAGATACTTGTACATTCGCCGCACCCACTTTGCCCGACCCAGAACATCATGCTCAGCAATAGCGCAGCGCTAGCGACTGCTAGACCAACGAGGCAGTACACAACAATGCATACGAAACAAAAGCCGACATGTTTCGACAAAAAAACCCCAATTTACCGTAAAACCTTAGGTGAAGTGAGCTGTCAATAGTGTCAATCCCTAGCATGAGGTGGAATGACAGCTCACTTCACCTAACTTTTCGTGGCGAGATTTTTACAGAATAGATCGGCAGTACATCAAAACGTTATGGCTGGTAATACTGACATAATCGCCAGTTAACAAACGAACTCATAACAAACGGATTAACGGAGTAACAGCAGGATGTAGGAGCTTTCTTCGAACATAAACTCACCCGCATTTTATATTTATAACACCTTATGAAAGAACGGATTATATCAGACTGCTCACGTTCTCACATAAAACATAAAATAAAATATACGTTGAACAAACTCGGAATTAAAGGGGATGCGCTAGGTAGGCCGCGAAATTCAAATTGTATTACGTTTTTAACCACCGACAAAAACAGAGGGGTGTTATACGTTTAACGTGTGTATCTGTGTGTCTGTCTGCGCCGCCATCGTAGCTCCCAATCGGCTGAACCCATTTTGTTGTTTGCAATTTGCAGGTCTATAATAATTCTGTCACGTCATATTTGTTACGCACACGAATCATATTTTAATCAACATGACACTGACCTGCAAATTACAAAATACGTAACCAACTTTGAATTTCGCGGGCTACCCTGGCGTTACTCCCTAAAACATACAACACTTCTCCAATTTAACATGGCCTGTAATTGTGTTATGAGAAGCTTCGTTATAATTACTGGGGTATTGTCTGGGGATTACTATGGGTATCACAGATACGGGGATAGCAGAATATCAACGTGTATGTAGAATTGTAGATAGATTTTGATTCTGTCGGGGAAAATGTTGACTCACCTTGCACTAAGCTTTGGTAACAAGGACCAAATAATAATAACTACAATCTACAACCGCCACAAAAACAAGGACCACAAGGACCTTTAGTAGCATTCCCCAGTGTTGACGTAATCCTACTAATATTACATATAAACGCGAAAGTTTTTGAGGATGGAGTTTTGCGTGAAAGAGTAACAAACATCCATACATTATGTTTGTTACTCTTTCAGGCAAAACTACTGAACGGATTTTGATGAAACTTTACAGTAATATAGCTTATACAACAAAATAACACAGGATACTTGGATCGACACTTATGCGGGTGAAACCACGGGGCGCTGCTAGTACATACATAAACTCACCGCTTCCTATGGGCGTAGAAAAACTACAGAACGCTACCTGTTACGATACTTACATTCTCCTTTACACCCTACTTCCTTCCTTGTCGCTCCTTATCCGTAGTATCTGCATTCGCGATTTATTTGTCAAAAATGTAAACAAATATGAATTTATGGAAAAATAACTTTAATTTTATAACTAAAATAATATTAACTAAAATTTCACCTGGAGATGTGCAAATTTTTCGTCGGTTATCAAAAAAAACAACCGCTGTGTCACAACAGTAATACTAATAATACCTACGCGGTTAAAATGTATGGAATCTCATTTTTTTTTATATCATTGATGCTTTTACAAGCGTTTTGATATACAGATTACAAAATAGGTAATTCCAAAAAAATGTGTCCCTGATGATAAGAAAGAAAGAAAAAGTATTTATTGTAACTCTCACAGGAAGATAACCAACTAAACACAATCATAAAAATATAAAAAACAAAATTCATCATCTGCCTAGCCTTTTCCCAACTATGTTGGGATCGGCTTCCAGTCTAACCGGATGCAGCTGAATACCAGTATTTTACATGGAGCGATTACCTATCTGACCTCCACAACCCAGTTACTGGGTAATACGATACCCCTTGGTAAGGCTTCTGACGCGTCGTAAAGACTGTCAAAGATCCACGAAAGACAGCCGGGACCAACGGCTTAACGTGCTTTCCGAGGCACGGAGGGGTCTTGGTATATGAAGATGGTCACCCATCCACGGACCAACCTTGGCAAGCGTAGCTTCACCTGATCGATCGACCCGTGCGGCTGTTATTACTTAGCCACAAGCCCCTAAAAACCAAATGATCATATAAAAAGAAAACTCATAAGTATGACAACGCTCGACCTTTTATCATGTATGCGGTGTAGGAGCCGACGCGTTAGACATATGAAATATTTTCTTACTTTTACGCCTTTCATTCCTGGATTCCTGGTATCTTCCGCAAGTTTTCAAGCAAATCTTTCTTCCCATGAATGTGATAAGTAAAGGCGGTTAAGATAAGTACTACTGTCGTTTTTTCTTCTAATTAAAGTCGTTACAGGTAACGAGACACTTCAACATTCTCTAGTATACGTTGAGTGTTACTTGTTAGTGTTATTTCTCGAGAATTTCTTTGGAGTCTACCTAGTTTAGCTCCTTTGTCTTTTGAGGACAATTTCTTCCAGTGATGGGAAACTGTTTTTTAGGTTCCGTACCCAAAGGGTGCCAACGGAACCCTATTTCTAAGGCTCCGTTGTCCCTATCTGTCACAGGGCTGTATCTTTTGAACCGTAAACATCACTTAAAATTTTAACAGAGTATGTTCTGGCCGCTACAACAAGAAATAAAAATAAAAACGTCGTATTCCGCGTATTTTGTTAAATATTGTACGGTGGTACGGAACCGTCCCGTGCACGGTGGTACACACGGCTACACATCAAGCTATACATTTCCAGTTTTAGCTGACCTCGCATTGTATAGGTTTTTCGTACAATCAGAAGTCAGCTTATACTGGTTATGTATAGCTTGATGTGTAGCCGTGTGTACGGGTGCGAGCCCGCCTCGCACTTGGGCGCTTTTTAAAGCATTTCACTCTTTATTTTTTATTTTGTGTTAAATTTGCTGTTGCCAAATATTAGATGTTATTCTTTCTTCCTTAGGTAATGACTTCGAAGGTTTATAAAATTGACGCAAAAAAAACCTAAAGGAACTCGTAATGAAGTCGGTACGGTGAAGATTGATCGATGTTCTAGGTCCTAAGCCTTAAGTCACAGAGATCGGATTTGGATGGCAGTAATTCCTAAACTATATTTCACCCGCACTATTTTCTCATCAGAAACATAGGAAACGTAAAGCTGATTAAAAGATAGTTAAAATGTTGACTGGCTTTGAACCACGACTCGACTAAAATGAGGATGGTACAAAAAAGCTCATTTTTTGGATTATCATCATTTTAGCCGAAAGACGCCAAGCACCGCCACTTCAACCGAGTTCTTTTTGTATAGGTCGTAACAATACGTAAAAGGCAGTTATTTTAACTACAACATAACATCACGGCTGTACCTAGCAGAGGTGTACCTAAGATTACACCCACATTTCGCCAGTTATGTTTAAATCCCATGTCCTAAGGGGCGGACATATTGCCTTCAACGTGACACAAATCCAAACTCCAACCTTAGAACCGAACCTCATGCTCAGCAGTAACTCTTACAACTAGACCAACGAGGCAGTTATTATTGCCACAAATATGTATACTCGTATTATTTTATTATTATTTATTTATCCTCACACTGGAACGCCATACAGCATTTACACTAAATGGAGCAAAGCACCATGTGCTACTTTCCATCCATCCTGTGTGCGGTGGACATCGAACGAGTGGCGATGGCTCACGTACGCTCACGCAGCGTGCAAGTGCAGCATTTCTCAATAGCCCCCCCCATAACTCCTTCCATATTGCGCACATTTCTTGCGAATTTTAGAAACTCAATTTTTCATGCCTCTGTATCTACGGTACTACAGTGTACGCAAAATAAAACCCTTATTTCAGTACCTACATATTTTCAGATACGGTCCCTTGTGGTGGCGTGTAAATAGACCCAGGTCATAAAGTTATGTAATATCCATTTATATTATGTACTGGGGATATTTTGTACTAGCTGCGCCCCGCGGTTTCGCCCGCATAAGTTTCGATCCCGTGGGAATGTCGGGATAAAAAGTATCCTATATGTTAATCCTGGTTATAAATCATCTGTGTGACAAATTTCATCCAAATCCGTTCAGAAGTTTTTGCGTGAAAGAGTAACAAACATCCATCCATACATACAAACTTTCACGTTTATAATATTAGTAGGATAGGATTCATTTATATTATGTACTGGGGATATTTTGTAACTAGCTGCGCCCCGCGGTTTCACCCGCATAAGTTTCGATCCCGTGGTAATATCGGGATAAAAAGTATCCTATATGTTAATCCTGGTTATAAACCATCTGTGTGCCAAATTTCATCCAAATCCGTTTAGTAGTTTTTGCGTTTTATTTTTAGATACTCAGCTTCATAACAATTTTCATAAATGTTGAGTGCCTATTTCCAGGCAGAATGTACATGGCTCACTCCTATCTACCTGTATTTTAATGTAACCTAACAAACATCCATCTATCCATACAAACTTTCACGGTTTTAATATGAGTAGGATAGGATTCATTTATATTATGTACTGGGGATATTTTGTTGTTTATTTTCTACTCCTTTGTTGGAATTACCACCCAAGTTGGTAAGTTAAACATAATTTAGGGTACCGCAGTAAGTTATTACTAAGCGGACTTGCTGGGGAGTTGCGCCACTTCTTCCCAGCTAAAGCACTAGGAAGTGGTGAATTAGGGCGGGCGTTTTGGGGGAATGTCTTATGTAATTTTGACGTTCAAAAAGTGCTGGTTCTCAGCCTAATTTGAATAAATGACTTTTGCTTCTGTATTTTGTTAGTATTAAACTGAAGGATAAAGGCTTTATATCGTACTGAAGAAGAGCGAGAAAATATCGCCGTGCTTGTTAAAAGCGCATTTTCGATTCTACGTACAGACGCCACCACATCAAGCTACCCGAAACTGTCAAATTTTCTCAATCAACCTGGAACCTTAATGCATTAACAATAAAGTTGAAAATTTATTAAATAAATTTGACAGATTGTAGTAGCTTGATGTGCTGGCGTCTGTACCATGTAATATAGAGTACTTTTTTGAGGCGGTATGTTTTAGGAATGAATGGTTTTCTAACTTGCGTTTTTGCCTCTCCGATACAGAACTGCACCCTAGTTGCGTAACACACTATCAATCAGAATCTGAATCATTTTGAAAGATATTGCTAATCCATTGCTTCATATGTTCGGAAAGTTTGTCTGCTCATTAACATAAATAACGCAATGAATGTTGTTGAACTGTCAAAATGAAACCCATTGCAAACATCACGTTTTTTTTTTTACAAAAAAAAAATTGTATATATGTAGTTTATCAGCCATCTTGTTACCATAACACAAGCATTAGGTTGCTTAGCTTGGGACAAATGGTGCTGTTTGAAATGTCCAGGGGATTTATTTATTATTATTATTTATTATTTATTTATTGCTACTGATACCGAATACGTTGTTGATATACATAAGTTCCTAAAACAGACCTCTGGAAAAGACCTTATCAAGACCTTATTTCTCTGGTTTGCGTATCTGACTGAACAGACAGCTGTGCTGCTGGGGAGTTTGATGTGCCACTTCTTCCTAGCGAAAGCACTAGAGTGGTGAAGGGCGGGCGTTTTGGGGGACTGTCTTTTGTAAGACCTCATTAGTATAATCTGTGGTATTTAGGTCTTAGTTATATCCAGGAAACGGCGAAGGAAAACATCGTGAGGAAACCGGCATGTCCTAGAACCACCACTGGGTTCGCGTTGTAGAACATAGCTCACTCCTCAAAGAGAGGATGCCTGTGTCCCAGCAGTGGGAATAATACAGGCTGATTATGATTTTCAGCAGAGAACGGCTGGTGCCTGATGATGATGATAGTGATAAACGTTTTACAGAGCTCATTGGTATAATCTGTCGAATTTAGGTCTTAGTTAACACCGGGAAAAGCGTTCCTGGATTTTTTTTGCTCTAAAACAACTGTTTAAACGCTAAATTCCGCCTGATGAATGATAATAGCTAAACCCCTTTCAGAAAAGGCTTTAAAATAACAAAGTTTGTGTACAATCCACTTCGCGGCTATTAGGTGGAATATTACGTAAATAGCTTTACTTTAGGACGTATCACACATTACAGGGGCGGTTCAGACAAACGATACACGTGTTCTGACTAACATAACCCTGTTTCACGTTTATGACACGTCTTTAAACTAAAATATTCATACCCTCATACTCTCTTTAACAAAATATGTTTTAGGACAGAAGGACCAAACTGCGGGGTAACTGCGTAACACACTAACAGTAAGAATGGTTTTCATTTTGACAGTTCAACAACATTCATTGCGTTATTTACGTTGCTTAGCAGACATATTTTTGTCCAGGGATATTATTATTATTTCCTTTATTCAAAATTACACATATAAATTATATTTTTAAATATTTGAATATAAAAATTTTAAAAACATTTAAAAATATAAAAAATAGTAGCCCACCGGTATCGGGAACAGGGTCCAAGCTACCGGCGGTCAGGGCTCCAGAGAGAGGAACCTCCTGACAATGCGAGCCGTGTCCAGAAGTACCGCTTTCTGAATCAAGCCCTTGATCCAGCTGCCCAACGAGAGCCTCCTCAGGTGTTGGTCGAGGCTCTTGGCTATTAAGCCATTGGCTGTCACGACTATCGGCACAATGATCGCTGAGTCCACATCCCACATGTCGACAACCTCGCGAGCCAAGTCAAGATACTTATTATTATTATTATTATATTTTTCGAACATGGATTGACAATATCCTTCAGAATTATTCAGATTGTGATAAGTGTGTTACGCTGATGCTGGATTGTGGTTAGTAACAGCAGCACTCCAATTGTTGAACACACTTACTTTCACAATCCGAAGGAGTTTAAAAGAAATTCCTAACCCATGTTTGAAAAACTCGTCTGCTCGACAACTTAAATAACGCAACGAATATTGTCCATTTGTCAAAATGAAAGGCATTGCAATTGTTAGTGTGGTACAGAATTATCCCGATGCTTTTGGCATAGCAATACGTTTGATGATATGCAAGAAGTAAAACATGAAGAGATTTTCAGACCATCAAAAGTGAAAGTTCAGATTAAATCTGACGGTACCAAATAGATACTAGAGGAGGCATTACAAGAAGCAGAAAACAACATGGCTAATAATTTACGTCTGTCTGTGAATATAACGGATTAACACAAGTAACTGATGACCGACCACGCCATTGTATTAACAAAAGAACAAACCAGCAACTCAATAGTCCAGCTTAGTTTTATCCAAAGAAGCCATTTGCACCACAAATCACTAAAACCGTTTAGCCCCAAACATTAAACAGAAACAGAACGATGTTTGAAATTCGTTTAGCGCTATTCTATAAGTCATCTTTCTTTCTATAAGGGACACTAGTTTCTTGCCTCGTGAAATTTCTTGTTACCCCGTCCCACCCCGTCGCATCGCATCACCTGTCTGCGCTATTAATTAGTTTCGCTCGGCTCGTAATGGCCGTAGCTAAACTCCCCAAGAATTGGGCAATCAAATGCAAAAAGAATTTTCCAAATCCGACTAGAGATTAGCGCGTTCACACGAACTAAAAAATAAACTCTTCAGCTTTATTATTAGTATAGATTTCTTCCTTCTGCGCAATCCTACTTCATATCCATTAATCCTGAAGAAAAAAATCGTTTACAAAGAAGGGTGGCCCCATTTCATTGCCTTCTTCGGACTATTTATAACAGAATTGTGTACTAAAACTGAATGTTTACAGTCGACGACTGTTACCACGTTTGACGGTCGGGGCCGATTGCGACAAAAAATATATGTAGGGCTGCTTGTATTGAACTGAGTTGTGGATATGAGGGTAGTATTAATAGTTATATTTGTGTTATTGTTATACTTTGTATGTCAGCTATGATTGTGAATAGTAGTATTGTTATTGATGTTATTTCCATTACATGAATCTATTTTTCCTTGTACACTTTCATTATCATTATTATTTATCCAACCTCTCCTCCATTGTACTCGTATGTATATTTTTCAACTAGGTTTAGTTTTCTATAACAACGAAACTGATAAGCAGGTACACGAAATAAGACGTTTCTAGGTCGCCATCATCACTTAAGGCAAAATATACAAACGAAAATTAAACCCACAAAATTATTCAACAACGTTGAGAAATCCAATATAATTCTAATTTTCCGTCCGAGATAATTTATAATGTAACAAATTATTTCGGCTGTGACAGCCCTACCTCGCCCTGAAGCACCCATCGCGATGTAATAAGTAGGGACATCCTCCCACTATAGTAACTGTGCCCATAAGAATTTAAATTTAATGCTAAACGCTTTTTGAATATCCCAAACTTGATTATACGCAATCATTTTATGAACATTTTACGCAAAACCTACTTTGAAATGAGTGAAAGAAGTATGTAAATTGTTTGATCCCGTAACAATTGCACTGATAACGGTCCGTCACGAAGTTTCATTTCATTTTATGAAAGGTGGAGGAATGTTTAATTAAATTGCGTTTCGATCAATAAACGCTTGAGAGACTTTCATTTAAGAACAAGTGAAGAACAAAGAAAACAACTTTCTGTATTCATTGAAATCTGTCCTAAGATAAATAACGACACTGAAAGAAAATTCTTTGCCATACACCTGTTTTCAGTAGCATTTTTGGTCCGAAGACATTACCCTGTGACACACCGTAAATCTTATCTTCTATTTCCGTTGATTACTATTGTGGTCCTAGGATAATAGTGGCTAGATTGCACAATCATGGGAATGTGTGACGAGATGAGACGTAATAATGAAGATTACACTGGAATTCTCGGAGAGAACAAACGAAGATTAACATGTATGCTCAGCAAACGCCAACTAAAGGTCACCCTATCCCCATGCGTACTGAACTACTGAACAAAACATCACAACAGTGTTGTAATAGTCATTTTTTACACAACCACCCCGATCCGATTCGCGACAAGTAAACAACACAACGAGTATCCGCTTCTGAAACTCAATATACGGATATAGACTACGTTTGTGTAGATGGTGTGTCTATAAATGTTTCACACTGTCGTGAGTGCTGTTACGAGTACAAATCACATGCACAAACATGAGGGGAAATACTTTCCAAGTTTACGGGTTCAATATCGGTACATGTATTAATATACATTTACATAACGTACACATCACGCCTGAAATATTTCAATGGTGAGAAGGAGATTTGTAATCAGCTGCGTTTCATTATTTACTTTGAATAAATTACGTCTTATTTGGTGGAGAGCAAACCTTTTCATTGAGAGCAGCGGTGGTCCAGTGGCAACGGCCCCGACTTACCGAGTTGTAGGTTGTAGGTCGTGGGTTCGAACCCAGGGAGGCGCTTTACTTTGTGTAAATAATTTCATCACCACTGCTCTCAAAACGGTAAAGGAAAACATCGTGAGGAAACCGACATGTCCTAGAACCAAAAAATCGAAGACGTGTGACATCTACCAACCCCCACTGGGACCGCGTAGTGAATTACGGCCCACTCCCTCTCACCGAGGGGAGGCCTGTGTCCCAGCAGTGGGGACGTTATACGCTGTTTATGAAATGTTGAAACGGACTCAGTGATGATATGTGGTAAGCCATAGTGTGTCGTTGTTAATAGATAATATGATGATGTTGTAGTTCTCATAAAGTAATTCTCCTCGCGGAATGGGAAATGGAAGGCTATCTTTTACCTATTAGAGGCTAGGCTATAACCGAGAATACTCGGAACGAATAAAACCTAGAAAATAATCGGAGGACAAAACACAGACTTGGGACTACTAAAGCCGCAGCGTTAGAGGAAATACGAATTTTCGTCCATTCGCGGTAATTGAGCTCTTAACCCTGAGAACAGACACTTCTGCGTTGCCATTAAGATCATCATATAGATAGCTTATACATGCGAAATGCGTTAATATCAGCGTGACTGACATTTATTACGACATTTCCCTCTTCAAGTGACAAGAGGAAGAAAATTAGTGTCAGACATTAGTTACAATTTGTGTGGCAATTTGTGTACAAAGGTCTTGATGAAAATCGTGAGTTTTACAGTTCTGCGCACTGGGAGCACTGGGACTTAATGAGGGTTTTTGATTAATGTTTCTGTTGTTGAATGTTGAATCCTGAAAATTGTGGTTTAATTCTGGTTACGATACAGAAGGCCGTCCTTACCGCCTGTCAGTTAAATCCGCACCGCTCTTCAAAGACACCGTGGCTTTACAAATCTCGTTTTATGTGGAGAGCGGAAACGGGAGAGAGTGGAATAGAGGCCCGCTTACCACTCAACACACTTCGTTTACAAACATAAGTGTTCAAGCGTTTTACTGCCCGCTTCCGTAACCTATCGAAATTACAGGATTTCTCATGGTCCTTGCGTGCTTAAATTGCTCATGTTCAAGCACCGTTTATTAAAGCATTGAGGCATTTCTAAATCGATGAGCATAGAAAGTCTATAGACGGAACTGAACCTAAAACTGATGCATTGATATTGATCAAGAATATAGAAGCAGCTAGACTAGCTAGCACTATTCCTAGAGGAGAAAATAACAGTCTAGGAAGGGACAAAATCAATAAAAAGTTGTGTCCATAAATCCAATGTCTTTATTACCTTCATACTTCATCCATTCCAAGAAAAGACGAAACCAAGAATAATACGAAAATAATATAACGACGGCAATGTATTTCTGGTTCGCCGAATCATTGTATATTTATGACCAATTAAAATACGATTATTTCAGATTATGTAGAAGGAATCACTTCATTAGGAGACATATTTATCGATATTATTCTCGGTTCTAATCTGCTTCGTTTACGTATATATACTTATTATCCATTTTACTTAGAGGGGAAGCGCCAGGGTAGAATAGAATATTCTTTACTAGCAGCGCCCGCGGTTTCACCCGCATAAGTCGCGATTCTGTGGGAATATCGGGATAAAAAGTATCCTATGGGTTAATCTTGGTTATAAACTATCTGTGTGCTAAATTTCATACAAATTCGTTCAGTAGTTTTTGCGTGAAAGTGTAACAAACATCCATCAATCTGTCCTCACAAACTTTCGCGGTTATAATATTAGTGGGATTATGTACACCATAAATATTACCTAATATAAACGTAGAAATTTTACGCTTGACACAATGGGCGGTCTTATCGCTAAAAGCGATCATATACAACTTTTGCATGGATTTAGAGAAATTTCACGAAATTCAAATTTTCTCACGTTTTTTTTTCATTTTACAGGTCAGTATCAGGTTGTGTGTTGATTCAAATATGATTCGCGAGCGTAAGAAATATGACTTCACATCATTATAATCATTAAAATCATCAATAGAACAGACCTTACTTCACATAATCCTATTAAATGACTATTTCATGCAAAATCAATCAATAGGATTATATGAACTTAGTATTGATGATTTTAATAATTATAATTCTGTAAACACATACTTATTTGTTACGCTCGCGAATTATATTTTAATCAACATACAACCTGACCCTGACTTGAAAATTGTAAAAAACGTAGGAAAATTTGAATGTTGCTTGCTACCTAGCGCATCCACCTTAATCTACAAATTATACATGCAACATTTTATCTTAGAACACCGGAGCCCCTTGGCAGTACATACGTACGACGATTCAGACCTTTTTAGAGGACTTCACCAATAAGGTCAGCATGTGACCTTCTATGGCGTCCCCTCCCGGCATTTCCGACATCCGAGCAGTAAATTCCTTGCATTAAACGCCATTAAACATGTATTCTACATAGACTAAACCTTCATCATTCATTTTTAGGGCTCCGTTCCCGAGGGGTGCCTACGGGACCCTATTACTAGGCCTCCATTGTCCGTCCATCCGTCTGTCTGTCAGCGGGCTTTATCTCATGAACCGTAATAGGCAGACAGTTGAAATATTCACAGTGTATATTTCTATTGTCCGCTATATCAAAAAATAATAAAATAAAATAAAAAATCCAAGGCTCCATACAAGAAACGTGGTTTTATTTCAGCGTTTTTTGCCTTGTGGTACGGAACCCTTCGTGTGCTAGTCCGAGTGTCCGACTCATATTTGGCCCGTTTTATTTCCGCATGATCAAAGTTAACATCCAAATTTATACTACTAGCCCGCGGACCGCGACTTTGTCTGCGTGTGTTTTGTATTTCATAATAGTTTAATATAAAAAAACTAGGATGAAAGTAGCTTATGTATTACGCAATTACCCCGCTGGAGTAAGAACTCCAGCGGGGTAATTGCGTAATACACAAAGAGCAGGAATGGCTTTCATTTTGACAGTTCAACAACATTCATTGCGTTATTTACTTTGTTGAGCAGATACATTTTTCTAACATTTGAAGCGATGGATTAGCAATATCCTTCAAAATGATTCAGATTGTGTTAGCTAGTGTATTACGCAATTGGGGTGCTGGTCCCAGGCTACCTATATGGCAAATTTCATAACGATGGGTTCAGTGGTTTAGGCGTGAAAGGGTAACAGACAGACAGACAGTGTTACTTTCGTTTTTATAATATCAGTATGAATGGATGGGTATCACAGTCATATGAAATGACTGGCCATGTCAAGTCTAAATAAAACTTATAATTTAATAAACATGGCCGCCCTTCACGCATGCGCTGAAAGTATTCACATGGGACAGCTTTAATTGCTGTTTTTTATTTCTTTTTTAAACAACCGTATTCGTCAAAGGCAGGCTTGTATAAATGTATACGTAGGAACCATGTTGAATGAATGTTTAGACTGTGTAGAATAACAGTAACTAAAGTTTATTCAAATCCATGTTTTCACCTTGATGTTAACGAATATCAACTTTATGATATGAAAACGTTGGAAGTTGTAGTGCAAACTAAACTGTATGTGTGGGCATTAAAGTTGTTTTTCCAATACCACATATTTGTTTACATGTTTGGAAACCAGATAGTGAACGAAGTATAGTAGGTAGTGTTTTGTCTAATCAATATAGTTTTCTTTCATTCATTGTTACTTGATTTTTTCTATTGGGTTATTCTTCAATGGGTTTAGTTTTACGTCATAACTTCATTCATTGTTTAATTATCAAAGGAAGTAGAGTGTTTGTGATTCACTTCTAAAATAAGACAAAGAATAACAATTAAGTTGCATTGTTCTCGTTTATACTCGTAGAAACAACAAGAACAATGTACCCAAGATTTTGTCATATCTTGATGTAAAACAGTGTCCCTGGAGTTTTTTGCCCCTTCCTCTCCATAGAACATCCGTCAACAGAAACGCAGCGTGATACACGAAAGAGTCAGCTAGATCATCATCTGCCTAGCCTTTTCCCAACTATGTTGGGGTAGACTTCCAGTCTCACCAGATGCAGCTGAATACCAGTATTTACCCACATCTCGACACAACCCAGTTATTGGGTAATACGTTACCCCTTGGTAAGACTGGTTGTCAGACTGAGCTTCTGACGACCCGTAACGACTGTCAAAGATCCACGAATGACAACCGGGACCAACGGCCTAACGTGCTTTCCGAGACACGGAGGGGTCTTGGTATGTAAAGATGGTCACCCATCCACGGACCAACCGCGGCAAGCGTAGCTTAACCTGATCGATCGACCCGTGCAGTTGTTTTTACTTAGCCACAAGCTAGATACCAAAACTGAAACAGCAACAAGGTGACTAAGAATGAAACAAACAGACCGGAGACAGATGTCACAAGTGATAGTATTGCTAAAAGGACGGTTGAAATTGAACAAACATACCTTACTTTTAATGAATTGATGTAAAACCATTACGTAATTAATATTAAACGTTCAATTGGTAACAATGAGTGCACCGGGCATGATGTACTCGGATAAAGCGGACAATGGGGTCAATATGGCGCATATAAACGATACAAGTCATATTTTTGTAGTAAACAATTGTATTAAATTACTTTCAATGAAATACCAAATCAAAAGTGGTGGAGATTTTTTAAATTGGCAGTTGTTGGATATTGTTAAGTGAAGTATCTATACTAATGAACTAATGATAAAGCTAAAGAGTTTGAACGCGCTATTCTTGTCGAATTTGAAAAATTCTTTTTACATTTGTAAGCCAAATTTTTGTGGAAAGATATAGGCTACTTAACATCACGCTAGGACTCTTAGGAGACGAGCAAAAACAAACAAAAAACCGGCCAAGTGCGAGTCGGACTCGCGCACCGAGGGTTCCGTACAATTTAAAATTATTAAAAATATTTTTATTATATGATGTAACTAAAAATTTACGGTTTTCGCAATTTTTCCTTTATCTGTTAGCACAGATAAAGGAAAAATTGCGAAAACCGTAAGACGTTGCTTCGTACCAAATTTCAAAATTCTGAGTTCACGGGAAGTACCCTGTAGGTTTTGATTCCCTTGCGAATGTCGTTGCGGCATAAACGGCTGTATCTTTTGATTGCGTTGGCTTAGAAGTTTGCTTTTTTCACAGCTCCAAGGGTCAGTAGACTTGAGTATTTGATATAAATTCCAGCTTGATACCTCCACGCGTTCCTGAGAAAAAGGGTCTTGACAGACAGACGGACGGACGGATAACAAAGTGATCCAATAAGGGTTCCGTTTTTTTCCTTTCGAGGTACGGAACCCTAAAAACAAGATAGAACGCTAAGCGAAAACAACGAAGTAATAGCGCGGATGGTAGGCGATGCGATGCGACGGAGTGCATCGGGGGAGCAAAAAGTTTCACGCGGACAGAAGCTAGTCACACTAATCTTATAAAGGTGAAAGTTTGTGAGTGAGTGTGTGTGTGTGGTATAAAATTTGGCACAGAGATACTTTATAATTATCCAGGATTAATACATAGGATACTTTTTATCCCAATATTCCCACGGGATCGAAACTTACGCAGGTAAAACCGTGGGGCGCAGCTAGAAAATAAATAAAGTGAATGTAAAGCATCATGCTTGCCAAGTGGCTGACTACAGCATACTGTAAGACTTCGTTAGACCAATGTGGATGGACTTCCAAGTTTAATTTTTTCTCCAAAGTGGCGGGCGTCCTCAAGTTCACAGCCAAGTACTGATATTCAATATTCAATCATTACTTTTAAGCTAAACAGACCATTGTCGGTTACACGGACCAATGCGTCGCGCGTCGGTTCCTTGTTCAGATTTTTCTAATTTCCATATCTAATACCAAAATCCGCCAACGCTGTACGGAAACTTTCTCGTCCATCTCTCTCCAGTCTCTACTCAGTATTCAGCGCACACATCAGTAAATTACGTTGAAAGCCTATCTATAAAAAGGTCTAAGAGATCTCGTTAGACGGTTGAAACTCTTTGGATACGGGCAGTATGCACAATCAACTTCATCTTGGAAAGTTGGGAGACCAACGTTCCCAAATAGTTCATGTATTTTTTAGCTAGCGTATACTGTCCCACTACTGCATACACAAAGCATTGAAGGCCTTTCCCTGCAATGCTTCCAAGACTTGCAGCGGCAGCAGTGTGCAGTTATGACGACCGTGACATACGAGTCGTAGGTCCTAGGTACGAACCCAGACAAGCGCTTTACTTTGTGTAGATTGTTTCATCACCACTCCTCTCAAAATGGTGAAGGAAATCGGCATGTCCTTGAACCAAAAAATCAAAGACATGTGACATCCACCAACCCGCACTGGCCCCGCGTGGTGGATTACGGCCGACTCCCTCTCGCTGAGAGGAGGCCTGTGTCCCAGCAGTAGGAACATTATAGGTTGATTATGGTAAGTCTTTGAAGCACCACAAACAACCTAACAAAACAGACAAACTAATAATACATTGTAACCCTAGACTCAATATCAGGTCGATTCTCAAGTCCACGTACTTTGGCATTGAACGTGAGCCACATAGCAATAAGACTCGGTTTTCCTTCAATACCTACTGAGAAAATAAATGCTCCGTTCAAGTATTAAGTTAAGGAACTTGTGCGACCTTGTTGGGCGTTTTATGGGAAAGTGACAGTTCAACAAGGGTTGGCGACATGGAAATTGTCTTTCTCGTGTAAATGTTTAAAAGCTTTAGGTTCTAAAAACTTTTATAAAATTGTTTCAGCGTAATTGAGCAATTGAAAATAAATCGAAACCCCTCCGTGCCTCGGAAGGCACGTTAAGCCGTTGGTCCCGGCTGTCATTCGTGGAACTTTGACAGTCGTTACAGGTAGTCAGAAGCCCGAAAGTCTGACAATCAAGGGGTATCGTAATTACCCAGTAACTGGGTTGTGGAGTTCAGATAGGCAGTCGCTCCATGTAAAAGTACTGGTATATACAGCTTTCGCGACTTGACCAAACATCGTAATAATATCTCTAAATTATGGTAAAACCGCATCAAAATCCGCTGCGTGGTCACACAAACAGGCATGATAGGCGACTTTAATTTATAACATGTTTAGATTTGTCAAAAACAGTGCTTTACATTTCCTTATAGTCTACTGTCTACACTACATCAATAGCTAGGATTACATTTTAGGAAATAAGACACTAAGAAAGCATCTTGCTTTACAATTGCGTAACACACTTTCAATCACAATCAGATACGATTGTAAAGGAAATTCCCAATCCATTGCTGCATATGTTTGAAAAATTCGTCTACTCAACAACGTAAAGAACGCAATGAATGTCTTTGAACTGTCAAAATGCACATGGAATCAGGAACTACTCTGAAACTAAATAACTGATCTGAAGGAGTGGAAAGTAACTCCAACATACTTAGTAGATCAAGAGCGAACGGTCCCAAAGACTTGCACCTTTCAGTCGTTAAAATTGAAAACACAGCCAGTCCGCGTCTCTATCACATTGTACGTGTGCGAAAGAGAAAGCACGAAGCGAGCAAATGAAAAATACTTTGGACCCCGCCTTTGAGAAATGTCGGTAATAGAAATGTAATTCTGAAGAATTCCTTGGAATACACGTGTTTCGTGTTATTGCCTATTGAAGTTTTATTGTTCGACTTGGGATTCCTGAAGGGAAACGAAGGTATACTTCTACGATTAAAATTCTTTGCTACGTTGTACAAAAATCAGACCGAGTCCGTTGCCATACTTCCTTTATGAACAGAATTATTCAGAATATTATTTTTTTCTGGCCTTTGAGATAGAATGTACATAAATGTTATAAATTATAATCTCTTTTCGTGTTTGTCTGTACCGCGTTGTTTTTCTATACTACGCCACGGATTTTGATATTGTTTTCACCATCATTTAGGGAATTTATTTCGGAAGGCTTATGTGCATTATTATTAAACTTACATATAATGAACAAATCTCGATGGTTTGGCAAAGTCGTAAAAACCGTGAGAAGCAGGGGCGGGTGGATAAAATTCATCATCATCTGCCTAGCCTTTTTCCAACTATGTTGGGGTCGGCTTCCAGTCTAACCGGATGCAGCTGAGTACCAAGTATTTTACATGGAGCGATTACCTATCTGACCTCCACAACCCAGTTACTGGGTAAAACGAAACCCCTTGGTAAGACTGGTTGTCAGACTTTCGGGCTTCTGACGACCCGTAACGACTGTCAAAGATCCACGAATGACAACCGGGTCGATAAAATTGGGTGCAGGTTATTTTTTTATTTTCAATCTCCCATGGGTCGCTAGTTTGCGAAAAAATAATCACACGAAATACAATGTGGAGACTTTCAAGACACGAGCAAGAGAAGCATTTAGACTCCCAAGTCCATTGCCTATCTGCACTACAACGTTCACTGAATCGAATAGGTCTTCCGTTTAAACCGCCACATACACTACATTACAATCGGCATCAGCCTCTTTATCGCCATTTACTCGGCACACTTCCAATTTTAGGATTGAATTGGAACTTTGCAGAGAAACGGTTACTACTAGTACCTAATATACCCAAGTATATTAGGAACTAGTAGTAGTAAGTGTTATTTAGTGCTTGGATAATTGGTTCAGACATTTTAGACTACTTTAGAAAAAGGTATTATGCATCCTATTGGCTTCAGGACAAGTGCCACCACGTCAGTTTTATGGACAATTCGTTTTATAGTCTAATGTTTTATTGCTAAAAACGATATCAGACGCTTCATTTTTCGTTAATTTCTGCCTTTCATTCGGCATCTTTCACTCAAAGTGAAACATCTGAACACAGAATGAATCAAAAGTGAAAAATTAATTTGTTAGTGAACCGATCCAAAGATTAAGGTTTTCGGCACTCACCTACCGAATGATCGAAAAATGAAATAAATGGAGCAGATGAACGTTAATTCCTATATAATTTTGTCGTTGTCGTGTAAACGTGGAATGAAACAAAAATGAACGTGAAGCGTCTGATATCGGCTTAACTGATTCGTTGGTCTAGTGGTCGCAAGCGCCACTCACAGGTCGGGAGAACTGTTATTGGGTTATTCTGTGGTTTGTGTTATGCAGTAGGGTCGCCCCATATTACATAGGCCTTACATGACTGGCGAAATGTTTGTGTTCTTTATACCCTTCCGGGGCATATAGGTTCGTATTTATGTTTTGCTTTATTATGATCTAAGTGTTTTTGCTGAGATGCGTCAGTTTTGCTCTAGTTCCTGGTTTCCAGATCATTGCGTCTGTTCGGTCTAACAAAGCCTGCCTCCGATTTGCCTTTTCAGTGCGTAGGTTTACTAAACAAATTTTCTATATCGCGTCATGTTGTCAGGACGCCTTCTAAACAGGTCATTCGATTTTTCCAGGCCAATAAATATGTTTTGAATTAATTGTGCTTTATATTATAATATATAACTAGCGATCAGCTCCTGCTTCACATGGATTTTAGGACTTGTCAAAGCAGCGACATTTGTTTATTATACCTAAGTAAAAAATTAAAAAGTTTTTATTCTCAGAAATAATGGTTTAGCTGTCTAAACGAGGTATTCCACTTAGAGCACTGATTTCAACAGCACTTGCCCGATCCACTAACCGCACTGTAACAAATTTTGTAACGTGCGATTCGGAGGAACGGTTTTTCAATATTGTTTTTAGTTCCCGAACGGCACTACCTCTGCCTAACTGCTAAGCAGTTTGTGGACAGACGTAGCTCCTCTTTTTGTACGTTTAATATGTATTCATCTTGCTGACAGACACGAAAAGCGATTTCAAGTTTACCCAACTACGGCAAAGTCAATGGAGGGTTATATTATAGATAGATCTCCATCATCTATCAACAAAACAACCAATGCTGAAAATGAAATTTCCCACAAATCGATAAAGCCCAAGTTTGGTAAAAAAAAACTGCACACTAATTGCGTAACACACTATCTTACACAATCTGAATCATTTTGAAGGATATTGCGAATCCATTGCTTCATATTATGTTCGAAAAAAAATTCTGCTCAACAAACTTATTGAACTATCAACTGTCTGTTGTTGTCAAATTAAAGCCATTTTTACTGGTAGTGTGTTACGTTATTACGTAATAACTCTTCTGGTCTTCGTAGCATGTTTTGGATGCAGCTGCCAAGGACTGTCTCATGTCCGTAGTCGTCATCTCCGAAAATTCTCTCAAGAAAGGAGACAGTCTATCCATTCATTAGAAAAAACGATCACAACAGCTCATTTTTATAGCTCCTTAAACTTGAAACATCTGATGCTCAATTTTATGTTATCTCCGTTATGTGATGTCTATAACTTCCACTTGGTATACGTGATCTAGTTTCACGCGTTCAGTTTAAGCTCGTAAAGTTCTAAGAAGCTGTAAAGTGTCTTCATGAGTCGTTTTACGTTAACACATGGGCACATAACCCAGAATGGTATAACTGAATTTCTTGTTAAAGCTACATCAACAAAAATCCACTTAGGATGTGAAAAAGCTCTTTCTGCTCGTGGCTAAATAACAACAGCCGCACGGGTCGATATTTCAGGTTAAACAACGCGTATCGAGGTCGATCCGTGGATGGGTGACCATCCATTACATACCGAATCCCCTCTGTGCCTGGGAAAGCTCGTTGGTACAGGCTGCCATTCGTAGACCTTTGACTGTCGTTACGGGTAGTCCCGTAGGTAAGGTCTGGCAACCAATCTGACTAAGGGGTATCGTGTTACCCAGTAACTGGGTTCTGGAGATCAGATAGGCAGTCGTTCCATGTAAAGTACTGGTATTCAGTTGCATCCGGTTAGACTGGAAGCTGACCCCCAACATAATTGGGAAAAGGCTAGGCAGATGATGTCGAAAATCGTTGTTAGCAACAAACATTCGTCCCAAAATTGTGACCAAAGCATAAAAATCCATTTATGTACGACTTTTCTGATCTACATAATTTATGTTAACGAATACTGGACCTCCTTTTGACAATGAATAATATCCATTGATCTTCCAACAGCGGTATACGTCAAAGGACTGAACGAGGCTTTACGGGTGCCAGATTGCTGAACGACGTAGAGCGTTTTTATAGCATTTTCATTGAAATTATTGAAAAGCATTGATTTTTATAATCATGGCAGTAATTATCCAACTACGGCAAAGGCAAAGAAGGCTATGTACTACACAATTATGTAGTATGCTCATCTGTTCCCTACTCGTTAACTCCTATTTTCGTAACCTACCGCGCGGACCCAGTGCGGGTTCGAAGATGTTACATGATGTCTTCAAATTTTTGGTTCTAGGACATGCCGGTTTCCTCACGATACTTTCCTTCACCGTTTTGAAAGCAGCGGTGATGAAATGATTTACACAAAGTAAAGCGCCTGGGTTCGAACCCACGACCTACAACTCGTAAGTCAGAGCCGTTATCACTGGGCCTCCACTAATTTCTATCGGACTCAGCCGAACATAACTCACTCTTAAAAACAAAACTCCCTCTTAATATCGAACAGACTTTCCTCCCCAAAAGTTGGAACTTGTCGAACAGAACAATCGATAAAACGGAAATTACGGAGTACAATGGTGAAATGAAATACGGTACCGAATCCCGACCAAACTTGATTACAGTTTAATTGCAGCCCGTTGAAATCGATACTTCGTCTTCATTTCGTGAACGAAGTTAAAATCCAATCGTAGATCGAATCGAATTTATACCGGTCTTGAAACCATTATTGGTCCTGAAATCTGGACTTCGTGGCTTAGGTAGGTCACTCCTTTAATTACGGAATCAGCATGGGAACGTGCCTATTGTAAAGGGACAAGAGAAAAAATATACACTTACATACATAAAGTCACGCCTTTTTCCCATGAGGGTACGCAGAGACTACAGAACGTTACCTGCTACGATCCTTTTGCTTCGTCGTTTACGTTCATAAATCTGAAGGCCAATTCCCGTAATTAAAAACGTTCAAAATCTAGTCGTAATCCCATCTCCGCGACAATCAATGTCAAAAACTTGTCAAAAATACCTCTAATTCAGTCAGACTGTGAGCGTTCTTAAAATCACGAGAATTGTCCTTCTGGTCATACACGCACACTGGGTACGAGTACTACACACCTGAGGGCGTAGTGCGAGTTTTTTACCTACTCGATCGCGTGAACGTAAACGCAGATTTGTACGGTATTAGAGCAGCGCCATCTAGTGGAAACTCGATAGCACTGCTGTCATTCCATACAAATCTGAGTTTACGTTAACGCCATCGAGTAGGTAGAAAAACTCGCACTATGCCCTCTGATCTTTCTGAAGAACATCACCAATCAGGTCACTATTTGTCCTTCTAGGGCATCCCCTCGCATTTCTACTCACATATGCCTTGTAAATACCTTTTGTTAGTAGCCTTTCATTCATCTTCTCAACAAGACGAAACCATCGAAGCATGCTCTTTTTAAATTTTGTTACTACATATTGCATCCTCTTCTGCGCCAATTAACACAATGATCAATGTCTTATGCTTTCAACCGATGCATGCTTCATTTGTGTTCGCAATCAATATAGCAAAAACTACAGAACGTTCTATAGTTTCTACCTAACTCAATGGGAAGGCATGAGTTTATGTATGTATGGAAAACACATTTATTAAAGACCCATTGAATGTGAATTGTCCGTTTGAAGCATGGGAACACTACTTGTTTGCACCGCGATTGTTAGCGTCTAACTTTGTTTTACCAATAGACTTCTCTAGATACTAGGTGTTAGCTTAATAATATTTAGTCGAGTTATTTCTCACATTGTTGTCTTTTGAATCTATTGTCAGTGTCACTTTTGATGTCTGTGGACATCAATGTGACACTGACAACTGTAAAACTTACCAGCCATTTGAAATGAGTTATTTGCATTGGAAACTCAACGGTCGAACTGTACGGATTAAATCCAAATATTTCTGAGCAATCCGTATTTTATTTGAGTGATCCTATACTGATCTTTCATCTCAGAAGTGGCATTAGACAGGCTAGCTCTACATTTCTAGCAAAACGCCCACAACTCAAGAGTTTTGCTACACGTGCGTTTTCGATTGTTCTGACGCAACACAATGGAGGATGGAAATATGACACCTACCGAGACTTTGGATCGTCACAAATCGTCTTCAAGAAAAAGGAAACGACACGATCGCAAAGACAAAAGAAAACAACGCAGACGCAGATCAAAAACTGAAGATGAATCAGCAACTGACTCGAGCGTTGCTATGCGAAGAAGTCGTTCTCGGAAGCGTTGTGAGCATCGTCGTCAGCGACGTAAGACTGTCAGCAGCCAAAGCAGTGACTGTGATCCTCACAGACGCCGTCAGGAAAACAGCAGCAGCAGGCAAAGCAATCGCCGTGAGCGTCATGGGCGGCGCCGTAGGAGTGGAAGCACTCGCCGTGAGCGTCATGGGCGGCGCCGTAGGAGTGGAAGCAGTCGCCGTAGCCGCCGGCAGGTCAGCAGGAATGCGGGTGCGCGCGGCAGCAGCAGCGGCTCGAGATCTTCGCATCATGACAGGCGCTCATCTTCCCCAGTAAGACGTTCCAATAATAGTACTGACAATGTGACTCATTTATTGTTGACTAAATTAGTGAACACCTTGGCAAATTCTCGTCCTGAAGGTAATAAATTTCCAATGCTAGGAAACGTCATACCTGACTTTGATCCGATGGTTAAGGGGCAAACTATACAAGTGTGGCTCAGTAAAGTCGATGAGTGTGCGAAATTATATAGATGGGCAGATGAACAGGTTATACATTATGCTTTACCTAAATTAATTGGCGTTGCAAAAACGTGGTACCAAGCGTTACCCACTATGTCATTTTCATGGCCTGAATGGAAACGAAAATTATTAGAATCATTCCCTAGTAGTGATGATTATGCCGAGCTACTCACAGAAATGTTATCTAAACGCGTAAAATATAATGAGTCACTAGAATTATATTATTTTGAAAAAATCAATTTGTTGAACCGGTGTAATATCATAGGTAAAAGGGCAGTCGACTGCTTATTGTACGGAATCGAAGATCGTTCATTAAGATTAGGCGCGAAGGCATTGAAGTGTCAGGAACCGGAACAAGTATTAGAATATTTTCAGTCTATCAAACAACAACCGCGTGAAACAGATAGGTCACGTCCTTATGGGGATAAGAGACCTAACGCTTTATCGAACGCAAAACCTACCAGCAATGACGCAAAGGCTAAAAGTAGTAGTAATTCTATTGTTTGTTACAACTGTAACGAACCAGGACATTTTAGTTTTAAATGTACTAAAAAAATACTCAAGTGCAATATTTGTAATAAACTTGGACATACTACATTCAATTGTCCGAAACTACCCTCCGACAATAATAATAGTAATACTGATAAAGCGGGTCAAAAGAATATTTTACGCATAGACGCCGAGAGCACCGCCAGAAACGATTGTAAGTACATTATGCAGTTGATGCTTAACGGACAATCGGTCGTAGGTTATGTAGATCTAGGCAGTCAATGTACTTTAATTCGTTGTAGTGATGCTAGAAAACTAGGAATTAGTTGGTCAAATAATCCAGATCTTCCTACGATGAGAGGTATTGGTAACAACATAGTGTTACCTTTGGGACTCGCTACTGTCACTATACAGATACAAGGTGTCATGGAAAAATTGGATGCCTTGGTTGTGGACGACAACATTATTAAATACCCTGTATTAATCGGACACAGTTTTACTGAAAGGCCTGGTATTATCATAATGAAAACTTACGATTCCTTGATATTTACGCGGGAACTTACAAACAAATTACATCTTGAATTAGTTTCGGACACATCAATACGGGCTAAGGAAATGTGCTTAGTTGAAGTTAGTTGCACCGGCGATTATTCAGGAACTGTGTATGTGCGCGGTTCACTTCGTGGAAAGTCTGAACATGAGTTTTACCTTCTACCAGGAGAGTATGAACTAGACAATGGTCGTGGTCGTTTATTGATTCAAAATATATCTGACAAGGTAGTTTTACTTAAAAAGGAGTCATTAATAACTCGCGCTTTTAGAACTGACGGTTATTTTGATGTAAATCTTTTGAATATCGATGCTAGTAATTTTTGCTCAGAATTCAATTATGACCCGAATCTAACCAGTAATCAAGTAGATCAATTAAAAAGCTTATTAAATAAATACAAGGAGTGTTTTTCAAATAATTTGAATGATTTGGGATTTACTAACATAGTGAAGATGGAGATTGAATTAACTGATTCTAAACCAGTCGTATATCGTCCGTACAGACTTTCATATCCTGAGCGTCAGTTGGTACGATCAATGATACAGGAAATGATAGACGCTGATATTGTTTGCGAGTCTAATTCTCAGTACGCCAGTCCTATACTGCTTGTAAAGAAAAAGACTGGCGAAAAAAGACTATGCGTGGATTATCGCGCTCTTAATAATAAAACAAAGAAAGAACATTACCCTTTACCATTGATCGACGACCAGCTGGATATGCTAGCTGGGCATTCTCTCTTTATCACACTTGATTGTGCATCAGGCTATTACCAATTGCCTATTGTAGAAAGCTCCCAAGACAAAACGGCGTTCGTCACACCGGACGGCCAATATCAATTTAAACGGATGCCGTTCGGTTTGGCAAATGCTCCATCAGTATTCCAAAGGGCTATGAATAAGATACTGGTAAAGTCAAAAGTCGACTTTGCCATTATATTCATGGATGACGTTTTAATTCCTGCTAGATCATTCGAAGAGGGTCTTGAACGGTTAGAGATAGTACTTAAACTACTGCATGAGGCCGGGTTAACATTAAAACTTAAGAAATGTAACTTCTTCTATAGAGAAATAGACTTTTTGGGATTTCAAGTTAGTGGTCAAGGCATAAGACCGGGGTCACGTAAGACGTTAGCTGTTTCAAGTTTCCCCGTACCCAAGAACGTACATGACGTCAGACGTTTCATTGGACTCGCTAGTTTCTTCCGGCGTTTCGTAAAAGATTTTGCTCTGATCGCGCGCCCCCTAACTGATCTCCTCAGGTCCAATTTCACATGGAAATGGAACGAGGAACATTCGAAAGCCTTTAATACGCTGAAACAAAAACTTGTTGAACGTCCTATTTTGGCCTTGTACGATTCGAGATTTGAAACGGAACTACACACCGATGCATCTAAGTTAGGCATTGCTGGTATTTTAATGCAAAGACATAGCGATGGAATGCTTAGATCCGTGGCGTATTACAGTCGGAAAACAACTCAAGATGAACAAAATCTACATTCGTTTGAACTGGAAACGTTAGCAGTGATAGCCTCATTGAAACGTTTTCGTGTATACTTGCTGGGATTAAAATTTAAGATCATAACCGATTGCAATGCGCTACGCACGACACTTACCAAACGTGATCTTATACCGAGGATATCTCGGTGGTGGGTGCAGTTCCAGGAGTACGACTGTGATATTGAATATAGGCCTGGAGCTCGTATGGCACATGTAGATGCTCTCAGTCGTGCACCTGTGACTGAGCCCGTAACGAGTGATGATGAGACACACGTACTCGATGTTTTAAATATAGACATCAAAGACTGGATTTCCACAGTACAAAGTAATGACGAGGAAATTGGGAGAATTAGGGACATTTTACGCGACAAAAATACGAACTACATAGCAGATGTGTATAAAAATTATCAATTAAAAGGTGACCATGTGTACAGAATTGTTGGTGACAAAATAAAATGGGTAGTTCCTAGAGCCGTCAGGTGGCAGGTTTTAAGAATGAACCACGACAATGTAGGCCACTTTGGCTATGAGAAAACTCTTAGTCGACTACGCGAAACATTTTGGTTTCCTAAGATGCGACGTTTTACCAAAAAGTACGTTTCAGCGTGCCTTGAATGTGCACATCATAAAGCTCCGGGTGGTCGTAGGGAAGGGATGCTTCATCCAATACCAAAATCAGATATTCCCTTTCATACGATTCACGCCGATCATTTAGGCCCGTTCATTCGGTCTAGGAGAGGCAACACTTATATTCTTGCGATTATTGACTCTTTTACCAAATTTATAAGCATAAGTGCTGTACGGGATACAAAAAGTGCCACAGCCATTAGAATTTTTAGAGACCATTTTAGCACTTTTGGTACTCCAACACGTCTTATCACTGATCGGGGTACTTGTTTTACAAGCTCAAAATTTAAGTCTTTCATGGAGAGTACAAATGTTAAACATATACTTAATGCAGTGGCTACTCCAAGAGCGAACGGACAAATAGAACGTTATAATAGAACCATATTAGACGCTTTGAGCACGAAATGCCACGATAAAGGTGACAACACCTGGGATGAACACGTCGGTGACATCCAGCTAGGTATAAACACAACAATGAATAAAGCAACAGGGAAAAGCCCATCAGAACTACTATTTGGTTTTAAAGTCTTAAATTCATCAGAAAATATAATAAATGAGGTGTTAAATGAAGTTATATGTCGTGCTAGTGATAGTGAGTTAGTAAAGATAAGGACAGAAGCTAAGTCTAGAATAGAAAAACAGCAGTCTGACTCAAAGAAGACATTTGATAAGCAAAGAAAAAGGGTGACGTTATATAATATCGGCGACCTGGTTAGGGTAGAAAGAACAATAATAAATAAAGAACATGCAGGTAAATCAAAGAAGCTTATATCCAAGTTTCATGGCCCATATAGAATAACAAAAATTCTAGAAAATGACAGGTTTGTGATTGAGGACACTCCTCTTACTAGGAGAGGCAATAAAAAGTATGAAAATGTTGTAGCAGTGGATAAGGTACACCCCTGGCTAAATTATACAAATATATCCAGTGACGGTAGTGAAATTGATAATAGCGGCGATGAATAAAACTGATTAGCTACTAGTTCAGATTAGGATCAAAGTCTAGTATATGATAACTATAACTTAAAATTGATGGCAAAAAAAAAAAAAAAAAAAAATAATAATAATAATATTGATTGGAAATTAATAATAATATGAGTTAATTATTAAATACCTATGAGTCATTGTGAATGAGAGTATTTGATTAATAAAGGACGATGAGATTTGCTAAGTTGTTGACTTAAAATATTGACTAGACAAGAGACTTGACGACACGACGCTTAGGCTATGAGCAATCAGTGTAGAAAGTGATTGATATCGGGGACCGATATTGCACAGATGATTGTAGATTATAGCAAACTGAAAATCTAGGCATAGGCTATGAGCTTCCAGTGCAAAATGCGAAAGGTGATGAAAATCATCGCACAGATGGTCGCAGATCATAGCAGACTATGCAACTAGATGACGTAGACATAGAGCATGGGTTGTGAGCGGTCAGTGCAGATTGCGAATGGTGTCATGCAATTGACATCGCACAGATGACCGTAGATCACAACAGACTGTGCAGATTGATGATGATAATGACGTGAACTGAATAAGAATGGAACCAATTATTACGTAAGAATATGAAAATGTATATTACCTTAAGTTATCGATAAAGTTATAATGATTTTGTGTAGTTTAACTAAACATTGTATTTTTTTTTTCTGATGTTATGTTTATAATTATGTTTACTGATCAAGTGAGAGGACTCACTTCAAAAGGATGGCCGAGTTGTTAGCTTAATAATATTTAGTCGAGTTATTTCTCACATTGTTGTCTTTTGAATCTATTGTCAGTGTCACTTTTGATGTCTGTGGACATCAATGTGACACTGACAACTGTAAAACTTACCAGCCATTTGAAATGAGTTATTTGCATTGGAAACTCAACGGTCGAACTGTACGGATTAAATCCAAATATTTCTGAGCAATCCGTATTTTATTTGAGTGATCCTATACTGATCTTTCATAGGTAAACCAAATTAGCCTGGAGCTGTAGCAACGATATTAAAACTGACATCTAGATGAAAGATCTCATCTATAAACAAAGGATAGCAAAATCAGGGCTAAAGTCACGCTTTGTTAAATCGAATTTAGATCAGAATGTATAAATACTGCCCATCTATTCTGTAATGAAAACTTAGGTGAAGTGCGTGTGCTCGAAGTCAATGGAATAGAGTAGCGGAATATGATCTTCATAGATAAAATACAGCACGTAAGGTATTTAAGATTATGTTCAAACTAACTTTTTATATGTACCCACTATGTATTAAGTTTTGAAACATTTTGTAGATAAGGAACAGACTTTTCGAAATACAATCGGTTTAGTCCATTGTTCAACTACCACAATCTTTACCCCCGACCATGTTGAACCCCTAAATGTTGTTTATTTTTTAATGGTGTTTAATCCACATTCAACCCTCAATAGACAGTACAACATAAAAGTTTTTCTCATCCACCCTATTGCTATTAGCAACATTTTCAAAAGTCTGCCCATCCTCTCATTCCACACTCAACCTGCATTTGTTTGTTTTGTTTCATTTTCATACTCTGCGTATTCAACAGTGGTGACCCCGACTGAAGATACTAAAAGAAGTAAATATGAACCCGAGTACTTCGCACTACAAGCTCTAGCACTAGGTGGAATGACAGCTCACTTCACCTAAGTTTTCACGGTAAGATTTTTACAGAATAAACCTGCTGGTCTCATCTAACCTATTGAATCATATTTTATCCTTGTTCTTACCTCAACAAAGAAGTATAACAAAGAAGTATTTAATGTTTATTTAGGTCAAACTCAAAGCATTCATTTGAAATAAACCAATTACAGGCCCTTTTTAATTTACAAGGGGTCGGTCCACGGTCAGTCATAAAGATGAAGCCGATTCCAAAGCATAGTAGGTACCTATGGAGAAGAACGGGCAAGAAACTCCGAAAGGTCACTCCTACACCCATTAAAACTAATTCGAGGTAGGTAAGAACACGTTGTATTGACGTAATAACTTCCTATCTACATGCGTTGTTGAACGTGTGTAAATCATTAAATATAGATTTGTGGTTGCCAAGTAAATATAAAACACCTTTTCCCGTAGGTAACCCGATGGATATATATATTGGAGGTTGACGGGGGAAGCCCATGTGCATACCTATTGGATGCACAAGGGCTTATTTTAATTTTAAATTTCCTCGTTGCATACTTGATCAATAGATAGGTTTTGTGACTGCGAGAACGTTGTAGGCCTTGTCGACCATTTTCTATTTTGTTAGTACTTGTTGACAGGCCTACACTGTCCTGCCATAATTATAAACACTGTAATTTGAAAACATTGTAAAAGCCAATTATTTTTAAAAGAGTAACCGTGGAGTTTCTTGCCGACTCTTCTGCATAGGAAACGACCAATCGGAGCCTAGCTTCTGACGTTTCATAAGTGCCCATGTTAGATTTCACAGAAAATATACATCATATAATCCCATCAAAATACGTACATCTTATATCATAGATTAACAGCATCAGTTCTCCCAAGTCAACTCAGCCTATCGCAGTCCACTTCTTCCCAGCGATAGCACTAGGAAGTGGTGAAGGGCAGGCGTTTTGGGGGACTCTTATGTAATTTGTGACGTTCGAAAAGTCCTGATTCTCAGGCTAATTCGAATAAATCCTACTAATATTATAAACGCTAAAGTTTGTATGGATGGATGGATGGATGTTTCTTACTCTTTCACGTAAAACTACTGAACGGATTTGGATAAAATTTTGCATACAGATAGTTTATAACCAGGATTAACACAAAGGATACTTTTTATCCCGATATTGCCCGAGATCGAAACTTATGCGGGTGAAACCGCGGGGCGCAGCTAGTATTAAATACTGTTCATGTTGATTTTTGGATTTTACAGTTCATTGCTAGACATAGGCCTCAATTCCAGTTGGCCTCGATTCTCTCAATGATGGGAAAATATCTTCTGAAGTAGATATAGCATCAGAACTATGCCGGTTTAAACATCAACGACATCGTCTACAGGAACATTTTGTTTGTTTTCGATTTCACGCAATGCCAAATCCACCCGAGGTCAATAAACAAAGCCCAGGTTATCCGGGCTCCTCATAAAAAACAATCCAATATAGGAAACCAATCAATCTTCAGAATCGAATCAAACATTTCTAGCGAATAATTTTCTCGTAGGACGTCTTCAGGCAGTGAAGCCATAATAGACAGTAGGGTCTATAAAACTGAAGTGTTTGCCTGACTACCATAACAGATATTTATGATCTTGTTGACTTACCAGCGGAACAAAAGAATAACATGGGATATACTAAACAGGGTCATCATAACAAAAAAACTTCAGAGGCTGATTCTGATTTGAGAGATTTTCGCAGGATATCAATCTTCCTAGTCTTTTTCCAACTATGTCGGGGTCGGCTTCCAGTCTAACCGGATGAAGCTGAATACAATTTTACATGGAATCACGGCCTATCTGACTTAGATTTTACCATGATTTCTTCATTCAAAACAGCCGAGAAATATAGTTCTGAACTTAAAAGAATGCGCATGAAATAATCAGTACGGAGACTCGAAGATCTAAACGCGGCGATGGTCTCGCCGGGCCAACTAATTCAATCGAAACTCTATGAATCAATCTCCACATCACCCTAACGATAATTTGAAGCCACAGCGTGACTATTGCCGCAATCCTCTCGTCCGTGCAGATGGCGCCTAAGGGGTGAACTGCCGATCGAGTCTGTAAAAATCTCACCGTGAAAAGTTAGGTGAACTGAGCTTAGAGTGAGCTGTTAGTAGTGTCAATCCCTAGCTAAAGTTGGAATGACAGCTCACTCCACGCTCACTTCACCTAAGTTTTCACGGTGAGATAGTTACAGAATCGCACTGCTGTACCCTTTAGGTTCATAACGACAACTTCCCAAAACGTTCACCCTCCCAAAACGTCCACTTCCCAAAATGGTAATTCCCTAAATGTCTATTTCCCATTTCATCCACTTCCCAAAACGACCAGTTCCCAAATAGTCCGTTTCCCAAAACGACTACTCCCAAAACGTCTCGTTCACAAAATGTAACACTTTCCCTACATTTTCTTAAAAAATTAAAGGATCGCTTTATCGTTCACCTAACCTAACCTAACCCATATGATTCAATACGAGTAGTAAATATCAGGAAACATCATACTGTTATATCCTCACCTAACCCAAATAATTCACCAACAATAGAGGGGATCTAGCGCTCGGCGGCTCCTGCCGCGGCACGCTCGCTTCGCTCGCTCGCCTTCAGAAAGGTGTGGTCGTCATATATAAGGGTGAGGTACAGATCATCAAACTGAACAACTTTCTCCATGGAACCAACATCCTAATGGCAAAAAAATAATCAGCCGTCTTACGCATTTGGGTCGAGTAGGCATTAATAATGCATATGCATAATCAACATTCTGATTCATGCTGTAAACCCCAGTTACCCCATAATATATATATACCCCATAATAACGAACGCCTCAAAGTTTCTGATCAGTTAACTAGATGTCTTATCACATGTTATCGACTTAGATTACGACTAGTTGACGAAAATAAAAACAACTAATCATATCAGATGATCGAAGATAAGAGCACAGAAAAAATGTTGAGTTGCAGTATCCGGGTAGTAACCTGCAGTCTTATGACGCCTATCTACAGGCAAGCAGAGAAATATCTTCCAAAATCAATTGAATTACGACAGCATTTGTGTCTCTGGCACTCCATGACGTGAGAAACCTGTCCTACCGCCGACGAGCTACTAGCTATCAAAGATGTTCACGCTCAAGAAACGTACAAAATATCAATATCAATAGTTGATAGCTAACTGTTCGTTCACACAGCCCCAGCGAGTACTCGTTTTTCACAGCGACAAGAGCTATCAAAGAGAGTACTCGCTCAGCGGCGCTCGCTTGGCGGGCAGAACACTCGCTGAGAGATTCACACTTGGTACATAAGCATACCAGCGAGTAATCGCTCGTTGCCGTTGCGGACTCGCTGGTCGCTGCTCGCCAACGTGTCTTTTGGTTGCTAGTTCTACTCGTTTCTCGTTAATTGCCGGCGGTGAAACAGTTGCCTAAAGCGGCGATCGCACAACACTCGTTCAATTGAAAAGGAACCTAGACCCCTTTTACACCAGACAATGAGTTCCCCGTAAACTCTGCGCTGAGTTAGGAAGACATAGAAATGTTTAAGCTGCTTATCGGCCCACGCAACTGGTGCCAGTTGAATGGGGTCACCACAATAGTTCATCGGGATTAGAACCCAGGGATTTATGGGCTTTTGATTCGGTTGAGCAGTTCAGGGTAATCGTGTACGTTGGAACTTTTAGCATGAGCGACCTGCGATTCAGTACACTCTCTATCCGAATACGATGGATTTTGAAGGAAACTTCTAATCCGTTGCTGCATATGTTCAAAAACTCGTCTGCTCGACAGCTTAAATAACGCAATGAATGTTGTTGAACTCTCAAAATGAATGAATGGCATTCCAATTGTTAGTGTGTTTCGCAATTACCCCGCTGGTGTAAGTATGTGGACTATGTGGGCATGTCGTAGGGTGAAAATTGTGCGTTTTTGCGAACTTGATTATTGAGTATACATACCTATAAATCTGTTCAGGAATAAAAGAATTAAAGTTTTACTTGATACATCCTAGTTACAAAAAGGTGATTATGTTGCCACGATGTATCACATGGATGACGGCATAAGGCCTAATTCGCACGTGCACCACAATCTTCCAATTATATCTTAGCACGAAACATTACGTAAAGATAATAATGACTTACCTATTTTTGTTTTTATATCTAAACATTGTGATATGTGTGGAAACTGGAGGATTTTCCGCCACTTCTTGCTCTTCCCCTTATTGCTATCGGAACCTCCTGAAACAAACAGAAAACGTACTAAGTATTGTGAACATAAAGCCTTATTTTGTATATTGGAGACCTTGAATCTTGCGTGGAACAAGGACGTTGCCTTGCTTTATATTTGTTTACTAGCTGTGCCCCGCGGTTTCACCCGCATAAGTTTCGATCCCGTGGGAATATCGGGTTAAAATGTATCCTATATGTTAATCCTGGTTATAAACCATCTGTGTGCCATAGGTCTTTATACCTTCTATTTGTTTTTTATTAGTTGCTATCTGATGTATTGTGTGTCTTTTAGTTTGTGCTAAATAAATGTATTTTCTTTCTTTTGCCAAATTTTATCCAAACCCGTTCAGTAGTTTTTGCGCGAAAGAGTAACAAACATCCATCCATCCATACAAACTTTCACGTTAATAATATTAATATGTAGTAGTAGGATAGGATTTACAAGTCTTCATGTAACAGTACTGAGCGACTTCGAACGTGGAACCCAAGCAGGCACTTAGCTTACCACTGCTCTCAAAACGGTGAAGAAAACATCGTGAGGAAACCGGCATGTCCTAGAACCGAAAATTCGAAGACATGTGATATCTACCAACCCGCACTGGGCCCGCGTGGTGGATTATTACACTCCCGCTTACAAGAGTGCCTGTGTCCCAGCAGTTGGAACATTATAGCCTGATTATGCATGTGTGTACAAAAGAGGTCTAGTGTTTGGAGCCTCCTTTTAAGTAAACAACGCCTGTGTTAGGAGACTCCGCTCTTCCATCAACATAATTACTTAATATGGTTACAAAACTGTACTCAAAATATCATAATATAAACATGATGGATGAATGGAGCATGTTAGTGAGAGTATGATTCGAGTGGGAGATAATAGTATGTGAGAGTGTTGTGAACATAAGGCTTTGTTTTGTTTATTATACATGAATCAAGAACGTTGTTTGTTTATTTACATGTCTTTATGTAACGGTAGTAAAATGAAGCACTGTATTTCGTGATGTTTGAACATGGTGGCGTAAACATATACAAAAACATTCGACTAGCCAGTGCCACACTTCAAATTCGAAATGCCAAATGAAAAATGTATGTTCTTCTTTTACGTCGTAGACATAAGACAGTATAATTTCGCGCCTATATTATGAATTCTGAATTTCAGATAATTATAAAGTTATGGGACAATAAACGCGATGGCAAACAAAACAAAGTTCAAATTCCATTGAAACCAAAATTAATTTAGGATGTTTTTTACCAATGGTCACTCAATAATCAACTTTAGAATAGACAACACTAAAGTAGAAAGTTGAGTAAATGGCAATGAATGTAAATTATCAGAAATTAAGAATTGAAGTATAGAGTAGGTCCCCTCTAATGTCATGATAACACGCTGCTTGTAACACTACCCGAAAACTGACTGGTTTTTATCAAAACTTGTTATCGATCGAATATGATTCCATAGTTTCTCCAAAACATGTCACTGCTAAAGATAATGCGTCCTTTCTGGGTGTAAATAGAAGTCTCGATAATACGGAAACTACTAGACTGAAAAGATATCCATACTAATATTATAACGAGGTACATACAATTTGCGAGTTTGTATGTAGGGGGTTAGTATGTTAATCCAGGTCATAATAATCTATCTGTGTGCCTTTCATCCTAATCCTATTGAAAGCATAATAATTCTAATGATTGAAATACGTGACTTCATGCAAGCCTAGTACTTTTTGTTAGAATACTGCTCAGAAATTCGGGTCATATTACAATCATGATTCGAAAGACACGTAGCGCATCTAGCGTCCTAAAGCAATTGTGACCGAATCCTTTTCTATACCCCTGACAACGTATATTATGCAAAATTTCACGATGATCGGTTCAGTGGAAGCGTGAAAAGGTAACAAACAAACTTACTTTCGCATTTATAATATTAGTTAGGATGGGCCGAGACAGTATTGCCGAGTGTCATAATATTTTATGTTAAAACAACCAATTTAGATGTAAACTAAACAACCTAACAAACAAAGTAATAGAAAACCTGCTAAAATAATAAAATTAATTACAACGAATGATACTTCTACTTTCAATCCAATTAACCACTCCACACTTCAAAATATGATAAAAAACAACTCGGAAATAATACCTCGCACACACACATGAGTACTTTCTCTAGATATACAAGTTTTATCAAATTGATAAGTATCACAACGTATATAAAAAGGTGTTTTAATTAATCTCAGATGTTTATCTATGTCGGGAGCGGTACGTTGCAGCACTAATGACTAATGACTTTTTTTCTAATAATAAAATGAGTATATACATGTGGCAACACTAAGTTAGTGATGTGACATAAAGATTATGGGGT
This sequence comes from Apamea crenata, assembly GCA_949629185.1. Taxonomy (NCBI): domain Eukaryota; kingdom Metazoa; phylum Arthropoda; class Insecta; order Lepidoptera; family Noctuidae; genus Apamea; species Apamea crenata. The sequence continues at coordinate 2,511,761 of OX451375.1, forward strand.
TATGCAATTGTAAAACAAAAAGTGTACTAGGTCTAGACTAGAAACTGGTTTCTTTAAGTCTAATATTCTATCTATGTTCTATGTCAGAGGGTTTGGTTTCCGCATTTAGTCATTCAGTTGAACCATTGTACGTGTGCCATGGCGACCGTCGGTGGTTATTCCAACCAGCCCACCAACCTCCAGAAGTTGATTACATCTCCTGGTCTGTGTGCACATCTGTGTAGGATCTGGGTGTCAGAGGGTTCCTGTCTTAATCTGGGTGACGCTTGTGCATTCAAAGAGCACATGCGCAACGGTTGCCTCTATGCAAGCCCTGCATAGAGGACTGTCCGTTATGCCTGTTGTGTTTGTTTAGCAAGCAGTGTCCCGTGATGGTCCCTATCACCAGGCGCCTATTCTATTTATTTGCGTCGTTGGTCTAGTTGTCGTAAGCGCCACTGCTGAGTGCGAGGTCCCGGTCTCGAATCCCAGGTCGGGCTAAGTATTTTTTCCATCAGAAATTTCTCAGTAGCAGCCCGGAGCCGAAAATTGTGACGGTTTCTCCCAATTTACTCCTATCGCAAGCTCTGTTAAAGAACTTTGTTCCTAAAACAAGGTAAAGTGTTTACAAAGCGTTTGTAATTGTTTTTTTTTTATGCATATGGGGGAGAATTCGATGCAGTAGCCGGTAGCACAATTTTGGTTGTCGTTAAGCTACTGTTCACACAGGGTAGCAGGACATCGACGCGCTACCTTTACATGATTTTAGACCTCTAGCGTCGTAATTTTTCGTTGGTCAAAACAAAAAAATATAATTTAAAAAAAAAATACAAATATCATTTTGCAACACCTACGCAGACAGAATGTTTTTTTTTTTTGTTTAGTTTTTACTTTGACCAATATCGACACACGTGAAACGGGGTGATTTAAACAGATTTTTTTCTGGTATATTTTAAATAATTATACTATCATTAAGCGTTTGATTGAAATGACTTTAATTACTAGTGTGAACGATAACTATAATACGTAGATGCAATAATTATACTAACCGACGTCACTCGTCAGAGTCATCAGACAGAAATTAATAATACCTACGTTGAAATGCGCAAATAAATATTTCCCTAATTATGTGGGTACTCAGAGACATAAATCTTTCAATTAATTTCATAAATATAAAATGTATATTTTAAGGTATATCTATTAAAGTATTTCTATGCTGTCTCGCTGCTGGGCAAGGCATAAGCACAGCATAATCACCCTATAATATTCCCAATACTTGGATTGGACACAGGCCGCCTCGCTGCGAGAGGACACTTCCTCAAATCTACCACGGCCGTAATCTACCACGCGGGCCCAGTGTGGGTTGGTAGATGTCAAATGTCTTCATCGAGGTGCGAAATTCGCGCAATGTAACGCCCGCTCGCTCGCAATGTAATACATTGTGCTTATGAGTGCTTGCTACGGTACAGGATGACTTTTTTTCTTTTTGCTTGATTTCTTAGGGTCTTAGCATGATGTTATATAGCCTTCCACAAGAACTGCTGTGCGATTCTGTAACCATCTCACCGTGAAAACTTAGGTGAAGTGAGCGTGGAGTGCTGTCATTCCAACTAATTCTAGGGATTGACACTACTGACAACTCACATCAAGCTCGCTTCACTTGAGTTTTCACGGTGAGATTTTTACAGAATCGACCGTCTGGGCTTTGTTGCTACCTTATAACCTGCGGGGTAGTTGCGTAACACACTATCAGTACCAATCGGTTTCATTTTGACAGTTCAACGACATTCATTGCGTTATTAACGTTCTTGAGCAAATTTTTTTTCGACCATTTGAAGCAATGGTTTAGCAATGTCTCTCAAAATGATTCAGATTGAGATTAATAGTGTGTTACGCAATTAGGGTGCTGTTCCATTTGCCATAAGAGTTTGATTAATTTTACAATTAGAGAAACATGATCAAGTTATATCGGTTTCGAAGTAACCACCATCTCGCCAGCAATAATAACCACACACACAAACAGTAAACCTGCTCACCTAGCTAATTACAATTTTACGACCAATAAATAATGAACGCAAGTATGCAACCACGTAATTGAGCTGGTTGCGAGTTCGCGACCACGGCTTTACGACCACACTCGCTGCCGATGCGCACTCTTCAAACGAGCTAATTTACGGCCAAATTGAAATATATACGCAGTTTAAAAATAAACATTTCTGTTACGTTTTTGGATGAGCGGAACTTCATTTAGCGAGTTTCGGGGATTCGCAGATTACTCACCGTCTTCGATTAACGATATTGCTGGCGGCGTGTGATCTTAGAGATTAGACAGAATTATAGTGTTCTCGTTATATTCTTAGTTACATTTAGGCATGTTATTGCATTTTGATATTTTTTTATTTGATTAAATCCTACTAATATTATAAACGCGAAAGTATGTGGGGATGGATGGATGGATGTTTGTTTGTTACTCTTTCACGTAAAAACTACTGAACGGATTTGGCTGAAATGTGGCACACTGATAGTTTATAACCTGTGATACTTTTTATCTCGATATTCCCACGGGATCGAAACTTATGCGGGTAAAATCGCGGGGCGCAGATTAGTATTTACATACCTACTTTAAAAAGCTACCCTAGCTAGCTAGCTGGCTAGCTAGCCTAGTTTTAAAATCTACTCGTGAATTGCCTCTTACGTGTTTAAGACATATATTAAAGAAATGGTAAATTCATGACAATGTAAATAATAATACTTCTTTTATTGTATTGGAGGATATGGATCAATTTTCGTATTTAAGAAATTACTTATTCTTTTTATAATATTAAAAAAAATAGTTTATTTGATAATCATATTACTAAATAAAAAAAATAAAACTCAATATAATTGCTAAATTAATTAATGACAAAGTGAATAAGAATAATGAAATTGTATCAATTGTAAATGAATCAATTTTGCATACCGATCATCCGGTGAGACATGCTGAACTTCTACAATGTATCATGTAAGGTAACACCCTGTAACCATGTTTCTGGCAAAATAGATTATACTTATTCTTCTTCTATTCTTAATAATATGTACAAGTAATAAAAAGGACGGGAAATAATCAGAGGGCATCAAAACATTCGTCCGCATCGCTGTCAATAGAAAACGTGCCCAAAAGGCTGGCAGCATTGCTACGTTGTATGGCAATGCTGATTCTTTGGCCAAAACAGAGGCCAGCCCTCTGGTCAGGTGAAGAGTCAACAAACCGCTTGGCGCTGTCTCGAAATACTAAGTGGGCACTCGGACCCCATGGCCCTCTTGTTGCCCTAGTGTTTCAACCCCAAACAGCTCCAACACATAAGTCCCAAAGAGATTGGAGTATTTGCACCGTTTATATGTTTAATTTTTCTTTCCGTTTCTTGGGGCACTGGTGGCATGGTATGGTATATTGTAGGTCATGGACTCGAACCCAGACAGGCGCTTTAGTTTGTGTAAATAATTTCATTACCACTGCTCTCAAAACGGTGAAGGAAAACATCGTAAGGAAGCCGGCGAGGAAGATGTCCTAGAACCAAAAATTCAAAGACATGTGACATCTAGCAACCCGCACTGGGCCCACGTGGTGGATTACAGCTCACTCCCTATCACAGAGAGGAGGCCTGTGTCCCAGCAGTGGGAACATTATAGGCTGATTATTCGTTATGCATGTTTCTTGTAAGTAACCCGAACTTTGACGTCAGCTTTTTTTTTATGGAATATTTGTAACTGATCCTCTACAAACTTATTACCCTTCTAATGGTGGACACTTTTTAGGGTTCCGTACCCAAAGGGAGCCAACGGGACCCTATTACTAAGCCTCCTCTGTCCGTCCGTCCGTCTGTCTATCAACGGGCCGAATCTCATGAACCGTAATAGGCAGTTGAAATTTTCTCTCAACAAATAAAGTAAAGGGGGTCTCGATAGAAGAAACGTGTTTTTTTAGACGTTTTTTGGTTTGTGGTACGGAACACGTCGTCCGTCTCGCACTTGGCTACTTTTTTTAAATTAATGAACCTGTAATATAATAACTTTTTGTTCTTTTAATGATACACATTTTTAAAATAAACGAGTCTCTATTTAAATTTCTTGTAGGTAACTAAGCTAGGATACCTCGACCAAACGGGATAGGTTAGAGTTTTAGGTACCCAAAATACGAATTAGGTATAATTAGAGGTTCACATTTTTTATTGTGGTAAGTTTTAAAAACTGCTTATTTTAATTATCTCATGGTTTATTTAGACAGTTATTTCCATGGTATTTTACAAGTACTTTCGCTGGTAAAGAATGGGTTTAATAAAAATGGTGATCTTTGTAATTGCCTCTCGGTCAAGGCAAGAGGTACATACAACAATATACCTACTATCCTGAGATTCCTGAGGTGAGAAGGAAAGTGGGGAAACGGCGCGAGGGAATCTCCCACGCGCTGAAAGGTGCATCCTACGGAAAAATAACCCAATCCATACAACAGTGACAACGGTAACTTTTTTCTTGCCATTTTCGCCGTGTGTGGGCAACACGGCGAAAATGGCAAGAAAAAAGTTAGTGTACAAAGTGCCTAACTCTGCTTGGCGACAGAAATAAGTATGGTACAATAAAATAGTACATCCTTCCCTAAACACGCTCCCACTCAAAGAGCTCTAACTAATACTATTAGTGTGAATTAACAGGCCTTCATTTCCAGAGCTGTGACTGGCAAGCAAATAAAATTTTATGAAGAACCCCTAGTCCCCTGCTGACGTTATAACTTTGCAAGTTACGCAGTAAGTGGTGATAGGCAAACCCCCTGTCGGCCCACTTTATCGGACACGGTTCCAGTATCGGATTACAATTATTAGAAATTTCCTCACAGAAAAACCCAATTTCATGCTTCGAATCGATAAACCTAACCTCACGATTAGTAGCCGAATATTTTACTTCAAAGGTTTTTCCTAAATATTTTAGGGCTAGCCTAATGCGAAATTTACACAAATAATTTTATTAGAGCCGCACGATTCTCACCGCACGGTGAAAATCGACTATCTAAAAGGCTATTCGGCTAGGCCGCAGGTGGCTAAAATTGCAAGCTCCAAAATAGAGTAGGTATCGACTGTCGCATGCGGCGCGGCGGGTGACTAGAATCGACCCTGAAAATACTCAGTCGATTTTGATGCAAAATAAACTAGTCACCTGCGATTTTTATCAACCTGTGTAAATGGGATGGCGATTCGTCTTGGTCAGTTCTTTCTCTCAATTCTCAGGTCCAGTTGAAAACCAGCGTCAGGCACTAGTTGTCTGGCATTTTTGCTGAACTGGGCCTTTTTGGCGCAGCCGTGAGGCACACTTACCTGCTAATTTCTTACATCGGACCTCACACTTTTTATTTGATCTTATTTTTGTGTTTAGCTCATGTATTTATCTAGTGTATGGTGTGTCATTTAGTTTGTGCTAAATAAATGTATTTTATTTCTCTTGTTAGGTGATTTGAAGAGCGGCCAGCCGCACGACGAAAATCAACCTAGTGTAAATCCTCTATTACTATGAGCAGATGCCGATGAATTTGTTACATTGATCGACTGTAACACAATTTCAGGCTACATTCCCCGTCACGACGATGTTATTCAGATGGTAACCGATAATTTATTAAACAAATAACTGAATAATAAATAACGAAAATCATGAAAACAGGCTGTCACCCAATGACGTCAAGAGATTGAATAAATTTGTTAAAAAAAAACATCCAATATTAATACAATTTGCCTAAATATTCAAATAACCATATTTTATCGGCATACTTTGCATTTATATCAGAAGAATACGTGACCATTAGCGGGTAGGAACTTGACACTGTTGATTTAGGAGCCAATGACCTCTTAACTGATGGTGACTGCGATCAAAACAATCTCGAAGATAAGAAGATACATAAAACATAACATCACGCTCTTGTTCCGAGTTAGGCAGCGGTGTCCCTGTAGTAACACAACTACAGTACCTAAGCCCATTTCGGCAGTTATGTTGAACTCCCATGTTGAAGGGGTCGAGCGTATTGATATCAACCGGGCACAAATCCAAACTCTACTACGGCTACTACTCGTACTGAGAAATGAGTGTGAGAGTGTGTTTCTAGATAACGATGAATCTGCCTTTATCGAGAAATAAATTCACACCATATACCTATAGTATGGTTACGAGCTTCGGGTTCGTGACAATAAAAACTGCCGATATAAATTACCAAAAATTACACTTTAATTAATCAACACAAATAACAACTCAAACACACTAATTATAAAACTCAATTGCACTTAAGTCGCACTTGCAAGATCGCTTTCGATGTATTCGCATGTATCGCTAATCGATCTCTGATCCGGTTGTGGCTAATCCCGGCCTTATTATAGTGCCGCAGATAGTTCTAGAACCTTCTATTGTAGAAACATCTAGAATGTTCGAGTACATACCGGCCCCGACTGACTAGATGTCGATAGTTCTAGAAAGTACTAGCATCGAATTTTCTACTCGATAACAGATGGCGCTAGTGACTCTATTAGTTCCGCTACTCGATAATAGATGGCGCTAGTGGTAACTTATGTCACCATGTATCAGGCATTAATTCTGGCGCGCAACAGTATTTATTTTTTTAATACTTTAAGCACACAAATGTACAGAAGCGGACTTAATGCCATAGGCATTTTCTAACAGTCAACCTTTGGGTCATGCAGAGACAAACAGTGGTAGGTGCTATTGAGAAAAAAATAGTATAAGAAGAAGAAGAGAGAAGAGTGTAAGTATTATGGTATCATTATTCTAAAATATGTGAATCACGCTAAGGGTTTGGTCGGGCCGGCGCGGGCAGGTTGCGGATACTTGTGGACGTGGCTCCGGAAGCGGACATCTCCAGATGGATACGTACTTGAATCTGTCAGTGTCCGGTGTTCGCGGTTCGTCCGCAATCTGTCCGTGCCGGTGTGAATGATCCCCGAGTGAAATAGTGCATAGTTGATAGTTTTTAAGGTTACGTATTTAGGGTTCCGTAGTCAACAAGGAACCCTTATTAATTTAATTAATTTCGAACAACTCCATAGAAATGTCGATAGATGGCGCTAAGCGTCAGTTGTATCGTGGTCGACTATTACTTATTAGTATTAGTCGAGTAGTTGTGTCGTCGTCGTTGTGTTGTAGTTAGAGCATGGTACGAAACTATCAGTCAGCGAATACGACCCGCACTTGGCTGTTATAAAAACTACGGAACCCAACACTGCGCGTGGCCCGACACGCACCTGACCGGTTTTTTTTATCATATTATGTGTATGTAACAGGCGCTTCTCACCATCAAACTCGAAAGTTTGGCGAGTAAAATTGTAAAAACCACAAAATAATGTATTTTTTGAGAATAATAATAAAAAAAAAATCTCTGATAGAAAACCCAATAACACTACAAGACTATTAGGCAGAGGTGTAGCCACAGTAAACGTTTCGCCAGTTATGTGTAAGGCTGAGGCTACAGTAGGCAGCGATTTGCGATGCGACTGGAAGAGCGAAACGAGATAAACACGGTATGGCTACATTATAAGCGAAAATCCGGCGCGTATTCGGCGATGACGTGGTTACAGTACAATGCGATCAAAATATTATCCTACACGCATAATGTAACCACACGCATATTTAGTAGCACTATTGAACTAGTCGCGCAAGTGAGAAATGATCTAATAAATTCGCTTCAATTTCGTTGATACGTTGATGTAGCCGATGCCGCGATTACAGTAATGTTGTTCCTATCGCAGAAAGAAATCAAAGATCGCTAGTAATATTTCATGTACGGTGTAGCCATATACGTGAGCATTCATTTATTTGTTTTAATCGCTCATGTGTGGCAGGTCGCGTCGCGGCCTAATGTAGCCTCAGCCTAAGTCCCATGTAATAGAGGGGCAAGCCTGTTGCCATCATCCGGACTCAAATCTTACCTCCGGGCTGCTACTGAGAAATCCCTGATGGAAAAACCGAATAACACTACAAAACTACACTACACTAGAAGATAAAGCTTGAAAAAGTGAAACACGAAGAAAGAAACGAAATATAAAAGTAAAGTTGAACGTTACAGAGCGCGACGGAATTCATCTCGAATGTGGTTTCGGTTTCCGCCGCAGCTTCAAATGGATTGCGGCCGAAACTGAAACGGTAAGCATTTCAGCAACTAACGAAATTAAAAGCAATACTAGTAAGATTAACCGTACAACCAAACTAATATTATAATTGCGAGAGTGTTTATGTCTGATACGTTTTCACGATCGCTGAACCCGTAGATATAAGAAATTACATTTCTATGGCTGAACCCGTATTGATGGCCGTAGCTTGAACCCTGAAGAAGGACAAACTAGCAAAATAAATCATCTCAGGAATATAACACCTCAAAAGGACAGAATCTGCCTAGTCTTTTCCCAACTATGTTGGAATCGGCTTCCAGTCTTAACACGATCTCCCTTGGTAACCCTGGTTGCTAGACCAATGCCCCATGGTGTGAAAAATTGCATGAAATCCCAAAATCTACGCGTTGATGGCAATCTACTCTACAAGAAGTCGCGTGCAAAGCGCTAGAAGTAAATAAATTCTATCCTCTCATTTGACTACCTAGGTACTGTATAATTAATTATATTTAAGACCACTTTCCATATCCCAACAACAATAACAGAACTTGTTTGCGACAGCGGCCATGCGAGTCCGTTCGAACGTCATGATTTATAAATGAATTCAATCAAAAGTGGACCTCCGCCGACCGTTTCACCACTTAATCAAATCATATTTTATAATGACGTTTAAATAATGAACACTTGTTTCATCATGAGTGTGGGATCCGTGAGTTTTATTAGGGTCGGCACGGATTTGTTACGGAATCTACATACTATTTTTAATTGTAAGTACGGTGACTGAGACTGTTCAGTCAGTGTGTCAGTTGTGTGTTCTGACCAGTCTTATCAAGGGGGTATCGTATTACCCAGTAACTGGGTTGTGGAGGCAGTCGCTCCATGTAAAATACTGGTATTCAGCTGCATCCGGTTAGACTGGAAGCCGACCCCAACATAGTTGGGAAAAGGCTAGGCAGATGATGATGGTGACTAAGTCTGTTTTCAGTATGAATGTGGATGTGTATATGAGTAGGGCACTACAGAACTACACATTTTTTTTTTCTTAATATGGTTTCCTGTTCAGCAATAAGGGTAAAGGTAAAGTTATGCATGATGAACTGATGACTAAAGAACCAGAATTTTAAAATCTGGTAATTTTCTGGTTAAATATTATATTATAATGTTAGTTGAACCGGCAACGAATGTACCTACCACTTCTTCTCATATCTAATAGCCATACCCATCCCTTATTGAAAAATCACTGATGTTACCTTGGCTAAGTCTTTTAGTAAAATAAATAATCCCTTGCATTCGGAATATTGGTGGAGATCCTCAAGAGAAAAACCACTTTTGTTTTAACCCTTGAGGATCTGCGGGGTAATTGCGTAGCACGATAACACGTAGCAATAGCACATTTTGACAGTTCAACAACACTCATAGCGTTATTTACGTTGCTGAGCAGACAATTTTTTCGAACATTATGAAGCAATGGATTAGCAATATCCTTCAAAATGATTCAGATTACGATTAGTGTGTTACGCAATTAGGCTGCTGGTAATTTTCTGGTAAAAAAAAAAAAATTGAATGCAACAAATGTACCATTTACATTGCTCTGCAATCTGCATTCAGAATATTGACTGGTACAGCCGATCGATTCTGTAAAAATCTCACCGTGAAAAGTTAGGTGAAGTGAGCTTAGCGTCAGCTGTCAATAGTGTCAATCCCTAGCATTAGCACAGATTACTAAATAGTTGGAATGACAGCTCACTCCATGCTCACTTCACCTAAGTTTTCACGGTTAGATGGTTACAGAATCGCACTGCAGATCCTCAAGGGATAAAACAAAAGACAGTATCATAGAATCAGCTTGCGAGTCATTTGTCAATTGTGAATATACCAGCCAAAGGCGTTATGTGATGTGTTGTGTTAATTATCGCTATGTATGCACGTGTTTCTGTGCAAAACCTATTTTTCTTTCTTTTTTATGTCTAGTAAAATCTTTATAAAGAAATTTAAGAGAATACTTAATAGAAATAAGAATTTGAATTTGACAACAGAGTATATTTTCAACTTCGCCCACAAATCCAACGTTTACAGTACAAAATAGATAGACTTTAACACAATAAGAACAAATCTTAACTCCGAACCTTTCTGTTCATTTTAGTTGGGCTGTTTTCGCTAACTCAAGAGCCTTCATTTGAAACCATTGTCAGAACGTTCTCAGAGGACCCTCCGTCCTTGAGACTTGTACAACAATTGATAAATGGGTCAAATCTCTTCTTTCAATAGATGTTTATAACAAGCCTTGTTAATGAAAGCCTACAACTCTCAATTTATCGAAAATTTTGAGACAGATTATAAATAATTATTTTCAATGTTGCAATAAATTAATAATTAAGAAAAAGACGTGCCGGCTGTGGTGCAACTTGCAAAGCATTAACAACCAAAAACAATGATATCATTCCAAAAAAATACTGTGCTAAGACCATGAAATGTACGTCTAATTTATTAGTTATCCGTTGGGACTGGCACGACCAGAATAATATACTAATTTTATTTAATCATTTTAACGATGCGTCCCAAACGTCGTGATCCGCAGACGTACGAAGGTTTTCGATATCGGAAAACGACTTATGGAACTCAAATGGAGTTCAGCAAGGCGCAGTGATGACAGGTGAAGCAAGGCAATGCCCGATTGGCGTCTAAGGACTGGAAGACGAAATATCGATCGTCTGACGAGATGGGCGGACGTCATTGTGTCCATCGCGGGTAGAACCTGGATAAAGCTGGCACATGAAAAGAGACGCCTAAGCTCGGCATTGGGTGAAGTCGGGCTGTGGATGATGAACGATGAATAACGATGATAGCTAAAACCCTTTGTTCTACTGGCCACCGATATGCTAAGAGTCTTCTTAAAAAAATAACAACATCAAAGATTATGGTCAATACACACTTGTATCAAATTCGTGCGTAAAAATGTGTTACGCAACATGGTCGCTCCGAACCGTTGCAAGAGCTCGCAAAAAACCAACGAGTGCCGACCTTTATGATTCATAATAACAGTACCATAAACGGTAACCGTTGTAACTATTATAGTTATTGTGATCTAAGAGGTGGCTAAACTCTTGACACAAATAAAAAACATTCAAGAGGGAATAAAATCATTGCAGCTTAGCTATTCACAATCATCCGACAGGCTATCGTATCAAAAATGACACATTTCGATAACCTGCACCCCAATTGCGTAACACACAATCAATCGGAATCTGAATCATTTTGAAGCAAATTGCTAATCCATTGCTTCATAAGTTCGAAAAATTTGTCTGCTCAACACGTAAATAACGCAATGAATGTTGTTGAACTGTCAAAATGAAACCGATTCCGATTAATCGTGTGTTACGCAATTAGGGTGCTGATCTGTCTAGACCCCGACAGCAAACAGCTGTCGGAAGAATATCGGTCGTCTATTTGATTTAAACTGACAAAATTTTCGGGTATTGGACTTGTGAACAGCGTTTAGAGGACTCCTGCGATAACATCGATTGATGTTCGATACGGAAATGAAGCATATCGAGTGGTTGTGAATAGCTATGCTGCTTAGAATTTGTACCCGAAATTACTAAGGCCAAATTAGGTTGGCAGGATCATAAAGAATTTCTCTTTATCTCCGAATTTATGTGTGCATATATTCTAACATATTCCACATTTTTATGTTTTGCTTTATTATCAAATCACCATGAATAAACCATAACTTTGGCTATATTTCTCCTTTCCTTTAACACAGTATCGGAAAAAATATTTGGTGGGGAAGACAAATATATTTGGCATATATTATAGCAATAAAAACAAATAAGAAATATGTTATATGTACGACGATATTGCCAAGGACTTCGGAGATATTGTGACAGACTTCTATCGATCCGCGGGTGCGTCCCACCCTCAACTATTTTTTTATAAAAAAAGACCTAAAACTTGAGAGCCCACGCACCCATTCTGCCTAAATATATTACGTAAAAGTATTTTATTGTATTAGCATCGGAATTATTGACGTCTGCTATTTTTTAGGTCTGGAAATATGGATCGATTTTTTTATCTCGATGGCACTCAAGATTTTAGCACCAAAGCCTAACCTAAGCGTCAAATCAGTGATTATTTTCTTTCATACCGACATAGCTTTCCGTTCAGTTCGCATTAGCCTTATCGACAATCCAACCGGAAAATTCATTAAAATGGCGCGAAAAAATCTACATACGTCGTCACCGCTGCCTATTTCTCCGTCGTTAGCTATGGCAATTAGTCTTTAATGACTTGACAGCATTTTTCTAGAATTATTTCATTGATTGAGAAATATTTAAGTTTGAGCTGCATTTGTAACGTTTAAAAAGTAATAATGATTGTTTATTAAGGACGGTTAAAAATTGAAATGATTGCAGTTCAACTCTAAATGATCCATCCATTGACAATTGAATTATAATTCATGAAATCATGACAGAATATATAACCGATAAGATTTTTTTCTTCTTATACCAGTAACAGCGTTTAGATTGAGTGTCGGCTTATCGTCCAATTACAATAAAGTTGTAAAATATGTACAAAATAATGAAAACAGTGATTTATATACTATTGTTAATACAATTCGTGAACACATATAACAGGGCATCATATTCAAACAAAACAGGCAAAATGAACGAAGAAAACCTTTCAAATAGATGCTAGGAATGATGTCATTTATACTGATGACGTATTAAGTCTTTTAAATAAACTAATTTATTCCTTTCTGTATATCAAACTTGACAGTTCAAGTTAAGCACACCCACATATTTTTTCAGCTTATAAGTTTTATTCCAAATACATAGTCAAAGCCTTCACTGTCAATCAAGAACTCTAGTTACCCCTAAGATGGGGCGACAACACTACACATGGCCGGCTCTACTAAATAGGACCTCAATTAAGGCAAAATTATCAGAGTAATAGTAATAAATCAGCCGACAGAACTCAAGCATGAGTAATGCGACACTGATACATTCATTTTAATGACAATTAAGTAATGATATTGATAAGGTAGTACACATGTTGATGAATTTAAATAGGCCAGCGATTGGCCGACCGAGAAATGTTTTTGAGTATTAATGTAAGAATAAGAACACTAGCTTCTGCCCGCGACTTTGTCTGGGTGAAATTTCTTGCTCCTCCGACCTATTCCGTCGCACCGCATTACCTGCCCGCACTAACACTTCGTTTTCACTTAGCGTTTCTATTTGGTCGGCTCCTAAGGTTCATAGCGTGATGTTAAATAGACTATAGCCTGCACTGGTTTTTGCATTTGATAGGCCAATTCTTGGGTCCCCAAGAATCGGCCTACCAAATGCAAAAACCAGTCGTAGTTCCGGAGATTAGCGCGTTCATACAGAGTGAGCTTTATTATTAGTATAGATGGGAAGACTAAAGTGAAACATTGGGGTAAAAAATGATATCGCTAGAAAGGGGGAGAATAGGTACTGAGACAAAATTTGATCCAAGTTTTATGGAAGAAGACTCGCTGCGTCGACCATTATATGTTGGGATAGTGGCAGTACAGGTCTATGTTGATGATTATTACAGCCTGTAACTATTTGATGGTTGCAGAATAAAGTGAACCAAAGAAGCTATGACAGCCAATATGGTGAGAGGCGAAAATGAAGAAAAACGGTATATATTTCCATTATTCCGGGACCCATAATAAAATCTGCATTATGCTCAGTCTCGGTGAAGCTTCGGCCACATAACCGCACGGGGCGCGGCCGGCTATCAATCAGCAAATGGGTAACTTGGCTAAGTCGCACTTAGTAACGGCTTGCTAAGTGGTTTTACTTGTGTGTCGTAGTCCTTAAACATAATTCATCATTCACTGAAGAAAGTACGCGACGTATATTTTTCAATTAAGCTGAAGAAAATTACTTTGTTAAGTGACCTAGACGGTGGGTGGCTGCCGTTTTAATTTGATCTCATTATGTTGACGGTAATGTAAGAAAAACAGCGTTTTCGGTCTCATTATTCGGTTCGTTGATTACTTATGTTATCAAAAAATCATTTGCTAAATGTAGTGACTTTGGCGATATTTAAGTGACTTTATTAGAAGGCTCATGTTCAGTATTCGACATTAGATAAGAAGGTTATTAACTTCGTATAACTTTTTTTACTCTAACACCGAATGGGCCCGCAGGCAATCGGAATCGTAAACATTTGACATTTGAAGCGCATAAAAACCTCAGATGAATTTAATTACTTTACAACTACACGATCTGTGTGACCTACTTCTGAATGTTAAATTTAATTAACATTAACACAATAATTACTAGAACTTTTTGATTGCCAACATTGATTTCTGATTAAAAAACCAAGTACTCACTTGACTAATTGACTTCATTTCAAGAGTTAAATTGTTGACTCAAAAAACTTTTGTTATGCGCACAGCCAGTGTGGAACTCTCTGCCAGCGTCTGTGTTCTCTTCCACATTTAACCTGTCTCCCTTTAAAGCAAGAGTGAACAGACATCTTCTGGGCACGCTCGTTCCATCATAGACCTCATCTATAGCTTTTCATGAGGCGTGATCGAGGTCAAAAACAGACCCAAACCTAGCGGCAATATAAAAAAATAAATCCTAAAAATGTTGTATCTTTATTCGTCTATATTATAAGCTCAGAGTGATATAATAAATATGAAAGTTCGGGTCTTGATCAGATTAGTCTATGACCTCGGCGAAACGGAAATTAAAACAGAAATAATTAAGTACGAAGGTAGAATATTCAAAGAATCTACTGTTTGTGCTAATGTTTACCGAGAGGTAAGAAGTCTTCCAGCTTCTAGAGAAACTAGATTGAAAATTATGAAATCCGAAAAGAACCTAAGTGGTACTGTAGATGTTTCAACTAGGATGACCTACACATCCAACCTCCACGAATGTATGATAAATTACTGGCATATATGTATTTAGAGATACACTACACATTTAGAAGTATAGAAAAAGAGTAGACAGCTTGGAGAGCTGACAGCGGAGAGCAGACATGACTTGATGTAGGAAAAGTAATTTAATAGAAATAATTATATTACTTTAATAAATCACGACGATCCCTTATAGTCTTATAGTTGAATGATATATCAAAATCACCAGCCTTGTCTTTAGGAAATGCAGTAAGTAAGTAATAATTAACACCCACTCTTAGAGAATATCCATAGAATTATTTAGCTCGATACAACTAATTGCGACCATGAGGTTTGTTTTTAATATTTAGCAAAGTGACATTGACCTTGTGATAAGCCTTGTTGATATTAAAAAATAATCTTAATTAAAACCATGAAGCGTTGAAAATCTATGGTCAAAACAAGATGAACTGGCAGTCTACAATCAGTACAACCTTTTTCGACAAATCACAATCATTGCTCTCAAACATAAATCTGTCTGCACTGTTATTTATTAAGTATCCAGCTCGCTAAATACAGTGTCACAAATGCTATAATTAGAAGAGCGGAACAAATTACGACACGGAGACAGAGAAACCAAGTTGTATGAGCTTAGACACGCTTTTAAATTGTCGTTTACAAAACAAGTATTTTCCGTACTAGTCTTTGGTATTCATGAATAATCTTCACTTAGCATATTGGGTTCTTGTTTCTCTATACATGTTCTTTATCCTAACTTATTTGACAACCTTCCAATGTATCGGCTAAGTGTTTACCTTCTTTGCATGATTCGATTGGCTTTCCACATTTTACACATCGTGCATCGGGATATTTCTATATTTGCGAAGGTATCGGCTAGGCTATCGTTAAGGCAAAAATATTTTTTGGCCATAAAAGATATTTTTGCCTTCGTAGCCTTTCATTATCTGTTTATTTGGGGCATTATTTTTGGCCACTTCTTCCTCTCAGACTTCACGATCTTCACCAACTTGTCTCATTTTGATCTCCGTGTAATTTTCTCGCATTTTATCATCCAAGGTTGCGTACGAACAATCGATTTCTTTACTTATCCGCAAAATGTCAAATACAAGTGACGTATGGCGACCGCGGTATGACCACCTCTCGGGAAATTAGGTTACAATATATGATGTTATTTACATGACTCGTGCGAGCAATGTTGAATGTGTGTGTACTTAAATTGACGTTAAACTTGGCTGGCGAAGTAATCAATTGGTTTCTTCATGGTCGAAGAATGATAGAGAGAAATACAGAACATAGCAAGGATCTTCCAGTGATCTCATTGGGGAGATCCTGCTATTTCAGACACGGAGATACTCGTATGTAAAACCTCCAGCTTTTTACTACCACTTGATTCAAATCATCGTATTTGAGGTAGAAAAACCGATAATGAGAAAAATGTCGGGCTAACCGCTTTTATCATTTGCAAATGTCAAACGATGAAAAAGTCCAAAATAACCGGGAGAGACAGATTCGGTTTTGCGATTTTTAGGAGTGTTTTTTCTGAGAAAAATATTTTTATTTCTCGTCGGGTTCTTGTAACAGAAAACTCACTGGCGATTGAGAAGTCTTCTGAAACGGAAAGATGTTTGTTTGTACTAGAAATTAAAGGGAAATGAGAAAACTTCTCCTCTTATATCCATTCATCTTTATGAGATTAGGGGAATTCATTTCGCGTAGGAGCAAAAATTTGGCATTTCGTTGATCGGAAGAAACTTAACCTTGTTCAAGCGTGGACATAAAGACCAGCAAAGTGCAAGTAATTCGTATTCGATACCCTGACTAGTTACTAAGAAATATTTTCAAAAATATTACATTTATATGACATACCTACTCGTAGAAGCAGTAAGGCGACTGAACTAAAAACAGCTCAACAAAAGGTAAAAAGGTAGAAACTAAATTAAAATCATTAACTATTCAGTAACTCGGTCTTTATTTAAAATAAAAGCTCCAATTTAATCGCTAATATCTCTTTTAATCTTAGTTTTACGAGGGTAGTCATAAAAATGTAATTTACTACCTTCATATTTTGTTCATACAGCTCAAACGGGCAGGGCTAGAGTTAGGTCTTAATGAAATTCTAGGAAAACTTGAGGGCCCCTGGGAAATTACAGCCACATGTAAGGACCGAGTCTTTACTGGTAGCTCCGGCACGGGTATGGCTGGGTTAGGGGTAACAATTAGGGTTTATATTGAAACAACCATTGGGGACGTCAAACAGAACTATATTTCTTTTTTATCCGTACTACTAAGGGGCTCGTAGCGAAATAATAACAGCCACACAGGTCGATCGAAGGTTAAGCTAAGCTTGCCGAGGTCGGTTCGTGGATGGATCGCCATCCAATAAATATCAAGACCATTCAGTGTCTCGGAAAGCACGTTAAGCCGTTGGTCCCGGCTGTCATTCGCAGATCTTTGACAGTCGTTACGGGAAGTCAGAAGCCCGAAAGCCTGACTGACAACCAGTCTTACCAAGAGGTATTGTACGAGTATTAAAACATCGTCTCTCGTATTCAGCTGCAGCAGGCTAGACTGAGCCGACCTAAGCATACTTGTAGTTGGGAAAATGCTAGGCAGATTAATTTTATCTTAGCTAAATTAAAAGAGCCAAATAAAATGAAGGTAAGGCTGGCTCCAGTCCCACGGCGGATCGTACGTTCTTAAGCCACTAGTGGAGACTTCAAGCATTTCTTCTGCTGTCTGTTTTTGTCCCCCGTTACGGTGCAAAATGCTTTTTCTCTTCATTTTCTCCTCTCTGCCGTCCATTTCTCATTCACCCCCTTTTCCCTCATCATCATCATTTTCCTACCCTTTTCCCAAATTATTTGAGTTCGGCGCAACATATCTTTTCCTTCATATCGTCTAAATATATCAATTAACTTTCCAAGACGATCAGACTCAGTCGCTCAGTTAACATGATTTGCGAGTAGCGCAGGGAGCCACATGAGTATTTAACTAAAGCCTTTAAGACTTCAACGCTTTAGGGTCGTGGGGTCGCGCCTCGAAGGATTGATTCCTTCTAATCCTTTGCAACACATATTTGTATTTTCTTCGTTCTGAGTACGCGAGTGTGTTTGAAACGAGTGAAAGTCCAAGATCTAGAAAAAAAAACTTGTTTTGTTATAAATAAATGTGCTAGCATTATTAAATCAATAATCTATTTTAATTCGATTATATCGATTGATCTATAAATATGTAACGTTATAATTATTCATTATCTGGTATTTATAATGTCAGCGGAAAAGCTATATATTACTGGTTAGTGCAGACTGCACACATAGGTATCGCTTTTTATCAAACTTGTCCTGTTATAGCGTTTGCCGAGCCACAGTTAGGCAGAAGTCAGAAAATTTTATTTTAATTCTGATATTCTGAAACAATACGGTTTAGGTGGAATTCGTATCATCAAAATATTTTTCGGCTTTAGTGTTACAAATTGGCAACGCCTAACTGAAGCCACCAAGGCTTCAGAAAATAGGTAATACGTTCCAGAAATCTTCAGGAGTCCAATTGCTCGCCTGAATTTAATGGCTTGTAATAAGACAGATCCTATCAAGACTCTTCTCGCATTACAACATGGAACCTTACCTTCATCAGCGAATTAACTACGGTAACTAGACACTTTTAGACAACCCTATGGGAAATGGGAATATCCAACGTACCTATCTTGTTAATTTGGCAACCCTAGCCGAGTAGGATTCTTTCGAACTTGATCTCACTTAGAAGTTTTTGGCAGAATTTTTTTCTAGCGTGGGACGCCAAGCGGAATATTTTAGTGAAGTTGCTGCTCTAGCAGGCTATTTGTAGATCGTATTGGGACTTTTATTGGATTTTCTTTTTCACAAGTGAGTTCATTATTGGTTCTACCTAGTTACCTACGCAAGAATTTCTTCTGCTAAGATGAACGTCCTTAGGATAAACTGGTGCATGAAAGGAGCCTCGTAAATCGTCCTGCGATACAAAACGACACGCGCACCCTGGACAGCTAGCACTCGGTAACGCTGAGTCTAGCTGACTTATCCATACACCACGACGGTACACTTAAACGGCTCTATTCAGAGCCATGACTAAGGCCCTTATCAGGGCCAAATAACAATAACGACCTCTCTAAGGGCACCCACCACCAGCTATTCGAGCCCGCCTCTATTGTCACCTCCTTAAATAAAATAAAAACAACGAGGAATAGTACTATCGACACGAAAAGAAGACCTGCAGAAAGATACAATTGTAAATCTCTCCGAGTCGAAAACAATCAATGCAAACGTAGCAACGAGCAAATTAGAGGTATTCCACTTACAGCACTTGCCCGAACCGAAGCACTTCCACTAACCGTACTGAAACAAAATTTTGTACGTGCGAAAAACAGAAAAGAAAGAAAATGTATTTACAGGAATTCGTACAGGAAGTTCACAAACTACGACCATTAAAACATAAAAAACAAAAGTATACAAAAGAAAAATCATTTAATCACAACATTATATTATGATTTATGATGCTACAATAAACATTTTTACCATAACTTAAACAGAGATTGATAGTTCAAATTCGACCTTCAGAATGACATTTGGTTATCCGGTAAATCCAGTTACCAACTTGATAATATTCATTCCATAAGCATTTATATCAATCTGTTGTTATATGTATACGTAGGTATCATGTACAATTACATTGGCATTTTGAAACAGTTACTAAGTGCACTTTAAGTAATGAAAGCTCTCAAAATGATCATTCCATCTTGCATATAATGGAATGGAGTAAAGGCTTTGTCAAAAGAAAATGGCCGGCCGAAGATGAATATAAAATTGAATATTGTTGTTACAAGCAACGTCATATTCTACTCGTTGCTTAATAATAACAGCAGCACGGGTCGATCTAAGGTTAAGCTACGCTTGCCGAGGTCGGATACGTGGATGGGTGACCATCCATTACATATCGAGACCCTTCCGTGTCTCGGAAAGCACGTTAAGCCGTTGGTCCCGGCTGTCATTCGTAGATCTTTGACAGTCGGGACAGGTAGTCAGAAGCTCAAAAAGCCTGACAACCAGTCTTAACAAGGGGTATCGTGTTACTAGGTTGTGGAGGTCAGTCGCTCCATGTAAAATACTGGTATTCAGCTGCATCCAGTTAAACTGGAAGCTAACCTCAACATAGTTGAGAAAAGGCTAGGTTGATTGATTGAAGTAACGTCATATTCTACCTTATTATCTTCTATGGAAATTTGCGGTTTGCTGCTGAATATTCTGGTAAGTGTGCATACAAACGAGTGACACGCTTCAACGACAAAGGCAGTTCTGCACCCATCGACGCGCGTCGGCGGATGCAGTTGCCAGTCGTCGACGCGTGTCGTTCGTGTGTATGAGCAATAAGGCAATGCGAAATACCCCGATGACAAAATCAGAAAAAATCTACCCACATCAAACGAAATCATCAATATGTCCAATATGTAAGAGTGTTTTCATCTATACATACGAAGAACATTTTTTTGATCTCAGCCAAAAGCAATTATGTCGGAAATAAGATTCCTTTTTTTCCAAAACATTATTTACTACGGAACATCAAACGTAAGGGCATACTATGAATGATGAAGAACTTTGGCACGCAACCAGAAACAAATGCTGATCAAACATTCTAGGATGTAACGGTTCTTTATTAAGAAAATACTTCCCCTAACAGAGGAAGGAACAGAGAGTATAAGTAAGTTCTTGTTTGTTTGCACAGGATTCACGGCTTATTGCATGACCGTTCTTAGCAGGTCTGTTGGTTTAGGGGCTAAAGATAATATAAACAGGGAAGGCATTTTGTGTTCCACTACCCTTTGAAGCCATAATAGAGGGCCCTTTGTTCAAGGGTTAGACTTAGAAGTATTGGAGGATATCGATCGGTGATGAAGACTTCCTGTCAAGGCATCATTCATTATAAATACCCTCTCTATTTAGATTATGGAGCTTCTCTCTTTAGAAGACGGTTTGGTACGTCATTACAGCTAAACTACAGGCCCAATTTTGATTGAGTATGACAAAAAGGATAGTTTTGTATCGGAAGGGCATAGGGTTTTGTGATCCCGGTAAAAACTGTATTTATAAAGGGCCCAAACCACGAGCTAGCTGTAGATATTTATATATCCAAATTAAATTGGCTGTACTTAGATTTTTCTATATAATGTATCTGCAGTCAGCCTTTCGGGTATACCCGAAAGGCTGACCACCCCGCCATGATCCAAGCAGCACATTTGCTTATAAGCAAATGTGTTTGCTTGTTATGCAGAGCTCCAGTGAGCACCGGTCGAGGATCTGGTGGCTTTTGAGGTGCTTTGTGATATTTTGTTGAAGCAGGTCTACGGCCAACTGATTTGGTTGGTTTTCAAGTCTGTCTTTGTACGCAGATTCTACCATCAGTACATATATTCTCCTTAACACACTTATTGATATTGGACAAAATAATTGCATGATTATAGAGCTCACAATCAATTACGTCAATCACGACAACCATGCATTGGAGAATATCAAATTATTTGCATGTTCCACCAGATAGCAGCCGGATACCGACGCTATCAACCAACACATTGCCGGAAACCTAATACTTTGTGATTATCCGCTGTGTTCGCACGCAATTAGGCGTACAATGTAATTAAAATCACACTGTACAAGTTAAGTACAGATACTAGACAGGCTTTGCTTTGAAGTTTGAGTAGACGAAGCTTGACGATGTCGGCTTAGAAGTTATGGGTCATGTAGGTTCAAAGGAAAGTCTAAAATGATGAATTTGTTGTAATTTCCGGGATTAGCACCCGGTTAATGGCAATTGGCTCGCTCCTTGCGGGATGTTATATTATGGGTGTGTGATCAAACAGCTATGCTTAGGGAGGAGTGTCTACCAGTACCAGTGGACGTCTTTTAGCGAATGATGATCGTGACAAGGAAACTGATTGGTCTCGGACCGATCTTCCGAAAAGCTGAATAACATAGGTCTTTACTTCAGGAAGTCTACACCAAGAAGAGACATCATCATCCACAGCCCGACTTCACCCACTGCTGGGCCACATACTCATCACTTTGCTTGTGCCAATTTCCACGCCCAAGAAGAGAACGTCTAATTAATCTCTTTCCAAATACACAAGCGATTATACAACCAATTGGCCCTGCTGTGTGTGTGTGCTGTGTGCTGTGCATCAATTATGATGCACAATTGAAAGTAATAATCCATACTACATATATATTATGCGTTTGTATGTAGGATGCAATCTCCGGAGCTACTGATCCGATTCTGAAAATTCTTTCACTAATATGAAGCTACAGTATTGCCGAGTGTCTGTATTTGTCATGTTAAAACAAGAAATTCAATGCGGGTAGAAGATAGTTTAAAATAAAGAGCAGTCAGAATAGTTTTCTACCTCATCCAAAACCGCTCCACCATGAGTCCGTGATGGTGTATTTTAGTTACAAACAAACATCCATTCTTACTTACTTATAGTATTAGTGGATTATGGATGTCAAGGTCAGTTTTGTATTGGGATAATATTTGTGAAAAGCTTATTACCTCATCTGAACGCTATTTGGATATGAGAGTCAACATTGCAAAGAACTATTACGTATTGATTGTATGTGTGCCAATGACCCAAACAATAATCATTCACAAGTTATTGATTATTTATTAACAAAAGTTTTAAACATATGTAACCATGAATTCAGCACATGATTCTAGACCTCCAAACATAGAAATTTTTCGACAGTTATCACAAAAAAAAGTGCTGTTCTATAGAAAAATGAAAAATAACTATGCTATCAACTGTACGGAACAGCATTTTTTTTTTAAAACGAAAAATACCTATTTGGCCAAAATGTATGAAACAGCTAATATCTTTTTAATAACAAAATATTATGTCTATGGGCCATTGCAGCCTGAAATATTTTTTTAATTTTATTACATCCTAATCGTAAGCTAAAGAATTCCAATTCCGTAGCTATAAATGGTTTTAAAATATAAACTTTAAATTGTTAGTTGGAAAGCAATTTTCCTAGTTCCGGATGTCTCTCTATTTTGCCGGCCCGAGCAAACAGCAGGAAATCTAACGGAAGGAAGAATATTGGACTATTTGCACTTTCAGGGGACCGGGAAAATATCCGGAGGTGCAGAAATGAATGGACATTTTTATCAATGTTACTGACATTACAGGACCTAAATATACCAGAACATTTTTTTATAAATACATAATTATGCAATTGAAGTCCTGTAGCCATATTAGATTTTTTGCTAGCAATCCTTAATGAAAATTGGTAGAAGGAGCGTTGGGAAAACAATAGCCAGATGGGTGGACGACCTACAAAAGATCGCGGGGAAGACCTGGGTGAGACTCGCACAGACCAGGGTAGCATGACACAAAAGGGAGGCTATACTCAGCAGTGGGTGAAACAAGGCTGCCAATGATGACAATGACGATTCCTTAAACAGATCTTTTCTTCAAAACGTAAGATGTATTTATTTAAACTTTTCGCACACGAATAGCCACAAAGGCGGATTTAATACCTTAGGCATTCTCTACCAGTCAACCAAGGGTGGTGAAGAGATTAGATGGCAGGTGCTTTGGTTGAGAGCAACAATGATTTAATAAAAACTATGAATGTACTACTTCGTCTGCATTTATTCTCGCTCCGGCAATTCCATAAGTACCCTAAAAAAGGGGAGTAACAAATTACCACCGAAAAAACATCGACAATCTATTCAATGGCACTCAATCTAGTTTATCGTAACATCTAAGCCCTGGGGGGGTCACTACACCGTATCTGCTCAACTACAAGCAAGTATACGATTACATACAGATTCACGGCCACTCCTACGCAACGGCCCACTCTAAAACTCGGATCTAGTGCATAGATTTCAAGGGTATCGTATTATTTACTAACTTCGAGCGACTGGTTAATCTAATGAGATGGACAACTTTTTATTTGTTGCAAATTAACGCTGTAATTAAACATTTGCTCTTTTGATGTCTCGTTCTTATGTCTCAAGAAAGATCATCTAATAGCTAAGGGTACTTGCGTAACACACTATTAGGAGCAATGTCTTTCATTTTGACAGAGCAACAACATTCATTTGCGTTGTTTACGTTGATGAGCAGACATTTTTTTCTAAAAAAAAAACAAAAACGACCTTTTTAACAGGCTCTTCTCTTACAAGCCTCATGAACGCCCAACGGCACAATGTGTTATTTCTGGACACTCACAAAACTGTTCGAAGTTGTCAATTGTTATATTAGAGCAAATATGTAGATCCACCCCTAACCTTTACCGACATTTCAATGTTCAACGAGCCTGTTGTTCAAAGTTGGAAGGGTCTTTGCTACCCCTCCCAAATTGTTTGCTCTTCCGTAATAAATATAATTACAAGGGTTAGGTGTGCTTGGTATTGAATAAACCCACTGAGGGTTTAATTACATATTAACACTGGATTGAATCACCGTCTGGCCTCATTATATTAAGGAGCCTCTTGATTCTTTACGTCGTTAGGTCACGACAAGAATTCGCGTCGCGATCTACGTGCGCACCCGAATGTAGTTCTCAATGGCCATTCGATATTCAAGCTTATCGCACTCGTAGGCTGAAAATCAGCGTCAGGTGTGAGTTGTCATCCGACAATGCTGAGCTGAGGCCCTTTTGGGATTATAGGCATTATTTTATTTCTTTCTTTCAGTACCCTCCACGAGAAGCGTGAATAGCGATCGCGTTTTTCAACTTCGAATCCTTTGAGGCGGACAAGAAAAACTGTCTTGAAATGGGAAACAGGCTCAACAATCGTGAACCCGGTGAATAGCCGCGATGACATGCGAGTCAAAGAAGCGTGATCGCGCGTGTCTGTGCGCGGAACTGAAGGCGCCTTTGAAGTTCACAATCTTGTTGAGAGTCAAGGCGATGATACTGCAGAGTACGATGCTGCTAATTTAATTCGCAAATTGGCATCGGCAAGATCGTTTGATGGTCTATCTAACTTAGAGCGTGATATTGTGCTGTCTCTACCACAAAACTTACTAATCAAGAGTTGTGATTGTGATGATTTTGACAATTTTGGTTAGTAAGCCGACTTGCTTCGAATGCTTGCAGTTTACATAATGCAATTCGTTTGGAGACGTGTACTTGCGTAAGAAAACTCTCTCCTCAATATACCCTACAGGGTCCATAATTGTACCATAGCTTTAAGCCATTGTTACACCTCTACAACATTATGGAATGCAAATAAATATATAAATATTACTCAGTGCAAACTTCTGTACGCTGTTTGCTTGATGTTGCTTCAAGTAGTCTATCAGCCATTTCTTGCAACGATTATGCTGGGGAGTAACAAATTAGGGCGGGTGGCCGAATGGCGTTTTGGGAGACATTTTTGTTTTTCGTGCTAATTTTGGGTGATTTTTGCTCGTGTCTTAGAGAATAGGCCTTTGCCCTGCAGTGGGAATAATAGGCTGGCTTTTAGGGTTCCGTACCTCGAAAGGAAAAAACGGAACCCTTATAGGATCACTTTGTTGTCCGTCCGTCTGTCTGTCTGTCAAGGCCCTTTTTCTCAGGAACGCGGGGAGGTATCAAGCTGGAATTTATATCAAATAATCAGGTCTAGTGACCCTTGGAGCTGTGAAAAAATCAAACTTCTAAGCCAACGCAATCAAAAGATACCGTTCGTATAAAGAGCCGTTTATGCCGCAAATTTCCGCAAATTTTCGACACTCGCAAGGGAATCAAAACCTACAGGGTACTTCCCGTGAGCTCAGAATCTTGAAATTTTGTACGAAGCAACGTCTTATAGCACAGACAAAGGAAAAATTACATCATATAATAAAAATATTTTTAATAATTTTAAATTGTAAGGAACCCCCGGTGCGCGAGTCCGACTCGCATTTGGCAGGTTTTTTTTTAAAGTGCTGATTCTCAGCCTAATTTGAATACATGTCTTGATTTTGACCAACAGCAATGCTAAAAACATAATTATAGAATTTGGTCTCCAAATCCCCGCACCACGTTATAAATATTTTAAAACAATAGTGTCGTAACAGGATAGTTCATGAATAAAAATATCTACAGCAACACAATGCAGGTAAACCTAACATAACAAAGTTATATTGAATGCCTTGCTAATAATGTAAGTTGTTTAAAAACAGGGTGGCTGTATAATTAAACATTTTAGAAGCTTACGTACTCAAGGATAAGTTAGGTAGCTGCTAATTATAGGTTCATTGATACCTGTTACAATGTTATAAGATGGATTTATTTATGTATGAAAACCTGCTTTGTCTAAAGTCTATTTAAATCCGTGATTTCGATTGATGTGTTTACACTGGTACAAATTGATGATTTCAGACTAACTAGTACTATTGAAAAAGTTATGAAAATGTTTGAAGTTGTACAGCTGCAAACTGAACTTGATGTGTGGGTTTTTTAAGTTGTTTTTCCAAAAACACATATTTGTTTACATGTTTGGAAGGTAAATCGCGAACGTAGTATACCTGTTTTCTAAATGTAAAGGTTATATGAACCTGCTTCTATTTTTTTTTTCTAAGATGATCTTTTAGCTAATAATTTATTTATTAAAAATGTATAGTCTTCTGCGATGTGTGAATTATTTTTTATGTAGGTGCGCAATCATGCAGCCATCAATCATTATGTTTTTTTTTTTAATGTTAATGGTACTCATTACTCATCAATAAAAATAGCCATTTATAGCAGTAAGCAGCCTTGGATTTCTTGCTTTAATAGAGAAGAATGGAAGAAGAAATAGTGGAGGCCCAGTGGTAACGGCCGCGCCTTACGAGTTGTAGGTCGTAAGTTCGAACCCAGAGAGCCGCTTTTCTTAGTTTAAATTATTTCAGCATCACTGCTCAAAAAAGATGTGACATCGACTAACCCGCACGGGGCCCGCGTGGTGGATTACGGCCAACTCCCCCTCAACGGCAGAAGGCCTGTGTGCCAGCAGTGGGAACATTACAGGCTGATTATCCTTATGGAAGAAGAAGAATAAGAGCAAGAGAATGATGAAACAACCAAATATTTACCAAAAATACTGTAATGTATATTTTCCCCCACAAGGTGGACCGACGACCTTGTGAAGGCCGCAGGAACCCGTTGGATGCGAGAATCACAGAACCGGTCGAAGTGGAGGTGCTTGGGGGAGGCCTATGTCCAGCAGTGGACGACTTTCGGCTGGAATGATGATGATGTATATTTCATTTAGATATAAATGTATGCAACGTGTATAATACAGTAGCAAATTAATAATAACACCATGCTGTGTAGAATACTAATATACATTTTCGTTTTTAATAAGCTTTTATTAGGTCGACCTGTATGTAACTAACTATGTAATGGAATCTAAGGTAACTAATTTAACCATCTTCCAAGGGTCGTAGCGTAATGAAAATTGGCAGCTGTGTGTAGTTCTGATGACAATACAATAATATGGTACTATCGAACTGATCTGATGATGGAGCCGGAAGATATGAACTGGAACTTCATGATGGAAAATCGTATCATAGCTGTTTTGGATTTCTTAGAAAAGTCTTGTAATGAACTTTGACCACGATTAGGTTTCAAGGTCTGATGATTTTTTTGTTTTTACGTGCATTCATAAAAGCGTATTTTTCTAGTGTTTTTTAAACTAGGATTAATTTTTTAAATTAATTAAGTTTAAACAAAACTGGCGAAATGTGTTTCTACTACAGGTACACCCCTGCCTAACCCTTCGGGGAATACAGACGTGATGTTATGTTGTACTAGCAGCGCCCCGCGGTTTCACACGCATAAGTGTCGATCCCGTGGGAATATCGAGATAAAAAGTATCCTATGTGTTATTCTGGTGTATAAGCTATATCACTGTAAAGTTTCATCAAAATCCGTTCAGTAGTTTTTGCGTGAAAGAGTAACAAACCTCCATCCATCCATCCTCACAAGCTTTCGCATTTATAATATTGGTAGGATGTGTAAAAAGTTGGATGCACTAATAAAGTGTAACCGTTAATGTAAGTTGGTTATTAATAAATAAATAAATAAAGCTTATTAAAAAATTTATCAAATGATGTAGGTACCCTATTGAACAATAAATAAGTTTTTCAAAAATTTGTCCTGTTTTATTTATGCAAATAAAACAGGACAAATTTTTGAAAAACTTTAACCAATTTCCTTCCTCGTGAGAATTGCGCTACATTCCTTAATTTGTGACCTTGATTTTATCCTTTTTATTGTATGTACTATGTGCATTATTGAAACAGCTATATTTCATGGGTGGAGGAAGGAATATTGCCGTAATAACCATGCTTTTTGGGAATAAAGTTTCCCTGCATAAGTCTGGATCCCGCGGGAATATTGGTATGAAAGCATACATTGTTTCGCTTTTACATTGCAAGAAAGAAAGAAAAATGTCGCATCTATTGGCATTACAACAAATAATATAACACCTTAAAACTGGACGGTATGAGCTGGAGATTGCAAACAAATGGGTGTCCACTTTAGCCCTGGATCGAAGGAGCTGAAAGTCATGTGGGAGGATTTGCCCAGCAGTGGAATGATGCAGACTAATAGTAACAGTAGCCTTAAAACTATTAAAAAAAGAAACAAAAATCCAATGCTTGTAATACCAAAAGAGCCTCTGCTCAGCATGACTCTGATTTTCAGCTACATCCCAGAATTGTAAGAAAACCATAGAAAAGAATCAAACACACTTCTTGGTCACTTTAAAGCGATACGCATAAATGTATATAAATATATGTTCGATGGTTATGTACGCATCTGCTAACCACAGTACAGGTTTGTAAGACTGGTCTTGTGCATATTTAAGTCAAGATATTTTATGATGATTTCTGTTGTGATGTAAGTTTATTAAACAAGCAGATTATTTATAAGCTTAAAAATAGAAAATATTTGTTTTTTTTATATTCAGAATTAACTGAATTTGAACTATATGCCTACGTTTGGCATTTTAAAGACGTTTGTTAGAAAAATCTGTTTAAGTACTAATATAAAGCTGAAGAGTTAGTTTCAACGCGCTAATCTCTGAAACTACTAGTTGGATTTGAATTTTTTGTTTGTATTTGATAGCCCAATTCTTGAGGAAGGCTATAGGCTATGTAACATCAGTCTAGGACTCTTAGGAGATGAACAAAAAGGAAAATTGTCAGAAAGAACATAAAAGAAAACGACGTAATAGTGCGGACAGGCGATGCGATGCGGTGGGATGAAGTCACGGGCAAAAGCTAGCGTTTCAATTAAATCTATCTGCCTGGCCTTTTCTCAACTATGTTGGGGTATAACTTCCAGTATAACTGAATGCAGCTGAATACCAGTATTTACATGGAGTGTGCAGACACTCCATGTAAATACTGGTATTCAGCTATCTGACCTCCACAACCCAGTTACTAGGTAACACAATACCCATTAGTAAAACTTTTGGGTTTCTAAAAGTGTATGAATAAAAGAATGAATTTCCTTAAACCGAAACAAATCAGTATCAACATGTTCTACCAATTGTAATAACGAGCAGAACCAATTACGTAGTACATACAATTTCCTCAATCGCAACAATCATAACATAATCGTTAAACAATAAATAACAGCACAGTGTAAATATATAAGTAAATGATTTGAATGTCAGATCCCTAGCCACTAAGTCATATATGAATAATTTTCCTCATAACATCAGACCGATTTCCATTACAATTTCAATTGATAAATACTCATACTGTTGCTTGTACATTTGCATTTTCATAATTGACTTTATTGTTTCCCTGATAAGGTGGATGTTTGAAGAAGCGGTTTTCTAATTAGGAGAAAATATGAGAAGTTTTTCTTATTGGTAATTATGCGAGTAAAGACTAATTAGAAATTATTGAATGTTTTAATTCATATATTTCTTATAGAATAGTGTTGATATGCTGTGACCATGCTTTGCAAAGTTATAATCACAAAAAGTAGGTAGATAAGTTATTTGTGGATCATAATAATTTTAGAAAAACTTTATCTATGACAATAAAAAACATAACTTTTCCTAAATAATGACTAAAACAAGTTTACTTTTGAAGTCAAACTGAATTTGAAGTTCATTTTATGGTTTCAAAGTGTGAAAACTGCTAAAATAACAAGATTAGGAGCAAAATATCATGAAAATACTGTACAAACTTATTATAATAACCGACTAGCGTAAACCAAAGCCCAAGATTCTGAAAAGTGAAAACTGGTAGATTAAAATAAAGCATCAGGTACCTACCCTCTCTGGCTTTCAAATAAACAGTGTTCGCGACGATATTCTCTAATTCCATCAGTTCCAGTGTGGCTGATTTTATCGTAGACCCTCCACGAAGCAAGACCCCGCCGCTGCGGCCCCTCAGCCGCCTTCCAGACGCGCACGACACAGCCCATCAATGTGTCCCGCGCTCAACAACACAACGATGCAAACCGCTAACTTATACACATAACACTACACCAGACACAGATAAACGTAATCCAACCCGTACAACAGCCTCAAACGCTGCCGTCGGCAATAAACACGCAACAATTCACGGCTACGATTCACGATACCCAGGGGTGTGGTGGAAAGGACGATAGCATGACAGTCTTTGAGCGGCAAACAGCGGCGCGAACGCTCGTGTGCGTCGGCGGTGGTGTAAAACGGTTAGTTTATTTCAATAAATGCGTAAAGGAGCACACGCCCGAATTACGCGAGTTATTGATGACGGACAGCAATACGCTACGAAAATTACCACTTTTACAGTGTTTCTACTTTCCAGTTGCCATACTGTCATTTGAAAAAACTACCATGGTGGCAGTTTTTACCCGACTGCAAAGAAGTGTTATGGTTTTTTAAGTTTCTATAGAATAAACTTATTTTTTTTAGTCTATTTAAATATGAAATTAGTCTCTTGAAATAGTAGGCCTGTTGATAACTTTGTTTACTACTATTGTACAGACGCCAGCACATCGAGCTACTACAATCTGTCAAATTTCTTTAATAGATTTTGGTTCAAGGTTCAAGGTTGGTTGCAAGGAGCATTAAGGTTCAAGGTTGATTGGGATAATTTGACAGTTTCGGGTAGCTTGACCTGCTGGCGTCTGTACTTTTGCTGATCATGCCGTCAATGATTCTGCTACTGCCGTGATATGGAGAAACGAGTGTGTGAAAAAACTGGAGATAAAAAAGATTAAGAATAGTTGGTTTTTAAGAGCCACAAAATTATGTTGAGCAGTGGTGGCCCATTAGTATCGGCCTCTTACTAACGAGGTTGTGGGTACCCAAGCAGGCACTTTACTTTATGTAAATAATTTCATCACCACTGCTAGCCAAATGCGGTATCATCGACCCCTCCTAGGCACAGTCTCAGAGAGGAACTCTTCCACAGGAAATATCTCACCTTTTTTCCTGCCCAACGTACTCAACCATCTGCGCCTTCCAGGATTTGTGCGAGGTGAATGACGAACGGAGCAGTCCTCGTAGCTTCTTAATGGTCACTCAAAGTTTGATTATGAGTCAATCGAAGAAGATTGTATGTTTTTAATTGTTTACTCCAAATTTTTTACACTCATACATATTAAAACGAAATAAGAAATTAAATACGTTTATTTATTTACCATAGCAATATAATCGGTACTTATTTTTATTTTTAATAAAAGTTACAATTAAAAAATAATATTTTGTAACGTTCAAATAAAAGTTAATTTTCCTTGCCATCCTTGTCAGAGCCAAAATTGTGTGTTTTAGGAAAATTAACACAAAATATAAAGACGTTTATAACTTGCTTCTAGTTTAGTAGATTTTGTTTTGCTATAGTAATCATTTACACGTCAATTTAAGCATGTATTACTGTGTGCGTTACTATCTCAAAATATGGAGGTCCTTACCTCTACCATCCATACTCAAAAATAATTAATTTGGTACCAGATTAACGGTGGTTATTAAAGCAATTATAAACTTTATTATTCAACTGTCCATTTCATTTATGTTATAAAATAAAATATCCATCTTATCAAACTTAAGTGTCAGAGAATAACATTCATACATAAGATTTTTTTTGCATATAGCAACACTGACGTTTTGGTTTGACAGTGACATTAGATGGCGGGACCCAAACTCAAAAATCACATGTGATCCATGTTGTTATTTATTTTTCATGGCCATTCCTTAGCCTATTTTAAAGTTGTAAAATGCAGTCTGCCGATCCCTGTGTAGAGTGTGGCGGCAACGCATTAAAATTAATAGATGGATATTATTACTGTGTAGAATGTAATACCCAAAACACGAATGTCCGCGAAACTGTGGTCGAACAAAAAGCTTTGGGTGATGGCACATTTGCTATAGGAACGAAAAGAAAAATCGTTAAAATTCACGACAATACGATTCAAAGTAAGTTGGTTTATTTATTTGTGTATTTTCGTTGTTTGTACACTATCTCCAAGCACTTGTTGTTGTCAAAAAAGTGTTTATTTTATTTACTAGTGGTGGCTTTAGTTTGCGTAGTGTTGAAGATCATTTGGGTCTAAGGATCTTTGTGTGGAACTTCAAGTCAGTCAGTCTCTATCCACATGTATACATTACAAATTTTTTGTTTTGTTTTGTTTGCCTGTATGTCCCGGGTATTGGGCTAAGGCCTCTTCTCATACAAAGAAGGAATAAGCTTGATCACCTTGATGATTAATAGAATATGAATTTATTATATTACTCATTTTTAGAAATTAAATCCTTTAATGGCAATATTACCTTTCTTACAGTATCTTTGCTGTAAATTCTAATTAAAAAAAGCTTGGACACAATTAATTTCTTCAATATTATTATTGCAGTGAGCGGAGAATGGTACAAATGGCATGCATATAACTTCATAATATTGGGTCTGGCTGATGAGCTGGTTGCGGCTGGAGCAAAACCCTCCTTTAAATTAAAACTATTGTGGATCTGGACTCGATACATCAAGAAATATCAGAATAAAGATGCATTAGGGTAAATTATTACTTATTTTTTACTCAAGTAAAAAGATGACTTTTAAGTTATAAGCAAGTATGCATTATTAT
The DNA here is from genome assembly GCA_949629185.1 of Apamea crenata. Classification (NCBI taxonomy): domain Eukaryota; kingdom Metazoa; phylum Arthropoda; class Insecta; order Lepidoptera; family Noctuidae; genus Apamea; species Apamea crenata. The sequence continues at coordinate 2,544,841 of OX451375.1, forward strand.
TATTCTGCATCATCTAAGCTAGATTTTGACATGGAACAAATTTGCTTATGGTCCCATGGCCAATTGCAAATAGAAATAATTTAGAATAAAAAAAAAAAATTGCCAGAGATTTGGCTCCTGCATGACTGCCAAAAAGTGACCATATGGGAGCCAAATAACTTCACTGTCCTGACTGGGTTCATGTACAAACACCAACAATAAATCTATTGTAAACTGTGTAATGTGCATGAGAGCATAAATAAATAGCTCTATTTCTATAATCACATCTACATTTTTACAGATTTACACAAACATCTGAAGAAGGAAATAATGATAACATAACATTACCAAGTTTTATGGTCGAAGAAAATAGTAGCAGTAACCCTGCGCCAGATGCAGAAGAAAATGAAGTAGCAAATGAAGAAACCGTAAAAAAAAGGAACAAAAATGTTATAATGGATGGCTCCCGAAGAGACATCAAGTTTCTGTCAAAAGGCGTCATTATAGCCATGTTGTATTTAGCTTTAAATCTAGATGAAAGTGACATACAACTTTACCACATGTATAGATTTATTAACGAGAAGCGTTTGAATTTTTCCAATATACAACGATTCCTGCCCGAAGATATCCATGTTAAAAGCATACAAGATGAGTGGTTAAGGTTTATTCACAGCAAAGTATGTAATATGCATAGAGCCCGGGCTCTAGCAATGTCTCTGTTACGAAAACTTGACTTAGGAACGCCAAAAGTTCCTGATATGAGAAAAATCATTGATGATTTTCTGTTAGAACTCTGCCTCCCAAATGATATGAAGCCAATGATATACTCCTTGATGTTTTTCCATCGTTGCGACTTCCTTGATATGAGTAGCAAATCTAAAGACCACTTAGTACATATGCCTGACTATGAAGGTGTGGCCATGTCCTATGTTCTTCTCGCTCTAAAGATGTGCTTTGGACTAGATGGCGATTATGAAGAAAGGCTATCAGATGTCGTTGATAAGATAAATGATGAGAGCAATCTATCCAAATCATACAGAATGGGAACATACTCAGAACCAAGTTCAAGGCTATTTTCTTTTAGGGAATGGTGCAGCTACATGCAATTTAGAAAGATAACGCTTTGTAAGTCTTCCCTACAAATGGCAGAGCTGCATTGTATGGACATTGATGATTATGTTTATCTAGAACATATGGCTGACAGGCCACAGAACAACAAAGACTTACAGGACGAAACAGCAATTAATTTGATTAATAAAATACCTGAAGATGACAAAGCAAGAGTTATACCCAAACATATGTTTTTCCCAACATTGAGGCCCATGTATGATTACACAGACATTATAATAGAACATAATCAGGACCAAGAAATAAGAGCTCTTCTTAGTGAAGATTTTACACAATATTCTCTTAACTATGCTTGTGAAAATTTTGAGCTAGTAGACACAAATTCAGACAATATAATCAAAGGTGTTAGTGAAGATAGAAAAACAGTTAGCAAAGTTATTCTAGGCACAATTGTGACGAAAAAGAGTAAATCTGAAATGGTATATGTTAAAAATTGTGAAAATAGAAATTGGATGATAACAAACCCGCCGAGGAAGGAACATGTTACGTGTGAAGATGTACACAATGTGAGTAATGATAAAGAAAGCGATCATGGTTATGATTCAGAACACCCAGTGAGTGAAAAGGAAGATTCTAGAGAAACTGAAAATGTTGATGAAACTGATCAGAGAATGAAACAGGATAACACAGTTAATGATTCAGAAAATCCAGCAAATGAAGAGGAAGTTTCTAAAGAAACTGGAAATATGACATATCAGAGTATGACAGAAGATAACAGAGGAGTTAATGATTCAATAAAGCCAGTAAATGAAAAAGTTTCTGAAGAAACTGAAAATGGAGATGACACTGATGAGAGTATGAAAGAATATAATCCAGTGAATGAAAAAGAAGTTTCTAAAGTAACTGAAAATGTAGATGACACTGATCAGAGAATGGAAGAAGATAACACAGCAGTTAATGATTACTCTGGTCAGCACAGTATGATAGAAGATAAAAAAGTAGTTAATGATTCAGAAAAACCAGTTAATGAAAAAAAATGTGAAGAAACTGAAAATATAGATGACACTGATCAGAGTATGACTGAAGATAGCAGAGGAGCAAATGGTTCAGAAAATCCAGCAAACGAGGAAGTTTCAAATGTAACTAAAAGTATAGATGGTATTGCCCAAGGTATGAAAGAAGATAACACAGCATTTAATGAAGCAGAAAAATCAGCGAATGAAAATAAAGTTTCTAAAAATACTGAAAATGTGGATGACACTGATCAGAGTATGAATGAAGATAGCAGAGGAGCATATAATTCAGAAAATCCAGCAAACGAGGAAGTTGTTTCAAAAGTAACTAAAAGTATAGATGGTACTGCCCAGAGTATGAAAGAAGATAATACAGCATTTAATGATGCAGAAAAATCAGCAAATGAAAAACAAGTTTCTAATAATGCTGAAAATGTGGATGACACTGATCAAAGTATGACAGAAGATAGTAAAGGAGGTAATGATTCAGAAAATTCAGCAAACGAAAAGGAAGTTTCTAAAGAAACTGAAAATATAGTAGAAAAACCTGATCAAGCTCTCAAAGAAAACAGAAGAGGATTCATTATAACAGAAGAAGATAATGACAAGAATATTTTCGACGACTCATTTGAAGAACTTGATGTAAAGGATGAAGTAGAACAACACAATGGAGAAGATTTTTGTGCTAATAACGAAGAGCAGCCATTGCAGCACAACAATTCTCTCTACGATGCTCGCGCTAGTATAAGTGACGTCACAGATGACGACAGTGTATTCGCACCATTTAATCCAGATACTTTTAACAGAGAGCAAACGATTAAAGAATTAATCTTGGGCGCTTGTAAAAAATATAAGTGCCCAGTTCCCCCTGAGTATAAACCACCTAAAGAAATAAAACCTAGAAAAAGGAAAGCCACGTTTGGTAATGATGATACACCGAGAGAACCCAGAAAAAAAGCTAAAGTAAATCGTTTCGAAGCTAAAAAGAAAGTAGATGAACTAATTAGTGATTACTACAGTCTAAAGCAATCTGATTTAATTAGTCAAATGCAGGAGGCGGTCAGTTTGGCTATTCGAAAAAATCAGTTCGATGGTGTTTTGAATGCAAGTAATGTTATTCAAAATGAAACAGCAAGCCTGGCGAATGTGGAACCAGCTAGTGACTCATCAACAAGAAGAAGTTCCATTATAACTGGCAATATAGAAAATCAATCAAATTTTAGTATACAGAATCTATCAAATGCTAACCCACAGATAAGTCTTCTAGAACAAAATGAAATGGAACAAACAGAGGATATTGAAGAAATAGACGAACATTGGGAATCAAAAGTATTTGAAGGAGAAGAAGAAATTAAATTAGACGATTTAGTACCGAAAGGTGATCCCAAGTTTGACGAAGACAAGTACGATGTAAACCAATTATACATTAAAATAAAACTCGAAGAACAAGAGACGTCAAGCCTTTTTGGTTTACAAGACAACCCTAAAATAGAACAAATACTTAACCAAAAGATCGAACAATGTAGGAATAGTACAGAAATTGAAACACTAAAAGCTGAACCAGTGAAACCTTTGATTAAAACGAAATATGAAAGTGATTCAGAGGACGAAATACCAATTAGCGTTTTACAAGAAGAAAAGAAAACAATAGAAGAAAAGATGTCATGGGAAGATAATTTCGAGCCCTTGATAAATAAGGAAAACGTTTCGGAATTTAAGTATTGGTTCAGACACTACGACGAGGATTTTATGACGCGATCCATGGATTGGCACAAAAAGTTTGACGAAGAGTTGAAAGAGAATACTCCAAGCAGTTTCTATTTCGTCATAAGAGAGTGTGCCGCCATTTTGAATTGTTCTACTTTCTCTCTTTACAAACACATGCAGAATTTGGAAAAGTATATTGGTGCTATGGCAAAGCTCCCAGATTAGGTAGTGAATATGTCATCTACATAAGTGTAGACTCAGTATTCCTGTGTGAAAGATCATATGGCTAGAAAGGGGGTGACTGCCGAGATGACGGTTAATAGAGAAGTCATCATCTGCATGGAACAAAAAACATGATGCGCAGACCTCAAAAAAAAAGGGACTAAGGGCAAGAGAATGATGATAAGTATAATTTCAGGCTCGCCCCTTGTTACACGAGGTTTAAAAAAAAAGTCCTCCAGACCGTATTTCGGCCACGGCGGCGAATCTTAACGGAGACTAGCCTTCGGCGCGGGAGATGTTAGTGCACAAGTGTGCGGGCAGACACCGATGCACTCCCTCTTCCCTCACTCTCCTAGTCCGATGGGACGGCAATCCGACACGACCGGAGAGAGATCAGGCGCAGGACCAACGGCCTAACGTGGTTTCCGAGGCACGGGGGTATTAAACCGCCAACTTCCAAACTCCGGACTGTTACTAAGAAATTCATAATAGAAAACCCAATAACACTGTCCGACCCGGGAATCGAACCCAGGAGCCCACGCTCAGCAGTCGAGCTTGCAACCTCGAGACCAACGGGGCAGTCAACGAGACTTAAACTTAACAGGCGAAATGTGGGTGTACTATACGTATAGTGTTATAAGTATTAGTTTCCAACGTGACCGAATTAGACCCGAATGTTAATATTATGTTTGGTGATTTTAGTTTATAAGAACAACCTGTGATCTGTAATAATAATTATTTTATTAATGGTACGTTCACCGTACGTCCATGCTACTAGGTTGTTGATATCGCCTTTATTTCGTAGCAGTAAAGGCGGTTTCGTAGTTCTTGTTAATAGTGTTACTACGTACTTGCGGTTGACCGTACTAGAACAGCTCGCTCTTTAACAGATTAAAATACGATATGACCCTGAGGTCATATCGTATTTCATGTCCTTCATAAAGAGCAAAAAGGAAATGTATGAAGTTTTGAGTAAGTAAAGACGCCAGCACATCAAGCTAATACAATCTGTCAAATTGCTTTAGTAGATTTTCAACTTTATCGCTAAAGGATAAGGTTCAAAATTGATTGGGATAATTTGACAGTTTCAGGTAGCTTGATGTGCTGGCGTCTGTACACTTGATAAATAAATAAATAATAAGATACGTAATTTATTATGTTAAGTTTTAAAACAGTGAGATCTTGTAATAAATTAATTGCACATTACACAGTTTTTATTGTATTAATCGCCTATTAAACTCAAACTCAAAAAACTCAAATCATTTAATTCAACTAAACCAATTACAGGCACTTTTGAATTGTCAAAGGGTCGGTCAGTCAGAAAGATGAAGCTAGTTGCCCATTCCAAAGCGTAGGTATAGTAACCGGCATGAGTCGTGAGCACAAACTGACACCTGCGCAGTAGTTCATTTTTCGGTGTCTTTGGCGGAATGAAGACGGCGGGGGGCACCGAGGCTGCACGCGATTGGTTCGTCTGTCGATGCTCGTCGTCTATTGGACTCTCACGTGTCATTCGGCTACTGTACACTTTCGTGCAATTTTAGTGACTCACGTTTTTAATTTTGAAATAGTTTATTTTTGTTAATTCATATTTGTTAAGTCAAAGTAACGGTTAAGTTTGTTTCTTCACTATTTTAGCAGTTACTTGAACGAAGAAAACATTTGCCGTAGTATCAGTAAAGGTCAAGTATAAGTTAATACTTTGACTGGTTGTGTTGATGAAGAAACTGGCCGTAAGTCACAAAGGCCTACAACATTACTGTATCAAAATAAAATTTCAAGTACCACTAATATTTTAATTATAGTTTGCGTAAGTAGCTATCAATAATTTGAGCAAAAGCGGTATTAAATAAATTTGGCCGAAAGTGTACCTGCGCGAGCTTGCCCCCACTACTGCCCATCTGTGCTCACGACTCGTGCCGGGCATTATACCTATGGAGAAGAACGGGCAAGAAACTCCATGGACACTCTTTTAAATCATAAAATTCTTACAAAATATTTGATTACATCATTCGTGTTGAAATTAACCATGTGAGAACGATGTAGAAAAGACGTGCACGTTAAAAGCGTCCGTTATAGAAAACATAAAAACAATTCAGAAATTAAAAATTACAATAAGCCGTGGCAGCTAAGAGATGACCAGTCCCTACTGACGGCGCCCGTTCACGAACATGACGTATGGATCAGCACCATTCAGCTCAACCATTTTGAAGGGAACTTAATGATCCAACACACACGCCACCACCAGCGAGACATTAGAGTGAGCATGACATACTCTCAGCCGCCAGGGCACATTTAAGTCAATGAAAGACGTACCCAGTAAATGGTAGCTTTATAGAAAGTACATAGTGCTCACACCGTGTGCTATGCAATTATACAATACTAAACAATTGAGTTTATACAATGCAAATATAGTTTTCTTCCAATGTTCCGCAGCTCCAGCAATGTTTCCGAATGCTAATTAGTTTAAGCGCCCCTGTGGAGCTGGACCAGCATTGAGCCAAGCATTTTTGTCAGCGATGTAATCCCCTAACTTATAATATGCTTGGCTACATAGTGTGCGTTTAATACAAGATTTAAATTTCGTTTCATTCAGTTGGAGTATGTGGGGAGGAATTTTATTGTAACATTTTAAACAGTACCCCATGAAGGTTGAGTCTACTTTAGCCAGTCTGAAACCTGTTTGAACTAATTGGTCCCTATTTCTAGTCCTATAGTTGTGTTTTTCACCTCTTTTGTTGAACAGATTTAAATTTTTTCTTACGTACATGATGTTTTCATAGATGTATTGACAAGGTACCGTCATGATGTTAATATCTTTAAACAGTTCCCTTAAAGAATCGCGCCTGCGGAGGCCATATATTGCTCTGATGGCTCTTTTCTGCAGAATAAAAATGGACTCGATATCTGCAGCCCGTCCCCATAGTAAAATACCGTAAGACATGATACTATGAAAGTAACTAAAATAGACCAGCCTCGCGGTATCTACATCAGTAACTTGACGGTTTTTTCTTACAGCGTAAGCTGCTGAACTTAGCCTTCCTGCAAGAGATGTTAAATGAGGACCCCATTGCAGCCTTGAGTCGAGCGTGATCCCCAGGAAAACAGTTTTATCGACGAATTCTAGTTTCTCTTTGTTCAATAATATGTCACAATCACTACTTTTAACATTTGGTAAAGCAAATCTTATGCATTTAGTTTTTTTCCCATTTAATACCAAATTATTAGCAGTGAACCAATTTAGTACCTGCTGTAGGGCGTTATTTACGTCGTCAATATTTGTTCAAGAAGTATGCCTATCTACAGACCTGTCCGTAGCATTGTAGCTTCTGAACGTATGAACTGAATTATTTATTCTTTGCTAGCCGCGCCCCGCGGTTTCACCGGCATAAGTTTCGATCCCGTGGGAATATCGGGATAAAAAGTATCCTATATGTTAATCCTGGTTATAAACCATCAGTGTGCCAAGTTTCATTCAAATCCGTTCTGTAGTTTTTGCGCACGTTTATAATATTAGTAGAACGGTAGGTATGCAGGGTGGACATTTGCGTGAAAATAGTTTCTGCGCATAACCTATTAAAAGCTGGCTGGCTATAAAACAAAGCTTATTCTGTTCGTAGAGAAAACGAAAATTATAATTTCAAATAACAATTTGACACTGTCAAATCAAATCGAGAAATATACAAGAGAATCGTTTGCGAATTCTTGCAAAATGATAAGAAACAAGTGTGTTGCGTTGTTACGTTCGGCTGTATTGCCCTCTAATGTGTTGAAGCGGGACTTCGCTCAAGTGGGCCATATAATTTCGACCCCACCAAGAGTGAAGTGTTCTCTTGCCGTAAGTTCAACGTATTCTTGAAATCTCTTAGGTTCATTCCTCTCTTGTAACTCCTAGGTAACCTACCCAGCAGTGACAGTGTGTCTTAGTGTAGTCAGCTCCTATGCCACTTTCCTGACAGGCTAATTTTTTACCACTGCCTCGTTGGTCCAGTTGTCCCAAAGCGCGACTTGGTCCTGGGTCGCTTCCTACATCATTGCGTCAGTGCATATAACAACACACATGGGATTAAAACATAACTGGCGTATTACGAATATCGTGTTGGCAGCATTTGAAGTAGCTGGTCGAAGCGACTGTTGCAGTCCGAAAAAGCTGTGATACCAAGCGAGTTTTTTCTTGGTTGGCCCCGATTGTTGCTGACGTGCAAAGTTACTCATTTATTTATGTTCTAATAATGTTTCATAAATCATTTTTCAGGAGAAGTGTTTACATATTTTATTTATGTACATTGTATGGTTCGCCCCGGTTGCATATTTCCATACTCAACTAAAGTGTTGGCGGCGAAACTACATCGGTTAACTGCTGTTCATTTGTATGATTGATAGTTAGAATGAGAATAATAAAGTGGATTTTTGAATATTATTTCGTATAATTTATCGTAGTTTGTTTGTCGAGAAGAATATTGATTGCTTTCTACTAGATAACTCAATACCTAATGAGTTCAGAGAGCAATAAAAAACTGCCGTTCCTGATGGACGATGATAGGTAGGTACTACATACGTTTTCTCCAAAAAACAGCACCTCCATTATCAGACTTGCCCAACGTCGTTCAACCCTCCTGATGCTGTGCCAGGGCCTGGTACCTCTCTATACTATAAGTACATAACAGCGCTATTGCAGCCATTCTTGGAAGGTTTCGTCGCACTAAATAATTCTTGATGGAAGGTCCACTCACTAGCGCCAGACTTGATTTGAATTGATGGCACGGTTGGCGCAGTGGTTAAGCGATTGACTGCTGCGCTGCGTGTCGCGGGTTCGATTCCCGCACGGAACTATTTGTATGACCTACAAGTAGTTGTTCCGGCTGTTTGTGTATGTGAGTTTATATGTCTGTAAACGCACCCACGACACAGGAGAAATTCCTAGTGTGGAGCAACTTTTAAAAAAAAAAAAATTGAAACTTTTGTTCACAACACTTTTACACTTGTCTATGCTTCTGCAAATGTGTGAATGTGAAAGTGACAGTTTCTCAATCTGACAAATAAAAAAAAAACAATATTGTCATTTGTCAATGAGTTATGTGTGGCGAATTTGTTGCCGCCTAACTTCACTTAACTTGATTTTATTACAAATTGATACAAAATGAAGGAACCTAAACCTACGCAGTCTCCAATACAGGATTTAGTAGAACTACGTAATTATTTCTTGTCACACAATCTCGTTCGTGAATACATTGCCCATTCTTCCAAAGTGCATTCGGTTGGTTGGTCCTGTGATGGTAAACGGCTGGCATCAGGCTCGTTTGATAAAAGTGTAGCTATATTTACGCTAGAGAGAAATAGACTGGTAAGCTTTACTGTATATTCATGTTTACAGACGGTAATAAAAGTAGGGTTATGTTTTGGTTGTCATGTTGATACATAGGCATTTATAATAATCCTATACCTTTTATTTTTAGGTGCAAGACTTTGTATTCAGGGGTCACACTGGGTCTGTTGATCAACTGTGCTGGCATGCTTCACACCCTGACTTGTTGAGTACGGCTAGTGGAGACAAATCTGTTAGAATATGGGATACAAGGTAAATAATAAATGGTCTGTTTATCATGATACTTTTATGTTCCAGTCTATGGTTCGAACAATATTTTTTAATTGTTCGAACAATAGTCAAAGATAAGTAACTATTATCAAAGTTTTTTCAATTTTCCATTTATTCAACTACTTCTATAATTTATTTGTGAATATTTGTAATTGGCACTGGACATAGATTTTTAAGTAAATAATTTCATTTGTCTGTAAATCTTTCGTGCAATAAATAAATACTAGCATATTTATTGTCCCACTGTAGGGCAAAGGCCTCTCCTCATACAGAGAAGGCACAAGCATCACTATTCTTGCCCAAGACGGTCTGGATATTTCATATTAACTAAAAGTCCAGGTTCCCTCATAATATTTTCCTTCACCATTGTCTGTGATTTCCAAGATTAACATGAGAAAATAAAAAAATAAATTTCAGGACACACAAATGTGCAGCAACCATAGGCACTAAAGGAGAGAACATCAACATTGCGTGGTCACCTAACGGCAGCACCATCGCTGTGGGGAACAAAGAGGACCTCGTCTCTTTTATAGACACCAAGACTTACAAAGTGGTAGGTCTTTAAACTAGTTTAGTTTATTTTCAATTTCAAAATTAACTGCTGAATTATAATATAGACATAACGGTCTGTGAGGTGAGTAATCACAACATAGTTCACTAAAGGTCAGTGGCATGCATTGGTTTTCAGAATAGGTAGGTAAGCACTAGGCCGTGTCTAGTCTAGGCAGATGCGGTCACTTATCAGAAATTTAAAACAAAAGTATCTATTTTGAATGTTACAATTATGTTCTTACCCACTTTGCCTTTTATGAACTTTAGCTGCAAAAAATTTTTTCTTGTGTTTTCATCATCACTCTGACTACCCATAATGACTCAAAGATTTATATTTTGTGGCAAAACCTATATTATAGAACACCTAGAATCTTTGGCTTTGTCACATGCTCTATGTTTTTTACTAAAAACTTAATTACTTCATTCTAGGTAGTAGAAGAGCAGTTCAACTTCGAAGTGAATGAGATCTCTTGGAACAACACATCAGACTTGTTCTACTTGACCAATGGACTTGGCTGTGTACACATATTGTCGTAAGTTTTTAATTTATTTTTAACAGTTAATTTGAACTTTATTATTCTCTCTTCATAGAATTTAGGACTAAACAAAATACCTACTTTTAAGAAGTATACAAAATTATACAGTGGGAAAGTAAAACAGTGCAAATTGAGATTATGACAAGCTCAATCAATCAACCCAGCCTATCGCAGTCCACTGCTGGACATAGACCTCTCCCATACTGTGCCACAACACCATGTCCTCCGTCTTCCGCATCCTGTCTGTCCCAGCCACCTTCGTAATGTCGTCGGTCCATTTAACTGGCGTCCCACACTATGCTTGCTGATACGAGGTCTCAACTCCAGGACTTGTCTGGTCCACTGGCCATCGGACAATATTTAACTACCAGGCGCCATTTATACATATTATATGCCTATTCCCAGTTTTATACTGCAGTAAACGGCGGTTACAATGGCACTTTTAGTTTCAGAAAAAGTTTGGCTTTGTAGAGCATTGTCTTTGTTACTCATACCTGCATGACAGCCGCATTTAAAATTCGATGTACAGTCCTTTTCAAGTTATTATAACACCTTTACACCTGTCAGCGCATCACATATGCGCGTGATCGACCGAGGGGAGGGCGTGGGGCGTCGGGGTACCGAACACGGTACGCGACGGCCGCTGCGCGCCCTCCACGCCACTCAGCTCGCAGACGCGTTCGACCACGGGCATTTCATTGTTTCTTTTATAGTACGTTGATATGTAAGTTATGGTATTACACCTATTTTAATACACCACGTCTTTCATTGTAAGTCCTGATTGAGCCCATTCAATGATCCGGCTCGAAGGACCATTGAATTGAATGCCCGTGGTCGAGCGCTTCTGCGAGCTGAGTGGCGTGGAGGGCGCGCAGCGGCGTACCGTGTTCGGTACCCCGACGCCCCGCGTCCTCCCTTCGGTCGATCACGCGCATATGTGATGCGCCGACAATACCTTATTATAATGAGAGTAAAAATCACTGATTTTGGCAGACTTGTCAATGACAGCAAGCCAACAGCAACCTTATCGTAACGGCAATAAAGATCACTGTGATTTTGACAGTGATGGAAAATCAGAGGTGAAATAACTGTGGAAGGACTGTATCGCATTATCATCAGGGTACTGCACCACAATATAACTCTTTTCTCAGGTACCCATCGCTAGAGCTCCAAACAGTACTAAAGGCGCACCCGGGCACATGTATCTGCATAGAGCACGACCCGACGGGGCGGTACTTCGCCACGGGCTCCGCGGACGCCCTCGTCTCATTGTGGGATGTCAACGAGCTTGCCTGTCTTAGAGTGTTCTCAAGGTAAGAGAGATTTGCACTAGTTCACTTCACAGTTGAAAAGGCTTTGGATTTGGAGGACAATTTTTTTTTTTTTAATTCCTGTCGTTCTGCCATATCGCCAATAGATTTGCCCAAATTTACCGTTACTATATCCCAAAACACGTAATGTTTTTTTTTTATTACAGGTTAGAATGGCCGGTGCGCACACTGTCGTTCAGTTTCGACGGCCGCCTGCTCGCTTCTGCCAGTGAAGATCACATCATTGACATAGGAGATACTGAGACTGGTAAGTCCACTAACAATTTAGATATGAAAAAGTTGCATTTTTGTTTTTTGGCCTATACAAACATAAAAAGGTACCTACCTACACTTACGCAAGATTCAAAAACGATTTTCTCCTAAACATAGTATTATCGAAACCGTACTATTAGGAAATACGTCTTTTTTCAAAGTTGGATTTTTTATTTCACGACAAAAAACGCTTTTGAATTTTGCGTAACTGTAAGGCACCTGTTTATGTTCGTGAATGTACTTAAGTCCTGCTGCTTTTTTCCACTTTTATGAATAATTTCTGCTTATGGCAGTCCAGTGCTAGATATAATAATAATAAATACTTTATTTCGGGTCATGGTGTCCATTTCCCATTTTATTTTATTTTTTTCATAAGCATCCTTTTCACGTTTTCCACAACGGTCGACTCTTAGCATTCAACCTAGAACAAATCAGTTGGATTCATTCAATATTTTTAAACAAACAACGTTTCACAAACTTTTTTATATCCGTTATTTCATTCACTATCATTTGTACCTAAATCGTCCTTTAGTATCATATTTCTTATCTAGATGTCACTGCTGTGTCTTGACATAAAATCTGTCATCAATCCCCTGCCCTTATCCCAATTTATTTGGGGCCGGCGCACAGTGGCGTGCATTGCATAAAGGCGTATAAGCAGTGCCTACCTCGATAAATCACCATAAGCCTGTCATTTACATTTTAGTGTGTGTGCCCCACAATCAAGAAACTCACTAAATTATCATATCTAACAAAAACAATATCTTCATACAAACACGCGCGGCAGTAGGCAGTCGCCAGACGGCCTACTCGGCTCCCGTAGATACTATTCGCACATTGTCATTGGTCTTTACTCGTTCAAGTTAATACGACAAAATTAAATTCCTGCCTACCTATTCTAAAAACCAATGCACGCCACTGCCGGCGCAACATATCTTTCTCATCGATATTTCTATGTTAGTCTTCATCTCGGTCACTCCCACACACCTTTACACAAAATCTATATAAATGATTATCTTTTTGCAGGTGAGAAAGTAGCCGAGATCCCCGTACAAGCGTCAACGTTCACAGTAGCCTGGCATCCGTCGCGCTACCTGGTCGCCTTTGCGTGCGAGGACAAGGAGCCGCCGGAGAGGAAGCGAGACGCCGGCAACCTCAAGCTTTGGGGACTACCTAACTCCAGCTAGAGCTTATTAGCGGGCCACCTAATTCCAGCAAAACTCTCGGCTTTTTTGTCCAGGTCCTAAGTACTGTTAAGGATGATTTCCACCAAACGGCTCGCATCGCAGCGGATTTTACAATCTTTAAACGATATTAAATCGTGTACACAGTATTTAAAGTCTATATTAGCAAGCCGCGCACAGCTGCTTGACCGCGGGCGTCTTCCGCGACACGCGATCTTAGCCGAAAGTATGCTACGACGCGCGATCGGCTCCGTTCGCCTGTCGTCGTATCCGATCGACTCCTTTCGGCATTAGAAGACGTCGACACGTTAGGAATGCAACTATTTGACTAGGCGCAGAAACGGATACGTTCGCAAGCGACGGTACGGAGCCGATCGTTTGCGTTGACATCCTGCCGGACGCGATCGGCTGTCGCCGCATCCGTTCGTATCTTTTCCGATCCGATGCGATGCGAGCCGTTTGGTAGAAATCATTCTTTAGGTGACAGAATTAATGTAAGAGCATTGTATCTGGGGAAATATGGCGTATATGAAAGAAGACTCATAGAGGAGGTCTTTGTCAAAAATACTTCGGAAGCAAGAATAGGATCATCTGGGCGTATCGTACAGACGCCAGCATATCAAGCTACTACAATCTGTCAAATTTCTTTAATTGATTTTCAACTTTATCGCTAAAGAATTTCATTCAAGGTTGATTGGGTAAATTTGACAGTTTCGGGTAGCTTGATGTGCTGGCGTTTGTACGAGTGTACGCCCCGAAACTGTAAGCTTTTAGTGCGATTTTGAAAGAGTTTGGTTCAGAGAAAAATTTGTTGAATGGTACTTTGTGTTGTTGAGTGAAATAATTTGAGTGTAAGATGTAACGTTCCTAGTTTGTAAAAGATTTAGGTACCTTGTTTTAGTTAAGAATAACTATTTTTGTAAGTTGCGTATTCTCCATATGAAGTGTGTCATGAGATAAACTTCTAATGTAAATAAATTTGATTTTGTGTTAGCATAAGAATTGAATAAAATTACACACTAAAATACATTATTGCTTGTTTTATTGAATATTATTACAAGGTACTTTATCACAGTTACCTGTTCATAAAAAATACAAATGTAACTAACAAAGCTAGCATTTATTATTCGAGTTAAAATTCATTGTCATCACCTGCCCAGCTTTTTTCAAACTACGTTGGGGTCGGCCAGTACGGAGGGGTAAATTGGTATGTAACGATTGTCACCCATCCACGGACCAACCGCGGCAAGCGTAGCTTAACCTGATCGATCGACCCGTGCGGCTGTTATTACTTAGCCACAAGCCCCATTCGAATTAAAATTACTAATTATAATAGAATTTTATACACTATCACATCACGCTGTACAATGATTTCAATTCTATTCCAATAACTATATTCAAATTTTATTTGTTTCTAATTGACGTTATTTCAAGTTAAACAAATATCAACTTTATTTTAATGGTAATTAAGTTCATTCCAGACTGACTAGCACTATTGAAGAAGGTATAAAAATGTTTGAAGTTGTAGCGTAAACTGAACTTTATTGTGTAGGAATTAAAGCAATTTTTCCATAAACTTACATTTTTGGCGAATATATCGCGATATTAGATTAGAGGGTACATTTTAATTCAAAGTTAATTATCCACGAGCGATTTAGAAATTAATATAACACAACTTCAATCAACATCTAACCTTATGAAAAACTACCTACACCCGTAAAATATTGTATTAACAATAAGTTAATTCGCAGTCACAGATTGCATAAGAAATGGAGTGGTAACTCGCGTAATTTTACAATCGAAATATACAAACAGCAAGAATCGCAATTCGGTTCCAAAGGCGTTGTCAGTACACGCATAATTTACTTTACAATAAAAATATACAAACAAAAGCGGCAGTCGCGATTCGTTGTTATACAGTGTCACTCTATTTTATACTCTAATGGTGTTGCGGTTACGTCGAAACTCTGTTGCAATCTTATTATAATGTTTGTGACGTTTAAATGTGTGGACGATGATGAACTAAAAATTTTAATTCAGATGAACGAGGAGATCTTTTATTTTTTTTCAGAAAAGGGTTGGTTTAAACCAGGACGAGCGAACGCATTTTCTATCCCCACTCTAACAAATTAATTTTGTGTAAACACGGACAAGAAAGCAAGAACAGACGCCAGCAGGTCAAGCTACCCGAAACCGTCTTTCCCAATCAACCTTGAACCTTAATGCTGTATCAATAAAGTTGAAAATCTATTAAAGAAATTTGTCAGATTTTAGTAGCTTGAAGTGCTGGCGTCTGTACATTGGTACTTAAACAATAACAATAAAATGGGCGATTCCTGACAGAGCATTCTTTCGTTGGTCTATCCATACAAAAATGTATCAAGAAGAAAATTATGCTTTTTTTCCTTGTTCGTTTGGTCAAAACCCATCTAAACATGTTTGTGTGTCTGTATGGTCAATTCTACACACAGGAAAAAATTTAACCACTGCGCAAACTGTAACCATGTTTCAGCATATGAGTTCTGACCCCCAAGCATAGACATTTTTCGTCGGTTATAAAAAAAAAATATTAGTTGTTCCATACATTTTGACCAGAGGCAGGCCCAGAAATAGATAACGGGATGAGCTGGACTCCCTCTTAAAAGATTGGCCCAGTAGATCGGGAAAAGTGGAAAGAGGGAATCCCAGGCCTTTGTCTTGCAGTGGGACAACTCACGCTCATGCACTTTTCTATGAAACAGTTGATATGTTTTTGATAAACGACGAAACATTTCTACTCTAGAGGATCTAGAATCATAATGATGAATTCATGTTTACTGTAGTATGCGCACTGGTTATTTTTTTTCCTGTATAAAAAAAAACCATTAATTGCATCACCAAGCCTCCACTTGAAACCGTCCAGTATCTTCCATTTGTTTGAGAAAACTCTTTGCTTCATC
Organism: Apamea crenata; assembly: GCA_949629185.1. Classification (NCBI taxonomy): domain Eukaryota; kingdom Metazoa; phylum Arthropoda; class Insecta; order Lepidoptera; family Noctuidae; genus Apamea; species Apamea crenata. Next base: position 2,561,220 of record OX451375.1, read on the forward strand.
CATACTGTATCCACCAGTTTTACTAATAACATCTTCTATGAAAGCATCTCGTACGTTGTCGGGCATATTCTTTGCGTTGCCCGATATGCATATGAATGCTTGATTGGTTATTAATTTCCATAGAAGCTCTCTGTGTTCTGCTATTTTGTGTTGGACGTAGCTGTTGGGGAAAAAACAAATATTTGATCAATGTTGCATATGGTTTAGGTAAAACGTGCGTTACTCTAGAAATTAGCAATATCATATTTAGCTACAGAAAACGTGTTGCGCCGACCGCAAGTTACAATTCCATTTAATTTTTACTCAGTAACAATTCACATTGCGTTCGAATATAATCCAGCATGACACCTTAACATTTACATGGGACAAAGGCAGGGAGATAATGATTTAGTTGCAGAATTCCAGATACCCATTATTACCGTATTCGAAAGTCTGTCTTTTTTCCGTTTGAAACGTTTTTATGGCTACATATACCGATGTTGATGTGAAAAACTGTCGAGAGAAGGATATACATATTTAATGCCGCCATTCGACTTTGAGTTTAAAATATGGTAATTCAAAAGTATACACTATACTAGGTTTTGTTGGATTACAACATTAATTTAATGTATTGTAGACAATCGAGTTGCAGAGAAAGGCTTGGAAAAATGATACGTCAGAATTAAGACCTTACCATATGCTCAGATAGTTTTTTTTTGTCATACTTACATTTTATCCTCCTGATCCCTAGAGAAAGCGCAGTACAAACTCAGCTTATCCTCCGCCACCATTCTCTCTAGTTCTTCCCTACAATGGAAATCTCTCTCCTTATACCGACATCCGAATACTAAGTGGAGGACATCCTTGCTAGCAGTCCCTTGTACTTCTCGCTCCTGTAGGTGGCTTCGGAAGGGCGCTAAGCCAGTGCCTGGTCCGATTAGAATGTGTGGTGTAGTCTGAAAAAGAGTAACACGTAAAGTTTCATTCCATCGTGGACACCATCCACCGCTTTCCATCATTCGAGAAAATTCACTGATAGACATTAAAAAAAATAATAATAGAGTGCTTGTAATGTTTTCGCGTCCAAATATGTTAAGAAAATCATTACTTTGGTATCAACTAAATAAATTCGGGATTTAAAGTTGGAACGTTTGTTACTATTGTATAGATGTTTCGGTAAATAATATAAACTAGGTCATGCTCTGGGGCAATATTAAAAGGTACTTTTTGTTTTAATAAAAGGTTATAAGGATCCACGCGTATAAATTCTTGCCACAAAGTTTATTTATAGAAAAGTGACAAACCATGCACATGCACCATTTTTCTCTAAAATAAAAATACTTACAGCATCTTTCGGAAATACAAGCGTCCCAGCTTTAATCCATCCATACACTCGATCCCCGACCTCCAAACTCTTTAACCAATTCGACGCCAACCCAAGTCTAGGTTTCTTCAACTTTGTATGGTAATGTACCACAGCCACTAGTAGGTCGATGTTCTGTCCCTCTGAGGGTAAGGCACTGCTGGCTATGGAGAAGGAGCGAGGTTTGATCGTGGAGAATAACTCGAATAATACGTCTAGTGTTAACTTTGAAGCTGATTTGTGGAAGTCGTGGAGTACCTGGAAAAAAATGGTGTAAATGGTGGTATTCAATCAATCAATCAAATTCTTTATTTCAGACCAAAGATCCATATAGTGTTAGTGTCACCTAAGCCTAATTATTAGTAAATGATAATGACGTCTGTGCGCACATATATCTACCCGCCCATTGTCTAATAAATGGCGCATCAATTTTGTCCGCCAGTGTAGCAAGTATGTTGTTAAGACTACCCCTGAAACGCCGCATCATAGAGGCACATTGCTTGCACATTAAAGGAAGGTATTAATGGTGTAATATTTTGTGCTGGGCACATGGGTCCCATTTACCTATAAGTACGTAGTAATGGCATGAAATGTTTGGGCGAATCATTCTGACTATTCTATGACTATCAATCCATGTTAAACAGCAAATTTCAGGAATTAAAATGCTCCTCTATATTAATGTGTGTGTGCTTGATTGAAGTATTTAATAAATAAATTGACTTTCAGAGCCTATCGGAGCAGAATGTGGTTGTATAATACAAAGCTGGTTGCCTATCCACTCAGTGAAACAAAATAGCTCATAGAGTGTGGGCAATCTGGACGGTTCTGTCTATTTTGGTTTAACCTTCCTAAATCATAACGTAGATCCACGTGAGACACAATGGCTTTTTAATTGATTGTTAATCGATGGTATATAAGGTAGCAGCCATGAACTCAGCTTACATTTATTGAGTTGAAACTCTCATTAAAAAATATCATCTCAACACTTACCTCAAGCACCGTCCGCTTCGGCCTTCTGCAATAATTAAGCCAGTCCTCTTGCCCTTCGGGGGAGCTGAGCTCAATACACTTCTCTCTTTCTAACTTATCGTCGGACACTTGTGCGAGAAGGGAGAAGACGTATTGTGTCGGGTAGCAGTGGAGGTCCCAGTATTGTTCCGCTATTTCGTATAATGTGTGCGGTTGTTTCAGGAAGTCGGGTACGGGCATGTCTGTAATGTATGACACATTATGTAGGTATTTTAAGCATCCACACAAGAGTAGTTCTTATAGTTAAAAACTACTTCAGCACCCTTATTGCGTATCACAATCTGAATAATTTTGAAGGATATTGCTAATTCATTTCTTCATATGTTCAAAAAATTTGTCTGCTCAACAACGTAAATAACGCAATGAATAAATAAATAAATAAATAAAATTTATTCAAGTATAAAGTAAAACTATGATTTACATTAATTACAACCGAGGAAACTTAAGTTCTAACTATAATATAGACCTGCCTGATCTAGGTTTATGAAAAACCTGTGTTTCAGGCCATCAATTTACATCAAACATTTAAAAAGAAGACAACAATATATGTATTAGAAGCTAAATTGAAAAGAAGGTATAATACTCGTATTTACAGAGGCTTAAACAGTTACTATTTGGATATATTATTTTAAAACTAGATTATGTAAGATATACAATAATCTATACTTATAATAAATCTGTAGAGAGGTCAATTCTGTACATGAAATATATTTCCAAAATAACTATCAGGGGGTGATTAGGGATCGATACTGATGCCAAAAATGCAATCAGTAAAATTTTTGTCTGTCTGTCTGTCTGTCTGTCTGTCTGTCTGTCTGTATAACCGTTATAGAAACAAAAACTACTCGACGGATTTTAATAAAACTTGGTAAAATTATTTTTCATACTCCTGAGCTGGTTATAGTATACTTTTCATCACGCTACAATCAATAGGAGCAGAGCAGTGAAGGGAAATGTTGGGAAAACGGGAGAAGTTACTCCATTTTTTACGCTTCCGTCGCGTGTGCAACCTTAATAGTTAAAGCTACACAGAAATCATGTATGACGGAAATGTTCTCCTTAAAATTATATAAAAAATATCCCACGACAGCATATGTCTATCTTTTATGGTTGACTCACAATAACACGTGTAACTCCCGATAGCTTAGCAGTTCGAAGCACTGACTAAAACCCACCCGTGTTCCTTCCTTAGCCCTTTATGTTCCAGGGCAGCGGTAACCCTTTCGGACGATCCCGCTACCCCTTCTATAGGTACTTAAGCCTCATGTGAACGTGATCTAAACAATATTACCAATACATTAACTTAATAACACACAAGGAGTTACACGCTGACGGACTCGCGGGCACAGCTATTAACAATAATATTGTGCGGTTCCGTATTGCGATATTTTTCAACAGTATTGTAGATTGACATATTATATTACCCTACTAAAATACGAAAGTTAATCTGTCTGTTACATCAAAACCACTGAACCGTGAGGAAGGACATAGGCTACTTTTTTTTACGAAAAACGGCGGAAACGTGGACGAAGTCGCGGGCAACAGCTATAGGTACTATATAAAATTATATATTCTGTCTGTATGTATGTTACATTTTCACGCCTAAATCACTGAGCGGATTTCGATAAAATTGCCTGCCAGCAGATGCCAAAGAGATAGATGGCATCCTGGGGAAGGACATATACTTCTTATCCTTTCCGACATTCACGCAGGCGAAGCCGCGGGCAGAAGCTAGTGTTTAAATAAATTAAACTAACGAATAATATTAAAGTAGATAAAGTGGAGACTATTATTAATTAGGTAAAGGAAGAGACTTATATTAGAGTAGGTAGATAGATTTTATTTTAAAATTTCTAGTAGTTTTTCCGTGTCTGCATAATTGAGTTTTGCCAAATATTCCTGTACTAGTAAATTACACCTATTATAACTTAAACTATAAATCTTTAGCACTCTGTTAAACTGGTTATACAAATAGGGTCCTAAAAATAAATAAAATCGATTAGCAAAAGCATGTTTAGTCTGAGAGTTAGCACAAACCAAATCTTTTCTTCTCCTATCTGAGGGTACTGGGTTAAAATAAAGTTCAGTGTGTTGGAATAAAATTACATTCAAAATAAATAATTGACGTACTGTTAGCACCTTACATGCCATATAAAGCTCGTGTGTAGGAAATCTAAATGGACGAAAAGTAGCAACTTTTAAAACTGCTCTTTGGGCGCGTTCTAGGTGCAGTAAAGTTGATTTAGCGGCACCACCCCAGGACGTTATACAGTAGGTAATAATCGATTGACACAAAGCTAAATAAACCTGTCTAATTAATTTAAAGTCGGCAATGTTACGTAAAGTTTTAAAAATGTATGTTAGTTTGCGCACTCTGGTGCATAATAAATCGATGTGTTTGCGGAAGTTCAGATTTGTGTCAATCGTGACGCCTAGATATTTAATATGGTCGGTTTTAGCTAAAGTGGGACAAGTGCACGCAATGTCAGCATAATATAAATTGCAATTGTTATGCGCTTGAATGATTAGGTTAGCAAGCGTTGGATTAGTGTTTCTTATTGTAAATAATAGGTACTTGGTTTTATCTGTATTTAATGATAAGAGATTTTTGAGAAGCCAATTGGACACAGTATTAAAACCATTCTGTGCTACCTCATAGACTTCGGCCTTTGAATTAGCTGCGAACAGTAGAGCTGTGTCATCCGCATATGAGATAATTACACCTTTTTGGAGTGTCAAATTGCACAGGTCATTTATATAGATTAGGAACAAGGTAGGACCCAAAATACTACCTTGTGGGATTCCATAACAGGTATTCTTTAGTTCAGAACTCGTGAACTGACCTATTTTTACACACTGCTGGCGGTCGGTAAGGTAATCAGATAATAGTTGCAATTGTACTCCCCGTATTCCTAGCATTTCCAGCTTGTTCAAAAGCAAAGTACAAGAAATTGTGTCAAAAGCCTTGGCAAGGTCTAAAAATATCCCTATAGTGTACATGCCGTTATCCAGGTTTGTGCTTATAAAATTTGTCAGTTGGTGAACAGCTTGGCTTGTTGATCTTTTTGGCCTAAAACCAAATTGATGATCAGAGAGTAATTTATTTCTTTCAAGATAATTTACTAATCTACTGTTTATAATTTTTTCCAAAATCTTTGAGAGACCTGTTAAAACTGAAATTGGCCTGTAGTTATTAACACAATTTTTGTCTCCAGCTTTAAACACAGGGGTGACTACGGCTTTTTTAAGCAATTTAGGAAATATTCCTTTTGTTAAACATAACTGAAAAATGTGGGTCAAGGGAGGGGCAATGATATATTTAAATCTTTTGAGTATGCTATTAGGTATGTCGTCACATCCTACGGCACAAGTTTCCTTTAATCCATCTATTATACTTACTACCTCATTAACATCAGTATCTAATAACACAAAAGAGTTTCGTGTTGCATATGTCTTAGTTTGGCTTTGAATGGAAAAAGCGCTATTAGATAATAAGGTTTTTTCTGCTAAGCTTTTTCCTACGTTAATGAAGAAGTTGTTAGCTTTATTTGCTGCTTCTGTAGGGCTTAGCTCCGAAGATAGAAGATCTAGCGCCGGTTCGGGATTTTTTGCCCTAATAGTGTTAGTTTTTATGAATTTCCACATAAGTTTACTGTTTTTACCTGCTTTTTGTAGTTGACTGTGATCATATTGGTTTTTTAGCTTTTTCAACAGATTATTACAGAAATTCCTATATCGTTTGTAAATACTTGATAATAATTCATTATCCGGTGCTTTTTTCGATTTTTGGTGTAGTTTATCTCTATGTCTGATACAGCGAACAAGTCCGGGCGTAATCCAAGGTTTAATATTACTATACTTTCTAGGTATTACTTTCTTAAATGTATTTTTCTTTATCGTACATCGTAACAAATCGACAAAATATTGTAGAGAAACATTTGGATCATGTGAATTGTAAACGGGGTCAAAATTAATACCGCGTAAGGCAGTTTCGAGACTCGTCATATTGAGTTTAGTATAGCTGCGCATGCAGTTATTTCTAGGTGAAGATATTTGCAATGTTAGTAAAACAGCTTGATGATCGGTAAGTGACGAATTAGTAACCAATGTTTTGGATGGAATTTTAGATTTTATAAGGATATGGTCTAGACAAGAGCCGCTCTGGTGGGTTGGGTGATAATGAGCTGGTAAAAGTCCATGAAATGAGCAAATATTCAGGTAATTTTGTGAATGAGTATCGATTTTTTCGGCAGCAATGTTTATGTTGATGTCACCTACCAGTACGATATTTTTAAATGAAGATAATTTTTCTAAGTTACTGTTAAGGGAATCCAAAAACCCATTTATACTTTGGGATGGTGGCCTATAAATAGCCATAATTACTGTATCGGGAATAATTTGAATTACTAAGCAGTTGCAGTCTAGAAAATAGGGTTCATCTACTAATGTTCTTAAATTATTTTTAATATAAACCACTACGCCATCATTCTGGTTGAATGTTCTATCACTTTTGTGAAGATTAAAGCCATCGAGAGATGGTATAATGGCCGTTTGTTTGGATAACCAACATTCTGTTAGAACGATAATGTCGCAGCCTATTTCAAGATTTTGTAACAAAACTTGGAGACCGTTAAAATTTCGGGTTATACTGCGTATGTTTTGTGTAAGTAAAGTCAATGTTTTATCCCCGGTATAGACTATGTTTTTACACTCCTCAACATTACAGATTTTAGCTTCAGACACGGAAAACCCATCTAGATCACATATTAGCTGATTGGCCATAATAAAAATTATATGTAGAAGTTAACCTACTATCTATGTGCTTAATTGACTTGGTAGTCGGCGGCGCTCCTAGGCGCCTTCATAGTCAATGGAATGAATGTAATTGTCTTCTGCATATTTACGTGCTGGGCAATTTACATCACCAGTTGGATGATCGTTTTTTCTCTTGAATCGTCTGCAGGTTGCACATTGAGGGGGAGAACCTTTATTATTGCATTCCTTGAAAGAATGCCCTGTTTCGCCACAGAGATTGCAAGTAGGGCTCGTTTCTCTGCAAAATTTGGCTGCGTGTCCGAACTGCTGGCAGTTGAAACACCTGGTCACAATAGTGAAGTCTCTTACTGGACATGATGTCCAATTTATGAAAATACGGCCTTGGTCTATCAAAATTTTCCTGATATTAGCTGGAACTTCCAATATATAATTGCAGGTAGGACGATCTTTCTTCCCTGACTTATGGCTCAATTTCACACTTTCTAAAAAGGACTCAGGAGTAATGTTCAGCAATTTATCTGTCAAGTTTTGGACGTAAATGCAATCAAATACCTCTTTTTCAGTCAATGCTACTGGAACACCAATGACAGAAATCCTAGGACGGCGCTTGGATGGTTCTTCAACTGTAAGGCCTGAGGAAACTAGCTTCTGGGAGGTTTTTAATTTATCAATATCGTCTTTGTTATCCGTCCTAATGATCACGCCTCCGTTTCTAATTTTCCTTAGACCACGGACATGGAGTTTTAATTCCTCAGGCGAGATAATTTTTTGTAACAAAGACTTGGTGTCGTCACTGGTTTTGGTTTTATCGCTGGGATATATAGCGACCGAACTGAGATTTGCTGGGCGAATAAATTTATCAGAGGCTTTCTTGACCATGTTAGCGTAGGAAGCACTTACTGGTTCGGTTCGGCTCATCTTCGTTTCCACGACTTCTTTAAACTGGCAAAGGGATTCCGCAACATTCTGATGCACTTGAAGGTGCTGGATGGTTGTGTGCGCCTGGATGGACTTCTGCTTCAGGGATTGGTACAGCACGGCCATCTGAGACGTCCCATGGTTGACTTTACGACAGAGATTGGTGACACGCAGTTTTTGATCGGAATTCATTTTTCCTTCCGCCACAATCGAGCATATTTCGGTCAAAATTGTGTCGATGGACCCAAGCCATCTCTGAATCTCCGGCGTAGAGACGACTTCAGTCGGTAAATTATCGTTCTCCGTGACTGCTGGTGGCACTGGTTCTCTTGTCTGGTTTTGATCAGCAGGCGATGGCGTCGGTGGAGGACTTCGTCCTACCAATTTGCTGCGGCCGAAGGGGCTATCTCCTGGGTTAGACATACTACTAACACCGAAAACGCTGACTGTCTATAAAAAAACTATTTAGTTCATCTTTCACAACGAAAAATAATTGTTAGTCACACTCGTCACTTACACAATAAAACTGACTCCGCAAATTATTGCAATAACATTATTCGTAATTACCTAAATCGTTATAATCAACACAAAAAACACGTCCGCTTAGTCTCGCGTAATAATACCAATATCTGTCCTGTCTGTACCAATAGAATGTTGTTGAACTGTCAAAATGAAACCTATTGCTACTGATACTGTGTTACGCTATTACCCTGCAGTTATGATTGCTTTACGCTGTTACCTATAAATAGTGTAAAGCAATTACAATCGCGAAGTTGTAAACATTAACTAATTAAGTAGCCCAGGTACGTACGGGCGCATTTTCCCGCGGCGATTTTTTTTCACGCACTGCGTTTTCAACGCTCTGCTTAGCACCGAGAGTTGAAAATCTAACAGTGTGTTTTTATGACGCGCTGAGATGCGCTCTGTTGGATTCTTAATACTTGGCTCAACGCCGAGAGTTGAAAATCCAGTGCGCGATATAATTCCGCCGCGAATTTTTTACGTCCGTCCGAACGTGGGTTTATGGTTGGGAAGTAATTCTAATGAATAGAAAAAAGACAAGTGATAAAGTTTTGCTTGTAAAAAGTGAGCGAGTATTTATTCATCAATCTGTGGTGAACTAAAAATCAACATAATAACTAGGGCCATTTTGGAATGTGGCAATATATTTTTTATTTATTGTCGGAGAGAAAAAAAGGTTGGTATTCTCTCTGCATGGCTCAATTTCTTTCTCGCATTGGACAAATGATGGATTAAAGGTATCCCCAAATCTTTATAAAAGGTAACTAACGAAGGTACCCTTAATAAAAATAAAACAACTTTTTTTTTTACAAAAATTATCATTTATTTATTATCACTCCTCCTCCTGCCACCCATCGTCATTGCTCAAGAACCGTCGTTTAGCGGCCGTGTTCATGTACGGCCGTAGTGCCCACTCCGTGTCAGCGGCGTCCAGAGAGTCCAATGTTCCCAGCTTTATCTCGTATAGCTTCATTTGGAAGCGGGGGCCGATCTCTGACAGTTCTATTTCTTTGCCGGCCTGAAATATATGCAAAAAAATGCTTGTTACTATAATCTTTAAACATCTTTTTTTCGGGTAATTTATCTACTGTAGTTCATATGAGTGGATTTCTGCCTACTTTACAAGTTCATAGATAACACACTTTTCTAAGTATAATAAATTGGGACCTGATCAGGAACAGTCTAATTCAGTAGGCAAAGTGGTATTAACCCAGCACTTGGTTATTCTGATATTTTTCTGTCGTCAGTCAACGTACAGTGGCCTCCAGTTCAAAAGTTACTTGACATTTATCCACTGCAGCTGTGATGCCACATTATAAATTAAAATTAATAAAATATTAGGTACTTGTAAAGATTACTTGATTATTTTTTATGATATACGTCAAAGATAGTTGAGTTAGTCAATAATAATAACATTACAGCAGTTTAAACATTTGGATCTCGTAGAATTTTAAATCATAATGTGGTCTGTCAGAGCTGAAGTCTAAAGTCTAAAGTGAAGTCTGAAGTCTAAGTCGAAAAATATTAAAAATCTCTATGATTCTCATACCTTCCTATAAGTATGTTGTCTGAAGCAGACATAGTCATCATTGTTAGCGAAGGTGATCACTCTCTTGGAGTCAGGTTTCGGCACCGGGAACAGGTACTTTAGTATACTCATCGTTCTTAGACCTGAAAGAGAACAAAAATAAGAAAAATGACTATTGATAAAGAGTCTGCATGAAAATAAAATCAACTGAAAGGTTGCATTTCCAAATACATTGGCAATTTCTTGTGTTAATTTCTTTTTGGGACCAAGTTCCGACACAATCTCTTTGTAGATAAAAACCAAAACACAAAAGAAGTGGTTTAATAAAGGTGTTACCAAATACAACCAAAGTTTGCTGATTCAATCGTCATAAAATCAATCGCCGTCATTCGAGTAATCTTCGTTGGTTGGTTGGGTGGACAGGCCAATGTTCCACACTTCAGCAGTAGATTCTACAGTCTCATAAAATAATGTTGACTTACCGAGTTCAGTCTTAAAGTTGTGGAACACTAGATGTGGGAACTGTTCGCTCATGGGCCCGATGTCCGGGATATCGTGGCGCATCACTACGCCTGATAGTGTGAATGATGCTGTGGGGCCGTATGGTAAGTGGCAGATTACCTGGGGAAGACATAAGCATTGATTTTGTGTGGTCTTATATGCTAAGAAAAGTCTGGATTACCAGGACTGACCCTGCGTCCTAACCGAAAGCGACTGTCGCGGAATACGCCATTGACGCTAAAATCAACACTGTCTAATACAGATAAAGCGAGGCATGTTTTAATTCCAATTGAAAGCTCGCACGCAAAATACGCACTTGGACGAGGAGTACCGGACACCAGCCCATTATACAATTACATTAAAAGCTTTTCATGTCGTTAGGTTTTTAATATGACTTGCTTCTAAATGACTCTCACAATAATAATTACAGAAAAAACTTTTTCAGATTTATTATTTCCAGTTGTCTGATCAAAAGCTTATTAGGCAGTTCAGCATGGACTCACCAGACTATCAGGCACACCTCTATGTTCATGCACCACAATAAAGTCGGAGACCTCATTGGCGCGACAAGCGTGTATCAGTTGAGACATCTCGTAACCACCACGGTTCATGCGCTGACTGTTCGGGAATATTAACCTGAAAAAGATTTATATAGGTTTTATTTAATTATTGATTACTTTAATTCATAAGTCTATAAAGATAGTTGCAGAAATTGTACGAATGAATTGAAATACTAATAAAAAAAACAAACTGACTCAATCTATATCAAATTCTCTCATTGTCTTTAGATTAAAGCTCTAACATCAGTCAAAGATTTTGCCTAATTCGTGAGTAAAAAACACAGTGATACTGTAAAATTGGTTCAATGAATGCTGTTATTACAGCATTGTGTCTTGCGTGGATCCGATTTCCAGCGTACAAAGGGTAAATAGCTATAATCTGGTAAATGAATCGGAAATCTTGTTAGTCCTAGAAAACTATAATTTATATGCTTGATTGAGGTACTGGTATAATTGAAACACAAGATTGAAAAAACAATCCCCAGGTAACATAGTGTATAAGGTAGTTTGAATATTGTACATATTTGGAAGTTTAAATAAGGTCGAAAAAAAATCAGCTATTCCCTACATTTATGTTCGGTTAACTCATCAAAATGTAGGGAACAGCTGTTTTTTTTTTTCGCGATTTCAGGTTTGGTCCCATAGTAAAAGTTGTTCATATGACGAGTACAATGACCTCTTAAGAGGTTGTTAGTGTTTTTCCATATAACCCTATAAGTAAGCTGGTTAGAGGTGGCTCAGGAATAGGATATTTGGGGGAAACCTTTGCCCAGCAGAAGAACAGGGTTGCCAAATAAAATAAAAAAGAAGTAAGTACCCACCTAAGTTCCTTAACAAACATCTTGAGCCTGGCACTAGGTTCTCTAGATGTAGTGATCATAATCTTAGGGTCCTCGACACCAGCATATCTGTACTCATCATCCTGTGAGCTCTGTGTGTTGGCACCACCACTGAAACTGCCAATTACTGCTGCTCTTTCAGGACCTAGAATTATAGGTGTTTTGTTAGTATGTTTTCAGTAGTGTAATTTAGTAAGCAGAAAAGAAAAACCCAGTTTATTCACAAATGTATGGTTAACTTAAAAATGTTGTATTTTTTTATTCAATTTTTACTAAAATAAGTAAAATATTTTTTACAGTTTTATTTGTTTGAACGAAGTATGTTGTAGACTCCATGTAAGGAGAGGAAAGCTTAGGTTATAATAGGATATAATAAACAAACAAGAATCACAAATTAACTAATAAATGGACCAAACAAACTTACCTTTATCTTCGTAGTCTATCCTTTTCTGTAATGTAAGAGCCTCCTTCCTCAAATCTCCGTGAATAGGAATGTTTTCTTCCAAACATCGCTTCAGTTGATCTTTTTTCGCTTGAATATTTTTTTGTTTGTCTTCCACAGACTTCCTGTACAAGTATTCGCGGCGTAAACGCGCCTGTCGTCGCAGCATTGTCAATATTTATTGTATTTTAACTTATTTACGGTAAATATCTTCAGTTTTATCATGAAAACATCGCGCACGCTAGGCAGCTCGGTGTTAGTAGTGACATTTGGTGACTGACAGCCAGGGTTGGATTTAGGTACGTTGAAAAAGATAGCACAAAAAAATGAAAAGGATAGTATTTAGAAAAAAAATTATAGTACACTTTCATTATTTTTAATTTAACTTATTAGGTAGTCACCAGGTATGACAAAATTTACTCCTCTTCTAAATTTATCAGTTCTTGAATATTATATTTAGCGGAGTTTTAGGGCACGTCTTCATACATGTCAAAAAAAAAAAAAAACTATACTCTTATCTCTCAAAATACAGTGCTATGTGGTGAATCCTGGGTGATACTATTAGCTAGATCTTCATCCTTGGTATTTAATCTCATCAAAATAATATATCCTCAGTAGGAATAAAATCAGTACAATTCCCACTTTTGCTAGCGTCACAAGACAATAATGTGGCGTCTATGGATTGTGTTGCCAGTTTGTTTCGTATTTTAGTCTTGGTGAGGTTTTTCACCATTGTTGACACTTTGATTGAATTTCGAATGGAATGGAAGGATCGAGATTAGTGGAAAGATAGAAGTGTACTACGGAGGATAATCGGGGAATCGCCGGCCATCGACACAGAAAACATCGCAAGATCAGAATTTAGTCGGATACACGCACGGTCGAAATATTCATATGACGTAAAACTAAGCATTTGGGAAAAAACTTTAAATTATAGTATTTTAGCGTACTATCCTTAGATTTGGATAGTATATAGTACAAAGGGCGAAATTATAGTATAAATACTATAATTATAGTACAAAATCCAACCCTGCTGACAGCTCCATCCACACGTGTTATTTTGACATTCACAGTTCGCGTTTAGTTATTTTACTAGGGAATTGGGATTCATTCAAAATCACATAAAATATTGTTGTGTTAGGGCTGATTTTTCCAACGCCAGATAATTTTATCGGAGGAATATTTTCCAATTTTTGACAGTTCTTCTATACAAAAACGGTCAGTGAGACGTCAATTTTATTCCACGAATAAAAAATATATGTCAATTGAAAAATCAGCCCTTAATGGAATTGTTATTGGAATGATCGAATTTGTACAGATTGTGGTTAAGAATAGCGGTATACTGGCGATTCTTGTATAATACAACTATAACATTCTTGTGGATTTATAATGGTGTCAATATCCTGGCAATTTTTACCAGAGAAACAAAACGTGATAACATGTTGCGTTCAGAAATAAACGCGTTTTCCTCACAGTAGTTACGTTTAGAAATAAGAAGTTTTACAAAATAATATTTCTAGATCAAACAAAAGCACGACAAAATAGAGGTCCATAGTCACTCCAAAAATTAAGTTTAATAATTAAAACTTACCATCATGATATTCCTCTACAACTAAGTTGTAATGAGGTTTTATGTCAATATTGTGATCTTTGAAAATATTAAATAAATCTTCCACTTCCTCCTTATAGTTGCGAGGACGGATATTAAATAAATCTCCAGGTTTATAATTTATTTTAGTTTCATCTGCAGTCCTCAGTGTTATCATTCTTACATCCTAAAAAAGATTGTTGTCTTGTTACAACCCTAGAGTAATAAAATTTTTACTTTTGTTGACTTAAAATTATTAAAAGTTAGAAAATAGAGCTTTTAAAACAATATGATAAGATAAGACAAAGGTTGCTCCAAAGTATTATTTATTTAATTTTGCAGACTTCAAGATCATAGAAGTTAGAAAATAGAGCCCTCAAAACAATATTATGAGATATAAAACTATGATTGCTCCAAAGACTTTAGGGCAATCTTATTTCATGATCCAAAAATTAAATAAAAGAGAGCAAAATCATAGACGAATATGTCAAAACTCACCTGAAAATGTGTTTCATGAGTAGTCCTATCATTTTTTGTAACTTCTAAAAGGGCAGCATCTACAAAACTGTCCTGCACTCCTTTAGAAAAATATATATCTTCCGTCAAACCATGAGAGGTAATACTTTCTTCACATCTCTCTAGAGACACCTTCCATCGCGGAATGAATGTAGTTTTGATATTATCTGTGCGTATATGAGGATAGTATTGTTGTAATATTGCTAGGTATTCTTTGAGCCATGGGGCCATGACTGCATCATGGCCTAAGTCATGTTGGTAGTCGCATAGTCCTGGAAGGAGAAGTGATTAAAGTCTGTTTTAATAAGATCTTTGAAAAAAAAAAAAAATAATTGGGGACTGTTGCATTCAGTATAATAGTGCACTATGCAATGCAATATAGTTTGTGCACATATTGTTACAGAAAGTTACATTATAACTAACCTAACCCAACCTTCATGATGAAATACTACGCCTTATCTCATAACAATCAAGTCTTAGGCGAAATATTTCAGATAAGGAATAAATACAATCTAACACTAATTTTTTTATATAAGTTACTGCTTTTTTATTGGAATTAAGCGCAAATTCTTACCTATATCTAGCAATGGTGATGCCCCCAGTTGCATTAGCCGCTTATGAAGCTTCTTCCCGGCGAAATTGAACTTCAAATATGATGAATCACCCAGACCAAGCACTCCATATTTTAACCTCGCCAATGAGTTTGCAGGCAGGTTTTTTCGCAGAAGAAACTTCCAGAACCTCTTCATATTATCCGGCTCATCACCCTGGCCGGTCGTAGCAGACACGAAAATAGCAAATTCCTCTTTTATAAGACGAGAAATGGGATACTCATCCATTGCTTGAACAGGCCCACGAAATCCCAAAACCTTCGTCGTACGCCATATTCTTTCAGCTACTTCTTGGGCCGTGTAGGTTTGGCTGCCGTAAAGCACGATAAGTCTTGGCGGTTCACTCATTCTAAGAGATTTTAATTGAATAAATGACAAAAAGTAACAATCAAAACACAGTTATCAGCTGTTTGTAGTCACTGGGTGACATATCATGACATTTGACAGTTGACGTCACGATACGATACAGATGAAATAATGCGGTTTTTTGACTTGTTCACTTTAGAAGGCCATTTGACCAAACTTCGGAAAATAATTATTATCAATTATTTTATTATAATAAAATGATTTTATTAAATTGAAATGACCTTATGATCTGCTTATCGATCAACTCGTCGTCAAAATTGATGACATCTAAATTTGGAACAGAAAGATAAAAATGACCTACACTGTCCTACAGTTCTGTACTAAATTGCTACAAAAAGTGACTTTAATGAAAAATCTGAATAAAATGTAAAACTTTCGAAGAAATGTCCCAATTGATAACAACAATTGATAACCGACCAAAGCTCCAAATAACTTTTAGATAAAATACCTATTCGATCTGTGCGAGATGAAATCTGAAAAATCGAATACCAATCAAAACTGGGATAACTGTGCCGCTTTTATAAATCTCCAACCCCTTTGCATCCCCCGTTCAATACTATCCAGTCCTCTCTATTGCACCTACCGAAAGTGACCTTCTATCTCTTTCATATTTGGCGCACGGCAGTCTCGCGGCCCCAGTTGGCGGGCTAAGTCGCTCCGACAGAAAAACGCGGGAAATCGTTACAGTGAAGTGACTCTTTATTTGAAAATATTTTTTTTGTGAATTAAATTGAATATTTTAATACACCAAAATGTAAGTATTAATTTTATAAGGTGCCCGAATTAATTCATTTGCTAAATGAGCCGGTTTTTGAGTAAAAAAATGTGTAACCTTTGACATTTCTTTCGGCATCGGTAATTTTGTCGAATTTTATAAGATTCCTCAAGAGTATGATTTAAATAATATCAAGAGAATTAATTTGAGCATAAAAAACTACAAAAACGCAATGAAAACTTGGACGCGAAGCTTTTTTCATGGAATTAAAATGAGATGACTGATGGATAAGTTCTATCTTTCACTTAAACTTAATTTCATTACAAAAAATACGCTTAATATGAACAATCATGTTTAAATAGCCATATGTAGGTACCTACTGGAGGATTCACATCATCTTCAATTATCATTATATTCTAAGTATTTTCTAACAGCTTATGTAGTCTACTGACGACCTTAATCTGCAAACTTTTAGCCAACTAATAATTACGAATGTTCGAATACTAATAATCTCCTTGAACTTATTTACCTGACTAGAAAATATCCAATAAAAACAGATAAAATTACACCAGCGCGGACATGATTTCTGATAACGATGATCTACGTCACAAATAATAAAAAAGCTCGGAAAAGCTTGCGATTTTCTGCTCAGCCATTTTGTATCCATTAATCAAACCAGTTATTAAAAAAAAAAGTTTTCCGTAATTAGAACTTATTTCGAACCTAAACTTTAATCGAAGCTTCCATTATTCCTTTTTCAAATAATTAAAAGACATTTTTCCCGCGTTAAAAATACTGGTTCTTGCGTCAGACGAACACGTGGCGTCATCGATCTGCCTCCCTCTCACACCCCTACTCAACCCCCCTCCTAGGGGTACCGAGTGTAACCCCAAAATGTCTTTTACCTTTGACCCCTAGCTGGCCCCGGACAATCGGTGCAGATAATATTATGTATAAACTTATTTTTAGATAGAGGAGATAAGCAACAGCTATAGGTGGATCTCTGCTGGACCCTTCGGGGAATATAGTCGTGATGTTGTATGAGATAAGGAATTTGTCATAATACAATCTACTCATTCTCCTAATGTTACATATAAACGCGAAAGTTTGTGAGGTAGGTACTGAACGGATTTTGATGAAACTTTACAGTATTAATATATCTTATACATCAGAATAACACATAGGATACTTTTTATCCCGATATTCCCACGGGATCGATACTTATGCTGGCGAAACCGCGGGACACTGTTAGTATTCTATATTGGTAATCTGTACAACAAAATGACTAGCTACCTACGAAAGTACCTACGTGCTTTAGTGTAAATAATTTCATCACCACTGCTCTCAAAATGGTGAAGGAAAAAAAGAAAAAAAAACATCGTGATAGTGACACAACAAGTAGAGTTCTATTACCGACTTAGCAGTTTTCCTCCTATTTTTAGTCGTAAGATATCGGAAATTCGGCCAATCAAACGAAAAGAGCTTTCCGGGCAAATTTTTTTTCTTCGTTATTTTCCTCTTTGTTTATTTCTCTACTTCAGCAACTGGGCTATGCCTACGATATTCCTAAGCTCGTTTCCAAAGCTTAGAACACGCATACACTCTAGACCCAAGTAGATAATTACGTAAGCATTGTTAAAATGTTCAGAAGTCCAATTCTCGTACTTAATAAATAACGAAAACCCCAACCAAATCGGATCAGTAGTTTTTGAGAAAATCGCGGATATGTTTGTATATCCGCGATTTTCTACATACATACGGGTCGAATACAGAACCTTCTTTTTTTGAAGACTCGTACTAAAAAAGCGTTCAAAATGTAATCTCAATCTCATCTCTGCGACAATCAATGTCAAAAATGTACGGAAATTAGAGGTGTTTTTGACAGATTGAGACCGATTGATCAGACTGTGAGTGTTCTTAAAATAACGGGAATTGCCCCTCTGATCATTTCAACTTTTTGCTATTTGTTACTGAAAGCAAGTTATTTCCGCTGAAAGTTACAGATAACTGTTCATTGCGTCATCTAACTGTTTCTTATTGTAAACCACTGAAGCGGTTACTGACGACTAACGATTTTCTTTTTTTTTCTTTTACACTTACTCTTTCCAATATTATGTACCCAGATGATTTATATATGATGTTCATGTTACCGCCGAGAAATAAAATGACTGCCCGTTATTTTTTCAACTGCTCTTAATCACCTCCCTAATGTTTAAATAACAGTTGCAAAACAATAACCCATTTAAATTTAGTTCCATCCATTTTTTTTCCTCGAATTTTCACCCTTTTATATAAATGGCCTAAACATCAGCCAGCTAGTTCATTAAATGTTGTACTATACGCATTGGCTGAATATCATTCAGGCCGCTAGTTGAACGGTGCCGTTTAGTTATAAGGCTAGAAAGTTAACTAAATCGCTGATGACAGATAAGAAATTGGAGTGTTCTTTTAATCTATGCTAATAAAAAGCTGAAGAGTTTGTTTGAATGCGCTATCGGCCATCCGTTCTGCGAGCTATGCGCCCTGCCACTGCCACTTGAGTTTGGCAATTCTTCGGAATATGTCAGTTATCTTGCGGATCTCTTCATTTCTGATTTGATCACGTAGGGAAACTCCTAGCATAGCCATCTCCATTGCCCTTTGGATCCGTCATTGATCCCTGGTTAAATTGGATATTTTCAGATGCTATCTAATCTTTATATTATCTAGACTACATTCTACATTCTCTCTGCTATCGACGCGTATCGCGTATCGTTAAGAAGGAGATTACTATAAAGCAATACAATTTGTGATTGGGACAATTTCCCGTTTGACTAAATTCTATAATGCAAGCTTTGTGTCCAGAAGTAAAGAGATCAATAAGTTCCACGAAACGAACATTAAAACTTCGTCTATGTTAATACATTTGAACATACAGATGAGCACTAAGTAACAACCAACGCACCCTGCACCGAAGGAACAAAAAATTATTTTGACGATGGGGCGTCGTTATTTATTATTATTTATTTGTTTTTGTATACGTTTAAATAATTTAGGTAATATTATTAAATCACACGGATCAGTATTTTTTCGTCTAAAAACTAATGTAACTCCTACAATGAAGCTTTTTGCTCCATTATCAACACAATACAATAAAAACCACCATTAAACTCTTCGACTCAAACCAAATCGCTTCCTGGTTGAAATTGAATATACCAGCAATCCAAGCTGATAATGTCGTCATCTTACAATTGATCTTAACTGTTACAGTTTCAAATGCTTATGTAATAAGAATGGATATTTCATTATCAATCAATTTCAATTGCTGTGTGTGCAATTCATTTGGCAAAGCTATTTATCTTATGCCTTGGCCGCAGTGAAGGACGTCGGGAGTTTGACTATAGTTGTCGCATTTTAGCAGGGTAATAGCGGTCATTGCCGTTTCACCCTGGGCGTAGCTAGGGGTGGGGGGGGGGGGGGTGCAAGGGTGGGTACATTTTGACTAAGATGCCAGGTTTGTGGAGTTAAGGTCTTGGCTCTACATTAGATCCGAGGGGCAATTCTCGTATA
Organism: Apamea crenata; assembly: GCA_949629185.1. Classification (NCBI taxonomy): domain Eukaryota; kingdom Metazoa; phylum Arthropoda; class Insecta; order Lepidoptera; family Noctuidae; genus Apamea; species Apamea crenata. Next base: position 2,581,022 of record OX451375.1, read on the forward strand.
AGAATGTTCACAGACTGCACTCAGTCTCGATTTGTCAGAAATACCACTAATTTCGATACATTTTTGACAAGTTTTGGACATTTGTTTGTCGCCGAGATGAGACTGCAGCTAGATTTTGAACCTTTTAAATTTCGAGAATTGGCCTTCTGATTAACTTTAAACAGTGAAACCGTTATTTAAGTCTTGGCAACCTACTTTACATTTAATGTTTTGGTGGGATTATTTAATACGAGGCGTCATTATGAATGAAATGACTGTGGTTAGTTCTTTTGGACGGCAGCCCCCCCCTAGACAAAATCCTTCGCTACGCCAATGCCATTCTCTCATATCTCTCCCCAAACAATACTCTATGTATAGATTTACGTTATTTAAACACGTTGAAGATCACGAAAGATATTGATTCGGGACGTCAACGGACTTTATTTCAGTTTTTTAAATAAAAACTGGCCAAGTCGGACTACCGCACCGAGGGTTCCGTACAATTTAAAATTATTAAAAAAAAATTATTATATATGTAACTAAAAATTTACAGTTTTCGCAATTTTTCCCTTATCTGTGCTTTAAGACGTTGCTTCGTACCAAATTTCAAGATTCTGAGTTCACGGGAAGTACCCTGTAGGTTTTGATTCCCTTGCGAGTGTCAAAAAGCGGAAATTTGCGGCATAAACGGCTGTATCTTTTGATTGCGTTGGCTTAGAAGTTTGATTTTTTCACAGCTCCAAGGGTCAGTAGACCTGAGTATTTGATATAAATTCCAGCTTAATACCTCAACGCGTTCCTGAGAAAAAGGGTCTTGACAGACAGACGGACGGATAACAAAGTGATCCTATAAGGGTTCCGTTTTTTCCTTTCGAGGTACGGAACCCTAAAAATACTAGAAAATGTAGGTCGGCCAATGGCCGCTATTTTTCTCTGCATAGCTATTCACAACCATTCGTCAGGCTATCGTATCGAAAACTACATTTCAATAACCTGATTTTCCTTGCCTCCAAGAACAGACAGCTGTCGGAAGAATAGTGGTATTTTATTTGATTTAAACTGACAAAAAATTCAGTTTTCGATTTGTGGACAGCGTTTAGTAGACTCCTACGATAACATTGATTGATGTTCGATTCGGTACGGAATCGTATCGAATGTTTGTGAATGCAGGTCCTACAATGTTCGGTGAAAGTTGGTTCTTTTTCAGAGAGTTGGTAGTTTGGATCTACTTAATTGAAAAACTGAAATTTTGTGGTTCGTGTTAGACGAGCATCCTGATGCGTAACACACAATCAATCACAATCTGAATCATTGTGAAGGTTATTGCTAATCCATTGCCTTAAATGTTCGAAAAAATGGTCTGCTCAAAAACGTAAATAGCGCAATGAATGTTGTTGAACTGTCACAATGAAACCCATTCTTATTGTTAGTGTGTAACGAATTTACCCCGCTGGTCTGTCTTCAATACTGCACAAGTTTTTTTTTTAAAGCGATATTTTTTATCGTACCTACCTAACTTTATTACTTCAGGTCCATGATACTGAAAAAATGTGTTGTGCCAACAAATTCTGAACGTCGATTCGATTAATAATTGTGATTAATTGTGTGAGTGCCGGCAGAAGTGAAAACTTGAATATTAACGTTGTTCATTTTTGATATTTTGGAATGCGGTCTACTCTCCCTCCGTCTTACGAATTTTCGATCAGGTCACGTGTCCTGACGCGAGCTCCGTCTTACGAATTTTCGATCAGGTCACGTGTCCTGACGCGAGCTCCGTCTTACGAATTTTCGATCAGGTCACGTGTCCTGACGCGAGCTTAACATTTTTACCCATCACAACAAAAGTGCACAACGCCGCTAAAGAAGTTTTCACTTCAAAAAATAACTATACGGTCAGTGTAATCTGCACTAACCTAATCGATGTTTTCGAGTAATTCGAGTGTACGAATTTGATACATATTAAGGAAACGAAAACTCATTTACTGCTTCCATAAGCATTAATTAGCCTATAAGGTAATGCTGGGACACGGGCCTCCTCTCTGTGAGAAGGTCTCTGGGTTGGTAGATGTCAAATGTCTTCGATATTTTGGTTCTAGGACATGCCGGTTTCCTCATGACGTTTTCCTTCACCATTTTGGTGTTGAAATTATTTACACAAAGTAAAGCGCCTGCCTGACGCAATATAATTTATTTGTTTGTCAGGCAGGCGCTTTAGTACTTTACTTTACCTATGTACAACTCGTAAGTCGAGGGTTGGCCAAAAGTCAACCAAACCAAATGACAAGTCATTTCAATTTTCATGGAAGGACATCGGTCTTTGAAAAAAAGAACATGTCATAGACAATCTTGGTCATTCTAAGCATTTTTTTTTACATCCCGAAGACCTTGGCAACGCCACTCTTGTTAACGCATATAAAGCCAATGAATCGGGGCTGACATTGTTAGATCTCGTGACTTTTTATACATAGTACGCCCGGTTACGGATCGATTTGATTATACCAATCATCACTGGTCCTTTGAATCGTAATTCAGATAAATACAAAATTAATTTGTTTAGACATTATGTACGTAGATTTACTTTTATTTTCGTAAAAAACATTAAACTTATCATCTGCCTAGCCTTTTCCCAACTATGTTGGAGTCGGCTTCCAGTCTAACCGGATGCAGCTGAATACCAGTATTTTACATGGAGCGACTGCCTATCTGACCTCCACAACCCGGTACGATGTCCCTTTGGTTACGAGGTTGTTACGGGTAATCAGAATAGGCGAGATTCTGACTACCCTTAACGACCGCCAAAGATCTACAAATGATAGCCGGGACCAAACGGCTTAACGTATTTTCTGAGGCAGAGAGGGGTCTCCATAAGTAATGGATGGTCACCCAGCATCGGATCGACCTCAGGTTAATATTCGATCAACCCGTGCGGCTGTTTAACTCAAATTTATTGAACTGCATCGATCAGAAGTTTTAATAACTTATAATGGTCCTACTGCCGACCCAGTGACCTAACAGTGCAGTGCTCGCTATCGATTGAAGTGGCTAGCCAAACTGGCTGCGATAATTTGGAAGCAGAGTAGACCCTGACCTCCACAACCCAGTTACTGGGTACGATATCCCTTGGTAAGTCTGGTTGTCAGGCTTTTGGACAATATCCGATAATAATGACAGGATTACTGTATTGTTGATTACTATAAATACACTATCTATCTAAAACTTAAACTTAACTTAACTTTTTAAGCGTGACTGCTGAGCTTTGGGTCCTGGGTTTGATTCCCGGTCGAGCAAAATGTTATGGGGTTTTTCCATTGAGAATTTCTTAGTAACAGCCCGGAGTTTTGAAGTTGGCGGTGTGACACCCCCGTGCCTCGGGAAGCAAGCCGTTGGTCCTGCGCCTGATCTCTCTGAAGACTTCTATTTACAGTCGCTCCACGTGGTATTCATCCTGAACACGACCACATTCAGTCCACGGACTTCTTGACGGTCGAACAAATCGACACAGTGCCAAGCCTGGATTTAAATGCTGTAGCGGTATCTACAACGCCACATGCGAATAACGCGTCATACTGACGTCACTCAAATCCTGCATCTCGCAAGCAGAGTTTACCATGCAATTAGCATAGATACAATTTCCCAATATCAATCGTTGGGCAATTGCCCGCCAGACACAACACCCGTCTGGTCGGAGGTTCCTTCCTTTTCAATGGCGGATGAGTGAACCTTACACCCTGTTCCTCATACCTCCAAAATGCTATACTTTTTATTAAAAATGGCAGAACTTCCTCATCAACAACTCATAAGCTCGACACAATTATTTCGCCATTTTGGTAAAAACCAGAAATCTTTGCAGGAAGTAGAAAAAACAGGCTGCCTTACGTAAAATCACTTTACAATATTTCCTTACTTCACTGTTCATTGAACTTGGGTTCAAGGACCACGTAAAGCGAAAGTATTCATATAATATGACTGATAGGAAAAGAAGGTCAACCAACGGCTTTATCAACGTACAAGGCCGCCTCGTCAATACATCTGTAATTAAAAAAAAATGCAAGTTAAACGAACTGCTGAACAAACAGCCGAACGATTCTGCAAAAATCTCAACGTGAAAATTTTGGTGAAGTGAGCTTAGAGTGAGCAGTTAATAGTGTCAAACCCTAGCATTAGTTGGATTGACAGCTCACCCCACGTTCACGTCACCTAAGTTTTCACGGTGAGATGGTTACAGAATCGCACTGCTGATTACAAACTATAGAACACAGAATATCTATAGGCACGGATTGAATGAAATAAAATCGAACTGTGTATGCGTCTGGGTGCCCTTTTAAGGATAAGCGCGAATAGGTATACTGAACTATAATAGAATGTGGCGAATACTTGCAAAAAAAATTTTTTTCGTGTCTACTTTTTAGTGGTACGTCGTCGGTTCGAACCCATTTAGGCGCTTTACTTTGTGTAAATTATTTCATTACCACTGCTGTCAAAACGGTGAAGGAAAACATCGTAAGGAAACCGGTATGTCTTAAAAAATTCGACGACATGTGACGTCTACTAACCTGCACTGGATACGTTACAGGATAATGCCTTCGTTTTTTCATAAATTCAGTTAAATATGTTATTTCTATGACGGCACGGTTGGCGCAGTGGTTAAGCGATTGACTGCTGCGCTGCGTGTCGCGGGTTCGATTCCCGCACGGAACAAATATTTGTATGACCTACATGTATTTGTTCCGAGTCTGGGTGTTTTTCTATCTATAATATGTATGTATTTACAAAAAAAAAAAATGGTCCATAAGTAGTTTATCAGCCATCTTGTTTCCATAACACAAGCATTAGGTTGCTTAGCTTGGGACAAATGGTGCTGTGTGAAATGTCCAGGGATATTATTATTATTATTCTATGTTTAATCTTAAACTACACTGGATATACTTACAAGGATTGAAAACGCTAACTTGCAGTGAGTAAACGTGTCTTAACGCGGTATTCAATGGTTTCTTCTCCTTAATGGTGTTCCTAAGGAATATTTCGTCTCATACCATCAGTAACAAAAACTTTGGTTCATCAGTACCTAATCATCATTAGCCTACAGCAGTCCACTGCTGGACAAAGGCCTCTCCAATTTCACGACATTCACCTCGATTCTCGGCTACTCTCATCCAGCTGCTACCACCCGCTCTACGAAGATCGTCGCTCCACCGAGCATTCCACAGTACCTGATTTCTAAGATGAATTTTACGTTAGCCTTAAAGCTTCATCTGTTACTTATACAAATTACTTATTGTGTATACACATGTACAGACGCCAGCACATCAAGCTACTACAATCTGTCAAATTTCTTTAATAGATTTTCAACTTTATCGCTAAAGCATTAAGGTTCAAGGTTGATTGGGAAAATTTGACAGTTTCGGGTAGCTTGACCTGCTGGCGTCTGTACATGAACCGACGCCTTCTTCCCATGGCAGACAGAAACTATAGAAAGCCATCTGCTACGATCCTTACATTCTCTTTTTGCTTCGTTTACGGTCATATATTAGATAGAAGGACAATTCCCGTAATTGAAAAAGTTCAAAATCTAGTCGCAGTCTCATCTCAGCGACAATCAATGTCAAAAACTTGTCAAACATGGAGGGATTTTAGAGGTATTTTTGACCGATTGACACTGAGATCAGACTGTGAACGTTCTTAAAATTACGAGACCGCTCATACACGCACGCCGGTTGCGAGTACTGCAGACCTCTGACCTTTCTGCTAGCTAGCTTCAACTATCTGACTAACTGACCGACTATTTAATTTTGACAATTCAAAAGTGCCTGTAAATGGTTTAATTGAAATAAATGATTTGAGTTTGAGTTTTCTGAAGGATAGGACCAATAGGGTCACTAAGTTATAAATATGCCCTTCTCCAGAGTTTCCATTCTCATTAGCCTTGTAAATAATTTTTGTTAGTCGCCTCTAATTACTTATGTGTACGTAACTTTCAGTTTGCATCACTCCGTTAACCAGTTTTTCAGCAGGTTTAAATAAAAAGCGACGGAGCGTAACCGCGTCGGTGGACATCTTTACAACGTAAACGTTTTAACTCAAAATTCATTGAACAATTATACCCATATTAGGCAAGTCATTTTGACAGAAGTGTTTTTCAGTAAAAGGTTTTTGATTTATGAAACAAAGCTTGAAAATAATGGGATCCCACCAAGTAGGTGCGTTGAGAACGCTTTCAGGGGGACGCGCCAGTGTAGCCAAATATTAGTGAAATTCAAATATGCTTACGTTTTTTGCAATTTGCAGCACTCTTATTGCGTAACACGCTATCAATCACAATCTGAGGCATTTTGAAGGATATTGCTAATCCACTAGGTATATGTTATTTTCCCCCCCTCTATTTTCTTGGTTGTCCTTAAGGCGAAGGAGCACAAACCCGCATTTTCTTTAAATAATTTATGGGATAGACATCAGCATCCTCAAAGACACCAGCAAAGGTAGATTATTGGTCTAATCCCTTTCATTTTATGCCCCCTGTAGATAATTTCATATTCGCGAAAGCGCATTCCATAACTTTCAGCTCCATGTTTTCCGATAATCGTTGCATTGTGGGTATATAAGGGCCGTTTGGCAATCGTAGAGGCCTATGACGTCAAAGCCCGTATCTTTATATACTTACCTTGTATAAGGCATGTATGCTCAGTTCGGCGGCGCGGTGGAGACCTGTGACGACATTCAAGGACAAACATAGCTTTGTATTTGATTGATAAATGACTTTATTTCTGTAAGGTTTGTAAAAATACACGTCAATCATATCTGAAATATCTGATGAGGTCGGCGTTTCCTATCTGACTACTCTGAGAAGAAAGGCCGAAACAAACTCAAAGGTCACAGTCTCTTAAAGTCCAGACATAATCTTGGTCAGATCATGTAAAGGCCATGTAGATTGGGATCTGAAATGGTGTTTTGAGAAAAGAACCACACAGATTGAGTGGATTCGTCCAGGTGCAGGCGTTTGTCAGTAATCGTGCAGCTCAACTCAAAACTTAAGGAGCTCAACGATTCGACGAACAATACCAAAGAAAGGACCTTGGGTAGGCCGCTTAAATGAGTCAAACTGTCAGATCATGATTGAGTAGGCTAGGTGATTGGGAGAAGACAGAACATAATGAAATATGTGTTGTTGTCTCATAAAACCATGGGAATACTTTAATGGAGGGCAGTTGGTGATATCGATTATCGTTTGGTTACTCAATTCATCATCCCCCTGCTGTCATCCCAATTTATTTTTGGGATTGGCGAAGTACCTAACGTGTTTTTCTTTTATAACTCTGGCCGACATCGCAGTGGATCATCTAGCCGTTTATATCTCTAGCCGTCATTTCAGTGTTCACTTCCTCTCTTCCAGCCGCATCATCTTTTTTTCCAAACTTATTAAAACAAAAGAACTACTAAGTATTGAAATGTATTCTTTTGTTTTTAATGAGATTGGAAAAAATTATACGACTAGAAAAAATTAATTGAAGAAGATATAAGGTCTATAAATATTGAATCGTGAGTATTTCGTCGCCTAGTGTCCTTTTATTTTTGTGTATGTATTTATAATTACAACTTTGTATAGTTAGTCATTTATAATCATTTTTTTTTTTGTTTAGTTAGTCATGTATCTAGTGTAAATAGCCAAATTGTTTTAACATAAATAAACTCCATATAGCAATTTGATTATATCACATCTATGGAAAGATTTAAGCTAGCGGGGTAAATGCGTAACATACTATCAGTAGCAATGGGTTTAAATTCGACAGTTCCACAACATTCATTGCGTTAATTACGTTGACCAAAATAATTTTACGAACATATGAAGCAAAGGATTAGCAATATCCTTCAAAATGATTCAGATTGTGATTGATAGTGTGTTACGCAATTAGGGTGCTGCTGCCTGTAAAACGTAATTTAAAAGTTACTTTCCGCCCAGGAATATTAGAAAAACTTGCATTTTTATGTACGTTACTTTCCACCTGGAAAAATTAAAAAAAAAACTTTTGTAAAATCTGAGTGAAGTTGTATGCATAGAGCTAGTAGTTAAATGCTATGAAACAGATTAGTTAATATGCGGTAACTACCAACGTAACCGAATTAGGCAGGAAGCCTCATCGGTGCACTTATGAATTGAATCCACTGTTTCCGCTGTGTCAAATCTCTTCAAGTGCTATATATTTTGTTGTTCTAGTATTTTCGATCTGAATTTTAATTCTTCTTCTGAATGCTTAGTGGAAAATCAGTTAATATTGTCAGCTACTTTCTTTGGCAGACCTAGGAACCAATTTTTATTTACATCCATTTTGCATGTAAACTGAAATTCTGCCTGCCATTGATACTCGTAGCTTAAATGCAAGGTGGAAATACGAAAATAAATTAAACTGCGTATACTCGTATCTAATGTCGTTCCCAGTCTGCATAATATAAAAATTCAACCAAATCTACCCAATAGTTTATTTACTATACCTAGTCAAAGATTGGCAAAACTCATAGTCGGCACATCGCTACTAGAAAAAAAATACTTTTGTTATTTCGGTGTTAGGATTAATTTGATAGTTCCGAAATAATCCTATGCATTAGTATTGCCTGTGTTTTCATTTATTCACCCGCATAAGTCTCGATCCCGTGGGAATATCGGGATAAAAAGTGCTATGTATTAATGCTGGTTATAAACTATCTGTATTCTAAATTTCATCTAAATCCGTGCAGTAGTTTTTGCGTGAAAGAGTAACAAACATCCATCCAAACTTTCAGGTTTATTATATTAGTTGGATATATAGGAAGTACGGATTGTTGTCTCCACATTCATTAATTCTATGTGTAGGATCAAGATAATTAAGTTCACTGCTAGTGGTTTGCACTTCTGTAATGTGATTTTTGTTTTAGTAAGTTATTGAAGTCCAAAACCATCGTTGAAATCTTCTCATAATGAGTTTTAAAATAAAACCTTTTATACAAAATCCTCCCCTAAGTTAGCATGTGAAGCTGACGCAATACGCGACACAATCCCGCGTCCCCCTAAGTATGTCGTCCACATTCGTGTCCACTACTCTCAGTTAGGGTTCCAGCCCTCCTAATCGATCTAGGCCAAGGACGCCTGCTTTGGCAGATGTGTCGATGTTAAGATGACAAACATGGAGTGAAACAGCGACAGTACTTAAAGTTGTCAAAAAATAAAAGGCCCGTTTTGACATTAGCGAATACCTACGTGTTTTCCGAATTTGATCTTTATTAACTACTAGAACTGTCAATGTCAAAACGGGCCTTTCTTGATATCTTTACTCGCTCTGTACTCGTGATTGTGATTTCATTCAAGCCGGACCGTGAGAAAGAAGTTGTAGAGAGTCTCTTGATAATACCCACATGACAAAAAAATTAAATTCTAACCATACTAGAATACTAGGTACAGTAGTAGGTACTTTTTCTTTCTAGATTTAGTAAATTATATTATATATACTTAATGTAGATCGATTAGCTACTGAAAATGAAGATGGGAAAGATTTCCTTTTTTTTCTTTCACGTTTCGACATAGACAAGGATATCAATAAAACAAAATAAAAATTTGTCAGTATGCTGCCATGAATGCCACATCTAGTAAAACCTCTCATTTTACTTTAGATCCGTGTTCAGTTGGTGATTAGTTGATAATTTTACTGTTTTTATCACTTATACTACTATTTACTTTTAACAACGTTATTGTACGCTCGTAAACATTTAATGGAAGTTTCTCAGTAATTGAATTATTGTTAATTCTTAATGAGAAATAATAAAGTTCTTATTAAGAACTTTATTATTTCTCATTTGGTTTAAACCATATAAATACACTAACTTCTGCCCGCGGTTTCACCCTCATGATGTCAGAAATTATCCCATGGGAACGTGTTACCGGTACAAAAAATTTTGGCAAATTTTGTCGAAATCCATCCTGTGGTTTAGGCGTGAAAAGGTAACATACAGACAGAGTTACTTTCGAATTTATAATGTTACTAGCTGCGCCCCGCGGTTTCACCCGCATAAGTCTCAATCCCGTGGGAATATCGGGATAAAAAGTATCCTATGTCTTAATTCTGGTAATAAACTATCTGTCTGAAAACCTGGCTGTCGCTGAAAACCTGCGCTGGGGCTCTGTCTTGCATAGGGTCGCAGCATAATGCTGAGCGTTTAGCCGTTTTGCGTGGATGTGACGCAAGTTTCCCCCAACCATTTCCTATTGTTTTTTTTTGTGCTTTATGTTCTTTTTTGCGTCATGTTTACCGCAAATAAACGTATTTACTTTTTTTCTTTGTTTCATTAAAATCCGTTCTGTAGATTTTTCGTGTAAGAGTAACAAACTTCCATCCATCCATCCTCATAAAATTTCGCGTTTATAATATTAGTAGGATTAGTATGGATATGCATGTCTGTATGTTTATAGGCAGCTAATCGAACAACTAACTGACTTGAGAATATTGTTTTAATCACCACGCTAATTATTTTTGATTAATTCTGATCTGATTTTTAGTCGGTAGATTGAACTTAATTAGTAATTACATGCCTAACAAGGTTATTAAAATTATTACGCTGTAATGTTTCGGCTATAACCTCGTTCGCTGAAATCGATACTTGTCTGCCTGTGTTTCAGCAATGCACTATAGTAACGATATTTTTATTTATCCTGTTTTTAATTAGTTTGTAGCTGTACTTAAAACAAATAGGTTTATGTATCTATAACTACTGAGATACTTATATTATTTTTATTACCAAAAATTTTTTGTTGGCCCAAATTTGGACAACATTCAGACGAAACCCCAGGGGGTCTACTCCGAAGTAGTATCGGCCGAATGTTCGACCGTTTTCTGCTACGAAGTTACTATTTGGTTCAGTCGGTTCCGATCGTAACTCCTACACTCTTTCGAATATTGACTATGGTCCCGACCTAACTGAGCCGATCCGAACTTTTTTCGCTATTTTCAATAATATTCGTTTCGGCCATGTGTCGGTCCGATCCGAACATTCGCACTTTGCACTTCGTAGTAGACCCCCAGGTCTGCCTCAAGACTGCCTCGCAAGCGCTACGCGCTGAGCATGAGGTCCTGGGTTCGGGCCAAGTATTACCTATTGGGTTTTCCATTAGGAATTTCTCATTAGCAGCTCAGAGTTTAGATTAGTGCCCGGTTGTTTACTATAGGCTCGCTTCCTTTAACATGGGTCTTAAACATAACTGGTGAAATATGGGTGTTCTATGGGTTTACCTCTGCCTATCTGTTCGACAAATACAGCCGTGATGTTATATGTTATGTTATGGACCGGGGCTTTTCGACTCCTAATAGAAATTACCATCAACTTAATTAAGTTGAATCTCATTCTATAAAAATATGCGACAACAGTTTTTAACAGTGATAAAAAAACTATTAATTATTTGTCACTAGAAGAAATACATCTATCTATCTATACAGGGTGTCAGGAGAACGCTTCCGAAGCCGGAACGTAGATTATATACAACCTTTATGCAAACGGATACCACTAACCTTTCGCCTGAAATTGATTATTTTCGCGCGTCACGTGGACTTGGGGTCGTCAGCCGCACAGCTGTCGGCGAGCGCGCGCGCACTTTGAACTTGAGGTCACGCGCAAGCGTCAGATGATATTTATTTACGAATACATTGCTTGTTAGAGTTGTAAAGAAAAAAAATGTGTTTAATAGCAAATAATGGTTTAATTTAACTGTTCTCACAGCATAGTGTACGAAAAATGCTAAAAAAAATAGGTAAAATTGTTCATTTTTTTTTCTCATTTTTTTATGGTATCGTATCGAGAATCAGTAGCCCTATCACCTGTCTTCGTTTTCGGAAGCGTTTCCCTGCCACCCTGTATATATAAAATTCAAAGGCCTGACTGACTGACTGACTGACTGACTGACTGACTGACTGAGACATCAACGCACAGCCTAAACCGCTGGTCCTAGAGACATGAAATTTGGAGGGTGTATTCTTCGTGAAAAGTAGGTATCCACTAAGAAAGGGTTTTTCGAAATTCCACCCCTAAGAGGGTGAAATGGGGGGATTTTGTTTGTATGAAAAATCTTATTCCTTGAGTTAATCAACTTGAAACTTGGCACAAATACTTATCTAAGTAAATTATGAAGTTGGGTTTTTTTTGTTTTTATAAACTACCCCCTAAAAGGGGATTGGGGGGTTTCAAAGTTTGTATGGAAGAATTTTAGTGCGCGGTCCGATTTAATCGAAACTCAGTATTTATACCTAAAATTGAAAGGAAAGAATAATGTGTATCAAGGTTTTTCGAAAATCTACCCCTGACGGCCTGAAAAGGGGTAGTCAATATTACAGGGGAGGATTTTACAGCGGGGCTTGATTAACTCGAAAATTGGTATAAATAATCTTTGAGCCAAGTTATGAACACATCCCAAATGATTTTTCAAAATTCCACCCCTGTGGGGATGAAAAGTGGGGATACATTTTATATGAAAAATCTTATTCGTTAGGTTAATTATCTTGAAAATTGGCATGAATATTCTACTTAAACTTCAACATCCCTTTGAGGGGTCTCAAAGGGGTGTTGAAGTTTAAGTGGAAGAAATTGAATGCGCGGTCCGATTAACTCGAAACTCAGTATTGATACTCGACAGAAAATAATTAATAGGTAATAAGTATGTAAAGTTGTCGAAAATTGACCCCTGACGGGGCAAAAAGGGGTAATTCGGTTTTCAGGGGAGGATTTGAACTTGAAACTGTATGTAACATTTTCACGCCTAAACCACTGAACTTCTGATTTGGCAATGAGATAGATGGCATCCTGGGGAAGCACATACTTTTTATCCTGGTAGCACGTTCCCGTGGGATAACTTCCGACATCCACGCGGGCGAAGCCGCGGGCAGAAGCTAGTTAGAAATATGACAGACACTCAAAGTCACAATCTCACAATATAAATGTATTACAAAGAATCAAGAAAATATCTACATAATTTAAAAAGCTGAGTCTTAAAATAATAATATGAACAAGTATACATATAAAAGGAGGGGAAATAACCAAAGGGCAGCAAAAAATCGTCCGAATCGCTTTCAATAGGAAACGTGCCCAAAACGCTGGCAGCATTGCCACGTTGTATGGCAATGCTGATTCTTTGGCCTAACAAAGAACTGGTCCTAACTCCCAAACTATAGGCCTAGTCATGTATTTTGGGGGTCAGTGTTCAGTCATGGGATCTGTTTTAGGCCAAGATAGCATTTTTAACGCTATTTATAATATAAAGGCATGGCGGTAAGTGATATGTGGAGTTGTACGATAAGATCGCGCAGTAAATAAAAAAATAAAAAATACTGTGTATTTTATTAATAGAAGAAATAATTGATTGACCATAAAAAGAAATAAACAATATATCTCACACTACATTAATAGTAATAATAATAATGCTAACGAGTTTAAAGAATCAACATTTCAGGTTGTTGTCCTTGAAGAATGTACAGTTCGTAATATCTTAATTCGAAGCGTATCTAATAAGGCAGACGAAATAAATGGCCTACTTGTACACTGAAGCAAATTGGAATTTTAATTACCTTCCCTTCGGCTCTGTTAAGGATTTGATGATCTTAATGAATTAATTAGCAAATTAAACAAATCAGAATAGTTCTGTGCCGTGCTGCAGATTCGGATAATTAGGAACTGTGTAGAGTAGAGCAGTGGTGGTGTAGTGGTGACTTACGAGTTGTAGGACGTAGATTTAATCCCAGTCAGGCACTTTCCTTTGTGTATTCATCACCACTGCTCTCAAAACGGTGAAGGAAACTGGCTTGTCCTAGAACCAAAAATTCAAATACATGTGACATCTAGCAACTGTAATAATAATATATTTTTAATTGTATTTTTATCTTTTTGTTTATAAAATATTTAAAAATGTAATTTATAAGTACTTAGATGAAATAAAAGATAAAAAAATAGTGTATTTTGAAAAGAAAGTAGCAATCTAGAGATATTACCAAACAGTTTTATAAAGACTGACAAAATCACAGCCGTAGACGTAGAAGCAATCTTCATCTTTATAAAAAACAATTACCGTAAAATACGAATTCAATTTTTTTTTAATTGTCAAGGAGTCGGTCAGTTAGTCAGGTGAAGCTAGTTACCAAATCCAAAGCGTACATAGCAGAACGGGCAAGAAACTCCAAGGACACTCTTTTAAATTGACTGAAAGAAGAGAAATAATGCGTAAAGGTTTTATTTGTAAACAGTAAATAATAATTAATTAATACCTATCGCTCTGCCCCGATATGTAGCTGCCCCAATTAACTCGTCACTGAAACTGATGAGAGCATTCAGTCCGCTCATATCACTACAAAACCAATACATTTGATACAAATGGAATTGATTGTTTTAAGCGTCACTACAAAATAAACCATTCGTTTAAATTAATTCCTAAATATATTAGACGGCCAGATGCATAGTCAACACATAGCTTACCTATACAATCAACCTATTTAGGGTTCATTTTACCAAAGTCTGATGCGAAATTTCACTAGCTAATTTATCCGTGTATAGTTTCATACAACCTTTGTATGAATGACATAAATAGTTGAAAAAACTGCATCGCTACACGTGCCATATTTCACAAGGAGGATTGATGAATCGAAATGCGATAAAATTAAATCACTAAATAAAGCCGATAAAATAATCACAAAATCTCAACATTATGAATCAAGTTCTCTTGTCACTAAACCCTGTATGCAATCAGGAACTCCAAACTGACTTATCTCTGTACTGACCTAATGACATACGCTATCTCCACCGACTATATACACGCACACTGATAAGCGACTCATCTCTCTCGGTGTAAGCATCTGATTTGTTTCTTCATCTGTGGTCTCATTAATGTTTAAAGATTGTGTTGTTATATGTAGATGGGGTGATTATCGTTGGGTGGTGGATTTGTGATCTTGTTAAGAGGTTGTAAGTTTATAAATCGCCTACAAAGGCTGGCAGCATTACCACGTTGGAGTGAAATGCTGATTCTTTGGGTTAGAAATAGGCCAGCCCTCTGGTCACGTGAAGAGTCAACCAACCGCTTGCCGATGTCCCGAAAAATACGCTGAACACTCGGACCCCCAGGCCCTAGAGTTTCAACCCCAAACGGCTCAAACATATATGGAGCTCCCAATGAGGTTGTTATATTTGCGCCGTTTGAGGTTTTCTGCTCCTGCAGCAGCCGCTCCAGCATAGACCACCGTGCTAGGTAGATGGGATGGCGCGAGGGTGCCGACACAGGTTGCAACCCACACCATAATGGTTATGAGATGTCAAGGTGCCTTGGTCTTGAGTCTTATCCTCAGGTATGGAAAAGTAACACTGAATTTCAGCAGCAACTAGAGACTTGAAATTGATCTCTGGAAATAGGAAAAACTCGCCATTTTATTGGGAACTTACCAGCAAACAAGAAAATGTATCAATTGGCGTATTCTTCGAAGGAGTAGGTGTATTCTGAAAACTCTCATCGCTTCTCCGAAAAATACAGTAATGTGTACCTAAAGTATGCTATTCATATTTAATTGAAATCCATATTCGCTGAACGGTTATCATACGTTATGAAACTCCTACCCCATAAGAAAACTTTCGGAGTACTTAAAAGTTTCTGCAGTTCCATTTGACTCAAATCTGTACCAGTGCTGTTGGAGTTCGACGGTTTTTATTAATGAGGCTTCAAGTATTTTTAAATTGTCAAGATTTTTATATGTTTTGTTGTGTTCTACCTAACTTTTCCCAAGGGATATAATATAGCTTACAAAGTCTGCAGACAATCATTTCAATATTTCAATGACACATATAGTATCTTTTGTTGATATCTTCGTAATCTTCGTTTAAAATACCTAAATGATGGTTCAAAATGTCGATTAGTTCGTCAATTAATAAAAAGCTCTAACAATCAGAACAAAACGAGCCCACAGAAAAGCAAAGTATTAGTCGTGTCATCTCCCAAAAAATACAACTATACATTACTCAATTAGCCTTGCCTTTACTTTCTCTCACAAAAACTTGTTTTTCAAATGCTTTGTAGGATCTAGTGATATCGATAGTACCTTCTCCATTACATCACGTCTGAATCGATATCTAGAAATGGAGAAGGTACTATCAATATCACTAGATCCTACTATCGATCGTCTAAATGCGAAGGTTTGTGTAGTTAGTTATTTATAACTAACTACACAAACCTTCGCATTTATCATATAAATAACTCCAATCAAATATAAACATTTGCTATCAAAAAGGTCAGTGGGTCAAAAACTTACCCTGATTTCTAAGTTTATCTAAAACTAGCTTTTGCCCGCGACTTCGTCCTTCCTTCTCGACCCATCGCGTCGCATCCCATCGCTGGCCCGTGCTACTACTTAAATTTCGTTTATTGTCCTTTCAGCCTTTTTTCTTTTTACTCGGCTGCTAAGGTCCTAATGTGACGTTAAGCCTTCCTCAAGAATTGGGATATCAAATGCAAAAATATTTTCAAATTTGACTGGTTGTTCCCGAGATTAGCGCGTTCAAACAAACAAGTATAAAAACAAACAAACTCTTCAGCTTTATTATAAGTAGACTAGCGACCAGGCCCTACTTCGCACGGTTTTTACAACTTGAAAAATCATGAAGATTTCATATGTAAGTTTATTTCATATTATACTAATAAATGATGATGGTAAGGCAACGGTGCAGTTTATAAGAATATGTAGTGATCAAAATTGAAAAGAGTATGCTTAGATAGTTTGGTCATGTTGAGAGGATGGATGAAAGGCGACTAACGAACGGCAAGGTGTGGAAACGACGGGAGGGGACGATCTAGGAGATCTAGGTGTATGACCAGGGGGCCTAAAAATGCCACTTTGGCAGAATCATAATAGGATAACAATATGAATCATATTAAAAATCGTAAAATGGTCACAAACTGATAATTCATAATATGATCTGTGTGCAATTCATATCACGCAATTTACCTGTTTGGCAGTTTTGTATGGAAATTCGTAAAATGGTCCACCAATGTTTACACCAAAATGTGATTGATATGAAATGAATTGTAGGTGATGAAAATAATATGTGTAATCATTTAACGGAAATTAGAGGAATTGCTAATGATCTGCTGGGAATTCAGGAAATGAATAGCTTTTAGAGGTATTGCTTAAAGTGGCCTTTTTAGGCCCCCTTATGTATGAACGTAAACGAGACAAAAGGAGTATGTAACGAAGGTAGCAGGGGGTGTTTTGTAGTTTCTGCCAACCTTCTTGGGAAGAAGTTGTAAGTATAATTATGTATGTGTATGTAAACACAGAAACCTTTCGAAATAAATTCGCTAAATGATATTGAAAACTGCATCAAAATCCGTGGCGTAGTTTAGAAGAATAACGGGGTCACACAACCAAACACGAAAAAAAAAAAATATTTATAATATGTATCTAAATATTAATTAACTGTATCTAAATATGTAAATCAAGAGTTACATAAGTCGCGCCAACTATAGATGACTGGTTTTTGAGGGATTTTAAATATTCTGCCAAAATACTCACATGACAGTAGAGGAACGAGTAATATATAATAATAGTAATATTAGACAATATATTTTTTGACCTTTTGTAACATTATTTTTCTTGTCCAATTGATTGATTATGTATCGTATCAATCAAAATCTAAATATTTTATTTATTTCACGGTTTAGGTGCACGGTTTCAATTGGACGTTTCCTATGGAGAAGAGCCAGGAAGAGACTCCACGGTTACTCTTTTAAAAATATTTGGCTATTAAAATGTTTTCAAATTACAGTATTAATAGGTATGGCTAGAACCTAGGTTCTTTCTTGTTCTAGCTACAAAATCAATCAATGAGTCATATTCAATTGTATATTTTTTACCATCTGTTTACTTTTTTCTTGCTACTACACACAAATAAAACGTCTCAAAGTAAAACAAAACATATTTTTGCATCTCCGCTACTGCTCAAGTTGATCAAAGGCTTGCGAAAAAACTACACCTAAAACAGATGTGGTCCGAGTATGTGCCCTTGCGGGACCCCAACGAATCGTTTCTTTCACAAGCTCTCTTTGAACGTAATCGCTCCTTTGACCGCGCACAAAAGACGTCTGGGAACATTGTACAATGATATCCACATGGGCTGCTCTGATTTGGATTTAATTTTTTTTTTGAATGAGCTGGTTTATAGACTGGTTTTATGTAAAATGGTTAAGAAAAACTGTTTATTGCCGTTATAAAAAATAAATGGTTAAGAAAAACGGTTTATTGCCGTTAGTACAAGTTTAAAAAGTCTTAATTATACGGTCTCATCATTTTCCACTTTAGAGTTGTAAAATGATAAACTCCTTAAATAAAATCCTTCGATAGCTAGAAACAAGAGAAAATGTTCCAGTTGGTCATCCACACATATAATCAGCCTATAATGTTTGCACTGCTGGGACACAGGCCTCCTCTCTGGGAGAGGGAGCGGGCTGTAATCCACCACGCGGGCGCAGTGCGGGTTGGTGGATGTCACATGTCTTCGAATTTTCAGTTGTAAGACATGCCGTTTCCTCACGATGTTTTCCTTCACCGTTTTAAGAGTAGTGGTGATGAAATAAGTTACACATAGTAAAGTGCCTCCCTGGTTTGAAGCCACGACAACTCGTAAGTCGCGGCCGTTTCTACTGAGCCACCACTGCTCTTCATCCACGCACACTGGGACATTTTTGATAGATCATGCAATTGTTCTTTTTTACAGTTGTGTGCCATTTAAAAACAACCTAGAAAATAAAAACTATCACTCTTAATATCTTTCGTCCCTCGCTCGCTCGCCAATTTGGCTACACCACTTTATACTATAAACTGGATTCACAAATTGTCTTTAATCGAATTACTAGTGTCCGGAGCAACTGCAATATGAGTGCGGAAGACACAGTTTAACACATCTTGTGGCTAGCCAGTCGGTTTCCTTGAGACTAGAATTGATTTTGATAGACAGACCTTGACTTTTGTAGATAAAGATTTTAATTTCCATTTTAATGAACAGGATGAAGAATCTCATTGAAATCTAAATGAAGACTCAAATTTCCATTTTAATGACAGTCTGAAAATTTGAACTTTTGGAACGTCAAAAATAATAAAAGACAGTCCCCTAAAACGCCCGCCCTTCACCACTTCCTAGTGTTTAGAAGCTAGGAAGAAGAAGTCGTGTAACAAACTTCCCAGAAACAACCACGAAACAGATAAATAAGCTGTTCCGTGGAAACAACCAATTCTTGTAATGGAATAATACTTAATTAGAATAGTATGAAAAATCTCTGCGGAAGTTTGAATATACTACATAGATTTCAACAAAAGGAACAACAAAATAGCTTTACACGTGTTTATCCTGAATTCGATTATTTAGTTTAACTGTAAATAACACAAAAGGGTCTTCCATTGCGAATAATTGGGACCTAACATTTCTGTAAATACCACCAACTAAGTCAATTACTACTAGGGTTTGGGTGTTTATTGAGGATACAAGTGGGCTAGATTAACAACCTCGTTACCCGTAATCAACGCCTTAGCTGTTGGGTGTTGAGCTTCGTTCAGATGTCTCTAATTGCGTAGGGAGGAACAAATCTCTTGGGAAAGGAGGTAAACGATCTAAGCAGTCCGTACATCTTTCCTTGTAATGTTTCTGTTATCCGAAGATTAGGCAAACATTTCGTCGTTTTCACAATCTGAGCTTGTTTTGCATTTGAATATTGATCATCATCATTGTCCTGCTCTTATCCCAATTTATTTGGGGTCGGCACAACATTCCTTTTCTTCCATACTTCTCTTCCTTCCTTAGTTCTCTATTAGTCTCTCTGTGTCCCTTTCTAACAATATGATCATTCACACAGTCCATCCATCGTAATAACTGTAACTAAAACCATCTACATCATCATCTGCCTAGCCTTTTTCCTAACTATGTTGGGGTCGGCTTCCAGTCTAACCGGATGCAGCTGAATACTTTAATATTTTACATGGAGTGACTGCCTATCTGATCTCCACAACCCAGTTACTGGTTAACACGATATCGCTTGGTAACCGGGTAAAACAATCTACATATATCCCTGATTGCGAAGGGAGGGAGGGACATATCTCTTGGGAAATAGGGCAAACGATTGATATAGATATCGTTTGTATTATAATCCAAAGATTAGGCAGAGATGTGGTCATTTTCATGTTTCAGCCGAAAGACGTCCACTGCTAGACATAGGCCTCACCCAAGTTTTGCCACTTCGATTACTGTAACTAAAGAATATTATAACAGGCAACCCAATGACAGGTCGTAGCAGACTATTTTTGTCACTCAAATTACCTATTCTTGAAGAGTGAACACGTAACAAATCCTATTACGTTGTATTATCCAATCAGACCAAACGTCCCGAGTCACTGAACTGCTATAGTCTGTATAAAATTTGACCAGTTTCTCTTGACATGAGGCGAAATAGCTTTTTTAATATTAAAGTATACTCATTGAGTTTGTCAGTATTTTCTGCCGAAAATTTCACCGTGAAAACTTAGGTGAAGTGAGCTTGACACTTCAAGGAATGACAGCTCACTAGCTGTCATTCCCAAAGAGTTTATTAATAATACGGGACGTCATTCCTCATGATGCCAAGGATGGACACTATTGCCAGCTCACTTCACGCTCACTTGAGTTTTTTTTACAGAATAGACCGGCAGTTTACCTAGTGCAACAACTTAGTACCAAGATACACTTGACCCTATACTTACTCATGTACATGATTACGTCAATCAATCAATGCTTTTATTGATTATTAAAATAAACTTAGCTAGCGAGGCCAGCAGAGAAGTAACTGGTATCTAGGAGTGTACATAAAGGTCCTATCTAACAATTTAACAGGGATGCGATTGATTGCCCGCGAAATTCTTACGTTTTTTGCAATTTGCAAGTCAGTGTCAGGTTGTATGATGAACAAAATATGATTCGTGAGCGTATACTGATCTGCAAATTAAGTATATTGTAGCAACTTAAACTTAATGTAAAACGACAATCAAATAACACTAGATAACCAAACTGCTTTCTTTCTTTCCAGGTCACCAAAAAGTAAAGAAGAATGCGAAAGCGAAGCCCTCAAATCTGACGCCGAAGCGGAGCCCGAAACGAAAGATGAAGAAGCCGGCGAGGGGGCTCTGGAAGCGAAGATGTCCCTGATGAACGGTATCACGGTCATCGTGGGCTCTATTATCGGCAGTGGCATCTTCGTGTCACCCACCGGAGTACTGAAGTATACTGGATCTGTTAACGCTAGTCTGTTAGTATGGGTAGCTTCAGGAGTATTCAGTATGGTAAGTCATTTTAAGTTTTTTTTACTAAGACTAATTAAGTATTTGTATTCAAAATTCAAATAATAAAATCACTCAAGACAAAAATCATGTCAAACAAATCATAGTACACATGAAGCTGGATGAATTTCCCCAGCACTGCAGACTCTGGCCTCTGAGAGATCATCTTTAGGATTTCGTTGGCGCTCCCCCGAATTCGGCGCATCAGACACTTATTGGCGTACAAGTCATCGAGTCTTGCGTCAGCAAACATGCCCGACGATTAATGTTGCATACATTATATAAATTCACGCCTACAATTCCCGAAAAGTAAACAGAGGTTTTCTTCGTTAACAGGAACTTGTACACCCACGTTTCGCCTTCGTCATTAAATCCCTTAAAATAGGGGGACAATTGTGGGGACAATCTTGTTGTCAGGCAGAATAATGGATACTAGATACTATTATGTACTTGCAACACCTGCTGGACAGAGTGGAAATGTCAGAGCATTTTAATTTTACCCAACGTTAAAACGTTTCAAACTAAGTAACCGGGAAACCGCAATGCAAATTTTCGGCCTCAATAAGTAAGGTGGATTCGAAGACATGTAACCTCCACCAACCCGCACCGGGACTGCGTGGTGGATTATAACCCGCTCCCCTCTAACAGAGAGGAGGCCTGCGTTCCAGCAGTGGGAACATTAAAAGTCTGATTATGCTTACGCAAAGCATCCCAAAATAATCCTTTAATTTTGATAGAAATTGCTTTAGGTAAAATATTATCGAAATCCGTCTTATGCTTGATGCCAAATCGCGAGGGTTTCCTCAGCTATATTGTACTTAAAAAAAATATATTTCATCCACTGATTAATTTCCCTTCCACAATTGCTCATGAAAATTACTTTAAAGAGGATTCCTCAAGGGACTTGTTAGGACCTACTTATTTTAAAACCAGCATAATAAGCAGATCTAAAAGATGGTTTCTCTTGTTGCAAGAGTAATAGCTTCAAAGCTCCGAGGGACTTATTAAAAATTGCTTTTCCGCAAATATCTCGTGAATTGTTAAAGCTTACTTATTTATAAAATCGGTTGAAATGTTTTCATTTATTATGAGACTCATCTTTTGTTTTTGTTATATATTATTGTATTAATGTTCTTCCAGTTAATGGTCTTTGGAGCCATTTATTAGGTTTCTTGTTAAAGCTTTTATAGTATTCAAAAGATGTCCTACAAGGGACCTTTTCAATTAGCAACCTCTGCCTAGCATTTTCTCAATTACGAGTATATTGGGGTCGGCTTCAAGTTTAACTGGATGCAGAACCAATGTTTTACATAAAACGATTACCTATCTGACTTCCATAACTCAGTTACTGAGAACACGACTAATACTACGACTATAGATACTTTAATCTATATCAATCATTGGAGAATAAAAACTTGTTATGATGATTTAATCGATTGAAAGCTTTAGGCGAATCTGAGAAACTGACCCTCGTGATTAGCACACTACTTCAACTTTGACACCTAGCAAATAAATGCAATAAAAGACGATATTAATAAAGTATTCTTATCTGGGATGTGATTGTGATGTTTATGCCTGACTTATCTGTCGCTGTCGGTTTTAAATCTTCAGAAAAACACGTAAGTAACTAAAGGACCATGTGGCCATTTGGTTACGTGTTTGGCTCGGTTTCAATAGGATGAACTGCAACTAGACTAGATTCATTTGTTTGGTCCTAATATAAAATTAGTTTATGCCATCTCTTCTACTTATACCATGTCAAAGCAGTTATTTATTTAAAATTTTCGTAAAAAAAGGTACAAAGGCGGACTTAATGCCATAAGCATTCTCTACTAGTCAACCAAGGGTGGTGAAGAGATTAGATGGTAGGTGCTTTGGTTGAGAGGAATAATAATTAAAAAAAAAACTCTTAAAACCAGGTACACAAATACATAAATTGGTTATATACACATACATACTATTACTTTAATATATATACATATTATTATTATCAATTAGTCGTTTTAGTTTTTTTTTCCTTGCCTTGCCTATGGACTTTTTGTGTGAAATAAATGTTTTTTTTTTTTTTGCGGAAATCATCATTCTCCTGCCTTTAACCCGTTTAATTTAGCCGGCCCAATCGCAATATACGAATAGACGGTGCAACATATCTTTGTCTTCAGTACTTCTATTAGTCGTCATCTCGGTAGTCACCCCCTTTCTAACCATATCATTATTCACACAGTCCATTTATCGTTTCCTCATTCCTTCGTATGCCCATACCGTTTTGTTTTTGTTTTTTGCAGAAATAAACAATTTTATTTGTTTCTTTCTAATTAAATTAAGTTTTGATGTCGATTATTTTAAGATTTCCATCGGTCCTGCCAAAACGTATGTAGCATCACGGACACCAGTTTGATCTGGGGCTGCAGTCTCGACATTCATAGCGATCGCTTTACGGCCGAATTCGTTCGCAAAGTCCTGTCACTCCATACATTACACCTGTCAATCCGGGACTTTGCGACCGAATTCGGTCGTAAAGCGATCGCTATGAATGTCGAGACTGCAGCCCCTGATGACTTTCTTGTCCATCTGTGTTTCACTTAAATACTAGCTTTCTGTTTCTTCCCGTCACGTTCAACCTTTCATGTATGGACTGTATCGTATTGCGTTATACAAATTACATAACATGAATGCTGAACTCCGTTCGTTATCAGAGCATAATATTATGTAGTCATCTATACTGCTATCACCACGTGTGCCATATAAAATTAAATCACGTAGGTACACATATAACAAAAACAAAGCGCTATCTATCACATGCCCGACAGAACACTACATTACCGATAGTCTACCAGGGATAGTGAACTTTATAATATTCTCATCTATCTAAGGTTGTCATATGGGCTCTCTAAAGGCATCAGCATTGCATTTGGTCAAAATTGTTTTTGAGATCCGGGAAAGCTTTTTTTTTGATAGCCCAATTCTTGAGGAAGACTATAGACTATTTAACCATCACACTATGACCCTTAGCCGAGCAAAAAGTCAGAAAGAACTCCTAAGCGAAAACTAAGTAACAGCTCGGGCAGCCGATGCGATGCGACGGGGTGGGTCGGGGGAACAAGAAAGTTATCTAAGAAATGAAAAACTTACTCGTAGCGTAGAACGCTAAACTTTAATTTGTATTTCATGTTAATTTTTGAGCCACGCAAAGTTTTTCTTTGGTTCCTGAGCACAGCTCCTGAGTCCTGAGTCCTGCATAACATAAACATTGGTTTCAATGGCTACATTTTCATGAAATACTAGCTAACATCCACGATCTGTATTTTATTTTGTTTTGTAAATCAATCAGTTCATATTTTTTTCAACTCGCGCCATTTTATTTTGGTCGCCCTCTATAAGTTGGAGATCCCTGATATGTATCGATAATAGGGCGTCAAAATAAACTTGTATCTCATGAATAATATCTACTCATTACCTACATAATTATACTGCGATCTTGTGATTTAACTGTTATCTTTTATTACATTTGTTTTTAGAATAATAATCCGCACGATGAGACAGAAAACTTACGATCATTTAGAAGAGATTTTAAAGGAGTAGTATCCAGGATAGAACATTATTTTCCTGCTGACAGTATTTCCAAAATGTTCTTTGACATCTCAAGCTATCGCTTTGACAAATGAACTTCATTGCTTATGAAACGACGGTTGTGTTTGTATGTTTGTGATGGTTTTTAAATTGTTCTCTCTTATCCTGAACCACATTTATGTGGTTTGATAACAGGATGTACTCAACCATATGTTCCCACCATTACTGGTCCTATAAACCCACATAAACTAGTCGCTAATGATGAGTAATAACATCGAGCAATCACGGTTCCACCCATTTCCCATAGATTTCATAAAATGTTTAGCAGAACATTGGTCCCACACTGGGTGGTCTTCTTTCTAATCTCTTATTACAATAAATAAGTTATATTTTATTTCAGTCAATTGCTGGTTAGCTTAAATACAATATGATAGCTACCATTTCAATATATGTATACAGGGTCACAATGACGTCGACGCGCAACCCGTTTCCATAGATTCAGTACTCAGTTTTTGATTCTGAACCAAAAAATATTTGCTGTTCCATACATTTTGACTGCGTCGGTATTGCACTTTTCCATGAAACAGCAAATATTTTTTTTGATAACCGGTGAAAAATGTCCACCCTAAGGGGTGTAGAATAGTCATGCTAGCGAAGGAGGTGGCGGGGAGGCTGAGGGAGAACACCTCACGCCTCAGCCGCCGCGGGAGACGCTCCGGGCGTCGGGAGCAGTGTGACGACTCCCGGCCATCGTAGGCGCGAGCCTGCGGGCGGTGAGTAATGGGTAACTCACCGTCCGATCAGGACCAGGCCCGCGCCGGACGGCGCGTTGTGTTCCACGCGCGCCTTAAAGAGATGTCAGCAGAGGACGGGGCCCGGTAGGGCCGAAGCCTGCCAGGGCGGCCGGATCGTCCGAAAGGGTTACCGCTGCCCTGGAGCTGGAACAGAAAGGGCTAAGGCAGGAACACGGGTGGGTTTTAGTCAGTAAGAGTCTGACACTCCCTTCCGCTCCACCCAGAGCGGGAGGGGTCATTTGATGATTTCCCATCCTCAAAAAAAAAAAGGGGTGTAGAATCAGAGGGAGTGGGCCGTTATCAACCACACAGGTCCATTGCCCAAATTACAAGTAGGGATATAAAATAAGGGCAAGACCTTTTTGGCATAAAAAAAATCGCCTGCATTGCTGTCAGTGAAACAAGTGCCCAAAAGGCTGGCATCATTGCCACGTTGGATGGCACTGCTGATTCTTGAACCTTTATAAAAATAGGCCAGCCTAGGCTTCTGGTCACATGAAGAGTCAACCAACCGGTTGGTGATTTCCCGAAATACTTGATGAGTACCCCACGGCTTAAGAGTTTCTTCCCAAAACGGCTCAAACAGAAGTAGAAAAACCAAGATGAAGAAAGAACATTAAGTCCAATAACCTGAGGTACATTTACCTAGAGCTGGGAGAAACCCGGGAGCAAAACAAAGTTGCATGTTTTCTTGACCTTTCTATCTTCCTTGTACTTTTATGGCGCATCTACAAAAAAATCATTTTTTGTTGGATAGGGTATACTTCCCAAATGGTCCCATGAAAATTATATCGAAATCGGACAAGCGGTTTTTGAAAAATCAACAAAAATAAAAAAAAATATCGCAACAAAAAAGTGAAAAATAAAAACTTTTTTACAAAAAAAAAAACAACTGACTTCCATAAAAACACTACAAAGTGAAAAATAACTTTAATTTCGGAAGTCGGTGGCGAAAAACGAAATACAAAAAACCAAAGATACCGACTTCCGAAATTAAAGTTATTTTTCACTTTGTAGTGTTTTTATGGAAGTCAGTTGTTTTACGAATATCGTCTCCTTTTAATCTTCAAGTATTTTTCTTAACACAATAATTTATATTTATAACCTCCAAATATCACAATGACGTGCACAACGTGACAACACACTGACATCTCTCTTCCTGTCAGTCAGTCATTCATTTCTCATTCCATCTTATCTGTCATTCTAATAATCGCTCGCGCGTGAATGTACGCGGGTAAATTCAAATCAATGAAGTGATAGGTATGTAAGTAGGTAATCATTTCATTACATATATGCTTTTCTTATCCTCAGATAGGTGCATACTGCTACGCGGAATTGGGCACCATGATCCGACTGAGCGGCGCTGACTATGCATACATCATGGAGACGTTTGGACCTTTCGCGGCTTTCATCAGGCTCTGGATCGAGTGCATGATCGTCAGACCTTGTTCACAGGTAAGATAAGATAATATAATGTTTATTTGCCAAAAATATTGCTTTGCATTGCCATATAGTACACATTAATAGCTAGGTTTAAAGTTGTCAAAAAATAAAAGTCGCGTTTTTGAAATTTGAGAATGCGTTCATGGCACCTGTCAGTTTCATACAAACAAATACGTGTTTTGATCTTTATTAACTACTAGAACTGTCAATGTCAAAACGGGACTTTTATTTTTGACAATTACTTTAGCATGAAAAAAAAAACAAAAGACGCAGACGAAGCAATTTGCTTATGAACTCCACACTAGTTCGAGCCTGTGTCGTATGGAACTAAGGGCTTACAGAATATCTGCATTTATACTCTGTCCACTAGGTTAAAAGGTTTTCGACAGCTGCCTTACAACGTTACTATTCTAGATTACGTAAAAGTTAACTTTAAAATTCGTAGTAAAATAAACTGCCTAATCTTATCGAATTATCTTATTTATGACATCTTACAAACATTATAGTACGTGTATCTTTTTTGACAAAAAATTATATAATTGCTCACTAGTTCGATCTGTCAAAAAACGGTTAACTTAATGGACAGAGTATAATGTTGGTACTATCTTTTTACTTTAATGGGTTTATTAAAGTTAAGAGACGTTTTAACGTCAAAAAACGTATGGTTAACCAGAGGTTTATCATTACTTTACTTTAAGTAACGTATATAAATAAGCCCCTTAACATTTTCGTAAGTAAGATTTTTCGAGATGCTAAGATAAAATTCGATACTCAGACATCTAATGAATTTGAGACGTTGCGTAGGTAGGGCCAAAAATTGCTTAATTTTCTCTGCAAAAATTCTCGTTTGTTTTGTTACTAAAAAAATCATAAGATAAAATACATCCTTCATTGCTTTGGTTTAGTATGAGAATGATAAACAAAGAGTTGTACCTGAAGTTAGGTTCGGTAGGTAATTAAAAGTTGTATTTCTATAGAACAAAATAAAACAAAAAAATTGTTACAAATTCTAACAATAGTAAACTAAGTCAAACTTATTAACTTTTAAAGAATAATGACGAGCAATTATGGGATAACCGCAAGCCGTTGTGAGAAGATTATTTCCAGGAAGGTCGTCTGAAACACATTGTTTCATAACATATATTCTTTGCAACACAGGTTAAAAAAGTGTGAAAAAACGTTTCAAAGGTGAGGCTTATTTCTAAAGAAGTCTCTTCCAGCATACCTGCGATAGGAAAGTAAAAAAGATAAAGAGATGTAGACAGCGTGTGTAAGAGTAAATAAGAAAATTAAATTCATTAAAATAAAAAAACAATTAATAAAATAAAACAAATAGTATGATAATATACTAAAATAAATATCACTAGAATGTTTATATATAATTAAAACGTAGACAAGGACAAAGACGGATATGGTTGGTACAAAGATGTACAAAGAGGTACATATGGATACAGTATAAATATGAACTACTAACTATTCATATCTTTATACTGTGATATGAATAAGTTCGACACATCCGCCGCTACTAGCGGCTTACGAATATTTGCAATGTGTACCTAATGTACACGTGGGTATAAAAGCTAACTTATAAAGTAATCAAAATAAAAATACATACATACACAACTAAGTATGATGAAGTGGAGAGATAGTGTTCTTTCAATCCGAGATTTACATGCTTTAATAATATTGACTGGGCATTAAATTAATAATATTATTTCGGTCTGATGAACTGCAAAGAACCTTCAAGATCTAAAATTAAATTGCAATATCTTTCAGTAAAATACGGGGGTTGATTTTCACGTTAGGTTAGCTATTGAATTCTCTTTCTGACCTTGAGGTTAACCCTCGACATACCTCGTACCTAATATATTTCTAAACTTTCATAGCTGTTTTATTTTATTGGTCTATATAAGTTTTTTTATAGGTTTCCCATTGCTTCAGAACCATCCGTTGTATTGATTCGAAATTTGAATATTCATATGACGCAATAACTAATGCTCAGTATGTCATCAGACGGGGGGCGGGGGGGGGGGGGGGGGTTAATGACGTATTCCTATTGCGTAGGAGAGACAAGAATGGAATACAAATTAGAGCTTTCAGTGGCACGGTCAGTAATCCGATTAAGGATGCCACAGGTTTCAGAGTTTTTCATGAATGTGGCGGATAAAAAGAATTTTATTACCTACTTTTGATAACAAAAGATTCCAATCATAAGATTGGAATTACATCTAAAATCCAAATTGTGTGAAATCGTAACTTGCGTACATAATACATTTTTGAGAATGCATTTAATAAATGAAAACCAACCCTAGAATGATCCTGAAAGCATCAGCCCACACATATTACTCACAAAGTAAATACTTACTTACAGCCCACGCTCACTGCTTATGCCTCAACGTCTTTGTTTAAAGAATATCGAGCAGGAAACTAACATTTTCTTAATATGGCTACGGAGATGAGTTTTACTACTATGTTTTCATTCATGTTCCCTTATTGACGCCCAACGTGGGATTTATTTAAATGTTATTTCCATCGCATTTGTTATTGTGCCTCTAGATTGAAATCTATTGGTTGATAAAGTTCGTTGGACTACATTTTGTTACTATATTAGACTGCGTGTCGCGAGTTCGATTCCCGCACGGAACAAATATTTGTATGACCGACAAGTAGTTTTTCCGGGTCTGGCTGTTTGTGTATGTGGGTTTAAATGTTTGTAAACGCACCCACGATACAGGAAAAATTCCTGTGTGGGGCAACGTTTTTTAAAAAAATCTAACAAAAACACAACAAACAACACAAAAATAATATTGCTATGGATAATTGCTTTATCACTAGGTACGTCTACATTTCCCTTATTGACGCCCAACGCAGGCTTTATTTAAACGTTATTGAGAGACAACATTGACGAATATTAAGATTTATATTTAAGGAAAGCGCTGTTTACAACACCATATTACTACGAAGATTTATTTTACTACCTACTCCTTTGTTCTCACCCTTTGTTGACGCCCGACGTGGGACTTGGGTATTTAAATGTTATTTTCATTGGAATGTATTTTACTGTGACCAAGGAACGAACTCTATTGGTTGATTTAGTTCGTTGAACTATATATTGTTACTTTCTTTATACAACTCAAACACAATATTGCTACAGAGACTTGTTTTACCAATACGCTAACATTTTCCCTTATTGGCACCCAACCTGGGACTTATTCAAAAGTTATTTCTATCGGTTTTTTTACTACGAGAATGAGACAAAGGATTTAACTTTATTGTTCGATATGTTCAATAAACAGATATTAATATAGTTCAATTTTCTTCCTTTCTTTATGAGGATACAACACAATATTGCTACAGAGATTTGTTTTATTACGTGCTACGCCAACGTTCTCCCTTATTGACGCCCAGCATGGGATTTATTTAAATGTTATTTCCATTGGATAAAAAAAGATAAAGTTCAATCTAGGATTTCTGTTAGTGAGACACTAACAGAAATCCTACATATATTGAACTTTATTAGTTCGTAAAGTTGTCTGAATAGATCTTAGTATAGCACAGACGCGAATATATTTGATGTCACTTATTGGGAGATTTTATTGGCGCCCAGCATGGGACCCAGAGCGTATTTTTTTGTATTGAGTTTTGCTTTGGACTTTTATGCTAAATAATATTGTATATGTAAACTACTTACCTTGACTACTACATAAGTTAAAACTATATCTAACTTATTACATTTGCCAGTCATAGAAACACAGAAAGTTTTGCCAATATTGGCACGGAACAGTAAAAACCGTCTGAAACCAAGGCTCAAGGGAAAACCATCGCCTCTTAGATATGTACAGTTCTATAAAATTCATAGAATGTAGGTAATGGTAGGTTCACAAGGCGATGTATACCCTCGTCGGCAAGTACTACGACGTAGACGTCTGGAGTTATTCGCCCGTGGAGAGTCTAGAATTTTAACTTAGTCCCTCTTCACTTACCATAAATCGTCTTTACAACTTTCGTATGTAACACCATCTTTGTTTCCAGGCGATAGTGGCGTTAACCTTCAGTGTGTACGTGCTGAAGCCCATATTCCCGGAGTGTGACCCTCCTGAAAACGCTACCAGGCTCCTGGCAGCCTGTTGTATATGTGAGTATATTTTACTGTTGAAGTGAAAACTTCTTTAGCGGCGTTGTGCACTTTTGTTGTGATGGGTAAAAAATGTTAAACTCACGTTCACGACTCGATCAGGACACGTGACCTGATCGAAAATTCGTAAGACGCAATTAAGGTGCTGGCCATTTTATGAAAAGCTACAAAGTGAAATTGGCGGAATATTTGCTAAACTGTGATACCGTGCTGGGAAATATAGAACTTCTATAACCTCTATGTTTGATGAAATTCCTTCAAACGAATTCCTGGAATACCAAGGACCTACAATTCGCTCCTTGCTCCACTTAACGCGGTAGTGAGTAATCTACTTTGAGCGACGTGTCTCGAATCCCTGATACACTGGGTCCTTCATTTACAGACTAATTTCCATGAGTTGCATGCCGTTCGTATAAAAAAGTTTTCATTTTTATAGGGATCAGTTTCCTTAGGAGAATTAAAACTGACAAGCCATAGAGTTTGTGTTTCGCAAGAAATTATTTTACGAAGCATTTTTTATTTTATAATGATTATTGCACGGGTACTGAAAGGTTACAAACCTGCTTTTGGAGTGGCTCTAAGTTTTAAGCATTATTTATTACGTTTTTCTACGGTAATATTAAAAGGAAGCACCCTCACTCCAGATATATTATACCACAGCTCGAAGAAGTATGCAAGTTATTTTAATAAGTTTCCTGTCTCCAGTCGACTTACTCGTAATAGCTTCCGAATTCCTCTTCGCCCCGATACGACCTTATATTTTATGTTATTGTGCCAGCTTCCAATCTAAAAAAATAAATATTAATGAAAGGAGGTTTTGTTGTTATTTGCAAGGTTGAAGCAATAAGCGAAGCGATTTGCAAACATTAAGATTTAAGAGATTATATAAATACTAGGTTAGCCCCGCGGTTTCACCCGCATAAGTTGCGATCCCGTGGGAATATCGGGATAAAAAGTACCCTATAGGTTAATTCTGGTTATAAACCACCTGTGTGACAAATTTCATCCAAATCCGTTTAGTAGTTTTTGCGTATAGGGTATCAAACATCCAGCCATCTATCCATACTTACAAACTTTCACGTTTGTAATATTAGTAGGATAGGATAGGATTTAACCTCCATAACTTAACCTACAAGAGATATTAAAAGAAAAAGTTATTTTTCAGTAACAAGACAAAATATTTTTTTAATTTCTGAAAGGTTAGAAAGGCCTACAATGGAGAGGTTTATTAAGCTACACGTCAGACATACCTAAGCCTTCCTATAATATGGATGCTTTTTTTTGTGTTTATAATTTTTTTATATTGTATTTATGTGCCTAATTTGTTACCTACTACTAACATAGTTTTTAAGTTACTTACAATACTAACCCGCTATGGGCCGGCCATATTAGCCGTAGAACCGATGACCGTTGGGGTAGACGTGTTCTTGAGTGGAGACCGCGAAACAGTAAACGTAAGAAATTCGATTTGAATGGCGTGGGAGACGCCTATGTCCAGCAGTGGACTGCTATAGGCTTATGATGATGGGCCTACGATGCCTGCCCATGAATGATTTTTATTTATTTATACATTTTATTATTTATACGTACTCACAGTAACGACATAGTTTTAACCTTTGACTTTAACTATAATTTTATTTTTATGTCAACTAACTAATTTATTTTTAATGCAATGTTTTTAATGTGAATTGTTTTATGTATGTAATTTGTGTTGTATTTGTTGTGTTTGTTCTATTTAATTTGTTGTGCTTACTATGGGAATAACTTCCTGAAATAAATGATTATTTAATTTAATTTTGAGTACATAGGTACTGCTTATTTATTGAGAAATTTCTTGAATGTTTGTACTCGTAGAAACGATCAAAACGATTACAGCAATGTGTTTGTCCCCAGTACTGCTAACATTCGTGAACTGCTGGTCAGTCCGCGCCGCTACGAGGGTCCAGGACTGGTTCACGTACGCCAAGCTGCTGGCGCTCTTCATCATCATAGCTGCCGGAATATACCAGCTTTGCAGAGGTATGTGCACTGTTTATTGTCATACTAGACACGCCCCGCGGTATCACCCGCATAATTTCCGATCCCGTGGGAATATTGGGATAAAAAGTATCCTATATGTTAATCCAAGGTTTCAGCTACGTCCATGCCAACTGTCATAAAAATTGGTCCAGCCGTTTGAGCGTGAAGAAGTAACTCACTCCCAACTATGTTAGGGTCGGCTTCCAGTCTAACCGGATGCAGCTGAGTACCAGTATTTTACATGGAGCGACTGCCTATCTGACCTCCACAACCAAGTCACTGGGTCATACGATACCCCCTGGTAAGACTGGTTGTCAGACTTTCGAGCTTCTGACACAACAACCACAACAATTTTATCTACCTACTTATATATCTATAGTAATTGCAAAGCCCAAGATGTTGTAAGTTTAAACGGCTGCTCAATTACTGATTAAATACACTGATCAACCTTGGACATTTTAAAACATTTGTTCAAAGAAGAGATTTTATAGAGTTTAAACAAATATTACTTACATTACGTTATAATACAGTATTGATTCGATAGCCTGAATATTAAGAAGAATAAACAAGTAAGGTCCCAGGATATAAGTACTAATGATGAACAAAAGAGAAATATGCATTTAGTGCACGAAATGGTGGTGTGATCACGCGTGAAGTGCATAGCTTCACGCGTGACTATTATAGTGACTTATTATCAAGGATGGTTTATTTCATGACCATTTTTACGCTAATTATTTTATTTGTTTTTTTTTCTATTTTTAGTAAAATTTAAATTTTATTATTTCAACAGACCGCTGTATTATTTAATGTGATAACCTAATCGCCACTCTGTATATTGTCAAAGCTTTATAATCACTGATACTCTGAGATCATCAAGCATGGTGATCATTGTGATCAATGCTTGAATCTCTTCTGTACAAGAACAGGCCATGGCAACAGCAATGTTTTACAGTAAAGAAAAATATGATTCGTTATCAGAAACAGATGAAACCAGTTTCATGAACGGTGCGACTAGACAGACCACTAAAGAATTTGATTGCGTTTATTATGATTACACAATCGCGTTCACGACACGATAGTTTTAAACTTGACCATGATCTACTTACGTTTATGCAAATATGACGCTTAGAAATGGAAACAGCTGTTACATCATTAGGTTTTATTGTGTTTTTATTTTAATTTAGAATAGGTACTCGTAAGGCGTGTAGTCAGTAGAGTTGATAGTGTAAAGTTCGTCAGCGAGAGTAGGTAGATGTTACTATATCATTATTTCTGCTTTTTATTTCTTGGAGTACATTCGGTGTACCTACCAAAATAAGTACATACTCGTATATTATAATCATAAATATTATTTTATCTTCAAACTATAGAGAAAGGTGTTTGAGGTAGGAGCTAGGCCTGCGAGAGGGCGGCTCTGTGAGAGGGAATGGGCCATAATCCAACACGCGGACCCAATGCGGGTCGGTGGATTTCACATTTCTTCGAATTTTTGGGTTGAAAATGGCTTCTTGATGACAAAAGTACAAAACAATACAGCACTTGCGTATTAGTATTAAAAGATCATATAGTTAAAGAAATAAAGAAAATACGTTTATTTGTGGTAAAAATGACGCAGTGAAAGAAAACAAACACAAAAAAAACCGGTCAAGTGCGAGTCGGACTCGTGCACCGAGAGTTCCGTACAAATTTGTAGGCATGTAACTAAAAATTTACGGTTTTCGGATTTTTTCCTTTACTTGTGCTTTTGACATTGCTTCTTGTCAAATTTCATGATTCAAGGTCAACGGGAAGTACCCTATAGGTTTTCATTCCCTTGCGAGTGTCAAAATATGTGGCATAAACGGAACAAAACGCACGTATCTTTTGATTGCGTTGATTTAGAAGTTTGATTTTTTTCACTGCTTCAAGGTATTGCAGCCCGTATTTGATATTAATTTCAACTTGATAACTCCACGCGTTCCTGAGAAAAAGGTACTTGAAAAGGTACGGACAGACAGACGGACAACGAAGTGTAGCAAGGGTTCCGTTATTCCTTTTCAGGTACGGAACCCTAAAAATAGCAAGTTGGGGGATATATGCGTCATATACACGCAAAACGACGAGAATTACAGGGCTGAGCTGCTGTAACTACTCTCTTGTCGCGCCATCCCCAGGGGCCTCGCCCCGTGAGAATTAGCTCCCCTTTAAATCAACCGTGGACTTTTTAGTCTTATCATTGGGTCCCATATGCTAGGGTGCGAACGTATTGCCATTTCACAGACACTATTTATAATATAAAAAAATATTTATTTTCAGGCAAAGTCCATTACATTAAATTACAACATAAAATTAATATAATAATCACACATAAATACCAAAATACTGAACATTTAAATAAAATAAAATATAAAATACATACACACAATTAATGTCATTCAAATAAATAAAATTAAAATAAATAAACATGTCATCCAAACTAATAAATTAAAACACATAACACAGGTAAATATTCGTTAATTCGAGGGGAGGCGCTACTATTATTATTATTACCTACATGTGAAATTAAATTGAATTACACACATTATGAAATTAATTAAAAGAATAAAAATTAGATAAACATTACAAGTCATCAATTAAAACAATAAAAACATTATAATTAAAAAAAAGAACAGTAGGGACAATTACGACATCTCTTGCAAAACAACCGAATCACGCATTATACGAGTACCTACGTCGAGGGGGAATGGAATCCAGGGGGTCTACTCCGAAGTGCAAAGCGCGAATGTTCGGATCGGACCGACACATGGCCGAACCGAATATTATTGAAAAATCCGAAAAAGTTCGGATCGGCTCAGTTGGGTCGGGACCATAGTCAATATTCGAAAGAGTGTAGGAGTGTAGGATCGGAACCGACCGAAACAAATAGTAACTTCGTAGCAGGAAACGGCCGAACATTCGGCCGATACTACTTCTGAGTAGATGCCCAGGGCCATTAATAGGATGCCAGGGCGGTGGGATCGTCCGAAAGGGTTACCGCTGCCCTGGAACAGAAAGGGCTAAGGAAGGAACACGGGTGGGTTTTAGTCAGTAAGAGTCTGACACTCCCTTCCGCTCCACCCAGAGCGGGAGGGGTCATTTGATGATTTCCAATCCAGAAAAAAAAAGGGCCATTAATAGGATTAAACAGGGTGAATAGGGATGCAGGGGTGAATCGGGAGGAAACTTTAAAAGGGATTTTAACATTGTAGGTACTTAGTACTAAATGTGGTAAAACAAAAAAGTAACTATGGAGTTTCTGTTGTTCCTTGCAAAATTACCTTTTGGAGTGAGCAACTAGAATTAATTCTATTTTCTTGTATAATTCGACGTTCAAGTAACTAATTGAAATAAATGGTTCGCTTCCATAAGTGGTTATGGAGGAGATATATAATTTTATATCTTTCAATATTATAATATTATCGACTTTTTCCTTATCATGGAAAATACGGCCTTCATTCACTCGAAAATAATCCGGAAACGATTCTTTATTTTTAAGAAACCACAAGGATAATGGTGTTTTTGCAATTTATAATATATTATAGCATTCTTTTTAATATGTTCATCGAATACGCTATTTTAATATTTAGTTTTCTGTTTTGATAGTCGGGACATTTATCATTAACTGGTTACGTCAAGTAGTGTTGTGATGAGGAACAGGGTGTAAAGTTCACTCATCCTCCATAGAAAACGGAGGATCCTCCGACCAGACGGGTGTTGTGTCTGGCGGGCAACTGCCCGATGATCCATGTCGGGTCGTTGTATATTTGCTAGTTGCGCGGTGAACTCTGCTTGCGAGATGCAGGATTTTGCGTAACGTCCTGGTATGACGCGTTGTTTGCATGTGGTGTTGTAGACCGCTAAACATTGGTAGACATACTTATGGATGACTTGGATGAAAGTATTGGGTACCTTAGATCCACTATTACATGACCCACTATCA
Organism: Apamea crenata; assembly: GCA_949629185.1. Classification (NCBI taxonomy): domain Eukaryota; kingdom Metazoa; phylum Arthropoda; class Insecta; order Lepidoptera; family Noctuidae; genus Apamea; species Apamea crenata. The sequence goes on from OX451375.1 coordinate 2,618,258, forward strand.
TTGTTAAGTCCAGGATTGCGGATCTAAGGACCAATTTCGATTAATTCAATCTTGGCTGGGTCAAAAAGTTTTCAATCAAAGCTCTAATTGGATAATTGGTCAACAACTCCAAGAGTAGACTGTAGAGTCTCCGAACTTTATGAGACTGGGTGTAACATGGACAATTGACATGAATATTAGCCAAGAATTTTGTAAGGAAAAAGATTAATCCAAAATCTACTTACTTACCCATTCATAATTAAGTTATCATTCATCATTAAATTATCATTAATTTAGTGGGTTTACGATGCAATATGGTATTTGTTCATACAAAGACCTTAGGTATCATCGCATCTGAAACCCCTAATTTCCCTTCAAAACACTCATTAAAAACAACGGAAAACAAAAGAAAACTCATTTGCTTTTTAACACCACAACAATACTAACAATACTCCACCAAAAAGCATCCTGGAACAGGCCGCCTTTACAACAATACTGTCAATCGCAAGAACCCGTTACCAATGAGTTCAAGGCGACGCTGATAAAAGAGCGGTTGATAACGGAGAGCCATCTTCAAGCAAATTGAGTCAACACTTAAGCTCTCCACCAGAGATTGGATGAAGATTGGTTTCGGAAGGTTATAGAAATATGAAAAGGAATTAATTGATTTAGTTAGCGCATGGCTGAATTTTGAGGTCTCGATTTAAAAAATAAAAAAATATAGCTTGAAGTATCGTCGTGCGTACCATGAATTCAGTACAAGATATTGAAAAAAAAACAGCTTTTTCATAGAAATGTGCAATACTTACGCGGTCAAAATGTATGGAACAGCAAAGCGTTTTTGTTGTGCTAGCGTAGAAATAATTCGTCGGTTATACGAATTATTTCTACGTGAATCATGTGCTGACTTCATGAAATATGAAACAAACGATGTAGGTACCTAAGGACGGTCTGAAAGATGGTTATGGCTAGAAAGTAGGTGACTCTGACTACTGAGATTGAGATGACGACTTCCTCTCTCACTCGTATTCAAAAGTAAAGTAAAAACTATTATACTTATTTGGCAAGTTTTTTTTTTTATTCAGATTTTTTGATGATAAACTGGTGGTTAACGATGATACCCGCTTACTTATTCACTCTAGAGTTCTTTGCGAAGGTCTTTCTCATATTCTTCCATCACCACTTCATCTTACTACGGGGCTGATTTTACCAAAGTCAGATAACTTTTATCCGTGGAATTGACATCTGACAGTTCTAGTATGAAAAATCTGTCAAAAATTCAAAATGTATTCTCATGATAAGACTAAACTTATTCTATGTATAAAAGTTTGGTGTAATGCGACCTTATGGCGAATTGGCAGTTACAGTTTTTACATACTAGAACGTCAGTTCTAGTCGACGTCAATTTTACCTGACTTTGGTAAAATCAGCACTTAGTAGCTTTTTTTGGCCAAACTCCAAAAACACACCACATTTAAGTACATCGTATCAAAAAAGTTTTACAGAATAAATTGCGCCAGAAAAGAGTACCTATAGGTACAAAGTTATCGAGATAAATATTTAATTAACTGTTGAATAGACTTTCGTGCACGACTAATGATGACATTGACATTACGATCGAGGAAAAAAATGTTCACTTCTTACCGATTGTACAGATTGCGATGAAAAAATTATGAATGAGTGGGTTTTGTGGGAATTCCAAATCGAGACACATGAGTTGGCGGAGTAGGATCATTTTCAATTTTTGAGGTAAATTTTTGCTAAAATTTGTAGGTGAGAAACAACAGCCGCACGGGTTGATCGATCAGGTTAAGCTACGCTTACCGCGGTTGGGCCGTGGATGGGTGACCATCTTTACATACGTTACGTTACGTTTTTTTCCGTCTCTCGGAGAGCACCATAACTTTTCCGTTGGTCTCGGCTGTCATTCATAGATCTTTGACAATCGTTACGGGTCACTGGAAGCCCGAAAGTCTGACTGGTTGTCAGACTGTCCTGTCCTACCAAGGGGTAGCCCCTTGGTAGGACAGGACAGTCAGTCAATCTTATTACCCAGAAGTTGGGTTGTGGAGGTCAGATAGGCAGTCGCTCCAGGTACTGGTATTCAACTGCATCCGGTTAGACTGGAAGCCCACCCCAGCAAAGCTAGGAAATGGCTAGGCAGATGATGATTTTTGCAAAAATGTACCTTCACTTCACTGTATGTTTTTGCTATTTGTCCACTTTGTCATTTCTCGATATCTGCTCTGAACTTCTGGGCAGCACTAGGGATATTGAGTACTAACATAAATAAAAACATACAGTGACATATTATAGTGACCTTATTGGAGATGTTCTTCAGAAAGGTCAGATAGTACTCGCAACCGGCGTGCGTGTATGACCAGGGAGGCAATTCTCGTAATTTTAAGACCGATCACAGTCTGATCTCAGTCTCAATCTGTCAAAAATACTTCTAATTTCCCTATACATTTTGACAAGTTTTTGACATTTGTTTTTCGCTGAGATGAGACTGCGACTAGATTTTGAACGTTTTAAATTACGAGAATTGGCCTTCTGATGAATGAACGGACCTAAACGAAGCAAAAAAAGGAGGTAAGTAAGGATCGCAGGTGCCGTTCTGTAGTTTCTGCATACCTCAATTGGAAGAAGGCGTCAGTGTTTGTATCAATCAACTCAGCCTATCGCAGTCCACTGCTGGACATAGGCCTCTCCCAGGCTGCGCCACAACACCCTGTCCTCCGCCTTCCGCACCCAGTCCGTCCCAGCAACCTTTTAAAGGTCGTCGGTACATCTAGCTGAGTGCATGATGTGTGTGTGCTGAGTGGATGTGTAAATAAAAACATTGGACAGTTATTATGCTAACAGACCACAGTTAGGTATGCATTTATTGAAACCTCCAAACAAGGAAAGTAATTAACACAGAAATTATAAGGTACGGTCAAGAAAAATACCTATGGTATTATATTCCTTGAAATTGACCTAGATCGCTGCGAATCTATCAATTATTTAAAAATTATGAATAAACATTGCCAGGCAATTAATTACCTACTTACGTTTCGCTAAGCAATATTGCTCATTGCCCCATTCATAAGTAATTGTTGAGGAGAATGAAGTTCTGAAAAAATATAATGAGCTGGTAGCAGATTTCGTAAGCGGAAATGATTTTGAATCTTATTTTTATACGCTTAGTACTCACATTTCATTGATATCGTCAATTTAAATTTATTTATTCAGTAACAATTCACATTACATTCGAATAAAATCCAGCATGAAACATTAAGGCGAAATGGTATCGTGGTCACGTAGGTTTCGAGGGGGTGAAGCAGACGCGGACAGGTAAGAGGCGCGCGGGGCCCCGCGCTCTGCCGCACTCGGCCGGCAAGCTATAGTCCGACCGCTGTAAGCGCGACCCTCTCTCGTGAACCAAAATACTTCTGCAGAGGGTCGCGCATACGGCGGTCGGACTGTAGCGGCAAGTAACAGTTTTAGTTAGTACTAGTTGCGCAGTAGGTATTTTAAAAAATGTATTTATTTTCTCAAAGTATATACTGAGGACATAATGTATGGTGCAATAAATAAATATAAAATCATATTTTAATTAGGTGCATAACTGCATATGTTACTGTGAAAGCCCGAAATGCGGTAAATCTTAGGATTTACCGCTAAATCCTAAGATTTACCGCAGTTCGGGTTTTTACAGTAACACATACACTAGTATTTTCATTATTATATCTATCTACTTACGAATACTTGCCTACTTATAATAAAATAATATATATTATGGGTTCCTATGACAATCCCAATTAGCTCGCTGTTTGAAAATGAATGGATACTAGTATTAGAGATATAATCCAAACCAGTGTTATCAAAAACCGGTTTTACCAAAACCCGGGGATAAAAAAAATATCCCGTGTAAGAACACGGGATATTTTTTTTATCACTACCCAAATTTTCATAGGGTGTCCTACCGATGAATATGAACAACAACAACAGCAGATTTTTTTTCGTGGTTTCAGAGTTGGTCCCATAGTAAAAGTTGTTCATATTCATGGGTAGAACACCCAGTGAAAATTGGATATTGATAAAAAAATTGCCCTGTAGAAATGAAAAATAAACAGGTAAGCATAACAGCTTTGATATATGACGGAGAAGGTATGGGTGTGTCTCGTTATAATCAAGCATATTTCAATTACTGTGGATAGTGTTGGTTATTGCGCAATAGAAAAACGGTTTGCAGTTCAAATCAGATTGTAATTTCACGAACAATTTAATCATACACTGTAGGTACACGATACAACCAGATACACAGTAAAATAATTATGTACACAATTAACAAAGTGATTGGACTGAATGTTAACATCGTGTGCCGCATCAGATATAGGTAGCTGTTGTGGTGAGACCGTTCCTGCTCCGTCAGTGTCCAGTGTTTCATGGGTGCTGAAATATTGGAAATATTTTTAAAAATACAACATAAACATAATGTACCTTAAAATTAACCGATTCACTTCAACAACTAACTTCATAGTGGTGGTGCATTTCCGCTACATGCTGCGTAACTTGTAACCTACCTATGAGAATAAAGTCTACCCTCAATGTGCCAAAAGAAATATAAGTAATAAAAAAATACACTTGACGTGTTAAGAACCGGTTTTCTTGAAATCCCATTCCCAATATATCGAAAAAAACGCTACACTACACTATTCAATGAAAAGGACTGAAAACCGGTTTTTACCAAAAACCGTTTTTTTCGGTATTTTTATATATTGGGAATGGGATTTCAAGAAAACCGGTACCAGGTAAAAACCGGTTCTTAACACGTCATGTATATTTTATTATTACTTATATTTCTTTTAGCTCGCTTACATACCTACCTATTATTATTATATCCGTCACGGCTGCGTAGTTTCGCTAGCTAATTTAATTTGACCCTGTTTAGTTGTGTAGGTACTAGAGAAAGCTTTTGAACATATTTACAACGTGTTTTTTTTTATATCCCACTCTAGGGGTCAATGTACTCATCATTATGAACAACTTTTACTATGGGACCTAACACGACATCGCGAAAAAAAATCAGCTGTTCCCTACATTTTGAAGAGCTAAGCGAATATAAAATAAAATACTTATAATAGATGATTTTTATTTCGCGATTTTAGGTTTAGTAAAAGTTGTTCATAATTATGAGTACATTGACCCCTAGAGTGGGATATAAAAAAAACACGTATGTTCAAAAGCTTTCTCTAGTACCTACACAACTACACAGGGTCAAATTAAATTAGCTAGCGAAACTACGCAGCCGTGACGGATATAATAAAAATAGGTAGGTATGTAAGCGAGCTTACTCAAAAAACTTAGGTAATACAGATTGAAGTTGTACTAGTGCCCCATCAGATGTTTCTGGTAATTGTGGTGGTGTGACGGCTTTACTCATTCCTTGTGAGTCTGCTGGCAACTCCGCAATGTCAGACTCAGTGTTGATACGAGTTCTGTAAGAACATAATAAACCATATTATGTATAAATAAAGCTATTGGGGTACCTACATGAAAGTTTTAGACCATAATTATCTATCTCTATTGGGCCGTTTACACATTATGCCGGGGCTGCAGCGGCACCGCTGCATCAGTCACCCTTGGATTTGTAAAAACCCCCACACAGGGCGCCGCGGCGGCGGCTGCAAGTTTTGATAAGACCTATCAAAACTCGCCGCAGCCGCGCCGCCGTGTGCAAGGGTTCATACAAATCCAAGGGAAACTTACTAAAACTACGGCATGATGTGTAAAGGGCCTGTCAAAATGAAAGTTGTGTGCTTATACAATACATACGAGTTAGTACGTCAATGTCAAATCTCAAAATTGATATTTTTTGGGATAATAAATAAAAAACTTACCTATTCAGGTTCATCACTTTCAGCTTCTTGAGCTTCAGTCCTGAATATTTTTTTTTTTATTATGTTTGTTCATCACTTTAGACTTCAATGTTCGCTTGAGTAGTCGGCGACAACGGACGCAATAAAGTTGTACGAGTGCTCTCTAAGAGGCGCTGCGGCCGACTGACGGGACTGCGCGAACGGTGGGATGTCGGACTTGCGCGCAATATTATAGTATTATATTGCACGCTTTTTTTATATACTTCTTTTTAAAATTCTAAACCCATAATCCCCTAATATCTTTAATGGTGAACATATAGACGAAATTTTATTGAAATTGCTTGAATTACAATCGAATAAAACCGTTTTTTCTCATAAAATATGCAAATTTTGAGGAAACTTTGCGATTTTTTTGTATCGAGCCAAATTATGTCAATCGTGTTTTGGCCCTCATAATTCACTAAAGAAAATCTTCAATTTTAATAATTATGAAAAAAAATCGGCAAATTTAGTAGTTTTTGAGGACAAAAATTGATTTTGCGTGCAGCCGAAATGCGTCAAAATCTTCTTTTGGGACACATTTCGCCTTAAGAACAGTATTGGATGTACAAATATTACAATAAGAATTAATTAAAATTAGAAAATATTATTTAGATTAAAACAACCACCACCACAACCATTATGTCAAGATATTAATAACAATTTAAACGAAACAATAAAAAAAAAGTTTATATGAACATGGAAAACAATATAACACCATAGACAAATAATGACATGACAACCAGTCTTACCAAGGGGTTTCGTATAACCCACTAACTGGGTTGTGGAGGTCAGATACGAGTAGGCAGTCGCCCCATGTAAAATACTGGTACTCAGCTGCATCCGGATAGACTGGAAGCCGACCCCAACATAGTTGGGAAAAGGCTAGGCAGATGATGATGAGAGAAATAATGACGTGTCAGTTAGAAGAACAATAAGACAAGGGGCCTTGGGCATACCGCAGGATGCTGCGGTATGTCGTGGAAAGCTTCGGCCATGCAAATATTTTGCCGTGCCATGCCGTGTCGTGCGGCCCAGTGAGCCGGCCTTAAAACATTCACTTTTCACCACCCGGACCGTAGAATGAAGTTTTTGAAGCGGACAAATTGATTTCGCGGTCCACCCTCCCTTGTGTACCCTTATTACTTTTTTGCCTCAGGGATATAGAGAGAGGGCTGTTTATTTTTTGCCGAGGATACTGATTATTTATAAAAGAAAGAAAATACGTTTATTCGCGAACAAAACACAAAACATAACATTTGCGAAAGAGGTCGCGTGTAATAGCTAGTTTGTTTATCAAACAAACAAAAAAAAAAACAAACTAGCTAGATGGATAAACAAACTAGCTATGGCCCGCGACCTCTTTTGCATGTATTCTGTATTTCATCGTATTTTTCACGTCTCGGAAGTGGAACCCTTTTAGTGTCATCATGTCCGCCCGTCCGTCCTCGGCTTAACTTCCAAACGGTTAGTGCTAGAAAGATGAAACTTTGCATAGATATTGTATTAACCACGTCAACAAAGTGCTAAAATAAAATCACGAAAAAATATTTTTTGCGGTACTTCCCCTACACGTAAAGTGGGGATGTTTTTTTTTCTCGCGTCTACCCCATAGTGTGGGGTATCATTAGATAGGTCTTTTAAGAGAGAGAGGTTGCTAAGTCAATTTTTTATTTAGGTATCCGATTGCGAGATATTAAACTTTAAAGCGCATTTTTTTTTGTTAAAATAGGGCCGCCCTCAAAAGCTAAACGGCTGGCTTGAAAAATCTGAAAAAATTCATGATGGTAGTCCATGTGATGAATTTTGAAGGAAAACTATAACGGCTTAGATAACTTTGTTAGTTCAGGAGTTATCTATAACTCCTGAACTAACAAAAGTACCTAACTTAAGGACCTAACTTGTAAAGTGCCATTATGGGTGACAACGGAACCCTATTCTATGCTTGGCCTGACATGCACTTGTTTATATATATGTCGCAGTAAGATGGTTATGGCCGTGATATAGTTATATCCCCAGGGATATAGCTACTACTTATAACATTATTTGTTTTGGTTGTGACGATTGAATACTAAAAATAAAAGTTATTTGGTTGGACCGTTGTATTTAAAATGAGTTACCAGTTGCGCAAATCAAAGAAAATATAAACTTATAATTATGTCACTATATTAGTCTAGTAGGATATTTATGAACCGCGTTCATATAAGTACCTATTTACGATATATAGCTCCCTAGGGATATAATTATATCACGGCTTTCACTATCTTACTGCGACATATACATATCTAGAATGCACTCCAGGTCCCAGGTTACCCATCTGCGTCAGTTGGTATACTTACCTAGTGTTGTCACCTGACATTATGCTGAGCAACTCGTAAGTCCCTTTTGCAAGCATAGCAGCAATGCGATTCTGTAACATCTCACCGTGAAAACTTAGGTGAAGTGAGCGTGGAATGAGCTGTCATTCCAAATAATGCTAAGGGATTGACACTATTGACAGCTCACTTCACGTAACTTTTCACGGTGAGACTTTAACAGAATCGATCGGCTGGTCCAGCATAGGGGCCGGCGCCCACTAGCGGCACGGCACGGCAAGGGATTTTTATGCGACTAATAGAAAATATAACTTAAAAGTATGACAATAAAATTGAAATTTCATCGGCAGCAATGATGCCGCGGTATCCTTAGGCAAGCCGCGACGTCCTTTGGCATCATCAATGAAATTTAAATTTTATTATCATACACTTAAGTTATATTTCTATTCGTCGCATAAAAATCCCTTGCCGTTCCGTGCCGCCAGTGGGCGCCGGCCCTAGGTGAGAGCAGTCGCGACTTACGCGTTGTAGGTCGTAGGTTCGAACCCAGACAGGCGCTTTACTTTGGGTAAATTAATTCATCACCATTACTCTCAAAACGGTGGAGGAAAACATCGTGAGGAAACCGACATGTCCTAGAACCAAAAATTCGAAGACATGTGACATCTACCAACCCGCTGGGCCCGCGTGGTGGATTACGGCCCACTATCACGTTGGTTGTACATCCTATAGTAGGTAAGGTAGGTGGTAGGTTGGTAATATGGTTGTACTTGTACAACCATATTTCAGCAATTTAGTTTAAGTTATAGGTTGCGAGTTCTTTGTCATAAACCGGGAGCGCGACCTCTTTGTCATCCAGATTCCAGGCTGCTACTGAGAAATTCCTTTCTTTGCTTAACTGGATCAGTTACCAAGGAAACCCCATAGGGGCCAGGATCTACTAAGATTAGACACCAGACATGCACAATGCACAAATAAGATCAATTCACACTTCCTTCGAGTCGTGGGCGTCGTCACAAAGAGAGCGTTATTAAATGATTGCTGCAATCCGGGCAGTGCCCAGTTCGTGTGAAACGACATAACAATAGAATGCTGGGTGACTGAGGAGTATCTTTGGCGTCATAAGTTTGCTTTTAAGGGTTGGCAAAGTTAGAAGTGGTGGTATTAAACTCAAACTCAAAGCATTTTTTTTTTACAAATAAACCCATTGCAGGCATAACAGCACTTTTGAATTGCCAAGCGGTCGGTCAGTCAGAAAGATGAAGCTAGTTGCCCATTCCAAAACGCAAAACTATTTTGCTTCAATTTTCAATGAGGCCAATCTCTCGGATCAGTAGGATCCAATAGGATCTCATCGCATTAAGGAACTATGATGGAGTTTGTATATATTTTTATACTTGTATTGATCCTTAATTACAAAATTTCGAGGTTTACTTTTCTGTTTGTGCTGCACTGTCAAGAATGTAGAGCTGTTAAGATTACAGAGACAGCCGAAAAGCAAAGATTCAGAGATCAATATTAAAGCAGACGAGGATTTGGGTGGACCGCACCGCAATGCAAAAATCCTCCTATATCAATTCCGTACATTTTGTATGAAACATCGCACACTACAGCCTACAGGCTGGCTGCATCGCATATTTCAGGACACATACAGGACATAATATGGTCTGTTCCAAAATTATCTGTTGAAAATGTAAACAAACCCTGTTTATTTTAAATTTTTACGTAGTCTACGGTGTGTGTGGGTGTGAAAGATGAATGTGTACTAGTTGCCTTTAGTGAGTACTACAGGAAATTAGTACATTTATTTTTTGGATTAATGCACTGTTACGCGACGCGGCTGTAACGTGCGCTTAGCTTTACATGAACTAACGTAGTTAACTTCATCTATTTCTTCTTCCAGGTGAGGTGCAACACTTCACGTTCGAGGGCACCACCAGTGACGTCACCTCCATTGCCCTGTCTTTCTACTCGGGATTGTTTGCCTATAACGGATGGTAAGCACGACGTTCTTCTTCCATAAAGATTTGATTATTTTTAAGGTCCAAAACTGTAATTTGAGACTAACGAACATTGCCATTTAGCTGAGCTATCTATAAGCCTAATTTAAAAGTTATTAGGGAGGGCGCCCACGAGCAGATTTTGTCTTGGCAACTAATATTTTGTCTCTTACATCAAGTCTATGGTCTATTTGTACGAAAGTGCACGCATTTAGCGATGCGACAAAGACTGCAATTTCATAGACTTGATGTGAGAGACAGATTAGTTGCTGAGACAAAAGGGCTCCCTTAGATGCTGTTGATTAGATCAGGTTATGGCTACGAAAAAAAATCCTGTAAAAAAATTGTTATCCTCGAAAATATTAGTAGGTAAAACTATTATTTTTCCACCAGGAACTACCTAAACTTCATAATAGAGGAGCTAAAGGACCCCGTGCGGAACCTCCCCCGCGCCATCGCCATCTCCTGCACGCTGGTCACCGTGGTCTACACCTTCACCAACGTGGCCTTCTACACCACGCTGTCGCCTACTGAGGTATGATCATCACTCATCAACATCATCTACATCCATACGTGTCTGTTTGTGTGACTGCGTTTGGTCTTCTAAACTACGCAATGGATTTTGATGCGGTTTACCATCATTTAGAAAGTTTATTCCAGAAGGTACAGACGCCAGCAGGTCAAGCTACCCGAAACTGTCAAATTTTCCCAATCAACCTTAAACCTTAATGCTTTAGCGATAAAGTTGAAAATCTGTTAAATTTTACCTTTATGTGTATAAAACCTTATTAAACTTACACATAATAAAGAAACCTCGATGTTTTGTCAAGTCCGTGCGGAGCAGGGGCGGGTCGCTAGTAGGCAGTGGCGTGCACAGAGTTTTTAGACAGGGTAGGCAGAAAATTTTAAAAGCCAAAATACTTACTGCATGTTGGTTTTGGTTCGTGTCTTGTCGATTAAATAATGATGTAGGTAATAGCTACCTACCTACTTTTAAAATTGTTGTTTAACTAATTTCGGTTCGGAAAACATCGGATAATTTCGTAATTTGTCGTGTTGTAAAAAAGACACTGTCTATTCTGTACGGTTGTGTGCGTTATTGTGACATTGTGTGCCACGTATTTATAGGAACGCACACCCATTCAATCCGCATGACCACGAGAGCACACATATAAACATTTAGACCCGAATAGTTTGTGTCTTTCCCGAGGCACTCGCTCAGCGTAGGTAGCGGCGCTAGTGCCGCGCAATGCCACAATACTGAACGAGCTTGCTTGGAGCGACTGTTTATGATTTTTTTGTTTATTTATAGTAAGTAGGTACTCGTCGTACTCGTAGATTAAATAATAATAGATATCAGAACAAGATTATACTGAGTTAGGTAGGGTAGGCAGTGTCTTTCTGTCTTTATGAAACGCACGCCACTGCTAGTAGGTATCTTATAAGTAATAGAAAGTTCAAATAAAAATCAGAAAAGAGATGGAACTTCTGGCGCAGTGGCTGAACGATTGAAGGCTTACGCGGCTAAGATAACTCGTTCGATTCCCGCACGAAACAAGCAAACATGCTGACATATAAACATATCCCACACGACAGTGATAAAGATTAGTTTCTTCATGTCTGTTTTTTAGCGCTTTGTCGGTAGTATGTGTTCGCGTCTTGATTGACACAATTTAACTGTGGTCATAGCTGATACGAAAAATAATTGACATTATCCCATTTAGTTGTTTTTAATGATGTGGTACATGTGTAAATTTTGTAGAGTCAGAGGACACCGCTTTACAGATTATCGCTTTGTATAACTTAATAGTTATAGTATGTAGGCCGAAGAATTATAAGTATCAGTTACGTATATAAAGTCAGTTAAAAGAGTTCCTCTGCACCTCAGCCCATCACTCAAGGAATTACAAAAAGGATGAAAAACGATTTTATTTTTTTGACGCAATCATTACCTTGCCATTCACCACCGACGACGGGGTAATGTGCCATTCACTCATACCGAGAAGGACTAATATAATATATGTAATAAACATATTTTTTGATACGAACTTACGATTCTTAGTAAATCTTGCCTCAATTCTTGTTATTGCCAAAATGAGGAAGCGTTTATTTGGAAGTGTTATTGTCCCCTTGTGTTCAACCGTACATGAAGGATAACCCAGTAAATAATTATAATAATCACTGACTTCACGACAAAAATAATATTATCTATATTATGTGGCCGTAAGGCCTTTAGGAAAATTAGGCCGTAAAGATAATTTTAAAAACCTAACAATACAAGAGACATCATAGTCTCTTGTATTAAAAAAAACAAACAAAGTAGGTACAAAGTAAAAAAATAATTAAATTCTACATGAGTAGAATTTAATTATTTTTTTAATAATTAAATTCTACATGAGTAGAATTTAATTATTTTTTTACTTTGTTAGCTTATAATAAATATTGTCTCCCGCTGCTGGGGAAACGCCTCCCCTTTTTAATAACTGTGCGATCTCTGCCCATGGTGGCCCTGCAAACATAATCAGATATGTTTTTTAAAAACATTAAAAAGTAGGTAATAGTACCTGCTTAGGGCTGATTTTTCAATCGACAGATATTTTTTATTCGTGATATAAAATTGACGTCTGACAGATTTTGTATCGAAGTAGGTACTGTCAAAAATTCAAAATTATTTCTCGCATAAAATTATCTGGGGTTGGAAAACTCAGCCCATGAGCTAATTAAAATATTTTCGTAATTAAACTTAAAAAAATGCGTTAACATGTTAACGTCAAAAAAAAGAAGGTACTTTTGATGCTGACCTGCCTGCGTGCCTACATAAAAATTGTAATAAAATTACTTTAAAAACGATAAAAGACAACTCTACCATCAGGTGCTTCTCGAATTATACCTTGTTTTTAACCGACTTCTAAAAAAGGAGGAGGTTCTCAATTGGGATGTTTGTATTTTTTTTTTTTTTTTTATGTTTGTTCGCGCATAACTCCGTCGCTTGCCAACAGATTTGAAAAATTATTTTTTTGTTGGATAGGGTATACTCCCCAAATGGTCCCATGAAAATTTTATCAAAATCGGACAAGTGGTTTTTGAAAAATCAACAAAAATAAAAAAAAATTATCACAACAAAAAAGTGAAAAATAAAAACTTTTTTACAAAAAAAAAAAACAACCGACTTCCATAAAAACACTACAAAGTGAAAAATAACTTTAATTTCGGAAGTCGGTGGCGAAAAACGAAATAAAAAGCCAAAGACACCGACTTCCGAAATTAAAGTTATTTTTCACTTTGTAGTGTTTTTATGGAAGTCGGTTGTTTTTTTTTATAAACACAATTTCACAAAGTTACCTAAAACTACACACCCTGTCAAAGTCATTTAAGCGCCAAAAGATCCTTTTCTTTTCCTCTTTGGCAACTACGTTGCTGTCAAACCAAAACTCAAAGAGAAAGAAGGCACCGCGGTAGAGAACAGCCAAGTTAAAAAAACAACCACAAATAATTTACAAAAAAAACTTTATTGTTCAAGAGAGCATTACACTGGCCCTGGAGACTAGTTATGTTTAATTTTTATCTTTCAACCTTCCATGAAGTAATTAGTTAAACATTTAATTCTAGGTACTCGGTTCAGCGGCTGTAGCAGTAACGTTTGCAGAGCGTCTGTTCGGTTGGTTCGCTCTCTCCATCCCACTGTTCGTCGCAGCTTCCACCTTTGGAGCCGTCAACGGAGTGCTGCTCACTTCTTCAAGGTACCTAAATATTTTTAGTTTAAACTCTTGTGGCGCCATCTGCAACGTCACTAGCGAACATCACGCTGGCCTTATGAAAAAATCCTGCATCGTGCAAGCCAAGTTATCCGCGGGATTAGAGTAATACATCATTCCGACATTACCTAACTGTCGGCCCACCAGACATCCATCCGTTCGGAAGATCCTCCCTTTCCTATGGCGGATGAGTGAACTTTACACCCGCATAGCTATTCACAACCACTCGATACGCTTCCGTACCGTATCGAATATCAATCAATATATCGAAGGAGTCCTCGATGTCGATCTCTAAACGCTGTTCACAAGTCCCAAAACCCGAAAATGTTGTCAGTTTAAATCAAATAGACGACCGCTTTTCTTCCGACAGCTGTTTGCTGTCGGGCGCAAGGCAAATCAGGTTATTGAAATGTGTCATTTTCGGTACGCTAAAGTGTCGGTTGATCGTGAATGCCGTTCCTCATACCTCTATATTTTCTTTGTATAAAACAACAATATATAACCAATTCTAATGATAAAAAATCTCAAAAAAGAGATGTTTACTATTTACTACGCGTATGTCCTTATGACAAACTCAAACTATTTATTTCAAGTACTTATACCAATTACAGGCACTTTTGAATTGTCAAGGGTCGGTCAGTCAAAAAAAGATGAAGCTAGTTGCCCATTCCAAAGTGTAGTAGGTACCTATGGAGAAGAACGGGCAAGAAACTCCATGGACACTCTTTTAAATCACAATAATATGGTTACAAAGTATTGGTTACATCATTCAGACATGAACCTAATGGGTCACACTGCTCAACTTTAACATTCTACATAGTTCACGTTTTCGTTTATCATATCACACGACAAAACCTGTGAAAGTAAGTTAATGTGACTATTACGAAGGCTGGTTGTGAAGGCCGTGAAGGTTGTGTGCGAAACACAATCGCAATTTAGTTTTTTTAATTTTATAACTCCATCTGAGTTTATAATTTAACCTAGCATAAGCCTAAGTTGGACTGTTCCTACTGCTGGGACACAGGCCTCTCTAGGAGAGGAAGTGGGCTATAATCCACCATGCGGACACAGTGCGGGTTGGTGGATGTCACATTTTCATGTGTACGGAATTTTCCTCCCGATCGATCGTTTTCCTCACGAAGTTTTCCTACACAGTTTTGACAACACTTATACCTACATGGTATAAAAATTTGAAGGGAATACTGCATTTATTAGATGTTTACTATTTAATGTTAATTTCAATCAGAACTTGGTTTACCCACTACAACCATTAAACAAGTGCGGCTCATTATCACCGGCAGAGGTTGGCGTAACCAATAAAAACAATATAAGACGGCCCATGGCCCTAGATAGTAATTCTTCTTTTCTAGCTCGAATAGCTGATGCCATATTGAAAATCCTAGGCAGTTAGAAAGCGATAAACCCCAAGAGTGTACGTAGGTAATACCTCTATTACTTTAACAGTTCATATTAAAGAAGGTAAGGGATAGAATAGAAAGGCCTCAAAGAGATGTCAGCACGAACTGACGGGGTCCGCTAGGGCCGATGCCTGCCAGGGCCGCGGGTTGTTCGAAAGAGATACCGTGGCCCCTGGCACAGGCAACTGAAGGAATACGGGTGGGTTTTAATCAATAAAAGTCTGACACGCCCTTCCGCTCAGCACAGAGCGGGAGAGGTCATTTGATGATGTCCCACCCAAAAAAAAAAGGGATAGAATAGATGATAAGGACAGGAGAGTGAAGATGAATTAAAGGTCTTCATGACAAGCTTGGTCATACTTCTTGTCTATTTTCTTCTGTTAATACTGTTAGTGTTAGCCTGCATCATCCCACAGCTGGGGAAAGTCCACTCCCCATGACTTCCAGCTCTTGCGATCCAGGGCTAAAGTGGGCCCCTTGTCGTTTGTTATGTCCAGCTCGTCGCGTCATCTTCTATGGGGTCTGCCGCCTTCCAGCTGTGTCAGGGCTCCACATGGTGGTTAGTAACGTACTGTTTCCCCCTACCAGACTATTCTACGCGGGCGCGGCGCAGGGCCAGATGCCGGAGATGCTGACCATGGTGTCGGCGCGCGCCACGCCGGCCGCCGCCGTGCTGGCCGTGGCGCTGCTGAGCTTGGTGTACCTCACCGTGTCCGATATATACGCGCTCATCAACTACGTGGGCTTCGCTACGTGGGTAAGTATTATTTACAATTACGAACGTATGCAAAACTTAAATGATGCAGGGCATAGGGATCGGAAGCTGTGAATTTGTTGCGCCATTTCTCCCCAGATGAAGCACTAGGAAGTGGTGAAGGGCGTTCAAAAAATGCTGATTCTCAGCCTGATATTAATAAATGACCTTTGATTTTTAGGCGCGAGCAGAAAAACCGGGAACCCTCCTCTTAAAGAGACAGCCTACATTATAAATTAAGAAAACAGCTATAAATGAACAGGATTCAAAATACTATGTTTTCGTTCCAGTTGAGTATCGGTGCGGCAGTCCTGTGCTTACCCGTGCTGAGGTATACACAACCCAACCTTGAACGACCCATCAAAGTCAACCTGTGCTTTCCTAGTAAGTAGCCAAAGCTTTCCACCACATATATGATTAGAGTGGCCTTAAATATTTTATAGTTCAAACCTCTGATTATTTAATTGGTCAGCACTCAGCAGCCAGTTGAAGAATCATTCTCGCTTTTTATTTAAAACTATTATTTGTAGTTCTAGGGTTTAAAACAGAACTTTTGACTAATTTGAAAACTCCCATTCCAGTTATCTACATAATCTGCACGATCCTCGTGGTAGCGTTCCCGGCATTCGCGTCTCCCGCGGAGACTGGCGTGGGATGCCTCATGATCCTCACGGCTGTGCCCGTCTACCTGCTGCTGCTGCATCCCAGGACCAGGATCAAGTGGCTCAGCTCCCTAACCAGTGAGTTACCATGAAACCTGATGAGACCCTTTACTGCTTGAAATAGACATTTGGGTGATACCCCAGAAAAGTAGAAGGAATCAAGAGCTGCATAAGCATAATCGGCCTTTACCTAACGTTCCCACTGCTGGGACACAGGCCCTCTCTTTCTTAAAGAAGTGGGCCGTAATCCGCTACGCGGGCCCAATGCGTGTTGGTGGATGTCACATGTCTTCGAAGTTTTGGTTCAAGGACATGACGATGTTTTCCTTCACCGTTTTGAGAAAAATAGTGATGAACTAAATTACACGAAGTATAGTGCTTGTCTGAGTTCGAACCCACGAACTACGACACGATCAAGACCTGAAGTTGAAATTGTTTCGAAGCCATTTGATCCTGACGCATGTTTTTTTTCAGATTGCGCTACCCTCCTTGTGCAAAAGTTGACTTTATCAGCGCGTCCCAAAATGAAGGTAAGTTCCCCGAGATCAAAAAAACTATTATGTCTTTATCTTAGCTTAGCAATTCTTTATACTATATTGAGCCCAAATAAGGCAACAGTTGTCTAACAACAATAGTTTCTATTGTTCTATCTAGTCGCAAGCTCATCTCAGGGACAATCAATGTCAATCAATCAAAACTTGACAAAAATTTAGGTATTTTTGACAGATTAAGACTGAGATTGGAATCCGGACGTTCGATACGAGAATTGTACTGTAGTATTTTGTTTTTTTTTTTTATTTTAATTAAAATCTAATACTAAATTAAATATCTTATTTTCCAGTGAATGCCCTCCACGTCAACTGCACCCGACAACATATCCGACCACATCGGTAAGGCCGCATTACTCCTGCCTGTTTTACTACTCTAAGAGAAATGAAAATACGCCATAGTAGTAAAGTATACAGAAATTGTAAAAAGTATGAATAAAATATTAAAATGCAATGAATTGAGGTAATGCTATACCGAACTTGGCTGGGTCCACTACCAGGCATACAGCTATAAAAATCACTCTTTTTTTTTAGCAAAACAGGCAAGAGTAATCGGGCTTTTAAATAAAATGTTATACTATTCACTGTATAAGAATATAGGCATAGGCTGCTCACACATTTTCAATTTTGTCTAAAACGCTAAAGCGATTTTTCTATGCGTTTTGTCGCAAATGTGTGAGCCGTCTACTTGTTGTATGTTTTAAATACAATTTAATGTACTCAATTACCAAATATGTACGTAGGTATATTATAAAATGTCATCATAGTATTTACTAGTGACCAGTATATCTTGAAACTTTAGTGTGGCGCTGCTTGTTAAGGTGAAATGTCATCCATATGTCAAATTCAGTACATTTAAATTTAGTTCCATTTTTCGCCGCAGTTCAAGGTATACTGGTCATTATGTATTTAAGGATCATTATGGGCACTTAGCGGTGAGTCAAGACAATGAATAGGAATAATTAAAAAATAGTCGTTGAGTTATTACTGGTGAAAAAAACAAATTTCATAGAAATAAATAAAAGCAAAGTTATGAGGGCACGCAAACATTCGGTTGATTGTTTGGAGCAGTGGTGGTCCAGTGGTGGACGTGACCTACGAGTTGTAGGTCGGAGTTCGAAACCCAGGCAGGCGATTTACTTTGTGTAAATTATTTCATCAGCACTGCTCTCAAAACGGTGAAGGAAAACATCGTGAGGAAACCGGCATGTCCTAGAACCACAAATTCGAAAACATGGGACATCCACCAACCCGTACTGGGCCCGCGTGGTGGATTATGGCCCACTCCCTCTCACAGAGAGGAGGCCTGTGTCCCAGCAGTGGGAACATTATAGGCTGATTATGTAGACGTTCGGTGCCAGAAACGTTAGGAAAATGACGCACTAAATAGACAGGCTAGTTCTCTTAAATAAAGATCCTGTCTGAGTGCATAATAATTATAATTTTATGTAACAGCTTAATAAATGCTGATTGCTGATACGCCTTTCGCGCATATATTTTCATTACGATGCGCCCGAAAGTATAAGTGCTATTCTGTAAAACAAGTCACCTTTCAAACAAAAACATAATAATCAAAATGGGTCAGCCGTTTGGGAGCTACGATGGCGCAGACAGACACACAGATACACACGTTAAACTAACGCCCCTCTGTTTTTGTCGGGGGTTAAAAACTCACCGCGGAAACTTGGGTGAAGTGAACTCACTTCACCTTCACTATCAACAACGGCGCCGATTCCCTTGTTCACAAACTAAGTTCAGTGCATCTTTTTCTTTATATTTCATTAAGAAAAAGTACAGAAGATAAATATTAGTTTAGTCCTGTCAAATTAGTCAGCGCCTGACGTAAATTGACGTATTTTTAATAGCCATGTTTTTAATCACGTCTAAACTTGCTATGGTGTACCTAATTTTGACAGGACTAAACTAATATTTATCTTCTGTCCTTTTCTAAATGAAATAGAAAAAGATTCACTGAACTTAAATTTTGTTTAGTTTGTGAACAAGGGAATCGGCGCCAATGTCACTGTTGGCAGCTCGCTTCACGCTCACTTGACCTAAGTTTTCGCGGTGAGTTTTTATTTGGGAAAAGATCGGCTGTAAAGTAAAGGATATAAGAATAATATACTATATTTTACGAATACAAGATCCTGCATACAGTTATTAAAATACGTAGGTGTAAAATATATTTTATCATTTTCGTTTCAAGTATGTAGGTATACATTCCGTTTTAAGCATGTAGATCTCAAATAAGTTTTGATTTAAAAAATAATAGCGTAAGGCTTAGCCGAGAGAATTGAAGCAAGCAAGTCTGAACGACATCTACCTACATAATAATATAGAAATTAATAAGTTAAAAGCCAACTTGCTAACAAGTAATATGCATAATCGTAAGAAATTATCAATTCGTGACGCTAGCGTAAAAATATAATTTATCATTTTAAATGAAGAACTTGACTGTGTACACTACCGTGCCTGTCTATTTGATTTTAAATTAATAATTTTCTGGATTAAATGATTTTCTTTTTTTTTACTATTTTAAGAGGAAGCAAGATTCTAGGCTTTATCACACCATACCTACTAATACTAACGAACGTAATATTAATATTTGAATAAGTTCGACCAAATTCTTAACAGAAGGACCCCAAGTAAGAAAAAGACCGACCCAGAAGGGGTACAGGTGGTACAACTCACCCTCTGACAAACTCATAAGTAGGCAATCAAAAATCATTCAACTGTTTTATTAAAATAACAAAATCATGGAGTCCTTTTCTGGGACCACAAAATTCCAAAAATCATTTTAAGTGCACCTACTTGAAATGGACAATACATAGATACCTATTTAACAATGTTAACTGTAGCTTTTATATATTATGCCTGTAACTCTTAGAATAAATTGTATGTATTCGTATAAAAAAAATATATAATATAATTATGTGTAAGCTTTATAAATGTTTAGTGGTCGTAATGTTTCGTAGTGACAAAAAAAAAGAAAACGCGATACAATTATTGTAAAAAAAAGAAATTGGAATGTCGCCAGTAGGTCAAGCTACCCGAAACTGTCAAATTTTCCCAATCAACCTTGAACCTTGATGCATCAGCGAAAAATTTGAAAATCTATTAAAGAAATTTGACAGATTGTAGTAGCTTGATGTGCTGGCGTCTGTACATTGCGCTGCAGAATCATAAAATTATAATATATTATATAATACGATAGGTAAAACAATTCATTTAAATTATATTGTATCACGTGTTTTTAGTGCGAAGGTTTATTTATTTATATAATTGCTATAATATTCTGATAAAATCATTACCTATTTTAATATTTATTAGAAATATACTGGCTTATTAGCAAACCTTTATTTGAATCAACATGTTTTACGGTCAGAACATGCTTAAACAGAACATAACTACAGTGCTACAAGGATCTATAAGCACTCGATTGACAGGGGGCGCTGTTGGTAAACATTTGTTTTGGAAAAACAAAATGGCGGTCCATACGCGCCAAAAAATCCTTGCACAGATAGTTCTGCCCCTCTTTTTGCATTGAGTGGCGTTGGGAATTAGTAGATAAACCGGATAACCTTTTTCTTTTTAACTAACATATTTTTTTATAAACTTGTTTGATTTGTCAGTATGGCTGTGCTAAACTAAGATCTAAGTGTTGCCATTCCCAAAGAAACATTTTATTAATTTTTGTAGAATAAGTTTAGTTTTAAATGTTTGGATGTCGTAAGCAAATCTTATAAATATTTGGACATAGTCAAGTACGTATTAAATGCAAAACATACTAGATATTAACGTTGTGTACGTATGATTATGTAATTGTATACGCTATATGATTTTTAATTTAAAATCTGTATCACACAAAACCAGCTTTTTAAAAGCATAATACAGCTGCAGCATGTAGCTTTTTATATTGCATAATATATTTTTTTATAATTTTCTTTTAGTGGTATGACTGTATGATCAATGTTGCGTGTTGTTGGCATAATAATAGGTGTTGTAAGTTGTAATGAGTTTTATAGAAATAGTGACATAGAATTTTTGTTTTGGTTACTTTTAATTGTGTAAATATACAAGTTCGGAACATACTCAAAACATTCCATTGCGAGTTGCAACTGCCACAGTTACCTGAGGTAGCTATGTTAGAATAATTATATTTATTACATATTATAATATGTATTTTGACTCTAGCTTACGATGGCTCAAGTTAGCTCATTCCATGTTCAACTTTCTTGACTAAATGATCGACTCTTCCACCATTTAAAAGTGGGTATAGTTTAATTAAAATCAATCTGTGGATTTGGAATGATAATCATGAGCCATTGTATAAAGAGTCTCTAATTATTGGACTAGTTTGTATGAAATGTAAAGCTTTGTAATCAATTGTTAACTGCCTAAATAGCCGGTTTCAGTACCTGAAAAACTGAAATCCAAATAAGCAACTCAGTGTAGACAAACTTACCAGAATGTTTCTGATAAAAATCTCATTCCCTTGACCAATGACCCAATTGACCCAACTACGTATTATGATAATCGCAACTTTACTATTCATACATGTAGAAGCCGTGGTTCCTAGTAAAGATAATATGTGATGGATAATTTCCAGACATAGCCATCTTTATGGACTAGTAACTCACACAAGAACAGAATCTCAAAAACTTATAGATACGTACAATTTTTATAATAGCAACATTTTTAGTTCATTTTTGTAGGCGTTAAATATGAATTTTTAATTTAATTTATACCTACTTAGAATGTATAATTAAGACGCGCTCGATTTATACAGACGTACAGAAATATTGATGCAATTTTCAACGCATTTATTTTGCTCATTTCTTTAGTAATACGTATGTTTAGATTTAAATATTTTTGTCGTAGATTAATCATGTATTTGTATATCAATGTTACATGTGTCGATGTTTCTGTTAAGCGCAATGTCTTAAGGAGACGATATGACAATAATAAATTATTGAAGAAAGTGTTTCGTGTTTCATTGTTTTTGCCTGCTACATAATATGCTGTGGTTGTCTACTGTTGCGAGAAACTACCTCAAAAAGGAGATTCCTTTCCTATTTAGCTATGAAAAAGTTCGATATCCCAAGAGCCAGTCCTCATTGCACTCTACCAACTTTACTGCCTTAGTTCCGCTTTAACAGCAAGCCCGTACAAGTTACAAGAGATTTTTCAAGAACTACCTACTATACACTTTTATTTTATAGATAAAAAAACGAGTATACAACAATAGGACTTAATATTTTTTTTGTAATTTCTTTAAAATATTTTTTTATACACTTTACGCTGTCTGTGATAAATGAAACTAAACGTACGGTACTGATAGTCTGACACTTTACCACCGTTACTTTACCACCACTATCGCACTCCTTAGATTAAATAGTCAGATATTGGATATTGGAAAAGGTTACATGCTCTGTGCTGTGGATATTGGTGCGCAATTTATGTTCCTTGCGCACCATTATCTGACGTTACAAAATTTATTTATTTATTTATGCTAACATTAAAATAAAGATATGTACATGGGAAAAAATAAGCAAAATAATCATAGGGCATCAAAAAATTCGTCCGCATCGCTGTCAACAGGAACAGTGCCTAACAGGCTGGCAGCATTGCCACGTTGTATGGCGATACTAATTCTTTGGCCAAGAAACAGGCCAGCCCTCTGGTCATGTGAAGAAAACGTCTTTATCTGACGTTAAAGTTGACATTGGCAGTTGATTGACATATATGAAACGTCAGACGTCAGTCATACTGTCATATGCTGTAATGCTGTTGCTGTTTGCATGTGAATTGTGTGTGTCTGATTGTGGTATATTTTCAATTAAATGTAATTTAAAATGGTGAAATTCGGCAAGAATAAGTTCAAGGCACTAAACAAAGTCGCTAAAAGTAAGAAAGTTGTAGCAGAAAGTCCAGGAGTGTCGAACAAAGTCTTGAAAAAGAAAATAAACGCAGAAAGGAAGGTTACGTTTCAGAAAGAAGTTTTACTAAAAGAAGCGGTGGTTAGTGGAAATAATGCGCTCGTACAGAACATAACAGCTAGCAAACTACGAAGTGGATCAAAGAAAGTAGAAAAGGAGAAACCTACAGACCAAACAAAAGTTACAAAACCAAAAACCAAACCTGTTGAAAAAAGGAAGAAACGACAAAAAACACAAATTAACGACACCAAGTTAATGCTAAAATTGATGAAGAGAAAGTAGAATAAATTTAGGTTTAAGTTAAGTAATAAATAATTACATAAATAAGCATTTTCTTTCTTTCCTTGCTACAACCTCAATAAAAACTCATCCATGTAACAGATTGGAGATACCCTGTGTATTCCCCTTTCCGTGTTCAATGTGAGATACCGGTTGCGTGAAATTACTGCGCTTTTGTGACAATGACTCATATGAATAACAACATGCCTACAAAAACGTGTTTAGTTTGCGTCAATTAAACAAGTATTTGTATCGTCGATTAACCGGGGAGGGTGAATACTTATTATTAGGATGGTTAATCGTATTCTACAATTTTTACCACTCCCCTCTTTGCCTCGGAAAGCACGTTAAGCAATGTAAGCACGTCCCAGCTGTCATTTGTGGATCTTTGACTGTTGTTACGGGTGGTAAGAAGCCCGAAAGTCTGACAACCAGTCTTAGCAAGGGTTATCATAATACCTACCCAGTCACTAGGTTGTGGAGGTCAGATTATATAAGTTACTCTATGGGTCAGATAGGTTGTGGCTCCATGTAAAACACTGTTACTCAGAGGCATTGGTTAGACTGGAGGCCAACCCCAACATAATTTGATAAAAGGTTAAATATTATTTCCTCCAATAAATTATTTCTTCAGTTTTAGTAGAAGAGATACCATGCGTGAAAGGATATGTGCCTGCTTACTATATTACCTACTAGGACACAGTGTTCCTGTGCCCTTTTAACCTTACCCGTCTTCACCACTATATAGGATTTAATTTTCTTAGTAACAAAGTTTGAGGGTTAGTGATGATTTTTTCCATCACAACTGGAGGAAAAGTTGTTGGTAGAAAGACATAAATAAAAGAATGCATAGAATTTTACTGATTATTTTTATTTAAATAGTCACAATTACATAAGGGGTGTCCGCATATCTGACGAAAGATGCGGCGCGTAACGCCAGGACGCACAAGTAGACAATAAAACATCCAACCTTACACAGTCAACCGCACGTTAGTGACTGAAAGTTAACAAAGTTACGCCCGATGCATCTTCCATCAAATGATACGTCCACCCTAAGAATGATACAAATCGCACTTGAAACAAAAAGTAATCAGCAGCAGGGGTACAAGCTGTAGTTACACATGAATTAGTGTTATTTATACAAAATCGAACTTTATTTAATGACTTCCTTAACCCATTACCACTGAACCCTATTATAAGACGCACGAAATCAAGAACTCAAGTTCTAAACTTATAGTCCCTAATCCCCTAATATTTTGGCTAGAAGTTGAAAAACAATTGTTTTCTAATAGAAAGATGAAGCCTACACTATTTTATCTAATTTTACTACAATTTCTATAGATATATTAGTTATAATTAAGAATTTTGAGATACAATAAAGTCTTGATTACAGGCCTAGTTTGCTAGAAAGTTATAAGTTATCCCTAATTTGTAGTTGTGCACTAGCAGCAAGCGTAATTATGAAGGCACACTATAAAGACGCGAGTATATCTTGAACTTACGACATACAAATTGCAATAATTTTTGACGATATATTTGCGTTTTTATGGTGCCTTTATAATTTCGCTGAATACGAGAAGTACAGAACTAAACGGTGCTTGGTGGAAGGGGAACCTCTCCCC
The DNA here is from genome assembly GCA_949629185.1 of Apamea crenata. Taxonomy (NCBI): domain Eukaryota; kingdom Metazoa; phylum Arthropoda; class Insecta; order Lepidoptera; family Noctuidae; genus Apamea; species Apamea crenata. Next base: position 2,643,432 of record OX451375.1, read on the forward strand.
AAGCAGCGTCACATCGACCAGGTCCGTGCTCTCATCCAGCGGATTCTTGCTTGCTGCCTTCACCAAGTTTGCAGCCCACCTTGTGGCAGGCCTTTTAACAATGATGAGATGTGCGAATTTGTTCGAAATCATTGCAATAATATAGAGTGATATAAACTCGTTGCGTGTGTATTTACTAGCCAACTTTTTTAACACATTATAATTCTAAGATACATACAAAGTATACACATACATACTAAAATTGAAAGATTATTCTTTACTAGCTTTTGCCTGCGTGGATTTCGGAAAATATACCCACGGGTACATACTACCGGGGACTAAAAATACCCTATCTGTTAATCCAGGTTATAAGCTATTAGTGTGCCAAATTTCAGCCAAATTCGTTCGGACGCTTTAGTGCCAATCCAGAACATACATTCAGACACACGGACAAAAATTCTTCATTATTATTCTATTATAAATGTAGAGATTTGATTAGGTACATCCTAAATTATAGTGTATTCCTAGTATATTATACTGCTTCATGCATGTAACATGAATATAGGTTGACATACACACAATACTAAACTATATTGTATTACATTCTATTACCTATTTATTTAAAAAATCAATTTTTATTAAAAAGGTTTACCAATACTTTTTTAATAATAATTAAGAAGAACAGAAACCTAAAAGAAGAATGTTAGTTATTCTACTAATGGAAACAAGAGAGAACTGAAAGTGTAAAAATAAAATGCATTTTTATAATATCCCAATACTATTACTAGTACTAAAAACTTCTATATTATTTACTTCTAGATTGAAATTAATCTTGATTCGGAAACAGTGATTATTATTCTAGATATTATGTAATCACCAACTTTCATGAAATTCCACATGGAAAGATTGGTTTAAAATAGGGCTGTCCAAACCAGATACGATCCCGGGCCAATATTTTTTTTTAAATAGATTGGAGGGCCGCAGAAACAAATACCTTAACTTTTTTTAAGAAATGCACATTTACCAGGAGAGGAGGCCAACGAAGGTGCATTGATGGTTGAATGAAGTGCTTTGGACAGCACTGGTTTAGCACAAACGAGCCAATGCTGTATCCCACTCTACCACAATTATTTTTGTGTTAACCAGGCTACAGCATTCTTCCATCTGTCTATCCAGACTATCGAAAAAAAAAAAACTGCGAATTATTCAGATTATTCCTATAGCTAGCTGAGAAATTCCCGTATTTTAACAAAATTCGCATTCTAATCTCAGTCACCACCTGTCAAGAATATTTTTTCTATTTTTATATTTTTTTCTATTCAAACTTATATTTCAAATTGATGTTATTTCAAGTTAAACACATATCAACTTAATCATAATGGTAATTAAGTTGATTTCAAAGTGAATAGTACTAGTTACAAAAATGTTTGAAGTTGTAGCGTAAACTAAACTTTATTGTGAGAATTATTGGTAAGAATTAAAGTAAACTCATATTTGTTTACATTTTTGGCAAATAAATCGCGAATGCAGATTACAGATGTTACTCACTGAAAACAGGACACGGGTTATCTAATTTACCTACAACAAGTTTTTGACATTGATTGTCGCTGAGATGAGATTGCGAACAAAAGACAATGACCAAAAGTCGTACCAAAAAGTCTCATTCATGAAATTCAAAATATTATAGTAATTATTTTCATAATTTTTTACATTACGCGTCGGGGATTTGAATTTGGAACAGGGAATTTAATTTAAAGTAAAAAAGTGTTGATATTGTTTTAATCCCTATACAAATGACGTTCCATTTCAAATGATATGAATAATATACCTTGAATTTTGAAAGTGTCATGATCACACAAAAAACATGTAAAAAAATTATACTTTGCCGATTCTACATTAATTAATAGTAACTAAAATAAAATAGCATATCATTTTTATTCAAACGATTATCATTTTTTTAGAGCAATAATGGCCGTTCGTGTATGACATGTCAAACAAAATAAAGTACCTAGTTTTCAGGTTATTTCGATTTTTTTGAAAATCTTCGAAACCCGGATTTTGTTTACAAAAAGAACTTTTGTAGGAGTTGATATGATAAGTGTAGTCTTTAAAAACAAAGTTTGACTTTGATACAGCATGGTACGGGATACCATACATCCACGAGCATTGTCCTTTGAACGTTTTTAAATACGGGAATTGGCCTTAAATTCTGTTGCGTTTCTAGATCAAGGCATGCATTCTTTTTGATTATAATATTATTTTAATTCTCGATAGTCAGAGACTATCTCGAAACCGGGGGATTCTTAGCAAATATCCTCGCTACTCAGCTAATATGACTAGACCACTAGTTTTATTGGCAGAGTAGTAGTTTCAATTTCAACTTGCAATCCTTGAGAAATCTACCCACACATCGTCCTATGCCACAAATGCTAAACGAGGGGAATTAACACAACACATGGTGGATGTATTGACATGAAGAGACCAGAAATGGAGTATAAAGCCATAGACTAGCACTTCATAAAGTCATTCGTGAGAAACAAAAGTTGCACAACATGTTTTGTTGTTGCGAAAACATTGCTGCCAACATATATTATGTTTCAGTGTTGTTAGAAACATGTTAAAACCTCGCAACGCAACCTCATATTCATGGTAAACAATAATTGTTCCACAACATTGTTTTCAACAACTGTTGATGTTGCAGGAAACAATGTTTCTCAACTTTCCCATGAATACAGGGTTAATTCAACGAAAACCGACCAAATAAAAATAAGCATGTACAGCCTAGGACGATAAAATTAAAAAAGAAATATGCCACTTAGGTCTTAGTAGCGACCGCGGCCTCGGCCCCTGCCGCGACCACGCCCGCGGGGCGAGCCCCTAGGCTTCTCGTCGACAACGGGCGGAGTCACCGGCTTCTCGACTTCCTGTGGCTTCACTGGTTCTGGTTCCGGCTTTGGTTCCACGACGGGTTCTTCTTTTATGGGCTCCGGATCTTCTTCTTTTCCGGCTGTGAATGAGGTTATAGTTGTAGAAAAGAACTAATTCGGCAGGTCTACTCAAGAAGACGTCTGCACCAACGGTCATTAGATCTACCGTTAGAATGGCCGGCCATTATCACAAAAGTTGTTGCCAAATAAGATAGCAATGGCGGTCGTCGGCCCACCCACAATATACAGACCTGGACCTGGGACCTGGGATTGGTCCCATAGTAAAAGTTCTTCATAATGACGAGTACAAAAAATTCGAAGACACGTGACATCTACCAACCCGCACTGTAGTGGATAACAACCCACTGCCTGTCCCCGAGAGGAGGCCTGTGTGCCAGCAGTGGAAACATTATAGGCTGATTATGCTATTCAGTATGGTAACCATTGTATAAACTTACGAGTCATATTCTCATCTTCGAGTATCTCATCGACGGTCTGCTCCCAGTTCTCCAGCTCATCGGAAGGCGCCATGTCTGGCTCTCCACCCTCATTGTTCAAGATAGCGTCCTCGCTATTGTCTACGGTTTCATCTATGAATAAACGATAATATTTATTAAAAACGTAATCACAATTCTAGAAATATACATAATACAAAATGGTTCGTTTTTCGTGTCTGGGCATGTGACCGCGTTATTCTTCGTAACAACGCAAGGAAATTTTACTAGTTTTAAGTAATGCTCAAGTCTTGTAAAACTGGCCTTTGTTCCGTGAGGAGAATGGAGGGTTATGTCGGAATCCTACTGACCAAACCCCCACTGTTCCTTCTACTACCATTAGTGTCCCGAACCCCCCCAGGAGACCTATACATTCACCACACCCTTGACTGGTACCAGACAGCCATGACAACCGGTCTTCATCATCACTGCGGCCGATCCCACGACCGCACGTCCTCCCTAAGGGCGCGCATGGAACACAGGGTGCCACTTCTTTGGGCCTTGTAATACGTACGGACCAAAAAGTCCTTTCAAACTCACCCTTAGCCTCCTCATCATTATCATTGTCATGTCCATTCTGTTCCTCTCCATCTTCAGTCTTGCGACGCTTAGCGTCGCCGGAGTCTTCGGCGTTCAACGGCCGCTTGTTGCTCTCTCCTGGTCCCTGTTAACAATATTGACAACAAAACTTAATACTATGGAGGTAAAATTTGTGTAAATACTACACAATGCCACGTACACACAGATTGACAGAGAAGGAGAGTATAACTGAAATAAAAATTGGCTTGAAGATAGATAGACTGAATTAATGTGAGGATTTTTTACTGCTGGGGAGTTTGTTGCGCCACTTCTTCCCAGCGAAAGCACTAGGAAGTGGTGAAGGGCGGGCGTTGTGGGGGACTGTCTTATGTAATTTTTAAGTTCGAGTGCTTATTCTCAGGCTAATTTTAATAAATGTTTTTGATAGATTTTTTATAAAATCATAATAAGTATGTTTTTTTTTTAAAATTTTCGTGGACATACGCTGAAGGAAAACATCAGGTGGTAACCTCAACCTGGTCTAAAAAATCAGAACCTAGTGTGTAAGCGTGGTGATCATTGCCATGATAAATAATACGCTCAAATTGTTGACATAAGACACCTGCCGGCCTGTAATCCCCGACGCACTATTCAGGGATGTGTCACATGTCCATGGGGGTTTCCCGACGAAAAAAAAAAAGAGTATAATATAGTACCTACACACCTACATTTCGCCTTTTCAGATAGTAAGGGGCGTCTGTTAAATTACTTGAGGCGTTTTTTTTCCTCAATAAACATTGTAAAATTGCGAGAAAACTGGGTTATATTAAGTAAAACACATTTCTCTTCTAAAATATGGCTGAATCCTACACAACAAATTATTATGTGCGTTATCGCAATTTATCTTTTGAATCAAGTTTGGGCTAAATAATTCTAATAACAAAAGCTGTTAGGTACCTATATAGGTATTTGACTGATAGTGATAACCGATATCGGTAAAAATATGATTGTAAATTAGTAGAACAACAAACATTCTGCTGGGGAGTTTGTGGCGCCACTTCTTCCCACCGAAAGTACTAGGCAGTTGTGAAGGGCGGGCGTTTTGGGGGACTGTCTTTTGGAATTTTGAACTTCGAAAAGTGCTGAACTCTCAGCCTAATTTGAATAAATGACTTTTGATTTTGAGACAGGCCGAAATTCTTTAGAAAAGAATAGTCGTGATGTAATTTTCCAAAGATAGATAGTCGAGACGCTGAGTAACTTACGGAGACTTCCGAGCTGTCCGTTTGAAAGAGCCAATCCGAAAAACGGTTAAGCGGATTTCCATAAAATGTTCACCAACGGATTTAGTGTCTCTTAGAAAGATTTCGTGTATTTTTTCATGTTTTGTTTTATATGGCGAGCCAGCTGGTCGAAAATAAAATAAGGCTGAAACTCGGAAAGACATTTTTCATGCAATCAGACACATAAAATACTAAGGAAAACGAAATAGAAGGGTAGGACGTGATGAACAGTAAAACAATCGCGCCGATTCCCTTGTTCACAAACTAAATTAAATTTAAGTTAAGTGCAGCTTTTTATTTCTATTTCATTAAGAAAAGGACAGAAGATAAATATTAGTTTAGTCCTGTCAAATTAGTCAGCGCCTGACGTAAATTGACGTATTTTTAGTCACCATGTTTTACTCACGCACGTCTAAACGGTCTATGGAGTTTCTTAATTTGACAGGACTAAACTAATATTTATCTTCTGTCCTTTTCTTAATGAAATAGAAAGAAAAAGATGCACTGAACTTAAATTTAGTTAAGTTTGTGAACAAGGGAATCGGCGCCAGTACAGTACCTACTTAAAATATATTCTTTAGAGTAAAGAAAAACAAACGATCAACGTTTTTGACATGCAAAAACATGTAGATAAAGCGTGCCTAGTGTACATTGGTAGCCGGCAGCATAGGGAAGACATTAACGACCAAATACTCAAACGCAACTATATCCTAAGGCTCGCTAGGACCACAAATCATTAAATACATTTAGCGTTTGACATATTAAAACATCATTCTGTTTCTCTAAATAATAACAACCGCGCGGGCCGATCTCAGGTTAAAGCTACACTTGCCGACGGCCGTCTGTAGATGGGTGATCATCCAATACATATCTAGATGCCACCGTGCCTCGGAAAGCACGTTAAGCTATTGGTCCCGGCTGTCATTCGTCAAAAAGTAAAGTGTAAAGTCTGACAACCAGTCCTACCATAGGGTATAGTGTTACCCAGTAACTGGGTTGTAAAGGTCAGATAGGCAGTTGCTCCATGTAAAATACTGGTATTCAGCTGCAATCAATTAGACTGGAAACCGACCTCAACAGAGCTGGATAAAAGCTATGCAGACTGATTGATTCTGTCGTTGGCATTTTCAAACGATTAACAGAATTCGAACGATGATTTATATTCGTTTAGTGCAAAATGTATTTATTAAGTTGAGGTGCAAGCAGGCGCAGGTTGCTGCAGGCTTATAAGAGCGTCTTCAAGTTAAGTATCGTTCGAGTATTTGGGGATAAATCTACCTGGTTTTGAAATGTCTTTGGGTAGACTTCCGTGACTCGCGACCGATGCAACAATACTAAACGATATGAAAATGTATAGTGCTATGTCGCTATTCATATGCAAGTAGGGTTACCGATCCAAAATAATATGAAACGTCCTAACAAAAAGTCGGATATTTACAAAATAAAGTTCGGACGGTTGGTAAGCCTAGTTGCAAGGGACTTGAAGCGACTCCATACATTTTCATAGTGTTTGTCGTGTCGGTCGTATGTGTCGTAAGCCACGGGAGTCTTACCTGACGTTTGTAAGCAGATTTGCTGAACCAATATAAACCGCGCACTCTATATTCCTTCTTCGTTACCGATTCCTCAGGTATCGGGTACGGGTGAGGCTAAAAATAGATATTTAAAAGTGTTAGCAATTTCGAATGAACAGTCAGTACAGAACCGTTATGTTACTTTCATATTACATTTTTACCGTAAGAAGAATTAAAGGGCTCTGTAGGTCCGTGGCATACCTACCTATCCACCATTTTGATTATTTTTTCAAAATGGCGGCGCAAGTTAAAAAAATATGGATGTCACGTGATCAACTTTGAACGTTAAGATCTCGGAAACGTGACAGTTTACGGGGTTTGGTCTCATCTTGTTTTCTGTTTGCATTGATCTCAGCTATCGATTTATATAGGTTACATGCGTGGCCGCCATTTTGAAATAAAAAAAAAGAAAATGGCGCGACGGTAGGTATGCTCGGTTCCATATAGGTATAAGTCGTATATGATATAAGTCTTCAATTCCCCTTTCTTTGTATAACTCAAAGGCTAGAAACTCTGCTACTGCTGGGTTTTAGGCTGCGTATTTCTATAGGTATTGACGACCCGCCATCACATTGTGCTACAAAATTGTTTACATTCCCAGTTACATGGTGCCAGCTAATAAGAGATGAGTGACAGAGAAACATATTACACTGTCTCAATGACAATGATCACATAAGGGCATGGCAGATGTTACATAAATCAAAGTAAAGCATGTGAATGTCGAAATAAAGAACACATTTCATGGGGCATTGAGATAAATTTGCCGCGATGTTACTGGGTCTGTTTCTATGTTAACTTAAGCCGATATCAAAGGGACAATTATCGTTATTTTAAGAATGTTCACAGTCTGATCGTAGTCTCAATCTGTCAAAAACACCGCTTATTTCCCTACATTTTTGACATAAGTTTGTTCGCAAAGATGAAACTGCGACTAGATTTTGAACGTTTTAAATTACGAGAATTGAGCTTCAGATGCTTGACTCGAGTAAAAGTTCATTTTCGTTTCATTCCGCGTTCACACAACAACCAACAAATAATATAGGAATGAATGTTCATCCGCTCCTTTCATTTCATTTTTCGATCATTCTGCACGCAAGTGAATGGTGATGATGACGCTTAACTTTTCTGGCCCTACAGTAGAAACATTTTAAGCACGTACCAGCTGCGTGCCGCTCTTCTCAGCCAGCAGGCGCGTGAAGAGCTGGTGGTGGCGCCACGTGCGCAGGTGCACCTGCGCCGTCTCCTCCGTGTCCAGCAGCTTGCGGCACAGGCTGCACTGCACGCAGCGGAACTCCGACAGGAACGAGCCGCCCACGCCGCGCTCCGTGCTGGTGGGGTGGACAAATGTTTTAATATGATATGCCATTAAACTAGGCAGCTTTTTAATAATAATACTCATGTATTCAAAACAAAATATAGACTAAAGACATTCTGGGTAAATGATTTTACAAATTCTCTTTCGATCCGATTAGCTTTTTCCAAACTATGTTGGGGTCGGCTTCCAGTCTAACCGGATGCAGCTGAATACCAGTATTTTACATGGATGCGACAGACTATCTGACCTCCACAACTCAGGTCACACATTTGTTAAACTGGTGGTCACTTTTAGGCTTTCTGACTCCCCGTAACACTTGGTCCCGGCTGTTATTCTGTTTCTAAATACCTGCAATGACTGCCAAAGATATACAAAAAACAGACGGGTCCAAATGGCTTTACGTACTTTCCGAGCACGCCTCTCCGTGCTTTCGATATGTAATGGATAGTAACCTTCGCGCGACTCGTGCGGCTATATCATTTAGCCACAAGCCTATCACATTAAAAGTAACACTATTAATAATAACCATGAAGTACTGGTATATTAACTTCATGATAAAAAGTCACCAGAAACAAAAACATTCACCGTAGCCAAAATCAGTATGAGATGGAGTATTATTATCATGATAAAAACCTACCTGTAAGCCGGGAACATGTCCTGGGTGGTTCCCTGCAGATCATCGCCCTCCTTATAATCCAGGATAGTGTTTTCCTGATCAATCGAGTTCTTCTTCTCCTCAACTTCCGGTTTGGCTTCACCCTCTCCCTCTTTCTTCACTCCTTCATCCTGGTGGGGTATTAAAATTTTAAAATTAAAATAAATAAACTTCAAAATGTAAACAAAACTTTGAGGTTTATTTATTTTAATACTTTATGCACACGATCATACAGAGGCAGACTGAATGCTATAGGGATTTCCTACGAGTCAAACTTTGGGTGATGCAGAGACAAACAGTGGTATCTCAATCTGCCTAACCTTTTCCCAACTACGTTGGGGTCGGCTTCCAGTCAAACCGGATGCAGATACTTGTTTTTTACATAGAACGGCCGCCTATCTGACCTCTACAACCCAGTTGCTGGGTAAAACTATACAAGACTGGTTGTCACTGTCAGGCTGACTACCCATTATGACTGTCAAAGATCTACGAATGACATGTTATGTGCTATTATGAAAAATTGAGGAATAATCATAGAAATAAAAGAGCATCCGAGTGAAGATGACTGATAGTTGCCATTGGAACAGCTCTCTTATAGTTTGACCCGAAATGAGAGAAGTAAAATACCATATACCTATTCGAGAAAAAAAAATCTGCAACAGTTTGTATCATCATCATTTCAGCAGAAAGACGTCAACTGCTGGACATAGGCCTCCCCCAAGCACCGCCACTTCGACCGGTTCTGTGCTTCTCGCATCCAGTGGATTCCTGCGGCCTTCACCAGATCACCAGTCCACCTTGTGGGAGGCCTTTTCAACAATACGTCTTCCGGTACGCGGTCGCCGCTCCATTTGTCTCATGGATCATTAATATTTATTTCCCTTGTATTTTATAACTAACCTGACTATCTCCCTCTCCGTCCTTCACCTCTGCATCATCAGCATCCTTATCAGTGTCCTGTTTGTCATCGTTGCGGCGACGACGCTGCCTGTCCTCACGCAAGTACAGCTGTTCCATGTTGAGGGTGGAGATCACCATTACTAGGGAAGAAAGTCTGTGTTAACTATGTGTTTGAATAGAAGCGCAAGCACTTACAAGCACTTGGATTAAGAACAAGGCTAAGTGGATCTAGTCTTCTTCTCGTATCTTTGACTTATGTTTATCGACAACACAAAGTACAGTACAGACAGAACAAAGCGAGTCTGGACAGCTTTGTCGATCTAGAAATGCCATAATATAAAGCAATTTTCAAAAGTAATTAGAATGACTTTCTTTTATTTTAAAAAACTTTGAATGGTTATTTTAAATCTATTTTAAAAGGTATATCTATTATAATAATATACCTATAATGTGTGAATTTTCTGATGAGTTCAACATAATTTATTGAATTTCTGAGAGATTGAATTGTATCGGCATAACCAAATAATACTTGGTCCCAGTATATTAAAACAGGTTGCTCATAAATTAAAGGCCACATAATTATTTGGAAAAAGTTTTTGCATACAGGTCAACACAGTCTTACACGAAAAGTCATTGAATAACATGCTAATTTCCAAAGACTCACCTTCAGGTTTAGGCTTAGTAATAATCTCCTGTTTATCCTGCATATTCCTCAGATGCTCCGCAGTCAGCCGATGTTCATCCAGCTCGATCCTCGTCGGCATCTCCTTATGACAGGACGTGCAGGTGGGATGGAGGTACTTCTTGAGCTTGCGATGTCCTACGGTGGTGCGATGTATGGCACCGTCGGCTGCGTACATGTCGCACATGGCGCAGTAGAAGTCGCGTGCGGGTTGCTGGCCGGCCTTGCGGGTGCGTTTCATTTCGCGAATCTGGCGGACAAGATTGAATGTTTTGATTTAAAAGAATGTTAAGGGAGTTTCTTGACCGTTTTTCTCCATTGGATCCCACTATGCTTTAGAAGGGACAACTAGGTTCCCCCTTGATTCAAAAGTGCGAAGTAATTGGTTTATTTGAAAGAAATAGTTTGACTTTGAATTGTTTTAGAATTTTAGTTTTTCGACCGACACGCGTGCCTCTGCACGCGTGTCGGTCGAAAAAAAGAGATACTATTTCGGTCGGACTTTACGCTTGTGAAGTGGTGGTGGACAGTTGCGTCATCATCACAAATAAGAAGTGGACAAGATATAGATCAATCAGCAATCCATTGGATTCGCCACATTTTTCACAAAACTAGCCTAACATAAAACTTGATGAATATTAACTTCTGTTTAGAGCGACGTCTGATCTTTTTCTCTTAAGTATATCAGCTGTTCTTTCTATTTATCACAATCTTGTGCCAACTTAGAAAATTCCTAGAGAAAACCTTACAAAAAGAAAAAACAATTAAAATATTCACCTTAAACTCCTGCCGCATAGTATCAGCAGTGAGTGCATAGCTCTCCGCAGTCTTGGTCATCATGATAGCATGGGCGCGGCCACTCAGATGGTTCTCAAAGGACCTGCCGTCCCACATGCTCTTATTACAGATATGACATTTAAGCAACTGAGGGTTGATATCATCGTATCTGGTCTTAGGAGCTTCCTTCTTAGTACTGGTCTCCTCACCCTTCTCCCGAGTCTCGCTAGATTCAGCGTCTTTCTTGTCATCAGTCTCACTGCGGGACGATTTGCTGGTAAATTAAAAGCAGGTTTATAAAAATGATGTTTTAACAATTTTTGAACACTGAAGTTGTCTATGCTATTTGGAGTGGGTTTACGTGTTTGTCTATTACTAGACTAGCAATATATTTAGAACAAAGGCGTTTAAAATAAGTTTTTCTGTGTTGTGTTTTTTTTTGTCATTGTAATGTATGTGGGCTTGTCGGCAGACAAATTGTTTTGTAGTTTTATTTATTTATGTAGGTTTTATTGCCTGATAAATAATTTGAGTAGTGTAATTATGTTTACAAACACTTACAGGAATCCAATTGTCATGCATTTGAATCTAGTTGGATTTTGTAGAGAATTGTTTGTTTTTTAACGGAAAAAATTAAGAAAATGATAAAAAGACTTAAAATACTTTGCAAAACTACAAAAACATCCGTCGTTACATTTATTTGTAAGTTCATCATATTACACACTTACCAATGTCACAAATATTAAATGTTTATCGGTCCATTACAATCCAAAGAAGCAAGCGTTAAACATAAGGTTTGAATGGGTGCAAAAACCAGTGACGGGTGATGCACCCTTGGTTTTATGAAGCTCCAAGTGTCAGGTCTAATGACAGACTTTCAGTATAGACAGATAACTATTTATACCTGCCTATGGTGAAGACAATTTTCATTGAAACGTAAAAACAAACATTCGAGATTTGTAATTGAAATGCATTCATACCTCAAAAGAGGCAGGAACTAACGTAATGCCAATTCGGCTAAAGTTCAGAGGCCGGTGAACGTAAGGTGTTAACAGAAACTTATTTGCAGTGAGGCTCAACCTCAGCAGAGGCACAAGAAATGCGGTGTCACCACCGGAAGGAAACATTCAGGGTTCCTTACCTCTCCTTAACAGGTTTAGCCTTTGAATCGGCCTCCTTTTTCGGGGAACTCTTGTTTTGTTGCCTCTGCCCATCATTGGGCCTATACGGTTTACGATTGTTGTTGACACGCTCACCGGAGCGATTGTAAGTTCCCGTACGCCGGAAATTACCTTGATTGCCCATCTAAAGGGAATTGATCAGAACATGATTGTTAGTACGAAAACTGCGAGGCTCTACGAGCCACGAAGAAGTGCTGAAATTTGAAATGCTTCAGGTTTGTCATTAAAATGTGATTATGAACATTATTTGAACTATAACTGAAGATTCTGGGGTCCAATAAAAAGGGGCTTACAGTAGATTTTAATATTTTTTTCATGCATGAAAATGATGACAGAATTACATCAAAACTTTAACATTAAAGAAGGACATGACATACATATTTGCATAAAATATCATCAAAATATATATTTTTTTTATTGGAATTGTATTTAAAATACCAGACATATAGAAAGTTGGATTAACAGGTCATCAAAACTGTAAAATTGCATTTAAATTCACTTCATACTGTTAAGTAGCTTTCTTTTCTTATAAAGTGTAGTACTTACCCTGCTGGGGCCATAACCTCGGTCATACCGACCCATACTGGGTCCACCAAAGTCCCGTCTAATAGGCATGTCGAGGAGTGAGGGGACAGGGTTCTGACGCGGCTGCAGCAGGTTGATGATGTTACTTGCTAGAGCCAGGGTGGCCTCAGTGGAGCCCCCAGAGAGGGGCAGCAGGTTGGGTAAGCCACCGCCGGGGCCGCTACCCTGCCACGGTGAGACTCCGCTGCGCCCGAAGCTCTTTCCGCGGTCGTTGCGTTGGAAATCCATGCGACGCCCACTGTTATTTTGAGGTCTTCGGTTCGCCATCTTAGATTCCGGACACAATGTAAAGTGTGTTAAAAATGTTAAAATAGATGTTGTTCACACGCAAATCTTAGCGATCCGCCATAAGGCTACACACCTACTAAAGGGTGGTATTTAAATTACTAGCTGTGAAGCTTTAGAGCCGTGGTAGAAAGTTGCCGGCCGGCAGAAAATAGCACAAGGTGATTGTGCATATTATTGATTTTTCCTACTCAATACTTACCGAAGCGAATTTTGGTATATTTTGGAATAAAATGTATCTTTAGGAATCTGGTACACTAAGCCGTTATCTGACATAAAAAGTTTCAGAAACTAATAGCTAATACAAAAGACCATGTAAGCCCAAAACGATGCTTACGTAGCCCATGTCATGGTTGATTATTTACTCAAAAATTTGTTCTTTCTTAGGAAATACTGTTTGAGGCATAGATGAATATTATAATACTTACAGCTCAGTGGTTGAATAGCACAATAAAACAGCACTTTTAGAATTAGATACAGTGGAAAATACTAACACAATCGACGCCCACCAACCCGAACGAAAGCTAAACGTCAAATGTAATAAAAATGGCCGCCCACGCCCACCGCTGAATCAAGCTAGGCTTGGCTTGTTTGTTTATGGTTTATCGATTGCACCATAGACGAGCACAAGATTGCGCGTTTTTGCACTGGCTGCCGGCACCCGGACCAAGTATTATACTCTTTGCCCGGACCGGACCTGCATCCGCTCCTGCAAGCACTGGCGGACTAAAGCGCTTATTACACTATCCATTTATCCAATTTAAGCAATGCTAACTAGGAACACTAACAGAACAGTTCAGTACATCTGCCGATTTCCTAGTTAGCATTGCTTAAAATTGGATACCTAGTGTAATAAGCCCATAAGGGGATGCTAAGGGGGCTGTTTGTGTATAGAAATAATAGCAGTAAAAAAATGTAACCTCTGTGTACACAAATTTTCGAGTTCGGTTGGCTCGTTCTTGCATTCTCAATTTTTTCTGCTTATGTCGACAAAGCCAGTAGCCGGAAATCGGCTATTTCTGAATTAATTTTTAAAAGAATGATGGCATACATAAAAAACCGGATCAACTCGCTCGCTATTGTATCCTACTTTCTGGTCGAACGTGCGTAAATTAAGTTAATGTGGAGATGAAACTACACCTCCCTGAAAAAACTAATACTACTTGGTATTTTTTTGTCATTGTTATTTTTTTTTCTAAAAATGAGTATAACTAGTAATACATAAACTGAGAAGGTGAGCCTCCTAATGTTTTGCTTCGCCAGATCCCCAAAAGGCTTAGTCCGCCACTGTCTGCAAGGTAGGGTGAAAGTAGTGGCGATTTCCTTAATATCTGATACAAGAACTACAAGTTCTACCCTACCTTCTCGATGCAAGTACTATACGCTAGGCTTAGTTCATTGATTGTTTGAAGCACTATATTATCTAGCCTGCAGCCCAGTAGCTAAAATCAAGGCTAAAATTGATCAAAATTAATGTTCAAAATACTAATCTAGATAGCTTGCAACGCGCCAGCCAGCTGTCAGGCTAACATCTGTTTTTTTTTTCATTTCGCTATTTTCCGAAAATGATCTTTATTGCTATTATAGTAAGGATCAGTCGGGTAGATATAATGATGATGTTTCCTTCAAGTCTTCTATATTATAGGAATGTGATAGTATAAATAATTATTAATTAATCGATTGTTTTGCCTAGTAATAAAATCGATTAAAAAATAATCGATTTTGATAATTGAGTTGCTTGGTTTTTAATATTTTATTACAATAAAAATAATTGATTTATTAAAATAATCGATTTTTTACTTATTTTTTGATAGATTACTGGTGATAATACCAAAATGTTTTCTTTCCATGTGTTGCTGTATATTGGTAGTAATACTACACGTTTTTTAAATTTTAGGGCAATATTTACTCTTGGCATTGCCAGATTTATTGTCAACATGAAAATATTGACTCTTCGGCTTTTTGATTGTTGACATTGTTACTATCAAAAAACTAACAACAAGACTAAGAAATACTCTATACTTTTGTCACGAAAATTTTTCTTTTCGTTGTTGTTTACAAACATAAAAAAATCGAGTTATTAACTGTCATGAATGTCATGACGGTAAAACATTATTCTTCTAGTCACGGTATTACAGTTCTTGACGTCATCTATTATCAGTTTTGATTACTTCAACGTAACATTGGGTTCAACATAGTTACAATGGATGACGTCGCGTTAAATGTACAGAAGGTGTTAGCGTCATTCATTTATTAGTTAGTGGCAAAGACTACAATATGTAACTACATATACGTCAGTGGTTCGCTCTCCGCTAGGAGTACTTAATATTAATACAGTTCTGTGGTTCGCTTCGCGTTACTTTGCGGCTTCGTGCTCCTGACTAAAAAGCTGTGTGTTGCGTTGCCGTTCCAGGTGAAAAAAATCGGCAGTGAATAAGAAAACTATTATAAGAATTGATTTTTATTGAAAGAAAATCGATTATTAATCGAATTTCTTTCAATAAAAATCAATTCTTTTAATAATCGAAATCGAATCGAAATTTTAATTCGATTAATAATCGAAAATCGATTATTAATCGATTTTTTCTATAATCGATTATTTTTTCACATCCCTATCATATTATCGTGCTAATCGTGCTATTTGTTGAAAAGAAACAATAAACACATTCCACCAAACCCACGTTGAATTGAATAATATCAGCGCTGAAAGCGAACACGTTCCTGTTGTGTAACTAATTTTAACCAGGTGCTAAGATATCTGCGAAATGGCAGATATAGAAACTGAAAATGGTCAAAAACGTACGAAGGTAAGAATTTTTAACTTACTCAACCATTTAGCGCAGAAAAGTAAACTTTTGAATGATCTTTAGTGTTTAGTTAAACATCTAAAGAAAGTGGTATTTTTGTGGACCAAACTAAAGTTTTGTAATAATTATAAGGTGTTATTAGAACCAGATGATAATCATAAACATTGTGACAAGATGAAGATCCACTTCATGAATGAAAACGATATGTATTTGTCAACATGAGTTTCAAAATGGTCATATTATCCTTCTTAAACAATAGAACACATGGCTGAATGGAACTGACAAAGCTACTGAATAAATATCGTTTTGTTTTTGTATTTTTATTATTTAGTTAGTCTACTAATTTAGTACCTATTGTAAATAGTTAGAAAAGTCAAGACTCTCATATCATAAAAAAACATTAGAGAAATGAAGAATCAACACTCTGAAGAACTTGAATCCATGGTAATAGGTTGTGTGTTCATGTCCCTGCCACCCTCTATATCCCATAGAATATACAGAGTATAAACCGTCAACTATGCATTCTGTACATCAAACTAAGTAACATTGCACAAAAATAATTGCTGGGAAACAACTTTTAGTTATGACTAACTGCGCCCCGCGGTTTTACCCGCGTAAGTTTCGATCCCATGGGAATATTGGGATAAAAAGTATCCCAAATTTCATCCTAGTCCGTTAAGTAGTTTTTGCGTGAAACAGT
This sequence comes from Apamea crenata, assembly GCA_949629185.1. Lineage (NCBI taxonomy): Eukaryota > Metazoa > Arthropoda > Insecta > Lepidoptera > Noctuidae > Apamea > Apamea crenata. The sequence goes on from OX451375.1 coordinate 2,660,095, forward strand.
CACAAACATCAATCCATCCATACAACCTTTTGCATTTATAATTTTAGTAGGATGTAAAAAAAAATCTGTTTGCTGTAGTACACAATGAATCACATGCAAAACATTGTGCTTATGGGTGCATGCAACAGTACAAGGGTGGTGAGGGTATTTAAAGTTGTGTTATAACATTAAAAATCATCAGTAAAAGTGGGAACTTTAACCTTCTATAGCTCCATAACTAGAAGGGGAACCTTCTGTGAGTCCAGTACAAATAAAAAATATTACAATGACAGGAAGAACAAGTGAGTCTCAGCATTGTTAATGGATTTAAACTATTAATAAAACATTTCATATAAATATAATACATCTTTTTTATTTCTAGCCTATATTTTTTCACTGCAGGGCAGCTTTTCTCCTGTAGCGGTATCTACAACGCCACATGCGGACAAAGCGTCATACTGACGTCACGCAAATCCTGCATCTCGCAAGCGGAGTTTACCGCGCAATTAACATACATACCAACTTCCCGACATCAGTTGTTGGGCAAACGCAATTGCCCGCCAGACACAACACCCATCTAGTCGGAGGATCCTCCCTTTTCTATAGAGGATGAGTGAACTTTACACCCTGTTCCTCATACCTCTATACTTCTTTCCACTTCTCTGTCTTGAAACCATCTTACTGAAACGAAGTATTTTCGTTTCTCTATTTCACTTTTTATTAGATGTTATTCCTGAAAATGTTTTTAAATTAAATGTTTAAATGATATTCCCTCGATATTGGTGCCCAAGATACACCTTGTAAACAATGTAAAACCTTTGTAATCTTTTTGGCAATAAAGTTTTTTTTTAATTTTCTTGCTTTCAGAGTCGCAGTCCCTCCCCGGGCATCAAGTCCACAGCGGTAGTGAAGTACACCGCGTTCCAGAGCCCGGTGGGGTACGCGCGGCTACAATGTAACACAGACCTCAACATGCCCCCCTCCAACTGGGGGGCCGCTATTGACTCTTACGGATTGAAGCAGATACTGACTAGGGGCACAGGACTTTCCAGGTAAAATGTCATATTACATTCTGTGGTACCTATAACCTCATAGTACGGAGATGAGAGCAGTGATCCAGTGGTAAAGGCTGCGACTTACAAGTCTGGTCGTGGGTTTGATCCCAAGCAGTCACTTTTTTTTTATTAGCCACTAATTTCCCAATACTGGGCAAAGGCCTCCCTACTCTCCATCCACCTGTCGCTGTCCAGAGCTGCCAAGGACCAATCGGGACCCACTGAGTCGTATGTTTGGCCCATTGATCGTCTGACATGCGGCAGATGTGTCCAGCCCAATTCCAGTCACTTTACTTTGTGTAAATTATTTCATCACCACTGCTTTTAAAACGGTAAAGGAAAACATCGTGAGGTAACCCCGCCTGTCATAGAACCGAGAATTCAAAGATATCTGACATCCACTAACCCGCACTGTGCCCTCGTCGTGAATTATGGCCCACTCCCTCTCACAGAGAGGAGGCCTGTGTCCCTCAGTGGAAACATTATTAAATAAGTATTTTTGTATCTATATGGTGGATAAAATGTTATGAAACAAAAGTTGTTGACAATAAAATGGTTCCTTGTCCGTGTATGCATATTTATGGGGTTACTGTAACGCATGTCTTTCTCCCATACAACAGCTAGTCGTCAACTCAGTAGTCACCCCTTTATGATGATGGCTATCCTAAAAGTATTTTGTCCTTACAGCTTCAGGATGGCACACATGTTTCCGGATTGTGTCGGAGAGGTCGACGTCATTTCCGGCGCTGAGTGCATCAAGAAACTGCTCAAGTTACCTTATCAGCCTAACGGAACTGTAAGTTAAATCAATATTTTTTTCGTTCCCTTATCTGCGGCGTATTTGTGTAATACACTAACATTAGGAATTATAATATAATTTAAATTATAATAATATTTCTAAACTAGATAGCAAAATGAAATGCTTGGCTATTTTCCTAGATCTTTCCAAGGCATTCGACACTGTGTCTGTTCCCCACCTTTTATCCAAGTTAGAAGCTACTGGCATTCGCGGACATTCCTTAAAAATTTTCCAGGATTACCTGTGTGATAGAAGCCAATGCGTCAAAATAAATGACGTTATTAGTGACACTAAATCATTGAGTTTCGGCGTTCCTCAGGGGTCAATATTGGGTCCTACCCTGTTTCTTATTTATATCAATAATTTATGTAAAATGTCTAACAAACTGTTCAATTTATACTTACGCAGATGATACGGCCTTGCTTCTGCACGGTAGCAACTGGCCGGAAACAGTAAAATATGCGGAACATGCTCTAAACTCAGTGATGAAATGACTTTCAAATAACATGATTACCTTAAATCTTAAGAAAACAGTATACTTACCTTTCTCCTTACTATCCACCAACCTCCCTCCACCGGATTCAATAACACTTAGAGCTCATACTTGCTCACTCGGTCTATCTTCTTCACAATGCGGCTGTTTGCAACTCACAAGGTGTGAGTCTGTTAAGTATCTCGGAGTCTATGTAGATAGTTCTTTGAGCTGGAAACCTCACCTTAGCAATCTCACATCGCGAGTCCGCAAGTGTATATTTATTTAAGAAACTAAGGCACTCTGCGGAATATTTCACAATTAAAACTGTTTATTATGCCCTCTGTCAAAGCTTAATAAACTACTGCATCACAGTGTGGGGTGGGACACCCAAGACAACTCTACTGCCTCTGGAACGAGCACAGAGAGCTGTCCTCAAGGTGATGACCTCGAAGCCGTTTAGATATCCCAACTCGGCGCTCTACACCGAATGTCAGGTCCTCACTGTGAGGCAGCTCTTTGTTCTTGGCACTATTTTGCGCAAACATCCCTCTGTGGTATACAATCCGAATGCTGCAAAAAAACGTAGATACTACGAAGTATGCTCAACTATGATGTAGAACGGCCCATGCTCAACGTCATTATGATATCCTGTCTAACCATTTATATAATAAAATAAATCAACTATGCACCATCGCTCCCATGTGCCTTAATGAATGTAAGACCAAGGTCACAAAGTGGCTATTGACACTGAGTTACGATAAGACTGAAGATTTACTACATGTATCAATCGCTTAATCTAATTTCAAACCGGGTGTAAATCGGTTAATAAAGTCATATACTTATAATTATATTTATACAGGATTGCATAGGCGCAAGTTTCTCACCATATTTATCTCTTTCTCTTCTATGCATTTACTAGTAAGTAGTTATCTTAATAATAATGTACTGTGCTCGTCCTACAACTACTGATACTATGTTTCAAATTATAGGCGAGGACGCTGGCACCTTAGACACAAGTTAAATCTTACTTTGGGTGCCAGAGTTCTTCAAAATCACTTTTCCTTTGTTGTAATGTTGCATAGTGTATAGATAAGTTTTTGTGTACAATCTGAAGTTAATAAAGAAACTTTTTTTTTTTATTTTACTTTCATTTTGACAGTTCAATAATACGTCATTGAGTTCAACGGCATTGATTACGTTATTTACGACTCGTAAAGTTTTGTGGTATAGGGACACAAAATCCTACTAATATTATAAACGCAAAAGTTAGTGAGGATGGATGGATCAGTAGTTTTTGCAACATAGACTTGCCCTACTGTTGCTTTGCTTTGTTGTGGCACCGGGTTCGCATTCCCTAACTACTATGAATATTTGCGACCACGGTAATTATTTATTTTGCGGGTGGATTGAAAAGTTCTAAGTTTTGTATTGCGTGCGAAGTGAAATGTTAATGCGTAAATGATTTTGTTGTAAAGAATAACTGCTTAGTTTGTGTGTCAAAGTAAGCAGTGTTTTATTTAAGTTTTAAAAATGTTATCAAGTAAGTGAAATCTTTGTAATAAATAAAAAAATAAAAAAATGTTTATTTCATCAACTCATGTAAATAACATTGTTAAGTTTGGAGTCACCTTTTAAGCAAATATTTGCTTGTATTAGGTGATTCCGCTCCTCCAGTTTACATTAACTATAATAATATAATAATAATACATTTATTGAACCAATGTTACAGTAAGTTATTACCTTAAAATTAACTTAACTTAACATCAGTCTGTAACCGTTAGCAATCATCATTTGGATCTTTACGGCGGTCCCCAAACTAGGCGGGACCTGTACCTGTAACTGGACGGGACTGTACATGTAACTGTACATATATGTGAAAGAAAATAAACAATTGAAATTTTGAAAGCATGCTAAAATTAAAAAAAAATGAAAAACAATACTACTAATAATTTAAAAGATTATTATGAATAAGGTATGCGCACTGGGTTTTGGATATGTGTGAAGTGGGGGTGTGTGTGATGTAGGGGTGTGTGTGTTGGTGTGGGAGGTGTTGTTTTTTTGTGTACTTTTTGTTTTAGTCCAGCGACAAATTGAATCTATAGATTATATATTATGTATTTTTATTTTATTTTAATTTTATTTATTAGGGACAAAAAACAGTTACATGTTAAGTTCAACAATTATGATTAATTACACAAATAGGTAAACATATAACCCACACCACTGTCCACGGATTAATATAAGAACGAGTTAGGAACGGAAATGAATTAAGTGAATATAAGTTAAGATTGCGGTAAAAGAGAATTTATAGCTAAGGTTTTAAATTTTATACTGGAAAGAGAGAATATATCTATGTCAATGAAGTGTGTGCTATAGGCCTCCACAAGTTGACGAAGAGGCACTTGCGCCCCGGCGTTAGTCCTGCATGAATCTACATGGAACAACCGGGGCACGCGTGCCGCCCGTCTGATAACGGTTCTAGGTACTGTATAGCGTAACTTATTAGTGATTTCAATACAGTTAAATCTATTGTTACACAAACCATGCAACATCATGGCCCCCAATATTTTGGGAATTATGTGAATGTGTGGAGCATAGCCTCGATTTCTTCGTAATCTTTGCTTAACAATCATTCAGTACTAAGTATCTTTTTGCAGTCGTGTAATTCTTTTTATTAGTCTAAACTGTCCCACTGCTGGGCAAAGGCCTCCCCTATATCCTTCCAGGAACTCTTTTCCCGCGCCACATCGAACGTAATTTCTTATTGAGAAATAAATTTCTTTAACCATAAACTGTCAAACGTCAATTTTATTCCTCGAGTAAAGTTTACTGGCAATGGAAAAACCAGCCCTCAGTCATAACAAATAAAACTCATAGTCATAACACAGAACTACAGATGAAAGGGTGAAGGTCACTTGAACGAATTAATTTTTTCGTCGGATGCCCTGACTGTTTTCCAGGGGGTCTACTCCGAAGTAGTAGCCGAATGTTCGGGGCCGTTTCCTGCTACGAAGATACTATTTGGTTCGGTCGGTTCCGATCCTACACTACTATACACTTTCGAATATTGACTACGGTCCCGACCCAACTGAGCTGATCCGAACTTTTTTCGCATTTTTTCAATAATATTCGGTTCGGCCATGTGTCGGTCCGATCCGAACATTCGCACTTTGCACTTCGGAGTAGGCCCTCCGATTATTAAATCCATTAACCCAACTCTTCACTTATTTGTCTGCAGGTAAGCATGATGGTCCATCGCGTAGAGAACACTCTTCTTCTGGACGACTTCGATGTCTACGACTACCTCATGAAGTCGGAGTGGTCTTGGCTGAAAGACTTTTTCTATGAAAACATATTGAAGACTATGTCGGAACAGGTGAGTGCCTTAAACCCATCCTCTAAAATAAAAAATAGAATAGAGTACTCTTTACTAAGTACACCATATAAATTACAGACAAAAAACATAGACATTTTACAAAGGGTGACACAATGGGCGGTCTTATCGCTAAGAGCGCTAATAAAATAACCCACGAAATACAATTTTTGACGTAAATTCAAATCACTTTATGAAAAGGAATATACTTTAAACATTATGCTAGCAACACTAAAATAAAACAGCATTCAAATATGGGAACAATGAATATTTTTAGATATTTAAAAAGAGGTTTACATGAAGTCAGTGGTCAACACAAAGCTCACGGATACATTGTTTCTGGGCTATAAATACCTTATTAATAAGAACAGAATTCCCCCGTAGCACAATGTCGTATCTAATGTTAGAAACTACGTGACCATAATACGCTAAGAGGGCTGCTTTGAGGTTGGCAGTTGTACAAAGTCTCCACAAGGCAAAAGCGAAACGATTCATCTTATTTGTGACCTTTATGTAGTGAGGTTACCATGTGTAGCCACTATACCAGCCAAGAAAAAATGGCTACGTGTGCTAGGTTAATTCTTTAATCGGAATAAGTGATCGTAAGGTGAGAATTTGATTTTGTTTTTGTAAACAAATATGTTTTTTTGGAAAAACAACTTTAATGCCGACACATAAAGTTCAGTTACCCTGGCGCTTTCGTCATTTGGCTCCTAAACTCGTTTTGCTATACAGATAGTGCCATCCACGAAGACGCGCCCCACTCCTCCTTCTAATCGCTTAGTGTCGCCGCACACGAGCCACTCGCCACAGCCACAAACGCCGCCACTAGAAGCTTGAAGAAGAAGATTTGAAGCGTGTGGCCGCCACCGGCGCCAACCGTGTGCGGCGAGTCCATATAAAATGTATGAAAAATACAGGAAATATGCCAGTGGCGGCGTTTTGTGGTTGTGGCCGGTGGCCCGTGTGCGGGAGCCCTTACAGTACAAGTGAACAACATTCCGCTATTGTTTTAGTTTTGTCGATACATAACCCCACGACCCCACGCCGCCCCCAGGCGGGCCCCACGTTGGGCGCCACTGTAACGGCTAGGGCTTTGCAGGTAGGCTGCGCAGGCCGTTAACAAATTAGGTAGGTTAAAGAAACACTTAGCCAAGGTTCATAGGTATAATCTGAGGTTTACAATAGATAAGTAGACTAGGTCGCGGGTAAGGACACACTGTCTTTCTGAGCACTAACATGTGTAAGGTAGTAAGGGTACCGTCCTTGGTTCTCCGGGATGCAGGTATACAGGCCCGGGATCAGGCTTGCCAGTCGGCTTCAGGAAGCCAGTCAGGCCACAGTAGGCCGCAGACCGCGCTGCGATAGTAGGCCGCCGGTAGCGCGCGGATAGGTGTGCGTGCAGCGCACAGTATGGCACACATGCAGTGCGCGGTTCAGCTACGCGTGCAGCGCGCAGTATGTAAGCTTCCCTGTCCTCAGCCTGAGACCCTCACAACGCTACACAAACTAATTACTTCATCATCTTCCTAGCCTTTTACCAACAATGTTGGGGTCGGCCTCCAGTCTAACCGGATGCAGCTGAGTACCAGTATACAAAGTAATTAGTTATTACTGGGGAATAAGTGTGTATCGAAAAAACTAAAACACTAACAGAATTAACAAGCGATAACCACTAGCGATTAGGAAGAAAAGTGGGGCTTGTGTTCGTGCGTGGCCCTACCTGCCCCGTGGAGCCCAACGTGTGCGCACCCCGCAGGAGCGCACGTCGCTGACGCTGGCCCCGCCCCCCAGCTCGGCGCTGCAGCTGACGCACAAGTTCCTGTCGCACTCGGTGGCCGAGCGCCCGCCGCCGCCGCAGCCTCTTCCCGACATAGCCACCATGTGCCTCACAGATAAACGTAATGTATAACTTGTAGCAGTATCTATAACGCGTCATACTAACGTCACGCAAATCCTGCATCTCGCAAGCAGAGTTTACCGCGCAATTAGCATATATACAATTTACCAACATCAATCGTTGGGCAGTTGCCCGCCAGACACAACACCCGTCTGGTCGGAGGATCCTCCCTTTTCTATGGGGGATGAGTGAACTTTACCCTGTTCCTCAATACCTTTTGAAACTCTTACTTTATTTATTTTGGATCAATGCTTTGAAATATTATGTCCCCTTTCGGCCTTCTTAATTATTTAGATCCTAAGATATGATAAAAAAAAAACAAAATTTGGATAAGATTTTAATGTCTTTTTTATATTTTTTTTTTAATATCATATAAACTATTGCTTGACTGCGATCCCGCCTGATGGAAAGCAGTGATGAGATGGTTTTCTGGAGTAAATATTTACTTTCGTGCTGTCATTTTTCATCGGTCTAAACGCTTTAAAAACGTGAGAGTTTATTTCAAATGTAATTAAAATTTGACTCAAAATTAATACTATCTACAGGGTTATTTGTAAAACACCAGCAACCTCTTCAGAGGTCATTGTACTCATCATTATGAACAACTTTTACTATCGGACCAAACCTAAAATCGCGAAAAAAAAATCAGCTGCTCCCTCATTTTGACGATTATTATTATTATAGTTTTCGAACTTCAGTTAAAATATCACTGCTTTTCTAAGTAAATCCAAATGGCTTTCCGGATGAAGTGGTTAAAATCTTCCGTCCCTTAAGGAGTCTTTCACGTAAGTTCTCAATGAGGGAAGATTTTAACTAACGGTACAGCTATACCACACAAGAATTCAATACTAAATTCCTTCACAGGTCCTTTCCTCCCGGAACCAGAAACTCGACCAGAGGAGCCTCCAAACGAGCATTTATACAACCGCAACGTGCACTGGACTTTCGAAGACATCCACATGCTTATAGGAAGCGACCTACCGATCTTCGGCGATAAAGACAGACCCTGCGTCAGTCTACGCTTGAGAGACGCTCGGGAACCCATCAACGTCCTTACTGGCATAGACTACTGGCTCGACAACCTCATGTGCAACGTTCCCGAAGTCCTAATGTGCTACCATTTAGATGGAATCGTACAAAAATACGAACCGATGAAGACTGAGGATCTCCCAAACATGGAAAACTCGAAATTTTCTCCGAAAGTCATCAGGAATGTTGCTCAAAATATCTTGTCTTTCCTAAAGTCGAATGCGACGAAAGCTGGACATACTTATTGGCTTTTCAAAGGGCCTCATGATGACGTTGTCAAGTTATACGATTTGACGTCACTCTGTCCTGATAGTTTAGACAACCCTTTCACTACCCCTGTGGCTATGCTTCTGTATCGAGTAGCGAGGAACATGTGTGTGACGAACAGGTCGAAACATGTCCGGCAGCTGTTGGAACATGTCATAGAGTTGTTGAAGGTGGAGAGGTATCCACAAATTATAGCGTCTTCGCACTACATGTTAGCGGATTTGTATGTGCCTGCTACTACGAATCCTGCTGACCCGGACTTCAAAGGCGAGTTTTTATTAGTATTTTTTTAGAATAACTTAGATGGTCAATTGCTACATGAAAGTGGACCTTGGCGCCGGTTCACAAACTAAACTAAATTTAAGTTCAGTGCGTCTTTTTCTTTCTATTTCATTAAGAAAAGGACAGAATGAATGAATGAATGAAGTGCACCGATCCCAGCGTGGTTAAACCAGACTCGATTAATCGAATGAACCCCAAGATTCGCACTAGCTCCTGTAGCTCATGTTCATGGTGTTACACTACAGCGACCATTGCATATCAAGGAGTAGACCGGGAGGCGCGGTAATTGTAGGGAAGACGTGCTCGTAGGAAAGGGTAGGATTTAAGAGCCTACCGGATATGCATCCTAGAGTAAGCATTGGACTAGTGGAGAGATGGGTGATATTTGTCTATGGATGGGCATCTTTTAACGACGTCGCGGCCAGGTGCTTCAGGTCGAGCTTCACCTGTGAATCTTTTGGCGGGGTTTCAACTAATTTCTCGGCTCTTTTCTATGTCCTTGCTCTGCTGTGTTAAATGTCTTCGTCATAAGTCTTGCAACTGTCAGCGTTTTACTGCCAGTGTTTTTGTAAATCTCACTAGCAGGTTTCTTGATCTTATTTATGTGTTCCGCCGTATCCCTCCAAAAATTGATTCTCTTGTATTCCCCCGAAGTATTTCATGTCCTATTTTAAGTTGTCGTTCCATGTGTAAATAGGTCGGTAGTGTATGCAGCAGGTGCAGGTCGCGGCGCCTATGAACATGTGCGATTTAGCACATCCTGTCGGTCTTGATGCGTTTTGTTACTGTTTTTGCTCCTAAGATTTCATGCATTTCCTTTTGTCTTGATTTATTCCTAGCGTGGTTAATCAAGTCTCTCATGATAACTCGCTCAAATAGCGAGTACATAAATTCTTTTACCTGCAAGCCGTTCTTCATCTAAGACAGCGCCTGACGTAAATTGACGTATTTTTAGTAGGCAATTTTTTAATCACGTCTAAACTGTCTATATGGAGTATCTAAATTTGACAGGGATGTACCTTTCTACCAGTAAAACCATTTTTAGAGTTGGATCATTAACTCCGGAGATTACCCTCTCTACATACATACAAGCAAGCAAATTTTACCTCTTTATAATATAGATATCTCCACATCTCTATTCCTTTTAAAATACTCCTCTATTATCATCACATTTTAGATGAAAATTCAGGCGAGGATCAAGACTTCGTGAATGCCGACTACCCTCCAGAACCCCAGGACATTTGTTCGGACAACGCGGTGGACGTAACAGAGAGGACAGATCAGTCAGACAGCGAGGCGGACACCTCGCTCGCGCTGCAGATCAGGGGACTGGAGCTGAGGGACATAGGGGACAGGGTGCGGAATACTGTCGGGGTGAGTTACTTAGCGGACATTTGTTCAACAACGCGGTGAACGTAACAGAGCGGACAGACAGCGAGGCGGACACCTCCCTCGCGCTGCAGATCTGGGGACTGGCGCTGCAGATCTGGGGACTGGCGCTGAGGGACCTTGTTTTGTAATAAGGGGATATGTTTAGAATTTATTTTTGTAAAGAAGTACACTCCATGTCGTTTGTTATTATGGTAAGTTTACACTCTAACATTTTTGACCCAAAACCTCGCCAATCACACGGTGTCGTTGGTGGCAGCGCAGGTATCACTTTGGCTGCATGTTATTTGGGACACAAAAGGCAAAAAGCTACAGGAATTATACATTATTTTTAAATGCCAGCGTGTATGTCTAAACATTACAACAAAATAATTGACCACACAGGAAGGTAAAGAGTCTACAGCCGCGGGCACCAGTCTGGGCTCGTCGCCGCCCGAGCGCTGCGGCCGCGCGCTCTCTCACGCGCTCAAGGGACTTCTGGCGTTACACAACATTACTATAAACAAGTGCAAGGTTTGTAATAATATAGATTAACTGAGGCTTTTACAAAAACACATTAAAAAAAAGCTAAAATGAGTAAAATTACTTTAAAACTGTAATTTTGTGGTTAAAAATAAGTTACCAATAAAGTTTTGTGACAGTAAATTCGACTAAAGAATTAATTTTTCAGATGTGGAGTGCCAAATCCGTAAATTGCGAAAATCATTCAAACTAGTCTTGGTGTTGATTTTGATAAAAAATAAAACTGAAAAAATCGAATAATAATAATATAATGTAATAATAATAATGTATTTATTTATCCCACAAAGTACAATTACAGTAAAATAGAGGTGTTACAAAAATATTGTAGGTACTAGGACTTGTGGGAGTCAGGAATCCAAACTAGGATACCCTGTGCTATGGACTCCTGGCCCCCCCCCGCCGAGACTGGAATTTTCACAAATAATTACACGTAAGACATGTGACAAAAAAAGAAAACAATAATAAAAAAAGGAAAAGGTACTAATAAATCAAATGGAAAAAAATAAATAAAAATGCGTGTGTGTGTTTGTTAGCGTGCGAAGTGTGAGTGTGAAGTGGAAAGTGTCGTGTGTGTGGTGTGCTGTTGTGTGTGTGTGTGTGTGTGTATGTGTGTGTGTGTGTGTGTGTGTGTGTGAGAGTAAGATGGTGTAGTTGTGTGTGCGTATAAAGGTGGATGTGTATACGAATGTGTTCGTGAAGGGATGGCTGTATGTATTTTATGAAAACGCTAGACTAGGATAAGATTGTGAGCAGTTTTTCAGTTTCTTCATAATCAAGTTCCAAAAGCCACTGTGTAAGCTTCTTTTTACATTCTATCTTAGACAAATTAACAATTGCAAGAATGTTGTTAATTTTATTATATAATCTGCTTGCTCTGAAATTGAAGAAATTCTGGGCAAAAGATGTTTTTACCGGATTTGTTTCACAGACTTCATAAAATCGCCTAGTATTAACCTTCTGCTTAGTTGTAGAAACGTCTATAGAGGAGTGGTTTTTTATAACTGTTAATAGTATATAAAGCTGTCTGAATAATATAATAAAATAAGAATAATACCGTTTTACTACTTGAAAAATTTACCCATTTATTCCATTACTCATGTTTGTCAAAGTTATAAAGTCAACACATTTAGTAACTATACCACAAAATTACGCATTCACTTACTACAACTATACCTTTAAATCTCTCCCAAACAGGAAGAAGAACGCGAACGTCTAATACAACAAATAATAATAGAAGAACAACACCCAAAGATGGCGAATCCGTACGAACCAATCAAAATGAGCTATGAGCCGATCACAACAGAGCCGAAAGCCGACGCCAAAGAACACTCCTCTCGTAGCCGAAGACGAAAACGGGAGCGGAAAATCAGCGATAAAACAGCTAACTGTTTAATCGAAACAAAATCGAATATCGATAAAAATGCCATACAAATCCTTAAAGAAAAGAAAGTTTATTCAACGTGGCATGAACCTAATCGAGATGACAATTTTGCCTGGAAACTTCACTTAAAAACTATTTTGTACGAAAAAATATGTCTAGCGTACGCCACTCTAGCAGAATACAGTTATGCAAACGAACAGTACGGGTTCTCTCTAAAATATATCGATATGGCGAGCAAATGTCAGAAATTACTATCGAATATGATTATTAAAAGTAAAGTGGTCGGTGCCGGGGCGTTGATTGGTCGTGTCGGTGATAATTACTTCCAAATGAGTAAGAAATGGCATCGGTTGGAGCAGTTTAAGAAGCAATTCGAGACGGACCATGATATCGATAGTAAGATACGGTTGGAGTTGGAAAATGATATGGTGGAAGAAGTAGATCATGTTATTGCCGATGAGTTTGAACTTGGTGAGTTTTTTTCATGTATTTGACTTTTCGGTAGATTTATTTTTAGTTTTCTTAAAATAGATAGGAATAGGTGGAAGGAGAGAAGGGTGGCCTTTGCCCTGCAGTAGGGCACAATATGTTTGTATTACTCTGTAGCGGTATCTACAAACGCCACATGCGAACTACGCGTCATACTGACGTCACATAAAATCCTGCATCTCGCAAGCAGAGTTTACCGCGCCGTTAGCTTATATACAACGGCTCGACATGAATCATCGGGCAGTTGTCCGCCAGACACAACACCCGTCTGGTCGGTTAAGATATATAATTATGATGCTTTAAAAATGTAGTTTCATAATTTTTCTTAGTATCAATCAATTTTATACCATTTTAGCTTCAGTTTTTAGGACCTCAAATATAGTATAAATGGATGTTCTATAGTATTGTTTCTTGTTCTAAACTTAATTCAACATAACGTTGCTTATTTCCAACCTTGTAATGGTAAACAAAAGTTACCCAATATTGTTGCAGCAACATCTTGTGTCGCTGGCAACACGTTACTGTCTGCAATGCATGCAGAATGTGTGTGAAACGGTTCACAAATCAGGCAACTCCAATACAGTATCGGTATAGGATATCGGTATATCTACCGGGGTCTAAAGTCTTCCCATTTTTTAGTTTAAATTGAAATATGTCTTAAATTTCCGCACCTAGCTCAGTTAAAACCCCCGTCCCCTCCCCGCAGACATCTCCCTGCCCACCAGCGAGGTGTCGGCCATGCTGTCGTCGTGCGCGACGTACCGGCGCGCGGCGGGCGCGGCGGGGCGCGCCGAGCTGCTGCGCCGCCTCGCGTCCGTCGGGAACGAGCTCGCCGTGCGGCACATGAACGACGCGCAACGTACGTACACACACACCGCTGATCTTTGTTTCATATTATCATGCGAGGTCGTATTCCCGAAGATAGACGATGATCGCCGAAGGGTGCTGTATACACAGCTGCACGATTCGACGAGCTTGCCGTACGACGCATGTGCGATGCGCAACGTACGTAGCTTTAGTGCTACAAGGATCTTTTTGCTCCTAAATGACACGAACAGGGGGGCGTTATTCGTAAACACTTGTGAAATTGTCACAGAAATTGTATTGAAACAAAAAAAAAACAAATATTAAAAACAAGTCAAGCAGCATTCGTTTTTAGTTGTTGTTTACAGTACTATAGTCTACGTCTATTTGAGATATAACTACCGATAAACGAGGCGACAGCTATGTTAGAAGATGCGTAGAGTGCAGCAAGCCCACCTGGTTAGATAAGGGCGGCGCGTCGATAAAAAAAACATCTTGTCAATTTTCATAGTGATTTCGTTAGTTCCAATGAAAGCCACTAAGTCAGATAAGCTTGCTGCACTATAACGTCAGTATGCATAACAAATACAGGCTTAACATGTCATTCCGTTTATGTCCCAAGCTGTCATATTGCAACTAGGCATGTGGGCTTCCCCCCCTTTTTGATACAAATGTCTGTTTTAATAGTTCCGATTACTTCCATTAACGTTTACAAATTTTGTCCCATTTCTGATAAAATCTATTTAGCATCCAAACACTTTAGCTTACCTAGTAAAATGTGTCTGACATTTTTAAACGCCATGGATATGGCCATGGGTATATCCACAGTGTTTAAAAATGACAAACTCGACTTGACTTTTATTTGATTTTGTATGAGCTTTTCTATATTATCACATTTAATTAATTCTCTCCATTTATTATAACGGACACACACTTTCCTATGTGTTGGTTATTCCAGCGTATGGCACTCGTGTGTTGCAGCTAAAAATCAGCGTCAGGTGGTACACTTGTGTTGTCATCTGACATTATGCGGAGCGGAGGCCCTTTTGGCATTATATTATTTGTTTTCTGTTTTTATAGTTTTAAGGTGTATTTATTTTGCTGTAATGCCAATAAACGCATTTTTCGTTCTTTCTTTGTAATTTCTATTTGACAAAAGATAGATATAACATTGTTATGCACTATCTTTCTAATACAGAAGAAGAAGAAGGTGTATTTATTTTGCTGTAATGCCAATAAACGCATTTTTCGTTCTTTTTTTGTAATTTCTATTTGACAAAAGATAGATATAACATTGTTATGTACTATCGTTCTAATACAGAAGAAGAAGAAGGTGTATTTATTTTGCTGTAATGCCAATAAACGCATTTTTCGTTCTTTCTTTGTAATTTCTATTTGACAAAAGATAGATATAACATTGTTATGCACTATCTTTCTAATACAGAAGAAAAAGAAGAAGGTGTATTTATTTTGCTGTAATGCCAATAAACGCATTTTTCATTCTTTCTTTGTTTAAAGATGTCAGAAACATTTTTTAACGCATCTCCAGTCTTTAGAAGCTATAAGGTTTTTAACTAATTTTCTTGCCCATTCTTCTCCATACGAAAACTACCTTTTGGAAGGGGCGACTAGAATCAATTTTATTTTAATTTAATTTAGACGGTCAAAAGTGCCTTTTATGTGTCTATTTGAAATAAATGATTTGACTTTGAACCCTTATAGCTTCTCAAAACGGCTGATTCTCTCCACTACACTTTTATTCTCTACAGAAATCTACATGAAATACATAGAAGAGTCGGAGTTGGATGCTAAAAGCTCGAAAGCCAAACTCCTGCTGAAACAGTTCACAGTGACGTCACGCAAATCTCTGGAGTGTTTAGACGAAGCCACAGAGATCTTCAAACAAGTGAATGATATGCCTAACTTGGCTCTCTTGTACTGTAATAAAGGGAGGTACTTGAGATTCAAGGCGCATTGCGATCAAGGTGGATTTAGGTAAGTAATAAACTTTTCGTTAAATTCTTCTTTTTTTTTCAGGATAATGTATTAAATTTGTTTTGGATATAGCGACCGTAATATCTTGGATACGGGCGAGATATATGGAAGGGGCTTGTAAGCTACGCTTGCCGCGGTTGGGCCGTGGATCTTGAAATACCAAGACCCCTCCGCGGCTCGGAAAGCACGTTAAGCCATTGGTCCCGGCTGGCATTCATGGATCTTTGACAGTCGTTACGGGTCGTCAGAAGCCTGAAAGTCTGACATCCAGTCTTACCAAGGGGTTTCGTATTACCCAGTAACTGGCTTGTGGAGGTCAGATAGGCAGTCGCTCTATGTAAAATACTGGTACTCAGCTGCATCCGGTAAGACTGGAAGCCCACCCCAACATAGTTGGGAAAAGGCTAGGCAGATGACGTTCGAGATATATGGTCTAGTCTCAAGTTGTCGTATACTCGATGACGAACATTTCGTTTATTTTGGTCTACTTCATTCTTTCAAAATAATCGTTTCATTTTGATGGACAAACCTTTAAAGAAATTTTCTTAAAAGCAACATTTTAAAGTAACAGAGACATGTGACTTTACGATGACTTAAATGAGGGTAGCGGGATCGTCCGAAAGGGTTACCGCTGCCCTGGAACAGAAAGGGCTAAGGAAGGAACACGGGTGGGTTTTAGTCAGTAAGAGTCTGACACTCCCTTCCGCTCCACCCAGAGCGGGAGGGGTCATTTGATGATTTCCCATCCGCAAAAAAAAAGTGGTTAATTGAGAATAACGAAGCTTTTTTTTCCACTTGTAAACAATTCACCTGCCACGTTACCTCTCCGATACTCTTGGTTGACAGGTAGAGGGTGCGGACATTGCTTTGTACCTTTATAGTGCACAAAGTTAAATAGATAATTATGTTTTAGATAAACCGTTATATTTTCTCACAGCACTGAAAAACGTCGCCTTTACAACGAAGCAGAGGAACTGTACCTGTCGGCCCTCTCTTTGCTGGGCCCCAGAGAGACTTGTGGCGCCAGCTCGGTGTGGGAGCTCGTGGCGTGGGAGCTGTCCTGTCACCTGTACACACGCGCCGTACTACTGCAGGACGCGCCCGATGTATACAACGTGAGTGTAGTCTGTAACTCTACAGCACTCTACAGTCAGCTCTCTCTATCTCTCTCGGTCAAACATACTATGTGTAGAGGTATCTACAACGTCACATGCGAACAACGCGTCATACTGACGCACGCAAATCCTGCATCTCGCAAGCAGAGTTTACCGCGAAATTAGCATACACACAAACTTCCCGACATCAGTCGTTGGGGCATTTGCCCACCAAACACAACACCGGTCGGAGGATCCTCCCTCTTCTATGGAGGATAAGTGAACTTTACACCCTGTTCCTCATGCCTCTATAATCAGACGTAAACCCACCTATAAAACTAGGGTTATCGGGATTAATACAAATACGCAATCCAAATTGCAAGTAAAATCATTGTTTGTTTCTAGTGTTATTTAACCCGTTGAATATCGTAATTACAGACACAATTTTAAAAAGCCATTGTGTCTCACGTGAGACACAATGGCAAAATAAAATGACACAATAAAATTCATTAGATACATTTACAAAAGTAAATAAACTTATTTACTTTTCTAAATGTATCTAATGAATTTTATTTTAATTGCAATTTGTACAATATCTAATGTTATTTTTTAATTTTTCAACACAATGTGTATGTGTGTGTGTGTGTGTGTGTGTGTGTATATGTGTGTGTGTGTATATTGTTATGAAATAAGACTTAAGCCACCACTCTGCCGTCATACGCTGAAAAGCCGTAACTAACATTTTTATCAAAAATTACTTAAATATAGGTTCGGATTTGCCAAGAAATTGTCTACCTTTCTGTGTAGGTGATAAAGCTGTAATGCGTTTGTAGCCAGAGTTACAAGTATTTGAAAGGGCATTACTTACACCCGAAAACATTGCTCTCTAAAACCCATAATTTTTAGGCTTTTCTACTTAGGGATTGCATATCATTATTTTTTTTACTAAAATCAAGTTAAAAAAAATATCTATTTAATAAATAAAACTGGGTATTTTTAGAATATACTTATATTATTTAACGAATTATAATAAGAGTTCAATCAAGTGAAGTTCATCGACAGTGTTTCAAACCACACTTCAGACAAAACGGTTGGGATCCTGCCGTTTTGCCAAAATTATTTTGACAAAATTTCATTATCCAAACAAAGTTTAGCAACCCTTTTTTATACCTATGCAATATTTGGAATGATTTTAGTACGCACATTATTATCTGATAAAATTTTTACTCGGCAGAATATTACCAAGGATAATATCATTAAGGCATTTAATAATAATTTAATTTGGCCTTTAATCAAATGATTTATTACAACAAAAAATCTTAAATAATAAACATATAGTCAAATGATTTGTTATGAACAAAATATAAAGACAAAAATAACATTTTTTGGGAATTATATAATTTAAAAATGCACTTTTATTTGATGTCATTTGCGTAGTTCTTTGTAAGTTTATGTGCTTAAATTTGTCTGAAACAATTCAAATTTATGGTTACGAAGGACGAACGAAAAATGAACTGCTACCAGAACTGTAGGTTAGGTTAAAATCCATTTTAATATTAGATAATATTACTTGACATGTATAGTTTATAATTTTCATAGAGTTTAGTGAAATTTGCGACGTAACACGCTTATATCTGTATTAAATCGAAATAGCTAGGTTAGACTAAAACTGTGACCACACAACGCCAGAAACATATTTATTTTTGAAGGTCAAACCAAACAATCAAACACATTGTAATTTAATTTGTATATTTTGTGCAACTGACATAAACATTCAAATCTTTTGTCATTGACTAAGCAATTGACTGAATAGAAATGGTAAATTGAAAACTGCCGATAAATATTTGGCTTATTTTATTTTATATTGTAAATATGTTATACCAACTGAAATATTTTAAAATTGGTTAAAGTACTAGTTGTTAAGCAAGTTATTGTTTAAACGTTCACTTGCCAAACATTAGGTTTGCTTTACAATTATTTGTGAAGAGTTTATTTGCTAAGTAATAATTTGGCAAATGAAATTATGCGGAAAATTGTTTGGGAAGTGATAATTAGTAATTTTTTTTTGTTGAAGCAATAGAGACCCAAAACAGTCACTTACTTTTAATGCACTTTGAAGTAATTACGGGTATTCACCAACGGTAACATTATTTATTTTAATTCTTTATTACCAGGGGGTGACAGAAGTCGCAGAAGCATTAAAACACGCTCTCAAATACTGCCTGCTAAGTCCTGGGCCTAGGCAGTACCTGTACCAGTTCAGGGCAGCCATGATATACCACAGACTGGGCTCGCTGTACCACTCGCAGTATCGGTGAGTAAAATAATAATAATCAGCACTCCAATTGCGTAACAAACTTTCACAATCCGAAGAATTTTCCAACCATTGCTTCGTATGTTTGTAAAATTCGCCGTTTCGACAACATAAATAACGCAACCAATGTTGTCGAGTTGTCAAAATGAAAGGCCTTTCAATTGTTACAGTCTTACGCAATAATTATGAAAAACCGGATGACGATGAAATAGTGTTAGTAACGCGAAAAATACAATAATATAGAACCTTCAAAATAGTAAGATTTATAGTGAAAGTGTAGTTTCAAAGCACTCTGAAAACGTTAAAAGAATTTTACAAATACCGTAATTGAAATATTTATAATTATGTAAATAATTGTAAAACCATTTTTTTTTCTCTTCAGAATAACCAACGAAGAGGGACCAAAGCGGCGCACACTACTAAATGCGACCCGAACTAACTACGAACAGGCATCGAACATGTTCGCTTTGTTAGAGGACGCGGGCATGTTCCTCACTGTGCAGCTTGAACATGTCGCCATGTTGGAGGCGCAGTGTGAAGGTAACGTTACATATACAACTACGAACATCGAACATGTTCGCTTTGTTAGAGGACGCGGGCATGTTCCTCACTGTGCAGCTTGAACATGTCGCCATGTTGGAGGCGCAGTGTGAAGGTAACGTTACATATACAACTACGAACATCGAACATGTTCGCTTTGTTAGACGACGCGGGCATGTTCCTCACTGTGCAGCTTGAACATGTCGCCATGTTGGAGGCGCAGTGTGAAGGTAACGTTACATATACAACTACGAACATTGAACATGTTCGCTTTGTTAGAGGACGCGGGCATGTTCCTCACTGTGCAGCTTGAACATGTCGCCATGTTGGAGGCGCAGTGTGAAGGTAACGTTACATATACAACTACGAACATCGAACATGTTCGCTTTGTTAGACGACGCGGGCATGTTCCTCACCGTGCAGCTTGAACATGTCGCCATGTTGGAGGCGCAGTGTGAAGGTAACGTTACATATACAACTACGAACATCGAACATGTTCGCTTTGTTAGAGGACGCGGGCATGTTCCTCACTGTGCAGCTTGAACATGTCGCCATGTTGGAGGCGCAGTGTGAAGGTAACGTTACATATACAACTACGAACATCGAACATGTTCGCTTTGTTAGACGACGCGGGCATGTTCCTCACCGTGCAGCTTGAACATGTCGCCATGTTGGAGGCGCAGTGTGAAGGTAACGTTACATATACAACTACGAACATCGAACATGTTCGCTTTGTTAGAGGACGCGGGCATTTTCCTCGTTGTGCAGCTTGAACATGTCATCGGGTTGGAATAATAATCATTAGAATCAGCAACACAACTTTTTGAGTTAGAATTGGCCTCAAATGTCACGATTTCATAAAATCGTCATTTAATAAGGTAATAATGAACTTAGAGAGTTGTATTGATGGTTTTCATGATTATAATTTATTCTATAAATACATTTTTGTTACGGCCGCGAATCGCATTTAGATCAACATGCAACCTGATCCTGACCTGCAAATTCCAAAAAAAACGTAAGAAAATTAGAATTTCCTTGGCTGGTTGACGCTTTCGCGTTGAGTAGATATGCACGTGTTTCTGCGGCATATAATATTATTTTGCGTGTGTATATATGAATGTACGAAGGTGTTCGAAGGGATGAAGAAAAGTCCGAAGTACACAAGAAGAAGGAAGAAAGTTTATTGCACAGACACAGGTTACAGTCACACACAAGATTTACACTGAGAAGAAGGAGAAGTAGAAATAGAGTAGATAGCTCGAAGTTACGCAGAAATACAGTCAATATTAATCGATTATGATTAATCGATAGACAATGGTCGCGATAAGATCTTGTGAACTTACTGGCGGGGCGGCCCGCGCTTGCGTGAGCGCAACGCAGCGATAGTGACGTCACACACGCGCACGCGCAACCGGCTCGTGTGACGTAAACGTAGCGGGCCCGCTGGCCGCTAGAACATAAGACGCGTCATAGCTAAGCCGGTTAGCTGATTAATAATTATCTAGTAATACAAAATATGTGTTTGTATGTTAAATATTTGTTAAGTAAATTATCATAACTATTTTATTTTGATTTTCTATTTTATCTAATATAAGTTGTTAAGTTACTTTGTAAATATGTATATGAATTATAATTGATTTAAATTTTAAGCAATTACATAATTTATATTAATTTTAAGTTTTATTGGAGTAGGTCACTACACTTTCAATAACTCAGAATTTTCTCCAACAGCTTCACCAAACCTCAAGCTGAAATCCCTCCAGTCAGCCATACAGCTCCTCCGCCAGTGCCAATCCATCATGAAACTGCTCTCAGAGAAGGACCCAGAAGAGAAAGAAGTAGCCAAACCAGAGGACAGTGATGAGAAAAACATAAAAAGCGATCATAGTCTTCTGTCCCTATACGAGAATAGACTGCATTTTATACTAAAAAGTATCATACAGTACTGTCGGTCGAAATCTAATAAGGATTATGAGAAAATTACTGATTTACATAAGAAATTGTATTTTGCTAGTCTTAAGATTAAAAAGAGTGAGGATGTTAGGTTGTATGCAGCGAGCATTTGTGCTGTGTTAGTTAGTATGGATGAAATTAATAAGGAATTTGAATAGGACAGTTTTTATTATCGAGTTGTGCGTTGTAGAGGATGCGTCAAAGGTATTAGCGTTAGTAGTTAATTAGTTAGTTTATTTTTGGAATTTTTTGGACATGTTTTTAATAGAACTTCTACGACACGTCTACGACCGCCGTCGACACGTCTACGACCGCCGTCGACACGTCAACGACCGTCATCGACACGTCTACGTCCGCCGTCGACTCGACGTGGTAAAACTGGTTCTCAGACTTTCGGGCTTCTGACGACCTGTAACGACTGACAAAGATCCACGATCCGCTCGCATGTTTAAGTACGGTACTCTATTATAAAATAGTAATAGTCTTCAAAGCACCGTCTACGCTTGAATAATTTTCTACACTTTTATATAAAAAAATGTCTTTCGAAATTTTTTAAATCTACTTTTCGCTCTTAAACCATCTTTCTTACTGACTACAAGTTTTTATACGGGCATTTCCTGTTCGTTTCCTAATCACTGAACTAAAATTTTGTAAATAGCTTGCTTCGACTGACTTGGCAGTTTCATGTTTACTCTGACAGTTCCAGTTATATAAATTAACATGTTGACTGCCAGACAAAAGACACAATAGAAAACCTATTATTGGCGGTCACCGGTGACCGCGGTGGCAGGCGATGCCTTAAGTTACCATTAATAAGCATTTTGTGAACGCTAGCATAATCAACATAATATAATGTTCCCACTGCTGGGACACAGGCCTCCTCGGTGAGAGGGAGTGGGCCGTAATCCACCACGCGGGCCCAATGCGGGTTGGTAGTTGTCACATGTCTTCGAATTTTTGGTCCTAGGACATGCCGGTTTCCTCTCGATGTTTTCCTTCACCGTGAACGTTAGCGTCGTAATAATAATTATAAGGAAAGCATTTTAAAAGAAATTCAAAATAATGTTAGTTCCTCCAAAAATTCTCAGATTTAAAATGCGTTGAAGGATATACTATCTACCAATAATATGTTCAAATATTATTTGGCGTTAAACGTTGAGTAAAGAGTTTTGTATGTTCATATGACCTGACCAATATTATGTCTGGACTTTTTAAGCGACTGTCACGTTTGAGTTTGTTTCGGCCTTTCTTCTCAGACTAGTCAGATAGGAAACGCCGACCTCATCTAGTTTTTAGAATATGATTGACGTGTAAAAGTGTTTGTACAAACACCTAATTACTAAATAAAATCATCTAACAAGGAAAGGGTTTAAAATAATAATACGTAAATGGGCAACTAGCTTCATCTTTCTGACTGACCGACCCTTTGACAGTTCAAAAGTGCCTGTAATTAGTTTATTTGAAGTAAATGCTTTGAGTTTATCCCAACTCTACCAATTTGTTTAAGTTTGCCGCAAATAAACGTATTTTCTTACTTTCTAAGCGAAAACAGGGATACCATTATTTCCTTGATAGCTCAAGGAAATAATGCTATCCCTGTTTTCGCAGTTACAAGTAACAGAATAAACACAAGTCCTGAAAGTAGTTTGTTCATAATTGACTACTGAATCGATTTCAGTAACTTTTAATGTGTACCTAGGTATTTTTTTAAAATTATGCATTTTGCCATACTGACCGCCAGTTGAGCCAAAGAACATTAAATCTCATTTCTAGGTATTAAGACTCAATTTAATTGAATAAAGTCATGGTAGGGTCAACACGATTTTCTTAATAATAATAGTTAGCTTTCAAATCAAGTATCTTGACTTGGCTCGCGAGGTTGTCGACATGTGGCATGTGGACTCAGCAATCATTGTGCCGATAGTCGTGACAGCCAGTGGGTTAATAGCCAAGAGCCTCGACCAACACCTGAGGAGGCATTCGTTGGGCAGCTGGATCAAGGGCTAGATTCAGAAAGCGGTACTTCTGGACACGGCCCACATTTTCAGGAGGTTCCTCTCTCTGGAGCCCTGACCGCCGGTAGCTTGGACCCTGTTCCCGATACCGGTGGGCTACTATTTTTTATATTTTTAAATGTTTTTATATTCTAATATTTAAAAATATAATTTATATGTATTTATTGAAATAAAGGAAATAAATAGCTTTAAAAATAGTTTTGCTCGTTGTATTATGGTTTTAACTCAATACTCTAATTGGGGTGTATGAAGTCATGCGTTCATTATGTTAAATATTGTCTTACTTATATGTATAAAAAATCCCACCGAATACATAACCTCCTTTTTTTAATCCACTGTTTTTTTAAGTTGGTTAAAAATGTCAAGAAAAATAATGCTCTTTATAACCGACTTCAAAAAAGGAGCTTCTGTATTCGTCCCGTACACAGACTTATATAATTCTGCGGTCCCGTATGAATGTATGTATGATTGTATGTCCGCGATTTTTGCTTACCCTTCTACAATGTTCGTTTAGTCTAAATCCACCTTCGTGTTGAGTACGCGGGTTAAGCAGGATATAAGTTAAGATTACCATGCTGTGTAGAATGGTCTCGAGTGAATTTGAATGCAAGACTGATGTGAATAGCGATATATGTATATTTATTTTATTTCATTGTAAAATACAGAATTTTATACGATAATTGTTGTTTTATTTTATTTTCAATCGGATTTCCATATCTCAGACAGTAAATCAAGTTTTGGGAAAGCGAACTCAATGTCATACAGGACAAAGTTCAAAATCCTTTGCAATCAAACTTTTATTAGTGTTTTATAACAAATGGTCACTCAAAATTCAACTCAGAATACACGATGCTAATGTAGATAGTTGACTGTGGTGACAAAATGTAAATTATTTGAATCTTCAATTAAAGATAAGGGTTATAATTTTTATAGATCTATGATAATTTTATTCTCCCCGTAGTCACGTGTGTTGCTGATTGCTGACGCAGCACGCGATATGAGGCAATGTGCGCGTCACATTCATTCATCAGTCTTGTGCACTAATTGTGCTAAGTGTAATTGTAAGTTGTGTCCTAAAGTGAATAACTTGGAATCCCTTTTTTCAAAAATATTTCAAAAACAACGTCCTGGTTCAAAAATAATGAAATTTTCATCTTCCCCTTGTGACATCATCATGACATCTCCTGTTTGAATGTGGAATAGGTGAATGCACACGTGGACGCACACGGTCAATGACCTTAACTTTGAGCACCGTCAAAAAAATAATAATTAAAGATAGCGTGCATTTCGAAAAAAATTAGGAAATACCAAAAGAAATAAAACACAAAATTAACACGAAGTATAAAACAATTTATTCGTAACAAAATAATTATGATTAGACGTTAAAAATAATTATGTACAGTAGAAATATTTAACTATTATCACAAATAGTTGCGTCCGCCGCGGTCCTAGCTTCCACTAGTTTGTACTTAAAGTGTTGTAACAACTTAGCTTAAAGTACCTACCTCCTAACATGTTAGGGGCTAGCCAGCTTTGGGGTCACTTTCGACCCCAAAGATAGAAAAAGGAACATAAATAATAAATTATACTTAGAGGGCAAACTGCTGGTAAATTCTCTACATGAAATTACAAAACTTGGTCCAATATTTATTTAGAAATAATTATTTTTTCTATATTTTTGCTGACTGGAGGTCAAAACTGTACGTATAAAAAATATGAATAATAATGTACCGGTATCTACAACGCCACATGCGAACTACGGGTCATACTGACGTCACGCAAAATCCTGCATCTCGCAAGCAGAGTTTACCGCGCAACTAGCATAAATATACAGGGTCCAATTAAAATAGATGGACAAATTTTACCACAGCGCTCAGTACGTCTAACCAAAGATATCCAAGCAAAAAAAACACTGATTAAAATGATTATATTTTGACCTAAAATAATGGGTAGATACTTGCACTCGCGCCCCACTGCGCGCATGCTCGTAAGTAGGTACATAGTCAGTTCTGTTACATCCTTACATCATTCTGTATTTAACCAAAGTGTTTATCCATTGGGTAACCAACATTTATAAGTGTATTTTTGTTAGCTGATTATTTTAATTGTAAGTATCTAATGCGTTTTTGTTATATGTATATTTTTTTTACCATTGTCCTTATTTTGGTGGTCTGAATGATTTCTAAAAGTTTGTCCACCTATTTTAATGGGACCTTATATACAAACGCCCAGACACATATAAAAATATGATTACACTGGAATAAACAGTCATGATTTTGATCTCCAGTCAGCAATGACAATAGCGCGAAGAATATGCCTCATTAGGAAACTAGAGATTCAATGAAGGAGTTAAATTGTACTGTCGGCTAAAGAGCATACAGGACAGGACAGATACGAGTATAACAATTTTAATTTGTCGCCAATACAAAATACAGTCCATTTAATTAAAAATAAGGTTTATTTTTGTATTGCAACACAACTTTAAAATGTAGAGGTTGTTGGTACCCTCTATACCTACCTACTTATTTCGTTTGTAGACCGTTCTTGTTCCTAAAATGCTGTTTTTCTATCCTCGGTCAAGATAGAAATCGATCATTTCATGTTACATAAACTCGATTCTCGTATTCGATTGTTAAAATTTATTTCTCCATTGAATCCCCCCCCTGGCCCCGACGGCTTGCCCCGTTAATACTAATATCTAGCGATTATTCATATAAACATCAACACACATTATAAATTCGGTTTACACTATCACTTTATGCCTTCTCTGGCTTGGACGGCCTGTGAACAAAAGAAAAAATATTAATATCATAATAACGTAATAATAATCCCCTGATCGATTTCGGTCATGGTGGCCAATCTCAACGGAGATTAGCAAGGTTCGCAGAAGATATTATAGTGCAGGCGTGTGTGCGCAAACACAGGTGCAGTCTCTGTTCCTTTACTCTCATAGTCCTCAGGGACGGCCGTCCGACCCTCGCGCCCTCGCGCCCACACCACCAACTTCCAACCTCCGGGCTGATACTGAGAAATTCCTTATGGGAAAATCCAATAACACTTTGCCCGACCTGGGAATCGAAACCAGGACCCCATGCATAGAAATCGCGCTTACGACCATGAGACCAACGGGGCAATCGAATGATGTCATAGTAAAAGTCTAAATCAATATAATAACTTCATGGCTGGCTGGGGAAACTCAAGAGACAAGAGAGAGAGAAAAGCAGGTAGTTGAAGGACCCCAAAAGGTAAACTTGCTATTTTTTGCGAACCACAGAAAAGCCAGTCATCATCTGCTCTTTTCCCAACTATGTCGGGGTCGGCTTCCAGTCTAACCGGATGCAGCTGAATACCAGTATTTTACATGGAGCGACTGTTCATCTGACCTCAACCCAGTTACTGGGTAATACGATACCCCTTGGTAAGACTGGTTGTCAGATTTTCGGGTTTCTGTCGACGACTGTCAAAGATCCACGAATGACAGCCGGGATCAACGGCTTAACGTGCTTTCCAAGGCACGGAGGGTCTTGGTATGTAAAGATGGTCACCCATCCACGGCCAACCGCGGCAAGCGTAGCTTAACCTAAACGATTGACCCGTGTGGCTGTTATTACTTAGCCACAACTCCACAAGCCCCTCCACAGAAAAGCCACTACTAAAAGCAACAATTTTAAGAAATTGGGTTAGTAGGTACATACTTAAAAGTCTAAAAGATGGATATTTATTTTATCTCCAAGGCGTATTTTTTTCAGCCATGACAGACGACAGACCTACAACTTTACAAAGGCCTCCCTCCCTACGTCTAATCTGCATTCGCGACATATATCACCAAAAATGTAGGTAAACAAATATGGGTTAGGGTAGTTTACGCTACAACTTCAAACATTTTTATAACTTTTTCAATAGTGCTACTCACTCTGAAATCAACTTAAAATCCATTAAAATAAAGTTGATATTTATTTGACGTTTGACGTCAATTTGAAAAATAACTAAAATTTGAATACCTATATATGCCGTTTACACTTCCTTGTGGGCTTAAATATTGTTTGCGGTCAATGGTAACTTTTGCTTACATTCCCTACACCTTAGTAAAATGAGTGCTCCGGAATACTCACTTGCCAGACAGGATATCCTGGATCTCCTGGAAGCTCTTGCCCTTGGTCTCTGGCACCAGGAACAACGTGAAGAAGAACGCGCCCACGCAGCACCCGCCGAAGATAAAGAACGTGCCGCCCATACCAAGCGAATTGGCGATCGCACTGAAATATCTGTGGGAGAAAATAATATTTAGAGAAATATAATACACCGTTAAATTTTGATCGTTTTAATCCTTAAAAGGGGTCATTGTACTCCTCATTATGAACAACTTTTACTACGGGACCAGCCCTGAAATCGTGAAAAAAGATTTCCATAGATTTATGTTTGCATAACTCGACATAATTTATGGACCAACTGATTTTTTTTTTCAGGGCTGTTCCTCAAGACTCCAACGAATATAATCAAAATCTAATTTAAATTCACGACTTATTTGCCAAAAATGCAAATAAATATATGTTTATGGAAAAATAACTTTCAATCCTACACAAGAAAGTTCGGTTCGGTCACAATAGGCAAGAGAGCACCACCGTCGTATGGTCTATCACCATCATAATTATGAGACAATAGTCAAACGAGCCTGCCAACATAAAAACCGAAAAGTTACTAACCTGGTAATCAAGAAGGACAGCATCCAGCAAAATGCGGTCGCAATAGGCGACGCAATAGCCTTGACTTCAATAGGGAACAGCTCGGACATGACAGCCCAGGGCAACGGGCCCAGACCCCAGCAGTACGTCACGATGAACAGGACAAGGGACAGAATGGGCAGGAAACCGATCTTTTCTACCACTGGGTTGTCGTTTGCATCTAGGATGAAGAACATGCCTAAGAGAACCTGGAAACAGACAAAGAACATAATATCACACGTCCATATTTCTTCGAGTTCCATGTAATAGACGCGTCTAATAGCCGATGCGCGATGCGCGATTCTCAGCCTAATTTGAATAAATGACTTTTGATTTTGGGACGTCGAACGTCCTCCTCCTTTTCGAACGTCTAAATTACACAAGGACCATCTTTATGTAATTTTGTTTGTTTCGTCGAAGAATACTTACAAGTCCAATAGCAGTTCCACATGAGGAGATGAGTAGCAGAATCCTGCGACCGAGACGGTCTACTACCAGCGGAGTGATGAACGATGCAATCACCTGGAACGAAAAAAATATCATATTAATTAACGAATGAATAAAGATGTTTTCAATAACAGTCAGCCCCTCTACCATCTGGTTAACTGGCTAATATTTACTTAATATTGATACCACTGAACATATTGATACCACAGACCATGTTGATACCACTGGCCATTTTGATAGCACTGGATATGTTGATACCACTGGAAATGTTGACACCACTGAACATGTTGATACCGCTGAACATGTTGATACCACTGAACATGTTGATACCACTGGACATGTTGAAGTTAGTTACCTGTACAACACCAATAATGATGGTGGCAATAGCAGAGTCCAGGCTGGAGTTGGCAGCCTCAAAGATGTTGGTCATGTAGAAGAGCACAGCGTTGATACCGCTGAACTGTTGGAAGAACACCAGCGCGCAGGAGATGTAGAACGCCTTGAAGTTGCTGCCGCGGAATACATCGGCGACCTGGAATGGAAAATGAGATTTGTATTAGTAGGTAATCACATATTGCATTCCTCAACGTGTACTTAGGTGGTAACTTATTTGTTGAGATCATTATGTTTTGTAAGGAAACCTGGACTCGTTTATGGACTTGTTTGTCTGCAAAAGTCCAAAAATCCGTTAAAATCTGTCCAGCTGTTTGGGAGTTAGCCGGACAAAAAAAAATTATTTTCTGTTATAAGTAAGTATCGTCTATATATTTCATATGAATTAAGTAACAAGCTGATATTTTTTGACATTACTAACAGACACTTCTATTTATTTGTGTTTTTACATATGCTTTGAAACCAAGAGTTTAGCTACGATGTTTCTTCCCTGCTAATACTATAACTTGGGAATCCACCAAAATCATCATTAGTTTTAAGCTGCCCACTACTGACCCAAGACCTTTTGAATCGCACGCCAGTTCCTTTGATCCTAGAAGTTACCCACAATCAATTACCACACATTCCAAAATCTATCATAGATAACTTACCGTAGCAGTCTTCTCCATCGAGGCGTTGACGTCGGCGGCCATCTGGTCGAGCTCGGCCTGCACGCCCTCGTGCGTGCGCCCGCGGATCTTAGCCAGGCAGGCCGTCGCAGACTCACGGTCACCTGGCCAAAAACATTGTGAGGATTAAGGATCAGTTTCATAATGACTGGCCCTGTCCCTCCTACTATCTATTTTTAAAATATGTATGACAGGCGGTTGACCAAATTGATAGGAGCCGGAGCAGTGTGCATTTTTGATGACCTTTAATGGAACTGACCTGGGGGTCTACTCCGAAGTGCAAAGTGCGAATGTACCGGACCGACACATGGCCGAACCGAATATTATTGAAAAATGCGAAAAAAGTTCGGATCAGCTCAGTTGGGTCGGGACCATAGTCAATATTCGAAAGAGTGTAGGATCGGAACCGACTGAACCAAATAGTAACTTCGTAGCAGGAAACGGCCGAACACTCGGCCGATACTACTTCGGAGTAGACCCCCTGACCATTTTGCATCAAAAGCACTTTGTAAAATCCAATTAAAATCATCATCTACCTGGTTGCTCATAGTTGAGTGAGCCATAGATAATTTACAATAAATAATAATACAACAACATTGTGTTCTCGACAATATTTACCTTTACTCAAGTAGTAGAAAGGTGATTCGGGCATGAAGAAGAAGCCAACAACGAACACTCCGGTGAAGATGATGCCCACGTACGCGATGACCATGTAGGAGACGTACGGACCGATGCCGTAGATCAGCAGGTAACCCAGCGTGATGAATGCCTGCAGGAACGAGCCCAGGGCACCTCGGGAGTCATCCTGGAAGATAGAGGGTAAGGGTTGAGCTTCGACCACACTATGTCTGATGATTAGCACAATTTTATTCAGAATTCGATTCGGATTCAATCCGAAGGCGAGTGTACCTAAACTAGCAGGAATAATTGAGTTACATAAAAACACCCAAGTTTCTTTAGGTATTACTTTTCTGACGTCTGACCAAAGTCTGATATCTTTTATCCGTGGAATAAAATTGACATCTGAAAGTGCTAGGTAGTATGGAAAAACTGTCAAATATTCAAAATTTATTCTCAGGTTACGACTTATTCTAGGTAGGTATACTATTCGTTTGGTGAAATTCACCCTAAGTAGTTAAAGAGTCTAAGAATTCATTCCTAGAATGAATCACCTATTTTAATTCATATAGGTACATAGTTTCAGCCCGCCGCGTGCTGTTTGTAATTGCAAATAAATGCTAATTCACTTTTGCACCAATGGATAGGGTCTTTGGGAAAAGGTAATGCAGTAATGTGTTGTATTTGAAACTATAGTCTCTGAGTTAGGATCAAGGTTAGCCTTGAGAGGTCAGGGGGGTGACCACCACCTCTTACAGCAGTATTATTATAATCTTACTTCCGTGTGTGAAAGAGATGGAGCTATACATTCCGTATAGCTCCATCCTTTTCCCACACAAAGTAAGATTAAAATAATACTGCTGTAAGAGGTGGTGGTCACCCCCCTGGACAAGAAAGCCCATATTGTCAACCACCAAAATTAACTGACATTAGGGACTGCCAAACTGTTGCAGTTTTCAAAAGAAGAGCTAAAGAACACTATCCGCCTTATTACAAAACCCAGTACTTGTATTTAGAACTTTATTTCGATTTAGGCAAAGTTCTTAATACTAAAATGACAACTTAGCACCGAACTACGCTGTCATTTTTGTATAAAGAACTGCATTTCTCTATCAGTTCTTAATTCAATAACTGGATCAGTGGTTTAAACCTGATCGAAATATATATAATATATAGTGGTATTTAGTTTAATAATATGTAGGTATGTGTATTTGTATGTATGTACTAAGTACATAATATTCTCATAATATTTGTTTAAGGGAATTGTTTATGATTTTATGTATTTTTTTGTCTCCTTTACTCTTTCACACGCTGTCTACATTTCTGTATCTATTGTCCTATCGCAGGTATGCTGGAAGAGATTTCTTATGAAATAAGCATCACCTTTGTACCTATTTTTCTGTTTTGTTTTTTTTTCTTGTCTGTTTATACAACGTGTTTTTTTACATCCCATAACTCTAGGGGGCATTGTACTCATCATTATGAACAACTTTTATTATGGGACCAAACCTGAAAGCGTGAAAAAAGAATCAGCTGTTGCCTACATTTATGTTCGTATAACTAGTCAAAATGTAGAGAACACCCTGATCTTTGTTTCGCGATTTCGGATTTGGTAAAAGTTGTACATTATGACCCCCTGGAGTTATGGGATATAAAAAAACACGTTGTAGGTATATATGTGTAAATAAATGGTAAAATAAATAAAATACACAACAAGAACCTTACCGTAGCAATTTCAGCACAGTACATAGGTGAGATCGTGAACAACATTCCGACGGCCACACCCCAAAAGATTCTGCCACCGTAGATCATGCCAACGTTCTGAGTAGCAGCGATAAGGATCCAACCGATGAACAGCGGGATGGAAGTACTGAGGAGACCCCATTTGCGACCGATCTTTGATGCTGCGAAACCACCGAGGAATGGTCCTGGAAGAAGAACAGTTCTTTATAATATAACCTTTATGTGTTGGGTAAAAGATATGCTACTTAGCATTTATGTACGAGTATAGAACCACCGAACAGACCAGAAGACACAGACCACGCGGGCCCAATGCTTGTTGGTAGATGTCACATGTCTCCGAGTTTTTGGTTCTAAATAAGCCGGTTTCCTCACGATGTTTTCCTTCACCGTTTTGAGACCAGTGGCGATGAAATAATTCACACAAAGTAAAGCGCCTGTCTGGGTTCGAACCTCTACCGTTTTGAGTGTATACTTGTAAGACTGTACTCATTAAGTCGCGGCCGGTAACTTTGGGCCACCACGGTCCACACTATTATCATTCTACTGCCTTTTTTTTCCTCTATTTTTTCCGTTATCCTTCACCCTTGTCATATGAGTTTTATTTGTACAGACACCAGCTCATCAAGCTACTACAGTCTGTCAAATTTCTTTAATAATTTTAAACTTTATCTCTAAAGCATTAAGAGGAAATGCGGGTGGTGTTTTTTCTATAGAGACGCTCTCGCATGTTTTCTTTCTGGTTAATGACCATATGGCTATGATTTTTTTACAGAATAATAAATGTTAGTTACTTGTATGTCCCTATGTTTTCCTTTTTGATAATACATTATTTTCATAAGCACTAGAACCCTCAAAAAATGCTGAAAATTGCCTGTTTAGACCGTAAAAATTTGACAACTATTAATGAAAAAAGTAAAACATGTCGACACAGTATATGTATTTCCTTCTTATCCAGTTTATGAAATATCTTTTAAATTTGTTCAATATTGGTGGAGAAAATAGGCGAGAGCCAAACCTCGAAAATGTGACTTTTTACTTAGGCTATTCAGTCGGATCTGCAGGTGTCCTTATCGCACGCTTTATTGGGCGGCCGGACGCCGAGCGCTCGCAGAGCGACAGCGATAGTTTCTTCAAATACCTAATTTTCAAAAGTCTTTCCGCCCGCATTTCCTCTTAAGGTTCAAAGTTGATTGGGAGAATTTGACAGTTTCGGGTACCTTGATCTGCTGGCGTCTGTACAATTTTATTTAAGTTATAATTACCGAAGATAGCGCCGACAGTGAGCAGAGAACCGATCCAAGCCTCTTGGTCTGTTGTGACGGGTGCACCGATGGGGTTTTCCGTGGAGTTTGACTGCAGCTTCAGGTTCACGGGAGACGTCCATCCCATGGAGTAACCCGTCGATGCAATCGCGATGTTCGCTGGGGAAGAAAAAATATATGTTGTTAGAGATATAACAAATAGAAGGACAAGAGAACTGTTATCAGCACATGATTCAGAACCTCCCAACAAAGACATTTTTCGCGGTTATCAAAAAAATGTTGTTTCATAGACCTACGTGGTCAAAATGTATGGGACAGCAATTTTATTTTTAATAACCGACGATAGGATTCAACCCAGGGGTCCAGAATCATGTATTGAATCCATGTAGCACGTTGCGTGTCGATGTCCCTACCACCCATGTAAAACAACTAGAAGGGGTAAGTACAGGTGCAGTGGCTTTAGAAAATTGGGTAATAATATAACATCAAGTATATTTATTGTTTAAAGTTGTTCGAAGACAACTTACCAAACACCACAAATCAAATACATATCCCCATATGTAATTGATTTGTGTTAGGGGCTTGTGGCTAAGTAATAACAGCCGCACGGGTCGATCGATCAGGTCAAGCTACGCTTGCCGCGTATGGTCCGTGGATGGGTGACCATCATTACATACCAAGACCCCTCCGTGCCTCGGAAAGCACGTTAAGCCGTTGGTCCATGCTGTCATTCGTGGATTTTTGACAGTCGGTACGTGTCGTCAGAAGCCCGAAAGTCTGACTACTAAGTAGTCTTACCAAAGGGTTTTGTATTACCCAGTACCTAACTGAGTTGTGGCAGTCAGATTAGATAGGCAGTCTGTCCATGTAAAATACTGGTACTCAGCTGCA
The DNA here is from genome assembly GCA_949629185.1 of Apamea crenata. NCBI lineage: Eukaryota > Metazoa > Arthropoda > Insecta > Lepidoptera > Noctuidae > Apamea > Apamea crenata. The sequence continues at coordinate 2,694,493 of OX451375.1, forward strand.
TCCGGTTAGTCTGGAAGCCGACCACGACATGGTTGGGAAAAGGCTAGGCATATGATGACATGTATTTGATACCTGGGGTTTGGTAGGTTTCTCAATTTCGGTTCAAAGGAAGAAATTCCCTGTTCTATGTTTGGAAAGGGCAACCAGAGGCCCTAGCAACTATTCTATACTTAATTGCAGTTTGGTTTAAACCGTGCGCCATAACTAGCATCACCCCAGTCCCATAGATACATGAAAAACAGTTTTAAAACTAAATAAATATTTAGTGCGAATTGTGCGAAACGATTTTACGTTACGTTTAGGTACTCCGTGCGTTCGTGCTTGGGCCCACCGGTGTAGGACAACGTATTTCAAAAGTAGATAAGATACCCATACTATTACAGGGTAAAAGGAGGAACACCAAAGGAAAGGCCGTTCTAAGGATTTTATATAATATACTGCATATGCGATTTATTTGCTAAAAATGTAAACAAATATGAGTTTATGGAAAAATAACTTTAATTCCTACACAATAAAGTTCAGTTAACGCTACAACTACAAACATTTTTATAACTTTTTCAATAGTGCTAGTCGCTCTGAAATCAACTTAATAACCATTAAAATAAACATGTTATTTGTTTGACTTGTAATAACACCAATTTGAAACATAAATTAGAAAAGACTTTACGTTTATTATCCTTTTATTTATACTATTGGAAGGTTTGTTTACTTGTGTATTTGATTCTCTGTTTGAGACCCAGCTAGCTTCTGGATATCAGTAATTTTTTCTATGTTATTAAAGGTACTTGCGGTATCCAGGATAATCATAAAATACTGATCTACAATATACATTTGTTACAGACCAAAGAGACTCCTGAAAACTTTCTATTACAACAAGATGGACCAATGTGTACAGAAGCCACATGATGGCCACGTCAAAAGTTCCACGTCGATATTTGCATGACATTGTAAAGATTTAAGATGTTATAAAGATACGAGATATAATAAGACTTTATCTTGATAATAAATACTACATGGAGTAAGATAAATCTTTAATTAAATATACATAAGTGTTGCCACAATAAACTCCGGTATTATCTTAATGTTTCCAGATTCTTAGCCGCTGCGTTTTTTTCGAGATATTTTAAGCTGATGTTTGGTGAACGGTTTCCTTATTGGCATAATAAACATAAAAACATAGGTAGTATTTGGTTAGTTATTTGGCATAACTAACTGAATTTTCTCTTACTGTTTACGGATTGTCACCAACCGCGCACAAATCCAGACTCTGATCTGCTACTGACAAATTCCTTATGGATAAACCCAATAACATTTTGCCCGACCTCGGAGTCAAACCCAGGACCTCATACTCAGTAGTAACCCTTCGGAAAAAACAAGCGTGATGCCTATGATGATGTGTTACCTATGTTACGAATGTGTTTACTGGGGATCTACTCCCTAAGCACGAATTACAGATGTTAACTACTCCATATCACCTACGGACATAAGATTAGTTTGGGGCCCGACCTAAGAATGAATGATACAACGATTTGGCAGTTGTCCCTACTCCCGATGTTTTTAACCGTCCGAAAAAGTTAATTATTCGGGCGTAGATTTCACTCCGATGTTTCGAATTACTTTCATTGACGGACTTAAGAGAGTGGCTAGGCGTGTTTAGAGCGAGCTAACAATGAGTTTCTGACCTTTTCAGTCTAGGCAGCATTCTAAGCACCTAGGTATAGTAAACCACTTAACTTAAATGAGTGAGTAAGCATACACTACCTACACCATAATGTAAAAGTTTACGAGTTCATTCGAAGTTATTTACGACTGAAACCTGACGCTCATTGCATAGTTATGTCAATAGAACGATGCATGTTTATGGAGCCAAGCCCTTTCTACTTGTGTACCTACTTACTAGCTTGTAGTTAAATAAGTTATACTTGTGTGCTCAGTACTTAGAAGTAACTAAGAAAGAACTGAGGAGGGGCTCATGGCAACTTAGCTTGTAGCAGCGTATCTACAACGCCACATGCGAACAACGCGTCATACTGACGTCACGCAAATCCTGCATCTCGCAAGCAGAGTTTACCGTGCAATTAGCGATACAATTTCCCAATATCAATCGTTGGGCAATTGCCCGCCAGACAGAACACCCGTCTGGTCGGAGGATCCTCCCTTTTCTGGGTCTGGTTGGAGGATGAGTGAACTTTACACCATGTTCCTCATACCTCTAAAAGCTTATACGAGTATTCGAACTGCTACGACTCTTGTCTTGGATTTTGATGGATTCTTCGCTCATCAAAATCTTACTGTGTAGCTAGTGCACTTCTCTATCTCGCTGTCTACATCTCTCTACATATGTTGCCCTATCGCAGGTATGCTGGAAGAGATTTCTTATGAAATAAGCATCACATTTGTACCTATTTTTCTGTTCTGTTTTTTTCTTGCCTGTTTATATATGTGTGTACATAAATGGTAAAATAAATAAATAAATAGTATTTATCAATATCTACCTAGCATTTTCGCCTGACACGACAATCCCAAAGCCAGCGGCTTAAGTACCTACTACGGCAATCAAGGGTGCAACACATAATATGTTCGGGTCAGCACGTTCAATTCGGCTCGTATTTGTTGAAAAACAAAGAGCACCCGAAGCAATATACTACACATATTCGGCTTTCATTCGGCTCGTGCCGATTGGCAAACTTCGCCCGGCATCTACCCTCGCTTGTCATATTCTGGTGGGCTCGGCTCAAGTCGAGTTAGGCCGAGTGATTTTTTCCCGAACATAGGTATATCTACATAAATTCGGGTTTGGCGCCCGGCTGTCCAACCGGAGTGCCGGCAGAAGTCAAAACTTGAATATTAACGTTGTGAATTGTTGATATTTTGGAATGCGGTCTACTCTCCGTCTTACGAATTTTCGATCAGGTCACATGTCCTGACGCGACCTCCGTCTTACGAATTTTCGATCAGGTCACGTGTCCTGACGCGAGTTTAACATTTTTTATCCATCACAAAAAAGTGCACAACGTCGCTAAAGAAGTTTTCACTTCAAAAATGGTTTTTCAAGTGCCGGATACGAATTTTCCGTGAAAAATCGATGTGATCAGACTGTCCATTGAATAACAAGACAATCAATACACTCGTTCAGATACCAAAGCTGTTGTTGTTTTAATTACGACACTTGCAGTGTTCATTGTCGGCTTATCTTTTGCGGTCAGTTTGATAGTTACTACTATAGTATTTTATTATCTGTGATACTACGAGCGTGTTTTAAGTAAACCTCATTTGTATGAGGCCTCATTGTTTAGTATTCCTTGCCAGTAATAATTATATAAGCTGTGAAGGTCCGTGGCTATAAAATGAAACGTGCCGCACACACAGGTCGATCGATCAGGTTAAGCTACGCTTGCCGCGGTTGGTCTGTGGATGGGACCATCTTTATACCAAGACCCCTCCGTGCCTCGGAAAGCACGTTAAGCCGTTGGTCCCGGCTGCCATTCGTGGATCTTTGAAAGTCGTTACGAGTCGTCAGTAGCCCGAAAGTCTGACAACCGGCTATTCAGCTGCATCCGGTTAGACTGGAAGCCGACCCCAACATAGTTGGGAAAAGGCTAGGCAGATGATGTGGCGGTGTTTTCGCAATCAGTATAATTTAAATGTAACGATACCTACGACAATTTGATGGTAACATTCAAAAGCAGTGAAGGTGTCTTAGTATTCAGCAGAATTTTTAATATTTGACGGTACCTACGACAATAGGTAAGTACTTGATGGTATTATTCAAACTCAAATTAAACCTTTTACAGGCACTTCTGAATTGACAAGGAGTTCCCCAGTTAGTCAGAAAGTTGAAGCTAGTTGAATTTGAGATCGGCGCTGTAGCTGACCGATTGGTTGTTGCGCTGCGTATCGCGATTTGATTCCCGTACGGAACAAACATTACGGTATTGCCAACAGATAGTTGTTCTGGGTCTGGCTTTGCCAATACGTACCTGATGATCGTATTTGTCTACATGCCGCCTGGCCTGTAGGCGACATGTAGACATCATCATTACCATCTAACTTCTAAAGTCTCAAATTCTGATAAATCTAATCTTTTTTTTATCTTCTTGCTACAATCAGATGCACATCGAAGTCATAATTTGGGGTCTCCCTAGTTTCATCAAAAAAAAAAAACAAAAAAAAATTGTCAAATTATCACTTCCCAAACAATTTTCCGCATAATTTAATTTGCCAAATTATCACTTAGCAAATAAACTCTTCACAAATAATTGTAACGCAAACCTAATGTTTGGCAAGTGAACGTCTACACAACAACTTGCTTACCAACTACTGAGTACTTTTATTTTAATGCAGTCAAATATTTCAGTTACACAGTAACATATTTAAATAGGTATAAAATAAGCTAAATATATCGTCAGTTTTCAATTTACCATCTCTATTCAGTCAACACTGTAATTTAGAAATATTGTAAATGCCAATTATTTTTAAAAGAGTAACCGTGGAGTTTCCTGCCGGCTCTTCTCCATAGGAAAAGACCAATTGGGACCGTGCACTTAGTTTCTGACGTTTCATAAGGGCCCATATAGGTAATAAAGGCTGACGCGGTGCCAGCACTATCGCCCAGGACCTTCCGAGAACCAGAGGATGAGCGTAAAAACCCTGCAACCTTTCGTAGTTATTTTGTTTGAAGGAATACTGTAGGTGTTAGGTAAGTAATTTGTCATCCCACCTTGAAGGCCACACACGACTATAATACTGAAAACTTGATATCTGAAGATGTTTCGATGTCGCAAGATATCTGAAGATGCTGAAAGATACGATAATGTCTGATTGTGGTACAACCTGATTGCCTGTACCTACACAGATCTAGCATAGCATGATTGATAAATGATTTTATTTATGTAAGTAGATTTGTACAAACACTTTTACACGTCAATCATGTTTTTTTTAAACTAGATGACGTCGGCGTTTCTTATCTGACTACTCTGAGAAGAAAGGCCGAAACAAACACAGAGGTCACGGTCTCTTTTTAAGTCCAGACATAATCTTGGTCAGATCATGTGATTCATCTGAAACATGTGCTTAGATGACTTGTCAAATAGACTGAAATATATATAATTAACTCAAATGTGTGGTGCAAACTGTTAATATATACTTAAGTTAGTTATGAATAAATAAATAAAACAAACACTAATCTTAAATCACCTCCTCCCTATTTGCGTAACACACTATCAATCACAATCTGAATAATTTTGAAAGATATTGCTAATCGTTCATAAAAAATAATGCTTAAATAATGCTATTGGAATTTAATAAAATAATCAAAAATAACCACTAGAAATACGACGTAGCCAGCCCTCGCGGGATGAACAATAAAAAATGCACCATCTGAACTTCAGACGATGCTGACATTTGTTGCTTAAATTTGATTTTATGCCACATGTAGGAAACTTAATTGTCTCGTGTAAATGGAGCTCTAGGAAATTTGCTCATTTCTCTAGAAAACATTGTAGCACAATGGAGAAATATTATAAAAACACCGGGTTTTTTAATCATTTCAAAGAAACTTGCCTCGTGTAAATCGGGCTCTAAAGTCTATTCAAATGAACGTTTCAAATTGATGTTATTTCAAGTTAAACAAATATCAACTTTATGTTAATGATAATTATAATTAAGAAGATTTCAGAGTGACTAGGTATTGAAAAAGTTATAAAATGTGTGAAGTTGTAGTGTATACAGGGGGCCTAAAATGGCCACTAAGCAATACCTCTAAAAGCTATTCATTTCCTGAATTCCCAGCAGATCATTAGCAATTCCTCTAATTTTCGTTAAATGGTTACACATAATAGTTTAATCACCTACAATAAATTCATTTCATATCAATCATATTTGGTGTAGGTAAACATTGGTGGACCATTTTACGAATTTCCGTACAAAACTGTCAAACAGGTAAATTGCGTGATATGAATTGCACACAGATCTTATTACGAATTGTTAGTTTAGTGTTAGTTTAGGTAATTTGTTACCCATTTTTCTAAAACAACATTGTAACACAATGTCGGATGATTATCACTCTGATACGTACCTAGGTATAGCAATACAATTATCTTTATTTTATAAACACGAACATCGAGAACATAACACCGGTAATATTATTATTAGGTATTAAATACAACTATGTATAATGACTTTGTTTTGCTAAACTCTCTTTATGCTCAAAACTAGTATTGTATGAATGTAAGTAGGTATCTCCTAATAACTTTAAATGCTTGATCCATCAGATCCAGTAGCAACGAGGCCACTCTAATACTGCATTCGCGACTTATTTGCCAAAAATGTAAACAAATATGAGTTTATGGAATAATAACTTTAATTCCTTCACAATAAAGTTTACGTTACTTTAACTTAAAACATTTTTATAACGTTTTTCAATAGTGCTAGTCACTCTGAAATGAACCTTATTTCCATTAAAATAAATTTGATATTTTTTTAACTTGAAATAACATAAATTTGAAACATTCGTTTGAATAGACTTTAGGTTAGATGCCCCCCACCCCCCTTCAGCATATTGAACTCTAAGTATATGCTAAATCATTAATTTCCTACAGTCCGGCCGTCGAAAGAATGCGTTATTGACACCTCTCAGTTTCGTACAAACGAATAGGTAGGTACGTGTTTTACGAAATTGATCTTTATCCGTTACTAGAATTTTGTAAAATTCGAACACAATGTAAATATTGTTTGATGAATAAATAAAAAAATTGTCGCATTGACAGGGTGTCAGGAACGCATTCTCTCGACGCGACGGCCGGACTATAGTTCGCTAGATCTATTCTATTTCAGCATTCAAAATAGCCTGCTTGAGGGGTGATATTTATAATGTATCCAGCACCAACACACTATCAATAACAATCTGAAACATTTTGAAGGTTAATGCTAATCCATTTCTTCATATATTCGAAAAAAAATCTGCTCTACAACATAAATAACGCAGTGAATGTTGTTGAACTGTCAAAATGAAACCCATTCCCACTGTTAGAGTGTTACGCAATTGCCCGCTGGGCGGTAGGCCCTGAAATCATCATGCCGACTGGAAAATATTTTGATTACCTTATGCGTTATTCTTAATACTACTTAACTTAGTTCATGCCGAGAGAAGATTGCTCTGACGCGGTCATTGCGCTTTAAATTCGAACATAATAGAAAATGTTCATAGCACGACAAGCGTGTGAAGTCGCGAACGAAATGACTTATTCATTCATATTATTTTATTGCGATCTTTGACCCTAATACGATGCATCTTGTGAAAGAACTAAGCTAGAAGCTTGCCTTTATTAAAGCCATGGCTTACATTTTGACAGTTCAACAACATTCAGTGCGTTATTTACGTTGTTGAGTAGAACAATTTTTTTAACATATGAAGCAATGGATTAGCAATTCACCCTTCAAAATGATTCACCTTCTGATTGATCGTGTGTTATGCAATAAGGGTGCAGATTGACCCTAAAAAAAAACTAAATGGATTCACTGACCAATGTGTCACAAAAACAAACAAATATAAAAACATAGGTGACCACGTTGAACAATCATTGTCTAACATGAACGCGCATTTTCAAAGTTCACGTCCGAAGATTCTATTTTTAAACTGTTCTATATTTAGAACATACTGTTGAATCGACTTAGGGTCAACTCACACCGAAAGAGCGGCGAAGGGCAGCGAAGCGGAGCGCAGTTTCAGTTTCATATGAATTTTAACTTTATTATCATTAACATAATACTTATTATCGCATGAGAAACTCGAACGAGTCGCGCGGATGCCCGCGGCGCCGCAGGAATTCCGGGGAATTGCCTTCTCTACCGAGTGGTTGCGATAATAAGTATTATAGTAATGAAAATAAAGTTAAAATTCATATGACACTGAAACTGCGCTCCGCTTCGACGCTCTTTTGGTGTGAGTTGAGCCTTAGGCCGCGTGTCCACGGCAAGAAAAATCGCCGGGTCTACGCAAGAATTCGTGTCGTTTCTACTCACGACTAGTGTACACTGCGTGTGTTGACTGTACACTGCGTCGGCGCTGCACAAGACAAAAATCTTGTCTGCGCCAGACAAGATTTTTGTCTTGTGCAGCGCCGACGCCGCCAGACAAGATTTTTGTCTTGTGCAGCGCTTTTTCTCGCCATGTTTTTAATCACGTATAAACTGTCTATGGAGTCTCTTTTACATTTTCTAGGACTATCTATTATCATTGTAAACTTAATTTGAAACTCAAATAAAATAATAAGTAAGTAGTCAAAAATAACTAGGTAATCTACAGTGCAGCCGTCAAGACAATGCGTTCTTGAGACCTGTCAGTTTCATACAAACGAATACGTTTTGCGAATTTGATCTTTGTTAGCTACTAGAATTGTCGCAATGAGAGGTATCAGGAACGCATTCTCTCTGCGGTCGGACAATTAATTAAGTTTTTTTCTTTTGTCCCGCTTTCGACGAAAGAATCCCGCTTTTTATACTCAATGGGTTTTAATATCCCGCTTTGCCCGAAAAAAAATCTGGCAACGCTGCCTGCAGGTCTACAACGGAAGTACAATACCCCTTTCCGCATGGATACACGAGTCAGTTTCAGTGGTTGTTGATCTCTTTAATAAATTCATAATGTCACGCATGTTTGTCCGACTGCCAAAATCGTGATGTTCGTAAGCTGATTATGAAGCTGATGATGACTGATATTAATGATTGCATAATGACAAGTGAAATACGCGAAAGGGTTAAGAATGCATTATTCAGAGTTAGATACATAGAAACATGACTAATATTAATTAAAATAACTTTGATGGTTATAATTAAATGGTCAACAAATCAAATCTAATCTAATTAGCCTGTATGTACTCTCTGTCCCACTTCAGTGCAAAGGCCTCTCTCTCAATAAATAAATAACTGGGGGCTTATAAAGGCCACTTTGGCAGAATAGGATAACAATATGAATCATATTAAAAATCGTAAAATGGTCACAAACTGACAATTCATAATATGATATGTGTGCAATTCATATCACGCAATTCACCTGTTTGACAGTTTTGTATGGTAATTTGTAAAATGGTTCACCAATGTTTACATCAAATATGATTGATATGAAATTAATTGTAGGTGATTAAACTATTATGTTAAACCATTTAACGAAAATTAGAGGAATTGCTAATGATCTGCTGGGAATTCAGGAAATGAATAGCTTTTAGAGGTATTGCTTAAAGTGGCCTTTTTAGGCCCCCAGATATCTTTTAGGTACTATCACATTACCATCATAACTTTGTGTGGTCATCACAGCATTTTTTTATAAATTCTATTATTCGTCATCACATCAATTTAGGTAGAGTCACCACACCATTATATTTTTTCAGGACATTTTTCCTAATTTCTTTTTTTGTGCTAGTTTGTTTTTTTGGGATGCTGAATGTTCAGCGTCACTGTTGTTGCGTTGTCTTTCTACTTAGTTCTTGAGAAAAAATTAAAATTAAAACTTTCTTAAAAAAAATACTGATCGAAATATTTCGCGAAAAAATAATCATCTGTCCCATACAAAACTTCAATACCTACCTACTCGATCCAAATGTATACCCTTAAATATGACCACACATTTCTGATGCACTCTGTAAATCAGTATTTGACACGAAGCCATTACCTAAGTCAAGAACTAAGTACTGCCGATCGATTCTGTAAAAATCTCACCGTGAAAGTTAGGTGAAGTGAGCTTAGAGTGAGCTGCCAATAGTGTCAATCCCTAGCATTAGTTGGAATGACAGCTCACTCCACGCTCACTTCACCTAAGTTTTCACGGTGAGATGGTTACAGAATCGCACTGCTGACCTACAAGTATCTGCCTACTATGTTGGGGTCGGCTTCCAGTCTCACCGGATAAAGCTGAATACCAGTATTTTACATGGAGTGACTGCGTATCGGACCTCCACAACCCAGTTACTGGGTAATACGATACCCCTTGGTAATTGACGGGTTGTCAGTTTCGGGCTTCTGACGACCCGTACCGACTGTCAAAGATCCACGAATGACAGCTGGGACCAACGGCTAACGTGCTTTAGGAGGCACGGAGGGGTCTTGGTATGTAAAGATGGTCACCCATCCACGGACCAACCGCGGCAAGCGTAGCTCAACCTAATCGATCGACCCTTGCGGCTGTTATTACTTAGCCACAAGCCCCTTCAAATGACTAGTAACAGCATTGGACACGAAGTCAATATCTAAGTCAAGAACTAAATACTGACCTACAAATAAATAGTAAATAATTATTAAAATTATTTTAAGAAGTAAGTCATACACACATACATTACTGCGTACTTAGCAGTTTAAAGTTTAGTTTGGCTGACAATAGTGCAATTAGATAGCAGTAGTGCGCATGCGCATACAAATTGGATGTTTATAGACATGTTGAAAATCATATCTGTCACGCTATTACTAATGCAGCCTTGACAGTGGAAAATAGCGGAAATGTTTTTATTCATTCGTAACAATAATAGGGCAGTTAAGTTTTTTTGGTTACGTGTAGCTTATGTAACCCCTTAAACGTTGGCCGCGCATTTACGGTACCGTTTTAGCGACTTGATTATACTTTACTAGAAATAAATCCAATGTAAAAAGTGCCAGGCGGACTCCCTCAGGAAGGGTTCCGTACCACCGACAATATTTAACACTATTTTTTTTAATACGTTCTGGTATGGTATGTAATGTATGTAAGCTGTATTTTATTGTTATTATTTGTTGAGATAGCGGCCATTGTACACACTCTGTGAAAATTCCAAATACCCTATTACGGTTCAAAAGATGCAGCCCTGTGGCAGGTGGACTGACAGGGGAACCTTAGTAATAGGGTCCTGTTGGCACCCTTTGGGTACGGAACCCGTCTACGTAATACTTTAAAGCTAATAAGGCATTTATATATTTCATGTTTTTTTTTTTTATAATAACGTTGCCCTACACTAGGAATTTCTCCTGTATCGTGGGTGCGTTCACAAACATTTAAAATTCACATACACAAACAGCCAGACCCGGAACAACTACTTGTAGGTCATACAAATATTTGTTCCGTGCGGGAATCGAGCCCGCGACACGCAGCGCAGCAGTCAATCGCTTAACCACTGCGCCAACCGTGCCGTCAAGTTGTTTTCAATTTGTGCGGAAATCAGAAGCGATGCCTGACCTTCAATAGGGCGTTGACACCTAGATTAGTTTATATGCTCATTTAAATAAATGACTCTTTTTAAAACGCTGTACTAGCTGATTACAAAATATATATTATATATAAAATATATATATGTATATGTATGTACGTGAGCGTGCACGCGTACGTGTTCGTGTACGTGTACGTGTTCGTGTACGTGTTCGTGTGTGTATGTGTGTGTCTGTGTATGTGTATGTATGCATGTGTGTGTATATGTATGTGTATATGTATTTATATATATATATATATTTTTTTTTAATAATAATAATTAAATATATATATTTGTTTATATTTTACTATACAAGGTGGATACGATATTACGACAATAAATTAAACAGTGTATATCTAATGCCATTCCCGGTCGGCATACGAAAATTCAATCAACTATACTCAATAGCTAAGTCACTATAGCTACCCAAAGATTCTGAAAGAATTCGTAAGTCTGAAAGTGACACCGGTAACTGAAAAGTTGTGGGGAAATCGGTTGTCATGCATGTGATACGGAAGAATGAGGAAAATGTCGTGAGGAGTTTTGGGTATGAATGTCGATGGCTGTAAGAGTAGGGGAAGACCAAAGAAACAATGGATGGACTGTGTGAATGATGATATGGTTAGAAAGGGGGTGCCTACCGAGATGACGACTAGTAGAGGAGTATGGAAGAAAAAGACATGTTGCGCCGACAGGAAATAAATTGGGATAATGGCAGGAGAATGATGGTGATGAGCTAGTCAAAGATTGGCAAAACCCATAGTCGGCTTATCACTACTATTTAGTTGGTTTGAAAAAAATCAATGTTTTAATTTCGATGTTAGGATTTACATAAAAGTAACAAAATACTCTTATGCATAAGTATTGCCAGTGTTTTCATTTATCGGTTAAGCTACGCTTGCCGCGGTTGATTTGTGGATGAGTGACCATCTTTACATACCGAGACCCCTCCGTGCCTCGGAAAGCACGTTAGGCCGTTGGTCCCGGCTGTCATTCGTGGATCTTTGACAGTCGTTACGGATAGTCAGAAGCTCGCAAGTCTGACAACCAGTCTTACCATTATGTATCGTATTACTCAGTAACTGGGTTGTGGAGGTCAGATAGGCAGTCGCTCCATGTAAAGTACTGGTATTCAACTGCATCTGGTTAAACTGGAAGCCGACCCCAACATAGTTGGGAAAAGACTAGGTATATCAAAATCAAAATCAAAATCAAAAGTCATTTATTCAAATTAGGCTGAGAATCAGCACTTTTTGAACGTCAAAATTACAAAAGACAGTCCCCCAAAAACGCCCGCCCTTCACCACTTCCTAGTGCTATTGCTGGGAAGAAGAAGTGGCGCAACAAACTCCCCAGCAGCACAGCTGTCTGTTCAATTTAAAAAAATACTTGAATGTATACAATACTATGTGATACAATATATGATGATGTTGTCTCCACGTTGTGTAATTTTGCAAACGTGATACGCGATTGTAAAGTTACGAGATAAATGCTTATCTCATCAAAATATTTCAAATGTACTATCGTCGAATCAATAAAATACATGCCCAATCTTTGGTATCTAGGTGTCCAGGTGATAAGGTCACGATGTCAACGACATGTAGGTAAGTATCTATTGTCTATCAAAGATTTCGCTCGATACGATACAGGAAAAAAACTCACGGATGAATTGTATAATTTATTTATTTATGATTTCATCTCTTATCGTGTGAATATCGCCCCCTTACGAGCATGTCTTGGATACGAGTATTATTATAATCATATCAGCATGATCACAGATTCTCGTAATTTTTCTCGTGCTTTGTTTTTTTTTGTTAAACAAATGTGAGTTTATGCAAAAACCATTTCAATACTTACTCAATAAAGTTCAGTTTACGTTAGGTACAACTTCAAACATTTTTGCTTGTTCGTTTGAACGCGCCATTTTCTATAACTACCCGTCGGATTAGAAAGAAAGAAATAAGTAATGAAAGGGTATTTATTGCGACGAAAGTAACAAAAAGAAAAATGAAACAGAAAGTCCTATACGAGGCCAAACGGCTTCGATCTCCGCATGATGCTTAGACATTTAAAAAATAAATGTCGCAGCGCTGGTACTCTTATAGGGCCCGCTGTGATGGCACGGGCAATTACAGCCGGGTCCCGGCTGTCATTCGTGGACCTTTGACAGTCGTTACGGGTAGTCAGAAGCCCGAAAGTCTGATATCCAGTCTTACCAAGGGATTTCGTATTACCCATGAACCTGGTTGTGGAGGTCAGATAGGCAGTCGCTCCATGTAAAATACCGGTACTCAGCTGCATCCGGTTAGACTGGAAGCCGACCCCAACATAGTTGGGAAAAGGCTAGGCAGATGATGATTTTAGACTGTGTCAAAGTATGGTAATAATTACTGTTGGTTAATTTTAAGCGCAATAGGTGTTTATTTTTAGGCTGTAGTCGCAACAATTTTTTGTTATATTACATACAAAACGTTTCTTTAATAAAATCCGATGCCGTTTTCTTGTTATTTTTTATTAGATAGATTAGCAAACAAGAGAATTTTATTTTATTTATTTTCAACAAAAAAAAAAAAACATAATCAGCCTATCCCACTGCTGGGACACAGGCCTCCTCGTTGTGCATTTTTAATATTTTGGAATGTCACACAACAAAAGTGCACAACGCCGCTAAAGAAGTTTTCACTTCAAAAACAACAAAAAAAATGCTAAGTACTAGCTCTCCTTATTTTATCCCAACTAGCGGGTATGTACAATGAGCAGTGGTAGCCCAGTGGTAACGACCCGGACTTACGAGTTGTAGGTCGTGGGTTCGAACCCAGCCAGGCGCTGTACTTTGTGTAACTTATTTCATCATCACTGCTCTCCAAACGGCGAAGGAACACATTGTGAGGAAACCGACATGTCCTAGAACCAAAAATTCGAAGAGACGTGACATCCACCAGCCCGCACTGGGCCCGCGTGGTGGATTACGGCCCACTCCCTCTCACAGAGAGGAGGCCTGTGTCCCAGCAGTGGGAACATTATGGGCTGATTATGAACGAGTACAATCGGGTGACCATGTCGGTATCAAAGAGGAAAATAGCTCAAACAATATAAAATATCGAAGAGAGAGTACCATCGCCACGTAAATAAGTAGAGGAATATATAAAAAAAAATATAAATACACAGTGCAAGTTGTTTACTTTGCAGATAGTTTCTACAGATAAGTTTAACTTGAGATAGGATTTATACCCAATAAAGACGCAGTTGGGGTCACTTTGAATCAAAACATAATAAAATTATTGTCTGCAGAGTTTGTTTTGTGATCTACCATGTTGCTTTGACACGTTTCTTGGATAAGAAAGAGGAGATTATTCCAAACTGGATATGAAATTCCGTTGGACTGCTTCAGACATGATTATTCTTATTATTTTCCGAAAAGTCATTTTTCTTGACGGGAGCCGATGGCCGGTGGAGCAGACGAGTCCTGGAGTGGAGACCGCGTATCGGCAAGCGTAGTGTAGGAGGTACCCCAGCTAGATGGACGGATGGCCTTATGAAGGTTGCTGGGACGGACTGGATGCGGAAGGCGGAGGACATGGTGTAATGGCGCAGCCTGGGAGAGCCCTGTGTCCAGCAGTGGACTGCGATAGGCTGAGTTGATTGATTGTTGATTGAATTTGTTCTTCAAAGTACTAGCCATTGTTTGGGTTCCAAACAGCAGGAACCGGCGACACGGTAGGCTCAGAAGGAGATGACGCGATGAGTTACGACTCCTACTAAGAGGATTTGGTTGCAAACGAGAAAGACAAATGGAAAGACTAAAGGAAGTCTTTTGCCCTGCAGTGGGCCACAACACAACAGGAGGTCTACTCCGAAGTGACACATTCGAATGATCGGATCGGACCGACACATGGCCGAACCGAATATTAATGAAAAATGCGACAAACGTTCGGATCGGCTCAGTTGGGACATAGTCACTATTCCCATAGTCAATATTCGAAAGAGTGTAGGAGTGTAGGATTGGGACCGACTGAACCAAATAGTCACTTAGTAGCAGGAAACGGACCATACGATACATTTACCACTTCGGAGTAGACCCCCAGGCTCATAATAATAATAAAAAAAAACAATTTTTCGGAATACGCTCATAACAAAGATCGTTTTATTTTGGAAAGAATTCTGTCGCTCCAATAAAATCTCAATTTAACGTTCAACATTTTGTTGCCATTATTAATCAACAATCTTATTTTAATTTAATTAAAATCCACTGAAGCCACAGTGTTTTCACTATCTCTCTATTTAATTAAAAAGTAATAAGCAGTTTCGGCGTTGTCGAACATAATTATGTCATTTAATTAAAAACGATGACTGATTTCAAAAGATTTTAAGGAACAGACTCCGGGCCTCAGAGACATTCCTGATGAATTCTATTATTCATCAGGAATGTCTCCGTAGTCTGAGTTTGTGCCCGATTGAAGGTAAATTCGCAATGGGCTCGCCTCTCATAACATGGAACTTACACATAACTGGTGAAATGTGGAAGCACTATTGACTATAGATGCACCTCTGCCTAACCGTTCGGGGTTACAGGCATGATGTTATGTTATGAATTTTAGATAGACGGAAAGTACGTCCCATCCAAGATATTATTTCAAATCTACTTGAAAAAGCTAAAAACGTGTACCCATGTATGTCATTATGATCTGAATAAAATAATATATAAATTAAGACTTATGTAGACACGTCTAAAATAAAAATAATATTCAATGTACTTAATGATATGCAAAAAAAACTGATAAAAGATTACATATTATGTAGCAGGGATAGTCACATCTTGCGTACTTTGCAGATATTATTATGAGCTTACATAGCAATATAAATAATTTTATTAGTAGCTAATAAAATATAAATACCCAGAGACTGCGAAGTACATTTAAAAAGTCAGTTACATAGTCATATCATATAGTCATAGTCATATTTTACCGTAAGTTTACAAAGCAAAAGGAATGGTAGCAGATGGCGTTTTATAGTTTTTGCCCACCACGTGGGAATAAGGCGTAAGTTTATGTATGTACTCACACAATATGTATTTGTTTTTACTTCAAAGCAAATTCATTCATCAAATAACAGTCACTTGCAAATAATTTTCATGATTATGTTAAAAAATCTATTACATTTTGCTTTGACTTGGGCCGGCGAAAAATTAGGCCTTTACATTTTAATAGATGAATTTCAACGCTATTCTGCCGAACTTCTTATATTATTGCACAAAAAAAATCGCACTAATGCTGTTCTTTAATATAATTAATTGGTTGGGTTGTTGATTTTTTTCAATATAATGTAATCATAAATCATGACCTTTTTACAGTATTTATAGCTCTGATAACCTTTTTTATAGCAAACTATCCGCGGAGCACGATAATCTTTGTCGCCCTGTCTTATCGACACTTTATTGGAGGTCAAAATTATATAACGATCTATATAAGGAATTTTACTTTGCTTGTGACGTTTTAGATACAAGCTTGTTTGCCTGGGTAGGGTTATAGGGTGCAGAAGTACAAAAATTGTTGACCTTTCTAAGTTAGAATAGACTGAAAGAGATAAGTTTGAGAATTAACTTCTGCGTTTGACAATGGCGCCGATTCCCTTGTTCACAAACTAAACTAAATTTAAGTTCAGTGCATCTTTTTCTTTCTATTTCATTAAAAAAAGGACAGAAGATAAATATTAGTTTTGTCATGCTATAGTTTTACTTCAAGCTGTAAAAGATCGGATATTTGCCAGAAGTAGTTTTTCGTGCTAGACTCTTCTCTTAAGTTCTTAAGTTTAGTCGGTGGTTTTATTAACCCAATTGTCATCTGACATGTTTGCATGTCAGATGACAATTAGGTTAATAAAACCACTGGTTGGGTCCCACTAAATCCATAACACCATCGAGGCAGGCCAAGACGAAGATGGCGGGACGAGCTTGACTCCTACCGGCCGGCACTCGCAAAAGACAGAATTGTATGGAAAAGGGAGAGAGAACTAGAGAAGCCTTTGCCCTGCAGTGGTACAGTACAAGCTAGTTAGATTATACTCTTCTCTGCTACCTAGTCTAAAAATAAATCAGTATTTCCCAAAAAGTGGGTAATGTGTTTCTCGGTGCATTTTTAGTAATTCCTACGTAAGCACTTCAGAAGAACTTCCATTGACGCGTGGTACTTCAGCCAACACGTTTAGTTACTCAACACCTTATCAAACAACGTGATAGTCAACAATTGTACTTCAATAACAATAATATTAAAATTGAATACTACTTTTGGGGATTAGAGACGTCATGTTATGTTACTTCTGTACAACTTATTATAAAATTAAAGTCACTTTTCGTATCTGTCTGTATGGCTGCATTGTTCTTCTAAACTCCGCGCCAACGCCAATTATTTACCGAATTTATTCCGGAAGGTTTATATGCAATATACATTAATACTAAACTTCCCCCCTACAGGGTTATTTCAAATTGGCACATTGGATTACTCCGCAGATGCGATGGATATCGATATATCAATACATGATAGAACAAAAAAAATACCTATTAATTTGAATAATTTTTTTGTGCATGCAGAATTGTAGTCATTTGCGAATTATCATTTTAGAAAATCTGTTTTTTGGATTTTGTAAATTTTACAGACTTATACATATAGGTTTAGATATCTAAACACGATAAAATATGAGAAAACAGCTTTTCTCAACTCATACCTCTGAAAAACAATAATCAAATCTATAAAAAATGCTAGTTATTCATAAAACTTCTCGTGAAGTTGGTGGGGTAAGCAATGGCAACAATATACTGTTTGAACTAGCTGGGCCCCGCGGTTTCACCCGCATAAGTTTCGGTCCCGTGGGAATATCGAGATAAAAAGTATCCTACGTGTTAATCCAGGTTGTCAGCTACATCCATACCGAATTTCATCAAAATTGATCCAGCCGTTTGAGCATGAAGAAGTAACAAATATACAAACACACACATTCACTCACAAACTTTCGCCTTTATAATATTAGTGATGTATTGTTTTTATCGCTAAATACTTAATCTAGATTACCGCGGGAAGTGCTTTTCTTAATCCTGTACAATCGACAACGCGCACGTTCTTTTATTTATTTGTTTTTGCTTCCATAATAGCTTTTTAACTGAGAACAAACCTATACTATTACTACTAAAGAGTTCCTGTATCACAATGAGCGAGAAGAGAGAAGCGCGATAGACAAAAATGAGATTTCTTATAGTTATGGCATGCATTAGAATTTAGAAGGTACGTTTACAAGAGAAAAAAAAAATAATAATAAAAGAGTTTAATTTTTTTTTATTAAATTATCATAGAAAATCCTTAGTTTGTACAGAATTATGGTCACCGCACTATTTAGGTGTTAATTTTGGAAAAAAATCCGAATTAGGTTTTTGAATATAATTATTTATTTATTTATTAGATACATAAAGAATAGCTTACCTATTTGTATTTTTTTACCTGTATGAGTGGTATTATGTAGGTACCTTTTGTAAGTATTTCGGCTTTGAGTGAAGGGGAGGTTGGTCATTGATCTTAGTTATTGTGTATAGGTTGTACTTAGGGCTGATTTTTCCAACGCCTGATAGTTTTATCCGAGGAATAATTTTGAATTTTTGACAGTTCTTCCAAACAAAATCTGTCAGACGTCAATTTTATTCCACGAATAAAAGTTATACGGCGATTGAAAAATCAGCCCTTACTTTTTTATCTTATTAGAGCAATTTTTGAGTGGCCTGTTATTCTTGTGATAACAATGAATGTGTGTTTTTTAGTACGAATAACGTCGTACGTCGTCGTCGTCGTGTGTCGTATTTTATTTGTGTGTGTGTTTCGTGTTTTATTTTTTTTGTTATGTGTTATTTGTGTTAGAAAAAATTACAAGTTGGGGGAAAACATGCGTCACATCCACGCAAGACCTTCAGATAGCAATATTGTACTAATTAAAACAATTTAATCAAATTTAATTTACCCATTTATTTACAATGAAACCCTAACATCGGAAGTGTCGTCAATTCCTCATATACATAGTTTTATTAGCTGATCATATAATTTGATATTGCCAATTTGTCAATGTAATATTACCATAGTGTTAAAGAATTCGATATCTACATAATGAGGTTATCTGTACCTAAGAATAACGCTGTTACCTACCTACTTACTTATCATGTTTAAAAAATACTTAGGTGCTTCTGAAGAGGGAATAGCTCTGCCTGTCCCAGACTGGCTTAGAGGCATTTTAGGTACTTATACTTCGACTTTGAATTGTATTCAGTAACTTGACACTCTTGACAGTTCAAAGAAAAATAATGTTACCATACTAAAACTAATAGTGTTGGGGTAGTGAACGATTTTGCGTAAAGAACGAATGATAAAAATGGTTTCATTTTAAAATTTTAAATATTCGATATATTTTCGTAATTCGTCGAATACCTATGCGAAAAATTTAAACAATTCCCAAGATGTCCTGGAAGAAAAAAGACATTCAAGAGTGACTGAATATAATAATAATCAATACATTCTAACTAAGTTGTACAAACTGAGAAACAAGATATGTAACAAATTCTACAATTTTTAATAGTGTATAATTATCGTGTTTTTCAGACCAGTTATTAAATTTAAAATAAAAAGTTTGCATTTAAGTTCATTCAATTTCGTTCATTCATGCACCACCCCACTATCTTTTTTTTTTGTCAATATCTGGTAACACCTCAACTGTCAAGTTACTGAATGCAATTCAAAGTCGAAGTATAAATAAAATTGTCTGTGAAAATTTACGAAAAAAACTTTCTAGTGGCAAGAATCGAAATTACAACTAAGTAATATAATTTTAAAATAAACCCGGATAGAAACTGGAAGTTTAGAATATAACATAACATAACATCACGCCTGTAATCCTTGAAGGGTAAGGCAGGGGGGCGAGCCTATTGCTGTCAACTGAGCATAATTCCATAACACTTTGTCCTACCCTGGACTCGAACCCAGGACCTCGAGCTCAGCAGCAGTGATTGCTACCACTAGATCAACGAAAGAGAACTGGATTAACTTTAACACATGGTTTCTGCCCACCCCATGAGAAGAAGGTGCGAGTTTATGTACCTATGTTTGCGAGTTGACATATTTACGACCTTATGTAATACCTGAATTACACAACGATTCCACAGTTAACCCTGCACAATAGAATGAGGATTGCGTTTAAAGCCAAACACAAATATTTAGTAGGTACAGTGACAGATTGCATTGTAGGTAGTTTGATCACATGATTTGCATAGAAACTGGAGTTATCTAGCAATGTTTCAGGGACATTATCATTTATTTTAACAGTGATTGAAGGGCAGTTAACAAACCAAATAATTATTATCTAACACTTGTATACAAACAATACTTGTCTAAGTAAAGTAGCAATACTATGCGAAGTAAGGCATTTCTCAATGCATTCTATATGACAAGTCTTTAGATTCATAAACATTAAGGGCCTGCGCTCACTGGCGGCAGAGCACGCAAAGGGATTATTATTCCACGAATAGAAATATAACTTAATGCTATGACAATAAAATTGAAATTTCAACGGCAACGATGATGCGGTACTTATCCTTAGGCATGCCGCGACGTCCTTCGGTATCATCACTGAAATTACAATTGTATTGTCATACATATATAGGTTATATTCCTATTCGTCTCATAAACATCCCTTGTAACCGTGTGCCAATCGCCACTCAAGAAAAATCTTCTGTTTCATAGAGAAGTGCAAAACCTACGCGGTCAAAATGGATGGAGCAGCAATAATTTTTTTTTTTAAACCGACGAAAAATTTCGACGCTATGGGGTCTAAACGCATGTGCTGAATCCATGGTTACAGTTTGCGCGTCGATGTCCCTGCCACCCTGTATTAAAAACTAAACAAATTCGATGGTTTAAAAGACTCTTGTTAAACAACAATAAGTGAGACGTCTGAAATAATATTTTTAACTCTGAAACTGCACTCTAATGATTTACCCTCATTGCGTAACACACTTCAATCACAATTCGAGGGTTGAAGGAAATTCAAAATCCATTGCTTCATGGGTTCGAAAAAAAATTCCGCTCAACAACGTCAATAACGTAATGAACTTAGCTGAACTGTCAAAATGAAAGGCATTGCGATCGATTTCCAATTAGGACTTTAATAATATAGGATTATTTTTAACCAGTGCGCATACTTTAAACATGAATTCAGCATATTATGATTCTAGACTCTAGTATGGAACCACAATAGATATAAGAAAGAAGGAGATATGCCCGGCAGTTGAAAATGTATCAGAACTCATGTCGCTAGTGTACTGCATGTGTAGCCTACTAGACAAAAAACTGCATGTGTAGTAGGCTACACATGCAGTTTTTTACATTTCTATGGGAACAACTAATATTTTTTTTATAACCGACGAATTTTCTGTACCTTTATGGGTCTTTTCCTGTAAAGATACATGACGTAGGTACTTATGTTGTCTTATGCACTGGACATATACAAAATGTCTTAATTATGTAAATACCTATGCATTTCCTCATTTAAAATAATGTACCTACCTACTCGCATTGACTAAGTATTAGTCTAGCATTGATTATGTAGTCTATAATGAAAGAGCAGTATTTTTTTAATAACACACTTTGTACAGGTCCCGTCACGTAAAAAGAACGCTGGCAGTTTGTTTTGTTTTTTTTTTAAAAACGTGTTTGTCTGCGCACTGAGCGATTTATCGATCAAATTGGTAACCTATTATGATTCTACAATAAAACAATTACATTTATATTATAAAACAGTAGCCTAGTACATTAGGACGCGAGTATACGCGTCCGCAGGCCCATCCTCTCCACTATCGCTCAGCGTTCTTTTTATACGTGACGTCAACTATACCTTCTTACACTGCAGTTGTCGTCACGACAAGAAGGATAATTATGTATGAGTGCAGAGATCATCAAAATCATGCAACACCTACTCTATTAATGAATGAAGTTACCTACCTTTTAAACAAGTATTATAAAGAGAAAAGATTAGTATTTTTGCATGTTTGTTTGTTATGCTTTCACGCTAAAACGGCTGAACGGATTTGTATGAAATTTAGGACATGGGTAGACCATTACCTGGATTAGGAGGTAAGATACTTTTTATTCCTATATTCGGCATCGAGACTTATGCTAGTGAAACCGCGGTGTGCACACCGCGGTTTAGCTAGTTATTTAACAAAGCTAGCAAACACAGTATTAAACGAAATTAAAATATATAAAAAAGGTCCGTTAAACCCATCTCGAGACTTTAAACCAAAAATTATGCAACCGCCATGCAATCAATTAAAAAAAAAAAAGCGGGAAAATAATTTAATAAAACCGATCCGGTTTCCAGACAATTGTTTAGTATTAGTTTTTTCCTCTAGTAACACAGTGACTCCTATTGTTATTCTTTGACCCACGCACACATTTCATACATATTTTATAAGACAATGTCCGTCATACATTTTTCTTTACCTTATCGCTTATTTTCCTATTTTATATCACCGTAAACCAATCATAATGTTATACGACAAATTTTGATAGGCGTTACATTTAGTTACAATAATAATTTGTTACACTGCATATTCAAATTGGTTGTATATTTCCGCACATAGAGGTACAATCGCGTTATATTTAATTTTTACTGCGATGGATATGGAATACATTGGAATGTGTTTAATCTTAACCTAAATATGTTCGATTTTCCTTAATATGATTATTATTAGGTACCGGGAATGTTACACTTCGCGCTTGAATTTATTACCTACTTACTTTAATTTTTTTGTCCTATTATTACTTGCTCGGTTAGATCGAAAAATCTCGTGAGGATATTATGTTATTAAAGTGTGATTATTTCACTATTTGTTCCGCTAGTAATGTCGCACAAACAATTGTTTCAAGTTTAATCTTCATGCCGTTTTAACTATGTAGTTAGGTACAATTTAGCAATCACGTTTGACACTTCAACTTTGCTTTAAAGATGTTCACTCTGGTTTATTTCAATCGTATTTTAATTCACGTTATTTGAATTTAATTTTAACAACAAACGATGCACTTACGGCTTCATAGACAAACAACAACACAGATCCGATCCACCTTCAAATATTTTCCCGCGTATTTTTTTCGACACATTCTTATTTTTTTTAACGCAAAGGCACTTCATTTTTCTTAACATACCTACAGCCACTGTAACATAAAAATAATAGAAAGAAAAAAAAAATTGACATACCGATTCCGGCGATGACATATTGCCGCCACAGTTGTCCTGCCTCCATTCTGTACGCTTGCTGGTTGACTGGCGCACCGGTCTGACCAACCGGGTCGTAAGCGTAACTCCTATCTTCCATACGTCACACGACGTCACCCGAGTGTGTTACGTTGCCGCGTTTACGTTGAGCTGGGCTCGAGGGTGGATGTTTGGCAAACACCCGATGTTCTGCCGCCAAGACTGTGGATGAAGACCTCGTGTTAATATAGTTTGATAATTTGGGATTTTTCCCATACGTGACCGTTCAACCCCATGCTGACTGTGAGCATCATCAATTTCGAGAAAGTTGGCAAGGGATAACCTCAGCAGAGGCAGCGTGGGCGACTTCCTACGTTCACACCACTAAAGGGCTTTGGAAGGGTCTTTCTGCATGACGCTTTCAGTCATGCTATTAAAGTGTGGCTGGTGACAATAGTATGGCTTTAGCGTCGTCTTGTCAGCTAATAACAACAAACTGCGATCACTGATCCGTTTGCCAACGAGGTCATCATAGCTATTTCCTCATTCATTGACTTTGTTTCTCTGATAGCACAAAATTCGACAGTAAATGTTCGCTGCCACGGTTAAATGAAATTGGGCTGGTCACATCTGTCGTATGTCTACGATCAATGGGCCAAATATACGATCTAGTGGGTCCCGTTTAATGCCAAACGACATTGGGGCTGGCCCAGACTGGACACCCCCGCACCACCGGCCATAGGTAGAGGTGGAACACCGCGGTGGCTTTAGACGGTACGAGTCTGGCCATACTCCTTAACACCCCCTTGATGGAGGAAGTCCATGAGGATTTCCACCGCAAACCAAAAAAAAAGGGCCAGACTAGACAGAATAAAGATTGGTCCTTGGCAGCTCTGGACAGAGAGAGGTGGAAAGAGAGTAGGGAGACCTTTGCCCAGCGGTGGGACATCAATGACACTTAAAAAAAAATTAAAAAAGCGTTCGCCAGCTGATAGGTATATCTTCAAAATTCAATTCAGTAGAATCAGTAGGCAATATTTTCATCCTCAAGAAAACATGAGGCCCCGTTTACCATAGACAAGCAAGCTTAGTGGGTCAATATAGTCTACTGTGATTCCCTGAAGGCTTTATCATTTAAAAAAAAGGAATCGATAACACAAGATACACACCAGTAAATAAACAGATTATACCCAAACTAACATATTTTAGCTGTCATTGACAAAAATGGGACACCCGTCTTGGATAAGAAAAACATCGAATGGACAAAATAACACCATCGCTATCTTATTTTTTTTAATGTTTGGATAAGTATCGTATGGCTGTATTGATTACAACTGACCTCCTCTATCTATGGTGGTGCGACGAACTTGTTTTTTTTTTTAAATAGATTATTTAATTCACGAAAATGGTATTAGCTGAATATGGGCCATCAAATCGTATGTTGATGGCCCCCATATTCAGCTAATACCATTTTTTATTAAGTCGACGATAGTAACATGGTGCAGCGGGTCATTGCGTTCCTTTTTCATGCTATCAAGCTTGATGTCCTAGGTTCGATTCCCAAATAAAGTCAAACGTAACATACATTAGTATTTTAAGGCAAAATACTCATTTAAGCAATATTTCGCGTGAACTTTTAAATACTGAATATGTCATCTCCAAACTTTAAACCTGCTAATGCATCTGCTTACACCTTTAGGGAATATAGCGACAACATATGTTCAAGTATCGATTTTCCTCGTACAATAAATCCATCATTTCATCACACACACGTTTAATTCCACAGATTGCTCTAACCGGTGCAGAATATCTACATACATAGGATGTACAGATACCTATGTACCTATAGTTTAGATAAATTACTCCGAGGATATCGCACATGTATTTATTATGATAACTCGCAGATAAATTACAGATACAGTAGAATATTGCTTAGATATTTTGTACATAATAAACATATTATGTACAAAATATACCTTTATATATGCGATTTTCTATGTATCTATTTACTATTTTAATGTCAAACCATTCTCGACTCAATCTTCAGTGTATTAAACAATCCTGTCTGATTTTTGATAAAGCTATTCGATTTTTTAATGCCAAAATTGAAGAAATATTTAGAGGATGAAACTCCCAAACATTAAAAGAAATGAGTCAAGGGCAGTCCTGGGTTCGATTCCCAAAATCAAAAGTCATTTATTCAAATTAGGCTGAGAATCAGGGGTGGTAAGACCCTTGGTAAGACTGCCTGTCAGACTTTCGGGCTTCTGACTACCCGTAACGACTGTCAAAGATCCACGAATGACAGCCGGGACCAACGGCTTAACGTGCTTGCCGAGGCACGAAGGGGTCTTGGTATATAAAGATGGTCACCCAACAAAATGTCACAAATAATTAATAAACTAATCAAAGAGTAAAGACTGATCAGTATTCCGTGCACAGCAAGCAGCGTGCACGCATATCGGAAGCAGAGGGCAAGATGAATAATGGCGCCGAACTCATTTCCGCTCTCCGGCTTCCTGTATGACAATAATTTGACACACTGCACACGTCAAGTAGGTAAGTTTTCCTCATAATGGTAATCTGATTTAAGAATAGCTATCCTTAAGGAAAAGGCTAAATATTTGCGAATCTATTTAATCTTAAACATTTAGCGTCTGCCAACAGGTAAATATTTCTCATGACCTGTGCTAAGCCAGAGGAAAATACCTGACTAGAGTCGGTATCACGTGTTGAGTAGGTATTCCTGACTAGGACAAAGATGACTAGGAATCCTAGTCATCTTTGCGCGAATAGTGAACAGGACCACTGCTGAATTTTGAAAACGATCTATTTACAGTTTTAACTGGTGCCACTAGTTTTTGTAGTGGATAAAGCAACAGATGGATAGGTTTTCTTGGTTTATTACCTACTCCTTAATTAGTAGGTACTTCAGAATTTAAAAAAATAACGATTTATACTTTATATTATACCAATTTTATACTAGCATTTTGTTTATGGTGCACGTGCGAATGCATTCGGAATAACATAACTCTTCCGTATAATTTGTGGTGGTAATTCACATGAATTTAACGTAAAATAATAACCCATACTCGGAAGAGGTAATAATAAATAATTGCTACCATTATTCTGACTGAAATGTGTGAAACTGAAAACTATTGCACAATTACAGAGAAATATGTTACTTTTCATAGCAAGGCAAACAAAATTTTTTTTAGATGACCGTGTTGATAGTTCAAAATCAAGTAAAAATTTAGGAAAGTAAGTAAGGTGGCGTGTGAACGCCTACCGATTTTCATATAGCAATAAAAAACATTTTAAAATTCTCTTTCTGCTAACAGAAAATTGGTAGGCGTTTGAGTATTTCTGTTTTGGTTGCCTAAATTATAGTGACTGTCATAGTCTGTCATGCGCAACCTGATGAACCTGACCGTAAATAAATATATTTTAAGCATTAATTAGTTTATTTGGACAAGTCATTTTAATTATTCTACTTGGTTTACGTAAGCGAAAGTGCGAAGCGAATGTGAATCACGTAAATAAAATTATAATAATTGAAACATTATTATTCATTCTTCATTAAAAATCATGAGCTTAGCCAGAGGTGGGGCAAATAATAATTGCTGTTGTTCTTGTCTAACAACAATTTAAGGTCTGTGAATTTGTAGGCGGCGAGGCACATGATCTTTGTTGTATTTTTTATAATTATCATCTAGCTGTAATAATTCATGTATGTGCCTTAAAAAAAAAACGAGTTGCACTCCGGGAGTGCCAGCAGAAGTAAAACTTAAATATTAACGTTGTGCATTTTTGATATTTTGGAATGCGGTCTACTCTCCCTCCGTCTTGCGAATTTGGATCAGATCACGTGTCCTGACGCGAGCTCCATCTTACGAATTTTCGATCAGGTCACGTGTTCTGACGCAAGTTTAACATTTTTTACCCATCACAAAAAAGTGCACAAAGCCGCTAAAGAAGTTTTCACTTAAAAAAAATGCATTATCTTAACCATATTTCGAAAAATAATACGTACTGGATTATGTATTTATTTATTTATTTATTTATTTATTTATTTATTTAAACTTTTCGCACAAAAAAGGTACAAAGGCGGACTTAATGCCTTAGGCATTCTCTACCAGTCAACCAAGGGTGGTGAAGAGATTAGATGGCAGGTGCTTTGGTTGAGAGGGACAATGATAAAAAACTTAAAACTATGTATATAAATAGGTTATATTATACACATACATACTATTACTATAATATATACTTATTATATATATATATATATATATACAAAATCAAGGAAGAGAGGTATTAAGATGACTCTACGACTCTACGCTATTTACCACCATCTTATTAAACTGTTTATTGAGGCAAGCATCTAGACATAATTACTGAGATTTATCCTGCTGTGGATCGTGGGTTACTTCCATAGTGATTTAAACCTGTTGGAACCCCGGATTCAAATTTCCACAATAAGATTCCGCACAACGAATTCAAATTGAACCTGCTTCCAAAGTATGAGCAATGTATTTTTTCAAGCATTTTTTGTCAGTTTTATAGCACAGACGCTCTTAAACACTTGGGTAATAGAACAAATGTATCTAACCTAAATACAATTAGTCCTCCTGACCGTATTTCGGCAATGGCCGTCAATCTCAACGGAGAGTAGCCTTCGGCGCGGGAGATATTATAGTGCACAAGTGTGTACGTAGATACAGCAGGTGCAATCCCTCTTAACGTGGGTCGTGACAGAGGAATCTCTGTCACGACCCACGTTAGTGTGGAAGCAGGAATCAGCGAAGAAGAGCCGTTCTAGACGAAACTATGCTCTCGAGGACATGATGCTCTAGCTTTTACATTTGTCACGAATGACGCATCTAACCTACATTTCCCTAACGTTCGAGAAACTTATGTACCAACTAATGCAGTCCATTTAAAAGTGGAGTACATTATAAATTATCATGTCCACTGTGGAGTGTCTCTGGCTTTCATATTATTATGCATTATCATTTCAAGGGCACTTGTCACAAGTGTTTGCCTTTAATTGTGCGTAGAATTGTGAAATCTTGCTAATCTAGGTAGCTGGTTTCTACTAAGAAATAGGTTATCTACAAATGTTACATGGATCCCTCACAAACTGTGACAACAGATTTTTGCACAGACGCCAGTGCATCAAGCTACTACAATCTGTCAAATTTCTTTAATAGATTTTCAACTTTACCGCTAAAGTATTAGGTTCAGGGTTCATTGGGAAAATTTGACAGTTTCGGGTAGCTTGATGTGCTGGCGTCTGTACCTACATTCGTTGTAGATAAACATAAACGTTCAAAATCTAGTCGCAGTCTCATCAGGGCGACAAAGAAAAGTCAAAAAACTTGTCAAAAATGTAGGGAAATTAGAGGTATTTTTGGCAGATTGAGACAAATCAGACTGTGAACGTTCTTAAAATTACGAGAATTGCCTCTCTGTTCTATTCTATGCTACAGTCAGCTATGTAGGTACCTGTTCAGATCACAGTATAATTTACGCTCGTTCATCAGCGCTTAAAGAAGTTGTTGAATATTTGTTCAATGTCTCCTGACCATCGATGATAAAAAATTGGTGACGACACGTCAGCAGTATTTTACCAGTTGCTGTGGAAGTTGGCAGTCATTCTGTCCTTTATCAATTAATTAAAAAGAAGGTAACGTACGTAATTAATGAACTTTACACCTTATCAAATCATATTTTGGATTACATAAAACGGGTGATTGCAGACATTACAGACTGCCGATAAAACGGTTATCAGAAAGGTCATTCGCGAAAGTAGTTACGAAGCCGATTATCAAATTGTATCTATGAGAAGTGTACCTATCTCTTCAAAGACATAGTCAAAATGGATCATGAATTATAGTCAGAATGCCGATACATTCTGACTCTAACTAATTCATGATCCATGGCAATCATATCACTTGGTTTTAATAATAATAATTATAATAATAATTGTTTTATTTCGGAACAACATAGGAACCACTTTTGTTAGTACACACCTTAAATACTTTAATAGGGTTTAAATATTTTATTTTTTTACTAGCTGCGCGCTGCGCCCCGCGGTTTCACCCGCATAAGTTTCGATCCCGTGGGAATGTCGGGATAAAAAGTAGCCTATGTGTAAATCAAGGGTGTCAGCTACGTCCATGCCAAATTTCATCGAAATTGGTTCAGCCACTTGAGCGTGAAGAAGTAACAAACATACGAACACACACACACTCACAAACTTTTGCCTTTATAATATTAGTGTGATGTGAATTTGTGATTTAAGTATTCTTTTGATAGATTCTTTTATATTTTGTAACTGTGAGGAAGTTGGGTCTTGTAGACTTAGATCTTGTAGATCATTTTTTTTATCAAGTACCTGGTACTTGTTGACAGGTCTACCATATAGTCTACCGTAATTAGAAAACATTGTAAAAGCCAATTATTTTTAAAAGTTTAACCGTGGAGTTTCTTGCTGGCTCTTCTCCATAGGAAACGACCAATTGGAACCGTGCACCTAGCTTCTAACGTTTCATAAGTGCCCATGTCGGTTTATGTGGTATATTTTGATTTTGATTTTGGTAAGCTTTCAGGCGTAACTGAATACTTTTAAGGGGAATTTGAGAACAAAGACACACACAAAGGGACTTACCCTTTCAACGGCAAGAATACTTTTCTATGCCAGGATCTTGGCTCGGCATAACCGCCGCCACCGGGCTCATTTTAAGGGGGAAGCGTCAGGGTAGCCCGAAATTCAAATGTCGTATTATATGTTTTCTGTTTGCATTGATGTCAGCTATCGATTTATGTGGCATCAAGCGTGGCCGCCATTTTGAAAAAAAATAAAATGGCGGACAGGTATGCCAGGCCAGGCTTCAATAAAAATCTTTAATCCCGTTTGATTTTCGCGGGCTTCTTATTGCAACCTCTTTAAACAAACGTTGTCCGACTAGCAACGTTCTGAAGCCGAGTAAATATTTTTACGTTTGATAGACCAATTCCTGAGCAAGGCTATAGGCTATTTAGCATGCTATGCCCCTTATGAGTCGAGCAAAACAAAAAGTAAGACGCTAAGCGAAAACGAAGTTCGTAGTAGGTAGGTACTTTTAGATTTATGACAGTAGCGCGGGCAGTAATTTTAGATTTATGACAGTTTTAATTTAAATCGTGACTTTTCTTTTGAAATCATGACGTTTCTTTTGAAAATGCACTAAAGTAGATATCTAATATTTCGGTAGTAGATTGTGGAGAAATACTTTTATCCACTCTTATGCACGCGATCAACTTGAAGGCTTACTAGGAAACAAGCTGACTGATTATTATAATTAGGATTATAAGATCAATTACTACCTATTCGATAAGAAAGGACGATTAATTTGTGCTGTAGGAATACTGGACTTTGGAATAATTTATTACCGCTAGGACTTAATTTAATTAATTGTTATACCAACTTCTGAAGTTTGATAAGAGCTAGTGGTGTGTTATCAGCTTATCATTGATCTTAGGTAGAATAGGAATAGGTGGCTGTTGATATCGCCCTTCTGGCCTAGCCGTAGGTCTGCTAAGATATGGTCACCCATTGTGGATAGAGCAGGTAACTATATTTGTAAATAATAAACTTGAAAAACCAAAATATTTGTATGAGATACAAGTAATTGTTCCGGGTCTGGCTGTTTGTGTATGTGAGTTTAAATGTTTCAAAAGCACCCACGATACAGGAGAAATTCCTAGTGAGGGGCAGTCTTAAAAAAAAGCCGTATCGTGTACCCCTACCTGCTCCCCTCTCTGCCCGAATTCAATTATTTCCAGGACGAGTAATAAAACTTATTTTGTTTGTGTATTATTACTATTCTACCTTATAAATATCCATAAAGAACATGTTAGATTGAGACAACTTTAAGACGTCATATTTCCGAAAGTACTAACATTTGACCATAGTTTTATTAGTAACCAATGTTCCGCTTAAAAAGCCCTATGCAACGGCATATCAAATGTTACTATTGAAGAGTGGGCCCAGACCCCATACATTTGTTTCCCACTGTGCTTTAATTCTTAAGTTACTTTCGCTCTGTGAATTATTATTTGCTTTGTAGGTCAGGACTGCCTCTGGCAAGGTCAATGCCCGTCTCGGGAGACCACTTGAAAGGTCCCTTTCTTGTAATTTGTATTTAATTTCACCTGCACTTATTCTAGCCTATTCAATTACTTCAAGCTGACTTTATTATAGCAATCGCGAGTTTGTATGTATTCGCATATTTGAATCTATGACTTAAATGTCTATCTATGTGTTTCGGTTAGCTTGATGGCGTCTGTACCTTTTTATCTCAAATGGGAAAGATATAAAAGCTCGGAAAGTGGGTATGAACTCACTGAACTACAACAACAAAATCGCGTCGAAGGTCGATGCACCGCACACCGGCAAACTATAGGAGTTACGACTGGAAACTCTCCGTCACCCATCAGACTCACCAGACCTTGCTCCAACTAATTTCCATTTTTATTCGGACGTGGGATAACTTTTTACAGGGGAAAAATTTTAAATCCGACGAGGTGGTGAAAAACGCCTCTATAAAAAGTTCATCGATTCCCAGGATTTTTATAGCAGAGGTAACAACGAACTTCCACTAAACTGCCAAAAGTACATGTTCACTAATGGCACATACATAAAAAAAAACTTAAAAAATAAAAAGATTTTTTCTGTACAAAACGGCAATTCTCTAAGTTATACAATACTGATACCCAAACTAAACAGGGCTTGTATTTTAAGAATCGGTCCTCAAACGTGTAGAATTACAAGGAAATCGTGCGAATTTACTCTATACCCTATTGCATTTTTACTAACTTCGTGCGAGTCGCCTGTAGAAAAAATCGTATTGTTTAAAAGTGCCGAGTAAATAAGCCGAATATCGTGACGGAAACTAATAAGTCACCTTTAGCAACCGGCGCCATTGATGAGGACTAGATAATAATTTTGTTTATTCAAAGAAAAACTCAATAATCTTGATTAGTAAAGTAATTACTATCTAAATCTACGACGATCTGATAGAAATCTAGATTTGAATTTCAGTGTAATATAATATCCCGTTTAAGCAGGTAATTAATTATGAAGTAAACGATTAAAAACGACGTGTAAGCTCAAACGTGTAGTAGCATTACAATAAGGAAATCGTGTCAACGTCACGTGAGAGCAGTAGTGTCCCAGTGGCATTGGCAACGGTCACGACAAGTTGTAGGTCGTGGTTCGAACCCAGACAGACACTTTAATTTGTGTAAATAATTTCATCACCACTGCTCTCAAAATGGTGAAGGAAAATATCGTGAGGAAACCGGCATGTCCTAGAACCAAAAATTCGAAGACATGTGACATCTACCAACCCGCACTGGCCCCTGTGGGGCAGCACTCCCCTCTCACTGAGAGGAGGCCTGTGTCCTATCAGTGGGTACATTATAGGCTGATTGTGTGTGCCTCAAAGTGAATGTCGTTACGGTAATCATTATTACCTATCCTAGCAACTGGTGAGAACTAGATAAATAATAATCTAGTTTACCTATTCAAAGAAGATTTCTCCCTGAAGAGAGGTTTCTCCCTGAAACGCAAAATCATCGACATGTGTATCCTCCCATCCTAACCTATGGTGCTCAGACCGAGTCGCAAAAGTCCCTCCTTGGCGTTTGCCAAAGAGCGATGGAGCGCAGCATCCTGGGTGTAAAAAGACAGGACAAAATTCGAAACACATGCTGCGTTCCAAAACGGGTATAATAGACGTAGGAAAGATGGCTAGCCCATGGCTAGGCCAGGCCCAAGTGGGATTGGTCGGGTCACAGACCGCCGCGCTGGGCAAAAGTTTCCATATGAAGGGTGCCTGAAGATGGACGGCGCTACCGAGGTCGGCCCAGAAAGCGGTGGCGAGATGACCTGGGGGTCTACTCCGAAGTGGGAGCGGCCGAATGTTCGGCTGTTTCCTGCTACGAAGTTACTATTTGGTTCGGTCGGTCCCGATCCTACACTCCTACACTCTTTCGAATATTGACTATGGTCCCGACCCAACTGAGCCGATCCGAACTTTTTTCGCATTTTTCAATAATATTCGGTTCGGCCATGAGTCGGTCCGATCCGAACATTCGCACTTTGCACTTCGGAGTAAACCCCCAGGACGCATACTGCGGGGGCTGGTTCGAGGTGGCGCGGGAAAGGAGTTCCTAGATGGTATTATCTAGGCTAAAAAAAATAAAATAATTCAATGAAAAACCGATTAATCTTGATATAGGTAAGTAGTTTAGGAATAATTACATGATTATCTTTACAGATTAAAAAAATCAAAATTAGAAAAAAATACTCAGTGATTATACCTACCGATGCTAGTAATTTAAACTAATTAATGTTTATAATCAAACGATTTACAATTGGCACGTGTGAAATACAGTAGGTATGATTATTCAGCACCCATTTTCAAGGATATTGCTAATTCATTGCTTCATATGCTCGAAAAATTAGTCTGCTCAACAACGCAAATAACGCAAAGAATGTTGTTGAACTGTCAAAATGAAACCCATTGGACGTTACTCAACTACCCCGCAGGGCAACTTGCCATGAATAATCTTACTTTATCATCGAAAAGTATTACTGTACTTAAATACAGAGTGGCAGGGACATCGACGCTCAAACTGTAACTATGAATTCAGCACATATTGATTCTAGACACCTTTTTTTTTTTGTTTTCGTGGGGAATCTTTCAAAAGGCACTCTCCGGGAAGACCTCCGGGGAGTGGGGTCGGGGAGTGTGGGATTTTTACCTCACTAAAACCACCCCGGTGAACACCATCAGCACATAGGGGTGGTCCCGGTTCCTCGGTTCGGTTCAAAGACCAATTCCGGTTGATTCTAGACACCTAACGTCTATTCCTAATAGACGTCCACTGTTGGACATAGGTCTCCCCAAACATCGCTATTACAACCGGTTCTGTGCTTCTCGCATCCAGCGGTCTTCACAATCAGCTGATTTCCTATTCATCAGCTTCATTTCGATTAAACGTCGTATAGAAACAATAATTGCTGTGTCATAGAAAAGCGCAATATCTACGCGATCAAAATATATGGAACAGCAATTTTTTTTTAAATAACCGACGGGACCATCAACTTCAACTTAGATTTTGAGAGTTTTTTCATACAAAAACTGTCAAACGTCAATTTTATTCGTCGAATAAACGTTATCTGGCGATGGAAAAATCAGCCTTTAAAGATAGTTGATAGGGTGGACCAACCATTACACATCAAGACCCCTCTGTGCCTCGAAAAGCAGGTTTATTTGCCAACCAATAAAAAAAAAAAAGAGTCTACTCTATTCGAAAAAGCATAAGCAACACTGGGCACTTCTCTAGTATCAAACACGTATGTAAATGATGACATAAGACTTTAAATAACAAACACATAATATAAGGGACAGGTAGATAAACAAATGTAATGGTTTCCTACAGTTTTCTCGTAAACTGTTAGTGCTGAGTACCTACTGCATATTTGTTTATTAATCACAAAACATAATATTGCAACTTATGTGAACTTATTTGAACTGTGCTGTAGGCCGAGTGTACAATTGGATATCCTACTACTTAATATTATAAAAGCGAAAGTTTGTGAGGATGGATGGATGTTTGTTACTCTTTCACGCAAAAACTACTGAACGGATTTGCATGAAGGCACACAGATAGCTTATAACATCAGGATTATCACATAGGATACTTTTTATCCCGATATTCTCACGGCATCGATACTTATGCGGGTGAAACCGCGGGGCGCTGCTAGTCTGACATGTTTATGCTTTTCTAAACGAAAAACTCACGCACAGTCATATCTAGGTATTGAAGACAGAAACGACAAAAAATGGTGGCTTTTAAGATGTTGGTGAGTCAATGTGCCTAGCCTCTTCCCAACTATGTTGAGGTCGGCTTCCAGTCTGACCGGATGCGGCTGAACTTTTTAATCCATCCAAAGGTTGTCTTTAAAAGATCGCCCTAGCGATAAGACCGCTCTTTGTGAACCCGATATAAAATTTCTACATTATCTGTCATTTATATGGTGTAGGTACATAATAAAGAGTCACCACCATCATCTGCCTAGCCTTTTCCCAACTATGTTGGGGTCGGCTTCCAGTCTGACCGGATGCAGCTGAATAATAAAGAGTAAGATAAGTACCTATTCTAGTCTATTTTAAGCTTTTTATGCCACCAAAAACAAATACACATTCAGATGTACTTAACGAGCAAAAACTAGTATTTAAATAAAAAGACAACAACAACACGACAACATCAACACGAGATGACGACAGTTATTACATCATCCGTAATTACCTAAACTAATGATAAGGTACTAATTTCCATTTTCTAATGAAGTCAATACAATTAGATTGTATGTATGTTCAGTTCAGTTAACCTACTGAGCAGAACAGTATCGGGTTCTCGCGCCAGTCACCCTTAGGACGCTATTCGGTCTCCCCCATCCTAGTCGCACCACCGACGTAACTTTTTTACGCATAATTGCGTAGAAGTCTTCTGCGCTGGCGTCAGCAAACATGCACTGCAATTTTGAGGGAGCCGAAACAAAGCCCTGAACACATTATTATATTGGACGCGCAAGGCATTTTAGGCTTTTGTAAATACATATAAATTATATTTTCAAATATTAGAATATAAAAAATATTTAAAAATATAAAAAATAGTAGCCCGCCGGTATCGAGAACAGGGTCCAAGCTACTGGAGGTCAGGGCTCCAGAGAGAGAGGAACCTCAAACAATGCGAGGCTAAATCGTTCGCGGTTTGGACGCAACTGTCGCCCGTTTATTGGTTACTGGGCAACTAAGTTGCTCATGGGCTCTGTTAGCTCTAGCAGTACCTACCTGAATCCCTTTGCCATGTTTGAAGAACCAGAGCAATATTCACGAAAAAGACCACTGACACAACACACCACACAAGATACCTATGTTTCCCATAGCCAACCGGCTTCTGCATCCATTTTTCTGGTTATGTATTACAGTATTCTAAAGTACTGAAAATAAAGGCTTTTAACCAAT
Organism: Apamea crenata; assembly: GCA_949629185.1. Taxonomy (NCBI): domain Eukaryota; kingdom Metazoa; phylum Arthropoda; class Insecta; order Lepidoptera; family Noctuidae; genus Apamea; species Apamea crenata. The sequence goes on from OX451375.1 coordinate 2,731,058, forward strand.
GACACAGAGTACACTATTATTATACTGGTAACCAATGACTTATAGTATTTTTGACATTGCAACATACTGACCCACAAGCAATGTCAAATTAATAAAAAGATGTTATCAAAGAGTATAGTAACTATACAGAATGTTAAAGTGTGCTTATCAAAAAGTTCGCACACCTTCTGATTTTATCCTACTAATATTATAAACGTGAAGTTTTAATGGATTTCTGGATGGATGGATGGATGTTTGTTACTCTTTCACGCAAAAACTGCTGAACAGATTTAAATGAAATTTGCCACACAGATGGTTTATAATCAGAATTAATATATAGGATACTTTTCATCCCGATATTCCCTCGGGATCGAAACTTATGCGGGTGAAACCGCGAGGTGCTGCTAGTTTGTTATAATCCTTGCATGTTAATATTTCACTTATATCTCGAAACCAAGTAATGAAAATGAGATCCAATATGGAACACTCAGGCTGATATACTTAGTATTAACATAACATCACGCCGGTATACACCGAAGGGTTATGCAGAGGTGTACCTATTGTAAGCCCACGCACATTTCTTTCAACAAAACTAGCAGCAGTCGTTGACCTCCGAAAAAAACATAATTTTTTTTTATTCAAAAATCAATATCTAAAGTCATTTATTCAAATTAGGCTGAGAATCAGCACTTTTCGAACGTCATAAATTACAAAAAACAATACTCCAAAACGGCCGCCCTTCACCATTGCCTAGTGCTTTCGCTGGGAAGAAGTGGCGCAACAAACTTCCCAGCAGCACATCTGTCTGTTTAGTTAGAAAATACTAATATTATGTATTTTATAGTGTTTAGATATCAATAGCCATCGCGACAGCGAAGTTTAGCTAGCCAATATAAAATAACCCTGTATTAAAACGATGCTCAATCATGAAATTCGATACTACACCTGTTAGGTTAATGGAGGAACACCAAAGGAGAGGCCGTTATAAGGATTTATATAATACGTTTATTATCCTGTTATATGTATATATTGGAATGTGTGTTTACTATGTAGATTCAAATCGAGATAAGTTCAAATCGGTTATATGTATAAAGATATTTATTGTCTCTTGTCTCGATAAATCTGTTTTCCTCATCGTCCATTTATAACAGTGATAGGTACTTGTCAATAAAGCCATCCATCTTGTTTTTATCGAAAAAAAATCTGTGTTGATATGCAGATCGTGGGACGTGCCCTTAAATACACATACACACGCTTGTAATCTCCAAAGGGTAAGGCAGAGGTGTACCTAAACTATGTACGTTTGCGATTAATTTTTCAAATAATATGTAAACAAATATTATGAGTTATTGGAAAAATAACTTTAATTCATACACAATAACGTTCAGTTTACGATACAACTTCACACATTTTTAAGGCTTTTTAAATAATGCTTGTCACACTGAAATCAACTTAATTGATATTTGTTTAACTTGAAATAACATAAATTCGAAAAGTTTAAATAGACCTTTAATTTTTGCCAGATATGTATTGTTAAAGTTTCATTTAATAGCGGGCGAACCTATTGGAAGGAACTGGCCACAAATGCAGACTCCGCGGTCTGCTGCTGAGAAATCTCTGATGAAACCCGATTGTACTTTGCGCGACCTGGGAATCGAACCCAGGACCTCATACTCAGCAGTAGCGCTTGCGACCACTAGACCAACGAACAGTCAGTAATTTTACCCTTTTCCCATACAAAGCACCATGGACTGTTTGTTTTATTTTTATTTTCTTTATTTAGGCAACCAATAGCGATACATATAGTATTTATTTATTTAAAACTTTTCACACACAAATTGGTACAAAGGCGGACTTATGCCTCAGGCATTCTCAACCAGTCAATCAAGGATATTGTTTTGTTTTTGTTTTTTATAAAAAAAACGTTGCCCCACACTATTCAATATTGAAGAGATTACATAGAAGGTGCATAGGTTGTATGTTACAGAGTATTTATTTATTTACCATAAACCACTATTACAATTTGCATTTGAGTATGTGTCTTACATGTATGGCTAATAATAAGTTTCCCTGTACAACAAGGATAAGTATAAAACGGGTAAACGCACTACCAAGAAGTATTTCAATAGAAAAGGTACAATTTTAGGTAGGTATTACTTATAGTTAAGCTTAAACTTTAAAGAGAAAAAAAAAAGTTTGAATTTTCAGAGATTAGTAGATTGTCATTTAACTCCGTTTATGGTTTGACTGCAACACACTCATGCATGAGCATAATACTCTTTTAATAGACAAAACATGTAAATAAAATTATGACTGGGTGGCAATTAATAAACAACCAAGAATGTTGTCTTATTAACATAGAATAAAGAAGAAACAACATAATCAACATTTTTACACATATCTATTCACTAATTTTAACTACTTAATTCACACTGCATTAATTGAGGGGTTTTAATTGAGCTGTAATTTTTTTTTTACTACAACTAGCAACCCTTGCATGTTTCGTCAAGTCCTAAAAACTTTGCGCTGCGTCGCCCGGTCTTTACGGCATGAGAAAACATGGAGATTCCTTCTCTAAGCAAGTTTAATAATGATGTTATTATACACATAAACCTTCCGGAATAAGTTCTCTAAATGATGGGGAAACTCGCATCAAATCCGTTGCGTATTTTAGAAGAACAACGCGGTAACACAGACAGACACGAAAAGCGACTTTAATTCATATTATGTTATGTTATTCAAAATCAAAAGTCATTTATTCATATTAGGCTGAGAATCAGCACTTTTCGAAAGTCAGAATTACATAAGACAGTCCAGCAAGACACCCGCCCTTCACCATGGATTTATTTTATTGTTTTTTATAGCGTTTATTTATAAGCTATGATTAAAGTTAAGTGACGTTTAAACGTCAAAAATTTGTGGTTAAATCACTACATAACTTTAAGCGATGTTTATGAATAAAGGGGTAGAGCTCTATCGCCTCTGAGGTTTAGTCAGTTAGAGAGAAATCATTCTAAAAGTTCATCGTTTCAAACAAACTAAACGTCTAAAGTTAGCGCTGATTCCAATAATGAAACTGAACGCGATCAACACATTTAGGTGAAGTGAGTTTAATCTGAGCAGCAGTGCGATTCTGTAACCATTTCACCGTGAAAACTTAGGTTAAGTGAGCGTGGAGTGAGCTGTCGTTCCAACTAATGCTAGGGATTGACACTATTGACAGCACACTCTAAGCTCACTTCTAACTTTTCACGGTGAGATTTTTACAGAATCGATCGGCTGTCATTCCAGCAGCTGGTCGATTCTGTGTAAATCTCACCGTGAAAACTCAAGTGAAGTGAGCTTGATATGGGTTGTCAGTAGTGTCAATCCGTAGCATTATTTGGAATGACAGCTCACTCCACGCTCACTTCACCTAAGTTTTCACGGTGAAATGGGATTCTAGGGATTGGCACTATTGACAGCTCATTTTAAACTCACTTCACCTAAGTTTTCACGGTGAGATTTTTACAAAATAGCATCGCCGATTTAGGTACCGATAACCCCTCAAACCGGTTGTAAAGCCTAGTTGTAGAACTTATAGAAAACTGGTCCAAAATGTTAGAACGTAGTAGATTATCCGTTGAAGGACACAAAACGAGATGCAATAGAAGTTTTATTTTATTCTGGGCGCGTCTAGTGACCCGCAAAGTGTTAACAATATATGTCTGAAACAACGTGCACATGCATGATACCGGCATTTAAGAGTGTCAATAATTTCCAATAATGATGTCAGTGACAGCTCTGGAATACGGTTCAGTGTTCATACACACGAGCGACACGCGATAACGACAAAGGCAACTGTAGCCGTCGATGAGTGTCGACGGTTGCCGACGACGCGTGTCATGCATGCCGCTTGAGTATTGGAGCACCATACTCAAATAAACGGCAGCAATTGCCTCTGTCGTTTAATTCAGAACTCGCTTGTTCCTTACTGCCCTCTCCCAGCGGCGTCCTAAGCCGAGGTCCTTACCCCACAGGGGGTGCCCTTAGCGTGTAGTCAGTTTGTAAGTTTTTTAACCCCTGGCTGAAGGCCTTAACTTATTGAGGCGTCCACAGGCAAGCCCGGTTAAGCAGACGACAACCTCATGGGTGAACTACGAGACGCCATTCCCAAAAAAAAAGCCTCTGTCGTTAACGTGTGTCGCTCGTGTGTATGCATTCTTAGATGTGCCGATGGCGTTCAGTTTTTACCCTAAAACCACGAATGATTAGTTTAATAAACGCCTGCACATCAAGCTACTACAATCTGACAAATTTCTTCAATTTTTCAACTTTATCGCCAAAAAAACTAGGATCAAGATTGATTGGGACAATTTTACAGCTTCGGGCTTGGTGTCTGTACTATTAATAAAAATGAAACTCAATTAAATTCAGATAGCCGCCGTACTTAGCTAAGATAGCATCAATACCTAGTAATCAGATAAATTGCCGGCCTATCTACCTATCGGTAAACACAACACATGAACATAAAAACACACAAAAAAAAAAACATTAAAAAAAAAACAAAAACACGTAAACACAACGTCAACGTTGTTTTGAAAATATTAGAAAAATAAACGACTAACAAAAAATCTGCGTGCAAATTAAAATGTTATCAAAACTACTGTAATTTTCCTTGGCGTTAGATAATTAACTACAAATAAGACATAACTATCACTAATTACTGATTTATTTTAAGATTAAATATTGATATCTATTTGATATCTATGAATCTCTATCTATTAAATTAGTTATTTTATCTTAAGTGCCAAAACATTTTTCGAACATATGAAGCAAAGGATTAGCAATATCCTTCAAAATGATTCAGATTTAGATTTGATAGTGTATTACACAATTAGGGTGCCGGTTATTTTAATAATTGTTTATTAGATTAAGTTCTAGAGCTCATCTTTGTTAAGGTCATCGGTGTAGGGCTATTACGGAAGCTCTGCGCTACGGAGGCTACGCTGCGCTTTGGAGGTTATACGCAGCGCTACGGAAGCTACACTCCGCTACGGAGGCTACGCTGCGCTTTGGAGGTTATACGCTGCGCTACGGAAGCTACGCTGCGCTACGGAAGCTACGCTGCGCTACGAAGGCTACGCATCGCTACGAAAGCTATGCTATGCTACTCAGACACTAAGTATTTTAAAATGCCAAGATCGAGTATTATAAGTTTGGTAATCTGTTTTATGTTATAAGCATACAGATGGAACCCGTTGGATGCGAGCAGCACAGAACCGGTCGAAGTGGAGGTGCTTGGGGGAGGCCTATGTCTGACATGAGACAAGAGCAGGAAGATACATACATAATCAGCCTATAATGTCCACACAGGCCTCCTCTCGGTGAGAGGGAGTGGGCCGTAATCCACCACGCGAGCCCAGTGCGGGTTGGTGGTTGTCACATTACTTTGAATTTTTGGTTCTAGGACGTGCCGGTTTCCTCACGACGTTTTCCTTCGCCGTTTTGAGAGCAGTGGTGATGAAATTATTTACACAAAGCATCCTGGCTGGGTTCGAACCCACGACTTATGACTCGAAACTCGGGCCCATTACCACTGAGCCACAATTGCTCTCAGCAGGAAGATAATGATAATTAATGTTCTCATTTACTTTAATTTTTTTAATGATCTACAGGTCATATATGTATGACGTACAATATTTACCTAAACTTTAAGTATTTTGTTTATGAATTAGCGACATTATTATCAGAGATTAACACCTCAATTCTTCTTCGTCATGATGATTCCCTTTGATTAATTTATCTATATATTAATAATAATGCTGAAGAGTTTGTTTGTTCGAACACGCTGATCTCTGGAACTACCGGCCGGATTTGAATTTTTTTTTTGCATCTGATAGCCCAATTCTCGGGGAAGGCTATACGTTGTGAACATCACGCTAGGACTCTCAGGAGCCGAGCAGAAAGAAAAAACGCGAAGCAATAACGAAGTGAAAGCGCAGGCAGGCAATGCGATGCGACGAGGTGGGTCGTTGGAACAATATATTTCACGCGGACGACGTCTCGGGCAGAATCTCGTTTTATATAAGCTTCGATCAGACTTCGGCAACTTCAACAGCGTTAACGTCATCAATGAAATCACACGTCAATGAAATAATTACATCATTATTCATTAGTTTCACGCTAAAATATTATTTGGCACAAGGAGCGTGGTTGGCATGTAGGTAGAAACTGGCCATTAATTGTTCAACATTATAATTTGAGTGCAGATGGAAATACTGTAACAGAGCGAGAAGAGGCGTTATTCCAACAGTTGTAACAAAAGCTTTTGTTCTGAACAAAGTAATAAATGAATCATTTCATATTTAATTGTATCACTTTGTTTTATACTAATTAGGTCAACACAATTACTCACTACATAATATAAAACCTATTTTCACGCTTGTAGTCCCTGAAGGGTTAGGGAGGGGTGCACCTTTAGTTCACCCACAGCATGCAAGCATCAGCATAATCTACCTATAATGTTCCCACTGCTGGGACAGAGGCCTCCACTCGGTGAGAGGGAGTGGGCCGGAATCAACCACGCGAGCCCAGTGCGGGTTGGTGAATGTCACATTAATTTGAATTTTTGGTTCTAGGACATGCCGGTTTCCTTACGATGTTTTCCTTCACCGTTTTGGGAGTAGTGGTGATGAAATAATTTACACAAAGTAAAGCGCCTGTCAGGGTTCGAACCTACGACCTACACCTCGTAAGTCACGGTCGTCACCACTGGGTCACCACCGCTTTTATTTGACCCATAGTACGCCAGTTATGTTTATACATACAGATACATTCATACAGCGGGGTAGTTGCGTAAAACACTATCCGTATCAATGGGTTTAATTTTGACAGTTCAACAACATTCATTGCTTTGTTTACGTTGTTGAGCAGACACATTTTTCGAACATATGAAGCAATGGATTAGCAATATCCTTCAAAGTGATTCAGATTGATAGTGTGTTACGCAATTAGGGTGCAGATTTCAATGCACTAGTCTCCACACTACCGAATTAGTTTTGTTGGACTAATTTTGCTTAGTTATAGTATATGAAGAACAGGAAAGTCGTTTTCCATACCGGAAAAGTTATAACGTTGTACGCCGATGAATCCCTTTCACCTCAGAATATCAGATTCTCAAAATACCAGATTCTCAAAATACCAGATTTACAAAATATCAGATTCTCAAAATACCAGATTCTTAAAATACCAGATTCTCAAAAAATCAGATTCTCAAATAATTTAGTTTTAATTTGTGTAAGCTTGTCAAAATGGCAACTGTAAGCGCCAATTGTAAATTACTTACCTAGATATAAGCTTTCTGAAGAATAAATTAATTGTCTCAAAAAGCTTTTTATTTCGCATGAAGTGTATCTTGGGTAGAGCATTAGTATTGAGTGAATCATGACTCGAATCAACTCAAATGTGTACGTAGTTTAGTGATCTGGGATCAAAAGCTGCCATTAACTGCGATTCAACGACTATTTTCGTCTCTTCTTCAGCAATGTCAAAACAAAAATAACCTCGTTGCAACAGTTTCTGTACCTACTAAACTGCATTCGCGATTTATTTCCCAAAAATGAAAACAAATATGAGTTTATATGGAAAGACAACTTAATTTCTACTACACCTTTACTACTTGTAACTGCAAACATTTTAATAATTTATTTAATAGTGCTAGTCACTCTGAAATCAACTTAATTTTAATTAAAATAAAGTTGATATTTGTTTACCTTAAAATAACATCAATTTGAAACATTCGTTTCAATAGACTATAAGTACCTAAGTACTAACAAACTTGCAAATGTTTTCTATTTGAATTGTAATAAGTAGTAACAACTGTTTTTATTCATTTACGGCTTTGTGCAATTATAATGGAAATCTCGTGTTTTGTTTATGGTTTGTGCAAGTGTTTCTGCCATTATGGTGTTTACAATGACTTTTGTATTTTAATAATAACAATATAAGTTTTAACAGCGAAAGGAAATACCCATTTGAGACACTTAAATGTGCAACGCGAACGGAAAATTAATTATAACTAAAAAAACCCCTTCCATCGCCTTCTATCAAGCTTGATCGAGGTCAAGAGCCATTAAGCAACAAAAAAATAAAAAAAATCCTGCATCCTAAATTGTAAAAATAATTATCGGAGAAAAATAACATAAAAAAAAATCTACTCACTTTTTTGCCAAAATCCTGTTTACACAAATTAAAATGAGCTACAATTTTTTTATGGCGTGGACCGCTAGTGTTCGCATCGGCGCTTGTGACCAAATGATAGCGTAATCTGGCCACTATCATAAACGGACCGACTCCAACGGCGATAGATAAACAATAAAACGTATGAGTATTTTGATGCAGCGCACACTCATGTTGGAGAGTCGATGCAGTGATTTTAGAAGAACTACTGACTGACTAATATTACTAACTATTCCTATCCATTTTTGGCAGAAAATCTTTTTGAGACCGAGTGAATAAATTAAATAATTTTGATCGTTTTAAGGGGTCATTGTACTCATCATTATGAACAACTTTTACTACGGGACCAACCCAGTTACAACCCAAAAAAAAAAACCAGTTGATCCATTATGCGACCATAAATCTATGGGTCAACAAATTTTTTTTTTCACGATTTGAGAGTTGGTCTCGTAGTAAAAGTTGTTCATAATGATGAGTGCAATGACCCCTTTTAAGGATTAAAACGATCACAATTTTACGGTATAAAGTTGCTGGTACTAAACTTAAACTAGGAGCTTTAAAAGTGTACTTTTGTAGAACCATATAACAAATTTAAGAATTTTCCTACTACTCTGTACTACAAATATGAAAACAAAGTCACTTTTATTATTGTCCTAATGTTGGCCGTGTTGTTCTTCTAAACTACACGACATATTTTGATGTGGTCGTTTTCACCATCATTTAGATAATTAATTCACGAAGGTTTATGTTATTAAACTAACATAATTTTTTATTAGGATTAGGCCTGTAATGATAGTTGTAAGGGTGATAAATAAATAAATAAATGTATTATCAAGAAATCTCGTTGTTTAGTCAATGGACTGATCGCTATTTATTTACGGAATGAGAAATCAGTGATTAATCAATTGTTTCACAAGTGAGACAAGTACCGACAGGCAGTATGTGTAACCGGATAGACAACTGGCCACTCCTATCCTCCTACTTTTCAACGGTGACGTAGCAGATGACTAAATAGTTTAGTCAAGAGGATGCAGATCCACTTGAAAATGCAGTTATGATGCAGAAAAATTCTGCTCAGAATTAACCTCCTGAATTAATTTTAACTACAAAATGCGATCATCGTTTGTCAAACAAATCTATAAATGGATGTTAGCATACATACTAGGATAACGACGCGCAACCTGTTACCATGGATTCATGATATATTTCATTTCAATGATTTCATTCATTCATGGATATGTATGTATTTACAAAAAAAAAAAAAAATGTATATAAGTAGTTTATCAGCCATCTTGTTACCATAACACAAGCATTAGGTTGCTTAGCTTGGGACAAATGGTGCTGTGTGAAATGTCCAGGGATATTATTATTATTATTATTATTCAGCACATGATTTTTAACCCCGCGTTAACTTTTTTCATCGGTTATTAAAAGCGGGCTAATCTATAGAACGACCGCTTAACTGAGACGTTGCCTGAGGTAGCTGCGCGGTGCGAGAGCGGTGATAGTTGTCATATCATAAGTTGGCGAATCACTGAGCTCTCGCATCACGTCACCACACCCCTCCCGCACTGGGCTGCTACCTCAGGCAACGTCTTAGTTAAGCGGTTGGCCTATAGTAAGTATCAACACTATCTAGTTATTTCAACCCTCATTAATTTCATGTTCATGTATATTTTGATCAGTAAAATAGTGTCTAAAACTGAAACTGCAGTTTCTCTCTGCAAATTATTTGCGCAATTTTGAAATAGATGAAAATAGCCTTGTGTATTGGATGCAGAACGGTAACTCGACTATTTAAACAATGGAAATCTATAGCGTCCTGTCAAAATGTCTCGCAGAACCATCGTTCAAATATTGGAACCGCTCCAAGTTAGCCGACAAGGAGAAATGTCTGATTTATTGTAAACAGAGATTATTTCCTGCTACCATTATGGCTATGCGTCACATACTGCCTAATATTCCTGCGTTCTACGACCTGCGTTCTGCGGTCTGCGATCCAAGATTTGCGTTCCGTTTTTTTTAAGAAGGACTTGAAGTATTATAATTATGCTGTTATGTAATTATCCAAAAATCCATGTAAGAAAGAAAAGGTCCAAATTAAGAAAGGACACTGAATGCATAATCAGCCTATAATGTTCCCACTGTTGGGATAGGGAGTAGGCCATAATCCACCACGCGAGCCCAGTGCGGGTTGGTAGATATCACATTGCTTCGAATTTTGGGTTAGGACATACCGGTATCCTCACGATGTTTACCTTCACTGTTTTGAGAGCAATGGTGATGAAATAATTTACACAAAGTAAAGCGCCTATCTGGGTTCCAATCTACGAACTACAACACTTAAAAAAAACACAAATCTATATTATGCTCACGGCTTCATATTAAACTTAAAAATTAAAACGTACTTTCTCTGTTAAATAAATAAATTAATAACAGTAGTATTAGATGTTATTAGTAAACTGTGTGTGATTTGATAAAACCTGGCTTTATAACGTAGGTATAAAACTTAACTAAAAAGCCGAAAAAAAATAATGAAAAGCGTTTGTTCATTTGTGATTCTTCTAACACTTGACTTGATCCATTATTATTATTAAAAGCCTATAATGTCCCACTTATAACCAAGCTGGGAGAGTTGCCGAAAATCGTGAAAATATAAAAATACCATAATAAATTAGTGCGCTTTACCATCAACGATTGCATCACTGCTTTCCATCAGGCGGGATCGCAGTAAGGCACTAGTTTATATCATTAAAATAAATTTTAAAAAATCGAGTTGAATGGCGTGCAATTGGAGAGGTCTATGTCCAGCATTGGACTTCTATAGGCTGATGATGATGATGTCCCACTGCTGGGCAAAAGCCTCCCTACTCTCTTTCCACTTCTCTCTGTTTAAAGCTTTCAAGGACCAGCACCCCAATTGCGTAACACACAATCAATAGTAATCTGAATCATTTTGAAACAAATTGCTAATCCATTGCTTCATAAGTTCGAAAAATTTGTCTGCTCAACACGTAAATAACGCAATGAATGTTGTTGAACTGTCAAAATGAAACCGATTCCGATTAAACGTGTGTTACACAATTAGGGTGCAGTTCTCAAAGACCAGTACCTACTTATAATTTCGCATGGCACCGCAAGGTTTTTTTTGAAGAAGGAGTTGAAGGATAAGCTACTATTTAAGTATCTATTATATCCACGTAATTTTAAAATGTCCAAAAGTAACAAAAGACACACTGAATGACATTTAAAAAAAATACACACAACTATTTTGTTCTAGTCTTCGGTTTAAAAAAACTTTAAAATTAAAACGTATGTTAGGGAGAACATTATTTATCCATAATAAAACTACAAGTTATTGTTTTAAATTCTCGTCTTTCAGGACGCTGTTATGAAAGACATAAATAATAAAATAAAATTACGATCTCTGGTAATTAATGAATAATTCCTTGTTTGTTTAGTTACTTAAGTTTGACAGTACCTATTTCAGAATACACCACTTTCAAGGAACAGACTCGCGTTATGGTATCGTATACCTAAGCGGTCGCGTTTTTATGTGTGTGTAAAAGGGCAGTTACAGAGCGGTCTCACATAGGCCGCGTTTTAAAATACGTGTCCCACACATGCCGATTTCCGAAAATTAGAAAATAAAACACCTACTTATTTTATTATTGACTCGTTTCGAGAATCAGTAGCATAGTTGCCTCCTTGAATTTGACGAGGAAGCAAAAAGACACCTTGTATATACACGTAACTTTAAAATGTCCAAAGTAAGAAAATACACACTGAATGACACTTAAAAAAAATACATACAACTATTTGTTGATGTCTTCGTTTAAAAAAAAAACTTTAAAATTAAAACGTATGTCAGGGAAAACCTTATTTATCTTTAATAAGACTATGAAAGAGATTGAGAGTAAGTACTTACTGTATATTAATGAGGAGTGTACCGACCACAGAAACGCACCGAGCACAACTAGACCTAAATTCAGTAATAGACAACTAAATATTGATATGAAGGGAGTAACACGAGGCGTGAGTCAGGATTCTGTTCAGGGGTTCTGTACAGAATTTATTTATCAATATACTGTAGATAATTAAGAAGGCGCTTGTAGCTAAGTAATAGCGGAGGTGAGAATGTTGAGATGGATGTGTGGAGTGACGAGAATGGATAAAGTAAGAAATGAGTATATAAGAGGAAGTTTGAAAGTGGCGCCAGTGACAGAAAAGTTGAAAGGAAATCGTTTAGCTTGGTATGGGCATGTGATGAGAAGGGACGAAACGCATGTGACTAAAAGAGTGTTGAATATACATGTTGATGGATGGATTGTGTGAGGAATGATATGAAAGAGAAGGGAGTGAATGATAGCGTGACGATTGACAGGGGAGAATGGAAGAAGAAAACGTGTTGCGCCAACCCCAAGTAACATGGGGTAAGGGCAGGAAGATGATGATGCTTGTGGCTAAGTAATAACAGCCGCACGGGTCGATCGATCAAGTTAAGCTACACTTGCCACGGTTCGTCCGTGGATGGGTGACCATCTGTGCATACGAAGACGCCTCCCTGCCTTGGAAAGCACGTTAAGCCGTTGGTCCCGCCTGACATTCGTGGATCTGTGACAGTTGTTACGGGTCGTCAGAAGCCCGAAAGTTTGACAACCAGTCTTACCAAGGGGTATCGTATTAACCAGTAACTGGTTCAGATAGGCAGTCGCTCCATGTAAAATAATGGTATTCAGCTGCATCCGATCAGACTGGACCGACCCCAACATTTATCACTGCACTGGGCCTGCGTGGTGGAATACAGCCCTCTCCCTCTCAGCGAAAGGAGGCTTGTGTCCCAGTAATGGGAACAATGTAGGCTGATTATGCTACTTGTCATAAGTTTTGGTTCTTGCTAAAAATATAAAACGTACATATCTGTCTATTTATTTTTTATTTATTAAGGGATAATAAACAACTACAACATAATATATAATACATAATGATAACAAAAGCTTAAGAAGTAATGTTGCAGTCCACTGCATTATCCGCAGATAAGACATATTAAAAGATCAGTGGTTGCCACTAGACGAGCATTACCAAAATTAACAAATAATTTGAAATTAATAAATAAGTTACTATAAGGCTAGCTATAGTTACATAACCAAATCATCAGAAACAGGTTCATTTACTTAAATTATGCCATAAATAAGGAACAATAATAAGATTACAATTATATTTTGATGTTGACTTGAAAGAGCATGGCAGTTGAGAATATGTCATGCTCACTTAAATGTCTCACTGATGGTGGCGCGTGTGTTGGATCATTCGGTTCCCTACAAAATGGTTGAGCTAGGTGGTGCTGATCCACGCGTCATGTTCGTGAACGGGCGCCGTTGGTTGAGACTGGTCATCTCTTAACTGCCAGGGCTTATTTTTAATGTTATAAATTGTTTCTTTTTTTTACATTGTTCTGAATAATGTACCCAGGATTTTGTAATAATATCTTGATTTAAAAGAGTGTCCGTGGAGTTTCTTGCCCGTTCTTGTCCATAGAGATCTACGTTTTTGGAATGGGCGACTAGCTTCAACTTTCTGACTAACTGACCGACTATTTAATTTTGACAATTCAAAAGTGCCTGTAAATGGTTTAATTGAAATAAATGATTTGAGTTTGAGTTTGAGTTTGAGTATTAGAATAAAATTTTTATAATATTAGATTTAAATTTATTTTTTCTGCATACAAATATATCAATATCAATGAAATTTGAATTATAGGATTCCAACATTCTATGAATAGGGCAGCGTAAGCCAGAGTTCGTACGACAAGAATTTACGCGCAAACAGAGTACGTGAACGAATACATACATATATATTATTTATATATTAAGTTATTCTCCATCAAGGACCTTACAATAAAATTCTTAACGCAGAACCCTAATAATGAAGTGGATTTTATCAAGCAAGCTGTCAACAGCATACCCCTTGAGCAAATGATAAATGTCGCCGGGTTTCTTCAGAAAAACGAGACGGCACGTGAACGTTGAAGCACCTGTGTTATTCCTAGCGACCTTGGGTGATGCATATGAACATCAAATCACACCGTGATCGTTTGGGAATGCTTAAAATCCTCTTCGACTTGCAATAAGTGGTTGAACGTTACAGTATTGAGGATGTTTCGTAAAGTATTTGCTAATAGCAACGAAGTTTTTCAGGAGGTTCGTGTATAACAGTGTGCTCGACTGTTTTGTGATGGTCACATATTGGAACTAGAAAAAGGATTCTTTTCCAGTTTGGCTATTGATAAAAGATCTGCACCCTAATTGCGTAACACACGATCAATCGGAATCGGTTTCATTTTGACAGTTCAACAACATTCATTGCGTTATTTACGTTGTTGAGCAGACACACATGACACATTTTTTGAACATATGAAGCAATGGATTAGCAATATCCTTCAAAATGATTCAGATTGAGATTGATTGTGTGTTACGCAATTAGGGTGCCGGGCTTTATACTACAAAAATTTACAAGTATTTATTTTAACTGCGTAACAATTGCAATTACGTTTGAGTTACAATTGTAAAATATTGTGGTATAGGGCCCTACTATATATGATGTGATGAGTTTACAAGCCTGCCTCCTCAAGATTGAAAATGTCGATATACCGACTTAATTTAGATAAAAAAATCGTGAATCAGTCTAATGATACTCAAGTCAGAAAAATATCCAAATTCAGAATTTCGAGGACGCCTAAATATAGAACAACATGATAGAGAAAATTTTCTCCATCATCATCTTCTCTTGACATCATCCTAACTTATTTGAGGTCGGCGCAACATGTCACCTTCTTCCCAACCATATCATCTTTCACACAGTCCATTCATCGCTTCTTTGATTTGGTTGCTAGCAATTGTTAGTGTGCTAGCGTCATATGCCTTGCCTTTTCTCAACTATGTTGGGGTCGGCTTCAACTCCGGAAGCAGCTGAATAAATACCAGTATCTTATATAGAGCTACTGCCTATGTTCTGATCAGCACAACCCAGTCACTGGGTAACACGATACCCCTTGGTAATACTGGTTGTCAGACTTTGGAGCTTCTGACCCGTAACGACTGTTAAAGATCTACGAATAACAGGCGGGACCAAAGGCTAGATGGTCAACCATCCACCGACACGTGCACTATTATTACTTAGCTACAAGCCCTTCTGTTGTTGCTAGCAACTTTTTATAAGTCATAAAAATAACACCGGTGCTACCTGTTGTTTATTCACTTTTCACATCTCCATCCGAAATTATATATTGACTAGCTGCACGGCGCTACTTCGTTCGCGTGGTGTCCTACCCCCTACCCTACTCCTAACCTACTCGTACACCACTCCTACCCTACTCGTATCCTACCCTACTCCTACCCTACTCGTACACTACTCGTACCGTACTCCTACCCTACCCCCTACTCCTACCCTACTCCTACACTACTCCTACCCTACTTCTACCCTACTCCTACCCTACTCCTATCCTACTCCTACCCTACTCCTACCCCACCTACCCCCTACCCTACTCCTACCCTACTCCTACCCTACTCCTACCCTACTCCTACCCTACTCCTACCCTACTCCTACCCTACTCCTACCCTACTCCTACCCTACTCCTACCCTACTCCTACCCTACTTCTACCCTACTCCTAACCTGCTCCTACCCTATTTTTTTAATTTTTCTCTGCGTAAGAAACATCCTCGTACATCAAGGAATATTCTAAAAAAAAGAATTAGCGAAATCGGTTCAGCTGTTCTCGAGATTTGCGCTTAGCAACACATTCAGCGATTCATTTTTATATTATAGATATGGCAATGTCAAGAAAACTTTTGTTAGGGCGTTAGGGCGAATTTTATCCGAGGAATATATTTGAATTTTTAACAGTTCTTCCATACAAAATCTGTCAGACGTCAATTTTATTCCACGAATAATAATTATCTGTCGATGGAACAATCAGCCCGCAGTCTGTAAATGTTTAACTACATATTAATACTGTTTGTTATATCTTAGAGAAGAGGAGAGGTACTTTATTTTGTTCTGGTCGTTGAACTTGGTACTCTGTGCCATTGATGCATACCTAAGTCAATATTTTATTTACATAAATATTACCTAAGGGTTCATGTAAGGCGGCGGGATCGTCCGAAAGGGTTACCGCT
The DNA here is from genome assembly GCA_949629185.1 of Apamea crenata. Classification (NCBI taxonomy): domain Eukaryota; kingdom Metazoa; phylum Arthropoda; class Insecta; order Lepidoptera; family Noctuidae; genus Apamea; species Apamea crenata. The sequence continues at coordinate 2,747,432 of OX451375.1, forward strand.
GCCCTGGAACAGAAAGGGCTAAGGAAGGAACACGGGTGGGTTCTAGTCAGTAAGAGTCTGACACTCCCTTCCGCTCCACCCAGAGCGGGAGGGGTCATTTGATGATTTCCCATCCTCAAAAAAAAAAGAGTTCATGTAAACAGCCGCGTTTAAAAATAAAGTGAAATACTATATTGAGTTCTCTTCTAGAAGATCCTCAATTGGATCCGGTCCAGCCTGTTCTTTGCGACGCCCCAAGTCGAGGTCCGTACCCCGCAGGGGGTGCCATTAGTTAGGGTGTAGTCGCGTAATTTATAAGTTTCATACCCTGGCTGGAGGTCTTAAGTTATTAAGGTATTCACAGGATAGACCGGATAAACAGCTGACAACCTCCCGGTTGGAAAATACTTTTTTAAGGCATTCGCAATAAAAAAGCATTTTCAATGCTGCTAACCGTTTTGTACTTGACTTAAAAAAAAGGAGGAGGTTTTCAATTCGGTTGTATTTTTACGGTTCCGTACCTCGAACGGAACCCTTATAGGGTCACTTTGTTGTCCGTCCGTCTGTCTGTCAAGACCCTTTTTCACAGGAACGCGTGGAGGTATCAGGCTGAAAAGATACCTACAGCCGTTTATGTCGCAAATTTTCGACACTTGCAAGGGAATCAAGACGTACAGGGTACTTCCCGTGAACTCAGAATCTTGAAATTTGGTATTTTTAATGTTTGATACCTCAGAACTCCGTCATTTTGAAGAGCCTCAACGTCCATACTTACAATAATATAAATATGTTAGTCTATCATCCTAAATCTACCTTTTCACTCCGTAAAGGCTGAACGGGTTAGGATGAACGGAGATAGTTTTTTTGGGCCCACTGTCTTGTAACGTTTATTAATCGTATTATACTTAAAAAAAACGTAACCGATTTATCATTTAATATGGTTGATTTTTTCAATAATCTTACCGGAATCACGAAATCGTAATAAAATGAAAATGTTTTGGTAAAGCACTCGATTGATTCAATTCCAGATAAGGTCATCAATGTCATAAATGTATTTATTGAACAGTTTTTAACTATATGTAAATAAAACAAAATATAAACCTAATTATAATTCGAGATGGTAACCGAATCTGTTTCATTAAGTAAAAAAATGCATCATTGACACTGCAGCTGGTTATCCTGTGTTTCATCCCATTTTTAATTTTGCTTGCTCTAGTGTAAAGTGGTTTCAAAATCAACGTGAAACGGATTGTAGTTTTTCATTGCTTGTCAGTTTGACTCTAGTGATTTTACTCGGCCATTAACATTGAGGCATTCGATTGTCTCGATTATGTCAGTCGAAAACGAAGATCCCAGCAGCGTCGTACGTTTGAAACGCATTAAAAAAAACTGAAAGAAATGAATTATAGCAAGATCCAAAATACAGCAACCGTTAAATGTTGGTAGATTAAGGTTTCAGTCAGTGACATTCGGCTAAGATTGGCCCTGTTCGACTTTGATCGCCTTCTCCTACTTACATTTGTTTTTTTTTATATTTGTATTATTTACTATGTTGAGTTGAGATTATGACACTATTTTATTGTACATTTACATTTTAGTTTTAAGTTATGGTTTAGATTGGATTGTTAAAATATCTGATGTGTGTAATGGACGAATTTAAAATCACTTGATGCTGTGTAGCGTCCTACGTTTTATATTTGTACGCCGTTCAGGCAAAACATGACTGTCAGATAATTTGATGTAACATCTTGCATGCCATGTGTACATGTGTATAATACTCGTGTTTTAGACAAAATTAATTAATTATCTTATCTTATCACATTCCACTATCAATCTGATAAATAATCAATAACGATACGATGACGATTTTAATGCCAAATTCCACGTGATCAACTGACAGCACTAAGCCACAGAATATGTATATAAACATCACATAATTTTGTCGGTTTATTACACGAAATATATCTATTTCCTGGTTTATTTACTACCTAATATAACTGGTGTGGCAGTGTTGGTGATATTTATTTAATCGCGGCTACATCAAGGGGCAGCTCGAGAGAGAAAATGAATTCAAGTTCTTATTGTATTTACTTGAGATACGAGATAAATAAAATCGAGCTGCACTATCTGACACTGTCAGAAAGTGTGACTACTGGCAGCCAACCCAGTACAAAATGACACGTTTTCGTACTTACGTTTTTATTAAGACTGATGTGTTTAAATATAAAAGCGTTTTTGATCTCACATAATATATATTTCAATAAATAAAACCCTCACAAAATGGTAGCAGAGCGTGGTTTCATTTTGCAAATATGAAAAATGGCATCAAGTACGAGTTATCGAAATATAGAACCTTTGACCAAGTCAAACTATGATACGTGGTGTTTGTAGGCACAAGCGGTCGATTAAAAATTACTTTTGGGATATTGTAAGTGGCGACAAAACGTTACCACCCAAAGAGGACTTGAAGGCAAGGGCTGAAATCCTACTTTTATTGTCACCGAAGTCTGCGCGACATCTAAAGCTGTATGGGACCAGCTAAAGGCCACTTACCAAAGCACTGGTCCTGCGAGGAAAGCTACCTTATTAAAACAGCTAGTTGGTTCTAAAGCGAATACTTAGATAACCAAAGTAATGTTCGTCTATCTGCCTCATCCTTACGTTGAGTTACGAAATTAAAAGCATAATAAAAAACCAGAATTTTATGGTATCCAATTTTTTTATAGTGAAATGTCCATTGCCTTTTTTTTAATCGATAAGAACAAACAGGTTGCTATAAAAAATGCCCAAAATAGGTAGGTACAGGCCGGTTTATGCTGAAAAAAGAGACGTATAGCTTTAAAAATAATGAGCTGTTTTGCGGTCAGCTTCAACCTGTGAATTTTGTGTGACGGTGATGCGCGCGCATCTTAAAATTTCACTCTCATCATTTTTTCATAACGCGCCTAAAGAAGTATAACTTCAAAAAAGACATGTTGCACCGACCTCAAATAAACTGGGATAAGGGCAGGAGAGTGATGATGTTTGAGAATAGAAAGTTTCTCCAGAAGAAAGAAGAAAAGGCCTACAATAATAATTGCACTAATATTAGTTGGGGTACCCCAAGGCTCTATTCTAGGCCCTTTGTGTACCCGAGTATAAGTATAGGATCGTGTTAAAAATACTCATACTATTGTAGTAGGGCTTAAGAACTAACGGTGTTATTTATAAAAAGCGAGCAAGGGAAGAACAACCGGGTAGATAGGAAGAGATGGGTTATGTGAAAGATGATATGACTACAAAGGTAGATATAGAGATGATTACTGATACAGATAAACGTAATGTAATACAGAAAAGCAAATGTAGGTAATGTAATAACAAGGTAATCGAAGCTCTCTTACATAGATTCTCAAGTACGACCACCAAGAATCACGTGGAGTAACAGATTGGCACTTGAAGTATGATAATAGCAGTAAAATTCAGTCTCAAATCTCAGTCACGTTTATTATGTCATAGTAAGAATTGTGATTCAGTCTCGTATCTCGTAGAGTATGTCATACGTCAGTGGTTATAAAACCAGTGTAAGCTGGTCTCTTATTTTATTGAACCTCTGTAGATGTACTACCAGGATCTTACCAAAAAGTATCGTGTTACCCAAGTAACTGGGTTGCGAATGAATGAATGATATATTTATTTGCAAGAATATAGGTAGCTAACATAAGTTTTTAAGATCTCTGGGTTTCACTATATTCGGCATTTTGCCCTGCAAATATTTAGATTTTACATCTTGTTTATACTTATCGCATGCAGTACACATTTAGTAATTATCAATAACATAAAAATACTAATAATAATTTCATAATTTAAATTTAGATTACAATGCAATTAATAAAATTAAATTAAATACAATTCTAGTCATTTAAAATAATAATTTTAATAAAAATAGAGATCAATAATATTTTAATATTATTTATGTAATGTAAATATGTAGATGTCATAATAATTATAATAAATAAGTTTTACATTTTATACTCAAAATATTCATTGATGGAATAAAAACATCTCTCACAAACCAGTTAAATAGCTTTCTAATAAATTCTAAATGTGTAGCACTTCTAAATTTTTCGGCTAAGGGGGTATATATTTTCACCGCCATGGTAAAACAATTTTTGTTGCATACTACTTTAAGTCTATTACGCGGGACTACTAGTGATTTTTGTACTATTTTCCTCTTTGACACAGTCTTTTCATCTTTTTCAAAAAGCGAGTAGTTGTTTCTTACAAATTTGCAGGTTTCAAATACATATAAAGACGGGAGGGTAAGCAGCTTTTGCTTAATAGATACAGGTTTACAAGAGTCTGTCCACTTAAGATTGAAAATTGACCTAACACACTTTTTTTGGGCTATGAATGCCCTTTGGGCATCTGTTGAATTCCCTCATACAGTTATCCCATACCTTAAAACAGAACAAACATGGCTATGGTATACCAATAAGGCTGTTTGAATGTCTGTTAAATTTTTGATCCTCCTAAGTGCAAATACGAATTTGTTTATTTTTTTACATACATTATCTAATTGAGGTTTCCAATTGCAATGTCTGTCCATAACTACTCCTAAAAATTTGATAGTATTAACTTCTTCTATGTCATTATAATTGTATGTTAAACTTAAATTCATTTCATTTCCTAATTTTTTGTGGTTATTATATGGTAAAAATGTTATAAACTTAGTTTTATTTGTATTTATTCTTATTCTTAAGTTATTCCTATCTAACCAATTAATTAAATCTGTCAATGCTTTATCCGTAACTATTTTACCGTTATCAAGAGTTTTCTCTTTTGTCAACACGGTAGTATCGTCTGCAAACAATATAGGTAGTATATTGGTTCGTGGAGTTGGGCAGTTCGTTTATTATATTATAAACAACAAGGGGTCAAGGACACTTCCCTGTGGTACACCACAGTAGTTTGCTAAGTACGGTGATCTAAAGGTTTTCTGGATGTTAGTTTCAAAACACATTTTTTTAATCTCAGTGCATTGTTGTCTGCCTCTTTTTTTTTTGTGGATGGGTAATCATCAAACGACCCTTCCCGCTCTGGGTGGAGCGGAAGGGAGTGTCAGACTCTTACTGACTAAACCCACCCTTGTTCCTTCCTTAGCCCTTTCTGTTCCAGGGCAGCGGTAACCCTTTCGGACGATCCCGCTACCACTTGTCGGCCCCTTAAGTAGCTTTCGAACCAACTATAAGCAACGCCTCGTATACCATATTGCTCAAGTTTACGCAATAAGGTTTCATGACATACCATATCAAACGCCTTACTCATATCCAAAAATACTGTTACTAGGATATGTTTTTTATTGATAGCATCCATAATCTCTTTTACTAGTTTAAAACATGCCAAAGTTGTAGATTTATATGTGGAAGTCAGATAGGCAACCGTTCCATGTAAAATACTGTCAATATAAAAGTCACTGCTACTGTTAGAATGTTACGTAATTACCCCACAGCACACTGGCCCTAGGGGCCCTATTGGCTTTCCGTAAGATAAGAGCTGGTCGACTTAATACTGGGAATATATTATTATATTATACTCGTGGCGGCGTGCGTATATAAAAATATGTCACTTTGTTCAGGTGTAGGAAAATTACAATTACGAAAGTGCCGATGATAAGTCTAATGATTATGCGGTAGTGGAGTGCTAGATAAGTGAAGTGGTTGATAATTACACGAGGAATTTTCATTACCTATGTTGGTTAAAGGAATCTGTTATGTTTCATGTTTGTAGCGCCACTAGGGATCAGTGCGAGGACACTGAAGAAGATAATGTTGACGCGGCAAGTGGTTCAAAGTCATCATCATCATCTGCCTGGCCTTTTCCAACTATTGGGGTCGGCTTCCAGTCTAACCGGATGCAGCTGAATACCAGTATTTTACATGGGGCGACTGCCTATCTGACCTCCACAACCCAGTTACTGGGTAATACGATACCCCTTGGTAAGACTGGTTGTCAGACTTTCGGGCTTCTGACTACCCGTAACGACTGTCAAAGATCCATAACGTGCTTTCAGTGGCACGGAGGGGGTGATGGTGGTTCAAAGTAATTTGAGAATTTACAATACGGTTGTGCCCAATAACCCGTCCTCCCAGAGACGGTGGGACGTGCCGCTCTGTAGTGTTGTACGAAATACCTTGGTGAATACGCCACGTAATACTGTTGAGCGTAGTCTGCTGGCTGTGGGACAGTGGGAGTCAGGCTTGTGGCTTCAGGCGCTTTAGTAATTTCTCGCCGACTGGTTTTCAAGTGGCCTGAGGGCTGGCTCGTTCTAACATTGCCATTCAACGTAGTAATGCTGCCAGTCTTCTAGGCACGTTTCTAAGAACTGTCACACGTCAATTTTATTTCACGGATAAAAAATTACGACTTTGGTATAATCAGCCCTTAGTCATTTAATTTAATACCTAATGTAAATAAGTAGTTATCATACAATAAAAAATTTAGAATTTAGGTTATCATTGGATAAAGATTATCCACACTAAGATTCTCAGTGACGTAGTGGCAATCATCATCATGGCGTATGGTTCAAGTTTGGTCATCATAATTACATACAGTAATAGGTAGGTACCCATAGGCCTGTGGGCAACGTCGAGCAACGACTTCATCAAATCCGTATAATGGCGTTTAAGGGATCTTCACATACTAAAATTCAAAGCATACAGGCACTTTTGAATTGACAAAGGAGTCGGTCTTCTCCATAGTAGGTTTCTATGGAGAAGAACGGGCAAGAAACTCCATGGACACTCTTTTAAATTGGAAAGTGGGTAAATGGGACGGAAAGATGTGTATTTCTTTTGTGACTATTGTACAAAATTCCTACTAAAATATTCAAATCTTTTCAAACCAGGGGGGTGATTGCGTAACACACTATCAGCAGCAATAGCTTAAAATTTTGACAGTTCAACAACATTCATTGCGTTATTTACGTTGTTGAGCAGACACATTTTTCGAACATATGAAGCAATGGATTAGCAATATCCTTCAAAATGATTTAGATTGTGATTGGTAACCATCTCACCGTGAAAACTTATGTGAAGTGAGCGTGGAGTGAGCTGTCATTCCAACTAATGCTAGGGATTGACACTAATTGACAGCTCACTCTAAGGTCTAAGCTCACTTTACCTAACTTTTCACGGTGGTATTTTTACAGAATCGATCGGCTGGATTCCAGTAGTAGTAGTTGGGAGCAGTGGTGGCCCGGTGGTAACGGCACCGACTGACGAGTTGTAGGTCGTGGGTTCGAACGCAGGCAGGCGCTTTACTTTGTGTAAAATAATCTCATCACCACTGCTCTCAAAACGGTGAAGGAAAACATCTTGAGGAAACCAGCTTGTCCTAGGACAAAAATACGAAGACATGTGACATCTGCCAACCCGCACTGGGCCCGCGGAGTAGATTACGGCCCACTCCCTCTTGAAGAGAGGAGGCCAGTGTCCCAGCAGTGGGAACATTATAGGTTGATTAAGCTATTATTATAGTTTAGCAGTTAAATATTTCACTGCTTCTCTTTCCTGACCTGGGTCCATCAGTTTAGTACCTCCAGCCAGTTATTGAGGTTTCTCTACATAATACTTTAACGTAATGAAGTCACAATCTATTTATCTTATCCAGTACTTAACTAGTATTAGTGTGGTGACCCCGTGGCTTAGGGCTCGATGAACTTTGTATGTTGTCGATATCTATAATACCGGTTTAATAAGGATGGTCTCACATTTGTAAGACAAACTTCCAATAAGTTATTTTGGTTTTGCCGAAACGCGTTTTTGGAAATGGACAAAATCTATTGCGTTTGAGAAACTTCCCAAAGTTTTCTCTGGGTTTTAAACCAGAAAAGCTTTTGGGTCGTTTTAAATAAGCGGCTCTAAAAGTTCCTATACTCCATTCGGAATATATAAGGATGGCATTAAAAGTAAAAAAGTGGTTACAATACCAACTATTTACTGCAGCTGCCATTTGTCATGCCACCAACGCAATAGAAATCAAACTTTGTTGAACGGACTGTAAAAAAGGTTTATTTAAATGTCTAATCTTATTCCGAATGGAGTATAGTACCTAACAAGTCTTTCAGTTCGTGTCATCATTCTCATACTCTTATCCCAGGAGAATGATGACAGAAAATACCGAAGACCCAACGACCCATTTAAGGAAAAAAAAACATCCATCGCAGTCATTCGAGCACCAAAAGATCCTTATAACAGTCTACTTGCAAATAGATAGAAAAATCTTATTGTTATTACCAATGCATGTCAGTCCTAACAAACGTAATGTTTTCCTACGTAACACTTTTAGTATTGACTTCTTAACCTTTTCGCAGTGAAATGTAACTTTTATCTAATCGTTCCCTTATCTTATCATTGCGTCCTTCCCCCTGTGTCGTAAGCAGGTCACCACGGCGAAGTGCATCGGAAAGTATCAAACACTCATGCAGTAACACCGTGAGGACTTGACGAGAGGTCAATATCCAAAGGACACAACCACACCATTGGATTACTTTATCACCTTCTTACTCACTGACCCGTGATTTATCTTTAACGCCTTATCATGATTTTAACCTTCATCATCATCCAAAGATAAGGGCTCGTGCCCTTGTCTTTAGGGCTTCGTGACATTGTTTTTAGGATGATGATGGTTAAATCTCTATCCCTTGTGTAAAGGATGAGTGGCTTGCTTTCTTCTTTCAAACGTCATATTACTTGTTTAGATATAGAAAGAAAGAAAAAAAAAATAGAAAGAAAATACGTTAATTTGCGGTAAACTTGACGCAGAAAAACATGCGTCACATCTGTAGGGTTCATTCCTACTGAAGTCCGCGCGGAACTAGTTGGCCGCGCCTTAGGTATGTCAGCGGTGGGACGGAGGGGCCATGCTTAACGGCTATCGTTCAGCATAATGGTAAGATCCTATACGAGAGCCCCAGGGCTGGTTTTCAGAGACAGCGGTGGCGGTGGATATATTACCTTTCACACACCTCTCCTTTCATCGTCCTCATCTTTTCTTTTTTCCTTAAATCGTATCTTTCGGCTTTCTATTTTCATACAGCTGCCATCTCTTTCTCATTCATCGACACCACATGACTTTACTTACCCTATAGCCCATGTGCATAACAATGAGATGGCTTTCCAGTCTAAAAAATATAGAAATAACCTTCTCTGACTTCGAGTTTACAGTTTTTGTAGCTTTTCAAATTAATTCGTCAAAAAGATTACATACCAAAATAAAAAATACAGGCACCGGAGAAAATTACATGCCGCAAAAACCAAAAACTGTCAAACAGAAAAAAACAACGTGATTTTTACGCTTCGACTTTTGCATCGAGTGCCACTCAGAATTTTTAAAGTATTTTTTTTAGCTGTACTTTTCGGAATCTACTTTAAATTACACAAAAATGCACTTAAGTTTCCAAAACATAAAATTATTCCGTGTAAACATTCCCAAACATTAAAAAAAAATGGCTTGCCACACGAAAATTATTGCTAACAAAATGAAAGAGGAAGATCTGGCGATCAAGGGTGCCCATTTATTTGGGCCGAGTGTGGAGTCCAAATTCGACGAGCTCAAGTACGAGGTGATCAATAAGATCGACAAGGAGTTGGTTGATTCTCAGAATGCAAGAGACTACATCTCCCAGAAATATGACGAGCTTTGTAACAAGATACAATACCTGACGGAGTTGGATGCTACTGTCACTGGGTTCAGGACTGATGTCAAGTCTATTGAGAAGCAGGTTGGTTTTTTTTGTGTGCCTTAACCAGGTTAGTTTAAGCAACTGCTAGCTTACTTAGAAGGCTTTAAATAGACTGTACCCAGGTTGGCCGAAGCAAGGAAACCTGTTCAGGTAGTGATTCATAGATGCATCCGCTCTAGAGTGTAAATGTGGTGCAGTTCCTCAATTTTTTTTTAGGAGATTGTCTTCTGCTTAACCAATCTTATCTGTGGGTGCCTCAATAATTTAAGGCCTCTAACTAGGCTTAAAAAAATTAAAAACTAAGCAGCTACACGCTAGGGGCACCCCCTGTGGGGTACGGCCCTCGCCTTAGGACGCCGCTTGGGTTAGGGCAGCAAGGGACAGGCTGGATCGAATTATGATGTTCTGTTCCTCAAACGATGGGACCCTTGCGTGTCCTGTCATCTGCACGTTACAGGAACTCATGGACGCAACTGATGGCGCCAAACTTGTTGGCAAATTCTGGGCGTACTCCATTTAGATTGTATCGGCACGCTAAGAAGAAGGCCTGGGGGTCTACTCCGAAGTGCAAAGTGCGAATGTTCGGATAGGACCGACACATGGCCGAACCGAATATTATTGAAAAATGCGAAAAAAGTTCGGATCGGCTCAGTCGGGTCGGGACCATAGTCAATATTCTATAGAGTGTAGGAGTAGGATCGGGACCGACCGAACCAAATAGTAACTTCGTAGCACGAAACGGCCGAACATTCAGCCGATACTACTTCGGAGTAGACCCCCAGGTTCAAATTTATTTTATTTTCTTTTTCAGATCACCGAACTGTCCTCGAGGGTCGATGACATTGAGAAGAGGACCATTTGTAGAGAGTGCCCGTCACTGACTTCTTCTTTGTATTGAGTTTTTATTAAATTTTGTGTCATGAAATTGTTGGTTTTGATTTTTGGATAGGAAGGTACCTTTTCGATAGTTTGCAAGATGGCCACGAAGCACAAAGGCCTTTCCAGGCAAGATTTACTTCTGGAGGCTCCACTAGAAACTGGGCTATTTAACGTAACCTAGCTTTAGAACTACGGGACATTATCTGGACAGTCCTGAGGAAAAATAAGTTTAAGGGCACACATTGTTACACCCGCCGCAAATACTCATACACACATTGGCACCTCACGAGCCAATTAGCTAATAATAATAATAATTAACGCAACCACTCGCTCGGGCGCTTCGTTCTTCGTTCGTGGCAACGAAGCGCCCGAGCGAGTGGTAGCGTTAATTATTAGCTAATTGGCTCACAGTTCCATGATGGAACGCGAGTGGTAGCGTTAAAACTTTAGTTACAGAACACACACACAGACACAGACAGACAGACACAGACAGATATAGGTATTGCACTCCGGAGCAACTGGACAGATTCGCAGATTCTCAGCTGGACTATGGTACCTACTGGGCACTAGGTATATCTTCGATGCTCTAAACACCAAAAAGAGTTACCATGAAGATGGAGGGACCAAGGCTTGGATTTCAAATAAGCGCTTACATTAAAACTGTAAACGTACTATTTGCTACCTTTGCAATATAATTTTAGCTAGCTCAATGTATACGTAGAGATATTTAACAAAATCCTTGGTCCATCTTGACGGTTTTTATTACGATAGCCTTTCACAGATCATTGCAGCGGTTTCTTTCGAGTGAGACTTGTGAAGTTGTGATGTCAAGCAGTGTTTGTGTGTGTATGTATTAAAATGAAATTAAATTGTCCCAACCCAGGCTACTTGTGTTACTTTGTGTAAATAAGCCCATCACCACTGCTCTCAAAATGGTGAAGGAAAACCTCGTGAGGAATCCGACATGTCCTAGAACCAATGACGAAGACAAGTGACATCTACCCACCCGCACTGGGCCCGCGTCATAGATATAGCCCACTCTCTCTCTGACACAGGAGGCCTGTGTCCCAGCAGTGGGAACGTTATAGGCTGATTATTTATGCTAAATAGAACACTTTAACAAACCCTTATAAAAATAAGCTAGATGGAGTCGACGTGTGTGTGTGTCAATGGCGAAACAAGGCTCAAGGGTCTCTTTTAAAGTCCAGTCATAATCTTGGTTAGATCATGTGTGGCTGTGGACCATGTAGATTAGTGTCTCTGAAATGGTCTATTGAGGAAAGAACCACACATATTTGAGTAGACATGTCCAGTCAGTGCAAACATGTTTTTGTAATAATATCTTGATTTAAAAGTCCGTGGAGTTTCTTGCCCGTTCTTCTCCATAGAGTTCTACGTTTTTGGAATGGGCGACTAGCTTCAACTTTCTGACTAACTGACCGACTATTTTATTTTGACAATTCAAAAGTGTCTGTAAATGGTTTAATTGAATAAAAGATTTGAGTTTGAGTTTGAGTAATCGTCTAGCTCAACTCGGAACTTAAGGAGCTCAACGACTAGAGGGATCGACAAAAAAAATAAAACCCAGAAGTAACAGCTTATTATTTATTAACTAAATTGCTTAAATTTAACATTAACATTAAGTTATAACATTAACAACGACCACTGTATAAAAACACCTAAAACAGACAATTGTAAACATTTGGCACATTTCGTCTTATTTTTAAGTACCTAACATTATTTTTTAGAACTAGTTAGACTGGAGACCATATACATTTTACTATTAATTTTTTCAGGCACTTTTGCTGTAACTTTTTTTTAAAGGCACTGCATTTTCTAAAAACACAACGTGCATGAATTCGCTATTTTTGCAAAAGGCGAGGCATAAAGATCCCCTGTCTAAATGCTCTAAATTAAACTCAATCTTTTGTTCATTGTTTTCATCACAAGAGATTAAGATTTTAATTATTATTTTTTTTTTAATTATTACTTTGAATCTTTTTTCTGCTAAAATAATGTCTAATAATAATTAGCAGAACAGCTTAGTGACTGGTGAAAAAAAAAATTGTTCTTTCTCTGAGGGCTGATTAAATTAAATAAATTACTTAGGCACCTACTTATTTAAAAGCATTTTTTTTATTATTTCTTTCATTTCTTGGCAGTTATCAATAGAACAGCAACTTACCGACAAAAATGCCATAATAATTACGTATAACAATAATATGATCGCTTTTAGTTTTTTTTTTTTATATGAAACAGTCTCTCGCCATTATATGAGTATTATATCACAATAAATTGGACTCATGCACTCACACAATCTCTTTTCACTAATTAAATACTTATTCCTTATTAAATAAATATGTATTTACTAAAGCAGATGCCTTAACACTTTTTGATAAACAACTCTCAACAATTTAATATTTTTTGGCACTGAAATTAGACGGCATTTAGTCTTAATTTCTAGATATACAGAGAATTACAAAACAAAAAGTATTAAGAAGCAGAAAAGTCTAAAGAAAAATAAACTATTCAGCCAGCTAAGAGTCTAAACTTATTAAAGCTAAAACCTATTTGTAATTACCTAAATTATCGACATTCACATAAATTCATCAATTTCATATAATAATTACAATGACAACACAAAAAGAATAATAATCAAAATTGTTTAAAATAACTTAACTGTGATTCATCACAAATTAATTTGCTGTGTCCTAAATTATAAATATTGCAACAAAAATCGGTGGAACTACAAGATATTGATATAAAAATTATTTATATTTACAACATTTGATATAACGATCCAAGTTTTTGATAAATAATTATTATGGAGATTAATTTGAATAGTTATTTTAGAATTTTTTTATGTCATGTGTTTCTTATATCAACATTTATTTCGTTTCAACTCGGCAGTATCCATTTCGATTTCCTACGTTACGGTACGGTAAATTATTTCATATGCCTTAAATCATTCACAATAGTATCACAACATTTGTATGAGGGCTTTCACCATATCATTCCATTGAAGCTCCATGCGTAGTTTCTACGCTTAAACGTGAACGTTTTTAATTGACTCTCTTTCAATCGTGGCAACCCTCAATCTTTCCTACATTTAAACCTTCTTACCAGCCAAAATGGCTTGGATTTGCGAAACAGTCTTACCCTTAGTCTCCGGGATCAAGAAGAACACGAAGATCGTGCCAATGACCATGAAAGCAGCGAAGAACCAAAAGCAACTGTAGATTCCTATAGCATCCTTCATGATAGGGAAGCAGAGGGTGACCACAAACACCAATATCCAGTTAACAATGACAGTAACTCCGGTAGCCGCACCACGGAACTCAACCGGGAATAACTCAGCCATCATCATCCAAGGTATGGGCCCGAAACCCATGGAAAAGGAAATGATGAAAAGAATCAAGCAGACTAACGGAAGCCAGCCAACGGAGGCCACATTATAGTGGTCCTTTTGTAACTTGAAGTAGACACCGAGAATGATTAGGCACAGCCCCATGATAGCAGTGCTCTGGAGGAGGAGGATCCTACGACCAGCTTTATCGACGAAGACTGATGAGAAATACGTGGCAATGGTCTGTACAACGCCGACGATGATGGTGGCAATGACGGGAGGGATGTCGGAGCCGGCGGACTGGAAGATGTTGTTGGTGTAGAAGATGACAGCGTTGATGCCGCTGAACTGCTGGAAGAACATGAGGCCGAGGCCGCAGATGAGCGCCATGCGGGACGCCTTGTTGGTGACCATGCTCATCATGCCGGCGCGCTGTCTGGCTGCGTCGTCCACCTGGGAAAAATAATTCTTATAAAAGCATGTTCTTATGAGGTTTTTGTCGATGCGATCGCACTCCTTGACAACATTGAATTAGTGCTAAAACCAAAAAGGGTAAAACCTTTGAGTTAGTTAAGTGCAGTGCAAGTTCTGACTACAGTGACCTCTAATAAACAAGTACGCCGGACTAAATATATACTATACGAAATGACAGTCTCAGGAGTCAGGAACTAAAATCGACTCACTGTTGCAAACGGTCGTCGTGTTGTATTGATATACGTCTGATGATTTAGATGTAAATCGTGGAATAAGACTTTTTTGTCTATTAAGTATGTGTTTACTACGAGATATTAGAACATTTTTATCATGAGAGTATGCGCATTTTGTAAAACTCACTAACAAAAATATTAGTTCCACGGACGCTCACGTTGTTATCAGCGCCAAACTGGCGAAAGTCAAATGTCTTCGTTTTTTCATCGATAGTATGATGTCCAGCATACCTACTTGTATGATATAGGTCAGTGGCTGACAATTACAAAGAACACGTGAATCAGAGAGGCAATTCTCGTAATTTTAAGAACGTTCTCAGTCTGATCTCAGTCTCAATCTGTCAAAAATACGTCAAATTTCCCTACATTTTGACAAGTTTTTGACATTTGTTTGTCGCCGAGATGGAGACGCCGCGATGATCTATACATACATTTGCTTATACAAATATGAGTGAAATATGATTCAGAATTTGAAATATCGTTATGTCTCATTCTTTCTAGTGAGATAATCTTATTTGATAAAAGAGACAACTATATTTTAAGTTGTTGCTAATTATGGCAACATTTTGTAGTGACGTAGGGACAGTTGTAGGTAAGTGCCGTAGCAGCCATCTTATACGACGAGTTTCGTGGTAGTTTTGCTGTCAAATGGTTGTTTGTTTTTTGTAAAGTTGAGATTTGCGAGAAAATTACGAGGATTTTACCTTTTAAAACTGCATGTAAATGTTGGAAAATAGAAATTGAACATGTGTCTGTGTTGTATTGTGAAGTGTGGTGCAAGAAAGAATGCAAATCAACCTCAATTGTCTTTGCACAGGTTAGTAACCGGTTTTCATACATTAATACATACACTATTACACATTTGATGATACAATTGTAACGCGATCATGAATTTATGGCTAAAGTATTGATATTCGGGTTCATTTCCATATAACAGGCCTTTTTATTATATTTGTTAATTCATTCGTTTGTTTACAAACATATGTCATAATGGAATAGTGTTGTACCGTTGCCTACTTGCTGTAATAGTTTCCGAAACTAGTTCCTCCGCTGAAACGATATCCGTATATTCTGCGATGTTAACAAAAATAATCCTGCATCTTATTCGGTCCGAGTGACCTAGCTAGCCGCTAAGTCCGGCCTGTGGTGCACACTAAACTTTACAGCACCAAAATAAAAATATTTCACATAAACCTACATGGACACTTATGAAACGTCAGAAGCTAGGTGTATGGTAACAATTGGTTGTTTCCTATGGAGAAGAACCGGCAAGAAACTCCACGGTTACAGTTTTAAAAACAATTGGCTTTTACATTGTTTTCTATTTTGTTAAGTACCTGATACATGTTGACAGACCTACACTGTCCTCCCCTACCTATTTTTTTTTTCTTAAAAGTATTTTTTAGACGATAAGCGTTTAGTAAAAAGCTATTATTTTGACATTACCAACAGACACTTAAATTTTACAGAACTTTTTAACAGAAGGTAAGATAACCTACTCATCTTTTTCTGTTACAATTACAACGCACTTTAAGTAAGTACATAATATTAGGTATGATCCAAACGTGATAACTAGTAAAACTCGTATTTAGTATCGATACTCGTTATAGTAACACCGATGTTACTTGATTGACACAACCCTAGCAATGGCAGCCATTTTATGAGACAATACGAGTTGTAGGTATGCACCCTTTTTTCGTAGGTATTTCCAGTCCATACTTTTCTTAGGTCAATGCCGAGATGAGACTGCGACTAGATTTTGATCGTTTTAAATTACGAGAATTGGCCTGCTGGTGTCTTCTTCTTGACATAAAAGCAAGACCAATGTCCAAGAAGAATGTTAATGAAAAAAACAACATTATATTCTATTCTAGATTATTTTTAAGTAGGTACTTACTACCTACTTAGGATAACATACCTATTGACAACTAACTACTCATAGTTAATACATTAAGCTCTCAAGAATTTCACGGACAAAGATACAAAATTCATACATAAATAAACGGTTAAAAATGAGCGGAAAAGAATTAACCAGCACCTTAATTGTGTAACACACTATCAATCTCAATCTGAATCATTTTGAAGGATATTGCTAATCCAATATTGCTTCGTACCTATGTTCGAAAAATTGTTCTGCTCAACAACGTAAATAACGCAATGAATGTTGCTGAACTGTCAAAATGAAAGTCATTTGCCACTGATAGTGTTTTACTCAATTAAACCGCTGAATATTTGTAGTAAAATTAAGTGTGCCACACTGAACGTGCCTAAGTATCGTTGACCGTGAAGGGCTCTTTATTGCATCTCTATAGACGAACGCCTAAACGATAGGATATAATCTATCTATATTAATACATATCACAAATACTATGCTTGTTTGTTTGTTTGTTCTTGGTTACAATCGCAATGAGATTTTTTTTCAGACATTAACTCTAGTCCAGATATTTAAACTCATACATTTAAATTACTTATAAAGTATTATATTTAAAATTCTATGTGGCGACATCTACAGTTTCTTTTTTGGTTTCTTGGTGAAAATCCTCATGGACTCCCTCCATCGCGGGGGTGACAGAGAGGTATTACTCTTACCGGTCAAAACCACCGCGGTGTCCCACCTGTACCTATGGCGAAATATTCGCATAAGCATTCACCGCTCCCCCGTGCGGCCATTCCCACCACGGTCGCGCCCACTCTCGAGCAAAGACTACAATATGTATCGGGACACTCTCGGGTGGCGCGCGAGGAACACTGCGGCGCCAGGTGCACTGCCACATGCGAACTACGTAATATACTGACGTCACGCAGGGGGGGGGGGGGGTCACTTTTGCTGGTAGGAAATTGCGTCGGGCTTGTTAAAATATAAAAGTCTTACATCTTTCTGCATATCCTCAAGTTCTGACGACAGGTCGGCGTCGGGTCCTCGCAGCCAACGGAGGGACTTCTCAGCATCACGTTTGCGGTTCTTGCCGAGAAGATACTGGGGAGTTTCGGGCATCCACCTGGAATACAGACCAACTCAGTTACATATCCATTTGTAAATTACTTTTCTGGCAATACTTCATTACTGCATTTGTTTGAAAGATCCATGTTTAATATTATATATGTATATTTTGGAAAGTCTGTCTCTCTGTTACGTTTTTACGCCTAAACCACTGAAGTTACTAAACCGATCATTATGCAATTTGACAAATAGATAGCCTGGGACCTAAAGACGGACATGCTGCCAGGATATTTGTATTAAAAACTAGCTTCTGCCCGCGACTTCGTCCGCGTGAAATGTCTTGTAACCCCGACCCAACCCGAAACAAAATTTGTATTAGTTTGTATGGGAGTATAGAAAAGTGTTATTTTTAGACTTTTTCAGGCAATTTTTTATTTTTTTCTCTGCGTAAGAACCATCCTCGTACTTCAAGGAGTATTCTAAAAAAAGAATTAGCGAATTCGGTTCAGCTGTTCTCGAGATTTGCGCTTAGCAACACATTCAGCGATTCATTTTTATATTATAGACTAGCTTTTGCCGGCGACTTCGTCGGCGTGGAGCAACTTTCTTACATTTTATTTTCCATAAGAACCATCCTCGTACTTCAAGGAATATTTCTAAAAATAATTAGCGAAATCGGTTCAGCTGTTCTCGAGATTTGCGCTTAGCAACACATTCAGCGATTCATTTTTATATTATAGACTAGCTTTTGCCGGCGACTTCGTCGGCGTGGAGCAACTTTCTTACATTTTATTTTCCATAAGAACCATCCTCGTACTTCAAGGAATATTTCTAAAAATAATTAGCGAAATTGGTTCAGCTGTTCTCGAGATTTGCGCTTAGCAACACATTCAGCGATTCATTTTTATATTATAGATAGATAGATGATGGCGCAGACGAAATCGTGGGCAACAACTAGTTTGAAATATTTCCATTGAGTCTGACGCTTGCGTTTATAAGTGCATCATCAGCCTATAATGTTCCCCCTGCTGTGCCACAGGCCTCCTCTGTGAGAGGTAGTGTGCCGTAATCTACCACGCGGGCCCAGTGTGGGTTGGTAGATATCACATGTCTTCGAATTTTTGGTTCTAGGACATGCCGGTTGCCTCAAGATGTTTTCTTTCACCGATATTTATTAGTGACAAATAATATTCAAATTACTTACTTTTTTATAAGTACTACTAACTTTCTTTACGTTATTGTCAACAGTTATATCATGACTATTGGCCTATTTTTTCCAAGAGGGGCTTGTGGCTAAGTAATAAGAGCCGCACAGTTCGATCGATCAGGTTAAGCTACGCTTGCCACGGCTGGTTCGTGGATGGGTGTCCATATTTACATACCGAGACCCCTCCGTGTCTCGGAAATTCGTGGATCTTTGACAGTCGTTATGAGTGATCAGAGGGCATAGTGGCCATAGTGCGAGTTTTTCTACCTACTCGATGGCGTTAACGTAAACTCAGATTTATATGGAATGACAGCAGTGCTATCGAGTTTCCACTAGATGGCGCTGCTCTAATACCGTACAAATCTGCGTTTACGTTCACGCGATCGATTAGGTAAAAAACTCGCACTACGCCCTCAGAAGCCCGAAACGCTAAACAACCAGTATTAGCAAGGGGTATCGTATTATTGGGGCAGTCGCTCCATGTAAAATAAAAAAAAAGGTAGCTGCATCCGGTTAGACTGAAAGCCGACTCCAACATAGTTGGGAAAAGGCTCGACAGATGATGATGATTTACCTATTTTGTCACCATACATTATTTTCCTACCAACTCCTAACAATAGTTTTTAATTCAGGATAAGACCGATATAAATTTAGTTTATCCACACATTGTTGATAAAACAATGCAAAGGAAAAAGCCATGCGATAGTTATTTTTAGCTGAGCAACAACGTAAGTGAACTCTGAAACTGTATTATCATAATTATCATAAATATTCCCTGTTTAATCTTTCATTTAAATAACGTTTTGCATATACAGGGAGGCAGGGACATCGACGCGCAAGCGGTTATCATGGATTTAGTATATAATTCTGAAAAGCCATGCGTCCAAACTTACCGGCGGTTAAAATTGGTGTTTCATACATTTTGACCGCGTAGGTACTTTTCTTTCTGCGGCTAATTTTTTTTTTGATAACCTACGAAACATTTCATGTACCTACAGACGCCAGCACATCCTACTACAAGCTGTCAAATTTCTTTAAGAGATTTTCAACTTTATCGCTAAAGCATTAAGGTTCAAGGTGGATTGGGAAAATTTGACAGTTTCGGGTAGCTTGACCTGCTGGCGTCTGTACCTACTGAATTCATGGTAACAGTTTGTGCGTTGGTGTCCCTGTCACCCTGAGACCAACTGAGATTTAAATAGTAAAGTGCATTCTAACGCTAAACGAATTCCATCCGAAACGACCGAAATGTACGGAGAATTTAGGATATTATTGTGGCAGAGACAAAGTGCATACAAATCAAGAGTTGTTTACAGGCCACTTTTAGCTGAAAATACTACAAACTAAGGAAGTATCAAGTTTCTAATCAATACTTAATGCTATCAATAAAATGTAAGAACCTAGGAATCAGACATTTTGTTGAACCAATCAATTACATAGGCCTTGGACTAGTTGAGAAAGTGAATCCAATAAATGAATATAAACTCTGCCTACTAAAGACTTCCTGATGGAGAAAACCCGAACCCGCTGTTCCGTCTCAAAAACGGTAAAGGAAAACATCGTGAGGAAACCGGCATGTTTTAGAACCAAAAATTCGGAGACATGTGACATCTACCAAACCGCACTGGGTCCGCGTCGTGTATTTACTGCCCAACTCCTCTCGAAGAGAGAAGGATTGTGGCCCAGCAGTAGGCTGATTATACTTATGTTTAACCGTCCCAGGGATCGAACCCACGAACCTAAGCTCAGCATTCGCGCTAGAGGCAACGAGACAGTTAGTCGAAGGCTGCACCTGACTGCGGCTCAGCAGCGCGATTTTGTAACCATCTCACCGTGAAAACTTGGGTGAAGTGAACGTGCAGTGAGCTGTCATTCCAACTAATGCTAGGGATTGACACCATTGACAGCTCACTCTAAGCTCACTTTACCTAACTTTTCACGGTGAGATTTTTTACAGAATCGATCGGCTGGATTCCAGTGCGAGAGATGGAGAGATGGAGTTATACAGGATAAATAGCACCATCCCTTTTTCACATTTACTTTAACATTCTAGTGCATCTTTAAGCTATTTTATTAAGGTTACTCACCAGAACACAGCGACCAGCAGAACAGGGAAGACAGCAGATATGATAGACAAGGTTCTCCAATGCGTCCAGCCGCCGACCACGAAGGTGAACAGGATACCAACAGTCAGGAAGAGCTGGAAGAAGGCGCCCAAAGACCCTCGGATGGAAGTCTCTGCTATCTCGCCGATGTACATGGGGGCTGCTACGCAGGCACCACCTAGAAACAGAAGAAAACTTGTTAGGTGGAGCTGCAGAAGTCAGGAGTTACTCGTCGTTCGTCGTCGTCGCTCTCGTCGCGACAGCCAGCGTTGATGTGATGACATCAACCGGTGCAGCACCGGTTGATGTCATCACATCAACGCTGGCTGTCGCTGAAAACCAGCTCTGTGACTCTGTCTCGCATATGGGCACAGCATTATACTGAGCGATGACAACCTTCATGCAGTGACGATCGCAACTTTTCTCATTGTGACTATTGTATAATCATCAATACATATTCTATGTCATTACATTACTTATTAGTTATTTATATTAATGAGACAAGCCGTGCGCCTGTAGGGATTTCCTATCGGAAAAATTCCTACATCGTTTAACCACGTTAGGGAATGAATATTCAAAAATCTTTTCTTGGAGCAAACTTTAGTTGTAGGAACTCTTGTGTAAAATTTCAATTTCTAGACCCAAATATTTAGGCTGTGCGTTGTCTGTCAGCGTAGATCAATTACAGTGCTTTTACCGTTTTTACGTAGGAACTTGCGTTTTACTTTTGGTAACCAAGTGTACAAACACGCTGTGATTGTGTGCGTGAAGACGAGTAGCGTCAGCACATAACACACACTTCCGACTTCGCCATTGTCTCGGACGGTACCGAGAGCTTCTGCGCTTACACACACATTCACAGCGTGTTTGTACACTTGGTTACCACGAGTCATGTTATTTTGCGACTTAATGAAGAAAGCAAAGACTCACCAGTAGCCAGTCCAGCAAAGAATCTCGCAGCAATCAGCATGCCAGCGCCAGTGGCGAAGATGGTCAGCAGCCAGTTGAGCAAGAACGGCACGGACAGTATGAGCACAGTAGGTCTTCTGCCAATCTTGTTAGCTAGCATACCCACGGGGAGAGCACTAACCGCCGCCCCGATGGCAAGGATTGAAGATACTAAGGAACCTGGAAACAAGAAGATATGAATGAATATTTAGTACTGGGAATGTCATTTCCGGCGACGTATTGGCTATAGTAATTCCCTGACGTACATACATAAATGGCGACTTTAAGGGATCTTTGCCAATATCGGTGATCTGCAGCGTCCTCCTGTCTTCTAAGCCGCATGATATCGCCTGTTATCCCCGAAAGAGTAAGTAGAGGTGTTGAGCACACCCACATTTCGCCAGGTATGACTATGTTCCATGTAATAGGGGTAGTGGCTGTTGCCAAGCAAACATACAGACTTCGGGCTCCTACTGAGAATGTACTGATGGAAAAACTCAATAACACTTTGCCCGGCCTGGGAATCGAACCCAGGCCCTCATGCTCAGCAGTAGCGCTTTGCGTCCACTAGACCAACAAGGCAGCCAGCTATTTAACATCACGCTAAGTGATGTCGAAGCATTATGCTGAGATAGAAGCCTTTTGGCCTCGTATAGGACTTTCTGTTTCATTTTCCTTTTGTTATTTTTTTTTGATATAATTTGTTTTATTTTTATTTTTAACTGTGTTTAGTTTAGTTTATGATCCTGCACGAGTCGCAATAAATACTCTTCTTTCTTTTCTTTCTTCTCTTTCTTTTCTTTATTTTCTGTCTTTTCTTTCTTTTCTTTCTAAGACCTCTAGGAGCCGAGCGAAACGAAAAAAGTCAAAAAGAACGCTAAGCGAAAACGAATCAACAGCGCCGGCAGGTGATGCGATGCGATGGGATGGGGGAACAGCAACGTTCACGCGGACGAAATCACAAGCAGAAGCTAGTACAAGATAACTTTGTTTGCAGAATAAATGTCTACATCTCTATTTTTACTACACATTCGGATGACGTAGTATCATCGTAAACACACAAAGTCGTATCGCGACTTACGGCCATACACACTACTCTTACGTAAGCTGGGGGCCTGCCAGATAGCGTCAGTTGAGTGCCCTTTGACACAGGACTAGCTTCTGCCCAAGACTTCGTCCGCGTGATGTTAAGTATGTATAGCCTTCCTCAAGAATTAGGCAATCAAATGCAAATATAATTTTTCAAAGCTGAAGAGTTTGTTTGTTTGAACGCGCTAATCTCTAGAACTAATGGTCGGACATTAGTTTCAGAGATTTGCGCGTTCAAACAAACAAACTCTTCAACTTTATTTTTAGTATATATGTAGATGTGTTGATGATTCTACTCTTTATTTAAAAGGGTTACTAACCTATAAAACATCTCTTGTTAAACGTGTATCTTGTCTGTGACGTCATAAGCATTGGCACTAGGTAGTACATGTATATTTGAAATAGTTTTGTACCATTTTTCAATGGTGACATATTGTATGTCGTAACTTTTGCCAAAAATATGTTAAAGTACTCGTAGCTCTCACTCGCATGGTAATATGTTGATATAAAGTAGCATACTCCTTTCCTGAGGTTCAAAGCATCCGCATAAAAAAATTTCATCAAAATCGGTTCAGTCGTTTCGTAGATTAGCCGGAACAAGAGAGAGACAAAATTTTTTTTTTTTTTTTTGTTATAAGTATGCATTTAGTTATTAGCTGTTACATTACAAACAGATATATGTATTACTGTCCCTTTTATATTTACCTAATCTAGTATCATTAAATACGGAGTTACATTCTTTAATTTGACCTTCACGCCTTGATCTAAATATGTTAAGCAAAACAAGAAAACAGACTACATTCTCCATTTCTGTCTGTCACGTTGAATTTATTTGCATTGTATTAGAGCTAGCTGTTCTAGTTTATCCCACGAGAATAGTTTTATTAGATACATTCAGCATTGAGAATAAGATACTTTTTATATTTCCGCAAATTCGTCACTAAGTAGCCTATTCTGTCGCTCTATCATCACTGTCCTCCCATACCTCCTGTAATTTGAAAACTTTCTAAAAGCGAATTATTTTTAAAAGAGTAACCGTGGAGTTTCTTGCCGGCTCTTCTCCATAGAAAACGACCGGAAAATGATTGGAAGTGTGCACCTAGCTTCTGACGTTTCATAAGTGCCCATGTAGGCTTATGTGAAATAAAATATTTTGATATTGAAATTCAGCGCTGCAGGTAGAGCCAGGATAATTTATCGTTTACCAAATTGAGACACTATTTGCCAATTTGCTGTTACCCATTTCAAATTGTAAATTGTTTGTTTTGGTAATTGTGACTGCCAACTTAAATTGTTCGCAGTTTATTTAATACTAGAAACTACGAACTATGTGTTTAAGTTGCCAGTTTTTTTAAATCGAAAATACCAAACTTGAAAGCGCGAAATAAAATCAGCTGTTCCCTACATTTATGTTCGTTTAGCTCGTCAAAATGTAGGGAACACCAGATTTTTGTTTCGCGATTTCGAGTTTGGTCCCATAGTAAAAGTTGTTCATAATGATGAGTACAATGATCCCCTAGAGTGAAAAAAACACGTTGTAGATATTAAGATAAGTCTGAAACCAGCAGCCCGTCTTGAGCAACCGTGGTGATCAATGCTCGTGCTTTCTCTGTATGAGACGAGGCCGTTGCCCTGCAGTCGGACAATAATAGGCTGGTATTATTATTAAAAAATAATGCCAGTTTCCAAGTTCCTCATAAGATAAGAAGCATACAGCAGCTTGTTTATGAAACGATAAGATTATCACGGGATCAGTAAAATTAGTTTGTTCTATTAACACTGTTTATTTTTCCGGGGGCGTGTCAGTGGTTTGGTCGCGTGATGGCTACGTCACAGAATCGGCTGCCAAGAAAAATGTTTTGATCGTAAACATGTACCGTTTCGTGTGGATTGAAGACATTTATCACCAAACACCGGATACTATTGAAATGAGGCGATGATGCGATCGACGAAGGAGCACTGGTGCTTGGACGTAACCTTTTCGCTTGTGTCTTGAAGACCTTAAGTTTGTAAGCACTTTAGGAGTATTTAGGAGGATACAGACTTCGGAAAGGACTGACTCACAGTGTCGAACTTCAGTGAATGGGTTTTGGAGGTCTGATAGGAAGTCGCTCCTTACCAAGTACTGGTATTCAGCTGCATCTGGTTAGACTGGAAGCGGACCCCAACATAGTTGGGAAAAGGCTGGGCAGATGATGATGATGACAGACTTCAGAAAGGAATTCTCAGAAACTTCGGAAAAGCATAATATTTATTTTAAATGCTGTAGCATGATGTGTTGTGACCAATCAGAAACTTGCTGGCCCGCTTGCACTACAAATCAATGTGTGTGGCGTAAATATAAACATAATATTTACCTACGCCGGGGACGGCGTAAATATTATGTTAAATATGCAGCATAGTTGGGAAAGGGCTAAAAGTTATGAACTTTCTCCCTACTTTTGACATCAGTTTTATTTATAAAACAGAGGGTAGAAAAGTATCCTGCCAGGGTCGCGGGTTGTTCGAAAGAGGTTACCGTGGCCCCTGGCACAGGCAACTAAAGGAACACGGGTGGGTTTTAGTCAGTAAAAGTCTGACATCTCGCTCCCCCCCAGAGCGGGAGAAGTTATTTGATGATTTCCCAAACATAAAAAATAGGGTAGGTATATATGTGAGTAGGTATGTTATAAGTAGTTAGACATCTTCATAGTTGTAACATGTTTATGAATTATTTGCCATACCCACCACATGTTTACAATATAAAGATCGTTCAATTCTTAATGGGAGGTGTGTGCTTGTTGTGTAGCAACTAAAATAGATCGCAGATGGTATGCCAAACGCCCACCGCTGTGTTCGTCCCACGTTGTTAATATAACATGTTTTAGCAAATATTTTCACCACATTTTACCGGATAAACAAGTCTGCGAGGATTCAGAACGAGTCGCTTATATAATCTTGGCAGATGTGAGACGGCTAGGAAAAAAGCTGATTATTGTCAAAGACGATCCCCTTGTTTGTTAGGCAAGCTTATTAAGTTCGGTTAGTGACATCATCATCATCTGCCTTTTCCCAACTATGTTGGGGTCGGCTTCCAGTCTAACCGGATGCAGCTGAGTACCAATATCTTACATGGAGCGACTGCCTATCTGACCTCCACAACCCAGTAACTGGGTAATACGAAACCCCTTGGTAAGACAGTATGTATATGTAACCCTTGTCTCATTAGTGACAGTTGAGCTTATATCTTAAATTCGGAAAAAACTGCTTTAAAAACTGAACCTTTTTATTTGTCTTTGAACATCGGTATCTGAACTTTATAGGTAACATCGTAAGACACCACAATGTACAGTTTAGTCGACATTTGACAGATTCTACTTTTGACATCATAGTCTACATATGACAGATTCTACATATGACAGATTCTAAATTTCTCTTTTATTTTTTCGAGTTCAATAGCTATTTTGCTATTCAGGGCGGAGACAAATCAAACAATTCAAAGATATTAAAAATCAGTCCAGCCGTTCTTACGGTTACGTTCTTACACACATATAACTTTTTTAAATCGAAAAACCTAGGTTAGGTTAGAACTGTGACCACATAACGCGCGAGCCGAGTGAGCGAAGCGAGCGGTGCCGCGGCAGCGGCCGGCGAGTGCCAGAAATATATTTTTGAATGTAAAACCAAACCACACAGCCACAGCGCTACAGTTATAAAATGTGTAAGATTGATTCTAAATTTATAGGTAATATAAACAGTATTATTATTTCAATGTTCCTTACTTGTCACTTTTTTCAAAATCTGACAAACGTAGAATCTGTCATATGTAGAATCTGTCATATGTAGAATCTGTCATATGTAGAATCTGTCATATGTAGAATCTGTCATATGTAGAATCTGTCATAATATGTAGAATTTGTCATATGTAGACTATGATGTCAAAAGTAGAATCTTTCAAATGTCGACTAAACGCAATGTACTTAAAAATAACGCACATTACACGCTATCACTTTTTTTCGGTTAGCATTCTTTCTGATTTGTTTACTTTTTGCTCGGTTCCTAAGGGTCGTGGCGTGATTTTAAAAACCTTTCTCGAGAATTTTAGTGTACAATTGTGTACGTAAACACAGGTACACTCTCTGTCGCCCGGTGGGTTCCCGCATTGTCGAGGCGGGGGAGCTCAGTAGATAAAGTTAGAAGAAGAAGAAGAAGTTAGTAAATAAAGTTAGAAGGAACGCTAAGCGAAGCCAAAGTAATAGCGCTGGCAGGCGATGCGATGCGACGGGGTAGGTCGGGGAACAAGAAATTTAGAACAAGAATCGGAGAAAAGTCACTGGCACAAGCTAGTATGGTATTATTTCCCGTACTCACCCTTTCCTTATAATTTATTTCATAATTTTAGTAAGTCACTTAATTGGTACATTTTAAGGAAAACATGAACTATTTCATGTGTATTAGGTATTTAAGTAAACACGAAATTATAACAAATTCCCACTGGCCAGTTTAATTTTCCTGTTGTTAAAATTACACAAAAGCCAAAAGGTAAAACTAATTAGGAATTATAGGTCACTCAGTGAGAAGAAGGACAATGCTTCTGTAACAATGCAAATGTAATTATCAAAAACCCTACGTAATACCTAAGTTATTCATACTATTTATGTATAGCCTACCTAAGCCCCGCAGTTTCACCCGCATAAGTTTCGATCCCGTGGGAATATCTCGATAAAAAGCCTATGTGTTAATCCTGGTTATAAACTATCTGTGTGCCAAATTTCATTCAAATCCGTTCAGTAGTTTTGGCGTGAAAGAGTAACAAACATCCATCCATCCATACAAACTTTCGCGTTTATAATACTAGCTGTGCCCCGCGGTTTCACCGCATAAGTTTCGATCCAGTGGGAATATCACGATAAAAAGGATCCTATGTGTTAATCCTGGTTATAAACTATCTGTGTGCCAAATTTCATTCAAATCCGTTTAGTAGTTTTGGCGTGAAAGAGTAACAAACATCCATCCATACAAACTTTCGCGTTTATAATACTAGCTGCGCCCCGCGGTTTCACCCGCATAAGTTTCAATCCCGTGGGAATATCACGATAAAAAGTATCGTATGTGTTAATCCTGGTTATAAACCACATGCCAAATTTCATTCAAATCCGTTCAGTAGTTTTGGCGTGAAGTAACAAACATCCATCCATCCATACAAACTTTCGCGTTTATGATATTAGTAGGATGTTGCGCCACTGCCCAGTGCAGTGCAGGGCATATGGAGATGCATTTGCCCATTCCTTTCTCCTTTCCATTCCTCTCTATATTGAGCTAGTGTTGGCCAATCTATTCTATATCTAGCTATACACCTATTTCTGAAAATGCTGGTGAACATTGGATACTGTGTAAGCCCGAGGCTCTTGTTGCCTATAGTATAGTACTTAAGATATATTATAAATAAACAAAATAAAATATGGAGATAGGTAGTTAGAAATAAAATACCTACAACAATACTGTAACGTCCCAACATTCACAACCAAATTAAGCCAAACAAATGAAGTTTACATACATAAATGCTCGGTCTATAATGTTCCCACTGCTGGGACACAGGCCTCCTCTCTGTGAGAGGGAGTGGGCCGTAATCCACCACGCGGGCCCAGTGTGGGTTAGTAAATGTCACATGTCTTCGAATTTTTGGTACTATGGAGATGAATGGACATGCCGGTTTCCTCACGATGTTTTCCTTCACCGTTTTGAGAGCAGTGGTGATGATATAATTTACACGAAGTAAAGCGCCTGACTGGGTTCGAACCTAAGACCTAAAGCTCGTAAGTCGCGGACGTGACCGCTGGGCCACCACTGCGCTGAAGTTGAATGAAGTTTAAAACACACTATTCCAATATTCAAGTCATTCAACACTTTCCAAGAGATCATCATCAAGCTTTTAGCCAAATCTCGTCCCCTGCTGTAGATGAGCCTACCCTAGGTACCTATCGCCATGCCAGTCCTACGCTACTCGCATTTAGCTGATTCCCGCGACCTTCACAAGGTCATAGGACCACCTTGCGGGGCCTAACCATGGCTACCTTTCGGTAGGCTACTCAGAAGCACAGGATTCATCATCATCTGCCTAGCCTTTTCCCAACTATATTGGGGTCCGCTTCCAGTCCAACCGGATGCAGCTGGATACCAGTATTTTACATGGAGCGACTCTGACCTCCACAACCCAGTTACTGCGTAATACGATATCCCTTGGTAATACTGGGTGTTACTTTCAGACTTCTGAAAACCTGTAACGACTGTAAAAGACGCGACCAACAGCTTAACGTGCTTTCCGAGACACGGAGGGGTTTTGTTATGTAAAGATGGTCACCCATCCACGGACCAACCGCGGCAAGCGTTGCTTAACCTGATCGATCGAACCGTGCGGCTGTTATTACTTAGTCACAAGCCCCTCTACAATATATGTGTACTGAGATGACGACTTATAAAGATGTATTGTATAAAATAAGATAATAAGATTTTTGTCCAAACCATGAGTATACGCACATAGCAACAGTTTTGCTTCAACGGCGTAAACATATAAATAGTCAAACATCAAATAATTATAAATTTATCCATTATTCAAAGCAATTAACATTACGAATTAGTAATTAAAAATATACGAAGTACAGCACACCTGCGTCGTCAACTCATTAAAGAAAATAAAATAGCCAATTAAATGTCAAAGTCTATAGGAAAAAAATCTAGATATTTCACACACGTCAGAATAATTTATCAGTCAGTAATTCGTCAGTGATGTAATAGGCTTTCTCTAACTGTAGGTTTTTGAACCTACTTCTTAGTTTTATGGAAAATCTAAGACATGATCCTATGGTCCACCATAGATTGGAAGGAAAATAGGAAGATTATAATGAAGATTGTAAAAGATAACAATCAGCCTATAATGTTCCCACTGCTGGGACACAGGCCTCCTCCCTGTGAAGGAGTGGGCCATAATCCACCACGCGGGCCCAGTGCGGGTTGGTGGATGTCACATGTGTTCGAAGTTTTGGTTTTAGAACATGCCGGTTTCCTAACGATGTTTTCCTTCACCGTTTTGAGAGCAGTGGTGATAAAATTAAATACACAAAGTAAAGTGCCTGCCTGGGTTCTAACTCACGACCTACAACCTCGTAAGTCGGGACTTATACCACTGCGCCACCCCTGCTCTAAAGATCATATTATCATACTAGCTTCTGCCCGCGGCTTCGCCCGCGTGGATGTCGGAAGTTATCCCACGGGAACGTGCTACCAGGGTAAAAAAGTATGTGCTTCCCCAGGATGCCATCTATCTCTTTGCCAAATCAGAAGTTCAGTGGTTTAGGCGTGAAAATGTAACATACAGTTTCAAGTTCAAATCCTCCCCTAAAAACCTAATTACCCCTTTTTGCCCCATCAGAGGTCAATTTGCGACAACTTTACATACTTATTATTAATTATTTCCTGTCGAAAGTATTAATACTGAGTTTCGAGTTAATCGGATCGCGCATTCAATTTCTTCCACACAAACTTCAACACCCCTATATCCCCCTTTGAGGGGTAGTTTGAAAAACTTATAATGATAACCTTTATTACTTACTTAGGCAAGTATTGTTGCCAAGTTTCATGTTTATTAACTAAATTAATAAGATTTTTCATATAAACTATATCCCCGCTTTTCCCCCCACAGGGGTGGAATTTTAAAAAAATCATAAAAATTCATTACTTGACTCAAAGATTATTTTATTTATACCAATTTTATAATTAATCAAGCCACTTATTATAATCCTCCCCTGTAAAATTAACTACCCCTTTTCACCCCGTTAGGGGGTGATTTTCGAAAAACCCTCATACGTGTTATTATTTATTTTTGTCTTAAGTACACTGAGTTTCGTGTTAATCGGACGGCGCGTACAAATTCTTCCACACAAACTTTAACACCCCTATATCCCCTTTGAGGGGTAGTTTTGAAAAACTAATAATGATAAACTTTATTGCTTACTTAGGCGAGTATTCATGCTAATTTTCAAGATTATTAATCTAACGAATAAGATTTTTCATATAAACTGTATCCCCGCTTTTCACCCCCACAGGGGTGGAATTTTGAAAAATCATTTGGGATGTGTTCATAACTTGACTCAAAGATTATTTATACCAATTTTTGAGTTAATCAAGCCACGCTGTAAAATCCTCCCCTGTAAAATTGACTACCCCTTTTCAGGCCGTCAGGGGTACATTTTCGAAAAACCCTGATACACATTATTCTTTCCTTTCAATTTTAGGTATAAACACTGAGTTTCGATTAAATCGGACCGCGCGCTAAAATTCTTCCATACAAACTTTGAAACCCCCCAATCCCCTTTTAGGGGGTAGTTTATAAAAACAAAAAATGCCCAACTTCATAATTTATTTACATAAGTATTCGTGCCAAGTTTCAAGTTTATTAACTCAAGGAATAAGATTTTTCATACAAACGAAATCCCCCCATTTCACCCTCTCAGGGGTGAAATTTCGAAAAACCCTTTCTTAGTGGACACCTACTCTTCACGAAGAATACACTCTCCAAATTTCATGTCTCTAGGACCAGCGGTTTAGGCTGTGCGTTGATGTCTCAGTCGGTCAGTCAGTCAGTCAGTCAGGACTTTGAATTTTATAGGCGCGAGACGCGTCGAGCGTGATTCAGTATTCACGCGCGATGGCTTATTATTAGCGTATTTCATGTATAACTTTGGTGTTTCTATACCGATTTCTATGATTCTTTTTTATGGAATAGTTAATAATGTTAACTTTTTTAATTAAGAATGACTGAGAGTGTTATAAATGTAAGAGTAGACAAATATAATCAGAAAGCTTCGAACTGCTAAGCTATCGGGAGTTACACGTGTTATTGTGAGTCAACCATAAAAGATAGACATATGCTGTCGTGGGATATTTTTTATATAATTTTAAGGAGAACATTTCCGTCATACATGATTTCTGTGTAGCTTTAACCATTAAGGTTGCACACGCGACGGAAGCGTAAAAAATGGAGTAACTTCTCCCGTTTTCCCAACATTTCCCTTCACTGCTCTGCTCCTATTGATTGTAGCGTGATGAAAAGTATACTATAACCAGCTCAGGAGTATGAAAAATAATTGTACCAAGTTTCATTAAAATCCGTCGAGTAGTTTTTGTTTCTATAACGGTTATACAGACAGACAGACAGACAGACAGACAGACAGACAGACAGACAAAAATTTTACTGATTGCATTTTTGGCATCAGTATCGATCCCTAATCACCCCCTGATAGTTATTTTGGAAATATATTTCATGTACAGAATTGACCTCTCTACAGATTTATTATAAGTATAGATGAAAAGATAACATTCATTATAATGAATATTATCGTAACATATAATCGCGACGTATTCGCCAAAAAATGTAAACAAATATGTGTTTATGGAAAAATAAATTGAATTCCAACACAATAAAGTTCTGTTTACGCTACAACTTCTAACATTTTTATAATTTTTTTCAATAGTGCTAGTCACTCTGAAATCAACTTAATTACCATATATTAAAGTTAATATTTGTTTAACTTGAAATAATGTAAATTTGAAACAAATAAAATTTGAAAATACACCAGTTGAAAACGACAACAGTTGAAAAAATAATTATAAATCAGATCAATTTTTCCTGAAATAAAATGACCAATCCATACTTCAGAAAAGGGTTTCTCCTATGACGAGTCTTGTTGGCAACAAAGCCACAGAAGGCAGGGGTTTTAGGATGTGTAACCTTCGTCTTCAATGCTCATCATCCGTCAAACATGACGGATATAGTACACCACAGACTACCTACAGTAGGTTTTGCCCGCGATGGTAACAATATCGTCTGCCCACCTCGCTTCAGTTACGTACAACACAGTGCGTCAAGGAAGTTCCAATGATGTTTTTATTACAACACACAAACAGGAAGATCGTAGGCTTTCCCAGTTGCGTGAAACCCGCATGAAAATATACATTTCGTAATATTGTAAGCAGGTGCATAATGTATTGTGCGTGCGTCAGTTCTGTCTGAATTATTGATTTTATTATTTATTATATTGCAAGTCATCATTACAATTGGTTTTGGAACTTTGGGGCACATCAACAGTCTGGGGGGCTTACCACCAGCTCTTATAGCAGGGCAGAAGTTGAATTGCACTGCTTTTTTGTACTTAGTCATAGAAAAAAAACCAGTGCAGTTCAACTTCTGCTTCTTCTATAAGAGCTGGTGGTAAGCCCCCAGGGAATCAACATGATAAGATTTAGCTAATCCTAAAACCATACATGGGTGGGTAATGCAGTGAAAGATTTAGATAATCTTGACTAGAGATTGATCTTCCAGCTCTTTCGATCCAGGGCTAAAGTAGACCACTGGTCGTTTGTTTTGTTCAGCACGTCCCGCCATCTTCTACGGATTCTGCCGCGACGCTACTTGAAGTATTAAATAAATAAGTATCCCAATATATTTGGGGTCGGCGCAACATGTCTTTTTCTTCCATAGTTCCCTATTAGTTGTCGTCGTCGTATAAGTTTCACGCTAGGTTAAGGAGTTAAATGCTCATCACCACTTACTTTGTTTAGTGTCCAGCAAGAAGTCAGCAGGTTGTCCCAACGAGTTGATGTAAAAGTGTCCGGCTGTCGAGTTGAATGCCGTGGCATTGGCAGCTGCTGATGTGCCGTTGACGACTGTCACGTTCTTGAACGGCTCCAGTTGAGGCAGCGCTGGAGATGTCCACGCGAGGATTGTGCCGCCCGCCACTGCAGCGATTGCCGCTGTAAATAAGATGATAGTTTAATGAAAGGGAACTTAATATTCTTGGAGTTATTTTCCAGTTCTTTTCCATGTGTACCTACTACGCTTTGGAATGGTCAACTAGCTTCGTATTTTCTGACAGACCGGCATTTTATGGGACTGATGGTGGCAATGGTGGCCCATTAGTTTCGACCCCGACTACGAGTTCTACGTCGTGGGTTCAAACCCAGTCAGGCGCGTTACTTTATGTAATTTATTTCATCACCACTGCTCTCAAAACGGTAAAGGAAAACATCGTAACGAAACCGGCATGTTCTAGAACCAAAATATTGAAGACTAGTGTCATACCAACCCGCACTGAGCCCGCGTGGTAGCTCAGCGGCTCACTCTCAAAAGAGAGGAGGCTTGTGTCCCAGCAATGGGAACATTATGTTATGGGACTAGTTGATAGATGATAATGTGTAGGGATTTTCCACCTAAACTGCGACTAAGGTATTACTTATAAATCAGCCAGGTGTTATCACAAATGATCTTTGGCGACGCCAACCCCATTACAAACCATTAAACTTGAAACAATTAAATTAATTTAGACGTCCCTTAGAGCAACATCCATGATTCATCTAATAAATATAAATAATGATATCAAAATTCATTCATGATCTTAATGCACTCGAAATGGCAAATGAGGTCAAGCTTCGGGTTACATCGACCCCATTTAAACTTGGCCCGCGGATAAAAATGGAACTAAATTGTTAAATGTACTGGATTTTATACATCTCTTTGACATTTGTCACAGTAAGTGGCGCCACCCTGACATGCCAAGATATTGTGGTCATCGTAAAAATAGAGTGTTCGTTGTAGCCAATATTGGTTCGCTAATAGAGTTGTCAATGTAACGTTTATTTTTGTTTATATGACGACAGTAACGATGTGTGATTGGCATTGTTTTACATAATGCGGTTAGGCAATGGCGCCGATTCCCTTCTTCACAAACTAAACTAAATTTAAGTTCAGTGTTTTATCTATTTCATTAAGAAAAGGACAGAAGATAAATATTAGTTTAGTTTAATTAATCAATTAATGTTACGAGAATTGCTCCTGTGGTCAAATGTGGGTGTAGGTAGATACTATAGGTTCACCACCACCTAACCCTTCTCGGAACACAGCCGTGATGTTATGCTATATTATAATTATAACTTCCATTGCCATTTAAAAGTCAATGCACTGAAGGTGCCTTTACAAGAAGAGGTAAGCAGAGGTCATACTTGCACTGCTTATTGTAAGCAACGCAAACTCAATGCATAATCATTACTTTGTCAATTAAAACAATGGCTGCCATTTACTAAACAAGTAACAGCGATATGTAAATAACAGCAGGAATATGTACATAACAATAGACAGCCTATGTGTCTGTGTATTGTTATTTACGTAATTCTATAGTTAGATCGTGCGCGAGATTCGTGTCTGTTCGTATCACCTAACATGCGGCGCCCAACCAGAAAAGAAAGAAAATACTTTTATTTGCGGCGGTAAACAAGACGCAGAAAAAACAAGTTAGGGGAAAATATATGCGTCACATGCACGCAAAACGGCCATCGCTCAGCATAATACTATGTCACATATGACATACGAGACAGAGCCACAGCGCTGATTTTCAGCGACAGCCGGCGAGAATCAATAATAATTTATAATATTAACATAATTAAAATAGATATACAATGTAGGCGTAATATGTGTTCAACAGGCTCAAAAGACTGCCCAACTTAGATGGGACTGGGAAGGATATGTCTGCCGCTTGCAGGACATACTGTGAGCCCATTTCAGAGGTCCCTGAGACAGCGAGACGGGGCCGCGGAAAGCCACGAAGGAGTGGGACGAACTGGATAGATTACGTAGAACTGGAAGACGGAAGCAGGGGATCGCGAAAGATGGAAGGAGTGGAGGGAGAGGCTTTTACCCAGGTGTGAGACAGAATAGGCTAGCTAAACAAAAGTTGCACATATTCCTACGTAAGTATAATGTACACACCATGCCCTATCTGACATATCATATTGTCCTGCATACAAATCCAGAAAGAATTGGTCAACCTTGACGAAACCCCATGAAAACTTAGGCGAAGTGAGCTGTCATTCCATTCCTGCCGATCGATTCTATAAAAATCTCACCGTGAAAAGGTAGGTAGGAAGTGAGCTTAGAGTAAGCTGTCAATAGTGTCAATCCCTAGCATTAGTTGGAATGACAGCTCACTTCACCTAAGTTTTCACGGTGAGATGGTTGCAGAATCGCACTGCTGATTGACACTATTGACAGCTCACTTCACCTAAGCTTTCAAGGTGAGATTTTTACAGAATAGATCAGCTGCACTTACAAAATATAAAGTGCCATCGACACGATAAAAGTTAGGTCAGACACATACCTGCAACAGCAGCTATATACTGGTTGGCTTTCCTGGTCTGTCCGCTCTTCTCCTGGACATCCAGCATATGCATCGTTGGCTTATCCATCTTTGTTTAGTTATGGTGTCCTGGTACTCGCATTCTGGAACAAGAAAGAAAAACAGTTAATTATTGTCATCCTCTCACAAGGTAGACTGGGGCCTGGTGAAAGGCGGATCCTTCACCATGGACGGTCACCAGCCCACTCTAATTGCTTAACACAGTTTCAATCACAATCCGAGAGTTTTTAAGAATATTCCTAATCCATTGCTTCTTAGGTTTGAAAAATTCGTCTGCTCAACAACGTAAATAACGCAATGAACGTTGTTGAACTGTCAAAATGAAAGGGATTTCCTTCCCACTGGTGAAGGGAATCCGCTGGATGTTGGAAGCTTAGGAACGATCATTGTGACGATTCTTGGGATAACCCTATGTCCAGCAGAAAACATTTTTTCTACTGATAATGATTTTTGATGTGGTTCAACAACTTTTAAGTGAGAAGGTCCATTAGTTTCTTGTTGCCGTCTGGGGTCCCCGGAGACACTTCGCATATGCAAGCAGAAAAGCTCATAAATCAAGGTTAGCAGGTTTACTTAAGACTTACTAAGATGGCACTTAAATAAAACAGTCTCTTTTATAATTTAATAACAGATTATACAAAATTTACGACAAAAACAACATTTTACTACAGCTATTTAGGTTAAAATTAGCAATAGGTACATAAATAGTCGGAGATTCTATCAGAAACGAGTTCCATTGGTATTTAATTAGGATTATCTCGGATATTAACAAGTATGGCGTCCTTGGTGTGACCGCTGTGGGCTGTGCTAATAATATGCTTAATTGTGCTAATTTGTACAGCAAATACCTCTTTACGAGTACCGCTATGGTTCTGTTAAAGCGTATCTAATATCTCTAGTGATTTAAATAAGTAGGAGAGAAAAACTTTTGAGATTCGTGATAGGTATTGCTGTCCATTTTGCTTAAACTTTTGAATGCAGTTACAGAAATAATTAAAAAGTAATTGTGTCTCGCGTGGATCCACGTTCGATCGATACGAAGGGTTATAACGATGTCCATTTACCCTCATTGTAGTTATATTGGTCTAAGGTCCTGAAAAGAATATACCTAAAGACAGAATACTCATGAATACTCATGATCTAATTTATAAAGTATCTAAGTATTGATATCATAGTTATTTCTAAGACTTTATGTACCTAAATATTTTACCAATTTAATACTGAATAACATTTTTATTTATTTATTTTATTTTATCATAATTGATAGGGTTAAAGATTATAAAGTGGTTTTATTCACCTCATTCTCATCTTTTTTAACCGACTTCTAAAAAAGGAGGAGGTTCTCATTAATCTGTAATTTCGCGAAATTCGTCAGTATCTATTAGTCCTTGAAAGAAAACCTACGGGGTAATATAGCGTAACACACGAACAGCAATGACTTCCATTTTGACAGTTCAACAACATTCATTGCGTTATTTACGTTGTTGAGCAGACAAATTATTCGAACATATGAAGCAATGGACTAGCAACATCCTTCAAAATGATTCAAATTTTGATTGATAGTGTGTTACGCAATGAATTTTTTTCTACTTTATGGACACACATAAATCTGTATTTAGGCCATAAAAAATACTAGTTCCTTCTTCAATACCGAGATCTTCTGGTACATTCTAGCGCCGGATGCTGTAAACAGATGACAGGGGTCAAATCAAGCGCATAGCTAGTACATTACTGCGCTAACGAGGCTCAATGGAGCGAACGAGGTGATCTCCAGTCATGGTCCCGACTCCCGATCGACAGATCCATAAAACTGTATTGTATACTTATTTCCGCGCTGTTGGGATCGGTAGGGCTGGCCACAAATATTATTAGGCTTGGATACTTCTTGTGGGTAAAGAACGCGCTAAAATATTTATTTATTTCTGTAACTGCCCATGATATTACAGCGGGCTATCAGAATACCAGTGACACATTTATTTTTTAAATGTCGCAGCATCATGCTAAGATAGGAGCATTTTGGCCTCGTATAGGACTTTCGGTTTCATTTTTCTTTTTGTTACTTTTTCCTGTATGAGTCGCAATAAATACTTTTTCTTTCTTACTTCCTACATAGCCTGTGTGAGAGTGTAACAAGGATCTTTAGGCGCCTGAATGTTATCGACAGGGGGCGTTGCTGAAAAATATTGTGAAATTATCACCGAAATTGTGTTGACCAAACAAGATGGCGCCGTTAGTTCTGATTTTGGCCACGACCTCGTAGCGCTGTTGGTACCTTACATTCTTTGTTAAGTCTTAGTAACTTTGATATTTTGAACAAAAACAATGGCTTTTTTCACTTCACTTTTCACTTGATTCATAGTCTCAGCTTCGCAGTTTCGTTAGGCGAAATTATAATAAATCTGGACTTTGTGTTGGCCCAAATTATGGTCTTTTGGAAAAAAAACCAGTTCTAAATCTTCAATTTACCAATCTCATGTGATCAAAAGTGTGCCTGCCCCTCAAGAAGGCGCTCTTTTGGGCTAGATCTTTTTTCATTCTATCCAGACAGCTAGGACCAGGGAAAAAAAGAAACACGATCAACCAATCAGACTGTCCTGCAAGTATCCGCGTTGAGATTCAACCGTTATGTACCTACTGGTTTGCGGAGGTCTGATAGGAAGTCGCTCCATGTAAAATGCGGGTATTTAGCTGCAACCGGTTAGGCTCGAAGCCGACCCCAACATGGTTGGGAAAAGGCTTGGCAGATGCTGATGATGATGCATACTGAAATCGTCATATGAAAATCTACAGACATTTGAAACGCTAACGTTCCCATAATAAAATCATCCAGCAACCCTACTTGAGAATAATTAATGAATGACTCTTTGTATTCCAAGGATTTTTATAGGTTAACAGTCGGCATCCATACATTCTAGGCGAGCCCGCATACACTTACTTGGCATGTATGTATTTAATCAAACCTCATATTCCCATTTTGCTTTCATAAAAATATGATTTAACTGTCTAATGTAATGATTGCGCCTCATTTTGTGAACCCCAAATAATTCCTATTTTACGCTCCTAAAAATACTAAAGAGCCAAGTAACTGCGACCAACTTGGATGTAGCGTTCGTCGCCGCGGTCACTGCTGCGGCACCGCTCGCTTCGCTCGCTCTGCTTGCTCGCGGTTGGTCACAGTTCTAACCTAACCTATTCCATTGGTCGGGGTACCCTAGCTTATTTACTGCGACCAACTGTGAGAAAAAGTCAGAAAATTAAAAGAGGATCAATCATCAAAACTGTATGCATCATAAGCGCAAAAAAATTAAAATGTTCATTAGTTATAAAAAAAGTAAAAAAAAAGACATGTTGCGCCGACCCCAAATAATTTGGGATAAGGGCAGGAGAATGATGATGATGATGATGAGTTATAAAAAAAGTATCCAACATTAGGAATCCGTTAAACATTTTTACATAACTTCCTGTCTGTGTCTTAACACCCAAAAACCACGAACAAACAAGACAGATATAGCCAACAGGCGATCTGTGTTCTTTAGCATTCCGTGGGTTGAACTAATAGACAAAGCAAATATTTGTTACGTCAGGGTAATGGACTCACGACCCTGAATATCGTTAACTTTCCTGTTGTAATGATAAACTGTATTGTGTACTGTATAGACTAAAGGTCAAGTTAAATTACTTGCCGAAACTCCATAGATGTTTTGGGTACCTATATAAACGATATATAAACATAACAAAACAAAAAAACGAATTCATTTCGATGTTTGAAAGGCAAAATTGACTAAGCGACATGGCGCTAACTCTACAGGAAACTGTAGGCCAATTCCCGTAATTAAGACCGTTCAAAATCTAGACACAATCTCATCTCAGCGACAATCAATGTTAAAACTTGTAAAAAA
This sequence comes from Apamea crenata, assembly GCA_949629185.1. NCBI lineage: Eukaryota > Metazoa > Arthropoda > Insecta > Lepidoptera > Noctuidae > Apamea > Apamea crenata. The sequence goes on from OX451375.1 coordinate 2,787,476, forward strand.
TGAAGGGAAATTAGAGGTATTTTTGACAGATTGAGACCGAGATCAGAATGTGAACGTGAATTCTTAAAATTACGAGAATTGTCCCTCTGTTTAAATTAAAGTTTAACTTTTCTGAAAAAAAAATCTAAATTCTTGAAATCATCCTACAGGCGTAATTCTTATTGTGTTGGAAATGTTATTTTTTCGTCTGAATATGATTTTTTTTATGAAGAGTTACAGAAAAAGACTCAGTAAATTAATACATTTTATACGGTCGATGACCCCAAAAAATCATATTTTTAGGGTTCCGTACCTCAGAAGAAAAAACGGAACCCTTATCACTTCGATGTCCGTCGGTCTGGCCGTCCGTCCGTCAAGGCCCTTTTTCTCAGGAACGCGTGGAGTTATCAAGTTGAAATTAATATCAAATACAATCTACAATCCCTTGAAGCAGTGAAAAAAAGCAATGTTCTAAGTACCTAAACGCATTCAAAAGATACGGGCGTTTATGTTCCGTTTAAGCCGCATATTTTGACACTCGCACCGCATATTTTGAGCGCACAACGGAATCAAAACCTATAGGGTACTTCCCGTTGACCTAGAATCATGAAAATTTGGCAAGAAGCAATGTCATGTAGCACGAGTAAAGGAAAAAATCCGAAAACCGTAAATTTGTAGTTACAAACCTACCTCAGCTACAAATTTGAACGGAATCCTCGGTGCGCGAGTCCGACTCGCACTTGGCCGGTTTTTTTTTGTTTTTGTTTTATCGTGTATAGATATCGATCCCACGCCCCACACATCTGCGAAGTTTCGCTGACTAATTAAATTTGACTATGGGCTTTCCAAACTCTTATCAGTTATAGGCACCTGAGTGATTTTGATTTTCAGGTCTTCTGACATTCTAAGAGACCTCCTATGCGATGTCATTGCAATGCCCATTCGTGATCTCCACTCCAAGACTCGATTGCTCAGATCACCACCATGCTTCGGCAGACATGGCCAGTCTACATTGACTTAGAAGCTTGATTTTTTTAGACCTCCAAGGGACCATAGACCTATTTTAGTATTTGATATTAGTTTCAACATGATACCTCCACGTGTTCCTGAGAAAAAGGGTCTTGACATACAGACAGGCGGACGTACGGTCAGACAGACATCGAAGTGATCCTTTAGGGGTTCCGTTTTTTCGTTTTCGAGTTACGGAACCGTAAAAAGATGATTTTTTGGGGTCATCGACCGTAGAAATGTATTTTTTTTTTAATGTATGATTATTTTTGAGACCCCTTGACGGGTCTCTTTAAAAATAATCTAATTTTACAGTGAGGAGATCAGGAGACCATTCTAAGACTCACTTCGCAACCGTATCGTTGTTATGAGCTAGGCGGAGGACCGCCTCCAGATTTATCAGACAAGCGACGCAACACAACGTAAGACAGATTATTTAATCTAATCCCATTCTACAAAAGGAAGTCGTCGCTTATTCTGTTAACCTAGTTATTTATAAACCAAAAGTTTTATTTGTAGTTAGAAGTTTATTCTTGTATGTTCTCTAAAATGCGAACAAAATAAGAATAGGTAATTGTAACTGCACCCTAATTGCGTAGACCACTATCAATCTCAATCTGAATAATTTTGAAGGATATTGCTTATCCATTGCTTCATAAGTTCGAAAAATGTGTCTGCTCAACAACGTAAATAACGCAATGAATGTTCCTGAACTGTCAAAATGAAACCAATTGGTACTGATAGTGTGTTACGCAATTAGGTACCCTTCTGAAGTTCTGAACTAAAGACGGCCGTGGAGTTTCTTGCCGGCTCTTCTCCATAGGAAATAATTAATTGGAACCGTGCACCTAGCTTCTGACGTTTCATAAGTGCCCATGTAGGTTTATGTGAAATAATAGTACATTATGATATAAGTGCGGTAAGTTGAAAATTACAGTCGAGGCGATATTGCAAGACGGAGCATCTTGATAAACTCGTGCGTTTTACATTACAATAACGCACAAGTACGTAATGAGATACAATACGACATTGGAATTGGTGAAATAAGAGACCCTTTACGAGCAAATGTGTTATAAAATATTTTCTTTTTTGATTGGCGGCTTCAGCCGCAAATCAAAATCAGAATGAAAATAGTTTGATGATGAAATATGAAATACTCGTAGACTTTAGATGATGAAATACTCGTAGGAGGTTCGAACCCCGACCTTTACTTTGTGTAAATTATATCATCACCACTGCTCTTAAAACGGTGAAGGAAAACATCGTGAATTTCTGAGGAAACCGGCATGTCCTAGAACACAAATCCGAAGACATGTAACATCTACCAATCCGCACTGGTCCCGCGAGGTAGATTACGGCCCACTCCCTCTCACAGAGAGGAGGCCTGTGTTCCAGCAGTGGGAACAATATAGGCTGAGTATGTATGTATACTTGAAGAATGTAATCAGAATATTTGCAAGGAATACTGTAAGATTAAGACCCTTGAGTTAGTAAGTCTACTGGTAAAGATATGCTGAAGTGCCTCTTACCTTCACTAGAATATCACGACAGACGAACGTATACGCACGCAATAAATTAATATAATTTACACTATTTTAAGTATTTCTTATCGTAATATTACTAGTTAAAGTTCGCGAGCACATTCGTAAGAAGCTGGCTACCATCACAACGTTCATCATCATCATCAGCCTATAGCAGTCCACTGTTGGACATAGGCCTCTCCTATTGCACGTCATTCAACTCGATTTGCGGCAACTCTCATCCAGGTGCTACCAGCCTTCTTCCGAAGATCGTCGCTCCACCTAGCCTAAGGGCGTCTCACCTTCGTTTACCGATTCGCGGTCTCCACTCAAGAACACGCATCACAACGTTTTAATATTTTCCTATTATCCTCCTTCCTCCTTATTTGTTTTAATATTTTCGTGTATTATTTATTTGTGCTTATATTTTTAAAGGGTAGAAGTACCGTTTGTGGCCACTGTACCGTTTATGGCCATTTATTGTTTAAATAAACGATAGAAATGAATTTATAACAAAAAACCATTAGAAACTCAATTTGTTTCAATATAAACTTTTTAAAACTCAACAAAAATATGGTTATAATATTATAATTTTTTATAAATTAATTTAAATGTTAACTGGCCAAAACGGTGCTAAGGTGGCCAAAAACGGTACGTCTACCCTAGGTTAGGTTATTAGGTTTAAATATTATATTTATAGTTTGTAATCTATGTATGTATGTGTGTATCTTTAGATATATTTAAATAAATATTTATTCCTCAATTGTTTGTAATTGCACCTAGAACTGTTGGTCTCTGCATCACTCAAAGGTTGAATGGTAGAAAATGGTATTAAGTCCACCTCTGTACATGTGTGCTTAAAGTATAAAATAAAAAATAATTTGATAGCTGTAAATGTAAATTGTACGATTTACAGAAAAGCACCGTTATAATTATACTAGGTACTCTGAGCATGTTTATAATATTAACAATGATAACGCAGTTGTTCACGATCCAACAGATTTAGAAGTGACTTAGACTGCACTTCTACATGAGACAAATCTGCAAGAAATTTCAATGCAACTTGCAAGTTTAAACTGGTTAGCAGTAGTGAATTATTCATTTTCTGACTACCTACTTCAAAAGTTCAAGCACACTGATGTGCAGAGTGATGCAGAGACAAACAGTAGTAGAAATGGGTTTAGTGGACAGTATACTTCATCTGTCATCTGTCAGACAGGATGACACCTCAAAATTTTCCGTTTTTTCAATTTTTTTGTATTTACTTTAAAAAATCATTAAATTTCAAAAATTCGCAGTGAATGTGCGCAATATGGAAGGAGTCATGGGGGGGGCTATGGAGAAATGCTGCACCTGCAGCATATGCTGCGTGAGCGTGCGTCATCCATCGCCACTCGTTCGATGTCCACCGCGCACAGGACGGATGGAAAGCAGCACAGATTTTTTGCTCCATTGGTGTAATTGCTGTATGGCGTTCCAGTGTGAGGATAGATAAATAAATAAATAAATACTTAGTCGTAGTCGTAAATAAAATTATGTCTGAGGGGTAATTGTGACACACTCAGTAGCAATGACTTTCATTTTGACAGTTCAACAACATCCATTGCGTTATTTACGTTGCTGAGCAGACAAATTTTTCAAACATTTGAATATCCTTCAAAATTATTCAGATTGTGTGTTACGTAATTATAAATTAGGGTGCGGTCAATTAGTATGAATCGGAATTTATAAATGCCATTACAAATAAACAACATCATAAATATTTCACAATTATTATTTATTCGTATAATTATCAAACACGTGCCTCTGAACATATTGGTATTATTCCAAGAAGGTTGCTTATGCGCACTCAATCGGCGCCAAATCTGTACGTTATCTCTTATCAGTTATCACTTTATCAGGCAATTCATCAGGGCTTGTGAAGTGTCATCGTATCGAACGACGGAAGCCTGGCTCAAGTGGTTCAACCTTGGATACATAAAGATAGGGTTACACGAAATGCAATACCCGTGTAGGATTAACTGGTATACCTGCAAACCCTGTGAGGCTGTGAAGGATTTACGTACCAACTACGCGTTAAAAGGTATCGTCATATCGTGTAAACCATTGTAATAGAAAAAACACTTGATTTTTCTATTCCTTGGTGTAAACCGTGTGTAGGATTAACAGGTATACCTGTAAAGCCTTTGTAGTATCAACGGGGACAGTTACTACACTGTTATACCTGCAAACCATGCGGGTATTACCTCTCTCAATCCCTGCGTATAGGTACCTTTCTTAAACCCTGCGTAGGATTAACAGTACTGGTATACCTGTAAACCCTGTGTACATAGATGCAACAAGTACATTGTGCAAATACCAGTATACAAATTTAGGGCTGATTTTTCTGTCACCAGATAACTTTTATTCGAGGAATAAACTGGACGTTTGACAGTTTTTGTATGAAATAACTGTCAGAATTTCAAAATTATTCCCCGAATAAAGTTATCTGGCCATGAAAAATCAGCCCTAAGTTTAACAGTCATTTTGAAGTTCAAAAGTGACTTTTATGTGCCTATTTGAAATAAACGATTTGACTTTCTGCGATATGAATTGCTTAGCAGCCAGCAGCAATTCTTCTATCCTGTGTTGTGGCGGTTAATGATAAGAGTTGGTAGCTTCCTTAACTTGATAAAAAGGTGACGTTTCTACGTGGTACGTGGTCTAGATATGACATTATTTTAATTCTACTACTAAATAGTAGATGGTTCGTGTGAACATATTTTGAGTGACGATTCTTTTTTTAACACGTTTTTATTAGGTGGACCTGTATGTAACTAACTATAATTCAACCATCTTCCCAGGGTCGTAGCGTAATGAAAATTGGCAGCTGTATGTAGTTCTGATGACAATACAATAATATGGTACTGTCGAACTGATCTGATGATGGAGCCGGAAGATATGAACTGGAACTTCATGATGGAAAATCGTATCATAGCTGTTTTGGATTTCTTAGAAAAGTCTTGTTGTTTTTACGTTTTTTTCTAGTGTTTTTTTAAACTAATAATTTATTTAGAATTATTGGAGTGCAAAGCAATGAATATGGCAGTATTTAATTTTACATAACAACAAATTTTACAGGTAGGTATACCTGAAAAACCAGCAAGCACCTGCAGGTTTACTTGAGCAATCTCTAACAAAGAACACTTAATGTTGCGTGTGTAGACTGTTCACTATAGGTATTTGTACCTACCTCATATTTATTGTTATACGTATCAACCCGTAACTCTCGGCCTTCTTATTAAATATACCACTCAAATTCGAACTTGAAGACAGAGGAAGACGCCAGCAGTAGAAGGGCTTTATACCTAAGCTTAGTCAGGCACTCAGGTGGCAGAATAGACACAGCACCTTGCGTAACACACTATCAATTTCAATTCTCAATCTGAATAATTTTGAAGGATATTGCTAATCCATTGCTTCGTAAGTTCGAAAAATATGTCTGCTCAACAACGTAAATAACGCAATGAATGTTGTTGAACTGTCAAAATGAAAACCAATGATTCTGATAGTGTGTTACGCAATATACCTCGCAGGTCCGAGAAGACGGCGCCATGTCTTCTCAGAAGGAACTGTGAATGTAAGTCGACCAACTTAGGGGGTAGCTTGTCCTTTATCAGAACAAGGTAGGATACTGTAAGAACTGGCATTTTTTGGGCTGATTTTACAGGGCGACGTTATCGCCCAGCTATAAAGCCCTTAAAATAAAGAAAGAAAAACAGCCTCAGAGGGTGACAGGGTCTTATGGTCAGCTGGAAGTACGGATGACTACATACGAGTGCATTCCAGCCCCCTAGGCAGAGGAAGTTTTGGGGGAACTGTCAAGAACAGTCTGACAGACCCCTTCTCCTCTGCCCGTTTCAAAGCGGAGGACATCCGGCGCTGGGCCCGCGTGGTCGATTACGACCCACTCCCTCTCACAGTGAGAAGGCCTGTGTCCCAGCAGTAGGGACATTATAGGCTGATTATTATAAGCTTGGACTTAAAAAGTGCCAGCGAGCAAAATATTTGTCTATTCTATTCGAGCAAACGTTATCGACACTCGACAATCCGAGTCCATGTAGCCATATTTCACTAGGAACCACAAACCGAGCCACGAGCCCCTCTTTCAACAGAATCCACAAACTTTTTTCTAACAAGAGAAACGAAGTCCTTATTCAGTCCTTATATTATTCCTTATTCTTATTATTTATTTAAACAGACAACAAGGATCAATAATGTTAGTAATATTGTAGCGGTATCTACAACGCCACATGCGAACAATTCGTCATACTGACGTCACGCAAATCCTGCATCTCGCACGCAGAGTTTACCGCGCAATTAGCATATACAATTTCCCAACATCAATCGTTGGGCAGTTGCCCGCCATACACAACACCCGTCTGGTCGGAGGATCCTCCCTTTTCTATGGAGGATGAGTGAACTTTACACCCTTCCTCATACCTCTATAATATCTTATAGCTAGTGTTAGTAGGTAAAAAATATTATTATTAGATATTCAAGTATGAAGCCTCTTTTTTTTAGAACGGTAGATGGCCAAGTAAGGTACAAGCTTCTTACTTACTAACTTAACCATCACGAGCCATGAATCCTATTTCAGCAGGAGCCACGAGCCCCATAATCAGGTGCTTATTATGTAATGTAAATAGGTTTATCTCTGGTAAACGTGACGATATCACCGATTTATTATTATTTTTACTTATCGCAATTAGTTTTTATGTCGCACTATCATAGTCAAAATGTGTATCTAATCAACATTGATTTTAGTGATAACGGCAGTCGCGAGATTATTTTTACGCACTGCGTGTGTAAAATATTAATTTAAGTATATGAGCCAGGGAGAACTGATAGTAATCACCATCATCATCATCTGCCTAGCCTTTTCCCTACTATGTTGGGGTCGGCTTCCAGTCTCAACGGCTGCAGCTGAATACCAATATTTTAAAGATTATTAAAACGTACCGCGAGTGAAGCAGTTGCCCTTACTGCTTACCACGGATATGTTTTTTCGTTACTCAAGCATTGTCTTCTACTCTGGGGTAACTCTACGAACATTAAATGAAGTCTTTTTGGTACAGAAAAATGATTAAGACCTACAGTGGACTCCAAAAGTTAGTTGACCGTTTTCCACTTCATATGCTGCTATGCTGTGAAGCCACATTATGATATAAAATAAAAAAAATATCAGGTACTCCTGAATGAGTCAATAACAAACGTTATAGCAGTTCAAACATTAGGATCACTAGCATTTTAAATCATAATGTGGTGTGTGACAGCTGAAGTGGAAAACCGGTCAACTAACTTTTCGAAGCCACTCACTGTATATGCGGTAAGTATATCACTGCAGTTAAAATTTTTAACCATACCCGAAAAGATATTATTAAGATATCCTAACTAATATTATAAATGCGAAAGTAAGTTTGTTTGTTTGTTTGTTACCTTTTCACGCCTAAACCACTGAACCGATCATCCTGAAATTTTGCGTAGGTAGGTATACGTTGTCAGGTGTACAGAAACGGACATAGGGTACCTTTCATTCCGAAAAATAGTGCCATTCCCGAGGAAAACCACAATAACGTTATTATGATAATAGATGGCGCCACGTGTGTTTCGAATCATGATTAATTAATCAAGATATTTCACGCGGACGAAGTCGCGGGCAGGAGCTAGTTATAAAATATTTCAGAGGGAGTTCCGCTCTGAAATATTTTAAATCTAAATTACATAATGGCAATACTTTTTACAGTGTAAAATAATAATTAAATGATAAAAAGTGAGTGATAAATATTGTTAGGTACTTACTGATTTAGGTACTGATAATAATATATTTATTTAAGTAGATGGGTACAGTCGCCGGCAGGTAACTTGGCAAGAGTCGTTAGATGCGTTTTTCCTTTATTTAACTTCCTTCTAAACAGACATGTTTAAAAATAAATTATGGCAACAACCATAGAATAATAACATTGTTATGTTAACTAACTCACACCCTGACTTATTAAGTACATGTTTTTTTTTTACGAAGATACGGGCCCGTCTAAAAGTATGTAGTTAACCGGTAAAAACAAGTGACAACTAAAAAAGTTGGACGGGCAAAAACACATGGGATTAGGGGCAACTATCAACGTCTATTGTCTGCCTTTCTTAGTTCGGGCCCCGAACTAATTTCGTGACAGTAGTGATGTTGTCAGTAGATGTCTAGGAAACACCCGTAATTTCGGCAGAAACTACGGAATTCGTAAGACTAGACCTGCTGAAGTCCTGAACAATCAAGCTCAGGTGTCACGACAGTAGTTTCATAATGCAAAACTACTTTACATAATGAAACTGATGTAACGAAGGTCGTTATTAAATTTATTATGAATAATAATATGATAAACCGCAATAAACCGCAGACAGGCATACGAGCTGACCAAGGATAAAGGTAATATCACATGCATTTGATATTCAAGCATATTTGTTCGGGACTAAAATAGCTAAAGTTTATGTTACGACGCGACGGTGTTGCCAGTCGCGTCGTAACATAAACTTTAGCTATTTATTTAATACCGACCTTCGTTACATCAGTTTAATTATGTAAAGTAGGTAGTTTTGCCCCCGGGTAGGCTTAAAAGTCGCAAGAACTTCTTACGATCCACGCAGGCCACCCAGGACAAACCACCCAATTTGAGAAGCAAATTGTGGAAAGAAAAGCATCCACCACCTCCCGAGTTCGTTAAACCCCAGGAACATTTGCCTCTCGGCCGTGATCTGCAGTGGCCTATATGGAAAGCTCTCAATCGATGGCGTACCCAAGTAGGGCGCTGCAGACACAACTTGTCGAAATGGGGGATTACTGACCAATCCAATACCCAGTGCGAGTGCGGTGCCTCTAATCAGACCATGCCCCACTTGCTGGAGTGCCCTAAGTGCCCGTTCACCTGCACCTTGGATGACTTAATGAATGCCACTGATGCTGCAATTAACGTCGCCACCTACTGGGCTCAAATAATATAAAATATCGAAGAAGAGTACCATCGACACGAAAAGAAGGTGTTGCCAAGTCACAAATTGCAAAATTGGTAGAAAATGTCACTTGCAAAGCAATAGATAGATTTGTAAGTAGTAAGAAGTACCTATGCTATCCCTTTCTCAGTAACAACCCAGAGTCTGTATTTGCGCCCGGTCGACGAACATAGACTCGCCACCTAATATATATGGGACTTATTTTAAACATAACAAGCGAAATGTGGATGTAACTGTACTACACACCTCTGAAATAACCCTTCGGGGATTACAATCGTGATGGTATGTTATGTTAAATTATGCCTAGTTACGTAAATAGGAAAATATTTATTTGCTTTGCACTGGCATCAAAAGAGCAATACCTGCCGATCTATTCTGAAAAAATCTCTCCGTGAAAACTTAGGTGAAGTGAGCCGTCATTCCACCTGCAGTGCGATTCTGTAACCATCTCACCGTAAAAAGTTAGGTGAAGTGAACTGTCATTCCAACTAATGCTAGGGATTGACACTATTGACAGCTCACTCTAAGCTCACTTCACCTAACTTTTCACGGTGAGATTTTTACAGAATCGATCGGCTGATTTTAGGGATTGACACTATTGACAGGCTGTACTTTCATGGTATCTACTTTCGTTTGATATTACATGTTTGATAAACTTTTGTGTGTTGTGCTGTCTTTTGTGTGCGCCAAATAAATGTTTTATCTATTTATCTATATTGAGACATTTAGAGACCAACAACCCTCATTGAAAGTGGATAGCGCCTTGTCGTGGGTGCAGTAGAAAAAGTTTCATTAGTATTATCTACACCCACAACAGATAATAGATAACCTACCGCTTCGTTTTTGCAGAAGAAAATTAATACTCAGTTCATTTCGATTTAACAAAATAATATTTTCTAGCCGTCAAAGCAACAACTGGCGTTATTCATCCAATTTGCTATTTCTACAAAATTGGTAGGATGGCAACAGTGCCGCCCTGTTTCATTCGTGGGCCGAGACATGTAAATGTTAATTGAATATGTACATACTTAATACGTATTATTGTTAAACCGGTTTCAGTGACCTAACATTTGCGTAATATTTAATATTCTTAGGGCAGGCAGAGGAAAATGTAAACACCTTCGATCTTATTATCCTAGTGTGAAAATACAGCTAAATACGAAGTTTTCTTTTCGTTTTCGTTCACCGCAGGAGGTAAAATGTGAACTTCATCACTGAAATCCCGTATTTCAGTGATGCAGTCCACATTTGAAAATGTCCCACCAATACAAAACATACCTAACATCACTCTTGTATTCCGAAAGGGGTAACCAGAGCTTAGGGGCCTAGTCCGGCCGTCGAGAGAATGCGTTTTTAACACCCTGTCAGTTTCATAAAAATGAATACATGTTTTGCGAATTTGATCTTTATTTGGTAACTACTAGAATTGTTGCACTGACAGGTGTCTAGGGGTCTACAATCTAAGTAAGAAAGCCGTAGTTTACGGACGATTCTTGGTCCGTATTACTTACGGACATAAAATTAGATCGGGGTCCGAACTAAGAATGAATGCAACACGATTTGACAGATGTGTCTAATCCCGATAGGTTTTCGCCCGTCCGATTTTTTTTATTTGTCGCTTGTTTCGAAGGACTTTCGGACGGGGCCGCTAACTATTTGTCACTAAGCGAGAACAAAATATGTGATAACACTTGTCCCAACCTGAGAATCGAACCCAAGAACTCACGCGCAGTAAACGCATTTCCAAACCAACAAGGCAGTCGTAAAAAATATCGGCAAAAAATCACGTAATGTTCACATGTACTTCTTTTATTTTCAATATCAAAATTCGACCTTATTACTACTGACATAGAAACTAATAGCAAGGACGTAACTCTCTATCTTCCCCCGCCATATCAGAAGATGACACTTGTGATTCGATAATCCGGCAATCAGTTACCGCATTCAATAAACGTACTTATCGAAAGTAATCCGTTTCAAAAGTGTGATAATGTCAGTTATACCCAACCGTAAATCCGTTTAAGTATAGTTTATTGTGGCCAATAATGATAAGTCCGTGCATTTTTTCTTCATTTTGCAAGGTTCACGTGATAATCGCGTGCTAAGAATGAGCATACAAAATAAGTATAAGGGGTGACAGGGACATCGACGCGCAAACTGTAACCATGCCTTCAGCACATGATTCTAGGGCTCCAACCTATCGTATACACATTATCCGTTACAAAAAAAACAACTGTTTCATAGAAAAGTACACAGTCAAAACGTATGGAACAGCTATTTCTACTTTCATGCACTGAATCCATGGTAACAGGATGCACGTCCCCTAACACTCTGTATAATGGATTTTATACGACGCCGTGTATCAGAACACGAAACTCATCATGGTCACGAGAAGTGTCAACCAGTCATTTGGAGATTTCGTCGAACAAATCATGAGCTTCTCGGCTGTCAGGTTCGAGTGCTCATTGTTTCAACCCCAAACGGCTCGAAAATATAATTACCGATAAGGTTATTATATTCACCGCTTGAGGTACCTACCTATTCCTCAGCCGCAACAGCGGCGCCACCACAGCATGCCGAGGCAGGGAGATGGGATGGTGCAAGAGTATCGACCCACGTTACATCCCACACTAAAGGCCTACCCGCCTTCCATGAAAATAAAGACATGCCGTCCGGTCTCTTGCCATCGTCGCGTGCCAAGCCATTGGGTTCTAATACAGCTAGAACGCCGACGGTGACCAGAGCTCGTCGGATAATGTCATTAAAGTTCGCGTGCCGCGCTAAGCGACCCGCACTTCGGCTGCAAGACAGGCCGTGGTGTCCGAGGATGTTGACAACTTCGCCACAGTGACAGCGAATCGAACAGGCACCAGCTATGCTCAAGTTCCATGTTGCAGGAGACGAGCCTAATGCCATCAAGAGAGCACAAATCCCGGCTCCAGGGTGTTAAGTATTATTAATTTTATCAATAATTAATTATTAGCTCTAGTTGTGGAAGTAGGTAGTACGTGTACTGTGTGTGATAAAAATGTTCATTAACTTATCGCCCGAACAAAGTGCACTGGATACGATTGTAATTGTAATACAATACTGACTTTTAGTTACAATTATTATTATGAATAGTTTTTCGATAGCTAAAGAATGTCATCGGATGAGTATGAAAAAGGCTATGTTAGTCATTGCTCAAAAGAATATTTAGGTACCTATGAGTATATTGCGTAAGTAGTTATGAAGTTTTGAGTACTACAGCTGATCTATTCTGTAAAAATATCACCGTGAAAAGTTAGGTGAAGTGAGCTGCTGATCGATTCTGTAAAAATCTCACAGTGAAAGGTTAGGTGAAGTGAGCTTAGAGTGAGCTGTCAATAGTGTCAATCCTATTAAGGTGCCCCGAGGCAAATGCAACTAGAAAAAATAAGGTTCCAACTTTGATTTTGTGCAGTTTAATTTTTATTGTAAATTTACTTTATTTGCTTAATCTATCCGATTTACAATTTCATTAATATTACATTTAACCTAGTTCTGAAAGGAAAGTCCTTAAAGAATTGATATAATTAAACGATTTTCTAGTAGAGGTAGAAAAAGTTACAATTGCCCCGATAAGGGGCAAATGCAACTAATGACAATTGTAGTGTATCTGTTGGTCTTAAAATTATGATATAACAAAGTTATTCAACGCAACGTGATAACGTAGGCGAATTTGAAACGTAAGTTCACGTACCTAAGCTCAGTTTGGAGTAAAATACATATTTCCTAATTTCAGGGGAATTGCAACTATTTCGTTAATAGTTAGTGTTGTGAATTTACTTTTCACTTTTGTCGATAATCGAATTTTATTGAATGTTTGATACGAGGAAAATAAAAATAACAGCAGGATATATGGGACAGTGTTTTAATAGCAAAAGAAAGAAACCGCGATATGATTTTACGACTCCTCGTGATCCGCGTAATCGGTGAACCAAAGTAGACCTCCGAATTCCGTAGACGTCAGCCGCTTGATAGGTGTTTAATTTATTGTTCCTAACATCTTCTAGTGCTTTTAACAAATTTTCCTGGGAATATTTTATTTCTGTTTTCCGTTTATAATTACGGACCATCTAAAACAATAGATTAATTTTATTTATGAAGCGAATGCGCTAAATTGGCCAGTCTTTATCATATCATCATTAGCAATATGTAATCCAGTAATGTACACAATATCAATAAAAATTAATATTTCACAGAATTAAAACATCGACATGGCCCATCACTATTATTTCATGGTTACATACAAACCAACACGGGGGAAATGCAACTAACCTCAAAGTTACAATTACCCCATTTTAGGTTATTATCAGGGAAAATGTAACTAAACACATATCTTGTTATAGCTTTAACGAATCTTTAAGCAAAAAATAATCATAGCTACTTACGATTGTCAACAATACATTCCAATTGAAACACCAGCAATAAAACACCCTAAAACATATTTTTTGTAGATTTTAATCACCACGTGCGTCCGAACAAAATTGTTTCAAAATGGCAATTTGACAAATCAACCTGTTTTACCTTCATTTTAGCTGCAATGCTGCCACCTATTAGTTGTATGTAACAATAATGGTATGCTCAGTAATCTAGAGATGGTGTTATATTTATAAATGTAATATTATGGGAGATATTTAATGTAGTTACAATAACCCCGTAGTTGCTTTAGCCCCGGGGCACCTTAGTTGGAATGACAGCTCACTCCACGCTCACTTCACCTAAGTTTTCACGGTGAGATGGTTACAGAATCGCACTGCAGTACTACCTATGAATGGGGAGAGTAGGGGAAGACCAAAGAAACGATGGATGAACTTTGTGCAAGATGATAATTATGGCTAGAACGGCACCGTAATTGCGTAACACACTATCAATCACAATCTGAATCATTTTGAAGGATATTACTAATCCATTACTTTATATGTTTGAAAAATTTGTCTGCTCAACAACTTAAATAACGCAATGAATGTTGTTGAACTGTCAAAATGAAACCCATGCCTACTGTTAGCGTGTACTTATAAGCAATTACTCCGCGGCGCGGGAGTCACTACCGAGCTGACGACTAAAAGAGAAGTAAGGAAGAAAAAGATATTCATATTTAGAATTACCTTTACAACTATCATAACAGGATTAACCTAATACGATGGTGCTATGGTGGAGGTGGTGAAAAAAAATAGGATAATGGCAGGAGAATGATGATGATGAGGTAATTATGAATATGTGTGTTTGGTCCCGGCTGTCATTCTTGGATCTTTAACAGTCGTTACGGGTCGTCAGAAGCCCGAAAGTCTGACAACCAGTCTTACCAACGGGTTACCCAGTAACTGGGTTGTGGAGGTCAGATAGGCAGTTGCTCCATGTAAAATACTGGTATTCAGCTGCATCCAGTTAGACTGGAAGCCGACTCCAACATCGTTTGGCAAAGGCTAGGAAGATTGATTGATCATTGTGTATGTGTGTACCTATATGAAAAAAAAAGAAACAGTAGGTACGTTTTTAACTACATCTAAAAATACGGTACCTAACAGTCGGGTAAAAAAGTGCTGGTCATCTACCAAGTGAACCTAGGAATTTTATTTGTTTCAATTTGACGTTATATCAAGTTAAACAAATATCAACTTTATTTTAGTGTTGATTATGTCGATTTCAGAGTGACTAGCACTATTGAAAAAGTTATAAAAATGTTTGAAGTTGCAGCGTAAACTGAACTTTATTATGTAGGAATTAAAGTTATTTTTCCATAAACTCATATTTGTTTACATTTTTGACGAATATGTCGCGATATTAGATTAGGTAGATACATGATATGATGACCACTTAATTTAAGTAGTTTTTGTCAATTGTCTAGAACACAACTTTTTGTATAGGTACGCGTTATGGACAGTCATTGTTAGTTAGGTAAGTACCTACTTTCCTAAAAAAATAAAGAAAAGCTATGCATAATCAGCCTGTAATGTTCCCACTGCTGGGACACAGGCCACCACCCTGTGAGAGGGAGGCGGGTCGTAATCTATCACGCGGGTCCAGTGCAGGTTGGTAGATTTCCTCACGATGTTTCCCTTCATCGTTTTGAGAGCAGTCTGGTGATGAATAATTTACACAAAGTAATTTGCCTGTCTGGGATCGAATCTACGAACTACAACTCGTAAGGCGCGGCCTGCACACTTATCAATTTGTTTTACCTACCTTCATAAAAAAATTGATGGCTATGGATAAGTGGGACTTTTTCTAAAGAAATAAACTGATTCTAAACCACTTCATAATGATTACAAACAACATTATTAAATTATATTGGGTCATATTTTATCATTGGTTTTTATCTAAAATATTACATTACCACAGATAAGAACTAACAAGACAGGGTAAAAACGTACACACGAGTTCACATGACGACATATCAAGCTATAAATTTCCTGTTTTAGCCGATTTTCGTACAATGAGAAGTCAGCTTACACTGGAAATGTAGACCGTACAGCTTGATAATGTCGTCTTGGGCAAAACAAAAAAGTGTTTGACATTATCAGATTAATTACGATTTTATGATTTAATGGTATTAATCACTTTAACATTAACAAACAGCCAAATAAGATACTGATCACCAGACTGGCACTCCTATGTTTAACAGACTTCCGTCAAAATTACGATAACCGATTTTATACTGCCATTTAATTAAATAATAATATACTATGCGTATTTTTGTTGCTTTAGAATAAAACACTAAGAACATTGCGTTACCAGTCTCAATTCGTATACAGAGTGGCAGGGACATCGACACGCAAACTGTAACCATGAATTCAGCATATGCTTCTAGACCCTGTAGCGGTATCTACAACGCCACATGCGAACGCGTCATACTGACGTCACGAAAATCCTGCAACTCGCAAGCAGAGTTTACCGCGCAATTAGCATATACACAAACTTTCCAACATCAATCATCGGGCAATTACCCGCCAGACCCAACACCCGTCTGGTCGGAGGATCCTCACTTTTCTATGGAGGATGAGTGAACTTTACACCGTGTTCCTCATACATCTATAACCCCAGCATAAAAATTAACAGCGCTGCGAACTAATTTTTTTATGCCCAATAAGCTCTTCTCTTTTGTTTTACTAAACAGTGTACATACTGTACATAATGTATATTATTATGTTTTAATGTTAGCCTGTAACCAATTGTTTTTCAACAAGCATTACCTACCTAAAAATACTCGTAAGAAGAGAGGATCTTCTCAACAGTAATAAATTAAGTACAATGAATGACAGCTGTCAAAGTCCAGCGGCTCTGCCAAACGCCAGCGCCTGCAATGGAATCCTATCGTACGGTTAGGTTCACTAGAACTATAAACGGCGCCAACATTATTGAATGCAGGGTCATAGGGTTAAAGATCACACTTTGGTATTTAACACATGGCCAAGGACAGGTTGTGTAGGAATTTGGGCCAACTTACCAAGCAAATGCAGAAAAAAAACGCAGTCTCGAAGAGGCTAACTAGTTTCAACTGTCGCAAATTTCAATTTTTAAACCGTAACATTACAGCGGGCCCTATCAGAATACTAGCGCTGCGACATTTATTTTTTAAATGTCGCAGCACTCGCAGCATCATGCTGAGTTATGAGCCTTTTGGCCTCGTATAGGACTTGCTGTTAACATTTTTCTTTTTGTTACATTTTTTTTTATTTACAATATAATGTGGAATTTTGTTTTTGTCTGTGTTTACTTTAGTTTGTGATCTTCCTGCAGTACGCGTCGCAATAAATATTTTTTCTTTCTTTACTTGATTGATTTATTTAATAGTGTCCAAGATACAGGCTGGGACCAATGCTATCTCCATGGTAACTTTAATTTTGAAATAAACGATTTTTACTTTTAAACGCTGCGCATTTTTGGCCATACTGTCGGGGCCTAATAAAATGACGCAGAACACAGTGTTGTCAGCATTAAAAAATATTGCCAAATGAACCGGTAGATCCGTCCGGTATTATGTCAGCGCCGAACTTACGCCGACATACTCTATTTCAAAAGTCATTAGCCTAGAAATTAAGCACTTTTGACACTCGACATCGGTAACTGTTTCAGATTTAGTAGGTATACGTAATATGTACCTACCTATGTATATTCTGCCTACCCTTTTCCCAGCTATGTTGGGGTCGGCTTCCAGTCTAACCGGATCCAGCTGATACCAGTATTTTACATGGAGCGACTGCCTATCTGACCTCCACAACAGTTACTGGGTAATACGATACCCCTTGACTGCTTGTCAGACTTTCGGGCTTCTGACTACCAGTAACGACTGACAAAGATCCACGAATGACCGCCGGCACCAACGCAACGGTTTAACGTGCATTCCAAGGCACGAAGGGGTCTTGGTATGTAAAGATGGTCACCCATCCACGCTTAACCGTGGCAAGCGTAGCTTAACCTGATCGATCGAATCGTGCGGCTGTTATTACTTAGCCACAAGCCCCTAGTAGTATAGTACTTACCTATAAGTTTTTTTTTTTAAGTACCTATGCCTAATTATAAAGAATGCCGACTTTTCGACAGACTAAAACTCCCGCTAATAAGTAGGTCAATACAATCAATGTATTCAGATCCCTCGAGAATCGATCATGGCTGTTTAGCCCGCAGCCATTGTATCCTCCTGTAAGTACCTACAAACTACGTGGTAAGTGCTTATACAATAGATACCTATCTAAATTTTGCAATAGATAATTTACATTAAAATTAGATGGAACTAATTATGACCCGTCGCTTTGGATGGTGTAGTATCCGGGACGTACGAAGCGACTTTTTTTTTATTCTATAGGTACCTAAGTATCCTTGGACGGTTGAGTGGCTAAGTTGCGTGCTGCCGTAAACAGCGATTTTTCACACAACAAATAAGCCCACGTACCTACGCTCACATTCAAAAATATCGCGGTTGGTTTTTTATCGTGCACTGGAGTTTCAACTATCGGCGTTGAACCGAGCGTCGAGAACCCAACAGACCACTTTCCAGCACTTTCAAAAAAACAGTTGGATTTTCACTGTTTTTCACTGTTGGATTTTTTGGTGCACTGGATTTTCAACTCTTAGCGCAACTCTTGGCGCTAGCCAAGAGTTGAAAATCCAGTGCACCAAAAAAAATCGCCGGTTAAAATGTTAGATTGAGGACAGATAACGGCTATATTATAGTAGGTATTTTTACCTTGTTAGTTGTAGATAATGTATGCCTATGCTAAATATTCTCATGTCGAATGCACTGCCAAATCTGTTACATTGTTCGTTGGAGTGTGCCCTGACTGAGTAAGTAGTGCAGAGTACCTACTGCAGAGATATTTTATTTCTTGCCAGCATGCCGAACTCCGAACTCTTTCGTAGAGTGTACAGACGCCAGCAGGTCAAGCTACCCGAAACTGTCAAATTTTCCCAATCAACCTTGAACCTTAACCCGTTATCGATAAAGTTGTAAATCTAGTAAAGACAGATTGTAGTAGCTTGAATGTGCTGGCGTCTGTACAAAGGGGTAATTGCGTAACACACTAACAGTAGGAATTTCGGCTTTCATTTTGACAGTTCAACAACATTCATTGCGTTATTTACGTTGTGGAACAGTCAATTCTTTCGAACATTGAAGCAATGGATTAGCAATATCCTTCCAAATGATTCAGATTGTGATTGATAGTGTGATACGCAATATAATGCCGTGATCTACACAAAACAACAAGACTTACAAACAGATGAAAATTATAACTTTACAACACAGCAAGTTAACTATAAAAATATAAATCTCGCCTGATAAATTACTGAGTCATACAAAACATCGTGATTTTAATATAAAATACATGAACAGTGAACACAATAGATATTATTTATCGTTCATTCGTGACAGCTAAATTAATAGTTTCAATAAAGTTAAAGAAACAATTATGTTTAGTTCATAACTGATTTTATATAATATAGGTAGGTATGTCAATTTAACTTTGTTGCAGCAATTTTATTCATCTTATTTCTAGCTTGACTTTCTAAAAGCTAGAAACAAGATGAATAAAATTTCAAAATCAAAATGGTGCATTACTAATTTAAATGCCGACTGATTTTGACTTTATAATTTTACGGTTGCACCTGGATGTATTTTGTATGCATACCTAATGTTTATGTTTGTTTACTTATTTTATTTGATCGATTTTTATTTATTTTACTTACCTGTTTTATTATTTTACCTATTTCATTATTTTATCTATTTTATTTTACCTATTTACCCCACATAAAACATTTAGGAGTTTATTTATAAACGTTACTTAAAGTTAAGTAATGATTAGCGACTGTTTAACCATACATTTTTGACGTTTAAACGTCTCTTAACTTAAGCAACGTTTACAAATAAAGCCCTGTATCAAAAAATTGGCTTAGGTACTACGTAATATTTTTTGTTCACTTTTAATTCAAATATGATTGTAATGATATGTAGGTACTCAGGTTTAAATCGCCATAATAACAGCCCATAGAAATGTTCT
Organism: Apamea crenata; assembly: GCA_949629185.1. NCBI lineage: Eukaryota > Metazoa > Arthropoda > Insecta > Lepidoptera > Noctuidae > Apamea > Apamea crenata. Next base: position 2,807,541 of record OX451375.1, read on the forward strand.
ATCCTATATCTACATATGTACCAGCCTATATTGTCCCATAGCTGGGCAAAAGAGTCTTTTAATACAGAGTAGGCACGAGCATTGTTCACCACACTTGTTCAAGACGGGTTGGCGATTCCGATTTCCGACTTAACACATGTAGAATATTAATTTTACAAAAATAACTGGTCAACTGATAGTCGTGAATTGATGTAAAATGGGTTGAGCTAGTGTTTCAGGTACCTATAAATGCAAATACTTTTTGTAGTACCTCTACCTACCTAGTTGTTTTAAGAATTCCTATCACGCATTGAACTTTGACAAATACCTATTTACTGTATAATATTTTATTACTTACGTACTGTACCTACGCCATGTAGGTATCTGTTGCATGATCGTCGTAATTAATTTGAATATATCAAATATTCATTTTAATTCCTGCATATTTTTCAATTTATTTAAATACTGGCTAGCGACTATCGAGATTTCTTTATTACCTAGATGTAAGTTTAATATATAATATTATACACATAAAACCTTCCGGAATAAATTCTCTAAATGATTGTTTAAAACCACATCAATATCCGTTGCGTAGTTTAGAAGAACAACGCGGTAACACAGACAGACACGAAAAACGACTTTAATTTATAATAAAATAGCTGCGCCCCGTGGTTTCACCGTTATTTCATCCCCAACTGAAGCGGCAAGCCAAATTAAACTTCGGCCTGAAAATTACCTTTATTATTTATAACTTATATTTTATTATTTATTAACCAACTCATTGATAAATCAATGACCCAACTACAAAAAAGAGGTTAATGGGGCCGATTCCCTTGTTCATAAACTAAACTAAATTTAAGTTCAGTGCATCTTTTTCTTTTTATTTCATTAAGAAAAGGACAGAAGATTAGTTTAGTCCTATCAAATTAGTTAGCACCTGACGAGAATTGACGTATTTTTAGTGTGTTTTTAATCACGTCTAAACTGTCTATGGAGTATCTTAATTTGACAGGACGAAACTAATATTTATCTTCTGTCCTTTTCATATTGAAATAGAAAGAAAAAGATGCACTGAACTTAAATTTAGTTTAGTTTGTGAACAAGGGAATTGGCGCCATTAACCTCTTTTTTGAAAAAAAATAATAAAAAAAAAATACAAAGAAGTAGCAGGTTTTGTCTTCAATGAAGGTATCAATAATATCGAAACAAACCGTTGGTGTTGGTTACAAATCTAATTATGACGTTGATATCTATAGTCGATAATTTTCGACACGCATTAATCAAATCAATTAAAAATACCTATCTATCGATTTCATTTCCGATGCTATCTATTATCTGATTTACGAAATGGCTGTCAATAATAAAATACCTACCTACCTAAGTAAACGTAAAGAAATAAGGTTTCTTCTACACTATGGAAGGAAGCTACAGGAGTTTATTTATAAACGATGGTTAAAGTTAAGTGACGTTCAAACGTCAAAAATGTATGGCTAATAGTCGCTAATCAAACGTTTATGAATAAAGTGGTTAACCTACCTACAGCAATCCTTGTTAACAAATACTAATCGCACAAAGGAATTAAAGTGGGTATTTTGTTATTTTAAATTAGATGGTTTTCTTTTGCTTCAAAAGGATCTGTGGTTTGTGGACGGGTGTAGGTAGGCACCTACTTTCGCACTATGTAGGTAGGTACCTAAATTCAAATAATTATATCAACTGCTTATTGGGAGCTATGGATCAAACCAGGGGGTCAAGCACGAAATTCGTAGTTCCGGCCGGGCGCTTCTTACTCCATACATATCACTTACGGACATAAGATTAGTTCGGGGCCCAAAAAAAAAGGATGAATGACAACACCATTTGACAGCTGTCCAAACCAATGTGTTTTTGGCCGCCCGAAAAATTTAATGTTTCATTTGTTTTGATGGATCAACTACCTACCTTCGGACGGGCCCAATATCTTCGTTAACGGACTTAGAGAGACCCCCAGAACTAAACTGTTAAAGGTTCGACATTATTCTTGTCAGTGATCATATTATTTCAAATCTTTTTTTATACGAGGTACCTACCCAGTACCCACACGAGTCATAAAATTGTTTCTAGACGTTTTCAGAGACCTTATCTCAAAGTTAATTAGAAACTAGGTCAATGATGCTAAATCTACCTACTTAAGTAGAAACTAGTAGAAAATGCTAATGCTTTATGAAACGATCAATTGCAATTGGTAGTGTCAATGTTTTGTGTGTTTATTGACAATCGCTTCAATTGGTGAAGGGTTTTTGGGGGACTGTCTTTTATAATTTTGACGTTCGAAAAGTGCTGATTCTCAGCCTAATTTTAATAAATGACTTTTGATTTTGATTGCATTTGGTAGACGATCAATTCGCGCATCAATGTGTATCAACAATCACGTACTCGTATAAATGGACAATATTGCAATTCACCGTAACCCTTTAGAAACTAGAATAAACAAATTGTTATGGAAGAAGATGACGGAGAAGTTACACACAACAATAAGCTATCCTGGTGAAAGTCGTTGATGAAGTTCGAACCGCTTTGATAGTGATTGCCTTTTGTCTATGACCTATGCCTCGGTAAAATATAAGCCATGTAGCCTGAAAAATAATAACTATTAAACTTGCAAGATAAATAACAACTAGTTTTAAAAGTAGCTAATCATCTCTTTTCAGAAACGCTTTTTTGTGTTTTTGCCAATTTTTTACAGCCATTGGCAATGTGTGATAATTAAAAAAAAAAAACTAACGCTATGCTAAATGACATGTTGGCTGGAGAAATATTTTTAACCGCATTGCGTCGATTTTAGAGATTATCTATCTATTAGTAAACATATTATTATCTAATATAATTATCATATTTATATTGAGGTATGTTATGAACGCATTGACTTTTACAATTATGATGAAAAAATAAACACGAGGATTTTTAAATTGACATTGAAGGTACGAGTAAGTCTGATTCGATTTTCCCTCCAAAAATTTTCTAGTGCTTCATTTGGCAAAATTCGAAGAAAATGTGGACTATCTTTAACTAAAGTTGTGTCTACTCAAATCACATACAGATAGGTAATACGAGTACCTATTACTTACATGAATAAAAAATATTACACCATAACGAAAGGTATTTTTTACCTGAAAAAATACCTTTCTATTGGATCATTACTGCATGATTAATAATTCAACATTTTGTTTTTAAATATTTATAAATAAATATTATTCGGAATAATCTAAAAGCTTCTAAAAAATATATATAAATCAAACGTAGGTATAGGTGCCATTTTTTTTTTAAATCTAGACATTTATAAAAAAAGTACTCACCAAAATATAAATAAAATGTCAAACTAATAAAAATTAACAACAAAACACAAAATCACTGAACACGAGCGTAACCAGACAGCGCGTTTTTTTTTTAAATTATGTAACGAGAGTTGGCGCGGGACACTATCGGACAGCCAAGCGCGCGCAGCGTCCGCACGATTTTGGAGCACTGGCCGAATTAAAAAAAGTACCGACGGTGTTTGTGCGTGAACGTGGGTGGGTTCTAATGTTATGCAACCTTCATTTATTTAAAAAATAAATTTTAATTTTCTTATTCCCGATTTTAACTTCGACCTTTCCTCATAAAACTCAAATTACGAATACTCGGTATTGATTTTGACTTCAGCATTTATACTCGTAGGCAGCGTTTCCCGTTTTTCGTGTGACGTAAATGGAGGCGTGGCGCGGGTGAGGCACACAGGAAGGATTACAGGAAAGTCCACAAGTGAGGATACTTACGTTTGAAGATAGGTAGGTCTGTCTGCGTCAGCGTCACCCTGCGTATTTACCTACCTGACCTACCTGACGCACTATTTTTCTCTGGAATAGAATTGCTATTTTTAACAGACTTCAAAAAAGGAGGAGGTTCTCTATTCGACTGTATTTTTTTAATGTTTGTTACCTCAGAACTCCGTTTTTATAAGCCGATTTGAATTCTTTTTTTTATTATAACGTTGAGTGGCAATAAGTTGTAGGTACCTATATTTATTCGTCAGAAATATTACATGACCAAGGGTCGCATCATATTAATGGCTGGTAAAGGTTCATTCCCAATGATGACTATAATAACGACTAGCACACAAATTGGCGATTTTCTTTTCAGATTAGTTTTAGGCGAGATGCTAGGATAAACTGAAGAACAGCGTTATAAAAATAGGCCCCATTATCGCCGTGCTGTTATCCAGCCAACATTTGCTCGGTACTTGCTGACATTCAGGCCACCAGAGATAATAAGCATCTATTTAAAATGTAAACTCGATCATGTCATGCGGGTATTGTTCAATGTCAAGGACAGCATTACACACGTCTTTATTTTTAATTAGGTTTCACTTTGTGAGCGAGGTACTGGCTGCCGCCTGTCAATTGAGTTTTTTTTTCAATAAATATGCAAAGGAGCATGCTCTTCAGTCTTCACCTAATGTTATGTTAGACATCGGCTAGGAAATCCGATGTTTATGACATTCTCGAAAAATAAAAATACTTAAATAAAATTTTAAAAAAACTTATAAAATTGAAAGTCCCATTGGTGTAGAACCAATGAGACTTTCAATTTTATAAGTATTTATTAATAAAATTTTCTATTTCTGAAACTTGGTGCTATAGAATAATCTGGTGCTAAAGTAAACACTGGGGGGTCTACTCGGACCGACACATGGCCGAACCGAATAATAATGAAAAATGCGAAAAAAGTTCGGATCGGCTCAGTTGGGTCGGGACCATAGTCAATATTCGAAAGAGTGTAGGAGTGTAGGATCGGGACCAACCGAACCAAATAGTAACTTCGTAGCACGAAACGGCCGAACATTCGGCCGATACTGCTTCGGAGTAGACCCTCTGGCCCCATTCTGAAAGATGACGTCAACGAAGTAGGTATTTTTTTTTTTTTTTTGTTAGCCCTGTGCCACTTCTGGGCAATGTCCCCATTTTCCTTCCTTGTACGATCCACATTGCCCTGCAAAGGTTATCAGAAAGTATAGAAGGCAAAATATGTAGCTCACCAAATTTACGAATACGCAAATAGTTTGTATTCCACTTTATTAAGATACTCCTCATAATACACACCTCTGAAACGCCTGCAATTAATCTTTAGCAATAAGTGGTTCGTCAAGTACTTATTGATCTTTAGATTAGGTTTCATATGAATGAGACCATCTTCAAGAGATTAAGAAGGGCTTGTGGCTAAGTAATAACAGCCGCACGGGTCAATCGATCAGGTTAAGCTACGCTTGCCGCGGTTGGTCCGTGGATGGGTCACCATCTTTACACACGAAAAGCACGTTAAGCCGTTAGTCCCGGCTGTAATTTGTCGATTTTTGACAGTCGTTATCTACGGGTGGACAACTAGTCTTACCAAGGGGTCGTATAACCCAGTAACTGGGTTATGGAGGTCAGATAGGCAGTCGCTCCATGTAAGGTACTGGTACTCGGCTGCAACCGGTTAGACTGGAAGCCGACCCCAACATCGTTGGGAAAAGGCTAGGTGATGATGATGAATGAGATCATCTCCTCATGTGTAGACTGTAGTTATGGTCTTTTCTTAATTAATCCTTGTCATGTAGGTACAGTCAACAGCAAAAGTAGATGATCAAAATCAGAAATTCAATACTAATTAACGGAGTTCGCGTCAGAACTGTGTGGCGTTGAAGTGATTCAAAAGTATGACACTGAGTCTGACATACTTTTGAATCACTTCGACGCCACACAGTTCTGACGTAAACGCCGTTCATTAGTATTAAATATCTGATTTTGATCATCTACTTTTGCTGTTGACTGTACCATAAATTATGGTACCTACCTTACTGCCGATGAAATTTCAATTATATTGCCATACATTTAAGTTATATTTTCTATTAGTCGCATAAAAATCCCTTGCCGTGCCATGCCGCCAGTGGGCGCCAGCGCTTATTATTTGGGGTCAGCGCAACATGTCTTTTTCTTCCATACTTCTCTATTAATCTTCATCTCGACAGTCACCCCCTTTCTAACCATATCATCATTCACACAGTCCATCCATCCATTAAATGACGAAATAATAGAAGGAATAATAAAAAGACACAATTTAAAAAAGAGTTTAAATTTATTGATTAAATGAATGCTTATTTACTACGTTTATGTAATAATATCAGTGAAGTTATGTGAAAAAAAAATCAAATTAAACCTAAACAAAGCTTAGCCACTAAAACAATTGTAAAAATAAATGAAAAGTTAGGCTTTCTAGGTTTTCAACTAATTTAAAGTCGCATTTAGATCAATATTATAATTATAATGTTTACAATAATATTACCAGCCCACTATTTTTGTCCCACTACATGGCAAACTTCCTCTAGGCCTTGGCCTCTTCCCATGCAGTAACACACTTATAATCTTATAACAATTCACGCGATTTAGATCTGACGCCGAACATTAACGCGATCTGACGCCACCATACATAATTCCGCTATAAACTTACCATATTCTGTGGCGTTGCGCTAATTGGTTGAAAATTTCTTCTAATTTCGTCTGGTCAAACCGGAACAAAAAGTTCGTTTGGTGCTCGCGGAGACGTTGTTCTGCCTTTGACTTTTTTTTTTTATGTTCCGCAGTCGCTATATGATCTAAAATATCTTCCCAATCATTCACCACACTGTCGCAGTACCCACAATGGTAAACGTTCATCTTTATCTGAAAACAAATAGCGTAGTCTTTAAAAATCCTTGCATTTTGTAGTTTTAAAGAAATATCAACTTTATTGTAACTTAATTTATTTTAGGATGTCTGTACTATTAAGTATTTATTACGTAAAATTATTGAAATGGTAGCGAAAACTAAACTTTATAATATGTAGGTATTCGTATTAAAGTTATTTTCCCAAAATCACATACAATTGGAACCTTAGTGGCACTAGTCGATATTTTTTCCATACAAATTTCGGGAGGGTATTAACTCCACAGTTTGACATTACATCCACATGATATCGTTTCGTCTTATTATTAATTTGGTCTGACGGAAACTTATTATTAAAAAAGTCATTAAAAAGTTATGAACCATCAAAGATTCGTTTTTCTTGCTAATTTTAACGAATCTTTGGGTGTAAATAACTAATAAAAGAAGTGTAAAATCTTCAAAACTAAGGTGGCACCGACAAAACTCAATTATCGAAGAGTTCAATAAACTTCATTTGTAATTGATTTATGCAGTGGTTTTTTCATAAAACTCGATTTTCCAAAGGACTTGTCGTATTTTTTTACGCGCGTTTCAGTTTGGAACGGTGTTTGTTTGCGTGCGAACGAGACGTTGTGCGTGTAGACTAGCGTCTAACTGCTCATCACTATACCAGGATACCACGATACCAAGTGACATATCGTGCTTTTTGGCCATGCCCATCCCACCAGTGAGTTCGAGCTCACGACTAATTCGACCGCGGGGAGGATAATTAATTACAACCATCAAATTCGTTTCCAACATTGAAGGTGAAAAGCAGACGGACATTATAAAATACTAATTCTGTATAAGTAATACTATGGAGCCCGAGTGCGCGTCTCCTTTTTAAAGAAATTTCTCGCCGGCTGATCGACATTTCACGTGACCAGAGGGCTGGGTCTTTCTTTGACCAAAGAATTAGCATTGCCATTCAACGTGGCAATGCTGCCAGTCTTCTGGGCTCGTTTCCGGATGACAGCGATGAGGACGAGTACTTTGACGCCTAAATATCCTTTTGTTTTTACATTTATTTATATAGTTATAGTTAGTCTTTTAATTTAGTGCCTAGTGTAAATAGTTTGTCATAGTTGTAATTTAAATAAATGATTATGGAACCTACCTCTCTAATGTATTCATTTTCTAATGAAGTTATCACAACGCAACTGTCGAGGATTCCTCTGTGATTAGCATTCATTATCATATGCTCTATAAAATTTACAGGGGTCAGATCAATATGGCACCCATGACAGAAGATTGTTTCATTCGTTTTGGCAATCAAGAAGAAACTAAAAACATTGAGCCAATACTTATCGTTTAGTATTATGACATATCCGTTATCGGCTATTTCAAATACCGTAATACTTTTGAGCATTGGTTTTTTTACTGGTGCCTCATACGCATCACTTTTAGATGTTTGTTTCGTGTTTTCTGTGTGAATTCTACTTGCCACGTGCTTTTGTAGGTCTTCAAGTGTAGTGGAGAGTCTTCTGCTGCATGGGTGGCAGTAGTAGCTGTAGTCGGCACGATTGTGAGTGAATCCATGCTGCTTTGCATACTCTTCTACTGACACAGTCTTTTGCGAGCGTTTTTTCTTATCAAGCAACACTGGCTTTGTATACAATGTAGTTTTATCTGTCCCATTCGACTTGATACCAGAAGAAAGCGTCTCTGGCGACTTTTTATTAGCAGACTTTTTATTAGCAGTCGTCTTATGTTCTTCAATATGTTTTTCGATGGCATCAGTATTAAAGTCAATGGTTTTCGAACACTTCTTGCAAAAGGCAGTTTCGGTAACTAAGTCGATAGTAATGTTGTTGTTCTGGTATCTGTCTACAGATTCATATAAACTCGATTCTTCGTCTTTGCTTGTAATATTGTTATTTTTTTCTGCTACTCTTTCCTTGTGGAGTTTTAGCAAGTTTTGGTGGTGAACGCTACGAATGTGGTCTTCAGGAGACTCGTCTAATAGCCATTCGCATATAACGCACCATCTGTCCCCAATCCCTGTTACGTAGTTCTTCGCGCTTAAATTTTTACAGAAAATTTTGTCAAGTTCTGCTGCATTTTTTTTCGTAGCCGATAGTTTCGGCTTTCCTTTAACGTTTTCTTTATCAACCGGTTTAGTAGCTTCTTTTTTGATACCTGTATTGGCATCTTTTTTGGCATTGTTTTTTACTTCTTTATTAACATCTATACCTGCTTCTTTTTTTATGTTTTCATTGACATTTCCATTAACCACTTTATTAGCATCACTTTTTTCAATTGGAACCTTCACATTTTGGATTTCTTTCACCTTTTGGGTAGTCGGTATAGTTTTTTTGGTGTCATTCTTTTGAATGGTGTGATCATATAGTTTATATGCTTCTTTATGGTAGACTGTTTTAAAATGACTTGTTGGTTCGTTTCCGATGACCACATTGCAAGTTAGGCACTGCTTGGATGTAGCATCAATCTGTAAATAAACAAACAAAACAGTGTAAAGATACACCATATTAATTTAACTTTTGTGAAATTACTTCTGTGAAACAACTTTTACTACAGGGAATCATTGAAGTTATTCACATTGGCAGTAGCATGACAAATATTAATAAAAAGATCTTCAATCTTACCGTTCTATAAACCGTATTCTCAACGTTGTCGAAAATCACTTCACTTTTGATTAAATTGAGGACATGGCTCCTGATGACCTTATGGGAAGAGCTGTCATCAAACTCGGTATTACAAAGGACACAAGTGTCTTCAACGCAGCCGTTCCAAGCATCATCAGATATGATGAACTGGTTAAAAGCTATGATATCATTCTCCACACGTGTGAGCCATGATGAGGTTTTGTTTTTTTCTTTAATATGTGTTGGTTCGTCTATGTGTAATTCAACCTTCGCGGCGGTTGGGAATGTCAGGCTGCATGGCTCGCAGAAGTATATGCCTTTAGCCTGTAAAGGAAAAAATTACTTTTATCAGAGAATTCGTGGAATAATAAACTTTTGTATATTGTCAAGGAAACATGAAGACCAGAGAAACAACATTTCAAATCGTTTTTTTTTTTACATAGAACCTTTCGTCAGCCAGGCCGGCTGTTTAACCGTTAAGCTGAGGTACCTATATTGGTAATTTACTATGGAAAAAAAAAAACTTAACATTACCTTAAGATTTAAATTATACCCTGTCCATTAGCATAACCGTTTTTAACAGCTGTCTCAGAACGTAACTATTCCAGATAACGTAAAAATTAACTTGCGTAGTAAAATAAATATATAAACTGCCTTTTCTTATTTATGGGCTTCTTACATACATTATAATATCGTACGTGTATCAATCAATGCATTGCGTGTTACACTAGTTCCATCTGTCAAAAAACGTTTTACCTAATGGACAAGGTATAATATAAATTTTAAGATCAGCCTCAACTAGTGAGCATGGAATTCTGCCCAAGAGTTCCTTTATATGTATAACGAAAGTGAGCACTACTAAACGGAAGACTTGAACTTCCATGTAAACTTTCATCCCCTTTAGGGAATGAAGGGTTGTAATTGTAATGTTTGCCGATGGTAAATCGCATCCCAATGGTAAATGTGCCCTGCCCTCTGCCACTGAAGTTTGGCAATTCTTCGGGCTACGTAATGATAAATACCTTTCTAATAAAATCTTCTTTATATTTCTCAAAATAACCACAAGTCTTCAAGTTCTCCTTATGCTGTGTATCAACGATATGCGCAAGAGCATCCTCTTCGGTCGTAAACTTCTCCGCGCATATCAGGCAATATTGGTCTATACGACCCGACAGAATACCGTTTTTAGAAAATATAGACGCCATTCTGAAAAGAAAAATTAAGGAAATAAGGTAAGTACCTACATTAAAAATACAGCCATCACCCTAATTGCGTAACACACGATGAATCACAATCTGGATGATTTTGAAGGATATTGCTAATCCATTACTTCATACGTCAGAAACATTTGTCAGCTCAACAACTTCCATAGCGCAATGAATGTTGTTGAACTGTCAAAATGAAAGCCATTGCTACCCTGCAGGAACTAAACGACGTAACTGCTCGTCCGTAGGTACTTGGTAAAAAAAGAAGTACTTTAACCCATTGAAGGACACTGAACGAGACACAGAAGTTTTATTGTTATTACGTCTGGGGGAGTTTGGTGTCTAGCAGTGTTAAAAATAATTACGCGTGCGGCACCGTAGGTACACCTGATATAAGTGAAACTTCTAATAAAATAAAGAATATGAGAGATTTAGTGTGAGAAACGGAATTATATCTTTCTTCTCCCTCATGTAACGAAATGTGCCTAAGCGTGACGCGTCCTTGAAATTTCTCTCTCAATTCTCGTCCAATTATCGAATCGCCGCGCCGTCTAAGTTTTACTTCAAAAATGTTCTTCATTTTTATCCATTTCCCAGAAACCATAGGGAACAGCGCACCTCTGCCTATCCTATTAGGTAGCAATAGTAGGTACGTGAAGTATATTTATGAAAAGGGTTCGCTGCTATTTATATGGATATAATAAATTATTTCAATAATTGATACTTATTTATTATAAAAACTAGAAATTTTGCAGATTCAAAGTTACCCTAGCAACACTTGACGAAAAACTACATTTTAAAATAGATAGGTACCTTTCCCGAGGTGGCAATCTTATCATTAGTTTCGGGGATTCACCAAATAACGTGCAAGTACGGTAAGACGATTAATGATTATGACTGATTATTATTCATCAGACTTAATTTTCGTTATTTTTATAACCAAAACGTCAAAATATTCAAACACAAACTTTTATTCTACAACACAAAAATTATACTGAATGACAATCGCATCTTTTTTTATACACAATATTTATCCGGTATTTATGTATTATAAAAATCGGATTTTTACGAACCCTGTGTGGGATACGCAATACCAATAACACTATATATGGTAAATGATTTTGTTTCTGTAAATAGGTTAATACAAACACTTTTACAAGTCGATATTTTTTTTTTAAACTAGATGAGGTCGGCGTTTCCTATCTGACTACTAATTAGGTACTCTACACACACTACTATACAATGCTCATCACGGGCTAATGAACACAATTTGGCTGAGCGACGCTGCGTGCTATAAGTCTGTTTCTAGCCTTAGGTCACGTATACACAAAGGTCACTCAGATTAGTAAAATGTTAATTTTTTTTATAGATTAAGCGAGTCGTGGTTTGAAAGTTTATAAAGGGGGATGCGATATTTACAGGGGGGGGGGGGGGGTGACAAAACGGTGTGACGATATGACGAGATTTGCAGGGTCAACATGGCCAGAGATCGCTCAAGACAAGGAAGAAGGAAAAATCCTTGCCTTTGCCCAGCACTGAGACACATTATAGGCTAAAAAAAAAGGAGTCAAGTGGTCCAAATGACCACCAATAACTAAAACTTTACATAGGTTTTTTAAAAACTGATGTGTTAAAAGATTAGAATTTTATTTTTTGCAAATATGGGTACACAATAGTTGTTATAATATAAATAATAATCGACGTTGGTTGCTGTCCGTACTGTAACTCTAATGTGAATAAATAATTTGAGATTATTTTCACGTTAGGGAACAACAAACTAAATGTCTTAGTTAACAAAGTTCAAATTCCATTGCCACCAAAACCTTTTAAGGAGCTTTTTGTTAAAAATGGTAACTCAAAAATCAACTTAGAATACATTTCACTGTAGATACTTACCTAACTGATTAAGTGTTAAGTGGCGTTGGAATGTAAATTATCTGAGCCTAGCTGCGCCCTGCGGTTTCACCCGCATAAGTTTCGATCCCGTGGGAATATCGGGATCAAAAGTATGCTATATGTTAATCCTGGTTATAAACTATCTGCGTGCCAAATTTCATCCAAATCCATTCTGTAGTTTTGGCGTGAAAGAGTAACAAACATCCATCCATCCATACACACTTTCGCGTTTATAATATTATATAGTAGGATTACGAACACTGCTAATAATATGCAGGACGTGACATCCTATGTATTTGATAACAAAAATATACAGTAAGTAGCAGGTACTTACTGTATATTTTTGCTAGCTTCATAGCTCCTGCCTGCGGCTTCGCCCGCGTGGAAGTCAGAAATTATCCCACGGGAACGTATTATCGTAATAAATAGTATCTTATCATCGTTTATTCATCCGTTATTAAAGCGTAAAAAGGTAATAGACAGACTAATAATATTAATATAAACAAGTAATAATATTATTATAATTCTGAATTTTTAACTAATAATAATAACAATTTATTTTCATAACATATTAATTTGGAATCCAGGTATTCAACTGCATCCGGTTAGACTGGAAGCCAACCCCAATATAGTTGGGAAAACGCTGGGCAGATGATGATGATTAATTTGGATTCCTCTAGCACCGCTATTGACCATGACTACATTAGCTAACTTACTTTATACTCAAATTGTAATCATTTTTAAGTGGTTGGACCAAGTTCAATAAATACCATACCAAAATAAATAATACCTCAAGATACGGGGTTTTGAACTTCTGACTATAATTCTTAAAAAGAGGTAAAGCTTATCAAGCTACCCGAAACTGTCAAATTTTCCCAGTCAACCTTGAATGCTTTTACGATAAAGTTGAAAATATATTACAGAAATTTGACAGGTGGTAGTAGCTTGATGTGCTGGCGTCTGTACCTACACAAAAACTCAATAACATGTGAATTTTACAAAAACACTCAAACAAATATATTTTTATTTCTGAACTGACTGATAACAGTGATAGATAACTGAACTGACTTACACAAACAGGTTTCATGTCCAGAGCCCATCAGTCCAAAGATTAAGCAATGTATAATGACAATTTAATGATAGTATTTAACTATAAATACCTACTTAGTGAAAATTATGTCTCTAAACAAAAATAAAAAGCATAAAAATAATCCTGCAAATACGGACGGAGAATTTGAGTTTTTTCATTTTCAAATTATTATTTTTTTTAGTCAACATGTTAAGTACTGGTTTAGTTTCCGCACTTAGTCCTACAAGTGGACCATTGTGCGTGGGGGACATGTAATAAAATAAATATTTAAAAAAGCCAAAGTATTTTATACAGCCATTGTTTAGAGAAACTTTGATACTGCAAAATACATGCCTAGAGTCCTAGTCTTATTACAAAACAAGTTCTAACGTCACCTAGCCTAAACCTTGAGGGCCAGTTATTGTAATTTAACTTTAGTTTTATTGTTATGACGGCTAATAGCCATATAGTGCCCTTAAAAGTGTTAATGCAAAATTGACAAGACCCCGAGTTTAACATCAGTTTTTGTATTAAGAACTTTAACTTTGTTGATACATGTCTAATAGTTTGAAATTTAAAAATGGCTCTAGGTTTTAAGCGTGTGTCTAAAGATAAACCTTTTTTAACACGCTTTTATTAGGTCGACCTGTATGTAACTAACTATGTAATGGACTCTAAGGTAACTAATTTAACCATCTTCCAAGAGTCTGTCTGTCTGTCTGTATGTAGTTCTGATGACAATACAATAATATGGTACTGTCGAACTGATCTGATGATGGAGCCGGAAGATATGAACTGGAACTTCATGATGGAAAATCGTATCATAGCTGTTTTGGATTTCATAGAAAAGTCTTGTAATGAACTTTGACCACGATTAGGTTTCAAGGTCTGATGATGAAGCCAGAAGGTAGGCACTGGCATTCCATGATGGAATATCGTATCATAGTCGTGTTTGCACTTTGAGAAAGGCTACGTAATGGACTTTGAATTGAACACGATCAGGTTTCAAGGTTCTAACAAACCTATTATTAAATTGAATACCTTGTGTAAATATTGAGTTTCAAAATTCGCCAAAGATGTAAACAACAAAAAGCGTGTTTTTCTAGTGTTTTTTTAACTATTAATTTATGTCTAATAAGGCCGCTACAGTCTGGTCAGCATTTTAACTACCAGCATAGGTACTACACATCATTGTAACTGGTACTTGATAGGATTGTGCGTTGTGCGAAATGGTGCTTTAATATTGTGTAATCAATTGTAAACATGGAATGCGATTTCCGGAGTATGTGTTATAAGGAACCTTTATGGAGGTATGGTAGGTACAAAGTTCAAACCTACACAGTGTAGGTATTATGTACGGACGCCAGCAGGTCAAGCTACCCGAAACTGTCAAATTTTCCCAATCAACCTTGAACCTTAATTCTTTAGCGATAAAGTTGAAAATCTATTAAAGAAATTTGTCAGATTGTAGTAGGTTGATGTGCTGGCGTCTGTACCTACAGCAAAACCTCAACATTATTAAATTTATGCTTATATTCAATATACTTAGGACTGCAATCACCTAAATTACGGACCCCGGACAAAAACTTCGAAAGCCCGGACATTCCGCAGTGCAGGGCCTGCGTGGAGGATGACGAGAACAGAGCCACATGTGCTTCTAACTGCCCAGTGGTCGCCACGTACCTACAGGCAAAGTACTTCGGTAACCCAGGTCCCAGGTAGACTACGTGAGACGGTCGGTAATATCAAGGCGTTGCTGGCCTTCCTTAAGGAGCCGGGGTGGATCGAATAATCGATTTTCGCACCATACCTAGCGGCGGCGGCTAGGGGGGTTCACTAACACACGGTTATGTTTGCCGGCGCCGTTTTTTAATTAAGCTTTGCCTGATGGCAGCCACACACTGGAATTACTGCAATTAACAACTGTTAAAGTGACTAAGGCGATGTCCATCAATGAAGAATACAAGGGCGATCGTCTTCACGAAATCACGACTAAGTATTTCAGAAGTATCTAGGGATAAAACGAAAGAATGATGAAGACTACTTACTTTTTCCACCTCGTCTGACTTAGTTTCTCGGTTTTAGCACTTTAGAAAACAAATGCAGGCTGGACCAGCGTTACTGCTGATAACAAAGACTCGCGGTGAAGTGAAGTGCAGTGCCATGCATGTGCCAGCTAAGCAGCTACGCGACGCGAAAGCGAATGCACGATCGTCATTCGCCCGATCGTCGAGTGGACAAGTTCTAGAACTTTGTCTTTTATGACGTGGTAATTTCCCGCCCGTAGAGCATTCGTTGAATACGAATGTATTAGAACCACAGACAAATCACAAAAAGTAGAGTAGAAATAAATAAGTTTTGTTATTTTGTATACATTCAAACTATAAAATATAATAACTTTGGTGCCATCGCCACCAAATAAAAGCCACAGACGCGGCGCCTAACTATAAAACTCACGATTGCATAATAATTCATCATGCCATCGTCACTTAATTAGCAGATTAATTATAGTTTCTACGGGATTTATCCCTATTCATCATCAACATCATGCATGCAATGTATAACAAAAAATGCAATATGAAAAATAGATGATTTGCTGTAGCCAACTAGCCAACATATCAATCATGAATTCATGATAGTAGCATTCCCAGAGGGGTCTTACCCTACCAATAGACTATCAATGAGAATGAGAAGAACACGCAACACTATAGAAAGCTGTCTTTCCTGCCAAAATTATGTCAATTGATTTTGAAGTTTAGTTGACAATTGAGAATTGATTGACATTAGTTGACATTTCAAAACACGCACGTGTGTGTAGTGTGTGTATTTCGGGATAATGAATTGTTATTTTACAATAAAATCCTAAATGTGATTGAAAAACAGCAAAATGAATTCAAAGAAAATCGCCAAATACCCTTCTTTGTCTTACACAAGCCACCCGGACTATCGAAAACCACCTAAAATCGCAAATCCGGTTTGTAACCTATGAAATTGTTTTTTTCTTGATCTAACGCTGTTTCGTTAATCAGAAATTTTATATTAACGATTGAAAATAACTTACTCTATGTTTTTAGCATCTGCAATGTCTTGGAGCGCCTCACATAGATTCTTTTAACTATATGTTGCAAGATGGTTTGCAAGCAGCTATTTCGGACCTTGTACCCGCTGAGTTTGAGTTACCGAACGGAGAAAGGGTTAAAATAATAATAGATGAGGCGGGATTTGCTAAGCCCAGTGTTCCTATGGAGGCCGTTGGTGTAAAATCTCAAACAGTGCTCCCAACGGAGTGCAGACAACGGGCTGCTACGTATAAAGGAGACTTTAAGATCCGAATGACAGTGACTATTGATGACAAGTCTGTTACTGTGGACAGGTCTCTGGGATCTCTACCTATTATGGTGAAGGTGAGGCTTTTTATTTTAGATAAAAATATGGTCATAGTGCATCATGCAAAGTCAATGTACAAATTGCTCATGTACACAATATTGTTATTGTATTTTGTACATTTATGTTATACATTTCTATATTTTTCAGTGCAAGTAAATTGTTGACTATTTATAAAGGCTAGAATTTAATAAGCCCATGTTAAAGATTTCAAAAATAATGAATGATCTTCACAAATAAATAAAATTGAAGTGTCTGATTGTAATATCAAAATATCATCTTTTTAATAATGGCATATGAAATTACGAGCTTATGCCCGCGACTTTGTCTGTGTGAAATTCTCCCTGTCTCCTCGCATCGCCTCCTGTGGGCCATAGTGAGATGTTAAATATAATATAAGCCTTACTCAAGATTTTGGCTATCAAATGCAAAAAGAATTTTACAAATCCGACTGGTAGATCCATAGATTAACGTGTCCAACGAAGAAAGAAACTCTTCAGCTTTATTACAATAGTTATACTGTACTTAAAAAAAACAACAATTTTTTTAAATAACGTCTTTCTGTTTGTTCTGGCTAATCTCCGAAACGGCTAGACCGATATTGATGTTTGGTATGGGGAAAAATAGGCTACTTTTTATTGACATACCACCCGGGCGAAGCCGCAGGCAGAACTAATTTACAATAAAAGTTTAAAAAAAAACATTGTTTTTCTGAAATTTTTTTCTTTCTTTTTTCAGTCAAAAATGTGTCACTTAGCGGATTTATCTCCTGAAGAGTTAGTACAACATAATGAACATTTTGACGAGTGGGGCGGATATTTTATTGTGAAGGTAATTATTTAAAATTACATACATAAGTATGTAATTTATCTCATTTTTGCATGACCTGGTAACTATATCTAATAACCCACAGTGTTAAATGATCTTAAAAACATTTGACGAATTCTGTCAGTCAACCTGCATGTCAAGTCATAATCATCTGCATTATGCATACATAACAAAACAAATCAGCTCACATACACTATAAATCCAATAATATACTAAAAATAATAAAAAAATATTTATTACTAGAAGAATGGGTATAGTAAAAACAAACAAATTTTGTCTTAGGTAATGTGTAAAATGACTTCTCAAGAAGCGCCGTGTGCTAAGACGCGCGCGCTCAATAATCACGAACGAGATTTCGAGATATTTCTAGAACGAGACTCACGATTTAATCTCGAAAAAATCCTTTTTTGGTCCCCTAACTTACGAGTTCGTGGGTTCGAACCAAAGCAGGCGCGTTACGTGTATAGTTTATTTCATCGTCACTGCTCAACATCCTGAGGAAACCGGCATGTCCTAGAACCGAAAATTCGAAGACATGTGTGTGCCATCAACCCGCACTGGGCCCGCGTGGTAGATTACGGCCAACTCCCTCCAACAGAGGGGAGTGTCCCAGCAGTGGGAACACTATAGAAAGAAAGAAAATACATACTACTACTACTATACTTTAGGTTGTTATGCTAAGATGTCAAGTGTTATTAAATTGATTTATGTAATATTTTTCCTGTTTTCTGTTCACAGGGCCATGAGCGTTTAGCCCGTATGCTGCTGGTCACCAGACGTAACTACCCAGTTGCCATCAAGCGGTCAGGGTGGAGGATGAGGGGCAACCTGTTCTCTGACTACGGAGTCATGGTGCGCTGTGTAACTTCGGATCAGACAAGCACGGTACGTAAACTAGTTAGTCAGTTCAGTAAACAATTTCAGATGAATTTGTCTCTTAGGTAACGACTACGCGGTCCAGAAAGAGATGGCGGGATGAGCTGGACTCCTTAAAGGATTGGCGCCCAATCGCAGTAGACCGGGAAAAGTGGAAGGAGGGTAGGGAGGTCTGAGCTCTGCAGTGGGACAACACAGGGACTTTTAGTAATAATAGAGCTAGTTTGTGAGATCATATAGTTAAGAGGACTGATAATTTTTATGATTATAATTCTGTAAATATATTATTGCGTGCCACAATTAGTGCCTGGTACATGGTGACATTAGTTACCACTAGCGCCATCTAGTATCGAGTAGCAGAACTAATAGAGTCAAGATCCTTCTAGAAATTTCTATGCTAGAACTTTCTAGAACTATCGACATCCGGTCAGTCGGGGTGGGTATGTACTCGAATTCTAGATGTTTCTACAATAGAAGGTTCTAGAATTATCTGCGGCACTATATAAGGCTGGGATGAGCCACAACCGAGGCAGAGTTGGAAAAGCGATGCAAGCGAATACATCGAAAGCGATCTTCAAGTGCGACTTAAGTCCAATTGTGTGTTTGAGTTGTTATCAGTGTTATATAATTAAAGTGTAATTTTTGGTAATTGATATCGGCAGTTTTTATTGTCACGAACACGGAAGCTCGTAACAATATATTTGTTGCGGCCGCGAATCATATTATTAGCAACATGCAACCTGACCTGTAAATTGCAACAAACGTAAGAAATTTTGAATTTCGTCGCCTTAAATCAGGTCTGTTACTGACTGGGCCACCTCTGCTCTAACTTGTTTGCCTTCCAGAAACATAAAAAAAAAACTAAATAACTTGTTACAGAACAACGTCCTCCACTTCCTGAACAACGGCTCATGCAAGCTAATGTTCTCATACCGTAAGATCATGTACTACGCACCTCTGCTGCTCATCATGAAGTGCCTCGTGGACTGGCCAGACCACTACATATACAGGCTGCTGCTGCACGGGAAGAAGAACGACCTGTACTATGTTAAGTAAGTCCGGATAACATAACAACACGCTTGTTTTCCCCGAAGGATTAGACAGATGTGTACATAGTACATACAGACGCCAGCACATCAAGCTACCCGAAACTGTCAAATTTTCCTAATCAACTTTGAACCTTATGCTTTAGAGATAACGTTGAAAATCTACTAAAGAAATTTGACACTCATGTAACGAAATGTGCCTAAACGTGACGCGTCCTTGAAATTTCACTCTCAATTCTCGTCCAATTATCAAATCAACGCCTAAGAAGTTTCACTTGAAAAAGATAGTGATTCAAAAGGTTTTAACGAAAAGTAACTCTCAACAGTTGCATCCAAAATATGCTCCGCGAGCTACACGAAGAAGGTCTGCACTCGTCCCACGACTGCCGCGCCTACCTGGGCCGCATGTTCCGTCCCAAGCTGTACGAGCTGCCCCCCTGGGCCACCGACCTGGACGCGGCCGACTTCCTCCTGAACCGCTGCGTCATGATACATCTGAAGGAGCACAAGGATAAGTTTAATGCGCTGGTGTTCATGGCGCAGAAACTTTATGATTTGGTGCAGAATAAGTGTAAGGTAAGGCTATACTTCCCATCCTCACATCATCATCTGCTTGCCTTTTCCCAACCATGTTGGGGTCGGCTTCCAGTCTAACCGGATGCAGCTGAATACCAGTACTTTACATAGAGCGACTTCCTGTCTGACCTCCACAACCCAGTTACTGGGTAAAACGATGCCCCTTGGCAAGACTGATTGTCAGACTTTCCCATCCTCACATATGGTCGTCAAACACGGTTTTTGACAAATCAGCAGAGGTCCGCGCTCGAGGTTTGCCAGAGGACTATGGAACGGAGTATTCTGAGTATCAAACTAACAGACCGGCGGGGTAATTGCGTACCAAACTATCGGTAGCAGTGGGTTTCATTTTGACAGTTCAACAACATTCATTGCGTGAATGTTGTTCCGTCATCCGTTCTTTCATAACGATAACTGATCTGATGTCCCTTGGAAATACTAAAATGAAATTGGGCTGGACACATCTGCCGCATGTCAGAAGACCAATGTTGGCAAACAAAGACAAGGCAAAGGCTATGTTGGGGTCAGCTTCCATTCAAACCGGATGCAGCTGAATTTTGACAAATGCATGCACTAACTGGACAGGTCCACTCAATCTGTGTGGTTCTTTCCTCAAAAGACCGTTTCAGAAACCAATCTACATGGTCTTCACATGATCTGACCAAGATTATGTCTCGACTTTAAAAAAGACTGTGACCTCTGAGTTTGTTCGGACTTTCTTCTCCGAATAGTCAGGTACGAAACGCCGAGCTCATCTAGTTTAAAAAAATATGATCGACGTGTAGAAGTGTTTGTACAAACCTGCGTCTTACAGAAAATAAATCATTTGTCATTTTTTACCAGCATTTTGCATGACGCGACTGCCTGTCTGACCTCCACAAGTCCACAACCCAGTTACTGGCTATTGTTTACCCATAACGACTATCAAAGATCTACGAATGACAGCTGGGACCATCAGCTTAACGTGTTTTCCGAGGCATGGGGGGTCTCGGTATGTAATGAATGGTCAGAATAATTGTAATATTGATTCATAAGAAACCATTATATTTCTTCTGATTACCAGGTGGAAGGTGCAGATGCTGTAATGGTTCAAGAACTCCTGGTGGGCGGCCACCTGTACCTTCAGGTCTTGAAGGAGAGACTACAGCAGTTGATCTCCATCGTCAGGATACAGATCATGAGGAAGGCCAAGACGACCAAAAAACTGGTTATTGGACAGGTCAGTTCTAATCCGTTATGAAAAAGTGTTTTATTTTATTTAGTGATATGTGAGGTTAAGCTTTGAACGCTCTGTAGATGGATCACCATTCTTTGATTTATGTTACATTTTGAGATCTAGATCTTTTCAAGGCTAGGTAATAAAAAACCCTGTTATTTCAGCACGAGCTTCAGCAAATCCTCCGCAGTTCAGGCAACTTGGAGCAGAAGATGGAGACGTTCCTCGCGACAGGCAACGCGCCCTCGAATAACGTGAACCTGGCACAGTACAAGGGACTGACCATAGTGGCCGAGAACATCAACAGGATGCGATACATGTCGCATTTCAAGTTAGTTCATAAATACTTTCATAATTAGCTTATAGAGGTAGGAGGAACTGGGTGTAAAGTTCACTGATCCTCCACAGAAAAGGGAGGATCCGCCGACCTGACGGGTGTCGTGTCTGGTGGGCAACTGCCCGACGATTGATGACGGGACGTTGTATATATGCTAGTCGCGCGGTAGACTGTGCTTGCGCGATGTAGGATTTTAGGTGACGTCAGTGTGATGCGTAATTCGCATGTGCCGCTGTAGATGCTGCCACGAAATTAAGATTTAATCTGCGAAAAAATGCAGACTCATCGGAATCTTCTTCAACACTTTGCCAAACGCCCCCAGACGTAATAATAATAAAATTTCTGTTCTGTCTCGTTCATTGTCCACCGTCGACGCGTGTCGGTGACAGGTCGCTCGTGTGTATGCACACTTCGTAACAGCCAGCCCCGTGTCGCCTGCGCCGCTCGTGTCGGATTGCCGTTCCTGAGGACTATGAGAGTTTCTGGGTATATTAGGGTCGCTCAATAATAGGCAAGTCTACTTTCGAAATTATATTAGTCAACAAGGTTCAAACTAAACAATATAAGTGCCGCGCTGCGTGCCTGCGTGTACGCACGCGCTCTCCCTAGCGAGCGGCCGCTCGGGCCCCGTGCGCAGCCGCAGTGCACAGTGGGCTTGTAGTAGTGACACGCACGCTGTGCGTTAACAAAAGTAAATGAACAGAGAGCGCACCTGTATTTGCGCACACTCTTGTGCACTATAATATCTCCTGCTTATCTGGCTAATCTCTATTCTGATTGGCTACCGTGACCGAAATCGATTGGGAGGATATATCATATAAAATGTTGGCGTGTTCTACCTATTCAACTCTGCCTACCTCTTCGGGTAATAAAAGCGTAATGTTATATAATATTTCCGTGCAGGTCCATCCATCGAGGCTCATTCTTCATGGAGATGCGCACGACGGAAGCCCGCCAGCTGCTCCCCGACGCGTGGGGCTTCGTGTGTCCCGTGCACACTCCCGACGGAGCGCCCTGCGGACTGCTCAACCATCTCACTATGACGGCGCAGGTAATAGGATATTATCATCATCATCACCCCATAGCAATCGTTAAAAAAAAAAATGACAAGAAAACGGTTAAATTTTAATGTGCACTTCGGCAATCATCGCCTATCTTCGGAAATACTAATGCGCGATGAAGAAATCTGACAAACAGCTGTTACAACCATAAAAGTACTTTTTATCACCATGGGTTGTTAGTGTCTAATTTTGTGTTAGAGAATGCTGTATTCACAACATGCGATTTCAAAGACAAATTTCAAAACGTTCGAGCAACAAATGACGATCTGCGACCGGAGTAGGTAGCCCAACAGAGAGAAAACTTCATACAAACGCGCAATGATAGGTGCACTACCAAGAGCCACGGGAGTATAAAAATAAAAAGCGTTGCCTCTGCGGGGGTTTACTCTGTGGCGCAACGTTCGTGCTTATTCGGAAACACGAAGATTACCGAAGTGCAAGGTTGGACAGTATTTGAATTACTTGTAATTGAAATACTAATAGGTATTTGGTATCTGTATTTCACTAACTTCCTAAAAATGTAATTTGTAACTGGTATTTCAAATATCTGACGCCAAGGTATTTTATATTGGTATTTTAATTAAAGCAAAGAATGTATGCCCAGCCCTGCCGAAACGGTCTCTGGGCTTTTCTAGGGTACTTGTAGATGGCTTGTGAAAATAGCTATAAAAAGAAAAGACGAATGGATTTCTGAGAGAGACAAAATAAGTATTTTTAATTTTTTTTTCTATAGGTAACACAACCTGCCGACCCGAAACAAATTGCAACATTACCACAAGTCTTAGAAAGATGCGGTAAGTTTAAATCACTATCATACTACATACATATACACACCTGTAATAAACAAGAATCTTATTCCACGATTTAGACCTAAATCATCAGAGACGTACAGTCACGAACAAAAGTACGTATCCACTCGGCTTTATTCAAAAGCGATTCACTCCTTTATTTTTTAATGAAATTTTATGTTGTTACGAACATAGCATTTTCGAACCTATAGGTTTATGTAATGTGTCATATTTCAACGTTGCATTCGTTATTTCACGAAAAATTCGCTCGTGACTGTACCAAAACAAAACGACGGCCATTTGCGGCAATGTGTCAATTTTAGTTCCTGAGACGCTCGAGCGGGGCGTATAGTGAATTTAGTCCAGCGTACTTGTATAATACAGTTCAGTAGTATAAATCAAGTTTTAAATTCAATACATCCGCTTAGGCTTTTCTCAACCATATATGTTCGGCTCGGCTTCCAGTCTAACTGAATACCAGCAGTGCGATTCTGTAACCATCTCACCGTGAAAACTTAGGTGAAGTGAGCGTGGAGTGAGCTGTCATTCCAAATAATGCTAGGGATTGACACTACTGACAACTCACAATCAAGCTCACTTCACTTGAGTTTCCACGGTGAGATTTTTACAGAATCGACCGGCTGTACTCTACATAGAGTGATTCCTTATCTGACCTCCACAACCCAGTTACTGGGTAGTACGATACCCCTTGGTAAGACTGGTTGTCAGACTTTTGGGCATCTGATTACCCGTAATGACTGCCAAAGTTCTACATGTCGCATCACTGGGTGGCCGAGATGCGAAACATCGGGTTTTCTTCACGATCCGAAATAGTTTAGATAGGTGTGGGCACTGCAATGGGTACTCGAACGAAAAGATAATTTGAATTTAAAGTAACTTTAATAAACTTGCGATTAACAACCGTAACACACACGTGCGCGGTGCGTTGGTAACGAGCGTTTGCCTAGACCGTCCGAGCTCGACTGTCGCAACACTCGGTCTCTCCACCAGAGGGGCAATTCTCGTAATTTTAAGAATGTTCTCAGTCTCAATCTGTCAAAAATACCTCAAATTTCTCTAAATTTTGACAAGTTTTTGACATTTTTTTGTCGCTGAGATGAGACTGCGACTAGATTTTGAACGTTTTAAATTACGAGAATTGGCCTTCATTCCTCGCTGCATCGCGCCCCTCCACCGACGATCGTGTCCAAGCGGTAATACGATACCCCTTGGTAAGACTGGTTGTCAGTATTTCGGGCTCTGACAATTCGTAACGACTGAGAGAGAGAGAGAAAGAGTTAGAGTGAGTTTAGAGATCGAAATATTTAAAAAAAAAACATCATTATTATCCCTATTATGGCCACGGGAGCTTAACCGCGGGTAAAAGTTAATTCATTATGTAATTCCCAGGAATGGAAGCCATAAGTTCAGTAGTCCAGACGCCGCTCGCCCGCGACGTGTACAAGTACCCAGTGTTCGTGGACGGCAGGCTGGTGGGCTACTTCGCGGAGGACACGGTGGACAAGTCCGCTGCCTACCTTCGGACCCTAAAGATCAAGGGCGAGGAGGTTCCTATCACAACGGAGATTGTTGTCGTGCCTAAGAAGCAGGTGAGTTATTTTTTTAAGCTGCCTTTTTTCCTGTTATTCCAACTTACTTGAAAGAAATAAGAAGAAGTTTATTTGCGGTAAACTTGACACGGATAAAGAACACAAACACAAAAAAACAACAATTTGTGGGAAAATATGCGTCACATCCACGCAAAACGGTCATCGCACAGCATGATCCTACGACCCTATGCGAAACATATTTGAGGTCGGAGAAGTATACATAATTATATTTTTCTTTCAAACATGAAAGCCGTTATCCCAGAATTCACTTCCTTTTATTTGTATTATGTTCCACACAATCAATACATTTTTCCTTTGTATAACCAATTTACATTGTATACAAAGAAATGCTGCATTGTAAACAATAGGTAGGTACATACAATTACGTTTTTTAGGTTATTGTCGATTCCTGAGATCTAAACATAATAATAATGTTTTTACAGATATGCTCCCAATACGCTGGCGTATTCCTAATGACGAGTGAAGCACGCATGATGCGTCCGGTCATCAACCTCTCCACCGGACAACTCGAGCTCATCGGTACCATGGAGCAACTGTATCTCGACATAGCCGTCACACACAACGAGATACTTAAAGGTATAGCCGATACAACATAGCCTATTATTGTGAAGCGTCCGGTCATCGACCTCTCTACTAGACAACTAGAGCTCAACGTTACTATGGAGCAACTGTACCTCGACATAGCCGTCACACACAACGAGATACTTAAAGGTATAGCCGATACAACATAGCCTATTATTGTGAAGCGTCCGGTCATCGACCTCTCTACTAGACAACTAGAGCTCAACGTTACTATGGAGCAACTGTACCTCGACATAGCCGTCACACACAACGAGATACTTAAAGGTATAGCCGATACAACATAGCCTATTATTGTGAAGCGTCCGGTCATCGACCTCTCTACTAGACAACTAGAGCTCAACGTTACTATGGAGCAACTGTACCTCGACATAGCCGTCATATACAATGAGATATTTAAAGGTATAACCGATAGAACATAGCATATAATTGTGAAGCATCCGGTCATCGACCTCTCTACTAGGCAACTAGAGCTCAACGTTACTATGGAGCAACTAAACCTCGACATAGCCGTCACACACAATAAGATATTAAAAGGTATAACCGATAGAACATAGCATATTATTGTGAAGCGTCCGGTCATTAACCTCTCTAGTCATCCAGCTGCTACCACAGCCGGGATCTTCACTTAAGAAGACTTTGAAATATTTAGCATCAGTAATGCTTGCATTTGCGAGTCTGGGTGTTTTTCTATCTATAATATGTATGTATTTACAAAAAATAAAATTGTATATAAGTAGTTTATCAGCCATCTTGTTACCATAACACAAGCATTAGGTTGCTTAGCTTGGGACAAATGGTGCTGTGTGAAATGTCCAGGGATATTATTATTATTTAAATTTTTAGCGGCTGGCACAAGAGGGTGGGAATAAGTCCAAAAACCGGCCAAGTGCGAGTCAGACTCGCGCACGAAGTGTTCCGTGTACCATAATCTATAAAAATTACGTCTGTTGTATGGGAGCCTGCCTAAAATATTTATTTTATTTTGTTTTTAGTATTTGTTGTTATAGCGGCAACAGAAATACATAATTTGTGAAAATTTCAACTGTCTAGCTATCGCGGTTCTTGAGATACAGGCTGGTGACAGACAGACGGACAGACAGACGGACGGACAGACAGTGAAGTCTTAGTAATAGGGTTCCGTTTTTACCCTTTGGGTACGGAACCCTAAAAAGACAGGCCTTTGCCCAGCCGTGGTTGAAGTCGGGCAGTGGATTTTGATGATTATGAATCTTAGTATCCATTTGCAAGTCCCACTTTATGGATACCAGATTTATATACAAACTTACATCTACTAATATTTTACTCCCTTAGGAAAAGGCCACGGAGTATTGTTAGGAAAGTCAAATACTAATTTTCATAAATTTAATTTAAAAAAATATGGATTTTCGTACAAACTTATATCCCCCACAATTTTCCCCTCTTTAATGTCTGTTCATCGGTAAATAATTTATTTTTCTCATTTCAGGTAAAACGACCCACGTGGAGCTATCGCAGACTGCATTTATGAGCAACCTGGCGCAACTAGTACCCATGCCTGATTGTAACCAGTCGCCACGGTGAGTTTACAGTAACACCTGACCTGTGACTACATTAATCGCACGGCAGTCATTTCTAGGGTGCCAACGGGACCCTATTACTAAGCCGGTGGTACGGAACCCTTCGTGGGTCGACTCGCACTTGATCGGTTTTTATTAACACGCTTTTATTAGGTCGACCTGTATGTAACTAACTATGTAATGGAATCTAAGGTAACTAATTTAACAATCTTCCAAGGGTCGTAGCGTAATGAAAATTGGCAGCTGTATGTAGTTCTGATGACAATACAATAATATGGTACTGTCGAACTGATCTGATGATGGAGCCGGAAGATATGAACTGGAACTTCATGATGGAAAATCGTATCATAGCTGTTTTTGATTTCTTAGAAAAGTCTTGTAATGAACTTTGACCACGATTATGTTTCAAGGTCTGATGATGAAGCCGGAAGATAGGCACTGGCATCGTGCATTTATAAAAGCGTGTTTTTAAACTATTAATTTATTCTATCTCACAGCATTTTCAATGACTCGGAAGACATTTTTAAATCTTCTAGCTGTCATTCTCAATTTCACAGCAGTCATTTTCAATGTCTCTGAAATAATTTTCAATCTTCTGGCTGACATTTTCAATCCCACAGACCATCCAAGTGAACAGCTTTCTTATGGGAACTACAACATAATCGCGAAAAAATAATCATTCGTCCCATACAAAACTTCAATACCTATTCGACTCAAATGTCCACACCCTTAATTTTGACCACACCTTTCTTATACAGCCTGTATGTATTATGCGTCCTTCACCACCTATTTCTATCTTTTAACTATAAACTAAAGCAAAACCATTTTGTTTCAGTAACATGTACCAATGTCAGATGGGTAAACAAACCATGGGGACCCCGATCCACACGTGGCTGACCAACGCGGAGACCAAGCTGTACCGTCTGCAGACACCCGCCACCCCGCTGTTCAGAGCTACACACTACGATAACATTGGGTTGGACGACTACCCGTGTGGCACTAACGCCATTGTCGCCGTTATATCTTACACTGTGAGTACACGTTGTACCTTTAATATGTCCCCAGTATCATCATTTCAGCAGAAAGACGTCCACTGCTGGAGATAAGCCTCCCCCAAGCACCTCCACTTCGACCGGTTCTGTCTGTTCTGTCCCCAGTATTATACAGTGTTATTCTAAATTGGCTAGCTAAACTCCGCAGACGATACCTATCAGGGTATCGATCGATATCTAAACATGGTAAAACACAAAGCAATTAATTTGATTGTTTTTTAGGGTTCCGTACCTCGAAAGAAAAAAACGGAACCCTTAAAGGATCACTTTGTTGTCCGTCCGTCTGTCTGTCAAGACGCTTTTTCTCAGGAACGCGTGGAGGTATCAAGCAGGAATTTATCAAATACTCAGGTTTACTGACCCTTGGAGCTGTGAAAAAATCAAATTTCTAAGCCAACTCAATCAAAAGATACAGCCATCTAAGCCGCAAATTTTCGACACTCGCAAGTGAATCAAAATCTACAGGGTACTTTCCGTGAACCTTGAAATTTGGTACGGTGAATCTTGAAATTTGGTACGATTGTACGAAGCAATGTCTTATAGCACCGTCTATAAAGGAAAAATGGCGAAAACCGTAAATTTTTAGTTACATCATATAATAAAAATATTTTTAATAATTTTAAATTGTACGGAACCCTCGTTGCTCGAGTCCGACTCGCACTTGGCTGGTTTTTTTTTTTTGTAGGTTTCGACCGCATTTAGTGTTGTCACTTAAAATATCAGTTTAAAACAGTTGTTTTGTTTACACTTCTTATTACAGGCGTGTTGGGTATCAATATCTTAACACGATAAAAGAAAACAAATCTCAACTCATACTTCAACTTCACTCTACACTACCACCAGCGGTCGTTTTTATTTTTATTGTATCGTTTTTTTTTTATCGACAATGGGCTCACTATTGACCTCAATCCAGCCCCTATTTTGGAACGAGCTTGCTCAGAAGAAGCCTATTCACTCTCACCCTGAAGAGATTAGGGTTGTATGAACTCGGGAATGCAGACGCAGGCAGACAATTCCACTCCTTTGCTTTAAGATATCGATCACGTCTACAGTTTCGCTAGCTAATTTGAGTGTCAGACTCTTACTGACTAAAACCCACCCGTGTTCCTTCCTTAGCCCTTTCTGTTCCAGGGCAGCGGTAACCCTTTCGGACGATCCCGCCGCCCTGGCAGGCACACACGGGGTCTACTCCGAAGTAGTATCGGCCGAATGTTCGGCCGTTGCCTGCTACGAAGTTACTATTTGGCTCGGTCGGTCCCGATCCTACACTCCTACACTCTTTCGAATATTGACTATGGTCCCGACCCAACTGAGCCGATCCGAACTTTTTTCGTATTTTTCAATAATATTCGGTTCGGCCATATGGTCGGTCCGATCCGAACATTCCCACTTTGCACTTCGGAGTAGACCCCCAGGCCTCCTCTCGTCCAGAGGGAGTGGGCTGTAACCTACCACGCCAGTGCGAGTTTACCATGCCGATACAAAACTATTAAAACCCACTTTCTACATTTTCCAGGGTTACGACATGGAAGACGCTATGATAATCAACAAATCGGCGTACGAAAGAGGTTTCGCCGCCGGCTCCGTGTACAAAGCGGACTTCATAGAGCTGGCCCAACCCGCGTCCTACTTCTGTAGGGACCCCTCTAAACCGGAGCTAGCGGAACATATCGATGATGATGGGCTGCCCGCTGTCGGGGCGAGGGTTAAACCTGAGGACCCTTTCTATTGGTAAGATAGTATTTCGTAACAAATATAATCTACGTCTGAATTAACCTACTTAGATTTCCTCACATCACGTCGGGGTCATCATCTGCCTAGCCTTTTCCCAACTATATTGGGGTCGGCTTCCAGTCTAACCGCTTGCAGCTGGATACCAGTGTTTTCCATGGAGCTACTGCCTATCTGACCTCTTCTTTACCGGGAAGCAGTGGTGTCCAGAACAACTTAAAATTTAGATGTTTAGACACAGCTAATGTTCAAACAGACTGCACCATTTTTAGTCTAAAACATAATATATAGTAACATAAGCACAACACAAGCATAACACAAGCATTAGGTTGCTTAGCTTGGGACAAATGGTGCTGTGTGAGGCGTCCAGGGATATTATTATTATTATATATTCCAAATTTTATATGTTTCAAATTGACATTATTTCAAGTTAAACAAATATCAACTTTATTTTAATGGTAATTAAGTTGATTTCAGAGTGACTAGCACTATTGAAAAAGTCATAAAAATGTTTGAAGTTGCAGCGTAAACTGAACTTTATTGTGTAGGAATTAAAGTTATTTTTCCATAAACTCATATTTGTTTACATTTTTGGCGAATATGTCGCGAATGCGATTAGGTTAAAAGTGTAAAACCAAAAGTAATACACTAGAAGACTGGATTAACTTGCTACTCAATGCCCATTTTCAAAGCAAATATGATGTACCTACATGGTTACACTAACACTACCCTATCTACCAATCCTCTTCACGTTTCTATCTTTTATAATCTTGTCCACAGCTACTACGACGGCGAAAAGAGTACGTTCATAGTAAGCAGGTACCACGGCAAGGAGGAAGTGTTCGTGGACAGCGTGCGGCTGTGTGGAGACTTCAGCTCACGACCGCTCAAGAAGGCCTGCGTTATGCTCAGGTTACAGGTAAATAATACATCGAATACATTTATTTATTCATTAAAATCATTCGAGTATAAATGTCGATGGCTATAAGAGTAGGGGAAGACCAAAGAAATGATGGATGGACTGTGTGAATGATGATATGGTTAGTGTCCAAAAACACTATGCCGGAGGTACGCGACCGAAGTTCCGCGTCTGATTTTACGTTCCGACGTATTCGGCTGATATGACACACCATAAGTGCCGAACTTACGCGGCCGAAATTCAGTTGCGTAACTTTGTGTTTATTCAGTGTGTCGAGCCTCCCGCTGCTCCCCGCCCCGGATCTTCTTGGGCAATCGAATTGAACTTCGGTCGCGTATAACGTGTGCTCTACAGAATACGTTGCCGCTGAACTTACGCCCGACCGAAGTTCGGCTGCACGCTATAACGCAACGTAATTTCGGCATAAAGTGCCGTCAGTAATTCAAATAGCATTGCAGGCGTAATCGTGCCGAACTTCGGTCGCGTACCTTCGGCATAGTGTGTTTAGACACTTAGAAAGGGGGTGACTGCCGAGTCATCTCGGTAGTCATACTGAACCACAAATAAATTGGGATAAGGGAATCTACAACGCCACATTGCGAACAACGCGCCATACTGACGTCACACAAAATCCTGAAGGCCAATTCTCGTAATTCAAAACGTTAAAAATCTAGTCGCAGCTTATCTCGGCGACAAATGTCAAAAACTTGTCAAAAATACAGGGAAATTAGAGGTATTTTTTGACAGATTGAGACCGAGATCAGACTGTGAACGTTCTTAAAATTACGAGAATTACCCCTCTGCATGTCGCAAGCAGAGTTTACCGCGCAACTAGCATATAACGGGCAGTTGCCCGCCAGACAGTTGTGTCTGGCGGGCAACTGCCCGTTGTAAAAAAGGGAAAGGGTTGTAGAAAAGGGAGGATGAGTGAACTTTACAACCTGTTCCTCATACCTCTATAAGTTTATGCTGCTATCCCTATAGACTCCTTTTGCTTCGTTTACGTTCATACACGCCGGTTGTTACGCACCTGACCTTTATTTTCAATTTGTTACAGCGCAACCCAACAGTAGGTGACAAGTTCGCCTCCCGTGCTGGTCAAAAGGGAATCTGCTCTCAGAAGTGGGCAGCCGAAGACCTCCCCTTCACGGAGTCAGGGTTGGTGCCCGATGTTATGTTCAACCCTCACGGCTTCCCTTCGAGAATGACCATCGCTATGATGATCGAATGCATGGCGGGGAAGGCTGCCAGCATTCATGGGCATGTGAGTAAATTTCTACTGATTCTGGACTTTCCACACTTAACTCAAATTACTATGATGAGTGGGTCCCGCTCAATGGCAAACGACATCGTGGCAGGCACAGACGGAGATGGCGGGATGAGCTGGACTCCTTTCATAAAGATTGGTTCTTGGCAGCTCTGGACAGAGAGAGGTGGAAAGAGAGTAGGGAGGCCTTTTCCCAGCAGTGGGACATGAACGGCGAATAAAAAAAGTTGATAAGTGAGAGGCCGTTCATAAGTAGAACGAGGTGCACAATATGGACAAATATGCACACTCGAAGATCGACGATTGTGTGCTTGAACTTGAAGTAATAAATAAATCTATAGGTACTAATAATAAAGCTGAAGAGTTTGTTTGTTTGAACGCACTAATCTCTAGAACTACCTAAAACTTGAAAAAATCTTTTTGCATTTGATAGCCTAATTTTTGAGGAAGGCTATAGGCTATTAAACATAACGCTATGACTCTCGAGCAAAAAGAAAAAAAGTAAGAAAATACACGAAAACGAATGCGATGCGATATACATCGCATTCGTTTTCGTGTATTTTCTTGCTTTTAGTAGTAGGTAGGTCGGAGAAACAAGAAATTATACGCGGACGAAGTCGCGGGTAGAAGCTAGTAAATAATACTTGTTAATAGCACGAACTTTTTCTTACAGTACAATAATGAGTTATTCGAATGCCGCGAGCCGCGACCAACGGCTTAACGCGATTTCCGAGGCTCTTGGTATGTAAAGACGGTCACCCATCCGCGGACCAACCGCGGCAAGCGTAGCTTAACCTGATCGATAGACCCGTGCGGCTGTTAGTACGTCTATCGTAATCAAACTGAATGAAATTCTCTTCCAAAGGTCCACGACGCGACGCCATTCCGCTTCAACGAGAAAGACACAGCTATAAACTACTTCGGCCGCCTCCTGGAAGCGTCCGGGTACAACTACTTCGGCACGGAGCGCATGTACAGCGGGGTGGACGGCCGGGAGATGGACGCAGACATATTCTACGGAGTTATTCACTATCAGAGGCTCAGGCATATGGTTTCTGACAAGTGGCAGGTGAGTGACCATTACGAATAATGTCTAATAATGTCCATTACGAAAAATATTCATTTTCTGCATCAGAATTTTGGATTTGCTTCTTTGATTTTAACAAAAGGTCTCACTTTTAGCATTTCTAGCCCCAAAAACAATAGCATTACGAGTAGAATTTTTTCGTGATCGCCATTTTGGATTTCGGAATATTCCGAATGAACACTCCCCTTAGAAATGATAATATATCATAATACATATATCCCCCACCGCAGGTCCGTACCACCGGCGCAGTGGACGCGCTGACCCGCCAGCCCGTGAAGGGGCGGCGGCGCGGCGGCGGCGTGCGGCTCGGGGAGATGGAGCGCGACGCGCTCGCCTCGCACGGGGCGGCCTTCCTACTGCACGACCGACTGTTCCACTGCAGCGATAAGACTGAGGTATGTAGCATTACAATTTTCCACTTAACACATAATCACCACACCACTCACTCGCTACACCACTAAGGCGGAGGACATCGTGGAGTATGTGCGCCAGAAAACGAGGTACTCGCCGAGGGTGCAGGTACTGGAGTCGCACCGTAACGTCAACTTCAAGGCGTTCGTGGTGCGTGTACCGAATTTTTATCTGTCCGTCGTCATGAAAGAAGACTTCTGGCCGCAGGACGTGGTGTTCCGGCGCTTCCGCGGACAAGTACCACAGAACAGCACAAGAACTAGCTAGTGAAGTACTATCTATAATATAAAAATGAATCGCAAAATGTGTTGGTAAGCGCATAACTCATCAAGGGGCTTGTGGCTAAGTAATAACAGCCGCACGGGTCGATCGATCAGGTTAAGCTACGCTTGCCGCGGTTGGTCCGTGGATGGGTGACCATTTTCACATACCAAGTCCCCTCCGTGCCTCGGAAAGCACGTTAAGCCGTTGGTCCCGGCTGTCATTCGTGGATCTTTGACAGTCGTTACGGGTCGTCAGTAGCCCGAAAGTCTGACAACCAGTCTTACCAAGGGGTATCGTATTACCCAGTAACTGGGTTGTGGAGGTCAGATAGGCAGTCGCTTCATGTAAAATACTGGTATTCAGCTGCATCCGGTTAGACTGGAAGCCGACCCCAACATAGTTGGGAAAAGGCTAGGCAGATGATGAAGCGCATAACTCAACAACGCCTGGACCGATTTCGCTAATTCTTTTTTTAGAATATTCCTTGAAGTACGAGGATGGTTCTTACGCAGAGAAAAATTTAAAAAATAGGGAAGGAGTAGGTTGGGAGTAGGGTAGAAGTAGGGTAGGGGTAGGGTGGGAGTTGGGTAGGAGTAGGGTAGAAGTAGTGTAGGAGTAGGGTAGGAATAGGGTAGGAGTAGTGTAGGAGTAGGGTAGGAATAGTGTAGGAGTATGGTAGGAGTAGGGTAGGGGGTAGGGTAGGAGTAGTGTAGGAGTAGGGTAGGGTAGGAGTAGGGTAGGGGGTAGTAGGAGTAGGGTAGGGCTAGGGTAGGAGTAGGGTAGGAGTAGTGTAGGAGTAGGGTAGGATAGGGTAGGGGGTAGGACACCACGCGAACGAAGTAGCGCCGGGCAGCTAGAAATAATTTATATGGCAAAACAACGTTTGCCGGGTCAGCTAGTTTTATAATAAAAATATGTATGTTTAGGTTAAGGTATTTATCTATGGGCCTGCGCCACCTGAAATAAATAAATAATACATGGTGGAAAAAGAACCATCACATAGCCGTTAACTACGAATTCTGTACATCAAACTATTTCGTAAAAAAACGTTAGTAAAAGTTGTAATTTTGACCTTCAATATCTCCATAACTAGAAGGTTCCCAGACATAATTACAATGACGGGGAGTATAAGTGACCCCCGACTTAGTTCGGTGTCTTTTTATTTTACACTCGTTGTGAATCGCACGCCAGCTTTAGTGTGCCCGCCGGATGGCCTCTCTCAGCCAAAGTAACATTTGTGATCTCGGACAACAATCTGTGAAGCGGTCTTTATTTATGTTTTCGGTGTCATTTGCGGTCAAAATGTCCTCCAGCTGTGTCCGCAATTACTATCCAGCTGCTTTCTACCTATGTTCGAAAAATAGTTATACAAAATTATTCCCCTGAGGACTGATTTTTCCAACGCCAGATAATTTTAACGGAGGAATAATTTTGAATTTTTGACAGTTCTTCCATACATAATCTGTCAGACGTCAATTTTATTCCACGATGAAAAATGATCTGTCGATTGAAAAATCAGCCCTAAATGTACGGAAAAACGAAAACCAAACTTGATACTTACAAACTTTAGCTTTCGTATTTCGCACTATCTTTCTATATTTTAGAATGACATCCCTGAAAATATAATACTTTAGTAAATAAATATTTTCATCCCACCATCTCGGAAAGAGTATTTTTAATCTTCAATATCTGAGTGGAAAAGCCGTTTTTATTCTCTAGAGGATAAAGTAAATTGAATTTAGAACATCGTGTGCACTAAGTTTGTGAATTAAAAAAAACATTAAACCTATTTACTGCTACCTCTATGGTGCCGAATATATCATACAACTTTTTTTTATTTTTTTAAAAACTCAGACTCTGAACCTTCTTGGTGTTCTTTTTTCAATTTGCTTTGTACGCGGTTCTTTACGCGGCATTTTTTCACGTCATAATTATACCTTAGTATTATTTTGTTATAATTTAAAGATTATTCTGTAATACTTACCTGTCATAATGTAGTAATTAATACCTAAACTGAAATAAAAGTGTACCTATCTTGTGATTGTAAACGTTTTTTTTTTGCATTTAGTCATTTCCTCACTGAGGTGGAATGAAAAGTTACGTGTTGCACTCGAGTGCAAAGATTTTTCACCTCGTGCTCTTTTGATTCCCTCGCTAACGCTCAGGATTCTAATTTTTTTTAAATTTAGATTTAATTTTAGAATCCTTCGCTTGCTCGGTCAACAAAATTGAACACGCGGTTAAAAAGCAACTTTGCACTCTTGTATAACAAATAACTATTATTCACAAAAGTATACACTATTGCCTTCCTTTTTGTAGACTTACTTAATCAACCTATAATGTTCCCACTGCTGGGACACAGGCCTCCTGAGAGGGAGTGGGCCGTAATCCACCACGCGGGCCCAGTGCGGGTTGGTAGATGTCACATGTCTTCGAATTTTTGGTTCTAGGACATGCCGGTTTCCTCACGATGTTTTCCTTTACCGTTTTGAGAGCAGTGGTGATGAAATTATTTACGCAAAGTAAAGCGCTTGTCTGGGTTCGAACCCACGACCTACAGCTCGTAAGTCGGGGCCGTTACCACTGGGCCACCGTTCCTGCTGCTTTTTGTAGACTTAACTTTATTATTTTTGTTTATGTTTTGTTCTCTTTCAGGCAATCCTCTGTTCAAAATGCGGTACACTCCTGGGCCCTATAATCGGCAAAAGCGAAACTAGCAAGGAAACCTGCCGCCTCTGTGGAGACGGCAGCCTAGTCTCCATAGCCATCCCCTACATCTTCAAGTTCTTCGTGACGCAGCTCGCGTGCGTCAACATTAACGTTAAGATCAACTGTAGCGAACATCTCGCTATTACTGGATGATGTTGCCTTAGGTTTAAGAGAAAGATAAATGTTGCAATAAACATGTGGAAATTGTTTGAAGTTGTTTTAATTTTAGATTGGAAGAATATTTGTATAGTCAAACAAATAACTTATGACTTATAGATTTTCCGGGCTTTAACTGAAAATTATTGGTTATTATTTATTTAGTCCACCTTGTGGGTGACCGACGATCTTGTGAAGGCCGCAGGAACCTGTTGGATGCGAGAAGCACAAAACCGGTCGAAGTGGAGGTACTTGGGGGTGGCTGTCCGGCTGAAATGATGATGATTAATTATTTAGTGTCATATGCCCCTCGTGGCTAAATAATAACAGCTGCACAGGTCGATAGATCAGGTTAAGCCGCGGTTGGTCTGTGGATGGGTGACCAACTTTACATACCGAGACTCCTCCGTGCCTCGGAAAGCACGTTAAGTCCTTGTCCTTGCCTTGGTCTCGGCTGTCATTCGTGGATGTTTGACAGTCGTGTGGTATTACCCATTTATTAGGTTGTGGAGGTCAGGTAGGCAGTCGCTCCATGTAAATACTAGTATTCAGCTGCATCCGGTTAGACTGTAAGCCGACCCCAACATAATTGGGAAAAGGCTAGGCAGATGATGACATCCCAGTAGCATGCGTGTTTCTGATTCTATGATGGCAACATTTCCATTTGGATGAGGTCGACAGTCGAGAAATCGGAAAAGCCAACATTCTGACAATCATTAAGGGCGCAATTCAATGGCACAAAACTTTTCACAATAGCTTATCGGTTACTGTAATGTGATATTCAAATTCTGTGCTTTTTATAGAACCCCAAGACCAACAAAAAAAAACAAATTCATACCTTAAAATTACTATATTAACGCAAAGAGGTCACATCAATAGAATTATCTGAAAATAGTATAGCGCGCCACGGATCGCAACAAACTCGAATGGTGATGCTTGCGAAGGAAGATTTCAATAAACTTTCAATACCAGTACATTTCATGTTAGTTTTTAATTCGCTATGTTCATTGTGATCCGTGTCGCACTCTAGTTACTATGACTTAAACTTAAGAACTGTCACTTTGACATATAAACTGTCACTTTGACAGTTAATCTTCATCCATAGCTTCGTCCTTCTTCTTCTTCTTTTTTTTCTTCTTCTTGGCACTGGCTTCGACATCTGCAGCCTGTTGGAGTTCATCCAAGGCTTCTTTCATGACTTCTATATTCTTCTTGGGAATGTCACCGGTTTCGTAGAACTTCAAACGGTCTTCTACTTGCTGGCGTAACTTCTCGCCGAAAACTGTTGATTGAATTTCTGGAAAAGGAACAAAAATATTTAGTTAATTTCTATCATTGCAATTTAATCTTTATGCCAATGGCATAAAAGTTTCATTGCGTGCGCTCGTGATTTGCAACGACAATAACAAAAATCCCATTTCATTTGCGTTTTTATAACTCACAATAGAAAATCGCTATTTAGGGAATAACGAAGTTATGACGCAACTAGGCATAAAGCTACACAGCTACACTGAATATTTATTAAAATTGTGATAGAAATAAGATTGTAGCAGTAAAATTAGTACATGATACGCATGTTGGCGTTCACATATGGATATAACAGCATTTACTATAGCACTACTATTATTACCACAAATGCAGGTTACACTTGCAATAGATCAAAGTGTGCATATTGCATAATCAAAATATGATGCAGGTATGTATATTTTTTTAGCAATTAAAAACATCATCAAAATTCTGTAGTTTTTGAGATAATCGCGCTCTTACAGACGCTAGCACATCAAGCTACTACAATCTGTCTAATAGATTATCAACTTTATCGCTAAAGCATTAGGTTCATGGTTGTTTGGGAAAATTTGTCCGTTTCGGGTAGCTTGATGCGCTGGCGTCTGAACATACAATTGGGTCAAATAAAGAAGCCGTTCCCAAAGTGGTTGGGAAAAGGCTAGGCAGATGATTACTATTATGATATACTATTATCCACCAAACTAGACATGCTAAAATTACAAGACTGGGCTGATTTTTTTCCAACACCAATATCTTTACTGAGTAATAATAATTTTGAAGTTTCCAGTATCTCCATACACAAACTGTTAGATGCTGCCTGGAAAGATATCTGACGTTGGAAAAATCAGTCCTTACAAATGAAACTCATCTAAAGTTTTCCTTACCAGAGAAGCAATCAATCCTGGATGCGATGGAGCACTTGTTGGCGAGGTACCGACTGATGCGGCCCTTGTTCTTGAGCCCCGCGCGACCAATGAACGTCGAGTGGTACAGCAGGCCGTACTTAGGCGTGTTAGAACGGGTCTTTAGCGCACGGAACAGCGCTTTCTCGGCACCTGAGTAAACAGTGTATACTTAGTGTCATGATGGTCAAATCGGACTAACTTTAACAAACTTTGGACAAACGACTTTTGATGGTAACCAGTTTTACCAAGGGGTATTATTCAGTAACTGGGCTATGGAGGTCAGATAGACAGTCGCTCCATGTAAAATACTGGTATTCAGCTCCATCCGGTTAGACGGGACTCCCCAATCATAGTTAGGAAAACGCTAGGCAGATGATGATTTACAAGGTTACTCTTTTTTTCTACCGCCTGCATGTCTAGACGGTAAAATATGAAAATGTGCAACTTGGTGAATGTAAATTGTTCTTAACCAATCACACTGATAGAACATAGACAATTACTTTCCTAGAACTTGTGATCAATTACAATAATACAGGAAGGCTTATTTATCATAAGGATGTGTCCTTTATAATAATCTATAGAAAGAAAAAAAGGAAAGTTAACTAAAACAAAAAAATGGCTGACTTTTTTACCATTTGGACAAAAACAGGGTAAAGGTGAACAGAGTATGTGCCTATGGCGCAGAAATCTCTTTTTTTTGCACAAAAAGTACAAAACTCTTTTCAGAGTAACATATCCACAATAGCTATTGAAGTTGGTTTTGAACCAATTTACAGAAATAAATTTATTTTATCACTTAGTACATACCCAAAATCTGCAGTGTCGATGCAGGGTACTTGGCCAGATTGGTGAGCGAACCGGCCTTAGATATAAGTCTTGCGCCGACCTGGTCGCCGATCAATGTGGTCAGGTTCGGAGCCACCGACTCCATCTTTGTGTGAAGGTATCCTGCTATCTGTTTCCTGTATGTAGAAAGTTTTAATGAGTAACTTGATATAATAGTTACATGCAAAAGGAGCAGCTTTTACTGAAAAAGTTATGGCCGATTCTTTTTTTAATATCAATATGGAATTATAGCTCCAAAAGGTCAGGTGAAATAAGTCCAGAAAAGACATATCAAGGGGTAATTTATTATGCTATTATGAATGTTCGCATTGTAATCATTCTCTATCTTTCAAAAATACTTTTAATTTAATGCATTGACTGCCAACGCGGTCACCGGTGACCGTCAACAATAGATTTTCTATTGTGTCTGTTGTCTGGCAGTCAACGTGTTAAGATTTTTTTGAAAAGATTTCGACTCAGACAGCAGCAGCCCAACAACAACCATAAACTAATAATTAACTTATACTAGTAATTTTGACAGATTCGTCAATGACAGCAACGTAAAACCAACCTTATTACATGGAGTTTAAAGATCACTGTGATTTGACAGTGATGCAAAATCATAGGTAAAGAAACCATGAATGGACTGTAAATTTTGAAGTTTTAAATATATTTTTTTAAACCTTACCTATAATTACTGAGCGCAACAACCCTTCCCGCAAACATCTGTATATTAATCAAATCCACAGGCGAGATATCCATTCCCATTGACATCTTAGATGCGTCGATAATAGCCTGGGCCTTCTCGGAGTCCCCGATGATCTCAGTTAGAGGCTCCACCGACTCAGCGCTTAACGTCTTCCGGTCCTTGATGTACTCCGCACACTTCGTGTAAAGCTGGTTCTCTGGGACAATGCTGATCAGCTCTGGGAAGTGGTAGGAGTACCATTCTCTGTAAAGATTGGTTTTAAGTTGAATATTTATATGAAATTTGTTGTGTTGGTGTGGTAGCCCAGATCTAAAATCATGCCTAGTAAGTAACTAAGACACCCTGTACGACAGGGGTCGAAGTTTCTCCATTTACATGGATCAGTATGAGAAGGCTTAAATACAATGTAGTGATTTTTTTAAATTATACAATAAATTATTCCTTAGCCACAAGCCCCTCTGAGATAACAGAGGGACTTGTGGCTAAGTGATATGATAAACTAAAATGTAATGTGTTGTGTACTAAAGTTTTGGAAATAAATTACTATTACTAAAGACTGATATTCACCTTATCCGCATAGAAAACGTATTGATATCCTTGTCTAATTGATCCAGCAGTGCTATAGACTGAATAATCATGTTGTCAACTCGGTGCACGTTGAACTTCACGCGAGCTCGGGAATAAGAGTGGCCAAGACCGAGCTGTGCCACACTGCATGCTTTGAGGGTTAGGCCCTTGATGAGAGCATGGAAGTGGTGGCGTATACCTAGGAGAAAGAAAATCAATTTAAAAACAAATTGAAATTACAACTATAGTGAAAAAAGGGAGCAACCAACTCCTTTTTTCGTCACAGTAATTTAGTTTGTTCATGTTCCTATGTTCATGCTTTTTAATTGATATTAGCACAATATTTTAAAATTAACAGACAAAAATTGTACATTTATACTGCATAAAATTAAATGAGGTTGAAACATGCACTATCTGAATTAATCTGAATACCTGTATATCGACGCTCCCAAGCAATAACCCGGTAATCGAAAAATCAAAATTTTACAGGAGAAAAGATTTACTGATTTTATCAAATATCTTTTCAACAAGTGGGACTATTGAAGTCATTGATGTATTAAATGAAAGGTATTTTTTTACATCAATGACTTCAATAGTCCCACTTGTTGAAAAGATATTTGATAAAACCAGTAAATCTTTTCTCCTGTAAAATTTTGATTTTTCGATTACCGGGTTATTGCTTGGGAGCGTCGATATTATTTTTTTCAAGGTAAAGACAGAGGACTAACCTCGTAGAATCTCTGGAACAGCCCCAGTGTGTGAGCAGGGTATCTCCAACGCCTCGCTGATGGCCGCTCCCAACTTCGGGTCCAACACACCCAGAGTGCATTTGCTACGCTTCTTGCGCTTTGGAAGTGCCCCTTCCAGGAAAAGGTTCAAGTCTTCCGGGAGGATACCTGTTTTAAAATCATGAACATGTAAATATAGAAAAGATCATTTTGATTTAGATGACCTTGTATATTTTTAGTACTAAGTGGTTATAAAAAAATAGTACCTATTTTTAATTGTTTGTAAATATGCAAGTGTTTGTTCTAACAAAATAATCACCTATAAATAAAAATCAGCTAGACGATGGCTGAATGATGAATATGTATATATTATAGATATACATTGAACAAATTGCCTTTATTTTGTAAAACAAAAATTGTGTAAATATCGACGGTATTTCCCCACAACAGAATACCGTACAATTTTACACTATAAAAATAACTATACCATATTATACGGGCTGTCTCAAATCAATCAAATTACGAACTTTTCTAACAGCGTACGCGGCAGAGCAAAAATGTCAAATTTAACACCGTGCCATCGATGTGACGAAGAGGAACAGGCATGATAAGAAAATAAGGTCAAACCTGAGAAATAATATACGAATTTACAATTTTGATGAATTAACGATGACCTTTTCATAGAACAACCAACGTTAGCATCAAAAATTCACTCTACCAATTTACCTCACAAGCATGGTCTATGTGGACATACTCAACATACACGCGGAAACTAACCTTCGGACACCGCATTGATATTTTCCAAAGCAACCACCGCCGATTTGAAAGGCTGGAACCCATTTAGCGTCACAACGGAGTTGAATCGCTGCAAGTCAGTCACAGACTCTTCAACTTGAGGCAAGAAGGCTGCAAGCTCCTCGAACTCGGTGACTTTGAACAGCGCGAAGCCCGCGCTATGTTCGTATAAAACAAACAACTTACTCTGAAATAACACAAAACTTTAACACCATTTCACGCTTTGCATTGTAATTAAACTAAATAAGGATGTTACGCACCATTTTTACTTGATTTACTTCAATTTATTTTCATTTTTCTTTTCTGGGAGAAACAAACACGTGAGCTTTGTTTGCTTGCTCCCCCGCTAACGAAATGTTTTGAGGTTAGAGCGTTTCGTGTCACGAATAAAATTGACTGTGATGTCTATTTTTTTTTAAGTTAACCTATTCAATTAATTTTATAAAATGTGATTTTTGTTGGGAGGTAAATATGCAGAAAATAAATATTTCTAACAGAATTACATAAACAATAACGGTAATTCAGGCTTAAAATTTGTAACGGAACGTTGCAATCGATTACTTCATTCCAGTGTTGTCAATCTTACTGCTTTGAAACCTTGGAGTGTATTTGAAACAGTACTTCTCTACTTCTACTGTTTTTTCAATGGCTCTCCTGTTTTCTGTTTTAGTCCTTAGCTGAACTACATTAAATCATTATCTCTAGGTACGTATAAATTTATGTCCACTGTGTTTATGTCTACTGACAAATATTTTCCGCGGTTTCCGAACGGAACCAAATCTTCAGCGTTGAGCAACAATAAATGAATAGATTTTTAGTCGATTGTTTATTTTAATGTTATTTACAAATAACTTGTTGAATGTTATTTTGGTAACACTTTGAACTCTAAACGCCCATTGGCGTAATAACAATAAAACTTCTATTGTGTCTCGTTCTCGTTCAGTGTCCTTCAACGGAAATGGAAAGCATATTGCATTAAAACATAAATAAAA
The DNA here is from genome assembly GCA_949629185.1 of Apamea crenata. NCBI lineage: Eukaryota > Metazoa > Arthropoda > Insecta > Lepidoptera > Noctuidae > Apamea > Apamea crenata. The sequence goes on from OX451375.1 coordinate 2,851,318, forward strand.
TCCATCAAAGAATACCGAAACAACCTTCGCCATTCAATGACAAACATTCCATGATGTTTTACAGATCACCCTCCACAGCATTTATTTTTCTTATAATTTTATTTTTATTTTCATTTTATAATGGTTCGTTACCTCACTAACGCCTGTTAGAAAGCGATGAATGAGATTTTAATCACATTTTAATGGAGCGTGTACCTATTGGGCATCTTCTTTCTGTTAAACTTCCTTTCTGAGATGTGATTTCTGATATGTGTATCTTGACCACAGACGTACCACAGAGCAGTACCAAGAACCTTTTGATATGACAATATGTGTGGCTGTGGCATACTTCAAATTTTGATTTTAGAACAACTACATACTACAAGTTTATATTTTTCTATCGACAATTTGCAAAGAGGTCTATGATGAAACGAGCAAGCTTGTCTTGTTTTGTGTCAAATAGTCGATTATTGTTTTATTCCAAACGGACAACACTACGTGGCATCAACGGAAAAGATTGACATTTCAATTTGAATTCAACCCAGAAAATGCATAGGGGGTTTGTAGTTATTTCTAAAATATTATAAAAACTCTTAATAATGGTTTGAAATCCGACATTAGTGTACTACGTTGTGTAAAATAATCGATTTTGTGTTAAAAAGTGCATCTATGTGAAAATAAAGTGCTAAAATGGCTACAATAGCAATGCAAAGAGACCTTGTCGTCTCATTCAAGAAAGAAACGATTTTGAACTTGGGTATACTGAGTAAGCTGCAGCAAATGCCGTCAGAGCTTACCAGGCAGATATTCAAGGAGAATGCATTAGAAAAACCGACACAGAACTTCTTTAATCACCTTTCTTACTATTTGGTATCAATAATCGATACTCAGGCTTCAAGTTCATTGCCATGGCCACTATATGATACGAAAACTGAACGAGTGTACAGAAACGAATTGTCTAACTTTATCAGCGAGTACAGCAACAAAGGTTTGTTGGCACCAGTCATGTCCTCATATCTGGTCAACCCAAGCTGCTATAAAGTCACCATGTTGATATTCCAAATGTCACAACTTGCTGTCCAAAGAGTATTAATGTCGAAAATGGTCAAAGATACCCAGAAGAAGCTGTATAACAACATGACTGAGGATTACAAGACAAAAAAAGAAGGGTTTATTGACAACATTGAAAAGGAAACGGTGACAATATCGAGTAAATTTTCTAAATATTTAAGTAAAAGAGCAGCTATGGAGAAGATAGCTGAGTTGTTCCGCAAGAAAATAACTGATATGGAGAATAAAATGACTGAATTAAACCCACAAGGATACTTAGACAAAATTGTTGATGGCTTCTTAAAAAGACATGATGTAGACGAAAAAGTGAAAGCGGAGATCTTAAAAATAAAAGATGTTCACAAATCATCCACATTTTTCGATGATTGGTTGACTGAAGTAGATAACAGAATCACAGAACTGGAAAAGGAATGGGATACAAAAATAAAACCGTTCCTTCAAAGTTGCAGAGAAACTCGTCAGTCCACCGAGTTGTTGATTGCCAGACAAACAGGTGAAGCCGAAAAGAGTTCGTACACATTAGAGTATAACCCAAAAATGGACGAAATATGCACGACAGAATTACAAAGCCAGGTCAACAGTGAACAGAAATACATCCTCAAGAACATCACAAAAGATGACAAATTGAGTTTTCCTAACCTTATAAGAGCATTTCTTATATCAATAGGGTTTATACTGAAAAATGCTGAAATCGGCAATGAAATATACAAATTTAATGAGTACTTGGATAGTGGGAGACAGAACATTAATGAGATTACGTCTGCTATGCGGATACTTTTAGATAGGGTGATGAATGCCGAAGCTAAACTGCATGTGAGTTCTTGTTATTTTAATTATTATTTTAAACTCTTCTGTGTTTTGCACTTTGAAATAGAAAGGTTTGTTGTTAAAATCATATTACACTTATTATAAAAAGCAAAGTCCCCCTGCTGTGTCTGTCTGTCTGAACGCGCTAATCTTTGGAACCTGTCAGAATTGAAACATTCTTTTTTAATTTATTTAAAATCTCGCTACGATCCTTAGGAGCCGAACAAAAATATATTCATATCATTATAAAAAGTCAGAAAGAGCGCTAAGCGAAAATTAAGTAATAACGCGGGCAGGCGATGTGCAGTGATGCGGTGGGGCGGTTGCTGATATTTCATGTGGGCAAAGTCGTGGGTAGAAGCTAGTAAAACATAAAGACAAGTAAATGAAGTCAACTCTATGGGAGCAGCCCACCTTTACACCAATTGTAATAAAATTTGCAAAAACAAAATTTTCAGGGTGGGGTAATTTAGTCATAATTTTTTCAATATTATTAATGTTAGGTATAAGTTTACAAAAAGAATTTAAATAATAGTGAATGAGAATTTAAAAAACTCTTAATAACTATGCGGATTTATGCTGCTACATTTATATTTTGTTCTGGTGCGATTTTCTTACTATTAACTGTTATTTTCCAGCGAACACAAACATCATACAACCAGTCGTTATCACTGAAGGAATTCTCAGAAATACCACCGTTACCTGACCTGGCAGACTTGAAGATGGGCAAAGACTTACAGTCTCAACTTATATTTGACACATTCACACCGCTCAACATATCCAAACATCAATTCAACTTACGCAGAAGAGCCAGCGCTTTTGCCAAACCGCAATCACGGTCATTACTCAGTGCTCCGTTCTACCAAGGACCAAGAGATGACTTCTTAAAGAGCCTCATATCATGCCGTATTAGTTCCTATGACCGTCCAAACACTACACAGAACTTTAACTTGTCAATACTATCCCAAACTAACTATAGGAACAATGAAACCATTGCAGAATGCTCCTCGGGCTTCACAAAACAACAGATAATGAGGTTGCTATCAACGAAAAAGTCTAGCAGCTCTAAAAAGTTTAAATATAAAACAGAGAGACCTGAAAATGTAAATGTTAAGAAGGGAGGATTATTTAATGAGTCGGTGGTTTCAAGTGATAGCAACATTTTGTTCAGAAGTCATTCCTCACCGAATCTCTTTGATAACCGAGAAAAGAGGTCTAATTCTAAGATTCCTATCCCGAGGAAATTATCTGTCATGCCAGAAGACTGTCCACTCCTTGAAGTATCTGGCATCTTGGCCCTAGAAAATGATAATAGCTTTGGGACTCCCGACGGTGTAATGCGACTTGAAACTAACAGAAAGATATTTGATGCCACTAGTCTGCCCACTATATCTATAACTCCTGAACCGGATATTCAGGAAGACTCAAATAAAGTGCATTTCGCTGATCTGAATGTGCCGAAACTACAAAAAGATATTCTGGAAAAAGATGAAACTAAGACTGAAACTCCCAAAAGTAATTCTCAATTGATAAGGAAAACAAGTTCTTTAGAGAAAATTATCAATAGGTTTAAGAAAGTCAGAGCTAGCGTCTTGCCGTGTGACAATAGCTGCGAAGATGGGAACGAATTCAAAACTATTCTAGAAGAAAAAGAAAACCTGAACACCGTTAATGTAGATGTGTTTACCGCAAATAGGGTCTTATTACCTGATCTTTTAAGTCCAAGTTGCAGTGTGATTCCAAAGAAGTCTTCGGACTATTCGGATCCAATCTGTTTTGACGCCGATCCTCCTTGTAGAAAACCGCGGGAAAGCCTCGGGACCGCGTTAGGTGTAGACCATACGTTCCTAGACCAGTTTGATTTGATAGACTAATAAAAAATAAGTTAAAAGTAAGGAGTATTAAACCAATATCTAAAGTCCAGTATTTTTGAAGTTTACATAAGAAAATAATACATATTTTTATCTTATTTAACACTAGATTAAAATAAATATTGATGAGAAATACCACATACTTGAAGCTCTCTACAACCTATGGACCCTATTAATTGCTATTTATAGTGATGTGCACATTTTATCGTTAACTAATAATACTTAGCTAAATGTGGGTTTACTACAGTACTCCTCTGCCTTACCCTCCGGGGATTACAGGCGTGATGTTATGTTATGTGTTACGATAGTATCTTCCATGAAAATGATCAGTTTTAATAAAGACTAAAGTTGTACCTATGTATGTATGAGATGAATGTTAAAGTGTCTACTAACCCTAGATGGGTTCTAGATGAATATATTTATTTTTATATTGTATAATCTAATGGCTAGTACACAGTGCCCTATGTAAGGCAGATTTTCGATCAGAATAAAGATCACAATGATTTTAACAGATTTGTCTGGCAGCCACCCAACAGCTACTTTATTGTAATGAGAATAAAGCCTCGAATACACTAGGGGACCAATGGAGCGACATGTTGCGGACCATGGCGCTCGACAACTACGTGAATGTGCAAGCCTACAAATGACGCGACACTGACGCGGGATGCGTGCGCTCGCTCTCGAAGCGGGAGCAAGCAACATGTCTCGCGTCACGTAAAATGTTTCGGAACTTGTTGCGAGACACTTTGCAACGTTGCAGCGACACGTAGATTGAGTGTTGCGCGTCATGTTGCGGGACAAAATGTCCCCTAGTGTATCCCGAGGCTTTAAGATCACTGTGATTTGGACAGTGATGCAAAATCAGAGGTAAAATGACTGAAAGGAAGGCGCTGTCCAAGTCTCCTCTGGCTGCTTTTTGGAGATAAAAAAAAAGTATTTATTCAAGTAGGTAATGGTCTAGCCAGCGAAAACAAATCAAGCCAATCATGACCTCGGAAAAGGCCTTCATTCGTCATTGTGTAAGGCGGTTATCACACTACACTGCACCCAAATTTGTCTGCTCAACAATGTAAATAACGCAATGAATGTTGTTGAACTGTCAAAATTAAAGCTACTGCCCCACTGGTGCGGAGTTGTGGTTTTTAACGATGACTGTAGTCCGCACGTAGATGACGTGTCAGTGTGTTATACCCTGCGGTTTGTGGTATACAAATCAAGATTCTGCAGTCATAGTTAAAAACCGCAGCACCGCACATCAGAGCGTTGTCCGGTGCAGTGTGGTAATGGCCTAATAGCCAAAACATGTAACTGATTATTTTTAAAAGCTTTACGATCATAATCTAATAAAGTATGATCTAATAGAAAATTTCGTTCATTAGCTGTTAACTGTTATCCATTATGTAACTAACTAGTTTTACTAATAAAATGAATATTAATTGATACCTACATAATTTTATTTTTGCAATTATTGTGAAGTTTTAAATAAAAATTATACTCGCATTTAAAAAGCTTTAATATCTAAATATTAACATTTATAAATATATCTTATACGTTGTTGCACTTTTGCGTATACATAGTTATTACTACAACAGAAAGCAACCCAATATAATGTTAGGTACAGACGCCAGCACATCAAGCTACTACAATCTGTCAAATTTCTTTAATAGATTTTCAACTTTATCGCTATAGCATTAAGGTTCGAGGTTGATTGGGAGAATTTGACAGTTTCTGGTAGCTTTACCTGCTAGCTTCTGTACATTGCGTAATGATAACTCTCCTCGAACGAAAATATGAAGAATTCGCAGGTATGCTAACAGAACGAAGAGGAAAACAGTGCAACATAAAACATTTTCTTTTACAATAGCTCTTACAACGATGAGCATGATTAATTTTGTACGCCTGTTTAATACAGGCGCACAAATACCTACCTCGTTCTTGTTTCACTAAAATACAACTAAATCCTAGGATCATCTTCGCCTAATTTGACCATTTTCTCCGAAATTTCCCAAACCTTTTTGGCTCTGGTCATATTACTCACAGAACTCGACAAAGAACTTTCCCTGCAATCAGAAAAGTATTTTCCGGAAACCTTTTCTAGTTTTTCATCAACCGCCAACATGACTGTGGTCTGGCAACCTTGTTCAGGGTTCTTGAAGAAGCATTTGCTTATCGGGAACAGCATCCAGTTCAATGGAGGAGGCACGGAGCTCCAAATTCCGGTTTCAATCAAGCCAGGATGTAGACAGTTCACTGTTACTCCTGTACCCTCCAATCTTCGGGCTAATTCTCTTGTGAAAAGTATGTTGGCTTCCTTAGAAGCGTAGTAGAGGTACCCTGGTAATGTGTCAACTGGGTTTGGGTTTTCAATATTAAATGCTGCAAGGCGATATAAGGACGAAGCGACTACCACTATTCTCGATGGGGCACTTTTCTTTAGCAGATCAATCAAAAGATGTGTAAGCAAGAACGGTCCATAATGATTGGTTTCCATGGTCATCTCGAGGTCGTCAACAGTCTTCCTCTTCTTGAAGGTATCTGCGTAACCAGCGTTGTGGACCAGCACGTCTAGTTTTGTCTCAGTTTTGTTGATGTCTTCGGCAAATTCTCTGATGGATGCGAAGGAACTGAGGTCCAGTTTCTTGACTACGACTTTCGTGTTCTTGGTTGTGTCGATGATGTCGGCTGGAAAATTAAATTGTTGGTGTTAATAGGTACATAATTATACTCTTTGCTTTTGAGCAGTGGAGGTAACGTCCGCAACTAACAAGTTGTAGATCGTAGGTTCGAACCCTGACAAGCGCCTTACTTTGTGTAAATGATTTTAAATTTCATGACCATTGCTCTCAAGAAAAAATTCGAAGACATGTGACATCTACCAAGCCGCTCTGGCCCCGCGAGGTGAACACTCCACTTCTACTGGCTACTGGCCCACTCCCTCTCACAGAGAGGAGGCCTCTTCGTCCCATGCAGTGGAAACATTGTAAGCTGATTATGCTGCTCTTTTGCACATAGCATTAAAACTCAGTCCGGGAAAAAAATAATAATAACACGGTAACAAGTCTTTGGTTGTCGGGCCAGGTAATCACAGAAGCAAAACCAATATTCTTCGAAGTAATGGCTTCTATTGCATTTGAACTTGTATAGTCACTGTCAAATTGTAACTATTGAACATTCGACCTATTCGCATTCACATACATACGTCACCTCTCACAGAGGCACTCCTAAATTGCGTCCCAACAATAGAAGTTTCTCCAAGTTGAACAGTATTGATTGGTACAAACGAATTGGTAAAGGCTAAACTTTATCCAAACGCCCAATTATATTTATCCTTCCTCACCAATTTGTCCCCAAGCACAGAAATTAAATAATACAATTACCTTTAACTTTCTCAGCAACTTCCAAATTCCTGCAAGCCATGATGACCCTGGCTCCTCTCTTAGCTAGTTCCCTCGCAGTTTCCTTCCCAATCCCACCGGTACATCCGGTCACAATCACGGTTTTCCCATCCATCCTCGTGGGCTTCCGGTACTGTCCACAAGTGTACTTGGCGAAGAGTCTGATCGCGAAAATAACGCCGAAAAGACCAAGGATTGCGAAGACTGAGGCGATGATGAGTACCGGGAAGACCCAGTAGAGGTAGCTTGCTTTCCAAGCTTCGGCGACGATCATGTCTGGAAAGAGAGGTAAAGTTTGGTTATTGATTAATATATCTGATAACAAATAGAGGTCTGCTATCAACCGTCCTAAAGCCGCCTTGCACGAGACAGGGGCGCGGATACAGAAGGGGTGGGGGGCAATGGGTGCAGTTGCCCCCGCCCCCCCTAGGCTTCGGCCGAACTGAGTCTAAAACTCTAAAGGAGAATGCTGAAAAAAAGACCCAGCTCCGGCGGGGTAAAAGAGATGTCTCTCAAATTATCAATAATAATAAGTAAGTTATAAAATAATAGCCATTCATGATCGTGATGCTTACTGGCAAACATATAAAAATTGCCAGTTTTATTATTCACGTGTCGATTTAAAAAACTAGTTTAATTCATTATTCTATAATATGATGTTAAAATGCTAATGCTCCTACAAGCAGTCCTCATATCTGTTTATCGAACTATCATGGCCTATGACCATGAGATTAACACGCAACTCTACCTGCCGTGACTTCTTATTGTATGTAGAGACGCCAGCACATCAAGCTACTACAATCTGTCAAATTTCTTTAACAGATTTTCAACTTGCTAAAGCATTAAGATTCAAGGTTGATTGGGAAAATTTGACAGTTTCGGGTAGCTTGACCTGCTAGCGTCTGTACCTAAGAACATTGACCCTTGCTGTTACTGTAAAGCCCTTTACACACACGTTTTTCTTGCCGTGATAAACTATACCGTTTATTTTTATAAACCGTTTATTCGCCGTGTGTAGGTATGCGCGGTCGTCAGTGTTGTATGGATCGTAGTAGGTAACCTTGTTGACGGACACGTTTCTTCTACGGCGCGGTTTATACAGACGGTTATACGGACGAATATTATTATAGGAAAAATAATAGCTGACCTATTTCGATTAGTAATAATAGGGGGGGGGGGGGGGACTATGGTAATATTTATTTTTTCTTTTTATTTTTTGAACTTTGCCCCACACTAGGAATTTCTCTCCTGTGTCGTGCGTTTACAGACATAAACTCACATACACAAACAGCCAGACCCGGAACAACTAATTGTAGGTCATACAAATATTTGTTCCGTGTGGGTATCGTACCCGCGACACCCAGCGCAGCAGTCAATCGCTTAACCACTGCGCCAACCGTGCCGTCAGACAATACCTAGACCGTATTTCGGCCATGGCAGCCAATCTCAACGGAGACCTTCGAAGCCGGAGATATTATAGTGCAGGAGTGTGTATGAAGACACTCACATTCCTCACTCTTAAAGTCCGATGCAACGCGGCAATCCTATACGATCGGACAACGGAGAGAGATCAGGGGGTCTACTCCGAGTAGTATCGGCCGAATGTTCGGCCGTTTCCTGCTACGAAGTTACTATTTGGTTCGGTCGGTTCCGATCCTACACTCCTACACTCTCTCGATTATTGACTATGGTCCCGACCCAACTGAGCCGATCCGAACTTTTTTCGCATTTTTCAATAATATTCGGTTCGGCCATGTGTCGGTCCGATCCAAACATTCGCACTTTGCACTTCGGAGTAGGCCCCCAGGCGCCGTCGGGCGGGACACACCGCCAACTTCCAAACTCCGGGATGTTACTCAGAAATTCCTATTAAAGGAAAAATCCAATACAAATAATAGGTACCTAACCCGATTAATATTTTGTGTCAAGTGTATCAAATACCTACATTAGTAATTAATTCGAATGACCTAAATTCAGCAGGAGTCTCTAACACGTGATGTGTAATCAAATTAATTTCGTAACATAGTTCAGTATTGTTAGTATCACAAGCGAAGGTCAGCAGTTTGATAATGCATTGTCTTGCAAATACTAATCATATGTTACTGCAATCAATTAGTGGGTTAATGTGTGCTCACCATGGTCAAGGATTCAACACGAAAAAGCCTAGCTTTGTCAATATGGAATGCAATAAATGAATATGAATATGAAGAAAGTAAGCCGGTTTTACTTTTACGCAGTCGGATAAAAAGAGATACCTATTGTTGTGTAGATGGATCAACATCTTAGAGTACCTATACCTCCAGGGTTGTTGATTCTAACACTGCTGGGAAGCTCGGCAAGTTGAAGGCGTAGATATTTGTGTTTGATACGTCTTTCTCATAGTTGTGATTCGGTACGCTTTCGGGCCGAATAGAACGTCAATCAATCAATGTTTTAGGAGTTCTCTAAACGTTGTTCAGAAATTCTAAACTCGAAACTTTTGATCGTTTAATTCAAATAGACGACCACTATGCTTTCGACCACTAAGTAGATATTTGTGTGTATGTAATATCATAATAATTGTGTAACACAGCCACAATCTGAATCATTTTGAAGGATATTGCTAATCCATTGCTTCATATGTTCGAAAAATGTGTCTGCTCAACAACGTAAATAACGCAATGAATGTTGTTGAACTGTCAAAATGAAACCCATTACTACTGATAGTATGTTAGGCAATTAACCCATTTATTCATTAACCAATTAACCCAAATAAAGTCACATAAGTACCATGCAACCTTAGCCACAGCCCTAAGTGAACCAATAGCCATGAAAAGGCTCAAACGACACCACCTATGGGACTTTATTGAATAAAGCCTAAACAATTTTGAGAGGCAGATTCTTCGCTGGAAGAATGGACCTCAGCAGTCAATATCCGCACAAAAAAATCTGCTAAAGGTTTACAACCGATTGCAAGATAAAAAAAGAAAAAAAAAAACGCAATTAACCCGCTGAATACTGTCACGGAACCAAGCAGGGCTTCTAGATAAAGGTCCATATTTTTGTAAAATCTTAAGTTATCGAATAAAAATACTCACAACTATTCAATCGAACCGCATCTAAACATTTAAAAAACCATTAAGTATGGTTTTTCAAGAACACCGTTCACCATTAAATGACCAAGGAAACCAATTATAATAAAACGAATAGAAGATGTTGTCTATCACACTATCCATAGCACACTGATGAATATTTAAACTTAATGTTTTCTCAGCAACATTTAATGGCTTAAAAAAATCATTATGGCTGGTTCACATTGGTGAAGTAACTTATTGTTATTACAGTAAGACGTATTAAGTATTAGTATACTTATTGTTATTAAGTAGTTAAAGTAAAGAGCTTCGACTTGCTTGTGCACTTGAAGATAAAGAATAATTAAATAGTTGTGACTATTTAATTATGCTTGTGCGCTTGAAGATACATAATTAAATAGTGGTGACTATTTAATTATTTATTTTAAAATTGCAAATAGACACTTCAATTTTAATTATTTGTACAGACGCCAGCAGGTCAAGCTACCCGAAACTGTCAAATTTTCCCAATCAACCTTGAACCTTAACGCTATAGCGATAAAGTTGAAAATGTATTAAAGAAATTTGACAGATTGTAGTAGCTTGATGTGCTGGCGTCTGTACCTATAGATAAATACTGCGCACTAAAACCAAACAACAGACGTTACACAGACAGCCGCTAAATTTAAGTAGGACTGGGCCGGACATAATAATAATATCCCTGGACATTTCACACAGCACCATTTGTCCCAAGCTAAGCAACCTAATGCTTGTGTTATGGAAACAAGATGGCTGATAAACTACTTATATACATTTTTTTTATTTTTTTTATATTATAGATAGAAAAACACCCAGACTCGGAACAAATACATGTAGGTCATACAAATATTTGTTCCGTGCGGGAATCGAACCCGCGACACGCAGCGCAGCAGTCAATCGCTTAACCACTGTCACTCTAAGCCCACTTCACCTAACTTTTCACGGTGAGATTTTTACAGAATCGATCAGCTGGACTAGTTAATAATACTCCACCAGTCCACTTCACTAATATGAACTAGGCTTTAGGTAGGTGCATGTACTTACCTACAAATTCGAAGCGAGCTCAAGGTTCAAAGTATAACACAATATGCTTATACGAGGTTATAACATAAAAAAATATTATTTTAACTAAGTAGGTGAACAGAATTCGGATAAACAATGTTCTGTAGAATAATAATTTATGCGAATTGATTGATTACTTATTCGAGAGTAAATTTGTAAGGGAAAAATATTAAAAAATAAATACAAATAGGTAGGTAACTTAAAATGTTGATTGAAGTACCTATGTCATTATTTGCCCGATGTCTATAAAGCTGTTTAATATAATCTACGTTCGCGATAAATTTTCCAGTCATGTAAACAAATATGAGTTATTGGAAAAATAACTTTAATTCCTACATAATAAATTCCAGTTTACGATATCACTTCAAACATTTTTAAGACGTTTTAAATAATGCTTGTCACTCTGAAATCAACTTAATTCCTACTGCAATAAAGTTGATATTTGTTGAACTTGAAATAACATAAATTGGAAACGTGAGTAAGCCCTAAGTAGATATCTGAATATCTAACTTTACCTATTATACAGCGTGTTTCAGAAAGGTGTGGTGGAACAGTCGTCTAGGGAGCTGCCAATCAATCGATTTAAAACAGTGTTATTCAAATGGCTTTTAAAAAAAGACATTCTATTCTGTGAAGGAGTATATGGACTTTAAAGATTGACACTGACATTTACTTTTATAATTTGACAAATACTTGACATTTTAAAATTTAATATGATTAATGTAGGTACACTGTTGACTGCTGCTGCTGTTGCTGTTCACTTTGAATATTGGTTGACCTATTATTGGCGACTGTATGGTCTAATATTTTTGTTTACCTATTGTTAAGAAACGCTGTATACATAAGCTGTTGGTTAACCTATAATAAATAAATAAATGTAAACTATATTCAAATTTTAATTATGTTTCAAATTAACGTTATTTCAAGATAAACAAATATCAACTTTTTAATGGTTATTAAGTTGATTTTAGAGTGACTAGCACTATTATAAAAATGTTTATGAATTAAAGTTATTTTTGTATAAACTCATATTTGTTTACATTTTTGGCGAATATGTCCTGGTTGCTGATTAGGTACCAATTTTCTAATAATAATTTTCTAATGATTTTATAATCTGTCATGCTAGTTTTAGCGCATTGTTTTTGAACTGTTATTTCTTTAATAGATATTCAACTTTATCGCTAAAGCATTAAGGTTCAAGATTGATTGGGAATATTTGACAGTTTCGGGTAGCTTGACCTGCTGGCGTCTGTTCTACAACTTGCAAATAAATTTCATTTTAAATGAAATAAATAAATTTAAAAAAATCTGCTGTTACATACAAAAGTGCAATACGCGATCAACATGTATGGAACAGCTAATAAAAAAAAAACTGTTGAACAATTTTAACGTGTGGGGGTTCAGAATCATGTACACACGGCTACACATCAAGCTATACATTTCCAGTTTTAGCTGACCTCGCATTGTATAGGTTTTTCGTACAATCAGAAGTCAGCTTATACTGGAAATGTATAGCTTGATGTGTAGCCGTGCGTACTAAATCCATGGTAACAAGTTGCGCGTCGATTTCCCTGCTATCCTGTGACCCTGTATAAGTTCAGTTTGATGGTCGGTCATCATAAACAGCCTATAATGTTCCCACAATTGGGACACAGGCCTCCTCTCCGTGGGAGGGAGTGGGCCGAAATCCACCACGCAGGCCCGTAGTGGAGGTTGGTAGATGTCACATGTCTTCGATTATTTGGTTCTAAGACATGCCGGTTACCTCACGATGTTTCCCTTCACCGTTTTGAGAGCAGTGGTGATGAAATTATATAAGTATACAAAGTAAAGTGCCTGCCCAGATGGTCTGTGCCACATCTTTAAATATGACCACACTTTTCTGATTTCTGAGGGGCTTGTGGCTAAGTAATAACAGCCGCACGGGTCGATCAATCAGGATCAAGGATGAGTGACCATCTTTACATACCAAGAGCCCTCCGTGCCTCGGAAAGCACGTTAACCCGTTGATCCCGGCTGTCACTCGTGGATCTTTGACAGTCGCTACGGTTCGTCAGAAGCCTGAAGGTCTGACAACCAGTCTTACCAAAGGGTATCGTATTACCCAGTAACGGGGTTGTGGAGGTCAGATAGGTAGTCGCTCCATGTAAAATACTGGTATTCAGCTGCATCTGGTTAGACTGGAAGCCGACCCCAATATAGTTGGGAAAAGGCTGGGCGGATGATGACATTTCTGATACACGCTGTAAGCACCACACACCACCACACCACACGCTATAAGAGTTTCTGTTTGTTTAGGTGTGGGTCAATCTTGGCGCTTCCGGCTAAACAAAACTTGTTTGATAATCAATACGAAAATGAGGCTTATGTAATTCGTAGAACTTTGATGTGGCTTTATGGATTGACTGCGACTTGTCGAGTGTTCGCAAGCGCTACTGCTGAGCATGAGGTTCTGGGTTTGATTCCCAGGTCGGGCAAAGTGATATTGGAATATTCTCAGCAGTAGCCTGGAGCCTGGATTCTTGCCCGGTTGATAGTAATAGGCTCGTCCGCTATTACATGGGACTTAAACATGACTGGCGAAATGTGGTTTGTACTATAGGTACAGCTCTGCCTAACTCGTCGAGGATTACAGGCGTGGTGTTATGTAAGAAATGGTGGCTTATGTAATCCGTAGAAAGACCTTTTGACCTTGCTGTGGCGTCTTAGATTGGATGGTATGTATGTATATTGTATGCTTGGCCGATGCGTCAACATTTTTTGTTCGACTGACTTGGTTGCTACTTATTATTATTAGCCACTAAGGTACCACTGCTCTATTCTCTCTAATAAGCTGCCACTCTTTCCACACCTCTCTCTGTCCAGGGCTGCCAAGAACCAATCTTTATTAAAGGAGTCCAGCTCATCTCGACACTTGGAAAGCTGCCACGCTTAAACGGAATAGAGCTGGACAGTTCTGCCGCGTGTCAGACGATCAGTAGGCTAAAAACTTACGACCAAGTGGGTCCAGAGGGCCGGGTAGTTGCGTAACACACTAACAGAAGGAATGGCTTTAGTTTTGACAGTTCAACAACATTCATTGCGTTGTCTACGTTGTTGTGCAAACACATTTTTCGAGCATATGAAGCAATGGATTAGCATTATCCTTCAAAATTATTCAGATTGTGATTGATAGATTACGCATTAAGGGTGCCGCTTAGTTGATGCGGGAGAAACTCCGCCCATGGGCTCCCCCGATGACGTAGTCCCCGGCCTCAGCTCGTGGAGGGCGTGGTGAGCTGAGCTGACCTCCTCAACCCATTTACTGGGTAATACTATACCCCTTGGTAAGACCGGTTGCCAAGCTTTCGGGCTACTGACGACCCGTAACGACTGACAAAGATCCACGTATGACAGCCGGGATCAACGGCTTAACGTGCTTTAATTCCGAGCGTCTTGGTATGTGAAGATGGTCACCCATCCACGGACCAACCGCGGCAAGCTATGAAACATATGAACGTTTTTGAACCACTCAAACATATATTATGAAGCAATGGACTAGCAAAATCGTTCAGATTGTGATTGATAGTGTTTTACACAAGGGTGCTGGAATACTAAATATGTAGATTAGTAGAGTAGGTCAGTAAAGTATCTAGTTATCCTATATAGTTTGCAGTTTAACTAGAGTAGTCATTGAATTGAGGTCATCGACCCACCTGTACAAGGTCAATGGCCATTGAATACAAATTACGAGCGTAGTTTTCTGAGAAATGTCGCAATTTTGATACATGGGCAGAATGTATTGTTATTTGATATTCAAGTCATGAATGACGGACGCAACATGGCTTACAAGTTCGCGACTTTTTTGATCATCATTTTTTTTTTTTTTTTTCTTGACAATGGGCTCACTCTTGACCTCAATCCAGCCCAGAGGCAGGGATGAGATCTACGGTGGAACGAGCTTGCCCAGAAGAAGCCTATTCACTCTCGCCCTGAATGGTGACCTCCACAGCCTAGGTTCACAATATACGGGGTCAAATTAAATTAGCCAGCGAAACTCCGCAGCCGTGATGGGTATCGATATTCAACTATGACATAAATTAATTTGATGGTTTTTTTTCTAGGGTCATCGACCACATAGTGTATATTCATGTTTCAAATTTACGTTATTTCGACATTTATTTTGTTCTATCGTATTTATGCCAAAACCATTCTCGTCTGTAATCTGCATTCGCGACATATTCGCCAAATATGTAAACAAATAGGTATGAGTTTATGGAAAAATAACTTTAATTTAATACCTACATAATAAAGTTCAGTTTACGCTACAACTTCAAACATTTTTATAACTTTTTCAATAGTGCTAGTCACTCTGAAATCAACTTCAACTCAATTCAACAAAGTTGATATTTGTTTAACTTGAAATAACGTCAATTTGAAACAAATACAATTTGAATAGTTTGAATAGGTTCCTAATACCACCCTCACCACCCTATCGTAAAACCTCGTCACCCTATGTAAAATTCCTACATTTATGTATGTAATTTATACGGTGTATATAATAAAGATTCATATTATGGTGAAAACAATATAATAATATTAAATAACCTTGTGAAGGCCGCAGGAATTCGCTGGATGCGAGAATCACAAAATCTATGTCCTGCAATGGATGGCTTTCGGCTGAAATAATTAACATTATGTAGTGACAGTGACATAATAAATAGTACCTACTCTATTCTTTTCTATTATACAATGCGTAGTAGACATACCTACCCAAACAAAATGGTTTCTTTGTTAACTTTCTCTTTCACCATGTTGTGGGATGTTGCCATGAGATGTCAAATAAAGCCAACAAAAGACGACGTAAGTTCTACATGGTTGTCGTTGTCGCATTTATGGGGTATTCACGTTGTGGTATAACCCAGTAATTATGGAAACGGCACCAAATTCACCTTCCACTGCAAAAATATGGCGAAATGAAAAGAAATTCTGAAGACGCTTGAGTCTAGCTGCAAAACCAGGTAATTTCTATGCCATTAGAATTGGAACAAACGAGTAGGTAGGCTATATAAAGTCTCAACCTAATCGGCTAGTATTAAAGAGAAGAGGAAGTTGTCCAAAATAATCTTGTGAGTTGCAAGATCCAACAAGGGAAGCTGAATAAAAGCTTGTAAAAGAAGCCTAGGGGAGGTCGCCCAAGGCGACTGCAGCGTTATAGTCGGAAAAACACCGCGGTACAGTCGCGATTTAATATCGATTCAGCATCGATACAGTCGTGCGTTGTAGTGACCTGTGAATGCCTGTAGACGCTATCATCATCATCATTTCAGCCGAAAGACGTCCACTGCTGGATATAGTCCCCCAAGCACCTTCACTTCGATCGGTTCTGTGCTTCTCGCATCTAACGGGTTCCTGCGGCCTTCACAAGGTCGTCGGTCCACCTCGTGGTAGGCCTTCCAACGCTAACGGCTTCTGGTACGCGGGACGCTATATATGTACTTAGTTGTAAGATGACAAGAGACAACGTGGTCGCGTTGTCTTTGTTGCTTTTACGGAAGCAGAAGCCATCAGCGTAGGCTTGAGCACCGTAAATCTTGGGTGCAACCATATAATAAAGGAAGGTTACGTGGTGGCTATTAAGTAACAACTTTTTAAAAACTAATAAAGTACAGGTAAATATTTAGAAAATGTTATAGAATGTCATATTCAAACATTTCGCTCTTTTTACCCGATGTCGCCCGAAACGGTCACGCGTTAGTAGCGAAGTTGAAGCGATACTCTGCGTATTACTACAGGGGCCGTATTCTATATGACACAATTAACGAAACCGCACGAATTGAACGCGAGACTGGTGGAGTTAGCTAGGGAACTGACGTGGTTTCGAAGTAAGGAATCATTGAGTGGTCATAGTGAATTAGGGCTCTGAATCGCTTCTGCCGCGCGTTGCAAATGCGACAAACAGCCGAACGAAGCGATATAGGCGCGTGTTGACGAAACGCGCTATTGTATCGCTGTGAAAAGTCGCCGTAGGCTACCTCTACCTCCCTAACGGTTTCCTTATACTATGATTCCCAACTTTAACAATACAATAACCATTAAAAAGCACATTACATAACGACCATTGCCGCATTAAAACAATAACTAATTGCAATTTAATTAATTACATCCATTATTACAAGGGAAAGTGCAAATGTTCTTTAAAATCAGTGACGCATAGAACCTTTCACATTTTAGAGAAATGAGCAAAAAATTGGAAACAAAATAGAAGAATATATTTACGGTAACTGCGGGCCCGGCCCTGAGGTTGAAGTAAATAGGTATAAGAGAAAAAAACTACGCAAACATGATCGGAATTGATGAAAATTGTTGCCTAATAAATTTTCTCGCCAGGTGGTCTAACTGCCCCTAGTACCTAAATGATCGTCGGTAGTCAGAGAGCTACTAGCTACTACTACTACTACTAGCTACGTCATCAATTCATCATCATCCACACCACAGCCCAATTTATACGAATAGGTACGTATTATTGAAGCCAGCTCAAAACAACCCAAGAAGAGTTAATAAAGTTTTTATGGGACCACCCCTGAGGTATAACCTGGTTAATAAAAAAAAAAATCTTCTGTTTCATAGTAAAATTGCAATACCTACGCGGTCAAAATGTATGGAACAGCAATATTTTTTTTTAATAACCGACGAAAAATTTCGACGCTATGGGGTCTAAACTCATGTGCTGTATCCATGGTTACAGTTTGCGCGTCGATGTATGCCACCCTGTATATAACAATAACAATATCCTTTCAAATAAAAAAGTCGGATAATGAAGTGCTTATAATCATTTCACGTTTGCCACCTTGGTCCAATGGCCGCACTAAACGACTGTTTACCGTGAAGTCTCGGGATCAATTACTAGGCCAGGCAAAGTAGTTTAAAATGTTGAGTTGCGTTAATATGTTAGAAGTAAAAAAATGTACCATTTTTATTAATAAAAATAAAGTTTTTTAATAGTTTTAGTTAGATTAGGATATTGTATTTTAATTTAAATAATTTGTAGTTTATTTACTATTAGAAGTTTGTAATATTAGATACAATAATTTTGAAAGAAAAAAAAAAACTTGTAACAAAAGAAAACTTCATAATAAGGTAATTTTCTTTTCACGCAAAGCCGTAGCGCGAAGTTCACCAAAGAAATATGGCGAGAAGTTCTTAACCACCAACATATTATCCACGGAGTACAGAAAGAAGGTATTATCACACAAACTCACCTTTTTCTTTAATAAATATTTCAGGCCAGTATTCCGTAAGCACTGCACTTGATACTCGCGTGTGAGCCGGACGGATGTCGAGTTAGCACTGACCTGACAGGCTTTCCACTCTCGTTAGAGAGCTTGCTAACGTAGATGTCACAGTGCGAGCTAGTGGACGCGACTACTCGTATAGTTAGGTGGTCAAACAGTCGAATCACCAGACGATTTTTTCTGTAAAAATTTGTAAATCCATTCTTTTCTTTTTTAAAAACGTGGCCGTGGAATTTCTTCTGTTTTGTGGGTGCGTTTACAGACATATAAACTCACATACACAATCAGCCAGACCCGGAACAACTGTAGGTCATACAAATATTTGTTCCGTGCGGGAATCGAACCCGTGACACGCAGCGCAGCAGTCCCCTCACTGCGCCAATCGTGTCGTCAAGTCCATTGACAGCTCACTTCAAGCTTACTTCAGCTAAGTGTTCACGGTGAGATTTATATAGAATACATCGGCAGTTCCGAAGTTAGTTACCTACCGAACAACCGTTCTGCAATAGTTTTAGGGATTTCGACAACTTACCACACCACTTGAAAGACAAATTGTGTTGAGGACACTGCTGTATACAATGTGTAACTGAATTAATGCACATGATGAAAGTAGCTTGTTCAAAATCGTTTTATTATATATTTCTGACGTTATTAATACAGGTAATTACAGTACGCTGTACAGTCAGAATCAGAACAAACAAAAATGGACAAAGTACCCAACACTACGCCAGACCCTTATACGTGTGCGACTGCGTGCGTACCTACGTAGATTTGCAATATGACAACAATTTTTTTCCTACAATCAGTGTAACAAATTTAATAAATAAACAATGTTTTATACATAATAGGAAAAAAAAAATAGTGTAACAGAATCTAATCTAATTGAGGTGTTTCGTGGTGTCCATTAATACCGGGACATGTTGTATATTATGACAAATAGGTATTAACACACTTCATTAGTCGATCCACATAGAAAACGAATTGGAGTATCGGGTCAGCAGAATGCATAAAAAAAACTAAGTCTTATTTGAACGGCTTGTTATATTTTTAGTAAATAGTATGTATGTATATTATAGGTTTATAACGTACGTTGTGTAGGTACTACAATAGGTACCTATTTTATTTATAATTCAATAGTTTTTTTTTATCATTGTTCCTCTCTACCAAAGCAACGGCCATCTTATCTCTTCACCACCCTTGGTTGACTAGTAGAAAATTCCTAAGCATTAAGTCCGCCTGTGTACCTATTTTGTGTGCGAAAAGTTTAAATAAATAACAGCGCACAGTTATCTTTCAGTCGACCGCGATAAAACGCTTTTCGTGTGTCTAATATTTTAAACTGTACAACTATTGGAACACCTAAACAATAATACTATATAATCACCACGCTAGTATTCGTGACCAGCATGAATGCATGATGTGATGATTGCGTATTCCTACTTATAGATACTTTTTTTTTTTTTTGTGGATGGGAAATCATCAAATGACCCCTCCCGCTCTGGGTGGAGCGGAAGGGAGTGTCAGACTTTTACTGACTAAAACCCACCTGTGTTCCTTCCTTAGCCCTTTCTGTTCCAGGGCAGCGGTTAACCTTTCGGAAGATCCCGCTGCCCCGGCAGGCTTCGGCCCTATGGCCCCGTCCTCTGCTGACATCTCTTTGAGGCGCGCGTGGAACACAACGCGCCGTCCGGCACGGGCTACTTATAGATACTGAAGTTTGAATCGCATTCCGGAGAGAGATTTATAATAGCTCAATAGTTCAATCTATACCCATCTGCCATCTGCCTAGCCTTTTCCCAACTATGTTGGGGTCGGCTTCTAGTCTAACCGGATGCAACTGAATACCAGTATTTTACATGGAGCGACTGCCTATCTGACCTCCACAACCCAGTTACTGGGTAATACGATACCCCTTGGTAAAACTGGTTGTCAGACTTTCGAGCTTCTGACTACCTACCCGTAACGAATGTCAAAAGATCCACGAATGACAGCCGGGACCAACGGCTTAGCGTGCTTTCCGAAGCACGGAGGGGTCTCGGTATGTAAAGATGGTCACCCACCCACAGACCAACCGCCGCAAGCGTAGCTTAACCTAATCGATTTTGACAGTTCAACAACATTAATTGCATTATTTACGTTACGGAGCAGACACATTTTTCGGACATAATGAAGCAATCCTTCAAAACGATTGAGATTGTGATTGATAGTATGTTACACGGCAGTACGATTATGCATGATATTTCATGGCGATGCTGAATGGCGAGGATGCGGTTACAAGCTGAAATGCTGCAAGCTTTGACGACTGACGAACGCTGCTTACATTAGGAGGAGGAGTGAACCCATGATCGGTTACTGGGTAGCGTGTGATGTCGACGCATTCCTATTGTTGCAAAGAGCAGTGAATTATGAAATACCTAAAGAAGCCTTATTTTAGTATTGCTAAAACCGACATGTTTCCTACAGTACAACTCTGAACGGACAAGGATTTTGGAATTAGGCGCCATACTTAATAACTTCTATTCAGTTTAAAAGGCATCCAACGGTGTATTACATAAGGCTATTGGAGGAGGGTACCAAAACAAGCATAATTTTTTGGGAAGTGTCAGTTGTTTGTCATTTTCTGCTAAAGTATAGATTACATATTTTCGAAAGTTTCAGTTAGAGGCCAATAGAATAAAGTTCATTTAAAACAGAGGGGTGTTATAAGTTTAACGTGTGTATCTGTGTGTCTGCGCCATTGTAGCTCCCAAATAGCTGAACCGATTTTGTTTATTTTTATACGTATGTCATTTAAAACAGCACTACTAAGGCCTGATTTTTTAATAGTCAGATAATTTTTATCTCAGTAATAAATATTGCGGTTTGACAGCGTTTGTGTAGACACTATGTCATATTGTCATATTTATTCTTCAGTAGGTTATCTGACTATTGAAAAATCAGCCCTCAGTTGTAAGTAATACCTACAGCACTCTAATTACGTAACACACTATCAATCTCTATCTGAATCATTTTGAAGGATATTGCTAAACCATTGCATCGTACTTATGTTCAAAAAATGTGTGTCTGCTCAACAACGTAAACAACATAAGTTTTGACGGAAAGGTTGCAAAATTGGCATAAGACTGCTTGAAAAGCTTGCCTTGAACTTTAGTTAGTTTTTTTACCAAACCACGTTTCTGGCAACTTTGATAAAATGGTAGATGAATTTTATTGTGAGTTAGCACGCTACGCTACAGGACACAAAGGGCTATGCTAAAGAGTCAATAATGACTTAAATGCACCTCGATGTCTATGTAAATATCAATACACTTTGTTGCTCAAATTGTTGACTTAACAACGTTGAGTCAGCTTTAACGCGACGACTTGTACAGTCATGCAGTAAAGTCGTCTCTTGATTAATACTTTCTATATCCAAATAGGATAGAAAGTAAAAATTAAGAGTATTGACTATGGATTTTTATGGCAAACGGGTCTGGATCTGGATATACCATATACATACTATTAAAATTTAAGTAGCGCACAAATTAATAGTAGCGCCCCCCCTTTAATTAAGAGAGTCCTGCAGGGTAATTGCGTAAAACACCATCAGCAGTAATAGCTTTTATTTTGACAGTTCAACAACATTCATTGCGTTATTTACGTTGTTGAGCAGATAAATTTTTTGAACATATGAAGCAATGGATAATATGCTTCAAAATGATTCAGCTTGTGATAGTGTGTTACGCAATTAGGGTGCTGATAAGTCGGTGGCTTTGCTCCAAATCCAAAGCCCTAGCTACTGATTCTAGTGAACACAACAGGGGCTCACAGCTTACAGCCGGTCGATTCTGTAAAAATCTCACCGTGAAAACTCAAGTGAAGTGAGCGTGGAGTGCGCTGTCATTCCAAATAATGCTAGGGATTGACACTACTGACCACTCACATCAAGCTCACTTCGAATCGATCGGCTGTTATGGTTTTTGCAAGTACAGACGCCAGCACATCTAGCTGCTACAATCTGTAAAATTTCTTTAATAGATTTTCAATTTTATCGCTAAAGCATTAGGTTCTAGGTTGACTGGGAAAATTTGACAGTTTCGGGTAGCTTGACCTCAGGCGTCTATAGGTACATAATTCTGGATGCAACGTTGAAAATTTACGTCGGTTATCTATTTAAAAAAAAATTGCTTATCAGTACATTTTGATCGTGTAGATATTGCACTATTCTATGAAACAGCAATTTTTTTTAATAACCGACGATCAATATCTAGGCTGGATCCATGGTTGCAGGTTATGCGTCGATGTCCCAGCCACCCTGTAAGTTAATGTTACTAAACGCGTACTTTGGCTTAGATATGTTTCCATCTTTATCTTGCACATTGTAGTTTGGCAGTTGTATGACAGTAACAGAAATGACGCTTAGCCCAAGCACGTGATTATGTAATGTTTATAAAACTTGATCTCAGCAGTTTTAGTGCAAACTTTCCCACACGAACTCTTCGGGCCACAACAAAGAAAATCGTGAGCATAAAAACTGTTGTGCTCGACTGTACCAAACGAAACTTGTCATCTCACCGTTGCGTTGTCGCTAGCGTATTGTGAAAACGCAAATACATAGTTGTAGAAAGTGACGTTTTGGATCCAAGATGGCTGACATGTACTATCATGTAGTGGTATTTCTTGATGCCTTTGCCAATATTTGTGTAACTTGTTGTTATGTAGGTTTCTTCTCTTTCATGCTTTCTCCACCACATTCCAATGGATACTATGAAAACTATGATAGAAGTAGGTTCCTACAACGACTATTATATTGCATGCGCCCAAAGTTTTTGGTATGATATGAGTCCAGCACCCGAATTGCGTAAACCGTAAACACACTATCAATCTCAATCTGAATAATTTTGAAGGATATTGCTAATCCATTGCTTCATATGTTCGAAAAATTAGTCTGCTCAACAACGTAAATAACGCAATGAATGTTGTTTTTTTTGTACGCAATTAACCCGCTGAACCTGGTAAAAAAAGGCACATTAAGATATTTCAACTTTTTTTTTCAAGTTAGGAAATTCAATTTAATAAGTTCAAATAAATAAGAATCATTTCTCCTATGGTGTTGAAGAGGGGGTTGTTTGTTACCACTTTCTATCTGGGCTGTCGGCCTGCTTGACAACTAGTATTTACATGATATAAAAAGCTTAGCAGTCTTAAAATAATAATATGTACAAATATATAAAAAGGAGGGGAAATAATTATATATTTTTTTTAATCCGTATTATTTAAAGAATTCATCCGCATCGATGTTAACAGGAAAAGTGCCCAAAAGGTTGGCAGCATTGCTAGTGCTACGTCGTATGGCAATGCTGATTCTTTGGCCAAAAAATAGGCCAGCATTCACAGCTTCGTCTCAGTCTCAATCTGTCAAAAATACCTCTAATTTGCCTATATTTTTGACTAGGTTTTGACATTGATGGCCGCTGAGATGATATTAATTGTGACTAGATTTTGAGGGTTTTTAATTACGGGAATTGGCCTTCTGGTCACGTGAAGAGTCGACAACCACCTAATTATACTTATTAAAAAAAATGAAGGTTCCATAGACGCAGTGGTTCATTCGATTGGCTCCGCGCTTAAAGTCAAAGGCACAGGTTCGATCCTTGCTTGCAGGTTGGTAAAAATATTAACTATGACCTTTCTTTGTTCCTCTTTCAATTACTTACATAACATCAATCAGCTTATAATGTTCCCACTGCTGGGACACAGGCCCACTATCTTTGAGGCGAGTGGGCTATAATCCACCACGGGGCCCAGTATGGGTTAGTAGATGTCACATGTCTTCGAATTTTTGGTTCTAGAACACGCCGATTTCCTCACGATGTTTTCCTTCACCGTTTTAAGAGCAGTGGTGATATTTACATAAAGGAAAGAGCCTGTCAGGGTTCGAACCTACGACCTAAAACTAGAAAGTCACGGCCGATACCACTGGGCCACCAGTGCTCTCAATTACTTAACCATGAATATTCCAAACACTTGGCTCAAACGGTATACTTATTGTCACTTGTTCGCAAGCTATAGAAAGCTGGATTTCTATAGAAAATGTTCTGCTACAATACCGTTAGAACCAGCCTGGACTGACCCCCCTAACTGCATCTTTCCTCACAAACTTTAAGGAATGCTGAGAGGAGAGAGGTCGGGTTAGACTGGTCGTGCATTGCATATAACATAGTTAATGCGATGCACTTTATGTGATGGATGTGAGCCGCAAAATGGCGCTTTCTAATGGAGCTGGAGAAAATCTGAAATTATTGATTTAACGAGGTGCGGTGAAATAAAAAGCTGTGTCTCTAACTGTTTGTAGGAGAATAGATACGTAATGATTTCTGTGAGTGTACACAGATATGGCTCTGACTAGGTACCTAAACTCAGATTTTTAATATGCTAGACCAAAAAGGGTCGATCGCAGCTGTCATTTTAGTCTGAGGGGCAATTGTCGTAACTTTAAGAACCGTCAGTCAAAAATTCCTCCAACTTCCCTACATTTTTGACAAGTTTTTGACATTGATTGTCGCTGAGACGAGATAGCGACTATATTTTGAACTTTTTTAATTACGGGATTGCTACGTCCGAAAAAACACGCTGAATGAGCTCCTCGTTCGATTCTGTTAACTGACAGAAATCTGTGGGTAATGTGATGAATCCGATGGAGCCGGAGGTGTCAAACACATCTTCACTTTGATCTTGATGCAAAAACGTTCGAAAAAATTATTTGCTCAACAGCGTAAAAAACGCAATGAATGTTGTTGAACTGTCAAAATTAAAGCTATTGCTAGTTTTATTGTGTTACGCAATTGCCCCGCAGAAATAAACGACAGCTGCACTCCGTGTCTGTTACAAGAAGCGATCAAAGATGATCAACATACCTATTATAAATCCTTGGATTATATACAAACTCTTTAGCTACATATCCCACAAAAGAGATTCTATGTACAGATGCCAGCAGGGCAAGCTACCCGAAACTGTCAAATTTTCCCAATCAACCTTGAACCTTAATGCTGTAGCGATAAAGTTGGAAATCTATTAAAGAAATTTGACAGATTGTAGTAGCTTGATATGCTGGCGTCTGTACTATCAATCCAAACCTTTTTACTGTTACTGTTTGTAAGAAAGACTGGCCAAAAAAGGCACACCGCCAAAAAAACCTTACAAGTGTAGTCTGACAACCTTCAACATTTAACAAACACGAAATTTATACTGTCAAGCAATCAATACTAATTAAAATAAAGTATAAATATAATAATTTATTGATTATTTATAATATTTAAATGGTACAAGATGGCTAACATCGATTCTCCTATACCACTATCGGAAATCGAATCAGTGCTGGCTTGGGTCGATACTTTTAAACTATCGAGACCCACGAAAAAAATTAATCGGGACTTTTCTGATGCTGGTAAGGTTCTCATATTGATCTTCGATTGCGTCTCTTGTCAGTTCTTATGCTATGCAGGAATTTGACGGCTATGCCTGGCGTGTGGAAGAGATTGGTGCCGAAACTTCAAAAATGTACTACAAGCCTACATTCTTGCTAAGTTTGTCGGGATTATTGTACAGTATATTTGCCAAAGTCTTGTTGACATAATCAGCTTATAATGTTCCCACTGCTGGGACACAGACACAGGCCTCCTCTCTGTGAGAGGGAGTGGGCTGTCATGTACCACACAGGCCCATTGCGGGTTGTTAGATGTCACGTGTCTTCAAATCTTTGGTACTGCGACATGCCGGTTTCCTCACGATGTTTTGAGAGCAGTGGCGATGAATTAAAGATAGGTTCAGTGTGCCTATCTGGGTTCGGCCTCACGATCTACAACTCATAGGGGGGGGGGGGGGGGGGAGTTACCGCTGGGCCACCACTGCTCAAATATAAACTTTATTTTTATGGTTTGAAGTTGATTTCAGAGTGACTAGCACTATTGATAAAAGTTATAAAAATGTTTGAAGCTGTAGCATAAACTGAACTTTAATAAATTCATATTTGTTTACATTTTGGCGAGTATGTCGCGATGCGATTCTACCTTACATGACATACTGATTAGGATATACCAAGGTTCTACTGAGTCCAACAATTTATCCGCCTGTATCATCAAAATCATCACCAAGAACTTCTATTTCTGGCCTCGGATAGGCCACCCCAAGCATAAATGAATTTCATCATTTATTTTCATCACCATTGCTCTCAAAACGGTGAAGGAAAACATCGTGATGAAACTAGCATTGTCTTCGAATCAGAAATTCATAGACATTCATAGATTCAATCTGGTCTGGGCCCGTCCACTCCCTCACAGAGAAGAGGCCTGCGTCCCAGCAGTGGGAACATTACAGGTTGATAATCCTACTACTTACATATAATATTATAAACGTGAAAGTTTGTATGGATGGATTTAGGATGTTTGTTACTCTTTCACGCAAAAACTACTGAACGGATTTGGATGAAATTTGGCACACAGATGGTTTATAACCAGGATTAACATATACTATCTTTTTATCCTAATATTCCCACGGAATCGAAACTTATGCGGGTGAAACCGCGGGGCGCAGCTAGTGCTTTATAACATCATATCATTTTCTTTACCAGTCCTCCTCGCAGAAATACTGGCCATCCACTACCCAAAACTGGTGGAGATGCACAACTATCCACCCCGGAACAGCCACTCGCTGAAGCTGAACAACTGGATGACGCTCAACAGAAAGGTGCTGAAGAAGATCAAGCTGAGCCTGTGCTGCAACACCATGGAACAGCTTGCCAATTGTACACCAGGAGTCATTGAGAGAGTACTCGTTATGGGTGAGTTGGATTTGATATGGGAAAAGACGCTAAAGCCCAATATACACGATCTTTCCTGTCAAAAGGTTCAATAAAATTGAAGCCACAAGTGGCTTGTACTGTATAAACACTGTTTAGGTCACTGACCAATATTATAGAATTACGCTGGACTAAATATACGAAATGACAGTTGTTTTTTGTGCCGCTCGAGCGTCTCAGGAACTAAATTTGCCGCAAATGGACGTTTGGTTTTGCTACGTCTCTGACGATTTAGGTCTAAAACGTGGAAAAATACTTTTTTGTGAATTTTGTGTTTACTACGATATATTTAGATAATTTTTATCATGAGAGTAAGCTCATCTTGTAAAACTTGCTGTCAAAAATATTAGTTACACGGACGCTCACGTTGCTGTCAGCGCCAAAATGGCGATGTAGCGGTATCTACAAACGCCACATGCGAACAACGCGTCATACTGACGTCACGCAAATCCTGCATCTCGCAAGCAGAGTTTACCGTGCAATTAGAATAGATACAATTTCCCAATATCAATCGTTGGGCAATTGCCCGCCAGATACAACACTCGCCTGGTCTGAGGATCCTCCCTTTTTAATGGAGGATGAGTGAACTTTACACCCTGTTCCTCATGCCTCCATAGCGAAAATCAAATGTCTTCATTTTGTCATCGATAGTATGAAGTCCAGCGTACTTGTTTAATATAGGACAGTGAGTTTAACGAAAGTTTTGGAACAGACTATACAAAATATTTGTTTCTTCCTTCCAGTTCGAGACAAAATTCGTCGCGACGAGGATCTAAATAAGTCTATGAAGGACGCTGAACAGAACATGTCCAGCGGTGGCAGCTACTACGAGGCCTGCGGTGGTGATGGTACGAACTAGTTTATTTTTGTACAAGTTGTTGAATGATGTGATAAGGCAACGGTGCAGTTTAAAAGATCAAACATTTTTTTTTTTTTTCTTTCTTTCTTTCTAAACGAGTAAGCTTAATTAGGTGGTTTGGTCATGTTGAGAGGATGAATGAAAGATAAGATAATGATTTATTTTCTCATCACAATATAGGTATGTATAAGTACATCCAAAGATCAAGTACAATACATAAAAGTTTAAATTATACTGTGGGAGACTGGTGCCTAAGCTAGGCGTAAGGCCTGTATTTCAGGACACCAGGTCTCCAACCCTTCAGAAGCAGTAAGAAAAGGAAGAAAGGCAACTAACAAATGGTATTTACAAGGTAGATGTGAGTGGAAACGCCGGGAGAGGACGCTTAGCGCTGTATGCCATTCATGTATGAACGTAAACGTGGTAAAAGGAGTATGTAAAGTTCGTAGCAGGTGGCGTTCTGTACTTTCTTCCATGGGAAGAAGGCGTGAGTCTATGTATGGAATCGCGACATATTCGCCAAAAATGTAAACAAATATGAGTTTATGGAAAAATAACTTTAATTCCTACACAATAAAGTTCATTTTACGCTACAACTTCAAACATTTTTATAACTTTTTCAATAGTGCTAGTCAGTCTGAAATCAACTTAATTACTATTAAAATAAAGTTGATATTTGTTTAACTTGAAATAACGTCAATATGAAACATAAATAAAATCTGAATAGGTATACGTAGTTGTTTCCCGCGACTTCATCATTTTTTATACAAATATTTCGAGAATGAAATGTTGAGTACATTTCATTCTCGAAATATAATAATAATACTTTATTGCATTCCATAATGTGTACATATGATAGTTGGTATGTCAAAACATCGAATCAATTATGGCGCCAATCAAGTGCAATCCTTGTTATCTACTTACAAAAATAAAATCATTTATCAATGGCTATCATCAGTAATACAAAATACAATGTAGGTACGAGTACTAACGGTGTTTGTAGGTAAATAAACAATTACAAATAATGTTACAGAAAACGTACTGATGGTGCCGATTAAAATAAGGGTCAATGGCACGTTGGAGACGATGCAGCAGAAGGTGATCAGCTACGACACGTATTGCGCCCTTAAAGAAGAGCTGAAAGACGCCAAAGAAGCTGGCGATGTGTTAAGACAAAAAGTGAGTAGAGACGTTCAGGATACCAAAGAAGAAAAAAACGTGTGGGGTCGAGGGACCCCCGGCAGGAACGAAATTCAAAATGAAAATCCAAGATGGCGGCTGCGAATATTTGAAAATGTCGAAAAATTATGAAATATTCACAGCCGCAGTCTTCGATTTTCATTTTGACCTCACTATCAGTTTCAGCACCCTCGAAAACAAACCATTAAAACTATCTCTCTCTCTCTGACTTTTTCTATTATAGGTATGTAATAAAAAGTCGTATGGAGGGCGCATAACGCTTTTTCGTTACGTGACGGTTTTTTCCAGTTTACACCTACCGCGAGCTCAGTCCAAGACCTTCGTTTCAATAAAAAGTTTTGGACGATAATAACACATAGGTACTTACAAAATCTTATTTTTCATAATACAGGTTGATCATCTAGACAGCCTATTGCAACTAAAGGAAGAACGAATAAATGAGCTGCAGAAGCAACTTGAAAGAAAACAAACATGGCGGAAGGAGGTAGAAGTCCTGACAAGCAATATGACAATGAATTCTGACAGTACCACATCAAACCTGAACGTGAAACAAGAATGCATACTATTGCCCGTCAATACGAACTCCCTCAAAATTGTAGGATCAAGAAGTAAGATGGAAGACTCAAAACTTCCTGTCGCCAAAGACTCGTTTAAAACTATATCCATTCCTAGTCTAACCGATGTTGCTACCGCAGAGCTGAACGATACAGTGGATAGAATCAAATCTGATGTCTTCAAAGAAATCGAGTTGGGCGGCGAATTAGAAGAGAAAATGGAATGTTATCCAGAAATTTTCGAAGATTTCAAAGACAGTGTAATGAGACAAGACTTAACGACAATTCAAGAGACAATGCAGACAGAAGTAAATGATACTTCTTGCAGACCAATAGAATATCAAGATGTTCGGACTAGTTTGGTTAATTAGGTTCAATTCCGTGTGCTCCAACCACTAGAATATAGAAAAGCCAACAAAATATTAAACGTAACGAAAAATGAAGCCCTCAAAATAAGTCTAACGTTAATTGCATGTAAAACGTGTTTAAATTTTTTGAATATTTAGTAATCGTGTTTGTCGTATTTAAAATATTTATTAAATATTTTCGGATGTTCTAAATTGTGCCAGTCACACTACTAATAGTAGGTAGCTATATAAATATAATAAATAAAATACGTCTGTTATATTTCAATGTTTGTATTAGGTTTTAGTTTGTTTGTTACTATTGATTTAGAAATAAAAACTTTACACTATAGACGTTTCTTTCATTACTTTGCGTTTGCTTGGAATATGTCTAGCAAGCTGGGATGCTTCTCCAATATTTCCGAAATTTCTTGATATCTCGATTGCTTGAAGTCTGCTTCTTGCTGCTCTTTCCTGAAATAAACTTTCAGTTTAATGTTGATTTTAACATGATGTTGCTTGTATTTCATGTAGGTAGGTCGATGGTGATCTTTTTTCGCGCACTTGATTTTTAACTTACTGTTTAGCACCGAGAGTTGAAAATCCTACAGTTTTTTTTTTGGGGTTCGCTCTTTTGGATTCTCAACACCGAGAGTTGAAAACCAGTCCGCGGTAAAATCCCGTCACAATCACAATATCTTTACGGTCATGCGAACGTGTGCTCAAAGACGAATGATGCCAAAGCTTAATACTAGTGATAAAATGATCTTACTTCTGCTTCCAGCTGTCCATTTCCTGGCCGATTAATTTGAACCTGTCAAATTCTATTCTGTCGTCGAAGAGACATTCACGGTGAACAGCGTCCATAGCTAGCTTCACAGGCTCGAGGTCTGCGACTATACATGAAAATGAAACAATTACTTGTAGCTCAATGAACTAGTGTTTTTCTTGAATTCTATATACCATTATTTACATAGATTTCTTAATACCGTTGTAAAATAATTACCATTCATCTACCTGAAACTAATTAGTTCTTAAAACTATAGCTGAGGGAAGCATTATGATCTCTGCCAAGCCTACGAGTGATTGAAGCGTATAATCTATATATATAAAAATCAATTGCTGTTCGTTTGTCTCGCTAAAACTCGAGAACGGCTGGGCTGATTTAGCTGATTTTGGTTTTGAAATGTTTGTCGTAGTCCAGGGAAGGGTTAAACGGTCAGAAAATATGGAAAAAGGAGTAGGGTAGGAGTAGTGTAGGAGTAAGAAAGAAAGAAAAAAAGTTTATTTGGACATAGTTCGTGAAACACAAAATACAAAATTAATAAAATAACAAATAATGTTACAGACAACAATAGTGTGTGCCTCACGGCTGCGCCAAAAAGGTTCATTTCAGCATTAATGCCAGACAGATGCTGTCTGACGCTGGTTTTCTAATGAACCCTTAGGGAAAAGTAGGTTAGGAGTAGGGTAGGAGTAGGGTAGGAGTAGTGTAGGAGTAGGGTTGGAGTAGGATAGGGGGTAGGACACCACGCGAACGAAGTAGCGCCGGGCAGCTACAAATAATTTATATGGCAAAACAACGTTTGCCGGGTCAGCTAGTCTTTGTTGAAAATATTGCGATGAGGGCGGTTTTTACCTTGAATTTTTTGCGCGTTTTCGTTACGCAAAATACTAAGCAGTTTCTCAGAGGCAAAAGTAATACAAAAGGGTATCCCCTTTTGTATTACTTTTGCCTGAAAGAGATAAAGCAGGTGTCCCGCAGGGGTCAATGTTTGGTCCTCTAATAAATATTTCCAAAGTGAATTATGATCTTCTTGAGAGCTCTGCTCTCGGCGGAAGAATTTTATATCTCTCCCTCGACCCCACATCTTCTTACTTCTTTTTCTTAACTCGCTTTTTTACCACTGCTGGTGATAGGTCTCACAGTGATTCCATAGATTTCAGACTTTATAGCCAAATTGCCGTAAAGCACGAGGTATTTGGGAGAGTCATGCTTACAGCGGACGGTTTGCCTATAGCCAGGTTTACAATACATATAGCTGTAAAAACCTATTGCCATACGTGAATAAATAAATACAACATGGCTATAACAGCAGCAAGCAGCAATAACAGATGGTTTCACTATTCTAGTAATGGCTACTTACGATTAAATATGAAGTCGCTAGAGGCATGCGACCGCTCCGGGGCGTCCCGATGGCAAGTGCACGGTGGCTGAAGATTGAGATCCGAGGTCTGCACCCCGACGCCGGTGCTCAGCCATTCGGACAGAGGGCTCTGTGTACCACTGTCCTCGTCTATTTCTAAAGACTTCCTGTGCATCTTGTGTTCAATGCGTTCTTGTAGCATCTTGAGTTGTTCTGTTGGTTGAAGTAACTTTAGCATCACGCTTATAGAGATATGAGGAACAGGGTGTAAAGTTCGCTCATCCTCCATAGAAAAGGGAGGATCCTCCGACCAGATGGGTGTTGTGTCTGGTGGGCAACTGCCCAACGACGAACGGGACCAACACTAAAATCGTGAAAAAAAAATCAGTTGATCCATACCATTATGTCGAGTTATGCGAACATAATATATGGATCTATGGATCAACAGATTTTTTTTTTTCACGATTTCAGGGCTGGTCCCGTAGTAAAAGTTGTTCATAATGATGAGTACAATGACCCCTTTTAAGGATTAAAACAATCAAAATTTAACGGTGTATATACGGTCGAATTGAGAAACCTCCTCCTTTTTTGAAGTCGGTTAAAAATACGTTTACGTGCGGGAATTAGGCTCTGTTTCCCGCGCGCCGTCGTATAGCACGTTGTGATCCGACATTATGTAGCCTCATTTATATGTGCCTATGTTTGATAAGGCTATGAAATTAAAAAAATAATACCTAATGAAGTGTTTACCAAAAACAAATGCTTCCATAAACAAATCTTATTAGTACTTAATTGTTTAATTAAAATTGGGTACGGAAAAAAAATATAAATAAAGGTACATATTTATGTTAATACATTCTATAATTCAGTAAATAGTTGGGAAAAGGAGGTTAGCCAGATGATGGTAAGAAAATATGGTACGGTTGGATGGTATACCTGGGGTGCAAGTCTCATACTGTTCGAAGGTCTGCTCGAAGTGCGTGAAAGGACTGGCTCTCATATAAGGTGGCAAGGTCCTCATGAAGGAGTCCACTTGCATACGTTGGCACTTGTCCATGGGACACACCTGGACAGACGAAGATTTAAATAATATTAATCCACCCGACCGAATCTCAGTCACGGCGGTATCCTCCCTTCTTGCACCGCATGCCCTGTCACCTGCACACGTGAGGACCCAATAGCCTCGTCAGCGAATGGTATCCGCGTTGCTGAATTTTGGGCCACACAAAAGAAACCATGTTTATTTTTTCTATTTTTGCAATCGACACGCTAAGAAAAAGATGGCGGCCAATCTCAACGGAGATTAGCCTGGCTATAAGATCTCCTATCTTATAGTGCACAAGTGTGTGCGCAAACACAGGTGCACTATCTGTTCCTTTACTCTCATAGTCCGATGGGACGGCAAACCGACATGGCCGGGGTGAAATTTGGCGCAGGACAAACGGCTTTACGTGCTTTCCGATGCACTGAGGTATCCTACAACTCGATGAGCCACGGCCTTCTGTTTGCTCTGTCGAATCAAAGTTAAAATAGAATGTTGCATTGTTTTCATATCTTTATTCTGATTTTTATTTACAGTGACTACATAGTAGAAGAGAAATAGAGGAATGTAAATAGTTTTGTCGCGCCTGCAGAAAAAGCGATAGCAAATTGTCAGTGTGCTAATTTTTAAGTTAACAGGTTGCTCAGTATATTGTATCAGGCGCTGAAATTATTTAAGAAGCTGTAATATTTACAGTATTTCTTTTATTTCCCTGTCGGTTTCTATTAAATTTTCTTTCTTTCTATTTTGCATTGAGTCTCATTGGAACCCCAACCACTACATTTATGCAAATAAACGATTTGAATTCGATTTCATCTATAAAATTAGAAATATTCGTACCCTCTCATAGTTAATCTTATGGTCTGGTTCTGGGTTGCGAGGCTGTAGCATTTGGAGACTGTCGTTATGGATGCTCCTACGCATAAAAAGCAAAATGTTTATAAGACACGGAATATGAACCACACGTATTATGTATCAGTGGCTGTAGAGGTCAGATACACAGGCAGTCACTTCATTGATATAAAATATTATTATTCAGTCTAACCGGATGGAGCTAATCCGCGGGGTAATTGCGTAACACACTATAAGTAGCAATGGGTTTCATTTTGACAGTTCAACAACATTCATTGCGTTATTTACGTTGTTGAGCAGACAAATTTTTCGAACATATGAAGCAATGGATTAGCAATATCAATGGATCAGCAATTATGGTGCCGGTTAGACTGAAAGCCGACCGGATGAAGTAAGAATAGATACTCACATAAAGCTTTACGACAACAAATCTTGAGCAAGACATCTAAACTAATTCATGGGGAAAGCTAAATATGTCCAGCAGTGGGCTAGAATACTATAGATAACATTACCGTGACAATACAGGAGCAAAAAACTCGCCGAATGCATAACCTCGTCCTTTAAAGTCGATTAAAAGGTACAAACCCAAGTATTGACATGGACTCGTCATTAGTTTTATCATCATGTGTGGACGCTGGTGCGGAATGGGGTGGCCTGCAATAAAAAAAATGGTGACAAGATAAAAGACACAAAGAATAGAATAGAATAGAATCCTCTTTATTATTGTACACCATATAAATAACAAAAAAAAAAAAATTTACAAAGGGTGACACAATGGGCGGTCTTATCGCTAATTGCGATCTTTTAAAGACAACCTTTACAAAGGGCTAACACGTATATTCAAATTTTATTTGTTTCAAATTGACGTTATTTCAAGTTAAACCAATATCCACTTTATTTGAATTGAAATTAAGTTGATTTTAGAGTGACTAGCACTATTCAAAAAATTATAAAAATGTTTGAAGTTGTAGCGTAAACTGAACTTTATTATGTAGGAATTAAAGTTATTTTTCCATAAACTCATATTTGTTTACGTTTTTGGCGAATATGTCGCAAATGCAGATTAGATACTTACGACACTTCAATACTAAGAGCAAGATATACTTTGATACCTAAGTAAATTAAGCTTGGCTGCGAACGGTACACGTACAAACGTTTTTACAGAAAAAAAAAACACTTCTGGCTTCGAATAAAAACAGTAAAAAGGTGTCTTTGTCTTGCATTCATCATTGCTAATAGACAAATAATTAACTATTATGTAGTTAAAAAAACCACCATAAGTGGCCATAAGATAAAGTACCAATTGATCAAATATCACATTTTGCTAAAAATTTACAACAAGTTACTATTTTTAAAAATTGGTTGAGTTTACTACTACTGATCAAAAAACAGGCCCTTAGTAGTGTTTTTTTTAGAAGTCTAGACTGGGTAGAGGTCACTAAGTACTTAAGTACGAGTACGCTAAACCACAGAAGAGAGAAAGTTCTCTCCCTGTGCTAAACTTTATTAAAATGTAAAATAATTACGTCGTCCGTTCAAATTCATCATCTGGATCATCCATTTCAACGAATACCGATGGCTGTTCGGAGCAAAATAAGCATTAAAAAGGGGATAAAAAGGCTGGGTGAGAGTACCTACTACAGCCTGATTCAAACTTTACGGCGGTTCGGAACATGAGGCGAGTCGCTGCGCAGTAACAAATTCGCGTGTCAGCGGGGGTGAGGGGTGAGGTACTGCGCAGAGAGTAGCGCACTTCAGAGCCGCCATAAAGTTTTAATCGGGCTGTACCAGGCGATGTAATTGCGTAAAACACTATCAGTACCTACCAATAGCTTTCATTTTGACAGTTCAACACATTCATTGCGTTATTTGCGTTGTTGAGCAGACGATTTTGTCGAACATCTAAATTCTAGATTCGGATTGAGATTGATAGTGTGTTACGGAAGTAGGGTGCTGCCGATCGATTCTGTAAAAATCTCACCGTGAAAACTTAGGTGAAGCGAGCTTATAGTTAGTTATTAATAGTGTCAATTCCTAGCATTAGTTGAAATGACAGCTCACTCCACGCTCACTTGACCTAAGTTTTCACGGTGAGATGGTTACAGAATCGCACTGCTGGTCTTGTAAAACAAGGATATTTTGGCGCTCGAATGACGTTGACAGGGCGTCGTTGTTGGTAAACATTTGTGCAATTGTTTTGTCAAATATCACTATTGAAATTTAAACAAAAAACAAGATGGCGGCGTTAGTTCTGTTTTTGGCCACGCGTTAAAATAACCTTGTTTAGGGCCAGTTGTTTCAAACGGTTGGTTAGCGTAACATACGTACGTCAAATACATAACGACTATGTAGGTAGGTACGTACGCGTTATTATTTGACGTACAGCGAGGCCATAATTTTGTATTTGTAACTTGAAACAACTCTTTTTTTTTGGTTTGATGATAGTAAGCGCCATTTTTGACGTATACGCGTGCGTCAAGTGGACGTGAAACAACCCGCCCTTATAGCGCTAACATCATCATCATTTTAGCTGAAAGACGTCCATTGCTGGCCATAGGCATCTCCAGGGCACATCTACTTCGACCGGTTCCGCATCCAGCAGATACAGCGCTATGAAACGCTACACTAGAAAATTAATTATGTTACGATGTTTTCAATAAGCAGTTATTCGTGGAACAGGTGTGATTATTTTAAAACAGAACTAACTCGTTTCTTCCCGATGTTAAGGACCACACTTTCCGGTGGAACGCTCTCGTGGTCCGGTGGTTTTAGCGAGCTCCGCTGAAAAAATTGTCTACAGTCGTACAGCTGTTTGGTATACAGGCAAATATGGTCATATTTCTACTACACTGGTAACATTTCATGTTCATTTTTAGTGTGCCCAACGTGTCCCTATTACCCTTCCTCTGTCCTTCCGCCCGTCCGTCTGTCTGTTAGCGGGCTGTATGTCATGAACCGTAATAGGTAGACAGTTGTAATTTACAAGAATGGTGTTTTTTTCAACGTTTGCGTGTGTGCGAGTCCGAGTCCTATTCGTACTTGGCCGGTTTATTGTGTGCGGACTTCATAACTCTTTATGCTTGTGGCATACAAACTATTGACAAATCAGCATAGGTACTCGTAGGTAACATTTCCTAGGGCTTCGTACGCTACGCATTGACAGGTGGCTTTTTTAGCGTCTAGAGCCAAGTGACTTAACCGCCTTTGATAAACGCTAGGCGACTAGCGCAAGCGCCAAACGTGCAGTTGGGCCGGTTGCAAAATTCTAGAGCGTTCGTTTCACTTCGTTACTCGCAAGGTGACTCGCTAGCCTCTAGGCGCTAAGCCACCTGTCAGTGCGTACATAGCCTTAAAGTAGTTGCAAGTTACCTGCCTGTATACCAAAGAAAGTGCTACATTACTTTCACAGTTATATAATTACCTCTGACTCTGATAGCAGCAACCTTATTGTGACGGCTGTAAAGATCACAATGATTTTGACAGACATGTCTTGGCAGCAACCTAACCGCGACCTTATTGTAATGAAAATAAAGATCAAGATGCAAAATCAGAGGTAAAAAATAACTGTGAATGTGTGTACAAGGATCTTTTGGCGCTTGAATGATATTGACTGGAGAGCGTTGTTGGTAAATTTTTTTTGTGCTGTCACAGAAATTGTATTGACAAAACAAGATGGCGGCATTAGTTCCTATTTTGGCCACGCGTCAAAAGAGCCTTTTGGCGATGTAGCATGTTCGATTGCATTTTAAGCAAAGAACAATTTTTATAGCACCGAAACCCGTACATAAACAATTAAACATAAGTCACTCTTTGCTGTGACTTAAGTAAGTACTTAGTCCATTTTTACACTGAAATGTGTGACTTAAGTGCGGGTGTAGGTCACACGAGTTATAAAATAGTATACAATACGTGTGACTTTAACACCCACCGGGCGGCGTTTAGCACCCTCGCTAATTACACACCGTGCAATAATGAACTACTTAAATCACACGTATAGGGATATACCTACGCCAGCACATCGAGCTACCCGAAACTGTAAAATTTTCCCAATCAACATTGAACCTTAATGCTTTGAAGATAAAGTTGAAAATCTATTAAAGAAATTTGACAGATTGTAGAAGCTTGATGTGCTGGCGTCTGTACTATTACGTGTTCTATTTTTCAAAAATCGCTATTCGTCCTGTCTGATAATATCTTACCAGTCTGGTGGTGGAAGTGATTTCCATGGAATCCCTGGCGCCGAGGAGCTCAGTCTTAGCCGGCACAGGAGCTGTGGTCGGTCCAGAAGTGCTGCAATTACATAACACCACGCCTGTATTGGCTATATTATTCCCCGAAACGAGTCTCAATCTGTCAAAAATACCCCTAATTTCCCTACATTTTTGACAAGTTTTGGGCATTGATTGACCAACAACATTGTATTACAATGTTGATCAGCACACTGCACATAATATATATTTAGTAGATACGCATATACTAAATGATAGTGTCTCTGGTTTTTGATCTCAGGTAGGTACAGTAACGTTGTGATCTCAGGTAGCCACAGTAACGTCAGGATTGAGGAGCCAAATAAAATGCGTTTATTTACTAAATTCACTCAGTTTTGCTTCTTTGTCCATAGGTATGCTAAAAATTCGAACACACCTACTAAATGTTTTTAGGAGTGGAATATAAATTGACCAATTACTTTCATGAAAATTCACGCTCATAAGTGTGGATTGAGTATCCACATATACCAACAGTACTGGACTCAGATTTTAAGTAGGCTGCACTATCACAGATTACTAAATAGTTTATGGCACTATACACAATGACTACTAAATGATACAAAATTTTCAAAAATATTCATTAAACACTTTCCGTGTTCCAGGTGGCTCCTCAATTCAGATGTTTTGTTTGAGGAGCAACTTTTAAATTGATTAACTTTGAATGTATTTTACAAAAAAATTCAGAATTTGGCCTACATATTTGCTTTAGTAGGTACTACTAAATAAGGGGGAGAGTTTCCTTTTAAAACCTGAAGTGACTCCTCAATCCGAACGGACATAATAATTTGAAACGTTCAAAATCTAGTCGCAGTCTCATCTCGGCGATAAACTACTTGTCAAAAATGTAGGGACTGCAAAATTAGAGGTCTTTTTGACGGATTGAGACTGAGATGAAACAGTGAACGGTCTTAAAATTACGAGAATTGCCCCCTCAGATTTGAATAGCTAACTACTTATAATAATTGTTTTTTTGGGAATTGCATCTCGCAGTTCAACTGAGGTTTTGCTTACTATATTTGGACAAGCAAAATTATAAAGTAAAATTGTGTATGCCCCAGTGGCGTCAGTTTCTCCCTCAGTTTACCACTATTTGGATACATTTGGTGCGGATAAAAATGTCGGCACAAAACCACAGAATAACTAATAGTCAAAACTACAAAGTTTAATCCATTTAGGGCTGATTTTTCCATCGCCAGATAACTTTTATTCAGGAATAAATTTGACGTTTGACCGTTTTTGTATGAAATAACTGTCAAAATTTCAAAATTATTCCTCGATTATAGTTAGCAGAAGATTACAAAAATCTGCCCTAAAAAGGTTACTTAAGAAATGGATATTTCTATGAATAGGCGCAGGTAATAATCTTGCTTGTTAAGACTAACAAAAGAAACTAAGTAATAAAACAATGAATTTTACTACGAAGCTCGGCAATAAGCAAATTTTATACAATACATGACCCAAAGTTCCCGAGCGCCCCGTAAGCCTACACATCTGGCCGCTTTCTAGAAAATGGTTATTATTTTTATTATGGTATGTGTACCTATTTGTTGCCCTAAGATAAAACATAATAATAACAAGTGCCCATAACTATTTTGTGGCTCAAGCTTAAACTATGCGATCGGCTGTCGTCCACAATTATTATATTGTGCACAATTATTATTATTATATAGAGGTAAAATTTATTTGTTTGTATGTAGGTACGGGGTAATCTCTGGAACAACCAGTCGGATTTGAAAAAATGATGATGCGACGACGCGACCAGAGGACAAGAAATTTCACGCGGACGAAGTCACAAGCAGAAGCTAGTTACGCGTGAAGCAGAGTACAAGGTTTTCTACACAAAATATATATTAACCAGATTTTCATGGTGACGATATCGCCAGTTATGTTCGAGTCTCGTATAATTGGGGGCGAGCTTTTATAGACCGCATTATCAGCCTATAATGTTCCCACTGCTGGGACACAGGCCTCCTCTCTTCGAGAGGGAGTGGGCTGTAATATACCGAGCCTAGTGCGGGTTGGTAGATGTCACATGTCTTCGAATTTTTGGTTATAGAACATGCCGGTTTCCTCACGATGTTTTCCTTCACCGTTTTAAGAGCGGTGGTGATGCAAATAAATGAATTGAATGCTTGGGGAGGTTTATGCCTAGCAGTGGCTATCTTACCGGTTAATGATGATGATACAAGGGGATAAATTGCTAGACTACGTATGTACAGGGCCGGCGCGAGGCGCTCTCACAAGCCGCTTCCCACCGGCTTCTTCAGAACACAACCACTCTATAGTCAATTCACCATTGATTATACAGGGTGGCAGGGACATCGACGCGCAAACTATAACCATGGATTCTCACACATGAGTTTAGACCCCACACACGCTATGGGGTCTAAACTCATGTGCTGAATCCATGGTTACAGTTTGCGCGTCGATGTCCCTGCCATCCTGTATTATTTCAATGGTGAATTGACTCGAAAAAAGTAGATCGAAATAGGAATTTAATGAAACGGTTTCTTAGGACTACATACGCCACGCCTGGCCTAGGTAAGCATTTTAATATTATTTACACAAAGTAAATTGGCTACCTATCGTAAATGAGGCAGCAGGACCGATTCGTACAACCAATTAAGAAACAATGAACAAAT
This sequence comes from Apamea crenata, assembly GCA_949629185.1. NCBI lineage: Eukaryota > Metazoa > Arthropoda > Insecta > Lepidoptera > Noctuidae > Apamea > Apamea crenata. Next base: position 2,892,610 of record OX451375.1, read on the forward strand.
AAACAAAAGGCATTTAAGTCGATTTTCTAAGAAACTAGGGAAGGGGCTGCGGGTGTGGTGATTTTAGGATGTGGGGATATAACAAAAAGGCTAGGGCAGTTTGTTTTGGGACGTGGAGGAAGACAGTGTGACAGTGGACAGAGTGACAGAACGTTGTGGGAGGCGAAATCAGTAATTTTTGCGGTGATATTCTATAAGTGATCTAAATCTCTTCACGGCGATATTTGGTAAGTGACAACTTTAATCAATTTATATAGTTTCATAGTGTACCCAAAATCATCTTTCGTTTTATCTGTTGTTCATGCTAATTTCATACGTCGCACTAAACACTTTTTATTTGTTTTATTTTTTTTATTCTGATGTACCTATATTGTATTGTGTGCTCATAGAGCAACACGGGCCACCGGCGCGGCGGCGGACCGTTTTGCTCTGTGTGTGCCTTTTAGGGCTGATTTTTCCATCGCCTTATAACTTTATTCGAGGAATAATTTTGAATGTTAGACGGTTCTTCCATACAAAAACTGTCAAACGCCAATTTTATTCCACGAATAAAAGTTATCTAGCGATGGAAAAATCAGCTCTAAATAAAATAAATGTATGCCATAAGTATTGTTCCTTGGTTGAATTATTATCACAGACTTATTAAGTCTGTGATAATAATGAGTAGTGTGTTGATTAACTATAGCTAATTTTAGGGTTTTGGTCTAAATAAGTTTTGAATTGTACTTATTAGTATTAGGGCTGATTTTTCCATCGCCAGATAACACAGAGCATGTAACCAGATAACTTGTATTCGAGGAATAAATTTGACGTTTGACAGTTTTTGTATGAAATAACTGTGAAAATTTCAAAATTATTCCTCGAATAAAGTTATCAGATGATTGAAAAATCAGCCCCTAATGTAATTTATACTTTATAGCGGGTACACCAGAAAATACATAACAAAAAAAAAATACAGCTCTCAGTACAAAACATACAATGGGCGGCCTTATCGCTTTCTGTGATCTCTTCCAGGCAACCTTGTAATGGACAGTGATTGTGTGGATATAAAAAATGGTGTATTCAGTGGTGCAAAATATGTATCAGTACTCTAATAGATACATAATATTTAGATTAGTCAGCGCCAGACGTACAGACGCCAGCACATCAAGTTACTACAAACTGTCAAATTTCTTTAATCAATTTTCAACTTTATCGCTATAGCCTTAAGGCTTAAAGTTGATTGGGAAAATTTGACAGTTTCGGGTAGCTTGACCTGCTGGCGTCTGTACATACAATGGCGCCGATTCCCTTGTTTACTAACTAAACTTAATTTAAGTTCAGTGCATCTTTTTCTTTCTATTTCATTAAGAAAAGGACAGAAGATAAATATTAGTTTAGTCCTGTCAAATTAAGATACTCCATAGACTATAAAATTTGTTTGTATGTAGGGGGTAATCTCCGGAACTACCTGACAGATTTTAAAAATTCTTATTGCATTTGATAGCCCAATTCTTGAGGAAGGTTATAGGCTATCTAACATCACGCTACGACCCTTAGGAGCCGAGCAAAAGTCAGAAAGAACACTAGCGAAAACGAAGTGGTAGCACGGGCGAGCGATGGGACGCGACGTGATGGGCCGAAATTTCACGCGGACGAAGTCGTGGGCAAAAGCTAGTTTCCCATAAGAAAATTGTTCTTTATTTCTGGCGGGTACTTTATATCTTGAGTACGAATGAATGATGTCCATGGGCGTAGCTATTAGGGGGTGGGCTATGCCCACTCTAGAAACTTCTTTACCCACCCTAGAAAAAACAACAGTACCTATTGAATAATTACTAACTGTTTAACCGCTTTTTATTAGGCTCCGTACTTCCGTACCTCAAAAGGAAAAATACGGAACCCTTATAGGATCACTTCGTTGTCCGTCCGCCCATCTGTCTCTCTGTCAAGAGTTCAAGACCCTTTTTTTTAAATGACTGTGGTTAATTCAGCTTGAAGGTTGCCCCCCTTTGACAAAATCCCTACAACGCCAATGATGATGTCGTATTGAGTTTCGCGGGAGAAAAGCAAGTAAGACAAACTCACATGATCTTGAGAATAGAGCCCATATTACCACGGTAGTCCATACTTGCTTGTCGATTATAAGGCGAGATTGACTAGAAAGAGACAAGAAAAAACACGGTTAAAAAATACTCGAAAAGTGCAACGAAGCTTTACTCACTGGTCGGAGTTCCAAGGGACTTTTTTGTTGAGTTCCTGAGGAGAAAAGGTTCCAACATATGAAAAACAACCGACGCGGAGGCCTCTTTTGTTGATCAGTATAAACTTAAATTGCACTCTATGGGGTTTATTCATAAACGATGACTAAAGTTAAGTAACGCTTAAACGTCAAAAATGTATGGTTAAACAGTCGCTAATAACTGCTTAACTTTAAGCAACGTTTATGAATAAAGGGGTATATTGCTGCTACTGGGCAAAAGCCTCCCCTTTTTTCTTCTAAATAGAAAGAAAGAAAGAAAGAAACTCCCTGTCTTGTGTATGTTGGCCCTGCAAACGTTATCAGATCATCACACCACCTTCGCCGTGGTCTACCTCGACGGCGACGTCCTCCCTCAGGTGTCCAGTGGGTGACAATCTTTGCCCATCTCTCCGGGTGCATTCGTGAGACGTGTTCGGCCCACTCCCACTTCAGCCCGACTGTTTTTTCTCCAAATCCGCTACTTGAGTTATGAAGTAATCTAAACATTACCATGTTTATTTATCACAGAACCGTAAAGAGTATACAGACGAGGGCACCGGGCTCCTCGCCGCCCAAGCGGCTGCGGCCGCGCGCTCTCTCACGCGCTCAAAGGAGTGCATACTATACATAAGTGCAAGGTATGTAATAACAGTACATACAACGTGCTCCTACAATGGTGACATTAATTTTTACACACGGGTAGGCCACCCGTGTGTGTGTGTAATGTCGCCATTAAAGCGCCGCACTGTATATCTATGCGATCTTTGGCCATGTTGGTCCTGCAAGCGTTATACCAGATCGTTACACCAACTTCGCCGTGGTCCAGTGCCGCAGGGGTCCAGTGAGTGACGATCTTTGTCCATCTCTCTCATACTCGTCTATAATATGTATAAATATGAAATTAAGCTACGTACTGATTCCTCTATGTGGATCGAAGAACTCTCTTGACTATCATTATGATCTAAAAATACTCTTTAGTGTCCATTTAGCGCCAATTTAGCGACAGGTTCACCCTGGGTTCACCCACTACAGGTCGTATCTACCAGACATTTGTCAAATTGACAGATTTTCAACACCAAACTTGCCTAGTTCACCTTTCACAGTTATTTTACCTCTGACAGCAGCAAGCTACCAGCAACCTTATTGTGACGAGAATACATAATAATTTTGACAGACATGGCAATGTCAGTAACCCAATAGCAACCTAATTACCATGACAATAAAGATCACAATTATTCTGACACTGACGCAAAATCAGGTGAAATAACTGTGAATGGACTACAGAGGCGCAAATACCTCTCTTTTTTTCTTTTACTCTCAAGTCTCTCGACTTGGCAGAGTCTTAAGGTTATACTACAGCTATCAGAATACACAGACTCCGGCAGGAAGTAGGTACCACTCCACCACTCCTTAGTTGTACGCACAATGAGCATATTTCCAAAACGTTTCAGTGTACATACACACGAGTGAGACGCGTTGACGACAAAGGCAACTGCAGCCGTCGACGTCGCATGCCGTTCGTGTATTTGAGCTCCGTACTCAAATACACGAGCAACACGTTGCCGACGACAGCCGCCGCGTCGACGGTGGGCGTCGAAGGGTGTCGACGGATGCAGTTGTCTATGTAGTCAACGCGTTTCGCTAGTGTGTTTACTTCTACATAGGATGTGCACGGAGAGGTTTACATGTTAGCTGCGAAGTCTCTTTACTTACATAATCAGCCTATAATGTTCCCACTGCTGGGACACAGGGAGGGAGTGGGCCGTAAACCACCACGTAAGCCCATTGTGGGTTGGTGTCACATTTCTTTGAATTATTTGGTTCTAGGTTCTAGGACATGTCGGTTTCCTCACGGCGTTTTCCTTCACCGTTTTGAGTGCAGTGGTGATGAAATAATTTACACAAAGTAAAGCGCCTGTCTGGGTTCGAACCTACTATAGCTCGTAAGCCGCGGCCGTTACCACTGGGCCAAAACTACTCTTGTCTTACAGAGACATATATATAAAGCTATAACATACCATTTTAGAATTTGTTTTGAAATCACCGTCTCCTGGTGAATGTGTACATTCCCACTTTATAGCCACAGGCAGCTTATCTGGGTACACATTCTTGATTGAATCCAAATGGATACACTTTGATTTGTAGTACATATCCATGAAGGCTGAAAAAACAGTTAATTGTGGTTTAAAGATCGTCCAAGCTATAATGGATTTGACTATTTCTTTATCAGCCTGAAAATGCCTATCCTACTAAACTAATTATTAATAAATAGCTGCGGCCCGCGGTTTCACTTGCATAAGTTTCGATCCCGTGGGAATTTCGGGATAAAAAGATATCCTATATGTTAATCCTGGTTATAAACCATCTGTGTGCCGAATTTCATCCAAATTTGGTCAGTATTTTTGGCGTGAAGGGGTAACAAACATCCTTCCATTCATCCATACAAACTTTCACGTTTATAATATTAGTAGGATATTATAAACGCGAAAGTTTGTGAGGATGGATGGATCGATCAATGGATGTTTGTTACTCTTTCACGCAAAAACCACTGAACGGATTTTGATGAAACTTTACAGTAATATTCATTAATTTATTCATTGTAAAACATAGGTATATTATAAGTTCTTATTTGTTAATACGTTGAGGGCGCTATGCTTTGTCTCTTTGCTTATACATCAGAATAATGGAATGCGTACGCATCCGTAAAGCTGAGCGGATGCGTACTCATTCCATACAAAATCGTTGTTTTCTATGGACAAAAGCTGAACAGAGCTGACAAAGAGTGGTTATTCCCTCCCTTATGCGGCGGCTGCCCGCTGCCGTTGACTAGTGTATTTGAGTACGGTGCTCAAATACATGAGCGAGCATGAGCATGTTGTTAGCATTGCATTTGCAGCATGCCGACACGTCGACGGGCGTGGCGGTGGCTGTCGCCGACACACGTCGACGGTTGCACTTACCCCTGTCGTCGATGCGTGTTTATGCACACGAATGGACATTTACAGGCTGTAATACTGATAGAAAACTGTCACCAACATACATAATTCCTTCCACTCTGTGGGCGCAGTCTTCTGAGCCCTAATTCTCGAGGCCTCCCTAATTTGTTTGAGTGTTTCTCGCCGTCGATCAGGGTTAAAGTCACACATGTCACCAAACACCACGAATGGACTATTTTCAGCGTCCAAATTTTCCCACCAATCTTTATCTGTAGCAGCTGTTGGAGTATAGGAACTTCATTAGGGTAGGAACGCGAAGCGTGTTAAAACGCCCTCAGGCTAAGTACGCATAGCCATAGAGCCCCAAGAGCAATACATCTATTATAAGGAAACATAAATATATGCTTTTAATATACAGGATGACAGGGAAACTCGACGTATTCCTTGAAAGGCGTTATACTAGAGGTCATTAGCAACAAATGTCCAGTTAACTAGGGATCAAGCGTGGTGGATTATACGGCTCACTCCCTCTCACCGAGATATTTTGAAGGATAATACGAATCCATTTCTTCATAATTATATATTTTTTTTAAACAGCTGAACAGCATAAATAACGCAATGAACGTTGTTGAACTGTCAAAGTGAAATCCACTGTTACCTACTGTTAGTGTCTTACGCAGTTCCCCTCCAGCTGTTGGTCTGAGTCGCTAGCCGCTCCACTAAAATTCACAAAATATACAACAATAGGGTGAAAACATAAAAAATCAAGAGCAACCTTTCTCTTCGAGAAGTATATCCTCTTCATCATCATAACAATCACAGGGGTCTTCGTCAGGGTTGACTTCTGTAGGCGCTTTGGTCGTTAATAACTTTGGTAGGTCTATCAAGTACTGGTTCGTCTCAGGATCGCCTCCCGCGAAGTGGTAAATAAAAGCCATGAACTGGGGGATGGAGGTTATTCATTTTAATAAATGTGGGGTAGTCGGGGGTGTAGTATAGGTAGCCTCAAAAAGATGTCACTGTATGATTGAGAACACCGTTAGCTTAAAGCATGTAACTGTAAATACCTATATTTATAGCTTAGGTATAGTCTATGTCGCGAGATTGTAAACTGTCGATAAATTGTGAACTGTATTTACCATACTGCTTACAATATAACGTATTAATTTACTATAGTTTATAATCTATGCAAGTCAAACCGTCAAATTGTGAACGAATCTACACTTACCGACAGGGTTCACAAACTGTCCGATTTTATTACCCGTAAAATTATGAACCGTGCGTGATTTGTCGCTCTTGGCGGTAGCTGAATTGGTCACAGTAACTAAGCCAAGGCACCCCGAGCAAATGTGTTAGGTTTGGTTAGAACTGTGAGCAACCGCACGCAAGCCGAGCGAGCGAAGCGAGCGGTGCCGCCTCAGCGGCCGGCGAGCGCTACTTCCAAGTTGGTCAGAGTTACTTGGCGCAGTTATTTAGTATTAGCGCAAGGTCCGATCTGTCGCATGCAAAGATACCAGCGGAGTAATTACGTAAAAACTCACTATCAGTAAAGTTGTCAAAAAATAAAAGGCCCGTTTTGACATTTGAAAATGCGTTCTTGACATCTGTCAGTTTCATAGAAACGAATACGTGTTTTGCGAATTTGATCTTTATTAACTACTAGAACTGTCAATGTCAAAATGGGCCTTTTATTTTTTGTCAACTTTAGCAATGGGTTTCATTTTGAGAGTTCAACAACGAATATTCATTGCGTTATTTAGGTACGTTGTGGAGCAGACACATTTTTCGAACATATGAAGCAATGGATTAGCAATATCCTTCAAAATGATTCAGATATAAATAAAATAAATAAATAGATGAGATTTATAGTGTTACGCAATTAAGGCGCAGTTCACAATATTTGTCGGTTTGTCATGGACAGATTATAAATTATCGACAAATAATTCGTTAAATTGTAAGTAAGTGGTTAGTTGCACCTAATTCACAATTTTTCGATTATGATCCTTAATTTGATAAGAAGATAATATTTCCGAAAATAAACAAACATTCATTCACAGACGAAAAAAAAAAAAAAAAAATTATGATCCTTGTGGTTCTGTACCTAACTCTAGTTGTTTCTTGACTGACCGACCTTGAATTGTCTTGATACCAATATTTTAGATATGCTATAGGTGTACTACAAATACTTATCTAATATCTTACTTACCTGAAATTCCGAGATTCGCGCGTCCATCCTACTAATATTATAAACGTGAAAGTTTGTATGGATGTATGGATGTTTGTTACTCTTTCACGCAAAAACTACTGAACGGATTTGGATGAAATTTGGCACACATATGGTTTATAACCAGGATTAACATATAGGATATTTTTTATCCCGATATTCCCACGGGATCGAAACTTATGCGGGTGAAACCGCGGGGCGCAGCTAGTTACTTAATAAAAATAATAATACTTTCCTACTGTAACACAGTTACAGTAGGAAAGTATTATTATTTTTGTTAGTTAGTAAGTATTAACACTGAACACGCGGTCAGTCGGCGAATGGGTTACCGTTTACGCTTACGTCAGAAACGCGAGAAAGCAAACAGCATGACATGGCGCTCCGAGTTAAATATTTTGGAGTTATTTCAGCATCAACTCAAATTAGGTGTGATGTCCTTGTCCCAGCTCGTTAGTTAGTAGAACATTAGAAGGAAATAATGAGGGGCAAGGTAGGTTAGTGGTTACCTCACTAACAACTCTTTTCATTTTTTCGCGCCATTCGTGATCCACTCTAGCCGCTGTCTTGTATCCTCTGGATAAATGAAGAATCAGTTCTTGCCCTCGAGACAGTATATCATGCAAAACATTTATATAATTCGTATAATCTGTTGAGAAAACCATTTTATGTAGCTTTTACCAACATTTGGAAGATCATTGCCCAGAGCCGGTAAGTAGGCGTATTCTGTCAAAGATAATTTGCAAGTGTCAATAACCGCGTGAATATTTTTCTATCTCGTTTTGATTTTAATGATAAAGTAGAGACAGCACATATTTGCCACAAGTTCCATCGTGGTGAAAATAGTGCGCGAGATTTTGCTTCGATTCTCGCACAAAATAAACCTGCGTGGTGTGGTGATTGCGTTGCTGGCTGAGTTGCCATATAAATTAAAATCCCACGAGGCGTCTGTTACTAGGGATGTGTCAGTTTAGTTGCAGGGGTTAAATCGATTTTGGAATCGAGATTTCAGTTCATCTAAAATATACTACAGTTGACTCGCTAGTTTGCTTATAATTTTTTATAAATAATATTTTATAATATTATTTCGTAGGATTTTTCGATTTTGTATAAGGATGTATAAAGACGACAGGTGATTTAAAAAGGCTTCATAAAATTTTAACCTCAAATAGAAATTTTAAAATGTTACATATTTACCTTCTATAATCTTCAGTTTTTCGATTCTACTTCTTCTTCTTTCTGTACACATGACATACATTAAAGCTGCTAAGTTTTTACATTGCAATTGTGTTTGTAACGCATGTATTTTTTCTTGCCTTTCTCTGTGTGCTTCTCGAAGCATATAAGATGCGCGGGTTTGTTCATTGCTGTATAATAATGAAATAGTACATTACGATAAGTGTGATAAGTAGTCCATTATTACACGGCGTGAAATTGTGCTAAATGACGTGCATTAATAACTGCGGGATTAGATCACATAGGTACTTAATGCTATAAATAAAAATTAAATTAGAATCTCAATTTTAGAACTACAATAACCGCATGGCTTGGAATCTAGGTTGCGATTCAAAATAATGAATGTTTTTAAGCTCACGATAAAATGAAGTTAAATCGATCCTTAATGAGTTCCTTTTCTCTTTCTAATATCTTCTCATATTCTTCACGCAGTTCTATTTCCTTTTCCCTTAAAATCTCTTCAACGTGTGAAGGAGCTATTTTCACTTTTGAAGCCTATGCCAAAATAAAAAAAAACCTTTGTCATAATTAAACTTGTACAGTAGGCCGCAAGTCACTGGTAACACTCTGACCTGGAGCTGGCCTAGCGGAGTACAGAGATTCAATACAATACAAGGCCAGCTTATACTGGCTCTGTTATCACATACGTGTAGCATACGTAAATAAATAGATGGGTGTTAAACTGCAACAAACAATAATTTGGTGAACAAGTGGATGGTTCTGGTTATGTTTACAGTAGATAATTTAATTAATTATTAACTCCTATATTTATAATCATAAACGTTACTTAAAGTTAAGTAGTGATTAGGGACTGTTAACCATACATTTTGACGTTTGACGTCACTTAACTTTCATTATCATTTATAAATAAACCCCATAATTGTTACTAAACGTTGCTCTGAATGTCTGAAAAACAGTAAAACAGTATTAATATAAATGTAGGTAGGTACTAAAGTTTAACTAATGTTTACCTCGTCATTCTGTTTACAAATGCATTTCAATAAATCTCTTTGAAGTTCTTCTGCGGCTTCTGTGGAGGTAACCATGCGAACAGTAGAAGATGATGCTGTTGGAGGCGAACCTTGTTCTTCGCTGATGACCTCTAAACCTTCCTTGCTCTCAATTGAAACATGATTCTGAACGCTAGACATCTGTAACATTTTTCACATAATAAAAGCCTTGCATAATAAAAAGAATGCTTGTTGTTGTAAAAATAATGAATGATCGAATATCTGATTGTACTTTTTCAAGCAAACATATAGACAGAACAATAAATATATAAATTTGTAACTATCACAAAAACACGTACTAACGTATTCATATCTGTAATGTATTGTAACAGCAATCGTTTGAAAACTAAAACTAAGTAATTTAACCTACGAATATTGTCAGTGTTGATTAAGTTGAGTGTACTATATATGTTGCTTGCTATGAGATCTAACGTTTTTGTTGACTATCGCATTGATTATAATAAATCCCCTAAAAACGTAGTCTGTAATCTCGTACAATTAAGCATGTATATTACGTAAAATTTTATGGGAAAAAAAAATAAGCTAAATCAAATTAAAAGTCATATTTATTCAAATTAGGCTGAGAATTCGCACTTTTCGTACGTCAAATTAAAATATATAATTCAAACTAAAAGTTTTCTAATCGATTAATTATTACTTTGCTGGTGAAATCAAACGTCTTCTCAACAATGACAAGTAGTAAAATAAATTATGGCAACACACAGTTCTGCTGTCGTGAAGTTCGTAACATGTGATGTTTCGTGAAAAGTGATAATTTTTTTACGAAAAACCTTTTTTAATTAACCGTAGTGCATCTTGAAAGTGTTAAAAACATACGTTTGTGCTTTACGTGCTGTGTTTGTTGTGTTAAAAGTGTTTGAATATCGCAACAAAAATTACATGGATAAAGCCGTCACCTGAGGTTGTAAAGGTTAGTGCTTTTTTCATCTGTTGTTTGTCTTAAAATAGATTTCTGTGCGGGTCGCAATGATATTTCAGTTTTGTTTGTGTAACGCCTTCATGTGACTTTTCAGTTCTTTTAGACCTTGAACTAGAAATTACCACAGTGCCGTGATCAAGGTTAGGTTCGCGCGGGCGATTCATCTCGCATAATCATTGTTTATTCGTCCCATTTTGGTGTTAAATTCGTTATATTTCATTAAAAAAGCAAGAAAAATGCTTAATTATGGTGTTTTGTACGTTAAAATGTGAATACAAATACAAAAATCTGGTTCCGTAAACCTAACCTAAAAACGCGATTGTATTTAGTGCAGTTTTTTTGTAAGTACAGCGATACGATGGATTAACCGTTATCTGGTCGGTGCGCGTGTTATTACGGGTATTGGAACTAAGTGAAGCTGTAGAGTACATTTAGAGCTGAAATTGTTGCGGTCACGTGAAATTATTTCGAAATTCACACATGGTTTGACAGTTAACCGAGATTATTTTGGTCCTTATCGGTGACGGCATTCGGTATGGAGAGTTTTTGGCGTCAGATTTAAGATAAATCTTACGAAGCTGTAACTGCAAATAGTGTTTCGCTGACATGTGTAGTTCAAGATGTAAACATTTGTGTGATTTTGCAAAATCATGTGATGTTTATTTTGTGCCAGAATTTTAAGGTAAATGATTTAGATTTTAAAATAGATAACATTGAAATGCCATGTTAAAATAGCCACATTTGACCTTAGGGTCTGGTGATCTTGTTTAGTTTCCTATTTATTATAAAATTCAGTTATGTATGTGTTGCATTGCAGGTTCATCTATCTATAAACTTTTTAGAAATGGCGAAGATACTGTGTCATAATATACACATAACCTTCAAAACCTACCTCAATACTAAACAGTCATTTAGCTTTCATTCAAAGAAAAAAACCTTGAAAAGATTTTTAAAATAAAACTAGGAAGGAAACGGACCTGTAATGGCTCCTTCAAGTTCAGGATAATTATGTAAAAGGCAAGATTTGAAAACAAACCACATAGATTAATTCTTCCTCAAAAATACCTTATCAAGTTAAGTTGTGTTAGGTTAGGTAGCACATGTTAATAAAAATGCACTTCATGTACATACCTATTTATTTTAGTCAATGAAGCGTTGACATTATCCACATTTTCAATATTTTTTAAAATAAAAATATGTAATGTGGTTAAGTACTAACAAGGGTACTTTATCACTGATCATGCCAGTAATTTATTATTCAAGGTATTTCAATAAATCCTTGTTTTGAGACACATACTTACTATTGTTGAAAAATAATAGAAAGTTTGGATTAATTTACTAGAATAGGAGTCTTAGTTCTGCGTAACCCCATGGGGAGAAGGTGGGAATGTCCGTACATTCACACCTTCTCCTCAATTCAGTCAATAGCTAATTATGTCCGTACATAATTAGCTATTGACTGAATTGAGGAAGGTATTGACGTATTTTCCAAAATATACTACTTGTAAACTCTACGATTGTTACATACTCCTTTTGCCTTGTTTATTTATTTTCTTTTTGCATATGTATAGGTCAATAATACATTAAATTGTTCTAAATAATAACCCACTAATCCCTATACTAAATCCTTAATAACATAAACAAACGGTTCATTGTTAACTTTTATAAAGTTCATCAACCTTACCGCATGAGAAAAGTTCCTTCAAAACAAGTCTAGCAGTTTCCGATATGATCTAAAGTTTGCACACAAAAACAAAAGAACGGACAACAGTTAATTTATTCTAATGATTCATCAGAAGGACAGAGACTAAAGACATTTAAATGCATGCAAATAATTGTATTACATGTAATTTACACATTTTCCTTTAGTTTAGCTTACCTTATCAGTTCCTAATAGACTAAATTGTTTTATATTATTGACTGTACCTACTTAGGCTAATTTGTGTGTATTTAGGGGTTTTATTTCCATTTTTTTCTTTCATTTAACTTCCTTAAATTGCTATGGCCATATTTACTAGGAATAAATGAAATTAAAATTACTAGCTTTTGCCTGCGGCTTTGCTCGCATATTTTGACCAATTTACACAATATCTTTATAAATTATCGGCAATGTGTTATTCTGATGTAGCTATATTACTGCCAAGTTTCATCAAAATCTGTTCAGTAGTTTTTGTGTGAAAGAGTAACAAACATTGAGAAATCCTTCTATCCATCCTCACAAACATTCGTGAAACATTCGATGGACTGTGTGAAAGATGATAACGGCTAGAAAGGGGGTGGTTACCGAGATGATAACTAATAGAGAAGTATGGAAGAAAATTTTGCGCCAACCACAAATAAATTGGCATAAGGGCAGGAGAATGATGATAAATGTTTAATAAAAAATTTAAAACGGATCACATGTCATGTATTTCAATTCTTCTTTTTATTGTAACAAAAAAATAACTAAAAAGAAAAGCATTGACATTGACGAGTTTGCAAAATAGTTAAGCATAACAAAGGTTGAAGGCCTACACTACAACCTCAACAGCGATTCACCATTTGTCATTGACCTCAATTTGTTTTTATGCAGTAAATTTAATAGTTTAAAGAAGTTGATTTGATTTCTTTTATCTTTTAGAAAAATAATCCAGACTGATAAAACTCCTGATAAAGACATTCAATGGGTCACAGGCCTAGAACTTTAGTGTTTTCTAGGCTTATCCTACTAATACAGGACAGGTCCTCTCAATCTGTGTGGTTCTTTCCTCAAAAGACCATCTCAGACATCGACCTGCATGGTCTTCATATGATCTGACCAAGATTATGTCTGGACTTTAAAAGAGACTGTGACCTCTGAGTTTGTTTCAGCCTTTCTTCTCAGACTAGTCAGATAGGAAACGCCGACCTCATCTAGTTTTAAAATATGATTGACGTGTAAAAGTGTTTGTACAAACCTACTTACAAAAATAAAATCATTTATCATTAAAATAATATTATAAACTCGAAGTTTGTGATGTATGGATGGATGTTTTTTACTCTTTCACGCAAAAACTACTGAACGGATTTGGATGAAATTTGGCACACAGACAGTTTATAACCAGGATTAACACAGGATACTTTTTATCCCGATGTTCCCACGGGATTGTAACTTATGTGGGTGAAACCATGGGGCACTGCTAGTATTATCATAATTCAGCCTATAATGTTCCCACTGCTGGGACACAGGCCTCCTATCTGTGAGAGGGAGAGTACTACTAATATTATAAAGAGGAAAAATAAAATTTGTGAGTTTGTATGTAGTTTGTAAAAATTATGAAAGCAAAGAATAGAATATTCCTAATTATGTTAATTTTATTGTTATGTTATTGTTATTATATTATATTAAATCTTATTGTATTAGATTTTCAACTTTATCGCTAAAGCATTATGGTTCAAGGTTGATTGAGAGTACAAATTACAGATGTAAATATTTGTATTTTGTAGGATTGTATCATCAATCTGGTGTTGTGTAGTTTCTGCTTCCCCATTGGAGAAAAACAGTTCATATTCAGAGAGTTCATTTTCATTATCAAATTCAGTCATATCAAGCTAGTACAAATATGTAAAATTTCTCTAATAGATTTTCAAGTTTTTTCGCAGCATTAGGTTTAAGGTTGATTGGGAAAATTTTACAGTTTCGGGTAGCTTGTCCTGATGGCGTCTGTACCTAGTTAAAATGATGATCTGCGAGTGTTTTATGTTAGAGGGTTTGGTTTCCACACTTGGTTGTTCAGGTGGACCATTGTGCGAGGGCCATGGCAGCCATCTGTAGTTATTCCAACCAGCCCGAATCTCTGGGAGTGTGTTTTTCAATTTTATTTCACATAGCTAGGTACTTCATGTTATATTACACATGAAATTGAATTATTCTGATTAAAAATGAATACCATACCTTGTATCATATCAACTGCATAAGATCCTAAAGTAAAATATTAGATTCAAATATTTTTTCATATAATTTTAATAAGCTTTTCTATTTTTTTGTGGTTGTTTGACCATTTTGTTGATGTTTATTAGTAACAGTTTGACTTTTTGACAGTTAAATCAGCTGAGTTGTGTCAAAGGTCATTTGTTTGCAGCCAGCAATTTCACACTTATTTCGACATGAAAGAGGTCTGTTGCAACAACCTGATTTGATATTATGATTCATGTTGTTTTTGTATTTTACTGGTCTTATAAAACATAGCTTGACCTGGTGACGTCTGTACCTGCATTACGGCATAGGCGGCATACCTACTGAGGGATGACGCCACAACAAATTCACACCACTGCGTAAAATATCCATTTAGTGCGATAAGGGCAGCTAGTAGGTACTTCCCACAAAAACTTTGGACAGAATGCGTGTCGTCCGTTCTTTCATCATTATTTAAAATAAACACGAATATTAAAATCGATTGGGCATAGGACAGAACAATATGCCCGTTTTCATTTGGCATTTCTTTATGTGTCGCATAGTGTTAGTGAAAACGGGCTGAAATGTAACATTTATTTTTTCACCCATTCAAAGCTTTCATAAAATAACACCACGTGTTTCTTTCAAGTCTTTTAAAAGGCAGGAATTTTACACAATGCAAGCAAACTTGTCGTACACTTGAATCAATAAATTCTATTGTTACTATGACTATGGTACCCAGTAAGAATCATTGAAACATTTGTATGGTTTCGAAATAAAAAAAAAACTTGGATATAATTCAGTTCTCGAAGCGGGACACGTGTCTTGCTGCATCTGTGTGAGTGGGCGAAAGTTGTAGGTCGAAGATGCGTGCGCTTCGTACAAACTGGTACATTTGCACTCACTCCCATACAATTTTTTTTTATTTTTGTATTGCTGAAGGGCCTACTCTTCACCTCCTCTCCTTGAAGAGGTCTATGATGGAACGAGTGTGCCCAAAAGATGCCTGTTCACTCTTGCTTGGAAGGCAGACTGGTTAAATGTGGAACGGAACACAGATGCTGGCAGAGAGTTTGGATGTGGTCATCTCATGTCCCTTCGAAACTATACCATAAAACTCGACCGTCAAAAGGTGTGAATGCCCGTTTTCCAACTCAAAGCATTTATTACAAATAAACGAATTACAGGCACTTTTGAATGGTCAAGGGGTCGGTCTGTCAGCAAGATGAAGCTAGTTGGCCATTCCAAAGCGTCGAAGTTTCCTTAGAGAAGAACGGGCAAGAAACTCTATTTTCTCTATACCTATTCTAGCAGCGAGACTCATCATAAGCATCGTTTATAAGATGAGAGTAAACATAGTAGTACGATAACTCGTCTGACCTACGATTTTCGCAACGGTATTAGTGCCTCTCGAGTCTCGACGGCCTAATCCTATTTGGGCACAAGGCTGAAGGGCAATTCCTGTATTTTTAGGAGCTTTGCATTCTAATCTCCGTCTTAATCTGTCTAAAAACCTATAATCCATACTAATATTATAAATTCGAAAGTAGCTCTGTCTGTATGTTACCTTTTCACGCCTAAACCACTGAACGGATTTCGATAAAATTTGGCATGGAGATAGATGGCATCCTGGGAAGGACATAGCCCTTTCTGACCAGGTAGCACCTTCCCGTGTGATAATTTCTGACATTCACGTGGGCGAAGCTAGTTTACCTATATTTTTGATAAGTTTTTGACATTGATTGTCGCTGACATTGTGGAACTTTTTTTTTGTACGAGAATTATTGGCCTTGTGTAACGTGGCACTTGGTGACGTCTTATTTATCATTAGAATACTAATATTACGAGCAATGCATTTTATCACTTAACGTCACTGACATTGATCTTGAATAGTTTATCAACCCGTGATAGGATACGTTGTGTGTCTGCGTAATAAACACGAAACGTATTGGTTTTTATAAATATGGCTTGTAATTTATAAGGACATCTAGGTATCGTCATGCTTGTGTCTCCAGAGTGATCGCTCAGTACAGTACCCGTTAATATGACACAAGCTATCGTACAACACCATTTCGTAATACACTATTAATACTAATCTGAATCATTTTGACGGATATTGCTAATCCATTGCTTCATATGTTCGAAACATTTGTCTGCTCAACAACGTAAATAAAGCAATGAATGTTGTTGAACTGTCAAAATTAAAGCCATTGCTTTTCTATTAGTGTGTTATGCTATTACCTCGCAGGTATGACTGACAGAGAACATACTCAACAGCAAGGCTGCCCAGCCAATTTTGAAGGTGGGACATAATTTCAATTACGTGTCAGTTGGCTGACCAACTAGTAAATAAAACTTGCCTACGGTTGATTTTTTTAATCAAGGGCTGATTTTTCCAACGCCAGACGACGTTAGCCGAGGAATAATTTTGAATTTTTGACAGTTCTTCCATACAAAAACTGTCAGACGTCAATTTTATTCCACGAATAAAAATTGTCGGTCGGTTGAAAAATCAGCCCTAAGACGGTTTAAAACCAATAACAATAAAGACAGTTTGTATATACTATGTACATAAAAGAGAAAATATAAAATCGTCAAGTTCAGTAAAACGTTAGCAACACTTTTTTATATCCCTGTCACAGTACTTCTGACATGCCGACAAAATGTTCTTCCATTCGTCCGTAAACAGATCGTAGGTATATGTTAGATTAGATACCTAGCTGTTAAAATTAAATACAACTGTTAGTTAGTCACAGTATGAATGATTAAAAAAAAACCTCTACCTTATAAAAGATATAGCTTTGAAGAGGTTTTATAACAACCTATCCAACTCTGAGGTCGATAATAAAATCAAATCTGAAAATATGTTTTTATTGTTTGCTAATTGAGAATGGGTTCATAAGAAGTAAAATATTTGACCTGGTTTGAAGTCCTGAATTAAGAGGGGCAATTCTCGTAATTTTTTAATGTTCACAGTCTGATCTCAGACTCAATCTGTCAAAAATACATCTAATTTCCCAACATTTTGACAAGTTTTTGACATTTGTTTTTCGCCGAGATGAGGCTGCGACTAGATTTTGAACGTTTTAAATTTCGGGAATACGGGCCCAGGAGTCAAAGTTACTCGGTCAGGGCCCGGGATCCCGATATAAGACACATTTTTTTTCCAAAATTCCTTTTTAAATAAATTTTCACCACAATACAATAACTTTTAAGCTTTTTTATAACTTTTAAAACAATTTTACCCCTCTTGTGTTTGCAGTAAATTATCGTCGTTTGAATGCTGTATAATGTTTCTTACGTAATTGTCACGCGCTCCGTACACCTCCCTAGGTCGGTAGGTGGAGAGCAAACTTTTCCCGTGATCTGAAGCCGGGCGCGTGTTTAGCCACCTCGTGATTTTAGCTATTTGGCTTCTCTGAATGTCGTAATCTGAAAGCAGTATGTCAAAGTTTGCATTTTTAATTAGTCCAGCATCACGGATTCCTTTTGTTGAGGCTATTTATGGGTCGCGAGATCTTCTACTTTGTTGCTTAATCTGATCCACTTCTAAGGAAAGGTCTCCACTATATTATGTATATGACGACACGGTTGGCGCAGTGGCTGAGCGATCGACTGCTGCGCTGCGTGTCGCGGGTTCGATTCCCGCCCGGAACAAATATTTGTATTGCCTACAGGTAGTTGTTCCGGGTCTGGCTGTTTGTGTGAGTTTAAATGTTTGTAAACGAACCCACGATACAGGAGTAATTCCTAGTGTGGGGCAACGTTTTAAGAAAAAAAAAAAAATGTCACTTGCTGGGCCCCACGGTTTCACCCGCATAAGTTTCAATCCCGTGGGAATATCGGGATAAAAAGTATCCTATGTGTTAATCCTTGTTATAAACTATCTGTGTGCCAAATTTCATCCTAATCCGTTCAGTAGTTTTTTTTTGTGTGAAAGAGTAACAAACATCCATCCATACAAACTTTCGCGTTTATAATATTAGTAGGATTAAGAATTAACAATAATTCAATTACTGAGAAACTAAATTTCCATAAAATGTTTACGAGCGTACAATTACGTCGTTAAAAGTTAATTTACAATAATGAATAGGAATAATTATAGTGATAAAAAAAGTTAATATCAACTAATCACTGACCGAGTAAACACGGATCTAGAGTAAAATTAGATGTACGTATTATTAGATGTGCCATTCTTAGCAGGCGTACTGACTGACAAATAAAGTTTTTTTATTTTGTTTGTTTGCATGAACCCTTGCTGAAGCTAGTATTTTTATATTATTACTTAGCAGTGTCCCGCGGTTTCACCCGCATAAGTTTCGATCCCGGGAATATTGGTATAAAAAGTATCCTGTGTGTTAATCTTGGTAACAAACTATCCGTGTGCCTACTTTCATCCAAATCCGTTCAGTAGTTTTTGCGTGAAAAAGTAACAAACATCCATCCATCTATCCATTCTCACAAACTTTCGCGTTTATAGTAGGATTGCTATTGACACATTGTATATGAATTATGTTGATTTTTTAAATTTGCATTCATCTTTATATTTCGTCTCGCCATCTCCTTCGAGTCCTACCGCAACCCCCTTTTACTGTGTCCCCAGTTTCGTGCTACTTTAGCCCATAAATTGCTCGGCATATGTCAGACAAGACAATATGTCCTGCCCCTACCCAGTTCCATTTTAAGTAGGGCAACCTGTAATAATACCCTAAAGAATGGCGTCATCTGCATTTCGTCACATTTTGACAGAAGACTGTTAGGTAACATATTTTTGATACATGCGATAAACAACGTGTTCGAAAATTACTTTGTCACGACTCCGACGAAATGGCTGCCTCTCTGAAAATGGCTTCTATGAAATATGATCTGAATTAATATTTTTATCGGAGAACGGAATAAGTTTTAGTATTTTGTTGATAAATAATTATTATATCAACCGTTTATCTTTGGGGAAAACAATGGTTCAGATACGCACTTCGATCTTGTAATTAAGAGATTACATTTACCCAAACAAATGTTGTGGATATTGCGTCATCAAGTAGCCAAAATTATGTCGAACTCGGACAAAGGTTTTACCCGGAATTCATAGGGTTCTACTGAAGCATGCTACGGGCACGATAAAGGGCAGGCTTCTTAGTTAAAATATCACTGGGCACCATTGTGTGGAAACTATACCCACGCTGTACAGAAATAAAATTTGTGGATTATACTAATGCAGTGGTTCTCAAACTTTTTTGGTGACGGAACCCTTTTGGGAAGCAAAATACTTGATGGAACCCTACAATAAAACAATAGTTTTTAAAAGTGTATTCTTTATTAATAAGCATAATAAAATTACAATGTAACAGTTACTAATTATTACTTACTTTACCACATGGCAAGTACAATAATAGAAGATATTAAAAAAGAAAAAAATCTAACTAATGGGAGGTATGAAACTGTTTTTTATTTTTCATCAATTGGTTGATATCAGGTTTGATAGAAGACAGTTGAAGTCTCATATCAGGTTCGGCGTCCAGTCTATTGCGATATTTTGTTTTCGTGGCTGCATAGGTTGAGAATCCGGTGTATTCCCGTTCGTCCCACTGACTTCGTCCCCGTAGTGGGACGAACGGGAATTCGTTATTTTTTTTCCCGATCGTCCCACTAATTTTGTTGATGGGACGAACGGGAATAATTTATTAATTATTTTTTAGTCCTCTTGGTCCCACCAAATAATTTCAGACTGGTTGTTTTAATGGTAAAAAAAAAACAAATTTTAAAATAAAAATCAGTCATTTACTAAGGAATAAAAATCACAGTTAAAATCACAGAATCAACTTTACGTACAAAAATACACATAGGTACACTGAAACACTAAAACAAAATAAAATTCACCATAAAACTAAAAATTATGATTAAAAAATCAGTCAGCTAGCTTCTTCAATCAGCTTCTTTTTGTAAAAAGAAAACGTCCTAATTATTACAAAGTCACACTTGCTTATGTAGGTAGGTATACAGTGGCACATTTTTACGGTAAACATTATACATATAAGTGATCAGGACAGTGAACTCGTTAATTTTACACATAAATAGCGTCAATAAACTATAACAAAATCACAATAAAAATACCCAAAATATCACAAAATTAAGAAGAATATAAAACATCATAAAGAGTAACAATAATAAAAAATTGACATGGATTTAAGAAAGTAGTTGAGACCATAAAATAAGGCGATAATAATTATTGCACACAAAGATTATATCAACGTACAACCATCGAGCACTTTGCTTATGATTAATATTTACGTAAGTTTTTCTAGAAAATGTCCTATGGTTATTTCTGAATTTAGAAGTTGCATTTGGCAATTCATAACATATTGGTCTGTCAAGATTGAATGTAGCTTACGCCGTTTTGGACTTTGTTTTGCTTTCACGCTGTATAAGTTGGAGTCTTGATATAACACCGTAAGCAATTTTAAAATATTTGGTTTTTTTTTGCCTATCGCACTATTTAATTTAAAATGCCACCCTTCGGCAAAGTTATTGGTACGGTGTCGTTTATCAAAACTACACCACACTTTTACGAAATTTGGTTGAAGCCACTGCGACAGCATGTATTGCCGAAATTTTTCACTTTGGCTATCATCGGGGCTTTCGCCAGCGACATAAAACCAGCCTTCAAAAATACGGTCCTCGGGTAATAATGGAAGCACCGCACTTAGGGCTACTTGACGTCTTAAAATTTTATTTTTTGTTAGGTTTAATTCACGGCCTTTCCTCCAAACAGCGTTATTAAAATGATAATAACAACCGTGTATACTTATCTCTGGAAAAATTGTACGTATAGCAGACATAGCTGCTTCTTCAAAATCACTGGTAAATGCTGTAGGATTCCAATCGTTGATTTGAGATTTAACGAGTTTGAAAAGTATCTCGTATGTTTCTTTTTTACGGTTTGACATTAAAGCGTACAATAATGGCGTCAACGCTGTGCTTTGATTATCACTTCCTAAATCACCATGAACCGTGTAAAGTTGTTGGAACGGAGATGGACAACTCCTAAAGGTACCGTCACCAAATATATTTTTTAAAACTATTAATTTTTCTCTAGCTTCTTGGGAACAAAAAATTAGTAGTCGTGTGTTATCATAACAGTAATCTGCTAACAAAAAAGATTGAAATTTTTGAGGAATCTCAACCGTTTTAAAGTCATTGAAAATTATTTTACTAATATTATACGTTTTATTTCGATGGCGATACAAAGAGCTTTTAATGTTTGCAAATTTGGGAATATCTTTAGGTAAAGTTACTATATCTAGCCCTTCGTCCAAAATTTTCGAAATTGTTGAATTAAAGGTGGTTGGTACGCCAGGTAAATCATCAGAAGTTATTTTCTTCTTGCATTCATCAATATGGATATCTATTATGTTTTTATTGAAGTCCGGTGTACAGGATACAGTGTGTGTAGTTTCTTTCAAAATTTGATCATTCTGCAATAAACGTGAATAATTTATTTATCCATTTCCTGATTTTGAATGAAAAATAGAAGTAAAAAAAGAACTTACTTTTATAGTTAAGATCCCCCCGCACTTATTCTTCCTTCTAAGATGGCATTCCCATACAACAGCTCCGCTTTTATATTGCCTTTTCCTCAAAAATTGATATCCAGCACGAAGAAGCACGATTCCACCTTTTCTTTGTATATATTGTAAACAGCTTCCTGTACTACTAGAGGGACCAAGATGCGCTTCTTGTGACATTGTTGTTGAGCTATAGAAAACAGAAGTCAATAATTTTATTACACACTTAGTATTGGTTTAGGCGCAAAAGGACTAATTCTCAAAATGGCCAATTCGCAAAAGGAATAATTCTTAAAATGCAACTGTGTATAATAACATAGAATACAAACATGGTATTAGAATAAATTAATAAGACATGAGACAAAATAGTATTAACTATGTAGGCTATCTTATGATATTTGTAACAAAAATGTACTTACATCAGTAGTTATCATCACAGAATTCGTGTAGAACATATATTATTACACTAACACCGAAAGTTTGTTTAACACCGTTATTATAACACCGTGAAGTTTCACTGTTTTGTCAACACTAACCCGACAGGTCTAATTTAAGGATACTGGGAGAGAATGTTGAGAAAACCAATAGGGTTTACGCAAATAACACAATGTTATCGGCATTCTTTTGTTAACTAGCGGGGAGAGAATGTTGAGAAAACCAATAGGGTTTACGCAAATAACACAATGTTATCGGCATTCTTTTGTTAACTAGCGGGGAGAGAATGTTGAGAAAACCAATAGGGTTTACGCAAATAACACAATGTTATCGGCACTCTTTTGTTAACTAGCGGGGAGAGAATGTTGAGAAAACCAATAGGGTTTACGCAAATAACACAATGTTATCGGCACTCTTTTGTTAACTAGCGGCATTGCCAGCGCCATGTAATATCCCGACAAAGGAGATGTTCCAGAAATGTATGGAGCCTTGGCTAGCGCCATGTACACTATGTAAATGTCGCTGAATAATCTAGTAAACGTTTTTATTTAAATGTTCATTTTTGTACGCTTGTACCATTCTTCAAATTAATTTGTTAGTATTTTTATGAAATTCCCCTATTTTTTTCCTACATATCTATGTAGTGTAGATAGTGGTAGCCCAAAATCAAACATCTCCTTTGAAAGTAAACTACGAAACAACGACTAAACAATACGCACAAAATTATTTAGTGGGACGAATGGCGCTAATCTAAGAACATATTCCCGTTCGTCCCCGTAAAATCATGAATGGGACGATCGGGAACAAATTTAATATTATTTTTGTAAATTCCCGTTCGTCCCACTACGGGGACGAAGTCAGTGGGACGAACGGGAATACACCGAGAATCCTGTTTCGCACAAATATGTTGTTGGGAACGGGAGAAGAATATTCAGAGCCATTTTGCCAAGCATTGGATATTCATCACGGATTCTGCACCAAAAATCGTTGAGAGGCGTCGTTTTGAACAGTGACTCCATACTTGTGTCTGATGACATTTCTAAAAGAGATTCATATATCTCGTTTGACATACTTTCGGGCTTTTCCAAGTTAGGTAAAAAAGGATTATGAATCCATGAATTCAGTTTCATTTTTGTATTCTGTTCTTCGGGAAAATACTTTTCAAAAGATGCGCGCATCGATCTGAGATATTGGACCAATTCTCCAAACACATCATTTTGAAACATTTCTGAGTCGTTATCGCTAACAAACTCACTGAGTGACGTAAAGCTTTCTATTTCTTTCTTACCAACGCAAATAATCCAAAAATCTAATTTTCTTTTGAAGGCAGTTATTTTGTTATAGGCCTGAAACACTGTTGTCTGTTTACCTTGCAATGATAAATTCAATTCGTTCAGTTTTTGAAAGATATTGTTTTATCATACAAACGGTCCTTCAAATTAAAAGAAGTATCTGCTGAAAGAAACATTTGTAACTCGGCTCTAAGTTCAAATAGCCTTGTTAAAGTTTTACCTCGAGACAGCCATCGCACTTCTGTATGGAGCAGCAGTGTTTTATGTTTGCTGCCATAATCTTCACACAATAATGAGAACAATCGGGATTGTAGTGGTCGTGATTTGATAAAATTAATTATTTTTACCGCTTCATCCATAACTAATTTTAGATTTGACGGCATTTGCTTCATCGCAAGTGCTTGTCTATGCAGAATACAATGGCTGGAACTACAATTAGGCGCTTTATTTTTTATTCGTGACACTGCTCCTGCTGTTTTACCTGTCATCGCCTTGGCCCCATCTGTACAAATGTCAATGCAATTGTTCCAACTGATATTATTTTCTTCAAAAAATATATTTATTTTATTAAAAATTTCTTCCCCGGTAGTGTTTGTGAGCAGCGGTGAACACATAAGCATGTCTTCTTTAAAAGAACTTTCATATGGATATCTCACGATAACCAGCAAGATAGCCAAACCAGCGACATCAGTTGACTCGTCCATTTGCAAGGCGAATCGTGTTTTTTGTAGACGTGTAACTAGTTCTTGTTTGACGTAGCTTGCCAGATCATGGATTCGCCGTGAAACAGTATCGTTTGATAGCGGCACAGTAGAAAGATGCTTTGCAGATTTTTCATCGAGCATACATTTTGTTATGTCTAATACACATGGCTTTATTAAATTCTCAGCGATAGTGTGCGCTTCACCTGCTTGTGCAATGCGATAGCTAACTAAATATGATGCCTCCGTGGCCTTTTCGTTGATAGTTTGTGTTACATGCATCATATTTTTTTGACTTTCCAATAACTGATCTTTTTTACGAACAAAAAATTCTTTATTCTTGTCTTTAGACTCGGGGTGCACAGTTTCTAAATGTCGGCGCAATTTGGCAGGTGCCATGGAACTATTAGGAAGCAGTTTACTACATAGCATGCAGAGAGGTGAGCCGTTGGAATCAACAAATCCGAAACTGATATATGATTCATCATACTTCCTTTTTTTCGTCTTTGAAACCGTCGAGCTTGACGTCGCGGCATCATCGTCTGGATCGGTGATTGCTATATTCTCCGTGCGTACTGCTTTTGAACATTCAGCGTCATTAGAAGATGTTGTTGCAACACGTTTAACACCTTTAACACCTTTAAGCCAACGTTCCATTCTTCTTTATTTATAATGTTACACGTCAGGATAGTGGGGTCTAAATAATGCACAATCGTTACTGCGTATAAGAGACTAAGTTTAGTACAATGAAGAAATGTATAAAACTGAGACAACGAATACAGCAGGCAGTAGAACAATGAACACTAGTTTCTCGCTAGCAAGCTTATAAGTAGGTAGGCAGGAACTTATCGCTCCGAACGCTAATTGTCAACTGACTGACGAGGCGCGACACGCGATCGCCGCTTTTATACTTAGTCCTAGACTCGATCTCGAATATTCTCGAAAATACTCGAGTCGGCGCCTTTGATAAACAAAAAGCAAAAATAAAAAGAGAAATATAAAAATTACGTTGTAAACAATCTCGACTTTATTTTTTTAAGTTAGAGTCGAAAGTCGCTTGTTGACAACTATAGCGTCTAATACAGAGGCGGCTTTTATCAAAGGGACTGCGCGCTCACAAGTATACCTACAAGTATACATGTTGATACCAAAGTTATGAGATATTGTACCAGTTATTGTAACACATGTTTATACAAATACAAATAAATAAATAAATATACATACGCGCGGCCGCGGTGTCAAAACGTTCGACCAGAGAGAGGTGTTTTGATTTTTTTTCTAAATTCTTGAGGAACCCCTACAGAGGTATCGCGGAACCCTAGGGTTCCGCGGAACACACTTAGAGTATAGCTGTACTAATGAATGTCTCTAGTTTACGATAGCATGGGTTACATTAGTGTGAGTTCTGTCTGTTAACTAAACATTTTTGTATCGGGAAAAATAAAAAAAAAAATTTTTTTTATCACGTTCAACGTGGTAATTTTCTGACAGAGTTTGCTCGTCCGTGCCGTTACGGCCGTTGTATGTCCCGTCCCGTATCAGTTTCCAGAGGGGCAATTCTCGTTATATTAAGGCCGTTCACAGTCTGATCTCGGTCTCAATCTGTCAAAAGTACGTCTAGTTTAGATTTTGAACGTTTTTATTTACGAGAATTAGCCTTCTGATGTGCGTTACGGCCGGTATAGCTATAAACATCGATTTTCAATTGACCTGTTAATTTTTACTCCCATAATTAGACAAAAAAAAGGGACATGAAATTAAAAGTGGGGTACAACTTAACAAGTTAAATCTAGTTTGGTTTTTGCATGCAAGTTTTCACAAACCGGGTCAGATTACAATGATCTTTATTCTGAGAGATTATTTTGTCTTTCAGATGCCCTCAATTTCTTGTTGATCAATCTCTCTAGATTTTGTTTGCCATTTTGTCTTTTATATTCTGCACAACGTCGAGTTCCAACCTAAAGTTCCTTCGTATCTGGCGTTAGTCCAGAGAAGGCGTTCGTCGAATGTATCTAGGCAGGGTAGATTGCGCAATAGCGACGCTAACGCCACATTTCTGCTGTGGGCTCCTTGAGGAAGATACGCCAAGGGTACGCCATAAAAAGGTTGCGGAAAGCTGTCCTCGACCATCTACTGTCTTTTTTCCCTTTATTAATCCTACTAATATTATAGACGCGAAAGTTTGTGAGGATGGATGGATATTTAGTTACTCTTTCACGCAAAAACTGCTGAACGTATTTGGATGAAATTTGGCACACAGATAGTATATAACCAGGATTAATACATAGGATGACTTTTTACAATGTACACATATTTTCGCATTTACAATTTTATTATAGTAATTATTGTAATGCAAGACGTGCTAGAAAGATTAGTTAAATAGAAAAAGTCTCATATTGACATAATGTCGCAGATAACTTTTTAGGATAGAGACGGTAATTATTAGTTAGATAAATATTAGTTGTTAATTAAACAGTAAGAGTTAGATAAATATTAGTTGATCTCTATCTCTGACTAATTACCGTCTCTATCCTAAAATGTCTCCATACCGTCAATATGTATTTAGTAATTAACCCTTAAACATGATTGTGTTCTCTGATTTAGCACTAAAGCTGATTATAAATGCCTTTGAATCATAAAAATAAGTTTTATAAAAAAAACGAAATATCCGAAAAACCGGCTTTGTGATTAAATATGAATCGTCAAACCGGTTTTCTAATATACCCCTAATGACGACCAAGTGCGTCACTTATTTCGAAATTATGAAACCGGAAAACGGATTTAATTTTTGCCCTTTTTTTCCCCAAGCCAGTAAGAGTCGGGAAGTGGCCGGCAGCGGCCTCATCTAGTTTATTTCTACGTTTGTGGTTTAGATAATAACCTCGCTCACTGTCATTCTAGAATATCATGTTATAAAACGATTTGTCTAATTATCACCTGTGCAACTGGAAGACTTTTTATAAGTGTCAAAGTGTTGGTTACTTTCAAATCTGTATCATCTGTGTGTGTGTGTAAATTCTGCTGGAGAATACTGTTGTTCTGAAATCGCCAACCCGTCTTCTCTGTATGAGATTTGCCTTTGCCATGCAGTGGGACAGTAATAGGTCGGTATTATAGTATTACTAGCTGCGCCTCGCAGTTTCACCCGCATAAGTTTCGATCCCATGGGAATATCGGGATAAAAAGATCGTATATGTTAATCACACTTTTTGAAAATAAGAAGCAATGGATTAGCAATATCCTTCAAAATGATTCAGATTGAGATTGATTGTGTGTTACGCAATTAGAGTGCTGCTTATAAATTATCTGTGTGCCAAATGTCATCCAAATCCGTTCAGTAGTTTTTGCGTGAAAGAGTAACAAACATCCATCCATACAAACTTTCACGTTTATAATATGACTAGCTGCGCCCCGCGGTTTCACCCGCATAAGTTTCGGTCCCGTGGGAATATCGGGTTAAAAAGTATCCTATATGTTGTTTTATATACCTTACTGATAAGTGTTAAATGTAATGTAATATCGTTTTTTTTTCCTAAATAAAATAAAATAAATAAAATATGTTAATCCTAGTTATAAACCATCTGTGCCAAATTTCATCCTAATCCGTTCAGTAGTTTTGGTGTGAAAGAGTAACAAACATCCATCCATACAAACTTTCACGTTTATAATATTAGTAGGAATAGTAGGATTAATATTATACTTAGCGTGGCACAAAATCCAGTGCGTCTTTAGTTTAAAGTAAGCTATACGTCTTCGATACAAATACGTCCTACATGCCTGTAAACGTACTGCTGTAAATATAGCCAAATTTTGACAACAAATACTAAACCCTTATTTCCATCTTCCACAGACATGGAGTCGCACATCCTAAATACGTATCACCAGGCGCGTTACCGTCCCATCGGCCACAAGATCCTCCGTGTGAAGAGTGACTCCCTGTCTTCTGAAAGCAGCTGCAACCAGAATAGCCCCGAATACCCTCAGATCAGCGTGCCCCAGCCGAGGCATTCTGTGGGCAGCAGTAATGGCGATTGGGGCCAGAATCAGACTGTGAGTATTCAATCATTTTCTATATTCAAGGGTTTATGCTTGCAGTATATTTGTAGAACAATTTCAAAGTAACGTTCAAGCATAAACTTTGGTTCGTTCATTTCAGATGAATATAACACAATCAAGTCAAGACTTTAGTTCGGACGACGAAAGTTCTGGTCTAGAAGAGAGTATGGAAGACTTGGACGAAAATGGAGTGCAAGAGAACGGAGACGACAGTGATGAAGAACTCGAAGAATCTATAGTAGTACACGAAGTTAACGTCGACGATGATGACGACGAAACTATAGAAGTCGATGATGACCACGATGGTATGCATCCAAATTCACACCACAACATGACCGAATCCAACAGTATAGAAGACAATTCTTTAGTGGAAGGCCATGATTATGATGTCATCACTGTTTACACGGTCAACCCTGATTTAGACTTAATCGAAGCTTCTTCGGATGACGATATAGATACCGTTGATTATGCAATCAGTGAAAAAGACATCGAGGCAGAGTGCATAAATGGTGACGATAGTAGCTACAGAGAAGTCAATTATCAAGAACGGAATACAAGTCAGGATGGTCTAGATATTAATTTAGACACTCCAGTAGTTTCAAATGTCGACGAATATTTCATTAAAAATAATAACAACGAAAACATATTGGATACAGACGGTCCAGTTGTGAAAGACGTAGACGAATATTTTATAAAAGACAAGGGAAAGGAAACGATACCAGTGCCAAATATCGACGATTTTTTCATAAAACACAAGTTACCTGAAGAAGAGAGCACACAGTTTCATATACCAGTTCCTAATGTAGAAGAATTTCTTGTTAGTGATGTTAAAAAAAATGTAGAAGAAAACACTGAAACTGAAAATGAACCCGATAATGACGTAGATAACGATAACGAGGATAACGCAGAGAATGCAGATGTATCCATAAACGAGTCTGATTTAGAAGTTCTGCCTAACATCGAAGAACTTAAACGGTATCTATTAGAAGACATGACATACACCAAATTCAGACACGTACAAAAGTCCTGCTCAGTTCCCCAGTCGCCCATGCCGAATATTTGCATGGACATCGATGACGTAAAAACGTGCATGAGCTTTGAAGACTTGAACTTAGATCTCTCTGACCTTGCTTTTGACAATGATAAGGATAAATCAGAGAATGCTAATAAAAGTGATGACATGCCACGAACATTGACAGATGAAGATATAAACAGCTTTCTAATAACCAACAACAAAACAAATAAGGCTCAACCCGAAGAAGATGATTTGAGTCATCAAGATATGGAAATTGAAAGGCCACTTGAAGCTACTATCGAAACGGCACCACCAGTAGTAAAGTTACCTCCACTAAAACGAACATCTACCCCAATACCAACTGTCTTAGATTTCTGCATAGAGAAAGCAGCTACAAAGAAGGAAAATACAGCAGATTCAAAGGGCGAATTGGAAGACTTTGTGGACGTAGAGTCTTGCAACGATACCATTATACCTGTTCTCGAAGCGAACAACTTGAACTCTTTACTGGAACAGTTTGAAGCTACTGAAAAACTTAACACTAAGAAAAAGGTAATACCGGTAGTTAAAACTGAAGATACAAAGATCAAGAGTTTCAATAAGAACGCTTTGACTAACGGTATGAGGCTTCAAGATGCGGGCGTGCAGCTAAACAAGAATAAAATGCGGCAAATACTGGTAAGTATCTTAACGTCCTGTTTGGTTCTCAGGTCAAGTTAAAGGACAGTTCCTTTCGTAATTAATATATTATTACAGATGTCGACGCCAATTAACATCGTAATTAATATATTATTACAGATGCCGACGCCAATTAACACTACCGTCAGGCGGTCACAAAGTCCTGTCCACTCGGACCACGACTATTGTTCGTCGAAGAAGCGGCACAGTCTGCCCAACCTCAAGGGCGGGCAGAGCCTTCTCAAACCGGAAGTCTTGTCTAGCAATAGCAGAATACTGAACTCAAGACATCGGTCGTGTAAGAGCAAAAAAGTAGTGTACCATCTCAGTAGTGACGAGGAGACTGACAATAATGCTAAAAACAAAAAAGTGACTAAACCAGACGATATAGACGCTAAAAAGAAGACTAGTGTAAAGCCGAGTGTAAAACCGCCAGTACAGTCGAACTGTCGTAAAAAACTGTCCCCACCCCACAGTGCACCCGATAGTTTTAAAGATAAATCTAACAGTTCTGTGATGATCAAAAGTGCTTCTAAAGCGAGTGATAATTGTAGTCAAAATTCTAATGGTAGCATTAAGTTAACTATTAAAAATAAATCTGAAGTTATACTAAACTGTGATCACGTAGACTCTCAGAAAGATAAACATATAGACAAGTATAAAAATAGTGTTAGTGATAAAACGAACAATGTAGAAAAACAGGAGAAAAATATTAAAGAATTAGATAGGAGCAAAGGTAAAGTTGTAAATAACGTAGAGACTGTTACTGTAAAGGAAGAACCCCGTCCGAAAAATGAAAACTTTTATACAGCCTTGTTTAGTAATAAGCACGACGTTCAGATACCACAGGCGTTGCAACCCAAAACGGAAAAGAGGCCGTTTGACGACGAACTAAATATGCTTGAGGTTGCTATTAAAAAAGAGGCTGAACAACCTCTGAAGAGAAAGAAACTTAATCTACAAGAATATAAATTGAGAAGAGGCGTCTGTTCGAATAACAGCTCTGCGACCGTGAGTCCAGAGGCGATATTCCCAGACATGCCCAGTCCCTTACTCGACAAAGTGGTCAAATGTCCAATAATACAGACCCCTCCCAATGGCTTACTGAACATAACTGGCAAAGTGAACAACGAACAAACATTCTTCGACCCAATCAAAGAGGCTTCTAGGAAAATATTGATGAATACTAAGAAACAAAAGGCTGAGGCTATGAGGAAGAGAGATGAAGATATCGTAATGAGTAAGATCCCTAAAGTAGAGAATTTGCAATTGCAACCTTTGATAAGTGACGCCGAAATGATGAAAATTGTAGGAATGAGTCAACCAGAAGCTCTGCCAGTACCTAAGGAAAAGCCTCAACTGTCAGCTGATTATGAAGAAATTATTCTCGTCAGTATAGGAACAAATACTGAAGAAAATATGTTCAGTCACATCGTTGAAGAACCCGTTGAGAAAATAATAAAACCTACATCTCCGACAGCTGAATCCAAATCGGTGATTAATTTCAAAATCAAAAAGTCTGATCACGTACTGAAACAGAACGTATTTGATAATGTGAAGAGAGACAAGAGGAGTCCGATTGACGAGAAAAAGCATTCAGACGTAAAGATAGACAAAGAACGATACAAAGATATAACAGCAACATTGAAAAGTGTGGGGAAACAAGTTGAGACCAAAATACTGAGCAATTCTCTATTTTCCAGTATCCAAGATGTAGTCATGAAGAAAGCGCCCGAAGAGGCTGAAAAACATGACGACAGGCACTCTAAACCTAAATCCCCACACGAGAAACGCGATTTCAGATTTGTAAAGACTACCATAGTTAGAGAATACGATCCTAAGGCTGAACACGGAGAAGACAAAGTCATCCTACATCTAGGAAAGCACAGAAGTAAACCAGGATTCTCCAGCATGGTCGTGCAAACTGATCCATTGGCCGAATTCGCTGAACTGCCAATCTTAGCCTCAATGCCTAAAGAAAGAGCAAGCCCAATGAGCAGAAAGAGAAACGACAGTGACATGTCTTTATCAAGCGATGAAAGCCCATCGCGTATAAACGAAGAACGTCAAGTAAAGCAGACGAAACCAGATGATAGAGTATCTAAACCTAAAGAAGTTAGAACAGAACGGATGGAAACGAAAGAGAAAAGGTCCAGATCGAAGGACCGATACGATTCTAAGTATAGAAGACGGTCTAGGTCGTTGTCGCGCGGTCGCAGAAGACGGTCGCGTAGTCGCAGTCGTAGTCGCAGCCGCAGTCGCAGTCCCTCAAGGTCACGTGGTCGCTACAGGAGATACAGACGATCAAACTCTCCTTACAAGAGGAAACGTAGGTCCAGGTCTCCATACCACAAAAGACGTTCACCCTCGGTTAGACGCGATCGTTCGAACCGCTCTAGATCTCGTTCAAGGCCGACAGAGACTCGGTCGAAGAGTCCTGCTGCCAAGAAGACGAAGCCAAGTCCGCATATGAATGGCAATGATAGGAATGATAGGAAAATTGCGAAGTCAATGACCCCGCCGCTGAGGAAACCCACGGTTTCTGAGAGCTCCGATTCCTCTTCCAGGTAAGCGTCTTGCTTCAGCGATTTTCGTACAATGAGCAATTTTGAGATAGGGTTAATACGGGTCACCATACGGCCAAAGCGTCAGGGTAGTCCGCGACATTCAAATTTTCTTACGTTTCTTGTAATTTGCTGGTCAGTATCAGGTTGTATGTTGATCTAAATATGATTTGCGGCCGTAACAAATATTTATTGATAGAATTATAATCATGAATACGTCTCTCTAAGTTCATATTACCCTATTGAATGACTATATCATGAAATCATGACATTCTAGGGCAATTCTAATTTAAGGAGTTGTATTCCTGATTCTAATGATTATAATTCTGTAAAGTTATATTTGTTACGGTCTCGAATAATATTTTAATCAACGTACAACCTGACGCTTACCTACCTGCACATTGCAAAAAACGTACGTTCCCAACTATGTTGGGGTCGGCTTCCAGTCTAAGCGGATGCAGCTGAATACCAGTATTTTACGTGGAGCGACTGCCTATCTGACCTCCACAACCCAATTACTGGGTAACACGATACCCCCTGGTAAGACTGGTTGTCAGACTTTCGGGTTTCTGACGACCTAGACTGTAACGACTCAATGATTTACGAATGACAGCCGGGACCAAACGGCTTAACGTGCTTTCCGAGACACGGAGGGGTCTCGGTATGTAAAGATGATCATCCATCCACAGACGCGGCAAGCGTAGCTTAATCTGATCGATCGACCCGTGCGGCTGTTATTACTTAGCTACAAGCTATAGCCCCATATACTTTTAAAGAATCATATATGTACATAATAGGTTGAAGTATAAAAGGAAAATAAAACACGTGGTCACTCGTGCTAATTACTAGAACTCCTGGTGGGTTCTGTCATCATTTTATTTTAGTGATTATTGAAACCACATGTGTTAATTATTATCAGTCGTATTTTTAGGCTATGTTAATAATGCTTATACATATTTATTTGCGCGATAGTGGAACTATACGGTTGAATAAAACTGCGATATTTTAAACGTTCATTTTTAGTGTTGTTTTTAAATGGAGAGATTGCATATGCGGAGTTTGCATGCAAAAACTAACCCGCACCCTAATTACGTAACACACAATCAATCTGGATAATTTTGAAGGATATTGCTAATCCATTGCTTCATATGTTCGAAAAATTTGTCCTCAACAACGTAAATAACGCAATAAATGTTGTTGAACTGTCAAAATGAAACCTATTGCTACTGATAGTGTGATTATGCAATTACCCCGCTGGTTACTTTTATATGCGTCTCTCTAAGGGATGATGGAATGGCAAAATATCTTGTTGGCCTTGGTTTATCCCTGCACCAATCTTGTGTATCAAAAAATATTTTCGTAAAAAAGTAAGAAATAGGAACCTACTTCTCCTATTTACCAAAAACCATCCTAACTACCGAAGTCTATAAAGACAGAAAGATAGAAAAAAGGAAACTAAACTTGACACAATCATAAAAATATATATAAGAAAAAACAAAATCCAGAACCTTCTATTACGCGTTTCAAGAAGAATCGAGTGCTTCAGTCGTTTGAATACAGGACATTTAAGAAAATGTTTACGTAATATTGTTACAGTTCATACACAGGTTAAAATTGCTTAGTTTTCCTTATAATGGTTTTGCAGCTATAAATATGTACGGTAAGGTATTTCAAGTAGATAGTCCGTGATTTAGATTTATTTTATGAAGTGAAGAATATTTAGCAGTGGTGGCCCAGTGGTAACGGCCGCGACTAATAAGTTTTAGGTCGTAGGTTAGAACCCAGTCAAGTGTTTTAATTTGTGTAAATTTGTTTTTTAATTTTTTTTTTAATTATTCATAACAATTTTTACATTGTGTCGAATATCAAAATGATTTTATAACTTAAAAAATACAAAAATCAAAAACAACAATAAAATACACGCCACCCAATTACTTAGTTACTTATTTCATCACCACTGCTCTCAAAACGGTGAAGGAATACGTGAGAAACCGCCATGTCTTGGAGCCAAAAAATCGAAGACATTTGTGACATCTACCAACCCTCACTGGGCCCGCGGCCCACTTCCTCTCACAGAGAGGAGGCATGTGTCCCAGCAGTGGGAACATTATAGGCTGATAATGCTGTATAAAAAAAACTCGATATTTTGTCAAGTTAAGTTAAACCGTGGGAAGTAGGGGCGGGTCGCTTATTACCTAATTATGTTCATAAATGTCCTGTACAAAAAAGCTTCATCGAGAAGTTTCCTTGCGACAGTGTTACGCAATTAGGGTGCGGGTCGACTGGCGCGGACGCCTCGTGGACGTACACGTGCTTAGCAGGATCGAACAATAGTATGGTAGAGAGTTCATTTGGCTTCGTTGAGCTATGGGCATGGGGAAATGTAAACGTAAAACAACTTCTTTCAAACTTTAAGAATATACTTTTATAAATGGGGAAGAAATGTGACTTATATAAACGAAAGATCGTGTTTTCCTGTTGCAAAATCTGAGAAATACTCTGGATACGTTTGCGTTTTAAAATAACGGTAGATTTTTATTATTATGAAAAGCCTGTGATATCCCACTGCAGGACAAAGCCCTCCCTACTCTCTTTCAACTTCTCTGTGTTTAAAGCTGCCAAGGACTAGCCGATCGATTCTGTAAAAATCTCATCGTGACAACGAGGTGAAGTAAGCCTAAAGTGAACTGTCAATAGGGTACAGACGCCAGCAGGTCAAAAACTGTCAAATTTTCCCAATCAACCTTGAACCTTAATGCTTTAACGATAAAGTTGAAAATCTATTAAAGAAATTTGGCAGATTGTAGTAGCTTGATGTGCTGGCGTCTGTACATCCCTTTTATAAGGAGGAATGACACTTCACTTCAAACTCACTCCACCTAAGTTTTCACGGTGAGATTTTTACAGAATACACCGGCAGTTCTTGTTGAAGGAGTCCAGCTCATCCCGCCATCTCCGTCTGGGCCTGTCGTGATGTCGCTTGCCATTAAGAGAACGGCAAATTATAATATAGAAATTTTCTTCGATAAAAAAAAATATATAGTGGGTATCCTGCGACTAAGAAACGGTCCCCATTTTATTTTATACTTTTACTCTTTCATCGATTTCTAGTCGCTCGTGGCTAGATACTAACGCACAGGTCGATCGAAGGTCAAGCTATGCTTGTCGCGGTCGGTTCGTGGATGGGTGACCATGACATAGGTATCGACACCCCTCCGTGCCTCGGAAATGCACGTTAAGCGGTTGGTCATTCACAGATCTTTTCACAAAAGGCCAAAAAAAGTAAGATGATCTTTGTTAGATGGCGAAAAAAGTCTGTCAACCAGTCTTATCGTATCGTATTACCCAGTAACTGGGTTGTGGAGGTCAAATAGACAGTCGCTACATGTAAAATACTTGTATTTAGTTGGATGTGGTAAGACTGGAAGCTGGTCTGCCTAGGCAGATGATGTGTATTTTTGTGGTGTAGTATATAAATAAATGCAGCAGTGGTGTCCCAATGGCAACGGCCGCGACTTACGAGTTGTAGGTCGTGGGTTCGGTACCCAGCCAGGCGCTTTACTATGTGTAAATTATTTCATCACCATGACTCTCAAAACGGTGAAGGAAAACATCGTGAGGAAACCGGAACCAAAAATTCGAATATATGTGACAACTACCAACCCGCACTGGGCCCGCGTGGTGGATTACAGCCCACTCCCTATCACAGAAAGGAGGCCTGTGTCCCAGCAGTGGGAACATTAAAGGCTTATTATGTATATAAATAAATAACTAATGATGACTTATATTTTTTTTTTTCGGCAAATCTATTGTTAATATTGTGCTTAAAGTAACTACAAGCATAAGGCATTCGACAATAGAGTATATTAATCAAATCATTATTTTATTAATGTAATCCTTGGGGGAGGCGTAAAAATAATGTTTCAAAACCCGTGTTTCTCTTGATCACCATCTAACCTGCATCTGACTGTTCCAGCTCATCATCCTCTTCCTCTTCATCGTCGTCTGGATCAAGTTCATCGTCCACCAGCTCCAGGAAGTCGAGAGGATCCTGCAGCCCATACCAACGAGATGACATCTATAATCAGAAGGGGTATAGGAGTTATAGCTCGGAGGATAGGTGAGTTCATAAAGTCCTAAAATGAATTGGGGGTTTTTTCGTAACCATTTATTTCACTATTACAGCATGTATGGATTTAGTTTTTGGTTATATGTTTATTGACTATTTTACTAATGCTCTGACTAGGTAAACTCAGTTGGGTAAAATTTCCTCGATAGAATTTACCTCTACTTTTTTATGTTTTTTTCCGTCATTCTAAAATCCTAAGTAATGTCATTGCAAAATTGCATTCAAAATGTGCGTAATAGGTAGGTAATTGAAAACTGGCTGAAAATATTGTTTTTTATACACAGCCTAATTTATTTTTAAACGATTTCTATTTGGTTTGGCGCTTACGTTTGTTTTATTTTGGTTCCAGCGCATTGTTGTGCTCTCTTTCGCGTTCTTATGCCCGCCTCTCGAGCTATGATTTATTTTTTACGTATCACCTTAAGTTTAAGCTTGCGACAAAGGCTGTTCTACCTTGTGCACAAAGTTTTCACGTAACTAAAATTTGGTTGCAATTCCATGGGCACTGCAGCAGTAGTAGTGAAAAATTAATTGTATTTTTTCCCTTTTGCCCTACACTAGGAATTACTCCTGTATCGTGGGTGCGTTTACAAACATTTAAACTCACATACACAAACAGCCAGGCCCAGATTTTAATGGTAATGAAGTTGATTTCAGGGTGACTAGCACTATTGAATAAGTTATAAAAATGTTTGAAGTTCTAGCGTAAACTGAACTTTACTACGTAGGAATTAAATTTATTTTTCCATAAACTCGCGAATATGTCGCGAATGCAGATTAGATTGTAATTACTTAAAGCATATACTTATACACGATATACAGTGGCCTCCATAAGTTAGGTGACATTTTTCCACATTAGCCGTGATGCCACATTATGATTTAAAATAAAAAAATAAACAGGTTATTCTAAGGGATTACTTTATTTTTTATAATTAGTCATAAGGCTTCTTCTGGGCAAGCTCGTTCCACCGTAGATCTCATCCCTGCCTCTGGGCTGGATTGAGGTCAAGAGTGAGCCCATTGTCAATAAAAAAAAAAGGCAACGATAGGTCACAAAACGCACAGGAATATCACTGGAATTGAGGGTAGGTAGTAAAAAAATTGGTGTTTGTTACAACAAATCTGTCATGTATTGTGTGGTTCGGAGATTGTGGCATCGGGACGTAAAAATGGACAGAACAAATAATGAACAGTAAAAAAATAAATAATAATATGTAATTAATAATTTTGGAAATACTTGGGCTAAGAGCGAATTGGACCAATCGCGAATAAGGTGAATTGGACCAATCGCGCCTAATAGGGTGGAACCAAAATTTTAAATCATAATGACTGTGTTGTGTCACAGCTGATGTGGAAAAATGTCTACTAACTTTTGGAGGCCATTGTAGATATCATACTAATCATGAAACATTAGCAAAGAAAAGAACTACATATATTTAAGGAGAGAGTGGGTATTTAGCACCAGCATTAACCATATGTCTCGTTACAGAGAAAGCAACACGCCAGTCGAGGAGCGTCGGATAGTGTTCGTGGGACGTCTGGAGAAGGATGTCACGAAGCTCACGTTGAAGAACCAGTTCTCCAAGTTTGGACATGTGTTAGAGGTGCGACTTCATAGCAAGGAGGATGGGTAAGTTTTTGAACCTCATTTTTCCTTACTTCATCAACCTTTGAAGTACAAACGCCAGCAGGTCAAGCTACCCGAAACTGTCAAGTTATCCGGATCAACCTTGAACCTTAATTCTTTAGCTATAAAGTTGAAAATCTATTAAAGAAATTTGACAGATTGTAGTAGCTTTATGTGCTGTCTGTCGCGTCTGTACCAGTGTCGGCACTCTATAATGAGTTATTTCTTGCTTGCTTAATTTATGCTGCATAATCATCTTCTACAACATGCTTCAAATGTTCACTGGTGGACTGTTTTATTGTAACATTGTTACAAAAAAAAAAAACCGACTTCCAAAAAAATACTACTAAGTGAAAAACAACTTTAATTTCGGCAGCAAACGACGCAATTTCGTTTACTTGAATTTTTACCCGTAATTTTAGTTTAAAAACCAAACTATTGAACCGATTTTGATGATATTTCTGTGGGACAAATCTGAAAGTATATCCTTTCACATAAAAAAAGAATATTGCAAATCGGCTTATAAATAACGGAGTTCCGAGGAAAAAAACATTAAAAAAAAACAACAACCGAGTTGAGAACCTCTTCTTTTTTTGAAGTTTGTTAAAATGGAGAAGGCTTCTCAGAAGGCTCGGCTCGGCAGGTTTTTATTTATGTATTTTAAGTTTTAAGCGCTATGTTGTGTGTATGTTAAACTATGCAAATTTTTTGGTGATTCCTTACATCATGACGAATTTTTTTTTTTTTTTTTAAACTACAATACTTACTTTTTTATGTTCTACAGTACCCGGTACGGCTTTGTAACGTACCAGCGCGCTCGCGACGCCTGGTCGGCGGTGGAAGCTTCTAGCACGTTCCCGCAGTATGATGTCGGGTTCGGAGGGAGGCGCGCCTTCTGCAGGCAAAGTTACGCTGATCTCGGTGAGTTCATTAAATTTAAACTTTTTTAATAGCCATTATAGTCCCACTGCTGGGCAAACCTCCCTACTCCATGTTCCACCTCTCTGGGGGTGGGCAGAAATTACAAAACGCCACCTGCTATGATGCCCACATACACCTTTTGCCACTATAAGTCTATACAATGTTTTTATTATAGCAAAACTAATAGTTTGATTTCCCCATTTCAGATGGTCTCGAAGCCAAATACACGGAAAACGCTTTCCACGGCCAAACAGCGCCGCCTCCGATCAGAAGAGACGATGACATGTCCTTCGAACAAATGCTCCAAGAAATGAAGAAGAAACTCAGCCAACGCAAGAATGAGATGAAACGCCCTGATGATCCCAAGCCTTGACAGTTACTCACACTTGGCCGGGCAATCATCATGGCACTGACATTCGCTGTCAAAGTGACAGTTGGCTTAATCTAGTGGCAAAGGCATGAATCAGATTCAGCCTCAGTGATTGTGACAGTGACAGTGGTGTAGTTTCTTAAGACTGTGAACTTTTGTGTTATATACTAGACGCTGGCTTCTGATTAAAAACGGTTTTTCGGTAAGCATTATACTTTAGTATCTTAACACGTACCTCGGTAGAACTTTCAGTCATAGTAGGTAAGCAATTTAGTATGACTAAAATGAGTTAAAAATGTTTACAAGATGATATTACGTACTGATTGACATTTATATTATCCCGACTATGTATACCTTGTCAATTTATTTAAATTGTGTCAGGTCAAAATGTAAAAAAAAGAGTGAGATTATATGAATTAGGATTTACAACCGAATTATTAATGAAATTCTTATTACATTTGAGCCAGTCATGTTATAAATGGTTGGTCTCTGTTTCGACATCTGGTTCCTGCGGGTGTGTGCAATGACAGCTTCTGTCAAGGATGACAGCTGTCAAAGTGACAGTTACCTAGATGTGCAATTTAAAAGACAGTGTTGTGTTGCGAACAAAATTTGCTCATGGTTTGTGACATCTAGTGGTGTGGCACATCCATCATTATGATTTTTAAAGATATTTTCACTGATTCCATAGTGGTTTAAAATTACTAGATGTCACGACTTCTTCATTACCGTTTTGTTGTAGTTAATTAGTTTTATAATTTCGTTAAATTACCTCATGGATGTAAATATTGTTTTTTTTTTGCTCTGTAAATAATATCATAAGTTTTCGGCGCTACCTCTTCTTTTGAATTAGGGTCTTTTAATCTTCCGAAAATTAGACCATAGAGTAGCAAGATGGAGGAGACATTTTTTTCTTAAGCAATGCACAAAGCAAAGAATGGTAGAAGAATATTTGAAAATGATAATGCAGCATGTTCATCAGTGCACCAATATTTGGTGAAGCCCTTAGTTCTGATTGGACTATCCCGGCGTCGCGTCATAATCCTTATTTCCCATTTTGGTTGTTTTGACAAGCTCTTTGTGTTTGTGCAAACGTTCAGTCATTCTTTTCTTACTACTTTGTGGGTTCAACCACTTAGAAACAGGGTCCTTTCATCCACATAGGATAGCCTTTCATAGTTTTCAGCTGGATATAAGTTTTTCTCAATTTCCGCATGTCTTATTATGGTTAAATCATTTGTTCTGTAAATAGGTTGTGTTCTAACTATTAGCTTTCTTCAATCAACCAGCGAACAAAGAACTGCCTTATTAGACCAGAAGTTTATCATATCTTTTTATTAACTACACTTTGGTATCTTGGTACCTAAGCTGCTCTGCTAATAAAACTAGTTTTCTTCAGATTTTTTGTACAGTTGTATGGAGTTAAACATATTTAGGTAGTC
Source organism: Apamea crenata (assembly GCA_949629185.1). Lineage (NCBI taxonomy): Eukaryota > Metazoa > Arthropoda > Insecta > Lepidoptera > Noctuidae > Apamea > Apamea crenata. The sequence goes on from OX451375.1 coordinate 2,933,879, forward strand.
GGTACCCACAGGAAAAGAAGATGCTGGGACCATTAGGAGAAATAATCTCTTATCTATACATTTAAATAATTCACTTCAAAATGACTCCAAAACGTTAGAATGATATCACACTCGCCTAATGTGGTGAAGTTTGACATAGTATCTTAGAAATAGGAATAGACTAGTGTTGCCAATGCATATACACCAATAAACGAATTTGAATTTATAAGTATCTGCGCAACCAGGGTAGTGTAGCATTCAGTACAATCTTTGCACAACATACAAAATTTGCAAAATTTCTGGCACAATTGTTGTGGAAATTGGAGTTGTGGAAATCTAAACTCGGCTAGAGGTCCACGCTGAACAATTGTTAGTGTGATATATACACTAGAGTAACAAGTTATGTAAATATTCTTTTCATTCTGTTTACATGAAATTGTATGTATAGTATGTATGTACATTGTACATATATTATTACTATTCATATAACTATTGTTACCATTACTTTATATGTAATCTTATGTATTACCTACTAGTAAATATCTAAACCGATGATATTTCTATGTATAAACATAATTTTAATTTACCTACACTAAATATAAAATATTAAGACAGCTAAAAAAGACTAAATGGAAATTGGCATTGATTGAGCTAAACTTTTGGCTATCTTTTACCAACAAGCTAAGTTAGAAAGAGATGACAGATATTGCAAATGTCAAGTTTGTGTGTATTGCTTTAGCGTGCTTTTAGGCGGCAGTCTAATCTGACAGCTGTCATTTTCGCGCTCTTCTTTAATTCATCTGCAGAAAAAAATGCAGGAGTTAAGTGTGGAATAAACATGCTATGTAGTATTTTGTAGCCCAGAAGTATGCTAATTTCGAACAGATACTACCTATTAGCACACAATTAGCATGTGCATTCAAAAAGAGAATGATTATTTTACACACTCTGAGAGCATGTTATAAATAAGCATACTAGTTACTAGCAAACAAGCATGCATTTATAATGAATAGTACTTGTTGACAGGACTACACTGTCCTTCCATACATATTAACCCTGTAATTTGAAAGCATTGTAAAAGCCTATTATTTTTAAAAGAGTAACCATGGAGTTTCTTGCCGGCTCTTCTCCATAGGAAACAACCAATTGGAACTGTGCACCTAGCTTCTGACATTTCATTAGTGCCCATGTAGGTTTATGTGGAATAAAATATTTTGAGTTGATTGATGAATAGCATTTGTGTATTTTAGCTTTTAGTATGGTCTGTATCGGGGCCAAAGCTTTTTACCTTGTTAAAATAAAAATCTTAAAATGAATATACTTTTACGATTACCATAATATTAAAATAAATGAAGCTTCCGTTGAGATTGTAAGTGCCAAAATTAGAAGAAAAAAAAAACACTGTTCCTATTATACAAATCATCGAATTGACTAGCCAATAGTTTTACACTTTTCTTGCATAAAACATGAAGTTCATTTATAAAATAGATTCCGTTAGAAAGCCTAGACTTATAAAATTCGCGCTGGCTAAGGGGCCGTCTCCACGAGCGAGAGAATCGCTGCGATATTATCGTCGTGGCACGTATTTCAATACACTCTCTTAGAACGTGTCTCCACACGGCGATATCATCGCGGCGAGAATTTGATAGCACGGCGACGCTATCGCCGCGATTCTCTCGCCCGTGGAGATGGCGCCTAAGAGCTATACGCACCAGGACGCCATAGCAGCGAAGCCAGGTTGCGTCGCCAACAAAATGTATAGTAGGATGCGTAGCCAAATGGACGCCAGGTGAACCATCCACTAGCTGTATACATTTAGTGTGCAGCGCGACCTGGCGACGTCGCTACGGCGTCCTGGGGCTGCAGCCTCGACATTCATAGTTTTTAATTCGGTCGCAAAGTCCCAGATTGACAGGTGGAATGTATGGATTGACAGGACTTTGCGACCGGATTCGGTCGTAAAGCGATCGCTATGAATGTCGACACTGCAGCCCCTGGACGGTGAGGTATGGCTCTGCAAACATTGATACTGAATAATGCTTAAACTAAACCGGAATTAAATACACAGCAGTTATTCGTATCATGGCATAATATTGGCGTTCCCACTGCTGGGACACAGGCCTCCTCTCTGTGAGAGGGAATGGGCCGTAGTCCACCACGCGGGCCCAGTGAGGGTTGAATTTCGCGTAAAAGATAATATTCCCTAAATTCTTAAATAAAATAGTTGAGCCTTTCAAAGCTTGTACCTTATTTACAATTTAAACAACGGACTCACGCAGAAAGTAACAAAAAATAAAAATAACATGGCTTTAATAGGTACATAGTCTATGTTTGCATGAATGTTAGCCCGAATTTTATAAGACTGTCCATAACTCTTATAATTATATTATTGTACAGTTCATTTATAATAATATAACCAATTTAGGTTCTAACTATAGTCTCGTTTTGCATATATTTGTTTAGACCAATTCTATTGTAAGTGTACAAACTGTAAGCAACGATGGCGCCACTGTAGGTTGTACTTTTAAGTCACATTTAGTTTCAATTTAAAGTAGAATACTGCTGAAACTTAACTCAACTTTAAAAAAGATACTGCCAAAGGAATTGTAATAAATACTTGACATAAAACTTTAATATAATTCTGTTTTTTATTCCACAAAACACATAATACCAGATTTTGTAGACTGCAACATTTCATAAGCTTGCTTAGAGTTGCCAGTGTAGAAAAACAGCAATTAGATTGATTTTGAAATCTAGTCAATGTTACTAGATGATATTTTTTGTTTTATCTTTGTGGTGATAATTTATTTAAACGTAAAGTTAAGCGTATTATAATGGTTTTAAGTTTAAAGATTTTATTTTGTAGTTTTTTATCGGCAGAGAGGTAAAGATATATACTAAAAATGGCGACTAAAACTTAAAAAAATATTGCGGATTAATCAGTCAGTTTCAGTTTTCTTGTTTTTTATTAAAATTGGTCTTCGATTAATACAAAGTTTTGTTTGTAACTAAATACGTTTTAATTTCCACTAGTTTTGCAATTTATTTCCGAATTTTGTTCCACCGACAGTGTATAATCAACTTTATTGTTGAATGTCATAACTTCATAAGGTTAGCATTCTACCGCTTTGTGTATAAAGTTCACCATACACTAGGCAATTTATTTACAGACATTTTTCGATATTCTGTACATTCTTTTCTCATCAATGTACATTGACATAGGTACCTATTGTAAATATAGACTTATTATGATAATGTAAACTGTAGAGTACGCGCAAGCTAGGTCTGCGCGCGTGTTTGAGCTTCAAGACTATATCCCTACAAGCATTTGTAATCACATTCAGCATAATGATGGCGAATATTTACTTTGGAAAACACGGAACACAGCACACTCTCTTGACACTTGATAATAATACAAACGTCGAGATGGCGGCAACCGATTAGTTTGCGCGGACTCTGTGTAACAATTTGTACTATCCATGGTTTGCATCCACATCTGACGGCAAATTGACAAGTGTATGGTCTACCTGACATATGTCATTCCCGCCAAATTTTGACAGCTGTCATAACAGCTTGCACAGATAACAAATATTTTCTTTTTTTTTTCTAAACTTAAACGTTAGCTCTAAGGAATGATAACGTGAATGAAAAGACTACATAGTACATAATTTTGTACGTATTTTTAAATTTAATCAGCTAAACAAGTCATTACGAACATAAAATCAATACTCTTTAAAAATAAGATTATGGCTTCGTAGCATTTAGGAATTGTTAAGATTATGTTAATAGAAAATATGAAATTTACATGATGTCGTAGTGTCCATCTTGATTTCGTTTGTGATGTGACTAATATTCAAAAGAACAGAAAGTTTTGTATAAGAATTTTATACATTTCGGTTTTATAAATCTTAATTGTTAGCTCTTAAGATTTAAAAGTATGTGAAAAATGATAAATTGACCTTAAATACATTCATATAATCTATGGCGCTGTTTGTCAAAAAATAAAAACACTAATTTTGAATGTTATAGAGAAATGAAAATGGAGAAAAATCGCACAGTAGCGCCATAGACAATCATGACGTGTTCGGAACTGATGGTTCCTAATTTTCTTTATAATGACTTGTTATCCAAAATTATGGACATTGAATAAATAGAATGAAACTATACCCGTATTTGAAAATTAAAAAAAAAAACCGTTATACAAGGTTCTGTATTTAAAATCGACGGTAGCTTAATTAAAATAATTATGTTCTTAAATGCGGGTATACATAATTCGCTTGGCTTGAATCTTATGTGCTTGTGAATAGAGTTGAAATTCGTACAGATTCATACACTACGGGGTTGTAGTACATATTGAAAGTCCAACATAGTGTTGATAGTACATAGTGAGAATGTTTTATACATAAAGCTGTTGATAAATAAAAGTATTTTGGACATAATTTTACGTATTTTTATTTGTTGTTTCATCAATCCATTACCCGTAATCGACTATACCCTCCCTGTCCATTAGGGTCAGTTCACACCGAGACGCGACGCGACGCGACGCTGTGTGTCGGTGTGAACTGGTTTAGGTTAACCGTTTTTTGAAAGTTGTCTTAGAACGTACATATTCCAGATTACGTAAAACTTAACTTTAAAATGCGTAATAAAATAAATATTTATAAACTGCCTTATCTTATTGAGTTATTTATGGCTTCTTACAGACATTATATACCGTAGGTACGTGATCAATGTATTGGGAGTTGCTGCAATCACTAGTTCCATCTGACAAAAAACGGTTTACCTAATGGACAGGGTATTTTAACGATCCACTGCAACTTATGACATTGAAACAGTTCGAATCATTTCTATAATAATTCATTGTTAGAAAATGTTAGTCACATCTTCACTACCACTCGATAGATGGCGTTGGTTCAAGATGTAATGAAGCGCAAACTACGTATCAGGTTCGTTCTACCACCCGATAGATAGCGCTGATTCATGATTTAGTGAAGCTAGAACAAACGTGGTTACTCAACACATTGGTTTACTTGATACTCGATAGATGTCGTTGTAACAAAGTTGCGTAAAATATAAAGATGGCGCTACTTGTGACCGTCTATAACTATAAAGAATTTGTTGGGAAGGGTTGAATTCCGTCGGTTCTCTACCATAAAATAAAATATTGACTTTTAAAACTCCTTTTGAGGGTAACATTGCGGCTGTCATAAATAAAGCATTGCACACTTGGAATCATTATCATCATCAGCCTATTAATACCAGTCCATTGCTGGAAATACTCTGCTTTTGCACGCCATTCAACACCAGCCATCCTGCGAAGATCGTCGCTCCACCTAGCCTGAGGGCGTCCCACCTTCTGTTTACCGATTCAGATACAGTTAGAATAAGCCAGTGAAAAGACCATCAAGTTCTTTATCCTGGTTTTTAAAGGTCACCCATATTGTACAGATGCCAGCAGGTCAAGCTATCCGAAACTGTCAAATTTTCCCAATCAACCTTGAACCTTATTGCTTTAGGATAAAGTTGAAAATCTATTAAAGAAATTTGACAGATAAAATAATATAATTTGTAGCTTGATATGCTGGCGTCTGTACCTAGATTTACCTATGATCTATATAAATAAGAAATACAATTGAATATATATTATTATCACTATCTCTTGATAACGGGCAACCATTAATTCATCAGGTAACTGAACAATAACTGCAAATAATTGCCAAAATGTGGGAGTAGGTACTATAGGTACACAGCTGCCCCTCTTCGGGCAAACACGACGACACGGTTGGCGCAGTGGCTGAGCGATTGACTGCTGCGCTGCGTGTCGCGGGTTCGATTCCCGCACGGAACAAATATTTGTATTGCCTACAAGTAGTTGTCCCGGGTCTGGCTTTTTGTGTAGGTATGTGAGTTTAAATGTTTGTAAACGCACCCACAAGTGAAAAGTAGCCTATGTCCTTATAATTACCCAGCGGGTTATTTGCGTAACACACTATTAGTAGGAAAGGTTTTGATTTTGACAGTTCAACAATATTCATCGCGTGATTTACTTTGTTGAGCAGACATATTTTTCGAACATATGAGGAAATGGATTAGCAATATGCTTCAAATTGATTCAGATTTTAATTGAAAGTGTGTTACGTAATTAGGGTGCTGCCGATCGATTCTGTAAAAATCTCACCGTGAAAAGTTAGGTGAAGTGAGCTTAGAGCGAGCTGTCAATAGTTTCATATCCTTAGCATTAGTTGGAATGACAGCTCACTCCACGCTCACTTCACCTAAGTTTTCACGGTGAGATGGTTATGGAATCGCACTGCAGGTAATGGTCTATCCGTTTGCGAAATTTTATTCAAATACTTTCAGCCGTTTTAGCGTGAAAGCGTAAGAAACAAACAAACTTACTTTCGCATTTATAATATTAGTTAGGATAAACAAAACTATGTGCATTTATGTATGTACGCACAAAACACTATTGGAGAAAATAAATAAACATAGAAGAGCGCAAAGGTACCTACTGCTTCACAAAAAAAGCCAACTCTTCAATATTTTCCCCCTTAATCGCCATTTATTCTTAAACAAACTAAAACCCTCCACCACCTAGCTCACGCCACCCCAAATGTACCTACAAGGGCAATTATAAGCGCAAATTAGTCATTAGGGCGGCATCACACTGACGGGGACGCGCTGGAATTGCTCGCGGGCACCACACTAATTTAGACAGTGTAGCTGTTGCCTTAAGGCCGGGGCTATTTAGTGTAGCTGCTGCCTAAGGGCCGGGCTACTTATAACGAAGGAGTTCACTTTGGGTGAAGTAGATAGGTACTTGGGGTGAAAGTGGCGGAAAAAATACGGTTTTGAATTATAGTTTCGGTTGTAATGATAGTCTTTTGTTTCGCAGTTGGTGTAGTTAAGCTGAATTTTGTCCAGCTTTGAGTACCTAGATTTCTTGACAGGTGAAATATGTCATGAATTCGATTAAAGGATATCGACGACATATCCATATAATAAAATTATATACATTCTTGTTATTATCCTACAGGCGTAATTCTTATTGTTTCGGAAATATTATTTTATCAACTAATCAGAATTTATATGATTTTTTTAAATTAAAAGTTAAACTTTAAACTGGAGGTCAATTCCCGTAATTAAAAACGTTAAAAATCTAGTCGCAATCTCATCTCAGCGATAATCAATGTCAAAAACTTGTCAAAAATGTAGGGAAATTAGAGGTAAGTATTTTTGTCAGATTGCGACTGAGATCAGACTGTGAACGTTCTTAAAATTACGAGAATTGCATCTCTGTTCTGTCCTGTAACGTTCTCTCTCTTCTGTAAAGTTAGCGGTATGTCATTTTTGCCTGCAATAGGCATAACCTTTATCTCCAACTAATACACACGTTGGTGATAGAGGTCATGTCTATTGCTGTACCTTACAACCCAGATTGCTGTTTCTAGAGCCTTCCAGTTATTCTAATTTTAAGAAAAAACCGTCTCGCGGAATCCTTAGTTAACGTGTTCATGTTTATATGTTTGTACGGTTTTATACACTTTTATTTACTTTTTACACTTTTAAAACTTTTTACACTTTTTACACTTCTTGCTGCCATTTACACTTTACAATTTTATCCAGGAAGATTGTCCTTGGAAATAAAAGCCTGGTATTAAAATACAAACTTACTCTATAAGACTGCTAATTATAATATATACACATTACTCGAGATTGTAAATTGTAACAGTTTATTCTGAAATTTCAATACTGCTGCTGGCTGGCAATATTAAGACACCTACCTAATTTGTTAATGATAAGGTAAATTCGTTTTTTAAGGTTCACCTTTTATCGCTTTAGATTTATTTTTATAAATATACGATGTTTGAGGTAGTTTGTTGTTTCCTTTTATATTGATACCAAACCACCTGTTCTTTGGGCTTATGTTAGCTTGCCGTAGAGGCCACAAATTTTAATTTGTAACAGTGTGTCGGATGTTAGAGGCTTCGTCGTATTCAGAAAACTTCTTATACCTATGTACCTAAATCTACAGTGCCCTTCAACAGCTAGTTGACATCTTTCCACTTCAGCTGTAATACCACAGTAACCGTTCAAACATTTGAAACTAGGATTTTATAAATCATAATGTGGCATTACAGTTGAAGTGGAGAAATGTGAATTAACTTTTGGAGGGCACTGTATGTTTGGTGCAACAGTGAAGTAAAACAATGAGATTAGGTGAACAACCACTTAACATGTTTAAACTTTTTATAGAGTTGTTCACGGGAGCAGCTTGTCTTTACCGACATACCTCTATATCTTTTAACCCGACGGTTTTTCGGTGACAACGATGACAGAGGCAAGTTACCAGACCAGGGGGCCTAATAAGGCCACTTTAAGCAATACCTCTAAAAGCTATTCATTTCCTGAATTCCCAGCAGATCACTAGTAATTCCTCTCATTTTCGTTAATTAGTTACAAGAAATGAATTGTAGGTGATTAAACTATTATAGTTTAATCACCTACAATTCATTTCATATCAATCATATTTGGTGTAAACATTGGTGGACCATTTTACGAATTGTCATACAAAACTGTGAAACAGGTAAATTGCGTGATATGAATTGCACTCTCAGATCATATTAGAAATTGTCTGTTTGTGACCATTTTACGATTTTTAATATGATTCATATTGTTATCACCGCGTAGGTATTGAACTTTTCTATGAAACAGAGATTTTTTTTTTGATAACCGACGAAAAATTTCTACGCTATGGGGTCTAAACTCATGTGCTGAATCCATAGTTACAGTTTGCGCGTCGATGTCCCTGCCACCCTGTATACTTTCTGGGTATGTAAATGTAGGCATCTTTGTTGAATGCAACGAAGGTTCGTTTGCGATCGGAAATTCAAACAATCTGCCTAACCTTTTGTCAACTATATTGGGGTCAGCTTCCAGTCTAACCGGATGCAGCTGAGTACCAGTATTTTACATGAAGCGACTGCCTATCTAACCTCCACAACCTGCCAGATTTTCGGCAATGAGCGGAGCGGCGGATAATAAGTCATCATAATCAGCCTAAAATGTTCCCACTGCTGGGACACTGGCCTCCTCTCTCCGAGAGGGAGATGGGCTATGATCTGCCACGCGGGTCCAGTGCGGGTTAGTAGATGGATGGCTTCGAATTTTTGGTTCTAGGACATGCCGCTTTCCTCACGGTGTTTTCCTTTACCGATTTGAGAGCAATGGTGATGAAATAATTAGCACAAAGTAAAGCGCCTGCCTGGGTACGAACCCACGACCTACAACTCGTAAGTCGCGGTCGTTACCACTGGGCCACCACGTTGCTCTCTATACGATAATGAGTAGTCAGTCAATAAAAAAACGGGTTGCACTCCGGGAGTGCCGGCAGAAGTGAAATCTTGGATATTAACGTTGTCCATCTTTGATATTTTGGAATGCGGTCTACTCTCCCTCCGTCTTACGAAATTTGGATCAGGCCATGTGTCCTGACGCGAGTTTAACATTTTTTACCCATCACAACAAAAGTACACAACGCCGCTAAAGAAGTTTTCTTAAAGTTTTTGAAATAGATTATAGTAACGATATTAATCACATAATTAAGAAATACGCTAATAGATTTATAGATAAATAATATTCTGTAACAAATGTATTAAAGATTACCTAATCTCTGATTATTAATTTGTCACACTAAAATGGCAGCTGCGGTTGACCTTTTTTGTCAACATGACATTATTTAGTATCTATTAGCTGTCACTTCAGTCTAGCAAATTAAAAATCAAAGTTTAGATAGATCAGAAAGCCAATTAGCATTATTTAAAACGTTCAAAATCTAGTCACAATGTCATATCAGCGACAATCAATGTCAAAAACTTGTCAAAAATGTAGGGAAACTAAAGGTAGGTTACTTTTGACAGATTGAGACTGAGATCAGACTGTGAACGTTCATAAAATTATGAGAATTGCCCCTCTGGATTCAAAACATTAAATTGTTGGCATAAAAACCGCAAGAAGTTCAGTGACAGAAGACGCCTTTCTTATTCTTGGCATACCTAGTCATATTTTACGACACCTAAGGGGAAAGGCTCTATTCTTAGGAAAACTTACGTATTTACGAAAAAAAAGTTCATACTCAATAAGTACCAACTATTGCACAAACAATGTTGCAGAGAAAACTCAGGTGTCTCATTCAACAGCCCGTATCATCGATTTTATTATTAACTAGCTTCTGACCGCGTATTCGTTCGCATAAAATGTATTGTTCCCACGACCCACCCTGTCGCATCGCATCGCCTGCGCCCTTTAGATCGTTTTTGCGTTCTTTCTTACTTTTTGCTCGGCTCCTCAGAGTCCTAGCGTGATATTTAATTGGTCTACAGCCTTCCTCAAGAATTGGGTTACCAAAATTAAAAATAATTTTTCCAATCCAACGGGTAGTCCCAGAGATAAGCACGTTCAAACAAACTTTTCAGCGTTCTTATTAGTATGGATTTTTGAAGTGACAACTTCTTTAGCGACGTTGTGCACTTTTGTTGTGATGGGTGAAAAATGTTAAACTCGCGTCAGGACACGTGACCTGATAGAAAACTCGTAAGACGGAGGGAGAGTAGACCGCATTCCAAAATATCAAAAATGCACAACGCTAATATTCAAATGTTCACTTCTTCCGTTTTTTTTGTCACTTACAATATCCACATATGTAACTGAATGTATTATTTTTAAATGAACAATTACGCCATGAACTTTAATTGTACTAATATTATCTTCATATTACGAGTATTATCGGACTGACATTATTTCATACTAAGTATACTTCTATAATTAACTCAACTATGTATTTACACTAGATATTATATTGAATGTAGTTAGTCATTTAATATAGTATCTAGTGTAAATAGTTAGTTGAGTTAATTATAGAAGTACTAGCTGCGCCCCGCGGTTTCACCCGCATAACTTTCGATCCCGTGGGAATATCGGGATAAAAAGTATATATAATCCAATCCCATATGTTAATCCTGGTTATAAACTACCTGTGTGCCAAATTTCATGCAAATCCGTTCAGTAGTTTGGGCGTGAAAGAGTAACAAACATCCATCCATCCATACAAACTTTCACGTTTATAATATTATATAGTAGGACACTTCATTATACAAATAAATACAAAATTTTTATTATTTATCTAAGTAACCAAGATCAAATATCACGAGACCTCGCCTCGGTTTAAATTATGATTAAGAAACCAACCCTTTAATTGCCCTTTAAAATTCAAACGACCATCACAACTCCGATGCTCCATAATAAACGCAACAAAATTTTAACCGACAAGAGAATCACATTCGCATACCATTTAAACTTAAATAGTTTTATTTATATTACCGAAAGCAGTCTGAAACAAGTAGCGTACGGCCACATTAACCATTTACCATTATAAACCAGAGTCCACCAAATTTAACAAAAACACGGGAACAGTTTCAGCGATTTAAAAGCTAAGTGTGGACCCTTAATTGTGTTAGACTCGGCTCGGCACAGCCACTTTTACGATCGATGATTCTACCTTAAATAAAACAAAGTTATGGCCCACGTTGCATCGACCTTAACAAGCCCACATAAGATCGAAAATGTAACAAATTGTGCGGGTATATATCTTGGTATTTTAGTAGGAAAAGGATGGGTATAAGGTGCACGGTTGGTTGATATAAGGGGTGGAACTTGTGAAGAGCGACGCCCCAAAATCTAAGGGTAGTGTTGCCAGTAGCCGTGGTACAGTAACCGCGGTGGCGCGCGAGCCCACATCACACGGACATGTTGTAATAAAACAATTTTTGTTAACTCGATTTTTAAGAAGACAGTGTATTTAAAGGACTTTTTTGTGCTGTGTTTTTATTAGATAAACATTATGTTTTATAGAGTATTGTGCCTGTGTTTATGAACGGAGGAAAAAGCTGATATTTTAACAGGTTAGAATTAGTTATTTTTGTGTTGGTTTTGGGTAGATTTAGGACTAATAAAAAGGTACCCGTTCGTGTAAGTTAGTCTCCAAAACTATACTGAAGTCTGTATGTTGTTAAGTTCGGGTTAATTTCAGAGACCATAAGGTACATTTAAAAAAGTTTATACACTGTTTATTTAAAGGAAGACTTGTTAACTATTTGTGATTTCGTGCAAAGTCGGAATGTGTTCTAAGAACGACGCGTTTAGATCTTTTTCACGCGCTTTTGACGAGTAAATGTAGATCACTTATTGTTTATAATAGTTAAGATTGTAAGTAACTTATTGTAGTTAGGAGTCAGTCAAAATAATATTAGTGATTAGGTAAATTAATAGAACGGGGATCACAGTTTATTTTTCATATTTTAGAACGATTCATATTGTGATAGATTTTTGGTTTATTGTGGCAAAATTATTAATTAATTGTTAGATGTATCTTGAAACACGCCCAAAACTGTGGTTTTGGGCGTGTTTCAAGATACATCTATAGGAAACTAAGTAAATATGTATGTTTAGGTTGATACTTACCAAATGGCGACGGATTTTTTTGAGAAAACGGATTTAATTAATTAAATCTAATTTAACAGTACGAAAAATCAAAATAAAAATATTTTATTTCACTAATCCTACATGGGCACTTATGAAACGTCAGAAGCTAGGTGCACGGTTCCAATCGGTCGTTTCCTATGGAGAAGAGCCGGCAAGAAACTCCACGGTTACTCTTTTAAAAATAAATTGGCTTTTGTAATGTTATCAAATTACAGTATTAATCGGTATAGGAAGACAGTGTAGGCCTGTCAAAAAGTACCAGGTACTTATTAAAATGGAAAATGGCAATGGCAAGGCCTACAACGTTCTCACATTCACATAATATAAAAGAATCGGAGTCGGCAAGAATTATGATATAGGTATACTTAATTGTGATAGTGTTCAGGGGCTTGTGGCTAGGTAATAACAGCCGCACGGGTCGATTGATCAGGTTAAGCTACGCTTGCCGCAGTTGGTCCGTGGATGGATGACCATCTCTACATACCAAGACCCCTCCGTGCGTCGGAAAGCACGTTAAGCTGTTGGTCCCGGCTTACATTCGTGGATCTTTGACAGTCGTTACGGGTCGTCAGAAGCCCGAAAATCTGTCAACCAGTTTTACCAAGGGGCATCTTATTACCCAGTAACTGCAGTAACTGGGTTGTGGAGGTCAGATAGGCAGTCGCTCCATGTAAAATATTGGTATTCAGCTGCATCTGGTTAGACTGGAAGCCGACCCCAACATAGTTGGGAAAAGGCTAGGCAGATAATAATTATTGTGATAGTGTTCGTAGCTCTTTCGTAGCGCCGCGTAGCACATTCGTAGCACTTGATAGCTCGGCTAAGATATTGCAACATAAAGATCTCTTGTTAGGTATTTTTATCTTTTAAATTATCACTAGTTTGATTAGGTTATGATATAAGTGTTATATTTTAGGTAAGTATTTTATTAAATGAATAAATATTGTGTTCATTTTTTTTATTTGGTTTATGTTTAAGTATCTATTACCATAGATTAGAATAGTGATGGATTAAAGATTTATCTTGTTTATGATAGGTGCTTTTAATCCGTTACACATTTGCATTTTCCGTCGGGATTGTATAAGTTACTTATTATTTTTTATACGGATTTGTCCTTTTACAAAAAACAAACTCAAAGCATTTATTTTTAATAAACCAATTACAGGCACTTTTGAATTGCCGCTTGTTGGTCTGGTCAAGATGAAGCTAGTGATCCATTCCAAAGCGTAGTAGTTACCTATGGAGAAGAACGGGCAAGAAACTGTTTACATGACGAAACCTACCAAGATAGGTACTAGGTATTTTAGAAAAGTTTAGGTAATTTTTATACGGGTAGCTGAGACATCAACGCGTAAACTGTAACTTCTGCACATGATTCTAATATGTTTCCGTGAATTATCAAAAAAAAATCTGCTTCTTTATAGAGAAGTCAAAATGTATGGAACAGCTCTTTTTTTGTAATAACCGACGTAATATTTCAACTCAGGAGGTTGTAATATTCCGTCGGATGTTAAAAAAATCATGTACAAAATCGTTTATTTGATTAAAATGTGGTTGGTACAAAAGATGATATATAAAATTTCAGCGCAAAGACACATTCCGCCATGTAATGATGGCATGCAAATATTAAATACAAGAAGTAGGTTTGTAAGTTGAGTAATATACAGCAATCTACTAATAACGTAGTTAGCTAAATCAACAAAGGAACAGAAATAATTAAAAAAATATTACAGTTCAAAATCATTACTGAATCTATGGTAACAGGCGCATCGATGTCTCTGCCAGCCTGTATAAATGAGAGCTACCTAGAATGTTGCAAGGTAAAATAAAATGTCGACTACCCAGTAGCACAACATACCGAACATATATATGTATAGGTATGTAAGTTACCGAATTTAAGTTAGTTATCTACGACAATTAGCTACACCCTAATTTTCCGTTTTAAAAAGTCTAATTAAAAAACCGATTTGTCAGGCAATAAAAAAGCGAACTACATAAAATATTAATTAGGAAAGTGTTAATTAGAAAGTGGTATATTAAACGAGTGACAAGTGTCACGGACGGGGGCAAATGACAGTAATATTGCGTCCATAGAGACTTGCGTTTAGTTTCAAATAAATTATCTATGTGACTTCTATTTATGGTTTTTTATTGTTGGGAAGCAAGGACGTTACGTGTTTTATACGAAGTAGATAGAAGTGGAAAATAACTTGAGTTATGCTATCATAAATTCAGTTACGAGTGATTCATCGGTTAGTTTTAGGCTAAACGTTAATTTCCGTTGACCGCATCATCGCTTCAGGCCCTTTTTACCCGGCACGATTTCTTTACGGCACGGCGTATAAACCACGCCTTAGAAAAACATGTCCGTTAACAAGCTTCCATAATGATCCATACAACACTGGCGACCGTGGCGGCCTACACACGGCGAATAAATCGTAGTTTTTCACGATAAGAAAAACGTTTGTGTACAAAGGGCATAACGCTCTTTTTTCGCGGTTTTGTATAGGTAGAAGATTAAAGAGTCGCGTCGGTAAACTAAAAATAATACAGTGTTACAAAATATCAATAGAAGGGTACCTGTGGTTTAAAAAAAAATCATAACAGTTGTAACGATTGACAACTTCATCATAATCAGCAGATAATGTTCCCACCTGGGAAACAGGCCTCCTCTCCCCGAGACAGAGCTAGGCTAACGCGGGCCCAGTGCGGGTTGATAGATGTCACTTGCCTTCGAATTTTTGGTTCTAGGACATGCCTTGTTCCCTCACAATGTTTTCCTTCACCATTTTGAGAGCAGTGGTGATGAAATTATTTACACAAAGTAAATTGCCTGCCTGGGTTCGAACCCACGACCTACAACTCGTAAATCGGGGTCGTTACCATTGGGCCACTACCAGAGAGGAGGCCTGTGTCCCAGCAGTGGGAACATTATAGTCTGATTATTTATTTATTCATTTATTTCAGACATCAAGGCCCATATAAAACACATACAATACAAAATTAATATAACTTAAAAATACTATAAATACATACAACATTATAATCACACTAAAAACTAACTAAAGTACACGAAGTGTCTGCGTCGTGTTTCGCTGACTGGTGTCATGTAGCCGGACACGAAACCGGCGGTACACAACACCCTTCTGCCAGAACTCCTCCTTGAGGAACTTCTCGAGATGATGTGTCGGAACACGCACCACGAACGACTTGAAGTTCGTGTTGTGATGCGACTCCAACTTCTCGATCCTCAAAGTCCAGTTGGTCTTCACACGCATGTACTCCACGATCTCCTCAACCTTCGTGGAGTGGTGCAGTCTGGACACGTACAGCTGCGTCGTCGGGATTGCTGGTCGCAGCAGCATGTTGGGTCCTGCCAGCGCGGTGCCGCACTTGTTCTGACAAGGAGGCTTCTTCTTCTTCTTCTTCTCCACCTTGATTATACCATCGTATGATTTGTAGACTATCCTGTACGTTATGTTCCGACGGAAGAAATAACCAATGATAATTAAGTTGTACCCACAGCTAATTGTAAGTGTTCACCTATTAAGGATGCCTCAACTAACACAGTATTTTTAATTTATAAATGAGTTTTTAACAGCCGCCCGCTGTAGCCATAAAATACATTACAAAGTATAATTTTAATAACCCTTTAGCTAAGATGCGTTGTGAACGTCACCGGGTGTCTATTACACCGTAGCGTAACGAGTTTTTTTAGAACTGTTGAAAGTAGTTCTTTTACTTAATTATGAATGAATCTTTGTTCTCGTTCGTTAGTTTGTATATTTTATGTTTTTTTTGCTTTATTTGTGCAGAATACATTATTTTTTCCTTCTTTTCTGTCTTGACCTCGTGTTAGTTCGAAGGTTGATCCTGTAAATAGGTTAACTTCGTAATTTTGACATTGTTATAGCAATATTATACAGCGGGGTACTTGCGTAACACACTATCAGTAGCAAATTGACACGCTTTCAATTTGACAGTTCAACAATATTCATTGCGTTATTTACGTTATTGAGCAGACACATTTTTCGAACATATGGAGCAATGGATTAGCAATAACCTTCAAAATGATTTAGATAGAGGTTGATAGTGTGTGTAATTAGAGTGTTGGTCTCATGCGCCGTGTTCTTTATCTTGAATACCTTTTAAAACCGGGCAATGAAGGAGGTGAGCACCCGCTCGAAATATAACTTTCACTTCTACGTTTACAAAGTAGGAGAGAGCTTTTATTTCGGAATAATTGTAATAGTAAGTATGTAGTTGTTCAGAGGGGCTCGCGGCTATAAGTAATAACAGCCGCGCGATCGATCAGGTTAAGCTAAGCTTGCCGCGGTCGGTCCGTGGATGGGTGACCATCTTTACATACAAAGACCCCTTCGTGTCTCGGAAAGCACCTTAAGCCGTTGGCCTCGGCTGTCATGTTTGGATCTTTGACAGTCGTTATGGGTCGCCAGAAGCCCGAAAGTCTGACCACCAGTCTTACCAAGGGGTATCGTGTTACCCAGTTACTGGGTTGTGGAGGTCAGATAGGAAGTTGCTCCATGTAATATAATGGTATCCAGCTGCATCTGGGTAGACTGGAAGCCGACCCCAACATACTTCGGAAAAGACTAGGCAGAAAGAAAAGTAGGTAGTTGTTCACCTTTCTAGAATGAAGGCTATTATTTGCGTGCCAATGCCTATTGATAGTTCAATTTCTGAAATTGACCTTGCCTAATCAATTTAGTAGGCGGTATTAATTGTGAAACCGTAAATGAAAATGGAACTTCTATTTCGAAACAGTTTGTATGAAAAACATCGACTAGCGCTAAAATATCGTTGACCCGTCGCATCTTCACATATTATAAATTATGTCGCTTTTTGTGTTTGTCGTGCCCGCGTTGTTTTTCTTAACTACGGAACGGATTCAGATGCGGTTTGCACCATCGCTTAGAGTATTTATTCCGGGAGGTATATGTATACACTACATTGATATCGTACTTACATTATAATAAATAAATCTCCATGTTTTTTCAAGTCGTAGAAACACTGCGATGCAGAGGCGCGTTGCTTGTAACACAATAAATTAAACATTCCAATTTCAAAACGCCACAATGACATTAGAAAATTAGAAAACAAAATTCTAATCTAACCGTCTGATCGCCACGGTGTGTAAGCCGCCCGAATTAACACTGTCCCGCGATTAGCATGCAAAGGGTTAGCTTTAGTACACACTAAACTTCACAAAAGATGGTATCTACAAATGACCATCTGCTTGCAATCTTGTTACTTAAGTTTTGGTAAAATGTTGTTGAAAATACGTTAAATGTTAGGTTTTATGATACTCGTAGCAGGTGAGATGTCTCATAGTAAATTCATTGGCAGTTTCAGGGATTTTTCAATCGACAGATATTTTTTATTCGTGCAATAAAATTGACGTCTGACAGTTTTTGTATGGAAGAACTGTCAAAAATTCAAAATTATTCCTTCGATAAAAATATCTTGCGTTGGAAAAATCAGACCTTAATCATATAACTGAATTAAAAGGTGCGGGATTTTTGCGGCATATATGTTACTAGCAGTGCCCCGCGGTTTCACCCACTTATTCCATCCATCGTTTATAATAATAGTCGGACATTGCGTAAAATTAAGTGCTGATTGCCGACTGTACCTACTATACATTTTTGACGTTTAAACGTCTCTCAACTTTAAGCAACGTTTATAAATAAGCCGCATATATTAGCTGCGTGAATCTTACCCTCAAATGATTGTTTTACAACCAACAACCACATTGTGTTGCCAGTAACAAAATACTAAAGATAAAATCACAAACAACGCCGGGTGTTCTCGAATCAGTGACGCGTAATCGATGTGAAACCGATACTTTATATCGATTAGCTTTTTACAACGCCTGTGCCTTGGCCTTTTAAGTTTTTAATTAAAAGTTTACGTAAAACATGCTTAGTTGGTTGTCATAACAGGGTTTGTGGCTTGGGAATACTTTTTTAACTTAAAAGTAGTGCAACTTTTTTTCTTTAGTATTGAAATATGTTTGATTCTTAAAACGCACCTTTTTGAATGAAACTACATATAATGCAGCATAGGAAAGATAAATGCAATTTTGAGCATCGTGTCGTATCGGATTGGTTTACATTTCAAATTACTCCAGCAATCAGATACTCGAAATTATTTATTAATCCTACTATAATCTTTTAAACGCAAAAGTTTGTGAGGAGGGATGGATGGATGGATGTTTGTTACTCTTTCACGCAAAAACTACTGAACGGATTTTGATGAAACTTTACAGTAATATATTAGCTTATACATCGAAATAACACGTAGAATGCTTTTTATCCTGATATTTCCACGGGATCGGCACTTATGTGGGTGAAACTGTGGGGCGCTGGTAGACCAAACTAAGCCTAGGTAACATGACGACAAAGATGTTTAGTAAGATATAAAATAGGTCACTTTAAAGTCTGAAAACATGATTTTAAATTGTACCTACGCACCACAGTCAAGTTACTCTGGACATTACCCTACTTAGCGGGCATTAAAACAGAAAGTGTTCGTATGTTTGCCCTAAATATAATGCGTAGTCTAATTAGCTGTGAGTTACAAAAAATAACAAACTACAGTGTGTGTGTGTTTCACTTTTACTCATATTAGCACATTTAAGCCTAGTTTTAACTTCACCGTGTTTCGTCTAAACAAATATGGTTGATAAGGAAATATAAGAAAAAGAAATATACCCTATCCATTAGGTAAACCGTTTTTTGACAGATGGAAATAGTGATTGCAGCAACATACATACAATACATTGATTCATACACGTACGGTATTATAATGTCTGTACGAAGCCATAAATAAGATAATTCAATAAGATAAGGCAGTTCATATATTTATTTTATCACGCATTTAAAGTTAACTTTTACGTAATCTGGAAGACATTTGCTTCTTGCCAAATTTCATGTCAACGGGAAGTACCCTATAGGTTTTGATTTCGGAACATATGCGCCCGTATCTTTTGATTGCGTTGACTTGGAAGTTTGATTTTTTCACTGCTTCAAGGCATTGCAGCCTTGAGTATTTGATATTAGGTTTGACCACGAGGAAGGAAGGTAATTTCAACTTGATAACTCCACGCATTCCTGAGAAAAAGGTCTTGACTGACGGACCGACAGACGGACAGCGAAGTAATCTTATAAGGGTTCCGTTTTTCTTTTTGAGGTACGGAACCCTAAAAAACACTCCTATAATTTAATTACCTATGTATATAAGTACCTACAATCTTCAACAAAACGCCCCAAAAAACCTTTAATAGTCAATTAGCATAACATATTAGTTGGGAACATGTGATCTGATTGATAGCCGCACGGCATGCGCGTCACTTTGGCTAATTAGGTACCTAATTATATCGCCATCTTGTTTGTTTCGCGATTACGTACCTACCTACTAGTGTTTGAACGTGGCTTTGCTTATTTTTAGATAGGCAGTCGCTCCATGTAAAATACTGGTAGTCAGCTGCATCTGGTCAGACTGGAAGCCGACCCCTACATAGTTGGGAAAAGGCTAGGCAGATGATGACATACATATAAAACAGTCCGTTATGAATAAATAAACAATTCCTCGCTAATATCGTCAGGCAAGCCATAAAGAGGTGTATTTATGAGCGTAACCCGTGACCCAATGTCGCGGACGTTTGAATTACCTTTGTACACGATAACCAGGTACTTAAAATATTGTAATTTGCGTTATCACTATCTAATAATACACACTAACGTTATAAATGTGGAAAAGGGTCAATTAATATGTCTGTTTAATGCGTTATCAAGTACGGCTGAGTTACTGAACTGATTTTCATGGATAAAATTACTGAAATAATTTATTTATTTATTAACTATGGATAACTTACAGCTAAAACAAACAGAATAAAAAATTGTGTGTGAGACTGACAGCCAATTAAAAGTCATCACTTCTAAAAAACAGATTTGAAAGAAAGAGTGTGAACAACACAACACAGCTACCAAAAAAGAAAGAGAAAAAAAAAACAATATAACATTCAAGCTCAAACTAAATACAAGAATAAAAACCTGAACATACAAAATCTTAATTAAAAAAGCTAAGGCTCAGGCACTTCCTGGCCGAGGAGACACTCGTTAAGAAAGGATCAAAATCATGCTGTTTACACATGTCATTAAAGTTTCTACTTGCACGCACTGTAAATGAATTTTGCCTGTAGTTCGTAGAGGTAAATGGAACCCGCAACGGTGCGTTCTATCGCTTATATTGATAGAATCTTTGTTCCTAAAGATTTTTTTATGGGGACAGAGCCCTATGCTTTAGATCTAATAAATCGTAAAGCTTATTGATAATCATCAGGTTACCTAACACATTTGGTTTATAAATGACACTCAAATACAGGCAAGTGCCTAGTTAGGGGGTCACTGTACAATCTGTTCGTGTACAGTCTCATTATTAATAAATAATATTAAAAATTTGGAATGATCAATAGCTGATAGTAGTTTTAATGATCCTTAGATCAATCGTTTTAATATAATTACGTTACTATTATTTCTCACGAATAAATAAGTGGGTAATAATCCCTCTATGTACAATACTGGGGGTCTACTCCGAAGTGCAAAGTGCGAATGTTCGGATCGGACCGACACATGGCCGTACCGAATATTATTGAAAAACGCGAAAAAAGTTCGGATCGACTCAGTTGGGTCGGGACCATAGACAATATTCGAAAGAGTGTAGGAGTGTAACTTCGTAGCAGGAAACGGCCGCACATTCGGCCGATACTACTTCGGAGTAGGCCCCCTGGTATTCAGCTGCAACCGGTTAGACTGGAAGCCGACCCCAGCATAGTTGGGAAAATACTAGGAAGATGATGATGATGAATATTGTTTTTCACGACAGTAGCAGATTGAGTGGCCTATAGCCTAGCAGGTAATAGTTAATCTGCTCCTGTCATAGACTACGGTTCAAGACTATTCCATGATTCGTATAAAGGAACAAGTTGTAACTTTTACTCAAACTCAAACCATTTATTTCAATTAAACCATTTACAGGCACTTTTGAATTGTCCGAATTAAATAGTCGGTCAGTTAGTCAGAAAGTTGAAGCTAGTCGCCCATTACGTACGAAGATCTCTGGAGAAGAACGGGCACGAAACTCCACGGACACTCTTTTAAATTAAGATATCATTACAAAATCCTGGGTACATTATCCTTATTGCTTACACCATTGTGGTTATAGTAAGCTCTGGAAGGACATATAGTGTTATTGGTGATGTTCTTCAGAAAGCTCAGGTGCGTAGTACTCGCAACCGGCGTGCGTGTATGACCAGAAGGTCAATTCTCGTAATTTAAAACGTTAAAAATCTAGTCGCAGTGTCATCTCAGCGACAAATGTCAAAAACTTGTCAAAATGCAGGGAAATTTGAGGTATTTTTCAAATCAAATCATTTATTAATTTGCAAACATGGGTAATTAGTTTACATATAGATATTATGTATACTAATTACATTTGTACTAATTATTTTTGACAGATTGAGACTGAGATCAGACAGTGAACGTTCTTAACATTACGAGAATTGCCCCTCCGATGTATGAACGTAAACGAGGCAAAAAATAGTAGAGATAGTAAGAGTATTGGCAAATTACCCGATTGAGAAAATTTGGAGTGAGGTATTAATATGATTCATATGTAATGTGCCGTGAAATTGTAATGCATGCCTTTAAACCAGTATTTTGAACACCATAGTAGCAAATGAATAAATAAATTCCAATTTCAGTTAAAAATAAACGTCTGAATATCAGTATTTTTCACCTCACAACTGTCATCTGACCTTCATAACCCAAATAATGAGGGGAAAACGCCCACAAGTACACAAGCCCTCGGTGTGTTTATCGGAGATCTCGGACGCGTGCCTCCAATTATAATTACCCTTGGTACATATTTAATTAGTTGAAAAATGTCGGTACTTTGTTTCAGTTGCACATATTTTATTTATGCAGGTCATATTATTTATTTATTCGTGAAATTATGTAGGTGATATGATGGAAACCGTTTTAGTGCTGATTTTTCGATAGTCAGTCACTCATAACTGAAGAGTAAATGTTGCCGTTTGACGTTTGTAAGTATAGAAAATATGTCAAACTGTTACATTTATTCTTCAGATAAAAGTTATCTGGCTCTTGAAAAATCAACCCTTAATGGCAAAAAATCCTTTTAGATACACCCGCAGTAAATATAAGGTATGTTTACTGCCCTTGGTGAATATCTTATCTTTTCTTCACAACGTCAGTTACCTATTACATAAGAATATCTCAATATGATAGAAGATTACTATAACCTGTCCATTAGGTAAACCGTTTTTTGACAGATGGAACTAGTGATTGCAGCAACACACAATTCATTGATTGCCACACTTACGGTAATATAACGTATGTAAGAAGCCATAAATAAGATAATTCAATAAGATAAGGCAGGCTATATATTTATTTTATTATGCATTTTAAAGTTAACTCATACGTAATCCGGAACATGTACGTTCTAAGACAGCTGTCAAAAAACGGTTAACCTAATGGACAGGGTATAATAAGGGCAGATTTTTCCAACGCAGATAATTATATCGGAGGAATAATTTTGAATTTTTGACAGTTCTACCATACAATAACTGCCAGACGTCAATTTTATTCCACGAATAAAAATTATTTGTCATTGAAAAACCAGCCTAAAGTCATTAAATTAAAAAATTTAGATTAAAAAAATAACCCACAAGTCATTAACAAAACCTGAAGAAAGATATACATTTTGCTACTTTATACAAAATTAATCAATCATCGTGTGTAAAGCCCGATGAAATATACTTAATAAAATGTCCATGTAAAATCTATAACATAAATCTTGCATAGCAAAATATAATACTAAACACATATAAAAATGCGTCTCATTGCAGTTGAGTAAAAACTCATCGATGAATACAGGAATGATTGCCGCTGAAAACATGCCATTTCAGCGGTAGTTCGAAAGCATTTATCATTAAATTGCTATATTGTGTACGTGCGGCAGGCCTGTATCTGATACTGTCCTTTTATATATTAAATCTCATTTGATTTTTCGATGCCAAATCGTTTTTGCAATTGGTTTAAAAGGACTATTGAAATTGGTGTTTAAATTGTGAAACGTTTTCTGAATGTATTTTGCTGTAATTATTATATTGCTGGGTAATATAAATTATATTTTAAATGTAATGAGACTTATGGATGTTTTGACATGTGTATGATGTGTGTGATGGACCGACATGTGCTAGAACTGAAAATTCGAAGACATGTGACATCTACCAAACCGCACCAGGCCCGCGTGGTGACGGCCCACTCCCTCTCACCGAGAGGAGGCCTGTGTCCCAGCAGTGGGAACATTATAGGCTGATTATGTATGTTATGTCTATGGATGGGTTGTGTGAGAGATGATATGGATAGAGAGGGGTTGAATACTGAAATGCCAGCTAATAGAGATGTATGGAAGAAGAAGACATGCTGCGCTGACTTTTTTTTTTTTTGCGGATGGGAAATCATCAAATGCTTCCCGCATCCTGCATCCCGCTCTGGGTGGAGCGGAAGGGCGTGTCAGACTCTTACTGACTAAAACCCACCCGTGTTCCTTCCTTAGCCCTTTCTGTTCCAGGGCAGCGGTAACCCTTTCGGACGATCCCGCTACCCTGGCAGGCTTCGGCCATATCTCTTTGAGGCGCGCGTGGAACACAACGCGCCGTCTGGCACGGGCCTGGTCCTGATCGGACGGTGAGCTACCCATTACTCTCCGCCCGCAGGCCCGCGCCTACGGTGGCCGGGAGTCGTCACGTGGCTCCCGACGCCCGGAGCGTCTCCCGCGGCGGCTGAGGCGTGAGGTTCTCTCCCTCAGCCTCAGCATGCTGCGCTGACTTCAAATAGATTAGGATAAGAGCTGCGGGGTAATTACGTAACACTAACCGTAGCAATGACTGTCATTTTGACAGTTTAACAACATTCATTGCGTTTTTTACGTTGTAGAGTGGACAAATTTTTCGGACAGAAGCAATGGATATGCAATATCCTTCAAAATGATTGAGATTGTGATTCATAATTCTAATTTAGTGGCATAAAAATGTGTACAAACAAACTGAAGCCCTGACTCTTGCGCTAGATACTACACCTGTGTTATAGGAGCCAAGATTTGATTGAATGTGTGTTACAAAATTAGGGTGCAGAAGGGTGGTGGTGATGATGAAGACAGGGTACTTGATTACCATGCTAGCTTATCGTATGTAAGCGGTTACAGACACTTGAGTAGGTACCTACAGGTTTTCTCAGTTATCATTAAAGTTGCCAAAAAATAAAAGGCCCGTTTTGACAGTGACAGTTCTAGTAGTTAATAAAGATCAAATTCGCAAAACACGTATTCGTTTGTATGAAACTGACAGGTGTCAAGAACGCATTCTCAAATGTCAAAACGGGCCTTTTATTTTTTGACAACTTTATCATTCCATACCGTTCTATCGGCGAAACACTAGAAAAGTGAATCGTTCCTCGGAGTTGCGAATGTTGGAGAACTGCTTCATCTCTTCCACAATATCTTTCTACATAACATCACGACTGTAACCCTCGGAGGGTTAGCCAGCGGAGTACCTACCTATATATCTATATAGAATACCCACTTTTCGCCAGTTGTGTTTAAGTCACATGTAACAGAGAGGGCCTTTTGCCACTAATCGGTCACAAATCTAGACTACGGGCGTCTACTGAGAAATCCCAGATGGAAAAACCTTGCCCGATCCGGGAATCAAACTCGGAACTTCATGCTCAGCAGTAGCGCTGCAGACCACTATACCTTGTCCATTAGGTAAACTTTTGACAGATGGGACTAGTGATTGCAGCAACACACAATACATTGATTGATATACGTACGGTAATAGAATGTCTGTAAGAAGCCATAAATAAGATAATTCAATAAGATAAGGCAGTTTATATATTTATTTTATGACGCATTTTAAAGTTAACTTTTACGTAATCTGGAATATGTACGTTCTAAGACAGCTGTCAAAAAACGGTTATCCTAATGGACAGGGTATACGAAGCAGTATCTATCTACTAAACAAATAAAATATACAAACATTATTCATAGATCCAGAAAGACTATAAAAGGATCCATTTAATGTAATATCATCCGAACGTCTTAAACCTCGATCCCAAAACGCGATTAGCTTACGTCAAAATTCTTTTTCATCCGAAATCCTTATAATTCATTACTTATTCAAACAATGGGGTGAATACTACCCTCGTTATATAACCCTGCACCCGCGGGACGAGACGAAATAAAGCTTGGAACAATAACGCACTTAAATGTTCTGAATTATTGATCATGTTAAACGTCTTAGGAGACTAAGTTTTAGTTTAGAGGATCAGAAGTTTAATTGGGTTTTGTTTTAGTGGAGTTTCGGTCGGTTTTCGAGAGAAATGGAGGGGCAATATTAGTTTAAAAATCTGGAAAATTGATTATTTGCGGGTGCGTTTACATTGACACTCTAAACACTAGCTCGCTTACTGGCACTTACACTAAGCGTGCATAATTGGGCTAGTACGTCAATACCTTAACATTAAGCCCGGAATACATATGCCTGTAATTTGCAAAAAATTATGCAAGTAGCTTGCATGCCGTGTGCCATAACAACTTCTGATCGGTGCATACCATGATGGCATGCAAGCATGCGTATGCTTAAGCAAGGGCTTAGGCATATGTACGTTTGTGCAAGTTACATTCATGTGTATTCAGGGCTTAAATCCTCGACCAATTTGTTATGGATGTTGAGATAAGTACTAGCTTACAGACCTGCATGTAGTCGAGGAACGGTACCATAATTGGCCCAGTAGTTTCTGAGGTTAACCCGAACATACAGACATCTCAGAGTCTTTTTCTTTGAACAATGCGATGACGCTGTACTTAATAGTCGATATGTTACTAAGAAACGTTATCAATTTTTTGTAACCTAAAACAACTGCCAATTTCATTCACCAGGTCACCATAAAATGAAGCAGTAACCACCAAAATGGACTCGCCCGTTTCCTCGCAAGACGACCGGGACATCGAAGTGAACGTGGTCTCCGGGGCAAGCAGCCCAGACATCACCTCTTCTCCTTCAAGAAAGGACCAGAAGAGTCCCTTCTATGAGTTGAAGAAGGACAAGGAAGAGAAAGCGACGGGCAGTGCGCCGTACACAAGTTTTTCTATTAGTTCGATTTTGAACCGTGCGGAGCCGAGAAGAGAGTCCAATGTGCTTGAAGCGGCGTTGGCTGCGAATCATTTTGGGAGCGCGAATGATGCAATGTTGTCCAGGTGAGTCAACTTTAAATTTCTTGTAACCTCTTTAGTGTTTACGCAAGCCTAGTACCTTGGTACCTGTGTATCACATAATATGGTATTTTTAGGTGACGATAATGGAGGAGCAGGTTCCATGGTTAATTATTTTCCCAATTAGTCTTTGATGTTCTAAAAATTATAAGTTTTGTGTATTTGTTATGACGACAACGATAGGTCTCATCGATGCGCAACTTAACCAAAACGAAACCTAAAAATATTCCACAAGTTCACGATTTTCCCCCATGGGAATGACGTGAAAAATGCTGAACACTATGTGCTACGATACAAACTCTCTTTGGTCGTCCACATTTATAGAACTGGAGGCTAATGCCCGTAAATAAAAACGTTCAAAATATAGTCGCAATCTCATCTCAGCGACAGTCAATGTCAAGGGAAATTACAGGTATTTTTTGACAGATTTCGACTGAGATCTGGGCCCGTATTCCCGTAATTTAAAACGTTCAAAATCTAGTAGCAGTCTCATCTCGGCGACAAACAAATGTCAAAAACTTGTCAAAATGTAGGGAAATTAGACGTATTTTTGACAGATTGAAACTGAGATCAAACTGTGAACGTTGTTAAAATTACGAGAATTGCCCCTATGTCAACACACGAAACATATTTCTGGTATTATAAAACTTCAGAGGGTACAACGACATTAATACTTTCATAACCTCAAACAACCGCCCTAAGCCTTAGAACACATGACTGAGAGCGCATCATCATTCCATCCCATACACTCTACCGTGCACTTCTGCCCTAACACAACCACTAACAATACAGGGAGTGTTTAAACTCGGTAATCTATTCAGGGCGAGTAACTGGCCACTTGTCTGGCCGGTATAATGCTGGGATCGATCGGCGGTCGACCGACGCGGTTGTGGCAGACTTAATCTCAGATAGAATGCGGGTTTGCACGGGAGAGTTGCTTGACTGGAATGTCTGCTGGCTTGGGGGAGTGGAGTTTAGCAGAGAAATGATTAATTATTTTTGTAGTCAAGTGTTTATTTGTGGTGGAAAAGCCGTGTACGTATAAAACGGTTTTAGGATACCAGGGTCTTTTGATAACAGGATACAATTAATGTAAATAATGTGATTTAAGTTAAAAAAAAACCGGCCAAGTTCGAGTCGGACTCGCGCACCGAGGTACGCACCCGTACACTTTAAAATTATTAAAAATATTTTTATTATATGATAAAAAAAATGCGGTTGCGGTTAAACATCTACGGTTTTCGCAATTTTTCCTTTATCTGTGCTATAAGACATTACTTCGTACCAAATTTCAAGATTCTGAGTTCACGGAAAGTACCCTGTAGGTTTTGATTCCCTGGCGAGTGTCGAAAATTTGCGGCATAAACGGCTGTATCTTTTGATTGCGTTGGCTTAGAAGTTTGATTTTTTCACAGCTCCAAGGGTCAGTAGACCAGTATTTGATATAAATTCCAGCTTGACACCTCCACGCGTTTCTGAGAAAAAGGGTCTTGACAGACAGACGGACGGACAACAAAGTGATCCTATAAGGGTTCCGTAGTTATTTATGTCTAAAGTTATAGGTTACAAAAAAAACTTTAAAAATAACATCAAATAGAAAATTAAATTATCAATGTTTAATCAACAATTTATTAATTAATTTGCTACCTGTAGTTTATAACTTGTTTTGTAGAAGTGTTGTATTACTAATGTCGTTAGCTACAATGTTGTTTATTAAGGCTGGTCAGTTTTGTAGCCAATATTACTTCATAATAATGCGTTTTTCTAGTTATGTTTACTTTATTGTGTCATAAACGCTATATTTTTATTGCCCCACGATACGCACCTGCTATCATATTCTGTATAAAGGGTTGACATAGTTTTGCGCAATAAAAAAAGTATGTTCAATTGTATAGCAAACCTATCCTTATTTATATTAATTACTAGCTGCGCCTGCGGTTTCACCCGCATAAGTTTCGATCTCGTGGGAATATCGGGATAAAAAGTATCCTATGCGTTAATCCTGGTTATAAACTATCTGTGTGTCAAATTTCATCCAAATCCGTTCAGGAGTTTTTGCGTGAAAGAGTAACAAACATCCATCCATCCATACAAACTTTCGCATTTATAATATTAGTAGGATAGATATAAACGTACTTAGAAGTCAGTTTTGTCCCGTAAAGATATACGACACAAGCCCAACAAAGATTCTCAAATATTATGCAATGGGTGAAACCAATGGATGGGAACCAAATCCACTAACTAAGCCTGTATTGTCCCACTGCAGGGCAAAGGAATCCAGCTCCCTTTTCCACACAACTACCAAAACCACTACCATCGAATTTTACTGTTTCATTAATTTGCTACTGGTGTATCACACGGTCGCACACTTTTTTTAAAAGTTCCGTTTTCTTTAGGGTTCATGATTTATAGTCTGATAATTATTATTAAAGTACTAACTGATCTGTAGGACAATTCCCGTAGTTAAAAACATTCAAAATCTAGTAGCAATCTCATCTTAGCGACAACCAATGTCAAAAAAGTGTCAAAAATGTACGAAAATTAGAGGTTTTTTTTAGATTAAGACGTTTACAGTCTGATCTCATCAGACTGTGACCTACCTACAGATACCACTTCGATCCTACCTACAAATCTTTACACAACTCACCCATTCCACTCCACTCGCAACAAGCACACGCCAGTAACTACACCGCCTAAAGGCAGCACAGTCCGCATAAGATCGGTTTAAGCCTAGTTGGGATAAGTACGGTAAGTTTACCGGAATATCGTAGACTATTAGCTCTCCGGCAGGGCTAACAAGTTTCAAATCGCTTGTAAAGTTCGAACTAAAGGTTTTCGCGAGAAATTTTAAATTATCGGAACTTTTTATTGATTGGATCGAGTATTATAAGGTTTGATTATCTATGATCGGATCTTGATTTTCTATGATCGGATCTGTAAGTAATTGACGTAATTAATGATGGCTTACTTTAAATTACATAGTTGGAAATTATTTTTTTTGCTAATTATATCAGAAAAGCCATGAAGTCATTTTTATAGAGAACTGCAATACCTACTCGGCTAAAAAGTATGGCAGAGCTTTTTTTTCAGAATCATGTACCTACTGAATTCATGGTGACAGTCTGCGCACTGGTTAACAATTTAACCTGTATATATTTTAGTGTTAGCTTGGATATTGTAATAAAAAAAAACTTTACGAGTCACGCGCGTTTGTTCACATTAAAAATATTTATTTACACACATATATAAACAGACAAGTAAAAAAAAGAACAGAAAAATAGGTACAAAGGAGATGCTTATTTCTGAAATCTCTTCCAGCATACCTGCGATAGAAAAGTAAACAAATACATAATCAGCCATTAATGTTCCTACTGCTGGGACACAGGCCTACTCTCTTCAAGAGGGAGTGGGCCGTAATCCACCACGCGAGCCCAGTGTGAGTTGGTAGATCTCACATACGAGTATCTTGGAATTTTTGGTTCTAGGACATGCCGGTTTCCTCACGATGATTTCCTTCACCGTTAAAAAAAAAACACATAAATCCTACTAATAATATAAACGTGAAAGTTTGTATGGATGGATGGATGTTTGTTACTCTTTCACGCAAAAAACTATTAACGGTTTTGGATGAAATTTGTCACACATTGGTTTGTAACCAGGATTAACATAAATTATAATGCTTGTATGAAAAATCCTCTAAAAACATAAAAGATAGTAACATAACATCACGCCTTTTTCCCCGAATGGTTATGCAGAGGTGTACCTCTGTATACAATGTGTAATTGAATTAATGCACATTATGAAAGTAGTTTTTTCAGAATCCTTAACTGAAGATAATTTCTCAGACAGGCGCTTTACTTTGTGTAAATTATTTCATCACCACTGGTCTCAAACGGTGACGGTAAACATCGTGAGGAAACCGGTATGTCCTAGAACCGTAAAATTCGAAGACATGTGATATACAGCCCACTCCCTCTTACTGAGAGGAGGCCGGTGTCCCAGCAGTCGCAATATTATAGGCTAATTATCCTGAGCAGGTGGGTATACAGTATCAATTGCCGTTTGTAATTGTAGTTTCTATTTATATAAAATAGGACTGTGTCTAACTAACTACAGGGCCCGTATTCCCGTAATTTAAAACGTTCAAAATCTAAGTAAGTTCAGTCTCATCTCGGTGACAAACAAATGTCAAAAACTTTTCAAAATGTAGGGAAATTAGACGTATTTTTGACAGATTGAGAATGAGATCAGACTGTGAACGTTCTTAAAATTACGAGAATTACCCCTCTGATATCTGAAGGTTTACATCTTCGCTTGCTTCTTGTACGTCTAAACTTCTTGTACGGCTTCCATTGGATAAAGCTAAATTCCAGTAATTTACATGAAGCGACTGCCTATCTAACCTCCACAACCCAGTTACTGGGTAACACGATACCGATTGTAAATACAGAAAAAAATAGTATAGTTTATCGTCTCTCTATACAAAACTACACACATCATCAGCCTATAGCAGTCCAATGCTAGACATAGGCCTCTCCTATTGCACGCCGTTCCACTCGATTTTCAGCAACTCTCATCCAGCTCACACAATCACAACTAAACATAAAAAAACACAATCCCAAAACTACACGAAAACATTCCCTCCTCACGCAAGTCATTACCAGGCTTCTAAACATCCAAACTGGCGTAAAACTGAATCCTTACATCCACTGTAATGCGGCCCGACATCCCCATATAATCAGCTGTCGTAGAGAACATCCCTTTTTATCTTACACCCCTTAAACCCTTCGAATAGGGGTGAGAATGTAAGAGAAACAAATTACGAATTGGATGGACATTCACTGACAGGAGCTAACAAGATGGCGTCAAAGTTTTGGCGCGCTTTTTTGATAATTTGATTTAGGCTAATTAGTTTTGGTTGGAGTAATTAATTTGGGTGACGATTTGATATTGTTGATTAGAAGTGTTTTGTGAATGAGAAAGGAGGATTAATTTTTATATTTGGTAAGAATGAAAACTGAGTTGTAGATATTAGGAAAAGGCTACGTAGGAATACATAGATAGTCTTATTTCTCTTTATTGTGTGCACCATAAAAATTATAGATATATGAGAAATAAAAAAAAATACTACTACTTCTTTATAGTATTCAGTTTGATTTGCTTAAGTGTAGTAAACAACTTGTTTTTATTTTGATTGATGCATAACCACATCACAAGTAATCTGAATTCATTTACTTAGTTATGTTCTGTAATTTATATGGTATGTAATTCTATAGATTGTATAAGATTCTTGTTAATAGCACAGTAATTAGCCTGTGATAAACAAAAATAAATGGGTGTTGAGTGAGGAAACAGGTTCGTATGCAAAGTCATAAAATCCTGTCAAAACACGCACAGAATAAAAAGATTGATGACATAAACACAGTATCACAAACAAAGGCGAAAATCTTCACGGTGTCTGCACCCCAAAATAAAAAAGTAATCTCGCCATTTACAAGGAAACACCATAAAAACCCAACATCTGTAAGACTAAACATTTATTCGCGCCTTTTCCTTTCCCCATCTTAATTTACAGTGGCGGGACATTTTGTATCTGTGTAAACGATCTGTCATTGTAGCCGCCATCTTGGAAAACTTTTTTTTCGTGCCTAATCTGTGTTCATCCTTGTTTTGACAGCGTTCTAATTAAGTAAAAAATACGTTGTGAATTATTTTACAGATTACGACGAATTAGGGTGAATAATTTTTGTTTTAAAAACATTTTGCTGCTAATTAAGTAAATGGTTTTGATGTTAATTGGTGTTTTTAACGTGAAGGACGTCGTTGAATATTCATATGTCCTAGTTTTTTTTTTTATTATGTGACAGAGATTTTTCAAGTTTTCCTGGTTTTATTTGTATGATAATTTTTTATTTGAATCATAAACATCTAGAATAGTTTGTATATTTGTAATTTTTTATGACATTGGAAACAAAAAAGGTTAAGTGAAAAGTGTGAACTGCATTTATTCAAATGGATTTCAGCAATTTCATATCAGTCAGGTGGATACGACAATACAACACAAATGAAACTGCGTATATCTAATGCCGTTCCCGGTCTACATACGATAATTTAATCAAATAGTTTAGTCTTTCGAGCTAGTCAAAGATTTGCAAAACCCATAGTTGGCCCATCACTACTATTTAGTTTGTTCGAAAAAAAACACTTTTTATTTTCGATGTTAGGATTTATTTGATAGTTCCAAAATATTATTATGCATTAGTATTGCCAGTGTTTTCATTTATTATCGTATTATTGTCTCCACATTGTATATCCCTATTTGAATGTTGAAGCATCATGCTTAGTTAAGAGCCTTTTGGCCTCGTATAGGACTTTCTGTTTCATTTTTCTTTTTGTAACTTTTTTTATATAATTTGTTTTTTATTTTGGACTGTGTTTAGTTTATGATCTTCCTGTACGAGTCGCCATAAATACTTTTTTTTTCTTTCCATTTGCCAACCGGCACCCATATTGTAACACACTATCAATCTCAATCTGTATAATTTTGCAGGATATTGCTAATAAATTGTTTCATATGTTCGAAAAATTTGTTTGCTCAACAACGTAAATAACGCAATGAATGTTGTTGAACTGTCAAAATGAAACACATTGCTACACTGATAGTGTTACGTAGTTACCCCGCAGGATACATTTCAGATTCTTGTTTTTTTTTGTTGCTACAATTACCTTGCCTAGTTTATGTTTGTAGTTTTAGTTTGTAGATACTTACCTCTTATATAAATAGGTACTCCTGTGGTAAGTTTCCCCCTCATATGGAGCCAGAGATCGTCAAGTTTCCGGAAATCCGAACAAAATTCAGAGTTCGGGATGAAATTCGTCCCCTCGTAAACCGGGACAGCGTTGATCCCGTATTATGTGTCGTTGGAGTTATTTACGAGGTTCCTGGAATCCCGCGGGATGGCCAGGTTTACCCTATATCTATTGATTTTTATATTTATGTTCACACTGTTCGCTTTCAGGTCAGGTTAGAGTGTTTTGGTTAATGAAATTTGGGAGTATTGGTCATCTTGGGGCACAAGAATTTTATACTCTCATAAGAAGTTAGCCCGTGGCTAAATAATAACAGCCGCACGGGTCGATCGATCAGGTTAAGCTACGCTTGCCGAGGTTAGTCTGTGGATGGGTGACTATCTTTACATACCGAGACCCCTCCGTGCCTCGGAAAGCACGTTAAGCCGTTGGTCCCGGCTGGCATTCGTCGAATTTTGACAGTTGTTACGGGTAGTCAGAAGCCCGAAAATCTGACAACCAGTCATACCAAAGGGTATCGTATTACCCAGTAACTGGGTTATGAAGGTCAGATAGGCAGTCGCTCCATGTAATATTCAGCTGCACCCGGTTAGACTGGGAGCCGTCCCCAACGTAGTTGGGAAAAGGCTATGGCCATGGCTAATGCCTTCAGAATGCTTGTGGGGCTGCCGCGGTTTTGTAGCGCTTCGGGTATGTTTGCGGATGCGAGGGTGGATGATTTTTATGCCATCATTCGTAAGCGATGCGCTTCTCTCCGTCACAGAACACGCGTCAGCTCCCATAGCATGTTGAGGGCATTGAGTGACCGGTGGGACTGTCCGATGCTTGGCCGGTGGGTGAGACTGCACACACAGGTCGGCGATAGGTAGTTTGTTTATATTGTTTTTTAGTTTTTATTTTTCTTTGAGATTGTATGTGTTACTAACATTAGTTAATTAAGTAATTTATGTATTTACTAACATTATGGACTGCAAGGTCTGCAATAAAAGTTTATTATTATTATTATTATTATTATGGCTTGCTATATCACATTCATACGCTTAAAACTTAATGCAAGTATTCAACCACACTCATTCCATTCACAGCTCCAAATCAACCCCAAAAAACTGCATCCAATCTTCTTTTAAACCTCGGTTAAAGCACTACCCTCTTACCGGAGTTAATAGCGTAAAGAGCAGACATCTTGAACGCGTCCCCGCGTCTATCCGGCCACTTCGACGCGAGCGTTAAATGTAAATAATTTAATGCGATGGTGTATGGTACAGAGGAGAAGCGGTAGCGGGGGAGAGTAGCGGGTTTTGTGGATGTAGTGTTTTTTTTATTTAGTCTGAGGATGATTTATAGCAAGAGATTTTATAGAAGTAAGCATAGATAGATACAGGGTTGAACCTTTACTGCAAGGTTTCTATAGAGTTTCTAGAGACCTTAAACATACCATGACCGTTGAGTTTGTTTCGCCATTTCTTACCAGAGATCAGTCGGCTAGGGAAGGTCAGCGCCTTTTGGAGTTTTAAAATATACAACAGTTCAACATTTCATTGAACTGTTATATTTAGTTAAAAGCTGGAAGCAAACTGCGCGGTATTCGCCCTAATGTGTTTGAACCGTTAAACTTTCTAGTTTTGGTATTGTCTTGTCAGACTGCAGTATTTAGATAAGACCTGGTTCGCTTTATGGGGACAAGTTGTCCCTGTCCTGTTGCAGTTTTCTTTGTTTGCATTTCTTGAGACAGTTCTACAAATGGATGTAATGACGCTACTGTAGGTAATCATTAAACTTTTATTGCCGTATTTGTAAACAAGTAGGTACTTGGCCTATCAGAGTAGTATTGGAAGCAGAAGCTAAACCAATAGAACCTGGCTGAATGAAGCGACATGACCATGAAATCACGCTCAACCCATGGACTTATAAAAATAAATACGTCTAGGGCTAAACTTGTACCTACCTACCTGCTTATTTCTAGTCAAAAATTTTGGTGATTTGGTTTCATCCAGCTTTGTTTTGATTTACCTATGGGCAGGCATTTTACTTTATGGAACGTGCACGTTTCGAGACTCAACTCAAAGTAATTATTTCAATTAAACCAATTACAGGTAGATACTTTTGAATTGTCAAGGGGTCGATCAGTCAGTCGACTCTCAATATATTTCTAGCTTTGATTCTAAAGAAAAGATAATCATATATTTGCTAAACATGAGTATAATACTTAACACAAATTGTCAGCATGCAACTGATGTTAGGAGTAAAGATAAAAACAGATCATCATGTTTGCCTGAAACAATGGCATGCAAATATTGATTCTCAATCAATACAATTCTACTGTAATTATAATACACAAAACTACCTGCAATGTGAAAGCTCTTAATAATCCTTCTTCGAGAACAGACAATAAATTAATGTCGTTCCCTTTTTTTGTCTTCAATAAAAATATTTCCATCTCGCTTCATCTCATAACTTGCACTCCACAATCTTCTCAGTCTATATACAATCTTAACTCTGGGGGAGTTGTGCTTACCTACTTATTGGTTTAGACGATTTCATATAAGGGGTGTTTTGATTTTTACAAAGGAATGCGGCTTATGTACAGGGGATGAAGGGCTCGGTTTTATACTTCAACGATTTCTTTCGGAATTATAAAGAGTTGTTATTTTTGTTTGATGTGAATTTTGTAAGAGGAAGTTCTTATAGTTATTTTTTCCCGTTTGGTTCTGATATTGAAAGCATTCAATCAAACGGGATAATGAACATACATAGTATATAAACACTAGTGCCTTGGGGTCCGAGTGCTCATCGAATTTTTCGGGACATCGCCAAGCGGTTGGTTGACTCTTCACGTGACCAGAAGGCTGGCCTATTTTTAGCCCAAAGAACCAGCATTCCATGCCATCCAACTGGGTAATGCTGCCAGCCTTTTGGACACTTATCCCATTGACAGTGATGCGGACGAATTTAGTGATGCCCAAAGCTCCTGCCTTTTTCTATATTTTTCGTATTATATATTTGTATATAATTGTAGATAGTATAACATAGTATAAGCATAATCAGCCTATAATGTTCCCACTGCTGGGACACAGTCCTCTCAGTGAGAGTTCGATGCCGTAAACGACCACGCGGGCTCAGTGCGGGTTGGTAGATGTCACATGTCTTAGAATGTTTGGTTCTAGGACATGCCAGTTTCCTCACGATGTTTTCCTTCACCGTTTTGAGAGCAGTGGTGATGAAATAAATGACACAAAGTAAAGCGCCTGTGTGGGTTCGAACCCGCCACCTTCATAATTCCTAAGTGGGGGCCGCATGACAGCCTGGACCAACGACTAAACGTGCTTTGCATCACGGAGGGGTGATGATAATTATGTAATGGATGGTCACCCATCCATGGATCGGCCGCGGCAAGCGTAGCTTTGATCGACCCGTGCGACTGTTATAGTCAGCCACGACTATAACAGTCGCACGGGTGACCATTCCTGAACCAATACTTATGAATGAATTTACGGAATCGCAGCCCTAATTAGCTTACGTTGATTCACATGACGGTAGTTTTATTAAAATGTTTGGAATACAGACTGTTTTTCTAGAATCTGTTGAATTAAGGTATTATGTAGGTCCCGATATTTTCCGTTGTTTGATTATTTAAAATAGTTTCACTTTGAACACGAACACTTGACGCTGATTTTCAGCTGCAGCCCACGAATGCCATACGCTCGAATACGTTTAACTAAAACATTGTATGTATATACTTATATCTAAATAACCAACCCTGTACCACGACTGTATTTAAGATCTTATTGGCACAAAACTTCGCTGCACGACGTCGTTAGTGGCAGCGCAGAGGTACAGAGGCACTTTGACTGCATGAAATAAAGGATCATCTCTGTGCAAGCTGCAACCTTCTGTGGTCCCCTTGGAAGGCCCTGAACCGACTCCGGACACAAGTGGGAAGATGTAACTCCAGCCTGGTAAAGTAGGGCCACCAGGACGGAACGGCAGTAGGGTGAGGTTGTAGAGCTATGTCATCAACCATGCTTCATATCCTATCCTGCCCTCTGTGTTCCAAAATCCATGATAAATGTTACATTCAGGTCCGTCTGACCTCACCAGAGTCATCTTAGGGTGCTTCTCATACTGTAAAATGGGTGCGATTCATTCACGAAACCCCTCCACTTCGACCGGTTCGTGCTTCTTGCAACCAACGGGTTGCCCGCAGAACAGATGGCCGATGGGGCCGAAAAGTTCTGGAGTGGCGACCGCGTACCGGAAGACGTAGCGTTGGAAGGCCTCCCACAAGGTGGACCGACGACCTTGCTAAAGCCGCAGGATGAGAAATAATACATGATATTTATTCTGTAAATTGATTAAAAATAATACTTTTACACGTCAATTTTCTAATGAAAACTAGTTGAGTTCGGTGTTTTCTAGCCGACTACTCTGTGAAGAAACACGGAAACAAAACTCATTCTAAGGTCTCTTTTAAAGGATGGGCTTATGGCTAAGTAATAACAGCCGCACGGGTCGATCGATCAAGTTAAGCTACGCTTGCCGCGGTTGGTCCGTGGATGGGTGACATCTTTACATACAAAGACACTACACGTTCTACACGTTAAGCCATTTGTGGATCTTCGACAGTCGTTACGGGTCGTCAGAAGCCCGAAAATCTGACAACCAGCCTTAGCAAGGGGTATCGTATTACCCAGTAACTGGGTTGTGGAGGTCAGATAGGCAGTCGCTCCATGTAAAATACTGGTATTCAGCTGCATCCGGTTAGACTGGAAGCTGACCACCAACATAGCTGGGAAAAGGCTAGGCAGATGATGAGTCTCTTTTAAAGGCCATAGAAATAAAAATGACTCTGACGCTTCTCAATACAAGATTTAATCGAATATTGATGTTCAAAAGCACCTCATTATAATTATAACATAATGATTACCGCGAAGTATGATTTAAGCGGCACTGGTGCACTTACCGGGAATTATAATAATTATACTCAGCGGGAATAGCGAATACTTACATTAGGAAACGTGCTTAATTAGCAATTTGGTAGTTATTTTATAATGATGTAGTAGCAGAGTATAAGACTCTTCTCATACGGAGAAGTAACGAGCATAGAAATTAAATGTGTATTTATGTAAGTATATATTTTATGACACTTTTACACGTCAATATTTTATAACTGGATAGTGCCAGCATTTCCTAGCTGACTGAACCCTGAAAAGAAATGCCGAAAGAAACTAGAGGTCATGGTCTCTTTTAAAGTCCAAACATTTTATTATTGGGATTTTATCTGAGTCTAACAATGCAGGGCCATGTCTGGAAGGCCCTTTTGAAGAAAACTATAATGATACTGAAAACACGAAACAACAAGAAAGACCCATTGCAGCTTTGAGTTGAGCTGTTTCAACAGATGTCATTGTGTAGCTCGCATCGTAGAACATCTTCTCATCGCCAGTTGATGACTTATAGAGGGTACAATGAGCCTAAGCTTGCAAAAATTCCTTTTAATTTTGACATTTTTTTACACTAAGTATCGGCAAAAATGTATGGAAACAGCAGTGCGAATCTGTAACCTCACCGTGAAAACTTAGGTGAAGTGGGCGTGGAGTGCGCTGTCATTCCAACTAATGTTAGGGATTGACACTATTGACAGCTCACTCTAAGCTCACTTCACCTAACTTTTCACGGTGAGATTTTTACAGAATCGAACGGCTGGTCTAAACACAAAAAACAACCACAAATATGTCAATAGATAGGTATTTTATTATGATACAATACAACCACTAAGACGGCTCATTTCAAATCGATGTGTGAAAAAGTTATTGCGATGTTTCGTAGGTAGGACTGACCTGCTGGTCTATTCTGTAAAAATCTCACCGTGAAAACGTAGGTGAAGTGAGCTTGAAGTGAACTGTCAATTGTGTCAATCCCATCATCTCCCATCAATAGCATCAGATGGAATGACAACTCGCTTTAAGCTCACTTCACCTAGGTTATCAGGGTGATATTGTTACAGAATAACACTACAGGACGCTAGATAACGAAACCCTTGCATAGTTAATCACTTCCAGTGGTCTTAGTTAGATATTTGCAAATGTATGCATTCCGATGACGACAATAACATGGTAATATCTGATCTGCCATCTTTTTTCATTTAGCGAGTTGAAATTAGGAGAACCCCCTTTTAGTTATTGCTCTGTATTAAAATGCCTACCTAATGGCATAGGTTTTTATGTTATTGGTCGTGGGGACCATTTTGTTCGGTCCTCCTTTAATGAGTTTAGTGAAGATAAGCTATATGTATAGACTGACTAGCTGCGCCCCACGGTTTCACCCGCATAAATTTTGATCCCTTGGGAATATCGGGATAAAAAAGTATCCTATCTGTGTACCAAATTTCATCAAAATTGGTCCAGCCGTTTGAGCGTGAAGAAGTAACAAACACACACACTCACAAACTTTCGCCTTTATAATATTATTGTGATATTTGCGCAGTACTCTCAACCGGCGAGCGTGTACGACCCGAAGGCCAATTCTCGCAATTTAAAACGTTCAAAATCTAGTCGCAATCTCATCTCGGCGACAAACAAATGTCAAAATGTAGGGAAATCGAGAAGTATTTTTTGACAGATTGAGACTTAGATCAGACTGTGAACGTTCTTAAAATTACGAGAATTGCCCCTCTGATGTATGAACGTAAACGACGCAAAAGGAGTATCTAAAGATCGTAGCAGGTGGCGTTCTGTAGTTTGTCTGCCTACCCCCATGGGAAGAGGGCAGGAGTTTATGTATGCATGTTTAACGAAGATCATTTTGTACAACAAGTACGTCACTCTAAGTAGCTGTACTTTCATTGCAAAATTATGAGCCTATCTCCGCCGGCCTCCTCTCTGTGAGAGAGAGAGATGTGCTTTATCGATACAATTTTCCGACCTAATGTATGTTACAACCTACTTATAAGCCCCATCTGCGTCCACAACATTACTCGTACAGCACAAAGCCTATTGTCCCGAAGCAGTGCCAGAGTGGCCTCGCTTACACCGAACACTATCATCTCAAACTTGAAATTGAAAAGAACACAATGCTTTTAAAAGCATACCCTACCAACAAAAGCAGCCCGTCTCCTGAACGGACAACAGATACAACTAAACACTTTAAACCATAAAAAGATAGCACAAACGCTATTATTAGTAACAAGTGAAAAGTGTCGGACGGCGTGCGACACCAAAAAGAATAAATGTACGCGGCGCATCGATTTTTATACCCCCAGTGGGAGGCGGGGTTAGTGAGTGGGCCAATCAGAGCGCGGTGTGCCAACCAATCAGACGGCGGCGTGGTGCTCCGTTTCAGCGCGTCGTTTTATCGTGTAATGGAATTTGCGCGAAGTACGCCGCTTGGATTACTGTGGAGCCGAATTGGTAATGCCGGGAGACGGGAGTTTTTTTTTTAGATATTCTTCGCTCTTATATTCTTTTGTTTTTATTGATTTTTGTTAGATTATTTTGAGGTTATTGGTTTTAGTTGGTATCGAGTTTAGATTAACTTTGGTTTGGGATTAGTGTTGTCAGATATTTGGCTCCTTTTGTTGAAAAGGGCTTCTATTTATAACCAAGGCTCGAAGTGAGTCGAGCCTTGCTTATAAGTATATCCGGTTTGCAGCACTCTCTTAAAAGATTTGTAATTTAATGTTATGTGTCTATTCGGAAACTACTACGTATATATCATATTAATAACACAATTATAATACAAAAATAGATTGAATTTGACCTAAGCAGAAATCTATTCCACCATTAAACAACATCTCGGTAAAATCAAAACTAGGTGCGGCGTCCAAGTGCGTCCATTATGTCCCATTGTGTGCACCCATCAGTCCAGGCTCCGCCATTCAAGCCACAAGTGACAACACTGAAATCTTTTAACAAAGGACACTTTTAAAATACGCGCTGTACGAGCATTTTCTCATTTCCCTATTATACTGTACTCGTCGCTCCCAACAATAAAATATAGTCGATAAAAGACTCGCAATCGTTATTGTTATTCGGAATATCGATAAAAAATAAACTTGCTGGGAAATAGGGAAATATGGGATCGATTTTAGTGGTGGGAGATAGGGATTGGAAATATTTGATTTATCGAAACAAATGCTTACGATAAAACTATATGTACTGAGGAAGATGAAAGAAAAAAAGTTTATTTGTATATTTGGCGCACAATGGAAGATACAAAATATAACACAGTTACACAGGAAGTTAAGTGCGTTAAATATATTCTCTAAACAATTTAAAAAAAAATTGGCAAAAAACGCCGGTAGCATTCGGGCTCATTAATCGCAGAATTCGTAGGTGTTTGCTACGAACGAGCTACGCGCGCCTACGCCCGCGTAGCGCGTAGCATATTTCGTAGAAGCGTAGCACTTGATTGTTTTTTACTGATTTGCTACGTTCATTAGGGATGCGCATTTGTGGTGAATAGTTTATTCATGAAATGAATGAATGTTTATTTATGAATAGTGTTTGGTAGTTATTGAGCGATATTGATGCTTATTGTGGGTTGTTGTTGATAGATTTATATCTAAACGGAATTGATTCTTAATTGATCGCTGAAGTTGAACTTTTACTTGCTCAATATTATTAAAACGGGGTCCGTAAGGTAAGCAGAGATAGTAAGATTTATTATATTGGAAATTATCTCACGGGAACGTGCTACCGACACAAACAGTAGCCTACGTCCTTCCCCAGGATGCCATCTATTTTGTTCGAAATCCGTTCAGTGGTTTAGGCGTGAAAAGGTGACATACAGACAGAGGTACTTTAGGAC
Organism: Apamea crenata; assembly: GCA_949629185.1. Classification (NCBI taxonomy): domain Eukaryota; kingdom Metazoa; phylum Arthropoda; class Insecta; order Lepidoptera; family Noctuidae; genus Apamea; species Apamea crenata. The sequence continues at coordinate 2,976,392 of OX451375.1, forward strand.
TTACAATTATTAATTTAAAAAAATCTGCATTCTTCTGAAACTTAAATAATTAAAGTAACTTTGTGGGTTCTAAATCAAATTCACTGATAAGCTTATTGAGTTAAACTACAACGCGATAAGGTTAATAAACGAATATGCATATACGATTATAAATAAAACTAAGTGGCCGATTGATGGCAATAGAGTCGCTTCTTATTACATGAAACATAACTGGCGAAATGTAGGTGTACTATAGGTACACTTGTGCCTAACTCTTCGGGGAACACAGACGTGTGATGTTATGTCATTTTATAAATAAAACTTCATCACACCTAATCGCACCAAGAAATCTTCAATTAATGACGTTCAATCTCAAGCACTTAATAATTAATTTAAAAATCTATCGACACCACCCCCTCACTACACAACTATCTCGTCCCCAGAGCGTAGTGCTGCAATCCTCTTTGGTAACAATCGATATTTATACGCGGCTCCCAATCGGCCGGTAAGCGAGAAAGCTTGTTCTTAACAATAGGGAGTACTCTAAAATCTAACATTTTGCCGCCGATCTCTCTCCGGCTGATTTATAGCTTCTCTTACTTTATATTGGTTCGGTTTCTTTAGTTTGTTTTGTGGATAGTGTGGCTTTTTTTGTTTATTCTCTCTCGTGTTGGCAGGAATTGTATGGGGAGAGCTTGTGACGTGGAATTTTTACTTGTCACTACTACTACTGAGTGTGTGAAGGTTGTACATTAGATTTCTGTTTAAAAAAAAACTGTAGTAGATATTCTATCACTGCACTGGGCCCGCGTTGTGGATTACTGCCCACTTACTCTCATAGAGAGGAGGTCTTTGTCCCAGCAGTGGGAACATTAAGGCTGATTGTGCATTGTGTGTGTGTGTGTGTGTGCAAAAGCACTAGGAAGTGGTGAAGGGCGGCCGTTTTGGGGGACTGTCTTCTGTAATTTTGACGTTCGAAAAGTGCTGTTTCAAAGCCTAATTTGAATAAATAACTTTGACTTTTTTTTCCTCGGTGTACACCTACAGGGTCATGACTTTAGCTAGTTTTATCAATAGGTAGATAGAGCTTCATTTCAGCACTGACAGATTCGATTTAAGGTAAAAGGGAAGTTCAGCTTATGGCTTTTTATCGGGCATACTTCTGATTGCCTATCCCTTCGGGGACTACAAGCATGATGATACTTCTGATTTCAATTTTTTATGGAAAAATACACTGAATAATCCAATACGATTTTATCAAAATTAATTATTAAAAGTTACCAAACAATATAGGTCGCATTCGGTAGTATTGCCCGGCATCATCTGCCTAGCCTTTTCCCAACTATGTTGGGGTCGGCTTCCAGTCTAACCGGGTGCAGCTGAATACCAGTATTTTATACGGAGCGACTGCCTATCGGACCTCCACAACCCAGTTACTAGGCAACACTGGAATAAAATAATATAAATAATTTCTTTATTTAAAAAAAGTGACAACATAGTTACAGCATTACATTTATAACATACAGAAGTAGTATCTAAAACATAGTTGCCCTGGCTACCAAACTAGGATTATACCTGTGACTTGGGAGTCAGTGTTCCTCCATTATAAAAGTCCTTACGTATGTCGTTGGTTATTAAAAAGTTGGTGGTGAAAAGAAAACAAAAGGCATATTTTTTAATAGTACAAAAATAACAATCATGAGAATGTGTGTAATGGTGTGTTGTGAGAGAGTGCGTGTATGTGTGTGTTACTATATCCCTTAGTAAGACGAACTGGACTAGAGTATCGCCACGTAGCATAGTTAAAACAAGGTTAAAACTATACATACGTCAATAAACTCATTAACTCCAGGTCATTGCGTACCTAGTCAAACAAAATACCTGTCAAGACATTTTTATTGTGTTTTCTGTGAAGCTTATGACAGTTTAATGGGATTTTAACAGCCGCGGTGTGACAAGATTATGTGATAAAGGATATCATGTTACGGTAAACAAAATATGGACAAATTGTGCTCACAAACATACACTGACATGTTTTTTTGAGAAATATGGATAGTAGACCTATTTAAAACCCCCTACCCGCCCGACCTATATGTAATATGTTATTTAGATGTAGGTTAAGATTTAGTATATTGTATTATATGTAATTTTATAGGATGTAGATTAAGGATTTAGCATGTAAGGCCTCGCTATCGCATTGGATCGCTGATCTGTAATGGTAGTTGTAGGTAAGATTTGAATAAATAAATAAAAATATATACATGCTGTCCGGTATTTAATGGATAACGTCTTAAGGGGTCATTGTACTAATCATTATGAACAACTTTTACTACCGGACCAAACATGAAATCCGGAAAAAAATCAGCTGTTCCCTACATTTATGTTCGCATAACTTGTCAATATCTAGGAAACAGCTGATTCTTTTTTCGCGATTTCAGGTTTGGTAAATTTTACAGTAGGTACCATTAACAAATGTATCGACACCATGATTGCGAGAAGGGTCACTTTTGTCATCAGCGGGGTAACTGCGTACCACACTATCAGTAGCAATGGCTTTGATTTTGACAGTTCAACAACATTCATTGCATTATTTACATTGTTGAGCAGACTAATTTTTCGAACATATGAAACAATGGATTAGCAATATCCTTCAAAATGATTCAGATTGAGATACATAGTGTGTTATATAATTAGGGTGCCGGGACAACTATCTGCATTATTATTATCACCAGCATGTAGCAGACCAGTGCTGGATATTGAAAACCTCTTCATTCACAGGCCATTTAAGTCAATCCTTGACTTAAATTACCTATGAATCTATGCCATACAAATTATATAACCCGTACGGAAATCAAACCAACCCAATCTACCGTGCCATCAATATGTCGTCTTATTGTGTGTTAATTGTTACAGATTGGGTCTGATATCTCAGTGGAGTGCCCTGGCAGGGAGGTACGGCGGTCTGGTGCCCGCGCCGTGGTACTGGCAACGACCGCAGGACAGAACCACTCCGCCCAGAGGTTCGTATTCGAATGATGAGTTTTGTAGTATGTAGGAGTGAAGTATACTACTTATTTCTTTTTTTTAAACCTAAGTTAGGTTATGTTAGTGTAAGTCTCTTGGTGGATTTCCAAAATTAACTTTTCCTTATAGTTATGTCACTTATTAGTCCCGGAAAGAGTATTGTTGTTGCAACCATGTCATTTGGTTTAAATAGGTTTTTATATTTTACGAGCGAACCCGGCAGACGTCGTCCTGCCCGAAAAAGCAGCGCCACCTACCGGGTCCAATTGTGTATACAAACCTTGTCCTGAAAATAACAAACACAAAAAAAAGAATTGTCCAATTTGGTGCAGTCGATCGCAAGTTATGCGCGTACATACATTTCGGTGATTCATTTTTATTTATATAGATTAATCTTTTATATTTTGTGTGACCATGTAGACCCATGTAGACCATTTGTAGACCATTTTCTATTTTATTAAGTAGCTGGTATTTATTGACAGGCCTGTTGAAAACATTGTAAAAACCGATTATTTTTAAAAGAGTAACCGTGGAGTTTCTTTCCGGCTCTTCTCTATAGAAAACGACCATTTGGAACCGTGCACCTAGCTTCTGACGTTTTATAAGTGCCCATGTAGGTTTATTAAAATATTTTGATTTTGAGCTACGCTCAACTTATAGCTCTAAGTTTGTCACTGAAAAATCTTATCCTGACGACACAGGTAGTAAAAACAAAAGAACACAACGTGAAATTCAGTAAAGTCAATTTTCACACTTCTTTGACATTATTTCCTGAACGCCAGGATAAGGATAGCCCGTAAAACCAGAATCAAAAGTCATTTATTCAAAAATTACGCTGAGAATCAGCGCTTTTAGAAAGTTAAAATTACATAAGATAGTCCCCGAAAACGCCCGCCTTTCACCACTTCCTAGTGCTTTCACTGGGAAGAAGAATTAGCGCAACAAACTCCCCAGCAGCTCAGCAGTCTGTTCGGTTAAAAAAAAACTTGCTTCTATACATTAGTAGGTATGCAAAATCAGAACTGCGCTAACAACGATAACCAAAATGGCCCCTTGAAACCAGTTAACTAAATAGGTGAGATAGAAACCCGAGTATTCAGCTCAGTTGTATCCCACTTTACCTTGATGACCATTACAAGTAACACGTACCTCTCAACGGCAAATGATGATGGTATACACGTCTTGGAAAACGGCCATCAAATACGGCTCTATGTCAATCGAGACTATCTATGGTCAAATAGAGAGGTATTTCTTGGTATATTGGCGTGGCTAGCTGACATATGGCAAATAATTTAATTTAACACAGATCATGTGTCTCGTAATGTATACCTACTATTGTATAGAATCAAGTTTTTCTAACTGAACAGTTAGGTGTGCTGGTCGGGAATTTGTTACGCCACTTCTTCCCAGCGAAAGCTCTAGGAAGTGGTGAAGGACGGGCGTTTTGGGGGATTGTATTATGTAATTTTGACGTTCGAAAATTGCTGAAAAAGACAGAATTACTTTCGCATTTAAGTATGATAATAAATAGGCTTATAATATTATGTAGGTATGTCACCATATTTGCGTAACCCGCTATCAATCTCATTTGAATTTAGAAGGATATTGCTAATCCATTGCTTCATTTGTTCTAAAATTTTGTCTGCACAACAACGTAAATAACGCAATGAATGTTGTTTAACTATCAAAATGAAAGCCATTGCTACTCTTACTGTGGTACCCAATTACCCCACGGGTTGGCATTGCTTTGCTCATTGTGGAAAACAAAACTAAGACGACCATCATTCAATCATATTCGATTGCGAAGCGTCAGAATAATCATTATCACTTACATATCACGGTTTCACTATTCCCTCACATAAAGATCCCGCCCTCATAACACAAATAAACCAAACATATAACAAAACAAATTGTAAACCAACCCCAGAAATCCATTCCCATTTTCCCGCGTAATTTCTAAACAACACAGCCATTACTGTCTATTACTCGCCCACAGATAATAAATGATGTCAGCAAGCTACCGTCAGAGATTAGCGCACTAGTGGGGCGTCCGGACCTAATCGATTCTATGCGATGTATCGAGTTACCGACGTGATTTCGGTGTCAGGTTGAAAGGATTAGTGATGCGTTTCAACAAACTGTTAGTCGAGTCGAGTTTGTGATTTCGGGTTATTTGATAGTCGTTGAAGATTGTTGAGTTCGAATTTGGATTGAAATGTTTCTAGTGTTGCGTTTGACTTGAATTGTTAGAAATGTTAGGAGTGTCTGTTATTAGGCGAATTATTTTGTGACGTGAAATCTATTGTTAACGAAAAACGTCGGTCAAGTGCGAATCGAACTCGCGCACCGAGGGTTCCGAACAAATTTGTAGGTATGTAAATAGTTCATCACGGGTTATCAAGTTGAAATTTATATCAGATACTCAGGGATGCAATCCCTTGAAGCAATGAAAAAATCAAACTTCTAAGTCAACGCAATCAAAATATACGGTTTATGTTCCGTTTATGCCGGATATTTTGACACTCGTAAGGTAATCAACCAATCCGCACTGGGCCCGCGTGGTGGATTATGGCCCACTCTCTCTCACAGAGAGGACGCCTACTGCGTCCCAGCAGTGGGAACATGCTTATGCCTCTGAGCTTTTGATCGTAAATTTGAACCCCACTCAGAGCAAAATATTTAGGACTAAAGATAGTTTTTCGAATGTGGGTATTTATGCATGTTAGATTTATATATATTATTTATTTATATATCAATTGCTTGTTGAACTTACAGTAGACACCAAAGCGCGCAACAAGCCAACAACATAACCATATCTGTAAACGTACCCATAACGATATATGACGTATACCTGCAATTTTAATTTATTCTTAGTAACTGATTACAATCTAGCTTATTAAACTAATAAGCAATTTAACACAATTTTAACTAAGGGCTAATTTTTCAATCGACAGATAATTCTTATTCGTTGAATAAAATTGACGTCTGACAGTTTTTATATGGAAGAACTGTCAAAAATTCAAAATTATTCCTCAGATAAAATTATCTGGCGTTGGAAAAATCAGCCCTTAGAATAGTGTAAATTCGTAAAACTCCTTGTAATAGCATATTAACTTTTTACTTAAAACTTTTTTGCATCCCCAATACCTGGCCTTAATTGACAGTTACGTCACACAATGCCAGGAGGTATTGTGCCCTAATTGACAGGATAGGAAGCTTATCTCAAGGTACACGGACACGATTCCTTCCACATGACACGAGTACAGCGGTATCAGTTTAGTTTGGCTTTTAGTCTGTTGATAGCCGTTTTCGTCAACAGATACTATGAATTTTATACAAATATTTTTTTTGTGGTCTCATCATCAACATCATTCTCTTGAACTTTTTTTTTAATCGGCCTTGTATGTTCCCACTGCTGGGACACAGGACTCCTCTACTTCGAGGCCTGCCTCTTGCTCATATCCCAATTTTTTTGGGGTCAGCGCAACTTGTCTTTATCTTCCATTGTTCTCTATTAGTCATCTTTTTGTAGTCCGAATATTATTTTCACTGTGTTTATAAGTACCTACAGGGTATTTTTTTTAAATCATCATCATCATTTCATCCGAAAAACGTCCACAGCTGGGAATAGGCCTCTCTGAAGCACTTTATTTTTATTCATAAAAAAAAAACTCAAAAAGTCTCGTAACTGAATCGCTCTCTTAGCTCCCAATCACATTATGTTCCATCCGGTATAGAATTTTCAGATAAACTAACCTATTATTTTGCTGAAACGTGACGTCACAACAACTGTCAACACAACTAACATCACAAACCAACATGAACCCGCTGCGCTAGGCACACGTTACCTCTAAACAAGCAATCACCGTAACATGCTCTGCCCCCACTCGACGCGGCTTTAATTTTCCCAAACCCATCTCAGTGACGAAACAAAAGCGGCACCATTTCACGCGGTCCAAACCGACCGAACAATGCTTTTCTGCCATCACAGCGCAATTACCGACGAAACAACAAACGTATACTCATCTCTTTCGCACTCACGACATTCCATATACGAATCAGTTCGCGCCAAATGCGGTGTCGTCGCTATGTTAGAGTGATGTCGCGCGCGCTCGTTTTAATTTTCGAATGCGGTTTATACGGAACGCTGTTTTGTTTGATTGCTCGGTTTTTTAGTCGTGTTTTTTTTAATTTTTGTGATTATTGACGGAGGCACAGGTGGTGGGGTGCCAAACTTCAAAAGAGGTTGTTAAATGAACATCGCATGGAAAGCTGCAGAATGAATGTTTAATTTGAAAGACATTTTTTTTAATCTTCATTATTTTTGAATACCGACGAAGTATTTGGTCGAGTTAATTAAGACATGTCAAGTACTTTATCAATAACAGGCCCCACGTGTTTCCGAAAATATCCTGCTTTTTCATGTAACCTACATGATAATGACACCTTTTTATATACCTAGGTACTTAATTGAATACAAATGAAAATGACTTAATTGCAAATAACTCGAGTTCACCGTAACAGTTCCGTTGCTAAGTATTGAATAATATCTCGGTCTGCAAACTTGTAAACTGCTTAACTCGTAAGCGGTTGTGTAAACAGCAAGCGAGCACTAACACAGGATTACTCGCACGGCTTCTAAAATCAATGGAAATCACACATCACAACCAACCAGTTTAAAAGACCTCCTTTTTCTACGACAAACGGCGAAAAAACAAGTCATCCTACATTGGTCGCGTATTATTATGCAACCAATTGACAAGAGCTTGCGAATCAAGGCTCATGTATACAGGCTAGAGAATTTCATTATGCTGGTTTTATCATTGTTCAAACTAAGAACGACAACCGTGATTTTAAACTGAACTTTGTACCGTAGAGAAAAGGTGGAAATTGGAATGGAGGTATTAAAGGACAATGACCAAAACCAGTCTAGAAAAGTTGCACGTATGAAAACCAAATTAATATACAAATTATTTGCTTATTTTTTACAAGCTTTTCACTTCAGGAATTTTGTTTTCGTATCCGGAATTATGATTTTAAGATAAACAGTAAATTAACGATTGCTAGGTACATTTCCGTATAGTCATGATGGACGTTTCGTTCTCTTCATTTGTACGAGTTACGTAAGTATACTTTTACATAAAAACATCACAAAAATGATATTAAACTCATAAATAGCTAAATAATTAGTAATATCATAATCATAACGTAGGTACTGTATAATTATGTATTTCATAGTTCCATTGTGAAAATATTTATTTTTCGTTTCGTCTCACGCAGATGCAACTGTCAAGGCAGATGAAAGACGTACCGGTAGGGATGACGATTATTCCTAAACAAGATCGATTTTTAAATCTGTCCGAGTCGGAGGAAAGAATCGATTCAGCAATAAATTGAGTTCTGATAGATCTGTTCCCGCTATTATTCTACATCGACAGCTTTACTATAGATAATCACTTATTCATTTTGGTGTTGCCAGCATAATTAGTCAAATGTAATGAATAATCGAATACAAAATAAATTATATAATATTCTTGGTTACAAAAAACAGAACAAATAAACTGCGTATCAAAACTTAAAAGTTGCAATCCGCAGGAAAAACATCGGAACTCGTTTTCAAGTTTCTAAAATCGATTAAAAAAATATAATATATATATTTACTTGACATAAAAAATCGATTCTAGATCGCCATCCCTAAGCCGGCGCCTGCGGAAGCCGCCATTACTGTTTATGTGTCAACTGAGAATAGTCACCGCGATTAATCTCTCCACTTAAATAGTAATGCTTACGGAAATTCATTGGTGTATTTGTTTTAAAAAACTTAGCGTGTTTCATGTAACTAACGACAAGACGTTTTCATTTTAATTGTGTTTTATTACGCCAGAACGTTTTTGTGTTGTGTTTCTAAACTCTTTTGAGATTCTAATCATGTCCATGCATGATTCTGATGAACCGATGCCGCTGCCGGTGGTAATGAGAAGCCGATGTGTCAAATATTCACTTTTGATACCCAGAAATCACCCACAACATTTCTTGCAACAAGCGTCTACGACTATGATTACTATAATACGATCTTTGATAACTCCTACTGAGGTAAGTTTCACTATATTACCTACTTCTAGATTATCAGACATGCTAGCATCCTGTACTTTGAATAGCTGACTAATATCCAATAACCTTAGTGCGGTGCAACATCTAACTCTAAGTTGTACCATGATAACAGACCTAACAAAGATTTTCTATTGATCCTATAATTAAATCTTGGAATAGTGAACTTTGATGTGAAGAATACAGCAATGTAATATACTGATGTAGGTACTGTATAATAAACCAGAATACTTCTTTGATTTGTTTCTAATCTCTGGTATTATTGTGTTGATTTGAAAAAAGTATTTTATTATATGATTATCAGATTCATGAAGAATACTTCAGTAGTTTAGTTTAGAGTATAGTTTACAAGTCCTATAGTTAACAAGAATATGTACACACGACACAGCTTGGCATGGGTGATAAAAATCTTTTGAAATTCTCGGTTTTTCTCTATTATGATATGCATGTTTTCTACACCTAAACCTTCCCCATGAATCGCCCTGTCTATTGGTGGAAACTGCATGAATATCTGTTCAGTACTTTTTGAGTTTATCATATTCATACAGACCGACAGTTACAGTAATAAACAGTTTTTAAATCATAGAATGTGTATTCAATAAAGATTTACAATATGCAATGATTTTGCAATGTGTATGTGTGTGTCTTTGTTATATAATATTTATGTGAGGATTCAATGATTATTGGTGAATAACAGAAAAACAGCAACATTGAGAAATAATTTCTTTTATTTCAGCTTTCATCAGAAAGTGTACCTATGTATGTACGGAGTGTATGGTAATACTTCAAGATCGAGCAAGCACATTCATTGATGGAAATGCTATACCATTGCCTGCATTTGGTCACAGAAGTCTATGCTTTTCTTGTGGAAAGTCTATTGTACGTACAACAAGAACACATGCTGTGAGATCTGACCGCCAAGAAAGGAACATTATATTAAGAAAGGTTCCACTGCACTTGGTAAATATTTTTTGACTTACACATATTTCTATAATGTTAATTTTCATTCTTGGGGAACTTCACTACCACCCAGAAAACTGCAGCAAAACAACTATGTTGTTTCTGTGAGTGTATAAGGTCACCGGTGAGTCAAAGCCAGTTGTGATTTCTAATAAAAGTATTTGACTTTGAGTGGTAATAAGCTATACACTGGACTAACGCAGTCCACTTAAGACTTCAAAACCCATAGCCCTATTAACTTTGTTTTCATATGTTGCAATAGTTTCCCACCAACGGGGGGTTGTCCTTGGGTGCAATAGCATAGCGCATACAGGGATAGTCGTTGGTTGGTACCACATTCCATTAAGAGTGTCTAACAGGCCTCTGCAAGTTGGTTCGGGTCCTCATACACCTTCCAAAGGTACAGGATCCCAGAGTTCTGAGATATACTGACCCATGTAATAATATTGTATTAGTGCTAATATTAGCAGTACAGCATTGGAAGGCCTCCCACAAGGTAGATGGATGACTTGAAAATGAATTTCAATTAACAACACAACAAGCAAATCGGTCTTGTTTTGTAACCATGTGTCGCTGGTTGTAGAAGTTGTTAATGAGAGAATTAAGAGGGATTTCAGACTCTTTCGTATTTAATAATCGTGCTGCTTTGCATTAAAAGGATGATTTTAGAATTTGTTGTGCACTAACTAATAAGTTCTACACATCCATACAGGATCCACCGGAGGCTGCAGAGTATGTAAGAATTGCAAAAGATAGGCTTGCACTTGAAAACTATTTAGCAGTATATGTTGAACGAGAACACCTTAATATAAGGAGAGCGAATTTCCAAATGATTGACCAGGATAATCCACATTTAACCAGGTTTCCGCGACTTTCAATAAACGATTTGAAGCGATTTGCCCTTGGCACCTACCAGCTTAAACGAGTCGAACTGGTACATATTATGTGGAAGTGAATAATGAGGTTGAGGATGACATACCTCTGATGCAATTGCCTGGTTGGAAAGAGAACTGTGGGCCGTTGCGCTCATATAATGACTATAGTTTGGTTCTTGAGCTGGGGACATTATAACAATATAACTGCTCCAGCTTCGAATTTAGATAATTACTTTGGTGAATATGAGGAATAATAAAGGTAATTGGTACCTAACACAATGATATTTCTACTGATTTTACATGTCAAATACGTAGAACATCTATAGGTATGTTAAGTATACTTGTAACATTAAATACACCTAATGACTACCTACATGAAAAGTCTGTTCATATTATGTTTTATACCTTTGTATACATTAGGTAGGTAACTTATTCATTTGTGTATAGATCTGGGATAAATTGAAGTTAATAAAATAAAATCTCTATCTGACTGAAGTTGTTTTATTTCGATAATGTCACATCAACGCTGCGAGGCCATAAAAAGCACGATTATTCGTTATTCACGATTACTCACGTTTTTTTTCAATTAGCAGCTGTTCTCTTATTTTGTTTTTAACTATCTTCGTGGTTTTGTACCTACATGAGTGATCTGTGGTCATTTTATAAGTTGCGAGTAGTTTAGACATGATTTTTAGGTTATCTCCGAATTTGTTTAGTTACTTCAAAACCCGGATACTTATGTGAAAATGAACACTTTTATTTAATAGTATATAAAGCGTAGTCTATAATAAATAAAGATTTATTGTGTTTCAACTTAAGACGGATTTCCATACAAAGTCGGTCATGATCCTTTCTAATTCGAATGAAGTGATTCAGAAGACACGTGTAGTAGATGATAGAGACATTCCATTTTCGAATTGCCTTTTTTTAATTTGTGGGGTTTTGGCTGTGAATTTCTTCGGTCAGCCTGTACTCTATTTCTTAATTTTATTGTTGTCGTTGGATGTAAAAAGGTTGTAAAATCGCATTGTAGTCACCACACCAAGTTTGTCTGTTCCTACTTCCTACAGAACAGTATTTTTCAACGAAAAACGCTTTTATAAACAATAATAATTAAGTACCCAAGTTGAATGTGTTTTCCTTCTAAATATTCCCGTCTAATGAATAGCCTAAAATAACGCTTCATTAAAGCTAATTAGCTAGTTGCCTAGTGTTTCACCAACGAACTAGTTAACTAGCACAAACTGTTTATTACGTACTTAGTCAGTAGTTGCCTCACTGCGCTGATCGTATTAGTTGTTTTTTTTTTATTGCGAACCTCTTTTAATGTGGAATTGTGGATATTGTTTATGGTCTATGTCCTCACTTGCTGTCTTCACTCACAACCCACAGTACGACTCCTTTTTTTAAAGAGGAGTTTTGAAAAAATCTTTTCTCAATCCTCGTTTTAACACTCAAACAATACCATTGGTATTACTTTTTTCTACTTACCATTTCTTTTAAAATACACAAATCCTACTACGGATATGAATGACATTTGGCACACGTATGGTTTATAACCAGGATTAACATAAAGGATACTTTATAGCTTGATATTCCGACGGGATCGAAGTTTATGTGGGTGAAGCCTTCTTCCCATGGGGGTAGGCAGACACAATTATGTTCATACAACAGAAGGCCAATTCTCGTAATTTAAAACGTTCAAAATCCAGTCGCAGTCTCATCTCGGCGACAAACAAATGTCAAAACCTTGTCAAAATGTAGGGAAATTAGAGGTATTTTTGACAGATTGAGACTGAGATCAGACTGTGAATGTTCTTAAAATTACGAGAATTGCCCCTCTGTTCATACACGCACGCCGGTTCCAAGTACTATGCACCTGAGTTTTCTGAAGAACATCACCAATAAGGTCACTATTGTGTCTTTTTAGGACGTCCCCTCCCGGCGTTTGCACCGTCACTTAGTCGTCTTTAATTCATCATAATCAAAATCAAAATATTTTATTTCACATAAACCTACATGGGCACTTATGAAACGTCAGAAGCTAGGTGCACGGTTCAGATGGAGAAGAATCGATAAGAAACTCCATGGATATCTTTTAAAACAAATTGGCTTTTATCCTAGCATGCTCTCCTTTTAACCTAATTAAAATACATAAAACGAATACATTTATTGCTTAGCCAACACCCTGTAAAGTCAATAGAGCTTAAAACAAATCAGTGTGGATTAACGAGTAAGGATTCTTTGTGGCTAGAATCGAGTACTCGACTGCGTATAAATAGAGTAGGAACATATCCAATTACTGTTAGTCGATTTAATCCTAATACAAATCGAGCAACGCCTTTGATTGGGCAATTTGACAGGTGTGGTAGAATAGGAACACGTGTTCGTATTTGAAAAAGGAAACAGTGTTTTTTTTTTGTTGATTTCGGACAGAATTGATGATTTTAAAGGAGGTTACATATGAAGGAGTTTATCTTCTTTTTTCAATTTGATATGATTTTGAGTGAAATGGAGGAACTGTCTGCCACTTAGTTTTTGGTTCCAATCCAATGTGTTTTTGCCTTTTCTATTATCGCTGATAGAATGTCACTGTGTCTAGGTCCTCGGGTCTGTGTTTATTCATTAGACTTTCGTGTATGATCAAGTACAACTCTTTAACCACGTATACTTTAAGTATAGTATTAAAATAGAAATTGTCTTTTATTCTTACTAACAGACACACCCTTGTTACAGAAGACTCAACCACCAACGAAGAAGGTTCAGCAGGAGGTTCCCCTCGCATCCGGAGCCCGACGCGAGCGCCCACCCCTCCATCCCCCTCTCGCTCTTCTCCCCGCTCCCCCCGCCTGCACCCAGCCCTCTACCCCCAGCAACCTGACGTCCAGGACTCAGATCCAGACGTCGACGAAAGCGACGACTTCGACAAAGACGAAAAAAGAGACCCCAACGCAAACCTCGGCAAGAGAAAGAAGAAGACGAGGACAGTCTTCTCCAGATCCCAGGTCTTCCAGCTAGAACAGACCTTTGATATGAAACGGTATCTCAGCAGTTCAGAGCGTGCTGGTCTAGCTGCGTCGTTACACCTAACAGAAACGCAGGTAAAGATCTGGTTCCAGAATAGAAGGAATAAGTGGAAGAGGCAATTGGCCGCGGAGCTGGAAGCTGCAAACATGGCGCATGCCGCCCAACGATTGGTCCGCGTGCCGATCTTGTACCACGAATCACGACCGACGTCGATGCCTCACACGCCAATGCCGCTCCATCCTCAGTTCAACGATGGTGTTGGCGGGGTGTACTTCCCTACGCAGGCTCCTCAGCAGATGCAGCAGATGCCGGCGTCTCCTGTGACGTCCAGGGCCCCGCTGTCCAGTCTCGTGTAGTGTTCGCTCGAGCCCGCACGCTCGGAGGATGGACATTACTGAATGCGCTCGGAGGGGACGCTTCTGAATGCTGTCAGTGCGGGGACTAGTCATTATTGTGAGTGTAATTGCCAAATCGTTCAAATGTAACTTATGTATAGGTTGGTTTTAGTGTTTGGGCAGTGTTTGGATAGGTTTTGCGTAAGGACAGTTTTTGAAATTGTGGCATGGAGGTTTTGGAGTAGAAATTCGACGTTACAGGTGCGGCTTGTGACAAGGAAGTGTGAATGCTGCATTAAATGAGAATGCTTGAATTTTTGACAGCTATGTGACATTTCATGATGACAGTTAGATGTATGTGGCACATGAAACAACGTTCAGCCATCGATATTCGATTTAAAGCCTGTCAGGCAAGCAGTCAGGTAACTTGTTGAATTAAAGCTAGTGACCACGCTAAAAGGTTTTATTACCGGACCTCCATTGCCATGAGTTTTAATCTTATCTGAACACGCCCCGACCATTTTATTTACGTGCTAGATAAATTGCAACGACGTAGTACTACGTTCTATACGCTTTACAGACAAAAGAGGTTTCACTGACATGTAAGATCGACAATTTTGTTTATGGTCGGTTTTTGGCGGCCAAGTTGCTTGGGCAGGGATTAAATTGTGTGTGTAGTAGGTAGTACTAAGGCTTTACCATAAACTATGAGTAATGGTCCAGTCCTGTGCATTTTCGTGCTTTTACTGAACGTTTGCAAGGTAATGATGCGTGCAAATTAGTTCGTTTGAAACGCAAAAACGGGCTGGCGAAAAGAGTTCGTGGTAAGTCAACGTCGTTGATAAAATATAAATAGTAAAATGATTCGACTAAATGTTACGTACAAAGATCAATGTAATTCCGTGTTGTATATTAATGTACATAAGAATGTTTTAAATCCTCCATGTATTTATTTATTTGGCGATAAGTTTTGTACATAATAGCTATTGAAAGAACTGAGTATTCGTTTTTTAAATGTAAGCAATCGATTTGTAGTTCTTTTTTTATTTCTGTAATTTTATAGTCTTTGTCTAGTCGCCGTTTAAAAATAAAACTTTGTTCTTGATTTGAAAATGACAGTTCATACTTTTTTTTGTCGAGAAATTTCTTTAAAAATGCTTTTTTTGTAATATAACTTAGTTTTAAAAAGTTAACTTGTTTGAACTACTATTTTTCATTAGAGCTGTAACTTTGTATAGTGCTTCAACTTCGCTAGCTAATTCTTTGACGTTTCTTAATTACTTCTTGTAAATTGGCATATCATAAGCCCTCGTACAGACGCCAGCAGGTCAAGCTACCCGAAACTGTCAAATTTTCCCAATCAACCTTGAAACTTAATGCTTTAGGGATAAACTTGAAAATCTATTAAAGACGTTTGACAGATTGTAGTACTTAGCTTGATGGGTGGTTCTTATCACGCACTGGATTTTCATCGCACTGCTTAGAGCCGAGAGTTGAAAATCCAAGAGCGAGTTTTTCTGACGCGATTTGGATTGCAAGCTATTGTATTCTCAATGCTCTGCTCAACACCGAGAGTTGAAAATGCAGTGCACCATTAAAAATATTAGCGTTAAAAGAACGCAAACAATTGACGACCTGCAACATTCTAGAAAAAACAAAATTAAAAAGTACACGAACAAAATGCTCACTATATTGTAAATATTTTTAAGATAAAACATACACTGTGTTACTGTTTTTAAGTATTTTTAAACCTCAGTATTTTTAAATATTTATCAGAGAGAAATCGATTGATTTCTAATCGATTATTATGTTTTTTAATTATAAACTGTGTTGCCATGTTGCTTCAATGTAATTCTGTAATATTGCTAGCCTAAATAAATAACTAATTAAAACAATGCTTAATTCTAAAATATTAATGTTATTTACTGATAGTAGTTGAATGATCTTCGTAATTGTAATATTATGCTGAGGTAAGACGAGAAAATAAAACGAGTATGCAATATCAGTGTCGTTTATTTCACCTGATAAATTACGTTTATTCAGAGGGGCCATCCTCGTAATTTTAAAAACGTTCATAGTCTGATCTCAGTCTCAATCTGTCAAAAAATACTTCTAATTTCCCTATATTTTGACAAGTTTTTGACATTTGTTTGTCACCGAGATGAGACTGCGACTAGATTTTGAACGTTTTATATTACGCGAATTGGCCTTCTGATCTCAGTCTCAATCTGTCAAAAAATACTTCTAATTTCCCTATATTTTGACAAGTTGTGGACATTGATTGTCGCCGAGATGAGATTGCGAATAGTTACTGAACGTTTTATATTACGCGAATTGGCCTTCTGATCTCAGTCTCAATCTGTCAATAACCCTCTAATTTCCCTACATTTTTGACAAGTTGTTGACATTGATTGTCGCCGAGATGAGATTGCGAATAGTTACTGAACGTTTTTCATTACGGGAATATTGGCCTTCTGAAATTTGCACCCCAATTGCGTAATACATTTATCTCCAATTACTAATCATTGCCTCATATGTTTGAAAAATTCGTCTGCTCGACATCGTAAATAACGCAATGAATGTTGTCGATTTGTCAAAATGTAAGGCATTGTAATTGATAAGTGGTGTGCAATTATACCGCTGGTTACAATAAACTAGAAGAATTCGGTGTTTCCTAGCCGAGTACTCTGAGAAGAAACACCTACTGTAGCATTACCACCAAATGACTGAAGAAATAGCAAATAGTGTTGAATATTCAGAATCTCTTTATTATAGAGGATTGGCGGAGAAATATCTTGAATTAAGAGCGTTTATCTCGTGCGGGTAACTTCGCATTTCTAGTGGTTTTTCGTGATTATTTTATTAAAGGAGAATGAAAAAAGTTGTACAAAAGTTTCGTGCATCAACATCAAAATATAGTAATAATTTTCATAATTTTTTACGACATTACGCGTCGGGGATTTGATTTTTGAACAGGGAATTTAAATTAATGTAAAAAAGTGTAGATATTGTATTATTCCCTTTACATGACGTTCCATTTCAAATGATATGATTAATATAACCTTGAATTTTAAAAGTGTCATGATCACGTCTTTCAAAAAACATGCAAAAGAATTATACTTTTCCGACTCTACATTAATTAAAAATAACTGGAATATAATAGAATAGAATTTTTACTTAAACGATTATCATTTTATTTAGAGCAATAATGGCCTAATGTACTAAACATTAGGCCATTATTGCTCTTGATACTTTCGATTTTTTTTTTAAATCTCCGATACCCGGGTTTTGTTTACAAAAATGATGATGTGAATGATGAGATTTTGATGTGGCATGGTACGGGATTCCATACATCCATGGGCATTGTCCTTTAAACCAAAGTACTATGTTTTTTCAGCCAAGTACTAGATTGGCTGAAAAAAAAACAGTACTTTTGGTTTTATCTAATAAGATAATCACGAGAAACCACTGGAAACGCGACGTTGCCCGCGCGCGGGACGAACGCTGAAAGTCAATTAAATAGCTAGAAGAAGAATAAACTTAAACAAAGTCCCTAAAAACAACAAAACATAAAAAAATCCCCCAATTAAAAAAAAAAACAGTAAAAATAATTAAATTACACTCAGGATCATCGCGCGTGCCGTGTTATCTGGCAATCAGAATGCCAGAAAGTAGGGTAGTTAAACGTTGGCACGCGGCGATGCCACTAACACGTCGGTTCCGCCGTATCCGGCCGCGTCCGGTGTGGGAGGCACGCGTCCGGTCCGGATGCGAAGCCTAGTTTACATGGGTAATATTTTTTTAATGCTTGCAACATCCGGATGGGGAAAGTGTGAAAGATGGTAATTTTTTGTGGTGTTGCAATTTATTATGTAGGTAGAGGGTTTCAGGAGGCTTTTGGGAACAGAAAACAATAAAGAAAGAAATATAAATGCTTTTATTGATATGACAGAAAAAAATAGACCTTGAAACTATAAACTGTCATAGAACTCATCCATCGCTTTCCATCAGGCAGGGTCAAGAGCCGGCCCATTTATTAATAAAAAAATAACAGAAAACAATGATAGTGAAGGTGATGATAATGTTGATAATCAGCCGTTCTATTCTGTAAAAATCTCACCGTGAAAACTTAGGTGAAGTGAGCTGTCATTCCACCTGATGCTAAGGATTGAGACAATTCACACCTCACTTCTCCTTCTTATTTCATCACCACTGCTCTCGAAACGGTGAAGGAAAATATCGCGAGGAAACCGGCATGTCCTAGAACCAAAAATTCGAAGACATGTGACATCCACCAACCCGCACTGGGCCCGCGTGGTGGATCACGGCCCGCTCCCTCTCACAGAGAGGAGGCCTGTGTCCCAGCAGTGGGAACATTAACAGGCCGATTATGTTGTACACCTCACTTCAAGCTCACTTCACTTAAGTTTTTTACTGAAAAGATCGGCTGTTGTAGCTTTGTACAGACGCCAGCACATCAAGCTACTACAATCTGTCAAATTTATTTACTAGATTTTCAACTTTATCGCTAAAGCATTAAGGTTCAAGGTTGATTGGGAAAATTTGACAGTTTCGGGTAGCTTGATGTGCTTGCGTCTGTAGAACCAGCAACAGTTAACTTGAGACTTCGCTCCGATGACGTAAGCGCGTACTGGGGCGTCGATGGCGAGAGCGGTAACAGCGCGGGGGTCGGGAGGGGCCGGGAAGGTCTCAAGTGAACTCCTGCGGTTTGTAAGGGCATCTCACAGGGCACAGTTCGAAACTTTCAACACGTAAGCAAGTGTGGACCAAAGCCCGTGGCTTGTGCATGAGCAGAGGCCATAGATATATCCCATATTGTATGTTCCTACTGACACTGAGAGGCAGAACAGGCTGCTGTGCTGTAACTTCAGACCCTGTCTTCTGACAAGAGACAAGGTAAGTTCAATTGTTTAATGACAGATAATACTAATAATGTTCAGAAACAGTGCTCCTAGCACGAATGCATAGAGTAAACATAACGTAAATTCGAAATTTTTTTAAATGGAAATTAAAAAAAAATCGTCGGTATTTTAACTGACTGACTGGATGCCGTTTGTCGCAAAATTTTTAACCAAAATGCTATCGGATAGTTGTGTTTTCGATAAAAAAATGGGTGGAACGACGAATATTCGTCTACATACAGACGCCAGCACATCAAGCTACTACAATCTGTCAAATTTCTTTAATAGATTTTCAACTTTATCGCTAAAGCATTTGGTTCAAAGTTTATTGGAATTTTTTCACAGTTTCGGGTACCTTGCTTGATGTGCTGGCGTCTGTACCTTTATAGCCTTGTTCTAATTTTGAAAGATTTCTATTCGGAAACATTATGAAAGTCCAAATAGGAATTGCAGATTGTTTGCTGAAGTCTTAACTACAGGAGTCGCTCTATGGATACAACAAAATGGTTAAAACCTAAATATATAAAATTCTCGTGTCGCAATGTTTGTTACCAAACTCCTCGGAAATGGCTGGACCGATTTGTATGAAATTTTGTGTGCATATCGGGTAGGTCTGAGAATCGGCAAACATCTATTTTTAATACAAAAAAAATCCTAGAAATAATGTATGTAGCGGTATCTACAACGCCACATGCGAACAACGCGTCATACTGACGTCACGCAAATCCTGCATCTCGCAAGCAGAGTTTACCGTGCAATTAGCATAGATACAATTTCCCAATATCAATCATTGGGCAATTGCCCGCCAGACACAACACCCGTCTGGTCGGAGGATCCTCCCTTTTCTATGGAGGTTAAGTGAACTTAACACCCTGTTCCTCATATCTCTAAATGTATAATATGGCAAAACAACGTTTGCCGGGTCAGCTAGTGATGTAATAATTTTTCAAGTTCTCGTGACGGCTTTGGATTCGATTCCCAGTGTAGGACTAACCAAAATACCTATGTCAGCAGTGTAAAACTTAAAAAACACGTAAAATAAAAATAAATAAACAGACTGTAGGTTCCAATGCAGTAATTTCATTATCAGATATTGATAAAACTTTTAATTAGCCACTTGGCTCATTAACAACAAAATAAACTTATCTACCCATCCACGAACGAATTAATAAAACAAATACGAATTAAGTAATTCCCGTTTCCGATAATTTTCACATCAATAATGTCGTAACATTTAATCAATCATCGATATTAATTAATATCTGTAATCGCCATTAACTGACCATTCATGGATATATCAATTTAATTAAGCGATTCGCGATATTAATTCGATTATTACCCGTCGTAAAAAAGTTACAAAACAGTCTGTTTTACCGCGTAAACGGCGCCATGTCACGAACGCCCGCCATTATCATAAAGCAATTTGGATTTTATCGTTAAGTAATAGAGATTACATTGGTTTATCACGACAATCCTCTAATTACCGTTATGCATCCCCGGAAACGGCACGCTATACTGTAATTTTGTGTTAAAATGGACCTTATAATTGCCGCGCTATGATATCATTTCCAAAAATTCACGGTGAAATTTTAATTGTCGCACAATTTGTTTTTGGGGCGAAGGAAAGTGGACTCTGCCAAGATATTTTGACAGTTTATTTTTAGTTTTTGTGGGTGAGTACAGCGCCATCTATGGCTTTATTAGATCAAGTTAGTGCGTCGTGGAATCTCAATTTAATTAAAAATGGTGGGTTTTTATCGCGCGATCGCGCGTGCTTGCAAGTGTTGGCACGCTCCGATTGTCGTACGGCGCGCGTCGGGGATTCTCCATGTTGTTTTTATCAACTGTCACTTAATTATCGAAATTGAATTTGGAACGTGCGCCCGCCATGTTTGAGTTTTTATTAAGTGCAGCTGTTTCTTTGATTTTCATTTGCTAATGAGAATTCTTTTGTCGAGATATGGATGTTAAATTAATGGATCATATTTTTGATTTGACGGTTGCATTTTTACTATCCAAGCATTTCATGTCTCCAGAGGGGCATTCCCATAATTTGAATAGGTAACGTTCACAGGTAGTCTTCTCAGTCTCAATCTGTCAAAAATACCTTTCCCTACATTTTTTAAAAGTTTTTAACAAAGATTTTTAACGTTTTTAATTAAGGGAATTGGCCTTCTGTTGTTGGTGCTTAGGTATTAAAGTGTCTTGTTAAACTATATATACCTAATTAATAAGTACTCGTACGTTAGAAAGTATCGGAGTTTTTATGCATAATATACAGGGTGGCATGGACATCGACGCGCAAACTGTAAACATGGATTCAGCATAATTATGATTGTAGACCGCCCAGTGTAGAAAAAGAACCTGCTGTATTATAGAAAAGTACGCGGTCAAAATGATCAGCAAATTTTTTTTTTAATAACCTTCCAAAAATGCATACACAATGGGGTTCAGAATCATAATATGCTGAATTCAGGCTTACAGTTTGCGC
Source organism: Apamea crenata (assembly GCA_949629185.1). Taxonomy (NCBI): domain Eukaryota; kingdom Metazoa; phylum Arthropoda; class Insecta; order Lepidoptera; family Noctuidae; genus Apamea; species Apamea crenata. The sequence goes on from OX451375.1 coordinate 2,998,113, forward strand.
GTCGATGACCCTGCCCTACCACGCTGTTTTTCGTAAAGTTACATACACTACCATAGATACCCATAGAATGCTGTTATTGTTAAAAAAATATCCTTTATTACCCCCCAGAGTATCATATTGTTTACATTAACCTTTTAATTGCTTAAAAGCGTCCAAAAAACTCCACAGTATCAATTAATAACATGTTAAGAGGTAATTTAGGTGAACTGTCAGTTATTGTAACAGATAACACGGCACGAAGACCGTAATGGCCGACTCGTTGTCACACCGCCCATGTTTTAACGATGACGGAAAAATACGGAACTAAAATTAATGTATGAAACATTTCATTTTAATTGACATTTAACGAAGACACTAGCGCCATTGTTAACTGCATTGTAACTTGGTCGAGTTACACGTGTTTGTATTTAAAACTTGTAATTATTCAAATTTGGAACGGCAGATGCGTTTGAAAACGATAATCGATTTTGTATACGCAGCTAAGTTGATTAAGCATTTTAGAAATTAATGTTCAACGAATTTTGGACCTAACTTTTTGGTCAATAAAGACTTATTTCTAGAATTACAGAATTCTGAACTGTCAAAATACTCAGAACGTGCGTTTCAGAACTTGAATATTTTTGGTTTCTTTAACTGCAAAATGTAAAATTGTTTTCATAATATTTTTGATACATTTCCGAGGGTTAGCTTTGAACCGCAACTGAGCAGTTAACGGTGTGTTTAGTTAAAAAAAAAACACAGTTTGTGTTTGAAACAATTATCCGGGTTAATGACGCGTGAAAAACAATGATACTTTACACAAATGAATGTAAAAGTTAATAGCACATTCATATTTGGAGTGTGTCTTCATTGATCATTTTAATAGTTACTGGTGGGGATATAGAGCTCCTAATATTATAATATAATATTATTAAGTTGGTGGAGCAGTGGAGGAACAGTGGCAACAGCCCCGACTTACGCGTTGTAGGTCGTGGGTTCGAACCCAGGAACATTTACTTTGTGTAAATAATTTCATCACCACTCTTAAAAAACTGTGAAGGAAAACTTGAACCAAACATTCGAAGACAGGTGACATCTACCAACCCGCACTGGGCCCGCGTGGTAGATTACAGCACACTCTCTCTGGAAGAGCGGAGGCCTCAGTCCCAGAAGTGGGAACATTATAGGCTGATTATGAATGCATGCATTATTTAGTTAAACTATAGCTGATACACAAAGCAAAGGTAATCAACGAAAAAAGTAAAAAGATATACATACGTAATAGACTAAAAAAAAAAACTTTTTTTATAAGTCTATGCATACCTACATATACATATAATATATGAGTACGTATAGTTTTTATTAACTATATTTGTTGGTATATTGGCGTGGCTAGCTGGCATAAAATATGGCAAATAATTTAATTTTATGTTTTTTTTTTCTTTTTGTTTAAGGGGGGGGACTCAGTCAACAATGACGATGTCGCCCCGTAATCCTAATTATAATATAATTCTTATGGCTAAATACATCTTATCTCTCTAAAATCTTATCAATATTACTAATTTTATGTTCTGGTCTTGTAATGTTTATTACCGAACTTAGGTAGGTACCTAGTATTGTATACAATCAAGTATTTTTTAATTGAACAGACAGCTGTGCTGCTGGGGAGTTTGTTGCGCCACTTCTTCTTCCCAGCGATAGCACTAGGAAGTGGTGAAGGGCGGGCGTTTTTGGGGGACTGTCTTTTGTAATTTTGACGTTCGAAAAGTGCTGATCCTCAGCCTAATTAGATTAAATTACTTTTGATTTTGATAAAACCACGCCCTTACCTATTGCCGTCACCCGGGTACAGATCCAATAAATAAGTAGTCATCATCATCTGCCTAGCCTTTTCCCAACTATGTTGGGGTCGGCTTCCAGTCTAACTGGATACAGCTGAGAACCAGTACTTTACACGGAGCGACTGCCTATCTGACCTCCACAATCCAGTTAATGGGTATCGACTGTCAAATATCCAAGAATGACAGCCGGGACCAACGGCTTAACGTGCTTTCCGAGGCACGGCAGTAATAGATTGGTAGTATGTCTAAATAGTTTTATCTAAAGTGAAAAATTCAACACATGCATTAATATCTTAATTCATTTCTAATCGCTGGGCGTATTCACCTACAAATTGTACATAATACGTTGTATATATATAACGTAATTATATAGTAAATAGGCGTTCGTCGGTGTAACGAGCGAATGTCGTGCAGCCACTGTGTTTACAATCGCTACACTTTTCGACATCGTTAAGGGGGAGCCGATTTTAATATGAGAGCGAAAAAATTACGACGTAGGTACTCTTTCTAACGCGCTTGTATTACCTCCACTTGTAACTAACTAACAAACAATTTAATCAAATCTTAGAAATCAATTTTAACCAACTTCTAAGAGCATCGTATCGAAATGAAACTTTGTATGTATATGTAGTTCGGATGACAAAACTACAATTTGGTATCTTCGAGCCGATCTGATGATGGAGGCAGGAGGTGGATACTGGAACTCTTCAGTGGCTACTAGTAAACCTCTCGAGATTGGGCTCATATGATTTGTTTTGTCGAGTCCAATAGATTGGATAAGCAACACGCTTATTTTTTAAATTCCATATTTATATTGATAGCTTTTAGCTTTTCTTTCAGCTGACTAGTATAACATAACATCACACCTGTATTCCCAGAAAGGTTAGGCAGAGGTGTGTATGTTTGTGTGTGTGTTTTAAGCCCGAAGTTATAGGCGGTGAGCCTATTACAATCAACCGAGCACAAAACTAGACTCGTAGGAATCGTCAACATCATCATCATTTCATAGCACACGTCGGTTTCCTAACGATGTTTTCCTTCACCGTTTTGAGAGCATTGGTGATGCAATAATTTACACAATGTAAAGCGCCTCTCTGAGCTCGAACCTACACATGTCAAGACGTAAGCCGCGGCCGCTATCCCTTGGCCTTTGGCTACTGCATAATATTATGTTCAAGCTTTTATCTACATTATATAAAATTCAAAGTCCTGACTGACTGACTGAATGATATATCAACGCACAGCCTAAACCGCTGGTCCTAGAGACATGAAATTTGGAGGGTGTGTTCTTAGTGAAGAGTAGGTATCCACTAAGAAAGGGTTTTACGAAATTCCACCCCTAAGAGGGTGAAATGGGGGGATTTCGTTTGTATGGAAAATCTTATTCCTTGAGTTAATAAACTTGGCACCAATACTAATCTAAGTAAATTATGAAGTTTGCCATATTATGTTTTTCTAAACATAATATGGCATAAACCCCCCAATCCCCTTTTAGGGGGAAGCCCCTAAAAGGGGATTGGGGGGTTTTAAAGTTTGTATGGAAGAATTTTAGCGCGCGGTCCGATTAACTCGAAACTCAGTATTTATACCTAGGATCGAAAGTAAAGAATAATGTGTATCAGGGTTTTTTTAAAATTACTCCTGACGGGCTGAAAAGGGGTAGTAAATTTTACAGGGAGGATTTAACTGCATGGCTTGATTAACTCGAAAATTAGTATAAATAATCTTTGAGTCAAGTTATGATATATTGAAACTGTATGTTACATTTACACACCTAAACCTCTGAACTTCTGATTTGGCAAAGAGATAGATGGCATCCTGGGGAAGGACATACTTTTTATTCTGGTAAAATCCACGCGTGCGAAGCCGCGGGCAGAAGCTAGTAAAATTATAAACAGGTAAGGTTCCCCTTAAGGTGAGCACAGTAATTTTCACCCACTTCTAATAACACAGAGTGGTTCTATGTGGCCGAGACGATCAAGCCATTATAGGCTGTTTAGTGTGACTGCACACGAGCCAGCAAGACAAGACAATGCTGCCAGTGCGCGGGGTAGATGTCACATGTCTTCTAATTTTCCTCGGATATTTATCTGGTGAACAATCTGCCCTAAATCGTCAGAAACATAGTTAAGTATGTAGCGGTATCTACAACGCCACATGCGAACAACGCGTCATACTGACGTCACACAAATCCTGCATCTCGCAAGCAGAGTTTACCGCGCAATTAGCATAGATACAATTTCCCAACATCAATCGTTGGGCAATTGCCCGCCAGACAAAACACCCGTCTGGTTGGAGGATCCTCCCTCTTCTATAGAGTATGAGTGAACTTTACACCCTGTTCCTCATACCTCTATAAGTAGATTTAGGAAGGATAATACTACTATCGCTTGTCTGTCTAATCTGTCTACCGTCTAGCCTCGAGCAGTCGTGATTCCACTAAGGAGACATATTCATCATCATCATTAATTTAACGCTCTTTCCAACGATCAGATAAAACATTAGGTAATAGGGCTGGTGTCCGCAACTCCACTCCAAAGTGCGTATTTGGTTCCTCACCGCCACAAAATTATATTACAAAAACCGGCCACGGAACACGAAAGGTTCTGAACTACAAGGCAAGAAACGCTGAAAAAAAATGCGTTTCATGTAGCGAGACCCCCTTTAATTTTTAACTTTATTTTATTTTTTGTTGTTGTTGTTGTAGCAGTAATAGAAATACACTGTGAAAATTTCAACTGCCTACCTATTACGGTTCATGAGATACAACCCGCTGACAGACAGACGGACGGACTGTTGAATGTACGGACAGACGGATCGTCCGCATCTTTTGGGTACGGAATATTAAAAAAAAAAAAATCTTTTCTTGCATCGGGCAGGTGTGCCGGGGCACTAACTCGCATCAAATAGCGGTCGACATAACAATTGTTTATTGACTCTATCCAAGTTTAACGCGCCCTTTTAATGTAGGTACGCCCGGCCCTTCTTGACTGCTAAATACTTTACCTTTCGTGGTTGTGTTGTTAATTATAGATAGTTTATTAAGTGTGTATACCAATCGTCTTGGAATACTATAAGATGTTGTACTTACTGGTGTGAATAAATAAATTTATATTCCTTGCATTGTGATGTTTATTTTAAGGGACTTTGATGAGAGGATGAACAGCGACGGCCTTTTGGGTGAAACTGTGTTGGATGACCAATCCATCATCCTAGCGCGGTGATTAAGACATTATCCTTTGATTGTATTTCATTATTCAGCAAACAGTCTTTGAATAAATAAAATTAGTTTAATTCAAGTAACAAGACTCATTATGTATACATACACACATAAAAGGATACAGACAGGATAACAAGCACAGGCAAAAACGAACACAGTACAAGGTAGCAATATGTTTGTTGCCGCATTGCCGGATATAAGGGCAATCCAGTCTGTTGGGGATCATCGCCATTTATTAGAGAGCAGTCGTAGGCCATTGGTAACTGCCACGATTTACGAGTTATTATTACTTACTTACGGACGTAGGTCCGAGCCTAGACAGACGCTTTGCTTTGTGTAAATCATTTCATCACCACTGTTCTCAAAACTGTGAAGGAAAACATCGTGAGGAAACCGGCATGTCCTAGAACCAAAAATTCGGAGGCATGTGACATCTACCAACCCGCACTGGGACCGCGTGGTGGATTACGGCCCACTCGCTCTCACCGAGGGGAGGCCTGTGTCCCAGCAGTGGGAACGTTGTAGACTGATTATTGTTACTGTCTTCATGGTGGTTCATTAAGCTACTGGATTCATAATATTATTATTATTACTGGTGTTGATCCTCATTTGTTTAGGCTAATCTTAACATATATATATACTAGCTGCGCCCCGCGGTTTCACCCGCATAAGTTTCGATCCCGTGGGAATATCGGGATAAAAAGTATCCTATATGTTAATCCTGGTTATAAACCATCTGTGTGCCAAATTTCATCCAAATCCGTTCAGTAGTTTTTGCGTGAAAGAGTAACAAACATCCATACATCCATACAAACTTTCACGTTTATAATATTAGTAGGATATGTAGTGTACATGCATATATATATGTAGTCGGAGGAAGGCAAGGCTGATGATCATAATTGTTATGTTTGATAACCTTGCTCTAAAATCTTGGAGCTGACTCGGGCTCCTACGTCCTTTTTTTTTGGTGGGATATCATGAAATGACCTCTCCCGCTCTGGGCTGAGCGGAAGCGTGTCAGACTTTTACTGACTAAAACCCTCCCGTGTTCCTTCAGTTGCCTGTGCCAGGGGCCACGGTATCTCTTTCGAACAACCCGCGGCCCTGGCAGGCATCGGCCCTAGCGGATCCCGTCAGTTCGGCTGACATCTCTTTGAGGCGCGCGTGGAACACAACGCGCCGTCAACCCGGGTCTGGTCCTTACCGGGTGGCAAGCGGCTCCTATGCCCTTAGGGCTCCAATCTGTGTTCGTGTCAGTAGGACTCTGATAAACTCCATCTTCATCAGGCAGAAACTACTCAAAAATGTAGATATAGCTAGCTGCGGCCCGCGGTTTCACCCGCATAGGTTTCGATCCCGTAAACATATCAGGATAAAAAGTATCCTATGTGGTAATCCTGGTTATAAACTATTTCTAACCATAACAACTACTAAATAAATTTATTATTATTATTATTAAACTATCTATGTGCCAAATTTCATCCAAATCCGTTCAGTAGTTTTTGCGTGAAAGAGTAACAAACATCCATCCATCCATCCATACATATAATATTATCTAAGTTTTATCATTAACCTAGTGGAATAATTGACTATTAACTTAACCAACCTATTAACCAGCTGTACCTACCCACCATCCGACTATTCCGTATCGCCACTTATCACAAATTATCAACTCCCGCGCAATTTAACCCGCTGCCAGCAAACAAACATACAGAAGACCGTTATTACGGCACTATCTCGCGGTTAGATCTAATTCAACGATGCGCGATAATGAATTTTTGGGGGCGAAGCGTGCGCAGGCGCAGGCCAGCGTTTTAGGGTTGACGAGCTTAGAAAAACGGTTAGTTAAGTTTTAATTAATCTGCGGCATCGGTCGAATGGAATGAGATATTTTCTTGACTCTTCCTGTGATAATCTAATGGCTGATTTTTCAATCGACAGATAATTTTTATGCGAGGAATAAAATTGACGTCTGGCAGTTTTTGTATAGAAGAAATGTCAAATATTCAAAATTATTCCTCCGATAAAATTATCTGGCGTTGGAAAATCAGCCCTAAGTCTAAAATAATTTGTAATAATATATATTGCTTGTCTCTCTTCCTCTGCATGTCCTGCACCCAAATTGCGTAACACACTATCAATCTCGATCTGTCATTTTGAAGGATATTGCTAATCCATTGCTTCTTACGTTCGAAAAATGTGTCTGCTCAACAACGTAAATAACGCAATGAATGTTGTTGAACTGTCAAACAGAATCTGTCAGACGTCAGTTTTATTTCACGAGTAAAAATAATTATCTGTAGATTAAAAAATCAGCCGTAAGTCAAATCATTTGTTTCAATAAACCACTTACAGGCACCTTTAACCTGTTACGAAGTAGTGAGATTATAAGGAATATGGTATTTAGGTATCAGACCGATAAAAATTAGGCCCCTATCTATTTGATTTCAAATCAAATACACGCATACTTTTGCTCGTGACCACGGGCAAAAGTATGCGTGCACTAAGTAAGTACACGCATACTTGTAAGTGTAAACACTTGTGTGTGTATTGTGTGTGTAAGTGTTGTACTTGTAGTGTTGTGTAAGTGTGTGTGTACTTTGATTTATTCAAAGGCGATTTACTCCTTTATTTTTTAACGAAATTTTATGTTGTTACGAACATAGCATTTTCAAACCCATAGGTTTATGTAATGTGTCGTAGTTCAACGTTGCATTCGTTATTTCATGAAAAAATCGCAATTGAAAGTTGCCAAGTGTTGACATATTGGTGCTCGTGACTGTACAAACTTATGTTCTATGTTACGGGTTTGGTTTCCACACTTAGTCCTTCAGGTGGACCATTGTGCGTGGGCCATGGCGGTCGTCGGTGGTTATTCCAACCAGCCCACCTCCCTCCAGAAGCTTATTCAGTCTCCTGGTCTGTTAAGAACATCTGTGTAAGATCTGGGTGTCCCGAGGGTTTCCGACCTAATCTGAGTGACGCCTGTGCACTCACAGAGCACATGCGCGACGGTTTCATCAGCCTCCATGCAAGCTCTGCACAGGGGGCGGTCCGTTATGCCTATCGTGTAGAAGTGTTTTTTAGTGAGCAGTGACCCGTGATGGTCCCCGTCACCAGACGCAGGCCTTTCCTGTCCCTGTACAAGGATAAGTAACGGTATAATTAAGGAACTGCTTACAGGATTATTTCTAATCTAATCTGTGAGTTTGACAGCGGTGCAAACACAACACACAATCAGCCTATAATGTTCCCACTGCTGGGACCTCTCTGTGAAAGGGATTGGGCCATAATCCACTACGCGGGCCTAGTGCGGGTTGGTCGATGTCACATGTCTTCGAACTTTTGGTTCTAGGACATGCCGGATTCCTCACGATGTTTTCCTTCACCGTTTTGAGAGCAGTGGTGATGAAATAATTTACACAAAGTAAAGCGCCTGCCTGGGTTCAAACCCACTACCTACAGCTCGTAAGTCGCGGTCGTTACCAATGGGCCACCACTGCTCTGTGCTGCAAAATCACGAGTAAAATAACTGTTTTAAGAACTGTACCACACCACAGACATCAAACTAAGTCACATACCACACTATGTCATCGTTTTTCAACTGCACTTCACACCGTAACGAAATCAAGAAATAATAAAAAATATACATCATTTCGCGATTTTATCGCTGGTACCGCAACCGATCGTATTTGCCTCAGGGGTGAGTCTTACGCATTCAAAATTAAGACAGATTCCCCGAAAAACATATGGTGAGTAACCCTATACAACGATATTTTGGACGAATTTAATTAAACATCCCGATAAAAAGCGGCGCTGTTCGAGTCAGACTCGCACACGAAGGGTTCCGTACCACCGTACTATTGTACACCTTACAAGACGTATTATTAAAAAAAAAGTCTGACAACTCTGACAACCAGTCTTATCAAGGGGTTTCGTATTACCCAGTAACTGGAGGTGGAGGTCAAATAGGCAGTCGCTCCATGTATAATACTGGTACTCAGCTTTAATCTGGTTAGACTGCAAGCCGACCCCAACATAGTTGGGAAAAGGCTAGGCAGACGATGATTAAAAAAAAAATACTTCGGTAAATAAAAAATACGTAGGAGATCCTTTAATTTTGATTTTATTTTATTTTTATTACTTGTTGTTATAGCAGCCATAGTAGTACAGACGCCAGCAGGTCAAGCTACCCGAAACTGTCAAATTTTCCCAATCAACCTTGAACCTTAATGCTTTAACGATAAAGTTGAAAATCTATTAAAAATAATTTGGACAGATTGTAGTAGGTTGATGTGCGTCTGTGTGCGTGTGCGTCTGTGGCGTCTGTACATACTCTGTGAAAATTTCAAGTGTCTACCTTAGTGCTCATACACACGAATGACACGTGTCGATGACAACGACAATATGTTGCTCGTTTATTTGAGTATGGTGATACACGAGCGGCATGTTGTCGACGGCTGCCGCCTACACGCGTCAACGGGTGGTTGCCTCTGTCGTCGATACGCGTCGCTCATGTGTATGCACACTTACGGTTTAAAAGATACAGCCCTGTGGCAGACGGACAGCCATAAGCGCGTCGCTCACTGGTAAGTCGAGGTGCAGTCGTGGGGGCTTCAGTGCACGGTCTAGGCGTGGTCTCTGTGTAGATTAAAATTATTTCTAAAGAAAACGTAGATGCTGCGCGCCGCTTGTTGCGCGCCTTGATGCCGCCTCGACTCTAGCTCGTGTGGGCGATCGGCCGTAGGTTCCCGTTGGAACCCTCTGCGTACGGAACCCTAAAAAGTACAAAGTTAAATTAAAAAGATAATTTTAAATAATTTATGGCAGATCATCACGACACGTTTCCCAAAAAACGCATTATTTTTGTTTATAATTAATAATTCATTAAAGTTTGCATTTTAAGTGAATGTTTATACCGATATTGAGTTTAACATGTTGACTACTGACGTTAATTTGATGCAATAAAATAATTAATTAATGAGTTACGGAATTTTGTAAGTTATACCGACCGTGTGTGCTAATTACTATATTCTTTTAAACGCAACTAGCGACCCGCCCCGGCTTCGCACAGGTACAATTTACATACATACACACGAAGATGGTTTTTGCTTAACACAATAACTTTCATTTTGACAGTTCAACAACATTCATTGCGTTATTTACGTTGTTGAGCAGACGAATTTTTCGAACATTTAAAGCAATGGTTTAGCAATATCCTTCAAGATGATTCAGGTTGTGATGGAAAGTGTGTACGTGTTTAGGGCGTAGTAACTATTTAGTAATCAGTGTTTAGGGTGGTGCAGCTGTTCACGACCCGTTGTGCACAAGTTCTGAGCAGTAACCTAACAAAAAGTACTAGGCTGGCATGAATTCAAGATAGTATTTCATTAGTATTAATTAAATACTTCTTTTTGGCAGAGCATACTTTGAGAGTAGTGGTGGCCCAGTAAAAACAGCCGCGACTTAAGATTTGTAGCTCGTAGGTTTGAAACCTGACTGTGTAAATTATTTCATCACCACTGCTCTCAAAACGGTGAAGGAAAACATCGTGAGGAAACCGGCATGTCCCAGAACCGAAAATTCGAAGACATGTATATGTTACCGGCCAAACCCGATTTTAGGATGAACTAGTTTCGCCTAGGCCAAACTAGTTCTCCCTACACTCGAAAAGTTATAGTTAAATCGAGAAAGCTAGGTTAGGTAAGGTTAGAACTGTGACCACATAACGCACGAGTCGAGCGAGCGAAGCGAGCGGTGCCGCGGCAGCGGCCGGCGAGTGCCAGAAACATATTTTTGAATGTAAAACCAAACCAGACAGCCACAGCGCCACAGTGTAGGGAGAACTAGTTTAGCCTAGGCGAAACTAGTTCATCCTAAAATCGGGTTTGGCCGGTAACATATATACCAATACGCACTGGGCCCGCGTGGTGGATTACGGCCCATTCTCTCTCACAGAGAGGAGGCCTGTGTCCCAGCAGTGGGAACGTTATAGGCTGATTATGTTAGGCTTCTTTTTGTATATAATATAATTATAAGCTATGAATTATTTTTTCTAATAGGATCTGTGGTTCCGGAGATTATCCTCCACATAAAAACTCATAAAACACGCTCTTTCTCTTTATAATATTAATAAAATATAAATTTCCTGGTATATTTACAGGCAGGGATATAATTTCCCGTACGTATCATTTACCGGAGCTATGCAAATACTGTTATGCTGTAAATCCACTTACGATAAATGATATTATTATGGAAACTTGATTTAACAAGGTAATTATGAACATTTATAGGTAAATACCATTAAAAGCCGTTTAATGGTGCTGATCCTTGCGTCATGTTCGTGAACGGGCGCCGTCAGATAGGACTGGTCATCTCTTAGCTGCCACGGGTTTTTTATTTTTATTGTAGATGCTAACTTAACGTGCACTTCTTTCTACATCGTTCTCACATGTATAATTTTAACTTGAATCATCATAATTCTACTGTCCTTATCCCAATTTAATTGGGGTCGGCACAACATATCTTTTTCTTACATACTTCTCTATGAGTCGTTATCTCGTTAGTCCCTTCCATCTTTCACACAGTACATCCATCGTTTCTTTGGTCTTCCCCTACTCTTATAGCCACATTCATCCTCAAAACTTTCCTCACCACATTTTCCTCATTTCTCCGCATCACATGTCCATACCATGACAACCGATTTCCACACACACAACTAATAATTAATTATTTCAACTTGAATGATGTTAACCTAACCAATATTTTGATTTAAAAGAGAGTTCCTTGCCCGTTCTTCTCCATAGGAACTTACTACGCTTTGGAATGGGCAACTAGCTTCATCTTTCTGACTGACCGACTTGAAAAAAATTCTTTGAGCTTGAGCTTTAAGTTTTGTACAGCATCTTTATTGCGTAACACATTATCAGTAGCAATGAGTTCCATTTTGACAGTTCAACAACACTCATTGCGTTATTTACGTTGTTTAGCAGACACATTTTTCGAACATATTAAGCAATGGATTCGCAATATCCTTCAAAATGATTCAGATTCAGATGAATAGCGTGTTACGCAATTAGGATGCAGGCCTAAAAAAGCAGCGTATGTATGATATGTCTTTTTAATTCCAAACCAATACTTTATCCCCTTCAACCAATCAGACTTATCTCCAATCTGCAGTGAAGCCTACCCTCTTTGTTAATAAAACAATTAATATTCGTTACACGATGTTAGCCGATGTTTCCCGATGTTTTGGCTCCGTCGCATACATTAGCATGTTGTTATGTTCCGGACAGCCGGACAGCCGGACGGACGGACAGATATTCGTGTAATTAGACTATAAATTAGATCGGACGGTGCAGTGGGTTGGTGCGTTAAGATGTGTTGACATTAAAAACTATGGAATACAGGATTTTTCAATGGCAGCCTGGAGTCTGAAGTAGTGTCCGTCTACATACCTAAATTTAATTCAGAAATTAGTCAAAATTCCTCAATGATGAATGATTTATTTTCTGTAAGAAGGTGTTCAAAAACACCTTTACACGTTAATCATATTTTAAAAACTAGACGAGGTTGGCGTTTGACTACTCTGAGAAGAAAGGCCGAAACAGACTCAGAGGTCACAGTCTCTTTTAAAGTCCAGACATAATCTTGGTGAGATCATGTCAAGACCATGTAGATCAATGTCTGAGATGGTCTTTTGAGGAAAGAATCACACATATTGACGGGACCTGTCCAGTTAGTGCACGCATTTGTCAGAAATCGTGCAGCTCAACTCAAAACTTAAGGAGCTCAACGATTCCACAATGTTTGAAGTCCTGCCTCTTTAATCAGTGTGTTCTACCCAGCATGACGTACGGTGCTGAGACGTGGACGGACACGCAGAAGGCTGTGTACAGGGTGAGAGATGCACAGAGAGCCATTGACACAGATTACTAAATAGTTACTACGTAACAGATATTTCACTCAGTAGAAAATTTCCAATACCTACTGCTATAATAGCCTACTCCGTCACGTCAGTAACCGCTGCATGCTAAAATGTGCCTAAATGCTCAAACGTACAGTTGTGATTGCTTCGCACCGCGCGATCCCACAACAATCGCAGGGCTGCCTCTTCGATAAAATTAAATTAACATAACTTTTTGTGTCTATGTTATTGAGAACTGTGAATATGTTCTGACTATAGGTGGTAGTTTAAAATTGTATCGTTTATAAAATATTTTTTTTATAAATTGGTTCTGACTGTGCAATACATCTAGATAAAACATAATTATAGAGATAGAGGGTAGTAGTAGTATTATAGAGCACACAAGGCACCAGACGGCATCGTAGGTACGCGTACGAACCAATGGAAAGATTAAAATTGAACAACGTGCGTGCGTTTCGCTTGCGAAAATCGCACTGAATTTAGTCCGCAAACGGCCCGATAAGATCGGCTGGGCGGTAGGTAATTATAGCGCGCAAGTACAGGGAGTGACGGAGGCCTGCCATGGAGCGTTCCATGCCTCGCATAAGGCTTATAGACCGAGATCCGCAGACGTATGAAAGTTTTCGATAGGGAACTTAAATTGAGTTGGGCAGGACACTTGGCAAGGACAGGTGGGGTGATGACAGGTGGAGTAAGGCAGTGACCGAGTGACGTCCATGGACTGGGAGACGTACGAGTATACCTACATGACAGTTTAACTACAGTCCTTTCCCACCTCTGATTTAGTTAGTTTACCTCTCTGTAAAGTAATAAAAACCGCACGGGTCGATCGATCAGGTTAAGCTCAGCTTGCCGCGAGTGGTCCGTGGATGGGTGACCATCTTCACATACCAAGACCCCTCCGTGTCTCGGAAAGAACTTTAAGCCGTTGGGCCCGGCTGTCATTCGTGGATCTTTGACAGTCGTAACGGGTCATCAGAAGCCCGAAAGTCTGACAACCAGTTTTACCAAGGGGTATCTTATTACCCAGTAACTGGGTTGTGGAGGTCAGATAGGCAGTCGCTCCATATAAAATACTGGTATTCTGCTGTATCTGGTTAGACTGGAAGCCGACCCTAACATAGTTGGGAAAAGGCTAGGCAGATGATGATGACCTCTGATTTTGCCTTTTTAAATTGAAGTTAATTAAAGAAATAAATATTTATTTGTGATTTGGACAGTGATTGTCCAAATCACATATAAATATTTATTTCTTTAATTAACTTCAATTTCATTACTCACAAATTAAAACTAAACCACAGAAATAATTAAATACGGAAAAAAATACCAAAACAATTAAGGGTGCGTTTCCACTAATGCGTAATTTATGTAAAAACGCGGCGCGGCGCGGCTCAAATCCAATTACGCACTCGCGATGGATGATAAGGACAGTGCTGTTCATCCACGCTGGTTAGCAAGCGGCTTTCATTTGGATGAGTAATTGGATGATTAGCATTTGGAAAAGTTGATTCTGTAGGCGTGTTTGACAGTTGCAACATTGTTGTTCCCGCTTAAAAGATCATCATCTGTCTAGCCTTTTCCCAACGATGTTGGGGTAAGCTCCCAGTCTAACTGGATGCAGCTGAATACCAATACACACATACACGGAGCGATATTACATGGAGCGACTGCCTGTCTGACCTCCACAACCCAGTTACTGGGTAACACGATACCCCTTTGGTAAGACTGGTTCGAGACTTGCTTATCTGATCTAATCCATCTATACCTGCAGCCTCTGGGTCAAGTATACGCGGAAGGCATACATCGCTCTGCGTGTACATTATAACAATGCCTACAGAGTGCTTGTGGGGCTGCCGCGGTTTTGTAGCGCTTCGGCTATGTTTGCCGATGCGAGGGTGGATGATTTTTATGCCATCATTCGAAAGCGATGCGCTTCGCTCCGTCACAGAACTTGCGTCAGCTCCCATAGTATGTTGAGGGCATTGAGTGATCGGTGGGCCTGCCCGATGCTGGGCCGGTGAGTGAGACTGCACACACAGATCGGCGTTAGGTAGTTTAGTTTAATGTTTTATTTTTTGTTTACATTATATTTTCTTTGTGATTGTATGTGTTACTAACAATAGTTATTTAAGAAACTTTATGTAAATACTGACATTATGGACTGCAAGGTCTGACAATAAAAAGTTTATTATTATTATTAATCCAACTAGCCTGTATTGTCCTACTGCAGGGCAAAGCCTTTCTTTATTTCTTTTCTCCCTTTTCTACTTAACTTCTGTCTTTTGCGAGTACCGGCCAGTACCTACGGTAAGAGTCAAGCTCGTCCCGCCATCTTCGTCTTGGCCTGCCGCGATGGCGTCGTGCGTTTACTGAGACCCAATCAGGGGTTCTTTCAGCCCAATTGTCATCTAACACGTGGCAAACGTGTCCGGCCCAGTTCCACTCAAGTTTAACGGCTTTAAGTTAACATGCAAACCACGAAATAAAACTCTCAAACATTTGAATAGGTCATCGATAAAAGCTGGTTCCTTATCTCAAAGTTTCTAAAGCATGCTAATACGGAAATATAAAAACTTATCGCACACAGATCGATGTGTCTCAAACTTCGTGGTGTCAAACTGACGACAATAAGCGGCCATCTTAAAAACATACGATTCCAATTTCAAAATGCAGCGTGTGATGTACGGCTGCAAGAAAGTACTGTCGCGTATTTGTTTTTTTTTTCAACCAACTGTAAGTTGTAGTTGTAGAGGTTACCATAATCATCGTTTTTGTGGTTCTGTAATTCATTTCAAACCAGCTTGCGCAATCCACCAAAAAAACATTAAACTGAAACACCTAAATAACGGAGCAAGTATGGCAAAAACAAATCAAATTACTCAACTGTCTCTAAATAACCTCAACGGCAATTAAATCTAACATTAAATATCTCTAATTAGCTCAATCAAAAACAAATTGGTGTCTCACCAAACATTTCAATCACACGAAATTCAAATTAGCCATAATAAATTAAATATTACCACAGCAATAAATTAATGATGAATTGCGGTAAAGCTTTTGTAACCAAAGTATTATTTATTCATACGAACCATAATTGGCACAAATTTATACAAAACTTTATCATTTTCAGTTAATTAGTCGTATGATAGACATATACTTTATTGATTGCTTAATTACATTAATACGATAATAATTGTTTCAATTTAATGTCCATTATAGGTGATGGCTTTAAAATAAAATGAGATAATGGAGCAGCCAATTTTTATAAGGATTATATGATTATTATCATCAACGTAAGTGCAATGTGCTCGGCAATTATGTCATAAGTGGTTACAAAGATAATTTCCTGTGGCTGAAATCTACTAAAAACCTATTTTTTTATAGCTTGAAATAGATCTTGAAAAATAAAATACGAACAGTAATTTCTTGGTGCCATAACCAAGAGGGAGTGTCCAATGACACCTCGCTGTTTTGAAATAAGAATGCCGCGTTCGCAATTTGAAACTACGAATTACATGTTTAAAAAACGTAGGGAGCCGTATTTTTCTTTTTTGCTTATATTTAATGCCGCAATGATCATGCATTCGTACAAACAGATTTATTCCAAAATGAACTTTATATTCTTTGAATAAAGCGTTGTTTGTTTTTTTGAGGGTGAAAAAGTAAGTTTGTCGAATTACACAAAGCCGTTTATTTTTCCTTTTGTAGAGTATTAACGCGCCGATTTGGGCGTTAAGTTCCTTTTTTGAAAAATGAATAGGTAAATAGTGTTGGGTCGTGTTACAAAGCTTCTAAATCATAGATATTTAGTCGATTATAGACTTAGTCATACTGTTCTAATGGCTCTTACAATAAGGTTCAATTTGTAGGTCGAGTGTGATATTTAGAAATAAATTGTAACTCAAAAGGTTTTTTATGGAGTCGTTGATTGAAATTAGAAACGAATCGCTTTATATTTTAAAACGTATTAAAGTTTGTTTTTTGTTCAACGTTTTATATTTTTTTCCGGATCATGAGAAGAATTTGTGTGACAATTTCTTGGGTTCGAATTACAAATGGTAGCCAATCACACTTTAAAAAGTTCAACAGGATTTTTATTGGTGTTTTATTTTTATCTTCATCTATTCAGCGTGTTCTTTAACGATTTAGTCGATGATAAAATACGTTATTTCTATTCTAGATTAATGAGGTAGTTTTTAACTAAGCGCTATTTTCTACTAACTTTAGATATTTGGTTTATTTTTTGTTAGGTACGGACGCCAGCAGGTCAAGCTACCCGAAACTGTCAAATTTTCCCAATCAACCTTGAACCTTAGTGCCTTAGCGATAAAGTTGAAAATCTATTAAAGAAATTTGACAGATTGTAGTAGGTTGATGTGCTGGCGTCTGTACATATTTTACCGGAAGAAGTAGCGGTGGAAGTTCTCCCACAAGATGGACCGACGACCTTGTGAAGGCCGCAGGAACTCGTTGTATGCGAGAAGCACAGAACCCGTAGAAGTGGAGGTGCTTGGGGGAGGCCTATGTCCACCAGTGTACGTCTTTCGGCTGAAATGATGATGATGTGTATTTTCTAGTGTACAATAAAACATATATATATAAATAAATACTTGAATAAATCCATAAAAAGACGCACTCGCACACGGAGAGGGAAATACGTATATTATTTAAATAACGGTTGATAAATAAAGTAATACAATTTGACCATTAATTTACCATCACAATAGTGATGTTCTGTATATCCGTTACGACCGATAGTCGATTAATAGAGACGTATAATTAGTTACCTAGCATTAGGGACATTCGAAGTGACACGTCAACTGTCAGGGGTGACAATGTCACCTTTATTTTAATTGTTACGTCAGTGGCATCTGCTGTTTTTTTTATTTATTTTATTGAATTGAAGTTGTAGATTAGAATAATTTTTATTGTTTTCGTTAGGTGAACATTAATTTTGTGGGCTTAGGAAATGTTAATGCAATAAAATAAAATGTTAGGCTAGTGTTAAGCGGACGTTTGTGAATAGTGGTACAACTGTGGATCTAGTATTTCTTGCTAGAGTAATTCCTCACTCTACACTGTGAACTGTACTGTGTACCAGCTGTATTTTGGTATTATTAGGATACCCGTAACTTCATCCGTATGAAATTTCTTGTTGTATTGAAAATTGTAATTGGACCATAACCCTCGGTGCGCGAGTCCGACTCGCACTTGGCCGGTTTTTTTTTGCTCGCCTCCTAAGGATTCTAGCGTAAAAGTCAATAGTATATAATCTTTCTCAAGAAATGGGCTATCAAATACAAAAATATTTTTTCAGATCCGACCGGTAGTTTCAGAGATTAGGGCGTTTAAACGAACAAACAAACTTTTCAGCTTTATTATTAGTATAGATGGATATAGATTGGAAAAATCATTAGCATTCATTACTGTACCATATTCATTTTGCCACGTACGAAAGCAAGGTGATAGAAATAGCTGCACCGTCGGTAGAGTGCGCGCAAGCTAAGTCTGCGCGCGTGTTTGTACTTCAAGACTATGTCCCTACAAGCATTTGTAATCACATTCGGCATAATGACGGCGAATATTTACTTTGGAAAACACGGAACACAGCACATTCTCTTGCCACTTGATATAAACTTGCTTTTTTTGTAGCGCGAATGCTGTGTTTTTCTTCTCTTTTGTTGTGAATGCTCATGTGCACGTCTGTAATTGACGTAAACCACCTAGTCCATGTCTCAGTTCTCTGTTATTTGTAAATATTTGTATTTATGTTGTTGATGTGCCTTAATAATAAATAAATAAACGTCGAGATGGGGGCAAACGATTATTTCCAGTTTTGACAGCGCGCAGACTTCGTTTCCGCGGACACTACCGACGGTGCAACTATTACTGTCAACTTGCTTGTATTTAAGCTTCAAAATCACTTGACACTTTGCGTGACATTTAAAACGTTATGTCAAAATATTCTCTTTCTTTTTAAAATATTGTCTGTAGGAAACCGGCATGTCCTAGAACCAAAAATTTGAAGACATGTGACGTCTAACAACCCGCACCTGTCCCGCGTGGTGGATTTACTCCCTCTTACAGAGAGGAGGCCTGTGTCCCAGCAGTGGGAACATTATAGGCAGATTATGGATTATGCATGTACCATAGTCGACCACGTTATCGTCAATTTACATTAGAAAAGATACTTTAAAAAACACGGAACTTAAAAATGAGCTTGCCAATGACAGAGAAATGTTAATAACTTAACATTCCACTAACATTAATACAAGCTTTATCTTCAAATGAATGGATGGTCGATTTTTAACAATTAATGCTCGAGACCCGTGGACATCGGGCATTAATTCTGTCGCCCCTCTGAACTGACATCTAAGTATGTGAGGTGTGTGCGACTACGGGTAGTGGGGACTAGATCAAAATGAATCATTTTATTTTTTAACTGCTGTATGAGAATTTTCTATTTTTCACCCGATTGCGGCAAAGCTGAAAGGGTTAAGAATGTTTTTAGCAGTATAGGTATGTTTTTCACTATGTATGTTCCACCTTAGCGCCCACCTTCCCCTCCAATTTTGACGAATGGGGCGTCAGTTCATTTGTTACTAAGACCCAATAAGTGATACTAAATAAGTCATATAATTAAATCATACATCGTACAAAAGTTTTACGTTTGACTCTGGTTATACGAAAACCGCGTTAAAAACCGTCAGGCACAAGAAGAATATACCTAGTATATTTTGTCATATTACTTATTATATATTATCAATTCTATGACAAATGCATAATGAATGCAATTGCATATCCCATGATAAGTTAAAGCTATAAGTAGATCGTACACCTGTCAGTCATCGTCCTTACGTTATTCATCATTCAATCACCTGAAAAAAAAAACATTGTAAAAACTTTACCCAACTTCAAAGTCTAAAAACAGTATGACATAATTTATCAGTTAAAACTAAATGAATAAAGCAGTTGCCAGTGGTCAAAACACTCCGTATCTAATTGTAATTTTATTTAAATGGCGACACCAGCAGCGGGGGCGCGTGGCCCACATTAGGGGATGATATTTCAAACGGCGGAGATACGCATCTTTGCTTACCCCTCGATGTGTACGCGTGATGATATTTTAATATTAGTTAGTTTTTGGTCAGCCGTTTTTTAGAAGCGGATGTTAATGTTCAATTGCAATTAGTGAATCGATTAATAGATTATGCAATCGACTAAAACGAATAAATTTTGTTTCTGTGTTTTTTTGTTTCCGCACTTTTCCAAACTACGAATGAAAGTAACAATCTCCCATATCTTTAATGTAAAAGTAAATTCAGCATAATGTTTATAAGTCAGTAAAACACATCAACCACACCTTTCCCCGAAAAACCATAAAGAATACCACATACGAAAAATCAAAAAATATATCAAGCTGATCGGAGGAAGCCCCAATTCGGAGGTAGCAACGAACATAAATCCGTGCTC
The DNA here is from genome assembly GCA_949629185.1 of Apamea crenata. NCBI lineage: Eukaryota > Metazoa > Arthropoda > Insecta > Lepidoptera > Noctuidae > Apamea > Apamea crenata. Next base: position 3,018,553 of record OX451375.1, read on the forward strand.
AAAGCCCTCACTAATAACGTTACTTTGACTGTGCTATACTCCGTTTTTTGTTGCCGTTCGCCGGCTGGAGTACTGGGGTACTTTTTAATTCTTTTGACGCTGGTTCGAGAGGCGCGTATGTGTTGAGAAGTATTTACACTGGCCTGCGAGATGGGAGAAGGTATGTTGATATTAGTGAAAAGTCGGGGATGTTTTTACAATTATATACATCGGTTAGGAGGTTGAAGAGAACGCCAGGTCAGGCATTCCTTATCCTGGTGATAGAGCAGTGAAGACGCTTCGGAACTGTTCTACGTTTTGTTGAAACCATCATTTTCATACCAGCTTGTTATTCTCTAACAGCAGTTGATTGTAACAAGTTATTAAAGTGTAAAGTGATTATTGGCCTGAGTCATTGTTATTTCTTTGCACGATACTCTTATATAAACCCGCCTGATGGTGATCGCAGCTCGGACCATCCTGATGATCCGTCATCAGACGGAAGCCTTTTTTCTTAAATTTGGCATCTAAGGGCAGTTTGCTTAGCGTCCACTTCACGCACGAGTATACGTCAAAAATGGCGCAAACTATCGTCAAACAAAAAAAAGCGTCGTTTCCCAAAATTATGGCCTACACGTATGTTACATTCACCAACCGTTTGAAACAACCGGCCCCTAAGTTAGACGCTGCTCAGTATCAGAATTTTAAACTAATGGCTGTAGTCTTTTGAATGTTTGCCGCAAATAAATGTATTTTCTTTCTTTCCTTCTTTCAATCGCTATCCTTTTTATTATAGCTATGGTTTTCTATAAGCTATGGTTTCCTAAACAAGTGGTGACGGTCACATAGTGTCCGTGATTTACCGGCGAATGACGTCACTGAAAGGTTTTTTTTTAATGTAAGTTGGTGAGTTTTTCTAGAGATCGTTTTTCGAGAACCATGATGCCATTACTTTTATGGTAGCGTTGTGTGACGGCCCACCGCTCTTCACCGTATTTTTAACGTCACTTACTTACCTATCTCTGACCTGATGAAACAGTTGAAAAACGTCCATCCAACAGAAGGCCAATTCTTGTTATTTAAAACGTTCACAAAATTTAGTCGCAGTTTTATCTCGGCGACGAACAAATGTCAAAAATGTAGGGAGATTAAGGGTATTTTTGACAGATTGAGACTGAGATCAGAATGTCAACGTTCTTAATATTTACGAGAATTGTCCCTCTGTTTGCCATTCCACATTTTACGGCTGTATTCCCCTATCATAAACTAAATTTATAGGCGACTGAAATCCAAGCCTGACTAGTGAGAAAGCATCTTCATTTACTAAATATGAGCCAGTGATGGGAAAAGTCTATCGATCAAATTCTAAAACTTTATTCATGTTAACTGAAAGATGTTGGTTGCAGTATCCAAAAATAGGTACTTTTAAATATTTTCGGGACAATCTAATAAGAATGTTTGAGGTTAATTCTAAAATATATACAATTGTTGCAAACCTTAGTCACTTGTAACGTCTTTCCATAGTAATTAAAGCTATGATAATCCAGTCTGACTAGAATATTTTCCTGTCCAAAAAATATTAAAACCATCGACAAACATCAACTGACGTGTCCCATCTCTATAAGCCGAGGTATTTTCGCATCAAGCCAGCACGAGCCATCATATATCATTTTTATCATTTTTATTCAATCCTTTGCCGAAACCGTACTTTTAGGCGTACTCTTTTAATTCATTTTACAATGATAACTGTGGACGGGCTGCCTTTTTTTTGTTCAACATATATTACTTTGGACTGTGTCTATGGCTTCGGTGAGGGGCACTCCAGTTATGGTAAATGTATTTGGTATCGATATACAGAGTGGCAGGGACATCGACGCGCAAACTGTAACCGTGGATTCAGCACATGAGTTTGACCCCATAGCGTCGAAATTTTTCGTAAGTTATTAAAAAAAAAAATTGCTGTTTCATACATTTACACCGCGTAGTTATTGCACTTTTCTATGAAACAGAAGATTTTTTGCTCTCAAAACGGTGAAGGAAAACATCATGAGGCAATCGGCATGTCCTAGAACCACAAATTTAAAGACATGTGACATCTAGCGTCCCCCACTGAGCCCGCGTTGTGGATTACAGCCCCCTCCCACTCTCAGAGAGGAGGCCTGCGTCCCAGTAGTGGGAACATTATAGGCTGGTTATTTACATGACGCAGATGGATTGGATGGATAGAATCTAATTGTTTTACAAAACCGCTAGTTGTTTTACAAAACCGTTATGTAAAACAACTTTTTAGCACGTGTGACTAGTCACGCTTTTCTGTGTAAAAATGGACTACTTAAGTCACAGATAAGCGTGACTTAAGTGCGACTTTAGGTCACACGGTACTATAAAATCTGCCTTTACAAACAGCATCGAACGCGACAGTCGTAACGCCACAACACGTCGGACGTAAATATCAGTTATGCAGTCATTAGCCGTACTCTTGTATTTATGGGCGCGCTCGCTGACGCCTATACACACCGGCGTCCATACGCGTTAGGTTTTAGCGAGAGAAATGTTTTTTGATTAGTCGATTTTCTGGCAGTGTCGTTGAGATCATAAAAGTATGTTTTGGGGTTTAGATTGTGATTTATTGGGCGTTATTATGACCTAGGTACAGTCAACAAGGGTGTGGTTTGTCGGTGGAACATTAACATTTCTGGCGAGAGTAAGAACTTTTTAGAAATTCCTCCTTTCCTTGCATGCTTCTCTTCATGCATGTTTCAGGAATGTGAGAACGAATTAAAAAGATTGAATTGATTAACACTTTAAAGAGATGTGATAGTATAAATATATTTAAGGCTAAACTTAAGAAGCATATTATGTACCCTGTAACGTCACCAACGCCCCAGAGGCAAATACGATACCTATTATTATTTATCATTAGATATAAGCGCTTTGTAATCTCATTTTAAGTGAACTATGTAATTTAAGTTCTTATGAGAAATAAACGTCTTTAAACCTAACACTTACTCTATGATCGACTTGGATTTCAAATACGGCTAAGCTTCAGTAGTTTCAGTACTTAAAAAAAAACTTTTATTCAGACCATAGTCTATATGATAATGACTTCTTTTGTTTCGTCTATACTGTTCTACTGCTGGGCAGAGGTCTCCCCAAGTCCTTCCATGAACTCTTTTCCCGCACCAAAGTCATTTCGCCACCACCTGGGCCTACCTCGGCGACGTCATCCATCTTCCGGCACCCATTGAGTGGAGACTTGCTCAGCGGTCATCCTGAGTGCGGTTGACCCGCCCAATCCGTTTTGGGCCTGGCAGCCTTCTTGCCTACGTCTATCATACCCGCTTACAAACAGTATTCGGAACATCACGCTCCGGAAGACCACCTCCCTGTGCCTTTTTACACCCAGAATACTGCGTTCCATCGCTCTTTGGTAAACTCTAAGGCGGAATTTTTGCGACTCCAAGGCCAATTCTCGTAATTTAAAACGTTCAAAATCTAGTCGCAGTCTCATCTCAGTGACAAACAAATGTCAAAACTTGTCAAAAATGTAGGGAGAGTAGAGGTACTTTTGACAGATTGAGACTGAGATCGGACTGTGAACGTTCTTAAAATTACGAGAATTGCCCCTCAGGTCTGGGCTCCGTAGGTTAGAACGGGCAGGATACACATGTCGATGAGTTAGCGATGATGACTTTAGGTTAGGTAAAGTAAAGTAGCTGTAATCCTGGCTGGCTTGCGTTTGCGTGATGCAATGGAAACGTAATCGTTCGCTCGACGGTCTTGGTTGGATGATCACCGCATGTATGTGGCAAATATTTGAGTTTATTTAGCCTGACCTCTGGTTGATAGTTTATGCATTTGAGTCTATAAATCCAATATCAAGCAAATCACACTTTAGTAAGCGTATTTTAAATAAAAGCGCAGATAAAAATCAACAAAAATAACCAACATCTTCAATATTGCCCAAAATACAAATCAGCTTTGTTCGTCCAAAAAAAAACTACAGACCCCACACTTTCGCAAACAGACACACAAAATAATACTAATACCACTAGAAAACAATGGCACCCATCATAAGTAGCTACTGGCTGTAGACGCCATGCAAAAAAATGGTCTGTACATACTACAATAGCTCCCGACTTCGACCGACAAAGGATCCGATCAGAATAAAGATAACATCATATTTTTCGAACCAGCGAGGTTTTGCGTGGGTTAGGTTAAGAGATATGGCGATTTTGGGGTTTATTTATAAACGATGATTAAAGTTAAGTGACGTTTAAACGTCAAAAATGGATGGTTATAGTCGCTACCCACTACTAAACTTAACTTGAAGCAACGTTTATGAATAAAAGGGGTAAGTATATGTTTTGTGGCATTTCCGTGTTCATACAATATTATATTATATAACACATAACATCATAACATCACGTCTAACGCTCCTCCCTCCTCCTCTAGCTAGCACAAATCTAAACGGTTTATGAAATGTGTACAAGTATTTGGTTAAAAATAAATTATTTATTATTATTAAACTCCGGGCTGCTGCTGAGAACGACTAGACGGAAAGTGGGCAAAAAATAGGGAATAGCCACTTGAAAAATACAAATAAATACAAGTAAAGGTAAGTACAAGATTATACAATTAGGTACCTACACTGTTCTTGGAAATGCGAAAGGGTCATAGAGACCAGCGCTCGTTAAAATTATTATACTATGTTTTTAATTAAGTTAAAATCATCGCTAAAATCATACAAAATCCATTTATATTTTATTGATTGTTCGATACTCTACAAGTCTAAATGGATAAAAATATTAAGTAAAAAATAAAATACCGTGAAGCATTTCCGTTGTCCGCACCGCTACCCGCCACCGCTCATCACTTCCTCCGCTAACCGAGGGAGCGTTAAGGGTGCTTCACACGAGTTATTAGCCCTTTTGTTGAGTGCTCTTATATTTCACGCACCGCTGCCGGCAGTCCGTGTGGCGATGCTTTGTGCATGTCCAGGGGATAAATGAACGGTATTGATTGCTAATGAGAGCAGATTCGGGTTCCGACTGTTGATTTTTGTTGGAAACGTTTTTTTGTATCGTGTGTGATGATTTATAAAATCATGATAGTAAGGGTGTATATGGTATCGTGTATGCATTCTATTTTACTCCAATTTTTTATTGGTTCTATTAAAAATCCTGTGAAACGTGTTTAGACTGGGTGTCTGCATTTCACCTTACAAGAATAGTCATAATGGATCTGAAAACTTCTTAGTCTTAGAAAAACAGTCACAAGGTCATCTTCTGCCTAGCCTTTACCCAACTATGTTGGGGTCGGTTTCCAGTCTAACTGGATGCAGCTGAATACCAGTATTTTACATAGAGCGACTGCCTATCTGACCTCCACAACCCAGTTACGATACACCACCGGGTAATACGATACACCATGGTAAAACTGGTTGTCAACTTTCGGGCTACTGACGACCCGTAACGACTGTCAAAGATCCACGAATGACAGCCGGGACCAACGGCTTAACGTGCTTTCTGAGGCACGGAGGGGTTTTGGTATATGAAGATGGTCATCCATTCAAGGACCAACCGCGGCAAGCGTAGCTTAACCTGATCGATCGACCCGTGCGGCTGTTATTACTTGGCCACATGCCCCTCAAAAACAGTCATAAGATATACTTAGTACAAAATAATTAAAACCATAACTTCGGCAAAACAGAACTCACGTCAGACGCAACAATATCAGGTATCAACGTTTATCAAAAGTAATCTAATCGTTTAAACCAGAACCGTCTGGCATACAACTTAAGCGATTTAAAAAATCAACTTTTCCACATGACCACTCAAAAAGTACCGAAAATCGAACAAAGAAAACAAAATAAAACAACCGTTTCATATTTTAAAATAAAGACAGAAGTTACTCGTATTGGCGAAAAAAGGTCCATTGTAAACTAAAAACGGATTAAACGCGGCTAATTTAACAAAACTGGAATCAATGGCGCGTAAAATTGCAAATGTTTGTCTATAGCCGCAAGATGGCCGCTTGACAGTTGGTAGGAGCGCGCCAAAACCCTTTGGGATCTGTCAAACTAAAGCAGATGGCGGTAATTTGCAATAATAACGATTGGTTGACGATTTCATTGTTGTTTATTGTAGTGTAATAATTGTTTGGACAAGATAACTGTGTGTGGATGACAATTATTAGATTTACAATACCTTGCTGTGTTTAATTGCTGCGTTTGCTCCCGAGAGGGGTTTGTGAAGCTATTGCTGACAGCTGTTAGGAGTAGGAACGGTGTCCTTAGCAACAGTTGTAGCGGTCAGCCGCATCTTTAATCTCAATTATCAAAATACTAGCTTCTGCAATGGAAACACCCAATAACACTTTGTCCGACCCGGGAATCGAACCCAGGACTTCAGGAGGATCAGCAGTAGCGCATGCGACCGGCAGACCAACAAGGCACACCACATGTACCTAGTTTAATTTGGGTCGTAACTGATTGCCGCATAGATTAGTAACAAACAGTTCCTTTTTAGAAATAGAAGATGAGTCTATCTATAATTTTCACTACCCACAAACTTCAAAAACAAACCATAAAGTAACCACAATATCACCAGTGACCTATATTAAAATAAAACAAAGCTTTTAATAATTGCGAGCACACGAAAAAAAGCCAAATTAATTTAAAAAGCTCAGCTATCAATTACATCGTTAAAAAACGTACGCGTGCAGGTGTGCACACTACCTATTTAAGAATAACGATGAAAATAACGTTAAAATAACGTTGAAATAACGATGCGAGTCTGCTTTGAAGTCGTTAATTATGGTTGCCTAAGGCTCGAGTTACGTATTACGCTTGATTTTCAAACTATGTGGGTGGGTTAAGGCGGTTTTACACTGTATCTACATATGCCTTTATAAGTGTTGATGATTTATAAAAAGGCATATCAAGGAAATTAAAATCAAAATCAAAGTTTTTATTTGTAAAATAAAGGTGGGTGTAAAACGGTGAAGGAAAACGTCGTGAGAAAACCGGCATGTCCTAGAACCAAAAAATCGAAGACGTGTGACATCTACCAACCCGCATCGGGCCCGCGTGGTGGATTACGGCCCACTCCCTCTCACAGAGGAGGCCTGTGTCTCGGCAGTGGGAACATTATGGGCTGATTGTGCTATGTTTATGTTTTCAATCACAACCTGAATCATTTGAAGGATATTGCTAATCCATTGCTTCATATGTTCGAAAAATTTGTCTGCTCAACAACGTAAATAACGCAATGAATGTTGCTGAACTGTCAAAATTACACGTCTAAACTGTCTATGGAGTATCCTTATTTGACAGGACTAAACTAATATTTGTCTTCTGTCCTTTTCTTAATGAAATAGAAAGAAAAAGGTGCACTGAACTTTAATTTAGTTTAGTTTGTGAACAAGAGAATCGACGCTAATGATTTTGCAGTGTAAAAGTTAAAAGAAACTTCCTTCAAGCCTCTAAGCTTTGCTCTCCAAGGCAAGAGGTATATGGCAGCCTATAACATAATCAGCCTATAATGTTCCCACTGCTGGGACACAGGCCTCCTCTCTGTGAGAGGGGGTTGGGCCGGGTTGGGTAAGTGACGAAATAATCGCCTACAAACATGCAGTACCTTCATTTTCGTGTTGCCGGGACGAATGAATTTTATATCTTGTTGGCTCAAAACTTTGCGACTTCCACAGCGTCACTTTGACTGCATGTTTTGGGACACATAGGGCAGGATAGGAGGTGGAGCATGTTCTAACCTTCATGCAGATAGGTATTGGGCATTCATCGCTAAAAGGCATAAATCAGCCTCGATTTTGGCGGTGGGATCGTCCGAAAGGTTTACCGCTGCCCTGGAACAGAAAGGGCTAAGGAAGGAACACGTGTGGGTTTTAGTCAGTAAGAGTCTGACACTCCCTTCCGCTCCACCCAGAGCGGGAGGGGTCATTTGATGATTTCCCATCCAGAAAAAAAAAAAATCCTCGATTTTATTTACACGTGGTTCGTTTTACATGGTAGCTCCAATCAACCCTGGTGTAGCGTTAGCTTTACAATCTTTATATATTAGAATTTAGAATATATTATATTATATGCTTATATTGAACGTTCATTATTTACAAACACTTGAACCTCTTGTCTTTGGCAATGTATTACCTGCAAGCCTTTGTATCTTAAATGGTTACCTTGAGTTCACCCCTAATTTCTTAAAACATCGTATATAGAGTGGCAGACATTAACGTGCAACCTGTCACCATACCATGCCATCATCATCTGTCTAACCTTTTTCCAACTATGTTGGGGTCAGCTTCCAGTCTAACCGGATGCAGCTAAATATCAGTATTTTACATGGAGCAACTGCCTACCTGACCTCTACAATCCAGTTACTGGGTAATACGATACCCCTTGGTAAGACTGGTTGTCAGACTTTCGGGCTTCTGACGACCCGTAACGACCGTCAAAGATCCACGAATAACAGCCGGGATCTACAGCTTAGCGTGCTTTCCGAGGCACGGTGGGGTCTTGGTATGTGAAGATGGTCACCCATCCATGGACCAACCGCGGTAAGCGTAGCTTAACCTGATCGATCGATCCGTGCGGCTGGTATTATTTAGCCACAAGCCCCTTAGCCACAAGCTTTCTGAAGAGTAAATAAATAAATAAAAAATCCATTTTCACATTTTTATTACAACCAGCCGGTCTGTAGTCATCCTTTTGGCAAGCGTCGTAATCACATGTGCCCATTAACGTAGAATTAAAAATCGGCACCGGTTAGGGAGAGTAATAGCTAAATCATGTAACTGTACCCCATGCCCCTTAGTACCCCTACCCCGTTGTACCCCTATTGCCCCATTTAGGGGTGTTATGGTAATATCATATTGTGGGGTACAAATTCGTTTGTTGGTTTATTTGATGATTATTTAGCTATCTAAATGTTTGATATAAATCTGTGTGCTTTTGTTGGTTGATTTTCCGAATTAGATTCCGATGGATAGACTTTTTTTTTTAATTCCTTTTGGCTTTGTAATTACAGCCGCACGGGTTGATCGTTCAGGTTAAGCTACGGTCGATCCGTGGATAGGTGACCTATCGAGACCACTCCGTGCCTCGGAAAGCACGTTAAGCCGTTGGTCCCCGTTGTCATTCTTAGATTTTTGACAGTCGTAACAGGTCGTCAGAAGCCCGATAGTATGACAACCAGTCTTACCAAGGGGTATTGTGTTACCCTGTAACTGGGTTGTGGAGGTCAGATATGCAGTCCCTCCATGTAAAATACTGGTACTCAGCTGCATCCAGTAAGACTGGAAGCCGACCCCAACATAGTTGGGAAAAGGCTAGGCAGATGATGATGTTGTAGCTATTGGCATCTTAACAAGGCATTTTTAAAATCTCCGTTTTTTGGTATTGTAATTTAGTTTTCACCCAAAATAACAAACAATAACAGCCAACTAAAAAAGGACAGCTTATAAAACTATTCCACTATTATCACCACGACATTGTACCAAACCCACATGAGACCAAAGCATTAATAAAAAAATGCCCAAACAACTGTTTGAAAACAGGACCAATTTTACGGAAGACCCATCTTCTGGTACATTTGTTCCCCCAATTCCCCCAATGAGAGTAGTCGCTGGGGAGGGGAATTCCCATAGGTGGGGTACTGGGGTACTTTAATGATCATAAACAGTGGTTAAATGATCGAATGGTTGGCCCTTTTGTAGTTAAGTGCGCTGTGATGTGCCTTATGTGTACTTGTAAGTACTTTCATGTTTGGTTAAGTTCATTTACTGCGGTGGTGTAGAGACAATATATATTTTGATACTTTGATGGTATTGCGTTTATAAAATTAACAGAGTCAAATTATTTATTTCAAATCGGCACAAAAGGCACTTTTGAACATCAAAAATTACACTAAAATAGAATTGATTCCAGTCGCCCCTTCCAAAAGGTAGCTTTCGTATGGAGAAGAATAGACAAGAAACTTCACCGTTATACTTTTAAAATGTTTTACAAGGTATTGTATACATTCGTTATATAATTACTCTGTCACAAAAGGTAAAAATAAGTAAAAATAAAGCAGACAGGTAAATCAATTATGTGACGGATACAATATGCTCACATATTTACAAACATCGAATGCTCTCGTTGTCTTTATCATAGTAAAAAATACATCTCGCGTATTTTCCCTGAAGTGTTAGGTAGAAGAGTACCAAACTATAGTATGTAAACCCTCCTGATATCAGCCTCTCCCAAGCACCGCCACTCCCGTTCATAGCTCTTCTATCATCCAGCGGATTCCTGCGGCCTTCACCACGGACTGCGGACTTCCCGCTACGATCGGCCATCTGCTCTGCGAGCAATTTTCTATGACTACTGTCACTTAACTTTAATTATTCTTCGGGCTATGTCGTTTACCTTGGTTCTCCTACACAAAAATGTAATTTAAACTAAACAAAATATTTAGTTTTATTTATGTTACGAATTAGGGGATAGTCCACTTGATGTCAACTGGTAGCCTGTCTCTTTCCAACTGCAAATCTTCGTAGTTACGATGTAAACATCTACCTATGATTGTCATCTAATAAAATATTTTAAACTTGGTAGTACAACCCACTGTTTAAATATGTTATGAACTGTGTTGTAGTTTTTATGTACTAATAAACTTATTATTATCTTAGGTTCCACTCCCGTGTACAACAACTATGTTTATGGTAAGGTCTGCCTGATTAAGATACTCCATAGACAGTTTACACGTGATTAAAAACATGGCTACTAAAATACGTCAGGCGCTGAGTAATTTGACAGGACTAAACTAATATACTTGTATTTATCTTCTGTCCGTTTCTTAATGAATTAAAAAGAAAAAGATGCACTGAACTTAAATTTAGTTAAGTTTGTGAACAGGGGAATCGGCGCCAATAGCGCATCGCGGCAACAAATAACGTCAAAACAGCGATGCGTTTGATGTTATCGAATGACCTCAAGAATAAAAGTAATTTTGCAGTTAAAAAAAAAACAATCATGGCTCAGGGGAATGAATCATTTTTAGGTATTTCTTTAGTTCATTGAATTCCCTTTATTATCATTACTAAAAATGTGTGAAACTTTACGTTCAAAATTTTGAGAATTAAGCGATGATTTTTTTTTTAAATCTCCCATTTAAGATTGTTCTATTTTATTTTTATGAATTTTTTTGAATAAGACTATTGTTTGAACATTTAACAATAAAAAAGCTGCACCCTAATTGCGTAACACACAATCAATCTCAATCTGAATCATTTTGAAGGATATTGCTAATCCATTGCTTCATATGTTCAAAAAATGTGTCATTTGTGTCTGCTCAAAAACGTAAATAACGCAATGAATGTTGTTGAACTGTCAAAATTAAACCAATTCCGATTGATCGTGTGTTACGCAATTAGGGTGCTGGCTTTTAATAGTTTTAATATACCTATACGCTTATCTGTGCGACCAAAAACATCGTTTTGTACGGTATCCTACGTTCGGGCAGCGCAGCGCCTTAAGTAGAAAATAACAGAACTAAAACAAAACACGTTAGCATTACTATCCTCATTTATCACACATACACACCCCCTCACACACACTCACACCCCACAGATAATTGTCCATAGCTTTTAGCCAACACAATGTATTTAATAATCCCCACAAGGGTAATTACGTTTCATATAAACGATGACCACTTTACCTTGAACTCTGCCCACTCACTTACAGAAGCTTTTAATGGTGGTATCACACCACCAGTTTAAAAAGACCTCTATGTTCCTACGGAATGTAAGAAAACGGAGGTCAACTGTTACTGGTTATGGTTAACGTCCAGGGTAAATAGAGATCAGAATCTGAAGGAGTTGTTGGGAAGTCAAGATCAACTTGAAATGGCTTTGAGTGGTGATATTTAAATGTTCAGGACAGGTTGGGCAGTCAGTTCTGCTACCATCTTGCTGATCAGCTCATATTTTTGCCATGGCATGAGCTTTTTTCTTATACCTTTGCAGATACGAGTAAAAAAACCTTGAAAAAATCAAAATCCAAATATTTTATTTCACATAAACCTACATGGGCACTTACGAAACGTCAGAAGCTAGGTGCACGGTTCCGATTGGTCGTTTACTATGGAGAAGAGCCGGCAAGAAACTCTATGGATACTCTTTTAATACCTTGTAGAATGCAAATAAACGAATATGAATATGAATAAAATAATTGACTTTTTTATTCAAATTACAGTTTTAATAGGTATGGGAGGACAGTGTAGGCCTGTCAACAAGTACCAGGTACTTAATAAAATAGAAAACGGTCTACAAATCTATAGTATACAAAGCTTACAACGTTCTCAGACAGATTTGGATAAGCACCTACAGCAAAAATGACCCCTATCTAACTTAGAACAAAGGTGAATTTTATATTATAATGTCTGATTTAACTTGACCCTTAAAACAATAATAATAGTTTCAACAAAGGGTTCAATAATTATTGGCTACTTTTCATCAACCGACCAGCACACTTAGACCTATAGCACAGTTCTTTACGAAGATAAATGAGGGTCAATTAAATCTGGGCCTAAGAAGGCAGGGCAGACCAAATGAAGCCAGCTATCATTACTAAAAGTGCGTTCAGGCTCAAACTAAGTGGAAAAGTAAACCGTTTGGTAGCCGCCGGCGAGAACTTGTTACAGGGGTTGCCGGGTCGCTAGCGAAAATCGACGGGAGGCGAAAGGAATATTTTTTTCCGTTTTAGTTGTTGTGTTGAAAATAAAAAGATATACTAGTGATTATACAATGCGGAGAAAACAATACGACAGTAAATGAAAACACTGCCAATACTATTGGTTATGAGTATTTTGGAACTATCAAATAAATTCTAGCGGAAAAAATTAAAATAGTTTTTTTTTTAAACGAACTAAATAGTAGTTAACGCTATATGTGTGTGTGTGTGTTATAATGTTATTAGTCTGTAAGCCTTTCGAAAATAAAATAAATAAATATATATTTTAGTTTGTGAATAGTTTAGTTAATTTAGGATACAATTTTGTTATTTCAGTGTTAGCTTGTAAATTTTAATTGGTCCCCTATTAATAAATAAAAATTAATAGTAGTGATCGTATTATAGATGTATCTGATTGAATTTTTGCATGCAGACTGGAAACGGCATTAGATATAGATACGATATGATTAATTATTGCCCTATTGTCGTGTCCACCTTGTTTAATTTCCATTTCCTTACGCAAAATGATAAACGAGTCTTTGTGTTTAGTTTTTGGCCAGAAATTCAAGGAATATTCTGATAAGCCTGCTCATAAATCTCATTTATATTTATTATTTGATTTTCAATTCAACCCATTTTTTTGTCGCCAAAATTACAACTAAGTAGTTTCGCTAACATCTACTTCCATTCGCTAACGTCCAATTCCTTTCGCTAACTTTACAGAACCCGCTAACCCTCAATGTCCGGGGGCAGCACCACTGTGCAATTATATCTCATTGTGGCTAACAGGAACCTTCCTCTGTTGTCTATTGCCTGATAATGGCGACTCCCACGCACTTCATAAGATAAAGGGGGTGTAGGACTAGCTTGGTGTCTGTGGTTTCACTTGCTTTGATAGTTTTATTATGCCCGGTTTCTGATGTCCACGATAAACTCAGTGTTCAGAAACAAGAATGGTACAGAAACAATAGGACTATCGACTAGGTAAACTCTGTAAATAGTAGTCCGCCCGTATCGGGAGCAGAGTCCAAACTACCGGTGGTTAGGGCTCCAGAGACCTCCTCACAATGCGAGCCGTATCGAGGAGTACTGCCTTCTGGATGAATTGAATAAAAAAATTGAATTGTTTTCAAACAGAAGGAAGCAGATTAATCAACGATCCATCATCTTTATTCCCCTTTAAACTACTCAAAGCAGAGTTAATGTTTTGATGTCTAAATAAGAAGGTATTGGCGCTAGCAGCAGGGGTGGCAACATGGCAAATTGCGGGAATGTGTGGCAGCCATTAGGGGACATTACTCGAACCGCTAGCTGTACAGCTGAGTGGGGGCGACATTCAATTATTTTAGTGATGTTCATCTTTTTCTGTGATTTATTTATTTATTTGCCTCTTACGTCATATTTACTACAGATCTTTCTTTTAATGCTATTCTGTAAAAATGTCACCGTGAAAACTTAGGTGAAACGAGCTGGGAGTAAGCTGTCAATAGTGTCAATCACTAGAATTAGGTGGAATGACAGCTCACTATTTTTTTTTTTTTTATATGGGAAGTCATCAAATGACCCCTCCCGCTCTGGGTGGAGCGGAAGGAAGTGTCAGACTCTTACTGACTAAAACCCACCCGTGTTCCTTCCTTAGCCCTTTCTGTTCCAGGGCAGCGGTAACCCTTTCGGACGATCCCGCTACGCACTCGCTTCGCCTAAGTTCACGGTGACATTTTAATAGGATAAACCAGCTGATCGACATCAAATTAAGCTTTAGTGATTTATTATAATTGCTGTTTCCTGTTTATGTAATAGATTCATAATGTACAAATTCAGTCAGTTCTAAGCCTGTTTCGATATTTAAAACAGAATTTGTTGTGATATTTTTAGTTGTGCTAATAAATGGTTTGATTGGAAGATAAGGTTTAGGTGAACTTTTAAATTAGGTATTATAAATGATAAATACGGGTATTTTGACTAGTTAAGACTAATCATATGCTACTGGCAGTTTTAATACTTAAAATACGTAAACGGCAAATCATAGCCATTCGTAGCAAACCGTAGCAGATGTGCTACGAACAGCTACGTGCTACGAATTGTCACTTACCGGTTTCAATAGGTAAACATGGAACCATCTATTTTTGCGAACTAAAACATCACTATAAATCTATCATCAGGGTTTTCCATCACTTTTCTTTATACCACAAACCTGGCTCATTTAGTTTAATATTCAATTTAATTGACGTTCCTCTATACTTATTCTAATCAGAGAAAGTAACTCTTTACCTACATTGCCATCCGTGCATCATGCCTTAGGCCGGCTTCCAGTCTAACCAAATGCAGCTGAATACCAGTAATTTACATGGAGCAACTGCCTACCTGACCTCCACAACCCAGTTACTGGGCAACACGATACCCCTTTGGTAAGACTGATTGTCAGACTTTCAAAAATAACTCCGTACCTACATACTTCTAAATAAATCCTACTAATATTATAAATGCGAAAGTTTGTATGTATGGATGTATGGATGTTTGTTACTCTTTCACGCAAAAACTACTGAACAGATTTTGACGAAATTTAGCACACAGATAGTTTATAACCAGGATTAACATATAGGATACTTTTTATCCCGACATTCCCACGGGATCGAAACTTATGCGGGTGAAACCGCGGGGCGCAGCTAGTAAGGCATAATTTAGGTCTACATTTCATCACCTAACCCCGTATATTAAAAAAGCGAGCATAGACAACACACCTCATTATTTTCGGCCTCATTACAGAACAGACCACATTAATGTTATTGTTTAGTCTATGGAGGGTCGGGTTTCGCGCCATTTGGCCAACCGGTCGTGTAATAGCTCCGGGTAGGAACGGCGCACAGTGGTCGATAGATGTTGAGTGTATTTTTATTTTGTTTTGTTTTGCGTGGGGTAAAATAATGACATGAAAGGGTAGAGATGATTGAGGATGATGAATTAGATCACATTTAAAAGCTTGACGGCCGCTAAGTACCACTTTGAAACTACTGAAACTTTTCGAAATGTATTTTTTTTGGGTATTTTTAACTCAATAGCAGATTGAAATAAATCCATTATTATCTATTATAGGTATAAAAGAATTATGGCAAATATAAGTTTTCTTTTTTATGCTTAACGGCCAATCTAATAATATGCTGAGATGTACCTATTTTTAATTCGTTAATGATTCACATTTTTTAAACGTGGTTTTTGATATAAATGTACACCACAAAAAGCTTAATTTCTCTGAATATAATATTTAGAGCAGCCTATCTAGCGTTTTAAGCCGGTCCTTCCGAGAAAAGAAATACTCATTAAAGTATACTTCGATTATTTTCCAACAGAAAATGAATGAATGTTATAAAACAGCTTTTGTTTTAACAGCTCACAGCCCAGTGTGCGCCGCGCCCACTCAATTCCCTCCAGTCAGTATTGTCTATTTGAATTTAGAATAAGCCCGTTCGAAATTCGAATTGAGATGTTTGTTTATGAATCAACGGTTAGATTTGATTTGAAGTGGTGGGGTGACCCTATTTATGTATGAGACAAATTATCTAAATGGCTGGTTGCTATTACTACACGATCAAGGCAACAAAGATACAAAGGGCCTTTTTTTTCTTTTTGTTGGATGGGAAATTATCAAAAATGACCTCAGTGCTCAGAGCAGTGGTGATGAAATAATTTACACAAAGTAAAGTGACTGCTTGGGTTCGTACCCACGACCACGGGGTCGGATTCTATTCTTAGAATAGAAGATTCTTTAATATGTACACCATAAATATTACCTAATATAAATGTAGAAAAAAAAACTGACCGTTTAAGCCCGACGCCGTGGTCGTGGGTACGAACCCAAGCAGTCAACGAACGATATTAGAAAATATAGTTCTAGAAAAGAGTCTAAAGGTGGTAACCATTTTGGCTAAGACAAAAATAGTCAAATAAGAAAAAAGTAAGTCAGTTACTAAAACAATATCCAAATAATCCTATTAGTAAAACTTCTATTAACAAACCATTACCTACCTACCCAAACAAATAAACAAAATCACCGCCATTATAGCTGGCAACACCGAATCACCGTTTAATTAGTGTTGCCACCCTCACAGTGATACCTATTACTTTGTGATGTAGTGATGTGCTCTGATGTATGTTAGGGGTGCGTGGAAGAGGGTTCCGTATTAAGTAATATGTTTGGTGTTGATTTGATTACTTTATTAAAGATAATGGTGGAGATGTCATAGCTTAAAAAACTATGTGTTTTGATAAAATTATGAGATGATTATGTGACGGCACGGTTAGCGCAGTGGTTAAGCGATTGACTGCTGTCGCGACACGCAGTCGCGGGTTCGATTCCCGCACGGAACAAATATTTGTATGACCTACATGTATTTGTTCCGAGTCTGGGTGTTTTTCTATCTATAATATGTACTAACTAGCTGCGCCCCGCGGTTTCACCCGCATAAGTTTCGATCCCGTGGGAATATCGGGATAAAAAGTATCCTATGTGTTATTCCTGGTTATAAACTATCTGTGTGCCAAATTTCATCCAAATCCGTTCAGTAGTTTTTGCGTGAAAGAGTAACAAACATCCATACATCCATACAAACTTTCGCATTTATAATATTATAAGTAGGATTTACAAAAAAAAAATGTATGTAAGTAGTTTATCAGCCATCTTGTTACCATAACACAAGCATTAGGTTGCTTAGCTTGGGACAAATGGTGCTGTGTGAAATGTCCAGGGATATTATTATTATTATATGAGGTTAATGAAGCTGTGGCGCCATCTACATCGCCACATGTGAACTACGCATCTCACTGACGTTACGCTAAATCCTGCATCGCGCAAGCAGAGTTTACCGCGCAACTAGCATTTATACAACGTCCCGACATCAATCATCGGGTAGTAGCCCATCAGATGGTATTGTGCCTTTTATAAGGAGGATGAGTGAACTTTACACCCTGTTCCTTATACCTCCATAAAGCTAAGGACCTGTTTTGGCCTTGGATTCAACAAGCTCAGTCCACTGCTAGACATAACCCTCCCCTAGTCTGCGCTACAACACTGTCCTCCGCCTTCCATATCCAGTCTGTTCCAGCCACCTTTTTAAGGTCCGGTCCATCTAGCTGGGGGCGTCCCACACTACGCTTGCCGATACGCGCGGTCTCCACTCCAGGGGGTGCAAAGTGCGAATGTTCGTATCGGACCGACACATGGACGAACCGAATATTATTGAAAAATGCGAAAAATGTTCGGATCGGCTCAGTTGGGTCGGGACCATAGTCAATATTCGAAAGATCGGATCGGATCGGGACCGACCGAACCAAATAGTAACTTCGTAGCAGAAAACGGCCGCACATTCGGCCGATACTACTTCGGAGTAGGTTAAGCTAGCGTACGTAGTTAGGTTGAGCTACGCTTGCCACGGTTGGTCCGTGGATGGGTGACTATTTTCACATACTAAGACCCCTCCGTGCCTCGGAAAACACGTTAAGCCGTTGGTCCCGGCTGTTGTTTGTGGATCTTCACAAACAACAGACCGACAGTCGTTACGGGTCGTCAGTAGCCCGAAAGTCTGACAACCAGTTTTACCAAGGGGTATCGTATTATCCAGTAACTGGGTTGTGGAGGTCAGATAGGCAGTCGCTCCATGTAAAATACGTGTATTCAGCTGCATCCGGTTAGACTGGAAGCCGACCCCAACATAGTTGGGAAAAGGCTAGGCAGACGATGACTCTTTATTATGTACACCAAATTATAGAACGTATAAAAATATATAAATAGTATATAAATTTTACAAAGGGTAACACAATGGGTCTTTTCTACGTCATCATACTGGGATCAGTGATCACCATTTCTTTCCCCAAGTGCGGTGATTATATTCCCTAGCATTAGGAAAGCTTTGCCATTTGTATACGTAACCCTAAATTGGGTCCATTAAAGAGATATCCCAATTCCCACTCGTGAATGACAAAACATCATAAAATTGCTCCATGGATGGCTTTTGGCTCGAGTTACCCTTAAGAATGATTAGTTTTATGGTTTGTTACTGTTTCGGACTATTTTCATTGACGCTACGGTGTTTATGACAATTGATTTTTTTTATTTTTGCGGGACAATTGAAAAAAAAACAAGGAAATATATATTTTTTTCAATTGAGTACTCAATTGCCCCTCTGGTATTAAGTAGGTGACTTAATACCAGAGGGGCAATTGAGTACACCAACTTAATAACAGAGGGGCAATTCTCGTAATTTTAAGAACGTTCACAGTCTGATCTCAGTCTCAATCTGTCAAAAGTACCTCTAATTTCCCTACATTTTGACAAGTTTTTGACATTTGTTTGTCGCCGAGATGACACTGCGACTTGATTTGAGATTTTGAACGTTTTAAATTACGAGAATTGGCCTTCAGATGTTGCCCTTTATTTTATGGATCATGTATTGTATACATCTTTTGTTGGAGATCCTAAATAAATAAATAAAATCTAAAAACAAGTTTTTGTTCTTAGTTACCAGCACTTGCACTTTGCAGTTACAAATAATAGATACGAGAGGACCGAGATAAGTCCTGCCACGGTCATTCAAACAAGTATCGATGATTTTATTTTTCTAAGAATGATAATATTGTGTTTCTAAACAGTATGTGGAAATACGGTGGGTATTTCCACATACTGTTTAGAAACACAATATTATAGCAGCAGGGATCCAGCAGAATATCAGCGTCAGGCACATTTGCCTGACACATGCTGAGCTGGACTCCCATTTGGTGCAACCTTGAGACGCACACCCCACTGTGTATGTTTTGTTATTAATTTTATTCGTCATAGTGTCAATTTTATTTCGATATTTGTGTGATTTTCATTGTTTTTTTTATCGGCACCTTGTGTTTTTTATATTATAATCATGTGGGTAGTTTGGTTATCTTCTAATAGTGTACTTTTGTGTGTTGTGCTGTCTTTTTGTGTGCGCCAAATAAATGATTTATCTATCTATCTATATAATTGACAGAACCATTCTAGGTTCGAGTTACAAGAGCTCAATCACACTTATCATCATATTTTTAAATACGCTTATAATCACGTTATAGGTATCCCAATCTTACCGAGGGGTATCGTGTTACCTAGTAGCTGGGTTGTCGAGGTCAGATAGGCATTCGCACCATGGTTTTGTTGGGGAATTTTGTTGGGGACACTTGAGCAGTTAGTGGGACTAACTGCTCAAGTGTCCCCAACAAAATTGTCCTGAACGAGAATCAAACCCCAGTCCTCTTCCCTCACCGACCATCTGTCGCCACAATGGGCACTTACAAAACGCATTCACTATTTTATCAAATCTATCACAACCACAATCCACACCAAACCCTACCTTATACCTACCACGTAGAGTTCATTTTTTATTGTTGTTATGTTTTTAGGGTCCCCCATTCCATATGGATTAACTATAATGAATCGTAAATTCGATCTTTGACACCTTTTTCATTTTGGTTTCAAATGATTTTTGTAGGAACCCTCTTTTTATTTACAAATGGGTAAATAGAGATGGCTTCTGTAACATGCGATTTCATTATGAATAGATTATTGGTATTTAGTTGAAGATTAGAGATTTTATAGGGTGTGATAATGGCATGCTTATTTAAATACAAATTGCTGTAGTAAATGAAATGTAATGATTTATTCCATAAATAGGATATCGGAATCACTCTTAAACGCAAAAACAAACGCAGAAACGATTTTTTCTTTCTTTCTTTCTTTTCTTACAGGTTATGTTTAAAAAGTATAATAAGCTAGATGAAGTCAATAAGCTCAGCCTATCGTAGTCCACTGCTGGACATAGGCCTCTCCCAGGCTGCGCCACAACACCCTGTCCTCCGCCTTCCGCATTGAATCTGTCCCTACTGCCACCTCCTTTAAGCCGTCGGTTCATCTAGCTGGGCGTCCCACACTTCGCTTACCAATACGCGTTTTCCACTTCCAGGACTCGTCTGCTCCATCGGCCATCAGTCCTTCGACAAACATGGCCAGTTTACTGCCATTTCAGCTGGCTAACTCTGCAAGCTATGTCGGTAACTTCAGTTATTTCCGAATAATTTAATTCCTGATGGAGATGAACTGGACATTTCTTAGTACTCCTGCGAAGAAAGGGCGAAACAAACTCAGGGGTCACAGTCTCCTTAAATAAATGTACATGTACGAAACTGATGGATATTTTCGAATAAAATAAAATCTAATTAATAGAAAATAAACAGTTCACTTATCAAATTAAATTCCATGCGAAAACATCAATTGATTTCTTACTAAACTTCAACTATATCCAACGACCCTGGTTACTTATCTCCTTTGGCAACTGTACATACTTGTCGAAGCCATTAATTTGACTAATCAGGACGCCAGCGCCAGACGGCGCTCGACAGAATTTGCTGCCGTTCGTGGGAGTCGACGAGAGAGCTACAGTACCGGTGTGCAGCCACTCTTGACCATCGGACATCGTACGGACAACATATGCTCTAAAACTTTATCGCGTTCCGTATCGTTGTGTCGTGTAGTCACCAAAGGAGATAAGTAACCAGGGTCGTTGGATATAGTTGAAGTTTAGTAAGAAACCGATGTCTCTCATGAATCTCAATCTGAATCATTTAGAAGGATATTGCTAATCCATTGCTTCATATGTTCGAAAAATGTGTCTGCTCAACAACGTAAATAACGCAATGAATGTTGTTGAGCTGTTAAAACGAAACCAATTGGTACTGATAGTGTGTTACGCAACTACCCCGCTGGTTATTATCAAATGATTCTGTCACAGTTAAGGCTCCCGTAGACAGGTGCATTGTGACAGCGCGACGCGACTCCAGTAGAAAAAAAAATCTTCATGGAAATCATTGTTCTACAAGAATCGCATCGCATCTTCGCGTCATGCCTGTCTGCAGGAGCTTTTAAAAATACTAAATACAGAAATTGCAACTAAAAATCAATTCATCAAACGTTGTTACAGTACCGGCCATCCCTATTAAAAGTCAAGATAAAGGTACCAAAAACAATTGTACATTCTATCGTGCCCAATATAAGGTTGAAAATCCCTTGTAGAATGAGCAGAGTACGTACTCGTATGTGTAAATTAAAATGTTATTCAATGGCTTTTTTGGGGGAAGCTAAAGTAATGATTTGTAGGGTTCCGTTTTCTGGGTGGGATGAAATGATTTCTATTATGTGGTAGAAATGAAATTGCCGTAAGTATCAGATTCTTAAAATTTGAGCTGGGCGTTTTAGATTTCACCAGTATTTAGAGAATAGGCATAAAGAATAAATAATTAATAAATATTTATATAAATGTCTCCTTATCTGAAAATAACAACTAATTCCTTACAACAAATCTAGGAACGTAATATATTTAGAAACATAAATATGTATATGCATTTTTCCCTTCGACAAGTCATTGTAAAGATTGTTAGGAAATCCTACTAATATTATAAACGTGAAAGTTTGTATGGATGGATAGAAGGATGGATGTATGTTTGTTACTCTTTCACGCAAAAACTACTGAACGGATTTGGATGAAATTTGGCGCACAGATTGTTTATAACCAAGATTTACACATAGGTTACTTTTTATCCTGATATTCCCACGGGATCGAAACGTATGCGGGTAAAACCGCGAGGCGCAGCTAGTATTTAAATAAAATGAAGCGTAGAATGAATTAAAAAGTTTTTGGGACCCACGTGAAACTTCATTCGCAAACAATCGACTCAACTAAAATGTATACTTAAGACCTTATTGTAATATCTGTGTTCACAAATAAAGAATGATTGATCGAAACAAAATATTTTTTTTCTAACTACTTCACTTCAACACCCTTCCTAAAAGCAGAATGCATTGGATGGGTGTATCATAATGGCTACCGTGACGTGTGTGACGAACTTTATATAATTTAATTTTTAAGCATTGTTCTCATGTAAGTGACTTTGTGTCTTTTTTGAGAATAAATATCTTTAAACCTACTTCAAACAAAATATAGAACCCCATCCTTTTCACTTTGTTACTATTAAACCAACCCTTACACTGCCACTGTTATGATAGTTCGCTAACACATTGTAGCCCACTGTCAACAGAGGGTAATGTGATGTAGTGTCAAATCGGAACACCATTACGTCACCAATATGTTTTTATAGCTTAATTTAGTCTATGATGTGTAGTGTTTTTGGAGAGGGTAAATTGTTTGTGGTGTCAAAAATTATGATTTTGTTGTTTCATTTTTTTTTTGTAAAGTGTAAGGACATGTCTCGAGGCGTGAGGTAGACTCTATAGAGCGGCTCTCGTTGGGCAGCTGGATCAAGTTCTTGATTCAGAAAGCGGTTCTTCTGGACACGGCTTGCATTGTCAGGAGGTTCCTCTCTCTGGAGCCCTGACCGCCGGTAGCTTGTATCCTGTTCCCGATACCGGTGGGCTACTATTTTTTTATATTTTTAATGTTTTTTTTTTACTGTTTTTTTTATAATAATATTTAAAAATGTAATTCAAAAGTATTTAAATGAAATAAAGAATATAATCATAGGTAATAGCAATCAGTAATAAAATATAACAATTTTTTCTTTTTCAAATACACGTGTCTCTGTGCCGAAACTATTTACGAAGGATCCTTTTCTTCTTCAATTTAAACTTTTCCTTCGTTTAAAATATTATTAGAAGTGAAAAATACAGTCAAACTTAGTACGCGTGATAACAGAGTTTTCGCACAGAATTCCACACGAAATGAAGCGATGTCATATCACTGGACTAGCCCGCGGGGACAGCTAGCGTGGTGACGTCACAGCTTTAATTTATTTACGTTTAATGGTCTATCATATTCATTAATAGCATAGCTTAAGCTTCTTCATTTTTATAAGAATAACTGTTGGGAATCGAACCCAACACAACACCTTGCGCGCGGCCTGCACGCGCAGGCATCGTGATCAACACGTCACCGGCTAGTTGAGACGCGACGTGGCGACGACACGGCTCGGCCTGATGACCACTCGCTTCAACGGACTCCATCGCGACGGACAATACTCATAACTTGAATATTAACTGCTTTTCCGGGAAAGAAAGAAAGTATTTGTAGATCGGACGGCATTAAACCATTACCTATTTATACAGTCCATTTTTCTATTGCTCCCCGCGCTAAGTAACCGTGGATTTCTTGTCGGCTCTTCTCCATAGGAAACGACCAATTGTAACCGTGCACCTAGCTTCTGACGTTTCATAAGTACCAATGTAGGTTTATGTGAAATAAAATATGTTGATTTCGAGTACCGTTAAAAAATTACAAACAAATTGTAATCTTTTTAAACAACTAAATAAAAGCTGAAACTGTAGGTGTCGAATATCGCCGTAGGACAACTGTCACAGTATATCGCCGTAGGGCAATTGTCACAGTATCGCGAAATTCAGTGCGACATGACGCGATGTCGCGCGCCGGACCGGCCCGCGGCGACAGAACCTAGTGGCAACTGAGTGGTTTTATGACGAATATAAAGTTTTTTACAATTTAATTTTGTGTTTATAGAAATGTTTGATCGAAGACCTTTCTTAAGGTAAAATGTTTCAGTTCAGTCACGAGCACCAATATGTCAACACTTGGCAACTTTCAATTACGATTTTTTCACGAAATAACGAATGCAACGTTGAAATACGACACATTACATAAACCTATGGGTTCGAAAATGCTATGTTCGTAACAACATAAAATTTCATTCGAAAATAAAGGAGTAAATCGCTTTTGAATAAAGCCGAGTGTATACATACTTTTACTCGTGACTGTACAGGCGAACCAGTGCCAGTGGGGCAATTGCGTAATATATTATCAATAGCAATGGTTTTCATTTTGACAGTTCAATTCAATGCGTTATTTAAGTATAGTCCGCGCGGAACTAGTTGGCCGCGCCTTAGGTATGTGAGCGGTGGGACGGCGGGGCCCCGCGCACTACGTACGTGCGTTGCAACCCGCCGCCTCACCCCCGCTATCCCTCCCGTCCCACCGCTCACATACCTAAAGCGCGGCCAACTAGTTCCGCGCCGACTATAGTTAAGCAGACCAATTTTTCGAACTTATGTAGAAATGGATTAGCAATATCCTTCAAAATTATTCGGATTGTGATTGAAAGTTTGTTACGTAATTAAGGTACGGGTTGGGCTGGTACCAAATCGTTATCTTCATAATATAAATCTTGCATTCATTTATTCACTGACAGACAACGCACAGCATAAACCACTGGGTCTAGAAGCATGAAATTTCACACAAGAGATCTTTTATAACGAAGGTGAGCACCAAATAAATCATTTTTGAAAATTCACCCCCATAGGGGTCAAATAGGGGATGAAAGTTTGTATGAAATTTTGCCGATGGGAAATTCCATCGGGCACACAGCTTGTCATTAATAATAAGTAATAAAATATCTACATATCTATTTACAAAATTAATTGGTAGCAATACAATCAGTGAAATAAACAATAGCGTAGCGTTTCGTAGGTGTCGTCTACGACCGTAGCAAGCTGCTACGCCACTGCTACGCCATCTCCTACGCGTAGCTTAGAGAAATTATCAGTTGCTCTTTTTATAAATATAATGTAATAAATATTATACCCTAAAAAAAACTCTGCTATTTCATAAAAAAGTGCAATACTTGCGTGATCATAATGTATGGAACAGATTTTTTTTTAGAAATAACCTACGAAAAATTTCAACGCTGGTTTAGAATCATGTACTGAGTCTATGGTAACAAGTTGCGCGTCGATGTCCCCTGCCACCCTATATGTGACGATGTTGCTATTTATAATTATAAAAAAATAAAAACCTAATAATATTGCCTAGTCTGTGGCACAGCTTTCAAGCGTCGAATAAATACGCTGTGTCGCGGCGGCCGCTGATTTCCCAGCGGTTCGTGACGCCTGCTCCAATCACGACACTACAGGAGACAGGCAAGGTTGTGTGTACACGTTTTAGGAAAAATAAACTACAATTAAATATCATAGAGTCGTATGACCTTACATAACATAGTTACATAATATGTCGATTGAAAAATCCGCCTTTACATAATTATAATATGTAAGGGCTGATTTTTCAATCGACAGATAATTTTAATTCGTGAAACAAAATCTGACAGATTTTGTCTGGAAGAACTGTCAAAAATTCAAAATTATTCCTCGGATAAATTTATCTGGAATTGAAAAAATCAGACCTAAGACATACACATAATCAATAGAACTCAAGAAATACTAGTTATAGGTACCTATTGAGCCATCTTCTGGAGACACCTGGCAAAAATACATTCACTGCGCACAGGTGCCTCATCAGGTGGCCTTCAGTCTTATGGTTATGGTTTCCTGGAGGTATCAATTCCTTTAATTATATTTACCTATCCGTGCCTCGGAAAGCACGTTATCGGATCTGTGACAGTCGTTACGGGTAGTCAGAAACCCGAAAGTCTGACAGCCAGTCTTACCAAGGGGTATCGTGGAGATCAGATAGGCAGTCGCTCCATGTAAAATACTGGTATTACATTTTTGTTGGGAAAAGGCTAGGCAGATGATGATATTTACCTATCTGGAATCATCAACCAAAGAATCCTAACAGTTTTCTTCCCGTGCCAGCCCTAAGCACACCTAATGCTCTCCGCGTCCTAATCAGCGCAGCGCACCTCAAACGCGCGTCTTTCAACGGTCGCGTGTTTCCAATTTCGAATTTTAAACCTTCAACGCTCGTGTTCCAATATTGAATTTTGTGCACTTGTTCCAAATACGTTTTTACTGTGATTTTAGTATGGAGTTTTAACGTTTTATGTTTCTTTTCGTTTGTGTTTCTAGAAGTTAATAACGCGAAAATGCAGTACTTTGATATTCTTACTATTCTTGAGTGTTATAAACAGCAATAATGACTACTCGTTAGGAATGTATCAGGTAATAGCTTCCGCTCGCATTAATATGTCCTTCCCCAGGGTTCAAAGTATCTTCATATCCAATTTCATAAAAAATAGTTTAGCCGTTTCGGTGATTAGCCAGAACAAATAGAAAGACAGTTTTAATATTTTGCTGATAAGTTGACATTACAAACAGACTATTTAATTTTATTTAATTGTATGTGTATACATAGAAGATTTGTAGATTACGCCAGTTATGTTTTAATACCCTTGTAAAAGGAGACGAGCCTATATACAAACAAATTCAAACTTCAGGCAGCTAAAGAACAGTTCCTAATGAGTTTCGATTCAAGGGCCTTCTTCCACACATTGTTGGAACTGGCAATCAAACCCAAGCCTCAGAAAGCACCAGTAGCGCTTGCAACCACTCAACCAACGAAGCAGTCACCACACAGTTATTTTTATGTTATTATAATGATATTATTTAGTGTCAGAGTGTATTAAAACCACGTTATATTGAACGTCGAGTGTCGTTGTTTCGCATTTCACGCCATTTTGTGAACGCTCAGTACTCTGTTGATTACTTGTACACTCTGGCAACACGCGGTAAATGACAACAAATAAAGCTATGGCCGATATAAGAAGAATACATTTTCGAGTAAGTCACCGAATGTCAAAATTCTAACCAACCAGTGAAGTAATTGACACTAACAGTAATAATGGCTTTTATTTTGACAGTTCAACAACATTCATTGCGTTATTTACGTTGTTGAGCAAAGCAAATTTTCAAACATATGATGCAATGGATTAGGATCCCATCATGATCATGATTCAGATTGAGATTGATAGTGTGTTACCCAATTAAGATGTAGTTGCAAAAATCAATTATAACATAAAATAAAAACTCTTCTCTCTGGACTTAAACTGACTTGAAGTAAACATATTGGTTTTGCCTACCAACCTGCACAGCTTCTTTCAAAACGCTGAAGAAAAACATCGTGAGGAAACTAACATTTCCTAGAACCATGAAATTCGAAGACATGTGTCATCTACCAACCCGCACGGTCCACTCCCTCTCACCGAAAGGAGGCCTGCGTCCCAGCAGTGGGAACATTATAGGCTGATTATGCCCTTTATTCCCAGTAGTTCCCTATAGCTAGTTCCACATGGAACTATTGTAACTTTAAAAAATGAATACTTTGTACCATTAGTTCCATGTAATTTTAAACTAGTTTTAGAGCCCGACATTTCTTGATTAGCTTCTTAAATGGTAAAACCGTCTCCTGTAAAAATCTTTGCTTTACTAACTAAAATAACACATCGATATTGACGAAGACTCAAAAGTGTTAAATGTAAAAAACAATGAGTATAATTATGTAGGTGCTTAAAAAGTCGTCCATGGGCTTAGTCTGAAATTTTTGGGAAATAACAACCAAAAGAAGAGAGATATTCATAAAACGACCGTTTCTTGTTTTACTTCACGGACAGAATTTAAGTTGGACCGAGTACTTTAAGGACTGGACTCCTTAGTAAAGATTGGTCCCTGGCAGCTCTGGACAGAAAGACGTGGACAAAGAGGAGGGAGGGCTTTCCCCAGCAGTGGGACAATAATGGCAAAAAAGGGGGATGCGCTATGTTAGCCCGGCTTTTTGCAATTCGCAAGTCAGTCAGTTTTATGCTTATCATAATACTTATGATTTGCAACGGTAACAAATGTGTATTTACACGGAATTATAATCATTATAACCATCATCACAAGTTTTTTTTAATTTGTATATTGTGGGTTTTTGCCCACTACCAATACTTTCTTTCTTTCTTTCAAACGACGATACCCAGTGCCACCCCAGCACACAGCGGTACTATTTCACGGGACGAACCGATGACATTTTCGCTCGATGATTTTTCCGTTTCACCACATTCGCGAATGACTGCGTTCTCATTTAAGCAATGGCATTTGACGGGTGTGCCTTTGTCAATAGTCGTTGAAAAAAAAAGTATAGACGTTCCATTTTAGATTGGAGTTAGCGCGCACTGTTTATATTTTATTATTTTAATAAAATATTCTTTTTTTGAACGTTGTTTGCGCGTGCTTTTGGTGTTTGGAGTTCGGAATGTTACTTTTTTTTTGTTTGTTTTTTTTCTCTGGTTTCGAATAGGCTTTATAGCTTAGTTTAGATGTCAATTTCTACGTACCAATAAGATAATGGAATATTTTTGCTGATAATGACCTACAATGACTATAAAGCCAGAATATATCACACGGGTAGACTTAGGTACTGCTTGTTTGTATATAATATACCGAGGTAGATATTTAATAATATACTTACTGGCCTTTATTTTATAAAATTGGTTTCATTAGTCTCATTATACAAAAAAAAAATCGCGATCGGCAGTTCACGCGATTTAATATTTCTTAAAAAATAATGACTGAGGGAGATTTAGTGTGTGCCAGAGAGAGAGAGAGGATCTTTCTTCTCTCTCATGTAACGATATGTGCCTAAACGTGACGCGTCCTCGAAATTTCACTCTCAATTGTCGGCCAACTATCGAATCGCCTCCTAAGGAGTTTCACTTCAAAAAAA
Source organism: Apamea crenata (assembly GCA_949629185.1). Taxonomy (NCBI): domain Eukaryota; kingdom Metazoa; phylum Arthropoda; class Insecta; order Lepidoptera; family Noctuidae; genus Apamea; species Apamea crenata. Next base: position 3,047,731 of record OX451375.1, read on the forward strand.
TTGAACAATTCATTCACGTAATTTCGCAGAAACTTCCATCTATTAATAATTTCCAAGGCCATCCATGAGAATCCTCTCAGTAATCCGCCATCTTGTCACCATTAATTTTATTAAGACACCCCGACAGTGGTATAACAACAAAACTTTGTTAATCTAAATAAATAACACAAAAAATATCGAATAACATTACAACTTCATTCATATTTATTGAAATAAACCACTCCAGAGAATGTTAACAATTTTTCGAGAGGTGTCAACTTGGCTGAAAGATGCGGACCTGAAAAAACTTACGTGTACCATCATAACTTAAAGCTACAAACTCTTGTTAAGTACAAATAAGGTCTATTTTCGCTTGTGTTTTGTTTTCCGAAGCCGCAAACATGATTTGCGCAAGCATTCTTAAATCCAAATTGTATTTGCTGACAATATACACACTGAAATTGAATTTTTAACTTTATCTCGTCGTGATAAGGTTGATATTTAGTTGTGTAACGTTTTTGAATAGCAAAATGTACTGGTTTCATATGATAATCCCATTTTTCATATTAAAAGTTATTTCTTTTACAATATACTCCCAGGAGTATCGGTATTGGAGATTATTCACCGACTTAATAAAGGGGAGTGTTGTGTTTAACGGTGTTTAAAAAATTGTTTAGACTTCAGATGTTAATGTATTTGTGTGGGGATCGGAAATGTTATGATATTGGTACTTTTGAAACAGATTTTTAAATGAAAGAAAGTCGAAATGTGTAAATGTTGTAATGGAGAGTTAGACAGATCTAGACAAAGCCACCATTTAGAAATACATTTTTTCTTTTATTAACCGAGTTTAAAAATAAGTAGGAGGTTCTCAATTCGTCGTAATCTTATTTTTCAGGAATCAATTCAGTGTGTTCAATGACTACTTAAATATCATCAGCATTCTGATTTCGTAACACAATATCAATCACAATATGAATGATTTGAAGAAAATTGCTAATCCACTGCTTCATATGTTCGAAAAATTTGTCTGCTCAACAACGTAAATAACGCAATGAATGTTGTTGAACTGTCAAAATGTAAGTCATTGCTACAGTTAGTGTGTTACGCGATTACCCCGCTGTTACCTGTAACACAAATGTCATATAAATCTCTGCAACTTAATTACTGAGGATAATAGATTTTCTAATATACATATAATACGTATATTAGAAAATCTGTGTACCTAGTTTTAAGAGTTTTTTATCATTGTTCCTCTCAACCAAAGTACCTGCCATCTAATCTCTTCACCACCCTTGGTTGACTGGTAGATAATGCCTATGGTTTTGAGTCCCCCTTGTACTTGTTTGTGCGAAAAGTTTAAATACCTAAATGAAAATGTTCTAGAGGATACACATGCCTAATATAAGGTAGATTGTACAAGGCTCACTCAATTATTGTTATAGATCTTATTTTATGTACAGACGCCAGCAGGTCAAGCTACCCGAAACTGTCAAATTTTCCCAATCAACCTTGAACCTTAATACTTTAAGTATAAAGTTGAAAATCTATTAAAGAAATTTGACAAATTGTAGTAGCTTGATGTGCTGTACCTACAATCTATGCAAATAAAATTCTTACTTACACAGTTCAGTTTCTGAGCTATGAATAAACATGTTCCAGCATAATGCTTGTCTAAGCACTTATTCAAGAAAATAAGCTCATAACCCCGCCATTGACCAAATAAATCAAAGTACAGATTAAACCTTACATCATACGATCGCCGTCCAAAGCGAAGCGATAACAAAATTAATCATCACAGACAAAATCGTCCAAATCAAGAAACCATTAAATAACCAATCCGCATTTTACTTACGATACCATAGACAACTTACCGTCGCCTAAATCCTCTTTCAACCTTAACTCCCACCAAAAAGGTCGCAAATACTTTTTTAATCTGGCAATACCGACGTGTACAGTATTTAATCATGTACAAAGGACGTATTCGTACACGCGAGCTGTATTCAAAACTGACAAAAGAAAAAAAGCAATCTGGCAAGATTGGCATTCGGGGCCTACACAAAAAGGGGATCTTTTGGTACAGCCCAAATTGTTAGTAGAGATTGAAAAGCGTTTTGTCGTGTACATGTTATTCGGTAATTTAGTGTTGCCCGATTGAAATAACGAGGGGTGTAATTGGAAAGGAGGTTTTAAGGCCCATATGTGACTGATTGATTGCTTTTAGCTGCCGGTACGATTAGAGATTACCGTTTTGTTGTTTGATGTTAGTGTTGGTGCTGTTGAAGTGAATGTGATGTTGCTTTGTTGGCGCGAAAGTGTTTTGCTGTTTATTACAATGGGTGTTATAGAAATTGGTGCGTAAATGTATCAGCTGATTATGTTTGATGATTAGTTTTTAAATGGTTTGGGACTGTTGTCTGTCATGTTCGTGAACGGGCGCCGTCGGTTGAGATTGGTCATCTCTTAACTGCTAGGCTTATTTTTAGTCTCATATTTTGAATTTTTTCTTCTTTTTATATTTTTACATTGTTCTCACATATAGAAGCAACAAGAATAATGTACCCATAATTTTGTAATATCTTGATTTAAAAGAGTATCCTCTGAGTTTCTTGCCCGTACTTCTCCATGGAGATCTACGTTTTGGAATGGGCAACTAGCTTCAAGTTTCTGTCTAACTGACCGACTCTGTGACAATTTAAAAGTGCCTGTAAATGGTTTAATTGAGATCAAAGCTGTGAGTTTAAGTTTCATTAACTGATACGAGTAGAATTCAGCACTATACGAATTGATTTCATAGAACACTTAACGCTTTGACATTAAATAAAAATAAAACTTCTATTGTGGCAAGACACGATAGAAGTTTTCTTTTAATTCATATTTTTAACAAGATACAGCCTGACACTGACCTGAAAATTGCAATAAACGTAAGTAAATTTGAATTTCGCGGACTGCCTAGGCGCATCCCCCATAATCAGCTCTAAAGACCACAGTTTATAAACCTACTTCATGAAAACTTAAATTATTACTTCAATTCATCGTGAATGATGTAAAAAATTCTTTACCAAGCAAATGAAAAAATACTTCCATGGATTTCCAAATGTTGCTGCTTCACAGAGTGTACCTACAACTGTTTCATTGAAATCCAACTTTCAAAAGCTAAAAATGACCAGCCGAAAAAAAAGGAAATAAAAATTCGAAATTCATAAATCGAACGTGAAAATGAAGTATCGGCTCAAACGAGGTCCGCTCACCGTACGGCACACACGTCACAAACGCGTTCTTTGGCCGTCCAATTTGTCTGATTGACGGCCAGGGTCGGTTTACAAAGCTCAAAGACTGGCAACGACGCCATTGCTTCAAATAGAGCGTGAAAATTCAAATTGTACCTGTTTCTGTGACTGTTAAGGAGGTTTTACATACGTAACGGGTTTCTTTGAAGGAAGTCTGAGAAATTAATTGATAGGCAAATTAACACGCTTCGTCAAATTGCCGTGTTATAGCCACACACAACAACTGTCAAGGAATGACAGTTGTGATTTGAATATATTATGGTCAATTTTAAATAGGTAATCAATTAACTTAGCAATTAATTTCCCTGAGTTTATGAGGTGGAAACAGTTTTCAGTGATCCTGTCTTTATTTTGAGTCAGTTTTCCGACAGAGTGTAGGCTAGAGTCCTGATTTAAATAGATATTTGGCGAACATTGCGTGGTCTTTAGATAAAGACAGTGGCTCAAGCTCGACAAAAATTAAATGGTTTACATTAGCCCTAGAAAAAAAAGAATACTCACAATAAATACATTACTTTCTTAAAATAAAAATACCTATGTCGCTCAAAAGTTCTAAAAACAACGTTCCGTCATTTTCATAATATTATTTCATACATTTTAAATCCATTTGTGAAATTATTTCTTTTTCATAACCAATACGTGATATTTCCTCAGTTTATGTGAAGAGGGTATGTAAAGGCAGCACTCCAATGAAAGCGATGTAAGGCTAAGAGATCGTGCCTCAAAGAGATGCCAGCACGAATTGACAGGGTCCGCTAGGGCTGATGCCTGGCAGGGCCGCGGGTTGTTCGAAAGAGATACCGTGGCCCCGGCACAGGCAACTGAAGGAACACGGGTGGGTTTTAGTCAGTAAAAGTCTGACACGCCCTTCCGCTCAGCCCAGAGTGGGAGTGAAAGAAAGAAAGAAAATACGTTTATTTGCGGTAAACATGACGCACAAAAGAACAAATAAAGAAAAAAAAAACAATAAGAAATGGTTGACATGCGTCACATCCACACAAAACGGCTATCGCTCAGCATTTTGCTGCGACCCTATGCAAGACAGAGCCCCAGCGCTGGTTTTCAGCGACAGCCGGCGCCGACGTAATGACGTCGTCTGGTGCAGCAAACAATAATTCATCAACAAGTATTAAAACAATTATTTTTATTTTTAAACCAAACAGTTATTCGGACGCTGTACTGGTACAACGTACTTAAAGCAAAATAATAGAATTTAATTTAAATGTAATAGAAACAAACAGGAATATAGAAAACAGCAAAAAAAAAAAGGAAATAAACATGCTAAGAGAATATTATCCTCAATAAACGTTTTACGCTTTATGTAGTGGCAACATTTCGAAACGTCAAAACGGAGAGGTCATTTGATGATTTCCCACCTAAAAAAAAGAGATCGTATGTACAGACGCTAGCACATCAATCTACTATAATCTGTCAAATTTATTTTATAGATTTTCAACTTTATCGCTAAAGCATTAAGGCTCAAGGTTGATTGGGAAAATTTGACAGTTTACTGTTGGCGTATGTAGACCTAACTTAAATTGGTCCTTTGTATAACCTAAAAGAAGGATGATGGGCATCATCATTCTTCTAGCCGATCTCGGCCCCAGCGACTGTGCCTTACCACTTGTAGGTCGTAGGTTCAAACCCTGACACCTTTACTTTGTGTAAATTATTTCATCACCAATGCTCTCAAAACGGTGAAGGAAAACATACACACGGTTGGTGTATGTCACATGTCTTCGAGTTTTGGGTCTCACGATGTTTACCTCGACGGCACGGTTGGCGCAGTGGTTAAGCGATTGACTGCTGCGCTGCGTGTCGCGGGTTCGATTCCCGCACGGAACAAATATTTGTATGACCTACATGTATTTGTTCCGAGTCTGGGTGTTTTTCTATCTATAATATGTATGTATTTACAAAAAAAAAAATTGTATATAAGTAGTTTATCAGCCATCTTGTTACCATAACACAAACATTAGGTTGCTTAGCTTGGGACAAATGGTGCTGTGTGAAATGTCCAGGGATATTATTATTACCTTCACCGTTTTGAGAGCAGGGTGTATACGTTGCTTAATGTCTGTTTATTCTTCTTGACGTAAGTAGGTACAAACCTGCCGCTATCCCAAACCGGTGTGTACGTCACCTTACGTTGCCACGTAACCGATGGCATCCCCACCGTCATCTAGTTTTCTCTTTGTGCTGTTTCGTTCGGAACAGACTATTCAATACTGTTAGGATTGAATGCTGCATATACAGATCGAAGAAAATTCCTCCGCTATGTGGCTAGAATAGTATTAAATTAAATAATGAACAGAACAGCACGCTATTTGCTCATGAGCTTCGGTTTCGGGTTGCGGTTTTTTTGAGTACACGCTTCAAAATTACGCCCGAAGCGTAAAAATTCAGCTAAGTTTAGTCCTTGTATCTCTAAAGCTATAGTTTTCTAGGAGAGCGGTGATCGCCACATAGCGTCCATAATTTATCGTAGAATGAAGTAACTGAAAAAAAAAACCGGTCAAAAGCGAGTCGGACTCGCGCATCGAGGGTTCCGTACCATCATCCATAAATAAATATTTTGGATGTGTTACTTTACGTACAGTCCTTCGAAAGTGGGATAGACGGACAGGTGGACAGGTGGAAGGGCGAACAGGCGGACAGTACTTTACTATTATATCTTTATTGTTAATTTACAAATCTTAGCCACAACTGCTTATGGTGACTGAAAAACATTTCACCCACTCAACATTGCAAACTGTTATTATTTTTATATACTAGCTGACCGTCACATTTTTTTATTATTTTTTATTTTAATTTTCTTATAAACAAACGTTGTCCTGAAAATAACAAAAAAAAAGAATTACCCAATTTGGTGCAGTCGATCGGAAGTACATACATTTCGGTGATTCATTTTTATTTATATAGATTTATTCATTTAGTAACCGGGCCTATTAGGAACTTCATTTGTATGGGTACCTAAATAGTTCTATGCCCAGAAAAAACTACAACTGTGCTTCTGGTACTGGGGGGGGGGGCGGTTTTTTTTCATCTATCATCATAAGTCGAAAACTATGCGGCCTAAAAAAAAGAAAAATGTTTGAGAATGTTCAATCAACGCTCTTTCATTTAATACCTTATATGCCCTGTTGCAAAAAAAAAAGATATTTTTTTTATTTCTTTCTTATTTCCAAATAGTTGGGCAAATGTCATCTAAAACGATTCCAAATTTCAAGTTGATAGCATTAGTAGTTCTTGAAATATCCAGCTGTGCTAGACTGAGTCGCGCCATAAGGGTTCCTTTTTACCATTTTCGTACGGAACCCTAAAAACAAGATGGCGACGAGAGTCCCACTCAGACTTCCTTATTCTTACAGCTTCTTCATCGCACTGCATGCAGTTTGCACTCGCACCAATCGCACCACTCTTCATAACACAGGCACCTATCTCTTCGCCCGCAGTGTGCACCTCACCTAACGCCACCACGTAACTGATGGCATTCCCATGTATCTCTTTGTGCTGTTTCCATTCGCCGCCCGATCCATCTAAGTCTGCGACAGTTAAGTAACATATCTGTTCGCATTGATCCGTATTTTGTGTGGATTCCTGTAAATAACTGATGTATGCGACGTGTGTTCGCTTTGACGTTGAATGTGTTACGGAGTTATGTTTCGAATTGAATACGAGTTTTGTTTGTACCTATTTTGCAGCTCGTTGAATACAGCAAAGACGGTCTGTACAGACCAACCACCTATCATTGGTATTATAATTTGACATTAATGTCGTAGCAATACAGTTCCTTTTCAGTTATATTACTTCTGGTTCTTAAGATCACTGTGATTTGGAAAGCAATGCAATATCTGTCCAAATCTGAAATCTGAAATTTGACGGCACGGTTGGCGCAGTGGTTAAGCGATTGACTGCTGCACTGCGTGTCGCGGGTTCGATTCCCGCACGGAACAAATATTTGTATGACCTACATGTATTTGTTCCGAGTCTGGGTGTTTTTCTATCTATAATATGTATGTATTTACAAAAAAATAAAATGTGTATAAGTAGTTTATCAGCCATCTTGTTACCATAACACAAGCATTAGGTTGCTTAGCTTGGGACAAATGGTGCTGTGTGAAATGTCCAGGGATATTATTATTATTATTAAATCACAGTGATATTTGTTCTTATATGCTGCTGCCACTGAAGTCTGTCAAAATCATTGTAAAATGTAATCTTTATTCTAGATACAATAAGGTTGTTGCTGTTGGAGATGAAATATACAGTATGTAACAAAAACCCTGTTGTTCCTTGTAGGAGCGTATATATATACCTATAGGCTTACCATTATTGAAGTTATAATTTAAAAAAAAAACAATGGTGGCCGAACATTGTCCATAATCAGATAGTTTTTAAATTCGATACATTGTTACAAAATGTTTATAACATCTGAACTTACAAGTACTAATGGATCTAGCCTACGGTCGATAAAGATTGCCGCCGCCGGCGGCGGCCCCTTTGATTCGCGATAGCTAGACAGGTTGGCGCCAACCGCCAAAACACAAAGCAGGCGGCACGCACAAACTCCCTTTGAGTACGACCGCCACTAGCCGATTGTCCCCCCCTCACTGTCCCTCAGTCGCCCGCGCAACTTACGTCCGGACGGATGTATCGTACGTTGACAGAAAAAGAACCAAATTATTGTGATTTTGTGAGTGAATTCTGTGTGTGCGTTTTTTCCAAAATGTCTTATTCAAATGAGGAATATTGTAGTGTACCAAGAACGTTTCGCAACTCCAACGAACATAACTTTGCGTCGACTATGGCTTCCCAACGTCTCCACATACGGACGTTCAACATTGGGTCTGTGCACGGTCGAGACCAACATCGTATCGCAGGATAACCGAGGACTCGAGACCATGACATTGAGGAAGAAATCCTCGTGATGTTTGAAGAAGACCCTACGGAAGTACGTGCTTTGTGGGTAAACAAATTAATTTTAAAGTGTTAGTTATGTCCACAAATGACTAAATAGTTACTACGTAACAGATACTTCACTTAGTAGAAAATTAACTACTGCTATAAAAGCCTACTCCGTCTCGTCAGCAACCGCTGCATGCTAAAATGTGCCTAAATACTCAAACGTACAGTTGTGATTGCTTCACACCGCGCGATCCCACAGCACTGAATTTGGGCCGCAAACGGCCCGGACCGCTCGGCTGGGCGGTAGGTAATTATAACGTGCAAGTACATGGAGTGACGGAGGCCTGGTTATGTGTTTATTGTAATTATCAATCGTCAAACTTGATAAGGCAACTTTTTGAAAAATTCAAACTAACGTTCCCAAAGTGTTATCTATCAGTCAAACAGCTGAGTGATGTGAACGACACGTGACGAGTTCATGACCTTAGTGTAGTACGGTAGTGTGCGGCGCGGCGGGCGGCGACAAAGCGACCGGTTGCTACCTATTTCTCTTTGCAGGGGTGAGCAATCAGTGTTACTTTTCAAATATTTATTATAAAATATTAATTTTGATTTTTTTTTTTTCAATATTTTTATAATTGACTTACGTAATTACCATCGGATATCGATTCTGAAAACGTCCCTACTTGGAACAACAGGGTTTTTGTTACATACTGTATATATAAGGTAGCTAACTAATAGCTAATGTGCGGTTGGTACACTAAGCTCCAGAGAAACGGAACCCCCCTTGGTTAATGACATCAAACCGCTTCAGTTTTTTGTGGTATAACGTGAATGGCGCGTTGGTCTAGTGGTTAAGACTGCGGCTTAGCAATACGATGGTCACGAGTTCAAATCCGCGAATGAGATGTTTGATTTTTTCTAATTTAAGTTCTTTATTTATTTATTTATTATTATTTTTTAGGTTATTATGTGATTTTCATTAATTATTATTTAAGAAATCAAATGTTAAATTAGGAATGAGGTTTGTAAGAAAAGCTAGGCATGTTGCATAAACAATATTCATTTATTTCTTTATTTACATTTCTAGGACTTCATGGAATCCTTTTCCTGGTTGAGTATACAGTTTTCTATCTGTGTTAAATTGGGTTTATTTACTTAGAATATTAACTAAACACAAAATAAATACCCTGGGTGAGGTATAACGGTTCGTTTATAGATATTTCTAGAAACATAACTACAATATTTATTTATTTAAAGTTGTTTCAGTTTTTTCTATATTTTTTCGTATTATATACTTGTATATACTAGTATATATTAGTGTTAGTTCGATAAAATGTAAATAAAAGTATATAGAGAAAAATAACGTGCTATGTATTTTTAAAGTTGTGAAAACATAATTTTTATACTCTGTATGATCTTATGGGACAAAAACCCTTGTTAAAAAAATGAAATGTTGTCATTCGTGCCTGTGAATTACAGAGGAAGAACCAACATGCTAAACTATACAGTATAGCAATATACATCTTTCTCTTTTATCACATTTTCTTATAACCCATTTAACACAATATTATAGAAAAATATGTGAGGTCAGATATGCACCATCTGACATCTGACGTTAACACATTAAAAGACTACTTGTAAACAGGAGTAACTGGATTAATATTAATAAAGGTTGTTTATTTTTGATTAACTACTAATGATCCCACAAATATTGGGAATTATTAACACTTGATCATGTTCCAATTAAATTTTATCAGATAAGTTACACAATGAATCTGCTGAGTAAAACCCTAATAATAACGAAGAGGATGACCGTCACTGTCTATTACTTCTTGAAGAGGACTTCGTGCCCAAAACCATATTAAAGCATGCAGCACACACGCTACATCAGTGCTAAGCGACACTCCAAAAGTTTCAGCACTTGAACGCGTAGTTTTGAAGGGTTCCACCGAGTGAACTTCCACAATGTTACGGTGTCGCTCCGATTCATTAGTGTAAGCAATTGGACGAGGGCCTTGGCGATCACATTTCACATCACCCGTCGCTTGATACCTTTGTATCCATCTACGAACTGTTTTTCTCTGTAATGAAAATGATAATATTAGAAATACATTAAAAAAAAAACAACTTGTAAGTAATAGTGCAATAAATCTTACCGTTGCCCATATCTCGTGCTATTTTCTTTATGCTTTGTTCCTGTTCTCAGAGAACAACAATTTTAGCCTTGAAAAAAGTAGTTAATCGCACCATACTATCGGTTAATAAAATCGACTGTTCAAAAACTTAATAAATCGGATAATATTACGACGAAGATATTACACACAAGCGGATCGGCACGAAAACGAAACGATTTGTAAAGTAATTATACCCTCAATCACAGTTTAGTAAATAAGGCGAAGAAGTATTCTAAATTCAACCTTAACTCGCAGTTCATACAGCAGTTAAGTTTCTGAAGTAAAATGACGGTAGTGCAATAATCGGAATCAAGCACATTCTATTCAACCAAACAAGAAATCTATGCTAATTTCAACCTTATCTTTTAGTTAATTGAGGAGTTACGTGGATGTTGAAATTTAAACCTTAATACCTCGAAGATTAGGCCGTTATCAACCTTGTTCGATAAAAGGAGTAATGCTGTTAGAATTTTCGTTGAGATTGACAACTGAGCCAATAGCCTAGTGGTATAAGGCGCGGTCTAAATGATCGGCTGGCGTCTGATGATGCGGGTTCGTATCCTCAACCGTACGTAAAGTGTCTTTTTGAAAGTTATTCTTGGTATATGGTTCGGCCAGAAGCCGAAAAAAGACCATATTATTAAAAACATGCAAATAATAATATGTGATCGGTGGATCGGTGGATCGGTGGATGCTCGGGCAGATATGGGTGCGGCGGCCGGGGAGGGAGCTGCTCGGGGCCAGAGTCACGTGACGCGCCTGCCGTCGCTCGGGCGATAATCTTTAAGTGTTGGGATGGGTCGTTTACTATGACGCTTTCTGTACCTATAAGTATTCTATATCGAACACAGGACAATTAAAGTTGTAGCTGTTAAAAAAATCGTCCACGAAAAGGATTGCAAATATTTGTGACAAACATGATTTTTTTATTTAAAGCCGTCATATTTCAAACTAATCTCACACTATACTGATTTTTTTTTTCAGACGGCTTTCCCTACTAAGCAACATTCTAAAGAAGATATATTATCTATATTCTAGGACATGTGTCTAAAGATGAAAATTATTATAAATATATTTACAACTGTGTTGAATTAGGTACATTTGCTTCTCTACTACTTCTTTTGGATTAAAAGCCCCTTAAAATTAATCAATCATAACTCCAAAACCCACGATAATCATAACATCAAGTCAAACACCCCCATTAATTAAGGAAAACCAGATAAAATGACAGAATACACGACCTCTCTCTTCAAAAAGCGAGTAGGTACTGAGCTTATCCGTCCAAATCCTTTGATTACACCTAAACAAGAGAACGCCAATCCAATTTCTTAATTCAAATTTACGAATGATTCCATCGAGGGGACGAAATTTAAACTTGGAATCAACGAAGTTGAACGAAGAGATTAGTTGGTGGCGCAGATTGGTCCTTACTTTTAGCAGAGTGACTAATAGTACTAACCTTTTAGTTCTGTTTTTGAATAATATATATATTTTTTTTTTAATTTCAGAGAAAACTTAAAACCGTTTTTTGGGGAAATTGCAGTAGAATGTAATGAAGTCAGAGTATTTGAGAATTTTACTTTAATATCAGTCAGTTTAATATCAGTGTAGTTACTTGAAATATCAGTCAGGTTTTTTTGTGTAAACTTCACAGACGTGGTAAGTAGGTATTGATATCTTAGAAACACGATAAAAATAAATATTAAGTAACATTTCAAGTAATAACAGCGTAACTCAAAAACAAGAGCATCAAAATTTTTTTTGATCGTATTTAGATATAAACCCATCACGTCTGCGGAGTTCCGCTAGGTAATTTAATTTGAGACATATTATACATAATTCAGTTTAAAACTCACTATCAATAAAAATATTTTCATCATTAGATTATAAAACAAGGGCTGATTTCAAAATCAAAATCAAAAGTCATTTATTCAAATAAGGCTGAGAATCAGCACTTTTTGAACGTCAAAATTACAAAAGACAGTCCCCCAAAAACGCCCGCCCTTCACCACTTCCTAGTGCTATCGCTGGGAAGAAGAAGTTAGTAGGTATTATTCAATTGACCGATCATTTGTATTCGTGGAATAAAATGGACGTCTGACAGTTTTTGTATGGGAGAACTGTCAAAAATTCAAAATTATTCCTCCGAGTTATCTGGCGTTGGAAAAATCAGCCCATAGACACTAGATACTGCAACAAAGAAAAGTTAGTTCTGAATGTCTTTCATTTTTCAACTCTACACCTCCAATTTTCCATTCAAAGTAGGCATAAAAACCAAACCTTACCATCTGCGCAATTTAAAATTCAAATTCTTCAGAACACCAATAGAACACGAACGATATTCATCTCGCGGGGTTCGTCGGTTGTTTCCGTGAGCGCTCGTGCGTTTCCGCCACCACTCGGACATCGGGGGCGTATTAATCGTAATTAACCAACTCTGCCTGATTAGCGAGGTTCCCTAATACTTAAAATTTACTTGAGTTTACTTTCTTGCGACGCTCTTAGCTCGGGTAGGGATGGGATGAGATTACTGTGGATAAGATTTTTGGAATTATTTTGTGTTTTTGTGGCTTTTAATTCAGTAGCTTATATTTTACTGTTGATAGGGGATCGAAAGGAAGTAAGATTTCTCAGAGTGCTTGAGAATACTTTTGCTAATAAATAATTATTTATTTATATAATATTATAAATTCTTGTAATCAGCTTGGTGATTGCATAACACATTATCAGTAGGAATGGCTTTAATTTGACAGTTCAACAACATTCATTGCGTTATTTACGTTGTTGAGCAGACAAATTTTTCGATCTTATGAAGCAATGGGTTAGCAATATCCTTCAAAATGTTTCAGATTGAGATCGATGGTGTCTTACGCAATTACAGTGCAGTATCTTCCTTCACGTAAGAAACACTTGTTTAAAAATAACTTTTTGGGCCAAATTTTAACATTTACAAAATGTCTGTCCCAAAATGTCATCCACTTTGACGAACAAGGGGCCATGCATAATTACATGACATGAATTTCACGATCCCCCATCCCTGTCACAGGTGTGAGGTGGTCATATTTGTGTGGTCATATTTTATAATTTTAAATTAAACCTTATAATAATGAAGTTAGCATTGGTAAAATTTAAGTTTTTTATTAGAGTTAATGTTTTGATACTAAAGGCGACCTCAAGACAACGGATGACCTAAAGAAGGTTTCTGGGACAGACTGGATGCGGAAGGCGGAGGACAGGGTGTTGTGGCGCAGCCTGGGAGAGGCCTATGTCCAGCAGTGGACTGCGATAGACAGAGTTGATTGACTAAAGATTTATACATGTGACATCACGAAGCGTATGACTTGTCCCTCCCCTTGTCACATATTCTGGATCCCTGTCTCCCCCTCAAAATGACGTAATTTGATCATCAGATTAGATAGGTACCAGATTTTCACGAAAATTTTCATGCGTTCTAACACACAACATAACCAAAGCACGCCTAATCCTGTAATCCCAAAAAAAGTACATTCACGCACGAAATACACTAGCATTATAATAATCCCGGTGTTATCCACCTTATCCCCGTCGCGGTGGGTGGCAGGGAGGGGGATGATACCAAAGTATGATTCAACATTTAAATGTTAAACAGCGCCCGAATTTGCTGCGGTGCGACGACGTCTTATAAGAGTATATAGAGCCACAGAAATGGTGATGGGTGGGAGGAAATAATATTTTATATTATTATTTTGTGTGAGTGGATAGGTACTTTAGGGTTTTAGGTGTTAATTTTACGTAATGGAACGCGTTTGTTAGTTGTTCTTTGTAGAAATGTTTATTATAATTATTTAGATGTTTCAAATTTGTACGTATTACACATTGGTGTGATTTTTTCACGGATTTGTAACATATTCTCTTTCAAGTAGCTAAGATTTATTAAACATAGAGCTTTGATGTAATTTCATATAAATAGTCAAAGATCAGAACATTGTCCTGTCAAATTAAGATAATCCATAGACAAGTTTAGATGTGATTAAAAAATTGGCTAGTCTAGCGGTGACTGATTTGACAGGACTACACTAATATTTATCTTCTATCCTTTTCTTAATGAAATTGAAAGAAAAATATGCACTGAACTTAAATTATGTTTAGTTTGTGAACAAGGGAATCGGCGCCATCGGCTTATAACATTATTAGTCGTAGTATGTACATTTAAGCTAGGGTTTATGGTTTTCCAAGCAAAAAGACTGAAAACAGGCAAAAACGATTCCTAAGAATGGTTATTATATACAGGATGGTAGGGACATTGTTGCTCCGGTCTGGAATCTATTGTGGTTATAGTTTGCACGTCGATGTCTCTGCCGCCTTGTATTTTTAGACAAATTTGTTCTGACGAGTTTGCTTCAGTAATGCCGATGAATATGTGTAATTAAATGTTTATTTTCATTAACATTTCTGTGCTCAACTGTACCGCATATTGTAAGTTAGCTACACCTTTGAGATATTCTTCTAAAGAGCATGAATAAACTCTTATAGTCGCCCTGATGCTTCTTGATACTTGGCTCTTAAATAATATGCATGATAATATCTGTGAAAGTCGCAATTTGTAAAGACATTTCTACAATTACGTAGGTCTTAAGACTGCGTGAGAAGTTGGAGTTTTGCCGTGGATGTAATAATAGATACCTCTGCATCATGTCCTTAAAGAAGGCTGGGTTTTTCAAAAATAATTGCTCAGTGGCAATAGCTGGTAGAAACATGAATGACAATAGTTTACAGCTTCAATACAAGAAATTATAGTATAACTAACTGCACCCCACGGTTGCACCCGCATAAGTTTGGATCCCATTGGAATATCGGGATAAAAAGTATTATATGTGCTAATCCTGGTTATAAACTATCTGTGTGCCAAATTTCATCCAAATCCGTTCAGTAGTTTTGGCGTGAAAGAGTAACAAACATCCATCCATCCATACAAATTTTCACGTTTATAATATTAAGTAGGATTATAGTATACCTATAAGACTGAAAGTCTGAATGAATAATAAAAAGAGCTAAAAGAATAATAACTAGTTATAGAGTTACAATACTGTTGGCGCTGTTGCTTGCCTTTCTATAGCATCCCATACTTGACGCTAAAAATAACACAGCATTTTTTTTTGCGTTAGAATGATTAAAGATTATAATTATTCGCCATATCGCCTTGCCTCGTTGGACTAGTGGTTGTAAGCATGACTGCTGAGCGTGATGTTCTGGGTTCGATTCCCAGATTAGGCAAAGCCATTGCCATTGGGTTTTTTCGTTAGAAGTTTCTCAGTAGCAGCATGGAGTCTAGGTTTGTTCCCAGTTAGTGGCATTAGGCTCGTCAACAACATAACTGGCGAAATGTGGATGTACTAAAGCTAAACCTCTTTCTAACCCTTCGGGTAAAACAACCTTGATGTTATAATATTTTATACTTATCATTATAATTATTTGCAAGTATCAAAACCTCTCACCGCACTAAACCCAAGTATCTCAGATGGAGGCGACCCGCCGAAATAAATAAAGTTGCAGAGAGACTCAGTAATTACTTACACGCAACTTATACACTTGTGTGCTTAATTATACCCATCTGTTGGCGAGTTATCATTCATTATGGACGTGACTTTACTGGGAGGGACATTAAATGGATTTTGATTGGGATAACTTTGGTTAGTAACTAAAGTTTTTTGATTATTAACTAGTAATCCGCCCCTGCTTCGCACTGGTTCAATGGTGATATGTCAAAATGTCAAGATTCCTATATAATAATAATTATAATAATTGTTTATTGAAATAATTGATTTACATAAATATTTACAAAATTGGGCCTAAAACTAGAGGTAGGGAAGAAATAATTGGATTCTACCTGAACTAGGAATAAACCTGTATCTCAGGTAGGTATCTCACTCAAGTGCTTATACATAAGTATTATCTAAAATTCCTACAAATTGTTAATAATTTATCTACTTTAATTATGGTTATATTCAAATTGAGCAAAATAGTATGCTACTTGCATCATCGTAAGACATTTTTTGCATACACATTCTATTATGATTTTTGCAATGTTACATTTTTAATTAGGTTGCGTTTATTTTGTCATACAGAAAAATTTGCCGTGTCAACAAAATGTCAAGATTGCATGTTTACAAATATAAATTGTAAAAACGAATAAAAACTAAAATTAATTTTACGGATTATAACTAGTAAAAGACAAAATACGAATAATTATATAACATAAAGTAAAAAAGGCTTATAAACTTAGGCGGTCTTACGCGACGTCATTATAATCTATAGAATTAATGTATCTTGTCTCAGCTATTTTCTTTGCAGGACATCCTTGGTCGCCTGTTTTGTGATTGCTCGGTTTTTTAAATCGGTTTTTTAATATGCTGTATCCAAGTTAAATATTAATTTATTATAAACGAAACCTACTGGAATAACTGCTCTAAATTATAGTGAAAACCACATCAACATCCATCGTGAAGCTTAAAAGATCTAAGCGATCACACAGACAGTGTAAGTAAGTAAGTGACTTTGTGTTTTCTTGTCTGTTTGTATATGTGTGTGTATTAATGGTGTAGTTCAATGTTCAAATACACTCCTCTTTCAAACTTTCAATCCCACGAACTATAAGCACCACAAAACTTCCACCCAGCAGCCTGACACATGGAAACAGAAGCAATTCTCTCCAGAACTTTAAAACAAAGCGACATAATGAAGCCCTGTGTCTTGAGATGAGGTCGTTCTGATCAGCGACGCAATCTGGATGCCGCGGAGTTTACACTTAAGACTATGTATTGTGGCCTGGTTTGGAGATAGTTTCGAAAAGAAGGATTTTTTAGCGTAGAGGTAAAGCTTTGGTTTCCTAAGAAAGTGGACAATGGTCACATAACAAAGCTACTGTGTCCTAGAAGAGGTGTGAACGCCACACGCGGCCGTAATGTCCAAATATAGAGCGTTTTTTGACACCCTAATGTCAAATACTGGTGAAAATGACAGATTTTCATGACAAACGTTATAATATGACAGAATCGCTCTTCTAAGGAAACCATAGCTTTAATTATGATACGTGATATTTATTTTGTAAATTGGGTAAAAATAACACTTTTACACGTCTTTTTTTTTCAAACTTGATGAGAAATAGGTGATATTGAAAAAAAAACCAACCCCCCAAACCCCAAACCCCCCCCAAACCTTTAAATAAATAAATACCTTTTGCAAGATTTAATTAAACTGCTTTATTAGTCACAAAATTTGTAATGGCGTAACACACTAGGGTAAAACCGGGATAGATGCCCCACTTTTCGAAACTGTTTCATTATTTGAATACCAAACATATTTGCTTAGATTGACCCTGTAATATAGTTAGTTTAATCATTCATAAAGCTTTAGAAACTGTATTTATTTACCTAACCATTACTGGTTTTGCAAAAATGTAATTCTTGCGAAACACATTTTTTGGGGATAGGTGCCTACCTATATGGATAGATGCCCCACTATGAAATCACTTAGGAGGATAGATGCCTGTGATGCGGGATAGATGCCTTTTTAAATAATCAACAAGAATACGTAATCACAATGTAATATTTATTTATTATCTTCATGTGTAGGTAATATAAAATGCTTAACCATAATTATATTTATGCATGTCTTTAACAAAAAATACAAAAAAACTGTTTAATCGATAACATATTAAAACTATCATATAGAATCATCTCAAACGAAACATTCCCGTTTTAACGTAGAAATAATTATTTAACATTAAAAAAAAATCAACATTCATATGAATCTCTAACAAAATAAAAATTAATAATTTCGTTTAACCTTAGTAATTATTTAAACATTCAAAAAAATCAACATATTCGTAAGGAACTATCCTTCATTAAGTGGAACCGGACATTTTAAGTTTTCCACATCTTGAGCAATAGTTCTTAAAAAGTGTGCATGTTTCGTGCAGCCACTTCTGACACATAATACACTGGATCCAATCAGATTTAGACTTCGTGTTATTATAGGTATCGAAGCATTCTACGCAAACATTTTCATCTATAGCATTAGTCTCTTCTAAT
This sequence comes from Apamea crenata, assembly GCA_949629185.1. Lineage (NCBI taxonomy): Eukaryota > Metazoa > Arthropoda > Insecta > Lepidoptera > Noctuidae > Apamea > Apamea crenata. The sequence goes on from OX451375.1 coordinate 3,066,154, forward strand.
TTATTTTTTTTAGTTTTTTTCACGGGTAGTCCTATGGTTTTTTTACCTTTTTCGGCATTAGGTGAGAGGTGATCTTCATTTTCACTGTTTGAGCTATAAATAGCTAGTCTTTTACGTAATCCACGATCCTTGTTTACTTTTAAATAATAATCATTTTCTTTATGACTGCAATCAGTCACGTCACCGTCTGTTTCTTCACTTGAGTCATAGTTTTTCTTTGGTTTTCCTTTCTTATTTTTATTTTTTTGTATTTGTTCTTTGGCTTTTTTATTTGCTTTTTTTATTGTTCGTCTTTTTTTGGTAGCTTCAGTCTTGTTTATCTTAGATTCTATTTGTTTCTTTTTCCTGTCAGCAATATCCCTTTTTTCTTTTATTTTTTCTCTAGAATTGAGAATATCTGCCGATTGTTTAGCTCTCCTTGCTAAAGTCAGAGGAATTTGTGGTATTGGTGATGCTTCGACTAAAAATTTAGAAGGTGTTTCTTTTTCTTCGTTATTTAGAATCCGTATTAGTGAATCATCACCTATATCAACAATATCAATAATCGTATCTTCTAAAATCTGAGGGTCGATCAAAAGGCTAGGTGAGTTTCGGTTGAATGAAGTTGATGGCATATTGGGTGGTGTTATGTTCAGGTCTGCGACATACAAATATTCGTTTTCAAATGTAGTTGGACAATCAATTGAAGAAATCGGAGGTATAGTTGTTTGTGTTCTGTGTTCAACTTCAACATGCTCACAAGGTTCTGCATTTTCGTTTAAAGAAGATGTTTGAAGAAGCGCTGTTGTAGTTTGATGTAGCACACAGGGTTGATCAGGATCATTGTCACTGCGATGTGCAATATCAGATATAGTGAAAACAGAATCGGGCAAAGCATTAGGATTTAGTGGATAAATCCCACTTCTTCGAAAGCCAGCAAGAGCATTTGCAGGTGTAGTAGCGCGTATCCATGCGTTGCGTATAAGGGTTCCAGCATTATAACGGCTTATCTTTTTATTTGGATTTGCGCGCATAAACTGATTAGTCTCATGATTAAAGTATGTTTTAAATGGCCCAAACACCGCTACGTCTAATGGTTGTAAAGCTGAGGTAGTGTGGCTGGGTAAACATAACAAAATAATATCGTTATCAGAAGCAACTTGCAGCATGTCTGGTGCGGATGAATGAGATGAGTGCCCGTCTAAAATAAGCAGAACCTGACCTTGCGGTTTCAAAGCTATGAAGTGTTCCGTAAGCCACTTATAGAAAAGATCGGTATTTATGTATGCCGACTTTTTGTTCATGTACACTTTTGAGCCCAGTGGTAGACCGTTCTCGAATTCTGGTTTCTTATTTACACCTTTAATTATTACTACTGGTGGGAGAAAATTACCAATGGCATTGCAACAGGCTACGATAGTCATTGTTTCACCTTTCTCCGCAGATGTAACTGAATTTACTACTTTTGCACCTTTCTTTGCAACAACTTTGCCAGGCTTATTGTTAAGCTGAACTCCTGATTCGTCCATATTATAAATCCTTTCAGGCTTATCCAAGAGATCATTATCGGCCAGGACTTTTGTCAGAAGTTCATGAAAATTATTCACTTCTTCTCTGCTAAGACCTTTAGCCCTAGCGACAGATAAACCTTCTGCTTGCCTAATAGACAACTCTGGATTTCGCTCAATAAAACTTTTGAACCATTCATTCCCAGCTATCTGGTTTTCATTATCAAAATTGTGTTGAATCTGTAGCTTTTCGGCAAATTGGTATGCTAACGTACGTATAGATCGTCTATCTGGGGGAAATCCCGCGTCGCTAAGCTTCAAAATGTGCGCTACCAACCTTTTTTCGTGTTCAAAACCCAGGACAGGATGTTTTCCCAAAGTCAACTTAGTTTGGTTTTTAATAGCGTAACGCCTTCGCAATGTTCTGGATGGAATCCCAAATTGTCTGGATATTTCATTGATCCCCAATTCTTTTTTATCCAATTCATGAAAAGCTGACTGTAACTGCTCTGTTGTCCAAGAAACTACTCGAGCTCGTACGCCCTCCTTTCTTTTGTATTTCCTTGGCATGGCTCACCTACAATAAGCAAAGTAAGTATAAATAAAACACAGTATCTACACTCATTTCTTTACATTCGAATTATGAAATTAAAGTTGGATACATTTTTTTTGGTGTTTTTTTAATATTCTACTATTAGGAAATACCAAAATATTCACGACTATGACTTTTAAATACTTTGATAAGGCTCTTGCAGTATAGAGGGATAGATGCCCCTAAAGTCAACTATCCCTTGTAAACTCGGGCCAACTATCCTTTTCACTAGGGATAGTTGCCTCTCATTATTTTTTATATAAAATAAATGCAAACATCAGTGATTGACTCTTAAATGTATTCTTAAAGAACCAATGTATTAAAACCATTCAAATAAAATGTAATCATTTAACTGTTTATAAAGATATGGAATAGTGAATACTTACGTTTGAAATTTTGAAGCGTTCGTCGCGTCCGCTGCGAATGTAATTCGACACACAAGCGAGAAACGTCCGTCTAGCACAACAACTCGCGCGTCACTGAGGTGGGGGGTGCATGTGGCGCGTATGTAAACAACGAATTTGCTGTTTCGTTCTCTGGTAGTTGAGTTTTTAGAAACGAGGCATCTATCCCAGCGCGGCATCTATCCCGGTTTTACCCTAACAGTAGAAATGGCTTCGATTTTGACAGTTTAACGACATTCATTGCGTTATTTACGTTGTTGAGCAGATACAATTTTCAAACATTTATGAAGCATTAGCATTAGCGCATTAGCGATATCCTTCAAAATGATTCAGATTGTGATTGATAGTGTGCTATGCAATTGGGGTGATGGCTTGGGGGCTTAATACCAACTCTTATAGCAGGGTAGAAGTTGAAGTGCACTGCTTTTTTGTACTAAGTCCTTATTTTCCTCCACTAAGTCATAGAATAAAAAAGTAGTGCAGTTCAACTTCTGCCCTGCTCTAAGAGCTGATGGTAAGCCCCCAGGATAGTGTTTTTGCAGCAGAATAGAATTCTTAGCAGCAGCCTGGTGTCTGGATTTATGCCCGGATGGCGATAGGCTCGTCGCTATTACTAAACACAACTAACGAAATGTACCATAAACTTCTACCTACCCCGTCAGGAATTACAGGCGTGTGTACGATAAGTGTAATTTTGAAGATTTATAAAGCTGATATAAAAATAAATATTTCAACATTTAACAATACCGCTCCCTTGCCAAAATGTAATATCCTTAAAAACTCCCACGTTCCACATTCAAAAATATTCAAATTCAAATTCGGAGTTATCCGAGAACGGAGTTTGAAACCGTTGATCGGGCAGGAAACGGAAAGGGCGGGAAATAATTAGCCGTCGCCGGCGCTCGCCGCGGGCGAAGGAAACGCTCCATACAGCCAGGCTGTAACTCCACGAACGAACGAGTTGTGAATTTTAGGATTCACACTTTTTTTCCTTTGCCTTTTTTTATTTTTTCCAACGTTAAATTTTTAACGAGACCTATTTGGAGAAGTTGACGGTTTCTATCTGCGAGGAAAATTGTTTTTGAAACTTTTAGTGATTCCAATACTAATACTATGCTTCTGTAAAGTGTTTTACTTGGATAATAATGTTCCAATATGTGTGCACTTCCTGACTTTTTGAGGTGTTGTAATCTATACAGGGCGGCATGACATCGACGCGCAAACTGTAACCATGAATTCAGCATATGATTCTTGACTCAGCGTAGAAATGTCTGCTGTTTTATAGAAAAATGTAATATCTACGCGGTCAAAATGTGTGAAACAGTAAATTTATTTTTAATAAGTTTAATAACGAAGTGAGCCCAGAATCAATTTTAATCCATGTTATCAGGTTGCGCGTTCATGTCCCTGCCACCGTTTGTTAGTAAGCGCATCACTTGAGAATGGGTGGACAGATTTGGCTATTTATGGCTTTAAAATGTTAATAATAGTCCGAAGTCCGTTAGGTTTTATAGAAAGAAACATTAAAAAAAATTCCCGGAAATATTTCAAATTCGGGAAAAACCGACTCCCTTTTTTTCTACGGGATTTTTGTATGAATAATGGAAAATTGGAAGGACGACTGTCGGGTCAGCTAGTTCTTAATATTTTTACCCTCTGTTTTCATGCGTGTGAAAATGTACCAGTGTGTTTTAAATAGCGCGTGCAGCACCGTACCATTGATAGAAGTGCAACTTCTTAAAAGATAAAGACAGAGATAATTGTGTCTTTCTTCTCTCTCATGTAACGAAATGTGCCTAAACGTGACGCATCCTTGAAACACTCAATTCTCGTCCAATTATAGCATCGCCGCCAAAGAGGTCTCACTTAAAAAGAAACAAAAAATAAATTTCAGCCAATTAGCCAGCGAGTATTAAATTCAAAACAATCATTATTTATTACAAAACAACCGTCTCCCAATAAACCCTCTCCATTATTTCTCAGAAAACAAAAGCAAAAATAATAATTTTAAAAGCTTTAAAACAATTGTTGGCAACAATTACCCTTCGGTCCAGGGTTCGCTACCATCCTCTTTGTTTCACCCCCTATTGAACGAACGAGGGCGGAAAATAGCCGGATATAAACTTTCCTATCAACTCAGAAACATTTTATAAGTTAACCCCGCGAAATTGTATTATGTAAGTTTGAAGGTACGAAAGTAGCCATCTTGTTTTTTCTTTTTTCTTTTTAAATAGGAACTCGTTCATTGAGCATTGTTGTGGGTTCTTTATTTGAATTTCGAATGGACTGGGGTCGTTTGCGAGTTGTGGACTGATTGTCAGATTGGAGATTGGAATGAACGCCATTTTGTCCAATTCGTCTATGCTCTAAGGGCTATTTTACCTTACTTTTTTCAGGAGAAACGGTAGACGTCATCTGTTTATTGATAGTAGATTTTCTAATTTCTACATTTGCTTACTAGCCATAGTGCGAAGAAAATTCATAATTGGTGGCCTATTTGCCTACAATTTAGTTTCCGATTGAAAACCGGGAAAAGACAAGAAAAATAGACACTTCGATAAATACATTATCAAATCAAATCAGTCTTAAGACTTCAGTAAGCTCATCATCTGCCTAGCCTTTATGTTGGGTCCGGCTTCCAGTCTAACCGGATGCAGCTGATATTTTACATGGAGCGGCTGCCTATCTGGCCTTTACAACCCAGTTACTGGGTAATTCGATGATGTCCCTTTGACACATAACAACTGTTAAAAATCTACAAATGACAGCTGGGACCAACGGCTTAACGTCCTTTCCGGGGCACAGAGGGATCTCGATATTTAATTGATGGTCACCCATCCATAGACCGACCTCGGCAAGTGTAGCTTAACTTTCGATCGACCCATCCGGCTGGTATTATTTAGCCTTGGCCCTCTCAAACGGACACTTTATTCAATACATTATTAAATCAAATCAGTCTTAAGACTCCAATAAGCCAGTTCTGAAATTATCAATCTAACTTTTAATATAATCATACCTACACAGAACGCCCCTCCCCTTAATTATAACATGTGTTACAAACGTAGAAAATCGAATAGAATCCAGGAATCCAGTAATCGACGTCGTGTCACCGCGCGCACATTCACGTCACTTCCCATTTCGCGAGTGGCAACACTGAGATATAGCGCGGTTAGAGGCGAGACGCGTGAGAGATTGTAGAGGGTTCTGTAGATCTATATCTTACATGTTTTTTTTTTTGTAATTGACGGCTTCGTAAAATTCTAGTCGGGGAATATGAAATCATAGACTGATAGTGTTTGCAACCAGTTAAACCTAATCTTGTCTTTTGTTTCCAAGTTTGTGACGTTGACAAAAATACTTGTCTTTGGCAGGGCGACAAGAATAATTTTTCAGATTCATAACAGACTAGAAGGCGGGGCGGGGAGGGTGGTGGTGTTTAAGACATGGCATACATTTTGTAGGTTTTAGAATCGGACAATTTTTGTTTTGTATGACCTAAAAAGAAAATTTGACACAAACATGACGCAAAGAACACAAACACAAAAAATAACAATTTTTATAAAAACATGAGTCACATCCACGCAAGACGGCCATCGCTCAGCGTAATGCGTAACCTATCTTTTGTAGGACGTGTGCGTTGCCGCATTCGATCGCTACTGTTTCATTTGGGTCCTAGAAAAGCTCGGCCACTGATTATATACCGTCTGCGTACGCTCTATGGCAAAGGTCCTTAGCACCTCTTAGGCACAATAGTAAAAGAAAGAAAAGAATGAAAGAAAAAGTATTTGTTGCGACTCGTAAAGGATCACCACAACACAAAAGATCAGTATACTAGCAAAACCTAACATGATAATATATCACCCCAAAATCAACAGACCAACTAAATATCGTTTCACATCTTCGCTCACTGAATCCTAAACGAAAAAGGGGACCTGTCGGAAAATGGCGCGTTATTATCTCAGCTAATAAAAATTCAGCGCGCGAAAATCCCCGCGCTGCGATTGGTCGACCGTCCCTCGGGCACCCCCGCCATTGGTCGGCTATGCTGATTCCATTTTCAAATTAACTTTCTCTGCCACCGTCGTTTTCCAGTTTAGGTTAGGTGTGAATTTATTTATTTCATTTCGTTTTTATTACGTGTTGTTTTTGTAGAGATGTGACTTCTTTTTTTGAAATTAGAAAAATTGAGAATGTTTTTTTTTTATTTTGATGCCATAGAGTTTTAAAAGCTTTGTTCTTTTTGTAGTGAGGACTTTTTCGTCGGTTTCAAATTACATTTTTATTTTTGTATGGGCTGATTTTTCAATCATCCTGATTCGAGGAATAATTTTGAAATTTTGACAGTTATTTCATACAAAAATTGTCAAACGTCAATTTTATTCCACGAATAAAAGTAATCTGGCGATGAAAAAATCAACCCTAAAAGAAATTTACTTTGTTTTTGTTCGTTGACTGGTAATTACAATAATATAGGTAATATATAGTAGTTAGTCTTTGCGTTTAAGGCTGTAAGTCTTGCTAACATAATTATCATAATAAATAGACCCGTTTATAAAATGTATCATCATAAAAAATAATATTGCACCATTTTTATTCAAAGTACAGTCAGCTCCACATTATGCGTTCGCCAGTGACAAATCCAGGCGTACACTCAGCCAAAATACATCGTTATAATAAAACTAGTTTACGACGACGATTCCAAGCTGCGCTTAACTTTTGCACGTTCATATTTGAAATACTTTCAGTACTGTAATTTTGATTTTCTGAAAAAAGGTTGTTCCAGATAAATTGGACGTGAAGGGTTTTTAGTAGAACCCAAGTAATTTTGTAAATGGTTCCGCAGTCTTTTCGTATCTTCTGATTTTTCATAAATGATGATTTTTATGATTTGCTGTAGTTTCTATGTTGAATTTATTTGAGACCCTATCTTTTTTACATGCACGCGTTTTTGTGGCAGCAAATAATTTTTTCTTTATACTTACGTCAAAGAGCATAATAAGAGATACGTTTTCATATGTATCTTTCTTAAGTATCTTTACAATCAACGTCTCCTGGAATGAAGCGAAAGGTTCATCATCATCATTTCAGCCGAAAGATGTCCACTACTGGACATAGGCCTCCCCCAAGCACCTCCACTTCGACCGGTTCTGTGCTTCTCGCATGCAACGGGTTCCTGCGGCCTTCACAAGGTCCTCGGTCCACCTTATGGGAAGCCTACGGTAGCTACTCCAGAACCTATTGAAACGATATTGCCGCAAATGCAGCAAAAAGATCGAATATCATGCATAATGTCATACCTACCGATTTAGGTCGACGAATTGAACAAATTAGTTGCCCAAACCTGAACGTACACTGGCACAAAATAACACTGCGTTACATGAAAGCCGTCCACATTACCGACTAAATTGGAATACCGCGTAATACAAGCCCTATTGGAAGGGTTGCCATGTCGGCTGTGGCGTGGGATAACTCCTGTTATTATTATGAATCATAATTATACGGTTTTGGGCAGTATATTTGACCAAGGTTTTGAAATGGGAACTGTTAGAGTGTGAGTGGGTAAATAGTGTTTTGAATGTTCAGTATAGGTACGTAATCTATTTCTGCTCTACCACTATATATCTACTTAATTATGTAGACATAGTTATGACGTTATAATATTGCTGTTTTGTTTTGCTATCTTTTGATGTGCAGAGAGCCGGTAGTTTTGTTTATCCATACTTAGGGCTGATTTTTCCATCGCCAAATAACTTATTTGAGGAATAATATTGACGTTTGACAGTTTTTGTGAATGAAATAACTGTAAAATTTTCAATATTATTCCTCTAATAAAGTAATCAGATGATTGACATATCGGCCCTAAATATCATGAACTCGAAAATAACTCTGTATGAATGTTACCTTTTCCCGCTTAAACCACTGAACGGATGTCTATAAAATTGGCAAGGAGATAGATGGCGTCCTGGGGAAGGCCATAGGCACTCTTTGTCCTGGTAGCACGTTCCCGTGGGATAATTTCTGACATCCACGCGTGTTAATAACCTTTACAGAAAATCCTCAAGACTCTTAACAAGATATCCACCCTATTAACAAGGGCCGGGTAAGACAGCGGCGGTGGGGGGTAATTCACAGCTGTAGGGGGGGGGGGGGGGGGACCAAGTTAAACCTCTTTACTGCGAGCAGAATTGAGTCGCTGATGACTATTTACTGATATTGGCTCCAGAAGTGATACTTGAGAGGTTTTAGTTAAATTTCAAGGTTCTGAGCTTCTGGAAGTTGAATCTCTGAATGAATGAGTATTTCTAACGATTTGGGTAGTCATTTCTAAAGGTTATTTTACTTGATACTCCATTCCTATTGCTTCACTCTGGCCCTATCACAATCTCTGGCCAAATCACTAGATTTAATTAGATGTTGAGCCTTACAGAAAATCAATTTCCTATTTATTTTGTATCGAATTGTTTTTGTAACAGAGCTATTTAAGGAGCTGGCAATTAAAATCTGTGTGTCGTTGCCTATAGGACTCTTACCGTGAAAATCGTGGCAAAAGTTCTTATGTGACTACCTGTCTTTCCACAGCTTCTTTTTAAGCAAACCCAAGCAACGTATTAAATATGTATAATTTAAATTCAATTTGGATACAAGAATACCTTGGCCATTGCGTTCACCCTCTCCCTCTTACCGAGAGGAGGCCTGTGTCCCAGCAGTGGCAGGCCTCCGTCACTCCATGTACTTGCGCGCTATAATTTCCTACCGCCCGGCCGAGCAGTCTCGGGCCGTTTGCGGACCAAATTCAGTGCTGTGGGATCGCGCGGTGCGAAGCAATCACAACTGTACGTTTGAGCATTTAGGCACATTGTAGCATGCAGCGGTTGCTGACGCGACGGAGTAGGCTATTATAGCAGTAGGTATTGGAAATTTTCTACTGAGCGAAGTATCTGTTACGTAGTAACTATTTAGTAATCTGTGGCAGTGGGAACATTATAGGCTGATTTGAATTGCGTTTAAAAATTACAGAAAAGCTATCGATGTGTAGTGCACTTGAGTTCGAAAGTGAATGTGCGTAGGTACATTAGTAACAATGAAAGGAGCGTGCTACTGCACTCTTCACATTTTTGAGGTTGGTAAACCATTGAGTATGTTAGAAAAACTTGCTTAGGTATTACAAGATTAAAGATAAGCCGCTATTATTTATGACTAGCTTTGCCCCGCGGTTTCACCCGCATAATGTCCGACCCCGTGGGACAATCGGGATAAAAATATCCTAAATATTAATCCTAGTTATAAACTACCTGTGTGCTAAATTTCATCCAAATCCGTTCAGTAGTTTTTGCGTGAAAGAGTAATAAACAAAGTATCCATTCATCCATCCGTCCGTACAAACTTTCGCATTTATAATTTAGTAGGATTATGTCGAAGAATAACAGAGTTGTTTCTGCCTACTGCCATGGCAAAAAGGCGTGTCAGCGTGTGTAAAATAGAGAAAATTAGGTTTTTGTAAGTAGTTTAATTTGTACTTCGTTGTCTTAGGCCTAGAGTTCTTGATGACACAAATAGCACGAAAATATATAACTACTAACTGTGCCCCGCGGTTTCACTCGCATAAGTTTAGATCCCGTAAAAATATCAGGGTGAAACGTATCCTTTATATTAATTCTGGTTATAAACCATCTGTGTGCCAAATTTTATCTAAATCTGTTCAGTAGTTTTTGCGTGAAAGAGTAACAAACATCCATCCATCCATACAAACTATCACGTTTATATAGTATTAGTAGGATATTTTTTTAGATTTGTTTGGCCCAAAATTCAGCAAAGCGATTATCGTTCGCTGTAGTGTCTAGAGCTTAGACCTAGACATTGCAAGCTGGTCTTGTTCCTAGGTTAAGTTCAACCTATATTTTATTATTACGAAAAAAGAAAGAAAAAAAATTTGTTTATTCCGCACAAACAAAACACACGTTATAAATAATAATAATAAAAAAAGACATAAAATACAACATAGTCAAAAGCCTCGTACTCAAGCATATAAAATGTTGCCAATTTGGTCCATTGTCGAAACAATTCGCAGGTAGAAAAACTAAATGGCATTTTACTCCGTTTTTTATTAATGCAATTTTTTTTCAATTTTCCCCGATGTTTATTTTATGGTCGTATCATATCATAACATATTAAGTTAGGCTAAGTAAAAAAAAACATAATTGTCGATTTATAGAAGTAAAAAAATGCATCAACCACTTCGCTTTTGTAAAAGCCTTGACCAAAAAAATCGCATCAACCTCTACAAAATTACCGACGTGTAACAATAATGCGACGGCCCTTGAGTCTGAGAGTGAATGGGGCGCTTTATTGTCGAGCGGTGCATGGGACGCCACGCGGCACACTTAGATGTATTAAAAGTGTATGGAATCGATAGAAAAAAGGGAAACTTTGACTGGGACTTGAATAAAATTGTGCAAATTAATAAGAGTGGGGTTTTAAAAATCATAATTGTATAGTTATTATATTTTATATGTCATAAAAAGATTGTGCCCCTCGTTATTTTTGGTAGAGTTAAAATAATAGTTAACAACTAAACTTAAAATGCATATGAGCCGAAACTTTAACGTATTTAGGGCTGATTTTTCAATCATCTTTATTCGAGGAAAAATTTTGAAAAATTTTCAGTTATTTTATACAAAAACTGTCAAACGTCAATTTTATTCCTCGAATAAAAGTTGTCTGGCGATGAAAAAACCAGCCCTTAAACAAATACATGAAAAGCAGACCTCCACAACCCACTTATTGGGTAATACGATACCCCTTAGTAAAAGTGGTTGTCAGACTTTCGGGCTTCTGACTGTCAAAGATTTACGAATGCCAGCCGGGACCAACAGCTTAATAATAATAATATCCCTGGACATTTCACACAGCACCATTTTGTCCCAAGCTAAGCAACCTAATGCTTGTGTTATGGTAACAAGATGGCTGATAAACTACTTATATACAATTTTTATTTTTTTTGTAAATACATACATACATATTATAGATAGAAAAACACCCAGACTCGGAACAAATACATGTAGGTCATACAAATATTTGTTCCGTGCGGGAATCGAACCCGCGACACGCAGCGCAGCAGTCAATCGCTTAACCACTGCGCCAACCGTGCCGTCAATAGCTTAACGTGCTTTCCGAGGCACGGAGGGGGTATGTAAAGATGGTCACCCATCCAACATATAAATTAGATCGCTTTTCGTGTCTGTCTATATGACCGCGTTATTCTCTTAAACTGCACGATGTATGTATTTTGATGCGGTTTTTACCATATATCAGAAGGTTTTTGTGGAACTTAAACATACTAAAGAAATCTAGATTTTTGGGTAAATAATAAACCCGTGCAAAGCTGAGCTATGTAGTTATAATAATAATAATAATACTCAGCGATCATTGTGCCGATAGTCGTGACAGCCAATGGCTTAATAGCCAAGAGCCTCGACCAAAACCTGAGGATGCTCTCATTGGGCAGCTGGATCAAGGGCTTGATTCAGAAAGCGGTACATCTGGACACGGCTCGCATTGTCAGGAGGTTCCTCTCTCTGGAGCCCTGACCACCCGTAGCTTGGACCCTGTTCCCGATACCGGTGGGCTACTATTCTTTATATTTTTAAATGTTTTTATAATTTTTATATTCAAATATTTAAAAATATAATTTATATGTTTACTTTTAAATAAAGGAAATAATAATAATAATAACTTTATTTCGGGTGGCATAGACCCATAGAAACCTTAACCTAGTACACTTAAAAAAAAAAGTCCAAAATAAATGTATGGCAGTAGGATAAAATTTATTTAAAAAAGAAACATAAACCAAAAATCACCTATTTATTACCCTTTCGAATCTCTGCCCACTAAAGCCGTTTCACACGGCCCGCAACATATTCGTGTGTTTTATTTAATTAAACCCGTAATGGACGGCGCGTGGCAACCCTTAGGTAAGAGTACCCACTACAAACTGCACAGGGCCCGTAATCATGTTTTTTTTCTGTCCTAATTGTGATAGTAATTGTGATACCCTTGTTAAAAGGGCTTTTTGGTAATTGTTGTGAAAGGGATATTGGTTACGAGTGGGTGGGGTTTGGAAATGGGTTAGTTTTCTCATAACGATGATGAAGTGTTTGTTCCCAGCATAGTTACTTACCTTTATTTGGGGCCATGTTTTGCATTGATTTATGCTGATTTCAGGTTTAGGACCATGATTTGTGGAGATGATACGTCATCAGCGCCACGTATTCATTTGTTTGTTGGCTTCACTCATGTGTAGAATTCTGTTCTTTCCGTACTTAAGATGCATACATCACTTCACTGGCTCAATACCACACCAAACGGTAACCAGCACCCTAATTGCGTAACACACAATCAATCTCAATCTGAATCATTTTGAAGGATATTGCTAATCCATTGCTTCATATGTTCCAAAAATGTGTAATGTGCCTGCTCAACAACGTAAATAACGCAATGAATGTTGTTGAATTGTCAAAATGAAACCGATTCCGATTGATCGTGTGTTACGCAATTAGGGTGCAGTAGACCCTGCTTCACTTTCCCTGTTTCACGCCGTTCCTCGTGACTGACAGATGACATTAGTGACAGCAGCTATCCCGCTTGTGTGAATGAGACAGTGTTTACATATCTATGTATTAACGGCCGAACCCAATAACCTTTTGACAGATCGCTACTGATCGTAGTCAGTACTAATTATAACTGCCAGTATAATATAATCATACAGATCGCTAGTGATATAGGTTATTAGGACGTTAAAACCAGAGATAAATAGGTTTTTCTACCTCCAGTACCTATGCCAAAACTGGTGATAGATAGGTGATTGGGTTCGACCGCAAATAGATATACTAAGTGATTTCTTGAATGACTAACGAAACAAAACACAAATACAAGAGAGGCTTTAATTTTTTTTTCCTAACTACATCATGTAGGTATCTTGGCATCCAGTCTAAACAAATGCAGATTTTAGTAACCAGGATTTTACATGGAGCGACTGCCTATCTGACCTCCACAATACGTGTATATAAAAAATGTTTTTGTAAAAGTACACTTCACTGTAATACTGTATGCTCCACCAAGTGCGATAACATACGCAATGCATATCTTACTTAATACATCTTGATCCTACTGTTATGCTAGCTAATCTGTTAAGTATCTTCACTTAGCAGAAATTTGTGACAAACATGGTGTTAAGTTACCAAACAATGGTGGGGCTGAGATTGTTGCGACGCCGATGAAGAGATAAATCTGTAAAGAGATGAAGCGAGGTGGAGGTGGGTGATTGTCGTCCGGAGGATTTAGGAGTAGAGTTATAAAAAATATTCAAAAACAAAACTCTGTCATCGGAGCCAACTATATTGGAAAAAGGTATGATATTATTATCAGTAATTTTATTTTTTTATTTTATTTTATTTGATAGGTAGGTACACCAACGAAAAAAAAACACAGAAACATTAACATAATAAAAAATAACATAAGCATTGAGTTATGGTGAACTAGTCATTTACAGGTGTACAGTCACGAGCACCAATATGTCAACACTTGGCAACTTTCGATTGCGATTTTTTCGTGAAATAACGAATGCAACGTTGAAATACGACACATTACATAAACCTATGGATTCGAAAATGTTAAGCTCGTAACAACATAAAATTTTAATAAAAAATAAAGGAGTATATCGCTTTTGAAGAAAGCCGACTGTATACATACTTTTGCTCGTGACTGTACACAGCACTTACATAAGAAATAGCTTCTTAGGTATTACGTTTTAACAAGATTTTTTACTCGTAGTGAAGATAGAAAAAATAATTAGAAACAATAAACAAGACATTAAGAAAGATACAAAATCATAATCGAAATTAGAATCAAAAATAAAAACCAAAATTATCATTAGAATCAAAATTAAAACATTTTCAGATTAAAATTTAAATAAAAAAATAAACAGTACAAAAAAAAAAACATAGTAATACTTATAAGGTGACTATGATGAGTAAATATACCAGCGAAATAGGTAAAATGAAAAGAACTCGTGATGCAGATAAAGTAAAAAAAAAGTAGTGCAGTCAAATCGGCAGTTGAACGTGGATCAAGTGGACACATTCAAAATTAAAAGTCCATGTTCAACACTTACTAAATAGTATTATAAACGTGAAAGTTTGTGTGGATGGATGCATGGATGGAAGTTTGTTACTCTTTCACGCAAAAACTACTGAACGGATCTGGATGAAATTTGGCACACAGATGGTTTATGACCAGGATTAACATATAGGTTACTTTTTATCCCAAAATTCCCACGGGATCGAACCTTATGCAGGTGAAACCGCGGGGCGCAGATAGTTTATGAATAAACGGGAAAGATTTTAATTGCCTATGTACCTATTTGGTAACGGATTTAATATAGTCCAATATTCCTGAGTTTCGGAGAACCCTATACTTAAGTTGTATGGTTTGTTTCGTCATCTGGTGTCCTCACCCTTCTTTCGCCCGAACAGTTTGTCATTGAAGCAGGGGACAGTAACAGCACTTGGTGTTCAATCCACCGTACACAATGTTTACGAAGATTAGATGGTGAAAAATAGCTGTTAGCGCAAATTAGATGGTCCGGCCAATGTGTTGAAGTGTATCATTGTGATTTGTCATTTATTACTGGGGTTTAGGCAGGGGCAGGGGCTTGTGGCTAAGTAATACCAGCTACACGGGTCGATCAATCAGGTTAAGCTACGCTTGTCACGGTTGGTCCGTGGATGGGTGACCATCTTTGGATACCGATACCCCTCCGTGCCTCGGAAAGAACGTTAAGCCGTCGGTCCCGGTTGTCATTCGTGGATCTTTGACAGTCGTTACGAGTCGTCAAATGCCCGAAAGACTGACAAGCAGTCTTACCAAGGGGTATCGTGTTACCCAGATACTGGGTTGTGGAGTTCAGACAGGCGGAGCTCCGTGTAAAATACTGGTACTCAGCTGCATCCGGTTAGACTGGAAGCCAAGCTCAACATAGTTAGGAAAACACTAGGCAGATTGATAAAAGTTATCCCAAAGTGTTAAGTGTTATTAACTGTTCTAAATGCACATGTAAAAACAATTATTATGTGATGACTGGTTTTAAATTACTTACCTTATTCTTAAAAATATAATGGTCCAGTAACCTCTGTCCATCTTAACATCGGTAGCCAAGCACCACTTCACATTATCAAGGAACACAATACTCTTTTTTGCTAAGTCGGTGACAATCCATGGAGTTTAACAGATTAGTTCTTGGCTTTTTATGGACGGATACTTGAAGGGATTAGCGGATTGCGTCAGAGCGATGTATGGGTATGTCGCCTTTGGAAATTGTAAGTGGTTGAGTGAGTAATTTGAATGTTGAGTTCTTTGCTTCAAAACTGATTCGTGGTGCAAACATTTTCGGTATTGATGCAAATTCTAACGCATTTAATTATTGACTACAGACACGTTGTACTAGGTAAACTTCAAAAAAATATGCGTATTTTATCCTATTCGTTAAAATAAGAAGTAATTTCGTGATGTTTTTCCATCGAGAAACTGTTATTATTATTGGAAAAGAGATTTAGATATTATTAAATAAGATAGTTTAATTAAGGACCACGCTAACGCATTAGGAATTCCCTGCAATGTTAGTACGAGTAGTGTTTGTGATAAATAAATAAATAAATTATATTGTGTTTATGTTCCACAAAAACCTTAGAAATATTAAGTACATAGTTACGTAGTCGTATTATTTAAAAAATAAAAAGGCTGAAGCATTTTTATTTTTTTTACTTTACTTCTCTTAGTCAAATCTCGACTTCTATGACAAAATGACAACTACAATGAAACCAGTCTGTATATATTCGTACAACAATAATTATAGGTACAGTCACTAAAATAGATAAGTAACCAGGGGGTCTACTCCGAAGTGCAAAGTGCGAATGTTCGGATCGGACCGACACATGGCCGAACCGAATATTATTGAAAAATGCGAAAAAAGTTCGGATCGGCTCAGTTGGGTCGGGACCATAGTCAATAGGTATTCGAAAGAGTGTAGGAGTGTAGGATCGGGACCGACCGAACCAAATAGTAACTTAGTAGCAGGAAACGGCCGAACATTCGGCCGATACTACTTCGGAGTAGACCCCCAGGGTCGTCGAATATTAAAGTTGAAGTTTAGTAAGAAACCGATGTATGTTTTGCCTTTAAATTTAATTTGATAAATTAACTGTTTGTTTTATATTAATTTAATTTAATTTTATTCGAAAATAACCATCAGTTTCTTACTAAACTTCAAATATATCCGACGACCCTGGTTACATATCTCCTTTAGTGACCGTACACCAAAAAGCATCAAATAAAATTCTCATTCTTCCATAAGAGACTAGGAAATCATGATTGAAACAAATGAACTAAAATGTTCAAAAAAAAAAGTCCAAGCTTCCTTTTTAACACACACGCAATTTGCACCACTCTCCAACTATCTCTACTCAGAAATCTCAAAAACACTTTTACTTTCAAAGCAAGTAATCCTGCCATCCTCCTTATCTTTCGTACGATCTGTGATGATTGTCACCGACTTAACACCGGCGAAGTAAACATTAGTATTGAGTTACACAAATAAATAACAATGGTGGTATCTTCTTTAGTGACGCTGTAGGGTCGTGTGGTACCGGCCCGTCGTGGAAACTGAGCAGGTAGAAGATGGAGTTTGAATTGTAATACTTAAGGCTGATTTTTCAATCGACAGATAATTTTTATTCGTGGAATAAAATTGACATCTGACAGTTTTTGTATGGAAGAACTGTCAAGAATTCAAAATTATTCCTTCGATAAATAGTTATCTGGCGATAAACCTATTTTGATAAGAAAAAAAACAATTACCGAGATGACTATTAATAGAGAAGTATGGAAGAAAAATACATGTGTTGCGCCGACCCCAAATAAATTGGGATAAATGCAGGAGAACGATAATTACCTATTTCAATTTAAAAAAAAATCTTCCTTCTTAAGTAAATAATCTAAAAAAAATTAAATTGAATCTTCGTAGCCTTTTCCCAACTACATATGTTGGGGTCGGCTTCCAGTCATACTGGATGCAGCTGAATACCAGTATTTTACTTGTGAAGCCTATCTGACCTCCACAACCCAGTTACTGAGTAACACGATACCCCTTGGTAAGACTTATTCTAATAAGGCCCGCTGTGATGTCACTGGCAGTTTCAGAAATAAATAAGTAATCAATGGTAAAAAGCAAAATCAAAAGTCACTTTTTGAACGTTAACATTACATAAGATACTTCCCACAAAACGCACGCCCTTCACCACTTCCTAGTGCTTTCGCTGGGAAGAAGAAGTGGCGCAACAAAATTCCCAGCAGCACAGCAGTTCAGTTAGAAAAAACTTGATTTTAAACAACAATAAGTAATTAACATTACGACAAGTTGATTGACATTAGTGACTGTCATGGCAACGATAGTAATTATTTTATTTTTTATTTATCCTTCTGATAGATTCTTTTATATTTTGATCTGTGTCAAGTCATCACACTTGATGACTTGACAGACCGCTTCCGGCCGTGCTAAGTCCATGGTCTAAGCGAAAACGCGTGGGATGCTGTGGCCACTTTTTGCGAGGAGTTGATGCATGCAAAGGAGGCGGCGGAGAGGGAGAGAGAGCATACCTCATTCCACCCGCACCAGAAGAGCAGCCGTGCGTCGAAGGGTGCTTAACGATCTCCGGCTACCATAAGAAGGGGCCTGCGGGCGGCGAAATTGGGGCCGTGTCGTCGCTCGAGCTGTCAGGCCCAAAGAGGTGGCACGCAGTGTGCGCGCCCTAATTGTAGGACGTGCGGTCGTGGGATCGGCCGCACTTGGTGATGGGGCCCGCTAGGCATGGCGGGCTGATACCAGTCAGAGCCCGGCGAATGTCCTAGTATCTCCCGGGCCCCCGACTCATGGTACTGGAAGGAACAGTGGAGTTTTAGTCGGTAGGAGTCCGACAGAACCCTCCGTTCTTCCCAGACGGAGGGTACCTATTCATGAGTACCTACTGTAATTTGAAAACATTGTAAAAGCCAATTATTTTTAAAAGAGTACCTAACCGTGGAGTTTCTTGCGGGCTCTTCTCCATAGGAAACGACCAATTGGAACTGTGCACCTAGCTTCTGACGTTTCATAAGTATCCATGGTTTATGTGAAATAAAATATTTTGATTTTGACAAAGCTAACCTCTCAAAGGCAAGTAACATGTTGAGTAATTAAATGTACGTTTTCTGTTGAAGACACGACGGCCTAACCCTGCTGATTCCTTGCACCAATTATTCAGTCAACCAAAATCAACAAATCCACTCTTAAAATTCCTTTATCGAACTTCAACATTGAGTCGGTTACTTTAAAGCTAATCTCAAGCACTCTACACAATGATAAGTAGCAGTATCGCATTAAGTCCACACTCGACCGGGTATTAACGTAAATAAACAACAATGGACAATGTGCACAATAGCCGGGTTGCGTAATTCGGCGAAATATTTGCGTTAAGCCGTTTCATACGAATTCCAAAGTCGGTCGGTTTGGAGTTTTGTGGGTGATTTTTAGTTCATTAGGTTGTATACTATTTTACCAAGGGGTATCGTGTTACGCGGTGACTGGGTTGTGGAGGTCACATAGGCAGTCGCTCCATGTAAAATACTGGTAATTAGCTGCATCCGGTTAGACTGGAAGCCGACCCCAACATAGCTGGGAAAAGGCTAGGCAGATGATGAGGTTGTATATTATTTTGATTTTAACGTGTTTCTTCTGGCAGATGGTTGATGGGGCCGAAAGGTTCTGGAGTGGCGAGCGCGTACCGGAAGATGTAAAGTGTGAAGGCTTCCTACAAGATGGACCAATGACCTTGTGAAGGCCGCAGGAATCCACTGGATGCGAGAAGCACAGAACCGGTCGAAGTGGCGGTGCTAGGTGGAGGCTTGTGTCCAGCTGTGGACATAAGCTGCATCATCTTTCGGAGGGAATGATGATTAAGTGTGTTTCTTCTAGTAGGTAAGTATTAGTTACTGTAAATTAACATAAGGCCAACAATTTTATTGAATAAAAATCTACATTAACATTGTTGGTGCGACGGCTGCAGAGGCACTCCCTTTCAAACGATTTAATTTTATAGAGTTGCGTCAGTAGTATTTGTACTTTAATTTATAATCAAAGAGAGATCATGTTTTTTCATTCTTATTTCAAGTTGTCAATTAATAGTTCAAGTCAATTAATAATTCAAGTTGAAGCTTAGGTACCTACATACATATGTATTCTAATAATAAATCTGAAGAGTTTGTTTGTTTGAACGCGATTTGAGATTAATTTCTGGAAGTACCGGTCGGATTTGAAAAAATATTTCTGCATGTGATAGCCCAATTTTTAAATGACCCTTAGGACCCGCGCAAAAAGAAAAAAGTCAGAAGGAACGCTATGCGAGAACGAAGTGACAGCACGGGCCGGTGATGCAATGCGACGGGTTAGCAGGAAATTTCACGAGGACGCAGTCACGGATAGAAGCTGGTTTAACATAAAAAGGAAATGTCTATTGCTGCCTTTTCCAAAAACACATCACTTGCTTCCATCCCCATCTCGCAACGAATCGCACCATTTGTCTGAAAGGGCCTTACAAAAAAAAAAACTCACTCACTATGATGATCTTCCTCTCAGGATTATCTGGACAGACGGACATCATTCACGGTACACGTTATAATATCTATTGTGTATCACTACGACCACGCACAATGTAGGTGACCACAGTTGAAAGGAATTAGAGTCTTTTGTAACGTACTTGTGAATTTATTGAGATATCGAAGTACTTAAGCTTTGAGTAAGCCGACGGCATAATAATAGGTACCTACATCAATTGTAACACCACGCCTGTCTTCTCCGACGGAACAGGCAGAGGTGTACCGATAGTGTAGAGGTTTTGTTTGGTTGGCTTAAACAACATTTTAATGTTTTTTAATGAGTTGATTGCAATATGTGGTTACTAGCTAACCACATATTGCAATCAGCTCATTACCCTCGACGATTGATCATATTATGCTTGCCTGAACAACCGCTAACCGGCAGCAAGTTCGTCATGCTCCCTTAGATGTCACAGCTTGCGGTAGCGTCGGGGGTCGGGTTGCCTCCTTCCCTCAAATATGGCGATGGGGGTAATGGCTGATCTTTGCGTTATGCTCGTGAACGGGTGCTGCTTGTGGTGACTGGTTTTCTGATCAAGGTTTTATTGTTGTTATTAGTATTAACTTATTTATTTATTTTACTTCGATGGTCCTTGTTTATCATTTGTGACTTCAAGTGACAGCTATGTGAACAGAACCCAGCAATGCATAAATATGTAAGCTGTCACGCCCTTTATGCCTGGAGGCTTTTATTTAGGTAGTAAGTTCTATTTACATTTTAATTTTAATGAATTATTTTTTAGCTTGAGTACGTATAGATTTTATTATATTTGTTGGTATATTGGCGTGGCTAGCTGACATAATTACGGCAAATAATTTAATTTAATGTTCTATGTCTTGTAATGTTAATTACTTAACTTACCTATTATTGTATTCAATCAAGTATTTTCTAACTGAACAGACACTTGTGCTGCTGGGGAGTTTGTTGCGCCACTTCTTCTTCCCAGCGATAGCACTAGGAAGTGGTGAAGGGCGGGCGTTTTTGGGGGACCGTTCTTTGTAATTTTGACGTTCGAAAAGTGCTGATTCTCAGCCTAATTTGAATAAACGACTTTTGATTTTGATTTTGAACCGATCTTGGCAAATATTTTTAAGTTCATGGCATAAATAATGAAATATACACTAGGTATTTCATATTTAGAAGATTGAGAGCCATCTGGAAGAGTGGACAGCGTCATGGAGTATATATATTTTGATTAAACTATAGGTAAATGAGTTCTCTAAACTAATATTAGTTTAGGTAAACACAAAAAATCAAATATATTCTCTTTATATTATAAAGAGAGAGAAAAAAATAGAGTGTATCATTAGAATCCCTAGCTTAGTAACCACGACCAACTAAGCTCGCGCGTGGTTGGGTCATAGTTCCAACCAGAACAGAACGTTAAAAAAAACGCTCGTTTATTTAAAAAAGCGTGCAAAATCAAACTCCACAAAAGTTTTTAGGGGTACATTGATTAAAAAAAAACAAACATCATTAGGTGTTTATATTTTTAGAGGACCAATTACATATTTCACACACACAATTTTATTTTGGGTTTTTATATGTTTATAATTTTAAATAGTTTATAAGTAATTAAATTAATGTATTTTTTTTTTAATATGGACCGCAGTTGTCTGAAATAAATAAATTATTATTATTATTATATTTCCTAAAAAAGATTTTCAGAAGTTTTCACGTCACGTCTAACATGCTTTGAAGTCATTCAGTAAGTCGAAGATTCAAGTGCACTCCACGGTCTACCCCCGAATCAATTACTTGGCTAAAGGCAAGGAAAATATTAAAATTAAACAGAAGGGAATATGATCAAAGCGTACATTTTCATGCAGTATCGAGCCATAATGTGTTATTACAAAATTGGATTTGCCTGTTCTGTTAAGACTAGTGGTAGCACCTGGAGGTGGGTGGGATTAGACAACATTAAATAGATCTTTTATTTTAGATAATATCAAAATATTTTATATGGGCACTTATGAAACGTCAGAAGCTAGACTCACGGTTCCAATTGATCGTTTCCTATGGAGAAGAGCCGGCAAGAAACAACACGGTTACTCTTTTAAAAATAATTGGTTTTACCAATGTTTTCAAATTACAATGTTAACAGGTATGGGAGGACAGTTTAGGCCTGTTAATAAATACTAACCAAACAGAAAATAAAATGATAATTATCAAGTGTAATAAGGATTGTTGCTGGTGAAGTTCTGTAGTTTCTGCCTACCCCTATGGGGTCAGTATCTATGTATGAATGGTCAAATATAAGAAACGTCAACGTCTTAAGCTAGACTAATCATTACACTTGACCAAAAGGTGTTTGGGTGCAGACTGAATATTATTTTTTATCTGAAAGGAGTTATATTTACTGCTTTTATTGAGCTAGGCTTCGTTAATCTAGATACATAATGTATATCTGCATAAACTGACTCTTTCTTCCCGTGAGGGTAGACAGAAAGGATAGAACGCTACGGTACGGTCCTTACATACTAAATTTGCTTGAAAACCAAATTCTTGGTCAACATACCAACAGATTTTAAAATATTGGACCAAGAAAATGCCATACTTAGCTACAGCAATCAATTTCCCTCACTGCCTTTCAAGCCATTTCGAATTTCACACCCAGAATATAGATTCTGGATGTGAAATTCGAAAAATCATAACACTGAACATAGGTTCGGCGTCAAAAACCTCCATGGTTCCAACCATGAACCATTGCAACCACAATCGCATAATCTGAGGTCTCCGCTCTCCCCTATGCGGCTAATTTCGTCAAAAATATCAGCACAAACAAAAAGACGTCGCTATAATACTGTAATATAATAAGGAGTGCTACTCAACGGATTTCTTATGGTTGAAGTTTAGAGGGATCGAGGGCGGGAGTACATCATTGTATCATACGCGATGGATGGACGTGAATGGAGGATGGAGATGGCTTGATATTTATACTAGCAGCGCCCCGCTGTTTCACCCGCATAATTAACGATCCCGTGGGAATATCGGGATAAAAAGTATCCTATGTGTTAATCCTGGTTATAAACCATCTGTGTGCCAAATTTCATCCAAATCCCTTTAGTCGTTTTTGCGTGAAAGACTAATAAACATCCATTCATCCTCCATCCAGTTACATGGAAAAACTTTGTAATTATAAGTAAGTCCCAGTAGCATTGGCCTGACTTATGAGTTGTTGGTCGTGGGTTCGAAACCAGGCAGGCGTTTTACTTTGTGTAAATAATTTCATCACCACTGCTCTCAAATAGATCAAGGAAAACATCGAGAGGAAACCGGCATGTCCTAGAACCAAAAAATCGAAGACATGTGACATCCACCAACCCGCACTGGGCTCGCGTGGTGGATCATGGCCCACTCCCTCTCATAGAGAGCTTGTGCCTCAGCAGTGGGAACATTATAGGCTGATTAAGCAACTGGGAGAAAATCTTGATTTTACTTCTTGTGATAGTATGGCACAGGTATCTTATATTTTTATTACAAGAATCCCTCTCCACTCTTGCCTCCCTCCATTATCATATAAATATGTATGTTACGCACGGCGTCGCATCATCCCATACATTTTTGACGCAATCCTACAAATATAATAAAAGGTTCCCCCTGTATGATCTATACCTATATAGCTATAGCTGTATGTGGCTAGGTAGATATCTACCTTTTATTCATGAGGGATATGGGAGAAGTGTGATGAAGACGTGTAGGTATATCGTTTTGCTAAGAAAATACTCTACGTTCAATATTTTGCCTAAGTTTTAATATAGGCTTGAGTACGAGTCGAGGTCTTGGGTTCGGTTCCCAGGACGGGTAGTGTTTTTTTTTTCTGTTTGCCTGTATTGTCCCACTGCTGAGCAAAGGCCTCCCACATATTCTGAAGAAGACGACTGACCGACTCCATGACACTTCAAAAGTGTCTGTAACAATGGTTTCATTTAAATAAATGCTTTAAGTTTAACCCCTTTATTCATAAACGTTGCTTAAAGTTAAGTAATGATTAGCAACTGTTTAACCATACATTTTTGACGTTTAAACGTTACTTAACTTTAGTCATCGTTTATGAATAAACCCCAATGTGTCTATTATTTTCCGCTAATAAAAAATATTATAAATCTGTTTGCGATAAAGAATCCCAGGTTATACCCATTGATAATAAAAAATCACGTCATTATTAACACGAGATGATTTGACTCTAAAAACTTCTTTAAAATCGAGTCTTCAAGGAAATTATTCCAACCTGGCATTGCAATTGGCGTAGACAGTGCTACGAGCGTAGGCCTACGCGGCTACGAGACCAATTATGTTGTACCTTTTGCTACGAAGATGTTCTTTCTTACACATTAGCTTATTCAATAACCACGCTATGATTCTTCATTAGGTAGGTCCAATTGTACACTTACGGGTACAAACAGACTATGCGTCAGGCTCATCATCTGCCTAGCCTTGTTCCAACTTTGTTGGGGTCTGCTTACAGTCTAACCGGATGCAGCTGAATACCAGGGGGTCTACTCCGAAGTAGTATCGGCTGAATGTTCGGCCGTTTCCTGCTACGAAGTTACTGTTTGGTTCGGTCGGTTCCGATCTTACACTCCTACACTCTTTCGAATATTGATTATGTTCCCGACCCAACTGAGCCGATCCGAACTTTTTACGCTTTTTCAATAATATTCGGTTCGGCCATGTGTCGGTCCGATCCGAACAGTCGCACTTTGCACTTCGGAGTAGACCCCAGTATTTTACATGGAGCGACTGCCTATCTGACCTCCTCATTGGTAAGACTGGTTGTCAGACTTTCGGGCTTCTGACAACGCGTAATGACTATCAAAGATTCACGAATGACAGCCGGGACCATTAACGTGCTTTCCGAGACACGGAGGGGTCTTGGTATGAAAAGATGGTCACCCATCCACGGACCAACCGCCGCAAGCGTAGCTTAACCTGGTCGATCGAACCGTGCGGCTGTTTTTTCTTAGCCATATACCCCTCCCAACCCAAGCACTATACGGTGGGCTATGAAGGATACAATTAGAAACGAAAAAAACCGGAATTACCGACATAGCTTGCAGAGTAAGCTGAAGTGGCAGTGGGTTGGCCATGTTGTATGGCAAGCGTAGTGTGGGACGCCCCCCAGCTAGATGGACGGACGACCTCAAAAAGGTGGCTAGGTCAGACTGGATGCGGATGGCGGAGGACAGGCTGTTGTGGCGCAGCCTGCCAGAGGCTTATGTTCAGCAGTGGACTGCGATAGGCTGAGTAGATTTTTTTTTACAAACAGTTTACCTACTTATCGAAGATACCACTTCGAAACCGACTGCCATTTTTTAATAATACGTATTGAAATAATATCAATAAAAAATGGAAGCGGCATTACTTTCATTTTCCTCCATCTCTCAACAGACTAATCGTATTGAACAAAAATAAAAATAAACTTAACTACAGCAAAAAAAAAACAAAATATTTGAACAATACAAACAAAAGATTATACATGACAGGCCCTCGATCCAATTTGAACACATATTACATACGGTATTTAGTTTACTTACAATAAAAAAAAAAAATCGCAACAATGGGTTAAAAAAAAACTATTTCCAAACACTCGCCGCGGGTGGCAAACATAATATTTCAAGAGAGACAAACCAAAACCGTCTTTAACTTTAACTGTTTAAAGTTCAAAATAAGTTGCGTTTGATAAAGTTATCCCCTAAATGCTTCCTGATTCGTGGCAGCTACCTATTTATTCGGTTCGTAAGTATTGCATTGTACTTAGTGTTTCGAAATCTGGTCGTTTTGATTTATTATGGTATGTAAGAGGATGGTAAGGCCCATTTTGGGTTTTATAGAATTAAACTCCCGATAAAAATAAGGTAAGAATTCGTGAACAAACTAAACCTAATCTATAGTACCTAACTATTTACACTAGGTACTAAATTAGAAGACTAATTACTAACTAATATAAATAAATACAAAAACAAAAGGATATATCAATTTCTAGAATGTTGTAATGAGAATACATGCAGCGTAGCTTCTTTATATGTTTTAGTGAGTGATTTCACGCTGTGTAGTTACAATTTTACTGAGTAAAAAAAAATTGTGCCAATGCTTGTTTTAAAGTTCCCCAGGAATATTAAATAAACATTTTTTTTTACTATTGTTTTGATGTTTAGGTTCTATCCCTTACACAATTTTTTTTTTTGTATAATACCCCGATTTTCAGATGAATTTGTACGAGTAGCGCCATCTTTTATCAACAGTATCTAACTATTGTAAACAGAGCCATCTGTCGTAGTTTTCCTATACTACTTACCGCACCGAAGAACTGTTCTTCGTTTCAACGTGACGATCAAGTAGTACACGTAGTTTACACTAGATGGCGGGAAATAAAAATATTTTTCAACATGAATATTATTATGTTTTTATTTTTTATTAATCAAACAAAAACATGTATTTCCTTTATAATAATTTAACATTTATTTAAATACATTTTATAAGAAACTACACAATGTTTGTGTAGTTTCTAGTTGCCTACTCCGCCTCCGGTACAACCACAATAATAGCATTGGAAACTCGGAAAGTTGACTGAATTGACTGACTATGGTTCAAGTTTCAGTCCCATCCCATTTCTGTCATGTTCTGGCACGATCGATTTATATCTAAATTTTAATCTAAAATTAAAATGCTTAACCATCGTGTTTTACGCTAATAGAATACCTAACTGAAAGTTTGAATAAAAAATTTAAGACAAGTTGCGTGTTCCTAGACATGAAAAAGCCTTTGATTTCTTTTACCATAAAACACTAAGTACTCTCAAAGCTTGAGCATTATGGAATCTCAATATGGTAAGGCCAACGACTGGGTCAAGAGTTATCTTTCTGAAAGAGCATAGAGTACAATGCGTGGAAATAACAAAAACTTCTCAAAATTAAAAAAAAAAACGGAACCGAAAAACGGTCGGTCGGTCTTTAAAACGGTCGGGATATAAACAAAATAATTCTGGCACCCCACAGGGAGGTATCGTATCCCCACTACTCTTTCTATTGTACTTCAACGACATTTCGGACGCGATAGGCAAAGACTGCATACTATTCGCTGATGACACTACAATAATGATTAAAGTGATAATCGTCGAGGCTCTCTATAATGCAATCGATTGGCTAGAAAAAAATAACTTAAAAATAAATATGACTAAAACGAACCTAATACAATTTCAGACATACAATTCAAACATAAATAAAATACACATTCATCATAAAGATTCTCACTTGACCTCTGTCGATAATTGTGGGTATATCGATGCTCTAGAAGACAAACATGGTAATTACAGACCAACCAATTTTTCAGGAGGACTGTTTTTAATGAATCAAAACTTCTAGATACTATAACTTAAAACTGGTCATTGAAACTGTGTATATACTGCCTATAATTAGTGAGGGTATTTATCTATATACTTAATTATCATAAATTCAAACATCAATTATCTAAAATATTCTATAAAAATGCCAAAATAGCAAAAAAGGGTATCACTTAGTACGTTTGTACACAAACTTTGTATAATATTGTTCACTTAACACTTTCGTGTTTTGTATATTAATTTAGGGTATAATGAAGAATTTTGTACCGATGTATTAAAAAAAATAATTACGTATAAAAGTTTCTTTATTACCAAACAAATCAAACATGTAAGTATTATGTTAATATTATTATTTAAGTATTAAAACTGTAAATTTCTAAGGTCAGTCATCGGACTCTGAGCCTGAACAATCGTTAATTATATTTTCTTCATCAATAGAAGGAATGTTAGTGTAATAATCAACGTAGTCTTTTGGGATCACTCCATTCTTCAACAGCGTCATCAAATCCTTCTTCTTAGCCTTTGAAATTGGCATCTGGGAATTGTATGCTTTTTTTAACGGCTTGTATAAACTAGAAATACTTGATCCCTTTTTCTTCTTTTTTTTAGATGCAGCAATGTCAATTTCTTTGAAAGTCGTATCACTTAGTTTATACTTGTAAAATACCGATCCCGGAGACTCCTTTCTTACTTGTATCCATTTGATGGTCATCCACTTTACTGTTTCATTATTTTTGTTTTTTACCATGTTGCAATTTAATGACTTTTCTAAAGCTTTTAAATCATAGAAATCGGGGTACTTCATCATGATCACATCGTAAGGTTTGGGTCTGGATCTAGCAGAACTGACAACTAAAGCATACTCTCTTGCAGTAAATATTTTTTTATGCTTTCGGGCACGCTCTATACTTGCATGTATAGAGTCAGCCTCCAGGTACGAATGGCCAGATTGCAGTACTCTCGGGCTCCTGTTGTTTACTTAGAACTTTGTTGTTAAATCATTTACAATATTTGTCTACATTTTATTCTTTATGACCTAGTATTTTTAAAGCACTTAATATTTTTTACTATTTGCTGACGAGTTTTCAGTAGTATTATGATCACTTAAACCATTTGTCTACCGGCACTTGAAAAGATTTACATCATTTAATATAATTGGGAATCGAAAGTTACAAAATGACAAACGTAATAAAAATATTTAGCTTATTTGTCAATCATGGTAAACACAAGCGAAATGTCATAAATCTATTTAGCATTTTTTGTAGTTAAACTGATGGTAAATAACTGCCATTACTTTTTTAGGCTTCAAAATGACATCACTTACTATGAATGTACAAATACAGTTTAGACAGAAAGAGACGGAATAATGTCATTTGGATGAGTGGGATCCGTAGAGCATGCTCATTTAATACATTTGGCATTAAAATGTTAAATTATCAAAATTTTGTAATTACCATGTTTGTCTTCTAGACCATCGATATAACAGTCGATAAAAATTGCAATTGGAAAACACAATAGATAAAATTCTTTTTAAAATTTATCATTTTAAAAAGAATTAGCCATGGTTATGTATCATCCGTATTTAGATACGGCATTGTACTACGGGGTAACTCAGTAGATTTTGACAGTTTTTAAAGTTAAAAAAAAAGAAATCCGAGCAATTTGTGCAGCTCACTTTTTAGACAGCTTGTAAGCCACTATTTCAAAAACTTAAAATTCTACCTCTGCCATGTTTATATATTTTTGAAATAATTATGTATTTTTGATATGAGAAACTACAATTTATTGGAAACCAACACAGGCCAAATAGCCGAACACAGCATAAAGATAGACTTCGGCTGCCACCAATAAAACGAAAATTATTTAAGAAAAATGTATACTGCATGTCGATTATTATTTACAATCATCTACCAAATAGTTTTCAAGACTTACCGTTGACAAAGTTTAATAAAATAGTTTTCAAACTATTAATATTTAAAAGATAATATGCCATTAAGGACTATCTAGAAGACAAATCAATACAATCTGTAAGTTAAATTAATTGACATCGCTGATTGTGAATACATTTGCACGCCATGTTATGGCAGGATATGCTGAAACAAATTTACTGTAACACCTTACCTATGTACCATATTCTAGCAAATAAATATTTTGATTGATTGATCGTTTAATAGTTATACGTCTTATACAGTGTTAAAATCTTTTGAACAATGTGTACAGACGCCATCACATCAAGCTTCTACAATCTGTCAAATTTCTTTAATAGATTTTCAATTTTACCGCTAAAGCATTACGGTTCAAGGTTAATTGGGAAAATTTTACAGTTTCCGGTAGGTAGCTTGACCAGCAGTGCGATTCTGTAACCATCTCACCGTGAAAAGTTAGGTTAAGTGAGCGTGGAGTGAGCTGTCATTCCAACTAATGCTAGGGATTGACACTATTGACAGCTCACTCTAAACTCACTTCACCTAACTTTTCACGGTGAGATTTTTACAGAATCGATCGGCTGCTGGCGTCCGCACATACTGGGTGGCGCAAAAGTAAAGACCCTATTTGGTTCAGCTATAACATTTTTTCTAAATTAGAAAACTAGATTTAGATTTTTTTTAATGTATATTTGTGCCATTAAATTTCGTACCATTAGGATTTAAAGATGATGTCTTTTAAATGGTGACCTCCAGAGTTGATACACATTTGAGCCCTATTTATGACATTTTGCATAACTTGCCGTAACACTTCCTGCGATATGTTCGTTATTTCTTGACGAATGTTTTCTTTTAGAGCTGCGAGAGTCTGTGGCTTGTTCACATACACCCGAGATTTCAAAAAACCCCAAAGAAAGAAGTCTGGACTGGTCAGATCGGGTGATCTTGCAGGCCAAGGCAAATCGCCAAAACGAGAGATAACTCGGCCTGGAAAAGCGTCCCTCACTAAGTCCATAGTGTCGCGCGCTGTGTGTGCCGTAGCGCCGTCTTGTTGAAACCAGATGTGCTCCAGCCCCAATTCGTCCAAACTGGGTATCAAAAACTCACGTAACATGGTTCTGTAGCGTTCTCGTTTGCGTGGCACGTCGCCTCGTTGATGTTTCTGGACACTCTTCCACATCTTCGCGCACAGCATCGATATTTTCAGCTGAACGGCCTGTTCTTGGTCTCCCAGACTTAGGTCTATCCAATGTTGAGCCAGTTGGTTCAAGGCGTGTGGCAAAGCGTCGAATTGTGCGACCAATCGGTGCCGGACGGTGGGGAAATCGTCGACGAAATTCACGTTGTGTTCTTATCACTGATGAATTATTCCGTAAGAACATTGACACAATTATTCCACGTTCTTGGGGAGTAAAACGGTCCATGTTTATTTTCAGTGTATTTTACATTTGTTCACTACACAATTTTCAACAACAGAATGACAGAAAATGTCATATAAAAAAAAAAAAGGTATTTTCTTTAGTGCCACTACTTTTGCGCCACCCAGTACTTCATTGCTATGTTCACAATTCGGCCTTATAGTTATTCTTCCTATCATTCTTAGTGATCTGTATCTTCAAGCTGCTGGGGCTCCAGTTGTCTTCCACATCCCTACTCTCTATGATATGCTTGTAGGCCAGGGCAGAGAGACGAGCTGTTCTCGTCTTTGATTCTGATTCGAAGTCTACCTCGTAGAGGCCGAATCGTTCGCTGGAAAGAGAGGGAATTTTTATTTTCGTGATTATCTTTGGGAGTCACTCCGCGTAGAATAGCCAACTACCTAGCAGTAGATCGGTGGTAATGGTGATTATATTCGAAAATAATTAAGAAGGAATTTATTACAAACTAAGACCCTTTTTCTAGATAGACAGAGAGCTAGATAGATTTAGGACTGATTATCATCTGCCTAGCCTTTGCCCAACATTGTAGGGGTCGGCTTCCAGTCTAACCAGATGCAGCTGAATACCAGTATTTTACGTGGAGCGACTGCCTATCTGACTTCCATAACCCAGTTACTGGGTAATACCAGACGCCTCGGTAAGGCTGTTGTCAGACTTGGGCTTCCGACTCTGTAATCAAGCCACCCCCGAATCGCAGTGCGTGCTAAGCCTAAAACTAAACCGAAACAGCTGAACAAAGGCTGTTTTCTAAGCAATCGACAGGAACCTTCAGGATCACAATGGTGGGCAAACACGTCAAACATTACTTATTATCTTCTACATGTATTGACATAATCAGCTCCACTACATCCATGTTGAAAAAGATACAATTTTATTCTTTAACAGAAATTACACACATGATAGGTCGTCTGTATAGATCCGCGGGGTAGTTGCGTAACACACCATCAGTAGCAATCGGTTTCATTTTGACAGTTCAACAACATTCATTGCGTTATTTACGTTGTTGAGCAGACACATGACACATTTTTTGAACATATTATGAAGCAATGGATTAGCAATATCCTTCAAAATGATTCAGATTGAGATTGATTGTGTGTTATGCAATTAGGGTGCGGATCCACGATGGATCTAGTGACCATTGTTTTCTCATTACGTCTATTTATCTGACCATAGAGTCTTTTTTCATACCAGCGGGGTAGTTGCGTAACACACTATCACTGGCATTTTGACAGTTCAACAACATTAATTGCGTTATTTACGTTGTTGAGCAGACAACATTTTCGAACATACGAAGCAATGGATTAGCAATATCTTTCAAAATGATTCAGATTCTGATTGATAGTGTGTTACGAATTATGGTGCAGGTATGTGTTCAGGTAATATAAAATGTTTAAAGAATAATTTTCAATAATTCTGTTCAATAGCTTGCCTTACCTCCTACCCTGCCCTCTGTGTCCCAAAACATGCAGTCAAAGTGACCTCTGCGCTGCCACCGACAACGCCGTGGAAGTGGCAAAGTTTTAGGAAAGAGATTTAAAATACAGTCGTGCCAGCAACACGGAGAATAATATCTAAATTCCTATGCACTTCAGTGAAACCTCTTCCACTCTCTACCAACCTAGTCCCAGCAGTCCACTCCGCATTATCCATGAGACTCCACACGGTATACCCCTTGACCTCCGTCCCATCTTCCATGGCTAGCAGCAACGCACCCAGGTACGCCCGCATGTTCTCAACCCTCGCATGGTCTCGCAGCCCAGGGTCTGACGACCAGCCGTGTTCCGTGATGATGATGGGAAGGTAATTGTAGTTCAGATTCAAGTAGATGCAGGCTTTGTAGAGGCCGTAGGGGGCGCCCTGAAAAAGATGATGGGAATGGCATTTTAGTAAGAAAAAGATAAAACTTAGTGGAATGAAATGAAATTGTATATTCTATATATAAGATATCGGAATCGCTTTTACACGACATTATTATAGAAAAATAAGCTAGATGGATTTGACATTTCCTATCTAGTCAGATAGGAAGAGATGGCGAAACAAACTCAAGACTTTTAAAGTTCAGACAAAATCTTGGTCAGTTTATGTGACGGCAATGTAGATAATAGTGACTGAAATGGTCTTTTGAGGAAAGAACTTAATAACCACACATATTTGTCTGGACCACTCCAGTCAGTGCACGTATCTGTAAAAAAAAAAAATCAGCCTCCCTATGTGCTCTGCCAACCACTGTGGAAAAACAGGGGGCATGTTATGTAAGATCGTATGTACCTTCAACCACGGAGACTTGGCAGGTTTCCACTCAGGACCTTGCGTGTACTCTGCGCTACGATCGTCTTCGAACGAAGGAGAATCGTCTTTCTTCGTACTAGGCTGCACCAAGAATGTGGTGTAGTGGTTCATTCCTAAGAAGTCTGCAGATCCTGTAAATTGAGAGAATCTAGATCATACCAACATTAAATAATCATTTATGCATTTTACCTATAGAGATATGAGGAACAGGGTGTAAGGTTCAGTCATCCTCCATACCAAAGGGATCCTCCGAAAGACGGGGGTTGGTCTGGTCTGCAACTGAGTGACGATTGATGTCGGGACATTGTATACAAGGTGTCGTTTTGCAACCTCGTCAAATTCAAGGAGGCAACTATGCTACTGATTCTCGACACCAATCAATAATAAAAGAAGTAGGTTTTTTTTATAATTTTTGGAAATCGGCATGTGAGGGACACGCATTTTAAAACGCGGCCGCTTATATGATACCATTACGCAATTCTGTTCTTTGAAAGTGGTGTATTCTGAAATACTGTCAAAAAAAAAAAACAAGTATGTATTCATTATTTACCAGGGATCGTAATTTTATTTGATTATTTATGTCTTTCATAACAGCCTCCTGAAATTGGACGAGGATGCAAAACAAAAGCTTGTATATGCTAGTTGCGTGGTAAACTCTGCGTGCGCGATGCAGGATTTTTCGTGACGTCAGTTTGAAGCTTAGTTCACATGTGGTGATGTAGATGCCACCACATCTCTACTGATGGAACTCTAACTCTCATAAATTTTTAAGTGCCTATATGAATCAAATCTAATGTTTCACTTTCATTTAATAACCCGCACCCTAATTGCGTAACACACTTTCAATTACAATCTGAATAATTTTGAAGGATATTGCTACTCCATTGCTTCTTATGTTCGATAAATTTGTCTGCCCAACAACGTAAATAACGCAATGAATGTTGTTGAACTGTCAAAATGAAAGCCATTGCTATTGATAGTGTGGTACGCAATTACCCCACTGTTCTAAGTCTCATGAACCAGCGTCTGCTTCGCGGGCTTGTTGGGCGCTCATGGTTTTAGCCAATTTTGAAGTTGGAAATGATCAGGAAAAAGAGTTAAATGAGAGAGAATTTTGATTTAAAAGTGTGCCCGTGGAGTTTCTTGCCCGTTCTTCTCCATAGGAACCGACTGCGCTTTGGAATGGGCAACTAGCTTCATCTTCATTCTGACCGACCCCTTGAAAATTCAAAAGTGCCTGTAACTGGTTTATGTATATGAAAAAAAAAAAGCTTTGGGTTTGAGTTTGAATGTGTGTTTGTTTAAATTTAGGTTAGTGTACCAATTTATTTATTGTTCTTATTTCTTTAAAAAATTAAAGTAGTCTAACAAAAGTAGATAACTGACTATGTGGCGATGAACACTGCTATACATACCTTTAAGAAGTTTTATTTCTTCAGCAGAAAGTTTCGGCAGTCTGGAAGTTTTGAATCCTTGCTCTGTGCTCTTTTTGTCCACTATACTCTTGATGAGGGCTGGGAAGTCTCCCTCTTTTGACCAGATCGGGTCCAAGTAAATGCCGAACTGTAAAATAGAATTGTATTATTATTGTACTAGCCGTTGCCCGCGACTTCGTTTGCGATCCAGGATGAAAAGTAGCCTATGTCCTTCTCCAGGTCATGGTGTACTCATATGCCAAATTTCATCCAAATCTGTTTAGCCGTTTTAGCGTGAAAGTGTTACAAACAACCAAAACAAACAAACTCACTTTTGCATTTATAATATTATACAGTTAGGATTTAGAATTTTGGTATTAGTTTACTGTAAGACTGTTCAACTGTCGAATTTTTTAGTTAAATTGAAATCTTAATTTACGGAGCTATATAATCAGCCTTTTATAAGTTCATGCCTTCT
Source organism: Apamea crenata (assembly GCA_949629185.1). Lineage (NCBI taxonomy): Eukaryota > Metazoa > Arthropoda > Insecta > Lepidoptera > Noctuidae > Apamea > Apamea crenata. Next base: position 3,101,268 of record OX451375.1, read on the forward strand.
GAATTTGTACTGGTTTTTATTCATTAGTATTGAGGCGGCATCTACATCGCCACGGGTGAACTACGCATCACACTGACGTTACGTAAACTCCTGCATCGCGTAAGCAGAGTTTACCGCGCGACTAGCATATATACAACGCCCCGACATCAACACAATACCTTTCTGGTCGGAGGATCCTCCCTTTTGTATGGAGGATGAGGGAACTTTACAGCCTGGTTATCATACCTGTATAGTATCATTGCAGTTCTGAGTCACCTTACATTGCCGTCTTATCTACTTTTTTTTTTGTTAAGCCTATACTGTTTCCCGCATCATCTCAAACCAGTCTTCGCGGTACGCGTCCAGGTCATCTCACCACCGCTTTCTGAGCCGACCTTGATGGCGCCGTCCACCTTCAGGACCCCATTGTGTGCTGCCCAGCTTTGCTTGGCTTATCTACTTATGAACTATTTTTTGCTATGACTCACCTCAAACGCTCTAGCTCTTTCAGTAGCCTCCACATTCTCTGTGGTATTGCTCACAGCATCAAACCAGTTGACTGCGACACCAATACCGACGTTACCTGAAACATAGTGTTTGAGCAGTGGTTCATTTTGTTGCAATACATAACTTCACCCCTTGTTTCCCCGAAGGGTTGGGCAGAGGTGGACCACGTTCGCAAACTTTACTAAGCTTTTGACTATAAATTATGAAAGTGGCACTGGTGATTGAAAAATTGTGTGGAAATTGGTTATCATGTGATGCGGAGGAATGAGGAATATGCTATAAGAGTAGGGGAATACCAAAGAATCTATGGATGGACTGTGAGAAAGATGGCATGGCCAGAAAGAGGGTGACAGCCGAGATGAAGACTAATAGGGAAGTTGGAACCTATCGAAGAAAAATGCATGAGATAATGATGATGGACAGGATATTCATCAATAGATTTATAGGAGAAAAATCCCTAGTTTTCAATGAAAACATCAAAATGACTATCATCCTAACGCCAACTTCCTTACCTTGATGTTCCTTCTCAAATTCCTTTTCATACAACCGATAAGCCTTTGCATGGGCCAGTAGAACATTCTTCACACACTCATAGGCACCTCCCTCCTTCAAATTAAGCCCTGGAGCCATGGTTCCACTGGCATACCCCTCCATACAAATTGTATTAGGCTGGTTTATGGTAATCCAGAACTTCACTTTTGCCGCGTATCTTTTGAAGACAACTCTTGCGTAGTCTTCGAACCAGGTGACGGAGAGAGGGTTGGTCCATCCTCCTAGGTCTTGTAACTCCTGAGGCAGGTCGAAGTGGTACAGGGTCACCATTGGCTGGATGTCGTATTTGAGGAGCTCGTCTATTAGATCGTCGTAATACTTGAATCCTGCTTCGTTGATTTTGTTCTGGAAACCTGCACAGAGTGTGAATGTTTCTTTGATTTGAGGTGTATGTAGAAGGAGTCTCTGCAAGCGACGATGCTTTTAAGGGGGATGCGTTGCGAAATTTAAAATTTCTTTCATTTTTTGCAATTTGTAGGTTAGTGTCAGATTGTATTTTAATGATGTGATGATAAAATTGAATTGATGCGTGAAATTTTATTTAATGCTATAACATTATGAAATTAAGTATAATTATATTATGTTTAATATTACAGGACATGAATATGAAAGAATATGATAGGACTAAACTAATATTTATCTTCTGTCCTTTTCTTAATGAAAGAGAAAGATAAAGTTGGACTGAACTTTTTAGTTTAGATTGTGAACAAGGGAATCGACGCCATTATCAATATTATCGAAAACCTGATTGCACTATCTTATTGTATAAGTATTTATAGAGATTCTAGAATCAGAATGATTACTAGTGGGTTATCAGCTAATAACCCAAGTGCGGTGGGCCAAGGACAGGAGACTGGAAATAAAAAAAGTCTGCGTAATATTTATCGTGTGTGTATTTTTCCGGATTCCGATTATCAAAAAAATTAAACGACAATACGTCGTTAAGCTTAAATAGCGGCTTGTGGCTAAGCAATAGCCGCACGGGTCAATCGATCAGGTTAAGCTACGCTTGCCGCGGTTGGTCCGTGGATGAGTAACCTTTACACTTTTATCATCTTTACATACCGAGACCACTCCGTGCCTCGGAAAGCACGTTAAGCCGTTGGTCCCGGCTGTCATTTGTGGATCTTTGACAGTCGTTACGTCGTCAGAAGCCCGAAAATCTGACAACCAGTCTTATCAAGGGGTATCGTATTATCCAGTAACTGGTTTGTGGAGGTCAGATAGGCAGTCACTCCATGTAAAATATTGGTATTCAGCTGCATCTGGTTAGACTGGAAGCCGACCCCAACATAGTTGAGAAAAGGCTAGGCAGATGATGACGTCGTTAAGCTTAAAGTTCCCATGTACTAAAGATGAGTGGGTTGCTCGTTGATACTTTGCCCGGCCTGCTAGGAAGTGTCTTGAATGACCTGGCTTGGCCAGGGGGTTTACTACCTCTCTAGACCCGTCAACGAAAATACGGGCCCGACCGAAAGTACCCGTCAAAACTAGAGTCAATCATTATCTCTAATCATCGACCCGTTGCATTTATAAATACAAAACGTTCGTAATTCTGCGTGTTTTAACTTCAGTAATTATGGAAAATCGTTAAACGTGGTTCAGCTGTTTTACATAACGGAGCTGTTTTGTAAAATAGCTAGCGGTTACGTAAAACAGCGGATTCGACGAAACATTTGCGAGCTACATACATGTTACGGGTGTGTTGAAGTTATCCTTCATTTTCTTACCAGTAGGCAGTACCCTAGGCCAGGATATAGAGAACCTGTAAAAGTCAACGCCGAGCTCCCTCAACATGTCCACATCTCTCTGCCAATGGTGGTAGGAGTCGCTCGCCACGTCCCCGTTCGTGCCATCAGCTACCACTTCTGGCTTCGTATGGACGAACCTGTCCCAGATACTCTCGCCTTTGCCTAGAAAATGAAATTTAAAAAAAAATAGTTAGTCGTCCCATATATTCGCCTCGAAGTAATGTTGAAATTTTGTACGAGACAGTTGGATTTTTTTTTGCGATTACAATGTTGGTCCCATGGAGAAAATTTTTCAGTTTTATGGTCTGCACCACACTCTACATGTTGTATATATAATTATCTAGTATGTACTCGTATAGTAGAAGATTAGGTAAATCATTACCATTCTCACAGGAGAATGATGATAGTTTACCTGATAGGTAAAACAAACACCACAAATTAATTGGGTTAAGGACAAACAACATGTATTTTTCTTCCATACTTCTCTATTAGTCGACATCTCAGTAATCACCCCTTTTCTAACAATATCATCACTCACACAGTCCGTCCATTCTTTGAATCTCTGTCTTCCCCTACTCTTCTAGATATCTATGTCCATTCATACTGAAAACTTTCCTCATTTCTCTATTTCACATGCCCATGCCATGACAACCGATTTCCACACAGAAGATTAGCTAAATAATAACTCGAAAATGGCTGGCATTGAGGTTTTGAAATAGGTACAACAGACGGGGGTTTCTCCAAAGATAGAGATAATTATCATTGTAATACAAAGTAACTTATTATTATATTCATTACAGATTAAATAAAATATAAAAAGTGTTATCTTTTAGCATCGCGACATAAGACGTTAAGCTATCTATTTAGGAGGGATTTATCGTAAAAAATTGATAAGATGTGCAGAAGTAAGCAGGTAATTACAACTTCACATACTCTAATCATGAAATTGGTTCATGTTTATTTGTTTCGAATCAATCCTTCCACGCACTAAAGCGAAAAATTATCGACCATGTCCCTCCTTGCTCCTTTCCATTCTGACCTATGGATCCCAGACTTGGACTTTGACACATTCAAAAGTCCAAACTCATGGTTTGCCAACGTGCTATGGAGCGCAGTATTCTAGGCGTCAAATTGACAGACCATATTCACATCACCGATTGCGCCCCAAAACACAGATTACTGACGTTGCTCAAAAAGCCGCTAAGCTAAAGTGGACTGGGCTGGCCACGTCTGCCGTATGTCCAATGAGCTGTGGGCCAAAATAACCACCACGTGAAGCCCTGACACAGCTAGAAGGCGTCGCCGCAGACCCCTAGACCCCGAAGAAGATGGCGGGACGAGCTGGACAAAACAAACGACCAGTGGTCCACATTGGCCCTGGATCGAAAGAGCTGGAAGTCATGGAGAGAGGCCTTTGCCCAGCTGTGGGATGATGCAGGCAAACAGTAACAGTAACAATCCTTCCACTGAAAATCATTCTCATTGTTTCAAACTAGCATTTGTTTCGATTAAACCAATAGGCTAGTTTCCTAAAAAAAACTATTTAGTCTGTCAGTTAGATTATCAAAAAATATTGAACCCGTATTTTTTCTTTTGTCAATTATATAAAAAATTATGAAGATATCGCCCGTTAAAGTGCCGCGTGACGTCACTTGCCTGCGGCACTTTTGCAAGCAAGTGCCCACGCCACCCCCCACTCCCAAATTTTGACGCGCTTTATCTTTGTCAATTTTTGGTTGATTGACAAAAAAAAAATACGTGTCCATTATTTTTCGATAATCTAACTGATATGTTTCATATTTTTTCTCGAAAAAAACTGTGAAAATCAAAGCTTCCCTTAAATAAAAAAGTCACTTAGAAACATGTTCATCATCTTTCTACTTGTGGGATCTAACGATACGCTTATGTTAATTAAAAATTATGTGCATTGATTTTTTTTTCATTCTTTGGTTTCATGTATGGAGAGTGGCCCTAATATTGTTTTTGTAATTTCACTATCATTGTTTAGCAGCACAGAATGCACCTTCTTTCTAAATTTCACGGTTATAGTACCAATAGCCTCGGAGTGAAATGGCTGTTTGCTTTCGGACAGACGGACATGACGTAATAATAATGGTTCCGCTTTTGCCATTTTGTAACTGAACCCCTCAAAACGGCTCGTTTTTTAAATACAAGTAAAGTAACACTAATTTCTTTGAAGTTAACTTTTTTCACAGCAGTCTTATCAAGCATTTGCTTAATCATTAAAAAAACAAGTTAGTTATTTCTTTCTGGATGCGATAATACTGTTAAAGTCAGTGGTACTAATGTTAGAAGTAAACAATGTTTTCGCAATAGCCTGCATTACTGTCTGATAATAATTACGCATAATATTATAAGATAAAATTTAAACGTATACCTAGTCATTTGTTGACATTACGTCAACGATGATTTAGCAGGGGACGATGTAGAATGATATGATGATACAGCATAAAAAATAAATGGGTTTCATAGCATCTTGTTCAGCCTTTAATATTCCCACTACTGGGAAACAGGCCTCCTCTCTATGAGAGGGAGTAGGCCGTAATCCACCACGCGGGCCCAGTACGGGTTGGTAGATATCACATGTCTTCAAATTTTTGGTTCTAGGACATGCCGGTTTCCTCACGATGTTTTCCTTCACCGTTTTGAGAGCAGTGGTGATGAAATAATTTACGCAAAGTAATGCGGCTGTCAGGGTTCGAACCTACGGCCTACAACACGTAAGTTGCGGACGTAACACTGGGTCACCACTGCTCCATAATCATCTTGCTCTTGACAAAATCTAACTGGTTGCTTTAATTTAATTGTATTTTTTTTATGACATAAATTTTTCTGTGATTACTTTAACTCGCACACTGACTTATTACCAACTTGTTATTTTTTTTTATAGGAAAATCGTCTACTTATACAATGTTTGTAAATAGGTATGTGAGCACCATGTATCTATCACATATTTAATTTATCTGCCATTGCTACTACAGAACGCCACCTGCTACTATTTTTTATATATACCTACTACTTTTGCGTCGTTTACGTTCATACATCAGAGGGGCAATTCTCGTCATTTTAAGACCGTTCACAGTCTGTCTGATCTGTCTCAATCTGTCAAAAAATACTTCTAATTTCCCGACATTTTGACAAGTTTTTGACATTTGTTTGTCGCCGAGATGAGACTGCGACTAGATTTTGAACGTTTTAAATTACGAGAATTGGCCTTCTGCTCATACACGCACGCCGGTCGCGATTACCACGCACCTGACCTTTTTGAAGAACATCACGAATAAGGTCACTACATTAATGTCGTTCTAGAGCGTCCCCCACTAACATCGTTAACACTTACCCCTTTTTTTAATCGCCTTTCACTCATCCTCTCAGCATGACCAAGATTTTCCTTACCGTCAACATCCCAGCCTCCTTCGACCTGGTACGCAGAAGTGGCAGCACCAAACAAGAAGTTCGGTGGAAACTTCCGTGTGCGGCCTGTCCTACCATCGGAACCGATGACGATGAGAAGACTAAAAGATAAAAACGGGTTTTATTATATATAGGAAATCAACTAAATGAAAGAGCGAAGGGATGGTCCTCCCGTTGCGCGGGCGCGCGCGGCTGGAGGGGTGAGGGACGGCGCCCGCTGCGAGCGCGCCGCATTGGTTCCGGTCCGCTTAGGCCCCCTTATGATCTTTCAAAGTCTTTCGAGTAAATGAAAATGAAATAACTTGTCCCTGTTTTCGACCATGCCATCTGGGTAACAATCAATCAGCTTAACGAGAATGAACTACCCTCCGCTAGTCAGGATACGCGATTTGTATCAAGAGCACGTCCCTTTCGATCCCGACGGTCCGCCTCGCGAGTGGAACAGTTTACTATGTTTATCCTGATTAAACGCGATACTTAGAAATTGACTTTAATTACTGAGTTCTCCTTTCATAAGCCATCGCAGAACATTACTGGACACAGAGGAGCACCTTAATCATTTCTCCATGTTATTGGTTCAAACTTTTGTACAAATGATTTTTAGGTGACGGTGTTTGGTATTGAGGGGCAATTCTCGTAATTTTAAGAACGTTCACAGTCTGTTCTCAGACATAATCTGTCAAAAATACCTCTAATTTGCCTACATTTTTGACATTGATTGTAACTGAGATGATACTGCAAGAAGATTTTGAACATTTTTATTTACGGGATTGGCCTTCTGATTTCTTGGCCTTCTTCATTGTTTTGTTAACCCTAATCTGTACTAACATAGTTTTAGACCTTCGTAACTAACAATATGGATATACTAACAGTAATGTTTAAGATATGTATGTACGAGTAATTACTAACAATACTAATAATACCTACACAATAAAGTTCAGTTTACGCTACAACTTCAAACATTTTTATAACTTTTTCAATAGTGCTTGTCACTCTGAAATCAACTTAATTGCTATTAAAATAAAGTTGATATTTGTTTAACTTGAAATTACGTCAATTTAAACATAAATAAAATTTGAATATAGACAGTATTTCGGCGCGGGAGATGTTATAGTGCACAATTGTGTGCACAGGTCCACAGGTACACTCCCTCTCCTCTCACTCCCATAGTCCGATGGGACGGCACGCAATCCGCCAAGACCAGAGAGAGATCAGGCGCGAGACCAACGGCTTGACGTGCTTTCCGAGGTACGGGGGGTATCACATCGCCAACTTCCAAACTCCTAATGGAAAAATCCAAAAACACGACCTGGGATTGCCTGGGAATCGAACCCAGGACCCCACGCTCGGCAGCAGGGCTTGCGCCCACGAGACCAACCGGTCAGTTTAAAATGGGCTCATGGAGTACACCGATATCCTGCCTGCACTTTTCACACATCACGGGAAAAACTAGATCGACTTCCCAACACTATGCTGAATTATAATCATCACTTCACATGAATGAAAAGGTGCCTTTCTCAGGAAAAGAGGTCATTTTCTAAACCACTTTAAAATTTAATTATAAACACATTAATATAAGATTCTTACTTCAGCAAACACAGTACCACGACGCGCATTGTGTAAATTAAAACTGAAGCATGGCTTACATAATTCTTGGTTATATTATTATCTTATGGATAAGATAATACATCATTAGTCGTTATTAATAATTGTGTTGATTAGTTTTCTTTTAATTACTTATCTACTATGGTTTTTGATATCAAGTGTTATTTTGTTGCTGTGTAGGTCATTTTCGCGTGAAAAATTATGTTACCTATACCTACTTAGTTATATTTTAATGTATCTTTTTATTGATGAACTGAGATGAGCTGAACTGAGATGCTTCTGTTCGCGGCTTAGCCCGCGTGGAAGTTGGAAATAATCCCACGAAAACGTATTACCTAAACTCGAGTTTCTAATATAATTCAATCAGGATTCGAAAGACACGTGCCGCCATCTATTATCATTATAACGTTATTGTTGTTTTCCTCGGAAACAGCAGTTTATTTCGGGATGAAAGGTGAAAGGTACCCTAGTCCGTTTCTGTACACCTGACAACGTATATGCAAAATTTCATGATGATCGGTTAAGTGCTTTAGGCGTGAAAAGGTAACAAATAAACTTACTTTCGCATTTATAATATTAGCTAAGATTGCAAAAATGTATCATGATAAAATTGATAATGAGAAGTTACTATTACAGATCTTCTGTAAAGCATATTTCTTTATCATAAAATATCAAAGGTTCATCCACTTGATTCGGGTTTACGTATGTAAAAGAAAAACTATTTTCTCGCCTCTTAGCGCCATCTATACAACGTATCGAGTACTTCGTTGGTTATTACGTGCATGTAGCGCCATCTATGTTATATTTGCAACTAATAGAGGTAAATATTTTATAATGAAAGCCATGTCACAGGGAAATAAAACATAGTTAGACACGCTTATTTAACGTTTTAATTTATCAATAATAATATCAGAGACAGTGCAAGATGATTCAGTGTTCTTCATCGATGGTCATGGTCATAGATTCAGGTTCATATTCGTAGTCAACGTAGCGGTTCTTGATGATGTGCTTGTAAACAAACGCGGACTTTCTAGGAGTGCGCGTGCGCGCTGGGTCTTCGAAGTCAACGTGGTACAGGCCGAAACGTTCTCTGTGGAAAAAATAGTACAAAATTTGAATAAAAAGTGATTCGATGGCTGGCTACAAATGTTTGGTGTGAACGCGGCCTCAAAACATTAGCAGCTATACTTACTGATAACCCTGCATCCACTCAAAGTTATCCATCAGACTCCACGCCATATAACCCTTGAGATTCACTCCATCCTCCAAGCAGTTGAGGAGACTCTCCATCGAAGCTCTGTAGTACGTGATCCTGTCATCATCCATCAGGCCATTGTCAGGGTCTGAGGACCAGCCATTTTCGGTGATGTAGAAGACTGGGTTGTTGTATTTTTCCTTCAGGTGGGTTAAGGCGTTGTAGATGCTGTTTGGTGCCAACTGGGAAAAAAGATACAAGGAATTTAGATGGGTATAAAGTAAAAATTAATTTAACAAGTTTTGGAAGACTAGAATGATGTCTATTCATTTCAATAACAAAGTACAAGTTTGCCTTTAAGGCAATAAGGTGATTAAGGCATACCATTTAGTATCTACTTTGATGTGCTCATGAAAGGTTTTGGTAGGACACGCAATTACGGGATTTATAAGTCAGTTCCTAAATACATACATGCAAAAGAATGACCCAACATATCATGCTTCAAACTATCATTCATCATCTGTATAATATAAAAATGAATAGCTGAATGTGTTGCTAACCGCAAATATTGACAACAGCTGAACCTGAAGTACGAGGATGGTTCTTACGGAAAAAAAATGTAAGAAAGTTGCTTCACGCGGACGAAGTCGCGGGCATAAGCTAGTATCAGAATAAAACCTAATCATTTACCACAAACAATCAACATAACATCGTGAGGAAGCCGGCCGGTATATCCCAGAACCAAAAATTCGAAGACATCTACCAACCCACACTAGGCCCGCCTGATGGATTGCGGAAAATTCCCTCTCACAGAAAGGAGGGCCGTGTCCCAGCAATGAGAACGTTATAGGCTGATTATGCTACTTACCACGAGCCAAGAGGAAGCAGAAGTAAGCCAGTCATCAGGTACATAGTGTCCAACATCCATATCATCCAACTGCGAAGGCACAGGGGACTCTTCCTTATGCTCTGTCGCTGAAACCATTCGCGATGTATAATGGTTGACGCCGAAGAAATCGGAAGATCCTCTGACGAAAGCCTTCTCTTCTTCAGTGAATTCAGGCAGACGAGAGCGAGGGTAACCTTGCTGAGCGCTCTTTTCAGCCACTCGTTCAGAAAACTCTTTTGGGAAACCTCCTTCGGACGAGAAGATGGGGTGCGCGTAGATGCCCCACTGTGAACACGGAAAATCAATGGTTGTGTGTAGATTATGTTTGAATTTAAGGAGAATACAGGGTGGCAGGGACCGAAATCAACGCGCAAACTGAAACTATGAATTCAGCACATGATTCTAGACCCCCTCTACATAGACTAGATTTTTTTTTCGTTGGTTATCAAAAAAAATCTGCTCTTTCACTGTGTACTTGCAAGTGCAATACCAACGCGGTCAAAATGTAAGGCAGAGCTTCTTTTTATTTTCATGTATGAATCCATGGTAACAATTAGTAGTGCGTCGATGACGCTGCTACCCTATAAACATTTAAAAGGTTTCGTGTAATACCTGGCCCTGTCTCATAATTTCAGCAGCTAGGTGATCCTCGGCAGAGTCAGTTGCTGCCATCAACCAGTTCACACTGATCGTGATACCGCACTGCCCCTTCTGCGTCGGCCTGAACTCTTTGTCATACAAGTGGTAAGCCTTAGCGTGGGCCACTACCAAGTTCTTGGCACAAAGATAAGTTCCCACAGCCGTTGAGTTCAGGATAGGAGCTTTAAGGTCACCCCCATAGCCTTGGTAACAGATTTCTCTGGGCTCGTTGAAAGTAATGAACATCTTAACCCTGTCTCCGAAATTCTCGAAGACAACTCTTGCGTAGTCCTCAAACCAACCAGTGAATAGTGGGTTTGCGAATCCTCCTAGTTCCTGCAGTTTCTGGGGCAGATCCCAATGGTACAGAGTAATCATTGGAGTTATGTCATACTTCAGCATTTCATTGATGTAGTTGTTGTAAAACTCAATGCCAGCTGGGTTGACCTCATTGGGCATACCAGTTGGTAAAATCCGAGGCCAGGAGATAGAGAACCGGTACGCATCCAGGCCTAACTCCCTCATCATCTCGACATCACGCTTGTAGTTGTGATAGGAGTCAGCAGCGACATCGCCGTTGGTCGTGTCTCTGATGACAGTCGGGTTGGTGTGGGTCATGTAGTCCCAAATGCTTTCTCCCTTGCCTGAAAATATACGGCATTCATACATTTAAACCAGACCGAAGCAATACTCGATCAGGCAGGGAAACTCCAAGCATAGCCCTCTCCATTGCCCTTTGGGTGACTTTAAGCTTTCTAATAAGGCCCATTGTGAGCGACCACGTTTCATTGTCATAGGTCATTACTGGCAACACGCACTGGTCAAAGACTTTTGTCTTGAATGAAGAGATGCGAAGGAGAACCAAGTTAACCGAGATAGCCCGAAGAATTACCAAACTTAAGTGGCAGTTGGCAGGGCCACATTGCTCGCAGAACAGATGGCCGATGGGGCCGAAAGGTTCTGGAGTGGCGAACGAGTACCGGTAGACGTAGCGTTGGAAGGCCTCCCACAAGGTGGACCGACGACCTCGTGAATGTCTTTCTTTGGCTGTCTGTGTGTGTCTTTCGGCTGAAATTATGATGATGATGAAAGCAATACTAATAAAATTGTAGACATATTGGATCGAATTCGACGCAGTCACTTGTTTTGAATCGAGTGACCGCGCATCACGCGATTTGCATGTATACGTTTTATCGTAACGGCCATTAAAACGCCTAAAAAAGGCTGGTAGCAGCTGGATAAGTTGCCGAGATTCATCTAGCAGTGGACTGCTGAGGCTGATGATGATTGAAAAGCCTACTTGAACATTCTGATGAAAGCCTAGCCTGCGCAAACCTTATTATCATGCATTTACGCCTTCCTTTTATTAGCTTCAACTTTATTATTTGATTTTTTTTACACAATGGACCCTTACCATCTTCATCCCACGCTCCCTCGATCTGGTATGAAGCAGTGGCTGTCCCGAAGAGAAAGTCATCAGGGAAATTTCGATGCTGCCACACGGTCGAGCCGTGGCAGGCTGCCATCAACACACTGCATCAGGTAAAAACAGAAACAATAAAGGTAAGCCTTATGTGCAATGTGCAATTGTGCATGGCCATTCTGTAAAAAGCTCACCGTGAAAACTTAGGTGAAGTCAGCTGAATATTAGGTATTGTGACCTACCGGTCACAATTATTTAAGATTTATAGCAATTAAAATTATTTTTGACCACAACCGGATTAAAGTTAAGGTTTCAAATTAATTGAGGTGTTAGGGGTAACTTCGTCCGAACCAATGTTTTGTACGCTGTTGGATGGTAATATAATTTAACATTTTTTGTTTCACATTTTTTTGAACCCATAATCTGATTTCTATATAATGTTATGAAAAATAAATTTAAAAACTTACTCGGATGGAAGGACCATTTTTAATGTCCTAAATTGTAAATAATTTGATTTTATCTGCACTTGATATTTTCATTGATTAATTATAAGACTCTGTACACAATTCATTATTAATTCGATCAGCCGTGTTAACTTCTTATAATGTACTGCAGAGAAATAGTTCATTTCTCTACAAGCAGATAAATCGAATTGAGGGCAACAAATTCACAGTTATTATCATTGTAACCAGCAAAACATGTTTATTTTATTTTAAAATATTTTGTTTGGTTTAAACTCTTAAAATCTAGATCATAATCTGCCTAGCCTTTTCATAACTAACTATGTTGGGGTTGGCTTCAAGTCTAACTGACCCCCACAACCCAGTTGCTGGGTAATACGAAACCCTTTGGTACGACTGGTTGTCAGACTTTCGGGTTTCTGACGACCCGTAACGACTGTCAAAGGTCCATGAATGACAGCCGTGTAATGTGCTTTCCGAGGCACAGGGGGGTCCGGTATATAAAGATGGTCACCTATCTAGGGACCGACCGCTCCCAAGCGTAGCTTAACCTGATTGATCGACCCGTGCGGCTGTTATTACTTAGCCACGAGTTCCTAAACTATTGAAAACTAGATCATCTTAGTAAATATCAATATTTCTGCATACTGCATAATCAGCCTATTAGATAATGTTCCCTGCTGGCACTGCAGGCCTCTTCGAGAGGGTGTGGGCTGTGATCAACACAGCGGGCTCAGTACGGGTTGGTAGCTGTCACATGTCTACGAATGTCTGGTTATAGGACAGGCCGGTTTCCTCACGATGTTTTCCTTCACCGTTTTGAGAGCAGTGGTGATGAAATTATTTACACAAAGTAAAGCGCCTGCGTTCGAACTCACAACCTACAACTCGTGACCCGACCACTGGGATACCCTCTCAATCATATCCTGTCCTTATCACAATTTATTTGGTGTTTGTGTGGCGCAACATGTCTTTTTCTTCCATACTCTTCTATTAGTCATCATCTCAGTAGTCAATTCCTTTCTAGCTATATCATCATTCACACAGTTCAGTCACGAGCACTTGGCAACTTTCAATTGCGACTTTTTCATGAAATAACGAATGCAGCCTTGAAATACGACACATTACATAAACCCATAGGTTCGAAAATGCTATGTTCGTAACAACATAAAATTTCATTAAAAAATAAAGGAGTAAATCGCTTTTGAATAAAGCCGAGTGTAGGTATACATACTTTTGCTCGTGAGTGTTCATCATCTTATTGTATCATTATTTAAGTATCAATTTTGCGTACCTTAGGACCACGAGAAGCTTCATGTCGGCACTTTGAACCACTAACCAGTTTATTATTATTTATTTACCGTATATATACACGGAGACGTTTATCTGAAGGGATGGCTCAAACCGTCTACTATCTACATGACTTTGTTACTTGGAGTTCTTATCTTAATTCTGAAGTTCAATGGACACTTTAAAAGATGTAAATTTTTCTTTTGACTTGATATTCCCGCGGCATCGCTTGCCTAAACGATGGTTAGGAGAATTATTTTTCCGATATATCTCTTGTTCGTGATGACCTAATCCAACTGGCAGTATCGAAATACTAAAACTATTACGGGAAAACGCTTATTTATTTATTTAATACCCACTCTAATTTATGATCTTCCGACGAAAATTTAATCGGAAATAATAAATCTATACTAACAATAAAGCTGAAGATTTTGTTTGGTTGTTTGTTTGTTTGAACGCGCTAATCTTGGAAACTACCAGTTGGATTTAAAATATTCTTTTTGTATTTGATAGCCTAATTTTTGAGGAAAGTTTTAGGCTATTTAACATCACGCTAGGTTCTAGAAGCCGAGCAAAAAGAAAAAGAGCCGGAAAGATTGCTAAGCGGAAACGAAGTAGTACCGCGGGCGATACGATGCGACGGAGTGGGTAGTGGGAACAAGAAATTACACGCAAACGAAGTCCTGCACCCTAATTTACGCAATTAGGGTGCAGGACTTCGTTTGCACGCACACACGATCAATCACAATAATCTAATATCATTTTGAAGGACATTGCTAATCCATTGCTTCATATGTTCGAAAAAATTGTCTGCTCGCAACGTAAATAATGCATTGAATGTTGTTGAACTGTCAAAATGAAAGTCATTGCTATTGTTAGTGTGTTACGCAATTACCCCGCAGAACCTAGTACTAATAATAAATCTGAAGAGTTTGTTTGTTGGTTTGTTTGAACGCGCTTAACTCCAAAACTTCATCATCATCATTTCAGCCAAAAGACGTCCACTGCTGGGCATAGGCCTCCGGCATTCGACCGGTTCGGTGCTTCTAGCATCCAACGAGTTCCTGCGGCCCTCACAAGGTCTCGTCGGTCCACCTTGTGGGCCCTCCCAACGCTACGTCTTCCGGTACGCGGTCGCCACTCCAGAACTTTTCGGCCCCATCGGCCATCAGCCGATCGATTCTGTAAAAATAGTTAGGTGAAGTGAGCTTAGAGTGAGCTGTCAATAGTTTCAATCCCTAGCATTAGTTGGAATGACAGCTCACTCCACGCTCACTTCACCTAAGTTTTCACGGTGAGATGGTTACAGAATCGCACTGCTGTTCTGCGCGTTCCAGTCGGACTTGAAAAAAGACAAATAGTTGGAAAGATTGCTGAGCGAAAACGAAGTAATACCGCGGGCGGGTGGTGGGATGCGGCCCGATGGGTCGGCGGACGACCAAGTCGCGGGCTGAAGCTAGTAGTCATTTATTGTTAACAAAATAAACAATCTTTGATTCTCTTTGAAATTGCATCATCCTGTTTCAATATCATTCCGTTAGTTAATTAAAATCGACGGGATGCCTGACCCGTCGTTTTTGTACATTTCAGTTATTATTTATTAAAACAAGATACCTCTCAATGTTTTTTAACTAAATCAATAATAATTATTACGTAGTATTAAGATTGATTAAAAGTGTTTCAACATCCGGACAAACCTGTTGTTTTTGTGATGTTTGTGTTTTTGTTGTGTGTATCGATCTTGCTCGAAGCTTGCCGCGGTTGGTCCGTGAATGGATGACCATCTTCACATTCATCAGCCCTCCGTGCCTCAGAAAGCACGTTAAGCCGTTGGTCCCGGCTGTCATTCGTGGATCTTTGACAGTCGTTACGGGTCGTCAGAAGCCCGAAAGTCTGACAACCAGTCTTACCAAGGGGTATCGTATTACTCAATAATTTGGTCTTGGAGGTCAGATAGGCAGTCGCTCCATGCAAAATACTGCTATTCAGCTGCATCCGGTTAGACTGGAAGCCGACCCCAACATAGTTGGGAAAAGGCTAGGCAGATGATGTGTTTTTGTTGTGTGTCATCATGCCTAGCTTTTTCCTAACGATGTTGGGGTCGGCTTCGGGATTTGGTTGTGTGTCTCTTTACTAATTATTTTTCTTAAATAAAAGTAGCTTGAGTTACGCCTTAGCTACCTGCCAGAGGAAGTCTCGTCAAAATTGGTCCAACCGTTTCGGAGAATAGCCGGAACACAAGCAATCAAAATGAAAAAAAGATTTTTTTGATTATAAAAAATACCATTTATATACTTTCATATGCTTTTAGAAAAAAGCAGTTATATTGACATTACACACAGACACTCCAATGTTGTTTATTTATATTTTAGTATTTAATGGAGAAAATATTATAAAAGAATTGAGATTTTTTTTCCATGGATATTAGTATCTAAACAAGAAAATACTTATGTTTTCGTCGATACCTTATCAGTTATCAAAAGTCAAGGAGGTAGTTCGCGTTACGTAACATGTTACTTAGTTACTTTAGGGTTTCATTGCAAACAATTATTATGCATGTGCTTAGACTATTTACCTAAACTCTCTTGCGACTCTTTTGCGAACTATGGGACAGGGGACAGGTACAGACGCCAGCAGGTCAAGCTACCCGAAACTGTCAAATTTTCCCAATCAACCTTGAACCTACTGCTTTAGCGATTAAGTTGAAAATCTATGAAAGAAGAAAGAAAGTTTAAATGTGCGTTTTTATAATTTCTAACGCGACATAAAATTCTGGGAAGTAAACCCCTTTATTCATAAACGTTGCTTAAAGTTAAGCAGTGATTAGCGACTGTTTAACCATACATTTTTGACGTTTAAACGTTACTTAACTTTAGTCATCGTTTATGAATAAACCCCATTATGTCTGAAAATACATGAAGAAGATGCTTTTAAATTACCGTCCACGATAACGTTATAGCGTGGTCGTATTTTCATACATTTCATGGACGTGGACGCCCACGATAATATCGTCATGTTAGAAATTATAAAAGCGCATAATAAAGGAGAATGGGCAATGTAGTATAAGTAGGATTTTTAAATACTGGAAATAAAAACAAACGTCCATGACTCCACGTTTGTGTGAACCAAAGAGGTAGAAAGTAGTGCACCCATATTTCTTCAGTAGTAGTCGAAAAAAAAGACAGTTACTCAAAGCCAAAGCATTTATTTCAAATATATCATCAGCGCGTCATCTGCTTCCAGGTTAAACTGGAAGCAGAGGACGATGATGATGAAATTAATTACAGGCACTTTTGAATTGTCAAGGGGATGGTCGGTCAGAAGGATGTCCAGCAGTGGATGTCTTTCAGCTGAAATGAAAAAGTGAATTATCTCTTCTTTAGCGTGTCGATAACAATCTAAATGAATTCGGCTACGTGTTTGGCCATCACCAGCGTCAAAGCCCGGTAACGCAGTGTTTGCTGCTCCTGGCATAAGCATACTATCCATCAAGTGCTCAAATGAATGATAAAACAATACCTATAACGCTGTGTAGGTAAAATTAGTCAGTAGTAAATCACATACAGAACCCCTAAGATACTTTAAATTCATGATTATCTCGAGTTCGAGAAAGATGGATCGACCACCTGCTGATTATACAACTTGACATGTTTACGCTAAACAGTGTGATTTTATCTAAAGCAGAGTCTTCTGGCAATGTCATATCTAATACCATGGCTTTTTAATGTACGTTTGCCCCGCACGGCCCCCCAGAAATTGCGTTTTATGTGTGCACTAATGCAATGTACTCGCCTCTAGGAGTATATGTACCTGTTTCTTTTTCAATGTACCTCTGTACTTTTGAAGATATTTGCAAAAAAAGGGGGCCGTGCCAGCCAAACGTTTTCAGCACGGCCCCCGTGTAACTTGAAAAATATATAGCGTATTGAAAACTTTCTTAAACTCAAGCAATGTACTCTATTAGCACGTTATATGTACCGCAACAGATATTGTGAATTCGTAATAACAAATAATATATAGATGCGGATAGGGGGCCGTGCTGGAAAAAAAATTATAAGAAAATATCTAAAAAAGACAAAACAATCTTAGCCAAAAACGATTAAAACATAATTGATGTTTGGCAAGTAACATATGTAACGCATTGGTTTCTCATACAACTTGCTAAATTTGAAAAATAAACCAATTTTAGTTCATTCAGCACGGCCCTCTATAGTTGCCTATATCTTTTTAAATATGACATATTTGTGTACAAAATTCGGTTTTCTGAATTATGTATAGGAGTACATTCGTTCCAAATAAATTGCGATTCTGCTGTATTGGTACTTTAAAACATAAATCGGATCCAAAATATCATACATTACAACTTATGGGGTGACCATGATTCCACGTGAAAATGGATAAAAAAAATACTGCATAGATTCAGTAAATCTTTAATAAAATAAACAAATCAACAATAACTTACCTAATCTATATTCACGATATATGTATAGTAGGTCGCTAATCGAACAAATCAACAAATGTCGCTAAGCATAGCTCAAAAGGCTTAAAAAATCTACTGTACTGTTGTTAATTCCTTTGTAATTGAAATGGAACAGACGCAATGGTTTTGTGTAATATCCCGGTCACTATTAATTAAAAAAACCAAATTTATGAAGTCGTTGGTGCCATTGAATATGTAGGGAATTCAATGGAGACTCTGGGCCATTATAAGTGCCATACGCTTAGCTATAATCAGTGGCTTTGCTACGATGATTAAGCTTTGAAAATTAACAACAGTACAGTAGATTCGATATTTGTACACACCCTTACTTACGTTTTAGAGAGTGATCTTTGATGTTTTAAATACATCTAAAAATAATAACCTTTACAAATATCCCGCTTTCACGTCGGAGTTCGATGACTATATGATTCTATGAGTGGCGGCTCTGGTAATTACAGTGAAGCGATTGCCATCTCAACTTCAGGATCAAGCCGTAACCAGACTTTAACTTTGGATCATGGTGTTTTAAATACGTCTATTTTGTAATAATAACTATAGTTAAATAAACGTATTTAGAATCTAGTAAAGACTAGTTGCTAAAAATCTACCCATGAAACCATGAAATGTTTAATAAGAAATCAATACCGTTGTAACATAATGTGTGATTACTTTTTACAAGTTAATTTATGGATAATACTAGTTTTTCTATGATTATTCCACATGCAAAACAATATATTTCAGTTTTATGATTTTTAACTTTATTAAAAAAATAATCTGTGATTTTATGATAACGTAAGTTCAAGCATGAAACGAACAATATTCTAGTTATTATAGTTGCTTGAAAAACCATCTGTGATTACGTGGGTTAAATTATTATAATTAATAATTTTAATTAATAATAATATATAATTAATGGTAACGTAAGGTTCAATCAATGTGATTTGTTTGAAACGTATCTGCGACTTTTTAAGCCTTTTAAGCTCTGTAGTGTTAGTGACACATAGTTATAGTTTTCTGTGATTACTCCTTATGTAAACTTAACTAATCTGTGAAATGTAATTGTATTGTAATGTACGGTTCAATCCATATGGTTTATTGGAAATACATATCTGTGATTTTTTTAAGCCTTTTGAGCTATGCGACATTTGTTGATTTGTTCGATTAGCGACCTATTATACATATATCGTGAATATAGATTAGGTACGTTATTGTTGATTTGTTTATTTTATTAAAGATTTACTGAATCTATGCAGTATTTTTTTTATCCATTTTCACGTGGAATCATGGTCACCCCATAAGTTGTAATGTATGATATTTTAGATCCGATTTATTTTTTAAAGTACTAATACAGCAGAATCGCAATTTATTTGGAACGAATGTACTCCTATACATAATTCAGAAAACCGAATTTTGTACACAAACATGTCATATTTAAAAAGATATAGGCAACTATAGAGGGCCGTGCTGAATGAACTAAAATTGGTTTATTTTTCAAATTTAGCAAGTTGTATGAGAAACCAATGCGTTACATATGTTACTTGCCAAACATCAATTATGTTTTAATCGTTTTTGGCTAAGATTGTTTTGTCTTTTTTAGATATTTTCTTATAATTTTTTTTCCAGCACGGCCCCCTATCCGCATCTATATATTATTTGTTATTACGAATTCACAATATCTGTTGCGGTACATATAACGTGCTAATAGAGTACATTGCTTGAGTTTAAGAAAGTTTTCAATACGCTATATATTTTTCAAGTTACACGGGGGCCGTGCTGAAAACGTTTGGCTGGCACGGCCCCCTTTTTTTGCAAATATCTTCAAAAGTACAGAGGTACATTGAAAAAGAAACAGGTACATATACTCCTAGAGGCGAGTACATTGCATTAGTGCACACATAAAACGCAATTTCTGGGGGGCCGTGCGGGGCAAACGTACATGCTTTTTATAGGTGTGTTTGTTTTTAAGGCACAATACAGAACAGCACAAAACAGATAGTAAAATATCACTCGAAATGACGTTCAAATGATATTATTTTCATATGCTATAAAAACAAATAACCTAGTTTCATGTGATCTAGTGTTATATTTCATATAACCTTCATAAGGGAAAAAGTACTGTTTTCTTATGGGAAATGACCTCTTGAGCGTTTTTTACTATTACAGCGAATGTCTAAAATTAACCCCGGCTGCTATTTGAGATTGAAAATGCCAAAAATCATATTTTTATTTTTGGGTACGAAATGAATGATGTCCTTTTCACATTCAAAAGTGCCTTCTAAAAGCCTATCTATCTACATATATCTATATAAATAAAAATGGATCTTCGAAATGTATGGTCAGTCACGAACACCAATATGTCAACACTTGGCAACTTTCAACTGCATTTTGTTCGTGAAATAACGAATGCAACGTTGAAATACGACACATTACATAAACCTATGGGTTCGAAAATGCTATGTTCGTAACAACATAAAATTTCAATGAAAAATAAAGGAGTAAATCGCTTTTTAATAAAGCCGAGTGTATACATACTTTTGCTCGTGACTGTACTTCCATAACTTTCGAACGACTGCACCAGATTGGATGATACTTATTTGACTTTGGCAAGTACGTGAGATTCATTAGGTACGTACCGTAGGATGGCAATGTATAGAATCTGCGATTTTTTTTAGGCTCACTAGGACCAGAAGCGATTTTGTAACAAAATTATTTAAGTATAATTAACTTTATATATCAATTGTGTAACGAACAAACTAGATAAAAACCGCTCGCGCGTCTTCCGGAGAATTCTCGCCAATTATCGGGAGTTCCCGGCCCGCAGCTAGCAGCTCGTATCTAGTTTGTACGTTACACCATGAACATAAAGTTCAATATCCTACTTCCTACTACTACATTGTATGGATGGATGGATGTTTGTTACTCTTTCACGCAAAAACTACTGAACGGATTTCGATGAAATGCGCAGCTAGTGCTTTATATAATTTTCCAAATAAATCTATCATTCCGTTCCGCTGCAATGTAAATTGTGATTGGTCTAACAGACGTCTGTTTGCGGCACTGACCGCTTCTCATTGTATGAGCCCTTTTCTTGTTCGCCACACAATAGCATAAATAATCATACTTCATTTGTTTTCACCAGCTGCACTTGACTCGGAAGGCAGAGCCAAAAGGTTTGTTGGTAACGAGGCACTCTGGTGGTCCATTCCACAACCTATCAAGTCAGCAGAACGTAACTTGCCTGTCGGTCATCTATAGATTGTATTTAATTATAGTCAGGGAGGTTATTCCTTTAATGCCTAATGACAACCACGTCAAATTGTTGTGATTTGAACATAACTACACGAACAATTTAAACTGGTGGTCAATTTACTTAACAATTAATTTCCCTGATCCTGCTTTAGAGAACGTGCGCGTGAGCAGCGTGAGCTACCCTCCCTCTATTGCGTTACGCACCCACACAGTGTCACGGTTTCTTTAATTTTGAACGCGATTGTGAATCATTCCTTTTTTTTTTGGATGGGAAATCATCAAATGACCCCTCCCGCTCTGGGTGGAGCGGAAGGGAGTGTCAGACTCTTACTGACTAAAACCCACCCGTGTTCCTTCCTTAGCCCTTTCTGTTCCAGGGCAGCGGTAACCCTTTCGGACGATCCCGCCGCCCTGTTGTGAATCATTGCTTTATGTCAGAAAACATCGTCTACTCGACAACGTGTTGTGAGTGTGATCTGCACTAGGGTTGTTAGTCTCATCTCCCTTTTAACAACGGATTTTCCGTCTTACTGCAGGATAGGTACCAACCGACCCAGCGGGGTAATTGCGTACCAAGCAATGGGTTTCATTTTGGCAGTTCAACAACATTCATTGCGTTATTTACATTGTTGAGCTGACAAATTCTTCGAAAATGTGGAGCAGTGGATTAGCAATATACTTCAAAATGATTCAGATTGTGATTGATAGGGTGCTGGGGACCCTAGGTATCTTCTATGTGGTTAGTTGGTTACCAGTAATTTAGCATTTTAGAGAAATGTAGGAATATTTATTGCTCGATCCTTACTCATCTCAAATGCATACTGACAAACCTCAGCAGCACAAGCATAATAAGCCTATAAGTAATGTTCCCACTGCTGGGACACAGACCTCCTCTCTTTGCTTTGAGTTTAAGTTTTCTCTGTGTGAGGGAGTGGGCCGCAATCCACCACGTAAGCCCAGTGCGGGTTGGTAGATGTCACATGTCTTCGATTATTGATTAGTGTCCATGGAGTTTCTTGCCCGTTCTTCTGCATAGGTAGAGGTACCTACTACGCTTTGGAATGGGCAATTAGCTTCATTTTTCTGACTGACCGACCCCTTGACATTTCAAAAGTGCCTGTAATTGGTTTAATTGAAATAAATACTTTGAGTTTTTGAGGGTTCTAGGACGTCGGTTTCCTCACAATGTCGTCCTTCACCGTTTTGAGAGTAGTGGTGATGAAATAATTTTACACAATTAAAGCGACTGTCTGGGTTCGAACCTACTACCTACAACTCCGCCGCGGCCGTTACCGCTAGGCCAACACTGCTCCCTCACTAGGCAACCTCAGTAGGCCTTTGCAAAAATTTTCATGAATTTAGTACACAGGTACTAAATTCATGAAAATTTATGCAAAGGCCTAGGCCTAGGTACCTACTATTGATTTACATAATACAAGCGGTTTTTATAGGACAAGCATTGTACAGACCAATTTTTTGGGAAACATTATGTCATGCTTAATAACCCAAGAAATACATTTTTAAACACAGCAGGATTAGTTTCATCTACAGCTACAAAATGAGGAAATAAAAACTTTACACTTTACAGCAAAATACTTTTAATTTTTCAGTCACAAGACAAAACAATATCAGAATTCGATGAGACTTCAGACTTCAGTGTCCTTCATCGATGGTCATGGTCATAGATTCAGGTTCATATTCGTAGTCAACGTAGCGGTTCTTGATGATGTGCTTGTAAACAAACGCGGACTTTCTAGGAGTGCGCGTGCGCGCGGGGTCTTCGAAATTAACCTCGTATAGGCCGAAACGCTCTCTGTGGAAATAATGAAAATATAAGTTTTATAATCATCATCACTCTGAATGATTCCTATTTTAAAAACTGGACTGGGGATGGGCTGTAAAACTAAAATAAACATTATAAGTACCTACTGTGATCTCCAAACCGTAAGATACCACCAGCGCCCACGAGCAATTTTACTAATTTGTCTCACAGCGCGCAGAGTAAGCAAACTGAAGTGGCAGTGGGCTGGCCATGTTTGTCGAAGGACCGATGGCCGGTGAAGCAGACGACTCCTGGAGTGGAGACCGCGTATCGGCAAGCGTAATGTGGGACGCCCTCCAGCTAGATGGACGGACGACCTAAAGAAGGTTGCTGGGACGGACTGGATGCGGAAGACGATGGACAGAGTGTTGTGGCGCAGCCTTGGAGAGGCCTATGTATAGGTATAGTGGACTGCGATAGGCTGAGTTGATCAAGTCTACGGGTTTGTATGAAAGTGCGCGCATGTAGCGACTCGATAGCCGGGAGACATTTTAGTCCGCGGGTTTGGACGCAACTGTCGCCCCTCTAATGGTTGCAATGCAAGTGAGCGTACGGCGGCAAAAAAGTTGCTGGCTAGCTAGTTGCCGCTTAAACAATTTCTTTTATAATGAAACGTTGCTGTCGCTCCCTGTGCTCATCGTCCACATCTTGGCGAGGAGACAGCGACAGAGACAAAAAAGTTGCTCCCTTGGCTTAAAGGATGACTATGGCAATAATATACCTACCAAAATGACATTCATACATTGCAACAGTCTACATGAAGAGTTTTGAATATGAATGCTCCAAGAGTGCAACAACATTTTTATAATAAATGTTACTACTAAGCACGTCTATGTGTTTTGGTTGTGATATTTCCGTCTCTATCTTGCACTTGTCGTTTTATAGTCGTGCGACAGTGACAGGAATAATGTTCAGCCAAAGCGTACCTATTAATCTCGACCTTACCGCTCATCAGACGGACCCTTGGCAGTTAGCTGCGTTACTAACTTGTAGACTGTTCAATCTTTTCACAACTGCAAGTCAAACTTACATATAGCCCTCCATCCATTCGAAGTTATCCAGCAAGCTCCACGCCATGTACCCCTTCAGCTGGATGCCAGCATCCAAGCAATTCAGCATACTCTCCATCGAAGCCCTGTAGTACGTGACCCTGTCATCATCCATCAGGTCTCGGCTCTCGTCGGTAGACCAGCCATTCTCGGTGATGTAAAAGACTGGGTTGTTATAAATTGTGTTCAAATGGTTTAGGGCATTGAAGATGCTGTTTGGCGCCATCTGGGGAAAGGAAGATTCTATTTAAAAAAATGTAGCACATTTTAATAGGTTCCAATTTTTTTTTTTTGTTTATTCTTATTCTTTACTAAACATCTGTCGGGAATCTGGAACAGCTATTGCCACTATTATATTTGAACAAGTAATATTATATAGGATATACAAATTTCTCTGGCTCTTTTACTGCCCCCCTGAAAGTCAAAACGCCCACCAGGGGGCGTTATTGCACACGTTGAGTACCTATGCTCTAGAATAAAGTTCGAAAAAACTCACCGTCAGCCAACCAGATGCAGATTTAGGCCAGTCTTCATCAGCATAGGAGACATTATCCATATCATCCTGCAGAGAAGGCACAGGGTTCACCGATTGGCGCGCGGACACCAGGAACTGAGTGTAATGGTTCACGCCAAAGAAATCGGCAGTTCCTCTGACGAAAGCCTTTTCTTCTTCAGTAAATTCTGGCAAGCGGGATCGGGCGTAGCCTTGCTCGGCGCTCTTCTCAGCGATTCTCTGTGCTAACTCCTTCGGGAAACCTCCTTCGGCTGAGAAGATTGGATGGGCGTAGAGTCCCCACTGTAATTAAAAAAATGTGGTTAGGACTTTGAATTATAAGAAGTTATTTAAATACAGATAATCAAGAACATTAAGAAATGGCTACCATACCTCGCCTTGTCTCCTAATTTCAGCAGCGAATTCGTCCTCAGGAGTATCAGTTGCTGGACTGAACCAGTTCACACTGATCGTGATACCGCACTGTCCTCCCTGCTCCTCCCTGAACTCTTTGTCGTACACATAGTAAGCCTTTGCATGAGCAACTGTCAAGTGCTTGGCACACAAGTAAGTTCCTATAGCTGTCGCGTTTAGGATGGGAGCCTTTGTAGTGGAACCATAACCTTCGAAGCAGATTTCTCTAGGCTCATTGAAAGTGATGAACAGCTTGACCCTGTCTCCGAAATTCTCGAAGACAACCCTAGCGTAGTCTTCGAACCAATCGCTGAAGAGAGGGTTCATAAAGCCTCCTAATTCCTGCAGCTTTTGGGGGAGATCCCAATGGTACAGAGTAATCATTGGAGTAATGTCATACTTCAGCATTTCATTGATGTAGTTATTGTAGAACTCAATGCCAGCTGGGTTGACCTCATTGGCCATGCCTGTAGGTAGGATTCGAGACCAGGAGAGAGAGAACCGGTAAGCGTCCAGGCCTAACTCCCTCATCATCTCAACATCACGCTTGTAGTTGTTATAGGTGTCGCCAGCGATGTCGCCGTTGCTCACGTCTCGGATGACAGTCGGGTTGTTGTGGACCATGTGGTCCCAGATGTTTTCTCCCTTGCCTGGAAAATATATTTGAGTGAGTTACCGATCTTACCTGTCATTCTGGCGTTATCTTTGCCGATTGCAACTCTGCAATAATTTCCTATGTCACGTCTGAACCGATTTGGCAATTTTTTGTTTTAAAATGTTCCTGATATCAGGTTCATACACATGAGGTTCTAACATCAGGTTCTAACATGAGGTTCTAACATCAAGTTCTAACATCAGATTCTAACATCAGGTTCTAACATCAGGTTCTAACATCAGTTTCTAACATCAGGCTTTTACATCATGTTCTAACATCAGGTTCTAACAGAAAGAAAAAATTGAAAATTTGCAGGAAGAAAAATCGGGAAAACTGAAAGTGCATTTTCAGGACAACGTCTGTCGGGTCAATTGGTTTAATATAATTATCCGCTCACCATCTGCATCCCATCCTCCCTCAATCTGGTAGGAAGCAGTGGCTGTCCCGAAGATGAAGTCATCCGGGAACATGCGCTGTTGCCTCATTGCCGATCCATGGCAGGATGCCACCACTAAACTGCATAAAAAAAATGTTAGAAACAAGTCTTAAAAGTTTGTCCAGCCAGCCTTTGTAGCTGCAGATATTGATAAAGGCACATAGTTAAAGGCATAATAGGTTAGGACATAATACATAGTTTTAATTTTTTCAGGTAGTAGTATTTTTGTTGTTATCGCTAGATTGTAGGTAGATACAGATGGAAAATGGGAAACTACCAAAAAAATATAAGGTTATATCAAAATGGAATACGTGATGAAATTGATATACTTACCTAATGGGTTCGTAACATAATTGAAATGAAAAACTGTTTTACAAAAAAATAAACAACCGGCTTCCAAAAAAAAACTACAAAGTGACAAGTAACTTTAATTTCGGAAGTCGGTGTGAAAAACGAAACCACTTTGCAGTGTTTTTTTGAAGTCCATTGTTCTATTCTGTAACTGACTATAAAGATGATAAAGATTGTTAATTTATGTGCTAGGGTTTTTGTTATGTAAATTCGTTGTCCCATTATATAAAATGATTTGTTGTAGTTAGATATGTTTATTTTTTTTATGAAAAATTTAATTGTAAGTAGGTACTCATTTTGACATTTTTCTAAATTCATATTACTCAATTTGTTTTATATTTTTTAATGATTCCTATATTTTTTATCTTCGTTATTTGAATATTGTTAAAATGTTTATTAGCGATTTTATGTTTCATGTGATGTGATTGAATAATATTAATGTAAATTATTTCACTAAGTAAATTTTTATTAGGTAGGTACACTTAATATTTGCACGCCATGTCAAATGGCAAACATGTAGTTCTAATTTATTATTGTCATCCTTCATAGATGAATAGTAATTTGTGTAATTACACACATGTTTATGGAAATAAAAAAATATTATTATTATTTTGTAAAATAAAGTCTTTATTTTAGCTATACCCCACACAAATTCATACAACACTAATTGCTAATCAGCTTACTTATAAATAATGGAGTTATGAGGTAACAAACATTAAAAAAACAACCGAATTGAGAACCTCCTCCTTTTTTGTAGTCGGTCAAAAATATGTCCCTTTTCATTTCAATTATGAGACTTACCCATTTGTGTAATTAAATCCTTAAAAATATAAAATAAATATCCGTACCTTAGCACCACTAGTAGCTTCATATCGGCGATATTTTTGAAGCGCACTAACCATACGACATAATCTATCCATATTTATACCAAGCGGTGAGTTATGTGAATCTTGACACATTTTATCTAAAATCTTTAGGACCACTTCAGAGGGGCAATTCTCGTAATCTTAAGAACGTTCACAGTCTGATCTCAGTCTCAATCTGTCAAAAATACCTCTAATTTCTATACATTTTTGACAAGTCGTTGACATTGATTGTCGCTGAGATGAGATTGCGACTAGATTTTGAACGTTTTTAATTACGAGAATTGGCCTTCAGGTGTCATTATCAAGAGATGTCAGCAGATGACGGGGCCCGATAGGGCCGAAGCCTGCCAGGGTAGCGGGATCGTCCGAAAGGGTTACCGCTGCCCTGGAACAGAAAGGGCTAAGGAAGGAACACGGGTGGGTTTTAGTCAGTAAGAGTCTGACACTCCCTTCCGCTCCATCCAGAGCGGGAGGGGTCATTTGATGATTTCCCATCCACAAAAAAAAAGTTGCCTTTATCAGCTGTCTCTTATCTTGTTCGATTTTGCAAGTTCATGGTTATTTATATATCTATACTAATAATAAAACAGTGGGGTAATTCCGTAACACACTATTTAGTAGCAATGACTTTCATTTTGACAGTTCAACAACATTCATTGCGTTATTTACGTTGTTATACAGACAAATATTTCCAACATATGAAGCAATGAATTAGCAATATACGTCAGAATGATTCAGATTGAGATTGATAGTGTGTTACGCAATTATGGTGCTGAATATTTTGTTTGTTTGAACGCGGTAATCTCTGGAACTATAAGTTGGATTTGAAAAAATATGTTTGTATGATAGCCCAATTTTTGAGGAAATATATTAGCTATTTAAAATCACGTTAGCTTTAGGAGCCTAGCAAAGAGGAAAAGAGTCTTAAATATTGCTAAGGGTAAAAGAGGTCATAGCGCGGCGAGAAGGCGACGCGATGCGACAGGATGGGTCGAGGGAATATGAAATATCACGTGGACGAAGAAGAAGTCAAAAAAAAAAAAACGGGTTGCACTCCGGGAGTGCCGGCAGAAGTGAAAACTTGAATATTAACGTTGTGCATTTTTGATATTTTGGAATGCGGTCTACTCTCCCTCTGTCTTACGAATTTTCGATCAGGTCACATGTCCTGACGCGAGTTTAACATTTTTTACCCATCACAACAAAAGTGCACAACTAAAAAAGTTTTCACTTCAATAACGTACGGAACTCCTATACAAATATTAAGGTTTTATTCAATCACATGGACCACACCAAGAGAATTTAGAGGAGAAGTTATAAGATAAGAAGAATATTTAGATATGTTTTCAAAACAGATATATTTTATCTCAAGTATGTTATTTTTTCCTTGAAAATTTGTATGCCTACCTAGCCGTGTCATATATATCTACGTATGCTGCGTTCGCAATTTACTTACCAAACATGTAAACAAATATCTGTTTTCGGAAAAAGAATAAGAATATTTTATTTTTAAAACATAGGTAATTTACATACAAAGATCTTAAAAATTAGTAGCGCGCTATGCTTTGCCAATATTGAAAAAAACCTTTAATATCACACATAAGGTTTAGTTTACGCTACAACTTCAAGTTTTTATTGGTTTTTCTACTTAATTTACAATTTTTATAAAGTTTATATTTGTTTAAGTGGAAATGACATCAATTGGAAACAAGAATTTATATGTACTTTTAGGGATTTATTTGTGTATTTTTGATGCTCTTTTTCTTCAACCCATTTTTGCATGAAAAGGTGATTTTAAAAAAACGTGTGGGTGGGGCCCACGGCAGGAACACGATACCTACCCTTGACGAAAAATTTGAACATTTTAGCAGCCGCCATCTTGAATTTTCATTTTGACTTCACTATCGGCTTCAGCACCCTCTAAAACCATGAAAACTGTCTCTCTTTCTGACTCTCTCTATTATACTCATCATTCTCCTGCCCTTATCCCAAATTATTTGGGGTCGGCGCAACATGTCTTTTTCTTCCAAACTCCTCTATTAGCCGCCATCTCGACAGTCACCCCCTTTCTAACCATATCATCATTCACACAGTCCATCCATCGTTTCTTTGGTCGTCCCCTACTCTTATAGCCATCGACATTCATACTCAAAACTTTCCTCACGACATTTTCCTCATTCCTCCGTAATACATGCCCATACCATGACAACCGGTTTCCACATAACTTTTCAATTACCGGTGCCACTTTCAAACTTCCTCTTATATACTCATTTCTTATTCTATCCATTCGTGTAACACCACACATCCCTCTCAGCATTCTCATCTCAGCTGCATGCAATTGCCTTTCATTCATCCCTTTTGTGGCCCAACATTCTGATCCATACAAGACAGCAGGTCTAACCATGGTTTTGTATATTTTCCCCTTAAGTTTAAGGGGAATGCGGGAGTCGCAGATTGTTCCCGTGACCTGCCGCCATTTCATCCATCCAGTGTTAATTCTGTGCTTAACCGTCCGATCTACTTCGCCATCGCTTTGCACGAGTGAACCGAGATACCGAAAGTCGGAGCAGACTGGGAGAAGCGCGCCATCAAGCGCTATGGCTCTAGAGTTGGAGAGACCGCCGAAATCGCAGAACATATGTTCAGTTTTGGTTCTGCTGATTTTCAAGCCAACATCCTCCAGCTTCTGTTGCCATTTCTCCAATCTGCTCTGGATCTCGGATCCATCTTCACCGACAAGAACAATGTCATCGGCAAACAGCATGCACCAGGGGGCCTCTTCCTGTATGTCCGCCGTCAGAGCGTCCATAATCAACAGGAAGAGGTAAGGACTTAAAGCCGATCCCTGGTGCAAGCCTACAGCCACACTGAACTCGTCGGTATTGCCAGCAGCCGATCGGACGTAGGTACGAGATCGATTGTACATAGCACGAATTAACTCTACATACTTCCCGGGCAAACCTTTCTCTTTCAAGGCCCACCACAGAACATCCCGAGGTACCCTATCATACGCTTTCTCCAGATCAATGAACACCATCTGCAAGTTCTTATGTGCACGTCTGTACTTCTCGCACAACTGGCGGAGTGCAAAAGTGGCGTCCATTGTTCCTCGACCTGGCATAAACCCAAACTGGTTTGGGGTAATCTCACTCTCCTCTCGCAGTCTTTTCTCTATTACTTTCTCCCATACCTTCATACTATGTGACATGAGCTTTATCCCTCGATAGTTGTTGCAGTCCTGTACATCACCTTTATTCTTGAAGATGGGCACTAGCGAACTATTGCACCATTCTTGTGGGATCCCACCTTCATGCAACAACTTATTGAAGAATAAAGTCAGCCACATACATCCATCTTCTTTTAAACACTTCCATACTTCTACTGGTATATCATCTGGGCCCATAGCCTTCCCATTCTTCATACCTTGAACTGCCTTTCTTACTTCATCCATGCTAATTTCCCTCACCAAACCCATATTTACTTGTACCTCTTTAAGCACACCATCCCATTTATTCTCTTCGTTCATTAGCTTTTCAAAATAAACCTTCCATCGTTCTTTTATTTCGTCATCTTTATACAGAACCTTACCGACGTCGTCTTTCATACATTTAATGTGAAGAATATCTCTCGTTCTCCTTTCTCTTGCTTTTGTAATCCGGTAGAGCTCCTTCTGGCCTCTAGGGCTGTCCAGTGAGTCATACAACTTCTCCTGCGCCTTAGCCCTCGAAACTGCTACCGCCTTTTTTGCCTTTCTCTTCCATTCTTTATAAATCTCCTTCTTATCTTCTTTCAAACTATCATTCCCGTTTTCTACACCCTGCCATTCTTTAAACGCAATTTTCTTTTCTTTTAGCATCTTTTGCACGTCTTCGTTCCACCACCATGTATCCTTTTCTATCATACCTTTCCCTTTCGATTCTCCAAACGCATCTTTTGCTACTCTCCTTATACAATCCGCCATCTCTTTCCAACATTCATTCACAGATTTTCCTTCCATATCCTTCATGTCAATCATTTTCTCTACCACTTGATTCTTAAACATACTGGCGCATTCCTCTTTTTCTATCATACGCCATCTAGTTTTGGGTGGGGGCCGTTCCCACCGTATACTATGTAATATAAATTCGCGTGGGGGGCATAACGCTTTTTCGGTATGTGACGATTTTTCCAATTTCCCTCCTATCGCATGCTTCGTTAAAGAACTTAGTTCGAATAATTTTGAAGTTATTATACGAATTTACTTATTGGAATTTTAATTATAGTTTACCAGTCAAATATATATGAACTAGCTTCTGCCCGCGGCTTCGCCCGCGTGGATGTCGGAAATTATTCCACGGGAACGTGCTACCAGGATAAAAAGTATGTGCTTCCCCAGGATGCCATCTATCTCTTTGCCAAATCAGAAGTTCAGTGGTTTAGGCGTGAAAATGTAACATACTTACAGTTTCAAGCACAAATCCGCCCTAAAAAACCGCATTACCCCTTTTTGCCCCGTCAGGGGTAAATTTTCGACAACTTTACGTACCTATTATTAATTATTTTCTGTCAAAAGTATCAATACTGAGTTTCAAGTTAATCGGACCGCGCATTCAATTTCTCACACAAACTTCAACACCCCTATATCCCCCTTTGAAGGGTAGTTTTGAAAAACTTATAATGATAAACTTTATTACTTACTTAGGCAAGTATTCTTGCTACTTATTTCAAGTTTATTAACTAAATGAATAAGATTTTTCATATAAACTGTATCCCCGCTTTTCACCACCACAGGGGTGGAATTTAAAAAAATCGTTTGGGATGTATTCATAACTTGACTCAAAGATTATTCATACTAATTTTCGAATTCATCAAGCCAAGCATTATCATCCTCCCGTGTAAAATTAACTTCCCCTTTACAACCCGTTAGGGAAAGATTTTCGAAAAACCCTGATACATTTATTCTTTATTTTTGATCTCAAGTATAAACACTGAGTTTCGAGTTAATCGGACCGCGCGTTCAAATTCTTCCACACAAACTTCAACACCCCCCCCCATATCCCCCTCTGAGGGGTAGTTTTGAAAAACTAATAATGATAAACTTTATTGCTTACTTAGGCGAGTATTCATGCCAATTTTCAAGATTTTTAACCTAACGAATAAGATTTTTCATATAAACTTTATCCCCGCTTTTCACCCCCAGGGGGTGGAATTTTGAAAAATCATTTGGGATGTGTTCATAACTTGACTCAAAGATTATTTATACCAATTTTCGAGTTAATCAAGCCACGCTGTAAAATCCTCCCCTGTAAAATTGACTACCTCTTTTCAGGCCGTCAGGGGTAGATTTTCGAAAAACCGTGATACACATTATTCTTTCCTTTTAATTTTAGGTATAAATACTGAGTTTCCATTAAATCGGACCGCGCGCTAAAATTCTTCCATACAAACTTTGAAACCCCCCAATCCCCTTTTAGGGGGTAGTTTATAAAAACAAAAAATGCCCAACTTCATAATTTACTTAGATAAGTATTCGTGCTAAGTTTCAAGTTTATTAACTCAAGGAATAAGATTTTTCATACAAACAAAAGCCCCCCATTTCACCCTCTTAGGGGTGGAATTTCGAAAAACCCCTTCTTAGTGGATACCTACTCTTCACGAAGAATACACCTTCCAAATTTCATGTCTCTAGGACCAGCGGTTTAGGCTGTGCGTTGATGTCTCAGTCAGTCAGTCAGTCAGTCAGTCAGTCAGGACTTTGAATTTTATATATATAGATGAGGAGAACTGCCATCTATTTATTTTATTTTATTGAGGAAATATATAAGAACCATCGACTTTTGGACCGAGGGTGGCAAAGGATGATGGCTTCACAGATACATTGTGCTCTTGGATGGAAAAAGCCTTAGAAGGCCTAAGCCTTGAGAATCGAACCCAAGATCTCATGCTCAGCAGTAGTGCTTGCAACCACTCGACCAACGAGGCTTTCAATCTATTGTCTAGAATAAGAGCTTATAGTTTCACCGTTACGTTCAATAGATGTCGCTACCGAAAGTTAGCTGTCAAAGTCATTTGACTGAACATTATATTATTGCATGCGGATTAAAAACACAAAGAAAAGCAGATATCTTCGATAAATCTTTTAATTTTGTTATATTACTTCACAATAAATAGAGTGTCTTTAAATAAATAAGACTTCAGTGTCCTTCATCGATGGTCATGGTCATAGATTCAGGCTCATAACCGTAGTCAACGTAACGGTTCTTGATGATGTGCTTGTAAACAAACGCGGACTTCCTAGGAGTGCGCCTACGCGCGGGGTCTTCGTAGTCAACGTGGTATAGGCCGAAACAAGCTCTGCGAAAAATTAGAAAGTTAATCAGTCCATTTTACTTTTTGAAGTGAAAACTTCTTTAGCGGCGTTGTGCACTTTTGTTTAAACTCGCGTCAGGACACGTGACCTGATCGAAAATTCGTAAGACGGAGCTCGCGTCAGGACATGTGACCTGATCGAAAATTCGTAAGACGTAGGGAGAGTAGACCGCATTCCAAAATATAAAAAATGCACAACGTTAATATTCAAGTTTTCACTTCTGCCGGCACTCCCGGAGTGCAACCCGTTTTTTTTTTCATAAAGTTCCTGGCAAGGTAAGACTTTATTGGAGTTTGTTGGCGTGGCCTAGAAATATATTTGTTAGTCTACACAATACAATTAAAAATATTGATCCTGTGATCAGCAAGTCGAACGCCAAATGCTAGATAAATAGTGCTGGTCTTCACGTACGATTTATATGAAGACATTTGATATTAAAATGTAATTATACACTGGATAACTTCTTATACTGCTGGGCTGACTATAGGGTTGATTTTTCCACCGCCAGATAACTTGTATTCATGGAATAAAATTGACAGCTGACAGATTTTTATGGAAGAACTGTCAAAAATTCAAAATAATTCCTCCGATAAAATAATCTGGTGTTGGAAAAATCAGCCCTGAATTAACTAAGAAACTATTAAAATAAAAATATAATAACCAGTCCCAACTAAAACCATTATCTAACTAAAAAGGCGTCGAAAAAATTCCTCCGC
The DNA here is from genome assembly GCA_949629185.1 of Apamea crenata. Classification (NCBI taxonomy): domain Eukaryota; kingdom Metazoa; phylum Arthropoda; class Insecta; order Lepidoptera; family Noctuidae; genus Apamea; species Apamea crenata. Next base: position 3,135,874 of record OX451375.1, read on the forward strand.
ATCGCTGTCGACTTGTAATCTACCCAAGAGACTGCAGATTGCTACGTTGTATGGCAATGCTTAACCTCTGGCAAAGGTAAAAGCCAGCTCTTGGGTCACGAGAAGTGTCAACCAGTCGTTTGGAGATTTCGTTGAACAAATCATGAGCACTCGGACCCCACGGCCCGAGAAGAATATAAGTTATGACTAACTAAACAGCACTGTAATATAAGTTATGACTATTTAAACATAACTGGTGACATTTGGGTGTTGTACTATAGGCACTCCTCTGTTTAACCCTTAGGGGAATTTAGGCGTGATGTTATGTTATTAACTTTTTTGTAGTATACCTTGGCGAATTAACGCTTCCTATGCCGGAACGTAGATACACGCGAGACTCAATGGCTTTTTAATTGTGTCTGTAATTACGGCATTCAACGGGTTAAACGAAAACCAAAGTCAAACTTACACGTTACCCTCCAACCACTCCATATTATCTAACAGACTCCACGCCATGTACCCCTTGAGGTTCACTCCAGCATCCAAGGTGTCCAGCATGCTTTTCATCGAAGCTCTGTAGTACGCGATCCTGTCATCATCGATCAGGCCGCTGTCAGGAAACGTGGCCCAGCCGTTCTCAGTTATGTAGATCACAGGGTTGTTATATTTTTCCTTCAGGTCGATTAATGCGTGGTAGAGACTATAATAATAATAATATCCCTGGACATTTCACACAGCACCATTTGTCCCAAGCTAAGCAACCTAATGCTTGTGTTATGGTAACAAGATGGCTGATAAACTACTTATATACAATTTTTTTTATTATTTTTATTAATAGGTACATACATATTATAGATAGAAAAACACCCAGACTCGGAACAAATACATGTAGGTCATACAAATATTTGTTCCGTGCGGGAATCGAACCCGCGACACGCAGCGCAGCAGTCAATCGCTTAACCACTGAGCCAACCGTGCCGTCGTACTATCTGGAGCAAACTGCAGAATAAATAGAAATATTAATGATTGAATGGTCAAAATTTTGGCAATATTTCGTTTCTGTCAGTGTTTTACTCCGCGTGGATGGGCGAAATAATCTAAAACTATTTTTTTTTTTTTGTTAGCTTTCTGCTCCGCTATCAGGCAAAGGCTTCCTCCAAATCCTTCCAGGAACTCTATTCCCGAGCCACCTCGAACCAGCCCTCATAGATATAAAATCATAGTCAGTAATGATTATGATTGAATGTTAAAACAATCAGGTTCGACAGATAATTATTTTCCAAACTCTACTTATTGGGCATTTTTTTTTTTTACGTTGCCCCACACTAGGAATTTCTCCTGTGTCGTGGGTGCGTTTACAGACATATAAACTCACATACACAAACAGCCAGACCCGGAACAACTAATAGTAGGTCATACAAATATTTGTTCCGTGCGGGAATCGAACCCGCGACACGCAGCGCAGCAGTCAATCGCTTAACCACTGCGCCAACCGTGCCGTCAGTCAGTAATTAATATACTGGCTGACTTTTTTACCGTCTGTCTGGACCAAAACAGGATATAAAAAGTGAACGCATAAAAGCCTATGGCACAGAAATTTCTTTTTTTCACAAAAAATAAAATGAAAGATCTCTTTTTTTACAATCAATCCTTTGATTGAAGCTGGCCGATGGCTTCAACTAAAGGATTGAATGTTGCTACGAATTCAATGATAATTTCCGCACTTACAGAAGGGTGCCTATTTTTATATTATTCGTCGATATATTCGTTTTATGTTGTATTTCAACATTTCGTCGATTAAGTTGTTGTAATAGGCGATGCCGGCTGGGTTGACGTCGTTAGACATGCCTGTGGGAAGGATGCGAGTCCAGGCGAAGGAAAACCGGTAAGCGTCGAGGCCTAACTCCCTCATCATCTCGACATCACGCTTGTAGTTGTGATAGGATGTCGTCGGTACTCAAGTCTTGTACGAGCGACGGGTCGGTATGGACTAAGCGGTCCCAGATGCTTTCGCCCTTGCCTGAAAATATGAAGAAATTTTTCATTAAATTGGATTTACGATGAACTCACATTACATGCATTTTCCACTAAAACTGCATCGAGTTAGTGTAGTAATTAAAAACACAACAATACGAGTTCTTACGTTAGAGTTAGACACATTCGGATTTCAGAAATCAAATTATTTTTTTGTCCCATTAAAACCTTTCGAGCTGGTTATTGTATTTGAACTTTATAATATAGGCTTTCATCATCATCATCATTTCAGCCAAAAGACTGCCACTGCTGAACATAAGGCCTCCCCCAAGCATTTCCACTTCGACTGGTTCTGTGCTTCTTGGATCCAACGGATTCCTGCGGCCTTCACAAGGTCGTCGGTCCACCTTGTGGGAGCCCTTCGACGTATACACTTGTCACTTATACACGATAGGCTTGCTTGCTAGCACCAAAAACCACTCGTTGAGGCTCAGAATGTCAACTTCCCAAAATGTCTCCTGGTACCAAAATGTCAACTTCCCATAATGTCTCTTTCCCAAAATGTCCCTTTCCCAAAATGTCTCTTTCCCAAAATGTCTTTTTCCCAAAATGTCCCTTTCCCAAAATGCCGCTTTCCCAAAATGTCCCCCATTCTTAGAATTAAGCGTTATAACCCAACTAAAAAATAAAAAACAATAATAAGCACATTATACGAATTAAACACATGGTTCTGTTTCTGTCAATCGTTTGAAGATGAAAGAAAAAGAATGATGTTTTGAATATGTTGAGCGCTAACCGCATTCAGTGATTTCTGGAGCAAGATGGCCCTCGGGTTTGAGCCAATTTTAGTCATTAGAACTTTTACTTTGTCGGAATTAATTTCGAAATTGAAAAATGGCTCGATGGTTTAAAGTTTAAACATGGCTCAACGCATAGGGTATCAACGTGGGTGATAATGCCCCCTCGTGGGCGTTTTAGACTTTTAAGAGGGGCATTAGACGACCCAGAGAAAAAAATTAGATAAGTATCATATTTTAAGACTATATAATATGACATGTTTACCTTAAATATAATCGTGGATGTGTTTCAGATTCGCGACAGATGGAACCTAAGTAAAAAAAAAACGGGGGCAAAATAAGGTTCAGAACCTATAGTCTAAAGATACCTCAACCTAGTATTTTAAAAAGCTGATGCTTTATAATCAGTCTATTTACCATCTTCATCCCATCCCCCGTCGATCTGGTAAGCAGAAGTGGCTGCTCCGAAGAGGAAGTCATCCGGGAAGCTTCACTGCTGCCTCACGGTCGAGCCGTGGCAGGCTGCCACCAACGAACAACAATTACAAAAAAAAAACAAATGAACAGGCTTGCCTACACTTTTGTCGATGAAGAAATTAATAAGTACTAATCAACTCACGCGTTTCTTAACTAATGGACGATTAATAGATTATATTATTTCCAAGGTTCACTGATTATTATTGTTAGTAGCATTATTAGCGACAGCCATTATAACAGTCGCCAGAGCAGTTTTGTGCTGTTTCCTTCAAGATGAAGATTTTATTTGTTTTACTAATTTGGCATCTAAAAAACAGGTACGTGCAATATAAATAACTTTTATAAATAAGGGCTGATTTTTCCAACGCTAGATAATTTTATCCGAGGAATAATTTTGAAATTTTGACAGTTACTTCATACAAAAACTATCAGACGTCAATTTTATTCCACGAAAAAAAACTATCTGGCGATGGAAAAATCAGCCCTAAGTAAAACAATTTGTCTATATTATTGAAACACTAACAATAAGCAATGCTTCAACATGATTCCTTTTCCAATTTATTTGGGGTCGCTGCATCATACTGTGGCGGCATCTGCATTGCTACGCGCGAAATACCCATCACAATGACGTCAGACAATATCCTGCATCGCGCAAGCAGAGTTTACCGTGCAACTAGCCCAAACATATAATTATGTATGTCGCAGATGGATTATCGAATGCGCGTCATTCAGCTGTTTTACAAAACGGTGCTGTTTTGTAAATGTTTGTAGATATGTGAGCACCATGTATCAATCACATAGTTAATTTATATGTCATGGTTTCATTAGTCCATTTTAATTATTTTACCTATTGTGGTATAGTAATTTTAGTTTGAAGTGCATCGTCTTCACATATAATTATTTATGTAAGTATGTAAATATTGTAAAACATTTTAAAAGAGTAACGGTGGAGTTTCTTGCCCATTCTTCTCTATACGAAAACTACCTTTTGGAAGGGGCGACTAGAATCAATTTTATTTTTATTTTATTTTTGACGTTCAAAAGTTTATGTGCCTATTTGAAATAAATGATTTGACTTTGACTTACCTACTTCCATGTATCTTTTATAGCCGTAGTCTTGGTAGTCACCTCTACCATATGATCTCTCACTCAAACCCCATCGCTTTTTTGGCCTTCCTTGCTCATAACAGCCATACACATTACACATTCATAGTCAAAACTAGAAAATGTTTGCCTTATTTGGTAAGAGACTGGATCCCACGACACAGGGAATCCTAGTGTGGGGTCGACATTTGTAAAAACTTGTAATCTGCTACTAGTTTTTGTTTTATAAATTGTAAAAAAATACTTACCGTGTTTTTTTCTGAACTACATCAAGGATTTTTTTTTAAATTAACGGATTACGTACTTTGAACCAATAACTTCATAACGACGGTACTGCCAAACCATTGTTCTGATACTGCACTATTACATTTTTTCCTTATCTCTAATCTGGGCCACTTCAAATATTTAAGATCTGAAGTCTTCAAGGACGCTGAGAAGATAACATGCATAATTATACAGGGTTATTTGTAAAACACCAACAACCTCTTAAGAGGTCATTGTACTCATCATTATGAACAACTTTTACTATAGGACCAAACCTGAAATCGCGAACAAAAAATCAGCTGCTCCCTACATTTTGACGAGTTATGCGAACGTAAATGTAGGGAACACCTGTTTTTTTTTTCGTGATTTCAGTTGATATGAAAAGTCAATTTTCATTAGATTTTGGGCCTAGCGTGACACAGTGTCAATCACCTGTGGTTAAGTAATAACAGCCGCACAGGTCGATCGATCAGGTTAAGCTACGCTTGCCACGGTTGGTCCGTGGATGGGTGACCATCTTTACATATCAAGACCCCTCCGTGCCTCGAAAAGCACGTTAAGCCGCTGGTCCCTGCTGTCATTCATGGATCTTTGACAGTCGTTACAGGTCGTCAGAAGCCCGAAAGTCTGACAACCAGTCTTACCAAGGGGTATCGTATTGTTGCGCGCCGCAATTAATGCCTGATACATGGTGAAATTAGTTACCACTAGCGCCATCTAGCATCTAGTCGCAGAACTAATAGAGTCACTAGCGCCATCTATTATCGAGTAGCAGAACCACTCAACTGCTTACCACTAGAACCTTCTAGAAATTTCAATGCTAGAACTTTCTAGAACTATCGACATTTGGTCAGTCGGGGCCGGTACGTCCTCGAAAATTCTAGATATTTCTACTATAGAAGGTTCTAGAACTATTTTATCTGCGGCACTTTATAAGGCCGGGATGAGCCACCACCGGGCAGAGTCGGATATGCGATACAAGCGAATACATCGAAACCGATCTTCAAGTGCGACTTAAGTGCAATTGTGTTTTATAACTAATTAGTGTGTTTGAGTTGTTATTAGTGTTGTTGTTTATTTGTGTGTATAATTAAAGTGTAATTTTTGGTAATTCATATGGCAGTTTTAATTGTCACGAACCCCGAAGAAAACCCCGAATTGCCGTTCCGTAGTCCTACTAATATTATAAACGTGAAAGTTTGTATGGATTAAATAAATAAATAAATCCCTGGATATTTCACACAGCACCATTTGTCCCAAGCTAAGCAACCTAATGCTTGTGTTATGGTAACAAGATGGCTGATAAACTACTTATATACATTTTTATTTTTTTTTTGTAAATACATACATATTATAGATAGAAAAACACCCAGACTCGGAACAAATACATGTAGGTCATACAAATATTTGTTCCGTGCGGGAATCGAACCCGCGACACGCAGCGCAGCAGCCAATCGCTTAACCATTGCGCCAACCGTGCCGTCCATGGATTGATGAATGGGTGTTTGTTACTCTTTCACGCAAAAAGTACTGAACGGATTCGGATGAAATTTGGAACACAGGTGGTTTATAACCAGGATTAGCATACTACTACTCCTACTACTACTACTGATACTTTTTATCTCAATATTCCCACGGAATGGAAACTTATGCGGGTGAAACCGCGGGGCGCAGCTAGTTATGGATAAGTAATGCTATGTGAAATAACCCATAACATTAATTCTTATTCATAGTTACTGTTGTATTAGACTACTTTAACCTATAACTAATGTAATATCGCGACATATTCGCCAAAAATGTAAACATTTTTTTTTAAACAAACTTTAGAGTTTATGGAAAAATAACTTTAATTCCTACACAATAAAGTTCAGTTTACGCTACAAATTCAAACATTTTTATAATTTTGTCAATAGTGCTAGTTACTCTGAAATCAACTTAATTACCATTAAAATAAAGTTGATATTGGTGTAACTTGAAATAACGTCAATTTGAAACAAATAAAACTTGAAATTAGGTACATATCAGTGGGTATATAAGTGTAAACTAACTGTTATGTTATATGTAGGCACGGTCGCGTTTTATAATCATTATAGATAAACAAGGGTTATTCTGCATGAGTGCTAATTAAAATAATATTACTAGAAGCCAATTATCCGATCCCGTTGGGAAATGAATACTTCATTTCCCAACGGGATCTTCATAGTGTCGTGATTTCATTGATTTAATTTTTAAAACATGACGTATTATGTTAACGCAGGATAATAACCACTGTGGCAACACTGTCAAAGTACAAATTGTATTATTATTATTATTGTAACAAACTTTTAAAATAAAGCATTAATTAGAGTTACAGTCGGTAATTTTAATAATAACTTTTTTTTAATGTATTTTTATTATGGCAACTAAATGTATTATTCTACTATGGCAACACTTAGAAATAACGGTTATGATTGTTATTATTATTAATACTGGGGAGGGCCAATGTCGTTTTATATGATATTTAGTGCAAAGCCGGTCGTTGGATTGTGAAACAGTTGTGCGATTAAAAAGTATTAATATTAAGTACCAAGAAAAAAGTGTTTTCTTGGAAAGTCCTTCTGCGTGGTAGGCACAATTTTGAGAAAGAAGTCGACAGAAGGATCGATTTGGGTTGGGCAGCTTTTGGAAAACTTCGACAAGTGTAATGTTCTCGTCGCCTATCCCGCAATGTTTGAAGACTAAGTTCTAACTAGTCCGTCCTGGACTCCTGCCCGTTACGACACGGTGCCGCAAATTCAAGGTTGCTCAGTGCACTATAGAGCGGGTTTTGTTCAAGCGAAAAAAGAAATGAAATCATCCGGGAAAGACCCGGAGTTACCGATATAGCTTGCAGGAGTAAGCAAGCTGAAGTGGCAGTGGGATGGCCATGTTTGTCATAGGACCGATTACCGGTGGAGCAGTCGAGTTCTGGAGTAGAGACTGCGTATTGGCAAGCGAAGTGTGGGACGCCCCCCAGCTGGATGGTGGCTGGGACAGACTGGATGTGGAAGGCGGAGAACAGAGTGTTATGGCGCAACCTGAGAGAGGCCTATCCAGCGGTGGATTTTGATAGGTTGCGTTGATCCTCTAGGTCTCTAGGAAAATAAAATATACATACTCGTATATCTCAGCGATCAGCAATTTCAGCAATCCTCTAATCAGACCATGCCCCACTTGCTGGAGTGCCCTAAGTGCCTGTTCACCTGCACCTTGGATGACTTAAAGAATGCCACTGATGCTGCAATCAACGTGGCTACCTACTGGGCTCAAACAATATAAAATATCGAAGAAGAGTACCATCGACATGAAAAAAGAAGAGGCAATCTTGAAAGTTTTTACACAGGAGAAAATGATTTTGTGAATATTACAACTAATTGCAGTTAATAGCATATTCTTGCAGAATGAAACTAGTTATTGAGTCATTCATAGTTCATGTTTTCCTGTTGCCCCTGAGATTTATGATAAACACACAAGTTCTCGGAGTATTAATATCATAGACGATTAGCAGTGTTCTCAGCTCCACAACTGTGTGTCAAGCACAGTGTGTGTGCTAAGAGCAGCAGTTTTTTAACTAACAACTGTGTCTCGAGATGAAGTTGGTGGTAGTCGTGTACGTGCTAAGTGAATACCATTACGTTTTCTACTTGTGATGTATTTTTCACACAAAAATATACTACTTACCCACATTCTACATGTAGTGTAATCGCCTGTTAGTGCGTAATAATAATAATATCTACGTTGAAGTCGTGATGGGGCTTGCGCGCTCCAACCTCTAGGTCTGTGCCGGTAGAGTTTAATATACAGAACAAGTCTAGGGTGTGAGAGATACAGAAACCCTCAGGGCAGCATGTGGCTGTTGGGCAGTAGCGACCCCGCGGACCCTATCTCCCGGCAGAAGTCTTGTCCCTCATCACGCTGGCTTGCCTTTATTGACCGGCTGAAGTAAACACTCATGAGGAATACCGCACCAACCGGGGTTGTCCTTGAGTCTACTTGCATAGTGCATACAGGAATAATCGTTGGTTGGTGCTTCATTCCATTTGTCTAAGGGTCCTTTGCGAGTTGGCATCGGCCCCCTTTTACGCCATCCAAAGGTCTGGGAGTGGGACCTGGGATTGGAGATGTCAGATTTATATTAATTATTATAAGTCCGTTTCCTCACGATGTTTTCCATCTTCGATATCAATGATGTCCAAGATAAACTTAGAATAGTGCATACTTAATGATAAATGCGTGTTGTTTATATGTATAGCTTGATAATGATATGTCGCCGTGTGTACAATCTGGCGACTCCGGCGCACACCCCCCACGCTTCGTTTCGCCTATTTGAAGTCCGGTGAACAGCATTGCGACGGCAGAACGCACCGTGTGCCATACCGTGGACATTTTTATATCGGACGCCGCAGCGGCACGGCTCAGGCGCCGCACCGTAGCCGCATCACATCCTGTGGACCGGCCGTAAGAGAGAAACACATGTAATTGTTTTTCTCTTGATACAGTTTGGTGGTGGTAGTCTGCAATGGATCTACCGAGAAGCATCAGCGAAGGTTCCCGGATAACTTTCTCTTCGGAGCAGCCACTGCTTCTTACCAGATTGAGGGAGCTTGGAATGAAGAAGGTCAGTCGTGATAAAAGCACATAAAACTAACAAAATACTCAGTAATTAATTAATGTGTAGCGGTATCTACAACGCCACATGTGAACAACGCGTCATACTGACGTCACGCAAATCCTGCATCTCGCAAGCAGAGTTTACCGTGCCATTAGCATAGATACAATGTCCTAATATCAATCGTTGGGCAATTGCCCGCCAGACACAACACCCGTCTGGTTGGAGGATCCTCCCTTTTCAATGGAGGATGAGTGAACTTTACACCCTGTTCCTCATACCTCCCAAACTAGTTTGGGAGGTATGAGGAGGATTTATTTCGATTTATTTCGAGATCCTTAAGGGTTTTTATAACAATAAACAGGGTGGCAGGGACATCGGCGTGAAAGCTGTAACCATGAATTCAGCACATGATTCTAGAAGTAGAAATTCTACGTCAGTTATTTTTTTAAAAATCTGCTGTTTCAGAGAAAACTGACCTACGCGGTCAAATTGTATGGAATAACTGATATTTTTTTTAATAACTGACGATTAGTTTCAACGCTGGGGGTCATGTACTGAATCCATGGTAACAAGGTTGCGTGTTGATGTCACTGCCACCCTGTATTGTATGATTCACTTACTTATTTATTTATAACTACATTTGCACAATGTATGTCACAAGCAAAGGCTATGACTCGGCGAAGTAGGTACATGACCCTGTTAGGACGCAGTATTAAATTTTTGGCTAGGTTAACGTTACGGTTAACGTTAACATTTTAATAATGATGTATGTATAGAAGAAACAGAAATGCTGCGCTGATCCGAAATAAATTGAAATAAATACAGGACAATGACACAGATTGTATGATCCAAATTGGTTTTTGAATAACTTTTCTGTATTTTCCATTTTAACTGACTTATAAAAAAAGAGAGTAAAGGGAATAAAAAAGGGGAAAAAAGAGAGAGATAGGTAGTTAATAAAGAGTATTCATCTACCTTCTATATTATAATACTTGAAGTTATACAATTTATTTTCTCTGTTTTTCAGGCAAGGGAGAAAACATTTGGGACTACATGACACACACGAAGCCGACCGTCATCAGAGACGTTAGCAACGGCGACGTCGCTGCCAACTCCTATCACAACTACAAGCGTGATGTCCAGATGATGAGGGAGTTAGGCCTGGATGCCTACCGGTTCTCAATAGCATGGTCTCGAATCCTACCTACTGGCATAGCCAATAAAGTCAACCCAGCTGGCATTAAATTCTACAATAACTACATCAACGAAATGCTGAAATACAACATCACTCCAATGGTCACTCTGTACCATTGGGATCTCCCCCAAAAACTCCAGGAATTCGGTGGTTTCATCAATCCTCTCATCAGCGACTGGTTTGAAGACTACGCAAGGGTGGTCTTCAAAGAATTTGGAGATAGAGTCAAGACGTTTATCACTTTCAATGAGCCCAGGGAAGTCTGTTTTGAAGGCTACGGGTCCACTACAAAAGCCCCTATCCTGAACTCCACAGCAATGGCCACTTACCTATGTGCCAAGCATTTAGTGGTGGCCCATGCAAAGGCCTACCATTTGTATGATAAGGAGTTCAGGCCGATACAGAAGGGTCAGTGTGGTATTACAATCAGTGTGAACTGGATGGGTCCAGCCACTGATTCTACTGTGGATGAGTTTGCAGCTGAAATTAAGAGACAAGGCGAGGTAAGACTATTGATGTTGTTAAATTATGTTGGTACAGCAATAGATCCAGGTGATCTGCCTATCTGTTCTGTGCGCCTGCCTAAGGCGCACAGAACAGATAGGCGGATCACCCTATACAACGTGGCTCGAGATGGGGCCCGGGAAACAGAGCTGAATTCCCCATGCGGAAGCGCGTTTTTATTGAATTTGTATGTAAATGTCGCGTGGCGCGTTGTAAAAAGCTCCAGGTAAAATACTAGTATTCAGCTACCAGTTGAACTGAAAGCCGACAGAAACATGTCTGGGAAAAGATTAATGGCAGCATGATTGGTACCCCAATAATGTACGCTAGGCATGTATTATATTTACATCTTTCTTTTTCAAATTCAAATTCAAATTCTTTATTGCTCAACACAGTACATTATATACATTTCAAGATGTCAAGTTAATGCGCAGTCCACTGTGTTGCACCAATTCAGGCATGCAAAATTATCATTAAAATAAAATTATACTATGTCATAAATTCATAATAATACGTTATACACTTTCATAAATTCAAAATAATACCATAAGCAATGTCATAAATTCAATTCAATAAGTTCAGTATACAATGTCATAAATACAAATAAATAATTAAGTTATTTCATAAATTACAATTATAAAGTAAGTAAATTCGGAGTATATAATGTCATAATAATTAAGTAATGTCTAGAACAGTCAACACATAATTAACATTCATTCATTTTCAAAATTTTTTTCTATTACATGAATTTTGGCGTAGTTCACTGCCGAATTTTAAATCTTCGAATGTTGAATACTTTCCCCTCCCTTTTTTATATACATACATGTAGTTCATCTCACTATCATTATTTTTCAGATCATAAAATCCAATTTGTTAATAGATATATGTTATTACGGTAAGTGTGATTAATTGGAAATTATTAATAATAATCCGTTATTATTAATAATTACCTCATGATTTGGTAAATGTGAATATAAAATTGAAATTCATCACTTTTAGCAGTTGTTATTGATAATTCACTACTCTCGTCGATAAAAGTAATAAAATGAAATAAGACTCGAAGCTATTTGTCCAGTAGGTATTTATTTATAATACCACAGTACTTACAAAATAAATACATAACTAAAATAAAAGAAACTCATGAACACAGGTGATTTAAAACGCCATACTTTGTTCCCAGCTTGTATAAATTATTATCAGTAACAAACATAATAACACCGATTATGTTTGGGCTATCGGCCTTGGCTCGATCTACTTCTGGTACCCGTACCCTAACACTGGCCGCTATTTTTGCAACTGGAAATTTTATGTTGGATCATTTTAACATTTTTTCAGCTTGCTTTTGGAGAGACTCTCTTGCAAAACCTCGCACTTCTTTAATTTTTTCGGAAGTGGTGGGGATTGATGAGATAGCCTCTTAATCGATATCTTGGATTAAATAAAATAAAATAAATAAATAAATATCCCTGGACATTTCACACAGCACCATTTGTCCCAAGCTAAGCAACCTAATGCTTGTGTTATGGTAACAAGATGGCTGATTTCCGGACCGATACTTAATTATTTCTTCCCTATTGACATTTTCTTTAGGATCCTCCGGATTTCCGTTACTTTTAAAAATCTATTACATTTATCGGTATTAAGGTTACATTATTTTTTTTTTTTTTTTAATAAAAACATTTCCCCACACTTGGAATTTCTCCTGTATCGTGGGTACGTTTACAAACATTTAAACTCAGATACACAAACAGCCAGACCCGGAACAACTACTTGTAGGTCATACAAATATTTGTTACCCGAACCCGACCCCGAACCCGCGACTCGCCAACCGTGCCGTCAATAATCACCGATAAATGTGATGAATTTCTTACTTTTAGCTCGACTTTCGGTAATTATTAATAATTTTCAATTAATCACACATACCATAACAGATACATCTAACAACTTAACACTAATGTTAGTACAGACGCCAGCTCATAAAGCTACTACAACCTGTCAAATTTCTTTAAAAGATTTTCAACTTTATCGCTAAAGTATTAAGGTTCAAGGTTGATTGGGAAAATTTGACAGTTTCGGGTAGCTTGACCTACTGGTGTCTGTACTTCCATAATAATTGTTAGCTACGAAGGTCTTATAAACTATTTTAGTATTACATTACAAACTAAGTTAACAAACCAATTAGCATATGAAGAAAATTGGATGGATGAAGATGAAGTTATCTTTTGGTTTAAAAAAACTTTTGTCATTGAATAAAAAATCAAACCCTAATCTTCTCCATTTCTAGTGGGGTATATATGCCCATCCCATCTTCTCACTCGAAGGAGGCTTTCCGAAAGAACTGGCACAGAAGATAGCACAGAAGAGTTCCCAACAAGGATACCGCCACTCCCGCTTGCCAAAGTTCACTGAAGAAGAGAAGGCTTTCGTCAGAGGAACCGCCGATTTCTTCGGCGTGAACCATTACACTGCCAACCTGGTATCGGCAACAGAACACAAGGGTGTTTTTCCTGTGCCATCTATTTTAGATGACATGAATGTTGGCTCTTATATGCCTGATGATTGGCCTAAATCCGCTTCAACCTGGCTCACGGTAAGAAATTTTTGGCTGTCGTAATTGTATTTTATTCAGGCGAAAAACGTCGACTGTTGATAATCGTACTGCTCCAGTGCTGGTAGCGATGCTTGAACCCATGGCTTTAAACATCGCTGCTTTTACTAGTCCTGAACCTCCCAGCATCCAGCAAATGCCGACCGACTTACCCAAGATCTTCTATTTACCTTACGGGGAACCTTCCCATATTTCACCTACCAGTGCGCAGTCGCACTTTCACCCATGGTTCCCCATTCGATCTTAAGAAAATATAGTTCAGAATTGAAGTCTCAAAACGGTGAAGGAAAACATCGTGAGAAAACTGATATATGTCCTAGAACCAAAAAATCGAAGACATATGACATCTAGAAACCCGCACTGGGCCCAGGTGGTGCATTATGGCCCACTCCCTCTCACAGAAAGGATGCCTGTGTTCCAGTAGTGGGAACATTATAGGCTGATTATGAATTTCTACGTTATTTTGACTTTTGGTTACCTTCGATAATCTGATAACTGTTTTTTTTTTTCAGATGGCTCCAAACAGCCTCTACAATGCCTTAACACATCTTAAACAAAAATACAACAGCCCAGTCTTCTACATCACTGAGAACGGCTGGTCCACATCACCTGGCAGTGGCCTGGCAGATGAAGACAGGGTTACGTACTATAGGGCTGCGTTGGAGAGTGTTTTAAATGCTTTGGATGCTGGAGTGAACATCAAGGGGTACATGGCATGGAGTCTGATGGATAACTTCGAATGGATGCAGGGTTATGCGTAAGTATCGTTTTGGCTTCTAATGTATTCGCTTCCTCGTTGGTCTACATAGTGGTGCAAGCGCGACCACTGAGGATTGAGTTCTGAGTGTCATTTCAGAGTTGGGCGAAGTGCAATATGGTTTTTCTATCGTGAGAGTTCGTGGGTATTAAACTTGTGGACCGGGTTAAGAATACAACAATCCGTTCCGTCACTAAAATAACTGAAGTCTCTCGGAAAGCCGCCACGCTTAAATGGGATTGCGCTGGACACATATGCCCCATGTCAGACGATTAATGGGCTAAACTTACGACCCAGTGGGTCCCGCTTAATGGCAAACAACATCGCGGCAGGCCCAGATGGAGATGCGAGATGAGGTGGACTCCTTTCATAAAGATTGGTTCTTAGCAGCTCTGGACAGAGAGAGGTGGAAAGAGAGTAGGGAGGCCTTTGCCCAGGACTAGGACACTAAGGGCTAATAAAAAAAAAAATTAGCCTGAATACCACCATACATCAGACACTGATTTATGGTAACTAGAGGCTACCCCACACAAAAATCTTTGCTCGCCACGAGGGGCTTGTGGCTAGGTAATAACAGCCGCACGGGTCGATCAATCAGGTTAAACTACGCTTGCCGCGGTTGGTCCGTGGATGGGTGACCATCTTTATACCAAGACCAAGCCGGTCAAGCCGTTGGTTCCGGCTGTCATTCATGGATCTTTGACAGTCGTTACGGGTCGTCAGAAGCCGGAAAGTCTGACAACCAGTGTTACCAAGGGGTTTCGTATTACCCAGTAACTGGGTTGTGGGAAAATACTGGTATTTAGCTGCATCCGGTTAGACTGGAAGCCGACCCCAACATAGTTGGGAAAAGGCTAGGCAGATAATAATGATGCTTTACTTGCAACCACTACACCAAAGACGCATTCAACTTTTATACATATGTATAAGTATCAATATAATGATTATTACTTTTCCACAGAGAGCGTTTCGGCCTATACAACGTTGACTTCAAAGACCCCGCGCGCACGCGCACTCCTAGAAAGTCCGCGTTTGTTTACAAGCACATCATCAAGAACCGCTACGTTGACTACGAATATGAACCTGAATCTATGACCATGACCATCGATGAAGGACACTGAAGATTATATTTAGATACAGATCAGCATAGCCTAGCCATTCACAACTATTCGATACGCTTCTGTGTCTAATCGAACATTAATCAATAGTATTGAAGAAGTCCTCATTTTTATTTTTGAAATTTTATTTTATTATAACTTCACAGTGAATTTAAAACTCTTTTAAACAAATGATTATTTTCAAGGTTCTACTTTTATTTTTATGTCTATATTTTCTTTTATTTTATTTAAACGCTGTTCACATATCAGACGAGCGCTGAAAACGTGTCATGTTTTACTTGGAAGCCTGCCGAATGGTTTTTTTTATTTTTTTTTATAATATTTGTCATTTATACAAAAGAATACAGGATTAATCATATTAAATAGCAACCAAAAACCACTAATGTTTAGACTTGTGCTATCACGAGTCTGTCTCAATATCGAACTAGGTATACAGTGAAGCATTTATATGTAGGTATGCGTTATTGTCCATACTGGTACAATTAATAACATTTTTAGGTCTTTAAAAACTCGTAGTTACAATCATTCCTACATATAATATTTAAGTAATATTGCTTAAGTTTACATCTATTGTTTTTATGTGTAATACATTTGTTTATTTCTGAGGGTAGATTATGATTATTAATAAGTCTCGGTATAATATAAAGGATGTTCGATTTTGTTTCTTAAAGATTGATTGAAAAATTGTTCTTTTAAAAACAAAAAAAATAATTGCATATGAACTGTTGTGTGTGGTTGTGAGTAGCTATGTATAAAGCAGTATATTTATTTATTTATTTAAATGCCTTATATTATAACTATCAGTGTATTAAATTATTTCCATAAACATAAATATTTTATATTCTACTATTTTTTTTAAAATGTCGCTCAAACATTATTCTGATTATTTTGTGATTAATGGGCATCAAAAAGTTCGTCCGCATCGCTGTCAATGGGATAAGTGGCCAAAAGGCTGGCAGCATTACCACGTTGGGTGACAATGCTGATTCTTTGGGCTAAAAATAGGCCAGCCTTCTGGTCACTTTTAGATTTTTTATGATTGATTCAATTTATAAAAGTTTAAATAGATAAAGATATCTAATTACAATAGCTCGAAAGTTGACAGTATATTTAAAAACTGTTCATAAATAAAAGGATCAAAATTTATATAATTACTAGCTGACCCGGCAAACGTTGTTTTGCCATATAAATTATTTCTAGCTGCCCGGCGCTACTTCGTTCGCGTGGTGTCCTACCCCCTACCCTACTCCTACACTATCTATATCATTACGTAAAGTATGAGTTGAGAAAATCTATTTATTTTTTTGTTTTATTGAGTTGAAATACCGATACCCATCGCGTATGTGAAGTTTACACAATAAAAAGCTGAATTTTAAACTGACATTTGAAGTGAATAAACTAAGATAGGCAGTCGCTCCATGTAAAATACTGGTACTCAGCTGCATCCGGTTAGACTGGAAGCTGACCCTAACATAGCTGGGAAAAGGCTAGGCAGACGATGAAACAAACTGCGGTCAATCATCTCATTAAAAAAAATCGTCAAATTAATTTCTTTCTCTTTTATAGTGTACCCAACACGTCCACGGAGTTTCGCTAGCTAACACTTTCACCCTGTATTCCTACTACCAAATTGTACAGTACTATTATGTATAATGTGTTTGTACGTAACTACAGATAGATAACATTACATAACGTATTGTAATCTTCGCAGATTCCAACAACAAGACAAGAGATCTGAGATACTCGTAGTTCAAGTGGTCCAACTCTGAGATAAAGGAATTTGTAACACTGCGCGATGCATGGTGCATAAGCAACTGAGTGGTGAAACAGTATCGTCGATATGAAGTTACTTGTCATGAGGTACGTATAGCCGTTGTTTTACATAATATTCACGGTTTTTTATATTTTATTATTTCGGTGCGTTATTTTTTTTACTAGCTGCGCCTCGCGGTTTCTCCCGCAAAAGTTTCGATCCCGTGGGAATATCGGGATAAAAAGTATCCTATATATCTGTGTGCCAAATTTCATCCAAGTCCGTTCAGTAGTTTTTGGATGAAAGAGTAACAAACATCCATCCATCCATCCATACAAAATTTCACGTTTATAAGTAGGATTAATAAGTAAGTACCTATCTACCTAATTCGTGACATGTGGTGTGATTCTCTCATCATCACCATCCACAGCCCGACTTCACCCACTGCCCTCACACCCATAATTATTTAGTAGCCGTTGCAATTTCATTTAAAATGATTAGCAACGGTGATTGTTCCAGTTGTAACAATAACCGTTGCTAATAATTTCTCAATGACTCCGCTTTGGTGATAACTGTGACTAAGACACCTTGAAACAACTGATAGTCGCTCTTACGTCACCCAGAGAAACTCCTTGCCAAATATTGTGATGGGCACCGTTTTATTTAATTTTATTTTATCATTAAGTGTGTTGTTCCACTGCAGGGCAAACGCCCCCCTTCCCGCCATGTCTTTCTGGGCCTGCCACGCGGGCTTTTCCTGCCATTTGGGATCCACTGAGTGGATCCTTTTGCATGTTGCTGCTCCGACATGCGACGTTCTTTAATTATTGTTGTATTATTATGATGCAGTTTGTTGTTAGCTGCCTGTCACGGCTCGGCCGTGAGGCAGCAGCGAAGGTTCCCGGATGACTTCATCTTCGGAGCAGCCACTGCTGCTTACCAGATCGAGGGAGGATGGAATGAAGATGGTGAGGCGACTGGTTAAGAAAACCTACTACTAAAATATTGTATTTGTTTACTGATGTTCTGTGCTTCTCGCATCCAACGGGTTCCTGAGGCAAGGTCACAAGGTCTTTGGTCCACCTTGTGGGAGGCCTTCCAACGCTACGTCTTCCGGTACGCGGTAACCGACATAGCCCGAAGAATTGCCAAACTTAAGTGGCAGTGGGTAGGGCATATTGCTCGCAGAACAGATTGCCGATGGGGCCGAAAGGTTCTGGAGTGGCGACCGCGTACCGGAAACGAAAACAACTGCTGACAAACTGTTATGCAGTTTGGCAGTTTGGAATCAGTAAGAGCAATCACATTTAACATTCACGATACTTTACTTCATCTTTTCAGGCAAGGGTGAAAGCATTTGGGACCACCTGGTCCACACCAACCCGACCGTCATCCAAGACTTGACTACTGGCGACGTCGCTGCTGACTCCTACCACAACTACAAGCGTGATGTCGAGATGATGAGGGAGTTAGGCCTCGACGCTTACCGGTTCTCTTTCGCCTGGACTCGGATCCTTCCCACAGGCATGTCTAACGACGTCAACCCAGCCGGCATCGCCTATTACAACAACTTAATCGACGAAATGTTGAAATACAACATCACTCCAATGGCTACTCTATACCATTGGGACCTCCCCCAAAAACTGCAAGAACTAGGGGGCTTCATGAACCCCCTGTTCAGCGATTGGTTCGAAGACTACGCAAGGGTTGTGTTCGAGAATTTCGGAGACAGAGTCAAGATGTTCATCACCTTCAACGAGCCTAGAGAGATCTGTTTTGAAGGTCTTGAGGACATGAACAAGGCTCCTTACTTGAACACCTCTGGTGTGGGTGTTTACTTATGTGCCAAAAACTTGGTTGTGGCCCACGCTAAGGCTTACCACTTGTATGATAAAGAGTTCAGACCGTCGCAGAAGGGGCAGTGCGGTATCACGATTAGTGTGAACTGGTTCGAGCCGGACACTGATTCTCCTGAAGATTTACTAGCTGCTGAAGTTATGAGGCAAGGTCAGGTGAGAGATTTTCGAAGTTAATTTGGTTTATGTATGGGTTGAAGTAGCTAATGAACACTATTATTATTCTACTGGAATATTTGATGAACATTATAGACAAGTAGATTGTTAAATATTTGTTTTTGATTTAAAATTGTATGCCTTATTAATATTAGGTCTTCTCTTGTCTTTCAGTGGGGTCTCTACGCCGAACCCATCTTCTCAGCCGAAGGTGGTTGGCCAAAGGAACTGTCAGAGAAAATCGCTGCGAAGAGCGCCGAGCAAGGGTTCCTTCGCTCCCGCCTGCCTGAGTTCACTGAAGAAGAGAAGGTTATCGTCAGAGGAACCTTTGATTTCTTCGGCGTGAACCACTACACAACTGTCTTGGTGTCGGCGACCGAGCATAAAGCAGTATATGCTGTGCCATCTATGTCTGATGATATTGATGTTGGCTACTACTGGCATGATGACTGGCCTCAATCTGCTTCGCCTTGGCTAAAAGTAAGTCAACCTTCGTAGCCTTTTCCTAAATATGTTCGCGTCAGATTCCAGTTTAACCGAATGCAGTGGAATACCAGTATTTTAAATGTAGCAACTGCCTATTCTGACCTCCACAACCCAGTCACTGGGTAACACAACACCCCATGGTAAGACTGGTTGTCAGACTTTTGAGGTAAGGGAAAGTAAGTGTTCTCTGTGCTCGCCTATCATTAGGCTAGGTTGAGCGACAATCGAGTTACATTTGATTGAGTTCTGTTGTAGAGGCTTCAGTTTAGCGGTGGGCTGCTATAGGCCGATGCTAAAGGTTCAAATGAAAAAGTGTTTATTCACAGAGATACTAACTGTACTAACATATGCCAAATGGCAGGGCAGTTTGTTGGCAGACGTAACTCCTTTTTAAGTACATAGTTGCCCACCAGACACAACACCAGTCTGGTCGGCAGGATCCTCCTTTTTCAATGGCGGATGAGTGAACTTTACACCCTATTCCTAATACCTCTATAAACCTAATTTAAAATAACACTTTTTTAACCGACTTCTAAAAAAGGAGGAGGTTCTCAATTCGGATGTATGTATTTTTTTTTTTATGTTTGTTCGCGCATAACTCCGTTGCTTGCCAATCAATTCGAAAAATTATTTTTTTGTTGGAAAGGGTATACTTCCCAAATGGTCCCATAAAGCGGTTTTTGAGAAATCAACAAAAAAAAAAATCACAACTAAAAAGTGAAAAATAAAAACTTTTACACAAAAAAAAAACAACCGACTTCCATAAAAAGTGAAAAATAACTTTAATTTCGGAAGTCGGTGGCGAAAAACGAAATACAAAACCAAAGACACCGACTTCCGAAATTAAAGTTATTTTTCACTTTGTAGTGTTTTTATGGAAGTCGGTTGTTTTTTTTTTTGTAAAAAAGTTTTCTCGTATACGGTAAACCATTCATGCATTCTTTAAAATGTTTTGCATATGAGTAACAGAGAAACTCACATGTGCAAGTTTTTTAAATATTCTTTACAGTGAGGCTCTGATGACACGCTAGCAGGGTAATGGCGTAACACACTATCAATGGCACTATTGGCACTGGCTTCATTTTGACAGTTTATCAACATTTTTATCGATAGTGGCAGAAGATGTTGTATGTAACAATGATGCTATCATTGTTTTTCAATTACTTAGTTAATCAGGATCCAAAGCATTCACATTTTTATATCTAATCTAAAGTCTTTAAATAATCTAAATAAGAAGTATGTTTGAATGTCACTGTCACCTATGATCATACGCCCGCCCCCCCCTTATCGCCCTCTTATAGCCTTCACAAAATGTTGTCGATGAGATAATGTTGAATGTACTTGAACTTGGAACCAAAATATCACACTGAAACGACTGAGAGTATCTAAGTGAAGATGATTCTCGTAAACATTGTAGGATTTTTAGTCCTTTACGTAAAATAATAAAACTAGCAGATACCGGACGCCTTTAATGCCGGGAGAGGACGCAATAGAAGAACATAATAGCGACCGTATTGGTGATGTTCTTCTAGAAGGTAAGGTTGTGTAGTACTTGCAACGAGAGCGTGCATGTAAAAGTGAACGAAGCACAAGGATTACATAAGGATCCTAGCAGGTGGCGTTCTGTAGTTTCTGCTTACCCATATGAGACGAAAGTGGTTTTATGGGTAGTTCATACTCCTGTTGATTTTTTACGTGGAGACAGCTGGTTTAGTATTAAGGTCTATTCAAACCTAAGCGGTATTCGCTACCGTCTGCGGTAGAGAAAACCGAGTGGGCATGCGCTAATATTACTGTTCACACCAAAGCGGATTTCGCTATCCTTGTGGGTAGAACCGAGTTCGAGTTTCGCTCAGGAAGGTAAAGAAGTTTTCGCCAGTTAGTCAGTATGCACTTCTACCCACAGCGGCAGCGAATACCGCTTAGGTTTGAATAGACCTTTAGGGCTCTCCCGATTGTTGTTTGCTACTCAATCTGAAAAATACAAAATAACTGCTATTTCTTCTACAGTTGGCCCCAGACAGCATCTACCACGCTCTAACCCACCTGAAAGAAAAGTACAACAATCCAGTGATCTACATCACTGAGAACGGCTGGGCCACATCACCTGACAGCGGCCTGATCGATGATGACAGGATCACGTATTACAGAGCTTCAATGGAGAGTATGCTGAAAGCCTTGGATGCTGGAGTGAACCTTAAAGGATACATGGCGTGGAGTCTGTTGGATAATATGGAGTGGTTGGAGGGCTATAAGTAAGTTTGACTTTGGTTTCTTTTTTAGCAATTGGAACCGCCAAGGTCAGCCAAATATTGGCATTTTGGAGGTATGAGGAACAGGGTGTAAAGTTCACTCATCCTCCATTGAAAAGGGAGGATCCTCCAACCAGACGGGTGTTAAGTCTGGCGGGCAATTGCCCAACGATTGATATTGGGAAATTGTATCTATGCTAATTACACGGTAAACTCTGCTTGCGAGATGCAGGATTTGCGTGACGTCAGTATGACGCGTTGTTCGCATGTGGCGTTGTAGATACCGCTACATCACTCCCCTCCGGAGACCGGAGGTCGATAGTTGGCTGAGTCTTGTATCTTGCGATGCTTGCCAGGCCTGCTGAGGTTCCAGTGAGTCGGAACCGGTTGCCGCATAGTTCACGGTGAATCGGAACTGTCTGCGAAGATGTCCCCAGTGAGTCGGGTGGATGGCGTTGCGTTATACTCCAGTGCGTCGGATGTCGTACAGCGCCGGGTAGAGGCTGGCTGCTGCGTCAACCAGGAGAGGGTACTCTGCTTGTTGCCGGCCGAAAGTGCAGTGTGCTGTGCCGAGGTTGCTGATGAGGCTGAGGGTGATGACCAGGTATGCGCGGTCGCTGCATGCTGGTGGTCAGGATACCCGTTGAAGCCGTGGATGCTGGCTAGCTGGGTGACTTCGCCGCTAAAGCTTGCGGGAGTGATGATGATGATGACGTCACGCTGAAGTAGGTGCACGAAGGCTGCGCTGACGTTCATGTTCGGGGTCACCAGTTTGGGGGCATGAGGAACAGGGTGTAAAGTTCACTCATCCTCCATTGAAAAGGGAGGATCCTCCGACCAGACGGGTGTTATGTCTGGCGGGCAATTGCCCAACGATTGATATTGGGAAATTGTATCTATGCTAATTACACGGTAAACTCTGCTTGCGAGATGCAGGATTTGCGTGACGTCAGTATGACGCGTTGTTCGCATGTGGCGTTGTAGATACCGCTACAGCATCTATAAAATATACCTTGCTTATACTCGTATATTGCCCGCGTGGTGGATCACGCACGGCTCACTAGTTCTCACAGAGAGAAATCCAGTGGCCCAGCAGTCAGAACATTATTTCTGTTAATATTTTTTCATTGGGAATTTATATTAATACTGCATTACATAATACCTAGGTATGTGTAGATCGATATCCGGTAAGCGAAATTTTCTCACCTGCCACCGTCCAATGGAGAAAATAAAAAATAATAAATGGATGAAATTATGGGTAATGTGCCTGACTTAAAGATAAATAAATAAATAGTCCTCCAGCCGGTCGATTCTGTAAAAATCTCACCGTGAAAACTCAAGTGAAGTGAGCTTGATGTGAGTTGTCAGTAGTGTCAATCCCTAGCATTATTTGGAATGACAGCTCACTCCACGCTCACTTCACCTAAGTTTTCACGGTGAGATGGTTACAGAATCGCACAGCTGACCATATTTCGGTCATGGCGGCCAATTACAACGGAGACTAGCGTTTGGCGCGGGAGATATTAAATAGTACACAAGTGTCTGTGTGCAGACACAGGTGCACTCTCTCTTCCCCTACTCGCATATTCGGCAATCCGACACGACCAGAGAGAGATCAGGCGCAGGACTAACGGCTTAACGTGTTTTCCGAGACACGGGGGGGGGGGGGAGGTATCACACCGCTAACTTCCAAACGCCTGACTGTTACTAAGAAATTCCTAGCACTTTCATCCAACCAACATAGGCAGCTAATTGCCAGGAACGAAAAGTAAAAAGAGCCAGACTGGGTGACATATATCAACATTTTTATTTTTCTCAGGGCTTGTTTCGGCCTGTACCACGTTGACTATGAAGACCCCGCGCGCACGCGCACTCCTAGGAAGACAGCGTTTGTGTACAAGCACATCATCAAGAACCGCTACGTTGACTACGAATATGAACCTGAATCTATGACCATGACCATCGATGAAGGACACTGAAGTCTTATCGATTTGTTAAAGATATTAAAATTATTTTGCTGTAAATAGTGAAACTTTGTTTTTCTTTCCCAAATCGGATTTCCCCAATGCGGATTCAAACGCCGTCACACACTCGCTGCTCGCTGGTCACCAACTCATTTTAGTTGCTATAATATATTATGTATAGCTCTACACGCTTCTAGTTAATCGCCGACAGTGGGACAGGTGCCTTATTATGATAAATTTGTAATGACTAAGAAGATTTTTGTGTTGCCATATTTAGATATTAACAAGAAAATATTTATGTTTACGTAAATGCTTATCAGTTATCAAAACTCGAGTAGCCAGGCCACGTTACGTAAGAAGTTATTTACTTAAATTAAAATTTTATTTGTTTCAAATTGACGTTATTTCAAGTTAAACAAATATCAACTTTATCTTAATGGCAATTAAGTTGATTTCAGAGTGACTAGCACTATTGAAAAAGTTATCAAAATTTTTGAATTTGTAGCATAAACTGAACTTTATTGTGTAGGAATTAAAGTAATTTTTCCATAAACTCACATTTATTTACATTTTTGGCGAATATGTCGCGATTATCTGTTAGGTACGTTAGGGTTCCATAGCAAACAAAAACAATTTTTTTTTTCAAATTTCTTCTTAATCTGACTATCTGACTTGCATAGTAAACATAACTTGTACGAGCCAATAATGCTCATATATCCAAAGTATGTTTACGCGTACCTAATTAATAATCACTCAATTCAATCGTAACTAAAACTCGGTCAAGTGCTAATATGCGTAATCAGTAATAATAATAACATAACAATAAGTGCGGCTCAGATAACTAAACAAAAATAACTTTAAACTATTTCCATAAATAAACTATTGAACTTAACAGTGGTTTGGTGTAACTTAACTAACTACCTTTTTTTTGGTGGGATGGGAGATCATCAAATAAATTCTCCCGCTCGGAGACTATTTCTGACAAACCCACCCGTGTTCTTTCTTCACTTGCCTCTGCCAGGGGCCACGGTCTAGTCTTTCGAACAACCCGCGACCCTGGCAGGAACTTAACTAACTACCTACAAGAACTACCGGAATATCCGTCAACGACGTGAAAAACTCCAACATCGTTTGGTCCTTCGAGCCGGATGACACAGCAAATCATCTCCATCCACAAGATGATTTAGCGTGGTATATCTGTTGGGTTCCCAGAAGCGGGTTTAACCAGTAGGATTGAGACGTTGCACATGACGTAAAGGAGGGTGAGAAAATTGTAAATCTGCCTCTCCAGATTTGGGAAAGAAATACAAAGTTTTACTATTTACAGCAAAATACTTTTAATATATCTTTAATAAATCGATAAGACTTCAGTGTCCTTCATCGATGGTCATGGTCGTAGATTCTGGTTCATATTCGTAGTCAACGTAGCGGTTATTGATGATGTGCTTGTAAACAAACGCGGACTTTCTAGGAGTGCGCGTGCGCGCAGGATCTTCAAAGTCAACGTGGTATAGGCCGAAACAGGCTCTGTGAAAAAAGGAATGTAGAATATAACTGATAATCACCCAATGTAGCTGTGAAAGAGGCCAATATTTGGCAGACCTTGGCGGTTCCAAGTGCCAAAAAAAAAACTAATTCAATCTTACATGTAACCCTCCGACCATTCCATATTATCCAACAGACTCCACGCCATGTACCCCTTGAGGTTCACTCCAGCATCCAAAGCTTTCAGCATGCTCTCCATCGAAGCTCTGTAATAGGTGATCCTGTCATCATCGATGTCGCTGTCAGGGAATGTGGCCCAGCCATTCTCAGTTATATAGATCACTGGATTGTTGTATTTTTCCTTCAGGTGGGTTAGAGCGTGGTAGATGCTGTCTGGGGCCAACTGAGGAAGAAATAGGAGTTATATAAATAAATAATAAAATAAATAAATATCCCTGGACATTTCACACAGCACCATTTGTCCCAAGCTAAGCAACCGAATGCTTGTGTTATGGTAACAAGATGGCTGATAAACTGCTTATATACAATTTTTTTTTTTTTGTAAATACATACATATTATAGATAGAAAAACACCCAGACTCGGAACAAATACATGTAGGTCATACAAATATTTGTTACGTGCGGGAATCGCACCCACGACACGCAGCGCAGCAGTCAATCGCTTAACCACTGCGCCAACCGTGCCGTCGAAATGGGATGTGGAGGTCAGATAAGCAGTTACTCCATGTAAAATACTGGTCTTGTGCTGCATTCGGTTAGACTGGAATCCGACCCCAACATAGTTGGGAAAAGGCCAGGCCAATTGACCTACTTTCAGCGAACGTGCAGCCAATTTAGGCCAGTCATCAGGCCAATAGTAGCCATAATGATGGAGTGTAGAAAATTACTTACTGCAAGCCAAGAGGACGCAGATTTAGGCCAGTCCTCATCCCGATAGTAGCCAACATCAGTATCATTCATCATAGATGGCGCAGCATATACTTGTTTATGCTTTGTCGCCGATACGAAGACAGCTGTGTAGTGGTTCATCCCAAAGAAATCGTAGGTTCCTCTGACGAAAGCCTTCTCTTCTTCCGTGAACTCAGGCAGGCGGGAGCGAAAGAACCCTTGCTCGGCGCTCTTTGCTGCGATTCTCTCTGACAGTTCCTTTGGCCAACCACCTTCGGCAGAGAAGATGGGTTCGGCGTAGAGACCCCACTGAAAGACAAGAGAAGACCTAGTATTAATAAGGCATACAATTTTAAATCAAAGACAAATATTTAACAATCTACTCGTCTATAATGTTCATCAAATATTCCAGTAGAATAATAATAGTGTTCATTAGCTACTTCAACCCCTACATAATCCAAAGTAACTTCAAAAATCTCTCACCTGACATTGCCTCATGACTTCAGCAGCTAGTAAATCTTCAGGAGAATCAGTGTCCGGCCCGAACCAGTTCACACTAATCGTGATACCGCACTGCCCCTTCTGCGACGGTCTGAACTCTTTAACATACAAGTGGTAAGCCTTAGCGTGGGCCACAACCAAGTTTTTGGCACATAAATAAACACCCACACCAGAGGTGTTCAAGTAAGGAGCCTTGGTTAAGTCGTCAAGACCTTCGAAACAGATTTCCCTAGGCTCGTTGAAAGTGATGAACATCTTGACTCTGTCTCCGAAATTCTCATACACAACGCTTGCGTAGTCTTCGAACCAATCGCTGAACAGGGGGTTCATGAAGCCCCCTAGTTCTTGCAGTTTTTGGGGGAGGTCCCAATGGTATAGAGTAGCCATTGGAGTGATGTTGTATTTTAACATTTCGTCGATCAAGTTGTTGTAATAGGCGATGCCGGTTGGGTTGACGTCGTTAGACATGCCTGTGGGAAGGATGCGAGTCCAGGCGAAAGAGAACCGGTAAGCGTCGAGGCCTAACTCCCTCATCATCTCGACATCACGCTTGTAGTTGTGGTAGGAGTCGGCAGCGATGTCGCCGGTACTGATGTCACGGATGACGTTCGGTTTGTTATGGATCAGGTGGTCCCAGATGCTTTCACCCTTGCCTAAAAAGATGAAGAAAAGTCTGCTTTTACTCATTCATTTATTTATTTTCTGTTATTCAAAATCTCTGTAAGCTAATAAAATAACACACATTAAGCCTGCCAATCGGCAGTTGTTCTCGCTTAACAAAGGATTATGAGTTTTTATATTTTACATAATTGCTGTGCTAGATAACTTAATTATACAGAATAATACTTATATTTAGTATGACCTTTAGTAGTAGTAGTAACAACGTTCTACACCAGTAAACAGAAACAATTTTTTATGAATGCCTTAGGTTGTTTTTTTTAATACAGGTAGCTCACCATCTTGATTCCATCCTCCCTCGATCTGGTAAGCAGAAGTGGCTGCTCCGAAGAGGAAGTCATCCGGGAACCTTCGCTGCTGCCCCTCGGTCGAGCCATGGCAGGCTGCCACCAATAAACTGATTATAATAATACAAAAATAATTAAAGAAAACGGTGCCCATCACAATATTTAGCAAGGAGTTTCTCTGGGTGACGTAAGAGGCGACTATCAGTTGTTTCAAGGTGTTAGTCACAGTTATCACTAAAGCGGAGTCATTGAGACATAATTGGCAATGGTTATTGTTACAGTTGCAACGGCTGCAAAATGATTACATTTTTGTGTACAACCTTCAGGCCGCGTGTCCACGGCAAGAAAAATTGCCGGGTCTATGCAAGAATTCGTGTCGTTTCTACACAAGACTAGTGTACACTGCGTCGGCGCTGCACAAGACAAAAATCTTGTCTGGCGCAGACAAGATTTTAAGAGGATCCTTTAGAAAATCGTAGGATCGCGCGTAAACGACTATGAGGACCGAGGCAATTAGTGAATATGGCAGTAAAATCGCGTACCTGAACAGAATCTATATAATAATTATCTACCTACATAATATATCACACCATAAAGTCGGCGGCCAATCTTAACGAAGACCAGCCTTCAGCGCGGGAGACATTATAGTGGCCAAGTGTGCATGCAGACACAGGTGCACACCCTCACTCTTAGAGTCCGGTGGGACGGAAATCCGACACGGCCGGAGATAGATCAGGCGCAGGACCAACGAGGCACGGGGGTATCACACTGCCAACTTCCAAACTCCACCAGCACACACCATAAGGAGTAAGACGAAGACCGAAGTGCTGGTCGCCCGGCGGCGAGATACGCGGACGACATTGTTACCATCGCGGGTAGTAGGACCAGGAAGAGGCTGGCACAGGAGCGGGGTTGACACATGAAAAGAGAGTCATATGCTCAGCAATGGGTGAAGTCGTGCTGTGGATGATGATGATGAGAGAGGTCACACCCCATGTCACGAATTAGGTAATCTAATATCGCGACATATTCGCCAAAAATGTAAACAAATATGAGTTTATGGAAAAATAACTTTAATGTCAACACAATAAGGTTCAGTTTACGCTACAACTTCAAACATTTCTATAACTTTTTCAATAGTGCTAGTCATTCTGAAATCGCCTTAATAAGTATTAAAATAAAGTTGATATTGGTTTAACTTGAAATTACGTCAATTTGAAACATAAATAAAATTTGATTATAGTTAGATAGAGATCGCCGAATTTAAAATGGCACGCCCCTCCAATGATTGTTGCATTTAAAATGTTTGTATATAATTTTTTGTGGAGGGGCGTGCAGTTTTAAATTCGACGATCTCTACTTACCTACTTATTAATAAAAAAATTAACGCACCTAAATAATAAAATAAAAATAAAAACCTAAATATTTAAAACAACGGCTCTACGTACCTAAGGACCAGTAACTTCATATCGACGCACCACTCAGTGGTTCATGCACCATGTGATCGTGAACAGTGTACATCTTTCCTTTATCTCGAAGCTGACCTACTTCAACTATCTCAGATTTGTTGTCTTGTTAGATTTTCCGAAGATTACAATAATTATGTTTGTAATGTTATCTCTGTCTGCAATTACGTGCAATTTGGCAGTAGGTATGTAGGTAAGTACTTATGTAGATACTCGACCTTTTAGAACAATAAAATAAAATAATAAAAACTTTTTAATTCAGACTTTTTGAAATCCATAGAATGTTAGTACAATAAAACTTATGAAAAACTAGCGTTAGTAGGAAAAAATTTAAAAACAAAATAATATAAAATAAATAAACAGACATTATAATTACCTACCTATTTCTAATGTGGGTATTAACCCTTAACCCAGTGCTAGACGTAGGTAACGCGTGACCAGCCTATCCGCAATAACGGCCAGTATGCTGTTGGTGCTGGCGTGCAACGCGCAACCTGCCGAGCGCCGCGGCGCCTCGCTTGCGGAGCACGGCGTGGAAGTCGTCAACGTGTGCGTCCGCAAACATGCCCGACGCACTGCACCAGCGCGGCAGCCCCAACAACGCCCTGAACGCATTGTTATGAGGCGCTGAATGATCTTTGCGTATAATGAGCCCACAAGCAGCATTTATATTATGGATTTTATTTTTTTAGGGGATTGTGGCTAAGTAATAACAGCCGCACGGGTCGATTGATCAGGTTAAGCTACGCTTGCCGCGGGTGGTCCGTGGATGGGTGACCTTCTATCTTCACATATACCAAGACCCCTCCGTGCCTGGGAAAGCACGTTGAGCCGGTAGCGGTGGTCCCGGCTGTCATTCCTGGATCTTTGACAGTGGTTACGGGTCTTCAGCAGCCCGAGAGTCTGACAACCAGTCTTACCAAGGGGTATCGTATTACCCAGTAACTGGGTTGTGGAGGTCAGATAGGCAGTAGCTCCAAGTAAAATACTGGTACTCAGCTGCATCCGGTTAGACTGGAAGCCGACCCCATTATAGTTGGGAAAAGGCTAGGCAGACGATCCTCGACCTTTTATAGGATGCGGAGTCTGTTTGAAAATATTTTTGGTTCTTTCATGAACGGTTTTTAAAAATACTGTCAGCTTTTGTGTTACTAAAATTAGATATCTATTTTTATCGTTTATAAATTGCATCAATTACAAAAACTTTGAAAATCAATTAAACAAAAAAAAAAAATTAAAAACTTAAGTGGCAGTAGTGGGCAGGGCACATTGCTAGCAGAACAGATGGCCGATGGGGCCGAAAGGTTCTGGAGTGGCGACCGCGTACGGGAAGACGTAGCGTTGGAAGGCCTCCCACGAGGTGGACCGACGACCTTGTGAAGGCCGCAGGAACCCGCTGGATGCGGGAAGCATAGAACCGGTCGAAGTGGAGGTGCTTGGGGGAAGCTTATGTCCATAAGATGATGAAGTAGCATAAGCATAATCAGCCTATAATGTTCCCACTCCAGGGACACTGGCCTCCTCTCGGTGAGGGGGAGATATACCTAAATGAATAATAGGCTAGTTTCCTAAAACATTCTAATTAGTCCGTCAGTTACTTTATCAAAAAATATTGAACCAGTATTTTTTCTTTTGTCAATTATATAAAAAAATATGAAGATATCGCCCGTGAAAGTTCCGCGTGACGTCACTTGCTTGCGACACTTTTGCAGGCAAGTGACGTCACGACCCCTCACTCCCGCGCTTTATCTTTGTCAGTTTTTGTTTGATTGACAAAAGGAAAAATACGTGTCCATTATTTTTCGATAATCTAACTGACGGACTAAATATAAAAATTATTTTTTTTACCCAGGAAAATACCCTAATAATAGAAATAAAAAAGAAATGGAATTAAATAAAGTGTATTTTAGATTCAAAATCTGCTTTGTGTTTTTTTATGGTTGAGCCAGAAAGCAAACCATATATCATGTAGAAAAAACAGGACTGACTTCCTATTTACCTACTCCTGACAGGATATTTCAGCATATAAGTACAAGGTCAAATTTAATTAGCTAGCGAAACTCCGCAGACGTGGCGGGTATCGAGTAGCTAAATATTAAAACAAAAAAACATATATCTCACGATCGTTTTGGGGTCAAGGACCGCTGGTAGTTTAGTTACTTGAATTAAGGGCTTAGAAAATCTGTTTTTTGTTGCTTAATCTTGTTTACACAGACACAAATAGGCACCCAACACATTTTTTTACCTACGCAAAGATTTAAATTCATATTTGACATCTCTAATAATAATAATTATGATTTTTAAATCCATCACGTCTGCGGAATTTCGCTAGCTAATTTAACTTGACTCAGTATTTTTTTTTTTTTACCAAGTTTGATAAGCAAGTCACTGTGTGGGGAAGTAGTGAAGTACCTACTTTTGTAACTGCTGGTCGTAGTACGGTTGCGGTTTTTAGTCATACACGACAAAAATTAAAGTGCGGCCTCGCATTTAGTTTCGTTTTATTCGATAAACTTATTATTCAGAAACGACTACTCATTGCTGAATAAGTACGGCCAATTTGTCGCTAGTGTTTTCAAAATTTATGTGTTGACGTGTGATATTGAAGTCGCCAGTGAGACGTTGGCGACTAAAGCCGCTGGGTGTGAGCATTACGATGACACTATCATCACAATATTATTATTCTATTATTTATCTTCATCCAAGCGAAAGACAATATTCGGTTCTCGAAATTATTTTGGTTTATTACATACTTTGTGGTGTGGATACATAAACGACCCATAAATATAATTGTTTTTTTCCCCTTTTTATAATCTGTTAGAAATGTCAACGTCCGACGGTCCGGACGGTCGTCTCTTGTTAGTCTATGGTCAGAAGTGACAGTAGAACAATCGGAGGTGGACGTTGATTACTCATTCGCCAATAATGTTGAGGTTTTTATAAGATAATTAATATTAACAACAAAAATAAACAGTGGATCGTGTATTGTATTATGTTGTGACTGTTTTATGGAAAATTAGATCAAAATGCATCGTCGCCGAGGACCTAACTTCACTTATGTGAGCGGATGTGTGAAATACATGATATTTGTATTGAATTTTATATTCTGGGTAAGTTATTTCTTGTTTCAAAGTATATTAATTATAAGTAAAATATTTTAGAATGATAATTTCAAGGAAATTCAGCTTAATTTCAATGTTAGAGAGTTAAAATAGCGAAATTTCATTCATCATTGTTTGTGTGTGAATCATTGTTTTCGATGAACCCTTCTATGCATGGGAAATTTGGCATACGTACAGTCTCGTTTTGTTTCTCGACCGCATCCGTCCTCTATTGTTCCGGCCTTTGTGGCGATAATGTGATATCGTGATAAATGCAGACTTTTGTTGGTTATTTGAACATCCAAATAGTAACATTTTTAATACTCTGTGTGATGGCTATCAGTAGGAGACAAAAGATTCTCACAATACGAGAGTTGTCATAATAATCGTAAAATCAATACATAGATGTTTAATAACAAAATGTCCAGGAAATATTAAACTGTCTTGTAACAATAACAGTTATTGAAGAAGGTATTTGGTCAATGTTAATCTTTAAGTGTGCATCACTTTGAATTCTCAGAAGAGATGCTGTGATGTCATGCTCTGTTATTGTAAACTTTAATGTAACTTTTTCTTGTCAGTATAAATTCAACCTTATATGGTATAAAGCCAACCTTTGTTGTACTTCTGCTGACTGCAACCTTTCAGTGTTTCTGCTGCGACTAAGACTTGAATAGAATATATTCCAAGAGACATATTCTGCACCTCAACAGATTATTTTCAAACTGAGGCACACTTTCCTGCTATTTTCATACAGCGGACTTTACACATTTTATTAGATTTTTATTTGTTGCTATCTGATGTATGTATCTGGTGTATGGTGTGTCTTTTAGTCTGTGCTAAATAAATGTATTTTCTTTCTTTCTTTCAAACTAAAAAAAAACATGGTTGCCATTTAGAATTTTCCAATGTAAACCTATTTATTTATTCACAAGGGGCAACTACAACAGATAACAATCACAGTATATCACTAGGTTCACATTACAGGTTTCAACCTGATTTATCCCAAAGCGTAATTGCACAAAATGACTAGCAACAACAATAGTAATGATGACAACTACAGTCAAAAAGCTTGGTTCACAAAATTACAGCTACGGTACAAGGTCTGTGTGTTTGCTCACCAACACACTGCTATTTAGGCAAAAGTAGAAGAGTGTTGTTTCCAATAATGTCGGATTGCCGTCCCATCGGACTATGAGAGTGAGGGAAGAGGGAGTGCACCTGTGTCTGTGCGCACTCTTGTGCACAATAATATCTCCCGTGCCAAAGGCTAGTCTCCGTTGAGATTGGCGGCTGTGGCCGAAATACGGTCTGGAGGACTTTTTATTTACTTAGGCAAGGAATGTGTAGGAAACCAAACACACCAGGAAAAATACAAATTTAGGAAACCAAACACACCAGGAAAAGTACATATTTGCCACTAAGTGACATTATTTAAAGTTTGTTAACCAGGTGAATGCCGTATTTACACAAACAATTATAAAGCCATTGTGTCTTGTGTGGAACCATGTTTCGGCCATATGAAGGTTTAGGCAAGCTTATCCAGTTCAGTAACAATAGAAAAAGTAATTGTGTCTCATTACTGACAATTCTGAGCTGTGAGCCATTGGTAATGGCCCCGACAATGGTAATCCCCGTGGGATAGAACCCAGACTGGTGCTTTACTTTCTGTAATTAATTTCATCACCACTGCTCTCAAAACGGTTAAGGAAAAAGGAAAACATTGTCAGGAAACCGGCCTGTTCTAGAACCAAAAATTCGCAGACGTGTGACATCTAGCAACCCACACTGGGCCCACATAGTGGATTACAGCCCACTCCCTCTCTAATAGAGAAGGCCGTTGTCCCAGCAGTGGGAACATTATAGGCTGATTATACTGTAGTGACAATTGAGCTGTTATAGTATAACATTGCAGGAAAAGATTTTTAAATGTTGTGATTGATAAGATTTAGATTTAAAAACTATTTTTCCTGTAAATTAATCACAGTTACCTAATTATATGCATTGTTATTATTATGCCCACATTGCCCACACAGAATGGTCGACCTGAAGGACTCGCACTTAGTCCTTCAGGTCGACCATTCTGTGTGGGCAACCAAACCCAAACCAAACCCAAATATAGAACATATAGACATCGATTTTGATGATGATGGAGACCTCTTGAGTTAGCCAATACTTTGTAACCATATTATTCTGATTTAAAAGAGTGTCCATGGAGTTTCTTGTCCGTTCTTCTCCATAGGTACCTACTACGCTTTGGAATGGGCAACTAGCTTCATTTTTCTGACTGACCGACCCGTTGACAATTCAAAAGTGCCTGTAATTTGTTTAATTGAAATAAATACTTTGAGTTTGAGTTTTGTTTCGGCCTTTCTTCTCAGAGTAGTCAGATAGGAAACGCCGACCTCATCTAGTTTTTAAAATTATGATTTATATTTATTTTTTATTATTTTTATTATTTAAAGTAAGTAAGTAAGTAAGTTTTTATTAAATAAATAAATAAAGTATCACTGTTGGTGTTACTTTATTCACATTACAATCTATTAATTAGCTAATAAGTAATTTAAAAACAACTTACACTGCTAAGTAATTATAAAATTGAGAAATCGTCCAATAACGTCTTTCTTAGTAACTATGCTAAAGGGAAGACACTTGATTCACGTGATCTATAAAAAACTATGATTGATGTGTAAAAGTGTTTTGTGCGAACCTACATACAAAAAATAAATCATTTATGTTGAAGTCGGTGGTTTTTTTTTTTTCGCAAAAAATTTTTCTTATAATATTAGTAGGGAGGATAATAGTAAATTATTCTTTTTCCCTCACACATTGATGGAACGGAATTCGTAATAGGTATTAATTTATTATTTCCTTGCAAACATTCATCATTATTTTTTTTGTGATAAAATATAAAAAACTACCTAAGTACCTATTTCCTTTCCTGCCAATCCATCTCGCTTGCAATAATATAATATTACTTATAATGATAATAAAAAAAAAAAAACTTCTTTATGTTTACAACTTGGGAGAGAATGGACTGTCATCGTTTCTTTTTTTATGATTGGCATCTCCCAATTCAACCTGGAGGTTGTCGTCTGCTTAACCGGGCTTGCCCATGGTTGCCTCAATGCACCCGAGGCTAGGGATTGACATCAATGACAGCTCACTTTACCTAACTTTCACAGTGAGATTTTTACAGAATCGATTACAAAGATCCTTTCACTGATGCAAAGCTACACCATTTCACTATTCTATGTGTGAAAACTTGTAGTTGGCCATCATCATGTTAAAAACTTAGTAACTATTGTGTCCGATTAGCTGTAAATTTTCCAAAAATAATAAAATAAAATATAATTTCAGAGTGCCATAGGATATGTTTAATGGCATCGTTGACTTCCACGCGGCCGGAAATCTGGGGCAGATGCTACTGTTAGTGTAAAAATAAATTTATTTTCATTTCAGTTATTCGGAGGTCTGCTGATTGCAGTGGGCCTTTACGCATTCATCGACAAATGGCAAGCCACAGGACTAATAAAAGTAAGTTAATTCATTCATTAATTTTTCTGACCCACACTATGTAGCCTGGATTTTTGAGACGGTTCAGTAAGGGTACCTTAACTATTGTAGTTACAGAAAAACGGTCTCAGGAGACATCAGAAGGAAACGGGCATGTTCTAGAACCAAAAATTCAAAGACATCTGACATCCAGCAACCCGCACTGGGTTCGCGTGGTGGATTACGGCCCACTCCCTCTCACCGATAAGAAGCCTGTGTCCCAGCAGTGGGAACATTATAGGCTGATTATGGTCCAAGACCATTTTCCTGTAGCTACAACGGTTATCGTATCTGCTCATACTGCCCCATTTCAAAAATCCATCATGTATATCAGCAAATAATCTCAAAAAGGTTCAATTACATAAATAACCAATAGGTACAGTATAAACATACTAATTTTCGTAATGCTAATACCAAACGTCAGAAAAAAATCATCACAGTTCAAAAAGCTGTAAAGCTTGTTAGAACAGCGGGTAATTCTGGTAATTTTAAGAATGTTCACAGTCATAGGGGCAATTCTCGTAATTTTAAGCACGTTCACAGTCTGATCTCAATCTCAATCTGTCAAAAATACCTCTAATTTCCCTACATTTTTGACATCGATTGTCGCTGAGATGAGATTGCGACTAGGTATTGAACGTTTTTAATTACGGGATTAGCCTTCTGATTTTTCCTTCATTATTAGGCATCACTCCCGTATCGCTTAGTTACATAAACTCAACAAAGGTCAAACTACTCAACAAATGTAGAATTATGATTTCATGACTTTTTGGAGCATGAGGAAAATGAGTGTGTTGTTTGAGCAAGTTGCTCCAGGATAATTGTGTAACACGGTACACTAACCATAGCAAATACTTTAATTTAGACAGTTCAAAGACATTCATTGCGTTATTTACGTTGTTGAGCACACAAATTTTTCGAACATATGAAGCAATGGATATTAGCAATATCCTTCAAAATGGTTGTGAATTGTGATTGAAAGTGTGTTACGCAATTTATTATTCTTCGACACCTACCTACGAATTGTTAATTTCACGGTTTTTTAAATGATCACAATACCATTGTATGGGTAGGTACTATAGAAGGCATGCTGTATCAAATCAATTTGCTCAGCCTTTTCCCAATTATGTTGGGGTCGGCTTCCAGTCTAATCAGATGCAGCTGAATACTAGTATTTTACATGGAGAAACTGCCCATTTGACCTCCACAACCCTGTAACAGATCGTTAACACGATACCCTTTGGTAACAATGGTAGTCAAACTTTTGGGTGTCTGCCGTAACGACTGTCCGACTGTAAAAATCTTCAATCCCCTTTAACCTCCTTACTTAACACACTTAAAGAAAGAAAGAAAAATATTTTATTCTGCACAAACAAAACGCACAATTACAACTAAATAATAATAATATTAAAAAAAAAAAATAAGACAAAACACTTAAGATACACATAGTCAAAAAGACTCGTACTCAAGCATACAAAATGTTGACAAAATCAAAATCAAAAGTCATTTATTCAAATTAGGCTGAGAATCAGCACTTTTTGAACGTCAAAATTACAAAAGACAGTCTCCCAAAAACGCCCGTCCTTCACCACTTCCTAGTGCTATCGCTGGGAAGAAGAAGTGGCGCAACAGACTCCCCAGCAGCACAGCTGTCTGTTCAATTTAAAAAAAATACTTGCTTGTATACAATACTAGGTGCTTATGTTCGGTAATTAACATTACAAAGCCAGAACATAAAATTTAATTATTTGCCATAATATGTCAGTTAGCCACACATTCTTGTCTATTGCTTGATGTCAAGGCCAGGGGCCAATGACAACTCACATTGACATTGACAGGTAATATTGGCATTGGCAGACGACTACAAAACAATAACAAAAGATAAAAACCCTCCACGCACTCCCACTCCTTATATTTAAGTAAGGACAAAGAACGGAGATATGACTACAGTTCATCTTACATAATATTTTGTCGTTTGTAACTTAAATAAGCAACGACACGTTAATTGCGTAACATCCTTTTAACGCAGATGCAACTGGCCCTAATTTGTGATATTGCACATTGTGCTTCCACCACTCACTTCTCTGCTGCAAGCATATGCTACATATTTGGCGATCCAGCGTACCCAATACTTCATAAAACTTCAAGTTTTCAACTGCAGGGTCAAATTAAATTAGCTAGCGAAACTCCGCAGACGTGATGGGTTCGATACCCATCGCGTCTGCGGAGTTTATCTACACGAGGTACAACTTAATTTTATGGTTTTTTTTGGGGTCATCAACCGCCGATAGTGTGTGTAGTCACTTTAAATATTAGTTTAAAAAAATCTGTTTTTTTCTTGTGTAAACTTCGCAGACGTGATCGGTACCCATATCGATATCTGAACGTGATAAAACAGATTTTATCTACTCACACTTCTAGTAACAAAACTACCATCTAATCTAATCTTTTTTATTTTGTCGTTAGTTAGCGGAGTTTCGCTAGCTAATTTAATTTGACCCTGTGTATCAGGCAGGGTTTTTTTGGATCAATAAGCGAAACTTCATAGACAAGATTTTATTGCTTTTATAGTGTTGATACAGAGATTATGTGAGAGCAATTTATGGTGGCCAAGTGGAAAGGTCAAACTTGCGAGTGGTAGGTCGTACGTCGAACCCAGGTAGTCAATTTACCTTGTATACATTATTTCATCACCACTGCTCTCAAAACGGTGAAGGAAAACATCGTGAGGTAACTGGAATGTCTTAAAAACGCAATTAAAATAACCCTTTTTAAGGCATACTGTACAGCACTGTACTCGGGAGCTCTGTGGTTCACATATACCCAAAAGGCTTACAATGCTCTGCGTATCCAATACAATAACGCATTCAGGGTATTGTTGCGATTGCCGCGCTTCTGTATATAGTGCCTAGGCAATGTGTGCAGATGCACGCACTGACGGATTTGATGCACTGTGGCGTAAGAAATCTGCCTCGCTACTCCGCAGGCTGCGTGGCAGTCCCAACACTATTCTGCAATCAATAGCCGCCCGGGCAGATAGCCCGCTAGTGTGGGCGATTACAAACCGGACCCTTTCTGTTTTAGTTATTAAGTACTAACATAGGCTAAGCTATTTTTGTTACTCACACTATAGACCATTGTAGTTTGAATGAATAAAGATTATTATTATTATTATAAAAACCAACAGTTCGAAGACATGTGACATTTACCAACTACGTTACGTAGATGACGTTACGACCCATTCCCTCTAACGAAGAGGAGGCCTGTGTACACTGGGAACATTATAGGCTATTATGACGACAACCAATAGCTGAAGTGTCACCATTTAATTGGGAAAGGCTCTTTACATTCTGGTAATGCCTTTACCAAACATACCTCTATCATTCTGCCTACAGACAATTCTAAATGTTATATTTATTTTTCAGCTGGATACCGTTTACGATGTAATGCTGAACATAAGTCTTCTGATCGCTCTGCTCGGCGGCGTAGTGTTCGTAGTCAGCTTCGCGGGCTGCGTCGGCGCTCTCAGAGAGAATACGTGCCTGCTCAAGTTTGTAAGTAACATACCAACATGTTGATCCGCTTCTGATCGCTCTGCTCGGCGGCGTAGTCTTCGCTGTCAGCTTTGCGGGCTGCTTCGGCGCTCTCAGAGAAAATACGTGCCTGCTCAAGTTTGTAAGTAACATAGCAGCATGTTGATCCGTCCTCTGATCGCTCTGCTCAACGGCGTAGTGTTCGTAGTGAGCTGTGCAGGCTGCGTCGGCGCTCTCAGAAAGAATACGTGCCTGCTCAAGTTTGTAAGTAACATACCAACGTGTTGTTCCGTCTTAAGATCGCTCTGCTCGGCAGGGTAGACTTTGTAGTGAGCTTAGCGGGTTGCGTCAGCGCTGTGATGAAATTGAATAGGTGCGCCAAATTAAAATTATCTAATTCAACGTGTTACAAAAAAAAATTTAGAACCTGTCATTAAGGAAAGGAATGCACATACATACATACATACATACATACATACATACATACATACATACATAGGCAAGCGATTGGCAACGTCGTCGCGCGCTGTTTTTTTCGTAGGAACGGTCAAAATTAGGTAAATGACCGCCAGTTTAACGCGTTACCAACTTGCTTCATGTTGTGAACTCTGTGATGAATGGATTCCTTATCGGTTGCGCACTGAAATTGGTACTTTTCTTGTTTGTTTTGATAGATTGTTTATTTTTTTGTACCGGAACGCCGATAATCCGTGTTTACTTGAAGGTAATCACTTAGTTTGCACTATCTCAACCACGATTTTTTTACATTGGATTACGGCCCACTCCCTCTCGCTGAGAGGAAGCCTGTGTCCCAGCAGTGGGAACATTACAGGCTGTTGATTGATGATGATTGATTTTCTACAAGAATTTCGATTTGGGGAATGACAATTTACAATGATTATGTATCAGTACTACATATACTTCCTATTTCGAGTTGGCGCAAGTTTCCAATTTCAAACCTGTACCTATAGATTAAAATATATTATGCTAAATCGCCTTCGAATGGTTTATAGGTAGTGTACCAGTGCCATATTATAGGTATATTCAAATTTTATTTACGTTTCAAGTTAAACAAATATCAACTTTATTTTAATGGTGATTCAGTTGATTTCAGAGTGACTAGCACTATTGAAAAAGTTATAAAATTTTTTGAATTTGTAGCGTCAACTGAACTTTATTGTGTAAGAACTAAAGTTATTTTTCCATAAACTCATATTTGTTTACATTTTTAGCGAATATGTCGCAATTTCATTTTAGGTATCAACACACAACAAATGCCAACCCTAATTCTCAGCCCAATTCTTGAAGGGCTATTAACATCACGATATGACCCTTAGGAGCCGAACAGAAAGGAAAACAGTCAAAAATATCAGACAGAGACAGAGCGGGCAGGTGATGCGATGCGACAAGGTGGGTCGGAGGAATAAGAAATGTCACGCGCACGAAGTCGCGAGCAGAAGCCAGTTAAAAATAAAATATTTCAACTGCAAACCCAAAATATGATGATACTAACTGCGCCTCGCGGTTTCACCCGCATAAGAATCGATCCCGTGGGAATATCGGGATAAATAGTATTCTATATGTTAATCCTGATTATAAACCATCTGTGTGCCAAATTTCATCCAAATCCGTTCAGTAGTTTTTGCGTGAAAGAGTAACAAACATCCATCCATACAAACTTTCACGTTTATAATATTAGCAGGATTATTGTATGTTTGCATAACAAGTCTTGTTTATCTGCGGTCTCTTATCAGTACAGTTGGAACTTATTTAGTTATCAGCACGTCTCTATATAATATAAGTACCTAAGGTATATTCAAATTCATGTTTCCATTTGATGTTATTTCAAGTTAAACAAATATCAACTTTATTATTTTAGTGATAATTAAGTGGATTTCAGAGTGACTCGTGCTATTGAAAAAGTTATAAAAATGTTTGAAGTTGTAGCGTAAACTGAACATCATTGTGTAGATCCAGCCGGTCGATTCTGTAAAAATGTCACCGTGAAAACTCAAGTGAAGTGAGCTTGATGTGAGTTGTCAGTAGTGTCAATCGCTAGCATTATTTGGAATGACAGCTCACTTCACCTAAGTTTTCACGGCGAGATGGTTACAGAATCGCACTGCTGTATTAAAGGTTGTTTACATGTTTGGAAAAGATCGCGAACGCAGTTTACATTACACCTAGTGCATATTTATTTATGTATGAAGCTGTTGTTATACGAAAACATTACCTACTTATGTGGTTGTGGGTACCTACTTGGTGTTGCATGCTAGTTTTCCCTATCCTAAACGGAAGTAGCCTGACATCAGCCCAGTGGTAATAATACTGCTACTGTTAATTTGTATGGTTGATATGGTCAATATTTATTAAAAGTCTTATGGAGTTTCTTGCCCGTTCTTTTGCATAGGAACGCTTTGGAATGGCAACATCTTTCTAACTGGCCGACTTCTTGACAATTCAAAAGTGCCTGTAAATGGTTAAATTGAAATAATGCTCTGAGTTTGTGTACCTATGTCCTTTTAACGTTAAAATGACCTCATTTTCTGAAGTGTAATAGTGATACCTTTTCCCCCTGTCTGGTCTAAATTGGTTCACTAGTTCAGTCACGCACTGATTAATTTTCACTTGAAATAAGTATATTACGGTAAATAATCACGTAATTGTTACCATTAATTCAATTTGCGGTTGTATATTTACTATTAAATTTCAATTATTCCGACTGAGGAAAATAAACCTTTAATTTAATGTTATACTCGCAGTGTCCCGTGGTGTTACCCGCCTCTTTCACCGGATTCTGTGCGCGCGTGCAGCTTTGACAAAGCTAAAGATTTGACGTTTTGTATGTTTAAAAATATATTTAACTTAGATATACCCGTGTGAATCTAGGACGACTGGTAACTATTAACTATTTTCATTTTCCTCCACAGTATTCCCTCTGCCTGCTGATTCTATTCCTGGTTGAGATGGGCGGCGCTGTCTGCGGGTTCGTCTTCCCTCGCTCCCTTCATGGACTACTAGAGTTGAGCTTCACCGAACGAGTAGTCCACGCGTATAGAGATGACCCTGATCTGCAAAACTTCATCGATTTCGCTCAGAGTGATGTGAGTTAATTTTTTTATCGATTATTTCTGGGCTTTTTTTACCGCTTCCGATACAGATTTTCCTGTTTTGCATTTTATAACTAATTTAGTACTTACTGTTAATAAATATCTGCTATGCTTCGTAGCTGTGTTGTAAAACACGATTAGATATTATTTAAACATAAGGAAAATTATAATCCTATGATTTTTTTGTCTTTTGTCTGACTGAATTAGAATTATCCTCAAATGTCATGATTTTATGAAATATATAAATAAATATCTATATAGTTGTATGATTTTAATGAGTATAATTCTATAAATCGTCTGCTTACTGGTAAAACAAGATAAATGCATTTTGTTACTAAATCGAGTTGAAAATGCAGTCACATGTATTTTTTTACGCGCTATCTACTGGTAAAACCGAATAAATGCAATGTCCAATGGCTGCAGAGATAATGAGTTTGTAAAAGTGATATCTTCTCATATTTTGAAAAAAATATACTAGTATAACATAATAAATAATCTTATGGCATAAATCTGTTTCAGTTTATATAGTTAAAAAACAATAAATACGGTTAAAGCTTTTTACATTTTATAATTTAAATAGTAAAATGGCAAGAATTATTCTGAGAAAAGGTCATAAATGCATTTATTATTATGAACCTTATAATTTAAACACCATAAATATGT
The DNA here is from genome assembly GCA_949629185.1 of Apamea crenata. Taxonomy (NCBI): domain Eukaryota; kingdom Metazoa; phylum Arthropoda; class Insecta; order Lepidoptera; family Noctuidae; genus Apamea; species Apamea crenata. The sequence continues at coordinate 3,179,036 of OX451375.1, forward strand.
TAAAGTTATTTATTCCATTTTACTAGTTAAATACTTCTACTTAGTTTGCTAATTTATCTACAGCAAAAACGAAATAAATGTCATTTATGCTTTTTTACCAGTAAGAACGAGAGCGATCGAACGCAGTTGTCACATTGCGTGCGCGCGTGATCCACGTGCTCCGTGCAGAAATAAACATTTTAATTATTCAATAGTTGCAGTAGAGTGTTTTGTGATAACTTACTATGGAATCCAGAGGAAAAAGATTAGTGTCCATGATAAATAAACCTAAAATACTTGAAGGTGAGTGATTTTAACTCCATTATTTGTAAATTTTAAGGTTATGTTGGTAGCTTTTGTTTTGTTCAACGATTTACCTGTGCAATGTTTGCTTGTATGGTGATTTTAGTACCTATGTACATAGCTTATTCACAATTTATATAGGTACGTACAGTTTCTTTGATACTTAACTCCATTTTTAAGGCTACGATGTTGCTAGATATTGGTTTATTTCAAAACTTTACATGGAATTATAATTTTGAATAATTAGGTACTTGGGTGTGTCTAAGGCTCTGTAACACTTATGTCGGAACCTACTACTACTTTCTCTCAATTGTTAACATTTAATGATGAGTTATTGTCAAGGTCAAGCGCGTGATTCATTGTTTAAATTAAATTCTTATAATCTACTAACTTTTGTTTGTCTTTTTAATTTTTTACAGATGATTTTGATGAAGAGGCTGGTCCTTCGCATCAAAGGTTTTGTAGCCCGGTTTCGAACTGCACTTCGGCTTTGAGCGACTCTAGGGAGAAAATCGTGGCAGAAATGGAGCGTATGTTTGACAGCGATGACTCTGATAAAGACCCTACTTATAACCCGGATCCAGGCTCTTTAATACAACCAGAGGATTTATTTGGAGAACAATGGGCGCATAACAAGGATGAGAACTTAGAAAATGTTGTGCGATTCTATGGAAACGATTATGATGAAGCAGCTCAACCTAACGATGGCGACATTATGATCGCGCAGGTGTTGCCGAGAACTGATGCACATGAAGTCGTAATATCTCTTTGGGGGCTCTTATTGAAAGGTGTATTCGATGCTACTGGGAAAAGAAAACGTTGGATGAAACCAGAACCTGAAAATTGGAATGTAAATATTGCGAAGAAAAGACGATCTGAAGGTTTACCTTATTCTACAAGAAAAAAGGAAAGGAGTGCTAAAACACCCAAAGAGATCGACTGTGAGAAATGTTTCTATAAATGTAGTGTTATCTCTCTTGAAGAAAGAAATAATTTATGTCGTCACTACTGGAGTTTGAGGTATACCGAGCAAAAGAATTTCATTCTCGCTAATGTGGAAGTAGATACTCCGAAGAGAGTTCTTGCTATTCGTGGACCAAAGAAACAGCGTCAATTCACCAAAAGATGTTTCTTTTTTCACAACGGAGAGAAGAAGCAGGTATGTCAGAAGTTTTTTTGTTACACGCTAGCTATTTCTCCGACTGTTGTGAATGATGCTATTCGAAAGCGAAATGATATGGGGCTGTACAAAGATAGTGACAAGAGAGGTAAACATGAACCCCCCAATAAGACTAATGACGCTGATGTGAACTTTGTGAAAAAACATATAGAATCCTTCCCTGTCATGGAACCACACTACATAAGGCAAACTTCGAAGCGTCTATATCTGGATGCTTCGTTATCCATCACGAAATTGCATCAACTTTATAAAGAAAAATGCACTGAAAATAATATGATTCCAGTGTCTGAAATAACGTACAGGAGAATATTTTGTAACCATTACAATTTTAGTTTTTTTGTACCAAAAAAAGATCAATGTTTAACATGCTCTAATTTCAACAAAGCTAGTAATGACGAAAAATTAGTGTTGAAAAGGGAATACGAGGATCATTTAGCAAGGAAAGAGTCCTGTAATTCGGAAAAAGCGAAGGACAAAGAAAAAGCAGAGAAGGATAAAGAGTTTTGCTGTGTAACATTCGACTTACAAGCTGTGTTACAGATACCTTGTGGACTAGTGGGACAGCTTTATTATTGTCGAAAACTGTGTGTTTACAATCTCTGTATATATGAAGCAGCGCTGCCAAACGACGCATATTGCTTTGCATGGTCCGAAATTAATGGAAAACGAGGCAGTTCTGAAATAGGGAGTATCCTGCATCACTACCTTTCCACGTGTATTCCTTCTCATATAACCGAAGTATGTCTGTATTCTGATACTTGTGGAGGACAAAACCGAAATCAATATGTTGCTGCAGTACTTTTATTTGCTGTCCAAAATATTTCCCACTTACGGAAAATTGAACATAAATTTCTTGAATCTGGACACAGCTACATGGAGGTGGACAGCATGCACAGCAGTATTGAGTCAGCAAAGAAAAATTCCGAGGTTTACTGCATGCCTGATTACTTATCCATTTTCAAACGAGCAAGATCGAAAAAAAACAAAACTGTTGAAGGTAAATCTATCATGAAAAAGCCCTATAAAACAAAAGAGTTCAAATTTAACGAATTTTATGATTTAAAAAAATTTGCCGATGAAACAATTTTCAATCGCTCAAAAGATTGTAATGGAAATCAAGTGAAGTGGCTGAAAATAAAGAGAATACGATATCTTAAGGAAGAAAGTTCCAAAATTTATTTCAATTATGACATGTCTGAAACGTTCTTATACATCGATGTCTCAAAAAATACGGAACCTTCTCAACGTCTCAGTACTAGAGCTAAAAAACGCATAGACAACACTATGCCTCAGACTATTGTCTTAAAACACCTTTACCTGAACCCTTTACCCATAAGTGAAGCGAAAAAGAGAGATCTTCTCAGTTTATGTACTAAAAAGATAATTCCTGAGGAATACCATGGTTGGTACTCTTCTTTACCAACTGCAACCAATCAAGCAGATCGTTTACCTGAACCTTCGGTTGACGAAGAGTCATCGGAAGATTAAGATACTTAATTTAATTAAAAGCCGATACTTAATAGGATTCGTCTTAATTAATAGACTGATTGTTCTTCATTAGTGATCGAAGTATGATTGCCATAATTATGTGATAAGGAATAAAATTTGTTTGATTATTAACTAATTGTTTCATTTATTATTGTTTCATAGATTACCTATGGAAAAAATAATTTATTTTTATTTAATTGATCACCTTTGTACGAAAGTTATAGTACAGACCTACCTAATAATTGACGTACTAACACTAAAACTCTACAGGTAAAACAGGTTAAATTTATTAAAAATATCATTATTTTAACGAATTTTGTCAAAAAAAGCTTTTCTGTCAAAGTAATTGGTGTTAAATACAATAAGCCATTTTACAAAACTGAAATGAGCTTTTGAAATAATTGAATTCAGAAGATATATCACGTTTTTTAATTACAGGTAAAACATATTAAATGCGGACCCCTTCCGATCTAAATTTAATTATACACAGTTTTTACTAATAACAAATATTATATAAGAGTAAATCTGAAAAGAAGGGTAGTTAGTGCAATATTTTGCTTTTACAGTTTTTTAATTAATGACTTTGAAATAGTTCTAAATAAAACTTAAACTTTGAAAATTCATTTACTCGAATTGACACTAACTGCACTTATTACTTTTTACCCGTAAGCAGACGAAATACCAATTTTTTACAATAAAAAAGTTGCAGGCGACCATTATGCATCTACCTTAATTGTGACCGTCAGCCGTGGACCACCCGTCGCAGACCATCCGTCTCGGACCATCCGTCGCGGACCATCAGCCGCGGACCATCCGTCGCGGATGGCTTTACTTCATAAAACCAATCTATCATTTCTTTTCGTTTTCCAGTTCCACTGCTGCGGCCTAACATCAGACGGCTACATGGACTGGTCGAAGAACGAGTACTTCAACTGCTCGTCTCCTTCCGTGGAACGCTGTGGGGTTCCGTTCTCATGCTGCATCAACGCGACTGACATCTCCTCGGGGCTCGTCAACATCATGTGTGGATATGGCGTGCAGAATTACCCGGTGAGTCGAAAGACAATATCTGGGATGGAAAGCCTGGTCCTAAGAGTCTTTAAAGGGCAAAAAAAAAGTTTTGGCCAATCCTAAAATGTCTTTATGGAAGGTAAAACCTGTTATTGGCTGTTCCTTAGTGTCTTTAAGGCCAGTCTTTTAAAATGTGATTGCTGTCGAAACCAGAACCTATCATCAGAAGCCATCAGGTACGTATCCTCAGGTTTTTAGACATTTTCGGTCACCCATGTTGCTTAACCTGGTACAATACGGTTCCGCTGTCATGCTGCATTAACGCGACATCTCGGGCTCGTCAACATCATGCGTGGGTATGGCGACTGCGAAGAAAACAAATTAAAGAAGTCGAGTAGAAACGGAGGAGCGACTTGTGCATCGAAGATTTGGCGCATATTGTTCACGCGACGGAAACAGGTGACGAGAGATTGGACGCGCGAGTGAATCACATGTACGGGTCGTGGCATGGCATGTCATGAACTCGCGCGCGCGTTTCCGTTTATAGTATTTTTATCTGACGAAGCGACGCGCGCTTTACTTGTGTTTACCAAGTGTATAAACACGCTGTGAGTGTGTGTTTGGTTAATCTAAGAATATGCTTCCATAAAATAACATATTTTACTCTCAATAACATTACTTTAACCTAATTCCAGGTGGCCGAGGCAAGCAAACGCGTATGGACGAGCGGCTGCATCGAAATCGTCCGGTCCTGGGCGGAGCGTAACCTTTACACCATCGCATCCGTGGCATTAGGGGTCGCCCTATCGCAACTGTTCGTCATCTACCTAGCCAAGACCTTGGAGGGACAGATTGAGTTGCAAAAAGCCAGGTAGGAGTCACATTGCCGGTTGCGGCCCACTGCCGGACTTCGGATTGTCTTGAGGATGAGGTAATGTTGATAGCTTAAATGGACGTTAACTGTAAGAAACCCAGGTATGGTAGGAGACACAGTTGCCTCCTACCTGTCGTGAGGCTTGGGGAGGCCCCCTTACAGTCTCCGCAGTGGGGGGGCAGGCGGTGCATGCGGGCTCCGGGATCGCTGATGGTGATCACCGGGGTGGCTTTAGTGAGGTAAAAATCCCACCCAGCACCCGACCTCCCTCCCCGGAGGTCGGGTGCTTATTGAAGATTTCCCCCCGAAAACAAAAAAAGGTATGGTAGGAGATAGATTACATTGTCAGTTGGGAAAAGGCAAGGCATATTGATTGAAGGATAGCTGTTCCTCTGGTTGTGTCTGTGCATGTTTGATTTAAAAAATAGTTTTAAGTAATTTTACAATTAATCTGCATTCGCGATTTATTTTCCAAAAATGTAAACAAATATGAGTTTATGGAAAAATAACAAGCTTCTCCTCGCGACTCAGTCCGCGTGAAATTTCTTGTTTTAACATAAACATCGCAATAAACTTGGCACTTGGCGATACCCATCACGTCTGCGCAGTTTCGCTAGCTAATTTAATTTGACCCACCATATTCAAGTCACTTTCTATCTTACTTACAAACTAACCAATTTTCAATCACATTACAGATGGCAAACCTGAAACAGGGGCACATTGGGCGCATACCGCGACGAGTGCCGGCGAGCGCTTCTGTAGCACGCAGAGCCTCGCCCGGGACTCGAACCCGCGCCCCAAGCACTCCACATGTGATCACCACACCACCAGAACTACACACGGTAACATGTGAAGTGCTTTGACTATTAACAAAAGGAAACTAGAATCGATTCTGCGTCTAATGTGCCATCGACTTCAAAGATTCCGAAAGTGATTTTTTGACACTTGCAATGTGCCATTTTCATGGATCTTTCTCAACCCTAATTCGGACAAAGTGATCTTTATTTGGATAGGGTACTAAATTGTATCAAACTGGACTTCAAGATCGCGATTTTTACTGTTATGTGCCATTTGGAATCGAAGTCGCGGTCTGACATATGTGTTGGTGTGCCATCGACTTTTTACTATGGGGAATTTTACTTATTTTTTATGGCCTAAACATGCTGAGTGATACGGTGATTAGCTTGCATGCAAGAGGCAAATTAAATTAGCTAGCAAAACTCCGTAGACAAAAAAACAAATCATGTCTGTGGAGTTTCGCTAGCTAGCTAATTTTTTTTTTAACTGTTTTCATATTCTGGTAATGAACGAAATCGTCAATTTGTCAGGCATTGACAAATAGGCATCATCGTTCAACTAAAAAAAAAAATTAAAACAAAGAATTTAAATATCTCAATTTCTGTATTGCCTGTTGCAAAATAATAGCAACATTTTTCATTCAATCAGTGTTGCCCTGTCTAAAAAATAAGTCAAATTCTCCAAAAAAAAAACAGCATTTACAAAAGAATCTCAGGACAGTTCGGAATTGCATTTCGTAACATCGCGCCGGCCCCATAGGGAGCCGGCAGATCTCTGCGAGCTTTCTTGAATAAGCGGCATTATTGTGCATATTATTGTTAGATGTGATTTATATTATATGTAATTGCCAATTCATGGTGTTAATATCTGTAGCTTTTAAGATGTAATGTCATATTTTTTAATTTTGGAACAAGTAGAACTTGACAAAATGGTGGGCAGATTTGGTTGATTTTATTAAGAAAGAAAAAAATTAATGGGACACACGCACAGGAAATAAAACCAGTCAAAAGAGGAGCAATGCAAATGGCGAATAATACAAAAACCAGATATATGATATTAGATTAGTTAAGGTTAAATGTGTTCAATCATAAGTCCAAAGTTTTAAATCGTTACATTCGACCTACCGCGTCAAAATACGGTCACGTTTCCGTTTCCGGGACTGTGACATTTGAAGTACAAAATATACTATTATCTCGCTCACTCGTACTAAAAAAATGTACCTATCATTCCATGCGGGGTGTGTGATATCACTCTTCTTAATTTGGCCACTTTTTCGCGACCCAAACTGTACGATGAGAGCAAATCTAACGTCCTAAATCTATGCGTAAACCCTATGCTTACAATAGCTATAAGATTAAGCGCTGATTTTTCAATCGATAGAATTTTTATTCATAGAATAAAATTGACGTCTGACAGATTTTGTATGGAAGAACTGTCAAAAATTCAAAATTATTCCTCAGATAAAATTATCTGGCGATGGAAAAATCAGCCCTTTAGTTTATCGAGACTTGTCTTAGAGGACAGAGTAAAAATAAAACTTGCGCATTCTATCCATGGGTGTAAGCAGGAACTAGAGAACACCAACTGCTACGCATACTCCTTTCGCTTCATTTACGTTCATACAGCTGGTATTTAAATACTATGGCTAAATGTAACTCATCTAGAATGACAGAAGTTCTACTTATTCCTTAAAGAACAATATATTAAAAAAAATGTATTTCATAATATCTTAGTTAATCTTGCATTTATAACAGACTGTATATAAGCGTCTTTAATAATTAGCCATAGGGTATAATATCCTATGTATACTATGAATTTAATTCTCAATATCTTTAGTTTCAGCATCGCTTTAGTACCGGTACCGGTTTCTTGGCACGATAAAGCCTTCAATATACAGATTGAGGTACCAACCACACTAATACAGCTTCAGCAGAATGCGTACGCATCCGTAAAGCTGAACGGATGCGTACGCATTTCATACAAAATCGTTGTTTTTTATGGACAAAAGCTGAACAGAGCTGAATAAATGTGGTTAGTCACTTATAATGAAGAAAATAATATGTTAGTTTGATAAAGTTGATTTGGAACAGCATCTATCGGGTGTAAAAAGACACACGAAGCCTTAGCTTCTAATCCTCGTCACTGTGATAATTTTTTTTTGTACTGGACCATTCCTGGGAACCTTCTGATTAAGTACAGAGATATTGAAGGTCAAAATTTCAACTTTTACTGGCGTTTTTTTTTACAACTTTTTAATGATGCGATACAACTTTTATTGTTGCCACGGTCCATGTACCGTTGCATGCACCCATAAGCACAATTTTACGCGCACCATCGTAAACAGCGATTTAACACACCAAAAATGAAAGTCGTTTTTCAGAAATTATTTTTGCACAATTTTACTTAGTTTGATGTACAGAATGCGTACCTAGTTGACGGCTATGTGATGGGTCTTTTTACACCCTCCATATTAAAAAAATATATTTTCAGAACAGTACAAAACGGTCCATGAATCATGATTGGGCCGCACTTCTCGTAGAAAGCAGCGCAATAACATTTTTGGTTCTAGGACATGCCGGTTTCCTCACGATGTTTTCCTTCACCGTGTTGAGAGCAGTGGTGATGAAATAATTTACACAAAGTAAGGCGCTCTCTGGGTTCGAATCTACGACCTACAACTTGTATTGTCGCGGCCGTTACCACTGGGTTACCACTGCTCTAACATATAGTATTGTACTATCGCCAAAATCTATATCTGACCACCGTAAGGCATATTCCTGCTTGTAGCGCATATTGTCAGTCGACCTAAAAAGGATCCTTTTTTGTTTTACTTACGGACGCAGCTGTGGTCATCATGTGCACGGGATTTTCGTTTTCAAAATGGTCAGATAAAGGTTTTGGCGATAGTACATTTTCATTTAAATAATTTTATGTCAAAAATGAAATACTGATATCGGTGCAGTTCATCATCTGCCTAGCCTTTTCCCAACTATGTTGGGGTCGGCTTCCAGTCTAACCGGATGCAGCTGAATACCAGTATTTTACATGAAGCGACTGCCTATCTCGGATATCGGTGCAGTTATGTTGTAATAATATAAATGTTACGTTTAAATAATTAATTAAAAATAGTGAAATAATTATCATGTATTGACGAACAAAAATCTTCCTTTTGTAATGTTTAAGTAGGAAAATATCTAAATTGTGATAATTTTTATGATTCCACTTTTTCTAAAAAAACCCTTTGCGGATTAGTGCAAGCGAATACGTTCTTAAAAGCAAGGTTGATAAAGTGGATAATTACTTGCACTTATCCGTCTAAAATGGGTTGTTGCCTAAAAATAGGCCGCATGCTCAATTTTTTCCAAAATTTTAAATGCAAGACTTTAAATAAAAAGCTGTTGTTTTTTTCCGTTGTAAAAATGTAGACTGATTTAATTTTTAATAGAAAAAAATATTACTATGTTTTTAGGAAATTCGTTAAAAGAAAGAGAAAACTTTGATTTTTCCCATTAGGTGCAATTAAATAGTTTGAATTTCTTAGCGTTACCTTATTTTGGCAAACTATAGGTTCCGTCAATTATTTTCGCCAAAATCTATATCTGACAAACCTTTTTTTTTTTTTTTTTTTGTGGATGGGAAATCATCAAATGACCCCTCCCGCTCTGGGTGGAGCGGAAGGGAGTGTCAGACTTTTACTGGCTAAAACCCACCCGTGTTCCGTCCTTAGCCCTTTCTGTTCCAGGGCAGCGGTTAACCTTTCGGAAAATCCCACCGCCCCGGCAGGCTTCGGCCCTGTGGGGCCCCGTCCTCTGCTGACATCTCTTTGAGGCGCGCGTGGAACACAACGCGCCGTCCGGCACGGGCCTGGTCCTGATCGGACGGTGAGCTACCCATTACTCACCGCCCGCAGGCCCGCGCCTACGGTGGCCGGGAGTCGTCACGCGGCTCCCGACGCCCGGAGCGTCTCCCGCGGCGGCTGAGGCGTGAGGTGTTCTCCCTCAGCCTCCCCGCCACCTCCTTCGCTAGCATGACTGCTTCGCAGAAGGAGGTGACTGCCTCCCATTCTCTCTCGCCCCGGACCATGGCTTGCACCAGGGCCGGGCGCGAGAGGTCGCCGCCGTTGCCGATCGCCTCCGCGAGGACACGGTGGGTCTCCGCCCAAGCAGGGCAGACCTCCACCGTGTGCTCCACCGTGTCCTCTGGGCGATCCGGGCAGTGGTGACACCCGGGCGTCTCCTCCCGCCTGATGATGTGCAGGAACCTCCCGAAACATCCGTGTCCGGAGAGGACCTGCGTCAGGCGGTACGTGAGAGCGCCGTGACGCCTCTCTAGCCACTCCTCAAAGAGGGGTCTTATCGCCGCTATCGCGGCGTGCCCTGCGCTGGGTTGCGATAGTCGCGCCTTCCATTCCGCCATGAGATCGCGCCGGAGGTCCGTCCGCTCCGCAGCGATTTGCCGCGGGTGCAGAGTTTCCCCCCGGCGTAGTGCCTCCGCGCGCCAATCATGCAGGCGCGCAAGCACTATCGCCTCCAGATCCCATGGCGGCAGTCCGGCAAGGAGGCATGCCGCCTCGCGCGAGATCGTGCGGTAGCCCCGGATCAGCCTTACGGCTACCACCTTCTGGGGCGCGTTCAGATAGTGTGCGGCTCGAAGCCGCAGTGAACGCGCCCATACCGGGGCCCCATATAGGGCCATGGACCGCACGACCCCCGCGTAAAGCCTCCGGCAGGAGGCGTTTGGCCCCCTCAGGTTGGGCAGGAGCCGCTTTAAGGCGGCCCCGGCCCGTTCCAGTTTGGGGGCCAAACGTCGGAAATGCTCGACGAAGTTCCACCGGCTGTCGAGGACGAGACCCAGGTATCTCATCGTTGTCTCGACGCCGATGTGAACCCCTCCTACCATCAGTTGAGATCCCGAAGGTGGCCCGTACCGGGGCCCATGAAAGGACATGGCCTCGGACTTGTGCAGTGCAATCTGACAACCCTTAAGGTTGTGACTGTTCCTGCTTGCAGCGCATATTATTAGTCGACCTAAAATGATCCTCTTTTGTTTTACTTACGGACGCAGCTGTGGTCATCATGTGCACGGGATTTCGTTTTCAAAATGGTCAGATATACGCTTTGGCGATAGTACCTTGTAAGGTAATTTTTTCGCGCGTGGCCAAAATCGGAACTAACACCGCCATCTTGTTTTTTTAATACATTTCGAGTGACATTTTACAAAACAGTTGCACAAATATTTACCAACAGCGCCCCCTGTGAACTTCATTCGAGCGCCAAATGATCCTTATCTAATCCTCGCTAAGGCAAGCTTATTAAGTTCGGTAACAATAGAAAAAGTAATTGTGTATCATTTGGGACAGTTGAGCTCGTAAAGCAGTGTAAATAATATGAACCATTCGAAAATTTTGGACAGAGTCTATACCGGTATAAACGATAATGCATCTATATAAATTATCTGCAGAGTGATTGCGTAACACTCTAACAGTAGGAATTACTGTCATTTTAACAGTTCAACAACATTCATTGCGTTATTTACGTTGTTGAGCAGACAAATTTTTTGAACATATGAAGCAATGGATTAGCAATATCCTTCAAAATTATTGTAATTGATAGTGTGTTACGCAATTAGGGTGCAGGATCGCCCTAAAAATATTGTAAAATAATTGGCAAAATAATGTAAATATAATGTTAAAAATATGTTGTTGATTTCAAATTATTGGTAAAAAAGGTTATTATAAAAATAGAATTCTGTCTAAATTGTCCCATTGCACTCATGTGCTCAATGTTTGGTTTGAAGCTCAATTTTCTTGTAGTTCATTTATAAAAGTTGTTAATTTGACAGCTGTAATAAAAATTCGACCGTGTCAAAGTTTTTTGCCGTTAAAATTCTCGGGTCTTATAAATATCAGTAAAATGTAATCGAAGAGATTGTAATCGAAGATTTAAATAACACTAAATTGACATAGGACCAGGGGTCCTTAAATCTACGTTATTTTAAAATATTGTCGTCACTCAATAATTATAATTTGCTTATGTTTAACTTACCACCAGATATAGTAACAAAAATAGTAAATGATCACCAAAATTAAACCCGCATTTTAATGTAAACTTATAACCAAAGTTTTAACATCTCGCTATCCTATGACTCCAAATAAATCATTGTTAACCCAAAAGTAGTTAATGAACACCAAATTACTAACCACATTTTAATTTAAAATGACATGAAAAAAAAATAGTTAAAAAAATAGTAGTTTGGCAAAAAAATTATTTTGCCAAACATAGTAAATAAACTCCTAACCTTTTTATCTATAAATTGATTAACCACTATCAAAAAAAAAAATATCTTGAGCGTTTCGTTTATTCAACCAAATGCTATAATAATAAAATAATAATAATAATAAAATACTATACCTAGGATAAAAAAACAAAACTTATAATTTCAATAATCCTTTTTTTAATTATTTAAACAATCATAAAAAAGTTAGTCCTCTTAAAACTAATAATAAACATTTAAGAAATCTGAAGAAGAATCAGTCTTCTGTAATAATTTACTGCACAATTAATGCTTTCTTAGTTTTGGCTGGTCGTCCTCTTTTGCGCTTCATGCCAATCGGAATAGCTCTGGCCTCTGAAGGTGGCTGGACGTGCTTAAGCCGAATCGCCAATCCAACGAGATGCTTGCAAATGTAATCTTTGAGAAACTTTGGGCAATTGCATGTGCCGTGTAACCAATTTTCCTTTTCTCGGGGCATTATAACTTCCCACTCTCTAAAATATTGCTCTTTGTATTCATCAAACGTCTCCCACGGCTTTTCATAATTTTTGCAATCTAAATCCGACCCAGCTGGAATTCTGTATGAGCAAACTAGCTCGGTGCTATTCTTTAATGGCACTTGTTTCGACAGTTTTGCCCATTGGTTACTTTCTGTCCACATCTTTAAAGATACTGTCGGCAGTTGAGCGAACCGTCTCTCAGTATTAGTCATGTATTCATTAGACCAGTCCTTGACTATATCAGAAGCAATTACTAAGAACCGCCCCAAGGGATGACGCTCACGAAGCGTGCCACCATCTTTTATTGTTTTATTGAAAGTTTCTAGAGCATTGTTTGTAGCAGGAGTCCCCGGAGATGCGCCCAAATACCAGAAACGATTTAGTATGAGCCATTCGTTTTCAAAGTATGTAACAAAATCATTTTCGGCTATCCACTTGTCCAAAAATTTTTCGCTGGCTCGATCAAATATTTCCTGAGTTGAGGCACACTGTAAAGCATCAATATCCTGTAAGATCTCTTTTTGGTATTTCTTTTGCACACTTTGCTCTACTCTTGTTTGCATCTTCTTTTTGGCATGCGCCCAGCACATTCTTATGACAGTATCCGTTCCAAACGTGCACGCAAAGGCAGTTTGTATAGCCTTAGCTGCATTACAGACCAAAACTTTACAAGTTAAAGTGCATGAGAAGATTGAGAAAACTGCTTTTTTTATTGCGGAAAATAAAAATGTGAAGTCTTCCGTTCGTTCTGCTGTTGTCACAGTTAATCCAAATGGGTGAAATTTTTTATCTCTGTCTGTAGTTCCAATCACAAGTACTGGAAACCCTTGCCAAATGAGCTTATACGTGGCATCCGCGTGAAGAACAAAACATTGGCGTGATAGACCAATTAAATATTTCGTCGTTAACATGAACCGGAAGTTCTGATCTAAATCATCTTCAGAAATGTGATAGGCCAAAACAAAACATTTGTGATCGCCATCAGGTATTTCAGAGTTTTCTTTTAACCATAATTCAAGCTGTTCCAAGCTTATTACCGATGGCCCGTATTTTTTCTTACGTATGTTTTTAAGATAATTGTTTAACTGTAACTTAGTCGGCAGAACTAGTCCATTAATTTTACCTAAGTTCTTCATAATACATTTAGGTTTCAAACGCAGTTCGAATAGTTTTTCTATTTCCTTTTTCGTTGCCTCATTTATTCCACTAGTCGACTGGCAGTCACAATTTTCATGGTCGTGACATGTTTCAGTACGAAATAATAATATATCATCACATGATGCGTCAAATAAAAGATAAATCGCAGCAGAACACTGAATTTCAGCCCGAAGCTTCACTTTGTTACAACGATAGTAACGTTTTACTCCTTCTTCAGTCGTATGATTTTTTTGTATTGACCAGGTCTTCTCATTTTTGATAAATTCCTCTGCGCTCCGCACTGTTATAAATTTTCTTTCAAAAACCCAAACTTTATTTTTCCTTCGACGTTTTTTCGTATGCTCTGTGATTTTGTCTTCGTCTTCATCTGATTCCGATGAAGAACTCAACAGCAGCGGAGCACAAGAACTCGGTCCCGCTAAGTTTTCATTCGCCATTGCAAAGAAGATAGATACCAACAGACAGAAAACAAAACACACCCAATGAACGCAAGTGCTCCTACGTGACTAAATTGTGGATCGATCGTGTCCGGGCGAGCGCGGCGCTTGCGGTGCGGCGGGAGGGGATTGCAAGCCGGAGACATAACTTATTATGGCATCATAACACTTTATTTGGTAATAAACCTACATTTTATGGCAATCATAGTGGTTTATTTAGGCAGAAATAGCGCATTAATTTACTCGCTAAGATTTAGTGATCATTTACTACATTTGGTGTTCGAATACAATTTGAAGTGCAGTCGTGACCGAAATAGCTAGTACTATTGTAATTTTAGACTTTGTTTTTCTGGTGTTTAGTATATATTTTTTGTAAAACAACTAAGGGTATCAAAACATTTTATGGTGGTCATTATATTTAACCCCATTATATTTTTCGATACTTAACTAGCCACTTGCAATTAGGAGTTGATTTTATTGACATAGGGCCAGGGGATAGTGCGGTATTTAAAAAAAAAAGTATTGTCGTCACTCAGTAATTTTATTTTTTTCGATAACTAGTTATTTGCTAATTAAATAATGTAAACGTTTGAATAGTCAAACTACAAAGTTATGTCTATATAACTACAGATTTAAATAACAGTCTTTCAAAAGGGATTTTTTTTTTCAATTTACTACTTTCATAAGCTTATAGTCATTTTAAAAAACACGTATTATTATTACAATAAATATAAATTCCCTAATTGATAATAAATAAGCAATATTATAGAAACTCTAAAACTGCCATTAACGGTTATTTACTAATCTCACAGTTTAAACTCACTGTTAAATCAATAGTTTAAGCATTTATACAACATAATTCAATCACTACAAATCACAATATTATACAAAATAGTTCAATACCCACATAATATTATATTATAGTGCAACATTTTATAATAAATATATAAATTGTGCTTAGTGCCAGTTTAGAAAATATTCCAGACGTTTCCACTGAATAGTAAAATTTATATCTTTCTTTTATAAAATCTGTATTTCTGTCAACGAATCTTTGTCAGAAAATTATTTTTAAAAATATCATATCAGCCGAAATACTTTCACTGCTGGATATGAGTCATAGAAAGTACAATCCGTTCACAGTTTTTACCTCTGACAGCAGCCACCCAACATCAACGTTGTTAGCATGAGAATAAAGATCACTTTGATTTGGACAGTGATGCAAAATCAGAGGTTAAATAACTGTGAACAGACTGCAGTTCATTGTACTCGGTTTATACTGTAAGACTTATCAAGGATTCCATAAGTATGTGATTTTTTTTTGTTTAATTATAATTAAGTAGTAATTTTCAAATGTTAAGCGCTGGCCACACTGAAGCGAATCCTGCGCGTAATGCGCTCGCGCCAATTGTGTCAACTAACTTGTATTGAGGTGATCAGGCCCTTAGCACACCTCCGCCGCGAAAATAATGACGGGAACTGATTAACGAATTCCGCTAAGAAACATTACTACATTATGTCGCGATTCTAGTAGCGGCAGATGAATTGGGGCAAAATGTCGTCACTTTCGACTTTTAGTAAATACAGGATAGGTCTAATTCAGACCACTTAGAGTAGAGTTTCGCTCTATAAACTGCCGACTGCCACAGAGATGTGCGAAACAAACGCGGCACCGCAACAAAATAGCGGACTGAGCACGGAGGTGTACCATCAGCAACGCTCACGGTGACCCCTCTTAAGACTGCATTTTGCGTGCAGTGTCTGGCGGCTACCTGCTGCGGCCTTGGTTTAGTCCGCCAATAGTAAAGCAGTAAAACATACTGCTATTGGCGGACTAAACCAAGGCCGCAGCAGGTAGCCGCCAGACACTGCACGCAAAATGCAGTCTTAAGAGGGGTCACCGTGAGCGTTGCTGATAGTACCTAACTTGCTTCCGAGCAGGTCCGTTCACACAGACTGGCTCGGAGAGGAGAGTACAGTTTTATCGCGTTTAAAAAGGTTGATTTTTTCATGTCACTGCGCCTTAGGTCGGCTCTTAAGCGACATGAAAAAATCAACCTTATTTCAATGATCCAAAACTCTTAAAAACGCGATAAAAATGTACTCTCCTCTCCAAGCCGGTGTGTATGAACGGACACTAGACCGGCAAAATCACGCGGGAAAGAGATAGAATTATAATCGAATCTGTACATTAGAACAGGCAATTTCGCTTGTCGTACAACGAACAAATCGTGGCTGAACTACTGCGGTTTCGCGGTGGAGATGTGATACCCGCCTCAAACTGGTGCGAATAGTCTGTTCCTAAAATCAATAAAATAAATTCGCGCAGGATTTGCCTCAGTGTTGCCAGAGCTTTTAATTTAGTTAAGTATGTCAATTTTCACGTCGAATTTTGATTACAAAAGTAAATATTATTCTAATTGCCAACTTTGACACTAACCGACTTACAAAAAGGAGAAGGTTGTGTCTTGTTATCGACTGCAGTATATAATGTAGGTAGGTATGTTATGATAGTTAAACAAGTTGAATATTACTCGTTTTTAACCAAATATAATCTACATGTCGTATCTTAGTACATAAGATTATAAACTTATTGATGTAAATATGTATTAGGAATTCTAGTGTATTGTATTAAAGCGATTTTTATTCAATTTTTGGTAGACGAAATGCTTGAGGTGCTTATAAAAATATACAAATATAGCTTGTTTTAAAAATATTGGTCGAAATTTTAAAAACACTTTTTCTTTCTAGCCTCAAGTCAAAAAAAAATATTATTTTCTATCACAGTACCTATTAAATTCTGCATTTAATATTTTTTTCTCTTATTTTCATTATCAGCCTGTATATCTTCAGCCAATTTGTATAAGTTGATTGAAAACCTTCATTTACCACGAAAACATTTTACTAAGCACAAAAATGACGATGTATAACATTTTTAAGTATATAAACGCGAAGGGTAACATGCCAATAATATTGACATCTTAAAATTTGCATTTTACCCTTCTTTGGTCACTTACCCTTTTCCACTTTAGGTTTTACCCTACAAGAATAAAAGTAACACCAAAAATCTCGAGCATTTCGTCTAACTAATAATAATAATATCAGTTAGTACGAATCACAATTCATATAAAAATGAAGATATTTTGCGTAGAACTGATAAAAGACATTATTCTTGTACATTGAATACCAGTTGTCAGTGATGTATTATATAGGAAATTAAATGAACTGTAACCTGTATAGTTTTGTTGTTTTTATTTGTATTCTCATACGGATCATATTCCATCAACACTGAGCGCTTTTATAATATCTAATGCCAGGATATTATCGAGGACGTCCACGTCCACATTGTATGGAAAAACGTACACATAATCAGCCTATAATGATCCCACTGCTGGCACACACGCTTTTTCTCTTCGAGGGGGAGCAGGCTGTAATTTACCACGCGGGGCCAGTGCGGGTTTGTTTGTAGATGGGCATCACATGTCTTCGAGTTTTTAGTTCTAGGACATACCGGTTTGCTGACGATGTTTTCCTTCACCGTTTTGAGAGCAGTGGTGATGAAATAATTGACACAAGTAAAATGCTTGTTTGGGTTCGAACCCAAGACCTAACGACGACCTCTTAAGTCGCGGCAATGTGTCTGCATGAGACAATTATTGCTGTTGCGTCACCCCCCGGGTCATCGCACATCAATACGAAAGTCGTCGTTATTAATCTCGTGTCGATAGCATCCTAAACGGGCTCGGCCCCCAACATTACCAGCGTCCGTCAGTTCCTGTAACGTGCAACTGACAGGGCACGCGTAAGTGCCCCATCGTTTGTGCAACAGCACTATATTTACACTCCAAGACAGAGTCGTCTCTAATCTCCACCTGAACGTCTTTGCTTCGGCCAACCTAGGTCCGGAGTCTGTTTAAAGACTTCCAAGTTACCCAAGGTAACTCATGTCCAGGTGGGAGGTATTCAGAGGGTGGAACGAATAGCTTGGGTAAGGAGGCAGTCTCGCCACAGCTTTCTTTCTTGTGTTCGTCGTAATTAATAACACCATTAGAAAATTAAAGATACCTATCTTTATTTCTAAATTAACAATACCTTAAACCACAGTATTACTCGTTTTCTAAAAATATACTAAAAAATTCCCTTACTACCCAAGAATCACACTGACCTATATTATACAAGTACGCTGGACTTGAATATACCTACTATACGAAATGAGTTGTTTTTTTGTGCCGATTCAAAGCGTCTGCTCGAGCGTCTCGGGGACTAAATTTGACACATTGCCGCAAATGGCCGTCGTTTTGTTTTGGTACGTTTCTGACGATTTCGGTCTAGGTATATCGTGGAATAAGACATGTTTACGACGAGATATTTAGAACATTTTTAACATGAGAGTATGCGCATCTTGTAAAATTGGCTATCAAAAATATTAGTTCCACAGACGCTCACGTTGCTGTCAGCGCCAAAATGGCGAAAATCAAATGTCTTCTTTATATTTTGTCATCGATAGTATGAAGTCCAGCGTACTTGTTTATTATAGGTCAGTGCTCTACAACAAGTCCATTCAGCTATTTTACCTCTGACAGCATCACCAACTATGTGGCTACGAGAATCATCACTCTCCTGCTCTTGTTCCAATTTAAGAGTGTAACATGTCTTTTTCATCCATACTTCTCTATTAATCGTTATCTCAATAGTCACTCCCTTTCCTGCCATATTACACAGTCCATCCATCGTTGCTTTGGTCTTCTCCTACTCGTATAGTAAGTATCTACAGTCAGCGTATAATGTTCCCACTGCTGGGACACAGGCCTTCACTCAGTGAGAGAGAGTGGGCTGCAATCCACCACGCGGGCCTAGTGCGGGTAGATGTCACATGTCTTTGAATTTTTGGTTCTGGGACATGCCGGTTTCCTCCCGATGTTTTCCTTCACCGTTTAAAGGGGTGATTAAATAGTTTACACAAAGTATCGCGCCTGACTGGGTTCGACACTACGACCTACAAACTCGTATGGACCACCTCTGCTCTTCCAGTCATCCATATTCACACTCAAAACTTTCCTGACGATATTTTCTTCATTTCGCCGCATTTCCACACAGCAAACCACACGACAATCCCTGTCACTTTCAGACTTCCTCTTATAGCAAAGAGAATAAAGTGCATAATCTGTGATGCAAAATTGAAAGTAAAATAACTGAAAGGACTACTACCCTCCCCCTTCCCCTCTTACTTTTTACCCTTTTTCCCTTTTCCTTTTGGGGTATCAGGAGGGGCTTCAACGACAGGCGGCGGGGGAGGCGGGGGCCAGTACTTGTCGAAGAACTCCTCAGTGGCAGCAAAAGTCAGCGGTAGGATGTGACTTTTCTTGTTCCATTCCTCTATGTCGAGTTCTGCTTGGTCTTCCAGTATACGTTCTGCCGCTGCTTTTTTCTGTAGGATAAAAAAAAAAACATGAAGATTTAGAAGGGTCAAGCGTGTTGCTTGCTACTAACAAGTTGTCTAAGCCCAAATCTTCGAGCCAGTTATTTTACTTTGAACTTTATTCCGACGATCGTAAAGTTCTTAGCACGAAAACTTTAGAACTGAGTTCGAAGTTTTCAATTTTGTAATAAGAACTTTATGTTTTTCGTAATAAGTTCAAAATGCTTCAAGGCTCGAAAGCTTGGACTAAAGAAAAAAACCTGGCTGATGCTCACCTCCAAGAAGGCCAAATATTCCTCATTATCAGCTTCCTTCTTTTTCCCTTTTCCATGTTTTGGGTCCTTAACCTCTTTCTTAGGAGACTTCTCAGCTTTTTTAGGTTTAAGCTTGATAGGAGCATACAGTTTCTTGGGGTTCTGAAGCTGGTATGGTGCGTCTATCAGCGAGTACTCCGGGGTGAATGTAAACACTGAACGGACTAGGTTATACTGGTAGTCTGTGCTGAAACTGAGGATGAAATGGAGTTAAGGCAGGAAAGGTGATTGAAGATTTTTTATGGAACCTGGAGTAACTAACCGTCCGCCATTTAAAAAAAAAATATGGTTGTCTCGTGATCAACTTTGAACGTTAATAAATGTCGGAAACGTGACACTTTACAGGGTTTGGTCTTATTATTGGTGATGATTTTTGATTTTATTTTTTCTGTTTGCATTGATGTCAGCTATTGATTTATATGTAAGTATGTATAAGTTTCATGCGTGCTGCGTCCGTGAAGGTCCGTACCTTCAAAGCCCTTTTTACAAGGCTGAATAAAACAGTTTTTGGAATCACCATAAAATTAACAAAAATATTTCAAATAATATCTAGTCGATCGATCAGGTTACGCGATGCTTGCCGCACCATCGATGGGTGACCATCTTTACCCCTCCGTGCCGTCGAAAGCACGTTAAGCTATTGCTCCCGGCTTTCATTAGTGGATCTTTGGCAATCGAACGGGTTGTCAGAAGCCTGAAAGTCTGACAATCAACCTTACCAATGGGTACACTATTACCCAGTAACTGGGTTGTGGAGGTCAGATCGGTCGCTCCACGTAAAATACTGGTATTCAGCTGCATCTGGTCTGGAAGCCGACCCCAAAAGTAGTTGGGAAAAGGCTAGGCAGATGGTAAATTAAATATTTTGATATGACATACATATTACGTGTTTAAATTGCGAAAGTAAAAAACAAACTAACAGATCAAAAATATAGTGAATAATCTTCGCGAGGTCTCTTATACAGCATTCGAAGGATGGTCCGAAGTGTACTTTGTTCTTAGAGTCTGAAGGCTGAGGCTCTACTATTCGTGAGACTGGCATCATGACCGACTCACGAGTTTCCAGCGGCTTGTAGATCACGCCGGCCTGCGCAGGAGTGGGCAGCTGGTCCGTTTCGACTATGTATCTGGTAGCTGCTAGCATGTTGTCCTGTGAAGAGATGTTGGTACCTAAGTCATGGGCATTTATTTCTAATAGACTGTACAGGGCTTGGGTAGCTGTAGGTATATCAAAATAGGGAGTTCATATGGTTATTTTGAGGAAAGAATCTCCTCTCTCCTGATTCATTTTCTGTCAAGGTTTTTGTGTCTGTAATAAGTGGCACCCTATCAGTGTTGGGTCCTTGTCGCCTTGGTAAAGACTATTTGAGTTGATATTGTAAGATTCATGCTCTAGTTTATAGTTTCCTAGAAGTAGGTCATAAGTTCTTAATATGTTATCACCAATCAGAAGTTATGTTATTTCATCACCACTGCTCTTAAAACAGGTGAAGGGAAACACCGCGAGGAAACCGGCATGTCCTAGAACCAAAAATTCGAAGACATGTGACATCTACCAACCCGCCCTGGACCCGCGTGGTGCATTACGGCCCACTCCCTCTCACCGAGAGGAGGTCTGTGTCCCAGTAGTGGAAACATACCCCCTTATTCATAAACGTTGCTTAAAGTTAAGCAGTGATTAGCGACTGTTTAACCATACATTTTTGACGTTTAAACGTTACTTAACTTTAGTCATCGTTTATGAATAAACCCCATTATGTTTAGGCTGATTATGCTTATGCTAATGAAATGTGTTCCTGGCTTTGTGTTCAAAAGGGACAGATGCAAGATTGCTAGTAGAAATTCGTATTCGTAGCTGTTCTGATTTATCTTACTTCTTAGATAAAGTAACAGACCTGGAATCTCCTGATCATCCGTTTTCTGTCTGCAGCATCGAAGTACTGCATTTCCTTCATCCACTCGCAGAACCATGCTATCAGAATTGCTTGTGTGGCTGTAATAAAAGCATAGCACCTCAACTTTAAGATATCATTTTTTTTTTAAACATTTGCCCACACCAGGAATTACTCCTGTATCGTGGGTGCGTTTACAAACATTTAAACTAACATACACAAACAGCCAGACTCGGAACAACTACCCGTAGGCAATACAAATATTTGTTCCGTGCGGGAATCGAAACCCGCGACACGCAGCGCAGCAGTCGATCGCTCAGCCACTGCGCCAACCGTGTCGTCAATAGGTAGGTACCTAATAGTTTTCCAGATCGTATTTCGGCCGTGGTGACCAATCTCAACCTATCTCGTTCAGGCGCGGTCGCAGCCCAAGATTTTGGGGGTCAACAAGTAGTAAGTTAGTAACTTAAGTTAGTAAGCCAAGTAAATCAAGCAGACTCTCGACAGCTTGAATGGTTTTGGGGGACCTCCACGATCCCCTCCCTCGGACCACACCTGATCTCGTTGGTTCGGGGTCGCAAGCGCTCCTGCTGAGCGTGGGGTTCAATTTTCAGGACGGGAAAATTGTTATTGAATTTTTCAATTATGAATTTCTGAGCCAACTTCCAAAATCCGGGTTGTCAGCCCGGTATGGAAGTTGGCGATGTGATACCCCCCGAGCCTCGGAAAGCAAGTTAAGCCGTTAGTCCAGCGCTTATCTCTCCCCGGTCGTGTCGGATTGTGTGCCGTCGCATCGGACTAACAGAGTGAGGGAAGAGAGAGTGCACCTATTTCTGCGCACACACTTCTGCATATAATATCTCCTGCACCGAAGACCTGCCCAATTGCGTAACACACAATCAATCGGAATCAGAATCATTTTGAAGCAAATTGCTAATCCATTGCTTCATAAGTTCAAAAAATTTGTCTGCTCAACACGCAAATAACGCGATGACGATGAATGTTGTTGAACTGTCAAAATGAAACCGATTCCGATTAATCGTGTGTTACGCAATTAGGGTGCCGTTCCCATTCCCGTCTCCGTTGAGATTGGCCGCCATGGGTAAAAGGTTTGGCGGTTCATTAAGAACTTACGTCTATCCAGTTCATCTTCTTGTGCCCTCCTCAAGAGATTGGCCAGGGTGTCCAGAAACCAGAGTTCAGCCAAACTGCTCTTGTATCTAGTGCATCCGACCAGATCTGCCAGAATCTCTATGTACTTTTGTTGCGGCGTGCTCAGGATTTTTGGGATGGCTTGAGGGTCGATATTGGTTTTGAAATCCTCTGGGAGGACGTGAATCCTAGAATGTAGAATTGTGTTAAAAACTGCAGAGCGGTAGGAAAAGTAAGCTATCCGAATCTGTCGCTGCTCCGGTACGTAGTTCACTCATCATCATTCATCACTTCAGCGCAGTAACGGCCCGGCACCACCTTGAATAATCCGCCCGCTTGTCGCCAACGCGCCGTCAGCAAGACGACCGCTACCACCTGTATGTACCCTGCAATCTGAGGGCGTAGTGCGAGTTTTTTACCTACTCGATCGCGTGAACGTAAACGCAGATTTGTACGGTATAAGAGCAGCGCCATCTAGTGGAAACTCGATAGCACTGCTGTCATTCCATACAAATCTGAGTTTACGTTAACGCCATCGAGTAGGTAGAAAAACTCGCACTATGCCCTCTGTATACTACAACCATGTTAAGTCGGTTTTCAGTCACCGGATACAGCTGAATACAGTACTTATTTTTACCTTTTTTTTAAAAAAAAAAAACGTTGCCACACACAGGAATTACTCCTGTATCGTGGGTGCGTTTACAAACATTTAAACTCACATACACAAACAGCCAGACCCGGAACAACTACTTGTAGGCAATACAAATATTTGTTCCGTGCGGGAATTGAACCTGCGACACGCAGCGCAGCAGTCGATCGCTCAGCCACTGCGCCAACCGTGTCGTCAACGTATCACGAAGGGACACGCGCGCTTTACTCGTGGTAACCAAGTGTAGAAACACGTTGTGAATGTGTGTGTAAACGCAGGAGCTCTCGGTACCGTCCGACACATGAGCGAAGTTGGAAGTATAAGTACGTGTGTTACGTGCTGATGGTACTGATCTTCAGTCACACATTCACAGCGTGTTTGTAACCTTGGTTACCACAAATAAAACGCGCGTCGCTGAACACAGTATTTGTACGAGTATCCGGTGTGATTTTGTGCCCGGTAAGACTGGAAGCCGACCCTACTATAGCTGGGAGAAGGCTAGGCCTAATTGGTATTGAGTTAGTAACATAGAGAGAAAGAAAATACATTTATTTGCGGCAAACGTGACGCATAAAAAAGAACATAATCACACAAAAAAAAAATAACAAGTTGGGGGTAAACATGCGTCACATTCACGCAAAACGGCTATCGCTCAGCATAATGCTAAGACCCTATAGGTACGAGACATAGCCCCAGCGCTGGTTTTCAGCGGCGTTGACGTGATGACGTCAACCAGTGTAGCATACGATTAGATATAAATAAAAACAACAATCAAAACATGAAATAAAATAAATCAGGTTATTACCTGTTCTGTTTCTCAATAGCCCGAGCTTTATCGGACAGGACAAGTCGCAGAGAGGGTGTGGGGAATATCTCCGGCAACGACTCCAGCACTGTCTCCTCGACGACTGACTTCAGTCCCTCTTCTTCCACCGTTTCGGAGGGCGGCTCCTCTTCTTCCTCGGGTGGTCCTGGTTGTGAGTATTTATTTATTTAATATTACATCATATTATCACGCTAGTATTCCCCAAAAGGTTAGGCAGATGTTTTACTATACCTAGTTCACCTACATTTCACCAGTTACGTTTAAATCCCATGTAATAAGGGGTCAGGCTATCAAATCAAATCATTTAGTTGCAACGAATGTAGGTTACATTAAAATACAGATGGAGTAGATAGGAGTGAGCCATGTACATTCTGCATTCTGGAAATAGCCACGCAAAATTTATAAAAACTGTCAAGAAGCTAAGTAGGTAGGTATCTAAGAATAAATTTATAAATTAAAATGTCACAGTTAGAATTATTACAATTTTATTTTTCATGTTTTAAAATAAAATTAAAAATAAACGCGTAATTATTATGGTCCTTAGGTTCAAAATAATATTTATTACACATTGCTGATTAAAAAGTTTTGTCCATTAAAAATCATTAATCGAATAATAACATCTTTCTATTAGGAAGGAAACTAATTTCTTTTTAAAGTTTTAATTTGTATGATTATTATTCCATCTGGCAATGTATTGTACATAATATATGGTAGGACCCATACAATTATCACCATTCCTCATTAGCGCTGTGTTACAGGACTCGATTTGTAATAAATTTTTGTATTGATTTCTGACAGGTCGTTTTCGAGTGTACTATAACGACAAATGGATGTGCGAATAACACTAATTGTGCGACAAAACTGTACTGCGACTCACGATAGTGCGAATGCACGCTTGTGCGACAAGACAAATAAGTTTTCACTTCAAAAAAAGACATTGTTACGACAACCCCAAAAAAAAATGGCTTGGACAGGACAATGATGATGTCCATAGGCGGTGCCCAGTTATCATCAGGGAACCACCTGCTTCTTTGTACCCACAACCCACAAAATTCCCTTACCAAATAGCTTGGCACCTACTTCCTAACCCTGGTGATCTGCCTACCTTGTTCTTCAGTAGTTCCAGTACTGCTTGACGTGTCAGTAGATTCCAGGGGTGACCGGAAGCACTCCAACCCTGAATCTGACAGCAGTTTGTTCAACAGCTCCAAATGAACATTCTCTATTAGGTGAGAAGTCATTTTGGAAGATTTTCAATATATTTTTCTGCGCTTTTTCTTAATAATATTTTTATTAATATAGGTTATATTAAGACAAATGTCAATTTAATTTGACATAGATTTCAAGTAGGTACCTATAGATAAAAAGTTTTTGTAAAGAGTGAAGT
Source organism: Apamea crenata (assembly GCA_949629185.1). Classification (NCBI taxonomy): domain Eukaryota; kingdom Metazoa; phylum Arthropoda; class Insecta; order Lepidoptera; family Noctuidae; genus Apamea; species Apamea crenata. The sequence goes on from OX451375.1 coordinate 3,204,673, forward strand.
TGGTAAAACCTATTTTATAAAGCTACTAGCTGCGCCTCGCGGTTTCACCCGCATAAGTTTCGATCCCGTGGGAATATCGGGATAAAAAGTATCCAGGTCATGTTCTACTACATGCGCCTAGCCTTTTCCCAACTATGCGACTGCCTATCAGATCTCCTCAACCCAGTTACTGGGTAATATGATACCCCTTGGTAAGACTGGTTGTCAGACTTTCGGGCTTCTGACTACCCGTAACGAAACGAACGAACAAAGATCCACGAATGACAGCCATTGCTTCATATGTTCGAAAATGTGTCAGCTCAACAACGTAAATAACGCAATGAATGTTGTTGAACTGTCAAAATGAAACCTGTTGCTACAGTAGTGTGCTACGCAATTATCCCGCTGTTCAGCCGTTTGAGCGTGAAAGCGGAAGAAACAAATATAAAAACATCAAATCTAGCTAGTAGTTTAATTAAATAAATGATTGAACAAGCTTTCTTTACGTTGGCAGGATTCCACCCACTTATTCCTTCCACGTGTAAAGTTTTTCAATTTCAGAACCAATTTTATCCCTGTGGATGTAATTCTAGGTCAAGTTCTTTTATAAGGAGGTTTATTTTACAAGAAGCCGTTCAATCTTACTGGAAATATTTGCCAGATTTTTCTTAAGATTTCTAATAAAACCAGGGATATTATTATTAGTTTAGTAAGAAACCAATAAATGTTTTGGAATGAAATTTAATTCAATTAATGAACTGTTTGTTAACTATTAATCAAATTCAATTTTGCACCAGTGCACAAATGAAGACTCAGAGAAATTCCAGATAGAAAAACCTTAATTACTACACTTTTATATTGAGATGGATGTAGAATTTTTACTCCAGCGTCCTAATTTCGTAACACACGATCAATGTTTTGACTAAAATTTTGACGGCACGGTTGGCGCAGTGGTTAAGCGATTGACTGCTGCGCTGCGTGTCGCGGAGCTCGATTCCCGCACGGAACAAATATTTGTATGACCAACAATATTTGTTGTTCCGGGTCTGGCTGTTTGTGTATGTGAGTTTTATATTCTGTAAACGCACCCACGACACAGGAGAAATACCAAGCAAAGTTTTTTTTTTTTTTTTAATCATCTGAATTATCTGAATTTTTGAAGGATATTGCTAATACATTGCTATAGGTATCATAATCAGCCTTTAATGATCCCATGGTGGGACAAAGGCCTCCTCTCTTCGAGAGGGAGTGGGCTGTAATCCACATGGTTGGTAGATTCTGTCTTCGAGTTTTTAGTTCTAGGACATGCCGGTTTCCTCACGATGTTTTCCTTCGCCGTTTTGAGAGCAGCGGTGATGAAATTATTTACACAAAGTACTTAAAGCGCCTGCCTGGTTTCGAACCCACGACCTACAATTCGTACGTTGGGGCCGTTGCCACTGCGCCATCACTGGTTCCATTGCTACATATGTATGAAAAATTGGCCTGCCCAACAACGTAAATAACGCAATGAATGAATGTTGTTGAACTGTCAAAATGAAATTCATTGCTTTTTGGTTAGTACGTAAAACACTATTTTACGTACTAAAAAATTACTACGCCTGGACAGGAAAGGCCTGCGCCTGATGACGGGGACCATCACGGGACACTGCTCACTAAACAAACATTTCCACACGATAGGCATAACGGACAGCCCCCTGTGCAGAGCTTGCATGGAGGCTGATGAAACCGTCGCGCATGTGCTCTTTGAGTGCACAGGCGTCACCCAGATTAGGTCGCAAACCCTCGGGACACCCAGATCTTACACAGATGTTCTCAACAGACCAGGAGACTTAATAAGCTTCTGGAGGGAGGTGGGCTGGTTGGAATAACCACCGACGGCCGCCATGGCCCACGCACAATGGTCCACTTGTAGGACTAAGTGCGGAAACCAAACCCGTAACATAGAACATAGTGTGTTACGTAATTACCTATCCCGGTGGCCTCATTCTTCTAATCCAACACCCTCAAAATCCAATGGTTTTCGTTCCATTTCTTTTTTGGCGAACGCTTCGGCGCCCCAAATTAATGAATTCGGTGGAGTTTTAGATGAGCCGTGAAAATCAGTCGTTAAATATAATTTAGAAGTCCATAAAGGCATGTTTTGATAATTAATTAACAACGATATTGATCACCTATTATTTTTTTTCTTACCTACATACAATCCTACTAATATTATAAACGCGAAAGTTGGATAGATGGATGGATGTTTGTTACTCTTTCACGCTTAAACTACTCAACGGATTTGGATGAAATTTGGCGCACAGATAGTTTATAACCAGGATTAACACAGAGGATACTTTTTATCCCGATATTCCCACGGGATCGAAACTTATGCGGGTGGAACCACGGGGCGCAGCTAGTGAAAAAAAAATCTATAAAAAAACAGGTAATTACATACACACAGGTAACAGATACACTCGTAAACAGGTTAACAGGGATGGGGGTGTAAACAGGTAGGTACTTTCATATGATTGTAACAGCTCTACAGGGTCGAATTAAATTAGCTAGCGAAACCCCGCAGCCGTGGTGGGTATCGGTAACTTAGCATAATAAAACAATAAAATAATAATTTGATGAGTTTTTGTGTGTGTTCTGTTTGTGTGTGCAGCAATTTTTTAAACTGATATTTATTACAAGTGGTCGCTTGTAATAGATATCAGTATTGTTGTTGTTGTGGTGTCAGTATTGTTTTTTTTTTGTGTAAACTTCACAGACGTGATTGAACACGATAAAACAAAAGAAAACCGATTATCACATCCCATACTTCAAGTAACAATACTACCAGCAGTCGTTGACCTCAAAAAAAATCTATCAAATCTTTCTTATTTAAATTTTATCGTGTTTAGATGTCGATATTCCATCATGTCTGCAGAGTTTCGCTAGCTAATTTAATTCGACCCTGTGTATTAGATCTCATAACCGCACGTTCGTTTTTCCGAAGATATACGATTTTTGCCGAAGCGCAAACTTTAGTTGCAGAGAGCAGTACGTAGGTATAGTAATTCTAATTACACACATCTTCCTTTTATAATTGCTAAGGGTGACAATCAGCATAATTATTTCACAAAGCATGTTCCTAAGCCCCTTTGTTTCACCCCTTCAGCATAATTTACTTTTAAAAGCGGGAAACTATTTGAAAACTAGAGAACTACATCAAAAGATGTTGTGCTGAATTCATTAAAATTATTCACACGTGAACGGACGGCCGGATAATTGGAGGAGCTCCCGAAATAAGGGGCACAGCCGAATATCGGGAATGAGGTAAAGGAGGTAGCGATTTTGACAAGTTTTTTTTTTACGAAATTGACAGAAAGAAAATACATTTATTTAGAACAGACTAAAAGACACACAATACATCAGATACGTAGGTAGGTACAACAGATAGAAACAAATAAAAAAGTGTAAAGTCCGATTGTAGGGTAGAGTCCGCAGCCATGAGGCACACTTGCATGCTAATTTCTTACAAATTAGCATGCAAGTGTGCCTCATGGCTTCGCCAGAAAATCCCTACATGGGCACTTATGAAACGTCAGAAGCTAGGTGCACGGTTCCAATAATTGGTCGTTTCCTATGGAGAAGAGCCAGCAAGAAACTCCACGGTTATTCTTTTAAAAATAATTGGCTTTTACAATGTTTTCAAATTACAGTAGGTATGGGAGGACAGCGTAGGCCTGTCAACAAGTACCAGGTACTTGAGAAAATAAAAAATGGTCTACAGATCTAATGTCTACAAGGCTTACAAAGGAATTCCCATACTTTCGCAGAATCGGTTTATTGCCGTTTTTGTACAATTTCTCAACTGTTTCAAGGGTCCGTTTTGGGTTTTGCCTCGGCTCAAGTTATGGCAACCAGAAGGCAAATTCTCGTAATTTAAAACGTTCAAAATCTAGTCTCATCTCGGCGACAAATAAATGTCAAAATATAGGGAAAATAAAGGTATTTTTGACAGATTGAGACTGAGATCAGACTGTGAACGTTCTTAAAATTACGAGAATTGCCCCTCAGATGTACCTATGACTTGTATTGTTTGTTAAAATTAGAAATCGAATATTTTACAAGTTTCTATGGAATTCGTTGAATTATTGCATTCGAACTGTCCGCCTTATTGGCCCTAGATTGTTTCCCATTTGTGCCGGGTTCGAAATAAATATAATATTTTACTATTACATAGGAGTAAGTGAAAGACCGTCACACCGGTAAATGACCTCACTGAGCTCGTGGGTAAGTACTATACCTAAGCCGCACGAGTCGATAGACCAAAAAAAAAAGTTACCTTCAATTGTACAAAAAACACTTATCTCAACATTATGCAGCTTTACAACTAGGGAATAGAGTGTTTTCGATGAGCTCTGGTACCCAAAGTAAGATTTAACTTGTGTTTAAGGTGCCAGGGATCAGCCGATCGATTCTGTAAAAATCTCACCGTGAAAAGTTGGTGAAGTGAGCTTAGAGTGAGCTGTCAATAGTGTCAATCCCTAGCATTAGTTGGAATAACAGCTCACTCCACGCTCACTTCACCTAAGTTTTCACGCTGAGATGGTTACAGAATCGCACTGCAGGTTTAGCTACGCTTGCCGCGGTTAGTCCATGGTTAGGTGATCATCTTTACATACCAAGACCCCTCCGTGCCTCGGAAAGCACGTTAAGCCGTTGGTCCCGGCTGTCATTCGTGGATTTTTGACAGTCGTCAGAAGCCCGGAGGCTGACCACCAATCTTAGCAAGGAGTTTCGTACTACGCAGTAGCTGGGTTGTGGAGGACAGATAGGCAGTCGCTCCATGTGGTACTCAGCTGGTTGGGAAAAGGCTAGGCAGATGATGAAGTTGGTATGTTTTCCTAGAGAGAATTTTTAGACCCGCTATCATAATTTTCATGCCAGGCCCACTACGGTAGCGGGTAGCGGGATCGTCCGAAAGGGTTACCGCTGCCCTGGAACAGAAAGGGCTTAGGAAGGAACACGGATGGGTTTTAGTCAGTAAGAGTCTGACACTCCCTTCCGCTCCACCCAGAGCGACGAGGGGTCATTTGATGATTTACCGTCCTCAAAAAAAAAGGCGTCACTACGGTCGTTATGTTATGTCACCGCTGCCGTAGGAACCAAACTAACGCCATAGCTGAAAAGAAGTGGAGCAAAACAACACCCCAGCAATTCAGCAGCATTATTTGACTTAGGGCTGAAAGATAATTTTTACAGTTTTTTATTACAAAAACTGTCAAACGTCAATTTTAAATCCCGAATAAAAGTTATCCGGCGATGGAAAAATCAGCCCCTAAGCTACCACAATTTGACAGTTTTCGTATGGAAGAACTGTCAAAATCTCAAAATTATTCCTCGAATAAAGTTATCAGATGATTGAAAATTCAGCCCTAAATCAACTAATCGAATAGCTTGAATTGCTATCAGAATTTTAATCTGACCCTACATTTATAAAACAGCTGGACTATCCGCTTCTACCTTGCACCATCGCCAACAAGAGTCGTAAGGCACAAGGCTCGACTCAACAAGTTCTAATTACTGAGAACAGCGACATTCATACCGCTATTTATATTTTGATTCAGACGCTGAGCTGGCTATTAATGTACTATAGTTTGTGTGTAGTATGGTCTAGTTATACATCTATACTAATATTATAAAGAGGTAAAATTTGTTTGTTTGTATGTAGGGGGTAATCTCTGGAACTACCAGTCAGATTTGAAAATTGACTGCCAAAGACCCACCAATGGCAACCGGGACCAACGCGCGGCTTAACGTGGTTTCCGAGGCACGGAGTTGATATGTAAAGATGGTCACCGGAGGAAAGATGGAACACGCAACGGAGCGCAGGAAACGGAGCCAAATTCCCCGCGCGGAAACGCGTTTTTATTGAATTTGTATGTAAAAATTCACGCGCGGGCGTGCGTTGAAGTGTGTGATCCGCCTTACCTGATAGGTACCTTACCCATGCGGCTGTTATAGCCAGTAGCACAAGCAGTAGTAGCCACAAGTACCTCAACGCAAGAACTAATTAGCATTAATTTAATTATTAAAGTTAATGTCAAAGATAAACGGCGAGATGTGAGAAAAAAGTCATTAAAATTAGAATGTTAAAACAATACGATGACGGAAGCGCCGCCGGACGACACCGGACGGACAGACGGACACAGGACATCACGAGTAAACTGATACGCGTTAGGTGTGGTACTCAATTGTGTTAGCCGACTGCCGGAGATAGGGTTGTGTGTTTTACGGGTTATGAAAAGATTTCTTGGGAAACTGAAAATCCAGTTTTGTTTTAGCGTCTTGTCATGTTAATCCATAGTCCTTTTTATCGATAGATACTGTCAAAGTTGTCTGCAAAACTCGACCTTATGTAATGCAGGGTGGCAGTAAAATAATTCTGGTCGCATTCAAAAAGTCGAGCGAGTTTTGAATGAGCTTTCTTTGAATTAGATTTTTGTTTGAAAAAATCAAAATTTATTACGAACATTCGTTTGGAATAAATGCAGTAAATATAACGTTGCATGATTTGCAACACACCCATCACAAGTTGTGAAAGGCATCGGGTAATATTGTGTTAAAGGTACGTAGGTAGAAATGGACTAGCCTTATAGAGGCATGAGGAACAGGGTGTAAAGTTCACTCATACTCTATAGAAAAGAGAAAATCCTCCGACCAGATGGGTGTCGTGTCTGGTGTGCACCTGCCCAACGGTTGATGTCGGGACGTTGTACGTATACATGCTACAATACTAGTTGCGCGGTAAATTCTGTTTGCGCCATGCAGGATTTTGCGTGACGTCAGTGTGATGACGATGTAGATGTCTACAGCCTGATTCTCAGCCGTATTTAAGTACTTACATATCACACATATACATCACAGATAGAAAAAAAAAAAACCTAGTTCAAGAACTCTTGATTGACATATGTACCATTACTCATCAAATACGAATTCGGTATAACATTATGAAATCCGATGACTGTTTCAATTTTGAAGTTCACGCTCTAAATGAGGTCACGGGTTTGAATCGTGCGTCATTTATACAGCAGACAAAAACCCCGTTACCGCTGTTTTGTATGTACCTATAATAATGAGATTCGACACGCGAAATGATGACACATGACAACCTATTTTTTTATACTTAGGTACAGACGTCAGCTGCACATCAAGCTATGTTATGCCCAATCTGTCAAATTTCTTTAATAGATTTTCAAATTTATCGCTAAAGCATTAAGGTTCAAGGTTGATTGGGGAAAATAGTCAGTTTCGGGTAGCTTGATGTCCTGGCGTTTGTACCTATTAGTTGCATGTTTGGCTCCCGAGTGTAAAGGCATGGATTCGATTCTTTGATCTTGCAAAATGTTATTCTAACTTTTATGTCAGTAACACGTGTGCAACGTACAGTGAGTAATAGATGGAATTGTGATCAAACGGTCCAGAGTTCGATTTCCAATTCATTCAATGTGTCAAATGCATAGTAGCATCCCTGAAAATTGGAACTGAACCCGCACCCTAATTGCGTAACACGCTATCAATCATAATCTGAATCATTTTGAAAGGATATTACTAATCCATTGCTTCATATGTTCGAAAAAAATGTCTGCTCAACAACGTAAATAACGCAATGAATGTTGTTGAACTGTCAAATGAAAACCATTCTTACTGATAATGTGTCAATCACCGCGCCGTTTAATGGCAATATACTTGCCTAAAACTACACTGGGCGCCAATTATTGAAACAGTAGTATAGTAGTACAACCTCTCTAAGAAATACAGGCATAACCTGATATTGCTAATAGGTACCTCATAATCTACCTAACCTTTCCCAAATATGTTGGGGTCGGCTTCCAGTCTCACCGGATGCAGCTGAGTACCAGTATTTTATATGGAGCAACTGCCTATCTGACCTCCACAACCCAGTTACTGGGAGATACGATAACCATTGGTAAGATTGGTTGTAAGATTTTCGGGCTTCTAGCGACCCGTAACGACTGTCAAAGATCTACGAATGAGAGTCGGGACCAACGGCTTAACGTGCTTTCCGAGGCACGGTGAGGTCTTGGTATATAAAGATGGTCACCCATCCACGGACCAGCCGTGGCAAGCGTAGCTTAACCTGATCGATCGAACCGTGCGGCTAATTATCTAGCCACAAACCATTGCTAAATACCTATTATACTTTATTTCACGTACCGTACCAAAAATACATCAGAAATCTGCAACATTGTCTTAACAAAGAATCCGCTACAAAAATATAATATTCTCTCGATCATTTAAAATTTAAATGATCTTAAAAAGTTCCTTCGGCCAGTGTGTACCGAGTGTAAGAAAAAAAAAAATAAAGCGTCCATCATACGCACCGAGTGTGCGTACCGTGTGTGTGTGCATGAGTCACGCACACAAGCTCGTTTAGTGCGTGTATGGCAAAAATGCAACTCCGCGACTTGGTTAAATATCGGACGGATAGAAAGTTAGTGGAGATGAGTTGGTGTGTGAATTATTTTTTTTCGTGTTTTTTTATCTTTTTTTCGCCACGTAACTTGATGCGTTTTATACCAACTCTGTCTATTAACAAACTAAGGGCTGATTTTTCCAACGCCAGATAACTTTATCCGAGGAATTATTTTGAATTTTTGACAGTTTGTCCATACAAAAACTGCTAGACGTCAATTTTATTCCACGAATAAAAAAAATCTGTTGATTGAAAAATCAGCCCTAAGTAGTTTTAAGTAGTGCAAATTGTTTTTGAAATATTTAAAAACTCTTTTGTTAGAGATCCTAAATCAATAAAACTATGACGAAATAATAATATCATCTATTATCGAAAATGCTTGTATTTCTTTGTTTAATGATTTTAATAGGTTGTCTATTTTTATTAAGGATACTTTATCATCATTACCCATAAGAAAGGCAGAAACTGTTAGTGTCAGTGACCTTATTTTTTTGTGTGAAAAATATTTAACACAAAGGCTACTCCACTCCTTCCCCTACTCCCAACTTCCCCAACTGGCAAGGTGAATGAACTCACGAAATGAACGCACACACACACAACACAGGACACGTTGCCGTAGGTTAGTTATGTTATGCCAAGTTCATTGAACGATTTTTAATTACACCAATCACTTACGAGTAAAGTTTAAGGTTGATGGCGGATTTCTTTTTTCGAATTTTGAATTTTCGAATCCTTGGTTTTTGAAAATGGCGATTCTTGTTTCGGAAATGGACACTCATTACGATCTCTTTTTTTCGGATATATCTCGTATGCTAGCTATCTATGTAATTTATTATTATTTTAAATCAAATTCGATGAATTTGGCGGTTTGGTTTTTAAAATATTCTGTCTGAGAAACCCAAATAAAATCAAATCCATTTCATTTATATGACGTAACTTCCGATTTACAAAGAAAATGCCAGCTCCCATCTTTTCCCCAAAACATTTGACTTAAGTTATCTTTCACCCTTCCTCTCAAGTCCGTCTTCACATTGCAAACCTTATTCGCCAAGCATTAATAACCCCGTTGCTTGAACGACCCTCATTCCTAGATAATATTGTTATAATCACCATCTTTTGCACAAATCTTCATAAGTTTCTTCTCATTATACATTTTTACCCCACGCCTATTTTAAAGGACGTCATCCAAAATGTAGAGATGCTCACCTCACCCACTGCCGAAAATCAAATGCAAGCCTTACCTATGAGGGGTAGTAAAATCCGTTTGATAAAATTTGGAGAAATTTTCTCAACCATCCTCAGATTAGTGACTTATACATCGATGGAGATGGTTCAATCCTATATTATAATTATCATTATCCGAAATCACCTAAAACTTCGTCGTAGCAAATGTATTATGTGTATCCAATTTTCGATAGGTTGTGTACTGCTTTTTTGATCTTGCATGTTTCAAGCAAGGATCTGGTCTACTAGAACGTAGATTTTTGTTGATTCCTGGTCAAGACAATAGGTGGCGCTAGGTAGCTGCTGATCGAATATGCAATGAGTTTAATTTAAACACGGATTTTGAAAAATTAAAAAACAGGAAATATCCTTTTAGTGGATTTTTATCAGTTATCAACTAGTAGGCCAAGAATAAACAAAAAAAGATTAAAATTATCTGGGTAAGTAATTGAATCGATGTCCACTGTTCTAAAATCTGCGACCTCAATTTAGTAATCTACATAATATTACTTACCTAAAACATTGTCAGCTAAAGAAAAGTGGCATAATATTTTTTTCTTGTCTTTTTTGCTGCATAGTTTTCCGAAATATTTTGAACTCATTGATATCAAGGCCAATTCCCGAAAGTTCAAAATGTCGTCGCAATCTCATCTCAGCGACAATCAATGTCAAAAATGAAGGGATTTTTTTTACAGATTGAGACGGACTGTGAACGTTCTAAAAATTACCAGAATTGGTTCTCTGGTTGTTTATGGATCTCGTAATGCCTTGCTACGGTTCATTGCAAAAACAATTAAAGCTTCAATATCCAGCTGTCAACCAATTTTTTTTTTGGAATATAGATCATTTCTACTTTTTTTTTAATTTCTCCAGTCCACCTCACAGAGGGATATCCTTAGTGATACGTTTCATAAGTTGAATGACCGTTAGTGAAGGCGTGCGGCGCAATTCATCAAACTGCAATAATGTGTGTAAACGCCCGGGATGGGACCTAGATGCCAGCTAGGGGCAGTTCCCACCCTTGCAGCGGATAGCGCTTTATAGACCATGCTGTGTGCTAAATAAGTTTATTTTACTAAGTATATATTTATTTTCGGAAATTAATTTTGGTATTTTTTGACTAATTTTGTCGTTTGGGGATGTGAGAGAGTTTGTGTGCAAGAAAATTAGCTAGTGTAAAAAAAAGAGGAAAGCGCTGCAACAGTTTGTCTATGAAGCGCTTCCTGCTTTTTTTATAAAAATCATCCCCTATCTATCGCTGACAGGGGCGCCGGCTATTGGTGGAGCCCTAACGTCGGTTTTCTAACTAAAATCATGAAAATACCACCCTTTATGCCAACACTGGTTTTAAACAAAACAATACCTTCGCCATTTTATTTTTTTTCCTGCTAATCTGCAAGGGTCCTAGTTTCAAGGGGTAATGACCGGGAAGTTGAATAGCTATTTTTGCAATTTACGCTCAGCTTCGTTTGAGCATAAATTTATATAGCTCTGTGTTGGTTTGCATAAAATTAATTAACCATTTAAATTAATTATTGAAATGGGTGACGGCTGAAGGTGTTTTTTTGCCTAAATATGGATACTTGTACGTTTTTATGTTAATTTTAAGTTTTATGAGAATAGTTGAGTGTTCTAAGTAAATAATGGTTTAATGAAAAAGGGGTGAAAAATTGTCGTTAAGTTAAAATGACAGCGATAATCGATCCACTTAGATAGAATAGGTACCTATGCATGGCAATGTGATGACCATTTAGCGAAGTGTGTGCTTATAAATTTAATGTTTATTGATGATATTAAAACCTTATGGAATTTTGAATTTTGAATTATTGGGTACCTAGTTACCATGAGGTTTTTACATTATTTTTTGTTGAGGGTAGGTAATTAACTAATTATTTAGACGATAGTTAGTAAAACAAAAAATTCGAAAATAGTTAGTATGTTTAACCTATTTATGTATTTGTGTACCTACCTACCTAGTTTTAATAGTTTTTTTTTTGTTTTATCATTGTTCCTCTCAACCAAAGCGCCATCTACCTAATCTATTCACCACCCATGGTTGACTGGTAGAGAATGCCTAAGGCATTAAGTTCGCCTTTGTACCTTTTTGTGCAAAAAGTTTAAATAAATAAATAAAAACACTTTTAATATTTTTTTCTGGAGGTACCTTGATTAGTTTTTTTTTTATTTACTTTACAATGCTTGTATGTCTATTTACTAACACTTGCTTGTATGTCTCATAATATTTCTCAGACAAAAGCAAAAAAAAAAATACGAAAAATCCTAAAAACGCTCATAAATCAAGCACAACAATCTAAAAATCGTGCGACCATACCTAAAAACCGTGTTTCTATCATTAAATCACTCGGGCCGGTTCGGACCGGCCTAGACGGAACCGGTCCGGTTCGTTCTGTGTTTTTGTAGCGGCAGGTGACGGGATACGAACTCCTCTTATTGTGGTGTCGGTCAAGCACCTTGTGTGAACAAGTTGCGTTATACTTTGAGATTTTATGGCAAACCAATCGTCCGTAACTGTTTGTTTTTCGTTTTTTTTTTAATTAGAGCTGTTGTTTGAATTTAATTAGAAGCGCCGCCGCGCCGTGGGGTTGGAAGCTACTTGGCAGCAATAAAAAAATGTGGTTTTAATTTAAATTTGCAAAAATAAAAAATAATATTTTTAAGTTATAGGTATGTACGTCTTTCTGGGCTTCTAGATTTTTTATTAGTTACAAATATTTTAATGGCTAAGAAATAATTGATAGCGAAAGTTGTAAAAATGTTTATTCTGCCTGTGTATTGGTTCATTAAGTAACCACAGACATATAATATTATACGTCATGCGTAATTGCATTTCTATCCTTTAATGTAAGCCATTTTCTAAGCAATAAAAAAGAATTAGAACCTCATTCAAAAAAGATAAGGCGGGAAGGTGCTACCGTATTTAAAAAAAAGTCTAACCAATGAGAAACAAGTATGGCGTGTTCAAACACAAAATCCGGTTCGATATTAGAATGCCCAAATTCGAATCACGCGCCGACGCACACATGCGCAACATCCGTGACCTACCACAACGTTATCGAAAAATGCAAACATATAAATGACATCGTATGCACCCCACACGCGTGTTGAATGCAAAATATAATAAAAATTCATAATAAAAAGATATTTTTGGCGCGAACCGCCATTCGAATGCATCGCAGAGCGCGGGACAGATAATTTTTGTGACGCACACACATAAACATAAAAACGCACATTGACGCAAAATTTCAAAAAGCGAACGCCGTGAATGAGATAATCGGTATTCATTGTGCACACGAAAATGTGTATGTTTCATAATGGGTGTGAGCAGGACAGGTACATTTCCGTTGTTTCGTCCGGCCAAAATGCGGCCAATATAAGAATGACGCGTCTAAGGCCGTTGACCTCCAGGGTGGAGTCAGTTTGGTTGAAAACTTTTTTGTAACTATTTTTATTTATTTAAAGAACACACGAACTTGTTATACAGTCTATAAACTTGTCATTTATTTATTAAAATTACGATAATATAGTCGGTTAATTTATTTATGTAATAAAATGAAACAATTTGATGTCTTAATTGTGTAAAATTGTCATTGCAGCCTGTTATAAATTTTAGAAAAATATGTCATAGATTCTGTTAGTTATTTTTTTAAATAGTAAAACATTCTATTAAAATAAATTAATAAAAACTTAGAGCTTGCAGGTGTGTTTTTATAAGCATAATAGTAAAGTGTCATGTCCAGCTGTTTCGCAGAATGGTAATAGACCAACTGACAGACCAAACGGACCAACATTGCATATTTTTACGTTTATTAGCTATTGTATTTGAATTTGTTATAGCTAATTCTGCTAAAGGATTTTAATTTAAAACAAAAATTTACCCTGACCTATTAGAATAATTAAAAATGTTAAATATTTTGAGTTCTTCAATTGAAATGGGGTCATTAGTTTTGCATAAATAAATTAAGTTGCAGTTGTTAATTAAGTTCCTTTAAAAATTAACTTGAACTTTTTAAAAGTTGTAATCAAATTAGAACATTAGTGCAAACTTATAAAATTTCTACATTTTACATTTTGTTGTGATTCAGAATTTTGGGACGATGCCTGTTACCGTTTAAGAGTTCCCTCATGCGGAGACTATCTTGACTACAGCATCAGACCAACTCTTCCAAATAAATATGTTGTCATTGGAACCGAACTTGGATATCAAGTTTCTACTTGATGGGCCACGAAGAAGTGGTCTAAAATTATCTTGCAAGATTTCAAGTTAATACATAAAAAGTGACGAAAAAAAGCTAATCATTAATTTTTTTCTGGAATTTCTGAACAAAAAAAAGGGTTTTACCAAGTTATTATAATATCCACTAGGTATGACATCACTCTCTTATATAAATTCGCCTTGTAGATAGGTACATAGGTTATCGTACCAACCTGTACAATCATCCACATGCATGCCCATGGTAACAATTTTAACCATGACAGTGCTCAATAAGGGCGGTAATCGTAGCTCACGGGTTACCACCTGACCCAGCGTCCTTAGAGCGTTGTATGTTGTAACAATTTAACTTAGCATAACCATATGCTAATGTTCCCACTGCTGGGACACAAGCCTCCTCTCTGTGAGAGGTAGTGGGCCGTAATCCACCACGCGGGTCCAGTGCGGCTTGGTAGATGTTAGATGTCTTCGAATTTTGGTTCTAGGACATACCGGTTTCCTAACGATGTTTCCCTTCACCGTTTTGAAAATAGTGGTGATGAAATAATAAAATAACACAAAGTAAAGCCTGCCTGGGTTCGAACCTATAACCAATTTGACTTTGACTGTCTGGAATTTGACTTACATAAACAAGGCTTTTATTTCGTGGCAATAAGGGTGGTTCCGTAGCTCAATTTGTACCAGTGACGTAGAGTAGACTGTACATACAAAACGTCGTCATGTTGTCGATGGTCTTATTTTCGCGGTTGCGCCGAGTCGCCGACCGACGTCAAGGCCGCGTCGAATTCGCGGCGCGAGCGCAGCCGCGGTCGTAGGCACGAGAGGGGTAAGTGAGGAATTTAAAAGAATGGAACTTTTAGGACTTTTTTTAAGTTGGTTTCCTAGGGACAGTTTTCAAGGGGTGTCGATGTGACAATTTTGCCAAAGTACTTATAATGGAAGCTTTTGTAAATGATCTATGGTGTCTTTTCAAAGTGGCCTGCTAATGACTAACTGACTTTGTAGGTAATTATTTCGCAGAAAGCATTGGTGAAATCGTCTCTTTTCATCTTTGAAGATCTCCCAACTAGACATGAGTTGCCTTGGGTAACCTGGAAGTCTGTACACAGACTCCGGATCCAGGTTCGCCGAAGCAAGGAAAACCTGTTAAGGTGGAAATTCATAGACGGCTCGTTCTTGGAGTGTAAATGTGGTGCTGTTCCACAGACGATGGGATACTTACTACCATGTCTTGCGTGTCCTGTCAGCAGCACGTTACAGGAACTGATGGACGCTAGTGATGGCGCTAAACACGTAGCTGAATTCAGGACCGAGTCCATTTACTTTGCTATCGACACACTAAGAAGAGAATTTCATCTTACGGCCGAAAAAAGAACTTGATGTCTTACAGAAAATTGCACCTAATAAAAGTACCTAATTAGCCTTTTGAACGCCATTGTCACATATACCTACGTGACAAGCAAGCGCGTGCCCTGTACGCCAACGACACAAATATGTGACAAAAAATGCGGTGCACTTTATCACAAAATAAACAATTAAATCATTACTTTTGTGTGTTTTTATTTGTAGGTATTTGCGGCGAAATTGTGGCTTGGCGTGGAGGGCACGCGCGGGCGTTTATGCTCTGGCGTTCAAAAGGTTAAGTATCTATTATCAACTCAGTCAGGTCAGCTCTCTCCCAGGCTGCGCCACAACACGGACAGCACCCTGTCCTCCGCCTTCCGCATACGATCCGTCCCAGCCACCTTCTTTAGGTCATCCGTCCATCTAGCTAGGCGGCGTCCCATACTATGCTTGACGATACGCGGTCTCCACTCAAGGACTCGTCTGCTCCATCGGACATTGGTCCTTCGATGAACATGGCCAGCCCGCTGCCACTTCAGTTTGCTTACTCTGCAAGCTAAAATCACATAATCTAGAGGATACACAAAGGTTCCTTGTCTTGGTGCTTTTCCGATTAGTCACCCTCATCATTAGAAACGCATCTGGTTTACAGGAATTTCTGTTTCTAGATAAGAGTGTTAGTACCAACCCAAGAAAATACCAACATTTACTCGCTCTGTAATTCTAACCCAGTAAAAAACGCAAAACCCGAGTTACACCACACACGGACACATAAACACAGATAAAAATCTCAAAATCTGAGATATGTCAGTTGCGTGTCGTGCGCAAGCGCAGCACGAAGCATTGACTCTTGCGCTTTGTAATAACTTGACATTTAGGAGCGGAGCCTTCGTAAAATTTTAAACAATCGCTAGCCTTGATCCTTTAGTCAAAATGGAGGTTTTAAATTATATTATTGAGCTGGTTTTTCTTTAAGGGCTTGGCAGAAATTTAGCTACACTGCTGTATGGTTATTTTTATCAGTGTGTAGGAGTGAATTGGAGTCACTGTACCTTTAATAAAATATTGGGTAACTAGTTTCAATTTTCTGACAAACTGACCGATTCCTATTGACAATACGAAAGTGCCTAGAAATGAATTGCTCTGCTCTCAAAAACGGTGAATTAAAACATCGTGAGGACACCGGCGTGTCCTAGAACCAAAAATTCGAAGACATGTGACATCCATCAACTAACCCGCACTGGGCCCGCGTGGTGGATTACGGCTCACTCCCTCTCACAGAGAGGAAGCTTGTGTCCCAGCAGTGGGGAAAGTATAAGCTGATTGTCCAATGTTGATTATCAGATAATCTTTCTTTTCCATAAACTGGTACAGCAGCTTTTAAATAATTAGGTATACTTTCCAAACCATCTTACCTTCGTTTTTTTTTAAAAGCCCAGTTCATCATCTGCTCAGCCTTTTTTCAACTATGTGGCGGTCGGCTTCCAGTCTAACCGGATACAGCTGAGTACCAGTATTTTACACGAAGCGACTGCCTATCTGACTTCCATAACCCAATTACTGGGTAATACGAAACCCCTTGGTAAGACTGGTTGTCAGATTTTCGGGCTTCTGACGGCCCGTAACGACTGTCAAAGATCCACGAATGACAGCCGGGACCAACGGCTTAACGTGCTTCCCGAGGCATGAAGTGGTCTTGGTACCTATGTAAAGATGGTCACCCATCCACGGACCAACCTCGACAAGCGTAGCTTAACCTGATCGATCGACCCATGCGGCTGTTATTACTTAGCCACAAGCCCCAAAAACAAAAAAGCGCAGTTAGACATATTAACTAAAATACTTATACTCAATTTTCAATAATTATTTCTTCATTAAACCATCCACTATAATAAAATTCGTATCTACAAACACTAGATTCTAATGCCTACGACCTAGGTACCTAGGTAGCTGCACTAGCTATAAAGTGACCACCTGTCCTAGTGTCCGAGCCAGTGGCAGATGCGTGGCTTAGAAGTAAACTGGTTTAGACCTAATATGGACGCCTAGTGCGTCCTGATAGCGCTCTTTCATTATCATCGGGAGCTAACATTGGATATTGCGAAGGAATATTGTTTTTGGTTGTAAAATGCTTTTATGAATGGGTCTTGAAATTTAATTCTTGAGGTGTTTGAGGAGAGAGGAGAGGAAGGGAGAGGGGAGAGGTGTTTTTGTGTTTCTTTGTGATATAAATGATGATATAGTATTACGGTTTTTTTTTAATATTATATTATATTATACATCTACCTAATCAAGAAAATAATCATCCTCCTGAGTCCTGGCCATCTCCAATTTATTTGGTGAAGAGGTAAATAGCTGCCAATTATGCGACTAATATACATACCTACATAATTCAGAACATCGTCGTTTTTTGAAAAATTACAATCAAATACATACATAGATAAAGTCACGCCTTTTTCCTGTGGGGGTAGGCAAACACTATAGAACGCCATTTACTATCTATGAATAAATAATAAAATCGAATATCGTTACAAAAAGACTCGAATTTTTCACACAACTCAAGATGAGCTGTGCTCAAAGGACAAAAAAATCTTGGCTTTTATTAAACACACTTCAAAACTATTTCATCACCATCAGCCCACACATTCCTGAAATAAAAAACACCACCTTTTTTCCACTCAAACCCGCTGCTCAAAAGCGCACAAAGGTCGACGAGCCCACTCAATAAAACAGAGATGATCAACATAGAGGACGGAATTTTTTCCGCGGACATTAACCCATAGCTCTGTCGGTTACACAGTGTCGCGGCGTGAAGGCTCACGCTTATATGAGTTTAGGATGCGTAGCGTTAGCAGAAACAGTTGAATGCAGGGGTTCTATTTTTAGAACTAAATTATGATAAATAGTAGGTTTGTACAAACACTTTTACACGTCAATCATATTTTAAAAACTAGAGGTCAGCGTTTCATATCTGACTACTCTGAGAAGAAAGGCCGAAACCAACTCAGAGGTCACAGTCTCTTTTAACCATGGACCTACATTTGTTTGGTTAGACAATTGTTTAAAGATTGTCAAATGTTAGCCTTTGTAGTCGCTATGAAAATTGTCTACAAATAAAAATCTATTGATAGTGATACTTAAAAGATTTGATGCCATTGATAGAAATGTCAAAGTCAGAGCATTTATTCAAAACACACATAATATGCACTTTTGAACATCAAAATTTAAGATAAAATAGAATTGATTCTAGTCGCCCCTTCCAAAGGGCGAAAACTACCCCATGGAGAAGAATGGGCAAGAAACTCCACCGTCCAAAGTAATTTTAGAAAACAATCTAAATGGGATCTTGTATTGTAATAATGTGTGTATTACGTATTCTTACATACTTTATTCAAGGAGACGAAAGATATTCTGATGTTACGAAAGTCGAAACCCAATTTTTATTTCCGAATTCGGCGCATCTATAAAGTTTTCCTACCGTCACTAATGCTCACAACCCCTGTAAATCTACCACAAATCCAGAGATCGCAAACCTAAATCAGCAAAATATATGAAAACAATACTTTAATCACAAAATCATTCACAGATTATGCAGACGGTGTGTGCCGTCACACTGTGCATCGTGTAGCGTGGCGATTGGGCAATATCTGCCGGGCAATGATCACAGCCTGCGCTATAGCCCAGTGGGTTAGTGGCCAAACTGAGCGTGCGGGCATTAATTGTGTACCTTATCATTTTTGTAGCTCACTACACATTGCTCAAAGTGTCACGCTTTTCCGGAGCAATGAAATGGGCAATGGTTTTGAATTAAAGGTTGGTTGTGTTACGATGTAGTGGTTCTATGTTTTATAGAGATTAGAGGTACAGTCAGGGAAGTGAATTGCAGTCCGGGAAATAGTTAAGTAAATTGACAGCTTACGTCAATTTGACGTCATAGCCATTTCACACTAGCATCCAACATACTCCGTCCTCCGTCAAAGAATAAAAGTTATGATTTGAAATGCTCAATTTAAGTTGGTATTGGTAGTCAATTTGCTCTTCTTGTATATTTTGAAGCTGAAAGATATCTTATGCAAATATTGAAGATGAAATTTTCCATTTAATTCGAAGCTCTTAGGATTACGATCAGACCACGGTTAACCTGCCGGAAAGAGGTTCTATGGACACCTCTAACTTCGAAAGGATCGCCAAAGCGTTGCTGAATTTACAAGCATTATTTGAGTGTTATTTTACCAGCACTCGAACACCACAAATTGAAACACAGCAAAGGTGCTTAGAAGCTAAAGATGTCAAGTTTTAGGTGACGAATTTTACTGTCGACGTTTATTTCAAATAGATAAAATAATGACTCTATTGATAATTATTCAGATTGAGATTGATAATGTGTTACGCAATCAGGCCCAGTTCATAATGCCAGATAACTATAGTGCCTTACGTTGAAACAACTCCGGATACACAACAGCATATCTTTGTAATCGTTCAAATTAAAAACATTACTCGTACAAGTGAACCATAAAAGTGTTACTAGACGAGACAGTTCACGACAATCAGACAGTTTTTAGTACTTGTCTAGATTAGCCTTTACACTAATCCGCTTAAATGGCGTCCCCTTTCAAAGTAATTAACAGAACTACAATTTATTTTAATCTGGGATTCAGTTTTATTGAACCGAATTATTCGCTCTTCAAGGAAGACAAAGGAAACGATGGATGGATTATGTGGATGATTGTAGATTGTCTCGAAAAGGGGTGACTTAGGCCTTATTTTTCCATCGCTAGATAACTTTATACGAGGAATAAAATTGACGTTTGACAGTTTTTGTATGAAATAACGACAGTTAAAAATGATCTGATGAAAATGTCAGAATTATTCCTCGAATAAAGTTATCAGGTGATTGAAAGATCAGCCCGTAAAAAAATTGTCCTCAAGACCGAATTTCGGTCATAGCAGCCAATGTCAACGGAGACTAGCCACTCGGGAGATATTACAGTGCACAAGGGTGTGCGCAGACACAGGTGCACGCACTCTTCCCTCACTTTCATAGTCAGATGGGACGGCAATGCGACACGACAGGAGAGAGATCAGGCGCAGGACCAGCGGCTTAACGTGTTTTCCGAGGCACGGGGGTATCACATCGCCAACTTCCAAACTCCGGACTGTTCCTGAGAATAGGGGTGACTACCGAGGAGACGGCTAATAGAGATTTATGGAAGAAAAAGACATCAGAATGAGTCTAATTTTGTGCCCGCATTTCATGGGACTGGAGCAGTCGAGTTAAAGGTCCTAGGTTCGAACCCAGACAGGTGCAACGGCGAAGGAAAATATCGTGGGGAAACCAGCATATCCTAGAACCAAAAAATCGAAGACATGTGACATCTAGCAACAACAAAATATCTATCACGAACCCACAATGGTGGATTACAGCCCACTCCCTCTCGAAGACAGGAGACCTGTGTCTCAGCAGTGGGAACATTATAGGCTGATTTATGTATTACATAGGTAACTGGCGGTATTTATTGTATTTATTTATAGTTTTTTTTTATAACTCACGAAAAATTTCAAATCGGTTCAGAATCACGTGCTGAATTCATGGTTACAGTTTGCGCGTCGATGCTCTCACCCTGTACATCTACACCGCACTCGCAATATAACACTTCTGCCAACCTTATCGAGGAATACAGCCTTGATGTTATGTCTAGTGTGAAATAAATCAAGGCATCTTTTAGCACATCACCATGAAGCATAACTGAGGTAATATATGACAAGCTTATGAAATCCTGGTGCCTCCGGGTGTAATAAGGGTGTTATGCCGCGTATGGTTGCAGACCTTAGGTGCGACTGAGCGTTGTCGGTTTATGGTGGCTGTAAATTGAGAGTGCTCGTAACTGCCTCCTGCATTAGCTGTAGACGTACCGGCGGTACTATGGGAAGTCGGGAGTTTGTCACTTATGGGGGATTTCTGGAGGCAGCCAAAATTTTCGCGGTGACTCTATGTGGTTCCATTTTCGCAAGGACTAAAAGATTGGCCTTCTGCGCTTCTGCTTGGTTTCTACAAAGAACTTTCTTCAAGAAACTTATTTTGGGGTATTATTCCAAAATCTGCTTGAGGGTTTCCAATGGGCATTTATGGTAAAGAATTACCAAACTTAAGTGGCAATCAGGATGGGCACATTGCTCACAGAACCGTTGGCTAATTAATGGGACTGAAAGGTTTTGGAATGGCGACCGCGTACCAGAAGACTAGGAAGGCCTCCCACAAAGTGGATCTCCTCCAGTATCAAGGTACATACAGACCAGAGGTTATGACACCTCAGCATGCTTGAAAGAAATCTACCTCGGCAAAATTTAAAACCAATTCAGTACCTACGTCAAATGGGGCAAGTGACCATTGCCACACTAAAATAAAGAAAAGAAAGAAAATAAAATGTAAACCAGGTTAAAAAGATTAAGACTCCTTAACTGTTTAGTAAAGTATTAAAACAGTTGTGATGATATATATAATACTAGCTACGCCCCGCGGTTTCACCTGCATAAGTTTCGATCGGTCAGTCGTTTTTGCGTGAAAGAGTAACAAACATCCATCCATCCATGCAAACTTTCGCGTTTATAATATTAGCAGGATGTCGATGACTTCCAATCATAATAATTCTTCAAGATGTCAGAAGGAATCGAGAACCCCTGTTAGTGGCATGTGCTGTATACAGGTGTACGAGGCGTGTTAAAATTTTAAAACCTCTTTTAGAGGTTTTCCGAAATGAATCAATATACCTTACTCAGGGTAGGGACAAGAAAATATGGCACCCAAATATGGTTTACACATCTAGGTTTGCTTATAATAATGTAGGAATATAACCGACCGATGACGTATGCCGAAGACGTATGCTTGGGATGATGTGGAAGGTATTTAAAAAGAAGAATGACACTTGACTTTTTTTGATGGACGAAAACATGTGAAGACGTCATTTTTTTACTATACCCTGTCCATTAGGTAAACCGTTTTTTGACAACTGTTTTAGAACATAGGTACCTATTCCAGATTACGTAAAAGTTAAATGCGTAATAAAATAAATATGTAAACTGCCTTATTTTATTGAATTATCTTATTTATGGCTTCTTACATACATTATAATACCGTAGGTGTATCAATCAATGTATTGTGTGTTGCTGCAATCACTAGTTCCATCTGTCAAAAAACGGTTTAAGTACCTAATGGACAGGGTATAACGCAAGGAAATCTAGGGATTGAAAGACGGTTGACGGCACGGTTGGCGCAGTGGTTAAGCGATTGACTGCTGCGCTGCGTGTCGCGGGTTCAACTCAATGTTTGTAAACGCACCCACGATACAGGAAAATTCCTAGAGTGGGGCAAAGTTTTTTTTTTAAAAAAAAACGTCACTTCAAACTCACTTCACTTAAGTTTTCACGGTGAGATTTTTACAGAATAACACTAGGTACAGAAACATTCGTGTCATCAACAAGTAAGTAATCAAAGAGGAGAAACCAACATCTCCAATTCCACACACATTATCTTTCAATAACCACAAACCTCACTTTCAAACCGATCCCAAACAACAATACAACAAGAAAAGCTTTCGAACAACAGTTTAACAACATTCTCGTCGCTCCCGCGCCCATTCCTAATCTCTACCATCCATTTTCCGATATCAAAAATAATAATCGTTTATTAGCCGGACCCCCCCACTCTGTTCGGTCTCCCCTCCCCCCCCCCCCCAACGCACGGAAACACACGAAGTTACGCGACGACATCCGACAGTAACCGATAGTGTCCAGTGAAAATATCCACGGCGAAACTATGGTATGCTGGTAATAGGAGTACTTGGAATTGTGTAGGGCGGATAGGAATTTTCTTTATTTTGATGGTCTGTTACTGCGATTCGTAAGATAAACTCTGAATTACTTCAATCAGATAATTATGAGGCTGATTGGAATTCTTGTTTTTTGCTGAATCTTTCAGTATCCTTATAACATTCACCGGTTTGCAATTTTTGCAATCAGCATCTCACTTGATCGCAATAACAGTTTTAAAGATATTATTAAATAAGGATCTGTGACGGCAGGTCCTCTCAAGATCAGTCCCGGTAGCCTAGATTCTTACAAATGAAGCCCTACAGCACCTACCTAGCCAGCGTATTGTTATGGAAAGCCTAAATCCCTTGCAATGAAAAAACAAACTCGTCACGAGTCTTAAGTCCAGTCTTAAATAATTTAACCTGTCTGCCTTCAAAGCAAGAGTGAACAGGCATCTTCTGAGCACGCTCGTTCCATCATAGACCTCATCCACCGCTATCCATCAGACGAGATCGAGGTCGAGTAGGCCCATTTAGTAATAAAAAAACCGGCCAATTGCGAGTCGGACTCGCGCACCGAGGGTTCCGTACAATTACAATTTATGACGTATTAAAAAAAAACTACCTACTAGATCTCGTTCAAACTAATTTCCGGTGGAAGTTTACATGGTAATGTACATCATATATTTTTTTTAGTTTTATGATTCCCTTATTGTAGAAGTTACAGGGACACATACACATTTTACCACTTTGGAAGTGTCTCTCGCGCAAACTATTCAGTTTAGAAAAAAATGATACTGATAGAAACCTCTATATCATTTTTGAAGGCCTATCCATAGATACACCACACGTATGGGTTTGATAAAAAAAAAAAATTTTGAGTTTCAGTTCTAAGTATGGGGAACCCCCAAAAATTAATTGTTTTTTTTTTCTATTTTTGTGTGAAAATCTTAATGCGGTTCACAGATTACATCTACTTACCAAGTTTTAACAGTATAGTTAGTTCTTATAGTTTCGGAAAAAAGTGGCTGTGACATACGGACGGGCAGACAGACAGACAGACGAATCCATAAGGGTTCCGTTTTAGCCATTTGGCTACGGAACCCTAAATATATATATATATACAATGTGGAGATGACAATATGACTTTAAATGAAAACACTGGCAATACTGGTTTATAGAAACATTTGTAAACTATCAAATAAATCCGAACATCGAAATTAAAAAAACAATTTTTTCTAACAAACTAAATAGCTTAAAACTGCAAACAAAATAAAACACCATTTATAAAATTGGTACACTGACCTGCGATAAGAATGGCAACGCAGCTTGGTTTCATTCATGTTATAGCTGTGGCCGACGCGGACGACGGCGACGGCGACGTAATGTTTGGCGTATTCTTATTATTATTAATGCTCAATTACACAAATCAAATCACAGAATATTAACCAAATAGTCGGGCATCATTCACCCGCAGGTTATTCACTAATCAATTTATTATTCACAATCACTTTTCGATCACATAATTATGTCGCCAGTTATTAAATTTTTTTATTTTCAATATGTCCGCCGTGTTCTTGAATACATAAACTACACCGACGTATAATGTTATTTCTCACTCTTGATAATAGGTCACCATTAGCAGCCATTTCTTTCAATTTATTAAAAGATATTATTATTCTATTTTATAATTCCTCAACGGTAGTAACTTCTGTTGAGTATACCTCATTCTTTATGTGACCCCACAGAAAGAAATCCAGGGGCGTGAGATCTGGTGACCTCGCTGGCCACCGCACTGGTCCAAAACGGCCAATCCACTGCTGTCCGAACATTTGAGTCAAACGCTCTCTTGCAGACACCACTGAATGAGCTGGTGCTCCATCTAACTGGTACCACATCTGCCTGTACACGTCCAGCGAAAGTTCGTCCGTGTACTCGGAAACGGATCCGTCGAGGAGTTCAATGAACTTTACAGCATTTAAATTGCCATCAATAAATACCGGACCAATAATGGTATTCCTGTGTATGCCAGCCCACACATTGACCGCAAATCTGTACTGGTGCGAAGACTCCCGTACTAGATGCGGATTCACGCGGCTCCAGTACCGAAGGTTCTGTCGGTTCCATAAACCATTCCTTGTGAATGTACTCTCGTCAGTCCACAGCACATTGTACAGGAAGTCAGGATTCTCGAGACGTTTGGTTTCCAACCAGCGACAGAAAGTTTCTCTTATTGGCTTATCTCTCGGTAACAATGCTTGTACTTTCTTGTACTTATAAGGTCTGCGTTTGTCACGTTTCAAAACTTTTTGAATAGTTTTGTGATTTACACGAAAATGTCGACCTGCATTACGCAGACTGCACGTCGGATTGCGATCATAATAATTAATAATTCTTTCGCCTGAAATCACATTTGCACGTGGAGGAGCACCATCTACGTGCGGGATCAAGGATTGATTTTCCCGTATCCTCAAGTTACCTAAGTTTACTTCGCTATTTAACTAAGTACGTTAATACGTTTATGTGTCCTGTCACTATTAAAACAAAGCGTCAAATTTCGCACAACACAACACAACCAACAATGATACGATAACACTCGCGCGGCGACTTCAAACGGGCGGGCGCGGGCGCATCCGAATTTCCAGAGAAAAACAAAACGCGTCACAGGCAGGAAGCACGTCCGGTGACTCACTGACTGAAGGCGTAACCGAGACACGCTGACAAGTAGCAAAGTAGGAACAAGAAAACTTAGCTATCTCTTTCGCACATACATATTTTGCGATTGACAAGAGTGCGTAACAGCAAAGTAATAACTTTCGCATGCATTTTTTCTTATAGTAGCTGTGATGACACGCTTTATGACTCTTATGGCTCGGGCATAAAGTATAATTTGCATTGAGAAAATAAGTTTGAATGAAAAGACGTAGTTTTTATAGTAGCGAGCTGGCAACGTCTGTCGTTAACCTGTCGCGTGCTTTTCTGTTTACAATACATCGTGTAGAAAATACTTAAAATGAAAAATAAAGTCCTGTGGCTAAACTACTGGATATATTCATTTGATTTTTTGTGTGACGGTTGGGAATATCATGACTTATACGAAGTTTCATTTATGATCCTATTGTCCTCCCCACACTGTATATATCAAAGTTTACGTCTACAATTTGAACATTTTGATTGCGAACAGTTAGTAGAGAGTGAAATAACGATTTCTTATCCACGCCTGTTCGTTCCCAACATTTCCCATTCACCGGTCGATATGTGTTACATTTAAATGACTATCGAGTGTGGTCTCTTTGTGTCATTCGTATTTAAACTTATGCGTTATATACTTTCTAATGGCGGCTCGCAGCTTTTATTAATTTTTACTTTTAATGGTAGTTCTAACATGTGGTGTAGCGGGTTTGTTGTTATTTAGAGAAGACATAATTATGCAAATAGACTAAAGAAACGCACAGCGCACTTTATTATAGTATTATTATTAAAATTTCAACTGTGTCATAGCCCGCACTGGGCTCGCGTGGTGGATTACGGCCCACTCCCTTTCACAGAGAGGAGGCCTGCACCCTAATGGCGTAACACACTATCAGTCAGAATCTGAATCACTTTGAATATATTGCTAATCCATTGCTTCATATGTTCGAAAAATGTGTCTGCTCAACAACGTAAATAACGCAATGAATGTTGTTGAACTATCAAAATGAAACCGATTGTTACTGATAGTGGGTTACGCAATCACCCCGCTGTGTCCCAGCAGTGGGAACATTATAGGCTGATTATATTATATGTAATATGCATAGTCATAGTGACTTTTTTTTTGTATAAGTATTGGAACCTTATTTTCTTTACTTTATATTCTACAATTGCATAATCAGCATATAATGTTCCCATTGCTGGGACACAGGCGGCCTCTCTTCAACAGGGCTATAGCCTATAATCTACCACGTGGACCCAACGCGGGTTGGTAGGTAGATGTCACATGCCTTCAAATTTTTGGTTCTAGGACATGCGCCGGTTTCATCACGACGTTTTACTTCACCGTTTTTGAGAGCAATGGTGATGAAATATTTATACAAAAGCCTGGCTGGGTTCGAAGCTACGACCTACAACTCGTTAGTCGGGGCCACTGAGCCACCACTGATCTCGTGAAGTGAAGATATTCAACTTAAATAATAATAATAATAAAAAAAATAAAAGTAAATGAATAAACGACATAATAATAATATTTATTGACATAAAAGTATGTTACATATTTATATATGGAATCCCTGACTCCTGTGCTAGGTTGTAACCTGTGTTACAGGAATCAGTAGATACGGAATCAACAGGATTCTACAGATACCTCGACCTAATCTAGTTTTAAAAATATGATTGACGTGTAAAAGTGTTTGTACAAACCTACTTACAAAAATAAAATCATTTATCATTTATAGATATCATTTAGCTTTTCTTTTTCTCATTGGTATAATAAGTGCCCTGAAAAGTTTCTTCCCCACTTCCTCGTTTTTCGATTCGAACTCAAACCGTTAGAACTTTAATCTCCGAGAGGAAACAGCTTTGTTATAAGATTTCGTCTCACTGGACATTTTGTACCCTCCGTCTTCCACTTCTAAATTCCTATGGAGATTGGAGATAGCGCAGGTAAGTAATGTCAGAGAAATTAATTGTGATTGCCTAGCATAATCAGCCTATAATGTTCCCACTGCTGGGACACAGGCCGCCTCTCTGTGACAGGAGTGGGCCGTAAGCAAATTGCATAAAGCTAAAAAAACACGTCTACGGAGTTTCGCTTACTAATTTAATTTGGCCTTGTATAGTTAGGCAAGCCAATTTCATCACCATCGCTCTCAAAACGGCGAAGGAAATCATCGACAGGGACCTGTGTCCTAGATAAAAAAAAAATTAACACATGTGGCATCAGCGCGTAGTGGGTTGTAGTGTAGTTATTATATGCTAATTTTATTGGATTATTTCATCACCACTGCTCTCAACACGGTGAAGAAAAACATCGTGAGGGAACCGACATGTTTTAGGACCAAACAATCAAAGACATGTGACATAGACTACCAACCCGCACTGGGTCCGCGTAGTGGATTACGGCCCACTCCCTCTCACAGAGAAGAGGCCTGTGTCCCAGCAGTGGGAACCTTTTGGGCAGATCATGATGATGAGTTAGGCGAGAGTAAGACAATCTGTGGTTTCTGCCTACCCCCTTGGGAAGATGGCGTGAGGTTACGTACAGTGCCCTCCAAAAGTTCGTTGATATTTTTCCACTTCAGCTTTGACCACATTACTAAAAATAAAATAAAAAATAAAAAAGCCTTTTATTTCACGCATTGAAGAATAAATTATCATTTTTACATGAGTGTGTTTACATTTATAGGTACATTTAAATAATTTAAAAAGAAGTTTATACATTCCACTTTTTGTTTGTTTACATTCCATATTAGTTAATAGTTCCACATTACTAATGATTTACAATTCTAGTGATCCAAATGTTTGAACCGCTATAACGTTTTTACTGACTAAGGGGCGATTTTTAATCAACAGATATTTTTATTCGAAGAATAAAATTGACGTCTGTCAGATTTTGTTTGCAATAACTAGCTGCGCTCCGCGGTTTCACCCGCATAAGTTTCGATATCGTTGGAATATCGGGATAAAAAAATGTATGAATCTCTAACCCCCCCCCCCCCTCTCTCTATCTCTCTCTCTCTCTCTGTGTGTGTGTCTCTCTCTCTCTTTATCTATGTGTTAATCTTGGTTATAAACTATATGTGTGCTTAATTTCATCCAAATCTGTTTAGTAGTCCATACAAACTTTCGTATTTATAATACTAGCTCCGCCCCGCGGTTTCACCCGCATAAGTTTCGATCCCCTGAAAATATCGGGATAAAAAGTATCCTATATAATATTAAGTAATCCTGGTTATAAAGTATCTGTGTGCTTAATTTCATCCAAATCCGTTCAGTAGTTTTTGCGTGAAAGAGTAACATCCATCCATCCATACAAACTTTCACGTTTATAATATTAGTAGGATAGTTGGATTAGTGGGAAGTAGGAAGGACTTCAAAATTTCAAGGCCCGGGTTGACGGTGCGTTGTGTTCCACGCGCGCCTCAAAGAGATGTCAGCACGAACTGACGGGGTCCGCTAGGGCCGATGCCTGCCAGGGCCGCGGGTTGTTCGAAAGAGATACCGTGGCCCCTGGCACAGGCAACTGAAGGAACACGGGTGGGTTTTAGTCAGTAAAAGTCTGACACGCCCTTCCGCTCAGCCCAGAGCGGGAGAGGTCATTTGATGATTTCCCACCCAAAAAAACAAAGGCAAGTTTTGGCTTGCTTGATGGCTGATCATCAAAAACCTACACCGTCTAACAGCATACGTTGCATTCCTCAATAGGGTATGGATTAAGTGAATCACGCTAAGGTTCCGCGCACACTGTTACGTAACTCCAGCTAATAAGATTTGTCGCACAAAATACCGATAAACAGAGCGCTGAGAGCTCAGTGGGTAGAGCGGCGGTGGGTTGTGGTTCGATTACGAAGTGCAGTTGGAAGTATTGATAAAAATAATAATATTTATTGTTGCTAATATTGGTCAAAATTTTAAAACGTGTATCTACTTCCTAACTCTAAGGTGTACAACAATAAGAAAATAAATCATCATCATCATCATTTCAGCCGAAAGACGTCCACTGCTGGACATATGCCTCCCCGAAGCACCTCCACTTCGACCGGTTCTGTGCTTCTCGCATCCAACGGGTTCCTGCGGCCTTCACAAGGTCGTCGGTTCACCTTGTGGGAGGCCTTCCAAAGATAAGCCTTCCAGTACGCGGTCGCCACTCCAGAACCTTTCGGTCCCACTGGCCATCTGTCCTGCGAGCAATGCCCACTGCCACTTAAGTTTGGCAATTCCTTGAATTTTTTTTTCGAGGTATTAAATAAAAAGGACTATTACTCTATGTAGAGTTCAATGATTTTGCAAGTTAAAAGTTTCTATGCAATGAAAGCTTTCCAGATTTGTCTTACCCAGTAACTGGGTTATGGGGGTGAAGGTCAGATAGGCAGTCGCTCCATGTAAACTACTGGTTTTCAGATCCCGGTTAGACTGGAAGCTGACCCCGACATAGTTGGGAAAACGCTGGGTAGATGATTATGATAGGTTTAGACTGCTTGCATAATCAGCTTATCATGGTCCCACGGCGGGGACACAGGTCTCCTTTATGTGAGAGAGAGTGGGCCGTAATCCACTACGCGGACCCAGTGCGGGTTTGTAGTCTATGTCACATGTCTTCGATTTTTTGGCCCTAAAACATGCCGGTTCCCTCACGATGTTTTTCCTCACCGTGTTGAAAGCAGTGGTGATGAAATAATCCAATAAAATTAGCATATAATAACTATCTTCTGCCCCGTTTGCCTCGTGGTCGCAAGCGCGACTACAGAGCTTGGGGTCCTGGGTTCGATTTCCGGTTCGGGCAAAGTGCTATTGGGTTTTTCGCTGTGCCTGGAAAGTACGTTAAGCCGTTTTGACTTCGCCGAAGTAATGTAAAACTAGTTTCTGACAACTTCGTCTGCGTGGAATTTGCTGTCGTCATCAACCCTGTCGCATCACATCGCCTGCTACGCTAGTACCTACTTCGTTTTCGCTTAGCGTTCCTTCTGACAATTTTTATTTTTGCTCGGCTCCTTAGGGTCCTAACGTGGTATTATAAAGCATAGGTATAGCATTCCTGAAGAATCGGGCCATGAAAAAAAAAATGTAAAAATTATTTTTCCAATCCAACTGGTAGTTCTGGAGACTAACCCCTACATAAAAACTTAAAAAGCAAATTATACCTCTTTATAATATTAGTAAAGATGACTTTATTTATTTAATTCATTATGTACAAACATATAAAACAGACTAGAAAAATAGGTACAAGGGTATTGCTTATTTCATAAGAAATCTCTTACAGCATACCTGCTATAGGACAATAGAGAGATTACAAATGTAGAGACAGAGACAAATTTTACGACATTTCATAAACCAAGTGATAATTAGTAAGTGAAGCTACGAGAATGTTCGGTTAGTCGCGAAATAAATTGACTTAGTGGAAGCCCTAGTAACGCAATGCGCCTGCACTGTTTACCTTAAACATTACCTAATGTGCAGGCAAGGGATTGTGTGACGCGCGGGGATTAGAACTATTTCAACTTGTTTCGTTTTAAATACTAGCCAAGTTAGAGTTCTTCAAGGATATTTTGGTTTCTTAATGACATTGACAGGGGGCGCTGTTGGCCTCCTCTCTGTGAGAGGTAGTGGGCTGTAATCTACTACGATTGACGGCACGGTTGGCGCAGTGGTTAAGCGATTGACTGCTGCGCTGCGTGTCGCGGGTTCGATTCCCGCACGGAACAAATATTTGTATGACCTACATGTATTTGTTCCGAGTCTGGGTGTTTTTCTATCTATAATATGTATGTATTTACAAAAAAAAAATTGTATATAAGTAGTTTATCAGCCATCTTGTTACCATAACACAAGCATTAGGTTGCTTAGCTTGGGACAAATGGTGCTGTGTGAAATGTCCAGGGATATTATTATTATTATTATTACTACGCGGGCCCAGTCATCGAATCATCGAATTTTGGTTCCTCACGATGTTTACGTTCAGCATTTTGAGAGCAGTGGTGATGTAAACTATTTTACACAGTTTTGCACAAAGACCATTATAAGCTGATTATGCTATGCTATAATTTCTACAGCTCAAGCCAATATACCACTGTAACACCAACTGTAACCTATGTTCACAAATAAATAAATTGAATTGAATTGCATTGAAAGCAATTATTAAATTGCATTTAATCCATCCAAAGGTTGTGTTTAAAAGATCGCTATTAGCGATAAGACCGCCCATTGTGTCACCCTTTGTAAAATTTTATATATTTATGTTCTGTAATTTGTATGGTGTACAGACGCCAGCAGGTCAAGCTACCCGAAACTGTCAAATTTTCCCAATCAACCTTGAACCTTAATGCTTTAACGATAAAGTTGAAAATCTATTAAAGAATTTTGACAGATTGTAGTAGCTTGCTGTGCTGTGCTGCTGTGTGTTGCTGTGGTCTGTACAAAAAAGAGTATTCTCTTCTATTGAAAGAAGAGGACTAGAAGATGGCGTCAAATGTATGATAGCGTTAACATTTGAAGCAGAAACATCTAGTAAATCTATTTGGTGTATAAATCGCTGCATCCTGCCCCAATAGTCATGTCACGTGTCACCAGACGGGTTTAATAATAGTGATGTGCACTCTGCCTATTTATTAATAAAATCAGTTTGGCTTTTCCGAACTAGGTGTTTTGGATGCAGATTCTAGTCTAACCAAAAGTGATGAGCATGGTTTGTATCTCAAAGAACTACCCTCAGATGAAGACACAAGACTAGATTTATTCACGTGTTTTTGGATACCGTATCACCCAGGATTCACCACATAGCACTGTATTTTGAGAGATAAGAGTATAGTATTTTTTTTTTTTTTTGCCATGTATGTAGACGTGCCCCAAAACTCCGCTTGATCTATCTGCCACAAAGAGTTTATATGTATTTATATCTTCAGATAAACTGGCTCTTTCTCTTATCTTTGTGCTGATAACGAGGATTTGTAATGCAAAAAAAATACAGAAAAAATTTAAAGAAAATAGAGACTGGTTTAGCCTCTTATTTTTTTCTTTACATTGGCACTTTTAAAAACAAACTTAGTACTTACTTAAATATACATTAGCAGGTGCTAAGAATGACAACCTTGTCTTACTAGTGTAAATATTTATCTACTGATGACATTAAATACTGTATTATGCTTTGAAGCGTGACATTAAAGAAATCTTGTTTAAAAAAGATGTTATGGTAAATAAATTTTCCCCAAAATTGTCAGTGATAACACTGATTTCAATTAAGTATAGTGCAGACAGCTGTCCTCCACGTCCCATCCCTATTTATTAGGGCAATGTGGGCGCCAGACGATCGCAACATTCCAGCCAAATTGGCGAGTCGTCACAACACTATTTTTAGTCGGGCAATATAAATTGCGCGGTATTAGTTCTCAAGGAGCTTCCTACCTTGACGGCATGGGTTTGGTTTCTCGTAGATTGCTTATTTCATATTAATGGTACCTATTTTATTGCTCATAATATATATTGCGCATTATTATCAACCACAAATGAGTTATCTTGGTTTGTACATACATACATAATCAAACACCGTCTTACCATGGGGTAGGCAGAAAGTACAGAATGCCACCTGCACCCTAATTTCGTAACACACTATCAATCACAATCTGAATAATTTTGAAGGATACTGCTAATCCGTTCCTTCATATTATGTTCCAAAAAATTTCTCTGCTCAACATCGTAAATAGCGTTATGAATGTTGTTGAACTGTCAAAATGAAACCCGCTACTGATACTTAGTATGTTACTACGCAATTACCCCGCTGTACTCATAGCAGTTCTCTTAGCGTTCTCTTAGCAGGCTCTGGCTCTAAGCAGGTGTGTGTGATACGATGCTCTTGGTTAGTATCTAAAGGTAATTTTATTTGTATATGCTAAATTGCTCATTCAAAATTAGACCATCTGTCCTAATACATTCAGCGGTGTAATTCAACACGTTTCGTTACACGCTCACCATGGGAATGCCATTCATTTTGAAAATACAATAACTTTCATTGTTTCAATATTTACGTTGACGAGCAGAGCAATTTTTGAAATATAGGTATGAAACCATGGATAAGAAATTTTCTTCAAAATCCTTCGGATTATTATTGAAATTGTGTTACACAACAACCTAATAAGTATCTAAGTAGACACAGCGAGATCAATAAGTACCACCAGTATTTTATCATCACCCTTGCAGATTTGTGTGATCATTGCACCATGTTTACTTCTCTCCTGCATCAGCCGTTATCACGCCTTTTCTAGCTTCTAGCCATATTATTATCACACAATCATTTAAACCATCTTTTTTTACTCGCCTATTCAATTTAGCCATCCACATATTCATACTCAAATAATGTATACCAGTCTAAATACACAACATAAGTACTAAGTTATCAGAAACTGTGCATTCAACAATATATTTTTCTCTCGTGTTGGCGCTATCTAGGTCTGTGAGAAGATTATAGCTCGTGGTAAAAAGATTAGCAAGTCAGCAGGTGGCTGGTTGTGCGACTCACTTCCCAAGGTGCACCAGACGTAGGTACGCTAAGTACCTACCCACCTACCGTCAATCGTGGAGGCTCTACAATTTCATTATAAGTGATATATGCTAAACTCAAACTCAATGCATTTATTTACTTAAATTAAACCAATCACTCTAATTATACTATCATCTACACATTGGCTTATTAGACGATCGCACGAATTTACTCGCCCGAAACGGGTGAACCAACAAGTTAATATAAAACTTTAAATGCTTCTGTGTTTCCGTTCCTCTGAAAACTCTCAAAACCACTTTTTAGTAAATCTTTAGATGGTGAATGATGTTATACAAAAATAGTTGGAGTCACAACTTTCACTCTGACGAACAACCCACACAGAATTAAGATCCAGCCAAGGAGAAGATATAGAATGGAGTGTTAATTTACGTCACTGACACTGATAGTCGGTGCGACGATGGTGAATTACCAAATAGTAAATCCATTTTTTTTCCTCGCTCTGTGCTTGTGTTTCAACTCAGTGGTCTATGCGGTTGTAGAAGGTGGACGCTTGCCTAGTACTCGGTAACATATTAACTCCGAGATCTCCCACTTTGGCTAAGCATTTTCCGGTCACTATTGCGCCACTATCAAACTGCAAGTGACAAATAGAGACGGTAACACGTTTAAGACAATACCCGAGCTAAGAATCGTTTATTGACCTTTTTATAAGACTCCCAAGCTACGGATATCGACCAGGAGTTTTGCCATCGATAGCCAGGGACTCTTCATTCCTTACTTCTCCGTGGCTCCATCAGATTTCGCCGCTTACAAAAGCGCCAGTTATACAGCCCGCTATCCACTCACTATCCCAATTGGAGCCGACGCAAATGCGAAAGTAAACTTATTTGTTATTGAATCACAAGTTAGTCACGACGGAATAAAACTGTCAATTGTTTTAGTTGGACATTTTATTCCATTGTCTTTGTAGAAACTTGAAAACATTGGAAAATCTAGGGTAGCTGAGTACTTTTACTAATGACCACCCCAATTGTTACGACGGAGCGCTCCTAAAGGTAACCTCAGTATTACTTCTATATTTTATAGCTTTAAGCAGACGACCACCTCATAGGTTGAACTGCGAGACGCCACATCATTTAGGGTCATTACTTTATCTAATAATAAGTAATAAAGGCATTCCACACACTATCAAAATAATAAATCGCAAGTATGTGGGCAACCCAATCGGCGGGAAGCGTCGGTCGCGCGACTAATTGGGCGCTAGTGTCGCGACTTTCTCCTGTCAGGTGACCATGTTGGCGGAGGCTGCGGGGACTGTCCTGTTATTAAATAATAATAATAATCCTGCTCCCGACACAGGCGGACCACATTTATTATATTATTAAAAGTTGTTTTTATCATATTATTATGTAAGAAAATGATTAAACGGAATGATAAAGGGTTCTAAAATGGAATTTTAAAGGGTGTGTGTGAGTGGCATTATGACTTTCCTGGCAAATATCCATTCGCTCCAACCATGAATTTAAAAAATGAGGAACTTTTACCCTAATAAGCGTTCGCCGCACGAATAAGCAATCGTCACGTTCATTTTGTTCGGTGAACATGAACGAATGAATGATGAATTATATGTATCTATCTGTAAGTAGGCTTGTACGAAAACATTTAACTACACGTCTTTTGTTTTCGCCGGACAATTAATGATCGCGACAATAGCTTGGACAGCGCCTGACTTATTACATGAAGTGAACATACCTATTTCGTGATTAGTGGTTTTACTCTTCGGAATTAATTAGGTACCTAAATGCTATGTACTTAAGTAGATGAAAAAGGCTTTAGTGGCTCAATATCTCGTGAGGGGAATTTTCTTAAGACAATGAACAACTATTGTTTTATTACATACATTTGGAAATAAGGAAAACCGAAATTTAAAACAACAGCTGCATAGTGGTTTAGTCTACAAGTTTAAACATATGAATAATTGTGGTATCTACTTAGGTACCTACCAAGTAATATACTTAGTTTTATAATGATTTGAAATACCTAAGTAATATTTTAAAACAATAGAAATAATCTATCCAGCACATTCTAGTAATTAATTATTTTAAAAGTGGATTCCTACTAGTGGCAGATTACCTTGTTGGTCTGAAGGCCAATTCTCGTAATTTAAAACGTTCAAAATCTAGTCGCAGTCTCATCTCGGCGATAAACAAATGTCAAAAACCTGTCAAAATGTAGGGAAATTAGAGGAATTTTTGACAGACTGAGACAGATCAGACTGTGAACGTCGCAAGCGCTAATGCTGATCATTAGCACCTGGGTTCGATTCCTGGGTAGTGCAAAGTGTTTTTGGGTTTTCCATCTGGAATTTCTCATCAGCAGCCCGGAACCTGGATTTATGCCATGTTAATGGCTATAGGCTCGCCTCCTGTTACACGGGACTTAAACATAGGTAACTGGCAAAATGTGTGTGTGTGTGTTCTTTAAGTGCACCTCTGTCTTACCCTTCGGGGATTACATGCGTAATGTTATATTATATTTAAAAGTGGTTACAAATTAGGCGAGAGCCTTTAGCTTGAGGAAAATGGTTAAACAATAGCATCATTGTGCCAGGGCCATTTAAATAATTATTTGTTTGTCTGTGTGATCGGTGATGAATATTTAAATAGTGCTAAAATATTATGCAATAATAATAAATGAAATACGTAAACACATACCAACAATGATGAGATGAGTGATGAGAGCCCAGCGTTTTCTCTAGAAATAACAGTATGGTCAAATTTAGTACCTTGGTGATACTAGAAGTAATTTAAGTACAGTAGGTACTACATTTAATAATCGGAACGACTCGTTAATCAAATAAGTGACTATCAGGCGCCTGCACAAAACACTTTAGCAATTTATCCGAAAAACGAAATTCAGTCTCTACATAAATTATGTACGGTCACCAAAGGAGATAAGTAACCAGGGTCGTCGGATATAGTTGAAGTTTAGTAAGAAAGGGATTGATGTTTTCGGATGAAATTTAATTTAATTAATAGAAAACAAAAAGTTAATTTATCCAACTAAATTTCATTCGAAAACATCCATCGGTTTCTTACTAAACTTCAACTATATCCGACGAACCTGGTTACTTATCTCCTTTGGCGACTGTACATCATCCAGACTGGAAAATTTATTGTCAAGCAAATTGACACCCTACAGTTCTTTCACAGTTATTTTACCACTGACAACAGCAACCCAATACCAACCTTGCAAAAACTACCCTATTGCGACTACAATAAAGATCACAAAAATTGCGGTAAAAAAGAACTACAAAAGGACCTACGTCGATTTGCAAGAATGACAGTTGTGATTTAAATTAAATATACGGAAAATTTGAGTAGACAGTAAATTAACAATTAATTTCGCCATCAACAATAAAATTACCATCTAGTTTAATAATTGAAATATGTATCAGAAGGCCAATAATTTTGGTACTTAGAAAACGTTGAAATTCAAGTCGCAATCTCGTCTCAGTGACAATCAATGTCAAAAACTTGTTAAAAAATTATGTAAATTGATTTAATTTTTGACAGATCGAAACTGAGATTAGAATGAGAACGTTATACGGGAATTGCGTCTCTGTTTTAAGACAGTCTCCAATAACACAAAAATCATGGAGTCAATACTCCCCGGTGACACAATAATCGTGACCCCTGGACATTCCGCTCACAGCTTTATGTTGACACACTATTAATAATAACGGAACATAATACTATAAGTGTACGAACGGCTTTATTGTGAGAATGGGTTGCTAATTCTGCGCTGTCGGTAGTCAGTCCTAATTAGTGTTTTTTCACTGGATTCTTTTGAAGGTAGCTTTTTTTTTGTACCTCCGAGCACAGTGTTAAATGATAAATGATTTTATTTTGTAAGTAGGTTTATACAAACACTTTTACACGTCAATCATATTTTAAAACTACTTAGATGAGGTCGGCGTTTCCTATCTGACTAGTCTGAGAAGAAAGGCCGAAACAAACTCAGAGGTCACAGTCTCTTTTAAAGTCCAGACATAACCTTGGTTAGATCATATAAAGACCACGCAGGTCGATGTCTGAGATGGTCTTTTGAGGAAAGAACCACACAGATTGAGAGGACCTGTCCAGTCAGTGCACGCATTTGTTAAAAATCGTGCAGCTCAAAGAAAGGACATTTAGGTAGGCCACATTAATTACTCAAACTGCCAGACCATGACAAAAACTAAGAGAACAGAGAGAAAAATAAAATATAAGAAAATTAACGTGACCCACATAGTCTTCACATTCACAATAATTAAAATAATATAATACTTAAAAAAGTGAGCAAATGTCATAGTATATATAAAATTCATTAAAGTCAAAGTGTAAAAAAAAAACAACAACAACAATATAGAAAAATAAGAACATTCAATAGGTAAAAAATTGGAAGCAGCTCAATCCCAAGCCTTTTTGTCCTCGATAAAATCCTTAACGGTATAAAAGGCTTTCTGGTAAGTGTTAGGGTAGGTAAGTGTTATCCGGAGGGGTGATTGCGTAACAAACTATCAGTAATAATGACTTTCATTTTGACAGTTCAAGAACATTCATTGTGTGACTTTTTCGAACATTTATGACGCAATCGATAAGCAATATCCTTCAAAATGATTCAGACTGTGATCGATAGTGTGTTACGCTTAGGGTGCATGTCAGAATTAATTTTATATACCTACCTATTGATTTGTTTGTCCGCAGTTCTGCGCAAGATGTTTCGTTCGTTTGACGATAGATGGCGGTATTGCGGTGGTTGGTGCGGTAGGTGTGTGGCGTGGGAGTTTCTCCAAGTTAGCTGTCTCTACTTTTCTTTGAGAAGTATATTTTTATGAATCGGATATAGGTGTTTAGGTAAAGTTCGCTAGGGAAACCTGTCCAGTATGACTATAGTATCACTGATTAAAATAACAGCCCGTATACTTCCATGAATTAATTAATTACCTTCTTAGGTAATATAATTTTACAAACCTGTTTAGGGTTTTTTTTGGAGGCTAAATTCTATCTATGTATCTCTTCTGCTATCTCTATTAAAAAAAAAATGTTCGTTGGTAAACCCATCACTTGAGAACAGCGGAGAGATTTGGCTGTTTTTGTTTTAAAACGTTCGTAATAGTCTGAATAATGGAAAGAAACATTGGAAAACGTCTCGCGGAAAATGTTCGAATTCGGAAAAAACTGCACGTCCTTTTTCTATGTTTTTTTTTATGAATTATAATTATCATCTGTCGGGTCAGTAAGTACCTACCTACTCATTAAAAAAACACAATGTTGTATAAGTACAGTACAGTCAGCAAAAAAATATAAAAATAATCCTTTTAGTGTCTCTCTTTCTTGTCTAATTTAAGCTGTAACAAAACTTTTTGTCAAAAACACACGAAATATTATCTCGAAACAGAACTAAGTTAGAAAACTAGTGCTGCATGTACAGTCAGCAACGAAAAATGCGTGGTGTCTCCATGCGACACTGACGTACGGCGATAATTAGTCTTAAAAATTGCGCGTCCACTGTACTTGTACACTGGCGGACAAGGTGAAGGGAAGCATTCAAGTTTTGTTTGAAGGAGATCGTTTAGTTTAGTTCAGTTAAACATAGGATCTATTGAAGCTGCAGGTCTATTTTTTTAGCGCCTGTTATAATTGTGAAGTGAATTCTGAGAATTTCTAAAGTTTATAAGGTTGTTTTTTTTTAAGTTCTGTTATTCTAAAGATAATTGATCTATTATAACACTCATTTGCACACAAATTTTGACAATCAGCACCCCAATTGCGTAACACACTATCAATCACAATCTGTATCATTTTGAAGGATTTTGCTAATCCATTGCTTTAGATGTTTGAAAAATTTGTCTGCCCAACAACGTAAATAACGCAATGAATGTTGTTGCCATTGCTACTGATAGTGTGTTACTCAATTACCCCGGAGATTGCATCGATTGATAGACAAAATAGTCAATTTACAATCGGCAGCACACCTACACGTGTGTTCCAAGTGCCAAGGCACTGAATGATAAATAGGTAGTAGGTACAACAGCTCACATAGGCACAGTTTTGGTAATAGTTATAGGTAGCCATATTAATATTCAATGATAGTTTTTTTTTCTGATAAGGATTTCAGAGTGACGTTATTGATGACCCTGTGGTCAACGCCTCGCCTCTTATGCACAAAGTTATGGGTTCAAAACGTGACATTTCTATTTCATAATTATGTAGGTAAGTACTGTATTTATCTTGGATATTGACATCGGTGAAGGAAAACATCTTGAGGAAACCTGGACTTATGGTTAATATACCTAAGTCTGAAATCTCCAAGTCGTCTTGAGCAAGCGTGGTGATCAATGCTCGAGGCTTCTTCTCTGTATGCGAAGAAGCCTTTACCCTGCAGTGGATTAAAAAGGCTGGGTATTGCTTATTATTATTTATGAATGATGTAAATTCTTGTCACAAAAAATACTTCTATCTATTCAGAACCTTTAGGTTACATTGGCTGATCAACTCTCTGTATCTACGTACCTACACTAGAAAAATAAGGTTAAGGTGGCTCGTTCAGATGCCAATGTATACGCTTTTACAATAAAGTTCCAAGCCCCGTTCAAGATCTAAGCCTTAATAAATTCAAATCATTCATTAAACGTAAGTTGTGCCAGAAAGCCTTTTATACCGTTAAGGATTATATCGAGGACAAAAAGGCTTGGGATTAAGGTGCTTCCAATTTTTTACATATTTAATGTTTTTATTTTTATTTAGGTATATTTTTTTTCTCTGTGTTGTTGTTGTTGTTTTTTTTTTTTTTTTTTTGTTTTATTATATACACTTTGACATTAATGGATTTTATATATACTATGACATTTGCTTACTTTGTAAAGTATTCTATTATTTTAATTATTGTGAATGTGAAGACTATGTGGGTCATTTTATTTATATTATTTTTAATTTTTCTCTCTGTTCTGTTAGTTTTTGTCATGGTCTGGCAGTTTGAGTAATTAATGTGGCCTACCCAAATGTCCTTTCTTTGGTATTGTTCGTCGAATCGTCGAGCTCCTTAAGTTTTGAGTTGAGCTGCACGATTTCTGACAAATGCGTGCACTGGCTGGACAGGTCCTCTCAATCTGTGTGGTTCTTTCCTCAAAAGACCATCTCAGACATCGACCTGCATGGTCTTCATATGATCTGACCAAGATTATGTCTGGACTTTAAAAGAGACTGTGACCTCTGAGTTTGTTTCGGCCTTTCTTCTCAGAGTAGTCAGATAGGAAACGCCGACCTCATCTAGTTTTAAAATATGATTGACGTGTAAAAGTGTTTGTACAAACCTACTTACAAAAATAAAATCATTTATCATTTATCATTAAGGCGTTCCCTTATCTTTGTCCTGAAGTGTACACTTCAGTGCACTAAATTGTATCCCCGTTGTGTAGGGTCTGCAATGTGTCCGTTCTTGAAGCTATCTCGCTCTGGGGTGAGACCATTTCACTAATTGTTTATTTAATAAGTAAAAAGGTACCTACCCAATCATAATTCTATTATATTTATGAGACTAATTACTTACCTATCCTACTAATATATATATTTTTGCGAACAATGAGAATTTAGCTTAGGTATACTTACTATGGATTTCCAGTACCTAAGTAAGTATACCTACTCGATTTTCGGCCACTCTCATCCAGCTGCTACCAGCTATCTTGCGAAGATCGTCGCTCCGCCTAGCCTGAGGGTGACCTTACGATTTGAATGGCTCAGGTACAATAGGAGAGGCCTATGTCCAGCAGCTCTCGGCTGATGATGATGATGATGAAGTATACCCAAGCTGACTTTCATACACTCACTCACTCGTGCGCACACAACTATCTGTCAAATTTCTTTAATAGATTTTCAACTTTATCGCTTAAGCATTAAGGTTCAAGGTTGATTGGATAATTTTGACAGTTTCGGGTAGCTTGACCTGCTGGCGTCTGTAGGTACTAGTAGGTACCCCAACAATAGGTTATGCTCTAGAGTGCTGTGAAGGTTGTCCACCAAAGTCAACCTTATGTAGTGCAGGCTGTCTTTAATTTAGCGCGGGTTCCATTCGAGCAGTCAAGCAAGCTAGCAAGTAACGGGGTGTCAAATATGAGTTTAACGGTTTAAGACATTTATTTCTCAAAAAGAATACAATTCACTTAATATGAGAAATACAAGGTAATCTTAAAACTAAATATAAGAATTACTTATAGTGAAGGTAGGTACATATTCCTGTTTAGGCTGACAAGCAAAAGAATTAAGATGTAAAATATGTAAGTAGTATATTTTATAGGAATAATTATTAATGAACATTAAGTACGAGATAAACCGTAGTTTCATTTATTCCCCCCGTACCTTGAAGGGTTCATCTAGCCCTTCACAGTAGTTATCGAGCCTGCAATTTTCATTGTCCCACTGCATTTTATTGATTATCAATTTTATTGTTACCGCTTCCATTTCCTCACAATCTTTTCCTTGACCGTTATTACAAAACAACTTCTACTGACGTCAAAACATGAATAAAAATTATCAATTAAAACTAAATTAAAATAACCTTGCAACTTAATAACGTAGATGCTTAAACGTAATCACAGTACACAAAGCAATTTACATAAATATATTTGAATAAACGCATACATATTTAATTACCGAAAACCAAACAAAATAAATTATTCACCACCATTCACACTTGACACTTATTCACTAAATGCTAATGGCACACACACACTGACACACACACACAACACACACTCTACGCACACACACTCACTCTCTTTATACGCACGACAGTGTAATGTAACCTTCAGATACGGGCGCGTCAATGTGTGCGTCTAACCCGTTTAAAAATTTCGTCCACTCAAGCGCATCTTCGAAATTTGGGCGTTTCCCATTGGCTGTTGTTGTGTTAGAAAAAATTAGAAGGTTACTGTGACGCTCTGTGAGTGGTCGATTTTTTTGGCTGTCGCTGATAAAGTGATAAATTGGTTTCGTTGGTTGGTCTATTTT
Source organism: Apamea crenata (assembly GCA_949629185.1). Taxonomy (NCBI): domain Eukaryota; kingdom Metazoa; phylum Arthropoda; class Insecta; order Lepidoptera; family Noctuidae; genus Apamea; species Apamea crenata. The sequence continues at coordinate 3,247,964 of OX451375.1, forward strand.
TAGATAGTGATGTGTACAATTGGTAGTTGTATTTACTCTATGTATCTATCTGTGTGTGAGCAACTTTTGTAATAAATTACGAAGAGGAATATTTTATTTTATCTAGTACTTATAGAATTTTTTTCGTGATTTTTTTTAACACAAATTAGTCTGCTTTTGAAGTGAAATAAGTACTTAGCTTAGCCCAATATTTTTTTAATTAACCGCTTTATTTATTAACTTTTCTTAAAGTTAAGTAGTGATTAGCGACTGTTTAACCATATTTTTTTTAAGTTTAAACTTTAAACGTCACTTAACTTTAATCATCGTGTAGGTATAAATGAATAAATCCATAATAATTATATTAATCATAAGTGCTTAAAGTATCTCAACTTTAAAAAAGAATACATTCTAAACAACTGCATAGTTTGGTGACCTTCATATACTCTACCTACCTACTAAGGTACCTATAACAATACTTAAAGGTAAAAAAAAACTACAAGACCTTCTCTAAAACATTCAAACAAAGACCCAATACTAAAAACCATTTAAAACTACCAAAATGGAAGCCTTTACCCAATCACAGAGCTCCATCTAATCTGGACCCCAATTTACAAAAACACATAAATCATTCGTACACGTTTCTATTGTGCGTCTAACATACCCCCACTCCTGCGCATCCGAAATTTGAACCGCGTTAGACGATTGGTGGGGCGCCATCTTGGATTTTTTTTTATTGTAACCTGCTAGACGGACCGGACTCGTTACATTCTTTATTTTTATACCTTTTATTATAAGATGGGTGCCTTAAAGATTAGTTTGCTCGACGATGCTTCATATTTTTATGGGAATTAATTTTTAGACGGTTTTTTTTTTAAATTAGATTGAGGTTTAGGGAGTTTCTGAGTTACTGTTTCATGTGTCATTATTTTAAAACTGGTTTTTGAAAGTACCTACCATTTGGAATGATGAAAAAATTATAGATAAGCACCTAAGTGGTGATAAATTAGTCAGCACCTGACGTAAATTTACGTATTTTTAGTCCCCATGTTTTTAATCACGACTAAACTGTCTATGGAGTTTTAATTTGACAGGACTAAACTAATATTTTATCTTCTGTCCTTTTCTTAATGAAATAGAAAGAAAAAGAAGCACTAAACTTAAATTTAGTTTATTTTGTGACTCACTGTGACTGAACTTCCAATATCTATCTATTACCTATCTACCTACCTACCTTTGTAAAACATAGTGTTTCTTTATCATTAACGTGCCATTTTTCCTTGGTTATATCCACCTAACAAAATACTTCAAACCCAAGCATTTTACCTAGTAAAAATAAAAAGTTTCTGTTTTTAGTTAGGCAATAAAGTCGGAAGTGTGCATTCTATACTTACCTACCTACCTGCTTATTAGATCCCTAAAGTGAAACTCGTTAACTTCACCACCCTTATTAAAGTGGAATTTGACCTCGAATTTGACACTTCATACTTAATACGACAAGGGTGGTATGTATTCGACTATTGTGACAGTTCGTTATTTTCAACCTCAAGGGCTTATTACACTATCCAATTTAAGCAATGCTAACTAGGAACACTCTAACTCGGAAGTCGGAAGCTAGTGATTACACTACAATAAATTGGATAATAAATTGGATTCTAAATCGGTCAAACGACGCATGCAGACGCAATCGTGAAGAACGATTGTACACAATTTAGGTAAGTAGTGCGATTGGACCTCCAATTTACACTAAATTGGATCCAATCTGTTCTAACTGCGATTACATCTACCGATTTCCTAGACAGCACTATTAAACTATCCAATTTTAAGGAATCTTAAAATTGGATAGTGTACACGTGTTTTTTTTTTGACAAATAAATGTTATCTTATCTTATCTTATCTTATCTTACCCGTAACGACTGTCAAAGATCCACGAATGACAGCCGGGACCAACGGCTTAACGTGCTTTCCGAAGTACGGAGGGATCTTGGTATGTGGGTAAAGATGGTCACCCATCCACGGACCAACCGCGGCAAGCGTAGCTTAACCTGATCGATTATTATTTAGCCACAAGCCTTACTGGGTATACTTACTAATTTCATTTTCTTGCTCATTTATTATGTTACAGGTAAATATCTGTCCGTCTGAACCCAATTACCTACACTTAAGGAAACAATGTCTAACAAAAAGAGGCCTACACTGGGGGTTCGGTTGGTTTAGTTATTTAAACACAATAAAAATAAAACCCCTTATTATCATGCCACGTGATTTGTAACCACAACAACGTACTTTTAGTGATACCTACTCTTAAACTCATAATTTCACATTTACCTTATACTCGGAATAATACCCAAGAAAGTACTTATTTATTATTTTTACTAGCCTACGCTAGTACTACTACCTACATTCATTGCGTTATTTACGTTGTTGAGCTGACAATTTTTTCAAACATATGAAGCAATGGATTAGCAATACCTATACCTACTTCTAAATGATTTAGATTGTGATTGATAGTGTGTTACCTACGCAATTAAGGTGAAAATCGTCCCGCGATCTCCTACGTGGTCTGCCACGACCCCACCTTACTGTCTCAGGGCCTCAATTCTGTGCTATTTAGGCCCACAGTATTGTTGGTCCGACAAGCGGCAGACATGTCCTGCTCAGTCCCATTTAAGTTGAGCAACCTTTTGAGCACCAACTTATACGTAACGAAAATTATAACATTAGTAGGTACCTATCTATAGCAAAAATTAAGGAAGGAAAAGACTGTATCAAGGAAATTGACCCTTAAATGTTGTTAGTACCTATAAAAAATCAAGAAATTATTGTAACGGGAAGAAGTAATATGACTGGCTTGTTGCTCTAATGGTCGCAGGCTCACAGGCGTGACCGTTGAGGATTCCTGGTCCTGGATTCGATCCCCAAGTCGAACCATGTGTTTTTTTTTTATCTATAGAAATATTCAGTCGAACATCGAAATTTCTTTATAAGGTATGTAAGTTTAATATTAATGTGTAACTCATCAACTCAACTCTTCCGGAATAAATTCTCTAAATGATAGTCAAAAGCGCATCAAAATCCGTTCCATAGTTTTGAAGAGCAACGCGGTCACACAGGCGGACATGAAAAGCGACTTTCATTATTTTATAAAATGTTTATAAATTGTTCCTTCTTACTTTTCTACCTAGATAATATAAGATACTACCTAAATGTGGCTGTCCTACACTTCTGCCTATGCATTCGCGGTAAACAGGCGTGATGTTACGCGTACCTACCAATAACAAGCATAGTATAATGTAAATATTATTGAGGAAGGAAAACACAGACACAGATAATAAAATTAACCCCAAAACGGTGTCGTAATAAAGAAATTACTCAAGTGTGACTGTTTAGCCGAATTGTACGCACACTTGTGCACCCAGACGAGTTTACGCACACACTTTTATTGTGTCTGTACACGAAGTAATGGGGAGGTCACAAATTGGGGTTATTGTTCGGCGAACATGAATTTCGGTTTCAAAACAGATGCTGTAACAGAACTTTTTGAAGTGATTCGACTGGATATGATTGAAGAGAATCGAGAGTGAAATTTCTAGGACGCGTCACGTTTAGGCACGTTTCGTTACATGAGAGAGAAGAAAGATATGACTCTCTCTGTCTCTCACACTAAATCTGTCTTTATTTTTTTTAAGTAGTTTCTACTTCCGTCACGTGTAGGGTGTTGCATTTGCACGCGTAATTTTGTTTCAGAATGTTTGTTAGGATAATGGCGAATTTCAAAGATGAAAATGAACGTGATTATAGAGCTGTCAGTGTCGTCATTGTTGTGAAATATTGACACTGACAGCTCTTGAACTCGGTTTAGATGTGCTGATCGCTGTTAGTTTCATTTGTTAAATTCGGCGTAGGCTTTTGCGCCTAACTTCATTAACAGGAAACGATTTACTGGACTGCTACTTGTAATGCAGTGTTTTTTGATGATATTGCCGTGACAGGTAGGCAGGCGTAAGAAGCGCCCATTAACTTTTCTCGATTAGCAGTCCTATTTGAACATCAGATGGGTAATTCTCGTAATTTTAATTACGTTCACAGTCTGATCTCAGTCTCAATCTGTTAAAAATACCTCTAATTTCCCAACATTTTTGACAAGTTTGAAGATTGCGAATAGATTTTGAACGTTTTTAATTACGGGAATTGGCCTTCTGCGCTTAGCCAAACAGTAATTTCATCCAAAATCATTTCTCATGTCTACCTGGCTATACAAATCATACTATAATTATCTACTTCTAAACAAATTATTTTCACATAATTCCCCAATGAAAACCAACATCCGAATAATTCTCGGAACGCCGACGTGTGTACCCGGCACACGCACACAGAGAGCCCCCAATTCGCATTCGGTCCGCGCACAACACAGTTTCCGCGGTGGCGAGGGCAATGACCCCGCATTTTGGAGGGCGCCTCTGACGTCACAACACTGACCTGCCACAACGACCTTGAAGCGAATTCGGTTGTCCCCGTTCAGTGAAATTGTGACGGATGTGGCGAATTCGTAAATGGAATACGCATTTCGGCGGTGAAAGTAATTTGAATTTTGATTCTGCTGCGTTCGGAGCTTGTTGAATTGATTTGTTTTTTTTTTTCACGTTTTGTTTTTGGTTGAGATTTGAGTTTGATGTTGTTTTCATTGGGTAGGTGAGTAATTAGCGCCTTTTTAAAGTTTTTCGCAAGATTCCTCATTTTTACCAAATTTCAATTCTAATGACCTAGGTACCTATAGGAAAACTTTATTTATCTTTAGGCGATAGAATACGATCTAGGACTCTAAGTCATAAAAACAGGGAATTTTTAAAGTTATTATTTTTGGAAAATGCTTCGAAATATTCAGCCCGTTCCTTAAAAGACTTGTTGCACTGATATTTTGTTATGGTCAGGACTTCAGGAGCAAAGGGCACAAACCTAAAAGTAAATAAGTTAGTAATATGTACTAGATTTTCAAAGTTATATCAGTTCAATAACTGCAAGTACCTAACAAAGTACATCCTAATCAAACGGAGCCAACGCCTTGAAAACAAACCGTTATTTACAGTTACAGGAATACCTGAAACCTTTATCGGAAAGGGTCACTGACTGCGATAACGTGCAATATTTGTGCAACAATAACTAAATATTTTTAACTCACTAGCAGTTCCACGTGAAATATCGATGCATTTTCCTTTTGCAATGCACGAGTTTTGAATTTAGAAGTTCGAATAAAACAAATGAACGCGGTGTTTTCGTATCGACGCCATTTTTATTTTTTTTGTTTATGGTATCACTCTGTCAAGGTGAGAGGATTAGTAGTTTTCTGATAGCTTTTCTAAATTCGAATCTGTGTCAAATTCTCTTACCATAAGCTTTGTGATCGGTTGAGCAAAAATAACTCCCAATTGTTATGGAACTTGACAGATGACGTGATTTGATTAGATAGTAGGTAAGATATCTATAGAATCTGGGGATTTGGAAGATTAATTACATACCTAGATGATTGTTCGTAGGGACCATGAATAACATACCTACGTAAGTTTTTGCTACGTTACTATCACTTAGGGACTTATCTTTGCAGATTGCCTTTGTGTATGTAAATGACACCTTTGTGAGGCAATTTTGATAAGTTGTAGGTAAACCTTATTTTCCACCTTATTTTTAAAATCGACGCTGTTACTAATGATAATCTTCTATACACAAGACAAAGGGATATTGGTAGATACTTGAATAATTCATCATCATCTGCCTAGCCTTTTCCCAACTTTGTTGGGGTCGGCTTCCAGTCTGACCGGATGCTGCCGAATACTAGTATTTTACATGGAGCGACTGCCTATCTGAACTCCACAACCCAGTTACTGGGCAATACGATACCCCTTGGTAAGACTGGTAGTCAGACTTTCGGGCTTCTGACCACCCGTAACGACAGTCAAAGATCCACGCATGACGGCCGACCAACGGCATAACGTGCTATCCGACTTGGTATGTAAAGATGGTCACCCATCCGCGAAACAACCGTGGCAAGCTTAACCTGATCGATCACAGCTCGGTTTGGCCACAAGCCCTTGAAATACAATATAAACGATTTTAGCACATAGTTTATTAATTAATTTACAATTCTGCTGCGTCGACAACTGACAATGTTAATCTCAGAAAAACATGGCCATCTGTAAAAGTAAAAACAAACGAAAATTAAAATGCAAACTGTTTTATCACAAAATCTCCACAGTATACACTAATTTGTCATACGCTAGCTAGACGGAGACAGCGTTATGTTTGATAAGATGGCTGTGAGAGAGACAGATGCATACAAAAAGAGTCGTGAATCAGCCGAGTGCATTGAACTTGGATTTGATGATGCATCGCGACACATACATACAGACATCGACATACATTTATTTATAGATGTATGGTTTGCAATTATGTGAGGTTAAAGTTATTGTTTATTTTTTTGGGTGTTTTTTTTTTACAACAACAGTGTAATTGATAAAAGTTATTTTGGACTTCTTAAGCCAGAATCGCTCGCAGTGGTTACCTAAGTTTGTCAAACAAAGTAGCTTTACCCTCAGATTCATCTTAAGTTAACCTACCATTGACCTACCTACCAAATGGTCATTTATTTTCCCAAAACGAATTTTCAAGAAACCTCTGAAAACTCCTAAAACGTTTCCGAGGGCTTTATTTTAAATCTCAAAACAAAGGCACATCAAGGTTCATCCCCTTGTAGGTACGTTTTAGGAAGTGGACACCTGAGGGGCAATCCTCATAATTTCAAGGACGTTCACAGTCTGATCTCAGTCTCAATCTGTCAAAAATACCTCTAATTTCCCTATATTTTTGACAAGTTTTTGACATTTGCATGTGATCGGGATGAGACTGCGACTAGATTTTGAGCGTTTTAAATTACCAGAATAAACTGACCTTCTGGTTCTCGGTAATCGAATTCTCATAAAGACCTACTTTATTTTCATGACTTCCACATCATTTTGTTTTATTCTAAACCTGTACTGTCACACTGCTGCAGCAAAGGCGTCCTCCAAATCCTTCCAGGAACTCTTTTCTCCGCGGTACAATAAGTTTAAGTGTTGTGACAGAGTGTTGTGGCGCAGCCTGGGAGAGGCCTATGCATAGGCCTCTCATGTCCAGCAGTGGAATACGATAGGCTGAGTTGATTGATTGATTGACAATATAAGTGCATTTATTATTGTACTTAAGTTAAATAAATAAATGACTAATAACTTATTAGTGCCAGACATTTTCATGCTACCACTACATATTTAGCCATTATCAAACCGCCACGTTACTGACCTGCGCAATGTCGCGTCAACGTTGGGCCACATCGGGCCACACGTGACACTGTTTCAAGGCTTTATATCTAAGTATACCTACCAAGTAAAACAATGTTATCATCACGCATTTTGGCCGAGGAATGCTGAAGATTGCGTCATGTCTTATGATTGTACTAGCTGCGCCCCGCGGTTTCACCTGCATAAGGTGCGAACCCGTGGGAATATCGGGATATTCTGTATGTTAATCCTGGTTATAAACCATCTGTGTGCCAAATTTCATCCAAATCCGTTCAGTAGTTTTTGCGTGAAAGAGTAACAAACATACATCCATCAATCCATACAAACTTTCACGTTTATAATATTATTAGTAGGATTGGTCTGGCTTATTGGTCATTTTTGGAGCAAGCAATGGTGTCCCATCGGCAACAGCCTCGATTTACGAGTTGTAGGTCGTAGGTTCGGCAACCCAGGCAGGCGCTTTACGTTGAGCAATTTATTTCATCACCACTGCTCTCAAAACGGTGAAGGAAAATATCGAGATAAAACCACCAAAAAATCGAAGACAAGTGACATCATTCTACCAACCCGCACTGGGCCCGTGTGATGAATTACAGCCCATAACTTCTCACAGAGAGGAGGCCTGTCTCCCAGTAGTGGGAGCGTTAAGGCTGATTATGCTACTAAAGATTCTATTATATTTTATCTTTGGATTTAACCGGAAGCATATCAGCCTGCCTTTGAGTTGCGCCACTAACGCGCAACTAACCAACGCAATACCAGACTTGTTGAGACATGCTATTCGTACGTTGTTGTGTCTGGCACGAGTTTTATCAAACAGGCTTATTTTTTTTTTATACGTTGTTATTTGCTGATTAGCTCAATGTACTTAATTAGTACATACCTACATGATAACGAAATAAATGAGTTCCTTGATCTTTTGTGGCCGGTAAAGGCACTTAATTAAAAGTGTTTAGTTGTGATGCAGTCAAGTTGATGGAACTTATTAGATTCTCTATTTCCAAAGACACTTTCTGAGAAAAACATGCCTAATAAGAACAGGGGGTCTAGACGAAGTGCAAAGTGCGAATGTTCGGATCGGACCGACACATGGCCAAACCGAATATTATTGAAAAATGCGAAAAAAGTTCGGATCGGCTCAGTTGGGTCGGGACCATAGTCAATAGTCGAAAGAGTGTAGGACTGTAGGATCGGGACTGACCGAACCAAATAGAAACTTCGTAGTAGGAAATGACCAAACATTCGGCCGATACTACTTCGGAGTAGACCCCCAGGACAGGACAGATACAGGTCGCTCAGCGCGCTATGGAGAGGGCTATGCTCGGAATTTTTTGAAGGATAAAATTAGGAATGAAGTTATCTGAAAAAGAGCTAGTATCAGGAGTAGTTAGCTTGCAGAGTAAGCAAACTGAAGTGGCAATGAGCTGGTCATGTTTGTCGAAGGACCTAGAGTGTAGACCGCGTATCGGCAAGCGTAGTGTGGGACGCCCCTCAGCTAGATGGACCGATGACCTAAGAAGCTGGCTGGGATAGACTAGATGCGGAAGGCGGAGTACGGAGTTGTGGCTCAGCCTGTGAGAGGTTTATATCCAGCAGTGGACTGCGATAGGCTGTGTTGAGTAGATACAGATGCAGTTTCAGCTTATATTAGGTATTCAATATTTGTTTATTTATGGCAACCAAGCCTAATTGTTAGTAACATTGTTCTTAAAAACTATTGTAAGTAAACAAAAACACAGAGACAAAAATAAAAAGAAAATTTTAAGGTTAGCTGTGGGGGGTCTTCCGACCAGCACCTCCACAGCGTGCGACAACCAAGGTGCGTCGTATTTTTCCATCAACATACGTAAGATGCTGTTAGAACTAGACCGCGCCCTTGACAAGATGGAATTTGCTTTTATTATATGTCTGAAAGTAATGTTTACGCCTATGCCTTTTCGTGGGGCTGTAGAGTGTAGAGCCTACCTCATAATCATCCACAGCCCGACGTCCCCCACTGTTGGACAAATGCCTTTCTTTGCTTGTGAAGGTCGCATGAATCCGCTGGATGCGGGTAGCACAGAACCGGTCGAAGTGGAGGTGCTTGGGGGAGGCCTATGTCCAGTAGTGGACGTCTTTCGGCTGAAATGATAATCTATGCCAAAAGAATAGGCAGCAGTATTCTTACACTTATGCGACGAAAGAATAGAAGAAAAAAAAATCAAGTTCTTTGAACTTAACAGACAGCTGTGCTGCTGGGGAGTTTGTTGCGTCACTTTTTCTTCCCAGCTGAGGCACTAGGAAGTGGTGAAGGCGTTTTGGGAAAGTGTCTTATGTAATTTTGACGGTCATAAACAACTGCTGATTAGCCAAGTTTGAATAAATGACTTTTGATATTGAAACAACCCAATTTCCCTCATCGAGAAACCAGAATCCTAAAATTGTTGTGCACGCGACCTTTAGAAAACCGAGGCTGTCTCATTTTTACCCGATTGTCCCAAAAGGAGGATACCTACTTACCTTTTTGTTTTATTTAGATGATGTGCTTTTTAATTAAAACTGGAACTTTTTCTCCCTTTCTCTTATCACACCGGGTTTAGGTAAAGGATCCCTGACTATTGCGTAGTGTAATACATAGGTACCTCATTGTTTTGCCCGACAAAATTCATCTAGCATGACGTAGGTAGCTCCTAACCTCTAACCCGTGGTTTACCTATTAGGTAAACATTTTAATTAATTAACAATACGGAAAAGGGACACAAAAATAAGATGGAAGCTTATACCACTCCAGGGTCACATGATACTCTGGCGTTACTCCTCGTCTAAAAGTTTTTACCAAGTTTCCTTAACGGAGTGCTCGCCCAATTTGTTTCATAATTATTCTTAGAAGGTTTTGGTTAGTCACTATGTTACTCAGTTTGGACAACAAGAAGGGCGTGTGGTTTCACGAAAGGTTAGAGGTAAAACGCCTTGCTATGCCACAAGTAGGTACTGTGAAGGGCTAGACGAGCCCTTCTTTACCGGGAGGAATAAAATCAAACTACGGTTTATCTCGTTCAATAATCTATCTATATAAATAAAAATGGATCTTAGAAATGTCTGTACCTACGCCCATAACTTTCGAACGACTGCACCAAATTGGATGATTCTTGGGTAGGGTAGGAGTAGGGTAGGAGTAGGGTAGGAGTAGTGTAGGACTAGGGTAGGAGTAGGGTAGGAGTAGGGTAGGAGTAGGGTAGGAGTAGGGTAGGAGTAGGGTAAGAGGTAGGGTAGGAGTAGTGTAGGAGTAGGGTAGGAGTAAGGTAGGAGTAGGGTAGGAGTAGTCTAGGAGTAGGGTAGGAATAGGTTAGGAGTAGTGTAGGAGTAGGGTAGGGATAGGGTAGGGGGTAGGACACCACGTGAACGAAGTAGCGCCGGGCAGCTAGAAATAATTTAAATGGCAAAACAACGTTTGCCAGGTCAGCTAGTTATTCGTATAAAATATACTATTACGTATTTTACATGTCCTTGTTCTTGTCAGCTTGAATGTTCGAATGGAACCCGCGCTAAATCATAGCCAGCCTGCACTACATAAGGTTGACTTTGGTGGACCACCTTTACAGTACTGTAGATTCCCAAGAACCACGTCTAAAGACAAATAACAATTTTGCAAAATCAGGCCATTTAAGACACACATGGCAAGTCGCAGTTATGACAGGTGGAGTAAGGCTGTGACAAAGTGGCGTCCAACTGGAAGATGAAGTGTCGGTCGTCCGTCAGCGAGATGGTCGGACGACATTGTTGCCCTTGTGGGAAGACCCTGGAGGCTGGCACAGGAGCGTGGGGATTGGCACAAGAAAAGGGAGGCATATACCCAGCAATGTGTGAAATCGATGATGATGATGAAGACTCTACCTCTCGCACTCTTACCAAGAGGTCTCGTATTACCCAGTAACTGAATAGTGAAGGTCGTAGCACACCATGTTTGTGTCATTGACTGGAGTGTCCTAATTGTCCCTTCACTGCAATTTAGACCGTCTCAAGATTCAAGACTTCTTGAGATCCAAATCTAAAAAAGAAACAATCCTACCAAAACATTAATTTTGGGATTCTTGGGATCCGAATCTAACTAAAGAAAGAAAGAATGATTCTTGAGATCGTGACTGTGAGTAGAGCAATAGCTCAACATAGGACATGCCTATGTTCAACATTGGTCTGCGTTGTCACCGGCATCCATTTCCTATTTTCTTGTGGGGAAATTTCCATAGATATTCTTCGTTTTATTGCTTACTAGCTGCACCCCGCAGTTTCATCCGCATAAGTTTCGATCCCGTGGGAATATCGGTATAAAAAGTATCCTATATGTTAATCCTGGTTATAAACCATCTGTGTGCCAAATTTCATCTAAATCCGTCCAGTAGTTTTGGCGTGAAAGAGTGACAAACGTCCATTCATCCATCCATCCATACAAACTTTCACGTTTATAATATTATTAAGTAAGAGTAGGATAGTAGGATAGGATTTATCTAACATTCCTTTCCAATAGGACTCCCAGGATTGGAAAAACTTCCACTCAATCTTAACCTAACCATCGAGACTTCGCACCCAAGTAGGCCGCAGCCAGGACAACCTCCACCAGTGGGGTTTCATGGAAGGCTCTGACCTCGGGTGTGTATGCGGTGTCTCTCCATAGACAATGGCGTACCTCCCATCTTGCACCTGAGGACCTAATAGCCGCGCCAGCGATTGGTATCCGCGGTGCTGAATTTTGGGCCAAACAAATTTAAAAAAACTGTGTTTTTTTTTTAAGAAGATCGTAACTGTTCTACATGCTCGCTTGAGTAGGGAATTCGGTGTGTACTCCTCTCAAACCGAAACCACACAAGTATACAGCTCTACTATCAAACATACTACCATAATATTATACGTCTCTCACCTCCCAGACTAAAAACCTCTGTTATCACAACAAAGGCTCGCCCACGGAGTCGACGACCTCTTATCATTTTACTCCAATTTATATTTTTATCGCGACTGATATCAGATTATCAGTGTTAGTGGCTCCCCGTTCGTCCTCAATGTCAAAAAACACGTTTTTGTGTGCAATTCATAATCATACACGTTATTTGTTAAAGATAATGTTTGGGAATGCATCGAAAGCGAAAACAGATGCGACAGCGACTCTTTAAAAGATACCTACGTAGTAGCATGTTTTTATACCTAATTAGTTATTATCTGCCTAGCATTTTCCCTTTTTTGTAATGTTATCTTATATTCTGTAGCTACGCTAGCCAGCCACAAGTCACAAAAGTGGTCTGTTATTTTCAGAACAAGTTTCTAGGGCAGTACCTATCCCCTGTGATCATGACATAATTTTAAGTATCATTGGAATGCCAACGTTCTATCATTAGTAATCTGTGGTTCTACTAATTCCTATTGATAACTCCGACATCGCCAGGAAAGGGTTGCATTCTTCATCATCTGTCTGCCTTTTCTGCGGTTTCTAGTCTAACCGGGAGAGCCCGTGGCTTTACAATAACTGCACAGGTTGATCGATCGGGTTAAGCTACGTTTGCCGCGGTTGGTCTGCGGATGGGTGACCATCTTTACATACCGAGACTTCTCCGTGGCTCGGAAAGCTCGTTAAACCATTGGTCCCGGCTGTCATTCGTGGATCTTTGACAGTCGTTACGGGTCGTCAGGAGCCCGAAAGTCTGACAACCAGTCTTACCAAGGGGTATCGTGTTACCTAGTAACTGGGTCGTGGAGTTCAGATAGGTGGTCGCTCTATGCAAAATACTGGTATTCAGCTGCATCCGGTTAGACTGGAAGCCGACCCCAACATAGTTCGGAAAAGGTTAGGCAAATGATGATGGTTTACCAGTATTTTTTTAAATGCTAACTGCCTATATGACCTCTACAACTGTTACTGAGGAACACGATATCCCTTCCCAAGATTGGTTGTGAGATGTTCGGGCTTCTGACTACCAGTAACGACGCCGTAGATCTATAAACGACAGCCGGGACCGACGGCTTAACGTGGTTTCCGAGGCTGAGAGAAGGGTTGCTTATTATTTAAATTAGTCTGAAGTAAAATGATTGTGAAGCAAAGTTTTTTTTTTTTTAGGTTAACCTACACTGTTCTATTACTGAACAAAGGCCACCGTAGGCGCGGGCCTGCGGGCGGAGAGTAATGGGTAGCTCACCGTCCGATCAGGACCAGGCCCGTGCCGGACGGCGCGTTGTGTTCCATGCGTGCCTCAAAGAGATGTCAGCAGATGACGGGGCCCGATAGGGCCGAAGCCTGCCAGGGTAGCGCGATCGTCCGAAAGGGTTACCGCTGCCCTGGAACAGAAAGGGCTAAGGAAGGAACACGGGTGGGTTTTAGTCAGTAAGAGTCTGACACTCCCTTCCGCTCCATCCAGAGCGGGAGGGGTCATTATAAAATGACCCCTCCCGCTCTGGATGGAGCGGAAGGAAAGGAAGGGATTTTTTTTTTTTTTTTTTGGATCCTGGACATGATCATCCAAAAAAAAAGGCCTCTCCAAAATCCATCCAGGCATCCTTTTCCAGCGCCACCTCAATCCAACCCTTGCGGTTCTCGTCTAGGTCGTCTCACTACCTCTTCCTGGGCCGGCCTCAGAGGCGTCGCCGATCCATTATTTTTTAGCAAATTAATTTATTATTTTATCCTAAAATGAATTGATAACATAGGAAACTAATTAAGCTTGTCGGAAATGAACTTCAGTGTTATGGCGAAATTCAACCGGTGTTGAAGTGTAAATCCATGTTGGTTTAATTTAAAAAACAATTATTAAGTTAGTTTTTAAAGTGTTTAGTGAAGTTTGTGGTTTCGGAATCGAATTTGTGAACTGTCAGTGCAGCAGACGGGTGTCTTGCCACGGCGCTAACAGTGCCATTAAAGTGAACTTTACAGAACAGCGGGGTAGTTGCGTAACACACTAACAGTAGCAATTGGCTTTCATTTTGACAGTTCAGCAACATTCATTGCGTTATTTACGTTGTTAAGCAGACAAATGTTTCAACCATACGAAGCAATGGATTAGCAATATGCTTTATAATGATTCAGATTGAGATTGATAGTGTGTTACATAATTAGGGTGCAGGACAACTTAGGTATTGGAGAAGATTGCCACAAAATCGAAGGAGAAGACTTTAATCTCTACAAGGAGGTGAAAATGGCTATCGATGGTGATGATGACTTGATCTACTTACTTGAGGTAACTATAAATTACAATACGGTTTTTAGGAACCAAATGGAGACGAGTGTGAGTGAGTGTGAGAGAATTTGCGCGAAAGTGTTGGAGAGCTGATGTTTAGACCGGCCATAATTCATCAGCTCATATATCTTCCTACTACCTTCATAATCAGCCTGCTTATAATGTTCCCTCTGCTAGGCCACAAGCCTCGTCTCTGTGAGAGGACCACGCGGACCCAGTGCGGGTATATGTCACATGTCTTCGAGTTTTTGGTTCTAGGATTTTTGGTGCCGGTTTCCTCACGAGTTTTCCTTCATCGTTTTGAGAGCAGCGGTGGTGAAATAATTTACACAAAGTAAAGCGCATTGTCTGGGTTTGAACCTACGGCCAACAACTCGTAAGTCGCGGCCATTACCACTGGGCCACCATGCTTCCCTACTACCTTGTTAGTTTTTACTCATCATCTGCCCAGCCTTTTCCCAACTATGTTGGGTCAGCTTCCAGTCTAACCAGATATATCTGAATACCAGTATTTTACATGGAGTGACTGCCTATCTGACCTCCACAATCCAGTTACTGTTACTGGATAATCCGATACTCCTTGGTAAGACTGGTTGTCAGACTTTCGGGCTTCTAACTCCCCGTAACGATTTTACTGAATCAGGAATTTAATGACTTTGTTGACGAGACGAAAATGTTTTGATACAATTATATTATTTACTTGGAACCCTTTATCATGTAGACTTAAAACCAAATAAGAGGAATAATTTTACAAAAACTTCCTTCCTCAAAAGTTGTTCCAAATACGATGCGGTTAGGTATCACCACGTATACGAAGTTAATTGGCTTCCTAAATTTGTTTACAGATTGTTATTTTAATAATTGGTTATTCTTAGTACCTACCTACGTCAAGCCGTTTGTCCCGGCGGGCATTCGTAGACCATTGGCGTAGCTCGGCATTTTGTTTATAGGGTCGTGGCCCTCATGAAGTTTCCTGTCTAGGGGCTGATGGGATTCGCCTCAAGATTTTTCTCAACCTACTCCGATTTCTGGCGTTTTTTGTGCACTCATACAAGGGATCGCCCACTGCGGATTTGATTTACTGCTGACCACACCAGCTCAACTAACCACAGTCCATTCAATGAGAGATCATAAATGACGCCTCGTAATAAATAATCCCACCAACAATATTTGATGTAAAGTAGATTGTCAAGACTTAAATAGCGCTTTCACTGTTAGAAAGTTATCAGATCTAATGTAGAGCCAATCCCCCAACTCTACCAGACCTAACTCTACAAACCTTACATCTTGGTCAAAATGTACGGCTTTCATAAAAAGCAAATAAACAGTAAGAAATTCTTCAATCCAGTCCATTTTCCTAGGGTGAGCAAATAAGTTTGTAGGGTAGGCATTATCCACCCTTGCCCCCTCTCAGCTTCGCCCATGCTTCGACAGCAGCTGAAGAAGTCCCACATACCACGGTCTATAGACCTTTACCAAGGATTCTCTGGTTACCCAGTTGTAGTTGCAGGTTGCGGGTTGTAGTTGCAGGAGCTCAGAATGGTCAGACAGGCTCAATGTGAAATACTGGTATTTATTATTATTATTTATTTATTTCGAACACAAATGATTCATATTGTTGTTATTTAACTGCATGCGGTTAAATTGGAAGTCGACCCCGAAATAGCTGGATGATGGCTAGGCAGATAATTTCGTCTGTCGTCCAGGACAGGCCTGAGTTGACGCCGCAGTGTTCCACGCGCGCCACGCGAGAGTGGGTGCGATCATTATGGGAATGGCCGCACGGGGAAGTGGGACCCGCTGAGGAGGTCGAGGCTTGTCGGAGGAGCGGTGAATGCTTATGCGAATCCCGCACCCCCGGCCATAGGTAGAGGTGGAACACAGCGGTGGTTTTAGCCGGTAAGAGTCCCGCATACCCCTCTGTCACCCCCACGATGGAGGAAGTCCATGAGGATTTCCACCGTGCAGTAAAAAAAGGCAAATGATAATGAATTAGTTTTGCTTAAAGCTTGGAGTGGAAGCGAGTTTTCGTACCGATATTTTACATAGCAAAATGAACTTTATGTCAATTGTATAACGTACAAACTAGATACGAGCTTATTACTGCCGGAATTCCCGAGAATGTACGATAATTCTCCAGAAGATTCGCGACCTGTGCGTATGTGTGTATCTAATTTATGCGTTACCCTTTCGACATTAAGTTCATTATGCTTTGTACAAAAAAAAAAAGCGTTTCCACTCCGTTGCGCGGCAGTGTAAATTGAGCCTAATTGCGTAACATAATTTCAGTCACAATACGAGAGTTTTGAAGGATATTAAATACAATACTAAACACGCTAGTCATTACTATTTACACAGCTTAAATAGGCATCTAACCTAAAAGAACTTCCGTAAATCCGTAAGAAGACAATTCATCACACCGAACAAAACATCAATAAAAAAACGAAAAAAAGTTCAGTCCAAACTCCACTCAAAATACATAAACAAAAGTACTTTACGATATTACTATAAGAACAGCACAACCGAATGTATATACGAAAAGTTCACTTTAAAAAATAAATATTCGATGAAATAAAATCAAAACAATCTGTTGTTTTTGTCCACAAAGGTCAAGGTGCCCACTCGCTTCCTCCTCCGCGTTATATTTCTGTTCATGACAATTCGGCGGTAATTTTGGTCGTATTTTTTATGAAAATATCGTTGATTTTATGGAAGCGGGTTAAAAGCGCGAGTTTTTCACTTGCACAAGATCAGCCTTTTTCCCATGGGTGGGCAGAAGCTGCAGAACGTCACCTGCTGCGATCCTTTTACCTCGTTTACGTGCATACATCTGTAGGCCAATTCCCGTAATTAAAAACGTTCAATATCTATTCGCACTCTCATCTCAGCGACAATCAATGTCAAAAACTTGTCAAAAATGTAGGGAAATTAGAGGTATTCTTGACAGATTGAGACTGAGATCACCCAAGAAACTTCTTTGCCCAACCTAGAAAAAACGACAGTATTGAAGAATTACTTACTGTTTAATTGCTTTTTATTAGAACCGTACATTTTGACCAAGATGTCAGGTTTGTAGAGTTAGGGGCCTGGCTCTACGTTAGATCTTAACTTTTTAACAGTGAAAGCGTTATTTAATGATCTCTCATTAGGCAACTGTGGTTAGTTCAGCTGGACGTCTGCCCCCCGTAGACAAAATCCCTAGGTACGAGGGAGTACCCTCTCATTGAGAGTAGGGCCTGTGTCCCCCAGCTTCAGTGGGCACATTACAGGCACACATTTCTACCAATTTCCCAATGACAAGACTCTTTATATTTTGTATCACTTCGAACCTCACTCAATAGCGATCGCGTGGAAACTTATTATTTTGTTTTTAAACTAAATCATGGCTGATTCATATTTTCACCACCAATTAACTTAAATTGAGGAAAACATCGTAAGGAAACCTTGACTTAATGGTCTAAAATCGTCAGCGTTCATGAAAATGACGGAATAATTAATTATAATGATTTATCCTACGCGGTGTCTTCGAGGTCTATGCCGTGTCTGTAAGGGGCTACGCAATGTAAAGAAAGAAAGAAAGAAAACACATTTATTTGCGGCAAACATGAAGCATAAAAAAGAACAAACACACACAAAAAAAAATAACAAGTTCGGGGTAAACATGCGTCACAAGCCCCAGCGCTGGTTTTCAGCGGCAGCCGGCATTGACGTGATGACGGCAACCAGTGCAGCATGCTATTATCCAAAAATAAATAAAAACAACAATCAAAACAAGAAATAAAATGAACCATTGCAACATATGATTCGACACATACAAAAAAAAATCAACAATCAAAACGAAATAAATTAGACATACATTAAAAAGAACATGAAATATAATCATGAATGTCTACGCTCTGTCGTCCGTTCGTCTACACAGACTAGGCTGCACCTACGCTAAACGATTACGCTCAACGAACGACTAGTGCATATCACTCTGATATTCCTGTTAACCGTTTCATCACCATCATCATTCTCCAGCCCTTATCCCAAATTATTTAGGGTCAGCGTAACATGTCTTTTTTTCCATACTTACTTCCATCATTACATACCAAGACCCCTCCGTGCCTCGGAGCACGTTAAGCCGTTGGTCCCTGCTGGTATTCATGGATCTTTGACAGTCGTTACGGGTCGTAAGAAGCCCGAAAGTCTGACAACCAGTCTTACCAAGGGATGTCTTATTACTCAGTAACGGGTTGTGGAGGTCAGATAGGCAGTTGTTCCATGTAAGATACTGGTATTCAGCTGCATCCGCACCCTAATTGCGTAACACACAACCAATCTCAATCTGAATCATTTTGAAGGATATTGCTAATCCATTGCTTCATATGTTACAACGTAAATAATATTTTATTAAAAAATAAAACGAATAATAAAAATAGAATTACAAACAATAAACATTAAGAAATATACCATACAGGGCATTTACCAGATATTAATTAATAATAAATACGTAATGAAAACAATTTGCTGATTCATTTTCCGCAGGAGACTAGCACAAAGCTTCTAAATTAATCACAAATAAGTTCCAAAAAACCCGAAAATAATTACCGTTTTAATTGGGAGCTGGCTTGAGTAAACACAACGTCATATCGACATTGCATAACCTTTCCTCTGTGCTCGTTATTTCAATTCTTAATTGCTTCAAAATGATAACAACAGTAGCCCTTCAGTCTGTCAATTATTACGTAAATTTTTCCTTATTTTGAACAAAAGTTACTTATTACCGAATTATGACTCATTTGACCGCATAGATAAGTTCGTAACTGAATTTTGGGTGCCAAGAAGCTAATATAGTTGTTTTTACCACGACGCATAACTAATATCCTCGTCAGTGCATTTTATAATGGTATCTCCCAGTTCAACCTATGATGTTCTTGTCTGCTTAACCGGGCTTGCCTGTGGATGCTTCCATAAATTAAAGCCTCCAGCCAGGGGGTCTACTCCGAAGTGCTAAGTGCGAATGTTCGGGTCGGACCGACACATGGCCGAACCGAATATTATTGAAAAATGCGAAAAAAGTTCGGATCGGCTCAGTTGGGTCGGGACCATAGTCAATATTCGAAAGAGTGTAGGAGTGTAGGATCGGAACCGACCGAACCAAATAGTAACTTCGTAGCAGGAAACGGCCGAACATTCGGCCGATACTACTTCGGAGTAGACCCCCAGGGCTTAAAAAACTTAAAAACTAAGCGACTACACGCTAGGGGCACCTCCTGTGGGGTACGGACCTCGGCAGAGAGCGTCGCAGCATTGGACAGGCTGATTCAGAATTATTGAGGGACGAATTTTATTTAAAACTACAAGCTCGCGGCGCGGGCTGGCTCGAGCAGGCGTCGGGCGGGATCGTCAGTGCAATTGAACGACACGTAACTAAAATTAAATTAAATATTATTTTAAATATTGGCACGCAAATAATTTGTGGTTTCCACTTCTAATAGGTAATTCTATTGTTTGATAAATTGGAAACATAATATTAAATACAATTAAAATTATTCAATTATTTTGTTTATAAACTAAGAACAATGCTGCCTCAACAATTTTCAGACATCATAGAGTCCTATATATCAAATAGATTGTTTAGAATAAGACAAAGAAATGCCTATTCAGACCTTAGGCAGATAAAAGCTGGAGTACCACAAGGTAGTGTCCTAGGTCCGGTCCTGTATCTTCTATACACCTGTGATATTCCTGAGCTAGAAAATAATTTCATTGCAACCTTTGCTGATGACACAGCTATCATGGCTGTTGGAAATAGTCACGAGGAAGCCGTAGAAAAGGTTCAAGAGTCCATAAATCGTGTCTATGAGTGGACTGCAACATGGCGTATCAAACTCAATGAAAGCAAGTCAATCCACATTGACTTCACCAATAAAAAGCCACAATACTTCCCGGTATTCATGAATAATCAACAAATACCATACGCGAATACTGCTAAGTATCTTGGCATGACCCTGGATGCAAAACTGCGCTGGAAAGAGCATGTCAAAAAGAAAAGAACCGAATTAGATATTCGATACAAAAAAATGTATTGGCTACTTGGTAGACAGTCTCCATTGTCAATACCTAATAAAATATTGTTATATAAACAAGTCTTAAAACCTGTATGGACCTACGGTATTCAGCTGTGGGGTTGCACCAGCCAAAGCAATCGTCAAATTATACAACGCTTCCAAAATAAAGTACTCAGGGATATAGTAAACGCGCCCTGGTATATTAGAAACAGCGACCTTCACCGGGACCTCAAGATAGATGTCGTAAACATTGTTATACAAAAATATGCCGAAGCTCATGAACACAGACTTCACCATCACGTGAATGTCGAGGCGATCCAACTCCTTGACAACACTGAATTAGTGCGAAGACTAAAAAGGGTAAAACCTTTTGAGTTAGTTTAGTGCAGTGTAAGTGAACTCAAACAGTAGTGCAAGTGCTGAATTTTATAAAGAACACGTGAAACAAGTGTCTTCCCCATAACTTATAGTGAATAAGAAAGACGTTATTGGACGATTTCTTAATTATATAGTTACTTAGCAGTTTAAGTTATATTTAAATTACTTATTAGCTAATAGGCTAGATTTTAATGTAAATAAAGTGTCACCAATTGTGATACTTTATAAAAGCCAAAAACAAAAAAAAAAATTATTTTGTGGAATTATGGTAGGATCCTTGAGTTCCTAAAATAACAAAATATTTTTTCTGAGCGCAGAGACTTAATTCAATCAATTAATCTGCCTATCCTTTTATCAACTATGTTGGGGTTGGCTTCCAGTCTAACCGGAGGCAGCTGAATACCAGTATTTTACATGAAGCGACTGGCTATCTAACCTCCACAAGCCAGTTACTGGGTAACACGATACTCTTTGTCCCCATACCCCACTGCTGGGACACAGGCCTCCTCTCTTCGAGTGGGAGTGGGCTGTAATCTATCACGCGGGCCCAGTGCGGCTTGGTGGATGTCACATGTCATCGAATTTTAGGTTCTAGGACAAGACGGTTTCCTCACGATGTTTTCCTTGACCCTTTTGAGAGATGGCTGGCCGGGTTAGAACCTACGACGCACAAAGTCGGGACCAAATTACCTTACTACTCTCATTAATTTCTGAGTAGTATACTCATATACTATAATAATAATAATTATAATGTTTGTTTATTGAAGAAACTAAGAAATAAATTACAAAATATTTTAACAGGCTAATTTGGAATAATATAAATGGTATAGTCATCTGTAGTCGAACTAGGCAGAGCCTGTATTTCGACATTATGTATTTTTTATATAATTATGAATTTATTTTTAGTTTTAGGTATTATTAAAATAATAATTAATAATAATCATTTGCTTTGGGCAATACCGCTAATAGGGGATTACCCCTTGTGTTTGCGACGCAATAAAGAATTGTTTCCATAAGAGGAATCTCAGAAATATAGGTACCTAATTTATACTTGAACACATAGGCTTGAAAACAATTAAAAATTAATAATAATAATTTGAGACGAAATTAGTCATAACTATTGTTTACCAGATGAAAAACAAATGTAATAGGTACTCTTATTGTTTGTCATCATGAGTCGTCAATTTATAAGGTCTAAAATAATTTTGTTCATATTTGTATGTCATAGAAAGCACCCATAAAGCATATTTTTTATTTATAGGTGAAAAGACTAAAAAAAAAACGCAATATCTACCACTTTGTTGTGCTGGGAATAGAACCTACAAGCACACACTTTGCACCCACACTTTGCATTACTATACCAGCAGCGAAGTCTTATCTATTACCAGAAGGCCAATTCTCGTAATTTAAAACGTTAAAAATCTAGTCGCAGTCTCATCTCGGCGACAAACAAATGCCAAAAACTTGTCAAAATGTAGGGAAATAAGTATTTTTTCACAGATTGAGACTGAGATCAGAGGGGCAATTCACGTAATTTTAAGACCGTTCACAGTCTGATCTCAATCTCAAACTGTCAAAAATTACTTCTAATTTTCCTAGATTTTGACATGTTTTTGACATTCGTTTGTCGCTGAGATGAGACTGCGATTAGATTTTGAACGTTTTAAATTACGAGAATAATTGGCCTTCAGACTGTGAACGTTCTTAAAATTACGAGAATTGCCCCTCTGCTTAGGCGTACATTTCGCCACCTCCAGATAAGTTACTTCTAGTAAAATTATCAAATCCATAAGCTCAAACTCACTTCAATTGAACCATTTACAGGCACTTTTGAATTATCAAAAGAGTCGGTCAGTCAGAAAGATGAAGCTGATGATGCCCATTCCAAAGTGTAGTACCTATACAAGGTCCCTATGGAGAAGAACGGGCAAGCAATCCTATTCAAATCCATTCCCAGGTTTATCTTTGGATAGACCTAAGAGAGGGACAGATACATCACCCTTGGATGACGAAATATACCCAGAAATGGACTTATCATCAAGGTTTCTGACTCCAAATAAAATGGCACAAAAATACTGCTACAGCCAGACTCAATTTGATTACATTTTCGTGTTATCAG
Organism: Apamea crenata; assembly: GCA_949629185.1. NCBI lineage: Eukaryota > Metazoa > Arthropoda > Insecta > Lepidoptera > Noctuidae > Apamea > Apamea crenata. Next base: position 3,271,017 of record OX451375.1, read on the forward strand.
AAGTTCTACGACCGATTGGCGACGACACCGATATAGGGCAAGCAGACGGTGCGTCACGGGTGGTGGACTGACGAAATTTGTTCAAGGGTGGACAATGCCATGGGTGTCATACACCTAGGTGGAAAACTGTAACATCGAGTGAGGACTTTTATTTATTTATTTATTTAAATCGAACACAAATGATTCATATTGTTGTTAGTAACACTTATAATCTATGTTAGTAAAATTCTCATTAAACTATCCTAAAGATTTTCATTAAAATAAAATAATAATCAGTTGAAAACCTATAACAATAACTAAGTCCGCATCCCGCAGCATCAGACCTGCAGCTGTGTATACGGGTCCAGTACGCCAGGAACGGGCTGTCAGGCTTATGCAATATCACCTTTAGATCTTCTCGTTTTTCATAAAGTTTCGATGGCAATCTAAATAGAGTCGGTAAAGGGAGTGCTCTCTAAGTCCGTCAATGAAGATATGGACCCGACCGAAAGTAGTTAGGTACTTCCAAATAAATTAATATTTAAGGCTTGGTTTCTTACAAGTTCGCGGTGGCTTTGGTCCTATGGTGTGGCCATATTAATTCCTGCTTTAGAAGCGTCTCCAAATTATCTTCAGAATATTACGAACCTCGACTCGTAACAGAAACTGACTATTGGTCGTAAAGCAATCCGTACCGTATCCGTTCCGTATCCGTATCCGTTCCTGTACGAGTCGCAATAAATACTTTTTCTTTCTTTCTTTCTTTCTTTACCAAGTTTTAGGGACTGAGTCAACACTTATGAGTTCGATAGTAACATGTAAATTAAAACAGTATCGTATCTAAAAACGGAATGTCATCCGAATATAATTAAAAGTCAACGGTTTAATAGCACGCCGCGCATCTGGGTCAATACCGACAATACCGACTGTTTATTGATTTCGTTCAATAACAACAACCAATATAATGTTACCACTTTTATAGATCAGACGCACGCGCCGCCAACAGACACGACACCAGAGGGGCAACTCTCGTAAGTTTAAGAACGTTCACAGTCTGATCTCAGCTTCAATCTGTCAAAAATACCTCTAGTTTCCCTACATTTCTGACAAGTTTTTGACATTGATTGTCGCTGAGATGAGATTGCGACTAGATTTTGAACGTTTTTCACTACGGGAATTGGCCTTCAGGTATGTTGGAGATATTAAATATCGCATCAAAACTGATTTTTTTTTCTCATTTGACGACTGAAAAAAAAAAAAAAATTCACCCACACCTAATTTTTCCCGCTTCAAATTTCCAATCAGTTTATTTATTCACTACAAGTAAATACATATCTTCAAACCTATTACACCTAAGTATGTACATATCTACTCAGCCATCAGCTTGGTACCTATCACATTACCTACGTCACACAATCGGTCACACAAGTCAAACGCGACATAAAAAAAAAACTGCCAACTGGTGAGGTATCCATCATCAACATCCACTGCTGGGCATAGGTCACTCTTTCCTTTCCTTTCCTCACGTTTCTGTGCCAGATTCACCCAGGTTCTACCAAGACCACCTTTGTTACTTTTTGTGCATCAACTTTCATAAATAAATAAATAATAAGACAAGTAACAGGCGCAGATTCAAGATAAAACTACGTTAACTGCAGTCTGTCCGAGGATGGGTGACCATTCCTTTCATATCGTGAGTCCAACCACGTTAAGCCGTCGGTACCGACTGTCATTTGTAGATCTTTGACAGTCGTTACGTGTAACTAGTCAGAAGTCCACAAATCAGACAAGCAGTCTTACCAAGACATATTATGGTTTTATCCAGTAACTGGGTGGTGGGGGTCAGATAGGCAGTAACTCCACTCAACTGCCTGTTGGTATTGTTGTCGCATGTGCGACTGCTGATCGTGCGGTCCTGAGTTCGAATCCCGGGTCGGGTAAAGTGTTATTAAGGTTTTCCATTGGGTATTGGACGTTGCCCTGACCTCTCTCCGTTCGTGACGGATTGCCGTCCCATCGGACAATGAGAGTGACGGAAGAGAGAGTGCAACTGTCTGCGCACACACTTGTGCACTATAATATCTCCGGCACAGAAGGCTGGTCTACACTGAGATTGTTTGCCACGGCTGGAATTCGGTCTGGACGACTCTAACTCAACTCAACAAGGAAGCCAGGACAAGGAGAGCGACCCCAGCAGTTAGGTAAAGGCTAGGACGATCATGACGTCATAGAAGCTGATTAAAAGGGATTTTCCGTTATGAATACCTAAAGCAAACAGTTTGTTGGCACTGGATATAGGGTAAATGATTTTTGTTGTATGATTTCCTAAAAAGGATAATTGGTTTGCCGAGCTGCGGTAAAAACAGATTGGAAGAATTCATAGAATAATTAGACAAAATAAACCGTACTTTCCTTATTTGTACGGCACGAGTGGGACCCGGAAAGAGCCGCGGGCACACCCATAAAATGACAAATGATCTCATTTTCTTTGATTTTGACATTCATTGCGTTATTTACGTTCCAACAACGTAAATAACGCAGACGAATCCGTTAAACCTATGAAGCAATGGATTAGAAATTAAAGTACAACTAAGATTTTTTAAAGACTGGCTAGTGTGACTGCATCTGTCTGGCATTAATTCTGAAATGAACCTTAGAAAACAAACAGTTAATTTATCAAATGAAATTTCATTCGAAAACATTAGTTTCTTATTAAACTTCAACTATATCCGACGACCCTGATTACTTATCTCCTTTGGCGACTGTACACTATTGTTGTTAAAAATTATTTTCACTTTTTTATTCTGTTATTTGTATTTTACGAACTGTGTCCAAATAAACGTTATTCTTTCTGTCGTACGTTTAGCCTGCACATCAGTTATTCCTACTAAACTAAATAAACATGCTTATGCTACGAATTAGTTCTCAACTATTACTGCCACTGGTGGGTATCGAACCAACGACCTTTCGCTCACCGTTGCCAGACCACTCGTAACCATTGGGCTATTGCTGATTTTTATTACTTACAATAATTATTCATCGGCTAATTTTTGTGCTATGGTAGGAACATTCGGCTGTTCAAAAAATGTTTTCTTTGACTGTTGGTACTGAGTACCGGACTGCTGAGGACTTAAGGACTTACTATAGAAAAAACTTACTGTGTATCGATAACACTAACACTGCTGCTCACCCCCTTCGTATATTAACCTAACCTCTATAGCCTATACATTACAAACTGCAGCCCATTCCAACATGCAAAAACGCCATTATGAAAAATAACCTTAAAATTTTAAATTACGAACACAAAACAACTGAACAAACATATTATGTGCATTATTCTACGTGTGAAAGGGACAGCAATATACCTAAAGCCAAGAGTGAAAGAGATGGGGAAAAACCCTGACCCCACACAACACTGTTCGAATTGGCATGGTCAGTCCCGATAAGATAAGGCTTATCAAGAATTTCGTCGTTGGATTTAATTTTGGCAGTTTTTTTTTAATGTCGCGTTTGACTTGTGTGACCGAATGTGACGTAATTTGATAGGTACCAAGGTGATGGCTGAGTAGTGTACATACTTAGGTGTAGGTTTGAAGAAGTTTGTAGGTACTTGTAGTGAATGATAAACTGATTGGGATATTGAAGCGGGGAATTAAGGTGTGGGTGATTTTTTTTTTAATCGTCAATGATGGGAAAATTTTGTAGGCAAATGAGAAAACTGTTTCAGTTCTGATGCGGTATTTAATATCTCCAACATACCTGAAGGCCAAATCCCGTAATTAAAAACGTTCAAAATCTAGTCGCAATCTCATCTCGGCGACAATCAATGTCAATAACTGGTCAAAAATGTAGAGAAATTAGAGGTATTTTTGATAGATTGAGACTGAGATAAGACTGTGAACGTTCTTACTATTACGAGAATTTTTATTGTCCCCTCTGTTGTTATTTTTAGAAATGATAATAATAAAATGAAAGAAACAAAATGCTTAATATCACAAGACCTACTCAAAAGAGACTACCAGACACCCTACAATTAAAAACACATTTACCAAAAAACAAAAAAACTGTAAGAGACAACCCTCCGACACTTAAACTCTTTCATCAAAAACAAAAACGAAACTGAAACGCCACTCAACCCGACCAAAATATTAAATTCGCAAAATTTAAATGCACAATAAATTGAAAGTAAAAGCAGACACACACAAACATTTTATCAACGTATGTATGGCTGACCTTTCCCAACGTAATGGCCGTCGCCGAATACAGGGGTCGATGACACCACGAGGCTGAATGTGCGATGCATTCGGCAGGACTCGGACTTAAAAAAAAAAATTAAACTTCATCACTTTCACTGGCTATGGAAATGCAGTTAGATTTTCGGTTTCGCTTGATCTGATTTCATTTTTGGATGCTGTGGTTTGGTTTTGCGCTATTTTTGGCTTTTTGCATGGTTATACCTACCTACTTTTAGGGTTATTGTTATTGCTATGGACGAAGAATTTTATTAAAACGAATAAAAGATTGGAATGATTATGTACACTATTATGAATGCGATAATTAAAAAAAAAACCAGTTGACATGAAAAAACTGCAAAATTAATCACCTAGATATTTTAATAGCAGTTGAGTATTTTATTTTGTTGCAATCTTTAAAAAATACTGAGGCAATATAAAAAAAAAAATTGGCACCTCATTTAGCTACTCATTTTAAGACAGTCACGTGGGCAATCTGCCTTGACCCCGAATCTCTTCCTTGTCACGATAAAGAGTTTGTTATCAAGAATAAATTAAACCGATTGCAGGCTTCCCGAAAACTTACACTTCTGAATCCTCTACTGGTGGAACATAAAATATTAATTGAAACTCATTTAGGCAGTTCTTAAGACTCATGTCCTGGACTGAGATGCGATGACTCTGTGAAGCAATTTCGGACTTCAATTGTTTTGGTACTTTTGCGTGCGTTTATACTGAGCTGAATCTTCGTCATGATAATTATATAAATGCTGGCATCATTTTGTCAGGTAAAGTTTCGAAGTCCCAGCTAATCTTTCGGATATTTTTTTTGGGTTGTTCCCCAATTAATTCTTATCATCAACGATAGAACGATAGATCCCCAAAGCATCTTGTTAAAGGAAAGCTACTGATGGCACCAGACTCGTATTATAGCGACCCCTAGGGAGACTCCATTTATATTGCCATCGAACGCGAAGAAGACGATTTTTAAAATAACGCAAACACTTCTAGAAGCTATTTTTTTCGATATATGTAGGATCATGTCATGAATGGTCAACATTCAATGGTTTCTTCAAGATAATTTGGTTCATCACAATCAGCCTATCATGTTCCCACTGCTGGGACACAGGCCTCCTCTCAGTGAGAGGGAGTGTACGGTAATCCACCACGCGGGCCCAGTGTGGGTTGGCAGGTGTCACATGTTTTCGAATTTTTGGATGAAAGATAATTTGGTTAGTTAGTCATTATAATAAGTTATTTAAATAATTTGCAGGTCTTCCAAGAATTTGAACAGCTGTGCCAAGGTTAAGAAACGGGTGGGAGTTTATAACTGTAATATATAACGTTAACCTGAACACTGAAAGAGTTGACGTAATCTTGCGCGTTACGTTTACGTTCTATTTTGAGAGGAGGAGGATGAACTTGACAGTGATTAGTTTTAAGATTTTGATTAAAGACGTTCAGAGAATTTGAAGATTATGGTAAGATCTTGGGAAAGAATTCGCTACTCCACTTGGTTTTGCAGCAAATAATATGAAACAATATTAAGAACATGAAACATAATTTAGAGTTAAAAGTGTTCTTTTTTTCTGTCGATTGACTACTGCACAAACTTTATCCGACCAGTGCGAAGATACTAAGAGATGACAGCTAATAGAGAAGAATGGAAGAAGAAGGCATGCTGCGCCAACCACGAATTAATTGGGATAAGGGCAGAAGAGTGATGATGAGTCGATTGACTGAGGTATTTTCAAAAGGATTGTCGATAATATTAATGTAGTCGTTACATATTGAAAGACAATTAACGATAGATCCAAGTATGCAAGACATTACATACACGTGTGTATGTAATGTCTTACAATATGTGTTATTATAACAAAAGTCAGTTCTTTGTCTTTACCTTGTGATAATAAAACCAGTTAGTTTTCAAAAGCGCTTACATTGAAGTAGGGATAAAATAGTTAAGGGGTTTTGCTTATAATGAGATTATGGACTACTATTTTTGATTACTTATATAGTTATGCAGTCAGGCTAGGTGGAGTGACGATCTTCGCAGGGTGGCTGGTGGCAGCAGGATGAGAGTTGCCGAGAGTCTTGCTGAAAGGTGAGGCATGTGTCCAGCAGTGGACTACTATAGGCTGGTTATGATTATGGTGATTAATGCAGATATTGACTGAGGTGATGATGGTCTTAATTTTTATTGATTTGGCAAAGTTTCTAAGATTGAGATTTTTAAAGAAGGGGACGTTTATGCTCAAGGGCTGCATAAGGTGGTGGTGCTGGGGGTGTTTAAGGGGTGATATTTACCGTGTGATTCCTCAAATATTAGACTATTTTGTGTTCTTGGTTGGAATCAATGTTGCTGGTATGCTGCCGATCTATTCTGTAAAATTTTCTCCGAGAAAACTTAGGTGAAGTGAGGCGACAATAGTCAGTCAAGCCCCAGGATCAGGGTGAAATGACAACTCACTTCACCTTAGTTATCACGGTGAGATTTTTTACAAAATAGACTGGGTGGTGTAACGGTGAATTTCATAAAGATGGTCTTTTAGAGGTTGGTTTCTACGGTTAAAAAAAAATCGTGTTTGATAATCTGGAGGATTTTGATGCAGTTTTCATGAAGACAGACACTTTATTTTAAAACACTTATGTTGTTCAAAACTGCGCATACCTACACGTTAATACTTGACCGTTGAGTGTTATTAACATAACAGTCTTATCTTAAGAGAAAGTATATCGAATAAGTCTTCATTTATTACTTTATCAATAAACAATAATAATTGTCGAAGAACAAGTACATGCGCATAGTCACAACAATTCTCAAGTGGGTCAGTGGTTTGGTGCAAAAACTGCAGTTTTTCGGAAAGCAATGGAAGATTCTGAAGTTCTGCTAGACCCACATTTCTATGGCCTACATAATATTGCTGATGTCATTCAGGCAGATGTAGAAATAGCTGAGAAATCATTTGGAGACGCCGAGGAAGCGAGAAATGAACAGAAATGCAACTGGTCAGCTATAGGTACGAGCTGACATTGAAGCAATGATAATGAAGATAATTATGAGAATAAATGAACAATGAAAATTTCCTCGACAATTTGAAGCGACGAAACCATATGACGTAACCGCTGAGGTCCAGCCTACGGCGAGTGTAACAGATATAAAGTTACATCGTTCGCACATTACAGTGCGTTTGTAATGCATCGCATCGAAGTTTATTGACGCCTCATCCGTCTGAACTTGCGAGTTTAAGCCTCTGCGAATGTCATCTAGGCTCATTGGCTCAGTACAAGTGCGCTAACTCGCATGGCTGCACCTTTACGCCGCGCACACAAGACACAGAGAAAAAAAAATTAAAACTGCTCATAAAAACACATCAAAAGATGACAGTTCAAATTCAAATTCAAAATGTTCGAATTTAGAAATGTCCGCTCAACACGCGCGGGAAAGAGACGAACATAACTTTGAGCGTCTGCTATTTAGGTGACGTCGGCCCGGTGCATAGCGAAATATAATGAAAAGTGGCAGTAATTTCGTTGTGTTTACGCGCTGTGCTAGTTTATTTGGTTAATAGCAGTTTGTTTTTCTAATCGGCTGCGTTTGGACCGGTGGCGCCCTCTTCGTCCCATTCCCGCTCCATAGATACACATGGTTGTATTTCATGGAGCTGTCAAAACAATAGTGACCTCGTGGACTGTGATTTTTTTATGGGACAACCCCTTCGGGGTCGACGTAATGTGTGACAGTGCAACTAGTTTTTGGCGCGGAGAAACTGTGGCGGGCGTAACGCGGAAAATTGAGCTAGCGGTGTTTTTTTCCTAACTTAACCTACGACAATCTTCAGTTGCGCGCGAGCTGTCCCCGCACGCGCCTCGCGTATCATCCGACACGAAAATCTACGAAAATCCACCGAATGGACCCCGAGCCGGTGGCGAACCCCGCCGAATTCACTTTCCGAACTCCATGTGAGTGTGTTCAAAACGTTCCATTTTCGAATGCAGCGGAATAGTCGCGACCGCGCGTTCGATGACCTCATAAAGTGAAACTATTTTTTTCTTTCACTTTGCTCAATTTTGTGATTTAGCCATAGTGCCTTGTTGTACAAAACTTATGGAATATTGTGATGTCAAAGTGCAAACTTAGATAAAACTAGGATATAAAGTGTTAGTGAACTATTATTAATGGAGAAACAAACGAGAAGGAACATTTTAAGTGCTTATGGACAGATACTGCATGGACTTTAGGTGAGTACGTTTTATAAATAAATTAATCACGTCGTTCGAACAAGTGCTTTGTAATTTATTAAGTCAGTTCTATGAACGCCAATCTTAATCTATGAACTTGATGATTGAAGCGGAGTGAAGTTGTCTGCGTGTGAGTTGCATTGCTAGATTGCGCCTGCAAACTCACCCATGTGCCTATCGCAGACTTCGTTCTTGCTGGACAGTGCGAGGCAAAAGGGTGCTTAATGACACAATTTTTAAGATACTAAAGGTTCTCTTTTGTTTGTATGAGTTATTTTTGGGTTGACGAACTTTGTGAAAGATATTTTTGTTTGGTAGGACACATGAGTATTTTTGCAGTGCGTCGCCTTGCGTGCTCACGATTGGCCTTCATGCTATCAGCGTAGGTATAGGAACGCTAACCTATTAGTTTGCCTAGGTTTGTAGCGATAATAAGTTCGACTCGATGGAGTTTCAATAACGAATTCCTACCTACTCTTTTGGTATTAAAACTTTTTGAATAATCATTCCTATATTTCCTTCCTTCCAATTTCTTTCCAGCAATGTCTTTACCAACCATTTTTCAATTTTCGTAAATAGAGCGTCATCCGAAAGTGGTTAATAAACGGTTCTTTAATTGAAATAAGAACAAAGAAAAATATCGAGTTGTCGCAACAACTTTTTACCGTCAGCAAGTACCTACCTAGGTACCTAGGTACCTAGTTAGTGAATGGCGGGAAACCGGCTTACTTTATATGACCATAGATCAGGCTGATCATGAACTAGTGTAGTGATACTATTATTGCTAGTAGCTACTGGGTAACCTTTAAGACTTGAAGTTTGGGAAATTATAAAACGTTTAGATATTTAATATTTGTTTTTTGGAATTTAATAAATTCATATTTCGTAATTAGTAAACTAACATGCTTAAACTAGGCATTTTAATTTGCTAAATAATGTCACGTTGACAAAAAAAAAGTCAATCGCAGCTGTCATTTTAGTCTAGAAAATTAAAAATTAGAGTTTAGGTATTCCATTCCCTACCTGGCCCCATTTGGGTACCTCATAATCGTCCTAGCCTTTCCCAACTATGATGGGGTCTGCATCCAGTCTATTTGGATGTGTCATGTTTCATGTGACCAGAAGGCTGGCCTGTTTCTTGGCCAAAGAATTAGCATCGCCATACGTGGCAATGCTGCCAGCCTTTTGGGCATTGTTCCTGTTAACAGCGATGCGGACGAATTTTTTGATGCCTTATGATTATTTTGCTTATTTTTTCTACATGTAAACATCATTATTTTAAATGTTAGCTTATATAATGTAAATATCGTTAATAATAATTATAATAAAATAAAAGTTTGTATAAGAACAATTATTTAATAAGACCTACAAAAAAAAAAAAACAATTGAAAAAGTGAAACGAAATGAAAATACTGAAGAATTAGAAAAAAGTTTCATGAAACACTTGTTTATGAAGATCATAAAGAAAACACCGAAATAAATAAAAATAATCTTCATAATGAATCACTATACTCACCTCTAACCAAATTCAATAGAGTGACTATTGAATTTAGGTTCAAGGAAGTCCGATTGTCTTTAAAACAAAAGATAGTGTTAATGCACGTGACTTTTGTAATATAAACAATTCTAGTTTAGCTATTGATGACGATTTGATTTCCGGCAGAGAACACACTTGCCCTTTGCGTCCATTGGGGAGTCAAATATGAATAGAAGATGATGACAAGACGGGCAGCAGTCTTCTTACGATTCATACATAATATGATGAACTCAAAACCAAGCATTTATTTCAAATAAACCAATTACAGGTAATTTTGAATTGTTAGTCAGGAGTCGGTCAGTCAGAAAGATGAAGCTAGTTGCCCATTCTAAAGCGTAGTAGGTAGCTATGGAGAAGAACAGGCAAGAACCTCCACGAACACTGTTTTTTGATGATAGCTGGAAGGGAAGAGTAAGTCAAAAAGAAAAGATGGGTGAATTGTGAGAGAGATGATACGAATACGACTGATACCTCGAGGGAAGAACGGAAGAGAGTTTTTGCTCTGAGGCTCTGACCCTAAATAACAAGAGACAAGAACAGGCAGGATAACAAATATTATCTTCAGACAAAAAGGTCCTAGGCAACATTGACCAAATATTGTCCAGTCATTGAAACGGTAAACCTAAAAACTTTTGACCGCTGACCTATTGTTTAAAGCGGGAATGTCCAAATTACATTTTAGTCATGTGTCTTTCCCAGAACGACGGGCGTATTCGTAATATTTTCTTGTAATTAGGGACAACATCCAAACATCTATAGCTAACTCTAACGAAATCCTCCCGTTACGTCGAATAAGAGTGTCAAGAAAATACGCCGTAATATTCTTCTCGTCCTTACCAGCATCATCATCAACAGCCTTTAGCAGTTCACAGTGGGCAACAGAATTCTCCAATCGCACGCGTTATCTCGACCCTCAGCTTCTCTCATCTACTACTCATTAGTAACTTTAACTGCTTGCTCTTTATCACTAGGATCTTCTTTGTGACCAGAATCCTTGTTCATTTCGCAATGGTTTTGTGCTGTATTCATCATAATCAGCCTATATTGTTCCCACTTCTGGGACACGAGCCTCCTCTATTTGAAAGGGAGTGGGCTATAATTTACCACGCAGGCCCAGTGCGAATTGGTAGAAGGTCTCATGTCTTCGAATTTTTGGTTCTAGGACATGTCGGTTTCCTCACGATGTTTTCCTTCACCGTTTTGAGAGTGGTGATGAAATTATTTAAACAAAGTAAAGCGCCTGTCTGGGTTTGAACCTACGACCAGCAACTTATAAGTCGCGGATGTTACCACTGGGCCACCACTGCTCTCTTGGTTAATACTATCAAACATACAGTCTCAGTATCGTCAACTTCAGTACTTACTTCATGCTGATTTACTTTCAAGTGAACTATCTTGGGCACGATATCATCAAGAACTTTTTGTTTTTGTTTTTCTGCGCTATATTTTCTTGCGTTTGTTGAACTGCGTCCAGTATAAGGACTGTCTCTTCTTCAACGTCATAATACTTAGGTTTAATATATTGGCTATACTCCTGCTTAACTCATTACGCCATATTATGTGTTAGATTATGACATTATGCGATAATATTATATATTTTTTTTAAACCCAAATATAGCACTATCAGTATAGCTGTTTACCTTGAAATATTTACCTCGAAATTCATAAAATATGAACTCCAGATTAGAATATCGTAAATTAGGGAATCCCCATGTATGGGTAAACATGTTCTAGAATAACTCATGGGTCACCGGCAATATTCCCACAAAATTGAATAACAAACAATGAATTTAAGGAAACCACAGCGCCTATTATTTGATAGAACAAAATGGAATTAAATGTTGTTTTGTCTGCTAACTTGTAAAATTTTGTAGTTTGTGAATCGTGCGGTTAGTTTGATTCGTTTAAAAAACCACATCTATTTGACCATTTAAGCGGTAAGGAAAATTAAAAAAATAAATTTCGGATTTGGGGATATTACTTAATTGATATTCGGATGATACCTTCGTTAAAATTTCGTATTACATCTGTCGTCAATTATCTTAATGATTTTTAGCTTTGTATCCCTTTGATTCCCTTTGATTAACCTTTTTGCCTTCAGGATTTTTGTTTTTGACATATTTCTATAGATAAAATTTTATTTTTTTTAATTTCTGCTTCATAAATTATTTACAAAATCTCGAATACCTAACTCCTGTCGACGACTGATCATCACTAATGACACGAATTGTTTTTAGGTTAGTAGCTGTAGAATTATTTTATTAATCATTTAAAAGTAACTAAATGTATAAATTTACCTCGAAGTACGCCTGTTAGATACTCGTAATACTAATGAGAGAATATGCCCAAAACAGGCCAGTTAGTCACCAACTGTATTTTTTTGGGCATTTGGTGTTTCTGGGCACTGCCAAAATGCATCACTGAACGTATTTATCAGCGTGTAGTGACTCGTACCATATTTGTTTTACCTGCATTAAACCTTACCTCAATACTTTTTTGGTCTCGTCGCAGCTTTTTATGAATTAGGAAATAATTTTATCCTAAATATTTGTAATTTTATTTCACTTCGGAAAAGTTAGTTCTTGAATGGACCAAATAGAGCTCCTTGCAGGACGCCAACCGGCATTGCTTGAGATTTATTGTAAATTGGGTCAATGTTTTTAAAAGTTACAGTAAACTTGTGTGTTTTTGGCGTTTTTATTTCTTGTTAAAGATCATTGTTGATATTTTAATTGGTCAGGAATAATAAAAGTTGCATCGTCTATTAAACAGTGATTATACGATGCAAGTAATTTGTTGCTTCACTTTTATTGTATGCCACTGGCATGAAACTTCCATCGTGTAATTGAGGTTTCATGAACATGGGAGAGCTGTGGTGTCCCTGAGGTAACGAATTACGAATATAACTTACATAACGACTTACGAATTGTAGGTCGTGGGTTCGGACCCAGACAGGAGCTTTACTTTGTGTAATTTATTTCATCACCACTGCTCTCAAAACTGAATGCGCCACTTCTTCTTCCCAGCGATAGCAATAGGAAGTGGTGAAGGGCGCGCGTTTTTGGGGGACTGTCTTTTGTGATTTTGACGTTCGAAAAGTGCTGATTCGCAGTCTAATTTTAAAATAAGTGACTTTTGATTTTGTAATCTCAAAAACAGTGAAAGAAAACATCGTGAGGAAACCGGCATGTCCTACAACAAAAATTCGAAGACATGGACATCTACCAACCCGCACTGGGCCCGCGTGGTGGATTACGGCCCATTCCCTCTCACAGTTAGGAGGCCTATAACCCACCAGGTGGGAACATAGTCAGTTTTGTTGTAGCAATCAAATTGTATTACTTAAATTAATTAACTTCGGTAAGTATACAAGGTGGCAGGTACAGACGCCAGCAGGTCAAGCTACCCGAAACTGTCAAATTTTCCCAATCAACCTTGAACCTTAATGCTCTAACGATAAAGTTAAAAATCTATTAAAACATTTTGACAGATTGTAGTAGCTTGATGTGCTGGCGTCTGTACATCGACGCGCAACCTGTTACCATGGATTCAGTACCTACCTACATGATTCTGAACCTGCGTTATTCGTCGGGTATTTCCTTTGTGAACTTTTGAAAAAATTCTACGCTAGAATCATGTGCTGAACTCTAGGTTACAATTTGCGCACTGATGTCCCTGTATAGTGTACATCACCAAAATGTATACCTTGCTTCGATATGACGCGGTCAGTGACGCCATTAAAAGTGGCCAGTTTACCTATTCATTTGAAGTGTCGCACTTAAAATTTTAATGAAAGCCTATTTTTAGTGATTGGATAACCGATATGGTATTTACCTTTGTTTAAATATATTTTATTATGATGGAAAAATGAACGTTGTTGTGAAATCTTCCATTGTCACAATTTACCTACAGATAACTATTATTTGGCAGCATATTGGATCTAACCGAATAGAATATTTTACATAGAATGTAGGTAATACAGATGACTTGTTACAAAAATGTTTGGTTCCATGAAAATTCTACCTTTGGCATTACAAAAAAATGTACTTATTTATAACTAATACATTTCTAATTAGTGATTCTAATAGGTACTACCTATATCTATACTAATAATAAAGATGATGAGTTAGTTTGTTTGTTTGTACGCGCTAATCTCTGGAACTCGGAAACCAGTCGGATTTGTGAAAATCATTTTGCAGTTGATGGCCTAATCCTTGAGAAAGGCTATAGGTTACCTATGTGTAAAATCACGGTAGGACTAGGAGCCGATTAAAAAGTAAGAAAGAACGCTAAGCGAAAACGAAGTAATAGCGCAGGCAGGCGATGCGATGCGACGTGGTGGGTCGGGGGAATAAGAAATTTCACGCGGACAAAGAAGGCAGAAGATAGTTTAAAAAAATATATATATAAAATAACATGTCTAACATTTGGTATTTCTATTTGGTTGATATGTGTTTGGGTGATGTATACAAACTGCCACTGCCACGTAAGACTGTTGAGGTTTGTCCAGACTAAACAGTGGATTGAGCACACATAAGTTGTCAAATCAAAGACGGTTGTGGTGCTACTGTTTACTATCCTGAGAGTATAGTTTCAGGGTTTCAATTACTTATTCTGTAGACCTTCTTTCTCCATTATTTATATGAGTCATTCCGAACTTATTACTTACCACCACAATAAATCTATTTATCATCAACGTCATCAAGGTACAGAAAACGTGTGTCGCAATTAAGTTGGGTGTCAGCATATCTTCTTCTGCTACACGTCTCTATCCGATCAGCCTTCATCTCAATAATCTTTCTAATCGTGTCCACATTTCTAATCTCACCAGAAATTACACCTCCATGAAATATAGTTCGATTTACAACCCCTAACTGGCTACAACAACGACTCTTTAAAAAAACATGTCAAGCTTAAATCTGTTAGCTGCACGAAAGGAAATATCGATCGCTTAGAAATATGTCCAAAGGTGCATTTAATATTCGTGCGGGTCAATTCGGGCAGGACAATCGATACAGGTAAACTGTCATGCTTTGCAGTGGTTCATCGTACGGGAGTCGACGGCGAAGGACTATTTAGGGCACTTTTGCTGATTGCTGGAACATGGATATTATATATGCGTAGGTATTTGTTGTACTTGTACAGAATCAAGTTCTTCTAACTGAATAGACAGCCGCTGTGTTGCTGGGGAGTTTGTTGCGCCACTTTTTCTTTCCAGTTAAAGCACTAGGAAGTGGTGAAAAGCGGGCGTTTTGGGGGACTGTTTTAGGTCATTATGACGTTCAAAAAGTGCTGAGTTGGAGCCTAGTTTGAATAAATGACTTGATTTTGATTTTGAGTGCACGTACTCTTCACAGCTCACACTCGTAACCCCTAGCCTCAACCTCAGAAACAGACATAGTCGTAGCCAAAAACGCCATGGGATGTTATATTATTAACATATTTGGGGTGGTTCTTTCTATACTGCATTGTTCTTTGTCTTGTTAGGTTGTTTCTTAGTAAGAAGTTGGTGAATAATGAGGTTTGTTGCAGGTTGGGTAGTGTTTTAGTTTCTGAGTATCAAGTATTTCCTCGCAAATTTGGGGACCTGCTTCTTTAACAGTTACTATGGTTAATCGTATCATTATTTGGTGCTTGTGGATTCTCAGTGAGATGCTATTTAGGTGTAGGTATATCCAAAGCATGGTTATAGCATATTAAGCATAATTAGCCAATAATCTTTCCAATGTTGGTACTCAGGCGTGCTCTTTCGAGAGGATAGGAAGAAGTGGGCTGTAATCCACCACGTGGGGCCAGTGCGGGTTGTTAGCTGTCGCACGTCTTCGAATGTTTGGTTCTAGGACACGACGGATTCCTCACGATGTTTTCCTTCAACGTTTTGAGAGCAGTGGTGATGAAATTATTTACAGAAAGTAAACCGCCTGATTTCGGACCCACGATCTACGGCACGTAAGTCGAAGTCGTCACCACTGGGCTACCAATGCTCTCTTATGCATGAGTATATTTTAGTTATTCTCAGGGACTATCTGCTCGCATAATAGGTAATAGCTCTGCCTGTATTATGTCCTATACAAATGATTAGCTTGTCAGCTCGGCTGCTAGCAGGTCTGACTTCTCAATCGCCGGATGTAGTACTTACCTACTTATCTCTCATGTAAGGGTTATTTAAATGCCAATTACTTAAAAACCTGAGGGGCAACCTCGTAATTTTAAGAACGTGTACAGTCTGATCTCAGTCTCAATCCCAAAAATTTTGACAAGTTTTTGGAAATTGATTGTAGCTGAGAAGAGATTGCGACTAGATTTTAAACGTTTTTAATAATAAGAATTAGCGTTCTGGTAGCTATTGTAATGTTTTACTTCATAATTCAAATAATAATTGGAAGCAATAATAGTAATAATAACTAGGAGCTAGTTAATAGTTATTTACTTATAGCATCTAATTATTTAATTGTAGTGTGTTGACGATACTTCTCAAGCATTTTAAATTATTATTTCCTTATATACATCGACTGCTATGCACATGTACTCATACAGGACACGTTTTATACATCTATAGTAAGTATATTATATGAATATTTAGTCATCATACTTTGTTAGTGCATTGATGCATAAAAACTAGTTTTCTGACTAGTTTTACATAGTATGGCCATCTTTTATAAGTATCGGTAAAAAGGATTCATGCTCGGTTCCTATAAACAAAAACGAATCGGTTTGCTTACCAATGGTAGCATCTTTAGGGTTCCATTACTTCAAAAGGAAAAATGGAAACGTTATAAGATCACTTCGTGGTCCGTCTGTCAAGACCTTCTTTCTCAGAATGCGTGGAGTTATCAAGTTGAAATTATAATATTAAGTAATCAGGGCTGCAATCCCTTGAAGCAGTGAAATAATCAATCTTCTAAGTCAATCCAGTCAAAAGATACGGGCGTTGTTCCGTTTATGCCGCATATTTTGAAAAACCTATAGGGTTCTTCCCGTTGACCTAGAATCATGAAATTTGGCAAGAAGCAATGTCATATAACACAAGTACGCGAGTCCGCGTGCAATAATAAAAATCGGTCAACAGCAGTTGACCGATTTTTATTATTGCTAAACGGGACATATAAATATATTCGTAAGCTAATTTTGTCTGTGATAGCTACTTCTATATGGGAGGGTCTACTATGCAAAGCTATGAGGTCTTTGCTTCATTATTGGTAAACATACAGGAGTCCTAATTTTAACCAATAACGATCCGTAAATTATAGGAATCGGTCATAATTGATCACAGGGATGGGAAATTGAACTAAAGAAATAATAAGTCTCAAGTCAATAAAAAATAATACCTTTCATAAGCTAAACTCTTTACTCCCAGCCTCTTCATCCTTCGACAGTAATATGTGTGCTTTCTATTAGCAAAAACTTCGGGGAAACTTGGACATCCAGCCACTGAGCTGGTTACATCAAAATCAAACCAAGATCGAGGCAAAAAACGAGGTCCCGTTACTGAATGGTCAATGGCCTTTGCAAGCAGCGGTACTATGAAGCTACCACCGTCAATATTTGCATTATTTAGTGACACCATTGGCAGAATAGATTAATTTACTCATTTATTTACTGCCTAGTGATAACGACCGCGACTTACGAATTGTAAGTCGTGGGTTCGAACCCAAGCAGGCTTATACTACTTACTTTATTTTAGTGTAAATTATTTTATCACCACTGCTGCAAAACGAGAAGGAAAATATCTTGTGGAACCCAGCATCCCATCCACCCTCCATCCCCGTCCTAGAATAAAAAAATCGAAGACATGTTACATCCACCAACCGGCACTGGGCCCGCGTGGTGAACTATGGCCCACTCCCTCTCACAGAAAGGGGAGGCCTGTGTCCCACCAGTGGAAAACATTATCCCCCACAACCACAGAGGTCCTGCAAGTGCTACCATGAGAAGTAAGTAAGTCAGGTGGTCTGTCAGATGGTCTTGCAGTCAAGACAGTATCTGACAGAGCACTGTCTTACCGACTCACTGATCACCATGATGCTGAAGGGTGCGTCATACTTACGAGTTGATTACTTAAGGAAGACAATCTTTCTATACTTTTTTTGCCTCATCATCATCATTGACAACCTTCTTCCACCCACTGCTTAGTAGCCTCCTTTGCGCCATGCTTCCCTGGTTTTGGCTAGTCTCGTCCATAATGTTGTCTAGCTGTACCTAAGTTTCTCCTGTAGAAGAAACTGTAAGGTGTGAATGCTGAACATTGCACCTAGTTATTCAGGTCCTAAGCACAGTTAGTGTTGAAGCGTGGTTGAAGCAGTCGTGACAGTAACTCAGTGTAAGAACGCCAGGTGGCGCCACGAGCAGTTCTAAGTAACGATCAGAAGCGGCCGCGATGCGTGCGCGCAGCCTGTAAGTACCACTTACAAACACGATGTTTTCACTTGTACTTACCCTGCAGATAGGTGGAAAGGTATTCTGGAAATAGATTTTCTTTGTTTTTTTGGTTTTTCACCTTTTTTCATAAACACTACACTACTCGGTTTTTTTTTCACTTATTTATTTATCTGATAACCTATTTAACAAAGATGTTCCTTCAGTATATTTTTACCAAACATTAATATTTATGTAGGTACAAAAAATACATAGATACAATACAAGTGTTTAGTAATCGACCAATGGACGATGAATTGTGTATCGAAGCAATAAAGACGTGCGCAGGATTCGAAGTAGCCATCTTCCGTTTTTGCGTTCGTAATGAAACGAATCTTAAAATAAAATCGGTTGTTACTCTAAAAAAAATAAATAAAACAACATGGTTAAAAATGTAGTTTTTAATTGTTTTTTTTTTATGAAGCGGATAAAGATAAAAAATATTTTCGGGTTTGGTTATCTTGTGTACCTATTATCTAAATGTTCATTAAAAATAATATTTACCTAACTTTAATCTTACTCGGATGGACACATACCTACTTAAATGCATTTTTTTTTGGCCGAACCAACTTTTATTTCATTAAACTATTACATTCTTATTAGCACAAAGAACCTTTATACTTTTATTTTTAAAACGGACGCTATAAAAAACAGACGCACATTTAAAAAAAAGAACAACGATTCGAAAATTAAATTAGCTTTCCTGTCCGACCATCAAACAAGAAGCCTCATCAGGCCACAATTCAAAATGGCCGCCTATTTTTTGTCTATTCACTAACGGCCAGGCGTGTATTAGAACCAGTTTCTTGCGTTTCATACACATAACCTTGTCATTAGGCGCGCCAAGTCATTTTTGAACATAGACTACAACCGCCAACTGCAATTTTTCAAACAGTCCATTCTTAATTTTATGTCCTACAAGATAAAGTTGCGTTTTGTTTGTCGCGGAGGGTACGTGTGACGTTTTGGAATGAGTGATGTTAGATTTTCGTCACACGGCACTACGTATCCCCTCCATGCGCAGTGGCAACGCACGGTAAATTGCTCTACATGATGGAGATATTTTTTTTTATTTTTTTTTTTGACTAGCTGCCCATTAGAAATTTTATTATACTGTAGATATGTGCGCATAAAAGTTGTATTAAAATATTATTATGATGTCCGTTTTATGAGTAGTGGCCGGTCGTAATGCAGATGTTCAAACTAAATTAGAGTCAATTTTTATCTAGATAAACTACTCGTAGGTACCTATACCAAAGAAGGAACAATTTTCCTATTATTATGTCGTATTTCTTATAACCATAAATCTTAACACCTGTTTATTATGCTAATAGCTTAGGTACGTATAATAAGTAGCTTTACTAATGAGTACAATTAATCAGCTAACAAGCCTTGCTAAAACGAATAAAATCCCATTAAAAGATGATGTCATTGCATATAAAATTAAATAACAGAATGGCATTTAAAAAATCTAATAATAGTAGCTCCCATCAAGGATACAACTATCTTGCGCGCTATCAAATGGTTCAAGAGACAAGGTGTCTTTATCTAATTCAATAGCACCCTTCCCACACGTAAACCAGCTTAATCTGAACTCCCGCCAACCATTAACATTCATCTATTACATCAGAACAGTTCAAACAGCCGTCCGCGCAACAGGTCAATTTAAATTAGTCGAACAACCGCTCTCGACATCACCCGAGCAATTCCGAACGCAGCCGAATGAATCTAACATGGCGTCCCGCGTCACGGTTTTGAGGTTAAGGTTTGACATTTCCAACCGTTCTAAACAAAAACTAGTTTAGTAAACATGTAATTTGCACTCTAACACATCGTTTTAGAGTTAATTTTCGCTCATTTGCGTGTTGATTATGAATGGATAAGGTCGCAAATGGCGCGCAACCGCTGTCATTTTCTTACGCCGGTCGTAATAAAGGTCTTGATCTTTACATTGAATTTGCTGCTACCGCGTTATTTAGCTTTGGTTTCGCGCGTGCGTAGTTCTCACGGATACATTGGTTCATTATAGCTGGTTAATAAAGGGCTGTAGTTTTACTTAGTCGGCTATTAAACCGGGTTTTTTTATGGCCGTGGTCTTCATATGTCTTTTGTTCGACGGAATTTTAATTAGGGACCCGTGGATCCATGAATTAGTACATTCTTCGTAGGGGAAAGGATACTTAACTTTGTTTGAGTGTGCCGAGAATTTTTTTTATAATGAGAGGGTATAGTCATTTGTTTCTCACGGAACGTGTGCCACATTTGGATGTAATCAAAAGGCCAATTCCCGTAAATTAAAACGTTCAAAATCTAGTCGCGGTCTCATCTCGGCGACAAACAAATGTCAAAACTTGTCAAAATGTAGGGAGATTAGAGGTATTTTTTGACAGAAAATTACGAGAATTGCCCCTCTGTAGTTTTCTAAATCAGCCTAGATTTATGTAAATTGTACTTTTATAAAACATATTATTATTATTTGTGTGCTATGCTAATGATTATTAACAATGCATATAGATTTAGGTACTTAATGGTAAAAACTGCTGTTAGCTTTGATCAAAGACTTTAAAAATAGGAAAGACGGCTAAAGGTATAATTAAATGTACTCAAATATGAATTTCATTAGGTCATTCCTACAATGGTCATCATAATCAGCCTGTAACGTTCCCATTGCTGGGACACAGGCCTCCTCTCTATGAGATAGAGCAGGCTGTAATCCACCACGTGCCCAGTGCGGGTTGGTAGATGTCACATGGCTACACATGGCTACGAAGTTTTGGTTCTAGAACACGACGGTTTCCTCACGATGTTTTCCTTCACCGTTTTGAGAGCAGTGGTGAAGATATAAATTACACAAATTAAAGTGCCTGTCTGAGTTCGAACCCATGACCTACAAATCGTAAGTCGGCGCCGTTACCACTAGGCTAACACTGCTCTAGTAATAATAATAATAATAATAATATCCCTGGACATTTCACACAGCACCATTTGTCCCAAGCTAAGCAACCTAATGCTTGTGTTATGGTAACAAGATGGCTGATAAACTACTTATATACAATTTTTTTTTTTTTTTTTTTTAGTGGTCATACCAAGTGATTATTTACCTGCAACAAAATCAAAAAAAAAGGAAAAAAAAGAGTTGCCAAAAATTCGACTGACTTATCTTACACAACACCATTATGTAGCGAAAGGAATAGATTGTAAACATTCGATTGTACGAAAATCGATCGGTCACGTAGTAAATCGATACGTATTATAAAACAATGCACTCTTATCACTGGCTGGTTATACTGGCAACACGACGCTGGGGCTCTAAGACGTTGCTTTTGACTAACGGAAACTAGGCTAGAAAAATTGGGTAAAATATTTACAATTCTGCATCTGATTCAGATTTTTAAGAGCGTTTATCCCGCGCGAACTGGCAACGTCACATTTAGCAGTTTTTCGTGATTAATTTATTAAATTTAAACCAAAGTACTTTTATGCCAAATACTAAATCGTTGACAGAACAGACAACAGCAGCAGCAATGCAACATAAAATAAAAGTGGATTATTGCGTTAAACTCGTTCAGTTTACTTGGTGAAATTAGCCCTAAGTCCCCCAGTCTCGGAAGCGTTATCAAATTACTAAATCAAGCCGCAAATCGATCGATGGATTGACCGATTCAAGAGATATATTGCTATATTTAACTCCACGACAGCCGTAAGTACCTATTTGCAGCAAAATATTCATTAGCAGACAGTGTAGAAGATGCTACTGCTTATCAGCCTGTAATAGCCCCGTCGCCACTTCAAACAAACGGGTAAAAAATCTCGTTTGAGAATACTTTTTGAAGCAGATATCTCAGTCATACAGAAATAATCCTATCCTCGTCGCCAATTGCGGAGGGCGAAAGCCTAGGACTTCAGAAGGAGAAATGAAGTGACAGGCTGACAGCTAGCTGGTAGCATACTGACGTTTATTTTACAAGTCAGGATTACAGATAATCAAGAGAACTACACAGGTATAACAAATAACTATATCGGTCTTGAAGAAACGGGGAAGCCCCCAAATATAAAAATCTTTGCTAACTTTTACAATGGGAAATACTAGCCTTATCCGCTAATGTATTAGGTAGTTGATAGCAGTTGATGTAATCCGGTTGTACCATTCATAATATATCACACAATGTTATACATCCAAATGATAGTAGATACAGCGTGAATCAGAAATGTGTGGTCATATTTTAAGGGTCAGACCATCATCACCAGTATTTCACATGGACCCACTACCTATCTGATCACCACAACCCAGTTACTGGGTAATACGATACCCCTTGGTAAGACTGGTTGTCAGACTTTCGGGCTTCTGACAACCCGTATGGACTGTCAAAGATCCACGAATGAAAGCCGGGACCAACGACTTAACGTGCATTCCGAGGCATTACCATCCTTATATACCAAGACCCCTTGTCTTGGTCTGTAAGGATGGTCGCCCATCCACTGACCAACTGCGGTTAGCGTAGCTTAACCTGATCGATCGATACATGCGGCTGTTTTTACTTGGCCACTAGCCGTCCATTAAACTCAATAACTGTCTCCGTAGGACCACATCGTAATCGCGAAAATAAAATTCAGCTATCGCATCCATTTTTTCTCATATGACCACACATTTCTGATACACGCTGCATATGCCAATGAATAACGTAGTTATCTTTGCATCCTTTGACGAGCATCCACGAACCTTTATTAGCGCTACTCACTTCAAAAGTTGAAAGCAAATCTAGTTTAGGGAAATTTCCGCCCTCCAAAATTGAATTATTGTGCCCTCGAAACGCGTCCTAGATACAAACATCCGTAGCCATTCGCCACACGTAGCTCCACTATTTTGTTCATAGGTTCCTGCCTTCATAGGTATACCTTCCTCTCTGAATAAATGAGAAACTTTACCGTCATAGAGGTTTAATTATAAACGATGATTAAAGTTAGGTGACGTTCAAACGTCAAAAATGTATGGTTAAACAGTCGCTAATTACTGCCTAACTTTAAGCAACGTTTATAAAAAAGTTGTTAATGCTTAAGGTAAAGGAATTATAATCTTGGTGGCGGAAGCATCTACCTACGTCATGGTGATCAATGCTTGATGCTTCTTCATTCGAAAATGGTTGTTTGGCCTGCTGTGAAATAGGTGCAGGCTGGTTATCCAAAAACTACAGTTTCTCATGCTTCAGAAGGCCAATTCTTGTAATTTAAAACGTTTAAAATCTAGTCGCAGTCTCATCTCTGCGACAAACAAACGTCAAAAACCTGTCAAAATGTAGGGAAACTAAAGGTATTTTTGATAAATTGAGACTGAGATCAGACTGTGAACGTGCTTAAAATTACGAGAATTGCCCCTCACATCTCATGGGCCTACTCCTTGCTTCTTACATTCAAGAATCTTTTCATACATGCTCGTTGGTGCGTGGTTTCGAGTACTTGTTTGTATTTGGAACAAACCATAAACACAGCGACATTTTATCGT
Source organism: Apamea crenata (assembly GCA_949629185.1). NCBI lineage: Eukaryota > Metazoa > Arthropoda > Insecta > Lepidoptera > Noctuidae > Apamea > Apamea crenata. The sequence continues at coordinate 3,294,922 of OX451375.1, forward strand.
TCTCACATTTGTGTTCTCAATTTAAAATCCGTTCGGGGAACACGAAAAGATAACAAAAATTTCCGCGCCAATTCCGCGGAAGGACACGCGACACGATGTTTGAATTCAGAACTGTTTCGGTGAACCACAACGTTTGTTTTTGCTGTTTGTAAAATTTTATTTACTCTACATTGATGCTTATTGTTTTTACAATAAGGTTGTAGCATTGCAGTACTGAATGTATTTGTAACTTTGTGATCGGTTAATTGCCGATTATTGTAATGATCTACAGATTGAATTCAGTTTTATTGTTTCCGCTGTAGACTATTTGGGAGTGAACTAATTGGCTGAATGATTGAATGAATGGTCAAGTCGGGAGCAAATTGCAAATTCAGCTGCCATTCTGTTCCAATAATTTATTTGGCTATTACCTACTTCGGCACTGAAATGTCTACCAATATTCATTACACTAAGTAACAATTGAAATGAAATATCTTTCAAATTCGATGACTGTACTTCGGACTGAGTATCCGTTTGAAATCATTCTACGATTTCAAGCACTAGTTTGATGTTCTATTTTCATTAAAGAAAGAAAATACCTTTATTTGCGGCAAACATGACGCATAAAAAAACGAACAAACACACAAAAAAAATAACAAGTTGGGGGTAAACATGCGTCACATTCACGAAAAACGGCCATCGCTCAGCATAATGCTAAGACCCAATACGAGACAGAGCCCCAGCGCTGGTTTTCAGCGGCAGCCGGCGTTGACGTGATGACGGCAACCGGTTAACTTCCGGTAAAGGAAAATATCGTGAGGAAAGAAAACGAAAATGCGGAACCAACGACACCGACTTCCGAAATTAAAGTTATTTTTCACTTTGTAGATTTTTTTTTGGAAGTCTTGTTTTTTTTTGTAAAAAAGTTTTTGTTTCCATCTGGAATTTCTTAGGAGCAGGCTGGAGTTTAAATTTGTGTCCAGTTGGTGCCAATAGGCTCTCTCCCTGTTAAACATACATAATTAACTTTAAAATGTGGGTTTACTATAGATGGACCCCTGCCTAATCCTTTAGGGTATACAGGTGTGATGTTATGTTGATTTCAAAGAGATATTACCTATTTGTATAAACATGGTAGTTTCTGAGTAGAAATGATAGTAAACCTTAATGATCTGACAAGTGAAATGCTATAAACCTCATCGTTCAAATATATGAAGTTGTTGCGCAATTAGCATTTCTACTAACTTATTAGAAAACCGACTGATTTCGCGACTGGTTCCCGTGGCCTACTCGTTTGTGACTTCATAGATTCTGCTTTTGGTGTTTACTGTTTCAAGAAATAATTTCTAATGACATTCCATTTGAATTCTGATCTCATTGAAGAGTTAATCCCATTAAATTCGTCCAGTGATAGGTAACAGCTGCGACTTACGAATTGTAGGTCGTGGATGCCGTGCATACTGAGCCTCAGGGGAGGCCCTCCCCAGGGATGTACCTTACAGACTTTGCACAGAGGGGGGTTCCGGAATTGGTATTTTAAAAGGAACCGTCCCTTTGTGCGGATGGTGATCACTGGGGTAGTTTTAGTGAGGTAAAAATCCCACACTCCCTGACCCCCCGGAGGTCGGGTGCCTTCTGAAGGTTTCCAACCGAAAACAAAAAAAAAAGGTCGTAGATTCGAATCCAGCCAGACGCTTTACTCTGTGTAAACTATTTCATCACCACTGCTCTCAAAACGGTGAAGGAAAACATCGTGAGGAAACCGGCCTGTCCTAGAACAAACAAAATCTAAGACACGAGACGTCGGGCGGCGGGATCGTCCGAAAGGGTTACCGCTGCCCTGGAACAAAAAGGGCTAAGGAAGGAACACGGGTGGCTTTTAGTCAGTAAGAGTCTGACACTCCCTCCCGCTCCACTCAGAGCGGGAGGGAGTGTCAGTGGTCATTTGATGATTTCCCATCCTCAAAAAAAAAAAAAGACACGAGACGTCTACCAACCCGCACTGGGCCCACGTGGTGGATTACGGCCTCCGCTCGCTGAGAGGAGGCCTGTGTCCCAGCAGTGGGAACATTAAAGGCTGATTATGCTAGGTAATCCTACAAATAATTTTCCTTTACCACTGGGTCACCTCAGCTCTCCATAGTCTGACTTTTGTGTGTAGGATTGGTTACGTACAAGTTAAGGTGTATTTCTGGTTTTTCCTCCATAACTTCGTGAGCGATGGCACGATTGACTCCAATGTGATCACGTTTGTAATGGTACATGACTATGATGTGTGGATGACCTTGGATTGACCTACTATGGGTATTGATGTGAAATCTGCAAATGCATTTGAACAGAAGGTCAATTCCCGTAATTAAAAACGCTCAAAATCTAGTCGCAATCTCATCTCAGCGATAATCAATGTCAAAAACTTGTCAAAAATGTAGAGACGTTAGAGGTATTTTTGACAGATTGAGACTGACTGATGTTAGTGAATCAGTCACTCAGGAATCAATCAATCAGAAGTCGATCTGCCGGTCGATTCTGTAAAAATCTCACCGTGGAAACTCAAGTGAAGTGAGCTTGATGTGAGTTGTCAGTAGTGTCAATCCCTAGCATTATTTAGAATGACAGCTCACTCCACGCTCACTTCACCTGAGTTTTCACGGTGAGATGGTTACAGAATCGCACTGCAAAAGTCAGTCACATTCACACATCACGTTCACGTTCACGTTCACAGTCTGATGACTGTGAACGTTAAAATTCCGAGAATCGCTCCTCTTATAGGTGAGTAGGAGACGTTTCTTATGATGCGTTCCCTGGGTGGCATCATCCCTTGGTCTGGCAGGAGACTAGGCAGTGGTAGCACTTTTCGAACTTTCCATTAGGTAGGTCGTCAATCAATTAATTTGCTAAACTATCACATGAAAGGACCTCGTCAGACGGACAAAAAGTTATCTTATAAAGGTTTAGTTTTCTTTTTATGGTCGCGAAAAACGTAATAACACTTTGCCCGACCTGGAAATCAAATTTAGGAGCGGATGCCCAACAGGCCGCTTACAACCACTGATCCAATGAGGCAGTACTGCTAATCTAACTTACTGATCTGAATTTAAGGATTCTACGGTCACCAAAGCAAGTAAGTAAGGGTTGTCGGATGTAGTCGGAAGTTTAGTAAGAATCGGATGGATGTTTTCGAATAAAGTTGAATTGAATTAATAGAAAACAAATAGTTAATTTATAAAATTAAATTTCATTCGAATACATTCATCGGTTTCTTACCAAACTTTAATTATATCTGACGACCATGGTTACTTATCTCTTTTGGTTACTATACATACAGATTTCAGATTCCCTAGAGACGAGGATTTACTCCTGAATGAACACATAGTGTCCAAACAAAACAACAACCTGTTACACAAACCACGGACACAGTTATAAAATAAATGAGCTGTCACATCCCTAGAACAGACAAATCCACAATTGTTAAGAGAATTATTAAATAAATGCCGCTTTGAGAGCGGCGTCGGCTTTAGCTCGCGTTAGGAAATTAAAGTTCCGACTTGTTTCGATACCAACTCGGCTCACGGTTGCCGTAAATATGTAAGTATTGTTTAATTTAAATGAGAGACGCTTTTGTTTGTGACTGTACGTTGTTGGGTAGAGGAAACGCTATTGAAGAATTAAAATTAATATTGAGAACAAGCAGCCTCTCGTGTGGACATTAAGAAAAATCTCAATTTTAGGTTATTAACACAATCTAATCATTATGGTAATGCATAAAACATAAACAAAACTCTACTGTTGTTTTCATGATGGTAGGCTGAAATTACAGAACACCACATGACATTAAATGTTCTATCCTTTTAAAAGTGAAAGTATTTATTGTGACCCGCACAGATAGATCACCAACTAAACAAAAAACAACTTACGAGTTGTAGGTAGTGGGTTCGAACCCAGGTGGTATCATCACCACTGCTCTTAAAACGGTGAAGAAAAACATCGTGAGGAAACCAGCTTGTTCTAGAACAAAAAAAAAACATGTGACATCTACCAACCCGCACTGGGCCTGCGTGGTCGATTACGGCCCACTCCCTCTTGAAGAGAGGAGGCCTGTGTCCCAGCAGTGGGAACATTATAGACTGATTATGCTACACACATAGTTATCCCTAATTTATTTTAAGTATAAGAATCTATTAAAGCTTTCAGGAAATACAGGCGTCATAATAATATGCTAGGTACGACATTTTTCTTTCCCTCAGATTTCCCAACACTGTTACAAATCTACCTACTATTCAAAATCACTAGTTGCAGCTAGTTTTTTTACCCAATTCTTAAGCAAAATAAACCACATTTTACTCAACTACAAACAGCAGAACATCCCTATATATCCTATTTAAATAGAGCAACTCCCATTCTCCCACACGTTCGGCTCTCGGCTTTCGGCGTTCGGCGTGTAAAACCGTGTTGAACTAAAATCTGTGTGTACTGTGTACTGTGTTGGCACTCGCAGTCGGTACCGAATCGCAGACACAACAACGATACCGGAACTTGAGACTGTTGTGGGCAGAAGTGTTAAGGAGTTTGTGTTTTAGAATATTGATAGATTTATTTATTTATATATTTATTACAAAATCCACAGCTCTCTAAAATTTTGCCTTAAATATGTAAGCTGGTCTTACAGCCAATTACGGATTTACAATTTACTAACTATACAAATACATGCAGCAGAAACAAACATACAGAGCTATGTGAAATGGTAGCACCAACTAAGCATTTCTAAGTGTACAGTGTGTGTGTGTATTTATTTTATTAAGTTCACCAACAATTGGTTACACTGATACAAACACATATTTTTTTTTAAAAGTAAATTAACGGTGCAACAGTTACTTAAAGGTAAAAAACTAATAATACTCATGTATATCATAGGATATAAAATAATTCTAACTGAATAACAAAGAAAATTAATAAACGGCTCTTCCTCTCTCTCTACTTATTTAAAAATTTGCTGTGCCCGACAGGGTCCATAATTGTTTGTATTATATTGGTTTTATTTATCATCTGTAAATTGTACCTACATTATGGATTAAACGATTTGAGATTTGAAACTACTACTGCTAATTAAAGACAACAATTACTAATAATTGGAGAAATAAGCTACATTGCACGTTTGATACGTTCATCATTTTAGATTTATCGAATTTAGGTCTTAGGGGAGAGATATCATGAAAGGGAAGGGTTTTGGAAAGGATAATTCAAATTACCAGTTAATTACCCGTTTGTCTGGGTACTTAATGTAATTTTGCTAAGTGGGAAAATTGGTCGAAAATCTCCTGTTTTGTCCTAACATTTGTCAAACACGATAATATATACTTTTAAACTATGTGTGTGTGTGTTTAAGGTAGAGTAATTTCAAACTTATAATAAGAAGTAACTCAATATGACTTTGATCCTAACATTGCGCGATTGTTTTTTGCCTGTATGCGACAAAACACTAGAAAAAACTAAAAAAAAACCTATTAAGTTACTTGTTAGGAAAACTTAGGCTTTCCCCGTATTTGCTTATCCCAGATGTTACTGTAGCGGGTAGCGGGATCGTCCGAAAGGGTTACCGCTGCCCTGGAACAGAAAGGGCTAAGGAAGGAACACGGGTGGGTTTTAGTCAGTAAGAGTCTGACACTCCCTTCCGCTCCACCCAGAGCGGGAGGGGTCATTTGATGATTTCCCATCCGCAAAAAAAAAAGATGTTACTGAAACAATTTTTTCCAGCAAAACCAGTAAAAGGTGGCCTTTTAAAAGACCCTTCGTAAAATAGGTAGGGGTCGTAAGCATGTAGTACGTATGCGTTTTTGGGTCTTTTAAAAGGCCTGTCGCAGTATCTGGGATAATTATAAATAGATTTGGCCTAACTACGCAAAATAACAAGTTTCTAACAGAGAGTTTACTTTTCAGCCTTAAATAAATTATGTCAACAATACAAATTCGCTAACACTTCTCTCCCCGCGTGTCCTCGCGGCGGCCGCTAGCCGCGTCGTCAGCGGAATCTGTCGAGATTACAGCCGAAACTGTACCGATCTGCTGCACCTGTTGACTGGCTCCGGCGAACGTACGACGCGACTGTATCGAGCTAGTTTTACTGGGGTTGTGTTATTTAGATTTAGACACGTGTTTACTTACCTAAATAAAATAGTTTGGGTGACATTTTCTTGGAGAAATTGGGTAGTGGGGGAGGTTGGGTTTGAGTTTGCTACTTACTTCATCTTTCTGACTGACCGACCCCTTGATAATTCAAAAGTGCTGTAACTGGTTTAAAAAAAAAAACAATTAAAGGCACGGGCCAGTAATTGGTTTCAAAAGTTTGAATTTGTTTTGGTGTAATTCAAAAGTTTGAATAAGGCAATGAATACTTTGAGTTTGAGTCTTCTGTAAACTAAACACTTGACTTGAGCTCATCTCCAGCACCCTAATTGCGTAACACACTATCAATCTCAATCTGAATCAGTTTGAAGGATATTGCTAATCCATTGCTTCATATATTTGAAAAATGTATCAACGTAAATGACGCAATGATTAATCTGTCAAAATGAATCCAGTCCTCCTGTTAGTTTGTTACGCAGTTACTTAGTTGCCCTTTTCGATGTAGGAAATGAATATCCAGAGTCTTCGTAATCATCAATTCTCGTAATTAAAAACGTTCAAAATCTAGTCGCATTCTCATCTTAGCGACGATCAATGTCTATGTGCGTTATAAATTGATTGAAACATATCTATTAGGTACGTTTTACTATGACCACCTCTATAAATAGATTGACCCCTTAAGCCCCGATTCATCGTCTATTTTAAAATCACGTCCCCACTAACTTCGTCCTACTTTCCGGTTTCAGGCACACCATTGATTTTTGGTCGAACAACAGCTGGTAGTAAAAAATACACATAGTTCTTAATTACATGAATATACTGTTTTTCTATTACTGAGCTGAAAGCTGAATAACTAGGTCGTCTTTGCCAAAATATTAAAAAAATGAGTATGGGCGATGTAAAAACAGAAAATTACCAATTTTGGATGATTTTGGTTCTAGGATATGCCGGTTTCCTCACGATGTTTTCCTTCACCGTTTGATGGTGAATGTGATTTGAGTGGTGATGAAATTATTTATACAAATTAAAGCGCTTGCCTGAGTCCGAACCCACGACCTACAATGCGTAAGTCGGGGACATTACCACTGGGCCACCACGGCTCTCTCACTTATTTAAACAAAAACAAAATAAAATCAAAAAGAGGAATATTAAGTAATAATTATGACAAAGTTACGTGTAAACTTAAACATACATAGAAAATATAACCAAACAAAAGAAATTTCACTAAAACGGTGACACTTGAAAACCTACCTAGCAGGGCATTGTACCAAAATCGTAACACGTTATAACATAATAGTAACCACGAAAACATGCAACTACCCTCACAACAGACTGTTTCGAGCGGGTTTCAGCTGAAAATTTCAGGATAATTACGGATAGTGCAATTTTACAGGCGGTTTGCGAACTTAAATACTCTATTTTGCCAAAATGGAACGAAAAAAGTTTAAAAATGAGGGTAGGATGAAGAATAGGGATAATGTTAGGCGGGTAGGTAGATCTGGTGTAATTTGAGGGTAGGAAGCAGTAGTAAATAGGCCTAGATGGTGGGTAGACGTTAATTGAGAGGTGATTATGGATTTTTGTGGAGATACTTTACTAGCAGCGCGGTGTCGATCCCATGGGAATAGCGGAATGAAAAGTATCCTTTGTGTTATTCGGATGTAAGTTATATTATCTACTGTAAAGTTTCATCATAATCCGTTCAGTAGTTTTTACGTGAAACAGTAACAAACATCCATCCATCCATCCATCCATCCTCACAAACTTAATATTAGTAGGAAGTGGGATTTACTGAACAAAGAAATATTAGTCTGCCTCTAAAATACAAAAAAAAAAACAATAAAAGCTTTTGAAACTGTTATTGGCCAACAATTTAAATTGTCTAAAATTTTCTTATCCTAACATGAAAAATCTCTACGCATATTTCTTCAGATCATAATCAGTCTATAGTGTTCCCACTACTGGGACACAGGCCTTCACTCTCCGAGAGGGAGTGGGCTGTAATTTACCACGCGGGCCCAGCGCGGGTTGGTAGATGTCACATGTCTCCGAATTTTTGGTTCTAGAACATGGCCGGCTTCCTTACGATATTTTCCTTTACCTTTGTGAGAGCCGTTGGGATTAAATTACCAACACAAAATAAAGCCTGACCGGATTCGAACCCACGACCTACAACTCATAAGTCGAGGCCTTTACCTCTGGACCACCACTGCTCCTTAATTTTTTTATACATCCATCCCTTTTTCCGTGACCAGTCATAAAGTTAATCACACCAGTACAATTTTCAGTAACATTACCAAAATACCCTAGTTCGCTGAATCACTTAAAAAGCGCTGTCCGTTTCATGCAGCCTAATTTCCTTTGTCGTTTAGGGAAAACAAAAAAAATGCAATTTCCCCGAATGTCGCGTCACGTCACGAGTAGCTCCGAATAGTTCCGAGTGGACACGAAACTGTCGCAAAACACTTGACTATATCTAGTTGCCGTAGTAACTAGTTAGCCGAAATGGATCGCGACTAAAAAAACTTAGGAGTGGACTTGTAAAAAAAATCGCAAAAAAATTTTTGGTTACTCAAATCAAATTATTTTTTAATTTCAGGAATAGACATACATACTAACACTATAGTTTCTCTGTTTTAATTTAGTATTTGAACTAATATTATAAAGAGAAAATATTTAATTTTTTGTATAGAAAGAAGAAAGAAAGAAAATACGTTTATTACGTACGTACGTTACGTTTGTATGTTTGTTTGTTACTCTTTCACGCTAAATGGCTGAACGGATTTGGGTTAAATTTGGCACATGGGTAGATCATGACCTCAATTTTATCCGGTATTTCTACGGGATCGAGGCTTATGCGGGTAAAACCACTGCTTGGCTTGTCTAAAATAATAATCATTTAATTCATTGTTTGTTTGTAAGTTGTATTCTCTGAAAATACTGATCCGATTAAAAAAACTGTTTCACTTATAGAAAGCTAATCTGTTACCGAGTGCCATAGGATAATTGTTTTATGATATAGTTGACTTCCACGCGGACAAAATCGTGGGCAAATGCTAGTTATGGTATATACAGCGAATGTTATGAAGAACTGGCGAAATGTTTGTCTGCTATAGGTGCACCTCTGCAGAACCCTTCGGGAAATACAAGCATGATGTTTTGTCAGTCAACAGCTAAAATGGTAGTCCACAATCTAAACTTCACGTCAAAGTCAAGTGGTTAAGTAATATTCTCATGTTAGAAAGCAAACCATGGAAATAAGCTTTATCAATAGGTTTCAATGTCTACTTCTTTCACTTCCTATTCTGTGTGTTGTGGATTAAAATCTACGAGTGGTGATACTATACAGGCTGGCAGGGTCATCGACGCGCAAACTGTAACCATGAATTCAGCACATGAATCTAGACCCTCTAACGTAGAAACTTTAGTCCGTTATCAAAAAAAATCAAAAAGCTGTTTCATAGAAAACCGTGAAAATGTATGAAACAGCAATCTTTTTGTTTAGTAACCGAAGAAAAATGTCAACTCGGGATTTCGGAATCATGTCCCTGCCACCCTGTATGTCCAATGCACTTTGGGAAGTCAGCACCTATATCGCCTGCTGATTTGTTAAAATCTTATCGTTTCATGAGCTGTTCTCAGTAAATTATTATTATTATCCATTAATGTCCCACTGCTGGGCAAAAGCGTCGCTACTCTCTTTCCACCTCTCTCAGTCCAGAGCTGCCAAGGACCATAAATGATAAATGATTTTATTTTGTAAGTGGTTTGTAGAAACACTTTTACACGTCAATCATATTTTAAAACTAGATGAGGTCGACGTTTCCTGACTAGTCTGAGAGGAAAGGCCGTAACAAACTCAGAGGTCACAGTCTCTTTTAAAATCCAGACATAATCTTGGTCAGATCATATGAAGATCATGCAGGTCGATGTCTGAGATGGTCTTCTGAGGAAAGAACCACACAGATTGAGAGGACCTGTCCAGTCAGTGCGCGCATTTGTCAGAAATCGTACAGCTCAACTCAAAACTTAAGGAGCTCAACGATTCGACGAACAATACCAAAAAAAAGGACATTTGGGTAGGCCACATAAATTACTCAAACTGCCAGACCATGACAAAACTAAGAGAACAGTGAGAAAAATAAAATATAATAAAAATGAAGTGACCCACATAGTCTTCACATTCACAATAATTAAAATAATAGAATAGAATACTTACCAATCTTTTTTAAAGGAGTCCAGCTCATCCCGCCATCTCCTGCCGGCCTGCCGCGATGTCGATGTCGTTTCAGTAAATAATAAGCTATTATTTAGTAGACAAGAGTATCTTAAATCATCATGAACAGCCTCTAGCAGTCCCCTGCTGGACATAAGCCTCTCCTATTGCACGCCATTCAACTCGATTTTGGGCCATCCTGCGAAGGTCGTGTCGTATGGTCGTGTCTTAAATATCATTGTAAAATAAGGAACGGTCCCAAAAATAAAACAAAAATTGTGTCAACTGCTCCATTCCACTCCAAACACGAAAATTTTTCGTAAATCGCTACCTACCCACTTTGAGCGAGTAAAATTCGTGGAAAAAACTGAAAGCCGCGCCGGCCGGGCGCCCGGTAGCCAACGACGGGCTAAAACGAGAAAAACGAGTAAGTCAACGGCGAAAAACAACGAGATATTGACGAAAAACGAGAAGCGGTGTTGTGTCGTGGCCTCCGTAAGTGGGAATGCTATTGAAACCTGGATTTTTTTACTCCATTTTGGAGGTTAGGGATCCGTTTTGATGACGCTTCTATTTAGGTCGATTGTACGTTTTCATTTAGGGCTCGTGGCTCAATAACAACAGCCACAGGAGGTGATCTTTAAGGATCGCTGGCCGAGGTCATTCCGTGGATGGGTGGCCATCCTTTACATACCGAGACGTCACCGTGCATTGAAAAAAACGTTAATCAATTGGTCCAGTTCTCATTCGCGGATCTTCGACAGTCATTACGGGTTCCCCAGTAACTGGGTTGTGGAGGTCAGATAGGCAGTCGCTCCATGTAAAATACTTGTACTCAGCTGCATCCGGTTAGACTGGAAGCTGACCTCAACATAGTTGGGAAGCAACATACATAGCAGGTGATGATGATTGATGAAAGGTGCTGTTAAAAGTGAAGTATAAGAACTAAGACTGATATAAACTACATTCATTACCAAACTTAGCTCTATTATAGTTCTTTGGAGGTATGAGGAACAGGGTGTAAAGTTCACTCAACCTCCATTGAAAAGGGAGGATCCTCCGACCAGACGGGTGTTATGTCTGGCGGGCAATTGCCCCATGATTGATATTGAGAAATTGTATCTATGCTAATTGTACGGTAAACTCTGCTTGCGAGATGCAGGATTTGCGTGACGTCAGTATGACGCGTTGTTCGCATGTGGCGTTGTAGATGCCGCTACAGTTCCATTATATCTTACAAGCAGAACTGTGTGAACTGTGTAAAGTGAACTTTACAGAACAGCGGGGTAGTTGCGTAACACGCTACAGTAGCAACGGGTTTAATTTTGACAGTTCATCAACATTCATTGCGTTATTCACGTTGTTGAGCAGACACATTTTTCGAACATATGAAGCAATCGAGTATCAATATCTATGAAAATGATTCAGATTGAGATTTTGTGGTTCATAAAGTTATTCCCAAAACCGCGGAACCCAGTTCTTTCAGCGATACCATTTTAGCAAGTAATCGCGATGTGGCGTGCTTAACAAAAGTAAGCGTTTACCTAGTTTACAGTATTTTTGTGTGGTTTCGTGATTTTGGCTGCAACAAAATGTTATTTGTGCACATAATCATAATTTTGAAGTTATTTTAAAGCTGACATAGCCTTGGTATGTTTGACTGAAATTCGATATTTCTATGTCGGTCTTGACATCTTGCGCATTCATCACATTAAAGACTAGCTGCGCCCCGCGGTTCAACCCGCAAAGTGTCGATCCCGTGGGAATATCGGGAAAAAGTATTTTATGTGTTAATCCTGGTTATAAACTATCTGTGTGCACAAATAAAATTTTGTTGTACCAAATTCGAAGACATCTACCAACCCACACTGCCACTGGGCCAGTGGGATAGATTACAGCCCACTCCCTCTAAAAGAGAGGAGCCTTGTGTCCCAGCAGTGGGAACATTATAGCTGATTATGCTATCAAACTCAAACTCAAACTCAAATCATTTAATTCAACTAAACCAATTACAGGCACTTTTATACTTACTATGTTATGCTTTACGCTAATTTTAAATGCTAAGCTAGTTCCTTTGTCTGTCATTCCAAGAAATATTCAAAGTAAATAAATACAATGAAGTTATTACAGGGTTAGCATATAATTACGGATTAGTTTCAGCTGGTTACTTTCCCTCGGTAAATGATATACAATTGGTAATATTAATCACTGACTCAAGTTCTGGAAGGAAGCTTAATGACAAAGTCGCTGGTTTAAATAGAAAATTATTAGCTTGCGTTTTCATTTTTTACTAGCTGCGCTCCGCGGTTTCACCCGCATAAGTTTCGATTCCGTAGGAATATCGGGATAAAAAGTATCATATGTGTTAATCCGGGTTATAAACTATCTGTGTGCCAAATTTCATCCAAATCCGTTCAGTAGTTTTTGCGTGAAAGTGTAATAAACATCCATCCATCCATACAAACTTTCACGTTTATAATATTAGCAGAATTACTTATTCTATCCATTCGTAAACAGCTTAAATATTATGAATAATTAACATTAATTAATTACCTAAACAAAACAAAAACCAAACCAAAAACACGCTGACCGCTCGTAAGTACTTACTAACTCAGCTCAGCACCAAAACTGGTTGACCTAGATTCTAGACCTTGTGTCCATTCTAGACTACCTAAGCGATAGGTTAATATAATTTGTGTCTAGATTCAGAGAATAAAATTAAATAATAACTAGATAATATTGTGATTATGATCTTTATAAAGATCTCTATGACATATACTTTTGTATGCCACGTTGTTGGTCTGGTGGGTGGTGTGGGGTCCAGGGGGTCCACTCCGAAGTGCAAAGTGCGAATGTTCGGATCGGACCGACACATGGCCGAACTGAATATTATTGAAAAATGCGAAAAAAGTTCGGATCGGCTCAGTTGGGTCGGGACCATGGTCAATCCTATTCAAAAGAGTGTAGGATCGGGACCGACCGAACCAAATAGTAACTGCGTAACATGAAATGGCCGAACATTCGGCCGATACTACTTCGGAGTAGACCCCCTGGATTCGATTCCCAGTTAAGGAAAAGTGTTAGTGGTTTATGCGAATGGATTTTTTTAGGAGCAGTCTAGAGACTAGATTTCTGCCTGGTAAATGGCACTAAGCTCGCTTTATATTATGTGTAACATAGAACTGGCTAAATGTGTGTTAACTAAGGTCTCTGTCTACCCCTTCGGGATAAAATGGCATGATGTTATGTTAATGTTGTAATTTTTCTAAATGTCGTTATGGTTCTGTAATTAAGAGATTCACTTCACGAGCACGAGGTCGCGAGTTCAGATTTGGCAAGTGACTTTTTCAATGTCATTTTTTATTTAAACGTCAATAAATAATGAGAGAACCACTGACTTACTTCGGAAACCTGGACTCAGTGATCTGGAATTCGTAAACCCTAGGCCCAGCCAATCGATTCTGTAAAAATCTCACCGTGAAAAGTTATTATAGGTGAAGTGAGCTTAGCTGTCAATAGTGTCAATCCCTAGCACTAGTTGGAATGACAGCTCACTCCACGCTCACTTCACCTAAGTTTTCACGGTGAGATGGTTACAGAACCGCACTGCAGATCTCTTCTATCTTGGTATTGTTAACCTGACTGTGGACATCGCCGACGAACTCCCTGATCCCGTTTTTTGAGTGTATCTTCTCGAAGCGTGGTGATCAACTCTCGTTCCTTCTCCTCATTAGATCACTTCAGACCTTTCTATGTTGTGGGTTTGGTTTCCCCACTTAGTCCTGCAAGTGGGCCATTGTGCGTGGGCCATGGCGGCCGTCGGTGGTTATTCCAACCAGCCCACCTCCCTCCAGAAGTTAATTAGGGCGACTATAGACCTTTACCTTGCGAGACAGCATCTCGTCCTGTCTGTCACACTGTCTAAGCCTCAGTTACTGCCCAAACAAGTCGACCTAGATCCCAGACCTTGTGTCCATTCCTAGGCCGGGCGATAGGCGATTATATTTCGTGCCTAGATTGAAAGGACACGTGTCTGAATCATGGTTATCTAACAGAGTTTGTAACTATTAGTGTTTGATGTAATTTTAGTCTGACATGCCAGATTTGGGGCAATGCCTTTCATAGCGTAAATTGAAAATCATTATGCTTCGTTAGTATAGTTTTAGGTATAAAATGTTGCATGTTATTTTATCTGTTGTCACGTAAATCATTATTAACAAGCTGAGCCCTCGACTTCGTTCGCGTGTAGGTATCTCGTAAAACAATAATGTGTATCTTTAATCATTCTTTTTCTAAAATAACAGTGGTCTAACTTACTCTTTATAACATCAGCTATCTGCCAGTGAAAGTCCAGTTAAAATCGGTCTAGCCGTTTCGTAGATTAGCTGGAACAAACAGACAGACAAACATTTTAAAAATATTGTTTATTGTTGTGTGTGAAAAAGCTGCTATTTTGACATAACAGACACTAAAATTGTATTTATTTGTATTGATTTATTTATAGCTTTAAGGAGATAAAAGTTACTCAAAAGATATAAAAAAGTACCTCTATCCAGTCTATATCTAAATAATTATATTTTCCTTTTTTGAGATGATATTCATTTTAGAGTAATTCAAGACGACCACGTCAATAAAACACCCCAAATTTAACCTAACTTAAATTAGATTAAAACAACTCACAAGAACAGTGTAACTACTAGCAATTTACACATAAACGAACTAACATAAACCTATAAAAATATAAACAAAAATCTCGTCTCGTCCTAAATATCAAATAACGCCACGAGGCACAAACTAGCGTGTGAAAACAATACTTAAATATTTCGCACGCAATTAGATATTCTGGCTAAAACGACAGTTTGTGTTGTGGAATTATAAACTTCTAATGTCTATAGAAAATCCTACTTCTTACTAATATTATAAACGTGAAAGTTTGTGAGGATGGATGGATGTTTGTTACTCTTTCACGCCAAAACTACCGAACGGATTTGGATGAAATTTGGCACACAGACAGTTTATAACCAGGATTAACTGGCAGATAGCTGATGTTATAAAGAGTAACATGAGCTACTTTTATTTTATAAAAAGAATTAGTAAAGAGACCCATTATTGTTTTACGACATCCTCGCGAACGAAGACACTAATCTACATGGTCCTCACATGATCTGACCAAGATTGTGTCCTGGACTTTAAAAGCGACTTTGAGTTTGTTTCGCCATTTCTTCTCATGGGTGGGTAGTCAGATAGGAAATGTCGACATGTACTTAGCTTTTTTTATATATTTATAAAACAAACAATTTAATTTCATTTATCCCCATCTATTTAAGGTCGGCACAGCCCAAAACGCCCGCCCTTCGCTTCTTCCTAGGGCTTTAGCTGGGAAAAAGGGGCCCAACAAACTCCCCAGCACCCTAATTGTTTAACACACTTAATCTGGAGGATATTGCTAATCCATTGCTTCGTATGTTTGAAAAAATTATCTATGCCTTTTTGTCCCGGTAGCACGTTCCCGTGAGATAATTTCCGATAAACACGAGGAAAGCCGCGAGCAGAAGCTAGTAATAAACTATTAATCAGACTGACCGTCTGTGTGCCAATGGGGAAAAAGATAAAATTAATTAAGACTTTTTTTTCCCCATTCTATATTAGGTTATCATCGTAATTAATACTCCTGTCCTTATCTCAATTTATTTGGGTTCGACCAGGCGTTATCTACCTATAGACTCTTCCAAAAGTATCAAGAAAGAAAAAGTATTTATTGCGACTTGCGAGTTAAAAAAAAAATATTATTTTAAAAAAGTAGCAAAAAGAAAAAGGAAACAGAATGCCGTATCGATATATATCTAAGGGCTCCTATCTCAGCATGGTGCTGCGAAATTTAAAAATTAAATGTATGACCCGATGTAATGTCACGGGCAGTTATAATAAATAATAAAATAGATATATTTATAATACAATAGATATATCAAAAGGCTAATTCTCGTAATTTAAATAGTTCAAAATCTAGTCGCAGTCTCATCTCAGCGACAAACAAATGTCAAAAACTTAGCAAAATGTAGGGAAATTAGTAGTATTTTTTGACAGATTGAGACTGAGATCAGACTGTGAACGGTCTTAAAATTACGAGAATCGTCACTCAGATGAAAATGGTAACAAATGGATCAGATAACGCTGAAAAAAAATCTTTAAGTGGTTTTTTCTCGAAATGGCATTTTAGCGGTTCAGTAATTTGGCCTTTCCAGTGACGAAATAATAAAATAGGTAATAAATATCACATGAAAATGCTAACAAATGGATCAGATAACGCTGTGGATGCCAATGTGTAGTGTCACTAACAAAATGAGTGCTTTGATTTAATTATTTGAATACTTATACCCGAAATTCTCATTTTAAATTAGGTACTTTAATGACGATTTTATTTCATTTGACAAATGAGGAAAATTTAATAACCTCACTTTTCGTAGATTGTTTTTCAATTACAATTTGGTAATGTAAGTAGCATAAACAATAATTGAGGGAAAAAGTGTTGAGATATAAATATGAAACCTAAATACAGACAAATGCGTTTTACCTTGTAAGAATTTAACCGGAAAAGGGTTTGTTTACACTTTTGTCTGCTAATTTTGAAACAGACTATACGTCATTTTCTTCTATCGGCCGCCATATTAGTGTTGACTTCCTTCCCAGAAAAAAAAATCATCAATCAATCATCTTTCATACAATCTATCGATAATCTATTGATATCGATCGATCGATCTATCGATTCTTTGATCTCCTTTTTTCCATTCCCATTCATACTTAAATCTTTCCGAAATATTAACTCGAAACTCCATTCGTCTCTTTTTTTGCTTTTTAGTAAAAGATACACATACCTCATTAACATCATTCTCCTGCCCTTATCCTAATTTATTTGCTGTCGGCGCAACATGTCTTTTTCTTCCATACTTCTCTATTAGTAGATAATCATCCTCTTTCTAGCCATATCATTTTTCACACACTCCATCCTTCGTTTCTTACGTCTTCCCCTACTCTTATAGCCATCCACACTCATTCTCAAAACGATACATACCTATACTATAGCATTATTTTTAATTCATAATTATTATTTTAAAATAAAGACAAACCCATGTGACAATATTAGTCTACAGTTTACATACTTACATTATAGGCGTCAGCGCAGTCTACAACCTGTATAACAATTTATTAGATGATCATGCGCAATACTACACTCACTTTTTGTTACATAGGTATTTAGTTCTATGTTTAGTTGCTCAAATATTTTCGTTAGATTTTAGCGTGTGAAAATGTCAGAAGGTAGGAATTCCTTTGGCTCGGATTTTCGTTAAACAAACTCGTTATTGTTATTATGAACCTGTGTTGTCCCAATGAAGGGCAAAGGCCCGGAAAAGTGGAAAGAGGGAAAGAAAGAAAAATAAAGAAAGAAAAATGCGTTTATTGGCATTACACAATATTTGTTTTCTGTTTTTATACTTTAAGGTATTACCTTAAAGTATAAAAACAGAAAACAAATATTATAATGCCAAAAGGGCCTCAGCTCAGCATAATGTCAGATGACAACACAAGGTGTACCGCCTGACGCTGATTTTAAGCTGCAACCCACGAGTGCCATACGCTGGAATAACAAACCTAGAGGGAAGTGTGAGGGAAGGGATTCCCTCTTTCCACTTTTTCCGGTCTACTGCGATTGTGGGCCAATCCTTTAAAAAGGAGTCCAGCTCATCCCGCCATCTCTTTCTGGGCCTGCCGCGCGGTCTTTTCCTGCCATTTGGGATCCACTGACACTGAGTGGTGGCTTTTGCAAATTGCTGCTCCGACATGCGACAGATATGCGGCACATATAAACAAACTCCTCCAAACTCCTTAGCTCTATAAAATAGGTACTGTTGTTCCTGGTTACGTACGATATAGGTAGGGAACCATCATCATCTTCCTGAACTTTTGCTTATCCAAATGTCATTTGTTTAGTATTGTTCGTCGAGTCGTTGAGCTCCTCAAATTCTTAGTTAGGCTTATAGAGGTATGAGGAACAGGGTGTAAAGTTCACTCATCCTCCATAGAAAAGGGAGGATCTTCCGACCAGATGGGTGTCGTGTCTGGCTGGCCACTGCCCAATGATTTATGTTGCGGCGTTTGTATATATTCTAGTTGCGCGGTAAACTCTGCTTGCGAGATGCAGGATTTTGCGTGACGTCAGTATGACGCGTTGTTCGCATGTGGCGTTGTAGATACCGCTACAGGCTACACGATTACTGACAAATGCTTGTTCTACTGGGCTCGTCCACTCAAATCGGTGTGGTGCTTTCCTCAAAAGACCATTTCAGACACTAATCTACATGGTCATCACATGAGCTGACCAAGATTATGTCTTGGACTTTAAAAGCGACTTTGAATTTGTTTCGCCATTTATTCTCATGGGTGGGTAGTCAGGTAGGAAATGTTGACATGTACTTAGATTATTTTTTTATTTATTTATAAAACAAACAATTTCATTTCATTTATCCCAATTTATTTAAGGTCGACACTTCCCAAAACTCCCGCCCTTCAATTCTTCCTAGGGCTTTAGCTGGGTAAAAGTAGCGCAACAAACTCTCCAGCACCCTAATGGTTTAACACACTTAATCTGAAGGATATTGCTAATCCATTGCTTCATATGTTTGAAAAATTTGTCTGCTCAACAACTTAAATAACGCAATGAATGTTGTTGTGTTAGTGTGTTACCTAATCACCAAGCAGTTTAACGGACGTCGCAGTACCTACCTACTCAAATACACAAAAGTGTTATTGGAACCAACTTTATCACCGAAAATTCGCAGACTTGACGAGTTGCGGTCACTTTAATCAGTAAATACGTCATTAATTTCCTTTTAAATACAAAAGTCAAGCTACATTGTCCGTCTAACTGTTTTAAGTACAGACGCCAGCAGAGCAAGCTACCCGAAGCTGTCAAATTTTCCCAATCAACCTTGAACCTTAATGCTTTAGCGATAAAGTTGAAAATCTATCAAAGAAGTTTGACAGATTGTAGTAGCTTGATTTGCTGGCAACTCTACAAAAATTTGGCTATCACCACATATAAAGTGTGTCACTATGCCAGACAATGCCTAAGTGTTAAATATTCGGTTTTAATGAATCAGCATTGTTTTGCAATATTTTTCCTATACTTGCACGCTCAGATTTTCATAGAATTGTTAAATTGTGACTTTGTGATAGTCATAATTATTTCATTTAAGTTGTTTTTCACACAACACCTTATAAAAATAAAAGTATCGCGGCGGGATTTCATCGCGCACTGCGTTATCAACTCTCGGTGTTGAGCCAAGAGTTGAGAATCCAATAAAGCGTATTCTTGCGCGTCAAAAAACACACTGTTGCATTTTCAACTCTCGGCGCTAAGCATTGCGTTGAAAATTGAGTGCACAAGAAAAAAATCGCCGCGCCCGCGCGACTGGGCTTACTGCCGTTGTATTCTGTAAAAATCTCAGCGTGAAATCTTCAAAGAAGTGATCTTGTAGTGAGCTATCAATATAGTGCCAATTCCTAGCATCAGGTGGAATGGCAGGTCACTTCATCTAAGTTTTCACGAGTGAGATTTTTCAGAATAGCATTACTGGGGGTTTACCATCAGCTCTTATAGCAGGGCAGAAGTTGAAGTGCACTGCTTTTTTATACTTAGACATAGAACAAAAATCAGTGCTGTATAACTTCTGCCCCGCTATAAGAGCTGGTAATAAGCCCTCTGATCTGACATCGCACAACCTAAATAAGCCCATTCACTGAATTTTACTAACGGAGTTGAATTTTGATTTTTCCTTGACTACTTGTCAAGGAAAAATCACTGTTTCTATACGCTAGGTACGCATTATTTTGGTTACTACCAAAATAATGCGTAGCTTACAGAAATACATTTTCCTCAAACAAAATGAAAAATAAACATAAAAAAAATAATCCTACTAATATTATAAACGTGAAAGTTTGTATGGATGGATGTTTGTTACTCTTTCGCGCAAAAACTACTGAATGGATGTGAATGAAATTTGGCACACAGATGGTTTATAACCAGGATTAACATATACGATACTATTTATCCCGATATTCCCTCGGAATCAAAACTTATACGGGTGAAACTGCGTGGCGCAGCTAGTGCTTAATAATGTCCATACGTGATCGAATCAGGGCAGTAATTCTTTAGGACACAATGAACGAAACCGCGCGAAATCAACGCGAGATTGGCGAGATTAACTAAGGCATTGACGTGGTTTCGTTAAGTGGTCATAGTGAATTAGGGCTCAGAAATTAAGAGAACCTAGGTAACCGACATAGCCCGAAGAATTGCCAAACTTAAGTGGCAGTGGGCAGGGCACATTGCTCGCAGAACAGATGGCCGATGGAGCCGAAAGGTTCTGGAGTGGCGACCGCGTACCGGAAGACGTAAGTAGCGTTGGAAGACCCCCCCACAAGGTGGACCGATGACCTCCTAAAGACCGCAGAAATCCGCGGGATGCGAGAAGATCAGAACCGGTCGAAGTGGCGGTGCTTGGGGGAGGCCTATACAGTAGTGGACGTCTTTGGTCTGAAATGATGATGATGTAGTCTGGTGGTTTCATATTTTCCTGAAATTACATCAAGTTTTGAATTTTATTTAAATTTCAGTAGAATTGCAACGACCTTGACAAAACCTCAACCTAGTCAAATTGCAGTCTAGACGAATTGCAAATACTATGCATTACAACTTACCTGCATTATTTATTCGAGTTCTACCGGGTAAGATAATATTTACATAATATATAAGCTAACAGTCTTAAAATAGTAAATTATGTACATGTATATAAAAAAAGAGGGGAAAAAATCATAGGGCATATAGCCGAATATAATTTTAATTTTATTGTACCTATTTACCAATGTTGTCATTGCCAAAGATTAATCAATTTATTTTTTATCAACTTTGTCATAATTCTGTGTTTCACTATTTCCAATTTTAATATTAATTAATTGAATATTTGCGCTTAGTATTTAGTAAGTTAGCTAATTTTCCGAATGACTGTCTTGTGCATGTGGTGTTTACCTATAGGTAATTGTTACGCTGTAATTTAATTTTAAGAATGAGTTATGTTGCTGTGTCCAGTGTGAACAATTGTTGGTAGACCTAATAAAGTAAATAAATACATGCTGATCGCATTTATTTATATATATATTGTACAGGGTGGCAGTCGACGCGCAAACTGTAACCATGGATTCAGCACATGAGTTTAGACCCCATAGCGTCGAAATTGTTCGTCGGTTATTAAAAAAAAATATTGCTGTTCCATACATTTTAACCGCGTAGGTATTGCACTTTTCTATGAAACAGAAGATTTTTGTTTGGTAACCGACGAAAAATTTCTACGCTATGGGGTCTAAACTCATGTGCTGAAGTCATGGTTACAGTTTGCGCGTCGATGTCCCTGCTACGCTGTATAGGAAAAGTGCCCAAAGGGCTGGCAGCATTGCCACGTTGTATGAGCAGTGGTCGCTCAGTGGTAACAGCCGCAACTTACGAGTTGTAGGTCGTAGGTTCGAACCTGGAGAGGCGCTTTAATGAGTAAATTATTTCATCACCAATAATCTCAAGGTGAAGGAAAACTTCGTGAGGAAACTGGCATGTCTTAGGACCAAAAATTCGAAGATATCTGACATATACCAGCCCGCACTGGGCTCGCGTGGTGGATTACAGCCCATGCCCTCTCACAGAGAGGAGGCCTGTGTCCCAGCAGTGGGAACGTTATAGGCTGATTATGTGGATGGCAATGCTGATTCTTTGGCTAAATTATACGCTAGCGCTCTGGTCACGTGGAGAGTCGACAAAACTGAGTAAATTATTTGTATTGTCTAGGTTTCGTTCATGATGTCATTTGGATGCCATGTCCATATTAAGGGGAAAAATACGTCGAAATATTTCGAAATAGATCAGATATCATTTATCCTATGCGGTCGAAAATATTATTGTTTTGGGCTCACCTGTAGTGTTTACGTGGTATTGTATTTTAGGATATCGTTTATGTACGGTTTTTTCTATTTATCCTTATGATTAATACTAGCAGCGCGCTACGGTTTCACCCGCATAAGTTTCTATCCCGTAGGAATGTCGGTATAAAAAGTATCCCATGTGTTAATTCAGGTTATAAACCATCACGTGCCAAATTTCATCCAAATCCGTTCAGTAGTTTTTGCTTGAAAGAGTAACAAAAATCCATTCATCCATCCAAATAAACTTTCGTATTTAAGTATAATATTAGTGTTTAAATACTTCGGTTATTTAGCACGTATTAGGTACATGCCTAAATGGTATGCCGCACGTCACGTCATTGGTACAACAACAAGTATAAGCAGGCCTCTCATTCCATAGATAAATGATGATCATCAATTAATTAATCAACTCAGCCTGTTGCAGCCCACTGATGTACATAAGCCTCTCCCAGGCTGCGCCAAAACACCCTGTTCTCTGCCTTCCGCATCCAGTCTGTCCCAGCCACCTTCTTTAGGTCGTCCGTCCATCTAGCCAGGGAGCGTCCCACGCTACGCTTGACGTTACGCGGTCTCCACTCCAGGACTCGTCTGCTCCATCGCCGACTCGACAAACATGGCCAGCCCACTGATACTTCAGTTTGATTACTCTGCAAGCTATGATGATGATACGTGACTATATATTTTTGTGAATTGTTTAAAATAAATACTTTGAGGGTGGGTTGTTAGACGTCCACTTCACGTACGCGTATACCTACGTCAAAAATGGCGCTGACTATCGTCAAACCAAAAACAGCGTAATTCACAAAATTATTGCCTTGCATTACGTCAAATAATAACGATTACGCAATCGTTATTATTTATTGTAGGTACGTATGTTACGTAAACCAACCGTTTGAAACAACCGGCCTTATACGTTAAAAATATATTTAAAAGTAGATGAGTTCGGTTTTTCCTAACTGAATACTCTGAGAAGAAAGACCGAAACAAATCATTTTTTCTGAAGCGCACAGCAAAAGAGTGGAATTGTCTGCCTGCGTCTGCATTCGCGAGTTCATACAACCCTAATCTCTTCAGGGCGAGAGTGAATAGGCTTCTTCTGGGCAAGCTCGCTCCACTGTAGATCTCATCCCTACCTCTGGGCTGGATTGAGGTCAAGAATGAGCCCATTGTCAATAATAAAAATAAAAAAAACTCAGAGGTCACAGTCTCTTTAATGTCCAGACATAATGTTGGTTAGGCCATATGAGGACCATGGTAACCCGCGAAATTCTAATTTTATTATGTTTTTTGCAATTAGTCATTATTGGCCCTGCTGGGCAAACGCCTCATTACTCTCTTTCCACCTCTCTCTGTCCAGAGCTGCCAAGAACCAATCTTTATTAAAGGAGTCCAGCTCATGTCGCCCTCTGTGCTTATCGCGATGTTTTCCTTCACCGTTTTGAGAGCAGTGGTGATGAAATAATTTGCACAAATTAAAGCGCCTGTCTGGGTTCGAACCCACGACCTACAACTCGTAAGTCGCGGCCGTTACCACTGGGCCACCACTGCTCTTAAACACTTAACACATTCACACAAATATCAAGTTTTCAATCAAAATCACATTGGGTACCCATTTCTTTAGCTAGGTTTCATAGCTATGAAAACATGAACTATTCTTTATTACCAAGGTCAATATGACAAAAGCATTTGTTTTTAAAGACTAGGCCGCTTGAGAAGCGTATATGGCTATTGGCAGCAAAATGATTTATAATAATAGGTGTTATGAATCCACATCCCGTGAAGCATTTGTCAGCTGATGTCATTCTGATTGTTCACGTTTTGCACCGTTTCGTTCATGGGATTTTGAGGAAGTAAGTGGAAAAAAGTAGTGGAATTCAATTGGAATTCGTAGGTGGAAAACTATATAGAGAAAAATATTATCAATAATCATCATTCTCCTCTCCTGCTCTTATAAAGATTAATGTGAGGTCCACACAACATGTCTTTTTCCTCCGTACTTCTCTATTAGTCGTCATCTCAGTAGTCACACCCTTTCTAACCATATCATCTTTCACACACTCCATCCATCGTTTCTTTGGTCTTCCCCTACTTAAAAATATTGTCAGGGGTGACGACACATTCTTGTTTAAAATTCTATCGACAAATTGCACTACAGGGGCAATACATACGCATAGGAACTCACACTAGTTTTCATAATCAAAAGTCATTTATTCAAACTAGGCTGAGAATCAATACTTTTTGAACGTCAAAGTTACATAAGACAGTTCTCCCCCAAAACGCCCGCCCTTCGCCACCTCCTAGTGCTTTAGCCTGGGAAGAAGTGGCGCAGCAAACTCCCCAGCGGCCCAGCTGTCTGTTCAGTTAGAAAATACGTGTTTCTAACGAACACCACAGATTTACATTTAATAATTAACTACTTATACATTGAAAAAGAAAATAAAATAAACTCCAGAGCATTCTAATAGCGTAACACACTATCAATCTCAATCTGAGTAATTTTGAAGGATATGGCTAATCCATTGCTTCATATGTTCGAAAAATTTGTCTGCTCAACAACGCAAATAACGCAATGAATGTTGTTGAACTGTCAACATGAAAGCCATTTCTACTGATCGTGGGCGCAATTACCCCGCAGCAACTGAAATCAGTGTTAGCTTATCACAGAACCGTTTTATCTCTAAAACTGACTTCCTGTAGGACATCCTACAATAACCTTGTAGGGCGTATCCTATGGTCCATATACATACGAGAACACTCAAACTCAAATAATGTAATTCAACTATTACAGGCACTTTTGAATTGTCAAAGGGTCGGTCAGTCAGAAAGATGAAGCTAGTTGCCCATTCCAAAGCGTAGGTACCTATGGAGAAGAACGGGCAAGAAACTCCATGGACAATCTTTTAAATCATAAAATTGTTACAAAATATTTGATTACATCATTCGTGTTGAAATTAACCACGTGAGAACGATGTAGAAAGACACGTTAAAAGCGTCCGTTATAGAAAATATAAAAACAATTCAGAAATTAAAAATTACAATAAGCCGTGGCAGCTAAGAGATGACCAGTCCCTACTGACGGCGCCCGTTCACGAACATGACGTATGGATCAGCACCATTCAGGTCAACCGTTTTGAAGATAACTTAGTGATCCAACACACACGCGACCACCAGCGAGACATTATAGTGAGCACTAACATACGTAGGTTATCTATGAATGTTTGATAACCGCACCCAAATGGTCCAAGACGCACGTATAATATAACTAGCGATAAGTTTCGATGCCGTGGAAATACCGGGATAAAAATGTATTGTATATCCTATATGTTAATCCTGGTTATAAACCATCTGTGTGCCAAATTTCATCTAAATCCGGTCAATAGTTTTTGCGTGAAAGAATAACAAACATCCATCCGTGACGGCACGGTTGGCGCAGTGGTTAAGCGATTGACTGCTGCGCTGCGTGTCGTGGGTTCGATTCCCGCACGGAACAAATATTTGTATGACCTACATGTATTTGTTCCGAGTCTGGGTGTTTTTCTATCTATAATATGTATGTATTTACAAAAAAAAAAAATGGTATATAAGTAGTTTATCAGTCATCTTGTTACCATAACACAAGCATTAGGTTGCTTAGCTTGGGACAAATGGTGCTGTGTGAAATGTCCAGGGATATTATTATTATTATCCATCCATCCATCCATACAAATTTTCACGTTTATAATTTTAGTAGGATGACCTGTTCTACTAACTAAAGAACTGGCATAAAATGTTTTCATTAAATCTGGAAGACAGTGCCTGTCTGCGTATTGTAAAACAAGGCCTGAAAATATAGAAGCTGACTACCCATCATCACCATCATCATTTCAGCTGAACCACGTCCACTGCCGGACATAGGCCTTCCCCAAGCATCGACACTTCAAGCGGTTCTGTGCTTCTCGCATCCAGTGATTGCTGGAAACTGGTACCTACTACGTACGACCAAATTCTTGCCTTTTCCCAAAGATGTATTCGTTAAGCACATGTCGGTAATAATATAATGCATCTATATAAATAAAAATGAATCACCGAAATGCATGTACGCGCCTAACTTCCGATCAATTGCACCAAATTGGATAGGTAATCCTTTTTTTTGTGTTATTGCCAGGGTTAGTATAGAAGAAAATTAAACGAAAAAAAAAATCGAATAATACAAACTAAAAATCATTTAGGGCTGATTTTTCCAACGCCAGATAATTTTATTGTATCAGAGGAATAATTTTTAATTTTTGACAGTTCAGTTTCCACATAAAAACTGTCAGACGTCGGTTTTATTCTACAAATAAAAATTATCTGTCGATTGAATAATCAGCCCTAACAAACAATTACTTTAACACAACATGCTGCGATCTCCAATCTTTTAGTAAGAGTGAAGATTATTTGTACTCAATCTTTTACTGTAACACTTTATTTTTGTATTGCTTTATAGTCATTGGTATAAGATAAAACCGCATGTTAACAAACTCAAACTCAAAGCATTTATTTCCGTAACAACTGTCAAAGATCCATGAATGACAGCCGGGACCAATGGCTTAACGTGCTTTCCGAGGCACGGAGGGGTCTTGGTATATTATAGCTACTTCCATATCTACTATACAAAGCTATGAGGTCTTTGCTCCATTATTGGTAAAGATACAAGAGTATTCATTTTAACCAATAACGGTTCGTAATTGTGGTGCGGTTATTATTATTATTATTATCTTAGTAGCCACACCCCTTTCCAACCATATCACCTTTCTCACAATTCATCCATCGCTTGTCGGTCTAAACTTTAAAGATTTGGTTTTGAGTAGCCTATACTCCCCACCAGTGAGTGGCGTGCATTGCATAAAGGCATATATAAGCAGTGCTGCTACCTCGATAAATCACCATAAGCCTGTCAGATACATTTAAGTGTGTGTGCTCCACAATTAAGGAACTCACTAAATTATCATACCTAACAAAAAACACAATCTTCATATAAACACGCGCGGCAGTAGGCAGTCGCCAGACGGCCTACTCGGCTCCCGTACTATTCGCACATTGTCATTGGTCTTTACTCGTTCAAGTTAATGCGACGATTTTAAATTCCTGCCTACCTATTCTGAAAACCAATGCACGCCGCTACCACCAGTCCTTCCAGGAACTCTTTTCCCGAGCCACCTTGAACCAGACCTCGACGGTGCCGTCCATCTTCACGCACCCATTGTGTGGAGACTTTTGCCCAGATTAGCCAGTAAAAAAAGCTGGTAGTGGGATAGACTGGCCCATGCATGGCTATGGCTACACGTCTCTTTTAATGCTATTAGTGCCTGATTACAAATCCTTCCTAATCAACACTTCAGAAGCTACAAACTAAATCCACTTTAATGCTAAACCTGAAACTAATTAGTATTCATAATTTGATTAGCAGTTAAAGGGTATAGGACGTGAAGCCATTTTGCATAAACAAAATCCAATATTGTGATGTATGTGTGTGTGTGTATGAGTATGTGTGCGACAAGCGCCAACCAAGGGTGATGGGCTGTATTCTTAGTCCGGGATGTCGGAAGTTTCCGGTTGAAGATGTTTGTTCGTGTTGTGTGTTAGTCGGAAAGTCGGAAGAATCTACAATTCTAATTTTTTAGGTATTGTATTAGTTTTGTTGTGACTCAAAGTAGGGCAAAGGCATCTTAAAAAGGTTTCTGATATAGAAAATCTAACAACTAACTAGCATTAATCACAACATTTGCTTACTGTGTTGATGAGTTCAGAATTTCAGAATCTTAAAGTCTGGGATTCACACGTTTGTTCTTGACAGTTTTCTTTTTATTAAGTCGTGATAAAGTTTAACTTTAAGTACCTACGTCAAGTGAAATTGAAAAAGTCATAATATCACTTTCCAGGTTTTTCTTAATAATAACCTTTCTGTTAACGGGGTGGTAACATGTGAGTCCAAAAACAGAATCAAGACGAGCAGCAGCGAGTAACACAGCAATATATTGACAGAAACAAGCAGGATAGGATTATCACATTTCTCAGGATTCGATCTC
The DNA here is from genome assembly GCA_949629185.1 of Apamea crenata. NCBI lineage: Eukaryota > Metazoa > Arthropoda > Insecta > Lepidoptera > Noctuidae > Apamea > Apamea crenata. The sequence continues at coordinate 3,323,308 of OX451375.1, forward strand.
AGCAATTGCTTGATATTTTGTGTAGCAACACATTCCATAGCTACGCATAACAGCTTACCTAATCATACAAGATAAGAAAAAAAAAGTTGTTACGTCTTTCCCAACATAATTTCTCGAAACTCGACAAACTCAATCAAAACTTCCTTACCGCCCGGACTATAGCTACCGCCCGGCAGTAGATTCATACTTGTTGATTCAGACGGGCTTCGCAAACGCCGCACATGTAACACATATTGCCGTTTGCTCACACATAACAATATTATATTCTTCGCCACGTGGAAACTGATTTGAGATAACATTTGGATCAATCTTATTTGTAGCTTAGAAGATTTTTAATGTTATAAATATTTTTCTATCTTAGAGGACATGTACTATACCTAATTAGATACTTACTAGCATAATCAGCCTAAAATGTTCCCACTATTGGGACTCAATGCTCCTCTTTTCGAGAGGGTATGGGTATCTACCACGCGGGTACAGCGCGGGTTGGCAGGTGTCGCATGCTTCGAATTACTATATTAATACCTACTATGAGAATTACTGATGCTACGGTAAAGTTTTTGGCTAGCCAGGTGGTACTTGAGCTGACTGCCAAAGATGAAAATGAGCATGTGGTCCTAGGGTTAGATTCTCCTGAGCAGGGCCAATGGTTTTTTAGTCTTGCAATACGGAAATTCTCCCGCAAGATGGGCTGATGACCTGGTGCAGGCCGCAGGAGTCCGCTGAATGCGGGAAGCACAGAACCGGTCGAAGTGGTGGTGTTTGGGGGAGGCCTATGTCCTGTAGTGGACGTCTTTCGACTGAAATGAAGATGATGACGTAACTGCTAACCACGTCTTTTCCTTTAGCTTATCAATAACTGGTGAAATGTGGGGATTACTTCTCCCGGCCGTCTTCGTAAAGTACAGGCTGAATTGATAGCATGCCTAACATAACATAATCAACCTATAATGTTCCCACTGCTGGGACACAGGCCTCCTCTCAGTGCGAGGGAGTGGGCCGTAATCCACCACACAGGCCCAGTGCGGGTTGGTAGATGTCACATGTCATAAAATTTTTGGTTCTAGGACATGCCATGCATGTATTTATACATTATCAAGTTCATAATTGATCGAATCATCGCCATAACTGCATTTACACGTCATTGTATGCTTACATAACACCATGTGTGTTAGTTGGCACGAAGTTAAGCAGCGTTACTGTCAAGGACGAAGCTGTGAACTAAGTTTGGCTTAAATCGGATGAGTTTAGTTGTGCTTTACTTCTCGCAGTCCTGTTATGGGGAATATTCGATGATGGAGTTATTTCGCCTTTTGTTTGTAATGCTGGGTGATGCTGTAGACATTTAATCGTTTTTAAACGGGTAAGGGCTAATTTTACTAAAGTCAAATTATCTTTTGTTCTTTCAATAAGATTGACGTCTGACAGTTCTAGTATGGAAGAGCTGTCAAAAATTCAAAATATATTCTCAGGATACGACTTAATCTAGGAATAAAGGTTTGATTGTTAGCTGAAGAATAAATATGACAGTTGTCATACCGTAATATATATTCTTCGTATAAAAAATATCTGACTATTAAAATATGTAATATGTATTTGGGAGTATGCATTATATCCCAACCACAAATTTATTTTTGGGTAAAAATTTAATTAGACCAAACCACTACATATTTTTATTAAACTCAATCTAAGGAAACCCATATGCTTTAAAACTCCCTGTGCCTAACTTGGTGCCCAGAATAACAAATCCTTCATAACGTAAAAATATATAAAACAACAATTAATCATTCTTTGTTCCAACAAAGGCTACAAGACTCCATAGCAATTATAAATTAGCATAGCCCGAACTCAATTTCAACTAGCTTCAGAACCTTTTCCACGCCAAAAACACCACCCCTACAAGTCGTCATTCTTAAAAACAAAATACAATCTAACAAAGAAAACCCGCGTCCGCGTCCGGGTGTCCGATTTTCAACCGTCCGTCCGGCTTTCAACCGTCCGTCCGACATTCGTCCGGCCGATCTGTTTCACTCACTTAGTACACCCCTGCACCCCCTATTGATTTTATTCGTCCCACTTTCGACGGCACCCCCCCCCCCTCCCTACCCTTTTTAAACGTTGGCTGCTAGACAATAGAACGAAATTTTTAAATTTTCTCAATCTTTTCATTTTTGTTTGTTGGGTTTTGCTATTAAAAAGATTACTCTAAGGGTTTAAGTAATAAGGCACGGTTTTGGAATAGCCTAATGTAAAGTCAGCGAAGGTATTAATCAAACTGATTCATCATCTACCTTTGCCTTTTGGGGCAAAGGGGGTCGGCTTCCAGTCTAACCGGGTGCAGCTGAATAGCAGTATTTTACATGGAAAGACTGCCTATTAGACCTCCACAACCCAGTTACTGGGTAATACAATACCCCTTGGTACAGTGAGTGTAATTAGGAATTTAGTTAGGGTGTAGGGAAACATCGTAAGGAAGACCTAGAGTATCAAACTCAAAACGCGGTAAGCAACACGGTGACCTAGGAAATCATCGTGAGGAAACCGGCATTTCCTAGAACAAAAAATTCGAAGACATGTAACATCTAAGCGTGGAGGCCTGTGTCCCAGCAGTGGGAACATTACAGGCTGGTTATGCTAAGCTTGGTCATCAATAACTGCTCGTTCCTCCTCTATATGAGAAGAGGTCTGTATCATTAAGTGGGCTAGTAACAGGCTGTAATAACCTTATTTAAAAGTTTCCAAACCAGACATCAATTAAATAGCCCAGTAACAGAAATATTTGACTTATTAGGTACCAAAAATAGCCCGTACTGCCGTTTAATAGCCCATCGATTAGAACACATAGTTTCGTCCAGAAATAGATCGTGCTGCCTGCGTGGGAGTATGAATGGGTGACGTCAAGTATTATGCATTCCATGTCGGTTAAATATTTCCGATTCCGCGGCTTTCGGTCACGTTCGCGTTAGTTTAATAACAAGTTCGGAAGTGGACAGGGGTCTAACTAAAAAAATGACATCCTACTTCCTACTACAGTATTATAAACGCGAAAGTTTGTATGGATGGATGGATGGATGTTTGTTACTCTTTCACGCCAAAACTCCTGAACGGATTTGGATGAAATTTGGCACACAGATGGTTAATAACTAGGGTTAACATATAGGATGATGATCGGATGCAGCTGAGTACCAGTATTATACATGGAGCGACTGCCTATCTGACGTCCACAACCCAGTTACTGGGTAATACGATACCCCTGAGTAAGACTGGATCTATCAAATAATATAATTTTAAAAGTCAACTCAGTTTAAGTTATGGTTGAAGACCTTTTTTTTTCATAAAAACAGAATACCATTATTCACTTAGAATGAGAACCACTGTTTGCATAGATAAACGTCCCTTGGAACGAGTATCGGAATGGTAAGTTTAGACCTACAGACGCCAGCACATCAAGCTACCCGAAACTGTCAAATTTTCCCAATCAACCTTGAACCTAATAATTTAGCGATAAAGTTGAAAATCTATTAAAGAAATTGACAGAGTGTAGTAGCTTACAATATTGTTAGTCATTAACTTAACATTATGTTATACATGTTGGCGCACTCATACTTAACATACGATCATCCTACTAAAATATTTTAACCATTAAAGAGGGTCTCTCTTTAAGGGTTATAATTTTTTCAGCCAACAAATAATTGCATAATGAGTAATGAGCCTATAATGTTCCCACTGCTGGGACACAGGCCACCTCTGAGAGACGAATCGTACCACCACGCGGGCCCAGTGCAGGTTGGTAGATGTCACATGTCTTCGAACTTTACCAAATAATTATCTGCTTATAAAAACTTTACAGGTCAACTTACTCGTAACCTACAGTGTAAAAGCGAACTATCAAACAAAACTCCACTCCCACAAAACTTCCACGAAAACAATGCAGAGTGCATTTACCTCTACAAGTCTACAAACACGGGATCTTAGCACAGTCGGCGGAGTCTTTAGGCGAGCCTGGCTGCTCCGGATCGAACAAAATCAATACAATACGACTGTTTTTAACGTGTACTTCCATCTCTATGTGTAGATAGAGCTACGGAAGCGAGGAGCAACAGTTAGTGTACACCTGGAGGGTATTGTGGATGTTGGGTGGTTTATAAAGGCTTAAAGATAGATGTTTTGTTTGGATGCTGGGTCTAAACTAATATAAATCTACTAATACAATCTATAAAGAGAAAAGATTTGATTATTTTATGTTTGTTTGTGTGTAATAACCATAGTATCCATCTAAACTAGAGTAGTCTCGAACTGCCCAACTGAAATGGAAAACACGATTTTCTTTTTCTTCGGATTACACAATCCGTAATCATCAAGACAGTATAAAAACTCAACTCCTATATTTCGTCAATAACGGTGTCTAAATAATTTACTAAGTAAAACTTATCATCTACAATCAATTGAAATCGTGGTGACACACCCGTTTCACGTGAGGGAGTTGTTTTGAGAGCCTCCTTATCAAAGCAACGAAATCTATTCTATACCCGTCTCCAAAATCTCTCGACTGCTGTAGCTTGACAAGTGCAGACACAAAACTCATTATTGTTTCAAAAACACACAGTTGCCAACCGTTTACCCAACTCAGTGTTCAAAATAGTATAACAACTAAACGTGTTTCACGCTCAAAACGCTGGGCTCACGCGTCGTCATTGAAATCTAATTAGGTAGACCTAGTTCTACTCCATTACCATTTCTCCAATGTTTGCGTCAAGGCTGCTATGTTTGTTTCACATACAATTACAATCTATTTCAATACTTATGTCGCCTATCTTTACGGTTTTCCTTAAGTCTTCTTACACTCATAGTAGTAACTATGGGGCTAGTCATTTCATCATTTATGGGCATGTGATGCTGAAGAAAGAGGAAAGTTTTGAGTATGAAGGGTAGGCTAAATAAACTAGGGATGGAGTGTATGAACAATGATATGGCTAGAAAGGGGGTGACTACCGAGATGACGACTAATAGAGAAGTATGGAAAAAAAAGACATGTTGCACCGACCCCGAATAAATTGAGATGAGGGCAGGAGAATGATGATAAGTAATTTTGACATAATTCGGTGAGACTCTCTCGGAACCATTTCTAAACCCATCATTATCATCATCAGCCTGCTGCAGTCAAATTCTGTATAAAGGTCTCTCCAATTATTTAACTCAATCCTCGGCTACTCTTATCCAGCTACTACCAGCCTCCCTGCGAAGATCGTGGCAACTGAGGGTCCTACCTTATTTCTTTACTGATACAGTCTCCGTTCCAATACCTTCTTCTTTTTCTCTCATGTTGGCATGAACTGTAAGAATATCTCATGACGTGGTAAGAAAGAATATTAGCCTGTCATCAAGTCGGTGTCGGGAGTGGTGCACTAGACGCATACATATTTACTTATTAGAAGAAAATTATAAGAAGGAGTTCCAGATACCTCTTCACTTTTCCTTGAGATTATCCATGATACAGACACGGGCCCGAGACGGCAGCGTGCCGTGTTCCACTCGCACCTATCAGGAGGAACTGCGGCCGTATACTACCGTGGAAGGTGACGGGGTCTGCATGGAACTCATGTGGGCTAATACCTGGCTAGGGGAGTCTGACTGCGTAAGTGCTCCAGCACCCCGGCCAAAGGTAGCATGTGGTTTTAGTCAGAAAGAGTCTGACAGACCCCTCCGGGCCACCACTGGCCGGAGGACATTCATGAGGATTTCCCTTAACATGCTATCAATGATGAGTTTTGAAAAAAAAAAATATGATATGATTAATCGCATTGATCGACAATATGGTTGGTAAATAATTGGCGTATTTAAACCGGAGCACAACGATTAGAATCCAACAGAAAACATTCTTCAGCAATCAATTAACTTAACAACAGTTGACAGATTGATATCCCTACAATTGTTAATTGGAATCAATTACTTTCAAGTACAATAAGTACGTAATTAATTATTGATGATACTGAAAAAAATGCCTTCGCTTTTTAATATTTAATAATAGTTCTCTAGAGCATATTTCGGCGAGGGAGCTATTATAGTGCACAAGTGTGTGTTCGCAGACACAGATGCACTCTCTCTTCCCGCACTCTCATAGTCCGATGAGACGGCACGCAATCCAACTCGACGAGAGAAATATCTGGCGCAGGACCAACGACTTGACGAGCTTTCCGAGGCACGGGGGTATCACACCGCCAACTCCAAACTCTGGGCTAAGAAATTCCTAATAGAAAAGCTCAATAGCACTTTGCCCCAAGGTCACGCTCAGCAGTCGCGCTTGCGACCACGAAACTAACGGAGCAATTTACAACATTAATCAGTACGAGTACGTAACAAAAAAACATCCAAAATTTCCCATAGTAAACTATAAATTTCCATGAAAATTCTCATTTATTATGCGAGTTTCTTTAACAAAAAATCTAGAAACATTAAAGGCATGCAAAAATTGCTTGATGAATTCAGCACTTGTCCCTATTCCCATGATAGTTGGCTCATAAAAACTGAATACTCGATCGATTATCGAATTATGTTCGATTTTATACCGTACCTACGACTTTTATGCTACTTAGTTTATCGTTTAGTGGTTTGTTATTACTTCTTTTGCAAGGCACTCGCAAATTGTTTTTGATGTTGATATATATTGTGAAACCTTTCTATTGTAACATGATTCGTTTTGTTTACTTCAGTATATTCATCTTTAAGGAAAATTAGGGGAAAAATATTTTAATGAAAACAACACCTTACTTTATACTCTGATAATGATAAAGACAGCCAGATCCCACTTAGAAGTCTTTTGAATGATGATAAAATTAATCCTGTAGCAAAGAGTGATGCTATATTTTCTTCTATTGCTAAAGGCACCTATTAAACTATACAATGCCAAGTAGTTTATCAAAAAGGCAGGCCAAAAAAAAAAGTCAGGAGGCAGAGAAAAATACTTATATTATCTCCTGCGTGTCCTGTCAGCTGTAAGTTACAGGAACTAATGGACGCTAGTGATGGCGCCAAACACGTAGCCGAATTCAGGACTGAGTCCATTTACATTGACATCGACACGCTAAGAAGATAAATACAAAAAAAAATACAATGACAAAAATTGAAGGCCATACGAATAGTAACGTTTAAAGAAACTTGCATTAATTTTGCAGAAATTATGAAACAATAATTCGCACTAAAAATTCTGCAGGCAGCAATTTACTGACAAGCAACGTTCAAATCTAGATCAATAAAATTCAAAACGTCTGATACATAGGATATTGTATTCTAGGTCACAAATATGTAGGTCTGATGCAAATATCATGCAGTAATATACATAAATGTTATTGTAATATTTATTAGGAATACAACTGTCTCTTGTAACTGCGTGGTGCATAGGACGTGTTTTAGAGCAGTTTTATTTGTCACTGCTTTGACTTCGACTTGAGTCTCTTCTATATAGTCATCTTCATCATCTCCCGTCATCATCATCATTCTCCTGCCTTTATCCCATCTTAGTTGTGGTCGGCAAAACATGTATTTTTCTTTCATACTTCTCTGTTACTCGTCATTTCGGCAGTCACCACCTTACTAACCATATCATCATTCGCTTAGTCTATCCATCGTTTCTTTGGTCTTCCCCTTCTCTTATAGCCACCAGTCTCATCATCTCACATATCGTTCTCAAGCATGGTCTTTGATAATTCAGCAGAGTTCCGCGCTCGAAGTTTGCCAGAGGGCTATAGAACGGAGTATTCTGGGTATTAAAATTGTGGACCAGGATACAAATACAACAATTTGTTCCATCACTAAAACAACTGATGTCACTAGGAAAGCTGCCACCTTTAATGAAGAGTGGCAGCACTGGACAGAGAGAGGTGCTCTTCATTTGTATGATATTGGAGTGTATTATTTACCTCTGGCTGGCTGGCTGGTAATGGATGAATGATCCATTACCAGCCTACGAAGATCGTTGTTCCACCAAGCCTTACATCATCTACCACTACATTTGCCGTTGGATCTCTACTCAAGAACACACAATTGTCTACTTCTTTAACATTATGTTTGTCCTTTGTGTCTTCTTGAGGTACCTAGGTCTTTTAGCTAACAAACCATGCCTATATCAGCAAGTTACGAGCATAATATCTAGGAAACATACAGAAGGTATCGCTTTGAATGCATTCTATTCTAGAATAGACAGTAGCAGCTACTGTCATAAATGGTTACAGATTTTTACCGTTATGATTCTTTGGCATATCAGGGAGCAGTTATGAAGCCTAGATACGACGAATATTTTGAGTATGATGGATGTGAACACTGAGATTATGGCTGATAGAGATGTATACCTATTATAAAGAGAACGAGTTGCACTGACCAATAAATGGAGCAGGGGGATGGTGATGATAATTACATAACATCAGACCTTGTTTCGCCGAAGGGTTGGGCAGCGGTGTACTTATAGTACACCCGTTTTGCCAGTTATGTTTCCTGTTCCATACTTTTTGACCGCGCATAGGTACCCCACTAGTAGGTAGGGCACTAGGTAGGTAGGTATTGCACTTTTCTATGAAACAGCAATTTTTTTTTTGATAACCGGTAAAGATTTTCTACATAGCAACATGTGCTGAATTCACGGTTTCAGTTTGCGCGTCGATGTCACCCTGTACATTATTAAATGATGAATTTTTGCAGAGTTAACATTGCTTTCATTGAAAAAAATAATTGGTAACTTCCTACTAATGATTCCCATTACTTTAAAAGATTAGACACACCTGACTAAAACCGGGGACAACGAAATTAGAATTAACCACAGCAACGTTATTTCTATAAATGCCAGAGACAAAACAAACAGCCATCCACAGACCTTTTTGTAGCATGAAGTTTTCATGGGAACTGGCATATGTCATGTTGGTAAATGGCTGTCATATCCAACTTAAGTTTTTAATTAACAAAACTGGCCTGTCTTTAGAGGTTCCTTCGAACATTTCATTGTTTGAGCTGCCCTGTTATTATGGGGTTGAAAATGGACGAATGAAGTTGCAAAATGGTTTGTTAGTATTGTTGAAACGTTTATCGACTGTCGAATGTTTTTTCGACTGTATTTGCTTTGTTCTTTTGTTTTGAAGTTGTTTTTGCTATGATAAGGTTATATTTATGTTGTTGAACGTCACTGTGGACGATATTTTATGTACTTCGTTTTTGGTAGGTGGTGTACTAGTGGCTAAGGGCTGGGTAAGTTTAATGCTTGTATAATAACATAAGAAGGTCACAGATGAGTAATATGCGATAGTCGAGTAATGAGAACTTTGCTTTAATTTGGTAAGTAATGGTGATGAGTGATTGGACTGTGTGAAAGATGATATGGCTACAAAGGTCGACTACCGAGATGACGACTAATAGAGAGGTTTGAGGACCTCAAATAAATTGGGATATGGGGAGGAGAATGATGATGAATGATGATGAATAATGATGAATGATTATGGTGATGATTGCTAAACAAAGAGGCTAATGAGATTTATCCGTTGCTTTGAACCACTGTTATTGAAATACTTTGGACTGAAGGCCAATTCTCGTAATTTAAAACGTTCAAAATCTAGTCGCTGTCTCATCTAGGTGATAGACAAATGCCAGACACTTATCAAAATGTAGGGAAATTAGACGTATTTTTGACAGATTGAGACTGAGATCAGACTGTGGACGTTCTTAAAATTAAGAGAATTGCCCCTCTGATATTCTTCAAAGTCAAAAGTCAAAGTTTTTATGTCAAATAGACACATAAAAGGCACTTTTGAACGTCAACAATTACAATATAATAGAATTAATTCTCGTCGCCCCTTCCAAAAGGTAGTTTTCGTATGGAGAAGAATGGGCAAGAAACTCCATCGATACTCTTTTAAAATGTTTTACAATATTTTGCATAAGTAAGTAGGTAAGTAAAGCCTGAAGTATTGTACGGAGAAATGTCTAGTTAATACAGTTTTAAAGGCGTTAGTGAAAGAATCTACCCCAAAGATTAAAATATTCTTGATCCAAGACCTCCTGTGCCTGTACCCGAGGTACACCACCTGTGGCTTCGTAAATTTAGAGTATTTCTATCCTCTTCATACTCACTAAACACCCCTCTAGCCATCTCTTTCACTCCTGTTTTCACAAATAAGTTGCATCCGAAAACAAAATAGAAAACCTTTAGATAGTACAAAGCAGACTGGTCTTTATTCTTGAAGAAGGAAGGGGTGAAATGGCGTGTATGTGAGTAGACTGAAAATTCTTTGTCAGGCGTACTGAAAGTTTCAGCGCTGTAGGAAATGCACCGAGCTGTATACTCTGATTGTAATATAACGCAATTTAAAATAAATAGGGATGGGTAGTAGTCGATAAGATCAACTTTAACATTTTGTATACCTATATGACCCAAAAATCTACCCCGATTGATCTTCGATTGTTGCTCTTCCTGAAAATGGTGTTTTTTTATCTAAACTTTTATTTCATTCAGTCGAAGTCATTAATTCATTCTCATTCATTTTTTTTTTTCTTGATAAATGAGTCAGTAGATCTACCTAAAAATGTCACATGACTGAAAAGTTTAAATCTTAAGTTGTTGAAGATTGATATTTAATTATTTTTATATACCCATAAAAAAACAAAATTAGCTTTCGTAGATAGTCTAAAAACACTCATGAATTGAAAACCTTCGTACCTAAGCACGTAGCATAATCAGCCTAAGTATGTTCCCACTGCTGGGACACAGGCCTCCTCTCTGTGAGATGGGAGTGGGCCATAATCCACCACGCGGGCCCAGTGCGGGTTGATAGATGTCATACGTCTTCTAATTTTTGGTCCTAAGCACGTAATACAATTAAATATTAACATTCTCTAAACTCGAGAACATTGGCACATCCTCGCTAAAACTAACAGCTTATAAGAGAAAGTATTTTTACTTTGACCTCTAACCCGTCATAACTTGATAATACCGGCATCATTAAAATTTAGAAAATAACCGCTTCGGCTTGTAACGGTTACTTTTAACGTTATTTATGATATTTGTGCAGGTTTTAATAACGCAGTTACCACCTTACCACAGCTTTCAGTGGCAGTATAAATTAATGAAGCGATACAACCATAACATCCCTATCTGACCTATCTGACCTCCACAACCCAGTAACACGATACCAGTAGATTTGGAGTTGAACCTACCAAATATAATACATTTCTGTATCATCTCAAAATTTGCCCCACATAGCATAAAACTTCTTATAACTATATCACCCTTGGACCATTCGATAACCAACTGTCGCACGTAATAACCAGGAATAGCAAGCCAATAAATCAATTATCCTCTCCAGTATTTGCGTTAAAAATAACCCTTGGGTTTATTACATTAATTACCATCATAATATCGACAGTGTCACCTCACTGGCTCGGTAACCGGGTTGCATTTCATGGGTAAACTGGTGTTGTCCCAGCTTAATCTTTAAACGAGTTTGTGCCAATTCGTATTCAGAGCTGGTGCTGACCAAAACGCTTGAATTGCTTCTCCAGTTTATTATAACTGTGGTATAATTTACACACTGATTTAATATTAAAAGCATTACTTTCGTAATGGTTCTTATTAATGATCTCACGCTGGAATAAATGACTGGAACTTTAACGTTATCATCATAATTCTTCATCATACTCCTGTCCTTCCTCCCCCTGGTATATTTCCCTTGTTTTCTTCTTTGGTGCTAACGCAGTGTCTTATCCTACATCCATACCTACAAGTCTAGCAGCCGTCATCTCAGTAGACACCCTCTTTCTAGCCATATTATTTTTCACACTATCTCTCTATCGGCATCGTTTCCTTGGTCTTCGTATACTCTTGCGGCCAAACATATTTTTAGGTACTCAAAATTCATACCCTTTCTGGCCATAGTTTTTCACACAATCTGCATCGTCTTTGCCCTTCCCGTTCTCCCATCCACAATCGTTCTCAAAACTGTCCTCAAGTCATGTCTCTCATTCCTCCGTATCACATGCTCATAACATGACTACAGATTTTGACACAATTCTCGGTCACCAACGATACTTTCAAAGAATATTCACCTAATATTACGATTCGAAAAAATCTCTTACCCTTTAGCATATCTCTCTCTTCTTCAACCCATTTTCTCCAATTCCTGAGTTTTATTCTCCTCCGTTGCACGCCTATTCTCTTCTCTATTCTGTAAAAATCTCACCGTGAATATTTAGGTCGTGAGCATGAAGTGAACTGTCAGTAGTGACAATCCCTAGCATCAGGTCGTTGACGACTGAGACTAGTAGAAAAAGTGTTTACATAATATTCTAAAAGTGTTTTTGTATAGAGTAGTTTAGATTATTCAAAAGAGTTATCGAGGTCTACGATTAACAAGAAAAACTATGAAGTTTTGGCCTATTAACCTTATAAATTCTCTATCCAATTTCAATACTACAACAGTAAAAAGTCTCATATACGATTTACAAATTACAGATTCACTGGGCGACGCGTAGTTTCTAAGGGCAGAGGTTATGCTTTCACTGGCGGTATGCCCGTTTGTTTGTGTACCCGATATGGTTATACAATATTTTGTTAGGTACCTTCCCAAGTACTCACCTTCCTGGGAAAATTTTGCTTTTGAATGTATTTGATGGGTATAAACGTGTTTTTTTTCCACAACTGAGACAGGCCTCCTGTCTGTAAGAAGAAGTGGGTCGTACCTAATACACCACGCGTGCCCAATGCGAGGTGGTATATATGTCACATGTCTTCGAATTTTTCGTTCTAGGTTATTCCCGTTTACTTCACCGTTTTGAGAGCAGTGGTGATGAAAATGCACTAAGTGATGCGCATGCTCATCTGTTTTTTGGATTGCGTGTGATACGACTGTTATCTAAGTACATAATTTCCTCGTGAACTTATACGTGTGTAATAATAATATGCTGTTGAAAAACAAACTCTGATATTGACGAACATAATTCATGTTTCCATTAGATTCGTAAGACAATGCAAGGTTATATTCTGAGAACTGATAAGAAAACATTCAACAGAAGTTAGAACTAAGTTTGTGAATGGATTTCGGACACGTTAACATTACATAGGTACAGCTTAGTATAAAATATTGAAAAATAGATAATTCTTACATGAGTACCTACCTAGATCACTTAGCAAATAAAGTACAATAGGTACCTAAGTAATAATACATTCTCAGTTGTATACGCTTTAAACAATGATTCAACATCTATATAGTAGGTAAAATTACACAAGCAAATCTATCTAACAATATTCTAACACACTATTTCATATACAAAACTCATTTAGTGCAGCCTTTTATCATTTTAACTTATCTCACCCACGCTGTGGCGATAAAACGAGATATCTAAATGCAAAATGGCCGAACTCCTATCTATCATAGTAACAATCATTGGCCTAGACGATTTACTAGGAAGCAACGCGCCAGTTTTGACATTGCGCGTGACCTTGCCCCGAGCGCGGCGATTGGACGAAAATTCAAGATGGCGTCCGGCGCTAGCGCAACCAGTGTCATTGTTTCTGTTAATTAAATGACCGGTTTCGTGCGTTTTTCAAACGATGCAAATTCGTTGTTGGCTATTCTGATTTGCATTCGAATAACGTCTTTATATTATGGTTGTTATAAACTTGTTATACGCGAATGTTTTTGTTCTTCTAGGGCCTTCAGATATTTGTTGATTTTTTTATGAAAAGGTGTGTTTATATTCCTCTTCAGGCTGTGAGCTATTGAATTCAATAGGTCATTGTGTGGGGGCCTGACCATAAATAAACACATGACCTCAAGCTTCAGTCCCATGAAAGATTCATGTTTATTTTGCTGACAAATTCTTGTTATTATAATAATATAATAAATTTATTGAACCAATGTTACAGTTATTACCTTAAAATTAACTTTACATCGGTCTGTAACCGTTAGCGATCATTATTTGGATCTTTAGCGTTGCTATTCTTCTGTGTCCGTTCTACCTTTAGATGACTGATGTTTTTCCGGTCTTAGAGAAGTCTCATGTGCCTCTAGTTTCACTGATGCCCATACTTTTCAAACTGAAACATAGCATGCTAGGCGGCATACATTGATATGGCAACTGCTTCGCTATACGAACTCTTTAATTAAAGAGTCTACCTCGTCATCTGCGTAGCCTTTTCCCGTCTATGTATGTTGGGGTCGGTTCCCAGTCTAACTGGATACAGCTGAATACAAATATTTTACATGAAGCGGCTGCCTATCTGACCTCCACAACCCAGTAAAGAAGCTACCCATCTAAAGACCATTTTCTGATCTGGCTGTCCCCTTTGAAAGTGTACCTATACTGATGATAAGATTGATTTAGACCTGTGGTGAGTGAAAGATTTCGTAAGTGTAAGTAGCCGATTGAAAGATTGTGACAAAACATTCTAACAATTGGTGTACATGTACCTATAGAAATAGAATAGAATACTCTTTAAGTAGGTATATGTTTTTTTGTGCCTAGTTTAAAAATGGTTGCCAAATGAATCAAGGAATCCTTCGCATGAAAAGGTGAATTCCAGTCTCAGGCAGATCCACAGAAACAATAAGAATAATAGTTACAAGATTACATGCGTAGGTAACTAATTAATTATTCATACCAGCGGTTAGCCAGCCCTACGGCAGAAGTTTATTTTTATAGTATTCTACAAGATAATTACTAGTTAGTTGCCAGTTTGAGCGGGGACTTAGTCAAGTTTGCAATTAAAGAAACTGTTTTAATGGTTATCTTTGTCTATTTTTCTTAAGTTGTGTGTCTTCAAAAAAACTGTGGGATTCTGTGTTATATTTATTTCTATAGTAAAATGAAAAGTCCTTAAAAATATGCCGTATAATATAACCTTTTGCCTTGAAACTAGAAGTTGAAAAAAATCTTAATCATATTTTTTCATCTTCGCTTTTGTGAGCCATTATGTTACATTGGTTGGATAGATATACTACTGCTAACCAATGGATGCTGGGCATAACCAGGGCTTTAAGTCACTTTTATGGCATAATTTGTAAACCAAGAACATGATCAGCTAAACCGATAAAAATATGCATCAAGAATGACACGAATTGTCACAAAAACTTATTACAGATCCAATCAAATACTTAGCTATAGGTTTTTAGTGTGTCTCTTATAAGCAGGTAGCGAGGTGCAGCTGCTAAAATCCCATGTTTGTAGCAAAGAAGGCTTATAAAGATGTTAAAACATTTACACCATCATGTTTTTAGAAAAAAACATTTCATCGCCTTCAAATATCTTGGTAAAATTGATGTGTATGTGTGCGTGCCTGCACGATTATGTTATGTGTTTATGACGACAAGCCAGTAATAAACTTGCATACAAGCGCAACGGTGGTTTTATTCGGTAGCTGACAGATCACTGGCGAGGAGTTCCACGGAGGACCCGCGTTCATAGAACAATAAAAATATTGGTGTATAATGTCGAATATAATTGGAAATTTATCGAGTTTCGATCACGATGCCCAAGAGTGTACTGAGATTGAACAGTATCAAAACCGAAAATAAAAGTGCTTTGTTACTTACTTACCCATCTTTCGGACAACAACTACCGCCTTGCACGGAACTTACTTCACCCAGATATACTCGAGGAAGTAACGTTCGAGGACCTAGTTACAAAACTAGATAAGCAATGCTATAGATGTAGGATGCCAACTACCATTAAGTAGCCAAAACAGCCCAATCACAACCATCTTCTTAAAACATTACATTTCCATAAAATCACAAATCATTGAAGAAGAAAAATAGACGATTCTAGTCGCCCCTTCCAAAAAGTAGTTTCGTATGGAGAAGATGGGCATCATCATGGTCTAAAAACAATTACATCACCATTCACCATCAAATCCCATAAAATCCCATCCACTAGCTCCTTGATATAGATTTCGGTTGCCAAAACAGCCTATTCACAGCCGTCTTCTAAAAACATTACATCGTCATAAAAACTCATAACTCCTTCCACTAATTTCAGCGCTCAAAGAGACACGTTTGACTGAAATTATCTTAAGTCACCCTTTGACACTAAAGTTGCGTCTCATAATTTCGCCAGGCTATTTAAAACTTGCTCCAGCGAATAATATTTTATTTTAATATAATTTTTTGCTGCTCCAAGATAAATGTGGTTGTTTTATTTTGCTGTCTTCCACGTTGGGTTAATTTCCAGTCGGTTTTTGAAGAGTTTAAGATCGTCTATCTGGAAATGAAAATGTAGATAGTGGCTAAGGGTTTTTTTTTCAGACGTTTGGTAGCAATACTCGATATCTTTATTGCTTTACCATAATTTGTACTTAGGTGGTAACTATACAATTTAGATCATAATGGACTCTGTAGGGCACAGCAAAAGGGTAGGAGAGAGGAAGCACAGTCTTAGGAGATAATTAAGTTGTTTTTGCGGCAAAAAAAAAAAAAAAGTCAGGAGATCGCGAATAAGATACGCTTATCTATTATTTATGTACAGACGCCAGCACATCAAGCTACTACAATCTGTCAAATTTCTTTAATAGATTTTCAACTTTATCGTTCAAACATTAAGGTTCAAGGTTGATTGGATAATTTTGACAGTTTCGGGTAGCTTGACCTGCTGGCGTCTGTACTAACCAAACGGTATTAAAACATCCTATAGGTGCTTACATCTTATAATTGAAGCTATAATGTCGTCATCACCATCCACAGCCTGACTTCAGCCACTACTGGGCATAGAACTCCCTCTCTTTCTTTCTGCCAATTCCCACGCTTCTGTGCCAGTCTCGTCCAGGCTTTTTTTTTTAGATTAGATTTATTTATTTGCCTGAAATATGGCATTTTACAGATCACACACATACACAAATAGTTCTTTATATTTCGCCTAATTAACGCATACGAATATTGTAACAATAACAGTCATTCTAATTAATTAATTAAATCAATTAATAGGTACTAAATGATTAAATTCCAATGTCAAAAAAAAAAAAACTAAATCATCATCATCTCCCTTACCTTTTCCCAACTATATTGGGGTCGGCTCGGCTTCCAGTCTAACCGGATGCAGCTGAATATCAGTATTTTACATGGAGCGACTGCCTATCTGACCTCCATAACCCAGTTACCTACTAGGTAATACGATACCCCTTGGTAAGACTGGTTGTCAGACTTTCAGGGTTCTGACTATTAGTAACGACTGTCAAAGAACTACGGAAATGACAGCCGGGACCAACGGCTTAACGTGCTTTCCGAGGCACGGCGGGGTTCAGTGGAAAGGGATGGTCACCCATCCACGGACCGACCGCGGCAAGCGTAGCTTAACCTTGATTGGTCAAACGGTTGTTATTCTGCCATGAGCCCCTCAAAAAAAGTACTAAATCATGAAGTGATATTGTCTACACATCAATCGTTTTGCAATGTCGTCCGCCCATGTCGCCACTGGACCACCGATACCTCGTTTTCTAGTCCTTGGACGCCAGTTGGTCACTGTCATACCTCACATGACATCACTGCGCCTTGCCAAGTGTCCTGCCTAACTCCATTTGAGTTCCATAACAATTTCGTACTACAAGCATAGTGACAGTGTCAATAAGGATCCTCAAAACTTCTATAGATTGCTTATTTTCAGCAGTGGATTTCCTTATAACAGCTGAGCGCTGTGAGCATTCAAATGTCTGATCGTAAGGAAATCAAACTAGTTGCTAAGACACGCTAATTAAACCACCAAAAAGAAACCAGGCGTCTGTCTTGTACCTAGTCATGACCTAATTTCAATATATTACCTATTTCTACTGCAAATACATACGAGGAACCTTCCAACTAAAAATCTACCATCCATATGTAATTTCAACCAATCGTTTACAGCCTCTCAGTATTCCCCCAAGAAAGAAAGAAAGAAAAATATTTTATTCCAAGAACGTCTATACATGAAATGGACAAGAAAGAATCTCCATGCTCATAAAAGAACAAGATCCCGTACATACTAATCTTTCCTTTGTCTCAAAACACTCATACACGATTTTAAACCTTACACCGTAAACAATTCAGTACAATATCAAAATATATCCAATAATTAAAGTAAAGGTACAGAGTATAATAAGGAAAAAAACTGCACGAAAAATTGATAAGGGGAGGTAGTGATAACGGGTGCATTCTCCCCCTACTATCGATCGGGGGCGAGCCACCCCGGGTGTATAAGTATAAAAAGCGTAACAAATTTTCGTCTTAAGAAAAGGAAAAGAAAAAATGTATACAGCCACCCTTTTGGGGTGGGTTTCCCCCTTAGGGTGGAGGATGCATTTTTCTCGTGGTCTCCTCTCTCTTTCTACCCGTAAGATGTTGCAAAGCTTTCTTTGTTAGGCAGGGTTAATTAGATTTTTGGTTGGTGTGGTTATTATGATTTTTGGTTTGGTTCGTTTTGTTTGGGGTTACTTCGTGTCCTGTTCTCTGAAAAGTTTGTGTCTGATATTTTTACGTCTATTAATTTGTAGATACGTTTTACACATACAATTCTATGTATATGTAGCTATAGTAAAGTATTGATATGAGGATTAGACGTAGAGATCTTTCGTTTTGAGAACCAATCAATGCAAAATAACATGTCTTTATCGGAAGATGAATATGTGTAGCGAACTTTTTCTTTGTTCGTTACTGCTAAAGAACAAAGAAAATGTTTACTGTACTATACTAAATTATACAGACTAATCCAAGGTTCAAGTAATTGACAGGGAACGCAGTTATTAATTCCTTCTTGTTTCCAGTTATTCATTTACAAAACAATACTTCAAAAGTAAAAAGCTTGCCACACCGGAAAACATAAAAGTGGCAGATACAAGTATGCTTATGAAAAGCTGCTAAGAAAAAGCTTCATCTCAGATAAGGAACTTGCATTGAACACCACCCTAGAAAACCCTCAATGGTAATAGTTGAGAAACCCTCAATATCTTTGTCTTTACTGTGACCGTCCAAGAGTGTCTGTTGCATCTATGGCTTCGAAAGTATCATCTGCCTAGCCTTTTCCCAACTATGTTGGGGTCGGCTTCCAGTCGAACCGGATGCAGCTGAATACCAGTATTTTACATGGAGCGACTGCCTATCTGACCTCCAATACGATACGAGGTCAGATAGGCAGGTCAGAAGCCCGAAAGTCTGACAACCATTCTTAACTGGTTGTCAGACTTTCGGGCTTCTGACGACCTGTTACGGCTTAACGTGCTTTCGTGAAGATGGTCACTCATCCACGGACCAACCGTGGCAAGCGTAGCTTAACCTGATCGATCGACCCGTGCAGCTGTTATTACTTAGCCACAAGCCCCTGTATGGCTTTGAAAATATAACTATAATAATATATCATCATAATTTCTGCCAAGCATCGCCACTTCGATCAGTTCAGCGCTTCTCGCTTCCAACGGATTCCTGGAACCTTCACAAGGTCTACAAGGATATAAATATACGAGTATATGTGATATTATATTATTGAACTTTTCGCCATGTACTTTGATTTGCCAAGTTGACTGCTGTCGAGCTTCACTGGGTTAGATTCGTAGAAAATGTAGCGTGAATTCGTGTAGTAATTTTTGCTTAGAATAGAATAGAAAAGAACTGGATATTATGTACACCATAAGAATTACAGATATAGATGTAGATATTTTACATAGCGTTACACAATAGACGGTTTTTAATGTCACATCAGGAACATCAACGCGCAAACTATAACCATGAATTTAGCACATGATTCTAGATGTAGCGTAGAAAATGTTCGTCGGTTATCAAAAATAATAAGGTGTTTCATAGAAAAGTGCAATACCTATTCGGTCAAAATGTATGGAACAGCTATTTTTTTTTAATAACCGACGGAACAACGCAGAGGCTTCAGAAGTACTGATCCATGGTAACAGAAGTCCAATTCTTGTAATTAAAAACGTTCAAAAACTGCGACAATCAATGTCAAATCTTGTCAAAAATGTAGGGAAATTAGAAGTATTTTTTGACAGATTGAGACTGAGATCAGACTGTGAACGTTCTAAAAATAACAAAAATTGCCCCTTTGGTGGCACGTTTATGTCCTTGCCAAACTATATAGCATTTCAAACTTATTATAATATTACAGACACACCTCCCTCACATCAAAACCGTCATTCAACAATACATTTCACCACCCGTAACCAGACGTAGCAACGTGTTGCAGTAACCAACGAGAATGTTACAGTAACCTACATCGGCCGTCACACTGCCCTGTAACTGACGCGACATGAAACACCACGTTGCATTCAACTCAGTTGGGGTAGGCATGGACGTGTATTGTCGCGAAATATAAACGCGGGTTCGGAATAAATCTGTGTGATGGAAGTTGAAAGTAGGATGGGTTGACTTAATTGATTTATAAATGATAAGCTGTCTGTGTAATTGGCAAGAAATAAAACCTTTTAGCTGACATTTGTTTTAAGGCTGATTTTTTAAACTTTGGATAACTTTTATTATGAGTAATAAAAAATGCGGTTTGACAGCTTTTGTATAGCCAATACTTACATATGTCAAACCGCGATATTTTTTTTCCACAGATAAAAGTTATCTGACTATTGAAGCCCAGCCCTTGTCAAATAATATATACGGGGTTTTTTTTTTCTGTTTTATTATACACACACACTCTTGGGAATTTTAAACCCTAAACAGGAAGGTTTGGGGTGTAAGGTCTCCAAGAGTCTAAATAATTGTATTAGTTTGGGGGCAATGATCAATTTGATACATTAAAACAGGCTGACATGGGGGCAGGCATTCCCGTTACATCTCTTGCTGTACAGTAAATCTTTAAGATCACGTCTGTATTCTGCGAGAGGGTAGATAGAGAGTATACTCATTTTTCAACAATTATATATAAGGCAAAAGAGGATGAGCCTGCCATGGAGTGGATACAAATTCCAGGACAGATTCCAGATTCCAGGATGTACACTTTACCCTATCTGAGAATCGAACTTAGGAACCCACGCTCTACCAACACACATATTATTGCCTAAGTATTAAAATACACTAGGTATTAAATGAAACAAATACTTAGCCACTACTCTGCTCACCCAATAAACACAACAATCCTTATACTACGTTCACAGAACCATGAATAACAACTTACAATGAATGTACCTAGGTACCTGTTGAGATAAGTCTCAGATTTGATTCCTGTTTCAGGCAACTTGCCAAGCGGGTCAAGAGTATGAGCGCGTATATATTTCATAGTAGGTGGGTATAGTCTTGTATCAAAACAAAGAATGGTTACAGAGAAGTGGTCGTTTTGGGAGTCTGTTATTTTTTTGGATGGGTGCCAACTTTTTATGGAAATGACGATAATTTTGGACGCTTGTCGTTCCAAAATGACGATGAATCATTAATTAATGAAGATAAATGATATTTATTTCTGTAAATTGGTTCAAAATACACTTTTAAAACTATACGAATTCGTTTTTCCTAAGTACTCTTAGAAGAAATATCGAAACAAGCTCGGACTTGATTTTGTGTGATTATGAGTGAATGGAATCTTTGGATCGTTTGCGTTGTCTATGATGATTTTGTAGTATATACGGTACTAGCTGCGCCCCGCGCTTTCACCTGCAAAAGTTTAGACCCCGTAGCAAAATTGGAATAAAAAGTATCCTGGTTATAAACTATCCGTGTGCCAAATTTCATCCCAATCCGTTCAGTAGTTTTTGGGTGAAAGAGTAACAAACATCCGTCCATCCGTCGATCCTCACACTTTTAAGTTTTTAATATTAGTTATAACTATAATATTAGTAGGAAGTTTAGAATCTCTATCCTTCAATAGATTGCCAGTTCTTTTGTCTATAATATAAAGGGATTTAGCGGAACCGACTTTGTAATTTGTTGTATCTAGATGAGAAATGCCTCGTACTTAGTATGGATTCATATGCTTTTTTTTGTGGATGGGAAATCATCAAATGACCCCTCCCGCTCTGAGTGGAGCGGAAGGGAGTATCAGACTCTTACTGACTAAAACCCACCCGCGTTCCTTCCTTAGCCCTTTCTGTTCCAGGGCAGCGGTAACCCTTTCGGACGATCCCGCTACCCAGGATTCATATGCTTGACAGCAAGTTTTTCGTTCACTACTTATTACTCCCAGATGGGTTAGGTAGAAGTGTAGGTACCTACAGACACACATTTCGTCAGTTATGTTTAGTACTACAGTACTATACATACATAAATTTATACCTTCTTCCTATGGGGGTAGTCAGAAACTACAGAACGCCACTTGGTATGATCCTTAGGTATACATGTTTTGAAAGACTGTTAGAATTGAACGTGTGAGAGGGAAGTATAAATAAAGACGAATAAAATATTTGATGATACGAATGATTACAGTCTAGTTAGTGACTTAAGAGTTGTAGGTCGTAGGTTCGAACCCAGACAGGCGCTTTTTTTTGCATAAATTATTTCATCACCACTGCTCTCAAAACGGTGAAGGAAAACGTGAGGACACCGGCGTGTCCTAGAACCAAAAATTCGAAGACATGTGACATCCACCACCCCGCACTGGGCTCGCGCAGTGATCTCACCGAGGGGAGGCCGGTGTCCCAGCAGTGGGAACATTACAGGCTGATTATGCTACTACTAGGTACTACTTATTTAAATACTGTGTAAAGTAAAGGTTACAAGAACGAAAGAATCTATCCACAACTACATACAAACATACAAATAGGTGTACAAACCGCTTAATATCCTGCTACACGTTGAAATATTCACAAGTAACCACAAAATTCAATTTGTAGTCAGAAAACCCGCTTCTACTCAGACTGAGCAGAATGAAAACACTTCGGGAGAGTAAAAAAAAGGGGAGGTTGGGGTGTTTTGTACGAGGAATTAAATACGGGTGGAAAGGGGGCAAGAAAAGTGGGAAGACGCCGGATGATTAATTATTAGTTTGTGTGTGTTACGTCCGAAGATAGGGGAGAATCGGGCGCCTGTGTGTCCGAAGGGGGAAGCTGCCCCGAAGGGGGCGATATGTTTTTATTAATTACATTGATTCATTATGTGTGTTATAGTTAGGTTGTTCTGATCTAATTACTTGTTTTAATGAATATTATTAATATTTTATGTCGACTTCTTGTTGGCTCTATATGTTTCATCCCCCATTGGTCCCCTTCATTTGTAAGTTCAATCCCCCATCGGCTGGAAACCGACCCCAACATAGTTAGGAACAGGCTCGGCAAATTGAAGTGTTAAAAAACCTTCAAAGGGTACTGGAAATAAGGTATCCCAAAATTCTGACCAAAGTTTATTTTAAGACGTTCCTAATGGAAAATTTATAAGATGGTACAGTTAGCTAGTCATCTATAAATACGTTGAGAGGTCTTCGGAGATAAAAATAGACGTTCTAAAGATAACATCGGCCATCCAAAGCGAGTCTTTAGCTTTCAATTTCATGCTTCTCTTGATTTCCACTACTTACTTGGCTAAAATATAGTTTTTTTTTTGGAAATTAAATCAAATAAAATCAAACGTCTTTTATTCAATTAAGGCGGAGAAACAGCACTTTTTGAATGTCAAAATTACAAAAGACAGTCCCCCAAAACGAAACTAGAAGTGGACTATTAAAATTTCACCTTCTGAAAATTTCAGTTTCAGGACAACGTGTTTATGATAGGATAGAAGTGAATGTTACCTTAGACACTGAGTTAGTGAAAATAACTTAATTTGTTACAGTTGTTAAAACTTAATACTTCACTCAAATCATTTAACCATGGTTAAATGATTTAAGTGAAGCTCATTGTTTTGGATGACAAAATTTTCAATACTATTCTTTATTGCATTCCATGTGTGTTACATAGATGGTATTTACAAGGTAAAAGATCAACAAGGACCCTGTCGGGCACAGCAGAAATTAGGAGAGAGGAAGTGAGCTAAGTGGCAATTCATTCTTTCTATGACATTTTATAAGTCAACAGCGTAACACACTTACAGTAAGAATTGCTTTCATTTTGACAGTTCAACAACATACATTGCGTTATTTACGTTTTTGAGCAGACTAATTTTTCGAACATACGAAGCAATGGATTAGTTATCTTCAGAGTGATTCAGATTGTGATTGATCGTGTGTTACGCAATTAGGGTGCAGGACAAGATCTTCGCTCTACGAATCCATTGCTTCATATGTTCGAAAAAAATGTCTGCTCAACAACGTAAATAACGCAATGAATGTTGTTGAACTGTCAAAATTAAACCCATTGCTACTGTTAGTGTTTTACGCAATTGACCACCCAAAAATAATGGCTAATAATAATGCTGTTGCAAAGACAGTTTCAACTTACATTTGTAAACATTACATTAAATTGAATCCCAAAACATTACGGCCACTCAAATAAAAGTGCATTACTTTAATATAAAGCTCGCTATTTAAGTGGTTTTAATTAAATGTAGCCGCGCATTAATTTTGACAACCAACACGTATGCAAAGTGGTATGTTCTACAAGTTTAAATTTAATTAATTTAACAGACAAAGGAATTGTAGTTTATATAGTGTAAGAATAACTCAGGTCACTTTAGTTTACAATTATTTATATAGACAACCAATGTAACACAGCCAAATATAGCTACCAAAACTCCGCGCCCTCCGGCCGTACAGATTAAAAATTCCCTCACTCGCCGAGTGTTGTCGAGTCATAATATCGATTCTAACGATTCCTCAAATCGATATTCGGTTTATTTAATTTTATATTTAATTATTTAAAAAGTTTTATTAATTGCTATTAAAAATCCTATTATATTATTAACCTTACAGTAGTAACATTCGTTCTGGCAAATATATCATCCATTCATTCATTCAATGTAACACTATAGGTATCTCCATACTTCATCATCATCATCTGTCTGCCTTGCCCAACAATGTTAGGTCGGCTTCCAGTCTAAGCGGGTGCAGCTGAATACCAGTATTTTCCATGGAGCGACTTTTGTTCGAGGAATAAAATGAACGTCTGACAGATTTTGTATCGAAGAACTGTCAAAAATTCAAAATTATTCCTCGAATAAAGTTATCAGATGATTGAAAAATCAGCCCTTAACCACCTACCTTATAAATGAAACCGATTCCGATTGATCGTGTGTTACGCAATTAGGGTGCCGGCAGCATGTTCTCGAGAGATTTATACATAAACAAGAAACAAAACGCAATCAAAATGGAAAAGGAAAAATATATTCCAAATTCAAAACAAATAAAAAATGAAACAATAGACAAACTTCCATTCTATCAAAATATTGACCCGAATTTGTGCATGGCTGAAAGTAAGTACCATTAGTTCGAACATAAATTTTATTGTGACCTTGCTCTAAGGACGAAGTCACAGTTCGTACCTAGGTACCTACTTACCTAGTTCGTCGAGGTCGATACAGTCTAGAATTCTAGATTATTAAATTCTGTTCACTGGAAAATTCTATCACAGTATTTTTTCAATGAGGGTTTTTTTGAAGTAAATTTTTTGTAATGGAAGATAGGGTTACAAGTTATTTGTTATTTAATAGCAAAACTATCAATACTGATTCAAAAACGAGTAAGCAGAAGTGTGTAAGTGTACAGTTAACTGTACACCTAAAAATATTAACCTAAGTCTTTTCTCAGTTACCTAACGTAACTACTACTTGCTAGGTAGGTGATATTTGTAATTTGTAACTACTCTGTATTAAGCAATTTAATGTTCCGTCCTTAACGCATCTATCACATCATAATCAGCCTATAACGCTCCCACTGCTGGGACACAGGCCTTCCCTCTGTAAGAGGGAATGGGCCGTAATCCACCACGACCGACCATCGCCGCATCGACGCATCTCATAATTACAAACAATTCAAAAACTGTAGCCAATGCAAATTCGTTAAACAACAGCAAAAAGCAACACAGACGAAAAAGGAATAAATACGAACGCCTCCCAAAGCCCAATATTTCGAATAAAGAATCATTACAACAAGAGCAAAGAGAATCCAATTTGAACTTCTTTTATTTCATATTCCGAATTTCGAATAGCAGACATTACAATTTCAAACGTTCAAGAATGAAAAGTAACGTTTTTTTCGACAGTCGTTTAAAATGTATAAAAGATTATGTATATTACTCCCACATATACATTTATACTAAATTCGCTGAATAATTTCCATTTTCTCCCTAGACGTAGTTCATTTCTTATAAAGGTTAGTCTACACCACGCTATTCCACTACCTAATTCAAATTTTGTATGAATTTATTTGATAGTTGGTAGCGCACGAAGAGAACTTGATAGTCAGCATTGAACCTTTCAGGGTTCCAGATCCATTTCAGCACTACCTTGACTTCTAACAAATTCGACCTTAAAACAACTTAACGGCAGACAAGAAAGTTGTTTCTCGGAACTTGTACAACTTCTTTTAGTAAGCTTATCTTCCTAAGAAGAAAAATGTATTCCAGTCATACACTCACAGTAAATGCATTATCAAACAAACAAACCCCCTCTGTTTATTTACTTACCTTTATATATATAAGTTATACACTAGATTTATTTTAGGCATAGTTTTAAATGTTCCTCATAATATTAATATGTAATTTTGTAATGATGTAACTTCTATGTAATTTATACTTATGTGAACTTATGAATAAAAAAAATTATTATTATTATTATTATTATTATTATATTACTTAAGTAAACACACAACGAATCCTCATAAATGTTCAAACACGAAAAACCGTAACAAAAAATTACAAAGCTCAGTGTGCCCCAACCTTAAGTCTCCCGGTCCCAACATTTTTGTCTTTTTCACGGCTTCAATTTAAAATTTTATTTCCCCGCTTGACCCAAAGGGGAAGACGGGGTAGGGGGAGGTGGGCAAGAAGACACTCATTATGACCAATTTCACCCGACTGTTTTTCCTACCATTGTTGGTGTACTGATGGCTCATTTCTACCCTTTATTTCAAGTTTTTTGTTAAGATTTTTCAGTCTGCGGAAAGAAAACTTGGGCTATTTTTGTTCACTTTTCCCCGTTCTCCCTCCGTGACAATTAAGCACTAAGAAAATGGGTCGGTGTTTTATAACGTTTTTGTGTACTTTGTTATTTTGATTGTGACTAAAATTAGCAGCCGCCGTTGTTATATTGTTATTCGAAAATATGTTTTTATTTCAACTGGTGCACTTAATTAACGATATTACATAACATCACGCTTGTAATGCCTGAAGGATTTGGCAGAGGTTAATTTTTTTTAGTAGTATAGTAATACCCAAATTTCGCCAATTATGTTCAAGTCCCATGTAGGTAATAAGGGCCAAGATTATTGCCTTCAACCGGACACAAACCCTGAGGGGCAATTCTCGTAATTTTAAGAACGTTCACAGACTGACAGTCTCAATATGTCGAAAACACTTTCGACAGATTTCACACTAATTTCTCCCAACATTTTTGACAAGTTTTTGACATTGATTGTCGCTGAGGTGAGATTGCAACTAGATTTTGAACGTAACGAACGGCTGCTACTGAGAAATTCCAGATAGAAAAAACCTATAATACTTTAACTTTAACCTGACCAACGAGGCAGTGTAACGTAATTATTATTCGAAAATACAACATGTGATTTTATACTTACTTTTTAACAAAATAGCTTATGACCGGTTGTTTCAAACGGTTGGTTAACGTAACATACGTACGTAACGTACGTACGTAACGTACGTACGTAAGTCAAGGCTATACGTTTGTAATTTGAAACAACCCTTTTTTGCTTGAGGATGGTAAGCGCCATTTTTGACGTATATGCGTCAAGTGGACGTGAAACAATCCGCCCTTATTCTCATCTCAAGTCAGAAATACTTCGCAACTTAGCATGGCGAGCATGGAAGTGAAGGGGCAAAAAGAAATGCGTAGTACTATCTATGTCCATATCGCGTTCGTTACGCGCGCTGTTCTTATTTTAAAAATATTGTGAAATGGATTATATTATTTGGATTAGCCAGGTAGGTTAGTAGTGATGTGAAATTGCAAAAAAAAAACTGTTTTATACACGATTTTCGGGAAAAAAATATTTTGTTCGTGTGTAAAATTACCGGTTACTTTTTTATACTATGTAGGTATGTCAATAAGAACAGCATGACTGCTTTTCTTTTTTTGGTAGTCTTTATAGTGTCCCACTGCTGGGGAAAGGCCTCCCCTTTTTCCTTCCAAACCTCCCTGGCTTGTGCGATGTCTGGTTTTGTTACATCACAGGACCTACCTGCTTAGGTTTTGTATTTTTACAGAAAATAATTTTCATGTTTTTTTTTTCCAAAAAAACAAACATTTTAAACAACATACCCAAGTACGCCTACTTATTTTCTTAACTAAGTAAAATAAAACCTCTTCCATTCTCTAAGTTACCTACATTTATTTTCTTCCACACAAGTTGCGAACCGCAAGTTAGTCACAAAAGCAACAGGCTTTCACAGAAGACGCCTTCCGTTTCCGACGAAATCAAACTCAAACTCAATAGCCTTTATACACAGTTGTCTTGTGTAAACATCTTTATACTTAGTTTGAAGATTTTCACAGAATAGGTACTATGTCATAGTTTATAGTACACGCATAGTAATGTAAGTACTTATGAAGTTTCATTTAGTTATAACTTACTTGTGGAAGCTATTCATGTAAGAGCTTTAGCTTAGTCGGAAAATGACATAATCTTGAAAAATTACTTAGTTTGTAGGTAATCTTAGTCTTGCGGAAAATTAAGTAATAAACATATATTATCTTCAAGACGTATGCTCGTACGCAATAAGACAATTTACAGACTGGTTGTAATTTTATTCGAGAAAAAATTACCCACCAGAAAAAACAATTTGAAAAAAACCTTTGTATCTAGTTATCTATTCGTTCAAGAGATAATTAAAACGTCCCCCTTCTAATCCGAAACTACATAATCGTAATCCACCCTCGAACAAAAAACTAAACATCTAAAATTACCGAAAAAAATTGACGAGGGGTGGTTCCCTCTCCCTGGCCAATTTAATGTGCACGGCTGTATTGATTCTCCGGCATTCTTTCACACAGGCGCGGAGGAGCCACCCCCACCCGGCACCCCACTTCCGTCACCCTATACGAACTTGGGATAAACTCGGATAAGACTTTTTCGGGATATGGTCATCTCTATTTTTTTTTCGATTAGTTGTTCGAAATTGGGAGCTGGTTTAAAAAGGAAACGAAGTTGAGAATAATTATGTTCGGGATTTAAATATTCTTTTTTCAAAATTTTTATTTCAAAAGAATCGAATTTTTATTTGAAAATGGAATGTGTTTTTTATTCAGTTGAGAGACGTCATTACTGTTATTAAGGCAGATTTGAAAAAAAAAAGTAGCATTAAAATTGAAGCCAGTCGTTTGTTTTAAATAAAGAAGATGGACACAGAACATACACTTCACAGAATATTGTAGAACATAAAAAACCCCAATAGGAAATATTCCAAGCCCAGTAATTAAAAGGCAAAACATAAGTCATCCGAACTGAAATTACATTCAGCAAACAAGATGAAGAGAATCCAGTACTGTCACCAAATAAATATATGTGCTAACAGCAGCAACGCAACAGGTCTGAAAGAGGCCATGCAAATTTAACACAGCCTACAGTAAACTTAGTCTGGCTTTAAATTCACTTATTGTAGCTTTTTGCGCATTTTGAAGCTTAACTTTAAGCATATGGTGATACGTGGGTAGATGATGCTTAATGGGCTTGAAGAATGATTGGCAGTTAATAAGGAAGAGATAAATCTAATGCGCTAAAAGAATAAAACGGCTGTCGCTAATATAGCATGAATATAACTGGCTAAAAGAGTAATATCAACGGCCAACGGCCATAGTATTCTAAATCCGAAAAGCTACAGTTTAAAAAACTCTACTCAATATCGTCCATACAGAACAGAATACTGGCACAAAAAACCGTTCAGCTAAACCTGTTCATAAAACAAATTTTCCAAGTGCGAAAACCGACGTTCGAAATTCGAAAAAAATAATAAAAAAATATGAACAACATAAGCCTTTACTCGGTTCATGATAAACTCGTATCAAACGGCGGCCAGCGCCAAAACTAGCGATCAACAAAAACAAAAGCACAACGCAACAGGTAAACCAACTTCGCACAGCCTAACAAAATTTAACGCAAAATACTCGACGAAACGCCAGCCTGAATATCTGCATCGTCCAACTAAAGTTACTCTGTGACAAATTCCATAGGTGACACAGAAGAACACAACCACATATAAAAC
This sequence comes from Apamea crenata, assembly GCA_949629185.1. Classification (NCBI taxonomy): domain Eukaryota; kingdom Metazoa; phylum Arthropoda; class Insecta; order Lepidoptera; family Noctuidae; genus Apamea; species Apamea crenata. The sequence continues at coordinate 3,353,549 of OX451375.1, forward strand.
TATGCACGAAATAACAGTTGTTAAATATTTAAACGTGGCATAACGTTATTCTGTGACAACGAATGCATTCCATACGCTCGAAATTTAAATTCAGACAGGTGTATTTGGTTGCGAGATTTGAATTTAAAATCTGAATTCAAATTCGTCATGTGTGATTTGTAAAAAGGTTTTTATTTTTTTTTGCCGTTCTTTTTACCAAAGACACACCTACAAATGGGTAAAACCTCTACTAATAGGTATTCATAGACATTACTCGAGTTAGAATCTAAAAGTAAAATACATGAAAATCTATGTGTCATTGATTTCCACTAGCTGCATTTTCGTCATGCTCTCATAATTTTTTATTAGACACTTTTTAATGTCCGTTACCCCGCACAATGGATGTCGGTTGGCACAGGCGCGACCGAACTTCCCGCCTATTGAAATTTTGCCTACAAAGGAAAGTTTTCAGGAAACGTACCGGGTTACTCCACTCGCCCTGTTTTATATTTTAGTTTAACTTTGACGAAATTGTTTAACGGATAGTGTGTTTCAATTAAAGTTTCCATTCAACGTTCCATTATGTAAATTTCGACACGAATTCGTATGGAAATTCTTTTTCTTAATTGCACATCGAACGCTGCTGTAAATATAAATTAATTTAATAAATAATAATAAAATCGAGCAGTGCAGGCCACCAACGAAAACCGTTGGAAACTAATTAAAAACATCAATTCCCCGCGCCACGCTACGGGGGAATATTTCAAACGCACGCACACATACGCACACCCCACCCCCATGCACACACACACACACCCAAGACGCACACAACAGTTAAAAATAAGTCCCGGGCCATATCCGCGTGAGAGAATGGTCCCGAGACTGTTGTACGACAGAATACGGTATCTAGTAGAAATAGGGTCAGTATTATTTACTAGGGGTTTCATAATGATATTCTGCCGAATAGATAGGGGGCTACGAATCGATTGTATGTGTGGGTGGTGTTCCGTTTTTGAAGCACTTCGTGCGTTTAGTTTACTCGAAAAAGCACTAGAGAACTTTCTAGAATGATTACTGAAAGATGGATTGCTTACAAAATAATGACAATTGAAATACATTTTCATTCCCAGTTTGCAGAACAAAATTGAAAACAACACACCCGAATCTGTTCAAAACAGCAGCCAGTCGAATTTCAATTAAAACCCAATCAAAAGACAACGTCGTCCGAAACAATGACATAGGTATTCTAAACAAAATTTAAATAAAAATACACATTCCACCTATCGGGTGTTGCCGCTCAACAGTTGCCCAGTTCTAGAACTTATCCGCGGGGAGACGGGGATAGGGTTCCGTCTTAAGGCTGAGCGGGACGGAGCTCAAACCAAGTTATCGTAAATTGATCTGGGAAGGGTGGCGGGCGCGGCGGCCCCAAATTTGACAGCCATGGAAATTGGCGGGAAGCGTTATTGGTCGCCGATTCGAATTTTTTAAAACTCTTTTTTTATGTGTTTGATTTTAGAATTGAGATTTCAGTTTGAATAATTCGAAATGATAGATGAGCTTATTCTGTTTTCGATTCGAATGTCGCTGTGTATGCAAGCTGTGTGGTCGACACAGACGCAGATGTAGGCAAGGCATGTTCCTTGTGTACGTAATCTTCGAAATCAATACGCTACACGTGTCTCCAGGCGATGCCCCAATACAGGCGATCTCATTATCAGGTAGAGACGTGCTCACTCTCTAAGTCAAAACCGCGAGCGATATACACGAATCAAAATTCACGATACGAAAATATGAATTTCCAATCGTCTACTCGCACTTCGTTATGCGAAATTAGGAATTACAATTTATGTGAATCGAGAATCGGCTACATAACTCGCAACTGGGTCATGTAGGTCAAGGGATGGCGAATGGAGATTTACTATTTATTTTTCATACTTTATTATTATTTTTATCGCGAGACCGAACGACCTCGATGCAGTCCATAACAATGTATAGGTTTAGCGAAATACCCCTTTGTGTCTTAGATGATCCCGGCTCACGTAGAAGCGGCCTCATAAAAGCTTGCACACACCAACATCTTAATAACGGAATCGGAACGCTTCGAGCGATTTTTAAAATAAGAATATCATAACTGGCCACCGAGGGGCCCCCGAGGGGGGGCGGGGGCGGTGGATTTCGGAAGAACGTTCGCACCCCCCTCAAGTTTTTAAAATAAGAAAATTTCGGTGGAGCGTGATATTTTTAAAATAAGAACCTCTTTCGTGGCATATTCCGTGGAGAGAGATTTTAAAATAAGAATAGTTTCGCGATACCCCCCGGCCCCCCGTTCGTCTGGAGTTTGAAATAAGAATTCGGGGGCCAGATTCGGGTGGTTCGGGCATATTCGGTGGGTGTCGGGTGTTCTTGATGAGGATCGGAGGTTTTTCGTAGAATTTCGTTAGCTCCTTTCGGGTTCATTGACCGTCGGGTTCGATACTTCGATGAATGTTATAGTAATTGAATGGAGTTCACTTCTTATTTTGCTGGAGGTGCCGACTTCGATATGCGAAGATAGCCGCGCGTTCAGGAAATAGGAGGTAATGAAATTTTAGTTGGTGGGCTGACTCGATCGGTGGGACGAAATTGAATTAAGTTTGACCTCGGGTTCCAGAATGTTTGGCATTTTGAGGTAACAGGTTTCGAGAACAACGAAGTTTATGATTATAGTATTAAGTACCTACGACCCCTTTTACCAGTCCTTGTAAATATGTCGTTGGTGTGTCTTGCTTAACAAATCTATATCTATACTAATAATAATGCCGACAAGTTCGTTTTTGTTTTTTTATTTGAACGCGCTAATCTCTTGAACTACCAGCTGATTTGCAAAAAATCTTTTTGCATTTGATAGCCTAATTCTTGAGGAAGGCTATAGGCTACCATAACATCACGCTAGAACCCTTAGGAGCCGAGCAAAAACCAAAAAATGTCAGAAAGATCGCTAAGCGAAAACGGAGTCGTAACGACGGGGAGTTTTATATAAATGTGACTATGATTTTAGTATAGGCATTGTGTATTTTACGACCTCCACGCGAATTCACGGACAGAAGCTAGTAAATCCTACTTTAAAATAATAAACGTGAATGTTTGTTTGGATGGATGGATGGATGTTTGTTACTCTTTCACGCAAAAACTACTGCACGAATTTGGATGAAATTTGGCACACAGATGGTTTATAACTTGGATTAACTCATAGGATACCTTTTATCCCGATATTCCCACGGAAGCGATACTTATGCGGGTGAAACCGCGGGTCGCAGCTTGTAAATAAATAAACAAGATAATTCAGTGTATTCAGATCGCCATTTTAATTTGTAGTGACAAAAATATCCAGAGAGTAATAAAAGCCGTCCAAATATTGGGGTTTATTTTCGCGAGCCACACATTTCCGTGTAACGGCTCAGGGGTTTTGCAGTGACTTTATTTCCATTGTGGAAATGAAAATGAACGTGACAGCCCAATATTATTGTTGTATAACGTGCGAGTCTATGAATTTGACGATGTAGCCGGGTAGAAGGTCAGCCATTGTGAAATGTTCGAGAAGAAAGAAAGAAAATACGTTTTGCGGTAAACATGACGCAAAAAAGAACATAAAACACAAAAAAAAAATCACACAATTCATAAATTTCCGGATACCAATGATCTCTAGTGAATCATAGACAACATATTCAAACTGCATTTGAGTTTCTCAGAAATCTCAGATCATCTCATTGATATAATATGATGATGTTAGTAGGAATCGATTCCATGTACGATGGCATTCATTCGCTACGTCTTTGAACGTCATGTTTTCATTCACTCATTCATTAATAAGCGAGCTTTTGGGTGCAATCTCATATTACACTCGTAATATGAGATTATTATTTTTGTGTGTATGTTCGATGTCTTGTGTTTTTCTGGATTTTCTCTTGAATTAAGTTAGGAACTAATAATATCACCATTGCTTTCAAAGTGGTGGGTGAAGGAAAAGATTGCAAGGAAACACAAATCGTGAAAAAAAGATCAGTTGATGCGTAGATGTCGCATAACTCGACATAATGTATGGATTAACAGATTTTTTTTTCACGATTTCAGGGTTGGTCCCGTAGTAAAAGTTGTTCATAATGATGAGTACAATGAATGACCCCTTTCAAGGATTAAAACGATCAAAATTTAACGGTGTATTTATATTAAAAAAAAAACAAAAAAAATTAATAAAAAGTTTTATTTTATTAACTTTTATTTTTTGTGTTCTTTATTCTGGGCGTCAGTCTTACCGCAAATAATTTATTTGTTTTTTTTTTGGAGTCTAACCATCTTTCGTTGTCCAGGGTTGTCGCACGAGTGCCATGGCGGAGTGCTCGTTCGCACGGTGCCAACAAGAACGTCGCGCAATACGCAAGGAACTGCAGCGCTGGACTAAGAACATGGTCTACATATTGGGTGAGTGACAACCTTCATTTTATTGCTTTCAATTTTTAGAATGACAATCTAAATGAAACAATACACTACACACACAACAACAATACAACACAACAACAACAACAATACACAATACAACACAACACAACAACAACACACACAACAAAACAATACACAATACAACACAATAACAATATGAATACAACAACAACACACACAACAACACAACAATACAATACAACAACAACACACAAACACAACAATACAATACACAATACAATAACAACATCAACAACAATACAATACAAACAACACGTGTACGTTGTGTATTTCATATACAATATGAATGCATTATGTTAAAAAGTGACTATGTAGGTACCAAAAACGATTAATCTTTATAATCGATAAATGTAAAAAGACTTTTTTTTTTTGTGGATGTGAAATCATCAAATGACCCCCCCGTTCTGGGTGGAGCGGAAGGGAGTGTCAGACTCTTACTGACTAAAACCTACCCGTGTTCCTTCCTCAGCCCTTTCTGTTCCAGGGCAGCGGTAACCCTTTCGGACGGTCCGCTACCATGTAAAAAGACTTGACTTAAAGTCCTCAGTAGCCAGGTCATTAAAGGCTCAAAAAACAAAAAAAAAAACGGGTTTTTGATTGGCTTATGTTGGCCACTGTCTCACCTGCGGGGTAATTGCGTAACACACTATCAGTGGCAATAGCTTTCGATTTTGACAGTTCAACGACATTCATTGCGTTATTTACGTTGTTGAGCAGACAAATTTTTCAAACATATGAAGCAATGGATTAGCAACTTCTTTCAAAATGATTCAGATTGAGATTGATGCAGATAGGGTGATGCAGTATAGCCGACGATAGTGCAGGCTAGGTAGAAATATCATATTTTACTCGTGGCTTTAGAACTCACGGTAATAGATTTAAATCAACGACAGAAATTCGATATTGAAAAATTTCACGGTTCGAAATTCGAGAAGGTATACCAACCTAATCCAATTGAATTTAAATTGATATTCGTATTTATTTCAAAATTCGAAGAATGCACTCATTTTCAGAATTCGAATACTAATGTTTTTTTTTATTGAATCATGTTAGCGTGTCTTTCAAAAATAAAAATGCATTCATAGATAAGTTATTGATATATTAAAAGTAAATCAATCATCGCTAACCAACATACAGTTTTAGAGGTAGGCACACAAGATTTAAATGAAATTACTTTAAACACCCACATTTAAACCTCCTAAAATAAGAGACAGCATTCAACCATTTTAAATAACCAACGAAAAATTCCCTCCATTTTGTCACAAGCTTATAAAAGAGCAACACTACGCGAAACCTGTGCTTATCTAGCCATACTAAAAATATCCAGTGAAACCAGTTACACACTCGTTCACTGAAGCAACAGTGTTGGCGCCGGAGTACATATACGACAGAGAGCGAACTTCGTACAACAATATTACGCTGCGGATCTTTGATAGAGTACAGTCACGAGCACTAATATGTCAACACTTGGAAACTTTCAATAGCGATTTTCGCGTGAAATAACGAAAAGAACAATGAAATACGACACATTCCAAAAATCTATGGGTTCGAAAATACTATGTTCGTAGCAACATAAAATTTCATTAAGAAATAAAGAAATAAATCGCTTTTGACTATAGCCAAGCGTATACATACTTATGCTCCTGACTGTACACATGACGACATATCAAGCAATACATTTCCAGTTTTACCTGACCTCGCATTGTACTGGCTTTTCGTACAATGAGAAGTCAGCTTATACAAAAAATGTATAATGTGTTTAGGTTTCCGGAAAGTCAGAGTTCCAAGAATTAGATTTTATAAAAGCTTATCAGCCACTCAGCCTTATATCGTTTCTATTGACCCAATGACCTACATAATAAAATAAGCTAAATGTATCTTTGTGCAAGGAGTAGTTGGCTGGAGTACTTCATTTATGAAAGCACCACAGCATAGCACGGCTTAGCAGCCGACTACCCTCCGAGGTTGAGCTGCAAGATGCCAGAGAGAGAAAAAAATATGTTTACATCAAATAGTAATGTACGAGTATTAGGGATTGGACTCACCTAAAATCATGGATTATCGTCCTATGTAGATAATTTCTGTGTTTTAAATTAACGTAACAGCATAACAGAGACAGCTAGAGTGTAGTAGACTCCTCCGATTAAATAGATCAATCAAACTTCTCAGTCTCAGTAACTACAACATAGCTTGGCATGTATGCATGAATGTTGAACCTGCTGCACCTACCTAGATTATAAGTGGATGATGTGGTCTCCTATGCTTAGAAACGCACCTTAGTATTTGTTACTCGCATGCAATTGTGTAGTCTCTGTTTGAGATCCAATATATAAATAAAAAAGTAATGCTCCTCATTGATGATATTATCTACCTAATGTGTAATCGCGTTGGTGAGATGTCACGCACACAACCATACGTTCTAGTACTGCGTACCGCGATTGGTCGATGTTAGGTCTCTGTACAATATTGACTCCTATGACGTTAGTTCGTGAAAATTTTGTACACCAACTTGTATGAATTTTGTTTGTGTGTTTATTTGTTTTACGGCCTTATTGCTATTCTCGTTTTAGGGTTATATAGAAGTAGCTTTTGAATAGAGTTTGGAGGGTTATTGCGCACTTCTGTGTGCCTTGAGGCAGGTCTGGTTCTGAGTGGGTTGGTCATCTCTTCTGTTTTTGCTGGGGCTAATGATGTAGCCATAAGTGCGTTAATAACGTTAATATTTAATTATTTACTGTAGGTGGGTTAGTATTTAGGAATTTCACTGACAGAATTTTGGTAGTCTTTCTCATCTCATTCAGGGATTTACATAAAGCTGAAGAGTTTGTTTGTTGGAACGCGCTTATCTCTGGAACCACCAGTCGGATTTGAAAAATTCTTTACATTTACCTTTGATAGCCCAATTCTTGAGGAAGGCTGTAGGCTATTTCACATCACGCTACGAGGAGCTGAGCAAAAAGAAAAAAGCCAGCGAAAACGACGTAATAGTACGGGCAGAACCTAGTAACATATACTAAAGAACATCAGTATAAAATAGGGGGCTTGTGGCTAAGTAATAACAGCCGCACGGGTCGATCGATCAGGTTAAGCTACGCTTGCCGCGGTTGGTCCGTGGATGGGTGACCATTTTCACATACCAAGTCCCCTCCGTGCCTCGGAAAGCACGTTAAGCCGTTGGTCCCGGCTGTCATTCGTGGATCTTTGACAGTCGTTACGGGTCGTCAGTAGCCCGAAAGTCTGACAACCAGTCTTACCAAGGGGTATCGTATTACCCAGTAACTGGGTTGTGGAGGTCAGATAGGCAGTCGCTTCATGTAAAATACTGGTATTCAGCTGCATCCGGTTAGACTGGAAGCCGACCCCAACATAGTTGGGAAAAGGCTAGGCAGATGATGATGATGATCAGTATAAAATAGATAATTTGATCTTGTTATTTTTACTGTTCGGCTACATCATCCTACAACTGGAGAAACCCTGTGGCTATCTGTATCGCATTCACGTCAACAAATAATATAAAAGTAAGTTTATAATTCAACCTCGGACCGTGAGTGACTGATATATTTTTTAGAAACTGGGTCAGAGAGGTCAGTTGTACAATTTTAGGTAGTTGCGTTTATACGCCTTTAATATGGACTGTTGCATGGCTACTGTAACTTTTTTTTTATCGCGTAGATGGGTTCCAAATACCTTTTTTTTTTGCTTTACCTATATGGTATAATTTGCGAACCGTGGTATTTATTTTGTGATTCCGTAGTTCTCCTATGGAAGTGACAAAAGGAATCGATTTTTAGGTGTACTCCTTGTGAGTGAAATAACTAACTTAATTGCTCATTTTAATATTTTGGTGATCATTGAAACCTAATCAAGTCTCTCAGTCAACTCAACTCTCAGTGGTGATTGAAAATTGGCGTGAAGAAGATAATACTTTTATGGCCGTTTCCTAAAATTTACGGGCCATTATTGATTAAAATTAAGACTTCTGTATCTTTACCAATAATGAAGCAAAGACGTCATAGCTTTGCACAGTAGACCCTCCCATACAGAAGTAGCTATCACAGTTAAAATTAGCTTACTATTTATATACCCAGTTTTGCAATGAAAAATGCTGCCATTGGCAAGCAAAACGATTCGTTTTTTTATATAGGAACCGATCATTAACCATTACACGCAACTTCATCGTACTTCGGAAATTGTAAGATTCTAATAATAAGTAGGTAAGTAACTATGTCATTTGGTGATTAGAATAAGGAGAGCTAAATGGAGTTCAGACTCTAAGTGGTGATAAACATCGTTGGTCTGAGTGGTGATGAAACCTCGCTAAAACGAGACACTAGCTTTATCACGTATCGTAAAGAAACCAGTACAGATAGTGCAGTTACCAAATGGTGTTCAGTGGTGATTATAAATTTAAGTGGTGATTAGAATTTGGCTCTAGTTCTATAGCATAATCAGCCTATAATCTTCCCCCTGCTGAGACACAGGCCTGCTCTCTTTGAGAGTTGGGCTGTAATCTACCACGCGATCCCAGTGTGAGTTGGTGGATATCACATGTCTTCAAATTTTTGGTTCTAGGACGTGCCGGTTTCCTCACGATGTTTTCCTTCACTGTTTTGAGAGCAGTGGTGATGAAATAATTTACACAAAGTAAAGCCCTTGGTTGGGTTCGAACTTACGACCTACAAACTCGTAAGTCACGGCCACTGGGTTTTCAGCCGATGTTTTTTTTTTCACCATTTTGAGAGCTAGTTCTAAGTATAGCAGATAGCTGCACCTAATTCTACATGCGTCATAAGAATTTATTGCTAAAATAGTGAGGCTTTCCTCACCACCAAGAGTCTAAAACTCTTCGTGGTGATAAGAAGTCTGCGTGGTGATTAGAATTCGGCGCGCAAGAGATAAGGCTCTAGTCGTATCGCTGTACCTAATTCTACACGTGGTTATGGGGGCCAAGAGCGTTGCAGCGGACGATCTACAATGGCCGCAGATTTGACGTCATGTAAAGGAATTTTTGAGAAGACTCAGCGACATGTGTATTCTACCAAAAAAAAAGGAATATTTCGCTTTGATTGCAATAATTATAGCAATAAATAAAAATAAAAAATATTGCCTTAAAAACAGCTTACAGAAAAACGTGAGACTGCCCCCAGAGCTAGGTTTATTACCTGTATTTCAGGATAGAGTCAAAAATCATGTTTCTGGTGTAAATTCTGGTTTTCGCAAGAGTTTAAATCTCTCCAAACAACTTTATTTCGAAAGGTCACCTTGCGTAGTAAAGTTGAGTGCCGTAATTACAGAAACAATTAAAAAGCCATTGTGTCTTGCGTGGATCCAAGTTCCGGCGTAAAATGGGTTAAAAGGGGAGACTACTACTGAATCCATAGGCAAAAGCTACAAAATTGAATTGCCGATATTAGGGATTGCCTACCTAGTTCACTGAGTTTTCGTAAATATTTTATTTCTATCTCTTTCCTATTCATTTTCCTGCCCTTATCCCATGTTACTTGGGGTCGGCGTAACACGTTTTCTTCTTCCATTCTCCCCTGTCAACCGTCTCGCTATCATTCACTCCCTTCTCTTTCCTCATGTGTAAGTAGATATTAGGATATAGCCATTAGGTATATATTATGTTGATATTAGCAGTCCGTGCTGCCACTTTTGTAAGATCACTTGTCAACCTCGAGACCGAATAAAGTATTTTCACTTTGTGTGTAGACAAAACATGACTGACAAAGAGAGACTGGAACAACGTCTTTATGTAAGAGTCTTCCTAAAAATATTCCCCCTTATTCTTAAACGTTGCTTAAAGTTAAGCAGTGATTAGCGACTGTTTAACCATACATTTTTGACGTTTAAACGTTACTTAACTTTAGTCATCGTTTATGAATAAACCCCAGTGTGTTGAACAACGGAATCATAGCCGAAGTGCTTTTAGAACACATATTCCGGTCGTTAGGGCAAACGCAAAAGTCAACTTAGTTTTAATTGCAAGCCTTTTCTTGGTTTTTGTTTTTTAAGAAAAGTTTGGATTGCTTTGTTGAATCTAAGCCAGGCGTAATTGTAATAATAATCCTTTCGACCGAATTTCGGTAGCTACTCGGGCGATATTATAGTGCACAATGTGCGCGCAAACACAGGGTGCACTCTCTGTTGCTTTACTATCTTATAAAATTGTTACGCAATATCTTATGTTTAAAAAAATTGCATAATAATACTTCCGTCCTCCCTAGACCAGCCGGTTATTGTGTAAAAATATCACCGTGAAAACTTAGGTGAAGTGAGCTTAAAGTGAGTCAATCCCTAAATATCCCTAGCGTCAGGTGGAATGACAGCTCACTTCACCTACATTTTCACGGTGAGATTTTTTACAGAATTGCACTGCTGAGCAAAACTCAAAAACCCACACTTAATCGAAATTCAGCTGCGACCATTGTAGAGCGGTGCATCGGTCTCGGCAGCGCGCATGCGCCCTTCTGTTCTCTGCCAAACAACCTGTTGCAACCGGGACGGCGTGCACTAATGCAACTTCTCTCCCCGCAATCAGGAGCTAAATTATTCAATATCTAGTCTCCAAGTACGGCTAACGTTTCGGAAAAACTAAATTCGAAATTCTAATTTGACAACACAAGTGCATACAATTTTTCAATCAGTAATACCAACCGCCGGACCCAAAATTCCAAATTTGGAACGAACGTCTTGTACGTGCGTCGCGAAGTCGCGTCCTAAGACCAAGACGCTAGTGAAGTGTTCAGTGAAAATAAATAGGTGCTTTTTAGATATCAATATTTTTTTTAACCAGTTATTCGTTGCCGTATTTAAAATAATATTTATAATCGTGTACAGTTTAAAAAGTTTTGCTAAGTTGACGCGAAAGTTGGTAAAAGTCAATTTTGTAAATCAAATTTCGGTTTCGGAGTTCTAATTCGGTTGTGCGAGTAATTGCAGGCGACTGGCGAAGTTTAGCGGCGTCTGGAAACGTGAAGTTGGCATTCGCAAGCAACAAGTGTTCGTCTGATGCCTTCCCGGGTAAATGTGCCACTGTTACGAGTTTGCATGCCCGCTGCTCCGGGATTACGCTGCGTATCCATGCCGGTGCCATGAATTTGGGATTTTCGTTGTTCCGTTATTCCTATTTGTTGATTTACTGCCTGTGTTTATTTAACAGGTCCGTGCTTTTTCGCAGTTTCCGCAGTTTAAAAACTCATTGCTTTATTTTTTTTTCGCATGCATGGTTGTCTTATTTTTTTGCGTAAGAGGGTGGGGCGTTCTTTTGTTTTAGACGGGTGTCGTCATTCGCCATCTTAGGTCGACAAAAAAGTGTCATGGCGTCTCGAACGGAAGTTAAGTTTTGTGTTCCAGCTTCCGAGATCCGGGAGTTCTAGGTGCCTATTTTGGTAACGGTTTCTTCTTAAGAAAATATTTTTAGGAAACACTCGTTTAAATGTGAGGATGTCAGGCTTCTAAATGCCAATTAAAAATAGATTATCGTTTTTATTTTTGGTTCGTTTTTCTAGAAGCTATGCTTATGTTTAGATAAAGTAGAACTGAAGCTTAAAATTAGACATCTAATTACAAATTAAGTCATTTATTTATAAACGTGTATGTATACATTTTCCGTCGGCATGTCCCTTCAAAATTCCCCCTTTACAGATACTTAAAAAAAAGCATAGCCTACCCAATAAGTAAATTACATTAAGTTAAAATGCTGAGCGTTAGGTCCTGGGTTTGATTCCCGGGTCGACCAAAGTGTTATTGAGTTTTTCCATCAGGAATTTCTCAGTAGCAACCTGAAGGCCAATTCTCGTAATTTAAAACGTTCAAAATCTAGTCGCAGTCTCATCTCAGCGACAAACAAATGTCAAAACTGGGGTTTTTTGACAGATTGAGACTGAGATCAGACTGTGAACGTTCTTAAAATTACTGGAATCTGGATCTGTGCCCTGTCGAAGGTAATACTCTCGCCCCCTAATACATGAGACTTAAACATGCCGAAATGTAGGTCTACTCTAGGTGCACCTCTGTCTAACCCTTCGAGGATTACGGGCGTGATGTTATGATGACGCAATTCCCCAGATTTCACTTAACAATTTGTCCGTTTCACAAATTACGAAAGCAAATCTTATTTCGCCATTTTCCAGCCGCGAAATTTACCCTCGAATATTTCGTCGACAGATTCGGTTTTGTAACTGACAACCTCTCGGTTCAGTGGTTAATGTACGTGGGATTCGGTTCTGTGTGCGACAGACGTAGGTTCGAGTTGCGGAAAAATAAAATTTTATTATGAGGGTCGATTGTGAAGAGATTGGCATGTTGTCATATCTTTTTTTGGCTTCGTTGTCATGCAAATTGTTGCTGGGGAATTTTAGTTGCGTAATATGGACAAGAAAGTGGGAAGTTCAACAGTAATTTTTTATTTTACCTAAATAAAATTACCTAATGGACAGGGTATAGGAATAAAACCAAATCTATCAGCAACAATTGAATTTTAGTAATGAGGTTTATAAAATATCTCTTTTATCGATAAGACTGCCCATTGTGTCACCCTATGTAACATTTCTTCGTTTATGTCTGTAATTTGTATGATTTACCTACATAATAAAGGAGCAGTGCTGGCCTGGTGGTAACGACTGCCAATTACGAGTTGTAGGTTTTCTCAAAATTATTAAGAAAGACATTGTGTGATAACCGAGATGTCCTAGAACCAAAAAATCGAAGACATGTGAATCTACCAACCCGCACTTGACCCGCGTAGTGGATTACGGCCCACTTTCTCTCACAGAGAGGAAGTCTATGTCCCAGCAATGGGGACATTATAGGCTGATTATGTACATAAAAGAGTATTACTACTCTATTACGAAATATTTCACATGAGCTCCAATTTTCAGCACCAAATTCAGCTCAAATTCCTGAAATTTTTATTAAATACTAATTCAGCGCATAGTTCCAGCAGCACAACAAATTGGAATGTAATCCTGTATATTTAAAATAACGTTATTTCACAATAAACCATGAAACTGTAATTCTACGGATTCTTTTGAACTCTCGAAATTTCACAACAAAAAGGTTGGAACAGCAAGCCGTACAAAATATACTTGACAACAAAAAAAAAAATGGTTTTACGTACTGAAGTTTCAGTTTCTGAACGAAAATAACTTTATTTAGCCGCGGTCAGTGACCCCGTTACCTAACATGTTTGAGAAAAGCACATTTTTGTTAATACAATTTTTATTTATTTTTAGAAGAAACCCAAATGCCTGAAAACCTGTCTTACCTAGGGGCATTACCTAAGTTACTGGATTGTGGAGGTCAGATAGGCAGTCGCTCCATGTAAAATACTGGTATTCAGCTGCATCCGGTTAGACTGGAAGCCGACTCCAAAATAGTTGGGAAATGGCTAGGCAGCTCCTACGTGGTCTGCCGCGACCCCGCTTCGCTGTCGCAGGGCACCAATTCTGTGCTATTTGGGCCCACAGTTGGTCCGGTGGCATGCGGCAGACATGTCCTGCCCAGTCCCATTTAAGTTAAAACAAAGGTAGCTGACGTCCACGTTGTCTTATTTTAATGTTATTAATTAATGACTGCCATAAGCGAGTATTAACATGCTCATTTTAGACATTCACGACATGTTCCGAACTACTCGTAAAACAATGCTCAAATCATGCTCTTTTCACAGTTTTAACGCGGAGTCCGTAGTTTCAAATAAAGTTAGCAATTATTTAAGGACATTAGACTATTTGAATACCTATTTAAACTAGTTTAGCGCATAATAGTGTGCTCACAGGAAAACTGCTAGACATTATTACGTAATCGGTGGGCAGTCCGTGAACTGCCTGCGTTTTCATAGCTTTGCCCACATTTTTGTGCAGAGAAATAATGTAACTGGATCCGACAAGCGGTGAATGTATGTTTGTACCACAGTATTCGTCCATAGTAGAAGTATGGGATTCCTTATTGTTAGTGCTTTGAGTTAATTACTTTTGAAACGGTCTCTTATAATAAATCTCCGACGGAATTTAGCTGAGTGAGAAACTATTGTTTTGACAAGGAAAACAATTTGGGGATCCAGCACGTAGCAAACTAGAAATTATTATATAATTGCGCCCATAATATTATATATGGGTGAAAAAAGGGGAAAACAACTGCAGTTAGTTTGAGTCAGTTCGTTTGAGTCTCACACATAACACTATGTTACTACTTGGGAGGTCGGGGTGTAGTTATTCCAATAAAATTGATCTCATTACAATAGACAAATTAATGTGAAATAAATCATTAGAAACCACCTATTATAAAATTGTATGCACACTTAGTATAATGTGCGTAAAAAAAAAATTGTAACACTAAGTCGTTGCATGTGCCTGCCAGGGCGGCGGGATCGTCCGAAAGGGTTACCGCTGCCCTGGAACAGAAAGGGCTAAGGAAGGAACACGGGTGGGTTTTAGTCAGTAAGAGTCTGACACTCCCTTCCGCTCCACCCAGAGCGGGAGGGGTCATTTGATGATTTCCCATCCTCAAAAAAAAGTCGTTGCATGTCCTTCAACGCTCAAATCCATCCTACAACTGCGCTGAACACTTCTATTAAATCTTACTCTCGGTTGCCACGTAAAGCGACAAAAACGCGGAAAGGTGCTCGTCAGAGGTAGAGGCTGTTGTTATTAAAACATTACGACAGTAATTAGTCAATTATGCGCGTCATTAGCACTTTAAAGGTCTTAGATGTAACTTTTATACGGTTAAAGACGGCTGGTTTATGTCTGTCGGTATGCTTTGATAGATACGGTGACAGACGTATGAAAATGTACGGAAATATATTGAAGTTTCCTGAAAATAGTTTCAGCATAATTTCTTTTAGAGTAAGTATCATCTTTCCCATATCAAATTAGTATTATTATTCCGTTTTTTTCCATATAACAAAACATTTTGTAATGTTTCTTAAAAAAACATAAACAATCATCTGCCTAGCCTTTTCCCAACTATGCTAGGGTCGGCTTCGAGGCTAACCGGATGTAACTGAGTACCAGATACCCCTTGGTAAGGCAGGTTTTCAGGCTTTCAGCCGCAAGCCCCTCTTAAAAAAACATATAAAATACATAGCATTTAAAAATTTAAAATGGAGCGACTGCCTATCTGACCTCCGCAACCAAGGTACTGGGTAACACGATACCCCTTGGTCAGACAGGCAGATTTTTGGACTTCTGCCCTACCACGAACCGACCGCGGCAAGCATAACTTACGTAGCTACCTTTGATAGATCAGTGCGACTGTAGAGTGAAGAGAGGTTGGTAGATGTCACATGTCTTCGAATTTTTGTTTCTAGGACACGCCGGTTTCCTCAGGATGTTTTCCTTCACTATATTGAGAGCAGTGGTGATGAAATAATTTACACAAAGTAAAGCGCCTGTTTGGGTTCAAACCTATGACTTACTACTCGTAAGTCGCGGCCGTTACCACTGTGCCACCACTGCTCACTATAAAGTAAGCTATGATATTAATAATCTCCTGACTTAGACTATTATTGAAGACAATTAAAGCTTTGTGTTACTCTCTGCTGCAGTGTCCGTTGGTCAAGGTTCATTCAAAGCCATATTTTTTTACTCTTTAGTGTCCTGAAAATAGGACACACGTTCTGTTTCGAGCTGACCTGAAACTAAAATTGTAATATGACGTTTTCTGAAAAAGGGCTGAAGAAATAGGTACTGATGTTATAAATTGGTAAGGTAAAGGAAATTGTTTTTTTTTTAACCAAAGGAGATTGCCCACGGCACTATGGACAAATGTACTCAATTTAACATTGTTGTGTCTTCATCAAATCATCTTTAAAATACTCGATGACATGTCTAAATACAGCCTCAAAAAGTTCAACACAAACTACAATGGCATTACCGATATATTTAGAAAAATTATAGGTTATGTGCGACCACAAAATTAATTGAAAAAAGCTATTTGAAGGGATCTGAATAGGTTTACGAGTGAGCTCTGTGCCTTTGAAGTACATTTGTGTAAAATATGTAGCGGTTTAGCTATTTTAGGTGGCCGAAGATGCTTCAAAATCTTATTCCCGCGTTTCATTCAAAATAATGCAAAGTATGGAAGAATCATTACTTGATAGTCAATCGCTCAGTGTTATATCTAGATCCTACTCAAATAATAGATTGTAGTAGGTCTCATGAAATGGTCTATGTACGTAGGAAGGAATGGAAAACAGCTACACTAGGTACAATAAATGAAAGAATTATTGCACATTACATGCACACAACAACCTACGGTTCTTTTTCCTACAAGGCAAGAACAATAATATCCTACTATAGCGCCTAATGTATTTCTTACATTTTCGTCTTTATTTATTAAAATATAAGCGTAATAAGTTCTACTAGACACATGCCTCCATTTGATTCTTCCTCTAACTAAATAATTATTAGTTCCCAATATTAAAGGTAATTCCTCTTCAAACGCTTCCGATACTTCTATATGGTATATACCATTTTGTCTTATATGCTCGCCATAGTAGGATCTGGCTTGTTTCAATTGGTACGAGCCTAAAGCAAATCTTTAAACAACGTACCAAAACCAGCAGAAAAAACATACTGGTTAACTTGACAATGTGTATGACAGACGGGGAATAAATGTCAATCAAGGTTGTACCCGTGCTGGTAAATTATTCTAAAACATTCGGCTTTTAATCGATTTCCACAAATCACCCAGTGGGATTTCACGAATACAACTAGGCGCCTTTCCCGCGGTTGACAACTACCGGCACTTACAAATACCAGCAAGTTACATGTGATTTAGAACTGTTAATGCGTTGAGAACCTACTTATTTAGTGTTTAAGCTTCTTTATGCTTATTATAGGAAGAAAAGCAAACATATCGATTAGCAACATTAAAAAAAATAAAAACCATAATGCGTTTTACAGATTAAAATCTTTATTGTTTTTAATCAACGTGGGAGTATTAGTATGATTAGACGTTTGAAACTATACCGATTTCAATATCAACAATAAATAAAACCAAAGCTAATAACCATACCAACCAAATATCTACCTCACCGCACACTATTGTCTCGTCTCATTTTCAATGAAAAGATAGATAAATGTCTAATTCTGTGGGGATATAGAAACTGATTTATTTATTTTACCTTGCGAACTATTTATCGATTTTTAAAAAATATTGTATACTGCTGTTTTCTTAAATAAACAGTTATTTAACTTGATACGCAATAATAAATCGAACAATCAATACAGAATCGATATTATTATGTATTTTTGTAGGCGGGTAGGTAGTTAGGCACAGTACACGAAATAGAAAAAATGGACACCCCTAGTTTTGACAGGCTATAGTAAAAAATGGCGTACCTTATAGTCAGAAACTTAAAAGTACTAATTATTGTTCAAAATACTATCCCATTACAAATATTAATTAAGTCTTATTTAAAAAATATATTTTTATTTTAGATAGTTGATGCTGTTCAACTTTTTGAGACACGAGACAGTTATCAAGAGTACTGTGCCTGGGCATTCTCCTTTATACACTTCAGAGGGGTAGAGTAGTGGTGGCCAAGTGGCAACGGCCGCGACTTACGAATTGTAGGTCGTAGGTTCGAACCCAGACGCTTTACTTTGTGTAAATTATTTCATCACCACTGCTCTCAAAACGGTGAAGGAAAACATTGTCAGGAAACAGCCATGCCCTAAACCAAAAAAAAATCGGAGACATGTGACATCTGCCAGCCCGCACTGGGCCCGCGTGGTGGGTTTGCGGCCCACTCCCTCTCACAGAGAGGAGGCCTGTGTCCCAGCAGTGGGAACATTATAAGCTGACTATGATACACTACTTCAATTTACTGTATTTTTCTTAACGTGTCATATGGCAATCTACATATATACCTAATACAGTCAGCCCAGAATTTGGCTACGAGCTTGGCACCTTCAGCATACCATCAGCTCCTGTAGCGTGCAGCAGGACACGCCGGACACGATAGTAAGTACCCCATTGTGTATGGGACAGCACCACATTCAGAGTCGACTCCTTCAGTTTACCGTGTTATAGACATTGCATACAACTGTCAGCGAAACATTTATCATTTGAGGTAGGGTTTCTGCTGCTGTACTGCTGGAAGTTTGTTGCGCCACTTCTTCTTCCCCGCGAAAGCACTAGGTGAAGGGCGGGCGTTTTGAGGGACTGTCTTATGTAATTTTGACGTTCAAAAAGTGCTGTTTGTCAGCCTAATTAGAATAAATGACTTTTGATTTTATTTGATTTGTTCGTCGACGATAAAAAGTTAGTTGAATTCAAGTATCCAGTTATCAACTGCCTAGCCCTTTCCCAACTATGTTGGGGTCAGCTTCCAGTCTAACCAGATGCAGCTGAATATCAGTAATCCAAGTATCCACGTATCGACAAAAATTTAAAGCAAAAGTATCCTGTAAAAAAAAAGTAAAAATGTAGAGACGAATGTAATGTAAATGTATACTGTGCCTTCCCCTTCGGCGAAACCCAGCGTGATAATATGTAGCAGTCTATACTACCCACATTTAGTTGAAACTTTTAGCCTTTTAGCCTGAAGTCCGTAACTCAATCGCGAGTTACGGGCGACCTTCGTCAGTGTTAGTGTGTGTGTGCGATGCTATCTCGGGAACATTATTGTTTCAATTAGTCTGATGAACACACGCTTACGGGTTTTGTTAGCGTTTTTATTGTTGTATTTTTTTGAGTACAAAATGTTTCTGCTTACCTTTGATTGGAGATAGCCTGAAGATGGTTGCTAAACTGTCTGAAAAACGTGGTGATAAAACTCTGTCTGTTAGTTCTGCTTTGAGAAAAGTATATTCTTTAGAAGAAAATATTTTTTCCCTGATCAAGGGAAAGCAGTGGTGGCCCAGTGGTAGCGACCCCGACTTAGGCCTTGTAGGTCATAGGTTCGAACCCAGGCAGGCGCTTTACTTTGTGTAATTTATTTCATCACCACTGCTCTCAAAACGGTGAAGGAAAACATCGTGAGGAAACCGGCATGTCCTAACTCAAAAAATTCGAAGACATGCGACATCTACCAACCCGCACTGGGCCCGCGTGGTGGATTATGGCCCACTCCCTCTCACAGAGGCCTGTGTCCCAGCAGTGGGAACGTTATAGGTTGATAATGCTATGCTATTATGCTAGTGAAAGCCGATCTTAACATTAATATTAACATAGTTCAGTAAAAACAATAATTTATCAGCCTAGGGTAATTAAGAGACAGTCACGTGCAGGTCAGTCGTAGGCAACAACTTAATTAGGTACCAACAGTCAGAGAAATTAATTGGTACGCAAATTTACACTTGGTTTTGGCATTCATGTGCTAATAATTCTAAGCGGTCCAATCCAGTCTACCAAGGGGTACCCAGTTACTGGGTTGTGGAGGACAGATAGGCAGTCGCTCCATGTAAAATACTGGTATTCAGCTGCATCCGGTTAGACTGGAAGCCGACCCCAACATAGTTGGGAAAAGGCTAGGCAGATGATGCTGAATTCTGAATGCTGGAAAGCGATCAAGGGTATTTGGTTACTTAAGGAACGAAAACCGGAGGATTCCTGGATTCTGGGAATTACATACATATATAACCTCACGCCTTGTTCTCATGGGGGTAAGCAGAAGCTACAAAACGCCACCTGCTACAATACTTACATACTACTTTTCCGATTCTAAGAATTCTACAGATATTATGCACTTAGGTAGGTTTGTATTAATCTAATAATAAAGCTGAAGAGTTTGTTTATTTGAACGCGCTAATCTCTGGAACTACAAGTCGGATTTGAAAAATTGTGTTTGCATTTCATAGCCCAACTCTTGAGAAAGGCTATAGGCTATTTAACATCACGCTAGAAATCTTAGGAACCGAGTAAAAAATCAGAAAGGATGCTCAAAAACGAAGACAGAGCGGCGGGCAAGCGATGAGATTAAACGGGGTGGGTGGGTGGATTTTATACCTATGCTAGATATGTAAAAACACAGCTTATGCACACACATGCTGCATGCTGCTGCACATGCTTATGTAGATATGTATAGTAAAAACAGTCATTTTACAAAAATCCTTCAGTCTTCTCTTCTCCTTTTACACTAACGTCCAGAGTTATACACAAGACAACACAAATCACAGACTTCTATTTCTTTCACAAAAGACAATACTATGGCCTATTATGGCCGATACCAAAATAAGCGCCATATAAAAATATCTATAGGTATCACTCAATGGTGTCTTGAAGCTAATCATAAAATAGCCTATTATCATTTAGATACTCGTACCATAATTCCATTAATAAAACAGCTCACAATACACACGGAAAATGGAAGAATGGTATCAATGATATCATAATAGTATCATCACATAGCTCCCTGCCCTCAGTCACTGATGATTGATACAATAATTGAGCAATATTCTGTGAGATTTGACCAAGATTATGCCTGGACTTTAAAAGAGACTGTGACCTCTGAGTTTGTTTCGGCATTTCTTCTCAGACTAGACAGATAGGAAACGCCGACCTCATCTAGTTTTTAAAATATGATTGACGTGTTAAAATGTTTGTACAAACCTACAAATAAAATCATTTCTCATTTAACATCACGCTAACATTTCCAGAAGGGGTACTCTAAGATGTAACGGTAGGTACTCCCACATTTTACCAGTACACAAAAACATTACCTGCTTGTGTCACCCTTCGTAAAACTTCTACATTTACCTATGTGGTGTATACAGGGTGACAGGGAAACTCAACGTGTTCCTTGAAAGGCGTTATAGTTTAAGAAATACGTCGAGTTTCCCTGTCACCCTGTTTAATAAAGAGTATTATACTCTAATCTTGCCTAATAACAATCAAAGAAAGGGCTGTAATTTCAAATTAAATTTCAAATTAAAATTACTCCCAATGAACGACCAAAAAGGAAATTGCCATAGCCACCACTCTCTACAAACACGTTTGAATTAGGGCTGATTTTTCCAACACCAGAAGGCCAATTCTCGTAATTTAAAACGTTCAAAATCTAGTCGCAGTCTCATATCGGCGACAAACAAATGTCAAAAACTTGCCAAAATTGTAGGAAAATTAGACGTATTTTTGACAGATTGAGACAGATCAGACTGTGAACGTTCTTGAAATTACGAGAATTGCCCCTCAGATAATTTTATCGGAGGTATAATATAGAATTTATATAGAATTTTTGTCAGTTCTTCCATGCAAAATCTGTAAGACGTCAATCTTATTCCACGAATAAATATTTATTCGTGGAAGAAAATTGACGTCTTACAGATAGGCAGGAAGGAAAAGGAAGGGCTGTTTTTTCAATCAACCGATAACATTATCGGTTGATTAAAAAATAATCCCTTTCCTTTCTTCTTCCTTCCTTGAAATTTCAGTGTGTTCTAACTAAAAACAAAAGAACTAGAAAACGAAGTACTAGCTACGCAGTTTTGGCTTTTTTTATGCCGTTATTGGTGAAGTTAATATCCATCACAGCAATCGCAAAAATATTGAAACTACGGAAATTATTATCTTAATAATTTTCAACAAAATGCTAGTCCAACATATTATATCAATTTTTGTAGCAAAACTCGTAGCACTGAAAAGCAAAAAACTAATAATATACATATTGCAGTAAAATTGTCTCAAAAACAGTAAAATTAACATTAACAGGTCAATCGTAAAAAAAATTACTTCAAAATAGTGTATAAATTTTCGTAGCAAAACTCGTAGCACTAAAGAAGCAAAAAACTAAAACTAAAATTTTGCAGTGAATTTGATCTTAAAAAAAAACATTTCACTCCAGAAATTATCATCTTAACAAAATGTACCAAAACTCCATAAACATTTGTATTATTTCTCGTAGCGATTTCCGTAGCACTAAAAAGCCTAGCAAACAATATTATACAACTCGTAGCAAACACCTTTATCTAAACTATCGCTGATTTAAAACTGTTTCTCATTCTTTATAAGCCCTGGAAGTCGGCTTGCGACTCGAAAAATTCCTATCCCGACGGCTTACACTTTTTGCATATATAACGACACTTTTTTTGCTGAAATACACCCCCTAAGATTACCTCGAGGCCGTAGACGACTTTAGCTACCTCTAACAAAGGCAAAACTAGCTATAAAGGCAAGTTTGAGTAGTATTAAAATGAATATGACTAATTAAACCCTTATCAGAGGCCTTAATATTGATAAGGAATGCTACTAGACGATCTTCAAGTGTTTTATCATATCAAAATAGTTCTAATCACTATCTACGATCACCTCACGCCCGCCAGAAGAGTCACAAACGAAATTTACAAAGCATTAAATGTAATATACGCAAATTTGGACCCTAAAGTGAAAGAGTTAGATGGTAAAATCGCACGCAGGCCCCGTAACTAATTTTTTGATGCTACGTTTATCATAGTAACAGCGCCATCTCTACGAATTCCAACAAAATTTTTCACTGAACCATTTTCTTATAAGAACTACACACACTGCTGCAATCCGTGTGCACTCGGCACACACCCTCGCGTTTCTATACAATCGAACGCACCCACACGCCGAAGAAAAAAACGATAAAAAAACTGCACACAAACACAAGTTTCGTGCACACACTAGACAGGGATAGACAATTCTTTGGAAAAAAATCGAATTTTAGCTCCAAAATATTTTTGAAGGTTTTTTATACATTGTTATGTAAGTTAGATGTCATTTGGATTAATACAAAGTGTAAGATAAGTCAGTAGAACTGAAATGCACAAGGTTCATACAAGCGCGGGACACTCACACAGACGAACGTGTGCCGACGACACTGCAGTCTGTCTGTGTAGTGGTGCTATAGTGCGACCGAACGATCTTGAAACCTGCATTGTGTTTCTGAACGAGGAAACACTCGGTGCAGAAACTTCTGTGGTTTTAAAAGTGATTTATATTTAAATGTGAATATAAAATAAAGGATTGTGTTCTTAATAAGTTGCTGAAACAAAAATAATATAAATAATTTGTTACCTATTTAAAATCATCGCGTAAATGCTTTAAAACAAGTAAAACTGTGATAAAAATTGAGTTTTATTAGTAAAAAGGCATGTCAAAATGTCTACTGACTAGTTGAAGCGTTAATGATTAATACTAGCTGCAATTTCAGCCAGAAGGCCCCAATATTTCGGGATTTTTTTCACATTTACGAGTGTCGGCGGCAAGTATCAAGACTAGCCGAGCGCCGGAGCTCGGTCGCAGTAAATACAAGGTAATGGCTAAGTACGCACGCCGTCTAGTACGGTGTGCGCGCTCGGTGCAGTCCCGCCTATGCACAATCGGTGGAGCGTCGCATTTCCGTTCCCGGCACACAACTGGACCACAACACGCGACATAACCGCTTAAAACCTCCGAAAAATAAACAAAACTATCTAAAAAAAATCTGACCACAGACTATATTTTATAAAAAAAAATATTCATATCATCGCGTAGTGGCTTCGACAAAAACAAAACAAAATCTAAGAAAAAGAATATTTTGGGATTTAGTGAGTTTTTTCCGAATTTCTCCTCGTATTTAAGTGCGGCTCATTCGCTGAGATGCAAGACACATATCATATGGAAACTTAGGACCCGAACTATATTTTTTATTTAGTATTAAATAAGTAATAAAAGGAATATTTTTGTGAAAAGTGACTGTCGTGATGTGTTACAATATATTATCCTGTGACAGTGTGATCGCTGTGAAATACGGCTGAATGGATTTGTGATTACATGCCGACGTGACGCCGATTTGTTATTGCAACTTTTTTCTTTTTTTTACAAAAATTACTACCCAAGTGTCAAACTGGACGGAAGAGGAACCGGCCACCTCTGACGCATGTGAGTACAATTTGGAGCTTTGCCGCGTTAAACAAAGAACTTTTTCCGAAATTTCAAAGTCAATAATGTGCCCTTAATCTTGCGTTCTCCTTGACTTAAAGTGGTGTTGGTGTGCGTGCGATGCATATGTAAACGCACGCGTAACGGTCGCTGTGTGCGTGGAGTTCACGCACATTTTTTTGTGTTTTCTTACGAGCCCCCCACCACTCTCCCCACCTATACTCGTTATCGTTTATCTGTCCCACTCTTTTTCTATGACTACGTCGTTTTACATTGCAACGTTGTGTCAGTGTGCGTGACATGCACGTGTGTGCGTTAATAAATTGCAACCTATATTTTGATCGAAGGCCAATGACGGCATAGAGAAAATGATTCCATTTTCAAATTTCTTTTTGATTTCTATTATAGAGCTGCTCAAACCGAAAAAGAGATTGATACTTTTTGGAATTCGGAACTTGAACTTTTTCGGCAACGAATTTTTGGGGTTTACGAGAAAAAGTTTACTAAAAATGTTAAATAACATAATAATAAGGATTTTTAATACCCTTAAGTAATAATAAAACCTAATAGATAGCCAAAAATCTGTTTTTTAGTGTAATAAATGAGTTATTATCGGTGCTACGAAGCTCTACGCGAAATCGTAGGCTAAAATAAAGCCGTCGGAACTTATGACGTGCGCTTGCAATATTTTTTTTGCTAAAATTGTAATTAATCCATTAATTCATAGATGATTGTTGACATTATTAATTTGATTTTGTTTAGGTTTATGCGGATGTAGTCTACAACGGATATTAAAGGATTTTATTGTAATATTAATTAAAAAATCGGTTTATGGTTATTGTTAATTAAGTAGTAATATAATAAGAAGTATTTTATTACTTAAACATTAACACGGTGTGAATTTTAAAACAAAACATAGGACGGAGACATATTTATTTTTACTTCTAATTTAAAATCTAATATATTTACCCTTTATTCGGTTAAACCTTCGATTTCCTTAGCATTTGAAAATAGAATTCCTTAAATGCATAACAAAAGATATTTTGGTTAACAAATCAGACATTTATCACTGCTCGACAAAAACATTATACGTCTATATATAAAAAAAAATAATGTCATTTGCATTCAGGAAGTAATGTACTTCTGTATGCATTGACATACTTATGTGACCTATATATTATCGTCACTGAATTAAAGATCTCGTATTTGTGAAAAAATAAACAAGTACCTACCCACGTATTGTTTAAATAACTTTGAATAATTTTGTGATAAAAAGGTACCTATTGCTTTACGCGCAATAATGAAACTGCGAGCGCATGATTAAGTATATCTCTTAAATCGTAATGCAGGAGTTAAAACTCTATTAATTTCCTTGTAATTGATGTAATAAAAGAATACTTTTGTATCTATTACCTTTTATTACCTTTATTCTATTACATTTTATCGTCTACTAATTATATAACTAGGAAACCAATAATACGTAATGCTCTACATTGTATTACAAACTTAATAACGTTTACAAAACAAAAAAAGCTTTTTTCCCCTCTCCATTCCTCTCTCTGACAATCAAGCCGCCAAAAACCGCCAAAATTCATAAAAGGAACCAAGAAGTTCATTCTTCCCCGCAATTCAAAATGCAATTTTTTTATAAAAGGAACATCATGAAATTCCTTTCTCTCCGTCATTCAAAACGCCAAAATCGCCAAAATTTATAAAAGGAACATCAAGAAATTCAAGTTCGCGCCCTTCAATTGCAGTCGGGTCCTTGCGCGCGCGGCCAAGGCGAGCGCAGGCGCAGCGACTGTCAATGTTACTACATAACCTACAACCGCTATTGCCTTATGCCCGCCATCTTGCATTGAGACTCGTTTGAAGGCTACGCATGGCTGATATCTTAGTTTTAACTATGTTTCTGCTAGGTTTATGTCTATGTGAGCGCGTGAACATCTCAATTTGGTATTTTATGTGGAGTTGTGTGTAACAATTTTGCTGTAGGGTTTGTTCTCGCACTTTGGACTATGTTTTTCTTTAGAAGTTCGTAAACTAAGAGCTTTCATTAACTTCTTGACCGGTTTTCCGATTTTTTTTTTATCTTTTTCTTCCGTAAACCTTACTTTTTAACCTCAAGACATAAAAATCTTTAGGTTGGGCCACACATTTTAAAAATCAATCAAGGCACCAACTTACCATGTTTTCAAGAGTATAATAAAGATTTTTACAAGCTAGAATATTATGCAAGTTACTAGCGGACGTGGCTAGGGTATTTAGGTGCGCCCGCGCAACGGCCAAGGCGAAAGTCGCGCTTGCACAATCTACTGTCGACTCTGCTTAATTTGACGATAGATGGCGCTAGGTTTCGCTTTAATGTGATATAGACTTTAGTTTGGTCTGGATTGTCTTTGACTGTTTTGTATTGTTTTTAATTAAATTTTTATATTTTTCAAATTTAAACCCTGATGACATGTAGAAGGTATGAAAACTGTGAATATTTTCTTTTTTTATATAAAAACCAATAGATTTTGGTCTAGTTAGAAATAGTGAAGGAATTAAATTGAATGCCGATAGCGATAAAATAGCTAGAATTCTTATCGCGTTACACAATTTGCTTCATTTCAAAATTGTAAGTGGCACTATTAAAATCCCAATTTGTGCTTTTTGTAAAAAGTAACAAATTACCATTTAATCGGTTTTATGTTTTTTTTTTTTCAATTCTTTTAACAACTTAATTAACTGCCTATCTCTTTATTAAAAAAAACATTAATAGGTACCTAATATTTTTTTTAGACTAAGTATTTTAATAAGTGCCTAATGCATACTTGTTACTATTATATCATCTAAAATCAATAAATACGAATCTAAACGTTATAATCTTGTTCAAACTATTAAAGTATCTACACTATTACAACATAGGCAGTATACAAAACGTTCAATGTCACAACCGACTCACTATAAGCCGCCATATTGAATTTATTCCCGCCTAACTCTCTGATATTTATAATAGACGCCTGCGCAGTCTAGCGGTCTAGATATTGACACGAAATAACTGTTTGTGGGTTTATTTTAATAAGTATTATAATTTAAGTTGTAAAATTACTGATTTAATTGTTTTGAATACACATTAAGTTAAAATTAAACAATCATTCCTTTTTCCTACTTTAGCTAAACTATTTTTGTTAAAGATTCTAAATCCTACTAATATTATAAACGTGAAAGTTTGTATGGATGGATGTTTGTGACTCTTTCACGCCAAAACTACTAAACGGATTTGGATGAAATTTGGCACACAGATAGTTTGTAACCAGGATTAACACATAGAATACTTTTTATCCCGATATTCTCACGGGATCGAATTTTATGCGGGTGAAACTGCGGGGCGCAGCTAGTAATTAAATAAAACGATTTATTTTTATATTTTTTCGCCATCGGCACGCTAACAAGAAGAATAAATGGCTCCTCTTCAAAACCTGTCCTTCAAAATGAACTCCAGCAACACTTAAAAGAAAATGGCGATAAAATTAATGGCTAATAAATAAATTGAATGGTACTTACTTATTTATATTTAGCTCATTGACGTAAATCTTTTTTTTTATTTTAAGTTATTATGTACATTTCAATCGTAAAACATGCTATCGTAAAGCGGTTATAAAAATGAGTAGAAAAGTTGAGGAAAGTAGAAAAATATTTTAGTATCTATAGAATTTAATAACCTAAATAATACTTTCCATCATAATTCAATAATTAGGCACTTAGTTTAACAATGTGAATCAAATCAGCGGGGTAATTGCGTAACCTAATATCCAGCGGGGTAGTTGCGTAACACACTAACAGTAGCAATGGCTTACATTTTGACAGTTCAACAACATTCATTGCGTTATTTACATTGTTCGGCAGACAAATTCTTCGAACATATGAAGCAACTAGCTGCGCCCCGCGGTTTCACACGCATAAGTTTCGATCCCGTGGGAATATCGGGATAAAAAGTACCCTTAGTGTTAATCCTGGTTATAAACTATCTGTGTGCCAAATTTCATCCAAATCCGTTCAGTAGTTTTGGCGTGAAGAAGTAACAAACATACAAACCCACACACTCACTCACAAACTTTCGCCTTTATAATATTAGTGAAATGGATTAGCAATAATCCTTCAAAATGATTCAGATTGTTGGCGATAGTGTGTTTCGCAATTAGGGTGCAGGAACTATATATACCTACCTATAGTTAACATATATAGTTAACATTGCTTAAAAACGTCATACCTACCAGTACTTGAAAGTTTCTTTTCTGCCAATAAAGTCAAAAATATAAACTACAACGAATGAACTTTTGCATATAAAAGAAATATGATTAACAAGTAACGTTTTAGTGTTATCTGTTTTTTAGGTTTATTTGATTGTGCTGATGTTACAGGGCGACGTTATCGCTCAGCGATAAACCCCTTAAAATAGAGTAAAGAAAAAAAAAACAAATAACTTTTCACACCTACTGGAAACAGGTACCGTATCCTTCTCTCTCAGCTCTAAGAGCCATAATGTTCAAAATCTCATATTAGTAGATATCTTCATGAGATTTGTCTTCAAAATGTCTGTCAGTCATTCACAGCATTATTTTATTCTAGAGCACGGCATTTCACGTCCTAAACAAGGTGTAACAGTAAATATTAAGCGATTAAAATAAATCTACCTGCATTCTACGGTCGTGCGGTGAATCTAGGTTGTGGACACTAGGCCGAGACAGGTGCAGCTACCCTACTGCAACCAAACCAGTCGAAATACTGGCCGCTAACGGATCTCACTATTTGAATTTCGAACGACGATATTGTGGTTTGAAAATGGAATTGTTCGAGGCCAATGATGGTTTGAGATTTTGGTGTTCTTGATTTGAAATTATAGTTGTGTTGACTGGAAATACTTTTTTGATACTTGAAAAGATATAAATCATATTACTGAACGTAAAAACGTTGGGTTTAAACAAAATTATCTCTTGTCATCATACTAACATCATACGAAAGTTAACGTTTAGCAAAATTCCTGTTAGAACAAAGTACCAGTATCTTCCATATTTGCCAAGACAACGATACCAAAACCAGACACAAGACTTTAATTTTCAGAACTCAATATAACCCCAAACAACCAGCGCTTAACACAAATAACTGAAGACTCATTTCTACAGACAATAATAACAGTTCGAAAAAGAAAAAAAAATCGCAAAAGCCCAAAAATGAGGTCATTCAGACGGGCGGCGAAAGCGTCGTGCATTTTTTTTTCGTCGCTCATTCGATTACTGTCTGGAGCTCGGGAGGTATTGTTTTCCGCCCGTCTTGCGAGCAGATGGCTGTCCTGTTTAATTACGTCGGGCCAGTTTTGAGGTTTCCCTTTCAATATTTTTTGGGGGTTTCGCATTGTAAATATGGAGTTTGGAGTTTATTTTGAAGTTTGAAACGCTATTGTGAAATTCGGTTTTTGTATTGTTGTCTAAATTAATAAGTTAATCCTATATAGAAATGAGGATGAGTTGGACTCCTTCAACAAGGTTCTCAGAAGCTTCAAACAGAGAGAAGTGGAAGGGAGGCCCTTGCCCTGCAGTGGGACATCACAGGTGGGTGGGAGTGGGGAATAATAATAAAGAAAATACGTTTATTTTTGGTACATTTATGACGCAGAGGAAGAACACAATCACAAAAATAACAAGTTAGGGGGAAATATGCGTCACATCCACGCAAAAACCCATCCATAACATCCCTCCCACGTCGCATCCTATGAATCCGTCTTCTTACATAACTGCTAACATTCTAAGATTCGAGATTCATCTTGCATTTGTCAGCTAATAAATGGAATCCAGGGCTGATCTCTATGTTTTTTCTAGGGCTATTGCTAAACTAGGTTTAGAAACAAGATAATGAATACCTTCAAGGTACCTAGAAGAATCTGGAACCGGCGTCATTAACACAAACTCAGGCCTTAAAAAAACAGGGTGTAATAATAATACCAACCTATTATTGTCCCACTGCAGGGAAAAGCCTCGTCTCATACAGAGAAGGCACGAGCCTTCTCTGTATGAGATCACCACGCTTGCTCAAGACGGGTGGGCGATTTTAGATCTACACATAATAACTATTATCTAAGTCCAGGTTCACGATGACGATGACGGGATCACGATGTTTTGCCTTCACAAATGTCAGTAAAGCCCAAGATAAACTTGGAAGTACACCATCATGTGAAATGTCCAGGGATATTATTATTATTATTATTATTATCATCATTTCAGCCCGGATTTAAACGTACAACAGGAGAGGCAAGGCCTTAATCATATTATATAACCATAATAAGTTTTGTTTTACTTAACTAGCTAGAATATATAAGTATGAAGCGTTGTCATAGAGATTGACATTTTCAAAGCTAATGAAGGTTTCATTAGCTTTGAAAATGTCAATCTTTATCTTTTCTTTTCTTAATCTTTTTCTCATAGTGCAAACAAAATCAGTTTATTGGAAGAATGAAGTTTCACTTTATTTTCTTGTAGCTTGTTATGACATCCGGTACACGTAATAGATATCTATTTAAACAACTAGGCTTGCTTTTTATTTCTTTAAAGGTAAGAGGATGTTATTATTTTCATCTCAGAATATACTTATATTACTTTGTTGTGATGTAGTATCAAGACTGGTTGATCTATTTATACCATAACGTTTTTGAAGTTTCATGGACATAAGGAACGACGGTTTTAGAGAAAGAGAGAGCGACAGAAACTTCAAATTAATGTTCATAACAATTCTCGTATTCTTAAGAACGTTCACAGTATGATCTCAGTCTCAATCTGTCAGAAATACCTCTAATTTCCCTACATTTTTGACAAGTTTTTGACATTGATTGTCGCTGAGATGAGATTGCGACTAGATTTTGAACGTTTTTAATCACAGGAATTGGCCTACTGATTGAACATTCATCCATAGGAGTTCGCTTTGCATATAATTTGTAGGTACATCTCAACAATACCATACAACTAATTTTAGTTTTAACATAAGGAACGTCGCCGCAGCCTGGAGTCTAGATCCCTTTCGGTTTAGGCTCACTGCCTTTTGCATAAGAATTATAACATAACTGGCGGGTTATGGGTGTATTTACCTTTTTCTGCCTCGGAGGAGGCCAAAACTATAATCTTCTCCAAAATCGGCCACACATTATTTGATTTTCACTCATCAAAATTAACTTCCTATTTCCTCACTGCGAAATAGTAAACAATTTACTATATTATGCATGTGTGTTTGTAAACAACCAACTAAACTGTTTGTCGATACAATGTTGTCGCTTCTGTTGACGAATTTTTAAACAAACTATAGTGAATAACGAAATATTTTTGTGATTAACTAATTTTCCTCGTCAGATTTTGTTTGTGTATTTTCTTTGGCGGTTATATAAATTATAAACAGTAACCATGAATTCTGCACATGATTTTTATTAACATATATCAATAACGGAAGAAAATTTGGAACGCAGGGGGCTTCAGAATCATGTACCGAATCCATGGTGACAGGTTGCGCGTCATAAAACAGTATTTTGCTGGTAACAGAGCTGAATCCTTCGACCTGTTCCTTTTATGTTTTTTTTTTAGATTCAACATTTAAAAAACGAATACAAAAGGACCTTTACAACTGTATCTTCTGCCTTCCCTCGAAAAACACAGCATGTTAATGAGAACTCTAAGAATAAATACTTACTTGTTAGTACAGTGGAGAGGCAATAAAAACTTTGAAGGCCACGACGACGTTAAAAATTAATGTTGAGTCAGACATGCTGCTCGGGGCAAAGAGACATAATTAAAAGAAATAAATGAGTATACACAAAAATGAAGAGTCAGAAACATCCATAAAAAAATATACAAGTAGGTAGGTACTAGCTGCGCCCCGCAATTTCAAATCTGCCTAGTTCAGAATCTGAACCAAGCGTTTTGGTCTTTACATCCAAAACAAAAATAAATTAACAGCCCAACTTCTCTAAAATCCAATAATAGTTTCATTAACAACCACAATCACTTTCAACATCAACTTTCAAGTATTAAAAACTATTTAAAATAAGGAAAACAAAAAATAAAGCATTATTCTCCACGACCGCGCAATTTCAAGTAGCAAACTAAAATCAAAATGGCTGCGGGCGTGGATCAAGTAATATCTATCGCACAAAATAAATTCTCAGTAAAAACTGATGCACCTCATCCGTCTACAGTTTAAAACGAGAAACAAGACATACAAAAAGGTCTTGCCCGGTTCTAAGGCATACTCGTTTGTTGCCTTTGCGTTTTTATTTTGTCTATGGCGTTTGAGAATTCTAAATTCCTTTTTAAATTTTTATTCGACATTACAACATTTCATTTCAACATTCAATATCGCGTAGGTTTCTAAAATAGATTTAACTGGAAAATTTTATTGGAAATGTCACCCAGAATTGAATTAAACCGTTATAACGTCAAACTTCAAAGGAAAAACGTGGTTTCGCCCGTTTAAAAGGCTTTCACTGAAATTTGATATCCCGTTTTGGCAACGAGGTGGAAACCGGTCGGCATGACCTACCCCACTCGCGTATTCCTTACAGCAAGGCCCAAGTCGGCCGAAAATACGATCCGAGAAAGGATACTTACCCTTTCTTTACATATTCAATGGATATTTTCGGAAGTAAGGAAGTTTTTGTGTATTTTCGGACTTCGCGCGTAATTTATAAGTATTTAGTCGAATCCTGTGATTGATATTTCACCCATTTTCCGATTAGGTAAGTATTTCACAATAGAATCTTTTGATTGAAATCACTTCCTGAAATCCACTTAATTATGCTGTAATTTTGGGCACTCATATAGATTTTCGCTTGTTTTTTTTATGATAATACAATAAATTGATGATCTGATGATGAAGGAAGAAGAATATCACTTAGAAATGGTACCTAACGTCTAAAAAGTTTTGGACGAAAGCTAACCTTACCTGCAAGATTAAACATACATAGACCTATGACCCTCTCACTGATGGGAGGCCTGTGCCCCAGCAGTGGGAACATTATAGGATGACTATGCTTATGCTAAGTCACCCATTTCCCATCCCATATATATACAAGTATATAATACGAAAAAATATAGAAAAAGGCAGGAGCATCAAAAAATTCGTCCACATCACTGTCAATGGGATAAGTGCCCAAAAGGCTGGCAGCATTACCACGTTCATCCATATTGATCCCATCCCATATTGATTATAATTCTAATCTCTATCAAAGATTCCAATTTCAACCTTCTAACCATAGAGCAGCACTATATTTTTATCTTCAAAGCCCTTTCGCACGTGCCCAACATAAAAACCGTTATATCTGAAATTCTAGCATTTCCAGCTAAAGTCTAGATATTTATGAGATTGACATTGACATCCTTCTCGTAATCAGGTAGCTGCACCTGTTGGCGGGGCGGGTTTGTCCTTGGATTACTAAAGATCTGAGAAAATGCTATCTACGTCGATTTTTTCATCATGTTTTGATGTTTACTTTCCTGTTAGGACTTGGAAAGGTTATTTTGTTAAGTATTTTTAAACTAGGCATATCTATCATATTCACCTTTTTGGAAGTAGTGACGGAGTCTAGATCTACCATTTATTACATATCGAATTACCAATCATTTATTTTTTTTTTATCCAGAGAAAACTTTCCTTCATTTTCGCATAGTCATACTGCATGCAAGAATAGATCGTGACAGGTTTGAAGGATTTCTAACTTCATAAAATACTTATCAGTGTTTCTAAAAAAGAAGTCCTTCAAAATTATTCAATTTTCGTGCTGTTTTAATCAATAAAACGAAAAATGTTGTGATAAGCAATA
This sequence comes from Apamea crenata, assembly GCA_949629185.1. NCBI lineage: Eukaryota > Metazoa > Arthropoda > Insecta > Lepidoptera > Noctuidae > Apamea > Apamea crenata. The sequence continues at coordinate 3,387,699 of OX451375.1, forward strand.
AGTACTTATAATATACTCCTTTCTATAAAACTGTTCATTGTTTAAACTACATTATTATCCCAAATTTATCAATAAAAGAAAAAACATCAGTAAAACTCGAAAATGTATTCGCATTCGCGAAATTGACGCTACAATGTTCACAACGTCAAAAGAAAAACTAATTCGCAATGCTATTCCGATTCGCATTCCCGTTCATGGTACATCGCACTCAGTAGGCTGGTTCTAGAAGATAATCGTTCCGCCCAAAGCTACTGGAGCTTCATCTTACGTCTTTAACAGTGGAACCAGTTTGGTCCAGACTCCAATGGTCCATCAGTTATGTTCTTATATTTATATCGTTCGTTATTGTTGTAGGGTGAGGTGCACTGTTGATGTCCGGACGAAGGGTGAAATAAAAATAGGATTGACCTATTTGGAAGTAGTGACGTTTTTTTCTGAGAAACTTATTTTAATTTAAGAACGCCTTTAGTTTTATCTAACAATGGGAAGTTCAAGTTTTTTCTGTAGGGTTCTTTGGGGTTTAGAACTTGTGTGTCTTCTTCAAAATTGAGAATAATATTTTTGTGTTTTATTTCATATACTAATCGCGAAACAAAAATCTGGTGTTCCCTACATTTTGACGAGTTATACGAACATAAATGTAGGGAACAGCAGATTTTCAGTTTTGGTCCCATAGTAAAAGTTGTTCATATTGATAAGTACAATGACCCCCTAGAGTTATGGGATATAAAAAAACACGTTGTATAGTAATAACTGCTTATTGCTTCAGAGACTGCTTCTTGTGGTCGCAAGCGCTACTGCTGATTTCCAGATCGGCCGAAGTGTTTTTCCATCTGGAATTTCTCAGTAGCAGCTTGGAGCCTGGATTTGTGCACGGTTGATGACAATAGGCTGGGACTCTGGGACTTAAACATAACTGGCGAAATGTGGGTGTTACTATATGTACACCTCTACCAAACCCTTCGATGATTGCAGGTTTTACGTTGTCTTCCTAAAAATTGAAGATACTTTTGTATTGTATTGTATATAGCAATAACTGCTTATTCCTTGTGATAATACAGGCGTGAAGGTAGAACAAGAGCAAAACATCTAACTTCGACCTTGACATTTCCTGTGAAGATTATTATATTTTACGTGGGTTTGAAGCCACGCGCGTGTTTATGAGTTCGAAAAATCAATACTCTAAGAGGGAGAATATCCGTCTATCTCGAGCAGATAGACTTTTACAGCTCAACTAACATTTATAGTGATCTTTATATCACACCTATATTCCTCGGAGAAGTAAGCAAGAATGTCCATGGAGTTCTTGCCTGATCTTTGGAATGGGCTAGCTTCATCTTTCAGCAGTGCTGGCCCCGTGGTAACGGCTGCGGCTTACAAGTTTTAGGTCGTGGGTTCAAACCCAAGCAGGCACTTTACTTTGTTTGAATTATTTCATCACCACTGCTCTCAAAACGGTGAAGGAAAACATCGTGCGGAAATCGGCATGCCCCAAGAACCAAAAATTCGATGACATGTGACATCCGCCAACCCGCACTGGGAGGTGGATTATGGCCCACTCCCTCTCAAAGAGAGGGCCTGTGTCCCACCAGTGAGAACATTATAAGCTGATTATTCTATATTAGCCGGGAATAAATGATCTCCAATGCGGGTTGGTACATATCGCATGTCTTCGAAATTAGGTTCTAGGACATATCGATTTCCTCACGATGTTTTCCTTGATGTGTTGTGAGAGCTTAAAACATAAACAAGTTTAAAATGATCATAAACTATGTATAGTCCTTGATATCGATACGCTAAACCTTGATATTTAATTTCGCTGTCAACAATGAACTTTTGGGTTTAATGTCAATATTTGATCTCAGAGGAATGTTTCTTTCTTAAATTACAGAAAAACCAATTATATTTTTAACTTTTTTTGGAACTTCCTGATAGTTGGATCTCACGGTAAAGACAGGAACTGGTTTTTCGTATTATTTATCAAAAAGATCCTTTTTGTAGGTATATAGGTACTCGTACATCAAAAAAGCAAGTACATATTCCAAATGTAGCAGGTGGCGTTCTGTAGTATCAGCCTACCGGGAAATAGGCGCACGTTTATGTATGTATGTAAATCATAAGATCAGTTATACCGAATTTTACCTGAGTGAGATCAGTCTCAGTCTGGATTTTTTTTTAGATTACTTTCTCGAGGTTTGGCCGACCAAAGCTCCTTGCTTGCAAGATCCAAAGACGAATGTAATCAGCATCTTTACAAATTAATAAGTTATAGTATCTATACCAAATGTCACATCAATTACCTACTTCACCAGTAATAACTGTAATTTCCACTGAGCCTGCACGGAGCACTAGCGGTTCCAAGGAAATTCCTATAAGTCCCGAATCGTCTCGATTAGCGTAGTTTGGTATTAATTTTGCCGAACGGCCTTTAAAGGGTACGGAGAATTCAATTAGTTCTTGTAATAATATCGATATGTAGACCTTTCAACAGAAAATATTGATGTTGTTACTATTTATAACATGACTGAATAGGAGAACGATGATTGAACAAGAATAGAAAAAAATCTAAAAGATTCCCACAGTAATAGCAAAGTAAGTAAGTTAACTAACAACGGACAGAAAAATATTTGAATAATCCTATTTAGGGCGAATTTCACCATACTTTTATACCTAGAATAAGTCTTGTCCTAAAAATAAATTTTGAAATTGTTGACTGTTTTTCCATACTAAAACTGTCAGACGTCAATTTTATTTCACGGATAAAAGATATCTGACTTTGGTAAAATGAGCCTTTGAGGAAGTAGTCTAGTGCTTTTTGAATACATGTCATTTAAAATCTAAGATAAAAAAAATAACTTGAACAAGCAACATAAAAATAATATACTTTATTTGTTACATAATATAACATAGGCCAGTAACAGGCACAGTCACCCGAACGCAGAAGCGTATGTTCAGTGTGTATGCGGGACAAAAAACAAAATGAGAGCCGGTGAATAGCCGCTTGCGCCGGAGTGCCAGGGCTGACCAATGGGAAGACATAATATCTTAAAACTTTTATACAGATGTTGGACGCCATAGTGGCGGGTCTTTGTGATAATTTTGAAGGTTTTTGGCCTAAAACAGAAGCAACCAATCATCAGTCTCCTGCCCTTATCCCAATTTATTTGGGGTCGGCGCAACATGTCTTCCATACTTCTCTATTAGTCGTCATCTCGGTAGTCAGCCTTTGCTAACCACATTTATATTTTTTTACCGAAAAACAACCAATATTTTGACCAAATTGATTACAAAGAAACAAAAAATAACGTTACATCCCACTATGTAGTGGTAGTAAAATTATAATACAAAGGGCGAATTTCACAAAACTTTTATACTTAAAAAATAAGTCTTATCTTGAGATAAAATTTTGAATTTTTGACAGTTTTTCCATACTGGAACTGTCAGACGTCAAATTTAATCCACGGTAAGGTAGGAAGGTAGTTAACGAAAGAAAAATTCTGACTAGAATTTGAGAAGAAAGATGTGACAAAAAACAAAAAAAATGCACAAAATATAGTAAAGTATTGCACACATAATCATTAAAACAAGCTCCAGTCAGATATTACAAAAGACATCAAAAATTCAAACTATTCCAAACTTCTTTTTTCGAACTGACCATCATTTGATGCATTGATATTCCTGTCATACCTCTTTTAGTGATTTCAAAAAAAGAACGCTTAAAATGGCGTTCGGACGGTCGGTTGTGGCAGGGCAGGTTTCAACAGGGCTGGCCACTTACTGATAAAACGAAGATTATAGTCGCGGCTACTGGAAGAAAATAACTGTGATATACAAGAATTACTGGGAATAGGTTACGAATACGAGGGTTTAGAATGTTTTACAATTATATACTAATACTAGCTGCGCCCCGCGGTTTCACCCGCATAAGTTTCGATCCCGTGGGAATATCGGGATAAAACGTATCCTATATGTTAATCCTGGTTATAAACCATCTGTGTGCCAAATTTCATCCAAATCCGTTCAGTAGTTTTTGCGTTAAAGAGTAACAAACATCCATACATCCATACAAACTTTCACGTTTATAATATTAGTAGGATTATAAAGAGGCAAAATTTGTTGGCATCTTTGTAAGTTCGTATTTAGGGGGTAATCTCAGGAACTGATACTAGCTGTGCCCCGCGGTTTCGCCCGCATAAGTTTCGATCCCGTGAGAATATCGGGATAATAATTACACTCGGGATAGTATTTACACAGGTACTAAATGATATAACTAACTCTGTACATATTTATAAATGATTTCCAGATTTATCTGCACTTCCTCATAAATAGCGCAGTTTGATTTAAAATTCAGCCAAAGATCTTTTTTTAGACAAGTTTTCGAGTTTTTAAGTCAAAATTAGGCCTTTTTGGAATAGGTTACATTATTTCAAGAACCTGCCAATCTTTATAGGCACGTCTGAAACCCCAATCCTCTAAAACTTTGGCTGACCATAACCTACAAAAATCACCACATAACAACCACATATATATATAATCAGCCTATAACTTTCCCACTGCTGGGACACAGGCCTAAAGGCCCAGAAAAAACCACACCGACAGCCCTACCACCATGCGTCAGCGCGGGCAGTTTGACAGCTTTTGAGTCGCGTTCGCTTTTTGAATTGTGGGCGTAGAATATCTTTTTTGATTCGATTGGCTTAGGTGGCCAGTCATTCCGCTTAGTTTGTTCTTTTATATTTTATCTGTACAAGTTTTGTTCATTAGTCAGTATGGAAAACGGAGCGATATTGTGGCTTTTATGTGGTCACAATGAGAATGATGTTGAATAGTGTTATGTCTTCTCCTTTAAATAATTTCAATAGAATTGTTTGATAAATAATTTTAGCGGTATGAGCTGTGTTGTTGACAGTTTCATAAATGTTACGTGAATTATGTAAAGGAATTCCCTTTGTTTGGTTTAGTCAGAAGGTAGCTTGACAAACCAGCTCTTCTAAAAACCTTTGCCCTCCTTTTAGGGCAATCGGGTAAAAACATAACCCTGTCTTTACTGTAACTCATTCGGTCAAAAAGCTCTGTTCATTTCCCAGTAGTAGATTACGATACGTGTGACTTAAGTAGTCTACTTAAGTCACACGTATCGTATACTATTTTATAGATCGTGTGACCTAAACACGCACTTCAGTCACGCTTTTCTGTGTAAAAATGGTCTGCTTAAGTCACAGTTAAGCGTGACTTAAGTGCGCATTACGGTCACACAGTGCTATAAAAGCAATTTCCACTAAAGATACGATTTAGTGGAAATTGATTTTATAGCACTGTGTGACCGTAATGCACACTTAAGTCAAGTTTATCTATATTTTGACTTTTATTCAAAGATTTATGCTTTACAAGATACTAGCAGCGCCCCGCGATTTCACCCGCATATGTGTCGTTCCCTTAGGAAAATCATGATAAAAAGTATTCTATAAGTTATTCTGATGTATAAGCTATATTACTGTAAAGTTTTATCAAAATCCGTTCTGTACTTTTTGCGTGAAAGAGTAACAAATAAAATTATAATATATATTTATAATATTAGTAGGATCTAAATAGCAGGTGTTACGTACACCTATGTATATACCTACATAATATATATTCCATACTCAGTTATAATAATTAGCAGTGATACAATCCAATCAAGTCCAAGTTATAAAAAATTGGACCACTTACTTACGCAAGACTCCATTTGTTTACAAACCGTAGTGCTTTTTGTGTCTTGTTTTTTTTGTTTGCTACATAATAAAATATTATAAACGTGAAAGTTTGTATGGATGGATGGATGGATGTTTGTTACTCTTTCACGCAAAAAGTATTGAACGGATTTGGATGAAATTTGGCACACCGATGGTTTACAACCAGAATTAATATATAAAATACTTTTTATCCCGATATTCCCACGGGATCGAAACTTATGCGGGTGAAACCGCAGGGCGCAGCTAGTCATTTATACATTTCAAATCGAAACAATAACCAATTATATTGAACTCGGCAAATATATGAAATAAACAAAATATAAAGCAGTTACTATAAATAGAAACATGTTTCGAGTTGGTTTTTGCCCACAAACGGACGAGAAGCCACATAATTTGACGACCTGTTTTGATATTAATTTTATTGTTGTAAAGCTTAACGTAATTTAATCAACAGCCGATACTTTTCAAGATAACCACATCAGCCCTTTTATTTACAAAGTACTTTGTTTATTTTATTGACTAGCTATTTGACTACCTCGTCGATCCAGTCGCAAGCGCAACTGTAAAAATCTCTACGTAATAACTTAGGTGAAGAGTTTGAAGTGACTGTCATTCCCTAGATTCCCCAGCGACAAGTAGGATGACAGTTCACTTCAAGCACACTTCACATAAAAGAGAATGACCAAAAGTCGTATCAAAAAATCTCATGCATCAAGATCAAAATATTATAGTAAACATAAATAACTTTTGTAGGAGTTAATATGAGATAAGTGTAGTATATAAAAAACATAGTTTGACTTTGATGCAGCATGGTAAGGGATTCCATACATCCATCCTTTCACGGTAAGATTTTTACAGAACCGGGATGTTTCAGCTGACATGATCATGATGATTAGTCCCAAAAACCCGAACAAAGCCGAAGGTTATTCCTAGTATAAAATAAACATACGTTTCAACCGATAGCAATAACATAAGGTCACAGTTTTATCAGTTCAATAAATGCTTTTTATGAGTCACTGTATGTGTTAATATGAGCTATTGAAACGTTCGTCGCACTTATTGAGGTTGGTGCACTTTTCATATACCTACCTACGTTTATTATTAATAAATAATAAGCCCATTATTATTCTAAGGACGATAATAAAACGTATTTTCCGAAAATAATTGGTTAGGATAACGTCATCATTGGCCTGCCTTTATCCTAATTTATTTATGGTCCTCGCAACATGTGTTTTTCTTCCATACTTCTCTGTTCAGCTATGTAGTCACCCCCTTTCTAACCAAATCATCATTCACACAGTCCATCCATCGTTTCTTTGGTATTCCCTACTCTTATAGTCATCGACATTCATACTCAAAACTTTCCTCATGACATTTTCTTAATGTTCCTCATCACATCACACCATCATCATCATTATTTCAGCCGGGAATCACCTCTCTGCACACCTCACCTCACCTCACTTCACCTCGGGGATCTGCTGGGTATAAGCCTCCCCTTTCTTCTGCCATTTCCGTGCGTTTCTCATCTGGATAAAAACGAACCTTCCTCGAATGAAGCTTCTGCATAATCAGCCTATAATGTTCCCACTGCTGGGACACAGGCCTCCTATCTGTGAGAGGGACCGCAATCCACCACGCGGGCCCAGTGTGGGTTGGTAGATATCACAGGTCTTCGAATTTTTGGTTCTAGGACAACGGTTGCCTCACGATGTTTTCAATCAATAATGAAGCTTCTGGTACAGGCTTAAGTTACGAATTCACCTGAGACATGGTGTTTACCAGGTTTTAACTCTGATTCAAAATACAGAGGCCATATCTACTCCCAAGTCACATCACACACACCTTACGACAAGAGATTTATTCTTATCCTTACTTGACATTAAATGATTAATATCATTTAATTAATTATTAACAAGTGACCAGCGAGGAAGTGACAATGACGTATAGTCAACAATAAAATTAGTAATACAATGATTTAACACACGGAATTCCGGTGTCTGTCTGTATGTTTGTCAACAACTCAGAAACTCATCGGGTTAGTAATTTATTTTAATGAAGCATTCGTTAGTTAATGACTCGTGTGTTGTAGTGGGATTTTTTAAAACTATTTATTGTTTGGTTGTGTTGAATCATGTGGATGTAAATCCCCTCGATAATTAAACTATGTAAGTATGTGCCTCCGGTCACATATTCCATTATTCACAGATTCAGATGCTAAACTGAAGACCAATTACCAGTAATTAAAACCGTTCAAAATCTAGTCGCAACCTCTTCTCAGCGACTATCAATGTCAAAAAGTCTTACCTATAAACTTTTTGACAGATTGAAACTGACATTAGAATGACAAAGTTCATATATTAAAAATGGGATTTACTCTTTTGTTTTCAAATGTAATGTCAACATAAGGTTGTGGTATTTGGTCAACTAATCACAGCAGCTCAATTGGGATTTAGTAGAATTTTCTAATAAAATTATTTACATCATATAAGCTAACATTTAAAATAATAATAAATATTTATAATTTTACATGAAAAAATAAGCAAAAGAATCATGGTCATCAAAAAATTCGTCCGCATCGCTGTCAACAGGAACAGTGCCCAAAAGGCTGGCCGCATTGCCACGTTGTATGGCAGTGGTATTTAGTAGCAGTTTTACTGATCACAGACTTACCCGAGTGTATCATAGGGTTTAGACGCTAATTTCCGAGTGAAAATTCAGTACTGGCAAATATAGTTCAGTTGCTATGGAATCAATATTAACACAATTACAATTACAATTGGCTACTGCTTGAAATAACACAAAAGCTCAAGAAACTATTTTCCAGTTTCACATTAAAAAAAAAAGTCCTTTCAACATAATCTTAAATACTCATCTAGTACTATTTCCATCATCTAATACATATTTCCTTTATCAAAATATTAGGTAGCAAAGCATTTGACCCGGTTGAGTCACCAGGTACCCATAAATGAAGACAAGATACTACCAACCAATATTGTTAGCTGACATGTTATGGGCTCATCAAGTTTACAGTTTAATGTGGAATAATTTCAGAGGTGTATGTAAACTCTGGTACCTGATAGACGTTCCCTATTGAGTATAATAAAATTATTCTAGGTACATCCTCTTCACGTAGGTATCACGAGTTGTTGTGACGATCTGTCGTTTCTGCCTACCCCCATGGGCAGACCGCCTGAGTTTATGTATGTTTGTGTGTGTAGTTCTATAATCACCAATATGTTCCCAGCCAATATTGAAGTTAAAAAGTTCGATACAAAAGTGCTAGAACCAGTCTGTCTGGGTATGACGTGCCGAATCAGGGCGACAACCTTTAGATGGAAAACAATGCTCCTGACGTTTTATTACTCCTCGTCAGTTTAATACTCATTTTTATCATTGTTTTGCTACATTATCTTAAGTTTGTGCGTAGCACTCTGAGTAGTAAATACTGCGTAGGACAATATCTTCCTTTATTGGGAGGGTTTATTGCCGTCTGAGTCTTATTGAGGAAGTTTTAAAGATTTAGTGCAGCTCTTCCCCAAAATGGGGAACCGACCCAAATACTGATATTTAACTTAATTAGGAAAAACGAAAATTTTATCAGCTTAGGATATTTTAGGAACATGTTAATGGAATTATTAGGTGTCATATATTTGCTTGTCATTTGAACATGTGGATTGTGAACCCAGTCCGGCAAAAGCCTCTATTTATGCAGAAAAGAAATTTTCACTATTACCGTTGCACGTTGCATGTTGGCGATGCGATTATCAAATCCAAGTTTACTCATAATCTGTCAATCCGCCGTAAGGCAATGCTGACCAATACTTAGTGGTTTAAAAAGTAGGTCTTTAAACCTCCATGGTAATACGACACATGGAAAAAAACACAAACAGCCTTTATGCATCATATATCTTAAGTAATATACTTACATTGGTCAATATTGAATGTAGAAGACTTGAAAGTTTCCTTGCATCGTTCAAAATATAGTATGTATCACCCAAAATAAAAAGGTGTACAAATGTTTACCTTTATAAATTAGATTACACTACACAGTAGCAAACCGAAGTCAACGTTCATATACAAAGCCAATTCATTCAGACCAACCGCCTCACAGAACAACAACCCCAAAGATGAAAACACCGAAAAATATGACATGAAATATTAGCAACAAGAGAGTGGGAGGGCAGATCGATACTGGTCGAGTGGACGATTCGACGGCGACCTATAAAACTGCTAAGATGCTGGGGTGAGATCGCCTGGGGTGGCGGTTTCAGATGAGGTAAGTTGTGGATATGGTTTGAGTTAATTTTTTTTGGGTGTGTAAAAGATTTCTAGGTTACATGTATGGAGAGTAACTATCTTTGGATAGTGCCAAAACATGATGTGCAGTTTCTTTTAATATTGACATTACCTTTTGCAGAAAGGTTTTTTATAGATCTTGAATACAGTGAGGTTTAGGATTGTTATTAACATGGTCAATACAGAAAATGCTTGCATTTATTTACTTTATTCGCATCTTTAATAACAGTAGTTACAAAAAGATTTGAGATTTGGTAGAGGCACATAAACATCCCAAATGAAACCAATTTCGCAATCTTTTTATAAGAAGTTTTGTACTTTCTTATACATATCTTGCTAACCTCTACAAAAGTGTTACTAAAACACAACCGATACATCTTTAAGAATTTTACCTTTATTTGCTATTAGTTTGACAGATATCAACTCACCTTTTATGTACACTGAAAGGAAGCGATCATCAACCTTCTAGGTTACATTAAACATTGGTCTACAGGTATTTCTAATCAGTCTTCAGAAATTCTTATGCCGCATCCTCCCCGCTTTCTTTCCCTAATCCCAGTCTATCTTGAGGGTCAAAGATCCCGAGCATGTCTGTACGTTTTAGACAGTAGACAATGTAGACAGGCTATTTGTTTGGCTCCGAGTTCGGACAGCCACGGTGGGGTAGGGCATGGTTCGAAGATGAATTTTTGGTCGAGACGTGTGTGAAAGTTATAATTTTACCGAACAATTTGTTTTTTTGGGAATTTTTCTTTTTATTTTTTCCAACGTTGATTGCGGGTGTTTTTATATTCTCATCACTGAAACATTTCTTATAAGTAACTATAGTAAATTGGTGTATCTCTTTAAGATGATTTCAATTTCCTTTGGTTTATTTATTTATTTTTTTATCATCATAGATATCATTTTTTTATTCGTAGTTTACACATTTTTCGTGTAGACGAAAAATGTAACACAGCATGTCCTTCGTATTAAGTTCTTGGAGTAAGGTTATAAATATGTGTACCTATCAATGAAGTTCATAGACGTGGGTAGCATTCCTTGATACATATACCTAGTAAGATCAGGGTTTATCAACATTTGTCTCTATTTTTGCATCAGTCTGACTCTTCCTCATTGATATACCCAAAATAATAATTATGACATCCTCACCATCTTCGCTTCGTATGTTACAAATTCTAGCCGAAGGCCGATTCCCTTAATCAATCAAAATCTAGTCGCAATCTCATCTCAGCGAACCAGTGTCAAAAAGTTGTCAAACATGTAGGGATTGTAGAGCAATTTTTGACAGATTGAGACTGAGATCAGACTGTGAACGTTCTTAAAATTACGAGAATTGCCCCTCAGATCCCAACCAACACCTTATTAACAGCACATCTTACTTCACAAACTCCACCTACCAAATAACATAGTGACAAACAAACTGACGGATAGGCGCTAATAGTCGCCAAATTGCGGCTGGCACCACGCCAGATGCTGTCAACGAGAGTGAAACGTTACCGCATGAGATGAACTTTGCTCCCGGGATGCTGGGGAATACTTTCTCTACCTTTCTGTACGATCACAAAAGAGGTTATATCCTTCTGCCCTTATTCTTCTCAGTCAGTGGTCAGAGCAGCATTTTTCATTTCTAGACATATTTTTGACAGTCGTTACGGGTCGTCAGAAGCCCGAATGTCTGACAACCAGTCTTTCCAATGGTTATCGTATTGCCCAGTAACTGGGTTGTGATGCGCAGTCGCGTCATACTTGTATTCAGCTGCATCCGATAAGACTGGAAGCCGACCCCGACATAGTTGGGAAAAGGCTAGGCAGATGATGATGTAATAGGGGAAATTAGACTGCTAAAGTAATATACTTCTTATCCTAGACATCGTTTATATCAAGAATAATCCAATGACAGCTCATTTGTAATAACGATTCAGCCGTTTAGGCTGTGCGATGTACCAAACTATCTCACAAATATAACCTCTAAGAAACATACCTCCTCTTTACATAGCCTTTAATACTGCTTACCCTCTAACTAAATAACTTAGTGGCATACAGACAGTTGCTAATAGGTACAAATTAGTTGCTGGCATCACGCCACAGATGCTGCGTGAGAGTGAAATCTTTAACTACTTGTGTTATAGTTTATCTTTGATGGTCAAACCTAGGTGATACCAAGTCTTACCAAGGGGTATCGTATCACCCAGTAACAGGGTTGTGGAGGTGAGATAGGCAGTCGCTTCGAGTAAATTTTTCATTTCTAGACATATTTTTGACAGTCGTTACGACAACCAGTCTGGTGAGGCAGATGATTCAGCTGCATCCGGTTGGACTGGAAGCTGACCCTAACATAGTTGGGAAAGGGTAGGCAGATGATGAGCCAAGCCTTGGTTATAGTCTGTAGGGGAGGATGTTGGTCAGGGAAACTGCCGATCGATTCTGTAAAAATCTCACCGTGAAAAGTTAGGTGAAGTGAGCTGTCAATAGTGTCAATCCCTCTCATTAGTTGGAATTACAGCTCACTCCACGCTCACTTCACCTAAGTTTTCACGGTGAGATGGTTACAGAATCGCACTGCTGGTTGTCTATGGAAAAATTGTACTAACCAGGTTGTATCCCGAATTAATAGCGCAGGCAGGTAATTTGATGCGACGGGTTGGATCAGGGGAAAAAGAAATTCCACCCGGACAGAGTCGCGGGCAGAAGTTATATCTATAAATCCTATCATGAACATACTTTTAATAGGAGTAAATGCAATTTGTATGACAAATTAAATTACATATTGTCTCCACAAGTGCTCAGATAGACCACTAGACTAATTTGAGATAATCCTCGTTCACTTGTGACTTGAGCACGTGCTAAGCATATGAGCACAGCACGTGTTTAGCACGCTACTGTGACGTCACAGACGTAATGTCTAGCCTACTAAGCATGCATATCGCACGGAGTAGGCGTAAAAAATGCAATGGATTGCAGTTTTTGTGGCCAGTGTTTATATTGTATGTTTTTGACAGATTAGGATGAGTGGGCGAATGTCTTTGCATTTCTATTTCTATAGGTAGGTACATGTATTTTGCTCACCACTATTTTTAGATTTAGAAACCTACAGTTTTGAGAATTAATAGGTGAAAGAAGTGAGGGGCGGAGTGTTTATTTTTTAAACTGTTATTAGCTATCTAAAGGATTTTTTTTTCAAAGTAATTTAAATATTAGCTATCTACAGGTTTTTTTTTCAGACTAAGTAATGTTTGGGAATTCGAAATTACTTTGGTGAGAACATAGAATGTTGCCCTATAGTAAAAAATGTAGATACAATTAGTAAAAATATTATTAAGAGATCTTGTTGCAAATGCTCTGTGAGCAATTGTAACATATTTATGTATATATCTAGTGCCTTGTCCCCTGGCCTTGACACTGAGAATGTGACAGTTTTTCGGAAAAAGATTTTTTATTAACTACCTATGTATATTAAAACAATTATGAATCAAAGTATTCTGATTTTTTATTATAATAAATGTAAATCATCATCATCATTTTATTATTTAAACAGTTCCAAAACGATGACAATGTTACGGTCCAAAAAAAAAATATAAATAGGCCAACGTCACCAGTGTAAAAAAACTAGCTTGTTTTTAAAATAATTTTCCTCATTCATGAACAAAATTCAACACACTCTAATTTCGAACAACCGAAACTCAAAGCCCACAACACACTAGCACCACCAAACTAGCATTGAACAAAAAAAAAAAACAAAAAGCTACCATTTTCCACGTACAGATAAAACGCCACGAAAGCTCTATTAAAAAGCAAAGTTAATCCACAATACTATCTGTAAACAAATAGTGGGAGCGCCATTTTGGCGTGCAGAAAAAAACATTTTAGAAGGCGGAACTAGGCTGGGTTTTTGTTAAAATTCCGAAGTGCGTTGGTTGGGAGGCCCAATAGCGCGAGCGGGCGTGGCTTCTCGATTCCGGTGACTTTCGACAATGACCTGTTTTTGTTCGATGATTCTTGCTAGATGCGATTCTCTTGTTTCGCGTTTGTTTTTCTGGCGTCGGGTTTTGTTAGCGTGGTTCTTGCTGGCTGTTTTTTGGGGACGCTGTGTTCGATTTTTGATTCTGTGTTGAGGTTGATTTTATAAAAAGTTGTTGTGGTTATGGTAATATAAACCTTTTAAATGTAGCATTTAGCACATATTAGTAAACATATATCGCACACCTAGATAAAGAGTAGCACAACTCAAAATACCTCTTTTTTCAGGAACAGCAAAAAACGTTTTACTCGTTTTCTATTTGACCGATTTAAATGATTGTTGGATGAGGTTGTATATTATTTTACTAAGATATTAATTTGATCAATTACTTACCTTCAAATACACGTATACATTTTTAATTATTTTTTTTCGTGTTATATTAGTAATCGTGACTAAATCATTGTTCAATATTTTTATCAACTCAAATTGATTTCATATTAGTGATTTTTTTTAAATTAATCCTGTCTTAATGTGAATATATTTTTTTAAAATCTTTACATAAAGAGTAGTGTATCTAAATTATTATTTGTATAATTATTATAATAATGAAGTAAAACATTATATTTAATTAAGACACATCTTTATTTTGTATTAAGGTAACAAACAAATAAAGATAATCAAAAACACATCACTTGTTCGGAAAATAGAATGAACACCTTACATTATTCTAATTTGAGATCCATTAAACTTTGAACAGGTTAGTAAAACGTTTAACAAAGTAGACATTTTTCTTATAATTTAGGTATTAAGTTCTCTTTAATCAGTACTAGACCATTAAGTCTATAAACTACAGGAAAAGTAGTATATTTTTTTATAAATAGCACAGTCTTTGGAAGATATTTTAAGAATGACTTAGTTACAAAAACACGTACTTATTACTCAACATAACAGGCATGAGAAATGTGGGTACTAGGTACCAACAATTATCTGTTTTCACTTAACTTAAATAACCAAAAAAAACTACAACAAAAAGGTAACATTAATAAAGGCATCTAAAACACTTAACTATTCTATTATTATCAGTCTCATCGAGAGGATTAAACTTATTAGTTAAATCAGACTTTTATTTTCAACCTTTACCTAATATCTATTATAGGCATCTAAAACTATAATAGTATTGTTACAGGCTCACCGACAGAATTGTAAACTGTTTTACTTAATTAAATCAGACTTTTTAGTATTATCTATAGTTATCAAAAAACATAAAAACATAAGTATTCAGATTTTCTTCCAAACAATACCGACATACACCTATGTATGTAGGTATTGTTTGGAAGAAATTTCTTCGCGTAATTTTTATTCTATAAATCTAGTGCATTTTTGTAATAAGAATTGACGTAACTCTGTGGAATAATATTCTTATCAATTAGTTCCGTAATGTCCCGCTTTTTATTGGCACCCAATGGTATTTTTTGCAAATACGCTTGTGTCAAAGTTGGAGAAAATTGGTGATCTTGTGTGCGTCTTTGATTTCTTACAAACGCTTTTTTAAAAACTGTCTCTTCATAAGAAGTTTTATAAAAAAATGACATTGGTTGTTGCTTTTCAACGCGAAGTTGTTTGATATCGTGCCATTTTATTTGTTCTCTGTCAACATTAACAGTGAAATTGTTTCCCCATTCTTCTTGAAGGGCTTTCAGATCATAGAACTTGTCATGTGTAAGTTCTTCCACATGATAAGGTTTCCCAGTCTTTTTAGCTGTTCTTATTAAAGTCGCGTATTGTTGTGGACAGTATATCGGGCCTGATTTAGTGTATCGTTTAACTTGTTTTTCGATAACGCTATGCACATTATCGCCTTCATTTTGCGAATGACCACGAATCAAAAATTTATGAGTAATTGAGTTTACTCTCATGGTTGCAACAGCAAATGCGTAGGCAGACAGCAGATATTTATTTTTTTGCTGACCACAGCAGTTGTCACTATAAAATATAAGGTCCAGTTCGGTACCCGATGTACTTTTCTCAACAACCATTTGTATATATTGCAGTACACAGGATCCAATTTCCACAGCACCACGTTTGCCTTCGATTTCGTCCCAAAAGAAGCATATTACATCTTTTGCATACAAGTCACTAATCGTGAAATTTAGGCAATTAATTCTAGATTTATAAAAAAACAAGGATACTTGCCCTTTTGGCAATTGCATCACGGCTTGGAGATCGTAAACTGCAACAACTACATCTGTCCTTTTCTTGTCAGCTTCCTTTTCTGATCTGGACAACACTTTCTCTTTCAAATGTTGGTCATAAGCCTCACGCAGTTTTTGTTGTTCTTCTCCGATAGCATTTTTGAATGTTTCACAAAGATCACACGACACGCATCTTTTTTGGGGATGTGAAACGAAATATTAAACTGTGTATTAAAAATACGATTAAAAGTTGATGTCGAAGCAAATGGTAAACATTCATTTTCGCGTAGATCTTTATAATCTCGGTATAGATCCGCAAGTGATCTTTCGCTTGGAATGAATTCTCTCGTTGTTTGTGCTCGAAGGTAATGAGATTCTATTCTGGGGATAGACTTAATGAAAGTGACGACACTTTCTTTTATTTCATTATCTATGGTGGAATGCTGTCCGTGCTTACCCCTCCGGTCATCTTCTACGAAACCACCCTCCTGTCGTTTTGAAAGAGCTGTCCTAATGCATTGGTCGCTTATGTTTAGTGTAGCTTTAAAAAAAGTCTTGCAGACTCTAATACGAGTGTCTTCAACTTCAAAAATAAATGCAGAATTTAGTGCCCTAAAATTTTGGGTACTGCTGTATCTATATTTAGGCTTAATCTCTTGTGTGTGCCTTACAATGAACTCTCTTTGCCGTTGAAGTTCGCCTAGTCCCCAAAATTTGTCGAACAAAGATTTGCGTAATACTTCACTTATTTTAGATTTGCATTTCAATTTGCAATTATCGTGGCATGGAGGCTTAACCGCTCTTTCAGGGACTCTCTTATTAGTTGAACTTACATAAGCCTTTCCGGTATTTCGACGAGATTTCTTAAGATTTGTGAGCCAACCAGCTGGTTTTCTTGTTCTTTTCCTACCCCTTTGAAGGCTGTCAGGATCAACAGACTGGTCTATGATCGGTTGAGAAGTAGAAGCTTCAACAGGTGGATTTTCGTTTAAAAGATTGGGAGAATCCGGCATGGCAGACGGCACAGAGTTACTACCTATTTCTGTATTACTGCTGCTTGAAGAGCTGCTGGAACTACTAGAGGATGAGCTAGAACTAGAGGAGGAGCTGGAGGAACGAGATCTTTTTCTTGTCTTTTTTTTACCTCTTTGTATGCTTTCAGGATCAGCAGACTGGTCTATGATCGGTTGAGAGGTGGATGGTTCAGTAACCGGATTGTCGTTTAAAAGATTGGCAGAATCCGGCATGGTAGATGGCACGGAGTTGCAGAGTTGAGTTGGTGGTGTAGTCTTGTTGGGACTATTAGAACTGGAAGACGAGGTAGTACTGGAGGATCGATACCTCTTTCTTGGAACGACGAGTGATGGACGGTAGCTCTCTTTGGGAGGTGGGTTGAAGGGCGGATCCGCATCTGAATCGTCTAAATCGCTACATTCGCTGTTAACCGGAGAAATATAGTACGATGGTTTCACCTGGGTGCTGGCTGATGGTGGTGCTAACGTTGCTGGATTCTTTTGTGACTCCATGGTGCCATTTTCAGATATTTCTTCCATCACCATGGTGGTATTTGAAGGTGTTGTGGAATTCTCTTGGAGTTGTTTCTCCACATGACTGCGTTCAGGCTCATTTGAACTGGTCTCCATCACCTTCTGTAGAAGTAAAAGGCCACGGCCCCTCATCATCTGTAGCAAAAAAATACGAAGTTAATAAAATTCACGAATACCAAATTAACTCAAAAAAGTTTATAAATTGCAGTATTTTATTAAAGAATTAAAATTTATTAAATCAGTTTCAAAAATACAAAGGCAACTCTAAATATTCCTATAACAAAATAAACAATAGCATTTATTGTTTTAGAATAAGAGCGAATTTAAATTTAACCAGCAATAACAGACCAACTCAAATAGTTCCAAATAATTTCACCAACACTAAACTATTATTAGTTAGTAAAACAAAAATTACTTACATTCGTCAACAATACTGGTATAAGTGGAAATAGTTTGAAGAACACCCAAGAAACAAGACCGATTCAATCACGAATACAAAATCAACTCAAAATAATTCACGCTTTATTACTGCGGTTTGCCACGAATACAAAACTAAGTCGAAATAATTTAGTCTTTGTGCGAGTTGACAGCATATTCCCCTGCGGCTGACATGTCGTAACTGGTGATGCGTTACTGTTGTTGGTGGGGGGTGACCGTGGAGCTACTCAGAAAGACTGACTTACAGCGCCATCTAGTTTTTTAGGAATGAAGTTTGTACACAGGTGTCTTTGGAGTTTATGTAGTTTTCGGCGCTGATTCCGATAATTGCAATAACTCAATTTTGGATTATTTTGAGTTGTGCTACCCTTCATCTAGGTGTGCGATATGTAGAATGAAAATTGTAAAGCACGTTTTTTCCAACGGATTCAATAAGCAAATCATACAAATATTAAACTTGATAAAGTAGAGAAGTAGGTGTGCTTACCGACTTACCGAGTTACTTAAAAAAAATCTAAGATCGGTGATGACTGGCTGGTGATTAAGGCAATTACACACCGTTGTAAAATTACTTACAAGAACTGGCAGTGGGAAGTTATTATGCTTTTACTTTTGCGTTTCACCGACAAACGTTAGTACGGAATCAATGAAATTATTAGTTGTATTTATTTTATAACTTGTCGGTTTTAAAGGAAATTAATCTGCCAAATTACTGTGTAGTTCCTGACAATAATATTCATAAATAAACTTAAAACCACGTTTTTTTTTCTATGATTACAGTTTACTTTCTTAGTACTTAGGTCAAAAAAGAATTACCTATGACCAAGTTGATCTAACCTAACGCAGATTAAGATTTCATAGGTATCTTTATTTGCGTTCCATAACATTTAAAGATCTTACAATCACTATAAATTCTAATCACAGAAAATTATATAAAAAACAAAGTAATTCAACAGAAAAATTACAAACTATTTTAACATAGAAAAATAAACGACATTAGATAAATAGAATGCATTTTATCATGTGCACCATTGCTTTTACTTGAGTTAGGAAGAGAAGAAAATACCCTCTTGGATACAAGAACAAAACAAATGAAACAAAGAATTTATATTTCATTTTGTATTAAGAACATTCGAACAAAACAATGCAAGATGGCCGACTAAATAAGTACGTATTGAAGTATCCTTTGAGATCTAATAAAATTGTTTCTCATCATCTCTTAAAAGTTGTTTGTTAAGCTTACATGATTGTTTGTTTCATCAGAAAACCTATACCTAATTAAATACGGGCTGATTGCTCCATCGCCAGATAACTTTTATTCGAGGAATAAAATTGACGTTTGACAGTTTTTGTATGAAATAACTGTCAACATTTCAAAATTATTCCTCGAGTAAAGTTATCTGGCGATGGAGAAATCAGCCCCAAGTCTTGCAGTATTGTTAGTATTGATATTAATTGCATCAAATTAATGATTTTGCTGCATGGAAGTTTTATCTTTCGTAAAGACTTGAGCAAGGCAGTTCTAGAAATTTCTCTAGCACACTTAGCTTAGAAAGTTAGAATAATATAAATTAAATTGCTAGGCTATTTCCCCAAAACTGAGCCCCTAAATTACATGACCAGTCAACCATATCAGCTGACAGCCCAATGATAACGGCCGCGAGTTACAAGTTGTATGTAGATAGTAGTTTGGAATCGGTTTCATCTGCACTGCTCTCAAAACGGTGAAGGAAAACATCGTGAGGAAATCGGACTACTATCCTAGAAACAAAAATTCACTGGGCCCGCCCGCCCACTCTCTCTCACAGAAAGGAGGCCTGTGTCCCAGCAGTGGGAAAATTGGCTGATTATGCATCCATCGTTCCTTGGTCTTCCCCTACAGAACAAGTAGTCGAGTAGTCTTAGAGCCAGGGACGTTCATACTCAAAACTTACCTTACGACATTTTCCTCATTACTCTGCAACATATCATGCCACAAGAGACCATTATCACTTTCAACTTATTAACACCAACACTGCCAACCCCCAACACGTTAAAACACCAACATAAGTACATTTCTGCGTATCTTACGGCACTAAAGCGTGACGCACACCAAGCTCTTACTTTAATTAGATCGTTCGAGGCGCGGCCGGTGACGGTGATACAATTCGGTGCGTCGTCGTTGTAGTATTTCGAAGCGTTTTTTTTTTTTGTTTTTCGTGTTTTTTTTTGCCAATTGCTCTATTTGAAGCCTCCTGTTAGTTTCCTGACGCTGACACTTTCTCTTGTATTGCAGCGTTTTGAAGTTAAGACTGCTTTTTCCCAACTGTGTGGCGGTCAGCTTCCAGTTTACTCCGATGCAGTCGAATACCAGTATTTTACACGAAGCGACTGTCTATCTAACCTCCACAACCTAGTTACTAGGTAATACGATACCCCTTAGTAAGACTGGTTGTCAGACTTTCGGGCTTCTGACGACCCGTAACTGTACAAGATCCAAGAACAACAGCCGGGATGAACGGCTTAACGTGCTTTATGAGGCACGGGGTCGGGGGGGTCTTGGTATTTAAAGATGGTCACCCAAACATCTGATCGATCTACCCGTGCGGTGGTTATTACTTAGATACGAGCCCCTCAGGTTAATACAAAACAACGTTTAATTATTTTTCTAATTACTTGTGTAGTAAGCGCCATGGTTGTGGTAACAAGCTGCAGTGCATATTACAATGTAAATATACATTCTATGTATAGGTAGGTAGACTATGTTTCATTTATTTATTTTTGAAACTAGTCCATTTCGTCACAGTTAAATCCCTACATTTAAAATTATCCTGTGTTTAGTTTACCTAAATGTTATATTTAACTGAATTCGACTGTCTATTTTACCTGATATTGTATTCGTTTTCAACTTGTTTGTTAGTCATTAATAAAATAAATATTTATTACAAAATATTTTTTCAGAAACTATTAAAAAAAAGTAATTAGCAACCACATTTCCCATGTAATAGGAAGCGAGCCTTTGAGTGTTACCATAGGCTGCCTCACTCTTCGGGGATAACAAGCGTGATGTTATGTTATGTGTATAAAACTGTTCTCAAAGATTACAAATAAAATCTAGTTGTAACAAGCTTGAACCTAGTAAGTGTTACCGCAGTGGAGCCCTTCTGGGGTTTCAGGCGTGATATAATCATCATCTGCCTAGGATTTTCCCAACTATGTTGGGGTCGGCATCCAGTCTAACCGGATGCAGCTGAATACCAGTATTTTACATGGAGCGACTGCCTATCTGACCTCCACAACCCAATTACTGGGTAATACGATACCCCTTGGTAAGACTGGTTGTCAGATTTTTGGGCTTCTGACGACTCGTAACGACTGTCAAAGATCCCACGAATGACAACCGGCGTGATATAATAATAGCAATAAAATCGTTTACAAAAGGTGTACGTTTAGCTATTAATTATAGTGCCTAAAAATAAACTCAAATATTCTTTATAACAGGTGTAAGTAATGATGGTCCTGAATTACTGTTAGATTGATTGTGTTTGATTGATTTATTGATTGTTGTTGTGTGTGTGTGTGTGTGTGATTGATGTAAATGCATGTGTAAAAAAACGTATTTTTTCTCAAAGATGGCTTAAGCATAGACAAATAATATCTAGTTATATTGAAAGCTTTGAGCTCAACTAATATGTAATATCCCAGTAAAATCTTCGAAACATATTATTTTAACCACGGATTTATTCAATTACTTACTCACAATTTTATATGATGACGTCGGCAATGATTTACAAGGTTTTTGTAAAAAGATAAAACCCTAGTAGGTATTCTTGTGGTAAAGCCCTATAAATACACAATTAGTAATTAATTTCTGTATCTTTAAATGCATGGTCTAAAGTACTTTTTGTGTCGAAGTGCAGCCATTTGTACTTATTTGTTAATAATTATTAGTAATAAAGTTTTCCTGTTTTCAACTCGGTGCATTGTAGTTTTCTAATTAATATTAATATTTTGTTCTTATAACCTATTTTGATAGCGTTTTACTTAATATTTAGTTTGATGATATAATTGAATAATATTACATTACTTACTTATATTAAACGATGCAAAAAGAGAATGCAAGGATATATTTCTGCCTACGCCGATGCCTGAGTTTATTCGTTTTTGTGTTTTATTAGTAAACTAGCTGCGCCCCACGGTTTCACCCGCATAAGTTTCTATCTCGTAGAAATATCGGGATAAAAAGTATCCTATGTGTTAATTCTGGTTATAAACCATCTGTGTGCCAAATTTCATCAAAATCCGTTCAGTAGTTTTTGCGTGAAAGAGTAACAAACATGCATCCATCCATACAAGCTTTCGCGTTTATAATATTTGTAGGAAGTAGGATAATGTATTGAGAGACTAATTTTAGTTCACTGCATAAAAAGCAAAAAAATAAGTAAGTAGGTACTACACAAAATTACACTGATTCATTCAGAAAACGTCCCACAGATTCCTTGATCTCTGGGTTCAAATAGACGAAGAGCCGTGTCTAAAATTAGAAAAAAGACGAACCTCTTTATAAACTTACCGTGAGTCCAACCCACACATAACAGTAATTTTCGTCTCGTCTGAATCAGATACGATGACAAGAGGACTACATTCAAACGATCCACTTACTCGTACGTATTTTTCTTGTTAGGGAGATCTTTACTTCAGATTTGTCAGTCGTGATTGAATCGTACGTGCCCCGTGACCTATAAACGGTGTCATTATCACTCCTACGGACTTGCTCCCACTCCAGCGAATTCAGTAGAATAATTGGCGTAGTAGTAATGAAGTTTTCTAAATGCGCAGTAGCTGATATTCACCGTTTTACTTCTGTACTAGCTGCGCCCCACGGTTTCACCCGTATAAGATTCGATCCCGTGAGAATATCTGGATAAAAAGTATCGTATATGTTAATCCTGGTTATATGCCATCTGTGTGCCAAATTTCATCCAAATACGTTCAGTAGTTTTTGCGTGAAAGAGTAACAAACATCCATCCATTCATACAAACTTTCACGTTAATATTACTACTAGTAGGATAGGTTTGTGGTTTTTCTCCAGAGTTTGGATTGTACCCATGGCAATATGCTCACCCCCTATTACATGGGACTTAAACATACCCTACGAAATGTGGGTGTAGCTACTATAAGTACATTTCTGCCTTACCCTTCGGAGAATAGAGGCGTGATGTTATGTTATGTTATTTGTTTTGTTGCTGTTAAAGTTTCATTTTATGACGTTACATGTTTTGTTGTTGTCATAGTTTCATTTGGTGACATTACATTTTTTTTGCTGTCGATGTTTCGTTTTATGACATGACATGTCTTATTGCTGTCAAAGTTTCATTTTATGACAATACATGTTTTGTTGCTGTCAAATTTTAATTTTATGACAATACATGTTTTGTTGCTGTCAAAGTTTCATTTTATGACATTACCTACATGTCTTATTGCTGTCAAAGTTTAATTTTATGACACTACATGTCTTTTTTTCGGTCAAAGTTTAATTTTATGACATTATATTATGTTTTTTTGCTGTTTATTGTAACAAAGATCAAGACATGTTTAGCTAACTTATATTCATGGGTTAACTAGTCTGTAATTGTTGTTCGTCTTGACGTTTTTACTAGATTGAATGTCTTGAAGATATATTCCAGAATAAAAGAAAGAGAAATACTAACTTTCTCACTAAACAATATTATCACAGCCATGTCGTGATTGGATCGCACGCGTCCCGTGACCCATAAACGTTATTTGAACACCCATGCACCGCACCCATGCATTACTATGTGAACTAGCCCTTATTTGCGAGCGGTGTTTGCGCTCGGTGTGCGCACGACTTTATCCTAATTGACGTTTAGTTAGATTGTTGTGGTTTGCTACTGGTTTGTTTCTTTTTGAGTTTATTTTGGGTGAGTTTGAATTTAGGGTGGGTTTAATAATATGGATAGTAGGTAGAGAGGAACCACACACCTATAAATAAATGAATGTAGTAGTATATTTAGTGTAGGAGGGGGCTTATAGTAGTTAGTTATTGTAATTATAATGTTGTATGTATTTATAGTATTTTTAAGTCATATTAATATTGTATTGTGTGTGTTTATATGGGCCCTGATGCCTGAAATAAATGGATAAATAAATAAATAGTGCTCAGCCAAAACGTGTCTTAAGTATATTTTTATATTTGTCAGTCGTGCCAGCGACACCAAGAAGATGAAGGAGTATTTTTTTTTTTTAATAAAGAAGAAAAATATCAAACAGTGTATGTTAAGACCATAGCTTGTGAATCTATATATACTAATAATATCGCATTACCCAGTAACTGGGTTGTGGAGGTCATATAGTCATATCGCTCCATGTAAAATACTGGTATTCAGCTGCATCCTGATAGACTGGAGGCCGACCCCAACATAGTTGGGAAAAGGCTGGGCAGATGATGATAATTATACTAATAATAAAGCTGAAGAGTTTGTTTGCACGTACTAATATCTGGAACTACTAGTCGCATTTGAAAAAATCTTTTTGCTTTTTATAACTTAATTCTTGAGGAAGGCTATAGGAGTACCTATAGGCATATTAACATCACATCTAGTACCCTCAGGAGCCGAGAAAAAAGATGAAGAGGTCAGAAAAAACGCTAAGCGAACGAGAAGTTATAACGCAGACGGGCAATGCGATGTGACGGGACGGGGAACATGAAATTTCATGCAGACAATGCCACGGGCAGAACCTATTAATAAACATATTTAGGTACCATTTAACATGTTTTTTGGAGGAATGGTTAGTAGAGTCACCAAAGGAGATAAGGAACCAGAGTCGTCGGATACAGTTGAAGTTTAGTAAGAAACTGATGGATGTTTTCGAATAAAATTTAATTGAATTAATAGAAAACAAATAGATAATTTATCAAATTAAATTTCATTCGAAAATCTCAATCGGTTTCTTACTAAACTTCAACTATATCCGACGACCCTGGTTACTTATCTCTTTTGGTGACTGTACTTATTTTAATTTATGAGGCCTTGGTGCCAGTATGTCGGAAAGCACGCGTTGCCAGTTCTCAAATCGAATTAGACTTTTTATTTATTCGTAAGTAGCAAATGCATGCAATTTATTACACCTATGAAATAAGAGCTAACTGAATTTAAATACAAAGCAATCACAATAAAATCGCGAAATAATAACGCTTTATCAATAACAAAACAAAACTATAAAACACATAATACAATGCAATTTAAAACAAATAGGTATAAGCCGATTTAAACGTTAGTGAAAGCATATTATATTTATTTAAAACGGAAACATAATTATTTAAAATACTGATCTCCAAGCTCGGCAAAAAAGAAAAGGGAACACTTAAAAAAAGGTTTAAGTAGTTAGAAAAAAAGATGGATTTATTTTCACATACTACCTAATTTCAAAAATGGAACTGATTTGTGAAAGTAAAAAGCGCGGGTAATCAGGGCTGCAATTTGGTCTACATTGTAGACTTATAATGACAAAATTAAGATACAGCCGCACCCGCCCGGTGCACGCAACGCAACGATAAAGGCGAGGCACACATCGTTGCGGGTTGCGGCACGCATCCTATCTTATGGAAATTATTTCTTTTTATATTTTATAAATAGGCCTATTTTAATTTAATTTTTATCTTTGAACATGATCTTGGAAAGCGTTTAGTTCAAAATTGATCGTATTTTGTTTAATAACGAAGATCTTTTTTATAACGACCATCCACTAAATACTTAAGATATACCTACTTATCTAAGGGCCGGTTTTTTAATCACCAGCTAACTTTTATCCGACGAATAAGTTTGTCATTTTGACAGTTTTTGTATTGACAATCTTTCAAATCGTCACAGATTGGAAAATTGGCCCTTAGTTAAGTACTTAAGGGCTGATTTTTCAATCGACCGATAATTTTATTAGAGGAATAATTTTGAATTTTTGACAGTTCTTCCATACAAAAACTGTCAGACGTCAACTTTATTCCACGAATAAAAATAATCTGTAGATTGAAAATTCAGCCCTAAACATAACAAACTTACCATGGCCACAAAAAAACTATAATTTTCTTTAACATTCTATAAAAATAAAACCGACTATTAAGCTATATTTATTCCTTTTTTTAACAACATTAACAGCAGGCTCAATACAGTCCACGATTGACTTGGCATGCAATGGTTTAAAACCTCATTAATCATCATAATGATGAAAGATGAAGCCTTAAATAAAGACCAATAGCAAGGTAACATAGCAGTTCAATGATCCTATTTAAATGTAGCCAAACCACTTTTAATAATAATTTGCAAAAATTAAACCTATTTTTATTTATACTCCATCAATATCCTCCTAACGTAACCTACCTTAACACACACTGAGGTGCGTCAGTGTGCGACGGTCCTAACGCACGCTTTTTTGCGTGCGTCCTACGTGTTAACGCACTCAAAAGCATCCGCGTTACGCACACACGCAAAAATTGTGTGCGCACGCGAAAAATGCGAGCGCGTAGATGTGTGCGTGCGTGCGGTGACACGCACACAAGCACGGGCGAAGGACACGCCGCGAGGGCGACGACCCCGCTTTTTTGCCACAGCGCGTATTCCACTACCGACCAAGAGCATTGGCCGTCGCACAATTTTTTACTTTTTTCCTTTTTTGAAACACCCGAAGATCGTTCACTCCGACAGTTGATACTATGCTATTTTTATGTACTGTGGGAATAGGGATATGATGTCAGTGTTATTTATTTTGTTTTATATATCTTACCGGTTTATGTATCCCGTTTGTTTTGATTGCCAGTTTAATTAATGTTTAAGATGGTCCGCCTGGCATTTGTTTCGCTTGTCTTTTTTATAAAATTGTATTCTGAAGCGTAGTTCGTTTATGGACACGTTTTTACGATAATATAATAATAGGTCAGGCGATTTCAAGGGTTCTGATGTCATTTGTTTCGAATACGTATGAAAATAGGGTTGTCTGTATTCTATAGCATGAAATAACCACTTCTGTAGTCAAGTTTACTGTCCACTACATGCAGCCAAACGGATTTCTTTAAACATTTTACAATTTTAAATACTAAAAGGAGTAAAAAGTGGTTTCTGTGAGCATTGTAGCAGTCAATACGTCAGGCAACCATCGATGGCTGTCAGTCCAATGAATCTTACATGACAAGTCATTCGGAGGGGCGAGCGGTTTGTCAACCCGTAACACTAGAGTACCTTGCTCTGATACGCAACATAAATATATTAAAAATGAATCTTGACAGTTGTGGATAAAATTTATCTTAAATGTCAGTTGGTGCTGACAAAATTAGATTTGATTGAGTGTTGACGGTATGTCGAATTTCCAGTATTTGTAATCTGGTAGTAAAACATGATATTAGAATATAATTACAGCAAAACGGGAGGCTGTGGGAGCCCAATATCAATCTAATATGGTAAATATAACCTTTAACTAAGCAATGAGCCCTAAACAGTCGTCTAAACACTATTATTTAACACTTGACAGTTGATTTGCAACCTGCATTGTATTAAGAGATAATTCTGAATCCGAATACTTGTTACAGTTTCACATAAATCACTACCAAATTAACACAGTCGCAGTGTTTCGAAGGCCACTAAATCCTAATTTATCGCCTCTACGGAAACCTAAATCAGAACCTACGAACCTACGCATCTAATACATTTACAAACGCTTCAATATTTTAGTTTTAAATGCGTTTTATCACGCGCTAATGTCAACCACGGTTTAATGGTCGAAACTTGTCCCGTTTAAACCGGATCGAAGCGGTTACAGACAGTTTTTTACCGCCGTTATGTATCTGGACGACATTTGAATATGGAATAAGAAATGGCTAGGAATGATAGGTAAACTGTTTAAGCAAACAATATCGCGGAGTTTCATAAATATTTTCGATTTTATCGAAGTTCTAGGAATATTTAGTTAGCTTCATCAGTTAGTATCGGGAATTCATTTATTTTTAGGTATTTGGTAAAGTTATTTTCAATTTCCCTAGTTGAATATTTTAACGGAAAATTTCCTTTCCGAGAAACACTCGCATATTATTAGGAACGCTTAATACCATCCATCAATTATTTCTTGATGTTCCCGAACTAGTCTTCTGGGAAAACCTTTAAAAGGTGTATCGATTTTAATGGAATTTAAAGTAGTGAACTGTTCGTTCAATTTACCTACTCACCTAATGAGAGACATAAGTATCTTTACTTACGCACATTGAGTTACTTTTCCTAACCCTAACCAAGAAAAAATAAATCTCATAAATTACGCCAACATCTTACATCCCGACAATATCACAAAGAACGCTGTTGAACATTCGGCGCGGGGCCCACCCCAATTCCGTCCCTAACCTACCCCAAGCGGACGCACAAGGCGTCTGTGTGCGCCAAACGCACACTACCAACTGAACACCTTGCGAATGACGACACGGCGAATTTCGAATGACGACTTCTTTTTTTCAAATTTTATGTTTGTTCTTGTTTACAAATTTTTGACAGTTGTGTTTTTTTTTTCTTTCATAATGTTGAGGAAGGTTATTTACATTGAGTTTGTTATGTAATTGTTCATGACATTGCGATCGCGAGGTTAAAGCGTGTACGTCTACGTACGTACGTCGTGTTATCATACTATACGATTAAATCACTGCATTTCTAGATGTTAGCAGTGTGTAATACAGTTACTTAACTTGAATAAACTAGCTTAGCAGTTACATAACGCCAAAAAACATGTCCTAAATTCTCGGTAGCTTACTAACGGTGAAGTCGTAGCTAAGTATGCGCTACCAAAATGCTTACATCAGTAGATTTGTATGCAGACGAAATAGGTCGTTTGCCTTGACGAATGTCAGTCGGAATGTCTACGGGACAATGTTTTCCGCTGACGGCTGCCGTATCTTTAAAAGATTAGCTTGAGGCTAACTGATCACTTGTGTCTTATGTCATGCCCGCCTACGGACTTTGCCTGTAACCGTGTTATTTGAAAGCCAGACGCGTGTTTTGTAATACAACAGTTCTAAAACTTAATTTACTAGCCAAATAATGTTAATTCGAAACGAATATTCAATGCACTACTACAATCAACGATTAATCCCTCTTAAACAACAATAATTCATTATAAATACCGTCTTATATGACTCGTCAAAAACATTCATTGTGATTGTGTGCCGACCCATATAATGCGCGGATGTGTGCGTGCCCTACATAAATACAAATACAAATTAAACCCTCCCAATTTGTGTGCGTGCGGTGCGGCCGTGTGCGTAGTTTCTTCGCTCGGAATTCCAAGTTTGAAATTGGAATGAATGACGGTTAGGTTACTGACCTACGCCAATGGCAGGCGTTCGTTTTTTAAATTAAGTTTTTTTTAATGAAAATTGTTTTTCTTATCGGATTTTTGTTTCATAAACTTTGTAATCGAAATCGCACTTTGTTACCTGTTTACGCTCATAGACAAAATAGAAATTAAAAATGGCGGAAATTATTGCGTAATTATTTTCCAGGGAAAATTATATGCTGTGATGTTTCGCCTGTCTCACTTAAGTATTAAGTTATGTAAGTAATTGACTTGTAAGTTTATGTCATAACTTGGAATTCCTATTCTAGAAAGATGGCTTGTCAATAGGGACGCAGAGGAAGGAAACCTGCAATATAAATTCTTAAGTACTTCCACTGTCACCGCCATTTTGTATGCAGTACTTTTTATTATTCTTACCTATGAGGAAAAGGACATGCGTACTATGCGTAAGGTGCATCGGGTAAGCCAATTTGATAAGGAAACTTGTTGTTTAAGTAAAACATTGAATATTGATAATGTGCAATATAATATACGTCTCAATTTAATTGTTATTTTTAATGGTATCTAGGTATCCTACTGGTAAAAACTAAGTGCCTTAATACAAGAAGTTTCATTTTTGCCAAAATAAGAGAGTTGGGTTGTCAGTTTCTCCTAAGAATTTTCTCTTGGTAGGAATTTGAAATTTTTTTGTCGTTACGGCCTTACCGGTCAGAAGCCCATGTCTGACAACCAATCTTACCAACTGGTATCGTGTTACCCAGTAACTGGGTTGTGGAGGTCAGATAGGCAGTCGCTCCTTGTAAAAATCTGGTAAGTATTCAGCTGAATCCTGTTAGACTTGAAACCGACCCCAACATAGTTGGGAAAAGGCTGGGCAGATGATGATGTAGTATTTCAAATACTTTCAGATTTCAACCTGAAGTTCCATTCATAAGCTCACCCTTCGTGTGACTGAGATACTTAGTTTTATTGTAATACTTATCTATTCATCTGATTTCAACAACAAAACGAAGTGTCGACGGATTTGTCTAAACAATTTTCTTGTCTTTGAAATGTCACATTCTTCTGACATTTATGACAAGAAATGTCATTATGATTATGACATGAGGTGTTTTTCTTCGGACAAACTTTTTCAATCGCCCAAATTTTAGTTCTTTACTTGTTTTTATTCAGATATTCATTTGTTTGTGCTTCTAATATTTATTATTCGATCTCATTACATACGATTATGTAATCTTGTTCCAAGATTGCCGTGTTAAGGATCGTAGCGGGCTTATTAACATCTTGTTGGCCAGAATGGAATGTTAAGCAGTGTCAGGGCTAGAAGCTAGGCTTGTTAGTTCACAAGTTATTGACGAAAATGGTCTTTGACTAATATCTAGACGATTTTTTTGCAAATGATGTTGAGATTCAAGTGACTATTGAACTTCTTAACAAAGTTCGGTTTAATTTTTAAAATATTATAAGTTTTTTCATGGAAATCAGGCTGTTGTTTTTGCTCATCATCGGCAATCAATAGATATGGAGTTTATTCCTAATTTTAGTAATTTTATTTTTAAATTTGAACTTACTTTTTTTTTTATTATAAGACAGTCCAATTTGATTACTTTTCCTTCTTTGCATGCTTTTGATGATCCATGGTCATCTTCATCTGCCTGCTTTTCCCCAACTATCCTGGGGTCGGCTTCCAGTCTCACTGGATACAACTGAGCTTTTACATGAAGTGACTGTCTAACTGACCTCCACAACCCAGATACTGGGTAATACGATACCCCTTGGTAAGACTGGTTGTCAGACTTTCGGGACTTTCAGATTTTTCCATTTGATGATCCATTTTAGGCGAAATACCTCTAAGCGATTTTTGGCGAAATATATGCATATATATATTTTCTCAAGCTGAAATCTGTGAGTAGGTACATATACGAAACGTAGTTTACTATAAATTTTATATTTATTTCCCATTTTGATCTACAGTTTTTAATTAAAAATCCCTTTTAAATATTTCGCACAGACATTACCGAAATCCAAACTTCCGGTTTAAAAAAACCTCTTCCTTGCCATGGTTCCGTAGGTCGCGTTTCCCTATGCGTGTGCGAGTGAGACAGAGGATACGAGATCCTTCGTGTAAGAAAGAGAGAGGGTGAGGGCGACGACCTTTAAAACAAATCGTTGTAGAAAGGGTTCGGTTTCAGTAGCGTCCGCAAATTAGGCGGTAATTATATATTTAATTACTTTTTTTGGTGCAAAATGTCGCTGTGACATTTTTAAGATTTTTATTATTGAGTTTTCTTGGACAACATCGTAAAAGGAAACATCGCGAGGAAACTAGCACCCTTTATTGTGTACCACATTTAGAAATAACATACATAGAGCCACGCTTTCTTCCCAAGGGGGTACGCAGTGACTACAGAACGCCACCTGCTTTGATCCTAACATACTCTTTTTATTGCTTCGTTTACGTTCAAAAATATAAAAAAAAAAACGTTTTAATTTTCACATTATGGTGATAATTAACGTTATTCGATCGAATCGATCAGTCGTAGAAGAGGTCACTAATTAAATAGGTATGTCTCGTAGTTTGTAGATACTCGTAGGTACACACGGCTACACATCAAGCTATACATTTCCAGTTTTAGCTGACCTCGCATTGTATAGGTTTTTCGTACAATCAAAAGTCAGCTTATACTGGTTATGTTTAGCTTGATGTGTAGCCGTGTGTACTTAGTTTAATCATTTTCATAATGTAGTTTTAACTTAATTTCTTTTATTATTTTGTCCTCTATGTTCAAACTAAAAGTTTGCTGTCAGAAGGTCATAGCCCATGAACATAAGATTTCGTTTTAATAGTGTGCTAATGAATGTGAGTTTTTCTAATTTAATTATGGGAATTAGATTTGCTCTATTTTATCTTAATTTGTAGCGTTTATTTTACTATTAGTCACTTAGTGTGTATTAGGTACTTATTAGGTGCAGTGATTTTACTAACAATAAATTAAAAGTATTAATTATAAACTAGTCCACAATTACTCACAAAAAAAAACTGTAATTTATATGAATCACCGATAAATAAGTAACTTTTAAAAGTTATAATTATTTTAATGTGAAATAATAATAATTGCAACTGTCGTTCTTATTTCTATGCTGTCGGTACATTTATCTAGGCGCACCCTATTCCCTAGCCTGATTCGGGCTAGACCGGGACCTAGGCGAAAAATTACTAGGGTGCACACACACAAGCGCAATGCCCCGTTGTTGTCATTGTGTGTGTGTGAGACTATGCATGTGTGAGTGGCGACCGTTTATTTTTTTGTGTATTTTTTATTATTAGCCGATACCGCTCGTTGCTAGGCTTAAAATTTGGTAGAGATCAGTCTGTCAGGATAGTCATTTATAATGTTTATATTCTCGGTACCAACCTTTCTTTATATTTTTAGAAAGGGGGTGACTACTGAGAACTACTAGAGACTAATAGAGAAAAAAGTATGGAAGAAAAAGTCATGTTGCCGATCCCGAATAAATTGGGGGTAGGAGAATGATGATAACCTTTTTTAATAATAATTTAATTGAATCAATGAGCTTAAGTTTTGAGTTGAGCTGCACGATTTCTGTCAAATGAGTGCACTTGACTGGACAGATCCTCTCAATCTGTGTGGTTCTTTCCCCAAAAGACCATCTCAGACATCGATCTACATGGCCTTCATTATGATCTGACCAAGATTATGTCTGCACTTTAAAATAGACTGTGACCTCTGAGTTTGTTTCGGCCTTTCTTCTCAGACTAGTCAGATAGGAAACGCCGACCTCATCTAGTTTTAAAATATGATTGACGTATAAAAGTGTTTGTACAAACCTACTTACAAAATAAAATCATTTAATGTTTGGTTAATAATGTTTTCACGGCTAAAATTACGAATTTTTTGTCGTCCTGACTAAATTACGTTATACATACCTAATAAGATATAACTCGTACATATTTGGCCAATACCTTAGGCAAGCAGGCTTTTTTTATTGAACGCGAAGAAGTGTCCAGTTTAAATTAAGTTTCAAAACACTAAACTGAGGTATCGCAACGCCATGTAACTTAACATCACGCCTGTAATCCCGAAAATCTAGGCAGAAGTGTACTGGTTTCACTCATAATTTACTTAACACAACACACTCTCTTCTTCAGCTTTTAGCCACCCAATGCTGAGTGTAGGTATCCTGTAATGCATGCCACTCGTCTCTGTCTCTAGCCTTCCTAAGCCAGAGTCGTCCACAAATCTTGACCAGAGGGTAATTCTCGTAATTTTAAGAACGTTCACATTCTGCTATCAGTTTCAATCTGTCAAAAATACCTTTATTTTCCCTACATTTTTGATAAGTTTTTGACATTGATTTTCGCTGATTGCGACTAGATTTTGAATGTTTTTAATTACGAGAATTGACCTACAGGTCGTTAGCCATCTTAACACAACTCACTACTCGCACCAAAAAATAATCAAGGTTCGAACGAAGCTTTAAGCTTGAAAAAACATGAAAAATTTTCAATAACCCAATTCCTGAAATCGCTCGTATTTTTCGGTGCAAAATAAAACATTAAGCCTTCAAAAATATTGTTACAAAAATATTGTATTCCTTATAATCCATGCACGAGCCATTGGGACACGTACCGATACGTGTGACGTCACAGCACAGATAATAAAAATAATCGTAGGCTGTATGAGAGTTGTCTGTGCTTGCAAGAAATATGTCAGTAGTGACATTCAAGGTCAGAGGTTCCTTCCTGTTTCTTGGATATTGGCATAGTTAAATCTTTCTTGAATAGGTAATTAAACAGTTTCAATCCACAACAGTCTAACACTCATCACATTCACCCCCAAATCATGTTTTTAAAACTAGATGAGGTCTTCGTTTCCTATCTGACTACTCTGAGAAGAACTCAGAGGTCACACTCTCTTTTAAAGTCCAGACATAATCTTGGTCAGATCATGCGAAGACCATGTAGATTGGTGTCCGAAGGGGTCTTTTGAGGAAAGAACACGGATTGAGTGGACCTGTCCAGTCAGTGCATGCATTTGTCAGTAATCATGCAGCTCAACTCAAAACTTATGGAGCTCAATGTAATGGCCAAGATAAATGTCCAAATGAATTGATGAAGTTTTTTACATCATCAGAATATCTCTCGTATCCTAACTCCTTAAGCACAATATCCTAGCCCATTTCCCCTACATCTCAACGGTGTAATTCGGCATTGTGCTTCTACCTATAGGTTGTATGTATGTCTCTGCCATACCACTGCCCATCCAGATAATTATATTACTGCAGCTTACAATCAATATCAGGCTCAGCAGATCTGTAGGTATTACGAGATAGGAGAGGTTTGTAGCTGAGTAATGTTTCGTGATTTCGAGTGGAGTTTGGTGATAGTGTTACTGATATTAAATATACATGTCTTATTACTCTTAAAATGAAAAGCTTTTAAGTTAATTAAAACTAAAATATTACATGTTAAACCACCACTCTCATTTTTAAATGGGAATTGGCTAAATGTGTAACCCAGGCTAGGGTTATTAATGGCTTTAGTTTATATTGTTGATAACTATTAATAGTGTGCAGAAACCGATTAGTAAGAGATCTAAGAACGAAACAGTTTTAGGTTTTCTTTAACCGTAAACACAAATAATTATGTATCAGTTTGCCATTTAATAAAGCCAAAGAAATGAGGTTTTATCAAATTGACTACCGACCTAATTTATATCTGATATTCAAATCGCAACTGCCATTCTTTAACCGTTGAATGAAATGGATAAGTCACGGCAAATTGGCAGGAATGGCTGTCAATTTGTTAAACAATTAATTTCCCCGGCTGTCTACAAGGCTTTTTTCTAAATCCATTAGTTTTCGCGAATAATCATTTTGCTTGCAAAATGCTTGCATTCTGTTTGCTGTCTTCAAGCAAAATGATTATTAGCGTCTTTTTTTATAAATGTTACAATATATTATGTTTATATAGAACTGCGTAGCATCATAGCGCTGTGTAGCCGACGGAAAGCTTTCGATCAAGAATGGAAAACGAAAGACGTTCGGATCGCGATGTTCTGTTGTTTTCGCTTATAAATACTATAGATTTAAATTAAAATTTGAATTATTTCGTTTCCTGGTTTAACAGGCTGTAAAGTTTTCGATGGAAAAGTAATAAATACAGACCA
Organism: Apamea crenata; assembly: GCA_949629185.1. Taxonomy (NCBI): domain Eukaryota; kingdom Metazoa; phylum Arthropoda; class Insecta; order Lepidoptera; family Noctuidae; genus Apamea; species Apamea crenata. The sequence continues at coordinate 3,423,379 of OX451375.1, forward strand.
TGTACCAACGGAATATCCTTGGTAAAGCTGTTTTTTTGAATAGTTACATTTTTACTAGATCATTTTTTTTAATTAGTTCGCCAAAAGTATCCTATGTGGTAATCCTGGTAATAAACTATCTGTGTGCCAAATTTCATTTAAATCCGTACAGTAGTTTTGGCGTGAAATAGTAACAAACATCTATCCATCCATCCATCCATTCAAACTTTCGTATTTATAATATTAGTAGGATAGGATTACCTATTAGGTATATTAAAAAGGGGATGTGGTTAATTAATAAAATTCTTCAGTCGCCTTTTACGACAACCTCTACGTTACGCTATGTCATTCCATCCACCATCTTGTCTCCAAGAAATAGCTATCCCAACACCATATTTCCACAGCACATACACCAACATATTGGGCGCATGTTTGTCCAAGAAATAGCTATCCCAACACCATATTTCCACAGCACATACACCAACATATTGGGCGCATGTTTGTCCAAGAAATAGCTATCCCAACACCATATTTCCACAGCACATACACCAACATATTGGGCGCATGTTTGTCCAAGAAATAGCTATCCCAACACCATATTTCCACAGCACATACACCAACATATTGGGCGCATGTTTGTCCAAGAAATAGCTATCCCAACACCATATTTCCACAGCACATACACCAACATATTGGGCGCATGTTTGTCCAAGAAATAGCTATCCCAACACCATATTTCCACAGCACATACACCAACATATTGGGCGCATGTTTGTCACAAGTCCAACATCAATAATCACATGTTAACCTTATGTCTATATTTCCAATTACCGCGACTTCTCCGGTCGGCCATAATCGTCGTGGAATAGTGGAGAGAATGGAGTCGTTGTTGGGCTAATTTTAGTTTTTGTGTTATGTAATTTGGATGTAATTGTTGCTGGAGTGGTTTTTTAATGTCTTGGAAAAAGAAGATGCTCTGTAGACTTACCATTACTATTTCTTTTATTTTTATTTTCACGCGAAGTGCCTTTTAGAGCCCCCGAATAGATTGTTTTTCAGCGTGACCTTTTTCTATTTTCTGTTATCTACCTTAATATAGTTTCTAGCATATTTTTTTCCTGTTTTGTTAATGATGTCTTTGGGACAATGCAATTCACAGTTTCTTTAAAAAGTTTTAGATTAAACAGACAAAATAATGTATACCTTGCAAGTGTAACTTTAAAATCACACTTTTTCCAGCCATATGATTATCTGTAAAGTTAAATTCTACCTGACTGAATTAAGTATCAAAATAAAATTTCATCCTCAATTCTCGTTTCTACCTATATATCTAACTAGCCTGTATTGTCCCACTGCACGCCAAAAGCATACCTCTCCCTTTTCCACACAACTCTGTCTTTTGAGAGTGCCAGTTCCTACGATAGGAGTCAAGCTCGTCCCGCCATCTTCGTCTCATCATCAATTCTCGTTTAATATCACAATTTCTTCAACAATTCTTTGACTTGTAGCTACTTCCAAAACATTTAGCACAAATTCGTCTCCACTCATTCCCTAGTTTCAATTCAGTTCACTAAATTGGCATTTGTTAATTAGATCAGAACGGTTTAATAATTGAACGTGAGCGAAATAAGAACTGTGAGAGAGAGGGGGACAAAGGATATTTAGGCTCGTATAATTACCATATGTGAGACAGAAATGGGTAGAGAAGATAAAAATACTGGGTTTTAATGGTAAATGGAAAAACTTGTGGTCGAAAAGGTTTTTCTTGTTGATGTAATTAAAACACAATAGGTAGGTTTTAGACGATCGATGCGGGTATATCGGATACTGGGAATTTTGTGCTGTCAGAAATCTTCTACATAGTGACCAAGCATGATGATCGACGCTTGTTCTTTCTCTGTATGGGACTAGGAAATTGATCTACCTACTTAAAAAGATGAACTTACGGGCTGATGCAATTCAATGCGCCGTACATGTTTATACTTACAATAAAGAATACCACCGATACAGCAATCATGGCACTACTGACTGACATGACTACTTACTACTAAAACTATTAAAAAAAAAAAAATTATGAAGAGTATCTACCTTCAACTCGAAAAGAAAAAGAAAACTTACATACTAGCCTTTTGCACCACATTTTAAAATGTTACACTCTGTGTCTTTAATTTTTTGGAATATAATCTCACGTCATAGCATTTTTTATTCATCGTTTGACCTTGACTTGAGTGTTTGAGTTAATGTAACTGACAATGCGAAATTTTGTCGATAAATTACAAAATGGACACATTTTCACGACAGGTGCAGCTTAATAAAGTAAACTATGAAATATACTTGTGAAGTTGTTGAATTGTCACCTGTCTGTCGGATAGACCCCGGATCATCGGCATTTTTACAAACAACGTTGAAAACCTTACCCTTCTGAGTTTTAAAGCTACGTTTCGCTAAAAGACGGGCCGTCTTGAAAATCAGTAATTTTCACCAGTATTTGACATTCATCACTCTTCTGACCTTATCCTAATTGTATTTGACATTAAAAGGTGTCAAAAAACGCTCTGTGTTTGGCCAGCCGTTACTGTGTGAGAAAAACACACAGTAACACACAAAACCACACACTTTCTTAGAAAACCGAAGCTTGATGCTAAAATAAAAACAAACTGAGCTTTAAAACCATAATACCTTGAGATGCTATACCTACGCATCTAGACACACTGCCCTAATCAGTCAATGACCTACATACAGCACTGTATCTGGCTCAATGCGAGCCCTCGTCTAATAACATTGTAATCAGAGAAGAACAGATGCGCCTGTCTGCCAGAATCTAGGTGTGTTCATCATCTATCTGCCAAGCCTTTTCCCAACTATGTTGAGGTCGGCTTCCAGTCTAACCGGATGCAGCTGAATACATAATCTAGGTGTGTTACCATGTTTAATGATGTTTGAACGGTCGGTTATTGGCATATACTCATTTATTTATCAACATTAATTTGTATCTGAATTAAAATTAAATTACACACCAACAAAACAAACATTGATTTTTACAAAATTAATTTAAATTACATATCTAAATCATACTAATATTCTAAGCGCGAAACTTTGTGAAGATGGATGGATGGATGTTTGATACTCTTTCACGCAAAAACTACTGAACGGATTGTGATGAAACTTTACAGTACCTAATATAGCTTATACATTAGAATAACACATACGATACTTTGTATCCCGATATTCCCACGGGATCTACACTTATGCGGGTGAAACTGCGGTACGCTGCTAGTCTTTTTTAAATATAAAAGAAGATATTACACTATCAGACAGAAAAGAAAAAAACAAAACACAATCAACGTTCGATCTTAAAATTCGTTTCTTCACCCTAGCTCGTTGGCAAACTAAAATGAACTCGGGATTAGAATACTTGGGTCGCATCCGAATCGGCTCATTAAATTACAATAGATATTGTTTCGCGTACCATACATACATACAATACATAGGTTAGATTAGCATAAAATTTGTATGAACCTTTGTGAAAATTGATCGGGCGGTTAGGTACCTGGGTATGTGTTTTTGTGGTTATATATATGGCAATAGAGAATTAGAGACTATGGCGTTTATTTATAAACGTGGCTTAACGTTCAGTAATGATTACGTTCCGACTGCGACACATTTGACGTTTATCTAAACGTCTCTTAGCTTTAACCAACATTTATAAATAAAGGGGTGTGTAACTTGAACCTTTTTATTAGAGTCAGTGACTGGAATGCATGAAAATCACCCTATTTATATCCTTTTCAAGGAGGCAAGTAACTAAAACGTATCGTTATGTAAGACACCAGTTTTAGAAATAGAAACAATATTTATTTACATAAAACATAAAAAATATAACACATATAATTAGAAAATATGAAGTTGTTTTAAAAATTCATTATAGAGCATACATATTTTGCTTATATCATAGCATGCAAATATTATAGATACATTACAAAATATTTCCCGTCAGAAAATTATTTTATGCTGTAAAAATTATTAGTGTTCAACCATTTATGTAGTTTTTTTTAAACAATCTGGGATCTAAAGTTTTTAAATCACTTGGAATTTTATTACTGACTTATATATCCGAACACACATGGCTAAACAGCTTTTACTATATTTAGCCAGGCTTGGCAAGCCATTTAATATAAGCCTGTGAGGATCTTGCCGGTTTGGAGGATATCTTTAAATATTTTTAGTAATAAAAGATTGACATTTATTATTGGGATGATAATGAATCAATAAATACTCAGCTAGCGTAATATACTACTACTACACTAAAGAACACTCAAGGAAATTAAAAACTATGCAATTTGTCCTTACTTTAAGAAATTACCTCCTCATAGTACCTACAAAAGATATGCTAATACCGTCACAATTCCACTTATTCCAAAAACATTCCACTTTCATTCATTCACTCACTCAAACTCCGCGTGAACTTCAACAAAATATTCCACCACTTTCGAATAGTTTTAAACCTTCATTTCGTTCAATCGATTGCCGGCTCCCGGACATAAGAAAGAAGTCACTTTGCAAAACAAAAGGCTGAAGTCCAAAGAAAAAGTCCCAATTACGCTCCTAGAACTCCCCCACTCCCCCTTCGTTCCCCCTGACCGCTCTTCCCATTCCTCCAGCGACCCTTGTTCCCCCGTCAGGGGAGGGCCCCACTGACAGCGATTAATCGCTTATTGATATTAATGTTGCGGTTTATCTTGGTTGGGTAGGATTATGAGAGTTAGATTGTTGTTGTATATATTTTCAAAGTAAAAAATGTGGACTACTGCGTTAGATTGATGTTTTGAAAGGTATATTCTTTAGAATTCAAAAGCAACCTACAATTTTGTGTATTTAAAATTAAAGAAAGAAATAAAAATTTGACAGCACATTTTTGCTTCCGCAAAAATGTGTCGACACCGTGATCGTGAATCAATCGAATGGTAGTTTTTCTCAACAGCGTAACACACTTTCGATCACAATCTGGATCATTTTGAAGGTTGTTGCTAATCCATTGCTTGTTTATTCACACCAACTTCGCGTTCATTTCGCGCGGTTTCGTTCATTGCGTCATAGAGAATATTAGCTCAGGTCTTCATTTCTCGCTTTTTTCTATATTTGATTACTGTGAATTGATGCATGATTTTTAACTAGTTTCCTGCAGAAAGTAAACAAGGTCCTTGCACCCGAAGTTAAAAAAAATATTTTAATGAAATATACCGTTTCCTACGTGTAATATGTTTATCGCCACAAAATCAGTTTTAAGTTCTACTGCCTCGTAAATAATCATAAAATATACAGCCTGGATTATATAAAATCACTTTAAAGTACATTAAGTACCCGTGTAATTATAATATTTAAGTGCTCGTAAGCGTAATTGATGTTTATGAGTATTGCGATATAAAAGTTAATATTTTCTGTCTAGAGTTAGAGAATTTTCGGATAAAAACTCGAAAAAATACCTAATTACCGTGAAAAATACTTGGTAGGTACTTGGTTACTCATTCATAATGGTTCCGCAATGAGGTTTCTTCGAGTTTTCCAAGATTTATGCTTAAGAACATTGTATACATAATGAGATAAGTTTTCAGACATACCTATCAACTAAATTAGGTATTGCATTTGTCGGACCATCTCCCTTATCACTATAATTATCTTACAAAGATATAACCTTATATTATCCATGTTTTCTGAGATAGGTGCAATGTTTTCTTCTTCCATTCTCCCCTGTCAACCGTCACGCTATCGTTGACTCCCTACTCTTTCATATCATTCAAAATCAAAAGTCATTTATTCAAATTAGGCTGACTAAAACCCACCTGTGTTTCTTCAGTTGCCTGTGCCAGGGGCCACGGTAACTCTTTCGAACAACCCGCGGCTGCTTTAGAATCAACACTTTTCGAACGTCAAAATTACATAATACAGTCCCCCAACGCCCGCCCTTCACCACTTCGTAGTGGTCTCGCTGGAAAGAAGAAGTGGCACAAGGAACTCCTCCAGCAGCTCAGAAATTCTCACACAATCCATCCATTTTTTCTTTCCCATCCACATTTACTAATTCTCATTAAACCAGCCACATCTCAGTCATGAATATTTGAATATCTCTTTCCCCGCCGAGTCTGGAGCCCCACCTTTTCCCCAAAGAGTTTTATTGCACTGTCCGAGGAAGTAATTTCGTAGGTCAGGACTTTACTTTTTAAGAAAGTTCATTTTCTTTAGCTAGACATTTTTCTAGCAATATACACCGAACCGACCTGGTGTTGCTTTGCGAACTTGTGAATTGCTTTATTTCCAAAGTAGTTTCGGAGTTTTAAGGCAATTTGTAAGTTTAAGTGGGTTTTAGAGATAAATGATGAATATTATTGTTATGTTCGTTGGGAAGAGTTTTTAGAAATATTTGGTGGAAGTTAAATTAAACTTAATGTTTATTGAGACTCTGATTCGGAAAGCACGTTGGTCCGGTCATTCGTAAATCTTCGACCATCGTTACGGGTAGTTAAAGGCCCAAAAGTTTGTCTACCAGTCTTTCCAAGGCCTATCATGTTGCCCAGTAACTATTTGTGGAGGTCAGATAGGCAGTCAGTCTGTGCAAAATACTGGTATTCATCTGCACCTGGTTGGACTGGAAGCCGACCCCAACATAGTTGGTAAGGCAGATTGGTTGATAGATAATGATACTCTATTAACGAATTTCTAACTCCGTTCCCTTCTTTGTCACTTTTTTCAACTCTATTCTTTGTCAAAATAGCTAAAGTTGCCTGTAAAAAAAGAAATGGGTTCATGTCGATAATGCACTGATGGTGTTCAAACTTACACCATGCTTCACCAAATAAGACTGTTGAACTCTGTCAACTATTCTATAGGCATTAGTTTTATATCAATATTTTTGGTAGATTTTTAGTCAGACGCGGCTATCCACGATGTAAGACTAGGTATTAATTATTTAGCTAAGTTTACATTCGAGTGGATTGAATTCCTAGATCTCACACTAGGGTTCCATGTGTTGTAAGATCCAGGCTCCTTCGTTCCGATAACAATTTTATGTAATAAGGTAATTTTTTCATACCTACCTAGTACCTAGGATATCAACAGACCTAACTTATAAAACAAACAAACAAATACCAACCAACAACCAGCCAACATTCTGACAAATATATCATAATCTTTCATCTTTATTACTCATTTGGCTTCAACAAAACGGTAAAGCACATTGCCATAACAATATCCATCAGAATGAAGGTCTATCACCAAATTATACGAAGACTAACTTAACTCAACACACGGCGAAAAACGGAACTAAATTCAAATGTACTGAATTTGTCACTTCATTGACATTTTGACGAAGATAGTGGCGCCACTACCAAGCATAAAGTTAAATTGGTTGTGAACATTATGTCTGCTCTGACCCAGTTCAATTGGCGTGAAGGTTCATGGACGGAGCTTTTGTTTTTGATTAGGTATGCGAAGTAGTGCGAGCTATTAAGAGCGATAGGTATATGGGTATTTTTTGGTGGGTAAACAATATTATTATTCTAACAAAAAAATATAATTAACTTGTATGGAGTTCATAATATTCAAACGCTTTTCAATTACTCAATACTCAAATATTTATTGCATTCCATATGTGTTACATAGATGGTATACGAGTATACAAGATAAAAGATCAATATGGACCCACTCTGTCGGGTAGGTACAGCAAAATTTAGGAGAGAGGAAGAGAGCTAAGTTGCAATTCAAACAATTAAATATTATTAGATGTGCTTAATTGGGTGTATAATTATGTGTATATATTTAAATAGTTTTGTGTAAATAGGTTTTAATTCTTAAAAGTGTTTTCATTATTATAAAATTATGTTATTATTTATGTATTCATATTTTCATGTCTATATTAGATTTTTTATATTCCATATAATATTAAATATATATATTTCATAATGTTTGGTATTTACAGATAATTTTATTTTGCAATCGATTTGTCATCTAAAAACTCTTTTTTTTATAACTGTTGATATTCACAATTTCATAACCTCATCGGCTATCTATCTTGGATTCTTGGCTTAACTCCATTAAGTGAGTTAATATGTAGATGGACCTATAGAATGGACCTTTTTATTGCCTCCAAATGAATGAACTTATTAAATGATTGCTTCATATATGTTCGAAAAATCTGCTCAACAACGTAAATAACGCAATGAATGTTGTTGAACTGTCAAAATGTATGCCATTGCTACTGATAGTGTGTTACGCAATTACCCCGCAGTTTATGACTAAAAATATAAGACAATTTAGTTAGAGCATCTTGTTTGAAGTATAAGACAATTTAGCTATAGCATCGTGTTTGAAGTATAAGACAATTTAGCTATAGTATCGTGTTTGAAGTATAAGACAATTTAGCTATAGCATCGTGTTTGAAGTATAAGACAATTTAGCTATAGTATCGTGTTTGAAGTATAAGACCACCCTATTCTGAGCCCTATTTATACTTTTCATAGCGTGCATGTCAGCCGTTGTCGTTTTAAAACTTTTTATAGCATCATTATCTCTCTCAAAGCACAGCAGTGGTGGCCCAGTGGTAACGACCGCGACTTTTTGTTGTGGGTCACGGGTTCGAACCCTGATAGGCGGTTTACTTGGTGTAAATTATTACATCACCGCTGCTTTCAAAAATATCGTGAGGAAACCGGCACGTTCTAGAACTAAAAACTCGAAAACATGTGACGTCTACCGACCCGCACTGGGCCCGCGTGGTCCCTCTGACACAGAGGAGGCATGTGTCCCAGCAGTGGGAACATTATAGGCTGATTATGCTACTATCGCCACGTCGCTTTCACTGTAGCAACATCCTTACGAGTGCCCTCTACCTATAATACCTACATATTATAATGTTTGTATGTCTGTGTCACTCTTTGTCCTTTTTTCGTCCGTCCGTTCATTTGTTTGTATCGTTAATGAATTATTGAAATTATTTCGAGAGCACTGACATACTTTTTATGCAGAAATGAGGGTATTGTGTGATTTATTTTTAAATGAAACTGAGTATTGAGTTTTGATAGTGATATTTTTAACAAATTGTGTGTTGTCGAATATGGGTTAATTTAATATCCTTGTACATACATATATGGGTGTGATAATATTCGATAGTTTTTGTATCTTTTTATGCTTAAACTATAATTTCTGAATATAACATAACGCCTGTAATCTCAGACTCTCAGACGTGTACTTATAGTAAAGATATATATGAGAGCAGTGGTGGCTCAGTGGTAACGGCCGTGACTTACGAGTTGTAGGTCGTAGGTTCGAACCCAGGCATTCGCTACTTTGTGTAAACTATTTCATCACCACTGCTCTAAAAACGGTGAAGGAAAACGTTGGGCTCGGCTTCCAGTCTAACCAGATGCAGCTGAATACCAGTATTTTACATGGAGCGACTGCTTACCTGACCTCGACAACCCAGTTAGTGCATAACGATACCCTTTGGGAAGACTTTCATCTTACAAAGTCTTCAAACAAATTAGTGTCCTTATAATTAAATTGATTGAAGTAATTCTGGCGCCAGTTTCAAGTAGATGGGTTATGCAGGGCCAAATCTTTATAACAGCTCTCAAGAATTCCAATCTTATAAATAGACAAACACGACGCACAACTCTATATACTATACCTATGTCTAAACTAATAATAAAGCTAAAGAGTTTGTTTGTTTTAACGCGCTAATCTCTGAAACTGCCAGTCGGATTTGAAAAAATCTTTTAGCATTTGATAGTCCAATTCTTGAGAAAGGCTTTCGGCTATTTAATATCACGCTAAAGAACTCAGGAGATAAGGAAAAACCAAAAAGTTGGAAAGAACGCCAAGCAAAAAAATGAAAGGATAGCTCGGACAGGTGATGCGATGCGACGGAGAAGAAGAAATAGTCGCGGAAGCTAGTATAGTATATAGGTATATACATAATTTATCAGCATAATACCTAACCTACGTACATAAGTAACACATAAGCTGATAAAATGCTAATACGGGCTGTTATCACGCGTGATAACTCTGATAACGTATTACAGTCAAGTGCAGAGCTCTGTTGCAAACCGAAAATGAGTTTGAATATTGACGTTTTCGCCGCCATTTTGATTTTCTGAAATGTTCTATAGAGGTTTGCTTATGATTTTTTTATTTTTTATATCTCGTTTCTTACTCATCATTCACACCTAACAAATAGAGGGAACCTACATAGCGTGTTGATCATTCATCAACCTAGTTTTTGTCTTCGGAAATCCTCATGAATATCCTTCGTATGAAGAGTCATCATCATCATTTCAGCCGAAAGATGTCCACCTATGCGTCCCCCAAGCACCTCCACTTCGACCGGTTCTGTGCTTCCCTCAACCAGAGGATTCCTACGTCCTTCACAAGGTCATCGGTCTACCCTGTGGGTGTGGCTACGTCTTCCCGTACGCGGTCGCCACTCCAGAACCTTTCGGCCCCATCGGTCATGTGTTCGAGCAATGTCAATGGCTCTCGATCACATAGGGCAACTCCAAGCATAGCCTTCTCCATTGCCCTTTGGGTGACCTCCATCTACTGCCATGGATTTGAAGTAAAAGATATACTCGCACATCATACTTCACACTGTAATTCACCATTCTTGGGTAGACATATTGTTGATTGCAGTCTGTGGTCATTAGCAGACAGAAGGATGTCGCCGCCTATCCTTTTCCCGGTATCCATTAGTCATTTTTGATTACATTTTCCAAAGTGGAACTGATAGCACTCGGGGCACTCAAAATTGTGCAACACCATACGAAGAGGGCCATATTTTTGTCAATCCAAAAATAACTCTATTGACAAGGATTTTTTAAATCAGTTGCCAAGAAAACATTACCTGAGGACAAACGACAATCGCGCTCAAAGCGTTTCATATTTGTACTACGATTTTCAATAGGATTGACATTAGCTTTTCGGTAGCTTATGTCCTTTTTTAGAGGGTTTGGTTTCCGCACTTAGTCCTTCAGGAGGACCATTATGCGTGGGCCATGGCAGCCGTCGGTGGTTATTCGAACCAGCCCACCTCCCCCCAGAAGTTGATTACACCTCCTGGCCTGTTTAGAACGTCTGTGTAAGATCTGGGTGTCCCGAGGGTTTTTGTGTTAATCTGGGTGACGCCTGTGCATTCAAAGAGCAGAGCGCAACGGTCTTAGCGGTAGCTTATTATGTCCATCCAATACATTTTTGACTTTTCCATCATAGTTACCTTTGATAGAATGTCATTTTATCCATGGGTCCCTCTGGTCACTACTAATCTATAAGTTGCTGGTATTGAAATGTTGCCAAAATATCCACCACGCCCTGACACTGCTAGAAGCCTAGAAGGCGTCGCGGCAGACCCCGTAGAAGATGGCGGGACGAGCTGGACGGAACAAACGACCAGTGGTCCACTTTAGCCCTGGTTCGAAAGAGCTGGTAGTCATGGGGAAAGGCCTTTGCTCAATAGTGAGATGATGCAGGCTAACAGTAACAGTACTGAAATGTTACCTATGGCGAATAACAATGGACAATTTTCCTTTTCATTACCATTGTTTCAAAATTGAAACTATCTCACTCTCGAGATACCTAGAACTCTTGAGATCATTCATAAAATAGTTATTATAACACCTCTAGCACCTGATAAGAGACAAGTACCTATGATGTCTAATTCGTTAGAAATTCCTGTTAATTTGTATGCAGTGATAAGATAATATTATCAGGACCGTCTTATATTGCGTAAGTCGTTGTTTATAGACACCAGTCCTAACATGAACACACATGTATAAACTCAGGGGGTAAGCAGCAACTACAGGTACTACGATTCTGGTACACTTCTTTTGTTTTCTAGCATGAACATCGTCTTTCAGCATTCTCCTGAAGTCGTTGCGGCGTCTTCTTCTTCCATACATCTCTATTGTAACTCATCATCCGTCACTTTTTCTTAAGGGTCCATTAGAAAACCAGCGTCAGACAGCATCTGTCTCGTATTACTGCTGAAATGGACCTTTTTGGTGCAACCGTGAGGCCCGCACTTTTTAAAACATTTCACTTTTTTATTTTGTGTTTCATGAAAGTGGCCCAATAAATGTTATTCTTTCTTTCTATTAGTCGTCATCTCAGTATTCACTGCCTGTCTAGCCATATCATCTTTCTCAGAATCCAGCCATCGGTTTGTCTATTCTTATAACTATCGCCATTCATACTGTCCAAGTGTCTTCTATACCTCCACCTATACCTTCAACGAATACAGGCTTGATGTTATGTTGTGACCTTTAATTCCCAGCCAATTCAAGAACATCTATCCTGACTTGTGTAGGTTTGTTTGTAACATCGTCCCCAATCATTTAGGTAATAGTTGATAAACCAACTCATATCCGTTTTGGTGATACCATTACCTAGATGTATAACTATCTGATAACTACAATGTTAACCAGCTCATATCCGTTTGTTGGTAACTAGAGATATATAGCCATTTGTCTAAAATTGATGTTGAGGTATAATTTTGACTGATTACCTCGTGAATCTGGCGGTCACAAGCACAAATCAGTTACCTCCGTCCGGAAGGACTCGGACGCGTGAGCCACGAGCACAAATTTAGAGCTTCGATCCTTGGTTAGATCCTCGGATAGTTCTTGGACTTTTCAATACTAGAAATTTTTTCAGTGTCTGTCTTGCACCAGCACCTATCGCTTTCAAACTGGAATACAGCAATGTAGCTTAGCCACAAACAGAGATTCTATGGTAGTCAAACAATATTTGTGTCTTCTTCTTCTTTCTTAGTCATTCTCCGGATGAGTCTTCCTAAAAGGAGCTGCTGTCTTTACTTCTAAAAGAGTGTCCTACTGTTAGTAAGCCTCCCTCTTCTCGTACTACCTCTTCTCTGGCTCCCTCTTCTCGGACTCCCTCCTCTCTTGGTCCCTTCTCCCTGACTCCCGCCTCTCTGACTCCTTACCCACTAACTCCTTCCTCTTTGAATTCCTCTTCTCTGACTCTCTCCTCTCTGACTCCCTCTGACTTCTCTTACACACACACACGACGCAGAAGAAGACGAAAAAACGTCACGGATTAGGCTTACTTACTAAATCCTATTCATCGCTATCATAACCCACTACGTTATGGCTCTTATCAAATAGTTTATGCAAAGATCAAATTGTTTATACCCAAGATATACCTTTATGAGTAGATACGTAGTAGTTTAGATCTAAGATCTGCCTACTTACAGTTGACCTTGGACACTGCTTGTTAGCCAGTAATGTCACCGTAATAGTACCTTTGCTGGTGACAGATTATCTACATTAAGTAGGAGATTATACTACCAAATCATGTTGTTTTATGTGGTTAGATAATCAATTACAGTGAGTGGTTTGGGAGCTGTGAAGTTTAGTTGCATTGGTTTTGAATACCAGTTTCTATATCAATAAACTTATCGTTGTTTATTACCAATGGTTGTTCAATATTAATGGTTTTAATTTACTCTTTAGATAGTTTTTTTTCTTCTGAGTTCTCATATAATACTGGGGTGTCCTACCCAATTGTATGGGTTCCCAAAATGTAAATGCTGGTGGTTTGCGCTGAAGCTTGCTGCAATAAAAATGGTTTTAAGTTGTTACTTGATAGAAAAAGACATTCTTCTAGCCTCTCAGTATCTTACCGTTTCATAAGACTTAGACCTATCATCATCATTTCAGCCTGGAATCATCCACTGCTGGGAGACCGTTAGTGGGTCTCCTTTCCATTCTGCCATACTTCCCGAATCATGGAAAAAATATCATATTCTTTATTTATTCTTTATTTTTAGCATATGCTGTCTTACTGCAGAACAGAGGCTTCTCTTTCTCCTTTCTACTGAAAAAATCCATAGTTGAACCAATTTTTTTTTTTATAATTTCCTACAGATCTACAGATCTAACTGGAGACAAAACAGTTCATTTGCCATACCAACTCCATAAAAACACTATAACAATACAAGGTGGTAATTTGGCTAGCTCTGTCGGGTTCCCATGACGAAGTAGCTCATGTGAAAATAATCAGACCGCGGCATGTCTTTGTACTGAAAAAAACATGTTTTTGACTATGTTTTGTACAGCTTCATATTTGCCAGTATGTGATGATTAAAAATGGTGAATTACCAGGGCTTGTCAACGTTTTTGAACGTTGCTTTTTGTGGATTAAAAGCTGTGTCTGTGTTTTGGAAGAGTGAAAATTTAAAAAGCGAAGCTGTCAAGTTGTGCTGATTAAAAAAGATGATGTGGTAGTGCAGGCAAAGGTCTTAAAACTATACTGATCTATTTTATTTTAGGCTGTATAGTTTGACTGGTAAATTGGTATATTCAACAATGAAAAAAATAAGTAGAATACATTTACAAAACAAGAGACAGATTGAATGGATTAAACATTTTATTTTTCTTTTTTTGTAAATGACAAGGGCTAGCAACGTTTATTGTTTAATTTAGTCTATGGCCAACAAAATAGACCTTTGTGCTCTCCTACGTTTTTGTATTTTTCTCAATTAACTGTTTTGTATGTTACATAAATAAATAAATAGATAAATAAAGATATTAAAGATATTCTTGAATCTGTTATAAACTGTATTTTGTCGTTAAATAAAGAAGAAAATATCAAAGAAGTTTAATACCATAGCTTCAGTTATTTTAATTAATAAACTTTCTTAAGACAGTCCCAATGAAATATGTTTTGAAGTTCCGATGAGAAGCGTCTTAAAGTTTTTGAGTTTATTCAAGTGTTGCATCTGAAATACTTCTTGTTTGGGTATTGTAATTTACCTGGAATTCAGGCACGTGCACCTATCTTCTTAATAGGTATATACAATTCTTCTGTAGGTACGTGTGTTTGTCACCTAATTCCTCCTAAACGGCTGGACCGATTTGGATGAAATTTTGTGTGTATATTTCAATGGGTTTCTGGATGGTTAGAAAACACAATTGGACCCAGTCGGGCAGTACGACGTCTGCCAGGTCCGCTAGTTTTATATAAATTTCATGAATATATTTTAAATAAGTTGGTAGTGTACCTTTATATATTTTTTATACGAACACGAGAAGAGTTTTTGCGATTTTAAAAGTTACAAATCAAATAGTTTTCATAATGTAATCATGAATTGATGATGTAGGTATAGGTAACTCATCCAAAAAATCATCATAAACCACCTATAATGTTCCCACTGCTGGGACACAAGCTCGGTGAGATGGAGTGGGCCGTAAACCACCACGCGGGTCCAAAAAAATATGTCACAAAAATAATTGTGAGCAAACATAACAGCTAAGTACATTTACTTAGATATGAAACAGAAGTTACGTAATTCTGCAGTATTATTAACTTAATTACCGCATAGCAAAACTAACAACATAGGAAAACATACTAAATCATATTATCTTTAGCAGGAAGGCCTAATTACTAATTAAATTCAGTTCAACACGAAAACATCAACATCCATTTAGTTCGACAAAAACAAAAATGGACAAACACACAGACAAAACAATTCACTATAGAAGCAATTAATATAATAAAACCTTCATTTAGGCCAAACAAACTACCGAGTCAGCGTTGAGGACGCACGCACAAAAATATATCCATCCCGTTCTTTTATACGGAAAACTCCGCTATCTATCTCTTTCGCTCGTTCGAAATACCGTAAGCAAGTAGTGCGGTGGGCGGGCGTTGGGTTTTTTTTCACGGTTAGATAACGGCCCAAACGGTTCCGTATCTAAGCGCTTTCCCGTAACGATGTTGACTTTTGGTGACGATAAAGAACCTTCTTTTCAAAATGGCGGTAATATGATTGGGTGTGCGTTGTATGTTAATGTGAAATCGGTCAATATTTGTCGCATCCTTCAGGAAATATGAAATTGTAGTGCTAGAATATTTTATTGAACATATTTTTCATGTAAATATGACTGTATTAATTTTTATATTCAGAGATGTTATTTTTTCAATGAGCATAGAGCAAAGGCTAGTATTGTTTTTTCATAATGAAAATATGGTCGGAACACAAATTATACCTATCATCCGAGAATAAGTGGATATAATAGGTGCATTCAGGGTCTTTACATGCCCTAATCTATTATTTCCATAGACAATAACACCCAATGGATCATCATAACATGACGTCAAAGAACATCTATTGAAAAACCAAGAAATATTTACAACACGAATACAATTGTTATGGCTTCCTTGATGGCTGCCATTTTTTCCGATTAATAGGAATTAATCATCGCTCCTACTCTGTGGTTGGCTATTAGAATCAACACATTACCTAATTGGCCAGTTTTTAGTCAGTTTACCCAGTAATAATAGGCAAAAGTTTCCGCCTCGGTTGCCCTATTTGGAATGATCAGTTATTTGTGCGACCAATTAATTTAATTTGAATTGTGAACGAGGATGAATGTTCGTTGACTCTTGCTTCGAAAAAAAAAACTACAAGCATAGCTGTCACATTTTGGCGCGTAGTTGAACAAAATGGCGGACTAGAATACTGTTTCCTAAAACGAATTTTCTAAATGAACACAGAATCGAAGAGCACAAAGTATTACCTACTTTAAATTCTGAACAAGTTGTTAAAGGCAATTGCAGGAAATAGGTTTTGTAATGCACGTAGGACATTCTTACAAAAGCACAAGTAGGTAACGTTTGGAAAACACTACATTTGAGTGTTACTAATAATAATGTACATACTTAGGGCTGATTTTTCCAACGCCAGATAATTTTATCGGAGGAATAATTTTGAAATTTTGACAGTTCTTCCATACAAAAACTGTCAGACGTCAATTTTATAAAAAAAAAGGAGTAAAATTGACGTCTGACCGTTTTGTATGGAAGAACTGTCAAAATCTCAAAATTATTCCTCGAAGAAAGTTATCAGATGATTGAAAAATCAGCCCTTATTTTACTTAATGTCTAAAGTACAATAGATTCCCGTTCGAACCTTAAGAAGGTTTTCTGCTTAATAAATTCTGAAATCTCGTCAGTCAAATCATTTCCAGACACTTTTGAATTGTCAAAGGAGTCGGTCAGTCAGAAAGATGAAGCTAGTTGGCTATTACAACGCGTACTAAGTTCCTATGGAGGAGACCAGGCAAGAAACTCCATGCTTGGCAAACTATTAAAGGGTACTTAACCATAACTGGCGAAATGTGGATGTGGTATACCTACTTCTGCCCAACCCTACGGGGAAACAAGGCGTGATGATGTTAAGGCAAAATCACAAAGCCATACACCAGAAACCTAGAAACCTAACTCCCCAGACGCACAAACTTTTTCAATCTAAAACCGAATATTTTTAGTTTTCAACGGCGTATGTATTTGTGTGTCATAGGTATATACAAGAGAAGTGTAAATTAATCTAGGTTTCAAGGTCTTGCCCTTGGGCCTCGACACCAATACCCTATATGTATGTAATTACATATTTATTTAGTTTCACAGCGATCTGTGAGCTAAATTTAGATAGCTAAACTAATGGTGGAGGTGCGTGGAGGTTAGATTTTAGTGGAGAAGTGATAGGGAATTTGGCAAACACTTTTTTTGCGATGGAAACATTTGTAATGGTACAGGGACTGTTTATTATAGTTTATTGAAGCTTGTAAAATACTTACCTACATAAAATATACACATATAACAGGCCTCCGGGAGTGGGCTATAATCTACCACGCGGGCCCAGTGCGGGTTGGTAGATGTAACATGTCTTTGAATTTTTGGTTCTAAGAAATGCCGGTTTCTTTACGATGTTTTCCTTCACCGTTTTGAGAACACTGGTGATGAAATAATTTACACAAAGCCAAAAGGAAAAAATTAAAGACTTAATTTATAAGTTTTATGAATAAGGAGAGAGGAGGCCTGTGTCCCAGCAGTGGGAACATTATTAGCTGATAATATTACCACTGCTGGGACCCAACGTTGTAAATATGAAAGTTGAACAAGGATTCATTTGTATCTTTCGACAAAACAGCTAAGGTCTTATACGAAGCAAAGTATCCTGAATCTTTGACATAGTGTGTTCTATATCCAGGAAAATCAAAGCCTTGGAACCGACTTTATACCCAGAAATATGGTAACAGAGAAATCTCAGGGGAAAAGTCACAATGTGAAATCTATAACAATGTAAAAATCTCAGAGCGACAGTAACATTCATATCAAAGGCGAAATCAATGTTCATTCACAAAAAATACAGTACGATAGCCTATTCTTCACAAGTTCAGTGATGATTTTTAATAAACAAATAAATACTAACATGGGAAGTATCCTATAGGTTCTGATTCCCTTGCGAGTGTCCAAACATGCGACATAAGCGGAACGTAAACGCCCGTATCTTTTGATTGCGTTGACTTAGAAGTTTGATTTTTTCATTGCTTGAAGGGATTGCAGCTTTGAGTATTTGATATCAATTTCAACTTGATAACCCCACGCGTTCTTGAGAAAAGACATAAAGACAAAATATACAAAGCGTAGACAAAAGCCTCGTACTCATGCGTATAAAAGTCTTCTTCGTTCCTCGAATTCTTTTGCCCTCCCTTGGGTACCATCTTAGGACTCTTTTGCTCCACTTTTCCATTTTATTGCGCATCATATTATCTCCAGCCCACATCCACTTCGGTTGATCTACTCGCATGAGTTATGTCAGGGAGTTTTGTTATTGTCCTTAGATCAGTGTTTCCAATCTTATCCTGACCTTTGTAACCGGTCATACACCTCTCCATTGCTCTCTCTGCTACGGCCAACTTTAATTATTATATAGGTAAACATTGTAATAAATAATGACAACTTGTACACAACACATTATATAACTGACATAATCCATAACACAGTAACGCCACACAATGTTAAATCACTACTTTTAACATTATAAAATGCCATTTACCATAAATACAGTGATTAATATACTGTAGAATCCTATATCATTCATTAGCTGTGAACCCAACTAATAGATAATTGATGGGCAGTCATGGTGCTCAATGAAAGGTAGGTATGTTGATAATTACATTGTTGCAATAATCAATCTTTGCCGTGTGTAAGTGTAACAGGTGATAATTCTATAGTTTTTATAGTCATGGCTGTCATTTGTAGATCTTTGACAGTCATCACGAATAGTAAGAAGCCCGAAAGTCTTACAACCAATCTTGAGCTATGCTTGCCGCAATTTGTGGAGGGTAGGGTAAGGTAACCGTCCGTGAAACCGATGGTCCCGGCTGTCATTCCTAGATCATTGACAGACGTTACGGATAGTCAGAAGCCCGAAAGTCAGATAACCAGCCTTACCAATGGGCATCGTGTTACCCAGTTACAGGGTTGTAGAGGTCAGATAGGCAGTCGCTGATGAATAGACATGGATGAATTGCTAAAAATCGTTTTTTGACACCGTACATTCAAACCCCGCTGTCATTTTGATGACAGCCTTTATGTGGCGGCCAACGCTATTTAAGGAAGCGGTAGCCTTATCAAAACTAACCTTTTCATCAAAGAAAGAAAGACAATACATTTATTTACCACAGACTAAATGACACACAGTACACAAGATACGTTCAACAGATAAAAACAAATAAAAAATCAAATAAAAAGTATGAAGTCCGATGTAAGAAATTAGCAGGAAAGTGTGCCTTACGACTGCGCCAAAAAGGCCCAGTTCAGCAAAAATGCCAGACAACTAGTGCCAGACGCTGGTTTTCAACTGGACCTGATGTTTGAGGTGAGGGATATAAATCAGTTCTATACCGCAACGTGATGTATGTGGGCAAATACATACCCATCACAGCATAAACTATTCGCGTATCTATAGCTTATGCATAACATGAGAGAAGCAAAACCCATCAGAACTAAACCTATCTAGTGTATATTTTAAACGTAAAACACACAACTTTTATGACTAATGGAAGTTAAAAGCGGCATTTAGTGAGTATAATCCAAATGAAACTCGTTATCAGTTTGTTGGAGACGTGTTAATCCTCTTATCAGTCGTGATAACAGGGTCCTACATAGTGAAATGTGATGTTTTTGACTCAACCTCGCTGATATAATACCTATGTTTCATGTAGCTAGGGATTATGTTAACTTTTCATACATCACTCGACTAGCACGTGTCCTTGGCAGCATTTGTGAATTAAATTCTCAAAATTCTGCAAAAAATAAAAGACTCAATATTCTTCTTTGAATATCAAGCCATCTCTTTGCCTAATTTCATGAATATTGGTTCAGTAATTTAGAGAGAAGCAAACTAAACAAACAGACGCGATTTTTTCTTCGGTAATGGGGATGACATTGCAGTGTCTAACTGTGTAGGTAATAACATACAATTAATCTATACATATTATTATAACTCATTAAAGTCGCTTTTTGTTTCTGTATAACTATTTTTTTCTTCTATACTTCGCAACGGATTTTGATGCAGTTTTCACTATCATTGAAACAATTTATTCCGAAAGGTTTATACGTATATTACACTAGCTGCACCCCGCGGTTTCGCCCGCTTAAGTCTCGATTCCGTAATAATATCGGGATAAAAAGTATCCCATATCCTAATCCAAGTCATAGTCTACCCATGTGCGAAATTTCATCCAAATCCGTTCAGCCGTTTAAGCGTGAAAGCGTAACAAACAAACATACAAAAAATCTTTTCTTTTCATAATATTAGTTTAGATTTATATTAAACTTACACACAATAAAGGAATATCGCGCGAAGCAGGGGCGTGTCGCTAGTTTAATATAAGTAAACAAGAAAAGACTTAATTGCCTTTAACCATCTTCCAACTTATTGTTCAAATCCACTTCCAGCATGATACAAACATTTCAATTACAAGTCCCTGAGAAAACTGTTCAGGAAAATATTGCAAAAATCTAGAAATCTTGCATTCTACGCTGGTACAAGGTGAATGCAAGGCGATCCTCGCAGTTTCCGTATTTTACTTGAATTATTAGATTGACAATAGACATTATATGCCGGGAACATTTTAGTGTCCATTGTTGAGTGATTACATCTCGTGTATTTCCTTGAGTTTCTTGTATACCTTGCTTTATATGTACTACGTTAGGAAACTCAGATTGATTGCAGGAAAATTTTAGATGCCTTTTGTTCAGATACTAAGTATGGAATTGCTGATGATTGTCACGTAGTTGACTACGGGCTTGTGGGTAAGTGATAACAGCCGCAGCGAGCGAAGTTTAAGCTACGCTTGCCGCGGTCGTTCGTGGATGGGTGACTCTCCAATAAATATCGAGAGTCGTCCGTGGCTGGGAAAGCTCGTTAAGTCGCTGATCCCGGCTGTCATTCGTAGATATTTGACAGCCGCTACGGGTAGTCAGAAGCCTAAAACTCTGAGAACCAGTCTTACCAAGGAGTACCGTGTTACACGGTAACTAGGTTGTGGAAGTCAGATAGGCAGTCGCTCCATGTAAAATACTGATATTCAGCTGCATCTGGTAAGGCTGGAAGCCGACGCCAATATAGTTGGGAAAGAGCTAGGCAGATTTATTGAATTAGTCGCGTAGACGATTTGCCAATGATTTTGAAATTAAATATCTACGATAAACTAATTTTACCTAGAGCCGTCGACCTCGTTTAGAAAACTATATGAGATCACTAGCATCACTTGGTACTTAGGTATTTAAGCGTATGTTAGACTAGCTGCGCCCCGCGGTTTCACCCGCATAAGTTCCGATCCCGTGAGAATGTCGCGATAAAAATCCTGTGTTAATCCTGGTTATAAACTATTTATGTGCCAAATTTCGTCCAAATTCGTTCTGTAGTTTTTGCGTGAAAGAGTAACAAACATCCAGCCATCCATCCATACAAACTTTCGCATTTATAGGTAATATTAGTATTTTCCGAATTTTCTAGCTTCATTAATGTAGGTACATTACTTCTTCGTAGACAAGATTTGAAGAATTATCTAGCTGGTTTATGTAGGTAGGTAGGTATACTACTTCGTGGGCGAGTTGTTTTAGTTAAGGCACTAGGTTTCTAAGCAAAAGTTGCAAAAAAAATCCAGTTTCAGAAGATGGCTTCAGAGGAAACTTATCTATTTAGATTAGAAGATGAAAGACATACTTTCTCAACTCTGGTCAGTAAACCTGCAGTCAAACAGGTAAGTAAGCTGTTCTAATAAATGGACTTAAACAAGAACGAAAATACCTCAAAATCACTTCGCCTAACTGGAAATAAGTTAAATCTTTTATATCAAGTACGTCATTAAAAGACACTTCTGAATGTCAAATTACACAAGAAAATAGATTTCATTCTAGTCGCCCTACAAGTAGTTTCGTATGGAGAAGAATGGTTAAGAAACTTCTTAGTTACTCTTTTAAAATGATTTACAATATTTTGCATACATTAAATATTTGAAGAAGATGCACCTAGAATAAAATGGCTATACCTTTTAGCTACAAAGTATTAAAAAATACGCAAAGAGACAAGAGAAGACATGAAACAGTTTTGAGAAACCGATAGCTACATTGTCTTCATGAAATAAATGATACTCAATTCCGATCACGCTACCAGACTTAAAATAGCACAATTTTAAATTCTAACCTCAGATCTTGATTCGCTCAAGGTTGAACCAGTAAACAGTCCAATAAATACGGTTGTATGTCGCTAAATGTCATACTCATTTTGTCGACCTGGAATGGAAACTACTTTTCCATCGTATTTATTATGTAACCGTAAATTTAGTCTTTGGGTTCGTTTACTTGGTCATTTATGGGTTATAAAATAAAGTTCCAGGATAAATAAATTATATTCTGAGTAAACTCTACGATTATTTTATGTTTCGTCTGATCTGTTGCTACGGTTCTTCTCTACGGAAGAAGAAGGTGCTACGGCGTAGCGAGGTGTAGCAACATCTTCTAAATCTTTCAAACTCCTGCATTTTACATTCCTATTTGTAATTTATACGGCGCACAGTCACGAGCAAAAGTATTTATACACTCGGCTTAATTCAAAAGCGATTTACACCTTTATTTTTTAATGAAATTTTATGTTGTTACGAACATAGCATTTTCGAACCCATAGGTTTATGTAATGTGTCGTATTTCAACGTTGTATTCATTAATTCACGAAAAAATCCCAATTGAAAGTATCCAAGTGTTCACATATTGGTGCTCGTAACTGTACATACAATAAGGACTATTTTTATGTCTATCTATCATATGGTTATTACTTGATAAGCAAAAGTGGACTCGTTAATTTAGATAACATTGAATTGGGATCATCTTATTTGATGAGCTATTTCCATGTATTTTATATAGATTAGGTAATGCTACTGAATTTAAGAATATTTTTGACGAATGAAGTCCTGTTTCTTCATAAAGCTTAAGCCGTCGGATTCCATTTCCCGTCGGCAGTGCATAAGTACCTAGGTTCATTGCCATTCGCGGTTTCAAAAATATTTTATGCATTTCTGAAGAACCAAATAGGATTTGCAAATGTAATGACCATGGAAGTACCTATCCCTTTTTTGTCAGTTCATTGTAGATCTGATGGGCAATTCTCGTGATTTTAAGAGCGTTCACAGTCTGATCTCAGTCTCAACCTGTCAAAAATAGCTTTAACTTCCCAATATTTTTGACAAGTTTTTTTCATTAGTTTGTCGCCCAGATGACACTACGACTAGATTTTGAACGTTTAATTACGAGAATTGGCCTTCTGGATAACCAGAGAGAGACATGGCCAAGAGTAAACAGTTTACAGGCTTCCAAGTTTTCAATTCAGTAGCTCATGCAATGTGCTATATTACATTTTGTATGCGTATAGCTATGATTTGGAAAGAAAATTGGATAATGAGTTTTTCCACTTGAGCTTAATAACTTGGAGTAGGTATCTCTTTATTTCCCAACCTCTGTGTCTGCCTACCCTCAAACCACTAACAACCAGATGACAACAAGGTTATTCTATTTACCTTCAGGGGTTTCGTGTTAACTAAAAGTTAACACTTCAGTGATGTCACCAACTGTGTCAAGGTACATGTTGTTAATACCGTAAATATATACTTAATTATATTAAAGTACTTTTGACGGCTTTATCAGTGATGGCTGCCTCATTGGTGTAGTAGTCGCAAGTTTTTTCGCAAGCGTTACTGCTGAGCATGAGGTCGTGGGTTTGATTTCCAGGTCGGGCAAAGTGTTACTGGGTTTTTCGATCAGGAATTTCTCAGGAGCAGCTTAGAGTCTGTATTTATACCCAGTTGAAAATCAAACACAGTCCCCCAAAACGCCCAACCTTCACCACTTCCTAGTGCTTTTGCTAAGAACTTGATGCCAAAAGGCTCGCCTGTTACATGGGGCTTAAACATAACTGGCAAAATGTAGGTGTGCTATAGGCGCACCTCTGTCTAACCCTTCACGGAAATACAGGCGTGATGTTGTGTTATAATTGAAGATTTCAACTAAGGTTTAAAAGCTGGGTAAGGGTGTTGAATAGCTGGTTCAATGTTGACTACAGGGAAAATAATAAGCAAAGTTTATAAGGGCAAATTTTTCAATCGACACATAATTTTTATTCGTGGAATAAAATTGACATCTGACAGTTTTTGTATGGAAGAACTGTCAAAAATTCAAAATTATTCCTCCGATAAAATTATCTGGCGTTGGAAAAATCAGCCCTAAAAGAGATAGTAGATTTACTTTTGATATAAAAAAAAAATGCTATTGCCCAAAGCTTTGCTCCCGTTTGGGTGATTTTCCATGGATAAAAAGTAGCCCAGTCACTCTTTGATCCATTAACTAAGTACATATGTCTGTGCTTTAAATCGAAATATATGTTTTATTTCCATATCCTACAGTTTCTGTTTGTGCATTTTATTTGTCCTGAAAATATTGACTGTATTATGCACTCTGTTCACAGTAAACGTAAAATGCATAATCACCCTATAATGTTCTCAATGCTAGAACGCAGATCTTTCGGAGGGAGGGAGCACTGTATAATCCTACTAATATTATAAACGTGAAAGTTTGTATGGATGTATGGATGTTTGTTACTCTTTCACGCAAAAACTACTGAACGGATTTGGATGAAATTTGGCACACATATGGTTTATAACCAGGATTAACATATAGGATACTTTTTATCCCGACATTCCCACGGGATCGAAACTTATGCGGGTGAAACCGCGGGGCGCAGCTAGTTATTTATAATATGAAACATGATAGATAATTTTAAAGAGAGATCCGCAGTAATTCGTTATTTATACAATTAATAATTATACAATTAACAATCTAAAGTTTCATTGAACGTTACGGCACCGCTCTTAAACTTTAACCAATCATCATTAAAACTGCAAAACTTAGTTACTTTAACGTTACGTTTAATTCTCATATTTAGCTTAAAATTTTAGTAGAAAGAGTGAAAACTTTGGAATACACTTTCTATTTTAACAATCATCGTTCTAAATGTCGATTAAGAGAGAAAACGATACATTAATGCGATCGTAAAATCTTAACAATATCTTGATCGTCATGTTATAACTAATTTATTTTCTTAATAGATCCACAGAATCACTACGTCATTCATTGAAGTAGCTTGAAAGTTGTACTAAAAATTAAAAGAAATCAGTCAAATTAATTTACAGATTAACAACGAACTCTAATTCCTGAAAGCTTGTCCATAAAACGTTAATCTGTTACTAAATAAATATCATGTTTCAGTGTTTATTACACATCACATCATGTTTAGCTTCTGCATGCGACTTCGTTCGCGTAAAATTTCTAGTCTTCCGTCGCATCGCATCGCGCGTCTGCGCTATTACTACATTTTCGCTTAGCGTTATTTCTGAGTTTTATTTTTTATTTTTGCTCGGATCCTAAGGACCTTAGCGTGATGTTATGCAGCCTATAGCCTTCCTCTAGAATTGGGCTATCAAAATAAAAAAAAGCTAAAGAGTTTTTTTGTTTGTTTCAACGCACTTATCGCGCGTGCGTTCAAACAAACAAACTCATGGAACTACCAGTAAGATTTGAAAAAAATGAGTTTTGATTTTGTTTCCTGCATAAGTACCTACGCATTTTTCTGACAGACTTCTTTCTTCACCATTATGTGGTACTTTTCTTTATTCCCAAAATTAAAATAGGTAGGTATGCTCCCAGAAAAAAACTAAACTACTCCAATTAAAAAAAAAGAACTTAACCAACCAATCCTCCTAATTTGCACCAGTTTTTTTCCAAAGTGACGTTGAAGTATGACTCCGAAATGACCTGAATAGCATCACGTTAGTCTAACGAGCTTCTATCTGTCATGTTGATAAACGACTGTTAATTGTTGTGGTCAGCAGTGTTAATGCTAACACGAGCTGATTTTATCGCTAGCTATATTTGGGTGACCTTATTTTCAACGACTTCTAGTTGGATTTTGAATGCCTGCAATTTTTAGGGGGTTCGATGTTTGGGCAAGTAATTTTCTTCTTTGCTGCATAAGCATGGCATAATCAGCCTATAATGTTCCCACTACTGGGACACAGGCCTCCTCTCTGTGAAAGAGATTGACCATGACCCACCACGCGGGACCAGTGCGGGTTGGTAGATGTCACATGTCTTCTAATTTTTGGTTCTAGGACATGCCTTCTCACGATGGTTTCCTCACGATGTTTTCGTTCACCGTTTTGAATCGCTGGTACAACTTCAGTTATTGTGTTGGCCCAAAATTTCGCCACTTCCACGGAAGCGCAGAGGTCACTTTGACTGCTAATGCAAATAATTTGAGGGCGGCCCTTGCTAATCAAACTAATAAAGATCTATCATGATGATATGAAGCCTATAATTATGATCAGTGTCCCCTTGTTCAGGGTCTCCTAACAACAATGAACAGTTTGAGGGAAGGTTGCATAAATACATATTTTAACTAGTTTTTGCTCGCTTAGAGGTCAGTCAGTTATGATCTATCCGTGTGCCAAATTGCATCCAAATCCATTCACCCGTTAAGGTGTGAAAAGGTAACAAACAGACAGACGGACTTACTTTCGCATTTGTAATATTATAATACCCTGGCCATTAGGTAAACCGTTTTTTGACAGATGGAACTAGTGATTGCAGCAACAAACAATACATTGATTGATACACGCACGGTATTATAATGTCTGTAAGAAGTCATAAATAGGATAATTCAATAAGATAAGGCAGTTTACCTATACATATATTTATTTTACGCATTTTAAAGTTAACTTTTACGTAATCTGGAATATGTGTGTTCTAAGACAGCTGTCAAAAAACGCTTAACCTAATGGATAGGGACAGTGTATCGATTTGTTAGCAACACAGATTATTCTGAATTGTCATTGGACCGATCATGAGTTAAAGCTCAATCAAGCTAATCAATAAGCTCCCCAATCTCTTCTACATTATGTGCGAAAACATCGCCTTGCTCCAGCTTAAAGCCATCCATTTTTAGTGCATGTTCACCTATACCAACGAAGAAACACCCAAAGCCATTCTCTAAATTCCTCGCCAATCCTCCACAATTTCATTCATACACAAAAACTAATGACTAAAACAATCAATTGGTCTCAGTTGACTGTTGCACACAAACTTAATGACGTGTTAACTACCAATAACTTTACTGAAACCACTAATTTTGAGGAATTGTTTGTTCTGGAGCCCATAGACTTAGGTATACGGGCATATTAACATAAAACTGAGGGCAGTAAACGTCAGAATATGTTTGAATGTAATTTTGTGACATTCTTGAGTTTGTTCTAAAGGTATTTGTAAGACTTAGCTATTACTGTATTAGTGTTATGAGAAATCAACTATATACATGCTTACTTGTTAGATGTTTACAGTTGATTAGTAGTTAATTTCATTGGTTAATTATTATGTTGTTTAGCATCATCACCTCATATAGAAGAATCGCCTACTGGACATCAACATTATTTTGCTATGTCCAAGGATTATGTTGCAGAAACACAATTTTATTAATGTTGACCCTACTTGTGTAACACACTATCAATCACAATCGGAATCATTTTGAAGGATATCCATTGCTGCTTATGTACGAAAAATGTGTCGGCTCAACAACATAAATAACGCAATGAATGTTGTTGAACCGCCAA
Organism: Apamea crenata; assembly: GCA_949629185.1. Taxonomy (NCBI): domain Eukaryota; kingdom Metazoa; phylum Arthropoda; class Insecta; order Lepidoptera; family Noctuidae; genus Apamea; species Apamea crenata. The sequence goes on from OX451375.1 coordinate 3,451,428, forward strand.
AATGAAAACCATTGTTACGTAAATACCCCGTTGCTTTATCTGTTCCTATCTCTAGCAACATTCAATAATATTTTATTATATTCTATGTATCTTATCTTCAATAATAATTTGAAGCTAGAAAAATGTCGTTATTCGCCATTTAGAGCAGACCAAACTTTAGCCCTCATAACCTTATTTAACCGCATCTATATTGAAACATTCATTCATTCGTTCACTACCACCCTCCAAATCATTAAAGAATAGACGGTTAATGACTTGGTTAAAAACCTATGACCATAAAGCCAGCATAGAGTGATAGACCATAAACCAACAGAGTCACAAAAAGACTCCATCAATCATCACTAATTAAACTGCTGAACCTATTAATAAACGTGATTGAATGTTAGCAAACTGTACAGCTGAACAGCCTATACGAGCCTCGTAAAACCTACTAACTAGAGGTACCAGGGATAGCAAACGTATGGCTGAAAATTCTAGACACCGCTTGGACTGCAATGTTCTAAAAAAAAAGCAATTTACTTCGCAAAAAGATAAAGTTTTTGAAAAAAAACATAATATCATCATTCTGTAATATGGACTGTATAATTTTATTTAGACCTATTTTTTTTTGTTATAAACTCCCCTGTCGTAAAGGATTTGTGTGTGACAGTTATTTTTGTTTTAATTGTTGCCCTACGGCATTCTAGCTGTAAGACTTTTATGTGAGTACCTTAGTATTTTTTTATTTGAAGCCTAACTATACCTAACACTTCTCCAACCCATCTTTACCAAAAGCATTTTTTTATTTCGTTAAATGGCCACGCACATACCAAAAGGTTCACCATCCCTACGCTATAGGTACTAGCTATAAGATCTGTCTGCCCTAACCGCCTGATGCGCGGGCGCAGCGAATAAATAAAGCGCTCCGGAGCGCGGTCTAGGCCGCCGTCGCTCGCGCACAAGGTCGCTAGACTGACACCATGCGGCGGTGGCTTGTGGGACAGGACCAGAACTTAGCCCAGTTTGGTCCTTTTTGACCTTAAATTGTTGGTAAAGGTACCTTTTTACTACATTTCCTAAAAATGTTAGATATATTGTTTAGTAATTATTTTCTTACTGGAAATGACTAATAAAATTCATTTACATACTTGTAATTGCATTTTTGTGATTTTAAGAGAACCAAGAGGGGTACTAAAAAGACAAAAAAAAAACAATTTTCTTTTTTAATTCAGCTTATATGGCATTGGTGTTATAGCGTTATAAAGTATGTGTGTTCTTATATTAGGTGCAAACACGGGACCAGCTTAAATAGACCAAATTTCATTGTTGTTACAGATTTTTTACCTTTTCACTGTTGAGTTTTAACTTCATATAATTATTGTATTTGAATTAAAAATGTGAGATCATTTTCAAACTACGGAACAAAAAACTGAATGTGAATGAATGTAAAAACTTATTAGAACCTTTTTGTTACAAATGGTCGCTCAAAAATCAACTTAGAATATATTTCACTAAAGTAGATAACTGATTAAGTGGCGATGGAATGTAAATTATCTGAGATTATGAACACTGCTAATAAGCTGTGCAGCTATCGTAGCGATAGTTTTCATTGTGACAGTTCAATAACATTCATTGCGTTATTTACCTTGTCAACAGACAATTATTGCTAACATAATGAAGCAATGGATTAGCAATATCCTTCAAAACAATTCAGATTAAGATTGATAGTGCGTTACGAATTTAGGGAGCAGGCTTATTACTGACGCAAGTGACGTCTGGAATAGAACATGAGGTCTGTGTTGCTAAATGACGTGCAATCTAGGCACTATTCATCCCAATTAGTCTGTATACAGTAGGCAGACCGCTAAACCAAACACCTACAAATAAGGTCGTGTAAGATACTTTAATTTCTTAGAAAACGAATAATAGTCATTGGATTTTTTACTCGCCATTTTAAAACGTTTTCCCTTTACCTACAATACCTACATCCCAAAACGTGGGCACTTAGTTTTAAAACAGATAGCTCTGAATGATGTTTTATCGTGGGTACTTAAAATAATATCAAATTTATTTAAATAAACCAACATTATCAACAATCACATGACATTACAAAAACACCGACTGAAATCTAGCCAACCAATCACGTAGGTACAACCATAGAAGGAAAACACGAAAACTGTCCGCACAGCCTCATGGCCACCGCACACGCGCGCGCGCATGATCTAACCTAGAAACGGGCTGGATTTCGTGACATTCACTGCACATGTGTGCGTCCATTCAGGCAATCGCGCGCACGTCTGTGTGCGTCATTAGAATCAACACACCGACACGGATATCTCAACCACTTTAGACGAAGTTCACGAGCGATTTTGAACTTTATGCAGTTGTGTTACAGAAGTGTATTGTGGAGGTGTGACGGCAAATAATTTGTGAAGTCATTTGACATGGCATTGGTCGCTTTTGGTATGATAAATGGGCGTTACTATATTAGTTTGTGCATTTATAGAATAGTTACAGTTTAGCTGTTATAGTGGGTATTTGTTAGAATTTTTGTGGCGCAGGCGCATGGTGGTTATAAACGTGAGTTACTTTTTTGATTATTTTAGGAGTATTTTTATTACCTATAAGTTTCATATTTTTTGTTTTTCTTCTTTTTTCAAATATTTTTTTGGAAAAAAAAATCGCTTGCTCCCAAAATTCCACATGTTAAAAACAAATTCGTTAATTTTTAATGAAGGTGATATTAGGGAAAATTAATCGAAAATATTGCAATTGCGACAATGCCTTACCTTTTACTTCAATTTAATATTCGCAATAACAGTGTTCGTTTGATAACCCCCAGGAAGTACTAACTTATCGGTTCTAGGGTTACGTTAAAAATATAACGGTTAGCCGGAAGGAAAACGTTAACAAAACCTAGTTAAAACATACAAAATCGCATAATAATGTTATGTACACTTTCAACGGTGCACCTCTAACTAGGCACCTAGGTACTTATTACGGAAAACTTGATAATTATTACCTACAGTCTACAGTTCTAGACCATAAACAAATTTCAAAATGGCGTCTAACTTTGACCGGCGCATGATCATTTCAAAATCCTCTCAAATTAACTTTCTAGAACGTTCTACGGCTTTTACCAGCTACGAAATGTCTGGTCGTAGCCAAGTCTACGAAATCTCGTAGCACTCTCCAGCATTGATTTCAAAGTTTCTACTGCTCTCAAAACGGTGAAGTAAAACATCATGAGGAAACCGGCATGTCCTAGAACCAAAAATTCGAAGACATGTGACATATACCAACCCGCACTGGGCTGCAAGATGGGTTCCGGCCCACTCCGTCTCACCGAGAGGAGGCTTTTGTCCCAGCAGTGCCAACGTTATAGGTTGATGAACGTTATATGATGGTGTTAGTTTGAAGTGCATGGATGCTTTTGACATTACAGGCTCGTAAGAATTTTCATCTTCTACTTCTTTCGTCTCTAAGGCTGTTTTTACTATACCAAAACGCCTAATAATTCAGATCCCAAAACCTCACCGCGCTTCGGAAAGCATGTTAACCCAGCTGTCATTTGTACATCTTTGACATTCGTTACGAAAGTCTGACAGTAACTGAATTGTGGAGGTTGAATAGGCAGTGGCTCCATGTAAAATACTGGTATTCAGCTGCATCTGGTTAGACTAGAAGCCGACCTCAATTTAGTTGGGAAAAGACTAGGCAGGCAGATGCGTCATAATGATTCAGACGAATGGAGGGCCTGGTCAAAACCTTTGCCTAAATGTCCCATAGCAAGCTTTAGTCCTCCCTTGAACTCAGCTCGCCTCGATCCTGTCCCAACTTAATAAAACACATCAGCTGTATACCTAGCACATGTGCGGCGGCCATGACACACTACAGCCACATAGTTACGTGCGCGGCACGAATGCGTTGTATCTATGTTTTATCTACGCGCAGTTTTGTTGACACCCGTGCGGCTAAATGAAGGTCGTTCGTTTATGTAATGTCGCTTGGGAATGTAAGGGATAGCAGTATTGTTTTGTTTTGAAAAACTTCACCCTTTTTTGACTTGGTGGGAACTACCAAATTAACAATTGATTATCTCCTTTTTCATTCATCTTTCATCAAAAAGAACTATAAAAAATAGTAGTCCAGCTGTATCGGAACAGGGTCCAAGCTACGGTCAGGTCTCCAGAGAAAGAAACCTCCTAACAATGCGAGCCGTGTCCAGGAGTTCCGCTTTCAGAATCAAGCCCTTGATCCAGCTTTTTGGCTATTGTGCGACCCACGACTTTTATTACTATTATTAAAAGCTAGTGATGTCCTAATGCAGGATAAAGGCCTCCAACTGCTCTGTTTCCACTTCTCTATATTTAAAGCTGCAAAAGACCTTTTCAACCAAAAATTTGAAGACGTGACATCTATCAACCGGCACTGGGCCTGCGTGGTATTTTACGGCTCACTCCCTCTCACTGAGAGAAGGCTTGTGTCCTAGCAGTGGGAACATTCTAAGCTGATTATGGTATGCTGTTTCCCCGTCCACCCGACAAATCTTCTCTTAGTGTTGAAGAGTTCTTCACCCTCAGAGGAACATTTGCAGATACATTCCTACCACAAGTTTATATCATTATTAGTTTAGGCTACACTGCCAGTCAGTCAGAATAATTTATACGCATAGATTTCAGTCACGTCATGTATTCACGTACCTAACTGCAATTTAAATGATTTGCATAAAACCTTGGTATTAACAAATAACTCTGAACCGGAAAATAAAGACCAAAATGTCGTACCTACTAGGATAGCTAATATTTTCCAACTGCATATACATATGTTTACATGTTATTTTGCTATTGGCTAGAATTTGAACGCATTTGTACCTACAAACACATGTACATTATTAATTACTAATATATACTCGCTGGTTTTTCCAATTTACGTAGGTACTTAGAACATTAAAGCGATAATTGGAGTACATAGAATTATATTTTCCGTTAAACATATATTATTAAGTAAGTACTCTACCTAATATATATAATTGTTAGCATTAACATACGAGTATACCTATAATTTAGTCTATAATGTTCCCACTGCTGGGACACAGGCCTCCTCTCTGTGAGATAGTGGCAGTCCACCACGCGGGCCCAGTGCGGGTTGGTAGATGTCAGATGTCTTAAAACATTTAACTAGACACTAATTTCAATTAGAGAGGCGATAACAAAGGAATTTTATAGTTAAAGCAAACCTTTAGCTATCAAAAGGCGCCACTCATTTTACACATCTTGCCCTTTGAATAATTTATTGGTACTCGTACAGCATGTAGCCATATCATCTTCCACAACAATCCATCAATCGTTTCTTCGGTGTGAAAATGATACGGTTAGAAAGAGTGACTACAGATGAAGACTAATAGAGTAAGTAGTATGGAAGAAAGCAACAAAACAAAATAATATATCAATGTATGTTTAAGTCGATGAGGGTATTCTCTCTACAGCCGAGATTTTAGCTAGAGTTTTTGTTCTTTTGTTGTTTTTGTTTTCTTTTATTGTATTTTTTTTTTGTAGGGTGAATGCTGTGTTTTCTTCTCTTTTGTTGTGAATGCTGTGCACGTCTGTAATTGACGGAAACACTAGTCCATGTCTCTGTTATTTGTTAATGTTTGTGTTTGTGTTGTTGATGTGCCTTAATAATAAATAAAAGGACATGTGGCGCCGACCCGATCAGGGCAGGAGAACGATGATTCAATTCGTAATCAAAACAGAACGATATTTTTAATTTGGTTAACGTTAAATGCATTTAGCCTTTTGTGGACCAGAGAATTTTAACAAATACACAAAACTAATTAGATTTTCTCTAGTCGTAAACTATGGAACCCATAAACTTTCTGTGTCCCGGTATTATAATGCCTATAAAACGGAACACGGATAAAACCCATGTTCTAATTAATATAACACACCTTTTTTATTGGTTTAATTCATTTTCATTAAGCATTCGATGCTTAATTTTTTTAAACAACAACCATGCAATAACCTCTGCATCTAATTCTACTTTCTCTGATATGATACTCGTAATCTTTTTTTTTATTTTCACGTTGTTTAGGCCAAGTGTCAGAAGCCCAAAAGTCTGACCACCAGTCTTACTAAGGGGTATCGTATTACCCAGTAGCTGGGTTGGAGGTCAGATAAACAGTCGCTCTTTGTAAAATACTCATATTCAGCTGCATCCGGTTAGACTGGAAGCCGACCCCAACATAGTTGGGTAAAATCTAGGCAGATGACGATGATGAGTATAGACTGAGTGATGATCTGATGAAAAAATCAAAGTTTAACTTAAAACCATGTTTAGTAAACCATTACTTACTTACTTCTTTTGGGTTCTATTATAAAATCTAAGTTTTTCTCAAGCCACAACGTTACAGAGTCAAAGATCAACCGCTACTAATGATATATTACGGCACATTATTTTCCAATGTCTCCTAAGTTCACAATGCTTACATTTTCTCTTTTTAGGTGATAGAAAGTCTTTGACCCCTCGATCTCTAATCTGTGGGTATCTGCCGACGCATGCGCTGAGAAAGATAAATTGCGTCTTATGTTTATAAAAACATTACTTTGATTGACTTCGTAATTTGTGGTTTGTGACGTGTGAACGGTTTCGCGGGTTTTTCTCTCGGGGAAAAAGAAAATGGCTTCCTGTTTTTGCTGTCAAATTCAAACTTGAATTCCATGTTCGATAGACTTTTAGTCGATTCGTCATTAATTATTCTCTCTTATTTTATCACCAGAGTGTTTCAGAATATGAATAGGTAATAAGTCAAATGACAGTATGGCCTAAGAGATCTTTTATTAGTAACTATCTGTATGGGCTACAATGTCAGTTTTCCACAGATACAGGTACGGCGAATACTGTATAACTTACTTGTGGCTAAGTAATGGCCCCCCAAACGCCTCCAAAACAGTTTTCTTGGCATTGTCCGATTTCGTAAGATCGCATGTAGTCCGTACGAAACTGTTGAATGTGATTCCCAAAGCATAATTTATTTTCCTCAATGACGGAAAATTCTGAAACAAAAAACAGTCGCTTTAATCACGTGTTTGTATTGCGTAATGTTAACTAGATATTAGTCTATCAACAATTTTTATTGCTGTTTTTCTAAGTCTATACCTAGAACAGTGATTCACGACGCACGCACTCGATGATTTCACGATTTATATGTCTTAATAAGTAATTTTCCTCGGCATTACCCGGAAACAAAGTTTTCCCCACAACAAGTTCAAGTTTCAAGTTAACAAAAGAAGTTAATTCGGTGTGATTCGAAACGCACCATCATTTCTTTATTGCAGCCGCCATTTTGGAATTTGCGCGCGCTTCCAACTGTCATTAGGCAGTGATGCCAACATTGTGAAATTACGAGTTATGGTTGCGTTCAACTATTAAATTATGGGTTCTTAGGCAGTCGTTGTGTGTGAGGCGTGCTTAATTTCGTGCCGGTTATAAAGTAATTTAAGACACATTATAGAATGGTTTTGGATTGGCTCTAAAATATTATAAAAGAAAAGAAATCTGTGTTTATTATGCCATTACTATAAATATACGTGACTCGGCAATGTTAAGTTGCAAGTGTGTTAATCTTCTCGTCTGACAACAACATGATAAAATTGAAGTTTATGCTGCTCACTGAAAGCTTGAAGTGTATGTCACATAAATTCTGAAAATATGCTTTTACGCAAATCAACTTTTAGTTAATAAACTAACAGAAAACTAAAAGCTTGAAAACGACGAAAAGTTACTAAGATTCAAAGTTCTCTTTCATTAAATATCTTGTCCATACACATTGCAGAACATATTTTAATATACGGAAAACCGTGGATGTCCAGCAAAATTCGCATCAAACGCAAAGTTTCGTGGAAACCGTATAATAGTCTGACCGCGAATAAAATCAATATCGTGTAGTTTAAATACCAAAACAATTTCAATGAAAATAGTTTCGCTAAAGTTTTGTTGTCAATGGCTAGCAGTGTCGTCAAGTTGGCACAATGGCTGCTTATATTAAAATAGTTCACTGGTTTAATTATTGCATAACTCACACCTGCGGCCTAGTCATCTATTCAATTGATTTTTTACATGATTAACAGTAAGTTATACATAATATTATGAAAGCGTTTCGCAGACTTGGTTTCCCAATGCCTTTGTTAAAAATTGGTCTGTTTAAAATGGTGCCAACTATTATAATTGTTATATGTTTTGAAAATATTTGATGGGAAATAGACTTCGTTGTGTAACTTTTGTGCGTGGATCGTGTGACTACTTCTGTACCCACCTTAATTATAAGGGGTAATATCTTGTGGACGGGACAAAGAAAAAAAAATATGTCAAAAATCGAACCCAATTTTTCGTTCCACATGTTGGCACTAAAAACATACCAACATTACAAAACAATCACTTTATAGCCCGTCTCCGTCATTCTCCCTTCAAAATAAGCTCTATTTATCGTTGCAACCGGCACTCACAAACTTAAAGCTGCAATCTAAAAAGAAAGGCGCTCTAATTGTGTACAATTAGTTTTGAAGTAGTAATGATATAAGGTAGCGGTTGTGTTACGCATCGATGCGCGGACGCGGACACCGTGAGAATCTATCGCGAATCAGAATACAGAATACTTTAATGTCATGTTTTGAGCTCAAGTTATTAGGGATTAGAGTTTTTTGAAGAAGGAATGGAGGTCTTTTTTTAGTTTTTTGAAATGGCAATGTTTAAAAGTAGTGAACACGCGATCGTCTTGTGAGGTATGTGCCGTCATATCTACAAAGAGGTTTCACTTGTTTTTAATAGAACTTAGAAATCAAAGAATTTATTGTTTTTTTATTGCCTTTATTGGTAATTTTGAGACCAGCAAACTTAAGCCTTTTCATCATCCACTTAATTTATTTACTTATTTTTTAATTATTTCTTAACTATGCCTACCTATAACAGTTTTGATCTCATAAAATTAATTCCAAATAAACAAAAAGTCCCCTCTTCCTTATAGATTATTAATTTAATCTAATAGCACTTTTTGTACGAAATGCAAAAATGTATACGTTTCTTGCTTGAAAGTCTCAAGTCTAGTGACGCGTAGCATTGTTAGGTTGGCACCCCCGATTCTACTTAGTTAAATGTCATTGATGCGATTATCTGTACCTAATTGTATTTAATTTTCGTCTAGGAATGGTGGAAAATGTGCTGGCACCTGCTTAGAAATAAGTATTCTAATGCATAAACTAGTTTGTAAGGTGTTTTAAAATTATGGGGTAGGTATACTAAGTGCAATTTGATGACGCCATAAATTATAGACTTTGAAAACTTTTATTACCGCGCGCAACTTTTTGTCGAATCCTGTTCAAAAAAAAAATTCTTAAAAAAGTAGTAAATTCTAGAATTGAAGACAATTTTATCATTACGATTTGTAATTCAAACGGTTCGTCTTAATATAGGATTCGATACACCTACCACTGTTTGTCTCTGCATCATCCAAAAGTTAGCATAATCATAATCAGCTTACAATGATCCCACTGTTGAGACACAGGCCTCCTCTCTGTGAGAGGGAGTGAGCAGGTTGGTAGCTGATGTCACATGTCTTCGAATTTTTGGTTCTAAGACATGCCGGTTTCCACACGATGTTTTCCTTTACCGTTTTGAGAGCAGTGGTGATGAAGTAATTTACACGGGGTTGGTGGATTCACCCAAAGGTGAATGGTAGAAAATGCCCTTGGCATAACTCCGCCTTTATATTTATATTTGTGTGCTTAAAGTATTAAATTAATAAATCAGACCCGGCGTGAAGCACAAATACCAAATAATCAGTATCAGAAGGCCAATTCCCGACCAACAAATGTAAAAAACTTGTCAAAATGTAGGGAAATTAGAAGTATTTTTGACAGATTGAGACTGAGTTCAGACTGTGAACGTTCTTAAAATTACGAGAATTGCCCCCCTGGTAGACTGCAAGATATTCTTACATTTTAGATACTATACTTAACTATCTATAATAATCATTAGTCAAGCTGTATATGTAGTTACCTACTGCTTTCGTGTCATACAAAAGACCGTGAAACTACAAAAAAAAACTACCGTAATTGTTTTAATGGCCGGAGCTTTTAAGTCAATCTTACGGCAGCCATAACAGGTATAATAGTAAGTAATTACATAGTTTAATATAACTTTAATCTCGTGTGATTAATACTTTAAACATTACCCGTTGATATACCATGACTTTACCTACTGTAATTACTAATGCTTTGTTCAGATGGGGTAAGTTGGCACTCGGTTAAAGTTGAGCGAGTTACTAGCTTCAGCACTTGTGTGTGGAGCTTGAATGTGGTTTTATTGGTGCTAATTGTTAAATGATTTACGTTACAATGTTTGTTTTGTGCTTAGAATATTTTTCACAAAAATAGACAGCGTAGTTAAGTTTATTTAGTTAAACCCACAAATAATGTAGAAAAGTCTTTAATTTGACAAGACATTAAAGTTTTATCTGCAGAAGAGCCTACATTCAATTCAAGCAGCAATTTTAAACAGTAAAAACATAGAAAAATACTACAACTTGATCTCACAAACTTCTGCTCAGCAAACTGCTCACAATCCAATAATATTCATTCAAACATCAAATTCTAGGATAAAAAAAAAATGGCGGATCAGCCTCATTTTTTATTGTACCACTCGTAAAACTGAGTGGAAGTCGTAAAAAACGTCTGGGGAAGTAAATGAGAGAGCGTGGGTTCCGACACCTCGTTACCTATGTACATTATTGTCATTTAAAGTGCGAAATGATTTGCGGAATTGCCCTGGTCCTGTTGAGCACGCTGTTATGGTTAACACTTCCAGGTTGGGATTCAGGACTTAGGATTTAAACGGTAAGTAACGGGACCTAATACCATTTTAGATTACTTTGTTTTTTAAGAAAATATTATAATATATAGTCCTAATATTATAATTTATAATATTAGTCCTAATATTATAATTATAATATAATATTAGGAGTTACGATTCGGGTCGTCAGAAGGCTGAAAGTCTGACAACCAGTCTTACCAAGGGTATTACCTGGTAACTGGGTTATGGAGGTCTGATAGGCAGTCGCTCCATGTAAAATACTGGTACTCAGCTGCATCCGGTTAGACTGGAAGCCGACCCCAACGTAGTTGGAAAAAGGCAAAGCGAGCGAGATGATGATGATGACAATATTAGAACTTAATAAATTTCTAATATTGTCATCATCATCATCTGCTAACAAAAAAAATAAAAAAGAAGAAAAATTACAAAATATATTATATTTACAGTTAAACAAACCGATACACACGACAAATACAAACCGCATCAAAACCGCTCCGTGTGCACACACTCTTACAAAGCATGCGCGCTCAACCTTTTACAAAAACTCTAGTGAAACAGTTTCATCGATACTATCGATGAACAGTTTTATCGATAATTTATTCGTTCCACGTTCAGGGCGGCTCTAGTTGGAAACTTGTGAAGCTAATTGGAGTAATCGGTTCATTTGTAATTTTTCTATCTTTCCTTTCGATCGCTTGTAGGTATTTGTTTAGGATTATCTTTTTATGGTTTGTTTTTAAACGTCGGAGATAGTCCCGGTAGATAGTAGTGACAATACTATTATAGCAATGAATTTGTATTAGCTAAACGCTCATCACTTTTTCATAAAATATGATCGAACCATCTGTCACGGGTTGTGGAGTTCAAATAGCCCTAAAAGATTTGGGAAAAGTTTTTGAGAGAAAGTGTACATATTTTTTTGATTAAATAAAATATAATTTCAAAATGGCTGGTACTATTTTTTTTTCAAAATTTTCTCGAGTTTTAAGAACAACTGGGTTAAGTGTGCTCCTAGAAAAAAATACTGTTTTAACAATTGTTCCTATTTGAAACAGTAAGTTCTATTGACTTATTATTTCATTGCAACAAATAGGCATGTCAATTAAATATTTAAATAACAAATATTAGTTAACAATTATTAGCTTGTTTAATTGAATATGTTTCCTTGTTTTAGTGTTTTTTTAAATATTTTGCAAACTAATGAGTTCTAGGAAACTTGTGATTAAAACGTTCAATGCGTCAACTTGTTCTGAAAAATAGTTGTACTTTTGTTATTTTGTTTTGTGTTTAATAGGAAAAAGACAAGTAAATAATGGTCCTGCAGCATTCCTTAATTAATAAAAAAAAATTGCATCATCACTTCTCTCTAAAACGGTGAAGGAAAACATCGTGATGAAACTGGTATGTCCTAGAACCAACAATTCGAAAATATGTGACATCTACCAACTCGCACTGGGCTCGCGTGGTGGATACCACTCCCTCTCACAGAGAGAAGGCCTGTGTCCCAGCAGTGGGAACATTATAGGCTGATTGTGATTCCTAAACAATAAAAAAAATAGTGCACTTAAACAAAAAACAAAGTATTTTTATTAAAACTTATAGTATTTTTTTTTAATACTTTATGTTTATTCTAGAACAGGAAAACATGTTTATCATAGTGTCAAATTAATACCATACAGGTAGTGACCATAAATTAAGCTCATTTAACTGTCCATCTTCGCAGTTAACAGCATACTTCCTCCAAACAAGATTCCTGCTCATAAATTAGATTCCTTATAGTCGCACGTTTAAACTAAAGTGACGGACGCAAAAACATCCCTCCAACCATTATTATGCCCATCTGCCGACCAATAGGTGACCAGCAAAAAATAATTATAAATAAAAAAACATTGTGGGCCTTTTTCCAACATACACTGACCTTAAAAGGAACCCATTCGATGGGAGATGTATTAAAAATTGAAATAACAACTTGCGTGCAACGACCGCGCGATAGATAGCTGCTAAAACGCAACAAAAGACGCAACTAGGGAATTGCAAATGAGATCTTAATACTATAAATTTAAAGAACTATTTCGAATAAACATTAGCGTAGCAGATGTTGTTCGAAATGAAGATTAGGGGAACTAAGGCATAAAAAGCGGTCAGCCAATCGCGTCCCACATATATCGGCCGTCTCCCTCGCACACTGGTCGCACCGCTCTTTCTAATGCTCATATTTTTTGCCATCTTATTCTAATTCCTCATTCAAATGGCCTGCGTTCGATTCCAGGGGTCTGTAACCTTTTATGTCATAGAAGTTTTTTTTATTCTTCTTTTGTTCTTTGTCGTGTTTTTCGGTTGAATTCATTATAACGCATTAATGTCGTATTTTTTCAACAATTATAATTGTTATCATAGGTTATGATCGATGGGTTTTATTTTTTCCATGACCATGGCTACGCGTGGTTGCGTGTGCCGCGGGCGTGATGGAATATAGATAAACAATGTTTCATGGTAATAAAGTTTTTATTATATTTTTTTCGACAATTCTCGTTGTGTTTCATTAATTCACGCGAATATTAACCGGCGACGCAGTAATTACATATTTGAGGTATGTATGAAGAACTTTGTAACCTCAAGTAACACATACCTAATGTATAGTTTTTCTATAGTAATTGATATAGGTAGTCAGTCGTAGTCACGAGAGTACATAAAAACTTGTGGATAAGTCAACTCAGTTACAATTTCTTGCGTGCCTTACAGTAATACAGAAAACATGTAAAAATATGAGTAAAAAATAAAGGGTTTGAACTAAATCAAAGCTCAGAAGTCAACATAAAAAATGTCTTTGACATTAATTACCATTTCTATTATTGTTTTATAAAAATAACTATTCTTAATTTGTACGTATGAAGCCTAATAAATAATAATTACTTTCCAAATTATGCACACATCTATCTAAAAAAATACTACAAAAAAGTCACGAATATTATTACTAATTTCGATATAATTTTATATTCAAGCTCGGAGCTCAATATAATGATCTAGATAAGGGTACAGATACGAGATCAAGTGCCCCACGAGGTTGAGATGCACTACATCCGGCCGACAATTGTCTTTACCGAGATTCAGAACCTGTTTCATTTGGCATATGTCTTGCGAAGTCTTTTGTTTTTACACTCATTATATTTTACATCGAGAATTTTCTATTGGATTTAACGTTGGTTTCACATGGTTATTTTTTATTATTTTGTTGGGGTTGTGAATATTATTTTAAAGTTAAAATGTCAATGTTATTTCTGTCAAGGTTTTGATGCGCAATACAAATATATCTCACGTTTATTTTTGCTAAATACAACCATCACTAACACATATGCTAAATTCAATATTCTACACAAGTAAACATATCGTAATAAAACCGTAAATATTTACATATCTCCATACATATTTACAACAATTTTCAAGGGCATACAATCCACGCCAATACCACGATTAAGTTTTTGTAATTCGCAAGAATATGTCAAGAGTGGCTACCGTTTTTATAGCACTATTTTAGAACCATATAAGGTGAAAACATGTAACTATAATGATGATAGAAAAAAACACAACTTGAAACTAATGCAACATAGCCCGAGAAGGACATTGTTTAATAATGATAATTAAAAGCGAATAATATGTGCAATTCCGCGCGCATATTCGCGATGGGCCAAACAAGGACAGCGGCTGTTTCCGCGTTGAATCACATGTTACGTGGTGCAAGTTATAAACGAGACGACTTCATCTGATTCAAGTAATTGCCTGACTCATGAGATAGCTAGACAGAATATCAAGAAGTCTAGAACCTAGAATTAACTAGTTGAGCCATAAAATCACTGGTCTAAAAAGGAAGAGAATTATCTAGATTGAGCGGATGAAGTATCATAATAACTTTGATTTAGTACTGTCGATCCTTTGTATTCTTTCCAATGAATGGTGCCATTCTTAATTTCCTAATGAGTCATTGTTCACACCTTAACTTCGGTTCATATGTGAGTCAAAGTCACAATGTGTAGTTGAATTAGTTCCAAAGGTCTTAAAGAATGTCTGTTTTGATAGCCTTAACCTACGTCGAGTGATGGCTTGTCCGAAATTTTCTATGATTCATTGTAGCTCAATTTTCTTTAACAGTTACTGTTGACTTGTCTTTAAATCCTATAAGGCTGACTTTGGGTGATTGCAATATATTTATTAATTTTTTCGCCCCTCATTACATGGGACTTAAACATAACTGGCGCAGTCGGGGCGTGATGTTATGTCATATTTGATTTATGGTCTGAATATTAACAAGATCTTGATCCTAACAACTTGCTTCACCAGCAACATCCGCCTTCTCTCGCACCTCGGACCCCACAATCAGGCACGCATACACAAATGCAAACTGACTCACGGCGACCTTGAAATAGACCAGTCTAATCGTAGTTTTAGCCAATCAGTAGTCAGAACACGCTCACACACCATCCTTTGTTTATCACGCTTCCATCACGCCATTTTGTGCATCCCTTTTGTTAACTACGACAATTTTTAAACTCATAATTGGAGTTTTATTATCAACAATCGCCGGTTTAAATTGGCCATTGTTGGATGTGTATAATTTTATACGAAGAAACGATGATTTGAGAAAATAGTTGGCATTGTATGTTTATTATTAAATGAAAATGCTTGTTGATTGTTTTGACATTAGTAGTTAAGCATATAAACGTTGCAATTTAGCACCTTTTCTCCTTTGTTAAAATTATCTAAAAATCGTTAAAAACACAAAAACAACGCAAGTAGTTGTCACCTTTATTATCAAGTAATGATCATAAAATCAAATTACTAGAAGAAAAGGTCTCAACACGATAACAATAGTTCAGTCAGATAGCCAATGTAATCACTAGAGAATGGACCGCGAGTTCGTCCGCTGCAAAAGCTTACGTTCCCACGGGAACATCAAAAACTGCAAGCGTGTTTCTAGGTTCGGCGATTAAGATTATAGTAGTGTTCATAGGTGTCTTCTTTATCTATTAAAGATTAAAATATAGTATCTTCATCTGCCTGTCTTCATCCCGATTTATTTGGGGTCAGTTCAGCTTGTCTTCTTCTTTCATACATCTCTATTAGCCGTCATCTCAGCAGTGACGTCCTTTCTAGCCATATCATCTTTCATACAATCGACGACTTACAGAGAAGTATGGAAGGAAAAGATATGTTGCGCCGGCCCCAAATAAATTGGGATATCGGCAGGAGAATGATGATGATCTTTTTTACAACTCAAGAATGCCAAGTTTTCTTTGGTCTAGAAGATTGAAATATAAAGAGTAAATCCATGCAACAATTTTATCAGGCGTTTGCTTACTATTGCCAGAGATCGTACGGTCCGGAGATTATTCTCACTTTCAAAACACATTAGCCACTCCGATTTACTTGGAAGCGGGTCTAATATGTAATTATTTTTTTATTATTCCACGCTATGGGAGTTCAACGGCGTCCATTAATTACAATATTAACATGTGAAGGTTCTGCTTCAGTTAACCACCTTGGTTCTGTTCAGTTAAGTTAAAATACTTTGGTAAAGGAAATTGCAGAGAACGGTTGGTACAGTTTTTATTTTAGTTGGGTTCTTCAGGTTTTTTTTTTTCATTTAACGAGAACAGTAATGAGGCGGAAAAATTGTTATCTAATAACTGTTGTAGTTTGTAAAAGGATTTGTTTTATTGTACCGTTTGTAGAATTTAATGAGGAATTTTTATACCTAAGTTGTTGAACGTGTATGTTTCCAGTTTTGAAGTACTGTGCGATGGTGGTGAGCAAAAAATTTATTTTACAAAATCGACAGCAACCATAATAAAAATATCATAAAAGTGTCAGTAGCACAACGGTTGAGGCCACGCAGTTGGTGACATTTCGAAGATTTCTAGTGGCATTCCACTCTTTTTAATATTTTTTTTTTTATTTTTATTGTTCAGTTTCGCCTCTAAAAAAATAACATCAGTAAATGTGTCAAAGACAATCTTATCTCATTTATTTGTAACAAAAAAAAAAAGCAAAATAAATCCGAACCACACAAAAACTCTTCCTAATTCAAAAACAATAACAGTTACCAAAGGTTGACGGCCCCGAACGGATGTAATAGACAATGAGCACTTCTTATAGTCTATGCTAATACGCGCCATTTTATGATTGCAATTCAAATGATGACGCGTTCTTTTTTTACGATAAACTCTTACGCTGCTGCGTAACGCGCTCTTACGGGAAAGTTACGGTTTATGGCTGTTTATGGTAAACGTACGTTACTATGGTTGTTTGTAGTTCGTTTACTTGTTAAGTATAGGTAGTTAAGTGCGTATAGTCAGCAACATAATTAATTTTTCGCCAGTAATTGCCAGACATTCACCGTTGGTCCCGGCTGTCATTTGTAGATCTTTGACAGTCGTTACAGATTATCAGAAGACCGAAAGTCTCATAACCAGATTTACCAAAGAGTATGGTGTCGGCCAGGAACTGGGTTATGGAGGTCAGATAGACAGTCGGTCCATGTAAAATACTGGTATTCAGCTGTATCCTGTTAAACTAGAAGCCGATCCCAACATTGGGAAAATGCTAGGCAGATTGAATAGTCAAACATGCACCTTCCCCTAGCGAGTATCCATTAGGGCTCCCCACCAAAAAGAAAATCAGGTCAGTAAGCATTTTCTGCTCGAAAAGACATTCTTCGTGTAAGATTGGCAGGGTTTGGAAATAAAAACCGATTTTTGTTTGTATAAGAAAAATAACTAAAACAAAAGAATTGATGAATAAGTATCTGAATTGGAACAACAACAACAATCGAAGAAGTTAGAACAGACTCCTTTTTCATTAAAGACAATCTTCATACATAGTTGATCTAAATTGGATACAATGTTGCATACTTATCTTCAATACTAAAATCTTATCGAGAATACTGAAATAAAGATAAATATCTTCATCGAGAGTTTAATTCCGTCCGTCTATTTCTTTATAAGAAATGAGTATCAGGGCTGTCTCACACGATATTAGTTAGTGAAGCTATACAGGGTTAGTTTTCAAAGACCAGCCAAATTTAAGGGTGTGGTAAAACCATCGGACTGAACCATTTTCTCTAAGATGGGACCAACATAGTAATCGCGAATAAAAATTCAGCCGTCCCATACCTTTAGGTCGAGTATGTATTGAAGTTTTCTATGGGACAGTTGATACATTTTTCGCGATTACAATATTGGTCCCATGGAGAAAGTTGTTCAGTTTGATGGTCTGTACCACACCCTTAAATTTATCTGGTTTTTGAATATATATAATATTTAATATCCGCCACGAGATTTTGATGCGACCACACAAAAATACCACAGTCAATTCCGTCCAGTGAAACTAATTCCATGTGAGCTGTACTTTAGCTCTCAAACCAGTTTCTACAACTGCTCACAAGGCCCAGTGATGTTGTTTTTGCTGCTTGACATTGACAGCGACTGCAAATTGCAGTAATAGCTGCAAGTGCAGGTACTGTATTTTGTAATCAACCTACTGCACTTGGTATTGGACTGCATACATTATTTTATCTATTTGAAATTGATTGTGTTAAGGTTGGGTGAGGAAATTGTACAGTGTGTGTATGTGTGTTTGAGAGTGGATACATTTTCCCTAGTTTGTTTTAATAATTATTTTATTATTACTTTAAAGAGTTTTGGGTATGAATGTCGATGGCTATAAGAGTAGGGCAAGACCAAAAAAACAATGGATGGACTGTGTGAATTATGATATGGTTAGAAAGGGGGTGACTGTCGAGATGACGACTAATAGAGAAGTATGGAAGAAAAAGACATATTGCACCGACCACAAATAAATTAGGATAAGGGCAGGTGAATGATGATATTACTTTTAGAAAGGAGTGTTAAAAAAATATGAAGTAGGTACAAAAAAAAATTTATTAAATTTTAAATAATTTCTATAATAATTCCTTTTTGTTTTATAAAAATATATATTTTGTAAGGTTCAAATAATATTATTTTTATTAATATTTGGTGATTTAAAGAAAATTTATTGGCAGTCAAAAAAAGGTCTATGGCCCTGTAGTAAGTAAGGTTGGGCTGTGGATGGTGATGATGAAGATAGAAATATTTGTATTCCTGTTTCTACATGACACGTTAACGTTAATACTAGTAAACTTGACCCATAAACTACGCTGCAACGAAAGATAAATCTATTAATAGGTGCTGTTACCCTCCTCTAGATCTAACCCTTTGAAAGCCACGTACCTCTAAAGAAGACCATCCCTTAAGCCGTACAAAAACCAAAAACAAAAATATCAAACTCAAACTTGATTATTGGTGTATTTGAAATATATGCTTATATTTCAAATAAACCAATAACAGACACTTTGATATTGTCAAGGAGTCGGTCAGTCAGAAAGATGAAGCTAGTTACCCATTCTAAACCGTAGTACTCGTAGGTTCCTACGGATAAGAACGGACAAGAAACTCCACGGACACTCTTTTCAATCAAAATATGCTCGTCTTAAGCAATAAAACCAATATATAAAACAAAAGAACATCAACAAATAAAAGTATGCTAATAAACTATTTGAAGTAGATAATAGGTGCAGTGACCCTTTCCAACGATGCAATTATTCATACGATAGTCGATAATGTATGAAAAATATACATTTAAACAGTAATTCGGCCCTTGGCCGAGGTTTTGACGTGATATCAACTGTTGGAGACGTAATTTTATATTGTTATATGAGGGTAAGGACAAGGCTTAACTGTTAGCGGGAGAGAGAGCATTGATCGCTTGAAGAGTCAGCTTACTGCCTGGGTTTTTAATGACACAGGACTTGCTGATACTAATTTCAAAGTCAGAGTCCAATCATTTATGTATTTATTGCAATCAATCATAAACCATGTGTCCGATGACGGTAAGCTTTCTCACCGGCAAAAAAAAAGACAACGACTTACATACATAAGATGGCTCACAATAAAATTTAGTGGTATAAATAATATAATTTTAACAACCGACCTTATTAAACCATATTTTTTCAGTACACCCACCTACAGAGCCCACTATAATAAATAGCTCATCGTATCACAACATCTATTTTAAAAATAAAATGTGCTAGTTAGATGCCAGCTAGTTAACTCGTCAGATGTTATCTGAGTGTGACAGCTTGATAGTTATGAGTTAACGTTATTTAGATCTGTGATTACTGAGGTTTATTACACTAGAAGGTGAGGGTTTTCATGTGAATTTTTATGTGATATAATAATTAAATCATGGTTTAGCTTCGAAGTTCAGCAGATATTTGCTCTTGATTTGATATTGACGAAATAATGGTTTTTTTATTACTGCTTGGGTTGGTTATTACCTTTTAAAGCCATAGAAAACTTAAAAATACTCTTTATTTTTGTTTAAAGCCAATTCAATGATTCGAAAGGTTTATTTTCACATTGAATTTTTAATTCATTGAACATTGAAAACACACACAGGCATATTATGTAAAATTCTTTAGGTGCATGATCCCAATTCGTTGGTTCCTATCCACATCGCTCCTATTTCTCGCTCCTCGCTCTCACTGTAGCCTTGACCCATCCCATTTATTCAGTGGTGCCACAAGACCGCTTATCGACTGCAATAAATAAGCACATTAATTAATATTCGATAATTATTTACTAGAGACGAAAACACCGCTATAAATTGCAAGCACAGTTCGACGACTTTTCGGTCGCGCGAAAGTTTTATTGGCAAGAAAAGTCGCAAGACTGGTTGAATTTCAATACCGTTGTACACTTTCGATGTAATGAAGTGTGTTAACGACCTGCGGTTCTGATAGATTTTAGGTCAAACTGTGATTTGTGACTTTGATATGTTTAGAAATTGATTTTGCTTAGAGATTTTGATTTTTTTTTTCATTATTGTTATAGTGTTTCTTTATTTATATTTAAAAACTTTACAGCAGTCTTATACTTAAAACTATGCCCCAGAAAACTTTCGACCCCTGACTATTTCTGAAGGTGTACTTATTTCGTTTTCTTTTGAGCGAAACGCTGGATTATAAGGCATACCTTTCCCGAAGGATAACATCCTGCACTGGGAATCAGCCATTTTGTCTGTGCTATATATGTCTTTTATATAACAAATGTTTTAATATAATTCTTTCCCTCTTTCCAGGTCTAGAACGGGTGGCGGAGGAGTTGATGGGTCGAAGAAAATGGAAACTATATCAGGACGCATTAATTCCAAAACGGGGGGAGGCAGAACTATCGAGCGACGAGGAATCAGTCCAGACCGACCCTCCACCGGCTCTAAAGATCAAGACTATCGAGCAAATAAACGAGGACGAAGCAAAGGACGACAGAGTGGAAGAGAAGGTGCCTCGAAGGCCGGAGACGATTCTAGAGTCGCTGATCAAAAGGCCTGCCACCCAACCCAAGCTGGAAGTCGCCGAGGAACCAGCAGATTGGAAGCCGCAGGACAAATGCTACTTCTGTACGGATGGTGAACCTGTCGGGGGCGAGAACAGGCCGGGCGGTGCTATGGTGAGTGACGCCCCTTTTTGGTTTTTCTTTTGGTGATTATACGTTGGGTATATATGAGAGAAGGATGTTGTAAGGATATGTGTATGGCTTCGATTATCAAGAGCTGGATGGACAATGTCATGATCAGAAGGCCAATAATTCTCGTAATTTAAAAACCTAGTCGCAGTCTCATCTCGACGACAAACATGTCAAAAATGTAGGGAAAGTAGAGATATTTTTGATAGATTGAGACTGAGATCAGACTGTGAACGTTCTTAAAATTACGAGAATTTCCCCTCTGTTTAGAACCAAACGTCTCATATGACCTCCAATTTTATCTTCGAAATATAGTTATTACTTTGCAGAAGCATTATGTCGCCCTCATCAGTCTAAATTCACGATTCCTTGTTCCAACTATATCTTACAACACTAAACCAAGGCATAACTTCCCTAATTCGCTCAAATTCAGCCACAAGCCCAGGTGCTTCCATAACCTGAGCAACGTTATTAGAGACAGCTATGGCGTGTGTGGCACTAACATAAACTCATGGACTAGATTGAACACGACTAGCAAGCCAGATGTTCGGTGTAATGGCTATATGTGTATGTGTGTTGGCATGTGGCGATGATACAGCTGAAAGATTGGAGTCGGATTTATTTAGTATTTTATGTCTTGGATTCGTGTCATTGTTAATCGACTTGTCAAAATTAGGCTCATAAATACATCTTCATCCCATGGGAGTAGGCAGAACCTACACAACGCCACCTGTTACGATCCTTAATGACGTAATCCTTTTGCTTCGTTTACGTTCGTAGATGTATCTGCTGTGGGGTAGTTGCGTAACACGCTGTCTGTAGCAATAGCTTTAATTTTGACATTATCAACAACATTCATTGCGTTATTTACGTAGTTGAGCAGAGTAATTTTTCGAACATATGAAGCAATGGATTAGGCAATACCCTTCAAAATGATTCAGATTGAGACCGATAGTGTGTTACGCAATTAGGGTATTGGTCATATTCGCACGCTGGTTGGGGGTACGCACCTAACCTTTCTGAAGAACATCACCACATAGGTCATTATCTGTCCTTCTAGGGCATCACTCACATCTGCCTTGTAAATGTTGTTTCTTAGGTTAGGATAATTCTGCCAACATTCTAGTCAGGTATAGGTACACGTCATTCATAGGCCTGTGAGATTTTGTTCTATGATTATCTTGCGGTTCGGACAATGTCGTTATTCGTGGGACACTGTCATGTTCAGAGTAATTCAATAGTAGTCAGATACAGTTATTTCTTCAAGGCTTACCTATAATAATTGCCGATTTTCTTTGGAAACAAACAATGCCCTGAGTAATACTATCAATCGAAAAAGAACAATGCCCTGAGTGTTGATACAAAAAGGTTAATATTGAAATCTTCAGCTGATTACTTAGTTAACTAAAATGAAAAAGAATATTTGCGGTAAACTCAGAGAAATAACACAAACAAGTACAAGTTGGGGGAAATTTTAAGTCACATTCACGCAAAACGGTCATCGCTCAGCATATTGCTATGACCCTATGCGAGACAGAGCCCCAGCGCTGGCGCTGGGTTGCTGGCTATTTGGTAACTTAACAAACTTGTCATGGAAAATGAGTCGAAAATTTAATAAATTAGTATTGATGTATCTTTATGGACTTTACCATCTCGTATTTAAAACCTATGGGATTGATGCTCAACTCAGTAGTGTATGTAATGCCACACTTACATTTGGTACTTGATTTTTTATGAACGAGTTAAATTAGACGTACCTAATGTTTGTTTTCTGAAGAGAGAAAAAGAAGGGACCACAGTAAGTAATATAGTAAGTAGGATGGCATTAAAGATCAAATTAATAAAATAAAAAAAATACTCACCGACAGACAACGCACAGCCTAAACGGCTGAATCTAAAATAATATTTTGTAACAAGAGTTCTTTATATTATATCAAATGTGAGCACTAAGGGATGAAAGTTTCTAAGGAAGTTCGCCATTTTGACGGGACACTGCTTGTCAATACAATAAATAATATATTATATTTGGTTCTGCAATTTCAGTAGGGTGTGCACGTGAAGCTATGTCGCAGACTATGCTCTACGTCCTATCCTGCCTTCTGTGTCCCAAAACTTGCAGTCAAAGTGACCTCTGCACTACCACCGACGACGCCGTGGAAGTTACAACGTTTTGGGCCGACAAGATCTGAAATACAGTCGTACTAGCGAAACGAAGAGGAAGATTTAATAAATCAGTTCACAAAATCATTTCCACTGCACTCATCATCTTTTATGATATCATCGAACTCTTGCATAAGAATGCAGTGTGCGTAGCTGCGTGACTCAAAATGATCAATCCTTGGCCTTTAGACCTCGGAGTGTTAGTCATGGCGGAATATTTGAGGTATTGATGATTACTGTCATCCTGGTACACGTGTCTGGATATAAATCAAGTCTAGAAGAATTATTGTAGTATTATGGATGGAGATGGTGTAAATCCATGAATGAGTAAATAAGGCCAAAGGCGATGTAACATTAGGTTGCAATGATTGGACCAAAATAAATAATTAGGTAACAGACAGCTGTGCTGCTGGGGAGTTTGTTGCGCCACTTCTTCTTCCCAGCGAAAGCACTAGGAAGTGGTGAAGGGCGGGCTTTTTGGGGGACGGTCTTATGTTATTTTGATTTTCAAAAGGTACTTCTTTAAAATTAAAATATTCTCAGCCGAAGTTTAGTTTAGGGTATTTTCACTATAGTAAAAATAATGACATAACTCTTCAAACGCAAACACAAACTCAGAGCATTTGTTTCAATGAAACCAATTACAGGGACATTAGCTATGGAGAGGAACGGCCAAGAAACTCCACGGCCACTCTTTTGTAAAACACTATTATATTGTTGTTTGTTATAACGGTTGAAGCTATCAAATTAACCAAGTTTTGTTGCAAAGTTCAGTAGGTTAATTTTATTAATGTCATCGTCATCATTCGTTAGGTCATCTTTTGTTATAAAATTATGCATTTTGATGTCACGTTGATGACTTCAGAATGATTTGATAATGTATTGAGCTTTGTTTAATTGTTTATTTTAGATTTTTCCCTTTTCTGAATGGTTTGCTGTTTCAAGGGAACGCTGGTAGGTTGACTTGCTTAGTGACTATTTCATGAAATATCTATCAATAGGGTTATATGAACTTAAGAGGGTTGTGTTGATGATTTTAATGATTATAATTCTGTAAATAGGTACATGCTTGTTACGATCGCGAATCATATTTTGTTCAACATAATTATGTACAACCTGACGCTGACGTGCAAATTGCAAAAACGTAAGAAGATTTGAATTTCGTGGACTACCCTGACGCTTCCCCTTGAGAAACAATTATACTCCACTTTAAAAAAAAAAAGGCTGGTAATATATTTTTTGGACTATTATAAAAATCAATTTGTACCAATTTAAAGCATTATTTTTAATTATTATTTTACTAAACAAGGCTGCAAGTGCCAAAATAATTTTCCATAGTTGGTGGCTGTGTTCTAACGAATAAAAAGTTCCAATACGGATTGGAAAATCGTCAGTACTTAAAATAATAATAATAGAGCAGCCTGCACAGAAACCATAGGTTTTGGTATAGAATTATCATAGCACAGTTACAGGGTAGTATTGTGAACCCATGGGAAAGTCACAGGCAATCACAACGAAATTATTGCTTTGGCGGCAAAAACTCTACCACAGACTATGTGTGGAATGTTTTTTATTGTTTATGGTTCTTGTTTCTGACATCAATCTCGAAGGGAATAGAGTTATGATTGGTGTTTTTTTTTTGTTTATTTATGTCTTTTTGATTTGTTATTAACGCGTTAAGTGCCTTCATTAATGTTAACGCGTCATTGATTTTGAATGGCATTGAAATGAATTTCCTAATGAGGTCTGTATTGCTTTTTACGTTTGATGCGTAGTGGAACCTCCACAAAAACCTTATAATAATAATACCAGCATATTATTATCCTACTGCGTGGCAGAGACCTCTTCTCATACAGAGACTTATACTTTGACAGGCCTACACTGTCCTCCCATACTTATTAACACTGTAATTTGAAAACATTGTAAAAGCCAATTAAAAGAGTAACCGTGGAGTTTCTTGCCGGCTCTTCTCCATATGAAACGACCAATTGGAACCGTGCACCTAGCTTCTGACGTTTCATAAGTGCCCATGTAGGTTTAAGTATGTGACATAAAATATTTTGATTTTTAGAGAAGGCACGAGTGATATTTATTTACAAAAAAAAAATATCTGGTTGGTTTAATATGTAATAGTTTTATATTAACTTGCTCAGCAGTAGGACAGTCATTTATGATTGAGGGGAAAAATTACTTAATTAATATTGGTCAAATTCTTATAAACTTAATTAATATTATCACACACACGGTAACTATCATTAAAAACCGACATTTTTTTTACATTGATAGTTGGTGGGTAGTTACAGAAAATATATAATAATATGGCCTTGTATGGAGAGCACAATATCAAGGATTATAAAAAGCAAGAAACTGGATAAGTAATTAAAGATTCCATAACCATCTCTATAAAACCAATTACAATCTAATTTAATTATTCTCAATACCCACTCACTGTCGGTTCCGTCTCATCTCTAAATAGAACGCAATAAAACTTGAATGCCTTTGAAACTGGATCTTATTTAATTAAGATATAAATGCTATCATCTTAATAACAACACAACATCCCTTACAACATTCTAATCACTGTCCATCCGTAATTACACTTTATTGTAAAACCTTTAGCCAGCAATAGCAATTATGTATTCTGTCTAAACCAAGCAAGGGCACGACCATTCTAACCAGAGCTCTCTTCCCCATACATCTATGACAATCCCGAACAAAACCCGACGACACACGATCGCAAAGAGGCCATCTTACAACGGCCATGCAAACCATAGTTTCAATTTAGAAAACAATGGCTTATCCATTTTCTACGATTCCACGTCAAAGTAGAGTCGGTATTTTGATTAATACGCGCGAAAGAGATGGGGTGCGTGGCTGGTAAAATGCAAAGTATTCTCAACCTTGCTAGTGTAAAAATAAAGTCGAGTTTTCATTTCGACTTTGTGTTGTTACTGAAATAGTGAATGTGTAGGCGTAGAGCATGAAAAGTAGGCAGTGTAAGAACAGAGCCGAGAGTGGAGTGGACATTGTCTCTTTGTGCTTTTTGAGTGTACTTTTTTAATGTGTTGTTCCTACTTGTGGTAATTAATTTTGTTCACGTGTATTAAATTGCGTGGAGCCGTGTTTTTAATTGAATTGTAAATTGGTGTTTTAATTGAATTTCGATTCGTGGAACAAACAATGACTTGTAATCAACGAAATTGTGTGGTTTTGATTGAATTGTGGTGGTGAGAGGTTGTAGTGAATTT
The DNA here is from genome assembly GCA_949629185.1 of Apamea crenata. NCBI lineage: Eukaryota > Metazoa > Arthropoda > Insecta > Lepidoptera > Noctuidae > Apamea > Apamea crenata. The sequence goes on from OX451375.1 coordinate 3,478,237, forward strand.
TTAATCAAGTACCTATATCGAAAACGTGGATAATGTGTATCAAGGTGAGATTTTTTAATTTATGCAAGTTTTACTCACAGTTTAATTAACACGGTACCTAACTAGGAAATAATAAAAAACTAGCTCCAAAACCCATAGTCAATTAAATTCCAGTTTAAACTCGAAGCTCTTTTCCACAAAAGCTAATTCATCACACCAGCTTTCACGATAACACTCTAGCCACCTGTTCACATGAGCTATCATAATTATTAAGCAAGAAAAGAAGAAGAAATTTATAAAAAAAAATGTAAATTAATTCAACCATTTACGTGTTGTATAAAAATTATAGCAACCAGCAATTGTTTGGCTGTTAAAAACTATGAAGGTATTGAGTATAATTGCACAGGAAAAGTGGGCGATGCATGAAATTAATTCACATCATACTATCGCTTTAGATTTTTCAAAATACACTCGTTGATAATTGTAACGTTACGATGATCTACTTTTAATGATTCGTGTCTCATTAGAATTGTAAATGTTTGTGCAATTGATTCGTTTTTAACTTTACTTTAGTCATGTTTACGTTTTAAAAAAACATCCATATTTATTTTAATGTTTTATTAGTTTACATAAAAAATGAGGAGTAAAAAATTAAGTAGTAGTTCAACCCCAATGCGAAAAAAGTGTAGCGACTAGTCGACTCCGCGGTTCTCGCAAGCCGATCGGTTAAACAGCATAGGCCGGACAGAAAAGCCTATAGGGGCGGTCCGCGGAGGGTGGAAACCTGGGAAATTTCACGTGCAAGACCCACCCCTCGGCGAAACACGTGCGGCCAAATAGCCTCGCAGAACGAACGCCTTTACTAATCATTGCCGCTCGCGAAAATAAAAAAAAAAACATTTTGACGTTTTACGTCAATTTTTGACAAACAATTGCGAATTGATTTTTTTTTTACTTTTTTTCTGTCGGGCTTGTTCTGTTTAAGCAGCCGATGTTAAGTGTGCGTTTTGTTTGAGTGTTTTTTAAGTGTGAAATGTTAAACGCAACATGAGCCGATTTCATGGTTAGTTGGAGTTATTAGTTTCAAACATGAAATATACTATGTTTAGATTGAATGCGTCAGTTGTTTTTTTAGCTTTTTTCTGTATCGTGTTGTTAAGATAAACTGAAATAGGTTGATTGGTTGCTATTAATAAAGTGCATTAGTGCATGTTGACGAGTGATTAGCGGATAGTGATACACGCTTCTTTTGTTTACCTTCTAAGATTTTTTTTTTTTGTCTTCTGCACTCATTGAATAGTTTAGCATGCTCAATAATCTTATAACAATTTTCATTTCGCTTTTAGTAGCTAGATGCAGATATTCTCAAAATGTTGGTGATTTCTTTATCAAAATCAAAAGTCTGTAGTCTATTAACATTCTTCTTGAATTTTACATGTTTTTGTAAAAACAAGTTTTAACAAAATTCGAATTTCCTTCTTTAAAAATATCCACAACGAATATTTTCTTTTGGAGAGAGAATATTTTGAAAACCAACACGTTCACCTACCGTTTCCAGAACTGAATTTTTAATAATGCTTTTCTTAACTTGTTTGAAATCATATTCTTGTGGTTCCTTCCCTAAATACCTTTTCTGAATAACTTCATCTCTATTACCCGCTACTTCTTCATCAGTATCATTTAGTTTTGAATATAACGGGTAACGTAAAATACCGTTATTTTTTAATATTACATTTCTAATATTCCCACAAGCCACTTCATCATAGCTCTTAAACCTTACGCCCTCCAGCCTCTTCATTAATACCAACCCAACGCTTCAATCATCGACGAACCTATTGCAAAAAGTAATATCACGGATTCTAATGCATTCATTAATAATGAAATCTTTTTAATATATAACACTATTAATTCTAAATTACTGAACGAATAATTCTAAAGACTTGACTGGATTATCAATAAGAGATGAAATATTAGGTCAAAAATTATCTTAAATCGAAAACTGACCTTACCTTAAAGTTTGACAATATTTTTGGCCAAGAACAGAATTTAGAAACCATTGTAAGATAAACGAAGAAATCGTTTATTTCAATATTAAAATTGCACTATGAAAATAGCGTTGGTCCCAAACTAGGCGCAGCCTGCATCTTGGGTACCACAATATATACCATTTTGGTTATTTGTTAAATAAAAGTTGAATTTGGCGACATTTAATTAAACACAATATATTATTCAATGACTAAAAAAGTCATTGCAATCTCTAATTTATCGCAATCGTCTTTACTGTTTCTAGCATCTGTAGAAGAAACATTGAACGCATGCAATATGATTTTAATTTAAAACAGGTCTTCTTCTATCTTCCTTATAATTTTGATTCATTCACAAACATCCAAAAAAAAAGTAAAACACGTGCATACAAGAAGACATAACTCGAATAATAAAGAAAAAAAAATACAAAATAGATGAACATGACTTCCTTCTTCTTCTAAAGATGAATAAACGGTTATATCAAGAGGATAAGAAATAACATCATCTTTAACAGCAAAAGCTCTCTGTCTGTTTACAAACTGCTTTATCATTCATTCAGACTTTCTCATTGACAGTATTATGTATTCAAGCATGGTAATTTGTGTCATGATCCCCCATTCCTTCGTTTAAGAATTGATCTGAAATAAATGAATATCTGTATAAAAAAAATACCCTACAACTAAACTAAGAATTTCTTCTTTTGTAAGCACAGAAAGTGTAGTTTCGCTTTGGAATTAAAACTGACTTCTAAAACACTGAAATGGCTATGAGAAATCAAAAGCAGAAATACATATAAGCTGCATTCCTTTCTGTTTTTATCATGAATAAAAAACTCAAAATATTTTTTCCAAATAAACCAATTACAGGCACTTTTGAATTGTTAACTAGTCGGTCAGTCAGAACGAGGAAGCTACTTGCCCATTTCAAAGCCTAGTGCCACCTATGATGAAGAATGGGCAAGAAACTACACGGACACTCTTAAATCAAAATAATATGGTTACAAAATATTAAAAATCAAATATTAAAATAAATTGAAATAAGCCGTGGCAGCTAAGAGATGACCAGTCTCAAAATATTGTTACAAAAAGCAGTAGGTAGACATAGTAAGCAAATCACGACCGAACACAACAAAATTCTTTTCAACACCTTGAACCATTTTACCCATTTTATTGTAAAATGCTTGACAGTGCTGACAAATAACGAAGTACTTAACTATGTCTAGTATTTACGTCAGGAATACCTAATTCTACTTTATTGCAACCTTGTCTCAGATAATGTGGGTTATCAATAGCTTAAACTATGCTACAACGGCTGATAACATGTCTAGTTTAGCATGACCTCGCTTCTCTAGTGTTGGGTAAACCAATATGGGATTAGTATCGGTATCAATGTGTTTATTATTCATCAGTCTTATATCATCATCGCCATATTTTAATTTGAATATCCTTTTAACCCTATACAATGTATTTGAGAAGAGCTTGAAAGTTATTTTTTTTTTGCCTATGCTGTCACATTACTGGACAAAGGCCTCTCCCAAATCTTTCCAGGTTCTCTTTTCTTGTCAAATTAATAAGCAGCATAATCAGCCTATAATGTTCCCACTGCTGGGGCACAGGCCTCCTCTCTTTGAGAGGGTGGGCTGTAATCTACCACGCGGCCCCAGTGCGGGTTGGTAAAAATTCCAAAAGTTCGCCTAGAGTCATGTTATGAAGATTTTTATAAAGACCCTTTGTATACTTACATATATCATTTGTGAGATGCGCTGAATTTACATTCATTTCGTAATTAGGGCTATTTCAGTTGGCTAGGATGGCTGTAAAAACAGAAGAAGCTCAAAGAAACGATGGATGGATTTGGTAAAAGATGATTAGGCTAGAAAGGTGGTGAATACTGAGATGACGGCTGAGAATAAAAAAAGAAGAAGAAGAAGATAGAAGAAAAATACATGCTGTGCTGACCCCAAATAAGGGGTTCAGGCAGAAGGACTATCTATACTTCTATAAGAATATTATAAAGAGGCAAAATTCGTGAGTTTTTATATAGGGGTATCATTGGAACTACAGATCCGATTCCAAAAATTCTTTCACTAATGGGAAGCTACCGAATATTGCCGCGTATCAATGAATATATTCTATGTTAAAACAAGAAATTTTATGCCGACGAAGTCGCCCACAGAATCTAGTCTTACTATAAATCTGTTAAACACGGCCAATATTGTTTTGTTTCATTAAACGTGAACATAATCAATTGATCGCCGTTAATAGTCAACTCCATTTATTAATACAATTTACAATGTATCAAAACGTTTAGTATTTGATCTTTGCAATGTTAATGAGCGTTTAGTTATACCCTAAATTGGATCAGTCACTACGTAAGGCTCGGTGCAATTAATACAATTTATATTTAGTCCATAAATTGGACAATACCTATCTAATAGAGTAAAGAAAAACAAGTGGAGTCCAAGAAACGTTTATAATTGCACTTTGTTAAATAGAAACATCTGCCTAAGCTGTTTCGTAGCACTAGAATGAAGTTATCTACGTATAGTGAATAATAATTACCTATTATTAAAAATCATTAACATACGCTGAACATTCTAAGTCACTTAGCATATATGTAAACGAATACATACGCCCAAGACCCCTAATTCTAATGAATAACGAATTAGAACTAGAAGAAAAAAAAATCCAATTGTTCTCGAACGCATTAATAAAAATACTATTCTAAATTCAAACGGCCCATTAACCGGTTCCCACGGCGGCCATGTTGGGTCGTCCTCGCCCGCTATTGGTGGAGGCCGCGAGTTTAGAATTAGAATGTAGACCCCACCATTTGGCGAGCGGCAAATTATGTTGCCAGTTTTTACGTTCCAAGTTCAAATAAGCAGCTGTTCGTAATTCGAACGTTTTTTAATGGTAATCCTAGGAACGGTTGGGCCGTTAGAAAAAATAGATTGGGATTTGAACCCGTCAATTACTGTGAATTGGTTGTTAAGTTCGGGCTATTATCCACTGCTATTAAATGAATGAATAGAAATTACACGGTGTACGTAATAATTTCATTTATAGCCCTAGGATTATCTTTAGCAATTTCCTTTTTTTATTTAACCTTTGCTCGAGTTTATACCAAAACGGGTGAACTAAGAATAGTGGCTACAAATGGCATTGACACAGTTGCCCTGCCCTTTGAGTTCTAAATAGTTGCAGGTCACCAATCAACGAAATAACTCTTCACTTAGTAAACCCCATGTATGGATATCTGAGCTGGTATCAATAATAACAGCCTAGAATACACATGTGCGTGCGTAAGATTTTTAAAAGGAGTCACACGATAAGTGTCAAATTCTACTCTGGAATAACTGTGGAAAACTCGCACTGTTACTTATTCAAACAAAACAATGTAAAGAACTATGTTTATAAGCCTAAAAATATTTATATCCATTCTAATTTTAGAATATTCAGCGCCTTATTACAGCGGTTGGATTGAAGTTGATTTTTATAAAATGGTGGTCCTTCCACCCTCCATTCCGTTAGGACCACTGCATACCATGACTACATCTTGTTTTATTTACACTTACCTATATACCTAGGTCCAGAAATCTATTTCACTAGCCTAATTATCTGAAGAAACTCATAGGAAAACTATCACTTAGCAGAGAAGGTTTGAAATGTTAGTACAGCCTTAGCATAATCAGCTTATAACGTTCCCACTGCTGGGAAACAGGCCTCCTCTCGGTGAGAGGGAGTGGCCCGTAATCCACCGCGCGGGCCCAATGCGGGTTGGTAGATGTCACATGTATTCGAATGGTACAGCATTGTAGCTTCCGAATTTGCTGGATCAACAGATCACGATCGGATCAACAGACACTACCAATCTTAGATCCAAAGTAGCTTTTCATGAGGGACTAGGGAACCAAAGCTATGGGATTAGCGCATTACTTAGCTAAAACGGTTCTCGTTTTATCCCTTCAAGTTGTCAATTGCCCAATCTCCCAAACAAAATCAACAGTACAACAGCATGAACTACGCAAAAAACCCTCAGATATATCTTACTCGTATATACCGTTGCTAAAAACCAAAGTATACACAAGTTATTTATGTATCAACGTATATATATATTTATGTAGGCAGTGACGCGAGTCTAAACAAGCCGTTAGTTAATATTCAAGGTGGTCTTGATTAGCAAAACGTCAAGGTAAACCCAACTGGTTGCACCGACTGGTGAGGATAATATCTATTTGGTGTTACGACTTCTTTTAGGATAAAATAAAATTGTACATAAATAATTTCTGAGTAAGGAAGGGGGTAGGAAGAGACTGGAAAAGAGAGTGTTAGGGGTATCTAAATATAATTACTATGTTACTCATCAGCTGTCTAGCTTTTTCCGAATTATGTTGGGGTCTTCCAGTCTAACCGGATGCCGCTGAATAGCAGTATTTTACATGAAGCGAATGTCTATCTGACCTCCACAACCCAGTTATTGGGTAATACGATACGCCTTGGTAAGACTGGTTGTCAGACATTCGGGCTTCTGACGATCCGTAACTACTGTCAAAGAGCCACGGATGACAGCCGGGACCAACGGCTTAACGTGCTTTCCGAGGCACGGAGGGGTGTTGGTATATAAAGATAGTCACCCATCCACGGACCAACCGCGGCAAGCGTAGCTTAATCTGATCGATCGGACCGTGCGGCTGTATAATTACTTTGTTACTGTCGGTTGACGATCAAAACGGTGAAGGAAAACATCGTGAGGAAACCGGCATGTCCTAGATAGCACAAAAAATTCGAAGACATGTGACATCTACTAATCCAAACTGGGCACGCGTGGTGGATTACAGTCCACTCCTTACAGAGAGGAGGCCTGAGTCCCAGCAGTGGGACAATTATTGGCTGATTATGCTATGTCGTATGTCTAAATATCTGTGGTGTTAAAATGTTTTTGTGTATGGTAATTTTCCCTCTATTAATGTAGACGTTCTTTAATATTGTTGTTGTCTCTGGTCTCTGAGCTGGCGTTTTGATACGAGACCAGATGATAGGGTCTATAGAAGAGAAAGAAAGGTTTACTTGGTAATGTAACAGAGGTTCAAAAAAGTACGGCCGAATTAAGATTTGCAGGGATTTGGGAAGAATATAAGCTTGCATTTGACTTGAAAACAGATACAGATAAGATTAAAAGGAAGCCTGGAAGCCAGTTTTACTAAGGTGAGGCTCAAAAATCAGTTTTTTAAAGTAGACTGTAAGTAGTTTTAGAAGAATTAAAGAAGGTTGTCATCCTCAAATTCTGTTTGAAGTTCTTAAAAGCTAAAGTGATTGTTAGTTTGAACGCGCTAATCTCTGGAACTACCAGACGGATTCGGAAAATTATCTTTGTATTTGATAGCCCAATTCTTGAGGAAGACTATACGCTAAAACTAACATCACGTTAGGGCCCTTAGGAGCCGAGCACAGAGAAAAAAGTGAGAAATAACGCTAAGCGAAAACGAAGTAATAGAGCAGGCAGGTAATGCGATGCGACGGGGTGACTCGGGGGCTTAAGAAATTTCAAGCTAGTCAACAATAAAACAAGTGCCTACCTAGTATCAAAACCGCAGATCAATTCCGTCCCCACACATAATTTTAGGTACATAATCAAAAGTACGAAGTCCAACGAACAAAGTCCTACACGAACTACACTCATGATAGCATTAATTATTAGTCTCATTTCGATTGTTTTAATTGACATTACATTCTTGAAGTTAGCGAGGTATTTCAAATCTTGAATGGGAAGGTTTGATAAATCAAGAAGACCATGCTTGGAATTTATATTGTGTCTAAACAATACACGTACGGTGATCGTGGTCCTTTGCCAAATGTGTCATTTGGTCTTTTGATACGGTCTTGGTTCCTTCATGTTTATTTATTTCCTCATATTCCGTATATTACTATAGTTTCGAGTAGTATCTCGTATTTAACTTCGTCTGGTTAGAATGGAAGCCGACCCCAACATATGATAGTTGGAAAAAGGGTCGGCAGATGATGCTCAAATCAAATCCAAATATTTTATTTCACATGGGCACTTATGAAACGACAGAAGCTAGGTGCACGGTTCCAATTAGTCGTTTCCTATGGAGAAGAGTCAGCAAGAAACTCCACGGTTACTCTTTTAAAAATAATTTGGCGTTTACAATATTTTTTAAATGATATAGTTTTGAGTATGAATATGGATTGCTATAAGAGTAGAGGAACACTGAAGGAAACGATGGATGGACTGTGTGAAAGATAATATGGCTAGAAAGGGGATGACCACCGAGCTGACGACTAATAGAGAAGTATGATGATGAGTTTTAATGTTTCTTTGTGCTCTCTCATCGAGAAGATAATGTAGAGATTCATAATTATATATAGGTATAATAATTTTGTATGTGCATTTTTTATTACGTTTCTGCATAGCAAAAACATTCCAGTCTTTATACTGTATTATATGTAATTCAATTTACTAAGGAAAACAAACAGTACCTACGTAGTGTATTAAAAAAAAAACAGAAATGTGTTAAGGTTTAACATTTCAGTAGTTTTTACTGAAGTGATTCAGTTGATATTTTAGCTGGTCGGAAAGTTATAGTAGAGTTAGCAATAAGGAGGCTAGAAGTTCCAGAGTAACCGATTCGGTTAGTATGTAAAATAAAGCAACATGACGTAATCATGCAATTAATTTAATAAAACCTATTATATGAAAATATGTGGTTTTAAGTATATTATAATCAATTAAATCCGCAATAAATTTAACCAATCAAAATACATTATTTATATACTTGACACGATTCTTAGTTTCTACAATTAGGTTTAAGCAATACAAAACCACAAAATACGTCATATTTTGAAGAGCCTCATCATCTGCATAGCCTTAATCCAACTACGTTGGGGTCGGCAGCTGAACACCAGTATTTCACATGGAGTGACTGCCAATCTGACCCCTGCAACCCAGTTACTAGGTACCGATACCCGTTGGTAAGACTGATTGTCAGACGTTTGTGCTCCTGATTGCCCGTAACGACTGTCGAAGATCCACGAATGACAGCCGGGACAACGGCTTAACATGCTTCGTTCCATGTAAAATATTGTTATTCACCTGAATCCGGTTAGACTGGAAGCCGACCCAGATGATGAGGATGAGCAATGACTATCAATTCTTTTCAATCAAACCTTCTGTATCTTAAATAATAATTAAGTATAAGTGGTAAGTTTTTTTTTATTCACGCTTAACAAAACAATGATGTATTTAAAGTATGTTTATCTATTCAAGTGGTTACAATAAGAACCTATATTTAAAAAGTAGTCTTCAAAATGGTGACAATTTCGTTGCCTATTAACTGTAGATAATATCATTAAATGACACGCAATATTAATGCAATAAATACTTTGTTGATAAATAGTTGCGATGGGTAGATTACAAACACGATCGCCTTCGAATGACGGAACCGTTCAATACCAAGTTTTATTGTGTACGTCAAGCTTTTAAAGTATTTAAAATATCGGTTCTTTTACTTTACCTAAGTGGACCTTTTTCGTACACCTGTTTAAGTAATTGTTTTTAAACTTATTACGGTACTGTTTAATGCATTTTTGGTGAATATAGATTGTATTGTAAATAATTTTAGTATAGTTATTTCCATAAATGCAAGGTGTGTTGTAGCTTGCCTATATTGATGGCATACAAAATAAACATAATAATCTTTACGCTATCTGCTATCTAAAGGCGAATATTTGTAAAAAGTTAATTGAAATAAAAGTAACTCTAATTAATGAAAGATACCAAGGTTTCTCCCATTCTCATCCAGTAGGAAAAATAGCAGTCGTAACATTTAATGAAAATTCCCACAAATTCAAGGCCAGCGTCACAAGGAAAACAGCATCTGACTAACTGAGAAAACGCTTCAACAAAAACCAGTTTCTAAACTGCGATAAGCATCAAACCTTTCTAGGAAAAATCATTTAATTGCCGCACGTTTCCTTAGCCAATAAGGTCAATGGCGAAATACCGGAAAATAGGACCATGTTGTGACGTAAGAAAGGACCGTTTATGATCAAAATCGGCCTTGTCGATGGCAAGTGACTCGATAATTGTGGTAATCTGCTTACGGACGATAATCTGATGATTACAATGACTTGGGAATTGTTTCCGGCATTTGATTTAGTTTATAATTACCTAGATTGACGCAGTGAACTGAAATTAGTAACCCTCTGGTTGCAGGTTCTAATTTAAACCATGATATATTATAGAGTGCAGTGTGTGATGGCCCAGAGGTAACAACCTCGACTTACGAGTTGTAGGTCGTGGGTTCGAACCCAGACAGGCGCTTTACTTTGTGTAAATAATTTCATCACCACTGCTCTCAAAACGGTAAAGAAAAACATCACAAGGATATCGGCATGTCCTAGAATCAAAAAATTCGAAAAGATATGTGACATCTACCAAACCGCACTAGGCCTGCGTGGTGGGTTAGGTACGCCACAATCCCTCTCACAGAGAGGAGGCCTGTGTCCCAGCAGTGGGAACATTATAGGCTGATTATTATTATATTATAGAGCTGTGTTCACTGCCTTAATCATCGAAGATCGAGACCTTTTTCGTTGATCAACATTATCTTTGGTTAAGGGTTTTGGAATTGCAGCTTATCATAAGTTAAGGGTCTTTTACGAATAACTTACTCGTAGTACGTACCAAGAGCTATGTTTTAATCAGTAAATACGCATAGCTCTAGATTACAAGTGGTATCCTGTTTTTCTCTGCAGAAGAATTTAATTCGTCAATAATTTTATGGCAATCGCAAACGCTTGAATTTTACAAAAAATCGTCCGTGTTTTTCAATAACGACATCCCTTTAACCAAGGATACTTATAGACAAATGCTATTAAAACCTAGAAGTCGTCGAAACAGTTCCAATGGCAATTACAAGAACCGAAATCGGTCAATATCAAAGCTATTCACTAGGTTAATGAAATGAATTTGATTTCAAAACGAATTCGGAGTAGAATTTGTTCCGGTAATACCGTTTCAAATTCAAATCTAATTTTATAGTGTTTGTCTTGTGCCATTTGTGAATGAGGAGAAAATGGAGCTTATGATTAAACAGTGATTGTATGAAATTAGTTAGTTAATGAGGTTGTAGAAATCTAGAATTCATTTGTTTTGTAAATTTTCCAAGCCTTTTGTGCTATTCAATTGTTGCTCTTACAAGAGTTTGTTGGTTTGAACGCGCTAATTTCTAGAACTACCCGTCGAATGTTAAAAAATCTTTTTGCATTTGATAGTCCAATTCTTGCAGAAGGCTATATGCTATATATACATAACATCACGCTAGGACTCTAAGGAGCCAAGCAAAAAGAGCGAGAAATAGCCGAGCGAAAACGAAGTAATAGCGGTCGAAAGAACAAGAAATTTCACGCGATGAAATCGCGGGCAGATAGCTAGTATGAGTATACGGAAACTGTCACTTTCTTCTTATAAGCTTATAAACTACAAATATTTGTGGTTCCATTGTTTATTTCTAAGTCTGAGTGTGTGTGTATAAAGATCTGTCTGTTAAGCGACCCTATGTTACCAAAACCATCTTATTCAGCGGATTATTTTCCCAAAGACACAAACTACTCCTGAAGTCATTCGCCTACCCTTATCCCAATTTATTTGGTCCCATTTAAAATTGAAAAATATAATCTACCCCTAAAGGCAGAAAAAAAGGGAATTGATAGATTTTTAACCTACTGAATTTTCACCTATGAATCGATTCTTTACTTGTGTAAAAATATTGTCATATTCTCATACTTCTGTATCTTCTTCCACAGAGTCCCGCATCGGAGTCGGACAGCAGTTCGGTGTCGGGGGCGAAGAGCCCGGCGTCGGCGCCGCCACTGCTGCAGCACCTGCTCCAACTGCAGGCGCAGAACCCGCAGACTATAGCACAGGTATGTTACTGATCATCCCATTCGTGGTAAATAAGGACCAGGTTCTAGAGTAGAACGAGAAATAGAATACCCGTGTTCCTTTACATTAAACTAGCTGCGCCCCGCGGTTTCACCCGCATAAGTTTCGATACTGTGGGAATATTGGAATAAAAAGTATTCTATATGTTAATCCTGGGTACAAACCATCTATGTGCCAAATTTCATCCAAATCCGCTAAGTAGTTTTTGCGTGAAAGAGTAACAAACATCTATCCATCCATCCATACAAACGTTTATAATATTAGTAGGATTATCGACAATTAGTTAGGGAGACTACAATGTATCAACAATTAGGTTAGGTACTAACTGTCTTACGTGATAATCGTTATGACGATAAAAACTTGTTTTGATGCAATTTATTGATGATTTGTGAACGGTGAAGGAAAACATCGTGAGGAAACCGGCATATCCTAGAAACAAAACTTCGAAGACATGTGACCTCTACTAATCTGCACTGGGCCCGCGTGGTAGATTACAGCCCACTCCCTCTCATAGAGAGGAGGCCTGTGTCCCAGCAGTAGGATATGTATGAGTATTAATGATTTGTGCGAAAATTTATAAATATCATGCAATCAGTTGGAAAATAAAAGGATCGAAAAGAAATTCACATAAACCAATTTTGGTCCTTTGATGCGGAAGTCATCATTTATTTCAATATGCGCCTTGAACTTTTTAAGAAGCTTTATTGGTTTTAATTTACCGCAACTCAAGGGTGATCTTGAAAACATTCCCTTTTATCCGTGCTTTTTGCCAGGTCCTTTAAAAACTGCGATAATATGTTTCCCCTGGTCCTTATCTCCGTGTACCCGAGTACACTACTACACTACATTTCACTGCACTGCACTGTACTATACTGCATCTTTCTTTCTACATTCTTGCTCTCCTAAGCATAGCTTCCTCTGAATTTCTTTTATAAGTTCGTGTGCGTGTTTCAATGTAAAATACTCCCTGCTCTCTTCGACTTCTCTCTGTTTGCTCCTAAGTCTTTATTTTTTACTTTACCTGTACGTTAATCCTAAACAATTTTACAAGCACACAGACAAATGTGCAGTTTCAGGCTCCCTACACCTTTAGCCTGTAACTCTTCTAAAAGCAATTTCTCCACATTCTTTTATAAGCCCGTATAGTCAATGCCTCCCTACTCTCTTCCAATTCTCTCTGTGAGCTCCTAAGTCCAAAAGTCAAGGTTAATGTGTCTCCATATTATCTGTATGTTAATCCTTACCAATATTACAAGCAGGGGTGTACAGACATGTGTGTGCAGTTTCAGCCCCCCAACCATAGATAAAGTATACTATATCATTCCACCCAACTCATTTATTCCTGTAACTCTTCCAAACGTAGCTTCTCGCATATTTTCTGTATGTTAATCCTAAGCTATGTTACAAGCAGGGGTACACAGACATGTGTGTGCAGTTTCAGCAGATGCTGACGGCGCTGGCTGCGCTCGGCAGCGGGCTGGTGCCGCCGCCGCCGCTGTCGCAACCCTGGATGATGCAGCGGCTGGTGCAGAGGCAGACCGATAGGTGAGTCTAGATTACGATTTTGTTAAAACTATAGCTGTAGAATTCGTTGCATCAAGTGGGATAGTGGCCACAGTCGAACCAACTGACCAATCAGTAGCCACATATCTGAAAAATTTTGGAACGATCGGTTTAGTGGTTTTGGAGTGAAAATTTAATAGCCAGACAGTTAGACAGAGTTACTTTTGGATTGTGACTGTATGACTGATGTAACTGACCAAGTGTCATCAGACATAAAACAGCAAGAGGGAGTAAAATTGAGAATCTAAGAATTGACTTATGCGGCGGCAAAACTGTTTGGGCAAATCTTACCTAACACATGAGAGGAATTCCTTAGTTAGTATAAGGAAATAAAGGAAGGATGCTTCCTTCAAGGTTCATGTCGGTTCTGTGCCAAATCGGAAGTGAATATACATATACATATATTGATTCGACTTATATCCTTGAACGTTGATTCTAGCTCCATATGTCAGATTCAGGACATGACATATAAAACCTACAAACTGCGACCCACTGTTTCACCCGCATATGTCTATTCTTTCTCGTAAGAATATCGGGATAAAAAGTACCCTATATCCTTAACCAGGTCATGGTCCACCCATGTGCCAAATTTCATAGCTTTTCAAATCTGTATAGCCGTTTTAGCGTGAAAGCGTAATAAACAAACAAACTCACTTTCGCACTTATAGTTAGGATTTTGCTCCTACAAAGATATTTTAGTTCAAAACACTAATATAATATTATTTTAAACGTGTTTCAAAGAGTCTTTTAGCTATAATATTACCAGCATTCAACCAGTCAAGGATCATAACCATAATTCACGATGTATCTAACGTACAATTTTACAGACACCATGATTTTATTATTGAGTGAAAAATCAACAATGAATAGCGTACACCTTGACCTCAATATAGGCGATTTGCTGTAAGTGTGCCTAGTAATATTAAGGCAGATGTGTAAGGAATCCTTCTTAAAAGACCAGTTATATATTACCTACTATTTATTTTGATACTCATTTACCACAAAGACGAAGTGGAGCTAAAGACGTGATAGGAAGGTTTACCGGATAGGCACGGTGGTAGGCTGCATCAGACATACTCACTGAAAATACCCACTTTGAAACAGATCCCATTCTATGATCACCACCGTCATTCTCCTGCACTTATCCGAATTTTAGCATGGGGTCGGCGCAACATGTCTTTTTCTTCCATACTTCTCTGTTCATCGTTATCTTGGTAGTCACTCCCTTTCCAGCCCTATCATCATTCACACAGTTCATCCATCGTTTCTATGACAAACCCCACACTGTGATAAACAAAAAAGAAAAGGTGTTTTAGTCAGCGGTAGCAGGCTTTACAAGTGACAATACTTTGGCGATACTCCTTGAGTAATCCTTCAATCAATCAACTCAGCTTATTGCAGTCCACTGCTAGACATAGGCCAGGCTTTGCCACAACACTCTGTCCTTCACCTTCCACATGCAGTCTGTCCCCTTAAAGACCTGTCCTGACCTGAAACATAGTAAAGGATACTTATTTTGTATGAAACAGCAAGGGCTTGCAGCACCTTAAGGGTCCATCAAGGCTAGCCCCAAAGGATTTACGATGATCACAAAATTATACATCGTATGAATGGTGCCGTTCTAACGGCATTGAATTTATAAAGTTTAAGGCGAAATATCAGTACCTTTTAGCCAAAGATTTTGTAAAACAATGAGCGATTAATGTTTGATACTTGATTAACAATGGTAACAGGTGAACTTTGATCCTTTAGGCTTGATACTTCAGGCTAAAGAACATCATTATTAAGTAGACTTCTTAGCCTGGCATCAATCTGCCTAGCTTTTTCCCAACTATGTTGCAGCTTAATATCAGTATTTTACACTGCGACTGCCTTTCTGGCCTCCACAACCTAGTTCCTGGGTAACACAAAAGTCACTGGCTGTCAGACTTTCGGGCTTCTGACTACTCGTAATGACTGTCAAAGATTTACGAATGACAGTCGGGACCAACGGCTTAACGTGCTTTCACACACGCGTAGGGGTCTCGATATATTATGTAATGAGATGGTCACCCATCCACGACCTGACCTCGGCAAGTGTAGCTTAACCTTCAATCGAATCATGCAGCTGTTATTATTTGCCACTTCTTAGCTTCCAAGTTACTTATAAAGTCAGGCGCATCCAGTGCTGTCAGCCCCGTTACCAATCTTGCTATGTGGGTGTCCTTTTATTTCGAATAGATGAGACGGATAGAAGAGGAGAAAACTCTCAAAAGGGCTGACACATGGCTTTTTTTCTTCTACTCAGTTCGACATTGAATAATTCTACATCCATATCTGCGATGCAATTTTCATTAAACATTCATGAATGAATAAAAGATTTGAAATAGCGGACAGATCAGCTTGATTCATTTACAAGCGATATCCTGTTAGTCAGGTTTCTCTGATAGGTTAGTATTTATATTTAGTAGCTTTATAATGAAAGACTTGAAGGTCTAGAGTACTTGGTTGGTTTCGTGTCAGGCCAAGATGTGGGAAGATATCAGCTTCAGGCCCTGACCCATTTCTTGCTTCTTTTATACAAGCAAAGCGTGGGTGGAGACTAGTATTCCTTTCATAGGTGAAGAGGTATCCTTGAGATGCGATCAAAATATTATTTTTAAAATGTAATACTCACTTTCTTTGTTGTGGCAGTTTATACCTCTCTCTCTAACGTTCAGTTCCGATAGGAACTGAACGTTAGAGAGAGAGACGAAAACGATTCGTTTTTGTTATATGATAATTGATAAATTATCATATAACAAAAACGAATCGTTTTGCTTACCAATTGTAGCAATTTTATTGCCTATATCTGGGCATATAAATAGATTCGTAAGCTTATTTTACCTGTGATAGCTACTTCCCTAAGGGAGGGTCTACTATGCAAAGCTATGAGGTCTTTGCTTCATTATTGGTAAAGAATCGGTTGAAAAAAGAAAAAGAATTGGTTGGCATCTTAATTATAACCAATAACGGTTCGTAAATTATAGGAATCGGTCATTAGTAGTTCGTCAGATTATAACTAAATTGTAGGGATAGCAGTTCCTTTCATTTTGTCAATTCCACAATATCCATTGCGTTATTTTGCTGTCGACCAGACGGCTTGTTCAAACACATAAAGCAATGGATTAGGAATTTCCTTCAAATCCTTCAGATTGTGATTGTATCAAGTGTGTTACTCACTTGGGAGGCTACTGTACCCTTTTAGACATCATCCTAGTTTGTTTGGAATACCCAGAGACAAGCAGACTTGATAACGTATTCGAACTGGGAACTTCCCGTTTCGGAGACATGTTTTTAAAAGGGCTTACTAGTTCAATAGTGCATCATAGCGACCTTGCTCTACATAGCACTATTGTTTATTTAAGCTACAATCAATGAATCAACTGTGTCTAGTTTTATGTCTGCCATACATAGAAATCTTCTAAAAAGGAGTCTTCATTCTTCATCACCATAAATGGCCATTGGATTGGTCTTTCCTTTAGACCACAAATGACGTAGGTTATTTATATCATCATCTGTCTAACCTTTTCCCAACTCTGTTGGGGTCGGCTTCCAGTCTTACCCGATGCAGCTGAATACCAGTATTTTACATGGAGCGACTGCCTATCTGACCTCCACAATCCCGTTCATAGGTAACACGATACCCCTTGGTAAAACTAGTTGTCAGACTTTCAGGCTTCTGACGACCCGTAACGACTGTCAAAAATCCACGAATGACAGCCGGCACTAACGGTTTAACGTGCTTTCCGAGGCACGGAGGGGTCTTGTTATATGAAGATGGTCAACCATCCACGGAACAACCGTGGCAAGCGTAGCTTAACCTGAACGATCGACCCGTGCGGCTGTTATTACTTAACCACAAGCTCCGCCAATCGAATCGATAAATTTACCACTATAAATTACCAACCTAACCCCCTAATGTCAATTATATTAAAATCTAACCATCGCTAGCATTCTATTGGAATTCATATCGTTTCTGGTTATGTGACCAGTGTAGCAATATAGGAAATCTGGACATTTGCCAGTTATTTTGATTTACAATACCTTCGGCAGGTACTTAAGCCTTGAATAATTATGAGAAAAACTGCGTCTCCTGTTTGCATTCCCATAAACTGTTAATTTCAACAATCTTATTGTGATAGTAGATGCTGCAATAAACGTTGTTTTAGCTATAACATCCTCCCAGAGTTCTATGTGAAAAATCTATGTTGAGCGATGAGTAGACTAGATATGACTAAGACAAGATAATATTATAGCCTGTATGTCCTAATCATCATACTTGTGAACTGTATTTCTGAAATAAGTTGGCCAAATTGTTTCTTTAAGGATGTCAACGGTATTTTGGGCTCTACTCTCTAACGGCCGAACCCAATCACCTATTGATAGAAGGCTAATTCTCGTAATTTAAAACATTCAAAATCTAGCCGCAGTCTCATCTCAGCGACAAACATATGTCAAAATGTAGAGAAATTAGAGGTATATTTGACAGATTGAGACTGAGATCAGACTGTGAATGTTCTTAAAATTACGAGAATTGCCCCTCAGATCGCTACTGATGGTAGCCGGTACAAATTATAACTGCCAGTATAATAATTATAATCATACAGATCACTGCTGATATAGATTATTGGGATGTTAAAACCACAAATATATAAGTTTTTTTTACCTCCAGTATGCCAAAACTGGTGATAGATAAGTGATTGGGTTCGGCCGTGAGTCTGTCAACGAAGACACAGGTCCGTCCGAAAGTAGTAGATCCATCAAAACATGTGAAAAGTTGAATTTTTCGAACCGGCAAAAACATATCGCGACTAGGGAAAGCTGTCAAATCGTGTTTTCATTCATTCTTAGTTTGGGCTACGAATTAATCATAAGTCAGAAGGTGATACGGAGTTGGAAACGCCCGTAATTTTGGCCGAAACTACGGATTTTGTACTAATGGAGTAAATCCCGTTTGCATTGAGTACCATAGAATGCGTTCAAGCCTACATCAAATAAGTACCTATATATCAGAATGTATACTTACAGATACGTTCCAAAAAGCCGTGGCTTTAAATATTGGCTAGTCAGCAAACTGGTAACGTTACTGACTTCTCATTATCCTTACTGTACTTTGGAGGCTCTTCACATTTTTGACTGCATATTATTTCTTGTTAATCCTGACTTTAAAGGAGATTATTTTGAAGAAACATAGACATATTAGTCTAAAACCACTATATAATCTATCTATATATATCAATAATTAAAAC
The DNA here is from genome assembly GCA_949629185.1 of Apamea crenata. Classification (NCBI taxonomy): domain Eukaryota; kingdom Metazoa; phylum Arthropoda; class Insecta; order Lepidoptera; family Noctuidae; genus Apamea; species Apamea crenata. The sequence continues at coordinate 3,497,040 of OX451375.1, forward strand.
ATTACACAGCTATTGAATAAAAATATGAGACAATGTTCATAGACTCCAGCGTTCATAGAACAAGTTTTAAGACTGCAGTTGCGTTTACCATCATTTATGAAGTGTTACAATTCTATTCACATCATAGAAGCCTCGTTTATCAACCGAACAGTACCTATTACAATTCTGTAAGTACTTACATACGTATTCAGTATCAGGTGCAGCCTCAAGGTTCACAATTTGTAATTTAAATACGTTTAGTTGAATTCGCGCCACCGCGGCAGCCATTGTTGATGCATCTCCGCCATGACAGGTGACGTCATAATATTCAAACGTTCTTTTGTTTATATTTAAATGTTTGTTAAGGTAAATTGTTTTAAGTATTTGTTTAGTTTGAATATGTATAGAGTATTTTAAAGTTTAACGCATTATTTACTTTTCAGTGAAGACTGCAGAATTCATTTCTTTGTTTTTTTTTTCTTTACTGTGGGTTTTCCTTTTTTTAGGGCAGTTCCAATTTCATCTTCAATAATTTCTACTTTTATTACCTTGCCAAGCTTTTATATGACTTTAAACCTCTAAATCTATCAGTCGATAAACTGAATGCAAAGCATTTGTAAGGATATTATAAGCACCCTAACACAAGTTAAGATGCTTATAATATCCTTACAAATGCTTTGCTCAGCTTCAGCTGATTTCTTGAAGCGATACGAATGTCATTCTAACTCAATGCTAATATGAAAATTTTGTAATTAAATCTAGATTCTTGGAATGGTAGATTTGTTTTTCAAACCTTCATAATTATCCACACTATAGGTAGGTATATTGATTATTTGGATTCTGATCTCTCTCCGGTCGAGTCGGATTGCCGTCCCATCGGACTATGAGAGTAAAGGAATAGAGAGTGCACCTGTGTTTACTCACACTGTGCACTATAATATCTCCTGCGTAACTGGCTAATCTCCGTTGAGATTGGCCACCGTGACCAAATCGGTCGGGAGGCTACTATATTGATTTCAATGTATTAGTAACTGCGTACGGTTTTATTCTTTCACTAGGAACTGAATCTCCTCATTATGATCCCTACCTACACAATCTTCATTTATTTCGGCCTGTATTAATGCATGTTCAGTTCTGTAAGCTTGCTCTCTAAATAATCTAACTTCTACCTCAAAGAAATCTATTTGATCTTTCTGATAAAACTCGTTTCTGTAACCGCAATTCTTATAGTCATCAAAACACCAATTCAAACTCTTAGAAAATCTAATTCCCTCTCACCACCTACACCCCTGCTTACTCCCCTCAAACACCGTGTATCTAAACCTCTTATCGCTGTATAAGAAGCCACAGACACGTTGCTACTTACAACGGATATGCCACCGACAATTGAGTTCCGCTCCGCCTTTACTGAGAGAGTCGTTCCTTTGGCTGTATAAACCGATTTTAAGACCAGTTTGTGTGTATTTCTTTGTATTTTTAGATGATTATTTTGTAGGTAAAAAGATTGTAGATTTTTAATTTAGAAAGAGAAGGATATAGATGTTTCTTCGCATGTCTTGACATAAAAGCTCATTATCACCATCAACCTTCTGCTCTTTACCAAATGAATGTATTTGTGGTTAGCGCAACATGTCTTCTTCTTCTATACGATATCTCTGGTCACCCTCATCTCAGTAGTTAGACTCACCTCAAGTTCATATTCTTTATTTGCGCTCCAGAGAACATACTCGTACAAGTTGTCAAGTAAACTTAAAACAAAGTAGGTCCCAATATTAACCCTATTGGGATCAGCAAAACGTGAAGTCTTTTACCCTACATATGCAAGATTTCTATACAAAAATATATCAAAATATGACACAGCTTAACAAATCAATGGGCACGAAGTATCACAAATTCAGTGCGACACGTGTCTCCAAGAAGTGAGCACAATAACATCTGAACAGCTTTGTGAGAGCCTCGGCGGCGCTATGCGGAGAACGAGAGTTTTGCGATATTTTGCGGGACTGAACGAATGAACTCCTCACCTAGTCCCCTAGTCCATTCAAAGGACTAGTACTTAAGTGTAAGGAATCATTTTTGAAATAAGTACGACAAGCAATGGTAATCTAGGGGCTGCTGATGATAATTAAGCGTATAAGGTTGATGATAAACATCACGAAAAAAAATGACTGTGTAGGTGGAAGGCTTAGCTGGAAAGCCTTATAATGATTGCTCTTACGCTACCTACGCCAAAAATATCAATCAATTCTGTTGGTTTACTCCATATATCAAGCTCATCACTCAAATACTGCCCTTTTAATCTATCGATATCGTATGCTTTCAAGATTATTTATTAGAAATTCCAAGTTTCCATGCACTATTTTTCTAACCGCCAATTACTAGCATTATATCCCGAAATTAAGTCCAAATCCATCTTTTTTAGAGGCTATTAAACTAGCATCTAGTTATAAACTAACTATTGGAACAATTAGCCTATCTAGTATGGGCTAACTGTGCCTACATTTTGCTCAATGCTCGATATAGGGCATTCCCAAGTTGCGCCAACAATACCTGACGGCTTTCCTAACTCTAAAATCACTAAATGTCATACAAATTCAGTATTGAGCCCACGTCTCTAAGAATACACACAATAACATCACGCCGAGGTCTTTGTGAGGCGGACACGACACGTCTGTCACCAACAGTGCTATGTGGATGAACGAGAAATAAAACGACATGGAAGCGATTTAAAGACGGCTTTTATTTTCGCGATAATATTTGGCTTGTTGTTATTATGTTAGTTAAAATTTGAGACTGATTGTTGTGACTAACGATTGTTTTGATAAAGATGGCATTCTTGTTTCACCTCTTGGGTAAATAAATAGATGTGTCAGCGACCTGGTAATTCTAACCAGCGAATACAGACAGCCCAGACATATTTTCCACTGTAGAATCTTTAAGTTAAGGTAAGGTTAAGTTTAGTTAATTTTGATCTCAACTTTAAACACGTTTGTCAGGATGAAAAGTTCGATGATTGATCTGCACCTTTAATAAATACATTTTGACCTAAGAGTCTCCAAATCTTTTACTGTTTAGTTTACTCTCCAAATCTTTTACTGTTTAGTTTACTCTCCAAATCTTTTACTGTTTCATTTGAGCACGCTCGTTCCATCTTAGACTTCATCCATCGCTTTCCATCAGGCGTTATTGAGGGCAAGAGCGAGCCCATTCACAATGAAAAACTATTAACCTTTAACTCACTTTGAACCACTCCTGGGTGAAGGGTTCCCGTCGAACCTCAGTCAATGTTGAGTCCAAGACGACAGCTTTTCTTAGTCCTGCCTTTGGCGGACTCCTCCTCATTCAAAACTCAACACAATATCGTATCCATATCGCAATATTCTCGTCTCTCAACCCCTCGGCCATCACCTGTTCAGTTCGACAATGTCTCCGTTCATTACATGGAGACGTTAAAATGCCGCAACTTGCTACCGATGGAAATTCAGCGGGAAGACATTGTGTTCCTCCACACACAATAGGGACTGACTCGAATAGGAATTGATTCAGTTTCTGTGACACAGAATGGGGGTAGTTTTCAGTAGATGTATGGGTATTGAAATGACTATAACTACGACTGTTTTCTAAACAGAATTAAAGATGAATAAGTAGGCTGCCCAGGAAGTTGCGAAGTGTTAGGCCAACAAATAAATGACTGTCGTGGCAGCAACACGAAGAAAAAGTAGGTAAAATGGTGACTACTGAGATGACGTCTAAAGTATGAAGGAAGAAAACATGCTGCGCCTCTAGCATAGCATGCATGCAAATCAGGCTATGCTATCAATAGGTATAATACGAGTTCGCGAACACTTTTTTCTTATTTGACAAAATTCCATTCAAAACAATTTATAGTTCTAAAGCATCCACAACTCCAACCCAAAGCGACCTATTTTGGGTCACATTCAAAACATTTACATAAACTTCTTCGTTCTTGTACACGACCTTTTCAAAAGTGGTTCAGCAGAGTTCAAGGTATTCCTGTCATTGTCAGATAATTATAAAATTAATGGTTAGCATGACGCATACTGTTTCGTACTAAAGGTTTACGGCGCATGTTATGTAGCTGTAAGGGTTTGGGCACACGACGCGATTTTGTGCAGGGAGAAGACGCGCGACTTATAAACGCTGCGTTTGTGTACCGAAATGGTTTTATGAAGCAAATGGTTTTGTATTTAAGTATCTATATTAATAAAAACGCGTCCTAAATGAGCTACAGACACGCGTTTTCACTTCATAATTGCGATTGCTGTTCAGATTTATTATTTATATACGGAAAACACATCAAACAACATAACATCACGCCTGTAATCCTCGTAGGGTTAGCCAGAGGTTACAGTAGCAGATTACTACTTCTATTTATTTATTTCGATAATTTTCAAGCCCGCACCTAAAGTGATATGTGAAGCGGTTGTGTTGAAACAAATATAGAACTGAATTTGAAACGCGCGTCTTTGGTTTGCAAAAAACGCGTAATGTGAATGCACTCCAAGTTACGCCCGGAGATATAATCATTTGAAATTAGGCGGCCATGACAGCTGCAATAACTCTTATGTAATAAAGGGTTAAGGTACCCAGTTGGTATGACAACTGTAAAGGAAATATTAACGCGACAGTGTTAACTTTTATGGTGTTGTCCTAGGCCGAGAACACACTCTTTTAAATGTTAATGTCGGTTAAATGATTTAGTTTGGCTCATAGTCTATATTATAGAATCCTGTTAAATTTAAGAGATTGAGGTTTCAGAGGTTAGAAACATCATCATGGTATGGCACTCGTGGGTTGCAGCTGAAAATCACCTTATGCTGTTATCTGACATTATGCTGAACTGAGGCCTACCTCAGTGACGACGCCCGTGTTCAGGCACTGTGGGATTGGACGGGTCACATCTATAGGATGCATCCAGACAGATGGGCCAGTCGTCACACAGTGGGTGCCTGATGTGTATTATAAGGGGTTTTTCCGGAAATACAAAAAAATCAAAATCAAAAGTCATTTATTCAAATTAGGCTGAGAATCAGCACTTTTTGAACGTCAAAATTACAAAAGACAGTCCCCCAAAAACGCTCGCCCTTCACCACTTCCTAGTGCTATCGCTGGGAAGAAGAAGTGGAAAAATATTTATAGGTGACATTAGTTCCAGTATTTCCAATCCGCCATATTTTATAGATAAAAAACATATATATAGCAGCATTTTAATAACGAATTACGGAGGACTATAAAATAAAACCGTGTCCTTTTTAACATCTACAAAATTCAATAAAATTAATTTGATAAACAGCGCCAACAATGGCTGCTATATGAAAAACAACAAAAGGTTGATTCATAGCAATTCTGTTATACTTTGTTAAAACAAATACTCAATTATATTTAACAAATAGGACGCCAAAGGTCGCCAAACGACTGTAGGTCGAAAGGATAAGCAAATATTACTGAAAAACTATGCAAATATCGTGTGATATATGTGATAACGACTCCCACATGTTTTTCGTATATTGTTTCATGCTATTAGAAGTTGCGTGGTAAATTACTTGGCTTTGGAAACATTATTTACAGTTTGCAGAGTTCTGCTGGTCTGTAAAAATATCACCATGAAAACTTTGGTGATGTGAGCTGTTAATAGTGTCAGTCATTAGCAATGACAGCTCACTTCACCTAAGTTTTCACGGTGAGATTTTTACGGAATAGATCGCCAGAAAGCAAGCCTTCTTATTGTTCGAAATTTCAAAACTAGGCGGCCAATTCAGAAATATTTACATAATAAGTATGAACCAATTGATTCTACATAAAGCTCTCCGTACACCGACCATTTCCGACCCCACTAGTGGCCAGTGATTGCCACTGACCACTTGTTAAGTGTATGAAAAGTGGATGTCGCTAACCATTCGTTGTGACCACGCGAGGTTCGAGATATCTCAATGAATAATTCTAAAAAAAAAACAATGACCACAATTGCAAAGAAAAACTAGAAAACAGAGCCCACAGTAATACGTATTTTTTTTTGGTTCTAATTAATACAGTTTTAATTTTTGATAGAGTGGCAGTCATCTGTAGCAGAAGCTAGCAAATATGACAAAGAATTATCTTCATTTAGATGCACATGCACTAGATAGGTCCGTTCAAGGCCACATTAAAAGATTCAAGATATGATTTAACATCACGATTTTTAACTCCTAATGTTATTGCAGATCACGAATATTGATCATTAACCGTGCTCCTTAGATATGAAGCTGTTTCGTGTATGAAACTTAAACATGAGACATTGAAGCAACATGACTAGTTCTAAATTAAAAATATTATGTCCATTTTAAATCCATAGATGTCCTAAAAGTGTGTAAAGCTTCGGTTCTAAAAGAGCAGTGACCGCCACATAGCGTCTGCAATTCACCAGCGAATGACGTCTCTGAAACGTTATTTATGATAGGAAGTTGGTATGTTTTCCTAGAGAGGTTTTTGAGCCATAGCTTTACGGTGTCAAAAATTCTACTGACTGCATATAGCAGCACTAAATGGGAAGAAACATACAAACAATAACAAAGAAACATATTTATGTCCAACCAAAGGGAATTCTTATATTATATTATAATATAAGCATGCCAGTGACGAGAAGTCATTGATTGTCCAAAAATCGCTCACCGCCAAGAAGTTTTCAGTTCAAAAACGATCGCCATATGCGCCTGCCAAAACGTGATGACTATGTCGATGTCCCCTAATATCGTTCTTTGTAGTCGTTTTATTAAGAAGCCTGTTAGTTCAGCATTCAACATTCATAGATAATGATTTAGCAACATTAATTGACATTGACACGACTTTGACACCTTTATCTATTCGAGTGTTGCGTAAATGTCAAAAGTATCTATGCTAAACATGTTTAGGCATTGTCCAATATTACTATATGTGTATATTATTTATATCAATCAATTTGGCCTAGCCTTTTCCAAACTATGTTGGGGTCAGCTTCAAGTCTAACCGTATGCAGCGGAATACCAGTGCGACTGCCTATCTGGCAGTTATTGGATAACATGATACCCCTTGGTGAGACTGGTTGTCAGACTTTTGGGCGTCTGACTACTTGTAAAGACTGTCAAAGATCTTCGAATGACCGCCGGGAACAACGGCTTAACGTGCTTTCCAGGGCACGGGTCACCCATCCACGAACCGACCGCGGCAAGCGTTGCTTAAGCTTCATCGAACCGTGCGCCTGTTATCATTTAGCCACCAGCCCCTCCGCACCATTGTATATATTATGTCTATATATTTTAATTGTTTAAAAATAATAATAAGCTCCTGGTTAGTCTCACTGCAGGGGAAGGAACTAGCATTGATCACGCTTGCGTACTGCGTGGCGACGAATTCAAACCATTGAATTCAATTTTCTTAACGGTGTTTTTTGAAATGAAAATATTATTCGTTTGCGTCACCGACGACATGCTAATCAATCAATCAATCAATTCATTTATTTTCAGATCATAAAATCCAATTTGTAATGTAAGAGTACCTATATCTGTAGCTATGAGTGTGAAGTGTTGCATAATCAGCCTATAATGTTCCCACTGCTGGGACACCTGCCTTCTCTCTGTGAGAGGGAGTGGGCTGTAATCCATACAGGCCCGTGCGGGTTGGTAGATGTCACATGTCTTCGAATTTTTGGTTGTAGGACATGCAGGTTTCCTCACAATGTTTTCCTTCACCGTTTTGAGAGCAGTGGTGGGGAAATATTTTACACAAAGGAAAGCGCCGTCTCTCAGAAACTACGTCCTACAACTCCCAATGACATATTTTAATTAATTATTTTAATTTTAAACTTTAAATTTTACAAAAAAAAAAACACTGTTATGAGAGGAAGGCCGATGAAAAGATGGATGGATTGTGTGAGGAATGATATGAAAGAGAAGGGAGTGAATGATAGCGTGACGGTTGACAGGGGAGAATGGAAGAAGAAAACGTGTTGCGCCGACCCCAAGTAACATGGGATAAGGGCAGGAAAATGAATGATGTCGCCAGCGCGCTTGACTGCATATATTTTTTCCACCAAAATACAGTAAGTTAAAGTTTTTACGTTTCAGACTTTAATAACCATAATAATGTAGAGGCAGGTCAGTGTCTGTTATTCTGCTCAGCAGTCAATAACCTAAGATACACCGTGAAATATAAAAAAATATGCATTGTGACACAGTTTTTCATTAAAATTATGTAAATGAATAAACAAAAGCTCGCGTTTTGCATACATTGGTCCGCAGCTGAATAAATGACAGACGTTTATATGAATTTCACAAGTACACATTCAATGTTTATAAAAAAATAATGGTTATGACAATATTTTTGCAATTTATCGTCTACGGGGCTATTCCGAAAAAAAATAGAAGAATTAATCTAGAAAAAATATTGTTAATCAATCTGCCTAGCATTTTCCCAATTATGTTGGGGATGGCTTACAGTATTACCGGATGCAGCTGAATATCAGCAGTTTACGTGGAGCGACTATCTATCTGACCTTCACAACGCAGTTACTGGGTAACCATTACTGCAAAAAAATAGCTAGTCAATTAAACCAAAATCATTTAATAAATGTAATAAATACAGATACTAATTGATAGCATTACCAAAGTTTTATAATATCTCATTTAGATCCTGGAAAAAAAACACAGCAATGATTTTTTCATTAAACCAAGGTATTATTCAGAGTCATGAAGAGGTTCTCAACTGTCCGAAAATGAACGATAATAAAGCTTTAACTCTCGGATCGAAGGATTTCGTAAAAGAATTGTGAAAACGCCAGTCAAAATTAAAAAATATTGACTCATTCATTATTTTGGTCATTTTATTAAGTACCTAGTGTAAATAGTTATATAATGTATATCAGCAGTTTATTATGGGAAAGAATAAATTGTGTTGACACATTCAGAAAATGTTTTTATGTTTTATTTTTACTAGTGTTATTAAGCTTATCAATAAATAAACAGAATCAAAAACTGATAAAATCTACAAATAAAAAAGATATCAGTTGAAAGAACTACAGCGATGAATGGCAAGCCAATCACCCTTTTTCTTATCTCAAAGATAGCACATAATTTTTAGACTAACCCTTTAAATTTTACATTTAAAGATCGGGCCCACGACTAAGAATATTATAATGAGTACCGAATTTTATCGAGTGCAACGTGTGTCAATATAATAGGACTGATAATTTATTTATTTTCGAAATTTTTCCGATTGTGTTTTGTTTTTATTTGGATTTTTTTTTTCGGCATATTCCGAAATATGTTATGGAGGCCGTACGAGATGCGTTTGAGTTGTGACGTCATGTCTTATTATTCATGGAGGTAATTTAGACCAATTTTAGAAATTAAAACTGTAATTGGAAAATACTTGGAGAAGGGCTAGGTAGATAAATTATGCCTGGAGTCTTTGTTTCTTTGGCTGGAGGATTGGACATTTAACGAGAAAAAAATATTTCTAAAACTTACTAAAAATTGTGCAAATGTTATCTTTATTTGATTTTTCCAACCCCAGATAATTTTATCGGAGGAATAATTTCGAATTTTGACAGTTCTTCCATACAAAAACTGTCAGATATACTCGTATTCCACGAATCTCGATCTGTCGATTGAAAAATCAGCCCAAAAGCAAATAATTCTTATTTTTATGCGAGTTATAGCTTGAAACATTAAACCTTTCCGGATCTTACATAAGATTTACATTTCAACGTTCCTTTATTATGAATTTTATATTTATTTATGATTGAATAATAAAACTTCTCTTCAACATTCTTAGTACCTAATATTCCTCCTATTTCATAGTATTGCTATATATTTTCTACTGTTTACTTAGTGGTTTTTCTCTCCCCAGGCTCCCGGAGGTGGGCGAGAAGGCGCCGTCGTCTTCGTCCCCGAACCTCGCGGAACAGCCGCTGGACCTCAGCGCCAAGTCTACCTCCAGCACCAGTGGAACACCACCTCCTGACTCCAAGCATTTGGATAACAGGTAAGAGACTTTTAACTGCCTCATATAATTATGTATTTGTAAAATTAAGCTCCTAAGAGCTGATGCTGTTTTATGATCCTGGTAACTAAAGCTCCCTCATCAGAAAATTTATTCCGTAAAATATTTTTAAAGGTGTTGGAAATGGCTCCAAGAAATGCAGTTACTTCTCTTGTGTGCGCTTCACTAAACTGTGACTCTTGACTGTCCCCCAAATTGCTTATAAATGCTGTTTGTTTTGTGATCTGCATTCGTTAATAGGGTGATTAATGATAATACCTTCTTCTCCGTGTACGCTGGCACGCCTGTATTTAAACATTTTGTTTTTCCAAAACTTTGCCACTCCCACGGCGTTGTCGGTGGCAGCGCAGAGGTCACATTGACTGCATGTTTTGGGGCACAGAGGGCAGGATAGGAGGTGGAGCATGGATTGTGACATAGCTCCACAATCACATCGTACTGCCGTTCCGCGCAGGCATCCCCCCTCTACCATTAATCCTAATAGCTTATAACTCATGAAAGTAATGATCAGTACACTTACATACATGTCTGAAAAACTAAACTTACCTTCCGTGGGTAGGTAATCAATTATTCATGCAGAACGTCATGGAAAGTTTTTATATATTTTTCACTAGCTTTTGCGCGCAACTTCGCCCGCGTGGAGGTCGGAAATTATCCCACGGAAACGTACTACCGGGTAAAAAAATATCCTATATCCTAACATAGGTCATAGTCTACCCATGTGCCAAATTTCATCCAAATCCGTTCAGCCAGTTAAGCGTGAAAGCTTAATAAACAAACAAACTCACTTTCGCATTTATAATATTAGTTAGGATGACACGAAATTGTTTCCTTAGGAAAAGTTGTTCAGTATAATGAGACACTAAGGTCTCAGATAACTAAATCAACAAGCTATCCTTCATACATTTTCCCTACCTCCTAGCCCAGACCATGGAAAAAACTTTTCCAACATAAAAACTAATTGTAGCCATCAAAGTGACCGATTAACTGAGGCTTTTATCACTTTAATCTAGGTAAACGCGCTAAATTGGATTACACATTAGCCGCTGGCCTTAATTTAATGCTAATATGCGTTTAGTTGCGTATATGTACACAACCTTATTTTATTTGACCATTATAGGGACAAATTGTTTGTGTTTGGTCATGAATTTTGTCAATAAATATGTTTTTGGGGACTATTTTACACTGTGGTATGGAAGCCAAACCGGCTCTGTCATTTTTGACTCTCATATCTGCCGGTCGATGCTGTAAAAATCTCACCGTGAAAACTCAAGTGAAGTGAGCTTGATGTGAGTTGTCAGTAGTGTCAATCCCTAGCATTATTTGGAATGACAGCTCACTCCACGCTCACTTCACTTAAGTTTTCACGGTGAGATGGTTACAGAATCGCACAGCTAATATTATATTTACGCACTCATGACTTTTGCTTGCTTTTGCCCTTGATTGAACTGATCTGGCTGATAATTTCAATGAACTGCTGACTCCTGCCCCGTTTTCAAATGTATGATGGTCTTTTTGACTCGAAAAACATTTCCATTTTCCATGCTTGTCAGATTTTGTTGTTAACAACAAAAGCGAGAATCCTTCTTCCTATCCTTAAAAAAAAACAGTGAATAAATTGCAAAATAAAACATCGAGGAAACTGAAAATAAAAAGAGCTATTTTCTTTTCTATAAGGTATCGGGAAATACGAACGAAGCAAGCTTAAATAGATTAATGTCTGGGAACGACATCCTCTTTGCTTATTTTGTGGCGAAAAAGAATCTGATTAGCTATCCTCGTTTTGTTCTAATCGATACTAGAAACCCATGGGGTGTAAGTATCCAGGTTTCTATATATTTGCCTGTTTTATACTAGACTAGCTGGGTCCCGCTGTTTCACCCGCATAAGTTTCGATCGCGTGGGAAAATCGGTCAAAAAGTATTTAATGTGTTAATCCTGGTTATAAACTATCTGTGTGCAAAATTTCATCTATATCCGTTCAGTAGTTTTTGCGTGAAAGAGTAAGAAACATCCATGCGTCCATCCATACAAACTTTTGCGATTATAATATTACTGGCTGCGCCCCGCGGTATTATAAGCTTCGATCCGTGGGAAAATCAGGATAAAAAGTTTTTTACGTGGTAATCCTGGTTATAAACTATCTGTGCCAAATTTTATCCAAATCCGTGCAGTAATTTTTTCGTGAAAGAGTAACAAACATCCATTTCTCCATCCATACAAACTTTCACGTTTATAATATTAGTAGGATAGGTATACGATTACATAGATAAACTTACATCTTCAGTCTTCTCCACTTGGGTACATACTCTTTTGCTTCATTTACGTTCATACATCTGCACCCTAATTGCTAACGCACTATCAATTACAATCTGAAGCATTTTGAAGGATATTGCTAATCCATTGCTTCATATGTTCGAAAAATTTGTCTGCTCAACAACGAAAATAACGCAATGAATGTTGTTGAACTGTCAAAATGTAAGACATGGCTGCTGTATGTTGCGCAACTACCCCACTGGTCATACCGACAAGCCCGGCTAGATATGTTTATACTTATTGAGTTAATTGCTTAGATTCAAATAGAAGTGATATGTGCTGTTATAATTTTGGACGATGGTGATGCCGCGACGAGACTTGTTCGTCTTGATTTTTATCTTTTGGGGGCTTTCGATCGTGTAGGTCCTTTTTTTTTTTGAGGATGGGAAATCATCAAATGACCCCTCCCGCTCTGGGTGGAGCGGAAGGGAGTGTCAGACTCTTACTGACTAAAACCCACCCGTGTTCCTTCCTTAGCCCTTTCTGTTCCAGGGCAGCGGTAACCCTTTCGGACGATCCCGCTGCCCTGGCAGGCTTCGGCCCTATCGGGCCCCGTCATATCGTGAAGGTCCTTAAATGTGATTGGGCTTAGTTTATTGACCATTCAGCAGATTCCGATTTTAAGAAATTCCTACTAATATTATAAACGTGAAAGTTTGTATGGATAGATAGATGGATGGATGGATGTTTGTTACTTTTCACACAAAAACTACTGAACGGATTTGGATGAAATTTGGCACACAGATGTTTCTTAACTAGGATTAGCATATAGAATACTTTTTATACCGATATTCCCACGGGATCGAAACTTATGCGGGTGAAACCGCGGGGCGCGGCTAGTAGATAATAAAATATTAGGCACACGAGGCTGCAGATATTGTACGGAAAGTAATGGTGAAAGAATCTTAACACATAGATAAAACAGATAGTGTCTCTGACCACCTCTTCCGAGCGTGATTTAATCCTATGAAGAGCACGGGTGGTCCCGCCACGTAATAGACGATCTAATTCTCCAGCACAGCTCGAAACTAAAAATCATTCTAAAAAATCCACCCAGCACTTTACAACGTCGTGTAGCATTAACAATTCTTCACGCTACCGCCACAGCACCATTGGTCATAACACGATCGAAACATTCGCAACGGGCTCGTAATAATCCTACTTCCTATTGAAACCTACTTGGATAACACAAACAATAGCAAAGTGAACGCACCCATAAAAACACGAAACTTTGAACGATCGACGCGGGTCGACGAACTTTTGACAGCTAACGCCATCACGTCCGCAGATGTTCATTTGACGCCAGTTTATCACGACAGTGTTCATTAAAAATAATATGACATTGTTAATTTGTTTTGTTGTTATTGTTTTGTATCGGGTTCTATTATTTTGATGGCTGTTATCTGAGTAGCTGTGGAGATAATAGTTTTGTGGGAGTTCTCATTCGTAGAATACTTAATGGCCTAGAAGAGCTACTGCAGCCTTCAGTTCCCTGTAAATGCTAGAGGATTATTGGTTTACCAGAAGATTAATTATTAGTGTCTATTGAACTCAATGGAAGTTCTGAAAACCGAACTGCACTTACACAAGCGTAGCAAAACTCCTGAGATAAGCTTTTTCGTATGCTATCAGAAAAAAAGTGCTCTTTAGCTTTAGCCTTAATATAAAAGTTCTTTAAAGTCTTTACTTATGTAGTTATGTCGTAGGCTTGGCTAAAGTAACAAAAAAGGAATTTGCTTAAAAGCACTGCACCCATCCAAAACGGGGAGAAATGGTCAAATATTGCAATTTTACATACACCTCGGATAAAAATACCAAGCTTGGAAAAAATTGCCCTAAATGTTTCATACCCCTGATATAGGGATAAAACACTAATGGAAATTGTCAAAACCACAATACTCTTAGTACAAAGTCGAAAGTCACTCTTGATGTACCCAAAACAGGCTATTTAGCCTCTCCCGTCAAAAATAAACCAACAGATTGCGAGCCGTCACTTTGCAGCATAGTTCCAAAGTGAAGGAACCCAACAGCAATGTCAATGCTCTACTTTAGCTGGAACAACATTGCCAAAGGCAAAAGTAACAAAAAGTATGCGTTCAAAAGCATTGCAAGCATGAGCAAAAAACGCACAAAATATTGACGTTTGACCGTTTTTGAGTGGACAAACTGTCAAAATTTCTAGTTTACTCGAATAAATATATCTGGCTAGAAAAAAATATCCTAAAGGTTGCATACCCCCAAAACAGGGATGGAACACTAACATTCCATAGACAAAAGTACCCAAAACTACAATCTCCTTTAGCCCAAAGCGGGATATCAAAAAGACTATTTTGCTAAAAATAAACCAACAGATTGATAGCCGTCAGTTTGCAGCATAGTTTCAAAGTCAAGGAACCCATATCTGCAGCAATGTCAATGCTCTACTTTAGCTGGAACAACATTGCGAAAGGCACAGCGTTTATCGCAAGCCCTACGTTCAAAGACTTCTTATTATTTGCTGATTCATGCGTGATGAAATTGAAATTCTTCACTTTTTATGATAACTCCTTAAGTGTTTGTTTTTAAATAAAATATTGTTTTTTTCTTCTGCAGGATTCCTTTGTTTTTATCATGAGGTTGTTATAGTTGGAGGAATGGTTATGATTGATAAGATTGGAGTGGATTTCATTTGAGATGTAGCGCCATTTTTGGCAATGACAACATATTGCAGGGTTGTTTAATTCTATGATGGAATTGACAGTAAAATGTTCCCATTAAAATATCTTGACATTTATTTTGCCTTGCAGCCTTGCCTTTGAAGGTTTCTTGTAAACCCTTGCCTATAAAATATAATAATAATATAGATTATATAAAATAATTATTTTTCGCCATAGTCCAATTATTATAACATTAGAAAAATAACGTCAAAATAACGGCAGATATTGTTCAATATTTAAAGTCTTTTTTTTTATGTTAAAGGTAAATAGATTACATTGCAATGTATTTATTGTGAAAAAACGGAGTTTATTAGATATAAATAACGAGAGGGTAATAATAAACGTTATTTATATAATGTCTATGATAAATGGGCTATAGTTTCCTTATAATGCATCCTTTTTATCTACTTTCTTAAGAGCTTAACATGCATCTGTCACACCTCAAGTTTTCCCGAGATTTTTCCTAATTTTCTAAAGTCTACAAAAAATCTACAATGAGTGCCTTAGCTTTTATAAAATTGGAGGTAAAATAAAACCCGGTTCTGTCCAAAAGAAAAATCTTTCTTGGTTTACCATACAAGTTCAGATTTGTAACTATCTTTCAACAGACCTCTCAGAGGGTTCAAACACAGAAAAAGATACAGCTACGCTTGCAAATGAAGATAGTTGCAATCTTAAATTATTCTACATCATAATCAGGATTAAAACTGTAACAGTCTCACATTCTACGCAAAGCCACTGCCATCTAGCGGCTGTAACCGGTAAAGCAGGTTTTCGCTCCGATTTTATCAGAATACAAGTGTACCTATGCACCTGTTAAAATCACTTACTTTTGTTCTTAGAGACATTTACGGGGGGAAATGGGGAAGGGGGGAGGTCTTTAAAGGTACTTACAGAGTAGTAACAGAGTATTTCCAATAATGAATACGGCATTGAGGAGCTTTACTCCGCGCAATTGTTTTTACGTGACGCGAATGAGTTGAGGAAAAATATAGGAAGTGTTATTGTAGTTTTGAAGTGTTTTGTCCTTATTTTCCTTTGAATGTAGATGGGTAAGACGTTGGGTGAGCAGAGTTGTATGTAGGATCTAGAAACTTCATTTGGATATCTGAAAATGGAGCGTCTTTTCCAAAAACTTTTAAGGCGCTAGTATAAGACATCGTTCTTTGATACTTCATCAATAAGGTTCGTTTTTGGCACAAGATATAAGATTATGGTTTCGGCTTCAATAAAAAAAAAAATCAAAAAGGTTTGGTAAAAGCAATCAAAGTTTTGACAATCATACCTACTGTTGCCAAAACTTCGATTACTGTTAAATGTTCTTTACTTTTTATTGATGCTAATTAACCACAGATGAGACAGCCACGCTGTCACACAAAGAATCGATATAAAACATCACAATAATACAATCATCTCGGAACCACTGACCCCGCTAATTTCCCGTCTTCAACAAAGTTATTAAACTCATAATTGCCTCTCGATACATTCATATAAAAACCCACTACGAACCGATATTATGTATATACAATACTAAATCGATAACTGAATAAATTCATTCTCTGGGACTACGATCTGGGTCGCATGACTCGCCAAAACAAATAAAAATGCACCGATAGTCTGTTGGAGCATCGACCTTGCATCCTCGAAGATACAGAGCCAAGCAAAAACACACCCTACCACCCAACAACATAACCGAAACTCCTTCGAAACGCTCCTCGAAAAATAAGAAAGCACAATTCAAGATGAAACCGAAGACGACAGCTGCACCCAATAAATTTTATACTCTATCAAAAGGTAGTAAAGCTGAATTTCGTTTAGTGTGTGACCATAGGGAATATGATAAAGATGCATTCATAGTGGTCCGTTATCGGTGAGACGGAGAGTAAATATTTCGCATTTCGCGTTATCTTGGATTAAACCGGCGACGTACAGTTTTGAAATATTGAATTTAGACGATTGTGGGCCGTTGACCATTGCAGCCCATTTATGAGTCAGAGCGTAGTCGTCATATCATCACGATACCTACACCTCACGTCGCAAAGGATGCAACTGACGCCTGAATTCACTTTCGAAGGAACGAACAAAAAAGATAAAAGGTTCCTTTTTTCTTTTGTGTCTCAGGGTTTCGTTCAGTATGCAAAGTTTATTGATTTATCCCGTTGCATATTCAGGACAGCGTCTACATTCTTTTGAATTCTTTCGGGAAGAAAATGTATTTATGAAAATATTATTTTTACTGGCGGGGTAGCTTTATTTAAATTATACGTGTGGGTGTGACGTCTATGCTTACACACCGGGGGTTGTAGCTATATACCTTCTTTTTGGAAGACGCCCTATAAAAGCAATGAACTTTGCAAAGCTTGATTGATAACTCCTTTAATTTTTTTTTTTTTTTTGCATAAACATGTCTTTTCTGGCTTGCCTCCTAGTAATAGATGGGACTTAAACATAACTGATGAAACTGGCGAAGGGTGTACTATACGAACAACTCTGCCTTACCCTTCGGGGATCACAGGTGTGATATTATGTGTTCTAGACTTCTGTATTAAGGACAGCGTTCAGTCTAACTATTATTTCTACCCTTGACTATCATGTTTAATTAGATGCTCATGTTAGTTTACTTTTGTTGCAGATTGAAGCGAGCGGTTATGGAAAGCGCCAGCAATAGTTCTGGTCGTCGCGCGTATACTGAAGAGGAACTCCAGTCAGCTGTTCGTGACATACAGTCGGGCCGGGTGGGCACCCGCCGAGCCGCCCTCATCTACGGCATCCCGCGCTCCACGCTGCGCAACAAACTGAACAAGTTCGGCACCGTCGTCGACAACGCCGACTCCGACAACGACAGCGATGCCGACCGCGCTGACTCACCCCCCTCCGTCATCCTCAAAATACCCACATTCCCCCCGCCAGACGACAAGAGCCCTTCCCCCGCTGGACAACACCAAGCCCCCATCGCGCCAATAACTCCGATGCTCCCCACGGGGCACGCAGCCTCACTCAAGGGACCCTCACAGCTGCTACTTCCACCCTCAGTGTTCGCCGACCCACCCTCAACACAACACCTCTTCACGTCCCTCAGTGACGTTATCGCTAAAAGCATTAGCCAGAAGTTCCAGCAACCCTTAGATAGGCAGCACCACCAGCCTAGTGAACTCATGTACGCGCGAGGCCCTGACCGACACGTGTCTGTCATCAAGACTCCGCCTGATAACCAGCGCTACCCTGCGCCCGGCAACTCTAAGCAGATGCCCAACAACAATGGCCAACCGGCCGCTGGCGGCAAGGGCACAAGGCCCAAACGTGGCAAATACCGGAACTACGACCGCGACAGTCTCGTGGAGGCGGTGAAGGCGGTGCAGCGCGGGGAGATGTCCGTGCACCGCGCCGGCTCCTACTACGGCGTGCCGCACTCCACCCTCGAGTACAAGGTCAAGGAGCGCCACCTCATGCGGCCGCGGAAGCGCGAGCCCAAGCCACCGCAGGACGCCAACAAACCGCAGCCACCAAAGCCGCCGCCGCCGAAGCCGCCGACGAAGCCATTCTCGAACGGCCTCAACGGGCCGGAAGCTCCGGGCTATCCTCCCGGCTACCCGTTCTGGCCAGGCAGTGGTTTCCCACCGCCGCCCGCTCCCGATTTGTACGCTTCGCACATGATGCGACGATTGCGCGAAGAAGCGCCACCGCCCGCTAATGGCTCGTTCCTGGAGGGTATCATCCGGTCGAGCCTGGAGCGGCCCGCGCTGATGCAGCGGCTGGCGGCCCCGCCGGGCGGCGAGGCGCGCCGGCCGCACGGGCCGGACGGCGACGAGCCGCCGGCGCGCCGCGCGCGGCTGGACAGCTCGGACCAGGCGCTGGCGGCGGAGATGCGCGAGGCGGTGCAGCGCCTGCGCGCCGACAAGCTGCGGCCGCGCAACGGCACGCCCACGCCGCCGCCCGCGCCGCCGGCCGAGCCGCCGCCGCTGCCGGCCGCGCCGCCGGACCGCGCCTAGTGCGCTCCGAGACGCCCCGATCTCCTCAGTCTTTGTGATAATATTATGTAAAGTACATTCCGCCGGGCGGCCGCCCGCTCGCCGACTCACGCTAGTGCAATACGGCCCGCTGAGGTTTGTCGTCCGAGACTCGCGTTATCCGTGTATACTGTTGTAGTGACAATAACTTAGTCGCAGGCTTCTCCTCGTATCGACGTGTGTCGGGTGACGTCATCGTTCGATGACGGCTTCCTCGTATCGGTATGTAGTGTCTCCTCTTTATGTTTCCGCTTCCTCGGTCAGTCCGGACAGTCCTCACACACACGTATCCACATCGACACATAATCACCAAATATCACAATAGTTACCTAAAAGTCACAACCAGTTCAATATATCACAGCTTTACTAATGCAATATCACAATATTATAATAGTGTTTAGTGTCCCATGACAGAGATTCGGATGCCGTCGGTTGTGGCTTGCAGTCGCGTTTGATGTACCTAACGTAAACCTTAATGACTAATCTTTAAATTAATACGAGTAGGTACCTATTATGGAATTTCTTTTCTTTTCAACTCCTCGCTTACGTGACGATCAGTCACAATCTGATTATTTTATCTCCTAAATTCAAATTAGAACGAAACCTTTGTAGAGTAGAACGACACTGCACGTTGCAAGCGGCGCCAGGGTTGTCCAAAATTCACGCAAATCCAGAGAGCCTCAAATTTTGACCTTGTTTTTAAGTAAAAGACAACCAAAAGTTAACGTTATAAAATTAACTATTTAAAATAATTTTTAAGTAATTAAAAAAAAAACAATGTAACAAATTAATTATAAAGCTAGCTATGAGTGTAAATGTTATCGATTTTTAAGTGAACTATTGCAGATTTTGTGCGGTGTTTTTATAATTAGATAGGTAATATATTGAATGAAATTATTAGCGCTATTGGCGGGTAGTGCGGTTGTGGTATTGTTGGTCGCGTCGCGCGTCGCCGTCGCATGTCGCGTTGTCGCGTCGCCCGCGCGACAGAGGCAGGGCACTAGTTGTAGACGGGATGGCGTCTCAACGGTCGGCTGAGCTTCGCCTACACGGAGCTACGTTCGGACTTATGTGCAATTATTATTTTGTATAAAATAGTAATTTTAACTGTGTCTAAGCTAACACGTGGATTTCCATATTACTGAATGTGATATTTAGGTATTACGAGTGCGGTTTGATCACGATTTGACGACCTGCGGGGACCGCCGGGCCCCATCATTATATACACGTACGTACATTAAATACATCTAGTGAACTTATATATTTTATGTACTATTATTGTATCTTAAGAAGATAATATTCTTATTTTTCATGGTCCAAGTTTTAAATGTTTTATCGACTATACAAAATGTGGATAATCATTATTATATTCTTGTCGACTTTAAAAATTATAATTAGCCCAAAAATCCTCAAAAAAAAATTGATATCTTCAAATTTGTGAAATTTTTTGGTGTTCAATCAAAAATATATTATGGAAGTACGAGATGAAAATGTATACGCTCTCCCAGAATTAAATTTAGGTAAAAACTATTTGGATATAAAATTATCATACGATACTTATTGTAAGTTATGTGTACATGTGCGCCTCATGGAAATTAAGAAGTCTTTGTATTATGTATGTAATTAAAATATACATAATTATATTATATACAAGTTAAAATTTAATGTCGTACATTTTTCTTCGGAGACCACAAGTGATGTGCAAAATAGAAGTACATGAGATTGTACTCGACATTTCGACATAATATTATATTAACTATATTATCCTTCTCGGACCGAAACAAAACGATTTATTATATACAAGTGATATTTGAAGTCATTATCCAAAAACAAATACATATCCCCAATGGCGAGATGTCGAGCTCTCTCTTACAAAAAGGAAAAAAAAAACAAAAATTTTTATATTCAAAATTTTAAACTAGTCGATAGCATGTCTTTCACTTTTGTTTCTCTGTGCATAATTTTCGACGTCTTTTTAGCATTTAATCTTAAAAAAGTTAATCTATAAACGTTATGTGCATTTATCTGAGTGATGAATACTTTTGTATATTGAAAACAAATATAAGATTATTTACCGTCGTGTTGACAACCCTACCAACCAGACCGCATTTCGAAATTTGAAATGTAGAAAATCGAACAACTTTTTTTTCTCATAAATACGTACACGAATCTGTGTGTTATGCCTGACATTTGTTGATAGCTTAAAACAAAAAAGGTTATTTTGTGTAAGTTTGTACAGACATAGGATGGGACAATTTGCAAAGAGAATTTAGATAATAATCAACATTCCGTTTAGAATGTTATTAGATTTTTTTAATGAATAATATAACTATTTTTTTGCATCGGGAACAAATAATTATGTTGTTTAATCTTATTTTGTAATGTTAGTTAATTTTTAAGTGGCTTTATTTTATAAAAGTAACCTTTATATATGATTAATTGTCATATTATATTGAGATGTTATACATTCATTGTTTTTGTGCAAAGTGTTTGGGGTTCTATTCCCGGTTAAAGAGAGAAGCGACTGATACGTAGTAGAAAATCGCCGAGTGCTGGAGGCGCTGGCCGGTCGGTACAAATGGTATACACCGCCTTAACACTTAAAAATGTTATTAACAGTGATCTCTACTTAAAATAATCATCAAGGCGAGGCGAGCGAGGGAATCTTACTTAAATAGCGCATAGCGTGCTATATAACGTAGCATGCTATTTAACAGTTAAAATAATTTCCGTAAAGTTGATTATTTTTTGAGGAAGACAGGATCAAAGCTGCTGTTGTCAAATCACATGAAAACCAAAGGAGAAACGAAATATTTACAAAAAAACAACTGCCTCCGTTCAAATACCTCATTTCAAAATAGCGATGCAAAGTTATAACATAATCTCGAATCACATTTTCATTGGTACATAATGTAGTTTGGAAACAACAGTTTTTTTTAACACTGAAGAGGTCACTGGTTTATTAGTGAATCATTTTTATTGTATATTGTTCAATCATTTTTCCACATAGTTTAAGAATTTTAGTTAATATTGTAGAGTACTTTCAATTAAATAGGTAGTCTGTAGCAATTCTTTAATATTTTCTTGTTAATTTTTTTTCGTAAATGTAATAAATTCTCCGTAAGGGTTAGGTTAGTCTTGAACGGTCCTCAACTGGTCCAGGAACAAAAGACAATGAAGGGAAAGTTGCATTTTTAATTAAATCATTAATTATACCTTATGTAGCCGCGGCATTGCTACTCGTATCCGATACGTCCACCCTCGTGCACGTATCCGATCGAAGTGCAAACAATAACACAATTTTTAAATTCGACTTTCGAATTAGAGAATTCGAGTTTTGAATTTGAACGTTCCATTCGCGAGTTACTCGTAAAAGACATTGCCAGAATGTTGTATTACGAAGCATTTTTATGGACACAAGTTGTTTGTTTGTGTGACTGTACCTAACTTCGTGTTGCGGTTTCCAACTGTACACTGTGTCGCCGTGTTTGTTCGATCATACGGGAGATGTTATACTTAGTTAGTATTCTACTTAAACACTGTGCTTATATGTGTATAGTTGAAAATCGACGTTTCTATAAATGTAAGAATCACCTATTGTCGTCACTAATTGTTTTCCCTTTTACATCTTGTATGTACTTCTAGATGGTTAATTTTAAAACATTAATAATTATTGTACTATTATTACAATAATTGACTTATTATTATTGACATTTAGCATTATCGTGGAAAGGTATAGAGTATTGAATGAAAGTTTTTTTAATGTCTTGCTAGACGCAGTACGCGGATGTTTCAACATTCGCGTTTTTTTTTTATAAAAAAAATTATGTACAACAAGAAGCATTTAATTTTAGAAATATTAAATACCTATAATGTTATAAATTTATTTAAACCGATAGCAAATCAGGCATTTGCTATACCTATTGATGTATTTATTTTGAATTAACGCTTAACAATACTACATCACACTGCTGGGGACATTTTCTTAGAATGTTTTCTTTGCGTAAATTTATTATTGGGATTCTTTTTGTGATTTAAAATGAAATCAGTTAGGTAATGGACCAATGTATAAGCTAGATAAAACTGTTATTTCCTGAAGAATCGATAAAGGCTCACGTTTTTTTTATAATATATAAACTGCGAAATGAGCTAACAAGATCAAATTATAATATTGTTATTTAATTATTGAGTACAAGTTTTAATGAAATATTTTTTTTTTCAATATACCTTACTCGCCTCTTTATTTTTGTTATTTTGTTCCTTTAGTTTTTATTATTATTGTTTAAATCATAATCAGATGATTAGATTTCGCGTTTAATTTAAGCGACTCATAATTATTTTTATTATAAATTATAAAAATATTATATATCTTTCAATTCCTCAGTAAGAAAAGTGATGTTTATAGGTTATTTCAGAACCCATATCATGAACGAACGAAAATCGTAAAAATTGGCGAATAAAATGTGATTGGCACAACACTATTGTATTAAATCTAGTCAAATTTTTAGGATGGTGAAAAAATTGAGAAGCTAAGCTTACGATGATTCGACTGAATTTTTGATAAAAAAAAAAATTAAACAAACGTCCAAAACCGTCGCTAGGCGACTTAAAAAAAAGTTGATTTGAAATTGTGGAATTGTAGCCGATGTTTGTAAAAATACTGTTTTCTTACTTATACTGTAAACTTGAATAGGATGATTTGAATGACAAAATAATGTTTTTCCATACTTATGTAAAATCCTTTTATCTATAGGATCTTTATACCTTACGTTAAATATCATAATGAAATGGCTGGTTAGGCAGGTGTAATAACGTGCGAGGATATTTAAAACCTGTATACAATAAATTTCTTTCATTTGTTGAAATGTTTTATTGTTTTATTTCACGCACAGAGACTTTTTATGGCCTATATGCGACCTACAACTTAGCATATCAAGTAGATCTAAGTACATTCTAAGTACTCATCTAGGTAAGGTGACAAGTGTCTTGTACCTGCCATTATGAAAGACAGCTGTGGACATGTCACCTGTTCATAATTATTATTATAACGCAAATATTAAACCTAGCTTTCAAGAGCTTGGAGTATTCTCGCCTGGTAAATATTTGAATTGCGATTTTTAAGCATGAGTCAAAAAAATACAAACTTTGAAACAAAAATGAAAAAATACACGGAGCCTGTGCAGGAATCATAGCAGTAGTAAGTACCCATCTATTACTTAAATGACCTAAATCCGAGTTAGTGGAAATGAATGAAACGAAAGAGAAAAATATATGAAATGCAATAAAGTTTTGAGTATTGAGTATATTTTAGCACAAAGTACACGCCAACAGCAAAAAGTCATGACTTTAGTTTCAAGATTTCTTTTCAGAAAAACAAAATAAAAAAAATAATGCATTCATTGCTTTAAATACAAATTTTATAATCGACACCCTGTATATTTACAAATTAGAAAACATTCGAAAATGTCACCGATTTTAGCTGTTGACGGTACATGCCTATGTTGCATCAAAAGATACACACACACCTTCTTCCCAAGGGTGTAGGCAGAAACTACAGAACGCTAGTCGATACTTACATTACTCCTTTTGCCAAGTTTACGTTCATATCTACTATCAAAAGATATTATTACAAGCTTTTATTTTTTTAAGATCAAGTTAACCGTTCAACTTCTTAAGATCCTATTAATGGTCCCGAATTAAAGGTATCTGATTAAGTCCTGTTTTGAACTTAATTTGTACAGACGCCAGCAGGTCAAGCTACCCGAAACTGTCAAATTTTCCCAATCAACCTTGAACCTTAATAATTTTTCAATAAAGTTGAAAATCTATTAAAGAATTTTGACAGATTGTAGTAGCTTGATGTGCTGGCGTCTGTACCAGAATCCTGGGAAGCTTACGAAGGTAGACATTTTACAATTCTGAACCAACTCAAATTAAAATTTAAAGTACACGTCATCTGCCTAGCCTTTTCCCAACTATGTTGGGGCCGGCTTCCAGTCTAACCGGATGCATCTGAATAGCAGTGTTTTACATGGAGCGACTGCCTATCTGACCTCCACAACCCAGTTACAAAAAAAACCTCTTAGCCATAATCTTTGAGCTCCTCAAGTTCTGAGTTTAGCTACACGATTACCTACTGACAAATGCCTTCCAGTGTAAGCATCCATCAAGCATGTGTTATTTCCTCAAATGGTTATTTCAGGCACTAATCTACGTTGTCCTCACTGGACTTCAAAAGAGACTTTGACCCCTGAGTTCGTTTCGCCATTTCTTTATTTGTACCAGAAACATTGGAAGCCTGGCTAACCTATAAATTTACTTGTTTTTTCAATAATATGACGATGCAGTTAACCTATGCGTGTATACTGTCCATTGATATTGTAACCATAGGTTTGTTTACCAGCTTACCTAAGTAGGTAGGTACCTGTCTAAGGTCAGCTGCGAAAAGATGTTTTCTGCCTGCCAACAATTTGCAAAGATAAACATAGGTTACCATTAGTAAATATCAACGTAGGTACCTACGCAACATAATCCTACTAATATTATAAACGTCAAAATTTGTATGGATGGATGGATGGATAGATGGTTGGATGGATGGATGAACGTTTATTACTCTTTCACGCAAAAACTACTGAACGAATTTGGATGAAATTTGGCATACAGATAGTTTATAACCAGGATTAACACATAGGATACTTTCTATCCCGATATTCCCACGGGATCGAAACTTATGCGGGTGAAACCGCGGGGTGCAGCTAGTACAAGAATATTATTGTTTAATGGCAACACCTGGTACCCACCAGGTAACCAAAGCAAGTAAAACAGCATTCCTTAGAATTAACAAACGAGGGAAAGAAATCAGTAAAGAAAAAAAAAGTTCACTTTCAAGATAAAAGATGCTCAGTCAGTTTATTAGAGGATCGGCTGGATTTTTTAGTATGCCAAAATAGGAATTATTAGAGACTCGATTAAATAGATGCCATTGGTAAGTATCAAAGATAATTCTAGCTCACAGGGTCTGGAAGCCTGAATGCACTATACAGGTACCTACTCCATTTATTGTACTGACATTAGACAAAATAATAAACTCTTTCGAGATAAACGTATATATAGCGTAAAAAATAAACGTATAGCTTAGCGTAACTTAGTTCCGATAAATAACACCATTTACATTTTATTTTAAACTATAAAAAACAGTCATTTCAGAAATATTTCAAAATAACTGTTGTTATTTGGCCTTTATTTTAATGCTATAATAAATGGAGTATTGTTCACTGGTACTTTTGTACCAGTCCAGTTGTTTAGTCGCGGATAATTGCCCAATTCCGTCACAAATTCACAAATAAATATCCGTAATACAAAACTTAATGTGTAGGTACCTGCAAGTTAACCATTTTATAAACATTGTAAGAAGCTGAATACGATTGGCTGCCCCATAACTCCATCGAATCCTTAACAAATTACATGAAATTAAATATCCCCAACATTGTATAAATAAACGGATGTAATCTAGATAACTACCAATAAGTAGGAGAACAAAAAAAAAATGTCCCGCGGCCATTTTGGTTTCCCGCCAAAAAGACAAAAACGCGCGCTAATTTGACAGCTCGCGTCCACCAAATGTCATGTTATCTTATTCGGATATTTGTATTGAAAGAAAATATTGGCATTTACAGATATTTGATGGTGACTGGCATTTTATTGGACTGGATTCCGTATCAGTGGTTTTTTTTTTTCATTAAAATTCAGTCCTATTTTTAGGATTAATTAATTAGGCATATCAGGGCCTTTTATTTGACATTCTACAAATGGAGTTCATCATTCTTCTGCCCTTAACCCATTTTATTCGGGGTCGGCGCAGCATGTCTTTTTCTTCCATACTTTTCTATTAGTCGTCGTCTCGGTAGTCCCCCATCTTCACCTTTTTGTAAAAGATTTTTAGTAGGTATAGGTACAATTAAATAACTGACTAGGATACTAAGGTACGCAGACTTGATATTTATTACAGCCTAACTGCGAGGTAGGTAAAACTTCAACATATTTTATAAACACCTCGAGTTCAACAACTTCCATAGATCTTTAGTTTCTTTCATCGTTAATGTATTTATGCACTTTCTAGCTTTGAAGCACAGGTTCAACCTACTTCAGGCAAATTAGCAACTGTGCGCTATTTTAATTGTTGAGGTATTCATTGTAAATATATCCCTTTTTTTATAAATATACGATTTATATAAAAAAGGGATTTACCAAAACTATACGGAACCCAAAAACCCTCTAACAAAAAACATTTGCAAGGTAACTCCGACCACAAATAACGGACTTCCTTCACTAAAGCGTTATTTCGATCCACAAGCATTTTTCACGTTGCCAGCGGGCGGACCACTTGCAAGCAAGGCCGAGGTTTTGGTATTGTAAAAAAGTAAAAATTCCAAAATGGCCGACAGTTGCCACTTGAAAAAAATAAAAAGGAACCCGTTCGAAGCGGCACCAATTTGGTGGTTATTTTTGCTAAGGGCAATGAAACATCTATTTTTGTAAAGAAAATAATATGCTAGGTTTAAATGGACTCTGCGGTATATTTTAAATTATTGGTTACTTAGTTAGGTAGCATTGTATGTTTAGTATGTTTTTGAGTTATCCAATTAGAATAATGAATGTTCGCCTGGTTTTTTTATAGTTTTACTGCTACTGTTTGAGGTTTTAACAATAAACATTGGATATAAAAGTCAGAAGCAAAAATGTGGTCGATAATTACTCATAACCAGGAAAAATATTGCGTATTTATTATAGGTAGGTAGATACCTAATACCTTCTGTTGTTTTTAGCTTAATTGTATCCTCAAACTGGTTGCTAGGCCCTTTTTATCTCTAATAACAATAAAAATAAAACAATCCACGTTGTATGTACGTCAGTTGAATTGATGAAGTATTAATTAATAAACCTACACAAAACCACTATATATAATAGAGTGGTTTTGTGTGACTTCTGGAAGTCGGAGTAGGTGGCGAGAAATCGTGAAGCGAATCACATCAACCCCTGGACTAGAAACTACATGAGGACCACGACCGCTCTGACAAGAGTGTTGTGAAAAAGAAGACACAATACAGCATCTAAATACATGTGTACCTATAGATACTCTCCAATAAATAACGATTCCAATCTTACATAACTCCAGAACCTGCCCACAGCCAAAAAAAGAACATTCAAACTTCCTATCACCCCAAAAAAACCGTCAATGTATCTCTAACGCACATAAAAATAAAACGTACCTACCAACTCACACAAACACAACCTACCTAAACATTACATAAACCTACCTCAACATTAAAAAGTTCAACACAAAGAGTTCCGTCTACCAAAAAAAGAATAAAGAAATCTCCGTCCAACCCTGACCCTGCGCAAGCGCCGAACGAAACCGAATTCAGCCGAAATGAGCCGAATCGTCGCCAAAAGAGTAGCCCTGACCTTACTCTTGACTTGGTGCTTGTGTGTGTGCGTTTGTATGTAATTCGGGTACTTTGACTGGTTGGCAGTTTTTTATTTGTGTGAGGTCCAAAGAGTAGATGGGTGGGGACGGATATAGCCATGTAAAATTTGTTACGGAAGGTCTAAGCCTCTGAGAGAATTTTAACTATTTGGATAAAACTGTGGACTGAGGGAAGTAGCTGTAGGCAAAAATGCTGCAGATTTGACCAATGATGATGGTGAGGGTGTAAACTCCAAAACAAATATTGTCCAAAATAACGTATATAGATAGGATGGAGTAGCTCGCAAAGGGGGGCGTTTTGAAGCATCTTAGCACCAAAATTCTCTGACACAGCTCCTTCAATGTGGACCACATCATCAGCCAGTCAGTCACCAGGTCACACACAGTCATCAGGTCTTTAGGAGAAGGAATAAACGAAATATAATCAGTTTGTTACGCTTCTCTGTGCCAAGTTCAGTTCCTAGCTGAATCATAGACCTTCTGTAAAACCCTGACACTTATTGCTTTATGAGCTAAGTAGTGAAGTTGGAGACCAGAATCTGTTACAAACTTTATTTAACTTTCCCAAACTCTCACATCTGACCACAACCTACTCTATGCCATGCAATTCGGATACTTTTTGTCGGGAGTTCGTGCGATCACGCAAACTCGCACAATCCCCTGCACATGCACTGTGCACGCGTGTGTGCGCATTTTCGCGGCGTGCAGTTGTTTGGGCAATGCACTCTCGCGCACAATGCCACTGACCTTGGTAATGCAGCTGCGTATGGACGATTCGACCCGCCAATTCGGCGTCAGCTTGAGCCTTTTTTGTTTTTTGAAGTCTAGGATTTCGTGATGCATTAACTAAGGTAGGAATATACAGACGTGGAGCGAGATAGGGTTGGTTTTAAGAGCGTTTACTGACACTTCGTTAAGTTTAAAAAAACCTGGGCTTGTGTCTGATAAGGGTTTATTATCTCGATTAATCTCGTTAGGTATTTAGGCTAGAAGGAGGCTGAAACTGAGAGTCTGACATAGAGATGAAAGGAAGAAGAAGACATGCTACATAATCAGCATATAGTGTTCCCACGGCTGGGACACAGCCTCCTCTCTGTGAGAGGAAGTGGTCCGTAATCCACCACGTGGGCCCAACGCGGGTTGGTAGATGTCACATGTCTGAATTTTTGGGTCTTGGACATGCCGGTTTCCTCACGATGTTCTCCTTCACCGTTTTGTGAGCAGTGGTGATGAAATAATTTACTCAAAGTAAAGCCTGTCTGGGTTCAAAATGAAGACATACAACTCCTACTACAACCTACAAGTCTCGGCCGTACCTCTAAGCCACCACTGCTCCAAGAAATGCTACGCCGACCTCGAATAAGATAGAATTAGGCCAGGAGGATGATGGTGTAAATATGTGTGATGCAAATCACTTATTACGAGAAGGCTTCAGGGGAACTTAAAAGGGTAAATCGCCAAGCGGTTGGACGACTCGTCAAGTGACCAGAGAGCTGGCCTATTTTTTGGCCAAAGAATCAGCATTGCCATACAACGTGGCAATGCTGCCAGCCTTTCGGGCACGTTTACTATTGACAGCGATGCGGAAGAATTTTTTGATGCCCTTTGATTATTTCTCCTGCTTTTTATATACTTGTAAGTACATAATATTATTTTAAGACTGTTAGCTTTTTAAATTATGTAAATAGTTTGTTGATTATACTTTTATGAAGGTTATGTTTAATTAAAAAGAAGGTCAAATTCAGATTACAAAAAATAAGCTTGAAAAGAATCTGTACAATATAGCCCGCCAATCAGACATGTCGAGGATTTTATGACTCGACACGGATTGTCTGCGAATTTCGATTACATGCATCATGGGTTTTCAAAAAGGTTTTATTATCACGAAGCCAACTGGCAACGGCAAGTCGGTTACAAGACATGCGATATTGGTTACCTATACCTAATATAAATCTACACTAATAATAAAGCTGAACAGTTTGTTTGTTTGTTTGAACGCACTAATCTCTGGAACTGCCGGTCGGATTTGAAAAATTATTTTTGCATTCGATAGCCCAATTCTTGAGAAAGGCTATAGGATATTCAACATCACGCTATGACCCTTAAGAGCCTAGTAAAAATAAAAGAGCCAGAAAGAGAAGCGAAAACGTAGTGACAACGCGAGCAGGAGCTAGTGTTTTATAAGAACAATAAACGAACCACTTCTGCCTAACCCTTCGAGGATTACAGGCGTGATGTAATTGATATAACGTACGTGATTTACTTATATTCTATGCTTTTCTTTGGTATTTGGGCTAGTAGGATCCGAATGTGGCAACTACCGGCTACGATAGAATTTTGCCGGCCACGAAGATACAATTGCTGTTCTAAAGGTTGAGCATGCTAATCATACAGGAAAGCTTAAACTGAGTCTGTTTTATAAAAATCTCACCGTGAAAATTTAAGTAAAAATAATAATAATTATTATATTATTGATTTATATTTATAATATTATTGATTTATATTTATATGTAGACACTGTTTTGAAAGATCTACAACTCCTCAAACAGGAATTTCAATCTATTGGCTTGGACCTTAACCCTTCAAAATGTGAACTATACCTTTCTGACTTTACCGACAGACAATTGACTCTAGATAAATTTAATGCAATAGCCCCACAAATCAAAATTTTAGACAAAAGTTCACTGCACCTCCTAGGTTCCCCAATTTTAGAAGATAGTTTTTCTCCTTTCATCGATGAAAAAATTAAAAATTTCAACGACATTTCGGACAGACTCTCTAAAATTAATTTACATTCGGCATTCACACTGATTAGATACTGTTGTTTTGGCCCAAATTTTATATATTTTCTGCGTTCTTCCCCTTTATGGAAGCACTCACATCTGTTGGACAAAATTGACAATATCATTCGTAGCACATTAACAACCATTTTAAATGTGGCTTTGGACGACCGAGCGTGGCTTCAAGCCACACTACCCATCCGTTTTGGTGGCCTCGGCGTCCGCAAAATTACCAGTATTAGCTTACCGGCGTTCCTGTCCTCTGTCCACAGCACCGAAAAGTTGACCGGGAAAATCTTAGCCCCTTGCCTGGTTGACTCTGAAGTGCCTTGCTCGACCGACGCGGTGAACGCCTGGAAAGCGGCTTGCCCGGAACCAGATCGGCCCATAAACCCATCTTCCCAGAGACAGTGGGATGAGCCGCTCTGCAGGTTGGTACGGAATAATCTTCTCAATACGTCTACCAATCCTGCTGAGCGTGCCCGCCTGCTGGCTGTGGGTGAGTGGGAGTCGGGGCTCTGGCTTCAAGCACTCCCGTCACCCAACTTAGGCACTATGCTGGGTGACACTACCTTCCGGCTCGCTACCTGCCTGCGTTTGGGCGCTCCTTGTGGGGCTCCGCATCGCTGTCAGTGCGGTGAAGCTGTCGACTGCCTCGGACACCATGGCCTATCCTGCAGTAGGAGCGCAGGTCGGATAGCACGGCACGCCAGCATTAATGACATCATCCGTCGTGCTCTTGTCACCGCCGGGGTGCCAGCTGTTTTAGAACCCAACGGCCTGGCACGCGACGATGGGAAGAGACCAGACGGAATGACCATAATGCCCTGGAAGTTAGGCAGACCTTTGGTGTGGGATGCAACATGTGTCGACACCCTTGCGCCATCCCATCTTCCTAGCACGGTGGGCTGTGCTGGAGCGGCTGCTGCTGGTGCAGAAAACCTCAAACGGCGAAAATATTGCAACCTGATTGGGAGTTATATATTCGAGCCGTTTGGGGTTGAAACACTAGGGCCATGGGGTCCGAGTGCCCGCTTGGTTTTTCGAGATATCGCCAAGCGGTTAGTCGACTCTTCACATGACCAGAGGGCTGGCCTGTTTCTTGGCCAAAGAATTAGTATCGCCATACAACGTGGCAATGCTGCCAGCCTGTTAGGCACTGTTCCTGTTGACAGCGATGCGGACGAATTTTTTGATGCCCTATGATTATTTTGCTTATTTTTTCCCATGTACATATCTTTATTTTAATGTTAGCATAAATAATTAATTTATATTTATAATATTATTGATATTATGTATAATATTATTGATTTATATTTATAATGTTACTGTTAAACTGCATCAACCCAATGCTGGGCAAAGGCCTCTCCCCATAACTTCCAGCTCTTTCGATAAAGGGCTAAAGTGGGCCACTGGTCGTTCGTTTTGAACAGCTCGTCCCGCTATCTTCTACGGGGTCTGTCACGTAATATATGTACATTTACACCTAATATTGATTGAATTATAATTGGCAAAGAAAGACAGAAGATGGCAAAACAAAAATTATAGACTCCTATTTATAGATAATTATTACAGCTACATACAACATCTCATTCGAATTAATTCGCTGCAACTCATTAAACAAGTTAATTAGCCTTTGCAAATTGATAATAAAGTCGACTGATGGGAAAGGCTGCAGGCTATTTTGTACCATTGACTAATGACTCGAGTTTGTCACTTGTCAAACTGTCACTACATGCCAAAATGCCGTTTATTGTCATTTGACATTGGCATCGAACGTGTTTTTAAAAGGGTATTAATTAAATAATGACTTAATGTTTTGAGGGCTGATTTTTCCAACGCCAGATAATTTTATCCGAGGAATAATTTTGAATTTTCGACAGCTCTTCCATACAAAATCCGTCAAACGTCAATTTTATTCCACGAATAAAAGTTATCTGTTGATGGAAAAATCAACCCTTAGACAAGAATAAGGTATAATACACGTACCTATGTATTTGTGTTTTACACGTGTAGTCTTTGGTATAGCTTCACTCTAATGCATTATTGTACTGGTACAATAATGCATTCAGGATGCTGCTGGAGCTGCCACGCTTCTGTAGTGCCTCAGGGATGTTCGTGGACGCCTGGATTGACCGCTTCGCTGCAATCAGCCGCAAGCAGGTAGCGTCCTTGTTGCACAGGGTGCGTGCCAGTAACAACAGTCTCCTGATTGTCATTTCCAACAAACTGGATGGTCCTTTCATCTGGTACTTAAGTCAGCTACATGCTCCTGTAAATATTGGTAATGTCTACTAGCATAGTTTTTAAGTTTTTATGTTACTCACATCTTGGTTCCTCACCTTCTGTAATTATGGAATTGTATTCTGAAATAAAGAGATTATTATTATTATTAATAACGTAACATCACACCGGATTTCCCGAAGGGTAAGGCAGAGGTGTATATCTATTATAGTACATACATGACGTCCAGGTTTCGATTCCCGGGTCGGGCAAAGTGTTACTGGGTTTTTCCACCTGGAATTTCTCAGTAGCAACCTGGAGTCTGAATTTGTGTCCGGTTGACGGCAGTAACCCAAGCAGTCAGCATAAGAATCGACAGAAGATTTACGATCGGAAACTTGGTCAGGCTTTCTGAAACCGAGGGTGAATGACCTCAAATAACCTTAATTACTGTCATAATAAGTCAGTGACCTAATGATCTGTATTGGTCACAATTTAAGTGCACTAGTCCATTCATACAATGCGAGGGTCAAAGCATTTAGTAATCCATGAGTGCGCACTGAAAATGCACCAAATTACCACCAATCTACCATTATTGGTGAATTATTGTGTGATGGGGTCAAAAACTTCTATATACTTTGGTATATTTAATGACAATAATGCTATTTACATCCAGAATGAGGTGATCCAGCAAAGTACCAAAGTTGTGGACATAGCTCACAGAATAAGCAAGCTGAACTGGCAATAAGCCGGCCATATTGGCCGTAGAACTAATGATCGTTGGGGTAGACGTGTTCTTGACCGCGAATCGACAAACGTAAGGGAATACGCCCTCAGGCTAGGTGGAGCGATGATCTCCGCAAGGTAGTAGCTGGATGAGAGTTGAATGTCGTGAATGGCGTGCAATTGGAGAAGGCTATGTCCAGCAGTGGACTGCCGTACACGATGATAATGCTATTTATGTCGAGAAAATGATGAGTTTTCCTGACAAAACAAATTAAAGTTAACCCTTTTGAGGTGACGAGGTGAATTTCCACGACTAAGTACCTATAAGCATTCCGATGATAGATAACATTAATAATCACAAGGGATCCTACTCGAAATGTACTTCACTCTGTAGGACTGATGATCGCAAAATGGTTTTCTTTTGAATATAGCAGATCCCTTTTATGACATTTGGACGGCCAGGGTAGCAGATAAACTAATTCCTGTTTATCTAAATGTTTCCTTACAACTGAGGTTTCCCTATTTCTGAACAATCGTACATTATAGTGTTCAAAAATCACTTAAAGAAAAGATGCAAAATAATCTGCATCTCCAATTTTTTTTTATCCTAATCTAATCTAAAACCACCACTAGGAAGGTAGATACTTCCCTGAACCCCTCAATAATTCACCGGCTTCTAAACACAAGCCTGATCAAACTGACACATTATCCTGGCTGCACGAATCTAACCCATTCACCGCGACAGTGCATATTTAGCACAAAAACAACGATTAAACCTACAGCACTACAAAATACCGACGGGGGCACGCAAGCATGCTTCACTAATACAAAAATTACTGGCAGGTGACCACATTCGGCGCTAGTTTTAATAAAAAACATATTCTAGTTATAGACAGTTGTGGCAACAAAAAAAATATGCTGATGTTTTTGTTTGCGTTCAAAAAGGTTAGGTTAATGGCGGTGGAACCTCCTTTCTTGGAGAACGGAGTTGAGAAAGGACTTGTTTAGGCTTTATTATTATTTCATCGGCTACTTTATAGAAATATTGGGTAGGCTGATGATCGTTATGTTAAACTCTTAATTATGGTGGTTTCTGATTAATTAAGAACCTAAGTGACCAAGGTCGCAGTACAGAGGGGCAATTCTCGTAATTTTAAGAACGTTCAGAGTCCGATCTCAGTCTCAATCTGTCAAAAAACCTCTAATTTATATGTGTGTGTATGTGTGTGTGTGTGTATATTTTGACAAGTTTTTGACATTTGTTTGTCGCTGAGATGAGACTGCGACTAGATTTTAAACGTTTTAAGTTACGAGAATAGGCCTTCAGGTGGCCGATGAGGTAGACAGGTTTTGGAGAGGCGACGGCGAACTG
Organism: Apamea crenata; assembly: GCA_949629185.1. Lineage (NCBI taxonomy): Eukaryota > Metazoa > Arthropoda > Insecta > Lepidoptera > Noctuidae > Apamea > Apamea crenata. The sequence continues at coordinate 3,532,661 of OX451375.1, forward strand.
GATGATGTAGCGTTGAAAGACCTCCTACAAGGTGGACCACGGAGCAACGTGAGGTGGACCGATGTCCCGGTGAAGGACGTAAGACTGCGCTGGATGGGAGAAGCACAGAACTGGTCGAAGTGACCATGCTTGAGCCTATGTCCAGCAGTGGACATCTTTCGGCGAACATGATGATGATTGGCCCTGTGGGGAGCCTAATTAGGTATAAATATTATTTCCGCAAAATATCGTAAAGGGTAATTAGGGTTTAATGTAAGGAGCATAGTCCACAGCATTCCTCCACCTTCACTTACTTAATCATCACCAGCCTAGACTTTTCCCAACTAGGGTAGGCTCCAGTCTAACCGGGTGCAGCTGAATACCAGCACTTTACAAGGGGGGACTGCCTATCTAACCTCCACAACCCAATCACTGGGTAACGCAGACCCTTTGGTAAGACTGGGTTAGCAGACTTACGGGTGTTTGACTACCCGTAATGACAGTCAAAGATCCATGAATGACAGCTGGGACAATGGCTCCGAGGCATGAAGGGGTCTCGGAATGTAATGGATGATCACCCATCCATGAACTAACCGCAGCAAGTGTAGCTTAACCTTCAAACGACACGTGCGACTGTTATAAATTAACCTAGTACATAATCAGTCTATAATGTTCTCACTGCTAGAACGCAGGCCTCCTCTCTGTGAGAGGGAGTGGGCTGTAATCCACCACGAGGACACTGGGTCCTCGTGGCGGGTTGGTAGATGTCACATGTCTTCAAATTTTTGGTTCTAGAACAAAAATGGTGAATGAATGAATGAATTGAATGAATGAATTGAATGAATGAATGCATGAATTGAATGCATGAATTGAATGAATGAATGAATGAATTGAATGAATGAATTGAATGAATTGAATGAATGAATCAATTGAATGAATGAATCAATTGAATGAGTGAATGAATTGAATGAATTGAATGAATTGATTGAATTGAAAAAATAATAAATTGAATGAATGAATCAATTGAATGAGTGAATGAATTGAATTTGCCATGGTTTTTACACGATATTTTCCTTCACCGTTTTGAGAGCAATGGTGATGAAATAATTTACACAAAGTAAAGCGCCTGACAGTTTCAAAACTATGATCGTAAGTCGCGGCCGTTGCCACTGTTCTTTACCACAGATTACTAAATAGTTACTACTTCTTTACTAACCTACCTAGTAATAGGATACAATCTCATGCCATGTCTCTCTGACATCCGTCATTCCAGTTTCAATTAACCCAATGATCCTTATCTTCATGTTCAGTTGAATTCAGCATTTATTTAAGTACTTAAGTCATATTGGAAAAACTTCAGCCGTTTATTTACTTTAGCCTTCTACAAGGAAGTTCCCATAAATTTTCCCTTTTTACAACACAAGGAACGATTTACAGCCATAACCACACAACAATTAACAGAAATAAAGTCTAAAAAACCACTCAAACGGTTTCAATTAAACGTTTTTAACCCTAAAAATTAACGTTCCTGTGTCCATCGCATGCGCCCTGGGCATTAGCTCAATATGTTACCGTTTTCGTTGGAAATACTAATACCTTCGCGTTTTTGTGTTATTGACGGTGTTTTTTTTTTTTCAATATATAGAGAGGGCTAGAATTACGGAAATGTCATAAAGGAAAAATTAATCCTGTTATAATACTTATAATATTTTTTTGGATGTTTGTTACCGTGAAACATGCCAACTTTGCCCACTTTTTTCGAATAATTACAATTTTAATACGATTTTTCTATGGAGATGTAGATATTTTCCTTCATCAGCTACAACTGTAAGATAGTGTGCATGTGTTAGTATAGCTAAATTTACTATTATTCAACATTTAATTCAGTATTTGTTCGATTTTGTTGGCGGGGAAAGTTATCTGGACTTTTAGCCAACTTTGCCCACATTGATTTTTGACGCAAATATGGCCGTTATGCAGATGACATCAAAACCAGTACAAGAATTTTGGTAAAGATGGCGTTTACTTTAGGAATGTAGACGAAACAATGAATAGTTTCTTACTAGAATGACTGGGCAATGTTACCCTGACATTTTTTCTATTTTTCATACAATCTACATTTCGCATTTTAAAAGTGCTAGGGTTGGTACATAGTAAAAATTTTACTGTTTTTTTTTTGTTTTCTACAAAGAATATGTGTTTAGGTAAATAAAATGAAAAATGTTTCACGCTTATTAGTTTTTAATAAAATTTGAAATTACAATTAAGGAACACTTTTTTTGATAAAGTAGATACTTAGGTACTTACTACTAATAGAGATAAAGTCAAGTAGGTAACTCGTATATGGTAGGGAAATTAAATAAAGACTTGAACAGACATTTCTTTTAGTAATGAAAATTCACATATTTTTTTAGTTTTATTCGGATAAAGGTAAAAAATTATTCTACTAGCTGCTGATTCACATGCAAGTTTTAACCTTTCTTCAGTGTAGTTTTTATATGCCCTGGATCTAATTATTCGTCTTGACTTCTTCTGTCGAATTCGAGATTTAATGTTTATTTTTCTGAAACAAACCATGCAACTCTCAACAAAAAATATTAGAAGTAATAATAAAATAAATACTTAAATAATCCCCTTTATTCATAAACGTTGCTTAAAGTTAAGCAGTGATTAGAGACTGTTTAACCATACATTTTTGACGTTTAAGCGTTACTTAACTTTAGTCATCGTTTATGAATAAACCCCATTATGTATAAACCACTTATTTGTACTTAAATGATATATTAATTAAATACCAATTATGTTTAAAATTAAATAAGCTCAGCAGCCATAAATTAAAAAAGTAAAAAAAAACAAGGTTTCGTTAAGTGCCAACCCTAAGCCTTTTTTGATGGTGGGCAATGTTGTCAATCGTAAGTCGGAACATTACTAGATAACTTTGCCCATCATCATAACTTTAGTTTTAAAAGACCCTGAGCAACGACACTAACAGTAATATACTCTACAAATGATTTTCTATGACATGCCGTAAAGTAAACTAACCTGTGTTTTCGCCATCTCGCAGAATGTACGTTGAAATTTGCACTAAAATTTGCCCGCAAAAATAAGCACCTCACTCGACGAGTTCCAACAAGTTATTAGGCGAAGTTAGCAACAAACACGATAGTCAGTATTGCCATACATATAACCTATTTTCCACCAAAGTCAATCAATGTTGCCGTATTATTAACATATTTTTGCACATCAAAGATATGCTTATACATTGTTCTTCGGGCAAAGTTTCCTTGGGGGGCAATGTTGGCATATTTCACGGTACTCAATCACGCAAAAACGAATGAATGAACTGAATGTATTTCGATAAAAAATGGCAAATAGATAGTTTATAACCTGGACCATAAGGTATGCACTTATTATCCCGATAGTGCGTCCCCGTGGAATAATTTCCGAACTGACAAGCTCCAGACATATTATAATCTATTTATTTTTGTAAGGGAACGTCGATTAAATATAACTAGCAAGAGAAAAGTCTAATTTTTTAGGCTATCACTACACTAGGTACTTAGTGCTCCGACATTTTTTTTTCCAACACGCGTAGCATGACAACCATAGAAACGGGTTTTGTCGACGGGAGAATAGACAAAATGGCCGATTGTTGTCATTTCGTCTGTTCTATCTATCTTTCATGTTGTTTATTCTTCCGTCAACAAAAACCCGTTCCTATGGTTGTCATGCTACGCGTGATGTTCAAGGCAAATGCTGCTTGCTGGCAGAAATATGACGAAGGTATGGCGGGGTGGTATCGTATGTCACTCTTTCCCAGACGAACTCTTTGACCAGGAACTATCTACTTACCTACTTTGTGTAGGTAGCTCCATGCTAGAACTAAAACTACCTAAATTAATAGCTCATGTCGTGATAAAAAGATTAGGCGTCAGCAAGACTCGATTAAACATTCAGAATATAATAAAAACTAAATATTGTCAAACCTATTATTAGGTAGCTACTAAGCAAAAGGTCACTGCATATTTAGTTCATTAACTAAAATATCAGGTGACCTTTTAGTTTAGCTAGAGAACTGAAACTACATCGGAATCCCTTCATTGTGGGGTGTATTCTAACATAGGAAATGTCGAGCGCTCGAGATAATGCTTACAACCCGCAAGAATAGGTAAACTTGAGACTTCGCTCGGATGACGCAAGTGCGCGATACTGTGGCGTCGCGTCGATGGCAAGAGCCGAAGCAGCACGGGGGGCGGGAGGGAGATAATTAGATATCAAGTTAAGACAAAAAACTGAGAATTAGAAGGTAGCATTTCGCAGATGGACATGATGGATACGACGACGTAAATAACGCAATGAATGTCGTCGAACTGTCAAAATGAAATTTAACGCAATTGTTAGTGTGTTACGCAATTATCCCGGAGATCGTTGAACCACCTTCGTCGCGAATCTAGTTGGTAGACGTCTGTAAAGATTTATTTTTTTCTTCTTAGCGTGTCGATGGCTATCTAAATGGACTCAATCAAGGGGGGGTCTAGGTACTCCATAAGGACGAAATCCGTAGTTTACGCCGAAATTACGGGCGTTTCACTAACGGACAACGATTATTTCGGGGCCGGATTAAGTATAAATGACAACACGATATGACAACTGTCCCTACTCGCGAAATGTATTTGCCTGTCCGATAAAAATAATTTGACGGATCAAGTACTTTCGGATGGACTCGTATCTTCGTCAAAGAACTAAGAGAAGTAGCCCCTGTATTATTATATCACTATAGCGTCCATTTAAAAACTATTTATCACCGTTTTAAGAATAGCCCACGTCGCATAGCCCGGTGCTAGCGTCACGCGACCCGCGCGTTAGCATCACATATCCATGTTAACCATATCTGATGGGTCTACCTACTTTTTAACGGGTTTTTGGTGGATTTTATCGTTGAAGTCATGGGGCTGTAATTTTATAGCTATTATCAGAGTTTGATATTTAAAAAATACTTGTAGGTACGCACGGCCACACATCAAGCTATACATAACCAGTATAAGCTGACTTCTGAATGCACGAAAAACCTATACAATGCGAGGTCAGCTAAAACTGGAAATGTATAGCTTGATGTGTAGCCGAGTGTACGTAGATAGGTACCTACTCGTACAAAAGATCTTAGTACCTATCTACCGCAAGTACATACCGTCATTATTTCATCACCACTGCTCTCAAAACGGTGAAGGAAAACATCGTGAGGAAACCGGTATGTCCTAGAACCAGAAATTCGAAGACATGTGACATCTACCAACACGTAGTGGGCCCGCGTGGTGGATTACGGCCCACTCCTCTCTAAGAGGAGGTCTGTTTCCCAGCAGTGGGAATATTATAGGCTGATTATGAATGATTATGATTTACCGGTAGACGCGCTTATAGTCACAGGCACAAAATATACCTTTGTAGCGGTATCTACAACGCCACATGCGAACAACGCGTCATACTGACGTCACGCAAATCCTGCATCTCGCAAGCAGAGTTTACCGTGCCATTAGCATAGATACAATTTCCCAATATCAATCGTTGGGCAATTGCCCGCCAGACACAACACCCGTCTGGTCGGAGGATCCTCCCTTTTCTATGGAGTACCTACGAGTGAACTTTACACCCTGTTCCTCATACCTCCAAACTGGTGACCGACGACGACGGTTTGGAAAGCTTTAAACTAACGCAAGACTCAAAAGCTGTTCTCTCCTGAAATAGGTACTTACTTATTGATAGATATTTTAAACTTTGATTGCAAAACAAAGTACGCTTTTGAAATTTGCGTAACTGTTAGGGCCGATTCACACCGGAACGGTAGAAGCTGGCAGCGGCCGGCAGCAACGTCAGAATGCACCATAATAATATTATGATGTTCGGGTCGCCGCGAGCGGCCGCGGGCAGACGCGCGAGGCCGGGCGACCTTTTCAAGAGATACTGGTCTTTTAATAATTATGTACTTAGTTAAAGTTTAAAATTATTTCACGCTGAAACTGCTCGCCGGGCCGCTGCCGTTCCGGTGTGAATCGGCCGTAACAGGTACGCAAAATTCGTATTTAAACTCGTCACTAACCTAACCTAACGGTAGATACTTAGATCTTAAAGCTAAGATTTCCTACAAGAGCGTTTCCGTCATATTTATAACGGAAGTCATGAAGATCTGTCATTTTCACCAGTATTTGACATAATATGTGTCAAAAAACGCTCTTTAAAAGACATTACGGCCACATGTGGCCGTCACCGTTCTTCTACGAAACCATAGCTTTAGTAGACTAGGTCAAGAACATAAGTATACGTCTAATTAAGAAGGTAAGTACTTACTCATAAGTAGGTTGAAAAGATAAAAAGGTTTTTTTCTCTCTGCCTCCTAAACCTTGATAGCAGACTATTAGAGCTGTTAACTTCTCTCGAGGTCTGAAATTAACAGTCTTAATAAAAAACCCTGAAAATATCTAAACCTTTTGCTAACTCACCTTCATTCTTATCAAACCAAGAAACTGTCAGCTTCATAAACAAGAACTAAGTAGGTACCGTTTCAGTCTACAAAGAAAAGTTTTTGCGCCCACATTAACACACTAACTATAGACACCATTCATTTTAATTTAAGTGCTCCTACATTCAACTAATTAGGTGCCGCACTTAACGAAAACAAACAAAGAAAAATGGCAGTTGAAAAATAAAAATCTCCACAAAAGAATATTCTGTCATTCATTCATCTTTTCTTTGCAAGCTAAGTAAAAAATAATAATGGATGGCTGTTTTTATTTTCTTCAGTAAGAAACTCACCGAAGATAAAAAGTGACACAATTATTAATCAAAAAAGTACTAAGACCGAAGATTGTAAATAGTGCATCTTGAAATGAGTTTTTTGTCGAGGTGAAGGCAATTTTACCGCCTAGTGACATCTATTGGATTTTTAACAAACTACAAAGTTTTGTCAATGTTTCTGTACTAGATGGCGCTACATATGTATGTTTTACAAAATATATTTTTTTGTATAATTAATGCTTAATTTATCGAAATCTGTGTTTGTTTGAATAAAAATACCACCAATGAAATTAATATTATAATACAACAATTTTTATATCTCAAACTCCATTCTGCGGTAAAACAATGAACGCATCCATAATCATTAAATTCCCTATTTCACATAATGTCAATTTAGTATTACCAGTAATAAAAAAAATGCCTCAAACTCGGGTAAATTCTTCCATCCATTCTATTATTTTAATGTAAGGTTTGTAACTTTTTTTAAGCATCTTCCAAGATTCTCGGATATAATAATAATGAGATGTGGACTTTGCTATCATTGTACCCATAATCATTACGGTTAATGGCGTAATAGCGGAGAGCCTCGAACCAAAACTTCAAGAGGCTCTCATTGCGCAGCTGGGCTGATTCAGAAAGCAGTAGGTACTCCTGAACGCGGCACGCACGCATATTGAGGTCATTCCTGTCTCTAGAGCCTTAACCACTGCTTAGACTCTGCACCCAGATGCCGCTATGCCAATGGCATACAATTTTGAAATTATTTTTTGCAATGATTTGTATATAAATATTCCAAAATTTCCAAATGTACATACCTATACGATATGTATTATGAGATAAATAAAGTAAATAATAAGAATTTAATTTAATTCAGCTAAGTAAATGTATTAATAGAATATGGGGGAGACCTTTGCCCAGCAGTGGAACGATTAGGCTAAAGGAAAAAAAAATAGACGTAAACTAAAAAAAAAACTTTATACTAATTACAGACTAAACTAGATAAAATTAATTATCACTAGTCTAATTATTCCAATTGCACTAGCAAATAAAGCATTGCCTGTTTTGTAAATCGGACGTACTTAACTTCATTGGTAACCTACCGCAAAGCCGACATTATATGAGTTTACACAATTTATTTTAGTAACTTTAACCAAATATTTTTGGATAAAAACGAGAACAACCGTAAAAAAACTTTTCACAAACATAAACTTAATCAGAATGTTTATTCTGTTAAAACTGAGGAACTTTTATTTTAACAGTATGACAACCCCAAATTTAGTACCGTACGAAACTACGCGACGTCGAAACCGCTTTTACGTCCGCGCTAATAAAACTCGTTGAAAATGCATACATCAAAATGGTAGAATCGCTACAAATGTTTTTATTTCTATTTAAATCTAAATACAGACGAAAATGTTCATGGTTCTCGCCATTCCTGTGTTCAGTGCTCATAGTGTTATTGTTCTGTGATGGTGTTCTGTCTAAGTGTGGAGATCATACTTGTGTGAACGGTGTGTGTAAAAATGATATGTGCGTGTGTTACGAGGGGTGGCAGGGTCCGGAATGTCAGTTCTGCGGCGGCAAAGTCAAGTAAGGCTCCATAGTGTCCTAAAAGAGGCTGTGATACTTTTCTGTCTGTGATACTTTTTGGTTCAGTGACCTCTTTTTGAGGCGCGCCTTACTGCTATGTAAGTAGAATTTGCAAGAGAAAGCCCGCGAGGATTATCCAATTATATACTTTGGCTTCTCTCCTCCAGCCTGAGCGGTGTTTTGAAGGTCGAAGGCGACGTTACGACATGGAAATAGATATTGTTGTCGACTTTGTTTTCTGTGACCAACAACTTTATGAATAACCTTTAAAATGTTGCATTAGTGTTGCAAACAGACCTTCGTTGGTGAATTAGTGTAAAAAACATACTGTAGTCACTGCAAACTGAGATCTTAGCCTAGTGTTGAACTGTCATCAAACTCACAGTAACAAATGATATCACTTATTTATTTACAGTTTTTTTAATGTTAGATCAGCTGATAAGCGTTTAATTTTTTTAGGTTATCAGATATTTCTGTTCTGTTTTGTCAAATGAGTAATTAGAAAGAGGTTGTAATGTTTATTTTGGCTAATTTAGTTATAACCTTACATAAATACTAGTAAGTTGTACATTATTGTGGAGACAAATAGGAATCCTATAAAAGGCTAAAATACTCACTTAGCTATTGATTATTTATGTTTTATGATTGTTTTTATGTAGGTGATAAACTGTAACTATAATGGGCACAACTCACAGTATTTTCTTTTGCCATTTTTTTTGTTTATGATGTGCAGTCTGTTAAGTCAACCACCGCTATTATTTAGGCCATAGGTGATTTGCATCAAAGGAATCATTCTCGTAATTTTTAGAAGGTTCACTGTCTGACCTCAGTCTCAAAATATCTCTACCCTACATTTTTGACATTTGTTTGACACCGAGATGAGACTGCAACTAGATAACAGAAGGCCAGTTCTCATAATTTATAACATTCAAAATCTAGTTGCAATCTCATCTCAGTGACAAATATAAATGTCAAAAACTTAAGGAAGTTAGAGGTATTTTTGACCGATTGAGACTGAGATCAGACTGTGAACATTCTTAAAATTACGAGAATGGCCCCTCTGTTACAAAAATCTTGTTGAGAACACTTTACTACAGTTGAAAATGAGATAGCCAATTGACCCCATTTAAAGACTAACAGTAAAGCTGGTTTCTTAAGAAAGCAGTGAATGGTCTCAAAATAGCAGCAGCCAACACCTTAATGTCAAATCATCATTTTTCCAACTATGTTTGGGTCGGCTTCCAGTGTAACGTCCGTCCAAATACCAGTATTTTACATGGAGCGACTGCCTATCTGACCTCCACAACCCAATTGGTGAATAAATACAATACCCCTCGGGAAGACTGGTTGTCAGACTTTCTGGCTTCTGACTACCCATAACAACTGTCAAAGATCTACAAATGACAGCCTTTTGCTTTGTTTATGTTATTACATCTGAGGGGCAATTTTCGTTATTTTTAGGAACATTCACAGTCTGATCTCAGTCTTAATCTGTCAAAAATACCTGTAACTTCTCTACATTTTGACAGGTTTTTCAACATTTGTTTGTCGACGAGATGAGACTGCGACTAGATTTTGAACGTTTTAAATTATGAGAATTTGCCTTCTGGCCATACATGCTCAACGGTTGGTCCAGTAATCACATATTTTTCTTAAGTAACATAAACACAAACATAACATCAGCCCTGGTCATCTCTGAAGAGTTATGTAGAGGTGTGTTTTTTAGTTGTAATTGTGCGCTGCTATAATATACAGCTATAACATCTTCTGTAGCTTCTGGTTGTCAGGTTAGCAGCCAACTGGTTAGGATAATTTTCCAACCTTCCTAGGTATGGCATTGCAGCTTGTAGGATTTCTTCCTTCACAGTATTGCCATCAACCAGGTACAAATTCAGACTCCGGGCTCCTACTGCTTTCTCAGTAGAGTACTGAGATATTCCTGATGAAAAAAAAAGCAATAACACTTTGCCCGTCCTGCGAATCGAACCCTGGACCTCATGCTCAGCAGTAGCGCTTGCGACCACTTGACCAGTAAAGCAGTCAAGTTTAGGTTTATTGTTCTTATTGTATTATATTACTTGCAGTGTACCACACTGTATCACACTAATATTATAAAGGCGAAAGTTTGTGAGTGAGTGTGCGTGTGTTTTTTTGTTTGTTAATTCTTCACGCTTAAACGGCTGGACCAATTTTGATGAAATTTGGTGTGGATGTAGCTAACACCCTGGATTAACACATAGGATACTTTTTATCCCGATATTCCCATGGGATCGAAACTTATGCGTGTGAAACCGCGGTTCGCAGCTAGTTGTTGATAATCTTTAACAAAATAAATAAACACTTCTTATCACTTGCTCCTCATTCATTGTAAGTAACTAAATCAGCAGGAAACTATTATTTTAAACTGGCTTTTGACTGCGGTTTCGCCCACATGGAGGTTGGAAATTGTCCCACTGGAACATACAACCGGAATAAAATGTATCCTAGGTGTTATTCCAGGATATTAGTTCACAAATACAATTTTCCATGTAAAAATGGAACATTTCAGAGAAAAGTGTATTGTTGGTATTAAAGAAAAAAACCATTGTTTCACAGACACCAGCGCCTTCCAAACTAGGTTACATACATTAAAAACATAATTTTCCAATTCTACATAATGAACTTTAAAAACTATCTGTGTGCCGAATTTTGATTGAGTAACAAACATCTAAACATACATACTTTCACATTTATAATATTAGTAGAATAAGTAATTTGATTTATGGGGCTCGTGGCTAAGTAATAACAGCCGCACGAATCGATGGGCCAGCTTAAGATACGCTTGCCGCAGTTGGTCCTAGGATGGGTGACTATCTTTACATACCAAGACCCTCGATGCCTCGGAAAGCATGTTAAGCCGTTGGTCCCGGCTGTCATTCGAAGATCTTTGACAGTTGTTACTGGTCGCCAGAAGCCCGAAAGTCTGAAAACCAGTCTTGGGTTGTGGAGGACAGATAGGCAGTCGCTCCATGTAAAATACTGGTATTCAGCTGCACCCGGTTAAACTGGAACTGACCCCAACATAGTTGTGAGAAGGCTAGGTAGATGATGATGACGTAATTTGTTATAATAAAGCAGTATTTCTTACCTCTAGGAAAAGCCACACTAAATACCTTAGTTATTATTAACCATGAATATTGTAAAGCCCCTTTGCGACATACAAGGAAGAATATTATGATCTTTACTATCATAGGAACAATATTTATGACATCAGATAACTTACCTTGAAACTCGCCTATAATGCCATAAATAAGCAATTAACAACTAGTGAAAATACCAGTTGTATCAATATTGTACATATTTCTATGTTAATTTTACTTGATTTTTTTTTCTGCAGGACATTAAATTACGAATTAAATTGTTATTTTCACAAGATAAGTCTAAATGAACTTTAGCAAAATAATTTGATTTAATCCATACTTATAATGTAAATATAAAAGTCTGTATGTTTGTTACCTTTTCACACCTAAACCACTGAACGGATTTTGATAAAACATTGGCAAGGAGACAGAAGGCTTCAAGAATGTAGAAAGTACCGAACTGTTGGAATGACATAATATGCTATTTTTTGTATTTATAAATATTACTCCTAAAAGGAAGTGATAAAAGATTTAAGGAATTGAAAATATAATCAGAGCCCCCCCCCCCCCCCCCCCCTAGAGTCTTGAGGTTTTTTTTTTTCATTTAAATCGGTCCATCCGCTTAAAAGTTGTAAGTACAAGTTATAATTTGGCTAATATAATATAATATTTGCTCAATGGTGGAGCTAGAGTATATCAAATTAATGATTATAATATAAAAAATATTTTTTATTATTTTTTTAAGTTAGATATTTATATTAATCATAAAAACCTGTTTAATAGAAATAAAAAAAGATTAGATATTAGCATTTATTATCTGCCTGTCTGTTACCTTATCACACTTTAACGGCTGAATAGATATGGATAGGATACTATTTATAACACGAATGTGCTACCCACATTCGTGTGGGACAATTTCTGACTACACGGGCGAAGCCGCGTGCTGCAGGTAGTATATAATATATTATGTATACGTAACTACAACATTAAATCATGCCTTGTGGATAATTTTAGATATTTTCTCAAGCACCATAGCTAATGTTATCACTTATCAATCACTAATATCATTCATGATTTACCTCGGGTAAACTGGCTGCACCCCTGGGTCACCCGCATAAGTCTCGATCCCGTGGGAATATCGGGATAAAAAGTACCCTATGTCCTAATACAGTGATGATCTACCCATGTGCCAAATTCGTTCAGCCGTTTTAACGTGAAAGCGTACCAAACAAACAATCATACAAACATACAAAAAAAAAAAAAGAAATCTTTATATTTGTTGAGATGAGAACCATTATTGACAACTATAGTATTGCTCTTTCATGCAGGGGTCAGGCTTTTTATTTTAAACTAGCACTGGGCCCGCGACTTCGTTCACGCGGATTTCGTACTTCCCCCACATACTTTAATACCCCCGCCACCCCCTTTAAAGGGTAGTTTTGAAAAAATTGTCATTACGATCTTTATTCTTTAGCTAATTATGTGTTTGTGCCAATTTCCAAGTTTCTTGACCAGAAGAATGAAGCTTTTCATTGAAACTGTTACCCCCCTTTTCATTCTGATAGGGGTTGATTTTTGAAAAATCACCTGTGCTCATCTACCTTGCAGTCGGCTTTCATTCTAACCGGATGCATTTTTTTTATAAATTTCGTCTCGCAGTTCAACATATGAGGTTGTCGTCTGCTTAACCGGGTTTGCCTGTGGATGCCTCAATAGATTAAGGCCTCCAGCCAGGGATTAAAAACTTAAAAACTAAGCGACAACACGCTAAGGGCATCCCCTGCAGGGTACGGACCTCGGCTTAGGGCGTCTCTGGGAGATGGCAGCAAGGGAAAGGCTGGATCGGAATTACCAGATGCAGCTTAATACCAGTATTTTACATGGAGCGACTGTCTGTTTGACCTCCACAACCCAGTTACTGGGTAACACGATACTTACATGCTATTGACTAACACACATGTCATCCTTTTATGAAACAGTGATAATCTGGCCATTTAAAACGAATTTAAAGTTTTTGTTTTATGCAAATGAAAGACAGTAACAATCATATCTGTTCACACCATATTTTGATTTCAATAATTAATTCTCTCTGATAAAATGAACATTGTCAGGACATAATTATTGTGCTGGAAATTCGACACTATCAGACATTCTTTTTTATAGCAGACAAAGGTAGACAACCTTTTTTGTGTATACATATACCATGTACCATCATGTGGTAACATTGAATTTAGGGTCTCAATTTTTTTATAATACATTCTGATCTTGATGTTACAAAAAGTTAAGTTCAATGGTCGACATCAGACATACTCTTGACCTCAAATTCATGGTCAATGACTTGTCACTTAGGGCCGATTTTTCAATCGATAGATAATTTTTATTTGTGGAATAAAATTGACGTTTAACAGTTCTTTTATGGAAGAACTGTCAAAAAATCAAAAATTATTCCTCCGATAAAATTATTCGGCGTTGGAAAAATCAGCCGTTACTGAATTAATGTAATTGTTGCATGTTTGTCTACGCGTTATCCTGTAGACAAAGATTGAGGCAACTGTTTAAAACGAAAGGCATATCATAGGTATTACAATAGAGAGTATATAAGCAATTCACGCTATACTCACTGTATATAAGTATTACAAAAAAACGAAAAAAAAACATAACATAATATTATTATACACCAACATGTAAACTCACATACACATACACGCTTAACTATTCAGTCATTACATAACATATAATAACTGTGATAATCAAGTGATCCAGTACTACACAGGTATAAACTTCAAAAATCTTTCCATCTGCCGGTTTTTGAAATTAATAAAAATGTGGGTACTTACCAACTTACAGTATACGCGCCGCACTATGTAGGTACCATTTTTGTTTGAAACCAGATGCGTTTTCTCGACATCCGTGTGTCACTAACGGGATACAGCAGAATACCAGCGTCAGGTAATGTACCTGGCATATGCTGAGCTGGACTCCCATTTGGTGCAACCATGAGACACACCGCCCAGTAGTGATCGACCATTGTGGACATAGACTATTTTGTACTAGAGGTTGTAGATTTGCGAGGTGTCTATGGGTCGATCTATTTTTTTAATCTTTGTTTTTTTTTTTCTTGTTTCACTTTTTTTTTTTATTGTTCTATTTTTTATACTTGTATTGTGTGTCTTTTGTTGCACTAAATAAACGTTTTTATCTATCTATCTAATTATTGTAATGTACTGATCAAGGGCAAGAACCTCTTTTAACTAAAACTAAAGTTCATGGCCATAATCAGCCTATAACGTTCCCACTGCTGGAACACACGCGGCCATAATCCACCACGTGGGCCCAGTGCGGGTTGGTAGATGTCACATGTCTTCGAATTTTTTGGTTCTAGGACATGCCGGTTTCCTCAAGATGTTTTCCATCACCGTTTTGAGAGCAGTGGTGATGAAATAAATTACACAAAGTAAAGCGCCTGCCTGGGTTTGGACCCGACGAATTATAGGCTGATTGATTATGCGCGCTCAAGGATCCGTCTGCTCAAGTTTTAATATTGGCCGATAGTCATCGGCCAGTATTACTACTTAAAACGAATTAAGTTTATAATTATATTTTCGAGCCGTTTGGGGTTGAAACTCTCGGGCCGTGGAGTCAGAGTGCTCATTGCTTGTTCAATGAAATCTCTAAACGGCAGGTTGACCCTTTCCGTGACCCAAGGGCTGGCTTTTACCTTGGCCAGAGGCTAAGCATTGCCATACACGTGGCAATGCCGCCAGTGTCTTGGGTACATTACCAGTCGACAGCGATGCGGAGGAATATTTCGACGCAATATTTTAGTTTTTTAATAGTTTTAGTAAGTTAGGATATTATATTTTAATTTTAATAATTTGCAGTTTAGTTAGTACTAGCTGCGCCCCGCGGTTTCACTCGCATAAGTTTCGATCCCGTGGGAATATTGGGATAAAAAGTATTATATGTGTTAATCCTGGTTATAAACTATCTGTGTGCCAAATCCATCCAGAAGTTTTTGCGTGAAAGAGTAACAAACATCCATCCATCCATCCATACAAACTTTCACGTTTATAATATTAGTAGGAAGTAGGATTAGAAGTTTGAAAATCATCATCATCATCTGCCTAGCCTTTTCCCAACTATGTTGGGGTCGGCTACCAGAATAACCGGATGCAGCTGAATACCAGTATTTTACATGAAGCGACTGCCTATCTGACCTCCGCAACCCAGTTACAGAAGTTTGAAAATAAAATAAATAATTTAGTTCATCTGAAACTGCTGTCTGGCGGGCGCTAATTCCTAATGTCACATTGGTACAATAATAACTATAGGTACATTCTTGTCACAATTAATCGCCTCCTAACACGTTTAATTAGAGGTATGTTCTACCCATCAAAACACTTGGAATACGTTCGTCACTGACAGAGAAGGGGGGTCGACTGCGGGTGGCATAACGATGTCGGTTAGAGGTCAATATTTTAAAGAATCTATATATACTAATAAGGAAGCTGAAGAGTTTATTTGTACGCGCAAATCGCTGGAACTACCAGTTGGATTTGATTTGAAAAAAAAAACGGGTTGTACTCCGGGAGTGCCGGCAGAAGTGAAAACTTGAATATTAACGTTGTGCATTTTTGATATTTTGGAATGCGGGCTACTCTCCCTCCGTCTTACGAATTTTCGATCAGGTCACGTGTCCTGACGTGAGTTTAATATTTTTTAGTTACCCATCACAACAAAAGTGCACAACGCCGCTAAAGAAGTTTTCACTCCAAAAACTTTTTGCATTCAGATGCAAAAAGTTTTTGGAGTGAAGTTTTTTTTCCTCAGAAATTGGGATATCAGTATCCCAATTTCTGAGGAAAAAAAACTTTTTGCATCTGATATCCCAATTGGCCTTCTGATATTTTAATATTGCTTAAACCCACAGAGCAAACCTGTATTTTGAGTAGAGGTATCTGTTTTTGAAAGTCTTAATTCAATCTAATCTTATCGATGAAGATACCTAAGTACCTAAGCATGAGGATAATATAAAATAAAGTCGCAGACATGAGAATTGTCAGCAGATTTATTTAAATTACGCATTCTAAACATTGTATTAACGTCATACGTCTCATAAGATATCCGCAGATAATTTTTAACTTTATTGCAATGTGTCCAAAGCTTTTATTTAATTGGCAGTGGACAGTGCTGAGCCACTATTGTCCACATAGGTCTCAACTAGTTTTGGACATAATATTCGCCTGTAATCCCCTATGGGGTAGGCAGAGAGGGAATAGTACACCCACAGATTTATGTTTAACACAACACACCATACCATCATGCCTGTAATCCCCAAAGGGCTTCGCAAAGGTGGATCGCCAAAACCTAAATCTGACCATTTTGAAAATAAAATCCCGTGCACGTGATGACCACAGCTGCGTAAGTAAAACAAAAGAGGATCCTTTTTAGGTCGACTAATAATATGCACTGCAAGCAGGAATAGTCCTTACGGTGTTCAGAATAGGTTTGAACACCGACATTTCGCCGGTTATATGTTATAGGGGGCGAGCCTAAGGTTATCAACTGGACACAAATCCAGGGGGTCTACTCCGAAGTAGTATCGGCCGAATGTTCCGCCGTTTCCTGCTACGAAGTTACTTTTTGGTTCGGTCGATCCCGATCCCACACTCCTACATTCTTTCGAATATTGACTATGGTCTCGACCCAACTGAGCCAATCCGAACTTTTATCGCATTTTTCAATAATATTCGGTTCCGCCATGTGTCGGTCCGATCCGAACATTCGCAATTTGATCTTCGGAGTAGACCCCCAGACTCCGAGCTGCTAGTGAAAAATTTATGATGGTAAAACCCAATAACACTTTGCCCGACCAGGGAATCGAACCCAAGACCTCTTGCAATAGTGCTTGCGACAATTTTAATCAATCATTCATCAATTTATATTTGACTAGCTGTTGCCCGCGACTTCGTCTGCGCTCCAGGAGGAAAATTAGCCTATATCCTTCTCCAGATAATTGTCTACCCATGTGTCAAATTTCATCTAAATCCGTTCAGAGGTTTTAGCGTAAAAGCGTAATTCTTAAATTTTCTAATTTTCTGCGTAACTTTCTTAATTGTTTTTCCGTAAGAACCTTCTACAAAGTATAAGAAAACTTAAAAAAAAAGATGGATGAAATCGGTAAAGTCGTTCTCAAGTTATGGCGTGAAAAAGGGAAATAGGGATTATTTTTTATTTAATTAATTAGACTGTGAAATGTCATGGTGCATCGGAAAGCACGTTACGTTCTGGCTGTCATTCGTGGGTCTTTGACAGACGTTACGGGTCGTCAGAAGCCCGAAAGTCTGACAACCAGTCTTACCAAGGGGTATCGTATTAATCAGAAACTGGGTTGTGGAGGCCAGATAGGCAGTCGCTCTATGTATAATACTGGTGCCGGTGCCGTGGGGAAGCCGACCCCAACAAAGTTGGGAAATGTCATGGTTGTGGTTTTTTAACTAAATAAAACCCTTTTTCTTTTCCAGCTTAACCTCCCCAGCGGGCTTCATAACAGACGGTCCTGGCAACTATAGTGTCAGTACACAATGTTCCTGGCTGCTAACGCCGCCTCGCCTCGGGCCCACGCCTCCGCCTCTGCGCGTGCGCCTCGAGAGTTTCGCCACAGAGTGTGGATGGGACCACCTGTATGTTTATGACGGCGACAGTGTGAGGGCGGAGAAACTGCTCGCTGTGTTCAGGTGAGGTTTTTAGATTGTAGGTTTTAAGTTCAAGGTATACGGTTTAAATTGTGTGTTGTGAGAGGAAACTAGCCCAGGCTTCCTGTGTCTACGTACATAGTAAGACTATGGAATGGTGAATGACCACTTTTCACCTGTAGCTTAGGAACCCTGAGGGACAGCTGTTGCCTTTCTCAGTTTCTTGGTTTAAAGAGCTTCAATATTGAGGCTGACTGTAAAAATAAAATAACGCTATTCAGGCTTTATGCAGTTGCAAAATATGAGATCACAAAACATAAAACAGTTTACTCTTTCTATAGAAAATGTGAAGGCCAGTGGAACCTAAAACACACAATACAGTGTAACAAAATGAATCAACAGCTGTGTCAGAGTTCAGTATGAACTTATTCAATTGATTACATTGTTAACTTGATGGTATTTTAGCTACCCAACGAATTGCTTGCTGTTTGCACTGACTCATCCAATTAACATACTCTCATCGCGCTTGTATCTCCCGAAGGGGAAGGCAGAAACGTCTAGTTCACATACATTTCGCCAGTTAGATATGTTTTAAGTTCCATGTAAAATAATAGTTCCCTGCAAGCATATTGCCATAAATCCATAATCTGGGCGATTTTATCTTTTTTTCGCGTCGGTGAATTTGTATTTTATTTTAATGAGCAATGGTGGCCACGTCAATCGCGGCATCAGTGGCGTTTTTAGGTCCTCAAAATTGTAGATTAAAATTCAGGTGCGCGGTAAAAAAAAACCGTCGCGGCATAAAAGCGCCTGTGCGTATGTTGGTCTACATTGTCAGAGCGGTTCTGTACTGCATCCGATCCGAATCCGGGAAATGACGGTCCGAAGTAGCCACAGTACAATATTCACAATTCGGATTGAACTGGGATCTTGAATTCGGATTCGGATCGGACGTAGTGCGAAACCGCTCTAACTCAATAGGTCTACTCCGAAGTGACACAGTCGAATGATTGGATCGGACCGACACAGGGCCGAACCGAATATTATTGAAAAATTCGAAAACAGGTCGGATCGGCTCAGTTGGGTCGGGACCATATAATATATTACCACCGGGACCATATAATATTCGAAAGAGTGTAGGAGTGTAGGATCGGGACCGACCGAACCAAATAGTAACTTCGTAGCAGGAAACGGCTGAACATTCGGCCGATACGATACATTTACCACTTCGGAGTAGACCCCCTGGATTGCAAAGTACTAAGAACTTCCTATGGTCTGTAGTACAAATGGAGGGGTTTGTTTACACTTTAATCACATACTTTTGGAACCGACTTTGGTGGAATACGGGGAGGGGAGCGTCGCTAAGGGTCACTTCACACCGAGACGCGACGCGACGCGACGCTGCGCGCACACTTTAAAAGAGTGACTCAAAATATACTTTATTTTGTACATGAAAAGGTACACATTGCATTGTGAGAGTTCAGAATACGTTGCGCCATGCAGCTCTGCGTCGCGTCGCGTCGCGTTTCGGTGTGAACTGACCCTAACTGTCCTAAAATGCGCGTAAGACAAAATTTTGAGGTTGCATTATCTCGCGCCAAAACGGGACTTTCCTATGCAACCGTACGACTACACAAGTCAGTTTGACTCATCCAATTAATCGAAAAGAATTATTGCAAGTACTGTTAGACCACTTAAGCTAAGGTTTCTTAGAAGAGCGCTGACCGCCACATGCCGCTATGTCATAATACAGAGCGTATACAAAATTGGAGCCGTTTGCCCACCTGTGGGACACAGTATAGGTTGACAAAAATAAAGTCAAATACTGGTGAAAATGACAGATTTCCATCAAGTCCGTTATATCTAAATATTGCGGAAACGTTCTTCCATAAACTGCGGCTTTACGCATGAGCACTTTTTTAACACAACGGTTTTTTGACCGCGTAATTGATTTTCAACCCTCGTTGAGCCGAGCATTGAGACACAGCAGGCAACGTCCCTTGCCCGTTAACTGTTGGATTTTCAGCACAACAGACCGTATAAAATGATTAACATCATACTATACAGGGTTAGTTTTCAAAGACCAACCCAATTTAAGGGTGTGGTACAGACCATCAGACTGAACAATTTTCTCCATGGGACCAATATCACAATCGCGAATAAAAATTCAGCCGTCCCATACGTTTAGCTCGAGTAGGTATTGAAGTTTTCCGTGGGACAGTTGATAAATTTTTCGCGATTACAATATTGGTCCCATGGAGAAAATTGTTCAGTCTGATGGTCTGTACCACACCCTTAAATTGGGTTGGTCTTTGAAAACTAACCCTGTATAAACCAATTCAAAGCCGAGCGTTAAAATCCAGTGCGCGGTAAAAAAAACGTCGCGTCAATAAAGCGCCCGTACGTATGTATGTTGATTGCAGGTTGGGCAGCAGTGGTGGCCTATTGGTAGCCGCCCCGACTTACCGAGTTGTAGGTCGTGGGTTCGAACCCAGGCTGGCGTTTTGCTTTGTGGAAATTATTTCATCACCACTGCTCTCAAAACGGTGAAGGAACACATCGTGAGGAAACCGGCATGTCCTAGAACCAAAAATTCGAAGACATGTGACATCTACCAGTCTGTACTGCGCCCGCGTGGTAGATTATAGCCCACGCTCTCAGAGAGGAGGCCTGTGTCCCAGCAGTGGGAACATTATAGGCTGATTTAATGTTAGTTTTCTATGTATTCTGATGCAATAAGATAAGTCAGTTAATCAATAACGATGGCTTGGTATTTCCCAGTATATTGAAGAACCCGGTTTAACTAGCATCATCCGGAATCCGTCCGAGTTATCTCCGTTTCGGGGAAAGCCAGGGTCAAAGATGTGCATCAAAGTTTATCTCTGTAAGCATGCTTAATGCTTATCTTCCTAGTTTCTATAAGCGTTATCAATTAAAATATAACCAGAATGGTTAGGAAGAGGTGTACCAGTACACCCACGCCAGTCATGTTTTAGTCCCATGTAATAGAAAGAAAGAAAGAAAGAAAATACATTATAGGGGCAAGTCTATTGCCACAGCCATCAACCGGGCACTAATCAGCAGCATGCTGGCCGCGCTCGCGGTGAAACTGGATTGCTCCATCATCTCCCACTGTTGTGAGCGACATGTGGCAGACTGATGCGACTGACAAGCTCATCTCTTTTGTAATTTGTTAATTTAATTATGTTTTTTTTTTCTTATTGTGTATGGCTTATTGTAATTGAATTGAATTAGTGGTTTTGTATATGTAATGTGACTGTATGAGTGCTTTTTTTTGTATTATGAGTCAGTGATACTCGAATCAAAATGAATTGATTTATTTTATTTATTTAATCCGGGCTCCGGGCTGCTACTGAGAAATTCCTGATGGCAAAATAAATATCTCCAAGCTATTTGGTACACACGCATCAGCTAACTATCTGCTAGTGTGTCTAACCAAATAATATATATCCATTGACACTGCCCGACTCGGGAATCGAACCCAGGACCCTAATTGCGTAACACACTTTCAAATTACATACAGTCTGCATAATTTTGAAGGATATTGCTTTTCATTGCTACATATGTTCGGAAGTCTGCTCCACAACGTAAATAACGCAATGAATGTTGTTGAACTGTCAAAATGAAACCCATTGCTGCTGTTAGTATGCTGTATGTTACGCAATTACCCCGCAGGTCCTCATGCTCATCAAGGTGAATATTGTTTGTTGGTGATAGTTATAATATTGTTTGGCGGGAAGTACTGATAGTATTTATTTATTTATTAACTAGCTTTTGCCCGCGGCTTCGCTCGCGTTAAGAAGTATAGTTTGACAAAGTTTCATACAAACTTTCATCCCCTATTTTATCCCCTTGGGGGTAGAATTGATCAAAATCCTTTCTTAGCGGATGCCTACGTCATAACATCTACCTGCATGCCAAATTTCAGCCCGATCCGTCCAGTGGTTTGGGCTGTGCGTTGATAGATCACTATGTCAGTCAGTCAGTCAGCACCTTTGAGTTATATAAATTTAGATAACCAACTTACAATAACAGTTTACACCACACATACAAGTTATTAGTCAATTTAAGTAATTATAATTACTTACATGTCATACAATCATAAAATAAAATTAAGTTATCATAAAAATGGACAAATTTTGATGAAATTAAATAAAATGAAACAAAAATTTGTAAACATTAGATAAAATAAAATTAGACAAAATCAGATAGAATTAGGATAAAATGAAATAGAATTATTAATAACAGTATTGTAAAAACAAGTCTAACCCGGGTGCTCTTGCATCATAGCAGACAATGGAATTACAGAAAGACATTGCTTAATCCAGCAAAGATTTTGAGGACTATTGGCGATGGTAAAATCTTGTGTAAATTTTTAACCTAACCCGTTTATCCTCTATTTCCAGTGGTGTCTTAGAGAATGGAGAGTCAAGTTGGACGAGGCAAGTCATAGCTCGTTCAGGCAGCGCCTTGCTGCACTTCTTCAGTGATGACGCGTACGCGATGGAGGGGTTCAACGTCACGTACGCAGCCTACTCCTGCCCCTCCAATGATCATAGGACTAATTGTTCCAGTAAGTATTTGCAACCATCTTAGCATATCGCAGTTCGTTAGGCCTCTCCCAGGCTGCGCCACAACACTCTGTCCTCCGCCTTCCGCATCCAGTCTGTCCCAGCCACCCTTTTTGAGGTCGTCTGTCCATCTAGCTGGGGGGCGTCCCACATTACGCTTGCCGATCCACGGTTTCCACCCCAGAACTCGTCTGCTCCAACGGCCCAGTAAGTTTTTTTATGTAAGGTCAAATAATCCTCTTATCCTGCCCTCTGTGCCTCAAAAAACGCAGCCGTGGTGACCTCAGCGCTGCTACCGGCGATGCCTTGGAAGTAGCGAAATTTCGGGCCAACAAAATTTAATTCATTGCCAAAGACGTTGACATGACAAAAACGAGGATTTAGGATAAGAATGTAGCGGAAGACTTTCCTCTCCATGTCAACTGGACTGCTACAGGCTGCTGATGACGAAAACGGCCTGGAATGAGACATTAGGTGTCCTAGAGAATGAAGAGAGAAGTTGGACTCGGCAAGTCATGGCCCAGGCAAGATATAAGGTCGTAGGAGAAGAATGGAGTCGGTAAAACTTGCAGTAGGATGAGAGTGGTCGAGGATTCAGTTCAATGGTGAGATTAAAAAAGTTTTCGACACAGAACTTTGAAGAAGTTTGTGAGGATGGATGGATGTTTGTTACTCTTTCACGCAAAAACTACTGAACGGATTTTGATGAAATTTGGAACACAGATAGTCAGTACCTGTACCAGTACCTAGTTTATAACCAGGATTAACCCAGGACTTTTTATCCCGATATTCATGATATCATGTAAATGAAACAATATCATCTAACAATTTCGTTTTCTATTTTCAGATCATGGTGAATGTGAAGACGGTTCGTGTAGATGCGAACCAGAGTGGACAGGGGTCGCCTGTGACCTGCCTTTATGTCCAGGTAATTGACACTTAGTTGGCCCAGAAAGTCGCATCAACTGTAGTTGATCATGTAAAATAGAAAGCTAATTGCCAGCAAAAGCAATAACTATTATAACGTGCTCAATTTATACAATAGTAAGTAATTGAATTACTTAAATAGACTTCGTACCCAAGTAGGCCGCAGCCAGGACAACCTCCACCAGTGGGGTTTCATGGAAGGCTCAGACCTCCGGTGTGTATGCGGTGTCGCTCCACAGACAATGGCTCACCTCCCATCTTGCGCCGCATGCCCTGTCACCTGCACACGTGAGGACCTAATGACTGCGTCAGCGAATGGCATCCGTGTTGCGGAATTTTGGGCAAAAAATATTTAAAAAAACCTCTATTTTTGCCATCGCCACGCTGAGCAGAAGAATTGGATTTACTAAAGCAAATGAAGTTGACCTATTAAAATCATTTCTTGAGTACCTACGCCTTTTAAAAGCTGAGGCAGATTTGGCCGGGCCGCACCGCGTTACCCAAAATCCTCCGGCATCACTTTCGTACTTTTTACTTATTATGAACTACCGCACACTACAGGCCGGTCGCACCGCCATTGTTTTTATTTAGGTATACCAAAGAGATTTAAGATAGGTACAATAAATAATTTAATGTCTTTGAGGTATACTATCCCCAAAACCTATATCATTTTGAAAACAAAATCCCGTGCACGTGAAGACCACAGCTGTGTCCGTAAGTAACCCAAAAGAGGATCCTTTTTAACACGCTTTTATTAGGTCGACCTGTATGTAACTATGTAATGGAATCTAATGTAACTAATTTAACCATCTTCCCAGGGTCGTAGCGTAATGAAAATTGGCAGCTGTATGTAGTTCTGATGACAATACAATAATATGGTACTGTCGAACTGATCTGATGATGGAGCCGGAAGATATGAACTGGAACTTCATGATGGAAAATCGTATCATAGCTGTTTTGGATTTCTTAGAAAAGTCTTGTAATGAACTTTGACCACGATTAGGTTTCAAGGTCTGATGATGAAGCCGGAAGATAGACACTGGCATTCCATGATGGAATATCGTATCATAGTCGTGTTTGCACTTGTGAGAAAGGCCACGTAATGGACTTTGAACACGATCAGGTTTTAAGGTTATAACATGCATTTATAAAAGCGTATTTTTCTAGTGTTTTTAAACTATTCATTTATATTTATTCGCTGCAAGCAGGAATAGTCCTTACGGTGGTCAGATATAGATTTTGGCGATAGTAACTACACACATAAACAGACAAAAACAGGACACTTTTTTGTATTATAATGCAATGCGTTGTGCGGCCCGACGCGGCTTTAATGTGCGTTTAGCTTAAGTGATTGGTTACAAAACACTTAAGGTAAGTAAGTCCCCGAAGTCTGTCGACAGGTGTCTGTCACCAGAATTTCTACAATAATAATAATACCCCTGGACATTTCACACAGCACCATTTGTCCCAAGCTAAGCAACCTAATGCTTGTGTTATGGTAACAAGATGGCTGATAAACTACTTATATACAATTTTTTTTTTTTTGTAAATATATATGTCGGAGAAGCATTGTTCTCGGCGACATCGTCATCAGTGGTTGCGGGCTTAGTGGGCGTCATCAGGGTAAAATGCGAGCACAAAACACAATTATCTCTGCTTCACACTATTTTAATTAAGATTAAACAATAATTCGTCACTTCACAATAACGTCGAGACAATAGTTAACTGTTAATACCGAGCAGCAGGTTCGAGGCACCGATCTTACTTTACTTTTACACTCTCAGCTCAACGATCCAACTCGATCCGTCGCTATCACCTCAAAAAGGAAATATATCCGAAAAACACTGTCCACCTTCCTAAATTAAAAGATGGCGCCTCGACCCCACTCGAGGCGCGCGCTCTGCTCTGATTGGTCGTTACGTGAATTACAATATTCATAACTTTTACTAGATTAATAAGGTTTTTAAATTATAGAAACATTTAACAAATCAAATTAAATTAAACTAGGAATTTTAAAAGTAATACAATGTAAACAAGTAATATTGTACGTTATACATGCAAACAATCATCAACCCGACTCATAGCTTCCTCCGACTCTGATTGGTCGTTACGTGACTTACAATATTCATAACTTTTACTAGATTAATAAGGTTTTTAAATTATAGAAACATTTAACAAATGAAATTAAATTAAACTAAGAATTTTAAAAGTAATTACAATGTAAACAAGTAATATTGTACGTTATACCTACATGCAAACAATAATCAACCCGACTCATAGCTTCCTCCGACACGGCCGTCCTGACGTATTACACGCCCTCGTGTGATGTTGAAGGCCGTGCATCATCGTTATCTGCAGCAAAGAAAGAGATGTCGGTGTATTATTGTTCGGCCACTCCTGACCAAGGAGATCGTGTACATTTTATCTTCTGCGCAACAACTTTATTTAAGATATCTTCAAAAAATAGGTGCCCTATAATAATAATAAGCCTTTCGTTGTCGTATCTGAATCCTAATAGACTCCATGCTGCAGATTAAATTAAGTTAGTACTATCGAAACAGCCACCTCGCCGTTTATCGCGTTACACATTTTGGATAATTAACAATATCTAAATGGCCACCTCGCCTCTTATTCTACCGATTTCAGTTTTCAATGGCCACCTCGCCTCTTATTCTACCGATTTCAGTTTTCAATGGCCACCTCGCCTCTTATTCTACCGATTTCAGTTTTCAATGGCCACCTCGCCTCTTATTCTACTGATTTCAGTTTTCAATGGCCACCTCGCCTCTTATTCTACCGATTTCAGTTTTCAATGGCCACCTCGCCTCTCACAAAGCTTGACTAAACCTTAACTACTACGCTGCTAGGATCGAGACTTTATTCGCCACACACACTCTGATAACTCATCATCATCATCTGCCTAGCCTTCTCCCAACCATGTTGAGGTCGGCCTCCAGTCCAACCGGATGCAGCTGAATACCAGTATTTACACACTCTGATAACTAATCAAAATAAATTTAGTACGTAGATCTTACCATTATTTTCATCCGACAGACACGGATCCAGCTCAGTTGGGACATAGGATTGGGGGAGTGCACGTAAACGGTCTCTCGCATACTTGTATGC
This sequence comes from Apamea crenata, assembly GCA_949629185.1. Classification (NCBI taxonomy): domain Eukaryota; kingdom Metazoa; phylum Arthropoda; class Insecta; order Lepidoptera; family Noctuidae; genus Apamea; species Apamea crenata. The sequence continues at coordinate 3,559,478 of OX451375.1, forward strand.
ACGATTACAATTTAAACTCCTGAGATGATACCTGTCACCGTCTAGTATTTCAATGACCTCATAAGGTCCTTTATATTTAGGATCTAATTTTGTTTGATTCCGTTCGTGATTCTCAATTAAAACGTAATCCCCTACAGAAAATGAAGTAACTCTAGCCTTACTTTTATCGAACCGTGCTTTATCAAGACATGCGCTATTTTTCATTAACCTATTAGCTTGTTCTCTAATCTCTTCTACATCTACCTCAACTTCGTGATCGTCTATTGTTAATAAATTTAAAGGTCTGGCTACTCTACCTATCAACAATTCTAGGGGGCTTGCTTTGGTTACTCTATGAATTGTGCTATTTATGGAAAGTTGGACATCATCTAAGGCGTCCTGCCAGGACCTACTTGGGCTTGTTTCTACCACAGTTAACATGTTTTTGAGTGTACTCATTATACGCTCTACTTGACCATTAGCACGACAAGAGCCGGTTGCTATCAAATGTAGTAGAATATTGTGACTGGCACAAAAATCTTTAAAATCTTTGTTCGCAAAACATCTACCCTGATCTGCGATAACGCGCGCAGGGGTCCCGAAAAGAGAAATGGATGCTTTGAGAGCGCTAATCGCGCTATCAGTATTAATTCTCGTGGAATGCCTGAGTAACACATATTTGGTAAAAGCGTCTACAAGAACAAAAACGTATTCCTTTTGATCATTTTTGCCACTGAGCTTACCTGTGGCGTCAATGTGGATTGTATGCCAAGGAATATTAGCTTTCGGTATGGGGTGTAACTCTATCTGTTGTTTACCACTTCGCGACTTAGCCACTCTACATGTTATGCAATTTTCAACGAATTTTCGGACGTATTTTGACATATTGGGAAACCAATAATGTTGATATGCCTTTTCTAAGGTTTTATCCCATCCCAAATGGAGAATTGACTCATGAATATGATTTATTATCGACCAACGAAAAGCTCTAGGTACAACTGGTAGCCAAGTGTTGCGATTGTTCCTTTGAATTTTCCTATAGAGCACTTTAGATCGCAATTCATAGATTCTGCAACTCTCTAAGTCCAGATCATCGCTTTCGAGTTTATTAATAATTTCATTGTATTCGGGGTCTCGTCGTTGTTCCGCTTGTAACCAATTCGAAGATAACTCCGCGATATTGACGCGTTTTTCAACTACATAATTTTCTCTACCTAAACTATGGGTATCGCTAACGGTGGTGCTGTTCCCCTCAGGTAAGTGATTTCTCGAGAAAAAGTCAACGTGGGCCATTCTCTTACCCTCCCTGTACTGTATGTCAAAATCGAAAGCCTGGAGGAAAGCCCACCACCGGTGCACTCTAGGGGTTAAGTCTACTTTAGTTCTCGAGGCTTTCAGAGAATTGCAGTCGGTAACGACTGTGAAAGTCCTGCCATACAAATAATGGCGGAAATGCTTAACCGAGTTTACAACTGCTAGTGTCTCTAACTCATAGGAGTGGTATCGAGACTCCGCGGGCGTAGTGCGTTTACTGTAGTACTCTACCGGATGTAATTTTGTACCAGCTTTTTGGAAGAGGATCGCGCCGTAACCTTCGCTACTGGCATCCGTATGTAACTCTGTAGGTAATTCTGGGTCGAAAAGCATCAGAACCGGGGATGAAGTTAATACCGATATTATGTTTTGTCTAATTGTTTCGTACTCTGTGGTCCAAATTATTTTAGAATTATTGTTAGCTAATAGACGGTAGAGCGGTGCCATTTTAAGCGAAAAGTTATTGACAAACTGCCTAAAGTAGGATGCTAAACCCAAAAATTGTCTGAGCTGAGTGATGGTCTGTGGTGGTAGGGAACTAGTCAACGCGGTTATTTTACGGGGGTTAGGTCTGATTTCACCCTCTGATATCTCATACCCTAAAAACTGAACCCGTCTCTTTAGAAAGGCGCATTTTTTCATATTGAACGAAAATCCAGCATCACTAAGAGTTTTTAATACTACGCGTAACCTTTCCAGCCCTTGCTCTATATTTTTCGCGGGTATAACTAGATCGTCCATGTAGACGATTGCGTAAGAGTGCGCTAGGTCACCTAGAGCCGTATTAATAGCTCTCTGATACACAGAAGGAGCATTTCGTAGGCCAAAAGGCATGACAGTAAACTCATAATGGGCATCCGGGGTAATAAATGCGGTTTTCTCTATAGAATTAGACTCTACATTTATAGCAACTTGATAAAATCCACTAGCCATATCAAGACACGTATAGAATTGCGCGCCTGATAACCTTTGAACTTGATCACCGATTAGAGGTAAGGGGTATCGGTCGGGAACTGTATTAGAGTTTAACTCTCGGTAATCGACGCACATTCGGTCTGTGCCATCGCGCTTCTTTACTAAGATTATTGGGCTAGAGAAGGGCGATTTACTTGGTCTAATAACTCCCGCCGATAATAGTTCACTACACTTATTACGTACTATCAGTCGCTCTTCAGGGCTCAAGTGATAAGGCCGCCGTTGCACGATTTTGCTAGGATCTAATAAATTAATTTCTAATTCACCTGTCTTTACTCTACTAATAGGCGTGCCTTCAACAAATGAGTTCTTAAAGCAGCTTAGAAGTTCTATTAGTTGTGGTTTAAGGTCATCAGGTATATCGGTATCCACGTCATGAAAGTCAGTCACTGCGTTACCTATGTTGCAAATATTAACTAGAGAGGGCTTCTCAACTATAGTAAGTTTATCACTCGATATGTGTACTGACAAACCTAAGGCCAACAAATCGCGTCCAATCAAAATGTCGTTATTCAGGTAGTCATCAGGTATAATGTGGAATAGAATTTGTACGTCATGACCACTAAGAGCGACCCTAGATAAGATTTGAGAGTCACATAATACATTAGATTTTCCTACACCAGTCAAAGTAACAATTGCACGCTGCAATGTACCAACAAGCTTACGAGAGACGCTCTCTTTAATTAAGGAACAATCAGCACCGGAATCAAAGCAAAATGAGAACTGCTCACCAAATTGTGTAATTATTCCGGTGACAGGCTTCATACAGCACACATCCACTCGCTTCACAACGCTGGGTGCGGCGGCGGGCTGCGTGCTGCTGCTCGCAACTAGCCCTGTTTTTGAGCACCGCGATGCCACATGACCCTCAACACCACACTTGTAGCAAGTCACAGGGGCCCGCGTAGCAACGGCCGTGTTGGGGCGCTCAGAGGTCGGGGTTGTTTGCTGCTTGCCATGCGATCGACTGTAACATTCAAAAGACTTATGACCAAGCTTTCCACAAGCGTAACATTTTGTTGAGACAGAACTTAACCTAGGACGTTTACTGTCTTGCGTAGTGGTCTTTGTTATCTCTTGGTAACTCCGCTTGCGATAAGAAAAAGCCATTAGTTCACGTTGCATTTTACAGCGGGTGGTTATTTCTTCAGAAAAAATATTGCGTTGTAACCTTGGCTCGATTTGCCCCATGTGTGCAAGTATTAAGGATACAACCATTTCTTCCTTGCCTATATTATTCCAACGTGACATGAGTAAAGTAAATAGACGGCTTGCATATGCAGCAAGACATTCGCCTTCTTGCGGTTTACCACTAAGCATTTTTAATATCGTTGCTGCACATGTTTCTAATGTATCGAAACGAGAAAGAAAAATTTCCTTAAATTCTACCCACTTCATATTAGGAAAAGCTATCTGAGAAAACCACGTTGCGGCTGAGCCTTTCATAGCCTTACTAAGTATGAGAATTAATTTACTTCCCTGTATACCACGATCCGATAAGCAGATGTCCGCCGTTGCCAGCCAGGCCCGGGCGTCAGTGTCTGCATTTTCCGGGTGAAATTTGGGCAGCGTGATGCTCCTGTCCTCGATATTCGGCGGGTTGGTAAGCGCCTCCACGAGTAGCCTCATGCTGGTTTGTTGCGTTTCAAATAACGCACGCCATCCGTCATTTGCCATTGTCCGTTCGCTCACGTTTTGTGCCTGCACCGATCCCACTTCTGATGTCGGAGAAGCATTGTTCTCGGCGACATCGTCATCAGTGGTTGCGGGCTTAGTGGGCGTCATCAGGGTAAAATGCGAGCACAAAACACAATTATCTCTGCTTCACACTATTTTAATTAAGATTAAACAATAATTCGTCACTTCACAATAACGTCGAGACAATAGTTAACTGTTAATACCGAGCAGCAGGTTCGAGGCACCGATCTTACTTTACTTTTACACTCTCAGCTCAACGATCCAACTCGATCCGTCGCTATCACCTCAAAAAGGAAATATATCCGAAAAACACTGTCCACCTTCCTAAATTAAAAGATGGCGCCTCGACCCCACTCGAGGCGCGCGCTCTGCTCTGATTGGTCGTTACGTGAATTACAATATTCATAACTTTTACTAGATTAATAAGGTTTTTAAATTATAGAAACATTTAACAAATCAAATTAAATTAAACTAGGAATTTTAAAAGTAATACAATGTAAACAAGTAATATTGTACGTTATACATGCAAACAATCATCAACCCGACTCATAGCTTCCTCCGACTCTGATTGGTCGTTACGTGACTTACAATATTCATAACTTTTACTAGATTAATAAGGTTTTTAAATTATAGAAACATTTAACAAATGAAATTAAATTAAACTAAGAATTTTAAAAGTAATTACAATGTAAACAAGTAATATTGTACGTTATACCTACATGCAAACAATAATCAACCCGACTCATAGCTTCCTCCGACATATACATATTATAGATAGAAAAACACCCAGACTCGGAACAAATACATGCAGTTCATACAATACAATAATAAGCGTGTAAACGACATGAGTCACACACGTCTCGAACAACATGCTAATGCAGTGCGGTGTTGTTAGATAGCGTTAATTGGATAATAAATGTCATTCATTGAAGTTAATTAGACTAGATGGTGAATGTTCTGCTAAAACAGGATGTTGATAGATTCCGGGTTAAATATTTTCATGGAAAACCATAGTAGTGTTCACCGATTGGAGAAAGTGACCCATCACTAACGAGGGTAGGTACCTTTATACACACGAGTTGTGAATCGCACTTTCTTCCGAGTGATACATAGTGCTTTAAGTATATTATACATAATCCGCCTATAATGTTCCCACTGCTGGGACACAGGCCTCCTCTGGTGAGAGGGAGTGGGCTATAATCCACCGCGCGGGCCCAGTGCGGGTTGGTTGATGTCACATGTCTTCGAATTTTTGTTTCTAGGACATGCCGGTTTCCTCACGATGTTTTCCTTCACCGTTTTGAGAGCAGTGGTGTTGAAATAATTTACACAAAGTAAAGCGCCTGTCTGGGTTCGAACCAACGACCTACAACTCGTAAGTCGCGGCCGTTACCACTAGTCCACCACTGCTCCTTTATGTACAGGGTTATTGGAAAAACACCACAACCTCTTAAGAGGTCATTGTACTCGTCATTATGAACAACTTTTACTATGGGACCAAGCCTGAAATGGCGAAAAAAAAATCAGCTGTTCCCTAAATTTATTTTCGGTTAACTCGTCAAAATGTAGGGAACAGCTGTTTTTTTTTTCACAAGAAACTCCATGGTTACTTCTAAAAATAATAAAATTGGCTTTTACATTAACTTCATCATGTTTAACATTTCATTATTCTATCTTTATTTCTAAATCACATTTCTTTTTCTAATTCCAGAGGAATGCAACGCAGCCTACGGCGGCGGCACGTGTACGCCCACCGGCTGCGCTTGCAGCGCTCTAAAGCGCGGCATCGCTTGCGCTCGCGATGCCTGGCGAGCGGGCTGGGCGAGCTCGTGGGCCAGTGACACGCCGCCAGTAGCCGCGCACACGTTACTGCCTTATGGAGATGATTTGTTAAGGGTTGGGGGAGAAACGTTCGCGTTTTCAGAGTTTTTGTACAGGTAAACTATTATTATATATCTGTCACTTTCAAATTACAAGTGCAAGAAAGAGACGGGAATATATTAGCCAAAGCACACCGTAGAAATAAACATGTACTGAAAGCCGTCGGTCCCCGCTAACATTCGTATATCTACGACACAATCCTGCCACGGTACTCTATATTCAACTTTACACTATATAAGGTCCACATTCCCTTGCCACAATCCTTGTGCATTCATGTGATCCTGCCCGGCAGCTATTTAGCCATAAGCCCCTCTTACACTATCACACTAATATTATCATTCAACCTATTTCCAGATACAAATCAGCGGAACAAGAGTGGCAAGTATTACCTACGTACTCCAGTCCGGCGGCGCGGTTCGCGCACTCAGCCGTGTTGTACGGACACGAGCTGATCATGTACGGCGGCGTCGTCATCTCCGACGAGCCCGAGAGGGGGTAAGCAGATAATAAAGACTTGTCAAATTAAAAATAATGTATGAGTTAAAAATTACGTCTGTCGCAGGATTGGGGTAAGCCCTCCTTAAATATTTATTTTATTTTAATTTAAATATTTATTTTGTGATTATTTCAAGTGGGGCAAAGAAACCCTTCGTGCGCGTGCGCCACTTGGCCGGTTTTTTGTAATTGTTTTAACTCTTGTATTTTCTTCGATTACAGAGGCGGCCTAGCCGGCTTAGAAGGGCGAGCCGGCGAAGTAACAAACGAGATTTGGCGAGTTCGCCTCAACAGTGACCGACCGCAGTGGCACAACGCGACTCCCGTCACATGCTCGCCGCACAGACAGCCGCCGCTGAAGCACTGTGGTAAGCGAATGTGCACCTTATGTAGTGCAGTATGAGGTATAGAGTTCCTTGCGAGATCTGGCGAGAACAATTAATTTCGTTTTTATCAAAATGTATATAAAATCTGGGCTGGTCACATTTGCCGCATGTCAGACGATCAATGGGCCAAACTTATGACCCAGTGTGTCCCGCTTAATGGCAAACGACATCGCGACAGGCCCAGGCGGACATGGCGGGATGAGCTGGACTCCTTTCATAAAGATGGTCCTTGACACCTCTGGACAGAGAGAGTTGGAAAGAGAGTAGAGCGGGCTTTGCTCAGCAATGAGGCATAAATGGCTAATAAATAAAATATTAAAAAAAAACTGGTCTAATTATTTTTTTAAGTGATGTTATCGACTATTAATCATACATTGTTGAAGATATGATAATGTCTCAACTTCTTGTAGTTATAAAAATATATTGTATAAAATGAGACGGCACTTTACAATGTATAATGGCGGATACGCGCGATCGCGACATTAAAGATCGTACGTGTATGCGCAAACGCTGATTCTGGCCGAATGGATGTGTGGGCGAGGCGCGGCCGCGTCGCCCCCGCACGCCCCTTTCGCTCCGGGCGCGTTCGTATATAACGCATTTAGGCGCGTTCATACATTAATTACATGTTTATTGTTTGTTGTTTCAGGAGGGCTGCACGTGTCGGGTCACACAGCAGTGCTGGTGTACCTGGGTGTCACCAAGAAACCTGTGATGTTGGTGTTCTTTGGACACTCTCCACATTACGGATACTTACATTTAGTGCAGGTTAGTAATTACACTGACGAGTATAGCTAAGTGCACGTTAGGAACGCAACGGGCCGCAGCGCAACATCAAAAAAACTTGCAAAAAAAAAAACAATCGACTTCCAAAAAAGACACTACAAAGTGAAAAATAACTTTAATATTTTTATTTTAAGTTGTAATTTTTACCAGTAATGTTGGTTTAAAAACGAATCTACTGAACCGTTTTTGATGAAATTTCTATGGGACCAATCTGAAAGTACCTATATCCTTTTTTTCTTAAAGTATTCCGATTTTGCAAATCGGCTTATAAATAACGGAGTTCTGAGGTAATAAATATAATAAAATACAGTCGAATTGAGAACCTCCTCCTTTTTTGAAGTCGGTTAAAAAAACATCTTGAAGAAACTGGTATTTCCACACATGTGACGTCCGCCAACCCACACTGGGCCCGTCGGTTGATTACGGCCCACACAATGGAGAGGCCATTGTATGATTATGCTTATGTTATGCCTTCTCATCCCCAGGAGTACTACGTGGACGAGGGCGTGTGGTCGGTGGCGAGCACGCGCGGCTGGGCGGCCCGCGCGGGCTTCGCGCACGCGGCCGCGTGGGACGCGCTGTCCCGGAAGGTGTACGTGCATGGCGGCCTGGTGTCGGAGTCGGAGGCTACACAGGTGCGGTGTATCTTACAATACATGATTTCACTGATTATTCGTTTATCACTGAAATGTCAAACCTGTGTCAGTGTCATTAAAGTCCTAATTCATGCAAATTGCGAATTTATTTAATTTGCCAGCTTGTCTCTTGCTCTTCTGTGTCAGCGAGAAAATCTCATGGGCTGTTTAATAGGTTAGTTGTAATCCTTAAGTTCTGAGTTAGAGTTTTCATAAAATAAAAGGCCCGTTTTAACATTTCAGAATGCGTTCTTGACACCTGTCAGTGTCATACAAACGAATACGTGTTTTGCGAATTTGATCTTTATTATCTACTAGAACTATCAGTGTCAAAACGGGCCTTTTATTTTTTGACAACTTTAAACGATTACTGACTGACTAAATGCGTGCACTGACTGGACAGGTCACTCAATCTGTGTGGTTCTTCCCTCAAAACACCATTTCAGACATCAAACCTTAAAAACCGGCCAAGTGCGAGTCGGACTCGCGCACCGAGGGTTCCGTACAATTTAATATTATTAAAAATATTTTTATTATATGATGTACTTAACTAAACATTTACGGTTTTCGCAATTTTTCCTTTATCTGTGCTATAAGACGTTTCTTCGTACCAAATTTCAAGATTCTGAGTTCACGGGAAGTACCCTGTAGGTTTTGATTCCCTTGCGAGTGTCGAAAATTTGCGGAAATTTGCGGCATAAACGGCTGTATCTTTTGATTGCGTTGGCTTAGAAGTTTGATTTTTTCACAGCTCCAAGGGTCAGTAGACCTGAGTATTTGATATAAATTCCAGCTTGATACCTCCACGCGTTCCTCAGAATAAGGGTCTTGACAGACAAACAGACGGACGGACGGACAACAAAGTGATCCGTTTTTTGCTTTCGAGGCACGGAACCCTAAAAAAGACTCTAACCTCTAAGTTTCTTTCGACCTTTCTTCTCAGACTACTCAGATAGGAAACGCCGACCTCATCTAGTTCTTAAAATATGATTGACGTGTTAAAGTGTTTGTATACACGGCTACACATCAAGCTATGCAAAACCAGTATTGGCTGACCGTTCATTGTGAGAAAATATCATACAAAGTGAGGCCAAGACAAACTGGTTTTGTATAGCTTGACGTGTAGCCGTGTACAGACGCCAGCACATCAAGCTACTACAATCTGTCAAATTTCTTTAATAGATTTGCAACTTTATCTCTAAAGTATTAAGGTTCAAGGTTGATTGGGAAAATTTGACAGTTTCGGGTAGCTTGACCTGCTGGCGTCTGTACAACTCTACTTTCAGAAATTAAAGTCATTTATAACCCTGTAATATATTTTGTTTGCAGGCCCCGTCAGCATCTTTATTTGAGTACGACCCCGAGTTAAGACTGTGGCGCCCTCTACAGTCGGCGCCGACTCCTAGATATTTACATTCTGCTACTTTTATTACACCAGGTTAGTATTAGTTCCAAATATTATTTATTGAAATAAGATAAGGATTGCGGAATGCTCGTTTGACTGGCCGCCACACAACTCGTAATAGTTATTTCTGATTAGCTCTGTTTGACTATGAAACTGAAGTCGGCCAAGCCCAAAATAAATATGCACATTATACCCTGTCCGTTAGGTAAACCGTTTTTTGACAGATGTCTTAGAACGTACATATCCTAGATTACGTAAACGTTAACTTTAAAATGTGTGATAAAATAAATATGTAAACTGCCTTATCTTATTGAATTATCTTATTCATGGTTTCTTACAGACATTATAAAATCGTACTTGTATCAATCAATGTTTTGTATGTGGCTGCAATCACTAGTTCTATCTGTCAAAAAACGGTTTACCTAATCGACAGGGTATAGTAAACAATCATAAATAAAACGGAGGTTATAAAAAGATCTCTGTAATGTCTCGTTATAGATTGTTAGGGAATCATTTGAAGGAAGCAATAAGATATTTGGATTGGATTATTTTCAAATTTTGACGTTTTCTGATAACTTTTCCGTCATGTTCCAGGCGTAATGCTGGTATTTGGTGGTAACGCACACAACGATAGCGCGGCAGCGTTGGTGTCAAATCCTGCTGCTTCAAAGTGTTATTCTGCAGGCGCATTGTTGTACGATGTCAGGTGAGATATGTGCCTGTATTATGTATTCTAGAATAATGTCCAAGGTTTTACATCAGTTTATTAGTAGTTTATGAAAATGTTTTAAACTCAAGCAATTTCACTACCCTTTTTTTTGGGTCGGAAATCATCAAATAACTTCTCCCGCTCTGGGGGGAGCGGAAGGGCATGTCAGACTTTTACCGACTAAAACCCACCCGTGTTTTTTCAGTTGCCTGTGCTAGGGGCCACGCCCAATAAACATTTAGGCGACAATTAGAGCTTAGTTTAGAACTTAACGAGATATAAAGGTGCTACAGTAGCAGCACGTACAACTTTTGGCGACAAAAGAGCGTAGACAACCAAAATATTTCACTTAGAGCTATACCACAGAGTTACAAGGGCGATAACAGGGTGAGTTTAAAGGTTAAAGACATAAAGCAGAAATTTTTAACACAACAATACGGCCAAAGCATCTTGTGTTATAGGTTTAAGTGAATCTTACAACTATAAGATCTAAATAACAAGTAAGCATTTACTACAAACCCCCAAAGTGCTATGCAAGCGATAATAAACTCTCGCCAAGAACCAAAAGTTGCACAAAAGCAATAATTACCGCTACCAGATCTACAATGGTGCTCATAAACTCTTTTGTACCACTAAATGCCTAAAGAGGGACAAAACTCTCTTATTTTACTTAAAGTGGAACAGTAGGAACATTTTTCGCTATCATAGAACTTCCAGTGCTTAATGTTACTTCTGTATAACTTTAGGTTGACTAATAGAGCTTAATACCACTTCTATACCCCTTATTTGTTCACTTGTGGTGTGATAACATTATTACTAGATAATATTAGTACTAGTAGTCAAGCGGGAGTTTTCTACGAAATTGTGTAGCTGGGTTCCGTACATGATTTTCCAGAAAATGTATGTGAAAGTGCCGCGTTCCGATTAAGTCATCGTATCTAAATATGTATTCAGTTGAGAATAAGGCTGACAATCGTGAAGAAATTTTGTTATTAGCAAGAGATGTACAATGTAAACTACTGTATATTGAGCATGAAAATTCACTAAATTTTATTCCTTTACTTCACACAGTTTAAAATATCAAATTAAACACAACATACCAATCACATTTCTTATATTCTCATCACAAAACAAATCAACCAAGTTTTTCTTTAAATTAATCAAATTCAAATAAATAACTAATTATCACACATAATACTACGGTATATCTTTTCATATTCATATTCATATTCATCTTAAATGTTTATTTAAACAATTCAACAATAAGTGTGCATAAGGCCATTTAATAAACACAAACATAAATTATATGAATCAACATCTACCTATCAAGCGGTAGGTTATTTAAAAGTCACAAAATACGAATATATGTCCGTTGAAACAGAATTAAAATAACTTTCATATAAGAAAAAAAAAAAAACATCAAGATAAAGATTCTTCTTCGTTTTCATTATTAATAAATAATAAATAAAATTTTATTTAAGTATAAAGTAAAGTAAAACTATGATTTACCTTAATTACAATCGAGGAAACTTAAATTCTAAACTTATTTTATTATTTATTTCAACCAAAAAAATGTTATTTATTTACATTTCATCGAACTAACACTAATATATACTATAATACAATTATATACAAGTATATAACACGAAAAAATATAGAAAAAGGCAGGAGCTCATTGGGCATCAAAAAATTCGTCCGCATCACTGTCAATGGGATAGGTGCCCAAAAGGCTGGCAGCATTACCACGTTGGATGGCAATGCTGATTCTTTGGGCTAAAAATAGGCCAGCCCAGCCCAGACTTTTCGATTTTATAAGGATATGGTCTAGACAAGAGCCGCTCTGGTGGATTGGGTGATAATCAGCTGTTAAAAGTCCATGAGCAAATATTCAGGTAATTATGTGAATGAGTATCGATTTTTTCGGCAGCAATGTTTATGTTGATGTCACCTACCGGTACGATATTTTTAAATAAAGATAATTTTTCTAAGTTACTGTTAAGGAAATCCAAAAACCCATTAATACTTTAGGATGGTGGCCTATAAATAGCCATAATTACTGTATCGGGAATAATTTGAATTACTAAGCAGTTGCAGTCTAGAAAATAGGGTTCATCTACTAATGTTCTTAAATTATTTTTAATATAAACCACTACGCCATCATTCTGGTTGAATGTTCTATCACTTTTGTGAAGATTAAACCCATCGAGAGATGGTATAATGGCCGTTTGTTTGGATAACCAACATTCTGTTAGAACGATAATGTCGCAGCCTATTTCAAGATTTTGTAACAAAACTTGGAGACCGTTAAAATTTCGGGTTATACTGCGTATGTTTTGTGTAAGTAAAGTCAATGTTTTATCCCCGGTATAGACTATGTTTTTACACTCCTCAACATTACAGATTTTAGCTTCAGACACGGAAAACCCATCTAGATCTCATATTAGCTAATTGGCCATAATAAAAATTATACGTAGAAGTTAACCTACTATCTATGTGCTTAATTGACTTTGTAGTCGGCGGCGCTCCTAGGCGCCTTCATAGTCAATGGAATTAATGTAATTGTCTTCTGCATATTTACGTGCTGGGCAATTTACATCACCAGTTGGATGATCGTTTTTTCTCTTGAATCGTCTGCAGGTTTCACATTGAGGGGGAGAACCTTTATTATTGCATTCCTTGAAAGAATGCCCTGTTTCGCCACAGAGGTTGCAAGTGGGGCTCGTTTCTCTGCAAAATTTGGCTGCGTGTCCGAACTGCTGGCAGTTAAACCCCTGGTCAATATAGTGAAATCTCTTACTGGATATGATGTCCAATTTATGAAAATTCGGCCTTGGTCTATCAAAAGACTATTATGTATTACCCATATTTGCAAAATAAAATTCTATTCTATTCTATTCTATTCTAAAATTTTCCTGATATTAGCTGGAACTTCCAATATATAATTGCAGGTAGGACGATCTTTCTTCCCTGACTTATGGCTCAATTTCACACTTTCTAAAAAGGACTCAGGAGTAATGTTCAGCAATTTTCTGTCAAGTTTTGGACGTAAATGCTATCAAATACCTCTTTTTTAGTCAATGCTACTAGAACACCAATAGCAGCAATCCTAGGACGGCGTTTGGATGGTTCTTCAACTGTAAGGCCTGAGGAAACTAGCTTCTGGGAGGTTTTTAATTTATCAATATCGTCTTTGTTATCCGTCCTAATGATCACGCCTCCGTTTCTAATTGTCCTTAGACCACGGACATGGAATTTTAATTCCTCAGGCGAGATTTTTTGTAACAAAGACTTGGTGTCGTCACTGGTTTTGGTTTTATCGCTGGGATATACTACTCTGTCAAGAAAGTACCGGGAAAAGATCAATAATACACAAAATATTAGTTATTCATACAAATTTATTATATCGCCTTCAAAGTATGCTCCTTCAGAAACGATACACTTACGCCAACGAAAAGTCCAATCATCAAAAAAAAAAATTAAATGAGTTTTCCGGAATTGAATTCAATTCTCGCCGCGAATTCTCCTTTATGTCTTCTACCGAAGAAAAACGTGTGCCACGAAGTGGTAATTTGAGTTTAGGAAAAAGAAAGAAGTCGGCTGGAGCCATATCTGGTGAGTAAGGTGGTTGCTCGATGGTATTTGTTGAGTTTTTGGTCAAAAATTCGTTCACAATTGTGGCCTTGTGGGAAGGCGCATTATCGTGATGCAAAATCCAAGAATTTGCTTTCCACAATTCGGGCCTTTTTCGTCGAATTTGCTCTCTTAAACGCCGCATAGTGCTCAAATAATATTCTTTGTTTACCGTTTGACCTTCTGGCAAGAATCCGAATGCACAACACCGCGATAGTCAAAGAAACCAGTCCACATGACTTTGACTTTTGATCGACTTTGGCGTGGTTTTTTCAGTTTCGGTTCAGTTGGAAGGCGCCACTCCGAAGCTTGTTGACTAGTTTGCATGTCAAACTCATAAACCCACGTCTCGTCACCAGTTACAATGCGTTTTATGAATGATGGGTCGGAATTGACTCCTTTTAGCTTATCCGCAGCGACTCTTATGCGATTGAGTTTTTGGAGAAAATTCAGGTCTTTTGGGACTAGCCGAGCGGCAACATGTTTCATACCCAAATGATTACTTAAAATGGTACGGATCGACTCGTGAGACACAGAAAGTTCAGCGGCTATCTCTCTCAAAACTTGAACGAGGATTTTCAGTCAGTATTTCCTTCACTTTTGCGATGTTAACTTCAGTTGAACACGTTAATGGCCTACCAGAGCGAGGCAAATCTTCTATCAAATCCCGACCGCTTTTGAACACTTTATACCACTCATAAGCACGTGTTTTTGATAAAGTCGATTCACCGTAAGCCTTCTGTAACATTTTCAGTGAATCCGAACACGAAATTCCATTAGCCATGCAAAATGTAAGACAAACTCTTTGTTCGATTTTTTTGTCCATTATGAAATTCGCAATACACACTAGATATGATGTAACAAAAAACAGCACTGCACTTAATCTAAATAACAGATGCAACTCAAACTCCGCGCCAAAATGGAAAACAGTTGTGCCAATCTAACAACCAAAAAATAATATAAAAAAATAATATGGAACCATAAGCAAATCATCCACTCCCGATACTTTTTTGGCTGAATGTATAGCGACCGAACTGAGATTTGCTGGGCGAATAAATTTATCAGAGCCTTTCTTCACCATGTTAGCGTAGGAAGCACTTTCTGGTTCGGTTCGGCTCATCTTCGTTTCCACGACTTCTTTAAACTGGCAAAGGGATTCCGCAACATTCTGATGCACTTGAAGGTGCTGGATGGTTGTGTGCGCCTGGATGGACTTCTGCTTCAGGGATTGGTACAGCACGGCCATCTGAGACGTCCCATGGTTGACTTTACGACAGAGATTGGTGACACGCAGTTTTTGATCGGAATTCATTTTTCCTTCCGCCACAATCGAGCAAATTTCGGTCAACATTGTGTCGATGGACCCAAGCCATCTCTGAATCTCCGACGTAGAAACGACTTCAGTCGGTAAATTATCGTTCTCCGTGGCTGCTGGTGGCACTGGTTCTCTTGTCTGATTTTGATCGGCAGGCGATGGCGTCGGTGGAGGACTTCGTCCTACCAATTTGCTGCGGCCGAAGGGGCTATCTCCTGGGTTAGACATACTACTAACACCGCAAACGCTGACTGTCTATAAAAAAACTATTTAGTTCATCTTTCACAACGAAAAATAATTGTTAGTCACACGCGTCACTTACACAATAAAACTGACTCCGCAAATTGCAATAACATTATTCGTAATTACCTAAATCGTTATAATCAACACAAAACACACGTCCACTTAGTCTCGCGTAATAATTATGAAAAAGATTGAGAAGGGGCCGGTCGCTTCTTCGAGATGAAGGCGAATGATGATTGGTCAGCCGACTGAATGAAGTAGTTTGCACCACAACATGCAACTTGAGAATATGGCGCTTCGGTCTACTCTGCAAACAAAACAAATATACCATGCTTATAAAATAAATTACATACTAAGCATTTATATTCTGTATTATTATAATTTCATAACGATTAAAAATGTTTCTTCGTACTATTGTATGAAATAGTAATTAATTTATCACACGGTCATGAAATTTCATAGAAAAAAATATCTCCACTGAACACTTAGATTTACCTACATAGATAACAGATAAAGGCCCAAATTATGAATATTATTGCTATTACCATCGGTACTTATCACAAAGAATCTCCTCTATTATACTGGAGACTTGTAACTATAATTAAACCAAAAAAATAAAATAAAAATTGTGTTCTTAAATTGTAAAGTAAATTAGGTACCTACATACTTACTCGATTTGTTTGTGGTTTTGGGCAGTTACTACGGATGCCTAAATTCGTTTGCCCACCATGTTTAGGTTACGAATTGATTTGACTAAGGTTAGAAAAACATAAGTAAACACGGTTTAATTGAAGTATTTTGCTTCATTGTGTTCTAATACTACTAGCACGTTACTTTAAACTAGAATAGGAAACATTTTATTAGATTATTACAAAAGTTTTATGGTACTCCATTTCTAATAAAATATTTCTTTTCATTAAATAGACAACAGACATCGGGCGCTTGAATAATTTGTTAATAATACATATACTTATTCACAGTGTACTTACCTTCGCAGTAAAAAGTCAACTTCTGTGTCCACTAAGTTGAAACTAAAAGATTACATTTAATTTCACTTTCACAGACGAATGGCGGCGTTTTGGATCCGTCAAATATTAACATGTTTCTTACTCTTCGCACAAAAAAACGAGAAGTTGATGAAATAAAAAATATACTTAGACTAGCTGCGCCCCGCGGTTTCACCCGCATAAGTTTCGATCCCGTGGGAATGTCGGGATAAAAAGTATCCTATATGTTAATCCTGGTTATAAACTATCTGTGTGCTAAATTTCGTCAAAATCTGTTCAGTAGTTTTTGCGTGAAAGAGTAACAAACATCCATACATCCATACAAACTTTCGCATTTATAATATTAGTAGGATGTTACAATTGTTAGCACCTGCGGCCGTTTTTATAGCCTTTGTGGATCATACTAGAGTTCAAAGCGTTAATAATCACCTATTTGCCACCCTCTTATCACTTAAAAATATAGTGAGTGACATTGTAGTTCTATTGTACCGCTTAAGGAGTTAGTATTCAACTACTTGCAACCCTCTTAGCAGCCAAAGACTTAATAAACGATATTTTACTGTATTATACCACTGAAAGAGTTAATTTTCGCCTATTTATCACGTTTTTATCCCTTGTAATTTCAGTTATCGCTATTATAGCTCTCTTATTGCTTTATTATACCTCTAAGCCCATTCTGTAACTCTGTTTTACCGCCATTAAAACAACCTAAGGTGATAAAAAATGTGTGCCCATTTCGGGGGTATAGTAGAGTTATAGCGCGCGCTAACTCCGAATGCGTAACACTTATTTATAACTTTAGGATCTGGTTAGCGCTCTAATAGATTCACAATAACTCTTGTTTTAGCGCCTAAGTGTTAGTTGGGCGGTATCTCTTTCGAAAAACCCGCGACTCTGGCAAATTTTCAGTACCCTTCGTCACCTTTACATGAGTGTAGTATAATGTGTGTGTTGCAGGTGCGGCGTGTGGTGGGCGGCGCCCCCCCCGCGCGGCGGCGCACGCGCAGCGCACGCGGCGGCGCCGCTACAGGTGGCGGGGCGGCGCGCGGTCGTCGTGCACGCGGGGTATGTTGTGTACTGTTGTAGGTGCGGCGTGTGGTGGGCGGCGCGCGGTCGTCGTGCACGCGGGGTATGTTGTGTACTGTTGTAGGTGCGGCGTGTGGTGGGCGGCGCGCGGTCGTCGTGCACGCGGGGTATGTTGTGTACTGTTGTAGGTGCGGCGTGTGGTGGGCGGCGCGCGGTCGTCGTGCACGCGGGGTATGTTGTGTACTGTTGTAGGTGCGGCGTGTGGTGGGCGGCGCGCGGTCGTCGTGCACGCGGGGTATGTTGTGTACTGTTGTAGGTGCGGCGTGTGGTGGGCGGCGCGCGGTCGTCGTGCACGCGGGGTATGTTGTGTACTGTTGTAGGTGCGGCGTGTGGTGGGCGGCGCGCGGTCGTCGTGCACGCGGGGTATGTTGTGTACTGTTGTAGGTGCGGCGTGTGGTGGGCGGCGCGCGGTCGTCGTGCACGCGGGGTATGTTGTGTACTGTTGTAGGTGCGGCGTGTGGTGGGCGGCGCGCGGTCGTCGTGCACGCGGGGTATGTTGTGTACTGTTGTAGGTGCGGCGTGTGGTGGGCGGCGCGCGGTCGTCGTGCACGCGGGGTATGTTGTGTACTGTTGTAGGTGCGGCGTGTGGTGGGCGGCGCGCGGTCGTCGTGCACGCGGGGTATGTTGTGTACTGTTGTAGGTGCGGCGTGTGGTGGGCGGCGCGCGGTCGTCGTGCACGCGGGGTATGTTGTGTACTGTTGTAGGTGCGGCGTGTGGTGGGCGGCGCGCGGTCGTCGTGCACGCGGGGTATGTTGTGTACTGTTGTAGGTGCGGCGTGTGGTGGGCGGCGCGCGGTCGTCGTGCACGCGGGGTATGTTGTGTACTGTTGTAGGTGCGGCGTGTGGTGGGCGGCGCGCGGTCGTCGTGCACGCGGGGTATGTTGTGTACTGTTGTAGGTGCGGCGTGTGGTGGGCGGCGCGCGGTCGTCGTGCACGCGGGGTATGTTGTGTACTGTTGTAGGTGCGGCGTGTGGTGGGCGGCGCGCGGTCGTCGTGCACGCGGGGTATGTTGTGTACTGTTGTAGGTGCGGCGTGTGGTGGGCGGCGCGCGGTCGTCGTGCACGCGGGGTATGTTGTGTACTGTTGTAGGTGCGGCGTGTGGTGGGCGGCGCGCGGTCGTCGTGCACGCGGGGTATGTTGTGTACTGTTGTAGGTGCGGCGTGTGGTGGGCGGCGCGCGGTCGTCGTGCACGCGGGGTTATTGTGTACTGTTGTAGGTGCGGCGTGTGGTGGGCGGCGCGCGGTCGTCGTGCACGCGGGGTATGTTGTGTACTGTTGTAGGTGCGGCGTGTGGTGGGCGGCGCGCGGTCGTCGTGCACGCGGGGTATGTTGTGTACTGTTGTAGGTGCGGCGTGTGGTGGGCGGCGCGCGGTCGTCGTGCACGCGGGGTATGTTGTGTACTGTTGTAGGTGCGGCGTGTGGTGGGCGGCGCGCGGTCGTCGTGCACGCGGGGTATGTTGTGTACTGTTGTAGGTGCGGCGTGTGGTGGGCGGCGCGCGGTCGTCGTGCACGCGGGGTATGTTGTGTACTGTTGTAGGTGCGGCGTGTGGTGGGCGGCGCGCGGTCGTCGTGCACGCGGGGTATGTTGTGTACTGTTGTAGGTGCGGCGTGTGGTGGGCGGCGCGCGGTCGTCGTGCACGCGGGGTATGTTGTGTACTGTTGTAGGTGCGGCGTGTGGTGGGCGGCGCGCGGTCGTCGTGCACGCGGGGTATGTTGTGTACTGTTGTAGGTGCGGCGTGTGGTGGGCGGCGCGCGGTCGTCGTGCACGCGGGGTATGTTGTGTACTGTTGTAGGTGCGGCGTGTGGTGGGCGGCGCGCGGTCGTCGTGCACGCGGGGTATGTTGTGTACTGTTGTAGGTGCGGCGTGTGGTGGGCGGCGCGCGGTCGTCGTGCACGCGGGGTATGTGCGGGGGGGGCTAATGTGTACTATTTCAGTTTATCTTAGACACCACTGACATCGGTGAAAGAAAAACATCGGAAGGAAACATCATCATTATCTGCCTAGCCTTTTCCCAACTATGTTCGGGTCGGCTTCCAGTCTAACCGGTTGCAGCCGAATACCAATATTTTACATGGGGCGACTGCCTATCAGACATCCCACAACCCACTTACTGAGTTATACGATACCCCTTGGTAAGACTGGTTGTCAGACTTTCGGGCTTCTGACTACCCGTAAGGACAGTCAAAGATCCACGAATAACAGCTGCGACCAACCGTGCTTTCAGGCACGGAGGGGTCTTGGTGTGTAAATATGATCACCCATCCACAGACCAACCGCTGCAGGCGTAGCTTAACCTGATCGATCAACCTATGGGACATGTGCGACTGTTATTATTTAGCCACGGGCCCCACTCCCATAAGTCTAAAATCGCCAATCCACCCTTTTATTTTCCTCACAGGTTCGACGGCCGCCTCCGTTCAGACGCACTGATCTTCGAAGCGGGCGAAGGTTGTTCCAGACACACGAGTGAAGCAGCGTGTTTGACTGCCGCACAGCATACTGCAGTCGCTTGCGTGTGGAGATCGAGAGATAGAGCCTGCTTGCCGGTAATAATCGAAATCATACGAGAAAATAGTAGATTAATTACTAAAACTTCGGTTTCCCAAGAAATCCTACTAATATTATAAACGTGAAAGTTTGTATTGATGGATGTGTGTTTGTTTGTTACTCTTTCACGCAAAAGCTACTAAACGGATTTGGATGAAATTTGGCACACAGATGGTTTATAACCAGGATTAACATATAGGATACTTTTTATCCCGATATTCCCACGGGATCGAAACTTATGCGGGTGAAACCGCGGAGCGCAGCTAATTTATCGATATATCGTGTGTGTCGATGACATCATGATTGTGCAAAGCTGGTCACGGGCCGGCTGGCTGGGTGGTCAGCTGTAGAAAACCAGGGTCGTTTTATTAAATGTTAGAGCCATCACTGTTCTTGATCGAGTAAAGGATACTCGATTCTAAAAAATCCCCACCTTCTCTTTTTGGCAACGAAACTATGATCGATATATCAATAAAATGAATAATGGCGCCGATTCCCTTGTTTACAAACTAAACTAAATTTAAGTTCAGTGCATCTTTTTCTTTCTATTTCATTAAAAAAAAGACAGAAGAAAAATATTAGTTTAGTCCTGTCAAATTAAGATACTCCATAGACAGTTTAGACGTGATTAAAAACATGGCTACTAAAAATACGTCAATTTACGTCAGGCGCCGACTAATTTTTAATTTGCGCCTTTATTATTTTATGACCGCTTCGTAGTGCTAGTGGGCGCAAGTGCCACTGCTGAGCAGAGGCCCTGGGTTCAATTCCCAGAGGCAAAGTGTTATTGAGTTTATTCCACAAGAATTTCTGAATAGCAATCTGGAGTCTGGATTGGTTCCCCATTTATGGCAATAGGCTCGCCATCTTGACTTAAATATGACTGACGAAACGTGGGTGTACTATAATAATAATAATAATAACATGGCTTCAGCCAATGGCTTAATAGCCAAGAGCCTCGACCAACACCTGAGGAGGCTCTCGTTGGGCAGCTGGATCAAGGGCTTGATTCAGAGAGCGGTACTTCTGGACACGGCTCGCATTGTCAGGAGGTTCCTCTCTCTGGAGCCCTGACCGCCGGTAGCTTGAACCCTGTTCCCGATACCGGTGGGCTACTATTTTTTATATTTTTAAATGTTTTTATACTTTTTATTTTAATATTTAAAAATATAACTTATATGTAAACCATGCAAATAAAGGAGATAATAATAATAATATCCCGGGACATTTCACACAGCACCATTTGTCCCAAGCTAAGCAACCTAATGCTTGTGTTATGGTAACAAGATGGCTGATAAACTACTTATATACAATTTTTTTTTTGTAAATACATTCATATTATAGATAGGAAAACACCCAGACTCGGAACAAATACATGTAGGTTACAAATATTTGTTCCGTGCGGGAATCGAACCCGCGACACGCAGCGCAGCAGTCAATCGCTTAACCACTGCGCCAACCGTTGGCACAACTATAGGTACACCTCTGCCTCACCCTATGGGGATTACAGGCGTGATGTTATTTGGTTTCAGTTAGAAGAGGTGGGCTGGAAGGAGTCGTTCGACGGCACAGTAAAAGCGTGCCTCACGGAACCTAGGTTTGGTAAGGGTAAGCACGTCACTACACTAATCCCTACTAATGATACGTGTGGGTTACCTATTCGATCTTGCAGAATTACTCATCTAATTGTACTCTTCTGTCGAACGAAACGAATGTCTACTGAGGAACACGATACTCGCACGCAAACACACTAGTATATAATAGAAAGAGATAGAGAGAGAAAGAAAGTGTGAAGCTAAAGCTTAGCTGCCAGTGTGACTTTCATCTATCAGTGCTCTGTATTAATACAGAGCCATCTAGTATAAGTTTTTAGAAGCTCTTATAAAGATTTCTTCATTTTGGATTTTTTACTTCACTATTGGTTTCTGTGCCCTCTAAAACCATGAATACGACGACACCCATGATGAAAATTTAAAAAAAAAATCGCAACAGCTATCTTGGATTTCATTTTAACCTCACTGTCGGTCTTACCAATTAAATATACATAGCATTAACCCAAATTCTTTGTCTTATATAGACCTATCAATTAGAGTACTAGAATATTATACAAAAAAAAAAAATATATAAACACATAAAAAAAATACTCCGTTATAGCTTACAAAATATGCTGTTTTTTTTTTAGTAATGACACTTGTTAACCTAATGATAATATTCCGTTGGGTTGCCCAGACGAGCATCGCTGTAACACTGCGGAGTCGTGCGCGGCGTGCACGGCGGCGCGCTGCGCGTGGTGCGGCGCGTGCTACCCGTCCGCCATGTACTGCGTGCGGCACACGCACCAGGTGCGGAGCGGCTACATTGTACTTTCTGACGGACTGGATCGCAAACACTCCCTATAAAACACATGGACAATTATTATTGTTCTCATAGACTTTTATAACAAATTCGCTCTGAGTAATGGCGTCGCTTTTGAAATATTTGAACTTCCCACAGGTTTATTGCATTTTAAGAAAAAAAAATCTTGCTCACAAAGAAATTATAATAAAAAATATTGATGGAAGCATACTTCTGAAGTAGGTAATACAGTTTATTAGAAAAATAATATTTTGGCCCATAATTTAATCACATGCATAATAGTGCCTATTCCCTTGTTCACAAACTAAACTAAATTTAAGTTCAGTGCATCTTCTTCTTTCTATTTCATTAAAAAAAGGACAGAAGATAAATATTTGTTTAGTCCTGTTAAATTAAGATACTCCATAGACAAGTTTAGACGTCATTAAAAAATTGGCTACTAAAAATAAGTCAATTTACGTCAGGCGCTGACTGATTTGACAGGACTAAACTAATATTTATCTTCTGTCCTTTTCTTAATGAAGTAGAAAGAAAAAAAATGCACTGTACTTAAATTTAGTTTAGTTTTTGAACAAGGGAATCAGCGCCATTGCCTATTTGTATTTATTTTTCACCCTCACTCTAGCTACCCGATGAATATGATCATCCAGCCTTCTTTCAATAACCGGAATAAAATATTAAATCGTAAAATGATTGCTACCAGATGGCGTTATCAATAGAAGAGTGTGGTTCGGACAGCGAGTCACCGCGGGAAGCGTGCGGGAGATACCACTCCTGCGCAGCCTGTCTAGCGCATCAACATCATCATACACATGTAAGTTATTTAATGATTTTTGTGGATATTGGCTATGACTGACTGACAAATGAGAAACTACAAAAAAAAAAGTTAATCGTAACTATGCCGTTGGTACCGGTTGGCATTCGTATATCTGACAGTCGTTACGGGTCGTCAGAATCCCAAAACTCTGACAACCAGTCTTACCAAGCGGTATCGTGTTACTGAGTAACTGCGGGTTGTGTAGGTCAGATAAGCAGTTGCTCCATGTAAAATACTGGTATTCAGCTGCATCTGGTTATACAGGAAGCCGACTTCAACATAGTTTCGAAAAGGCTAGGCAAATTGGATGGAAGGATGGGTATACCTACTTTGGTTTGTCTAAATAGCATGAATGTTAGGCAACTGTCATCAACATCATCAGTCTCCTGCCCTTATCCCAATTTATTTGGGGTTGGCGCAACTTGTATTCTCCTTCCATACTTCTCTATTAGGGTCTACTCACACTTATTCAGCTCTGTTCAGCTTTTGTCCATAGAAAACATCGATTTTGTATGGAATGCGTACAGTCAGGAGCAAAAGTATGTATACACTCGGCTGTATTCAAAACCAATTTACTCCTTTAATTTCTAATTAAATTTTTATGTTGTTACGAACATAGCATTTTCGAACCCATAGGCTTATGTATTGTGTCGTATTTCAACGTTGCATTCGTTATTTCACGAAAAAATCGCAATTGAAAGTAGCCAAGTGTTGACATATTGGTGGTCGTGAGTGTACGCATCCGTTCAGCCTTACAACCGCGTACGCATTCTATACAAAATCGTTGTTTTCTATGGACAAAAGCTGAACAGAGCTGAAAAAGTGTGAGTAGTCCCTAAGTCCTCATTCCGGTAGTCACCCCCTTTCCAACCATATCATCATTCACACAGTCCATCCATCGTTTCTTTGGTCTTCCCCTACTCTTATAATGTTAGGCAAGTGTATGCTACCAAACCTTTTGGTGTAGCGACGATCTTCGCAGGATGGCTGGTAGCAGCTGGATGAGAGTTGCCGAAAATCGAGTTGAATGGCGTGCAATAGGAGACGCCTATGTCCAGGAGTGGACTGCTATAGGCTGATAGCCTTATTGATCTGCGTAAGATGATATGTAACGGTAAAGACACATCTAATTTCATTCCACCAGGGTTCAGAGGAATTAAGCCAGCGAGCTTGTTTCTGGGACTACGACACGATAAAGTGTAAACCTGTCAATTCATCGGAAGACATCAGGTAAGACTTTACAAAACAGTTTCACTTTGTCTAGTCCGTTGTAAGTACTAAGTCGGTCCGTACTAAGTTCGTTCACAGAAACCAGGGTAAAAACCCTGGTTTCTGTGAACGGACTTAGTACAGGAAATACGACGCGAAACAATTGGGACCGCCACCCTAATTGCGCGACACTTTTAATAACAATCTGAATAATTTTGAAGGATACTGCTAATCCATTGCTTCGTATGTTCAAACACTTTGTCTGCTCAGCAACGTAAATAACGCAATGAATGTTGTTGAACTGTCAAAATGAAAGCTATTCCTACTGTTAATGTGTTCAGCAATTACCCGCTAATCAAATTATACGATAACATCAATGTTTGCCTGTACTAAGCTCAGTTTGAAGCACTAATATAATACTCCAAAGGAAGTGTTATAGCTTATAGCACTACAAAGTTATTTCGGCGCGTGGTCGAAATTGGAACTAACGCCGCCATCTTGGTTTTTGAATACATTTCAAGTGACAGTTCACAAAACGGTTGCACAAATGCTCACCAACAGCGCCCCCCTATCAACATCATTCCAGCGCCAAAACATCCTTGTAGCAGTTGACAGTCCTTTCATAGTTATTACCTCTTACAGCAGCAACCCAATAGCAACCTTATTGTCACGACAATAAAGATCATAATAACTTTGTCAGTGTTGAAAAATCAGAGGTAAAATAGCTACGAAAGGGCTGTACTATCGCCAAAATCTATATCTGACCACCGCAAGGAGTATTCCTGTTTGCAGCGCATATTATTGGTCTACCTAAAAAGGATCCTCTTTTGTTTTACTTACGGACGCAGCTGTGGTCATCATGTGCACGGGATTTTGTTTTCAAAATGGTCAGATATAGGTTTTGGGGATAGTACATGATATTCCCGTCAGAGGTAAGTC
The DNA here is from genome assembly GCA_949629185.1 of Apamea crenata. Lineage (NCBI taxonomy): Eukaryota > Metazoa > Arthropoda > Insecta > Lepidoptera > Noctuidae > Apamea > Apamea crenata. Next base: position 3,584,888 of record OX451375.1, read on the forward strand.
CCCTCACGTGGTCCCTTGTGGCGTCCCGCAGGAGCGTGGCGGCGGCGGGCCCGTGCAGCGCGCCGTGCTCCACGTTCCAGACGTGCGCCAACTGTACTGCGGAGGAGTGCATCTGGTGCGCGTCGGCCGGCCGGTGCGTTGACAAGGTTAGTGCAGACCGAGATGAGATGACATTGTTAGCGAAAGAACTGGCGACAAACTCGCTTGAATACAGAATTTTCAGGAAAAAAGTGAGAGGATAGTATAAAATTAATCTGGTCTTATGGATCAATAGCTCACAATTTTTTATTTTTATTAAGAAATCAAAACTACGTAATCTGCATTCGTGATTAATTTGCCCAAAATGTAAACAAATATAAGTTAAAACAAATTAAGCAATTCACAGCTGTACCTTGATCTCTCCCGAGCTACTTGCATGACATAAAATGATGTGCTTCTGAAGCCCCTTAAGAAATTATGAATGTGGTTGCTGTTGGTTACTTAGAGCATCTTAACTCGTCTGGTACTGCCAGTGGACGTTTTAGTAAAACCAAAATTTTATGTTTATTAAAGAGTTTAGAGTTTGTACATGCGCAGTAGTTTAAAAATACGCGAACTAAGCGACAAGTGATCAGTGATTAGCTCATTGACTACGAGTAATACTAACCACTTGAAAGTGGAGTGTCAACTTGCGACCTGGTCGCGACGGCTTCGCTACACGATGTAGGAATGATTGCTGGGTGATGAGGAGGTAAAGGGATAACATAAACCATTTCATTAATTGATTATCACACATTTTGTCATATTTCAACAATTTGTAAATTCGACCTTTGCCAGCATTATCGATATCGTTTCATTGGCACCTTTGAATATTATTTTAATTTTTGTACCTCGTTAGATAGCTGATTAAACGAAGATGTCTTCCCCGGCATTTGTACGCTTGATGTCATAGTAACATTTTGAGATAACTGACGTCAAAGTTCGTGTACGCACGGCTACACATCAAGCTATACATAACCAGTATAAGCTGACACCTGATTGTACGAAAAACCTATACAATGCGAGGTCAGTTAAAACTGGAAATGTATAGCTTCATGTGTAGCCGTGTGTACGTAGATGATTTTTGAAAATAGATAATAAACTTCTTCCTATAACTATTAACTGTTTGATGTTTTAGAAAATTTGGTTACATCAAAAGGTGTGTTAACGTATCAGGTACCTAACGGAATAGCAAAAAGTCATTCAACTATTAGAGAATTTAGAGAAAAGTGATATTTAGTGACGAATTCAGGGAAACCACAAAAATATAAAAATTGTTTTTTCTCGAATCCCATGATTTTTCGCCTAGGCATTATGGAGTGCTTAATTGTTGCGCATGAGGCCCGCTGTCACTTCCTGTCATCCTGTATAAGGCCGAAAAAAATAGATCGTGTAACTTACATTGTAGCACATCAACGTCGATCTATTGCACATTTTTCCGTATGTTTGTCATTAGGCTTAGTTTTCAACCACACCAGTTACACCACTTTTTCTAAAATATATTGTCCGAACAACATTATTAGATGGTGATTGAAAAATCGTCGACGAAATTAGATTTTATAAAATTAATGTTAATGATGTTTTACATATTATGACAATTGGTCCAATAAAAAACATATTTCGGATGATTTAAAATTGGAGTTTCGAATTTAAGTAATTAAATATTCAAATGAATGCATGAATTCGTAAGTGGCACTACAAATTGGCATTCTCAATTCCTCAGGAACATTTTTTGATTCATTTGTTTAAATTTTAATCACATACTTTTGGAACATAGCATAGGTATATGAAATTTGACACTTTCTTGGACTTATCTGCCTTCTCTGTGTGTAAAGAACGCATACGGCGCGTCCTTCCCCCTGGGCGGGTGCCGCGCGTGGTCCACGTCGGGCGGCGGCGGGGCGGCCGGCGCGTGCGGAGCGGCCCGGGGCTGCGGCGCGCACGTGTCGTGTGCGGCGTGCCGCGCCGAGCCCGCGTGCGGCTGGTGCGACGACGGCGCGGGGGGCGGCAGAGGGCTGTGTCTGCCGGGCGGGGCCAGGAGGCCGCACGCTCCCAGAGTGTGTGCACAACACAGGTGAGTCAGGTGGCTGCGGCGCGCACGTGTCGTGTGCGGCGTGCCGCGCCGAGCCCGCGTGCGGCTGGTGCGACGACGGCGCGGGGGGCGGCAGAGGGCTGTGTCTGCCGGGCGGGGCCAGGAGGCCGCACGCTCCCAGAGTGTGTGCACAACACAGGTGAGTCAGGTGGCTGCGGCGCGCACGTGTCGTGTGCGGCGTGCCGCGCCGAGCCCGCGTGCGGCTGGTGCGACGACGGCGCGGGGGGCGGCAGAGGGCTGTGTCTGCCGGGCGGGGCCAGGAGGCCGCACGCTCCCAGAGTGTGTGCACAACACAGGTGAGTCAGGTGGCTGCGGCGCGCACGTGTCGTGTGCGGCGTGCCGCGCCGAGCCCGCGTGCGGCTGGTGCGACGACGGCGCGGGGGGCGGCAGAGGGCTGTGTCTGCCGGGCGGGGCCAGGAGGCCGCACGCTCCCAGAGTGTGTGCACAACACAGGTGAGTCAGGTGGCTGCGGCGCGCACGTGTCGTGTGCGGCGTGCCGCGCCGAGCCCGCGTGCGGCTGGTGCGACGACGGCGCGGGGGGCGGCAGAGGGCTGTGTCTGCCGGGCGGGGCCAGGAGGCCGCACGCTCCCAGAGTGTGTGCACAACACAGGTGAGTCAGGTGGCTGCGGCGCGCACGTGTCGTGTGCGGCGTGCCGCGCCGAGCCCGCGTGCGGCTGGTGCGACGACGGCGCGGGGGGCGGCAGAGGGCTGTGTCTGCCGGGCGGGGCCAGGAGGCCGCACGCTCCCAGAGTGTGTGCACAACACAGGTGAGTCAGGTGGCTGCGGCGCGCACGTGTCGTGTGCGGCGTGCCGCGCCGAGCCCGCGTGCGGCTGGTGCGACGACGGCGCGGGGGGCGGCAGAGGGCTGTGTCTGCCGGGCGGGGCCAGGAGGCCGCACGCTCCCAGAGTGTGTGCACAACACAGGTGAGTCAGGTGGCTGCGGCGCGCACGTGTCGTGTGCGGCGTGCCGCGCCGAGCCCGCGTGCGGCTGGTGCGACGACGGCGCGGGGGGCGGCAGAGGGCTGTGTCTGCCGGGCGGGGCCAGGAGGCCGCACGCTCCCAGAGTGTGTGCACAACACAGGTGAATATTTATGAAGCAATAAAAAAACTACTTATTTCTAAACAACTTTTACATGCTTCAAGCTAATTTGTTTTTACTATTACTCCGATGATGGACTACATCAACATATAAATCGCAGCCAATTGAGAAAGGTTCGTGTTCGAAGTGTTCTAACGTAAATCTTACATGATCATCTACTTTTCTTTTTCCAGATGGCACTTCACAGCCTGTCCGGCCTGCCAATGCAACGGCCACTCAGTATGCGACAGTGCGGCCCGCTGCATGCAGCCCTGCGCGGGCCGCACGGTGGGCGAGCACTGTGATGTGTGCGCGCCCGGACATTGGGGCAGTCCGCTTAATGGCGGCGTGTGCACACGTAAGTAAACATGATAGATATATGAGGGACTGTCACACAGTATGCGACAAAGGACAATGACCAATAGTCGTACCAAAAAGTCTCATGCATCAAGATCAAAATGTTATAGTTATTATTTTCATAATTTTTTACGGCATTACGTGTCGGGAATTTGTTTTTTGAACAGGGAAAATTAAAAAACAGTTGATATTGTTTTATTACCTTTATATGACGTTCCGTTTCAAATGATATGATTAATACTACATTATAATTAAAATTAACTAGAATAAAATAGAATAGAATTTTTATTTAAACGATTATCATTTTTTAGAGCTCTAATGGCCGTTCGTGTATGACATGTCAAACAAAATAAAGTACCCAGTTTTCAGGCTATTTCGTTTTTTTTTTAAATCTATGAGGTAATGTGATAACTGTGATAAGTGTAGTCTATAAAAAACAAAGTTTGACTTTGATGCAGGATGGTACGGGATTCCAGACATCCATGATCATTGTCCTTTAGTTGTGTCTCAAAAAATATTCAGAAGACACATTTGTAGATATACATAAATGAAACAATGAAAAAAAATCGCTTACTTTCAGACCGAAGTTAGGCCACAAATTAATATTTATACATTGAAATACATTTGAATATGTATTATCTGTGTGGTCTGATTATGTGAACAACCTGTACAACACATTGCTTGTTTCTTAAATCAATGTTAATTTATCAACCAAGGAGCTATATTCAAACCTCGTATTTATATAATTAAATAAACCTTTGTTACAGCCTGCGAATGCAACGCACAAGCCGTAGCGTGCGCGCCCGATACTGGACGCTGTTACTGTAGCACTAAAGGTTTAGCGGGCGACCGATGCGACAAATGCGACAACACCAACCATTATCATGCTGATATCTACAACAAGGGAGCTTGTTATTGTAAGTAAAACTTTATAATTATCGACATAAAGGTCATGTTACTGTAGCCCTAAAGGACTAACGGGCGACCGATGCGACAAATGCGACAACACCAACCATTATCATGCTGATATCTACAACAAGGGAGCTTGTTATTGTAAGTAAAACTTTATAATTATCGACATAAAGGTCATGTTACTGTAGCCCTAAAGGACTAACGGGCGACCGATGCGACAAATGCGACAACACCAACCATTATCATGCTGATATCTACAACAAGGGAGCTTGTTATTGTAAGTAAAACTTTATAATTATCGACATAAAGGTCATGTTACTGTAGCCCTAAAGGACTAAGGCGCGACAAATGCGACAACACCAACCATTATCATGCTGATATCTACACCAAGGGAGCTTGTTAAGCTCTGATATAAAATGTATTGACGTCTTATGATATCCTGCCACAAATGCGGCCCAACCATCATACTTTTAAAATACATTTAACTTCTTTAATTTTCGGTCAAACGTTTGATGTTGACGGAAACATGTTTATATGCAAATATTTATATGTAAATGATCTAAAAAAACACAACAGACAGACAATTGCGTCGACTCCCTTGTCCACAAACTAAACTAAATTTAAGTTCAGTGCATCTTTTTCTTTCTATTTCATTACAGACAGGACTAAACTAATATTTTATCTTCTGTCCTTTTCTTAATGAAATAGACAGAAAAATATGTACTGAACTTAGATTTAGTTTAGTTTGTGAACAAGGGAATCGGCGCCAATGTTAGAGCAAAATTCAAAATTAAAACTTATTATTGCAACACCCCCGTTTAAAATTTTTGTCGGTTCAAAAAGGGTTCAGAATCATTTACTGAATCCAAGGAAACAGGTTGCGCGTCAATGTCCCTGCCACCCTGTATGTTCGTATCACTACGACTTCTTAATGTCCTCTTCTTTTTTCCCAGATGACCTCGCAGTAGACTACCAATTCACCTTCAACCTATCAAAAAAGGAAGATCGCCACCTCTCAGCGATAAATTTCAGGAACGCGCCCGTCAAACCTGACGTGGACGCCGACTTTAGCATCACATGCTCTGCCCATGCCCGGATGAACCTCACTGTGAGGACGAGAAGCGATCCCGCAGAGAGAACACTGTTCAGTGATGTTAATTGCACTAATTTTAGGTTTAAGTAAGTATTTATTAATTACTTTTCTATACTAATAATAAAGCTAAAGATACCAGTTCACTCTAGCCACCCAAACCCATAATCCAATATTTTTGTTACCATGTCTTGCAATAGTCCTACACAACCGGGGGTTGTCCTTGGTTGCACTTGCATAGTGCATATAGGGATAATCGTTGGTTGGTGCCGCATTTTATTGAAAACGTCTAACGGGCCTCTGCGAGGTGGCTTCGGCCCCTCGTATGCCTACCAAAGGTCCGGGACCACAGGGTCCCGAGATATGTCAAAGCTGAAGAATTTGTTTGTTTGAACGCGCTAATCTCTGGAACTACTGGTCGGATTTGCTTGAAAATTCTTTTTGCATGTGATAGCCCAATTTTTGAGGAAGGCTACAGGCTATTTAACATCACGCCATGACCCTTAGGAGCCGAGCAAAAAGACAAAAAGTCAGAACGAACGCTGAGCGAAAACGAAGTGGTAGGGGCAGGTGATGCGATGCGATGGTGGGGGAATAAGAAATTGGATGTCCACGAAGTCGCGGGCAGAAGCTAGTTATATAGGAAGAAATGTAATTCAAGCTCGAAAACTGTCCCACGCAAATGTGTACAGGTACAGTCACGACCACCAATATGTCAACACTTGGCAACTTTCAATTGCGATTTTTTTCGTGAAATAACGAATGCAACGTTGAAATAAAACACATTAAATAAACCTATGGATTCGAAAAAGCTATGTTCGTAACACCATAACATTTCATCTATATATATAAAATTCAAAGTCCTGACTGACTGACTGACTGACTGAGACATCAACGCACAGCCTAAACCGCTGGTCCTAGAGACATGAAATTTGGAGGGTGTATTCTTCGTGAAGAGTAGGTATCCACTAAGAAAGGGTTTTTAGAAATTCCACCCCTAAGAGGGTGAAATGGGGGGATTTTGTTTGTATGAAAAATCTTATTCCTTGAGTTAATAAACTTGAAACTTGGCACGGATACTTATCCAAGTAAATTATGAAGTTGGGCATTTTTGGTTTTTATAAAATACCCCCTAAAAGGGGATTGGGGGGTTTCAAAGTTTGTATGGAAGAATTTTAGCGCGCGGTCCGATTTAATCGAAACTCAGTATTTATACCTAAAATTGAAAGGAAAGAATAATGTGTATCAGGGTTTTTCGAAAATCTACCCCTGATGGCTTGAAAAGGGGTAGTCAATTTTACAGGGGAGAATTTTACAGCGTGGCTTGATTAACTCAAAAATTGGTATAAATAATCTTTGAGTCAAGTTATGAACACATCTCAAATGATTTTTCAAAATTCCACCCATGTGGGGGTGAAAAGCGGGGATACAGTTTATATGAAAAATGTTATTCGTTAGGTTAATAATCTTGAAAATTGGCATGAATACTCGCCTAAGTAAGCAATAAAGTTAATCATTATTAGTTTTTCAAAACTACCCCTCAAAAGGGGAAATAGGGGTGTTAAAGTTTGTGTGAAAGAATTTGAACGTGCTGTCCGATTAACTCGAAACTCAGTGTACTGTGTGTGTACTTAAGACTAAAAATAAATAATAACACGTATGAGGGTTTTTCGAAAATCTACCCCTAACGGGGTGAAAAGAATTATAATAAGTGGCTTGATTAATTATAAAGTTGGTATAAATAATCTTTGAGTCAAGTTATGGTATTTTATGATTTTTTTTAAATTCCACCCCTGTGGGGGTGAAAAGCGGGGATACAGTTTTATGAAAAATCTTATTAATTTAGTTAATAAACTTGAAACTTGGCAACAATACTTGCCTAAGTAAGTAATAAAGTTTATCATTATAAGTTTTTCAAACTACCCCTCAAAGGGGGATATAGGGGTGTTGAAGTTTGTGTGGAAGAAATTGAATGCGCGGTCCGATTAACTCGAAACTCAGTATTGATACTTTCGACAGAAAATTATTAATAATAAGTATGTAAAGTTGTCGAAAAATTTACCCCTGACGGGGCAAAAAGGGGTAATTCGGTTTTTAGGGGAGAATTTGAACTTGAAACTGTATGTTACATTTTCACGCCTAAACCACTGAACTTCTGATTTGGCAAAGAGATAGATGGCATCCTGGGGAAGCACATACTTTTTATCCTGGTAGCACGTTCCCGTGGGATAACTTCCGACATCCACGCGGGCGAAGCCGCGGGCAGAAGCTAGTTCAAAAATAAAGGAGTACATAGCTTTTGAATAAAGCTGAGTGTATACATACTTGTCGGAGACGGTATGTGTGTCTCTCGTTAACATCAGGCATATTTTAATTACTGTGGGCGTACTATGAGTAGTGTTGGTTATAGCACAATAGTAAAACGGTTTGCAGTTCAAATCAGATTATAATTTACGAACAAGTTAGTTACATTAGCGAATCACACACTGTAGGTTTCACTCACACACATTCAACAACTATTATGGCTTTTACCCTGCTGTGAGACAATGGCAGGCAGGTATAAGGATGATGGATCAACAAAACGTAGGACAGTTCCGAAGCGTCTTCACTGCTCGATCACCACGATAAAGAATGTCGACTTGGCGCGTTCTCTTCAACCTCGTAACTGACCAGAAACGCCCCGACTCTGTTAAAGCGCGCCAATTCTAGTCCTGATAGTTGCCGCTAGGTGGCGTGCCTTGTTTTGTTGTAAACGTCAATTGCCGGATGCGACATACTTTTGCTCGTGACTGTTCATGGGATTTTTTTGGCGCGTGGCTATAATTGGAACTAACGCCGCCATCTTGTTTTCTTCACTACAATTTCACAAATGTTTACCAACAACGCTTCCCTGTCAATGTCAAAAGATTTTTGTACAAAGCCTAACTTTATCAAAAATCGATGTGTTTTATTTACAGCCGCCAACTGTACTTAGGTAGAAAAGCTAACGCTAAAACAATATTGTACACACGACGACATATCAAGCTATATTTATTTATTTAATACTTTAAGCACACAAATGTACAGAAGCGAACTTAATGCCATGATAGGAATTGGATTTTTTCCATTAGGAATTTCTCAGTAACAGTCCGGAGTTTGGAAGTTGGTGGTGTGTCCCCGCGAGGGTCGGGCGGCCGTCCCTGAGGACTATGATTCTAAAGGAACAGAGACTGCACCTGTGTTTGCGCACACACGCCTGCACTATAATATCTTCTGCGAAACTTGCTAATCTCCGTTGAGATTGGCCACCGTGGCCGAAATCGGTCGGGGGGATTATTATTATTTCTCTTACAGATAAATATTTTTCTACGACTAAGCTGATTACATGTCCTTTCTGGCTTATCAGGTTCGCGAAGTCCGAGCACGCGTTCGGAGTAGAAGACAACGTGACGCTTACGACGTTCTTCGTCTACGTATACGACTTCCGACCGCCGCTGTGGATACAGATATCTTTCTCTCAATATCCTAAGTTGAATCTACAACAGTTCTTCATTACTTTCTCGTCGTGTTTCCTGCTGTTGTTGCTTGTGGCTGCTGCGCTGTGGAAGATTAAGCAGGTTAGTTTTTATAAGTATTTATTGTAGTGTATGGGGAAAAGGACGTGTGTGATTGGTGGAAATTCATGCATGATCGTTCTTTTTCTAATTATAGCGTCACAGGAGTATAATACAATATGACGCACCAACAATTACAACCAACATACTTTTTATAGAGAAATGAATGTCTTATATATTACAAAGACATTGTTACTCGAGTCCTACTTCCAATTAAGCTCTCGAACAATACTCAAACATGAATCTCAACTTAATTTAAGCATAGATTGGTATTTTATTTTATTTATATATATTTTTTTTAATGTACAGGTAATATAGGTCAGACATAATAGTTACTTGTATGACTTGAGTATTGTTTTAAAATACGGTCCTTAGTAACATTGCCAGAGAAATTTTAGTTTGTTACTTTCTTCATATTCCAACAGCTGAAATAAATAAAAAATAGGTCATGTAGTTTCGTCGTTAAGATTGTTATTGCGGCCATCACATATAATATTTTTTTGTTTAGAAATACGACATGTACAGAAGAAGGCAGCGCCTGTTTGTGGAGATGGAGCAGATGGCATCGCGGCCTTTCAGCCAGGTGTGTGTCGAGCTCGAAAAGGGAGGAGCAGGTATGTACCGTTTAACGACAACAATACAATTTGGTTTACAACTTCTATAATAACTAATATCATGAACATTTAATTTTAGGTAAAGCATTAGGAAACCAAAGCATTTATTTCAATTAAACCAAATTAAATTATTTCAAATTAATCACTACTTTTGATATTTGCTTTTTTTTCATTGAATACTAAATTATTAGCGGTGAACCAATTTTCGATCCGCAGTAGGGCGTTATTAACGTTGTCAAATTGGTAGCTACTACTAGTGCCTCCCCCCCGGCCGCAGGCGCAGGCGTGCCGGCCCCCGTGGCGCTGGAGCCGTGCCGCGGCGGGCGCGCGGCCGTGCTGTCGCTGCTGGTGCGCCTGCCCACGGGCGGCACGGGGCGCGCGCCCCCGCTGGGCGGGCTGGCCGTGGGCTCGGCGCTGGTCACGCTGGGCCACCACGCCGCGCCCGCGCCCAGCGCCAAGCGCGCGCGGCACCACTGACCGCCGAGGGGACACGCAGGTAGCGCTCGACCATTCCACATCTCCCAGAGTTTGTACATTTTGATCATGTACATGGTAGGTACTGCACTTTTGTAAGGAACAAAATAAATGTTTTAAGAGTCTTTATTCATAAAAATATGCTCAGTTCGTGGTTTATTTCATCACAGAAAATAATAGTTGGATTTGAAATTTTAACCCACTCGCTGCTACGTTTAAAATTCTTTATTCCCTAAAAATAATACAAATATTCAATTGTTTCAGATACGGACACCGATGTATATAGACATTGTATGTAGGTATTGAACTTTGTACATAGGACACAAGTAGTGCATTGCTCAAAGTGTAACATTTTATAAATAATATTAATACTCAGTAAATGTATCGTATCGTTTGTATGACTTATGTCCAATTGGTCGAAGAAACATGTGGTCTAGTGTTTGTTTTTAGGGATACAGTTTTATCTTTATGCTGTGTTGATACGAAATGAACTTATTTTATAAAAGTACAGTTTGCAATATTTGCGGTTGACCACTTTTGACCGTTTCAAGGTGGTCAACCGCCAACTTGGTCGAGTGTACGTCCAAAAATTTTCGGTGTAATATTGAATAGATTTCACAATATGACATAAGTAACTAATATTTATAATAATAATTGTTAATCAATGTCAAAGCAAAATTCATTTAAGACTGCCGAAAAAATGAAATTAGTCTATAATGCAATGAAAATAAAGTTCAAATTCGCCTGATACATTATACATTTCGCATGTTAGATACAAATTGTATCGTTAAAAATAAAATCTAAACCACACTACAAAATACATCAACGACGTTGGTTCTTTTTGTATAAAAAATACTAATAAAAAAACACAGTAGTAATAAGTACCTAACCGTTACACTTCCATATATGAAAGTTGCCAAAATACTCTAATTTGTATCACTTTTAAACGTTTTGCACGTTTAGGGAGCTAGTTGCAAGTTATTGGCGCCGATTCTCTTGTTCACAAACTAAACTAAATTTAAGTTCAGTGCATCTTTTTCTTTCTATTTCATTAAGAAAAGGACAGAAGATAAATATTAGAGTAGTCCTGTCAAATTAGTCCGCGCCTGACGTGAATTGACTTCTTTTTAGTAGCCATGTTTTGAATCACGTCTAAACTGTCTATGACTCTATAGACAATTTAGACGTGATTCAAAACATTACTTAATAATAAAATAATACAACTTAATTTGACAGGACTAAACTAATATTTATCTTCTGTCCTTTTTGTAATAAAATAGAAAGAAAAAGGTGCACTGAACTTAAATTTAGTTTAGTTTGTGAACAAGGGAATCGGCGCCATTGGGTGTATTGTAAAATTATTGGGGTTTAGGCGTGTGGGGCGAAGACGATATAACACCAGAAGAAAAAACAAAATATTGCATTTTTTTTCTTTTCATTTCTTGCGCCTTTCGGCTTCTTGGCCAATCTCTGTCAACTGGACCCTCGGTCGATATCTACCTAACTCTATCCAAAATCATAAACTGCTTCTTATTTCAAGTAAAACATGCGACAGCGATTTCCAGTATTTTTTATCTCTCTATTTTTGTGACCAAGTAACATTGTCGATATATTAATACAAAATAGTTGTCATTTTTGAAGTGAAACTTCTTAGGCGGGGATAATTGGACGAGAATTATTGAGAGTGAAATTCCAAGGACGCGTCACATTTCGGCACATTTCGTTACATGAGAGAGAAGATAGATATAACTCTCCCTGTCTCTCAGAATAAATATCTCTTCTTCTTTATTTTTTAAGTACTTTCACTTTAATCACGTGTTACGATGTAGCACGGGCATTTTTTTTCAAATTTATAATTTGTTTTTAAAGCCGAATTTTCTTACCAAGTTTACGCCCAGTTTTGTTTTTTCTGGGTCTCCTTCCAGACTCTGTTGTTCCCATTTATATCGTCTTCATCCTACATGATCTAAACCTCTTTGCTTTAAAAATTTGGACTGCGTTCGTAGTGTTAGACTTCATTGCATTTTTTATTTATATTTCGTAACGTTTATTTATAAGGGCTTTCAATAAAACTTGTGTGGTTTTCCGGTTTTAATGGTGACATACAAACTTACGTTGTAAGTTCAAATACCTATTTAAGCTGTGATACGAAAGGCAGCTCATTCGATATTCGATACATTAGATATATATGTAAAAGTAATCAATTATAACTTTATCGATATTTTTTTATCGACTGTTAAAATGATAATAGTGTCTGTGTAATTTGTGTGAATGAAAGAGAAATAGTCTCGTTGTCATAACGAAACAAAGGTGCAACTTGATTGTGGTCGACTGACGTTGAACAGTCGGTGAATTGATACCTAGATAGCTATTCACAACCATTCGACAGAATTTCAAGTAAAAAATGACACAAAATCAAAAGTCATTTATTCAAACTAGCCGCCTAGTTTAGTTTAATCAGCACTTTGTGAACGTCAAAATTTCATAAGACAGTCTCCAAAACGCCAAACTACCCAGAGCACATTTACATTTCATTTAGTCCCCGACAGCAAATAGCAGTCGGAAGAATAGCGGTCGTCTTTTGTTTTAAACTGTTAGAATTTTCGGGTTTCGGATTTTTGAACAGCGTTTATAGGACTCCTTTGATAACATTGACGTTCGAATCGGTACGGAAGCGTATCGAATGGTTGTGAATCATATCATATCATAATCAGCCTATAAATGTTCCCACTCCTGGGACACAGGCCACCTCTCGGTAAGAGAGAGTGGGCCATAATCCACCACGCGGGCCCAGTGCGGGTTGGTGGATGTCACATGCCTTAGAATTTTTGGTTCTAAGACTTGCCGGTTTCCTCCCGATGTTTTCCTTCGCCGTTTTGAGAGTAGTGGTGGTTGTGAATAGTTATGCTGATTTAAGGGAAATTGTTGCACCTTTAAACTATTTTGAAGTGAAGATGAGGATGGTCATGGTGCTTAGAGGCGCTAATTAAATAGCAATTGCCATTAATGATTTTGCTGCTATATTATTAAGGGTCGAATCTAGTATGAATTGAAGCGGAAATGAATTAAATATATACAAATAATATTCTTACAAATAAAATACAAATCGGCAAGCCACACTAGTTGAATCGAGTTTAGTCCTAGTGATGTGGTGAATCGATTCCAAGCCAATGGAATAAGTATCGATATTTGTAAGAAGTATAATATTTATTTTTCTCAAGAAATTAGTATATTTTAGCTAGCAAATGGAATGCTTGCAAGATTATATTAATACACGGTGTTTTGAAGGGTGATGTCAATTTTTAAATAGTTGGTAGGTAAAGGGGTTCAGACAAACAATTTTGACCCCTATTACTCTTACATCTAGTGTGGTTATTTTTGTGATATTCACAACACTGTTGATTTGTCTAATGCAGTAAAATTAAACTTGATAATGATATTGAATTTGCTAAAAGTGAATATTAATTTTTCCATTGTTATTTTTACTAAAGCGAGACTTTGTGTCGATGCCATCATCTGCCTAGCCTTTTCCCAACTAAGTTGGGGTCGGCTTCCAGTCTAACCAGATGCAGGTTAGTACCACTAATTTACATGGAGCAACTGCCTATCTGAACTCCACAACCCAGTTACTGGGTAATACGATATCCCTTAGTAAAACTGGTTATCAGACTCAGGCTTCTGACGCCCCGTAAAGACTTGTCGATGTAATTTGGATCAAAATCATTTGCCTTAAACCCACATATTCCCCTTAACAATTGACATCACTCTACCAAGGACAGCCTATAATAAAAGACAATTTTTCACGTAAAAGGGTTTCGCGTAGCGTTTTTTTATGTTAGTTTTCATAATGCGTTGATCTGTGTTGAATATAAGGAGACAACGATGTAATATATGCGTATCATCACAATGTGTTGTCGGTTTAAAGGTTTAACTTAGTAAAAAGAGGCTTAAAGTAACGAAAACCCAGTTAAAGATGTTTCTTTTTGGTACAAAAAATGTGTTTTTGAATGAACGTTAATGTATCAGTTGATGAAATCTGGCTGGTAAATTTGCTGTTCGATCAAAATCAAAATCAAAATCAAAATCAAAAGTCATTTATTCAAATTAGGCTGAGAATCAGCACTTTTTGAACGTCAAAATTACAAAAGACAGTCCCCCAAAAACGCCCGCCCTTCACCACTTCCTAGTGCTATTGCTGGGAAGAAGAAGTGGCGCAACAAACTCCCCAGCAGCACAGCTGTCTGTTCAATTTAAAAAAATACTTGAATGAATACAATACTAGGTACCTACTTATGTTCGGTAATTAACATTACAAAACCAGAACATAAAATTTAATTATTTGCCATAATATGTCAGCTAGCCACGCCAATATACCAACAAATATAATAAAAACTATACGTACTCAAGCTAAAAAATAATTAATTAAAATGTAAATAAAAAAACTTACTACCCAAATAAAAGCCTCCAGGCATAAAGGACGTGACAGCTTACACATTTATGCATTGCTGGGTTCTGCAGTAAGCTAATTCTGGAGAAGGAACATAAACATTGTCTTGCGTTAAACTAGGGTGACCAACTATTCTTATCGTCTAAGTAGTCGTTGATAGAATAGTATGCCTTTGAACAAAGGTTGGATTTTAGTTGAGCTTTAAACGCATTAAAAGGCAAGTCTAGAAAAGAAGAGGGTATCTTGTTATAAAAGGTTATACCAAGCCCAACAAATGAGTTATGAACCTTATGAAGCCGGTGAAAGGGGGCACGTAGTTTGTCCTTATTTCTAGTGTTAACACTGTGAATATCACTATTTTTAGTGTACAAGTGTAAATTTTGCCTAATATATAAAATGTTGGCAAGGATGAATTGTGATGCAACCGTGAGAATACCAATATCTTTAAAGAAATCTCTTAGAGAAACTCTGGCACCTAGCTGGTAAATTGCTCGAACAGCTCGCTTTTGAAGGACAAATATATTTTGTATATCAGCGGCTTTGCCCCACAGCAGAATACCGTAGGACATAACGCTGTGAAAATAACTAAAATAGACTAAACGAGCTGTATCAACGTCAGTATATTGTCTTACTTTCCTGACGGCGTAGGCAGCCGAACTGAGCCTTCCTGCTAGACTTGATATATGAGGTCCCCACTGAAGTTTGGCATCTACTGTTAGTCCTAGAAAAATTGCCGAGCCTACAGTTTCAAGCACCTCTTTGTCTAAGACGATGTTGGGTCCTAGGTTTCTAACATTCGGTAAGGCGAACTTTACACATTTGGTTTTCTTGGCATTGAGAACTAAGTTATTTGACGTAAACCAATCTGTAACTATTGAGAGTGCACTGTTTACGTCGTCAAAATCTTGTCTATTCCTGTCTACTTTAAAAATAAGAGAGGTATCATCTGCAAACAGTACAACATCACAGATGCCCGTCAAATGGAATGGTAAATCATTAATGTAAACTAAGAACAAGAATGGACCCAGTATTGAGCCTTGCGGAACACCTAACTGAACTGGTAGCCCGGATGATTTCACACCATTAACATCTACACATTGGACCCTATTATGTAAATACGAAATAATTACGTTGAGAGCTTCGTTTTGGACACCGTAATGACGCAATTTACGCAAAAGCGTGTCATGGTGCACGCAATCAAAGGCTTTGGAGAGATCACAGAAAACTCCAATAGCATTCTGTGATTTCTCCCATGCGTCAAATATGTGTCTCAACAGAGCAACACCCGCATCTGTAGTTGAACGACCTTTTGTAAAGCCATATTGCTCATTATGGATCAAGTATGAGCTTCAGTAATGATTGGTCGACAACACCACGATCAATCATAATTGATTCAATCTTTTCCCAACTATATTGTGGTCGGTTTCCAGTCTAACCGAATGCAGCTGAATACCAGTTTTTTACATGAAGCGACTGCCTATCTGACCTCCACAACCCAGTTACTAGGCAATTAAGGTATTGAGACTGCTTGTCAGACTTTTGGGCTTGTGACGACTTTCGAAGATCTACAAATGAAAGCCGGGACCAACGGCTTAACGTGCTTTCCTGCACGTTACTGCAGGAAGGCACTGAGAAATTGTATTGTATTGCTCAAAATATTTTCCAATTTAAATCAGAACAAACTCATTCGAGTTTGTTTAGCCTTAGACTTCGTCTCGATTTGAAAAGTGATATAATTATGTCAAGACTGAACCTACTGCATAAGTATTGTCAATAAAGATATAAGCAACCTGGCAGCTATCTACAACACCATGTTTACATGTTCTCAATTATAAATGCTGACACTGCGTTTGAGTTTTCCTCTATTTTTTTTTTAAGTGAAAACTTCTTTATGAAATGAAATGTTTATTTTCTGTATGTACTTAGATCTTTTTTTAAGACACTTTTACACGTCAATATTTTTTTTTTCAATATGTTGAAACTAGATCGGGCACTGCGCTCTTTCTGAACAGAACAGCCACGCTCGGGTCGGTGTGAATCGGGTATACTCGGCTCCCGTTGGTCGGTGACGCTGAATTGTGTATACTCGGCGTTGAACCGGGTATACTCGGCTCCAGTCGGTAGGTGACGCTGAGCCATTTTTTTATAAGTTTAACCAGTAAACCGACAATTTAAATAATATTAAGTAATGTTATTTATACGTAAAGTCACTACTACATATAATAATTAGATGTAAATAGTGCCGCTTTGTATAAGACTCCGATATTCATATTTTTATTACGACTGACATGTAAATGATGTAAAATATAATGTTTTATTGTTTGTGTGAACGCATTTAGTTGGTGAATGTTGTGTTGGATTTAGTAGGGAACATGTTTCGCAACATGTTGCAAAATGTTTTTTGTTATCAACCTGTATTTCAACTTGTGTCAATTTTAAAATGAACTTTTTTGTAACTAAGAAATCATGTTTACATAAAATGTGTATATTTATCTTTCCCAGTTACAAAAAATGACGTATTTTCTACAATAATTTAAGGCATAATAATGGACTTCAAAGCCTGTCCGCATACCTACATATCCGCCGGTTTGAAAAAAATAACATGGTGCGACAGTACGTATGTAAATAATTTTAAAGGGGATTTACGATTTTTATATGGAGCCTATATTAAAAATCGTAAATCCCCTTAAAAATTATTCTAGGTCCAGACACAACATTCACACACATTTTTGTATTATAGCCTTAGATGTAAAAGACGTATTTTATCTAAATAATAATTATTAATAATACGAGCTAACTTTGTACGCAACTTAATAAATCGTTTTTAGTCCAACATAAATATTTTTATGCCTTATTTAGTATTAATTATAATTAAATATCATCGCGGATTTGTAAAAAGTATCGATATTCAGAATATTAGATAAAAATAAGTGTAAATTCGTTTTTTTTTTTTTTACTTTTTTATTGCATTATTGAAAATATTGTTTAAGTATGTGATGGTCATTTTGCGAAATGCCAAAATTCAATATTTGTCGAAATTAAATGAATTATTTTTAACAGTCATGTGATCTCAGTGTTAGTAAAGAATTTACGTTTTTTAGAAATATAATATACAGCGTGTATCAGAAAAGTGTGCTCAAATTTAAGGGTGTGGCACAGGCCATCAAACTGAACAACTTTCTCCATGGGACCAACATCGTAATCGCTAAAAAAATCAGCCGTCCCATTCATTTGGGTCGAGTAGGTATTGAAGTTTTGTATGGGACAGTTGATAATTTTTCCCCAGGGAAAAGTTGTTCACTACCTTTCTGATATTTATGCTGTATTTTGAACACCAATGGGACATGCAAACACACATACACTTGCGAATAACGTGGCGCTCGTTATCAACGATATGTGCACAGACGAAATATTTTTTGACGTGTACTATCGCCAAAACCTATATCTGACCATTTTGAAAACAAAATCCCGTGCACGTGATGACCACAGCTGCGTCCGTAAGTAAAACAAAAGAACATCCTTTTTAGGTCGACTAATAATATGCGCTGCAAGCAGAAACAGTCCATACGGAGGTGATAGATTTTGGCGATAGTACAGTTTTTTTTTTTTACAAAAGTGCTTTCAATTTGCAAAGCAATGTTTTAAACAATTGAAAATTATGTAGTGGAGTCCTTATTGAGAACACAGTCAGTTGGAACGAAGTTCTTTTCGCTTTTGCAGACTTAGCGAATGAGAACTACACCGAAAATAAATATAACATTTTGATTTTCTTCTTAGCGTATCGATGGCAAAAAGTTTATGATATTTTTGGCCCAAAATTCAGCTACGCGAACTGGAGGCTTGCCACCCGTTCTTATGGCAGGGCAGAAGTTGAACTGCACTGTTTTTTTGTTCTATGACTTAGTACAAAAAATCAGTGCAGTTCACTGGTGGGGCTAAATGTTCAGATACACGGTTTTCGGTATCTCTCATTCGCCAGGTGTGTAGAGGCTTCGAACAAGGAACTTTGTTCCAAAACTCAACCGAATAGATTTAGTGAACTTCTCAACCTTATTGGGCAAATAAAAGCTCTCTACTGGCTGCCATTAATGTATGCCCTTTTGGTTGATAAATAAACCATCTGTTAATATTGTGTCCGCACTGTACCTTCATAGCCAAGATTTTGACATTAGACGCGTCTGAAGGCTAATTCCCGTAATTAAAAACGTTAAAAATCTAGTTGCAATACCATCTCAGCGACAAACAATGTCTAAGACTTGTCAAAAATGTAGGGAAATTAGAGGTATTTTTGACAGATTGAGACTGTGAACGTTCTTAAAATTACGAGAATTACCCTTCAGAGCACACGCTTGTAACCGTAAGTATATCTGTAAATGTTTCGTCTGTGTAATATTAATTGTAATGCTAAAACGCTTCAACTATAATTATAATGAAAGAGTAACGCCCGTCTGTACTGAAATTGATGTTAAATTTCTAATACATCAAACAGAATTTGACAATCGCTTAAGCCCTACTCGGAAGTAACCAGTTACAAACTCAAATCACCAATCTTCTTCTTTGCGTGTCACACATGTAAACAAATATGAGTTTTTAGAAAAATAACTTTGAATCATACACAATACAGTTCAGTTTACGCTACAAATTTAAACATTTTTATGACTTTTTCAATAGTGCTAGTCACTGAAATCAACTTAATGACCACTAAAATAAAGTTGATAATTCTTTAACATAATAACATAGCTCAAGATTTGACTAAGAGTTTGGCACCTTCAGTACTGTCCATCATCTCCAGCACCGTGCAGACAACAGGACACGCTGGAAACGATATTTTTTTTACGCGGCCCCATTGTTTGTGAGACAGTACCAGATTTACAATCACAATCACCATTGAGTAGCAAACACACACACTGCCGTGCCGCCGTACTACCGTACTGTGCTACACTGTCACAGCACTAGTATTTCAAATATTGGTAATTTGTGTTTTTACATTTACTTTTGAGTAGCATCATGGACGATGGGCCTTGAGGTTGGTGGAAAGTTAGCGTTGTCAAACTTTAGTCCAGGCGAGCATGAGTTATCGTTGATGACCGAGAAAATAATAATCAATGTCAGCCATTCAACAATGTGGAGACGACAATAAATGAAAATACTGGCAATACTAACACTTTGGAGTAGTTTGGAACTGTTGAATTAATCCTAACACCGAAATAACAAGAGTAATTTTTTCAAACAAACTAAATAATAGTGATGGACTGACTGTGAGTTTTGCCAATCTTTGACTATACCCTGTACATTAGGTAAAGCGTTTTTTGACAGATGGAACTAGTAATTGCAACAACACACAATACATTGATTGATACACGTACGGTAATATAATGTATATAAGAAGTTTTAGGGATTACGCGCAGTGCGCAGTAACTGATCGTTCCAAAGCATACATCACGCGCGCATACAATTTGCTAACCTTGCACTCTGCCTTACGTGCTTACATGTGTCCCTACAAAGTCATAAATAAGATAATTCAATAAGATTAGGCAGTTTACCTATATCTTTATTTTATTACGCATTTTAAAGTTAACTTTAAGTCATTTGGAATATGTACGTTCTAAGACGGCTGTCAAAAAACGGTTAATCTAATGGACAGGGTATAGGAGTATTTTGGAACTATCGAATTCATCCTAATACCGAAATAATAAAAGTGATTTTTTCAAACAAACTATAATGTCCGATTATGCCTTTTGTCAATCTTTGACTAGTTATAGTGGCTAAACTATTGGATATATTTGATTGAATTTTTGCATGCAGACTGGGAATGTCATTAGTTATACGCAGTTTATTTTATCGTTGTATTTTGGTCTCCATCTTGTGTAAATTATAAGCCAGTTGACAATTTTAATAATTTCAGTAAATATGACCAGCTATTTCACATAATTCGACCAATCTGTAAAAAACAGCAGTATTTAGTTGCTAACTTTGTATCTTAATTTTCTATGAAAATCTTATGATTTTAACATGTTATGTGAACATGCATTTATTTAAATGTAATAATTAAAAATCTCACTTATTGATAATGTTTGAATAATTTAGATACGACAATTTAATTTGATCTGTTTTAAAAATTTAAATCTTTCATTTAAATGAATCATTGTTGTTAAAATATTAGTTTTTATTTTATAAAAGTATAATATTATTTTTTGCTTTACGTTAGTATTTTAATTTTTAAATATATAGTATTGTACCTTTAAGTGAAAACAGTGTTAAACAATTATTTTATAAGATTTATTTCAGTTAATAAAAAGATTTAAATTATTAAAACAGCTTTATTTACTTGTGGGTTTTATTGAATATCATCATCTGCCGAGCCTTTTCCCAAGTATGTTGGGGTCAGCTTCCAGTCTAACCGGATGCAGCTGAATACCAATATTTTACATGGAAGTCGCTCCATGTAAAATATTGGTATTCATTCAGTCTATCTGACCCACAACCCAGTTACGGGGTAATATGATACCCCTTGGTAAGACTGGTTGTCATACTTTCGGGCTTCTGACGACCCGTAACGACTGTCAAAGATTCACGAATGACAGCCGGGACCAATGGCTTAACATGCTTTCCGAGGCATGGAGGCTTGCTATGTAATTACGGTCACCCATCCACGGACCAACCGCGGCAAGCGTAGCTAACCTGATCGATCGACCCGTGCGGCTGTTATTACTTAGCCACAAGCCCCTTTATGGGCTATTGCAATCAACAGGCAGGCGCGGTCGCAGCCCAAGATTTGGGGGGGGGGTCACCGTCATGACATGCGTCACAAGTGCGACTGCTGAGCGTGGGGTCCTGGGTTGGTCCCCAGATCAGGCAGTGTTCATAGGTTTTTCCATTAGGAACTTCTCAGTAGCCCGATAGCGCAGTGGTGGCCTAGAGGTATGACTTACGAGTTGTAAGGTCGTAGGTTCGGACCCAGACAGGCTTTACTTTGCGTTAATTTACGCAAAGTAAAGCCTGTCTGGGTTTATTTCATCACCACAGCTCTCAAAACGGTGAAGGAAAACCTCGTGAGAAAACCGGAATTTCCTAGAACAAAAAATTCGAAGACATGTGACATCCACCAACCCGCACTGGGCCCGCGTGGTGGATTACGGCCCAGTCCCTCACACCGAGAGGAGGTGTTGAATAAGTTGGGTTATTGCGGCTGTCGAAGGACCAATAAGCGTTGTGTAATGAATTCGGGAACGAATGTCATGTCGCCTGCACACAAGGGGGTAGGAAACAATTAAGGACTTACTTGGTGTTTTTGAATGTGCCGTGCTGATATGTAGACCGGCGCGGCGTCCAGTAACTTTTTGTTTCCCTGCTTCTTCCTGGTTTTGTGTCGGCCGACACTCGTAAATTGGTTTATTTTAAAGCGGTTTGGTATGTTTCGCGGCGAGAGCGCGTCGCGAAGCTAAGCGGTATAGCTTGAGGTGCGGTGCGGTGCGGGTGACTGTTCGAATACAAGTCAAGTTGAATCTCTGTCCCTCTGCTGGAGCGTCTTGATTCCACGTAGCCCGGAAACGGTTGTCGGTTGGCGCTTTCTCTTTCTGTCGCGTATGGACGTAATGATAGGGAGAGGGATAGATGGATAGGCATTTGGCGACATGACAGAATAAAGCAGTTTTCGTTCGGATATTTAATAGAGAGAAACTTGTAATATAGAAACTTGTGTAAGCATCCTGCCCGGGTTTGAGGATATGTAGTATTCTCAAAAAAGGGAAAGGAATTGCGTTAAAGCGGATTACAAGAAAGAGAGAAAAGAAAACAATTGAAATATATTAATTACGACTAAAATTACGTGATATTAATTACGCGGTGAAATCATTGGGAAGGCAACGGGCAGAGTTTAACAATGGGTCGCTTGAAAGAGCCACTGCATGTCTTCACCATAGCAACGCGGGTTGTCCCATCTTTGCCGGGGAAAACCTCGGTGATTATGCCCATTGGCCAACGTAAAGGAGGGACATCATCTTGATGCATGAGAACCACTGCACCAATCCTAACATTGTCCACGGCATCCAACCATTTTTGCCTAACTTGTAAGTTATGTAAATATTCTATCCGCCATCTTCTCCAAAAGCTGCAAACCATTTGGTCAAGCAATTTTTTGCGGCAAGTTAGAGACTTCGTTGTTTCGGGAACGTTCACGACAGGCAACGAAGTCAACGGAGAAGCCATTATAAAATGAGCGGGAGTAAGCGGTTCTGGGTAAGGATCCTCAGTCAGGACACAGAGCGGTCTCGAATTCAGAACTGCCTCAATTTCAGTGAGAACAGTCGAGAGTTCCTCATAGGTAAGAAGCTGAGAACCGATAACACGGTATAAATGAGTTTTAATAGATTTAATATTAGATTCCCACAACCCTCCAAAGTGGGGAGCGCGGGGTGGAATCATTTTCCACTCTATGCGGTAGCGGTTAGCAAGTAGTTCTTGCAGTTGAGCCTTGGCTTCAACGAAATTTGTTCCATTGTCGGAATATAAATTGGAAACAGGTCCCCTTCGGGAAATGAATCTTTTAAAAGCGGAAATGAAAGTGTCCGATGACACGTCAGTAACCAACTCAATATGAACTGCTTTGGTAACGAAACAAATAAATAAGCAAATGTAAGCCTTCTGACTTCTTTGACCTCTGCGTCTATATAACGTGACTTTAATGGGACCAGCGTAATCCACACCCGTGTGCACAAAAGCTTTAGTCTCTTGTACGCGACAAGCGGGTAAATCAGCCATCTTTGGGCTGGGGTGAGAAGGTGACACTTTAAAGCAAAAGTTACAAGCGTGTACTCTTTGTCTGATGACACCTCTAGAAGAGAGGATCCAATATTTTTGTCGTAGCAGACTGCTAAGAAGGCTTACACCAGCATGACAATAAATGCGATGGTAATAGTCTATTAAGACATGTGTAAAATTATCATGTTTAGGTAAAAGAGCGGGATGCTGAGCTTCATAAGGAAGGTTCGCATTTGACAACCTGCCACCGATTCTTATTATGTCATGCTCGTCTATAAAGAGATCTAGTTTTTTAAACTGCGAGCGAAGTTTTTTACTTTTAATTTCGACGTAAATATCTAAAAAGTGAAATTGTTGAATGCAACGAATTAAATAAATTTCAGCGGTACCTAGTTCCCGGACAGTAGTTGTCTTATTTAACTTGTCATAAGGAATAAAATGCAAAAATCTTAAGATGTAAACAATTATGCGCAGTATCTTATTTAATGATGCAAATTTTTGACTAACACTATATATTAAGTTAGGTTCTGATACAGTAGATACTAAGGTTAGCGATTTATTATTAAACTCAGGCAACTGCTCGCTACATGAGGAAACAAACGGACTGATAGGCCACTCAGTAGTTGGGCGTAGAAGCCACTCAGGTCCATGCCACCACAAATTGTGATTTAGTAGCTGCTCAGGTAGAAGACCTCGAGACAAACAGTCACTAGGGTTTTCTTTTCCGTTAATATGGAAAAAATGCTTAGGATCAAGGTTTTCTTGACACTTAGCGACGCGGTTGCTAACAAAAATATTCCATTTGTGCGGTGAGGAATGAATCCATGAAAGAGTAATTGTAGAATCAGAAAATGCGAATATTTTATTAATAGCGGTACGAGAGCGGTAAGTGTCATAAACTAACTTAATTAAGCTTGACAAGAGTACAGCGGCGCAAAGCTCTAGACGAGCCAGAGATACGACCTTGACAGGTGCAACCTTGGATTTAGCACACACCAAAGTTACGTGTGCGTTGCCATTTGTATCAGTAACATGTAAGTATATGACGCAGCCATATGCATTCAAGCTGGCATCAGCAAAACCTACTATATTTGTCACGCAACCCATAGTAACGGCTACATGACGCGGCAGTTTTAAAGAGGAAAGTAAAGGCAGTTGCTCTTTAAACTTTTGAAAGAGAAGTACAATAGAATCGGGTGGAGTTTCATCCCAATCTGTGTTTAATTTCCATAATTCCTTTATGAGTAATTTCGCGAATAAAACCACGGGAGCCACTAGACCCAGAACATCCCACAGACGGGCAACAGTGGAAAGTATGGAACGTTTAGTACAACTTTTATCCAAGTTAGATGTAGTAAAGGTGAAACAATCCTCGGAAGGAATCCATTTGAGTCCAAGAATCTTTAAGTTATCCCCGTCAGAAAAGTTAATAGAAGAGCGGTTGGAGTGTGGAATAGAATCCAGTAGTTCCAAGGAATTACTTGCCCACTTAGTAAGGTCAAAGCCCCCAGCCTTAAATAAGGCGATAAGTTCAGCGGAGAGAATCTTGGCTTCCTCCAGAGTGGAGGTCGAGTTAGCCAAGTCATCCATGTATAACTCATGCGAAGCGACAATGGATGCGCGCGGGAATCGATGTTTTTCATCCTCTGATAGTTGACGGACTGTCCGCATTGCTAAATATGGGCTGGGCTTAAGGCCAAACGCCACTCGGTTAAATTGAAATTCGCGAACAGGTTCAGCGGTATTAAACCGAAACAATATTTTCTGATATTTTCGATGCTCATCCATAACAGCAATTCGGAGATACATCTGTTTTATATCAGCTGTGACTGCAATAGGGAATAATCGGAAATTTAAAAGTAATAAAAATATGTCAGCCTGTAGATTAGGCCCTGTGTGTAACAAATCGTTCAATGACACGCCATTATGAGACTTGGCGCTCGCGTCAAGGACGATGCGAACTTTAGTAGTTTGTTTATCATTCCTAATAACAGGGTGATGCGGTATATAATAACCTACAGTCTGATCAGCAGCCCTAGGTGTAGTTTCAGTTAAATAATTTTGATTAAGGTATTCTTGGATTATTTCGTTATAACTAGCGCGCAAGGCAGGGTCGCGAAGCTTAGTTTTTTCCAAGTGAATAAAACGTCGATAAGCGACAGCATAAGAATTTCCGAGTGAATCTGGATTCTTACAAAATGGTAACGCAGTACAGTACCTACCGCTGGAGTCACGTGACACCGTAGAAACGTACAGCTGTTCACATTCCCGTTCAGCGGGACTCATAAAAGATTTTGAGGGTATTTCTTCAATGTTCCAGAATTTATGTAAAGATTCGTCTAACGACAGAAAACAATGAGAATCATCTATATTCAACGCGGTAGAAAAATATGAAGCGGTATTTAAATCAGCGATATTATTTTTATTATTAAACGAACTAGTGGGTACTTCGTTTTTATTATTAAATAAACTAGCGGGTACTTCACCCATAAGAATATAACCGAACACGGTTTCAATAGCGGATGGCGCGGTAGGTGAAATAATTTTATTGTTGAGTAATAAATATGGGAACAGCTTTGCCCCTAAAAGTATGTCAACATCACCAGGCATATACCACAGGGGATCGGCTAGCGGTAATTTGAACAAATGTTGCACTGCAGAGGTATCAACAAAGTGAGATGGTAATTTGTCAGTTATGCAGTCAACCACAAGAGCGGTTATTTTAAAGGAATTATTTTTATTTTTAGCAGTAACTGTTATCTCAACGTAACCTATAATAGGCCGCGAAGAGGTTCCTACGCCTTTTATAAATGAATTTGAAAGCGGTATAATATTCAATTGAAGTCTCTTACAACAAGCTGACGTAATTATGTTGTTTTGCGAAGCGTTATCGATCAAACATCTTACAGAAACATATTTATTATATCTGTTGTCAACGTATACTTGTGCGGTCGACAGTAATACGGTTGTGCGCGGTAAATCTGTACCTACGCGTGAACATGCACACAGCGCCACCTGTTGTGAATGCGCGGAACTAGGCACAGCGTCGCTCGATCCCGACCGTTGAGTAGTTTGCTCCAGATGTAAAAGCGAATGATGTTTCTTGTTACATGTCCTGCAAGTATGTATTGATTTACACTGCGAAGCCGTGTGTGTTGAGCTAAGACAGTTTACACATCCACGTTTGTTTTTAATAAAGTCCAAACGTGTTGGACACATATAAAGCTTCCAATGATCACTTCCATTACAGTGTGAACAAGTTTGGTTATTGTCACAAGCAACAAAGGTATGCACCGTACTATCACGTGACTGATTACGATAATTATTTTTGTTCACTGATACAGTTCGAGACGAAACAGTTCTATCCAATATTTTAACTTGCGATTTTATGAATTCAACGAAATCCGTATAAGTTGGAATCTCCTCCTCTCTCATATGCATCTCAAATAAATGTAAGGTAGCGGGCTCCAATTTTTTCAAAGCTAAATTTAATAGTATGAAATCCTTTAAGTCGTTAATTTTTAATTGTTCTAGTGCCGAAACAGACGCGTGAAAACTTTCAATAAAACTATTTAAAGAGGTGGAATTATTACTTGCAGGTTTAATGTTTAATATGTTAGACATGTAATGTGACCCTAGTGTTCGTTTATCTTGATACTTTTGAACCAAACTGTTCCAAATGGATTTATAATTTTCGCCCGATGGAATAATTCCGGCAGTAATTTGTAATGCGTTTCCTTTCAGATTACCCATTAAGTATTGCACTCGTTGAGAATCTGTAAGATTTATATTACTATGGATGTTTGACTTAAATGATTCGTAGAAAACAGGCCAGTTTTCAATCCTACCATCAAAAAATGGGATCTGAATTGGAGGTAGTTTGATCGAGTATTTAGATTGTTTCACGATATCACAAGTTGAGTCATCCGGTGACCTTGCAGACCTCGCGGCGACAAGTGAACGAACTCTTTCGACACGGGTATAAACGCCGTCAAATGATATTTGACTGTTATAATCGATTGTATAATCAGGATTTATTTGTAAAGAATATGTATTTATTTGATCTAAGTTAGCACTAAATTCCTGACGAGTGATCGAGAGTATTTGAGTGTCCGCCATGAATGTTTCCGCCGAACGAAGCTCAATATTAATCGTATTTATTTTCTTTGAAGTTTCATACAATGACGATAAACGCTCAAAGATTGCTTGATTTTTAGCTTGAAGTAATTTTATCTTCATTTTTAGTTCTTCCATAATGGGTTATTGTTGAAAATACAACGGATAAAAATTATTAAGTATAGCGGGTAGACTTACAACAAATATTTTTATTGTAAGTGAGTAAGAAGTAATTGGTTATAAATAAGTTAGTAGGCAAGTTTGCCGAATTAACTCACGATAATAAGCGGTTTTTTAATATTGACCTATGCTATTGTAATGCAGCAGGAGCAATATTAAGTTGGCACAATGGTTCTCAATGAATATGTACCTAGCGGAATGAACGAACGTTAGTACGCGTTCGTTTAATATGGCGGTTTCACGAACTTAGGTATTTGCCTAAATTCTTAGATAAGGGACCTATGAATGCTGATTATTTGAATCCGACTCGAATGGACCAAAGACTTATGTTGAATAAGTTGGGTTATTGCGGCTGTCGAAGGACCAATAAGCGTTGTGTAATGAATTCGGGAACGAATGTCATGTCGCCTGCACACAAGGGGGTAGGAAACAATTAAGGACTTACTTGGTGTTTTTGAATGTGCCGTGCTGATATGTAGACCGGCGCGGCGTCCAGTAACTTTTTGTTTCCCTGCTTCTTCCTGGTTTTGTGTCGGCCGACACTCGTAAATTGGTTTATTTTAAAGCGGTTTGGTATGTTTCGCGGCGAGAGCGCGTCGCGAAGCTAAGCGGTATAGCTTGAGGTGCGGTGCGGTGCGGGTGACTGTTCGAATACAAGTCAAGTTGAATCTCTGTCCCTCTGCTGGAGCGTCTTGATTCCACGTAGCCCGGAAACGGTTGTCGGTTGGCGCTTTCTCTTTCTGTCGCGTATGGACGTAATGATAGGGAGAGGGATAGATGGATAGGCATTTGGCGACATGACAGAATAAAGCAGTTTTCGTTCGGATATTTAATAGAGAGAAACTTGTAATATAGAAACTTGTGTAAGCAGGAGGCCTGTCTTAGCAGTGGGAACATTATAGGCTGATTATGAGCCCGGTAAGTGGTAACGGCTTGCGGACCCAGGACCTCATGCTCAGCAATAGCTTTTGCGACCGCTAGACCAGCGAGGCAGCTCCTCCTCCCGCTTTTTTATTAAACCCAAAAAACGCTTGAACAAATCCTTCATATAAGCAAAACCATTGCATAAACACAAAACTCCTTACAAATATTCTATGTCATAACAGCGATGTGTCACTTTTGTAGGACTTGTAATCAGCCGGATGCCCTACCGCTGTTATATTTTTGATGTTATTTTTTGTGAAAGTAATGTAGTATTGTCTCATTTTTTGTAACAAAATATTACATAGTATGTGCTATTGGACTGCCAAGTTGTCTCAAACGTAGGTAAATGGTGAGTTCTGTAGAAAATCTTTTGGAAAATACTGGCGACCTACCTCCTCTACCTTCGCACGGTTTTTGCGTCTAGAAAATACATCGAGATTTCTTCATGAAGTATTCTTCTTCTTTCGTGTTGATGGTACTCCTTCCCTTTGTTTTTTTTTTATAATTTGATCCCAGTAGGAGGCCACGTTGATTGCGGCATCAGTGGCATTCTTTTGGTCATCCAGCAGGTGAACGGGCACTAAGGCGCCATCTCCACGAGCGAAAGAATCGCAGCGAGTCTCGCCGTGCTATCACCCATCAAATTCAATAGAAACTATGAATCAATCTCCACACGGCGACGACGATTCACATCGCGACGATAATTTGATTGCACCGCATGACTATCGCCGCGATTTTGTCGGCCGTGGAGATGGCGCATTTGGACACTCCAGCAAGTGGGGCAAGTGGTCAGTTCAGAAGCACCGCACTCGCACTGCGTGTTGGACACTTCATTGAGTATTTTGAAAGTTTAATATTGTATTATTCCCATAAACATTCCGGAATAAATTCTCAAATGATGATGAAAACCGTGTCAAAATTCGTTACGGAGCTTAGAACCACGAAGCCACATTTTCTCTGAACAGGCTGGATAGTTATGGAAATGCTCGGCATCGCTACAACGACCTATTCGGAGCCAGAGGTCTACTTCTTCGGCTGAGTAATAATAAATTCCTTTATTTATATAAAAAGGTACCTACACCAACAGCTTCTGTATACAAAATATCAAATAACAATAGATGGAATGAGGTCATGGGCTTATACAGTTGCCACAAACAGGTGGACCAACATTCTCAAATACAGCGATAACCTAAGGCCAGAAGAAATGTATAAAAATTAAGTGGTAACAGGCTATATAAACAGAAAATGACACAAGAAATAAGTTACAGAGGTTGCAAGAAATTCCTACATACTAACACAATGAATCTTTGAATCTCTAGATTGTGTGGGCTGCGTGCTTTGGGACCTTAAAAGGGTTTTAAGGATATTTACGGTTTCCATTCAAATATCCTTGCTCTGTCAAACTCAAAATAAAGCAAGTCAGAAAGATCAAGCTAGCCCCATTCGAAAGCGTAGCTTTTAACTTATAGAGATACATAATATATGAGGAACAGGGTGTAAAGTTCATTCATCCTCCATTGAAAAGGGAGAATCCTCCAACCAGACGGGTGTTGTGTCTGGTGGGCAACTGCCCGACAATTGAGGTCGGGACGTTGTACATATGCTAGTTGCGCGGTGAACTCTGCTCACGCAATGCAGGATTTAGCGTGACGTCAGTGTAATGCGTAGTTCGCGAGTGGTGATGTAAATGCCTCCACAAACTCAAAATATAGCTACAGTTTGTAAGGTCTGTTTCCAGCTAATCCAACCATGTGCCGCTGGATGTTACTGTGGGTGTCGCTTACGAGCCTGGTGGTGGCCATGCCTGAGGAGCATCAGTACTGCGCCGTCAGATACCGGAGACTCTGCCAGGGGAAGGGACGGCATGTCGCTTGTCAGTTTCCTGATGTAAGATATTGGGATTTTTCTTCTTGTTTTCGTGTCATATTTTGTATTAATTTTTGCAACGTAGCCGCATTCAGGAAAATAACCGACCAGAATGAACCAATAAAAAATAACATAACGTAACATCATTAGGCAGAGGTTTACCTTCATTGCGCCTGATATGTTCTTCAGTGGCAGCCTGACCCATGTGATGTGTTTGCGAATGAATGGAATAAAATTATGCGTGTATGTCTGATGTTCTGTGAGAGAATGTATGCAAGGGAGTCCACTGTTCCGTGTTAGTTTTAAATTCAATTTTGTACAACACTAGCTGACCCAGCTACCCTACTCCTACACTACTCCTACACTACTCCTACCCTACTCCTACACTACTCCTACCTTACTCCTACACTTCTCCTAACCTACTCCTACCCTACTCCTACCCTACTCCTACCCTACTCTTACCCTACTCCTACCCTACTCCTATTTTTCCTGAATTTTCTTTGCTATAAACCTCACGGAGCCCGAGACCTTTCCAACGAATGCAAAACCGTGGAAATCGGTTCGTGCGTTCTGGAGTTATAGCGTCAGGAAGGAAAACCCGACTTATTTTTATATAGTAGATAATTATCGTCAATGTAATACTAATAGTTCCTATGTTATTTAATGTAGGTACCTACTTAATTGGTAGCTATTGTACCCGTAACTTTAAATAAAGTACCAAGTAAAATGAGGCGAGCCTTTTACCATCAACCCGTCATAAATCCGGACTCCGGAGCTGCTACTGAGAAATTCCTGATGAAAAAACCCAGTAACACTATGCTTCACCCGTGAATCGAACCCACCACCTCATGTTCAGCAGTAGCGGCGACCAGTAGACCTACGAGGCAGTCAAAAACAAACCTTAATCGTATTATGCTATGGTATCATTTCAGTCGGGCCCCGGACCGTCGTGCGAGCACTACACACAAATTAGATTCACAAATGAATTGAAGCACTTCATCACACATTACCTTAACAGGTAACTTTACTTAAATACTCGTATGTTGGTAGTGGCAGTAACTTTGTTCTATATCAGGCTGTAGCCCTATCTCAATCAACTCAGTCCATCGCAGTCCACTGCTGGACATAGGCCTCTCTCAGGCTGCGCCACAACACCGTGTCCTTCCGCATCCAGTCCGTCCCAGCCACCTTCTTAAGGTCGTCCGTCCATCTGGGTGGGGGGGGGGGTCCCACACCACGCTTGTCGATACGCGGTCTCCACTCCAGGCCTCGTCTACTCCACCGGCCATCGACAAACATGGACAGCCCTACCTATTGCCTAGGAATTACCCCAGAATACCCAGTTCTTATGCAAGATCTGCTACGAAAACCAATCCAAAGGACATTGAAGGAATTAAGGGTATTGAAGATTTTTATATGGAGCTTGGCATACCTACCTATTTTTGTGATATACCTACTTTTTTTTTCAAAATGGCGGATGCCTCGAATCATGATCAACTTTGAACGTTAGGATCTCGGAAACGTGACACTACGGGGTTTGGCCCTATTATAATATCCGTTTGCATTGATATCAGCTATCAATTTAAATAGGTAGGTACTCGTATCATACGTGATCGCCATTTTGAAAAAAGAAATGGCGGACTGGTAGGTATGCCACAGACCTTTAAAGCCCTTTCTAATGCTTCGAAATCTTGTTTGGAAGAAATTTCCTAATGCTTTGAAAACTAGATTTGAAAAATTCATCTGCTCAACAACGCGAATAACGCAATGATTGTTGATAGGTAGGTACTGTCAAAA
Source organism: Apamea crenata (assembly GCA_949629185.1). Taxonomy (NCBI): domain Eukaryota; kingdom Metazoa; phylum Arthropoda; class Insecta; order Lepidoptera; family Noctuidae; genus Apamea; species Apamea crenata. The sequence continues at coordinate 3,617,206 of OX451375.1, forward strand.
TTGAAATTGTGTGTTACGCAATTACCCTGCAGAGTGGATGTTTTAGTTTCCGTTACCTAAGTAAATTCCTTGGCGTTCACAGACGTCGTCAGCGTATCGCCGCCGGCAACGAGAGGGTCCGCGGTGGCGTTCACCTTCCGAAACCACAAATTATGATGCTAGTTGTAAGTCAGACTTTTTTTATTAACCAGCGTCCTACCCACGCCACGTTTATTGTCGCCCCTTAGCTTACTCTTAGTTTCACAGAACAGTTGCGATTTTGCTTGCGCAAAACTTCTGATGGTCTACAAAAATTTATATCTTCAACGACACGCTATGTCATATTAGAGACTAAGTGTGCATACACACGAGCGACTCGCGTCAACGGCAGAGGCAACTGCAGCCGTTGTGTATTTGAGTAAGATACTTAAATACATAACGCGAGCAGCATGTTGTTGAGGGCAGCCACTGACGACGGGCGGCTGACGGCGGTACAGGCAAATTTTGCCTCTACCGTTGACGCGTGTCGCTTGTGGATGAGCACTAACGCATAACGAAGCCGCGTGTCAGTCAAATGGGTAGACTTGGGTCCATTCGTGATGAAATAGATGTCTTTGCTGGTTCTGTAGCCTCAGTCAGGATTATACCTATAGTCTTAATTGTATAATTTTATATTTTTAATTTTTATATTTTTCTATACTTAGTTGTTCTTTCCCAAATCTTTTTCATTATCTATGGAAAAGTTCACATTTTGTAAGTTTTGATTTTAAATACTAATTGTTTTACTTAAATTATGCATGCTAGATTCACATCTAGTAAATGTCAATCAGAACTATTGTGTCGTAAAGGTTTCAATGCATTTGTGATTGTACATCAGTTTTGTGAATTAAATAAAAATAAAAAAAATTCAAGATTTTTAACTCTTTGACCTAGAGTTTGTAAGATTTCAAGACCCCCAACATTAGGTGTGCACAGTCATTGTGATAATAAACTATCACATTACAGGAATGGTAGCCCAGTGGCAGTGGTGGTCCAGTGGCAACTGCCCCCACTTTCGTGTCGGAAGTCATGGTTTCGAACCCAGGCAGGCACATTACCTACTTTGTGTAATTTATTTCATTACCACTGGTCTTAAAACGGTTAACGGTAAAACATCGTGAGGAAACCGGCATGTCCTAGAATCAAAAATAAGACGTGATATCTACCAACCCGCGCTGACCCAGTGTGGTAGACTATTACAGTCCACTTCCTCTCCAAGACAGGCCTGTGCCCCAGTGGGAACATTATTAGCTGATTACGTTTATTGCAGGAATGGGATCGTGAGCTGGCTCTACTAGCACAAACATTAGCAGACCAGTGTCACTTTGTACACGACGACTGCAGAGCAACAGGTACGAATTACATCACACAGATCTGCTATGAACCTCTCCTTAAAAGGGAGAGATGGTTACTTTTTCCCAAGAGGATTTTTATTTTTCAAGCTCTTATATAGCAAGATCTTCATCTGCCTGCCTTTTCCTAACTATGTTGGGGTCGGCTTCCAGTCTAACCGGATGCAGCTGAATACCGGTATTCATCTCAGCGACAATCTATGTCTTAAACTTTTATAAATCTAGGTATATTAGATGTTTTTTTTTACAGATTAAGTCTAAATATGCGAAGTTGCGAACGTTCTTAAAAATACGGTAAATGCCACTCTGTTCTTGTAACTGCACCACTGCCTGCACCAAAGCGAAACCTCGAATTCACTTTACGTCTCCAAAGGAGATTGAGCACTTTTAGATTCACTTTTTGACGCGTATGGCCATTTGAGTTAATGTATAATTCATAATATTATTTTAATTGATTATTGACTTAAATTCATTGAAATAATTTGTGGGGTTTCTATTTTCGTTTTAATTAGTATTTATTATATACAATAAACACGTCATTTGTTCCCTTATAGTGAAGCGACTCCTTTTTCAATTATAATCGATCGATTAAACATTAACATAAATCGTGGAACAACAAAATAATCTACATTTGCAACTAAAAAGTATTAAGAGTTGTCATTATTATTATTATTTAATTATGTTACTATTGTTTTCGTTAAAAAGCAATTTCTAGGCAAAAATAAAACAATTAATATATAATCGATAATGTTATGACGCCGTCCGTAGTCTATTGTTGTGTCACAACACTATTCGATGAAATGTCAAACAAATTGGTGTTTTCTGTTTACCGTGTAACTGCCGGTAAGCCGAGAATATTGTTTTTAGCTTTTCTCTGCTAGCAAATATAAATTCAGTTGAGTTTTAGGATTCCTCCACGTCTATCTACATCGAGCAATTTGACTCTTTTTGTGCGTGTGCTACGAAGTGAATTGTTAGAACGTTTTTACGTCCACGGTGATTTGTTCTAGACTTAAAACATGTTGCGCTGTATGAATTGTTCTCTTTTATTAACACACCCGCTGCCTAGACGCCAAATCAGAGAGGCAACGGATTCCATGGTCAATATTTTACGTACATGGATTTCTCCTACCGCGGTAAGTAATCTTTATCAATCTTAACCTTTCGAATATTAAAATACCTTCCTATAGAATATTATTAAGATTTAAAAATAACGTTCAGAAAATAATGTTTTCACATTAATAGTAGTAGAATATCTACGTAACAAAATCTTATTCCTAATTAAAAGCATTATGTAGGTACATAACTAATGTGAAAACATTATGAATTAATGGTTACACATTTGTAACTATCAATTTCATGGAATAGAATACATTTGGCACTATTATTTTATTATGGATTATTCACGTAACAGCAACAGAGTACTTATGAACATAAAAATACACTTTATATTGAGCAATGAATACATAATAGAACAATTTTTATTATTTTCAGGTATCAGAAGATGATTTCATATGTCAGGAATGTTACATTATACTTGAAAGAGAATCTGGCAACTACTTAAGAGGCACTGTTCCTACACAAACCTTTGGACACCAGCAAGTGTGCTTAAGCTGTGGAACATCAGTGTTAAGAGCTCGGACTCACATAGTACCACTCAATGGCCCTGAACGGAATTTCATTCTATCACATACACCTTCTCAACAGGTAAATAACTCAAGTTATCTTTAGATCTCAAGTTATAAATTAATAAGGCAAGGAATCAATGAGCAGGCCACTTATTCTTCCTCCTACCTGCTTTCAGAAATATAACAGTAGTAGTTAACTATTACCCTAATTATAATTATAATTGAAATCACTCTAATCTAGTTATATTAAAATTCTGCAAGAGGAAATATATTCATGGTGCTTATGTACTCTTTCATAACTATGTTTAGCATAATAGCACAAGCACATAGAATTTATATAAATAAAAATACTCTGACAACCAGGAACACTACTCGTGACTGTTATTCTCGTTCCATGTAGAATTTAAATATATAGTGGTATTTTATATACCTATAGGTATATAAAATACACATATACGATATACACTATACGATACACACGCATCAGCTAATTAGCTGCTAGTGTGTCTAACCAAATAATAATATATATACATATATTTATTTCAGGTAAACCGTCTTGAAAGAGTTTGTTTACGCTGTTGGTCTAATGCATATAGAAGTGTAAGAAGACATGCTGAGCTTGATCAAAGTAGACTAGCTTTACACAGTGAATCTGTTATTGAAACAATTGAGAATCTGGAAATTCCTTCAACTTCCAGCAGCAATGTTGTGGAAATATCTACGAGTCGGGTATCTGTACCCACACCTCCACCAGTACCACCACCAGCACTGCTTAACCCACCATCGCAAGCTATTGTGCATAGTCCAAGAATTACTTCACGCATCTACAAACGTGCTGCTGCTTCTTCACGGCATTGTATTTTTAGTGAATGCTACAGTGATGAGCGTTTACTAGTACCATCAGCAATTAAAGAAATGTTACTGTTGCATTATAGATTGTATGTGCCACGTAGTGCTCGAATATGTAGTCATCATTTATATAATGGGGCTTGGAACGAGTTATCTTTTCATAATAATGATTTCACAGGGATGCAAATGGATGACATGATGTTAATTATGGAAAGGGGTGGTCGCAGACAGTTTGATTTTTCAAATATTAGAGAGCTGGATCCGCACCTATGTCATTATTGGTTAGGTATGAATGCAGATAGCTTCCATCAATTATTACTCCATATACCTCAATTGACTCAAGTAGTTCCATGTGCAAGTACTGCAGCTAGAAATAAAGTAATCCCAGAAGGTTTGTTTGGAAATCCTGAAATGTCTGCAAACAATAAACCAGCAATAACTATATGTGATGGTACATACATATATGTGCAAAGTAGTAGCAACTACTCGTACCAAAAAAAGACATACAGTCTACACAAATTAAATAATTTGGTAAAACCTTTTTTAATAGTATGCTGTGATGGTTACATTTTGCAGTCACTTGGTCCCTTCCCAGCAACCGAAAATGATGCTAATATAATGTCAAAAGAATTTCGTAGTGAAAGGAGTCCCTTAAGAACTTACTTTAGGCCTAATGATATTTTTATATTAGATAGGGGCTTCAGAGATGTACTGGGTGAATTGCAGAGGTATGGATATAAAGCACACATGCCCGAATCACTTTTAGAAGGTGAAAATCAACTTACCACAGAGCAGGCTAATCGTTCTAGGTGTGTTACAATGTGTCGATGGGTGGTTGAGGTTGTCAACGGTCGTATAAAAAGAGATTTTAAGTTGTTTCGACAAGAATACTTTAATCGCGCATCGACACATCTCATGACAGATTTTAATATAGCATGTGCATTATTAAATAAATATCATATACCTATACAAGATCGACCAGATGCCCGCCAATTATTGGAACTGGCTTTAGCTAAAATAAATACTACAAATCATTTAGGTGCTTTCATAAGGAATGAAAATATTAACAGACGAAGAACGATTTTCAGACGTATAGATGCTGAGCATCCACATTTAAATACTTTTCCTAAGTTATCTCTACATGATTTAATAATGATAGCATTAGGTACGTATCAAATCAAACAGTCACGCTCTTATTACGGAGAGCATGTCCGTAACGAGGGGAAATATGAAATCGAAGTGGCCATTGATATAGAGGATGAACTGCCATTGGTACTGGGAACGGACAAATATCTCATAAGAGGCAGGATTAGATCTCGGCATATTGGCAATAAGGTTTATTATGCATATATTTTAGTTACTAGTCACACAACCAACCATATATCAGATATTGCCGGTTATTATTGTAATTGTTTGGTGGGCAACCGAACAGTAGGCTGCTGTGTACATGTGATGACCGTTCTGTGGTATCTCAGCTGGGCACGATACCATTCTATTAATGCTCCTGCTCAATTTTTAGATGACATGTTTTATGAATATGTTAATTATGATGAGGAAGAGGCTGAATAAAAAATATTTTTTATTAATTGAACTTTTTATTTCTTCCACTACCTTACTACGAGTATATTCTTATTTTATTTATATGATACCCTATTCACCACCTCAAAGGTCCCGGGTTCGATCCCGGCGTAGGTAGGTACATGCTCGTGCTCGTTTTAGTTAGTGGTAGGGCTGGTTTTCAGTCCACCTGGCTAGCTACCACCGTCTAATCTAAATCTACCGTCATAACAATTTAAAACGTTTTCCAACCGTAAAAGGTAAGATAGCCAGTCCCTCCGTGGTTGGATTCTGTGAAGTGTGCTTCCATCTTCAGCCTTATCATTGCTTACCATCAGGCGAGATGAACGTCAACTTCAGGCTATTCCCCATTGTTAATAAAAAGAAAACATGAAAATAACAATTCTTATAATTAATTAAAGGGTAAGTTGTGTTGTTGATTTGCACTTCACAGATAAATTGTTAGAAATGTTGTTTTTCTAAGAGGATTTCTGGATCAATGTGTTTAAATATCTTAAATAATGAACATAGCTAATACTCAATTAATATGTACCAAAATAATCTAAAATATTTGCCAGTTAGTATGGTGTCAAAACGAATTGTTTTGAGTAACATAACCTCAATAGGTACCTACTCAACTTATCTTTTTTTTTCAAAAACCCCACAATATTTAATTTTGAATTTAACCTTGTTTTAAAGTATGACACTACCCCTTTTTTGTGTCTAATTTTCATTACTATACTGTGTCAAAAGTTGCGCAACCAAGTGCCTTAGTAACTTGCTCAATCTCCTTTCCTTCTAGTCCGCTACCCCTACGCGGGTCAGACAGTGGGCGAGGTGAGGTGGCGACGATCCAGCGAGTCAGACGAGCTGAGCGCGCAGCGTGCAATACGGCGCGTGCTCGACGCGTGGTGGGGGGAGAGGCGGCGCGTGCAGCCGAAACAGCTCACTGCGCCATTTAGGCTTACTGCTAAGTAAGTACAACAACAACTACAAGAAAAACAACACAAATGTACAACTAAACATCGTCCCTACATAAATAACTAAACGTACGCATTTTTAACAAGGCAGAGAGAGAACACCTATCTATTTTAAAGGGCTTTGAAGATCCCTGGCATACATACTGTCGCGCCATCTTGTTTTTTTTTTTCAAAATGGCGCCCACGCATTAAACCATTAATATATGATCTTACCTTGCCCCAAATGCTGGAATGTCTTAAGTGCCCGTTCGCCTGCACCTCGGATGACCTAAATAATGCCACTGATGCTGCAATCAACGTGGCTACCTAAAAGGCTCAACAGGCCACAAAAAACAACGAGAAAGAGTATCATCGACACGAACCACGTTAAGGTCGCTTCAACTTTCTGACTAACTGACCGACGATTTAATTAAGTATGACAATTCAAAAGTGCCTGTAAATGGTTTAATTGAAATAAATTATTTGAGTTTGAGTTTGAAGAGAAGAAGTGCACAGTGAAAGATAGTCCACCGAGCGAATAGTTACACACTTTCTGCTGCTGTTTTACAATGCGTAAAAGGTGCGCTTACCTGGTGCGCAGGGTGTGGGGCGGCTGCAACAGTGTCTTAAGCATGGTTGCCATTCACCTGGACTGTGTATACGTAGGTCACTGTTGTGCTATTTCTCATGGGATGTCGCAACGGTGACTAACCGTTATTTCTTGTATTGTTTTCCTTGTTTTTCTTTAGTGTCTGTGCTTACTAGGTAACATAGTCGTAAGTTTTACTAACAATCTTGTTAAGTCTTGGTTACTCTAATATAGAAAAATTATATTCTATACATATATGTTGTGGATGGTGTACGAGTACATTTGCCGCAAATAAATGTATTTTCTTTCTTTCTTTCTTTCTTTCATTGAACATAATCAAAATCAAAATCAAAAGTCATTTATTCAAATTAGGCTGAGAGTCAGCACTTTTTGAACGTCAAAATTACAAAAGACAGTCCCCCAAAAACGCCCGCCCTTCACCACTTCCTAGTGCTATTGCTGGGAAGAAGAAGTGGCGCAACAAACTCCCCAGCAGCACAGCTGTCTGTTCAATTTAAAAAAATACTTGAATTTATACAATACTAGGTACTTATGTTCGGTAATTAACATTACAAAACCAGAACATAAAATTTAATTATTTGCCATAATATGTCAGCTAGCCACGCCAATATACCAACAAATATAATAAAAACTATACGTACTCAAGCTAAAACATAATTAATTAAAATGTAAATGAAAAAACTTACTACCCAAATAAAAGCCTCCAGGCATAAAGGGCGTGACAGCTTACACATTTATGCATTGCTGGGTTCTGCAGTAAGCTAATTCTGGAGAAGGAACATAAACATTGTCTTGCGTTAAACTAGGGTGACCAACTATTCTTATCGTCTAAGTAGTCGTTGATAGAATAGTATGCCTTTGAACAAAGGTTGGATTTTAGTTGAGCTTTAAACGCATTAAAAGGCAAGTCTAGAAAAGAAGAGGGTATCTTGTTATAAAAGGTTATACCAAGCCCAACAAATGAGTTATGAACCTTATGAAGCCGGTGAAAGGGGGCACGTAGTTTGTCCTTATTTCTAGTGTTAACACTGTGAATATCACTATTTTTAGTGTACAAGTGTAAATTTTGCCTAATATATAAAATGTTGGCAAGGATGAATTGTGATGCAACCGTGAGAATACCAATATCTTTAAAGAAATCTCTTAGAGAAACTCTGGCACCTAGCTGGTAAATTGCTCGAACAGCTCGCTTTTGAAGGACAAATATATTTTGTATATCAGCGGCTTTGCCCCACAGCAGAATACCGTAGGACATAACGCTGTGAAAATAACTAAAATAGACTAAACGAGCTGTATCAACGTCAGTATATTGTCTTACTTTCCTGACGGCGTAGGCAGCCGAACTGAGCCTTCCTGCTAGACTTGATATATGAGGTCCCCACTGAAGTTTGGCATCTACTGTTAGTCCTAGAAAAATTGCCGAGCCTACAGTTTCAAGCACCTCTTTATCTAAGACGATGTTGGGTCCTAGGTTTCTAACATTCGGTAAGGCGAACTTTACACATTTGGTTTTCTTGGCATTGAGAACTAAGTTATTTGACGTAAACCAATCTGTAACTATTGAGAGTGCACTGTTTACGTCGTCAAAATCTTGTCTATTCCTGTCTACTTTAAAAATAAGAGAGGTATCATCTGCAAACAGTACAACATCACAGATGCCCGTCAAATGGAATGGTAAATCATTAATGTAAACTAAGAACAAGAATGGACCCAGTATTGAGCCTTGCGGAACACCTAACTGAACTGGTAGCCCGGATGATTTCACACCATTAACATCTACACATTGGACCCTATTATGTAAATACGAAATAATTACGTTGAGAGCTTCGTTTTGGACACCGTAATGACGTAATTTACGCAAAAGCGTGTCATGGTGCACGCAATCAAAGGCTTTGGAGAGATCACAGAAAACTCCAATAGCATTCTGTGATTTCTCCCATGCGTCAAATATGTGTCTCAACAGAGCAACACCCGCATCTGTAGTTGAACGACCTTTTGTAAAGCCATATTGCTCATTATGGAGGAGGCTATTTAAATTAAAATGTCTTAGCAGCTGCTTGAGTATTAACTTTTCAAATATTTTGCTAAATGCAGGTAAGATAGAAATAGGCCTGAAATTGCCAACGTCATTCTTATTACCTGATTTAAATAATGGTATGACTTTACTACTCTTCATGAGGTCAGGAAAAGTTCCTAAATCAACACATTTATTAAAAGTAACAGCTAGATAGGGGGCTACGATGTCTATTATATTACTTATAAGTTTAGTGGAGATGCCCCAATAATCACCGGTGTTTTTAGACTTAAGTGTATTAAAAACATTAACTACATCACGCGGGGTTACATGTTCGAAACTAAATAAGGGACTACATTTAGGTACACTACTGTGCAAAAGGTTTTCAGCTTTAGACGAGGACGAATTTAAGGAGCGAGTCGTAGTTATCGGTATGTTGGCAAAAAACTCATTAAATGCCTCAGCTACGTCAGCTGCTTTGTTAACTAATTTGTTGTCGACCATAATCTCAAGTAGTTTTTCTTGTTTAACCGATTTTCCCGTTTCATTATTAATAATTTTCCAAGTGGTTTTTACTTTATTAGTAGAATTTTTTATCGTATCGCCTAAAAATTTTGATTTAGCAAAAGCACTAATCTTTTTGAATAATTTTGAATAAGTTTTGACATACTCTAGGAAGGGAGTATCAAACCTGTATTTTTTCAAACCATATAACTCGTATAGTCTCGCTCTACTTTTATAAATACCGGGAGTAGCCCATTGGTTAAAGCCAACAGAGGATCCATTAATGTTAATAGTTTTGGTCTTGAAAGTGGATTGGTATTCTTTTTGCACAACATCAAAAAGGGCACCATAAATTTCATTAGGATTCTCGTGTTCTACTATCGATGGTGTAATTCTATGTGCTATATTATTTTTAAACATTTTGCAACGACTAGCTGTATAAGGCCTGCATTCAAGTTTATGTGGCTTTTTATGTAATGGCATGGGGAAGCTAGCTAATAAACCACAGTGGTCGGACGTTAAGTCAGTTAACACTAATTTATTTTTGGCATCACAATCACTAAATATATTATCAAGACAAGTTGACGAAGAAGCTGTGATCCTAGTAGGTTCAAAAAACAAGTTAATTAAATTATAAGACCTCAAAAGATTGAGAAGTCTAATACTTAATGGAGTAACATCTAAAATATTAATATTGAAATCTCCACATAAAATAATACTTTTGTTATTTGATTTTAACCTATTGAGAGTATCTTCCATTACCGATTCGAAACTAATAAAATCCCCAGAGGGGGGTCGATAAACGCAAATTATAACATATCGCTCAAGTTCAACACAAGACAACTCTATAGTGCGCTCGATTGAAAGATTAACTAAATCTAAACGTTGTTTACATTTCAACTTGTTTGAAACAAGAACTAAAGAGCCACCGCGAATAGCACTTTTTCTCACAAATGCACTCTGTACGGTAAAGTTTTCATCATTTATAAACACTACTTCATGTTCCTTCAACCAGTGTTCAGTCAAACATAACACCTGAACCTCATAGTTCTCCATAAATAAACTTAATTCTAGCTCTTTGCCGGACAGACCCTGCATATTTTGATGTACAACATTCAACATATGTGGCTGACCCGTTGTCGCACCTAATAGTTTAAACTACAAGGCGTATCAAAAGTAGTATTAGTATCAGTACTAACAGTAATCGATGGTACACTACAAGTACCAGTGTCACTGAGTATATTGTATGCTAAAAGATTAGCAATTTGTCTCCTACAACTAGGTGGCAAATACATAGTATAATTTGTCAGTTTGTAACCAGTAATGAATTGATTACAATCAAAATATAAAATAGCATCACTGTGACGACAAGTCCTATTATAAATGAACATATTTAAATTATAAATATGCTTATTTTGCTCATCAGTTAAATAATGAATAAGGCAAGGCACAAAAAATAAATTTACAATTATTAGTCTCATTAAGATGCAACATCAAATGGACACATTCAATTAAGTCCTTTTTCCTTACATTTAAGCTATCCCCATATAATAATATAACAGTTGAACTGGGGTTTATTTTTGTCAATTTGATATTATTAATTAATTGGCTAATACTGGCACCGGGTAAACAATGATTAATTGCATATTGTTGCGAACACTGATTTAACAAGCTACCAAAACCTTGACCAAATTTATCAGAAAAAATATAAGTAGTATTAATCAAATTATTCGTACTATTGCTATCATCACTAATACAGCTACCTACTGGTTGAGCTACTGAGGGTGTGGGTGTAATAAGTTGGGGTCCCTGGGAACAGGTACAGCTAAAAGAGAGGTTATTTGTCAAAGACTCATACCTCTCCGCATTATACTTAACCAGGTCTGCCAACTCATTAGCCTCCTGCATGCGCTTACTCAGGTCTTGTTGAGAAGCCTCATATTTACTAAAGATATCCTTTAGAGCGTATTCCCTAACAAACAGTTCATCCTGAAGGTGCTGAGTGTCTGTGTCATACATAGCATTACACAATTCTAATTCACTGTTACAGTTTTTTAATTCTTGTATTAAATTTACTTTTTTTTGCCTAAGTTTTGTATTTAATTTGTTTACTTTTTGGCATTTCAAAGATTTTTGAGTTTTTCTAATTAATCTATTAATTTTAATTTTAATTTTAATTATTATGGTTATGGGTCAAACAAATTCCTTTTTAAACAGCGACTTACTTACGTTGCCTATTCTATTCAGCCTTTGACATCTTTCCAGGGGCACAGCCTGGGGTCATTTCAGCCAGCTAGCGGTGTGGAACCTCCAGGCGGTCGGCTGCGGCGCCGTCCGTCACGGGGCCCACCATCCTCGTCTGCTCCTCGTATGTGACTTCTCCCACACCAACATGCTGGGGCAGAGGACCCTGGTGTCGGGGTCTATGGCACCTTGTCCTATTCATACGTCAAGGAGACTCCGGACTGCATACCCGTTACTATGCGGGCCGGTAATAATAATTCTCCGATATATTTTTATTTTAGTTTTGGGTTTTTATTCGTTTATCGGTACGTTATATTGACTGTGCTTTCTGGTTGGATCTGAATTATAATAGGTAATCCTCCAGACCGCAGTCACTGGTGCACTCACTATTTTCTCACTATTATTGTCCAATGGGTCGGCAATCCGACACGACCGGAGAGAGATCACGTGCAGGACCAACGGCTAAACGTGCTTTCCGAGCCACGGGGGTGTCACAACGCCAACTTCTAAATTCCGGGTTCTGAATCAACAGAAGCTAAGCTAAGCTCATCAATCCTAGAACCAACAATTCGAAGACATTTGACATCTACCAACCCGCAGTGGGACCGCTCCCTCTCACAGAGACGAGGCCTGTGTCTTAGCAATGGGAACATTGTAGGCCATAATCGGCCTAAGGCTAATATATTCCTGCAGATAGATCGGAACAATGCAATTCTACTTGGATGATAGCCTGCTTCAATTTGTCACAACATCCGGGTAAAGTTATAGACAAGTGGTTTTCTAAGAAACTGCCACTAGAACCTTGTACCATTTACAGATGACCCCACGAAATAGGGTTTTAGGAATGCCACGACCAGCACAACTGCTGGTCAACACCATAATACGGAGCGTAAACGTGGTCTCTAACAAAGTGTCAAAAGTCCGCACTTGAAGTTTGCCAACGGGCTATTGAACGAAGTATACTAGGTGTCAAACTCACAGACCGATTAGGGACTATGCTTCGTTCCAAAACAAAAATAGCGGACACTGGCCGCAGAGCTGCTGAACTAAAGTGGAACTGGGCTGGCCATATCTCCCGCATGTCGGAGCAGCAATACGCAAAAGCCACCACTCACTAGATCCCGAATGGCAGGAATGACTGCGCGGCAGGCGCCCAGAAAGAGATGGCGGGATGAGCTGGACTCCTTCTTAAAGGATTGGCCCACAATCTCGGGACAACACTAGGCTTATAATAATAAGTAGCTGTAGCTGCGCCCCGCGGTTTCACCCGCATAAGTTTCGATCCCGTGGAAATATCGGGACAAAAAGTATCCTATATGTTAATCCTGGCTATAAACCATCTGCTTGCCAAATTTCATTCAAATCCGTTCAGCAGTTTTTGCGTGAAAGACTAAGAAACGTCCATCCATCCATACAAACTTTCACGTTTATAATATTAGTAGGAAGTAGGATAGTAGACTATACATAACTAATAACCACTACATGTTCCAGGTTCGCCGTTCAGTGCCCGCAGAACGAGAAGAGATAGAATTGGAGGACAATTATGGAGATTACGAAGAGGAACACGAAGACACTGACATTGCAACAATGGACACGGAGGACTTGGCACCACCAAGACTCTGGCTGTCCAACTCCGACAAACGATGGTCAAATCCTAAGCTGAAGCCTAAAACTACGACAGACAGAGACTATCCTGAAGTCACTAGGAAAATTGAGACTCCGATTTATCGAGGTAAGTTTGGAAAAAAAGGAGGGGCTCTTTGTGAGGGAGCTCGTCTGGAGTGTATACCACCACCATACCTATTTCTGCGAGCAGTGGTGGACCACTGGTAACAGTTGTGACTTACAAGTTGTTGGTCGTCGTCGAACCCCGACAGGCGCTTCACTTTGTGTAAATTATTTCATCACCACTGCTCTTAAAACGGTGAAGGAAAACTTCGTGAGGAAACTGGCAAGTCCTAGAACCTAAAAATTCGAAGTGTACCCGGTGTGTACCGGTTTTATTACAGATACGTGAGACTGAGACATTTCAGCTTTGTCTCTGGTACGATAATTTACGTACAATGTCCGTAGGCGATGTGACCACGTACCATTAGAGGCGCCGGTTTACCTGTGTGGTCGTTGCGTAAGACAACAGCAATATTCGTTGCGTTTACTTTGTTGTGCGGAAGAGTTTTTTAAATATCTGAAGCAATGGAAGGATATGAATTTCTTTCAAAATCCTGCGGGTTGTGATGGTTAGTCGCAATCCTTCAAAGACCTTCGCAACAATCAGGCGACATGTCATGTTTTCTCAATTTTGGGCTCTTCAAATTTACATTTTTTTTATTTTTTATTTAATCACAGAACAGAGGTCTTGAATTCAGAACTCAGATAATTTACATTCACTCAACTATCAACTTAAGTTAAGAGGTGTTCATCAATTTTGTTGCAAAGAAATATGAACTTTACCAAGTATGACATTGAGTTTTTTGTTCCAAAACTTAACTAATAAGTGTGATTTTAGATAATTCATCTGACTAGCCTTTTCCCAACTATGCGGGGGTCGGCTTCCAGTCTAACCGGATGCACCAGTATTTTACATGGAGCGACTTCCTATCTGACCTCCACAACCCAGTTTCTGGGTAATACGATATTCCTTGGTTAGACTGGTTGTCAGACTTTCGAGCTTCTGACGACCGGTAACGACTGTCAAAGATCCACAAATGACAGTCGGGACCAATAGCTTAACTTGCTTTCCGAGGCATGGAGGCTTGGTATGTTATGATGTCACCCATCCACGTACCAACCGCGGCAAGTGTAGCTTAACCTGATCGATCGACTGGTGTGGCTGATTTTAGATAATTGACTATAAACATGATTTTTTCGTAGAGTTCCAAACAACTCCAGCGACGCGAACAGATTCGGTAATCCAGAAGTTAGATCGAGAGTTGGAATTGAAGACGCGGAACAAAGTGCAGAACTCGAACGTGAACCACAAGCAGGGTCAAAAAACGTTTGACAGCAACCAGTTTGAGAACATAGTGAGGAACGACTGGAGGATCAGGAAGAAGCCTAACTTCGGGCAGTGGCGGTGAGTTAGACTAAATTAATAATTAAACAACATAAAATAAATATAAATAAAAATGAAATGCTGTTCGTTGGTAGAGAAACGGCTGGACCGATTTGGCTATATTTTGTTATAAGGTTTTACATGGAAATAAAAAAATATAGGATATATTCTTATTATATAATTATATATTTATTATTTGCCCGGAACATTCGAAAATTCGAAAAAAACTGAAAGCGCCCTCTATCGGATTTTCGTATGAACTCATCAAGACCATATTTTTAAAAAATACAGGACGTCTCTCGGGTCAGCTAGTAGAGAAAAAAAAACATCGTATAGGTACCTACTGTCCAACCTTCAATGACTGTTCGATATGTAGATAAACAATTTATTTGGCGCCAACACGCAAAGACAGCACAACACACAAAAGTACATGAATATAATATAAAAAAACATGGTGCCGATGTAAAAACAAAAAGAAAAACACACATATCGAAGTAAAAGTGACACAGTGCGGTGTGCGTCTCAAGGTTGCACCAAATGGGAGTCCAGCTCAGCATGTATCAGGCAAATAAACCTGACGCTAATATCCTGCTGGATCCCAGCAGTGACAGACGGATGTTGAGCAGACGAGATACCTATGTATTTGATATAGAGTAGGTACCTATATGTTAGCATAGTCATAATCATAAACATCATTTGATCATACTCCGGCTATGGCTAAAAAACAAGCAGCCAGCTTCATTTCTGGTTCTGACTTTTTCCAGTCAAAACCAAGAGAATCCAGAAAACTTGGAGGAAGTGATTCCTCTAACTTTACCTCGTCGTGAAATCACGGAGACTTTTGAACCCACCGTAGCTGAGGTCTACCACACCGCCGTAAAAGAAGATGTTAGTAAATATCAGCCCATTACTGTCCCACTGAAGGGCAAACACCTCTTCTCATACAAAGAAGGCAGGAGCATTAACCACCACGCTTGTTCAAGACGGGTTGACGGAATTATGTAACTATACCAACCCGCACTGGGTCCGTGTAGTGGGTTACGGCCCACTCCCTCTCACAGAGAGGAGGCCTGTGGCCCAGCAGTGGAAACATTATAGGCTGATTATGATCCGGTTTGAAGGGTATAGATTTTGGAGTCATTACAGGCCACATACAGGTGCCTGAGACATTTCAACTTTGCCTCAGGAATGGTAACTCATCTACGAAGCCTCTGATATTGCGGGTGGCAGGTTCCAAGTACCATAAGGTTGGCCGTCGGTTTTCTTGCCATGTATTCAATAAATTGACTGAGTTGTGTTGCAGATAGCGGGTTCTGCTGAAGAAATTTACCGACCAACAGTCAGGGAAGACAGTACTGAACAGGGTGTAAGTACAGACGCCAGCGTGACCTACTGGGGTCTGTACATTGTCAACGAATGATATCGTTGATAATGTGCGATAAAGGATTTTTGTAATTGGCTACAGCGCTACGGATTGCAGGTTCGATTCCTGCAAATATCAGCTATTTGGGTGGCCTACGGCAAAACCGCAAAACCGGGAAAAAATCCTTGGTAACCTCCATTTAGAATAGTCCAAACTTAAACTCAGTGAATGTTAATTTTGTTGTTTTTATTATCAGGAAGAGAATTTCCGTCAGCGATGGCGACAGACAAGGCTAAGGCCTAAAAGGTAAGAGTTTCCTTTACTTCAGTTGGTGGTCAACATGCTTGGAATAAGGCTTATAGACCGAGCACCAAACGTCGAGATCTACAGACGTACAAAGGTTTTCGATATCGGAGTTATGGAACTCAAATAGAGTTGGGCAGCACAAGCTGAACGGATGCGTACGCATTCCATACAAAATCGATGTTTTCTATGGACAAAAGTTGAACAGAGCTGAATAAGTGCGAGTAGAACATGGCAGAGACCGAGTGGTGTTCAAGGACTGGAAGATGAAATCTCGGTCGGCAGCGAGTTGGGCGGACGACATTGTTACCATCGGGGGTAGAAGAACCTGGATGAGACTGGCATAAGGGCACGAGGAATGGCACTTGAAAAGAGAAGCCTATGCTCAGCTGTGGGAAGTCGGGTGGATGATGATGATGATGGTGAACTTTACAGGGTTGGATGGTCACAAACCAGTCTCCGATTTCTGTTTCTAAGCCCTGTATTGGCGGAAGTGACGCATCCGGCCGTGGTCCGGTCCATGGTCGGAAGCGAAAACGCGTGGGATGCTTTCGCCTCCGTTTGCGAGGAAGTGATGCATGCAAAGGAGGTGGCGGAGAGGGAGAGAGAGACAAAGGCCACACTGTTACCAGTCTGGGGTGCGGCGCAGGAGTCCGACGTAACCCTTCGTTTTCCCCAGACGGAGGGTATCCATATGTAATTTTCAACGGATAAAAGGCAAAAGAAAGTGACACGTTTGCAAACAACACATGGGGAGTTTGTTGGGCCACTTCTTCCCAGCGATAGCACTAGGAAGTGGTGAAGGGCGGGCGTTTTTGGGAGACTGTCTTTTGTAATTTTGACGTTCAAAAAGTGCTGATTCTCAGCCTAATTTGAATAAATGACTTTATGATTTTGACACCTTTGTTCGTAGGGATAGGTTTCACGGGATAGAAGGAGTTTCTTTATCAGTATGCTAATTGTTTGCAGGCCAGGTGCAAACGCTCTTCTCACATTCTCATCCACAAGCAAAAACTCTAAGAAAGAATTTATCGTAAGTTTTTTTATGAATCTTCTTTACTCTTCGCCCTTTTATCAGAAAAATAGAAAGGAATAAAAAGTAATAATTGCGACTCGTACAGGAAGATCATAAAATAAACTAAACACAGTCAAAAATCAAAAAAATAAACAAAATTATATAAAAAAGGAACACATAAAAATGAAACAGAAAATCCTATACGAGGCCAAAAGGCTCCTATCTCAGCATGATGTTGCGACATTGCAAATAGCACTTTAAAGCTTAATATTTCCCAAACGGATCCCTGAATCGAAAATTTTATTTTACCACTTTGTCGGCGTAATTAATATGTATATTCATGCCATATTAAAGCTTCCCAGTAATAAGACTCTCTGAGCTAAGCTGCGCACGAACGGACAGACGGACATGGTGAAACTATAAGGGGTCCTAAGCCTTGTTGACTACGGAACCCTATAAATGTTAGAAAATGTAGGTGGGTGAATGACTGCTATTTAATTGCCGTGCTATAACGCGACAACTATGGGTATGATGTTGATCGCTCCATGTAGAATGCTGGTATCTGGTCGGACTCGATATCAACCCCAACTAAGTTGGGATTAGTTCTAGTCACTGACCTATATGTGTTTCAAGTACGCTGGACTAAATACACTATACGAAATGACAGTTGTTTTTTGTGCCAATTCAAAGCGCCCCGGTCGAGCGTCTCAAGAACTAAGTTTGACACATTGTCGCAAATGGCCGTCGTTTTGTTTTGGTACGTCTCTGACGATTTAGGTCTAACTCGTTGAATAAGACTTTTTTGTGAACTTTGTGTTTACTATGAGATATTTAGATCTTTTTATCGTGAGATATGCGCGTCTTGTAAAATTCGCTATCAAAAACATTAGTTCCGCGAACGCTCACGTTGCTGTCAGCGCCAAAATGGCGAAAAACAAAATCAAGTCTTCATGTTGTCATCGTTATTTTAAAGTATAGCGCACTTGTTTATTATAGGTCAGTGCTTCTAGCATACTTAATGAATAATGACTGACGAATGAAAACTATTATTTTTGTTTAGCAAGCATCACTGAACTTGGACAAAGAAGATATTGACCAGTTATTTCGAGACACTGGCTTCAACGTCCATTGGAGAAAGCATACCACATAATCTACAATATAATCTCTCTTATATATTATGTTGTTTTATTTATTGATCCTATGTAGGGCTGATTTCAGATAAATTTTATCTGTGGACTAAATATGACAGTGTGACAGTTTTTGTTCCTCCTTCGCCAATTTTATACTTCAGATCTTTATCTGACATAATTATAATGAATATTATAAATGTGGCAGTTTGTATGTTCGGATGTTTGTATGTTTGGATTTTTTAACCGACTTCTAAAAAAAGGAGGAGGTTCTTAATTCGGATGTTTGTATTTTTTTTTTATGTTCGCGCATAACTCCGTCGCTTCCCAACCAATTTGAAAAAAAAATTTTTTGTTGGAAAGGGTATACTTCCCAAATGGTCCCATAAACATTTTATCAAAATTGGACAAGCGGTTTTTGAAAAAACAACAAAAAAAATATCACAACAAAAAAGTGAAAAATAAAACAATTTTTACAAAAAAAAACCGGCTTCCATAAAAACACTACAAAGTGTAAAATAACTTTAATTTCGGAAGTCGGTGGCGAAAAACGAAATACAAAAACCAAAGACACCGACTTCCGAAATTAAAGTTATTTTTCACTTGGTAGGTAGTGTTTCTATGGAAGTCGGTTGTTTTTTTTTTTTGTAAAAAAGTTGTTTTGTTACATGCGGCTGATTTTTCCATCGCTAGATAACTTTTATTCGAGGAATAGAATTGTCGTTTGACAGTTTTTGTATGAAATGTCAAAATATCATAGGAATAAAATTATTCCTCGAATAAAGTTAACTGACGATTGGAAAATCCGCCCTTAATCATGCAAAATAGGCTTATGATGCTATCCCGGTATTACCTACGGTTCCTGTGGGATAATTTCCGACGTCAACTCAAGCGAAGCCACGGGCAAAAGTTAGTATAATAATCTAGAAAAAAAAAGAAAATCTTTAAACCTGACTGCAATTAATATAATGTTCGAGACAAGATCACTTTTCAAGCAGTCTGATGAATTTCGTGGCAGTTATTTCAGCAAGTCCAGATTTGATGCCACCCACTGCATCAGGATATTTGAAAGGTGATCGTGTTTTGAACTTTTTCATTAAACCTTATTGGTAATTATATTTTCGAACCGTTTGGGGTTGAAACCCTCGGGCCATGGAGTCAGGCTGCTCATAGTTTGTTCACGGCTGGTTGTCACTTCCCGTGACCCAACGGCTGGCTTTTAACTTAACCAGAGGTTCGATTGCCATATAACGTGGCGCTGCTGCCAGTCTCTTGAGTAATTTACCAGTCGACAGCGATAAGGAGGTTATAAAAGGTTATTCTTATTATATTTCTATTCTAATAGTTGATTGAGTATAAGAAGTCTATCCAGTCTTCTTTTAATTTGAAAGAGGATTAAAATATATATCATTTTTATCCTCTTTCAAATTAAAAGAAGATTTATAGAAAATATTATATATACCTACTTATAATATGTATATAGCGGTGATTTTCTCCATTAGTCCGTATGCAAGATCGGCAGAGAAAGTATCGTTATCGTACTGTTTGGGTACGATCGACCAGCCACTTCGCGATATCTCTAAAAATCACATGATTTGTAGTGAGAACACCTACGGCCTAGGGCCTACAGCCGTTTGTAGTTTTTCAACTACGAACGGCTCGAACATAATATTACTCCCAATAAGGTAGGAATATTTTCGCCGTTTGAGATTTTCCGCACCTACAGCAGCCACCTTTTGATAAATGATAAATTATTTATTTTCTGTAAGTAGGTCTGTACAAACACTTTTACACGTCAATCATATTTTTTTAAAACTAGATGAGTTCGGCGTTAGTTACCTATCCGACTACTCTGAGAAGAAAGGCCGAGGTCACAGCCTCCACATAATCTTGATCAGATCATGTGAAGACCATGTAGATTGGTGTCTGAAATGGTCTTTTGAGGAAAGAACCACACAGATTGAGTGGACTTGTCCAGTCAGCTGAATCTAGAGTAATAGAAATGCAGAATCTCTGGATTTCTACCATCTGTCACCTTTCCGTCAATTTGGTGACATCTAAAAGTTCGAACTTGAACCGAGATGATTGAAATCAATGATGTCTATTGAAAATCAACAAATTGTTTCTAGATCAATACGTATTTAAACATTATTGTTCTGCGCTAGACAGTGATTATATATATTTTTACTTAATTTATTAACATTGCTGTTGTCCGTGAAGCGTTGTCGTCAGTGTTGTTGTGATGTGTTGTTTTTGTTGCGGTGACAACTGGTGCTGCCGTTGCCTTCGTTGCCTCTGTTGCATCTGGATTTGTGCACAATGTCTTGAAATGTGTGGATTCGAAGATGTATGCCCTATGGACGACTAGACGCATGAAAACAATGATGAACATAAAACAATACCTATCCCAATTCCCCATCTTGATGGGATTTAGCAATATTCCACTTTATTATTCTAGATATTGTGGTTTTTGGGACAGGAATTGTGATAAGTTTTGCGGCAATTTATTTAAGTGAATATTGTATTAAAGAAATAAACGTTTTGGGTAACTGGATAAGTGTTTCTTTATCCTGATACTAGCTAACCAGCTGACCCGACATACGTTGACTTGTCCAAATTTCAACAGTTCGTACAAAAATCCCATGTACCTAATATCGCATTTACACAATCGTGTTCGCCATTCGCCTCGCGATTCGCACGAATGTGTAAATGCGGCAGTAAAAACGACGTTCGTTCCCGAATTTAAGCTAGTTTCCAATGTAGATTATTCTTGAATTTCCCTTTTATTTTTTTTTTAAAAAGTCACACGTCGTCACGTCGTCGTCGTCGACATTTCTACTTTCGTAGGTTTTGTTGTGAAGTTGGTCAGAAATAACTTAGGTCTACGCCAGCACATCACATCACAACCTTGAAAATACCAAAAAAAATCCAGTTGCTCCATATACATTTATGTTTGTGTAACTCGACAAAATGCAGGGAACAGCTGTTTTTATTATATTTGAGAGTTGTTCCCGTTGTGAAAGTTGTTCATGTTCATGAGTAGGTACTACACTCCCTTAAACTACGTCCCTAATTTATCATATACCATACTGTATTCGGGAAGGGTAGGAGGTTCGTTATACATCAGAAGCTTTTTTTAAGGCTCTGCCTAGCCTAGGGTCGGCTTCCAGCCTAACCGGATGCAGCTGAATACCAGTATTTTACATGGAGCGACTGCCTATCTGACCTCCACAACCCAGTTACTGGGTAATACGATGCCCCGGGTTCGCTTTATGCACACACGTACAAACACGACACTTGCAAAATAAAAATAAAACAATGCATGGATTGATCAATGATTAATCATCAGGAATACAACAGTGGCATTTCCAGCATGCACAGTCACACTCGATCCCGATCAGATGAAACAGGTACGCAATGCCAGTGAAGCAGAAGATACATCTGAGACTACCACAGAAGTTGCAGCAGCACATCTATGTCTTCCCATAGGTCTGAAGGGTTATCATCTGGTTGACTATGGGGACTTGGAGGACCCTGGTTGGGCGCAGAGGGCTCGTTGGATGAGTATTCAATCATTACTTTGTATTACGTAATAAGATCACAATTTCAATGGTGGAGAAGTGGATTTTAGAGAGGTTTTTGCTAAGATTTATATCTTGCCTTACAGGGTCTCTTAAGGCATTTGGGTAGCCAATAAGTTGATCGAGTTCCTGTTTACTATTAAGTAATTTGTTATATCGTAATAATAATTTTTGGAGGTATTGAATGAACATCAAAAGACTGTTGACAACTGGTTGACACATAGGTTGCAAAGAAGCACTGCACAGGTAATCAAGAATAGGATTTATAAATAACGGATTAGAGGAGTTAAAAATCCTTCTGGGATATAAAGACATCTATCTACTGACCTATATTGACACATTTCCGCAAATGGCCGTCGTTTTGTTTTGGTACCTACGTCTCTGATGATTTAGGTCTAAATCGTGGAAAAATACTTTTTTTGTATACTACGAGATATTTAGAACATTTTTATCATGAGACTACGCGCACTATCAAAAACATTAGTTCCGCGGACGCTAACGTTGCTGTCAGCGCCAAAATGGCGAAAATCAAATGTCTTCATTTTGTCATCGATAGCATGAACTCCAGCGGGCTTGTTTATCATAGGACAGTGTATCTATCTAAAACTGAATTCCTTCTTTCTGCTCCATTTACTGCCACATCTACTCTGTGTTTTCATTTTCTACGTCATTGCTATGTCGTACATAATGCTAGTGTTCTGAGTCAAGACTCATTATTAAACGTTTGCTGCATGATTCATTCTTCATCATCTGCCTAGCCTTTTCCCAACTATGTTGGGGTCGGTTTCTAGTAGTAGTTTAACCGGATGCAGCTGAATACTAGTATTTTACATGAAGCGACTGCTTATCTGACTTCCACAACCCAGTTATTGGGTAGGTAATACGATACCCCTTGGTAAGACTAGTTGTCGGACTTGACGCGACGTGAATTTGGTGGAACTATTTGAATGAAATCTTCATGGAAATTGTGCTTTAAGAGTCACGTCGCCTGTCTGTGATCAATTGAATTGGTGAAAAACTTAACTCTGGCCAAGTAACAATCTATATCCTTGTAAGATATGTTTTCTCGGTAAAATAGTCAAAAAAATTACTGGAAAGGCAAATAATAATCGCTTACCTGTATCATATCAGTTGTTTACCCACTTTACCAGTAGGTAGCGCCAGTGATAACTGAACCTAGTAATACTAGCACAAACAAATGAATGCGTCATTCCACCGCGGTTCGTGGTTGTTCACCAAGTCATTCTATTCAAATAAAGTGTTCGTGACGAATATTATTCACTGTGTCGTCAGTTCACAGTCGAGTAGACGCATTTCAAGTTGAATCGTGCAAAGAATATCAAACTAAGAGTGTGTTGCAAATTCCTACTTCCCTACAACAAAGTTTAGGGGTGAAACTGTGCAATAATTCCTGGACGCAACAAGTTTAATGGTGCAAAACTGTGCAAATTTAACACTGAAATTCTGTGCAAAATCCCACTGGTAATTGCATTTTTTTAAATAGTGTAAGGATTTTGTATTCTTCAAAAATGTGTTGTCCGTGCACCTGTGACTGTGGTTCGTGTGGAAAGATCCTGAGATGTCTCCTGTGTGTGACCTGTTTCGTGTTCCTGTTGAGAATGTGTGGCGTGGAAGTAGATGAGGGGTGCTGCGGCTGTGGCGATGAACAATAGTAATAAGTGTCCTATTAAATAATAATTATGTTTGTGTGTTACTGTTGATGAGAGTTTTATTTTGTGTTCGAATCAGTTACCTCTAGTCACCCATAAAATAGTGGAGATAACGACTATTCGTTATAACTACTAAAAACCTATTACCTTGTAGGTATCTGATGGAAACCTTGAAAAGTCGCAGCAGCAAGCAGTACATGATAACGTAACATCACGCTTGTATTCCCCAAAGGGATTGGCAGAGAGGTAGGTAGTAGGTACCTATCTATAATAACATAACATACATAAATTTACGCCGTGGGGGTAGGCAGAAACCACAGAACGCCATAGGTATACTACGTTCCTCTTCCTGACATACTCTGTTTGCCTCGTTTACGTTCATAATCTAGTCAATATACGCACGCCGGCTTGCGACTTTGCGAGTACTACCTGACCTTTCTGAAGAATATCACCAATAAGGTCACTGTGTCCTCCTCCTAACCTTGTGAAGACTGCAGGAACCCGTTGGATGCGCGAAGCACAGAACCGGTCGAAGTAGAGGTGCTTTGGAGAGGCCTATGTCCTGCAGTGGACGTCTTTCTGCTGAAATGATGATGATGATGATAATGGTGATGATGCTAGGGCGTCCCCTACCGGCGCTTCTTACATCTGCCTTGATATAACATAACATGACGCCTGTAATCCCTTATAAATGTCTAACCTGTGTAACTGTGGGTCTTGGTATGTAATGGATGGTCAGCCATCCATGGACCGACCTCGGCAAGCGTTGCTTAACCTTGAAGATTGACCTTTGCGGCTGTTATTATTTAGAGGTAATCGAATGAGTATATTATATCGCGCACGTCCTCTCTTTGCTGTGTCCCACTGCCGCACCAATGCTGGTCTGCGGGCGCCTCTACGTCGCTTGTGCAAAAACTATAATGATTTTTGTTCAGAAACTACAGAATTAGATTTATTCTCAGTGTCAGCAAATAGATTTCGTTCTGCTTTGTTAAAGAAACTTAAGGATTCCGATGTATAGTTATTTGAACAGTCTCGCATAGTATGTTCATTAGTAAAGTTATATGAATGTTATATGCTGTGGATAGCGGTGTGAGTTTCACATTTATATAATATGTTTATATTATTTGCGCAGATATAATGTGTTACTGTTAGTTTGTCACAAATAAATAAATAAATAGGTAACAAATTAGTCATAGGTACATAATCATCATTAACTTAAAATTAGTTGTGTGATCTTTAATTAATTTACATTACCTACCAGTCGACAGCGATGCGGATGAATTTTACGACGCTATATTTTAGTTTGTGTATTGTTTTAGTTAAGTTAGGATTTAATTTTGTTATTATTATTAATTAACTAGCTGCACCCCGCGGTTTCACCCGCACAAGTTTCGATCCCGTGGGAATATTGGTATAAAAAGTATCTTATGTGTTAATCCGGGTTATAAACTATATGTGTGCCAAATTTCATCAAAATTGGTCCAGCCGTTTGAGCGTGAAGAAGTAACAAACATACAAACACACACACACACTCACTCACAAACTTTCGTCTTTAAAATGTTAGTGTGATTATTATGTAGGTAGGTACTTATTAGTGGTGATTTGCTTACTTATTATTTTAATTTACAGAAATAAATAAAATGTACCTATATACATATATCTACACAGGTACCTACTTATCAATATCCAAAACTTGATGATTACAGATTGTAGGTAGTAGGTGACCTAGATATTCCAATTCGTGAATCAATAATAATTAATAATAAATGTAAGTAAGTATCTTCATTTAATTATTTTTTTTTTGCAATATCCTGTCACCAAATTAGCCATCCTTCATCATCATCAGCCTATAGAAGTCCACTGCTGGACATTGGCCTGGCCGCTCCTATTTTTACCCATCCTTGTAGTTGTAGGTACAACACATATTTTGTTCTTAATTAGTTTTTAGCTAGGTACTTTTACCATCTTTTTTTGATTGATTGAAGTATTGAACCTGGACAGGGTTTGTTTACACTTTCATTAGATAGTTTTGGAACAGATTTGGTGGACTTGGAAATAGGGGTAATCGTTTAGCCCTATCATAAACTAATCATTTAGATTAGGTACCCCCTATCATAAACACAGACAATAATCTTCTTCAGACATAAACAATAATCTTCCAAAATATTGTTAAATAGCTATCTATTAGGTATTAGAACAATTTTTTATCTCATATTATTTACCTTCGTTTTTATCAGATAAGTGACAATAGCAGTTATAGATAACCTTCTATTTTATCAGTTTCGTAACCAGATGATAAGAAAAACAACTATGCTCGGTGTAGAAGCTAGGTAGGTAGGTATAGGTAGATAGGTTTCTAGATCGAAAGCCTTAAATAGGCAGTAAAACAGCGGATAAGTGCGAGTCGGACTCGCACAGTAAGGGTTCCGTAGCACCGCACAATAAGTGTACCACGTAAGTTCGACAAATGGATGTGCGAATAACACTTGTACGACAAAACTGTACTGCGACTCACGATAGTTCGAATGCACGCTTGTGCGACAAGCAATAATATTAAGTCTTCGACGTCAGAGGCACCCCGAGGTTCGGTTTGGTTAGGTTCCTTTAAATCCTGCAGACAGAAATAGAGGGGCCCCGCGAAGCGGGGCTCCGTCGACTAAGTCGTAATAATAAGCTTGTCGCACAAGCGTGCATTCATAGTACCTATATAGCACGATAGTACATCGTAGCTAGCACGAAAGTGCTAGCTGCTACTAGACCCCAGAGGCACCTTCGCATAATAAGCCTATAATGTTCCCACTGCTGGGAGACAGGTCAACTCTCTGGGAGAGGGAGTGGTCCGTAATCCAACACGCGGGTCCATTGCGGGTTGGTAAATGTCACATGTCTTCGAATTTTTGGTTTGAGCACATGTCGGTTTCCTCACGATGTTTTCCTTCACCGTTTTGTGAGCAGTGATGATATAAATTACACAAAGTAGAGTGCTTCTCTGGGTTGAAAACCACACCTCGTAAGTCGCAGCCGTTACACCTGGGTCACCATCACCGCTCCCAGGCTACGTGTCAAGGAAATTTAGACACGAGATAAGATCAAATAGGTATCTTTCTGCCGTATCAAGTGTTCAAACATCAATGTCGTATTTAGATATCCGAGACGGTAATACTGATCGACAAAATATCTTATCTTATCAATAAAATTACAATTTGGTTTTCCTAATAAGAGCAGCCAAGGTTAGTCACAGAAAAGGAAATTCACTTGTTTTCCTTATGTTGAAGATGACTCATTGGCACGTGTGATACGGTGAATTCAACTTTAGTCAGTAAGATGTAAAGTCGAATTTCGATTGAAGTAACTGTCAATGGTTAGTATAGAATGCTAATTTGTCACAACTCACAGGGTTTTGTAAAGATGATTCATTAAAATGACGAGATTGACGTTGTCAATGACGTTTTTAGTTGAAGTCATCGTCGTATAGCTGTGTTGCGGTTAGATGGTTTGGGTGAAATTATAGCCAACATAACCTAACATCACGCCTGTAATATCCGAAGGGCTAGGCAGAGGAAAAATACATATAGGAAATAATACTGGGTGGCAGGGATTCCTACTAGCTACGCACCGCTGTTTCACCCGCTTAAGTTTGGATTCCGTAAGAATATCAGATTGAAAAAACCCTATAGTTAATCCTGGTTATAAACCATCTGTGTGCCAAATTTCATCCAAATCCGTTCAGTAGTTTTTGCGTGAAAGGCTAACAAACATCCATCCATCCTTACAAACTGTCACATTTATAATATTATAGTAGGGTCTGTATTTTTGTTTCCTATCTGTATTTTTGACGCGTAACCTGTTGATTCAGGACATGATTCACTACGTAGAATTTTTTCATCGGCAATTTTTTTTTTAAACTGCTACTTTTTTATAGAAAAGTCCAAGCCAGTACCTACGCGGTCAAGATGTATGGAACAGCAATTTTTTTTTAATTACCGGCGAAAAAATCCTACGCTACGGTCTAAAATCAAGTGCTGAATGAATGGTTACAGTTTGTGCGTCGACGTCCCTGTCACCATGTATTAAAATTGTGTCTAAAGTTGGTTATGCCTTTTGCGTCGAGGTTCCAATGAGGTTCTACGACAACTTGACACCGTGACAACTTGACCCGGACCACTCGATCCTGACCCGACCAATATTCTAGGGATTATCAAAAAGAGTAAGTAGACAAATAAAATACATAATTAAATGAGATTATAAGTTTTTAATAATTATAAAGTAGTTTTCATTTATCGACAATATAATATATCAAGTATAATAATATTCATAAAAGTTTCATAAGATACAAAATAACAAGTCAAATAAACATGTTATGAAATGTGACACACAAGATCTTTCATCATATTTAACACCTAAAAACTAAGCATAATAATATATAATCAGCCTATAATGTTCCCACTGCTGGGACACAGGCCTCCTCTCGGTGAGAGGGAGTGGGCCATAATCCACCACGCGGGTTCAGTGCCGTAGATGTCACATGCCTTCGAATATTTGGTTCTAGGACATGCCGGTTCCCTCACGATGTTTTCCTTCACCGTTTTGAGAGCAGTGGTGATGAAATAATTTACACAAAGTAAAGTGTCTGTCTGGGTTCGAAGTCACGGCCTTTACCACTGGGCCACCAGTGCTCAAAAAAAAACTAAGTACAGACGCCAGCACATCAAGCTACTACAATCTGTCAAATTTCTTTAATAGATTTTCAACTTTATCACTAACGGATTAAGGTTCAAGGTTGATTGGGAAAATTTGACAGTTTCGGGTAGCTTGACCTGCTGGCGTACTGTACATAATATGATCACATTTTTACAAATAGCTATCATAATGTCGTGTACCTTCTTCGCGTCGCCTAGTCTTCATTTTCCACTCAATTCTTCCATTTTATTGACTGCAATGAAGACAAAACAAAACTGTTAATTATTAAGTAGGGTATAATGGGGTAGGTAAGGTTTATTCAAATTTACGTTTCCAATTTATATCACTTCTAGTTAAACAAATATCAACTTAAACTTAAAAAGTTTTAAAAACGTTTGAAGTTGTAGCGTAAACTGAACTTTATTGTGTAGAAATTAAAGTTATTTTTCCAATAACTCATTTGTTTACATGTTTGGCAAGTTAATCGCGAACGCAGATTAGGTACTAATATTACAATATTCCTATTTAGTTACCGGCTGTCGAGAGGATGCGTTTCTGACACCTGTCAGTGCGACAATTCTAGTAGCTAATAAAGATCAAATTCGCAAAACACGGATTCGTTTGTATGAAACTGACAGGTATCAAGAACGCATTCTCTTGTTGGCCGAACTGTAGGTACCCAAATTGAGCAAAAAAATAAATTTGGGGTAAATTAGACCAACACATAGTGTCTTAATTTTATTATGCAGTATTTACCAAGTGTACGAACACGCTGTGAATGTGTGCGTGCAGACGAGTAGCGTCAGCAAATAACACGCACACATCCACTTCCGACTTCACAATTTTCTCGGACGGTACCAAGTCCACCTGCGCTAACACACAATCACAGTGCGTCACACTTGGTTACTACAAGTAAAGCGCGCGTCACTTCGTGAGATAAAAATACTGTATAAGGTGTAGTTGAAATCACTGAACACCTCTAATATTAAGGGATCAATATGAGCAACTTTTACGATGGGATCAACAATAAAATTAAATTCAAAATATTTTTACGAAGTATTTTTTTACCCTGACGCTTTCGCCAGCACATCAAGCTACTAGAATCTGTCAAATTTCTTTAATAGATTTTCAACTTTATCGCTGAAGCATTAGGTTCAAGGTTGATTGGGAAAATTTGACAGTTTCGGGTAGCTTGACCTAGCTGGCGTCTGTACATATTTTCTTTCTTTCTTTCATAAAAATAGGTAAACTTACGTTATCTCTCAGTGTATTCTCAGCTAGGATGTACTCTTCAGACTGTGGGTTGAGAGTCATCTTGTAGTTGGTGAGAGCTGCTCTATCCTTCTGCTTAGCTAATGTTTCTATTACTACGGCATGGATCTGTGGATGAACGAAACTATTATTTTTATTTGATGTAGTCTGAGGAATACAGTACAGTTGACATTTTTATAAGTATCTAAAAACAAAACACAAATTCAATACCGATATGAATAGGCATTACTTTCTTAAAAACAATATTTTAAATGTATTTTAAAATAAACTTCCGATGTGAGTGTCGTTGGCCTAGTCGTCACAAGGGCGACTGCTGAGCGTGGGGTCCTCGGTTCGATTCCCAGGTCGGGAAAAGTGGTATTGGGTTTTTCCATTAGGAATTTCTTAGTAACAGTCCTGAGTTTGTAAGTTAGGTGTGTCCCACGGGGGCCCCGTGGCCCACGCACGCGCAGAGCGTCCTGCGCCTGATCTCTCTCCGGCTGTGTCGGGATGCCGTCCCACCGGACTATGAGAGCAAGGGAACAGTGAGTGTTTGCACACATGCCTGCACTATAATATCTCCCGGGTCGATGGCTACTCTTCGTTAAGATTGGCCGCCATGGCCGAAATTCGGCCTGGAGGCCTATAAAATAACTGCCGAAATAAATAAATCTCTACCTTCCCCATTTGGAGATAAAGGCGTAAAGATACGTTTATTTACCTTATATATATGTGCCAGTCGCAGCCGGTCGTCACTATTGGCGACCTTGTTGACGCACGTCGCTAACAGCTGCTTGCTTGCGTGCAAGTCGCTCAGACGAGCCAGAAGCGTCTCTATGGGGATGTTGGAAGACACTGTTGTACGGCCGAACCAGTCCTGTGGATAGAAAAGTGATGAATTTTGAAGGTTAAACTAAGGCAAAGCGATGTTTTTTAGTAGACACTTGCCGGCACGCACGCACGCGGCTTGCTTGCACGGCAGGGACTTGACGCGCAACTTGTTACCATGGATTTTTGATAACCGACGAAAAATTTCTACACCAAAGTTGTCAAAAACTAAAAGGCCCGTTTTGACATTGACAGTTCTAGTAGTTAATAAAAATCAAATTCGCAAAACACGTATTCGTTTGCATGAAACTGACAGGTGTTATGAACGCATTCTCAAATGTCAAAACGGCCTTTTATTTTTTGACAACTTTAGAGGGCCTAGAATCATGTGCTGAATTTATGGTTACAGGTGTATGGCTGTGTGCTTTTAAAAGTAAATAACATAAATCACTTACCTTCTTCGTGAACAGAGATTCTACTATGTCCCACTTGCCGGATTTTGCGTGAACGTTCAGCACCACCCAGTCGTATTGTAGGGGAGTTATCTGTAATCATAATAATACAGTGGCGCCGATTCCCTTGTTCACAAACTAAACTAAATTTAAGTTCAGTGCATCTTTTTCTTTCTATTTCATTAAGAAAAGGACAGAAGATAAATATTAGTTTAGTCCTGTCAAATTAGTCAGCGCCTGACGTATTTTTTGTTGCCATGT
This sequence comes from Apamea crenata, assembly GCA_949629185.1. NCBI lineage: Eukaryota > Metazoa > Arthropoda > Insecta > Lepidoptera > Noctuidae > Apamea > Apamea crenata. The sequence continues at coordinate 3,648,527 of OX451375.1, forward strand.
TCTTAATCACGTCTAAACTATCTATGGAGTAGCTTAATTTGACAGGACTAAACTAAAAGATGCAGGCTAACTTGAAGGTGTGCTTAGCACTTACATGATTTTCCTAATTGATTTACTGTAGGTATTACGTGGGACTTCTAACAAAACTGGGGACATGTGGGTGTATGGTGCACTTCTGTCTATCCCTTCAGGATAAACAAGGGTGATGTTACGTTATGATTACCTGATGTCGTTGACACAGCGTGAGGGGTGACATAGCATTGCCAGCGCCTTCATGCCAATGGTTCGCACAGTTGTGAGCTAGCCACTGTATCACTGATTTGTACGTTAAATCCAGATTATTCACGTGTTTCTGCCATTCTGTTGAACAATAATTAATTGAATTATAGAGCAGAACAAATTAAAATTTTAGTATTTACTGTCTTTTCAAATGTATATTTCCTATTGATGCTATTTTAAGCTGAACAAAATATCAACTTTATTTTAGTAGTAATTAAGTTGATTTCATTTGAGTTTCTATGGATGGATGAATGGATGTTTGTTACTCTTTCACGCAAAAACTACTGAACGGATTTGGATGAAATTTGGGACACATGGTTTATAACCAGGATTAACATATAGGCTACTTTATATTTCCACGGGATCGAAATTTATGCGGGTGAAACCGTGTGGCGCAGCTAGTAAAGGATAGATTACCCAATAACTTCACATAATCAGCTATCATCTTAGCCTGGTGTTGGTCGACCCCAGGTTGGTTGAAATGGTTGGCCAACAAATTGGTCAGCTTCCTGAACAGAGCATCTAAATTGTTCCCTTGAGTCTTCACCGCGTGTTGGTACTGATACATCTAGAATTAAATGTAGATGGTGAACTAAAAGTGACAGCCTTTTTCTAAGAATTTAGTCTTAATTGTTTATGATGCGGGTACTTACAGCTGCCTCAGGACTCCGTCCCAACATTCTGTTGAACAAAAAGAAAACTTAGCTAAAACGTTTTGATACTAAGTATATTTTTCCTGCAAAATGTCTAAAGGGAGGCATACATTAGGGCGGGCCGCCACGCATCGTAACGCAATGCAGAAATCCTCCTTCAATCAATTTCGATCCTGCACAAACATCAGGCGGGCTCGCACCAAGCTCTTTTGTTTTGCGATGCGATGCGCAACGTCCGGATGCGGCTGTACCCATGCGCTAGTTGCATCTGCTGAATCTGCACGGAATCGCAGCGCCGGCAGCGCCTAACGACTAATAAAATTCGTGGTACTGAAAGCGCCTTGAGCGGACAACTTCTATCACAGACCACCTTGAAAGCCGTCAATTTCTATACGCCAATAGTGTCGCACTCCGAGTTAACGATGACACACTTGGTTTTTTCTATGGAAAGTGTTGAAAATGCAGGCAGCGAGCGGTGCCGCGGCGTCTTTATACTCCGTGGCTTCAATGAACAAAAAAAAAATAAAAAAAATAATTGGTGCGTGTACTTATGACCGCGCGTCAGAAGTTATACTTCTTTGGCATCATTGAAAAACAATTTTTAATTGCATGCAAATAATTAATTACAAAAAAGGTTTCAATAAAGTTCGTTGTTTAGGCTGAATAATGTTGGTAACAAGTCACGGGCCTTTTAAAGAAATTATAAGCATAATAAAAAACCAGTATTTTATGGGATCCAATTTTTTATAGTGAAATCTCCATTGCCTTTTTTTAATCGATAAGAACAAACAGGTTGCTATAAAAAATGCAATGCAATGCAGGTACAGGCCGGTTTTTGCTGAAAAGAGTGACGTAAGCTATACGTCACTTTTTTAAAAATAATGAGCTGTTTTGCGGACAGCTACAACCTGTGAATTTTGTGTGACGGTGATGCGCGCGCATGTTAAAATTTCACTCATCATTTTGTCATAACGCGCCTAAAGAAGTATAACTTCAAAAATATTCAATTAATTTGGCTTTTATTAAATTACTTACGTCAGCAGATCAGTGAGTTCAGTAATCTTCCCCTCGTTGTGTAAGAATGCTATGTAATGATTCAGAGCCACAGGTCTTGAGGATAGTAGCTCGTAGACTAGCTTCTTGTTTAGCGTCTTCATTAGGAAGAGAACCACCTGGAAATGAAGTTAGAAAATTCAAATATAGGTACTAGTATAGCCTCTGCCTGCGACTTCGCCCGCGTGAAATTTCTTGCTTTTTCCAAACAGACGCAAAGCCAGTGGCGTAGCGTGGGTATCGGCTGCTCGGGGCGGAAGACAATTTTGCCGCCCTCTTAATTAGGTATTTCAATTTAATGTATACTATACAATAGATGAACTTTTCGGCAAGAACAGTCATCATTACTTTGCATTATACAGGGGGTCTACTCCGAAGTAGTATCAGCCGAATGTTCGGCCGTTTCCTGCTACGAAGTTACTATTTGGTTCGGTCGGTCCCGATCCTACACTCCTACACTCTTTCAAATATTGACTATGGTCCCGACCCAACTGAGCCGATCCGAACTTTTTTCGCATTTTTCAATAATATTCGGTTTGGCCATGTGTCGGTCCGATACGAATATTCGCACTTTGCACTTCGGAGTAGACCCCCTGGTTAGATTTTAAATAAAAAAGTTTATTTGTTTTACAATCACGTTTATTACCCCGCAAGTCAGTACAGACGGTGTTGCCATTCGCTACAAAATATCACTCAAAGAAAGGGGATTCCCAGAATTCGTCACAGAATAAGTAATGAAAAATTCTGTACTCTTTTCAATCGGTCCGAATTATTTATTTTTATTATTATAATAAAAATATGAAATGGTTCAAATATTTACAAAATATATTTTACTATTTACTGTGAAATTTTGCCGCCCCCTACAAAGTGCCGCTCGGGGCGGGCCGCCCCTCCCCCGCCCCCACTACGCTACGCCACTGGGCAAAGCATAATAATATAAAAATAATACCACATGAAACTCACAGTAAGCACAGCATTCCCATCTCCAATAGCCAGTGCTCCATCCAGCAGTTCAGTCTTACTCTTCATGCTGCGGTGCACATGCAAGGAACAGCTCCTGCCAAGGGTCAGTCTCTTCAGGGTCATGGCAACTGTCTGCTCTGAATCTTGCTTAGTCTCCTTTGACGGATCCTTGCCAGATTGAGCGAGGAGAACTAGAAATGTAACAAAATTGGTAATATTACTTCAAAGTTAAGTAGTAAAGTTTTTTTTTTTAATTTGTTATTTTCTATACACACTATCTATAATAACTTTGTTTATTATTTTGTTTGTTTGTTTGAACGCACTAATCTCTGTAAATAAAGAAAAAATAGTTTTGCAAGTCCAATTCTTGAGAAAGGTTATGAACTATTTAACATCACGCTAGGAGTCTTAGGAGACGAGCCAAAAGAAAAAAAGTCAGACAGAATGCTAAGCGAAAACGTAATAGTGCGGGCAGATGATGCGATGCGACGGGGAGGGTCGGGGATACAAGAAAAACATGGACAAAGTCGCGGGCCGGAGCTAATTCTTAATACAGATTAAAACTTACTTAGATCCAAAACCTTTGAAGACACCAGGCTGCTGAGTGGTACGGCAGCTGACTTGGCACTGGTGATGCTGAGGTTACTGAAGATGCTCTCCTCACTCTGTCCCGATGACTTCTGACCGATGGCCAAGATCTCCTGAGTTGATAACTGGAAATAAGTTACATTGAATCATTGAAATGAGAGATAATAGAGAACATTATATAATAATAATATAATAATAATAATATCCCTGGACATTTCACACAGCACCATTTGTCCCAAGCTAAGCAACCTAATGCTTGTGTTATGGAACAAGATGGCTGATAAACTACTTATATACAATTTTTTTTTTTTGTAAATACATCCATGTTATAGATAGAAAAACACCCAGACTGGGAACAAATACATGTAGGTCATACAAATATTTGTTCCGTGCGGGAATCGAACCCGCGACACGCAGCGCAGCAGTCAATCGCTTAACCACTGCGCCAACCGTGCCGTGTAAGTAATAAGTACATACATACTTATATAATGAAAAAAGCTTATTTAGTAAATAACATTTTTTATTATACAAAGCTGTAGTCTGCTTCATAGATCTAGTAGTTGCAAGCACTTCTGCTGAGCATGTGACCTGGGTTCGATTCCTAGGTTGGACAAAGTGTTATTTTCAATAATGTAGATTATTGAAAGTAACAATATAATACAAGCAATACAGTTTCAAAATCAAGAGTACTTTATTATTAAAATTATGCTTATCCTCAGCCTTGTCGGGCTGAGGATAAGCATTTTTGTTTTAAAAAAACGTTGCCCCACACTAGGAATTAGTGCTGTATTGTGGGTGCGTTTACAAACATTTAAACTCACGTACACAAACAGCCAGACCCGGAACAACTACCTGTAGGCAATACAAATATTTTTTCCGTGCGGGAATCGAACCCGCGACACGCAGCGCAGCAGTCGATCGCTCAGCCTCTGCGCCAACCGTGTCGTCAAAAGCATGTGTTGTACTTCAAAATTACACTCATGACAGTCCACCACTACCTACCAATCTAATCTAACTAGCCTGTACTGTCCCACTGCAGTACTGACCCCTGTATTCTCCCTTTTCCACACAATTCTGTCCTTTGCGAGTCCCTACGGTAGGAGTCAAGCTCGCCCCCCGTCTTCGTCTCGGCCTGCCGCGATGGCGTCGTGCGTTTAGTGGGACCCAATCGGTGGTTCTTTTAGCACAATTTTCATCTGACATGCTGCAAATATGTCCAGCCCAGTCCCACTAAGATTAGCGGCTTTTTACTACTAGTATTATTAAGTAAATGAATTGTCAAGCAAGTGAGTTCTTCTTTTCCTAAACAAACATAGAGTGGATTATTCGACTTTGTTTTTAATGCAAGTATTGTTGTTGAATTTTTGCATTCATACATTCAACAAAATATGAGTTTATGGAAAAATAACTTTAATTTCCACACAATAAAGTTCTGTTTACACTACAACTTCAAACATTTTCATAACTTTTTCAATAGTGCTAGTCACTCTGAAATCAACTTAATTATCATTGGAATAAAGTTGATATTTGTTTAACTTGAAATAACATAAATATGAAACAAATTTGAAGAAGAAGAAAGAAAGAAAATACGTTTATTTGCGGTAAACATGACGCACAAAAGAACATAAGAACAATATTATAGAAAATAAAACATTTAGAAATAGTTGACATGCGTCACATCCACGCAAAACGGCTATCGCTCAGCATTATGCTGCGACCCTATGCAAGACAGAGCCCCAGCGCTGGTTTTCAGCGACAGCCGGCGCCGACGTAATGACGTCGTCCGGTGCAGCAAACAATTATTCATCAACAAGTAATAAGACAATTATACCTACATATTTTAAAAGCAAACAGTTATTCTGACGCTGTACTGGTACAGCGTACTTAAAGCAAAATAATACATTTTAATTTAATTGTGATAGAAACAAACAGGAATATAAAAAAAACAAAAATAAAAAACAAACAGCAAACAAAAAGGAAATGTATGTACATGCTAAGAGAATATCATCCTCAATAAACGTTTTACGTTTTATGTAGTGGCAACATTTCGAAGCGTCCTATCATCGATTGACGTACGCGCACCCAACATGCACCAAAGAAGTTATGTAAGGAATTACAAAATGGCCAATGATGTAATGTGTTATGCAAAAGTTATGTGTCAGTGCTCTAAGCGTTTGTGAGTGAATTTGAAAGATGAGATGGATCCGATAAAAGCCAAAATCTTGGATACTGGAGGGTGACCCGTCATGCACACACTGTTTAGAGCTTTGGAGAAAAACCGGAAGGCATGAAAAATATGGAAATGAAGAGTCGCGAAAGGTACAAAATAAAAAATAGAACAACACAACTTAGATAAATAATACGATTATTGGAATTTAATTTGATTATTGGAATTTAATTTGATAATTGGAATTTAATTTGATTATTGGAATTTAATTTGATATTAGATTGTCAGTGGATCAAAATAAAAATTAATATTTAGCAATAAACATGGACAACCAATAATATTATGATCAATATGTATTTCAACAAATAGGTTGTCAACATAGAATTAATATGGACAGTGGATGCGGATGTGGACAGGGGATTGAATGCCATGCCTCAGCCAGCGCTGCTGGAGATCCAAAACCAAGCACTGCAGGCCATGACCCATGAGGTGAGCAAGAAAAGAATAATTATGTTTATGGGAATGAAAAACTTATTGTCCAGAGAGTTGTACATGCAACAATAACTTCTTCAGCTGAAATTTAAATGATTGTATTGTTTTTAGGCCTCGCATTGGCGGTGGAAGGTCATTCCAGCAGCGCGTGGCTGCAAACTTGAAGCTACCTCTGAAAGCTGCTGTTTTATGTTGCGGCATGTTTAGCGGGCCAACTACAGAACGAAGACCATATTTGTAATGAGCTTGTCGCCAGGTGAGCTTTTCATATAAATAGTGCGGCTTAAGGGTTGTTACAATGCCAAACATTAAACTCGCTAAATGAAGTTTCCGCCTGGCAGCCATTTTCAGTGTCTTGAGTTGGTTTATGTATGGCGTCACATGATGCCTGCGAGGGACATAAACGCAGAAACGAACACAGGCATTCTGAATTCGCTGAATTAACCTATCCGTCCTACCAAGCAGGCAGGGCCCATAGACAGTGTCACAGTAGTTGAGCTTAGATAGGATCAGACTGTCAACCAATTGTCTTCTAAGTGGTACGCTAAGAAAGTTACGTATACCATATAATACCTTAAGCCTGTAAAAACAATTTCTGAGTATGTTTTTTAAATGAGCCTCAAAGCGCAGCTCTGGATCTAGGATTAGGCCCAGACTACATGCCTGTTCTACTCGCTCAATTCTCTCCCCCTTAATCAGAATCTCTGGTTTGGCAGACAGTATTGCAGCAACTTGTTTTTTTGTGCCCAGTACCAAGAACTTGGACTTCAGAGGGTTCAGAACCAGAGAGTTCTCTTCAGACCAGGTCACTACTCTATGCAGGTCCTCATTCACCCTCTGCACTGCCAACGCCGTATCATCCCCTTTGAAGGACATGTACAACTGGATATCATCGGCATACATGTGATACTTGCAGTTTACAAAGCATCCGGTAACATCAGCACTGTAGAGGATGTACAACAAAGGGCCCAAAATCGATCCCTGCGGGACTCCCCTGGACACCTGGAGTGGAGGGGATGACACAGTTGATCCGTCCTCCTTGTGGATCTGCACGTACTGCGACCTACCAGTTAAATAGCTATTAAACCAATCCACAGCGTCACGGTCAAAGCCATAGTATGTTAGCTTGGACAGCAGTAGATTGGTATTAATAGCGTCGAAAGCCCGAGAGAAATCCAGCAGGACCAGGATCGACCCCTCCCCCCCATCACGTGCCTCCAGGATATTTCCCACTACATCTATCAGTGCCGTTGCAGTGCCTCTTCCCTTACGGAAACCCGACTGAAGTTCAGGGAGAATGTTATTAGCCTCCAAGTATTCAATTACCTGTAGATACACTACACGCTCCAGAATCTTGGACAGGCAGGGCAGTATACTGATTGGCCTGAGATCTTTCAAATTGGCTGGATCACTAATTTTAGGAATAGGGCGAACAATTGCTCGTCGCCAGAGACTAGGGAAAGTGCGCGATTCTATTGACCTGTTGATGATATCAGTGATGACTTGCAGGGTAGTTGGCAATGTGAGTGTTAACATTTCCAAACTGATACCATCAACACCCTGAGCGTTTGATCGTAGACTCCTGACTATCTTCAGAATTGTCTCCTGGTTGGTTGTAGCGAGCGAGAACTCGGCTGGACCGTGCCTGCGAGAATAGAAGCAGGAGATTTGTGAGACATTATCGTTGCCGTTTCCCGGAACATCCAGAAAAGCCGCATTGACACTATCTGGATTGTCAAAATGACTTGGCAATAGCCTTTCTTTGTGGTCCGGAAGTACATCTGACTTCAAATTACGCCACAATAGTTTGGGGTCCTTACTTTGATCGTTGATGTTTTTTGTGAAATATGCTGTCTTTTCCCTCACTAATGCGGCGGCGGCTTCATGCTTAAGATCCAGGTAGTACTGCTTATGATGCGGTTCTTGAGTTTGACGACATCTGTTTCTGGCTTCATCCCGCAGCTTGAACATTAGACGAATATTGTCAGTGATCCAAGGCGTAGGACGCTTATAGAAGGTCTTTTTCTTGATAGGAGCGTGAAGATCAAAAAGCTGGAGCATGCATGAGGTAAAAGTATGTACCATGGTATCAATATCACACATGTCTCCTATACTGGACCATGGCATCATGTTCAAATCATTATGGAAGTGATCCGGCATGATGTCTGAAAAAGAGCGGAACTCAACCACCCTAGGTTTAGCCTTGAGCTTTTTAAAAACAGATTCGCACGTAATGAAGGAGTGGTGGCCGAGCTCACTTATATGGTTCACCTCAACATTTCGCGTTGTAGCATCAGTGCATACGATGTCGATGAGCGTACCACTGTTACCCACGAAGTGGGTCGCTGATTCAACTAACTGAGTAAGGTTCAAGTAGTTAAAAAATTCCGTAAGCTGCTTTGATTTTGAGCTGTTTACATCCAACAGATTAACATTTAGGTCACCCAACAGTACCAGATTATCATATGGGGCTAGTGCACTAATACTGGCAGTTATGGCGTCAATGAAAAGCTCCAAGTCCTGCCAAGGCGGGCGGTACGCGGTCCCGATAAGAAGCTTTTTTTTGTTTATGGTCAGGCCCAGCCAGAGCTGCTCCACATCAGGGTAGTCAGGATGAGCTCTTACACGCGCGTTAATGCCATTCTTTATATAAAAAGCAACTCCCCCGCCGCGCCCCCCTCGGGTAGTTACAGGTCGCGGTACGTGCCTAAATTTGTACCCAGGTACACTAGGAGCGCGGTCCTCTTCCCCCTTGCGCAACCATGTTTCATTGATAGCCATGATGTCCACAGAGTAGTTACCCATGGCAATCAAGAACTCATCCTGGCTTGTCCCTAGAGAGCCCGCATTTAGTAGACCAAACTTGATATATTTACTGGGAGCCATCAACGCCAATAGCTGTAGGTATCAGATATGAAAGTGTGATGGCAAGTGTGATGTGGCACGAGTGAATGAATGAAGGTGTTGTGTGGAGGTTCAGTTGGGCACTATAAGCATAATTAGGGTATATAATACATAACGTACATGTAAGAGTATATAATACATAATTTGAGTTAAATAGTTTTGATGAGAATAGACTTTGCACACATAATATAGGTAATGTAATAAGATTAAAATAGTATAACGTGGTACCATAAGCTCCATATACCTCCGATCTATGGCTGACACTATGAAAACGGTTGCGACGCACATTTCCCCAGGCATAAAAAATAAAACTAAAACTATACACATATAAATAGACACAAAAATAACTAAGCTGTGTCCTTTTCAGTCCCGAAGACACGGGATAAGTCCTCGTCAGTGCGGATCCTCTGCGCCTTTTCTCCTGGCGTCTTCCTGGCGAGGATGCGGCCCTGCTTGGTCCACACAAACTTCCAGTCGAGGAGACTGGCTGCATCCCGCGCCCTGCGAAACGACAGACGGTTGGCTTTCGTCAGCCGCTCGTTGAGGAAGAACCGCTGCGCTGGAGCGGGCATGTCGAGGTCAGCAGTGGTCGCTCCACGTCGCACTCGCGCGCTTGCTAGAAGCTGGTCGCGCAAGTCCCGACGAGCAAGGCGTACGACAATCGGCCGCGGACGAGATTCAGTCGGTCCTGCTGAGCCCGTCGCGTTGAGCTGCCTTCCGCCAACACGTTCCGCACTAACGATGTCGCGATCGTCAAGGCTGACCCCTAGCTTGTGGCCAATGACCTTAATTATGTGAGCTGGGTTTTCCGCCTTTCCCTCCGGCAAATTTGAGACCTCTATGTCGTTAGCAAGAAGATCCTGGTCCCTGTCATTGAGCTCCCGCCTCAACTCCTCTACAATATCGTCTACATTGGCTGAGTTCGTGGACCCCGAAGCAGCACGTCGCTCCAGCGCGTCCACCCTAGCCTCCAGACCATCGATGCGCACGCTGCAGGTATTTAAGGTGGTTTTGAGCTCCGCCATTTCCATCTCCATCTCCCTTCTAAATGCCTGAATCTCTGCACGTACCGTCCTCAGCTCCCCAATGATTACCTGCAAGTCGGTTCCAGCTACAGGCGACAAATCCTGAGCGGTGACGTTGGCTATTGAGATTTCAGGCGGCGGGTGAGTCGAGGCTGCATTAACGGGGCTGACAGTCTGCGTGAGCTCATAGCTAGGGCTTGCCTCAGGACTGTTAGGCGTACTAGAGCCCGTAATACCCGGAGTCTCTGTGTTATTAGTGGGGGGGCTTTGTGTGGGACCTCTAACGGGAGTCTCGGTCCTATTGTCTCGAGCAATATTCTTCTTGCACTCTGGGCAACGCCAATTAATTGTTATGTTTGCCTTGGTAGGGACACCCACACACACTCTGTGATATAGCACCTGGCACTTGCCACACCTAGCGCCCTCTAACGTAGATATAAAGCGTCCACAACCTCCACATTTGATGCCCGGCATGGTTATTGACGTCCTGTGAACTTGCTCAGCAGGTGGTATCGAGGATGTTCGCTAGATGGCGGCAGTAACGATTTTCGTCACGGGTCGATAGGTCGTTTGCCGCTACCAGGATAGATGGCACTGTTGTCAAGGCGACGTTACCGAGTATGTTGTTGTTACTAGTGGGTAACTAAATAATTTCGTTGATTTGATGTTTAAATCTTTTTGTAATTTTACGGCCCTTAAACGCACAATTTATTGCTCACTACAAACTATGTTATGCTGATTGCCACTATGATCACTATTAAATGGATTACAATGCACTTTGACTTTGATTTCTATTTTTATTTGTAAAAATTTTGACAGCGAGCCACACCGATATAGACGTCAAATCGTCACTCAACAATTTGGAATGTAAATAATAAGAGGTGGAGATGTGAAAGAACATTGTAATGATTGGCATTGGATTGTTTACGTAAATTGAAAGTTAAAACTAGCAACAGGCATCCTGAGGTTTTCCACCACAACTTGTTTTAAGGATGGACGGCCCAATTGATAACTGATGTGCGCTGGTTGGTGGCGCTACCTCTCACAAAGAGAAGGTCTGTGTCTCACTGCCAGCGCCGCAGCTAGTTCGAAAGAGATACAGTGGCCCCTGGCACAGGCAACTGAAGGAACACGGGTGGGTTTTAGTCAGTAAAAGCCTGACACTCCTCCCGCTCCGCCCAGAGTGGGAGACGTCATTTGATAATTAAAAAAAAAAGGCCTGTGTCCCAGCAGTGGGAACATTATAGGCTGATTATGTGTGTGTATGTGTCTATGCTGGGTAGTATTAGATAATATTTCGCTTATACCTGTTTTAATTTTATTTTTTGTTGTTACTTTTTAACTAAGTACCTACCTACTAAAGTGGTTAAAATTCTCTAAATTATGTAGTTGATGATTTTGGTGCATGGTAAAACTCTAATGAGTTTATGTTGCCACCAACTTAAATGTTTAAGTATCTACTACTGAATAAATAAATAAAATAAATAGGTAATAGTCTTTCCTCCATGCACTTCCTGTTTTTGTGTATAATTTTAGCTATGCTTAAAATTTTGGATCTGCAGGGAAGACAATGCCTATCTCCTATAAAGAGAGCTGAGAGGCCTATTAACCAGTAATGACTAATGAGTGATAGTTTGATGACGAAACGATTTTAATCTTTGTGACGAAAATAATATTACAAGAAGATTCTTAATAAATTGGATATACGTACAACATCATCATCAAAACTGAAAGCCTTGGCCTTTGTTTCACTTGTATTCCAATAGTCATCGTCTTCCATTGTTAAAAAAATTGTATTTTTAATAATTTTGACCTGCAAAAGTGCAAATTGTAAACAAACAAGTTTTGTTACTGTCAAGTGTCAATGTCAGCGAGGAAAGACGTCAAAAAAATCAATGACATTGATACCGCGTTTCGTTATTGGGTTTGTTTAAACAAGAAATCTGAAAAATGTATTTAAAAAAAAGAATAGGTAATAACAATATTGTCTCCTATCTGCGGAAAAAATAAAATAAAAACGAAAATTTTGACCTGTACATATTTTTAACAATTGTTAATTTTTACTATGAGGGTTTTATTAGACAGCTTCCAGTTTTCCCTATCAAGTTGAGACATGTTATTCCAACCACAGTGCTTGTATTTTGTAGGGATCAAGAGGGATGTACAGGTATACGCAAACTGCTAACATGAATCCAGTATCAGATTCTAGACCCACTTTAACTTACGTCGTGTATTTCTATACACAGCGTAAGCTGCAGTGGGTCTAGAAACTTACTAATTCCATGATAGAGATTTACTGACCTTGTTAAAATGCAATCATCCCCACACGAGGGAAGTTCACAACAGTTACCTACTAGTCTAGTATCATTTTCTAAGCCCGATGGCCCCCGTCCAACCAGTTATACTGATACATCAAGCCAATGACAATTACGAAGCTGGCTAAATGTGTACGTGTGCCCACGGAAAATACAGGACGTGTGAATGGTGTGATCCTAGGTGTGCCAATAATGACTAAACTTAATAGTGATACATCATCACAGTGACAAATTTGAAGTCCAGTTCAGTCAGTTAATTATACAATTGATTACTTCATCTGCCTAGCCTTTTCCCAAGTATGTTGGGGTCGGCGGAAGCCGTATTCAAACTGTACTGTACTGTACTTGTATTAAAATACCTACTGTACCTAATGATAAGGATTAACACAATTGACAGCTCACTTCACCTAACTTATCACGGTGAGATTTTTACAGAATCGATCGGCAGCTCACTCTAAGCTCACTTCACCTTCACCGACCCCCACATTTCCCTAACGCTTCCGACTTACCCAAATACTTATAGCTTTCGGATAAGGAGAGGGGTGTATGGAATCCGAAAGTGGAATTCCTTCGGATTTCATAATCTCTAAAGGTGGTCACCCATCCACAGACCAACCGTGGCAAGCGTAGCTCAATCGATCGATTAATAAGGTTAAGCTACTCTTGCCACTTGGCGTTTCCTTGGTATGGTTGTCATAATGACCAATCAATGTGAATAGACTTGGCTTTTAAAAGTCCAAGTTTGGTCAAATTAAGAAAAGCAGTGAGTCACACGGGTGACTTTATAACGTTATTTTATATTTGCCGCGTACCCCTAACCACCTACTTATCTATTATGTTTCATTGATAAGGTAATAATAAAAGATATTATGATGATAAATATGGTTCGTGAATGGTCCCCCATCCACGAGCCACCCGCGGCATGCGTAACTTAATCTTTGATCGACTTATCTATGCGGCTGTGAGATATCAGACTAGGTACCTACTGAACCAAAATAGAGATTTGCTCTTGCTACCGTGACTATCCAAAACTCTTCATCTCTCTCCTCCTTATCTTTATATTGTTATTCTGCTTTTTATCTCTCTCTCTTTATCTTTATTGATTTTTCAGATGATTCTTGGTTTATCCAATAACAATCTTGATAACGATGAATCAGTCGTGAATTAGAAAGTGGTTCCGTACATCAATAATAATAAATAGTATCATTTAAGCCTGCTAAAGTGGTGGCGGATCGATCAGAGCGGCGCGCAATTATTGTTGACATAACCATCCCGCATGATGAGAACCTCGTGAAAGGCGGAAAGATAAACAAATCCAGTATCTTGATTTGGCTCACGAGGTTGTCGACATGAGGATGTGGACTCAGCGATCATTGTGCCGATAGTCGTGACAGCCAATGGCTTATTAGACAAGAGCCTCGACCAACTTACACCTAAGGAGGCTCTCGTTGGGCAGGTGGATCAAGGGCTTGATTCAGAAAGCGCTTCTGGACACGGCTCGCATTGTTAGGAGGTTCCTTTCTCTGGAGCCCTGACCTGACCTGACTGAGTAGCTGACTGTCAAAGATCCACGAATGACAGCCGGAATCAACGGTTTAACGTGCTTTCCGAGCCACGGAGGGGTCTCGGTATGTAAAGATGGTCACCAATCCACAAACCAGCCGCGGCAAGCGTAGCTTAACCTGCCGATCGATTCTGTAAAAATCTTACCGTGAAAAGTTAGGTGAAGTGAGCTTGATTGAGCTGTCAATAATGTCAAACCCTAGCATTAGTTGGAATGACAGCTCACTTCACCTAAGTTTTCACGGTGAAATGGTTACAGAATCGCACTGCTGATCGATCAAAGCTACGCTTGCTACTTGGCGTTTCCTTGATATGTTTGTCATAATGACAAATTATTGTGAATACTTGGCCTTAAAAAGGCCAAGCAATGAGTCATACGGGCACAGCTCAGGGGCACAGCATACGGGTGACTTTAAAAAACGTGGTTAGTGCAGTTGTCAGTTGTCACCACAGGTTAGTGTTGTCAGCTTTTGAAAATAAATTCCACGAAAACATTATTTCGCAAGTGCTAGTAAAATAGACGTATGATTTTTTTAATTTTTCGTTACTTTGTTGTTGTTGTTGGGGAGCGATTTGTTAGAAAACTTGTGAAGGAAAAAGAACAGGCAGATGAAACTGGAACAAAAGTTTCCACGCCATGAAAATGACGAAAGGTAAAATTGAAGTGGACGATTTCGATCTCGGTGTCCTAAGAAAAATTCATTAATTTTACATTACGCATAAAAAGGCTGAGATGCAGAAGTGGTTGACAGAAAATAATGTAGAATTTAACTCGTTTAAAAAAAAAAAAAATCGCAAATAAATGCATTTTCTTTCTTTCATAATAACAGACATAAACCAAAACCTGTATATACGAAATAGAAGAACTGCAGTGCAATTCTGTAACCATCTCACCGTGAAAACTTAGGTGAAGTGAGCGTGGAGCGAGCTGTCATTCCAAACCAATGTTATGGATTGACACTATTGACAGCCGATCGATTCTGTAAAAATCTCACCGTGAAAAGTTAGGTGAAGTGAGCTTAGAGTGAGCTGTCAGTAGTGTCAATATCGCTAGCATTAGTTGGAATGACCGCTCACTCCACGCTCACTTCACCTAACTTTTCACGGTGAGATTTTTACAGAATCGATCGGCTGTTGGAAAACAGTGGACATAGCGTCTTTAGATTACCGCCATACCATTGCGATTTAAATGCAATCGAAATGATTTGGAGTTCTATGAAACAAAACGTAGCTATTCAGAACATTAATAAATCAAATTCTGAAATGCCTACTTTGATTGCAGAAGCCTTCAATAAGATAACAGCGCACTACATTTTTTCAAATCGGCAGGTGTTACATAGGTAGTATGTGCATAATTTCATAGTTTTAACCAACTTCAAAAAAGGAGGTTATCAATTTGACACGTATGTACCTACTTATGTATTATTATTGGAATTGCAATATATTTACTTTTTATGGGTATTTATGGTATACATACCTATAAAAATTATTACTATGGAGAAATGCGTCGACCAACATACGTTGGACCACGCATTTCTCCGAAACTATTAATCGGATTGAAAAATTGGTTCAGTAGTTTTCAAGATTTGGACCAAAATGTTTTTGTTACATCGACTTACCTTTCCCACTTTAATGCAAAATTTATTTTTACTGGCGACACCAAACGCGATATCAGCGACTCCCTCACCGGGCCAGATAAGTTTCTGGGACTATATAACTGAGACATTTCATTGATTTTTCAATATTGAGATAAATTGTATGAAATATAAATTATGTGACAGTTTGACATATTTTCTACACAAAAGCTGTCAAACCGCAATATTTACTACTCAAATAAACATTATAGGCTTAGGGCTACAAAATAAGAAAAATAATTATTTTGTAATTTTTCGTGTGAAGTGAAACTGTACTATGGCGGCCGAAGTTAATACAAGTATACGAAAACAATATGTAATAGCATCATGTTGTAAGTACTTTTGTTAGCATAATCAGCAATGTTCCCACAGCTGGGACACAGGCCTCCTCTCTGTGCGAGAAAGTGCGGGCCCAGTGCGGGTTGGTAGATGTCACATGTCTTCGAATTTTTGGTTCTAGGACATGCCGGTTTCCTCACGAAAACATCGTGAGGAAAGTGTGATCGATCGTGTGTGTGATTGTGATCGTCAGTGTGTCTGTGTGTGTGTCTTTCACCGTTTTGAGAGCAGTGCAACCACTTTTTATTTTATACTTATTATTTTGTAATTTCAGTATATTTAGGACAGTTATTAGTAGGCTTTGGCATGGGCTGGACAGCACCCGTATTTGTCAAACTGCAGGATCCTGACGAGACACCATTGGATAGACCCATAACTGATGCAGAAGCATCCTGGATAGCATCCATTTCAGTTATTGGGATTATCGGAGGTATTGTAGCAGATATATTTTGCTATTTCCATAGAATAGATATTACGTACTACCACAGGCACAGGTCGGTGGTAACACTCTGACCTTCAGCTGACCTAGCGTAGTACAAAGTTTCAATAGAATGCGAGGCCAGCTTATTCTGGTTGCTTTTACCCCTGACTTACAGACTACTGTACCCTGGCGTTCTTATAGAATGCCGAGTTTTAAAAATATACTGTGACGGAGGTATGTGGTGGCCATCTACATCGCCACATGCGAACTACGCGTCATACTGCCGGAAGTCCCGATTTCAATTACTGTCGGACACTAGCCCACCAGACACGTCTGGTCGGAGGATCCTCCCTTTACTCCCTTAAGAAAAAAATAAAAAATAAGTACGTTACATCACGCGCGCGTGCGTCGTGAGTTACGTTACGTCGATGAATAAACTTGTTCCTCATTCCTCTATAAGTAGAAGGAAATATCTACACCTATAAAGCTGAACATATTATATTCAAAGACTCGATATGTCATTTAGTAAAGGCTAGGTTCTGTAGACAATCAATTCACTGGTTGACCAATTAAAACAAAAATTATCTTTACCTTAATTTCAGGTCCCTACATCTCAGGCTACCTCTTTAACGCGGTAGGCAGAAAACCTTGCCTTTACCTCGGTGGAAGCATGCTCTTACTGTCCTACATTTTGCTAGCAGTTGCCAAAAGCTTAGCTTTGATATACGTCGCCAGAACCCTCGTTGGCGTTGGTAGTGGAGTATTATTTGTTACAAATATAGTCTACATTGGAGAATTGGCGTGAGTATCAGAATGTTGTATCATCCTCCTACCCTTCATCTTCATTTTCTTGCCCTAATCCCAATTTATTTGGGGTCTGTGCAACATGTCTTCTCCTCCATACATATAACTCGTCTAAGATACATAGACTATTCTACATACATCTCGTCTAGTCCACTACTCGATGGCTGTTGACCAAGCTGAACCTATCCCCACTCCGGAAAATTTTAAAGATTATCTCTCTTCTTAAAAATTATTAAAGTAGGTAGTAACTTAATATGCTAGGTACATATTTAGCGAGTTGCCTACAGCTATAATACACAACACGACCCTTATTACAGTAAACAAGAAAATTTATAATATTAAACCTTGGATTACTCCTGGCCTAATTCGGTGTATAAGACAAAGAGATGTGCTTCATCAAAGATATAGAAGGGACCCAGACAATCTTGTCACTAAAGTCACCTATACCAGATACAGAAACTTTTGTAACAAACTCTTATAGGACTTAAAGAGAAATTACGATAAGAATGAATTGAATAGAGCGGGAAACAATAGCAAGCAACTTTGGAAACATATAAAAAACATCACATATTTATGTCAAAACAGCACGAATCAAATTCGACTTTACTGCTTTCTAATCCTTCACCTATCCTGTCAGCCAACGAAGTGACTATTTTTTTTCGTAAATGTTGGGAAAACTCTTGCTGAGCAGATTCCAAAATCTGACTGTGTTCAACCTTCTTCCGAAAAGTGTGAAAATAGATGTACCCTAAAATCGTTTGCCTTGCTAGACACCGACGAAGACGAAATTAACCGAATATTCTGCGGACTAAAAGATGACTGTACTGTTGGATGGGATAACATGTAATTCCTGTCTTCAAATCCGGAAACAAAGACCTAGTTAGCAATTATCGGCCAATATCACTACTCCCCTCAATATCTAAAATACTAGAAAAAGTTATAAACAGTAGACTAGTTAACTATCTAGAGAAAAATGAATTCTTAACATTTGCGCAATTTGGTTTTAGAG
Source organism: Apamea crenata (assembly GCA_949629185.1). Taxonomy (NCBI): domain Eukaryota; kingdom Metazoa; phylum Arthropoda; class Insecta; order Lepidoptera; family Noctuidae; genus Apamea; species Apamea crenata. The sequence continues at coordinate 3,666,736 of OX451375.1, forward strand.
CCAAATTATCCACAGCCGATGCAGTGCACAGTCTAACAGAATAAGTCTCAGAAGAACTTGGTAAAGGAAACCAGACCTTGGGGATCTTCCTTGATCTGGCGAAGGCTTTTGATACAGACTCCTTGATACAGTTTCGACGCTTTTGTACAAATTAGCGGCCTTAGGAATAAGGGGAACGCCGAGTATTTTCGGCCCCACCCTTTTCCTGATTTATATCAAAGATTTGTGTATGTAGTTTAAATATTAATCAAGGCAAAATTATATCGTATGCAGATGACACAGCGTCAATACTCACCGCTAAAACAAATAGTGAGTTGTACGAATATGCTTAAATAGGTTTCAATACTGTGTCTAACTGGCTTCAAAGCAACTTACTAACATTAAATGCCGACAAGACAAAATATTTATTCACTTTTCCATCCGCAAACCGCATTTAAATATTACTAACTCTCATCTGCAGTGCGATTCTGTAACCATCTCACCGTGAAAAGTTAGGTGAAGTGAGCGTGGAGTGAGCTGTCATTCCAACCAATGATAGGGATTGACACTATATTATAATATTTAATTTTCGACGTTCAATTTATTATGTACCCGTAAAATGTCAATGTAATGCAGAATGTCAAATTAAACTTAAATGCATAAAATGTCAGTGAATGCTCAACGGGATGAATAGCTAAATAAAAATGCAAGTTGTCCAAATCAAACCACGTCTAATTGAATTGAACACTAAATGTAATATACATAAATGCATATAGTAATGCAATCCTGTCAGTGTCAATGCACTGCCAAATTAATGTAGATTGCGTTCAAAGTGCAAATACGCGACCCTATTGGCTAACTTATTGCAATAAAAATATTTTAAAACCCATGTACGTGCACCGTACACAGCCTATACATATTGTCCCAATGCAGGGCAAAAACCTCTCTTTCCTTTTTCCAATCAACTCAATTCTGAGCCACTAAGGACCAATTCCTCCTATAAGCGCCAAGTCCCATTTGAGCTTGGCTGCTTATATTGTAATGTGTATAAGTAGTGAGTGAAGGAGTGCAATGTAAAACAATAAAATATCTTCCTAATCTTTCAGGTCAACAAAAGTTCGAGGTACACTGCTAACACTGACAGGATTTTCTAATACACAAGGCGTCCTGATAGTGTACGTAGTGGGACCGTATATATCGTACGCAAACACGAATTGGATGGCTGTTTTTTTATGCGCCCAATACATTATTGCACTATACTTTTTGGTACCTGAAACTGCAGTTTATCAAATTATGAAGGGTAAGAGTTTATTCTAAAGAGTCTCTCATCACTTCATAATCATCACCTTTCCATTAATGATTATGTTCACTGTGTGTCTTAAAGTGCTTACCGAGTCCCTCCGTGACTTGGAAAGCACATTAAGCCGTTGGTCCCGGCTATCATTCGTGGATCTTTGACAGTCGTTACGGGTCGTCAGAAGCCCGAAAGTCGGACAACCAGTCTTACCAAGGGGTATCGTATTACCCAGTAACTGGGTTGTGGAGGTCAGATAGGCAGTCGCTCCATGTAGAATACTGGTATTCAGCTGCGTTCGGTTAGACTGGAAGCCGACCCTAACATAGTTGGGAAAAAGCTAGGCTAGATGATGATTATGATGTTAATGTCGAATACCTGTAGAGCGAATCAATTTATTGCAGCAAAAAAGCTGCTGTAGGCATTGATATCTAAGAAATTATGACTACATTAAAATATAACTCTTATTTCAGGCAAAAGAGAAGAAGCTTTGGCCAATTTAACATCACTTGGTAGACAAGATGAAATATACGAAATGGTAGTGATGGCAAATGATAAGCCGAAACCAAAAATAGCTCAATTGACTGAGATGTACACAGTCAAGTCTAATAGAAAAGCTGCCTTTATAATAATATCTTTAAATATTTTTTCACAATTGAGTGGAATGGTGCCTGTGATATCCTTTGTTACTGTCATTTTTGAAATGACAGGATCAAATATGGACGCACACGTGTCTACTATTCTATTTGGTGTTACTCAAGTCTTTGCGTCGATTATTGCACCCGTACTCGTTGATAGAACTGGAAGGAAAATACTAATGTTGGTATCTACTGCAGCTTGTTCATTTAGTTTGGTAAGTTCATTTTTGTTTTGGTAAACTTATAGAAGTATTAGGAACAGGTTGTAAAGTTCACTCCTCCATAGAAAAGAGAGGATCCTCCGACCAGACGGGTGTTGTGTCTGGCGGGCAACTGCCCAATGAATTATGTCTGGCTGTTGTATATGTATATGCTAATTGCGCGGCAAAATCTGCTTGCGCGATGCAGGATTGTGCGTCATGTCAGTATGACGCGTAGTTCGCATATGGCGTTGTATATACCGGCTTCAATAAAGGTTTTAAAAAGACCCATCACGAAGCCGTCATTGTAATTGCTGGGAACTGACTTTTACTTGCTCATTTATTTTGTCAAGTTGGATTCTATTCCCAAATTGTTCAAATTGGTTATTCATAATCATGGAACGTTTAAGGCCGTAGTAGACACGATATTTTTAGCATCGGTGATTTGGCGACTGATTAACTGGCTTTTGATTGCCTATCACCTATACTAAAAGTACCGTGTCTGCCATAACCCTTAGATACTTGTCCATCACAATTGATTCCCCAAAAAGATCTTAGTTATGCTCCCCTTCATCACTTTATTGTTATTTCAGGCTGCTCTTGGAACTTCCTTCTACATGTACAATAATGGCTACCTAATCGCTGAGGACTTGCAATGGGTTTCACTGCTATCAATGATGACATTATGCGTTGCTTATTATAGTGGTAAGCTTATGTAAATTAGGACAACTGCATGTCATGTCCAATCGATTACTGTCGATCTCAAAGTTGCAATATTTAAAATTCATACAGAAACGATAAAGGCATTGTAATGCACTTGCTTGACAGCAAACCAGCTGCAAAATAGCATAATATGTACAGGCCTAGCATAATAAGGCACAGGCCTGCGGGCCACCTCTCTGTGAGACAGAGTTGACCGTGATCCTCCACGCAAGCCTAGTGGGGATCGGTCGATTACAAATGTCTTCGAAATTTTGGTTCTAGGATTTTTGCTGGTCAGCTAGAATTTAATATGTTTTATTCTTTCTTTTCCAGGTATGGGTATTATCCCCAACACGTTTATCTCCGAAATGTTTACGGACACCTGCAGAGGTTTCGCTGGCACGATCACGATAACTATCGCGTGGGTCTTCGGTTTTGGAGTAGTAACCGCATTCGGTTACATGTTGACAGCGTGGGGCCCTAGTGTCATCTTCTGGATATTTTCGAGCGCTTGCGCTTTTGCGTTCTTCTTTAGTGTTGTATTTGTACCCGAGACAAAAGGAAAGAGTCTTTTGGAAATCCGAGAGCTCTTGAGTAAATGATTAGCTGTGAAATATTAATATTAAATGATTATGTTTACTTTCGTTTTCATTTTTAAGACCTACCCAATAAAATAGAATAGAACGGGGCATGCGTGGTTGACGTAAAGATATACAATGTGTAACGCACATTATGAAAGTAGTTTGTTCAGAATAATTTATAAAATTGATTTCTGTCATTTTTAATATAGGAAATATTTTAGATTTTATTGAGGTATTTTTGACAGATTAAGACTGAGATCAGTCAGAGTTCTTAAAATTACGAGAATTGCCCCTCTGGAGTTTCTCAGTAGCAGCCCGGAGCCTGGATTTGTGCTCAGTTTATAATAATAATAAAATAGATGTTGGATAGATTTTATGAAGGCCTTCGACTCGTTGCAACATACATGGCTCATGAGGGTGCTGGAGTTGTACAAGATAGATGCAACTCTACGCACCTTCCTTGAGTCGTGTATGGGGCAATGGAAGACGGTCCTTCGCTATCCAGGGTATCGACAGATCCAGGGGAATGATGAGCCTGTATGGATTAAGCGGGGAATATTTCAGGGCGACAGTTTGAGTCCACTTTGGTTCTGCTTAGCCCTGAATCCTTTAAGCACACTGCTGGAGGACTCTGGTCTAGGCTACCGGTTGAAGAGAGGTGGTCAGGTCATATCTCACCTTCTCTACATGGATGATTTGAAACTCTTTGGCCCCAACAAATTGCATCTGATGGAGCTACTGAAGGTAACTGAAATTTTCAGTAGTGCCATCAAGATGGAATTTGGAGTGGACAAATGTGCAGTCATGCATGTAAAGGGGGGGGGGGAGATTATGGAATCCGAAGGAATTCCACTTTCGGATTCCATACACCTTAGATCCCTCTCCTCATCCGAAAGCTATAAGTATTTGGGTATGTCGGAAGCGTTAGGGAAATGTGGGGGTCGAAGCTTTTTAAATGCGAAGACCCTCCACAACCGCGAGGAGTGCACAGGGGATTATTTTTTTAAAGCCGAACTGGGTATGCACCGTGATGTGGTCGCAGTGGACAAGGGGCTCACCCCGCTCTCCATGGCGAAAGAGAACTGGCGCAAACCTGTAGTACTTACTACCGATGACCGCAAGAAGGTATGGCAAAGCAAGAAGCTTCACGGGCGCTTCTATTGGGCTCTTCATGAGCCCGGTATAGATTTTTTAGCGTCCGTATCCTGGCTACATTTTAATGACCTCTTCGGGGAAACTGAAGGCTTTGTCTGTGCAATTATGGACGAAATTATCTTGACGAATAACTATCGGAGACATATTATGAAGGACGGGACGGTTGACGTGTGTCGGGCATGCCACCGTCCGGGTGAGTCCATCAGACATATTATCTCTGGTTGTTCTCGTCTGGCTCGAGCTGTTAGCCAGACGAGAACCACCAGATCCTGCCTGTGTAAGTACTCGTACTTACACAGGCAGGAGCAACTGTCGTTGTGCCGATTGTCGTATCGGCCAATGGCCTGATGGCCGAAAGCCTCGATCAACATCTATCGAGGCTCTCGATAGGCGGTTGGATCAAGGGCCTGATTCAGAAGGCAGTACTCCTCGATACGGCTCGCATTGTGAGGAGGTTTCTGTCTCTGGAGCCCTAACCACCGGTAGCTTGGACCCTGCTCCCGACACCGGTGGATCACTTTTTTTATATATTTTTAAATGTGTTTATTTTTTATACTAATATTTAAAAATGTCATAAAATAAGAAAAGTAAATAAATAAACGATTAAATAAAATAAATAAAAGAGAGAGGATGACACTTAATTTAAGCGTGCAAATAGCCTGATACTTACATAATAAATGATCAATGAGGCAAAACCTGTGTTACAAGGGTCATCCATCCGTCCATTCTGGTTATTATAATAATTACGTACAAATTAGTGCTGTGCACTTTTGTAAAAAATAAACTAGAGTAATACTAATAATAATTTTGAAGATAAAAAACGGGGGCAGAAGGTAAAGGAAAAGAGAGTAACTACATAAGTGCCGGGTGTGTGTGATTGTGTGGGTAAATGTATGAGTAAGTGTTGGTGTGTCTGTGTGAGTGGGTGCCTGATTTGTTCTGTTTAAGTTATGGTTTGAGTAATTATTATTCTTATGGCTATAGGACTGCCCCCTGTTGCATAGAACAAGCTGGCGAAATATGTATGGCTGTACTATTATAGGTACACCTCTGCCTTGTCCTTCGGGGAATACAGGCGTGCAGTGTTATGTTTTAAAAATAAAACTCCGAACAACAACACAGAAAATCATTTACTTAACATTTCTTGTATCTCCAATAGATTCTTTCCTTTCGTTTCTGGTACAAAGAAAACGGTGAACGCGAAAGCAAAGGCGCAGGCCGCTGAATACATCCAGAACGTCGAATGAGCTCCCCAAGCCGGCACCATGTAACCGAACGCGGTTGCTACTCCAAACCCGAAGATCCAACCGACGGATACTGTGAACGATGACCCGAAACTTCTGACGTTGGATGTGAACATCTCGCCGATGAATGTGTTGGGGATGATGCCGAAACCTGGGGAAGATAAAATCGTGGATGAACGAAGAAATATAAGTAGTAACTATGTCAGGCTCCTGTCTCACTGCAGATGAGGAAGCGACTATCTATCAACAATTTCCTCGTAGAAGAGATCGCAGATCCCGTGTAAGAAAAAGAGATACATATATGTTAATAGTTGATCGCTGACTATTCACAATGCTGTCGAGTACTCGTTTGTCACAGCGACAAGAGCTATCAAAGAGAGTACTCGCTCAGCGACGGTTGTTTGGCGGGCAGAACACTTTCTGAAGGACTAACACTTGGCACATACGCATACCAGCGAGTAATCGCTCGCACTCACTGCTAACCAACTCGTTTCTAGTTGCTAGCTCTACTCGCTTTTCGGTAATGTGCCTTATCATAGTACCTACAATGACAGTAAATCATTCAGTACTATCTACAGCTTGCATGTACTTGTTTTCATGCAGCTCTGCAGTAAGTACCTACACTGGTTACCAGGTTACTGGGTACCTACACTGGTTGTTATTACTTTAACACAAAATCAAGCCAATAACTACACAATGCAAAGAGACGAAGAAGAAAACAAACCTCACAAGCATGAACTTGCCGATATTCAAAATAAACCTTTTTATAGATGGACTCACCAATATTAAAAGATATGAAGAAAAATATTAGTGACGACAACGACATCCACTGTAATTGGTTAGCGGCGGGATTACCAGTGTTGTAGAGGTAGAAATAAATACCAAGCGCCAACTGGTAAGAAAAAGTTTTGCTACAGTGCCTGAGGTAGTCTTGCTGGAGGGTGTTGGCTCCCGTCGCATGACTGAGATACTGTGGGTGGTCGCTACGTTTCCATCAGGTCGCGCGACTACCTTGTGTATGCTCGGCAGGTCGGTTATGGGCATCGGTATAATACGATACCCGTTAATACGGGCATGTTCGTTGGGGCATGTAGGTGTGGCTTTTTTTTTTGTTCCGAGGTGGAAAAATCCTCATGGATGCAACGGCTTAACGTGCTTTCCAAGGCAAGGAGGGATCTCGATAATTACAACTCAACTCAACAATGTGAGTGAAGGACATCCTTTAACCACATTGTTGAGTAAAATTCCAATAAACTTAGGAGCTAAGTTTAAAAAAAAGTGGAAATCGAATCGTAATGAATTCAATTTTGGAGTTCTTAAAACAACGAAACCAAAGAAAGATAGGTACTCACTAAACTTACTGAACAGCCTGCCGTAGAAAATAACAACAGAGATTTCCTTCCAGTTCTATCGACGAAAAACGGAGTAATAGAAGCCGCTAAAACTTGAGTTATACCAACAATAATTGTACATATATAAGATTCTAGACTTGATCCTGTCAAATCAAAAATAGTCGTGACGAAGAAGATCACAGCAATGAATCCACTCATTTGCTGTGCTATATTTAATATGATTATTATGAACAAAGCTCTTTTGTTAGCCTTGATCGTGAACATTTCTGCTAATTGAGCTTTATTCGATTTCGGCCGGTCACTTGCTGCAGCATCAATAATGTTGTAGTCTTCTCTCCTGCCAAGCTTTTTGAGGTTTATGATAGCTTCTCCTCTGTAGCCTAAAACATAAAGGTCAAAATCAAAATATTTTATTTCACATAGACCGAACCCCGCCGTGCTATGATAGCGGGAGGAGCTGGACTCCTACCGAAAGGAGTGGCCGGTCCTAGAACTCGCAAAAGACAGAATTGTATGGAAATGGGAGAGGAAGGCCTTTGCCCTTCAGTGGGACAATACAGGTTAGTTAGGTAGACATAAACCTACTGCACTTATGAAACGTCAGAAGCTAGGAGCACGGTTCCAAGGTCAAGGGCGAAGGTCTTTTTAAAAACTTGGTCGAGTGCTCAGTGCCTATTCTACTTAGGTAGTTGATATTTGTCATCGTTTTTGTTGATAGTCTCTTGAGAAGGCAATAATTACTTTGGAATAAAAAAATAAAAATAAAAAAAATATAGGACGTGAGAAAGGGTAGGTCCAATTGGACTACGGTCCACCAAATATCCCGAAGTCCTCTTGAGATGTACTAACGATAGTCACTATGTCGTTTACGTCGGTAGAAGGAAATTAATTATTTATAACTTTCCGTCAGTAGACGGTCAACTATAGTTCGTTCGCGTTAAGAATGCAGTGAGTCATCAGTGCAACTGCAAGATAAAGGTGTATTCACAGTGGTGTTAAATTCAAACAAATTCTATTTCAAAAGATTAAGTTAAGAAAAGATTAAGACTTTGTAATTTGAAAAGATTTGATTGGTTAGGGGGCGGGGCTAGGCCGACGGATAATGATGACTCACTGCATTCTTAACGCGAACGTACTATAATGATTTTCTCACGATAAAACAGCCTTTCTCAGCGGTTCATGTGACTTAGGCCGCAAATGTGTGTTGCTGGTGCGTTGCTTCGTCGCACCGCTATGATTTCAACGCACTGAGTGTCACACGAGCGATGCGGTGTCGCAACTCAATGCCACTTACTACGACGTACACAGCGTCTCGGTGTTGGGCGTGTCAATCTTTTATACAGGACAAACAACACTCTTTTACGCGACGATGCCGCTCCGATGCCCGGCGTCGCACCGCAACATCCCTCCCCGCCTCTAGTCCCTTCTTCCGTTTGTGCGTCCACGATCCGACAAAGAGTGTCCGTGCAACGCCGCACGTCGTTGCAAAGCTCGGTATGGCATGCCACTGTAGTATGTATGTAGGATTACGGAGCGTCACCGCTCAGGCATAGCAACGCGCCGGCAACGCATCGTGAGGCATCACTCTTACTGTTATCACTGGTTGCAGGTGTTTGACTAACATAAATGTGATGACATGGTTTCTAAGTATGCATACACACGAGCGACACACGTCTACGACAGAGGTAACTGCAGCCGCCGACGCATCGACGGCGTTCGACGACTGGTGAATGAGCTGAACTAAGAATAAACAATTCTTACCCTTCATAACTTGATACACAGGCGTTTCTGGTACGATGAAAACTATTAAGAAAACGTATGTACCAGCTGTGAACGCAGCCAGCCAACATGTCACCTGGTAAGGCACAAATGGACCTAATGTGTATATCAGTAAGGTACCCAATGTTGTAAATAATCCTGTTAGGGTCAGCAGTATGCCTCGGATGTGTGTAGATCTGAAAAAAGAAGAAAAAAAAAGAAACTGCCTCGTCGATTCAACGATTGTAAGCGCATCTACATAGTTAAAGAAATAATGAAGTTTATTTGGATATAGTTCGTGAAACACAAATAACAAAATAAAAAAGTGGAAATAACGTTCTAACAACAATAGTGTGTGCCTCACGGCTGGGCCAAAAAGGTTCATTTCAGCATTAATGCTAGACAGATACTGTCGGACGCTGGTTTTCTAATCTAATGAAACTTTAAGGACAAGTGACGGGGAGTACAGTGAAAGGGAGTCGGTCATAATCCGCCACGCAGGCCCAGTGCGAGTTGGCAAACGTCACCATGTCTTCAAATTTTAGGTCAAGCGTGACTATAGAACTTGAAGTGTTTTAAAGGGTGGCCAATTGGAACAGCACCATAATTGCGTAACACACATGATTCCATTGCTGCATATGCACGATAAATGTGTCTCCTCAACAACGTAAACAACGCAATGAATGTTGTTGAACTGTCAAAATGAAAGTCATTACTACTGTGTGTTTCGCAATCCCCCCCCCCCCTGTTTTGATTCTAATGTTAAACATAAATAAAACTAAACTATTCAGGGATGTAGCCAGTCTAGTTGCTGGCCAGATGCGCCGTTTTAAGGATATTTTCTAGGTCATCAATTTGGTCCCTTATGCTTTTTTGGTACCCCGCATTCGAACTAAAGCGATTGGTCACGTCAATATGGGACCATCATGTTCATATGTCACATTTGTTCGGAAAACTAGAAGGCACCCTTTGTTGGGGCGACCTCGCGTGAACTCATCGTCTTTTTTTATTATTTCACCGGACAAAATGAATGACTTTCGAGTGTTCGCACGACGATCGCTTTAGTTAGTACGGGGCCGTATGCTTCCCCATCTTATATAATTTTACTATGTAAAAGGAACTCACGCTATCTCGCCAATATAAACCAGATTCGTAACAAACAGTATGCCGTTACTAAGTCCGGTCATGATTCGTCCTAAATATATCCATCCCGCATCCATGGCCATTGCTAGGATCGTGAAACCGGCGGAACAAATGACACCACCAAGTACAAGACATGGCTTTCTACCTATCACGTTGCAGAGATATCCTGAGATGTAGGGACCTGAAATAAGGTCCATATTTAACTAATAAGAGTAGGAGAATATAAAAAAACGATGGAAGAACTATGTGTATGATGAGAAAGGGGTGAGTATCGAGGTGACGTCTAATAGAGAAGTGTGGATGAAAAAGATATGGTGCGTCGACCCCAAATACATCGGGATAAGGGCAGGAGAATAATGATTTTAACCAGTCACCAACCGTGGTATGTACCACGGCTAATTAAGGCACGTCGTTCGCGAAACTACTCAAATCATGAGTAACCAGAATTTCACAGCACTGGGATCCATACCATGTAAAGAAATACTTTGTCAAGTGCCAATGAGTTACAAATATTGGCTTGTGACTTTGCTGCGGAGGGACACTGATCTCTAAGATACAGGGTCACCTCTAGTTTGGAGATCAGGGTTTCAATGTATTGTGCTTAGCATAGCCACTCAGTTGTATAACATTGCTTTAGAATGTACTTAGGCTTTTCTTCAATAAACATTTTTTATTTTATTTTATTTTTTTATACATGACGCAACCAACCACAAGCTGCACCATAATTGCATAACACACTTCCGATCACAATCCGAATCATTTTGAAGGATATTGCTAATTCATTGCTTCATATGTTCGAAAAGTTTGTCTGCTCAACAACGTAAATAACGCAATGAATGTTGTTGAACTGTCAAAATGAAAGCCATTACTATTAGCGTGTTACGCAATTACCCCGCAGGAGGGTGATGATAGTGGTATCAAAAGCATATAGGCACAAGCAAAAAATAAATAAAATATTAAAAAACCTTTTATTCCATGCAAAAGTGGGATACATACACAAACACAAGCATAATCAGCCTATAATGTTCCCACTGTTGGGACACAGGCCTCCTCTCTTCGAGAGGAAGTGGGCCGTAATCTACCACGCGTCATACCATCAATCTCAATTTGAATCATTTTGAAGGATATTGCTAATCCATTGCTTCATATTTTCAAAAAATGTGTCATGTATTGTGTCTGCTCAACAACGTAAATAACGCAATGAATGTTGTTGAACTGTCAAAATGAAACCGATTCTGATTGATCGTGTGTTACGCAATTGGGGTGCCGGTGCAGGTTAGTAGATGTTCTAGAAGATGCCGGTTTCCTCAAGATATTTTTCTTCAACGTTTTAAGAGCAGTAGTGATAAAACTATTTACACTAAGTAAAGCGCCTGTCTGGGTTCGAACCTAGAACTCGTAAGTCGCGAGCGTTACCACTGGACACTGCTCACTGTGCCACCACTGCTCGGGCCATTCCTATACCAAAATCATATCTATAATATAAAAATGAATCGCTGAATGTGTTGCTAAGCGCAAATCTCGAGAACAGCTGAACCGATTTCGCTAATTCTTTTTTTAGAATATTCCTTGAAGTACGATAGATAATATAAAAATGAATCGCTGAATGTGTTGCTAAGCGCAAATCTCGAGAACACCTGAACCGATTTCGATAATTCTTTTTTTAGAATATTCCTTGAAGTACGAGGATGGTCCTTACGGAAAAAAATGTAAGAAAGTTGCTTCACGCGGACGAAGACGCGGGCAAAAGCTAGTAAAAAATATAATACCAGAGGTGCATCCAAAGTAGAGAACAGACCCAACCCAAGACGCCTGGCCGTCAGTCAGGACGTAGTCCAACGGTGTCCGCTCAATGTCTTGGAGTTTGGGAATGATTGGTGCTGTCCACCCAAGCACGTATCCAACTAACAACTGTCCTATGTACACTGGAATTGGGAAGATCTTTAATGAATTTATTTGTCTTACTTAAGGGTGGCAGGGACATCGGCGCGCAAACTGTAACCATGAATTCAGCACATGATTTTGGACCCCGGAGAAAATATTCGTAGGTTATAAAAAAATAAAAAAAAATTCGCTGTTTCATACCAAAGTACCTACGCGGTCAAAATGTATGGAACAGCATATTTTTTTTTTCAGAATCATGTACTGAGTCCACGGTTTATTTTTATCGTATCGTGACGTTAAATCGATACCCATTACGTCTGTGAGTTTCACTAGCAAATACAATTTGACCTTGTATATGTGTAGTCCGCTTCGCTGTATCCGGCGAAAGCGACCCAGACTAATTTTCTTTCCTTTCGTGAGCTCTCTGATGCCTTATTTGTCGTAAGCAGTACCTACCCACACTGACCTATATTATACAAGTACTGGACTAAATATACTAGGTATATGAAATGACAGTTGTTTTTTGTGCCGATTCAAAACACCCCGCTTGAGCGTCTCGGGAACTAAAATTGACACATTGTCGCAAATGGCCATCGTTTTGTTTTGGTACGTCTCTGATGATTTAGGTCTAAATCAAGGAATAATGCCGGACGGCGCGTATGTTGCCGGACGGCGCGTATGTTGCCGGACGGCGCGTATGTTGCCGGACGGCGCGTATGTTGCCGGACGGCGCGTATGTTGCCGGACGGCGCGTATACTGTTCCACGCGCGCCTCAAAGAGATGTCAGCAAATGAAGGGGCCCGATAGAGCCGAAGCCTGCCAGGGTAGCGGCACGTCCGAAAGGGTTACCGCTGCCCTGGAACAGAAAGGGCTAAGAAAGGAACACGGGTGGGTTTTAGTCAGTAAGAGTCTGACACTCCCTTCCGCTCCACCCAGAGCGGGAGGGGTCATTTGATGACTTCCCATACGCAAAAAAAAAAAAATTAGGAAAAAGACTTTTTTTATGTAATTTGTGTTTACTACGAGCTATTTAAAACATCATGAGAGCATGCGCATCTTATAAAACTCGCTACTAAGAACATTAGTTTCACGGACGCTTACGTTGCTGTCAGCGCCAAAATGGCGAAACTCAAATGTATTTATATTGTCATCGATAGTATGAAGTCCAGCGTACTTCTTTATTATAGGTCAGTGAGTACCCATCAGTATTAGGAGAACTCTTCGTAAAGGAGACCTTTTGGGATAATACTACAACCATACCAATTTCCTCTAACAAGCAGCTTTGCTGTTTTAAGCCTAACAAGCCTATAATTTTCCCAATGCTGGGACACAGGCATCCCCTCTTCCAGAGGGAGTGGGCTGTAAACTACCACATGGATCCAGTGCGGATCTGTCTTCGAATTTTTGGTTCTACAACATGCCGTTTCTAACTTTTTTTTATGTTTTTACTCTGCTCCTAAGAGTACTAGCGTAATGTTATCCTATAGCCTTTCTCAAGAATTAGGCTATCAAATGCAGAAAGAATTATTCAAATCGACCGGTAGCTCCGGAAACTAGTGTGTCCAAACAAACAAACTGTTCAGCTTTTTTTTATGGAAATAAATGATTGATGTCGATATATACCCATCACGTATGCGAAGTTTCGCTAGCTAATTTAATTTAACCCTGTAGATATAATAGTATGGATGACAGATCAGTGGTGGCCCAGTGGTGACGACCGTGGCTTACGAGTTGTAGATCCTGGGATCGAACCCTGACAGGCGGTTTACTTTGTGTAAATTGTTTCATCACCACTGCTCTCAAAACGGTGAAAGAAAACATCGTGAGTAAACCGGCATCTCCTAAAACCAAAAATTCAAGGACATGTGACATCTACCACTCGCACTGGGCTCGCGTGTTGGATTACTACCCACTCCCTCTCACTGAGAGGAGACTGTCCCAACAGTGGGTACACTAAAGGCTGATTATACTATGGATGAAGTTTGCCGAGTTTTAAAGTAATAGGTAAATGTTCATACTCACATACTCCTGCGATTTTATATTGTTTAGTGATAGACTGAAGTGAAAGATCGCCCTCCGAAATTCTAGCAGTCGAGTCGATTTTCATCTCAAAATAGTCAAGCCAATGTTATTTAATAAATCAGCATTCATACCGTTAGTAAGTTTTTACACCAATAATAGCTTAAAAAAATGTCTTAGCAAAGGGTCACACTAATTTAACTGAAAATCAAAATAAAAGTGGTGGATAATTGCCATTGTCTGGTCCAAATACAGCCCAGAATCAACTTATCAATACCTACCTAAGGAGTTCATGATACTGATCATTGCTTACACTGAGTAGGTATAACTGTTACTATTTGCCTGCATCATCACACTGCTGGGCAAAGGCCTATGTCCATGACGTCCAGCTCTTCCGATCCAGGGCTAAAGTGGATCACTGGTCGTTTGTTTTGTCCAGCTCATCGCGCCATTTTCTACGGGGTCTGCTGCACTGCCTTCTAGCTGCGTTAGGGCTCCATGTGGTGGCTATTTTGGTCCATAGCTCATTGGGCATAGGGCAGTCGTGGCCAGCCCAATCCCTAAGGTATACCTACCAGTTTTTATTATTATATGGGTACTAGCTTCTGCCCGCGGCTTCGCCCGCGTGGATGTCGGAAGTTATCCCACGGGAACGTGCTACCAGGATAAAAAGTATGTGCTTCCCCAGGATGCCATCTATCTCTTAGCCAAATCAGAAGTTCAGTGGTTTAGGCGTGAAAATGTAACATACAGTTTCAAGTTCAAATCCTCCCCTAAAAACCGAATTACCCCTTTTTGCCCGGTCAGGGGTCAATTTTCGACAACTTTACATACTTATTATTAATTATTTTCTGTCGAAAGTATCAATAATGAGTTTCGAGCTAATCGGACCGCGCATTCAATTTCTTCCACACAAACTTCAACACCCCTATATTCCCCTTTGAGGGGTAGTTTGAAAAACTTTATTACTTACTTAGGCAAGTATTGTTGCCAAGTTTCAAGTTTATTAACTTAATTAATAATATTTTTCATATAAACTGTATCCCCGCTTTTCACCCCAACAGGGGTGGAATTTTATAAAATTCATAACTTGACTCAAAGATTATTTATACCAATTTTATAATTAATCAAGCCACTTATTATAATCCTCCCCTGTAAAATTAACTACCCCTTTTCACCCCGTTAGGGGTAGATTTTCGAAAAACCCTGATACACATTATTCTTTCCTTTCAATTTTAGGTATAAATACTGAGTTTCGATTAAATCGGACCGCGCGCTAAAATTCTTCCATACAAACTTTGAAACCCCCCAATCCCCTTTTAGGGGGTAGTTTATAAAAACAAAAAATGCCCAATTTCATAATTTACTTAGATAAGTATTCGTGCCAAGTTTCAAGTTTATTAACTCAAGGAATAAGCTTTTTCATACAAACAAAATCCCCCCATTTCACCCTCTTAGGGGTGGAATTTCGAAAAACCCTTTCTTAGTGGATACCTACTCTTCACAAAGAATGCACCCTCCAAATTTCATGTTTCTAGGACCAGCAGTTTAGGCTGTGCGTTGATGTCTCAGTCAGTCAGTCAGTCAGTCAGTCAGTCAGTCAGGACTTTGAATTTTATATATATAGATAGAAGTTAAGTAACATCCTGGGAAAGGCTAAGTTTGTTGAAGAATACGACTGATGGAAGATGAAAATAAAAATGTTAATAGCAACACATATTTTGTTTTATTTTATTTTTTGATTGTGTTTAGTTTAGTTTTATGATCTTTCTGTACGAGTCGCAATAAATACTTTTTCTTTCTTTCTTTCACAGGCTGCAGTACATGAGGCTCGTGGCTAAATGAAATCTATCGAAGGTTAACCTACGCTTGCCGCGGTCTGTTTGTGGATGGGTTTGATGGGTGACCATCCATTAATAGAGACCCTTCCGCGCCTCGCAAAGCATGCTACGCTGTTGGTTCCGGCTGTCATTCGTAAATTAATCTTTGACAGTCAATACGGGTAGTCAGAAGCCCATCGGACAAAAATAGTTACTGGGTTGTAGAGGTCAGATAGGCAGTAGCTTCATGTAAAATACTGGAACACAGCTACATCTGGTTAGACTGAAAGCCAACCCCTACATAGTTGGGAGAAGGCTAGGCAGATTTTTTGCTTATGTTGCAGTACAGGCATTGACCAACAGTCGAAAATAATTCAATTTCTAAATCGCTGCACCCGTATCTTTGCGATAAAGTAATAAGTACCTTACTATAGGAATTCCCAGAGGCTTTCCCTATGTTTTCAGACATCCATTTCTGGGCGGCATTTGGCCAAATACCTGATGAAATAGTAATCTTCTTTCAGAAAATAATCCAAGCCACCATTATTTATTTAATTACCTAGTAAAACAATCCTATTATGCTATTTCTTGAATGCACGTGTTGCACTAGACTAACAGTTCCTACGAGTACTAAGCTTTGCAAGTCAAAATCAGGTAAAATAACTATTTTCGCCACAGATTTTGGCAGGGATCATGAAATTGGCGGAATAAACTTGACGTAAGCTTGACGTGTTGACAGAGTTTCCATCGAAAAAAATGTCCAGCTAACAAAACAACAATATTATTAGTCCGAAGAGGTTTCTTGGAAAAACTTGGACCTTGTTTCATCAAGGCAGGACCTGGGAGACCCATGTCCAGTAGTGAACGTCTTTCAATTGATCTGATGATGATGATAATGCACAATAAATTGATATTTTCTGCATGATCCGGCTTTTTCCTGTAAGACTAGACAGCTGAACTACAGAAGGCCCCCTTCTATGACCTTTACATACTCCTTAGTTTTACAATAGCATAATTAGCCTTTAATGTTTCCCTTGCTGGGACACAGCGGCTTCCTGTCGGTGAGTGGGAGTGGGCTATAACCCACGCGTGCCAAGGGCGGGTTGGTAGATATTATCACGTTTTCGAATTTTTCGGTTCTAGGACATGCCGGTTTTCACACAATGTTTTCCTTCACCGTTTTGAGAGCAGCGTCCGTTACCACTGCCACCACTGCTCCTACAAGCTTCTACAGGCTTACAATAAATCCAGAAAATGAATGAATGAAAAAAACAAAATGAATAAATACATATAAGCATTTAATAAATAATATCACAGCCAAGATCTACTTAAAATCTCTTGAATTTCCAACAAACTCTTTCCTTTTGTCTCAGGTACAAATATAACACTGAAGAAGAACGCAAAAGCGCAAGCGCCAGAAAATATCCAGAAGACAACGCTAGGTCCCCACACCGGCAACACGTAGCCGAATGCGGTTGATACTCCGAAACCGACTACCCAGCCGATGGTTACGGTGAAGGTACCACCGAAACCTCTGCAGGTATCCGTGAACATCTCGCCGATAAATGTGTTGGGGATGATGCCAAAACCTGGAGAAGAAAGAAATAAGACATCATCAAGGTCCTGATTAAGATAAAGTATTTGTAGTTAAAGAGTTCTTCCAGAAAAAGAAAAAGAGGTCGTCCGGGCCAGTACTGGGAGCCTACTCTCTAAGCCCTTCACTGAATATACGACCCGTCCGAAATTAGTTCGATACGATATACGACTTTTCGGACGGGTTATAATACATAGGGAGTAAGGACTGTCTAACCGTGTTCTCATTCATTCTTAGTTCGGGTCCCAAACAAATCTTATGTCCGTAGGAGACACGTACTAGGAAACGTCCGTAAATATAGCCAAATCTACGGCTTTGAGCGTAGACCTACTGGTTTCGGTTAGAAGGGTCGTGCGTACGGGTGGGTGTAATTACAGGCACTCAAAATATTGAGTTCGTCTGTAGGGTCGACAACGCGCGATGGCTCTGGTATCGCAGATATCCATTGATAGCTGGTTGTGACAACATACGCCACCTCAATCAATCAAATCAGCCTATTGCAGTCCCATGCTGAATATACGAGCTCACCTGCTCATTCGCAATTCAATTTAAAAAAAAACTTACCACCAAAATAAGAAATGAAGAACATCATAAGTGATACTAGTGAAAGCCATTGTAAGTCGTCAGCGATTGGGTAACCATTGTCGTACAAGAAGAAGTAGGTTCCAAGAGCAGCCTGGAAAATACGAGTAACAATAAAAATATGAGGGAAAGCAAAACTACAACAAACAATTAAGGTTGGTATGCCCAGATCTAGTCGGTGTTGGATGATGAATAGAGTCCTGCGGTTCCACCTCGCAAAGGATCCTTCACCCTTCTTCATCTTCTTTTGATGCCTCTACAATCAAGGCATCAAAAGAAGATGAAGAAGATCTACTCGTATTAATAGGCATAATCATTGCATAATCAGCCTATAATTTTCTTACTGCTTGGACACAGGTCTCCTCTCTGTGAGAGGGACTGAAATCATGGAGCAAATCACAGTCCAGATGGTAATAGCAAGTTGGTCGAGATCACTCAAAAAACAAGTCCAATACACAGACAAATCGGAGTCCGGTAAGAAAAGCAGTAAGTAACGGATAAAAGATAATAATAAGGAGAGCGACGAGATACGGATGTATGCGACTTCAGTACGAGAACGTTAGTACACTGAAGTGAAGGTCGCTGTATCTCGTCCGGATGAATGCTATTTGCAAAATCATCATCTTCTCTTTCTTTCTCACAATACGTCTGTCCTTTACTAGCAACTCTTTTGTTTACCGAACAGCGGAGTAATTGCGTTAAACACTACTATTACAAATGGGTTTTATTTTGACATTTCAACAACATTCATTGCGTTATTTACGTGGTTGAGCAGACAAATTACTCGAACATATGAAGCAATGGATTAGCAATATCCTTCAAATTAAGATGGGTAGTGTGTTACGCAATTAAGTTGCTGGACTAGGATTCCAGGTAGTCGTTTAAAAAAGCGGATTAGGTGAGTTTTTTTTTACCTGAATCAAGTTTCTGCACTCTCATAACACCGATAATATGATTTTAGACTGTGACATTACTGTTTTTTGTAATAACAGAAGTAAGAGAATAATTTAGGACTTGTTATTTTCTTAAAATTAAAACCCATATCAATTCGAACAGCAATAACTTTGTACTTTATCAAGATACTGGATACTTTTTTAGAATCTGCAATAAGTAGGCAATTTTCGAAAATAATAGGCCACCGCAGTGTAGTACATTTTATTTTTCGATACAGGGGCCCAAAATTGCATAATTCCGTAGAAAAAATGTTAAAATTTGTGAATACGTATTTTTTGCAATGTTATCTTAGAATGTAATAAAAAATCTTGATACTGTTCTGATAACACAAATATTCAGGAGTGACATGATAAAAAAAAAACGAGAAAAAATCGCCAATTGTAAAAATGGCAGCTGATTTTGTAAGAGTAAGTACGATTTTTATTTAAAATATAAATGATAGATGATAATCTGGCCAATCGACAGTATCAGGGTTATCCATTATTTACGCCACATGTACTTATTATGATCAGCCTATAACATTCCCACTGCTGTGACACAGCGTCCTCTCTGTGAGAAATTCTGGGTCCAGTGCGAGTTGTTAAATGAACAAATCATATTTTTATTGGAACTATTGTTTGGCTGGTCTCCCGTTTATAAAGTTAAACAAAACAAAGATCTTACCAAACTCAATGAACAAGCTGCTGTCGAGACCAACAATAGAGATTTCCTTCCAGTTCTATCAACAAGCACAGGCGCAATAGTTGCCGCGGCCATTTGTGTGACACCAATAATAATAGTGGATATATGCGACTCCAAATTCGATCCCGTCATGTCGAAAATTATCGTGACGAAGGATATCACAGCTACCACTCCACTCATCTGCTGCATAATATTTAATACTATTATTATAAATGTAGCTCTTCTGTTCGACCTGATCGTATACATTTCCGTCAATTGGGCCATATTCGATTTCGGTTTTTCGTTGGCTTTAGCTACTATTTCGTCTATGTCGTCTTGTCTGCCAAGTGAAGCAAGATTTTCCATCGCTTCTTCTCTTTTGCCTGAAATAATATATTTCTTATAAGACCTATTGTGACCTGATTGACTATTATGACCTGACCATACACATGTGTAAAGATTACCATCATGTAAATGTATTACAATACACGCACGCATAATTCTTACCCTTCATAACTTGATAAACAGCAGTTTCAGTTACGAAGATAAATACTAACACAATGTATAGACCGCATATAGCCGCTCCTAGCCAGCACACTGCTGCGTAAGATATAAACGGTCCTACTGAATACACTATCACCGTTCCGAAAGTGTTAGAGAATCCTGTCAGAGTTAACAGTGTGCCTCGAATTCTTGTTGATCTGAAAGAAGAAGGAAGTATTAATGTTGATGCTGTAGCTGCAATACAAACATAATATGTACATCCGTTCGCCGCCGCCGCGCTGTGCGCGGGAATAGTTTCGGCGACCTGCGCGCCACCGCACGTATTTTTGTAGGAAATATATCTCATACCGAATATTCCAACTGCGTTCCTATTGGTTGATTTCATGTTGTAAGTAGGTCACAACTTGCGCACCTTAGTTTTAGTATAAGACATATTATAAGGATTTTGTACACGACACAACACACACGCTCTATATTTCCTCGTTTACTTTTAAATATACTTTCGTCGTACATCTGGAGTATTATTGCCTGACACTACCTAAGCGCTATATTGCGTTAAATCCTGAGTTTGATCCTCAGGTCGGGCTGATTTAGGATTTGATCAGTGGATTCTAGGTTTGTGTACCGCTAATGGATCGTGCCCTATTAAGGTGGAACTATACCTGCGCATATGCACTGACAGCGCGGTTCGCGTTCACTTAAGAACATAATATGGACTCGTGTCGAAGTAGTGTCTGCCTACAGGTAGTCAGAAACGGAAGAAGGCGTGATTTTATGTATGTATGTAATATAAATGTATTGGTACTCACGCAAACTCTCCAATGTAGACAAGATTTGTAATAAATATGACTCCGTTGCCTACCCCAACCAGAACACGGCCTGCATATATCATTGCCACATGATTGGCAAAGGCCATCAGAACGTAGGACAACATGACAACGCCTCCCCCAAGATATAGGCAAGGTTTTCTGCCTATCACGTTACAGAGATATCCTGAGAGGTAGGGACCTGAAAGATAAGGTCGGGTTTCAAAAGAGTTTTTGGGTTTTTCTGTTAAAGATTTCTCAGAAGCAGCCCGGAGTCTAGGTTTCTGCTCATGATTGTCATCATCAGCCTACAGCAGTCCACTACTGGATATAGCTAATCGCACGCTGTTCACCTTGATTCTCGGCAAAGGCTCTTCCACTATTACATGGTACTTACACACAACTGGCCAAATGTGGGTGTAGTATACAGAGGCAGGGACGCACAAACTGAAACCATGAATTCAGCATTTATGATTTTTTTTAAATTACCGACTAATAATTTCAACCCAGGGGTTCAATCATGCCCATGGTAACAGGTTGGTCATCGATGTCCCTGCCACCCTGTGTACTACTACCCAACCCCCATGTTAATAATCAAAAAATCAAAATACTGAACCGTGTGTTTTCATAATGCCTTGAAAACAAGATGAAAAAGTGTCTTTCTCATCATGTTTAGAAACGAAGAATAGTATAGGGCACATCCTTATTAGATTTATTTGGGATTATAAAGAAGCAATTTAGGAAAAAAATACCTCTTTAGGTACTTAATCTACTAAGGCTAGATTGTAATGCAAAGAAAGTTTCATCATAAAAAAACTTTTTTACAAAAAAAAAAAAAACCGACTTCCATAAAAACAACCGAATTGTGAACCTCCTCCTTTTTTTAGAAGTCGGTTAAAAAAACATTTTACAGTATGTTTTAGGTTGTTAGTTTTCACGTTTTTATAAGTATTGAGTCATCATCTGCCTAGCCTTTTTCCAATTGTGTTAAGGTCGGCTCTCTCGGCTCCTAATCTTATCAGTTGCAGCCATAGAAATGTAAAAGACAGGAGAAGTGGCAAGGGAGCGTATCTGTGTCGACGCGGTATGTTCTGGTATGTGCTAGTATTTTGCACATATCTGACCTCCATAAACCAGTTACTGGGTAACACGATACTCCTTGTTGTCACTTAGTCAGACTTTATTCCCATTAAGTAAAAAACTGATTGAACTTCTAAAGATGAACGTTTTTTTAAATGAATAAACCTCTAATTTTTTATGGGCTTCTCACACATTTAATGTGCTTCTTTTGAACTTTCTGATCTTTTCTCAAAGTCGCTCGCAGTAACTAAGCTAGGCTACCCTGACAGAAAACGGGCTAGGACAGGTCAGAACTATGACCAACCGCGTTGGTCTACTACATCCAAGCTTGTCACAGTTTCTAGGTGTTTACCCCAAAATAGGAATTATTTGAGATTCACAAAAAGAAATGCATTCATTGAGTGAAGTGAATGTAGTGGTAGGTATGGTGGTGGTGGTGAGGTGTTGGTGGTGGTGGTGAGGTGGTGGTGATGGTGGCACGGTGAGAGTTGGTAGTGGTGGTGTGGCGGTGATGGGGTGGTGATGGTGGTAGTGGTAGGGCTGGTGGTGTAGTAGTGGTGGTTGGGTAAGTGAAGTGTGTGAGTAGTGTTAGAGTGTTCAATAAAATTTTCAGGGAAGCAAAATGGGAATTATTTGATGTTATTTGAATGTTAAATACATGCATGCCTATTTGTTTTACTCACCCACGAAGCTTCCAATAAAAACAATGGACACGACCCAGGATGCTTCTCCATCGGTAATGACATTGTCCAAGGGTGTCTCATCAGGATTCTGCAGTTTGGCCAGCACTGGTGCTGTCCAGCCAAGAGTGTAGCCTACAGCTAACTGGCCTATGTATACTGAAATAATTAATTTTTTTTTCTTAAGAAAATGTGATTGTAATAGCCAACTGTAATTATACTTCTACTTCTTCTTTCTAGTAATTAAAAAATGATGTATACATGTTAATATTTATATAATAGTACTATGTACCTATACCTATTACATATAGAGATTTTAATTTGAATTTATCATAGTTGCAAATTAAATTAGGTACTTCATATTATTTGACAGTACCTACGAAGTTATTTACAATGTAAATTGTGAGTTTTATACTAGTTGCAAAATAAACGAAATAAAGTTTTTTAATTAAAAATATCATATTAATTAACAAAAATATATAAGTATATATTTTTTTTTATAGTACGAAGGTATTTATAGATATTGGGTTTTTTATAAAAAAAAAATATTTAAAAAAATACATGTTTTTTCAGTATCAGTTTACAGTTTTTTCTAAATATTTCAAATTACGTTGGAACTTACAGCATGCTGCTATCAAAAATTGTTTACTTATACTGGTATTGGTTTTAGCTCCCATTACACAATTTTCACTTTACACTACTTAAGTATATAATTATTATTTTTGTCTAAACGGTACTAAAATAGCGCCTTCATTCGCACACCGCATTGAACTGACTTATTTGTATATGTCCTTAGAATATAATATCTTATATTTCTTTGTGAATCAAATTGTAGGAATCTTTTAGATTATGAATAAATTAGGGATAGGCAGCAATTTAAAAATTTAAAAAAACGTTCCTACGTATGAACCATTCACAAACTGTGTATGTACATACAACCCGTTCGCGCTAACCGTCAGCCAAACTAACAACTATTGAGAAAACTGAAGAATAATAATTAATAATAGGCTTCTTCTGGGCAAGCTCGTTCCACCGTAGATCTCATCCCTGCCTCTGGGCTGGATTGAGGTAAAGAGTGAGCCCATTGTCAATAAAAAAAAAAAGGAATAATAAGTAAAAATCACACGCGCTTGAGATGACGTGCCTGACGGTACTGCTGACAAGGCAGCTCAGCGCTACAATAGGCAGTTGGGTAGGAGACGAGAATATCTTTACATGAGTATCTTTTTTTTTTGTGATTGTCGTCTTGCAGTTCAACATAGGAGGTGGAAGTCTGCTAAACCGGACTTGCCTGTAAATGCCTTAATAAATTAAGGCCTTCAGGCAGGGCGCATGTGTATCTCTATTACTTAATATTTTATACGTTTCTTTAGCGAGTCGCTTCCTTGTCTGCGGTGGGGCAGGTACCTTGAAGCCTATTTCTCAGTAGCAGTTCGGCTTACCCCCTTGAGAAATACAGGCGTGATATTATGTTGTGATGAAACTAGTAAATATTAATAAAACATTAATATTTTGCAAAATAAGCATGCGGAATCACTTGAGATAATTTCGCAACCGATTGGTCGTATTTATCGTCGGTTTATATTTTTTTATCAGTCTTTCCTATTATCTTAAAATACTGATAAAAATAATACATCTGAACAAAGACGGTACGGATGCACCACACGTTGACGAAAACAGACAGTGAATGCGTAGCTTACCTCCTAACATGAGTTTATCTATCGTTGACCTGGGTTAATAATACTCCAGAAAAACGGTTTATTAGGTATTCCTAACATGAGTGTATCTCTTCCACAGTGATATTGGTTCGACATCATCATTCTCCTGCCCTTATCCCAAATTATTTGGGGTCGGCGCAACATGTCTTTTTCTTCCATACTCCTCTATTAGCCGCCATCTCGACAGTCACCCCCTTTCTAACCATATCATCATTCACACAGAGACAGATAGAGAGAGAGTGATATTGGTTCGACATATACAACTCATATATATAATACTCAGCTAAGATACGACTTAAATAAATAACTTTGTAGCATCAACGGCTATTTAGTAAATGGACGGTCTCTGAGTTACTCAGAAACCGTCCATTTTCTACGAGTAACTAAGTAAGTAAATGTATTATTTCTAGGCAGAAAAAGAAAAACAATAAAATAGAAAATATTTACTGTCCAGCACCCTAATTGCGTAACACACAATCAATATCAATCTGAATCATTTTGAAGGATATTGCTAATCCATTGCTTCATAATTATGTTCAAAAAATATGTCATGTGTCTGCTCAACAACGTAAATAACGCAATGGATGTTGTTGAACTGTCAAAATGAAACCGATTCCGATTGATCGTGTGTTACGCAATTAGGGTGCAGGTAATACAGTAAGCAGGGGGCTTAAAAAGGCCACTTTAAGCAATACCTCTAAAAGCTATTCATTTCCTGAATTCCCAGCAGATCATTAGCAATTCCTCTAATTTTCGTTAAATAGTTACACATAAAAGTATAATCACCTACAATTCTGTGGGAAAATGGGACTGTTTGTGAAAAGTAATCAAAATTTATTTTGTTCAAATATTGATTGCTCAACAAAAGACATGTTGCGCCGACCCCAAATAATTTGGGATAAGGGCAGGAGAATGATGATGATGATTGATTGCTCAACAAGGCCAACATTAATAAGATCTCAATATAAAAATCTTTTACATACAGGCAAAGGACATGGCTAAATGACTGCCCCAAGCATGTCTAGTAACTTCACATTAACTCGTAATATTTAAATATTCATTCATGAATTATTAAGCTTTTAATAATTTCCTAGCGCTTTCGTGAACTGTTAAACATAAAAAAAGTATCTTAGTTGCTTTTTTTGATTGACATGACAAGTTCAAGGGGAATAATAATACAGTACTGCAACTAGGGACGGGTCATGTCGCTTTTCTAAAATGTCAAATCAAACTATACTTATATCGATTTTTGATAACAGGTATCAAAACGATTTATTTTCTGAAACTAAGAAGTGGCAATCAGAGTTATTGGCGGGAATCGATGGAATTCAATTCGGTGTCCTGTTTAGTTGCTTCTTATTGTGTTTTCACAGGGAAACGGGGTTGTTTCTAAGTGACAATCGACTCTATTCAATTCCACTCTTTTCGTATCAAAATCAAATAAAAATAATTGAAAGCTTCAGAATGTGCTTCTACGTTTAATGTACTACCTATTAGGTGTCGAAAAATATTAACTGAATACAGGTCGACAAAAACTATTTAAGTATATTTTTATTTTTCAACCCAATCGATTATTTTATTGATTCGATTACACTTGACGTTCAATCCCATCTCTATGAAAAAAAACAAACGTCAGATGTTAGACATCGTTGGAACACTGCCGTTTGCTTGTTCGTTGTGGTTTTTCATTTTGGATTTTCATTGACCCTCGTTTGCTTATTGTGTGTGCTTGCCTACTTACTGACCTCTTGCTACTCGACACGGACTTGACTTGCAATCAATTCATCCTGCGATGCATAAACTGCGGTGTAACCACGCAAAGGCTGCGGCAGCATATCGCCTCTTCATTGCCTGCTTTTCTACTCACTATCTTAGCACGATGGTTAACAATTGAGGTAAGTCATCTACAGCTAGAATCATTCTAGAACCGATAAATATAAGAAACATCGAACAAATGTGACTTCAAGTAGTTTACCGTGTTTTCAAAATACATAATGAACTCAATGGCAATGAATCAGAAAGACTCATCTCGTCTCAACACGTCACGACTACAACAGACTGGTTGCTTTAGATGTCATAATAATCAAATGTGTAGGTATTATAAATGATTCATGTGGGTAATAAGGTAATTAAGTTTGTTCTAGGTTCCAAGGGATGCCAACATTTGTCATCCTTGTTATGAGCTGCTGAATTCAGAAGCAACTAGTGATGTACGTTTATTTGGTCATACAATAGTGCGCATAACTTTACCGTTTGCAGAATTTACCAACGTCACATCCAGCTTTCTATTATCTAAATAAAATGTTTTTAAACACAGTGTATTTTTTTATCTTTACATACCCGTCCGGTAGCATTTATCATCTTCCTCTTCAGATATTCAGTTTCTCGGCCTACAAATCGTCAGGACTACTGTCCCTGACCTCTCTCTCTCTGGTTGTGTTATTGGGCAACATCCAATCAGAATGATTTGATCAGACAGACAGATAACCTAAACTAACTTTTTTATATAATGTTCTTATAAGATTCACAGAATAAATAAATTAATCGCATTTTTGTTTGTTGTTTTATTTCAATATCTTTTAAAGTAGTTTTGAGTAAGAATGTCGATGGCTATAAGAGTAGGGGACGACCAACGAAACGATGGATGGACTGTGTGAATGATGATATGGTTAGAAAGGGGGTGACTACCGAGATGGCGGCTAATAGAGGAGTATGGAAGAAAAAGACATGTTACGCCGACC
Organism: Apamea crenata; assembly: GCA_949629185.1. Classification (NCBI taxonomy): domain Eukaryota; kingdom Metazoa; phylum Arthropoda; class Insecta; order Lepidoptera; family Noctuidae; genus Apamea; species Apamea crenata. Next base: position 3,693,825 of record OX451375.1, read on the forward strand.
ACAAATAAATTGGGATTAGGGCAGGAGAATGATGATGATCTTTTAAAGTCCTTGGTTACTCACTGTATTCGTTATCTAGTTTAGGCAGGATTTTACAATCACCACATACTAATTAAACTAAGTCCTGGCGCGTTTGTCTGTCTGTCTGTCTGTACGGATGTTTCAACAAACATATTTTGATGGGGTTGTCACTTCCGGAAGGTTTAGCTATACATTCGTGTAGGTTGTATTGACCAATGTAAATCAAGTCAGAAAAATCCTGCCGCCTGAGTGTTTTCTTGCGCGCGTTGCCCCATTCAGCGTCCAGAACCCATCTCTCGAGTACATTTACTATAGGGATTTGGTTTTGGACAAAAATCTAGTGTTGTTTGGGTAACACCTAGGTAAAAGTTCATAGCAATGTAATTTATTTGCAGTTTTTTATGCCTATTGACGTAGGAGTTACACGATTTCATTTTCAGGATTATAAAGATATAAAAAGCGCCTGAAACTTTTTCTGTATGAAATACTAATATTCAGCTATTCAGCATTACATATTGCTAGGTACCATGTCTAGACATTGCTGGAGATTCGTCCATACTTCAGTTTAGCCATCTCCTTTAAAACAGCACTGCTGAAAAAGAATATTATGCATATGGGACCGGTGATATACAATAAAATACCTGATTATTTAAAAAATTGCACACTACACATATTTAAAAGGAAATTAAATAAATTGCTACTAAAAATGTTATTATACAATTGATGAATTTTTGAATGACAAATCAATATGATTATAATACAATGATTTTCCTTGCGATTTTAATTTTCAAATTCTATTGCATTTTTGACTAATTATTAACTTATTATTGACGTTGTATTATTGACTAATTATTAACTTATTATTGACATTGTAATATTGACTAATTATTAACTTATTATTGACATTGTTTACCACTGAATGAACTTACAAATTGAATGATTTATATTTTTATTGACTATTTTATAATTTGATACTCGTTAAATATTTGATTTTTTAAGATTATTTCATCATTAATTCTACTATATAAAATTTTTGCATGCCTCACGGTAGGATGTACTGGATCCTTCTCTTACTTAACACCATACTTTTGTACCTACATTCATAGCAAATAAATTATTTCATTTCATTTCATTTCAATTCATTTCATAGCAATCATATTTGGTGTAAACATTGGTGGACCATTTTACGAATTGCCATACAAAACTGTCAAACAGGTAAATTGCGTGATATGAATTGCACACAGATCATATTAGGAATTGTCAGTTTGTGACCATTTTACGATTTTTAATAGGATTCACATCGTTATCCTGTTATGATTCTGCCAAAGTGGCCTTTTTAGGCCCCCAGGTTTACTGTTTAACAGTAAGTTGAACGACATGAGTAGCATAAAATATTACCTACAGCTAGGTTACAATATATTATTTGTCAGTGAGTCCCAAACTAGTCTGTATCTTGAGGCTCGGGATACGAATTCCAGTGTGGAGACTAGAAAGGAAAAAGAATTTGTGGATTCGAATTCATAAAACTGAGATTACGTTATCAAGGCAATATCTCAGGATATTTAATATCTTAGAATAGTACAGACGCCAGCAGGTCAAGCTACCCGAAACTGTCAAATTTTCCCAATCAACCTTGAAACTTAATGCTTTAGCAATAAAGTTGAAAATCTATTAAAGAAATTTGACAGATTGTAGTAGCTTGATGTGCTGGCGTCTGTACCTATCAAATTATTATCAAACCATTTGTTATCAATATTGTAACACATGTATTGTGAGAATGCTTACTATCAATATTTGTTAGTAAGCAAAACAATACTGATATCAAAATATTGATAAAGAAATGCATTCGTGTAAGATAAGCTAAGCGGTATCGGCCGCTACTGACGAGTTGCAGGTCGTGGGTTCGAACTTCGTACCCAGACAGGCGCTATACTTTGTGTAAATTATTTCATCACCACTGCTCTCAAAACGGTGCAGGAAAACATCGTGAGGAAACTAGCATGTCCTAGAACCGAAAAATTCGAAGACATGTGACATCTACCAACCCGTACCTATTGAAAGAAAAACCGGCTAAGTGCGAGTGGGACTCGCGCACCGAGGGTTCCGTACAATTTAAAATTATAAAAATATTTTTATTATATCATGTCCTTAACCAAAAATTTACGGTTTTCGCTATTTTTCCTTTATCTGTGCTATACGACGTTGCTTCGCACCAAATTTCAAGATTCTTAGTTCACGGGAAGTACCCTGTAGGTTTTGATTCCCTTGCGAGTGTCGAAAATTTGCGGCATAAACGGCTGTATCTTTTGATTGCGTTGGCTTAGATGTTTTTTCACAGCTCCAAGGGTCAGTAGACCTGAGTATTTGATATACATATAAATGTATAAGGGTTCCGTTTTTTCCTTTCGAGGTACGGAACCCTAAAAAGAAAGAAAATACATTTATTTAGCACAGACTACTAAAATACATACAATACACCAGATACAGACATCAGATCATCACTGAGCCCGCATGGTGGATTATGGCCGACTCCCTCTCACCGAGAGGCCTGTGTCCCAGCAGTGGGATCATTAGAGGCTGATTATGCTATGTCTGTCTGTATATACTCTGTGATAAAATACAAATCTTCTACTAAACTTCATATTATTTTGAGTTTGATATAATTATTATCATTCTCGTGATATATATTTAAGAAGTATGTGTGTATGTTTATTTGTATGTATATTCTAGTAATTTTTGTTTAGGATTTTTAGTGAATTGTTTTTGATTGTATTTATTATTTTTTTGTCTCCTTTACTATTTCACACGCTGTCTACATCTCTGTATCTATTGTCCTGTCTCGGGTATGCTGGAAGAGATTTCTTGTGAAATAAGCATCACCTCTGTACCTATTTTTTCTGTTCTGTTTTTCTTGTCTGTTTAAATATGTGGTGTTTAAATGGTAAATTAAAATAAATAAATAAACTGTTAGGTACCAAAAGTACGCGATCGTCAATATGGCACATTGCGTTTCATTACAAAATGATTTTTACTTTGGTCCAAGCCACGGAGCACAAGCTTAAACCTTCGAGCGAGTTTTTGTATTTCGTGCCTTATTCTGACCGTAAAAGTTCTTTTTTTTTCTACGTAATGACCCGGATTTAAAATCAGTTTATGTATTTTTGACTTTGTTGGAATACAGTTCAAAATTGGCTCGGTGGTGTAAACCTGGGTCTAAAGATCAACCTTGTTTTATGCGAGTCCATTTGCCTTCCTGTATGGTCCGTTGTGCTTCAGTTATGAAGGCACCTATAACGGATCAGTTTAAGCTTTCAGAAATCCTACTATCCTACTAATCCTATTTCCTACTAATGTTATAGACGTGAAAGTTTGTATGGATAGATGGATGGATGGATGTTTGTTACTCTTTCACGCAAAAACTACTGAACGGATTTGAATGAAATTTGACACATAGATGGTTTATAACCAGAATTAACATATAAGATACTTTTTATCCCGATACTTCCATGGGATCGAAACTTATGCGTGTGAAACCGCTGGCTGGGCGCAGCTAGTTATCTAATATATTTATTATCTATGAACATGTTTAAAGTCAAATTAATAAGTCATCATCATTCTCCTGCCCTTATCCCAATTTATTTGAGGTCAGCGGAGTTATCGACATAGCTTGCAGAGTAACCAAACTGAAGTGGCAGTGGGCTGGCCATGTCTGTCGAAGGATCGATGGCCGGTCTTGGGGTGGAGACCGCGTATCGGCAAGCGTAGTGTGGGACGCCCCCCCAGCTAGATGGACGGACGACCTAAAGAAGGTGGCTGGGGTAGACTGGATGCGGAAGGTGGAGGACACGGTGTTGTGGCGCAGTCTGGGAGAGGCCTATGTCCAGCAGTGGACTGAGATAGGCTGAGTTGACAGCGCAACATGTCTTTTTCTTCCATACTTCTCTATATTAGTCAAATTAATAAGTAGTGTAGAGTAAATGTTGTTGATTAGTTATACTCTCGAAAATGTTGAACAAACCGAATTGCTTTTTTTTTACATTGGTTCTTGCTTATGTGGTCCGTTCTGACTTCCCTTGCCCTATTTCAATATGGATCCTTGTATTTTTTTAATATACAGACTGGAAGGGACATTGACGCGCAACTTGTTACCATGGATTCAGTACATGATTCTAGATCCCCGTAAATAGGTCGAAAAATTTTGCCAGTTTAAAAAAAAAATTGCCCTTCCATACATTTTTTGACAGCGAAGGCATTTTTCTATGAAAAAGCAGATTTTTTTTTAGATAGGCAAAACCATGTGCTGACTTCATGGTTTCAGTTTGCGCGTCGATGTTCCTTACCATCCTGTATAAATGAATAGTAAAAATATGAATGCTTGGACAGTAATAATGATAACGTGACTCGCATTATTATTATGTTTATCATTAAATTACATTTAGATTAATGGGCAGCGCGCTGTTAGAATTAGAATTAATTATTATTAAATATTATGAAAGTTACTGCTGTAGGCTGAAATTATAAATAGACTTAGGTATCTACATGTTTTGATATGATTTCCTACAATTCCTGCAGTGGTGGTGAGTGGTAACGGGTCCAACTTACGAGTTGTAGCTCATGGGTTCGAACCCAGCCAGGTGCTTTACTTTGCGTAAATTGATGATCGTAAGCGTTCAAAGTTGATGATTGAGTCACGTGATCAACCGCCATTTTCATAATGGCGCTACAGGCCAGGCTTCATATAAAAATCTTCAAACCCCTTTCCAATTAGAATTTTAAACTGTATCCGGCGAAGTATTTGCATAAAACACGCTGCCTATCAATTATAGTAATATGTTTCATTTTGACAGTTCAACAACATTCATTGCGTTATTTATGCTGTTGTGAAGACACATTTTTCGAACATAATGAAGCAATATAGGATTAGTAATATCCTTCAAAATGAATCAGATTGAGATTGATAGTGTGTTACGCAATTAGGGTGCAGATCAATGAGGCTGTGCATAATTTCGGCGGGCCAACGCAGGGTGCGATGGTAAATACAATATGAAGTGACGAAGGAAATTTTTTTTTTGCGATGCGTTGCGTTACGGCCCGTTGTCGTGAGCGCTAGCCTTAATAAATCATAGTTTTGCGCAACATGACTAGTAAATAGAAACGTGAGAATATGTATTCAGCTCATTATAAAATTACGTTTTATCTTATTAAGAAAACCAAATTCATTCATATAATGGGTAGGCCTTAATACTGGCATTGTAATATCATATCATAATCGATTTTATCTTACCAAATATCTACGTCTAATTATATGTAGATTATACCTATGATTTCAAAATGACATAATGTTTTTTTTTTTTGTAGCGGTTTAGGCCGGTATAGCTAAATATTACTCCATACTCAATACGTACTCACTTTATTGCATTCCATATGTGTTACATAGGTAATGCGCGGTTTGATTAACTAGAAAATTGGTATAAATAATCTTTTAATCAAGTTATGAATACATCCCAAACGATTTTCCAAAATTGCAACCCTGTGGGGATGAAAAGCGGATACAGTTTATATGAAAAATCTTATTCATTTAGTTAATAAATTTGAAACTTGGCAAGAATACTCGCCTAAGTAAGTAATAAGGTTTCTCATTATAAGTTTTTCAAAACTACCCCACAATTTTTTTAAGGAGAGTATTTTACTATATGGTTTGATTAAGTAAAAAATTAGTATACATCATCTTTGAGTCAAATTATGGAAACATCGTTTTGAGAGCAGCGGTGATGATAATAATTTACACAAAGTAATGCGCCTGGCTGGGTACGAACCTGCGACTTACAACTCGTAAGTCAAATCCGATAGCACTGAGCCATCACTGCTCTTACAAGCTTCTACAGTTTTACAATAAATCCAGAAAATTAATGAATGTAAAAAAAAAAGAATAAATACAAGCATTCAATTTTAATAAATAATATCACAGCCAAGATTTACTTAAAATTACTTGAATTTCCAACAGACTCTTTCCTTTTGTCTCAGGTACAAATATAACACTGAAGAAGAACGCAAAAGCGCAGGCGCCAGAAAATATCCAGAAGACAACGCTAGGTCCCCACGCCGGCAACACGTAGCCGAATGCGGTTGATACTCCGAAACCGAATACCCAGCCGATAGTTACCGTGAAGGTACCACCGAAACCTCTGCAGGTGTCCGTGAACATCTCGCCGATAAATGTGTTGGGGATGATGCCAAAACCTGGAGAAGAAAGAAATAAGACATATTACATTTTTTTTACTTGACCGGCAAGAAAGGTCCTGATTAAGATAAAGTCAATCTGGGACAGTGGTCCAACTGCTCTGTCCAACTAGTTGGACCATGGGTCTTTACTGGGGGCAGTTGTCCAACTTTATGTAGATAAGCTCTTCCAGAAAAAGAAAAAGTGGTCGTCCAGGCCTGAAAAAGCTGGGCAGAAGTTGAACTGCATAGCTTTTTTGTTCTATGACTAAGTATAAAAAACAGTGCAGTTCAACTTCTGCCCTGCTATAAGAGCTGGTAGTAAGCCCCCAGTACTGAGAACCTACTCTCTAAGCCCGTCACTGAAGATACGACCCGTCCGACACTATCTCGATACGATATACGACTTTTCGGACGGGTTAAAATACATCGGGAGTAAGGACTGTCTAACCGTGTTCTTTCTAAGTTCGGGTCCCAAACAAATCTTATGTCCGTAGGAGACACGGACTAGGAAACACCCGTAAATACAGCCAAAACTACGGCTTTGGGCGTAGACCTACTGGTTCCGGTTAGACGGGTCGTGCGTGGGTGGGTGTAATTACAGGTACTTGACTTGACTTCGTCTCTAGGGTCGACAACGCGCGATGGCTCTGGTATCGCAGATATCCATTGATAGCTGGTTGTGACAACATACGCCACCTCAATCAATCAAATCAGCCCATTGCAGTCCCATGCTGAATATACGAGCTCACCTGCTCATCCGCAATTCAATAACATTAAATTAAGAAAAACCTACCTCCATAATAAGACATGAAGAACATCATAAGTGATACTAGTGAAAGCCATTGTAAGTCGTCAGCGATTGGGTAACCATTTTCGTACAAGAAGAAGTAGGTTCCAAGAGCAGCCTGAAAATATCAATAAAAATATGAGGGAAAGCAAAACTACAACAAACAATTAAGGTTGGTATGCCGAGATCTAGTCGGTGTTGGATGATGAATAGAGTCCTGCGCTTCCACCTCGCAAAGGTTCCTTCAGTGATTGCAGAGGCATCAAAAGCAGATGAAGAAGATCTATAGGCATAATCATTGCATAATCGGCCTATAATGTTCATACTGCTTGGACACAGGCCTCCTCTCCGTGAGAGGGAATGGGCCACAATACACCACGTAGGCCCAGTGCGGATTGGTGGATGGACGGTACTTCTTCGATTTTTATGGCTCTTGGACATGCCAGTTTCCGCACGATGTTTTCCTTTACCGTTTTGAGAGTAGTGGTGATGCAATTAAATACACAAAGTAGCCTGTCTGGGTTCGAACTCGCCACCTACAACTTGTTAGTCGGGGCGGATACCATTGGGCCACCACTGCTCCCCCAGATCTATAGGGCCATGGCAGGCTGTGGCATAAATATCCAATCTTACATGTTTATCTTGGAAATCAAACTATTTTTGCCTACTTATTATGATCAGGCTATAACATTCCCACTGCTGTGACACAGCGTCCTCTCTGTGAGAAATTCTGGATCCAGTGCGAGTTGTTAAATGAACAAATCATATTTTTTTGGAACTATTGGTTGGTTGGTCTCCCGTTTATAAAGTTAAACAAAACAAAGATCTTACCAAACTCAATGAACAAGCTGCTGTCGAGACCAACAATAGAGATTTCCTTCCAGTTCTATCAACAAGCACAGGCGCAATAGTTGCCGCGGCCATTTGTGTGACACCAATAATAATAGTGGATATATGCGACTCCAAATTCGATCCCGTCATGTCGAAAATTATCGTGACGAAGGAAGTCACAGCTATCACTCCACTCATCTGCTGCATAATGTTTAATACCACTATTATAAATGTAGCTCTTCTGTTCGACCTGATCGTATACATTTCCGTCAATTGGGCCATATTCGATTTCGGTTTTTCGTTGGCTTTAGCTACTATTTCGTCTATGTCGTCTTGTCTGCCAAGTGAAGCAAGATTTTCCATCGCTTCTTCTCTTTTGCCTGAAATAATATATTTCTTTTATATTTTTTTATAATACCTATTATGGCCCCTAGAGAGGGATCTGACTTGCGTAAAGAATACCATCATGTAAATGTATTACAATCAAAAGTTCCTAATTAAATAAAGAGAAAAAAAAATGTATTACAATATACGCACTCAAAAGAATAAAATAATTCTTACCCTTCATAACTTGATAAACAGCAGTTTCAGTTACGAAGATAAATACTAACACAATGTATAGACCGCATATAGCCGCTCCTAGCCAGCACACTGCCGCGTAAGATATAAACGGTCCTACTGAATACACTATCACCGTTCCGAAAGTGTTAGAGAATCCTGTCAGAGTTAACAGTGTGCCTCGAATTCTTGTTGATCTGAAAGAAGAAAGTAGTATTAATGTTGATGCTATTGCGTTAAAACCTGAGTTTGATCCTCAGGTCGGGCTGATTTAGGATTTGCTCAGTGGTACCCTAAAGTCTAGGTTTATATACCGCTAATGGATCGTCCCCTATTAAGGTGGAACTATACCTGCGCATATGCACTGACAGCGCGGTTCGCGTTCACTTAAGAACATAATATGGACTCGTTTCGAAGTAGTGTCTGCCTACAGGTAGTCAGAAACGGAAAAAGGCGTGATTTTATGTATGTATATGTATGTATGTAATATAAATGTATTGGTACTCACGCAAACTCTCCAATGTAGACAAGAGTTGTAACAAATATGACTCCGTTGCCTACTCCCACCAGAGCACGGCCTGCATATATCATTGCCAAATGATTGGCAAAGGCCATCAGAACGTAGGACAACATGACAACGCCTCCTCCAAGATATAGGCAAGGTTTTCTGCCTATCACGTTACAGAGATATCCTGAGAGGTAGGGACCTGAAAGATGAAGAAAAACGGGTTGCACTCCGGGAGTGCCGGCAGAAGTGAAAACTTGAATTATTAACGTTGTGCATTTTTGATATTTTGGAATGCGGTCTACTCTCCCCCCGTCTTACGAATTTTCGATCAGGTCACGTGTCCTGACGCGAGCTCCAATATCTTACGAATTTTCGATCAGGTCACGTGTCCTGAGGCGAGTTTAACATTTTTTACCCATCACAACAAAAGTGCACAACGCCGCTAAAGAAGTTTTCACTTCAATAATTTCGGTTGTTATTGGTCAAACATAAACTTCGGCCTAAGCCTCAGCTGCGGCAGCGAGCATTCATACCACCTGCTCCTCAGTTCGGAGGCCGCCTCGCCCCTCTGCGCCTACGCGGGCTTAAAGTACACTCTAGGGGTAGGGCAGACAAGACTACGTGGAGTCGGTTTTGCAGCGATTCGGTTCTGTCATTTAAAAATGCTATTTTATAGAAATAGCAATATGCCCTAATATATTGCTTTCTTCTAGTTTCACCACTTTCTTAACTTTAAAGTGTAATTTTTATTAAAATGGGTAAAACAGGCAATATTGTTATTATTTTATTTTTATTATTTGTGTCTAGCTGACATCTGAATAAAGCAATCGTTTTAAAAAAATGTTGGCAAATTCCTATGAATCTGCCAACATTAAAGATTAAAAAAAAAATGCCTGTTTTACCCATTTTGATACAAGAAACTAGAAGAAAGCAAATTTTTTTTTTTTTTAAATATCCATGGGGCCCAGGGCCAAATAAATTAGGGCTGAGTAAGTAGCAGAAGACCCCACCTATCCACCATTTTCGTATGTTTAACGTTCTGCCAAACACCCTGTATATTATAGTATAGCAAGCTACCACACACGGGAGCACATACGTGACGTCATCACGTCATAGAAATATATATTATAACTGCATGTGGTGTGTGGTGGTGATGGTGGCACGGTGAGAGTGGGTAGTGTTGGTGTGGTGGTGATGGGGTGGTGGTGGTTGTGGTGGTAGTGCTGGTGGTGTAGTGGTGGTGGTTGGGTAAGTGAAGTATTTGATGTGTGGTGTGTGTAGTGTCTTAGAGTGTTCAATAAATTTTTCAGAAAAGCAAAATGGGAATTATTTGATGTTACTTTTTTTTAAATACATGCCTTTTTTTTTACTCACCCGCGAAGCATCCAATAATATAAATGGACACCACCCAGGATGCTTCTCCATCGGTAATGGCATTGTCCAAGGGTGTCTCGTCAGGATTCTGCAGTTTGGCCAGCACTGGTGCTGCCCAGCCAAGAGTGAAGCCTATAGCTAACTGGCCTATGTATACTGAAATAATTACATTTTTTTTCATGACAATGTGACTGTAATAGCCAGCTTTTAAGAAATGATGTATACGAGTTAATATTTATATAATAGTACTATGTATACCTAGGAGTATATAAAGAGATTTTAATTTTAATTTATCATAGTTGCAAATTAAATTACTTAATTTTATTTGACAGTACGAAGTTATTTACAATGTAAATTGTGAGTTTTATATTAGTTGCAAAATAAATGAAATATTTTTAATTAAAAAATAACATATTAATTTAAAAAAATATGTACTCGTATATCATTATTATTTGTGATAGTATGAAGATATTTATAGATAGTGGGTTTTTTATTAAAAAAATAAATAAAAAGAAAATTTATTTTTTACTCATTCTTTTTAATCATTTTTTTTTTGGGATTTTATAGTTTTTTCTAAATATTTAAAATTACGTTGGAACTTACAGCATGCTGCTATAAAAAATTGTTTACTTAAAGTGGTATTGGTTTTGGCTCCCATTACACAATTTTCACTTTACACTACTTATATATATTTTATTTTATCTAAACGGCACTTATCTTCATTCGCACACCGCATTGAACTGACTTACTTGTATGTTTCCTTAGAATATATCTTATATTTCTTTGTGAATCAACTTGCAGGATTCTTTTAGATTATCAATAAATTAGGGATCGGCGGCAATTTAAAAATTTAAAACAACGTTTTTGCAACTCACATATAATTATGTGACTTGCAAAAATGTTTTAAAACTTACGTCCTCAACGTTCCTACGTCACAACCATGCACCAACTATGCCCGTTCGCGCTAACCGTCAGGCAAACTAACAAATATTGAGAAAACTGAAGAATAATAAGTAAAAATCACACGCGCTTGCGATGAAGTTCCTGACGGTACTGCTGACAAGGCAAAGCAGCGCTACAATAGGCAGTTGGGTAGGAGACGAGCATGTAGAGCATGCACATTTGTGTATCTTTTTTTTTTTTTGGGACTGTCATCTTGTCGTTCAACGTAGGAGGCGGAAGTCTGCTAAACCGGACTTGCCTGTGAATGCCTTAATGAATTAAGGCTTTCAGGCAGGGCGCATGTGTATCTCTATTACTTAATATTTTATACGTTTCTTTAGCAAGTCGCTTCCTCGTCCGCGGTGGGGCAGGAACCTAGAAGCCTATTTGTCAGTAGCCGCTCGGCTTACCCCCTTGAGGAGTACAGGCGTGATATTATTTTGTGATGAAACTAGTAAATAATTTTGCAAAATAAACATATTTTGTGCGACAATATAATAAAAAAATGTGCGGAATCACTTACGACAAATTCGCAACCGATTGGTCGAATTTATCGTCGGTTTACAAATTTTTGTCAGTCATCCTATTATCTTAAAATACTGATAAAAATAATAAATCGGTAGGTACAAAGACGGTACGGAGGCACCACACGTTGACGAAAATGAACGGTGAATACTTAGCTTACCTCCAAACGAACAAGTAAAAAACCGTTTAACCATACAGGGTCAATAATATCTATCCCATAAAATGGTTTTCTTAGGTATTCCTAACATGAGTTTATCTATTCCATAGTGCTACTGGTTCGCTTACCTCTAAGTCTAATTAAACCAGTAAATAACCATTAAACCATACTCGGGATAATAATACCATGGAAAATAAGGTATTCATAACATGGGTTTATCTATTCCATAGTGCCGAACATATAAAACTTCGTTGAACCATGTCCGTTTCCCTGGATTATGGATTATTCAGGACTAAACTAATATCCCTGGATATTAGTTTAGTCCTGTCAAATACAGACACTCCATAGATAGTTTAGACGTGATTAAAAACATGGCTACTAAAAATACGTCAATTTAAGTCAGGCGCTGACTAATTTGAGAGGACTAAACTAATATTTATCTTCTGCCCTTTTCTTAATGAAATAGAAAGAAAAAAAAACTAATTTAGTCTAGTAGTAGTAGTAGTGTAGTGTAGTTTAGTGTAGTAGTATTTTTCTTTCTTTTCTTTCTTTCTTTCTTTTCTAGTTTGTGAACAAGGTAATCGGCGCCACTATCTTATATCTCACGATATCTTAAATGAGTACCTATCAAATTGTTATCAAAAACATTTGTTATCAATATTGTAACACCATGCGTAAGCATTTTCCAATATTTGTTGTCATTAGTATGCAATACAGCCAGTAGTAATATCAAAATATTTATAAAGAAATGCAGTCTTGTAAAATATGTAGATTGAATTTGAATGATCATTGAATGATTATTGAAACATTGAATGACTTTAAAGTTTTGACAGCTACGTTTATGCGAGTCCATTTTGCCTTCCTGTTTGGTCCGTTGTGCCTCGCCTATGAACGTTAAATGGACCAATTTAAGCTTTTAGAAATCATCTAATATCTTAATCATCTATGAACATTTTGAAGTCCAATAAATAAGTAGCGTAGAGTAAATGCTGTTGAATGTTGAATAAACCGGACTATTTTTTTTTTACATTGGTTCTTGCTTATGTGGTCCGTTCTGACTTCTCTTGCCCTATTTCAATATGGACCCTTGTTTTTTTTAATATACAGGTGGAAGGGACATTGACGCGCAACTTGTTACCATGGATTCAGTACATGATTCTAGATCCCCGTATATAGGTCGAAAAATTTTGCGAGTTTAAAATAAAAATTGCCCTTCCATACATTTTTTGACAGCGTAGGCATTTTTCTATGAAAAAGCAGATTTTTTTTTAGCTAAGCAAAACCATGTGCTGAATTCATGGTTTCAGTTTACGCGTCGATGTTCCTTGCCACCCTGTATAAATGAATAGTGAAAATATGAATGATTGGACAGTAATAATGATAACGTGACTCGCATTATTATTTAATGCATTTCATTCATTTTTATCATTAAATGACATTTGGCAGCACGCTGTTAGATTTCGAATTAATTGTTGCGAAATATTATGAAAATTACTGTTTCGTAATAATTAATTAGTTAGTAGGCTGAAATTGTGAATAGATTTAGGTACCTATACGTACGACTTGTAGGTTGTGGGTTCGAACCCAGCCAGGTAATTTAATTTGCGTAAATAATTTCGCTTTCCAAATGGTCCCATAAAATTTTTATCAAAATCGTACAAGCGGTTTTTGAAAAAATATCACAACAAAAAAGTGAAAAATAAAAACTTTTTTACAAAAAAAAAAAAACAACCGACTTCCATAAAAACACTAGAAAGTGAAAAAGAACTTTAATTTCGGAAGTTGGTGGCGAAAAACGAAATACAAAAGCCAAAGACACCGACTTCCGAAATTAAAGTTCTTTTTCACTTTGTAGTGTTTTTTATTGAACACTATTCCTATATGATATTATATCCTATTTCATTCACAACAAATTTCATTTTTTTAAATAAAAATATATTTAATATTTACAATCACAAAACTAGAAAGAAACTCAAGTAGGTTGATGGAATTAAAATAATAAAGCCCTATCGCGTGCTTACGTACCGCGCGACTTTAGGTAATTATTTAAAAAACAGGGCCGAGTCACAATATTGTTGGATGATATACTGCGTTAGCCGATTCACGGTCTACAAATATGACATACCCAAATTACGGTCGTTGGTTATACGGCTAATATGGTCAACTTATTACCACTTCAGTTTGCTGATTCAGCGGGATATAGCGAATACTCCGAATCTCTGATGGATCACGTCATTCTGGATTCACTCCCACAGAGAGAAAACTGTCAATGTTTTGGGGTAGGACCACAAAATTTAAACGAAATTTACTAATAAATAAATAGGTATCTAATATCACAGTCATTATTTAAAACTAATCATTTGCCTAAGAGCTCTTGAACTTCTAAAAGACTCTTTCCTTTGGTTTCAGGTACAAAAACTATACTGAAGAGGAATGCAAATGCACAAGCGCCAGCAAATATCCAAAAGGTAACACTTGGTCCTAATGTTGGCAACATGTAACCGAATGCGATTGTTACTCCGAAACCGAACACCCAGCCGATGGTTACTGTGAACGTTCCACCGAAACCTCTGCAAGTGTCCGTGAACATCTCGCCGATAAATGTGTTGGGGATGATGCCAAAACCTGGAAACAGAAGAACTCAGTGATATTTTGTGGCGGACACACAGGAAGAGGCTCCCAAGGAGACATTTTAGATTGAATATTATGCAGCGTATGAACTTGACTACAATATGGGATTTTTTTTACATTATGAGAATTATGGGAATTATTAATTTTGACTTAATTCAAAATTAATAGTACGTATAGTTTTTATTATATTTGTTGGTATATTGGCGTGGCTAGCTGACATATGGCAAATAATTTAATTTAATGTTCTGTTTATATACAATTAAATATTTTCTAACTGAACAGAGCTGCTGGGGAGTTTGTTGCGCCACTTCTTCTCCCCAGCGAAAGCACTAGGAAGTGGTGAAGGGCGGGCGTTTTGGGGGACTGTCTTTTGTAATTTTGACGTTCGAAAAGTGCTGATTCTCAGCCTATTTTGAATAAATGACTTTTGATTTTGGAATAAAATATATGAATCAAAAAAATACTCCCGATTTTAAATTCGCCACGTTACCTTGCATAACTTTAAAATAATTCGCGTAAAAAGTAGCACAAACACAAGGGCGTTAAGTAATGATTATTAAAACGTCTCTTAACTTTAAGCAACGCTTATAAAAATACCCGGTTGTTTAGCTCATGTTGTTGAAGTTAAAAGATTTCTTTAAAGCTTGATCAGCCCCGAACAAAATCACATGAGAATTACCAAGATCAAAAAAAATAAAAAAATAGGCTTACCACCAAAATAAGACAGGAAGTAAAGCATAATTGACACTAGCGCGAGCCACTGTAAGCTGTCAGCTGATGGATGACCAGTATTGTACAGGTGGAAGTAAATCCCAAGAACAGCCTGAAAAATAACAATCATAAGCTGGTGGAAAGCAAAACTCAGAACTGTTTAAGCATCTAGATTTAGGTTCTATATGGAATGGAAACCATGATGGCAATCCAATTATCATTAAAATATCCACTTAAATTGTTTCTATCGTCATGTTTGGGGCTGAAACGGACAACCGGGGTACGTCCAGTACCTACGGTCGTACCTGGGACAGTCTCCCACGTTTTGACGTATGCTCTGATGTACTACTTCTGAGTCGGGTGACTCCGCTGGTAACATACGTCCCACGCACCCCTGAATGCGTAGTCTGTACAATTACTAGGAGGGCTTCTTGGAGACGGGCAGCGAAGAGGCGGTGAATAAAAGAAGATTTTCTTGTTGATATTTGCTTGCAGATTTCGGCTTCTTGCTTGTAGTGTTGCCTCTTCGACGGCTGAGCTGCGACTGACTTTTCGTCAAAAACTGCGCTCTATTTATACCGGCCTAAGTTCCCTTAAGGCGGACCGTGTATTTTGAGCCCTTTTTTACCGTGATTTTCGCTAAGCCGAAATCTGTCAAGCCCTTGTTTTATTTATTTTTCCTTATTATTTCCTTACAATTTTCACATATAATATTCCTTACATAATCCTTAACCTAATTACAGCTTAATAATTAACTTAATTATTCACAATAAAAAGTTTCTAGAAGAAAAACTGTTCAAATTCTCAACTTGGTACATTTTGATTATAAAAAATTCTTTATAACTTTGGAACCCGTGGTCCGATTTTTATAAATCAAACGGTATTATCGTTTTTATATCTAGACCTTTCATTTAAAACAAAAATTATTAAAATCTACCCACAAACAAAAAAGTGATTTTCCAAGTTACGTAATTATGTATGAACAAAAATTTTACTTATTGGAATCCTTTCAAAAACAGTCTTATCCGTTCGAGATACAAAATCTAATAACAAATATCGACAACAAATACTAATTAGAATTTAGAAAACATAAAATAAATCTCTTTAAAGTTTTAACTATGAACATAGAATTATTTACATTACGTTTTCTTTGTAGCGGTCCCTCCACTACTTGCGCCCTGGTACCCAGATAGGGTCTCGTCGCCGACATTCTCCCCCTCGTGCGCAGCACCGTCCTCCTGGCTCGGCGAGACTCCCGGCACCAACAGCACCACTCTCGAACTGGGTCTTCTCAGCACTCCACCTCGTGTCTCGATGTCGACGATTCTGGTCCGCCCGTCTGGTCCCGGATACACCCGCTGAATTCTGCCGCGCGGCCAGGTGCATCTTGGTAGGCTGTGGTCGACGATCAGGACGACGTCCCCGACGTGCAGGTCTGTGGCGCTGCTCCTTCCCGTCGTTTTTCTTGGCAGCAGAGTGGGCAGATATTCTCGCAGCCAACGTTGCCAAAAGTGGTCGGCAAGTCGCTGCGTTGTCTTCCAGGTGTGCCTGCCCACGAGCTCGTCGTCTTTGAAGCTGCCGATTCTCGTTGCGCCGCAGGATCGCCCGAGGAGGAAGTGATTTGGAGTGAGTGCCTCCTCCTCAGGGTTCTCGGAGAGGTGGGTGAGAGGCCGAGAGTTGACTATGTGCTCGGCCTCTAGTAGGAGGGTATGTAAGACCTCCTCTCGTGGATGCTTTTCGTTGAGCGTGGCGTTCAGTGCGGTTTTTATTGATCGCACCAAACGCTCCCATGCGCCTCCCATGTTGGGCGCACCAGGAGGGATGAACACCCACCGCACGCCGATCTTCTCTGCTTCTGAGGTGAGGTCTTCTTTCTTCAGGTTGTCTAATGCTTCTTTCAGTTCTTTACTTGCGCCGACGAAGTTGGTTCCGTTGTCGGAGTAGATGGTCTTCGGCATTCCTCTTCTTGCGGCGAATCGTCGTAGCGTCATGATCATGCTGTCGGTGGAGAGGGAAGGAGTGAGCTCAATGTGCACAGCTCTTGTAGTTAAGCATGTGAATAGAGCACCCCATCTCTTTTCTTGACGTCTTGCTACGGTGATCATCATTGGGCCGAAGTAGTCTACCCCGGTGCACGTAAAGGGAGGGTTACTGTGCATCAATCTTTCTTTGGGTAAGTTGCCCGTTGGTAGTTCTTGGGGTCTTGCCTTCTTCGTTTTGCACCACTGACATTGATGCTGAACTGATTTGATTGCTGACCTCAGTCCCAGTACCCAGAAGCGTTGCCTTACTTCGTTCATCACTGTTGCGTGGTTTCCGTGGTTGAAACGGCAGTGGAACTCTTCGATGATGAGTTGTGTTATCTTTTCCTTGCTATCGAGCACTATGGGACGTTTGTAGTCTCTGGTTACGCCCTGTATTGCGTCGATTCTTCCTTTCAAACGCAGAAGACCTTCTTCTAGTACCACGTCGAGCCTCTTCAACTTGCTGCTTCCTTCTAGCTGCTTCCCTTGTTCTAGACGTCTGATGTCTTCTTTGAAGCTTCTCTCTTGACTTCCTTTCAGTAGCAAAGTCTCAGCTTGTTCCAGCAAGTCTATGCTTAACGGTACGTAGTTCCTTTCCATTATCTTTCTTGAAGACTGTTGTCGTTTCTCGACAGTTTTCTTCTTCTTTCCTTTCGTGTTTTTCCAGACGGGATCTTCTTTGCTGACATTGACCTTTTCTTTTGTTCTGCAGAGTTGTATGAACTGCAGTACTCTTGCTGTGGCTCGCCAAAGTCTCTTCCATGATGAAAACCTCTCAGGATCTGGCGATGGGTGAGTGATGCTGGCTGTTGTCGCGACGTCTTTTGTCTTCTCTTCGCCGGTGGTTTCCTTCTTGAATGTTCTTGCTTCAGGCCAGTAGGTTTCTTCTTTTCTTAAGAATTCTGGGCCGGTGTACCATCGGTGATTGCAGTCGAAGTTCTCTGGTACGTCGCGTGTCGAATCATCTGCCGGGTTCTGTGCTGTAGGCACCCATCTCCAATCTTGAGGCCTGGTGAGATCTTCTATTTCGGCTAGACGGTGAGCCACGAACGTTTTGAAGGTTCTCGGGTCTGTCTTGATCCAGGAGAGCACGATGCTGGAGTCTGTCCAGAATGTTTTCTTTACAATCTTTAGATCCATTTCTTCTTCTACTGCATGTGCTAATCTGCTTCCAAGGAGAGCTGCCTGTAGCTCCAGTCTTGGGATCGATACCGGCTTCAATGGCGTCACTCGTACCTTCGCTGCCACCAAGCTGACGTGGTATGCTCCGTTGGTATCTTCTGTTCGCCAGTAGACTGTGGTTGCATACGCTGTTTCGCTCGCATCTGTGAACGTGTGCAACTCGCCCTCGGTGCGATGTGGCGCCAGACATCTTGGGATCTGAAGATCTTGTAGTAGCTTCATCTTTTCTAGATATGTTTTCCAAGCTTCGTGTTCCTTTTCTTCGATTTCTTCATCCCAACCGACGCCGCTTCGCCACACATTCTGAAGTAGCTTCTTTCCTTGGACGAGGACCGGTGATGCTAATCCTAATGGATCGAAAGTCGACATCACTGCGCTGGTGACTTCTCTCTTCGTAGGCACCTTGAAACCCTTTGCTATTTCTTCTGGAGTGTTCCGGAGGTTTGCTCGGAAGCCGATGGAGTCCCTTTCTGTGAACCAGCGTAGTCCCAGTGTCTTTTCTTCCTTCTCACCAAGGTCCACTTCTGTCTTCTCGGTTGTTTCAGTCTTCACGCCTTGCAGCAACTCAGGTTGGTTTGATGCCCATCCTCTGAGTTCGAAGCCTGCCTTCTTGTGTATGAAGTCCACCTGCGCTGTTATCTTTCTGAAGTCCTCTTCTGAATGGAAGCTGTGTAAGTAGTCGTCCATGTAGTGGTTCAGCTCGACTGCCCTTGTTGCCTC
Organism: Apamea crenata; assembly: GCA_949629185.1. Classification (NCBI taxonomy): domain Eukaryota; kingdom Metazoa; phylum Arthropoda; class Insecta; order Lepidoptera; family Noctuidae; genus Apamea; species Apamea crenata. The sequence continues at coordinate 3,713,018 of OX451375.1, forward strand.
TGGATACTGTTCCTTGTAGTCCGCTGCGTTTCGGTTCTTCACGTAGATAGCTGTGCTCGGAGATGATGTTGCACCGAAGATAACCGATGTCATCCTATACTTCTTCGGCGATACGTCACGCTGATCTCCACGCCACAGGAACCTCAGGCTGTTTCTGTCTTCCGGCCTGATACGAACTTGTAGAAACATTTCCTTGATGTCGGCTGCCACCGCTAGGGGTCCTTGTCGAAACCTTAGTAGAACACCGAAGAGCGACTGTAGTAGATCCGGTCCAGGCAGTAGAGCGTCGTTGAGGCTTCTTCCTTTTGACTTGGCTGCAGCGTCGAATACTATCCTTATCTTCTTCTTTAATGGATGAACCACGGAGAAATGAGGGAGGTACCATAATTTCTTGGAGTCTTCTTGTTCATCAGGTGCTTCTTCTGCGTACTTGTTGTCGATTAGGTGCTGGATCTGCTTGCCGTATTCTGCCTTCAATTCAGGATTCTTGTCAATTTTCTTTTCGATGTTGATTAATCGGTTCCTGGCAGACGTGTAGCTCTCTGGCATTTGTTCTTCTTCGTTCTTCCATAGAAGTCCAGCTTCGAATCGACCGTCTTCGAGTCTTCTGCAGGTCTTTTCTAGGATGGTGAGTGCTCTTCCTTCTGCATCTGTAGTAGGTCTTCTTGGTTGCACACCAAGTGCTTCGATCGCGAAGTGATCCTTGATGGCTTGATGCATCTCTTCTTCTGGTGTGCTGACATGTAGACATGTGTTCAGGAAGTGTACCGGTTTCGCACCTCCGATGTCTGACCCGTGGAGCACCCATCCAAGTCCTGTTCTTGAAGCAACTGGTTCTCCTGGTTTTCCTCTCTTCACTTCTTGAGTCACGATTAACTCCCAATTATCTTGACCGATGAGCAGTTGTGGTGACTCCCCTTCATAATATAGAGAGTCGGCGATCTTCTTCAAATGTTGATAGTCTTGAATCTTCTTCTTATCTAGGAACTGTGGTGCAAGCTTTAGGTCGTCGATGGTGCGGACTCTCCTCAGTGTCTTCTTGACTTCTTGATGGACTCCTTTCACTGTAAGGTCCAGCATCTGAGAATCCTTCTTCCTTATCAGCCTGCCTCCCACTGTTTCGATGACCAGTTCCTCCTTGTTTCCATGAGCGCCGACTTCTTGTGCCACCTTCTCATCTAGAAGTGACACGGTTGATCCTTCATCCATAAGGGCCAATATTCTTTTGGATCCTTTCGACCCGAAGACTTCTACTGGAACGATCTTCAGGTATGCTCTTGCGTTGTTGACTGCATTCACTGATGCCGGGACACTTCTCTCTTCTTGTGGTGTCTCAATTCTTCTTGCCTCCGAGGTCCTTTCTTCTGACTCGACGTGCAGCAGATGATGATGCCACCTCTTGCATTCTTTGCATGGTGGTTTTCTGCAACTCTCCTTCCTGTGTTTTCCTTGTAGACATTTGAAGCAGACGCGATTCTTCTTGACCATCGCCCACCGTTCTTGCACCGACATCCTCTGGAACTTCTGACATTCGACAAGAAAATGTTCGCCCTCACACATGGGACAGGTCTTCTCTCGTTGTCTTGTATCCTTTTCTTTGAAGTTCTTTTCCTTCGTTGAATGCGTTGCTTGACGATTGGTCTTCTTGAATCCGCTTTTCTCTTCTGATGTTGCGAATGCTCCACATTTGTCTGCTTCTGTGTTCAGGAACCTGGATACCAGCGTTAGGTTGGAGAAGTCGCCTTCTTCTGATGCTGCTGTGAAGTCGTACCATCGGAACTTGAGAACCGTCGGCATCTTCTCTGTGATTTGTTTCACCATCTCCGGTGAATGCAGGTACTGTGGTTTCTTCAGTCCTTTTATTGCTGCTACGCTGTTGTTGATCTGGCTCGCGAAGATGCAGATGTCTCTTGGATTTTCTGAAATCTTCGGTAGTGTCTTGACCTTCTCCAGTTCTGCCAGTACCAGCGCATCAGGTCTTCCGTATCTTCTTCTGAGGGCTTGCATCACTTCTGATGGAGAGGCTTCAGAGTATAGCAGACTCTTGATGGCTTCTCTTGCGTTGCCCTTCAGTGCTCTTCTTAGGCGTGCCATATTCTGGACTTCGTTGAACATCGGTGCTGTATCTTCATAGACAACCTTGAAGGCCAACCACTCGCTGCTGTTGCCGTCGAAGTAGGGTAGCTCGTGGATGTAGCTTGGCTGTGCTGCTGGTCCTCCTCTTGTGGAAAAGGCTTCTTTCAACGCAGTCGCCAGTGCTTGAATCTCGATCGTAGCTCCTTTCGTTGAAGAGTTCTCTTCAGGCTTCATCTTCTGTGGCTCTTCTGTGGTGTGTTGACCTCGTCGCTCTGGTTGTTCCTTGTTGCTATCTTCCAGTACTGATGACTCGATCCAGTTCTGCACCTGTGCTGTTCTTTCTTCCTGGTCTTCATCATCAACCACGGAGTCCTCATCTTCATATTGTGTCATCTCCAGTCTGACACGGGCTAGCTTCGCCGCAGCCTGTGCTTGCTTCAGCTCCAGACGTGCTAATTCTTCTCTGGCTTCCAGCTCGCGTCTTCTGGCCGAGGAGCTCGTGGTCTTCGTAGACCTGGCACGACGACTGACCCCCTTCGGCTTCAAGGTTGCAGCTGTACTGCGAACACCCTTTTCCGGGACATCTTCTGGGGTCTTCTTAGTCGTTTCCTTCTGTTTGGCATCCTTCTTCTGTTCATCCTTCTTGGATGATGCCGTGGTCACAGTTTCAACCGTTGTCTCTGTTGTCGTGGTCCCCTCCGTTGTCGTTGTACCCGAAGAAGTGTTCGTGCCCGATGAGGCTGTTGTAGCTTCTGATGACGCTGATGCTGACGCTGACGCAGACGTGACCCCTTCTGACCCTGACGCTTCGACTGTCGCGTCCTCATTGGTAGGACGGGACGGGGGGCGTGAGGGGGCATCCTTCTGTGACCTGGTTACTGGCATCTTGCAGTCTTCTTATCTTCTGGCCTCTTCTGGCTTCTTCTGGCTTCTTCTGCAGGGATCCGACGCTCGAAGGACCAATTGAAACGGACAACCGGGGTACGTCCAGTACCTACGGTCGTACCTGGGACAGTCTCCCACGTTTTGACGTATGCTCTGATGTACTACTTCTGAGTCGGGTGACTCCGCTGGTAACATACGTCCCACGCACCCCTGAATGCGTAGTCTGTACAATTACTAGGAGGGCTTCTTGGAGACGGGCAGCGAAGAGGCGGTGAATAAAAGAAGATTTTCTTGTTGATATTTGCTTGCAGATTTCGGCTTCTTGCTTGTAGTGTTGCCTCTTCGACGGCTGAGCTGCGACTGACTTTTCGTCAAAAACTGCGCTCTATTTATACCGGCCTAAGTTCCCTTAAGGCGGACCGTGTATTTTGAGCCCTTTTTTACCGTGATTTTCGCTAAGCCGAAATCTGTCAAGCCCTTGTTTTATTTATTTTTCCTTATTATTTCCTTACAATTTTCACATATAATATTCCTTACATAATCCTTAACCTAATTACAGCTTAATAATTAACTTAATTATTCACAATAAAAAGTTTCTAGAAGAAAAACTGTTCAAATTCTCAACTTGGTACATTTTGATTATAAAAAATTCTTTATAACTTTGGAACCCGTGGTCCGATTTTTATAAATCAAACGGTATTATCGTTTTTATATCTAGACCTTTCATTTAAAACAAAAATTATTAAAATCTACCCACAAACAAAAAAGTGATTTTCCAAGTTACGTAATTATGTATGAACAAAAATTTTACTTATTGGAATCCTTTCAAAAACAGTCTTATCCGTTCGAGATACAAAATCTAATAACAAATATCGACAACAAATACTAATTAGAATTTAGAAAACATAAAATAAATCTCTTTAAAGTTTTAACTATGAACATAGAATTATTTACATTACGTTTTCTTTGTAGCGGTCCCTCCACTACTTGCGCCCTGGTACCCAGATAGGGTCTCGTCGCCGACAGGGGCTATTTCGGGTGGCATTTATTTATAGAAGATGATCCTCAGAAGATGTTCTTGTTAAGCCGATTCTCGTTCTACATGACCTATGTCGCTTTTGAAACTGTGGAGAATATAACTGCAGTGGCGATACAAATCGATCTGTTATTATTGTTATTTAATTCTGAAGCGCCTACCGATTTGTACAGATTTATTTTATGCTGGACAGTGTCTCTTCAAGTTGCTATTTTCAATGTTTAAACTTTCTATATCACTGTTTGTTATTTGCAATTCCATGTTTAATTTGTTAAGGTTATCTTTGATTTCCGTGATTTCGTCTCTGTTTATGATGTTTGGTAAACTCTGATATGAAATGTCCAATTCATACTCACTGTCATGGAAATCCAAACTTCCATGTTTTTAGCAACAAATCTTGAAAAACATTTACTTACATAAAGCAATTCACGTTTCTGGTTTGGTATTCCGTTTAAAAAGGTTAGAGCAATATGTTGCAATTTGTATAACGCCTGTTGAATTTTGAAAGCAATCTGGTTGCTACAACTTTGTTACACAACTGCTTATGGAGTTTACGATGTATGTTTGATATTTGCGGGTATTCGTAAAAATATATAATAAATATTGTTGACAAGATACATTTTTTTTAACGTTTTACCAATAAATCGTACCACAAACGTAAACACTTATATTGTAATAGTTCACTAATCACTCTAATTGTCCAGTCACATAACATAATTAAGCCTTCTTAGTTGTATACTCTGCTACTGTACAGAATCTGATGCAGCTCAATACCAGTATTATAGTACATGGAGTGACTGCCATCATTACACAACACGGAGCAACCATATTTCAAATTCGAAGAGACAAACAAGTTCTTAGAAGTAAAACTAAATAAAGATGATCATAATCTTACCAAACTTAATGAACAGCCAGCCGTAGATACCAACAACAAGGATCTCCTTCCAGTTCTATCGACAAGGATGGGCGCAAAAATGGCAGCAACTACTTGAGTAACACCAGTTATGATAGTAGATATATGTGACTCCAGAGCCGATCCACTCATGTCGAAAATAATCGTAACAAAAGACATCACAGCTATGATTCCACTCGCTTGTTGTAGAATATTCAATGATATTATTATAAACGCAGCTTTTCTATTAGACTTAACTGTATACATCTCAGTCAATTGAGCCATGTTTGATCTTGGCTTTTCCTTTGCTTGTGCTACAATTTCTTCTGTGTCGTCTTGTCTGCCAAGTGATATGAGATTCGCCATTGCTTCATCTCTTTTGCCTGTAATGAGAGATAGTTTTTTTTAAAAACGTTTCGTTCTTTCTTTTAATTAATTAAATTCATTTTTGTCTCTACGATTTTCGTATTCTGTAGGTACTTTACGGACATCATCATCATTACGGTCAACCTTTCCAAACCCAGTGTTGGCTATAACTAGCGTTTAGCGTATTTAGATCTATCTTTCTTATAATATAAAAATGAATCGCTGAATGTGTTGCTAAGCGAAAATCTCGAGAACAGCTGAACCGATTTCACTATTTTTTTTTTTTAGAATATTCCTTGTAGTACGAGGATGGTTCTTACGAAAAAAAAATGTAAGAAAGTTACTTCAAGCGGACGAAGTCGCGGGCAAAAGCTAATAATATATAAATATATCATTTTCTGTATAAGGTCCGATGTTTTGATCCGTAGTTAAACTCAACCAATTGTTAAAAATAGTAACTGATGGTTAAAATTTTGCAAAATGTGTTTTTTGATCAATTTTCTCTCTATCTCTATAAATATATATACAATAATCTAATGGTTATTTTTTTATCTAATAGTTAATTATTTGACCATCTTTCTTCTTAATAATATATACAGGGTGTCAGGAGAACGCTTCCGAAGCCAGAACGTAGATTATATACAACCTTTATGCAAACGGATACCACTAACCTTTCGCCTGAAATTGATTATTTTCGCGCGTCACGTGGACTTGGGGTCGTCAGCCGCACAGCTGTCGGCGAGCGCGCGCGCACTTTGAACTTGAGGTCACGCGCAAGCGTCAGATGATATTTATTTACGAATACATTGCTTGTTATAGTTGTACAGAAAAAAAATGTGTTTAATAGCAAATAATGGTTTGATTTAACTGTTCTCACAGCATAGTGTACGAAAAATGCTAAAAAAAATAGGTAAAATTGTTCATTTTTTTTTCTCATTTTTTTATGGTATCGTATCGAGAATCAGTAGCCCTATCACCTGTCTTCGTTTTCGGAAGCGTTTCCCTGCCACCCTGTATAAATCTCGTGTCACAATGTTTGTCCTCAATGGACTCCTAAACCACTTAACCGATTATAATAAAATTCGCACAACATGTGCAGTTCGATCCAACTTGAGAGATAGGACAGTTTAAATCTCAAATTATAGTCGCAATTTTAATTTATTGCTCATTATTTGTCTGTTATTATTTGACAGTCACAATTATACATTTGTTTTCCTCCTGTCATCCTGTCAAATACTGTGATTGACATTTATGCATGCGTTCAGAAATGTATTTTGTGTAAACTATTTAAAAAGGGTGAATAAACTTTTGTCTGTATTTTTTTTAATCAATTAAAAAGGTTGAAAAGTGTATTAAGCAGATTTGAATAGAAGTTCCTCAAATATTTATGCGTGTGTTCAGAAATAATGACAAATGGTTAACATCGGTAGGAGTAGGGTAGAAGTAGGGTAGTAGTAGGGTAGGAGTAGGGTAGGAGTAGGGTAGGAGGAGGGTAGGAGTAGGGTAGGAGCGGGGTAGGAGTAGGGTAGGAGTAGGGTAGGAGTAGGGTAGGAGTAGGGTAGGAGTAGGGTAGGAGTAGGGTAGGAGTAGGGTAGGAGTAGGGTAGGAGTAGGGTAGGAGTAGGGTAGGAGTAGGCTAGGAGTAGGGTAGGAGTAGGGTAGTAGTAGGGTAGGAGTAGGGTAGGAGTAGAGTAGGAGTAGGGTAGAAGTAGGGTAGGTGTAGGGTAGGAGTAGGGTAGGAGTAGGGTAGGAGTAGGGTAGGAGTAGGGTAGGAGTAGGGTAGGAGTAGGGTATGAGTTGGGTAGGGTAGGGGGTAGGACACCACGCGAACGAAGTAGCGCCGGGCAGCTAGAAATAATTTATATGGCAAAACAACGTTTGCCGGGTCAGCTAGTTAGCAATTATATTATATCAACAATTGGTTGAGGTTCCTAGTCATTGACTCGACTAGTGACTAGCTCATGAAATATGTAATATTTAGAGAAAAACAATCTTACCTTTCATAACTTGGTAAACAGCGGTTTCAGTAACAAAAAAGAATACTGCAACCAGGTATGTACAGCATAATGCCGCACCTATCCAGTTGATGACAGAGTAAGAAACAAACGGTCCTACTGAATAAGCGAACAGAATACCAATTGTATTGGAAAATCCTGTCAGAGTTAGCAATGTGCCTCTAATTCTGGTTGACCTGGAATAAGGGGAAAGTATTAGATTAAAAAAACTGCTTCGTTGGTCTAGAGGTCCCAAGCGCGAACTGCTGAGCATGGAGCCCTGGATTCCATCCCCATGGAGGGGAGTTTTACAGGGTTTTTCAGTTTTTCCAACATGAATTTCTAACATGCAGCCCGGGGTCTGGGTTTGTGTCCCATAGATGGTACTCCTATTACATGGGACTCAAGTAAGTGGAGAGCAGTGGTGGCTCAGTGGTAACGGCCGCCAAGTACGAGATATAGGTCGTAGGTTCGAACCCAGACAGGCACTTTACTTGTGAATTATTTCATCACTATTGCTCTCAAAACGGTAAAGGAAAACATCGAGAGAAAAGCGGCATATGATAGAATCAAAGATTCGAAGACATGTGTCATCTACCCACCCTGACTGGGCCCGCGTGATGGACCTTATAAGCTGTTAATTTTAACGACGATGTGCTAATGTTTTCGAGTTTACAGAATGTTAATATCTAATTGTATTACGTGCTTAGAACCAAAAATTCGGAGACGTATGACATCTATCAACCCGCACTGGGCCCGCGTGGTGGATTATGGCCCACTCCCTCTCACCGAGACGAAGCATGTGTCCCAGCAGTGGGTGCATTGTAGGCTGTTTATGCTAAGTAAGTATAACAGGTGAAATGTGAAAACACCGTGGAAGAGCCATCCACACATTTATGGAATCAAGACGAGGAAGCCACATAGTGACTACACCGCCCCATGTGGGTTTCGTGTGCATTGCATATCGCGTTAGATGAGACGGGATTCTCGGTTCTTTGTTAGGGAAAAATTATTTTGCCAGTGTCGCAGATTTGTCTTTATTTTGTCTTAACTTTCTGGGCTGTCGTTGCGATTTATGATAGACATATGTCAAAGTTTTACTTTAAAAATATATTTTTGAAGGTACTTACGCCATCTCTCCAATGTAGACCAAACTTACAACAAAAATAATTCCAGTACCAACGCCAGTAAGAATTCTGCCTGCATATATCATGACTAAATTTGAGGAAACTGCCAACATTACGAAAGACAGCAGAAACATAATTCCGCCGAGGTATAGGCATGGTTTTCTGCCTATAACGTCGCAAAGATATCCGGAGAGATATGGACCTGAAAGATTAAGATAATTTGGATGTTATTAATCAAGCAGTGAGGTGAAGAGAGTTAAGATCTTTATTATAATTAGGAAATGGTAATGTTTGGGCGTTTATGAGACATTTTTGTCTGACTTTTGACTTGACTTTTTTGTTTAAAAAGTACGTACTCCTTACTTAAAAGTAATAACATATGACCATACCAAAGATACTTCCTAAATCCATGGTGGACACAATCCAGGCCGCTTGAACATCAGTGATGACATCTTCCAAGGTTGCGTCGTTAGGATTCTGCAGCATGGCTAGTACTGGTGCAGTCCAGCCGAGGTTGTAGCCCACTACTAACTGACCCAGGTACACTGAAATTGGAAAAACAGTATGATACTTGCGCAAGTCTAACGTTTGCTACCATAGACGTTCTTAAAAATACAAGAATTGCCCTTCTGGTTTTTAGAACTATTTTTATTTTCAGACCCCAAAAAAGTGATACAAATGTGTCACTCAGTGTCAGACTCTTACTGACTAAAACCCACCCGTGTTCCTTCCTTAGCCCTTTCTGTTCCAGGGCAGCGGTAACCCTTTCGGACTATCCCGCCGCCCTCGATGTATATGCTTGTGTGTCTATTAGCATGCAGTTCTTTTACATGGAGGTGACATCGAGGTAGCGAGCAAAACCACGACCGTGAGGTATCGCAGTGAGGCATTTCTTCGGCATGTAACCCCAAGAATTCATTTGTTTCACTTTTTTAAGTTTTTTAACCATTACACCCAAGATGATTGATGATCTCAATCATCTCAGCGTTACTCTATGTATTTAAGAAATAACAGTAGAATAGAATATATTTTTACTGTAAAACATGAGTAGATGTAATACATCATAACATGTGCAAGGTCTTATAATAATGGTTAGATCTGCATGACATGTTTTGCCATTTATGGCGTACAAAAAACAACATATTTGGTTTAAAATAACCACAACAGATTTGAGTCTAAACAACAAAACAATTTTTTTTTTCATCGTAGTACTACTTAAAAAAGAAGAAAAATGCAGTACTTACAGCATCCTGCGATCAATAATTGCTTTCCTATACTTGTATTAATTTCGGCCTCCATTATAAAATATTCCACTCACACACACTTCACATTCAAATCCATAAAATTTTAATTATATTTTAACATGATTATACATATACTTAGCAATAATTATCGCAAATATTTGCACACTGTATTAAATATTACATAATATTTTTAGTATACGGTATTGAACTGTTACATTTATCGGTATAATATTTCCTTATATCTATAAGATAGATATTTCCGCGAGAATCATTATGAACGTGATTATCAATTGCATTAGGGATGGGTGGCAAAAATAAAATATTTCAAATCATTCTTTGGCCTCTGGCGCAAATTGTTGGTGTTAATTGCACCTGCGATGTTTTGTCCCTGCACCACTCTTAGGTTGACTGGTAGAAAATATCTCAGGCATTAAGTCCACCTTCGTACAGTTTTTTTTTACTGCATGAAGTTTGCTAATATCTGGGATGATTATTCTGACAGTAACCTGTAACATTTTAACTTGCGAAAATATTTATTACGACTTAAACTTATCTAGCGAAATGTGGGTGTACTATAGGTCTAACTCCGCCTTACCCTTCGGGGTCCAGGTGTATGTTATGTCATGTCATGTTGTGTCATTTTATGTCATGTTATGTCATGTCATGTTATGTCATGCTATGTCATGTTATGTCATGTTATGTCATGTCATGTTATGTCATGTCATGTTGTGTCATGTTATGTCATGTTATGTCATGTTATGTCATGTTATGTCATGTCATGTTATGTCATGTTATGTCATGTAATGTCATGTTATGTCATGTTATGTTATGTCATGTTATGTTATTTACTGTACGGAACCACATAAAATAATTAGACTACCCACGTTAACGTGTAGTGAAAGCTATAATTATCAAATAATCTTTATTAGGTGCAGTGTTTTTATCTGTATCTTCTGTAATCTATAAGTAATTGATGAACAGTGTTCCTTATCTTCATCCCTAATCTCTATATAATAAGAAACAAAGTCGTTTGTCTGCTTATTCGTTTTGTACTACACGATGAATTTTCTTTGAGAATACTTACATGCATTCGTATTTATCCTGTGAATCTTAGAGGGAGTAGAGCAGTGGTGGCACAGTGGTAACGGCCGCGACATACGAGTTGTAGGTCGTGTGTTCGAACCCAAGCAGGAACTTTACTTTGTGCTAATTATTTCATCACCACTGCTCTCAAGACGGTGAAGGAAAACATCGTGAGGAACCAGCATATCCTAGCCCACTCCCTCTCACAGAGAGGAGGCGGGTGTCCAAGCAGTGGAAAGATTATAGGCTGATTATGTGCGCATGCATGCGTTATCCGCGTTAGTAACTTCGTTTCTGACGGGAGTCCCCCGACCGCTTACGGTTTTTTTCCTTGCATCGCTATCTCTGAACTTCACTGCATCAAAACGGTTCATTTGTTTGTCAGTGAAAAGATAGACACTTTCATATAATATCACGCCTATACTGCCCAATTGGTTAGGCAGAGGTGTATTTCCACACTTAATATTCGCCAGTTATGTTTAAGTCTCATGTAATAGAGGACAAGCCTAGTGTGAATAATGTGTGCTAATGATACAACAAAAAACGGTGGATAGCAAAAGTCTCCCTATTCGTTACAGATTAAGGGCCACAATATAAAAAACTACTGCAATATTTGCACAACATAATTTGTACCAAACGAATATTTTTAAAAATATTATGTAAACCTAATGCAAACCAAAAAATTTGGTACTTAAGTACCAAATTTTTTGGTTTGCATTAGGTTTTGAAACATTACAATTATCAAAAATTTATTATATTTTTAATCAATCGACCAGGGTCGATAATTTTTAAAACTAAAAAAAATAATAGTAGGATGAAACCCATTAGAAAAGGAGGGGAATATCATAAAAATGAAAGGAAAAATAATTTACGGGCGATCTGAGGTCGGGAAGGGGATGGGGGTGAGCTTTTAAGGGTAAAAAACGGTTTTTCTCGATTTCCGGCAAAACTAAAAGTCCTATCGAAAAAAGTCAAATAGCAAAGTTGTAGGTAATAAAAAGATCTAAAACTTTTGTATTAACACTTTTTTCACATAACTTCAAAATTTATATGAAAAATTAAAAAAACCAAGTTTTTGGTTTTTTATTTTTATCTTTTACAAAAATCTTTTTTTTTTAACGAAATTTGGTGAAAACTTACCTTTTTATGTCCCAAATACGCTGTAACTTATTTGATTAAAAATATTTATTATTTCACCTTATTTTGAATTAATATCGAAAAAGCACCCTAATTTTCAATCGAAAATTCACCCGTCAAAATATCAGCTTTTTTCAAAAAGTTGGTATGTTTTCTGTTCGTTGAAATCTCTATTTTCCGATGGCGAAAAAAAAAATATATGTTACAATAGTAAATCTTCTCAGAAAATGCAAAAAATCGAAACAAACTCGAATTCGAAAACTGATAATCTGAAAAGACAAAATCGAATTATTAATGCCTTCACTATTTTATCGTGAGTATACCGCCATGAAAAAAAAATATTAAAGAAATGAATGTCAAAATGTATAAAAAATATATTAAAAATCTATAATAAATGTATAAATATATAAAAAATATTTATAGTAAATATATTTTTAATAACTAACTTTTGGCCGATTTTCATATATATTTTATACATTTCAAATATATTTCAGATATATTCAAAATATATTTTTTTTATATTTTTAGCTATGTTTTTTATGTCTTTTAAGATATATTTTGAATGTATCTAAAATATATGAAATATACATGAAAATCAGCCAAAAGTTAGTTATTAAAAATATATTTACTATACATATTTTTATATATTTATACATTTATTATAGATTTTTAATATATTTTTATACATTTTGACATTTATTTCTTTAATATTTTTTTTTCATGGGGGTGTATACTCACGATAAAATAGTGAAGGCATTAATAATTCGATTTTGTCTTTTCAGATTATCAGTTTTCGAATTCGAGTTTTTTTCGATTTTCTGAGAAGATTTACTATTGTAACATATATTTTTTTTTTCACCATCGGAAAATAGAGATTTCAACGAACAGAAAACATACCAACTTTTTGAAAAAAAGCTGATATTTTGACGGGTGAATTTTCGATTGAAAATGAGGGTGCTTTTTCGATATTAATTCAAAATAAGGTGAAATAATAAATATTTTTAATCAAATAAATTACAGCGTATTTGGGACATAAACAGGTAAGTTTTCACCAAATTTCGTTAAAAAAAAAAGATTATTGTAAAAGATAAAAATAAAAAACCAAAAACTTGGTTTTTTTAATTTTTCATATAAATTTTGAGGTTATGTGAAAAAAGTGTTAATGCAAAAGTTTTAGATCTTTTTATTACCTACAACTTTGCCATTTGACTTTTTTCGATAGGACTTTTAGTTTTGCCGGAAATCGAGAAAAACCGTTCTTTTCCCTTAAAAGCTCACCCCCATCCCCTTCCCGACCTCAGATCGCCCGTAAATTATTTTTCCTTTCATTTTTATAATATTCCCCTCCTTTTCTAATGGGTTTCATCCTACTATTATTTTTTTTCACTTTTTATTATTTTTAAAGGCTTCTACCCTGGTCTATTGGTACAATATCTCTCTATTCCTATTCTGACTGATGATTGATTTGACAGATCTTTATTTTACAGGCATGACAAATGTTTATTTTTATACAAATACTGCTACTTATGTTTTTGACTGAATGGTAAAATTTGGATTATTGGTCGATTTGCACGAATTTACTCGCCCGAAACGGGTGAATCGACACATTTAAATAATATTATTATTACGTAGCTAGCTGAATACCTGTATACATGGAGCAACTGATGCCTATCTGCCCTCTACAACCCAGTCACTGGGTAACGCGATACCTCTTGATAAGACTATTTGTCAGACATTTGAGCTTCTGACTTTCCGTAATGACTGTCAAAGATCTATGAATGACAGTCTCTGTCCACTAAACCGTTTTTTGACAGCTGCCTTAGAACATATAACTATTCCAGATTTCGTAAAAGTTAACTTTAAAATGCGTATTCAAATAAATATATGTAATAAAACTGCTCACTTCACTTCACGTATAGGTGTTTATTGTTTTGGTTTTACAATATAACAACTCTGATAACTTATATGCAGGTGGAGACTAGCAATGTAATTTTATACCAATTGTGCTTCCGACCTCGATGCGACCATCATCACAGATCTCTTTTTTCTTTTTTTTTAAAACACTTTCCCGCCATTATCTTCCACTGACAGCTTTTCCAAAAAAGAATCACACAAATTTATTCGTTTCGGTGTTGCCAGCACAATAAGTCGATTACAGATAATCGAATACAAAAGGAAATACAATTTTAATAACTAGATTACAACAGATTGCGTGAAATAGTTTAAATAAAACAACAAAACCTAACATAATATATAAACTGCCTTATCTTTATTTATGACTTCTTACAGACATTATAATACCGTACCTACGTAAAAAAAAATTGCTCACTAGTTCAATCTGTCACAAAACGGTTAATCTAGTGGACAGACTATAGTATAGAACAACGGAAAGTACTTTTCGAGTCACGAAGGGGTCGCGATGTGTAATGTTAAGCCGGGTATTCATTAAGCAACATTTGTTAATAAACAGTGTTCATAAACAGTTTATAAACAGTGTTTCACTATGTTTCATCATCTCTAAAAACAGTTTATAAACAAAGGTGATGAAACATTGTTTTGACGGCACGGTTGGCGCAGTGGTTAAGCGATTGACTGCTGCGCTGCGTGTCGCGGGTTCGATTCCCGCACGGAACAAATATTTGTATGACCTACATGTATTTGTTCCGAGTCTGGGTGTTTTTCTATCTATAATATGAATATATTTACAAAAAAAATAAAAAATGTATATAAGTAGTTTATCAGCCATCTTGTTACCATAACACAAGCATTAGGTTGCTTAGCTTGGGACAAATGGTGCTGTGTGAAATGTCCAGGGATATTATTGTTATTATTATTATTGTTTCTTAAACATGTTGCCGTGTTCCTCACTTCGAGCGGAGAGCAGGATGAAACATCTAGTTTATAAGCAAAAATCAACAGGTGTGGACGTGTGTTGCGCGAGTTGATAAACATGGAAGTAGTGTGGTCCAACAATCAGGTTTCGTTGCTCATAGAGCTTTATCAACAGCATAATATACTTTAGGATGCTTCAAATAAATATTACAAAGATAAATAAAAAAACTAAATATGGTTGGGCCGACATTGCTGCAGAATTGAATATGTCGCAAAAGGATCCTGTCTTGTTATTGATGGTCCAACCAGTTTCAATAACATTTCAAAATCAGATTTTAACATTCTGGTAAAATTCTGAAAAGACCCATCAAATCCACGAAAGTCAACATAACATAGTAGGTATACATAACATAACACACGCACGGTATATACATAACTTCTATCTATGAGATAGCTTGGAATCCACCACCTTTTCGTCTTTTTTTTTCTAGTAGCACTCTTATGAATTATTATGAAAGCAGCACAGAGCATCACTGCCTCCTCGGGCGACATCCTAGCAACAACTGACATGATTGTGTGGACTGCCAAGTTTCAGAAACAGTGTTTACGGTAAACTTGCTAATAAACACGTTATCAACAGTTTATTAACAAATGTTGCCTAATGAATACCCGACTTTATATTATTGTCATTTTTAATATATTTTTTTCATAAATATAATATTATAAGTATTAAATTTATACATTGACATTGAATTCGTACTAATGTTTACGGCATAAAGTTTACAATTGATTATCAGCGCTATCAATACTACCAGGCGTAAGTTGTGTCATGTTATCACCATATCGCTTAGATTAGGGATTATATAACGTGAAATCGTAATTGGGATTACCTGTTTGTACAGTCACAGAGGGAGATAAGTGGCCGATGGATGTTTTCGAGGGTTGATAAATGAATTGTTTGTTTTCTATTAATTAAATAAAATTCTATCCGAAAACATCAATCCGTTTCTTACTAAACTTCAACTTTATCCGACCACCCTGGTTACTTATCACTTATTTGGTGACCGTAAACGTCATTATCGTCAAACACCCATGACACACGAATGGTCATGAGGATTTATAATTCATATCTCTTTGTATACTGCACCGGTTTGTCGTCACCACATCAAAGCCTCTCGCATTGGGTCGTGAATTATTTATTTAATCATTTAATTCGAGCAACAAGACTCATAGGTGTTAGTAACAATGTACAGACGCCAGCACATCAAGCTACTACAATCTGTCAAATTTCTTTAATAGATTTTCAACTTTATTGTTAAAGTATTAAGGTTCAAAGTTGATTGGGAGAATTTGACAGTTTCGGGTAGCTTGACCTGCTGGCGTCTGTACTTACAAACTATGTTAGTAATAGTAACTTGACGACACGGTTGGTGCAGTGGCTGAGCGATCGACTGCCGCGCTGCGTGTCGCGGGTTCGATTCCCGCACGGAAAAAATATTTTTATTGCCTACAGGTAGTTGTTCCGGGTCTGGCTGTTTGTGTATGTGGTTTAAATGTTTGTAAACGCAAAAAAAAAACACCTCCAAAGACATAAACAAATTCAAAAACAGATTGTGACATCATTGCTGCAGGGTGACAGGCCCAGCCGAAACCTTGCAGCAGTGGCTCACAAACTTACAATCAATCCTGCTAGTTATCATAGATTATGCTGAGCGATGGCCGTTTTGCGCGGATGTGGCGGAAATTTTCCCCCAACTTGGTATTTTCCGAATTCGCTTAATCAGTAAACTACAATCTACGTTTTGAGGTAATTCCAGAAAATTAAAACGAATGTTACTAATAAATAAAAAGGTAGGTATTTAATATCACAGGCATTATTTAAAATTAATCATCTACGTAAGAGTTCTTGAACTTCCAAAAGACTCTTTCCTTTGGTTTCCGGTACAAAAACTATACTAAAGAAGAATGCAAATGCACAAACGCTAGCAAATATCCAGAAGGTTACACTTGGTCCGAATGCTGGCAACATGTAACCGAATGAGGTTGTTACTCCGAAACCGAATAACCAGCCGATGGTCATCGTGAAGGTAGCACCGAAACCTCTGCAGGTGTCCGTGAACATCTCGCCGATAAATGTATTGGGGACGATTCCAAAACCTGGAAATTAAAGAACTCAGTGTTGTTATATGGCGGACATACAGGAAGAGGCTCCTAAGGACATAAATTATAAAAACCAACCAAATAAAAAAAATATACTTACCACCAAAATAGGATATGAAGAAAAGCATAATTGAAACCAGCGACAGCCATTGTAAGCTGTCCGCTGATGGATGACCAGTATTGTACAGGTGGAAGTAAATCCCAAGAACGGCCTGCAAAATAACAATCATAAGATGATGAAAAGCAAAACTCAGAACAAGATTAAGAATCATTTATGAAATCTAAACCATGATGGCAATCCAATTATCATTCATCAGCATCATTACCTGCCTAACCTTTTTCTAACTATGATGGGGTCAAATTCAATTCCACATGTATTTTACATGAAGTGACTGCCATCATTACAAACCACGGAACAACCATGTTTCAAATCCGAGGAGGCTGTGGTGGCATCTAACTACAGGGAACTTGCTTAGTTGTTAAAGCCCTGGCTGGAGGCCTTAATTTATTGAGGCACCCCATGCAAGCCCGGTTAAGCAGCCGAGAACCTCCTTCCAGGTTGATCAACGAGATGACATAAAAAAAATGTCGGGCAGTCTATGTGCCCACCAGATAAGACACCAGTCTGGTCAGTGATACTCCCTTTTCTAAGAAGGATGAGTGAACATTACACCTTGTTGCTCATACCACTATAAGGTAAATAAATGAAGCAAGAGGAGATTTCTTAGAAGTAAAACAAAATAAAGACGGTCATAAACTTACCAAACTTAATGAACAACCAGCCGTCGATACCAACAACAGGGATCTCCTTCCAGTTCTATCGACAAGGATGGGCGCAAAAATGGCAGCAACTACTTGAGTAACGCCAATAATGATAGTAGATATATGTGGCTTCAGGGCCGATTCAGTCATGTCGAAAATAATCGTAACAAATGACATCACAGCAATGATTCCACTAGATAGTTGTAGAATATTCAATGATATTATTATAAACAAAGCTTTTCTATTAGACTTGATTGTGTACATCTCAGTCAATTGAGCCATGTTTGATTTTGGCTTTTCGTTTGCTTGTGCTACTATTTCTTTTATATCATCTTTTCTGCCAAGTGATATGAGATTGGCCATTGCTTCATCTCTTTTGCCTAAAATGTGAGATAATTTTTTTTTTAATATGACTGATATCGTTTATCAGATAGATATTTAAAGATGCTGTACGTGTGTACAGCATCTTTAGATATCTATCGTTATTTCTTTCCATTCATTAAGTTGATATTTGTCTCTAAAATTTTCGTATTCTTCAAGGTAATAGGTACTTTATTGTCAGCATCATTACTATGGTCACCATTACGAAGGCGATTTTTTTTTTGGGTATGAAATCATCATATGACATACGGCGTGTCAGACTTATACTGATTAAAACCCACCCGTGTTCCTTCAGTTGCCTGAGCCAGGGGCTACGGTATCTCTTTCGAACAACCCACGGCCCTGGCAGGCATCGGCCCAAGCGGACCCCGTCAGTTCGTGCTGACATCGCTTTGAGGCGCGCATGGAACACAACGCACCGTCGACCCGGGCCTGGTCCTTGTCGGGCGGCGAGCTGCTCACTGCTCGCCACCCGCAAGCCCGCGCCTACGGTGGCCGGGAGTCGGCTGTTGACTCACGACGTCCAGGGCGTCTCCTGCGGCGACTACGCCCCTAGCCGCCGCAGGAGACGCCCTGGACGGGAGTCAACAGCCGACTCCCGGCCACCGTAGGCGCGGGCCTGCGGGCGGTGAGTAATGGGTAGCTCACCGTCCGATCAGGACCAGGCCCGTGCCGGACGGTGCGTTGTGTTCCACGCGCGCCTCAAAGAGATGTCAGCAAATGGAGGGGCCCAATAGGGCCGAAGCCTGCCAGTGTAGCGGGATCGTCCGAAAGGGTTACCGCTGCCCTGGAACAGAAAGGGAAGGAACACGGGTGGGTTTTAGTCAGTAAGAGTCTGACACTCCCTTCCGCTCCACCCAGAGCGGGAGGGGTCATTTGATGATTTCCCATCCAAAAAAAAAAATATGCCATAATGTTCTGTATTAATGAGGTTATTAGCCACTCACATAATGACATATGGCCCATGAAATATTATTTAGAGAACAAAATCTTACCTTTCATAACTTGGTAAACAGCAGTTTCAGTAACAAAAAAGAATACTGCAACCAGGTATGTACAGCATAATGCCGCACCTATCCAGTTGATGACAGAGTAAGAAACAAACGGTCCTACTGAATAAGCAAACAGAATGCCAATTGTATTGGAAAGTCCTGTCAGAGTTAGCAATGTGCCTCTAATTCTGGTTGACCTGGAAAAAGATAAAAATTTTAACTGCCTCGTTGGTTTAGAGATTCCAAACGTAGGTTCGAACCCAGGCAGGCACTTGTGTGGATTATTTCATTAAAACGGTGAAGGAAAACATCCTGAGGAAGCCGGCATGTTCTAGAACTAAACATTCGAAAACATGTGACATCCGCCAACCTGCACTGGGCCCGCATGGTGGATTATGGCCCAGTCCCTCTTGTGAGAGAGGAGGCCTGTGTCCCAGCATTATGCTAACTGCCTTGCTGGACAAGAAGTCTCAAGCGCAAACTGCTGAGCATGGAGCCCTGGATTCTATTCTTCATCCTGGATTCCTTGGAGGGCAGTTTTATTGGATTTTTCAGTTTTTCCAAAAGGAATTTCTCACAAACTATTCCCTTTTTTTCCTTTATACACTTGTACATAGTATACATATTTTAGCGTAAAATTGTAATTATACATGTAAATAAATGTACTAGTAACTTGCAAAAAAAGTATTATTATATTTTTTAAAGATACTTACGCCATCTCTCCAATGTAAACCAGATTTAAAACAAAAATAATTCCAGTACCAACGCCAGTAAGGACTCTGCCTGCGTATATCATGGCCAAATGTTTGGACACTGCCAAAATAACGAAGGCCAACAGAAAAACACTTCCGCCGAGGTATAGGCATGGCTTTCTGCCTATAACATTGCAGAGATA
This sequence comes from Apamea crenata, assembly GCA_949629185.1. Classification (NCBI taxonomy): domain Eukaryota; kingdom Metazoa; phylum Arthropoda; class Insecta; order Lepidoptera; family Noctuidae; genus Apamea; species Apamea crenata. Next base: position 3,732,879 of record OX451375.1, read on the forward strand.
TCCGGAGAGGTAGGGACCTAGAAGATTAAGACAGATGTGTTAATTGTGGATGATATTGATCAAACAGTGAAAATGAAAATAGTAACTATTTCCTCGCAGTAGGTTCGAAATTGACATAGCAGAGTAAGCAAACTGAAGAGGCAGTGGGCTGGCCATGTTTGTCGAAGGACTGATGGCTGGTGGAGCAGACGAGTCCTGGAGTGGAGACCGCGTATTGCCAAGCGCAGTGTGGGACGCCTCCTAGGTAGATGAATCTAAAGAAAGTGGCTGGGAGAAACTGGATGCGGAAGGCCGGAAGGACAGGGTGTTGTGGCGCAGCCTGGGAGAGGCCTATGTCCAGCAGTGGACTGCGATAGGCTGAGTTGATGAGATTCGAAACGTAGAGTATTCGTTTCGGGGATAAAGGTGTCTGCATCTTGGGTGAGTTTCAATCTCTTCCTACACTCACCACGCTACTCTTTGATTAGAAGATAATTGAGAGCACCCTCGTTGCGCTCGGGAGCCCTAGAATCATAGGATTCAATGGTAGTTAGAGTTCTGGGCCCTAATTCACTATGACCACTTAACGATTCTTTACTCGAAACCACGTTAATTCCATAGCTAACCCCGCCAATCTCGCGTTCATTTCGCTCGGTTTCGTTCATTGTGTCATAAAGAATAAGCCCCATATCTTTTTAATAAGCTTCCTATATGGAATCAAAACCACGTCATCGTCAGTTGCCATGCTTTTTCCCAACTAAGTAAGGGTCAGCTTCTAATAAGTGTTCAAATAGAAATATAGCTTGGCTAGGCTGCATGTAGGAAGTGGTAAAGGTTGAGCGTATTATACACTTTTTTGTTTGACTTTTGCGATTTAAAAAGAGGCTCTGAGCAATTTCTAAGCTTTTAATCTGGATCATCTTCAGATTTTCATAACATGATGGTTTTATATTTTGATTGGCAGATTATTTAAATAGAAATATTTAGTCTGTTCAATTTCTGTTCACGGAAAAAAAACCAAATGCAAGTTATAATAAGGCATGTCTGTGGTTGTTAGTTCAGCGTACTATGTGATATGACTACAGAGAACTCTAAGAATTAGTGTTCTTAGAGCTTGTCGATGATTCCCTCTTTCATGAGTCCATCATGTATTATTATAGTCGAGTTTTTCTGCCTGTGTTTCTCTAAAAAAAATTCAGGAGACCATAGTCAGAAGGCCAATTCTCGTAATTTAAAACGTTCAAAATCTAGTCGGTCTCATCTCGGCGACAAACAAATGTCAAAACTTGTCAAAAATGTAGGGAAATTAGAGGTATTTTTGACAGATTCAGTCTGAGATCAGACTGTGAACGTTCTTAAAATTACGAGAATTGCCCCTCTGGTAACCCTCCTTAGTGAAAAGTAATAACAGAACATCTTATGACCATACCAACGATACTTCCTAAATCCATGCTGGACACAATCCAGGCCGCTTGAGGATCAGTAATGACATCCCCCAAGAGTGTTTCTTTAGGATTCTGCAGCATGGCTAGCACTGGTGCTGGCCAGCCAAGGTTGAAGCCCGCTACTATCTGACCCATGTACACTGAAATTGGAAAAAATATGATGTGTTAATAAAAGTTTCTTAAAACTAATCTTTAATAAAGCACGACTGTTGGGCATGGGGCTCCGCACCCCAATTTCTATCTGAAGGACATACTCGTATTAGAAAAATCCTAAACCATTGATTCATAATTATGTTTGAAGAAATCGTCTGGTCGCCAACGTAACTAACGCAATGAATGCTGTCGAAATGCCAAAATAATACCCCACTGGTTTCGATCCTCAGCATAGCTATTCACAATCACTCGATACGCTTCCGTACCGGTTCGAACATCAATCAATGTGATCTTAACGCTGTTCGCAAGTTTAGAACCCGAAAATTTTACGACCGCTAATTTTTCCGACAGCTTTTTTCTGTCGGGGACAAGGCAAATAGGTTATCGAAATGTGTCATTTTCGATACAATAGCTTGTCAGATGATCTTCTTCTCCTTGTCGCTGCCACGACTGTATTTTAAATGCTGTTTTTCCAAAAATTTGCCACTCCCACGGCGTTGTCGGTGGCAGCGCAGAGGTCACATTGACTGCAATTTCCATTGCAAATTTTTGATGAGAAGCGTAAAATAAAGCCCTTACATGGAAATGAAACAAAAATGGAGTTCATTTATTTTTACAGCATTAACCAACAATCTTTGCCTATGATAGATTCTTATAAAAGTCCACCCGGGAGACGGCATCCAATATGAAGCATTCGACTGTCCAACACTGGTCCAAATTCCTGCAGTTTGAAAATTAGGGGGAGGCTTGAGAAAAAATTACTTTTTGTCTTAAATAACTGAAGTCGAATTCCCGTAATTAAAAACGTTCATAATCTATACTCGTAAAATCATCTCAGCGATATGGGGTCCGAGTGCTCATTGAATTTTTCGGGACATCGCCAAGCGGTTGGTTGATTCTTCATGTGACCAGAAGGCTGGCCTATTTTTAGCCCAAAGAATAAGCATTGCCATCCAACGTGGTAATGCTGCTAGCGCCTTTTGGGCACTTATCCCATTGACAGTGATGCGGACGAATTTTTTCATGCCCAATGAGCTCGCAGGCCTCTTTCTATATTTTTGCATATTATATACTTGTATATATATTTTAGGGGCTTGTGGCCAAGTAATAACAGCCGCACGGGTCGATCGATCAGGTTAAGCTACGCTTGCCGCGGTTGGTCCGTGGATGGGTGACCATTTTCACATACCAAGACCCCTCCGTGCCTCGGAAAGCACGTTAAGCCGTTGGTCCCGGCTGTCATTCGTGGATCTTTGACAGTCGTTACGGGTCGTCAGTAGCCCGAAAGTCTGACAACCAGTCTTACCAAGGGGTATCGTATTACCCAGTAACTGGGTTGTGGAGGTCAGATAGGCAGTCGCTTCATGTAAAATACTGGTATTCAGCTGCATCCGGTTAGACTGGAAGCCGACCCCAACATAGTTGGGAAAAGGCTAGGCAGATGATAATATATATTTTAGTGTTACCTTGTAAAAATAGTAATTAATCAGTGTATGTTAAATAAATAATTATTTTCTCAGCGATAATAAATGTCACAAACTAGTTTAAACTGCAGGTAATTTAATGGTAGTTACACACGTAACGATAATCTTTTCTATGCAAGTTTACACTTGCAGAAGTCTGCGTAACACCGAATGGCTCGTTTACTTGCGCTAATTCATCCCACAAACGTTACTGTACCTATACTTGCGCTAGTATATCGTGTGCTACCATAACGTTCATAAAAATACGAGAATTGTCCTTCTAGTTTTTACCTACAATAAAGAAGTATTTTTGTTTTCAGACCCCAAAAAAAAAATGAAACAAATAAAAAAGGGTAATTACATGACATAGGATACCTCACTGCAATACATCGCGGGCTGCTTGGGGGCTTACCTCGATGCCTGGCATGAGCATGTGTGTCTATTAGCATGCATTTGTTTGCACATCGAGGTAGCGAGCTAAACCGCGACGGCGAAGTATTGTATCTCTTCGGCATATAATTATCCTAAGAATTCATTTGTTTTTCACTTTTTTAGGGTTTTTAACCATTACTCCCAAGATGATTGACTGTCTCAATCATCTCAGCGTTACACATCATCTGCTTAGCCATTTCCCAACTATGCTAGGATCGGCTTTCAGTCTAACCAGATGCAGCTGAATACCAGTATTTTACATGGAACGATTGCCTATCTGACCTTCAAAACCCAGTTATCGGGAAGTACGATACCCCTTGGTAAGACTGGTCGTCAGACTTTCGGGCTGCTGACGACCCATAATGACTCAAAGATCCATGAATGACAGCCGGGACCAACGGCTTAACGTGCTTTCCGATGCACGGATCGAACCGTGCGGCGGTTATTTCTTAGCCGCAAGCCCCTCATCATCTCTATGTATTTAAAAAATACCAGTAGGTACTTACAGCATCCTGCGATCAATAATTGCTTTCGTATACTTGCATTCATTTCGGCCTCCATTATGAGATTATAATCGATTCCACTCACACAAACTTAAAATTAAAACTCAAATAAATATAATTTTAATTATGTTTCAACAAAATATAGCAATAATTATCGCGAATATTTGCACACTTTATTAAATATTTTTTATTTAGCATACGGTATTGTCCGCTTACGTTTTTTTCTTTGGAGCGCTATCTCTGAACTACACTGCATCAAAATCGGTTCATTTGTTTATCAGTGAATAGGTAAAAGAGAGATAGACATGTGTAATAAATGTTTTTAAACATTATGTAATTCCCAAAAATAGGTATTTATTATATACTAGCAGCGCCCCGCGGTTTCACCCGCGTAAAGTTCGATGCCGTGAGAATATTTGGATAAAAAGTATTCTATGTATTAAAATAATATAATAATAATAATATCCCTGGACATTTCACACAGCACCATTTGTCCCAAGCTAAGCAACCTAATGCTTGTGTTATGGTAACAAGATGGCTGATAAACTACGTATATACAATTTTTTTTTTGTAAATACATTCATATTATAGATAGAAAAAACACCCAGTTATTAATCCTGGTACCTATCTGTGTGCCAAATTTAATCCAAATTCGTTTAGTAGTTTTTCGTTTTTAATTTGCGAGGCTGGACCGATTAATAATAATGAACAATTTTTAAACGAGTAAAGAAATAAGTGATATTAAATATAATTAAGTAAATAATAAATGAATAGATATACCTGAATATAAAATATTAATAAAATAGGTAAGTAAACGAATGGAAATATAAATACATATAATAGGATATAAAATAATTCTGATGGATAAATTCAATACTAAAATACATAATTATGAATAACAGATATATTTTAATAAGCAAAATAAATTATTACACAATACTTAAGAATTATACTACATTAATAATAATGAAAAATGTTTAAGCGAGTAGAGAAATAAGCAATATTAAATTTAATTATAAATGAATAGATAGACCAGCATACAAAATATTAATATAAGGCGTGAATGAGATGAAATATAAATACAAAAATCAAAATCAAAAGTCATTTATTCAAATTAGGCTGAGAATCAGCACTTTTTGAACGTCAAAATTACAAAAGACAGTCCCCCAAAAACGCCCGCCCTTCACCACTTCCTAGTGCTATTGCTGGGAAGAAGAAGTGGCGCAACAAACTCCCCAGCAGCACAGCTGTCTGTTCAATTTAAAAATAATACATACAATACATAAGTATAAAATAATTAATAGGATATAAAATAATTCTAACTTGATAACAAAAATAATAATAAAGCGCTCTTCCTCTCTCTACCTATTTAAAAATTTGCTGTGCCCGACAGGGTCCATAATTGTTTCTATTATTTTCTTTTATTTACCACCTGTAATAAATTCTACATTATGGATTGTAATAAACGATTTGATTTGATTTGATTTAGTTTTTGCGTGAAAGAGTAACAAACATTTATCCATATTCACAAACTTTCACGTTTATAAGGATTTTTTAAACAATCGATTAACTGAGCCGTTGTCTCCTTGGTACAATTCTATCTATTCCTATTCTGATTCAGGATTGATTTGACAGATTTTTATAATGTACCGACTTTTTTTTGCGAGTTGACTAATTCGCATTTTTGGTCGATTTGCATGAATTTACTCGCCCGAAACAAGCGAATCGACACTTTTAATTAATTTACTTTTTGTAGGGGACGCGCACAAAGTTAGTTTATATGGGTCCGTAACTTAACTTCGAGAGTCATCGATGTGGGTATGTCGACAACTTCAGAAATACATAATTATGGCATAATTATTATGAAAGAAAAAAAGTACACGTTTCTAAATATTTTATTCTTATCATTTCTATGCGCTAGTACCTATGCCTTTTTCCTATACTTTATTGCATAAAATACAAATCGTGCCGGCTCCAAATAAATGGAATACAGACAGGAGGAAGACGTTGTATAAGTAACTAATACTGTCTATCTGACCTCCACAACCCAGTTACTGGGTAACACGATACCCAAGAGATAGAAGACTAATACTGGCTGAGAGAGAGATAAGACAGGCTGTCAGACTTTTGGGCTTACGAGAACTGTCAAAGATCTATGAATGACAGTCGGGACCAACGGCTTAACGTCCTTTCCGAGGCACGGATCTTTTCTCCATTCTGAATTAAGACAAGTTTACAATTGAATAGTTATACTCGTATCAGCGCTATCAATACTAGCAGGTGTACTAAGTTGTGACAGTTCTTATCACTATATCGCTTAGATTAGTACACATTATTATCATTTTATCACCCACGCAGTGGCGGACTAAGCCTGTCAGGGGCCCGGAGCAGTAAAACAAAATGAGGCCCCCCGGTATTCTCAGTTTATGTGGGTACTTGTATTTCTAGGAACATTTTGTAAGAGATGAATAATACATGAAAAAAAAAGAAAATATAACGTGCGTAATAATTATACTTTACCTATATCATGGGCCTCGCGAGCAGCAGGATAATTTTTTTCAGGGAGGTGCTGTTCATCTCGTCATTATGCTGTTCAAGAAAAGCAAGTAAGGATGCGAGAGTGAGCGACAACCGCTCGAAACTCCAAATATTTTACACCGGAACTCTGAATACTCGGTCAGGTTTCTTTTGAACATTCGTATTAGTACGGAAATAGGAGTTGTTTTGTCGACTTATTTATGCAAAAAGTCTTAGGAATAAGAGAGCGGCCAAAACGAGCTTGAATATTTTTAGCACCCGACATTTATGTTTTGCATAGGTACGTACGGGGCCTCCAACTCCACCTACTGCTTACTGAACATATTTTTACATTGTTAGGGATTGATTGAAAAGTACTTCTTAAAATTTGGAGCCCCCACTGGACCAGGGGCCCGGATTGGGCCGCCACTGCAGGAGCCTTTTCCCAAATATGTTGGGGTCGGCTTCCAGTCTAACCGGATGCAGCAGAATACCAGTATTTTACATGTAGCGATTGCCTATCTGACCTCCACAACCCAGTTACTGAGTAATACGATACCTTTGTTAAGACTGGTTGTCAGACTTTCGGACGGGACCAACAGCTTAACGTGCTTTCCGAGGCACGGAGGGGTCACCATCCACGAAGCAACTGCGGCAAGCGTAGCTTAACCTGATCGATCGACCTGTGCGGCTGTTATTATTTAGCCACAAGCCCCTCTATGGCACTTAAACATAAGAAATATGGGTCTACCTATATTTCGCCAGTTATGTTTGGACAGTGGGGGCGGAAGGCGGAGAACAGAGTGTTGTGGCGCAGCCTGAGAGAGGCCTATGTCCAGCAGTGGACTGCGATAGGCTGAGTCCGTGGTTGGTCCTTTCAGGACAAATTATACTCATCATTGTACTGCGTTCGTCACCCAAAGACGAAGTTAAAAAGTCTGACGCTCTTTTGTGTCGCATTACTGGAGATGTTTCTCATTCAATAAATATAATAGATAAAATAAAAATTCATTTGACAACTATGTATTTGTTAGAAGCACACCGTCAGGTTTGTGTATAATAATACATTAACCTTATGTAAGTAAAAACGTATTTTCAGTGCAGACTCTTGTAAGACTGGAGATATGTCTGCAGATGTCTAGCAATCGGTTTTTAGTTCAAATAATGATCGCACGCGCTCACTCTGTCTTGAGGCAGTATTTAATTATCATAACTGGTAAGTCCTTTAATATTATTAAGGGGGAAGCACCAGGGAAGCCCGCGAAATTAAAATATTCTTATTTTATTCATTCAATCATATATTTTTAGCCCATCGAATCAGCATTGCCACCCAACGTGGTAATGCTGCCAGCCTTTTGGGCACTTATGCCATTGACTACGATGCGGACGAATTCGTTTATTTTTTATAATTATACTTGTATACAATAATTAGGGGTATCGTATTACCCAGTAACTGGGTTGTGGAGGTCAGATAGGCAGTCGCTTCATGTAAAATACTGGTATTCAGCTGCATCCGGTTAGACTGGAAGCCGACCCCAACATAGTTGGGAAAAGGCTAGGCAGATGATGATGATGACTTGTATACAATAATTATATATATTTAAGAGTTAGACTGTAAATCGTAATTGGCTTTTTTAGTAGTGGTGTTGTCGTTGTAAATCTTCAATACAGGATTTTTTCAGGGTATCTCAAACTTACATTTTACAATACTTAACAACATCGTTGGTCGTACTCTCTTGAGTTCCGGTAAACATAAAAACCGTACAAATTGATCAATTTAAAATTAATCTAGTAGATAGCAATTGGTGGCCATCTTTACATACCAAGACCCCTCCGTGGCTCGGAAAGCCCGTAGTGTAGTCGTTGGTCCCGGCTGTCATTCGTGGATCTTTGACAGTCTTTACGGGTCATCAGAAGCCCGAAAGTCTGACAATCAGTATTAGCAAGGGGTTTCGTATTACCCAGTAACTGAATTTAGGTCAAAAAAGCAGTAGCTCCATGTAAAATACTGGTATTCAGCTGCATCCGGTTAGACTGGAAGCCGACCCCAACATAGTTGGGAAAAGGCTAGGCAGATGATGATGATGATAGTGATCAGACACGGTGATCCCAAATTCTCGCAGTGTCCCGGATTGTTTCGGCTGTTAAAGCCACCAGTCAGATTCACATGATGAGGAAAAATTTGCAGGCACATGGGATGTTAATGTATTCTTTTATATTTAACGAACCCAGTCCGATGTATTTGGATGACATTGTCGCTCGGTGACGAAAATAGTCCATTCATATGCAAAGTGCATTGTCACTGGGCGGCAAAATAGTGCAATGATTAGGGGCAACCCAAGTAAACGAGGTATTGTAGTGTTTTGCAGATACAATATATCTATATACATACAAATAGGTACATACTTTTTTTTAAATCTTTATTTATTAAGATCCTTTTGGTTATCACACATAACCATGCCAGCCCCATCATAATTCATAACAAAAATATATATTTACGAACTAAGAGACAAGAGACGCTCTATTATTTAGCAATTTGCTTCAAAATGATTCAGATTCCGATTGATTGTTACGCAATTGGGTTGCAGCTTTTTACTAAATGCTAAGCTACGCTACTAATTTCTGTTCTATTCTTTTTTTGTCTATTTATTATATATGTGTGTACAATACAACAGTACAATCTATCCCATCCTACTTCCTATCCTTCCTACTTAATATATTATTTAATATTTTAATATAATATTATAAACGTGAAAGTTTGTATGGATGGATGGCTGGATGGATGGATGGATGGATGTTTGTTACTCTTTCACGCAAAAACAGCAGAACGGATCTGGATGAAATTTGGCACACAAATGGTTTATAACATGGATTAACATAAAGGATACTTTTTATCCCGATATTCTCACGGGTTCGAAATTTATGCAGGTGAAACTGCGGGGTGCAGCTAGTGTTTAAATAATTAAATAAGATAACTAACATAAATTTTACAAAAACCTGTGTCTTTTATATCTTTAAATCCCTACAATTTTTCGAAATTCAATCAATCAACTTCATTTTCTCACCACAATAGTACTTAAGTTATTTTACATTGGTCAGATTCGTTAATGACACATAGTTCAGGTAAGTATATATTGTGAGAGACTGGTGCCTAAGCTAGGCTCGTGTCCTGTGTGTTTCAGGACACCAGGATCCCACCCCTTTACATTTTCATTTTTATAAATTATGTTCTAAGCGCGCTGACAGAATGTAGTAAGGTATTACCTATACGACATTTTATAGTGTTATTTATTTTGATTAATATCTAGGTTAATTAAACGAGACGAATGTTAGTAGACGTGTAGTATTGGTGATTGTGTGGGTGCATTACTATGTGAGTGTGTGATTTGTGTGTCTTTATAAGGATGTTTTCAGTATCATTATAGTAATTTAATTGTAGTAGCCAATCAGTTAACCTCTTTTTGCGTTTATTCTTTGTGTGTAGCCACCTAGATAGTAAAGAAACGCCTTACAAAAATAGTTTTATGACGTAGATGATGGCGCTCCACTGGGTCATATCGTCTTTTCCCCCTGGACAGCGTTGGATTATAAACCAAGAGAGTGTGCTGTTTCAAAGCAATATAAATAGTTGACGCACTGTCAGGACTTTATTTTCTATATATAACTGTTCACTGGAGTAGCGATACGGTCGTAAAGACGACACTTTCAGTATAGCTCTTTGGGTTCTTTCAATTTCTATTCAGGTAGCTTTCGGAGCTCCACCCCAAGAGGTGATGCAGTAGCATATTATAGATTAAGCAAGGGTATAGTACCTACACTGATTTCATAATACTTTTATCGGCTACAAGTCTCAGTGTTTTGAACATTAGTTTCCGTAATCCGTTACTAAGGGTGGTACTGTGATCTTGAAATCCTAGGTCGATTGTTATTCCTAGGTATTTTACCTTCTCAGCCTTGGTGAGTGGTTCGCAGTTACAACTACGGATGAGTGAGTTTGTGCAAGAGTGAGATACAAAAGTAGTAGGTATTGTTTGGGAGGATCCATTGTTTTTCATGGAGAATGCTATGTAATTGATTTTAGTTGTAATAAGGGTCAACAGGATAGGCCCCGGATATACACTTTGTAACCATAATTATTATTGTGATTTAAAAGAGTGTCCGCGGATTTTCTTGCCCGTTCTTCTCCATAGGTACCTACTACGCTTGGGAATGGTGACGGCACGGTTGGCGCAGTGGTTAAGCGATTGACTGCTGCGCTGCATGTCGCGGATTCGATTCCCGCACGGAACAAATATTTGTATGACCTACAAGTAGTTGTTCCGGGTCTGGCTGTTTGTGTATGTGAGTTTAAATGTTTGTGAACGCACCCACGATACAGGAGAAATTCCTAGTGTGGGGCAATGTTTAAAAAAAAAAAAAAATCTGATTCCCAAGAAACGATCAAGATTAACAATTTCAGTATCTAGTCGCTTTTTACCTTGTTTAATAAAATTTTGTATTAATTTTATATTTGTGTATAAAGTTACCTACTCGTAAGTTCTAATTAATTAATAAAAATAACAACATTAAATCCTAACTAGACGGCGGATAGCGGAACTAACTAGCGGATGAATTTTTCGACGCTAAAGCGTCGTTAAATTCATCCGCATCGCTGTCGGCTGGTAATGTACCCAATATCCTGGCGGCATTACCACGATGTATGGCAATGCCTCCCTCTGGCCAAGGTCACAGGAAGTGTCATTTCAGTAGTTAAATGCTCACCTGTCTTTTTTCAGCCAATCTATCCTTCATATGCGTGGGCCTTAGTGTTTCTTGGTCATCACCAATGCTGGTGAAGTTGAAGAATGAGAGGCAGACAGTTCTCTCAAGACCGATCACCGAGGAGGAAGCATCTTGGATCGCGTCTATAGGAGCTGGGTTTGGATTTGTTTGTGAGTTTTATTTTGCATCTCCTTCATTTGTAAAAGTGCGAGCTATACAATATTAACTATATGTACAGAACTAGCTGACCCGGCAAACGTTGTTTTGCCATATAAATTATTTGTAGCTGCCCGGCGCTACTTCGTTCGCGTGGTGTGCTACCACCTACCCTACTCCTACACTACTCCTACCCTACTCCTACACTACTCCTACACTACTCCTACCTTACTCCTACACTTCTCCTAACCTACTCCTACCCTACTCCTACCCTACTCCTACCCTACTCCTACCCTACCCTACCCTACTCCTACCCTACTCCTACCCTACTCTTACCCTACTCCTACCCTACTCCTACCCTACTCCTACCCTACTCCTACCCTACTCCTACCCTACTCCTATTATTCCTGAATTTTCTTTGCTATACACCTCACGGAGCCCGAGACCTTTCCAACGAATGCAAAACCGTGGAAATCGGTTCGTGCGTTCTGGAGTTATAGCGTCAGGAAGGAAAACCCGACTTATTTTTATATAGTAGATATACTATATTGTATATATATAAATGAAATTAGCTAGCGAAACTCCGCAGACGCGATGGATACCAATCGATATCTAAAGACGACAAAATAAAACAGGTTTTGATGAGTTTCTTTTGGGTCACATACCGTTTGTATAAATAAATACCACCAGAGGATTGTATTTAATGATAATATATTATTATTATATTCACTTTCTACTTAACATACTTTTTCAATTTAGCATTATACAGGGTGGAATTTTGTAATGCCACCTGAAGGGAAAGTACTCTTAATACTGTAGATAGAAAATTTTACTCAAAGAAAACATTCCTTTATTTTTTAACAGAAAGAAAACTGCATTCAAAGATTTTCGAAAATTTGCTTGCCACACCCGGGAATCGAACCGCCTAAAATCTGTAAAAATTACACCCTGTACTTTTATTGCATTGATCGTTAGGATCAATTATAAGGATGAAATCTCTCTAACAAACTTGATAAATAAAATGATAGGAAAACTATAAAATCTTAAATTATTTGCACGAAATGGGCTCCATTTTCTGGGATACACAAATGTATTCTTCTAACGAATTCATTTCTAGTAACCTTTAATAACGTGTTGTGGTGAATGTTATAAATCGTATTCTGAACTTCAACTCCCAACTCGTTTACATTCGCATAAGATTTAATGTAAATTTGATTTTTCACATATCCCCAAAAAAAAATATCTAAAGGGGTGACATCTGGTGATCTCGCAGGCCATCTGATTGTGCCGTTTGTACCAATCCAGGTATTAAAATGGTTATTAATGTAGGCAGTAGTGATTCTGCTGTTATGGGCTGGAGCACCATCTTGCTGTAGAATTATTTGGTTTCGCTCTTGCTCGGGGAAACCATTTAACTCATTTCTTAAGAGATCCAATATTTCAAGATACTTGACAGTGTTTAAATGACCATGACATGCTAATTTACAATTTTTTGTAAATAATTAAAATAATTTAAGATTTTATAGTTTTCCTATCATATTATTTATCAAGTTTGTTAGAGAGATTTCATCCTTATAATTGATCCTAACGATCAATGCAATAAAAGTACAGGGTGTAATTTTTACAGATTTTAGTCAGTTCGATTCCCGGCTGTGGCAAGCGAATTTTTGAAAATCTTTGAATGCAGTTTTCTTTCTGTTCAAAAATAAAGGAATGTTTTCTTTGAGTAAAATTGTCTATCTACAGTATTAAGAGTACTTTCCCTTCAGGTGGCATTACAAAATTCCACCCTGTATAATTATATGACATTATTTATTTATTTTACCATTTATGACATTCTTCTTGTTTAAATTAAATGTTTTAAGGTACTTATGCGCTCTTTACTTCCTCTAGCGATTTGATGTAGCTCTGTCTAAACGACGCTCATATAATCAAATATTGTGTCTCATTTTCAGTGAACTTCTTCGTGGGATTCTTAATGGACAGCTTAGGTCGTAAGACCTGCCTCATCCTCGGCTGTATCCTTCGACTGGTGACGTGCTTCTCGCTCATATTTGCTACAGAGGTCTGGGTAACGTTTTTCGGCAGGGCCATCGATGGATTTGCTAATGCGTTCGTTTTAACTGTGGTTCCTACTTATGCTTCGGAAATTTCTAGCGTGAGTACATTGTTTTTATAAAGTAGTTTCCTATGTCAACTGTTTTACTGAATCTTAGTAATGATAAATCATAAAACTGTGTGCTTGCTTCTGCCTTAGTATTTAATAGAAAAGTAAGGCGGATCACACACTGCATCACGCCACGCGACGCGGCGCGGGAAACGGAGCCAAATTCCCCACGTAGAAGCATGTTTTTATTCAATTTGTATGTAAAAACGCGCGTGGACGCGTTATAGTGTGTGATCCGCCTAATCAGTGAACTTAGTCACTCAAATTTCCTAGCAGAAATTCAGAAGTGCCTGTAATTTTCAATAAATAAGAGTTTCAATTCAAAATGCAGTAATGCTGCTTGGCGGAAAATAAATGTATTATCTTTTCACTAGACGCTCTGTTAATAATAATATAAAAAGCAACGAAACAGTATTGTGTGCCTCACGGCTGCGTCAAATAGTCCCAGTTCAGCATAAATGCCAGAAAACTCGTGCCTGATGCTGGTTTACAGCTGGACCTTATGTTATGAGGCCAAACGTCCTATATAAATTCGATTGATCATACCTACAAATTTAATATGTATTCCAGAAAGAAATCCGCGGCGCCCTCGGCACGATATCTCAAGTGGCTTCAGCATTGGGGATGCTGATCTTCTTCTCCATTGGACCTTTCATGTCCTACTTCGAGCTGCACCTCATCTATACCATCATCGTTGCCTCCATCAGTGTGCCCATGTGGTTCATACCGGAGACCCCTTATTACTTGTATTCTAGAGGTAAGACAAGTCTAGATTTGAACCTCAATCTCATCTTTATATGTAACTAGCGACCCGCCCCTGCTTCGCACGATTTTACGACTTAACGAAACAGATTTCTTTATTACATATAACTTTGAGGGTTATGTCTGCCGCCTACTGACTAAAACCTCACTGCTCCTTCTAATACCATAAGCTGGGGGCCCGCGATATACACTTTATAACCATATTATTGTGATTTAAAAGAGTGTCCGTGAAGTTTCTTGCCCGTTCATCTCATATAGGTACTTACTACGCTTGGGAATGGGCAACGAGCTTCATCTTTTTGACCGACCGACCCTTAAAATTCAAAAGTGCCTGTAATTGGTTTGGTTGAAATAAATACTTTGTTTTTTTAGAGTTTGAATTTGTACCTACATTCGCCGCAGCCCCGATCGGTATCAGCCCGCCATGCCTAGCAGACCCCATCACTAAGTGCGACCGATTCCACGATCGCACGTCCTCTCATAAAGGCACGCATGCAACTCTGCATACCACTTCTTTATGCCTGACTGTTTGAGCGATGATACAGCCCCAGTTTCGCCACCCGCAGGCCCCTCCTTATGATTGCGGGAGATCGTTAAGCACACTTCAACGCCCGGCTGCTCTTCTGGTGCCAAATGTCCCTAAATGAAAAAAACTTTGAATGCAAATCTAATATGTTTTCCAGGACGCAAAGAAGAATCCCTAAAAGTCCTCAACAATCTTCGAGGTACAGAAGATCTAGCCAGCGAAGAGTACAAACTATACTCTTTAAACCAGCCAAATGTATCCAAGAGAGAGATCTTCAGAGACAAGACAACGCTGAAGACCTTATTCAAAGTTATATTCTTGAGTACATTTCTAGAACTGATTGGATACAATGTAGTCATGTTCTATATGCAGACTATAATGGAATCTACACAGACTTCGGTGGGAGAAGACATGGCTTCCGTTTTCTGTGGGTGCATACAACTCCTGTCTTGCTTCTGTACTATCCTGGTGACGGATAGATTTGGAAGGAAGCCTGTATTGATCACTACGTTATTCGGAATGGCTGTTGGCATGGTAAGATAATTTGTTTCAGGTTTCATTTATCTTGTTTGATGATTATGGAAAGAACCGTTCTTTACGACTAGAAAACAGATTTTTTGTATGTTCCGGATTATCGCAAAAACAGCTGAACGGATTTAGATTTTTGGCAGACAGATAGTTTATAACTTGGATTAACACATAGGGTAATTTTAATCCCGGGATTATGTTCTTGTGGGGTATTTTTAGACATCCACGCGAAAGAAAAGATAGTTTTAAATAATCTGCATGCAATTTTATTATGGCAGAATCTGTCCTGCACAAAGATATCAAGTCTATCTATTCTGTAAAAATCTCACCATGCAAAACTAAGGTGAGGTAAGCTGTCAATATTATCAAACCCTGGCCCTGATGCCAGCCAGAGTATTCTGTAAAAATCTCACCGTGAAAACTTAGGTGAAGTGAGCTTGAAGTGAGCTATCAATGCCTAGCTTCAGGTGTTATGTCAGCCTAACTCAAGCTCACTTCACCTAAGTTTTCACGTGATATTTTTACAGAATTGACTGGCTGGGATTGGCAATATTGACAGCTCACTTCACCTAAGATTTAACGGTAAGATTTTTGTATGTAGAACTGCTGAAGATATTATTTATTGCCATTATTTATATTTTCCATATTTTATGCAAATAAAGACACATGGATTGGATTGGTTCACAGATTGGATTGGGCACATTTTTCCAACTGAAGCAGGAAGAGGTTCCAATTCGTGGGTTCCTTAACTCCCTGCCTCTCCTATCAATGTTCCTTGTTATATTCGGCTTTAATGCAGGTAATTATATTAAAACTCAACTTATTTTTTGTCATTTAAAAGTTCATAGTTTCCCTCCGTCTTGGGAGAATTAAAGGTTTATAGGTTACGTTAGGAAGACGTGTTCTTGAGTAAGACCGCCAATCGGCAAACGTAAGGTAGGACGCCCTCAGGCTAGGTGGAGCGACGAGTGTCTTCACATAGTGGCTGGTAGTAGCTGGATGAGAGTTGCCGAGAATCGAGTTGATTGGAGAGGCGTGCAATTGGAGAGGCCTATGTCCATCAATCCAATGGACTGCTGTAGGCTGAAAGGCTGATGCTAACTAGTGGAATGTGGATGTAAGTACCACTTACACCCCTTCTAGGAATGTTCATCATCTGCCTGGCCTTTTCCCATACCCTACACATTCAAGGAATATTCAATTTTCTAACGCTGGAACGTTTCTATTCCAGGCATGGGTTCAATATTCTGGATGGTAGTAGCCGAGCTATTCGACGGACCAGCCCGAGCGATCGGCGCATCCGCAGGCATAAGTGTCGCAACTTTCTTCGTGTTCCTAACTACCAAGTACTTTGCTTACGTCACGAATGCGATAGGGGCCGCCAACACCTATTGGGTCTTTACCTGTAACTGTGTGATAACTGCTCTTTTCATGATGTTCTTGATCCCTGAGACTAAGGGGAAGACGTTTGCTGAAATTCAAGAGGAGATGGGAAGGAAAATTGTTAAGGATGTAGAGAATGAGAAATGATGTACCTAATAAAAGTTTTTTTTTTATAAGGACTTGTGCATTTAACTTATCTGTACTATGTTGCGGGTTTAGTTTCCGCACTTAGTCCTACAAGTGGACCATTGTGCGTGGGCCATGGCAGCCGTCGGTGGTTATTCTAAATAACTTTAGATACCTAAGTTATGTTAACTTGAGGTAACTGTTAAGTTAACTTATCTGTTTTTTGTAACCGTATGTTTTTTTAAGTGTACTACGTGAGCTCGACAAATGGATGTGCGAATAACACTTGTGCAACAAAACTGTACTGCGACTCACCATAGTTCGAATGCACGCTTGTGCGACAAGCATTAATATTAAGTCTTCGACGTCAGAGGCACCCCGAGGTTCGGTTTGGTTAGGTTCCTTTAAACCCTGCAGAGAGACGTCGACTAAGTCTTAATATTATTGCTTGTCGCACAAGCGTGCATTCGAACTAGTCGCAGTACAGTTTTGTCACACCAGTGTTATTCGCCCATCCATTTGTCGAACTCGCGTAGTACACTGTTTTTTTCATGTCACCCATTAGATTATCTTTTACAAATAATATTAGGTACTGGCGCAGTCTGCTTTCAGAATTTACAGCGACTATTTTAGGCATTAATCCGGTCAAAATCAATCTGCCTAACCTTTTCCCAACTATGAAGGGGTCGGTTTTCAGTTTAACCGGATGCAGCCGAATACCAGTATTTCAAGTGGAGCGACAGCCTGTCTAACCACAGCCCAGTAACTGGGTAACAAGATACCCTTTGGTAAGACTGGTTGTCAGACTTTTGGGCGTTAGACTACCCGTGATGACTGTCAAAGATCTACGATGGACAGCCGCGAACAACGGTTCTCCCGGTAGAAACGAAATAAAAAACTTTTTTTTTTCCTTTAGCCTATATTGTCCCAATGCTGGGCAAAGGCCTCCCCCATATTCTTCCACCTTTCCTTGTGCTGTGCCTTCTCTGTCCAATCGGTTAGGAACAAGTCCAAATCGTCCCACCAGCGTTTCTTAGACCTGCCTTGGTGACGACCTCCGTCTTCAGGCGCCTACTGTGTGACGACTTTGGCCCATTTGTCTAGATCCATCCTACAAGTGTGACCCGCCCGGTCCCATTTCAGCCTCGCAGACTTGTCGCCAACGTCGGCGATACCTGCCTTGGAGCGTATTGTGATGTTGCGAATTTGGCGAGTTAAATTTTTAAAATACTACGCTCCATCGCTCTTTGGCCAACCTTGAGTTTGGATTTCTGAGCCTCTGTCAAAGACCATGTCTGGGTACCATAGGTTAGGATAGGCAGGATACACATGTCGATGAGCTTACGCTGAAACGCGTGAAATAGGAAGGTCGCCCTTCATTAGTGCCTTCATGGACCAGTAGCTTCTCCAGGCATTTTCGACTCGACGTTTGATCTCTTCGTCCTGTCTGTTGTGGAAGGAAAGTAGCTGGCCCAATTTACATTGTATTTCCTGCCCATCGACCTCAACCTTCAGTCTTTGACAGATTCACCGTCAGTCCAACCTCAAGGCTTGCAGTGCTCAGTTCCTGGACCATTTCTTGCAGTCGATCTGCCGTAGATGCAAAAAAACTAAAGTAATTAAAAATAATATTTACACGGTGATATTTATTACAGTTCACAGTCATACGTATTCCTATTATATTTGTACTACAATTTCTTTTTATTTACATTTCAGTGATTTCTACATTTTCCTTGTATTTTCTTTTTACACATCTGCCTTTCTTTGTTTGTGACTTTCCGTAGGTAACTACTCCTTTGTATCGCCTTTTTTTGAAAGCCAAACTCCGTGTCCAAACCAAAAGCGAAAACCGCGCGAACACGCGGTCCACGCGTTCATATGTCACTTTTTGTTCGTAAACAGAACACGTCGTTGCCGACAGAGGGCGCCTGTCAGTTTTCTGGACAATTTAGAATGCGACACAAGTTAGGACGAGGCCTATTAATTGCTGTTATGTTAACAAATCACAACTGCAGTGCGATTCTGCAACCATCTCATCGTGAAAACTTAGGTGAAGTGAGCGTGGAGTGAGCTGTCATTCCAACTAATGCCCCTAGTATTGACACTATTGACAGCTCACTCGAAGCTCACTTCACCTAACTTTTCACGGTGAGTTTTTTACAGAATCGATTGGCTGTAGTGTTTGTATGTACTTAAGGGCAAATACACACGACTGACATGCGTCCACATACCACTCGTGTATTTGAGCACTGTACTCAAATAACCGAGCGGCACGTATATATTATCGACGGCAGTCGCAGACCTGTCGACGCTCGTTACGGTTGCAGTTCCCTCTGCCGTTGACTCTGTCCCTCGTGTTTATGCACACTTACATACAGCAATTGGATAAATTGTAATGACTTGTCATAACAAAGAGGCTTTCAGAAAATACTTGCAAATCCTACTGGCCTTGTTTTCATTCATCCTCCATAACTTACACTAAAACTACAATTATAAAACAACTATTTACAACAAACTAAGTCTAACATGTATTATTTTCTTCTCTCTTCCCTCTCAAAATGTTTTGTATCTCTGCAAAGCTCTTCCCCTTCGTTTCAGGGACGCAGAACATGACGAACAGACATAATAATATACAGTTTCCACTAAATATCCAGTAGGTAGTGGCTGGGCCAATTGCTGAGGAGACCAGGGCGAAGTATTTAGTTGTAAGGAAGACGAATAGAGTCGTCACTATTAGGGATATGGACATCCCCATCCCTCTTGAGGGGTCGTCGAAGAGTTCTGCGTTGATTACCCAGATTAGGGAGCCGATACCTGGAAAAATAAAGCACTGTTTGTTGTGGTTTTCTAATTTTCTATAAAGCATTCTGCACTATTATTATCAACGAGGTGATCCAGATAATCAAAGTTGTCGACATAACTCACAGAATAAGCATGCTGAAGTGGCAATGGGCCGGCCATATAAGCCGTAGACCTGCGGTTGGGGTAGACGTGTTCTTGAAAGGAGATCGCGAATCCGTAAACGTAAGGTGGGACGCTTTCAGACTAGGTAGAGCGACGATCGTTTAGTTAAGTCTTTATTTATGTCAAAGATGAGCTTAGAAAGAGCACGTTGAAACATTAAATGTAAATAAAAAAATAAAAATAAACGTTGCTTAAAGTTAAGTAATGATTAGCGACTGTTTAACCATACATTTGTGACGTTTTTAAATGTCTCTTAACTTTAATCATCGTTTATAAATAAACCCCAAATTGTTAGGATTTGAAACCCCCAACCTGGTTCTCTTTCTCTTCTCCCACGGTTTAGAAAATGAATAAAATGTACCTGCACTATAACAGAAGACCACCAATATAAGAGATATAAGCGGAACATAGTTCAGGAAGCCATCCACAGGTTCCTCCTCTTTCAGCTTGAAAAACAGTCCCAGGCCGAGCTGAACAAAAATAATAAAGTAGGTAAGTATTTGTATTAGGTGCATTCATTTCCTAAGTTTACCTGAGATCAATATTTAATTAAAATTATTGCGGAAAGAACAATTAAAATGCATTATACTATCACAACTGAATACCAAGGTTTTTTGTCCGTGGCGTGACGTAGAAGGAGCAAATATATTGTTTTTAAAATTTATTTGTTTGATTTTATCTCTTGATATAAAACGTTAAACATGAGCAAAAAAGGATGCCAAACTGAGAGTTACATTGTTTGCAAATGCGTATGCATTTCATGAAGACCATCCAGATATTAAAGAAAATATATCGCTAATCAGTATGCCCGTTAAATGATAAATGATTTTATTTTCTGTAAGTAGGTGCACAAACACTTTAACACGTCAATAATTTATTTTTTTAAACTAGATGAGTTCGGCGTTTCCTATTTGACTACTCTGAGCAGAAAGGCCGAAACAAACTCAGAGGACATAATCTTGGCCAGATCATGTGGAGACCATGTAGATTGGTGTTTGAAATGATCTTTTGAGGACAGAACCACACAGATTGAGTGGATTTGTCCAGTCAGTGCACGTATTTGTCAAAAATCGTGCAGCTCAACTCAGAACTTGAGGAGCTCAACGATTCGACGAACAATCGTCCGTTATCATAATAAGAGAGACTAATAAGCAATGAGATAGATTATGTTATAACTAAGAATAGTGTCAATTTGCACTTTTACACAGTTTCGTAGCACTTTCTTAGGGTCTGATAATGGATAAAACACCATGTTCATGTGTTACATGTATAGCACCATTAGCACCGCACTATTATTCATTTACTATTATGAATACTACACTAACTCAAACCGTTTAGTTCTCTTTAGCCTACACACTATGTACACCTAAATGAATGCCTAAATAAAAGCGCTACTTATTGGATTTTTAACACTCGGATCAACGCTAGTTGAAAATCCAACAGCGCGTTTTTATAATGCCTCATTTAGTTGTCGCTTAGTGTTAGTGAAAATGGGACTTAAGCTCCAACAAAAAATGGTAGCAAAAAGGAACTCACCATTCCCAACCCCATTCCAACACATGTAACTGTCAAAATCGGCTTCCGTCCAAACTTATCAGTCACCAACGTAGTGCAGAAACTGGCGAACAGCTGTATTAAGCCAATAGTCACCGATGCCACTTCTGGCTTGACTGACGTCTGTGTGGACTCCAGAACGGTTTGAAGATAAAATGTCACTGCATTGAATCCCACAAATTGACCTCCGAAACCCAAAACTAATACCAGAAACAGCGATTTTAAGAACAGTCTGTTCGTCAAAATGTCTTTTTTGGAAATCTTGATGTTGTTTGTCTCTGAAGCTAAGTCGTATTCTTTGAGCTCTTCGTTTGCTAGTGACTCTGAGCCCCGAAGGAATGTCAGGACTTTCAGGGATTCGGCTTTGTGTCCTGAAATTAAGATGGTTTCGATTAGGAGCACCATGTTTCAGAAAGGTGTGGTAATTGTTACGAAACTTCAATACCCATATTCGACCCAAATCTATGGGACATCATTAATTTTTCGAGATTACGATGTTGGTCCCATGGAGAAAGTCGTTCAGTTTGATGGTCTGTACTAGAGAACTGGAGTCAAAAATCAAAAACATGTAACATCCACCAACCCACACTGGGCCCGCGTGGTGGCTTATGGCCCACTTCCTCTCACAGAGAGAGGCCCTGTGTCCTAGGAGTGGGAACGTTAAAGGCTGATTATAAAGGTAGGTACATAGATCTTGAGACCGCGTATCGGCACCGTATTGTGGGAAGCCCCCCAGCTAGATGTACCGACAACGTAATGAAAGTGGCAGGGACAAACTGGATGCGGAAGCCAGAGGACAGGGTGTTGTGGCGCAGCCTGGGAGTGCGATAGCCTGAGTGGATTAATTGACATACATAATCAGCCTATAATGTTCCCACTGCTGGGACACAGGCCTACTCTGTTCGAGAGGGAGTGGGCTAATAATCAACCACGCGGGCCCAGTACGGGTTGGTAAAATGAAATAGATCTTCTTTTTCTCTTGTATTAGCACAATCTAATCTTTAGTAGTGGGAATTGCTCGTGCTAACAAAAATGCTCATAAATTATAAAGTTTCTTTGTAGTAGTCACGGTTTAAAATACATATTATGGCAGACGGAACGCGTTGAGCATAAGTGTGTTCAGGTGAGTATTTAATTATTTCCGGTACGAAAACCCTGCTGTAGGTAATGTATGCAGCTGCTGTCGGCATGTCGCAGAATTAAATAAATTGGAATACAATCTGCAGTAACCTGAGGGATGATTCCGTAACACACTATCAATACAGAGTCACAGTACAGAGTAGAGAAGTACGTTCACGATGTTTGTTTGCCACTAATCTCTGTCATACCAACTCAGGCGCACGCTCACCGCTGCACCGATTGGTCGACACTTATAATAAAAAGTTTGAATCAATTGATATTATATTTCTGAATAAGAATAGGTTCCAAAATCAAATTATTTCCACTTTATAGGAACAGCCATGATTTTTGATGTTACTTAATTTTGATTCCTACACCTCATGTATTTATGTACAGTCGGCAAAAGAGATAAGTAACCAGGGCATCGGATATAGTTGAAGTTTAGTAAGAAACCGTTGGATATTTTTGAATGAAATTTAATTTGATAAATAAACTGTTTGTTTTCTATTAATGAAATTAAATTTAATTCGAAAATATCCATCAGTTTCTTGCCAAACTTCAACTATATCCGACGGCCCTGGTTACTTATCTCCTTTGGTGACCGTAGGTACCTTTAAGTTTGTCCTTTTTTATTTTTTTTTCTCTTGTTTTTTACATGCCGATTTTATTTGATTCCAAACCTTTAAATTTGTCCCAGCATTACGATGCAGATATTATTAGATTAACTTTGTATTTAATACCTGTAAGTTTGCCCTTACTGTTATTATTATCAGTACCTACGCTAAGTATTTTTATATGGTAATCTGTGGATAACGTCGTGGGTAGTGTATTTGTTAATTCTATTATTTTAGTACTCCAATCATGTGTAATATTTAATATAGGTACTGCTGTTTGTTGTCCCTAATCTTTACTTATAATAAATCTGTAGAGAGGTCAATTCTGTACATGAAATATATTTCCAAAATAACTATCAGGGGGTGATTAGGGATCGATACTGATGCCAAAAATGCAATCAGTAAAATTTTTGTCTGTCTGTCTGTCTGTCTGTATAACCGTTATAGAAACAAAAACTACTCGACGGATTTTAATGAAACTTGGTACAATTATTTTTCATACTCCTGAGCTGGTTATAGTATACTTTTCATCACGCTGCAATCAATAGGAGCAGAGCAGTGAAGGGAAATGTTGGGAAAACGGGAGAAGTTACTCCATTTTTTACGCTTCCGTCGCGTGTGCAACCTTAATGGTTAAAGCTACACAGAAATCATGTATGACGGAAATGTTCTCCTTAAAATTATATAAAAAATATCCCACGACAGCATATGTCTATCTTTTATGGTTGACTCACAATAACACGTGTAACTCCCGATAGCTTAGCAGTTCGAAGCTTTCTGATTATATTTGTCTACTCTTACATTTATAACACTCTCAGTCATTCTTAATTAAAAAAGTTAACATTATTAACTATTCCATAAAAAAGAATCATAGAAATCGGTATAGAAACACCAAAGTTATACATGAAATACGCTAATATCGCAGGGAAAGTCCAACCTGTAGTATTTCAAGAAATAGCGACAAAGCTAAGGTATTACGTGAGTGTAATTTAATCATATGGGATGAATGTACGATGGCCCATCGAAAAGGAGTAGAAGCGGTAGACAGAACTTTAAGGGATATAAGACAAAATGATCGACCAATGGGCGGCATCACGGTTTTATTTTGTGGTGATTTCCGACAGACCTTACCGGTAATACCACGGGGAACCCGAGCTGATGAGGTTAGGGCTTGCCTGAAAAGCTCTTATTTGTGGCGTGATATACAATCGGTGCATTTGACTATAAACATGCGAGTGAGAACTGGAGATAACCCGGATGATCGTCAATTTTCTGACACATTATTAAAGATTGGTGAAGGTACCTATCCACAACTACACCAAGGAAAACTTATTCTGACGCCTGAGTTATGTTGTATAGTGCAATCCCAACCACATCTTATATCGTCGGTTTACGGTGACGTAACAAATATATTAAATAGGGGCAATTCTTGGCTATGCGAAAGATCCATTTTAACTCCTCGCAATGACCAGGCATTTGAGATTATAACAAAATACTGTCGAATATACAGGGGGAAAGCAAAGTTTATAGTTCAATAAATAGAATGGTCGATGAACAAGAAGCCACTAATTACCCGATAGAATTTTTAAATTCTTTAAATATGCCCGGACTTCCTTCTCATGAAATTTGTTTAAAAATTGGCATTCCGATTATTCTGCTCAGAAATTTAAGACCACCACAACTTTGCAATGGAACTCGGCTAAAAGTAACCCAGTTGCAACAAAATATAATCGAGGTTCAAATTTTAACAGGTTGCGGTGCAGGAGAAACCGTCTTTATTCCCAGAATTCCCATAATACCAAATAATTTTCCATTCCAATTTAAAAGAACGCAATTCCCAGTATCGGTGTGTTATGCAATGACAGTTAATAAGGCTCAAGGGCAAACTTTTCGTGTTGCTGGAGTAGATCTCGGTGTCAGTTGTTTCTCGCATGGTCAATTGTACGTCGCTCTTTCCCGGGTTAGCAGTTCTAGAAATCTTTATGTTCACGTGCCGGACGGGTCAACTTTCAACATAGTTTACCCGGAAGCTTTGCGCTGAAGTATTTTCGTTCTACAGGTACATTTTTTTTTTTTCTGGATGGGAAATCATCAAATGACCCCTCCAGCTCTGGGTGGAGCGGAAGGGAGTGTCAGACTCTTACTGACTAAAACCCACCCGTGTTCCTTCCTTAGCCCTTTATGTTCCAGGGCAGCGGTAACCCTTTCGGACGACCCCGCTACCCCTTCTATAGGTACTTAAGCCTCATGTGAACGTGATCTAAACAATATTACCAATACAAGGAGTTACACGCTGACGGAGTCGCGGGCACAGCTATTAACAATAATATTGTGCGGTTCCGTATTGCGATATTTTTCAACAGTATTGTAGATTGACATATTATATTTCCCTACTAAAATACGAAAGTTAATCTGTCTGTTACATCAAAACCACTGAACCGTGAGGAAGGACATAGGTTACTTTTTTTTACGAAAAAACGGCGGAAACGTGGACGAAGTCGCGGGCAACAGCTATAGGTACTATATAAAATTATATATTCTGTCTGTAGGTATGTTACATTTTCACGCCTAAATCACTGAACGGATTTCGATAAAATTGCCTGCCAGCAGATGCCAAAGAGATAGATGGCATCCTGGGGAAGGACATACTTCTTATCGTTTCCGACATTCACGCGGGCGAAGCCGCGGGCAGAAGCTAGTAAATAAATAAAATAACAAGAGGAGATAGACCATGTCCTGGATTCAAACATAGAATTTCAATCTGGATAGATGTAGCACTTCCTCTAGGAAGCGAGTGAAACCGGTATAAAGTAATAATCAACATAGCTAGGTACAAACCTCTAGAATACAAGGAGTACGGTCCATCAGGTAGAATCAGCAGCGGTATGGTGCTGAATATGATGATGCCAGTGTAGATTATGTTGAGCATTGTGTAGGATATGAAGGGGCCCATAGACAGCATGGTGACGACGCCGAAGGAGCACATGATTTGGAGTATAGTTCCTAAGCTGCCACGGATTTCTTTCTGGAATTAGAAAAATAAATGAGATGGTTATTGTTCCTTTCTAAAATGTTGAGTTTTTTAGTTAAGTTATTTCTAAAATTCTGAGTTTTTTAGTTAAGTAGGTATTTTTGAATTCACATCATCCCAGCCTTTTTCCCAACTACATATGTTGGGGTTGGCTTCCAGTCTAACCGGATTAAGCTGAATACCAGTACTTATTTTACAAGTTTTTTTATTCACACATTGTCAGAAAAAATATTCTGAATGTATTAAGCTTACGTCTGCGTTCTCATTTTGGATTTATCAAACTTTTGATCGAAGACTCTAAGCATCCAATTAGTTTTTTAAGACTAAGCTGCATTACCAAATTATGCATCCTTTAAGTTAATTTTTTCATAACATTATTTTTGTTTGTTACATAACTACATATTTACCTACGTATGTGTAACCTCAATTAACCAACAGACATTTTCATTATGCAAAAAAGAAAACGAATGATTCAATAGCAAAAAAAGTACCCACACAATAAGTTGTTAAGCTCAACAAAAAGTAAGGAATCTTTGTTGATACCTAAATCTACAATGTTTATGTACTGCAGACATGTTTGCTAATGCATGACCGAATCTCATGATGGAAACGCGACACAATCAGCCTATAATGTTCCCACTGCTGGGACACAGGCCTCCTCTCGATGAGTAGGCTATAATCCACCACGCGGGCCCAATGCGGGTTGGTAGATGTCACATGTCTTCGAATTTTTGGTTCTAGGGCGGAAACTTTTATTGTTATTGTATAAATGGTTCTATTATTAACCGGTACACACGGCTACACATCAAGCTATACATTGCCAGTTTTAGCTGACCTCGCATATATAGGTTTTTCGTACAATTAGAAGTCAGCTTATACTGGTTATGAATAGCTTGACGTGTAGCCGTGTATACATTTAAGGCTTTAGACTGGAAAGCACTCATTCTCTATGGAAAAGGGAGGATCCTCCGACCAGACAGATGTTGCGTTTGGTGGGCTATTATTGACCGACGATTGGTGTCGGAGCGTTGTATTTTTAACATCTCGTCTATTAAGCAAGCTTATTTACTTTAGTAACAAAAGAAAAAGTAATTGTGTCTCATTAATGACAGTTGAGTTCATATATGCTTGTTGCGCGGTACATTCTACTTGCGCGATGCAGGAGTTTGAGTGACGATGTGATGTGTGATGCGTGGTTCGCATGCAGATGCCGCCACAAGGCTGACACAGAAAAGCGTAAACCGCACCACAACGCGATGCGCTTCTTTGCAGAGCTAGAAATGCTATAGTAATAAATATATCGTATGCAACTTACACTAGCAATCTCCGAAGCATACATTGGCAGCAAAACAAAGATTCCTGCATCCGCTATGCCAACCAGAGCTCTCCCGAGCAGGATCATCCATACTTCACTTGCGTATATGAATATGAAGCCTGCCACAAACTTAGGCACACTGACCAGGAGGAGACAGGGCTTCCTGCCGAGTCTATCTATGAGGACTGCTCCGATGAAGAGGTTTGCTGAAATTGAAAAGAATAAAGGTGTTACTATACAATCAAACATAGTCCACGGAATAAGCAAGCTAAACAACGCCTCTAACGCCTAACAAACCAATCTTTATCATGATTTTTCTTTTTGCTTGGGTCCTTAGGGTCTTAGCGTGATGTTAAGGTATTGACTGCCGCTGCGATTACCGGTGTCCACCAACAATAGATTTTCTATTGTCTGTTGTATGGCAGTCAACGTGTTAAGTATTTTTAACCGACTTCTAAAAAAGGAGGAGTCACAATTCGGATGTATGTATTTTTTTTTTTTAATGTTTGTTCGCGCATAACTCCGTCGCCTGCTAACCGATTTGAAAAATTCTTTTTTTGTTGGATGGGGTATACTTTCCAAATGGTCCCATGAAAATTTTATCGAAATCGGACAAGCGGTTTTTGAAAAAACAACAAAAATCAAAAAAATGATCACAACAAAAAAGTTAAAAATAAAATCTTTTTTACAAAAAAAAAACAACCGACTTCCGAAATTAAAGTAATTATTTTTCACTTTGTAGTGTTTTTATGGAAGTCGGTTGTTTTTTTTTTGTAAAAAAGTTTTTTTATTTTTTTTTATTAATAGGAAGGAGGTGAAAGGAGGAAGGTGATGGCATTCGTGATACAGGGTAATCCTAGTACGAGTGCCAAAGCACTCCTTTGACACCTAAGTGCACATTATTACATAAGACCCATTCTTCTAGTAGGTAATAATATTTTTTTTTTTTTTTTTAGTAAGTAGGTAATTAAAATAAGTATTTTTTCAAATCCAACTGGTACTTCCAGAGCTTAGCGCATTCAAACAAATAGACAAACTAAAAAGCAAACAAACTCTTCAGCTTTAATATTAGTATAGATGGGAGGTGCAGTTAGTGCGCAATGGCCGAGAAATAAGCTACTGTGCTGTCCATGGCCCTGAGTGCGGATCCCATGTGGACAAACATTTGACTACAGATTATCAAATGGTTATTTCGGTAACTCCGGTCTTTATTATATGTATTTGAGATTTGTTCCTTCTAATCCCAGTTTACGAAAGAAATGTGCGACAGGATTTTTTTGTATAAATAAGAAATTAAACAGCTCTGAGTAAGCGGGTAAGTAGGTAGGTGATAAAGTGTTAATTTAAGTAAACATGCGATTTTTTGTGTTTATACAAGGTGATAGGGAAATTCGACGTAATCTATTAAAGGCGTTATACTAGAGGACATTAGCAACTTTAGTCCAGTTAACTAGGGTTCAAAACTGGATGGTTACCGAGCTGTGTCGGTTCCTGGATTTTTTAGTTTTCCGACTTGTTACCAAAAACAATTAATTATGAGAAAAACTACTCCACTCCAAACATTTAATTGATACTTTTCTGAAAGTTGAAAAATGAGTGATCATTTAAAAAAAAATGCTTGCAAAACTTGCATAATCTCAGAAATAAAAGGTCTTTAATAGCAAAATTTTTATTTTTTATACATCCTGTTTTGACCCCTAGTTCACTGGACTTAATTTGTTGCTACCTGTTGTTACCTCTAGTATAACCCCTTTCAAGGAATACGTCGAGTTTCCCTGTCACCCTGTATAGTACGGATTTGACATCTGTAGGTCAAGACTGCTGTAAATTTTTGAACGAACAAATCCTGTTAATCTCGGATAAGATAAAAACGAAATACTGGCGAAAAGCAAAATTGTGTCTAACAAGTTTTTGAATGACTGCCTCGTTGGTGTAGTGGTAGCAAACGCTACTGCTGAGCCACCATCATCAGCCTATAGCAGTCCACAGCTGTACATAGGCCTCTCCTATTGCACGCCATTCAACTCGATTTTCGGCAACTCTCATCCAGCTGCTACCAGCCATCCTGCGAAGATCGTCGCTCCACCTAGCCTAAGGGCGTCGCACCTTACGTTTACCGATTCGCGGTCTCCACTCATGAACACGTCTACCCCAACGGTCATGGATTGTAATGGTAATATGGCCGGCTTCAATTCAGCTTTGCTTATTCTGTGAGCTATGTCGACTATTTTGGTTCTCTGCCGGATCACCTCGTTGCGAATTCGATCCATCAGAGCGACTCCAAGCATAACCCGTTCCATAGCTCACTGAGCGATCTTGAATTTATGGACCAGCCGTACCATGAGTGTCTACTGCTGAGCATGAGCCATATAAATGGGTCTTTACGGTAGTTTCTTGCTATTCTTCTCCATTACCTTTTGGAAGGGGCAGCTAGAATCAATTCTATTGTCTTTTAAATTTTGACGTTCAAAAGTGGCTTTTATGTGTCTATTGAAATACATGATTAAACTTTGATATTTTTAAGGAACTGCCCGTATGTGAAATTTGTGGTGATCCTATCCGAAAACCAGTGCTGGTAAAATGTTTCTTATTTTACTGATGGCAACATTATCGTGCTGCCTGCTTAAGATATCGTGCATAAGATTGGAAAAGTCTTTAAGATTTCCCTTTCTTTCTTATAATACTGTTACTTGATTGGTAGGTTTGTTAGTTGGATGCATAGCACTAGGAAGTCATGAAGGTCGGGCGTTTTTGAGGGACTGTCTTTTATAATATTGACGTTCGAAAAGTGCTGATCCTCTCAGCCTAATTTGAATAAATGACTTTTGATTTTGATGGTTAATGACGTCCTGGGTTCGATTTTCGAACCAGGCAATGTGGTATTGGATTTTTCAGAAATTTCTCAGTAGCAGCCAGGATTTCGGATTTGGTTCGCAGACCAAAAGATTTGGACGCATTTGGATGACAGCCGAGACCAAAAGCACGAGGCACGGAGGTCTTGGTATGTGAAGATGGTCACCTATCCACGGACCAACCGCGGCAAACGTAGCTTAACCTGATCGATTGATTTATTAATAAGTACGTAAATAAAATGTGCTTGATTAAAAAAAAAAGTGAAAAAAGGAAATTGTGAATGAAAGATAAATATAAGATTAGATAAATAAAGAAGCCTTACGAACCGACAATCGCAGTCAGGAACCCAATGGACACGATCCAAGACCCCTCCTCAGCCGTGATAGCCCTCGGTAGTATTGTCTGAGACTCATCACTGAGCTTCACTAACACTGGTGATGGCCAGGCCAGGCCCACTCCAGAGCACAAGACGCTTAGATTCACTGAAACAGGATAAAGATAAATATAAATAGAATACTCTTTACAGCATATTAAATTAGAGGATGAGAAGAAAACACGAAGATAAAATTAAGGTGACTACGAAGGCGTTTTCGGTAAGAACACATGGTCCAGCTGTGGTCCAGCTAGATGCATCGACAACCTTAAAAAGGACAGATTGGGTGCAAAAGCCGGAGAAGAGATTTGTTGACGCAATTTGGGGGAGGTACAGGGTTATTTTTAATTGGCTGGCTCAATTCCGCAGATGCGATAGGTTAAAACAAAAAATAAATTCACAAAAAACTCATCAAATTTTGGTTTTATCATGTTTAGATATGGATACCCATAGCGTCTGAGGAGTTTAGCTAGCCAATTTAAAATAACCTGCAGTGCGATTCTGTCACCATCTCACCGTGAAAACTTAGGTGAAGTGAGCGTGGAGTGAGCTGTCATTCCAACTAATGCTAGGGATTGACACTATTGACAGCTCACTCTAAGCTCACTTCACCTAACTTTTCACGGTGAGATTTTTACAGAAATGATCGGCTGTAACGCGTACATAGTGCAAACGAAGTAATAGCGAGACAGCATCATGGTTGGTTGGTCAAATTAAGTGAGCACATGACATGAACGCTTTATAGTTAATTGATCATTTTGTTGTGTTTATATTTATTATCATAGCCGTTGTTGTTGTAAACGTGGATGTACAGACACCAGCAGGTCAAGCTACCCGAAACTGTCAAATTTTCCCAATCAACCTTGAACCTTAATGCTTTAGCGATAAAGTTGAAAATCTATTAAAGAAATTTGATCACGGCATCACGATAACTCAGAGAAGTAAAATGTATGAAAATGATATGAAAACTGGCTTTTAAACTGTCCACGATAACGTTTTAACATGCACGAGTAGTATAATCAGCTGTTCCCACTGCTGTGACACAGGCCTCCTCTAATCAGTTGTTCCCACTGCTGGGACACAGGCCTCCTCTCTTCGAGAGAAAGAGTGGGCTGAATTCTACCACCCAAGCCCAGTACGGGTTGATGGTTCTAGGACATGCCGGTTTCCTCACGATATTTTCCTTCACCGTTTTGAACGTGCACGTATTTCCATAGCTGAAGCTGAAGTGGCAATGGGCCGGCCATATTAGCCATAGAACCGATAACCGTTGGGGTAGACGTGTTCTTGAGTGGAGACCGCGAATCGGTAACCGTAACGTGGGACGCCCTCATGCTGGATGGAGCGACGATCTTCCCAGGATGGCTGGTGGCTAAAAATCGGGTTAAATGGCGTGCAATAGGAGATGCCTATGTCCAGCAGTGGACTCCTTTACGTTGATGATGATGATGATGATGACGTATTTCCATACAGTTTGTGGACGAGGACGATGACGTCCACGATAATATCGTAACGTTAGAAATTACAGGGTGGCAGGGGACATCTTTCTTCTTTCTTTCTTTCTTTTGATTTATAAAACAAACAACATCACAACATCGACGCGCAAACTGTAACCATGGATTCAGCACATAAGTTTAAGCCCCATAGCGTAGAAATTTTTCGTCGGTTATTGAATCATAGAAAAGTGCAATACCTACGCGGTCAAAATGTATTGAACAGCAATATTTTTTTTTAATAACCGACGAAAAATTTCTACGCTATGGGGTCTAAACTTATTTGCTGAATCCATGGTTACAGTTTGCGCGTCGATGTCCCTGCCACCCTGTATAAAAGCGCACAATACATAGATAATCGCAAACACAGATACAAACCGCATATAAATGGAGCTATTGCATTAAAATAGCCTCCCAACAGCTATGACGTAGGGCCTTGACATAACATAATATGCAACATCGACACCATTGAAACCGGTCTCTCTGTGTTTACAAACACACGAACCGCCATTAGAGTAACAATGACGAAAAACACAGTGTGTGGTGACCCAGTTGTAACGACGGCAACTTTGAGTTGTAAGTCGTAGTTTCGAACCCAGACAGGCGCTTAAGAGCGTTGACAACGTACGGCATTTCATACAAACTTTCAAGTCCTTGTTTTTCGAAATGCATGAACCGATTTTAATGAAACTTCCTACGCATAAGCAGGATATAATATATCTAAAAAGTTAATTGAGAACATTTTTGAAAAATAGTGTTACAGCTAAATTAGACCGATTTTAAATTTTCCATAGAAACAGAGTTTTCCAATTATCTTTTTTTAAATAAGACATTTCGAAAATGTTCTTAACTAACTTTTTAGACCTATATATCCTGCTTATGCGTATGAAGTTTCATTAAAATCGGTTGATGCATTTCGAAAAACAAGGACTTGAAAGTTTGTATGGAATGCCGTACGTTGTAAACGCTCTTAATGTTTTTGTAAATCACCACTGCTCCCAAAACGGTGAAGGAAATCGTCGTGAGAAAACCAGCATGTCATAGAACCACAAATTCGAAGATATGTGACATCTTCCAACCGGCACTGGGCCCTCGTGGTAGATTACGACTCCTCACAGAGAGGAGACCTGTGTCCCAGCAGTGGGCAACATTATAGGCTGATTATCATGAGCCACCTAACAGCTATGACGAAAGGCCTTGACATACCTAACATGATGTGTAACATCGACACAATTGAATCCGGTCTCTCTGTGTTTACAAACACAAAACGCTATTACAGTGACAAATGAAAAAAAAAACGCATTTTTCCGATTACGCTTTGGTTCCCTGAGAAGGCGGTGTGCGGGGACACAATAACGGCTCCTCTGACCTCTAATAAACAAGTACGCTGGACTAAATATACTCGTATTATACGAAGGACAGTTGTTTTTTGTGCCGATTCAAAGCGCTCGAGAGTCTCAGGAACTAAAATTGTCACATTGTTGCAAATCTTCGTCGTGTTGTTTCGGTACGTCTCTGATGATTTACGAGTACATCTAAATCGTGAAATAAGACGTTCTTGTGTATTTTGTGTTTCCTACGACTTATTTATCATGAGAGTTTCGTAAAACTGGCTATCAACAATATTAGTTCTACGGACGCTCACGTTGCTATCAGCGCCAAAATGGCGAAAATCAAAGTTCTTCGTTTGGTCATCGATAGTATGATGTCCAACGTACTTCCATAATAGGTCAATGCGGCTATCCAAATCAATCGACACTGCGTTTTCTGACACCTTAATGTAAAATGCTGGTGAAAATGACAGATTTTCATGACACTGTTATAATATGACGGAACCTCTCCTCTAGGAATCCGTAACATTAGATGGTTTTTAACGACATTAGCACTAAGCCTGAAAACCTTCAAAAGACGTCCGGTTTTTGGGGATAAAACCAGGTAGTGTGGGATTTTTACCTCACTAAAACCACCCCTGTGGTCACCATTTGCACATGGAAGGGTCACCGTTACCTCTCAAAAGACCGATCCGAAAAAAAAAAAATCTTTTTTCTTTTTTTCCTTCTACCCAGAGCCCCCCTAGTGCCTGTAAATGGTTTAATTGAAATAAATGATTTGAGTTTGAGTTTGCAACGCCTGTCAATCTGGGGAGACTGTAGAGGGGTCTCCCCTAAACCTAGCTATGCAAGAGTGCAAGGCAGCACGTAACCACTGTGCGCCGTCTTCCCTGAGGTCACCCTGTGGTCCGACAGCAGACTCTAATCGCCCGTGACCCCAAATTTCCGCATGTCTTAGGTGATGCAGGCGGGGTATGGTATGCCTGGTCTGTGATTGAGCGATTGTTGGACATCATAATTATTATTTAACATGTTCTACAGATGACCAGGGCTGGGATGTGCAATTATGCATACAGGATTAATTCTTAATTCATGTTTAACTAAATATGTCTACATAAACAAAGAAGAAACAAACATTGATAACTACGCTTGCACGGTTTAAATAATTTTTATCATACAGTGCCCTCCAAAAGTTAGTTGAAATTTTTCCACTTCAGCTGTGATTGCCACTTTATAATATTATAACCATATTCAAGCAAATAAATGATCACAGGAAAGCCGTTCTCAATAACTGTAATATTTCACATAATTAGGAAAAACGAAAATCTTATCAGCCTAGGGTAATTTAGGAACAGTCACATGTCTGATGTGATCATTTATTTGCTTGAATATGGGTATAATATTAGAATGTTTATTTAATTATAATGTGTTGTATATGGGTACCTATACATGAATAATAGATACCCATATGTTGATGACCTCATATACCATCCAAATTCAAGCAAATAAATGATATGATTACGAGTTAGCGATTTCGGAACAGAAAGTTGGTTATTACTTATTATTTTTACGTCTCTAGAAATTTCTGGGAACCCGGGGGCCCCGGACCTTTGGAAGGCGTACGAGGACCCGAGGCCAACTCGCAGAAGCCCATATAATGGGTCATATCCTATTTAAAATAATGATATGTTCCTGTCATTGTGCTATCTTCGACACAGTACAAGAAGCAACAATACGTCCTTGGTAGGTAAACATGATTGATACAAATGGTCCACTTCCGTTCATTTGCAATCGTAGGTTAAGTACTTATGGTGTGTTCATGTGAAAGAGAAAGAACATACACTTATTTAGCACAGACTAAAATACGCACAATACATCAGAAGGCCAATTCTCGTAATTTAAAACGTTCAAAATCTAGTCGCAATCTCCTCTCGACGACAAACAAATGTCAAAAATTTGTCAAAATGTAGGGAAGTTAGAGGTGTTTTTGACAGATTGAGACTGATCAGACAGTGAACGTTCTTAAAATTACGAGAATTGCCACTCTGATACATACATCATCATCTGCCTAGTCTCTTCCCAACTATGTTCGGGTTAGCTTCCAGTCTAACCGGATGCAGCTGAATACGAGTATTTTACATGGAGCGGCTGCCTATCTGACCTTCACAACCCAGTTATCGGGTAATACGATACCCCTTGGTAAGACTGGCTGGCAGACTTTCGGGCTATTGACGGGTCGTCAATAGCCCGAAAGTAACGACTGTCAAAGATCCACAAATGACAGCCGGGACCAACGGCTCTCTGGGGCACGGGACCCCTCCGTGCCTCGTGACTATCTTCACATGAAGATGGTCACCCATCCACGAACCAACCGCGGCAAGCGAAGCTTAACCTGATAGATCGACCCGTGCGGCTGTTATTACTTACCTACAAGCCTCAATACATCAGATAAAAACAAATAAAAGATTAAATAAAAAGTGTAAAGCCCGATGTAAGAAATTAGCAGGAATTGGCATTTTTTGCTGAACTGGGCCTTTTTGGCTGCTCCAAAAAGGCCCAGTTCAGCAAAAAATGCCAGACAACTAGCGGGTGGGCCATCTAGTGTTTTAAATTTGAAGTACCGATTACTTTGACTTTGAAAGGTAGAATGACATTCATTTTTAGGGTTCTGTACCTCGAAAGGAAAAAACGGAACCCTTACGCTTATAGGATAATTTGTTGTCCGTCCGTCTGTCTGTCAAGACCCTTGTTCTCAGGAGCGCGTGAATGTATCAAGCTGGAATTTATATCAAATACTCAAGTCTACTGACCCTTGGAGCTCTGTGAAAATCAAACTTCTAAGCCAACGCAATCAAAAGATACAGCCGTTTATGCCGCAAATTTCCGCAAATTTTCGACACTCGCAAGGGAATCAAAACCTCCCGGGTACTTCCCGTAAACTCAGAATCTTGAAATTTGGTACGAAGCAACGTCTTATAGCACAGATATAGGAAAAATTGCGAAAACCATAAATTTTTAGTAAAATAAAAATATTTTTAATAATTTTAAATTGTACGGAACCTTCGGTGCGCGAGTCCGACTCGCATGGGCTGGTTTCTTTTGACAGGAAGTTAGTTTTATGTTTGACATTTGCAAAATGGGATGCCATCTACGTAAGAAAAAATAAGACTTGAATGAACCCCCTCCCCCCCTTTGAATCTTAGGTAAGATGACTCTTGAACAAAATTGGGAAATATTAAAAACTTACTTCCAAAGTAGTGAGTCTTTAACGCAAACTGTAAGATGTGGAAAATTTTCAAAAATGCATCCACAACGAGTCACTGTTTGTGGATTTGTGTCTGGCGGCATCATTGGGCCATTTTTCTTCGAAAATAATAATAATATGATAATATCCCTGGACATTTCACACAGCACCATTTTTTTTTTTTTTTTTTTTGTCGCTGAGAAATGCTTTATGCATGCCCGCCTCGCGGGGGACGAGACGGGGTATGTGGGACTCCCTGTCGGAATGACAGTATACCCACTAAAACTCAGCGGTGTTCCCTCATTCGCCGTGATGGGAGGGCCACGGGAATAGGCATAGCCTTTACCTCCATAGCCCTCCCGGCGCATGCCCGCCTAGATGTTATGGCGGGCCCCGCATGCCCCCCATATAGGGGGGCTACGAGAATGGCCGGGAGCACCTAGCCATTCCCGTCCAACACTGGTGGAGGCCTGTGCAATGCAGGCAACGGTGCCCCCGCACCCGTTGCCTGCTGGCCCCCACGCCCACCTGACTGGCGGGCCCCGCATGCCCCCCAAGATGGGGAGCTACGGCCGCAGAGGATAGGGAGAGCGGCAACGACACACCGACACTCCTCTTCCCCTGCGGCCCCACCGCGTCCGCCATCGAACGGTGGCGGCCCCGTCGAGGCCGCGGAAGGTGGGGAGAGCGGCAACGTATCACCGACACTCCCCCCCCGCCGCGGCCTCCAATCCTCAGCCGCGATGACTCCCTCACGGGGGACATCGCGGCCCGCCTCAGGTAGGCTGCGATGTCGGCCAAACGGCACCGCAACCTACCCGCCGGCCGCTACGTCGTCGGCTTTTCCGCACAGCCTAGACGAGCGGCCGCTCCTCGGGTTCCTCTTAGCTTCACCGTGGCCCAATCCACCACGGCTACTGAGCCCCCCCGCCTCGACAATGCGGGAACCCACCGGGGGGGACACAGCACCATTTGTCCCAAGCTAAGCAACCTAATGCTTGTGTTATGGTAACAAGATGGCTGATAAACTACTTATATACATTTTTTTTTTTTGTAAATACATACGTATTATAGATAGAAAAACACCCAGACTCGGAACAAATACATGTATTGTAGGTCATACAAATATTTGTTCCGTGCGGGAATCGAACCCGCGACACGCAGCGCAGCAGTCAATCGCTTAACCACTGCGCCAACCGTGCCGTCAATGAACAAGGAGTCGCCGTTACCGTCAACGGTGAGCGTTACCGTGCCATGCTCAACGAATTTTTGTTTCCAAAAATTGAAGAGAATGGCATGGACGACATTTGGTTTCAACAAGACGGTTTGTATTTTTAGTGTTTCTGAAATTACGAACTTAATGTGTATTTTTATTCAATCAATATTTAATTTTTAATACTTCAATATTAAATACCTCTTCCTGATGGGTAGTAATTTTTTTTTCTCAGCTCTTAAATAAATTGCAAACTATATTTTTGTTTAATTTTATTTAGAAGCATTTTTAATTTTTTTAAATAAAAGCCAAACCATGGATCCGTTTTTTATGATATTTTGATGTTGATTTGAAAGAGCATGGCAGTTGAGAATATGTCATGCTCACTTAAATATCTCGCTGATGGTGGCGCGTGTGTTGAATCATTCGGTTCCCTACAAAATGGTTGAGCTAATTGGTGCTGATCCACGCGTCATGTTCGTGAACGCGCGCCGTCTGAGACTGGTAATCTTTTAACTGCCAGGGCTTATTTTTAATTTCAATTTTATATTGATTCTTTTTTACATTGTTCTCACTTAAAGAAGCAATAAGAATAGTTTGACCCAGGATTTTGAAATAATATCTTGATTTAAAAGAGTGTCCGTGGAGTTTCTTGCCTGTTCTTCTCCATAGAGATCTACGTTTTGGAATGGGCAACTAGCTTCAACTTTCTGACTAGCTGACCGGCTATTCAATTTTGACAATTCAAAAGTGCCTGTAAATGGTTTAATTTAAAATAAATGATTTGAGTTTGAGTTTGAGACGAGGCCACATGTCACACAGCCAACGTAACCATATATATTTTACGCACTGTTTTTGAAAATCGAATAATCAACCGAATTGCTGAGAATTGAAGAGATACAAGCCGAAACAATCGAAAATGTACTGGAAAATTGGATTGATTGCATGGGGTAGGTACTGCCGAGCCAGCCGTGGTAGTCATATGAATGACATTGTGTTCCATTCTTATATGACAAAGTTCAACCTTTCCAATATAACCAGAAATTTTAAAAAATAATCGGTAGTTTTTGTTATAGCCGATTCAAATTTTAAATTTTAAATGGGCCACCCGTTACTTAGTAAAGGTAAACTCCCAGTGAAGGTGTTTTTATGCAGACTAGCGATTGCTTAGTTTGGACTGTTTCGGCCTTATTTCAAAACAAGGCTTGTCTTTAGACCCGTTTAAGCCATCGAGCACTTTTTAAATTTTGAACTTTAATCCGACAAAGTTAAAAGTTCTTATTACAAAAACTGACGTTATGCCCGAGTCTAAGTTGTCAATTTTGCATTAAGAACTTTATGTTTGTCGGAACAAAGTTCAAAATAAACTTGTAGGTTTAGGCTAGGTGTACAGTTAGAGCTCGTTTTGTAATAAGACGGTTTGGGTTTTTCCATCAGGAAATGCTCGGAAGCAGTCCAGAGTATGTAATTTTGATCTCCCAAAAAATAGGTAAGAGTCGACCTCGAAAAAGCTTTACCACTTTTGACAACAATTCCCAGACAATTGAAACTTCACTGGGGTTAAGAGTGTCTTGAAATTAAATTATCCTAGGGCTGGTCCACACGATCAGATGCGGCACCGCAACGCAACGATTTTGTTGTACACACGGTGCGGTTACGACGCCGCAGTTGGTGAAGAGTGTGTATGATGAGTACAATGTGGACACATTGAGGCGCGCCGGAGTGTCCACCTTGTGCTTTCTCACACAAAACACTTAATTCAAGTAAACATGATTGAAACAAATTGTCAACTTCCTTTCATTTACAATCTACGTAGGTTTAAGTACTTAAATGCCGAACTGTGTTCACATCCAAATGATCCAATTGAGTTGGAATTCTTTTAAGTACACACTTAGGTTGTTTTTCAAGTGACCAATGTTGATTCCGCAGTAGGTACAAAATATATATTTCTACGAATAACTCCGTCTCAACCCAGTCCACCCTTCATCATCTCTCTCATCTTTGTGATCTTCCTGTACGAGTCTCAATAAATACTTTTTCTTTCTTTCTTTCATCTGACTCGGTAAATGTTTGAGAGGAAAAAAGTCGAATGGGTAAGTAGTTCAATTTCTGGACTTTTTACTAACCGTTCCGTTTTGTTTTTTGTGGAAAATAAAACTGTTGGGTTTTCACTTAAATGCCATAGGTCGTTCATAGATGTTTAGTCTGTGAAAAAAGTATCTGATAAAAGTGTAAACAAAGAATCAAACCCTGTTCAAATTAAATTCTTACGCAATCACTCATTACAGGGAATTAATAACACTTTTTTTATCATTATTTAAAAGATTTCAACTTTATATCTCCCCGCCTTTTCCAAAAATTATTGTTTTGATAACAATATTAAATTGTATAATATTAATAGCTTAATTGTCAATTAAAAAAACATCGTTATTTATTTTTTTCGAATTTTGAGTTTCAGTTTTCAAACCAAAGCAATCAATTTGAAAGTGGCTCTACAAATTGGCACCAGAGACCCACAGAGGTACGTTTTCTGATCCACTTGTTTACATTTTTTTACAGACTATTTATAAAATAATAGCTACTCACTACTTCACTCTTCACAGTTACCGATCATTCATATTTGTGTCATTCACATCTCTCAATAAATGAAATGTAAAAATAGACAGTTCACTGATAAAACGAAGACATTTGGCGTGATGATCACATCGTGCTCAACAGCTTGCTCTGGTTTTTTGTAGGTACCTACTGTGTCGTAAGTTCGTAACACTCATAACTACTGTGTCTGTATACCTTGTCCAGTAGATAAACCGTTTTTTGACAGATGGAATACGCATAACAATTATATTTTGTAATGTCTGTAAGAAGTCATAAATAAGATAATTCAATTAGATAAGGCAGTTTTTATATGTATTTTATTACGCATTTTAAAGTTAATTTTTACGTAATCTGGAATAGTTACGTTCTAAGGCAGCTGTCAAAACACGGCTAACCGTGTTTTTGACGTTTTTATTTACCAGACAGCCTATAGGTACAGTACCTATGTACTATTTAAGTAAAGTGCGTTTCACGAAATAATTCCCTTCGCCGTAATGTTGGCACCATTAGTTTTCACTGAAGAAGTGGTGTTTGCAAGCAATAATTCTTCAATGAAAAGCAATGGTGCCAACATTACGGCGAAGGGAATTCTTTCGTGAAACGCACTATAGGTTGTCGGCTAAAGTCAACCTTATGTAGCTGGCTACCAATAAAATAACTCTAGTTGCATTCGAACAGCCAAGGAGTTTAGAATGAGGCGTCAAATTTGTATCAGGTTTTTGTTAGGAAGAAAACAGTGTTAAAATAGGATGTAAAGACGTACGCTTGGAATAAACATGAGATCATATAGTTTTTTGATTTCATAATGCAGGTACTCGTATGAGCTCATTGTGCGTGAATTACAAACAACATCTTTTTTTGGGAAGTGCCATTAAAACTGAAATGTTTCTGATGCATCCTAATAGTGGTTGTGCATCCATTTCTGCCT
The DNA here is from genome assembly GCA_949629185.1 of Apamea crenata. Lineage (NCBI taxonomy): Eukaryota > Metazoa > Arthropoda > Insecta > Lepidoptera > Noctuidae > Apamea > Apamea crenata. The sequence goes on from OX451375.1 coordinate 3,774,407, forward strand.
ATACTCAGCCTATAATACCAATAATAAAAATATAATAATAAAAACCGGCCAACTGCGAGTCGGACTCGCGCACGAAGGGTTCCGTACCATTATCTATAAAAATTACGTCGTCGTTGTATGGGAGCCCCCCTTAAATATTTATTTAATTTTATTATTTATTATTGAAGTAAAAATATAACTGAGTATTTTGTGAATATTTCAAGTGCCTACCTGTTGCCATTATTGATATCGAGCAAAAAAGGGCAAAAAATCGCGTTTGTTGTATGGGAGCCCCCCTTAAATATTTATTTTATTTTGTTTTTAGTATTTGTTGTTATAGCGGCAACAGAAATAGGTACATAATTTGTGAAAATTTCAACTGTCTAGCTATCGCGGTTCTTGAGATACAGCCTGGTGACAGACAGACGGACGGACAGATGGACGGACAGACAGCGAAGTCTTAGTAATAGGGTCCCGTTTTTACCCTTTGGGTACGGAAACCTAAAAATAGCCACAATGCTATATTTCTGCCTATGCAGGTAGGTACTTAATGTAATAGTTTAATGCTAGATATACTTAGTTAGATTTACGCAAAATACGCGCATTGACGTGGAGTTGTGGTCACCAGCTCGTATTACCTATTAATTAGATTTATACTTAATTTGTTAGTTAATCATTGATATAAAAAATATATTTAAAAAAAAAAATAACATACAGTTTTGACCCCTAGGCGACTGGACTAAATTTGTTGCTAATGACCTCTAGTATAACCCCTTTCAAGGAACACGTCGAGTTTCCCTGTCACCCTGTACATTCGTAATACCACTACTTGCTATTTTTAAACAACAGTGACAGTAATTTTTATACCATCATCAGCCAACATGCACAAAGTGGAATAAATATGTATTATTGCAGCTAAATCAAAAACTACCAAAATTTTATTTGACACCACCGCGCGAGCTATAAAAAATAATGTTCAAAATTGATGAACATACTTAATACTACAATAATAAATATTACTACAAAAGTACCTACATACAGACATACATAGAACCTCTACCTTTTTTGAAATCGGTTAAAACAAATTCCGAATCGGTCCAGCCGTTCGTTCTCATGTCATGCGGTTACTAAGGAACAACAATATACTTATATGTATATGTATAACAGGAGATAATCATTATTAAAGTGAATCATGAATATAAACTTGCTAATGAGTCCGAAAAAGATAACGAATTTTATAATACCTAGTTGCATACCTTAGTTAGCATTCTAGAATATCATAGTGCACCACTAATTACAATAATATTATAATTAATTTTAGGTTTTGTTTTTTTTGGGTATGCGCAGTCGCCAGGAGAGGTAAGTAACCAGAGTCGTCGGATATATAGTAAACTCATCTAATTCTGTGACTCGCCTAATTCGGTGATATTTGGTTTGAGCGCTATCATAGGGCTATACAAGTGAAATCAATGGTTTGAAATACAACCTTAAGCCTCTGTGATAAAGTTCAAATTCAAAACCAAATATCACCGAATTAGGCGAGTCACAGAATTAGATGAGTTCCTAGTTGAAGTTTAGTAAGAAACCGATGGCTATTTTCGTATGAAATTTAATTTGATAAATGAACCGTTTGTTTTGTATTATTGAAACTAAATTTTATTCGAAAATATCCATCAGTTTTTTACAAAACTTCAAGTATATCCGATGACCCTGATTGCTCATCTCCTTTGGTGACTGTACATCCATAATATAAGTTTAGTTTACGTACTTACCTGCACATAATTATAATAAGAACAACGAGATCAAATTGAATAATGAATAATTAGGTTTAATGATCGTATTTAAAATTTAGATTACCTTTTTTTTTTTGGGCGGGAAATCATCAAATGACCTCTCCCGCTCTGGGCTGAGCGGAAGGGCGTGTCAGACTTTTACTGACTAAAACCCACCCGTGTTCCTTCAGTTGCCTGTGCCAAGGCCCACGGTATCTCTTTCGAACAACCCGCGGCCCAAATTTAGATGACCTAATTTAGATTACCTAATGTTGGTTTAAGTAACCCCATTTTTTTTTAAATTATCCATTAATGTCCCACTTATCTGGGCAAAGGCTCCCCGACTCCCCTTCCACCTCTCTCTGTCCAGAGCTGCCAAAGACCAATCTTTTTTTTTTTTTAATTAATTTTTGTATTTTGTGTTTCACGAACTGTGTCCAAATAAACTTTTTTCTTTCTTTCTTTCTTTCCATCAAGCGCGACCCACTGGGTCGTCGTAAGTAATCCCATTAGGAAACAATAATTATCTACATTGAATAGCAAACCAATAATAAGTGTTATTATTAACACTCTAAACGCAGATCCACTCCAGCGCACGTGCAAGAACAGTGCAGATCGCGTGCATCTTAGAAACATAGTATACGGACATTTATACAGAGTGGCAGGGACATCGACGCGCAGCCTTTTACCATAGATACAGTACACGATTCTTAACCCCGTGAGTTCAAAGTTTCGCCTGTTATTAAAAAAAAAGATACATTTGGACCGATTTCTATGATGCAGTTTTTTTTTAAACCGGCTATAAGTTTCTACGCTCGAGGGAATCATATGCTGAATTCATAGTTACAGTTTGCACCTCGATGAGGGCCATCCTGTGTTTGTGCATGTTTGCGAGCGGCCATAGAGGGGTTTGCATGCAAGTTGTAACATTCACGACGTGCATATTATGTTCGATAGCTTATCTACTCGTAATATAAGCTATCGAACATAATATGCAACCGGTCAAGTGCGTGTCGGGCCACGCGTAGTGTAGGGTTCCGTAGTTTTTATAACAGCCAATTGCGGGTAGTATTCGCTGACTGATAGTTTCGTACGAAATTATCGAGTCAAATACAGTTGGTCGACTATTAATCGTAAACTAAAAAGCCCACTTAAGTGTGATAGTTTTCTTTAAAACTTCGTTAAATATAGGTACTATTGCCGTGACATTTGAAATTCTAACTACAACCGTTTAGTTGGTAGAGGGGGGGGGGGGGACACTTGACTCTAACGAAAATTGGTCCTTTAAAGCTTGATAAGTCACGAACGGTTTACTTAATCAAAAAACGGTCTTGAAACCCTTAATATTTTTGAAAGACCTATCCAACGATATCCCACACTATGGAAAGGGAAGGACGAAAAAAAAAATTATCATCCCCACTTTACATGTAGGGGAGGTACCCTAAATAATTAATTTATTCAAAATTTTATTTTACCACTTTTTCGGCGTGTATACTCATGCCAAATTACAACTTTCAGGGGGGTGACCACCACCTCTTACAGCAGTATTATTATAATCTTACTTCCGTGTGTGAAAGAGATAGAGCTATACATTCCGTATAGCTCCATCCTTTTCCCACACGAAGTAAGATTAGAATAATACTGCTGTAAGAGGTGGTGGTCACCCCCCTGGTACCAATAGTTTTTGAGCTAAACCGCGGACAGACAGACGGACATGGCGAAACTATAAGGGTTCCTTGTTGACTACGAAACCCTAAAAAAGACAGTCTGGAAATAAAATACAAGTGTCCAGTCTATGCGACTCTTCCCCTTCGGGGCAACCGACCTAATGTAATTAAAATAACCAGTCCCTACTGACGGCGGCGCCCGTTCACGCTCATTACGCATGGATGAGTTACTTAGAAAGTCGAAGCTAGTTGCTATCTTCTACTATTTATTTATTTATTAACTATGGATGACTCACAGCTAAACCAACAGAATAAAAAATAGTATGTGAGACTGACAGCCAATTAAAAGTCATCACTTCTAAAAACAGATTGGAAAGAAAGAGTGTGAACAACACAACACAGCTACCAAAAAAATAAGGGGAGAAAAAAAAACAATATAACATTCAAGCTTAAACTAAATACAAGAATAAAAACCTGAACATACAAAATCTTAATTAAAAAAGCTAAGGCTCAGGCACTTTCTAACCCAGGAGACACCTGTTAAGAAATGATCAAAATCATGCTGTCACTTTAAAGTTTCTACTTGCACGCACTGTAAATGAATTTTGCCTGTAATTCGTAGAGGTAAATGGAACTATACTATAATAATTGTCTTCAGTAATTAAGTGAATGATAGATAAATTACAAGTGATGATACCAATTTTGATAAGTTAATTTCATGCATATGTTTCCTTCTTGCTATCAAATTTCATTATCAATGGTCCAGCAGACAAGTTGCTGAATTACAAATAGTATGGTGTTTTTTGGGTTCAGGGGGTCAAGTCAACCCGGGTTCCGGGGCCCGGGGGACGGGTCCGTCCTAAAATAGTTCGATACTTCGGAATGAACTACCCTACTCCCGATTAATAAATTTTTGCGGTTGGGCAAAAACACATCTTGAGTAAGGACTGTCTAATCGTGTTGTCTTTCATTCTTAGTTTGGGCCCCAAACTAATCTTATGTCCGTAGGTGATACGGAGTTGGGCTCGCCCGTAACTTCGGCCGCAACTACGAATGAAACCTCCAGGAGGCCTAACACGAACGCTCGACGTAGAAATAACGTAAATAAAATAACGATCCTTTTTTAATTCGAAGACATGCGAGATCTACCAACCGCGTGGTGGATTACAGCCCACTCCCTCTCGAAGAGAGGTGGCCTGTGTCCCAGCAGTGGGAACATCAAAGACTGATTATGTTTATGTTTTGAACGATTTTTCAATCGCAAATACAACCATCATATAGCATTTTGGGTAATATTTTTGCGACAAGCATAATTAGTATCTTAGTACTCATAGCAATTAATAAAGTTTTAAGTTAATTAATATTATATATTTATTAATGTTTTACTCTGTGCGTTCGTGCTACACCCATAGTACCCAAACGACAAATGAAAGAAAGAAAGAAAATACATTTATAATATTAGCAGGATAAATAATAACTTTAACTTCGATATTTTAATGTTGTAGGAAACAACTAACTTTATTATTGTGAATAGCAAAAGTTGATGAGTGACCTTACCGGTTTTTTGACTGACGTCAATAACCGATGTTGTAGGAAAACATCTTGAGGAAACCTGGGGGCTTACTCCGAAGTAGTATCGGCCGAATGTTCGGCCGTTTCCTGCTACGAAGTTACTATTTGATTCGGTCGGTCCCGATCCTACACTCCTACACTCTTTCAAATATTGACTATGGTCCCGACCCAACTGAGCCGATCCGAACTTTTTTCGCATTTGCAATAATATTCGGTTCAGCCATATGTCGGTCCGATCCAATCATTCGCACTTTGCACTTCGGAGTAGACCCCCTGGACTTATCGTGGGATGACAATTGCGAGCGTCAACAAGCAGTGAGCAAGCCTGGTGATAATATTTTTTTTATTTTTATTTAAGTGTTGAAAATATTGTTTTATGCCATAGAGTGGCAGTACAGTGAGGAAATAGCAGGGCAGAATACCGGTACAGAACCGGTACCAAAAGTACAGGTTCTGTACCGGCACTTACCGGTTCTTGCCATTTCGGTACCTGGGTACCGGTTCCAAATGGGGACCGGTACTCCACCTAGCAAGTACCAGTACCAAATTCAGGTGACCAGCGCGCTTGGTGGTAACCAATCTTATATTTGTAGTCTCGTGCAGTTGGCAACTTTGAAATTATTTTTCTAATGCCTGTTAACTATCCTTTTTACTTAATATATCAGAGGGGCAATTCTCGTATTTTTAAGAACGTTCACAGTCTGATCTCAGTCTGAATCTGTCAAAAATACCTCTACAACTCCCTACATTTTGACAAGTTTTTGACATTTGTTTGTCACCGAGATGAGACTGCGACTAGATTTTGAACGTTAAATTATTACAAGAATTGGCCTTTTGTTTTCTCACTCTACCTTACGGAAATATTTGTTTGGCACCGGTATCTACTTGATACCTACCGATAAGGATTAGAAATACCAATAGTACCTACAGGTACTACTGGTACCGGTATCACAACAAGGCCAATGGACCTGTTTCCAAAAATACCGGCATTATAATAACGGCCAGAATCAACAATATAATTATGTTTACGAGGGACCTGACGCAGAATGTCCTAATCGCAAAAAGTCACGTTGACGCAGATTGAGTTCTAGTTTATTTTAATTGCACTATACTAGTATTGGCATTTATATATATAACACTCGGGTAGGCGTGGAAATAATTAATTAACGGAATAAACGCTAAAACTTATTTTTTTCCTTGATTTTACAAATAATAATGAATCTCATGCAAAGGCCGCAAAGCCAGCCAGTGATTATAAAACTGGGTTGCGCCCAGTTTTATAATCACTGTCAATATCCGTACTTGTTTACCTACTATCATCATCTGCCTTCTCCCAAATACGTTGGGATCAGCTTCCAGTCTAACCGGATGTAGCTGAATACCAGTATTTTACCTGGAGCGACTGCCTCCACAATCCAGTTACTGGGTAATACGATACCCCTTGGTAAGACTGGTTGTCAGACTTTCGGGCCAGACTCCCCGTAACGACTGTCAAAGATCAACGAATGATAGCCGGGACCAACGGCTTAACGTGCTTTCTGAGGCACGGAGGGGTCTTGGTATGTAAGGATGATCACCCATCCACAGACCAACCGCGCCAAGCGTAGCTTAACCTGATCGATCGACCTGTGCGGCTGTTATTACTTAGCCACAAGCCACCTGTTTACCTACTATGTATACCTGAAACCTACGTAAAGATTCTACTACTGTCAAAGTTTCCAGTACCTACATAAGCATGGTACACACTTTCTTCCCGGCTGTAAGTAATAATATTGTCACTTTAATTAATTTACTTACATTACATTTTCCATTCACACGCTAATAAGAAGATATTGCAATCTGCTAAGATATCTACAGGCATTTTTGACTCGTCAAGTAGTCAGTTAGTCAGAAAGTTGAAGCTAGTTGAAAGTAGGTACCTCTGTGTGAGAAGAGGTTTTTTTTTTTTTGAAAAACGTTGCCCCACACTAAGAATTTCTCCTGTGTCGTGGGTGCGTTTACACACATATAAACTCACATACACAAACAGCCAGACCCGGAACAACTAATTGTAGGTCATACAAATATTTGTTCCGTGCGGGAATCGAACCCGCGACACGCAGCGCAGCAGTCAATCGCTTAACCACTGCGCCAACCGTGCCGTCATTTGTCTTGCAGGGAGATCATTCCTTGCCGGTATCATCAATGTAAGTTTACGAGTTCTAGTTTATTTTGTTGCATCATAATAATATTGTCAATTTAATTTATTTATTTGCTTTATATTTCAACATGTCAGTCAATAAGACGATAGTGTATGGTTTTCCAAATACATAATTATCTACTATTATCTACATATTGATAAACGGAATGTGTAATATAAACTTTGGATTATCAATTTCATTAGATTCACCTTCAAAATAAATTGTGCATTCACTGTTTATCTGCAATTATTTACTGAAAACCTTATTAAATTGACCTAATAAAGATCTGGAATTAAATTCCATGTTTCAGGTTCCATTTTAGTTTTTTAACTCAACAAAAACGAACTCATTTTTCATTACTTACGTTCAAATAATACACATAAAAACAAATGCAAACACCGAATCACTATGCCATGCCTGTCACCTTGGATAAAAAAGATCCTCTAAACGTTTTACGCATCACAAACACAAATAAACATCAACGAAGAACACTTCAAAAATTAATATTAAAATATCTACCTATTATAACAACAGCATACTGCCTCAACAACGGTCTCTGGTGAAACTTAAACATCTCAAAAACTTCACTTAAACAAAACTGCGGACATCCGCACGTAAGAAACCGCACGTTATGTTTATCGCGGTGGTGTTACGAATGGACCGCGGTCGAAGCCACAACTGTTAGAACTTGTTTGTGAAATAAAGAGGGGGTACACGTATATTAGTATAGTCTGGCTATGACTAACGTCATTCTCAAAGCCTATGTAAATGAACAAATTTGAACTTTACTGAGGATCGAGGTCGATGGAAAGGCTAATATCCTGCAGTGACCTGCTTTAAGATGTTGATAATGATAATTTGCTCGTAAAAGGCTTCGCAAAGTTTTAAGAGACTAAAGGCTTATTCCTTATATGCAGGAAACGACCAATTAGAAAGGTGTTCCTAGTTTCTGATGTCTCATAAGTGCCCATGTAGGTTTATGTGAAATAAAATATTTTCTACTTCAAGCATTCGTTTGCATTTTTTCCTGATTTTGTCTCTGACGAAACGCTGACGGGGTCAGACTTAGACGCTAATCTGTGAATAATTGGTCAGACAAATTATTTTTAAGTCTACAGATTCATGATTTGAAGATGCTTAGGTACTAACCCTTAAAGAATTAACGCGTAGGTAACTGTAAATGTTATATAAATGTTCTTTTTGTATATCCTTTACAGAGAGTAAAGGATATACACAGCATGCATAATTAATGCATGCTGTGGTCTCCTATTAGTGAAGGAGAAGGTCATCATCTGCCTAGCCTTCGGCCTAGTTGGGACCAACTATGTTGGGGTGGGCTTCCAGTACAACCGGATGAAGCTGAGTACCAGTATTTGAGCTCCACAACCCAGTTACTGGGTAATACGAAACCCCTTGGTAAGACTGGTTGTCAGACTCGTTACGGGTCGTCAGAAGCCTGGAGGCTTCTGACGACCCGTAACGACTGTCAAAGATCCACGAATGACAGCCGGGACGAACGGCTTAACGTACTTTCTGCTGGGGAGTTTGTTGCGCCACTTCTTCTTACCAGCGATAGCACTAGGAAGTGGTGAAGGGCGGACGTTTTTGTAATTTTGACGTTCGAAAAGTACGAAAAGTGATTCTCAGCCTAATTTGAATAAATGACTAAACGAAAAATGACTTGAAAAAAAAAAAAAAAAAAACGAAAACGTAAATGACTTTTAATTTTGATTTTCCGAGACACGGACGGGTCTTGTTATGTAAAGACTACCTGCGCCTCGCGGTTTCACCCACATAAGTTTCGATCGTGGGAATATCGGGATAAAAAGTATCCTATATGTTAATCCTGGTTATAAACCATCTGTGTGCCAAATTTCATCTAAATCCGTTCTGTACTTTTTGCGTGAAAAAGTAACAAACATCCATCCATACCTACCAACTTTCACTTCGTTTATAATATTAGTAGGAAGTAGATATTATGGTCACCCATCCATGGACCAACCGCGGCAAGCGTAGCTTAACCTGTGCGGCTGATAATACTTAACCACTTAAGCCCCTCCTTATTTCGATATGTTTTCCTGTTTCCACATAATTATAAAACCGTCGTTTCAATCCACGCTTCAAATCGCTTGTTTGTATTTAACGGGCTCACGTTTTACTACCATTTGACCATGACTTGCCGAAATGGTGGCAAGACCATGAACTGACTGGAAGGTTACCGTAGAGGTTGTGGGATGAGCTTCTGCGTTACGGGTCACGGGTTTGATTCTCACATGAACATACCAAATAATAGTTATTTGGAAGGCTTACTTATGTACCTACCTACTAGTAATAAATAATACCGGGTTAAAGTGTTAGTGCAGTTGAATTTTTTGTGTCTGTCAACGCAAAAAAGATACAGATATAAATTATAACGTACGTAACGTACGTGGTATAAATTAGTACGTACAAGGCTTCGGAGACCTAAGAAAGAGAGGGTAATTTTTCAGGCTTTTACTCCTAGAAATCCAGTCTATAAGAAGTAGGTACAAGATTGCCCATTCTCTGTCAATCTTCTTTTTAGCGATTCGATAGCTATCTAAATGGACTCTGCCCAGAATTCGGCTACTTGTTTGGCGCTATCACCAGCGTCCATCAGTTCCTGTAACGTGCAGCTGACGGTTCACCCAGGACACGATATTAGGTGTCCCATCGTTCGTGGAACAGCACCACATTTACACTCCAAGGCAGAGTCGTCTATAAACCTCCACCTGAATCATGATCTGCCTAGCCTTTTCCCAACTATGTTGGGGTCGGCTTCCAGTCTAACCGGATGCAGCTGAATACCAGTATTTTATATGAAGCGACTGCCTATCTGACCTCCACAACCCAGTTACTGGGTAATACGATACCCTTTGGTAAGACTGGTTGTCAGACTTTCGGGCTACTGACGATCCGTAACGACTGTCAAAGATCCACGAATGACAGCCGGGACCAACGGCTTAACGTGCTTTCCGAGGCACGGAGGGGTCTTGGTATGGACACGGTGGAGCACACGGTGGAGGTCTGCCCTGCTTGGGCGGAGCCCCGCCGTGTCCTCGTAGAGGCGATCGGCAACGGCGGCGACCTCTCGCGCCCGGCCCTGGTGCAAGCCATGGTCCGGGGCGAGAGAGAATGGGAGGCAGTCACCTCCTTCTGCGAAGCAGTCATGCTAGCGAAGGAGGTGGCGGGGAGGCTGAGGGAGAACACCTCACGCCTCAGCCGCCGCGGGAGACGCTCCGGGCGTCGGGAGCCGCGTGACGACTCCCGGCCACCGTAGGCGCGGGCCTGCGGGCGGTGAGTAATGGGTAGCTCACCGTCCGATCAGGACCAGGCCCGTGCCGGACGGCGCGTTGTGTTCCACGCGCGCCTCAAAGAGAAAATGTCAGCAGAGGACGGGGCCCCATAGGGCCGAAGCCTGCCGGGGCGGCGGGATTTTCCGAAAGGTTAACCGCTGCCCTGGAACAGAAAGGGCTAAGGACGGAACACGGGTGGGTTTTAGTCAGTAAAAGTCTGACACTCCCTTCCGCTCCACCCAGAGCGGGAGGGGTCATTTGATGATTTCCCATCCACAAAAAAAAAAAAAAAAAAAAGGGGTCTTGGTATGTGAAAATGGTCACCCATCCACGGACCAACCGCGGCAAGCGTAGCTTAACCTGATCGATTGACCCGTGCGGCTGTTATTACTTAGCCACAAGCCCCTCCACCTGAACCGCTTAAAAAAACATGGAATGACAAAATGAATCAATGATTTACTTTGTCAAAAATGAAAGTGCGACATGATTTATTTCAACATAATAATTATGTAGTTCAACTGAGTCATAGTGGTAATAAGTCTATTGCATAAGCGATACCACACGTACGTAATAAATTGCACTTACATAGTACAAGTACCTACCAGTACTCAACAATATTATAATGAGTACCTTTTAGTTCCTAGAGATATCTTAATTAAGTGTTAGAATAACATTCCTAATTTGATAACTGAGTAGGGACTGACTTGAGATAGGAAAGATTTCAATTTCAATAGGACACGTGTTAAATACATTAACAACACACAGTACACGTTCCCACTGCTGGGACAGAGGCCTCCTCGCCCGGCCGCCGGAAGTGGGGAGTGGGCAGTAATCCACCACGCGGGCCCAGTGCGAGTTGGTGGATGTCACACGTATTCGAATTTTTGGTTCTCGGACATTTTTTTCTCACGATGTTTTCACGGTGACGAAATAATTTACACAAAGTACCAAGTGCCGGCTTGGGTTCGAACCCAAGACTCGTAAGTCGCGGTAATTACCACAGGGTCACGACTGGCGGCCATGGTACGGAGCGAGAGTGCATGGGAGGCCGTCACCTCTTTCTGCGGAGCAGTAATGCTCGCGAAGGAGGAGGCGGAGCGCGTGAGGGAGAGACAATCACAGCGCCCTCACGCCCCAGGAAACGCCCTAGACGGGAGTCAACAGCCGACGGGGTCCACTAGGGCCGATGCCTGCCAGGGCCGCGGGTTGTTCGAAAGAGATACCGTGGCCCCTGGCACCACAGGCAACTGAAGGAACACGGGTGGTCAGTAAAAGTCTGACACGCTCTTCCGATCAGCCCAGAGCGGGAGAGCTCATTTGATGATTTCCCACCCAAAAAAAAAGGGCCACGACTGGCACAGCTGGTAACAACACAAATTTGTATGTAACCATGAAACTAGGTCATCATTGAATCATTACGGGGACGTACCGATTTTATAATATATCAAACACCGTCATAGCCAAGCACAATCTGCTTGCGCAACTGTCATCCAAAACTGTAGTCAGAGCTGAATCCAGTCTTTCGTACCGCACTTTAAAAACGCTAAGTGCCCTTCTGACTGCCAACCCTGAATATGATGTGTTTACGGATGGAGTTAAATTATTCGTATATGTCTGGTGTTCTGAAGTACCTATGCAAGAGTGTTCTGTTCTATTGTTCCGTGTTAGTTTAAAATGAAATCTTAGACAACATAATATGAATTTATTTCATTACTACGTTGAAAATATTGTCAACGTTGTAATAAAATAAATTCCTTAGTATGGAATTATTCAATGGCCGACACCAATGCCACCAAATCTATTTCACAATAAATTGTTTCATAATTTATGCTTGGTTTATTTCAATATCTCTAAAACAAACAAACTCTTTAGCTTCATTATTAGTAATAATGAATCTAAATAGATTGCTTGTTTGAACGCACTAATCCCTGGGAATACCGGTCGGTTTTGAAAAAATCATTTCACATTCGATAGTCTAATGCTTGAGAAAGGCTATGGATTATTTAACATCACGCTATGACCTTTAGAAGCCGAAACAAAAGAAACACAAAGAACGCTAAGCGAAAACGAAGTATTCGTGCAGGTGATGCGATGCGACGGGAGTGTCGGGAGAACAAGTTTCACGCAAACGAAGTCGCGGGCAGAATCTAGTCTTAAATATTATCAAAATCAAAAGTCATTTATTCAAATTAGGCTGAGAGTCAGCACTTTTTGAACGTCAAAATTACAAAAGACAGTCCCCCAAAAACGCCCGCCCTTCACCACTTCCTAGTGCTATCGCTGGGAAGAAGTGGCGCAACAAACTCCCTAGCAGAACTCCGTTATAGAACATAGACACTCAAACTGGCGTAATCGTTATCGTAATATACAGTCCGATAGATATCTTTGTGAAATGAAGTAATGGCGGTGCTTATCTGGAACATTTTTAAAACCTGTAAAATCCAGTGTGGTTTTCAATATATTATACAGGGTGGCATGGACATCAACGTGAAAACTGCAACCATGAATTCAGCACATGAACACATGAACATGGGTCTATGCTCATATGGTTATGGTTTATATCATATTTTTACCTCATCATCATCATCTTCATCATTTCAGCTGAAATACGTCTACTGCTGGACATAGGCCTCCCCTAAGTACCTCCACTTCGACCGTTTCTGTGCTTCCGGAAGACGTAGCGTTGGAAGGCCGACCGACGACCTTGTGAAGGCCGCAGGAACCCGTTGGATGCGAGAACACAGATTGTTACCTAGCGTAGAAAAATTTCGTCGGTAAAAAAAAAAAACGCGGTCAAAATGTATGGAACAGCTAATTTTTATGCTAACAACCGGTTTTACTCAAACAGTAGGTACATTATAGCCAAACAAAAAAGACACCGACAAAAAATTTCTACGTTCCATGGTAACAAGTTGCGCGTCGATTCCCTCGCACCCTGTATATCGTACTTCATCTTTTAAAGATAAAGAATTGAATTATGGTTAAAACATTTTAGTTGCATTAGTGTTCATCTCGAAAAACTTTTCCTAAGAAAGGAGCCGTGAAGACAACTAGTGTTTTTCCATGTCAATGTAGCATTGAAAAAAACTATGAATTTATTTTTACACACAAACTTGGAAACATCTCTCAATAGGCAACAGGAAACTCTGCATATAGGGGACAGTGGGGGAATTGAGAACGACGGGTGATTGGGAATAGCTAGGTAAGTAATACTTTCCCCCGCACTACACCGCTCCGCACCCGTTCAACTGTCGCGTACGCACGGAGGGGGGCTAGACGCGTCTGTTGAACGGGTGCGGAGCGGTGTAGTGCGGGGGAAAGTATTACTTAACCTAGCTATTCCCAATTACCCGCCGTTCTCAATTCCCCCACTGTCCCCTAACCGCAAAGGGCCCGAGGCAATACGATCAACATTGCTAGAATAAACTGAATCTTTTGCAGGAAGTGCTATTATTCCCTAGGGGTGAAATTTTATGGGGTTTTGGTGTTGTGATCTTAATTGAAGAAATGTGATCTAAATGGTGAAGGAAATCATCGTCAGGAAACAGGAACGAAGGAGGCAAACACTTTTGCTTTTATTGAAAACCTATATTTCTTAAGGTGGCCCAGTAGTCACGGCCGTGACTTACGAATTGTAGGTCGTAGGTTCGAACCCAGACAGGCGCTGTACTTTGTGTAAATTATATCATCACCACTACTCTCAAAACAGTGAAGGAAAACATCGTGAGGTAACCGGCCTGTCCTAGCACCAAAAAATTCGAAGACATGTGACATCTACCAACCCGCACTGGGCCCGCGTGGTGGATTATGACCCACTCCCTCTCATAGAGAGGAGGCTTGGTTCCAGCAGTGGGAGCATTATAGGCTGATTATGTATGTAGGTATGTATGATTATGATCTTAATTATTATGTAAGCATTGAAGTTGTTAAATCCATATTTTATGGTATTGTTCTAAGAATACAAAGTATCGATTAGAGCCTATACTTATAGAGGTATGAGGAAAAGGGTGTAAAGTTCACTCAACCTCCATAGAAAAGGGAAGATCCTCCGACCAGACGGGTTCTGTGTCTGGTGGGTTATTGCCCGACGAAGATTGATGTTGGGACGTTGTAATGCTAGTCGTGCAGTAAACTCTGCTTGCGCGATGCAGGATTTTTGAGTGAAGTCAGTGTAATGCGCAGTTCGCATGTGGCGATGTATATGTCGCCACAGGCATCTTCTTCTGCCCTTGTTGTCCCATTTTGGGTTGGGGCTGTGATTATGATTTTCTCTCCCATTCTTCCCTGTCAACCACTGGACTTTAGGGTTTAGAGTTCTAGAAAATATTTAAAAAAAACTACAAATAGTCAACGAATGGCCCGAAAGGGACATTGAGGGTGCTTAGGGAGTCAACATACAAAAAGTTCTGACGTCTAGGAGGTGTGCCAGACCACTCTGGCACACCTTAGGGAACACAAAGTTCCCACTTTTGGGTTTGCTGTTCGCAAATATCTCAAAAACGGTGCGTTCTAGGGAAAAAATATATAAAAAGCACCCTGAACAAGTTGCGAAAGGAATCGCTTAGGCCCCTGCTTACGCTCTTTATAACTCATTTCACTGTTTCTTGTACTAGTAGTACATTATGTTTATGTAAATACAGAGGGTCAATTACTGCAATTGAAAACGTTCAAAATCTAGTCGCATTCTCATCCCAGCGACAATCAATGTTAAAAACTTGTCAAAAATGTAGGGATATTAGAGGTATTTTTGACAGATTGAAACTGAGGTCAGACTGTGAAAGCTCATAAAATTACGGGAATTTCCTCTCAACTCAGGTTACTTTTAATACAAAAAGGTCTGAGCGAAAATTAAGTACCTAAGACCTATTTTCGGACGGACTGACATCGAGAAACGTTAAAAAAATTAGTCATGCCTGGTTTATAATAATTTAATCTGACGAAAAGGTCCAACCGAAGCTAATCTTATAATCCGACCTGATTATACCTAAGTAGACCGCTAAGAAGGTTTTATCTAATTTTTACCGGTTATTAGGGTTTGCACACTTCAAGGTTTCATAAATTAGTAGTAAGTAAAGTAAAGTAAGGGTTGATTTTTCCAACGCTAGATAATTTGATCCAAGGAATGAATCTGAATTTTTGACAGTTGTCCCATACAAAATCTGTCAGATTCAATTATCTGTAGATTCCGTGGTGGTCCAGTGGTAACGGCCGCGACTTACGAGTTGTAGGTCGTATTTCATCACCACTGCTCTCAAAACGGACATCGTGAGGACACCGGCATGTCCTAGAACTAAAAATTTGAAGACATGTGACATCCACTAACCCGCACTGGGCGTGGTGGATTACGGCCCACTCCCTCTCACTGAGAGGAGGCCTGTGTCCCAGCAGTGGGAACATTATAGACTGATTATGCTAACTAAAGTAGCAGATTATATATTGTTATTTTGCCATTACAAACAAACACTTTAGATTTATAGGTATAGGGGGGGGGGGGCTTGTGGCTAAGTAATAACAGCAGCACGGGTCGATCGATCAAGTTAAGCAACGCTTGCCGCGGTTGGTCCGTGGATGGGTGACCATCTTTACATACCAAGACCCCTCCGTGCCTCGGAAAGCACGTTAAACCGTTGGTCCTGGCTGTCATTCGTTGATCTTTGACAGTCGTTACGGGTCGTCAGAAGCCCTAAAATCTGACAACCAGTTTTACCAAGGGGTATCGTATTACCCAGTTACTGGGTTGTGGAGGTCAGATAGGCAGTCGCTCCATGTTAAATACTGGTATTCAGTTGCATCTGATTAGACTGGAAGCCGACCCCAACATATTTAACCGACTTCTAAAAAAAAGGAGGAGGTTCTCAATTCGGATATTTGTGTTTTTTTTTTGTTTGTTCGCGTTCTTTTTTTGTTGGAAAGGGTATAGGTACTTTCCAAATGGTCCCATGAAAATGTTATCGAAATCGGACAAGCGGTTTTTGAAAAATCAACAAAAATAAAAAAATGTAAGTATCCAACAAAAAAGTGAAAAATAAAAACTTTACAAAAAAAAAAAAAACAACGGACTTCCATAAAAAACACTACAAAGTGAAAAATAACTTAATTTTGGAAGTCAGTAGCAAACAACGAAAATGCGAACCCAACGACACCGATTACCGAAGCTAGTTATTTTTCAATTTGTAGTGTCTTTTTTGGAAGTCGGTTGTTTTTTTAAAAAAGTTTTTGTTTTCAAATCTTTATATTGTGAAATAAAATTTCTAAAATGATGGTTTTCCTTATCATTAGTGGGGTGTAGCTTATCAAGTTCAAGTAAGTAGATAATGAATTTGAAAAATTCACATTAGTACTTGCGAGGGGTTAAGGAAATCGCTTGTTTTCTTTTTTTAAGTTTTTATTATATTTCACAATAACCTTTATATACTTAGCAGCATTCATTAAAATCGATATAACCAAGAAATGAAAACTTCTTACAACCACGCTCCAGATCGTTCCGCGTTGAGACGAATAAAAAAATATAGTATCGAGAAAACTTTCAATATCTTTGTGTAACTAAGAGTATGAATAAGACAAGCTAAGATTTTCATCATCTCCCCAGTCTTATAGTTAGCAGTAGAGGCCCATAGGAAACGGCCGCGACTTACGAGTCGCGGCCGGCGGGTCCTGGGTTCGAACCCAGGCAGGCACTTTACTTTGTGTAAATAATTACATCACCACTGCTCTCAACGGTGAAGGAATGTTTTAGAACCGTAAATTCGAATACATGTGACCCATACTGGGCCACTGTGTATCATAAGAAATAAGAAATTCGTTTTTGATTATTTTTATTGGTTTTAACCAATAAAAATAATCAGAAACGAATTTCTTATGCACGCACTGATGGATAGTTACAAGGTAAATTAGCGTTCTCTACCTTGTCTCATTCATACCCAAAGGTGTGCAGTCTTTATTTTATTGTTTTGAAATCCCGCTGTTCCTTTATACCGAGATATTTCTCTTGCAGTACAAATGTTTATAATTTATCGAGGCGATCTTCTATACATTACGCGATGGAAAACTTTTGTAGAGAACCATCTGGATTTAGAAACTTTTATTTTTGTTTAAAAATATCTGAACTTTCCTATTGCAAAACATAAAAATATTACTTTCAATTCTTTAATAATAATATGGTTATATCGCACCTCCTCTACATGGATGACCTAAAACTCTTTGCTCCCAACAATTTGCAACTGATGGAATTTGGTGTGGACAAATGTGCGGTCATGCATGTAAAGCGAGGGGAGATTATGGAATCCGTGAGAACCCAACTCTCGGATTCCACAAACTTTAGAGCCCTCTTCGCATCCGAAACCTATAAGTATTTGGGTATGTCGGAAGCGTTAGGCACCAATGTTACTGACATGAAGCAATCGTTGAAGGAGAGCTTCTTTGGCCGCCTGAAAAAAGTACTTAATCGTCTTCTATCGGGTGGAGACAACGTGCGTGCCTTCAACAGTTGGGTCATGCCGGTTTTGATGTACTCTTTTGGCATACACGAATGGACTCAGATCGAACTAGACGCTCTGCATAGGAGGGTCCGTACGCTGCTGACTGCAAATCGAATGCATCACCCACGGTCATCGGTAATGAGGCTGTATATCCCGCGGAAATGTGGAGGTCGAGGCATTTTAAACGCTAAGACCCTCCACAATCGCAAGATATGCAGTCTCAGGGAATATTTCATAGAAACCGACGTGAGGATGCATCGAGATCGTGGTGGACAAGGGCCTCACCCCGCTGTCATTGGCTAAAGAGAACTGGTGCAAGCCAGTACTATAGTATACTTCCATGCGATCATTAGTGCTTGACACTAATGATCGCATGGAAATATGGCAGAGTAAGGAGCTTCACGGACGCTTTAACCGGGCCCTACATGAACCCGATGTAGATCTACTAGCGTCCGTAGCCTGGCTGCGTTTCGGTGACGTCTTTGGAGAAACCGAAGGTTTTGTCTGTGCAATTATAATAAAAAACTACACTCAATTACCCATTTGTATAATTTGTTTTTAAATAACCTTAAATTTTTTGATTTTATTAAAAATACGCACACACATTGCTAGACAGCTTTTATTATATTTGGTAAGCTTTGGTATTTCATTTAACACGAGTCCATAAGGATCTCGTCTGCTCCGAGGATATACATAGCTATAAACACACCTCATTTTCGTAAATATAGAGAGATGGAAGAGGTAACAAACCAAGCTTTTATAAATATTGGCCGTCATGTATCATCCGGCTGAAGTCCAGAAATTGATTTTAGGCATTTCTTTTGAGCAATGAACGCTCTATTTAGATCAGTGACAGTATTTTGTTATTTTGAATGAAGTGTTTAGACAATAGGTAACATAAAGAATAGTCAAGTATTTATTTTTATAAATAAAACCAATCTACTTCTTCTATCTACTTATTCATCTACACACACCCTTATACACACACACCAGACACACACGCTCCAAAGTCGTGGTAGAAGTAATTATACTCACATTTTCCTCATTCGGTTGATGAAATCTCAAGGGATGAATGTATTTCCGACAGCCGGGTATAAAGTTTCCGGGCTTCCTTCCTCCAGTTCCTTTTTCCTTTCCAGGGTTTTTTTTCAGAATTACAAAAGCCAAAAACCCTTTGAACAATCCTGGGGTCGAACCCAGGTTCCATATTCGGTAGTGCGGCCGCCTGTCTTCCCCGAAGTGTTAGGCAGAGGTGTAAGTACCTATAGTACAGGTACCCACATTTCTCCAGTTATGTTTAACTCCCATGTAATAGCGGGCGAGCCCATTGCCATCACTAGTTGATGGCAATAGGAATAAAGAAAGAATAAAGAAGAAAAAGATGATCAGCAGTGCAATTCTGTAACCATCTCACCGTGAAAACTTAGGTGAAAGGAGCGTGGAGTGAGCTGTCATTCCAACTAATGCTAGGGATTGACACTATTAACAGCTCACTCTAAGCTCACTTCACCTAACTTTTCACGGTGAGAGTTTTACAGAATCGATCGCCTGTATCAAAATAAGTATTTTGCGAAGAATGTGGGTCAAGATCGAAACTAAGGCCTGTTTCTCAAAGCAAAACATACTTACATCATTAATGAGGGGAAGGGTCACAAACAGGAACGAAGAAGGCAAGTTACACTTTTGCTTTTATTGAAAACCTATGTTTCTTAAGAGCAGTGGTCACGGCCGCGACTTAAGAATTGTACGTCGTAGGTTCGAACCCAGACAGGCGCTTTACTTTGTGTAAATTATTTCATCACCACTGCTCTCCAAACGGTGAAGGAAAACATCGTGAGGAAACCGGCGTGGCCTAGAACCAAAAATTCGAAGATATGTGACATCTGCCAACCCGCACTGGGCCCGCGTGGAGGATTACGGCCCACTCCCTCTCACAGAGAGGAGGCCTGTGTCCCAGCAGTGGGATCATTATAGGCTGACTATGATTATGTTTATTAAATCATCATCATCATCATCTGCGTAGCCATTTTCCAACTATGTTGGGGTCGGCTTCCAGTCTAACCGGATGCAGCTGAATACCGGTATTTTACATGGAGCGACTGCCACGGGCCATGGACCTATTTTTCTTAAATCTTTAATTGAATAGTAAGATAAACATATATTTAACGACGCAGGGTACCCTTTACTAGAAGTGGTCATCGTATTAGTGGATGATAAGCTTCAACATCATGAGGATTATGCCGGAATCGGCCAGAATATAGAAGCTGCTATCTTCTATATTCGCTTCTATAGCCGCTCTCTTACCACGTCCACGAGGTACTAGTACCTCGTGGACGTGGTAAGAGAGCGGCTCCCCTGACATCTCCTGTATTATCAGTCGATCGATTCTGTAAAAATCTCACCTTGAAAAGCTAGGTGAAGTGAGCTGTCAATAGTGTCAATCCCTTGCATTAGTTGGAATGACAGCTCACTCCACGCTCACTTCACCGAAGTTTTCACGGTGAGACGGTTACAGAATCGCACTGATGCTGGTCTGCCACACAAACAACACATCGATGCAACGCTCTGCTAGAGTGACTATCACCACACAGTGTCACTTTTATCTGCACCCTAATAGCGTAACACACTACCAATCTAAATCTGAATCATTTTGAAGGACAGTCGAGTTCATTAATATATTGGCCCTTTCAGGCTTCAAAAATATATGACTGTCAAAAAAATCATAATATTGTGACAACTATAAGCATCATTAAATTGTGGTCAAGATTTAGATTCATTAATATGTGCCTGGTTTTTCTCAGTAACATGTATACAGCCAAAAGCACATTATTATATGAACAACATTAAGATCATATTATCTGAACATTGTAGGATTCACACATGAATACATATGAATATCTAAACAAGTAAATGTAATTCAAATTCAACCTTATTACTTACGTCATAAAGATGATTTTACTAGCAATCTTAAAATTGCATGGTCAAGGAGTTTGCAACATTATTTATCACTGGCTAGATTAACTTCAAATGACGTTATGTTTTTCTAATAAAATTCAACGATTTACTGGATTTAATATACAATATTAATTCTATTGAATTATACCTACCCATTTAAAATAAAAATGTATAGAATTGATGAGCATACGCAACATAAAATAGTTTATATGTGTGAGGAAGGTGTTTCTAAATCGGTGTATTATACGGCATTGAAAGACACTCATTTTAAAAACAAACGCAAACGCGAGGAAAACAATGGAAACTACTGTCATTTCTGTAACAATGTAAACTAGATCTTATTTGTTCGAGCAAATAATTGACTTTCCCATGCATGTAGAGATAATTAAGAAGCTTACCCTGCTCAGATATTATAAAAGCCAATACTATATTTTTGAAAAGGGTGATCACATATTATTGCCTAATGCACAGCATATTGTATTATTGAACCGTTCATGATCACGTATTATTGAACTGTTTATGATCACATATTATTGAACTGTTCATGATCACATATTATTGCACAATGCACAGCATATATTATTGAACCGTTCACATGAGGACATATTTTTGATCTATAGGTTCTATAGAATTTATTGAGCTTTCCAACGCTCACAATATTTTGAATCCTTGACAGTGCCAATATATTAATGAACTCGACTGGACATTGCTAATCCATTACTTCAAATGTGTCTCCTCAACAACGTAAATAACGCAATTAATGTTTTTGAACTGTCAATATGAAAGCTTTTGCTACTGATAGTGTGTTGCGTAAGTACCCTGCTGGAGAAGGACACACACATTTTCATCTTAGATCGCAGACGAAGTCGCAGTCAACAGCTATATAAATCAAAAGCTTCGTACTCAAAAAACGAATTATTTAGGTAGGTACCTATACACATTTTTTAGTGACCCCGACACCCTCTTGATATAAAAGGTTGAATTTACACTTAAAACAACCCTTTTAAAAATAAATGCTACTCAAAATCTTAATGTTTCGACTGTGACGTTTCAAAGCTTGCTTCATTCATAATTCATTCACACTTGTAATAAAATGGCGAAGTAGGAATTTTGTATAAGTACAGTCAACAAAAGAGATAGATATGCAGGGTTGTCGGATATTTCAGATAAGTTTAGTAAGAAACCGATGGATGTTTTCGAATGAAATTAAGTTTGATAAATTAACTGTTTGTTTTCTAATAATTAAATAAAATTTTATCCGAAAACATCAATCCGTTTCTTACTAATCTTCAACTATATCCGACGACCCTGCTTATGATAGTTATCTCTTTTGTTGACCCCATACTTAGAATGTTTTTTATCCGACTAAAAAAAATGGAGGAGTTTCTCATTTCGGTTGAATTTTTATTTTTTATGTTTGTTACCTCAGAACTCCGTTATTTATAAACCGATTTGCAAAATTATTTTTAGTTTGAAAAGATACACTTTCAGATTGGTCCCGTAGAAATTTCATCAAAATCGGTTCAGCAGTTTGGTTTTTAAACCAAAAGGTTTAGTGGAATGGTTATGGAATGAATTGTGGCTTTAAGTGCCGTATCTTTACATAATTAACCGACTTCTGTCTTTTGTAATTTTGACGTTCAAAAAGTGCTGGTTCTCAGCCTAATTTGAATAAATGACTTTTGATTTGATTTTGAGGAGGTTCTCAATTTGACTGTATTTTTTTTGTATGTATGTTACGCGATATCTCCGGCAATTGTAAAAAGATTTCAAAAGATTTTATTTTAATTGATAGGGTATGCTTCCGGGGTAGTCCCATATAAATTTTATTAATTTTTCTTGGGTACCTAGTTTTTCAGTTGCTTTAATAATACTTATTTTTGCCACTTAGTTTATATTGATGATGTTATAATAACTTCCTGTCACTGATATTTTTATAGCAAGTAGTGTTATACGAATTTGTGTGGGGAAGTACAACTTAAAAGTGAAAAATAAAAACTTTTTTCCAAAAAAAAAAACAACCGACTTCCAAAAAAGATGCTACAAAGTGAAAAATAACTTTAATTTTGGAAGTCAGTAGTAAACAACGAAAATGCGAACCCAACGACACCGAATTCCGAAATTAAAGTTATTTTTCACTTTGTAGTGTCTTTTTTGGAAGACAGTTTTTTTTTTGTAAAAAGATTTTTATTTTCAAATCTTTAGATTGTGAAATAAAATTTCTAAAATGATGGTTTTGCTCATCATTAGTGGGGTGTAGCTTATCAAGATCAAGTAGAAAATGAATTTAAAAAAATTCACATTAGTACTTGCGAGGGGTTCAGAAGTTGAGGAGAAGATTATAAAACTATTTGTTTGGCTCTCCTTAAGCCTCTGTCCTACCTAAAGCGGTTTTTCAAAGAATAAAATGGCCTCGCTCTTATGAGCATGTTCTTTACGGATTATGGAGGTGTTAACTGCTTTGAGTTAAGCTCTGAGGAATTGTTTAAAATTTCTTTATATTTATGTGCATTCGGGGGACAGATAGGCAGTCGCTCCATGTAAAACACTGGTATTCAGCTGCATCCAGTTAGACTGGAAGCCAACCCCAACATGGTTGGGAAAAGGCTAGGCAGATGATTATGATTTATGTGTATTCGTGTTGCAATTTAATTAAGATATTTTTGCTTGCTGCTTTTACATTTATTTAAACACTAGATGCGCCCTCGGTTTCACCCGCATAAGTCTTTATCGCGTAGGCAGCTAGTGCTAAATTAATGTGTTTTCTTTCTCCACGAGAATGATGATGATATTTCATGATATTTAAATTTAAATAAGCTAAGAATATCTTTCAGCGCTTAGAGACCAATCTTGGAGAAGGAAGAAATCCGCTGCAGTACTCCAAGGTCGGTCGCCTGGCACTGAATGGTCCCGGCCGCCGTTTTACGCTGAGCCCTTATTATGACTCCTTGTGGAAGCTGACACACCATGGTGATTTAAAATTAATTCACAACCGCCTTAAAGTGTATCTATTTCTAAACAACAACTTCCTGGCCTCATTAGGGACCAATTAGGGTTTAAAATTAGGACATGCGTGGTATTCAGTATGATTCAAACGACGCCCTTGGGGATACCCAAGAGTGTCTAATTGGTTTAGTTAATAAAATACAGCAACATTGTCATAAGGTTCTATTAATTAAGTGATACATAATCAGCCTATGATGTTCCCACTGCTGGGACACGGGCCCCCTCTCTAAGAGAAAGTGGGCCATAATTCACCACGGGCCTAGTGCGGGGTTGGTGGATATAGTAGATAATCATCTGCCTAGCCTTTTCCTGACTGTGTTGGGGTCGGCTTCCAGCCTAACTGGATGCAGCTTAGCAGTATTTTTCATGGACGACTGCTTATCTGACCTCCATAACCCAGTTACTGGGTAATACGATACCCCTTAGTAAGACTTGTAGTCAGACTTTCGATTGCAATAGTAGATATTATGACAGTTTAAATTTGCGGCAGCCATTGAATACTTTTCATCCCGGAAAATTAACAGGAGATAAATACCACTGAAGAAGATAAGGCTTTCATCTAAACTAATATTAATAAAGAGGTAAAATTGTTTGTTGGGAAGTACATGTGGAGGTACAGGGGGCCTAAAAAGGCCACTTTGGCAGAATCATAATAGGATAACAATATGAATCATATTAAAAATCGTAAAATGGTCACAAAATGACAATTCACAATATGATCTGTGTGCAATTCATATCACGCAATTTACCTGTTTGACAGTTTTGTATGGAAATTCGTAAAATGGTCCACCAATGTTTACACCAAATATGATTGATATGAAATAAATTGTAGGTGATTAAACTATTACGTGTAACAATTTAACGAAAAATAGAGGAATTGCTAATGATCTGCTGGGAATTCAGGAAATGAATAGCTTTTAGAGGTATTGCTTAAAGTGGCCTTTTTAGGCCCTCAGGTCTAAATACATAATTACGGGCTTTATCAACTCCGCATCACTGGACATAAGATTAGTTTGGACCCGAAATAAGAATGAATGATAACACGATTTTACAGTTGACCCCGCGCCCGATTTGTTTTTGTCTGTCCGAAAAAGTTAATTAATCGAGAGTAGGGGCCACTCCGAGGTTTCTAACTATTTTCGAATAGGCTAGTAACTTTGTTGACAGTCTAAACGTCGTCTGATTTATCCCTGAAATTGTTTTCACTGACAGAAAGCTGCTCTAATGCCATTGGTTAAATGTGATATGGTATAGCATATCACATTTAACATAGAAGCTTATAAAAAAAATAATCAGAAAAGAAAATTGGAGCAGTGGTGACGGCCGCGATTTACGAGTTGTAAGTTGTAGGTTCGAACCCAGACAGCCGCTTTACTTCGTCTAAATTATTTCATCACCACTGCTCTCAAAACGGTGAGGGAAACATAACAAAACAAACAGAAACAACAAAAAATCAAAGACATGTGATACATGGCCCGGTGCGGGTTGGTGGATGACCAACCCGCACTGGGCCCGCGTGGTGGATTATGGCCCACTCCCTCTCACAGAGAGGAGAACTGTGTCCCAGCAGTGGAAATATTACAGACTGATTATGCTATAGACGTCGCAGTCAAGTACACCTACGCATCTAATAAGCTACATCGATTTTCAACGTTCATTGACATTTCACCATTATAATTATAGGACACTAATATCACAGGCTTAGGTATCTATCTATGAATGTAGATAATCTTCTAGGTTATTGACAGGGTTCAGTCAATGCTCTTACGACTTGATCTTACATGGAGCTGAGAAACTAAAAAGAAAACGAACAAAAAAAAACAAATGAAAAAAAAAAAAAAACATTGATTACTTAAAGTTATTTTATGACTAGCAGCGCCCTGTGGTTTCACGCGCATACGTTTTTATTTCGTAAAAATATCAGGATGAAAAGACCGGGACCCCCGGTGGTGTTGTAGCGGTATCTACAAACGCCACATGCGAACAACGCGTCATACTGACGTCACACAAATCCTGCATCTCGCAAGCAGAGTTTACCGTGCAATTAGCATAGATACAATTTCCTCATGCCTCCAAAGTGTTAATGCTGGTTATAAACTATCTGTGTGCCAAAATTCATCCAAATCCGTTCAGAAGTCTTTGCGTGAAAGATTGACGAACATCCATCCTCACAAACTTTCGCGTTTATAATATTAGTAGGAAGTAGGAAACACTTAAAAAAAAAAAAAATTATTCACTTCACATAACACCTTGTCTTAATTTTAAAATAATAATCTAGGATCCAATTACAAGACCCAAATAATACGTATCATAATTATTTTTATTGAAGTCGGTTTGTTGAAATCCCATCTACACTATATTTAATTATTTATTTATTTTATTATTTATGTACACACAGTATAATACATAATGATATGACATAGTTATAATATGAGTACAAAGGCACTGCTTATTTCTTATGAAATTAAAATTACTGTATAGTTTGAGTTGTTATTAGTGTTGTTTAATTAAAGTGTTAATCCCGACACCCAAAATCACCTCAATATCTCGTTTAACAGGCCCAAAACTGTTGTCCCAAGTTAATATTCACACCACATTTGATGACAGATCATAACTTGCAAACAAGTTTGATTGGCAATCACACTTGCACAATACATACGTTGGAACTTGCGGTCGACTTAAGCCCGAAGTCGAGAAGTTTGTAAAATCAATTTGAACTGAGACTCCGTTTCGTCATCTTAACATTGAAGGTCGCAAAGTACAAGAAAACATTATGCTAACATCTGAGGGGCAATTCTCGTAATTTAAAACGTTCAAAATCTAGTCGCAGTCGCATCTCAGCGACAAACAAATGTCAAAATGTAGGGAAATTAGAAGTATTTTTTGACAGATTGAGACTGCGATTAGACTGTGGTCGGTCTAAAAATCACGAAAATTGCCTTTCTGATCTCAGTCTCAATCTGTCAAAAAATACTTGCTAATGTCCCTACATTTTGACAAGTTTTTGACATTTGTTTGTCGCTGAGATGAGACTGCGACTAGATTTTGAACGTTTTAAATTACGAGAATTGGCCTTCTGTTTTTTGGGTGATAGGGTAGTGTTTTTTCGTATTCTTTAGGGGTCCGTACCTACCTAAACGGGCACCCTTTACGTAGGAAAGCAGCAATACTCGTAGCCCAACGTATTTACGTTGATACGTATGAACGTTGATCGACCCACCTAAATGAATCAACGCCTTCTTCCTATGGGGGTAGGCAGAAACAACAGAACGCCACCTGCTTCGATCCTTACATACATCCTTTTGCCTCATTTACGTTCATAAATCTCGTAACGTATTCTCTATGACACAATTAACGAAACCGCGCGAAATAAACGCGACATTGGCGTGATTCGCTAAGGAATTGACGCGGTTTCGAAGTAAGGAATCATTGAATGGTCATAGTGAATTAGGGCACTAGTTATACACGCACGCTGGTTATGAGTACTTAGCACCTGACTTTTCTGAAGAAAATTACTAATAAGGTCACTATAATGTCCGCCTAGGCGTGGGGTGCTGGCGTTCCAATGAATCAAATCCACCAGTTTCTACGACGAATCTTTTACTGTTCAAGCAGTACGGTTAAGGAATGACTTGCCCGTGTCGGTTAGGCGTGCTCAATCTTTGTCCATTTTTTAAATTATGATAGTAAAGCACTCCCTCTCTCCTTAAATATCATCATTATATTTTCTTTGCTCTTGTTTCATGTTTATATACATAATTATATATATTTATTTAGATGAGTTAGAATGCTCTGCCGTGCCAATACAAAAGACTGTAAGTCGACTTAATAGTGTTTTTGCTCAAAAACGCCCAATCAGTTTCTTTAAGTCTGTTTAGTACCCCTGCTTTATGTATGTATTTATTGTATTATGTAAATGGTACACCACAGATTACCTACAGTATTTGTCTCTCCTTCCCGTTTTTAATACATCCAAAGGTTGTCTTTAAAATATCGCTCTTAGCGATAAGACAGCCTATTGTGTCACCCTTTGTAAAATCTCTATATTTATGTCTGTAATTTATATGGTGTACAAAATAAGGAGTGTTCCATTCTATTGCCTGCTCTCTTGGCAATCAAACTTCTACGTCCCATCAAAATAACACTCCATTATTAATGGATATAGGGGAAGGTACGTCACCAGTGTATCTCCAATTACAACTAAAAAAAACATTACCTATAAAGTGAAAAATAACTTTAATTTCGTCTGGTTTCATTTTTACAAGAGAGGGCAATCCGCGCAATCTATAAAATGGGTCCTCGCGAGTCTCTAAGGCTCAATGTACACTGCGGCCGAATGGAGCGGAAGTGAGTTTTTGTAGCGATATTTTACATAGCAAAATTAACTTTATGTCAATTGTATAACGTACAAACTAGACACGAGCTTATTACTGCCGGATTCCCGAGAATGCGCGATAATTTTCCAGAAGATTCGCGACCTGTGCATAGGTGTGTATCTAATTTGTGCGTTAATCTTTTGACATAAAGTTAATTATGCTTTGTACAAAAAAAGCGCTTGCACTCCGTTCCGCGGCAGTGTAAATTGAGCCTTAGAAACAAATTCAAAGACATTCATACATGCACTAACGCTGCCTTCTCTTTACATTTTAGAAAGTATCTTGTATGTTCGCAAAAACTGAGGACTTCTCACAATAAGAAGCGATTTCCATAGTATAAATACACGTTGTAAAAATGGAATTATGATACATAAATTTAGATTAACTAAAACTAGCAAGTCATTCCTTATAAACAGCATCCGCTTTTATAACAAGTTGCCAAAGCCGGTTACAGAACTTAGCTCATCAAACGTGTCAAAAAAAGCATAATTATTATAACATTAAAGACTACTTTGAAGACATGATAGATTGGCAATAACCTTAGATCTGCAGACCATTTTTTATTCTATCAAGTACCTGGTACTTGTTAACAGGCCTACCAACCCATACCTACTGTAATTTGAAAACATAGTAAATGCTAATTATTTTTAAAAGAGTAACCGTGGAGTTTCTTACCGGCTCTTTTCCATAGGAAACGACCAATTGGAGCTTCTGATGTTTCATAAGGTTTATTTGAAATAAAATATTTTGATTATAAAAAACAAAAATACGGAACCAACGACACCCAGCTTCCGAAATTAAAGTTATTTTTCGCTTTATATACCTAGTGTTTTTTTATGGAAGTCAGTTGTTGTTTTGTTGTTAAAAAGTTTTTATTTCTCACTTTTATTGAAATTGTGTAATAATTACTTTCAATTATTCAAATTTTATATAAGTTACAAATTGACGTTATTTCAAGTTAATCCAATATCAACTTTATCTCAATAGTAATTAAGTTGATTTCAGAGTGACTAGCACTATTGAAAAAGTTATAAAAATGTTTGAAGTTGTAGCGTAAACTGAACTTTATTGTGTAGGAATTAAAGTTATTTTTCCATAAACTCATATTTGTTTACATTTTTGGCGAGAGAAGGCCTAGCCAAATTACAAACGTTTCGTATCTAATCTCTTTCTACAATCGATAACGCCTCGGCGTAAGCGATTTTAGAAAACGATAAGTAGCCAAGTTGACACGACTGAGTCCAACGCTCATTCTACAACGTCTATAGAAAAAACTTATACTTTAGTCTATGGTGAGGGTTGCTGATTAAGTACCTAAGTCATTTTTGGAAAGAAGTTCCTTTACTAACTCGCGGTAGAAGTTGGCTGGTAGAAACCGTCACGTAAAGAAAAAGCTAATGCCCTCCTCCATGCGACTTTATCACTCTCTCTGACTCTTTCTATTATATATGTAACTGTGTATGCGTGCGAGTAGTGCGTAAGGAACTAAATTCTTGACGGTGGTCCTGCATTCCATGGGGCCGGGCCAGCCTGACGTACATTATTTTTTTGGCAGTTATTTTAAAGATAATCTGGCTATACGGTTACTAACAAAGGCGTCGACAGGTTCACTCAATCTGTGTAGGTAGGTACTTATTTTCTCAAAATAAAATCTCAGACTTTAATTTGCATGGTCCTCATATGGCCTGACCAAGATAATGTCTGGATTTTGTAAGAGACTGACGTCTGAATTTTTTTGGGTCTTTTCAGAGTTGTCGGATAGGAAACACCGAACTTATCTAGTTTAAAAACATAAGTAATTTTTGAATTGTTAAAGCATTTTTTCGGTACTAATTTACAGAACTAAATATCATTAATCATCATCACCATCTTCGTATCATCTTCAAAGTGAATTTTAGGTATATGATTACTGAAATAAAAATAATGATTTTATTAATTTATTAAACTGAATTATTCTAATAAGGTCTTAGGCCTAGGTACGTTAAATTAACTTGGAATTAAAAAAAATACGTACAATAGAAAAAAAACTCTTCGAGGCGACGTTGCAATTAAAAGTATACCTTAGATGACATGGTAATGTACAACAAAATATTACGATAGTATAAAATGTTATAAATCAAGAGATGTAGTTACATTCGCCTAGCCGGGTTTCCAGGGCAGTAACATGGTTTTGGACCTGCTTCTTTTTGACCCCCTGAACCTTTTTTAGGTGGTGCACCGCCCCCGCCATCTGGTTTGACTTTTTGCATCTGGGACATTAGCTCCTTTATCTGATTCGAGAGTTCACCAACAGTGTTACACATTCGTTCGACAACATTGAAATTCTGAGGCTTGACTCCGAAGTCCCCTGACACATTGTTCGTGGAAGAGCACCCTGAGACACATGAATCTTTTTTTATGCAGGTATCGGAAGAAGACTCAGCTTTATCAACCATGCATGGCTTCGGCATACATTGGGTACCGGCTTGTGAATCCGGTAAGTGTGGACTACTGAACTGTTTGCACTGATTTCCACATTTATTAAGGGGGCACGGCGGCGGAACCACTAGTTGTCTTCCACAACTATTGGTTGGGCACTCCATATTTTCACATTTGGGGGGCAGGTTTGCCGGGCACATCGAATTATTGCAACTGTATGGCTGGTCCGTCCGGAATTCCTTTGGAGTACTTGATTTACAATCTGGACACGGGCATGTTACTTTGATGATTCCAGCCTTTATATCCTTAATTTTACCGGGTGTGTAGTTCAAACAATTGTAATGAACCCAACTTTGGCAGGCACCCTGGCATTGTAAGCCTGATCTGTGTGTAACTGGTGTTAAGCAAATCTTACATGGGTTTTTCGATTTGTTGCATTTTGACATTGTGATTAGAAACTTATTAAACCTTTTTTGAAAACAGTTACCATGGTTGATATTTTAGTCTTCCGTTTTGAATAAATAATTCTATTTTTACGACGGCATGACGAATTTTGGAGATGTAATTTGATGTTGACATGTAACCTAGTTTTTTCCTTTATACTGCGGTCTGTCACCCAATTAGATCTGTCAGATAGAATCTAAACCTCATTAGAGAATTTAGTTTTCTAATCTTTGCCTCAGCAAAGTAATAGGTAATAGAGAGAGAAACGGGCTGGTGTCCGCAACTCCACGACAATGCGCGTATTTTGCGTACGGGTGGGAAAATCGATCATTCGATCCACCCCAGCTCCTCAAGGAAGGCCAGCAAAGTAATATTATGCTAAGTAGATGCGGGTGTAGTGCACAATGCTCGCAGAACAGATGGCCGATGGGACCGAAAGCTTATAGAGTGACGACCGCGTACCGGTACAAGTAGCGTTGGAAAGCCTCCCTCAAGGTAGACCGATGAGCTAGTGAAGGTCGCACGAATCCGCCGGATACGAGCAGCACAGAATCGGTCGAAGTGACGGTGGTTGGGGGAGGCCTATGTCCAGCAGCGGAGGTGTTTCCGGGTATGAGATGCGGGTACTTAGGTACGTGGCTTTTTTGCCACTGCAGCTGTACAAGGAATTTTTGGCGCGTAGCCATAGTTGGACCTAACGTTGCCATCTTGTTTTGTCATTACAATTTCTGTTTCTAGTGACCACGCCCCCTGATAATGCCATTCAGGCGCAAAAGATTCCAGCCACTGACCTATATTTAATTATACAAGTAGGTACGCTGGACTGAATATATTATACGAAATGACAGTTGTTTTTTGTGCCGATTCAAAGCGCCCCCGTCGAGCGTCTCAGGAACTTAATTTGACACATTGTCGCAGATGGGCGTCGTTTTGTTTTGGTACGTCTCTGACGATTTGTGTCGAAATCGTAGAATAATACTTTTTTGTATATTTTGTGTTTACTACGAGATATTTAGAACATTTTTATCATGAGAGTATGCGAAATTGTAAAACTCGCTATCATAAATATTAGTTCCACAGACGCTCACGTTGCTGTCAGCGCCAAAATGGCGAAAATCAAATGTCTTCATAATGTCATCGATAGTATGAACTCCAGCGTACTTATTTATTGTTTGATTCCTAGGCATTCAAAGTATACAGACGTGCCCATCAATGCGTTTTTAAAATAAAATAAATTAACGCTTGCATAAATAGTGACCTAGTTTTAGTGTATTAGCGAGTTATAGAGAAAGATTTTAAGTGACAAGTTTAAATAATGAACCGACTATATTATTTTTATATATTCACTTAGAATCTAAGTGAATATATAGGATTAAAGGAGGACGATTAAAGGAGCTACCTTCCATCTAAGTCTTAGATGGAAGGTAGCTCCTTTAATCGGAGTGCGATGATACGATGCAGCCCTCCACCGACACAGACCCGGTAACGTAAAAAGATTGCCAGTACCGGGATCGGCACTGGGTCAGTCAGTGCCATTATAAACAGTCGACTAGTTAACTACCTAGAAAAAATGGTCAATTTGGTTTTAGAGCCAAACTGTCGACTGTTTATAATTTTCTCTAGTATTTTTTAAATTGGCCGAGCCGAGCCGATGCGGTCCATAGTCTGACTGGTTACATTTCAGAACAACTCGGCAACGGAAACCATAGATTATACACTAGAAACCAGACCCTGGGAGTCTCTAACTGTTCGCCAGCTTTTCATTGTCGCTTAGTATTAAAACAGCACACCATGCTTGCCTACAATGCCGGCACTCGCAAGGTGACTCGCTAGGCTCTAAGCGCTAGCCTAGAGCCTAGCGGGTGTGCTATGACTAAGTACAAAAAAGCAGTGCAGTTCAACTTCTGCCCTACTGTAAGAGTTGGTGGTAAGTCCCCAGATGTTATGTCACTAGGCTCTAGGCGCTAAGCAAGCCACCTGACAGTGCGTTCGTAGCCTAACGGAGTGACCACAATTATCGACGTGGAATTGGCTTGAGCCGATTCCGAACTTCGGATGACGTTTTTTTTTGCATGAACACAATTAAGCTCTTTCTGACTGGCTCAAGCCGATTCCGCAACGATAAGTCGGCGTTTGATAAGTTAACAACAAACACAATACTAGAGAAATTGTTTATTCTGTTCTGTCAAAGACATCATGTTTGGTTCACTTTCTGCATTCTACGCTAATTTATTTATTTTACCTATCAGTTCCTTGATTTGTACGGACAGCTTTGCGACAGTGCCACACATCTCTTGCAGGGCGTGCACCATCGCAGCCTGGGGTTTCGGTTCGCCTTCTTCACAAGATGTATTTGAGCTTTTATCTGAAATGTAAACATATTTGTGAACATCTGTCGATGGGCAAAGTTCGTCACTCACTGGACGCTTGAGGGTGGACATCGCCGTCGAGGTAGACCACGGCGGAGGTGGTGGGACAGTCTGATAAAGTTTACAGGGCCAACATGGCCAGAGATCGCACAAGACAGGGAGGTTTGGAAGGAAAAAAGGCGAGGGATTTGCCCAGCAATGGGACACATTATAGGCTAACAAAACAAAAAGACTGATATCAGAAACTTCACTTTTGCCTTTCATTCGGCATCTTTCACTTGATGTGAACACAAAATGAATCAAAAGTGAATTTTAGTGCCGAAAATTTTGCCGCTCTTAATGTTTCATAATATTATGCATGGGAAACATATTTCGGACCTTTTTGAAACAAATGGTTACTCAAAAATCAACTTAAGTTAGATCATCTAACGACAAAGAAGGTAATTGAGTAGGCCATTTAATACCTAGTAAGTAAGTAGTAGTTTTACTTATACAGTTATACAGCAGATAATATTGATGGTTATTTATCCATTGTTAGACAAACACGTGCATCGCTAAGCTCGCGGCAGCACCAACAAACCAAACTTATGTAAAGTGAGTTTGAGTGAGCTGTCAATAGTGTCAATCTATAACATCAGCTGATCTGTAAAAACTCACCGTGTAAGCTTAATAATTGAACTGAGCTAGAAGTGAGCTGTCTTTCCACCTGATGCTAGGGATTGACAGCTCACTCTAAGCTTACTTCACCTAACTTTTCGTTCATTTTGTTTAAACAAGTTCTAATTCATGAATACTTCAATATTAAATAAGTACGCCTTCCTGATTGTTAGTAAAATCTTTTTCGTCTCTTAAATAAATTGCAAATTATAGTTTTGTATAATTTAGAATATTTTTTTTTAAATTTTGTAAATGTATGAACCATGGATCCGTTTATTATGATACTAGCTGCTCCCCGCGGTTTCACCCGCAAAGTTCCGATCCCGTGGGATTAACGGGATAAAAAGTATCCTATATGTTAATTCTGGTTAGAAACCATCTGTGTGCCAAATTTCATCCAAATCCGTTCAGAAGTTTTTGCGTGAAAGAGAAAAACCATCCATCCATCCATCCATACAAACTTTCACGTTTATAATATTAGTATGAGTAGGATTTTGACATTGACTTGAAAGAGCATAATTATATGTCATGCTCACATAAACGTCTCACTGGTGGTGGCGCGTGTGTTGGATCATTCGGTTCCCTACAAAATGGTTGAGCTGAATGGTGTATGCACGGGTCATGTTTGTGAACGGGCGCCGTCGGTTGAGACTGGTCAACTGCCAGGGCTTATTTTTAATTTTATATTTTTAATTGTTTCTTTATTCGTTTTTTTTTTCATTGTTCTCACATATAAAGCAAGAAGAATAATATACCCAGGATTTTGTAATAATATCTTGATTTAAAAGAGTGTCCTTGGAGTTTCTTGCCCGTTCTTCTCCGTAGAGATCTACGTTTTGGAATGGGCAACTAGCTTCAACTTTCTGACTAACTGACCGCCTATTTAATTTCGACAATTCAAAAGTGCCTCTCAATGGTTTAATTGAAATAAATGCTTTGAGTTTGACTTTTCACGGTGAGATTTTTACAGAATAGATCGCTAGGTAATTAAACCTGATTAACACGGTTGAATAAGTGAGCTGACCTTTGACAGCTTACTTACTTTTCAAATTCTGGCATGAACCGGATGAATCGGAAGGTGTCATTCTAGCTACTGTCTTAGCTTGCTTCTTATATTGCTTCGTACCTTTAGGTACAGGAGATGTGCATGACCTGGTGCATGGTGAACCAGACCGAGGGGGTGGCTTCCTCTGGGGGTGTGGTGGTCCATAGCTGGGACACTCCCTATTCGAGCACATCATCGGGTCGTTCTTTTTCCTGTTTGACGGACACTCAGCCGAATCGCACTTCACTGGACCTTTGATATTTGCTGGGCATTTATGATTCGAGCATGAATAAGGAGGATTCGCCAGGAACTCTTTTGTTTGAGTGGTTTCACAGTCGGGACAGGGGCACATTACTTTGATTATACCAGCTTTGATATCAGAAATCTTTCCTGGTGTATAGTTGAGGCATTTGTAGTGGGCCCATTTTCTGCAAGCACCTTGGCATTGTAATCCGTTCCTGTTGGTTACTTGTTCAAGGCAATATTTGCAAGCATTCTTTACTTTGCTGCAATGCTTAGGTTTGCCACTCATTTTATCTGACTAGAATTACCAAGTAACACAGATTTCATTTTGAATAATAATATTGATGTTAGTTATTTTTATAATGAGGGAAACCACATGATTGATTTCTGCTATGGAATTTTGGGTTTTCAATTTGTGTCCATTTTCTAGTTTTCTGTCATTGTTGATAGTTTTGATTTGGTATAGATTATGCTGACAGCGGTGACTTATCAAAATCTTTATTACTCTTTGGCGATATTAGGTATCTTATAGATATCCTATTAAAATAGGACCTTTGTGGGGTTTCATAGGATGTCCGTACGGTGTCTGCCGATCTAGGTACTCTGTAAAAATCTCGCCGTGAAAAGTTAAGTGAAGTGAGCTTACAGCGAGCTGTCAATAGTGTCAATCCCTAGCATTACTTAGTTGGAATGACACCTCACTCCACGCTCACTTCAATTATGTTTTCACGGTGTGATGGTTACAGAATCGCACTGCTGTTCGCCGTACGGACCAGCCTTGTGCCTTTTATGGTAGATAACTTACGCATTCGAGGTGGCGCGGGAAAAGAGGGCCTGCTAGGATTTGGGAAATGTCTTTGCCCAGAATTAGCACAGTATGAGATAAGGAAAAGGAAACATTGACCAATACTCTGTGGTCATGACCATGGGATAAAATGCTTAGTTTTCTATTTCTCTGAGGGGCAATCCTCGTAATTTCAAGAACGTTCAGAGCCAGATATGTCTCAATCTGTCAAAAATACCTACCTCTAATTTCCCTACATTTTTTACAAGACTTAAGTTTATAACGTTGTTTGTCGCCGAGATGAGACTGCGGAAATAAACTTTCAAAATCTAGATTTTGAACGTTTTAAATTACGAGAATTGGCCATCGTCTTTCCTTTTAGGTGTATTTCAAAAGAGTAACTTTAGCCTGATTGAAACATCCTAACTAATATTATAAATGTGAAAGTAGGTAAGTTTTTTTGTTACCTTTTCACGCCACCACTGAACCGGTCATCCTGAAATTTTGCATATACGTTGTCAGGCGTACAGAAACGGACATAGGGTACCTTTCATCCCGGAAAACGGTGCTGTTCCTGAGGAAAACAACAATAACATTATTATGATAATAGATGGCACCACGTGTCTCACAACCCGAATTGATTTTCAAATTCTAAATTAACGCGAGCGAATCCGCGGAAAAAAGCTAGTTTTCAATTACAGAAAAACATCGGTTGTAACGCGCGATATTCAAACTTCCCGCGAAGCCGCGTGTGAGATCCCCGCGGCATCGCGTGGCGATGCTGGCGACACTGGCTGGCGGAACGCACGCGCACTAGATTTTTACCGCCTCGAGTCAGAGATTGGTGTTAGCCAGTAATCCAGTTCAATGTGTCTTGTGTTTTATTAACTTGTCTTGGTGTTTTATTGCTTATTAAACTGTGAAAGAATGTGTACAAGTGTTTTTCAATTTATGTATAATTTGGTAATAAACTATAAGGTGAGCTTTAGACGCTCAATGTTATCTGACTTGAGATCAATACAAGATCTTGAGGTTGGACTGTTTTTTTTTCATGCAAAATAATTATACTCCTGGCGATTAAAACTACAGCACTACCGATGTTTAAGGTTACTAACATAACAAAATTTAACTTCTATCTAACTTAGTATCTGGTAATGACCTTTGATCCTGAAAATTAATAGAAACTTTTTGGCCACATTCTAAAAATTTCAGATGAATGGCACCGGAACTATAAGAATAAGAACGCATTGCTTTAATAATGTACGACTTTCAGTCGTGGCGGCGAATCTCAATGGAGATTAGCCAAGTACTTACACAGGAGATATTTTAGTGCACCAGTGTGTGTGCAAACACACCTGTGTTTGCACACACACTGGGAAGGGAAGAGGAAGCACACCTGTGCTTCCTCTTCCCTTTTTCCACCTTCCGTTTTAAAAAAAGAAGGCTATAAAATGTAGGTGGGTCAATGACCACGTTTCATCTCCAGTTCAATCGAATATACTTGATGGATCTTCACCACAGAGCTCTAAAAACTCTCTACAATACTCGATTCGCACTTGTTTTTGAGGCGTCGGGAGCCTAATAATAAATAAATAAATGACCGCTATGGCCACGCTAAAGCGATTCGGATTATAGTTTGGCAGCTTTTGTATATAGGCAATAACATGCTAAACAGATAGGGCGGTATTTGATAAACAGATAAAATTAATGAGATAAGATATGATAATATTTATTTTGTAAAACATGAGTCTGTACACACGGCTACACATCAAGCTATGCATTTCCAGTTCTATCTGACTTCGCGTTGTATAGGTTTTTCGTACAATCAGAAGTCAGCTTTTATTGGTTATGTATACCTAGCTTGATATTAAGTAGCCGTGTGTACAGTATAAAGGTCTTATAATTAATATGAAGTGGCTACATGTGGCTAATCCAGCAATTAGAAATGAATTATTATAATATTGTTATGGTACTATTGTGTACCATAGCATAATAATTAACAATTCAATAATTTTTTGCTAAGTATCAAAATAATTTAATCTAGAAGTTTTTAATTTTCCGCGTTTTTTCGGATTCACTTTTATGAGCCATAGTTTACGAAATAATTAGATGTCAGATTGATCGTCTAAGGTACTCCTAACAAGAACAGGAAACAGAAACCTTTCGTTTCTCTGAATCGCGCTCCCCAAAAACCTCTTTTTTGTCCGACTCTAAACGTGACACTGGCAGAATGAATAGTCGACATCGGCTCAATTTCAAAAGGAAGAAAAAAAATACACTGACATTGACAGATGACAGACTTAAATTTGAGGTTATATTCCATTCTGTTGGGTACATATATTTTCGAAAAATCTAATAAAATAAACCAAAAATGCCATTCATGAAAGGAAGAGCACCTATCCGACGTACACTAAACTACCTGAATGCTGGCAGACTAGTATTAAAAGACAAAATCAAGATACTCTCTGTGGCTTACAACATAAATGGTCAAAACAATCTTGGGGCTAAAGAGTTCGTTTTCTGGTATTTGCCGCAAATTCAATACAAAAACCCTGACGTGCAGGTGGCAACGTTGAAGAATCTTACTCCATCACCATTCATAAAGTGTTATTTCGAAGATGGAAGAAAGATTTTAGTAGATGTTGATAATAAATCTAAAGAAGAAATTTTGGAGCATTTAATAAATACTGTTGGTGAGTTTCAGTTTATTTATTATTCCTATAGATTCCAATGCAAACATGCAACTTGCGCCTTCGTCCCATGGAGGTAGAGGAGTTTCTTACCAATTTTCCTCCATAGGAACCCCATCAATAATCTCCATAGTCGCTTTGGAATGGGCGACTAGCTTCATCTTTCTGACGGACTGACCCCTTGACAATTTAAAACTGCTTGTAATTGGTTTATTTTTTGACAGAAACTACCGAATGCCACCTGTGCCACATTCCCTTTTGCTTTGTTCAGTTCCACAATATACATTATTATGAACATGCTCAAATAACAAGTCTCAAGTAATCAATTAATAAGATACTAATTCTTTGTTTATTCAAATTACAGGAAAATCAAAGGATGTATTAGAACAGGAATCAATAGCTGCGGAGAAGAAGGATAATCCTGCTAACTTTGGTATTGCTTGTGAACGGCCCTGCATCTGTGAAGTCTACGGTCAAGTGCCCTGCCCTGGTGTGGTACCGTTACCAAAGTTCATGAGAGGAAAGTTCAAAAATGCTAGGGATTAGAATAGGTAGTATTTGGAAATGATAATGTTTGTTAATCAAGAGGGTTCCGTCAGTAGATGTGAATTTCTCGAGGGACGCAGTAGGAATCACTAATATTTCAATAATGTAAAGTTAAGTCAAATGTAGATACCTAGTTATTTAGAAGTAATTTTATAATAATAAAACAAGTTAAAAATTAATGTTTTCATTTTATTGAAAGGCTAGTATTTAAGTAACTATAAAGTTTTCAATTGAATTTTACTAAATAAATAATCAAAAATACAGTATAATTATATCACCTTCACAAAAACTTTAAAAGTATTGTTGTACATGATGCTTTGCCAAAATGCTGTTATACTTTGTTCGTTTTGTGATTGTTGATTTGACAATACGAACTTTATCTACTATCAAACGCAAATCTCTATGCTATCACTTGAGAAGCACTAAGTCACATGATATTTTTTTAATTAATTTTATTTGTGGCTAGGTTTTAGTACCACAAATAGTCAAAGCTACAATACGCCCAATGAATCATAGGCAGTCCAAACTACACACACACTACTGCACAGTAAAAATTTTTTTTGGGACCAAATGGTGACATGAGGTGAGTGTCCATGGAATCATTTGTGGGCTGGTTGGTTTTATCACTGACCTTCACCATGGCCCACACATAATGGTCCACCTGAAGGGTTAAGTGCGGAAACCAAACGCAACATAGGCATAGAATGAGGCGAGTGTACAGACGCCAGCATATCAAGCTACTACAATCTGTCAAATTTCTTTAATAGATTTTCAACTTTATCTCTAAAGTGTTAAGGTTCAAGGTTAAATGGGAAAATTTGACAGTTTCGGGTAGCTTGACCTGCTGGCGGCTGTACATGCGCAAAAGTTCGGAGACCTTATGTTCAGCCCGGTTATGATTCATCAGCTGTATTGTAATTGTAGACCAAATATAAAAATACCATTGCGTAAAAATCAAAAGGCACTTAGTTGAATTAAAACGTATGACCTCTTATGCAGTATGCCATCAAGGCAGCAGCAATGTAGTGCATATTCTGGAAAGCATGAAATGTCCTCGTCTTTTCGTTCCAGAAGAGACTGTCATCCACTTCCTTACCTCGGGGACAAGTGTGGAAGAATATCCAGCGATTTTTGGTTTTACTGCATATGTCCTGTGAAATGAGACAAAATTGTTTCCTGTTTTCTTCGACAGTAAGATAGGATTGCCGTTTTCATGAAAAATTGGGACAAAATTATTTGATGTTTTCAGAAAAAAGACTTCCTTAGAACGTGAGAGAATTATGATGGTGGATTTTTTCAAAAACGGGTAAAATTGTTTGCTCTTGAAGAGGGGGACATTGCTGTCGCTGAACTTGCCTAATCAGCAACTTAACGCCGAAACGTACACAATATGTTACACTTACTGCAACATATTGTGTACCTTTCGACGTAAAGTTGCCCATTACTACTGCAGGGGCACAGCCATGTATTGTCAACGAAACCACTGGACGACATCAATGGGTTGTGGTTGACATTTTTTTTTTTTGGTAACTACACCTCTGCCGACTATGATGTGTTTAAGGCGTGTTATTCTCTCAAAAAAAATCATCTGCAATTATAACAGGAGGAGGAGTTGGCCTTTGCCCAGTAGTGGGACAGCGTATGCTAACATAAAAAAAAATATATAACAGCCAATAAGATCTGCACAGAGAGATCATCTGTAAGGTGATGTCATGTCGTGATCTTACGAATGATAAATAATAATTGATATCCATAAATGCATAAGTTTAATATTAGAACTTCATTATGGTGGTACACCACCGTAATGAAGCGTGGCGGTGGCGCGTGGAGCGTGGCGGTGGCGTGGCGTTGTAGTAGTTAGCGTGGAGTGAGCTATCATTTCAACTAATGCTAGGGATTGACACTATTGATAGCTCACTCTAAGCTCACTTCACGTAACTTTACACGGTGAGATTTTTACAGAATCGGTCGGCTGTATAGGTACCTACTTAAAGTTGTGGATCATGATGACAATGTTGAATAACTCCATACTATATTCATTAACATAATAATGGTCCCAGTCACATAGAAAGAAATACGGGCCTACTTGTGTTAAATTGGGAGCGTATTATTCTTTGGGAACAAAATAATAATCGAAGCTCTCTTACCTTAACACTCAGTACGAACTCAGGAATTTTCTCCTTTTTCTGGGTCGTTGGTCCAGCGATGATGACGGATGCGCAAGTCAAAGCTTCACATGACTCGACGCACTGTTTTGATTTAGTGGACGTCTTCTCCGCCTCTGCCTGACTAGCCTTCATAAGCAGTGGTGTGACAGGACATACCTGAGGAATATATTTACATACAAGCTTTTGCCCATGGCTCCACTCGCGTGGAGGTAGGAAATTATCCTACGGGATCGTACTATTATGAGTCAAATTTCATCAAAATCTGTTCTGCTGTTAAAGCATCAAAGGTAACAGACAGGCAGACCTACTTTCATATTTATAATTAGTCATCGATCATCTGTGCCTGCCCAACCTTTTCCCAACTATGTTGGGGTCGGCTTCCAATCTAACCATACTAGAATACAGAATACCAGAATCTTACATGGAGCGACTGCCTATATGAACTTCAGAATCCAGCTACTGAGTAATACGATACCTCTTGGTAAGACTGGTTGTCACTTTCGGATTTCTGACGGCCCGTAACGTAGTCGTTATGGGCCACGTAGGTACGTACATACCTAAGTATCTTATTATGCGTTATAATATAAAGTATATTATTAGTAGGTATAGATTGATATTTTAATGTTATTAGATGGCAAACTTCATATTAAGAATCCGCGATACTGGTATTTTGCCATCCCAGAAGCTGATTGCGTTACTGCTGCTAAAGCATTGGTTTTCTAAGAAAGCGGTGAACGGCTACCCAAATACAGAGCGTTTGTTAAATACTGGTGAAAATGACAGTTTTTCATGACGGCCGTTATAGTAAATGACGGAACCGTTTTCAGGAAACCAAAGCTTTACTCAATCTAGTGTAGGATATTTCTGAGCGACATAAAGGCATAGAAAATGCGAATCTCTTCGGATATGTCTGGCTCAGCCCTAAAGCTCTGGAAAAACCAAAGCGAATCCCGCCCGAATAGCTTTCGCTAGCGGGTTCACCTACGTGAAGGTCGGAAATTATCCCGCAGGTACGCTTACTACCGGGTTAAAAAGTAGGTCAATCAAACTGGCGCGAATAGTCGCATGACTTTGTAATCATTAAAACGCGGAATTCACCTCAGTTTGAACAGCCCTTTTTTATATATCCAGCCGATATGGCTTGCAAAATAGTTAACATTTACCTATTCAGAAACACTTACTTTGCAGCAACATTTAAATTTAATATTTGCTCCGAGCATAGGGAACAAAAGTAGGTAGGAGTTCAGTACTGGATGCGGAGGCCCGATGTATGCGATGCTGAGTCCTTGCAATGTACCAAATTCTTCCTGAAATTAACATGGACCATTTCTTTCTTAATTGGCCGTCCAATTTATCGATACAGGTCATTGGAACCAAATGTTCTTCGTAGCATACAGATGGCAAAAAGTCCAAACATCTTTGGCCCAAAATTTAACAGCGCGAACTCCGCTCCCTGTCGCAGTAATAAGATCATCAAGTGCAGAGGTGACAGCCTGACATGTGGCTTAGGATGGAAGGGAGCATTGTTTGTGGCGAGAGGTGATACGCACTTGAGATCTGAGCCATCCGTAAACCGCCACCTGTGGAGATTGTCTTGGCTCCGATTGACTTGAGCTCGAAGTCTATTTAAAGATTTCCAAGCCTTCACAGCTCTGGACTGAGAGTAGGAATGCCTTTGCCCAGCAGTGGGATAATAATGACTAGGCAATACAAAAAAAAATTCTAGGGTCAGGTCCAAAAGTATCAGACGAAAGTGTAAACAAACCCTTTTCAGGTTAAACTATCTATAAAAACCATCTTTAATCTTTAAGCTGATTAAAAATTAAAATTTCAGGTTTAAGGAATCGAATAATCAAATCAATGCAATCAATTTGTAGGTGGCACTACAAATTGGCATCCGTTTGTTTACATTTTGACCAGATATTTTTGGACCAGAGTATACAACAGTACCATTATAGCCATGAGAGTAGCTAGAGACTGAAGGGAAGCATGTGTCCTGGACATCATACATAAGACGGGGACCATGGATTTATCAGCAAATCGTTGGACACACATATGTGTATTACTCGACACAAATATTATGTCTGCCATGTCTGAGAATATTCTGGAAATAAAATGAGTGATGTATAATAACATAGTCGATCTCGTCATTGAATTACCACCT
The DNA here is from genome assembly GCA_949629185.1 of Apamea crenata. Taxonomy (NCBI): domain Eukaryota; kingdom Metazoa; phylum Arthropoda; class Insecta; order Lepidoptera; family Noctuidae; genus Apamea; species Apamea crenata. The sequence goes on from OX451375.1 coordinate 3,818,234, forward strand.
TAAGGTTAAATGTCACTTGCCTATCTTATAACTCTAAAGTCCACTATTGCTTGAAAAACAATGTGCCAGTTAAACAATTCCAACCTTAATGAAGTTTCAATTTACTGGGAGTTTTTGTCAAAGGTTGACTGTACTGTAAGATGTTTTTTAACATCTTCAGCATCTCAGTCGAAAGACGTGAAATCCTGGATCCATATCACCGTGAAAACTTAGGTGAAGTGAGCGTGGAGTGAGCTGTCATTCCAACTAATGCTAGGGATTGACACTATTGACAGCTCACTTCACCTAACTTTTCACGGTGAGATTTTTACAGAATCCATCGGCGGTTCTGTGCTACTCACAGTCAGGTGATATCTGCGACCTTACTAGGTCTTCGGTCCACCTTGTAGCGGGTCTAGCCACGGTGCGTGTAATGTTAGTGTTCATACTTCATGCAATACTCGTGTATTTGAGTACGGTGTTCAAATACATGAGCGGCACGTTGTCGACGGCAGCCGTAGATGTGTCGACGGCTGCAATTGCCTCTGTCGTTGTGTGCCTCTTGTGTATTCACAATCACGCGGTTGCCACTTTCGAGTTGTTTTTGCCACCATCTGCCATTCGTACAGCGAGCAAAGTGTTCTAAAGTTTTTTTTTTTTTTTAAGCGTTGCCCCACACTAGGAATTTTTCTTGTGTCGTAGGTGCGTTTACAGACATATAAACTCACATACACAAACAGCCAGACCCGGAACAACTAATTGTAGGTCATACAAATATTTGTTCCGTGCGGGAATCGAACCCGCGACACGCAGCGCAGCAGTCAATCGCTTAACCACTGCGCCAACCGTGCCGTCAGACAGGCAAGAGGCATCTCCCGTGAAACCGGATTTGAAAGTATGTATAGTATATTTGTAACTAAGCAGACTGAAAGGAGTTCGAGGGAAATCTGTTGCATTACTTTCTTCGCTAAAACTCCAGCGGGGTGTTTACGAAACACACATAAAATGAAAATTGATCGCAATCGGCCTTATTACAATAACCGGAACCGGAACCGGTCGAAGTGGAGGTGCTTGGGGGAGGCCTATGTCCAGCAGTGGACGTCTTTCGGCTGAAATGATGATGATGGCCTTATTATAAAACAAGGTTTATCTTTAGCACCAGGTTTAAACCGTCGGTCGAGCCAATTTTAAATTTCAAACTATAATCCGACAAAGTTTCAAGTTCTTATTACAAAAACTGACGTTAAGCCCGAGTCTAAGTTGTACTTAAACGTTGCATTATGAACTTTACACTTGTCGGAATAACGTTCAAAATGCAGTAACTGGCTCAAAGATTAGGTCTAGGTCCATAGAAATCTTTCTTATATCTATCGATAGGTAACCCAAGAACTCGTTTAAACTGATTGCCTTTCATTTTGACAGTGCACTCACGTTCGTTGCGTTATTTACGTTGTTGAGCAGACGAATTTATCATCAACAAAATCCTTCAGAACTATCAGATTGTGATTGAACGTGTGTTACGCAATGGGTGCAGGAAGAAGTGAAGAGTTTGCTTAGATGTTTTGGGGGCTATCATAACATAATACTACCTACCTCAAATTATCAGCCTACAGCAGTCCAATGCTGGACAGACCTCTCCTATTGCACGCCATTCAACTCGATTTTCGGTAAGTCTCCTCCAGCTGCTCCCAGCCATCCTGGGAAATCGTCGCTTGACCTAGCCTGAGGGCGTCCTACCTCACGTTTGCCGATTCGCGGTCTCCACTCAAGAACATGTCTACCTCAACGGTCATCGGTTCTACGGCTAATATGGCCGGCCCATTGCCACATCAGCTTGCTTATTCTGTGAGCTATGAAATACTACCTTCCATGATAATCATGATCCCAATCCAAGTTGTCAATTATGCATACATCGTCCGCTCCCAGAAGAGACGCCGCTTTGGAAACTGCCATGTTTAACATGGGTTCATTAACCTCCTGCAGGATCATCACTTTAGCGTTCTGCAATATGTTCTGAAAGAAAGTTTTATGTAATTACCTGGATAGTCAAATTGGGGATAATTTATTTCACATAAACCTACATGGGTACTTATGAAACGTCAGAAGCTGATGCAAGATTCCTATTGGTTGTTTCCTATGGAGAAGAGCCGGCAAGAAACTCCACGGTCACTATTCAAACTGAAGACTCCTGGTCAATCGTCGATCTTTGACAGACGTTACAGGTTAGAAGCCAGCAAGTCTGACAATTAGTCTTAACAAGGGGTATCGTTTTACCCAGTTTCGGGGTTGTGGAGGTCAGATAGGCAGTCGCTATGTATGGAACTGGTATTCAGCTGCATCTACTTAGATTAATAGCCGACCCCAACATATGTAGTTGGGAAAGGGTTTGGCAGATATTGATGTTCGGTAGAGGCCCCTTAATTTCCTTTCCAAGGTTTGAAATAATACAGTACACGCATAAACTTTCGCCTTTTTCCAATGCGAGGCAGAAACTACAAAATGCCACCTGCTTCGATCCTTACCGTAACGAAGGAAAAGGAGTGTATACTCCTTTTGCGACGCTTACTTTCATGCATCTGCGGATTAATTGCGTAACCCACAATTTTTTTTTTTTAATATAACGTTGCCCCACACTAGGTATTACTCCTGTATCGTGGGTGCGTTCTAACCTCTGTAACCACTGCGCCAACCGTGCCGTCAATAGGAATATAATAATAATAGTAGCAATGACTTTAATTTTGACAGTTCAACAACATTCATTGCGTTATTTACGTTGTTGAGAAGACATATTTTCCTAACATGAAGCAATGGATTACAATCTTTCAAAATGTTTCAGATGATTGATAATGTGTTAGGCAATTAGGGTGCAGCGTGTTATATTATTATTAATTATTATATTATGTGAGACGTGTGATCCCACACAAGGCTAAAAGAGTAATATATTAGTAATCACACCATCCAATACATAATATTATAATAAACGTATTATTTATTTATTTATTTATATAATCAATTGCAACCTGTGTCGACACGGCCTAGCACGGTGGGCTGTGCTGGAGCGGCTGCTGCAGGAGCAGAAAACCTCAAACGGCGCAAATATAACAACTTTATTGGGAGCTATATGTTTGAGCCGTTTGGGGTTGAAACTCTAGGGCCTTGGGGTCCGAGTGCTCATCGAATTTTTCGGGACATCGCCAAGCGGTTGGTTGACTCTTCACGTGACCAGATGGCTGGCCTATTTTTAGCCCAAAGAATCAGCATTGCCATCCAACGTGGTAATGCTGCCAGCCTTTTGGGCACCTATCCCATTGACAGTGATGCGGACGAATTTTTTGATGCCCAATGAGCTCCTGCCTTTTTCTATATTTTTTCGTATTATATACTTGTATATAATTGTATATAGTATATATTAGTGTTAGTTCAATGAAATGTAAATAAAAGGTTCCCTACGGATTGATTGAAAAATACAATATTGCAATTATATAAATCCTTATAACAGCCTTTCCTTTGATGTTTCTCCATTAACCTTAACAGGTTATGTTATATTATGTTCTTCTAGGGCATCCCCTCCTGGTGTTTCCACTAACATCTGCCTCATCTCATCCTCTCAACATGGCTATACCATCTAAGTGGCTATACCAACTACTGTTTATTAAATAATCTAGTAAAATATTATATAGGTACCAATTTCTGTTGATGGGAATCGCACAACTGGTATTTCAAGCTTCTTGCACTGCACAAGACATCTAGAACCATTTTGGAATTCCATTGTTTGAAACAGATCAAATGTTTTATTTTCGAAGATCCCATTTGTCTGAAAAATTATTTCGTTCATCTTTATAAGCCATAGCTTTTGCCTGCGGCTTCATCCGCGCGCTGTTCGGAAATTATCCGGCCGGAACTTAGTACCGGAATAAAACCCAGGTCATGATCAATCCGTGTGACAAATTTTATCCATATCCGTTTAGCCGCTAAGGCGTGAAAAGGGAGCAGATCGACAGACAAGAGTTAAATTCGCATTTATTTATAATATTAGTATAAGTATGGACTCTAGACGGCTAGTAGTCAACCATAGTGGCCTCATGTTAAAAAATGTAGATTTATGAGCTGTAATATTATAAACGCCGTTACCCTTTCACGCAGAAACTACTGAACAGATTTTAATGAAATTTGGCACACAGATAGTTTATAACCAGGATACATAGGACATTTTATCCCGTAATTTTCACGGGATCGAAATTTATACGGGTGAAACCGCAGGGTGCTGCTAATTTCCATATAAGTCCACCAATCAAGGGTTGCAGTAGTACCTGCCAGGGTCTCGGGTTGTTCGAAAGAGTTACCGTGGCCCCGGGCACAGGGGCTATCTTCTGCCCTTGGCTTCACCCGTGTGGATGTCAGAAATCCTCCTACAAGAACGTGCTACTGCGACAAAAAGTAGCTTATGTTCTTCCCTAGGACGCCATCTATCTCCTTGCCAAATTTTATTGAAATCCGTTCAATAGTTTAGGCGTGAAGAGGTAACATATCTACATACAGAGTTACTTTCGAATTTATAATATTATCATGTATACACAACCCTGGGGGTCTACTCCGAAGTGCAAAGTGCGAATGTTCGGATCGGACCGACACATGGCCGAACCGAATATTATTGAAAAATGCGAAAAAGTTCGGATCGGCTTAGTTGGGCCGGGACCATAGTCAATATTCGAAAGAGTGTAGGAGTGTAGGATCGGAACCGACCGAACCAAATAGTAACTTCGTAGCAGGAAACGGCCGAACATTCGGCCGATACTACTTCGGAGTAGACCCCCCTATTTTTCGACTGCAGGGCAAAGACTCTCCTCTCTCTCCTCCTCTCCTCTCCTCTCTCTACTCTCCTTGCACCTCTCTCAGTCTAGAGCTACTAAGAACCAGTCTTTCATAAGAAAATCGAAACTATACTTACTCACAAGCATAACGCTGAAATCTTTGTAAATAGGGTTCATAATTTAACAAAGTTTTGAAACAGTTTAAAGCTAGACATGAATCAATTACATAAGGACGAAAATTTTTCCTCATTTTGGTTAAATTCTAGTAATTTTTCTTAAAAAACGAAAAATTGTACAAAAAGAACTTAAACCTATAGAAAATGTCAAAACAATATAGTTTAATTTGACAATCTTGATGGTTATAAAGTGGTTTTTAATGTCATAGACATACATAGACAGCAAAACCTGCTTCAAAGTTATCTCTTTTGTAAAATTAGACCTTCATTGCCTTAGGTCGAATCCACATAAGTACAGTGCTTTCACAGTTATTTCCCTTCTGATTTTGCATCACTGTCAAATTTATAGTGATCTTTATTCTCGTTAGCATAAGGTTGCTATTGAGTTGTTGCCACTGCCAAGTCTGTCAAAATCAAAGTCATCTTTAGCCTCGTTGTAAGTCTGTTATATAACTTCAACAAAAATCACAGTGATATGTATTCTTCTTGCAATCAGAATGCCGATTCCCGTAATTAAAAACGTTCAAAATCTAGTCGCAATCTCATCTCAGCGACAATCAATGTCAAAAACGTAGGGAAATCAGTGGTATTTTTGACAGATTTAGACTGAGATCAGACTGTGAACGTTCTTAAAATTACGAGAATTGCCCCCCAGGTTGCTGAAGCACCTGCTTTGCTCGGTTTAACCCTTCATATACTTAACGTAGATCCACGCGAGACACAATGGCTTTTTAATTGTGTCTGTAATTACGGCATTCAACAGGTTAATAGATTTGATAAAACATCGAGATTTCTTTAGTATATAAGTTTATAATATTATGAATAAATTACACACACGTAAGCCTCCCGGAATCAATTCTTTAAAAGACAGTTTAAAACCGCATCAAAATCCGTTGCCTAGTTAGGTTTGAACCCAGACGCTTTACTTTGTATAAATTATTTCATTACCACTGCTCTCAAAATTCGAAAGATTAAAATTAAGATTTGAGCTCAGTACTCACAAATTTTCAAAGTATCAAAAAATTAAATTAAATGGGGAGATTTTGGGTTCAAAGTAATTTTAAAAACTTCCTAAGACATTAAACTTTAAAATTTTAATTTTGAACTTTCGAATAAATTCTAAGTAAGTTCTGCAATTCCTAGATAAACCATAATTTTTTAGGGTGTTATGTTAGACTATGCTAATTAGTTATCACAAACTGAACCAGAAATGTTCAACAGAACGAGAAAAAAATCGTAAACTAATGTTAGGTGAAAATTACGAAAAAAAATCATTAAAAAAATTCTATCTGGAAAACTACGAAAAATCGTAGAACATACTCGTACATGGGGGTGATTCGGATACTCCTCATGATAAAGTATCTAAATTTTACGTTTGAACGTCAACTCCCCGGCCACCCTGTATAGTTAAATGGAATAATCACAGTGTTGTTTACCTACAGGAAACAATTTCGTAATATTCATTTATTCACTTCCTACCGTAAAAGTAAAAATTCTATAAAACATTCAGCAAAAGGTCGATTGTGGGAAGCGTCGCGAGTTTTTAGAATTCGTTAGCCAAATAAACGGTTTGGCAAAAACATTTTCTGTCACGTTACAAATAGGGAGCAGTAGTACAGGTTCATTTTTATTTAAAGGCCGGATTTAATGCTACGCGTACGGTACGCGCTGACCGTGCGCGCCGATTATCGGTCGTGACCAATCTGACGGCAAACTGAGTACCCACAAGAGAGGTCACAAGAGATATTGCGTACGCGCGAGCGGTTGGTGAAAATTGGAATGCCTAATTACCCGACATACATCCGTCGACCGACGTACACCCGACCAACGAGCTCATCCGACGGTCCTTGTCAGCGCGATGTAGCTGTACCTACGCGCGAAGCGATTCAGCGCTGCACTGTAGTTGTTCATACATTTTCATTGATATTTACGTTCGACCGATGTCAGCGCTGACCGTCGTCGGTTGAACACTAAATACAGCCTATAGGGGTACAGACCCGCTTCTGAAGCCACGCGATGGTAGGTGTTTCATCATCTGTCTAGCGATCCCAACTAGTTGGGCAAAAGCTAGAGTTTCCTGTCTAACCAGATACAGCTGAATACCGCACAACCAGTATTTTACATGGAGTTACTGCCTATCTGACCTTCGTAACCTAGTTACTGGGTTATACGATACCTCTTGGTAAGCCTTTACCTTTACCTTTTGGGCTTCTTCATGACCCGACCGAGGAAAGCGTAGGTTAACCTTGGATCGACACGTACGGCTCATAATATTTAGCCACGTACGAGCCCCTCGCGCCTGAACAAGAACAAATTAAATATAGGTAGATATATATTTGTAGATATCACTGGCCCCTATTAAACAAGTACGCTGAACTAAATATTCTGTACGAAATTACAGTTGTTTTTTGTGTCGATTCCAAGCGCCCCGCTCGAGCGTCTCAGGAACTAAAATTAACACAATGTTGCAAATGGTCGTCGTGCTGTTTTGGTACGTCTCTGATGATTTAGGTCTAAATCTTTGAATAAGACTTTTTTGTGTTTACTACGAGATATTTAGGACATTTTGATCATGAGAGTATGCGCATTTTGTAAAACTCACTATCAAAAATATTAGTTCCACATACGCTCACGTTGTTATCAGCGCCAAAATGGCGAAAATCGAATGTCTTCGTATTGTCATTGATAGCATGACGTCCAACGTACTTGTATAATATAATGTGAGTGATAGATTTTGATAGATAAATATATTTGTATAAGTCCATCTGCTTATATTTCTGTGACGTCACTGTTCAGTGTCATCGCCATTGAAAGTTTGCGTCGCTAACGAAGCGACTCAATCCATTCATCATAGCGTTGTTGTTCGGTCTGCGATATCAAACTGTTGTTTGTTGTTAGGTACCTGTCTACTTCAATTGGGAAACGATTTAGCGGAACATTTTCTAAAGGGCTGGTGAAGAGCGTTGATTCTTGTAGTTCTCACCGTGGATTTCGCAATAAGATAAAGTAAGCCAACTCGGCTGCTACTTACGAGCTGTAGTTCGTAGGTTCGAACCAGGCTTTACTTTGAGTAAACTATTTCATCACCATAAAAAAACAAAAAAAAACATCGTGAGGAAACCGACATGTCCTAGAACCAAAAATTCGAAGACATGTGATATCTATCATCCCGCACTGGGCCCGCGGGGTGGATTACAGCCCACTCCTCTCGAAGAGGCCTGTGTCCCAGCAGTGGGAACATTATAGGCTGATTATGTTATCAGGAATTTATGAGCAGCAGTCCGGAGCGTGGATTTGTGCCCAGTCGATGGCCATAGGCTCGCGCATGGGACACACGGGACATGGGTTACATGGGACTTAAACATAACGAAATGTGGGTGTACTTACTAAGATAGGCTCCTCTGCCGAATTATTCGTGAAATTACAGGCGTGATGTTATGTTACGTAACAAAAAGTACTACACGTCCGTCCGTCCGTCGTCTACGTGGTGTAGATACTGGGTTTCGGGTCCCTCAAATATCACACGTATCAAACCGGCCTTGAACCCCAAAAGTCTTGAGTGAAAAATTGGATTATCGCGCATGATTTAATTTTGGGAAATACTTTGGATCTTGCTCTGAGTGAAGTGGAGCTTTGTTCTAGACCTTAATTTAATCTGATTCGATTCTGTATCGATTGAGTTAGGAAGAAGTGATGGGAAGGAAGGGCTTTAGATTTTCTAGATTCAGTATTTTTATGTCAAGAAGCGAAGTGCGCTTTAATTGTGCTTATCAAGTGTACAAATACGCTGTGAATCAATATATATAGCAAACTAATATTATAAATGCGAAAGTATGTTTGTTTGTTACCTTTTCACGCCTAATCCACTGAACAGCTGATCGATTCTGTAAAAATCTCACCGTGAAAAGCTATGTGAAGTGAGCTTAGAGTGAGCTGTCAATAGTGTCAATCCCTAGCATTAGTGGGAATGACAGCTCACTCCGCGCTCACTCACCTAAGTTTTCCCGGTGAGATGGTTACAGAATCGCACTGCATCAGCAGTGCGATTCGGGAAATTTCATGGTGATCACACCATGAAATTTTGCATATACGGTGTCATGGTTATATAAAAAGACATAGGGTACCAAACATCCAGAAAAAAAATACTGTTCCCGAAGAAAAAAACAATTACTTTCGACGGTCATAATTGCTTTAGGACGCTAGATGGCGCTACGTATCTTTCCAATCATGATTGAAATATGACCCGACTTTCTGAGCCCGACTTTCTGTAGTATTCTAACAAAAAGTACTAGGCTTGCAAGAATTCACGTTAATATTTCAATCAATAGTATTATGCTTATACTTATTAGTATTTGGATGAAATTTGACACACAGATAGTGTATTATAACCTGGATTAATACATAGGACACTCTTTATCCCGGTATGTAATACGTTTCCGTGGGATAATTTCCGACCTCCACGCGGGCAAAGTCATTGGCAAAAGCTAGTGTGTAATAAACCTGTTTTTCTTTCTTTCTTTCTTTACCTAAATAGCTATGTGTGTAAGCGAGTAACAACTCGCAAGCAGATAGTTTATTGTGGCCCTTAGTTTCTTTAACATGGTTAAAAACGGAATCTGGCAGAGAACCAGTTGTCGACATAGCTCACAAAATAAGCAAGCTGGAGTGGCAATGGGCAGGCCATATTAGCCGTAGAACCGATGACCGTCTCGGTAGACGTGTTTTGGAGCGGAGAGCGCCAATTGGCAAACGTAAGAGGGTGGCTGCTGGATGAGAGTTGCCGAAAATCGAAGATGCTGTAGACTGATGATGATGATGAGAAAAGGAATAGATAGGTGAACTTAAAAAAAAAAGAAAGTTGAAAGCAATGCTTTACAGCCTCTGCCGTATTCAAAAAATGTCAGTTGCACTCACATATGAAACATTTTAGAATAAAAAACCAACATTTGAAACGGATGACGTTTTTCCTTAATTCCCAAATCGGTGAACAAGCCTCTAACGGGAAAGAACCGGATCCTTGTCACACAATTTAGAAAATAAAATGCTTTCGTAGAGTATGAATGTGACAAGCTATCAAGCGGAAATATTAAAAACATTAGCTTTAATACATAAAAAAAGAAAGAACATGCGTTTATTTGCGGTAAACATACAACAACAACAACAGAAAAAAGAAAAACAACAGAGAGAGAACACAAACACAAAAGAACAAGTTGGGGCAAAATATTATGCGTCAAATCCACGCTAAACGGCCATCGCTCAGCAGAATATGCGAGGCAGAAGCACTGGTTGGTTTGCTGACATCTGCATCGTCTACTGAAATATTATTATTAATTACAACCAAAAGATGTCCCATCGCGGGATCTAATAAGTAGTCCTAAGCCATTCCCAAGAATAAATTAATATAAAAAAAACACTGCGCCCCTTGGTGGAATGCTTAATTAATAAAGCGAGCAGAGTAAAAATATACGATGGCTTTCTACAAAATACTTACAGTCGAGTCGAGAGTAGGTATGCGTACCTAACACGTGTCGGTGCAACGATTCTAGTAGCTTACGAGTATAACCATCAAATTCGCAAAACACGTATTAGTTTGTATGATACTGACAGGTGTCAAGAACGCATTCTTACGTCAGCCAGAATGTAGCTAAGGGGTAATTCTCGTAATTGTAAGAATAGTCTGATCTCAGTCTCAATTTTTTATTTTTTTTTAAACGTTGCCCCACACTAGGAATTTCTCCTGTGTCGTGGGTACGTTTACAGACATATAAACTCACATACACAAACAGCCAGACCCGGAACAACTAATTGTAGGTCATACAAATATTTGTTCCGTGCGGGAATCGAACCCGCGACACGCAGCGCAGCAGTCAATCGCTTAACCACTGCGTCAACCGTGCCGTGCCGTGTTTTGTTATTCTGTCAAAAATACATCTAAAATCCTCACTTTTGACAAGTTTTGAACATTGATTGTCGCTGAGATGAAATTGTAATTGCAACTAGAATTTGAACGAAAATTAGCCTTATAGGCGCTCTATTGTGCAGCGTATTACAATATCTACGCAAAGGCAACGGAATTACTTTTGCTCTTAGAATAAAAAATACGAGGAAGCGAGCCTAACAATATAAATTGTCGTTCCTTTCTCGTTTAGGAAATATTAGAATATTTAATATTTTTCCTTCTTGTGTCGGAAAATTTGGTTATTTTTTTGTTTGTTTACATAATACCGGTATTGAAACTGCGCCTTTTGACTTCCAGAATCCTCGGGGAAATCAGTCTGAGCAAATCTGATAGTAGCTTTTGGTAGTCGTAAAACAAAAATATAATTACTTACAAAAGTTTTGTTTTTCCCTAGGTTTAAATTGCTTTACAAACTTGATTAGGTAGATTTGGGCGTTATGAAAACACGAAAAATATTCCTGATTTAGGTGTTTACGTTGTATTTTACTTGACAAGCACCTAAGTAGGAACAAAGTACCCTGTACCATACCTAAATTAAAAAAAAAAGTGTGTGGTTGGGAGACCACGTCAGGAACGAAGTCCCTTACGCAATACTCACACGCACACACACTCGTACATCTTAATATAAAGAGTCAGAGAGAGAGAGAAAGTATAAATTCGTAAATCCACAATTTCACTCTCTCTGTCTCTTTCTCTCTTTATATACAAGCTGTTGTTTTGCACCCTCGTCAAATTTCAGCAGGCTGTTATTAAAGACATATATAATCAAATAAAATTACGATCCCTGGTAAATAATGAATACATACTGGTTTTTTTAGTTATTTTAAGTTTAACAGTATTTCAGAATACACCGCTTTCAAAGAACAGAATTGCGTTATGGTTTCGTATAAGCGGCCGCGTTTTTATGTGTGTGTAAAAGGGCAGTTACAGTGCGGTCTCACACAAGCCGCGTTTTAAAATGCGTGTCCCACACATGCCGATTTGATCGAATAAAATAAGTAAGTATTTTTTTCAAAAAAACCTACTTATTTTATTATTTATTCGTGTCGAGAATCAGTAGCATAGTTACCTCCTTGAATTTGACGAGGATGCAAAACGACACTTTGCATACGAGTACCTATGTGTCTGTCTATTGTATATAATAGAAAGAGGCAGGGAGAGAGAATCTGCATGGAGCATGTGGCATAACGCATTTTCGTTAAGTGACGATTTCTACCGCAAGCCACGTTACAGAAATTCGTTCCAAAAATAAATTAAAAGTAATTTATTCGAATTAGGCTGAGAATCAGCACTTTTTGAACGTCAACATTAGGTACATTAGATAGTCCCGCAAAACGCACGCCCTGCACTATTTCCTAGTGCTTTAGCTGGGAAGAAGTCGCGCAACAAACTCCCCAGCAGCACAGCTGTGTTCAGTTAGAAGAACTTTTTTTTTTTTTTTTTTTGTGGATGGGAATCATCAAATGACCCCTCCCGCTCTGGGTGGAGCGGAAGGGAGTGTCAGACTTTTACTGACTAAAACCCACCCGTGTTCCTTCCTTAGCCCTTTCTGTTCCAGGGCAGCGGTTAACCTTTCGGAAAATCCCGCCGCCCCGGCAGGCTTCGGCCCTGTGGGGCCCCGTCCTCTGCTGACATCTCTTTGAGGCGCGCGTGGAACACAACGCGCCGTCCGGCACGGGCCTGCTGGTCCTGATCGGACGGTGAGCTACCCATTACTCACCGCCCGCAGGCCCGCGCCTACGGTGGCCGGGAGTCGTCACGCGGCTCCCGACGCCCGGAGCGTCTCCCGCGGCGGCTGAGGCGTGAGGTTCTCTCCCTCAGCCTCCCCGCCACCTCCTTCGCTAGCATGACTGCTTCGCAGAAGGAGGTGACTGCCTCCCACTCCCTCTCGCCCCGGACCATGGCTTGCACCAAGGCCGGACGCGAGAGGTCGCCGCCGTTGCCGATCGCCTCTACGAGGACACGGCGGGGCTCCGCCCAAGCAGGGCAGACCTCCACCGTGTGCTCCACCGTGTCCTCTGGGCGATCCTGGCAGTGGTGACACCCGGGCGTCTCCTCCCGCCTGATGATGTGCAGGAACCTCCCGAAACATCCGTGTCCGGAGAGGACCTGCGTCAGGCGGTACGTGAGAACGCCGTGACGCCTCTCTAGCCACTCCTCAAAGAGGGGTCTTATCGCCACTATTGTGGCGTGCCCTGCGCTGGGTTGCGATAGTCGCGCCTTCCATTCCGCCATGAGATCGCGCCGGAGGTCCGACCGCTCCGCAGCGATTTGCCGCGGGTGCAGAGTTTCCCCCCGGCGTAGTGCCTCCGCGCGCCAGTCATGCAGGCGCGCGAGGACTATCGCCTCCAGATCCCATGGCGGCAGTCCGGCAAGGAGGCTTGCCGCCTCGCGCGAGATCGTGCGGTAGCCCCGGATTAGCCTTGTGGCTACCACCTTCTGGGGCGCGTTCAGGTAGTGTGCGGCTCGAAGCCGCAGTGAACGCGCCCACACCGGGGCCCCATATAGGGCCATGGACCGCACGATCCCCGCGTAAAGCCTCCGGCAGGAGGCGTTTGGCCCCCTCAGGTTGGGCAGGAGCCGCTTTAAGGCGGCCCCGGCCAGTTAGAAGAACTTGATTCTATAAAATAGTAGTAGTGCAAAAACAATAACATAAGGATTCACATCACACATGCATTGCATGTGACATCTACCAGTCCCACCGGGCCCACCTTGGGCAACTCCCTCTCACCGAGAGAAGGCCTGTGTCCCAGCAGTGGGAACATTATAGGCTGTTTATGCTAAGGTTTCACAGAAATTCCCACACAAAGAAATTTTCATGAAAAGCAGATTTTAGTGAAAACATTAAGAGTTGAATTTGTCAACGTCAGTTTATCTTTTATCCGTGAAAGGAAATTAACGACTGACCAGTTTTTGTATGGAAAAACTGTCAAAAATTCAAAATTAGATTTATTTGCCAAAAAATGTAAACAAATATGAGTTTATGGAAAAATAACTTTAATTCCTACACTATAAAGTTAAGTTTTCTACAACTACAACTTCAAACATTTTATATTTTTTTCAATAGTACTAGTCACTCTGAAATCAACCTAATAACCATTAAATAAAGTTGATATTTGTTTAACATGAAATAACATTAGTTTGAATAAACTTTAGGTATAAAAGTTTGCTGGAATTCGCCATAGTTAACGGAAAAAATATCAATAGATATTCCCTAAAATAGAATTTCTGGAACAAAAAGTAATTTTATCTGTTATGCAAAATCTAATACCCTCACGTTACGCCACGGTATGACGTAAATCAGCCTTCAATCTTCTACCTATTAGCTATTCATCGCTGGGTATAAGTAGAGAGGATGGATAGAATGTTTCATTTACATTACGTAAATTATGTAATTTAGTATTAGTCGTTCAGCAGTGAGCCTTTTAGTATTATTATATTGTAATTTGGATTGGTTTCTCCTTGTGTATTATATCTAAGTGTATTTACATTGTAATAAGGTATGATGGGGTTGACATAATATGTTTATTGGACAAAAACCCCTATTAAATTAAAAATAAAGATATAAAAAAAGTACTTGTATTATTATTCATACGTTACTAGGGAGCAATGTATTGCGAAAATTATATATACAAATTATGAGTAGGTCGCATCTTAAAAACATTCTCAAGTCCCCTCCCCACTCCACCGACTTCTACTCCTACTCCTTCACAGGGCACGTGGTGCGATTGTGGAATTCACTACCGCCTGACATTAGGGACTGCCAAACTGTTGCAGTTTTTTAAAGAACAGTAAAAGAACACTGTCTGTCCACTTCATCATAGTTGTGTATGTATTTATTATTTTGAGTATGTTATAATTATTATCATTCTAGTGATATTTATTTTAGAAGTAAGTATGTATGTATGTTTATTTGTATGTATGTAAGTAAGTATATTCTCATAATTTTTGTTTAGTTTTAGTGAATTGTTTTTGATTTTTTATGTATTATTTTTTGTCTCCTTTACGCTTTCACACGCTGTCTACATCTCTGTGTCTATTCTCCTATCGCAAGTATGCTGAAAGAGATTTCTTATGAAATAAGCATCACCTCTGTACAGTCACGAGCACCAATATGTCAACGCTTAGCCACTTTCAATTACGATTTTTACGTGAAATAACGAATGCAACGTTGAAATACAACACATTAGATAAACCTATGGGTTCAAAAATGCTATGTTCATAACAACATAAAATTTCATTAAAAAATAAAGGAGTAAATCGCTTTTGAATAAAGCCCAGTGTATACATACTTTTGCACGTGACTGTACCTATTTGTTCTGTTTTGTTTTATCTTGTCTGTTCCTAGATGTGTGTGCATAAATGGTTAAAAAAAAAAAATCTGTCAAACGTCAATTTTATTCCACGAATAAAAAAATATCTGGCGTTGGAAAAATCGGGCCTAAATCATGTTTGAAGATAATAAACGATAGGAAAGAAGATTAGCTCTACCCACTGAATAAGTGGAACAGACTATACTCATCGGTTTAGTGACTGCAAATGGTTGGCTGGGAACGTGGAACTTTAAACATAAGTTGCGAAATGTGGGAGTACTAAACACGCCTGCCTACTCCTTTGGGAAATACAAGCGAGATAGTAACCATAACCTAAAAATGTCCCCGTCTCCTCCATCCATCTTCAATATTTAATCTCCTAAAGCCGGCTGTCACAGTAATAGAAATACAGTTATAGGTACGTTTTACACTTTATTAGGTACTTAAACGTTACAGGTGATTGTTCCTAAACTACCTACGTTTAATTGTAGCTATTAATCTAGGTAATCCATTAGTAAACCTAGTCTTCAAACACGTAATACCTGGCTGGAAAGCTCATCAATAATATTCAAGTAATTCGAAGCGTTACCGAACCGTGAGCGCACCTACCTATCTGCGTGAGCGTACCTATTTGTGTACAGACGCCAGCATATCAAGCTACCCGAAACTGTCAAATTTTCCCAATCAACCTTGAACAAAATCTATTAAAGAATTTTGACAGATTGTAATAACTTGATGTGCTGTCTGTACCTAGTTTTAATAGTTTATTTTTATTTTATCACTGTTCCTCTCATTTTTTTGAAAACGTCACCATGCACCTGCCATCATTTTAATCTCTTCACCACCCTTAGTTGACTGGTAGAGAATGCCTAAGGCATTAAGTCCTATTAAGTATTGTGGTTGGGAACACCGAAGGCAAGCTATCACGCGGTCGTTCACCGACGCGATGGACCGATCAGGTGAAGGAATCATCGTCCTCTAAATTCTACACGGTAGTAAGGGATGCCCTGGACAGAAACCGGTGGAGGCAGACCATCCGCTCCAGATGCAACTCCAAAGCTGACCACGATCCTCAGACATGAGATACCGACTACAGACAGAGAGACAGAAAGAGCTATATTAAAAAAAAAAATCGAACGGCGGGAAAACAAATGAACAACTGATTTTGTAAAACATAATGGGGTTTATTCATAAACGATGACTAAAGTTAAGTAACGCTTAAACGTCAAAAATGTATGGTTAAACAGTCGCTAATCACTGCTTAACTTTAAGCAACGTTTATGAATAAAGCGGAATGTCATTCTATTTTTTTTTTATTAGCCTGCTTGTCCCAATCCTGAGCAAAGGCCTCCCATATAACATTACTAGCTGCGCCTCGCGGTTTCACCCGCATAAGTTTTGATCCCGTGGGAATATCGGGATTAAAAGTACCCTACATGTTAATTAATCCTGGTTATAAATCATCTATGTGCCAAATTTCATCCAAATCCGTTTAATAGTTTTTGCGTGAAAGATTAACAAACATCCATCCATACAAACTTTCACGTTTATAATATTAGTAAGATAACAATAATTTGAATTTGGAATTCTAAAAAGACTGAAATATATCGAACTTCATAATTAGAACATCAAATATTTTTTTGTTTGGAGATCATAACGTCTGCGGAGGTTCGCTAGCTATTTAATCGGACCTTGTATATTTTGCCACCCGACTGAGCTGAATAATGCTGACCCGAACATGCGTGTAAAACACGTTAGGCAGTAGGTAGAGTGGCTGTTCATTGGAGCGAAGTAGAGCGAATAATTTCAGTGTTACCAGTTAATTGGCATGACGTGAATTTACTGGAATTCAACTGACACGTGTTTGTGTAGATCTGTGCCTAGATCCTCTAAGCTTCAATAAACAAACAACCACAAGCCATAATGAAATACAGTGCGACAAGGATCTTCTGGCACTCGAATGACGTTGATAGGGAGGCGCTGTTGGTAAACACTGCATTAGTGACAACGTTAATGTGTGTACTTAATAGACATCCCTACCCTTTTGAGGAATACAAGCATGATGTTATGTTATGAGGCATACTATTCTATCAACGACTACTTAGACGATAAGAATAGTTGGTCACCCTAGTTTAACGCAAGACAATGTTTATGTTCCTTCTCCAGAATTAGCTTACTGCAGAACCCAGCAATGCATAAATGTGTAAGCTGTCACGCCCTTTATGCCTGGAGGCTTTTATTTGGGTAGTAAGTTTTTTTATTTACATTTTAATTAATTATGTTTTAGCTTGAGTACGTATAGTTATTATTATATTTGTTGGTATATTGGCGTGGCTAGCTGACATATTATGGCAAATAATTAAATTTTATGTTCTGATTTTGTAATGTTAATTACCGAACATTGTATATATTATTGTACCTAGTATTGTATACATTCAAGTATTTTTTTTAAATTGAACAGACAGCTGTGCTGCTGGGGAGTTTGTTGCGCCACTTCTTCTTCCCAGCAATAGCACTAGGAAGTGGTGAAGGGCGGGCGTTTTTGGGGGACTGTCTTTTGTAATTTTGACGTTCAAAAAGTGCTGATTCTCAGCCTAATTTGAATAAATGACTTTTGATTTTGATTTTGATTTTTGATTTTGATTATGTTAGAACCAGCACACCTACTAACTGAAAGCAGCTTTGCTATGTCACAGTTGGCAAGCAACGGGTACCGGTGGGAGGGATTATAAGTGCATACCCATTTAAACTTTGTCCCCAAAGTTGGCAACGTATCGGCAAAGTTATTGGTGTTCCAGGTGTGTAATGGTAACAGGGAGAAGTGTGAAACTTCTCCTAGTCTTTAGTCTAGGCAATGTTATGTTTGCTGACTAAAGTCTAGTCTATTCAGCATATATCAGAAAGGCGTGGTCCATCCATGAGCCAGAGGCAGAGCTGTTACAACCTTGGAAGTACTTGTCTGATCTGCATTACCATGGCTAGAAAATTAAAAACCTTATGAAATTCCAAAAAAAAAAATGTTGACATAACTGAATGATGAAAAAACTGGTATAGGCATTAAAGGGGTGGTCTCTACCAGCAGTAGTTAGGTCTCTGATGGTGGAGCCGGAAAACTGGAGGGAAATGGCCTCATTCTGTGAGACTGTGATGGTCCAGAAGCAGGCTGCCGATCGGGATCGCGACAGAGCTAATCCTCTCTCTCGCTCGTAGAAGAACGGCGGGAGGCAACTGCCTCGGCGCCTAACATGCCGAAACCCCACCTGTATCATCTAAGGCAGGCGGGAAATTGGGATCGAGGGCGGTTAGAGAGAGGACTTTGTCGGCCCACAGAGTGACCTCTCACCTCAGGGAAGACGCCGCACAGTGGTCACGTGCGAGAATTTCCAGAATGGGAACAGCAGTTCCGATAAACTTTATTATGTAGGAATTAAAGTAAATTTTCCATAAACTCATATTTGTTTACATTTTTGGCGAATATGTCGCGATTATATGTTAGTATCTTCCTGCCCTTGTCCCACGTTACTTGGGATCGGCGCAACACGTTTCCTTCTTCCATTCTCCTCTTTCAACCATCACGCTATCATTCACTCCCTTCTCTTTAATATCATTCCCCACACAATTCATCCAAAATAAACTCTTAAGTGTGTTGAGTTATTTCTAGAAACATTACTGAATGATGGACAGCGTTTCAAACATCGTAAAAGCTTGAGCTATATTTGTGAACATGCGCAGGCACATTATTTTGTTAGACCATAAAAATATATATGCAGAAATAGATAAGTATGTAACAAGAAAATCGTACTTTGAGCTCTCATGTTTGGGGCTCGTATTTAAATAACAGCCGCACGTGTCAATCGAATGTTAAGCTGTGCTTGCCGGGGACGATTTGTGGATGGGTCATCATTCATTACATATTGAGATCACTCCGTGTCTCGGAACGCACGTTAAGCCGTTGGTCCCGGCTATCATTCGTAGATCTTTGACTTAATTATTTCATCACCATCTCAAAACGGTGAAGGAAAACATCGTGACGAAACCGGCATGTCCTAGAACCAAAAATTCGAAGACATGTGACATCTACCAACTCGCACTGGGCCCGCGTGGTGGATTACAGCCCACTCCCTCTCACCGAGAGGAGGGTTGTGTCCCAGCAGTGGGAACATTATAGGTTGATTATGACTAGTTATACACGATACCTACTAGGATTATTGCAATATCCGTGAAATTCAAAAGCTGGTGACCGGCTTTTAGCCACAGTTTGAACTCATGCTAAAATCCGGCCTTGTTTTCCCGATGATGTGTTTGTTCCCCTCTAGCGAATTAATTTAATGCTAAATTCATAGGGATGAGCGAGTTTATATCGATGTTTATTACTTATTCCTAACTTAGTTATAACTTACCGTTTTTTATTAGTTTTAAAACATTAAATATTCTGACTTAGATAGTTTATATAACATTTAGTCAGTCCGTTCCTTCCTCGTGGTCTAACTTAGTAGTCTAACTGATTTGACCACGAGGAATTTTGACATTCTTCGTGGTCAAACTATCAAAGTCTTTGTCTTTAGGCTTAGATGCTGAAACGAACCAACCTATGATAAAAGTAGCTATATCACTATTATGTGGAGCTATGTCGCAAACTATGATCCACTTCTTATCCTGCCCTCTCTGTCCCAAAACATGCAGTCAAAGTTACCTCTACGCTGGCCACCGACGCCGTGAAAGTGGCGAAGTTTTGGGACAACAAGACTTGAAAACTGTTGTACCAGGCAGTGAAACGAAAATGAAGACTATTAGGTAGGTACAGGCTCCAGCACATCAAGCTACTACAATCTGTCAAATTTCTTTAATAGATTTTCTACTTTATCGCTAAAGCATTAGGTTCAAGATTGATTGGGAAAATTTGACAGCTTCGGGTAGCTTGATGTCGACCTGGCGTCTGTACTATATAGCAAATACAATTAAGTATAGGAACTATACAGCTCTTGTGATACAGGAGCTAGGGCTACACAGATGTTTGTATGTTAAAGTGAAAACAAAGAAATACCTAGGTACATCAAAAACTTATGCTTCCTATTACAAAATAGGATAGGAATAAAATGAAAAACAAAAATCTAAAAGAGGATCGTGGCCCATGAGGGGATCGAACCCGCGACCTTCGCGTTATTAGCACGACGCTCTAACCAACTGAGCTAATGGGCCGATGAGTTCGAAGTCGAAATAGTACAGCAGTATTATTTTGTTCATGACTTTTTCCATACATTATTTTTTCTAGTTCAACTCAGAGGTTTCCGATAGCACTTTGTCAGTGGCTAGTAGAGATGTGTATACAGTCTTTCACAGTCATTTTACCTCTTACTGTCAAAAACACAGTGATCTTTATTTACGTTATAATAAGGTTGCTACTGCTAAAACAACTCCGAAAAGTCTTTATTTACTTTCGTGAAAAGTATGGGAGAAAAAGACATGCCATGCCGGCTCCATTAGATTAGGATAGGGCATAGATAGGGGTAGAAGGAAACGATGAATAAATTGACATTAGAATACAGTAGTATGCAACATCAATATATACAAAATTTTAGTAATATTCACTGGGTAGATAATCTATAACAGTTGTGTGACTTAGCAATTTGCATGGATTACCATAAGCCTTAATTTGGCTGTCAATATTTCATAGTCGATATTATTATTTAGAACTTTCCCAGCACTATTTTGACAACATATTGCAGCCGTGGCTGACCGCGTTTTATAGCCATCCAACGCTGAAGCCAATTCATGTTATGTTTCCTGCACAATGACGCTGGAGGCGCCATCTATTGTTGATCGCTTTGGTAATTACAATTTCCTGACTATAATCCTGCATCAAATATTTGTTATGCTAAGAGCTGCTTATCAATCAAGTGTAAGCAGGGCCAAACGGCCGGATTATGTTCGGATCAGACGGACCTGAAGGTAGAAGTGACCGATTATTACGCTTTGTAGCTTACCTATATTTACTAAAGGTTACTGAGTTAGATGGATTTGAAATTTCTTATCCGACTACCCAGTCTCTATTAAAGTCGAGACATAATCTTGGTCAGATCATGTGAAGACAATCTATATTAATACCTGAAATGGTTTTTGAGGAAATAGCCACACAGATTTGAGTGCACCAGTCCAGTTAGTAAGCATTTATCAGTAATCGTGTAATGCACTTGATACCTATATATCAATTTTAGTATCTTTTTCTTGAACCATTCTAGATTCCTCTCATTGCCGAATGAAATGGCCGTTCAAATCTTTAGGTTTTTAACTTACCTACCTTACCTTCTGAGTACTGTTTATTTTATTTTGACCTATGTTACCTGATTCGGTTTCCGTGCGTACTTTTCGGGTAACTACTGAAAATCAGCACTATACTGTGGGTGCCCGTCACGCTCATGACGTGTAGCTGTATTATGTGCTCGTGATTCAATTTTGTTTATATTTTTCTTTATTAGTTGGGGCTGATTTTTCAATCATCTTTTTTTTTTTTTTTATTGTCAATGGGCTCACTCTTGACCTCAATCCAGCCCAGAGGCAGGGATGAGATCTACGGTGGAACGAGCTTGCCCAGAAGAAGCCTATTCACTCTCGCCCTGAAGAGATTAGGGTTGTATGAACTCGGGAATGCAGACGCAGGCAGACAATTCCACTCCTTTGCTGTGCGCATCAGAAAAGATGACGAGAAGCGCTTAGTGCGTATATATAGTATATTAACCAAATAGGGGTGGTATCCCGCAGTGCGTCTGGACTCCCGATGGTAAAAAGGTGAAGGCGGGATGAGCTCATGTAGCTCTTGAGCACACACACACATATCTGATAACTTTATTCGAGGAACATGGAACTACTGGGAATAAAGGATAATTTTGACAGTTATTTCATACAAAAAACTGTCAAACGTCAATTTTATTCCTTGAATAAAAGTTATCTGACGATGGAAAAATCTGCCCTAAGAATAACAAGAACGATTGTTTCAAACAATGTCTTAAAAACTGTCACCAATTTTTAAACGCCTGACTAAGCAATTTTCCCTAACGCAAAAACACGTTGAATGAAATCTTTATTCATCATTCTTGAATGGCGTCGCTGAAAGGGCTGGAAACAAGATGATTCAGTTTTTTCAGACAGCTGGTTATTTTTCATCGTGACAGACTGGAATTGTCCAGTCGTCGGGGGAAATCAGGGATGTAATCATGGTTAGAATGAAATAATTCAGGTAGATAGTGCCTAATGTTTAAATGGTTTGAAGGTAGGCACAGGTGTTGGTTGATGGCATTTATTTTTATATGATTCCTTTATTTGATTGTTTCTTTATTAGTATTTATATAAAATAACATCACGCCAGTAAACCCCGAAGGGTTAGGCAGTGTGCGCCCGATAGTACGCCCACCTCCTGCCAGTTGTGTTCAAGTAATAGAGCCGAAATTATTACCATTAAACGGGCACAAATTCAGACTCTGAGTTGTTAGTTTTAGTATCTATTGCACGTTTATTATAATATGTTTTTGATTAGGTATGGTTTTTTTTAAATAGGATCTGATAAACTGATATTGTCTGTTTTTTTTAACAACTAAAGCCATGCATGAACATGTAACGTAAACTTATACTTTTAATATTTTATAGGTTATTTAGCATAATTAAGTTTTAGCACGTTTTTTTTTTATTTCAAAATTTGTATTCCATTGTTAGACGAGAACCAAACAAACAATATAATTAATAAATAATAATAAAATAAAAATAATATTATTATTATTTAATTTGTTAATACAAATTTTGAATAAATAAATAATACTTAATAAAAAAAAAGTAACGTAACGTACGGTAAACGTAACTAAATTCGAACAATTCTTCACTCGAAAACTTAGTGAAATATAAGCAAGGGATTATTAGAATTTGCCTGTTTTGGAATCAATTTTAAATGGTCAAATATGTTTATTTATGTAGGTAAAAAATACATGTTACAGATACAACTTTGTTTTAGAGAAATTAATGGTTTAAAACATGATACATTGTAAATTGCTCATTGAAAAGAAAAACCGAAGCAAGGTTGATTTCAAAACCAATTTTCGATTCATTTCCTAATTACAGCACAAAACAAAAAGAAAATCCACGTACCGTGAGATAATCCTTTTTTTATAGGGAATTTAACTGTTGGATTTTGAGTTTAGGTAGGTAATAGATAATCTTAAAATAAACAGAAAAATAATAAATTAGGCTGGATCAACTAAGTATACAAATATTTTATACTGTGGCCTTGATTTTCCGCGAAATGGTCGGCGGCGCATCGTAAATAAATACGTCGCGCCGGAGTTGGGGGAGGCAGTAGCGTTTCAATAAAGGCTTACAGGCCTACAGTCTCGGAAAACTTACTTACTATTTACAATTTTTGAAACAGTCGAACTTACGTTACGCAGACGTATGCAAGTAAATGTTGCATTTTTCTCAACGGCACCCTAATTACGTAACACACTATCCATCACAATCTAAATCATTTAGAAGCATATTGCTAATCCATTGCTTCATTTGTTTGAAAACTTTGCCTGTTCAACAACCTATACAACGCAATGAATGTTGTTGAACTGTAAAAATGAAAGCCATTTATACTGTCAGTGTGTTACATAACTAGCCCGAAGGATCACTTTGTCTTACATGAATGACATCAACCAGAGACGATCGCTAGAGATCAAGCTGAAACGGACAAACAATACCTACTCGAAAAAAACATCATAACACGTGTTAAGGCATCTCTCTTACTGCTCGCGGATAAAGAGAAGCGAATTGAGCTAGCAACTAAAACGAGTTGGCAAGCAACTAGCAGCGAGTGTGTGACAGCAACGAGTGATTACTTGCTCCATGGTATACATTTTTACCAGGCGTGAGTCTCTCAGCGAGTGTTCTGCAGTGCGATTCTGTAACCATCTCACCGTGAAAACTTAGGTGAAGTGAGCGTGGAGTGAGCTGTCATTCTAACTAATACTAGGGATTGACACTATTGAAAGCTCACTCTAAGCTCACTTCACCTCACTTTTCACGGTGAGATTTTTACAGAATCGATCGTGTGTTAGTACTCTCTTTGAAAACTTGTTGTGCGACAAACGTGTAGCCGGCGGTGTGAACTGTCATAATCAGCTCTATATGAGAGAGAGTAAATCATAATCCACCACGCGGGCCCAGTGCGGGTAAGGCCACAGGTCTTCGAATTCGTTAACAGTCAGCGATTAAAATAATATTAGATAAGGGGGGAGGGGGTAAACATGCGTCACATTCACGCAAAACGGCCATCGCTCAGCATAATGCTAAGACCCTATACGAGACAGAGCCCTAGCGCTGGTTTTCAGTGGCAGCCGGCGTTGACGTGATGACGGCAACCAGTGCAGCATGCAATTATACATAAGTAAATAAAAACAACAATCAAAACAAGAAATAAAATAAACCATTGCAATATATGATTCGACACAAACAAAAAGAAAAGAACACAAACAAAAAGAAAAGAAATAACAATCAAAACATGAAATAAAATAAAATAATCATACATAAAAAAAAAAACATGAAAAATAATTATGATGAGGTAGCATTCCGGGCAACGAATCTCGCGCCGGTAATGATAAATGATTAAATGATAATGAAAGATTTCCTAACTGACTAGTCTGAGAAGAAAGGCCGAAACAAACTCAGAGGTCACAGTCTCTTTTAAAAGTCCAGACATAATCTTGGTCAGATCATATGAAGATAGATAGATAGATTTTAGATCGATGTCTGAGATGGTTTTTTGAGGAAAGAACCACACAGATTGAGAGGACCTGTCCAGCCAGTGCACGCATTTGTCAGAAATCGTGCAGCTCAACTCAAAACTTAAGGAGCTCGACGATTCGACGAACAATACCAAAGAAAGGACATTTGGGTAGGCCACATTAATTACTCAAACTGCCAGACCATGACAAAAACTAACAGAACAGAGAGTAAAATTAAAAATAATATAAATAAAATGACCCACATAGTCTTCACATTCACAATAATTAAAATAATAGAATACTTTACAAAGTAAGCAAATGTCATAGTATATATAAAATCCATTAATGTCAAAGTGTATATAATAAAAAAATAATAATAATAATATCATGTATCTCTTATACTTACACGGGACCTACAATTTTTTTAACGTTCCTTGGGGGAAAACGTCATTGATAGCTAGTCGCTTCCTTGTTGGAAGTAGGACGGGTGCCTAACGCGTATAAATAATTAGGAAGGCATTATTTCATAATGAATGGGAGGAAAATAATAAATTACAGGCAATAACGATGAAATATTACATGACAGGACTGTGCTAATATTAACGTAGGTATAAGTTTATCAGAGAAGACGGGCTTTGTTAATAGAGCTTTTAATTTATTTGTTAATTAATGTTAGATTTTCGATTTTGGGCTGAAATTATGCGAAGATGGTGAAGCTCTTTGTAGTTACGTAGGTTAAACCTCTCACGTTTACGAGTTCTCAGTACTGAGACGAGTAAGTAAAGCTACAGTTTATCATATTAATTCAATTATTATACCTAGAAGATGGTCTAAGAGCGTTTACAACGTACGGTATTTCATACAAACTTTCAAGTCCTTGTTTTTCGAAATGCATGAACCATGTTTGTTCAACCGACAGATAATTTGTATTCGTTGAATAAAATTGAAGTGTGACAGATGGAAAAACTGTCAAAAATTCAAAATTGTTCCTCGAAAATGATCTGAAGTCGCAGTCTTATCTCGGCGACAAACAGTTCAAAAACTTCGTCAAAATGTAGGGAAATTAGAGGTATTTTTGACAGATTGAGACTGAGATCAGACTGTGAACGTTCTTAAAATTACGAGAATTGCCCCCTGGCGTTGGAAAAATCAGCCGTAAGATAAATAAAATATTAAGATATAAAAACCAAGAATAGGTACTCTTTATCAAGAGTATGTTAACGAAATGATACGGTTGCCATTACAACCACTAATAAAGTCTCCAAGTAAGACATGAAGCTATCTCCGACACAAAAAGCTGTGAAAACGAGGTAAATATGTATTATGGAAATTATTCGTTTCTGCGATAATGTTACTGAATAGCAAGAGAATAACCTCGACGCGGGACATAATGAATGTTGTATGAGATAAGATCTCACACGTGTACCTATAGGGAAGATTCATTGTCCTCGTGAAAACATGCCTAATTACTTTTGTACGGTACTATGAAACTCTCTACGAGCTGTCGAGGTCAAAGGAGGAATCAATTAACCACGGTTAATCACGTATGTTCAATAATTATTCCTAGAAATCTTTTTACATAGGTAGGGTACGTACTAGCAGCGCTCCGTGGTTTCACCTGCATAAGTTTCGATCCCTTAAGAATATCGAGATAAAAGTATCCTATGTGTTAATCCTGGTTATGATCCATATGTTCGTTAAATTTAATTCAAATCCTTTAAGTAGTTTTTGCGTGAAAGAGTAAACAAACATCCATCCATCCATACAAACTTTCGCGTTTATAATTTTTTTTTTTTTTTATAATAATTATGTTATTCGCTTTCGCTTTTATTATTTGCTTTTTTATGATTCTTGGTATTATTTTCTTGTCTCCTTTGCTCTATCACACGCTGTCTACATCTCTGTATCTATTGTCCTATCTAAGGTATGCTAGAAGAGATTTCTCATGAAATAAGCATCACCTCTGTACCTATTTTTTCTGTTCTGTTTTTCATTGTCTATTTATATATGTGTGTACATAAATGGTAAAATAAATAAATTATTAGGATTTTTCATCTTTTTCCTTTGGCATATCAGTCAAATCTGACGACTAATCTTTTCTAATCTTAAGCTATGTTAGTCTTTGTCTCGTATTTCAAGCTGATAACTTTTAACGACTCGCGGAGGTTGCATGTTAGCACCAAATAGTTCTATAGTCTCTACCCTGTATACCCTGGGTTACTGGTGTCAAAACTTGTATAAGCTGACCTCTTAGCATAATTAGCCGATAATGTTCCCACTGCTAGTGGGCGGTATTCTACCACGCGGGCCCAGTGTGGGTTAGTAGATTTCACATGCCTTCGAATTTTGGTTCTAGAACATTCCGGTTTTTTCACGATGTTTGCTACACAAAGTAAAGTGCCTGCCTGGGTTCGAACTCACGACCGACTCGTAAGCTGAGGCCGATCCCTCTCGGCCACCACTGCTCCTACTGCTGCTCCTGATGTCCCGGCCACCGTTTACCTATCTGAAGAATAAGTGGCACAACAAAAAACCCTGGGGACTTTTTACTTGAACAGACAGCTGTCGGTAGCTGTCTGTTCAAGTAAAAGTGGTTCTGGAAAATTGTAGCTCTGATTGGCAACGATTTTTAGCAACACAACCAATACAATAGCTATTGACATGCGTCAATCGCTATCCATCAACGAATCGTATTGATTGTAGGCTTTTGGGAATTGATAAGCTGTTCCTTTTCACAAAGAAATTATTTGAGAGATGATATCTAAATTGCACAGCCGAATTTCAGCATCCACACTTCCCCACAGTTACAACCGAAAACAAAAGAATTGCAGCAATTTTAAAATTGATACGTACAACAATTTTTACCAATCAAAAGCCGCCGACGTACACAACATGGCCGGGAGGCGAAAAACGAGGACTTTCAACATTCGGTTTTGAATCGGAATAGGTACACAAAATAATAGAAAAGAGTGAGTAGATTTTCAGTTTTCTGCACCGCAGATTTGCGTTATTTTCCATCTGATGCCTGATTCCTTTGTGGAATATTTTTGAAGTGAAAACTTCTTTAGCGGCGTTGTGCACTTTTGTTGTGATGGGTAAAAAATGTTAAGCTCGCGTCAGGACACGTGACCTGATCGAAAATTCGTAAGACGGAGCTCGCGTCAGGACACGTGACCTGATCGAAAATTCGTAAGCCGGAGCTCACGTCAGGACATGTGACCTGATCAAAAATTCGTAAGATGGAGCTCGCGTCAGGATACGTGACCTGATCGAAAATTCGTAAGGCGGAGGGAGAGTAGACCGCATTCCAAAATATCAAAAATGCACAACGTTAATATTCAAGTTTTCACTTCTGCCGGCACTCCTGGAGTGCAACCCGTTTTTTTTTTGTTAAAAGTGTCTGACTCCTTACGATCAAATCAAGAAAAATCAACTAATAAACATTTTGAGGGCAGTGGTGGCTTAGTGGTAACGGCCCCCACTTACGAGTTGTAGGTTCGAACCGAGGAAGGAGCATTACTTTGTGTAAATAACTTCATCACCACTGCTCTCAAACTGGGTGAAGGAAAACATCGTGAGGAAACCGGCACGTTCTAGGGCCGAATATTCGAAGACATTTAGTGACACCTACCAACCCGCGCTGGGCCCGCGTTGTAGATTACAGCCCACTCCCTCTCGAAAAGGGGAGGCCTGTGTCTGATTATGAACAGACGAAACCACAGGCCGATTGATTCAGTGCCGTAATTAATGTGGGAATAAAAGGGCTGAGGTCAGAGGAAAAGCAATACTCACCTGCATC
This sequence comes from Apamea crenata, assembly GCA_949629185.1. Lineage (NCBI taxonomy): Eukaryota > Metazoa > Arthropoda > Insecta > Lepidoptera > Noctuidae > Apamea > Apamea crenata. The sequence continues at coordinate 3,847,020 of OX451375.1, forward strand.
CGGTTAGATTGGAAGCTGACCCCAATATAGTTGGGAATAGGCTAGGCAGATGACGTGATAGGAACAGCACAACGAATATGAATATACTGGTTTATTCCTTTATAAACTCGTAAAACAAATCTAATTAAAAATAATAACGCCTTAAGGACTTTCTCGTCCTTCAAAAAAAAAAACAACGTCATTTTCCCTTCTTAAATACCTTCACGTCCTCCCAAGCGTAAGTCTTTGGCATACGTCATCTGTCTCACTTACACCCTAGCGTTCAGCTCTTTCAAACAATCATGCTAAACGATAACCGTTGGGGTAGACTACGTGTTCTTGAGTGGAGACCGCGAATCGGTAAACGTAAGGTCAGACGCCCTCAGGGTTGCAAAGTGCCCCCGAAGTGCAAAGTGCGAATGATCGGATCGGACCAACACATGGCGGAACCGAATATTATTGAAAAATGCGAAAAAAGTTCGGATCGGCTCAGTTGGGTCGGGACCATAGTCAATATTCAAAAGAGTGTAGGAGTGTAGGATCGGGACCGAGCGAACCAAATAGTAACTTCGTAGCAGGAAACGGCCGAACATTCGGCCGATACGATCGATACAGTGCAGCGACCATCTTCGCTGGATGGCTGGTAGCAGCTGGATGAGAGTTGCCGAGCTGATGATGATGATGATGAAACAATCATGCAATCATATATTAGGTATGTATTCATAAACGTTTAATTCCTACATGAATACCTTATAATCTAGGCATCGTGCCCATTTTAATGACCTTAATCTGTGATAAACAACGTACCCAAACCTTCATGTTATCAGTTTACAGATGAATGGTTCCGTTACAAGTGTCAAGGAAGTATATGCCAAGCACGTCAAGTATACAGGGTGGTAGGGACACGACGCGCTATCTGATAAAATGGATTCAGTACATGATTCTGAATTCTACTGTAACATACATTTTGACCGCGTAGGTATTGTAGGTACTTTTCTATGCAACAGCTGTTTTTTTTTTTATAACTGACGAAACATTTTTACGCTGGGATGTCTAGAATCATGTGCTGAATACATGGTTACAGTTTGCGCGTCGATGAACCTGCAACCCAGTATGATTTAAGTATGTATTTTTTGTATAAAAAAAACGTTACTGACCTCCTGCCAGTTGTCTCTCCTTCTCTCTTAAATGAATCCAAAGGTTGTCGGTAAAATATCGCTTTTAGCGATAAGACTTCTACTTGTGTCACAATGGGAAACCTTTATACCTATACATATAGTATAGGTATAAAGAACAGACAACCAGTCTTACCAAGGGGTACCGTATTACCCAGTAACTGGGTTGTGGAGGTCAGATAGGCAGTAGCTCCGTGTAAAATACTGGTATTCAGCTGCATCCGGTTAGACTGGAAGCCAACCCCAACTTAGTTGGGAAAAGGCAAGGTAAATGATGATGATGATATCGCTTTTGTCCGCGGCTTCGTCCGCGTGATTGTCGGAAGTTATTCCACTGGAATTACTACGGAGATAAAAAAATTATCATATGTCCCAAGTCCCAAGTACCCAAGTCATAAGTCGTTTATTTCAAAACAATATATACCTACATTGTGTAGAAATTTTACTAGAGAGTCATGGCATATCCGTACATTACATGCCTTTCATCGAATTTTGTTCAGACGTTAAGGCATGGAGAGTTAACAGGTATATACTACATCTACAAATTCCCAATTCCTTCAATCTTTGTGAACCTCTTGTACACAAAAATGAAAATGATTACCCCTTATTTTAACCCCTTTGGGGGTTAAACAAAAACGCTGAAACACGTAATTCTTTATTTCATACCAAAAGCATCAATTTGAACGATCGACCTACCTGTGAGGCTGTTAGAATACATACGTCCCACCACTACGAAGGTGCCGTTGGGGAACTGAAAACAATATTGATAAACTGTTCCACTGAACCGCACGTTACAAAATTTTGTTTCAGTGCGGTTAGTGGAAGTGCTCAGGTGCGGTTCGGGCAAGTGCGGTTCTAATCAGTGCTCTGAGTGGAATACCTCGTTATATTTTATCCCTCGTTTACAAACACAAATGTTTTGTTTTAAATTATATCCAGAATTATCACAGTTTTGATTTATAAATATTTATTATAATAATAAGTAGAAATTAAACTTAAGAGACGAAAAATTAAAGTATTTACTGGTACATTCACGTCACAGTTCACGCAGACATAAACGGTATCTCATTCAGCGATCATCGCACTCTTTTAATTCAATATTTAAGTAATTATTATAATTATTTATCCACAAAATAAATCCAAAACACAAAATCTTTATTCCATGGGATAAACGAACCAGGGGTGAACGACATAGTTCGTTTGCCTATCAAAGTTTTTTAGCCCGAAACTTGCGCTGAATCGCGCCACGATTTCAGTAGCATTTCAGCATCGGTCGGGTACGGATGTCGTATGAGCTTCCATTTCTGAAACAACGGTAACTTTCGAACGTTTTTCCTATAAAAAAATATTTAAATTGAGAATATTAAAAAAAATATCTTGGTGTATACACGGTGATTTGTTTTTGACAGATAATAAAAATTGTTTGAAGTTTATTTTTCGTAAAGGTGTTGTTTTTTTATCGAAAGTGATTTAAAAGTGAGCTGAAACTTTGTGAAAGTTTAGTGTTTAACTAGTTAAATTGAACAGGGTAAGTTTAATTCTGATTGATAACGGTCGGGACAGCCGATTAGGTTTCTATTTTGATTAGATTAATTGAATTTGTGAGTTAGCTTGAAATGTTCGGGCGTGAATTATTGGTGTTATTTGGGTCGGGTAATATTTACTGGTGATTTTACTTGCGTTTCAGAATTGATGATACATTTTATAATGTGATTTCTTGTGATGTTCTTTCGAGGATGTTAAATATACTTTCAATATTTGAAATTTAAATAGCCACTATTAGAAGGTATTTACAAAAAATGAAAAATAGCAATTAAATGTTTTAAATTAAAAGAACTTCGCTCATATTTTTAGCAACACGCTAGCGCTTGTTTTTTCTTCTTGTATATTTTTTGAATAAATAATATTATGAAGAAAAAGGTAAACTATGACTCTGCTCTTTAGACTATGAACACTAGTTTATAATCTCTGATAATTTACATTTCATCGCCACTTAATCGGTAATCTACTTTAAAGAAATGTATTCAAAGTGGATTTTCTAGTGATCATTTGTAACAAAAAGATCCTAATATGTTTTTGGTTGCAATGAAATTTGAACTTTGTTAAGTATGAAATTCAGTTTCTTGTTCCATAACTTGAAAATTATCTCAAATTCTTAATTCAAATACATAGAGTGCATTTTCTATTTTCACCAACGATGCTTTTGTTTTCTTTTTATATGTATGTTCTTCTGTTATTTATACTTCTATTAGAAAAATATACCTACAGCTCAAATAATGATTTATAGTTCCTTCCCAAAACAATATATTGTATATTCGAGGCGCGTTAAACAAGCCGTGAGTAACCCACAAATATAAGAAATCGGTGTAGGTATCCATAGCATACCCAATTGGTTGGTGAAACAAATATTGTATTTCTATGATAATATAATACAATAATACGACTATTTGTTTAGAAAAGTTAAGATATAGTTTGTGGTTTGTTGGTCTTGTGTGGAGACTGCAAATCGGTATACGTAAGGTAGGTGGAGCGACGATCTTCGCAGGATGGCTGGTAGCAGCTGGATGATGGTTGTCGAAAATCGAGTCTTCTATTGCACGCCATTCAACTCGATTTTCGACAACTAACATACATAACATAAGGACAAGGACATAAGCCTCTTGGCTTATGTCCTGCTATACGGCTGAGGATGATTATATAATTTGTATAGTAGACGTTCACATACAAGATAAACTATTTAGTTCGATACGAAAAAATAAATAATTTTTACATGTACCTTTTCGATACCGATTTTTATTATTTATGCTAAAAAAACTGAATAACTAACCTGAGATTCAAGCTACGCCATAACTCTAAAATAAGCCCTCGTCATGCAAATTATCATAAAATCAATAGGGAATACTAAAACCTGCTCGGGTGGAGATTCGCAGATGAGTCCGCCCTGGAGTGAAATGTGGTACTGTTCCACAAACAATATGGCACTTACTATCGTAGCCAAATTCTGGGCTGACTGTATATAGATTACCATAGACACGCAGGAAAACCAAGGCAACTGACATAGCTCGAAGGATTAAGTGGCAGTAGGCAGGGCACATTGCTCGTACAAAGATTGCCGATGGGGCCGAAAAGTGGCGACCGCGTACCGGAAGACGTAGCGTTGAAAGGCCTCCCACAATGTGGACCAACGACCTTGTGAAGGCCGCAGGAACCCGTGCGATATGAGAAGCACAGAACCGGTCGAAGTGGAGGTGCTTGGGGGAGGCCTATGTCCATTAGTGGACGTCTTTCGGCTGAAATGATGATGATCAGACACGCTAAGAAGAAGAACAGTGAATAATGATGCCCTGCAAAATGTAAATTGACAGGCGCATCTAATTAGGCTGAACCTAGACCACATTATGCTGCCAAAATTTCGGTTTAATGATAAGTATAGCCATACTGATATGGTTAATTTTTATCCATAAAGTGTAAGGTTGGATAAAAATAATCCTCCCGATCGATTTCGGTCACCGAGGCCGCAGTAGATATTATAGTATACAAGTGTGTGCGCAAACACAGTTGCACTCTCAGTTCCTTTACTCTCATTTTCCGATGGGAATGCAATTCGACACGACCGGGAAGCTATCAGGTGCAGGACTAACAGCTTCAGGCCCTTCGTAAACGACAGGATTTCTATACGGTACGTATAAACAACGCCGTAGGAAAAACTTGTCCGTTAACAAGCTACTATAGTGATCCATAAGAAACTGACGACCATTCCTACGCACGCCGAATAAACCGTAGTTTTTCACGGCAAGAAAAACGTGTGTGCACAAAGGGCCATACGTGCTTTCCGAGGCACGGGGGTCATTGTTGGATAATAGGAACTCCTAATCGAATCCTAAAGGTTAATAGGGAAAATTGCGTAATCTAACTTGCTTGATGAAACAGCTGGACATGTGGAATCTTTTTTTGCAATGTAACTTCTTCATACGCTATTAAATTGGCAAAAAATCTAAAAACTAACATATCAAGGTACAATCCAAAGAACTGGAGGTGGTAACTTATTCATGTATTTTATTCAGAATTAGAACAATATGTACAGACGCCAGCAGGTCAAGCTACCCGAAACTGTCAAATTTTCCCAATCAACCTTAAACCTTAACGCTTCAGCGATAAAGTTGAAAATCTACTAAAGAAATTTTACAGATTGTAGTAGCTTGACCTGCTGGCGTCTGTACGTAAATAACAACTAGAGCAGGGGTGGCCCAGTGGTAACGACCGCGGCTTACGTGTTGTGGGTCGTAGATTCGAAACCTGATAGCCGCTTTACTGTGTGTAAATTATAACAACACCACTGGTCTCAAAACGGTGAAGGAAAACATCGTGAGGAAACCGGCATGTCCTAGAAGCAAAAATTTGAAGACATGTGACATGTACCAACCCGCACTGGGCCCGCGTGGTGGATTATGGCCCACTCCCGCACACAGAGAGGAGGCCTGTGTCCCAGCAGTGGGAACATTATAGGCTGATTACACAAACGAAACTATCGTTGGTAACTTGACATTCTGTAATTATTTTAGAAAATTCCATCCCAAAAGGGGATGAAGAAGAGGTCAGTTTCGTTTGGAAAATTCCTAAATTCAGAGGTCTTTCGCAGACAGCTTAAAGCATACCTATAAAACGTTGTACTGGTTTTCTTGATAGATTACGGAAAAGTTAACTTTAAAATGCGTAATAAAATAAATATATAAACTGCTTTATCTTATTGAATTGTCTTATTTATGGCTTCGTACAGACATTATAATACCGTACGTGTATCAATCAATGTATTGTGTTGCTGCAATTACTAGTTTCATGTGTCAAAAAACGGTTTGGACATGGTAATTATAGCTATAACGTTTTTATTGACAAAAACAGGCAATCCCTTATGGATTACTTACCTGTTATTTTTTTGTGTGTGTATTACCGGCTTTTAGTTGTCAAATAATTGAATTCCAGTCGCCAAAATTTGGTTGATGTTTACAATTTCTGTAGATTTACAATATTTACAGGGTTGTAATAATATTTGAATAACATTTTTATTATGACATCAGTATTAAAAAAAAAAAACAATTGTCATTGTCAGGGCGTTTGAATTTATTCTAAAAAATAATGACTTCGATGTGAAAATGAACCCTAGAAGAAATAAAAAAAGTTATAAATGTAAACAATAAATTAAAAATAAAAGGATCAAGGAAAATTAAAAATCAATCCCGAGATTGTTGGATGAGAGAACTCTTACAAGAAGACTTACTTACAAGAAGCGGGAACTTCAATTTCTTAAACAACCATCAGACGAAGCCTGCACGATAGTAATTTACGAGGACCCGCCGCCGCCGCCATTACATTTGTAATCATTGGTCCGTAACAGTCGATGTGACGCATATTTTCAACCATCTTGTTGTTTTTCGTGTTTGCGTTATCTTTTGCCGCAAAAAAAACGTGTTTTCTGTTTTTCTTTTGAACCACAAGAAAACTATTTCAATAAAAGTTCAGCTATTTCTAAAAAAATCTATCAATAAATAAAATAAAATAAAAAAAAGCTTTATTGACACAAAAATATTTTTGATTTTGGTAAACAGTAGGTACAATTCTGCAATTGAACACAATTCGAATGACCACTAACTTCCTAAACTAGGCCGAGCCTGTACCTTAGGAGTTAGATCTGAACAATATTCTAAGCCTTTTCCCAACTATGTATGTTGGGGTCAGAATGTTTCAGTTTAATCGGATGCAGCTGAATACCAGTATTTTACATGGAGCGACTGTCTATCTGACCTTCACCCCCCAGTTACTAGGTAAACCATATCGGGGTAAGCCGATCCCCTTGGTAAGACTCCGTTTGTCCGACTTTCTCTGGTTGTCCGACTTTCAGGCTTCTGACTACCTGTAACGACTGTCAAAGATCCACGAATGACAGTCGGAACTAACGGCTTAACGTGCTTTCCGAGACACGGAGGGGTCTTGGTAGGTATATCAAGAGGGTCACCCATCCACGGACCAACCGCGGCAAGAGTAGCTTAACCTGATCGATCGACCCGTGCGGCTGTTATTACTTAGCCAAAAGCCCCTTTAAAAATGAAACATTATTTCTTAGCTTGCAAGCAAGTTATGATTGCTCTAATATAATATTTAATAAAGTTTATAGGTAAGTACAAGTTCTTGGTATAGAGACTTAATATCTTCCGTTCTGTAATAAAAGGTTTCTATTTATGTGACTTTTATTGAATTATATTCTTTATTTCTGTTCAGACGAGAGACATTTTCATCATAATGAACCTATAATGTTCCCTCACTGACACAGGCCTCCTCTTCGACAGTGAGTGGGCTGTAATCTACCACGGCCCAGTGCGGGTTGGTAGTGTCACATGTCTTCGAATTTTTGGTTCTAGTATAAGGTGGCTTCCTCGCGATGTTTTCATTCACTGTTTCGTGAGCGGTAGTGATAAAATTATTCACTCAAACAAAGTAAAGCGCTTACCTGGGTTCGAACTCACGAATCCTATGATATCCTACTAATATTATAAACGCGAAATTTTGTGAGGATGGATGGATGTTTGTTACACTTTCACGCAAAAACTACTGAACGGATTTTGATGAAACTTTACAATAATACAGCTTTATACATTTGAATAACACATAGGAAATTTTTATCCCGATATTCCCACGGGATCGATACTTATGCGGGTGAAACCGCGGGGCGCTGCTAGTTAAAAATAAAATAAATCTTCATCATTTCAGTCCAGAATCAACCACTGCCGGGTATAGTCCTCCCCTTTCTTCCACCATACTTCTCGGTTTCGTACTTCCCTCAATAAAATACATAATATTATACAACGTGTTTTCTTTGATATCCCATAGCTCAAGGGGGTCATTGTACTCATCATTATGAACAACTTTTACTATGAGACCAAACCCGAAATCGCGAAACAAAAATCTGGTGTCTCTACATTTTGACGATTATACGAACATAAATGTAGGGAACAGCTGATTTTTTTTCACGCTTTTAGGTTTGGTCCCATAGTACAAGTTGTTCATAATGATGAGTAGGTACAATGATACCCTAGAGTTATTTATATGAAAAAAACACTTTGTATAAATAAAGTCACGCTTTACTATCACGTTCGCATCTAGAATTATAATCATGCTTTGATAAGGTTTGTGGAAATTAAAAACATTGTGATATTGTAATTTGACGACACGGTTGGCGCAGTAGCTGAGCGATCGACTGCTGCGCTGCGTGTCGCGGGTTCGATTCCTACACGGAACAAATATTTGTATTGCCTACAGGTAGTTCTTCCGGGTCTGGCTTTTGTGTATGTGAGTTTAAGTGTTTGTAAACGCACCCACGATACAGGAGTAATTCCTAGTGTGGGGCAACGTTTTTATAAAAAAACGAAAAAAAGAAAGAAAGAATAGGCTAGTTTCCTAAAAAAAATCTATTTAGTCCTTCAGTTAGATAATCAAAAAATATTGAACCCGTATTTTTTCTTTTGTCAATATATAAAAAAATTTGAAGATATCTCCCGTTAAAGTTCCGCGTGACGTCACTTGCTTGCGACACTTTTGCAAGCAAGTGACGTCACGACCACTCCCCAATTTTGACGCGCTTTAGCTTTGTCATTTTTAGTTTGATTGACAAAAGATAAAAATACGTGTCCATTATTTTTCGGTAATCTAACTGACGGACTAAATATATATTTTTTTTTTTTACTCAGGAAACTACCCTGTTATACTAGCTTCTGCCGGCGAAAAAGCCCCTACGACATTGTGAAAGCCGCAGGAACCCGTTGGATGCGAGAAGCACAGAACCAGTCGAAGTGGACTAGGTGCAGGCTTACGTCCAGTAGTCGACGTCTTTCGGCTGAAATGATGATGAAGGGTCCTAGCGTGATGTGATGTGAAGCGCTTTCTTCAAGAATACGGCTATCAAACGCAAACAAAAAAAAAAAATCCGACCGATAGTTCCAGAGATTAGCGCGTTCAAACAAACTCTTAAGCTTTATTGTTTGTATGGATTAGAGACCCTAAAACCTTGACTTTACTGAAATACTGTAAGTACCATTCAAAGTTCAAGTTCACCTTTCTCGTGTCTGACCAAAAATAATAAGAAGTACAGTGCTCAAGTTGAATTATGTACCAAAGTAAAGTCAAAGTTGAGTTTAAGTTAAAACGACTTCGTGTTTAGTAGCCTTATAGCTTTTTAACTTATAACTTAGTTACTTAATTAGCATAGTGGTTTTAATTTTGCTGCCCTTCGTTTTAAAGGGGGACATTATCCCTGTTGGTTTCGTGTTTTTAGGGTACCGTAGTGAAAAAATAATGACAAAAAAAATATAACCAATCAATGAAAACCAATTTCAAGATTGTTTTTAAGTCCGTGTAGTAAGACCACTTCTCTTATACATCATGTGCCCCTTTTCCCAACTATGTTGGGTTCGGCGTCCATTCTAAGTGGATGCAGCTGAATACCAGTATTTACATGGAGCGAATGCCTATTTGACCTCCACAACTCAGTTACTGGGTAACACGATACAACGTGGTAAGACTGGCTGTCAGACTTTCGGGCTTCTCACTACCCGTTGATGACCACCGGGACCAAATAGCTTAACGTGCTTTCCGAGGCACAGAGTGGTGTGTAAAGATGTTCACCCATCCACGAATTAACCGCGACAAGCATTGCTTAACTTGGTCGATCGACCCGTGCGGCTGTTATAACTTAGCCACAAACTCCTTCGTAACATACGAAATTGTATCAAATAAACAAAATTACCTCAAGGCCAATACAGGAAGCTACATATTAAGTATCGATGTTCTCATAGAGTTCTTATTTTTATGGAGATGATTGATGGAGTACCATGAGCTCTGTCAGTCGGCCTCATCGATCATAATGTGTCTGAATACTCTGCAGTTCTGAAGTTCTGCACAAAATATATTCCCAACCCATTTTAACCTACGTAACTCTTTACTCGGTCTTCAACACTTCCTTGGCAGGTTCTTTGTTAACTGAAAATAACTTTGCAAGTCATCCCTGTTGTGCAATTAATTTTGTGAAAGATGTTTCATTGTAGTTGTTCTCGAGAGTGTGTTTATGTTTTAAATTGTTTGTTTAGAAACAGTGAAGAGTATTACGGAGGCTAGTGGCTTAGTAACAGCCGCACGGGTCGATCGGACAGGTTGAGCTACGCTTGCCACGGTTGGTCCGTGGATGGGAGTCCATCTTTACAAACCAAGACCCCTCCATACCTCGGAAACTGAGGACCATGCAGATTAGTGTCTGAGAAGGTCTTTTGAGGAAAGAACCACACAGATTTGAGTGAACAAATTCCTGTAAAAACTTCCTGCCCAAACTATGTAGGGACAACTGCCACGTTTTAAAATATAACACAGTTATTACATTATTATCCTAAATAAATTTATTTATGCTAACATTAAAATAATGATATGTACATGGGAAAAAATAAGCAAAATAATCATAGGGCATCAAAAAATTCGTCCGCATCGCTGTCAACAGGAACAGTGCCTAACAGGCTGGCAGCATTGCCACGTTGTATGGCGATACTAATTCTTTGGCCAAGAAACAGGCCAGCCCTCTGGTCATGTGAAGAGTCGACTAACCGCTTGGCGATATCTCGAAAAACCAAGCGGGCACTCGGACCCCATGGCCCTAGTGTTTCAACCCCAAACGGCTCGAATATATAATTCCCAATCAGGTTGCAATATTTTCGCCGTTTGAGGTTTTCTGCACCAGCAGCAGCCGCTCCAGCACAGCCCACCGTGCTAGGAAGATGGGATGGCGCAAGGGTGTCGACACATGTTGCATCCCACACCAAAGGTCTGCCTAACTTCCAGGGCATTATGGTCATTCCGTCTGGTCTCTTCCCATCGTCGCGTGCCAGGCCGTTGGGTTCTAAAACAGCTGGCACCCCGGCGGTGACAAGAGCACGACGGATGATGTCATTAATGCTGGCGTGCCGTGCTATCCGACCTGCGCTCCTACTGCAGGATAGGCCATGGTGTCCGAGGCAGTCGACAGCTTCACCGCACTGACAGCGATGCGGAGCCCCACAAGGAGCGCCCAAACGCAGACAGGTAGCGAGCCGGAAGGTAGTGTCACCCAGCATAGTGCCTAAGTTGGGTGACGGGAGTGCTTGAAGCCAGAGCCCCGACTCCCACTCACCCACAGCCAGCAGGCGGGCACGCTCAGCAGAATTGGTAGACGTATTGAGAAGATTATTCCGTACCAACCTGCAGAGCGGCTCATCCCACTGTCTCTGGGAAGATGGGTTTATGGGCCGATCTGGTTCCGGGCAAGCCGCTTTCCAGGCGTTCACCGCGTCGGTCAAGCAAGGCACTTTAGAGTCAACCAGGCAAGGGGCTAAGATTTTCCCGGTCAACTTTTCGGTGCTGTGGACAGAGGACAGGAACGCCGGTAAGCTAATACTGGTAATTTTGCGGACGCCGAGGCCACCAAAACGGATGGGTAGTGTGGCTTGAAGCCACGCTCGGTCGTCCAAAGCCACATTTAAAATGGTTGTTAATGTGCTACGAATGATATTGTCAATTTTGTCCAACAGATGTGAGTGCTTCCATAAAGGGGAAGAACGCAGAAAATATATAAAATTTGGGCCAAAACAACAGTATCTAATCAGTGTGAATGCCGAATGTAAATTAATTTTAGAGAGTCTGTCCGAAATGTCGTTGAAATTTTTAATTTTTTCATCGATGAAAGGAGAAAAACTATCTTCTAAAATTGGGGAACCTAGGAGGTGCAGTGAACTTTTGTCTAAAATTTTGATTTGTGGGGCTATTGCATTAAATTTATCTAGAGTCAATTGTCTGTCGGTAAAGTCAGAAAGGTATAGTTCACATTTTGAAGGGTTAAGGTCCAAGCCAATAGATTGAAATTCCTGTTTGAGGAGTTGTAGATCTTTCAAAACAGTGTCTACATCACCTCCTAGCGTCCCATCGTCTAAATACCACACATTAAATTTTGAATTTAGTTTCTGTAAAATTGGATGAATAGCTAAACTGAAAATGACTGGCCCGAGAGGGTCACCTTGTTGGCATCCAACTGCAGATTCTAAAACATTTTCCTTGTATAATAATTTGGAGGGGTGCCTGTAGCACTGCCACATAAAACCATAAATTTCTGGTAGTTCCTTTTTGACTTCAGCCAACAAAGTGTCCCTGTTCACAGAGTTAAAGGCGTTCTTAACGTCAACCTTGAGGATGACCTCACCTTTGTTGGACTTTAAAAAAGTGGAAAGGGCATGCACGGCAGCCTCACAGCCCCCTTTCGAGCCAAAACCAAGCTGCAAGGGCTGAAACTTAGTTGTAAGCGATTCACTGTAGAGCTTACAGCATATTTTGGCTGCCGTACGCCTGTAGGTGCACCCAACGGCGATGGGACGAATACCGCCGTCCTTCTTGCGCAGGGCACACAGGTTGGCCCCGTATAAGACATCGACGACGGCCTCGTTCACACCGCCGGTAAGCATGAGGTTAATCATGGCCGCAAGCTCCTTCAAAAGCGACTCACCAGCTTCCCCGGCGCCTGAACTCAAAAGATCCTTTAGGTGTTGTGGAGTCAGGCCGTCGAGGCCGCCGGCGGAACCACTTCGGAAGGAGCTCACGGCTGCAAACAGCTGGGGGGCCGAAACGTTGAGGAAGGTTGAATTTAGGTCGGGAGGGTCGGGGGGGTCGGGGAAGGTGAGACCATCCGCAGGCGCTGGATGTTTACTCTCTAGAGCTGTTAGTGTTTCTGGAGAGTAAGGCGCCACCACATCGCTGCTGAAAAGTATCCTGGCCGCACCCCTGATGTCCCCTTCACTTAACTTGGATTCCACATGTGAACATAAACCTTTTTGAGATAGGGTATGGAATGCAGGTAATTTTGGATCTAAAATTAGGGCCGAATTTTTACAATTTTCTTTAATTTGGTTCGTTAATGTTTTTTTAGTTGCCAAATTTTTTTGGACATGCAGAATTCTATAGGGGAAGGTGAGTAATTGCTCCCAGGCACTTTGTGAGTTCTCCTGGGTCGCAAGACGGATACATTGCGCCAAACTCGCTGCAACAGATCGTCTCGCGCCCCGGAGAACTCTCTTTATTACAGGGGTAGAATTTTTTAATTTAGCTAGTTTTTTCCATATACTTTGTAGTAGTGGTGTTGATGTTGGGGATGCGGCTGGGGGGCATAATGGTACACTATGCGATTTGTGGATCTTGCCATAGTGTATCTTCAGCCCCCGTTCGCCTTTGAAAAAGCGTGCCTGTGAGCAATATGGGCATCTCACCAGCTGAACATCAAGCGATGTGGCAGGTTGACTAGCACAGTTTCCGGCGTCGCTACAGCCGGCATTGAACATATAGGTATAAAAAACACAAACTTACCTAAAAAATAATAATTATTAAACTATATACAGTATGTAACAAAAACCCTGTTGTTCCAAGTAGGGACGTTTTCAGAATCGATATCCGATGGTAATTACGTAAGTCAATTATAAAAATATTGAAAAAAAAAAAATCAAAATTAATATTTTATAATAAATATTTGAAAAGTAACACTGATTGCTCACCCCTGCAAAGAGAAATAGGTAGCAACCGGTCGCTTTGTCGCCGCCCGCCGCGCCGCACACTACCGTACTACACTAAGGTCATGAACTCGTCACGTGTCGTTCACATCACTCAGCTGTTTGACTGATAGATAACACTTTGGGAACGTTAGTTTGAATTTTTCAAAAAGTTGCCTTATCAAGTTTGACGATTGATAATTACAATAAACACATAACCAGGCCTCCGTCACTCCATGTACTTGCACGTTATAATTACCTACCGCCCGGCCGAGGGGTTCGGGCCGTTTGCGGCCCAAATTCAGTGCTGTGGGATCGCGCGGTGTGAAGCAATCACAACTGTACGTTTGAGTATTTAGGCACATTTTAGCATGCAGCGGTTGCTGACGAGACGGAGTAGGCTTTTATAGCAGTAGTTAATTTTCTACTAAGTGAAGTATCTGTTACGTAGTAACTATTTAGTCATTTGTGGACATAACTAACACTTTAAAATTAATTTGTTTACCCACAAAGCACGTACTTCCGTAGGGTCTTCTTCAAACATCACGAGGATTTCTTCCTCAATGTCATGGTCTCGAGTCCTCGGTTATCCTGCGATACGATGTTGGTCTCGACCGTGCACAGACCCAATGTTGAACGTCCGTATGTGGAGACGTTGGGAAGCCATAGTCGACGCAAAGTTATGTTCTTTGGAGTTGCGAAACGTTCTTGGTACACTACAATATTCCTCATTTGAATAAGACATTTTGGAAAAAACGCACACACAGAATTCACTCACAAAATCACAATAATTTGGTTCTTTTTCTGTCAACGTACGATACATCCGTCCGGACGTAAGTTGCGCGGGCGACTGAGGGACAGTGAGGGGGACAATCGGCTAGTGGCGGTCGTACTCAAAGGGAGTTTGTGCGTGCCGCCTGCTTTGTGTTTTGGCGGTTGGCGCCAACCTGTCTAGCTATCGCGAATCAAAGGGGCCGCCGCCGGCGGCGGCAATCTTTATCGACCGTAGGCTAGATCCATTAGTACTTGTAAGTTCAGATGTTATAAACATTTTGTAACAATGTATCGAATTTAAAAACTATCTGATTATGGACAATGTTCGGCCACCATTGTTTTTTTTTAAATTATAACTTCAATAATGGTAAGCCTATAGGTATATATATACGCTCCTACAAGGAACAACAGGGTTTTTGTTACTTACTGTATACACGCACTCAAAAAAAATAAACTAAAAACACTATTTCTATTATTTACAAAATGTCACAATGAAAATGTCATCAGTTGACGACTGCGGCGCAGTCGCGCTCGGGGCCTGGGGCGCTGCGCAAGCAGGGCGCAGCCTCGGCACCCGTTGCCTTGGCTGCAGGCGTCGTGTCTTCGTCGATGTTTGAGATTGAATTTGGTTGGAAAAAAACAGATAAATCCTTGAATTCGACTTTAGGCTGATGACGTCGACTTTTTGATTTCTTTAGAAAATCTCTTCTAGAATTTGGTCAAAAGCTGAGCAAATTAGTGCAATCCTGTCTTTGGTGCAATCGGATTTTAGCTCATTTTAATAGGAATTATATAATAAATTATATTTTATTTAAAAAGAAACTAAATAATACTTTAAAAAGAACAAGTCTTGGCGTGGACTCGAACCATGTTGGTGAAACTACACAAAACAAAACGACTATATAGTCGTTTTTTTTTCAATACTTCCTCTCTCCTCAAACACCATCGTCTGTTATATGTAGTTCTTTGCCCTTGTTTCATGTGTATATTGTATATATATATGCTTTATGTATGTATTTATTGTAAATGGTACACCACAGGCTACCTGCTAATTGTCTGTCCTTCTCCCTGTAATTCATGCAAAGGTTGTCTGTAATATTGCTTTTAGCGATAAGACCGCCCATTGTGACAACCTATGTCAAATTTCTACATTTCTATCTTGAATCCATATAAGGCGTAGAAGAGTATTTTATTCTATTCATTATATTATCCTGCAAACTTGACATAAATTCAATTTAGATCCACAAATGTCTGATAGACCAGAGAACGAAGGATTAGGCTAAAATAGGTTTATGTCAGAAGGGATTGTGGTCTGACGTGGGTTCAGAACCTTGTCTCGACAAGATAGATAGAAATAGGCTCAGAATCGAAGAAAGACTAACTGGATCTAAACTGAAATAGGGTATATTATTTATGTTGATATTCTAGGAGTGTACGTATGAGCAGTTGAGCAATCATTTGCATTTTAATAGTAGTATGTCTCCTGTCTGCTTATTTCTTGTGTTACCTCACCGGTGTTCATCTCCCGCCTACACTACACTACTCAGGCGGAGGACATCGTGGAGTACGTGCGCCAGAAGACGAGGTACACGCCGAGGGTGCAGTTACTGGAGTCGCACCGCAACGTCAACCTCAAGGCGCTCGTGGTGCACGTACCGAATTGCTATCTGCCCGTCGTCATGGAAGAAGACTTCTGGCCGCAGGACGTGGTGTTCCGTCGCTTCCGCGGACAAGTACCACAGAACAGCTCAAGAACAAGCTAGTGAAGTGAAGTTTTATAATAAAAATATGTATGTTTTATAATATAATAAAAATATGTATGTTTAGGTTAAGGTATTTATCTATGGGCCTACGTCGCCTGAAATAAATAAATAAATAAAGTAAATAAAATAACAAGACGTTACTGACAATAAAACGAAACCAAAGACTTTGAATTCGACTTGGAAGTCGAATAACACTGTTACTTTTATGTCTGTTAATATAATATACTTATAATAAAGTTGAAGAGTTTGTTGGTTTGAACACGCTAACCTCTGAAACTATTGGCCGGATTTGAAAAATTATTTTGCATTTGATAGCCTAATTCTGGAGGAAGGCTATAGGCTATTTATATTACGCTACGGCCCTTAAAAGCCGAGCCATAAGAAAGAAAGTGAGAAAGATCCCTATGCGAAAAATAATTAATTTTGCTTGGCTTCTAATGGTCATATCGTGTTGTTATATAGCCTATAGCCTTTTTCAAGAATTGGGCTATCAAATGAAAAAAGATTTTTTAAATCAAAGAAACAAACTCTTCACCTTTTTTATTATTATAATAATACCAATGTAAGAACCCTGTCTCACCATTTCTGAAGAGATCTAGATAACATTATCTGGTAAATTATTTCAACCAAAAATCTGTCTGTCTGATTTTTGGTTGAAATAATTTGCCCGTTGCGACACTATAAAACGGGTTCAAAAACTCCTGAATAGTTTAAATCTTACCACTGAACTACAGAATCCTAAAAATAAAAATTATTTAAGTCGTCTGTTACAAAAGGACAAAATCATTTGTGAGTGGGAAACACGGGTTTAATTACAGTTGTGTAGGATACCTCATTAGTTTCTTATTACCCGTGTGTAAGAGGATGCCTGAATGAGGAGGACAAGTGATATTACGAGGTAGTCTCCTTTAACGACGTAGGTAAGAGAGGAAGAGAAAGGTGTTTAATAAAGTACCTTCACGTCCTACACTGATTGGAAGAGTGTTGTGCCGTATCGGTGAATATACTGGGGGTCTACTCCGAAGTAGTATAGGCCGAATATTCGGCCGTTTCCTGCTACGAAGTTACTATTTGGTTTGTTCGGTTCCGATCCTACACTCCTACACTCTTTCGAATATTGACTATGGTCCCGACCCAACTGAGCCGATCCGAACTTTTTTCGCATTTTTCAATAATATTCGGTTCGGCCATGTGTCGGTCCGATTCGGATATTCACACTGCACTTCGGAGTAGACCCCCAGGACACATTTTTAAACCAGTGCGAAAACTGTTACCATGAATTTAATAATTATGATTCCGAGCCCCTTTTGATATGATTTTGATGACAGTATAATTATGATTCTGAACTTTTATAGAAGGTGGCAGGGAGAAAATTGCGCATCCGGTTATCGGTATATAAAAAATCAGCTGTTTCTACAGATGTCTTTACCCCCCTATACTTTTATAGGGGGGTAAGGACATCATTCATTATGAAATCTAACTAGGTATTCAAATAATAATATTATTATAATTGTAACATTTTTTAGTTGGTTATTAATTGTCTCGTATTGGACATAAATGAAACCCACGGATAGTTTTAAGCTTGTATTTCGACACAGAATAGGTTTTTACAATAATTTGCGGAGCGATCAATCGTTTGCAAAGATGAGAAATTAACAAAAGGTAATGTAGGGTAACTTATAAAAATTAAGAAAAAAATAGTAAACTCCTAACTATTTACAGTGTCTCATTTGAATGACGTCGTTGTTGTGAACGTTGCTATGAATGTAGCACTAGGCGCCAACATTAATAAATAAATAAAACGTAACATAAATGGCTATAAGTAGTAGGTACATATGGTGTAAATTCTCAAATATTTACTTAATGAATCAGAATTTGATTATATCAAACTTAGTCACATTATAAGGAAAGAACAAGAACTTTTGAAACACTGCATCCTGGATACCCCTTTAGATCTACAAAAGCTAACTGACACGATCATGAACATGTGCCTTCGACCTCTGTACCTACAACGTGACCCAACTGCCTTTTCTCCTTACGTAACCTCACAGCCCCTTTTCGACCAGCCAAAACGGTTGCTTTGTAAACAGATCAATGTCTCTTACATAACTCGAAAATAAATTAAAAACAAAAGCAGTTTTTGATGAGATTTCTTTCCGTTTCTCATCACAAAGTTATGACAATTTTCCGAGCTCAGGGTGTCATTATCCAGGATATTGTCGCTGGGAACTTTCCTGCTATACATTATTTTGTTTGGGTCATCGTGATTCGGCACAGCTGGGCGGAAAAAATATACAAGATGGAGACGGCAGTAAATTTAACTTCGTAGGTATATCTTGTGGAGGCTTGTTGCTACATAAGTACTCTATCTACGCTTGCCGCGGTTGGTCCGTGAATGGGTGACCATCTTCACATACCAAGGCGAAGGGCCTTGGTATGTGAAGATGGTCACCCAGTGCCTCGGAAAGTAGCCCGAAAGTATGACAATCAGTCTTAAGGCTGCCTGTCCATTGAAGCGGAGCGAGGCTGCGGAGCGGAGAAACGGAGAAATATTAACCAATAGGATTGAGCGAAGCGGAGATTTTATGATTTTATGCAATCCTATTGGTTAATATTTCTCCGTTTCTCCGCTCCGCAGCCTCGCTCCGCTTCAATGGACAGGCAGCCTAACAAGGGGTATCGTATTACCCAGTAACTGGGTTGTGGAGGTCAGATATGCAGTCGCTCCATGTAAAATACTGGTATTCAGCTGCATCCGGTTAGACTGGAAGCCGACCCCAACATAGTTGGGAAAAGGCTAGGCAGATCATGATGAGGTATATCTTATGACGTTCCGCATACAAAAAATCTGTCAAAATATATTCATTACTTTAGTCACTATAGCTAGTCTAACCTCGACAAAACCCATAGACAGCCCATCACTACAGCACTAAACACTTATGTTTAAAAAAAAAACACATTTTAATTTCGATGTTAGGATTTATTTGATAGTTTTAAAATACTTTTATGCATTAGTATTGTCAGTGTTTTAATTTATTGTCGTATTTGTCACCCAACGATAACAATACGACAATACCACCCTGCACCCTGCCACCCCGTATACAAATACAGGGTGGCAGGGACATCGACGCGCAAACTGTAACAATCAGCACACGATTCTAGACTCCCTAGCGTAGAATTATTTGTCGGTTATCAAAAAAAAAACAGCTGTTTTATAGAAAAGTACAATTCCTACGCGGTCAAAATATGGAAGGGCAACTAAAAAAAAAACCGGCCAAGTGCGAGTCGGACTCGCACACTGAGGGTTCCGTACAATTACAATTTACGATTTATGACGTATTAAAAAAAAACTATCTACTAGATCTCGTTCAAACCAATTTTCGGTGGAAGTTTACATGGTAATGTACACATATATTTTTTTTAGTTTTATCATTCCCTTATTTTAGAAGTTACATGGGGGGGGGGACACATTTTACCACTTTGGAAGTGTTACTCGCGCTAACTATTCCGTTTTGACGAATCCATAAGGGTTTCGTTTTAGCCATTTGGCTACGGAACTCTAAAAACCGACGAAAAATTTCAGCACAGGGGCGTTCAGAATCATGTACTGAATCCATAGGTTGCGCGTCGATCGTCCTGCCACCTTGTATTTGATTTTGCCGCCCAGCTGTGCCGAGTCTTGCCTAGCTGAGCAAGTGTGTAGCATCCCTAGACCACGTGACACTTGTCCTAAGTGTCACGTGGTCTTGGGACCAAAGTTAGATTATTAATATGAGAGAAACGTGACCTTAAAGTTATTGGTGTCGGCTGACTTCTTGTATTACGTCACGTTGAAAGTTTTATGTAAAGGATATGGTAGGAGAGAATTCAACTCGGACCGAACTGAGACGAATCTCACGTGGGATGCGGGGCAAAATTCCCACGCGTTGATTATGTAAACTTGATGGAGATGTTCAAACTAGTGCTATTAGTCGTGTCACTTTCAATCATTAAAACAATCGACGCGCGCAGTCTAGTATCGCGCCTCGCGCGCGATTGGCCTCAGTGTGGTCAAGGGTTTTTTGTGAATACCACAAAAAAACCCATGCCCGGCGCAAAAGTTTTGTAGGTACTTCAGATGTTAGAGGATATATTTTAAAAATAATATTCTATACTATCACTGTTTCAGTATTGGGTGGCTAACAATTTTTTTTGCTCATGAAGTTTTGTAGGCGTTCTTATCAAGTTTTTTAATAAGAACGCCTACAAAACTTCATGAGCAAAAAAAATTGTTGTTTCATTTATCAACCAAAATATTAATTCTTTATCTTCATTGATCATTTATTGATTTTTCTTTCAAAATCCAAATCAAAAGTCATTAATTCAAATGAGGCTGAGAATCAGTACTTTTCGAACGTCAAAATTACAAAAGACAGTCCCCCAGCGCCCGCCCTTCACCAGTTCCTAGTGCTTTCTCTGGGAAGGAAGAAGTATTGCAAGAAAGTCCCCAGCAGCACAGTAGTCTGTTCAGTTAGAAAATACTTAATTGTAGACAATACTAGGTATGTAAAGTAATTAACATTACAAGACACAGAGCATTAAATTAAATGATTTGCCATATGTCAGCTAGCCACGCCATTATTTATTTATTTATTACCAACAAATACAATAAAAACTATGTATTTACTCAAGTAAAAAAATAATTAATTAAAATTTAAATTGTAAATAATAGCTTACTAACTAAATAAAAGCCTCGAGGCATAAAGGGCGTGACAGCTTACGTATTTATGCATTGCTGGGTTCAGGCCCATAGGTGTCACTTTAATTCGTTCATTACAAAACATTTTGAGAATGTTATTATTATCCAACTAAATAGTGACTTTACTAAGAAAGAAAGAAAAAGTATTTATTGCGACTCGTACAGTCACGAGCAAAAGTATGTATACACTCGGCTTTATTCAAAAGCGATTTACTCCTTTATTTTTAATTGAAATTTTATGTGGTACGAACATAGCATTTTAGGACCCATAAGTTTATGTAATGTGTCGTATTTCAACGTTGCATTCGTTATTTCACGAAAAAACTGCAGTTGGAAGCTGCCAAGTGTTGACATATTGGTGTTCGTGACTGTACAGGATCATAAACTAAACTAAACACAGTTAAAAATAAAAATAAACTATACCAAATTTATAAAAGTTGTTTTTATATAATAAACAAATAAGCTTACGTAATTTCATCTCCTCCACCATGCCCACTGCTGGGCATAAGCAACTACCCCTTTACGAGTTCGTACCCCGATCAGAACAAATATTTGTGCGTCCTACTCATCCGGGTCCGGATGTTTGTACATGTGATATAAGATTTGTGTTTGTGAACAAACCCAAGACATTTCTAGTATTTGTTCGTGTTATGACCTTTTTAGAAAAACATAAAATACTACGACCCGCCCCGCGGATTGGCATGGATGCAAAGGCACATTTCTAAACATCGAGATGCACAGACATCTAAGTTACATAATAATGAATTATACATACACTAGCTGACCTGACAGACCTAATTCAATATTTTGTTACATTCCTTAAACAGTGCAAATAAATAAATTAATATTCAAATAATTCGTACTAATAACCGATAGAAAAAGCACTTTCATTTCTTTTCGAATGTTCCATTTGTCCAGGTAAGCTTTCCAATTCTTCTTTCTATAAAAAACCTTATCTGGTGTTTTCATAAAAAAAAACAAATCTGAAGGCCAATTCTCGTAATTTAAAACGTTCAAAATCTAGTCGCAGTCTCATCTCGGCGACAAAAAAATGTCAAAAACTTGTCATTTAGGGAAATTAGAGGTATTTTTGACAGATTGACACTGAGATCAGACTGTGAACGTTCCTAAGATTATGAGAATTGCGCCTCAGTTCTAGGTATAGCCGTTCTAAAGTTACCTACGAACACCATTTCATTTTACTTTAAAACTTTTAAAAGGAGAATGACCAAAAGTCATACTAAAAAGTCTCATGCATCAAGATCAATATATTGTAGTAATTATTTTTATAATTTTTTAGGACATTACGCGTCGGGGATTTGATTTATGAACAGAGAATTTAATTTAAAGTCAAATAGTCTTGTTATTGTTTTATTCCCTGTACATGACGTTCCGTTTTAAATGATATGAATAATATAACCTTGAATTTTGAAAGTATCATGAGTACTTACGTCTTTCAAAAAACTTGTAAAAAAATTATACTTTGCCGATTGTACCTACATTAATTAAAAATAACTAGAATAGAATTTTCATTTAAACGATTATCACTTTTTTAGAGAAATAATGACCGTTCGTGTATGACATGTCAAACAAAATAAAGTACTTAGTTTTTAGGTTATATCAATTTTTTTTTAAATCCCCGAAACCCGGGTTTTTTTTTACAAAAAGAACTTTTGTAAATAATAATGTCTATAAAAAACAAAGTTTGACTTTGATGCAGCATGGTACGGGATTCCATACATCCATGGGCATTGTTCTTTCCGGAATATAATTATACTTTAAATGGTGGTGGCCGTATCAAAATCCATTGTCTAGTTTAGAAGAACAGCGCGGTTACACAGAGAGACATGAAAAGCGACTTTGTTTTTTAATATAATTATGTAAACCTACATAATGTAGGATTGTCAGGATTTACTTCGTTAAATTCCGACATCATGTGGGCAGAAGATGGATTTCGTGCAATAAAAACACACTAGGAGCGATACATTGCTTTTATAACACAATAATATTGAGCGCAACGAATCGAGTACAGTTCCGCGACGTCTTAACTCTGATGCGATCAGACTCTGACCCCTTTATTCATAAATTTTGCTTAACTTTAAGTAATGACTTGCGAATGTTTAGCCATACATTTTTGGCGTTTGAACGTCACATAACTTTAATCATTCTTAAAAAAAAAAACCCCTTTAATGTTTCCCCTGTATAGTTACTATACTCTTTGTGTTTTCCTCGTAGGCTTAAACTTCACGACTCTGTAGAAACACGCTGTAGATGTGGGAAGAACTCGTGATGTCGCCAGTGGGGCGCTTACCATTCGTTTCGTGTCCGTACTAATGACCGGATCCGACACAGGTATAGAAAAAGATTTCAAAAAAATTGTGAAAACTGTCCACAATAAACTAACAAAAGATCTAGTACATATCATAGGTTTTAGTGGTCGATACAGCTGGCAGCTGGAAAGCCACCTGCTAAATAATTCCTCAGTCGCTTTCACGACTGCCCAGGGATTAGGTTGGCTATTTGATTAGAACCCAGTAGGGGTTGAAGTTATGACCTATTAAATGTGGAGTGCATTGACTGAGTATTTTACTATGTTTCTTGTCAATATTTTATTTATGCTAGACCGTCTGGGAGAAGCTATTATTGTCGTTTGTGAGGTTATAGGTTAGTTTCAAGTTTTTGTTCGTCTGTGGATGTCGGAAAACAATAATGTGTCTCTTCAATAATTCTTTTTCTTATTTTTTTTACCATTTATGTACACACATATATAAACAGACAATGAAAAACCGAACAGAAATAATAGGTACAGAAGTGATGCTTATTTCATAAGAAATCTCTTCTTAAATTTCTAATTTGGACAATAGATACAGAGATGTAGACAGTGTGTGATAGAACAAAGGAGACAAAAAATAGTAATACATAGAATAAAAAAAAACAATTCACTTAAAAACTAAACAAAAATTACGAAAATATACTAACATACATACAAATAAACATACTTAAATACTTCTGAAATCAAAATGACTAAAATGATAATAATTATATCATACTCAAAATAATAAATACATACACAACTATGATGAAGTGGACAGATAGTGTTCTTTCGCTCTTCTTTCAAAGTAGCCAAAGTTACTCCTTATAACATCAGCTATCTGCCTGAAAATTTCCCGTCAAAATCGGTCCAACCGTTACGGAGATTAGCCGGAACAAACAGACAGACAGACAAAAATGTTTAATTTTTATTTTATATAAGTATCGTATGTATCAATCGCCAGTTGGAGGTGGAGTTATGACCTATTAAATGTGGAGTGCATTGACTAAGTGTGTTTCTGTTTCCTGTCAATAATTTATCTATGTAAGAAATCGTATGGTAGAAATTATTGTTGTCGTTTGAGGTTATTGAAACCTAGTGTTAGCGAAAACGGGTAAAAGTTTCTACAGTCGACAAAAAAACAAAAGTTAATAACCCATATTTTGTTCAGTTAAATATTTAAATCCAAATGTGTACTTTATTTAAAATGAAAATAGCCTGCCTAGTATAGATGTTTCTTTCTTACCAGCACCCCAAACTCTTTTGTCGACCATACAAAAGAGCCACTCAACAAAAAAATATATTCAACAATCGACCAATACTCAATTCAAGGGTAGGCTGTGCATTAAGTAGGTTTCCAATACAGGCATTTTTTACCCCTGTCAATGTTCAGGGGTGATAACTGACAAACCCACCCCCCACTC
The DNA here is from genome assembly GCA_949629185.1 of Apamea crenata. Lineage (NCBI taxonomy): Eukaryota > Metazoa > Arthropoda > Insecta > Lepidoptera > Noctuidae > Apamea > Apamea crenata. The sequence goes on from OX451375.1 coordinate 3,871,780, forward strand.
CCCCCCTCTCCCTCTTGACGGGGATAAAGGCGTTAAATAAAACTCATTTGTAATCCTAATACTCGGCTTCTATCGCTTTTTAGGGTTCCGTATCCAAAGGGTGTTAATGAGACCCTATTACTAAGGCTCGGGTGCCAACGGGACCCTATAATAAGGCTCCACTGTCCATCCGTCCGTCTGTCACAGAGCTGTATGCTATGAACCGTAATGTACCGTTGAGCCACAAGATACAAGAGATGCTTAGTTTCTGGCTCACCGAATCCGTCACATTGTATTTTTACTTTTTGATGAATAAACTTTATTATTATTTCTTTTTGTCTTTCACATATCTCGGGACCCTTGGGTCCCGGACCTTTGAAAGGCGTCCCAAGGGCCGTAGCCAACTCACAAAGGCCCATTAGACAATTTGAAATGATGAGGGGACACTAACCGACGATTATCCCTGTATGCACCAGTTGCACCATGCAAGTGCACCCAAGGTCAACCCCCGGTTGTTCAGGACTATTGCAGAACATGGAAGTAAAATATACTGGGCTATGGGTGTGGGTGGCTATTGTAGATCTGTTACCTTGAACTATGGAAAGTCTATGTCCCGTGCCTGACGAATGATAAATTCAAACGAAAACGGCTGAACGGATTGGAATGAAATTTGGCACATGGGTAGAAAAGCTATTAAATAATAAAATAAAGTAAAACATTAAAGTGTCTCCATACAAGAAATGTGTTAAAAATATGTAATGTTAAATATTATACGGTGGTGCGGAACCCCTTGCGTTCGAGTCCAACTCGCACTTGGCAGATTTTTCATGTTTTGGATCATTTTGTCTTTGAACAAAAGGCAGAGCTCGGATTAATGGATTTTAGAGACATATTTATCGTGGATGAAAAATATGGCCTGCTTAGTGTGTTTTATAGATGGCGGCTTTATGTTTACGAACGTGCTAAGCAAGAATTTCCACTGTGTCGTCAAGATTATGTTCCTAGCAATTTTAAGTTAAAGTTCACGAGCACATTCGCATGCTGGCAGTATCAGCAGAACGCTAATGTTTTGTCATTGATTGTCTTATTTCTTTTTAGTATATTCGTGTATTCATGTATATTTATTTGTGCTTATCATAACTAGCCCACGTTCCCATGTTCTCACTGCTGGGGCACGGGCCTCCTCTCTGTAAGAGGGAGTGGGCCGTAACACCCACCACGTGGGCCTAGTGCGGGTTTGTGGATGTCACATGTCTTCGAATTTAGGTTCTAGGACATGCCGGATTCCTCACGATGTTTACCTTCACCGTTTTGAGAGCAGTGGTGATGAAATTAAATACACAAAGTAAAGTGTCTGTCTGGGTTCGAACTCACGGTCTACAACTCGTTACTCGTCCATCATCATCTGCCTAGCTTTTTCCCAACCTGGTCGGCTTCCAGTCTCACCGGATGCAGCTAAATCCCAGTAAAGTAACTAAAAAAGCAATAATACTAAATTTAATAATTTAGCTATAAGAATTATCCAAAGAATAACAATGTATATAAATAAATAAATAAACAGAATTATAATTATGTAATTACAGGTATATAAAAATAATCTAAAATATTTAGGTAATATATTTAGCAGGAATAAACAATACATAAACTATAGATAGGCGAAATGTTAGGATTCAATTCGCAATCTCCTGACTTTGATTATATTTATTATGTGAACTAAAACTTGTTCCCACAAAAGTAACTTAATTATCATTAAAACAGGGCTTCCTCTCTTCTGTCATTTTGCTGTGCCCTACAGGGTCCATAATGATCTAAATTATATACCACCTAAGTACACATTATGGTAAAGCAATAAAGATATTGAGTATTTTACATGGAGCGACTGTCTATCTGACCTCCACAACCCAGTTACTGGGTAATACGATACCCCTTGGTAAGACTGGTTGTCAGAATTTCAGGCTTCTGACGACCCGTAACGACTGTCAAAGATCTACGAATAACAGCCAGGACCAACGGCGTATCGTGCTTTCAAAGATGGTCACCCATCCACAGACCGACCGCGACAAGCGTAGCTGAACCTGATCGACCGTCCTGTGCGGCTGTTATTATTTATCTACGGGCCCCTTGCTCTCGTAACTCGTCCATCGACAGAATAAAAAGCAACACGACACGGTATGGTGTTTTTCCTGTGCTAAGACTTTGTAGTGCTTTATTTTACATTTACGGTGACGGAAAACAAAGAGAGGATACCTGGATTAATGGTCTGGAATTGCCAACATACGGCGTGGTCATCAATACACTTTTTTTCCAGTGGACAGTTACAAACGAGTGAGGGAGAACATTCTATTTCTTATTTGATTGGGTCGCACAATCACAAGCGTAACACTCGATAGTACCTGCAGTGCGATTCTGTAACCATCTCACCCTGAAAACTTAGGTGAAGGTGAGCGTGGAGTGAGCTGTCATTCCAACTAACGCTAGGGATTGACACTATTGACAGCTCACTTCACCTAAATTTTCACGGTGAGATTTTTACAGAATCGATCGGCTGGTCAGTGCACCTTTGGACATCTACAACACCAGAGGCGTCGCGTCTTAGTTCAACTGACAGAAAACGATGTAGGTAGTTCTTTTTGTTATCGAGTTGATGATATTTCTTGGATTACTTGGGCCCAGTAGAAAAATAGCTAAAAATATCTCATATCCTTGTAATTACTCCGGCACTAATTCAAATCTAAATACAACGTCAAAAATTTGTTAGCAAAACTCCATAGACGTAATGTTAACTAATCTGCGTTCGCCAATTATTTGCCAAGCATGTAAACAAATGTGAGTTCTTGGAAAAATAACTTTAATTTCTACACAATAAAGTTCAGTCTACGATACAACTATAAATTTTTTTAAGACTTTAAATAATGCTAGTCACTCTGAAATCAACTTAATTTCTACAAAAAAGTTGATATTTGTTTAATTTGAAATAACATCAATTGGAAAAGTAAATTTGAATACTGTTTATACATACATACGAGTATCTGCACATGATATACAAAAAAAAAAAAAAATGATAAGTTTTCAGGGTGAACGACCGAATGTACCTAGTCTGAACGTCTGTCTTGAAGCATAAATTTAGAAAATCGGTTATTTTTCTGTTTCATCTTGTATAAATATCAATACCTAGGCACCAATCACGTCTGCGGAGTTTCGCTAGCTAATTTAATCTGACCCTGTATTCCTTCACAAGTTAAAAAACAAGTGAAGACATACTAAATCACCGACTTGATTGATGCAACATCCTCAAGCGTGACGTCACAACAAAACCCAGCCTTTCTCCTTTGCTTTATGATCATCGTTACTTACGAGCTACCGACAACCCGGCAGGGGTTGTCGGTAGCTTAGTCCGGATTAGGGGCTACAAAAATATGTGGGTAGTTCTTTAGGTTGTCTATTTTGTTGGTTGAGCTCTTTCATATGTGCACGAGTGTGCAATAAAATATCATAATCAGCCTATAATGTTTCCACTGCTGGGACACAGGCCTCCTCTCGGTGAGAGGGAGTGGGCCGTCACCACGCGAGATATGAAAACAGGGAGTAAAGTTCACTCATTCACTATGAAAAAGGGAGGATCCTCTGACTAGATGGGTGTTGTTTCTGGTGGTCTACTGCCCGACGATTCATGTCGGGACGTATATATACGACGGAATATAAATGCTAGTCGCGCGGTAAACTCTGCTTGCGCGATGCAGGATTTTGCAACAAATTTTGCTCATTTTAAAACAAACTATAACCTAACTAATGGCTGAATTGACAAAACTTTTATGACATTAACGATTTCTTTGACTTGAAAATATAGTATATTTATGTACTAATGAAGGTATTCTTGAATATGTTTGTAATGTCTGATTTGAATGACTAATGTATTACCAATGAATCTGCGACATTGTATAGTTCACCTTTAACTTGTTTATTAATTATTTTGCATGCAATTGATACAACATTTTGTATATCTAAACATTATATCAAAACCAGACTGTAACAACTTTTTATGACACTGATGAACAACTGATTTCTCCATCACTAGATAACTTTTATTTGTGGAATAAAATTGACGTTTGACAGTTTTTGTATTAAACAACTGTCAAAATTGTTCCTCGAATAAAGTTATCAGAGGCCTAAAGGCTGATTTTTCTAACGCCAGATACCTTTATCGGAGGAATAATTTTGAATTTTTGATAGTTCTTTCATACAGACACTGTCAAACGTTACATTTATTCCACGAATAAATATTATCGGTTGATTGAGAAATCAGCGCTAAGGCAAATAAAGATTTATCTATCTAATTCAGAAAATACACGAGACCTAATCCTTAAGGCTGACTGAACGATATAACTGTCAGACACAGCCTACCTTCTCATCGACTAACTAACGTGGCTAATCCACTGCTGGACGTAAAAACTCGTATCGGTGAACAACAAAGATCAGATCCCAACGGATTACTATGTTTTTTGTTTCTTTTCACAGAGATAATTATTGAAAGAAAGAAAATACATTTATTTAGCAGAGACTAAAAGGCACACACCTTATATTACCTATACCTACTACAAGTAAAAATATAAATATAAAAAGTCAACAAAAGTTGTTCACAAACTAAACTGAATTTAAGTTCAGTGTATCTTTTTCTTTATTTATTTAAAATTTTCGCACAAAAAGATACAACGGCGGGCTTAGGCATTCTCTACCAGTCAACCAAGGGTGGTGAAGAGATTAGATGGCTTTCAGTCAGCGCCTGACGTAAATTGACGTATTTTTAGTAGCAATTTCTTTTAATCTCATCTAAACTTGTCTATAAAGTATCTTAATTTGACAGGACTAAACTAATATTTATCTTTTGTCCATTTCTTAATGAAATAGAAAGAAAACTATACACTGAACTTAAATTTAGTTTAGTTTGTGAACAAGGGAATTGGCGCTATAAATAACAATGAAAACCGCGACAACAGCGGAGTGGAGACCGCGTATCGGCAAGCGTAGTGTGGGACGCCCCCCAGCTAGATGAGTGGACGACCTAAATAAGGTGGCTGGGAAGGACTGGATGCGGAAGGCGGAGGACAGGGTGTTGTGGCTCAGCCTGGGAGAGGCCTATGTCCAGCAGTGGACTGCGATAGGCTGAGTTGAATTGTGAAAACTGACAATAGTCATAGGCATGCTCAATCTTTATCCACTTTTAAAACTATGATAAAAAAGCCTTCCTCTCTCCTTAAACATCATCATTATATTTTCTTTGCTCCTGTTTCATATAAAATATATATATTCAGTCAAATTATACAACGCTTCCAAAATAAATTACTCAGGGATATATAGTAAACGCGCCCTGGTACATTAGAAACAGCGACCTTCACCGGGACCTCAAGATGGATGTCGTAAACATTGTTATACAAAAATATGCCGAAGCTCATGAACAGACTTCATCATCACGTGAATGTCGAGGCGATCCAACTCCTTGACAACACTGAATTAGTGCGAAGAATAAAAACAGTAAAACCTTTTGAGTTAGTTTAGTGCAGAGTAAGTGAACTCAAACTGTAGTGCAAGTGCTGAATCTTATAAAGAACACGTGAAACAAGTGTCTTCCCCATAACTTATAGTGAATAAGAAAGACGTTATTGGACGATTTCTTAATTAAATAGTTATTTAGCAGTTTAAGTTATATTTAAATTACTTATTAGCTAATAGGCTAGATTTTAATGTAAATAAAGTGTCACCAATTGTGATACTTTATAAAAGAGAAAAAAAAAGAAAAATTAGATTAGTATAATAAATGCTACATAATTATATGTATTTATTGTACTATGTAAATGGTACACCACAGACTACCTACAGTATTTGTCTCTCCTTACCCTTTCTAATCCATCCAAAGGCTGTCTTTAAAATATCGCTTTTGGAGGTATGAGGAACAGGGTGTAAAGTTCACCCATCCTCCATAGAAAAGGGAGGATCCTCCAACCAGACGGGTGTTGTGTCTGGCGGGCAACTGCCCAATGACTGATGTCGGGAAGTTTGTATATGTATATGTTAATTGCGCGGTAAACTCTGCTTGCGAGATGCAGGATTTGCGTGACGTCAGTATGACGCGTTGTTCGCATGTGGCGTTGTACGAGTAGATACCTCTACACGCTCTTAGCGATAAGACCGCCCATTGTGTCACCCTTTGTAAAATATCTATTTTATCGCCTGTAATTTATATGGTGTACATAATAGAGAGTATTCTTTTCTATTCTATAAGATTATAAATATAAGAGACTATTTCTTATATTTATACGGAATCTTACGATAACGCTCCGTAAGTTCCATTAAATACGATCTCTAGTCGCTTAATTATCGGTGGGTCAAACACCTCAAGGGATGAACCACTGTCCAATATTGACTGCCATACGATATTCAACTCTATCAGAAACACTTTATGCGTAGAATTATACATTGAGAACGAATTGTCACATGATTCATAGCAAGGTTTTAGTGTGTATTTAGGGTTTTGGACAACGCAAGCACTCTTAAAATGTTGTAAAATCGTAGAGAAATGGGTCAGCCGGTATCTTAGCCCATAAATCATGGCCTAAGTTTTATGTGTAGTCATGTTGTGTGACCTTTGTAAATAGTGTCTGCACTAGGCAGTAAATAATGGAGATAAAATAAATAAAGCACTCCAGACCGTTTTTCGCGAAATACGGTCTGGAGTGCTTTCGGCCACGGCAGCCAATCTCGACGGAGACTAGCCTTCGGCTCGGGAGATACCATAGTGCACAAGTGTGTGCGCAGACACAGATGCACTCACTCCCTCTTCCCTCAATCTCATAGTCTGATGGGATGGCAATCCGACATGACCGGAGAGAGATCAGGTACAATAATGGAGATATTTGGGCAACATGAGCGATTTTGAAAGAAAGTTATTGAAACATTTGGTAATTGGAAATATGAAGAAAAATTACAAGAGGTGAGTTGGACTTGGGTTTTTTATAAAATCAAAATAGCTCTATCATTTTGATTTTATAAAAAACCCAAGTCTAACAACCAGTCTTACCAAGGGGTATCATTTTACCCAGTAACTGGGTTGTGGAGACTAGAAGCCGACTCCTACATAGTTGGAAAAAGGGTAAGCGGATTGATTAAAAAACAAAAGACCATCGCACGATCTGGACGTATCGATCACCAAAAAAAAAAAAAAAAAATCCATCCAGCCGTTAGCATGCTTCGAGGGTATAAAGAATCCCACATACACAGATACATAGACACACGTGAAATACACAATAGGTACTGTCTTTGTTTTCGCGCAGATCGTTAAAAAAAGATTTTCATAATGTACACCAAACATTTCAAAATACCCCTTTTCTTCTTTGTAGTGGAAGCTCAAGTTATACGAGGAAAGCTCATGTCATAGTGAAAGGCTTTAGTCTGTTAGTGAGATTCATAGCGGGCTTACTACTGTCCAGTGTGCACAAAACGTAGAGCTATCCACCATAGGGACAGTCATTTAAACTCTTTGGTCATATGCCTAGCCAGATCCCCAAAAAAAAAATCTGTGGGTCAGCTTCCAGTCAGTAAAATTATTTAACAGGTTGCCTTTGAATTTGAACTCATACCCCCTTATTACAAAACAAGATTTTTCTTTGGACAGGTGTAAACCACTGACCCAGTTATTGAATTAAAAACCCAACTGATAGAGAAATGCAGTTCTTTATACAAAATAAATGACAGCTTAGTTCGTTGCTAAGTTGTCATTTTAGTATTAAGAACTTTGCCTACATCGAAATAAAGTTCGAAATACAAGTACTGGCTCAATAGTTTAGGCTAGAACTAAAGTTAGGTTTCGTTTTGTAATAAGACGAGATTATTAAATGACCTCGGCTGAAATAATGATGATGATTAAATGAGTTGTTTTTTGTACAGACATAAATATTAATTTTCCATTTAATTTCTAATTTCATTTTTATCGTGTACGTGATACTTTTTAAGCTTATGGTATACTTATGAGCAATGGTGGTGCAGTGGTAACGGTTTCGACTTACGAGTTGTAGGCCGTGGGTTTGAACCCAAGCAGGCGCTTTACTTTATGTAATTAATAATTTCATCACCACTGCTTTCTTTTGAAGGAAAACATCGTGAGGAAACCGGCATGTCCTACAGGACCGAAAATTCGAAGACATTGTGACATTCACCAATCTGAAATGGGCCCACGTGGTGGATTACGTCCCACTTCCTCACAGAAAAAGGAGGCATGTTTCCCAGCAGTGGGAAAAGAAAGAAAGAAAATACGTTTATTTGCGGTAAACATAACGCACAAAAGAACATAAGAACAATTACAGAAAATAAAACAATAAGAAATGGTTGACATGCGTCACATCCACGCAAAACGGCTATCGCTCAGCATTATGCTGCGACCCTATGCAAGACAGAGCCCCAGCGCTGGTTTTCAGCGACAGCCGGCGCCGACGGAACATTATAGGCTGATTCAATAAAACAATACTATTATAATTTATTAAAAATAGTCAAAGCTGCCTGTTTACCATCTGAATGTGAACATCTATCTAGGTATAAACGCCCAAACGCACTAACTTTATTTACTTTTACATCCTCTATTTTCAAAGAAAATTCCCACAAACTCATTAGTAACCATGCTTCTTGGTAATGGCTATCATTAGTAGTTAATGGGTTCTATATAAAGCTTAAAACATGCCTTCAAAAGGTTTAGCCCGAGCAAACAGATTTGTTACGCAGCGGGGTTCGAAATACTCGTAGATCAAGTTGATGGTCAAAACAATTATGTGAATAGGTACTTGGAGATATACTTGTATAGTATAATCAATCTACCTAGTCATGTACTTACCTACTTACTTTTCCCAACTATGTACCTATGTTGGGGTCGGCTTCTAGTACCTACAACCGGATGCAGTTGAATACCAGTATTTTACAGTCCAGCGGTGATATTCTGTAAAAAATATCACTGTGAAAACTTAGTGAAGTGAGCTTCAAGTAAACGGTCATTCGACCTGATTCCGCGTATCGGCAAGCGTGTGGGACACCCCCCAGCTAGATGGGACGGACGACCTAAAGAAGGTGGCTGGGGTAGACTGGATGCGGAAGGCGGAGGACATGGTGTTGTGGCGCAGTCTCTCTCTCCCAGACTGCGCTACAACGCCCTGTCCTCCGCCTTCCTATGTCCAGCAGTGGACTGCGATAGGCTGAGTTGATTGATTGATTTGACCTGATGCTCGGGATCAAAACTATGTACAGCTCACTTCAAGTCTAACGACCTAAGTCTTCACCGTGAGATTTTTACAAAATAGATCGAAAGAGTTGATCAGATCATGTGAGGACCACATAGATTAGTATCTGAAATGGTCTTTTGAGGAAAGAACCACACAAATTTGAATGGGCCTGTCAAGTCAGTGCATGCATTTGTCAGTAATCGTGTAGCTCAACTCAGAATTAAGGAGCCCCAAAAAAGTAAACACCAGTATTTGTAAGAAAAATAGAATGTGAGTGTGTGTGTGTTTAGTAAGATGCACTCATAAATCAGCCTATAATGTTCCCACTGCTGGGCACAGGCCCCCCCCTCTCTGTCTGAGGGGGAGGGCGGTAATCTACCACCCGGGCCCAGTACGGGTTGTAAGATGTCACATGTCTTCGAGTTTTTGGTTCTAGGATATGCCGGTTTGCTCACGATGTTTTCCTTCACCGTTTTGAGAAGAACAGGAAGATGCACTATTATAAAAAGATTTCGATGTTGCAAGATTGTAATGATATTTTAGTACGCAAACAGAAAAGTAAATCTCAGCGGTGTATAGATTTATTTGCTCAGTTACCGTTAAGTGTGTAATAAAATTGTCGTAAATAGCTAACATGGGGTAATGTGGCCATGTTTTATGGGACCCCAAAGGGTTGTAGTGTATGAAATAGATATGGGATAAAATGCTCGTTTGATCTTTTTGAGTGTTGGTTTTAAACCCACATATATTATTATGTTAAGAGGTTTAAAGCATTACCTGTATACATATACCACTCAATTTCTTGAAAAAGCCCTCTTCAATTACACGTCAACCTGCGAAGATTGCCGCTTCAGCCAACTTAAGGGCATCCTAAGTTCACTCAAGAACACATCTACCCCAAATATTTTCGGTTGTATGGCTAATGAGGGGTTCTAGGACATGCCGGTTTCCTCACGATGTTCTCCTTCACCGTTTTGAGAGCAGTGGTGAAATGATTTACACAAAATAAAGCGCCTGTCTGGGTTTGAACTTACGACCTACAACTCGTAATTCGCGGTCGTTTCCACTGGGCCGCCCTGCTCTCGTCTCCTTGGTATTTACAAAACAAATATTTAATGAGCAGTGTTATCACAATTAGCTATCTAACTATGCTTGTTTAGGCCGCTAAACAGATGGATGTGACACTAGAATATAATAGAATACCCTTTATTATGTACAGCATATAAGTTACAGATATAAATATAGAAAATGTTACATTTTAATCATTTAGTCAACTACTATTACAATCTGTCTGCCTTTTTCCATCTATGTTGTGATCAGCTTCCAGTCTAACCGGATGCAGCTAAATACCAGTATTTTACATAGAGCGACTGCCTATCTGACTTCCGCAACCCAGATACTGAGTAAGACGATACACCTTGGTAAGACAGGTTGTCAGACTTTCGGGCTTCTGCCTACCCCTAAAAACTGTCAAAGATCTACGAATGACAACCATGACCAACGGCGTCACGTTTTTCCCGAAGTACGGAGGGGTCTCGATATGTAAAAAATGGCCAGAAAAAAAAATTGTTTATTCCAAACAAACAAAACGCACTTTACAAAAACAAGTTATATTAAAACACACACATACAAAGTAGCCAAAAGCCTCGTATTCAAGCAATAAAAGATGGTCAATTTTGTCCATCGCTTGATATCAGGGCCAGGGACCAAACACAATACACATTAATTATCACCCATCCACGAACTGACCGCGGCAAGCGAAGCTGAACCTTCGATCATGCCTTGCGGCTGTATCCTCATTATTGTTGCCTTATCATCTGCCTAGCCTTTTCCCAACTATGCTGGGGTCGGCTTCCAGTCTAACCGGATGCAGCGTAATACCAGTATTTTACATGCAGCTACTGCCTATCTGACCTCCACAGCCCAGTTACTGGGTAATACGAAACCCCTTGGTAAGACTGGTTGTCAGACTTTCGGGCTACTGACAACCCGTAACGACTGTCAAAGATGCAAGAATGACAGCCGGGACTAAAGGCTTAACGAGGCACGGATGGGTCTTGTTACGTGAAGATGTTCACCCATCCACGGACCAACCGCGGCAAGCGTAGCTTAACCTGATCGATCGACCCGTGCAGCTGTTATTACTTAGCCACAAGCCTCTATTATTGTTACCTATGATATACAATTAGAAGTCCCTGTTATAGCTGCAATCATGTGCTGTACACCCACACGAAACCTGCCAACCTATGATTTCAAACCTCATACTGTAACAAGATCTAAATTAATTAGCCTACGATCAAACAAACTGACCGTTGCAGGCATCACGCTTACGTAATTCGACGAGCCGACACGTGAAAACGTCTGATTAGCTTATGTAAACTAGGGATGGAATGTATTTATTTATTAATTTTGTGAGCACAGGATACAAATTATGTTTAAAAAAAAAACCGCCAAGTGCAAGTCGGACTCGCGCACCGAGGGTTCCGTACAATTTAAAATTATTCAAATATTTTTATTTCCTATACATACGATGTAACTAAAAATTTACGGTTTTCGCAATTTCCTTTTTCTGTGCTATAAGACGTTGCTTCGTACCAAATTTCAAGATTCTGAGTTCACGGGAAGTACCCTGTAGGTTTTGATTCCCTTGCGAGTGTCGAAAATTTGCGGGAAGTTGCGGCATAAACGGCTGTATCTTTTGATTGTGTAGGTTTAGAAGTTTGATTTTTACTTAGCTCCAAGGGTCAGTAGACTTGAGTATTTGATATAAATTCCGTTCCTGAGACAAAGGGTCTTGACAGACAGACGGACGGACAACAGTGATCCTATAAGGGTTCCGTGTTTTCCTTTCGAGGTACGGAACCCTAAAAATGCTTGGTTCCTCCCATGAACCGCCGAAAGGCACACAAAATAGTGACGTTGAATGTAACAGGGCGGAGGTGGAAATATAAAGACTAAAATACCTAATTAAACGAGTGAGATGACGAGAACGCTAATTGAAGAGAGTTCGTTTTCTGTCATCATTATCAGTCTCCTGCCCTTATCCCGATTTATTTGTGGTCGGCGCAACATGTCTTTTCCTTCCATACTTCTCTATTAGTCGTCATCTCGGTAGTCACCCCCTTTCTAACCATAATTATCAAAAATTCACGCAGTCCATCCATCGTTTTTATGGTCTTCCCCTACTCTTATAGCCATCGAGTTCATGCTTTGTATGTCACACACTGATGCCCTGTTTTCTTACCTCTGGATCTGGTGAATTAACGCAGCAGCTTTGGTACTAAACCAACGAGGCAGACCTAACCACCGTTAGTGGATGTGTTATCACAGCACAGTGTTATCATGGATGACGTTTTCATGGTTTTTGAGGGCGCTAAAGCAGATAACGAGGTCAAAAAGAAAATCCAATAAGGCAACAACTTTTGGAGAGCTTCTAAAAACTTATACTAGATCCAACTGCACTAGTATATTAGTCAAATAGTGTTGTGTGATAGTGCAATTTAACTACAGTTGTAGTTTGGTTCAATTCCAAACCAACTATAACTATATAGTGTCGACATGTTAAACATCGAGATTTCTGTCCTATATAATATGTCCTTCTTTATATCTTAGTTAAATATTGATGTATTATACTACTTACGAGTACTTTTGTTTTTTATGGGTCTATGATTGTGTTTAGGTTCCTTTGTGATATTTCTTTTGTTTTTGTAAAGACAGTGGCGAGTGTTACAACCCTATTGTTGTCTGCCGGCCTGATTCCCGCAATCCAATTGGGTAATGGATTTGGTATTGCATTCTACTACCCGCTTACAAGGTCGGGCCGGATGCAAAATCTGTTCGTTGCTAATCTCATAAGGTTGTAACGAACTTACTCTGGAATCTATTGTCCGATTCCTACAACTTTGTAATCTGAACTATCTAAACTAATATTGTTGTTTCTACTTTTGTGTACTGAGGTTGTTTGTTTGCATGTACGAGGTTATCTTTGGAAGTAGTGTTTCTGAACTATCGATTGACTCTCGATAGTATTTCAATACTATCGTGACCTCGAAAACTAGTAACGATTTCGATAGGCTTATCGATAGTATTAAAATCCTGTCGAAAATATCGATAGTATCAATCGACAGACTTAAGTAATACTATTCATAAGTACCAATAGTATCGATAGTTTTGAGTTCCGGACTTTTGAGTTAAGCTTTTAAATTATGAAAATAAACTTCAATACTTTAAAGTTCAACAATGTTATTCCTTTTTCTTGTATCAAAACATGGGGAATAACTCCATCTGGTGTAGACCTTGGGCTGTATTGTTATCTCAGGTAAAATACAGGGTGGCAGGGAAACGCTTCCGAAAACGAAGACAGGTGATAGGGCTACTGATTCTCGATACGATACCATAAAAAAATGAGAAAAAAAAATGAACAATTTTACCTATTTTTTTTAGCATTTTTCGTACACTATGCTGTGAGAACAGTTAAATTAAACCATTATTTGCTATTAAACACATTTTTTTTCTTTACAACTCTAACAAGCAATGTATTCGTAAATAAATATCATCTGACGCTTGCGCGTGACCTCAAGTTCAAAGTGCGCGCGCGCTCGCCGACAGCTGTGCGGCTGACGACCCCAAGTCCACGTGACGCGCGAAAATAATCAATTTCAGGCGAAAGGTTAGTGGTATCCGTTTGCATAAAGGTTGTATATAATCTACGTTCTGGCTTCGGAAGCGTTCTCCTGACACCCTGTATATTATTCCATAAAGGTCCGGATAGTACGCCCACAGTTTCAAGAGAACTTCTTTTGTGAGCTTTTCTAACGCAGTTACGAGCACATTAAAGAAAAGAATAAAAATTTGGACACAGTTCCTGAAACACGTAATAAAAATATCAATAATTATAAAAAAGTGAAAGTCTTATGGTATGCTGCACGGGTTGACGACATCAGGTCTACGCCGGCTGTGGCTGAAAACCCTCTGGAGCTCTGACTCGCATAGGGTCTTAGCATTACGCTGAGCGATGGCCGTTTTGCGTGGATGTCACGCATATTTTCCAGCAACGTGTTATTTTTTTTGTAATTTGTGTTTTTTCTCTGCGTCATGCTTACCGCAATTAAACGTACACCGCAGTTACACGTTTTAACAACAATAATAGCACTGTGTGCCTCAAGGATGCGCAAAATTTCAGCATTAATGCCTTTAACCTCATTTTTTTGTACAAATTACATATTTTAAGACGCCAATGAACACTTAATAAACCTAGTGCTTTTTTTAAGGTTGTCAGAAAAATATTGTCAGAAAAGGTTTTCGCAGATTATAAAAGGTCAAATTAAATTAAAACAGCGAAACTTCATAGACATGACGGGTGTTGGGCTAGATTACGTCTGTGAAGTTCTTGTTTCAAGTGTTTATGGCGATATCATAAGGTTCCATTCGTACTGAGTTTGTGCTAAACTAATAAGTACGATGATAAATTGCACTTTTGAATTATCACAGGCCAAAACAGGTCAGTAAGCATAATCAGCCTATAATGTTCCCACTGCTGGGACACAAGCCTCCTCTATAGAGAGGGAGTGGGCCATAGTCCACCACGCAGACTAGTGCGGGTTGGCGGATGTCGAGTCTTCGAATTTTTTGTTTCAAGGACATGCCGGTTTCTTACGATATTTTCCTTCACCGTTTCGAGAGCAGTGGTGTTGAAATAATTTACACAAAGTAAAGTGCTTGTTTGGGTTCGAACCCACGACCCACGACTCGTAAGTTGCGGCCGCTACCACTGGGCCACCCTTGCTCAGCAGGTCAATACCTTATACCAATACAGGACGCCTACACTGTGCTCCCATACCTATTAGCACTGTAATTTGAAGACATTGTAAAAGCCAATTATTTAAATAACCGTGGAGGTTCTTGCTGGCTCTTCTCCACACAAAACGACCAATTAGAATCGTGCATCTAGCTTCTCACATTTCATAAGTGCCCATGTAGGTTTATGTGAAATTAAATATTTTGATTTTTGAATATTTAACAGAAATTGAAGTGTCAAGCGATTTTGACCTATGTGCGGTTAAACTATTTCTATCAACTTGACTTGCCCGATACGAGTCCATTACGACTGTCAGCAGTCACAACAAAGTGATCACCGGAATCCCGAAGAGCCTATCTAATAGAATTAGGATCGTTATATCCTCGTGATCCATCCTAAGATAAATCGCTAACGATATCCCGGAAGATACATAGTTGGCTCAATCTGATTGAAGTTGATTTTGGTCAAACTGGGGATGCGGGCCTATCTAACTCGGTTAGGGTTATATGTATAGGCTAGTTTCCTAAAAAATCTAATTAGTCCGTCAGTTAGATTATGAAAAAACATTGAACCCGTATTTTTTCTTTTGTCAATTATATAAAACATGATGAAGATATCGCCCGTTAAAGTTCTGCGTGACGTCACTTGCTTGCGAAACATTTGCAAGCAAGTGACGTCACGACCCCCACTTCCAAATTTTGACGAGCTTTATCTTTGTCATTTTTTGTTTGATTGACAAAAGAAAAAATACGTGTCCATTACTTTTCGATAATCTAACTGACGGACTTATTATAATTATTATTTTTTTACCCAGAAAACTACCCTATTCTCCATTAGCTACTTATGTGGTGGGTTACTAAGTAGTTTCCTATTAATACAGTTAATGTATTAGCTGGACATGTCATCATTTCAGCCGCAAGTCGTCTACTGTTGGACTAAGGCAGTTCATCCAAGCACCTTCACTTTGACCGATTCTGTGCTTCTCGCATCCAACGGGTTTCTTCGGCATTCACAAGATCGGAGGACTTCCAACGCTACGTCTTCCGGTTCTTTCGTCCCCTAAAAAAGTGCACATTACAACATCGTAAAGCCGAAAGACGTATATACAAGCTGTCTCCTGCGTATTAAAATATTATTAGATTAGTGTCAAGTATTCACGGGTGCTTGGAGGAGGCCTATGTCCAGTAGTGGACGTCTTTCGGTTGAAACGATCATGATGATTCACAAGGTAACATAACCTCAAAACCTTCCTCTTTGTGTTTACGATGTTGTGTTATGTTTCGAAAAAACACGCGCACATACACGCACACACAGGCTAAGGCATACAATATTCACACAAAAACAAAAAAAAACGGAAAAGACATAAAATAGTATTGCACTCACGGCTGCGCCAAAATTCAGCACCTAGAATTCCCAACATCGGTCGGAAATATGGAAAACCAAAGTATTGAAGTGAAACTTTTTAGGCGGCGATACGATAATTGGACGAGTTTTGAAACTGAAACAAGGAAGCGTCACGTTTAGGCATATTTTGTTACACGTGAGAGAAGAAAGATATAACTCTCTGGCTCTCTATAACTCTCTGGTTTTTTTTTTTTAAGTTTTTCTTCTGTCACGTGTACGATGCTGTACGCGCCATTTTTTCCCCTGTAGTTTTACCATAATTCACAATTTTCATATTTTAAGTGAATTTATTCATCATTTGTCTACCTTTTTTCCAAAAACGTTGGAGTATAATTTCAGTCTGACCAGATGCAGCTGAATACCAGTATTTTACCTGGAGCGACTGCCTATCCGACCTCTGCAATCCAGTGACTGGGTAATACGATACCCCTTGGTAAGACTGGTTGTCAGACTTTCGGGCTTCTGACGACCCGTAACGACTGTCAAAGATGTCAAAGGAAATGGCCGCCCCGGGCCCAACGGCATAGCATGCTTTCCGAGGCACCGAGGGTTCTCGATATGTAAAGATAGTCACTCATCCACGAACCATCCGCGGCAAGCGAAGCTTAACCTGATCGATCGACCCGTCCGGCTGTTATTACTTAGCTATAGCCCCTCTTTAGGTGTTTTGGGTTTTAGCACAGGTTGCAGCATCATGCTGAGATAGGAGCCTTCTGGCCTCGTACAGCACTTTCTGTTTCATTTATATTTTTGTTACTTTTTTTTTTATTTAACTTCATTTTTTATTTTTCTCTGTGCTTAGTTTAGTTTATAATCTTCCTGTACGAGTCGCAATAAACACTTTTTCTTTCTTTAAGGGTGGATTTTTCAATCATCTAATAACTTTATTCGAGGAATAATTTTGAAATATTGACAGTTATTTCATACAAAAACTGTCACACGTCAATTTTATTCCTCGAATAAAAGTTATCTGGCGATGGAAAAATCAGCCCTAAGTGAAATTATTATCCATTCTATTCTTGGTTTTATTCATCTTTGCGTGCATATCGTCAGAATTTGTGGCGAGAAAATGGTTCTCTGCGGTTTTCGTACGTCTGAACGTGGGCCGCCTTGGCAGCCCTGATAAAATTATATTACTAAATTACATAACATTTTAGTTCTATGTGCTTTCCTTTGTATATCTACTTTCACAAATGAAATTAGAGAAAAGCAAAAAGGATACAGATAGCTGGACTCCTTTGATAAAGATTGGTCCTTGACCGCTCTGGACAGAGTAAGGTGGAAAGAGAGTAGGGAGGCTTTTGCCCAGCAGTGGGACGTTAACTGCTTAAAATAAAAAGGATAAAGTAAAGCAAAAAGGATAAAGTAAAATAAAAAGGATAAAGTAAAGCAAAAAGGATAAAGTAAAATAAAAAGGATAAAGTAAAGCAAAAAGGATAAAGTAAAATAAAAAGGATAAAGTAAAGCAAAAAGGATACGTAGTGATAGCGCGAGCAGTGGTGGCTCAGTGGTAATAGTCGTGACTTACGAGTCGTAGGTCATGGGTTCGAACCCTGACAGACGCATTACTTTGTGTAAATTATTTCATCACCACTCCTCTCTAACACATATTGTATCTGAATGTTTACAAATAAAAAAGTTGAAAATAAAATTCAACCAAAATGTTCTGAACACAATAGGTAATAAAAAAATGTCCATAATAACGAATTCATGAATTCATAAAAACAACTTAAATAAGAAATCATCTATCATCAAAAATGTCAACACAATAGGTATATCATAATAATAAAAAAACCAATAATAATATCTGTAGTACAATAATATGAATAAAATTGATTATTAATTACAATTTCTGGCTAATAACACGTAAAAATAAAAAAAACAACTAAAATTAAAATAACCGTCTATCGTCAAAAATAAAATCATATTTCAAAAAAAAAAAAATAGTAAAGGACAACATCGTGAGGAAATCGGCATGTCCTACAATAAAAAAATCGAAGACATGTGACATCTACCAACCCTCACTGGGAAATATTCTTCACGACATTTTCCTCATACCTCCCTATCACATGCCCATACCACGAGAACCGAATTCCACATACATTTTCAGTTACCAGTGGCACTTTTCAGACTTCCTCTTACCTAAGCCGTGTCTCTTGCGCGTGTTTTTTCGAAACATTACACAAAAACGTCAAAACAAAGAGGCGTGGCCAAACACATTTGTAAACACAAACCTCGGAGACAAACTCCGAGGTGCATGGAAAACATTGTCCGCGCGGGTGAAAAGGGGAAGGGTTTGTTTAATTTTCAACCGCCACACGCACCGTGCACATCTAGCATTTAGCATTTTGAAAGCTTATTTCCAACTGACACACGTTTTGAGGTAATATTGTGAATAGTTGACACTAATCTAAAATATTCTAATACGCAGGAGACAGCTTGTGTATGAAAACAAATGCTTATGTGAAAGGTTTTTTGTGTAATGTTTCGAAAAAACACACGCAGGAGACACGGCTTTACGTACTCATTTCTTATTCTATCCATTCGTGTAACACCACACAAAGAGGTACGTAAAAATATCAAATACATATAATAGCGGTATTTTCCCAGACGGCTATCCATCTACTTATAGCCCGAGCTATATTACAACCTATTTATCACGTGCGTTTACGAAGCCGGCGTTCATCAAACAGGTTGTGAATATTTTACTCATTTGAAATGTGGAGCTCGCTTCGTGAATGCATCACGAAGTATCTACCTATGCACGTATTTGTGAGCACTTTTTGGCACAGACTTTGTATGCAAAGCACACAAGTGGGTTTTCAATCATGAAATAAGAATAAATAGCTGGAATTCTGGGTGGTTTTGATGCAAAAATGTTTTAAGTGTGGTTCGGTTTTGTAGATTATTCTTTTTAGGGTTCCCTACCCAAAAGGTGCCAACGGAACTCTATTACTAAGCTGTCCGAACACCCGTCCGTCCATCTGTTTGTCAGCAGCCCGTATCACATGAACCGTACTAAATAGACAGTTGAAATTTTTACAGTCATGATATATGTTATAGCCATACCAATTTCTTATTGAAATAACTCTGATGTTACCTAGGCTAACACCCCTCTGGTTTTATCGGGGGTTAATAATAAAGTCGCCGAATATAATAACCTCCTTTATTTTTTTAAGTCGGTTAAAAAGGTGAAAAGACTGTAAAAACAGACAGACATCATTTAGAAGAGTTTCTTGTTTAACTACGGAACCCATAAACTCGTAAAGTGATCGTAAAAGTTTCAATAACAATAAATTTTTCTAGCGAATGCATCATGGGCTGTTACCCCAACAGGTTACTCCTAAGTGCATTACGTATTCCATATTAATAGGAATATACTAAGAGAACAGAAATATCTAGCGATATTTTTAACACCGTTCACTGCCTGCGGTTCCATATGTGTTTTTTTTGTTATTTATGGTTTAACCTTTTGGAACGTTTTTAATAAAACTATTTTTATAAAGTGTACACCTGAGGGGTAATTATCGTAATTTTAAGAACATACAAAGTCTGAAGGCCAATTGCCAAAAACCTGTGACTGTGGACGTTCTTAAAATTACGGGATTTGCCCCCGTGATCTCAGCCTCAATCTGTCAAAAATACCTCTAACTTCCCCACATTTTCGACAAGTTTTTGACATTGATGGTCGCTGCGATGAGATTGCGACTAGATTTTGAAACTGTTTAACTATGGGAACTGACTGTTTAGCCGACATTTGACAGATCCTACTTTTGACATCATAGTCTACATAATTATGCCAGATTCTAGGTACATATCGTCATTGAAGTTCTAACAGTGCGCAAGTCATTTTATGAGTGTTTTGAGATTTCAATGTCGATGGATAAAGCTTAATGGCGCGCATCGTATCGACCAATCAAAACATGTTGGGTTCAAATCATTACAGAGTTCATTTGTATAAATAACTAGCTTTTGCCCGCGACTTCGTCCGCGTGAAGCCAGTTTCATTACATTTTTTTTTCCGTAAGAACCATCCTCGTACTTCAAGGAATATTCTAAAAAAAGAATTAGCGAAATCGGTTCAGCTGTTCTCGAGATTTGCGCTTAGCAACACATTCAGCGATTCATTTTTATATTAGTATAGATTAAACACAATATGGCCTTAAGCGTAAGTTACATTGATTTCATATAGTTTTTTCACTCTAATGTAAAGTAGCCATTTTTGACTTTCGTACTGTTAGAACTTCACTGACGATATGACAGATATACCTAATTATTATTCATTGTCTTAGTGATTCATCACTATCGGCATTTTCTCAATTTATCGAAGACAAGTTCCCAATGCTGGAACACAGGCCTCCTCTCAGTGAGAGGGAGTCGGCCGTAATCCACCGCGGGCCTAGTGCGGGTTGGTAGATATCACATGTCTTCGATATTCTGGTTCTAGGACATGCCGGTTTCCTCACGATGTTTTCCCTCACCGTTTTTGAGAGCAGTGGTGATGAAATAATTTACACAAAGTAAAGCGCCTATCTGGGTTCAACCTACGACCTTAAACTCGTAAGTAGCGGCCGTTACCAAAAATATGCTTTTTATAAACATATAAAATGAGCAGTCATAAATACAACTCAACGATACGCGTTCGAAGCACACTATGATACAAATTCTTTTAAATATTCACAACATAACATCGCGTCTGTAATCCTCATGAGAGGTGGCCTGCGGGCGGCGGACTAGGGATGTCCGTCGTCCGACCAGACAGGCCTGAGTTGGCGCCGCAGTGTTCCACGCGCGCCACTCGAGAGTGGGTGCAACCATTGTGGTAATGGCCGCACGGGGAGGTGGGACCCGCTGAGGAACAGCGGGTCGAGGCTTGTCGGGGGAGCGGTGAATGCTTATGCGAATCCCGCACCCCCGGCCATAGGCAGAGGTGGAACATCGCGGTGTTTTTAGCCGGTAAGAGTCCGGCATACGCCTCCGTCACCCCCACGATGGAAGAAGTCCATGAGGATTTCCACCGCGAAATAAAAAAAGGGGTTAGACAGTTACCTACACTACGTACACATTTAACAATATTCATATAGGTAAATGTATTTGTACCTAACTCAAACATATTCACAAAATTAGACCCACCATTGTAGATTTGGTAGCCCACGGGCCATTTAGCTCCAAATATGTAGGACATTAATATTCGCACAGCACATTCAATTTAACAGTCCAATCGTTCGATCACGTGTGAATACACGCTTTTGCCCTTAGGGAGCAGCCAGAATAGAGGTGAATAATGGCCGGAAAAGAGGCAAAGCTATTCAGTAAGTGGAGCGAGAGCGGGAGCGGCTTCGTGCGTATTTGTTTTTTTTTTTTTTTTTTCTTTAATTGCTAACCAATAATTGTTTACACTGTGCATCATCATCTGCCTAGCCTTATCCCTTATAACTATGTTGGGGTCGGTTCCCATTTTAACCGGATGCAGCTGACTACCAGCTGACTACCAGTATTTTACATGGAGCGACCTATCTTGTGAAATTTTGTGTCTATATTTCAATGGGTTCCTGGAAGGTTTGAAAACACAATTGGACCCGGTCGGTCATGACGACGTCTGCTGGGTCCGTTAGTAACTTACAAATTAGACATGCCAGCCGATGAGCTAACCGCGCCGCTCACCGCTACCCGTTGTCAATGTAGCATAGGGCCAAAGGTTCTGGTTGCAAAGCGGTTTCATGTTGATCGTCTTTTGTGTTTCGTGAGTGGACAATATGGCGGAAACCGTGTTACCGTTTTTTCGTGTTGTAATCTCACATTTTCCTGTAAGGAAAATAAAGTAAAACTGCTGTACCTATGTATATTGTAATCTACTCCTGAAAGTGAACGTTGCCAGAAAAAAGATGTATTAGGTGTAATTATTATAGACTATAGATTAGACTACCAGACTAGATTACTAGACTATAGATTATAGAATTATTATGATTAAAGACAACACGGTTGGCGCAGTGGTTAAGCGATTGACTGCTGCGCTGCGTGTCGCGGGTTCGATTCCCGCACGGAACAAATATTTGTATTGCCTACAGGTAGTTGTTCCGGGTCTGGCTGTTTGTGTATGTGAGTTTAAATGTTTGTGAACGCACCCACGATACAGGAGCAATTCCTAGTGTGGGGCAACGTTTTAAAAAAAATAATAATAATAATAATTGCGATACAAACCTTTTCATTCAAACTTGAGTAGAAGGGCGTTTCTATTAAAAAGAAGTCAAAACAACTCGATTTAAGAGCAACGGTGGCTCATTGGTAACGGCCGCGATTTACAACTTATAGGTCGTAGGTTCTAAGCCAGACAGGTGCTTTACTTTGTGTAAATTATTTCATCACCACTGCTCTCAAAAACGGTGAAGGAAAACATCTTGAGGAAATCGGCATGTCCTAGAACCAAAAATTCGAAGACATGTGACATCTACCAACCTACACTGGGTCCGCGTGGTGGATTACCTCACACCGAGAGGAGGCCTGTGTCCCAGCAGTGGGAACAATATGAGACAATTCGTATTATCTTTAGACAGGTAGAAAGGAAATAGAAATAAATGTAGATTTAAGTAGTAGTAGTGTGTAATAAATAATAATAATATAGGAATTCCTTTCTGTAGAATTAAAACAATGTAGGCTCGCAACGAAATAAGTTAAACAGTTTTTATCATAAGCTTGCTACTAACAATATGTAATTGCTATTAACTTGCTATCAAGAAACGATATGTAATGGTACACTAATTTTTTCTTGTTACCCATAGTATTTATTGTAAGAAAAATATTTGCGCATACTTACTAGTTTATTTTACGCCGTTCTTCTTAAGTTCGTGTATCAAGTATTATGATTAACTTGTATTTCTCGTGATAAGTGAATTGTATTCTTTTAGAATAGAATAGAATTTATTTATTTGTAAGAATGTAGTTTTACATCGTATGGTGTTAAATTTTTTTTTTAAGTTCTATACATTCTACCATAGCTTATGGTGTACAAATATTAAAATGTCATTTTATATAATGAAGTACAATTAATTATAAGATTTAATGATTAAAAATATGTCAAATATGAATTATTATAATTAGTTAGTTAGTTAGTTTAAAATCAATGTCGAAATTAAGTAGGTACATGTCATCTTAGATTTTTACAATATGTTTGAGAAATAAACGTCTTAAACCATATAAACATAAACGTGTCTCCTGGATAGGTTAAAATAACGACATGGAGGGTCTCGTGGCTTAATGATAACAGCCGCGCGAGTCGTCACCATCATTACATATCTAGACCCATCCGTGTATCGGAAAGCACGTTAAGCCCTTGGCCCCAGCTGTCATTGTAGATCTTGATCATTCTGACAACCAGTCTTACCAATGGGTATCGTGTCCCCAAATAAAAAGAAAGAAAGAAAAAAGTTAATTAGACACAGTTTGTGAAACACAAAATATAAAATTAACCAAATACAAATAATCTTTAAAACAACAATAGTGTGTTACCTCACGACTGCGCAAAAAAGGTTCATTTCAGCATTAATGCCAGACAGATGCTGTCTGACGCTGGTTTACTTATGAACTTTCAGGGACAAGTGACGTATAACTGGGACTACACACAGTTTCAACATACCTTATACATACTTTAATAACTGGGTTGTGAAGGTCAGAGGCCAAATTCTCGTAATTTAAAACGTTCAAAATCTAGTCGCAGTCTCATCTCGGCGACAAACAAATGTCAAAAACTTGTCAAAATGTAGGGAAATTTAGAGGTATTTTTGACAGATTGAGACTGAGATCAGACTGTGAACGTTCTTAAAATTATGAGAATTGCCCCCCTGATAGGCAACGATAGCCCCCTGATAGTATTTAACGTGGAGTGATCCACGTTAAATACTGGTACTTATTCAGCTGTAGCGATTAGGCTGGAAGCCGACGCCAGCATAGTCGGGAAAACGGTACACGAGCAAATCTGGAAATATTTTATTCACTTTTCTTGATAATACAAATCCATTTAACCTTCAAATCACTTAAAATATACCCAAAACGCATTCCTTCTTACTTCCATTACTGCATTAGCCGATTTTTCCGGTAAGTAGGTTATACAGTACGTGTCAATGCTTTGTATTCAAGAAACGTTACCTTATCGAGAGCCGGGACACGGTCTTGCGAGTATCTGTGGCATAATTTACCTGTACCGATTTCAACTTGGCATATTGTGTACTACTAGAAATAATGTTACTTTTAGGGCTGAATCAAAATTCAATGTGAAAGTTTTCATCAATTTGGTCGGAGTTGAAAAAACAACCGGTCAAGTGCGAGTCGGACTCGCGCACAGAGGGTTCCCGTACACATTTGTAGGTATTATAGAGGTTCCTCTATAGTACCTACAAATGTGGGTAGGGTGTAAAGTTCACTCAACCTCCATAGAAAAGGAACGATCGCGACGCAGTAATTTACTGTAAAACAAATATCCTAAATTGCTAATATATTTTATTACTACTTCTCTCTACTCTTATTGATAAATAATATAGCGTGAAATTTTCTGCAATACCGGAAAATGAAACCTTTCACCTATATAAACTCGATTTAAACCTGTGCTCCTGAAGCTACAAGGGCGTGTAAATACAATTGATTTGTATTCCGTCAGCATCCACGTTGTCAGTCAGCTCACGAATCAGATTACTGCCATCAAGGCCCAAATTACCTGCCCTAACTGACTGACAAGCTGACGGAATGACGCGTCATTGACAATATGAATGAAAATTGATAAATTATGTATTATTATGTTGGATTTATCAGAACTGTGGCTTACGCCAGATGTTTTTTGATTGCAGATCTCTCTGTGATTATATCATTGCGTCTGAGTTCCGTGAGTGTGTGAACCCAGGACCTCACATCCTGTGCGCTTGCGATCACTTAGACTAACAAGGATGTCTAAATGATTTTTTTTTAATAGCTAGCGAAAGGACTGGCAAAAGACAGAATTGTGTGGAAAAGGGAGACTGCGCTACAGTGGAACAATGCAGCCTAGATAAATAGATAGAATAGCGTCAGAAACTATCCCACGGCCACATAGTATAGACGCCAAGCACATGAAGCTACCCGAAACTGTCAAATTTTCCCAATCAACCTTGAACCTAATGCTTTAGCGATAAAGTTGAAAATCTATTAAAGAAATTCGACAGATTGTTGCAGCTTGATGTGCGGGCGTTGGCACGTTGCCGTGGTTTAACCCCACCGGCTTTGTACACACACGTTTTTCTTGCCGTGAAAAACTACGGTGCGGTGCGGGAGATATTATAATGCACAAGTGTGTGTGCAGACACAAGTGCAGTCTTTCTTCCCTCACTCTCATAGTCCGGTGGGATGGCAATCCGACACGACCGGAGAGAGATCAGGCGCAGGACCAACGGCTTAACGTGCTTTCCGAGGCATGGGGGTATCACACCGTCAACTTCCAAATTCCGTGCTATTACCGTGCGTGCGTGCGTGCCGTGCGCTCGTGCGTGCCGTGCGCTCGTGCGTGCCGTTCGCAGAAATTCTTAATGGATAAACCCAATGAAACTTTGCTGGTAATCGAACCCCACGCTCAGCAGTCACGCTTGTGACTTCGAGACCAACAGCCCATTAGACTGGCAGGTACAACACACAGCATAAATGAATTATGAGAGTATAAAAGAAATTACATTGCTTAAATCCCAATTACCATTTAAATATTTCGCATATGAATATACAAAGCTTTTAACAAAAGCCCTTAGTTACATAAAAATAAGGCTTCAAACATACTTCTTTTTATAATGAGCCCTTGTTTAATTGAATTGTTGAGCAAAGAATTTCAGGGGCTCGTTGCAAAATTAATAGCCGCCCGGGTCGGTCGAAGGTAAAGCTTGCTGGTGTACTGGTGCCCATCCATTACATATCCGTTAAGCCGTTGCTTTCGATACCCATTCGTAGATCTTTGACAGTCATTACGGGTCTAGTCAGAAGCCAAAAAGTCTAACAAGCAGTCTTACTAACGGGAACCGTCTTACCTAGTAACTGGGTTCCGGAGGTCAGTCGCTCTATGTAAATCTCGCTATGTTGCATTTTACCGTCTGGACGAAAACAGAGTATAAAAGGTGAACGAAGTATAAGCCTATATATCCGTGCCGGACGGCGCGTTGTGTTCCACGCGCGCCTCAAAGAGATGTCAGCAGAGGACGTGGCCCGATAGGGCCGAAGCCTGCCAGGGCGGCGGGATCGTCCTAAAGGGTTACCGCTGCCCTGGAACAGAAAGAGCTAAGGAAGGAACACGGGTGGGTTTTCGTCCGTAAGAGTCTGACACTCCCTTCCGCTCTACCCAGACCGGCAGGGGTCATTTGATGATTTCCCATACAAAAAAAAAAAATACAAAAAAAAAAGTATAAGCGTATGACCCAGAATTCGTATACTCGTAATTTTTCACAAATAAAATAAAAATATCTCTTTTTTTACCTTCAATCCTTTGGTTGAGTGAAGGAATTTATGTGGCTACGAAATCAATTAAATTTTTCGAGCATACTTACAATAGGGTGCATTAAAATTAAATTTTTATGTTATTTGTATATTTTTGCTTTTTTTTTGGGACAATAAATTAATTTTCTGTGCCATAGGCTTCTGCTGCGTTCACCGTTTATACCCAGTTTTTGTCCAGACGGCAAAAAATTCAACCGGTATAATAATAGGTATGTGTTTGTTGACTAAGGGCTGATTTTTCCAGATTTTCCATCGCCAGATAAGTTTTATTCGAGGAATAAAATTGACGTTTGACAGTTTTTGTATGAAATAACTGTCAAAATTTCAAAATTATTCCTCGAATAAAATTATCAGATGATTGAAAAATCAGCCCTTACACAAATTATATTCAGAGAATAAATAATAATGTGTAAAAATTTATAAAAACAAATGCTATTTTTAAAAACAGATAGACGTATAATAAATATTCAATAATAAGGACATATAATAAATATTTAATAATTAGGAAAATCATAAAACCGCTCTTCCTCTCTCCTACCTATTAGTTGGTGTCGTTGGGTTCGCATTTTCATTGTTTGCCACCGACTTCCGAAATTAAAGTTATTTTTCACTTTGTGGTGTCTTTTTTGGTAGTCGGTTGTTTTCAGTAATTTTGGTTAAAAAACCAAACTACTGAACCGGTTTTAATTTTGCGCGGAACCATAATTCTTTCATTTTTAGGGTTCTGTACCTCAAAATGAAAAACGGAACCCTTATAAGATCACTTCGTTGGCCATCTGTCTGTCCGTCTGTAAATACTCTTTTGGGTACTTCCTGTTGACTTAGAGTCATGAAATTTGGCAAGAAGCAACGTCATGCAGCACAAGTAAAGGATTAAAACTGACAACCGTAAAGAAGATACATACCTAAAGTCTCAGTTACTCCGTATAACATCAGCTATCTGCCAGTGAAAGTGAAAGTCCCGTGAAAATCCCGCCGTTTCGGAGGCGTTCTTGCTTGCTTCATTTGTTTGAAAAATTCGTCGGCTATGAATGTTGCTGAACTGTCAAAATGAAATACATAGCAATTAGTTAATGTGTTTTGCAATTACTCTGCTGTTCTGCTATAATTCTCATCTTAGCAATAAACTTGTGCTAGGAGTGGGTTAATTTAAACATGTACCTTCGAGGAGCAATGTACGGGATTCGTAATTATTTTACCGCTTAAATTAATTAAGGTTGAAATACAGAGGTGAGTAAACTGAACGTAAAAAAATATACATAAAGACACCCGCTCTTCTCATGAAGAAGAGCGGGTGAAGGTAGGAAGGTAGGCAGAATCTACAGAACCTCCCTCCCTCCCTCCCTCCTTCCTCCTCTTTCCTACTTGATCTATGCTGTGCCCGACAGAGTCCATAATTGTAACTAATAATTATTTCCCTACCAACTATAATATTATACATTATGATAAAGAATTGAGAATTGAACACCATCTGCTATGATCCTTGCATACCTATGCGCGATAGTTTTTGTTAATCCTATAATTCGCCGACAACGATATTTTTATTCGTCAGTTTTACGGTACATTACTTACACATTCCATGGTCGGTTTTTACACTCAAGCTCACTTTCATTTTGAAAAGACCTTCAGATGATAAAAAAATACAGCATCCGATTAAACAACGCTGGAGCGTTGAATGATACGATTTTACGCTTTTTAACCTTAGCCCGTTTCCGCGTTTACATAATATTTAAAAAGAACCACATTTATATTTTTTTTCCTTGTGTGTTGATTTAAGTTTAAAATTCGTATTTTATTTCAAGTGAAACAGTTCCAGGTAACACAGTATTTGATTTCCGCTGCCTGCATTTAAATCTTTCCTAATATATACATACATCATTATGTACATATACTAATAATAAAGCGGAAGAGTTTGTTTGTTTGTTTAAACGCGCTAATCTCTGAAACTACCAGTTGGATTTAAAAATTATTTTTTCATTTGATAACCCAATAGGCTACTTTCCTAAAAAAATCTAATTAGTCCGTCAGTTAGATTATCAAAACATAGTGAACCCGTATTTTTTTTTATCAATCATAAAAAAAATTATGAAGATATCACCCGTTAAAGTTCCGCATGACGTCACGCCTTGCGACACTTTTTAGCACGGCGTGACGTCACGACCAAATTCCATACTCCCAAATTTTGACGCGCTTTATATTTGTCATTTTTTGTTTGATTGACAAAAGAAAAAATACATATTGTCTATTATTTTTCGATAATGTAACTGACGGACTAAATATAATAATAATTTTTTTACCCAGGAAACTGCCCTATTCTTAAGGAAGACGCTATTATACGCTATTTAACATCACGCTCAGTCCCTTAGAAGCCAAGCAATTTGAAAAAAAAGTAAGAAAAAACGCTAACCGAAAACGGAGTGAAAGCGTGGGTGGGCAATGCGATGCAACTGGGTGAGTCAGGGAACAAGAAATTTAATTCATTTTATTTTTGTATGTTTGCAACACTGGTTCTTAGTTCCTTCCATATTACATTCCCAAGCGCGTAACAAAAATTTGTAATATACTTTTAGGTTTCATTTTCAGCATCTTTTATTTAATCGTTTACAGCTTCTCATCGCTAGGGGAACTCAAATAATTACTCATAATTTAAAATATAAATACCCTAGAGTGCTGTTAATAAAGCAAAATATTGATATAACCAACTTCAAAGCTAAATATTTCTATGAAAGATGTAAAAGGTAAATAGTATCCCGTAATAATGCCTGTCTGCGTAAAAATGTTTTCTCTTCTATTAAACATTTTTAAAGACGCGACTGTTGAGGATTCTAATGAAACTGTTTATGTTTTGAATCGTTTATTTTTTATTAACTGCGCCCCGCGGTTTCACCCGCATAAGTTTCGATCCCGTGGGAATATTGGGATAAAAAGTATCCTATGTGTTAATCCTGGTTATAAACTATCTGTGTGCCAAATTTAATCCAAATGCTTTCAGTAGTTTTGGCGTGAAAGAGTAACAAAAATCCATCCATCCATCCATACAAACTTTCGCATTTACTATAATATTAGTAAGATTTGATGAACAAGTAAAAATGGACGATGAAAGTTTACCTCGAATGTTGACTTCGCGTAGACCGCAAACTTGTAGCACTGCTACGCCTGCTACGAAATTCGTAGCGTCGCAGCACTTCTAGCTACTAACTACTACGCTTTATTGTTGGATTGAAAGTTCTTTGAAGAAGCGAAATCAATACAACATTGTATACATATAAAAAAACTCACTGACCAACTTATGAACGCCCAGCCAATACCCTTGGACCTAGAAAGCTGAAATGCACAGAGGTTTCTTCAATTATGTAGACAAGGAATAAGAGTTTTTCGAACATTCAATTGGATAAAGAATTCACTGGCAGACAGTGTCTGACTAACTGTTAGTCGTTATTATAAAAAACTTTGTCTGGGATCCAGGATGAAAAGAAGTCCATGTTCTTCTCCAGGTCATATTCCACCTATTTGCCCATCCAAATCCATCATCATCATCTGCCTATAGCAGTCCATTGCTGGACATAGGCCTCTCCTATTGCACGCCATTCAACTCGATTTTTGGCAACTCCTATCCAACGACTACCAGCCATCCTGCGAAGGCATCGCTCCACCTAGCCTGCGGGCGTCCCACCTTACGTTTACCGATTCGCGGTCTCCACTCTAGAACACGTCTACCCCAAGGGCCATCGGTTCTACGGCTAATAAGGCCGTCCTATTGCCACTTCAACTTGCTTATTCTGTGAGCTATGTCGACAACTTTGGTTCTCTGCCGGATCACCTAGTTGCGGATTCGATCCCTCAGAGAGACTCCAAGATAGCCCGCTCCATAGCTCGCCTCCAAATCCGTTCAACCGTTTTAGCGTGAAAACACACTCACTTTCGCATTTGTAATATAGGTTAGGATTGATAGTAAATCCGTTTACGATAAAACCAAAATCGTTTCAATCGAAAATAAACATATCATATTTAAGCCATTATTCAATTTGACTGAAAACTTAATCCAAAAATCCCCACGACGTGGATACCGCCCAATAAATGTACCTCGTTTATGAATTTCAGCAGCTTGTTTAATGAAAATTTTAGTAAATTGGTTGGACAGGTCTATCCATGAATTTTATGATTAGCAAAGTTAATGCTGTCACTTTACTCGCTGTTTAGCTGTTTATGAAATTTGTTTTTAATGTAGCTATTTAAACTTGCTAGTAGATTTTACTGTTCCGTACCTCAAAACGAAAAACAGAACCCTTATAAGATCGCTTAGTTGTCCGTCAGCCTGTCCGTCAGTCATGATCCTTTTTCTCATCCAGCAAAATCCTAAACCTATTTTTATTCCAGCTATCATCGCTCATCATCATCATCGTTATCAGCTTTTAATCTTGCCAGGTATACATTTCTGTTACTGTTAATTGCCATCCTACTGTCACGGCCAGAGGCCTGTCCCCTTGATGTCTAGTTCTTTAGATCCAAGGCTAATGTGGACCACTGGTCGATTATTTTCTACAGGTCGTCCCGCCACTTCTACGGGGTCAATACATTCATAATCAGTCTATAATGTTCCTGGGACACAGGCCTCCTCTCTTTGAGAGGGAGTGGGCCGTAAAATGTACATATCCACCACGCGGGCCCAGTGCGGGTTGGTAGATGTCAGATGTCTTCGAATTTTTGGTTCTAAGACATGGCGGTTTCCTCACGATGTTTTCCTTCACCGTTTTGAGAGCAGTGGTGATGAAATAATTTACACAAAGTAAAGCGTCTGTCTGGGTTCGAACCAACGACCTACAGCTCGTAAGTCGGGACTCATACCACTGTGCCACCACTGCTCAATACATTATTCAAATTTAATTATTAAAACATCCTTTTACAAGGTCGTTCTCAAAGCGAAATACGATAAAATTTAAAGTGCTTATCTGTAAAAACGAGCGACCGACAGTGACCACCTCATCTTATATTTAACGTCACAAAAGGTAGTTGTGAATTGTATAAATTATTGTACCCTTTTTCTGGCAAATATTTCAACAGTTGGTTAAGGGGAGTTCGATCACAAATGTTGTGTGAGAAACATTTTCTTTAAACGCAGTTAAAGTTCTATGTATTTTTTTTTTTTGTTGCTTTTATTGTGTTTTAGGCGGCTCGTGGACAACAGCCGCACGTGTCGATCGACGTTTAAGCTACGCTTGCCGCGGTCGGTTCTTGGATGGGTTACCATCCATTACGTATTCAAGAGACCTCTATGCCTCGTAAGGCACGTAAAGTCGTTGGTCCCGGCTGTCATTCGTAGATCTTTGACAGTCGGTACGGGTATTCAGAATCCCGAAAGTCTGACCACCAGTGTCACCAAGGGGTATCGTGTTACCCAGAAAGTGGTTTGTGGGTGTAAGACAGGCAGTCATTCCATGTAAAATAATGGCTGCCTCCGGTTAGACTGGAACCCGACCCCAACATAGTTGGGAAAAGGATAGCGGGCCTATTAATTTCCATCAACTTGGCACAAATCTGGACTTGGTGCTGCTACTGAGAAATTCCTGATCGAAAAACCCAATAACACTTTGGCCGACCTGGAAATAACACTTTGGCCAATAACACTTTGGCCGACCTGGAACTCGAACTTAGGACCTCATGTACAGCAGTAGTGCTAGTGACCACTGTACCAACGAGGCATCAGAATTAAGATTTAAGTCATACATTACAATTTATAACATGTTATACATTGCCAGCTGACGACACGGTTGGCGCAGTGGCTGAGCGATCAACTGCTGCGCTGCGTGTCGCGGGTTCGATTCCCGCACGGAAAAAAATATTTGTATTGCCTACAGGTAGTTGTTCCGGGTCTGGTTGTTTGTATATGTGAGTTTATATGTTTGTAAACGCACCCACGATACAGGAGTAATTCCTAGTATGGGGCAACGTTTTTTTTTTTAAAGAAAAAGAAATGAAAGCTCTTAGCACTTCAAAAATAAACTCCCGAATCTTAATGAGCACAATAAGTAATGCGCAAGACTTTGTAATTATTAGAGGATTAATAACATGCTCTCATCCCTAATAAGGCACCTGCTCCACCGCCGACGATTAACGACAAGTGTTGGCATAACGGCTAAAGTTGTGGCGAGATAATACTTCCCTACCAAACCCATTCGTTCCATCTGATGAAAATCTCGCACCTGGACAAAATGTTGCCTTGGCTTAGTGGCTAGTATGCATCAGCGTTGCCAATTTTTTTTTCGGGCAAAACGGGATTTTGTACCGTAAAATAATCGGGCTTCTTTCGTCGGAAATGGGACAAAAAAATGTACATATTCAGTAGGTACTTAGTTTTTTATTACTCATCCTTTTGATACTCGTTCATAGCCATTAAAATGTATTTTAATGAAAATACTCTACTTTACAATACTAATAATATTAACTGTCTGGTTTGTCCTGTAAGGCAGTTAAGTCTTAAGAGGAATATAATATAAATAAGTAATACATTACTTAGGATTAATATATTTATTTTTCTATCCCCGAAAAGCGGAACTGAGCCCATTCCGCGAGTGACAATTAATTTTGGGTTAAAAATCCGGACGTCCCGCCAAAATCGTGACGTCTACCACACGATGGTATGCATCACACGACCGATATGGCGTCCTTTGATATTGGCGACCGTGGCCGAAATACGGTCTGGAGGACTTTTTACCGATAGTTATTTGTACGTGTCCTGAGCGAGAAAATCTATAGCCAGGACTCGCTTTCTCGTCAGCGATGGGACAGGTGCCTTAGGGTAGATGATACTTAAGGGTGTGGTCCCAAATTAATATGGACCGACTGTTGCTCAGTATTAAATTATTCATGGGCTTTTAAGTGTTGGAATCTGGGTCTAATTTATAATGTGGTGTTAATTTTGTCAACAAGGTTTGTTAGGTAATACATTAGTACTTTGTAACAATAGGGAAAAGCTGCTGAAACAGAGAATGACTGATCGGATTGTTGTATTTTAAGTCATCCTTATACATAGACGGGTTAGGCTACGCTTGCCACAGTCGGTTCGTGGATGGGTGACCATTCATTACAGATCGAGATCCCTCCGTGCCTCAAAACCACGTTAAACCGTTGGTCCCGGCTATCATTCGTAAATGTTTGACAGTCGTTTCGGGGGGCCTACCCAAGGGGCATCGTGTTACCCAGAAACTGTGGAAGTCAGATAGGCAGTCGCTCCATGTAAAATACTGGTATTCAGCTGCATCCGGTTAGACTGGAAGCTAACCCCAACATAGTTGGGAGAAGGTTAGGCAGATTAACATCCTTATACAGGGTGGCAGGGACATCGACGCGCAAACTGTAACCATGTATTCAGCACATGACTTTAGACCCCATAGCGTCGAAATTTTTCGTCGGTTATTAAAAAAAAAAAAATCTGTTTCATAGAAAAGTGCAATACCTACGCGGTCAAAACGTATGGAATAGCAATATTTTACACAAGCATTAGGTTGCTTAGCTTGGGACAAATGGTGCTGTGTGAAATGTCCAGGGATATTATTATTATTATTATAGTGTGGTGAGTAGGTATCACATTAAGGTCTGAGTTTTCCAACGCCAGTTAATTTTATCAGAGGAATAATTTTGATTTTTTTTTTTAGTTCTTCCATACAGTAACAGTTAGGGCTCATTTTTCAATCGACCGATAATTTTTATTCGCGGTACAAAATTGACCTCTGACAGTTTTTGTATAGAATAACGGACCTGAACTTATTTGCCGTTGGATAAATCCGCCCTTGGATCTCATTTTTCAATCGACAAATAATAATTTGTAAGTAATATTTTTTTTTTTTTTTTGTAAAAATAGAACACTGAATGTTTTAAAAACAAAATAAATAGCTTTATAATTGGCACGAAATAAACCAGGCTTGATAATAAGGCACACGCACGGGGCGATGGTATCAACAATTCAACACAAACTTTATGGTATTGTTACCAAATAATCACCAATTAAGTTTAATGTAGACGAAAAAACCGGCTAAGTGCGAGGCGGACTCGCGCACCGAGGGTTCCTTACAATTTAAAATTATTAAAAATATTTTTATTATATGATGTAACTAATACTTTACGGTTTTCGCAATTTTTCGTTTATTTGTGCTATAAGGCGTTGCTTCGTACCAAATCTCAAGATTCTGAGTTCACGGGAAGTACCCTGTAGGTTTTGCCTGGCATAAAACGTTGCAGTAAAGTCAAACGCCGTTGTTTATGGCAATTAAGAAGAAATCCTAATAACGATAACTTAAATAAATATAGAAATTATTCACGAAAACTTAAAAAAATTATAAATTTAACTCGTAAAGCTAAAAATAACCATAAAATTTTAACATCCACAAATAAATCAAAGGATACGTGGAAAATCATAAAGGAGAATAAATATCGCTCACCCACTGAAAGCATTAATGAAATAAAGGAAAATGGTATTACATTAACAAATCCCAGTAAAATTGCAAATGCATTCAACGAGTATTTTGTAAATCAACCACGAATACTTTCAAGCACCACAAAGTCTAAACATAACAAGTACCCACACGTGGACCATCCCTTGTTTAGTCAGTCCATGTTTTTAGCCCCTACCACCCCATACGAAGTACATCGTATTATTCTAGACTTAAAAAATAAAACTAGCGTCGGGTTTGACGACATTTCTACAAAAGTTTTAAAATTCGTGTCACAAATAATATCAGGTTATATTAGCCATATAATAAACTTATGTATTTCGTCTGGAATATTTCCTGAAAGATTAAAACTGACTATTATAAAACCGCTATTCAAAAAAGGAAATAAATCTCACATGCAAAATTATAGACCTATTGCGCTCATACCTGTTATATCACAGATATTTGAAAAAGTAATCTACCGATCCTTACAGTCCTACCTAACAAAAAATAAAATTTTAGCAAAGGAACAGAAAGGATTCAGACAAAACATGACAGTGAATGTAGCAATTTATGATTTTCTTAATATTGTAGTGCCAGATATGGACAAAAGAACCGGAACCAGTGTAATATTTATGGATATGACGAAAGCATTCGACCTAGTAGACCACGATATATTAATAAATATGCTCAATATGTATGGAATAAGAGGAAATGTACTCTCGTTAATAAAATCCTACCTTAGTAATAGGAAACAATTCACAGAAATCAGACGAATTTGTAAAAAGACCAAGAAATAAATTAAATATATATCTGAAGTATATACAAATTCTTATGGCGTGCCACAAGGCAGCGTGTTAGGCCCTCCGCTTTTCCTTGTGTATATAAATAACTTTCCTAGACACGTGAATCATCCAATGATTCTTTTTGCTGATGACAGTACATTAGTAGTAAGACAACTAGATGAGAATAACCGCGAGACAGAAATAAAAAATGCATTGAAACAATCGACTGAATGGCTTGACCAAAATAATCTTATCTTAAATTTAAGTAAAACTAAAATTATAAATTTTCGACAAAGAACTGCTTTTGCTGCGTCTGATATAATTTTTAATAAGGAAACAATTGAAGCAGTTTCAAGCACTAAATTTCTAGGCCTAACAATTGACTACAAATTGAGTTGGAAAGAACATACAGCTCTACTAATAGCACGACTTAGTAAATATTCATTTGTTTTATATAAACTTAGCAAAGTAGCCAATAGATCAGCAGTCGTTGCCGCCTATTTTGGTTATGTTGATTCCATACTTCGCTATGGTATAATTTTTTGGGGCAACTCCTGTGAAAAAACCTCTGTTTTCAAGGCACAAAAACGTTGTTTAAGGTCCATATGCAGTTTGAAATCGATAGATAGTTGTAAGCCATATTTTATTGAGCTCAAAATATTAACATTACCATGTCTCTATATATATGAAGCCGCAATTTTTGTAAAGAAAAATATTGAACTATTTCGCAAAAAAACAGAACATCATCCTAAATCAATAAGACAAGTTTATCGTCATGAATTGTACTTAAGGCCTTCAAAAACCGCCCTCATGCACAATAGCATACTGTGCATGGCACCTAAAATCTATAACAAATTGCCTAATTCTATTAAAGATTATAATTTATTGCAGTTTAAACGAAAATTATATAATTTATTAATCCAAAAATGCTATTATTCAATTACTGAATTTCTTTCTGACAAAAATATTTAATTGACAATTTTATTATTTATTTATCTGACATTACTTTATATAGCTTCATGTACTTTGCATAATAATATAATATATTTAATTAATAATGAACGAATTTTCATAAAAAAGTGTAAGCCCAATGGGTAGTTTTTTGAGCACAATGTTGTATTTTATAAGACCATGTAACCTCACCAAAAAACACACTTAATAAATGATTTGATTTGATTTGATTTGATTCCCTTGCGAGTGTCGAAAATTTGCGGAAATTTGTGGCATAAACGACGTATCTTTTGATTGCGTTGGCTTAGAAGTTTGATTTTTCAGAGCTCCAAGGGTCAGTAAATCTGAGTATTTGATATAAATTCCATGCTTGATACCTCCACGCGTTCCTGAGAAAAAGGGTATTGACAGACAGACGGACGGACGGACAACAAAGTGATCCTATAAGGGTTCCGTTTTTTCCTTTCCAGGTAAGGAACCCTAAAAAAGGTACCACGGCTAGAATGTTCATTGTTACTAATTATTTTCATTTTGTATGTTTGAAATGCGTAATGACGACTAATATGTAGTTTTAATTAATGTTATAACATAGTCGTCACACTTTATAGTAGGTAAACTTCCATAGTTGGTATTTCCGTGTTCCCAAGAATATAACCCATATTATATGGAAATATAAACTTCCTACATCCGTGTGTGCCACCCCTTAAAACCTGCTACGCAATTGTTCGCTCGTGAACATTGTTCTTTATTGCTATTTCGTATTCGACGACCTTATAGAAATCCTTCTTATTCCTCAATCCGATTTCGCCACAGAATAAATAAATGAAAAGGTACTCGCTTAAAATATTGAGGTCACAAGAGCTACTGCTGAGCATGAAGGCTCGTCGGGCAGTGTTACCTATTAAATTATTCCATTTACCTATTGAATTATTTAATTTACGTATTAATTTATTCCATTCACCTATTGGGTTATTCCATTTACCTATAGAGGCATGAGGAACAGGGTGTAAAGTTCACACATCCTCTCAAGGGAGGATCCTCCGACCAGACGGGTAATTTGACTGGTGGGCTACGGCCCGATGATTGATGTCGGGACGTTGTATATATGCTAGTCGCACGGTTAACTCTGCTTGCGCGATGCAGGATTTTTGGGTGACGTCAGTGTGCTGCGGAGTCCGCATGTGGCGATGTAGATACTGCTACATACTCGTACCTAATGGGTTATTCAGTTAGGAATTCTCAGTAGCAGCATGGTATTTGTATGTGTACCCGCTTGATAGCAATAGGCTCGCATCCTATTACATGGGAACTGAAACATAAATGTCGAAGTTTTGAGTTTTGTAGCATATATACAACGTCCCAAAATCAATCGTCGGGCAGTAGCGCACCAGACCCAATACCCGTCTGGTCGGAGGATCCTCCCTTTTTTTCGGAGGATGGGTGAACTTTACACCCTGTTCCTCATACCTCTATACTACTATAAGTACACCTCTTTCTAACCCTTCAGGGAAAACAGTTATATATTTCATAGTGTTTATTGTGCAACAGTACAATTATCGCTAAACCGATATTATTGTGACAGTTTAAGCCTACCTACGTCAAAATTGTCTGAGTCCTGTCCTGCCTCCTGCCCACAGTCGCGTTGTTCATTGTGTCGATAAATCCTCGACAAAATTGGGTCAAGTAGTCTTGATTTATGCGAGAACATTGCCATCTGTTTCCTAAGTATTTGATTGGTACATTTGATATAATTGGAAACAAAACCAGTTTTATCTGGGCTCTTAGTGTATTGAAACATCGTGCTACGCTAGGCCAGTCAAAGTTTTTTTAAATCCTTTATTTACAATCTAGCCAAATACGCAATTTATGTTTATGGCATACGAGTACATAATAATGTACTCGTATGTCATTGTCACTATTATTTCTACAGTTTTTACACTACACTAACTTAAGGTTTTGCTCGTTTTAGTCTTCGCACTCTTTTTTTTGGTCTAACAGCTGCATTGCCTCGATGTTCACATGTCGGTGGAGTCAGTGTTCATGGGTCTCAGCAAATTTTTCATTCTTCAGCCTTCCTCAAGAATTGGGTGATCAAATTAAAAAATAAATTTTAAATCTAACCGGAAGTTTCAGAGATTAGCGTGTTCAAAGAAACAAACAAACTCTTCAGCTTTATAATTAGTAGATACTATTTATAGATACCAGTAACACTACGTTTATTTATATATTTAAGTATGCATGCACACGTCACGTTGCAGTATAAAACGGATTTACATCCGTCACTTCACACATTCAGGTCCAGTTGAAAACCAGCGTCAGGCACTAGTTGTCTGGCATTTTTGCTGAACTGGGCCTTTTGGCGCAGAATTAAGCAGGCACACTGTCTTGCTTAATTCTTACATCGGACTTCACATTTTTTATTTTATTGTTTGTTTTATCTGATTTATGTATCTGGTGTATTGTGTCTTTTAATTTGTGCCAAATAAATGTATTTTCTTTCTTTCTTTACCTAGAAGAGACATGGCCGCCACACAATGGCCGCAATGACGGCTATCGTGGAAATGATGT
Organism: Apamea crenata; assembly: GCA_949629185.1. NCBI lineage: Eukaryota > Metazoa > Arthropoda > Insecta > Lepidoptera > Noctuidae > Apamea > Apamea crenata. The sequence continues at coordinate 3,911,444 of OX451375.1, forward strand.
TAGCGGGGTTTGATTTTACGGTGTCAAAAAACGCTCTCTCAGAAAATACATAAATTGAAGACGTGTAGCGGTAACTACAACGCCACATGCGACGCGTCATACTGCATCGACGTCACGCAAAATCCTGCATCTCGCAATCAGAGTTTACCGCACAACTAGCATACATACAATGGCAATGGCCCGACTTGAATCATCGGGCAGTTGGCGGTCAGACATATCACCCATTTGGTCGGAGGATCCTCCCTTTTATATGAAGGATGAGTGAACTTTACACCCTGTTCGTCATACCTTTATAGACGCTATGTTGGAATCACCGGTATTTTTAGCTTTAATTTGTTGACATGTCATTTGACAACAGAGTACCTGAAATGAATATTGGTTTTCAGAAAACCGGAGATTGGGTAACGGTATAATCTCCTATCTATTTATCTATACATCGTTTAATGTGAGATTTTCGTCATAAGTGCCATTTTGCTGTCTGTTCAGAAATATTCTGATCTGAGAGTTTCTTTGAAGAATTTATTCGTTAAATGGCCATTACAAAAGTTTTCCATAACAAAGTTGGACTACTGTATTTTTTACTCTGTGTACTACAGGCGGTCTCGAATCAGTTTAGAATCCAAACTTCATTGCTTATTGAACGATCACATTGAATTTGGTTTAGTAGTCACCATTGTTATAAGATCTCTTTTCAATTGATATCGTTTTTGGAATGAGTGCGGATGTTATGGAAAGCGGAAAGAATGACTTCAAAATTCATTAGGTATGGTGTTGTTAGTATATAATTTCTATATTTTGCGTACTTTATTTAATATTTTAGGGTGTGCTGTTTCCTTTTTCCGTGATTTTTAAAGTAACAAAGACAAACTAAAGAAAATAAATGGGTCGTAAAGATAATGCGTTGTGTTTCGTGTCAAATGTCTATAGCGTGAGTTCGGAGTATTTGATAGTGGAGTCGTAAATCTCGTCAATGTAGCCTCTTGATCAAACAAGTAATAACCATTCATAAAACCGAATGTATGCATGTAAAATACCTAGTATTTTGATATGGCTTATCAATGAGTATTAAGAGCGTTGACAATGTACGGCATTTCATACAAACTTTCAAGTCCTTGTTTTTCGAAATGCATGAACCGATTTTAATGAAAAGTTTGTTAAGAACATGTAAACACGTGAACGTGTGAACGTGTGTGTTTGTGAACATGTGTATAGATATATACATTGCTACTAACTTAGTCTTAAGATATTTAATATGCTACTAACAAAGCATGGACATTACCTAGTCTGAAATAAACATTTTTATTTTATTTTTTTATTATTATTAGGCTTCCAGACTCCTAACAAAAGTCTGAGAAAACTAAGATGAGGAACATCTGTGAGCCATTTTTACGTTAATGGTTCTGAACAATTTAGGTGCGTAAAAAATGAATAGCCACTTTCTGGTAAAACCTAGCTAACATTGTTTCGGCAAAAACCATTCCTGCTAAAACTATCGCTCTTAGCGATAATAATAATAATAATAAAGAAATTTATTGACATAAAAAAACAGTTGTTACATACTTTGATTGAAGCCCTGACTTCTGAGCTAGGTAGCAACCTGTGTTACAGTCTTCGCCCATTTGTGGTACAATTAATAACAATGTGCAATAAAACAATATAAAAATATAAGAAAAAGAAAAACATCATAAGGGAACGAAATGTAAGATGCACACATACTCTTAGGTATACAAAATCTTTGTGTGTGTATGTGTGTGTGGGGGTGTGTTTGTGTTTGTGTGGGGGTATATGTGTGTGTATGTGGGTGAGTGTGGATTGTTTTATGAGTACTGATTCTGTAATAGAACTTCCGTCTGGTGGTAATCAAGTGTTTGAAGCCATGCGGAGATTTTTAATAAGCGATAAGACCGCCCATTGTGTCACCCTTTGTAAAATTTATATTTTTCTTTGTCTGTTATTTATTTATAGTGTGCATAAAGAGTATTCTATTCTAAAACTACTAAATGAAAGGTGCTACAGATCGAATGCCTCCATCAATCGTGTATCATCAAGTTCTGAGTTGAACTACACGATTACTGAGAAATGCGTGCACCAACTGGACAGGTCCACTTATATCTGTGAGGTTCTTTCCTGTAAAGACTATCTCAGACAAGAAAAAAAAAAAAAAAAAAAAAAAAAAAAAAACGACAAGAACCTGCAAGGACCTCTTTAGGCCTGACCAAGACCGAGCAAAAAGAGACTACGACCTCTGCGTTTGTTTTCGTCTCTCTTCTTAGAGTAAACGGTTACAAAACACCAAAATTATTTAATTTTGACGCGTAAAAGTGTTTACCTTAATAAATATCATTCATCGCCAGCCTATATCAGTTGGGAATAGGCTGTTTGCTTACTAAAGTCATATTATGTGTGTGTTGTTCTGTGTGATAGTGTTGTTAGTGGTATTCCTCATGATCATTAGCCTACAGCTGCTGGCCATAGGCCGCTCCTCGGCACGCAATTCAGCTCGATTCTCGGGAACTCTCATTCAGCTCGATTCTCGGGAACTCTCTTTCAGCTGCTACCAGCCACCCTGCGAAGATCGTTGCTCCAACTAAAATCAGGGCGTCCTTCCTTATGTTTGCTGATTCGCGGTCTCCACTCAAGAACACGTCTACTACAATGGTCATCGGTTCTACGGCTAATATAGCTGGCCTATTGCCACTTCAGCTTGCTTATTCCGTGACCTATGTCGACAGCTTTGGTTCTCTGCCAGATCCCCTCATTCCGGATTCTATGCCTCAGTGAGACCAATATTAAAACTCCTAAAATAAAAATTAATTCACGCTTTACCTTACCAGGTTTTGAACACGGCAATGTACCGCCTAAAAAGCGGGTCTCTAATCTTAATTGAAGTCAATTCTCCAATACAAACAACTTAGTAGAAAAAGCAAATTAAAAACCTTCCTTCAAAGTGGGGAAGCAGATAATCCTTGTAACAGCGCGAGAGCCTATACATTACCAACGGCAATAAATTTCACACTGACAAGGTTACCGCGCGAACGGAGCGAGAAATTAAAACGCAAGTCCCACGCCTACGCGTCACGGTATAAGGAAAGAGGTATTATGTATCTCTATACCTTTTTAAGGGTAGGTATTACTCTTAACAAATCCGGACTTCAATATGCTTTTATTTTTTGACCGATTTAAAACAGAGTGGTCCTTATTTCGATGAGGTTTTTTTGTTTGCGTATGCTTTTTTTAATGTTTTGTTTTTAATAATATTAACATAATAATTATATAAACATATTATTTTAAGCTAATTATCTATAACTAATATTAATAATATCAAAAAACAAAAGTCATTTATTCAAATTAGGCTGACAATCGAACATCAAAATTACAAAATACATATTATATTTTACACAGCTGTGCAACACTGTGCAGATAAAAAAGAGGGAATACGTCCAGTCTTAAGGTTTCACTGAGTATCGAGAGTATCTTTTTCTTGGAAAAACACGCCTTTTGTCAGAGGTATGACACGATGGGAAAAAATGTTGCTGATATTTTCAAAGAGACAATTCATAACAGTTATTCGCAGAAATTGGCCCCAATAGACCTTTATGTTAGGTATTCAATCGAACTTGTCCTTTTCGCAGTCCTTGTGACAGTAAAATATTTTCTCTTCCTTTTTTTTCTGTTTAACATGGAAAATATATACGTAGAGCAGAGGTGGGCCAGTGATAACAGCCGCGAGTTACGAGTTGTAGGTCGTAGATTCGAACCCAGACAGGGCACTTTACTTTGTGTAAATTATTTCATCACCAATGCTCTCAAAACGGTGAAGAAAATTAACGTGAGGAAACCGGCATGTCCATGGAAAATATGGCAGAGAAATACTAACTCCTACCTCATCGCGGAATATAAGCATGACGTTATGTTATGATTAAAGTTCAATCGTATAATATTCCAGTTACTCTACTTTAAGCACATTCAATCATGTAGATATAATAAGCACACACACATATGTATATGTAGGACCTCCCCCCTGGGACCGCACATGGAACATAAACACATCTGGCGAAGTGTGGGTGTACAAATATTTACACCGCTGCTTAACCCTCCGGTAATATAGGCGTGATGTTATGTTATTTTTACTAAAAGCTCTTTTAATATTTAATGTGTAAATCGGTATATCGGGAGCACTTTGTAGATTATCTCACAAATGAGAAAATGTATGAGAACTCGTGTCCGTGTTTTGTCGTCTTGTTATATGTTACGAATTTCGGTGATATGTAATCAAGATCTCATCGAACGTATTACGCTGTTCCAATCCTGAACAGTAATTGGTATTTGTCAATGAATCATGAGTATATCTAAGGTACATACATACTTTATTTATTTATTTAAACTTTTCTTAATGCCTTAGGCATTATTTACCAGTCAACCAAGTCTGGTGAAGCGATTAGATGGCAGGTGCTTTGGTTGAGAGGAAAAATGATAAAAACTACTATACTTTACTTTACTTTTTTATACTTAGTTTAGTTGGCTTTTGTTGTCAACTTGGTATCTGTATTCATTTTGTTAGACATTTATGTCTTTTTAAACTTAATAATGATGTAGTTTGTCTATTAGATTAGTGAATAAATACCACTACACACATGTGCATCCATGTGCACACATGTGCATCCTGCGCGTTCAAACCTTCGGTGCCCAGAACTGGTCGCTCACCGAGTCGCTAAAGTTCCGCCTTAAGGAACGCAACATTCTGGGACAAAATTCGGAGTATACCCGGGTATACTCCGAATTTTGTCGTGTCTTTTTGCACGTTAGTATAATAGACGTAGTAGAAGGCTGCCAGGCCCAAATAAGATCAAATTGGTCAAAAGACTCCACACAATGGGTAACTGAAAATGAACGGCGCCGCCGAGGTCCGCCCAGAAAGCGGTGGCGAGATGACCTGGACGCGTACCGTGAGGGCTGTTTTGAGGTGGCACGGGAAAAGAGTTCCTGGAAGGACTTGAGGGAGGCTTTTGTCCAGCAGTGAGTCAGTACAGGCTGAACAAAAAAAGGGGATATCTTATCTTTGACAAAAAAAGTCGTTTTTCATTTGCTTATTACTTTTAAACAACTTCATGCATTTTGATGCGGTTTTACCATCATTAACACGTTGACTGCCAGACAACAGACACAAAAGAAAATCTAGTGTTGGCAGACACCGGTGACCGCCGTGGCAGTCAATAAAAAATAAAAATATTTTACTATCAGGCATCAAGGCCCATAGGGTGTTAGTATTACATCTTACTTAAAAACTATTAGTAATATGCAAGAACACTAAAAAAAGAAAAAGACAATCACAATCACTGGAAGGTTTAACAAACTTTGTTGCCAACATATAGCTTGGTAAACCTCCCCATTGTAGGCCCATCCAGCCTCTCTGTGACCTTTAGAATGCTGTTGCTAAACTTAAAGGGGGTCCCCTTTAATTTGTTTTAGCTTATTATACAAGAAACGTGTATTTTTTGCGTTTTGCGGTACGGAAACCTTCGTGTGTGAGTCCGACTCGCACTTACCAATATCACGTAATTCGGAAACAAATATTTTGTTACCATAAACTATTTCCAATTCTTCACAGTCTAGAAACCGCGTTCTAATAAACCAGGTTCATTTAAATTTCATGAAGTTACGAGCATTTCTTCATGGATTTCTTTGTTATTGAAAACTTTTATTTTTCTTCCACAATTTAAAGTCCAACTTCTCCCTGTGATTTCTAATAATTGAATAATATTCAAAAGACCAAATTATTGACTTTGAGAGTAACTTTGTGAAAATTCCTTAACAATACTGTATTATGAAAGTCTTTGATTTGCAATGAAAAGTAATTTTGGGGTGCACAAAGAGAGTCTTTGATCGAATCCATTATATATCAATTTTCTACCGTAACAACGTTTTTTTCATGAGATTCTTTAAGCTGTTTTTTGACGGCGTTTATTCGCAGGTAATGGGTCTTTGAAAGTATATTTTGATACTGATAATGGATTTTTGTTACTTGGTATAGGATGACGTGTGGGAATTTCGAAAAGGTACTGTATCCTTTTATTTTGTAATGTAACTAAGATTCTTGCCGCGGTTGGTCCGTGGATGGATGCCCATCTTCACATTCATCAGCCCTCCGTGCCTCAGAAAGCACGTTAAGCCGCTGGTCCCGGCTGTCATTCGTGGATCTTTGACAGTCGGTACGGGTCGTTAGTAGTCTGAAAGTCTGACAACCAGTCTTACCAAGGGGTATCGCAATACCCAGTAACTGGGTTGTGGAGGTCCGATAGGCAGTCGTTCCATGTAAAATACTGGTATTCAGCTGGATCCGGTTAGACTGGAAGCTGACCCAAACTTTGTTGGGAAAAGGCTTGGCAGATGATGATGTAACTAAGATGCGTAGAAGTTTGACGTTCGCTGGTTTTTTTTTTATCTTTTCATTACGGACGCTTTTAAAGTTCTGCATTCGTTCTCACATGCATAATTTTTAACATGAATGATGTAAAACCAATACTTTGTAACCATATTATTGTGATTTAAAAGAGTGTCCATGGAGTTTCTTGCCCGTTGTTCTCCATAGGTACCTACTACGCTTTGGAATGGACAACTAGCTTCATCTTTTTGACTGCCCGACCCTTGACAATTCAAAAGTGCCTGTAATTGGTTTACTTGAAATAAATAGTTTGAGTTAGGAAGTTTTAGAATTATCTTTCTTAAAAGAATACAAATATTTTCTTAAAATATAGGTTAGAAAATTGATGGTTTATGCACAGTCCATATTTGTCCTGTTTAAGGCATGCAGTTTAATTTTACATTAATACTAGCTGCGCCCCGCGGTTTCACCCGCATAAGTTTCGATCCCGTGGAAATATCGGGATAAATAGTATCCTATGTTTTAAATCAATCAAGCTTTAGAATGACTCGGCACGTAATGAATTCGAAAAAGTTTGCATGTGCTACGCCGTAACGTTATCTCGTAGAGCCAGCTACGTCGTAGCAGCAAGGAAGCTGATTTATAATTAAATATCACGCCTGTTGTATCCGAAGTCTTAGGCAGAGGTGTAGCTATAGTAAACTGACATGTCGTCAGTTATGTTTAAGTCCCATTTAATAGGACGAGCATATTGCCGTCAGCCGGGCACAAATCCAGAGAGAGAAATTCTTTATAGCCAATAAGACTTTGCCCACTCCGTCTCACAGAGAGGATGCCTGTGTCCCAACAGTGGGAACATTAAAGGATTATTAGGTATATTATACCTGCTTATACATTACCTATCTGTTAATAAGCATTCCTTAAGGAGGTATAATTTGAGAAGGCGACAGGTGCTACTAATGACACTTCCACTTAGTGAATAAAATGGCGGCATTTGTCTCCAAAATTAGGAATATTTTCATTACTCAAAGAAGACATTCTAACTAATTTAATGAACGTTTAATTAAAGCGTTACGTTTTCTGACCGGTGTTAATATCTAATTGGCCATTCATATTTATGATTGGCAGAGTTGTATACGACTGCATAATTGTCGCCATGCAGGTAGTAGAATGCAAGCCTTTGGCGACATCTACATCGCCACATGCCAACTACGCATCAAACTGGCGCCAAAATCCTGCATCGCGCAAGCGAAGTTTACCGCGCAACTAGTATATTAAATACAACGTCAATCGTCGGGCAGTTGCCTACCAGCAACAATATGCAGCTGGTGGGAGGATCCTCCCTACTCTATAGAGGACGAGTGCACTTAATACCTCTCCTCTTTAAGTCTATAGCTATTATCCAGGCATAAATCCAGACTTCGAGAATTCCCTCTGAGAATGCTGAGAATTCCCTAAAGAAACCTAAATAACACTTTGCTCAAACCAGAGGTCGAACCCAGGACCTCACGCTCAGCGAGTCAGCCATCTCGCTTACGACCAATGATTTCCTCGTTATTCTAGTAAATAATGAGGAAATCATTGGGGTCAGACTGAACATGCTGGTAGCCCCCTTTATTTAGGTCATCCCCTCCATACCCCTCGGCTTATTACTTTAGATTTTCCCTATGAAATTCCCCTGCGGGCTTACAGATCAGATTATAGTAAAATTACCTACGAGACTGATCTAAATATTATATTTCGGAGGGGCGGGAGTAATATGCTATGGGTCTTGGCTTAGCAAAATATGTGTTATATTATACAGGGTGGCATCCGGGGACATCCACGCGCAACTGGTTACTGTGGATTCAGTACATGATTCTGAACCAGCACGAGGTGGTTAAAAAAAAAATTGCTGTTCCATACATTTTGACCGCGTAGGTATTGCACTTAATTTTTAAACAGCTGAGTTTTTTTTTTGTATCCCTTGTTTTACGACATGGTTGGCGCTGTGGTTAAGCGATTGACTGTTGCGCTGCGTGTCGCGGGTTCGATTAACGCACGGGACAAATATTTGTATGGCCTACAAGTAGTTGTTCCGGGTCTGGTTTGTAAACGCACCCGCGATACAGGAGAAATTCTTAGTGTGGGGCAATGTTTAAACAAAAAACTGTCTACGTCTAGAATGTCATGTGTGTGTGAAATCATGTGTTGAATTCCTGGTTACAGTTTGCGCATCAATAATAATATAATAATATGATAATAATATCCCTGGACATTTCACACAGCACCATTTGTCCCAAGCTAAGCAACCTAATGCTTGTGTTATGGTAACAAGATGGCTGATAGACTACTTATATACATTTTTTTTTTTTTTTTTTGTAAATACATACATATTATAGATAGAAAAACACCCAGACTCATCAATGTTGATGCCACCTTGTACAGAGGTATTTTGCTAACGTATTCTTCCGATAAATCAGCCTATAATGTTCCCACTGCTGGGACACAGGCCTCCTCTCTTCGAGAGGGAGTCAGCTAATAATCTACCACGCGGGCCCAGTGCGGGTTGGTAGATGTCACATGTGTTTGAATTTGTGGTTCTAGGACATGCCAGTTTCCTCACGATGTTTTCTTTCACCGTTTTTAGAGCAGTGGTGATGAAATTATTTACTAAAAAAGTAAAGCACCTGTCTTGGTTCGAGCCTGCAACCTACAACTCGAAGCCGAGGTCATTGCCACTAGGTCACCACTGCTCTCAGGCCACAACTGCTCTCAGGCCACTACTGCTCTCAGGCCACCACTGCTCTCAGGCCTCCAATGCTCTCAGGCCGCCACTGCTCTCAGGCCACCACTGCTCTCAGGCCACCACTGCTCTCAGGCCTCCAATGCTCTCAGGCCGCCACTGCTCTCAGGCCACAACTGCTCTCAGGCCCCAACTGCTCTCAGGCCACCACTGCTCTCAGGCCACCACTGCTCTCAGGCCTCCAATGCTCTCAGGCCGCCACTGCTTTCAGGCCACAACTGCTCTCAGGCCACAACTGCTCTCAGGCCACCACTGCTCTCAGGCCACCACTGCTCTCAGGCCACCACTGCTCTCAGGCCACAACTGATCTCAGGCCACCACTGCTCTCAGGCCACCAATGCTCTCAGGCCACAACTGATCTCAGATCACCATTGCTCTCAGGCCACCACTGCTTTCAGGCCACCACTGCTCTCAGGCTACCACTGCTCTCACTGCCTCTTCCGATATTTGTTGTCATTATATTTTTGCCTTAAAAAGAAACTATTTATGCAATGCACATAAGAGTATAAAATTAGGTACCACACGAGCAAACGTACAGCCATAATATCCACATACTTTGATAATTCCGAGCTATATTCAAATTTTCCTCACCAAAAATCATATTTATCAACCCTGATTGCAAGCTTCCGATTGCAAGTACCTATACCCTGATGTTATTTGACAAGACAACGTACACACATTCGAAATGCGGGCAAAACCACAGGCACTAACAAGTTTACAAACAATTGTTCGTACAGATGTATGTAGATTTGCGATTACCTTCAACTGGCAATCTGCAAGGGAATTCCGCCTTTAGATGAGAAGTGTTAGGGTTGGGATTTGAGGTGAGTTGTGGGAATAGATGGGGAGATAGTAAATTTTTTTGATGTTATTTCACGTTTTGTGTGATTTTTTTCTTTTCTTACTTTCTTGATTGCGTATGTAAATGCAAATTATCTTCAGTCAGTAACGAAAAACAATAACACAATGCTTTAAGCAGTTTGTGAGTACGGGGAAAGTACTTAGGGTCGGTTGTTTCAAACGGTTGGTTAACGTAACATACGTACGTCAAAAAAGAAAGATTACGTAATCATTATTATTTGACGTAAGGCAAGGCCATAATTTCGTCAATGTAATCTGAAACAACGCTTGTTTTGGTTTGACGATAGTAAGCGCCATTTTTGACGTACACGCGTGCGTCAAGTGGACGAGAAACAACCCGCCCTAAATCTACTCCCAGGCCAGGAGAAATATTAAACATTTTCTGTTTAATTTCTCACTAAGCATTTGTAAACAGTGAACATATCATAACATCACGCCTTGTTTCCTCAATGGGTTAGACAGAGGTGTACCTATAATACACCTAAATTTTGCCACTTATATTTATGTCCCATAAGTAATACGGGCTGATGTCCGCAACTCCACGACAATGCAAGTATTTTGCGTACGGATGGGAAAATCGATCATTAGATCCACCCCAGCTCCTCAAGGAAGGCCAGCAACGCCTTGATGTTACTAACCGTCTCACGTAGGGTACCTGGGTTACCGACTTACTTTGCCTTGTATGTGGCGACGACCGGGCAGTTTAGCAGCACATGCACCGCTACGCTGTCTCGTCATCCTCCATGCAGACCCTGCACAGCGGACTGTCTGTTACTCCTATGACATATAGGTGTTTGTTAAATGACCCATGGCCAGTTAAAGCTGCGTAAGTTAAAGCTGCAGTAACTGTACGCAGCTTTAGTTCATTTAGACGGATTTATGTCCCATGTACATATATTTCGTGGATCCTTGACAGTTGTTACGGGTCGTCAGAAGCCCGAAACTCTGACAACCAGTCTTACCAAGGGGCATCTTATTATTACCCGGTAACTGGGTTGTAGCGGTAAGATCTAAAGCAGTCGCTCCATGTAAAATACTGGTATTCAGCTGCATCCGGTTAGACTGGAAGCCGACCTCAACATAGCTGGGAAAAAGTTGTGGCAGATGATGATTTATGTACCATGTAATAGGGGATGGAACTATTGTAATCAGCCGGGCATATCCACGCTCCAGGCCGCTACTTTGAAATTCCAGAAAGAAGAACCCTAATAACACTTTGCCCGACCAGGTAATAGAACCAAGAACCTCGTGCTCAGCAGTAGCACTTACGACCAACGAGTTGTTGCAGTTTCTGTTTAATATCTTACGAAACATTTTCAATTATTTAAATTGTTTGCAATTTAGGCTCGTCCATTATTACCCTAAGCCCCGTAAGTAAGTAAATAAATCACTCGTTTGAGAAAATTCTCATCAAGTTTGTTCCATTATCTCTTAACAATTTACAAGATCACATATTTTAATTTTTTTTTGTTACGAAAAATTCGAATCCGCTTTAAGACGGCGGTAAAACTAAAGGTGTATGTATACTGAGTACAGCCAATCACACATCAGTGATCGGACAGTGCATCATCATCAGCCTAAAGGAGTCCACTGCTGGACATAAGCCTCCCCTAAGCACCTCCACTTCGACCGATTCTATGCTTCTCGCATCCAACAGGTTCCTGCGGCCTTCACAAGGTCGTCGGTCCACCATATGGGAGGCCTTCCAAAGCTACGTCTTCCGGTACGCGGTCGCCACTCCAGAACCTTTCGGCCCCATCGGCCATCTGTTCTGCGAGCAATGTCTGCCCACTGCCACTTAAGTTTGGCAATTCTTCGCAGTTTGGCAGTTCAGTGCATAATCATTTTATAATGTTCCCTCTGCTGGGACACAGACCTCCTCTCTGTGAGAGGGAGTGGGCCGTAATCCATCACGCGGGCCCAGTGCGGGTTGGTAGAGGTCATATGTCTTCGAATTGTTGGTTCTAGGAAATGCCGGTTTCCTCACGATGTTTTCCTTTACCATTTTGATCGGACAGTGACAGCGCCTTTATGTCGATGCAGTAAGGGTGGATTTCGTAGTTCAATTTTTGCCACTGATATGCGATTGACTGTACAAGCGGCTACACCTTTAAAAAGTAAAGGCGGGTATATAAACAGAAAACTGTCAATAATTTCCAACAATGAAATGTACAAAAGGAAATAAATCGAACATTGTTGATACACAATGGAATGGGGTGGGTTAGCACGTGCCGCTTGGAACTGCATAGAGCTTACTTTTGTATTTTCTAGCAAAAGTTCATTCAACAAGTTCTAGAAAAATTGATATTCGTCTGCCTTTTTTATCGACTTATAAGGAGGGATAGTTTTCTCAATAAAGGTATTGACTTCTTTCTGCACTAGCTGTTGCCCACGACTTCGTATGCGATCCAGGATGAAAAGAAGCCTAAATCCTTATCTAGGTCATGGTCTACCCACGTGCCAAAGGAGAATGCCCAGGCACAGTACTCTTGATAACTGTCTCGTGTCTCAAAAAGTTGAACAGCATCAACTATCTAAAATAAAAATATATTTTTAAAATAAGACTTAATTCATATTTATAATGGGATAGCATTTTGAACAATAATTAGTACTTTTAAGTTTCTGACTTTAAGGTACGCCATTTTTTCATCATTGCCCGTCTGTCATACACATTGTCAAGTTAACCAGTATGTTTTTTTCTGCTGGTTTTGGTACGTTGTGCGTCGAGTTTGAGCCTTTTAGTTCCTCCGTTACTCCTGCTAACCCATTGAAAATAAACATACTGGTAACATACATACATACATACGAAAATATAAGAGATACATTAGGCGCTATAGTAGGATATTATTGTTCTTGCCTTGTAGGAAAAAGAACCGTAGGTTGTTGTGTGCATGTAATGTGCATAGTGTTGTATTTGAGCTGGGCACGTTACAACAATGTTAGTGTTCCAGCTCCATTTTTGAATAGGTAATATATTTTTGGAATATTAAAATAAAGGTATAAAGAATAATCATTCTTTCATTTATTGTACCTAGTGTAGCTGTTTTCCATTCCTTCCTACGTACATAGACCATTTCATGAGACCTACTACAATCTATTATTTGAGTAGGATCTAGATATACCACTGAGCGATTGACTATCAAGTAATGATTCTTCCATACTTTGCATTATTTTGAATGAAACGCGGGAATAAGCTTTTGAAGCACAAAGATGCTCCAAATCTAAATCAAGACTTGGTGAGGTGGTCACAGGCCACCAGTAACTGGCCACCTGAAATAGCTAAACCGCTACATATTTTACACAAATGTACTTCAAAGGCACAGAGCTCACTCGTAAACCCATTCAGATCCCTTCAAATAGCTGTTTTAAATTAATTTTGTGGTCGAACATAACCTCAAAATAATATTTTAATTTTTCAAAATATCTCGGTAATGCCATTGTAGTTTGTGTTGAACTTTTTGAGGATGTATTTAGACATGTCATCGAGTATTTTAAAGATGATTTGATGAAGACACAACAATGTTAAATTGAGTACATTTGTCCATAGTGCCGTGGGCAATCTCCTTTCATCCAAATCCGTTCAGCCGTTTAAGCGTAACAAAAAACCAACTTACTTTCACATGACGACACGGTTGGCGTAGTGGCTGAGCGATCGACTGCTGCGCTGCGTGTCGCGGGTTCGATTCCCGCACGGGACAAATATTTGTATTGCCTACAGGTAGTTGTTCCGGGTCTGGCTGTTTGTATATGTGAGTTTAAATGTTTATTATTATTATTAATGATGTAACCATTTTCGTAAAAAGACTTAAAAGGATATTTGACACTATGTTTAGGTTGCGAGAAGGGCTAGTGGCTAAGTAATAAGGCGTACGGGTCGATCGATTTGGTAAAGCTATGCTGGTCGAGGTCGGTCCACGGATGGATGACCATCTATTAAGTACATATTAAAGTTAAAGTCCTATATAAGGCGAGCCTATTGCCAACAACCGAACATTAGACTCCGGGCTGCTAGGTACTGACAAATTCCAGTGTTCTTGAAAAACCGAAAAACACTTTGCCCGACCCGGGAATCGAACCCAGGGGGTCTACTCGGAAGTAGCATCGGCCGAATGTTCGGCCGTTTCCTGCTACGAAGTTACTATTTGGTTCGGTCGGTCCCGATCCTACACTCCTACACTCTTTCGAATATTGACTATGGTCCCGACCCAACTGAGCCGATCCGAACTTTTTTCGCATTTTTTCAATAATATTCGGTTCAGCCATGTGTCGGTCCGATCCGAACATTCGCACTTTGCACTTCGGAGTAGACCCCCAGGACTTCATACACGGCAGTAGCATTAGCGACCACATGACCAACGAGGAATTTATATCATAACCTTTTTATACAAAGGGAACCAGCCCCCGTATTTAATTTGTGGTGACCCGTATAGCGCGTACCGTGTCTTATCGAAACAAATATTTGCATGGATACTGGGTATGTTTACCAGCGTGTGTGATTAATTGTTGTAAATGATTTGGGTTTATGTGGGTGCCACGATACTATTAAACCAACTGTTTAACTGAACTAGCGCATCCCGGACATCATATATGCTTAGCCGTTTCCCAACTTTGATCTCCACAACCAGTTACTGGGTAACAAGATACCTCTTGGTAAGACTGGTTGTCAGACTTTCGGGCTTCTTCCGTAACGACTGTCAAAGCTTTGGAAATTACAGCCGGGACCAACTGCTTAATGTGCTTTCCGAGGCATGGAGGGTTCTCGGTATATAAAGATGGTCACCCATCCACAGACCAACCGCGGCAAGCGTAGCTTAACCTGATCAATCGACCTGTTTGGCTGTTATTATTTAGCCACGGGCCCCTCGGGTCAGATAAAAAGATCTTGTTAATAATTTCTTAGGATAAAGAAGTAAAGTTTTCAATGCCTAGCTCTTAAACAACCTGTACCGGTTACTCTATTCATTACACCTGCGAGTCATCTGCCTAGCCTTTTCCCAACTATGTTGGGGTCGGCTTTCAGTCTAACCGGATGCAGCTGAATACCAGTATTTTACATGAAGCGACTGCCTATCTGACCTCCACAACCCAGTTACTGGGTAATACGATACCCCTTGGTAAGACTGGTTGTCAGACTTTCGGGCTTCTGACGACCCGTAACGACTGTCAAAGATCCACGAATGACAGCCGGGACCAACGGCTTAACGTGCTTTCCGAGGCACGGAGGGGACTTGGTATGTGAAAATGGTCACCCATCCACGGACCAACCGCGGCAAGCGTAGCTTAACCTGATCGATCGACCCGTGCGGCTGTTATTACTTAGCCACACCTGCGAGTGCGGTGGTTTAATTTGATCGTCGTCGTTGCGTTTAATCGTCGTATTTGCAGTTTAGAGCGCTGTATTAAATAATGAGAAACAAGGTAATATATTGGTATTCAGCTGCATCCGGTTAGACTGGAAGCCGACCCCAACATAGTTGGGAAAAGGCTAGGCAGATGATGAAACAAGGTAATATATTATGCATTCGTAAACAGAATGTGAGGAGACTGTGTGATTTTGTACGAAATTGTACAGTGACAGGTAACTGTTTTTGACAAACTCTGAATAATATTTCTGAAAAAACAATCTCAGCATATGTTATGCAGGCTGACAGACGCGCAGACTGTAACCATGAATTCAGCACATGATTCTAAACACTCTAGATCCTATAGACTCTCAAAGATCTACAAATGACAGCCGGGACTTAATTAACGAGTTTTCCGAAGCCCGAAATGTATCACTAATAAATCGTCCTAACTTATGCAATGCAGCAAGAAATGTAACACAACCATTAGGCCAACCGCTTAGCTGAGACGTTGCCTGGGGTAGCTGCGCGGTGCGAGATGGGTGATAGTTGCCACAAGTTGACGAATGACTGAGCTCTCGCGTCACTGCCAGGGCGGCGGGATCGTCCGAAAGGGTTACCGCTGCCCTGGAACAGAAAGGGCTAAGGAAGGAACAAGGGCGGGTTTTAGTCAGTAAGAGTCTGACACTCCCTTCCGCTCCACCCAGAGCGGGAGGGGTCATTTGATGATTTCCCATCCTCAAAAAAAACAAAAAAAGCTCTCGCGTCACGACACTACACCCCTCCCGCTCCGCGCTGCCTACCTCAGACAACATCTTAGATAAGCGGTCGGCCTTCATATTGCATTTCACCACGGTATAACATTCAACTTATTTTAAAACCGATGCGATGTTTCAGAAATGCAAGTAGCAACCAATTTTTGTTAGTAACGGTCACCATCTGCGTAACGTTTTCCCAACTATGTTGGGGTCAGCATCCAGTCTAACCGGAAGCAGCTGAGTACCAGTATTATACATGGAGCGACTGCCTATCTGACCTCCACAACCCAGTTACTGGGTAATATGATAACCCATGGGTGGACTGGGTGTCAGACTTTCGGGCTACTGACGACCCGTAACGACTGTCAAAGATCCACGAATGACAGCCGGGATCAACAGCTTAACGTGCTTTCCGAGGCATCGAGGGGTATGTAAAGATGGTCACCCATCCACGGACCAACTATGGCAAGCGTAGCTTAACCCGTGTGGCTGTTATTACTAAGCCCCTCAATTTATGTCAGTAACGGTAATTCAATTAAAAAACTTAGGTAATTGAATGAATCAGTAGGTAACCGAAGATCTGTTGTTGTGATTTGTTCAGGACTGAAGTTTATTTTTAAAAAGGTTAGTCAATTAGTGGATGAATGAAATGGTTATTCTGCAAGGAAGTTTTAATTTAAGTAGCAAACGATCGTGTTATTCTTCAAAAGTTCAAAATTAAATGTTCCCTATCTGTTGATTAAAGGAAATTAGAATAATTGATCTAAGCACACGGCGAAAGTCGACTGTTTAAATGGTAATTCGGCTAGGCCGCAGATGACTAAAATCGAAAGTTCCAAAGTAGAGTAGGTTTCAACTTTTGTCGTGCGGCGACAGGTCGCATGCGGCGGGTGACTAAAATCGACCGTGAAAATGGTAATTCAGCTAGGCCGCAGGGACTAAAATCGAAAGTTCCGAAGTAGAGTAGGTTTCAACTTTTGTCGTGCGTGCAGCGACAGGTCGCATGCGGCGGGTGACTAAAATCGACCGTGAAAATGCTCAGTCGCTGGCGATCGCCCGCCGCATGAAGGTCGACATTTTGATGCATAATGAACTAGTTATCTACGATTTTTATCGACCTGTGTGTTTGCGATTTGGTAAACGACCAGCCGCATGGCGAAATCGACCTAGTGTACAGACACTAGCCATCAAGCTACCACAATCTGTCAAATTTATTTAATGGATTTTCAACTTAATCGCTGATGCATTAAGGTTCAAGATTGATTGGAAAAATTTTATACTTTCGGGTAGCTTGACCTGCAGCTGGTGTCTGTACATCCCCATAAGCCTGGTGAACTACCCTTTTGTAAGTTCAGTGTAACAGTCTTTTTAGCATGTCGATGGCATTCTAAATGGACTCGACACAGAATTCGGCTATTTGTTTGGCGCCATCACCAGCGTCCATGTGAATGAACCAGTAACAACCATGGATCAGGCAACCATACCAGGCAAACCAAGTATCTACCAAGCGTGGTCATTAACGTACTTTTTCACAAAACATTTCAGTAAAGGAAAGATTAGCTTTTTTTTTGTTTAGCCTATGCTGTCCCAAAGGCCTTCCCCAAGTCCTTCCTCTCCTCCTTTCCCGCGCCACCTCAAACAGCCCTCGCAGTACGCGTCCAGATCATCTCGCCACCGCTTTCAGGGCTGACCTCGGCGGCGCCGTCCATCTTCAGGCACCCATTGTGTGGAAAATTTTGCCCAGCCGTTATCCTGCATGCGGCTGATGTAACCCACCCAATCCCACTTGAGCCTGGCAGCCTTCTTACCTAAGTCTATTACACCAGTAAATAAAAACCAAATGACTACCACAAAAAAATTACCACTTATTAAAGTAAAATCTTCATTCATCTCTATTTGTACGTTCACTAAAGAACTTTAAATATTCATTCATTCATTCACAGTGCAAGCAACAAATGGTTCCGCAGTGCAGTAGTACATATTCACATTTATATGCACTGAGTTCAGTCGTTAGAGGGCGCCGCTGGCTTCACAACAATTTCACAGAAATTGTAATAGCTGTATTATTTTTGAAGCAACTTGTAGAAATAAAAATTCATAAATGTAGGTAGGCGTTCAGTGCAAAATACTAGATATTTAGATACATCTGGGTGTACTTGAAGTCGACCAATACTTGGATGGGAGCCAAAATTTCCAAGGTCTTTTACCTTGCTTAGGTCGTGCGCAGACTTGCGTCAAGATTCTTTAAACAGAATATCGCCCTATGAAAATAAAGATAACGCACAAACTCGTAAAATTTATCTGGGCTATATTGCACAGTCTGAGCTAGCAAACGAGTTGGTCTAGTCAGTTACTGCAGTGCAGCTACTCGCACCATGTGAACGCATCATACAAGTTACTGTCAGGTGTCGAGTCGATCAGCAGATCGATCGTTTCAACATTTTTAATTTTTAGTCACCACTTGCCTTATCACAAGATATCAGCTCCAGTCTCTCGGGCAAAGTAATTTATTTACGAGAAACTCGGTTCATAGGATACTAGGGTAGGAGGTCGCTAGTAGCCAGTGTCATTGGATCAACTCTCATTAAATTACCATTCGATGTGATCTGAGCTACTGTCGTGCGAGTATACAGTGGCAGTAGCTTGTGGCGCCATCTACATCGCCACATGCGAACTCATCACACTGACGTCACACAAAATCCTGCATCGCGCAATCAGAGTTTACCGCGCAACTATCATACTTACAAAGTCCCGATATCAATCGTCGGGCACATCGCCCGCATGGTCGGAGGATCCTCCGTTTTCTATGGAAGATGAATGAACTACAGAGTGTCTACTGTCAGGTAGCAGTTCATACTGTGTCACCAGGCCTTTAGTCTTTGTCACTAGTAGATAAAAGCTGTTTAAGAACACGAAAAACAGTGTGTACACTGTCTTAGCTCAGTTTAGTTTACTTGCGTAACACAACCTCTACTCAATTATGAGCTTGAAACTTAGTGTACATGTTTGAAGATAATTATAATTATTTAGGTGTGTATTGTCATTGTAACTGTATGTATTTGAAGTGAAACTTTTAAGGCGACGATTCGATAATTGAACGAGAATAATTATTGAGAGTGAAATTTCAAGGACGCGTCACGTTTACGCACATTTCGTTGCATGAGAGAGAGGCAAGATATAACTCTCTCTGTCTTTCACATCATATCTCTCTTTTTCTTATCTTTGAAGAAGTTGGATTAAGAGATTATTTCCAGTCACTCATCTGTTCTAGGTTCTACGTATGTCAATATCGGTTCGACAGCTCATAAGCATAATCACCCTATAATGTTGTACTGCTGGGACAGCGATGAGAGGGAGCAGGCCATAATCCACCACCCAGGGCCCAGTGCGAGTTGTTAGATGTCACATGTCTTCAACTGCTCTGACTGTTCAGTTATTAAAATATACCTAACGCATTGATGAACAAGGCTTCTTTTCCTGCATTACAGCACTAGCAACTTATCCTGGGACCTATCGTAAGATGTTAATCTCATGTAGAACATCCAAACCCGAAACTATCGGCTGGCAGGAAAACTACACGTTTAAAAATGGAACATCTAAAACTACCCTAATCAACTAACGCACACATCATCTAGTGACGTCGCATTACCGGGGGATGTGGACATTGGATGTTATCCAACGTCCAGCCAGATGAGAGACATCCAATTACGTCACATGTATGTATTTTCTCGTTGACACTGTATTCTGAAATCAGCAGGGAAATACCTATCTACTTTTATTCAAGTTTAAAAAACGCAGTTATGTTGAAAATTTTAGGTTTATTTGCTAGTACATTGAGAGATACGACATCCTACATTCGCCGCACCCCCAACTGGAAAATCTTATTACCTATTTTTTTTAAGTAATCATTTTCTCGATTCGTCTTTCCAGACGTACCTATATAAGAATAGCTCATTCCTAGCTGAGATATTAGTGAGTCACCAAGATGACAGCGGGTCTGATTACCTAATGTTGCGCCGGATGTAGCAGCGCCACCCATCAAGGCTATTTTATTTCTAGGCTATTTGCTTTCTAGCTTCAACAAAAGTTTACCAAAAATAGCCTTACATAACAACCTTACTTTGGTCGCGATCGATAAAAAAAGAACATGCATAATAATCAGCCTATAATGTTCCCCCACTGCTGGGACGCAGGCCTCCTCTCTGTGAGAGGGATTGGGCCATAATCTACCACGTGGGCCCAGGGCTGGTTGGTAGATGCCACATGTCTTCGTATTGTTGGTTCTAGGACATGCCGGTTTCCTCACGACGTTTTCCTTCACCGTTTCGAGAACAGTGGTGATTAAATAATTTACACAAAGTAAAGCGCCTGTCTGGGTTCGAACCAACGACCAACAACTCGCGGCCGTTACCACTGAGTCTTAATATAATCCCCTTTATTCATAAACGTTGCTTAAAGTTAGGTAGTGATTAGCGACTGTTTAACTATACATTTTTGACGTTTACACGTCACTTAACTTTAATTTAACGTTTATAAATAAACCCCGTGTATATTTATGTATACCTATACTCGTCTTTGAAAATAACTTGATAGCGTGAATGTTACGTAAACACATGTTTACGTTAGCTTGGTTGGTAAACCGCTTGTCAGTTAGTTTTGGTGGTAAACAAAACAGTTTGCATTGTAAATAACTGTGAAATGTTCGTTTGTTTTGCTTGGTTTTTGATTCCGGGTCTAGCGTACTGAGTGACTCGTATATATAATACACATCTAAGTTCACAGTAGTCGCGAGAATAATAATACATATTATTTAGATTATTTTGACTACTACTACTACTGATTTCTACTGATTATTTATCCTACTTAATATTATAAACGCGAATGATTGTGAGGATGGATGGATGTTTGTTACTCTTTCACGCAAAAACTACAGAACGGATTTTGATGAAACTTCACTGTAATATAACTTATACATCAGAATAATACATAAGTTACTTTTTATCCCGATATTCCCACGGGATCGAGACTTATGAGGGTGAAACTGCGGGGCGCTGCTAGTTTATTTATAATGACTTAATTAAATAAGTGTTTATTTCCAACAAAATCAAAAGTCATTTATTCAAATTACGCTGGGAATCAGCACTTTTCGAACGTCAAAATTACGTAAGACAGTCTCCCAAAAAGCCCTTCAGCACTTCCTAGTTCCTTCGCTGGGAAGAAGAAGTGGCGCAACAAACTCCCCAGCAGGACATCTATCTGTTCCGTTAGATAAACTTGATTCTAGACAATAGTAGGTATGCAAAGTAATTAAAATTTGAGACAGAGAACATTAAATTAAATTAAAACAGCTTCTTGAGAATCGATTGCAAATGCAATCGATGCTTATTACCGCTTAAATAAGATACCAGCAATGCTGTTATCTGATTTGAAGGAACCATTATTTGTGGGTCATGGGGGTTCCATTTCGCCTTTTTTACGGACGTCATAGCTATAAAAACGGAGACGGCACGGCACGGTTGGCGCAGTGGTTAAGCGATTGACTGCTGCGCTGCGTGTCGCGGGTTCGATTCCCGCACGGAACAAATATTTGTATGACCTACATGTATTTGTTCCGAGTCTGGGTGTTTTTCTATAATATGTATGTATTTACAAAAAAAAAAAAAATTGTATATAAGTAGTTTATCAGCCATCTTGTTACCATAACACAAGCATTAGGTTGCTTAGCTTGGGACAAATGGTGCTGTGTGAAATGTCCAGGGATATATATATATATATGACGGGGATCGAACAGGAATGTTATTTTCGGACAAGCCTTCCTCCTCGTACAATCTTCAGAAAACAGGAAATAATACCACGAGCAGATAGTGTTGATTTTCTTTTATTATTTCACAAACTTCTAAATTACGATAATCGCAAAAATCCGCGATGGAAACGGATGGAGGTCGTGAGGTTATCCGCTCATGCGCACGTTCCCTGGCAGAATGCCTGACAATCGCACTCCCTTATTAAAATGACATTAATTGACAGTGACAACTGGCATACAGATGGAATAACCTCACTACCGCCATCTTGTAACAAATGTTAGAACTTTCTTAATCTATGACCACCTGCTGCGACATATATATATGATATATAAAAACACAAGTCATAAAACATTTCCATTCTGTGTAAAGTTGTGTCTAGCTCACAATTATCGGCTGTTATTTTTATTTTATCTTATTCTATTCAGGAAACTTACAGCTAATATAAACAGTGTTCTTAAACAATATCCATTTTAAGGCCATTCACAAGTTTTCACTGACAAACATTGGAAACAAAAAAGACAACAAAAAAGGTCGGAACAAAATACCTATAACATATAACATAAATAGCATTTTCATTTGCCTAGCCTTTTCCCAACTATGTTGGGGTCGGCTTCCAGTCTAACCGGATGCAGCTGAGTACCAGTATTGACCAAGCGACTGCCTATCTGACCTCCATAACCCAGTTACGGGGTAATACGATACCCCTTCGTAAGACTGGTTTTGTCAGACCTTCGGGGTTCTAACTACTCGTAAAGACTGTCAAAGATCCACGAATGACAGCCAGGACCAACAGCTTAATGTGCTTTCCGAGGCACGGAGGGGTCTTGGTCACCCATCCGAGGACTAACCGCGGCAAGTGTAGCTTAACCTGTTCGATCGACCCGTGCAGCTGTTATTACTTAGCCCAAGCCAAACATTAAACAAACTAAAAATCATTCAGACGCAACAATTACTTTTCCGTAAAAAAGTTTTTCGCCAAAAAGTACTGAAGCCGAGAATCACTGGCATTGAAAATTTCCAAACCATGTTCACCAGTCAGTTTACTAAAACTTCTGCTCATACTGATTAGATACGAATTCTGCCTGTACGTGGACTTGGAATGTTGTGTGTGAATGTCGTAACTTGTGTTGATGGCGGCCCGTAACACAGACGACAGTAACTCAGACACTGTGTTAACTAATCCATACCAACTTTTCAATTAAATCGGCTGTCTTATTGTCAAATAATATGATTGGTATATAGCTACTTTTTCGATCTAGAAACCATCACACCTAACATAAACTGGACCAGCACCCCAATTGCGTAACACACAATCAATCGGAATCTGAATCATTTTGAAGCAAATTGCTAATCCATTGCCTCATAAGTTCGAAAAATTTGGCTGCTCAACACGTAAATAACGTAATTAATGTTGTTGAACTGTCAAAATGAAACCGATTTCGATTAATCGTGTGTTACGCAATTAGGGTGCAGGTTTAGGCGATTAAGGTGTTGGTATAGGACACAGAATACTTTCTCCCAGTAGTAAGTTCTGGTGTGCTAGCAGGCGAAGTGTGAAAGATAATCGAGTATAAAAATGAAGAAATGGTATTAAATATCACGTCAACATTCAGGTTAGGGGCTGGGCATTGATGAATGGTTCCTGCAACCTGTATTGACTAATGATAACATTCCATTTGAGACCTAATTCTGTGGCTACCGGATCATCAATCATTATTGTGTTACGATTTCAGTGGGTATTTATTTTTTGTTAGCAAAAAAATATTTCTTGTGGAAATTGTACGCTGAGAAATCCGTCAATGCTGGATAAGATAAACTCTTG
Source organism: Apamea crenata (assembly GCA_949629185.1). Taxonomy (NCBI): domain Eukaryota; kingdom Metazoa; phylum Arthropoda; class Insecta; order Lepidoptera; family Noctuidae; genus Apamea; species Apamea crenata. Next base: position 3,935,198 of record OX451375.1, read on the forward strand.
ACACTTAAAGATGACGATGGCCTTCAATTTTCCTTTAATCTGCTTATCAATCATTATTGTGTTCCGATTTGCGTGAGTATAAATATATTTTTTGATGGAAATAGTACCTGTATTAGTCTTATCAAATAATCATTGCATAATCAGCCTATAGGTACTGTTCCCACTGCTGGGACACAAGCCTCCTCTCTGTGAGAGGGGGTGGGCTGTAATTTACGACCCGAGCCGAGTGCGGGTTGGTAGATGTCACATGTCTTAGAATTTTTGGTTCTAGGACATGCCGGTTCCCTCACGATGTTTCCCTTCACCGTTTTGAGAGCAGTGGTGGTGAAAATAATTACACAAAGTGAAGCGCCTGGCTGGGTTCGAACCCACGACCTAAAAACTCGTAATTCGCGGCCTTTACCACTGGACCACCACGGTTTCTAATGTCACGCCGTGCAATAATTGACTACTTAAATCACACGTATCGTATACTAGTCTATTGCACGTGTGACCTAAGCCCGCACTTATGTCACGCTTTTCTGTGTAAAACTGGACTACTAAAGTCACAGAAAAACGTGACTTATGTGCGGGGTTTGGTCACGTCGTGTTATAAAAACTAGTGGAAATTGTACGCTGAGAAATCGAAGAATGCTTGATATTATAAGCTATCGTCGCCCAAAGAGAGCTTTTTTACCTTTATATTATAAAGGTATAAATTTTATATATTTTTATTTATTTATAATTTTCAGCACTTTTCGAACGTCAAAATTACAAAAGACAGTCCCCCAAAACGCGCGCACTTCACCACTTCCTAGTGCTATCGCTGGGAAGAAGAAGTGGCGCAACAAACTCCCCAGCAGTAGAGCTGTCTTTCAGTTAGATCACTTACCAATGGTTATCGTATTACCCAGTAACTTGGTTGTGGAGGTCAGATAGGCAGTCGCTCCATGTAAAATACTGGTATTCAGCTGCATTCAGTTAGACTGGAAGCTGACCCCAACAATTTAATTATTATAATATAATATTGGGAAAAGAATGAAGAGAAAGTATTTTATAGTATAAGTCTTCGAATCTTTGGGCATTACTTTAGCCAGTTACACTACCTTACATTACCTTAGAAAATAGGCACTGTTCCCTAGACAGGTTAAGAATAGCTGACCCCAATATTTTTGAACAAACAGTAGGCTCATGAAAGAAAGCGATAGCTAGCTATTTTTTTAAGACATTCTTAAAAAAAATATAGTAAACCATCATTTTCTTTTCATCCGAACACTGCGAAACAGAAAACACCGGCCAAGTGCGAGTTGGACTCGCGGACGAAAGGTTCCGTACTATTATCTATACAACATTAGACACTATATTATAACCTTTTTTTTAAGTTTAAAGCGTCTACCTGCTGCCGTTATTAATATCGAGCGAAAAACGGCAAAAAAAATCACGTCTGTTGTATGGGAGCCCCACTTAAATATTTATTTTATTCTGTTTTTAGTATTTGTTGTTATAGCGGCAACAGAAATACATCATCCGTGAAAATTTCAACTGTCTAGCTATCACGGTTCATGAGATACAGCTTGGTGGCAGACAGAGAGACAGTGGAGTCTTAGTAATAGGGTCCCGTTTTTACCCTTTGGGTACGGAACCCTAAAAAGTACACCTACATAAAAGTACCATTGTTAATGATTTCTTTATTTACTTTCTTTTGCACGGGTCTGTAACGCCTACTATTCCTTTTATTTTTCTCTTTGAGAATTTTCTTTTGTCCAGAACAAAAAGTTTTTGGTGTTACGAGACGTTTTTATTAATGGTTGTGTAATTATTTTTAGCTTTAGTGCCTACATTTGAATGGATGGAGGGTCTAATTTTCTTAATCTTTACAGTAGTAGGTTTTTAAGAGGACGGCGGCAGTTTTTTCTGGCATTTATTTTTATTATTTTCTTTTTTTTTATTATTTACGTTCATTTCTGGATATAAACTTGCTGATAATATGACTTAGTAACATTTAATACATTGTACTACACATTTATTTAGAATACAAAAGCACATTTTGTCTATCACAACTTATGTGTAGCATAATATAAATAATATCTAGTACCCTTGCGAGTTCACTCCTAGTACACACGGCTACACGTCAAGCTATAAAAAACCAGTTAGTCTTGGCCTCACTTTGTATTATATTTTCTCACAATGAACGGTCAGCCAATACTGGTTTTGCATAGCTTGATGTGTAGCCGTGTGTACATACATGTAAGACATATTTAGATTAGGTACCTCCCGAATTTAGGATCCTTATGAAAACTTACCAACATGAGTAGGTCTTTTGCTTCTTAACGTCTCAATAGCAATCTTGTTTGGCTCCATCACCAGCGTCCATCAATTCCTGCAACGTGCAGCTGACAGGACACGCAGGGCACGATATTAAGTGACCCATCGTTTTTGGAACAGCACCACATTTACACTCCAAGGCGGAGTCGTCTATGAATCTCCACCTGAACAGGTTTTCCTTGCTTCGGCCTTCGGGTCCGGAGTCTGTATAAAGAATTCCAGGTTACTCATTTCCAGATATGAGGTCCTTAGCGGGTGGGACGAATGGTTTGGGTAAGAAAGCACTGTTTCACCATAACTTTAGTCTTTCTTGTGATCGTTTGCCTGTGACTGGGACAGAGTAAGGAAAGTTTTTCTCTGGCCATGTTGCCCCTCGTTAAAAGTTTAATGAAATAAAAAATACTAAACTCCTATGTAGATATTTCACTGTCCTCATTCATAACAAAAAGGTTGCAATATAATTGTAATATTACGTTGAAGTCTTTGTCATACCTAAGATTTTCGGGGGTTAACGAAACGAATAAAAGGGAAAAGAAATAATGGCGTATTCATCAGCGATACAAGCAAGATTTTCTGGCGTCACCTGATATTACAAGTTAAACATATTGCTCAAATAATAAAGACGTAATAAGGGTGAGACTATTCAGACTACATACCTTTTTTTTTTGTTTTCGGGGGAAACATTCAAGAGGCACCCGAACTCCCCTCCCCGGAGGTGGGGTGTCTCTAGTGTGGGATTTTTACCTCACTAAAACCACCACGCTGATCACCATCAGCACATAGGGGTAGTCCCGGTTCCTCTTAAAATACCAATTCCGAAATCCCCCTGCGCAACACCGGTAAGGCACATCCCTGGGGAGGCTGTAAAAGAGACTACATACCTACTGACTGGCCCAGATGACAGGTAGACGTAGCATTAGAATGTCTCCCACACGCTGGACCGATGACCTAATGCAGGCCGCAGGAATCTGCTGGATGCGAGAAGCATAGTACTGGTCGAAGTGGCTGTGAGGCCTATGTCCAGCACTGGACGTCTTTCTGGTAAAATGATAATGACAATTCGAAGTGGTGACTCGTACCTGCTTTGCAGAAAAATTATACCATGTATACTATACATAGAAAATTGCAATACCTACGCGGTCAAAATGTGTGGCAATGCTATTTTATTTTTAAATACCCGGCCAAAAATTCAATATAGTGGTTCAGAATCATTTGTACTGAATTACAGTTACAGTTACAGTTTGCGCATTGGTTAATTTTTATTCCTGTATTTGAATATTACTTAAACTTGTCTTTCCGCGAGTGTACACGTATAAGACAAAAACAAACTTGAAATAAAACTGCCATCCCTTCAAGACATTTCAATGAACCAACTAAAGAAATAACCTAAAACTTAGTAGGTTAAACTCCTCATTACCATATATTCTCTACAATACCGCTATCTTCAATATCAACAAGTTATTGGCCGTAAAACAAGCGTTCGTTCTGAACAAAAATAAAAGTTTCTGAAACTTTCATTTGTTTTAAACACGCGACGTGGCAAGAAAAAGTAGTTCAGTCTGTTTTATAGCATTATAATGTTAGCTACATTATTGTAGTCTACATTGTATTTCGATATAATATGAGAAAAGAAAGTTCCAAAAATAATTTGAAAACAAGGCCCACTGCCGATGATTAGCGAAAAGCGAGTAGTAGTAAAACTAGAAAGGAGTTGACGAGGAATGAGTATCGAGTGTGTTGTTCGGATAGTTCTGTCGCTGGGCTATAAGCGAGCTCGACGAGTAAAATGACTGCCCAGACACTTCTTGCTGGTAATAGTGTTAAACCCTCGGGCTTCGTGAGGTTTTTGGGGGTGCTCGCTCACTTTGCGAGCTGGTAGAATAGACTGCTGAAGAATAGGGTATGCGAACCCTCGGGCTTAGTGAGGGTCACAATGACACTATGGTTCCCTACTTCTCTGGCTGTGAATCCAAAAATAAAACATAGGGTACCATAGTGTCATTGCAAGCTCGAGGGTTTGCATGACCCATTCTTCAGCAGTCTATTCTACCAGCTCGCAAAGTGAGCGAGCACCCCCAAAACCCTCACGAAGCCCGAGGGTTTAACAAGTAGTAAATCACCATATTGACAATATTTTATCAGTGTTATGCTTGGTTTGGTCACGACAAATAATTTTGTCAATCTGCTAACAAGATTCCATTCTGCAAAAATTTCGTATAAAGATGGCCGGTAACGTAATTATTCCAAAGCTTACAAATGCCTGTGTTATCGCTAGAATCAAAAAAAGTTTATTCAATTGTGAGAAGAATCCAGACATTTTTCCAGATGTCCCAGCAAAAACGTTTCAAGAAATAACCACGTTTTAGTTGGAACGAGCCTTTGAATACTAATCCAGACTAATATAAATAAGAAGTCTGTTGATGTACGGGAGGGAGTGGAATACATTATTCATCTTTATTATAACAGTTATTTTGTTTCTGTTAAAACTTTTTCCTAAAACTTCGTCTGTGTGTTCTAGTTACGGAGTTTTAACAGACTTCAAAAAAGGAGGAGGTTCCCAATAGGGACGTATTTTTTTTTATAGTGTTATTTTGGGTATAAATAACTCCTTCATATATAGACGGGTTCGAAAAATTATTTTTAAAATTGATTTTCTCCTTTATTTAAATGTAAACTTATAAATTATATTTTTAAATATTAGAATATCATCATCTGCCTAGCCTTTTCCCAACTATGTTGGGGTCGGCTTCCAGTCTAACCGGATGCAGCTGAATACCAGTATTTTACATGGAGCGACTGCCTATGTGACCTTCACAACCCAATTACTGGGTACGATAACCCTTGGTAAGACCGGTTGTCAGATTTTCGGGCTTCTGACGACCCGTAACGACTGTCAAAGATCCACGAATGACAGCCGGGACTAACGGCTTAACGTGCTTTCCGGGGCACGGACGGGTCTTGGTATGTAAAGACGGTCACCCATCCACGGAACAACCGCGGCAAGCGTAGCTTAACCTGATCGATCGACCCGTGCGGCTGTTATTACTTAGCCACAAGCGCCTCTAAATATTAGAATATAAAAAGTATTAATTGGTTATTATTATGGTATGCCTCAGGGGTGGTCTCATATAAATTTTATTAACTTTGCTGGGGTAGTTTTTGAGTTTGCTTCAATAATAAATATTTTTTCCACTTAGTATAAATTGATGATGTTTTAATAAATGCCTGTCGCTGATATTTACATAGCAAGTATAATTATGAATTTGTTTGGGGTACAACTATAACGTGAAAAAAAAAACTTTTTTACAAAAAAAAACAACCGACTTCCATAAAATTCAAGAAAATTAAATTATTTTTTACGCTAATGATTCTTCTTTCTCTGCGTCATGTTTACCGCAAATAAACTGATTTTCTTTTTATTACTTGTTGTTGTAATATTGGTATAGATATAACTCTCGTCACCTAAAATATTGACTCTATGTTAACATCTTTTTGTTTCAAAACTTCATTATTATAAATTTGTTTTTATTGACAAAAATTACGATGTGGTTTTTCATTAAAACTTGGCATTTTACGGCTGAAAAGTAAAATTTTATTTTAGTGTTATACAGGGTGTCAGGAGAACGCTTCCGAAGCCAGAACGTAGATTATATACAACCTTTATGCAAACGGATACCACTAACCTTTCGCCTGAAATTGATTATTTTCGCGCGTCACGTGGACTTGGGGTCGTCAGCCGCACAGCTGTCGGCGAGCGCGCGCGCACTTTGAACTTGAGGTCACGCGCAAGCGTCAGATGATATTTATTTACGAATACATTGCTTGTTAGAGTTGTAAAGAAAAAAAATGTGTTTAATAGCAAATAATGGTTTAATTTAACTGTTCTCACAGCATAGTGTACGAAAAGTGCTAAAAAAAATAGGTAAAATTGTTCATTTTTTTTTCTAATTTTTTTATGGTATCGTATCGAGAATCAGTAGCCCTATCACCTGTCTTCGTTTTCGGAAGCGTTTCCCTGCCACCCTGTATATACTTCTTTGAAATGGAAACTATGGAAACTTGAAAATTTTATGTACTTATCATCAGAATTATAATATGAGAGATTAGTTTTTTGAAAGTAGATACCTTTGTATAAAGTGAAGTGTATAGCCCTCCTTTACACTATCGTGTATGTATGCTCCGTTATAATTATGTATCAAGTTAATGCTTGATTAGCGTTTTATGTTCTTTTACTTGTATTCATATTAAATATAGACAATATACTTTTGGCAGCCGATCTGAGTTGTTCTTTAAAATATCCTAACGACCCTAAACATCTCATGGCGACCCTGCCTAGGGCTGTCTTTGGGTTTCGGCAGTGTGAATCGCAAGTTTAGAGTATAACCTTACCAAACTATACTTTACCGGAATCATCGGACTGACCATAGAAGATGTGCCGCTCAACGGTCGAAAAAGATGAGGTATTCATCACCCAAAGCGCTGCGGGTAGCAACGAGGCCACTTTGAAGGGCATTGGTCAGCACATGGAGCAAATGAATATTGTTATGTTTGCACTGCTGGCTGTATTCACCATGACCATTGCCTACTTTATGGTGCGGCTATACAGAAGATGCCATCGTCAGTGGATCCAGGAGGAGATTGGTCTTAATGCCATGCAACGTATCCGGGCTTCTATCCGAGGACACAATAACGCCGAAACTTCAGCCTAAGGAACCGTGAGTAACCAGCATAAACTATGTTAAAAGTGTGTGTCGTGTGTGCGGTTAAATCTCTCGCGAGTGCTAAAATATGAGTGAATAAAGACAAAAAAAAAATATCCTTAATAAGTAACACAAAAAACTAAAAATAAAAAAAAAGTTATTAAGACATTCCAGTATTTTATAATTCTATGTAAAGATGTCAAAACAAAAGTGTTAAGTTACTAGTAGCGCGGCGAAAGAATGCCGAACGTTTCAATTTTGCGACTAAGTATCGAGTTACGTGAGCTAAAGTGCACGATTATAGAATAATTAACTTAGAATGTAATGAAATATAATACTTACTTGGTTTTAGATTATGATTGATACATTAATTGACAATTATGTAATATTAGAGAATATAAGAAAATATTTAGTAAAAAAGGGAAAGTCTAGATATTTAGGTAAAACTATTGAAATTAAATTAAATGAAGCTACAAATATTCTTGATAAATGCAAAGAATTATTTTTACTTTTAAAGTCTAAGGAGGACCCGCAGATTATTTCGTCTGCGACAGAAATTTTACAAAATATAAGAAAACTTTATGAAAATATTAAAACTTTGTGTACTTTTCCTAAAACCGAGTCTGTCAAAATGGATTTCGATTTGAAAACTGCTTGTAATTTGTTGCCTGTTATGGACGATACGGAAAATGTGACGAAACGATTAATAGACGGTATTGAGATGTATTCAGATATGATTAACGGAACGGATATGGAATTATTAATAAAATTTATTTTGAAAAGTAGACTTTCGGAAAACGCGAAGTTACGAATGGCTTCAAAATATACATCTGTTTTAGAACTTGTCAAGGACATGCGCACGCATCTTTTAACGAGAAAGTCATTTACGGCAATACAATCGCGACTGCAAAATGTTTCACAAGGTCACCGTTCGATTGATGAATATGCTTCTGAAATCGAAAAACTATTTACGGACTTGACAATTACTCAAGCAGATGGCGATTGTAATAAATATGATATTCTGAAGCCATTAAATGAAAAATTAGCGATCAGGAAATTTTCAGAGGGATTGAAAAATTCAAAACTTAGCACTATAGTAAGTTGCAGCTCGTAATTATACCCTACTGAAGGACGCTATCCAGGCAGCTAAGGACGAGGAGTGTTCCCTGTCGCCGAGTGCGAGTACAAGCAACGGCAATGTCATGTATTGTTCTGGTAAGTCCTCTTCCCACCAAAGAGGAAAGAGAGGTATGTATAATAATTATTTTAATGGTCATAGGAATCAAGGACATCGAGGACGAGGAGCACAAGGACGAGGTCAGTCATCAAATAGGTACGTAAGTGGAAATCATTTTAGCAACCGGGGTAACCGTTCACGTGGTTACCACAATTCGGGTTACTCTAGAGGCGGAAAGTTTAGAAATAACAATTATCAGTCAAACAATCGGGGAAATTCGCGTCAGATTTATTCAGCTCAAGCAACTGAGACGCGTGATAATAGCGCCCAAGACCAGACAACCCCAGGGGTAGACCAGACTGATAAGTTTTTTCGTGCCCAACCCAGAAATATTAGCTTTTAATGGACAAACAAAATTAGTTACATTTAATTTAGATAATAATCAATATTATTGGCTGTTGGATACGGGAGTTTCTTTGTCAGTTGTACGGAAAGAATGCTTACCGCCAGATATACCAATTTTTGGAAAAGATATTTTAGTTAATAGCTGGACAAATTCGTTCAGTTGGTCAAGTTTCTCTTGCATTGTCATCACCGACGGGAGAAGTATTTTTACATAAGTTTCACGTGTTTAATAACTTACCTATCAAGGCCGATGGAATTATCGGGTTAGACTTTTTAAGTAAATACTCGTCAAATATTAATTTAGAGACAAATGTTTTGACTTTAAATATAAATGAACAGGAAATTAGCACTAAAATATTGGATATAACGGAATGCAATCCAGAAATTTTGACTATTCCAGCGCGAAGCGAATCTCTTCACTATGTAAATATTAATTCAAGTTTAAAAGAAGATTGTGTGGTTTGTGCAAGTGAATTAGGGAAAGATTTGTTTATAGCTGGGGCAATTGTTAGAGAAAATAAAAGTAAAATACCTTTAAAAATTTTAAATGTAAGTGAAAAGCATATTCGTGTTCCTGTCTTTAATCCAGTTGTGCAACCGTTATCAGTATATGAATGCTATACATTCGATAAACACAATGCTGATGCAAGTAGAGCTCAGACTTTAAAAAGACTTTTGAAACTACAACATCTTAATTCCGAAGAGAAAACGTCTATTGAAGACATTTGCAAAAAATATTCCGATATTTTTCACTTACCTAGCGATAAGCTATCGGTAACAAATATTTATGAACAAACAATAACGCTAAAACCTAATACTACTCCTATTTATACTAAACCTTATAGACTACCACAAAAATTAAAACAAGAATTAAATAAACAAATTGAAACTATGATAAACAATGATATTATAGAAGAAACACATAGCGAATGGTCTAGTCCAGTTCTACTAGTACCCAAGAAAAGTGACGACAATAATGAAAGGAAGTGGCGTTTGGTAGTTGATTATCGAAAACTAAACGAAAAAATTCAGCATGATAGGTTTCCTCTACCAAATATTAGTGAAATCTTAGATTCTCTTTCAGGAGCTATTTTATTCAGCCATCTAGATTTACATTCTGGTTACTATCAAGTTCCATTAAATCCAGAAAGCAGAAAATGCACAGCATTTTGTACTAATTCAGGTCAGTTTCAGATGAAACGTCTGCCAATGGGATTAACGATTTCGCCAAGTGCTTTCAGTAGAGTAATGACGGTAGCAATGGCTGGTTTAACTTTTGACAAATGTTTCGTTTATTTAGACGATTTAATTATTTTTGGTCGTAATTTAGAGTCCCATAATCGTAATCTAATGGACATATTTGAAAGACTGAGGAAGGTAAATTTAAAATTAAATCCCGACAAATGTCAATTTTTGAAGAAAGAACTATTATATCTAGGGCATGTTGTTTCTGCGCAAGGTGTCTTGCCAGATCCAGAAAAAATTAAAGTCTTAAAAAATTATACAATACCCAAAAATTCAGACGAGGTTAAACGTTTTGTAGCCTTTTGCAATTATTATAGAAAATTTATACCTTCATTTGCTGATATTACAGTGCCATTAAACAAATTGTGCAGAAGAAATGAACCTTTTATTTGGTCAGAAAGTTGCCAAAAATCTTTCGAAAACTTAAAACATTCAATGACTAATCCACCTATTTTACAATACCCAGATTTCACAGATACAAGCAAATTTGTATTAAAAACTGATGCTTCAGGAATAGCTATTGGTTCTGTTTTATGTAATAAAAATATGAAACCTGTTGCGTATGCAAGTCGTCCATTAAACAAAGCCGAGAGAAATTACCCAACAATTCAAAAGGAATTGTTAGCCATTGTATGGTCAGTCAAGTATTTTAGACCATACTTGTACGGTAGACATTTCGTCATAGAAGCAGACCATAAACCTTTAATATATTTATTTGGGATGAAAGATCCTTCAAGTCGCTTATTAAAATTTAGATTAACTCTAGAGGAATACGACTATGAAATAGTGTATGTAAAAGGAAAAACAAATGTTGCCGCGGATGCATTATCTAGGATTGTGATAACATCGGATGAACTGAAGAGTATGAACAATGATGTAGTGACTATATTAACAAGAGCTCAAAAGAAGAGGATGAATGATATGAATGATGCAAGTAATACAGATTTGTTTAATAGATCCGCAGACGCAAGGTCTGATCAGCCAAGGGTTGCGGAAATATTAAAGAAACCAAATAATTCTGTAGAAATGATTTTAATAAAAGGTGAAGATTTAAATAAATTAAATAAAAATAATAGGATATCCTTAACGGAAAAATGTTTTGCATATGAAGAAAAGAGAAAGAATTTATTCATAAATCTCGATTATCATTCACATTTTACGCGAGCCGAATTTGTGTCGATATTGAGTAAATTTTGTAAGAAATTAAATATAAACGAGATATGCATAATAAAAGATATAAATAATGCTAGCTTTCTTAAAGACTTAAGTCAAGAAATTGAATCAATGAAAACTTGGTCCGGACCACGATTTCATGTATTAAGAGGTGTCAAGAGAATTACTAATGATGAAAATATTAAATTTATTTTACATGACTTTCATTTACTGCCAACCAGTGGACATGCTGGTGTGCGCAGAATGATAAATAACGTTAAAAGACAATTTTACTGGCCAGGTCTTGAAACGGATGTCAAGGATTTTGTATCAAAATGTGAGAAATGTCAAAAGATGAAGCATGGTAAGCCTATTAAGGAACCCATGTGTATAACAACTACAGCATCTTATGCCTTTGAAAAAATCTTTTTAGATATTATAGGCCCATTGCCACAAGATTATGAAGGTAATGTATACATACTGAGTCTCCAGTGCGAGCTAAGTAAATTCGTGGAAGCATATCCACTTAGAACTAAGGACACTGTAACTGTAAGTAAAGCTTTAGTTGACAACTTTATTCTTAGATTTGGACTACCAAAAACATTAGCAACTGATCGAGGTGCTGAATTTATGTCATCAACAATGGAACAGGTTTGTAAGCTTTTAAACATTGATAAAATATCATCAACTGCGTACCATCACCAATCTATTGGTTCGTTAGAAAATACACACAAAAATTTAGGAGCTTTTCTCAGAATTCAATGCAACAATAAACCTCAAACTTGGTCACATTGGTTAGCTTATTGGTGTTTTAGTTATAATACCACTGTCCATTCAGCAACAAAATACCAGCCGTTTGAACTTGTATTTGGTAGGCCATGTATTGTTCCTTCTAGAATATATAATGATGTTGAACCACTATATAATCCAGAAAATTATTGTAATAGTCTTAAGTATAAGCTTCAATTAGCTAATAAAGATGCTAGAAATAATTTAATATTAAGCAAATGTAATCGTAAAGATAACTATTATGATAAATATTTGAATCCAACTCAATATAATAAGGATGATTTGATATTGATTAAAAATGAAACAGGTCAGAAATTAGATCCTTTATTTGATGGTCCATTTACTGTTATAGAAGATTTGGGATGTAATGTTAAAATTTTAAACAAGCATAACAAAATTGATATTGTTCACAAAAACCGAACTAAACTATTTGTATCCTGAATGTTCTATGAAATCTAAAAAAAAAAAAAAATAGTTTTAGATTTTTTTTTCTTAATTACCGGAGGTGAAGTGTATAGCCCTCCTTTACACTATCGTGTATGTATGCTCCGTTATAATTATGTATCAAGTTAATGCTTGATTAGCGTTTTATGTTCTTTTACTTGTATTCATATTAAATATAGACAATATACTTTTGGCAGCCGATCTGAGTTGTTCTTTAAAATATCCTAACGACCCTAAACATCTCAAAAGTTTGTTGATCAAAAATAATAATTTCGAAGACATTCCATTTTTGACTTTTCAATCATTATTATCACTTAACCTAAGTCCTCAGATTATTGCTCCAAAAGTAATTTTTAAATTTTGTTCATCTATTCATTCGGACAAAAGACGTCCACTGCTGGACATAAGCCTCCCCCAAGCAACGCCACTTCAACCAGTTCTGTGCTTCCCTTATTCAGCCGATTTCTGCGGCCTTTACAAGGTCATCGATCCATCTTGTGGGAGGCCTTCCAACACTACGTCTTCCGGTACGCGATCGCCACCCCAGAACCTTTCCGCCCCATCGACCATCTGTTCTGCGAGCAATGTGCCCTACCCACTTCCACTTAAGTTTGGCGATTCTTCTTAATTCTGTTATACATGACTAAATCAATAATTCTCTATTTGACACTCCGGAACCATAGGGCCTATAAGCCTATATTTAGCCCAAAGAATCAGCATTGCCATCCAACGTGGTAATGCTGCCAGCCTTTTGGGCACTTATCCCATTGACAGCGATGCGGACGAATGTTTTGATACCCAATCAGCTGCTGCCCTTTTCTCTAATTTTTTTATTATAATTTATATATTTTAGTGTTAGCACGTAAATTGCCTTTGTATGTAAACCAATAAAAATGTAACACATAATTCTCTTGTTACAGAAAATGCCATCAGAAGAAACAAACCGGCTAAACAAACTGGCGTAGATGATCTCCGTGCCAGACCTGGAGACAATACCAAAATGGAACATATCAACAGAGCCACAAACAGAAATCATTATAGAAAACGTCAACGAAGAAAAATACAACCTATCACAAAACTTTTACAATGTTATAACCAAAGCAGATGAGAATGAAGATTGTGTTAACTTAACATTTAACGCGTCTACAGAACTTGGGTGTGGCGAAAAGGCTTACGACTGTTTTGAAATTAGTGTTGTTATAATTCTGTGTTTGCTTATAGTGGTGACTGTGATTGGTAATACGTTGATAATTTCGGCCGTGGTGACGACGAAACGGTTGAGGACGGTGACCAACTGTTTTGTTACTAGTTTGGCGGTTGCTGATCTGCTGGTTGGGATCTTTGTTATGCCGCCTGCTATTGCTGTACATATTACTGGTGAGTCATTATTGATTATTACTTCTTCTTCTTTGTCATCAATCGATATTTCTTATGTTTAAAAATAATGTCGTTTTTTTTTTTATTTTTAAACGTCGTCCCACGACGCTTGATACCTTCACGCGTTGCTGAGAAAAAGGGTATTGACAGAAGGACGGACAACAAAGTGATACTATAAGGGTTCCGTTTTTTCTTTTCGAGAATTAAATTCTGTAATTAATGTTTTTAGGGTTCCGTACGAACCCTAAAAACATTAATTACAGAATTTAATTCTATGTAATCATAACAAGAACAATATTCATACAAAGACTCTTAATATTATCTACTTACTTACACTACTTATACATAAGCCTTCTCCTCATGGGGGTAGGCAGAACAGAACGCCACCTTCTACGATCCTTACATACTCAATTTGTTTCGTTTACGCTCATACGCTGGTTGCGAGTACCACGCACCTGACCTTTCTGAAGAACATCACCGATAACGTCAACTACCTACTCGAATACTATTTCAATATCTAACACATTTGGTATCCTTATTCTCCCAATCATTCCCGTCTATCGTTAGGATTATTTTCACTTAAACAATGGCGAATTTACTCTTCAATTGATAACTTTTAATTAAATCAATACGAATTTCGTTTCATTTCGTTATTATAAAAAGTTAGTCAGAGTTACAATTTTCTTTCATGCTTTTCAGTAATATTAGGCAAATACTTTATGAATTTCTTTAATAATTGGTCATAGAATCCTTAATTTGATACCAAAAACTATTTAAAACATCAAATTGTCAAACAAAAAAGAATCTGTTCTCATTAAAATATCTTCATTGTGATTCATATTAGGAATAGAATCTCGATAAAAATTACAAGGTCTGATTTTTCAATCGACAGTTATTTTTTATTCGAGGAACAAAATTGACGTCTGAGAGATTTTGTATGGAAGAACTGTCAAAAACTCTAAATTATTTCTCCGATAAAATTATCTGGCGTTGGAAAAATCAGCCCTTAGACAAATGAGTTAGGTATCATCTCCTGAGCCTTTTACCAACTGCCTTTTGGGGTCGGCTTCCAGTCTAACCGAATGCGTAATGCTGAGTACATACACCAGTATTTTTACTAGATAACACGATACCCCTTGGTAATGCTGGCTGTAGAAGCCCGAAACTCTGACAAGACTTACGGGCTTCTGGCGACCCATAACAACTGTCAAATATCTAAGAATGACAGCCAGGACCAACGGAATAACGTGCTTCCCGAGGCACGAAGGGGTCTCAGTATGTAAAGATGGTCTTGATCCCTTCCACGGACCGAACACAGCAAGAGAAGCTTAACCTGATCGATCGTCCTTTCTGAGCCACGAGCCTCTATTAAGACAAATGAGTACAGGCACAAAAGTTCATTTTATTGTCTGTTTTGCACTAAGCTGGCGTACTTCATAAACTTTATGATCGCGTTCATGCCAAATTTCTAAGCTGGCACAGTATAATAATATTAGCAGTATTACTTCTTCACACTGGCTAAGAAATCTCGGTGTACACCAGTATTCAACAGTTACGTAAGTAACGTTGGCTGTTTGGATTCATCAATATCGAAACCACAAATAATTTTTACAACTCAGTCGGCAAGGTAAGCCTATAAAAATAACATTGTTTTAGTTTTTTATATATTTATGTAGAAATACCTACGAGTACATAGTATTTAAAAATGTATTGAAGCATATTTGTAGGTGAGTATGCCTCTTTTTCTATGTGATCGATGACTCGATGTCCGATTGAAGAAACAAAATATACTTATGCCAGGCTCTAATAGAATGCTTGAAAGGTCTCCCATCATTATATTGGTCGGACTGATAAAGACAGTGACAGCACAAGATACACAGTCAGAGGGCAACGCAAATGCGTGTTTATCTACCGAGTGGCCGTAGATAATTATTTCAAGGACACTGCCGAGAAGTAATGCTGCTTACTTTCTTAAACTGTGAAGCTGGCTTCATATTTTTATATAATTTAATACATTTGTATGCAAAGAAGAATTCCAGATGTATTTTTAGATCCTCAGTAGTTATTTATTCAAGCTTGAGTTCCGAGTTTTTTAAAAGAAGTGTATTTTGTATTGTAGTAAGACGCAATGAATCTGCATCATACCAATCAAGTTGCAGACTATAATAAAGACTTGGACTGACTAGAAAGACTAGAAAAATATCTGCTATAGCTGTTTTGCTTCTACCGTCTATGAAATAAGGTTCAAATTGAACCAATACAGGATCTATTTAATACGGTGTGAAAATACCTTGGCGGTCTTTTTCAGCAAAGCATTATTAAAAACCCTTTTCTATTCACACAACGCTGAACACTTCCTTTTCAAGATAAACGAAAGAGCCACAAATACATCAGGAAATATTAGGGTCACAGTTCTCGTAAAAAAAAGGTGTTATCAGATTTATTCCTTTGAGGGTATGGTTATTATGGTAGTCCAATAAATGTCCGTTCGGCCTCAAGTATAGTTTCTGGTCTGGAAGCTTTTTACTTTGGTTTTGGTGTGATTGATATGATACCAAAGTACTGTCCGATATTTTATTACTATACTTTTCTTGAAGGTCTTCCAATTTATGTCATACTAATTTCTGCCTGCAACTTCATCTGCGTGGAATTTGTTGTTCCTCGACCCACCCCTGCATCGCATCGCATCACCTGCCCGTGATAGTAAGCCTTCCTCGAGAATTGGGCTATCAAGAATTTATCAAATCCGATTGGTAGTTCCGGAGATTATTCCCTACATACAAACTTACAAACAAACAAACAGAAGTACATACTAATATAGAAGACAATAAAAAGGAAGTCTATCTGTAAAGTTTATTGTAAAAAGTTGAGTAAAAAATCTGATTACCGAATATTTGTCTCTTTGTCAACTTTGTTCTTGTTCCTTAAATACTGAACATGGTAGAGGGACGGTTTCGTCCGAAGATATAATATACATCATCATCATCGGTGTGTATAGCGAAATGAAAATGAAAATGTAAACACGTATAAAAATCTATTAATATAATTAAAAAAGAAGCACATCAAAAAAAATACATACATACATATACATAATCAGCCCATAACGTGCCCACTGCTGGGACACAGGCCTCCTCTCTGTGAGAGGGAGTGGGCCATAATCCACCACGCGGGCCCAGTGCGGGTTGTCGGATGTCAAATGTGGTCGAATTTTTAGTTCTAGGACATGCTGGTTTCCTCACGATGTTTTCCTTCGTCGTTTTGAGAGCAGTAGTGATGAAATACATTATTTACAAAAAGTAAAGGGCCTGTCTGAATTCGAACTTACAACTCGTAATTCGTGACCGTTATCAAATGGCCAACACAAAAAAAAAATAATAATAAGCAAAGCAAAATTTAAATATCATTAAAACAGTTGCGGAACAGTTAATTTGGTCTAAATCAAAAGAGATTACTAGAAAACTAACACTAATATATAGTATAGCTATACAATTATATACAAGTATCATCATCATCTGCCTAGCCTTTTCCCAACTATGTTGGGGTCGGCTTCCAGTCTAACCGGATGCAGCTGAATACCAGTATTTTACATGAAGCGACTGCCTATCTGACCTCCACAACCCAGTTACTGGGTAATACGATACCCCTTGGTAAGACTGGTTGTCAGACTTATATACAAGTATATAATACGAAAAAATATAGAAAAAGGCAGGAGCTCATTGGGCATCAAAAAATTCGTCCGCATAACTGTCAATGGGTTAAGTGCCCAAAAGGCGCTAGCAGCATTACCACGTTGGATGGCAATGCTGATTCTTTGGGCTTAAGGTACATGGAATGGTAAATCTTTGTTACGTATTTTTTTCCAATCAGTCTTAGGTTCGTGACCAATAAATTACGTACAAAAAATATCTTCTTCTAAAAACGAGTGTAGGTTACGTGTAATAATATTGATTAAATAAAAAAGGTTGAAATACCCGAAGGGTAGCTTAGTATTATGAGTAAAAAATATAACATAAACACAAGAGTAAATGCGAAACATAAACAAAATTAGAAGCATAGTCCTATAATATCCTCCTTGGTAAAAACGATACGATCACGTAAGAGTATTTCTTGGTAAGTGGATCGTGATATTTGCTAACACCTCGCACCTGAGACACAACAAAATAAGAACAGAAGGTCAGCTCGATACAACAAGCCACGGAACACGGCAGCGTTCAGAAGCGGAATTACTAATAAAATTCGGGTTATTCCACAAATCCTCATTGGGAATCCCCATTGAAGTCTCATAGAGTACATAATGGGGAATGTGACACGCTTCACGTACAGCTTCCACCCGTGCGAGTTAACTATGAAGCTCGCCCAAATGCGGCCCCCATCCGCTTACCTGCACGGTGCGCGTTCGCCTTGTCCGTTCAGCAGCGACAGCTCGTCACATCTTTATGTGACGTCACAGCGCCCGATGTATAGTTAACTCGTACCGGTTAGTACTGCAAGCGCACTTACAACCAGCATTCGATTGAGACAGTTTGATAAAAAATTACGAAAGCATTTAGGTATGCAAGGTGTAATTTAAATCCTAAAAGGGGTTATTGAGCTCATCATAACAAGCCACTCTTTTAATGGAACCAATCGTGTCAATCCCGAAAAAAGAACATTTGCTCGATACATATTCTTCGTAGGTGTCGATTTCAATCTAAATTGAGTAGGCCTAGAATTTCGCAGATACATAAATATTTATAATGTACTTTACTCCACAAAATGGAACAGGTGAACAGGTTGTTCATTATGATGAGTAAAATTCCTTCCTTTTCAGGTTTTCAGTTATCTTAAGTATACCTTGAATGAGCGAGCGCCTGTTTTCGCTCGTTATTATACAGACTGTTTGATAGAAGAACCGACACAATTTTCTTAGGGATAGGAAGTGTCATATTTTCCTAGTTTTCACCCATATAATCAGCTGTCTTGAGTGTCACGGTAGTTCATTGAGATAATAAATTATGTTTCTTTTTAATCACCTGAAATATCTTCAAAACTTTTTTGTTTGAGGTTGTAATAGAGCGCAATCATTTTTGGTGTTATCTGCAATGTACAGACGCCAGCACATCAAGCTACTACAATCTGTTAAATGTCTTTAATAAATTATCAACTTTATCGCTAAAGCATTAAGCTTCAAGGTTGTTTGGGAAAATTTGACAGTTTCGGGTAGCTTGACCTGCTGGCGTCTGTACAATTGGTTCTTGAAAATGACTTGGGTCCTTCCAAAGTCGTAAACATGTGTCGGAAAGAAAAACACTATTTTAAAAATTCATAATAAAAATAAAACAATTTTATGCTAGCAAATGACATCCCCAGGGGAAATAGTAGCTGGGTTGTGGAGGTGCCTATCCCTCCAGGATAGGCAGTCGCTTTACAGCTGCATCCGGTTAGCCTGGTAGACGACCCCAACATAGTTGGGAAAAGGCTAGGCAGATGATGAAATAGTAACCCCAATCCCGCAAAAAATTCTGTCGGTCCTTCTACCAAACACCTGTATCGTGCTAACCTTCTGTAACCATTTATTTTGTGTCTGAGATTTTTTCCAATCGTTTATCGAGTGTAACTTGTGCTCCTTAAGTAAATGGTTACCTCCTTCGATTTCATTTTGTGTTTAACGTAAGGTCTCCTGTAGAACGTGTCTGAGATTTTAATACAATTTTCTTTAGAAAGGATGGTTTATGTTTACGCAGCGAAAAATATGTATTCAAGGGGGATGATAAAATTCGAAGACACGTGAAATCTACCAGCTCGCACTACAAAAGTATATCCCACTAGTCCCATGCATGTTATATGTTGATCAAAATATGATTCGTAACCGAAACAAATAATTATGTATTAACAGAATATTGTAGTCATTAAAATGAACAATACAACTGTCCAAGTTACCCTCGGATGTCATAATTTCACGCAATAACTTATTCAATAGGATAATTTGAATATTTGAATTTCCCGGGCTACTCTGGCGGTTTCGCCTTAAGGCAAAATGCCTGACTGAGGATTACGAGTTATTTAGATAAATATTTAGTACCGAAGTAATATTTACGAGTATTACGCTAGGTACTTATGCATAATAAACATAATCAGCCTAATGTTTCCACTGCGGAGGCCCAGGCCTCCTCTCGATGAGAGGGACTATGCCATAATCCACCACACAGGCCCAGTGCGGGTTGGTGTCTTCGAATTTTTGGTTCTAGGACACGCCAGTTTCCTCATAATGTTTTCCTTCGCAGTTTTTGAGAGCAGCTGTGATGAAATAATTCAAACAAAGTTAAGCACCTTACTTGGTTCAAACCTACGACATACAGCTTGTAAGTCGCAGCTGATTGCACTGCTCCTGACTTAGGAATACGACTTACTTAGATAAAAGGGTATTAGGGCTGATTTTTCCAACGCCGGATAACTTTATCGGAGGAATATTTTTGAATTTATGACAGTTCTTCCATACAAAAACTGTCAGACGTCAATTTTATTCTACAAATAAAAATGTTCGGTTGATTGAGAAATCAGCCCTTAGTTGTACCTAAGAAATATAAAGAAAGAAAGAAAGAAAGAAAATACATTTATTTGGCACAAACTAAAAGACACACAATGCATCAGATACATACATCAGATAAAACAAACAATAAAAAAAGATTAAATAAAGCAACTGTTTAACAAATATGCAAATAAAGAAAGCTGAAGAACAACTCGAAAATGTGGTATAACTAAACCAATAAGAACGAGCGTTTTGAGAGCGGCGGTAACGGACACTACTTACGAGTTGTAGGTCGTAAGTTCGAACCCAGACAGGCGTTTTACTTTGTGTAAATTATTTCATCACCACTGCTCTCAAAACGGTGAAGGAAAACATCGTGAGCAAACCGGCATGTCCTAGAACCAAAAATTCGAAGACATGTGACACTGACATCTACCAACCCGCACTGGGCCCGCGTGGTAGATTACGGCCCATTCCCTCTCGCAGAGAGGAGGCCTGTGTCCCAGCAGTGTAAACATTACAGGCTTATTATAATAAACCATTAAAAATTGAGGAAGCAGGACATAAAATTAATAAGGGAAACGCGTTAATTACACTTCACAGAAAGAGCCATCAAATTAATTGAACGGTCCTGAGATCTTGTTTAATTAAATAAGTCTCCAATTCAAATGAACCATCTTTTAATATTTCCGTTTTCGTCTTTATTAACATTGTTTTGTAAAGGAACAATTTGTACTTAAAATGTACTTATTAATGTACAAGGTTTTACTCAAGTGATCAAGGCGTGTTACACACTGGTTCGGGTCGGCACATTTGATTCGGCAGTATTTGTTGAATAATAAAACCGACTCGCAGCATCTATAATATGAAGTAAAACTTGTTTGTTTGTCTGTAAGTTTTTATTTATGGGTTAATCTCTGAAACTACCAGTCGGATTTGATAAAGTTACGGTTTTCCAAGATTCCCAAGCCTGGCAAAGTATTATTCGTTTTTTCCACTAAGAATTTTCCCAGCAGCAACATGGAGTCTAGGTTAGTATCCGGTTGATGGCAAAAGGCTCGCCCCTATTAAATGGGACTAAAACATAACTGGCGAAATGTGGTTCATTATACATACACCTCTGCCATACCGTTTGGAAAATATAGCATGCCGTTTTTTATGTTAATTTTAATTTTGAACAGTAGGTCATCATCATCTGCGTAGCCTTTTCCCAACTATGTTGAGGCCAGCTTCCAGTCTAACCAGATGCAGCTGAGTACCAGTATTTTAAATGGAGCGACTGCCTATCTGACCTCCACAACCCAGTTACTGGGTAATACGAAATCCCTTAGTAAGACTGGTTGTCGGACTTTCGGGGTTTTGACCAGCCGTAACGACTGTCAAAGATCCATATCCTGATCCGAATGACAGCCGGGACCAACGGCTTAACGTGCTTTCCAAGGCACGGAGGAGTCTTGGTATGTAAAGATGGTCACCCATCCAAGGACCGACCGCGGCAACCGTAGCTTAACCTGATCAACAGTAGGTATACAATCAATAAGGGAATACATTTTACATAACAATTAAAAATAGCGCACAGTTGCTAATTTGCCTGAACTAGGTTGAACCTGTGCTTCAAGCTAAGAAGTGCATAAATTAACAATGCGTCTAACGTAAAAACTATAATATAATAATAATAATAATATCCCTGGACATTTCACACGGCACCATTTGTCCCAAGCTAAGCAACCTAATGCTTGTGTTATGGTAACAAGATGGCTGATAAACTACTTATATACAATTTTTTTTTTTGTAAATACATACATATTATAGATAGAAAAACACCCAGACTCGGAACAAATACATGTAGGTCATACAAATATTTGTTCCGTGCGGGAATCAAACCCTCGACACGCAGCGCAGCAGTCAATCGCTTAACCACTGCGCCAACCGTGCCATCAAACTAAATTAAAACTAAACTAAAACAACTAAATTAAAACTTATGTAAATAAATGTAGAATGTCAGCAGTTTTATTTGCAGACATTAAGTAGGTCTTCTGACTGTGCATAAATGATGGTTAGTAATGTTAATGTTTCCAAAGAAACTGTTGTAGTTCATTAGATGTGTTTCCGTAATTACTACGCTTAGTAACGCCGTTAGGTAATGTTAGTACTTTAGCTAAATTGTGTCCATTAGTACTTTACCCACAAAAGGTACTTGTACCCAAAAATGGACTTTTTTGGACTAGGTTCTGCTAATTACAGTTTCGTTTGCGAAAAAAGGCAAAGTACCTGAGTACGGTCAGCAGCATAAGTGATTTAATTTTGAAATTAAAAAATATGTTATTACTTCTTATGTTGAGTAGGGGAAGACCAAAGAAACGATGGATGGACTGTGTGAATGATGATTTATGGTTAGAAAGGGGGTGACTACCGAGATGACGACTAATAGAGAAGTATGGAAGGAAAAGACATGTTACGCTGACCCCAAAGAAATTGTCATCAGGACAGGAGATTGAAGACGATGACGTTTCTTTATCCATTGAAAATTTCTGTTTTGGTGTGACAACGTCTATAAATCGATGAATGCCGGCTGCATGCACGAAAAATTGTTCCGTTGCGCTCTTTGTCCTGTTACGCTCATTGTCCCGTTACGCACATTGTCCCGTTACGCTAGCGCGTTTGCAATCATTTCATCAATGTTTTGATATGACGTTTTCACGTTAAACTATCGTCCGTAAACCAATTTTACAGACAACCAATTTTTTTTTAATCATTTCGACTGCCTCGTTGGTTTAGTGGTCGCAAGCGCTACTGCTGTTCATGAGGTCCTGGGTTCGATTCCCGGGTCGGGCAGTGTTATTGGGTTTTTCCACCTGGAATTATGCAGTGGCAGCCCGCGGTCTGGATTTGTCCCTGGTTGATGGCAATAGGCTTACAGCTTACACCCTATTACACGGGACTTACAACTTAACTGTCGAAAATATGTGGGTGTAGGTACTAATGCTAATAATGGTGTGTAGGCTGATTTTGCTTATATGATAATATCACGTACCTAACCTATTGTAGCGGTATCTACAACGTCACTTGCGAACTACGCGTCATACTGACGTCATCATTGGGCAGTTGCCCGCCAGACACAACACCCGTCTGGTCGGAGGATCCTCCCTTTTCTATGGAGGTTGAGTGAACTTTACACCCTGTTCCTCATACCTCTTAACAATTTTTAACTTGATAATAATTTTCAACAAAAAAAGTTTTCCCTGTAAAAACACTTAGTAAATATACTTTTCTTATAAAATCTGACGGTACATACTAAGCCTTATCTACTTAACGTAACGCTCAAATCCCCTCATACATGTTTTATAACCCCTAAGTAACATGAAACACAACTAAAGCGTCTTAACCTATTGAAAAACTTCTTAAGTAAAAGTAAAAGGTAAAGTAAAACCATCGGTAATATAATTTTTACTTTTACCCGAAAATTTCCTTAGGCACACAAACAAATCCGATCGAAATTCGACCCAAAAGGACCTTTTCGGAAAGTGATTGATGATTGATTTTGAAACGACTCTAATAATAATTTCCGTGTTTTATTCGTGAAAGCGTCTGGGTGCCTTTAGTGGGCTATGTCATCATATGGTGGATTATTCTTGAAGAATGCTCTGGCTTTTAGTAGTGGCAATGTTGACGAGATAAATAACAAGGTTCTATCAATCATATCCTTCTTTGCGTCGCTGGCATGACTGAATTTTACTATATCTTGTTGACCTAAAACTTTGCCACTTCCACGTCGTCGTCAGTGGCAGCGCAGAGGTTCTATCAATAGATAATGATAAACACTATATTTATTTGTTTATTTAATTCAAATAACATGGGAGACTTACAGCTAAAATAAACAGATTAAGGACAGTACGTTAGTCTGAAAGCCAATTACAGGTCTCCACTTATAAAATACAGAGAAAAAAAAAGTTAATTCTGAGGAAATTAACACAAAGTTCCTATATAATACAGCATAATTCATATGTTGCTCGCACTACGTAACAACCATCATAACATCATCATCATTTAAAACAATTGTTTTACTGTTAAAAAACAAACTGTTGTAAAAGGGTAGGCAGATAATGTCAGTCATCAGGGATTATTGCAGTCAAGCACTTAGTTTATACCATTAAAAAAAAAAGAACTGCCTAGCCTTTTCCCAACTATGTTGGTGTCGGCTTCCAGTCTAACCGGATGCAGCTGAATACCAGTATTTTACATGGAGCGGCTGCCTATCAGACCTTCACAATTCAGTTACTGGATAATACGACACCCCATGGTAAGAGACTGGTTGTCAGACTTTTGTTTTCCTGAATATCCGTAACGAATGTCAAAGATCCATGAATGACAGCCGGGACCGTGGCTTAGCGTGCTTTTCGGGACACAGTATGTAAAGATGGTCACCCATCCACCGTGGCAAGCGTAGCTTAACCTGATCTGATGGGTTATTATTTAGCCACGGGCCCCTTGAAAGGCCCCTTGAAACGTTAAATAAAGTTAGAATTTGGACTCGTTCGAAAACAAGCTAAAAGTTGCTTTATATAACTAAAGCAATAAAAACTATTTTGGATAGGATTTTATTACCAGACGATAACCAATACAGGTATATTCCTGAAACCTGTACCGTTACATCTCAATGAACTCCAACCTGATTGAGTTGTCCTCAAAGGAAGGTTTCCATCTCGTTGAAAGACGCGGTTACTTTTTATTTTAACTCGATCGGTTAAAGTACTACCTTCCCAAGGATATAAGTTTGTCTTGTTAGAACTATTTGGAAGAATCTTTTTGATGTTGAGAACGTTTTTTTTATGTATAAGCGTGAATATGTAAGTAGGTACTACCTGGTACAGTGAAACCAGAGAAGAAATGCGCTTCGGTGATCTTCGGTATCCGAATTAGGACGAACGCCGCGCTATAGAATAACCCCCTACGGAATCTACGGAATGTACACTGCTCTCAAAACGGTGAAGGAAAACATCGTGAGGAAAACGACATATTATTTTAAAACCAAAAATCAAAGACATTATGTGACATTACCAACCCGCACTGGTCCCGCGTGGTGGATTACAGCCCACTCCCTCTCGAAGAGAGGAGGCCTGTGTACCGACGATGGGAACATAAAAGGCTGATTATGTATGTAAGTAGGTACAGTCAAACCAGAAAAGATATGCGCTTCGGTGATCTTCATGTTTCCGAGTTAGTACGAACGCCGTGCCACACAATAATAATAAACTCCTACAGAGGCAAAGTTTCGAAGTTGTTTACCGCTGCGCTTTGTGCATCGACAGTAATATGCGTAGTGCGAATTTGTACGAAATTTTCTCTCTACCAGAAGGCCAATTCTCGTACTTAAAAAAATGTTCAAGTTTCGCAATCTCATCTCAGTGACGATCGATGTCAAAAACTTGTTAAAAATGTATGGGATTGCCCCTCTGATTAATTATCTACTCCAGTCGCAGATCGTCATCTGTTTCGCAAAACTTTTGAAATGTTTTTTTGAATTGCATAGAGCTGTTTGTAATCATGACAATACTTTAATGGTAGTAGCATCTCTATAAATCTCATCATCGCGCGTTCAAAATTTCCGATACACGATGATTCCCGAAGTGTAATTTTTCTTGGGATATACGTTGTGTTGTGGGCCTTGTAATCCCTATTCAGTACGGACTTTGTATGTTACTATTCTGGATCCAATAAAACCTATTCAGACAATTTTCTTGGCAGTGGTAAGTAGATACTAAGAATAATTTTAATAACTAAAGTTTTCAAAAAATAAAAGGCCCGTTTTGACATTTTGAGAATGTGTTCTTGACACCTGACAGTTTCATACAAACGAATAGGTACGTGTTTTGCGAATTTCATTTTTATTAAGAACTGTCAGTGTCAAAACGGGCCTTTTATTTTTAACAACTTTAGCCTCAATAAGTCTTTACCTTTGCCTTTAACACTAGTGAATTGAACCCAGAAATTCAAGGACAGACACTAAAGAAATAACAAGGACAAAAATACGAGGTATTCCACTCGGAGCACTGATTTCAACAGCACTTGCCCGTACCGCTCCTTAGCACTTCCATTAACCGCACTGAAACAAACCTATAGGTACTACCTACGTAATCTTCGAGCTGACCTCTTTTCTGGGTAATGATAATAGAAATCATTTCTAAGAAAATTATAATTGTAACCACAATAGTAATGTCGATCATTATGTTATACACCTCTCGTGTATTTGCAATAATCCCAATCCTTTCATAGTTTGCCTAGCCTCTTTCCAACAATGTCCAGTCTAACCTGATACAGCTGAGTACCAGTTACTGGGTAGCGCGATACCCCTTGGCAAGACTGGTTGTCAGACTTTCGGGTTTCCGACGACCTGTAAAAGATCTACGAATGACGGTCGGGACCACCGGCTTAACGAGACGACCTGCTTTCCGAGGCACGGAGGATCTCGGTATGTAAAGATGGTCACCCATCCACGGACCAACCGCGGCAAGCGTACCTTAACCTGATCGATCGATCCGTGTGGCTGTTATTACTTAGCCACAAGCCCCACCACACATACACAGAACCACACATTCACATGAATTTACCAGTACTTACAGTATATATCTGAACACTTCAACAATACTAACGCTCAGTTGTTCTTCCAACATCAAAAAGAAACCCCAAGAGCCTTCGTTACACAAATAACAAAAAACCTCAAACATAACGAACACTTCAAGAAAAAATATGTTTCAACCAAAAATCGAAGTACTCTCGAAGAAACGACAAAAAGATTTGCACGTTAATGATATTACGAAGCACCCCCGTATTTTATTTTCGAAGCAAAAATATAAATCTTTTGATTGACAGATACTTAAGAATATTTATCAAAAGCTAGTGGCTAAATAAAAGCTTCCGCAGACAGGCGCGCCGCGTGACAGTGCGACGCGACTCTAGTTGAACAATTTCTATGAAAACGTTCCTTAATGTGTCCGTGGAGTTTCTTGCCTTTTCTTCTCCATAGGAACCTACGAATACTTCGTTTTGGAATGGGCAACTAGCGTCATATTTTTGACTGACCGATCCTTTAACAGTTAAAAATGTCCTGTAATTGGTTTAATTGTAAATACATGCTTTGACTTCGAGCTTAACAGCCTCACGCTTGCCGGTCCGTGGATGGGTAACCAGCCATATATGTCAAGACCAACGGATTGCGACTGTCATTTGTAGATCTTTGACAGTTGCTACGGGTAGTCAGAAGCCCGCACCCTAATTGCGTAACACACAATCAATCTCAATCTGAATCATTTTGAAGGATATTGCTAATCCATTGCTTCATATGTTCAAAAAATGTGTCATGATTGTGTCTGGTCAACAACGTAAATAACGCAATGAATGTTGTTGAAATGTCAAAATTAAACCGATTCCGATTGATCGTGTGGTACGCAATTAGGATGCAGATTGTTTAACAAAATACTCGGTTCCTATAAACAATAACGAATCGTTTTGCTTACCCATGATAGCATTTTTAATTGCCAAACTGGGTATAAAAATAGGTTTAGTATGGTAATCTTACTCGTGATAGCTACTTCTATATTCATATTTTCCTGCTAATTTCTTACACCGGTCTTTATACTGTCTATTTGTTTTTTTATTAGTTGCTATCTGAGGGGCAATTCTCGTTATTTTAAAAACGTTCACAGTCTGATCTCAGTCTCAATCTGTCAAAAATACCTCAAATTTCCCTAAATTTTGACAAGTTTTTGCCATGTGTTTGTCACCGATATGACACTGCGACTAGATTTTGAACGTTTTAAATTACGAGAATTGGCCTTCTGATGTATGTATCTGGTGTACAAATTGTGTGTTTTAGTCTGTGCTAAATAAATGATTTTTCTTGCTTTCTTTATACTAATGAAAGTGTGTTGTGTGTTGACTTTGCTTCATTATTGGGAACTGCCGTTGGTCTTGTGGTCGGCTGTTGTGCATGGGGTCTTGGGTTCGATTCCCAGGTCGGGAAAAGTAAACCGTAGTTTGTCAAAAAAACGTATGCGTACAAAGGGCCGTACGGTACCCAGTAATCGACAGCTAACTTTGTAAATGTTTACCAGGAACTGCACGAAACTTTTATGACGTACAACGTTGGCTATAAAACACAAAATGAAACCACAGTTTCACCTTGCTAAACAAACGTGCATGAGTCAACGTAACACGTAATAACGTTAAAGAGAATGAGCTCCAAGTTTCCACTTTCAACTTCAGTTTACGTAACTTAGATAAGAAACATCGTCATAATGTATGGTTCACAAAATAGCTTGGTGTGCAGGTAGGAAATAAACATCTTTGTTGGGGGAAATATTTATGTACATAGTTTTAAGTTTTTTTTTTATCATTGTCCCTCTCAACCAAAGCACCTGCCATCTAATCTCTTCACCGCCCTTGGTTGACTGGTAGATAATGCCCAAGGCATTAAGTCCGCCTTTGTACCTTTTTGTGCGAAAAGTTTAAATAAATAAATAATAAATTTGTATGTTTATTAAGTGTGTAATATCATTCATCATTTGCCTAGCCTTTTCCAAACTGTGTTGGGGTCTCTTCCTCTCTCCTAGTTTTGCTGTGTCCTACAGGGTCTACAATGATCATATTCTGTAAAGCCTACCACATAAGTTCACATGTGGAAACAATAAATATATTGAGTACTAGCTGCGCCCCGTGGTTTCGCCCGCATAAGTTTTGATCCCGTGGGAATATCGGGATAAAAATCCTATAACCTCTCGCAGTTATATTAGTTTTTACATATTTTAGGTGATGATCTAGAAAGAAAGAAAAAGAGAAGAAAGAAAAAAGTTTCTTTGGACACAGTTCGTGAAACACAAAATACAAAATTAATAAAATAAAAACTAATGTTTCAGACGACAATAGTGTGTGCCTCACGGCTGCGCCAAAAAGGTTAATTTCAGCATTAATGCCAGACAGATGCTGTCTGACGCTGGTTTTCTAATGAACCTATAAGGAAAAATGACGGGGAGTACACACAGTTCCAACATACCTAATACATACTTATAAATAAATAAATCAACTAGTAATCACGTACATATCATTACAAATACAAATCACAACAAATACTATCTACTTCATTTTTTTTTTTTTCGTTGGCAATAGTTGCAGTATGTATATTTAGTTCCACAGTTCTTTTATACCAGACAAGCTCTAGACGTGTAATTGGCTGTCAAATTATCATACTGTTATTTATCACTATTGTGTTTAGCTGTAAGTCTTCCAAAGTCCTTATACTCGTATAAATAAATAAATAAATATGTTAATCCTGGTTATAAATCATCTGTGTGCCAAACATCCAAATCCGTTCAGTAGTTTTGGCGTGAAAGAGTAACAAACATCCATCCATACAAACTTTCACGTTTATAATATTAGTAGGATTTAGTATTAAGTTCGTGCAAATCGACTAATAAGCCGATAAAACGATAAAATCCAAGCGAGTGGTTTCGCTGTAGACAAAACCAAGTGAGCATAAAATCGTTAAAAGTTTAAGTAGGTACTTCGAACATGAAAATATAGTTGTAAATGAAATATCGCAGAGAAGAGCTCGTCAGTTTTTCCAACTGAACAGTTTGAGGACTCCAAAGTTTCCTGAGGGCCTGATAATTAATTAATTGCATTTGAGTTGTAGTGGTCTTCAAGTTTGATAAAGTATTTAAGCGTTTTAGCAACTAAATGGTTGGGAAACTTTGACGTATTTACAAATTATATTTTGATATACCTAACTGACCAGCTAACTGGCTTCTGGCTAACTTTAATCAGAAATAATTTGTAGTTACAATAAAATGACTTGATTCGAAATATTCATCAAATTATGAAGTTATTCATGGTGGAGGATTCAGTACCTACCATGATTCACAACCATGTCGATAAATGTCGATAATAAAAAAAAAAAAATCCTGTCCGTACATTTTAACCGCTTAGGCATTGCACTTTTCTATGAAACTGTTTTTTTTTGTTTTAAACCGACGAAATATTTTTATGCTAGTTTTAAAATCATGTGCTGAATTCATAGTTTCAGTTTGCGCGTTGATGTCCCCGCCACCCGCACTTACCGATGCCCCATTTTGTCTCTTCTGTTCTCCTTCTTCGTCAGCCTTTCGCCACCCAATGCTAAGTGTAGACATCATGCAGTGCACACCGTTCTTCTCTGTCTCTAGCATTCCTAAGCCTCTCAATTTTCTAGTACCTACAACCCTAATGCCATGAAAATAACATCTACAAAACAATATAATCCACTCTCCTTCTTTGTCAACAGGTAAATGGGAGCTCGGGTGGATACTCTGTGACATCTGGATCAGCCTGGACATCCTGCTCTGCACTGCCTCCATCCTGTCCTTGTGCGCTATCAGCGTTGACCGTTACCTGGCAGTCACCAGGCCTCTGACGTACTCCAGAAGAAGAAGATCTAAGAAGCTTGCCTTGACCATGATCTTCTTCGTGTGGATCGCAGCAGGGGCGATTACCTGTCCTCCTATGTTTGGTTGGTAAGTATTTAAATCTTCTTTTCACTTTTCTGCAACTGTTCTTCTTGCTTTTGTGGTTGTTTATTTGTATTATATCATGTGGTATTTAATAGCTAGATTAATGGCTAGATTCCTAAAAAAATCTAATTAGTCCGTCAGTTAGATTATCAAAAAAAATTGAACCCGTATTTTTTCTTTTGTCAAATAAATAAAAAATGATGAAGATATCGCCCGTTAAAGTTCCGCGTGATGTCACGCCTTGCTACACTTTTTAGCATGGCGTGACGTCACGACCCCCCACTCCCAAATTTTGACGAGCTTTATCTTTGTCATTTTTTGTTTGATTGACAAAAGAAAAAATACGTGTCCATTATTTTTCGATAATCTAACTGGCGAATTTAATATAATTATTATTTTTTTACCCAGGAATCTACCCTATTCTTAAATCTATGTATTTAGTACCAATTTGGAAGTGATTTGTTTGTTAAAATTTTCATCGTTTTCACTAACTGATTTATTTATCCTAATCGTAACTAATAAGTATTATAAATGCGAAAGTGAGCTTGTTTGTTACACTTTCACGTTAAAAAGGCTAAACAGATTTGAATGTAACTTGAAACATGGCTAGACCGTGAACTGGGTTAGGACGTAGGCTACTTTATATCTTGGATCGCATACGAAGTCGCGAGCAAGAGCTAGTATTAGATAATATTGTTACATTACTCCAGCAGATAGTTTTCTTTGATATGGTTACAAGGTACAGACGCCAGCACATCAAGCTACTACAATCTGTCAAATTGATTTAATAGATTTTCAACTTTATTTCTAAAGTTTTAAGGTTCAAGTTTGATTGGGAAAATTTGACAGTTTCGGGTAGCTTGACCTGCTGGCGTCTGTACATACAACCTATGGCTCGAGTTTTTTTCACATTGTAGCCTACTTATTTGCCTTTATTTTATAAGTACTTTTATATTCTCCTTCTTTTCTTTATAATTTTCTCCGGATGGGAGGAAAATGAAGGGATGAGCCCTTAATGAAGATCCAAACAACAAAGTTGCATATCGTCTAGTGTAAGTTGTAACACTCAACGGCGCGCAAACAATTAGGTATTGTGTTCCCCTATCTGTGTGAATGGCACCATCTGTGGCAACGTCTGTATTTAGGCCAAATATGTATGTAGATAGGTACTAGCAAATAGGCTACTAGGTTCCCACCTATTTTATACAGCGTGGCGACATTAATTTCAACAAACGTATACGGTTTCGTAATGTTCCCACTGATGGGACACAGGCCTTCTCTCTGTGAGAGGGAGTGGGGGATAATCCACCACGCGGGCCCAAATGCGAGTTGGGGAATGTCACGTCTTCGAATTTTTGGTTCTGGAGCATGTCGGTTTCTTCACGATGTTTTCCTTCGCCGTTTTCAGTGTTGATGAAATGAAATGAAGTGCCTGTCTAGGTTTGAACTCATAAATCGAAGCCCATACCACTGGGCCACCACTGCTCCAGGTTACTAATAACACAACTGATGAAATGTGGAAGTACTATAGGTACAGTCACGAGCAAAAGTATGTATACACTCGGCTTTATTCAAAAGCGATTTACTCCTTTATTTTTTAATGAAATTTTATATTGTTACGAACATAGCATTTTCGAATCCATAGGTTTATGTAATGTGTCGTATTTCAACAATACATTCGTCGTTATTTCACGAAAAAAACGCAATTGAAAGTTGCCAAAGTGTTGACATATTGGTGCTCGTGACCGTACACCTCCGTCTACCACAAACAAATTATACGACGACGGATGACAACACGGCGGATGACGGAACGTGACGGATGACGACGGATTACAGGCGTCCTGTTATGTTATGTAATTAGGATTATTTTTACCGTCGAATTGAGAAAAATGCAAAGATGTAAACATCATGACAAAATGGCCAAACAATGAAATTCAATAAGAAATCTTCTGTAAAAACAAGATCAATTTATTATAAAAAATGTAGATTAAAATAAATTATTCCAAATCCATTAAGCATTCCATGACCATCCCGGATATCTACTTAAGTATTTAAATTTCTGAGGGCCGGAAATATTTAATTTTATCCTTCAATCTTACTATTTAATTCACAAAAACATTTGCCAAATTTGGCTACCGACCAGGGCCCTAATTCACTATGACCACTTTACGATTCCTTACTTCAGAACCACGTTAATTCCTTAGTTAATCACATATTAGAAGGCCAATTCTCGTAATTAATAATGTTCAAAATCTAGTCACAATCTCATCTCAGCAACAATCAATGTAAAAAGTTGTCAAAAACGTAAGGAAATTAGAGGTATTTTTGACAGATTGAGACTGTGAACATTCTTAAAATTACGAGAATTGCCCCTCTGCTATTAACGTATTCTCTATCACACAATAGCGTAGTTCAAACTGTCGAAATACATGTTTTCCGTACGGTTGACATTTCGATTCCTTGCCGTTAACAAGCCACGATATTGACGTGGTTTGCACGTGGTAAGATTTCGCGGAGAATAATACAGAATTGGGACCCAGGTTGATTACCATAACGTGAAGTTTATTTGCCAAAATGTGGAAACACTCTAAAAATATTACCGAAACAAAATGGTACATTTCCGCGTGTAGATTCGATGATTACCATAAAGTGATGTTTGGTAGCCAAATTGGGAATACACTCCGAAATATTACCGAAACAGAAAGGCACATTTCCGTGAATTTTTAAAGCAGCGACCTTCTTCAGTTTGGCTCCGTTGTTGCTAACAAATGAACCAGAACGGTAATAACAAAACTGTAGTAATAGAATTCAAGAAATAGGAAGTTCGGAAGTAAATGTAGAAATATGTAGCGAGAACTGTGTAGAAGAAACTTTTTTTTTCAATGCTTCAATTTTTTTACCGAAGAAGGATCTATGGTAACAGGCTGTGCATCGATCGTGCCACCCTGTATAAAAATCGATTATTTCCTTCCTAACCTCATATTTCATGAGGTTAGGAAGGAAATAATCGTTATAATAATAACTGGGGCCAAACGACAAAAATAGGTTCATAGGTTTTAATGGCGTCAGAGAAAAGTATGTAGACGACGACTTAAATAAATAATAGAATTAACGAAATTCCAAGTTCAGAAATAAATTTCTTGATAATAAGGATTCAACTACAAATATCAAATTCGAGCGAGCTAGAACCAACGTTATCACTGTATGTACCTTTTTGTCAGGTAAAATATTTCTTAGGCAAACTGACACCATACGTCCATTTGCTGTGTTATAACAAACATTTAAAGAAAATTCAAAAAGTCATCTGTTTCAAAAGTTTTTAATTTTTTTTATATCCATTTCATACAACTTTTATTTCTTTTATTTTTAAATTTAATTACTTTGCCCCACACTATACTCCTGTATCGTGGGTGCGTTTACAAGCATTTAAACTCACATACACAAACAGCCAGACCCGGAACAGCTACCTGACAACAACTAACTGTCAAATAATGACAGTTGTAATTTGAATATACGGACAATTGAACTTGGTTATCAATGGAAAGAAAATAAAGAAAGAAAACGTATTTATTGCGACTCGTACAGGAAGATCCCAAACTAAACTAAACACAGTCAAGAATAAAAAAAAACTAATTATAGAAATGAAACAGAAAGTCCTACATGAGGGCAAAAGGCTCCTATGTCATCATGATGCTGCGACATTTAAAAAATAAATGTCGCAGCGCTGGTATTCTGATAGGGCTCGCTGTGATATCACAAATAATTACAGTAATAAATAAAAAATAAAATAGATATATTTAAAATATTAGCAAATAAAATAAAATATTCATTTAATCTGCGCCAGATGTAACCTCATTCCTTGTCTATGCTTTGAGTGTCAGATGTACTCTGTGGCATTGTTGTGACAAGCAAAAGGTGTCACGCGCCAACCCCGGCGACAATAAATAAACGGCTGTCTAGCGGAACAGTATTACAGTGAATATACAATAAAAGTGGTATGTGGTAGACAATTAACGGCATGGATGAAATGTAGAAATAGAAATATACGAATGATGCATGAATTGCTTAACACTGACTGACTTTTTATTTTTCAATTACAAAGGGTAATTCGATACATGTTAT
This sequence comes from Apamea crenata, assembly GCA_949629185.1. Classification (NCBI taxonomy): domain Eukaryota; kingdom Metazoa; phylum Arthropoda; class Insecta; order Lepidoptera; family Noctuidae; genus Apamea; species Apamea crenata. The sequence continues at coordinate 3,969,962 of OX451375.1, forward strand.
TGGAGATCACATTTTAAGCAAGGAATTGCTTGTTTTAGGAGACTCCGCGCATCCGCTTTTCATTATCTTATGTTATTGAAATGTAGACTTTGGGTTCAAACCCATGACCTACAGCTCGTAAGACGGGTTTGTTATCACTGGGGCCCCCCTTTGTTACCCCTGCTTTCAACTGAGTGACTTTGCTATGTTTGAAAGAAGGATCAAGACATTGAAGTATCAAACAATCAATTCAGCCTATCGCACACACACATAGGCTTCTCCCAGGCTGCGCCACAACACCCTTTCCTCCGCCTTCGGCATCCATTTTGCCCCAGCCACCTTTTCAAGGTCTTCGGTCTATCTAGCTAGAAGACGCCCCATAATATGTTTACCTATACGCGGTCTCCACTCCAGGGCTCTGCTCCATCGGCCATCGGTCTTTCGACAAACATGACCAGCCCACTGCCACTTCAGTTTGCTTATTTTACAAGCTATGTCGGTAACTGCGGTTCTTTTCCGGATAATTCCATTCTGTTTTTTTTTTTATTGATGAATTCCTCTAGACCATAGATACCATCGAACCCTGTATATAACCTGTCTCTGCCTGGAGACTTAATTGGGACCTATCCAGTTCAGCCCCAAATACCAATAATTAGTTAATTGTGCGTAAAGTTAAATCATCCGTTAAATCTTTTTGTCAATTTTAAAGGAAAATGGTCGTCCTTAATCCTTGCAAGATAAATTAAGGGGTTTACAAGCAAAGGTGTGAAAGGCAAACAGTTCTCTACTAAGTGGGCTGTCACCGAATTTTCTTACCTAAACCCTTATAATTTATATGGATGACAGGGTAACCAGTCATGCATGTAAGGGTCTTGCACGACCCATAATGTTCCTGAATATGTCATGTTTTTGATCCGCATTTGATTAATTTGTGGCAGCCATACGTACCCAACGTATGGCTACTATGACAACAGCCGCACGGGTCGATCGAAGGGTAAGCAACCATTGCCGCGGTCAGTTCGTGGATGGGTGACCATTACATATCGAGACCCCTCCGTGCTTCGGAAAGCACGTTAAGCCGATTGTCCCAGCTGTTATTCGTAGATCTTTGACAGTAGTTACGGGTAGTCAGAAGCCCAAAAGTATGACAACCAGTCTTACCAAGGCGTATCGTGGTACCCAGTAACTGGGTTGTAGAGGTCAGATAGGCAGTCGGATAAGCTGCATCCAATTAGACTGGAAGCCGACCCTGAAATAGTTGGGAAAATTGATTTGATTATTTACCCACATACGTAAAGACATTTACTTTAAAGTTATGCCTTGCTAGAATATCTAATGACTCATTAGTGATAATAATGGTAGCTGTTGGTACTCGTATGAATAGTAACCTACTTTAAGCTCAGAAAAACCACTTCCAAATGTCCGTGTGCTAAATTTCATTCAAATCTGTAGTTTTTGCGTGAAAGAGTAACAAACATCCATTCATCCATCCTCACAAACTTTCGCGTTTATAATATTACCTACATAATAGTAGGAAGCAGGATACATTTATGAATTTCTAGACACTACAATTTAACAGCATCTTAATTTGTCATGTTTTTAAGTCGATAAATACTAATTGATTAATATGCCCATGGACGAGGTCGCTTTAATGTTATATCTAGCTAGAATAATGCTGCCAGTGTCTTGGGTACATTACCAGTCGACAGCGATGCGGATGAATTTTTCGACGCTATATTTTAGTTTGTAAATAGTTTTAGTTAATTTAGGATATAATTTTGTTATTTTCGTGTTATCTTGTAAATGAAAATAAATGCTATGCTTTAGCGATAAAAAAAAATATTAAAAGCTAGAATAATAATAATAATACACGTTTACTTACATTGACTTTTCTTGGGCCCGTTAATGTAGCTTAAACTAGCCAACGAGAAACAATTTTTTTTTTACCAAAAATAATAATGATTTTTATTTCGGACCAAGGAATTATTGATATTAACATATTATTAGAAAATAGAAAATATTTTTTATTTATTGTACAGGTAACACATACAGTAAGCAGGTTCACAGGTTAACAGCAAGTTAAAACGACATGAGTGGCTTAAAATATTACCTACAGCTAGGTTACAATATGGTATTTGCTAGTGAGCCCCAAACTAGACAGTTAGTCTGTATCTTGGGGCTCGGAGTACGAATTCCAGAGTGGAGACTAGAGAATGATTTCAGGCATGGTACGGTGCGTGTTGTGTGATGTTTGTTTGGTATAGTAACCGGCATGAGTCGTGAGCACAAACTGACACCTGCGCAGTAGTTCATTTTTCGGTCTCTTTGGCGGAATGAAGAAGGCGGGGGGCACCGAGGCTGCACGCGATTGGTTCGTCTGTCGATGCTCGTCGTCTATTGGACTCTCACGTGTCATTCGGCTACTGTACACTTTCGTGCACTTTAAATGACTTACGTTTTTAATTTTGAAATAGTTTATTTTTGTTAATTCGTATTTGTTAAGTCAAAGTAACGGTTAAATTTGTTTCTTCACTATTTTTTCAGTTACTTGAACGAAGAAAACATTTGCTGTAGTATCAGTAAAGGTCAAGTAAAAGTTAATACTTTGACTGATTGTATTGATGAAGAAACTGGCCGTAAGTCACAAAGGCCTACAACATTACTGTATCAAAGTAAAATTTCAAGTACCACTAATATTTTAATTATAGTTTGCGTAAGTACAGCTATCAATAATTTGAGCAAAAGCGGTACTAAATAAATTTGGCCGAAAGTGTACAATGCGCGAGCTTGCCCCCACTACTGCCCATCTGTGCTCACGACTCGTGCCGGTCATTATATGTGTGTGTGTGATGTGCATGTGGTGAGTGTGTGTCTGGTGAGAGGGTGTGTAGGTGTGATTCAAGAGTCAAGATTCAAGATTCTTTATTTGTCAAAACATGAGTACACATACAGAGCATGCAAGTTATTGAGATACATTATAATTTCGGACCAGTCATGTTTGGCCTTAGTGGCGTACAAATATTTAAATGTCAGTGAATTAACTATATACCTGTGTGTGTTTAAGGGTGTGTATTTGTTCCCTTGTGCTTCGTTTGATTTGGCTTCAGGTCGGGGTCTTTATATTAGCTGTTCCGTGTCATCATAACCAGTGTTATGCAAAATGTCCTTTACTATTTTTTTGCAATTAAATGGAGTAGTATTTTTAATTTCGCAGAGTTTGCAGACTTTATTGTAAGTATTAATGAGAGAATAGGCCGGGGAGCGTCTTGCTAGCAATGAGGTGCTGTTAGGTGTTGGGATTCTGTAATTTGTTATTAAAACAACTTATTAAGTATTTAGTGTTAGTAGTACCTATCAGCCTCCGCACAAACTGCTATACAATTAATAATGGTTCATCAGTGATAATAATAATACCAGCTATAGGTATGAACAGTAACCTATTTTTAACCCAGAAAACCACTTGCAAATAGCTTTTATGTCCTGCACAGAAATAACACATTATCGTTCTGTTTTAATTAAACCAGGCATGTGGAGATTCTGTTTCGCATTGTTATTGAAACAATATTCTTGCAATGTCATTTCCATGACCAACAATGGCTGTGCGAAAGTAGAATTAATAACAAAAAAAAGCGGCCTAGTGCGAGTCGGACTCGCACACGAATGGTTCCGTACTACCGGACAATATTTAACACTAAATATAAAAAAACGTATAATTTTTTTAGGTAGGTACCTAAACAATTTTCAAATTGTTTTTTTTTTGTTTCCAAAACAAGTGTCTACTTTAGCCCTGAATCGAAAGAGCTGTAAGTCATGGGGAGAGGCCTTTGCCCAGCAAGATGATGCAGGCTAACAGTAATTTTGAAATAAATAATGTATAAAAACATCTAAATACAAAAGACGGTTATTAGTTACAAGACATACAGGGTGGCAGGGCCATCGACGCGCAAACTGTAACCATGACTTCAGCATATGAGTTTAGACCCTTGATGAGTTCAGCACATGAGTTTAGAAATGTTTCGTGATATCAAAAAAAAAAAAAATCTTCTGTTTCATAGAAAAGTGCAATACCTACACGGTCGAAAATGGAACAACAATTATTTTTTTTAACAACCGACGAAAAATTTCGACGCTATGGGGTCTAAACTGGTCGATGTCCCTGCCACCCTGTATATTGCTGCTGTAAAACTATTAGGAAATAAAGAATTTATATTCAGCTGCATCCGGTTAGACTGGAAACCAACCTTAAAACAGTTAGAAAAGGGCTAGGCAGATGACGATGTTAAAACAAACCGGCCTGTTACTGACCCACAGCTGGGCAAAAGTCTCTTCTCATAAAGAGAAGGCATGATCATTGATCACTACACTTGCTCAAGACGGTTTTATTACTTGTTGTTGAAGCGGCATTATAAGCAAACTCTCTGTGAAAATTTCGATTGTCTACCTATTACGTTTCAAAAGAAACAGCCTTGAGACAGACGGACGGACAGCGGAGCCTTATTAATAGGGTCCCTCCGGCACCCAGTACGGAACCCTACAAACTGATTTCATAAATGGTTTACTTCCATTATATTTAAGCTTTTGCCAGCTCATTCGTAATAACGAGAATGAAATGGTAAAGTTCCCATCTTTTTTGTAGATTTTACGCTATGTAAAACATTTCACAGGAACTTGTAGCGCTAAAGTGGTTGAACTAATTGTAGGTTTTGGGTTTAGATTTACTCAAACAAACCTTGTGGTTCTTTCCTCAATATACCATTTCAGATACCAAACTACATGGTCTTCACATGATCTGACCAAGATTATGTCTGGACTTCAAAAGAAACTGTGATCTCTGAGTTTGTTTCGGCCTTTCTTCACCGAGGTTCTTTCCTCAAAAAACCATCTCAGACATCGATCTACATGGTCTTCAGAATATGATCTGACCAAGATTCGGACTTTAAAAGAGGCTGAGTTTGTTTCGGCCTTTCTTCACCGAGTAGTCAGATAGGAAACGCCGACCACATCGAGTTGATTGACGTGTAAAAGTGTTTGTACAAACCTACTGGCAGAAATAAATCATTTAACATTTTTATCGTTCAAACACGACGTTATGTAACGGTTGTTTATTTATTTTCCACGATTCATAACTCATTATTTTTACCGTATAGGCGTATACTCTTTATATATACCTATCTCTGTTTATCGTTTGTTTGTTTAATGGCGTGGTTAGCTGACATATGGCAAACAATTTAATTTTATGTACTGTGTCTCGTGATGTTATTTATTTTGTATTCTACTATTGTATATCAAGTTTTTCTTACTGAACAGACAGCTGTGCTGCTGGGGAGTTTGTTGCGCCAATTCTTTTTCACAACGAAAGCACTAGGAAGTGGTGAAGAGCGGGCGTTTTGGGGGATTTGACGTTCGAAAAGTGCTGATCCGCAACCTAATTAAAATTTGAACAGATGACTCTTGATTTTACCAATACAGCCGATCTATTCTGTAGAAATGAGCTAAATAGCACTAAGGTGAAGTGAGCTTGAAGTGAGGTGTCAATCCAACTGATGCTATAGGGATTGACACGAGTGACAGCTCACTACACCTAAGGTCTCACGCTGAGATTTTTACAGAATGGCTCGGCAGGCCATTCTATATTTTACTGGTTAATACAAACTAACATACCCGAAACATCCAGAGGTTACTTAGCCTGATTCACCGGTTTCGGGCTTATTTTCCAATTTAATATTGAAAATGAGGCTTTGTGATGACACAACATTAAAACCATAACCTCTTCCTCAGGTACGAACCAGACCACAATCAGAACGGGAACTGCCGCTACAACCAGAACCCTGGCTACGTGGTGTTCTCCGCCATGGGATCCTTCTTCCTCCCCATGGCTGTGATGGTGTACGTGTACGCTAGGATATCCTGTGTGGTGGCAAGAAGACACCAGCAGCTGGCTAGCAGTACTAAGTGTAGTAAGGTTGGTATTTAAAAGTATAATGTTGTGTTGGTTGCCTGGAAGGGATCGCAGACAGTGATAAGGCCGCCCATTGTATGTTTTGTATTAAAAATTGTATTTTTTTGACGTGACAACGTCTAATAAATCGATGAACGCCAGCTGCATGCACGAAAAAGATGACAGATTGTCCTGTTACGCTCATTGTACGCATGCGCGTTTGCAATAATTTCATCAATGTTTTGTTATGACGTTGTCACGTTAAACTATCGACCGTAAACCAACTTTACAGACAACCTTCATTTAAACAACTCTGTTTTTTGTTATGTTTTTTCTGGTGTACAATACGCCTACAACACGCCAGCATATCAAGCTACCTGAAACTGTCAAATTTTCCCAATCAAGCTTGAACCCTAATGCTTCAGTGATAAAGTTGAAAATCTATTAAAGAAATTTGACAGATTGTAGTAGTTTGATGTGCTGGCGTCTGTACAGTCCGTTCACAGTTACATTATATACTGCAGTTGCTGCTGTCAGAGGCAGTCCCTCTGACAGCAGCAACTGCAGTATATTTTAACGCGTATTTTAGTAGTCTGTCACGTCACTTTTATCTTCTTCTATAATATAAAAATGAATCGTTGAATGTGTTGGTAAGCGCAAATCTCGAGAACAGCTGAACCGATTTCGCTAATTATTTTTTTAGAATATTCCTTGAAGTACGAGGATGGTTCTTACGCAGAGAAAATTTTAAAAAATTGCCTGAAACAGTCTAAAAACAAAACTTTTCTATACTCCCATACAAACGAATACAAATGTTTCGGGGTGGGTCGGGGGTACAAGAAATTTCACGCTGATGAAGTCGCGGGCAGAAGCTAGTAACTGTAAAAGAGCGACGTAAAATCACTCTCGCAACAAATGCACAATTCAAAAGGAGTTGTAAGTTAGCTACTAGTTGCTTTTAGCCCACTAGTAATGGCCGCAACTTACGAGGAGGTCGTAGGTTCAAACCCAGACAGGCGCTTTATCTTGTGTAAATTATTTCATCACAACTGCTCTCAAAACGGTGAAGGAAAACATCGTCAGGAAACCGACATGTCGTAGAACCAAAAATTCGAAGACATGTGACATCTACCAACCCGCACTGGGCCCGCGTGGTGGATTACGGCCCACTCCCTCTCACAGAGAGGAGGCCTGTGTCCCAGCAGTGGGATTATTATAGGCTGATTATGTTATAACAATCTGTATGTTCGACTGTACATACACACGGCCAAAAATAGAAAAACCAATATGGCACCACTATCGCCAATGCACTGACCCAAAAAGCAGGACGAGGCGTCATTTCCTGCAAGATATTGCCACTTTTAAATTACGAGACCATTCAAAAAATCACCTTTGGCAGTATAGTTTTTAGATATTCTAGCACAGTCAGTGTTTAATATCTTTTGCACTTACAAAAACTAAACAGGTGATTGTTCCGTTTGTAACAAAGAATGGACAGACATTTTTTTTATTTATTTATTTATTTATCTGCTTACATTTACCATTACAGGATTTAACCCAATGCGGTAAATGCGCTTATCCTAACTTAAATTATACTAACACCTATAACTTATTATAACATATTCTGAATTAAACGAATTTTACACTTTGCTCGGTTCTTACGACTTGCCAAAATCAAAATCAAAAGTCATTTATCCAAATTAGGCTGAGAGTCAGCACTTTTTGAACGTCAAAATTACAAAAGACTGTCCCCCAAAAACACCCCGCCCTTCACCAAAACATCGAGATATCTTAATCTAAAATTCCGAACTATATTAATCAATTCCCAACTATATTAATCTATACTTATAGACTAAGAGCCGATTTTTCAATAATCTGATAACTTTATTCGAGGAATACTTTTGAAATAATGACAGTTATTTCTTATAAAAAAATCTCAAACGTCAATTTTATTCCTCGAATAAAAGTTATCTGGCGATATCTAATTATATTTTAAAGAGGAAAAATTTGTTTGCTTATTTGTATGTAGGGGGTAATCTTTGAAATTGCCAGTCGGATTTGAAAAAATATTGATAGGTCAATTCTTGAGGAAGAAAGAAAGAAAGAAAAAAGTTTATTTGGACACAGTTCGTGAAACACAAAATACAAAATTTCAAGACTAGACAAGACCAAGTTTCAAGACGATAGACTATTTAACATCACGCAAAGACTCTTAGTAGCCGAGCAAAAAAAATAAAAGTTGCAAAGAACGCTAAGCGAAAACGAAGTGGTAGCGTGGGCAGACGATGCGATGCGACGCGACATGGGCTCGGGGACATGAAATTTCCCGTGGAGCAAGTCGCGGGCAGAATTTATTATAACGAGAAAAGATTTGATTTTTGTATGTTTGCTTGTTACGCTTTCACGCTAAAACGGCTGAACAGATTTTGATAAAACTTGACACATAGGTAGTCCATGACCTAGATTAGGATGTGGACACTTTTTATCCCGATATTTGTATGGGATCGAGACTTATGCGGGTGAAACCGCGGGGCACAGCTAGATACCTATAAAAACCAAAAAAACTGTAACACTGTTTTAGGAACAATGATTCTTATCTTATCTTATATCTAAGATAAATTTTTAATGTAGCTATTATACATACAGCCTTCCGGAATACATTTTCTAAATTATGGTGAATACCGCCAAAAATCCGATGTAAAGCTTAAAGAAAGAACGCAGTCATACATCGCGGTCGCACGAAATGCGACGTTGTTTTATACTATTTTATGGATTATGTTTCCGTTTTGTTTGTGTTGTGGTTCCACTACATTGTTGCAGGCTCAGGCGGAGATAGCGGTTTGACTTGCATAGCTATTATAAACCATACGATAAGATATCGTATCGAAAATCACACATTTCGATAACCTGAGGGGCAATTCTCGTAATTTTAAACGTTTAAAATCTAGTCGCAGTCTCATCTCGGCGACAAACAAATGTCAAAAACTTGTCAAAATGTAGGGAAATTAGAAGTATTTTGACAGATTGAGACTATAATAATAGCATTTTATTTAGGTCCTTTTACAAAGTAATACATTTACAAACTTATAAAAACTTAGTAGTACCAAGTTCTTAACAGATTGGCTTAAATACTAATATAAAAGCTAGTTTAATTTATACGTTTTTAATTACCTACATGAGCATTGCTACATGAGCTCATCCCGCCGTCACCTTTTTACCATCGAGAGTCCAGACGCACTGCGGGATACCACCCCTATTTGGTTAATATACCATATATACGCATTAAGCGCTTCTCATCATCTTTTCTGATGCGCACAGCAAAGGAGTGGAATTGTCTGCCTGCGTCTGCATTCCCGACATACCCCCTAATCTCGTCATACAACCCTAATCTCGTCAGGGCGAGAGTGAATAGGCTTCTTCTGGGCAAGCTCGTTCCACCGTAGATCTCATCGCTGCCTCTGGGCTGGATTGAGGTCAAGAGTGAGCCCATTGTCAATAAAAAAAAAAAAAAAAATCCTATGAAAGGTGCGTTTGTGAGACTGAGATCAGACTGTGAACGTTCTTAAAGTTACGAGAATTTCCCCTCTGATTTTCCTTGCGCCCGACGACAAACAACTGTCAGAAGATAGCGGTCGTTTATATTATTTAAACTGACAAAATTTTCGGGTTTTTGACTTGTGAACAGCCTTTAGAGCTCCCACGATAACATTGATAGATACGGTACATTCGATACGGTAAGGAAGCATAACGAGTGGTTGTGATCCATGTGTGTCCATCGATCGACGAATTTAGAAAGAACTTAAAAAAATTCTTGCTAAGCAAATGTTATTATAGTATTCAGGATTATTTAATGGAGGACGTAAAGACATATTGTTAATGTCACATTTGACTGGTGCACTAATTTAATTATTAATATTATTATTACTTTGACATTTATTTTAAAATTTATCTTGACATCATCTTTTGACATGACATTTTAATGGACAATACATTTCTTGACATTATAGTTCTAAATAATTTACTGGCATTATCATTGGATCAATTTTATTATTATTAAATGTTTAATTATTATTTTAATTGTTATTTGCCACGGTGAAATTGTGTAAGAAATGTTATAATAAATGTAATATCATAAGCTTTTAATTTGCATGCTTTCAGGCGTAATATGGTTGAACTGTACTTTATTTTTTTAACAACATAATGTAACTACCCATATTAGCAAATAAATGAATTTGAATTTGAATTTGAATTTGTGAATAGCTATGCCGGACACATTTAAAAAGAACTGGGGGTCTACTCCGAAGTGCAAAGTGCGAATGATCGGATCGGATCGACACATGGCCGAACCAAATATTATTGAAAAATGCGAAAAAAGTTCGGATCGGCTCGGTTGGGTCAGGACCATAGGCAATATTCGAAAGAGTGTAGGATCGGGACCGACGTAACCAAATAGTAACTTCGCAGCAGGAAACAGCCGAACACTCGGCCGATACGATACATTTACCACTTCGGAGTAGACCCCCAGGTCCTTAGCAGCTTTAGATAGAGATAAAAATTCTGTGTAAAAACTTCTTTGAAGATCACTAAAACCTGTTTAGTCTTTTCTTAATTCTCTCCGAGTGCTTACTTATTCTTTATTTCGCTTACCTGTCTACTGTTTCTTGTGCTACCCTAATATTGTCAGTGAGAACTTTTAATTGGCCTTCTTTCACTAACTGTCAACTATCTGTATCTTAGCTGTAAGTTTTCTTAAGAAATAAAATAAATAAGTGGAAAGAGAGTAGGAAGCCCTTTGCTCTGCAGTGGAGCTTCACAGGCTTTAATGATAATAGATTTTGTTTTGGCTAGTGTCTCTCTGTGAGTTAAATGTGGGATAAAAGACGCAAGCACGCATGAAGACTAGATTCCCCGACCGATATTTCGGCCTATCATAAAAACGGGGATATCATCCGTGAAACGGTTTATAGATAGTCGAGAACTTTACACTCTCTGTCTCGATACTTACTGGTTTTAATTTTTTTTTTTGATTGGCAATTACAATCCTTTTGAGCGGTTTTTTTACGGCGTGGGTAAGCGATTCGTTTCTAGTGCGTTACAGGGCTTAACCCAAGGCTTATTGCAGGACACTTAACGAAACAGAATAGAAGTTTTATTGTTTTTAACCGACTTCTTAAAAAGGAGGAGGAGGTTTTCAATTCAGATGTTTGTATTTTTTTTTTTTTATGTTTGTTCGCGCATAACTCCGTCGCTTGCCAACCGATTTTAAAAATTATTTTTTTGTTGGAAAGGGTACTTCCCAAATAGTCCCATGAAAATTCAATTCCATTTTATCGAAATCGGACAAGCGGTTTTTGAAAAAACAAAAAAAAAAAAATATATCACAACAAAAAAGTGAAAAAATAAAAACTTTTTTACAAAAAAAAAAACAACCGACTTCCATAAAAACACTACAAAGTGAAAAATTACTTTAATTTCGGAAGTCGGTGGCGAAAAACGAAATACAAAAACCAAAGTCAAGGTTTTATTACATCTGAAATTCTTACCAAGGGGTATCGTATTACCCAGTAACTGGGTTGTGAAGGCTGTCGCTCCATGTAAAATACTGGTATTCAGCTGCATCCTGTTATACTTGAAGCCGACCCTAACATAGCTGGAAAAAGGCTAGCCAGATGTCTGGGAGCGTTTAGTGTCCCACAAAGTGTTAATACCACGTAGATTTCTGATTTGGATCTTTCTGCATTGAAAAGATGGAGAACAAGTCTCTAAAGCCCCATTACACGATGCAGGTATATTGCCATCTTACAAAAAAATTAATTAACATATTTATTTATATATACGATCGATCAGGTTAAGCTACTCTTGCTGCGGTTGGTGTGTGGATGGGTGACCATCTTTTCATACCGTGGTCCCGGCTGTTGTTCGTGGATCTATGACAGTCGTTAAGGGTCGTCAAAAGCCGGAAAGTCTGACAACCAGTCTACCAAGGGGTATCGTATTACCCAGTAACTGGTTGTGGAGGTCAGATAGGCAGTCGCTCCATGTAAAATACTGGTATTCAGCTGCATCCGGTTAGACTGAAAATCGACCCCAACATAGTTGGGAAAAGGTTAGGCAGATGATGATCCATACATATAATTATCTGTAGCTGAAATTGTTTTTGTTTTTCGACGTTACTTGTCATATATGCACAGACCCTTACTACGCCTCTGATCCCCAAGGGTTTGAGCCAAGAGCCACGTATTCAATAAGCCACAAATAGTCGGAAAAGTAGGATAGCCCGCTACATTGCGGTATGTGTCAACATCGTGCGACTTTCCCAGACTTATGTAACAGAAAATCTTTAAAAAGTTAGTGGTTCTTCTGAGAAAATGTTGTTTTTGGACTTCGAAGCAGTATACGGAAACATTATAGTTCCAATATATTGGCGCTTTATTGCGAAAAACAGGCTTGTGGCTAAGTAATAACAGCCGAACGGGTCGATCGATCAGGTCAAACTACGCTTTCCACAGTTTGTCTGTGGATGGGTGACCATCTTCACACACCCTCCTTGCCTCGGAAAGCGCGTTAAGCCGTTGTTCTTGGCTGTCATTCTTGGTTGTTACGGGTCGTCAGTAGCCCGAAATTCTGACAACCAGTCTTACCAAGGGGTATCGTATTACCCAGTAACTGGGTTGTGGAGGTCACATGGCAGTCGGTCCATGTAAAATACTGGTATTCAGCTGCATCCGGTTAGACTGGAAGCCGACCCCATCATAGTTGGGAAAAGGCTAGACAATGATTTTAAGGTCATTGCGATATTGACGACTTTGTGAGTGTATACAAATGTAATTTATGAGATGATTCTGAAATGGTGTCTTGTGGGTACTCATTATTATTCTATAAACAGCTTTAACTCCGAGGTCAACCCACAAATCACAAAAAAAAACAAGTGATCCTTACATTTTGTCTAGTTATCCTAATAATATTATAAACGTGAAAGTTTGTATGGATAGATACATGGATGGATGGATCGATGGATGTGTGTTACTCTTTCACGCAAAAACTGCTCAACGCATTTGGATGATATTTGGCACACAGATGGTTTATAACCAGGACTAACATGTAAAATACTTTTAATCCCGATATTCCCTCGGGATCAAAACTTATGCGGATGAAACCGCGGGGCGCAGCTAGTGTGAACATAATAATAAAAGCCACCGAGAACTACTGTTAGAAGGAAAAGAAAATAAAGAAACAAAATATCCAGTATAAACCAGAATAGAATTCAATTTCGCTAAAGCTTTCTAGCTCCCATTATTTTGTCAAAGTCTACACTGAATTTACTGTAAGTTGTTCAATGAAAGCTTGTGAGAAGCAGCTTTTCCGAGTTCCACAACAGCAGGGTCAGGCAGACAAAGATACTTCATCTAAAAGGAAAGTCCTTTTCTTAAAGTCATTCGACTTCTCTATTCTTCTTCTCGCGGTCGTGGTCCTCATGTAGTTTCTTGCCTAGGGTCTGATATGATTCCCCTCACGATTTCTCGCCACCTACTCCGATTTTTGGGTATTTTTGTGCACTCATACAAGGGATCGCCCACTGCGGATTTAATTTGGTCAATCTATCTCATGGGCAAGCGTCCGCGCGGTGGCCCTCCACTCTGCATCGGGCCCCGTCCTCTGCTGACATCTCTTTGAGGCGCGCGTGGAACACAACGCGCCGTCCGGCACGGGCCTGGTCCTGATCGGACGGTGAGCTACCCATTACTCACCGCCCGCAGGCCCGCGCCTACGGTGGCCGGGAGTCGTCACGTGGCTCCCGACGCCCGGAGCGTCTCCCGCGGCGGCTGAGGCGTGAGGTGTTTTCCCTCAGCCTCCCCGCCACCTCCTTCGCTAGCAGGACTGCTTCGCAGAAGGAGGTGACTGCCTCCCACTCCCTCTCGCCCCGGACCATGGCTTGCACCAGGGCCGGACACGAGAGGTCGCCGCCGTTGCCGATCGCCTCTACGAGGACACGGCGGGGCTCCGCCCAAGCAGGGCAGACCTCCACCGTATGCTCCACCGTATCCTCTGGGCGATCCTGGCAGTGGTGACACCCGGGCGTCTCCTCCCGCCTGATGATGTGCAGGAACCTCCCGAAACATCCATGTCCGGAGAGGACCTGCGTCAGGCGGTACGTGAGAACGCCGTGACGCCTCTCTAGCCACTCCTCAAAGAAGGGTCTTATCGCCACTATCGTGGCGTGCCCAAGGTAGACGTCTGACTATCCCTTCGAGGATTACGGGCGGGCGTGATGTCATCTTATGTTTTATAGCATGTATCAAAAAGGTGTGGTTATATTTATGGGTGGCACAGACCATCAAACTGGTCAACTTTCACCGTGGGATTAATATCGTAATCGCGAAAAATTAATCAGCCTGTGGCGTCATCTACATCAGCACGTGTAAACTACGTATCACACTGACGTCACGTAAGAACCTACTTTGCTCAAGCAGAGTTACCGCGCGACTACAATATATACAACGTCCCGACATCAATCGTCGGGCAGTAGCCCATTAAACAAAACACCCGTCTGTTCGGATGTTCCTCCCCTTTCTATGAACGTTAAGTGAACTTTACACCCTGTTCGTCATACCTCTATAAGCCTATACATTTGGGTCGAGAAGATATTGAAGTTTTGATGATGATAATTTTTGCGCGATTACGATGTTTTACATTTCTGATATAAGCAGCACCCTCACACTATAAATCTCAATCTGAAGCATTAGGAAGCATATTGCTTCAGATTGAGATTGACCCACTGCTACTGATGTGTGGGTTACGCAATCACCCCGGTATATACCAACGACCCTTAAAAGCTCGTTGTAAAAAAAACAAGTGAAGATTATAATTGTTCCTTAGTATAGGAAATGAGTTGTTTTCGTGCCTTGGTCCGATAAACAACATCTGTTGTGGAATGTATGTTTGTATGTATGTTTGTCTGTGATATTGTTGTTAAGTAGCCCTTTTGGGGTAGATGTTGCGTAATGCTTCGAGGAATCTGATACGAGTATTTATACCGCTTGGAGGTTTCGAAAGGCTAATCTAGCTTTAAGATAATGATTATCCGAGAGGCAATTCTCGTTATTTTAAGAACGTTCACAGTCTGTTCTCAGTCTCAATATGTCAAAAATAGCTCTAATTTTCTTACATTTTTGACATTTGTTTGTCGCCGAGTTGAGACTGCGACTAGATTTTGAATGTTTTAAATTACGAGAATTAGCCTTCTGTTTTCAAGTCAAACTCCAGTTATAGTTGTCGTATTTGCAAATTATTTTCATTAGAACGGCGTTCATTCCATACTGACGTATTTCTCTTTTCTCTCTTCTTTCTTCCTTATTTTCTATTATTTATTATAATTATGCCAAAAAAACAAGACGTAGGGAAAGGCAGTGGTAGATATACGTTATATCGCAAAAAAAGACAACCGTTTTCCAAAAAAGACACTACAAAGTGAAAAATAACTTTAATTTTGGAAGTCGGTGGCAAACAACGAAAATGCAAACCCAACGACATCGACTTCCGAAATTAAAGTTATTTTTCACTTTGTAGTGTCTTTTCTGGAAGTCAGGTGTTTTTTTTTTTTTGTTTTTGTTTTATTTTTCACTACTTATTAAGTTGTACTTCTTCAATCTGCATCCCATGACTATTCCACTAAGCCACCACTGAAAAGTTATAGGAAAGCAAACGACGCAATTTTGTTTACTCGAATTTTTACCAGTAATTTTGGTTCGAAAACCCAAATACTGATTTGGATGAAATTTCTATGGGACCAATCAGAAAGTATATCGTTTTAAATAAAAAAAAGAATTTTACAAATCGGCTTATAAATAACGGAGTTATGAGGTAACAAAAATTAGAAAAAAAAAAAAAAAACAAACGAATCGATAAGAAAAGTCGGTTAAAAAGCATTTGGACTGTGTGCCATTAACCAAGGAGAAAACAAAGGAATGCGTTACTATGAAATGGACGCCAACGACCACGTGAACGCATTTCGTTAAGTGGGCACACCATTGTATGACAAACCGTTTAATATTTTTTAGGACTTTAAATTTCCTTACAACATTTATGTAAATAACACCTTACCCTTTTCAATATCCAAACATACTCTAATGTACAAGCATGTCAGAACGCGCCCCTACAACCGCATTCAGAAAAGGGAAAAGGGCCTCACAAAGCTATTCTTCCCTTTCGACGCTCATTGGGATAGGGAAAGAGTATTTCCTTGTCAATGTCAGCAAGCCCTCTTAGTTGTGAAAGCAGCTGACTTTATACATGTTTATAAATAAATAAGGCGACTGTGATGGATGAGTGGAAATTGAGGAGTTGTGAAAAGATGAATTAGAAGGTTATTAAAATGATCATCATATTACATACGATATGGTATGGGGCTTGTTATGGCTACGTAATGACAGCCACACGGGTCGATCGATCAGGTTAAGCTACGCTTGCCGCGGTTGGTCTGTGGATGGGTGGCCATCTTCACATACCAAAACCCCTCCGTGCTTCGGAAAGCACGTTAGGCCATTGGTCCCGGCTGTCATTAGTGGGTCTTTGACAGTCGTTACGGGTCGGCAGTAGCCGGAAAGTCTGACAACCAGTCTTACCAAGGGGTATCGTAGTACCCAGTAACTGGGTTGTGGTGGTCAGATAAGCAGTCGCTCCATATAAAATACTGGCATTCAGCTGCATCCGGTTAGACTGGAAGCCGACCCCAACATAGTTGGGAAAAGGCTGGGCAGATGATGACATACATACATAAACTCACCCCCTCTCTCATGGGGGTTAGGCAGTAACTAAAGAACGCCACCTGCTTTGATGCTTTGGTCTCGTTTACTTTGGCAAATGAACGCCGCTTGCGAGTACTAACGCAAATACACGCAAATAGACGGCACGGTTGGCGCAGTGGTTAAGCGATTGACTGCTGCGCTGCGTATCGCGGGTTCGATTCCCGCACGGAACAAATATTTGTATGACCTACAAGTAGTTGTTTCGGGTCTGGCTGTTTGTGTATGTGAGTTTAAATGATTGTAAACGCACCCACGATACAGGAGAAATTCCTAGAGTGAGGCAACGTCTTAAAAAAAATAAATGACCTTTCCGAATAACATTATCAATAGTGTCACAGTGGGGTATCTTCATAAATGTCAAAAATGTATGGTTAAATCAAAATCAAAAGTCATTTATTCAAATTAGGCTGAGAATCAGCACTTTTCGAACGTCAAAATTACAAAAGACAGTCCCCCAAAACGCGCCCTTCACCACTTCCTAGTGCTTTCGCTGGGTTAAACAGTCGCTAACTTTAAGTAACTTTTATAAATGAAGGGGTATATGCCCCTCAGAGCGTCCCGGGCGTTTCAACACACATCTGCCTTGTCTGCAAATGATTATAGCGGTTCAAAAAAAACATTCATGTCTCTAAATCCACTTAGCGAAGGTCTAGCTTAACTTAACGTATTTGGCTTCTTAACTGTGAAGTGAAAAGAAAAAAAAAACCGGCCAAATGCGAGTCGGACTCGAACACGAATGGTTCCGTATCAAAAGGCAAAAAAAGCCGAAAACAACAGGTTTCTTGTGTGCATGGAGACAGACAACATTTAATTTTTAACTTTATTTTATTTTTATTATTTGTTTTTATAGTGGCAATAGAAATACACATTCTGTAAAAATTTCAACAGTCTACCTACTTTAGTTCATGAGATACAGCCCGCTGACAGACGGACGGACGGATGCACGGATAGCGGAGGCTTAGTAAATAGGGTCCCGTTGGCCTCCTTTGGGTACGGAAGCTAAAAAGTACACCATGAAAATAACATTATAGTGAAAAGTGAAAAACTAAACATACCTAAACTTTGAAAAAAAAAACGCATTTTTAATCAAAGCAAAGAATGGAAGCAGTTTTTTTGTCATGTTCAGTAGCGCTGATAACCACTGGACCAACGAGGCAGTTAATGCAAAGATTTTTTGAAAAAGTATAGTTAGTAATCGAACCCTATTTTTAACCGACTTCGACAAAAGGAGGAGGTTCTCAATTCGATTGTTTTTTTTATTTTTGTTTGTAAATTCTTTTTTTTTTGTAAGGATATACGTACTTTTAGATTGGTCCCATAGAAATTTCATCAAACACAGTTCAGTAGTTTGGTTTTTAAACCAAATTTACTGGTAAAAATCACAACTTAAAAGTGAAAAATAAAAACTTTTTTGCAAAAAAAAAAAACAACCGACTTCCAAAAAAGAAAATCCGAACCCAACGACACTGACTTCCGAAATTAAAGTTATTTTTCACTTTATACTTAGTGTCTTTTTTGGAAGTCGGTTGTATTTTTTTTTGGAAAAAAGTTTTTCACTAAACCATTTTTCTAGTAGTAACAAGGATTAAAAACTGCAAATGAGTTATTTTAAAAGAAAAGCATCTTGATTCAAGTGTTTTTTTTTTCTAAAACAAAATATTGAGTAGCTGTTTCTAAATAGGTATCATACACTCACGAAATAAAAGCTGTCATTCGTGGATCTTTGACAGTCGTTACGGGTCGTCAGTAGCCCGAAAGTCTGACAACCAGTCTTAACAAGGGGTATCTGTAACAGTAACTG
The DNA here is from genome assembly GCA_949629185.1 of Apamea crenata. NCBI lineage: Eukaryota > Metazoa > Arthropoda > Insecta > Lepidoptera > Noctuidae > Apamea > Apamea crenata. The sequence goes on from OX451375.1 coordinate 3,988,485, forward strand.
GGTTGTGGAGGTCAGATAGGCAGTCGCTCCATGTAAAATACTAGTATTCAGCTGCATCCGGTTAGACTGGAAGCCGACCCCAACATAGTTGGGAAAAGGCTAGGCAGATGATGGCACTCACGAAATAGTTTTTGTCTTTTTCTCATAATATAGTTGGTTTTTATCCATAAGCAGGCGGAATAACTCAACCTGTATTTTAGAACTGGGACAAAGGCTCGCAAAACAAACAAAATATAATTCTTTATTAAAACGTTCTTGATCCATTACGAGTCCAACTGAGTTCACTTAATGTAGGGAGTCTGAGACTTTCTAGGTAATAAACTTTCTTTGGCCAAGTTTTTCCTTTTTATTGTTGGGTTTGATCTACTTTTGGTTTTTACGACTACTAAATTGCTATTTTGTGATAATAAATGGATGGCAAGCGAGATTGTTCAATTTAGGAGATAATTTATTTAATTATCCATCAATCTTGGGCAAAGCGGGTCGCCCTGTCTTACTCCCCTCTTTATGGGGAAGCTTGGGCCCACGGTTTCTAGTTTTATGCTAACCATATTGTTGTTTTATTATACTTCTGATGACTTCTTTAAACATATATTACACTAGCTGCGCCCCGCGATTTCACCCGCATAGGTTTAGATCCCGTGGGAATATCGGTATACAAAGTGTCCTATAATAATCCTGGTTATAAACTATCTGTGTGTCAAATTTCATCCAAATCCGTTCTGCAGTTTTTGCGTGAAAGAGTAACAAACATCCATCCATCCATCTATCGATACAAACTATGTTTATATTGTTTATTCTGCAAAAAAAAAACACACACGTAACAAAAAAAAATCATAAAATATACACATATAACCTCGTACTCAAGCATATAAAAAGTTGTGAATTTTGTCCATTGCTTGATGTCAGTGCCAGGGGCCATAGACAAGTCACATTAATTGACATTGACAATACAAATTAATCCGTGATTTGCCCGCAAAACTGGCAAATGAGAACAATCAAAACAAAAGCAAAATGCCAATTGCAGAGTGGAAAAATAACTTTCGCAAATGTTTGTGTATGTTACCGAGTCGAAAGCCTTTTGTAATCAATAAATGCGAGATAAAGGGGTATTGCATTTAAAGGGTAACGGTACCCTTTGTAAGACTGGTTGTCAAACTTTCGGGCTTCTGACTACCCGTAAGAACTATCTAACCGGTAATAATTTAATTGTCTACATTTGAAATTGGTCCAGCTGCGCAATGACTGGAGTTCATTCATGATGAAAATAGTTTTAGTTATAAAAGATGATGTTAGGGATATAAAATAGTATACCTACATTTTGTTACGGCCGTTCCAACAGAGCGCAACATAAAAGTGTAGATATTTTCTACTACAAAACTAGGATATACGAACCTAATTCAAACCAAATCCCATTGTTTCAGAAAGGAAAACTCTCCTGCATCCGCACCGAGTCGGAATCCGGATCAGACAAGATGTCGTTACGACAATCGTCTTCCAAACAGACTTCAAAAAACTTCACACAACAGAGCGACTGCTCATCACAAGACCACAAATGCCCCTGCTGCTTCAGACAAGAAAAGAAAAAGAAATACAGAAGTAAGGAAAAAGAATCAAGATTCTACAACAATGATGTCACATTCAAAGCGAACTTTAAATATAAAAACACCACAAGACGAACTCATTCTATGAAGGAACATGTTGAAAATAATCGTGTTTCTTCTTTACGGAGAGAGACAAAAACCGCACAGACTTTGAGTCTCGTTGTCGGCGGTTTCGTTGCCTGCTGGCTTCCATTTTTCCTTTACTACCTCCTCACCCCTTTTATTCCAAGTAATTACGTGAATCCAGTTCTAATGTACATACTTACGTGGTTAGGGTGGTTCAATTCAGCAATAAATCCCTTTATATACGCTTTTTATTCCCCTGATTTCAGAGTAGCATTCTGGCGGCTCACGATAAAAAAGTGTAAGAAAAATAAACGTTAAGAATGTAAGTTATTTTTCGACTCGTAATAGGTACTTTCGTAGTTTATGTTACAGCAAATAAACGGGAATCAGCAACTGGTCTGAAAAAATCCGAGGTAGACTGACAAGTCTCATTTGCGTCTGGTGAACAGTCGATACTCGATCTTACCATAACAGGATAAGCTTCAAATTATTTTGCAGTGAGATTTTGTCTGTACATCTTGCAATACGGATTCGTAAATAATCGCAAACCTCTTTTGAACACGGTATTTGCATTATTATTTGATCTCTTCAGAGCTACTTCGTCAGATCTCAGTTTTATGAATTCGTTGCAAAAGACATTCTATGCTTGCTCTTGTTTCATTTTTATGGATGGATTTTTTCATTAGGTACTTACTCAGGTTGGTAACCGCCATTTTGAATGTTAATAATGGTACAGACGCCAGCACATCAAGCTACTAAAATCTGTCAAATTTCTTTAATAGATTTTCAACTTTATCGCTAAAGCATTAGGTTCAAGGTTGGTTGGGAAAATTTGACAGTTTCGGGTAGCTTCAGCTGCAGCTGGCGTCTGTACTTAGATAGTTCACTGTGATATGAGGGTTTATACTACCGTTGGCTATTAAGCTCCTACCTAAAGTTGGAAATTGGCAAAATTGTTTAAGCATCATAATTATAAAGTTGTTGGTATTTTGTTCAGTGAGTTATTTTGATTGTTTGGAGTACCTATTAGGTAACCGTTTTAATGTTTCCTTCGTAAACCTTTTTAAGCCTTGGTTGAATTAAATTGGTGCTTCACCTGATTTTATCAGTCTTACTAGCGTGATGAGTGGAGATGAAAGCTCCATTAAAAAATGATAACAAGAGTAAATAGTGGTAGTATTTGGTGGTGGTGGTATTTGTGTACCTACCTATTTTATTTATAATTCAATATTTCTCATCGTTTTTTTATCACTTCCTCTCAACCAAAGCACCTGCCATCTTATCTTGGTTGACTGGTAGAGAACGCATAAGGCATTAAGTCCACCTTTGTAGCTTTTTAGTGTGCGAAAAGTTTAAATAGATAGAATAAAAAACTTTTGTTTCAGACAGGAATAGGGAACAATAGGGTTAGTAACAATTTTACGTAACTTCTAGTGTTAGGAAACAAACACGAGATTGACAATTATAATTTAGCGTGGAGCTCCCCGCACCCACCCCGCAGCCACCTCCGCAAGATCGAGGAATCCCACCGATCTGCGAACACACTGTGTTGTACTGAACGCGCTGTTGGTGCTGCCGCGAGTACGCGTCGTCAGGGATGCACATCTATTCCTAATAATGGTGGCAAAACCATTAATATTATTATCCGCAAACATCCCCGATGCACTACAACGCCACGGCAGCCGCAGCAGTACTCTCAGTGCATTATTATATTACCATTGACTACCGGGGCGGTAAACGCCACCTACACCACCCCAGTGGCAAGCTCAAAGGGGGCAGATGGGAATAAAGGAAGTTGGTCCACAAAATAATATAAAAAGTTGCTTGCTATTGCATTATGGGAGTCATAGAACATCACACAATGTGCGCGCAGCGGCGCCCGGTGTACAGACGACGCTATACGACGCGCACGCGCCAGAGCGAGATGGGTGCGCAAGCGCATTCATCGTGGATTATTGTCACTACTACTTTCATGATTTTGGAAATCAGTGTTCTCCCGTTGGTCAATAATCAAAATTAAAAATAATAAAAATCATAAATAAAATTCCTATATCCGAATGCCTAATCTTCCTAACTATAACAAACAAGCCAAAAAAAATACTAAATTATTAAAAACTGACGTATATATCGATAAATATGACACCAGTACCTACAATACAAATTATAATAAATTTCCCTGCCACAACACTTGACTGTATTATGGACCTCAACTCACAGTGGATTTAGCAACAAAAAAGAAATACCTTTTTAGATGTTCACTAAGAAATATTGTTTGAGGACTCTTTATTTATCTATCAAAATTATGCTGTTGAAATATGGCGGCAATTTGTTACTATTATGGATGAATAAGAACCACTTTAAGTAACTTATATTTGTCTATATTTGCAGGTTTTTTTTTCCGTATTGTTGTCAAATGAATACTGATGTTAATCATAATAATGCACAAATTGTTTATAGTACAGACGCCAGCACATCAATTGTACAGTCATTTGGAAGTTTTACCTTAAAGTTTTCCGGGAATTTTGGAAATGGGTTATTTTATAGATTTTGATGTGCTCTTTCCGTATTTCAAGTCTCCAATCCTTTTTCCTTCACTTTAATTACTTCACTTTCTTGTTAATGGATTCTCACAAATAAAATAATTTACTGCATTAGAAGCCGTGGACGTCTCCGTGAAATCGTACTGTTGAGTTCTGCCGGCAGATGTTTTGTACAAATATTGTAGGAAATTTTCTCTAGTTTACTAATGCATCTAAATGTTTTTTAACGTAAAATGAGTCAAAAAGGAGATATTGTCAAAATATGTATATATGGCGGCGCGAGCGGTAAAGTTGAAATTCGGAAAGAGCACATCGAAATCTATAAAAGTACCATTTCTCAAAACTTCCGGAAAACTTTCCAGGTAACCTGTTTTTTTCCGAACCAAATTACAGTTCTATTAAGACTAAGCTCAAACTTGGCTCACACGATAGTGTAAAAGTAATTGAATTCATTCACTAAGTTTGCAGCTAACTATGTATGGTAATAGTATTTAATAACCGATAGTTAAAATACCTAAATATTTTTCTGTACTACCTTTAGGTTTATGCTTAAGTCTAAATAGAAAATGTAAAAGATAAAATAAATACATAATATAATTGAAAAAAATACTCTTTATATTTTCATTGCCCTGGAATTTGCTGTTAAAGTCAGTCACAGTAAGAACTTAAGGCTAATTAAATTATCCAAAAGTTATAAATTAAAATAGTACCCTATTAAATTTTAAATGGAATTAGTAATGATTGTAATACATAATGTTCTGTAAATAGAAAATGTTTTGTACAACAATAATAATATAATCTAGATAAACTTAGTCATTCATCACTTACACGTACGTTATCACGTACATCGATCTCATAGAAATATGATTTAAGTAACAGGGTTCCGTTTCTGTTAATACTCTGAATTGGTATTAAGTTAGATATTTATTGTTACTATAGCGTTATCTACAATGCCACGTGCGAATTACGCCTCATAGTGACGTCATGCAAAATCCTGCATCGCGCAAACGGAGTTTACCGCGCAATTAGCATATATACAACAGCCTGACATGACTCATTGGGCAGTTGCCCGCCAGACACTACACCCGTCTGGTCGGAGGATCCTCCCTTTTCTATGGATGATGAGTGAAAGAAACTTTACACCCTGTTCCTCATAACTCTATAATACTATTAAAATGATATTTTGTATAAAAAATGGAGCAGATAAAAGGTTTTAAGTCAAGACCTAGAATGCCTTGAAAATAAATGGATTTATTTCGGAGCCCATTTCCGTTGTAACTGGAAAACATTAAGAAGATAAATGACATGAATTGGCTTGCCAAATACGAGTAGTTTGCTAAGCTCAATGTGCGTAGTACTTTTATTTATTACTAAATAGTACGCGGAAATTTTTTTTAGGAGACTACACTTAAATGAGAACTATGTACATTGCTTTTAAGTTTGAACTCATCATCTGTCTAGCCTTTTCCCAACTGTGTTGGGTTCAGCTTCCAGTCTAACCGGATGCAGCTGAATACCAGTATTTTGCATGGAGCGACTGCCTCTCTGACCTCCACAACCCAGTTACTGGGTAATACGATATTGATATGACTGGTTGTCAGACATTCGGGTTCCTGACGACCCGTATCAAGTGTCAAAGATCCACGAATGACTGCCGGGACCAACGGCTTAACGTGCTTTCCGAGGCACGGAGAGGTCTTGATAGGTGAAGATGGTCACCCATCCACGGACCAACCACGGCAAGCGTAGCTTAAACTTAACTTGATCGATCGAACCGTGCGGCTGTTTTTCTTACCCACAAGCCCAGCCCTACGCTTTTAAGATTGAGTATTTATTCAATATGCCTAGAAATTGTTTTCTTAGAATGAAATTCTCTGAAGAAGTTAACAATTTAATAAAACATAATTAGTTGAAATGTTATCCAAAGAACGCTTTCGAAAGACATTCCTTATTTAATAACTTGAGACCATATTCATTAAGATCATTACTGAAATTACAAAACTTGACGTTTTTGTCAAAAGCTGCTTACACTAATAAGAAGTGGCTAAGTCATTAATCATTAATGAATACGGCTTTTGCACAAAATTTCCACTTATAGACGTGCTAGGAAAAGCAATTTGGCATTTAACGAACTGAAAAAGTTACACTTTACAGTACTAGCCGCTTCTTATAAAGAGAAGGAAATAATATGGATCTACTATAGTTATTCACGATATTAGGGGCTTGTGGCTAAGTAATAACAGCCGCACGGGTCGATCGATCAGGTTAAGCTACGCTTGCCGCGGTTGGTCCATGGATGGGTGACCATCTTCACATCTCCGTGCCATGGAAAGCACGTTAAGCCGTTGGCTTTCCCAACTATGTTGAGGTCAGCTTCTAGTCTAACCGGATGCAGCTGAATACCAGTATTTTACATGGAGCGACTGCCTATCTGACCTCCACAACCCAGTAACTAGGTAATACGATACCTGAAGACTGGTTGTCAGACTTTCGGGCTTCTGACAACCCGTAACGACTGCCAAAGATCTACGAATGACAGCCGGGACCAACGGCTTAACGTGCTTTCCGAGGCACGGAGGGGTCTTGATATGTAAAGATTTTCACCCATCTATGGAACAACCGCCACAAGCACCTCTCCTCCAGACCGCCACATCATAATCTATGATTAAAACCACAGAAAAAACCCGCACCAAGTGCTTTTAATACCGCCTTGCAACAGCTAGATAAAGAAATCATAAAAATAAAAAGCTCTGGACGGGAATACGAAGCTTCCAACGTTCAGAAATCCAAGTTAATATCTTACGAAATAAATTAATTTTATTTTATGTAGTCTCATTGAAATTGTTTGTGAATAAAACGAATATAATTCAAATTATGACTTTTTAAACTGAAGTAAGTTTAAAAATGAAATATAAGTCGTAACAAAAACATGATTAAATTATGTTTTTAACACGCTTTTATTAGATCGACCTGTATGTAACTAACTATGTAATGGAATCTAAGGTAACTAATTTAACCATCTTCCAAGGGTCGTAGCGTAGTGAAAATTGGCAGCTGTATGTAGTTCTGATGACAATACAATACTATGGTACTGTCGAACTGATCTGATGATGGAGCCGGAAGATATGAACTGGAACTTCATGATGGAAAATGGTATCATAGCTGTTTTGGACTTCTTAGAAAAGTCTTGTAATGAACTTTGACCACGATTGGGTTTTAAGGTCTGATGATGAAGCCGGAAGATAGCCGTCATTTTGTAGTGTTTTTTTTTTATTTTAAAACAGAATGAAATAACGAAGTAACAAAAAATGTACAGACTACACAAGGTTGGAATCATCAGTCACCTGTTCTTATTCAAATTAATTTGGGGTCATCGCAACATGTATTTTTCTTCCATACTTCTCTATTAGTCGTTTAACTGCAGTCGCAAGCGCGACCGCTCAGCATGGAGTCCTGGGTTCGATTCCCAGGTCGGGTGAGTTTTTCCTGAAGGAATTTCTTGGTAAAAGCCCTGAGTTTGGAAAATGGCGGTCGGTATGATACCCCACGCCTTGGAAAGCATGTTAATTGCGCCTGATCTCTCGCCAATCGTGTCGGATTGCCGTCCCATCAGACTATGAGAGTAAAGGAAGAGTGAGAGCACCTGTGTCTGCGCACATAGTGGTGCACTATAATATCTCCCGTGCCAATGTAGGGTTGCTTGTTGTGAAATTAAAGCCCCGTTGAACTTGATGATATTTTCTTGGCAACTTAACTTAGGTACTTTACGTTACACGTTACAATTTATATATATCATGAGGCAACCCTAAGTGGAGGGATGAAAGGGACTGCGTGGCTATCTCCCTTCAGACCTCCCTTATCTGGCTAGTTTCCTGAAGACTGCTAGGCTATCGAAGCAGGGAACTAGTCGTACTAAGGATCAGAGCTGGCTGCGTGGCTACCGAGCTCAGAAACCTCTAGTTAAACTGACGATTTGTTCGAAGACAGCTCTGCTTATAAAGGCGGATTAGCTGTACATGTGTGGATACTCTACACATAGTCATCTGTAGTGGTGGTGCAGATTACTCGCGGGGTGGCGCTTCGTCTCTGTTGAGATTGGCCGCCATGGCTGAAATATGGTCTAGAGGACGATAAAGTAGTCCGTTATCTCAGTATTCACCCCCTTTCTAGCCATATCATATATCACACGGCCCATACATCGTTTGTTTGGTCTTCCCCTACTCTAATAGCCATCCACATGCATACTCAAAACTTAACACACATACCCAAAACACAATCATAATCAGCCTATATTATACCCACTGCTGAGACACAGGCCTCCTCTCTGTGAGAAGGAGTGGGCCGTAATCCACCACGTGGGTCCAGTGCGGGTTGGTAGATGTCACATGTCTTCGAATTTTTGGTTCTAGGACATGCCGGTTTCCTCACGATGTTTTCCTTCACCGTTTTAAGAGCAGTGGTGTTGAAATAAATTACACAAAATAAAGCGCCTGCCTGGGTTCGAACCCACGACCTACAACTTGTAAGTCGGGGCCCTTATCACTGCTCTCACAAAAACACTAACTTCGAATATATTCATTATTCTACGAATTTTCTAACTAAGTACACTTTTTCCAAGCCGTAGGTTAGCAACGAACAATTAAATACGAAGAATTAGTACAATACTCGTATAATTAATACCAGGCACTTTAACTGAATAATTCAACTCTCGAAATGACCGCCATATAAATTGTTCAACAAGCGAATTTTACTAAATAACCCTTGTATTTTCACGAAACTGCCATTAGCGGTAGGAAGCACTTTATTAGCTTTTCAAACAATACATAGAACGCTTTATAGCGGGGAAGTAATAAAGTATATTGTTGCTACAGAGATACTACATGCAAAAAATTAAGATTAATTTTTCAGAAGTGTTGGAAATTCTCCGGAAAAAAGTAAATTGCAGTTCTCTGGGGAATGTGTGGTTTGTTTTATTGTACTGTTGTTTATTTTATTGTGATCATTGTATTTTTTATGGGCTGTTATGTAGGTAACTGGGCGTTGAAATATGTACGGGTAACAATCTCAGTTGCTTATGGATCGCCTTTAGGGCCCGGTCGCACCGAAATCAAGAATTTAAAACATCGCTCTGTTTTTGTCAATGGTTTGTATATTTTAAATACTTTTGGCGCTAAATGTGATCGGTGACGCAGGCTGGCTTAAAAATGTAGAAGTTCATGGTTTTGTTTTAGTTCTTGTCTATACCCTGTCCGTTTTTTGACAGCTGTCTTAGAACGTACATATTCCAGATTACGTAAAAGTTAACTTTATAATGCGTAATAAAATAAATATATAAATTGCCTTATCTTAATGAATTATCTTCTTTGTGGCTTCTTACAGACATTATAATACCATCAATGTATTGTGTGTTGCTGCAATCACTAGTTCCATCTGTTAAAAACGGTTTACCTAATGGACAGGGTATAATGTCTAAAAATATTAATCAACCTAATTCATTAATTCCGTTTGGGGTCGAAACGCTTGGATCATGGGACTCGAGTACACGTCTCCTTTTTAAGGAAATTTCGCTCCGGCTGATCGACACTTCACGTGACCAGAGGGTTGGGTCGTTCTTTAGCCAAGGAATTAACATTGCCATTCAACGTGGCAATGCTGCCAGTCTGTTGGGCACGTTTCCGGATGACAGCGATACGGACGAGTAGGTACTTCGACGCCTAAATATCCTTTTGTTTTTGTGTTTATTTGTAGGTATGGTTAATTAGTCTTTTAATTCATTTATTGCATTATTTTTGATGAAGATACTACACTTGTAATATAGAATGGACTAATAAAATAAAGAACATAAAAAATCCGATCTGATTTTTACATCTGGAATAAAAGAGGGAATGAATGTAGGAATGTAGTCTAGAACAACGGTTTTACTCCAATAAACATAATGTACCTATTTATAGCAAAAATCGTTGCCGATCCAAAGGTCAAACTGGAGGAATTTGGAATTCTGGCAGTCCTAGCCTCGTTTTTGATAGCCACAACGTAAAATTGTGCGAATTCTATAAATGTTTTGTTCGCAGAGATAAGGAATTTCTTGTATTTCGAGTAGCAAGCATAACTTGATCTATTCTGTAAAAATCTCACCGTGAAAACTTAGGTGATGTTGGTTAAGAAAAGTGAAAACATGACTTCTAGGGGGAACAGAGTATCAGAAGCGCGAACATGCATTTTGAAATCGTTGTATAAGTCGACCGGTACGAGCCAGCAAGCATCATAATCAGCCTGTAATGTTCCCACTGCTGGGACACAAGCCTCCTCTCTGTGAGAGGGGATGGGCCGTAATCCACCACGCGGGACCAGTGCGGGTTGGTAGATGTCACATGTCTTCGAATGTTTGGTTCTAAGACATGCCGGTTTCCTCACGATGTTTTCCTTCACCGTTTTGAGAGCAGTCAGATAAAATAATTTTCAACAAGTAAAGCATCTGTCTGGGTTCGAACCTTCGACCTACAATTCGTAAGTCGCGGACGTTACCACTGAACCACCACTGCTCTTCAGCCAGCCAGCAAGCGTGAGCCGTAAATTCTCGAATAATCTCAAATTTTCGCTCTCCCGGTGAATTGTGAAATCTAGAAATTTCGAATAAATAAAACTAAATCACATTCATTTGGGCGAATAATTTATTACTCAGAAAAATGCTTTCAGGCGATGGCCTAAAATTCCCTGAAATGAAACTTTAGTTTTGCGCTTTTATCACTTAAATGGTTCAAAAACATTAATTTCATTGGACAGTTGGGTGATTTGCAGAAACATGGAATTTTTGATTTACGATTCTTTTTTCTTTTGTGAAAGAACTATGACGGAGTAAAGGTGATATTAATTATTATGGATCGAGGTCGTTTTTCTGACAAAAATTTCTGAATGCGTAGTTATTATTGAGGGGAGGTTATTAGTTTGCATTTAGTATTAAAAGCTACATCACAGCAGACCAACATAGCACACCAGTAGTGGCCCAGTGGTGCTGGCCACGACTCACGAGTTGTTGGTCGTAGGTTCGAATCCAGACAGGCGCTTTACTTTGTATAAATTATTTCATCACCACTGCTCCCGGTGAAGGAAAACATCGTGAGGAAACCGGCATGTCCAACTGAGCCAAGAATTCAAAGACATGTGACATCTACTCGTACCAATCCGCACTGGGCCCGCTTGTAGATTACGGCCCACTCCCTCTCAAAGAGAGGAGGCCTGTGTCCCAGCAGTGGGAACATTATGCTGCTGGTATATTAAAAGCTACCAAATTATATAAAATCAATTTACCGAAAACGTTTGCTACATTAAATAACTATTATGGCCATCACTCACTATTATATACTCGTTTAAATCAACAACAATAGTTTCAATAAATACTTCCGTAGTCCAATTTTACTGGACTGTGACGAAAATCAAATGAAGGTACCTAATATTTTTTTCTTAAGTTACGGTCACCACGTGGTTTTCGTCAGAAAGAGTCAAACCCTTCGTCTGGGGAAAATGAAGGGATATTCGTCTACTACTTACAAAAATCACATGATAAACGTTCTTGATACATAATTATGACGAAGGATTCGCGATGTGCGGTAGATTTTACTGCTGCCCAAATGTCTATAATATTTTATGATTAAAATATCTTCTTTAGTGTCAAACCTTTCCGATACTTCCTAATGCCATGTTCATAAGTTTTTTTGCTAAATGCAGATGAAATTAGAGTCAGTAATTTAAGACAATTTTTAAGATAAGGAACAACAAACTGAATGTCATAGTTAACAAAGTTCAAATTCCATTGCAACCGAAAACTTACTGGGAACTTTTTGTTATAGTCACTCAAAAATCAACTTAGAATACATTTCTCCAAAGTAGATGACTGATTAAGTGCCGATGGAATGTAAATTATCTGAGAATATGAATACTGCTATCATCCAACACACAACACAACAAATGTATTAATGAATCCAACATTCAAAATAGTTAATTAAAAAGCATCTAATTCCATTGATACGAAACAAATGAAGGGAAAACAACAGAAGGCTTTGTTGTGTGAAGCTTAATCAACGCGAAAGGTTAATACATTCCTGTGGCGTTTTTCGTTCAGTAAAATAAATGGGGTGACAAAAAAGGGGCCATTTTTTAGGAATGTGTGAAGTCATTGGAGTGTAGTGAAGATGTTGTCACCCTAATCCGTTCATGAAATAAAAAAAAAACTGTATAAGGAATTTCTGTTTTTTTTTTTGGGATTTTTATGTTCTTATTGTCAAAGGTATTGTATGCCACAAAACACAACAGTAAAAAATATTAACCTTACCTAATGAATTAGCAATCATTACTTTGTTTAATCATTTTTATGCAGCAACAGTACTTGACAAGCAGGGTAGTTACGTAAGTGTCGTATCGTGAGATTAAAATACTATAACACACTAACAGTTGAAATGACTTTCATTTTTTATTTTCTTTTTTTAAGTGGCCCGGTGAATGTTGCCAACATTCACCGGGCCACTTAAAAAAAGAAAATAAGAATATTTCATCCAGGTTAAGTAAGGCACACCATATTCGCGCCAGAACAAAAAAAAAATACAGAAAAATAAATGTAGGTTAAATAGTAGATATTGTGCCTCACGGCTGCGCCTATTAGACAACTAATGCCTGACGCTGGTTTTCAACATTTACCTTGTTGAGCAGACGAATACTTCAACATATTTCAACTATGAAAAAATGGATGGCATAATTATGAAGAAATGGATTTAGAATTTCCTACTTAATCCTTCGGTTTGTTAAAGATATTGCGTTAAGCAAATGGGGTGCTGGGCTCTTAAAACCGGGAGATAATTAAATCAAAATTAATATATTTAAATGAGGATTGTTCAAACAATGCTGATTTCGCTTAACAATGCTCCATTAAGCTTTGTAGAATTTGCAAAATTACAGAAATTTCGGATTCGACTATTTCACGCGACAAAGGGAGAAATGATGATATTTGGATATCTTGATTATCTTTAAGATTGGAAGTTTTGTTAATGAGTAGGTATTGTTTTGGAATAAAGGTCCTTATGGCACCTATTCTGCACACTTGAACTGCACACGGTGAATGAGAGCTAGTGGTAGGAGCTCAGAGGGCTTTTGAGCAAGCATATGCAGGGCGAAAAGTTGATAGCTGAGTAGGTGCGGCATGAGGAGAGATAATCGAAAATATATTTGAAAATTGTCTGCTTCCTGATCCTGATGTATTTTTAAAAGGATATTGTTATTCTGTGCGTTTCATGTCCTGATAGTGAATCATATATCGACGGATTGATGGAGCCTTTTGAAAACAAAAGTACCCAAACGTGGTTATAATTTTTTAAATTCGTGTATTTATGTTTATTTATTTGTGCTTTTATTTATTTAGGTACTCGTATATATATTGTATTTATAATTTGTATTAGGCATCTAAGTATCGTTATATTTAAATAAATATTTGTTAAAAAAAAAATAATGCACCTACCACAGTTTGTCTCTGCATGACCCAAAGCTTGAAGTATTAAATAAATAAATGGATTAACACCTAATAATATGCATATTATTAACATTCTAGTGATATTTATTTTAGAAGTATGTATGTAGGTATGTTTACTAGTATTATGTAAGTATATTCTCATAATATTATGTATTTGTTTAGTTTTATTAATTATGGTTTTTTTTGTCTCCTTTAGAGATGTAGATAGCGTGTCTACAACTCTCTATCTATTGTCCTATGGTAGGTACGCTTATAAAATAAGCATCACCTTTTCTGTTCTGTTTTTTTCTTCTCTGTGTAAATATGTGTGTACATAAATGGTAAAATAAGTATGTAACATACAGAGAAAGGTACTTTGGTCCACGGGTGTCCCACGACACCTCTCGACTTTTTATATTGCAGAAAACGGAACACCATGAATCATCCTAGTCATTGTAAATTAGACTTACATTGTAAGATATTTAGTATTAGGCAATTAATATAAATAATGTATACGTAAGTAGTCGTTTAGGACTACGAATTTTGTGATAAAACATCTCAAAAATAAAGAATTTTAATGAAGTTTCTGTTTTTTCATTTCCTTCCCCAAACATCAGAGGGGCAATTCTCGTAATTTTAAGACCGTTCACAGTCTGATCTCAGTCTCAATCTGTCAAAAAATACTTCTAATTTCCCTACATTTTGACAAGTTTTTGACATTTGTTTGTCGCTGAGATGAGACTGCGACTACATTTTGAACGTTTTAAATTACGAAAATTGGCCTTCTGTTCCGTAAACCCCGAGAAAAAGAAAAATAAACAAGATGTAGCAGAGAAAAAGTAAAAGAATAAATAAGATGTCGGTAAAACGTCGCACACCAAGAATCTGTTTTACACGACTGTAAAAAAGGTTCATTTTGTGCTTTGGCTCAGCAAACAGCGGGCTAAGTGCGTAGCACACTATCATAGTAACAATGGGTTTCATTTTGACAGTTCAACAACATACATTGCGTTGTTTACGATGTTCAGCAGACATATTTTTCGAACATTTGAAGTAATGGATTAGCAATAGATATCCTTCAAAATTATTCAGATTTAGATTAATAGTGTGTGTGCAATTAGGGTGCTGGAAAAGGTTACCTGCACTCGCATGGAGACTAACAACACCGAGCTGCTAACCTATTTAACTTACATAGATTTAATTGTATGGTAGAAAAGACTATGTGTAGGTAATTAACTTTAATACAGTTTTCCAAAGAAAAATATGCGCTTCGGAATTCATCTTCGGGAATTATCTTCAGAAAAACGGTCACACGATGATGAGATCTAGTAGTATACAGCTACTACCATTCAAATACTTGCCTATTTCGTTTTACAGTGTCTGACAAATTGTAGATTACCAACACGAAGTAATTCCAAAAAACCTTTGAATGACAAATGACGATCTAAAACCGGATTAGGGAACCCGATAGAGAGAAAACTTGTGGTGCGACGTTCGTGCTAATTCATAAACACTAAGGCCGTTTCTCCACCGCCACGTCAACGGGAATAAGATGACGGTGCAAAAGTAACAACGCATACATATACTAGGCCGTGTGTCCACCGCACGCCGTCACCGGCGGGACGTTACACTCAGTTCGAATAAACACGTTCCTCGTTGACAACCGTTGACGGCGGCGGGTGGACAAACGGTGTAAGGGCCTGCGCCCACTGACGGCATGACACGGCAGGGGAATCCTTGGCATTACTACATGCAAGCGCATTCTGACTGCAACGATGCCGCGGTTTCTTTAAACATACCACAGCGTACTTAGGCATCATCATTGAAATTTGAATGTTATTGTCATACTATTAACTCATAATCCTATTCGTCGCATAAAAATCCCATGCCGTGGCATGCCGTCAGTCGCTGGCGCTAAGGCCGTTTGTCCACAGCCACGTCAACGAGAACGAGATGATGGCGCCGAAGCTGCGAAGTAGCGATACATACATTTACCATGGCCGCGTGTCCACCGCATGCCGTGACTGTGACGTCACGCTCGGATCGAATAATCTTGTTTATCGTTGACGTCCCGGTGCGATGGAAACAGTGTCAGACTACCGAAGCGCGTGCCTTTTCTGGTTTACCTGTACCTAAATATCATGGAAGTATATTATGGTTATTGGAATAGAAATGACGTAAAGTTTAGACCTATCAGTGGAGATGACACCAATAAAAAAGTATCATAAACTGAACTCATATTGAACGAAGAAAATAACGCAAGAGTTACGATCCTTCGGGTTCACCTGCCCTTAGATGACGACACTACTTAACACTGAGGGTTCGATTCCCATAATGAAGAAAACATTCGTGTGACCTACAATATTTTTCACCCCTGACGGAAACGAGGCTGTATTGGTGGCCCTTTAAGTTTAATAGGTATAAGTTGTAGGTAATATTTTGATCCAAGGGTCGCGGGTCGTCACGTCGGGGGAAAGCTATGAAAACGCCAAACAGATGAAGCTTATAGCCGTCCCTACAACTAAGTCCGTGTTTATCTATCGAGCGGCCGCAGATAATTATTTCAAGGACCCTGTCAAGACGTAATACTGCTTACTTTATACTGTGGTATAATCAATTACCCAGGAGCAGTGGTGGACTAGTGGTAACGGCCGCCACTTACGAATTTTAGGCCGTAGGTTTGAACCCTAATAGGCGCTTTACTTTGTGTAAATTATTTCATCACCACTGCTCTCAAAACGGTGAAGGAAAACATCGTGAGGAACGGTTTCGTCACGATAGGACGTGTCAGGACACGTCCTAGAACCAAAAATTAAAAGTTATGTGACATCTACTAACCCGCACTGGGCCCACGTCTTGGATTACGTTCCACTCCCTCTCGTGGCGGAGGAGGCCTGAGTCCCAGCAGTGGGAACATTATACGCTGATTATGTTAACAAATTCTGGAAAAGGATACATGAAAAAACGTGGAGGAAGCTTTTGCTATGATTTCTTTGCACAAAACCCCATATTCTGTTTACCACTTTGACATCGTTCACGTCGAAACAAGCCCATCAAAATACCTATCCATTGGCTTTGAAGGTATCCAAAATAGCGAAATGATTAAATGAAAATGATTATAATAATAAATAAATTGCTAGGTATATTGGTATTATTTGTTATTTTATTAATTTTGTATTTTGTGTTTCACGAACTGTGTCCAAATAAACTTTTTTCTTTCTTTTTTTTTTTTCTTTACATAAAAACAGGTTACAGCTCCAGAGCTAGGTTAGAGCACCTGTATTTCAGGAGCCAGTGACTTCTTCCATTTTGGTTACAATTATGCAAGTTTTATAGAATTTAAAACAAATGTACTTTTGACGTATTTTGGATACCTTCAAAGCCAATTGAAGGTATCCAATACAGGTCTTACTATAAAGCTGTAGCTGGTACTTTCTATAAAGCTACCATTTACTGGGTACGTCTTTCATTGACTTAAATGTGCCCTGGCGGCTGAGAGTATGTCATGCTCACTCTAATGTCTCGCTGGTGGTGGCGTGTGTGTTGGATCATTAAGTTCCCTTCAAAATGGTTGAGCTGAATGGTGCTGATCCATACGTCATGTTCGTGAACGGGCGCCGTCAGTAGGGACTGGTCATCTCTTAGCTGCCACGGCTTATTGTAATTTTTAATTTCTGAATTGTTTTTATGTTTTCTATAACGGACGCTTTTAACGTGCACGTCTTTTCTACATCGTTCTCACATGGTTAATTTCAACACGAATAATGTAATCAAATATTTTGTAAGAATTTTATGATTTAAAAGAGTGTCCATGGAGTTTCTTGCCCGTTCTTCTCCATAGGTACCTACGCTTTGGAATGGGCAACTAGCTTCATCTTTCTGACTGACCGACCCTTTGACAATTCAAAAGTGCCTGTAATTGGTTTAGTTGAATTAAATGATTTGAGTTTGAGTTTGAGTTGAGTTTGGTCAAAAGTACGTTCGCCCTAAATTCTATTATCATTTCCATTTAATAATTTCGCTTGGAAAAATATTAGGCCTGCTCAAAAATAATGGCCTAGAGCTTATTCAAATGGTGTTTGAAGAAAATATCGTTTACTGCTGTGGAAAATGATTTATTAAGTAAACTAATCTGAAAAAGAAAACGTTCATTCAAGTTTTAACTTGGATACCAAAATAATAATGTGTTTCACTTACTGATCATTTTTTATACTAAAATTTTAGGCATCATAAATTAATATGAAAATAGGTAAACCAAGAAATGATTCTTAGTAACTCAACGATTCAACAGTGAATTCTATTGAAGAAAGAAAGAAAGAAAATACATTTATTTGGCACAAACTAAAAGACACACAATACATCAGATACATACTCGTACATCAGATAAAACAAACAATAAAAAAAGATTAAATAAAAGTGTGTAGTCCGATGTAACAAATTAGCAGGAAAGTGTGCCTCACGGCTGCGCCAAAAAGGCCCAGTTCAGCAAAAATGCCAGACAACTAGTGCCTGACGCTGGTTTTCAACTGGACCTGAATGTGTGAGAGGTGACGGATGTAAATCAGTTTTACACTGCAACGTGACGTATGTGTGCATACTTAAATATATTAATAAAATTATATTGTGTTAGATAAAAACAGTACCGATATGTGAGTAACATTGCAAAAAAATAAACAAGAAAATACTGATAATAATATTTAAAGGTTACTTAAATAAATAAATAACTAAATAAGTGAGACCGCCGCATGATAGATAAGGAGATTCCTAGAACCGAGTCACAACAAAAAACTCGCAGGAAACCACAAGAGTATTTTCAAAATACGTTAAGCTGCTTGCAACGTCTTACTTAAGATAATTAATCCAGAACACTATAATACTAAAACAACCTAAGGACTCGTCTGGTCCACCGGCCATCGGTCCTTCGACAAACATGGCCAGCTCACTGCCACTTCAGCCTGTCTTAAACTTCGAATAATTGACAGTATAATGATATTTATTTGGGTTACCTTTAATAATATGAACAAGCCGTTTACTTTTTTTTTCTCAGCAAAATAGATTACAATCTTACAGTCTTCAAATAAATAATTTTAATAATATTTACAGTAGACTCAAAAAGTTAGTTGACATTTTTCCACTTTAGCATTATGATTTAAAATTCTAGTGATCCAAATTTTCTTTATTGACTAACTCGACTAACTTTGACTTATCATAAAAAAATAATCAAGGGACTACTTCACATCATCTAACATCTTACATCATGATTTAAAATAAAATAGTTACGCCTAAGGAGGCGTAATTTTTTTTATTTTAAATCATGATGTGGCATCACAGTCGTGGTCGTCGTTGGTCCGGGCTGTCATTCGTGGATCTTTGACAGTCGTTACGGGTCGTCAGAAGCCCTAAAGTCTTACCAAGGGCGTATTACCCGGTAACTGATAGGCAGTCGCCCCATGTAGAATACTGGTTCATCGATTCACCTGCATTCGGTTAGACTGGAAGGTGACTCCAACAAAGTTGGGAAAAGGCTAGGCAGATGATGATGATGTAATCACAACTCAAGTCGAAAAAAACAACTTACATTTGAAGGCCTAAAGAATCATAGGGCATCAAAATTTCGTCCGCATCGTTGTCAACAGGAAAACAAAATAAGTACCTACTCAATTTACATCATTCGTGGAGTCTTAGGTAGGAATGTACTTTGGCATTTCAACAGTTTTCCTAATAGCTCTTTGAAGAAACCTTACTTCGTAAAAGGCTTTTTATTTATTTCTTTGTGTTTGTTAAAAAGTTCTTGTATATTATAGAGTATTTAGAGAAAAAGGAATCCCTGAGTGAATTTACGAAATAAATGTAACATTGTACTTACTGCTTATGTTTTGGAATAATAAGGAACCTACGTCACAGTAGGGGAAGATCAAAGAAACGATGGATGGACTGTGTGAAATATGATATGGCTAGAAAGGGACTGACTACCGAGATGACGACTAATAGAAAAGTATGGAAGAAAAAGACATGTTGCGCCGACCACAAATAAATTGAGATAAGGACTGGAGAAGCATCTAAAGGTAAGTTTTATTTTGAAACAATATAAATAAATAATATAATAATAACAATACACAACAACACAACAACAACAACATATATTAATATAACAACAACAACACAACACACAACAACAAACATATAACAATATATATTAATAATGTAATATTATTTTTTTGTTTATACTGACATAATATAAACGCTAACTGACTTAAAATAATAATAATATACAGGGTGATTGGGAAACTCGACGTGTTCCTTGAAAGGGGTTATACTAGAGGTCATTAGCAACAAATTAAGTCCAGTGAACTAGGGGTCAAAACTGGATGGTTACAAAGACAACACTACTAACAAAAAGCCTTAATTACAATTTTGTCAGTAGCGTATAAGTATCGAAGGAATAAGGAAATTCATGTTTTTCAGCATGTTTCTATGTATCGATATTAAATTATGGTAGGAATGGTAATGATGGTTTGCGGACTGAGGAAATCTTTCACAGAAATCTAAACCGATTCGTAGAATTATATGAATTAAAGCATCAATTTAAATTAGTTAAAAATAAAATATGTAGATCAAAGCTTACAAACACGCCTCAAATTGCTAACAAATATTTGCCGACAAAACCGTTAAAAATGTAATCAGCAATTCTGATTTTTTTAACTAACTCCTCGATCAGTCCTTTCAGTATTTGTTGAGGCCGTTAATTGTATGGGTTCCGTACCCAAGAGGTAAAAATGGGACCCTATAACTTCCCTATTTATCTGTTACGGGTCTCTACCTTTTTGACCAAAGGGGTAATTTCGGAACACACATAAAATGCAAATTGATCACAAAGCTCAGCTGTCCCATACGTTTGGGTCGAGTTTATATTGAAGTTCGTTACGGGTCGTCAGACGCCCAAAAGTCTAACAAAAAGTCTTACCAAGGGGTATCGTATTACCTACTAGTATTAGTAGTAGGGGTATCGTAGTAGTTAATAGGTAATATACCCGATAGGTATAGCCTACGATACGCCTTGGTTGATGGAGCGACTGCCTTTCTGTCTATGTAAAATACTGGTATTCAGTCAGCTGTATCCGGTTAGGCAGATGATGGTGATGGCATTAAAGTTTGTATAGGACTGCTGATAATTTCCATAGACAAAGTTGTTCAGTTTCATGGCCTGCAGCACACATTTCTGATACTGGGTTGTATACTCCAAGTAAAATACTAGTATTCAGCTGCATCCGGTTAGACTGGAAGCCGACCTCAACACAGTTACGAAAAGTCTAGGCAGATGATTGTGATAATTTCTGATAAACGCTGTAATGGTTTTGGTGGCACGGAGCACTTTCTGCGCGAATCCGACTCGCACTTGGTCGATTTTATCCGCCGGTATCATTTCTTCAAGCAGGCGATTAAGTCCTACATTATGATCTATGCCAGCAAATTTTTGATCCCCATCGGCTTTTGAAACATCAAACGATGTTTGAACAAGAACTCAAGGGCAGAAATATCTTGCAATTTTAGCTTTGAGGACGCTAAGTACTTATTAGCGGTCTTTATAAAGAAAAGATTTTACACTCAGTCTAACTTTTATAAGAGACTAGTCTTTGTCCGCGGCTTCGCCCGCGTGGTTGTCAGAAAATATCCCACTAAAATTATGTGTAAAGAGAGTGCCAATTTTGTGACTTTTTGTGTATATGTGGAGGGTAATTTCCGGAACTACAGGTCCTATTTGACAAATTCTTTCACCATTTGAAAGATATATTATTCTAAGTATATAATTATATTATGTAAATAAAAGACCGACGGATGGATGGACGGTGGACGGTGACAGGTAATATGACGTATTCCTTTCAGGACGTAACAGTAGGACCCATTTGCAACAATTAAGCACCCCATAATGCCTAGGCGAACATTCATGGGATTCGAGAAAAAACAATTTTTATGTATTTTTGAAAATTCCCCAGAATTCGTAACGATATGTCACTTTTCTCTTAACTCTCAATTTGAATGGCCTTCATTGCTATTCCATTGGGTATTACATTAACACACCTTTTGTTGTAACTAAATTTTCTAAAACATCTAACAGTTAAAGGTTAGAGGAAGAAGTTTATTAACCATTTTTATAAATCATCTAAAAATTTTGAGATAACTGCTGTCAACGTTCATTTAGACGGCTTTTCTCATACTTACGACGAAGTACGCGGCTGATAGAAGTTCAAATTCAAATTCAAAATAATTTATTGTGGATCATAGGTTCATAAGATGGTGTGTTAGTTACAGGTAAGTCTGCTATGTCCCGCCATTGATGCATACAAAATTCACATTATAAGTAGGTAATGTAATTAAAATGTAATACAAGTTGTCATGCAATATATTAAGATTAAATTAGTATAATATTTATGTCAAATTACAAATTAGTCATGATTAATATTTAGCAGAAGCAGAACTGTTTATGTGTAACCAAAATCGTTCAGCGAAACGCGAATGGAGCTGAATAAGTATGAGTACTCCCTTAATCAGTTATCTAACGAAGTACAAAAATTCAAATAATATTTAAAGGTGCGAATGAAACAGTAGATAATGCTAGCAAAGGTCTAATTTGACGGATTCTAATTTGGGAAATACTAATGAAATATTATTTTCAATTCATGTAGGTAAGCCTAGTACTTTTTGTTAGGAAACTGTTCAGAAATTGAAGACGGTGTTCCCGTTCTCCACATGTAAATTGCACCCTTGTGTAAAATAACGTAGGATTTTTTACCTTGGATTTAACGGGTAAAATCTATTGTGTTCTAGGATGAAAGAAAAAGGAAAACTGTCGGAAAATGTTCTCCTTTGACATACAAACCGGTGGACGGTGGACCATGATTCCTTACGTTGTCATATTTACCGTACAGGAGACTGTCTGGAGGAAGCAACACACAAGGGATAGTGGAAAGTGATGGGGTTACCTTTTGTCAGAATTTGTGACATGTCTCATCATGTACTGTGCTATGCCAATAAAGGTTGGCCCAAAAAAATTTTTAAATATTTTCCGGACGAGCTTCTTTATTAATCACTACTATTACAAGCATGTACGCTATTAATCAATTCCATCCTTTTATTATTCTCTAAAAAACCCCTTGCGGAAGTCGTCCCAACACCTCTCTCCCTTGAATTTGTATATATATATATATTATAAGTATATATTACAGTAAATAGTATGTATATAACCTACTAGCTGCGCCCCGCGGTTTCACCCGCATAAGTTTCGGTCCCGTGAGAATGTCGGGATAAATAGTATCTTATTATGTTAATCCTGGTTATAAACCATCTGTGTGCAATTTCATCCAATTCCGTTCAGTAGTTTTTGCGTAAAAAAGTAACAAACATCCATCCATCCATCCATACAAACTTTCAGGTTTATAATATTAGTAGGATTTCCGTATTTGTGTACCTAGTTTTAATAGTATTTTTTTATCATTGGTCCTCTCGACCAAAGCACCTGCCGTTTAATCTCTATCACCACACTTGGTTGACTGGTAGAGAATGCCTTAAGCATTAAGTCCTTGTGCGGAAAGTTTAAATAAATAAATGAATTAACCCTGTTTAATATTTTAAAACATTTGGTTTCAACCCTCTCCTACCTCACCTTACTGTATCTAAAAACAGTGATAAACGAAATAGCCAAAAGAAATCTCTATTTGTTTCAAAATGTAACTAATCCAGGAAAATAAATGGTGCTTTCAGGCTACGATTGGACGGATCCAGTTAGTCTAAAATAGCCGGGCTTAAGGCATCTATCCCACCGCCAATGAAAATGCGACTATCAACGATTTCCTCGCTCAAGAAACGTACAAAATATTTCAGGTCCCGTGTAGAACAGCAGTGCGATTCTGTAACCACCTCATCGTGAAAAGTTAGGTGAAGTGAGCGTGTTGTGAGCTGTCATTCCAACTAAATGCTAGGGATTGAGACTATTGAGCAGTGCGATTCTGTAATCATATCACCGTGAAAACTTAGGTGAAGTAAGCGTGGAGTGAGCTGTCATTCCAACTAATGCTAAGGGATTGACAGCTCTCTCTAAGCTGACTTCACCTAACTTTTCACTGTGAGATTTTTACAGAATCGATCGGCTGGTCACTCTAAGCTTACTTCACCTAACTTTTCACGGTGAGATTTTTACAGAATCGATCGGCAGTTTAATAGGTGAAGTGAGCTGTCATTTCACCTGACACTATTGACACCTCACTATAACTTCATCATCAGCCTATAGCAATCCATTGCTGGACATAGGCCTCTCCTGTTGTACGCCACTCAACTCGATTTTCGGCAACTCTCATCCAGCTGCTACCAGCCATCCTGCGAAGATCGTCGCTCCACCTAGCCTGAGGGCGTCCCACCTTACGTTTACCGGTCTCCACTCAAGAACACGTCTACCCCAACGGTCATCGGTTCTACGGTTAATATGGCCGGCCCATTGCCACTTCAGCTTGCTTATTCTGTGAGCTATGTCGACGGCGTGATATTTTTACACGGTTGATCACTGACAGTTCACACCGCCGCCGGCGAGTACTCGTTTGTCGCAGCAACCCGAGCTTTCAAAGTGAGTACTTGCTCAGCAAGCGATTCTTGCATGGCGGGCAGAACCCTCGCTGAGACTCACGTATACCGGCGAGTAATCGCTTGTAGCCGTCGGGCACTCGCTGTTCATTTTTACTTGCTCGCCAACTTATCTTTAGTTAATTGTTTGTATAGGTGTAGCGTTTTGGCATGACAATAGCAGTCATTACCCTTTCCCTAAAATCTCTCCGTAGGAACCCAAACAATAAACTATGTAAATGGGTTTTCATTATTGAAAGTTTGGAACATGTTGACGATCAAGATAATTATGTTAGTAAGATAGTTATAGATTAAGGTCGTTTTTAAAATAAAAAATGTTATATTATGTGGTGGGTCATCATCTGCCGAGCCTTTTCTCAACATGTTGGGGTCGGCTTCCGGTGTAACCAGATGCAGCTGAATACCAGTATTTTATATGAAGCAACTGCCTATCTGACCTCCAAACCCAGTTACTGGGTGATACGATACCCCTTGCTAAGATTGGTTGGCAGCCTTTCAGGCTTCTGACTACCTGTAACAACTGTCAAAGATCCACGAATGACAGTTGGGACCAACTGTTTAGGGCCGGCGCCCACTGGCGGCACGGCACGGCAAGGGATTTTTATGCGACTAATAGAAAATATAACTTAAAAGTATGAAAGTAAAATTGAAATGTCATCGGCAACGATGCCGCGGTATCCTTAGGCATTCCGCGACGTTCTTTGGCATCATCATTGGAATTTCAATTTTATTGTCATACTTTTATGTTATATTTCTATTCGTCGCATAAAAATTCGGCCCTTAACGTGCTGTCCAAAGTACACTATGTAAAGATGTCCACCCATCAACGGGGCAACCGCGGCAAGCGTAGCTTAACCTGATCAATTGAACTGTGCAGCTGTTATTACTTAGCCACGGGTCCCAGAGTTAATGACAGATATTGTTATGCTAAAACGAGACAACTATAGTTCTACTCGCTTGTCGTTCAACACCGGTGGTGGGACAGCCGCCTTATTATTTTCAGTCGCCTATTGTGATGTTGTCAACGCGAATCTATTGTTGTAAAAATAAGCGTAATCTTTATAGGTAGGGGACTGGTCTTCCCTTTGGTCCCGTGTTATTACAAAATGTTTGGTGTATACAGGATGTGAAAGGGTTTTGCTTGATATTTTTTTCAGGCCTGGGTAGTAACCCAGGCCAAAACTAATTATTACTTTTATAATTAAATCCACCTTAATTAACAGGCCAAAAGGTTCAGCCGATCGATTCTGTAAAAATCTCACCGTGAAAACTTAGGTGAAGTGAGCGTGGATTGAGCTGTCATTCCAACTAATGCTAGAGATTGACACTATTGACTAATTATTTACAGAGTCGCCCTGCTGGAGCCCAATTCTCGCGCAAATCGCGTTCGTCCCGCACGAAATCCTTGCCGGTCGTCTCCGCATGTCGCTTATAAAACGGTGAGATATCCAGAAACATCTATTCTCACTACAAGTCTATCAGAAATCACGAGTCTAGGGACAATAATGTTGCCATTATGCGTCCCACGAAGTAATCCCTTCCACATAACGATGCGATTTTTTGTCGTAGTCGTTAATGTACTTTTGACCATCTTAAAAAATGTTTTTTAAGGCGAAAACATATTTTGAGCAGCATTATAAAGGTATTTCATTAACATTTATCAATCTAATAATCATTATTGTTTTCGTTACTCATTTTTATTTTATTATTAACATTGATATAATATAAGGCCTCCGTACAACGGAAAGCATAGCTCATGTTGATTTGTCAACGTCATCGATATTTGTCACGTCAAAGTAAAGTCAAAATACAATTTATGTTGTTTGTTTACATTGGTCTACATAATAATAGGTAATGAAATAAAACAGAATGACTGCTAATGATATTATAAGTAAGCTGATGACCAGCACAATAACCTAAAAGTTTATCAAGATGGAGAAGAAGAGGAGGAAGGGTGATTGTTTTGAAGGGTGCGGTACTGCACCAATCGGACCGTCCTGCTACACGCTTTTCCAACGACGTTAGGCTTCTGTATCTACGTGTTCTGGCTTCATTACTTTACAAAGGCCCAAAAGATTGTTGGGAAATCCTTGCGAAAACAGATTTCACCCTGAGGGTCGCGTTACTAGTCTCGTCACAACACGAATTCAAATTTCTTTGTGGTCAAACTGTCAAACTGCCTCACAAACATGAAGACTGGGCGAAACGTGAAGTGGTCCGCCGATTCCTAAGCTAACGGACAACGCTTGACTCATCACGCCGACCGTTCGTGTAAACTAGTGATCATATACTGTCCTGTGCTGCACTGTACTGTGTTGTTGTGTGTGTTTATTATTATCACAGATTTAGGTTTATTTTAGTTTGATAGCTTCATGTAGAAGACGTTATTAACTAAACCGCTACGATGGATAGCGAGAATGTGCAAGTGCTCTAGCCGTTACAGTGGCACCCAACTCTAACTAACCTACCTCCCTACCTACCTACGACTACGCATTCAGGGGTGCGTGGGACGTATGTCACCAGCGAAAGTAGTACATCAGAGCATACGTCAAAACGTGGGAGACTGTCCCAGGTACGACCGTAGGTACTGGACGTACCCCGGTTGTCCGTTTCACACACTCTGTCATTTTAACATCCGCTTGCTAGCAGGAGTGATTCCCTGACCCTCACTATACGGTATACCTCAAATCTAGAGGTTCTACGTACCGGTTCTACATATGGATTCTACGTTCAGGTTTAAGAGAGGACAATCGCTTCGCACTGCACGTGGAGTTTAACTGGGCGCTGCACGCACACCTATCCACTACTACGTATCTATCCCTACATTCCCTACCTATTGTAAATTTGTCACCCAGTGAGGATTATACATATGAACTTTGCTTGTGTGTTTCTATTTCCTAACCCAACTTGTTAACGGCCTGCGCAGCCTAACTGCAAAGCCCTACAATTATTTGCGTATGTTATTTTTGTTACTTAGCTAAGTTTTACATTGAAAAAAATAAAATAAAGACATTTGAAATATTTATTGTTTGAAATGATTTTGAAACACTTTATTTCTAGTTACAAAAGAACCTTTATAGGAATACCTTACAGACTCATAAATAAATTCAGTATATACATCCAAGTATAAACCACAAAAACATAATTATTATCACACCACACATGGTAGTTTACTTTTGGTCATGCTTCTCTGTAACATCTAACCACAACTCCAGCCGGTCAAAATTCGTAGTCTAGCTCGACTGCATCGGCCTTCCTTCGGCACTAATAAGACCTTGGCTCTTTCTTTCTCGATATCTGTCGATCCAACCGGGAAATGTACTGGAGCAAAGTGGGCACTACAGCTCAAAAATCCCCGCTTGCAGAAGTAGTACCGCGTTTGTTGTGGTTGCGACGCGATCGACCTTTCTTGCCCTCAACCAGAGTAAAGCCTGGTAAAGCCGTCCTTGTCCATTTGACTGGTTTTAAATCCGGCGCCTTCCGCTTCTGTATCCTAAGTGTCTCATTCATCGACGCTACACAAGCAACAACTATCCACTGTTGACAACTTTGCCGGAAGCCTGAAGTTTTCTTCGTGTTTTTCCTTGTTGTGACGGTCGCAGACTCTTCTAAGATGTTTATGAACTCGTAACACATTTTGTTAAAATATATTTATTATTTCCTTTCGCAATTGACACAATTATGATTGACATAACCACTGTTTGACGTTCGCACGAAGGTCGACACAGTCATACGTCACGTCGCGACTGGTCATGACCACTCGTTGCATGACGCATGTAAACTAAGGCATGTCGCGTGTCTTTCCTGCGTGAAATGCTCGAATCGCCATGGCGAGAATAGCTCGGCTTGATTTTTTCGAGGGAAAAGTTCGATTCGAATGTCAATAACGAACGCGAGTTGCGCGAGAATTGGGCTCCTGGAGTGGCGACCGCGTATTGGAGGACGTAGCGTTGGAAGACCTCTCACAAGGTGGACCGACGACCTTGTGAAGGCCACAAGAACCTGTTGGATGCGAAAAGCACAGAACCGGTCGAAGTGGAGGTGCTTGGGGGAGGCCTATGTCCAGCAGTGGACGTCTTTCGGCTGAAATGATGTTGATGATGAAATTAACAGCAGTTTGTTGAGGTTGTGTCGTTAAACTAGTTTTAGGCATTTTAAAATAACAATTTCCCAAACATGACGCACAATGCAACAAAAAAAAAACTCATTTTTAACAACTAGAATAATCATGCGTTTAAATGGTGTTTGCATATCAATATTTCAGTATCGATAGTTAGGGCAAAACCCATAATATAGAAAGTGGCCTCACGTGATTATATATTATTATTGATCGTTTTCGTAAATCTAATGTCTAACACTTTTTTCATGTCTGTACTTGTATTAGTGGGATCAGTTGAATCGGGCAGATTCAAAACATTCATCAGGTCAACTCATCCCGCGGGAGAAGTTTAAGCGGCCTCAGAAGACTAAAGAGCCGAAACTCTATTAAAATACTAAGTTACAATTTTAATGTATCTGTGTACTTAATAATTATCATTCATGGATTTATTTATTTATCTTTATTGTCCGCACACAGCTTCATCAAGCTCGTAATCGTAATCAGTATAAGCTGACTTCTAATTAAGGGAGATTAATGTAAGGGAGCAGTGTTGGCCCAGTGGTAACGACTGCGACTTACAAGTTGTAGGTCGTAGGTTCGAACCCATTCAGGCGCTTTACTTTGTGTAAATTATTTCATCACTATTGCTCTCTGAAACGGTGAAGGAAAATATCGTGAGGAAATGTCTGCGAACCAAAACTTCGAAGACATGTTACATCTACAACCAGCACTAGGCCAGCGTGGTGGATTACGGCCCACCTCTCACAGAGAGGAGGCCTGTGTCCCAGCAGTGGGAACATTATAGTCTGATTATGATGCTTGCTGGCTCGTACCGGTCGACTTAAAGAAAGAGTCGAAAATGCATGTTCGCGCTTCTGTTACTCTGTTCCCCCTAGAAGTCATGTCGCCACTTTTCTTTACCAACACTTCACCTAAGTTTTCACGGTGAGATTTTTACAGAATTGATTAAGTTATGCGCCTACATGCCGCACCTATTAATCAACCTTTACCGTTCCCAACGTTATAGGCTGATTAAGGACTTCTAATTGTACGACAAACCTATAAAATACGAGGTCAGCTAAGACTAGAAATATATAGCTTGTTGTGGCGCCATGTTTATTTATTTATTTATTGGGGATCTCCAACAAAGGATACACATATGTATACAATAGAAATTTACAATAGTAAAAAAAAGGTTCTTTTACGTGTGCTACTTCAATTACAGAAGACATATAACTATATTCAAATTTTATTTGTTTCAAATTGACGTTATTTAAAGTTAAACAAATATCAAATTTATTTTAATGGCAATTAAGTTGATTTCAGAGTGACTAGCACTATTGAAAAAGTTATCAAAATTCACACATTTTGATAGTTGTAGCGTAAACTGAACCTTATTTTGTAGGTGTTAAAGTTATTTTTCCATAAACTCCTATTTGTTTACATATTTGGCACACGATACACGATAAAAATAGAGAATACAAATTATAAAATTAGAAGGAAAAAAAATAAATTAACATTTCAAGATTGAGCATTCATATTACAAATGGTGTAGGCAGGATAAAAATTTACAATCCTATGTTCTATTTCTGGCCTCCTTCCCAAATCGTTTTATCTCGGTGCTGAGCGATGGCCGTTTTGCGTGGATGTGACGCATGTTTCCCCCGACTTGTTATTTTTTTGTGTTTGTGTTCTTTTTATGCGTCATGTTTTCCGCAAATAAATTTATTTTCTTTCTTCTTTCTTTCTACTTAGGTATCCCTTGAATGTTAAATGATTTTAGTTTGCAAGTAGGTTTGTACAAACACTTCTACCCGTCAATCATATTTTAAAAACTCTCTGAGAAGAAAGGCCGAAGCAAACTCAGAGGTCACAGTCTTTTTTAAAGTCCAGACATAATCTTGGTCAGACCATATGAAGACCACGTAGATCCTTGGGTTTTATTAAGCCTTATTTTCAGCAACCTGTAGGTATAGGTATCGGGGGTTTATTTGATTTCATTGCGACACCAAAGGGTGATTTCTGTTTTGCATTCGACTGGCTTTTGTTTTTTGTCTACATTACATGTTGATAGGGCAGGGTTAATGTTTTCCGTACACAATGGAAGGGTTAACTTTCCTCCATCGGCCGCTGATGAAATTTCGTCAATTTTATCATGTTTAGGAAATATTGTGTCATTGTAAGGCTGGGTTTTGGACCCTTGTCATCGGGCTAGCTTAGAATGTGCTTATTTGCATGTAGGGATTATTATATGGGATGTTGACCCTAAATCTAGATAACGACATGACATGAGCATGTGACGTTTTTAACCGACATAAAAAGAGGAGGTTGTGCCTTCAACGATTTTTTTTCATGTACCTATGTATATCCTATCCTACTTCCTACTAATATTATAAACGCGAAAGTTTGTGAGGGTGGATGGATGGATGTTTGTTATTCTTTCACGCAAAAAACATTGAACGAATTGGGATGAAATTTGGCACATAGGTAGTTTATAGCCAGAATTAACACGTAGAGACTTTTTATCCTGATATTCCTACGGGATCGACACTTATGGGGGTTAAACCACGGCACACTGCGTTTTCATATTTCTGACGATCACAGAGTAATTACTGGGTCTGTATACGCAATTATTTTTCATTAGGGGGATAAAAGCGCGATGGTGTCTTACCTAATGATATACCTATGTTTTGTTGTCTTAAAAGAAAGAAAGAAAATAAAGAAAAAGTATTTATTGCGACTCGTACAGGGTCATAAACAAGACACATAGAAACACACAGTCTTCACATAGTAAGTTTTGTGTGGGGTACTACAACTAAAAAGTGAAAACCTTTAACATAAATAAAGAGTTTTTATTTTTATTCCCGAGAGTTTTCATGCTGGGAAAGATGTTTTTTTTTAATTAGTCTAAGTCTTAAACTACACCATTAGACAGCTAATTAAATTTAAGAAATACGAGTACAACATATATTATTATTAGTTATAGTAGATGGAATCTTACGTTCTATGCTAACATGCTCTTTCGTAAACCAGTAACCCCAGAATGTGAAAACCTCACAGGCTAGTAGATAACACCGCGAAAAAATAACCTTAGTATGAACAGCACACAGATTTTGGCAGTGTCGGTAAATTACCTTTATCCCAATGTCATACCTGCTTTGAGGACATAAGAAGTCTATCAGAAAGTAATTGACCTAAAAAACGGTTGTCAGAATTGCCAGTCAGCCAGCTATCCAGGCTCAACTTTTTCCTAGCTAGATAAGAGAAAATGATCACTTTTGTAAGGTAGGGACTTGTAATAACTTTCATTCTAGAGTAATACTGCGTTTTTGTTAGTAATTATCTTTCTAGACTCATCTTGTGTCCTACGAAGGGGTAAAGAATATTGTAAAGGATGATTTCCACCAAACGGGTCGCATCGCATCGGATCGGAACAATCTTTAAACGATATTAAATCGTGTACACAGTATTTAATGTCTATATTACCAAACTGGCACAGCAGCTTGACCGCGGGCGTCTTCCGCGACACGCGATCGTAGTCGAAAGTATGCTGCGACGCGCGATCTGCTCCGTTCGCCTGTCGTCATGTCTGACCGAATCCTTTCAGCATTAGAACACATCAACACGGTAGGAATGAAGCTATTTGACTAGGCGCAGAAACGGATACGTTCGCCAGCTTAGGGAGTCGATCGTATGCGTCGACAACCTATTGGAGGCGGTCGGCTGTCGCCGCATCCGTTCGAATCCTTTCCGATCCGGTACGATGCGAGCCGTTTTGTGCAAATCATCCTTTAGTGTTACCTTTTTGTGACAAGTCCTACTAAGGGGCATCGTGTTAACATTACCTTCTTGTCTTGCCGTACCGTGTTAGTGTGTGTTGTGGAGTTCAAATAGTTAGTTCAGACTTGAAGCCGACCCCAAAATAATATTTATTTGTCTCTTAAGATACAGGTTTACCTAGTTTAAGAGGCAGGGCAATAATACTTTAGTACAGTTTTTAACATAGAACCAGATGTATACAATGCACAGTACCTATATCATAACGAACAACATTGCACACCCGCTATTGTTACAGTATGTCTTTTTAATTTAATTTATATTATGTGATATCTCTTATATGTATTGTTGCGCGCCACAATTAATGCCTGATACATGTTGACATTCGTTACCACTAGCACCATCTATTATCAAGTAGCAAAACTAATTTACCACTAGTGCCATCTAGTATCGAGTAGTAGAACAAATAGACCCTTCTAGAAATTTCGATTCTAGAACTATTGACAGAGGTCAGTCGGGGCCGGTATATACCCGAACATTCTAGATGTTTTTAGAATAGAAGGTACTAGAACAATCTGCTGCACTATATAAGGCCGGGAATAACCGCGATTCGACACAGTGTGTTGGAAGCGATACATGCGAATACATCGAAGCGATCTTCAAGTGCGACTTAAGTGTAATAATGGTGTTTTATAATTAGTGTGTTTGTGTTGATTAATTAAAGTGTCATTTTTGGTAATTTATATCGGCAGTTTTATTGTCACGAACCCGAAGCTCGTAACAATATGTACTATGATACTCCGTTGGTCGAAATAAACGTTATTATTATTATTTATTATAATACCAGTCTGTTTATTCTCCCTCTACATGGCAATGGCTTCTACTCATACAAGACGGGTTGGCGATTTCAGACTTCTATGTATTACTTCTATTATCTACTACTACTATTCTTTTCTATTCTAACTTTAGTCCAGGGGGTCTACTCCGAAGTGGTATCGGCCGAATGTTCGGCCATTTCCTGCTACGAAGTTACTATTTGGTTCGGTCGGCCCCGATCCTACACTCCTACACTCTTTCGAATATGAATTCAAAAAGCCACTTTGGTATTTGTCCGGATTTGAAACCACAACCTCGTGCATGAATGGCGAGGCCTTGACCCCTGAGCCAATATCGAGATGCCCAACAGACTCGTAGTAGTTGGAAAAAGAATACACAAATAATGATGATGAAGCATTATCTTCTTACAGGTCACATAGCCCACAGTGAAAGATGGGCCACTGTGTGCGGGCAGATGGCCCAACTCCCACAGAGCCACAAATACAACCCTTATCTTAATGTCCTACAGTTATTACAGCGCTCAATTCTCTAAGTTAAGTTTTATAAGGCAGTTGCGCCACTGAAGCCATTTGCAGACTCTTACACTAAGACTATCTATAGACGTTAAGTCGATGACAAATTGCTTATGGAAGTAGTAATTCCTTACTTCGTATAGCAGTACAGGGGCGAAGCAGTGGTGGTAATGTTGACGTCGTCATTTTTTTTCTATGACACTGTGTCCGACCAGTCAAAACGGACACACAAAACTTGTGTTAGTAAAAAGACTATGTTACACTTCACTTTGCACTAGTTTAACTTTGTGCTGTCTCGTGGTACTTGCACGCGGAAGCGACGAAATACCACATCCTGCGTAAAGTATTGTTCCATGACGAGGCTCAGATAGCAAAATATCGGTTCGCGCACCACATACGCCTTGAAGTTGACGTTACGGTACGAGTCAGTAACTGCACCCTCGGCGTGTAATTTCGCCAAAATCTATATCTGACCATCGTAAGAACTATTCCTGCTTGCAGCGCATATTATTATTTTTATATTATATTATTTTATTTATTTAATTTAATACCTATTCATGAGAATATCCTATATAACTTGACACGTGCTTTGGCTTTGAATGGGTTTACCATTTAAAGCCAAGCACGTGTCAAGTTTTATAGATTCTAACAAAATTTATCCTTTGATTCGCTAACCTACTTAACCCTTAAAGCATAATGCTATCAACAATTCTGTGTAATATGTGAATGGACGGCTTTTTGATTTTAAGTGAAAAAATTATAAAAGGGATGAAATTTTATTAATAGAAAAGAGGCTTTTTTATGAAAAGTAAATGAGGACGTTGTACCTAATGATAAAACACGATAAAATGAAAATAAAAAGATTTGATGTGTTTTTTTAAAGGTCAACGACCGCTGGTGGTGTTGTTACTTGAAGTTCGAGTTGAGATGGTAAGCGCTTCTCATCATCTTTTCTGATGCGCACAGCAAACGAGTGGAAAGTCTGCCTGCGTCTGCATTCCCGAGTTCATACAACCCTAATCTCTTCAGGGCGAGAGTGAATAGGCTTCTTCTGGGCAAACTCGTTCCACCGTAGATCTCATCAATCCAGCCCAGAGGCAGGGCCTCTGGGCTGGATTGAGGTCAAGAGTGAGCCCATTGTCAATAAAAAAAAATAAAAACGTCAAACCTCCTAGAAATCCTAAAAAACAGATGCGCCATACGAACGTTCGCATGGCGTTTCTTTGGTGACTGTACGTATACACGTGTATACGTATAGTCGCCAAAGGAGATACGTAACCGGGGTCATGGGAAATAGTTGAAGTTTAATAAGAAACCGATAGATGTTTTCGAATAAAGTTTAATTTTAAGAGCGTTTACAACGTACGGCATTTCATACAAACTTTCAAGTTCTTGTTTTTCGAAATGCAAGAACCGATTTTAATGAAACTTCATACGCATAAGCAGAATTCATAGGTCTAAAAAGTTAGTTAAGAACTTTTTCGAAATGTCTCATTTAAAAAAAGATAATTGGAAATGTCTGTTTCTATGGAAAATTTAAAATCGATCTAATTTAGCTGTAACACTATTTTTCAAAAATGTTCTCTATTAACTTTTAGATCTATAATATATCCTGCTTATGCGTAGGAAGTTTCATTAAAATCAGTTCATGCATTTCGAAAAACATGGACTTGACAGTTTGTATGAAATGCCGTACGTTGTCAACGCTTTTAATAGAAAACAAACAGTTCATTAATGGGGTGTAAATGTGGTGCTGTTCCACAAACGATGGGACACTTAATATCGTGCCCTGCGTGTTCTGTCAGCTGCACGTTACAGGAACTGATGTACGCTGGTGATGGCGCCAAACAAGTAACGGAACTCTGGGCCGAATCCATTTAGATTGCTATCGACAGTCGACACGCTAAGAAAAAGTTAATTTATTAAATTAAATCTCATTCAAAAACAGCAATCCGTTTCTTACTAAGCAACTAGACCCTGGGGGTCTACTCCGAAGTAGTATCGGCCGAATGTTCGGCCGTTTCCTGCTACGAATTTACTATTTGGTTCGGTCGCTACACTCCTACACTCTTTCGAATATTGGTCCCGACCCAACTGAGCCGATCCGAACTTTTTTCGCATTTTTCAATCACTTCGGAGTTATTTATCTCCTTCGTCGACCATACATGCAGTACAGCCGGGTACTGGAAAAAGCAAGCGAGACATAATCTCTTAAATTGACGAGAGCAACATACTATAAGTTAAGCCGACAGATCAATGTGTCACTTTTGAGAAGATGTACGGTAAAATAAACAATAATATGGAATCTTGTCGCAGGCTGCGTGAGCCTTGAAGACAGCGGAAACTTTATTTAATGTGGGGATTTCAGCGCTTTGCTAAGGTTTAGTCAACCTAATAGCTTAACTTCTTTCGACAAGAATTCTGAGCGGTGGTTGGTCACAGTTCTAACCTAACCTGACCTGTTTGGTCTGGACACCCATAGCTCAGTTAACTCCGACTAACTGTAGGAATAGCCAAAAATATAAAAAGAGGGTCATTTATAATGAAAAAACAGTATGCGTCATTAGAAGCTTAAAACGTTTTTAGAGGATCATTCAATTAATAAGCATACATCATTAGAGGGCCAAAAATTTTTAAGAGACTAAGTTAAATATTGACATTTGAGAAGATGTACGGTATAATAAACAATAGTATGGAATCTTGTCGCCGCAGGGATGCCGAGGTGTGAGCCTTGAAGACAGCGGAAACTTTATTTTGTGTAAAAGAAGGAAAAATTGATCTATTTCTCACGGAAACACGTGCACATAAAAAGATCAGTAAGTTAATTCGAATAAAAACTAAAACAGCGGGGTAGTTGCGTAACACACTTAAGTTGTCAAAAAATAAAAGGTTAGTTTTGACATTTGAGAATGCCTTCTTGACACCTGTCAGTTTCATACAAACGAATACGTGTTTTGCGAATTTGATCACCAAAATAAATAAATATTGTTGCTTAAAGTTAAGACACGTTTTAAACGCAAAAAAAATGTGTGGTTAAACAGACACTAATCGTTACTTAAATTTAAGCAACGTTTAAAAATAAGGGGTGTTAATTTTAACTTAAATAACATAGTAGATATTGCTAGACTCACCTAGTTCAGCTGAAAGCACTAAAACGTGCCTAAAATAACAAACACAACTGTTACACCTAAAATTAGCTTCTATATCATAAAATATGTTCCCCTTTTTTAACGCTTTCGCTCTGATAGGCCATAATTTATCGCTTTTGTCATAGCCTCCGTCTTATAGCCCAAATCGATCAAGTACAGTACCTGACATTGATAGCCGGCTCAATATTACAACGGAATGTGGCTTGTGGTCCAAAATTTAAAAAAAAAACAAGAGGATTTAGAGGGAGGGAAATGTTTAAAAAATCTCTTTATCTTATACTAGCTTCTACTCATCGTGTCGCATTCCATCGCTCCCCCGTGCTACTACTTCGTTTTCGCTTAGTGTTATTTTGCTCGCTCCTATGGGTCGCAGCGTGATGTTAGATACCCTATAACTTTCCTTAAAAATTGGGCTATCAAATTCAATAAGATTTTTTTGAATCTGACTGTTAGTTCCGGATATTACCCCCTGACAACACTAGCAATAAGAAAATTATAACTCAAGCAATGAGAGAAAAAACCTTTGGCTTGTCTGTTTATTTGTTTAAAGACAGGTGAGAGAAAAGTATCCTCGTCAGGGTAATTACTTGCCGAAGATGCCTCACTGCGATACCTTGCGGTCGCGGCTTAGCACGCTACCTCGATGTTACCTCCATGTAAAACAAATGCATGCTAATAGACACGCACGCACATGCCAGGCATCAAGGTAAACCCCCAAGCAGCCCGCGATGGTCCGCAGTGAGGTATCCTACGGCATGTGCGAGCTATGCATTTGTTTTTGTATCCCAAATACTCATACTTCGACTTTATTTTCTTCGAGTTTCCATTTAATTTAGTCTCCATTCATTTTTATTTACAAGATAACACTAAAATAACAAAATTATATCCTAAATTAACTAAAACTATTTACAAACTAAAATATAGCGTCGAAAAATTCATCCGCATCGCTGTCGACTGGTAATGTACCCAAGACACTGGCGGCATTGCCACGTTGTATGGCAATGCTTAGTCTCTGGCCAAGGTGAAAACCAGCCCTTGGGTCATGGGAAGTGTCAACTTTATTTTATTTTAACTATGCACACACGTCACGTTGCAGTATAAAACTGATTTACATCCGTCCACTCACACCAGTGAAAACCAGTGAAAACCAGTGTCAGGCACTAGTTGTTTAGCATTTATGCTGAACTGGGCCTTTTTGGCGAAGCCGTAAGGCACTTCCCTGCCAATTTCTTACATCGCACTTTACACTTTTTATTTGATTTTTATTATCTGATGTATATTATATTGTGCGTCTATTACGGCTGATTTTTCAATAAATGATAACTTTATTCGAGGAATAATTTCGAAATTTTGACAGTTACTTCATACAAAAACTGTCAAACGTCAATTTTATTCCTCGAATAAAAGTTATCTGGCGATTGAAAAATCAGCCCTTAGTCTGTCATAGATAATTGTATTTTGTTTCTTTTCTTTTTCTTTATTTTTCCGCTCCTCTTAATACTATTGTCCCACACCAAAAACACATGTAGAAAAAGATAACATCCTGGAGTAACTGACAGCTGACTTGAAAAGGGTCCCCTAACCGATGATCTGCAATGGGTCCGAGACAAAAACATCTCGAGCTACAAGGTTAATGCTTACGTCAAGGCTTTTGATCCTCATATGTTTTGTAGGTCTCATTTCCTTTGGGGAATTCGAGTTTTGTGATTTTTTCCGTGTACCATTCTTGATTTGGTACAGCTGTAATCAAAATCTCATCAAAGTGAAGGTCATCAAGGTTCTTGAGTGTAGCGGAAAGGGCAGGTAATTAAAATATTCTAAAGATACTAAGTAAATAATAACTCGTGGCTAAATAATAACCGCCGTACGGATTGATCGACGGTTAAGCTACGCTTGCCGCGGTCGGTCGGTGGATGGGTGACCATCCGTTACATACCGAGATTTCTTCATGCCTCGGAAAGCACGCTAAGCCGTTACTCACGGCTGTCATTCGTAGACAGTTTTTACGCGTATTCAGAAGCCCAAAATTCTAACAATGACAACCAGTCTTACCAAGGGGTATCGTGTTAACCTAGGTTATGAAGGTCAGGTAGGCAGTCGCTCCACGTAAAATGCTGGTATTCAACTGCATCCGGTTCGACTGGAATCTCATCCCAGCTTGGTTGTGAAGAGGCTAGGCAGTTGATGATGATGATTCTAAGGCTAACAGCAACAAATCTACAAAATGAAGTGGCAGAGCTGGTCGGGCTGGAGCTAAACAAAAAAGGCGAAAACTGAACTTACAGAGGTGCTCGTGCTATATTCGCCTTAAGAGCGTTGACAACGTACGGAATTTCATACAAACTTTCAAGTCCTTTTTTTTCGAAATGCATGAACCGATTTTAATGAAACTTCCTACGCATAAGCAGGTTATATAGGTCTAAAAAGTTAATTAAGAACATTTTCGAAATGTCTTATTTTAAAAAAGATAATTGGGAATCTCTGTTTCTATGGAAAAATTAAAATCGGTCTAATTTAGCTGTACTCGTAACACTATTTTTCAAAAATGTTCTCAATTGACTTTTTAGATCTATATATCTTGCTTATGCGTAGGAAGTTTCATTAAAATCGGTTAGTGTTCGTTCTACTATATACGAGTGTTCATCTGGTCTGATGACCTTAAAGTAGAATCTGTAGTGGTCTTGATTTGGAAGGCGGTAGGCCGAGGTTTCATGTGTCTTTTGTCCAGCAGTGGACATTCAGAATCGTAGACGGAACCGGAAGACGTAGCGTTGGAAGGCCTCCCACAAGGTGGACTATGACCTTGTGAAGGCAGGAATTCGCAGGATGCGGGAAGCACAGAACCGGCCGAAGTGGAGGAACCTGGCTGCCTATGTCCAGCAATGGACGTCTTTCCGCTGAAATGATGATAATTAATGATGATGGACATGAATTAGCACATAAAACATACAGGGTGGCAGGGACATCGACGCGCAAACTGGAACCATGAATTCAGCACATGAGTTTAGACCCCATAGCGTAGAAATATTTCGTCGGTTATCAAAAAAAAATTCTTCTGTTTCATAGAAAAGTGCAATACCTACGCGGTCAAAATGTATGGAACAGCAATATTTTTTTTTTAATAACCGACGAAAAATTTCGACGCTATGGCGTCTAAACTCTAAACTCATGTGCTGAATCCATGGTTACAGTTTGCGCGTCGATGTCCCTGCCACCCTGTATAGGTACATCTAAAAACTATTTAACAAGACTCAAATTAAGCAGATCGATAACTTATTTCCACTTTGCAGTAGTTGCCAATTAAATATTTGGTTAATCGAATTGAATAATTTATGCTCGATAATTTCTGATGATAATTGATACTGCGGTTCGAACACTATTTCAATATAAATTAATTATGTGTTGATAGTCTGGGAAAACTATTTAGTTCTTCGAAAAAGGATGCAAGCTTCGCACAAGAGTAAAATAAACATAAAAACCCCTAATATTAATGAAGTGGCATTGGGCTAATGTGCCATGTTTGTCGAAGGACCGAGGGCCGTTGGAGCAGACGAGTCCTGGTGTGGAAACCGCGTATCGGCTAGCGTAGTGTGGGACGCCCCCTAGCTAGATGGATGGACGACCTAAAGAAGATGGCTGGGACAGACTGGATGCGGAAGGCGGAGGACAGGGTGTTATGGCGCAGCCTGAGAGAGGCTTATGTCCAACAGTGGACTGCAATAGGCTGAGTTGATTGAAGACACTCAATACTCAATATATCGATCATCATAATATCAAGAGATCGACATACCATACGTTTGGTGAACCGAACCTAATTTGCGACCATACAAACTTGATTGGCCATTTTGAAAGCTGTTTTGCTCCCAATTAACGAGAATATCTTGTTTTTCCCAATTCTAGGAACTGTAGGTCATTCAATTATCTCAATGAACAGCCCACGCTTTCAAAAACTTTGGGAATAACTCAACTGAACGTAAAAGGACTAAAATTATTATAACAAAGACGTCTTAGGTCTTGTAATTGGAAAGTAAACATACACCCTCGGAGAAAGAAAAGTTTGGTGTAAAAATTATTCTTAGGCAATGCTTCTACTGCCGCGTCCTAGTGCACGAATGCCAGTTTGTCTACGGCAGACACAACTGCAGTCGTCGACACTCGTCGGCGGCAGCCGTAGACGCATCGACGGCAGCCGGCAGCATATGCAACTGCAGCCGTCGATAACATTGCCGCTCGTGCTCAAATACACGACCGGTACGTTATAGGTATACACACGTCGATAAAAATTCCAGGTGATTAGTTAATTTTGCATCAAAATGTCGACCTTAACGTGGCAGGTAAATAAAATTGATTTTTGCACGACAAAAGTCGAAACCTACTTTGGAAGTTACTATTTAAGTCATCTGCATACATACTACATCATCGTTTAATTAATCTGTTTTAATTATTTTACCTACAAGTATCGTGGTATAGTAATTTTGTTTTAGGAACATCGTCTCCACATAATAATTAATGTATACAAAATATTGGAAAACACGTTAAAAGAATAACGGTGGAGTTTCTTACCCATTCTTCTCCAAGGGGCGACTAGAATCAATTTTATTTTAATGTAATGTTTGACGTTCAAAAGTGCCTTCTAAGTGCCTATTTGAAATAAATGATTTGACTTTGACATCTGCGGCCAAGCCGAATTGCTATTTAGACAGTCGATTTTCACCGAAACGCCGAAAATCGTGTGGCTATAGTTCCTGTATAATGCCCGCATTAGCAACGTAATTTTTAGTTCGTAAGTAGTGCTATAAATCAATCTGCCTTGCTTTTTACCAACTATGTTGGGGTCGGCTTCCAGTCTAACCAGATGCAGCTGAAATAACTGTTTTTTACATGGAGCGACTGCCTATCTGACCTCCACAACCCAGTTACTGGGTAACACGATACCCCTTGGTAAGACTGGTTGCTACTTTTGGGCTTCTGACGAGCCGTAACGACTGTCAAAGATCCTTGAATGACAGCCGGGACCAACGGCTTAACGTGCTAGAACTAAAAATTCGAAGACATTCGCCAACCCGCACTGGGCCCGCGTGGTGCATTATGGCCCACTCCCTCTCACAAAGAGGAGGCCTGTGTCCCACCAGGGGAACATTATGGTCTGATTATGTTAAGAAAATAGTGATAGTAGTAAATATCTGAGGTAATCGGAAAACCTGGCTCTAGAGATGCCGGATGCATTCTCCAGTTCCTATGACAAATATTTTACTGATCAAGCAGTACGGTTATAGAATGACTTGCCCTTGTCGGTAAGGCGTGCAATTGCTCAATCTATGTCCACTTTTAAAATTATAATAAAACAGCACTTCCTCTGTCCTTTTAGCGATAAGACCGCCCATTGTGTCACCCTTTGTAAAATTTATATATTTATGTTCTGTAATTAATATGGTGTACATAATAAAGAGTATTCTAGTGATCAGACTTGACTTGATTTTCTGCTATCCTAATTATAACGAACAAGTATCGTTGTTCCCTCAAAGGGCAATGTTTTACATCAAAGTATCTTCGTAAACTTTGAAATAGCATAGAAACTTTCTACTACAACATAACACAATTAAAAGTAAACCTTACACCTCAAAGTTAAAGTATAATTCAGTTTGTCTTTAATCTGTTTACTCAAGTTTCTGTACACAGTAAAGGTGTTATGTTTTGTTTGTTAAGTAAACAAGCTAATTTAGATTCTGTTGTTAATATTAATTAGGCTTATAATCCTCTGTTGTTGTCAATGGGGAATAGGAAAATGTTTTGTTGTTCTAGGATTTACTTACAAAAGTAGATTATTTGGGTATCGAATATGATAAAACGAAAAAAAATAATTGATGATTTGTTTTTTTGGGGGTCAACGACGGTGGTTAGATTTGTATAAGTTTAGAAAATCAGTTTTGTTTTTTGCTTTATCGTGTTAATATATTGACAGCCATTACGTAGGTATTTGAGGTTTACACAATAAAAAACTGATGGTCTGATCTCATATCTGCCTACTTCAAGTAATAAAAAAATAAAAAATTACAATACCCGCAGTCGTTGACCCCCAAAAATCTCTAAATACTTATTTTTGTTTTGTTTTATCATGTAACGATAACAATACCCAACACGTCTGCGAAGTTTCACTAGCTAGTTTAATTAACCCCGTATATCCTATGACACTTGGCAATGCTGTGGCTTCCCATTAGTGAAAGAATTTTCGGAATTGGATCACTAGTTCTGAAGATTTCCCCCTACATACAAACTCACAAATAGGTGCCTCTTTATAATAAAATAGATATATTATGTATAAAATAACATTAAATATTTTTAAGTTAACTACCCAGCAGAGGACTAAGTTCTACTCATTTTTGTTTGTGTAGCTTCTATCAAAGTCAAAGTCAAATAATTTATTTCAAATAGGCACTTAGAAGGCACTTTTGAACGTCAAAAAATAAATTAAAATAAAATTGATTCTAGTCGCCCCTTCCAAAAGGTAGTTTTCGTATGGAGAAGAATGGGCAAGAACTCTGTAAAAGTTTTTCCACTTTTTATTTTTATGTTTTTGGACATAAAAATAAAAAGTGGAAAAACCAATCATCATAAAAATATTTTTTCCTCCCCTACCTCCATTTCCTACATTTCCTGAGGTAGGTACTTATCAAACCAAAGTACCCTTATTACCGGCCACTTAAGCTCATGACTGGCCCTTTCCCAATGAGCAGCTCTTACTCAAACTTAGGGCGTTCCCTAATTTGACAGTATGATCAATGATTCTGTCGCCTCAACGAAATTATTAAGTTGATGTTAAAGTAAATATTTTTACGAGTTACGATTCATAATCTATTTTGGAACCACTCAGGAAAAAGTGTAAGAATTTTATTAGAATCAATAAAAACTAACTAGGTACTAACCAAAATCTAACACAGGGCTGGTTTCTCCAACGCCAGATGATTTTATTAGATTAATAATTTTGAATTTTATTTTTGACAGTTTTTCCATAGTTACTAGAACTGTCAGACGTCAATTTTATTCCACGAATAAAAGTTATCTGTTGATTAAAATATTAGCCCTTATTTATTTAATATGTTTATTCTTTGGATTGAAAGACCAACAACATTTAGGTAATGACTGGACAGGTGATACCTACATATTTTATAGTTTCACTAGCTGACCCGGCAAACGTTGTTTTGCCATATAAATTACTAGCTTCTGCCCGCGGCTTCGCCCGCGTGGATGTCGGAAGTTATCCCACGGGAACGCGCTACCAGGAAAAAAGTATGTGCTTCCCCAGGATGCCATCTATCTCTTTGCCAAATCAGAAGTTCAGTGGTTTAGGCGTGAAAATGTAACATACAGTTTCAAGTTCAAATCCTCCCCTAAAAACCCTCCCCCACAGGGGTGGAATTTAAAAAAAATCATAACTTGACTCAAAGATTATTTGTACCAATTTTATAATTAATCAAGCCACTTATAATAATCCTCCCCTGTAAAATTAACTACC
Source organism: Apamea crenata (assembly GCA_949629185.1). Lineage (NCBI taxonomy): Eukaryota > Metazoa > Arthropoda > Insecta > Lepidoptera > Noctuidae > Apamea > Apamea crenata. The sequence continues at coordinate 4,032,710 of OX451375.1, forward strand.
CCTTTTCACCCCGTTAGGGGTAGATTTTTGAAAAACCCTCATACGTGTTATTATTTATTTTTAGTCTTAAGTACACACACATTACACTGAGTTTCGAGTTAATCGAACCGCGCGTTCAAATTCTTCCACACAAACTTTAACACCCGTGTATCCCCTTTTGAGGGGTAGTTTTGAAAAACTAATAATGATAAACTTCATTGCTTACTTAGGCGAGTATTCATGCCAATTTTCAAGATTATTAACCTAACGAATAAGATTTTTCATATAAACTGTATCCCCGCTTTTCACCCCCACAGGGGTGGAATTTTGAAAAATCATTTGGGATGTGTTCATAACTTGACTCAAAGATTATTTATACCAATATTCGAGTTACTCAAGCCACTCTGTAAAATCCTCCCTTGTAAAATTGACTACCCCTTTTCAGGCCGTCAGGGGTAGATTTTCGAAAAACCCTGATACACATTATTCTTTCCTTTCAATTTAACGTATAAATACTGAGTTTCGATTAAATCGGACCGCGCGCTAAAATTCTTCCATACAAACTTTGAAACCCCCCAATCCCCTTTTAAGGGGTAGTTTATAAAAACAAAAATGCCCAACTTCATAATTTACTTAGATAAGTATTCGTGCCAAGTTTCAAGTTTATTAACTCAAGGAATAAGATTTTTCATACAAACCAAATCCCCCCATCTCACCCTCTTAGGGGTGGAATTTCGAAAAACCCTTTCTTAGTGGATACCTACTCTTTACGAAGAATACACCCTCCAAATTTCATGTCTCTAGGACCAGCGGTTTAGGCTGTGCGTTGATGTCTCAGTCAGTCAGTCAGTCAGTCAGTCAGTCAGGACTTTGAATTTTATATATATAGATTTCTAGCTGCCCGGCGCTACTTCATTCGCGTGGTGTGCTACCCCCTACCCTACTCCTACACTACACCTACCCTACTTCTACCCTACTCCTACACTACTCCTACCCTACTTCTACCCTACTTCTACCCTACTCCTACACTACTCCTACACTACTCCTACCCTACTCCTACACTACTCCTACCTTACTCTTACACTTACTCCTACACGTCTCCTAACCTACTCCTACCCTACTCCTACCCTACTCCTACCCTACTCCTACCCTACTCCTACCCTACTCCTACCCTACTCCTACCCTACTCCTACCCTACTCCGACCCTACTCCTACCCTACTCCTACCCTACTCCTACCCTACTCCTACCCTACTCCTACCCTACTCCTATTTTTCCTGAATTTTCTTGCTGCTATAAACCTCACGGAGCCCGAGACCTTTCCAACGAATGCAAAACCGTGGAAATCGGTTCGTGCGTTCTGGAGTTATAGCGTCAGGAAGGAAAACCCGACTTATTTTTATATAGTAGATTACGCCAATGGTCAATTATTATCTAAACAAATTAATAAATAAAATTTAAGAAGTGTCTGTCGGTCAGTTAGTTCCGACTAATCTACGAAGTGGCTGGACCGATTTTAACGGCTGATAGCTGATGTTATAAATAGTAATTAAAACTACTTTTATTTTAGGAAATTAATTAATAAAGAGACATTTTCCGACACAGTCGCGGGTACAGTTAGTATTGCATATACTTTTAGCATTCCTGAGTTTATTCGAAGCCATATTACAAAGAGAGACTTTATTTTGTAGTGACACTTAATTATTAGGTACCTACATATCACTCAACCTATAAATGTAAGCATTTAAAATAATAAATAAATATTTAAGTAGTAATTTATTATATTATATGTACAACATGCAGGAGAAACATATTACCAACCCCCATATTATAACCCCTAATGTTCCCACTGCTGGGATGTGTCCCAGCAGTGGGAACATTAGGGGTTGATTAGGGGCCTCCTCTCTGCGATATGACTGCGCTGGAATTATAGTTATAAATTATTGGGGATTTATTGGATCTTATATTTTAATAATTGGTCATGAATTGATTCATATATAATATTTACAATATTATTATTATTTATGTTATACAAATAAATTTATTAAAATTCAATAAATATAAATTCAATTTAAATATTTAATCCTTTCGTACTAAAATATTTTATATTTTTACACCACACAGCCTAGTGCGGATTGGTAGATGTCACATGTCTTCAAATTTTTGGTTCTAGGACATGCTGGTTTCCTCAAGATGTTTTCCTTCACCGTTTTGAGAGCAGTGGTAATGAAATGATATACACAAAGTAAAGCGTCTGTCTGGGTTCAAACCTACGACCTACAACTCGCAAGTCACGGCCGTTACCACTGGGCCACCACAAATAGGTATTAGCTAAACACAATAATTTAAACTTAAAAAAAAAACTTACGAAAAAAAAAACTTTAAAAGCAAACGAAATCTAAAAACTTTTAAATGATATCTGTATTACTTTCAAGAAATAATAACGCTCGTTTCTTTAAACTTTAAATAAATAATAACAAAGCATTCGTCTTCGTCTGTAAAAATGGAATTTTAAACACGATTGTGCCTAATGATCTGAGAAAGCCGATAAAAGTACTCTATTATCATTTTTCATTTGGCTTCGAACGTTAATACGAGTACTGAATACAAGAAGATCCCAATAAGAGTTTGAATTTGATTACACAATATTAATAATAAAAAAACAAGCTTTTATATTGAACTGCGGCTTATTGGTCGATTCGCACGAATTTACTCGCCCGAAAAGGACGAATCAAAAGTTAAAAAAAAAATGTGTAGGTGACTCGCACGAAGTTAATTTATTTGTGGGCGAATCAACTACTCCAGAAATATGTATAAAGCAATTGGCTCATTTTGAATGTTATGCAATAAAGTTAAGAAAAAAGTAGATACTCCAAAAACTACAACTACCAATTAATTTTGGATACCTTTTTACGTGTGTGCGAATTGATAACTGCGGGATTAATGGCGTAATACACATAAAAAGACAATCAATAGTGTCTTTCATTTTTACAGACCAACCACAACCATTGCGTTATTTACGTTGTTGAGCAGATGAATTTTTCAAACCTATGAAGCAATGGATTCGGAATTTCTTTATAAACCCTCGGGTTGAGATTGAAAGTGTTTTGCGCAATCAGGGTGCTGAAAAGTAGAATAAATATTCATATAACATGGCATACCTGGAAGGTAACGATCTCCTTAGTGACCGACAGTACGGGTTTCGCCGCAATCGGTCTACTGGGGACCTACTAGTGTATGCCACTCACTTGTGGGGCGAGGCCCTCGAGAGGAATGATGAAGCGATGGCCGTCTCCTTAGACGTCTCGAAGGCCTTCGACAGCACGCTAGCCTTATGAGTAAGCTTCCAGTGTACGGCATGGTTGGCGCAGTGGTTAAGCGATTGACTGCTGCGCTGCGTGTCGCGGGTTCGATTCCCGCACGGAACAAATATTTGTATGGCCTACAAGTAGTTGTTCCGGGTCTGGCTGTTTGTGTATGTGAGTTTAAATGTTTGTGAACGCACCCACGATACAGGAGTAATTCCTAGTGTGGGGCAACGTTTTTTAAATAAAAAAAAATAAAAAATAATATTTTTTTGTGTCTGTGTTCTTTTATGCGTCACGTTTGCCGCAAATAAACGTATTTTCTTTCTTTCTTAAGAAAGCAAAACCTCCCGATATTCTTTCATCATACTATTAAAATGGAACGCTCTTCAGGACCACCTCACTTAAACTATCCGGAAAATGACGTAATAACGGAATCTCATAACTATGGTAATGTCGATTTGATTAAAGTTATACGTGCTGGCATAGGTACTTAGAATAGAGGAAGGTTCCTATGATTTATGCTTTAGGGACACCAGAATGTTTTTCAAGGGAACGTCTTGGTAGCATTAGGTGAGTTCATAAATCCGAATGAGGGACTGGCTTAAATTTTTTATGATTATTACAAAAAAAATTGTATATAAGTAGTTTATCAGCCATCTTGTTACCATAACACAAGTATTAGGTTGCTTAGCTTGGGACAAATGGTGCTGTGTGAAATGTCCAGGGATATTATTATTATTATGATTTTTCCATTTGCATCTTCACAAGGTCATCGGCCCATCGTCATCATCATTTAAGCCGAAAGACGTGCACTGCCAGTCATTGGAAGGGTACCACTACACATTGCCATTTCGACCGGTTCTGCGGTGCTGCGAGAAGGCAGCCAGCGGATTCTTGCGGTCTTGTCAAGCTCATCAGTTCACCTTGTTGAGGCCTACGCTGTATCTACCCACTTCAGAACCTTTCAGCTACAACGGCCGCAGGAATCCTCTGGATGCAGTACCGGTCGAAGTGGCGGTGCTGGGAGGCATATTTCCAGCAATGGATGTCTTTCGGCTAAAATGATGATGATGATACAACGGTAGAAACGCTGACACATTCATCTTGTATTTATTTCGTACCTATGTGCAGCAATCGGCGACGCCAGTTCACGCTTAACCGCCGCCAGCTATATAGGTAGACGCGCTTACAATCTGAATAAGTACATCCATTATATACGATTCGTAAGTAAAAGAAATATCCAAAATTACAACGGCACGGTTGGCGCAGTGGTTAAGCGATTGACTGCTGCGCTGCGTGTCGCGGGTTCAATTCCCGCACGGAACAAATATTTGTATGACCTACAATTAGTTGTTCCGGGTCTGGCTGTTTGTGTATGTGAGTTTATTTGTCTGTAAACGCACCCACGATACAGGAGAAATTCCTAGTGTGGGGCAACGTTTTTTAAAAAGATAAAGATAAAAGAAAGAAGCATACACTCAAAATTGGTGACCCCGACGTGATGATGATGAGATCACCATAATAATTAACTAAGTATTTTTGGCAGACTTCAATATTTATTGTGGGCTACGTCCTACGTTATCTCTGTCTAGAACCTTATTCAGACATGTTGTGGATAGAGATTAGTCGTGTTTGTTTTCGCACTGTTGTTTGTTTATGTCTCACAACTTGACTAAAGCCTGTGTTTAGTGCAAGGTTACTGACCCATCCAATACCCAGTGTGAGTGGGATCTACCCTTTATAGCAGAACTTTTTTAATCACAATATTATTTTGCATAACAGCGCATGACATAAACTTCATTTCGCAGAAAATCGTTTGGCATATACTCATTTAGCATACATTCAAAACTCATAATTTTGTAAGTCGGAATAATCTTTAGGCATAGATTTCATATCCATAATCATTAAAAAGTAGAACCATCATATCGCAGAAAGTTCACAGTCAGAATCATCTTTTGGCATACATTTCATATCGATAGTCATTAAAAGGCAGAACTATCATATCTCAGAAAGTTTACAGTTAGAATCATCTTTTGGCATACATTTCATATCCGTAATAATTGAAAGACTCATCTATCACATTACAGAAAATTAATTCATTCACCAAACAAGCATACACTGTGAATACAGCATGCAAACAAGCATACACCGTGCATGCAGCATGCAAAGAAACATACACCATGCATGCAGCAAGCATGCAGCCAGCATGCAAGTAAGCATGCAACATGCAGCAGGCATGGTTTCTGTCACGGCTCCGGCGCTGTGGGGCTCCGGCGGCCCCACGCGAGCTTATCATCGCAGATGGTTTTAAGGGTCACCACCGCAGCTTCCGCTTGCTGGCCGGCTTTGCAGAGCAGCCTCAGCTGCGGCGGCGAGCGTTAATACCACCTGCTCCTCAGCTCACGGGCCGCCTAGCCCCTCCGCGCTTACGCGGGCTTAAATTACACTCTAGGGGTAAGGCAGACAAGACTACGTGGAGTCGGTTTTGCAGCGATTCGTTTCTGTCACTAACTTTTGTAGCACAACATATTAGTGACTTTAGCAATACCATGCCTAATAAAATATATATAGTATGCGAAGTGAACGTTGTGCTAAACAAGATTATGCGAAATTCTAACTTTGCCAAAGGTAATTATGCCAAATAAAATTCTGCTATCTTAAAAGTATGCCATTGTAAATTCGGACATATAAACATTCGGCCAAACAATAATTACTTATATTAAATATTTTTTATGCCTTAAAAATATTCGTTTAAAGAAGATTATTCCAAGTGAGGTATGCCAAATAAATTTCGGAGCATCAAGATTCTGCCAGATAGGGGGAACCCGTGCGAGTGCGGTGCCTCTAATCAGACCATGCCCCACTTGCTGGAGTGCCACCTTGGATTACTTAATTAATGCCACTGATTCCTCAATCAACGTAGCCACCTACCGGGTTCAAACAATATAAAATATCGAAGAAGAGTACCTTCGACACGAAAAGAAGAGATGCAAGGTTTAGTCTTTTCCAAATAAGACGGTAAACATTGAAACATGTAGTGGACATGTTGCAAGATTCATACAGAAACATAGTTATCAAATTGGTTTGTACAATATGTCATGATGGTGAGAGAATGGATCATCAAACAAGTTTCGGATCAACAAGTTATGTGACAATGCAAACGCGAGTCAATAACTGATGGACGCTAGTGATGGCGTCAAACGAGTCCATTTAGATTACCATTGACATGCTAAGAAGACCGCACGGCACGAAACATAATGTTAACGATTAATCATTCTGTATCTTGCCGTGGCAAAAGCCAAAGTTTTCATAGAACCTGGTAAAAGAAAAATATATAATCTCATTGCATTTCCTAACAATGGCAATGGGCTCGCCATATTAGCCGTAGAACCACTGACCGTTGCGGTCGACGTGTTCTTGAGTGGAGACCGCGAATCGGTAAACGTAAGGTGGGATGCCTTCAGGCTAGGTGGAGCGACGATCGTCGCAGGATGGCTGGTAGCAGCTGGATGAGAGTTGCCAAAATCGAGTTGAATGGCGTGCAATAGGAGAGGCCTATGTCCAGCAGTGGACTGCTATAGGCTGATGATGATAATGATTACTTATCAGCCGATCTATTTTGTAAAAAAAAAAACAATCTGAAAACTTAGGTAAAGTGAGTCAATAGTGTATTGTCGATCCAGGTCTAGCATCAGATGGAATGACACGGCGATATATTTACAGAATAGACGGTCTGATAAAAGGAGAAACTAATTTCCAATCATCCACCAGCTTTCACCACTCGGCTATTTGTATTACCAGAGCCGCCAAAAAACGAACGAAAAAAGGAACCATTTTCCTAAAAGTTCCGTACCAACGCCCTGCAAAATAAATTAGGCGAGCAGCCGAACTTGGCTCCGAGCCAACCTCAATCCGTCATGAAAGTGCACAAACTCAATTCGAAGTTTTGCAACACTATCTATAACGGCCAAGGATGGACCAGGTAAATAAAAGTGGTATAGCGTGGGCCTGGTGTTTTAGATGCTCCAACGAACATAAAATCATGCCTATAATCCCCGAAGGATTAGGCGGAGGTGAACCTATAGAACACCCACATTTCGCCAGTTAAGTTCAAGTTGCATGTAGCAGGGGGCCAGTTTATATTGCCAACAACTGGCGCAAATCCAGGCGAGCTGCTACTGAGAAATTCCTGATGGATGAACCCAATAGTGACCCATCCACGGACTAATTGCGGCAAGACCCGTGACGTGACCATCTTTACATACCAAAATCCCTCTGTGCATAGGAAAACACGTTAAGCCGTTGGTCCTTCGTGGGCTGTCATTCGTGGATCTTTGACAGTCGTTACGGGTCGTCAGAAGCCGGAAAATCTGACAATCGGTCTTACGAAGGTCGTATTATCCAGTAACTTGGTTGTGGAGGTCAGAGAGGCAGTCTCTTCATATAAATACTGGTATTAAGCTGCATCCGGTTAGACTGGAATCCGACCTCAACATAGTTGGGAAAATACTAGGACGATGATGATGAAGTAATTTTGTTTTATTCACAGAGCCTTATGATAAATGGTATGACCACATTAGCGGAAAAGAGAGATCTTTTCTCGACAATTGGCCGAATAATATTCGCCAAGATCGAAATATGCTTCCGACGCCTTTTTCTACAGACGATAAAGTTCGAAAAACTAACAATTTTTTGTTAGAACCTTTTTTTTTGTTGAAACTAAATGATTGTGATGGTTATGGTCGTGCCTGAGTGACAGCGGATTTCAATACTTGTGTTTTTATGATGATAATTTTCCTTTTGTCGTAATTAAAGTTAATATTGGTCAGTGTGTATGTAGGTATTTTTAACAAAACTTTTGTGACTATAATTTCTCAAAAATATTTCGGATGAAACAGTCTTTCTTAGGATACTGTTCAGCTTAAAAAAAAACCTGAGATATAGCTCTCGTATAATCGTAGTGCCAGAAAAGAAAACAGCGGTGCAATTGCGTAACCCATAACAGGAGCAACGGCTTTCATTTTGACAGTTCAACAACATTCATTGCGTTATTTACGTTGTTGAGCAGACAAATTTTTCGAACATATATGAAGCATTGGATTAGTGATATCCTTCAAAATTATTCAGATTACTAGCTGACCCGGCAAACGTTGTTTTGCTATATAAATTATTTCTAGCTGCCCGGCGCTAATACTTCGTTCTCGTGGTGTCCTACCTACCCTACTCCTACACTACTCCTACCCTACTCCTACCCTACTCCTACCCTACTCCGACCCTACTCCTACCCTACTTTAATATTATGTGTCGCTAAGTATAGGTAGGTAATAAAAAAAAATAAAAAAAACGCACCCACGACACAGGAGAAATTCCTAGTGTGGGGCAACGTTTTTTAAAAAGATTAAGAATAAGAATTAGTTCCTGTATCTGAAGTCATAACAAACTTTGTTTAAAGGTTGAAATAAATTAAAGAAAAAAAAAATGGCAATATCATTGTATAAAGGCAGATCCACAGTCTGACACAATCGAGAAAACTTCGCGGAAACACGAAAATATGCACGTCGTGAATATTAAAAGTTGCAAGCGAACCGCTCATTAGCCTCTGGCAAACATGTTCAAATGTGTTTATACTGTGTTTATAAGATGCACACGAACCGCACTGATCGTGCAGGTGCGTAGGTGTGGATCCACCTTTGCAAAGTATTACTCTTACTTTTAATCCCTCCGGTGCCCTTGAAATCCATGTCGGAAACATAATATTATACATTTTGTTGAAAGTTAAAGCAAAATTACACGACTGAAATCACTATGAGTCACTTTAGTTTCCGTGTTTCCCGCTCTCACTGAAGCCACAAAGTAGCCGAGAAGAATGGAACTTATCAAAAAGTTTGTAAAAACAAAAAGTTTTGCGCCGACAGCTGAGGAATGGAGCGTAATGTGACGCCTACGGAGGTGAGGCGAGAGTCAATTATTAGTTGTTCAGGGATAATAAATGAAGATATGTTTACAGACTGACTCGTTTAAGCGATGTTTTTTTTACTTAGGTACATCTTTTTAAAATAACAGCTCTTTACTAAATACATATGGAAGCTACTAGCTACTAGCTGTGCCCCGCGGTTTTACCCGCATAAGTTTCGATCCCCTGGGAATATCAGGACAAAAAGTATCTTATATGTTGCTCCTGGTTATAAACCATCTGTGTGCCAAATTTCATCCAAATCCGTTTAGTAGTTTTTGCGTGAAAGAGTAACAAACATCCATCCATCCATACAAATTTTCACGTTTATAATATTAGTAGGATTATAGTAGGAAGATAGGATATACAGTAGGTACTCAAAAAAACAATTGTTTTTTTTGTCTGTCTGTTTGCTTGTGTTGTGTTTTTCTAATCTCCAAAACGGTTGGGCTGATTTTAACAGGACTTTCACTGGCAGAAAGCTGATGTTATAAGAAGTAACTTAGGCTTTATTTTAGAAAAATAATCAGCAAAAAAAAGCGCAAAAAATTAAAACCCTTGAAATTAAATTTATTTTCGCAATGCACGCCAACGAAGTGGCGTACAAAACCAGTCTGTATTAAAAACGATTTAAAAAACGGCAACATTGCAGTATGCCAATTTCGGGCATTTGTGTTGTTAATTTTTCACCCCGAACGATTCGCACATCTCCCCAATTTCGTTAGCCTGCGACGACCCTATTTTCTTTTATGCATCCACTGTAGCCTTCAAGTTTGCTAGACACATTTTACGGAAAACTTTTGAAGGGAAACTTTGTAAGTTTTCGTTGGAAATCATTTCTAGGAAAGACAAATAGTTTCGGACGGTAGAAGTGAAGAAAAGTAAAGTTTTTTGATTCCGCTTCTGAGTCGACGGGCGTACTGTAGAACAAAGTTTATGGAGTTTATCTGGGCGAAAACTATATTAAACGTATCTACCTAGTTGAAAATAAAATTATTACTTGCGATTATTATGAAAACAAGGCTTTAAAAATTACGCTGTACCTAAGTTTCTAAATAACATTATATTTATAATATTTCACAAACACTTTTTACCGACTTCAATGAAATTAGGGCTTTCAAACACTCTCTTTCAAACGTCTCCCAAGAGATGTGCTCTAACAGGTGTTGCACAGAGGGGAGGATCGGTCTTTTGAGAGGTACCGGTGCCCCTTCCATGTGCAGATGGTGACCACCGGGATGGTTTAAGTGAGGTAAACATCCCGTACTCCATGGTTTTGAAGGTTTCCGTCCAAAAACCAAAAGGAAAGGGGAATGTAATTGTATAATTATGTATGATTTCATGTTTGTCCACTCATTTATCCGAAACTATTGATGGGATTGTGACCATTTTAAGGGTTCCGTACCTCAGAAGGAAAAACGGAACCATTATAAGCTCACTTCGTTGTCCGTCTGTCTGTCCGGCCGTCTGTCAAGACCCTTTTTCTCAGCAACGCGTGGAGTTATCAAGTTGAAATTAAATACCAAATACTCAAGGCTGCAATCCTTTGAAGTAGTGAAAAAAATCAATGTTCCGTTTATGTCGCATATTTTCACACTCGCGAGGGAATCAAAACCTATAGGGTACTTCCCGTTGACCTAGAATCATGAAATTTGGCAAAAAGCAATGTCATGTAGTAAAGGAAAAAATCCGAAAACATCCATCCGAACCCTTGGTGCGTGAGTCCGACTCGCACTTGACCGGTTGTTTTTTTTATTGGCTCTTACATTTTATTGCTAACATTACAACAAGCAGTACGAGGGGTTTGTCTTTCAAAAACGAGCTGTTCGAGCTATTTACCAGCTAGGTGCCAGAGTTTCAGTAAGAGATTTCTTTATAAATATTGGTATTCTCACGTTTGCATCACAATTAATCTTCGCCAAATTCAAAACTTACTATTTCTTGCTTACCTAAGGTATGCTGCTTATGTAAGGTATGTACGCTTGTTGATACTGCTATTGCACTGATATTAACGCAATGTTTGCACGAGTAAAATGTCAGGAGTCGGACAAACCGTTTACCCTTTCCTAAACTACGGATCGCAAAAGGTCAGTGTTGTTTATTTCCTGCAAGACTAGCGCAGTGTACACACGTGCAGAAATGTTCTTAGCATTTCAGACTTTATAGAAAACAAACTTTTCTAAAATCTACATTTTTAGGGTTCCGTAGTCAAATGGCAAAAAACGGAACCTATATGGATTCGTCATGTCTGTCTGCCTGTCCGTCAATATAATAATAATAATAATTCCATTTATTGCAGACTAAATATTACATGTCCATAGTTGTTAGTAACAAAGATCTTAAAATTATGTTAGTTAATACCAAAAATCATTCAACTTCTCAAAATAAAATTCAAATAATAAAATCATAAAATGTCAAAAAAAAAAAAAAAAAGAATATTTAAAACATAATCAAAACAATATCTTACAGCCAATATGTCACAGCCAATTTTTTCAGAACTATATTATTGAAACTTGGTAAATAGATGTATTCTGTGAACCGCATTAAGATTTTCACACAAAAATAGAAAAAAAAAACAATAAATTTTGGGGGTTCCCCATACTTAGAACTGAAACTCAAAATTTTTTTTCATCAAACCCATACTTGTGGGGGTATCTATGGATAGGTCTTCAAAAATCATATTGAGGATTGTATTATATTTTTTTTCTAAACTGAATAGTTTGCGCGAGAGACACTTCCGAAGTGGTAAAATGTGTACCCCTCCCTCCCTCCTGTAACTTCTAAAATAACAGAATGATAAAACAAACAAAATATGATGTACACATGTAAACTTCCATGTAAACTTCCACCGAAAATTGGTTTGAACGAGATCTAGTAATAATTTTTTTTTTTATATGTCATAAATCATTGTAATTGTACGGAACCTTCTGGGCGCGAGTCTGACTCGCACTTGGCCGGTTTTTTATAACTTTAAACTTTGGGTCTACTCCCTAAGCCTGTCATCCGTACTGTCGTCCGAATTCACGGGCGTTTCCGGATAAGGATTTCTCCATGGGTCATCTTTGGTTACCGTCCATAGCATAAATAGCACAGAAAGCATAATAATACACTTAGGGGTTTATTCATAAACGATGACTAAAGTAAAGTAACGTTTAAACGTCAAAAATGTATGGTTAAACAGTCGCTAATCACTACTTAACTTTAAGCAACGTTTATGAATAAAGGGGATTATCTCTTCACGTTTGCAATATTGTCTCCATGTCTCTCTTTTCTCCCTTAATCCATCCAAAGGCTGTCTTTAAAAGATCGCCTTAACCCTCGTATTTCTACATTTATGTCTATAGTACGTGTAGGCAAATATGTGGACTGTATGTATTACAATACAGGTCAATAAAATTAAGAGTCGCTGACACAACTGACATTTATTTTTTGCGACATATAAAAGGAGTAAAAAACCATAAATAGATATAAAAAAGGTCGCAACAGTAGGTATTTATAAAAAAGAGTATTCTAACTGATGACGATGACGGCACGGTTGGCGCAGTGGTTAAGCGATTGACTGCTGCGCTGCGTGTCGCGGGTTCGATTCCCGCACGGAACAAATATTTGTATTACCTACAAGTAGCTGTTCCGGGTCTGGCTGTTTGTGTATGGGAGTTTAGATGTTTGTGAACGCACCCACGATACAGGAGAAATTCCTAGTGTGGGGCAACATTAACAAAAAAAAACTATCTATCTGTCATTTCTTAACTCCTGAATCAATTGTTATCAGCCAAGGGGCATCAGCATATTTTACGCTCTTAAATATTTTAAAACGCCAGTCACGATAACAAATTTATTTATAATATTTATAACACAAGTCAACGACACACTTGGCAACGACGATGCCTGTCCAAACTTTCGACAAGAACTAAGTCCGAAGTCGTCACTTACTGTGGAATGTCGCATGCAGCCGGAAAACGTTGTCTTGTGTTTGAAGAGATGAGCAATTGTACCTCAAGTAGTACTTGAGTGTAGACACACGGGTTTAATGTAAACCGATGCAATGCACGATTTATCTGTGAGCCTAGCACGATCGTGCAAAACAGGTAGACGCAACGTAAATTTGAACGATTTTAAAATTGAAGATACTCGTTACACACATCATAATTAGTTACTTAGTTTTAAGACTTTATTCATTCAGTTATACAGTGCAACCTCGATATAACAAATCGGAAGGGATTAAGTAATTATTCGTTAGGTATATCAAGTAATTCGTTAAACTGAGGTGTGTTATATTGAGGTTAGGTTGGTCTAAAATATGTTATAAAGAGGTAAAAACGTGTCGAAACCTGTCGCGACTGAATCACATACTATTGCGAACAAAAATTCGTTAATTAGAGGTTTACACTTTTTTTTTGATAGTTGAAAATTCGTTATAAAGAGGTTGTTCGCAAAAAATCTTCGCAATGTACTTAGAGGTATATTTTACATTGACTCATAGGGACAATTCAAGGGGATTACGAAGAATTCGTTAAATCGAGGAATTCGTTATATTGAGGTACGTTATATTAAGGTTGTACAAACGGCAAAAAACCAAAAAAAAGAACTTACATGAGGTTGAAAATTATGCTGCAAGTAGACAATTTAATTAGCTTCTGTCCGCGTGAATTTTATTGCTCTCACCGACGACCCACCCCGTCGTATCGCATCGCCATCCCGCGCTATTACTACGTTTTTGCTATACGTTCTTTCTTTTAGCTCAGCTCCTTAGATTACTAGCGTGTTTTTAAAAATAGCCTTCCTCAAGATCTGGGGTATCAAATGCAAAAAGATTTTTCAATTCCAACCGGCAGCTCCAGAGATGCGCGTTTAAACAAACAAGCAAACTCTCCAGCTTTATTTTTGGTGTTAGTATAGATTAAAAACTAACATGAAATAGTGGACTCCCTTGCATGAAGTAAAATTATGCATATTATGTCTGGTGTTCGGTGGGAACTTTTTTTCATCCGCAAACACATCACATTAATTCTCATTCATACCTATGTGTGATAGTCGGAAGGATAGTCGTATTTTCGATTGAAAAAACCCTTCGAATTTAACGTTACTTTTACATCGTATGTTCAAATTAAGGCTCTGTCAAATACAACAAGTCATTTCAAGGGAACATCTTTTAAATCTACCAACTTAAATGGATACCTTATTCAAACATTTGAATGGTGAAACCAACGGTCCCGACGAAATCTCCGCAGCTCCGAAAACAAAGGAGAATCGCCTTCAGTTCTCAAACACTACAAATCGTTGGATACTTATCATGAAATCTACCTCCATTGAAGACGAGGGTCCACCTAACAAAAGATCCCAAAAGGTCAACAGTGCTTTCTTGACCCTTTGTGATCGAATATTTAAATGGATGTCTTTTGAAATCGATGAGCTGATGAGGTTGTTCACCTTGGGGATACCGGTGTACAGTAGAGAAAACAGAGCTTACACAAACGTAAAGTAGCTAAACGTTGTCCCTTTTATTAATAAACATTGCTCAAAGTTAAGTAGTGATTAGCGACTGTTAACCATATATTATTTTTGTCGTTCAAACGTCTTTTAACTTTAAGCAACGCTTATAAATAAATCCCTGTATGCTTATTGCAGGTAGCATACATTAATAATTTCATCATACGAAAAGGTTATTGTTCAAATTAGTCATGGTTAAATTTTTCCAAAATGTGTTTTACGATCAATTTTTAGTTAAGATTAACTAAAAATTGATCATAAAACACATTTTGGAAAAAAAAATCATTAGATAATGGTTAAATAATTAACTTATAGTTAGTAAAACTAACCATTAGATAAACTAAATATCGATCACAAAACACATTTTGCAAAAATTTAACCATTACTTACTATTTTTAACAATTTATCAATAAATCTGCCCTAATGGTAATTAATTACATGCCGAAGATGCCTCACTGTGATACCTAGCAATCGCAGTTTAGCTCGCTACCGCGATTTCACTTCCATGTAAAACAAACCTCCGTTTTACATTAACACCCACACACATGACGACGGATTCCTCGATGCCTACGTGAAAGCAAAATATTTTGTTTTTACATCGCAGTTGACTGCAAGCATCGATGTGATCTGGCTCGTGATTGGTCACATCGACTCAACTAGTTCTTCTAGAGTTGGCAAAGTACAGCACAAACACAAGCCTGGGCTACTGATCTTTCAGGTGCGACTGAACTGACGTGTTCACACTGCCGTCCATGTAGAAATAGCGATTATCGATATCGAAGCATCGAGATAGCGACCGCATTCGTGAACATCTTCGGCCTGTGTTTTTATCGAGAGTTGTGAGGCGATTTAGTAAGCGACCAGCACGGCGAAAATCGAACTAGTATAATTAATCCTCCATACGACACACAGATGAACGATATTAAAGATTTCACTTCTTGTGGGTTGAAAAAGAGTTGCTTTACCAGCCTGTACACTAATCTCTTTTGTCAGCTGTACTCGAGAGCGCATTATATGAGCACATATTATGTAAAAACGTACATATGTGCTCATATAATGCGCTCTCGAAGTTTACGGAGGGATCAGCCTTTAAAATGGTAGCACAGTGCGCAGTGACATTAGACCATAGAGCAACACAGGCCACCGGCGCGCGGACCGGCGGGGAGTAGCCATTGCGTTTTTTACCGATACAAAACTGTCTGTAATTTTTTGCGGGGGGAAATCACACATTCTCAAATTCTCACACAAAAACATTCTATGTCACTACGAAACTTACACTATGACAATTGAAAAATACACTAACAATTTCACACACACATTTAAACAATCCACACTATGGCTCGGCGACAGCGAATTCTAGGAAAAAGACTCGGATCTGTCGCTCGACTGATCCGCGTTTTGTATGAGGACGCACGGCCTTAGTTGGTAAACAAATCCGAAACAACACGATTGATAATATTGTAGTTTTTAAGTTTAAAAGAAGTAAATAGCAATAATGTGATTAAAAATTAATTACATATGAAAGGTAACGCCATCATTTTGTAAATTTGACGTGGCAGATCTCTTTTTGCAGCAAAAAACAGAACAATTTGGCATTTTTACGACGTCGTCAATTCACTCACGCAACTAGATTTAGTCTAGTGAGCAGTGCAGTTGCAACTAGTTTTATTGTACGCATAGGACCATGTGGACTTGTACTTTGACAGAGGGGAACGCCTGCGTATGGCTACTCCCCTCCGGTCCGCCGGTGGCCTGTGTTGCTCTATGCATTAGACCTACATTAGACTTAAAAATGCAAAAGGAAGAACGCAAAAACCGTATCCGTTGAAAGTTCTTGTAACAGATTTTTTATATTCGGTATAAATTCTTTAGGTGGAGAATGGTGCAGAATGGGGCATTACGTTTTTACGTTGCATAGTAGAAATGTAGACTGAATAATTTAAGTGCAGATATAGCCGAAGAGTATCTTATAGTTTTGTATGCACGTGTTACTGTGACTATGTTCTATATTTTAGGTTTGGTTTCCGCACTTATTCCTTCAAGTAGACTATTGCGCGTGGGCCATGGCGGCCGGTGGTGGTTATTCCAACTAGCCCACTTCCCTCCAGAAGTTAATTAGGTCTCCTGGTCTGTTGAGAACATCTGTGTAAGATCTGGGTGTCCCGAAGGTTTCTGTCCTAATCTGGGTGACGCATATGTACTCAAAGAACACATGCGCAACGGTTTCATCAGCCTCCACGCAAACCCTGCACAAGGGACTGTCCGTTATGCCAATTGTGTGGAAGTGTTTGTTTACCGATTAGTGTCCCGTGATGGTCCCCGTCACCAGGCGCAGGCCTTTCCTGTCCAGGCGTTTCTGTGAATAATAAACCTCTTTTGATTCTTTAATTCTCTGATCGCATCGCATTCGCTTCGCTTCCACTGCGTAAAGCGCTTTAATCATGCTTTATTTAAGCCTTAACAATATTATATTGATTAGGTACTAATTATTATTCCTTCGCAATAACGCATACCTTATGAGGATTAATAGTATGTACTCTTGACAAATATGAACACTTAGCAAATGATAGGTTTAAGAGCATTATTAGTAGGTATGTAGGTGTTATATAATTTGCAAATACTGCTATCTGTTAATGTTCGCAGGCGCTACTGTTATTGATCTCTCAATGCCAGACGATTCAGGCAAAGTGTGGTCAAGTTTTTCCGCTAGGATTTTCTCTGTCCTGCCTGACACATGGGGCCGAAACATGGACGTTCATTAAGGGCTCATACACACGAGAAACGCGTCAACGACAGAGGCAACTCAACGACGCGTCGTCGGGGCGGCTGCCGTCGACATCATCCCGCTCGTGTATTTGAGCACCGTACTCAAATACGTTGTCGACGGCAACCCGTTGACCCTCCAACGCATCGAAGGGTGTTGACAGCTGCAGTTAGCATTGCCGTTGACGTGTGTCGCTCGCGTGTATACATACTAAAGAGACCGTGTACAAAGTCCAAGTTGCTCAAACGGCTATCGAGCGTCATACCGAGTTCGTAACTCAGACATCCCTGAGAACAGTGCAGCAGTGGTGGTCGAGTGGTAAAGGCTGCGACTTACGAGTTGTAGGTCGTAGGTTCGAACCTAGTCAGGCGCTTTACTTTGTGTAAATTATTTCATCACCACTGCTCTCAAAACGGTGAAGGAAAACATCGTGAGGAAATCGACATGTCCTAGAACCAAAAATTTGAAGACGTGTGACATACGAGTATACTAACCGCACTGGGCCTGCGTGGTACTTCACGGATCGCTCCCTCTCACAATGAGGAGGCTTGTGTTTCTGCAGTGGCAACATTATAAAGACTGATTATTTACACGTTTACTGACTAGTGACCAACTACCCTCTAATTTCCCCCCTCTAATTTTCCTCAACTAGCAGGTACCTAAAAATTTCCTAACTTGTTCGGTAGAATTTTAAAGCTGAAATCCAACGTTATCACGTTTCTTGCATAATAATATTCTTTGGGAGGTCGCGAGTGTATCCGATAGGTTTGTTCCTATTGTCACTTTGGTGATTTAGGCCGTTATAATTATTAGATTTTTTTTTTTTAACATCACGCCTTGATTTCCCGAAGGGTTGGCCGTGTACCTATAGCACACCCACATATTGCCAGCTATGTTGGAGTCCCATATAATAGGCAAACCTCTTGCAAAACCAGACAAATCCAGAGATCTGCGAATTTCTCAGTAATTTGAGAAATTTCAGGTAGAAAAAAAAAATAACACTGCACGACTTGGGAATCGATCCTAAGATCTCATGCTCAGTAGTAGCGTGACTTCTAGACTAACGAGGCAGTCTATTTTGATAGAATCATTTATTTAAAAAAATATATATATTATCTACCATAGCTTACACAAGTATAGCTTTGAAATAGACCTAAAAAGAAAAAGTCTGTATGGATTTAAATTGAAAAAATTATATTCCGATTTTATTTTTCAATAATTCATCTGCCTCGTAAAATAAAAGCAATGAAAAAGCAATCATTCTCAAATAAAATTTTATACGGCTTCGGGATCACCTCAGGCTATGTACGCTTTCATAATTTCTATCGTGCCAATATCATCGTGGGAGTCAAATGCGCGCGTGGCGCGTGACACGTGGGTGTGGGCATCTCATCATCTGCTTCGCTTTTTCCCCACTACGTTGGGGTCGGCTTCCAGTCTAACCAGACGTAGCTGAATATCAGTACTTTACATGAAGCGACTGCCTATCTGACCTCCACAACACAGTTACTGGGTAATACGATACCCCTTAGTAATACTGGTTGTCAGACTTTCGCTTCTGACGACCCGTAACGCCTGCCGAAGATCCACGAATGACAGCCGGGACCAACGACTTAACATGCTTTCCGAGGCACGGAGTTGTCTCGTTGTGTAAAGATGGTCACCCATCCGCGCACTAACCGCGGCAAGCGTAGCTTAACCTGTTCGATCGACGCGTGCGGCTGGTTATAACTTAGCCACAAATGGACATAATATGCCTGTCCTTCGACAAACATCTGAGGCTGTTCAATCGAGTTACATAGGTTCAGATAATACATTTTCCTTCCCTATGTTATCGTGATGCCGTGACGTGGACGTGGACGTCATAACGTCACGTTAAAATTATAAGAACGCATAATAGGTACAGAAAAGTCCCAAAAAACACCGCTTGGTTTAATTTTTCAGGACACTGAATTTATTTAAAACCGAGTACTTATGTACTGTCCAATGAATTCAATTGAATTGCATTCAATTTCTGTTCGAATACAATTCACATGTTCGAATACGATGTACCTGTAACCAGTGTCAGGCATTAGTTGTCTGACATGTATGCTGAACTGGGCCTATTTGGCGCAGCCGAGAGGCACACAATACTATTTTATGTTTGTTTTTTTTTTGTTGTTTTTCTGTGGATATCGTGTGCCTTACTTAACCTGTGTCAAATCAACTTATTTTCTTTCTTAGGGCTGATTTTTCCATCGCAGGATAACTTTTCGAGGACAGTTTTTGTATGAAATAACTGTCAAAATTTCAAAATTATTCCTCGAATAAAGTTATCAGATGATTGAAAAATCAGAACTTAATCAAATATCATGTTTTTTTTGTATTGGAATTATTTATATTCTTGCTAGCTTTTGCCTGTGGTTTCGCCTGCGTATAGTTCTGAAATATTATCCCATAGGAACGTATTTCGGGTCATCGTCTCCGTGTGCGAAATTTCATCCAAATTCACTCGCATTGCATTTCAAATTAACACTACTCGATTCCGTATAATAGTCTATGAATAGTAAAATTGGTGGAAATCCGAATCCTATGCCTTTAAATAAATATATCAGAAATCCGATCCATAGTACAGACCAGCACCCCAATTGCGTAACGCACAATCAATCGGAATCTGAATCATTTTGAAGCAAATTGCTAATCCATTGCTTCATAAGTTCGAATAATTTGTCTGCTCAACACGTAAATAACGCAATGAATGTTGTTGAACTGTCAAAATGAAACCGATTCCGATTAATCGTGCTCGGAAGCTCGGAAGATGCTTGTACATTCGGAACCAGATAGGCGCTTTATTTATTTATTATTCACAAAATCCACAGCTCTGTGAAATTTTATCTTCCTCTTTGTGTTCACAATTTCAACACCACCACTCTCAAAACGGTGAAGGAAAACATCGTGAGGAAATCGGCATGTCCTAGAACCAAAAATTGGAAGACGTGTGACATCTACCAACCCGCACTGGGCCCGCGTGGTGGATAACGGCCCACTCCCTGTCACAGAGAGGAGACCTGTGTCCCAGCAGTGGGAATATTATAGGCTGATTATGTGCTGTCCCAGGAAACCGTAATTTTTGGAGTCCGATCCACTTCGTAAATCGTAAAATTCAATCTACATAATATGTACCAACTCTATATCGAATGCAATGCTTGGCAATCGAGTGGTCGTTAGATTTTCCCGTTCACCTATTGTTGTACACCCTCATACTTGAAGCATTATATAGCATTATTCAGCCTGATTGGTCAAGTTAACAGAAATATTTTACAGTGAGCATACTTATAGGAATTTTGCACCTATTGTACACCCACATGTCGCTAGTTAAGGTTAAGTCCCATATCAAAAGAGTGACCCTATTGAAACCAACTGCGCATAAATGATGACGGCACGGTTGGCGCAATGGTTAAGCGATTGACTGCTGCGCTGCGTGTCGCGGGTTCGATTCCCGCACGGAACAAATATTTGTATGGCCTACAATTAGTTGTTCCGGGTCTGGCTGTTTGTGTATGTGAGTTTATATGTATGTAAACGCACCCACGACACAGGAGAAATTCCTAGTGTGGGGCAACGTTTTATATAAAACAAAACAAACAAACAAATCCAAACTTTAGGCTGTTTCTGAGAAATTCCCAATTTAAAAACCTTGCTAATCCATTGCTTCATATGTTCGAAAAATTTGTCTGCTCAACAACGTAAATAACGCAATGAATAATAATAATAATAATACGGCTCGATACGGCTCGCATTGTGAGGAGGTTTATGTCTCTGGAGCCCTAACCACCGGTAGCTTGGACCCTGCTCCCGACACCGGTGGATCACTATTTTTTTATATTTTTAAATGTATTTTTTTATACTAATATTTAAAAATGTATAAAAATAAGAAAACTAAATAAATAAACGACATAATAATAATATCCCTGGACATTTCACACAGCACCATTTGTCCCAAGCTAAGCAACCTAATGCTTGTGTTATGGTAACAAGATGGCTGATAAACTACTTATATACAATTTTTTTTATTGTTGTAAATACATACATATTATAGACAGAAAAACACCCAGACTCGGAACAAATACATATATAATATATAACGGCACATGGCCATTATCAGTCAATTCTGGGTTCATCGCGGCTGCCGAGCTATCGTGGGTAGGCGGGCGAGGAGAATTAAAACCAAGATGAACAACGATGCACGATTATTATTTTAACAAACAGAATCACAACACTTTCTAATCAATTGGAACAGGTACAACGACGCTCCACCGAACACGTTTTGCTTGGGCGCGATGCAAACGGATCCCTGATCCATCCGACGGCCATGAGCAAAAAAGAGCCAGGAGTTGCGTCAGAGTGAAGAAACGTCAACCCGCGGTTGTCAAAATGTCCGCTGTCATTCTTCACGTTTCTTGACACTCTCGAAGCGCCGTTACGGCCGGACTGACATTCGCACGTCCTCGTGCGACTGCTCACGCCTCGAGTTATCTGCAAAGACCAAATACCAATCTGTAGTCCACGTTTGGGCACGCTCGCCCGTCCCTGACTAGCTACCCATCTAAGCTGCCTGTTTGAAAAGATCTCGATCTTCACCCCTCACATCTAAACTAAACACACTGGGCGGACAACTGACCTCAGGCGCCCCTTCGACCACCCACCAACTCGCATGGTGCGGTGGACCGGACAACCCGTCAGCGCCCCTTCCACCAGTAACGAAAGCCACACGCAGCTGCTGCAGTAAACTGGTCCGGAACGTCGACCCACATAGGCCAGTCCCGGCTCAATCTCCTGCCAGCCAGCTCACACCAGAGAAGTCGTAGTCTGATCGTGGGCGTCGACCCGGTTTAGGCCAGCCCAGGCGATCAACTACACTTCATACCACATAGGATGACGTAGTCTGATCAGAGGCATCGACCCGGTTTAGGCCAGCCCCATTTCTCAAACACGCCGCTCCCAACTGCCCATCCAGAGCCCTACTCTCTAGATAGATTCTCGATAATGTTACCATTCCTTTCCACTATGGACCTCCGCCGTCTCGGCCTCCTCTGCCTCGTTGACTAACGAAGTAGCTACTTCAATCAATCCACCGTGGCCCCTGGGTACTGCGCGTAAGTTTTCATGGGCGTACTTATAGGTTCGGTTAGACCCATCAATGTCTCTCAGCTCGTATCTATCGTGATCTAGTACCTTGACGATCGTAAAAGGGCCTTTGAACTTTCGCTGTAGTTTGGTTTGGTTACGCTCACTACCCTTGATAAAGACAAAGGCGCCCACACTGAATGGTCTCACTATTGCTCTACCCCGGTTAAAGCGTTCTACTTCTGACGAAGCAGCCTTCTTGATTTGCACCAAATAGGTAAACTGCCCTTTTAAGGGATTGAATTGCGCTAGCAGCATCGAGAGAATGTGTGTAATCCTAAAAGATCGTATTTGGTGAACGAATCGATAATAACGGCCGCATATTCTTTCCTATCACTTTTACCACTTAGTTTGCCCGTGATGTCTATATGTATCGTATGCCAAGGCGTAGATACTATTGGTATTGGATGTAATCGAACCTGCTGCGCTCCCGAACATCCCTTTGAAGCCTTGCATACTATGCATGAATCTACAAATTTACGAACCTGCTTGCACATTTGTGGGAACCAATACTGTTCCTATATTTTGTCAAGCGTCTTATCAGCACCAAGATGCATAATTTCTGTGTGAACGTGATTAATAAGTGTCCGAGTCAGGATCTTGGTACAACGGGTAACCAAGAGCTGGTTTTATTGCGTTCAATTTTCCTATACAATATGCCCTTCTCACGTCATATGTGTGTGCAATCACTTCTGGCTACTCGTTGTTTTGATGTTTGCTGATAAGGTCACAAACTTCGCTATCACGTTTTTGCTCTACGGCTAGCCAACCCAGATGTAACTCGTCTTATTTGGATCAATAAGGTCTATACGGAGAACGCCTGTCGTGACCCGTCGCGTTGGCATACCGTCTGTGAAGAACTCACTATATTTTTCTAAAATTCTAGTCAATGCTAATTTGTCATCACCTTGTAATTCCGTATCAATGTTCATGAAATCAATGTTACTAGATTTGTCAGATAAATTAACTTCTTTACGCTGAGAAAAAGTAACTTGATCATTATCCATATGCACGTGTACGTTACACTCTAATATATCACTACCTAATATAACTGGCTCATCAATGGTGCCATCAGGTACTATGTGAAACAACACTGAGAGCGAGACACCTTGAACATTGACGGGGCTAATTACCTGGGAAAAACATTCTACATCCCCCCTACCAATGCCCGTCAGATAAACTAAATCATTCTGCGCGGTACCTGGGGACTTCTCGGCGTAGCTGTTAGTTACTAATGAACAAGCCGATCGACTATAAAAAAGAAAGGAAACTGGCCCACCGGATGATCTAGTCAAGGTACTCCTCGATGTCTTGCGTTCACACACGTGGACCCCTTTGACCCCCGCTGCTCCGCCACCTCCCGCTCGATGTGGACAAGCCGACGCCATGTGTCCTGGTCATCCACACGCGAAGCAGGTGATTGGTCTTGGTTTATTAGCGTCTCTGGATGTTTGGTCGTGCATCTTCTCTGAAGTAGCAGGCTCTTCTCTTCGCTTGCGGCAGTCCATCGCTTTGTGACCCGAAGTACCGCAGCGGTGACATGTTTCCATGAAGCGTGATTCGTTGAATCGGGTCTTTTTCACATCCGCGTCATGGTTATCGCCACCCTCATGCCTTCGTTTCAGTGAAATGCCGTTAAGAACGCGCAGAAGTTGAGATCTAGTGGTCAGGTTATGAGAGTGGAGCTCACGGCGAATCACGGCGAATCACGGCTTCCTTTTGGCATAAAACTGAAGATACGAATCCCGTTGTGACATCTTCGGACATCTCCATCCGCGGGATGCGTTCGATGATGTTCCAAAATGCAAGGCCGCCTCGCTCGCGGTTTCATTGACACCCACTTGAAAACGTAGAATTTCATCAAAGTAATCTTGTGGCAGCATAGGTTTAGCAAACTTCGCGAGCAATACTTCTCTTATTTGGGGCCATGTTAGCTGCGATGCCTGTAGTCGTGTCAAACAGGTAGCAGCTCGGCCTTTGAGTGCACGTGTAAGTATAACAAAAGCAATTCTGCACCTTCTAACTTACGGTTGTTGACTACGATTTCTGTCACGTTGCACCAATCGTCGATGTCCGCTTCGATGTCATCAGGATCAAACTCAATCAACTGGGTAGAGGTGCTGCTCGAAGGTTGCGGCTGTGATATAGCCATCAATCGGGATAAAAACAGCTCCATCTGTTGAGACAGGCTTGGTTCTAATGCCGGAGCTGAAGATCTCGCGCGACTATTCTCCTCTGAAGCAAGCCCTTCACATCCCACTTCTGATAACGGCACATGGCCATTATCAGTCAATTCTGGGTTCATCGCGGCTGCCGAGCTATCGTGGGTAGGCGGGCGAGGAGAATTAAAACCAAGATGAACAACGATGCACGATTATTATTTTAACAAACAGAATCACAACACTTTCTAATCAATTGGAACAGGTACAACGACGCTCCACCGAACACGTTTTGCTTGGGCGCGATGCAAACGGATCCCTGATCCATCCGACGGCCATGAGCAAAAAAGAGCCAGGAGTTGCGTCAGAGTGAAGAAACGTCAACCCGCGGTTGTCAAAATGTCCGCTGTCATTCTTCACGTTTCTTGACACTCTCGAAGCGCCGTTATATATAATATAATATAACTTTATTGATACTAAATACCTTTGCTAAATAAGTAGTAAATATAGGTTACAAAAACAATTTGCTGTAAAAAGGTGTCTGGAATGGTGGAAACCCCTGCCTCCTAAACTAGGGGAAACCTGTGCCTTAGGAGACAGTGTTCTACTGTTACTTCGTGCACAAATAGTCCTTTTCATCGCACCTTATTCAAAAATACATGAACGGTGTAATAAAAGAAATAATATTAATTACAATAATACAAAATAAAAATAAAAAATAAGAGGGAACAAAAGAAAATTTAAATGAGGAATATGAATGTGTAGTTTGTTACAATGACTGCGTGTGTAAGTATGCGTGAGAATGAGAGTCAGTGCGCGTGTTTATGTGTGTGTGTGTGTATGTGTTGTGTGTGTTTGTTAAATAACTACTAACATTCACAATTAGGTTTGAGTGGGATGATTAATTTAGCAAGACAAATATAATTTGGTTTAAGCATGGTTGAGTACAAGCGTAGTGGAGTGTGATTGTACATTTAATTGCGAGACTAGCAGGGAAAGATGAGTAGCTCTTCTGTTTTAGAATAGTCCAAGTCGTACAGCCAATTTTTTAATTTGGTTTTTGCTTCATATCTATTTAACTTATTTATTTGAACATTTTTGCTGATATTTCTATACATAAGGGAACTTACAACATACAGTTGTCGACTAGCGAAGGACGTTTTGTGGGGTATTGATGGGCATGATGTGATTAGTGATCGCTTGTTAGGATCCGGAGGGGGAAGTTGGCTGTGTTTCCAGAGCGTGGCTCGAAGCACAAAGAGCTGTCGTACAGTAAGTACTTTACAGTCCGCATATAATTGGGTTGTGGGGAACCTAAACGGTCTGCCAAGCATCACCTTAAGAACAGCCCTCTGTGCCCGCTCCAAACCCAGCAGTTTAGTTTTGCCAGTGCCACCCCACACCGGGATGCAGTAACCAATAACGGACTCGCAAAGCGCAAGGTACACCATCATCAGTGTTTTTGAATCCGCACAATGTCTTAGCGACTTAAAAATGTAGATTAGCTTCCTAACTTTCGAAACCAAATTATCGACATGGGTGAACCACTTCAGCCCGTCATCGATCGCTACACCCAGGTATCTGGTGTGACTGGCACGAGATAGTGTTGTGCAAGAGCATGAAGGGGAATCATCACATGAATGTGCAGTTATGGTAAATTCCGGTGGGGCTTTGGTTCTGTGACTAACACAGAATGGTATGAGTTGGTTTTGGATACGTTTAGGGAAAGTAGATTATGCTGCAGCCAGTTCATAACCACCTGTAACGACTGTTGAGAATGATATTTCACATCAGCCCATGTATCACCATAAACTACGATTGCCGTGTCGTCAGCATAGGTGAAGATATTGGAGTTGAACAGTGGCAGTGTGCAAAGGTCATTTATATAAACTAGGAACAATGTAGGACCGAGTACACTGCCTTGCGGCACTCCATATGAGACAATTTGTTCACCGCTGACGCATGTGTCAATCTTGACACTGAGTCTTCTATGTTGGAGATAACTTTTAAACAAATCGAGCGTTTTACCACGAATACCTATGATTTCCATTTTTGAGAGAAGAGTAGGAACAGAGACTGTGTCAAAGGCTTTTGTTAAGTCCAGGAATATGGCAAGGCAACTTTTATGGTCGTCTAACTTTCTCGTGACAAGTTCTGTAAGATCGGTAATTGCATCTTCTGTAGAGACCCCTTTTTTAAAGCCATACATGTAGGTCATGTTGTTGAACTGTCAAAATGAAAGCCATTCCTACGAATTTGTTGCATCTAGTTACTTCCTATCTCCTTAAACATCATCATTATATTTAGTTCTCTTTTTTATTTTATTTTTTTAGTTCTTTGCTATTGTTTCATCATTATTTTGTATATCTATCATCATCCTTCAGCCCAAAGTCCTCCACTTCTGGACATAAGCCCCCAAGCACCTCCACTTCGACCGGTTCTGTGCTTCTCGCATCCGACGGTTCCTGCGGCCTTCACAAGGTCGTCGGTCTACCTTGTGGGAGGTTCTCCATCGCTACGTCTTCTGGTACGCGGTCACCACACCAGAACCTTTCGGCCCCATCGGCCATCTGTTCTGCGAGCAATGTGCAATGTGTTTGGCAATTTTTCGAGCTATGTCGGTTACCTTGGTTCTCCTGCGGATCTCTTCATTTCTGATTCGATCACGCAGGGAAATTCCTTGCATAGCCCTCTCCATTGCCCTTTGGGTGACTTTGTTGTATATCTTTACTAATACTACAGTTCGGCCGACGAGACAGTGCGTTCTTAACACCTGCCAGTTTCATACAAACGAATACGTGTCTCGCGAATTTGATCTTTATTATTTACTTTGTAGAATTGTCGCACTGACAGGTGTCAGGAACGATTCTCTAAAGAAAAGAAAGAATGAAAGAAATTATGTTAAGCCGTACT
This sequence comes from Apamea crenata, assembly GCA_949629185.1. Classification (NCBI taxonomy): domain Eukaryota; kingdom Metazoa; phylum Arthropoda; class Insecta; order Lepidoptera; family Noctuidae; genus Apamea; species Apamea crenata. The sequence goes on from OX451375.1 coordinate 4,060,440, forward strand.
GTACTATTATCCTAATAATAAAGCTGAAGGGTTTTTTTTGTTTGTTAGTTATTTGAACGCGCTTATATCCAGAACTACCTATCGAAAATTAAAAACAAATCTTTTTGCATTTAATATCGCAAGTCCTAAGGAAGGCTATGGGTCGTTTAACGTCACGATAGGAGCCTTAGGAACCGAAAAAAGAAAAAAGCAGAAAGAGCGCTAAGCGAAAATTAAATAATATCGCGGCCAGGCGTTGCCATTGTGCGGCAGGGTGGGTCGAGGGGACAAGATATTTCATGCGGATGAAGTCACGGGCAGAAGCTAAAATTGTATATTACTAGCTGCGCCCCGCGGTTTCACCCGCATAAGTTTCGATCCCGTGGGAATATCGGGATAAAAAGTATCTTATATGTTAATCCTGGTTATAAACCATTTGTGTGTCAAATTTCATCCAAATCCGTTCAGTAGTATTTGCGTGAAAGAGTAACAAACATCCATCCATCCATCCATACAAACTTTCGCATTTATAATATTACTAGCTGCGCCCCGCGGTTTCACCCGCATAAGTTTCGATCCCGTGGGAATGTCGGGATAAAAAGTATCCTATATGTTAATCCTGGTTATAAACTATCTGTGTGCTAAATTTCGTCAAAATCTGTTCAGTAGTTTTTGCGTGAAAGAGTAACAAACATCCATACATCCATACATACAAACTTTCGCATTTATAATATTAGTAGGATTAGTAGCATTAATAAATGCTTTATTTATTTCTTGTATATGTAAATGGTACCCCACAGATTACCTGCAGTGGGTATTGTCTCTCCTTCTCCTTTTAAATCCATCCGAAGGCTGTCTTTAAAATATCAATTTAAGCGAGAAAACCGCCCATTGTCTCACCCTATGTAAAATTTCTACATTTCAACATTAAAAGTCATTTATTTAAACTAGGCTGAGAATCAGCACTTTTTGAACGACAAATTTACATAGGTAAGCCAGTCCTCCAAAACGCCCGCCCTTCACCAAATCCTAGTTCATTCGTTGGGAAGAAGAAGTGGCTCAACAAACTCCGCAGCAGCACAGCTGTACAGTTAGAAGAACTCGATTCTATACAATAGTAAGTTAAAAATAGAAGTATTTATATCTGTCATTCATATGGCATATTAAAGACTACGGTTAAATAATAACAGCCGCACGGGACGATCGATCAGGTTAAGCTACACTTGCCGCGGTTGGTCCGTGGATGGGTGACCATATTTACATACCATGACAGTCGTTACGGGTAGTCAGAAGCCCGAAAGTCTGACAACCAGTTTTACCAAGACAGAAGAAGGCAGTCGTTCCTCGTAAAATACTGGTATTCAGCTGCATCCGGTTAGACTGGAAGCTAGGCAGATGATGATGTTAAAGAGTACACTTTTCCATTTTAGTGACTTAAAAAAATGTGTCAACATTTCGTGGTTCTATGTGCACATTAAATCGCGATTTGAACGTAAATCACAATTTAATGTGCTCAAAAAATTATAACGTCTAGAAGTTACTGCTAACTTAGTACATCGTTTTGCAATAAACACTCCTAACCCGACACATCGTAATATTTATGCCTAAAGTAAACTCGAAAATAATCTTAATCTACTTTAGATCTGAATAAATTGATTCCAAAACTTATATATTTAAATTCCAGACTCCTTAGAGACATAAATTCAAAACTTTAAACCATTAGGAATAATGTTTGCGAACTACAACAATAAAATTTGAAGTTCGCCATATTTATAGTGAATCTGTACAAATTATTTTAACGTCCTCTTGGTAAACGTGGTCGCCAAGTTTTTGACAAACAGTCAGGAAATAAATATTTATTTTAACATGAAATATTACTGGGAAACATATTTTTTTTTTTTGGATGGGAAGTCATCAAATGACCCCTCCCGCTCTGGGTGGAGCGGAAGGGAGTGTCAGACTCTTACTGACTAAAACCCACCCGTGTTCCTTTCTTAGCCCTTTCTGTTCCAGGGCAGCGGTAACCCTTTCGGACGATCCCGCCGCCCTGGCAGGCTTCGGCCCTATCGGGCCCCGTCCTCTGCTGACATCTCTTTAAGGCGCGCGTGGAACACAACGCGCCGTCCTGGGAAACATATTGCGCCGCTTCAGTTATTGAAGGAAGAGCGCGTTAAGGGGTTGTCTTTAGTAGCTAAGAAAGTGTTAAGAAAGAAATGGTTTTTCCTGTTTTTTATTAAACTAGGATCATTCTTTTACTCACACAATGACGATAAACATAAACCTCCTTACCATCAACTCAGGCTGAGCTGATGGTAAGGAGGTTTATATCGCAGTCCACTGTTGGACATAGGCATCTCACAAGCTGCGCCACAACACTCTGTCCTCCGCCTTCCGCATCCAGTCTGTCCCAGCCGCTTTCTTACATAAACTCCCTTACTAAGCCAAAGTAAAAGCATTTATTTTAATGAGATCATATAAATAATACCAGCCCACTTTCCCACTGCAGGCCAAACGTCTCTTCTCATACAGAGAAGGCACGAAAATGTGTTACCATGCTTGCTCAATACGGTTGACAATTTCAAACTTATATTAACTTCAAGTTAATTAAAACTTAACTGTTCAATGGCTGGTTGACACTTCCCGTGGCCCAAGGGCTGTTTTTACCTTGGCCAGAAGCTTGACGTTGAATGGCAATGCTTTGCCATACAACGTGGCAATGCCGCCAGTCTCTTGGGTACATAACCAGTCGACAGCGATGCGGAGGAATACTTCGACGCAATAGCTTTATTTAGTAGTTAATAGAAGTTTGTACATTACTTATGAAACTTGCTAAAGGATGGATTAAATTAAGCTGTGAATAAAAAAAAAATAAAAAAAAAACCTCAGGTGTCCTCACGATGTTCTGCTTCACCGATGTCTATGATGTCCAATATAAACTTAGAATGTACGAATTTAAAAAGTAATATTGGTTCTTTCAACCTCGTACATGAGAGGCGAGGTTTTAACCTCAGAGACATCACGACAAGCATTAATGAGACCATTTTTTAGCCTGTAACAATGTAATTTGAAAACATTGTAAAAGCCAAATTTTTTAAAGAGTAACCGTGGAGTTTCTTTCCAGCTCTTCTCCCATAGGAAACGACCAATTGGAACCGTTCTAGCTTCTGATATTTCATAGGTGCCCATGTAAGTAAAATTACACCCTGTACTTTTATTGCATTGATCGTTAGGATCAATTATAAGGATGAAATCTCTCTAACAAACTTGATAAATAAAATGATAGGAAAACTATAAAATCTTAAATTTTATAGTTTTCCTATCATTTTATTTATCAGGGTGTAATTTTTACAGATTTTAGTCGGTTCGATTCCCGGGTGTGGCAAGCAAATTTTCGAAAATCTTTGAATGCAGTTTTCTTTCTGTTCAAAAATAAAGGAATGTTTTCTTTGAGTAAAATCTTCTATCTACAGTATTAAGAGTACGTTCCCTTCAGGTGGCATTACAAAATTCCACCCTGTATACAATGGGTTCCTGAATGGTTTGAAAACACAATTGGACGCGGTAGGTGGCGCTGCTGTCGGTATATGGTGACTCAAACGGGCAGGACGACGTCTGCCGAGTGCGCTAGTTTATTATAAATATCGGATTTTAAAAGTTAAAGCCTGAATTAAAGTTAGATTTTGAAGTGAGCAGTGAAGACATCAAGTTTCAATGACCATCGCCATAAAAAAGATAAGACGAAGAAATTAATTAGTTTGACGGCAGAGTATAATACATATTTGAATTACTCATGACCGCAAAATTTCCTAGCAAACCCTGGGTGTGTTGCGTTGCGGACATAACCGAACAATTACATAGTTAGAGCTTGATTTAGATCCCAAGATAATGTCTGAAGGTTATAGGAGATTTATAATTCTTCCTCTATAGGAAGAATTATAAATCTCCTATAACTTTATTATCTTCATCATCTCATCACATCATCATTCATCTCATCATTTCACTTCTCATCTCTTTGTCATCTTTATCATCTTCTTCTTCTTCTTCATCTCATTTTTTTTTTTTTTTTTTTTTATCTTTTTCCCACTACCTATCTTGGGAAGAAACACCGAAACAAACTCAGAGGTCACAGGACCTCTGAGTTTGTATCGCTGTTTCTTCTCAGTGTCATGTAGTTTTTTTTTAAGCATTAATATTGCTTTGACGAGTAAAAGTGTTTTTAAAACCAATTAAAAATCTTTTATTTTGGGCACAGGTATAGTCCATTTCGTTTCTCAACACATGACAATAAAAAAATATTTTCATCTACCCCTCAAATAGGAACAAAGCAGAATTTACGGCTATTGTACGTCAATGAACGCAAACTTCCGAATGGATTTTCTGCTGTATTCTCAAATAATAAAGGCTAAAAATAAATCCTATAGAGAGCTACCCCAATAGCAGGCTCGCAGCAATACGTCCATTTAAATAATGATTCTGCAATGTATTCTTGAGTGTTGGGTATATTTTTAGAGACCCGTATTTTTAGGCAATACTTGACCGTGGCAAATGAGCAGGGGGCAATTCTCGTAATTTTAAGAACGTTCAATTTCCCAATTTTTTTTTTATATTGATTGTCGCTGAGATGAATTGCGAATAGATTTTGAATATCGTTCCCGTTTGTAAAAATGTCTTTACTGAATAATTTCTTCATACAAGATGGTCAGATAAATCTATACAAATAAAACAAAGTTGGCTTAGTTACACCGTTTATAACTCACGAACAGCAGCTGGACAGATTTTTATGATTTTTTATTTTTGCATCTCTGCCCCGAATAGCACACTACACCCAATACCCCCCCCCCCCCCTTCCCACCCACACCCCACTACTATAGCGAACTATTGAAACTTGAGAAAAATTCACGAAAAACAAGGATGTACTTAGATAATTCATTTTCTCATACATTTTGTATGCAATGGCTTTTTTGATTCTGAGGCGGTACGAAGTTAGCCGGGTCAGGTAGAAAAAATTGTGGCTAAAGTAAAGTATGAAACTGTACCTATGTTCATACGGTTTCATACTTTACTATATTCACAACTAGCTTATGCCCGTGACTTCTTCCGCATGAAATTTCGGCCGTCGACCCATTGCATAGCATCGCATCGCTCGCCCATGCTATTACTTCGTTTTCACTTAGTGTTTTTTTCTGACTTTTTTTTACTATTGCTTGGCTCCTAAGGGTTGTAGCATAATATAACATAGCCTATAACCTCCCTCAAGAATTGGGCTATCAAATGCAAATAGAATTTTTCAAATCCGGAGTAGGGAGTCCGGGTATCCGGATCTGGGTCCGGGTCCGGTAGTTACGGAGATTACCCCCTACATACATACAAACAACCAAATACCTCCTTATAATTTTAGTATAGATTTTGGACAGCAATATCTAGCTGATTCGATAACAGTAAAAAAAACCCTGTGATGTATGCCGATGAACAACCAACGGAATTGCTCAGCATAAAAACTGAAGCTAGCCATAAAAATGTTTCATAAAAAAAAACTAGATATTTACTAGGTACTAGCTTCTCGTCTATACCCGTAGGTGCCATTACACACAAATTACATACATAAACATTAAACTAGGAACATAAATATCTACGTCATAATATTGTAAATATTTATGTATTTTTCGCTTCGCACGTGTTTGTCGACTTAGCAAAACATCAATATTTTTTTTATCATTGTGTAGTTTAATATTAATGTAATGTATACGGAATCCTTTCGGAATAAATTCTCAAAATTATGGTGAACACTGAACTGAACATCAAAATCGTCGTAGTTTAGAAGAACAACACGGTCACACAGAGAGATAGCTAAGTTGCTGGGGAGTTTGTTGCGCCACTTTTTCCTCAAGGTCAAAAATGTAGTGTGCCCACCACCATTGTAGGCATTACAAATCAGTTATTTAGTCGGAAAGTCCAGCTAAGTATAGTAGTTGTTCTAGTAATTGTGTTTTATTTCAAAAGTACACTGGCCTGCAAAACTAAGTATCACACTTTTAAAATTGGTATAACTTTTTGAGTACAGACTAACAAGATATACTTTCGAAATAAAGAGGACTCAAAAAGGAGTTTAATTTTGTATATAAAAACTTCATAGTCGAGAACTGAAAAGAGCTTTAAAAACAAAAAATAATCTTTTTCGAATTACAATTTTACCATTCATTATTTTGTTTCTGTTTTTGTTTTCAATTTTTGTCTTGATCGGTGAGTCTTGTTACAAAAGCTAAGTTAGACAACAGCCCATACATTATATTTATAATGCCTCTTTCACCTGAAGATTGTGCTAGGATCATGACTTTTCTGGAACTAGGCATCAGTATGCGTCGTACTGCAAGAATGGTGGGTGTGACGAAACGAACGGTCCAGATGGTGAAGCGAAGGTACGAAGAGACTGGAAACCCTCTGAGGCGACCTTGTAATGGCAGACCCAGGTAGTACTAGTGCCTGAGAAGACCGTTATATTGTTTCCACTGTGTTGAGAAATCGCCACCTTAATACAAGTCCTGCAAAAGCTTCTTTAGACCCGAAGACATACACCCCGACACACCCCGACTACATTAATGACAGTACAGTGAGAAGAAGACTTGCTGAAGCAAATTTGAAACCCTGAAGACCAGCGAGTGGCCCCAAACTTGAGAGAGAGCATTGAGTAGCGAGACTGCGATACGCTCGTTAACACATACAGTGGGATAAAGAAGAGTGGTCAAGAATTTTGTTCACAGATGAGTCTCGGTTCTCACTTTACACTTCTGATGGAAGGTGAAGTGTCTACAGGCGGCCTGGTGAGCGATACCTTCAAAACTGCTTCTCAGAAAGAGTCCAGTACGGTGGAGGCAGTGTACATGTATGGGCTGGCATATCTTTAGAAGGTCGCACAGAGTTAGTGGCCATAGAAAATGTCACTCTGACTGGGGAAAGGTATGCCCAAGAGATTCTCAAGGAATATGAAGGGCCGTATTTAGCAAATATGGGTGATGAATCGATGCTGATGCATGATAATGCCCGGCCACACACGGCTCAGTTCGTTCGAGAGTATATTCAGGAGGTTGGTATCTTGGTTGGCGTGATGGCTTGGCCATCATGGAGTCCTGATTTCAACCCGATTGAGCACGCCTGGGATGAGCTAAGGAGGCTAGTCGTACTAAACTTATATTTTATTTTCTGTCCTTTTCCTAATGAAATAGAAAGAAAAAGATGCACTGAACTTAAATTTAGTTTAGTTTGTGAACAAAGGAATCGCCGCCATTGTTTAGTTTTGCGTAGGTATTGCTACTTGGGTTTTCTTTGAGCAGAATTAACAACAACAACAACATTTCTTGTCTTTTCCTGCTTTTTATTTAGATATCGTGTTATTTTTGTTTTTTTTTTACCAGCTTTCTGTCTACCTACTATTGAGCCAAAGTTGAAATAAGAACCTAACTATTCGATTCGTCTGGTAGGTTGTAAAAATGATTTGTTTTTCTCTAAGATAAGAAAAGTTGTATAGAAGGTTTATTCTTTATGCGAAATTATGTGAAATGAGAAGTTATTTTATGGCTGAAGCAGAAAATGTGGCTCTAGGAAAAAGGGTCCAATATTTACATACATATGTATCTACCTAATCTGCATTCACGATTTATTTGCCAAAAATGTAAACAAAGATAAGTTTAAGGGAAAATAACTTTAATTCCTACACAATAAAGTTCAGTTTACTCTACAACTTCAAACATTTTTATAACTTTTTCAATACTGCTAATCTGAAATCATCTTAATTTTCATGAAAATAAAGTTGATATTTGTTTAACTTGAAATAACATAAATTTGAAATATTAGTTTGAATATACTTTAGTTAACTATACAATATTATGTAATCTAACCAGAGCGTTACATATCTTAAAATGATTATATTTAGGTATATAGATCATAATTTTCTGTGTATCTATCTATCTTCTATAATATAAAAATGAATCGCTGAACGTGTTGCTAAGCACAAATCTCGAGAACAGCTGAACCGATTTCGGTAATTCTTTTAAAACATGGAACCATTACGAATTCTGAGGCGGCACGAAGTCAGCTAGTTAATTTATAAAAATAATGTTTTAATAATATGACGGCGTAGCAAGTGGCGCCATCTAGTTTTGTAACGAAGTTACCGGAATCACCGAAAAGGTCGGATAAGAGTGACACTGGCTGGTGACAGTCACTTTAGCAGAGCGTCGCATCTATGGTTGCGTGCATAGACTACTATGTTAAATGGTTGCGTGGTGACTGTCTTCTGACGTGACGTGAGGTCAGGAGAGCCGCTGTCGTACCACGTCCACGACGAATTGCTATTATTCGGCACGATCCTGATGATATATTATCTGCTGAATCTCTAATACGATTACCAGTTCTGGTAAGGTCCAGTTGAAAACCAACGTCAGGCAGTAGTTGTCTGGCATTTTTGCTGAAGGGGGCCTTTTTGGCGCAGTCGTAAGACACACTTTCCTGCTAATTTCTTACATCGGACTTTACACTTTTTTATTTGTTTTTACCTTATGTATGTATCTGATGTACTGTGTGTTTTTTGGTATGTGCTAAATAAATGTGTTTTCTTTTGTTCTTTCTTTAAAGGCTATCCAGCGCCGTTAAGTACAATATAATATTAAAACGTTTCAAATGCTACGTGCATTATTACGTTATTTAATCAAACTACAGACCTAATTTCTTTAAAAAAAAATACCCATGAAGAATAATGTCTAATGATTTTTCAGAAAAAGCCTTACTTCACAGAAATCGTTATAAAAATAATAGAATCAAATTATAATTAAGAATAAAAGATTCATAAAAAATCAACACCTATTTACCACGAAATCCGAACAAAAAACCAACCTTTCCGATTTCAAAAGGAACAAAACACAATCCCTATTCCACATTTAAATGTACCTATTACAAAATAAAATCCGTATACAGCACAAAATCCGTATACAACACAAATGTGTGCAAAGCTTAAACAAAAAGCAATTCTTCTTTTTTAATTTCGCTTGAGCAATTCGTGAGTTGTACGGAATTTATATCCATTTATAGTGAAATACGATTATTGCTCTTCACGCCTCTTAACCATATATGTGTAGATTGAGTTGAAATTCCTAATGTTTGCTGGTTTATGTGCGAAATCAGCGGGGAAGGGATGTTAGGGCGTTTTTATTTTTGGTGTAAAAATATTTTTATAGCATTGTGTGAGCTAAACCCGCACTTAAGTCACGCATTTCTGTGACTTAAGTAGAGTTTTACACAAAAAAGCGTGACTTAAGTGTCAGTTTAGGTCACTCGAGCTATAATATAGTAACCGTCACCGTGTAACTTAAGTACCTAATCTATTTATGGACGACGTTTAATTTCTTTCCGTGCAATAATAACACCACCACCATAGCATTACCTTTGTACCTATTTTTCTGTTCTGTTTGTTTATATAATTATGTGTGTATATAAAAAAAACACATAAACAAGAAAACACACAAATATAATAAATAAATAATTACCCGATCGCTTTTGACGACAAACACATTAAGTTTCACCGACAGATATTAACTTAGTTCGAATACTCTATTCATATTATGAATAGAGTATTCGAACTAAGTTAATTATTCATTTCAGCCGAAGGACATTCACTGCTGGGCCCAGGCCTTCCCCAAGCATTGCCACTTCGACCGGTTCTGTGCTTGCAACCAGCGGCCTTTACAAGCTCATCGGTCCACCTTATGGGAGGCCTTCCAACGCTACGTCTTCCAGTACGCGGTCGCCACTCCAAAACCTTTCGGCGGAATTTGTTTTGCGAGCAATGTGTGTTCGAATCAACGTTACGTTTATTCCGCGAATCATGTCAGGCCCTCAGCAGTGCGATTCTGTAAACCATCGCACCGTGAAAACTTAGGTGAAGTAAGCGTGGAGTGAGCTGTCATTCCAACTAATGCTAGGGATTGACACTATTGACAGCTCACTCTATCCGTCCCTTAGTCCCTCTATCCGTCTGTATGTTACAACCGTTTTCGGTTTTACTGCTATAAAACTACAAATTTTTATCAAAGTAATTGCTATGATATTTCTTTTTCTCTTAACTTTTCTTGGCCGCATTATAAAGTACTCTCTAGACTAATAGGTACATCAGTAGTTTCTTTATTAATTCGTGTTTCTACATAGTAGAAGTGTCTGTAGGCATAGAATGTTGATGTTGCGTGAAAGGTCTTGTCTGTCCAGAAAAAAAAAATGCAAGATTGGTTTATTTATAATGTTCCCACTGAAAGACAGGCCTCTCCTTTCTGAGGAAGACACCATACGGGCCCAGTGTGGGCTTGTAGATGTCCCATGTCCTCAAATTTTTGTTTCTAGAATGACCTATGATGGTTAACTCATGAGTTTTTGCCTTCACAGTATTAAGAACAGTGGTAATGAAATATACGATTATCCTAAGTGCTTGCCTGTCTAGGTTCAAACTCTTGCCCTATCCGGACGGCATTGACGGCACGGTTGGCGCAGTGGTTAAGCGATTGACTGCTGCGCTGCGTGTCGTGGGTTCGATTCCCGCACGGAACAAATATTTGTATGACCTACATGTATTTGTTCCGAGTCTGGGTGTTTTTCTATCTATGATATGTATGTATTTACAAAAAAAAAAATGTATATAAGTAGTTTATCAGCCATCTTGTTACCATAACACAAGCATTAGGTTGCTTAGCTTGGGACAAATGGTGCTGTGTGAAATGTCCAGGGATTTATTTATTATCCGTCATGCCCGAGGCTTTAGTTTCCACTGGGAGGTTCGCATCAAAATGAAATACATATAACTTCTTTATACAGGACGGTGAGGCCTCGGCGGCTGCTGCACAACACACTACACAAATACACTTTCCATACAAACAAAAAAAACACCACATAAATCAACTACAAATAAAGTTTATTGAACTCGTCGATAATTGAGCTTTGCTAATACCGAATTTGTTTTGAAGATTTTTTATACTTCTTTTATTAGTTATTTACACTCAAAGTGACGTTACAAAATTAGCAAGAAAAAAGGAATCTTTGATGGCTCATAACTTTTTAATGGCTTTTTATTTAACTATTCTGTTTCCACACAGACCAAATTAACAATAAGGAAAACGGTATAATGTTTAACTTTGGATGTAAAAGGTCAAACAGTGGAGTAATACTCTCCCGAAATTTGTATGGAGCTAGTGCCAGCTTCACTCTGCTTTTTTCTAACTATATCGGCGGCTAAGTAATAACAGCCGCACGGGTCGATCGATCAGGTTAAGCTACGCTTGCCACGGTTGGTCCGTGGATGGGTGGGTCTTCACATAACAAGACCCCTCCGTGCCTCGGAAAGCACGTTAAGCCGTTGGTTAGTTCCGGCTATCATTCGTGGATCTTTGACAGTCGTTATGGGTCATCTGTAGCCCGAAAGTCTGACAACCAGTCTTACCAAGGGGTATCGTATCACCCAGTAACTGGGTTGCTGTGGTCAGATAGGCAGTCGTTCCATGTAAAATACTGGTATTCAGCTGCATCCGGTTAGACTGGAAGCCAACCCCAACATAGTTGGATGATCGGGGTCGGCTTCCAGTCTGCCGAATGCAGCTGAATACTAGTATTTTACTTGGAGCGACTGCCCTGAACGTACCTACCTCATTAAAATACAAACAAACGAAGACAGCATAATCTATTCTCCTCCAGCGCCAGACAGCCAAAACAGTTCATTTCATATTAAAATTTCCATCGGAATACACTCAAAAATTCAGCTGAAAAAATGAGGTTTACACAGAAAAGTGTTTGATTTATGATTTTGGAGTATGACAGTTTTCAGTGTTTCGCCTGATTTAGTTCAGAGGGTAATTATTAAACTCGTTATTAACGGTGTCAGCAGACATCTGGGGTGAAAAATTGTCTGGTTATTGTAGCCTGTAAAATATTGAGCCTGAATTTTTCTACTAGGAGAAGTAGATTGTCGACTGGCTTAAGTTTTTCCATAATATTAGTACATAGGCAGTTATACGAGGTTGAGTTAAATTAGCTGGCGAATAAAATAAAATATCGATATATAAACATGTTATAACAAAGAAAAAATTATTTGACCATTTTTTTGGGAAAATATAGATTAAGTACCTACTTGAAATATTCGTTTAAATTTTTTTTTTGTATTATCTTTATAGACGAGGTTACCGATAACTTAACACGATAAAACAAATAAACCTGAGGGTCAATTCTGGTCGGACCTCGGTCTCAATCTGTCAAAAATACGTCAAATTTCCCTACATTTTGACAAGTTATTGACATTTGTTTGTTTTAAATTACGAGAATTGGCCTGCTGATTTAAGGGCGAGACATAAGTTAATTATGTTAATTTTTGTAAGTAGGTACAAACACTTTTACACTTCAATCATTCCGTTAATAAATCGTTGTTCTTTTTAGCGTTTCGATGGCAATCTAAATGCACTCGACCCAGAATTCGGCTACGTGTTTGGCGCCATCACCAGCGTCCTGCTGAGCTGAGCTGACAAGAAGAATAATTCGTTCAATGCAGACGTTAATTTCCTAGTGACTGAGCAAAAAATTTGACTCTGGTAACACAACTATACATAGGAAACAAACCCAAGAACCCTTCCGCAGCAGTCGCATGTCGCATCCATCATCAACTTTCAACTGTGCTGCTGGGGAGTTCCCCAGCACCACAGTTGAATGTTGAACTAGTTTGAAGAAACTTCTTGCGCCATTTCTTCTTGCCAGCGTAAGCACTAGGAAGTGGTGAAGGGCGGGCGTTTTGGGGGACTGTTTTATGTAATTTTTTGCAATTCTCAGCCTTATTTGGATAAATGACTTTTGATTTTGAACAAAATAGTCTCGAAGATTAGTCCTTGGCAGCTCTGAACTGGAGAGGTGGAAAGAGAGTATGGAGGCCTTTAGCCAGCAGTTTGACATTAACGGCAACAAAAAAAATCCCTAATGGGCGTAATGTAAAAACAATTTCAATCATTTCCAAAGTAAAAAGTTTCACTATGAAAATTCCTTCATGACCGTTTTGATGGACTCTCAATCTCAAGACGTTGAGTTCATTTATCAAAACTTTTTCAATTTTAAGTAAACTTTTAAGCCTAAACGTTAGATGGAGACAAAACTTTATTACTGAGCCATCTCTTTTCTTCTTTTTTTGACGAAAAATGTTATTATGAAACTGTTAAGCAGCAACATAGGATCAAATTAAATTAGCTAGCGAAACTCCGCAGAACACGTCTGCGGAGTTTTGCTAGCTAATTTAATTTCTATCATATCAATATCTAAACACGAAAAACAAGAATGAAATTAGTTAGATGATTTTTTTTGTGGGGTCATCGACCGCACTTGTGTAGTAAACAACAACAGTAAGTATGACAACACCGTTATTATAATATTTCCGAGTTTTTAACTGACAAAGTAATAAGTACTTATACATAGTTTTATTTAAATTTTGTTTTGGCATTTGATTTTTTTTTTTCTCTGTATACTCACACATGGTCACACATGGTCATACTCATACATGGTCTTCATATGATCTGACCAAGACTATGTCTGGACTTTAAAAGAGACTGTGACCTCTGAGTTTGTTTCGGCCTTTCTTCTCAGGAGACCTCAGACCTCATCTAGTTTTAAAATATGATTGATGTGTTAAAGTGTTTGTACAAACCTACTTACAAAATAAAATATAATTTTATTATCATTTACATTTATAGCACCTCACTTTGTATAGCACCAACTCATTCATCTAGCGAAAATAATAGGTGTATTAGACGATATGGCGTATTATGCCATCAACAACAAGTTTTTGCGGTTTCCGGGTAACGATAAGGAATACCACACACTTCCCATGGGGGTCGTTGAAAGAGAATAATGTAAGGGATAGGCAGACATCGAGGCAATGTCCACCTGTGGTAGCTTATAATGACTTTGTGAAACAAAGTTGTTTGAGGCATAAATATAAGTCGTTACAGCTTCAGGTTTCACAGATTTCCAAATAATTCATAGGTATGTTTGTTACACGTATGTTTTGAATCCGGGAAGTACCAATGTGACTTATTGTCAATTCATAATTATGTAATTTCTAAGTTTATCTTGGACATCCCTGACATCGCTAAGGGAAAACATCGTGAGGAGACAGCTTATGATTAATATTAATATATGTCTGTCTATGTATATCTACAGGGCTATTTGTAAAATACTGACAACCTCGCAGAACTATAATACTCACATTATAAATAACAAGTGCAGTGCGATTCTGTAACCATCTCACCGTGAAAACTTAGGTGAAGTGAGCGTGGAGTGAGCTGTCGTTCCAACTAATACTAGGGATTGACACTATTGACAGCTCACTCTAAGCTCACTTTACCTAACTTTTCACGGTGAGATTTTTACAGAATCAATCGGCTGTTGTTTTATATGAATTTTAATTATGCTCTTTTTTTTTCATATTGTAATTAATATTATTGAAATTGATCGCTCTAAATGTGAAAAACTCTACGCGGTACCAAAATAAAGCTCTAGATAAGATAACATACGGTGCGTTGCCAATGCAGTGGCAGTACCTTCCACAAAATACAGATCTAAAAAGTGTTATTATAACAAAAACTACACATTAATTTTATTAGTTAATTTATTAAGTTTTGTAAAAAGTCATAGAGCAAAATTTGTTTTTTATGATCTTACTGATATAATTCTGCGAAGTTTTTGGTGTTTTAAAAATAAACTTGTATACTAATAATAAAGGTAAAGAGTTTGTTTGTTTGAACGCGCTAATCTCTGGAACCACCGGTTTAATTTGAAAAAAATGCCGTCCCATCGGACAATGAGAGCGAGGGAAGACAGACTGCACCTGTGTCTACGCACACACCTGTGCACTATAACATCTCCCGCGCTGAGGCTGATCTCCGCCGATATTGGTTGCCATGGCCGAAAATAAATTAAGTTTTCTGTCTAGAAAACTTAATTTATTTAGTACACCCACACACATTCTTAATGGCATAGATGTAATTAAATATTTCCTCGGCATCATCCAGACTGCCTAATATATTATGAAGAGCAAATAAAT
Source organism: Apamea crenata (assembly GCA_949629185.1). NCBI lineage: Eukaryota > Metazoa > Arthropoda > Insecta > Lepidoptera > Noctuidae > Apamea > Apamea crenata. The sequence continues at coordinate 4,075,525 of OX451375.1, forward strand.
TTGTGTGGGCTCTTTCATAAAAGGTCACATAAACATAATTTACTCATTTATATATCACCGCCTACATAATGTTCTAGTACCTACTCAGCAACACCTTGAAACAGATAATGAGGACTAAAATAATATAAAAAAAAATATATAAATCAAAATATTTTATTTCACATAAACCAACATGGGCACTTACAAAACGTCAGAAGCTAGGTGCACGGTTCCAATTGAGGAGAAGCCGGTTACGCTTTTAAAAATAATTGACTTTTTCAATGTTTTTAAATTACAGTAGGTATGGACAGGACAGGACAGCGTAGGCCTGTCAACAAATACCAGGTACTTGATAAAATAAAAACTGGTCTACAAGGCCTACAAAGTCCTCACATTTGCAAAATATAAAAGAACTAGCTGTGCCCCGCGGTTTCACCCGCATAAGTTTCAATCCCGTGGGAATATTGGGATAAAAAGTGGCACACAGATAGTTTATAACCAGGATTAAATTTAATTCTATATGTTAATCCTGGTTATAAACTATCTGTGTGCCAAATTTCATCCAAATCCATTCACTAGTCTTTGCGTGAAAGAGTAACAAACATCCATCCATCCATACAAACTTTCGCATTTATAATATTAGTAAAAAGATAAATGAAATATAAACACCTATCAAAACCAGGTGACATGATTAAATACCTAACATAATGCCAGCATTGAGTTACACAAAAATGAGAGAGACAGAGTAATGAGATGAACAGAGTAATGAGGAAGACAAAAAGTAATGAAAGGCGGTTTGATCTGGCTTAGTCGGCGAAAGCTTTTTTTCCGCACGTAATATATCAAATCAGGCGTTTTCGGTGCGGTTCCGGTTCGGAAATTCATTATTTGGGACCTTTAATTCTGTTCAGTTGTGTGAACCTTTTCAGCTTCTGTCTGCGGAATTCCGTGTTCCTGAAGGCGCAAATTGGATAGACAGACTTGGTGGATGATGATGATTTAATGAAAATACTAGTGTCTACGAGTATAAAAAATACACACATTTTTCAATCAACTTTATTAATTAACAAATAATTTATTCCTAACTAGTGGACCCGGCAGACCTCGTCCTGCCTGTGTTTTCAAACCATCCAGGAACCCATTGAAATATACACACAAAATTTCATCCAATCGGTCCAGCCGTTTAGGAGGACTAATTAGGTGACAGACACACGTACAGAAGAATTATATATATTAAAGAAAGACTAAAAACTACTACAAACTTAGATACTGCAAATGAGATAACATTACATATAAATAAAAACGTGTGGGGTCGGGGATCGTCGGCAGGAACGAAGTTCAAAATGAAAATCCAAGACGGTGGCGGCGATGCATGACGATTTCTTCCAATTTACTGCCACCACAAGCTCCGTTAAAGAACTTCGTTTCAAAACAATTTTCTCTGCTGCTGTTATTCATTAAAATACCCATATTATAAAAAGTGACATATTCACTACTTGCCATCATTAATCTGTCAGAAACAGAGATATATGCATATTGGATATATCACTCAATATTTGGTGTTTTATGTCATGATTTAGCTCATTTATCTGGCTAATGATATCGTGTTCATTTAGATAATTAGTTCGCAGCATGTTGTTACGTCATCGTTTATCATTAGCTTGTTAGTTTACGAACATGTTTATATTGTCATTCTGTGTGTTGTGTTTTGTTTCGGTAATACGGTACGTTGTTTATTTGTTGGGTGAAATAGAATTACAATAATTATTATGCTACGAGCTATGAGATGTGTTCATGTTCGATTAGTTAATTATTATCTATTTTACATATAATAAAATACTAACGGCGTATTTTTGTCCGTTTGTCTTTTTGTCTGGATGTACATATGTTTAGGATTTGCGCAAAAACGGTTGAACGGATTTGGCTGATATTTCGCACACAGATAGTGTATAACCATTTTATTTTTATTGTTTTATTATCATGGATACCCCGCGTCTGGGAAGAACGGAGGGTTATGTCGGACTCCTACCGACTAAAGCCCCACTGTTCCTTCCAGTACCATGAGTTGGGGGCCCGGGAGATACTTGTACATTCACCGCACCCCCGACTGTCATGAATGTAGGTATGTGTTTAGCTTGTTTTTGAAACTTTCGTTATGTCTGAGATTAACTTTGATAGTTCTTATTATCGAAATAAAAAAGTCACATTGATCATATTCAAACCTACAAACTAATTCTATGCCACAACGCACCACACAGTATTAAAAATACATATTTTCATATTTCTTCTACCTTCAATTAGGTTGAAGGTAGTTTTGAGAATCCGGTAACCCGGCCAATATAACCTCGCCCGTGACGCAAATGCGACTGCTGAGCGTAGGGGTCCAGGGTTCGATTCCAAGCTGGGGCATAGTGGGTTTTTCCATTAGGATTTGTTTAGAAGCCTGGAGTTTGGAAGCTGGCGGTGTGATACCCACGTACCCCGGAAAGCACGTTAAGCCGTTGGTCCTACGCCTGATCTCTCCCCGGTCATGTTGGATTACATGCCGTCCCATCGGATAATAACAGTGAGGAAATAGAGATTGCACCTGAGAATGCTCACATGCTTGTGCACTGTAATATCTCCCGCGCCGAAGGTCCGTTGAGATTGGCCACCATGACCGAAATACGGTCTGGAGGACTTTTATTATAACACACAAGGCAATAAAAATAATCTTTAAAAAACAAAGATGGTTGCCTCAATCAAGCCACTCAACCTTGACTTACAAGTACATCCTATCCTCGCATACCGATCAAAGTTATGAAGATTTTTCAAGAGGTAACTGGAGTAGGGATCAATTGAAGCCCACGGACAGTGGACAGGGTATTAACACGCGCGCTCCTTGAAAATGCCTCTTGAAAACTGACTGGAGAAGCACCCACTCAAGGGCAAGAGTCTGATTAAATTATCGATTAGTATCATTTTTGGGGTTTTATTGATAAAAGTGATTGGAAGTACCTATCCCTTTTATCAACGAAACCCCAAAAAGTTTTCTTATGAGTAGATATACATATTATAATAATTAAAGTCGCTATTTGTGTCTTTCTTAGGGGAGATGCGACCTGTCGCAGCACGACACAACTCGAAAACCTACTATATTTTGGAACTTGTGATTTTACTCACCTGTAGCCTAGCAGAATTGCCATTTAGACAGTAAATTTTTGGCTTGGCGTGCGGCTATAGTCACCTGTGTAAAGCCCGGATGAGTGATCGCTTTATTTTTCTTAACTGCTAACGGATTTTGAAGCGGTTTTTTCCATTATTTAGAGAATTTATTCCAGAAGGTATGTGATACATGTAGGTATATTAAACTTACAAATAATAAAGATATCTTGTCAAGTCGTAAAAATCGTGCGAAGCAGGGGCGGGTCGCTAGTGTTTTAATAAATTAAAGACCCAACCACAGCGTCCCGCCCCGGTTTTTACGACCAGACAATATATCGAGATGTCTTTAATTTATTCATGTAATTTAATATAGGCGTAACACAAAATACGTTGCGTAGTTTAGAATAACAATGCGGTCACAAATACGAGAGGCGACTATGATATATTTTATATGTATTTATTTTATATTTATATGTATTTTTTTTTTAATTATAAGGCATGAAAATTAGTACAGTTTTGTTTAAATGTAAATTACATTCCTAAGACTTACGTGCCTGAACTAGGTAATCCTGTGTTTCAGGCGGGAAGAGCTAAAATAGTCTTTAAAAATTAATAAATAATCAAAAGTTGATAATAGAAAAATAATTATATGTTGATTAGCATAACTCCTAGTTTCTAAAATTATAATATTTGTATACCTATAATTACTTTAACACAGTTAGTAAATTCTCTGTTTCTTCGTAAGACATACTTTGGAGAGCCTCCTATAGGTATCATTGTTATTATTACAACAGTAAATGAACGAATTGCTGATGGATGGAGAGGGAGAGGAAGAAAAGATTGTGTGAGGAATGGTATGAAAGAGACGGAAGTGTATGATAGTATGATAGCGTGACGGTTGACAAGGGAGAATGGACGAAGAAAACGTGATGTGCCGACCAATAGGACAAGGTCGGGAAGATGATGAAATGAACGAATTAGAAGCACGCCGTCCAAAGAAAATACAATACGCGAGCAGTCTTAACATTCTTTCGCTTAATAAAACTCAGTGGGCTTGCGAGAACGTTATTACTCATATTGCCTCACCCTGTATTAGCATACACCGGTTCTCTGGGGGGGGGGGGGGGGGGCTCTCAGAAACAACTGACGCGTTGCTTTATTAGCCTTCTTATAACTCATGTGTCCTCGCTGCAAATCACGAGCATGCGTCTTGTGACGTGTGTCATTGACATAAGGTTCAAATTGCTTTGATTGAGCTGCGTACGTGAAATGCAAAAGCTAAACCTAGTGTTGTTCTTAGGTTTCCTTTTTCGGGAACAGTTACGAGATAGTGTAGTAGTTCTTCTATTTCACTTCCCCCTCCTCCACCTCCTCTTCTCTGAACTAGCTGTACAGAATAGAATTCGCGCTCAGCGCGCTATGGAGCGGGCTATGCTCGGAGTCTTATTAAAGGATAAAATCAGAAACGAAGTTTGCAGAAAAGAACCGGAGTTATCGCTATATATACGATATTATTTATGTCGGATAGTATATGTCGGATCTGTTAAGGTAACTATGCACTTGAAAACGAGACACAAACGCCTTTGTTTGGCGTTGAGCGGAGTCTAGCGGTTTGGTGTCGATATGGACCATGGTGCGACAGTGATTGTTGAGACATGGTCGCGACACATACTAGCCTAGGAACTGCACAGTGTTTCCCTTTTAAATTCAGAGTATTAGTTCTGTAGTGTTAAGTAATGTCCCTATAAAAGACTCTATCGCAATGCCATGGACATGGACATTCTAATAAGGAGTTATTTCTCTAGTTTTCCCGTATCCCAATTTTACGCCCACAGTAGACACTATGTCTAAACATGATTCTATGTAGAGGATCCGACATAAATATATCATAGCTTGCAGAGCAAGCAAGCTGAATTGGCGGTGGAGCAGACGACTCCTGGAGGAGAGACCGCGTATCGGCAATTTCAACGAAAGGACATAGATTTCCTTGTGTTTTTCCAGATGTTTCCGGATTTTCTTTGTATTTTCTCCACGCAACGCCACGTAGGCACAAAAGGACGTAACGCGCCATGGGGAAAACATGAGCCGTTATTTCAACCCATAACAGGCGGTAACTCACAGGACCTCAAGCACAAATATAAATATTAATATAACAAAGGCACACGCACATTTATTTCACGTTATAATAACTGTCAAAAACACGAAACTCGTTCGTTGTAAGTCGTTCATTTATCAGAATTTTCCACCGACTTCAGACAATTTTTCGTACAAGAAACTGACATGTCTGCATGTGAGCAGTTTTCTGTCATATTCTACGTATTTATTAATTTAAGCAAGTAAATAAAATATTAATTTATGTGTTCCGTCTATCATGTTTGTTTACGCGGAACATCGAAAATTCTTGAGAGGGCAGTTAAATATTTTGCCTTTTGTTATAGATGTTAAGCATCTATAACAAAAGGTCGTTTAATTATTTTGTGACTTTTGCCAGACACATAATTTACGTTTGTAAATTAATTTAGACACGAGACCTAACCGCCTGATCATCAGTCAGCAAAAATACTGTGGTAAAATCGTGATCAATAATAAATATACCATGCATTTGTTTTAATTATTTAAGTTGTGATCAAACAAATTCAGTGCTAATAAATAATTTGATACCTACTGAAAAGAGTAATAAAAATGCAAAATGTCGTAAAATTTCAACACCGTAGGATAAGAGGAAGTGGTTTTAATTCAGCTTGCATGATTTCACCCACGACGCATGACGTCAGGCAAAATCCTGCATCGCGCAAGCAGAGTTCAAACTCAACAAACTCAAATAGTTTACCGCGCACTTACGAGTAGGTAGCATATACAGGTGACAGAGAAACTCGACGTATTCCTTGAAAGGCGTTATACTAGAGGTCATTAGCAACACGTCGGTTATAAAAAAACAGCCGTTTTGTAGAAAAGTGCAATACCTACGCGGTCAAACTGAATGGAAGTACATTTTTTTTTTATTACCGACGAAAAATTTCAACGCAAGGGCGTCCAGAATCATGTACTGAATCCATGGTAACAGGCTGCGCGTCAATGTCCTTGCCACCCTGTATATTTTATGTAAAAACATGAAATTTTGAGCGGACAAAGTCGCGGGCAGAATAATCATTATTGTACCACGATGCGCAATAATTGCCTATATACGAGTACCTAATACATACATACTCGTACATAATCGGCCTATGATGTTCCCACTGCTGGGACAAAGCCTCATCTCGAGAGGGAGTGGGCTGTAATGCACCACGCGGGCCCAGTGCGGGTTGGTAGACGTCACGTGTCTTAGAATTTTTGGTTCTAGGACATGCCGGTTTCGTCACGATGTTTTCCTTCACCGTTTTGAGAGCAGCGGTGAAGAAATTATTTACACAAAGTAAAACGCATGCCTAGGTACGAACCCACGATCACCGCGCGCGTAAGTCGCAGCCGTTAGCACTGGGCCACCACTGCTCTCATATGTGACAACATGAAATTTTATGCGGACAATGTCGCGGGCAGAGGGGCTTGTGGCTAAGTTACAACAGCCGCACGGGTCGATCGATCAGGTTAAGCTACGCTTGCTGCGCTTGGTCCGCGAATGGGTGACCATGTTTACAGAGCAAGACCCCTCCGTGCCTCGGGAAGCACGTTAAGCCGTTGGTCCCGGCTGCTATTCGTGGATCATTGACAGTCGTTACGGGTCATCAGAAGCCTGAAAGTCTTACCAAGGGGTTTCGTACCCAGTAACTGGATTGTGGAGGTCAGATAGGCAGTCGCTCCATGTAAAATACTGGTACTCAGCTGCATCCGGTTAGACTGGTAGCCGACTCCAACATAGTTGGGAAAAGGCTAGGCAGATGATGAATGTCACGGGCAGAAGAATAATTATTGTACGTCACGAACTCACGATTCAAGATCAATACTTGCCTCGTCAAAAGTATTTAAGCCATTATACCCATTGTTTTCCACTTTCAAAATCAACTAGAGAACAATAATAACATCTTATTGCAATACTAAATTCGGTCTACCTTGCAAAGCTTTCAGCTATTGTCGTACAGGAGCTCAGACAAAGTAACTATTTCGGTCTAGATTTAAAATTCACTAGTCTATTGATTGTTGGTGGCACAGTCTCTAGATCTAGGCTGAATTATTCAGTAGGTACTAAAATGGCTGGCTAGTCTGTTAGTATTTTTATTCATATAGGTTTTTTTTTGCGTGGTCGTTTGTGAGTGAGTGATAGATTGGACTGAATTTGGTTTGGATGGTAATATTAATTTGATTGAGGGCAGCGATGGCCAAGTGGTAACTTCTGCGACTTACGAGTTGTAGGTCGTAGGTTCAAACCCAGACAGGTGCTTTACTTTCACTCCACTTCACACACACTCATCCCACAAGCATTCACATACATTCACATACATCCTCCTTTGCATGTATTCCGATTTTTTTTTAATTATGCATAATGAGCAGTATTGCAATATTATAATGTGTGAAATTTTTATTTCAATATGATATACGAACCAGAACGTCTCCAGTGCAAGAAAAATAATGTAAAACTTTGATTAGGGGGGGGCCTGGTGACCTGACATACAGGTTTTGTAAAAAACTTAGTTTAGGCACCAGTGTTCCACAAATTAATTATGAAATTGTGTCTGTAGACTCTTAATTACTATCTCTGTAATTTGTGGTAAGAAATAAATAATTTATTATTATTATTATTATATATATACTTTGTTTACTAATTATTTCATCACCACTGCTCTTAAAACGGTGAAGGAAAACCTCGTGAGAAAACCGGCAGGTCCTAGGTCCATCAACCGGGTACAAATCCGGACTCCGAGCTGTTACTGAGTAACCACTAATGAAAACACCCAATAACACTTTGCCAGACCTGGGAATCAAACCCAGGATCTCAGGCACAGCAGTAGCGCTTGCGACCACTAGACCAACGAGGAATAGTGCAACACCTCACTAGTTAACCTGATGGAGTAGCCAGACATTGGGCTACATGACGTCAGTTATTGTAATCCCGTTCAAACAACCGTGCTTAAAACCTCAATATTTTCAGAGTCATTTCAATTTTATCATAGCCAGCTACCGGATTTATTATAATGATTACGTGACGTTCACAAACATTAAAACTCACATACACAAACAGCCAGACCCGGAACAACTACCTGTAGGCATTACAAATATTTGTTCCGTGCGGGAATCGAACCCGCGACACGTAGTGCAGCAGTTGATCGCTCACCCACGGCGCCAACCGTGTCGTCCAATATCCCAATATTACTTAACCGTACGCAAAATACGCGCATTGACGTGGATTCGCGGACACCAGCCAGCAGTATTAACTTAATTCTCGTACCTTACCAATATTACATTAATTAGCCACAAACGACTAAACAAATAATATTCACTGAATAAAACAACGCGTTTGTTTGCTACGAAAGCGTAGCTTCTGTAGCAACATGCTACGGCGTAGCAACTGCGTAGTCGAGCTTACGAACTTATAACATAGCCTACGCGGTTTGTAGTTTTGCCCCAGAAATTCATTGTTGGTTGTTACTTTCAACAAACTCAGCCTATTGCAGTCCTCTAACTGTGATAATCAAGTGATCCAGTACTACACAAGTATTTAATAAGTTTAAAACTTAAAAATCTTTCTATCTGCCGGTTTTTGAAGTTAATAAAGATGTGGGTACTTACCAACTTACAGTTTACGCGCCGCACTATGTAGGTACCATTTTGTTTGAAACCAGATGCGTTTTCTCGACATCCGTGTGTCACTAACGGGATACAGCAGAATACCAGCGTCAGGTATTGTACCTGGCATATGCTGAGCTGGACTCCCATTTGGTGCAACCATGAGACGCACACCGCCCAGTAGTGATCGACCATTGTGGACATAGACTACTATTTTGTACTAGAGGTTGTGGATTTGCGAGGTGTCTATGGGTCGATCTAAATCTTTGTTTTTTTTGTTTCACTTTTTTTTATGTTCTATTTTTATTACTTGTATTGTGTGTCTTTTGTTGCACTAAATAAACGTTTTTATCTATCTATCTCAGCTGGACATAGAGTCATAGAGTAGGAAATCCAGTCCGTCCCAGCCACCTTTTTTAGGTCGTCCGTCAATCTAGCTGGGCATCCCACATTACGCTTGCCAATTCGCGGTCTGCACTCCAGGATTTGCCTGCTCCACCGGCCATCGATCCTTCGACAAATATAGTCAGCCCACTGCCACTTCAGTTTGCTTACTCTGCAAGCTATATCGGTAACTCCGGTTCTTTTCGGGATAATTTCATTCCTTATTTTATCCTTCAAAGAGACTCTGAGCGTTGCTCGCTCCATATAAATGTTACGTCAGTGAAATAATATGCATTAAAAGCGAAACCGGAAATTAGGCAAACAATGTGAAAACAAAAAACTTCGTAACATTTTAATTACATAACATAACATGACGCTTTGTTTCCCCGAAGGGTTGGGCCGGACTCACGTAATGTAGACTCAACTGCTTATAAATGATCAAAGATAAAACTTAGTTGTACCACCAAATTGTATGTTCGAAAATTGTATACAAACCCAACTCTAACATAAACAGTTGATTCTACGTAACGTGAGTCAGTAATACAGACTTTATTCTCTTCATAAAAACTGATACACGTGTCTCCTCAAATAATTCACAAAACTCAAAGAAAAAAACTTGCTTTCATTTGTTAAACTTTCGAGACACATGCAGCTAATCAACAAATAAATAATAACATAATGTGCCCGACTGTACGTGCTCACATCTGTTAGACTTTGAGTATAGTCGTCAACAAAAGTTTGTTCACGTATTTATGTTAAACATAGAAACCTTCGCAAAGTATTTCGTATGTATATTGCGTGGAGCGATTTCGAGCAGGGGTGTCGAAAATAAGGTGAAATACGACTGTTGCATGTTGACTGACCGTAAGGACTATTTCCTGCTTGCAGCGCATATTATTAGTCGACTTAAAAAGGTATCCTCTTTTGTGTTACTTACGTACGCAGCTATGGTCAATCACCCTAAGGTTGACTGGTAGAAAATGCCTGAGGCTAATGCCTGAGGCATTTTCTGCTTTTTAAACAAGTAAACAAAATATTGCACAAAGGCCGACTTAATATTCGGCCTTTGAACAGTATTTTGTTTACTTGTGCATAAAGTTTTAATAAAATAAAATAATCAGTCTATAACGTTCCCACTGTTCGGACACATTCCTCCTCTCTGTGAGAGAGAGTGGGCCGTAATCCACCACGCAGGCCCAGTGCTGGTTGGTAGATGTCACAATGATTTAGAATTTTTGGTTACGAACCCTTCTGTTAGAGAAAGTCTATTAAAGCTCTGGCCAATTTCTGACTGATAGATTAATCAAACTTGTGTGAAATATAAGACTTAATCCCTAATTACTTTGACATTTAATTGCATAATTGTATTATACATATCTATAATTTTGTTGGCACGACGTTACGGCAAAACATGTGATAATTATAATGTAATGTAACATCTTGGTCGAATAAATGACATTATATCATCTTATCCTGATTAAACTTTCTTTTTCCTCTTCTTAGTATGTCGATGGCAATCTAAATAAACCCTGCCCAGAATTTGGCTACGTGTTTGGCGCCATCACTAGCGTCCAACAGTTCCTGTAACGTGCAGCTGGTAGGATACGTAGGACATGATATAAGGTGTCCCATCGTTTCTGGAACAGCACCACATTTACAGCCCAAGGCGGATTCATCTATAATCTCCACCTGAACAAGTTTTTCTTGCTTCGGCCAACCAGGGTCCGGAGTCTGTTTCTACTTTCACAGATACCTATTCACCAACGGTCGCATCAGAGAAGACAAAATTCTCTCACACTGAAGGCAAAATGGATTAGGAAATATCACCCCATTTTAAAAGACTCACTTTTCAAGCTGAATACAATTCTAGTTTTTGTTTTTTTCAGTACTTAGCTTTACTCTCACGTTCTTAAGGAGAACGTGAGAGTAAAGCTCGTTCTCCTTATTTAACAGCACTTTCAGTCGCTTTTTACTAAGTATGTAGCGCTCAAAGGAAATTTAATAGATTTTTTTCATAAAGACTATAAAACCGTAATTTTATCGTATTGTATTGTATCGCATTGTATCGTATTTGTATGGTGTACATTATAGAGTATTCTATTCTATTCTATTGATCAAGTTAAATTTAAGGAAATGGAGCAAAAGTAACAACAGCCACAAGGGGCGATCGATAAGGTTAAGCCATGCTTGTCGCAGTCGGTCCGTGGATGGGTGCTCATCTTTACATACCAAGACCCCTCCATGCCTCGGAAAGCACGATAAGCTATTGGTCCCGCCTGTCATTCGTGGATCTTTGACAGTCGTTACAGGTCGTCAGAAGCTCGTGAAGTCAGACAACCAGTCTTAACAAAGGGTTTCGTATTACCGAGTAACTGGGTTGTGGAGGTCAGATAGGCAGTCGCTCCATGTAACATACTGGTACTCAGCTGCATCCGGTTAGCCGCTAAGCAAACCACCTGTCAGTGTGTACGTAGCCTTACGTAATTCCGGTAACTTCGAGGCAACTCTAAATGGCGCATGCTGCGCCGTCAAATACATTATTTGGAACTCATTAAAGCTGTCTTAAAAGGCTTTTCAATTTAAATCCCGCCCTTGTCGGTCCAAAACAATTTTGTCATTAATCCCTTTCTCTCACGTGACATCCCTCAGCCAAACGCGAATCTTTTCTAATCCCTGTTTGGTATCACTTCAATGTTCCAAGCTACCCCGAATGCTTGTGACACATCAATTTTCTTATAAATAATATCTAATATTTTCGTCTGCGTGGGCGTTTACTTTTGAAAGCCCTTGAAGGTACTCTGACAGTATGTTGAAGGATCACGTGAATTTTCACATCTTCTTCGAGTGTGGAAGGAGTCAGTCAACTAGCATAATCAGCCTATAATGTTCCCACTGCTGGGACACAGGCCTCTTCGTGAACATGCGATTATTAGTCTGAAGCGCTACTGACTTGCGTCAGTTCTCCTTAGCCAAGTAGAGCGGGGTGAGGCCCTTGTCCACAGCGACTACATCTCGATGCATCCCCTTGTCGATTTCTAGAAAAAAAACCCTGAGACTACATATCTCGCGATTGTGGAGGGTCTTAGCGTTTGAAAAGCCTCGACCTCCACACTTTTTCGGGATATACAGCCTCATTACCGATGACCTTGAGTATTTTATTTATCCGACCGACTTACGAAATTAAAGTTATTTTTCATTGTTCCTACACAGCGATACACAATTAGAACAATAACTACACATTCCAGACGGATTACCTTCAAACAGTTAATTCATAGTTACCATTGACAGGATATGACATACTAAATGGATATGTATCCCTATTCAACGTCCGGAACAGCCATCCAATCTATCAAAGTGGCATGTTTGTTATGGGGCTTATGGTGGCATGGGTGTGTTTCTTTTTATACAGCAGGAAGTTCGAGCACCAAAGGAGATAAGTTAGCATATAGAATTTTAGTAAGAAACCGATGGATGTTTTTGAATAAAGTTTAATTTAATTAATAGAAAACCAACAGTTCATTTATCAAATTAAATTTTATTCGAAAACATCCATCGGTGCTGACTGTATTTCAACTATATCCGACGACCTTGGTTACTTATCTATTTTGGTGATTGTACCTTTGTTAGAGAACTAAAGCTGGGCTGAACTGAGAGAGGGGCTTGTGGCTAAGTAATAACACCTGTACGGGTCAATCGATCAGGTTAAGCTACGCTTGTTGCGGTTGGTCCATGGGTGGACACCCCTACATGCCTCGGAGTGCACATTAAGCCGTTCGCGTTGGTCCCCGGCTGTCATTCATAGATCTTTGGCAGTCATTACGGGTCGACAGAACCTCGACAGTCTGACAACCAGTCTCACCGAGGGGTATCGTTTTACCCAGTAACTGTTGTGGAGGTCAGATAGGCAGTCGCTCCATGTAAAACACTGGTATTCAGCTGCATCCAGTTAGACTGGAAGCCGACCCCAACATAGTTGGGAAAAGGTTAAGCCGTCTCCACCTTGTATAGGTACTGCTCAGTATAATGTCCAGTGTTCAGTTCCCCGGTCGGACAAATGTGTTATTGGGTTTTGTCGTTAGAAATTTCTCAGTAGCAATTCGGAGTCGGCATTTGTGCTCAGTTGATAGAAATAGGCTCGTCTCCTTTTACATGGAACGAAATGTGGGCGTTCTAGGTACACCGCTGCCCCACCGTTCGGGGATTACAGGCGTGACGAAAAACAATTTATCTGTCTAAAACTTTCTCATTCAAATTCAATAGCTGAGAGTCTTCAGAGTATGCGCGGTTTTAGAGATTACAATTACAATAAAACCAATACTTACCTAGTTGTTGGCTAAAATTAATGACTGTTAAATAAACTAAAGACACAATCGTAAGAGTTACTGTGTCTTCGAAAGGATTAATGAGTATAAGGCTAGTTAGGCACTAGCGGTTGATAGATAGATAGATAAATCATTTATTTGGCGCACACAAAAAAGACAGCACAACACACAAAAGTACACTATTAGATGATAACCAAACTACCCACATGATTATAATATAAAAAACACAAGGTGCCGATAAAAAAAAACAAAATGAAAAACACACAAATATGGAAATATTTGGTTGGCCGACTAGGCAGTTCGTTTGAGCAGCCAGCCGCCTGACGCGGTTGGAATAGCGGTTGACCGCCATGGCGGCGGTGGCGCCGCCGCCGCCCAGTGCGACTTAGTATAAATGTCGAACAGGTTCTAGAACATGCCGGATTCCGGCGTGTCGGTCCATAAATAAAATCAACGCAGTCGAGGTAGGTTGTGTTATCTATTATTACTCCCGAAAACAACTAAAGAAAAATAAAAAAAAGATACTGGATTCATCCTTTACTGGTAACACGCAAAGAATCTAGCCAGTTCGCAGGTTGTTTTCAAGAACTGAAAAATCACGAAGATAAAACTTATCTGTGGCTCACGGCAAAACTAAACCCATGCATGAACCGCCAGTGCGTATAAACGAGATGGCAGCCAACCGCAAAGCGGGCCGCGGCCCTACATTCAACCTCCGCGGTTGACATTTTATGGCGGTTAAATGTGATCACAAATGGTTGCATGTAAAAGCGATCAGCCACGCGGTTAGCCGCCCCCGCGATTAACCGCTAGTGCGTAGCGAAATGTAGCTGAAAATCTAAGTTTAGATAACTAGAACATTTGCTATAGATTACTTGAGATCTTGATTGATTTTACTCGAAGTTGTTTGTTTTGGTTTAATTGTAATTTTGGTGGAATACTGACAGGTTTAAAGAGAAATTATTCCTTATAACAGCTTAAAATAAGAAATGAGATAAAAATTGCTTACATCTAAAGAATAATTATCAAATTAGGCACATCACAAGGAAAGGTAGAAGAATATGGGGGAAGCGTTTGTCTACCATTGAGACAATATAGGCCAACGGATAAAAAAAATGGCTCTGAGTTGGTATACATGTTATATATTCCACGAAATATTATTTCTATGGAGATATATTATTACGCACGTTATATTATTAGGTACATGTTATATTATTTCTATGGAGTATGAGTGAACTCTTCACCCTGTTCCACATATCTGCATAAATATTAAATTATTAAAATTAGATAAAAACAATGGGCTCATTACAAAAAATCGTGTGAGAGGTCCTTCCTGTTTTGTTTCAAATGGAGCACTGTTAAACTCCATCATTTAATCGATGCTGTGTTGTTTGTTTCACTACATTGAGCGCCAAAACAAATAATTGCGCGCCAATAAACGTCCTTTTCAATCAAAGGCATTTCTTTCCGGGTGCCTAAATAGACGAAGAATATTGGAAAACATTGTTATCAGTCGATAACTTACAAATAATTGACTTTTACAAAATTTTAAAATAACTGTGTTAATAGGTATGAGAGGAGCGATTCTCGTAATTTTAAGAATTTTCAGTCTGAAGGCGAATTCCCGTAATTAAAAACGTTCAAAATCTAGTCGCAATCTCATCTCAGCGACAATCAATGTCTAAAACTTCTCAAAATTGTAGGGACATTAGAAGTATTTTTGACAGATTGAGACTGAGATCAGACTGTGAACGTTCTTAAAATTACGAGAATCGCTCCGCTGATCGCAACGGCCCAAAAATAATTCGTGGAAGTCCATATTTAGGAATGCATAATTTTGACGACACGGTTGGCGCAGTGGCTGAGCGATCGACTGCTGCGCTTCGTGTCGCGGGTTTGAATTCCCGCACGGAACAAATATTTCTATTGCCTACAGGTAGTTGTTCCGGGTCTGGCTGTTTGTGTATGTGAGTTTATATGTTTTGTAAACGCGCCCACAATACAGGAGTAATAATTCCGAGTGTGGGGCAATGTTTAAAAAAAAAAATCAACCTATAATGTTTCCACTGCTGGGACACAGGCCTCCTCTCGGTGAGAGGAAGTGGGCCGGAAGCTATCATGCGGGCTCAGTAGATGTGATAGATGTGACATCATCATCATCATCAGTCTGCAGCAGGCCACTGCAATAGGACTCTCCTATTGCACGCCATTCAACTCGATTTTCGACAACTCTCATCCAGCTGCTACCAGCCATCCTGCGAAGATTGTCGCTTCACCTAGCCTGAGGGCGTCCTGCCTTACATTTGCCGATTCGCGGTCTCGTATCAAGAAAACGTCTACCCCAACGGTCATTGGTTCTTCGGCTAATATGACCGGCCTATTGTCACTTCAGCTTGCTTATTCTGTGAGGTTCATTCCTGATCTCTTCATTTCTGATTCGATCACGCAGGGAAACTCCAAGCATAGCCCTCTCCATTAGCCAGTATCACCACTTATTAATCAGTCATTAATCAAGTGTAGTAATTATGACAATAGGTATAACCCCAAAAGTTCATTAGCCTACCATCACTGGACTTTCTCTAAACACACACTACCCACACATATAACTCACATCTAAAACTTCAAATTCCTGACGAACTGCTAAAAGGATTATTCGCTCAACAGAGTAACTTTCGTGAAAGTCATATAGGTAGTCAAACCCCAGCAATGTCACACTGTACAAAGTTAGTCCTTGCTTTAACTTGAGTAACTTTTGAAATAACTAGAAGTCTTTGAAGTATATAATATATAGTATGGCGTATATAAGTATATAATATGGCGCGAACGTAGACCGTTGTGGGTTTTGAAGTGACTGAGTTGTGGGTTCGAAAACCTGAGGTTTTTGACAAGTATAATTAATAGAGTTAATAAAGTTATGATTTACTTTTTCTGTACTTGTGTTAGTTAATCCTTTTTGCATCATCATCATCGTCCACAGGCCGACTTCACCCACTGTTGGGAATAGTGAGTGTAATGGCAACCATATCACTTGGTTTTGATAGATTTTTATATTTCACTAGCTGCGCCCCGCGGTTTCACCCACATAACTTTCGATACCGTGGGATCCCGAGGGTTATAAACCATATGTGTGCCCAATTTCATCCAAATCCGTTCAGTAGTTTTTGCGTGAAAGAGTAACAAACATCCATCCATCCATACAAACTTTCACGTTTATAATATTAGTAGGATGGGATTTATCCTTCTGATAGATTATTTTATATTTTGTAAATGTGAGGGCTTTGTAGGCCCTGTAGACTTTAGATCTGTAGACCATTTTTTATGTTATCACATACCTGGTACTTTTTGACAAGCCTACGCTGTCCGCCCGTACCTACTGTACTTTGAAAACATTGTAAAAGCCAATTATTTTTAAAAGAATAACCGTGGAGTTTCTTGCCGGCTCTTCTCCATGGGAAACGACCAATCGGAACCGTGCACCTAGCTTCTGACGTTTCATAAGTGCCCATGTAGGTTTATGTGAAATAAAATATTTTGATTTTGATTGATATAGTTGTATACCCACAACATGCAACACACACGCATGTAAGACTACGGTATCCTAATAGAGCGCTGACCGCCACATGCGGCCGTAATCAAATTCAAATAATGTATTGTTCCTTCACAAACATAATTCTTCACAAACAAAAAAACACGACGGCACGGCTGGCGCAGTGGTTAAGCGATTGACTGCTGCGCTGCGTGTCGCGGGTTCGATTCCCGCACGGAACAAATATTTGTATGGCCTACAAGTAGTTGTTCCGGGTCTGGCTGTTTGTGTATGTGAGTTTAAATGTGTGTAAACGCACCCACGATACAGTAGAAATTCCTAGTGTGGGGCAACATTTATAATAAAAAAAAATTAAATTCAAAATACAGAGCTTTTTAATGTCAAATACTGGTGAAAATGACAGATTTTCATGACGTCCGTTATAAATCTGACGGAAACGCTCATGTAGGAAACTGTACCTTTTTTTTTTTGTTCTGGGTTAGAAAATCTTCTGTCAGACTCTTACTAACTAACAACCACCGGTGTTCCCTTCCCACACTTGGACCGGGGGTTATGGGAACTTGTGCGCCTTCCATGATCCCAGGAAACCCCCCCTTTTTTTCCGGGGTGGAAAATCCTCATGGATGCCCTTCGCCTGGTGTGGGCGGAGGGGCCTATCAGACTCTCACCGACTAAAAACCACCTCAGTGTTCCTTTCCTGCACTTGGACCGGGGATCATAGGAAGTTGTGCGCCTTCCACGAACCCAGGAAACCATACCTATCTTAAACTGCTTGGGATGCGGTATGCGTCGCCATTATTTCCTAACTACTACTGTCCTAGTGAGACTAGAACTTAGAATGAACTCAACACTTTCTTCATTTCACGTTCATCAAAAAAAAAAAACATAACCGCTTGTTTTTCCCCAAGTAGCGATACTAAGGAACTTAGAACCTACTTAAAAAGTCAACAAGTTGCAGCCGAGATTCGCTTTAAAACTCCATTTTTATTTACTGAGTAGGTACTCGGCGCTTTTCCGTGCAATTTTAATTGTTTTTTTTTTCAAAGTTGTTAGTTTGTAGATAAATAACTTTCTCCGCTATTTAAACATTTAAATGGTAGTTAGATTGGGTTTGACAGAAGGCGACATCGCTCTGCTTAGTTTAAAATAAAACAGCCAGTCTATACTGTAAAAACTCCCGTTCAAAATTTTGGTGAAATAAGCTTGAAGTGAGCTGTCATTGCACCAGGCTAGGAATTGACAGCTCAATTCGTGGTCACTTCACGTAAAGTATTTTTATTTAATAAAGCGGCACGCGCTTTACTTCTGGTTACCAACGGTAATAACACGCTGTGAAAGTGAAAGACTGTGAAAGCGCGGTTCGGTACCGTCCGAGGCAACTGACGAAGTTGGAATCGTGTGTGTGTTATGTGCGGACGCTATTCGTCATTCATGCACACATTCACGGCGTGTTTGTTATTAGTAGCGGCGGTCTGTTTTGAGGGTATAAACAATCCCATATATGACCATTAAACGGGCGAAAAGGTCTGTCTTTGCCGTTGCGCAGTCGGGTAAAAATATAAACAAGGTCAGCAAAATTTTGGAAATTTGACAAAAGTGAGCTTCAGTTAGCCAACAGTTAGTTATATCCGATCCATACTACATGGAAAGCCAAGTAGCCTAAGATGTAAAAGACACGTGTTTCAACGCTCATTACAAGAAGTGACGCTGGCACTGAATAGACTCAAGACGGTCGAACTAGATTCAATAACGTTTATGTACCACGACTCCACGCATATCATGAGGCACATGACAAAACCCAGTCGTCTGTCATAGGCTCATGTCCCATAGCCGGCGATTAACGAGATGCGAACAAGCAACTAAAAACGAGTTGGTGAGCAACGAGTAGCGATTGGGCGATGGCGACGAGCGATCACTCGCTGGTATTTATTCAGTCATCATCAGCCTATAGCAGTCCACTGCTGGACATAGGCCTATTGCACGCCATTCAACTCAATTTCCTGCAACTCTTATCCAGCTTCTACCAACCATCCTGCGAAAATCGTCGCTCCATCTAGCCTGAGGGCGTCTCACCTTACGTTTACCGATTCGCGGTCTCCACTCAAGAACACGTCTACTCCAACGGTCATCGGCTCAAGTGTACCACGTGAGCTCGACAAATGGATGTGCGAATAACACTTGTGCGACAAAACTGTACTGCGACTCACGATAGTTCGAATGCACGCTTGTGCGACAAGCAATAATATTAAGTCTTCGACGTCAGAGGCACCCCGAGGTTCGGTTTGGTTAGGTTCCTTTAAGCCCTGCAGACAGAAATAAGGGCCCCGCGAAGCGGGGCTCCGTCGACTAAGTCTTAATAATATGCTATCTTTGTTACAAAATATATACGTGCCAAATTTTATCCAAATCCGTTTAGTAGTAATTTGCGTGAAAGAGTAACAAACATCCATCCATTCATCCTCAAAAACTTTCGCATTTATAATATTAGTAGATGGTAGGATTTTGATTTTATTTTTCATTATTTTTAGAAATAATAATTTTTTTGTTTGCAAGTGTTTCTGTGACAAATAAATCTATTTTAACCGACTTCCAAAAAACGAGGACGTTCTCAATTCGACTGTATTTTTTTTTATGATTGTTACCTCAGAACTCCCTTATTTATAAGCCGATTTGCAAAATTCTTCAAATCTTCAATTTTTTTTATTTGTAAGGATATACTTTCAGATTGGTCCCATGGAAATTTCATCAAAAAAGGTTCAGTAGTTTGGTTTTTAAACCAAAATTACTGCTAAAAATTACAACTTAAAAGTGAATAATAGAAAAACTTTTTTGCAAAAAAAAAAAGCAAACAACCGAAATTAAAGTTATTTTTCATTTTGTAGTGTCTTTTTTGGAAGTCGGTTGTTTTTTTTTTCTATTTTTCTTTCTTTCCGATGAGGAGAGCAGATAGTCCGTTCAGGAGCTAAACTTAGCGGCAGTATACTGCTCTATTCAAATTGGTTGACCTTTTGTAGTGTTGTGCATATTTTATTTAGGCTTAGGGTGACCATAATTTTTAGACTTTCTGATAATTCTTTCTAGCAGTAATGAACTCGACTGAATGAAACTGTTACTAATTGATAACTAATAGTAAGCTTTTACGTTTTGTGATCTACAAATGATGTGTTTCCCGAGTCAAGGAGGGGTCTCAATATGAAATAGACAGTCTTCCATCCACGGACTGACCTAGTCAGGCGTCGCTTAACTTAATCGACCCGTGCGGCTGTTTTTACATAGCCACGAGCCCCTATACTGCTAAAATGACTGAATTAATGTTTAATGGGGTGCAGATTTTCAAGGCCACAAAAAGGAGGACTTATGCTTCCCAGTTTTCATCTTTTTAGGGTTCCGTACCTCGAAAGAAAAAAACGGAACCCTTATAGGTCCGTCCGTCTGTCTGTCAAGACCCTTTTTCTCAGAAACGCGTAAAGTTATCAAGCTGGAATTTATATCAAATACTCAAGTCTACTGACCCTTGGAGCTGTGAAAAAGTCAAACTTCTAAACCAACGCAATCAAAAGATACAGCCGTTTATGCCACAAATTTCCGCAAATTTTCGACACTCGCAAGGGAATCAAAACCTACAGGGTACTTCCCGTGAACTCAGAATCTTGAAATTTAGTACGAAGCAACGTCTTACAGCACAAATAAAGGAAAAATTGCGAAAACCGTAAATTTTTAGTTACATCTTATATTAAAAATATATTTAATAATTTTAAATTGTACGGAACCCTCGGTACTTAGCTGTTTTTTTTGTTTTTGGCATCTACAGCAACTTTCCTTTAACTTCCTTACATTTAGCACTATCAGTGTATAACGTAACCCAGCCTACAGCTGGGACACAGGCTACCTCTCTGTGAAAGGGTAGATATCACATGTATTCGAATTTTCGGTTCTGAGACATGCCGGTTTCCTCACAATGTTTTCCTTCAACGTTTTGAGAGCATCATTATCATCATCTGCCTAGCCTTTCCCAACTATGTTGGGGTCGGTTTCCAATGTAACCGGATGCAGCTGAATACTAGTAGTACCATTTTGAGAGCAGTGGTGATGAAATTAAATACAAAGTAAAGTGCCTGGGCTCGAACTCACAACCTACAAGGATTTCTTCTTAAAATAATGGACGATAATAGTGTTCCCATTTCCCGAATATCACAACGTATGGTCACCCTCTTAACCCCCAAATAGGTTGACTATTGAGGTCGACCCATTTTAGTATTCACGTTCAACGTCACGGCTGTTTTGCGTCATGAATTCTATTTTAGATATCTGGAGCCTTATTTTCTATGGCGCAATAAACGAAACCGCGCGAAATGACCGCGAGATTGGTGGGATTTGCTAAGGAATTGACGTGGTTTCGAAGTAAGGAATCGTTACGTGGTCATAGTGAATTAGGGCCTTGCAGTGATAGGTACAGATGCCAGCACATCCAGCTACCCGAAACTGTCATTCAACTTCGAACCTAATGCTTTAGCGATAAAGTCGAAAATCTATTAAATTTGACAGATTGTAGTAGCTTGATGTGCTGGCGTCTTGTACTATCACATCTTCACACTTTTAAATTATAGTCATTTTAAAAGTGCCTATTTCTATTATTCACTCTTTGGGAATTAAAAATAGTAAGTGTTTGATTCATCAATTAAAAAAAACAACCTTTTGTTTTTGGCTATAGGTACTACCGGGCTCCGAGTTGAATATCTCAATTTAGATAAAGATAAACTTTTTTTTATGACGGCTTAATTAAAATAAAGGAATAGCGGTCAGGAAGATAAGAAAAACGAGGTTTTTTTATTTGGCATTGTTTAATGTTTAAACGATCAAGCTCAGTCAGATGGACAGGACACATGACGAGAGATAGTAAATTAAAATGGACAAAAATTATAACAGAGTGGCAACCACGCGATGGCAAAAGGAAAAGGGGAAGACAGGCAAAAAGATGGATAGACGAGATAGAGAGATGACATAAGAAAAATTGGAGGCGTTACCTGGTCTAGAAAAGCTAGAGACAGAAATGAGTGGAAACAGCTGGAAGAGGCCTATGTGTCACAGGACATGCTGATCACTAAACCGGAAAACCCGATATGTAAGATTAGGTATATTGGCCAGAAGGCTGGCCTATTTTTAGCCCAAAGAATCAGCATTGCCATCCAACGTGGTAATGCTGCCAGCCTTTTGGGGACTTATCGCATTGATATATAATCTGTGTTTGTTAAATAAAGAACGTTTTCCTTAAAAAAAAATAAAAATACCTATATTAGCGATTGTTGTGTGTGTTGTTTGTTGTGTGTGTGTGTTGTTTGTGATATTTGTGTTTAGTTCTTCAGCAATAAAGGCTTGATAATAATAATAAAAAACGATCAAGTCAGTTTTTGCAATATTACAACGTAATATATTATTGAAATAGGTACAGGTCACGTGACACACTATCAATCTCAATCTGAATCAATTTAAAGGATTTTGCTAATCCATTGCTTCATATGTTTGAAAAATGTGCCTGCTCAACAACGAAAATAATGCAAAGAATGATGTTGAACTATCGAAATGAAATTCATTGCTACTCTTTGTGTGTTACGGAATTACCCCGCAGTTGTTTGGCGGCACGGTTGGCGCAGTGGTTAAGCGATTGACTGCTGCGCTGCGTGTCGCGGGTTCGATTCCCCCACGGAACAAATATTTGTATGACCTACATGAATTTGTCCCGAGTCTGGGTGTTTTTCTATCTATAATATGTATGTATTTACAAAAAAAAAAATTGTATATAAGTAGTTTATCAGCCATCTTGTTACCATAACACAAGCATTAGGTTGCTTATCTTGGGACAAATGGTGCTGTGTGAAATGTCCAGGGATATTATTATTATTATATTATAGTTGTCAATTTGTGAAAAACAAAAAAACTGTAGGGAGGTAGTCGGAATAAAGTTCAAAATCTCAAAGATGTCTTAAACGTGGGTTTCTGTGTTACTATTACAAAACACAAAAGTAATTTTTAATAGTTTACCTAGTATTTTTATGTCTTAGGTACGTAATATTTTCATATCTTAGGTACCTAATAATCTTAATAAATCTTACCTTAATTTAGATCTTTAGTTTGCATGTGGTTAATGTCGGTTCTTATCTAAATAGTTAGTCTAACGACCGCGACCGTTAGATAAACCGTGTTCCATTTAAAGTCAGAATAATTAGTGGGGTCAATTTATTTAAAGAAGCTTCTCATTAGTCTGGTGTCCTAATGATATCTCATCTGTATTTATTTAATTTAATTATTTTTATCAGTTTATCTTGTCTTTATCAATTTTGATAAAAACAAATTGAGTTGAGTATTTGTTAAAGACTATACTCAACTCAACTTATGCCTCGCGCCCGCACACGACAATATTATTAGCTAGCACGGTAACTAGCTGCGCCCGGCGGTTTCATAAGTTTCGATCCCGCGAGAATGTCGGGATAAAAAGTATTATGTGTTAATCCTGGTTATAAACCATCTGTGTGCCAAATTTCATCCTAATCCGTTCCGTAGTTTTTGCGTGAAAGAGTAACAAACATCCATACAAACTTTCACGTTTATAATATTAGTAGGATACTGTTCCACTACACAGCCGTAATTTATAATGTATTTATTGATTTTCGCCGGTTTTTTTATTTTCAGCGCATGCGATCGTTCACTTAACCTAACACACACAATGCCACAGAGTGCTTCTGACACTCAGGGCACAGTGTGTTTTTTAATTTTTTTTTACGGTTATTTCTCGTGACACCACAGCGGGCCCTATCTGAACACCAGCACTGCTGTTTCATTATTCCTTTTGTTACCTTTTTTTTAAATAATTTGTTTTATTTTTATTTTTAACTGTGTTTAGTTTAGTTTATGATCCTGTACGCGTCGCAATATTAGTGAAAATTTTATTTCAGTGCGGTTGATGGAAGCGTGGGAGTGGTATCGTATTACCCAGTAACTGGGTTGTGGACGTCACTCGGCTGAAATGATGATGATTAATCACATAAACCTTCCGTAATTCATGACAGTGAATTACGCTATCACACACAGGCAGACACGAAAAGTCATCATCAATATTCTCCTACCCTCATCCTAATTTATTTGTGGTCGGCACAACATATATTTTTCTTCCAAACTTCTCCATTAGTTGTCATCTCGGTAGTCACCCCCTTTCTAACCATAATTATCATCATTCACATAATGCATCCATCGTTTTTGTGGTCTTCCCCTACTCTTATAGCCATCGAAATTAATACTGAAAATCCCTCTTAGCATTCTCATCTCAGCTGCATGCAGTTACCTTTCATTCATCCCTTTTGTGGCCCAACATTCTGATCAGACACGGAAAGTATGTAACTTTAATTAATAATAATAATATCATTTATTTCAGATAATGTCCATATTTGGTTAGTAAAAACAAAATGGCTTAAAGACTAAGTACGTTAGTAAAAAAAAAAATGTGTGTAATTAAATTAATAAAATAATTAACAATAAATAATAATAAAAAATAATTATTAATATTAAATAATAATAATATTTTATTCAGAATTAAATTGGTAAAATATTTACATAAAGTCTTAGAAATAACTTACAAAATGACTACTACTACTACTATTATTACTTACTTAATTAATAATATGTATAGATATAGATGGAATCTTGAGCTGTTCCAAATAAAAAATAATTAAAAACTTACCTTTCTCGCGTTTCCTTTTCATCGTGTTTTTCGTTCATTTCAGAAGGAAAAGAAAATGATTCGTTTTCCTCAACTGTGAGTTGTACTTATTATTTACGTACGACTTTAATTTAACACTACCTTTTGTCCGCAGCTTCATCCGCGTGGCTTTTCAAAAATTATCCCACGGGAACGTGCTACCGAGACAAAAAACCCATGTTACGCTCATTATTCTGCCATTGAAAGTCCCGTCAAAATTGGTCCAGCCGTTTCGTAGATTAGCCGAAACAAACAGATAGACAGACAAAAATATTTTTTTTTTCATATCATCATCTGCCTAGCCTTTTCCCAACTACATTGGGGTCGGCTTCCAATCTAACCGGATGCAGCTGAATAGGTACTAGTATTTTACATGGAGCGACTGCCTATCTGACCTTCACAACCCAGTTACTGGGTATTGCGATACCCCTTGGTAAGACTGGTTGTCAGACTTTCGGACTACTGACAACCCGTACCGACTGTCAAAGATCCACGAATGACAGCCGGGACCAACGGCTTAACGTACTTTCCGAGGCACGGAGTCGTCTTGGTATGTGAAAATGGTCACCCATCCACGGACCAACCGCGGCAAGTGTAGCTTAACCTGATCGATCGACACTATATATTTTAAGTAAAAAGAATTAAATTAAGTTGACTGGCGTGCAATAGGAGGGGCCTATGTCCAGCAGTGGACCGCTATAGGCTGCTGATGATAATATAACATAACCTTCTCTGAGGGATCGAATCCTCTAAGAAGTGGTCTGGCAAAGAACCAAAGTTGTCGACATAGCTCACAGAATAAGCAAGCTGAATTGACTGCTGCGTATGTATGACCTACAATTAGTTGTTCCGGGTCTGGCTGTTTGTGTATATGAGTTTATATGTCTGTAAACGCACCCACGACACAGGAGGAATTCCTAGTGTGGGGCAACGTTTAAAAAAAAAAAAAAGCCATATTAGCAGTAGAACCGATCACCGTTGCGCTAGACGTATTATTGAGTGGAAACCGCGAATCGGTAAATGTAAGGTGGGACGCCCTCTGACTAGGTGGAGCGACGATTTTCGCAGGATGACTGGTAGCAGCAGGATGAGAGTAGCCGAAAATCGAGTTGAATGGCGTGCAATAGGACAGG
This sequence comes from Apamea crenata, assembly GCA_949629185.1. Classification (NCBI taxonomy): domain Eukaryota; kingdom Metazoa; phylum Arthropoda; class Insecta; order Lepidoptera; family Noctuidae; genus Apamea; species Apamea crenata. The sequence continues at coordinate 4,101,502 of OX451375.1, forward strand.
CCTATGTTTAGCAGTGGACTGCTATAGGCTGATGCAAGATGCAAGATTTTTTTCAAAAAACTTTCTAAATCTATACGTAATCTCATCTCAGTGACAATATGTAGGGAAATTAGAAGTATTTTTGACAGATTGAGACTGATATCATACTGTGAACTTTCTTAAAATTACAAGAATTGTCCCTCTGTTAGTAAGTACTTACATTATTTGGTAGTATATACCAGTACATTCCCTAGTTACATTAATCACGAAGTAAGGGGTTTAAGAACGTTGTTAAGTTTTCAATTAAGTTTTTCGACCTTTATTTTTCGCTAAAAGTGTTACCACTTTGGCTGGCGTAATTAGATTGATTAATGAACACTAACACAGGGACATCTATGAGAATGTTAAATAAAAGCATGCTGTTGGATTTTCAACTCTCGAAGCTGAGCCGAGCGTTGCAAATCCAACAGCGCGTTTTCATTTAGCTAGTGTATAAAAAGGTACTTGGTTTAATATACTAAAAACGGGTGTTTTTGTACTTTATTACATTGACTGGGTTTGTATATGAGATTGAGTGCAAAGAAGTGTATGATGAGAGTTCAATGCTCAATAATAATTAATGCGATGATTGATTATAGCAAGCCTCAGAGCGAAATTAATTAAAAATATTTTGTACGCCGTGATGGGGACTTTATACCCTGTCCATTAAGTAAACTGTTTTCTGACAGATGGATCTAGTGATTGCAGCAACACACAATACGATGATTGATACACGTACGGTATTATAATGTCTGTAAGAAGCCATAAATAAGATAAGGCAGTTTATATATTTATTTTTATATATTTTTAAAGTTAACTTTTACTTAATCTGGAAAATGTACGTTCTAAGACAGCTGTCAAAAAACGGTTAACCTAATGGACAGGGTATAGATATCGAGCATTAGAAGAATGTAATTGATGATATTACTATATTTTTATTTTTTAAATTTTTGATTAGTGATTTGGTTCTAGGACATGCCAGTTTCCTCACGATGTTTACCTTCGCCGTTTTGAGAGCAGTAGCGATGAAATAATTTATGGTCCGGAACGACGACCTACAACTCGAAGTCGCGGCCGTTACCACCAGGCCACAACTGCTCATCTCTCTCATAAGCGTTGTAAAGCCTTGATTTTCAGGAACCTTAAATATTACTCTCCATCCATTTGAGTAATTAAAAGCCAATGGCACCGATTCCCTTGTTCACAAACTAAACTAAATTTAAGTTCAGTGCATCTTTTTCTTCCTATTTCGTTAAGAAAAGGACAGAAGATAAATATTAGCTTAGTCCTGTCAAATTAGTCAGCGCCTGGCGTGAATTGGCGTATTTTTAGTGGCCATGTTTTTAATCACGTCTAAACTTGCTATGGAGTATCTTATTTTGACAGGAGTAAACTAATAGGTAATCTAACTAATCTTCTCTCCTTTTTTAATGAAATAGAAAGAAAGAGATGCACTGAACTTAAATTTAGTTTAGTTTGTGAACATGGGAATCGGCGCCACTGTCGATTGCAGATGATAAAAAAATGTAACTTAGTAAAGGAAAAAAATAACTTATCCTGTTATCACACCATTTTCGCAACGAAGAGCTTTCGTAAGTTTTCGGCAACGTTTCATGATCTTATCTTTTACATTACTGACTCTGGTTTCCTGGTACACTGCGGTGAAATTGAACGAGATTCCAGCTGCCGAGGCCCTGAAATTAATTAAGTTGCTGGATGAAATTTCAAGGAATGTCTCTGGGCCTTTTCAATCTAGATTTTCTTAAAAATGCTTAATTTAAATAGTTAGTCCCGCTTTTGTCCGTGGCTTCGCCTGTTGGGATATCGGAAATTATTCCACGGGAATATAATGCCAGAATTAAAAGAAGGTTATAAGCTATCTGTTCTAAAAACTGTATTTTTGGCATCAAACTCGTTCCCACACCTCGTAGCAATTACTTTTTTTTAAACATTTTATTATACAGCGTGGCAGGGACATCGACGTGCAAACTTTATCCATGAATGCAGCATATGATTCTAGACGTTCTAGCTTTCGATAAATTTACTGTAGGTTATCAAACAAAAAAAAACTGCTGTTTCGTATAAAAGTGCCCTAAGCGGTCAAAATGTATGGAACAGCATTTTTTTTTAATAACTGACGATACATTTCAACGCAGGTGTTCAGAATCATGTACTGAATCCATGGCAATAGGCTGTGCGTCAATGTCCCTGCCTGTGTGTAAATAGATATACATAATGACAGTGGTGTCTTATAAAATGTAAACATATAGGGGCTCTTAGCTATAAGATAGCCTTTTAAGCCACGTCAGCCGACGTGGCTCAAAAGGCTGCCCAACTTAAATGGGACTGGGCAGGACATGTCTGCCACATGCAGGACAAACTGTAGGCACAAATAGAACAGAATTGGTGCCTTGAGACAGTTAGCCGGGGTCGCGGCGTTGCAGGCCACATAGGAGATGGCGGACGAGCTGGATAGGTGCCGTCACAACTGGATGGAGGACGCGCGGGCTCGCGGAAGATGGAAGGAGTGGACAGAGGCCTTTGCCCAGGAGTGGGACAGCGTAGGCTAGTAAAAAAAAAAGCCGTTTATTTATAAACTACTAGCTGCGTCCCGCGGTTTCACCCGCATAAGTTTCGATCCCGTGTGAATATCGGGATAAAAAGTATCTTATATCTTAATCCTGGTTATAATCCATCTGTGTACCAAATTTCATCCAAATCCGTTCAGTTGTTTTTGCGTGAAAGAGTAACAAACATCCATCCATACAAATTTTCACGTTTATAATAAATTATGTAGTAGGATGATTAAAGTTAAGTGAACTTTAAACGTCATAAATGTATGGTTAAACAGTCGCTAATCACTGCTTAACTTTAAGCAACGATTATGAATAAAGGGGATGATAAAGTTAAGAACTTACCTAAGATTTGCGCTTTCTCTCAGTACATATATTATTATAATATTTTAAGTTTTGGCTCCAAACCAGATTCATTATTTACATTTTATACCCTACCAAAGGCCATTAAGCATCCATACTAAATCCATGTGTCTCTAACAGATTTATCGCGTGAATAATATTCATGCTGTTTATGATAAATATTGTTTTTATGTAAAACAACGACTTCTGTCTAGAAAGTAAAGATATTTTAGATATGTTTCTTTTCATAGGTATAGGAATCTACTTATACCATTTTGTGGACTTAAGGTTAAAGCGTCAGAGCAGCCCGCGAAAAATATATTTTTTTTTAAGTTTTTTGCAAATTGCAATTCATTATTAGGTGACTTAATGGAGCAAAGTTATTTATTACTTTTAATACAAAAACCTTTTAATGTAAACCTTTCATCTTCAGATCGCCCGTCCATCTAGCTGGGGGGCAACCCACACTACGCTTGCCGATACGCGGTCTCCACTCCAGGACTCGTCTGCTCCACCGGGTCCTTCGACAAACATGGCCAGCCCACTGCCACTTCAGTTTGCTTACTCTGCAAACTATGTCTGTAACTCCTGTTCTTTTCCGGATAATTTCATTCGGAGGCTGGGACAGACTGGATGCGAAAGGTGGAGGACAGGGTGTTGTGGCGCAGCCTGGGAGAGGCCTATGTCCAGCAATGGACCGCGATAAGCTGAGTTGATTAAAATCCTGCATACAGATGCCCAAGTTGCTTGCTTAGTTTGAGGCCAATGTAATTGTTTTAGCAATAAAGTTTTTTATTAAATTCCAGTAGTATTCCATTCTATATATTTTTTAGAAAATGTAAAATTGTTGTCGGGCCCTGCGCGCTAACTTGATTTAAGAGCGTTGACAACGTACGGCATTTCATACAAACTTTCAACTTATATGTTAATCCTGGTTACCCCCTACCTAAAAAGACCTAAAAAGGATCTTCTTTTGTTTTACTTATGGACGCAGCTGTGGTCATCATGTGCACGGGATTTTGGGGTCGTCGGTGGCAGCGTTCACTTTGACTATATATGTCACAATACAATGTATTGAGACACAGAGGGCATGATAGGAGGTGAAGCACAGTTTGCGACACACTAACTCCACATACACACCTAGCTGCAATTCGGATTATTTCAGTAGATTGGTTTAGTAAGATAGCTATGAACCGCTTTCATAATAACTATAATACAGTTTAGGTTAGGTTTATCCCTAGGGATATACCTATATCACGGCTTTAACCAACTTACTGCAACATATACATATAGTTCTCCTTATCGATTGCAATGATGGTGACCTTGTGAAATTATTGAAATTGAAAATATTTATTTCAGACCAAACACACAGTTATTGATACAAGCCCATAATTATGTTAGTAGGTAGATAATTGTAGCTATAATATAGCTATAGAATTAAAAGGTAGTTTTTTTTTATATCATAAGGTATTTATTGGTAAATGTCGATCAAAAGGTGATATCAAAAAACTTCAAGGCTATAAAAGCGTATCATGAATTCGATTTACAAAATGTAGTTCCCTGATATCCCTGAGGACTTCAGGAGTTCTAACCTCCTTTAATACTTCCACATCCGATACTGAAAGCTTTGAAGAATGAATGTTTTATTCAAGAATATCCTTTGTAAAGGATTTTCTGTTTTATAAGTTTCTTTCGATTTACTGTTTGCGGTAAAAAACAGTTTGAAGGATTTATTTTCTGGCACATGACTTTGAGCCTCGGTCTTAATCGATTTATTTTATATTATTTACGGCCACATTCTAAAAATGTTGTTGATATTAAAAGTTTGCGTCTTAACACGCCTTCTGGCGATATGTGGGAGTACACGTGTACTCCCACATATCGCCAGACCCTTCGGGGAACACAGGCATGATGTTGTCTCATGTCATTTGTTCTCACTGCCCGTCTTTCAATACACTCGACTGTCAAAAACTCTTAAAATCAACAGTTTTTACCCAATTTGTATGCTTGTTTTTTTCGCGTAGGCCTGATGTTGACTCGCTTTTTGATAGATTAGGCTACAAATGAGAATTCACTGACGAATCGTGTAACAAAAGATATTAAAAACCGATCCGACTCGCGCACCGAGGGTTCCGTATAAATGTGTAGGTATGTAACAACAAAACGGGTTTCGGTTTTTTTCCTTTACTTGTGCTACATGATTTTGCTTCTTGCCAAATTTCATAATTCTAGGTCAACGGGAAGTACCATATAGGTTTTGATTCCCTAGCGAGTGTGGCATAAACGGAACATATTCGCCTGTATCTTTTGATTTCGTTGACTTAGAAGTTTGTTTTTTTGTCTGCTACAGCCCTGAGTATTTGATATTAATTTCAACATGATAACTAGGTGTTCCTGAGATAGAGTCTTGACAGACGGACAACGAAGTGATCTTATAAGGGTTCCGTCTTTCCTTTTGAGGTACCCTAAAAATAGCAGATTATTGACATGTACAACAACATACAGTAAACCAATACATCACAAAATCGATCGCTGAAACGTGTGTTTGATAAACAACAGTTTTGCTTTCGCTTCGGGCGCGATCGGGCACAATCGGGAACGCTCGGGCCAAAAGTTCTTTGATAAACTCCTTTTGAGAAAGGAAATTACCTTCATTCATCTTAACGAATGTAAGATCTTTTGTTGATTGATTTCCTACGTTAAATAGTTGGAATAAGGTTGAAAATTAAATGTGTAGAAAAATATTATTGGGATAATCTGAGGGCTCGAAATCTGCGATTGAGTGAAAATAACGCTGTTTTAAGGAAAATTAACGTGAAGCAATTTAATGTGAGTTATGTCCTTCACCTTGAGTTTTCCTAACAATGAGTTTTCTCCTAAAATATATATTTTGGTTCGCGGCAATTAAAGTAGGTATAGGCAACCTCATAATTTCTTAATCACCATAAGGCGGAATGTCACTTGCACTCGCTTGCACTTCATATTTTTGACTACATAAAATATCTTCTAACACTTGACTTACGAGGATGCGCTAGGTAGCCCGCAAAATTAAAATTTTCTTAAGTTTTTCTGCAATTTGCACGTTCATTTATAAATGAACGTGCAACTTATATAATCCTATTGATTGATTTTTGAAATATCATTAAATAGGATTATATATGTCCTTAGAGGGTTGTATTGATGATATTAATGATTATAATTCTGTAAATACATACTTGTTACGGTCGTGAATCATATTTTGTTCAGCATACAACCTGACACTGCTGCACTGACCAGAAAATTCAAAACTAGTAAAGCATTTACAAGGTCATACCATCAAAAAGTATAGTGAAGTAATAAGGATGTTTTTATCATCTAGTTAGTAGATAATCTGACCTCCACAACCCAGTTACTGAATACGATACCCCTTGGTAAGACTATTTGTAAGACTTTCGGGCTCCTGACTACCCGTAACGACTGTCAGATTCACGAATGAATACGTACCTATTGAAGAATATATAAATATTGGTATAATAAATAATTTATATATTTTGACTAGCTACGCCCCACGGTTTCACCCGCATACGTTACGATCCCGTGCGAATATCGGGATGAAAAGTATCTTATGTGTTAATCCTGGTTATAAACTATCTGTGTGCCAAATTTCATCCAAATCCGTTTGTTATTTTTGGCGTGAAAGAGTAACAAACATCCATCCACTCATCTATCCATACAAACTTTAGCGTTTTTAATATTAGTAGGATGATTGCAGAAGTTGCTTTTTTTATAAAAAATATTTAGCACTGATCTACGGGGCAATTGCGTTACTCACTAACAGTAGCAATTACCTTCATTTTGTACTGTTCAACAACATTCATTGCGTTATTTACATTGTGAGCAGACATTCGAACATAATTATGAAGCAATGGATTAGCAATATCCTTCACAAGGATTCAGATTGTGATTGATAGTGTGTTCTTCTCCACATGTACATAATACGCTTTGGAATGGGCAACTAGCTTCTTTCTGACTGACCGTCCTGTGTCCCCTTGATAATTCAAAAGTGCCTGTAATTGGTTTATTTGAAATAAATGCTTTTAGTTTGAGTTGCGCAATTAGGGTGCAGCTTTAATTAATTTCAAATTATTGCTAACTTCATGGCCTCATACTGTGGTTGAGTCATTAATCGTGTACGCCGAGTAACAATAACCACGTTATTTATATCAGCTACCTTTTAATAATACCCGATTTTCAACTCTATTTTATTGTTTTAAGAGTCTTTGAAGAATTGTAGCTTTGATTATATTTTACTGCTGGAAGTGATAGGACAAGTTATTTAATCTATATATATAAAATTCAAAGTCCTGACTGATTGATATATCAACGCACAGCCTAAGCCGCTGGTCCTAGAGACATGAAATTTGGAGGGTGTGTTCTTTGTGAAGAGTAGGTATCCACTAAGAAAGGGTTTTTCGGAGTTCCACCCCTAAGAGGGTGAAATGGGGGGATTTTTTTTGGATGGAAAATCTTATTCCTTGAGTTAATAAACTTGAAACTTGGCACCAATATAAAATGGCACAAATAAGAATAATGTGTATCAGGCTTTTTCGAAAATTAACCCTGGCGGGCTGAACAGGGGTAGTCAATTTTACAGGGGAAGATTTTACTGCATGGCTTGATTAACTGGAAAATGAGTACAAATAATCTTGGAGTAAGTTACGAATACATACCAAACGATTTTTCAAAATTCCACCTTTGTGGGGATGAAAAGCGGGAGACAATTTATATGAAAAATCTTATTTATTTTGTTAATAAACTTGAAACTTGGCCAGAATACTCGCCAAAGTAAGTAATAAAGTTTATTAATATAAGTTTTTCAAAACTACCGCTCAAAGGGGGATACAGGGGTGTTGAAGTTTGTGTGGAAGTAATTGAATGCGCGGTCCAATTGACTCAAAACTCAGTATTTATAATATTGACAGAAAATAATTAATAATAAATAAATAAATAAATAAATATCCCTGGACATTTCACACAGCACCATTTGTCCCAAGCTAAGCAACCTAATGCTTGTGTTATGGTAACAATATGGCTGATAAACTACTTATATACATTTTTTTTTTGTAAATACATACATATTATAGATAGAAAAACACCCAGACTCGGAACAAATACATGTAGGTCATACAAATATTTGTTCCGTGCGGGAATCGAACCCACGACACGCAGCGCAGCAGTCAATCGCTTAACCACTGCGCCAACCGTGCCGTCAAAGCCGTAAATAAGTATGTAAAGTGGTCGAAAATTGACCCCTGCCGGGGCAAAAAGGGGTAATTCGATTTTTAAGGGGACGATTTGAACTTGAAACGGTATGTTACATTCTCACACCTAAACCACTGACCGTTTGATTAGGCAAAGCGATAGATGGCATCCTGGGGAAGGACATACTTTGTATCCTGGTGGTACGTTCCCGTGGGATAATTTCCGACATCCACGCGGGCGAAGCCGCGGGCAGAAGCTAGTGACTTTATATGTTCGATTTGTATTTATGATAGTTTCTCGGAAACAATTAAATTTAACCTGTATATAAACAAAGTCTGTCTATGTGTTCATTGTAAAGTTATCGTAGGCACCAACATTCTAGAATAGTCAGCCTATAATGTTCTCACTGCTGGGACACAGGCCTCCTCTCTGTGAGAGGGAGTGGGCCTTAATCCACGGCCACCACGCGGGTCCAGTGCGGGTTGGTGTTGTCACATGTCTTCAAATTGGTTCTAGGACATGCCAGTTTCCTTACGATGTTTTCCGTCACTGTTTTGAGAGTGGTGGTGATGAAATCTATTACATTCACAAAGTAAAACGCCTGTCTGGGTTCGAACCGAACGAAAAAATAAAATAAGTTACATAGTTCCTAGAACGATAGTAGGTCGCGGGGTGCGCGCACGGCCGCTGTTTGCAGTTACCTCTTGTCGGAGTAACGCAGGTATGCGGGCACCCCTGCGGCGACTTACTAATAATTACAACAAACAATTCCATCATATCGATATGTTTGCTCTTTCTGCTGGTAGTTTCAAAAATATTGTACTCAAAACACTTGGTCAATAGTCATTTTAATATTAATTAAGATTTGCCTTCTAAGTTTTTGCTTTGTTTGCTAAATTTACTTTTGTTTTACTATATAACACAAGAAACGTTTTCTTTTCGTTTTTTAACTTAAATTGTTGTAGTTTGTAGGTTTTAGTTTAAATAGCATGGTGTGTAAAGATTATTATTTTTTATGTGTATTCCGTGGAAAATGTGGTTGGTTACACATTTGGACGTATCTTTTTGTATTTCTTCCTATAAAATGTAATGTGTCACTGTTTGTTTTCCCAAATAAATAAAATAAAAATAAAATAGAACCTACGACGTGCAACTCTTACGTCACAACCCTTGCCACTGGATCACCACTGACTATTATCTCATAAACTTCTAGTCTTGATTTTCAAAAACCTTAAATATCCAGACCATGAGAAAGAAGTTTCCTCTAACGTACACAGCTATGAGCAAGTATAACCAAGCCATGGTGTGGCGGGATCGTCCGAAAGGGTTACCGCTGCCCTGGAACAGAAAGGACTAAGGAAGGAACACGGGTGGGTTTTAGTCAGTAAGAGTCTGACACTCCCTTCCGCTCCACCCAGAGCTGGAGGGGTCATTTGATGATTTCCCATCCTCAAAAAAAAAAAAAAGGCCTTGGTGTGTCATTTTTTCTCCAAAGAATTTTGTTCACGTGTGTACAGATTTATATATAAATGATAATCTTTGTGTGGGATCTGTTGACAAAAGAAAAATAATAAAATTAATTATTTAGTCAACTCATCCCGCCGGATAAGTTCGAGCGGCCTCAGTTGACTAAATGACTACCGCAATTTGTTCTGAAACTGCGATAATCTCACAGTGAGGGAAACGGAGGGGTAGGGGTAAACAGAACCACTTAAGTCACCGAGAAGCTTGGGTGTTCTAGGGTTTAACCCACGTGGTCTAGGGTTTAACCCAAGTGGTCCAGGATTAAACCCTAGACCATCGTTGGCTTCCTTTTCCAAACTATGTTGGAGTCAGCTTCCAGTCTAACTGGATGCAGCTGAATACCAGTATTTTACATGGAGCGACTGCTATGTGACCTCCACGATCCAATTACAGTATAATACGATACTCCTTAGTAAGACTGGTTGTCAGATTTTCGGGCTTCTGACGACCCGTAACAACTGTCAAAGATCCACGAATGACAGCCGGGACCTACGGCTTCACGTGCTTTCCGAGGCACGAAGGGGTCTTGGTATGTAGTAGTAGCCTCAATTGAGATATGGAATTATATTTTGGGGCAATGCCACCGGTAAAGATATGGTATTTAAGTGCCAAAAAAGGTGCATAAGAGCTATTTATAATTTACAGACAACGGACCGCTGCAAACCGTTTTTTAAAAATACGTAAATATTAACTGTGCCGTCGCTGTACTTACATCTATGAAACGTCTATGTTCTTCAAAAATAATTCACATAAATTTGTTTTTTTTTTTATTTATCGGTCTACCAACGATTGTTTACACCAATTAAGGGCATAAAAAACAAGCAAAAACAGATAAACAATAGTGTACAATCACTAAACGGTAAACTCATCATGCAAAACGAAAGTTGTATGTACAGACGCCAGCACATCAAGCTACTACAATCTGTCAAATTTCTTTATTAGATTTTCAACTTTATCGCTAAAGCATTAGGGTTTAAGGTTAATTGGGAAAATTTGATAGTTTCGGGTAGCTTGACCTGCTGGCGTCTGTACGATACAGAAAAAAATTAAAAGAAAACTACCCTAATTTATATCAACCACAAGTATCCAAATTATTACATGTAATTTAGATCCTGAGACTGAGAACAAAGAAGAAAAAAAACAGAAAGGTAAATTAAGCCTTATCTAGGTTTTTTAAAGTCTTCGCTTTCAAACTGTTTAATGAGTCAAAGTGCAAGTCGATTAGATCGCTACAGTCATTAATTATCTTACTTAACCTCGCGACAGGGGAACTAGCGCACAAGACTGTTCTTCGGAGCGGTGGACAGAGTGGCGTAATTGGCTTACGAGGAATCCTTGAAGGCACACGAAATTTAAAAGAATTTAGTATCAGTGGGCAGTCAAGTTTATTTGCCATCACTTTGCACACAAAGTGATGGCCAATTAAATTGATTGAGTAACTAGTCAGCGCCGTTGTGATCGGTTACAAACAGTCGGATCCAGAACCACACTATACAGAACACAGAAAAAGTATTTTTTTAGTGGCTCCGAAGGTCTATAGTAAATTACCAAAATTTATAAGGAGTGAAGATAGTGTCCGCAAGCTCAAAAGTAAATTGTATTTATTTCTAATAGAAACGACGAAGAATTTTTAAATGATAAAATAGGACATTACCAGCCCTTTAATATAATTTACAATTGACATGCATGTAAAAATAAATAATAATTGACTTATTATTAATTAATATTACATTTAATTCACATACTTACAATATGATGAAATATGACATTACTAGCCCTTTATTATAATTTACCATTGCCATGAATTAAAAAATAAATTATAATTGATAATTTATGTATTAATAAAACATTTAATTGCCATTATTTACTTGAACGTGACTTTGTATAGTATAGATTCAGACTTATTACTGAAAAAACTAATATTTGTATACCAATTTTATTGGTAGGACATAGAGCTCGACCAAAATGTTAATTTAAGACCTTATTGTAATACCTGTGTTCACAAATAAATAATGATTGATTGATTTCTAAAGATGGTCACTCATCCACGGACCAGCCGGGGCAAACGTAGCTTAACCTGATCGATCGACCCGTGCGGCTGTTATTACTTAGCCAGAAGCCCCTCCTCGGTTAAACCCTAGTCCACTAGGGTTAAACCCGCACACAAACAAAAACACAACAAGCACTAGAGCAAGACCGTTTCCCACCGACATTCAGACGTGAAATAATCGCAGTTAAGTAACAACGTTCCTTGTTTACTTCCGATGCAATAAATCACTGTAATAAATCATATTTATCTGCTGACGTGTGCCGTCCAGCTTGATAGGGACAGATCTATTAATCTTTGAACACCTGGCTGTTTGATAAAGGTCAAAAATACTTTGGTTTGCCGAAAACATATTAAGCTAAAACGCCTGCCGAAAAGCACCGTGTGGGTAGACAAACAAACGGGACTGATGACCTGGGGAAGGTCATGGAAATCAAAGGAAACTGTTCAGTGTTGTTCTGGAGTACTTTTGGCTGAGATAATGATGATGGCTAAGGGTTTCTTCTTCTCGCTGCCACGACTGTATTTTCAGATCTTATTGGCTAAGGGATTACGGGCTTGTGCAGCCACACAACCCGCACAGCCGCTACTATTTTTAACTTTAACAGAACGTTAGGCTAATAATTAGTCAACATTTAATCAAAAAAATTCATACGTACTTACGTAGGGTCATAATTTCAAGGTTATTTTTTTCTTTTTATAGGGTTTCACGTTTATGCCTTTTTTGTTCTATTTATGGCTATTTTTTCAATCGTTTTTTTTTTAAATGTTTTTATACATAAGTTTTATAAGTGGAAACTTGTAATTGGTTTTTTTCTACATATTACTTCTGACTACTCGAATGGATTAGCTGTATTTTTTTTTTTTAATTAATAAAATAAAATAACTGGCGAAAGTAACACGCGTAATGTTTTATGTAACAACTATAAAAAGTCTAAAATAAAATGTCAAAAACAGGGTGCATAAATAGTCCACAGATATAACCTTAATTCGTAATCCGTACACATGCGTACATAAATCTCTTTAGCTAAGTTAAGGCGACAAATATATCACTTGCAATTAGGGTTGCCGGGTGTAAGGTGCTCGCTCAGACGAAATAGGATATGATTAGATAATTTGGGCTAGATTTTCGGTTGGTAAAGGGATATATATATATACAGGATGAAATTGAATAGGTGCGCCAAATTAAAACATCTAATGTGATATAATAATGAACATCGAGTGTGCACAGGAGCTCCACGACCTGATCCCACCATCGCCCTTTAACCACCGGACAACCAGACGTACTGCAGGGTCCACATTTGGTTGATATCCCGACGATGCATGCCCATTTGGCAATAAATAAATCATTTCTACGTGTTTTATGAAGAAAATTTAGAGCATGTCATTAAAGAAAGAGATGCACATACTTGTGCGTAAGCAAGCAATTTAGTGACGTCATCGTATGCCCTTTTCAACACGCTTTTATTAGCTTCACTTGTAACAAACTAATTATGTAACAAAATCTTAGAAGTCAATTTAAACCTACTTGTAATTTTATTATCGTATGGAAATAAAACTTCTATGTATAGTTTGGAAGACAAAACTATAATTTAGTATCTTGGAGCTGATCTGATGATGATGCCAGAAGGTGGTTAGTGGAACTCTTTAGTGGCTACTAGTAAACCTCTCGAGTTTGGGCTCATATGACATGATTTGACGAGTCTAATACATTGCACTTGGTGTCGAGGGTCTGATGATGGAGCCAGGAGGTGGATGGTGGAACTCTTCAGTGGCTACAAGTAAACCCCTCGAGTTTGGGCTCATATGCTTGATTTGACGAGTCCAAAATATTGCACTTTGTGTCGAGGTTCTTCCACTTTCCACTATGCACGTGCGGTCGAAATGTATAGAACAGTTTTTTTTATAACCCACGAAAAATTTAAATGCAGGGGGTCGAGAATCAAGTACTGAATCCATGGTAACTGGTTGCGCTTCGATGCTGCCACCTGTATAATACTTGGCAGTGATTTCATGTTGTTTTGTTTTTTTTCTATTGCTGTTCAAACCGTTGGCCCCAGCTGTCATTTGTGGATCTTTGACAGTCGTTACGGGTAGTTAGAAGCCCGAAAGTCTGACAACCAGTCTTACCAAGGGGTATCATATTACCCATTAACTGGGATGTGGAGGTCAGATAGGCAGTCGCTCCATGTAAAATGCTGCTCCATGCTGGTATTCAGCTGAATCCGATTAGGCTGGAAGTCAACCCCAACATACAGGACGTGACGGCACGGTTGGCGCAGTGGTTAAGCGATTGACTGCTGCGCTGCGTGTCGCGGGTTCGGTTCCCGCACGGAACAAATATTTGTATGACCTACATGTATTTGTTCCGAGTCTGGGTGTTTTTCTATCTATAATATGTATGTATTTACAAAAAAAAAATTGTATATAAGTAGTTTATCAGCCATCTTGTTACCATAACACAAGCATTAGGTTGCTTAGCTTGGGACAAATGGTGCTGTGTGAAATGTCCAGGGATATATTATACATAGTTGGGAAAAGGCATGGCAGATGATGGCTCGAACACAGCACCTCTCGATCTACCTATTATGTTTTTTACCCAAACGCGTTTCTATGTATTTTTAGCGACATTGTCAGCCCTGCAAACTATAAATTTCTGTCATGACCCAAGGCTCTGTTTACCTGTTCTTGACTTAAATGGGTTGAAGATACATTAAGGTCCGTCTGGGGACTAGAGGTATGATATATTGGGCTCACTCTGATAGTATAGCCACAGGCTATGTTATGGCCTACGTCTCTGATAACCGTGCCTACTGGGACATTTGTCTAGTCCGTGGAGTTATAATATATAATTATTATTATTTATTTATCTCAGACATAATTCTAGTCCATACACTTATACATTTAAATTATAAACTATTTTACATTTTAAACGGATAAAAACCTAAAATTAAATTAATTATGATTTATTGTGTATTTTATTTTTTATATCGGTGTAATATTAAATTTTTATGTCTTGATTTTGGTATATTTATTTTTAAACCATCCAGGAGAGTGCAACTTAGAAAAATGTACAGACACACTTTGAAAAAAAATGTACAGACCCATATTTCCAAGGCGCGGTTTATACGCAACAAGCTTTCATAGTGTATACAACAGTGTTGTTATGACCGTGTCTAATACACACGGCGAATAAACCTTTGTTTTTCAAGGCAAGAAAAACGTGTGTGTAAAAAGGCCCTGACTGGCTCGTTTTTGTTGACCATTAGGAATACAAAAAGGGAGCGCCATCTGCCCAGCCTTTCCTCAACTACGTTGGGGTCGGCTTCCAGTGTGAACGGATGCAGCTGAATACCTGTATTTTACATGGAGCGACTGCCTACCTGACTTCTACAACCCAGTCATTTGGTAATACGATATTAGTAAGACAGCTGTTTGTCAAACTTTCGAGATTCTGACTACCCGTAACTACTGTCAAATATCCACGAATGACCGCCGGTACCAACGGCTTAACGTGCTTTCCGAGGCACGGAGGGGTCTCGGTATGTAAAGATGGTCACCCATCCTCAGACCAACCGTGGCATGCATAGCTTAACCTGATCGATCGACCTGTGCGACTGTTATTATTTAGCCACGGCCCCCGTCAACTAAGTTTAATATGAATGCAAATGTTCCAGCAGTTGTGCCTCCAAGCCTGTGCTCCAACTGCTCCATGTAGACATGGGCGAAATAGCTCAGTGAAAAGAAAAAGAGTGATTAGCTCTTTCACTCTAAAGAGCTATATCACTCTTCTATAGCTCACTAGCTCTTCTGTAGCTCAGTGATTAGACGCCGACTGTTAGCTCATTTGACTCTCTCCGCACGCGCGTCGAAGGAGACGGGTCGGCTCGCTCAATAGTCAATAGCTCTTTGGAAGTTTGAACTCTTTGTTACTCACTGGCGCAGTAGCTCTTCAGTTCTCAGACGCCGACTGTTAGCTCATTTGACTGACGCCGTACGCGTATCGAAGGAAACGGCTTGGCCCGCTCAATCAAGTCATTGTATTTCAATTTTCAATAGCTCTTTGGTGGAAGTTACTCTCTTTGTTACCGTTGTTTAGTTTATTATCACGCGTAGCGATAAAAAATTTTTTTTTCTTTTTTTATGGCTGTGTTTGGTTTTGCTGAAGTACTGAGCTAGTGAGTCTGAGTTAGCTAACTGATTTAGTGAGATAACCAGCGAGCGAGTGAGTGAGCGAGAGCTACGTCAATCGAAAAGAGCTAGCTCTTTTCTATCACTCGCTCACGAGCTACCCATGTCTAGCTCCAAGCAGCTGCCATTTGCCAGTTGCCATGCCATGACTAAAACTATCCTCCTTATCATAATGATAAATTATAAAAGTTTTTGTTACTCCCCGTGACACTCTACTCATTAGTCAAAAACTAAAAAAAAACGGTTTAGTTTTATTGCGAAAGTTTAATTTATAGTGGTCAAGTTTAATTAATTGAGCTCTCTAGTCTTTTTTGCAAAATAAGTTACAATTAATGATAGGTCCTAAACAAGGTACCTACCAACCCACACTGGGCCCGCGTGGTGGATTACGGCCCGCTCCCTCTTACCGACAGAAAGCCTGTGTTCCAGCAGTGGAAACATTATAGGCTGACTATGCTATTTATTATTTACAAACATAAAAAAAAATACTGAGTAAGTTATCATACGAGTATAGAACCATCCTGCTCATCAATAGAGGCTATTCTTTAAATCCCATGCCAAGTACCAATATAATCTTATGTCTATAAAAAGCTAGCACAATTCCTCACAGAAATAAAGAAACATTAGCAGCTTAGCTCAGTTCTGTTCAGTATACAAAACGTAGAAAACCTTAGTGACGAGGAAAAAATGTAAATTTTCATGAATAGGTTTCACCTTTTAAAGTAGCCAGCTCGAGTACAAGTCGACACTTATTTAAAAGAGGCAAGAACTGTATTATATTAAGAGTTCTGAAGTAGGAAATTGCATTTTATTTGGCGTATGAATTATTTATCGGCAGATGTAACTGTGGGTTCGAAGAACTTTGCATCTTTTTTGTGGCGTGAACTTTGTGCAGGAAATATAAGCCAGTTAGGTGAATAGGCAGTGAGGGGCTTGTGGCTAAGTAATAACAGCCGCACGGGTCGATCGATCAGGTTAAGCTACGCTTGCCGCGGTTAGTCCGTGGATAAGTGACCATATTTACATACCAAGACCCCTGCGTGACCCCTGCGTGACCCCTGCGACTGCCTATCTGGCTTTTCCCTTTGGTCACACTGGTTGTCAGATTTTCGGGCTTCTAGCGACCCGTAACGACTGTCAAAGTTCCACGAATGACAGCCGGGACCAACGGCTTAACGTGCTTTCCGAGGCACGGAGGGGTCTTGTTATGTAAAGATGGTCACCAATCCACGGAACAACCGCGGCAAGCGTAGCTTAACCTGATCGATCGACCCGTGCGGCTGATATTACTTAGCCACGAGCCATAATGACCATTTTATGAAATTTAATTTTAATGGCTATTCAGTTTATTTTATTTAAATGTTTGCATTTAATGTTAATGTATTTATTTCTTTTTAATGATCTAATGAACTTTAATATATTTTATTTCAATAAAGATGTAATAAATTGCAAGAATTTGAAGTATTTTTGATTTGTAATAAACAAATCATTTTTTTAATGAAATTTACATTTTAATTGGCCTTAGGGCTAAGTTTTCAATCGACAGATAATTTTTATTCGTGGAATAAGGCTGCCATCAGACGGACTGCATCGCAGCAACCGCGCGCAGTCGATATATTCAAATGCATGCAGCAACTGCAGTCGGATCTGACTTTGCGCAGTTGACGCCACGCATCTAGCCCCGGAGCTCCGTGTAAGATTTGACGTCGAAATGGAAGCACAGACGTTACTTCTCTTACTGTATGCGGTTAGCGTTAGACAGCATTGCGTCGACACTATACGACTGTAGCCGGCCGCGTAAAGTTGACCTCACGACTGTATGCAGTTAACATTGACTTCACATGACTGCAGCCGACCGCGTGAAGTTGATATCATGACTGAACGAAGGCGAACGTACAACTGCATGCAGTTGAATATATCGACTGCGCGCGGTTGCAGTGATGCAGTCCGTCTGATGGTAGCCTTAAATTGACGTCCGACAGATTTTGTATGGAAATACTGTCCAGAATTCAAAATTGTACCTCGGATAAAATTGTCTGGCGTTGGAAAAATCAGTAAACAAATGAATTGGAATATGCAAATCACAAATTAATGAATTACCTATTTAATCCCCCTCTCACCGAGAGGAGGCCTGTGTCCCAGTAGTGGGAACATTATAGCCTGATTAATGTATGTTATGTAACTCTATTTAATATTAGACTCACGGATAGTTAATCCACGTGTTTTAATCAAGACACGAGCCCCTCCTTCCCCTTTTAATTACTCAAACCAAAGCTCAATACTTAGGCCAGAACTCCCTTGGGCAATAAAACAGACGTTAACATGGATATCTTTTGCCAGAATTAGGCAAAGTCGAAGAACCAACGATGGATGCCAGCAGCTATGAAATATTAATCTCTAGGGGAAATGTTGTACACTGGCGAGCAGAGATATCTGCAAACGAGTGTGATTTGTTTTTGGAAACGGCTAAAATATTTTTTCTTGTTATACCCTGTCCAGTAGGGTTACCCGTTTTTTGACAGCTGCCTTAGAACATTTCTATTCCAGATTACGTAAAAGTTAACTTAAAAATATTTAAATATATATAAATATTAAAATATTCAAAATATTCCAACCTGATTGGGAGTTATATATTCGAGCCGTTTTGGGTTGAAACACTAGGGCCATGGGGTGTCGAGGTGTGCCGAGTGCCCACTTGGTTTTTCGAGATATCGGCAAGTGGTTAGTCAACTCTTCACATGACCAGAGGGCTGGCCTGTTTCTTGGCCAAAGAATTAGTATCGCCATAGAACGTGGCAATGCTGCCAGTCTGTTAGGCACTGTTCCTGTTGACAGCGATGCGGACGAATTTTTTGATGCCCTATGATTATTTTGCTTATGTTTTCCCATGTACATATCGTTATTCGAATGTTAGCTTATATAATGTAAATATCTATACTAATATATTAAAGTACCCTATATCATATCATTTGAAACGGAACGTCACGAAAAAGGAATAAAAAAATGCGTAATTAAATAAATATATAAACTGTCTTATCTTATTGAATTATCTTATTTATGACTTCTTACAGGCATTATAATACCGCACGTGTATCAGTTTTGACAAAAAAACAATGAGTATTCCATCTGTCAAAAAACGGTTTACCTAATGGACAGGGTATAAAAAGAAAATAATGATCATGATTCTCCTGCCCTCATTCCAATTTATTTGGGGTCGGCACGACATGTCTTTTCCTTCCATACTTCTCTATTAGTCGTCATCTTGGTAGGGAGCTAGTTGAATCATGATGATATATTTTTTTTTTTTTTTTTTTGGATGGTAAATCATCAAATGACCCCTCCCGCTCTGGGTGGAGCGGAAGGGAGAGTCAGACTCTTACTGACTAAAACCCACCCGTGTTCCTTCCTTAGCCCTTTCTGTTCCAGGGCAGCGGTAACCCTTTCGGACGATCCCGCTACCCTGGTATGATGATATAACTTTCAACTTCTTCTTTTTATAACTTCCCTGTTGGTCTCATGGTCACAAGCCTATAATGTCCCCACTGCTGGGACACATGCCTCCTCTCAGTGAGAGGGAGTGGCCCTAATCCACCACGCGGGCCCAGTGCGGGTTGGTAGATATCACATGTCTACGATTTTTTGGTTCTAGAACCCCTTTGGTTTCTCACGATGTTTTCCTTCACAGTTTTGAGAGCAGTGGCGATGAGATAATTTACACAAAGTAAAGCGCCTGACTAGGTTCGAACCTACGACCTAAGTCGTAAGTCGCAGCTGTTACCACTAGGCCACCATTGCTCTATACAAGCTGTTGTTTTGCATCCTCGTCAAATTTCAGGAGGCTGTTATGAAAGACATAAATAATCTAATCTTAAATAAATATAACTCAAAGGTGACTGACTGACTGACATAGTGATCTATCAACGCACAGCCCAAACCACTGGACGGATCGGGCTGAAATTTGGCATGCAGGTAGATGTTATGACGTAGGCATCCGCTAAGAAAAGATTTTGATCAATTCTACCCCCAACGGGATAAAATAAGGGATGAAAGTTTGTATGAATGTTTGTTGTTTGTTGTCAAACTATACTTCTTAACGCGAGCGAAGCCGCGGGCAAAAGCTAGTCAAATAATAAATTATAAAAATCCCTGGTAAATAATGAATACATACTTGTTTTTTTAGGTATTTAAGTTTGACAGTATTTCACAATATACCACTTTCATAGAACAGAATCGCGTTATGGTATCGTATAAGCGGCCGCGTTTTTATGTGTGTGTAAAAGGGCAGTTACAGTGCGGTCTTGCACAGGCCACGTTTTATAATGCGTGTCTCACACATGCCGATTTCCGAAAATTAGAAAAAAAATATCTACTTATTTTATTATTGATTCGTGTCGAGAATCAGTAGCATAGTTACCTCCTTGAATTTGTATGAATGTTGTTAATATGATTTAATAAAAGATCTACAAATAATGCCGAAATACTCACTTTATTTAGGAACAAGCAGACATTTTTCATTTGTCTAGTACAAATAATAATCATAAACTGTTTGCTAGCGATAAACAGAAAGTAAATAAAAGAGCAACGTCTATTGTTTTATTTATTGATTAAATTTATTGTCTGAGCCATCTCCGAACCCAAGTGGGAAGATGAAAGTCGAACGTCATAAAGTGGGGCTACCTCGACGGAATGGCAGCAGGGTAGATAGATAGATAAAACATTCATTTAGTGCACACAAAAGACATACAGGCACAACAAAAGTACAAATAAATGCTAACAAATTACATGAATATGACAGAGAAGATACGTGTCTGACGTGTACCTCGTTATCATCAGCCGTATTTTAATTACTGTGGGAGTGTATGGGTGCTGATGGTTACTGCGCAATAGAAAAACCGTTTACTGTTTAAATCAAATTATAATTTTACGAACAAATTAATCACACACGACACACCTAGTTACGGAACGTGAGACAGTTTCTGAGCACATGTTGTCCGTAGAATGTCCTATGTTCATGAGTCTGCTCCATC
Organism: Apamea crenata; assembly: GCA_949629185.1. NCBI lineage: Eukaryota > Metazoa > Arthropoda > Insecta > Lepidoptera > Noctuidae > Apamea > Apamea crenata. The sequence goes on from OX451375.1 coordinate 4,122,465, forward strand.
CGTTCCGGAAATGACGACCCACAGTGCTACTAATAAAGGAGATGGAAGCAAAACTAAGATCTACCTTGACGAAGCTTGAGGTTTCTGATGTTACATGTAAACAGCTGCTGTGTGAAAGGGAAGACAGCGAGGTGGAAATAAAGCTCATTAATGACAAGAACACTGAGCTTAAGAACCAGCTGACTGAATTACATGTACAGCATATGGACTATCTGAACTAGAACGGGAATTAAGCAAGGCCCACAACACAATAAGTGCTTTGGAAACTCTCAAAGCCCGTGAAAAGTCTGCGATCACCTGCAGTCTTTATGATGAGTTGGTTGGTAGCGGGTCCGGTCCCATATGACTGTGTTGAGCCAGTTGTAACAATATATTTAACTGATGATACTATAATTCAAAATAAATTGTTTACTGTCACATTATGTTTAAAAAATGTATTAAAATTAATAGATTAATTACAAAAATCTTTAAAACGACAAAAAGTAAAGTCTTCTGGGCACGTTTCCGGATGACAACGATGCGGACGAGTAACTATCCCTTTGTTTTTGTATTTATTTATTTAGTTTGTTAGTCTTTTAATTTAAATTAATCTTAATTAATCTCTTAAGATTATGAAAATAAATTATTCTGTTTCTCAAAACATTAGGTTTTCTAAAAAAAAAAACACGAGATAATTTCGAGATAAAACTTATTTCAAGAATTTGTTTATGTCTTGAAAAGTGATTTCTAAAATTAGTACCTAACTCTAATTGGCTTTTTTGTTAGGTACATAAGAGGTATTTATATTATTATGAATTGAGTAGCAGTGCCCCGCGGTTTCACCCTTATTAGTATCGAACCCGTGGGAATATCGGAATAAAAAGTATCCTATGTGTTATTCTGATGTATAAGCTATATTACTGTAAAGTTTCATCAGAATCCGTTCAGTAGTTTTTTCGTGAAAGAGAAACATCCATCCATCCATCCATCCTCACAAACTTTAGCGTTTATAATATTAGTAGAATTTTTTTTTTCTTTATTAAAAAAGAACCAGGGACGGCTTGTGTAAAGTACCATCAACACTATTCCAAGTTTTAAAATAATTATCACGTAAAAAAATAAGTGAGACTAAAATTGCCGAGGCTTGTTCTTTTTAATAAAGGATAAAATTAAATTAAAAAAAAGGTACATTACGTCATCGTCGGCATCTAAGTACTGGAAGACGAGATGTCGGTCGTCCGGCGGCGAGATGGGCAGAGGACATTGTTACCATCGCGGGCAAAACCTGTATGAGGCTGGCACAGGAGCGTGGGGATTGGCACAAGAGAAGACAGACCTGTGGCACAGGAGCGTGGGGATTGGCACAAGAGAAGAGAGGCCTGTGGCACAGGAGCGTGGGGATTGGCACAAGAGAAGAGAGGCCTGTGGCACAGGAGCGTGGGGATTGGCACAAGAGAAGAGAGGCCTGTGGCACAGGAGCGTGGGGATTGGCACAAGAGAAGAGAGGCCTGTGGCACAGGAGCGTGGGGATTGGCACAAGAGAAGAGAGGCCTGTGGCACAGGAGCGTGGGGATTGGCACAAGAGAAGAGAGGCCTGTAACACAGGAGCGTGGGGATTGGCACAAGAGAAGAGAGGCCTGTAACACAGGAGCGTGGGGATTGGCACAAGAGAAGAGAGGCCTGTAACACAGGAGCGTGGGGATTGGCACAAGAGAAGAGAGGCCTGTAACACAGGAGCGTGGGGATTAGCACAAGAGAAGAGAGGCCTGTAACACAGGAGCGTGGGGATTGGCACAAGAGAAGAGAGGCCTGTAACACAGGAGCGTGGGGATTGGCACAAGAGAAGAGAGGCCTGTAACACAGGAGCGTGGGGATTGGCACAAGAGAAGAGAGGCCTGTAACACAGGAGCGTGGGGATTGGCACAAGAGAAGAGAGGCCTGTAACACAGGAGCGTGGGGATTGGCACAAGAGAAGAGAGGCCTGTAACACAGGAGCGTGGGGATTGGCACAAGAGAAGAGAGGCCTGTAACACAGGAGCGTGGGGATTGGCACAAGAGAAGAGAGGCCTGTAACACAGGAGCGTGGGGATTGGCACAAGAGAAGAGAGGCCTGTAACACAGGAGCGTGGGGATTGGCACAAGAGAAGAGAGGCCTGTAACACAGGAGCGTGGGGATTGGCACAAGAGAAGAGAGGCCTGTAACACAGGAGCGTGGGGATTGGCACAAGAGAAGAGAGGCCTGTAACACAGGAGCGTGGGGATTGGCACAAGAGAAGAGAGGCCTGTAACACAGGAGCGTGGGGATTGGCACAAGAGAAGAGAGGCCTGTAACACAGGAGCGTGGGGATTGGCACAAGAGAAGAGAGGCCTGTAACACAGGAGCGTGGGGATTGGCACAAGAGAAGAGAGGCCTGTAACACAGGAGCGTGGGGATTGGCACAAGAGAAGAGAGGCCTGTAACACAGGAGCGTGGGGATTGGCACAAGAGAAGAGAGGCCTGTAACACAGGAGCGTGGGGATTGGCACAAGAGAAGAGAGGCCTGTAACACAGGAGCGTGGGGATTGGCACAAGAGAAGAGAGGCCTGTAACACAGGAGCGTGGGGATTGGCACAAGAGAAGAGAGGCCTGTAACACAGGAGCGTGGGGATTGGCACAAGAGAAGAGAGGCCTGTAACACAGGAGCGTGGGGATTGGCACAAGAGAAGAGAGGCCTGTAACACAGGAGCGTGGGGATTGGCACAAGAGAAGAGAGGCCTGTAACACAGGAGCGTGGGGATTGGCACAAGAGAAGAGAGGCCTGTAACACAGGAGCGTGGGGATTGGCACAAGAGAAGAGAGGCCTGTAACACAGGAGCGTGGGGATTGGCACAAGAGAAGAGAGGCCTGTAACACAGGAGCGTGGGGATTGGCACAAGAGAAGAGAGGCCTGTAACACAGGAGCGTGGGGATTGGCACAAGAGAAGAGAGGCCTGTAACACAGGAGCGTGGGGATTGGCACAAGAGAAGAGAGGCCTGTAACACAGGAGCGTGGGGATTGGCACAAGAGAAGAGAGGCCTGTAACACAGGAGCGTGGGGATTGGCACAAGAGAAGAGAGGCCTGTAACACAGGAGCGTGGGGATTGGCACAAGAGAAGAGAGGCCTGTGGCACAGGAGCGTGGGGATTGGCACAAGAGAAGAGAGGCCTGTGGCACAGGAGCGTGGGGATTGGCACAAGAGAAGAGAGGCCTGTGGCACAGGAGCGTGGGGATTGGCACATGAGAAGAGAGGCCTGTGGCACAGGAGCGTGGGGATTGGCACAAGAGAAGAGAGGCCTGTGGCACAGGAGCGTGGGGATTGGCACATGAGAAGAGAGGCCTGTGGCACAGGAGCGTGGGGATTGGCACAAGAGAAGAGAGGCCTGTGGCACAGGAGCGTGGGGATTGGCACATGAGAAGAGAGGCCTGTGGCACAGGAGCGTGGGGATTGGCACATGAGAAGAGAGGCCTGTGGCACAGGAGCGTGGGGATTGGCACAAGAGAAGAGAGGCCTGTGGCACAGGAGCGTGGGGATTGGCACAAGAGAAGAGAGGCCTGTGGCACAGGAGCGTGGGGATTGGCACAAGAGAAGAGAGGCCTGTGGCACAGGAGCGTGGGGATTGGCACAAGAGAAGAGAGGCCTGTGGCACAGGAGCGTGGGGATTGGCACAAGAGAAAAGAGGCCTGTGGCACAGGAGCGTGGGAATTGGCACAAGAGAAGAGAGGCCTGTGTCCAGCAGTGGTTGACGTCGGGTTGTTGATGAAAAAACAAAAAAACAGAAACTGAAGCTGACTTAAATTATCTTTTGATACCATTATCAAAAGATAATTTAAGTCAGCTTCAGTTTCTGTTTTTTTGTTTTTTTGAAGTGAAAACTTCTTTAGCGGCGTTGTGCACTTTTTTGTGATGGGTAAAAAATGTTAAACTCGCGTCAGGACACGTGACCTGATCAAAATTTCGTAAGACGGAGCTCGCGTCAGGACACGTGACCTGATCAAAAATTTTTAAGACGGAGCTCGCGTCGGGACACGTGACTTGATCGAAAATTCGTAAGATGGAGCTCGCGTCAGGACACGTGACCTGATCGAATATTCGTAAGACGGAGGGAGAGTAGACCGCATTCCAAAATATCAAAAAAGCACAAGGTTAATATTCAAGTTTTCACTTCTGCCGGCACTTGCCACTGTTTTTTTTTTGTGCTGGTACAATTTTTCGGCCACACACCGCACTGCATTGAAATTCCTCGTAAATGTTTCATGTGCGGCGGTGAAAGGAATTCAATTTAAGCTCACTGTTTTGTATATAACTGTGCTCGTGCTAGATGTTTGGTTAGATTGTTAGGTTTTCTTTGACAACATCATGCCAGTATTCACCCAAGGGTTAGGCGGGTGTACATATAGTACACCCACGTCGCATGTCAAACTCAAACTCAAATCATTTATTTCAATTAAACCATTTACAGGCACTCTCTATGGAGAAGAACGGGCAAGAAACTCCAAGGACACTCTTTTAAATCAAGATATTATTACAAAATCCTGGGTACAGTCACGAGCACCAATATGTCAACACTTGGCAACTTTCAATTGCATAAAGACGACTGTATACATACTTTTGCTCGTGACTGTACATTATTCTTATTGCTTATATATGTTAGAATGAATGTAAGTGAATGTAATAGAGGACCAGCCTACTGCCATGAACCCTGTAGTGCTACTCTGTAAAAAAACTCCAACCAAGTTGAATTGAGTTTTAGGGTGAGTTTCACCTTCACCTTCATTGTCAACTGTCACTGTTGGCCGCTCATTTCACCTAAGTTTTCGCGGTGAGTTTTTATCACGGAATAGATCCAGACTCTGGGAAGCTACTGAGAAATTCTAGTTGGAAAAATCCAATAATACTTTCCCTGACCCGGGAATCAAACCCAGGACCTCATGCTCAGTAGTAGCGCTTGCGACCACTAGACCAGCGGTAGATAAAAGAGTTTTTTCTTTTGATATTTAGTTAGGAGGGTTTCGAGATGAAAAGAGTATTCAGGAAACGGGTCTGTTTTTAGAAAGTGGAACTAAATAGATACTGTGCTACTGTATGTTATTTGACGGCACGGTTGGCGCAGTGGTTAAATGATTGACTGCTGCGCTGCGTGCCGCGGGTTCGATTCCCGCACGGTACAAATATTTGTATGACCTACATGTATTTGTTCCGAGTCTGGGTGTTTTTCTATCTATAATATGTATGTATTTACAAAAAAAAAATTGTATATAAGTAGTTTATCAGCCATCTTGTTACCATAACACAAGCATTAGGTTGCTTAGCTTGGGACAAATGGTGCTGTGTGAAATGTCCAGGGATATTATTATTATATTATTATTATTCTAACAGGAAGTACTAGGCTTGCATGAATTCACGATATACGAGTATTTCAATCATTAGTATTATGCTTTGGCACACATATAGCTTATTACGAGTATAACCTGGATTAACACATAGTATACTTTTTATCTCAGTAATACGTTTCCATGGGATGATTTCCAAGCTCCACGCGGGCAAAACCGCGGGTGAAGCCGCGGGCAAAAGCTTGTAAAATATAATTTTAAGAACTACAAAAAAAAATGTTTAAATAATTATGTATCGATATATTTCATGTTTGAAAATCGCCTTAACCACAACATTACACATAAATAAAAACATATTCCGAGCATTATAATATCCATATATAAAGGAATGAAGGAGATATGCCCCGGTAGTTGAAAATGTGTCAGAACTCCATGTCGCATAACTAGCTGGCCGCAAGAAGCAGCGGCCGTACCATGCGATGCACTGCATAAATAAAGTATCGTATTGTGACTTTTACATTGCTTGTCTAGTCACTTAGCGATATACTTCAGTCGTATATACCTACTATTTGCTAGGTTATAGGCTGTTGGTTAAGGAGCAATGTATTTACTGCGAAAATAGTACAGTCGCTGCGATATTAGAAAACAAAATTAACGTGGTAAGCAAGAAATATTTTACAATTTGTTGTTTTTCATGATTTTAAAGACAAATAATAGTAAAATACTTTTATTTATATATGGTAAGTGATTCCATGATTTACAAAGTTTTGGTTTTGGCTTCGGTTTTTACAAGAAAACAAACACAAATACGGCATTCTTATATTTTTTCACGATCACGGTCGAAAGCGCACTAGTTCGCGGAGACGGCCATTGGACTAGAACATGGTCATTTTGAACATACCGCGACGACACAGACACGCCTTGCCACTTCTCCTGTTGTTTACATTTCTATGATAATATCAATCGCATTATGACCGGACCGTCCAACAACAGCCACCAATGCTCCATTGTTCATAAAACAACAAATACAACTCCGTTCCCGCCAAAACAACCGAATTCGCACATAGCGCGCGTAATTAACCCGCCATATTAACATGCCGCCATTTTGGTTTAGGCCGCAATCCAAGGCCATTTTATGAAACAAAAGCATTGGCCTGTTATGGCCGGCGATTTAATCAATGTTTCGTGATGGCGGCCAGTTTGTCAGAAGATAACTGGGTTAGAGATGTGTGTTTTGCATTTGAATAGAAAAGGAATTTATACTATCTGTGGAAATTCCAGTTGGGTAGCCCGACTATCAATCTTCTTGATTTTGTTCTTTTTTATTGTTTGTATTTCCTGTGTGTGTCCCAATTAAAATATTTTTTTGGCAATACATAACCTTCTTGGGGTCTGCCAAACAGCAATAGAGCGCGGCATTTAAGGCGTTAAACGAACTGACAGAATACGAAACACCACGCTGCGGTCCAAAACGGGGATCCTAGACGAAGGGAAAAGCCTGCCAAGCTGAAATGGGATTGGGCGGGTCTCGTCAGCCGCATGCATAGTGACCACTGAGCATCAGTCTCCACACGGTGGGTGCCTGAGGATGGACTACGCCACCGATGCCGGCCCAGGAAGAGGTGGCGAGACGACCTAGACGCGTACTGAAAGGGTTGGATCGAGGTGGGGCTAGAAAAGGATACATGGAAGGATATGGGAGACGCCTTTACTCAGCATTGGAACAGTGTAGGCTAAATAAAATACAAATAAACCTCCTTTTTATCAAAGTCAGTTAAAAAGGAAAATGTATAATCGTAGCACGTTCCATTATTTCTGCCTTTCTTTCCACATAGAAAAGGTGTGCATAGGGAAAATCCCAGCACCCTAATTGCGTAACACACGATGACAGTTTGATTGATTCACTTTGACAGTTCAACAACATTCATTGCGTTATTTACGTTGTTGAGCAGACACATGACACATTTTTTGAACATAGGTATATGATGAAGCAATGGATTAGCAATATCCTTCAAAATGATTCAGTTTCAGATTGATTGTGTGTTACGCAATTAGGGTGCAGTTTGAACAGTAAATACTTGGGTTAAAGTCGGGGTAAAAGATTCTCTGAAAATAAACATCAAACCCTATCCAACGATATCCCACACTGTGGGAAGGACGAAAAAAAATTATCATCCCCACTTTACATGCAGGGGAGGTACCCTAAATAATTGTTTTTTTCAAAATTACCCCAACATAGTTAAGAAATAACCACGAGCCTCCCCCCCCCCCCGACTTCAAACCTTATGAAATCGAACTTACTAGGCTCGCATCCAAAACTTAATAAAACAATCTGTAGGTACCTGTAGCCAGTACGTAGGTGTATAATTTTCCTCCGAAAACTATACACTAACGTACCGGCTACATACTGGGTATTGAATTACTACTAATTCAATCAAATAACACGAGGCATCAAATGAAATATAAAACATGAATAATTGTTATGGGAATTGGAGATAAATTTCACTTCCCATTACCACGAAAAACTAATTTAATCAATCAGTATTTCCCTACAGACCGTAACGTGCAAACTAGGTACAGTTCAAATTCAAATTAATTTATTCACATTTAAATAGAGTTATTACAATCGATGGTTTATCATGTAACATTATTCGGTCTTATATTCTATTTAGCCTGTGGTAAGGCATGTGAAGTTTATTTTGTCTAATATGTATACTATAAACAGATGGAAACCCCAGTTCTTTTATTTATATTAATTCATCCTTATTATTAGCAGAATTCCCAGAAAATTACATTCAAACATCACATCATCTGCCTAGCCTTTTCCCAACTATGTTGGGGTCGGCTTCCAGTCTAACCGGATGCAGCTGAATACCAGTATTTTACATGAAGTGATTGAAAGAAAGAAAGTAAATGAGCCAGTTACTGAGTATACACTTGGTACTGAGAGCGCCTGCCGGTATCGCATTACCCAGTTACTGGGTTGTGGAGGTCAGATAGGACTTACATCCGGAAGACTTCCTCGTAACATAAGGTACAGTTGAAAAGCAGCGTCAGGCATTAGTTGTCTGACATTTATGCTGAATTAGGCCTATTTGGCGCAGCCGTGAGGTACACAATACTATTTAAAGTTTTTTTTATTTTGGGGGATTCGTGTGCCTGGACAAACAAACTCATTTACTTTCTTTCTTTCAGTCACTTCATGTAAAATACTGGTATCCAGCTGCCGGTTAGACTGGAAGCTGACCCCAACTTAGTTGGAAAAAGGCTAGAGGCAGATTGGTTGACTGATTAAGTCCTATACCTTTAGGTATAGTCTCTAATAAAAATCTTAACCTCAGTGCCATTACTTCTTACGCAACATGAAACATGTTGTTTATTAACAAAAATAAAATCTGTAAATTACCAAAGATTTTCATAACTTTAAAGAACTGCCTTTTTGCAGCTCCCAGCGAAATAAATATTTTTTTCTCGAGCCCGGATATTATGACATTTTGCAAAAATATAAATTATCCGTTATCCTGTTTGAGTTTAAAATGTATGAAGTGTTGTGATGGACCTTTTCAGTGTCAGCTAATTTGAATTTTTTGGCAATCCGTTTTGCTCTGGTGAATTTAAAATAAAACAACACGATTATTAGCTCATTTTTAAAGAAAAAAAGGAATTACATACACACAACACACACACATTACACAACACATACATTACACACATTATTACATTACATTTGCGGTCAATATGACGCAGAGAAAGAACACAAAAACGAAAAAAGAATAAGTTGGGGGAAACTATGCGTCACATCCACGCCAAACGGTCATCGCTCAAGATAATGCTAAGACCCTGTGCGAGACAGAGCCCCAGCGCTGGTTTTCAGCGACAGCTGGCGTTGACGTGATGACAATGCAGCTTACGATAAGATAAAAAAATGACTACTTTTATCCTAATTAACATACAGGAATCCTATGGATGCGAGAAGCCCAGAACCGGTTGAAGTGGCGATGCTTTGGGGAGGCCTATTACTGTCTGAGCCTAAAGGGCCTACCACGGTACGGCTAGTCCACAAATTAAGGTCGCTCAGCGAGCTATGGAACGGGCTAGGCTTGGAGTCTCTCTGAGGGATCGAATCCGCAACGAGGTGATCCGGCCGAGAAAAAAAAAAAAAAAAACCAAAAACCAAACCAAAGAACCAAAGTTGTCGACTTAGCTCACAGAATAAGCAAGCTGAAGTGGCCATATTAGCCGCAAAACCGATGACCGTTTGGGTAGACGCCCTCAGGCTATAGTTGGAGCGACGACCTTCGCAGGATGGCTGGTAGCAGCTGGATGAGAGTTGCCGAAAATCGAGTTGAATGGTGTGCAATAGAAGATTGTTTGCCTATGTCCAGCAGTGGACTGCTGTAGGCTGATGACGATGTCCAGCAGTCCTATTCCACGGCGAAGTACACTTTTTTATATAGAGAAGGAGCATTCATTACTACACACACTCAGTGCGCGTTGGTTATTTCTGTACCATAAGGTCCAAGTTTCCTTAGCGATCTTTGCCTTCATTTAAAATCAGTGTTGTCGTAGAATAAACAATTAATTAGGAAACTGGCGAGCTCTTAGATTAATAGAGCACGAACATAAAAGTGTGCGTGACTAGAGTGCAAGAGCTACCAGTGTTCTTGTACCTATAACTGATACCTGACACGACTAAGAGAGTTGCTCTAAGTCTAGGACAAGATAGTGCTCCCTTACCTTACCCACTCGTTCCATCTGCTGAAATATTTCACCTGGACATGAGTTGCCTTAACAGTAGCATTTTCATTTTGACAGTTCAACAACGTTCATTGCGTTATTTACGTTGTTGAGCAGACAAATTTTTCGAACATATGAAGCAATGGATTAGCATTATCATTCAAAATGATTCAGGTGGTGATTGAAAGGTGCCGGAAGTCTTTAAATATACTCCAGACTCAAGGTGGCCGAAGCAAGAAAAACCTGCTCAGTTGGATATTCATAAATGTCCAGGAGTGTAAATTCGGCATTGTTCCACAAACAATGGGACACTTAATATCGTGTCCCGCGTGCCCTGTTGTCTGCGCGTTTCAAGAGTCCCTCATCAATTTCATATTTCAGTGTAGACTAGATCTAGGTGAAAGAAACATCAAAATACAGATCCAAAGAAACAATTTATTTGCTATTTCGAGCATTTCTGTTTCAATCTTCGTCTGTACCTGTCCTGCAAACATTGTAGATAGGACCACAAATATACTCCGTAGGGAGATATCGGAGATTTTATTGTATACATACAGTGAATTTCTTCTTCAAGATACGAAGCTATGTTACAAAGTATTGTTATATCTAATTTCGATGGAACTCCCAAAAGCTTTATGTTTCCCAAATAACAATATTATACCTTCAATTAGATAAAAAACTTGATGAATATATCCGATATTTGTGGAAGCGACGTAATGTGTGGAGGCGACGGCCCCCGCCACTGCAGGTCGTACCATCAGCCAGCACCAACTTGCTGGCCAAAACCCCTCTGACTCGAGCAATTCGCACCATCAATTATATTCAGGTCGAAATTGATATATTTACATGTCACTGGGGTGTATTCGCAAAAGTACTATGGTTTACACTGTGTTACAAACAATGATCTTTATGATCTTGAGATGTAGTTTGTGACTTATTTTTAATTTTGTTTGTGTGACTTGGCTATCGCATTAGGTTAAGTAAGACCTGTAATAAATAAATAAATACATTATTATTTATATTTGGACCATAAAATATCCTCTTTGTATGTACCACCTGCTATAATATTCTCTGGCCACAGAAGCCACCACCGAATCAAGCATTCAGTTTTATAGGTGAAATTCTCCGTAAGACATGAAGGAAATATTTTCCCAGCAGTGGAACAATTTATGTTAGAAAAAATATTATAAATATTCCTTAACCCCCTGTGAAGTAATAAAGCCTCATCATTCATTCATTATATGCCTAACCTTTTCCCAACTATGTTGAGGTCGGCTTCCAGTTTAACTGGATGCAGCTAAATACCAGTATTCTACAGAGCGACTGCCTATCTGACCTCCACAATCCAGTAACTGGGTAATACGATACCCCTTGGTAAGACTGGTTGACAGACTTTCAGGCTTCTGACGACTCGTAAAGACTGTCAAGGATCAACAAATGAGAGCCGGGACCAATGGCTTAACGTGATTTCCGAGGCACAGAAGGGTCTTGGTACATACCAAGACCCTTCCGTGCCTCGGAAAGCACGTCGCCAAACAAGGTCACCGATCCACGGACCAACCGCGGCAAGCGTAGCTTAACCTGATCGATCGCGCGTGCGGCTGTTATTACTTAGCCACGAGCCACTCACCAAGGAAATTCAAATGGTGATGTTTTTCTTTGAACCTAACCAGGTCCTAATTTTTAACTTGTAACTTTTTCAACTCCCGTAAATAATTAAAATCCTGTAACAATAATTGTATTCCCAAGAATCCGAAGTACATAAAGACATCTTCAAATTATACCAACGTATAATAGAGTATGTTGTGAATAAGGTTTAAATTACTAAAGCAATAAAGATGGCGACACGCCGAGCTGAATAAACGGAGAAGCTGAGGTGAAAATGAAAGTGTGGTTAGGGTTGCCACTGTAGAAAAGTTACAGAAACAAATCGTTGAAAACAGGTTTTGTTCTAACTCGTTTTAAAAAAAATCTTTAATTAATAACGAAAGTTCATCATGCATTCGTATCATTTACTTATCAATGAAGAATTTTGTTTTAAAAGTTTGTTTAATATCACACTAATTACCTATGTTAATTAGACGTGGAAGGCACAGCACAATTACAACTTTAGCACCTTTACCCAGCAGTACGCCAATACGGGTAAACTGAACTGAACTGAAAAAAAAAAAACAAGCATGCACACATTGAAGTATAAAACTGATTTCAACCAATATTAATACACACACTTCAGAGGGGCAATTCTCGTAATTTTAAGAACGTTCACAGTCTGATCTCAGTCTCAATCTGTCAAAAAAATCAAATTTCCCTACATTTGGACAAGTTTTTGACATTTGTTTTTCGCTGAGATAAGACTGCGACTAGATTTTGAACGTTTTAAATTACGAGAATTGGCTTTCTGGTCCAGTTGAAACCCACCCTCAGGCACTAGTTTTCTGGATTTTTTTGCTGAACTGGACGTATTTGGCGCACATATTCCTACTAAAATTTCTTATCTAAAAATCTAGGCATAAAATTAAATTCGGCGAGGTAGCCCTATGCCTTAATATTCATCTTAGCTCACGCCGTCTCTGCGCCGACAGGTACCGTCCAAAAAAACGTTTTTATTTAAAATATTAGGTTTCTCCTGCTAACTTCGCTATAGATACCTACTTAAAACTTTCTCTTAAGGGAAATGCGCTAAGGTAGCAAAATTTCATATTTTCTTACGTTTTTTTACAATTTTCAGGTCATTGGCGCAGATTCCCTTGTTCACAAACTAAACTTAATTTAAGTTCAGTGCATCTTTTTCTTTCTATTTCATTAAGAAAAGGACAGAAGATAAATATTAGTTTAGTCCTGTCAAATTGCTAAAATCGTAAGAAAATATGCATTTTGAGGGCTACCCGTCGCTTTCGCTTTAAATTATAACTACAAGTAAATAAAACAACTGTATTTATTATTTATCGCCGTGTTAATGTATTTTAAACCTCATTTCAGACAAAAGACGTCCACTGCTGGACATAGGCCTCCCCCAAGTACCTCCACTTCGACCGGTTCTGTGCTTCTCACATCCAACGGGTTCCTGCGGCCTCCACAAGGTAGTCGGTCCACCTTGTGGGAGGCCTTCGAACGCTACGTCTTCCGGTACGCGGTCGCCACTCCAGAACCTTTCGGCCCCATCGGCCATCTGTTCTGCGAGCAATGTGCACTGCTGCTTACCTTGGTTCTCCTGCGGATGTCTTCATTTTCCTATCTATGTTAATTTGATAAAGAAGCTCATTCATCTTTCAACCAAAAAATCGAAGCCCAGCCAAGATTAATAAGCAAACAGTTAAAAAGTTCAAAATTAACTGTCATTTACAATAGTGGCTAATATAATAAACACGAACTTTACTAATAAGCTGTAATCTAATTTCAACTCTAAAAGTTTGGACCGCGAAGTTAGTTTGAACCACTTAGAATCGGTCTAAACCGGTTTTCGGCGGATATTAACGCCATAAGCACACAGACCGCGAAAGCGGTACGAAAGGGGTCGAACCGTTCGCCATAATATCTACTACGCGATTTTAAACGATATTTTTTTTGTGAAGGGCTTTTCGCAGATCAGCCAAGGAGTTGTAGGCTGCTCAACCGGGTTATCCTGTGGATACCTTAATAAATTAAGACCTCCAGCCAGGATTGATTGAGTCTTAGGGGCACGGGTCGGCTGGAGCAAGGGTTGGGGGGCGGGAAGACTGGTGGTTTGATTTTGCGAACGATACTAGTCCCTCTTTCTAGCAGTAGTATCCTGGCGGAACGTTATAGCAGAATCGGAAGTTATGTTATTATTACAGAATATATCAGCTGTTCGGTATTGATGCACTGTAGGCATAATCATACGTCAGGGAGGCAGACACATCGACGCGCAGCCGGGGATTCAGTACGAATTCTGAAACCCTGACACATTGTCGGTTATAAAAATAAAAAAATCCTGTTCCATACATTTTGACGGCGTAGTTATTGCACTTTTCTATGATACAGCAGATATATTTTTTGATAACCGACGTAAAATTTCTACGATACCAACTGTAGATGAGTGTCTAGAAACATGTGCAGGATTGATGGGTACAGTTTGCGCGTCGATGTCTCTGCCACCTCGTATGCTTTGTGATAGTCGGGACGTGTTTTCAACAAATGGTGCCAGATTTATAGTAAAGGCTTTGTATAAATCCGTGGGAGACAAAGTTCCGCCATTTGCTTCTTTGTCGAGATGGAACGGAGTTCTAAATGAGAGAGAAAGTGGCTTAAACTTTAAGCGAATTGCCACCTCTAGAAGTTTTAATTAAATGTGACTAGCTAGTTACTGAGCAATAGTGGGTGTTTAATAGGATATCAGGCTGAAGGGAACAGTCTTAAGTTCTGAGGATTTTGCACCTTTTGATAGTCGATCTTAAGCCTAACATAATCAGCCTTTAATGTTCCCACTGCAGGGACACAGGCCTCCTCTCTTCGAGAGGGAGTTGGCTGTAATCCACCACGTGGGCCCAGTGCGGGTTGTTAGCTGTCAGATGTCTTCGAATTTTTGGGTTAGGACATGCCGGTTTCCTCACGATGTTTTCCTTCACCTTTTTGAAAGCAGTGGTGATGAAATAATTTACACAAAGTAAAGCGCCTAACTAGGTTTGAACCTACGACCTACAACTTGTAAGTCACAGCTGTTACTACTGGGCGACCAGTGCTCTATATACTCGTTTCTATGATTTAATAAAAGAACTAATCTAATATCGCGACATATTCGCCAGAAATGTAAACAAATATGAGTTTATGGAAAAATAACTTCACTTCCTACACAATAAAGTTTAGTTTACGCTACAACTTCAAACATTTTTATAACGTTTTCAATAGTGCGAGTCACTCTGAAGTCAACTTAATTACCATAAAAATAAAATTGATATTTGTTTAACTTGAAATAAAGTCAATTTCAAACATAAATACAATTTTAATATACCTACAAACAATGCCGCAATACTTCTTCACTATATTTAGGAACAAGCAGACATTTTTCATTTGTCTAGTACCAATAATAATCATAAACTGTTTGCTAGCGATAAACAAAAAGTAAATAAAGGAACAAGATCAATTGTTTTATTTATTGATTTCATTTATTGTCTGAGCTGTCTCCGAACGCAGGGCGAGCAGCGGTAATGAAATTATTTACACAAAGTAAAGCGCCTGCCTGGGTACGAACCCACGACCTACCACTCGTAAGTTGGGGCCGTTGCCACTGGGCCACCACTGCTCTCTGTAGCGGTATCTACAACGACACATGCGAACAACGCGTCATACTAACGTCACACAAAAATCCTGCATCTCGCAAGCAGAGTTTACCGCGCAATCAGCATACATACGAGTACAAACTTCCCGACATCAGTCGTGGGGCAATTGCCCGCCAGACACAACACCAGTCTGGTCGGAGGATCCTCCCTATTCTATGGAGGTTGAGTGAACTTCACACCCTGTTCCTCATACCTCTATACGCTCTATCTTTAGCCTAGAAATGTGTGTACCAGCCTATATTGTCTCACTGCCACCACAGTCTTCAAGTTATAAGAGAATTAATATCTTGAAGATACAGATTATTCTACTCTACCAACTTCATCTATTTCCAACTAATTGCTACCCGTTTCAAACTTCGGGCTGAATCCGACGAGCGTACAGGGGGCCTAAAAAGGCCACTTTGGCAGAATCATAAAAAGAGAACAAAATGAATCATATTAAAAATCGTAAAATGGTTACAAACTGATAATTCATAATTATGATCTGTGTGCAATTCATATCACGCAATTTCCCTGTTTGACAGTTTTGTATGGAAATTCGTAAAATGGTCCACCAATTTTTATACCAAATATGATTGATATGAAATGAATTGTAGGTGATTAAACTACATATTATGTGTAACCATTTAACAAAAATTAGAGGAATTGCTAATGATTTGCTGGGAATTCAGGAAATGAATAGCTTTTAGAGGTATTGCTTAAAGGCCCTTTTTAGGCCCCCCAATGTTCTGGAGTGGCGACCGCGTACCGAAAGACTTGGCGTTGGAAGGCCTCCCACACCGATGACCGTCCAATGCTACGTCTTCCGGTACACGGTCGCCACTCCAGAACCTTTCGGCCCCACCAGCCATCCGTTCTGAGAGCAATGTGCCTTGCCCACTGCCACTTAAGTTTAGCAATTCTTCGGGCAATATCGGTTACCTTGGTTCTCCTAAGAAGCTCTTCATTTCTAATACGATCACGTAAGGAAACTCCAAGCATAGCCTTCTCCATTGCCCTTTGGGTAACTTTCAGCGTTCTAATGAGGCTGATTGTGACCGTCCACGTTTCATTGCCACAGGTCATCACTGGCAACACGCACTGATCAAAGACTTTCGTCTTGAGACACCACGGTATTTGTGACGAGAGCAGTACCGTACTATATCGATTGAATGAACTAAACACAGCAATCAATTCCGAAAATCGGAAACAGATTTTCTTGGAGTTCTGTTCATTCTGAATACGAGAAAATTAACTTCACAAAGACGACTTCCCGAGACTTTGCGTATAAATCCCGCGTCTTAACCACTGGGGCAAGATGTCCGACCTGTATAATTGGATTGGTTATTAATATTTGGGTACTGAATACCGTCTGTCTGTGTATTTTTGTGACATCCTAATGTAATGTTTTCGTTCTTCTTTTCTCCTTCCTTCTCCTCCTTTTTTGTGTTTCACGATCTGTGTCCAAATAAACGTTTTTCTTTCTTTCTTTCTCTTTCTTTCTCCTTCCTATCCCAATTTATTTGCAGTCGGCACAACATGTATTTTTCTTCAATACTTCTGTATTAGTCGCCATCTCGATAATGATCAGTAGTGATCGACCGTGGTGGACATAGACTACTATTTTATACTAGAGGTTGTGTATTTGCGAGGTGTCTATGGGTCGATTTATCTTTTTAATCTTTGTTTTTTTTTCACTTTTTTTTATTGTTCTATTTTTATTACTTGTATTGTGTGTCTTTTGTTGCACTAAATAAACGTTTTTATCTATCTATAATTGCCCCCTTTCTAGCTATATCGCCTTTCACACATTCCATCAATCGTTTATTTGGTCTTCTCCCTAGAGAGATTCTTCTCCCTATCCACATCAATGCGGTATCATAAAAAAGGCTTTCTGGGTTGGCTGTGCACCTCAGTATAATATGTTGCTTAGTTTGAAAGCACGTTAATCCGTTTGCCCTTCGCCTGATCTCTCTCCGGGTGTATCGGATTGCCGCCCCATCGGATTTTGAGAGTGAGGGAAAAGAGGGTGCACCTGTGCCACATACTTGTGCACTATAATATCTCCCGCGCCGAAGGCTGTTCTCCGCTGAGATTGGTCGCCATGGCTGAAATTCGGTCTGGAGCACTGTTTTTAATTTCCCACTAAAACATCTGTCAGACAATTTTATACAAATCCTGTATTTCTTTTTTACTTTTCCAGGGGGCTTACTACCAGCTCTTATAACAAAGCAGAAGTTGAACTGCACTGTTTTTTTGTTCTATGACTTAGTACAAAAAAACAGTGCAGTAATTAGTGGCTATCCGAACAGTGAAAAGGGTTACTAGTAAGGGTGAAAAGGTCCTGCGCCAACAGTAAGCTGCTCACTCCTATGGGAAATAAAAGCGACACGTTTTCAGCGTGTCAGGTCAGTTTGTCCCATATTGCACTCAAAAAATCAAATTAAAAATAAAACGAACTTTTATGTCAAACACTCAAGTGCATTTAAAATCAGAACGTCCAAATGTCACTTCAAATGTCATGTCCCTGCTGATTCATTAAAAGTAATATGGCGGGAAAATGTTAAAAAATAAATGTTTATACAATTTTTTTGCAGCCCAGCTGACTATTCCCTTTATTGTACTTAAAATAAAACAAATTGACTTTAAAAAGTTGTGAATATTTTGATAATGTTTTTACATATTTTACTCCCGAGGATAGATTGTTTTGAAATTCATAAAAACTACTAAACAGTTTAAACAAAATATGCTTAGGATGAGGTATGACGCAATGCGGTTAGAATAAAGATCAATGGAAATTAAGAATGTACTTATTTTTAAACACGCACCGCAAACTAATCTACGTTCGCTACTTATTTGCCAAAAATGTAAACAAAATATATCAGTTTATGCCAAAACAACTTTAATACCTACACAATAAAGTTCAGTTTACGCTACAACTTCAAACATTTTTATAACTTTTTCAATAGTGCTAGTCACACTGAAATCAACTTAATTACCATTAAAATAAAGTTTATACATATTTGTTTAACTTGACATAATGTCAATTTGAAACAGAAATAAAATTTGAATATAGACAACTCCATTGCGTCTGCGGAGTTCCGCTAGCTAATTTAATATGTATAGTATACTACTACTACTCATTTAGTTTAAAGTTTATATTTGTTTAACTTGACATAACATCAATTGGAAACATACATTTGAATAGGCCTTAGGAAGTTTGCTACTTTATTGTAGGCCTTATAGACTCTATGCTTCCATTTGTTGACCTTTTTATTTGTAAAGTACTTAGTACTTGTTGACAAGCCTCCACTGTCCGTCCATACTTATTAACAATGTAATTTATTATTTTTAAAAGAGCAACCGTGAAGTCTCTGGCGTCTCTTCACCATAGGAAACGGCCAATTGGAACCGTGCACCTAGCTTCTGACGTTTCATGAGTACAAATGTATGTAGCATCTACACTAATATTATAAATTCAAAAATAACTCTGTAATCATCATCCGCCTACACTAGTCCGCTTCTGCCGATCGATTCTGTAAAATTTCACCGTGAAAAGTTAGTTGAAGTGACCTTAGAGTGAGCTGTCCATAGTGTCAATCAGAATGTTATGTTGTGTTGAATGTTACAGAATCGCACTGCAGCTCACTCCACGCTCACTTCACCTAAGTTTTTACGGTGAGATGGTTACAGAATCGCATTTCAGCTCACTCCACGCTCACTTCACCTAAGTTTTCACGGTGAGATGGTTACAGAATCGCACTGCAGTTCACTGCATGCTCACTTCACCTAAGTTTTTACGGTGAGATGGTTACAGAATCGCACTGCAGCTCACTCCACGCTCACTTCACCTAAGTTTTCACGGTGAGATGGTGACAGAATCGCACTGCAGCTCACTCCACGCTCACTTCACCTAAGTTTTCACGGTGAGATGGTTACAGAATCGCACTGCAGCTCACTCCACGCTCACTTCACCTAAGTTTAGACTTATCCTATTGGACGCCATTCAACTCGATTTTCAGCAACTCTCATCCATCTCTGTCTGTATGTTACCTTTTCACGCCTAAACCACTAAACGGATTTCGCTAAATCTTTGCAAGGAGATAGATGGCATCCTACGAAAGGACATAGGCTACTTTTAGTCCCAATAGTACGTTCCCGTGAAATAATTTCCGACATCAACGCGGGTGGAGCCGCGAACTGAAGCGAGTGTATCTCGAACGTTACTGAATATCAATGAGGAACTTAATAGGACATGTCAGTAATGTATTTGATCTTGTGTATAATTATTATTTGTATTATGTATATTTCATGTATGTACCTATTGATCCCAATTAAATTCGACACTACCCTCATTTGTGTAAGCTCTTTGATTGAATGTGGCAGGGTGGGTTCCGTGTAACGAAATTAATAGGTATCCACAAATTAAAGTTTAGTTAGTGAAGGGTTATTTTGAACTTATATTTATCTACGTTATGACCACAAAAAGTGTGGTTGCTTTTTAACCGATTTTAAATTATGTATTATTAAAAATGTAAACAAATACTATCTAAATCATAAGCCTCCAGGCATAAAGGGCGTGACAGCTTACATATTTATGTAATTCCGACGACGCAGCTGTACGTGTCCAGACTGCACCACTCCACGAAGGTCGATCGAAGGAGATCGTGGAGTACATGCGTGTGAAGACCAACTGGACTTTGAGGGTCGAGAAGTAGGAGTCGCTTCACAACACGAACTTCAAGTCGTTCGTGGTGCGTGTTCCGACACATCATCTCGAGAAGTTCCTCAAGGAAGAGTTCTGGCCGAAGGGTGTTGTGTACCGCCGGTTTCGTGGCCGGCTACATGACACCACAGTCAGCGAAACACGACGCAGATGCTTCGTGTGCGTTAGTTAGTTTTTAGTGTAATTTTAATGTTGTATGTATACTATTTTTAAGTTATATTAATATTGTATTGTATGTGTTTATAAGATGCCTGAAATAAATGGATAAATAAATAAATCAATAAAATATCATAAGGAGCCTTCTGTCTGATTTTCAACCCTCAACGCTGGCACGACGGTGACCTCAACAAACCTCCTCCCCACCAATACGCCTAAAAATACGTCAGTAATTATTATTATTATTATTAATTAATTTATTTCAGAATCAAAAAATATTCCATACATTGTTAGTAAAGCATACTTATAACTATGTTAGTATATTATTATTGAATGTCAACATTATTAATTATACATTATTATACTATTTTACATTAAAAAGGACCCCTCCAGATCCGTGAACGGTATTCCAGTGCCTCACAACCGGACAATCAACCCTTTCCAATATGGTATTCAGAAGGCTGTTGGTGCTGCCCCGCACGCGGCGCATCAGGGAGGCCACTCTTTTCCTTACTATAGCCCTAAAGCAGTCAGTACTAGCCTTAGCAAACATACCTGATGCACTGCAAAAGCGAGGCAACCCCAACAGCATCCTAAAACCATTATTGTACAAGACCCGCAGGGCATTGAAAGATCTACGCGTATAGCGGACCCACAGGCTGCAGGTATAAAATGTCTGGCAGTATGCTTTAAAAAGCGCAATTTTTACATTTTTTGTGCACCGTGCAAACCTGCGCGCCAGCATATTGCATCTCACTGCCAACGCCCTACGTTCCCGCTCAATATCTAGGTCATCTGAGAGGTCCTCGGTGACCCAGTGCCCCAGGTACTTAAATTTGGTGACCCTACTTAACGACATTCCTCCAAGCCTGACCGGTGGAACGGTTTTCGGACTCTTACTACCCGCCTTGAAAATAAGTAGTTCACTCTTCTTACAGTTATACCTGAGGCCATGCGACCCCGCGTACCCCTCACAGATCCCTATGAGTAATACAAACTTAATTGAATTACAAGTAAACAAACTGACGTTAAGCAGTTGTTAAGTATTTGCCAAGTTGTTTACCCGACACTCCATGGAATCCCACCCATTAATTATAATCTAATGAGTTATATATGTTGCAGTAAAACTCAAAACCAGTCAACAGTACTGTTAACTAGCAAAATCAGTCAAAAGCACTTTTGACTGGAAGCTCTCGACATTAGTAATTTTGACTCAAATTATAGTTAAAATTACGGCTACTTTTAACCAGCTCCATTAGGCAAAACTTTGCCTAATGGAGCTGGTTCAAAGTAGCCGTAAGTATGTTTCAATTTATATAAAGCAAAACATAAAAATACATTTCTAATTTACGAGGTTTTCATTGTATGTAGGTACATACAATAACGAATAAGGCTAGGCATTTTTACTTCAATTAAAGTTCGATATTAATGATTAAAAAAGAATTATTGATGAATTGATTGATTGATTTAAATTTGTGGTTATTGTACTTATTGTATTTTTTTTTTATATGTACTTCTTACATTTTCTTTGTATTAATTAAATTAAACCTTCATAATAAACGAATTTACAACAAAAAATCTCTTATTCCATCCTACCAACTGGTTAAAAGTGATTTTGACTGATGCTCTAGGGGTTAAAAGTAGTTTTGACTCTCTTAGTCAAAACTTATTATTAGTCAGCGCCTGACGTATTTTTACTAGCCATGTTCTTAATCACGTCTAAACTGTCTATGGAGTATCTTAATTTGACAGAACTAAACTAATATTTATCTTCTGTCCTTTTCTTAATGAAATAGAAAGAAAAAGATGCACTGAACTTAAATTTAGTTTAGTTCGTGAAAAAAAAATCGGCGCCATTGTCTGTTAAAATCACTAACACCTACCATTTTTTAGACAAAACTAGTTTTGACCAACGTGTTCAGTCAAAATTACTTTTGCCTGATTTTTTCAGTTAAAAGTACTTTTGACCGATTAAGACTGACCTACTGGCCTGCCTCGTTGATCTAGTGGTCGCAAGGTACTACTGTTGAGCCTGAGGTCCTGGGTTCAATTCCCCGATCGGGCAAAAAGTTACTGGGTTTTCCGAAATTCGGTCTTGTCGAGGACTTTTGTGGAGCTGAGCTTCTGTATACGTTATCTTTTGGTGCTATCGGGTAATAGTTATTTCGGCTTATAATTTAAAAATGGTTGAATGATAGCGGTAAAGAGGACGGTTGTCTTTTGTCTAGTTAGCTCATTATGGAAGGACGTTCTTTTGGTAAATATGGTGAAGAAATTTTAATAGGAAGAGCTTATTATAAAAACCAATTGTGGTGGTACAGCTCAACTCCACACAACTGACGTGAACTTATTTATTTTAAAACCTAGCAAGAGAATATAATAGCCATGAATTAAAATATAATTTTTCCACTGCCGGGACACAGGCCTCCTCTCTGTGAGAAGGAGTGGGCCATAATCCACCACGCGGGCCCATTGCGGGTTTGGGGATGTCACATGTCTTCGAATGTAGACTTGAAGATTTTGTGTACACTTTTGGAAACTTATTTGCGAACGTAGCTTATATCTTTGTAACTGGAGTTAAGTACAAAAGTTTTATAAAAAGAAGAAAAATATGAAAAAATATATGAATCTCTAAAGGCATCGTAAATATCATGTGCACTTTAATAAATCTTCGAGAAACAGCCACCGGCTTACAGAATGTCAATCATGATTAATATTTGATAACTTTTTGATGCCATAATGTGACAAATTGATAAATACTCCGAGGATGAACAGGAGCAAAGGCCGTTTGACCTCCAAAGGGGGGACCTTAGGGACTTTTTTTGGTCCTATTTAATGTGCACTTTTATTATTTCTTACTAGCTATGCCCGCGAGAGGCCCGATAGGTAGAGTAGCTAAGTAATAACAGCCGCAAGGTCAATCGATGAGGTTAAGCTACGCTTGCCGCGGTCGGTCTATGGATGGGTGACCATCTACATACCAAGACCCCTCCGTACCTCGGAAAGCACGTTAAGCGGTTGGTCCCGGCTGTCATTCGTGGATCTTTGACAGTCCTTACGAGTAGTCAGAAGCCCGAAAGTCTGACAACCAGTCACCACCAAGAGGTATCTAGTAACTGGGTTGTGAAGGTCAGATAGGCAGTCGCTTCATGTAAAATACTGGTATTCAGCTGCATCCAGTAAGACTGGAAGCTGACCCCAACATAATTGGAAAAAGGCTAGGCAGATGTTGACTAGCTATGTCCGCGACTTCGTTCGCGTGCATATTAGATTTCATGGGCATTTTTTTTTCCGAAACTTTATTGTTTTTCTTAAATCAAAGAAGCCTAACTTACTCTTACTACTTATGAAATCAGTTATCTGCCACTGAAAGTCCCGTCTAAATCGGTCCAGCCATTTCGGAGACTAGCCGGAACAAACAGACAGACATATCTTTTAGTTACACGTACCGTATTTACTTTCATCATGCATTTAGTAAACAGCTGTTATTTTGAGATTAAAAAAAGACACTTAAATTTTATTTATTTGTATAGATGTGACGATATTAGATATTATTTAAGTGGCAGTGGGCAGGGCACATTTCTCGCAGAACAGATGGCCGATGGGTTCTGAATTGACGACCGCGCACCGGAAGACTTAGCGTTGGCAGGCCTCCCACAAGGTGGACCGAGGACCTTGTGAAGGCCGTAGGAACCCGTTGGATGCGAGAAGCACAGAACTGGTCGAAGTGGAGGTGCTTGGGGGAGGCCAATTGCCAGTAGTGGACGTCTTTCGGCTGAAATGGTGATGATGATGACATTACCGTAAGAAAAAAAAATGGGTACACTCACACACGTATACACACACACCCTCAACACTCACACACTTACATACTATACACAAACACACACTGAGAGCTGCTAAATTAATGTTTTATTTTATTTTAACTTTTATTTTTTCTTTCTTTTAAAAAAAAACTTTTTACGCCTCATTCATTGTTAAGTTACCACTTATGGGAAGACCGAGACAGCTCCAACACAAGTACTTTTGTAACTTACTGGGGCTGCCTCAATTTATGTATGACACAATGTTTAAGTGAAATAAATATTTTTGTATTTTTTTTTTGTATTACAAATTGACTGAGGATTTTACATCCCGGAAATAAAATGGTCATCACTTCGCTGCCTCGGCTTATTTTAAGTATTTTATTTTTGGATTGTTGTTTTGTTACTATTTTAGTACGGTCAATTTAGACATTCACCCTTGCATACATTCCCAGAAAGCTGAAAATTTGCATGACGTTAGGGACGCCATTGTAATGAAATTGTGAAAAGTCCCCATCGATCCCAAGTCTGCAAAAAAAATTATTCAAGTTCAAAGTTCGCAACAATTGATTTTTTTGATTTTTCAGCGAAACGGTTACTTTTATGAAAAAATATTACAAACAAAAATTGCATTTACTTTAGTTGTATTCTCCATAATATGCATACAAGACATAGTCTGTTATTAAATTGAATTTATGTTTCTAGACAGTGCGAGCTGCGAACGCAGCTAACCACAAATCCTGTGGTCTGTCTTAAAACTTACTCATATTTCGTCCAGTGTGAACGACAATTCAAAAGCGCTACAGTTCCCATTTGTATCTTGTCATAATCAAATCAAATCATAATAGTCAGCTATTCAAACTAGGCTGAGAATCAGCACTTTTTGAACGTCAAAATTACAAAAGACACAGTCCCCCAAAACACCCGCCCTTCACCACTTCCTAGTGCCTTACGTGAGAAGAAGAAGTGGCGCAACAAACTCCCCAGCAGCACAGCGGTCTGTACAGTTAGAAGTATACATATTCCCCTTTATTCATAAACGTTGCGTTCATAAAGTTAAGTAGTGATTAACGACTGTTAACCACACATTTTCGTTTATAAATAAACCCCATAATATATAAGTTTCGAAACCGATATATTGAATGTTTTCTGGTGCAAACGCATAGTTATAAAACCTGTTGTTTTGCATCCTCGACAAATAAATAAATAAGTTTCAGAAGACTGTTATGAAAGACATAAATAATCAAATACAATTACGATCCCTGGTAAATAATGAATACATACTTGTTTTTTTAGTTATTTAAGTTTGACAGTATTTGAGAATATACCACTTTCAAAGAATAGAATCGCAATAAGGTGTCGTATATGCGGCCGCGTTTTTATGTGTGTGTAAAAGGGCAGTTACAGTGCGTTTTCACAAGCCGCCGACTTCCGAAAATTAGAAAAAAACCTACTTATTTTACTATTGATTCGTGTCGAGAATCAGTAGCATAGTTACCTCCTTAAATTTGACAAGGATGCAAAACGACACCTTGTGTAAACAAGCTCATCAAGAATACACAGACCGAAGAAACGTTTCCACTTCAAAAGATTGCCAGCAATAAAAAATATTTTGTCAACAACTCGAACGTCCGTTCTAAACGTCCTGCCAGAATTAATTGCATAGAAACTTTTTCGTCGAAAATACGATGGAAAAAAAGAACTTTTTCGATTCCCAACAGTTCTCAACTTTGTGTTATTTCTGTTACTTAAGGGCGAAGCAATTCATGTTTTTTAAATGAGCTCAAGTTATAGGTACCGCTTTTCATAGTGATTTTGGATGGGCAAAATGATGTTATGGATTTTTTTATGACGTTTGTCTCATTGTTATTTGGTTTGTGATCCCTGGAGGCAAACAAAGACAAAGAAATTGCGTGTTTTGCTTTTTTCGTTTTAGAACAGTTATACAACCTGGACTGCCTCGTTGGTCTAGTGGTCGCAAAGTGCTACTGCTGAGCATGAGGTCCTCCTGGGTTCGATTCCCGGGGGTCGGGGAGTAGGTAGATATTATTGGGTTTCCATCTGGAATTTCTCAATAATCGGTGGATGTTTACTAATAAAATGTATTTAATAGAAAACAAAAAGTTCATTTATAAAATTCGAAAACCTCCATCGGTTTCTTACAAAATTTCAACTATATCTAACGACCCTGCACACTTATCTCTTTTGGCGACTGTACGTTTAACAAACAATAACAGTTTCCAGTATTCGCCAGTTTTCGTCGATTCGTCAGTTTTATTCAATTCGTCAGCCAAAGTACAGTCGGTAGAAAACGTCTGCTAATTTAAATATTATAGAAATTGAGATCTATTTGATAACTTTTAGCACAGATTTATTTACATTCCATCGCTATTTATAGTTATTAACGAGTTATTGAAGTAAATAGAGATATATTAAAAATAATTAATTAATTAATATCCGAGATTTAAATAAATGTCTGTAAAGTCATCGATCGCATTCATTTCTTCTTTAATTGGCTCTATTTTATTTCATTTGAAATTATTACATCGTAATCTTAGAAGGTAAGTATTCTTTTTTAAATAAAGTGTGATATTAATAAGGTTAAGTAGTTATTCCTTAAAGCAGCATAAATTATCCGCAATATGTGTTTCTCAACACGTTAAAGCTTTTTCCCTTGATTGTACAAAACTGACGAAAACTGGCAAATACTGGAAACTGTCGAGTAAACGCAACTGTCTAATCGGTAAAACTGACGAAACTGACTAATCAACGAAACTGGCGAGTTAAATAAACTGACGACTGAGGGCAACTGACCAGTGATACGCGGACTCAATAAAGATCAAATTCGTAAAACACGTATTCGTTTGTATGAAATTCGTTTGATTGACTGCTGCGCTGCGTGTCGCGGGTTCGATTCCCGCACGGAACAAATATTTGTATGACCTGCATGTATTTGTTTCGAGTCTGGGTGTTTTTCTATCTATAATATGTATGTATTTACAAAAAAAAAATTGTATAAGTATAAGTAGTTTATCAGCCATCTTGTTACCATACCACAAGCATTAAGTTGCTTAGCTTGGGACAAATGGTGCTGTGTGAAATGTCCAGGGATATTATCCAGGGATATTAACTGACAGATGTCAAGATAGCATTCTCTCGTCGGCCAAACTGTTAAGTAGCCATAAATACTTTGCTAAAAATATCTCCTTTTAAAATTACAACCCTCAAAATGCCAATGTTACCTGCAAATAAATGAAGGAAAATAGCAAATATCTTCGGATCACATACCTCCGCTACTTTGAACAAACTATTTGTGACGATATTTCTTTTTTCGCCCTGCTTTTATTATTGTTTTGACTTTGATACCATTCGAATTGAGAAATGCCAAATAATAGATCTTGGTTGTGTGTGGGTGCGACATACGGCTTTTGTGGATGCCCTTCATTTTAAATTTAAAAGAAAACGGGCTGTTTAGATGATAACATCATATTTACAGTCAGGTAAATTAATTGTTTATCAAATTGACGTATTCATTAGCCATTTCTTGCAATTGTCAAAATCAAAATATTTTATTTCACATAAACCTACATGGGCACACTTGTCAAACGTCAGAAGCTAGGTGCACGGTCCCAACTGGTCGTTTCCTATGGAGATGAGCCGGCAAGAAACTTCACGGTTACTCTTTTAAAAATAATTGGCTGGAAAGATGTTTCCAGCCATATTATGAATAGTCGTTATCCTATTCCTATTTTCTACATATTATAAACCTAATAATATATTAAACGCGAAAGTTTGTATGGATGGATGGATGGATGTTTGTTACTCTTTCACGCAAAAACTACTGAAAGGATTTGGATGAAATTTGGCTCACAGATGGTTTGTAACCAGCATTAACATATAGAATACTTTTCATCCCGATATTCCCACGGGATCGAAACTTATGCGGGTGAAACCGCGGGGCGCAGCTAGTAATATTACAAACGCGAAAATTTGTGACGATGGATCGATGTTTGTTACTCTTTCACGCAAAAATTATTGAACGGATTTTGATGAAACTGTACTGCAATATAGTTTATACATCAGATTAACACATAGGATACTTTTTATCCCGATATTCCTACGGAATCGAGACTTATGCGGGTGAAAACGCGTGGCGATGCTAGTAACTACATAATTGGGAATTTAGTAGGTAGAGTTCCGTATTGGCGGCAAATAATTATGCTTACGAGTACTTTGAACTACCAATTAATTTGAACGGTATCCTTTCATAGGTTAGAAGAGAATATTATTCGATAATCAAAGTTCCTTGTCTTATTGATGTTGATGTCAGTTTAATTACAGGAAATGTAGGGTTGTCTCTGCAATTATAAGCTTTATATAGTTAATTAATATGTGATATGTAATAACAAGCACTATTTTCTTACAGTCAATAAATCTTATGGCTGAGCACACCCTGAGACTTATCTGTTTGTCCAACAAAAAAACAATGTAACTTTTATTATCCTGAACGCTTTCGCCCAGCGATTCGACTGCCTACATGTATGACTGTGACATGGTACTTACATGTACGGGCTAATGTGGAAATTTTGTTTTAATTCTTTGACTTGTAATTGTATTTTTGTATTTACATTGTATTTTATTGTATTTAATTGAATTGTCCTTGTATTAGTTTATTTTATAATTGGTCCGTGTTGGCTTTGATTCAATAAATATTATTATTATTATTTATGTCCAGAAGACAAATTCCCGTTATTAAAAACGTTCAAAACCTAGTCGCAATCTACATAATCTCAGTGACAATCAATGTCAAAAACTTGTCAAAAATGAAATACCTCTAATTTCCTTCATTTTTGAGTTTTGTAATGTTTATTATAGTATAAGTAGTATAAAAGTTAGGTTTTATACCCACATGTACCTTATATTGTAAATATTCGTATGCCGCTGAACTTCCTACTAATCATATAATAAGCGCGAAAGTATGGATGGATGGATGTTTGTTACTCTTTCACGCAAAAACTACTGAATGAATTTGGATGAAATTTGGTACACAGATAGTTCATAACCAAGAATAACCAATAAAATACTTTTTATCCCGATATCCCCACGGGATCGAAACTTATGCGGGTGAAACCACGGGGCGCATCTAGCATCTAAATATACTAACCAACTTTGTACCTACTATACCCGACGAATAAATGTCTGTCTTCCCGAATCGAATCAACTTGAAATCTAACTATTCTCCAGTTACATTCACTAAGTAAACAGTAACTTTAACTAGAACTAGTAGACTGGTTACCACAGTGTAATTACTTACAGTGATTCAACGGGAGCGTTTTAGCAGAGCAATCCTTTGGAGGGTTGGGGGTCGGGCTCAGAACATATTCTACTTAGTAAAAATCTAGAATAAATTTAATTTGGTTTTTCGAGATATCGCAAAGCGGTTAGTCGACTCTTCAAGTGACCTATTTATTGACCAAAGAATTAGTATCGCCATACAACGTGGCAATGCTGCCAGCCTGTTCTTGTTGACAGCGATGTGGACGAATTTTGTAAAGCCCGATGATTCTTTTGAAGTCTTAGCTTATATTATGTAAATATTATCATAAAATTCATTCGTACACTGAAAGACAAAGCGCGGCCTCAACCGCTAGGCTAAGAAGTGTGAAATTTAGCACAAGAGTTCCTTTTACAACAAAGGAGCACCAAGGAAGGATTTTTTATAATTCATCACCTAAAGGGTTAAATAATGCCGGACGGCGCGTTGTGTTCCACGCGCGCCTCAAAGAGAAGTCAGCAAAGGACGGGGCCCGATAGGGCCGAAGCCTGCCAGGGCGGCGGGATCGTCCGAAAGGGTTACCGCTGCCCTGGAACAGAAAGGGCTAAGGAAGGAACACGGGTGGGTTTTAGTCAGTAAGAGTCTGACACTCCCTTCCGCTCCACCCAGAGCGAGAGGGGTCATAAATATGATGATTTCCCATCCTCAAAAAAAAAAAGGGTTAAATAAGGGGTAAAAGTTTAAATAGAAATTCGTCATTTTTGCCGATGGGTAAAATCCAGGCTGTAAAAACTGGTAAAGTATTGGGAAAAAAACAAAAGTTTTTCCATTTCTCAGATACTGTCAAATGTACAGGTAAGTACTCATAAACATGAGCGACACGCGTCTACGGCACAGGCTACTGCAGCCGTCGAGGAGTGTTAACGGTCGACAACATGCTGCTCGTGTATTTGAGCACCGTACTCGAGTCACCGAGTGGCACGTTGTCGACGGCAGCAGCCGTAGTCATGCCGGCGACTCCTGTCAACAGTTGCAATTTATTGTCCGTGTGCCGTTCACGCGTGTCTCGTATTTATGCACACAAATGGAAACACTGCACTATTAAGTAGAACAGTTGCACTGTACAACTTCTACCATATCTTTATGATTTTGTACTTCGATACAACGTTGCATCACGAGGTCTTTTAGCTCCACGTGTAACTTGATCTGCAACAAAGTTATCTTAAAGACAGAAGTATTAACTAGCTAATGCACTTCGAAGCATCTTGGAAGTATGTACTAACAACGAAATGAGTATAAGATAGTAAAATTCGGGTTACATTACCGAAATTAGCTTTAAATTTTATTAACCTAGTGAAGTAATCCTTTCGTCATCATGAAATAAAATTACCTACATGTCTAATTATAAAACTAAAAAAATATAAGCTAGATGGAGTCGTTATTTCCTATCTGCCTACCCATCATCTGCCTAGCCTATTTCCCAACTAAGGGGGTCGGCTTCTAGTCTCATCGGAGGCAGCTGGATACCAGTATTTTACATCAAGTGACTGCCTATCTGACCTCCACAATCCAGTTACTGGCCACTACGATACCCCTTGGTAAGACTGGTTGTCAGACTTTCGGGCTTCTGACTACCCGTAACGACTGTTCAAGTGCTACGAATGACAGCTGGGACCAACGGATTAACGTGCTTTCCGAGGCACGGAGGGGTCTTGATATGTAAAGATGGTCACCCATCCACGGACCAACCGCGGCAAGTGTAGCTTAACCTGGTCGATCGATCCGTGCAGCTATTATTATTTAGCCACAAGCCCCTATCTGACTACCCCTGAGATGAAATTACGAAACAAACTCAAGGGCCAAAGTCTCTTTTAAAGTTCAATCATATCTTCAACATAACATCACGCCTGTAATCGCCGAAGGGTTAGGCAGAGCTGTACCTGTAGTACACCCACATTTCGCCAGTTATTTTTGTCCCATGTTATAAGGGACAAGAGTATTTGCTATCAACCTGGCATTAATACAGACTCCGGGCTGCTTCTGAAAAATCAGAAGGCCAATTCCCGTTTTCCGCCATTTTAAAAACGTTCAAAATCTATTCACAATCTCATCTCAGCGACAATCAATGTCAAAAACTTGTCAAAAATGTAGGGACAGTAGAGGTATTTTTGACGGATTGCGACTGAGATCAGACTGAGAACGTTCTTAAATTTACGAGAATTGCTCCTCTGAAATCGAATCTTCTAGAAAAAAAATAACAATATCTAAGGTCACTTTGATTACATGTTTCGGGACACGGAGAGCAGGATAGTATGATTGAGCATTCATGTTCAAATTCAACAAAAAATAGTACTTTTATCATCGCCACATGCGAACTACTTATCATACTGACTTCACGCAAAATCCTGCATCGCGCAAACAAAGTTTACCGCGCGACTAGCATACATGCAACGTCCTGACATCAATTGTAGGGCAGTAGCCCACCAAACACAAGACCCATCTGGTCAGAGAATCCTTACACCCTGAACCTTAGAGAACTTTACACCCTGTCCCTCATATACTGCTTACATAGTTTTACTAACAATCTTGTTGAGTCTTTGTAAGTTGAATATAGAAAATTCTATTCTATATACTTCTATAGCCATGATGCTAAAACACAGCCCCAATTGCCCCACCACCTTTATTAATTACTTCCTTAATGAGTCAGGTGCCAACCACCTTCTATCCCGCCCCCATTACAATTCAACACAACCCTAGGCCCCAATTTATTAAACTACTAGTCTTCATTACAGCTTCCTTTACAACTTACAATGTGGGCCCAAAATAGTCGCCCTACGGTAGGGTGCCCAAAACAGTTTGTCAAGAAAATAAAGCGATCTCACGTACGATGTATTGCTATACACTGTACACCCATTTTCTGTGATTAATTAGTCTGTGTAGAACCAGCAACGGTACAGAACTTCTTTTTGACATAGATTTGCAGTGTGCTGGATATGACAAACGATTTTGTTACGAAAGTCAAATGGTTTGTCATAAAGTACTTGATCAATCTGCCTAACCTTTTCCTAACTATGTTGGGGTCGGCATTCAGTCTCGGATGCAGCTGAATACCAGTATTTTACATCGAGCAACTGCCTATTTGAACTCCACAATTCAGTTACTGGTTAACATGACGCTCCTATGTATAACAGGCTTTGTCAGACTCTTGGGCTTCTAACTCCCCGTAACGACTTTCAAAGATCTACGAATGAGAGCCGGGACCAACGGCTTAACATGCTTTCCGAGAAACAGATCAGGTTCTCAATATGTAATGGATGGTCAACCATCCACGACCCAACCGCGGCAAGCGAAGGTTAAGCTTCGATTGACCCGTGCGGCTGTTATCATTGAGCCACGAGCCCCTCTCTCTCAACTATATTATACTAATTTCCTAATTGTTTTTTTTTTTTATGTTAGCCTACGCTGTCCCACTCCTGGGCAAAGGCCTCCCTCCACTCCTTCCATCTTCCGCGAGCCCGCGCGTCCTCCTTCCAGTTTTGACGGAACCTATCCAGCTCGTCCCGCCATCTCCTACGTGGTCTGCCGCGACCTCGCCTCGCTGTCTCAGGGCACCAATTCTGTTCTATTTTGGCCCACAGTTTGTCCGGCATACGGCAGACATGTCCTGCCCAGTCCCATTTCAGTTGGGCAGCCTTTTGAGTCACGTCAGCTATCTTTGTTTTGGAGCGCAGTATTGTGTTTCGAACACGATCCGTTAACTTAACGCCTGGTATACTGCGCTCCATTGCTCGTTGGCAGACCTTGAGTTTGGACTTCTGGATGTCAGTCAAAGACCAAGTATGGGCACTATATGTTAAGACGGGAAGAATACACATGTCCATGAGCTTTATATTCTCTTTTGGAATTTTATTATGATTTGTATGTATATGTGACGGTAGAGGAAGGCGGACACTATTATAATATAACTGTAAATGATTTAAAATCCAATTATATAAATGGCTCAATAATAATAATTTCTATAGCATTCATGATTTTTTTTAATATGAATTCATAATGTATCTGTAGTAAGTAAGCTTTAGTATTAAGCAAAACATGCCCGATTTTTTTTTTTTTTTTTAATAAACCTTGTGTACCATGTTTAATACAAATAATAATAATAATAATAATATCCCTGGACATTTCACACAGCACCATTTGTCCCAAGCTAAGCAACCTAATGCTTGTGTTATGGTAACAAGATGGCTGATAAAGTACTTATATACATTTTTTTTTTTTTTTTTGTAAATACATACATATTATAGATAGAAAAACACCCAGACTCGGAACAAATACATGTAGGTCATACAAATATTTGTTCCGTGCGGGAATCGAACCCGCGACACGCAGCGCAGCAGTCAATCGCTTAACCACTGCGCCAACCGTGCCGTCTAAATAAAATATCTTATCTTAAAAAAAAACATTTGGGTAAGAAATAAATGATTTGATTTGATTCGTAAGTTCCTTTGGAGTTGTCAGGGCTAAAGAAAACACTTGCAAATCAAATCGCCCATTTGATATCCACATCTTGTCATACGAGGGTTTGACAAGATACGGATGTCAAAGAGGCGATGGATATTAGAAGTTTTTTTTTATTTATTTTTTTTGTTGGAAAATGAATAAGGAATTTGATAAGCTTTTCTTTCAAAAGTGCCAACAATCTAAAATAAACTTCAAGAATCAAAAGAAACACACGTGACCAGAGGGCTGGGTCGCTCTTTGGCCAAAGAATTAGCATTGCCATTCAACGTTGCAATGCTGCCAGTCTTCTGGGCACATTTTCGGATGACAGACAGGATACGGACGAGTACTTAGTGTAAATAGTAAGTAGTATTTTTAGTATAATAAATAAACATACAAATTCTTCCAGGAACTCTTTTCCCGCGCCACCTCGAACCAGCCCTCGCGGTACGCGTCCAGGTCATCTCGCCTTCTCTTTCTGAACCGGCATTGGCGGCGCCGGACCTTTGCCCAGCAGTGGGACAGTATAGGCTAACAAAAAAAAAATCAACGGGTTGCACTCCGGGAGTGCCGGCAGAAGTGAAAACTTTAATATTAACGTTGTGCATTTTTGATATTTTGGAATGCGGTCTACTCTCACTCCGTCTTACGAATTTTCGATCAGGTCACGTATCCTGACGCGAGTTTAACATTTTTTTACCCATCACAACAAAAGTGCACAACGCCGCTAATGAAGTTTTCACTTCAAAAAACGTACAATAAAAAGAAACGTAGGTAGATGATACGCACATTTTGTGCAAGGAAATCTATGGCCATATCCAGCTTCTTCTACTCTCCATAGTTACAACCTATTTCAAAACTATCCCCCGATTAATTATAATGAACATTTACCTTTCGTAACCGGTACCTTCCTTGCCG
Source organism: Apamea crenata (assembly GCA_949629185.1). Lineage (NCBI taxonomy): Eukaryota > Metazoa > Arthropoda > Insecta > Lepidoptera > Noctuidae > Apamea > Apamea crenata. The sequence goes on from OX451375.1 coordinate 4,157,183, forward strand.
CTAACGACTCGTAGTTACGAAGTACGATTCACTTGTTCCCGTGATATTTCTAAGCCACAAAGTAGACAATTACAGAAGGCTCTTCATACAATGAGCGAATTCGCACGCACACATACACATGCTTCACGTATAGCGAGTGCAAGCACACTGCATTGCAACACTGCAGTGCGACTGGAATTTGTTTGAGATCGTCGTACATACAGCATTGTAAAGAAAAGTATGAGCTTCGGCAATCTTCGTATTTCCGATTTAGCACGAACGTCGCGCCGTAACGACTGCCAAAGATCCACGATTAACAGCCAGGACCAACGCCTCAACGTGCTTTCCGAGGCACGGAGGGTCTTGGTATGTGAAAATGGTCACCCATCCACGGACCAACCGCGGCAGCGTAGCTTAACCTTTTCGATCGACCTGTGCGGCTGTTATTACTTAGCCACAAGCCCCCGAAACGTATACTATCCTTTTCTGGTTTACCTGTACCTACGTGTCTGTGTGCGTGCGCCTGTTTGCGCTCATTGTATCGAACCAACCTTCTATACTGTTATGTGTCTAACCCTTAATTGTTTGAAAACTTGTTTGATTTATTTTCAACCCGCGGATAAAGGGTTCAAATTGGTTTAGATACTGTTAGTTTTGTTCGAAATCTCACAAATTGGATGTGTGAGTAATGGTTGTGATGCTCGTGATAGTCGTTTTGATAAGTTAAGGTGTTTGAGGTTTAGGAGAAGCTTAGATGAAGTTTCTCAATTCATCTATCTTAGGAAACCTCTAGTAGGTAACGTTAGTGATTCAAGATTAAACATTTATTCACCATTCTTGCAGATGTAAAGGAACTAGTAGCTAAATAATAACAGTCACACAGTTCGATCAAATGAACCAGTCGGTGCGTAGATGGGTGACCATCAATTACATATCGAGAATCGAAATGAAAATATTTATTTTACAGAATAAATAATTTCATTTTAAACCCGTCCGTGCCTCGGAAAGCTCGCTAAGCCGTTGGTCTCGGCTATCATTCGAAGAGCTTTAGACAGTCGTTACAGGTTGTCAGAAGCCGAAAATTGGCTACCAGCTTTGGTAAGACGGAGGTGTATTGTGTTACCACATAACTGGGTTTTGGAGGTAAGATAGTCAGTCGCTAAATGTAAAATACTGGTATTCAGCTGCATCCGGTTACACTGGAAGCCGATCCTAATATAGTTGGGAAAAGGCTAACCAGCTGTGCGATTCTGTAACCATCTCACCGTGAAAACTTAGGTGAAGTGAGCGTGGAGTGAGCCGTCATTCCAAATAATGCTAGGGATTGACACTACTGACAACTCACATCAAGCTCTCTTCACTTGAGTTTTCACGGTGAGATTTTTACAGAATCGACCGGCTGATTTTTTCTTACAGATGTAGGTATTGGTGATTGCAGTTATCAGACAAAAGGGCAATGCTGCCAACTGACTCTTGACTCTTATTACAACTAAGTTAGTCTTTTTTCATTCCTCATTATTTTAATATCCTGAAATACCCCATAATCCTCACGGAAATCCTACTAATATTATAAATGCGAAGGTTTGTGAGGATGGATGGATGGATGTTTGTTACTCTTTCACGCAAAAACTACTGAAAAAATTTTGATGAAACTTTACAGTAATATAGCTACATTAGAATAACACATATAGGTATACTTTTATCCCGATATTCCCACAGAATCGACACTTATGCGGGTAAAATCGTGGAGCGCTGCTAGTATTTCATAAAGTAAAGACTAAAGGGTAACACCAAAAGGACTGTTTATAACCGATAAACATGTTTATTTTCCATTAAAACCCATAAAAGATATCTTCAACAATTCACTCCCCAATAAAATATCGTAAACATCTTTATTACACTTACAAGGTATGACATAACCCAATATAAAATAATTCAAGACATGATGGCAGGAAAAACCTGTTTTATATCCTAACAAGCCCATTTCCGATAGACCTCTTCATCTTCAAAATCACAAAAAAATTGCACAGCAATCCTTGAGAATGTTCAAGACACAGAGCTCAAGTTAGGCTGGTTTTTGAGGTCCCAATAAAACTTTTGTTGCGCCCGTAAATCTGGCCGGATCTATATACTGTGGCATTTTTATTGGCTTCTGTGTGACCCTGTAAGCACAGGTAGGTAGGTATAGTATAATTAGGGAACGGGAACGGAATTTATTGGGTCATTTTTTACTTCCTTCATTTTGAATACCGGAAGAAATTCTGGCGAACAAACGGTGAGGAAAACGGGGATATAGGACGTGGTCAGGTTTGTTTGTTTTAGAAATGAGTAATAGTGGTATACTGGGTCTTATTAAATTAGCTAGCGGAACTCCGCAGACGCGATGGAATTATCTATATTCAATTTTTATTTATATTTCAAATTGACGTTATTTCAAGTTAAACAAATATCAACTTTATTTTAACGGTGATCAAGTTGATTTCAGAGTGACTAGCACTATTGAAAAAGTTACAAAAATGTTTGAAGTTGTAGCGTAAAATGAACTTTGTTGTGTAGGAATTAAAGTTATTTCTCCATAAACATGAGTTTATGCCAAGAATGTAAACAAATATGAATTTGCTTACATTTTTGGAGAATATGTCGCGATTTACATGATAAAACATAAAACAAAATAAATTGATGTTTTTTAAACGAGCCTCTTACTAGTAGGTACTTTCCCAGCAATAGCTCTTGTCCTATAAAGAATTATGAAAGATCGCGGGAAAAACTGTATCAACTTTTAATAAGCAAGAACGTTGAGCTCCATAAGTTTTGAGTTGAGCTGCACGATAGCTGACAAATGCGTGCACGGAGTGGACAGGTTCTCTCAATCTGTGTGGTTCTTTCCTCAAAAGACCATCTCAGACATCGATCTACATGGTCTTCACATGATCTGACCAAGATTATGCCTGGAGTTTAAAAGTGACTGTGACCTCTGAGTTTGTTTCGGCCTTTCTTCTCTGAGTAGTCAGCCGACATCATTAAGATTTAAAATATGATTCACGTGTAAAAGTATTTTTACAAATTTTCTTACAGAAATAAAATAATATAGCATGAAAACTAAAATAAAGACAAGTTTAGGTTCCATAATTCTAGAACATGACAGTTTTTTTGTTTTTACTTATCTCAAAAATAAAAGAGAGTTCAAGCAATAGCTTTTGATCGAACAGCTTGAACGACATCAAAATAAAAATCCAATCCTCTAGCTGGTGAATTATGAAGCTGAAAAGGCACTGATTATCATTAGGTACCGCGCTGAGCGAAATCCGAACGATTTCTTACAAAAATGAACGTTGTAAACAGAACTTTGAAGCACGCTTTCAATTCGATACCTATTGAAAATATTACTCGGCGACTGAAAACTTAATTTTCTTCCAGCTCTCAAATCGTTACAGATTTCATTTCCGTAGCGCAACGTGATCGACAATAATAATATTATTAATTTGGAAAATAAAGACTGTTTCACAGACTCCGGATGTCCAGCAAATTAAAAAACCGGCAAAGTGCGAGTCAGACTCGCGCACCTAGGGGTTCCGTACAATTTAAAGTTATTAAAAATATTTTTATTATATTATGATGTAACTAAAAATTTACGGTTTTCGCAATTTTTCCTTTATCTGTGCTATAAGACGTTGCTTCATACCAAATTTCAAGATTCTGAGTTCACGGGAAGTACCCTGTAGGTTTTGATTCCCTTGCGAGTGTCGAAAATTTGCGGCATAAGCGGCTGTATCTTTTTATTGCGTTGGCTTAGAAGTTTGATTTTTACACAGCTCCAAGGGTCAGTAGACCTGAGTATTTGATATAAATTCCAGCTTGATACTTCCACGCGTTTCTGAGAAAAAGGGTCTTGACAAACAGACAGACGGACGGACGGACGGACAAAAAAGTGATCCTATAAGGGTTCCGTTTTTTCCTTTCAAGGTACGGAACCCTAAAAACGAAGATAATTTGTATAGGATTATCGGTGGGATAAGTGAACCAAAACTAATGCGGATGTAATTAAACCGATCAAAAATTGTCTGTAATATGCCTATAATGTTCCCTCTGCTGTAATACAGGCCTCCTCTCAGTGAGAGGGAGTTAGTCGTGATCTAACACGGACCGAACACGGGTTGGTGGATGTCACATGTCTTCGAATTTTTGATTCTGGGACATGCCGGTTTCCTCACGATGTTTTCCTTCACCGTCTTCAGAGTAGTTGACCGTTATTGTTTTTATTTACTTTTCTAAATGTATTTAATGAATTTTATTTTAATTGCAATTGTATATCTAATGTTGTTTTTTAATTTTCCAATACAATGTACCTATATTATCCTACTAATATTATAAATGCGAAAGTTTGTATGTATGGATGTATGGATGTTTGTTACTCTTTCACGCAAAAACTACTGAACAGATTTTGACGAAATTTAGCACACAGATAGTTTATAACCAGGATTAACATATAGGATACTTTTTATCCCGACATTCCCACGGGATCGAAACTTATGCGGGTGAAACCGCGGGGCGCAGCTAGTTATGAAATAAATTACTTATGACTTAGTGATGATGAAATTTTTTTATTTACGCAAAATAATAATAATAAAAATACATTTTATTTTCAGAAAACACATTTTTTTTTAAGGTTTACAGAACAAATTCCAACTAAAAAATGAACATTACAGTAAAAAGTGTATCGTTGGTGCCTGTACTAATGAAAGAAAATCATTGTATCACAGACACCAGAAAAAAGTAGTAGTTCATAATAATATATAGTACCTATGTATGTGTATTATAGGTTTGTAACTTGTTTACGTATTCCAGTTCTATTACTTTTATTTTTATCATTGTTCCTCTCCACCAAAGCACCTGCTATCTCTTCACCACCCATGGTTGACTAGTAGAGAATTCCTAAGGCATTAAGTCAACCTTTGTACCTTTTTTGTGTGCAAAAAGTTGAAATCAATAAATAACGTAAAGAGCCTGTCTGAGTTTGAACCCACGACCTACAACTCGTAAGTTAGAGCAACTGGAGTGGGCCCCCACTGCTTTTCCGTGTGTTTGTCACAATCGTCCTGCTGACCTGAAAATTAGATTTTTATGATATTGGATAAAAAGATTCAATCAACTCAGCCTATCGCAGTCCACTGCTGGACAAAGGCCTCTCCCAGGCTGCACCACAACACCCTGTCCTCCGCCTTCCGCATCCAGTCCCTCCCAGCCACCTTCTTAAAGTTGTCCGTCCATCTAGCTGGGGGGCGTCCCACACTACGCTTGCCAATCCGCGGTCTCCACTCCTGGGGGTCTACTCCGAAGTAGTATCGGCCGAATGTTCGGCCGTTTCCTGCTACGAAGTTACTATTTGGTTCGGTCGGTCCCGATCCTACACTCCTACACTCTTTCAAATATTGACTATGGTCCCGACCCAACAGAGCCGATCTAAACTTTTATCGCATTTTTCAATAATATTCGGTTCGACCATGCGTCGGTCCGATCCGAACATTCGCACTTTAGACCCCCAGGACTCGTCTACTCCACCAGCCATCGGTCCTTTGACAAACATGGCCAGCCCACTGCCACTGCAGTTTGCTTACTCTACAAGCTATGTCGGTAACTCCGGTTCTTTTCCGGATAATTTCATTCCTGATTTTATCCTTCAAAGAGACCCCGAGCATAGCTCGCAGAAAGATTGCTGTATCATAAAGGTTCAGTTCAAGTGTTTTTTACAGTAGAAATATGAAATAACACGTAGATGAAGCCACAAAGTAATATTTCATCCTTTCAAAATGATTCAATCTCATTTAAAAGTCAAATGAACGGTTATTACGACGACGTATTCATTTTATTTCACAAAAGGGACGGTTTGATCGCTTTGTTTCACAATAAATCTTTTTTTACTGTAACCACGATGAAATACCTGCCTGTTTTGATTATGTATGTTTTTTTAGTATATTCGTAGGAGTTTGACATCCTGTCGAATTACTATTTTATTTTACCATTTATGCACACGCATCTAAAAACAGACAAGAAAAAAAATTAACAGAAGAATAGGTACCAAGGTCTTATTTCATAAGAAATCTCTTCCAGCATACCTGCGATAGTGTGTGAAAGAGTAAAGGAGACAAAAAACACAAAATCAAAATCATAAACAATTCACTTAATAAAACTAAACAAATATATTGAGAATACACTTACATGCATACAAATAAACATACATACTTCTAAAATAAATATCACTAGAATGTTTATAAATAATAATGTAATCAAAATAATAAAATATACACAACTATGATGAAGTGGAAAGATAGTGTTCTTACTATATTAGTTTAAAAAAACGAACTTTAGTCAGTGCACGTATTTGTCAATTATCGTGCAGCTCAACTCAGAACTTATAGAACTCAACGATTAGACGAGAAATACCAAAAAAAGAACATTTTGGCCATTTTCATTCACACAAGCATAATTTATCAGAGAATAACAACAAATATTTTTTCACCTGAAATAGAGAAACACTGAAAAATCACGTTTCCATCAAAACTAACTAAATTGGGAAAACCTTGAACTAACACTGTAACATAAATTGGCAGTTAAAACAGTCTGTCAACATCACGTTTGTTGAGCCAACAGTCAGTTAACGTTAGTTTAGTTTTAGCTCAACAAAAAATAGAAAAATGCAGCAGTACAGCTTACACATTACAATCATACGGATAAGTGCGCACCACGATATAATAGTTGCAGAAACTAATCACCAATATGTGAGCACAATCAGCCATTAATGTCTCCACTGCTGGGGCACAAGCCTCCTCTATCTGTGAGAGGGAGTGGGCGATAATCCACCATGCGGGCCCAGTGTTGGTAGATGTCACATGTCTTCGAGTTTAGTGGTTTTAGGAGATGCCGGTTTTCTCATGTTGTTTTCCTTCACTGTTTTGAGAGCAGCGATGATGAAATAATTTACGCAAAGTAAAGCGCCTACTTGGGTTCGAACTTAAGAACAACAACATAAGGGCGAGGATCTAAAAGCCAGATAACTATGTACACTAAATATATCAGTCGTAGTCAGAATATTAAGTAAATTCTAGGGCAACATGAAACCACATTTTATTACAATATTTTTTTATTTTTATATATACTTACAATATTTTATTTAACTTTTACAATATAAACCACAACTAATTACTTACACTAGATACTAAATTAAATGACTAAGGGCTGATTTTTAAATTATCTGATAACTTTATTCAAGGAATAATTTTAAAATTTTGACAGTTCTTCCATACAAAATTTATTAGAAGTCAATTTTATTCCACGAATAAAAATTATCATTCGATTGATCGCCAGATAACTTTAATTCGAGGAATAAAATTGATGTATGACTGTTTTTGTATGAAATAACTGTCAAAATGTACACTATGGCCGAGTGCCATAGGATAAGTAGAGGGTAGAAGTCAAATTCAAATAAAAAAACATTTATTTAGCACACACTTAAGAGATACACACAATACACCAGAAGGTCAAATCTCATAATTTAAAACGTTCAAAATCTAGCGGCAGTCTCATCTCGGCGACAAACAAAATGTCAAAAAATTGTCAAAATTTAGGGAAATTAGAAGTATTTTTTGACAGGTTGAGACTGAGATCAGACTGTGAACGTTCTTAAAATAACGAGAATTGCCACTCTAATAAAACAAACAAAAAGTTTAAAGTCCGATGTAAGAAATGAGCAGGAAAGTATTTCAATTAAACCATTTACAGGCACTTTTGAACTGTCAAGGAGTCGATCAGTCAGCCAGTTTATTATAACCTCGACTGAAACTGAAACCGTCAATGTACTTCTTACTACATAACATAACATCACGTCTGTATTTCCCCGAAAGGTTGGGCAGAAATGTACCTATATCACACCCACATTTCGCCAGTCATGTTTAAGTCCCATGTAACATGGCGCAAGCCTATTTGCCAATTTTTTTTTTCTTCGTTGGTAAATCACCAAATGACCTCTCCCGCTCTGGGCTGAGCGGAAGGGCGTGTCAGACTTTTACTGACTAAAACCCACCCGTGTTCCTTCAGTTGCCTGTGGTGCCAGGGGCCACGGTATCTCTTTCGAACAACGGGCGGCCCTGGCAGGCATCGGCCCTAGCGGACCCCGTCAGTTCATGCTGACATCTCTTTGAGGCGCGCGTGGAACACAACGCGCCGTCGACCCAGGCCCCGGCCTGCTTGCCATTCTCTGGGCACAAATGCGGACTTTCGGCTGCTACTTTAGTAACTGTTTGCAGAGTAAAGAAGCTGAAGTGGCAGTGGGCTGGAAATGTTTGTCGAAGGACCGAAGGCCGATCAACTCAGCCTAATGCAGTCCACTGCTGGACACAGGCTGCGCCACAACACCCTGTTCTCCGCCTTCCGCATCCAGTCCGTCCCAGCCGTCTTGTTTAGATTGTCCGTCCATCTAACCGGGGGCGTCCCACACTACGCCCCGCTGGCCGGTGGAACAGACGAATCTTGGAGTAGAGACCGCGTATCGGCAAGCGTAGTGTGGGACGCTTCCCAGCTAGATGGACCCACGACCTCAAAAAGGTGGGTGGGTCAGACTGGTGGCTGAAGACGGAGCACAGGGTGTTGTGATGCAGCCTGGGAGAGACCGCGTCTGTCGAGCAGTGGCATGCGATAGTCTGAGTTGATTGTTTCATCATTTGTTTGAAATATAAATCGTCACTTACAAAACGACGAAAACAAACAAACGTCGGGGTTTCATTGTGCTGAGCGATGGCCGTTTTGCGTTAATGTGACGCATATGTTTTTCTTTTTTGTGTTTATGTTTTCTTTTTCGGCGCCACGTTTACCGCAAATAAATTATCGTTCTTTTCTTTCTTTCAAAACCCTGATAATTTTGCCCAAATTTGAGAAGCTTAAGTAAAACGTCACAGAACTTTACTTAAAGACTACTTTACTCGCGTCCTAATTTTGACGTTGCTAAGTAGAATATAAGTAGCTTAGCTCTGAACTAATTTAATGAACCTAGTTTATGTTACTAAAACTTAAAGAATTTACCTACTATGGCAATATTTTGCTGTTTTCATGGTCAAATTTTTACTGAAACGTCTTAAGACTATTTGGTAAACATTGTATCAACTTTAAAAAAAAAATCCAACAAGTATTATAAGTTTTTTAAAAAACACTTACCAGGCTGGCAAAGCATTGCAAGGGTGGCTTAATTTCAAATAATAACACGAAGTGACTAATTTTTCAGAGACATATTTTTCAATCGACAGATAATTTTTATTCGTGGAATAAAATTGACGTCTTTTTGTATGGAAGAAATGTCAAAAATTCAAAACTGTTGGTCGGATAAAATAATCTGGTGTTGGAAAAATTCCTAAGCTTATAAAATATACTACGTACTTTTATTAGACATTGTGTAAAACAGCTTATTTTAGCAAATATCTATATTCAAAATAATATTATTTATGTTTCAAATTGACGTCATTTCAAGTAACAACAAAAACAACTTTGTTTAATAGAGATTAATTTGATTTCAGAGTGACCAGCACTATTGAAAAAGTTACAAAAATGTTCGAAGTTTAAACTAAATTTCATTGTGTAGGAATTAAAGTTATTTTTCCATAAAATCATATTTTTTTTATCATTTTTGGCGAACATGTCGCGATTCAAATTTCAAGTAAAACAAATAACAACTATATTTAATGGAGATTAATTTGATTTCAGAGTGACCAGCACTATTGAAAAAGTTATAAAAATGTTTGAAGTTGTAGCGTAAACTGAACTTCATTGTGTAGGAATTAAAGTTATTTTTCCATAAACTCATATGTTTTTTAAATTTTTGGCGAACATGTCGCGATTCAAATTTACTTTACTACTGGATCTGTCATAAAATGAGTCAATCAATCTGTAATCTTAGATTATCGCAGTCCACTACTGGACATAGGCCTCTCAAACCCTGTGCCACAACACTCGGTCCCTGACCCGTCCTGTTCTGCCCTGTCCGACAGGACAGGGCAGAACAGGACGACACTCATTGACACTCATTTTATGACATAACAGCACACTGTTATGTCATAAAATGAGTGTCAACAATTAATTGGCGATCTTTGAGAAGCATAATATTAACACTTCCTTCCAACTTTTTTTGACATCTTACAAATTTATACGTTCTCACTCAAACTCATCTGAATGCGAATGTTTTTCAAGGACCAATGGAAGATACTTCAATATCAAGATGACAGCACATAAATACTAATTCAATTTATATAACTAAATGATATCAAATCGTCTTCCAAACTGCACCGATGACATCAACATAGCTTCCAGTGTTTTTCCTAACAAAGATTTTTGCTTCTCTCATCAACATATTTTCTACCAACAACCAATTCAATTTTAAACTTGTATGTATAAAAACAAGGTTTATATTTGGTTGCGGTGATGCGCAAACAAACAATTAAATATGTGAAGTCATTTGCAACAAAACAGACACATATATATTTAGGTCAAATGGTTTGATGTGGTCTAAAGTGTTCCTAGTTGTGTACGTTGATATAATTAAGGAGATGCTTCTCAATGATAGCTAGAATACATTTTGAGCGATTTTTTTTAAACGAGGTTTGTAAACAATTCTTGGACAATTCATTATTATTAATTTATTTGTACCCTTACTTCTTTTGGAAGTCCAAAAGAACCGAAATAAAAGGCAAATAGACAGTCTGTAAGTACATACACTGCCTATTTGCCTTTTATTTCGGTTGAAAAGGCCGCTCATTGTATATTTTTAGTGTACTTACGATTTTTTTGCTTTATATTTGTGTGGTGTACAATATATTAATATAATTATACTTTAATATATAAATAAATAAAATTTTATATCATTAAAAAAAATATAATATAATAACATAACGTAACATCATGCCTGTATTCCCAGCGCAGCGCATTGCAGTGGAAATTTCAGCAGAGGTGTACCGATACCACACCCATATTTCTCAAGTTATGTGTAAGTCACATATAATAGGAGGTAAGCCTATTGCTATCGACCGGGCACAGCTCCGGCCTGACCCGGGAATCAACTCAACTCAATCAACTGGACTAACGAGGCAGTCGGTTAAATAGTTTTTAATTAGGCTAACTATTTTACTGTCAATATGAATTGTATTATATCCAATTAGGATCCTACCCCCCATCTTGACTGGCGCCACATCCACGCAAAACGGTCATCGCTCAGCCTAAGAGCGGTTTCGCACTACGTCCGATGCGAATCCGAATTCAAGATCAATTCAAAATTCGAAAACATTCCCAATTCGAATATTCAATCCGAATTGGGAATGTTCTAAATTCGGACGGACTGAGTTCGGTTGTAGTGCGCAACCCCTCATACAAATAGTACGATGGCTGCTTCGGACTGTCATTTCTGCGAAACCGCTCTAATACTAAGACCCTATAAGAGGCAGAGCCCCAGCGCTGGTTTTCAGCGACATGCAGCGTTGACGAGATGACACCAACCGGAGCACACGATAAGATAAAAATAAAATGTAATTGAAATGTAGGTACCTCTTTTACTTACAAGGAAGCTGATCTTCGGGATCTTTTGCAGATTTCTTGAGCGACGTCGGCGGTAGGATAGGTGCCAAAATCCTATTGTGATACTTAAATTAACAATTAGTCTAACAATCTACACTATATCTTTTTTAAATGTCTCTAACGTTAGGTTTTAATTCAAATTAATTTGCATGTTTTGTCAGAATCAGATGATTTATTAAACATCCATCATGATGCGTCATCGTTTCAATTTTAATCGAAGTTTCTATTGAGCAATTCATTAATTGTTCTCCAGTCTAAACAAATAATATGTAGGTACATATATCATACAATGGATTTGGAGGGCTCCAGTTGTTTGTCCACTACTTCTATCTAGGCTACTTGTCTATACTGTTAGCCCTTTTAAGGTTCGAAAAAAGTCTGATTGAATAAAATCTATTGTTCTTCCTAAAGTCTGTAGGTTACATATATTATTATAATGGTTGCTTGTTCTAATGAAAAACGTATAAATGTTCTATTTATTCTTACTAATAGAAACGGAGTGTTGAAAAAGTGGGTGCTATTATTAATTAGAAGCAAACGGTATCTGGTTGTTATCTTGTAAATTGTTAAATACTTGTAATAGCTTTTAAAACTCTCGAATGTCTGCCCCTTAAATATATATAATTACGCGCGTGTGGCGAACTCTTTACTTACCATATATCATGACATTGAACTAATAATTACATGGCATTTATACTATTAGAACGCACGCATTCCATCGTCAGATTCAGTTGTTTCCAAGACGCCATTTGAACACCTTTAGTGTACGTTTTATAAAACCTTTGGACTAAAAATGTGTGCTAAATAATATTGTATTGTTGTAATTAAATTTGAGACTGTGTTAATATTTTTCTGTGATACAAAGCACACATTATCAATCAAATAACGCTTTATTTTATGGTGTCTCACAGGGAAGCATATTGATGCCAACATTATTTAAATAAATCATAATAGTGATAGAAACAAGCTCTAATTTAGTGAAAAACGATAACAAAAATGGTGCAAATAAAATACACGGTGAATTTAATAGTATTGATAATCTTGTTGCTACGGACGGTAAAAGTGCTTAGTAGAGATCTCGGTGAGCGAGAAAGAGCATTGAGAGCCGAATTCATACATAAACTATTGAATAAGCATAGTAAATTAGAAGGAAAAATCAAGCTAATGGGCGGTATGAGTAAACATGAAGGTAAGACATATATTATTCAGACGGCTACGTCAAAACATTATACTAAATACTAGTGCAACACGTACAAGTATTAGGTTTTCCATGTGGAAATTCTCAGTGGAAACGTAAAAGAGAGGTTACCACTGAAATTATGGGTTTTGAAAGGTATGGTAGAAGAACCGATGATGGTGATGATGATGGTACTGGATCGATCCCAATTGATTTGAATAAAGGGCAGTAGGTGATTAAATGCTCATTAGCAGCCTGGAGTATGGAATTTCCCCAGTAAACGACAAAACCTTACAACACATCTGCCGAAATGTATGACAGCAATACAGGCATGATCTTGCATTACTTTTTTTCCAGGGAATGTATACATTTATCACGCTGGTCGCTGGGGTGCCGTCTGCGATGACTCCTGGGATGATGAAGCAGCTGCAGTGGTCTGCAAATCCTTTAACATGACTGGAGTGGCGACGGTTGGGGGATCGTATGGACACACTGTTGGTCAGTTTTTATATTATTAATTACCTCTGTTCTTGAGCCATGCCACTAATTTAATTTGTTTTAAATTCAGAAACGGGAATTTTTGACGATACATTTTTGTAGGATATCTTGTTGCTACTTTTGTTAAAGTTTTTTGTTCGAAAAGTACTATAAATTATTTGGTATATCATTAATTATCTCCCTTTGAGTTCTTTACCATCCAAAATAGTAGTATAATATCAAAGATTCAGATAGCAGAAAAGTGTACAACCATAATTTTTATTTTAAAAATCCCTTTTCTCGTCAGCCGAGTTACATAATGAGTCATAACTATTATGTAATTTCTAGTTAGAAATTCTCTTAAATCTTCAGAAAAATACTGGTTGGACGACGTAATATGTCAAGGGGATGAACCATCCCTTTCTAAATGTGTGTTCAACCGTTGGGGAGCTTCAGACTGCGACAAGGACGAAGCGGCAGGCGTTATATGCATGGAAGAATATGATTCTCCCAAGAATACCCAGTCAGCAGTGAAGGAAAGGTCAGAGAGAAAGCTTAGAAGCATTTTAAATGAGAAAACAGCAAAATTGAGGATCGTCGGGGGTAACAATGTCAATGAAGGAAGAGTTGAGGTAAGATTAATCTAATGGCGATAATATCAAATAGAACTCGATTATAAGTCACCGTTATGGCTCATAATGTCACATTGAAGACACAGATTAAAAAACTAAGCGGTGATTTATTAAGTTTTAAGACTTTGGCTCTACTTCCGCAAAAAAAAAAGAATTATTGATATGATCATGTTTGCGAGACAATTATCGCGCAGAATAAAGAGGTTAGTCCAGCCGCGAGACGACATCAAAAAAAAAGTTTCAATAAACCTCACCTTTCTATTCAAAACCAATTTTTTTGCAGATCTTCCACAACAACACATGGGGAAGCATTTGCCCCGATGCCTGGACACATTATGAAGCTGCAGTCGTGTGCAGGCACCTAGACCTGGGCTTTGCTGAGCAGGCTCTTCAAACTTATACCTATGGCTTCTCACAAATCGCGATCAGTGGTGTCAAATGTGAGGGCAATGAGACCAACTTTTTTGACTGCGGAATAAGACTTCAGCACCAAGATGAACCCGTGAGGTGCCCTGGTGATTTTGGTGAGTATTTTCATAATTTATTAAGACCTCTCTATGCCATGAAAAGCACGTTAAAACGTTGGTTCATCATTCGGAGATCTTTGACAGTCATAGGAAGGTTTAATAGGATAATTGCCATTTCACTATTCCCATTAAATGTGAACTGTAATATAATATTTACACCCCAGTAAACTACGCGAGAAGCGTAGGTAAACTAAAATCATTACAAATTCATATTAGTGATGCAAATTGAATCACGTTTAATGGTTAAATGTATCAGTTTACGCTTGTTTACGTGATTTAGAGTGCCTAACGCGAGTAAATTCATCATATTTAAACTTAGAGAATATAGCACGTTTAAATATCACTTTGGACTAAGATTTTCCTGCCAGCATGTTCATAAAGTTTTCTACAAAAACTCGACGGGTGTCGTGGGACTGGCCAGGTTGGAACGAGGTTCCTTCCGGTGTGTAATATTAATAATAATAATGCTTTATTGAAAACAAAGTAAGTATACAGTTAAGCGCACTGCCTCCTGAACTAGGTTGTAAGCCTGTATCTCAGGAGACAGTTCCCTTCCAGTTTACATAATTACTAGATTTTTACAGCGTTCTCAAGTAGTTGAAACTAAACACAAAAAGTAAATTTAATTATAAGTAAGATAAACAGTACAAGGTTAATTTAACTGAGTGTGCACGTAGTTAGGTGTTCATTGTGATAAATGATGTAGGTGTGTGTGAGTAAGAAGGGGTGCATGTGTATTGGCACTGTTAATATGTGTTCATATGTATTAAATATGTTATATATATACGTTTGAGAGTAAAGAAATGATTGAATTAACGATTTAGGATAAATAAAGAGCAACATCAGATATTATATAAGTGTACCTACTCCTTCACTTATAAGAGGTGGATGCAATTACGACTGACATAAAGGAATCATTAACTTGTACCTAAATAGTTAGATACTAAGTATAGAGTGGAATATGTTCATAACCTATAAGTTTTAACCTTATGTTAACTTATACGTTTTTTTTATTTATGACGTGTTGACAACGCGACAACCAGGACTGATACAAAGGTCTGATGGAGTCTTAAAAGGCCACCAACCCAAGGCATTAAGAGCAGATTAACCCCGCAAGATCCCTATAAAAACTTTTCACGGATGAATTCGGACGTAAATTATCCAAAACCCTAGGAAAGTATTATCCATTTTATTGGTGAAAAGCGAAAACAGAATCCGATTAATCGAATTATAATAATTTAATCAGATTATCCTGGACCGTCACATTAAAAAAGGTACGCCCGGATAAACAGAGTACAAATTGGAATCGTGTTTTGTAATAATTTATTGTTTTTATGAATTTTAATCAACATCCTCTGAGCCTTTACAGACTGGGTTATTTTAAATTGGCTAGCTAAACTCCGCAAGGGCGATAGGTATGGATAAACCTCTAGATTTACCCTCACCGTACTTAGCCACGCGGAACAGTGTCGATACTGAGAAGAGTGAGCTCACACATTATTATATACACACATCAAAAGTGTCTAGGGATCATGTACGTTTTTAACTAGACGGCACGGTTGGCGCAGTGGTTAAGCGATTGACTGCTGCGCTGCGTGTTACGGGTTTGATTCCCGCACGGAACAAATATTTGTATGACCTACAATTAGTTGTTCCGGGTCCGGCTGTTTGTGTATGCTGCACGAAAATGTAAATAACTTGTTTTAAGGCCATACAGTCCCATTGCTAGAATTTACTCTTGCTCATGCTCACGCTCGGTTCGGTTAGCTGGCTAATATCCTCGGCTCGATGGTTGTAGTTGCGATATCCGCGGCATTGTTGCGTCCCAGTCGCAGATGTGAGACCTGTAGAATACAAGACAAACAAATAAAAATAAACCAATAAATTCAATTATTGCAACGCTAAACCACAATTGTTTGTTAACGTACCCTATGGTGACTGGCCTACTTGCACACGAGTGGGACGCACGATGTCGGGATGGCGCCATTTCACCCATCCTTCACCAAGCGCTGGTAGTGGGCGAATCATCATCCATAAGGCTGTAGAATGGAGACAGAAATTAAAAGTGGGTAGTTTTCACATTTTTTTTTTTTCACATTTCACATTATACAAGAACCCATGACTTTAATTTTTTTTGCAAATATTTCTATTACCAACCAGCGCTTACCTTTCATATATCTTTCGTATATTTATGCATGTTTTTAATCCATTTCCACTTTTGCCAACAATGTTTAGCTGACTTATTTAAAGATGTAATATCCATCGTATTTGGTTAATTCCAATGCAAACAACAGCTAAGTTTCAAAACAGACACAAGTTGCAAACTGTCCGAAAATACTCCGTCACGCTCGGCTGCTTGCAGCGTATTGCGCGATGACACTACAGTGCACGGATTAATAAATTGTGGCAGGCAGCGTTTAAAATAGATAAAGCAGGTTTTTTGTTCTGACTCGTTTCTAGAAATCTCCTTATTTGCATGGGAAGGTCTATCATGCGGCGGTCTCACTTATTTATTTATTTATGTAACCTTTAAATATATTATCAGTATTTTCCTATTTTCTTGTTTATTTTTGCAATGTTACTCACATATTCGTTACTGTTTTTATCTAACACAAATTAATGTTATTGCTATATTTAAGTACGTATGCACACACACGTCACGTTGCAGTATAAAACTGATTTACATCCGTCACCTCACACATTCAGGTCCAGTTGAAAACCAGCGTCAGGCACTAGTTGTCTGGCATTTTTGCTGAACTGGGCCTTTTTGGCGCAGCCGTGAGGCACACTTTCCCGCTAATTTCTTACATCGGACTTCACCCTTTTTATTCCAACTTTTTTTAAATTATTTTATTATTGTTCGTTTTATCTGATGTATGTATCTGGTGTATTGTGTGTCTTTTAGTTTGTGCCAAATAAATGTATTTTCTTTCTTTCTTTCTTCTTTCTATGTGAGTTTATATGTCTGTAAACGCACCCACGACACAGGAGAAATTCCTAGTGTGGGGCAACTTTAAAAAAAAAAAAAAAAATTATAAAAAATCTTCCAATTAATATTTACCAAATGTAGTCTTCCAGACTGGCTTCTTACTTTAGTTCCTATGGCGGGTATTATGAAGAACAGATGAACTGAGCTCATTTTTGTAGATGACAATATGAACGCTGAAAGTTTCGTTGAAGATGTCCTCGGGCCTAAAGCGCTTATTACACTAATGCTAACTAGGAACACTCTAACAGATGCGATTACATCTGCCGATTTCTTAGTTAGCAGTGCTTAAAATTGGATAGTGTAATAAGCCCCTTATGTTCACCCAATTTTGGAATTTTGACAGTTATTTCATACAAAAACTGTCAAACGTCAATTTTATTCCTCGAATAAAAGTTACCTTCTGATGGAAAAAAATCGACTGAAGGATTTTGTTGCTTTAGTCACCAATGCATCAGAAAATGCTTAGTTATAATTTATAAAAGAAATATAAATATATTACAATAGTAAAAATCGTTCAAAACCGTACATATTGCTTCGACGTTTTTTATGTGTGCAGTTTCAACCTTTTCTTTCAGGGTTTACTAGGACTACGGTAGTCACCACATAGCTTCTGCAATTTACCGTCTGACGTCATTGAATAGTTATAATTAAAAAAAAACGGCAGCCGTCACTGTCGTAGGAAACCAAAGCTTTACTGAAGTAATTTATTGAGAATTGTGGTCAAAAGTGGGAAAGAAGTTACGAGGTCGACTATACAAGCTAAGCTATTACTTTCCTAAGCTACAAAACTGTTAAGCTTGAAGATGGTGGATTATACTTACTCCAAACTCTCTCCAACTCCAGTATCATTCTAAAACACGACACAGTAACCACGGTTAGGGTAGGGTTACCATCAGTCCGGATTTGGCCAGACATGTCCGGATTTTTGACTGTCTGTCCGAACTTTTTCCAGCTCTGTTATTTCAAACTTCTGGACTTAAGGGTTTTTTACCAAACAGAAAAAGTGAAAGGATGCGATGATGAAGGAAAAAAACCACCACGTGGAGCCCTGACACAGCTAGCAGGCGTCGCGACAGACCCCGTAGAAGATGGCGGGACGAGCTGGACAAAACAAACGACTTTAGCCCTAGATCGAAGGAGCTGGAAGTCATGGGGAGAGGCCTTTGACCAGCAGAGGGATGATGCAGGCTTATTGTAACAGTAAAAGGCTCCAGGCATAAAGGCCGTGCCCGCTTACATATGCGAAAAAGTTTTGTTAGGAATTTACAAATTTCGTGATGGTAACCCTAAAGACAACTGAGTAACCGTGGTAGACGAACATTCACTAGCTCAGTCGTTCCTTGGTGTTTTGTTAGTCATTAAGCTAATAACAAACTTAGTTAGGTACTGGTTTCCCGGAAAACAAGATAGACATCGTCCATCTTTGCTAACACGCCGGAATCCGGTTCCGGCGAGTTAGCAAAGATGGCCGATTTCTATTTATTTATTTTACCATTTATGTACACACATATATAAACAGACAAGAAAAACAGAACAGAAAAAATAGGTACAGAGGTGATGCTTATTTCACAAGAAATCTCTTCCAGCATACCCGAGACCGGATAATAGATACAGAGATGTAGACAGCGTGTGAAATAGTAAAGGAGACAAAAAAATAAGAGAAAAAGTAATAATACATACAATCAAAGACAATTCACTTAAAAAACTAAACAAAAATTACGAGAATATACTAAACTAACATACATACAAATAAACATACATACATACTTCTAACATAAATGTCACTAGAATGATAATAATTATATCATACTCAAAATAATAAATACATAATATACAACTATGATGAAGTGGACAGATAGTGTTCTTTTACTTGTTTTCTTCAGTTTTCTGTGGCGATATCTTGTTTACGGAACAGCTTGTGGCTAAATAATTATAGCTGCATGGGTCGGACGTCGTCTCAAGGTTAAGCAACACTTGCCGAGGTCGGTATGTGGATGGGTGACCATTCATTACATACCGAGACCCCTCCGTGTTTCGGAGAAACGTTAGTCCCGGCTGTCCTTTGTAGAACTTTGACAGCCGTTACAGATAGTCAGAAGCCCGAAAATCTGACAACCGAACTTACCAGGGGGTATCGTGTAACGAGTGTACTACGTGAGCTCGACAAATCAATGTGCGAATAACACTTGTGCGACAAAACTGTACTGCTACTCACCATAGTTCCAATGCACGCTTGTGCGACAAGCAATAATATTAAGACTTAGTCGACGGAGCCCCGCTTCGCAGGGCCCCTTTTTCTGTCTGCAGGGTTTAAAGGAACCTAACCAAACCAAAACTCGGGGTGCCTCTGACGTCGAAGACTTAATACACTTTCGTGTTACTCAGTAACTGGGTGGTTGAGGTCAGATAGACAGTCTCTCATTCATTTTATTAAGCTTCTACAAAAAATCAGCCACGATTGCATGCCGTCTGTGAAAGCTGCTACTGTAGTTGTCTCTGCGACTACAGTCGTCGATGGGTGTCGACGGCTGCAGGTGCCTCTGCCGGTGACGCGTGCCGCTGGTGTGTATTCATAATGAGCCTATAATGTTCCCACTGCTGGGACACAGGCCTCTTCTCTTCGAGAGGGAGTGAGCCACGCGCAACACGCGGGCCCAGTGTGGGTTGGTAAATGTCAGATATCTTCGAATTTTTGGTTCTAGGACATGCCGGTTTCCTCACGATGTTTTCCTTCAGCGTTTTGAGATCACCGCAGGTGTGTATATACACACAAAATTGACACAATCTGCACGAGTGAGTTTCGTACCGCATCTCGCGCGAGATTCGCCTCACATTCCTATTTCCGCAGCTTCATTCGGCTGCTCAAAGCTAATCATTTCAATCTCAGAGTTAGTTAACGGGAAACTAATATTAGTGCTACCGTCTTACAAACACAATTTTGTCAAATGAATTAATTACGTTATCATAGTAAGTGTAGCGGTATCTACAACGCCACATACGAACAACATTACATGCTGAACATTATAGGCTGATTATGTGTGTATGGATGTGAAGAAACCTAGACCTTCAATAGGGTAATAACAGGCTGAAACCTTATCACATAACAGCTACCCCTTCTGTAACCAAGAGCCTTCAGCCTACTTGATATTCCTTCCAGATAAATAACTTTGTAAGAATATATATCCTTTTTTACGCCTTCACGAAGTTATAAAGAAAATTGTGACAAAAATGTTCCGAACTCGATCGATATCTGGTAATACACACAAAAAGAAAAGTTTTCAGGGTTCCGTTCCAGTTCCAGTTCCAGGAAATTTCTGCCGTCAGCCTGTCTTCCAGAAAAAAATGCGCTCTAGCAATTGTTGTTTAGAGGTATGAGGAACAGGGTGTAAAGTTCACTCATCCTCCATAGAAAAGGGAGGATCCTCCGACCAGACGGGTGTTGTGTCTGGCGGGCATTGCCCCACGAATGATGTTGCGAAGTTTGTATACATGCTAATTTGCGCGGTAAACTCTGCTTGCGAGATGCAGGATTTGCGTGACGTCAGTATGACGCGTTGTTCGCATGTGACGTTGTAGATAACGCTACAGTACGATTGTTTGTCACTGAAATACTGGAGACTAGACACTTTTTGGAGCACGTTCCAATTTTGAAACGAAGTTCTTACGGTAGGAGTAAAGTTTTAGAAATCGACACTTAACGAAAAAGTGTTATGCGACTTTTTTTTTAATAACAGAAAGAGACAGAGAAAGCCAGACATAGTTTTCTTGGTTTCCGAGGGTGCTGAAGCCTAGTGAGGTCAAAATTATAATCCAAGATGGCGGCTGCGACAATTTTCAAATTTTTCATCATGTGTGTCGTTTTCATGGTTTCCGAGGGTGCTGAAGCCTAGTGACGTCAACATTAAAATCCAAGATGGCGGCTACGAATGACCCGCAGCCGCCATCTTGGATTTTCATTTTGAACTTCGTTCCTGCCTGGGGTCCCCCGAACCCACAGG
This sequence comes from Apamea crenata, assembly GCA_949629185.1. NCBI lineage: Eukaryota > Metazoa > Arthropoda > Insecta > Lepidoptera > Noctuidae > Apamea > Apamea crenata. The sequence goes on from OX451375.1 coordinate 4,178,569, forward strand.
TTTTTGTTTTTTTATTAAACTAAATCTGATAGCGGAAATGGTTTTAATTTATGCCTACATACTATATAAATTTAGTATATTCGAGATAATAAAAGATATGTGAAGAACCGTTCGAAGTGACAGCCTTTCAGCTGAAATGATGATGATGATGAACACAAGATAATATTAAAAAAAAAAAACAATTAATACATTTTATGCAGAAAATTAGGTTAATAGGGTATTCCACAATGTATTTCTGTATTGTTTTTATATGTATTTCTGTTGTTCTTAGAAACGGAACCCACACTTCTCTATGCAAACACGCACTTGATAGTCTTTCCACGCATTCGAGTCAGTTCACCGACTTCCAATACATTATTCCCGAGGCTATAAATATTAGTGGTCATAGTTTCTCATCATACCAGTCGGCCGACCCCAAAATAGTTGGGAAAAGGCTGGGCAAATGATGATGATGAGTTTCTCATCATACGAAGACTTGCAAAAGATGAATGAAGAATTGAAGATGTATGCGAGTATCAAATTATTTGAAGTTCCTCTGATAGTGTAGGTTTATTTGCAAAGTACTAACCCTTCAAAAATTACCGTTTAGTTTTTATATTACCAATTCAAAACAAGACAAAATACCTAAAATTTTGACGTATAGACTATTTAAACTAATGTTTCAAATTGATGTTATTTCATGTTAAACAAATATCAACTTTATTGTGATGGTACTTAGGTTGATTTCAGAGACTAGCACTATTGAAAAAGTTATGAAATTGAAGTTGCAGCGTAAACTGAACTTTATTTTGTAGGTATTAAAGTTATTTTTCCATAAACTCATATTTGTTTACATTTTTGGAAAATAAATCGCTAATGCAGATGAGGTACTGTTTTTTTTATTGCTAAATGGGCCTGCTCTTGATTTCGATCGCGCCTGATGGAAAGTGATGGATGAGGTATATGATGGAACGAGCGTGCCCAGAAGATGCCTGTTCACTTTAGCTTTTTTTTTTTTTTTTTTTGTGGATGGGAAATCATCAAACGTTCACTTTAGCTTTGAAGGCAGACCGGTATAATGTGGGAGGGAACACAGACACAGAGAACGCAAAGAGTTCCACACTATGGCTGTGCGCATAATAAACTGTCACCACACTCTAGCTGAGTGTGGTGACAGTTTATAATGCGCATTTAATATTACTACTTATACTGCACTGCCTAATTGCTATTACTCTTAATTTCCGGTCGTTTTTCATAACTGACGAAATTTGGGTACCATTTAGATATTTAAAGCTATTAAATTCAAGTAACCATGACTCATTTGTTAATAAAAAACTTATCCTGTGTTAGTAATGAAGATGTTTTATCTACATCCTAAACAAATAACAAATTCCTGTACACACAGCGGCAGCTCTGTCCGAAGCTTCACCGCGGCTGCACCATTCCATGGGAAATGGTGGCGCGATTCAAGGACAGTCCAGCCTGTTCGAAATTAGAGACATGATACTATATAGCTCTGCTTTACCCTTCGGGGTTTACAGACATGTAACCATTGATCTAGTCACCTTTGCGACATTTAGTGAAGAATACATTTAACCTTTTCTTCATTAACCAGGGCATGCAGCAGCCATCGTGTGCACCAACATGCTAGCCGACCTGGTCCTCGATACGAACGCTATAGAAAAATCAGCTCACCTGCAAGATGTGATGATGTATCAGCTGCGATGTGCTATGGAGGAGAACTGCTTGAGCAGAAGCGCTTATGAGGTCATTATTTTTAACTTCATATTTTTTTCAGTATAATTTTAATCCTTTCTTTTGTGATATCGCAACTGCATTACCTTAGTTTACTGCATCACCTACTTTTTTATCAGTCAATCAACACAGCCTATCGCAGTCCACTGCTGGAAAAAGGTCAGGCAGCGCCACAGTACCCTGTCCTCCGCCTTCCGCATCCAGTTTCTCCCTGCCACCTTCTTAAGGTCGTCGATCTATCGAGCTGGGGGGCGAGCATCGGTCTTTCAACAAACACTGTACTGTTTCATATTGAGGAGAAATTTATAAGTTACCTGACTGCTTCTTTATTAGTAAGACTAGTTCCTCATACCGTGAAATCCAGCTTAAGTTTGAAATAGTGTACGCAAATAATTACATTTTCATTACCTACCAGATCAAGGAGTTGATACCAGACTGGCAGTTCGAGACTCGTCGCTTGCTCCGCTTCACGGCAGCCTCATTGAACGCGGGCAATGCCGAGTTCAGGCCGTACCTGCCGAAACATTTGTGGCAGTGGCATCTCTGTCATATGTGAGTTTCTTTGCCTATACTTTTTAAACTTGAGTCTTATAGCTGGAGCTGGTAGAACGCTGGTTAGTAAACATTTCTCGTCCTTGAAACCTATCTAATTCACCTCTTGAGAATGCATCATTTCGATTCATCACCATCATTATTTTAGGCATAAGGTAGCAGAATGATAAGCCATTATCAGCAAGCCAAAAACAAGCAAATTGTGGGACGAAAAGCATCCACCGACTTCGTTAAACTCCAGGAACATGTGCCTTCCCGCCGTGATCTGCAGTGGCCTATATGGAAAGCTCTCAATCGATTGCGTACCCAAGTAGGGCGCTGCAGACAAAATTTTGTTTAAGTGGTTATTGACCCATAGAGTGCGGTGCCTTTACTCAGTCTATGCCCGACTTGTTGGCGTGCCCTAAGTGCCCGTTTACCTGCACCTTGGATGACTTAATGAATGCCACTGATGCTGCAATCAACGTGGCCACCTGCTGGCCTCAAACAATATAAAATATCGAAGAACAGTACCATCGACGCGAAAAGATAAACAAGAAGCAAGCCAATCATATGGTGACCAAAAGTCCTACAGACTTTCATTAGAGCATAGATATTCCTCAAAAATTGAGGGGTGGAAATCTCATCGCAAGCGCTCCCAAAAATACGAACTGAAAGTCACCTCTAACATTGTGAGGATAAGATTAGCATTAAAATGTTAGTTTATAGCTTGTTTCTACGTGTACATGTGCCAGTTCAAGAATCAATGTATATTTCTTTCTTTTTTTAGGCACTACCACAGCATGGAAGTATTTGCCACATTTGATGTCCTGGACTCAAATGGTGTGCGGGTAGCTGACGGTCACAAAGCGTCGTTCTGTTTAGAAGACAACACTTGCAATGAAGGAGTTAAAAAGAAGTACTCTTGCAAGAACTATGGTGATCAAGGTATAGTACCTAAATAACAATATTTATCGTAAACTCCTGGCAAAACCAATGTATTTTGCTACCGCCAATCAATGTGGATATTTCATCCGTCAAGATTCATTAGAAAACCAGCGTCAGACAGCTTTCTTGCTGCAATGCTCAATGCCACTTGCTCTCAAAACGGTGAAGGAAAACATCGTGAGGAAACCGGCATGTCCTAGAACCAAAAAATCGAAGACATGCGACATCCTGCACTGGGCCCGCGTGGTGGATTACGGCCCACTCCCTCTCACAGAGAGGAGGCCTGTGTCCCAGCAGTAGGAACATTAAAGGCTCATTATGAATTCTATAATGGACCTTTTTGGCACAGCTGTGACATACAAGCTATGTTTTTATGAGCATTTCACTTTTTTAATTTGAACATGAACTGTTGCCAAATAAATGTATACTTTCTTTCTATTGTACTTGCGATACTTGAACCTATTACAACTGCTATGGATTATCGGATGCCATAAGTCCATATGTCGCAGTAAGATGGTTATGGCCGTGATATAGTTATATCCCTAGGGATATAGCTACTACTTATAACATTGTTTGTTTTGGTTGTGACGATTGAGTATTAAAAAAAAAAGTTATTTGGTTGGACCGTTGTATTTATAATGAGTAACCAGTTGCGCAAATCAAAGAAAATATAAACTTATAATTATTTCACTAGATTAGTCTAGTAGGATATTTATGAACCGCTTTCATATAAGTATATTACGGTATATAGCTATATCCCTAGGGATATAATTATATCACGGCTTTAACTATCTCACTGCGACACATACATACACACGAGCGACGTTGACGGTTGTCGCTGACACGCGTCGACGGATGCAGTTGCCTCTGTCGTCGTTAAAATAAAATAAATGCTCAATCTGTGTTGACTTAAAAATTAGAATTAGGTACCTAATTTTACCTAAGCTTGTACCTACAAGCTTAGGTAAAATACACTGTAAGCCAACGTAAATGATGTTTTTGGGAAGCAGCGCAGTTCACTGAAATTCTTCATTTTCTGCCTGCCCTGGTCCTATTTTAACTTCTCACACATCAGGTTCAGTTGAAAACCAGCGTCAGGCACTAGTTGTCTGGCATTTTTGCTGAACTGGGCTTTTTTGGTGCAGCCGTGAGGCACACTTTCCTGCTATTTTCTTACATCGGTCTTTATACTTTCTATTTGTTTTTTATTAGTTGCTATCTGATGTATGTAACTGGTGTATTGTGTGTCTTTATGTCTGTGCTAAATAAATGTATTTTCTTTCTTCCTTTCTCAGTCTTTTCTTCCCTGGTCAGATTCTCTTCTGTGCAGATCGGTGATGAAATCGACGATTTGTTTCAGGTATATCAGTGAACTGTTCAGACGTCTACATGTACAACATTGACTGCCAGTGGGTAGACGTTACTGATGTGCAGCCCGGAAACTACAGGTTCAAGGTACGTATATACGGCCGCACTTGGTAATGTGGCCCGCTAACCACGGCGGGCTGATACCAGTCGGGGGTGCTGTGAATGTACAAGTATCTCCCAGGCCCCCGACTCATGGTACTAGAAGGAACAGTGGGGTTTTACTCGGAGTCTGACATAACTCTCCGTTTTTCCAGGACGGATTTCTCATACTTTGACAATGGCGCCGATTCCCTTGTTCACAAACTAAACTAAATCTAAGTTCAGCGCATCTTTTTCTTTCTATTTCATTAAGAAAACGAAAGGAGATAAATTTATTAGTTTATTCCTGTCAAATTAGCCAGCGCCTGACGTAAATTGACGTATTTTTAGTAGCCATGTTTTTAATCACGTCTAATTTGTCTATGGAGTATCTTAATTTGACAGGAATAAACTAATATTTATCTTCTGTCCTTTTCTTAATGAAATAGAAAGAAAAAGATGCACTGAACTTAAATTTAGTTTAGTTTGTGAACAAGGGAATCGGCGCCAATGGCGACTTTTATATGGTTCCTACAGATTAGGTAATTATGTACCACGCTTCCAATGGCAGTCTTTCATTTTGACAGTTAAGCAATATTCATTTACAACAATGCAATGCAATGGTTAACTCAAAGCTGAAATAGCTGTTTCTTCAAAAGGCCCTTCCAGAAATGGCCCTGCATTTTTAGACTCACATAAAATCCTAATCATATAATGATTGAACTTTAAAAGAGAGCGGGTCCGTGGATAAATAATCACAGCTGCATAGATCGATCGATCAGGTTAAGCTACGCTTGCCGCGATTGGCCTGTGGATGGGTGACCATCATTCTATACCGAGACCCCTCCGTGTCTCGGAAAACACGTTAATTCGTTGGTCCCGGCTGTCATTCGTGGATCTTTGACAGTCTTTACGGGTAGTCAGAAGCCCGAAAGTCTGACAATCAGTCTTACCAAGGGGTATCGTATTACCCAGTAACTGGGTTGTGGAGGTAAGATAGGCAGTCGCTCCATGTAAAATACTGGTATTCAGCTGCATCCGATTAGACTGGAAGCCGACCCCAACATAGTTGGGAAAGATTAGGCAGATGATGATGTTGGACTTCAAGAGAGACCTCTGAGTTGGTTTCAGCATTTCTTCTCAGGGATCAGTCAGCTAGGTCTTAAAATATTGACGTGTAAAACTCTACATAAATAAAAATTTCATTTCATTTCAATGGATAAGCAATTTCCTTTAAAATTGTTCGTAGGTATTGTGATTAAATGTAGGTATGTTACACAATTATGGTGTTAGGCTTTTAGAAGACTGAAGCCATGCCTTTTTCTAGGTGGCAGTGAATCCTCACGCGAGAATAGCAGAGCAGAGTTTTTACAACAACGCTGCCTACTGCCTACTGACGCTGACCACAACAAATGCGCTGGTGTATGGTTGTACTCTTGGAAGACCATGAGACACTGTTTAGTATTGTGATACAAGAGATACATAATAAAGAATTTATCAATGACATGAATGATCTGGCGTTTTTTGTTATGTCCTCCTCCTAATTTGGTTTTTGTTAGAGTTTATAAGACTGATTGTTGGTTTTTGTTTTTAAAATACTTAAAGTTTTTTTGTTTTCTTTAATGTTTTTATAATTTATTAGGTCCTTACCTATTAAATTGCTGTTTAACATAAAAAAAATGAAAATTTTTGCAACCGCCATCTTGGATTTTCTTTTTGACCTCACTATTGGCTTCAGTACCCTCGAAAACTATGTAAACTATCTCTCTCTCTCTGCCTCTTTAACCATGATGCTTTTTCTTTGACGGTCGTGACGGTTTCTCCCATTTTTCTCCCACCACCGCAAAGATCCGTAAAAGAACTTCGTTCCAAAAATCGAACGGCGGGAAAACAAATCAACATTTTTTGTTTATACTGATCTTAAAAAACAAAATGTCATGCTATATTGTAAAATTTATTTGAATTTGGAATCCTAAATAGAATGAAAGATACCTAAATATCTTCACAAATAGGTCGCATCAAAAATGGGCGATTTCATGGGTAAGGAGCTAATATGTGTAACTGTCATGCATGAACAGTTCACCTCCAAGAATATTAGTCAAACGAGGGCAAGTATCTCGGAATGAGAGTTAGTCAGCTATAAAGTTATTTAAACCTTTATTTTGACACCCTAAAACTTGTCTCAAAACCTACTTATCGTAGGGTGTCCGCGCCTACAGATATTCCAAGGTCAAAGGTTAAAAATTCGATTTTTTTACACATATATTGCAAATATCTCGTTTCCTATGGGTCTTATGCTATTTGTATTTATTATAAATATTGTAGAGGATTAAATTCTCTACAACTTTTACTTAAACATTTTTTTTATATCTTGAACCATTTTCGAGATAAGAGGGCAGAGCGCGCGCAGTGTTTAACTATTTAGAGTATCATTCGAGGTCAACCTGTAGTCCCGATTAAAAACACGCCGTATAAAGTTTCGAAATTATAGATAAATTCAAAAGGGCTAAAAGGAGGCCTTTGCCCAGCGTGGTACAGTATAGGCTAACAAAAATTAAAAAAAAAAAACTAATCTGTGAACAGCGCTGTGGGCTACGTTATTACTTATGTAACTTGTTTTTCTGTTTCTAATATTGCATAATGTAGCTGTTTGTTGTTTCAATTTAATAAAATAAAATAAGTTTATTCTGGAATTTCAAATACTGGACTGAAACTGAAGTGACCGACATAGCTTGCGGAGCAAGCAAACTGAAGTGGCATTGGGGCGGCCATATTTGTCAAAAGGTTGACAGCCGTTGGAGCAGGGAGTGGAGACCGCCCCCCCCGGTGGGTTCCCGCATTGTCGAGGCGGGGGGGCTCAGTAGCCGTGGTGGATTGGGCCACGGTGAAGCTAAGAGGAACCCGAGGAGCGGCCGCTCGTCTAGGCTGTGCGGAAAAGCCGACGACGTAGCGGCCGGCGGGTAGATTGCGGTGCCGTTTGGCCGACATCGCAGCCTACCTGAGGCGGGCCGCGATGTCCCCCGTGAGGGAGACATCGCGGCTGAGGATTGGAGGCCGCGGCGGGGGGGGAGTGTCGGTGATACGTTGCCGCTCTCCCCACCTTCCGCGGCCTCGACGGGGCCGCCACCGTTCGATGGCGGACGCGGTGGGGCCGCAGGGGAAGAGGAGTGTCGGTGTGTCGTTGCCGCTCTCCCTATCCTCTGCGGCCATAGCTCCCCATCTTGGGGGGCATGCGGGGCCCGCCAGTCAGGCGGGCGTGGGGGCCAGCAGGCAACGGGTGCGGGGGCACCGTTGCCTGCATTGCACAGGCCTCCACCAGTGTTGGACGGGAATGGCTAGGTGCTCCCGGCCATTCTCGTAGCCCCCCTATGTGGGGGGCATGCGGGGCCCGCCATAACATCTAGGCGGGCATGCGCCGGGAGGGCTATGGAGGTAAAGGCTATGCCTATTCCCGTGGCCCTCCCATCACGGCGAATGAGGGAACACCGCTGAGTTTTAGTGGGTATACTGTCATTCCGACAGGGAGTCCCACATACCCCGTCTCGTCCCCCGCGAGGCGGGCATGCATAAAGCATTTCTCAGCGACAAAAAAAAAAAAAAACAAAAAAAAAAAAAAAGGGAGTGGAGACCGCGTATCCGCAAGCGAAACGTAGGTTGCCCCCAAGCTAGCTGGACCGACGATCTTAAAAAGATGGCTAGGAAAGACTGGATGGAGGAAGGCGGAGAACCTCGTGTTGTCATGGGACAACTAAGAACAAGCTTATGTCCAGCTGTGGACTATGATAGGTTCTAAAATGGTGGCTCTGCGGCAGAGCATGACACAGTTGATTGGATAACCTTGGATATAAACGTAAGTAACGCTTAGTTACAAAATGATACACATGACTAAATTATTCTATAAATTTATTGATGATAACTTATAATATACTATCACAATGTAATTGTAATTAACAAATACAGTTTGAACTGGCAACGATTAGTTATTCAAACTATTTTACATAAATGTATATTTTGTAACCCAATTTCTGGGTAGGCGTCTAGGCATTTTACAGTAAAAATACAATACAAATATTACTTTCAATCCAAATTTACTGATTAATCGTTACAAAAATTGAACCGAAGAACGACATAGTCAAAACTGATAAAATAAAAGATATTTATACAACGAAATATAATTGAAATAACTGAAAACCTGAAAAGGAGTCCTCGTACTCACTCATCATTATGAACAACTTTTAATGTGGAACCAACAAAAAAATCGCGAAAAAAAATCACGAACATAAATATATGTATATATGCTCCATATGTATATATAAATATATACGTATGGAGCAGCTGAATTTTTTTCGCTATTTCGGGTTTGCTGCCATAGTAAAAGTTATAATTATTAATTTATTTCTTTAATTAGAACGTTTACAGCCAAAACCAATTACAGAAATTAAAGACACAGTTTACACACATAGAAGATAAAATCATCAAGTAAAATGACCCTAAAAAGAGGTTTTCAGTAATTTCTATTAAATTAATAGAAGTCTAGAAGTTCAGCTCTTAGGAGCATACAAATTGTAACTTAAATAAATTAACCTAAATTAACTACATAATATTTACAATGGATTCTCTCAAAACTAACCTTTACCTAATACATATCTAAATAAATAGATAAAGTACTACGAAACCCTATTTATTTAGTTGTGTACCGACAGTGTGTGACGCTAAATTATAATTCCCTTTGTTCATGCTTAAACCACCACCATAATAGCGTACCACATCATCAATCTCAATCTGAATAATTTTGAAGGATATTGCTAATCCATTGCTTCATATGTTCGAAAACTTTGTCTGCTCAACAACGGAAACGACGCAATGAATGTTGTTGAACTGTCAAAATTAAAGCTTTTGTTACTGATAGTGTGTTACGCAATTACCCCGCAGATTTATTTAAAAACTAACTGACCTTCGAACTTCGTATCGCCATCGAAATCAGTTAATCCGTTCTCGAGATATTATATCGAAATAATTTTTGACGTTCAAAAGTGCCTTTTATGTGCATATTTGAAATAAATGCTTCGATACAAAATGTATGACAAAATTAATTATCTTTTCTTTTTTCGTGATTTTTTTTTCCATGTTTTAATAGTTATTCTGCTATTCGGGGCGGAGACAAATCCAACAAATCAAATATCATAAAAATCGGTCCAGCCGTTCTTGAGTTATAAATGGTGTAACTGACCCGACTTTGTTTTATTTAAATAAGATGGACTGCAGGTGTTTTTCTACGGTCAACACGACATAAGTCATGTTAGTAGCTTCGTACGTTTTATTTTTACGACTTGACAAAATATCCGTACAAGATTACTGTGGTATATTTAATTGAAAATATTAATGTATTATTTATAAACCAGGAATAAATTCATGAGTTGAGCACTCCATTTTTACTACTCTGTGTTATTTCAGCTCCTAACAGATCTCTTATAAATTAAAACGGAAAATAGTTGTTAGAGTAACTAATAGTCCTTATTATAATACCTCGTAATAGAAAAGGAAATTATTGTCATAAAATATACAAAAATGACAAACCCACCCATTTGCAACGAACCTGCACCGAAACAAAAGAATACAAAGTAATAGACAAAAGTGTATAGCAATACCGACCTTATCGAGGGTCAATCGTTAAAAAAAAAACTAAAAATTTTTGAGCAAAAGTTCAGGTCCTTGAAAATAAAATAAGCTTACAAAAACCCCAGACTCACTATTTCTACTATCAATCATCAATACTTATAACCCTAAAACTAAATCCATTTATTTGTCGCTTACTACCTACAATTTGTCACTCTGTAACCAAAAACTACTCTATGGCAAACTAAGTAACACAAAGCATTGAGCAATTTCATAAATGATGACTAAACTACAAAAAAGTTTTAAATCTTCTCAGCCTTTCTTGAATTTGAGGAGCAGGATACTCGTGGTGAGGTAGACAGCGATCCAAGTCGTGATGGAGATGAATCCAGCATAGACTGCGGGTTGGTTAATGTCCCAGCCTCTTTGCAGCATGGCGCGAAGACCCTCAGTGGATAAGGTAAGGGGGAGGAAGTAGCTTATCCATTGGAGGATGAAGTGCATACCTGGTGATGGAAAATGTTACGTTAATATTTGAAAGAAAAAAAATACTTTATTAGCGGTAAGAACCTGCCAACTCTGAAAAAAAAAATATATTTACATTTTTTTATTTTTATTTATATTTGTTTTTTATTTTATTTTTTATAATGATCTCACAATATTGGGGGTAAAAACGTTTCTTTCTTTAGAATAAAGTCAAAATTAGGTTTTGTAAAACTCCAGTTTAAAAAAAAGAAAAAATGAAAATGTACGAGTGGTTTACAACGTTTATGCTATTATGCTTACCTTCAATAGGCCAGATGATTCCGCATAGCAGCACCATCGGCAGGAAAGAACCCAGAGCCAAGTACGTAGCAGTTCTGTCTGTATCACAAATTGTAGACACCACAAATCCTGAAAAGGAAAACAAAATCATTATACAGGAAGGCAGAGACATCGACGCGCAAACTTTTAACATGGATTCAGATTTATTCTATAAAAATCTCACCGTGAAAACTTAGGTGAAGTGAGCTATCAATAGTGTCAATCTAATCATTAGGTGGAATGACAGCTCACTTGAAGCTCACTTCACCTAAGCTTTCACGGTGAGACTTTACAGAATAGATCGGCTGGTACCTCTGCGTTGAAATTTTTTGTAAGCCATTAGAAAAAATAGCTGGTCCATACATTTTGAACGCGTAGGTATGCAGTTTTCCCTTGGGAGTAGGCAAAAATTACACAGACACAGCACATTTTCCCTTGGGAGTAGGCAAAAATTACAGAACGTCACCAACAAATCAATTAAAAAAATTATAATAATAACTTCATAATTTATTTATTTATTTATTACCAAATTTCGTAAATAACATCTTAACAGCTATAACGCCAATGCGATGTTACTACCCAAAGAATTCAATTAAAAATACAATCAAAATTACAATTAAAAAAAAAAACAATTACAAATACCATTAAATATATTAAATACTCGTACAATTAATAGCACTTCTCAACATTTTCAATGCACTTCAAAGCTACTCCTGTGAACTTCATCAGGCTGCAGTGAAATATATCAACCTCAAATGAAATTAAATTTAATAATCTTATGGCGCGTGACAAGGGGGCAAACTTGTTCAGGTTAGTCCTAGAGGATGGCTCCAGCAATAATCTTTATTTGTGCGTCTCCTTTGGTCGTATGTTACGTGTTCGATACTAAAAGGAGGAAAAAAGGTAACTTGGTTTCGTTTAAAACTACACAGTTTCACAATGTCAACCGATACCATGTTTTCAATTTTAAGGCTTCCTATTTTTGGCCAAACCTTTTTGCTTACACGTGCTTTTTGTTTAAATGCCAAAGTTCATTCTCAATTTTAAATAAACTAAAAGTGTGTTGCAATTGTTTTTTATTTCGGTACCGGTCACAGAACGTTCAGCCGATCGATTCTGTAAAAATCTCACCGTGCAAAGTTAGGTGAAGTGAGCTTAGAGTGAGCTGTCAATATTGTCAATCCCTAGCATTAGTTGGAATGACAGCTCACTCCACGCTCACTTCACCTGAGTTTTCACGGTGAGATGGTTACAGAATCGCACTGCTGGTAACTTCGAACGAGGAGAGAGAATAGAATTGCTGTAGCAATCAGCATGCTTTACTGTAGTAGATAGCAAGTTTTCTTTTATAAAAGTAATGAATTTGCCATTGACTTTCTTCTCGACATAATTCCTGCAGTGCGATTCTGTAACCAACTCACCGTGAAAACTTAGGTGAAGTGAGCGTGGAGTGAGCTGTCATTCCAACTAATGCTAGGGATTGACACTATTGACAGCTCACTCTAAGCTCACTTCACCTAACTTTTCACGGTGAGATTTTCAGAATCGATCGGCTGATACCCACTATAATAGGCCGCCTCGCCTGCTTAACTAAGACGTTGCCTGAGGTAACTGCGTTGTGCGGGAGGGGTGATAGTTGTCAAAAGTTGACGAATCACTGAGCTCTCGCATCATGTCATCACACTCCTCCCACACCGCGCTGCTACCTCAGGCAACGTCTCAGTTAAGCGATTGGCCTATAGTGGACAGCACTTTTTCTTTTGAAAAACTGATCATGCCTTGAGCTGATTTATCAGACGCTTCACTCGAGTGAATACAGTTCATTTTTGCTTCATGCCTGCTTTGCATGACAACAACAAATTTACACAGGAATGAACGTTCATCTGATCCTTTCATTTCATTTTTCGATCATTTGGTAGGCAAGTGATGGATGCCGAGTGTCGAAATCCGAGTATCATCGTTGGATCGGTTCTCTTATAATGAATTAATAATAATAATATCCCTGGACATTTCACACAGCACCATTTGTCCCAAGCTAAGCAACCTAATGCTTGTGTTATGGTAACAAGATGGCTGATAAACTACTTATGTACATTTTTTTTTTTTTTTGTAAATACATACCTACATATTATAGAAGAAATAGCGAAAAGAAAAAAAAAATGCGAAAAACGCGAATGCGATTTAGTTTTTCACTTCTGATTCATTTAGAGTACAGTCGTATCACTTTAAGTGAAAAATACACATTGAAAGGCAAGACTTAACACAAAATGCAGCATCTGTTGTCTGATTTTCCACGCCACATCATTCATGAACAACAAAAAATATCAGCCAACCAATAAAACAACATCATCAATTCAACTCACCGAATGTCATTCCACAGAATCCCGTCATCAAAGTAAGGCAGATGACCCATCCAACAGGTCCCTTAATAGTCAGGCCGAAGACCAGGAAACCGAGGAGCAGCACCATTCCCGACTGCAGAAACATGACCAGCATCTGGACTATCACGTGGGAGAACAGGATTTCAGTACCTTGGAAAAAGAAAAAAGGTTGGTTAGATTTTTGTTTTTAGGCAAGCAACTAGGCTAAAAGTACATAGTGTAAAGCTCTTTGTACCAGACACGGTTTCATTAGGGTACGGCGTATTAACCGCGCCGTAGAAATAACGTGTTTGTCAGCAAGCTTCCATATTGATCCATATACTCAAGTTCATATTTACTCAAGTTTGCTCCTTTGTCAAGGGCAGCACGGATTATAAATAATATACCGTCGGAAGATGTGTTCGATAGCCTGCCGAAATTTGTGTTAGGAGCACAAATGTGCATTGAAGGCGGCATAATATTGTAATTTTTAGATATTATTAAATTTTTATGGTTGAATTTTATGTTTGTATAGTTTATAGATAGTTTTATTAAGTGTGTATAGCATCGTCTTGGAATACTGTAAGATGTTGTACTTATTGGTGTGAATAAAATAAAATAAATAAATATACAACACTGAAGAACCGTGACCTACACACGGCTAATAAACCGTAACTTTTCAGGGCAAGTAAAACGTATGTATATAAAGGACCTTATTCTGTAAACTTCGATCAATAATAATAGTTGAGCGATGTCTGTAAAATTCACTTTGAACCTTGCTCAAGTGGTTGTATTCAATGTGTAAGGAAGCGATTCTCATTTGTTTTGAAATTGAATCTTCGCGGTTCACATTTTGATACCGCTCGAATTTCGAAGCGAGGTTTAGAGAATAAGGAAGTACATGCTAAAGATGCGTCACTCTGATACCTCGCGATCGCAGTTTAGTTCGTTACTTCGGTGTCAGCAGCAGGTAAAACAAATGCATGCTAATAGACACGCACGCACATGCCAGACATCAAGGTAAACCCACAAGCAGCTCGCGATGTATCGCAGTGAGGTATTCTTCAGCATGTGCGAGCGTGTGTGCATACATTTGTTTTACATGGAGGTGATATCGAGGTAGCAAGTTAAACTGCGATCGCGAAGTATGAGCGAGGCATCTTCGGCATGTAAGTATATTATATTATATATATATACTTATATCATTTACTCTTATACGTAGTAAAGTTATGGATGGTAGGTCATTTTTGGGCAATGAATACCTAATTCTTGGGAAATTACCAAACCGTAGTTCATAGAAAAATAGGAAAAGTATGTCATGTACTTGTTATGAATAGAAATATGGTGGTAAGATGGTTGAACATTTTCCGGTAAAAATTTACGCAGTAAATTCTGAAATCTCACTCGCAAAATGTCTACCGAACTCAAAATGTCCATTTCTCAGAAAAAAATGTCCCGTTTAAGTATCTAACTACGTTCAATGCTTCGTATCAGTACAAAATCGGTCAAGGGCGAGTCGGATTCGCGTATAGAGGTTACATAATGTTATACAGATAGTTAGGTAGGTATATTTATACACACAAAAAATAAAGATGCATTCTGAGAAATGGACATTTTACCGAAAGGGACATTTTGCGAAGTGGTCATTTTGCGAAAGCGACCTTCTGAGAAATGGACATTTTACGATTGAGCCATTCAAAATAGTCCTTTTCTTTTATAGTCTTTTTTTTTTCTTTTTCTTTTTTTGAGCGGGAAATCATCAAATAACTTCGTGGCGTGTCAGGCTTTTACTAACTAAAACCCACCCGTGTTCCTTCAGTTGCCTCTGCCAGGGGCCACGGTAACTCTTTCGAACAACCCAACCAACGTGACGGGGTCCGCTAGGGCCGAAGCCTGCCAGGGCGACCCTGGCAGGCATCGGCCCTAGCGGACCCCGTCACTTAGTGCTGACATCTCTTAGAGGCGCGCGTGGAACACAACGCGCCGTCGACCCGGGCCATTCTGTCCTTCCACAATTATTTTATCTATCTACTGTACAGTTAATTTTATTCAGTAACTTAAAAAAAAGGGGTGCGTCTCGGGACGCCCGACAGAAGTGATAACTTAAACTAATCTAGGTTGAACTATTTAATATTGAAATTGTTCAACTACCGCTACCGTATGCGTGAGAGAAAGGGAAGCCAGACAGCCTGGCGCCGTAACGCGTTACGTTACGAAGCGGTATACCCTCCCATAAGAAGTTATCACTTCAAAAAAAGATAAAGATTAACAAAAAGGGTTTCAACCTATCTTTTTTAACACCTACAGTAATATCAAAACTAATGACGGCATTAAAAGGGATAATAGCCTATGTACAGCAGTTGGAAGTACTTACCTTTAAACAGTTTGGTCTAATAAAAATAAATTAAGGTGTTATTCTTGTGACGACCTTGGAAATTAAGGGCATATTATGTAGATAAGTTTTGTAACCATAACGTCACTTTGTTCGGATTTTTAATAATGCAAATACATTTATTATCATAATCTCTTAACTAACTATTTACACTAGAATAGAATATGTAGAATAGGATACTTTTTGCTATATGTATACAGTCAGCAAATGAGATAAATAACCAGGGTCGTCGGATATAGTTGAAGTTTACTAAGAAACCGATGGATGTTTTCGATTGAAATTTAATTTGAAAAATGAACTGTTTGTTTTCTAAGAATTGTATTTGTTTTGTTTACTTCTCTAATGACATTTGGCAATTTATTATAAATGTATAAGGACATAACTAAAGGGCTGGTTGAGTGCATTTTGAGCCGGGATTAAGGTACGTTTATTTTGTTTTTGTTGTTTCGAAAGGTGTATCTTGTTTGTGTTTCTTCGCAAGTGGTCTAAAAATCTGGCTGTTTTCTGACAAAACATAGTTCTAAGATATATAAACAGGGAAGTGTGAGTATTTTGTGTTTTTGGAAAATTGGTTTCAGCTATCTGTTTGTTCTATGTTGGTTATTATTCGAATTAATTTCTTTTGTAAAATAAATATGTTTTGTTAATCTGCTGGGCTGAGCTTAGCCATGCCTGGGAAAATGCAAGTGTAGTAGTAGGTAAGTGACAAGTGCAGTTTGCAGGCTGGTATTTTTTTTTAATTTCGCGTAGGGCATATGAACGTTTTGTTCTTATTTTCTGTATATGGGATTTCCAATTTATGTGGATATCTATAGACAAACTGAGGAGAGTAAATTCGTTTACTTGTTCCAGTTTTGCATTATTAAAAATGAAATTTAATTTTAATGGTGGTTTTTGATGGGGATTAAAAATAACTAATTTAGTTTTGGCGAAGTTAATTTCTAGGTTATGGTTATCCATCCAGTGTACAGCAGTTAAGTTTAATTTGGCGTTTATATTGTCATCGCTCTGGCATGGGGTGAGCAGCGAGGTATTGTCCGCAAATAGAACACATGGTCCGTTTATGATTTTAGGAAGGTCGTTTATCATCATCTGCCCAGCCTTCTCCCAACTATGTTGGGGTCGGCTTCCAGTCTAACCGGATGCAACTGAATACCAGTATTTTACATGAAGCGACTGCTTAGCTGTCCTACACAACCCAGTTACTGTGTAATACGATACCCCTTGGTAAGACTGGCTGTCAGTCTTTCGGGCTACTGACGACTAGGAAGGTCGTTTATATAGAAATTATTAGAAATAGAATAGGAATAGAATTGTTTAGATAAGAAACAAAAAGCAGCCTATTACACTCCCTTGGGGAATTGACGCGTTAACTGCTTTACTATCATCCGATAGTTCACACAAACACACAAAATGAGATCCCTCATTTTAACTTGTAATTTATGTTGTCATCAAAATATTCAATTTCTTCTACATAGTTGTGTTCTATCCTTTAGGTATGAGCTTTTCCTCGTATTCCTATGCCATGTAACTTATCTAATAAAGTCAATTCAAGGATATCTAGAGCGGGCCTTGAAGGAACGTGACTAGACAGTTGGCACGTGTATGACAGATAATAAGAAGATATACCTAAAATATCGCGACATATTCGCCAAAAATGTAAACAAATATGAGTTTATGGAAAAATAACTTGAATTCCTATACAATAAAGTTCAGTTTACGCAACAACTTCAAATATAACTTTTTCAATACAGTCACTCTGAAATCAACTTAATTACAATGAAAATAAAGTTGATATTGGTTTAACTTGAAATATCGTCAATTTGAAACATAATTAAAATTTGAATAAACAAGAGATAATCCAGTATTTTCTGGCTGTTTTCCACAATCAATCAATAAATCAAAATCGTTTACTTGCATAAGAATATGTGGTAGATAAAAAAATACATGTACATAAAATTGTAGTGGAAAGACACATTCCGCCATGTAATGATGGCATGCAAATCCTACTAATATTATAAACGTGAAATTTTGTATGTATGGATGTTTGTTACTCTTTCACGCAAAAACTGTTAAACGGATTTGAATGAAGTTTGGCACAGAGATAGTTTATAACCAGGATTAACATATAGGATACTTTTTATCCCCTTAGTCCCATGGGATCGAAACTTATGCGGGTGAAACCGCAGGGTGCACCTAGTTTTTAATACATGAAGTAGGTATGTAGTAACAACATACAGTAATATACCAGTAATGTATGTTACTAAATCAGGAAAGGAACATAAATAATTAAAAAAATATTACAATGCATTCCTGAAGTGGTAGAACTGACAAGATCCCAGGAGCCTACATTTAGCAGTAGCGCTTGCGACCGCGAGATCAACAGGACAGTCATAAGCACAAGTAAATTCTACCTAACCACCCATTGTACCCTTACAAATTCAAAATGTATTGTATTTATTTTTATCAGTTCAGTTTCAGCGTCATTACTTCTCCCGGATGGGGTGAAAATCTAATTAGGGTACCACAAACGCGTAATTGGGTGTCACTTATAGCTGTCGTGGTTCTTAACACTGATTAAGGTTGGTTCCGTAACTGGCTTTCAAACTGACTCCTTAACTATTAAACTAGTTGCAAACTATTTTGAATAGGTTAGGAGTTGGGCGGGTATTATTCGTTTAATTATCCCATTACACATACAAACATAAACCCTGCCTTCCCTTGGGCATAAGCAGAAACTATAGACCGTCACCTGATCCTAATACACATACATCATACGACATACATACATTTCCTTTTTGCCTCGTTCGTATCTTTTTTTTTTTAGCCTATTCCTTCCCCGGGGCTGGGCAAAGGCCTCCCCCAAGTCCTTCCACGAACTCTTTCTTTTCAGTCCTCGCGGTTTTGACCTAAAAATATTACATGACTAATTTTAGCAAAAATCAGCTAAAACTATACACAAAGAACGTCAGAAAAAAAATTGAAAAAAATGCTATTAAAAGCTCCTTTCATACAGTTCACACAATTTTACCACCTCATCATCTGCCGAGCCTTTTACCAACTATGTTGGGGTTGGCTTCCAGTCTAACCGGATACAGCAGAATACCAGTATTTTACATGAAGCGACTGCCTATCTGACCTCACAACCCACACTGGGTAATACGAAACCCCTTGGTAAGACTGGTTGTCAGACTTTCGAGCTTCTGACGACCCGTAACGACTGTCAAAGACCTACGAATGACAGCCGGGACCAACGGTTTAACGTGCTGTCTGAGGCACGGAGGGTCTTGGTATGTAAAGATGGTCACCCATCTACAGACCAACCGCAGCAAGCGTTGCTTAACCTGATCGATCGACCTGTGCGGATGTTATTATGTAGCCACGAGCCCCTCACAATTTTACTACCTAATGCTTATAAAAACAACAACACAAACGAAAACCTATTAAATAAGAAAGCTATTACATTATTACTGAAAATATTCTCAGTAAATATTTTTATGTAAGCATAATATTCTATTAATGGAATATTCCTGAGGCATTTATAAATTACTTCTCAAACAAACACCACCTACAGATCAGAATCCTCTTTTTATATTTCATTTTCTTTCAATACAAATAACTATGTTTGAATGAAAACACAAATTATGACGTATATTTATAACTTCGTAGTATCACAGTTAGTTCTTATTTGTCTTGTTTCATTTATTATTCATAGACATTTTAGCCCAGAATAAGGCCCAGGAAATTAAAAAAAAACATTGAAGGCTGACTGAGTTCATCTTGGATATTACTGACAGAAGGAATAGCACCGTGTAGAAACTTGGACTAATATTTAATATACATAATACTAGCAGCGCCCCGTGGTTTCACCCGCATACGTTTCGATCCCGTGAGAATATCGGGATAAAAGTATCCTATGTGTTAATCCTGGTTATAAGCTATCTGTTGATCAAAATCCGTTTAGTAGTTTTTGTGTGAAAGAGTAACAAACATCCATCGATCCATAGTCGTCACAAACTTCCGCGTTTATACTATTACTATCAGCGCCCCGCGGTTTCAGCCGCATAAGTTTCGATTCCGTGAGAATATCGGATCGGATATAAGAGTATCCTATGTGTTAATCCTGGTTATGAACTATCTGTGTGCCAAATTTCATCGAAATCCGTTCAGTAGTTTTTGCGTGTAAGAGTAACAAACATCCATCCATCCTCACAATCTTTCACGTTTATAATATTAGAAAAAAAGAAAATACATTTATTTAGCACAAACTAAAAGACACACAATAAAAAATCAGATAAAAAAATAGATCAAATAAAAAGTGTAAAATCCGATGTAAGAAATTCGTAGTCGAAATTTATTAGTAGGATAACAGGATAAGTTAATAATCATATCGCAGGACAAGAACATCAGAAATGATGCTTGGAGTTAGGAACAGAAATGGTAGTAATTTAGTAGTTGATAAGGGTGTGCAATAGGTAGTTGAATAAAAATCGTCTGCTTATAGTGGGTACTCACAATTGTATTGGGCAACACACACACAACACAGGAAACAGTCAGAAGGAGAATGGTTTAGATTATAACAGGCACACACAGTCACAATAGTCACAGCACATTTCTTCAAATTAACCAAGAAAATTCATAGACGTAGGTATGTCTCGGCCATGACAGACAGTTGACTTTTTAAACAGCGCTACTAGTGGCGAATTTCTGAACTAGGTATGTGGTAGGAGTAAAACCTACAGTAATATCAATTCATTTACAAGGATCTTGCTGCTCTCAAAGCTTGCCTAACAATATAGCCCTTCTAACCAGAAACTTTTTTAAACACGAACCCAGGTTGACCGAAGCAAGAACCTGCTCAAGTGGAGATTCATAGATGGCTCTGCGTTACAGTGTAAATGTGGCCCTAATCCACAAACTAATATCGTGAGCTGCGTGTCCTGTCAGCTGCACGTTACAGGAACTGGTGGACGCTATTGAAGGTGCCAAACTCGTAGCCAAATTCTGCACTCGAATTACGTAATACACTATCAATTTCAATCTGAAGGATATTGCTAATCCATTGCTTCACATGTTTGAAAAATGTGTCTGCTCAACAATGTAAATAACGCAATGAATGTTGTTGAATTGTCAAAATGAAACCCATTGCTACTTATAGTTACGCAACTACCCCAGTGGTGACTCAATTTAGATTGCCACCATCACGCTACGATGAAAAAAAGTAATTTAATATAGCTTACCAGTGATTCCTGAAACCAGTGACCTCTCCAGGATACCCTCGTTCCTCTCAGCCAACATGGAACCGGAAGTCAGAGCAACGGCCAAGAAGAAGACGATTCTGTTGACAATAATATGAGTTGATGATGAAGGTTTTTCGAGATGTCCAAATCAAATCAAATCATTTATTCATTTGCAAACATGGGTAATAAGTATACATACCTATAGATGTTTTATTTTTATAATAGTGCTCCATGTTCTACCGACACATGGGCATGCAAATCGTATTATAATTTTAAGTAACAATTAAAAATGATGATAATACAAAATACAAATTAATGTCAAATCGTCTGAACTACAGTAAGAATGTCATAATAATTCAGAAATGTCAAATCGTTCAAATTACAACAGATGTCAAATTTTTTGAAATACACTAATAATAATATACCTAATACCTATTTAGATTAATACAAAAAATGTCAAATCGCTTAAATTACAGTAGCAATGTGTCATATTTATACAAAAATGTCAAATGTTTTCAAGGTTGCATGTATTAGAGATCCCTGTACCTTAAATTATGCAAACATTTAGTACAAGTTCATAATAGATTAAAGAACAAAAATAAAATAAAGAACTAAAGATATAATCAAAAAACTTTTTCGGCAAAAAATTCGGAGACACTATAATAAGCTTTCTGCAAAAGAAACATTTTTAACTGACGCTTGAATGCACTACCATTTAGCTCCTTCCAACGTTTAGGCAGTATGTTGAATATAGCAGGAGCCATGCAGATGATACTTTTGCGCATGAGTGCCGTTTTTGCTGGATAGACGCGAAGAATGGTCATATCCCGTCTGTTACGCGGTACAGCGTCATGTAGACGTGGAAACAGTTTGGGGTTTGTTTTAACAAACATTGCGGTTTCGAGTATATACAAACTAGGAAGAGTTAATATATTGTACCTTTTAAAATACGGTTTACATGAATCAACCGTTTTTAGCCCAAACATAGATCTAATGCATCTCTTTTGGGCCTTGAATGCCGTGTAAGCGTCGGTCGAGTTTCCCCAAAATATGATGCCGTATCTTAGGTGAGACGCAGCTAAGCCATGGTAGGCCGCAATCAGGGTATCTACATTCACAACTGCAGCTAGAGAGTGCAATGCAAATGCAGAACTACAATTTTTTTTGCAAAGGCTATCTATTTGTGATTTCCAGTCAAGTCTTTTGTCAATTACTAAACCAAGGAATTTAGTAGTATTTACGATTTCAATAATTTTATTATCTATATTTATGTCCATATTTTCTATCGTCAAACGTTGGCTAAAATGTATGATTTTAGTTTTATCTAAATTAATCTTTAAATTATTATTGTTTAACCAATTTATTATTGATGTCAAGGTATTGTGAATGTCAAGTTTATATTGGATCATGTCATTATTATTACTAGAAATTGTCACCGTGCTATCATCTGCAAATAAAGTCATAGGGTGTGAAATTGATTTGGGCAAGTCATTAATGTATAGTGTAAAAAGTGGAGGTCCCAATACACTACCTTGTGGAACGCCAAACATAGTGTAACGTTCATCCGATAAGTACATCTCTTCTTTTTTAGTTTGTGTATTAATTCTAGTGATTTCTGTCTTTTGTTTTCTATTGTTTAAATAAGATTTAATTAAATTAAGAACATTACCTCTTATACCATATGCGTCAAGTTTTTTTATTAGAATGTCATGGTTTACGTAGTCAAATGCTTGAGTCATATCGCAGAAGATAGCACATACGGGTGTTTTTTTGTCCACTTTTGTTAACACAGTGTCTAAAAAGTCGTAGATTGCCATATTTATAGTCTTATTTTCGCGAAATCCCTTTTGCTCATTACACAATATATTATTTCTTTCTATGTAGCAGTTTAATTCCTTTTGTATGAATTTCTCAAATATTTTAGAGAAGATAGGGATCAAAGAAATGGGCCTGTAATATTCCATAAGCTCTCTATCCTCTTTTTTAAATAATGGCTTAACGATCGCTATCTTCAGTGCGTCAGGAAACGTGCCAGCTACAATACATAGATTTATAATATGAGACAAATGGTGGCAGATTTCAGATGCTACAGCTTTTATTATTTTGGTTGAGATACCATCGTACCCCACGCTATTTGTGTTTTTCAAAGCCATAATAATTTGCTGTGCCTGTTGTGGTGTACAGGGTGCCATAAACATCGAGTTTTTGTTACTTAAGATGGGCATTGTAGTTTTATAACTGGACTGGATGGGTTGTATTTTATTAATAAAATAGTTATTAAATTGATTGGCTATTTGTTTCGGGTCTGTAATTTTGTCAGTATTGACTCTAATTTTGAAAATATAATTTTTAGGTATATTAAATTTTCCTTGATTTATTATTTGCCAGGCGGTTTTACATTTATTGTGTGATGTTTTGATTTTGTGGTTATTTTGTGAACGCTGTGTCGCCAAGGGGTTGTCGACTCTTCACGCCACCAGAGGACTGGCCTATTTCTTGGCCAAAGAATTAGCATCGCCATACAACGTGGCAATGCTGCCAGCCTTTTGGGCACTGTTCCTGTTGACAGCGATGTGGACGAATTTTTTGATGCCCTATGATTCTTTTGCTTATTTTTTTCATATAGATCTACATATTATTATTTTAAATGGTCGCTTATAATTAAGTATGTAAATATAACCTCAATTAAATAAAAACCATTGATGTATAGGTATCATCCCGCCTTCTATAGCCAGAAGCAACTGAAGGCATGGGTGACGTGGGCACTCGACTACGGACTTCAACGAAAGTCTTTGGAGGCGCGAGGCAGCTTTCTCCAACTCGTGAAAAACATTGATGCAGGCCATCAAAAGAAAATCTATAACTGTTTATTTATTTTCCTATGCACACTCTGTATATTTGATTATTTATGCACACATCAAATCAACTCGTATTAACTGTTGTATTTAGGGCTGATTTTTCAATAGACCGATAATTCGTGGAATAAAATTGACGTCTGACAGTTTTTGTACGGAAAAACTGTCAAAAATTCAAAATTATTTCTCCGATAAAGTTAGCTGGCGTTGGAAAAATCACCTTTTCGCCACTCTGTATTATTATAAATAGAAAAAGGTTAAGGCGCAGTAAGATGCATTTTTTTAGGTAACTGACAATAGCGCATCACGGCAATAAATAAGGTTCTAAACAGCGATGCGTTGGATGTAAGTTGAATCGAATGACCACCAAAATAAACGTAATTTTGCAGTATTTTTTTTTTTTAATGCACGGCTTAGTCCTGATTTTTTCATCGCCAGATAACTTTTATTCGAGGAATAAAATTGACATTTGACAGTTTTTGTATAAAATATCTGTCAAAATTTCAAAATTAATCCTCGAATAAAGTTATCAGATGATTAAAAAATCAGCCCTTAGCGGAATAGTTTTATGTATTTCTTTAGTTGATTGAATTTTTTTTATTAGCATAACATAAAATATAATAGTTAACGCTCAAATTTTTAGAATTATTATGCGACGAAATATTTTTTTGGAGCTCTGTTTTACGATTGCGTTATCATGACACATGTTTTTTAATAAGTATTTTCTTTGAACATTTGATAATACACTCATTTTTTTTCTGGCTCGTAATAAATAATAACCAATATACCTACCTACCTGCGACAAAATACTGAGTGTCTTACGGTGTCTACCTCTGGGCAGTGCATAAAAGATTAATGTCAACGTTGAATCTGTTTTTCGGCTCCAAAGTGCTACGAAATGAGCTTTTTAGCGCGTTGTGAAAATTCAGAATTTATAAAATTTTCATTATGGTGATACTTACGTAAGAATAACACCGGGGCCAGCGAAGTCTGTGAAGTTGGGCACGTCTAAACCGTAGACCGGCTTGTTAAACTGAAAGAAAAAAAAGGTATTTAGTAACATAAACATCACGCCCTTAATCCCCGAAGGGTAAGGCAGAGATGTTCCTATAGTACACCCAAATTTCGCCAGTCATGTTTAAATCACAGGGCAGGACAGGGCATGAACCCAGACTCCGGGCTTCAGTCAAACCCAGGATCTCATGCTCAGCAGTGGGGCTTGCTACCCCTAGACCAGCGAGGCAGTCTATGGTTATTTTTTTTAGACACGAAGTAATGTCTTTGTAACGAAGTAATGCATAAATATGTAAGCTGTCACGCCCTTTATGCCTGGAGGCTTTTATTTATTTATTTATTTATATACGGGTCGTCAGTAGCCCGAAAGTCTGACAACCAGTCTTACCAAGGGGTATCGTATTACCCAGTAACTGGGTTGTGGAGGTCAGATAGGCAGTCGCTTCATGTAAAATACTGGTATTCAGCTGCATCCGGTTAGACTGGAAGCCGACCCCAACATAGTTGGGAAAAGGCTAGGCAGATGATGATGATTTATATATACTTTATTGTACACCACAAAAATACATAGCATAAAAAACACATGAGATACTACAAAATATACAATGGGCGGCCTTATCGCATTACTGCGATCTCTTCCAGGCAACCTCAGTATGGACAGCGATTTCCCTGGACACAAAATGGGACCGTTGTTGGTGCAAATATTATGTATACAATACACTAAAATAGACAAATATATACATATTCAAAATTATAAATACATACATACTATGTATACAAGCAACGAAAAAAAAGACTGTAGACGCTTGCAGTTAGGACAACAAGATCACAACGACAAGTAGTGTGTTTTATTTGGGTAGTAATCTTTTTTATTTACATTTTAAGTAATTATTTTTTAGCTTGAGTACGTATAGTTTTTATTATATTTGTTGGTATATTGGCGTGGCTAGCTGACATATTATGGCAAATAATTTAATTTTATGTTCTGTTTTGTAATGTTAATTACCGAACATAGGTACCTAGTATTGTATACAATCAAGTATTTTCTTTTTAATTGAACAGACAGCTGTGCTGCTGGGGAGTTTGTTGCGCCACTTCTTCTTCCCAGCGATAGCACTAGGAAGTGGTGAAGGGCGGGCGTTTTTGGGGGACTGTCTTTTGTAATTTTGACGTTCAAAAAGTGCTGATTCTCAGCCTAATTTGAATAAATGACTTTTGATTTGGATTTTGTGAAGCTAATGTGGCCTGGGTAAAAGTTCCCACTATTTTCTTCCGTACCCTGTTTGGTGCAGGTTTTTTCTGGTGTTGGTCCGAAATTGATAAACTTTACTGGGCACGTTTGACTTGGATATATTCCAGTCTCCATCTTACACTTGCCATTTGACATTTGCGCAACAGTGACAGGAATAGTGCTCTTTTGACTGAGCATTACACCCAAAGAGAATTAATTTTATTGATTATTATAACATCTGTCACAACACACACAGATGCTAAGTAGGTTATGAAAAGAACACAACCTAACAATACGTTATAGTATTTTTATATCACGAAGCGACGTGCGCTTTATTTGTGTTTACCGAGTGTACAAACACGCTGTGAATGTGTGTAAGCGCAGGAGCTCTCGGTACCTTCCGAGACAATAGCGAAAGTGGGCGGTGTGGGTATGTGTGTGTGTTCGTGTGTTACTTGCTGACGCTACTCATCACGCACACATTCACAACGTGTTTGTACACCAAGTTACCGCAAGTAAAGCGCGCGTCAAAAATACTGTAAGACGAGATATCATTGGATACTTACATAGACAGGGCTGGCCATGATTCTGGACGGCAAGTCGCACACTTTAGCCAGGTGCTCCGTGGCTTCCAAGAAGGCAAGCGACAGGTCTCGGTTCAACATCCATTCGACTTGCTTGTCTGTGAACAAAGAAGAAAGAAATTAACAAACGTACAAAAGCGTACGTTTTGTAACAAAAACAATAGAAAAAATGAAGTATTTTCTCTTTATATTATAATATTAGTTTTGAAGTTTA
This sequence comes from Apamea crenata, assembly GCA_949629185.1. NCBI lineage: Eukaryota > Metazoa > Arthropoda > Insecta > Lepidoptera > Noctuidae > Apamea > Apamea crenata. The sequence goes on from OX451375.1 coordinate 4,205,538, forward strand.
GACTAGCAATCCGACCCGGCTTCGCACGGTGACTTACTAATCGGCAAGATTCTTGGCACTCGCGGTCATAAAAATATGCGAGTAGGACGGAAAATTTTTGAAACGATATTTTTAAAAACTTTGTACTGATGATTCTCGTGTCAGTTTTTGCTCTAGCGTTTCATGACCAATGGGCAAATGGTTTCAACTTTCTGACTAACTGACCGACTCCTTGTTAATTCAAAAGTGATTTAATTGAACCAAATGAGTTTCAGTTCAACCGCGGCTGCCACAAATGCACTAATAGGTACAGACGCCAGCACAGCAAGCTACCCGAAACTGTCAAATTTTCCCAATCAACTTTGAACCTAATGCTTTAGCGATAAAATTGAAAATCTATTAAAGAAATTTGACAGATTGTAGTAGCTATAGTCTGTACTGTAAAGTTTGATTCTGTAGTTATAAAACGGATGACAACAAACATTTTCTTCGCCTCAAACGCGACACAGAGAGCAATGCCTTCTACAGAGACAAACATCATGATAAATTCTCATTAAGCGGTCGTAGGACACCAAACATGCCTCTTACAACCAATACATTAACCCAAGTCAACCCTTTGCTCTCAGTAAACAAAGAAGCTGGGGGTATTTGTTACCCCCTAGTAATAAAAGCCACCTCATCCGGAAACCCATGTCTAATAATGGTACATTAATTTTAAGAAAACCCCAACTTTGGGGTCGAGCACACCTCGTGATTGACTGTTTAATTAAAGGTGAATGCAGCAGGCCATAGGTTACAATACAGATCTTTTACTTCTGGTTGACTGGCGAATTGGTTCGCGTACCGAATTCAATGATTAGGTACTGTTAATTACATGGTCACCAGAAACCATGGATAGAATCAGGAATGAAATTATTCGGAAAAGAACCGGAGTTACCGAAATAGCTTGCAAAGTTAGCAAACTGAAGTGGCAATGAGCTGGCTATATTTGTCGAAGGACCGATGGCCGGTGAAGCAGAAGTGTCCTGGAGTGGAGACCGCGTATCAGCAAGTGTAGTGTGGGACGCCCCCCAGCTAGATGGACGGACGACCTAATGAAGGTGGCTGGGACAGACTGGATGCGGAAGGCGGAGGACAGGGTGTTGTGGCGCAGCCTGGGAGAGGCCTGCTTAGCATTTTCCAAACTATTTTAGGAACGGCTTCCAATCTCAGTATTTTATATGCAGTGACTGCCGATCTTACCTCCACAACCCAGTAACTGGGTAATACGATACCCCTTGATAAGACTAGTTTTACGAATAGATATCTATATCTATAGTTTGATATTGAAAAAAGTTTATATCTACTTACATTTAAACTTTCTTCAATATCAAACTACTTTCACGTCAGTTCAGAATTATCTACTTCTGTGCAAATTAGGTGCTATAATTCCTTAAATCCTTCACTTTTGCGTTTAGCTTTCCTCTTGTATTCTCCCCCTTACCTTACCCTATATTCTTTGTAACTACCTATTAAAGATTTATCGCCGAGCCCACTTAAACCAGCTAATGAAGATCAAACAATACTCTTAATCCTAACCGCGTCTGAGTAAACAAACAAACGGTTAATCTCTTTGCTGAACCCTGGTTTAACCTCAAAACGGGTAATGAACAAACTTACGTCAAACGAAGGTTGTGATCAAAAGTTCGATTTCGTTTTGAGAAAAAGTTTAAATTGGAAATTGTTTCAAATAAAAAGTTTATTTTTGGTATTCAATACATTTAAATTGACACTTAGGGGCGGTTGTTTCAAGCGGTTGGTTAACGTAACATACGCGCGTCAAATAATCCGATCCGATTATGTACTCGTTATTATTTGACGTACGGCAAAGCCATCATTTTGTAATATTGTAACTTGAAACAACACTTTTTTTTTGTTTGACGATAGTTAGCGCCATTTTTGACGTATAAGCGTGCGTCAAATGAACGTGAAACAACCCGCCCTTAGTTAATATTAACAAATGTCAAGGACCTCATATTCTCGAATGACTGTCAAGAATGAAACATCATTCATGTCTTTGATTCTAATCATGATGGATTGTTTTCAATCACTGTCAAAATCACAGTGATCTTTATGATCCTTACAATAAGGTTGTTGTAGGGAAGCTGCTGTCAGAGGTAAAATAAATGGGAAAGGAGTGTAATCACGAAATACCTACTTGAATCGCGTCTATGATGGCATACTGGGAGTTTCGCCACTTTTAGGAGCAACCAGAATATTATTGAAAAATGCAAAAAAAGTTAGGATCGGCTCAGTTGGATCGGGACCATAGTCAATATTCGAAAGTGTGTAGGATCGGAACCGACCGAACCAAATAGTAACTTCGTAGCAGGAAACGGACGAACATTCGGCCGATACTACTTCGGAGTAGACCCCCTGGCTATGGCTAGTCGTAAAAAAATCAATTTAAGCGTTCACAACGATGAAGAGTTTTTGTTGGACTTTAGGCGGGGGGAAGACAAGCGAGAGTCCGTAAATTCGACCCCATTTGTGGCCCTAGTAATGGGATTAGTGAGAGCCTTGTGGCTAAGTAATAACAGCCGCACGGGTCGATCGGTCAGGTTAAACTACGCTTGCCACGGTTGTTCCGTGGATGGGTCACATACCAAGACCCCTCCGTGCCTCGGAAAGTACGTTAAGCCGTTGGTCCCGGCTGTCATTCGTGGATTTTTGACAGTCGTTACGGGTCGTCAGTAGCCCGAAAGTCTGACAACCGTCTTACCAAGGGGTATTACCCAGTAACTGGGTTGTGGAGGTCAGATAGGCAGTCGCTACATATAAACATACTGGTATTCAGCTGCATCCGGTTAAACTGGAAGCCGACCCCAACATAGTTGGGAAAAGGCTAGGCAGATGATATGTCAGTTGATAAAACGGGAAACGCAAACGTTGAAAAGTTACTAAAACATAATGAAGAAGATACAAACGTTGGTTACAAGTTAGACATGATCTGTGTCACTAAAGTTTTAAAACAACTGCAAAATTTAAATTTAACGATATTTTTAAGTCAATAGATCTATCGTTGAACTGGGACAGTATGACATTCTTTAGAATAACTTAATTTTAAGTTAAGATGTCGTCCAAAAAGGTTTGGGAATAAACTTCCAAACCTTTTTGGGTAGTTCAAAACTATAAAAAAAGGGAAATCTCTCTAAGGAGCTCCTTGACTTGTTATCCGTACCTTTTTGGTGAGTTCTGCATGGGACAAGGAAGTTAGAATTTAGTGAACGTATAATTTATTACTTGCGTTTTTTTGGAGCAAACCTTGCGTACTCTAAGAAGGACCTACTGAATTCCCTTGGGCGTATTACGAAAGGGGCTTAGGAAATATACCACAAGACTGTCCAGGACTGTCCCTCTAGAGCATACAGGTTCTCGTTCAAACTTATTTTGCCCATCGCTTTGGGAATATTGTTTTTCAAGAACCCCAATTTTTTTTTATTTACCTTCTGTCGCGAGTCTGAAACAGCTATTGCCACGATTATATTTAAACGTGTAATACTATACAGGGTGGCAGGGACATCGATTAATTCGACGGCACGGTTGGCGCAGTGGTTAAGCGATTGAATGCTGCGCTGCGTGTCGCGGGTTCGACTCCCGTACGGAACAAATATTTGTATGACCTACATGTATTTGTTCCGAGTCTGGGTGTTTTTCTATCTATAATATGTATGTATTTACAAAAAAAAAAATGTATATAAGTAGTTTATCAGCCATCTTGTTACCATAACACAAGCATTAGGTTGCTTAGCTTGGGACAAATGGTGCTGTGTGAAATGTCCAGGGATTTATTATTTATTTATTATTATTAAATCAAATTGATTCATCATCAATTGATCAATAAAGTTCTTGCGGCCGACGCGAGAATGCGTTCTTGACACCCGTAAATACAAACGAATAGGTACGTGTTTTGCGAATTTGATATTTATTAGCTACTAGAATTGTCGCACTGACAGGTGTCAGGAATGCATTCTTTCGACGGCCGGACTGTAGAAATAAACAAAGATTTGAATATGGAATATATATTTTGTTTTTTACATCAGAGGGGCAAATCTCGTAATTTTAAGAACGTTCACAGTCTGATCTCAGTCTCAGTTTGTCAAAAAAACCTCTAATTTCCCTACATTTTGACAAATTTTTGACATTTGTTTGTCGCTGAGATGAGACTGCGACTAGATTTTGAACGTTTTAAATTACGAGAATAGGCCTTCAGTTTTGTCCAAGGCTTCCTATCACAATTTTGACGATGAGCTTATTGTGTAGCCAAGTTCTACCTTTTTTAGGGTTCCATGCCTGTTCCATGTCCCAAAAGGAAAAACGGAACCCTTATAAAATAACTTCGTTGTCCATCTGTCTGTTCATCTCTCAAGACCCTTTTTCCAGGAACGCGTGAGATTTATCAAGTTGAAATTAATATCAAATACTCAGGGCTGCAATCCCTTGAAACTGAAGGCAATCAAAAGATTCGGGCGTTTATGTTCCGGAATCAAAACCTATAGGGTACCCGTTGACCTAGAATCATGAAATTTGGCAAGAAGTATTGTCATGTAGCACTAGTAAAAGAAAAAATCTGAAAACCCTAAAATTGTTGTTACATACCTACAAATTTGTACGGAACCCTCGGTGCAAGTTATGCTGCTGATTTATTTGACTGCAATTTCATTAAACAACCCTTATTTCTTAGAAAACCATTACACTTGAGGAAAAATACCCAGAATAACTTGCTACCATATTTTTCGCCGTAACAGGAAAAAGTGCGGAAGAAATCTTGCGTAAATATTGTTTCCACCTCTATTTTTCCAGTAAATTTGTAGCCCCTTGTGAAAATTAAGACAACTGGCACTTCATTCAACAAATAGGGCTCGTATAATGACACTCAACATAGAAGAGGCCTTCGTTAGCGCGAGTAGAGCCTCAAAATAATGATTCTGTAACGACACCGGCCCTGTAGACGTGATCGGTATCAATAATTATATTTATTATAATTAGTGTATATACTAAAATAGATTCTACCCGTGGCCATGCCCGCGTGGATGTCAGAAATTTTCCCACGGCCAGACAAAAAGTAGCATATTTTCTTCTCCAGGATGCCATCTATGTCCTTGCAATTTTTTTTTCGAAATCCGTTCTGTAGTTTATGCATGAAAAGGTTACTTAGAGACAGAGTTACTTTCGAATTTATAATTTTAAAAGTTTCCATATACAGTGCAACCTCGATATAACAAATCTGAAGGGAACAAGTAAATATTCGTTATATCAAGTAATTCGTTAAACTGAAGGTTTGTTATAACATTGAGGTTAGGTTGGTCTAAAATTTGTTAGAAAGAGGTAAAAAAATAGTTTTATTCACCTCAACATTACGTACCTACTCATCTTGATATAGCGAACAACGTAACTTACTTAGATTAATAATCAAAATTAAATGCAGTAAAATCCGTAAAAGTAGGTATCAAGGTGGGTTCGTACAGTATGTAGGTAATTTAATGTTAATTTTAAAGATTCGCACAACAAAACTCACGAATTAAAGGTAAAAAATCAACAATGTGGTTATGGTAGCTTAATCCTAATAAAATTTTGTTCATCTTGATTTAAAGCATTATTGACGTGTTTGTGTAAACATAATTAGACAAATAAACAGAACGTATCCAATTAATGTTTCTGTCCTTGCATTAATAAAGGTGTGGAGGTCAGATAGGCAGTCGCTCCATGTAAAATACTGGTATTCAGCTGCAGCTGGATCCGGTTAGACTGAAAGCCGACCTCAACATAGTTAGGAAAGGATAAGCAGATTGATTGGCTACGCGACGCCAGGTCGCCAGAGCATGCAGTCTCCACGTAAAGGCCGGTCGGTCGTGGGTACACTTACAAATTGGCGACGTCGCCAGACCAAGTGTAGCCAAGTGAGTTAACTGTCATACAGTACAATACGAAGTCGCCATGGCGTCCCAGTGTGTTAGCCCTCTTAGGAGAAAAGGATAGCAATAGCGACTCGCTAATCGATATTGCGATTCTTTTAATTGATAGGAAGTAAACAGGGTGGACAGAAATTGATTGAAAGACCCTTTTCAAATCCCCAATTCTATTTATGGCTTAGATGGATCCAATTATAAATGTCAAAACAAATGAAATCATAATTATATTTCGAATATATCACCATTACTATTCAGGAAAAAAGGGGCTTGTGGCTAGATAATAAAAGCCGCACGGATTGATCGATCAAGTTAAGCTACGCTTTCCGCGGCTGGCCTGTGGACGGGTGACCTTCCTCCTTTATGCCTTCGCACGTGAAGCCGTTGGTCCCGGCAGTCATTCTTGGATCATTAACAGTCGTGACGGGTAGTCAGAAGCCCGAAAGTCTGACCACCGGTCTTAACAAGTGGTACAGTATTACTCAGTAAGTAACTGGGTTGTGGAGGTTAGATAGGCAGTCACTCCATGTAAAACACTGGTATTCAGCTGCATCTAGTTAGACTGGAAGCCGACCCCAACATAGTTGGGAAAAGGCTAGGCAGATGATGATATTGAGGAAAAGAAAACAAGTACAAATTGATTCCACAGACCTGCATGATTAGTAACTTTGTTCCCGTTCAAAATGAAACTGTAATGCTTTCAAATTAAAGTCCATAACACTTTATGGCTTCCCTATTTCAATAAAAAATTACATCAATGGTCCAATCACGGTGATTGGGGCATGAAAATGTAATTTAAATGCAAATGATACAAGTACCTATTAGTAGGGACCTTCAATTTTAACGTGGAACCTACAAAACGTTAATTAAATGGCGGGACATAATCTCCGTATAAAGTAGGCAAAAAAAATATCAATTTGACCTTCATATTCTCCCTCTCCTTTTTCTCCCCCTCTCTCTTTCCCTCTTCCTTTTTTACTGGTTGTATTTCCTGCGCGTGTCATCATCATCTGCCTAGCCTTTTCCCAACTATGTTGGGGTCGGCTTCCAGTCTAACCGGACGCAGCTGAATACCGGTATTTTACATGGAGCGACTGCCAATCTGACCTCCACAACCCAGTTACTGATACGATACCCTTTGATAAGACTGGCTGTCTAAAGATGGTCACCCATCCACAGACCAACCGCGGCAAGCTTAACCTGATCGATCGGCCTGTGCGGCAGTTATTATTTAACAACAGGCCCCTGCGCGCATTTCCTGCGCGTGTCTCATATAAAAAATTTTTCTTTATTTCTTTTTATAGGTCTACCAAAAAAAGCAAATCAAATGCTGCCTGTAGTGTTCCCAGACCTGGGATACAGGCCCATGAGGTGGTCCCAGTGTGTTGTCACATGTGTCTGAATGTTTGGTTCTAGGACATGCCGGTTTCCTCACGATGTTTGTTGTTTCCTCACCTTTGTTCAAAGGCATACTATTCCATCAACGACTACTTAGACGATAAGAATAGTTGGTCACCCTAGTTTAACGCAAGATAATGTTTATGTTCTTTCTCCAGAATTAGCTTACTGCCAGGTCTTAGAACCCAGCAATGCATAAATATGTAAGCTGTCACGCCCTTTATGCCTGGAGGCTTTTATTTGGGTAGTGATTTTTTTTATATATATATTAATTATGTTATTATTTTTTGGCTTGAGGACATAATTATAGTTTTTATTATATTTGTTGGTATATTGGCGTGGCTAGCTGACATATTATGGCAAATAATTTAATTTTATGTTCTGGTTTTGTAATGTTAATTACCGAACATAGGTACCTAGTATTGTATACAATCAAGTTTTTTTTTTTTTAATTGAACAGACAGCTGTGCTGCTGGGGAGTTTGTTGCGCCACTTCTTCTTCCCAGCGATAGCACTAGGAAGTGGTGAAGGGCGGGCGTTTTTGGGGGACTGTCTTTTGTAATTTTGACGTCCAAAAAGTGCTGATTCTCAGCCTAATTTGAATAAATGGCTTTTGATTTTGATTTTTGATTTTGTTAAGTTCAGCCGAAAGATTCAACGTTGTGTTGTCAGGAACTCTCCCGACGCAACGATAAGGGGGCGCAAAGACCAGAAAAAAACCAAGTTTCACCCGCGTTTCCTTGCCTATCATCGAACACGACGAAAACAAAACACAGTCACTTCCCGCCTGTACAAACTTTTCGTCCGGCCTATACTCGTACAAGCTGTTGTTTTGCATCCTCGTCAAATTTCAGGAGGCTGTTATGAAAGACATAAATAATCGAATAAAATTACGATCCCTGGTAAATAATGAATACATACTTGTTTTTGTAGTTATTTAATTTTGACAGTATTTCAGAATACACTTTCAAAAAACAGAATCGCACCGTTGCGTATGCGGTAGGCAGTCTCGCACGACTATGCTATGCTATGCATCGCTGTGTGCGTGCATGACGACGACAGGCAGGCGCCGGCCACCCAAAATGCGTGTCCCACACACATGCCGATTTCCGAAAATTAGAAAAAAAAAACCTACTTATTTTATTATTGATTCGTGTCGAGAATCAGTAGCATAGTTACCTCCTTGAATTTGACGAGGATGCAAAACGATACCTTGTATATTTGTGTTTGAATTTGAATCTTCTGTAGTAAATATACGCAAAATAATCAGATGAAACTGCTCTATTCAATGTATCTAAGTATAATAATATACCTACTTGCACAGCGGCAAGTAGGTATATTATTCAATATTATTTGTATGTCCGTGAATCTGTTCCGATGCTGGTAACAGGTTCACGGCTAAACAAGAAAACTTTAGTATGCAGTAAAAAAAAACATAATATCTCTTGCCAGATACACGGCTCCCGGTTTACAAAATATATTCGTAGATAAATTAAATATTTTATTTACTTAGGATCTTCTCGAGCAAAGCTTAAGGGATCAGATCGTCCACGTTGAAACAAACAGCCTTGTTTGCCGACAATATAACGGATCAGGATTCCTTCAGACGGTTCTAGACAATATTGGGATCAATCATCTGAAAAATCTATTATTTCTTACATTTATTTCGATGTGCTCAGTTTCAAATTAGATATTTGTGTGCTAGCGTACAGTCACGAGCACCAATATGTCAACACTTGGCAACTTTCAATTGCGATTTTTTCGTGAAATAACGAATGCAACGTTGAAATACGACACATTACATAAACTATGGGTTCGAAAATGCTATGTTTGTAACAACATAAAATTTCATTCAAAAATAAAGGAGTAAATCGCTTTTGAATAAAGCCGAGTGTATACATATTTTTGCTCGTGACTGTACAGTTAGCCTCTACAAACTGTGTTCCTTAATATTGTATCAATGTGTAGCTATAATTAAGTACCCATATTCATAATCATAATCTAATTGCGTAACACACGATCAATCGGAATCGGTTTCATTTTGACAGTTCAACAACATTAATTGCGTTATTTACGTTGTTGAGCAAACACAATGACAGATTTTTTGAACATATGAAGCAATGGATTAGCAATATCCTTCAAAATGATTAAGATTGTGTGTTACGCAATTAGGGTGCCGGTTAATGGCTAACGACATCGCGGTGGGCCCAGACAGAGATGGCGGGATGAGCTGGACTCCTTTGACAAAGATTGGTCCTTGACAGCTCTGGACAGAGAGAGGTGGAAAGAGAGTAGGGAGGCCATTGCCCGGCATTGGGATATTAACGGCTAAAAATAAAAATGTTAAAGTCAAAGTCAAAGTATTTTATAAAAAATAAAAAAACAGTCTAAAATTTTCCCACTGCTGGGACACAGGCCTTAGTCCACAGAAAAAAGGTCCCACGACTAAAATGTTAATTGTTATTAATTCTTTTAATTGTGTATGTTTAATATACGTTATGTAGAATACGTGGTTTCAATTCATGTGATAACCTAATCGCCACACTGTATACAGTACATTAAAAAAACAATTTAAAAAAACTGTGGAAGGACATAATATGCTAGTTTTTATCAAAATATCACGCTGGCGAAGCCGCAAGCGGAAGCTAGTATGGAATAAGTTTTGTGACTACACATAGTACAATATTTTCTAATAAACATTTTGCACGAGTTCGAACTACTTATGAGCAGGATAATTGCGTATCACACTAATAGTAGTTTCAGTGGAGAAGAGTGATGGCATTCGGCGAGCGGCACCGCCGGTTCCCTCGGGTCGCACAACCCAGACATGCAAGGCTCACCGCACGCAGCTCAGCTTCGCTCTAGCTAGCACACATCTCTGGGGGTATACTCGCAAAGCACGTAGTCCATAGTTCCGGCCGAAGTTACGGACGTTTGCAAATCCGCATCTCCGCATCACTTTCGGACATTTGTGATCACAACGGGGCCCGAACTATGAATGAATGACAACGCGATTTGACAGTTGGCCCTACTCTAACCCGTCTGATAAATTATATTCGGCAATTATTTTGACGGATTAACTACTTCTGGACTGGCCCGTGTCTTCGTTGATGGACACAGAGAGTAGATCCTTTGCTCCGGTTTAGCCAGTACACATCTCCACACAGAATCGGTAGATACACCTGCTGTTAAGCATCTCCTCTCCGCTCCGCTTTGCACATCGCCCATCTCCGCTTTGATGGAGCTCAGGCCTAACACACAAAGCTGCCTTTATACTGTATAAATTGTTATTGTTAACCTGTTTCAAAAGCTAAGCTAATTTCAGTTTAACAATGAAATAAAAAACAATTATAAAGGTGCATTTTCAATTAAAATTCTATACAATAGGGTTAAAAACAAAAGCTGTGGTAACGTTAAAAAGTTTCCATTTGTATTCGTGAATACGAGCTGTTATTTGAGAGTACGCTCATTAATGGCATAGAGTCGCATCTATGTCAATGGCAGATTTTCAATAATTTTCTGAATCAAGGTGGTTTTATATCAGACGAAAGCTTTTGAGTTTACGACCGAGTTCATCATCATCATCTGCCTAGCCTTTTCCAACTACGTTGGGGTCGGCTTCCGGTCTAACCGGATGCAGCTGAGTACCACTATTTTACATGGAGCGACTGCCTATCTGACCTCCACAATGTTACAATAAAATTCCTCCCCACATACTCCAACTGAATGAAACGAAATTTAAATCTTGTATTAAACGCACACTATTATTATTATTATTATTATTTATTTATTTCGAACACAAATGATTCATATTGTTGTTAGTAACACATTTAAAACTACGTTAGTAACACTCTGAGCAAAAAACTAAAATAAACTATAAAAATACTAATTCATAAACCTATAACTATAACTATGCCCGCTTCCCGCTGCACCAGACCTGCAGCTGTGCATACGGGTCCAGTGCCCCAGGAACGGGCAATCTGATTTATTAGATATCACCTTTAGAATGCTGTTGGAGCTCGCCCGAATCCTACGCATCAGGGATGCTGTTCTTTTTCGCATAATAGCATGAAAGCCATCTGTCTCTGCTTCCGCAAACATCCCCGATGCGCTACAGAACCGCGGGAGCCCCAACAGCACCCTAAAGGCGTTATTGTACTGGACGCGAAGAACGTTGTAGGCCCTCTGCGTATGTCTAACCCACAGGCTGCATGTGTAGAAGGACTGGCAAAACGCCTTGAACAGAGTGAGTTTCACTTCTCTAGTACATCGTGCAAACCTACGGGCCAGCATATTACATCGGACCGCCAACGCTCTTCGCTCCCTTTCAATATCACTGTCATCATTCAAGTCCTCATTTACAATGTGACCAAGGTACCTAAAATGCGACACTCTATTTAGTGGTACACCATATAGAAATACCGGAGGAACTGTCTTAGGCTTCTTAGTACCAACCCTAAACACCACAAGCTCACTCTTCCGTACATTGTACAACAAACCATGAGACGTGGCGTATCTCTCACATATCTCCAGCATCCGTCTGAGTCCATCAATCGAGGGACTCAGCAGCACCATATCATCTGCATAACTTATACTATTAATAATCTCACCATCAATAGAGCATCCGATACCAGTGCTGCTGAGTTCCTCGATCAACTTATTGACGACTAAAGAGCGCCGGGGAAGTCAAACCTCCCTGCCTCACCCCACACTCCAACCCATACGCCCCTGAAAAAGAACCCGCCCATCTGACCTGGTTGATTTGGTGATCATACCAGTAGTCTAAGAGCTTAACGAGCTCATTAGGAAGACCTTGCTCACGCAATTTCGACCATAGGATATAATAATCAACCAGGTCAAACGCCTTGGAGAGATCCAAGAAAGCAGCATACACAGGTGTGTTTCTATCAGTATAGTACCTGACCGTGTGCTTGAGCGCCAGTATAGCAGTTTCCGTGGACAGCCCAGCTCTAAAACCGAATTGTGCATCATGTAGATTGAGCTGTCTGGTTACTCTCCGCTCAAGCACACCGTCAAGAACCTTTGCTGTTACCGTGGCCAACGATATCGGCCTGTAATTATCTTTGTCTGAGACATCGCCGGTCTTGTTCTTGACTATGGGCACAACTATCGTCCTCATCAGATCAGTTGGTAGATACGAGTGCCTCACACAAAGATTATACAGCATAGCTAGGACTCTTGGGAGATGTGGACCAGCATACTGGAAATGTTCTATGCTGAGACCATCGTGACCCGGAGATTTGCCCCTGGTCATCGACTGTATGATATTCCGTATCTCTTTTGATGAGATATTAATCGGATCACCAGACAATCTACTCTCAGCGACACAACCCCGTTCCTCCGTTTGAAGCCGCGAGGTTACTCCAAAATGCCTTCTAAACATGTTCGCAATCTCCTCAGGTTCAGTCATGCCATTAACGCTATTTATTTATTTTATTAACTATGTAGCCAAGCATATTATAAGTTAGGGGATTACATCGCTGACAAAAATGCTTGGCTCAATGCTGGTCCAGCTCCACAGGGGCGCTTAAACTAATTAGCATTCGGAAACATTGCTGGAGCTGCGGAACATTGGAAGAAAACTATATTTGCATTGTATAAACTCAATTGTTTAGTATTGTATAACTGCATAGCACACGTGTGAGCACTATGTACTTTCTATAAAGCTACCATTTACTGGGTACGTCTTTCATTGACTTAAATGTGCCCTGGCGGCTGAGAGTATGTCATGCTCACTCTAATGTCTCGCTGGTGGTGGCGTGTGTGTTGGATCATTAAGTTCCCTTCAAAATGGTTGAGCTGAATGGTGCTGATCCATACGTCATGTTCGTGAACGGGCGCCGTCAGTAGGGACTGGTCATCTCTTAGCTGCCACGGCTTATTGTAATTTTTAATTTCTGAATTGTTTTTATGTTTTCTATAACGGACGCTTTTAACGTGCACGTCTTTTCTACATCGTTTTCACATGGTTAATTTCAACACGAATGATGTAATCGAATATTTTGTAAGAATTTTATGATTTAAAAGAGTGTCCATGGAGTTTCTTGCCCGTTCTTCTCCATAGGTACCTACGCTTTGGAATGGGCAACTAGCTTCATCTTTCTGACTGACCGACCCTTTGACAATTCAAAAGTGCCTGTAATTGGTTTAGTTGAATTAAATGATTTGAGTTTGAGTTTGACAACCCGTTAGAGTTATTTCAGAAAATTTTAATTATACAGGATGAAATTGAATAGGTGCGCCAAATTAAAATATCTAATCAACGTGTTATAAAGTTTTAAAGCATGTCATTAAGGAGAGGGATGCACATACATGCGCGTAGGCGAGCAATTTGGCAACGTCGTCGCGCGCTCTTGTGTTAGTAGGAACGGTCCAAATTAGATAAATACTGCTATAAACGCGTTGCCAACTTGCTTCATGTTGTGATCTCTGCGATGAATGGATTGCTTATCGCGCGCTAAAATTTATAACTTTATTTTATTATTTTTATTAGTACTAGCTAACAGCGTTGGTCAGTCACCAAACTAATATGGTCGAAGGCTTCTTTCATTTTCCACAAATCACTTTTTGCACTGCACCAGCATCTTTACACACAATGTATTAGTGTAAGTGACCAGTAGAGAGTATTAGCTACTTAAATTGTCCAAATCACAGTGATATTTATTCTCATTGTAATAAGGTTGTTGTTGGTTTGCTGCCCCTGAAAAGTCTATCAAAATAACAGTGATCTTTATTATCGCTACAATAAGGTTGCTAATGGGCTGCTACTGGAAGATAACTGTGATCGGACTGTACACAGGTTACTTACTAAGTTCTCGTAAACTTAGAATTTTACGTGGGTGCTGTTCGGGAACTGAAAACAATAACGATAAACTGTTCCTCTGAACCACACGCTACGAAATTTTGTTTCAGTGCGGTTAGTGGAAGTGCTCAAGTGCGGTTCGCGGAAGTGCTGTTCAATTCAGTGCTATAAGTGGAATACCTCCAATTATAGCATTTATAAAAACCGTAATTTGTTTAAACATTTGACAATCGAAAAATAATTGACGAACTAATAATTTATTTTCTACAAATTCAACAAGATCACTCACCAGTCTCATCCATATGAGCTTCCATGTCAGAATTCTTGACAGTCCAGAAGCTGACCTTCCTGGGCTCTGTGATCCTCAGCTGCAGGGACTCGGAGAAGTTGGCAGCGAACACCAGGACAGCTCGAGCTTTGCCATGAGCGGCTTCTTCCATTGCCAACTCTTTGTTTGGATAGTATATCTGTTAGATAACATGGAAATTATGAATGAGTGAATTGAAGTATCAAGTTTGTTTTTTTTTTTTGTTTTATATCTTTTTTTTTCTCGGTTGTATCCAAATTAGTTACAGTCGACCATAATCACACTTGACATATGAAAACCGCCCTTACTGCTATTTAGAATAAAGTTAAAAGTTAAGTTAAGTTACCTTTAAAACTCTAACCCTAAAAATAAAAGCCTAAACAGGATGGCATACATCGACACGCAAACTGAAACCACGAATTCAGCACATGATTTTAGACCTAGGGGATCTAAAATCATGTGCTGAATTCATGGTTTTGAATTCATGGAAATGTTTCAGCAGTTATCAAAAACAAATCAGATGTTTCATAGAAAAGTGCAATAACACTTTTCTATGAAATGCCTACTCGCTAATCTACGCGGTCAAAATGTTTGGAACAGCAATTGTTTTTTATAACCGCCGATAAATTTCGACGCAGGTTCAGAATCGTGTAGGTACTGAATCTATGGTAACAAGTTGGGCGTAGATGTCCTGCCAACCTGTATATTGAGATATTTTCTGCCCAAAACGCAGTATCTAATCATCTGATTACCAGCTTTCAGGTTAATATAGTATAAAAAGTGGTTTTGCATGCAGTTTGCAACCCAGTGTTTAATTTAATTTAAACTTTTGCAACAATACTTCTAACTGGACCACGGTTAGTTTGACAACCTCCATTAACACGCTTCCGGCTTGATAATGGCTAGTTTTCAGTTACTCTATGTAGGTATTATCTACTAGGTAACTAAAAAAAAAATCATAAATTCATTTATTCAATCAAAATTTAAAGTCAAATAATTTATTTCAAATAGGCACAAATAAGGCACATTTGAATGTCAAAATTTACAAGAAGGTCATTCACAGGCAGACAATGCACAGTCTACACCTGGGTCTATAAGTTAGACGCATGAAAATTTTCACACAAGGGTTCATTCACACATTTCTCACAACTCACCAAGTTAGATTGTCGTTTCGACAAAAAGTCCAGATATTCACAACTGAATCTCGTCAAATTCCATTCGTACGTATTAGGGTCTTGCGGGCAGAGGTTCTTGTCGTAATCGCAAAGGGGTTCCGTAGAGTTGACTTCGTAGTTCACCACGGCGATCGGTAAGCCGACCGGGTAGTGACCAATGGCGAGGCAGAAGAATATCATTTGGGAGACTGGAAGGCCGAGCAGGAAGGCCAAGGCGCTGGAATGAAAAAAACAATGATTAGGGACACATTTTAAATATGGTAATACTAAATACCCGAAGCAAGGAAGACCCCATCAGGTGTAGATTCATAGACGACTCCACCTTGGAGTGTAAATGTGGTGCTGTTCTACAAACGATAGGACACTTAATGTACGAATAGATACGCCTTATATTTACTATCATACAGGAAAATTCTGTAAGAGACAATTCCTACTAAATCATCTTAGTTCCGATATGTCTAGAAATAATATTAGTCATTTTTGGCCTGTGTTGTTCTATAGCAGGGCAAAGACCTTCGATTTCTGAGAAACAATAATATATTATCATAAATATTACCTTGATATTATTGTTATCGTTTCTTACGAAACGAAGGTCTGACGGGAACCATGAGAATCTCATGTTTCACTAGAACTATCCTAAGCCAATCAATGGCTACTTACATAAATAATTCCGTTTACTTTACTAAAAGTATAATACAGATTTACTCTTGTGGCGGCATCTACAGCGCCACATGCGAACTACACATCATACTGACATCACACAAAATTCTGCATCGCACAAGCAGAGTTTACCGCGCGACTAACGTATACAACGTCCCGACATAGATCGTCAGACAGTTGACCAGACACGACACCCGTCTGGTCGGAGGATCCTCCCTTTTCTATGGAGGATGAGTGAACTTTACACCTACTATTCTGTACTTTATTCTTATTAAATACAGGCTTGTATTGTACCAATTCAGGACAAAGGCCTCCCTCTAACTTTTTCACACACTTCTGTATTTTGCTAGTTTACCAGTCCTGTCAGTATATATCTTTTAAATTAATCTGGAAAAGCTGGTATTTCGTTATAGTTTATAACAATTCTTAGTCCATCACTTACGCAAAATTCCTAAACAAACTCAAGAAGTTCTTCCAAATTAAAGCCTTCATGTGATGCCACTTCATAGGCATGTACATCTCTAAGCTCCTCCTCGGCTTCTCTTCTGGGGGCATCGCCTCTATGGGGTTGATCAGCTCTGGGGTCACCACCACGCGACCCTTGCTGCTCATTGACACATTGTCACCAAATTCACCAGATATTTCACCGATTTCTGCTTCTTCTAAGTCTACTGCAGAAGGATTCTGAAAACAGGTTAAAAAAAACTGATAAGACTACTTGATCAAGTTTAGTGGGTGAAGTGGACTGTGGATAGTGAATGATGATAATGAAGACTCTACTTGACAAAGGCTTTTGCTAAAAACCATGTATTTAACAAGCATGTCCTTTTCTTTGACATGTCTTTGTCTATATCATCTATATCACAATTCTAACTACCTTTTGTTTCAATCACGGCTGACATACAAAATAATTTTAACATTATACTTACTGGTATAGCTGGTAGTTCTACTCTCTCCACTACATCAGCGAGGATACTAGATCTCCTCCTCTTGCCCAAGTTCTGGAGTACGGACAGCTTCAAGAAAACGTCTTCTAAGCTCTCGCCCTGGTAGCGACGGATCAGCTCAGTTGGCGATTCTTCTGCTAAGAATCTACCACCTCTCATGAGGCCGATCTGGAAGAAATAAAAGAAATACGATTAATTTAACATTTATTTTGTTGGTCATCAGAATGAAACTATCAGATGAAAGATGATGATTTTGGAAGAAAGAATTGGTGAAATATATCTCTTAAGTACACAGCATTGGTATATTTTTTTGAAATCCAAAAGCGTAGAAGTGTCCTGTCACACTTTCATAGTTTTATCTTTAATGCAATAGATTCCATCATTAAACACGACCCCAAAAAGAATGTTCCAAAAGTATAATAAAATTAAATTTTAAGTTAAAACTCATATTTTAAGTTCTCAAAGTTTACAGAACCACTCCATCGAACTATAACTGAAATAAATAAATAAAGCATTACTTACCATGCTAGCCTGCTTAGTCTCATCTATGTAATGAGTCGTGATGATGACAGTAGTGCGTCCACCCTTTGTAATATCCACCAGATGGTCCCAGATCCTGCAAAGAAACATTTAAATAATTAAAATGTTCATAAAACAGTATTTAGAATTTTCGGCCAAACATTTTTGTATAGCCCAAAATAGTTAGAATTTTTAATTAATTTAAGCTTAGGCTGGTTTGAAATTAATTAAAAATTCTAGCTAGGTATTTCGTATCGTTAAAGTTTGATGCATAATGTGAATTTTTAAGCTTACAACAATTTCAATGCAGTATAGGTATTTTTTCAATGCAAGATTTAGAATTCCTAAATCTTCTGAACTTATTTTTAATAGCGCTTAGAAGCGCCACCAACCCTGATCTCAAACGATGAAGGAAAACATCGTGACAAAACAAGCATGTCACAGAACCAAAACTTCGAAGACATGTGACGTCTACCAACCCGCACTGGGCTCGCGTGGTGGATTACGGCCCGCTCCCTCTCACAACGAGGAGGCCTGTGGCCCAGAAGTGGGAACAGTATAGGCTGATTATATTTGTCTCTACACAACATCTCATAATTTAAATCAATTGTTGTTTTACATACAATTTTCAGTAAAGCTTGGGACCTATTTTCATTAAACGGTTTCCACAACGATCCTCTCCGTTAGGGCTCATTCACACGGGCTCCGTCATTGACGATTCGTCATAAAACACGACACGTCATGACGGATGGACGTTCACATTGCGTACGGAATCGTGTTTTATCACGATTCGGCCAAATATCCAAATTGATGTTCACATTCGTTTCGTGATTCAGAGTTTAGTCTTGGATGAACCATTGAACACGATGGATTTGAATACGAGGCGGGCGGGCGAGCGCATCAGCAAATCCGTCACAAAAAAATCACGATTCGTGTTTTTTAACGAACGTGTTTTTTAAAAGACAATACGTGATTTAAGACGTTTCCGACATTTTTCACGATTCGTGATGCGTGTGAACACGGGCATTTAAAAAGCATAAACGCCGTCAAAAAAAAAACGGATCGTGAAAAAAGACGATTCGTCAATAAAAACGAATCATCTTCGTGTGAATGAACCCTTAGAGGGCAAGACCTCGGGGGGGCGGGGTTCTTGAGCCCCATCAATGAAATCTTGGTAAGCTGACTACAGTTTTTTCATAAAATAAACTCACCCCTGTCGCAGCACAGGGTCGACTCCGACCGTGGGTTCATCGAGGATCAGCAACTCAGGGTCGTGGATCAAGGCGGCTGCCAACGAAGTCCTTCTCTGTTGACCTCCTGACAGGTTCTTGACTTGTCTGTAAGGAAAAAACAGCTTATTAGCTAGTTGTCTGTCTTTTAGCCATCATGGTCCCATTGATGGGCAAACGCATATTAATTAATAATGTATCCTAACTGATATATTTTTGGATGTTTATAACGTTTATCTTTTTGTATGACATACCAATGATAAAAAAAAGGTTTGCACAAACACTTTTACACGTCCATCAGATTTTAAAAACTAGATGAGGTCGGCATTTCCTATCTGACTGAGAAGAAAGGCCGAAATAAATTCAGAGGTCTCCTTTGAAGTCCAGACATAATCTTGGTCAGATCATGTGAAGACTATGTAGATTGGTGTCTGAAATGGTCTTTTGGGGAAAAAGCCACACAGATTGAGTGGACCTGTCCAGTCAGTGCACGCATTTGTCAGTAATCTTGCAGCTCAACTCAATATAATTGTATAACGAATATATTAGCCAAAATGTTTCAGATTTATTCATCGTTTAAAAGACGACGTGATGATGAGGTGACTCTATCGTAGTAAATCTCACTGACAGCAATCGCTACTGAGAGATTATAAGTTACGAGTACCATGGAGGCACTTAAAACAGCTAAAAAGTTTTCAGGTAAGGACTTTAATTTTCAGGTAAGGATTTTAAACTTGAACCTGAAAACTTTTTGCAGTGAACGTCAAATGGTTTATCTTGAAATTGACAGCAAAAACGGCACTTAACTTTTTAGATCCATCAATCAGCGAAGGTACGCACGGCTACACATCAAGCTGTACTTAACCAGTATAAGCTGACTTCTGATTGTACGAAAAACCTACACATTGCGAGGTCAAAACTGGATAGTTAGAGGTGTCGCCGTGGCTTTATCAATAAGACATTACTTTTTTTTTTACTGCGTGGTGTAAATCCTCATGGATTTCCTCCACCATGGGGGTGACAGAGGGGTATGCCGGACTCTTACCGGCTAAAACCACCGCGGTGTTCCACCTCTGCCTATGGCCGGGGGTGCGGGATTCGCATAAGCATTCACCGCTCCCCCGACAGGCCTCGACTCGCTGTTCCTCAGCGGGTACTACCTCCTAGGGCAGCCATTCCCACAATGGTCGCACCCACTCATAAGTGGCGCGCGTGGAATTCTGCGGCGCCAACTCGGGCCTGTTTGGTCGGACGACAGATGCCCCTAGTCCACCGCCCGCAGGCCACCTCTCATGGGGTTCGCAGATAGTTTTGCACCCTTCACTAAATCTCATACAAATCTATGACACTTACTTAGTAGGGTTTGGTAGTTGCAGCAGCTGGATCAAGAAGTCTATGCGTTCCTCCACGTCTCTGGTTGACATGTTGGCGATCCATCCGAAGTAGATCAGTGTTTCTCTAATGGAAAACTCGCCGAATAGTGCTAGTTCCTGTAACAAATAATAAAGGTTTAAACTTTTGTGTGTGTAATCGTAAAAAATTGTATATAAGTAGTTTATCAGCCATCTTGTTACCATAACACAAGCATTAGGTTGCTTAGCTTGGGACAAATGGTGCTGTGTGAAGTGTCCAGGGATATTATTATTATTATTAATCGTTGTTTACGAATGTTTTCTTGTATCATGTATGCATTTATACAGGGTTAAATTAAATTAGCTAGGGAAACTCCGCAAACGTTATAGGTACCGATATCTAAACCTGATAGGTACAAGTGTCTATCTGACCTCCACAACCCAGTTACTGGGTAAAACGAAACCCCAAGGGGTTTCGTAAGACTGGATGTCTGACTCTCGGGCTTCTGACGACCCGTAACGACTGTCAAAGATCCACGAATGACAGCCGGGACCAACGGCTTAACGTGCTTTCCGAAGCACAGAGGGATCTTGGTATGTAAAGATGGTCACAACATCCATGGACCAACGGCGGCAAGCGTAGCTTAACCTGATAGATCGATCTACACCTATTTTTATTTATTTATTTTATTTTTCTATTTATGTACACACATATGTATATAAACAGACAAAAAAAAGAACAGAAAAATTTGGTACAGTGGTGATGCTTATTTCATAAGAAATCTCTTCCAGCATACCCGAGAGAGGACAATAGATACAGAGATGTAGACAGCGTGTGAAATAGTAAAGGAGGCAAAAAATAAGAGAAAAAGTAATAATACATACAATCAAAAACGATTCACTTAAAAAACTAAACAAAAATTAAGAGAATATACTGGCATACATACAAATAAACATACACATATACTTCTAAAATAAATATTGCTCGAATGATAATAATTATAACATACTCAATCTTGACTTGGCTCGAGAGGTTGTCGACATGTGGGATGTGGACTCAGCGATCATTGTGCTGATAGTCGTGACAGCCAATGGCTTAATAGCCAAGAGCCTCGACCAACACCTGAGGAGGCTCTCGTTGGGCAGCTGGATCAAGGGCTTGATTCAGAAAGCGCTACTTCTGGACACGACTCGCATTGTCAGGAGGTTCCTCTCTCTGGAGCTCTGACCGCCGGTAGCTTGGACCCTGTTCCCGATACCGGTGGGCTACTATTTTTTATATTTTTAAATGTTTTTATAATTTTTATATTCAAATATTTAAAAATATAATTTATATGTTTACTTTTAAATAAAGGAAATAACATACTCAAAATAATAAATACATACACAACTATGATGAAGTAGACAGAGAGTGTTCTTTTACTGTTCTTTTAAATACAGCAACAGTTAGGCAGTCCCTATTTAATTGGTCAAGGCTCTTAATATTTAATATTCAGCCACTAATGTATCTTTACAATACTTCACAGTATCTGTTGGTTTAACAAAGTGTTTCATATTAGCATGCTAACGACAAAACGCTTAGGAAAACATCTACTTGATTACCTTCGGCGATGTAGTGTGGGCTAGGGATTAGAACGTCATTGGCCCTGATTCCCTTGTTCACTAACTAAACTAAATTTTAGTTCTGTGCATCTTTTTCTTTCTAGTTCATTAATAAAAGGACAGAAGATAAAATATTAGTTTAGTCCTGTCTGATTAGTTTAGTCCTGATTAAAAACATCGCTACTAAAAATACGTCAGGCGCTGACTAATTTGACAGGACTAAACTAATATTTATCTTCTGTCCTTTTCTAAATTAAATAGAAAGAAAAAGATGCAATGAATTTAAATTTAGTTTACTTTGTGAACAAGGGAATCGGCGCCTGTCTATCTGGGTAAGAACTAAAATCATAAACACAACCTAGGTTTTGTGTAGCTTTAGGGTGTCTGGGTATCTATTTATGAAATTCGTTTGAAAAGTTTTTGTAGATTTGGATGTGGAAGGGGTTTGTGGCTAAGTAATAACAGCCGCACGAGTCGATCGATCAGGTTAAGCTACGCTTGTCGCGGTTGGTCCGTGGATGGGTGACCATCTTCACAAACTAAAACCCCTCCGTGTCTCGGAAAGCACGTTAAGCTGTTGATCTGGGCTGTCATTCGTGGATCTTTGACAGTCGTTACGGATCCTCAGTAGCCCGAAAGTCTGACAACCAGTCTTACTAAGGGGTGTCGTATAACCCAGTAACTGGGTTGTGGAGGTCAGATAGGCAGTCGGTCCATGTAAAATACTGGTATTCAGCTGCGTCCGGTTAGTTGGGAAAAGGCTAAACAGATGATGAGCTTTTGTCGAGTTGATTTACGTTAATTCCAAGCGTACGTCTTTGCATTACTTCAGCTGTATTGTCAATGATTTCTTCCAAACAAAACCAATGCAAAAACTTAATACAAAATATTTGACAACTCATTCTAAGCTCGCTTGACTGTTCGAATACAACCAGAGTTATTTTATTGCCAGCCTGCACTACATATCGACTTTAGCAGACAACCTTTACAGACCTTCTTGAGACACAAAGTCATGAACAACATCGACCTACTATTTCCAAGGAAATCACAAAGAAACATTATAGAAAACATAACTAACTCACCAACAACATAAATCATTGTCTTCTAAACATGTTATGGGTCGTTTTCCTGACTTATTTGTACGTCCATTATCTATTGTTTCTTTATCTACCTACTTGAGATCATTGTAATAGTGAAATGAGTCAGTGATTTGCTTGCGGTGTATGGGAACGCCACACGCTACCGACAGCGTGCAGTGCCATTTAGGCGCCGACAGCAAAGTGACCGTCCGTGAAACTAATATTTTTGATAGGAGTTTATCAAGATGCGCATACTCTCAGAATAAAAAATGTTCTAAATATCTCTTAGTAAATACAAAATACACAAAAAAGTCTTATTCCACAATTTGGACCTATATTCAAATTTTATTTATGTTTAAAATTGACGTTATTTCAAATTAAACAAATATCAACTTTATTTCAGTGGTAATTAAGTTGGTTTCAGAGTGACTAGCACTATTGACAAAGTTATAAATTTTTTTGAAGTTGTAGCGTGAACTGAACTTTAATGTGTAGGAATTAAAGTTATTTTTCCATAAACTCATATATGTTTACATTTTTGGCGAATATGTCGCAATTTTATTTTAAATCATCAGAGACCCAAAACAAAACGACGCCCATTTGCGACAATGTGTCAATTTTAGTTCCTGAGACGCTCGTGCGGTGCTCGTGCTGCGCTTGCCAAGGGATTATCGAAAGGTGTCACTTCGAAAGTGATAGCCTGTCGGATGGTTATAAATAGCTATGCTAGTAAAGTTTGCAGGGCCAACATGGCCAGAGATCGCAACAAAACAGGGAGGTTTGGAAGGAAAAAGGGGACGCCTTTTCCCAGAAATGGGACACAATATAGGATAACAAAAAAAATCGGAACGGTAAATGCAGTAGGAAAACGATTTATAGCTCATTTATTAATATTCTTGATAAGCAAACGATCTCTACTTATTCAATGAAAAGGCAAACTAATAAATGCTCTTTGAAAATATTTACGAAGGTCTGGAAAACCTTGTAAATAAAAAGAAAGAATCCTTCATGATATTCAGCCGGTAATAACTTGCATTCATTTCACTGGGAGTCGATGAAACAGCCGATCGATTCTGTAAAAATCTCACCGTGAAAAGTTAGGTGAAGTGAGCTTAGAGTGAGCTGTCAATACCTAGCATTATTTGGAATGACAGCTCACTCCACGCTCACTTCATCTAAGTTTTCACAGTGACATGGTTACAGAATCGCACTGCTGATTCTATCTCAAATTAAAAATAAATAAACGGTTAGCAGAAAACTGACTGATAACATGGTACAGACTCGCTACCTCGATGTTACCTCCATCTAAAACAAACGCATGCTAATAGACACTCACGCACATGCCAGGCATCGAGGTAAACCACTGCATTTGTGTTACATAGAGGTGACATCGAGGTAACGAGCTAAACCACGACGACGAGGTATCACAGTGAGGCATCTTGCAGCATGTAAATTACCCTAACACCACAACATAACCAAAAAAATAGAAGTATCTTCATTAACTAGTCAACAGGTTATTTATTTCTGCAAAATGTTATAAAAGTCAAAGTAAGAATTCGTTGAATTGGATCAGAATTAAGTGAGGTCAAAAAACCATTTAGAAACCATTTGTGACAGATATCGTCAGGGTTTTTTAAATGACTCAGAAAAGCTATAATTAGATGTCATTATGAAGTGGGTTTTACACAATCATAAACCTTATCATAATCAGCTTATAATGTTTCCACTGCTGGGGCACAGGCTTCTCTTGTTGAGAGATAGCGGGCTGTAATCCACAGTGCGGGTTGGTAGATGTCACATGTCTTCGAATTTTTGGTTCTAGGACATGCCATGTTCATGTAAGAAAAATAATGTACATCCTACATCTTATCGTTATTCATAACTAGCTAACCTGGTGAACTACGTAAAGTATTGAGTACTTATTGAGTACGTGCCGCCTCAGAACAACATAATGAATTATCTTCATCATTTTTTTCGTGATTTTTACTCGTGTTTTAATAATTATTTTGCTATTTGGGGCGGAAACCAATCCAATAAAATTTAAAAATCATAAACATCGGTCGAACCACTCTTGAGTTATAAATGGAGTAACTTTTAAACGATTTTGCAAATATATGAGACGACATTTTAAACAGTTTTTACATACTATAAAGCAAGACAGACATATCCATAAATTGTCATCATAATACCAATTTCCTTCACAAGAAAAACAATGTATATGACAAAATAATTGCCTACAAACTACGACAAAACATTTATATAACTACCCTAACAAATAACTACCCACATATCAAATGAATAACGCTTCACTGATCACTATACTATTATTTCTGCTGACATTGATTCGACCAGCCTCAGTCAACCTTAGCACCTTTTACATAAGGTTCATTGTCTTTTAGCAAAAGGTTGTGTGTTAAATTACATAAGTGTCATATTAGACGCTTTCTGGACAAAAATTGCCGTGACATTAGCAGAAACATGGAAACAATAAGAATGATGGGTGATCCTAGTTTTATCTAAGCGATTAGGAGTTGGTTTTGGTAGGAAGCTTGGTCTTGTTATCAAGTAGGGAAGTATCTAATACTAAAGAAGAATAAGTTTCAAGAACCAGGGTTATGATAGACTAATTTTATAACATAGAGCTGTTTCTTTTCTATATGCCTAAGCTTTTTGTCCGAGAGCATCATGAGTTATATTTAAATGGTGAAATAATAAATCATTACGTAACAAACGTAGTAACCACGTGAACATTATATCTGTCACCGTATGATTATGAACATCGTTAGTTCATAATCTTTGTCGCGAGATAAATTGTGAACTGCAACAAACCATTTTAACGCATCAAGTTTCGATAGTTTATAATCTGTCCATGGCAAACCGAGAAATTGTGAACAGGATATTGTCGACGGTTGAAGTTGCCTCTCAATTTCAACTTTATCGGACTTGGCTCTGCTCCTCCTGATTACCCTCCGTGTTGCCCCAGCCTCCAAGGAAGAACTCAACAATAGAATCGCTCTCTCGGGGTCCCATTGTAAGGACAATGTGTGCATCATTGGCCGTCCTGCCTTTGAACTGTATGGAGCCGCTCGATACCGGGCAGGAGTGGTATTCGAGTTTGTCCTCGGTAAATAAATCCATTATATTCGCCATGATTTATGATTTACTTGATTTTTTCTCGCGAAAAAAGCGAAACTTTTACGTGTTGACGTTTCGCTTTTTTTCGCGAGAAAAAATTCAAGAATAGGCAAAATCTTCCTCTGTACCTATTAAATCATAATTCGATTTTCTTAACCCATCGTCACAAAGAATGCTCTATCTCTATACTAACCTGAGGCATATAGCCGATCCTAGGTCCAGGCACTCCACTGCCAGGACTGCCAGGCTTTCCTCCTAGCACCCAGATTTCTCCGGAGTTCAGTCTTCGTCTGCCCACTATACATGATAGCAAGGTAGTCTTCCCGCACCCTGATGCTCCTAGGAGACCGTATCTGGAAACAAAAGATTGTAATTAGAAAGGATAGCACAAGGAATTGTCATTTCCATGGGTTTGTCCGTGAATATGCCGTATATTCCAGCTCAGGATTTGATTCTTAAGCCGGAAAAACAATATATTTGATCAGCAATCTAATTGATTCATAATTTAATTTTGGTGGAATACATTCATTTTCTTTTTCCATAAAAATTACATCTACACTCAAAACCAAAAAATATACGTACGTTTTTTTTCTCCTTCATTAAGATCTGAGGAGTCTGTTATGTGGTACGGTCACCAAAGGAGATGAGTAACCAGTGTCGTCGGATATAGTTGAAGTTTAGTAAGAAACCGATGGATATTTTCAAATGAAATTTAATTTTGTAAATGAACTGTTTGTTTTCTATTAATTAAATTAAATTTTATTCGAAAAATCCATCGGTTTCTTATGAAACTTCAACTATATCCGACGACCCTGGTTACTTTATCTCTTTTGGTGAGTGTACATAATAAAGAATACTCTATGTACTAAGATGGCTCTTCTAATCTCTCCTCTGAAAGAGTTGGGTCACACTTTGGAGCCCACTCTTTCAAATTCACCCCTATACAAGCAAATTCACTCACTGACCACGAATTCTCCGAAACTATAACCCATCAACAACAAAATATGGACCGTATATCAAAAATCTCACTCCTACGGGTCACAGGCGATAAACAAAAGAGTGATATAAGGGAAAGAGACACAAAATCAAGTTATTTCTATGAACAGTGTCAAACAACAATACTTCAAGTGTACTGGTTTGAAAAATTGCAAAAGTTCGGTTGTAAAACTACATACAACCGACTCAGGAGAATAACTTCCCAGTTCCTGCACATTGAGTTTGGGAAACTTTTGTATGACATGATTTATTTTGTTGGTTTTGTAGGAAACGTTTTAGGGACAAAAAACCAACATGGAACCAACATGGTTTTCTATCTAAGGTATGCTGGAAGAGATTTCTTATGAAATAAGCATCACCTCTGTACCTATTTTTTCTGTTCTGTTTTTCATTGTCTATTTATATGTGTGTACATAAATGGTAAAATAAATATATAAATAAATAAATGGATGTCTTGGAAATATTTAGTGACACATTTAAGCACGATTAATTATTATCATTAATTTCCTACAACCAACTCGTCCCGGCGTTACACGTATACAAATTAAATGTGTATGAGTTTATAGTGCCTATACAAAAACCTTTGGAAATAAATTGGCCAAATGAAGATGAAAACTGCGTCATAATCACTAATTTTTTTCAAAAGTAACCTGCTAAGCGTGTAAAGGACTATCCACGCTTATTCCGCTCTGTTCAGCTTTTGTCCATACAAAATCATTGTTTTCTCCCTAAGCGTTAAGCTACCCGTTGGTTAGTCTTCCCTAAATCCAAAGAAATAAAATTTGGTTTTGATACTAGATTTAATAGCATATTAATACGAAAATACTGTCTAAGAACTGAAAAATGACGAATCTGCATGAAATATATTTTTTTTTTCTAACATAAAGGTTTGATAATAATTTCTTCCCTATCCGACGCAGTTGTTTATTCAAAGAATTTTTTCAACGTTTCTATGAATTTAAAATGTATTTTTTCATGCTTCTTCATCGCGGTCCGCAAATTGAAAAAGTTATCGTTTAATCCATACCATTGGGCTCAAATTATTTAAAAAAGTGTCCTAAACCATTCCCTTGAATGATCTTAGCCGTTTGTCAAATTGAAAGGACTCGGTTGTGACGTTATTTTTAGCGGGAAACTCGGTGACTTTTCGTGAAATGGGAAAGAATTAAGCATGATGACGGTTTAATTTTTTAAGAAAATGAGGCCCAGCTTTGTTGAAATAAGTGGTCACGGAAAGAGGACTGAAGATTTTGATATGAACCCTGGCATGCCTACAGTGTCCGCCATTCGATTGTTTTTTTTTTTTTTCAAAATGGAGGCCATGCATGAAGCCCATATCACTCGATGGCTGACATCAATGCAAACGGAAAACATAACCCCGTAAAGCGTCACGTTTCCTACAATATACTAACGTTCAAAGTTGATCACGTTGATTTAGAGTGATTAATTCAAACATCTTTGCAACTAGATGTAAGCAAGTTAAAAAAATACCGGAACACTAAAATATGTTGAAAGAAAGAAAGAAAATACATTTATTTGCGGCAAACATGACGCATAAAAATAAAAGAGAACAAACACAAAAAAAAAAACAAGTTGGGGGTAAATATGCGTCACATTCACGCAAAACGGCCATCGCTCAGCATAATGATAGGAACCTATACGAGTCAGAGCCCCAGCGCTGGTTGCGCGCGGTTGGTTGTTGCGCCAGCCCCAAATGAATTGAGATAGGGGCAGGAGAATGATGATGACTTTCGGGTATCGTCGTAGACTACGAGCAGTAGTGATGGCTCTTCCAACATACAGTACAACAACGAGCGGTTTTTGTTTAGTTTTGCGAACAAAACGAAAACATCCTAAATTCTCACGCTAGTGTGGATCGTTGCCAAACATTGTTGAGCGTCATGGGAAGCGCGTCAATTGTTTGCCTAATGAATACACGGCTTGAAGCCGTAAACAGAGACTATAAACATGAATGAGCCCCAGAAATTCTGCTATAATATTTATAAACAAGGCTTACGTACAATTTGGTGTCCTGCACCGATAGATTAGGTTCGTTTCTAACCCACGATGTAAAAAGAGGGGTGTTAGTTTAACGTGTCTGTCTGAGATTTACTACTTGATTTCGAATGTCATGTCATTTGTTTATTCCTCGAAGTCATCAGATCGACCGTTCGAATTGCTGAAATTCCATAGCATCGATGTACCACAATTTCGAATAGCCATTACATCGAGCGTCCGTTTCGCCGAAAAGCCATTGCAACGATAGTCCATCATGTCTATAGGTTCAACGTGCCAATAGGTCGAAAGCTATTCTACATGAAATAATCAAGAAGAGTAAAATAAGGAATGTAAAATGGAATAAAAACGAATGGAATAAAAAAGAATTATCGTAAGTATAAATATAAATATGAATGACCTCAAGTACGGGAAGATTAAAGAAACTGTACATGCATTGTGTGACAGATTATAAGTGGGGGAATGCAGAGATGACGGTTGCTAAAGATTTATGGAAGGGAAATACGTCATAATGCATTGTATAATGTTTCTACTGCTGGGACACAGGCCAACTCTCCGTGAGAGAGAGTAAGCCGTAATCCACCACGCGGACCAGTGCCGGTTGGTAGATGTCACATGTCTTCGAATTTTTGGTTCTATGACATGCCGGCTTCCTTACAATGTTTTCCTTCACCGTTTTAAGAGTAGCGGTGATGAAATAATTTACACAAAGTAAAGGGCCTGAGCAATAGGAAAGGCCTTTGTGCAGCTGTGGACTGCTAAACGCTGATGATGATGATGAAAGCAACTCGTAAGTCGCGGCAGTTCCCGCTAGGCCACCATTGCTCTCAGGAGAAGACATGCTGCACCAATAAGTTGGGGTAGTGCAGGAAGATGATAATAAATGATAGCTCAACTCACATAGCTCCTTTAGGTACTGTCATGTTCAATCCATCCAAAATGATGTTGGGATTCTTCTGTGAGCCATATTTCTTGTGTGCTCTCCTCACGCAGACTGCCTGTTGTTTCCTGTGAATGAAAACCGATATATTTAATACATCGTGTTCTTAAACAGACACAAAAAATCCTCTACAAGATCAGTTCAGTAGAACGATACTCGCTTTACGAGAAATGTTATGTCATGGCTAAAGATTGCCAATACGATTGACAAGACTGCTAGCGAAGCTGACTTTGCATATACGTACTTGAACTCGTTAAAGCTCGTTTAATGCATCTTTTTAGAAGGTAAACTGGAGGCAGGTGGCTTATTAGTTAATGTTGCGGTTACCCTAGACCACAGCATATTTATCATCTGCCTAGCCTTTTTATCATCTGCCTAGCCTTTTTATCATCTGCCTAGCCTTTTTATCATCTGCCTAGCCTTTTTATCATCTGCCTAGCCTTTTTATCATCTGCCTAGCCTTTTTATCATCTGCCTAGCCTTTTTCCAACTATGTTAAGGTCGGTTTCCAGTCTAATCGGGTGCAGCTAAATACCAGTTGGCGAGATGGGAAGGTGCCGAGATGAGACTAAACCTATTTTATATGGGGAGACTGCCTAGCTGATCTCCACAACCCTACCACAGTCTTACCAAGAGTAATCGTGTTATTGAGTAACGCGATACCCCTTGGTAAGACGGGTGGATGAACTCAGAAAATTTATAGACGAAGCAGATGCGTATGCGTTGCTATTGCAGAGAGAAAAGGTTAAAATTATAAAGGTATGAGGAACAGGATGTAAAGTCCACTCATCCTCTATAGAAAAGTGAGGATCCTCCGACCAGACGGGTGTTGTGCCTGGCGGGCAATTGCCCAACGATTGATGTTGGGAAATTGTGTCCATGCTAATTTTTTTTTTTTTTTTATAAAACGTTGCCCCACACTAGGAATTTCTCCTGTGTCGTGGGTGCGTTTAAAGGCATGTAAACTCACATACACAAACAGCCAGACCCGGAACAACTAATTGTAGGTCATACAAATATTTGTTCCGTGCGGGAATCGATTTGCGCGGTAAACTCTGCTTGCGAGATGCAGGATTTGCGTGACGTCAATATGACGCGTTGTTCGCATGAGGCGTTGTAGATACCGCTACAAAATGGTTCAAGTTACACAGCAATGCTGCTTGGCAACAGATATAAATAATAATATGTTGGACGAGTTTCTTGACCTTAAGCTATTGGTCCCAGCTGTCATTCGTGGATCTTCGACAGTCACTACGGGTCGTCAAAAGCCCGAAAATCTGACAGCCAGTCTCACCAAGGGGTTTCGTACTACCCCGTTACTGGGTTGCGGAGGTCAGATAGGCAGTCGCTCCATGTAAAATACAGGTACTCAGCTGCATCCAGTTACACTGGAAGCCGACCCCAACATAGTTAAGGACCCCAAGGCTAGGCAGATGATGAGCTTCTTGACACAACCTCTACTCCAACAATGAGTTAAAATAATTAAAATTACTAACCTAGAAGCGACAGTAGACTTCTGCGTCTTGAACATCTTGTGTCTCCTGGCGATGAGCTCCTCCTCAATGGTGTTGATGGTGATGGGCGCCTCCGGAGCTCGGACATCCTCCATGGATATCGTCGCCCCCTCATTGTCGTACGCTGGCATTTTTACTGTAACAAAGAAAGTTATTGTCAGTGTTTGAAGGCAGGTAGAAATTTTTTATATGGTTACAAGGAAAAATGAGGCCTTTTGGCTTATAAATAGGGTTTTGATTCTTGTAACAACACGGTATAATAATAATAATAATATCCCTGGACATTTCACACAGCACCATTTGTCCCAAGCTAAGCAACCTAATGCTTGTGTTATGGTAACAAGATGGCTGATAAACTACTTATATACATTTTTTTTTTTTTTTTGTATCTATGTAACTTATATTATTGGACACAAAAAATGGGATTTTATTAGGAAATACCTAGTCCTTTTGTGTTATTTTTTTTTTTATTGTATTTTTTGGCAAAAAAGTTTTCAGTTTAATTCAGATATACGTTTTTTATCTATTTGCAAACCACAGCCAAGAATATCGGGTACCTGGCTTTAAGGTGTATAGAAACCTCAATGACCTTGCGCATCTGGGCGGACCTAAAGAAGGTGGCTGGGACAGACTGGATGCGGAAGGCGGAGGACAGGGTGTTGTGGCGCAGCCTGGGAGAGGCCTATATATCCAGCAGTGGACTGCGATAGGTTGAGTTGATTGATTGATCTGGGCGGTGCTAAGCTCACTACTCCCGCGCACCCCAACACTCTAACTGTGGACCACACTTTCAATCACAATCTGAACCATTTTGAAGGATATTGCTAATATATTGCTTCATACGTTCGAAAAATTTGTCTTATAAATGATAAATGATAAATGATAAATGATAAATGATTTTATTTTGTAAGTAGGTTTGTACAAACACTTTTACACGTCAATCATATTTTAAAACTAGATGAGGTCGGCGTTTCCTATCTGACTACTCTGAGAAGAAAGGCCGAAACAAACTCAGAGGTCACAGTCTCTTTTAAAGTCCAGACATAATCTTGGTCAGATCATATGAAGACCATGCAGGTCGATGTCTGAGGTGGTCTTTTGAGGAAAGAACCACACAGATTGAGAGGACCTGTCCAGTCAGTGCACGCATTTGTCAGAAATCAGTGCAGCTCAACTCAAAACTTAAGGAGCTCGACGATTCGACGAACAATACCAAAGAAAGGACATTTGGGTAGGCCGCATTAATTACTCAAACTGCCAGACCATGACAAAACTAAGAGAACAGAGAGAAAAATAAAATATAATAAAAATAAAGTGACCCACATAGTATTCACATTCACAATAATTAAAATAATAGAATACTTTACAAAGTAAGCAAATGTCACAGTACTTATATATAGAATTCATTGATGTCAAAGTGTATATAAAAAAGAAAAACAACAACAAAACAGAAAAATAAGAACACTACATAGGTAAAAAATTGGAAGCATCTCAATCCCAAGCCTTTTTGTCCTCGATATAATCCTTAACGGTATAAAAGGCTTTCTGGCACAACTTACGTTTAATGAATGATTTGAATTTATTAAGGCTTAGATCTTGAACGGGGCTTGGAACTTTATTGTAAAAGCGTATACATTGGCATCTGAACGAGCCACCTATTTTCTTGAGCCTTGTTATAGGTACAACAAATTTGTGTTTGTTCCTAGTATTTATATCATGGATATCACTGTATTTTTTAAACAATTTTATGTTTCTATGGGCATATAAAAGATTTTCATAAATATATTGAGAAGGCACAGTCATAACATTAATCTCTTTAAATTTGTCTCTGAGCGAGTGTCTCGGACTTAATTTATAAATTGATCGAACAGCTCGCTTCTGCAAAACAAAGATAGTCTGAATATCGGCGGCATTTCCCCACAATAGAATACCGTACGACATTACACTATGAAAATAGCTAAAGTACACTAAGCGGGCTGTCTCTATATCAGTTAAATTACGAATTTTTCTAACAGCGTATGCTGCGGAACTTAGCTTTTTTGACAATTTATCTATATGTGGACCCCACTGAAGCTTAGCATCCAAAGTTATGCCCAAGAATACTGTGCTGTCTTCAGGATTCAATTCTTCGCCCTTTATCAACACATTCGTTTTCACCTGCCTAACGTGAGGTAGCGTAAACTTAATGCATTTAGTTTTTTTCTCGTTTAAAAGTAAATTATTAACATTGAACCAGTGGACTACTTTAGAGATCGCGCTATTTACATCGTCAGTAACCAGCTGCTGACGTTTAAGTTTAAATAAAAGTGAAGTGTCATCGGCAAACAACACTATATCATGATTATCCTTTATGAGGTACGGCAAGTCATTTATATAAATAAGAAACAAGAAAGGACCAAGAATTGAGCCCTGTGGGACTCCCATTGTTACTATAGATCCGGGAGATCTTTTTCCATTAACGACAACGCTCTGAATCCTGTTACTCAAGTATGAAGTAAGAAGATTCAGAGCATTGTTCCGAATTCCGTAGTGGCGGAGTTTCCTGATTAACGTTTCGTGAAGAACGCAATCGAATGCCTTGGACAAATCACAAAAGATGCCCAAGGCATCGCATTTATTTTCCCATGCATTATAAATATGTCCTAAAAGTTCAACACCGGCATCAGTAGTTGAACGACCCCTTGTAAAACCGAACTGTTTGCCATGTAATAATTTGTGTTTATTAAAAAATCTTTGCATTTGTTCTAAAATTAATTTCTCAAAAATTTTACTAAAGGTAGGTAGTACAGAAATAGGTCTATAATTTGTGGGGTCTGATGTACTACCCGATTTAAACAAAGGTATTATTTTACTATTTTTCATGAGATCAGGAAACTCCCCACTGTCTATACAACTATTAAAGATAACAGCTAGAGCAGGTGCCACAATGTCAATAATAGACTTAGCAACTTCTACAGAATTACCCCACAAATCTGCAGTCTTTTTAACATTTAAAGTGTGAAAGGTTTTAATTATATCTCTACAGGTAATATGTTCAAAATGAAATTCCGAATCGCAACCATTAACATTTTCCTTAAGCAAAGACTCAGCAACAGAAGGTGATGAGTTTAGGGATTTAGTAGTTGAAACGGGAATATCCGAAAAGAAATTTTCAAATGCCTTGGCGACTTGTGAGTCAGATTTTATTATGTTGTCATTAATAGACAGGCTGTAGTCAGTATCTCGATTGCTAGATCTCCCCGCTTCACTATTAATAATAGTCCAGGTCGTTTTAATTACATTACTGCTGTTTTTAATCTTTGAACCCAAATAACGTGACTTGGCCATATAACAAACTTTTTTAAATAATTTTGAATAATTTCTAACATACAAATTAAATTCATCAGTGTTAACATAAGACCTTTCATTGTACAGTTCATAAAGCCGTGTTCTACTTTTATGAATACCAATGGTAGCCCAATCACTGAAAGATGCGTTACTATTAACCGAGATAGTCTTGGGTATGAAGGTGGAATCAAATTGTTTACAGTATATATTAAAAAAAATATCATAAAGATTATTAGGATCAGCATGAGTTGACAAAACTGGTAATTTATCAATGAGTTTAACTTTAAAAGCCTCCAAGCGACTCGCAGTTTTGGGGTTAACAGTGATATCCTTTTTAGCCACTTTTTTGTTTTGGTTTTGAATAGTAATCCTTTGCCCGCAATGATCAGAATCTAGTAAATTTATAATTTCTTTGTGGCTTGGTATTATAAATAACAATAACCTGTCAATAAGCTAATTCTGGATAAAGAACATAAACATTGTCTTGCGTTAAGTTAGGGCGACCAACTATTGTTATCGTGTAAGTAGTCGTCGATAGAATAATATGCCTTTGAACAAAGGTTGGATTTTACTTGAGCTTTAAACGCATTAAAAGGCTAGTCTAGCAAAGAAGCAATGAATGTTGTTGAACTGTCAAAATTAAACCCATTGCTAGTGTTAGTGTGATACCAATTATCCTGCCGTTCTTATTATCAAAAATACGTACCGAGGCAGCGCGCTAAACTAAAACGATGACCGAAGAATATGCAGGGGCACAGAGTTGCGCACGTAGGCGCATTTTTTCTGTGTCCTTTGTGTCATTTAAAACAAAAGTACACACAGATTTTGAGGTAAAACAAATAATATAGTACAAGAAACTAATTACACATGAAGGGTAAGCAAACTTAAGATACTAATGGCCGAATGCAGAGGTCAAATATATTGACTATTAAGCTTCAATTTATCTATATCCTACTAATATTATAAACGCGAAAGTTTGTATGGATGGATGGATGGATGGACGGATGTATGTTACTCTGTCACGCAAAAACTACTCAACGGGGATTTGGGATTTGGATGAAATTTGGCACAGAAATAGTTCATAACCGGATTAACACATAGGATACTTTTTATCCCGATATTCCCAAGGGATCGAAACTTTTGCGGGTGAAATCGCGGGGCGCAGCTAGTGTATTATAAAATAAAGCAGTTTTTCTTGTCTGTCTATGTGACCGCCTTGTTCTTCTAAACTAGGCAACGTATTTTGATGCAGTTTCACCATAATTTAGAGAATAAATTCCGAATGATTTATATACGTACAATAAAAAAATCACAATGTTTTGTTTGTAAAAGTCGTGCGAAGCAGGGGCGTGTCGCTAGTTTAAAATAAGATGAGTTTTAGCATCCAAATGCTAAATACTAAATTAAACAAATGAACGCTAGACTTGTACGTACTTACCGAAGGCGTCGTAAGTTCGAACTGAACGAATGTCAATGTACAGGGTTGTCAGCCGTTCAAGGCAATGCTGGCACGAAAGAAATTCTTACACACGCCATAATAATTATGCGTCACGAAAAAGATAGTTTTTACTAAAATACTCTCCGACTATTGGCCGATTCCTATAATTTACGGACAGTTATTGGTTAAAATTAAGATTGTTTTTTTTTTATGTTTTCATTACGACGGATGCTTTTAACGTTCTGCATTGTTCTCACGTGCATAATTTCAACATGAATGATGTAACCATAATCATTTTGATTTAAAGGAGGTGTCCGTGGAGTTTCTTGCCCGTTCTGCTCCTTAAGTACCTACTACGCTTTGGAACGGGCTTTGTACTTGACCATTCAAAAGTATAAATAAACCAATTACAGGCATAATTGAGTTTGTATTCCAAACTTTTTGACATTTTAATAAAAATGCGTCAGTTTTGCTTTCGATTTCAATTTCATCCACGCAATTGCCTGTGTGAAGATGTGAAAATACTATAAAGTACTGTCGCGGCATCTACATCGCCACGTGCGAATTACGCATCATACTGACGTCACGCGAAATCCTGCATCGCGCAAACAGAGTTTACCGCGCAACTAGTGGTGTAGAAGGGTGGCAGGACTGGCAGGACAGGCAGGGACAGGGACAGGGACGCGCAACCTATTACCATGGGTTCAGTACAATAATAATAATTATGAATCTGAACCTGACCTGTTTCTGATTGTTGTTCTTTTTTGTGTCCTTTTTTGGCTGCGTCGGTTATAAAAAACAGAATCATGTGCGGAGTTCATAAAATCAGTTTGGGCGTCGATGTCCTGTATACAACGTCCCGACATCAATCGTCAAGCAATTGCCGTCAAGACACGACAGGTCTGATCGGAGGATCCTCCCTTTTCTATGGAGGATGAGTAAACTTTAGACCTCCATACCTTTCCATTCCTCATACCTCTATACTACATTCCTGGGAATTAAAAATGAAGAAGACACGATTTAACGAAAACGGATTTTCACTGTAACGTTTATAATAAGAAAATCATATATTTAATGTCCATTTCAGTCTAAAAGCTTTATTATACTGAAAATCTTACTAAAATACTACAGTGTGTATCAAAGAATTTTATGGCTCTATTCTCGTCTAATGTTCATTTTAATCCCAGAAAACGTCTTACTTTACTGTTTTAGCAAAAAAAACAAGGATTTACGTACGTACATAATGTGCCATAATGAGATTAGATTACCAACGGCCTTTGTCGAGATAGAGTACCTACATAAATCCTTCATGTACCTAATCTACCTAGGTATATTTACGCAGTGGCTGAGTAGGCTGGGATCAGTGGCGTGCATTGCATAAAGGCATATAAGCAGTGCCTACCTCGATAAATCACCATAAGCCTGTCTATTACATTTTAGTGTGTGTGCCCCACAATTAAGAAGCTCACTAAATTATACCTAATACCTAACAAAAAACAAAATCTTCATACAAACACGCGCGGCCGCACATTGTCATTGGTCTTTACTCGTTCAAACGAAATTAAATTCCTGCCTACCTATTCTGAAAACCAATGCACGCCACTGGCTGGGATTCCTGTATAACGGATCATATTTATGAAGGGTTTGGCAGAGGTGGACCTAGTGTACATCCATATTTTGCCAGTTACGTTTAAGTCCCATGTAATAGGGGAGCGAGTTTGTTGCCATCAAAACCAAAATTCACCAAAAGGATGTCACCAAAATCTGCCCAAACGAAGTACCGAGGTACACTTAGTGGCATAAAATACACTAGATTACACTGAATAATATTGCATTTATATATTTTTCTTATGGTTCCCAGGGGACGAGAATAAAATAACTTTTAACGTAATAAAAAGCTCGCCATTTTGAGCACAACTATACGACCTTGGTCCATCACCTTGCCTATTAAAAAAAAATCTGTCAAGTTGACAGTTGTCTGCTGTCGGCTTCAGCTGCTGTTGTTTTTGTTTCATTTCAGATATTTTTATAGTATAATTCAAACAAACGGAATACCAGAAAGAATAGCCAAGTTATTGAACAAAATACACAACACAAACGAACAACAGACGAGTAACCCGAAACGCAGAAACGAACGGAATGACATGTCATGTGAATGACATGTCATGTGAATGACATTTATCCACGAAATAATGTCCACAGAACACAAATACTCCTACTGTCAACCCGTACATGAATTGTGTTACAGGTTATTAATACTTTAAATGATTTATTATGTAGTTTAAAATTATTTATGGATAAAAACACAATTATTTTCGAATTCTTCTATTTTTTCTCCACGATGTTGTGCACGTGTACCTCGAAGTACATATTTGGGCAAAGTTGTATGGGCTTTTGCTGACCTCCATTCTAAGACATACCTAATGACATCTACCAACCCGCACTGGGCCCGCGTGGTGGATTATGGCCAACTCCCTCTCATCGATAGGAGGCATGTGTCCCAGCAGTGGGAACATTATAGGCTGATTATGCTATTGCCATTAACCGGGCAGAACTCAAATCTTTGGGCTGTTACTGAAAAATACCAGATGGAAAACTCACCAAATCTACAACAAAATACAACCAATCTAGTTCTCGAAGGCTGTTTTATCGCTAGCTAAGATATTAGTACATTATAATCCATGATAAAACTGGTTCAACGACTGGTTAGTGACCTTCATAACCCTTGGTAAAAAACCTGTTATTTACTCACTTGTATCGAAGTTCTAAAAACTACCAGCTAAATAACATTAATAACGATTTTTTATTGATTTTGGGGACTACGTTGGGGCTGGCTTCCAGTTGTACGGGATGCAGCTGCATACCAATATTTTACATGGAGTGACTGCCTATCTGACCTCCACAACCCAGTTACCGGGTAATACGATACCCCTTGGTAAGAATGTGGTCAGACTTTGCAGCTTCTAACGACCCGTAACAACTATCAAAGATCCACGAATGACAGCCGGGACCAACGGCTTAACGTGCTTTCCGAGACACGGAGGGGTTTCGGTATGAAATTATGATCACCCATCCACGGACGTAGCTTAGCCTGATCAATCAACCCTTGCGGCTGTTGTTACCAAGCCACGACTAATCTCTATGTCATATAAATAATAATAATAATAATATCCCTGGTCATTTCACACAGCACCATTTGTCCCAAGCTAAGCAACCTAATGCTTGTGTTATGGTAACAAGATGGCTGATAAACTACTTATATACAATTTTTTTTTTTTTTAATAATTATGTAACAAGTTGTGTTCCGGTACAGAAAGGTTGAGGCACAAGGTTCACAACCTTTTAATACTACTTCTAATAAAATTATGCAAATACATAATATGGTAGGTATGGCACATTAATTTGATCGAGGAATGTTTGTAACTAAAAATCCGAAATAAAATGGTAGATAGATGAAACTAATAAACTTAGTGAAATCTAATTAATTTTCGGGGCCAAAAACGAATAAAATTGTTTACCAAATAAGGATTATTACTATGTGGGGCGTAACATTGTGAGGTGAATGCAAAACAAATCCTGAGTTCAGAAAAATGTACAAGCTTAAAAAATTAACAAACATTTCTTTCAGTTACGTACGTACACAGCTGAGCTCTTATACAATATATGGTCATCTATGGTTATGGTGGTGGTTATGGTCAGAATACCAGCGCTGCGACATTTATTTTTTAAATGTCGAAGCATCATGCTGAGATAGGAGCCTTTAGGCCTCGTATAGGACTTTGTTTAATTTTTCCTTTTGTTACTTTTTTTTTTTATATAATTTGTTTTATTTTTATCTTTAACTGTGTTTAGTTTAGTTTATGATCCTGTACGAGTCGCAATAAATACTTTTTCTTTCTTTCTTTCTTTCATCCATCCACAGACTGACCTTGGCAAGCACAGCTTAACCTCTAAGATCAATCAATATGCACAGCTGTTATTCAGTCACGTTACCTCTTATTATTATAATAATAATAACTTTATTTCGGGTGGCATAGACCCATAGAAACCTTAACCTACTACACTAAACTAGTATAAACCCCAGTATTAACCTTAATATTTACATAACTCACAAGAAAAGTACATTATTATAAATAGATTAAATAACAACATAATTTTCCGTGAGACATGACAAAACATTATGCCTCTCATTATGCGCACACGCAGATTGTCATGTTAGGTTATAAGTCAATTACTAATAGGCAGCCATTACTGTACGCGATGGCATTCATGTAAGTACAAGGAACACATTATTGATAATAAAAAATTACAATTTCATTGCCTTTGGGACAATGGTTTATTTATGTCCAGTTACAATCAAACTCAAACTATTTATTTCAATTAAACCAATTACAGGCACTTTTGAATTGTCAAGGGGTCGGTCAGTCAGAAAAACGAAGGTAGTTGCCCATTCCAAAGCATAGTAGGTACGAGTACTATAGAGGTATGAGGAACAGGGTGTAAAGTTCACTCATCCTCTATTGAAAAGGAAGGATCCTCCGACCAGACGGGTTTTGTATCTGGCGGGCAATTGCCCAACGATTGATATTGGGAAATTGTATCTATGCTAATTGCACGGTAAACTCTGCTTGCGAGATGCAGGATTTGCGTGACGTCAGTAAGACGCGTTGTTCGCATGTGGCGTTTGTAGATACCGCTACAGTACCTATGGAGAAGAACGGGCAAGAAACTCCATGGACACTCACACGATATACTTAGCACAACGCGATTAATTACATACTGAGACCTCCTTCCGTGCTTTTGAAATAACGTTAAGCCATTGGTCCCGGCTGTCATTCTTAGATCTTTGACAGTCGTTACGGGTGGTCAGAAGTTCGAAAATCTGACATCCAGTCTTACCAAAGGGGTGTCGTATTACCCAGTAACTGGATTGTGTAGGTCAGATAGGCAGTCGCTTCATGTAAATTAGGTACTGGTATTCAGCTGCATCTGGTTAGACTGGAAGCTGACCCCAACATAGTTGGGAAAAGTCTAGGCAGATGATGACTATACTTAATACAAAGTAGAACAAGTACAAGTAGAACAAGTTTGGGGTTGAAATCGTCAAAGTTTCCCTGAAATCCAAATGATCATTTTGACGATGAGTTGGCCATTTTATGCTACTATACTATTTCTAGTGATCTTATGTTTTCTCTAGGTTATAATGAGGTCCCAACTTTAGATAGACAGTCATGCAATCCCTTGCGAAACATACATAGGTAACCATACTTCTCTATTCTTACAAAAACCGGCCAAGTACGAGTCGGACTCGCGCACCGAGGGTTTCGTACAATTACAATTTACGATTTATGACGTATTAAAAAAACTACCTACTAGATCTCGTTCAAACCAATTTTTGGTGGAAGTTTACGTGGTAATGTGTATCATATATTTTTTTTAGTTTTATCATTCCCTTATGAAGTCACAGGGGACACACACACATTTTACTACTTTGGAAGTGTCTCTCGCGCAAACTATTTAGTTTAGAAAAAAATGATATTATAAACCTCAATATCATTTTTGAAGCCCTATCCATAGATACCCCACACGTATGGGTTTGATGAAAAAAAATTTTTTTGAGGGTCAGTTCTAAGTATGGGGAACCCCCAAAATTTATTATTTTTTATCTATTTTTGTGTGAAAATCTTAATGAGGTTCACAGAATACATCTACAGTATAGTTCTTATAGTTTCGGAAAAAAGTGACGGACAGACATACAGACAGACAGACATGACGAATCCATAAGGGTTCCGTTTTAGCCATTTGGCTACGGAACCTTAAAAAGGGGAAGTTCAGTCACCACTTCAAACTATGAAATGTATAATACAAATAAACCACTCCATAGAAGTTCTCTTTAAACAGAGTAAATATTTTACTTCCAGGGAATGAACCTCTCGGTGTTACTCCGACTACCCTACACAGGATTTGCGGGAAATGCTTAAAAACAAACAAACACCCTTTCCCGGAAATCATTGCCTGCCTCGTCAACGGTCATTATGACATTTGGGTTAAGCCGAATAAATCATTAAAATATTCAGAAAATCTAAAACCTGCTTAATATTATAGATGCGAAAGTGACTCTGTCTATCTGTTTGTTGGTTACCTTCCACGCCTTAACGGCTGAAGGGATTTGGATATTTGCGACACGGCCCATACGGCCAGGCGTATGGTCAGTAGTAGTCAGGTCAGTCATACTTTTTATCCCGGTAATACGTTCCCCTCGACTAATTTCCATCCTCCAAGCAATGGGCAAACGCTATCTAAACATAAAATAGCACACAAAATAAACGCTTAAATGAAAACTCAAGATACGGAAACATACCACAAACCCCAGAAAAACGACTATTAAAGTTAATTAATTAGTAACCTCAAACTCAAGCTACGTCAACATTTCCGGAACGATGTGTGTAAAAAAAAAGTTGTTTTGAACATCACAACGGCAATTAAGTATAGTACAAAGTACGTGAACGGAAAATTACAACCTTTTCTGACGTAGAAGATATGTTTATACTTATTGATTTAATAGTAACTAATAAAGTAAGTATAAACTCTTCTAGGAATACGCTAGTTTCCTAAAAGATTCTAATTAGTCCGTCAGTTAGATTATCAAAAAATACTGAACCCGTATTTTTTATTTTGTTAATTATATAAAAAATGATCAAGATATCGCCCGTTAAAGTTCCGCGTGACGTCACTTGCTTGCGACACTTTTGCAATTGCAAGCAAGTGACGTCACGACCCCCAAATTTATTCCCAAATTTTGCCGCGCTTTATCTTTGTCATTTTTTGTTTGATTGACAAAAGAAAAAATACGTGTCCATTATTTTTCGATAATCTAACTGACGGACTAAATATAATTATTATTTTTTTACCCAACTTATTGTAAACGGTATAATTCGGACGCCAATGTTTATACCATGTGGGATTTGTATTGTAAACCAGCCAGTATTATACAGTAGGAATGATTACTGTTACGGTTAGCGAGCTATAGAACGGGCTATGCTTGGGGTCTCAGAGGCAGAGAACCAAAGTTGTCGACATAGCTCACAGAATAAGCAAGCAGTGGCATTGGGCCGGCCATATTAGCCGTAGAACCGATGACCGTTGGGGTAGACGTGTTCTTGAGTGGAGACCGCGAATCGGTAAACGTAACGTGGGACGCCCTCAGGCTAGGTGGAGCGACGATCTTCGCAGGATGGCTGGTAGCAGCTGGATGAGAGTTGCCGAAAATCGAGTTAAATGGCGTGCAATACAGTAGACTGCTGTAGGCTGATGATAATGATTATGGTTAGGTACCCGGTTGACATCAACCATTCATCATCATTCGTTCTCCTGTCCTTATCCCAATTTATTTGAGGTCGACGCATCATGTCTCTTCCTTCCATACTTCTCTATTAGTCGTCATCTCGGTAGTCACCCCCTTTCTAACCATATCATCATTCACTCAGTCCATCCATCGTTTCTTTGGTCTTCCCCTACTCTTATAGCCATCGCTGTAGCTGGTTACTTGTGCTGTAACT
Organism: Apamea crenata; assembly: GCA_949629185.1. Classification (NCBI taxonomy): domain Eukaryota; kingdom Metazoa; phylum Arthropoda; class Insecta; order Lepidoptera; family Noctuidae; genus Apamea; species Apamea crenata. The sequence goes on from OX451375.1 coordinate 4,249,481, forward strand.
GAAAAGCCTTTTTTTAGCCTATACTGTCTCACTGCTAAGCAAAAAGCATATTACATAAAGGCCGTAAGCAAAGGCAGTCCGTCGTTTAGTGGGTAATTAAAATCAAAAGCAATTTATTCAAACTAAGCCGAGAATCAGGGGGTCTACTCCGAAGTGCAAAGTGCGAATGTTCGAATCGGACCGACACATGGCCGAACCGAATATTATTGAAAAATGCGAAAAAAGTTCGGATCGGCTCAGTTGGGTCGGGACCATAGTCAATATTCGAAAGAGTGTAGGAGTGTAGGATCGGGACCAACCGAACCTAATAGTAACTTCGTAGCAGGAAACGGCCGAACATTCGGCCGACACTACTTTTTGAACGTCAAAATTACCTAAGACAGTCCCCCAAAACGCCCGCCCTTAACCACTTCCTAGTGGTTAGCTGGGAAGAAAAAGTGGCGTAACAAAGTCTCCAGCAGTACAGCTGTCTGTTAAGTTAGAAGAACTTGATTACAGTCCGGCCCTCGAGAAAATACATTCCTGATATAAGTCAGTACGACAAGTCTAGTAGCTAATAAAGATCAAATTCGCAAAACCCGTATTCGTTTGTATGAAACTGACAGGTGTCAGAAATTCTCTCGACGGCCACAGGTAAGTCTGACTGTACGCTACCTAGGCATCATAATATCTAATCGTTTTTGTTTTTTAGTTTTGTCTTTATAGAAGAAACCACAACGACATTGGATTTTCCTTTCGTGAGAACAAACTTTTCCACTTTGAATGAAAACCTTTCTTAGAATGGCATTAACCATAATGGTTATTCTTTATAATATATTATACAAAGAATTCACACAATTAACATACGCCAAAAAAAAACTACAGGTACTAATATTAATAAAGTTGAAGAGCTTGTTCGTTTAAACGCGCAAGATTTTTAACTTTATAATTTAAACCAGAGGGGCAATTCTCGTAATTTTAAGAACGTTCACAGTCTGATCTCAGTCTCAATCTGTCAAAAAATACTGCTAATTTCTCTACATTTAGACAGTTTTTGAAATTTGTTTGTCGCCGAGATGAGACTGTTACTAGATTTTGAACGTTTTAAATTACGAGAATTGGCCTTCTGTTTTCCAGTTGGATTAAAACTAAATCTCAACTCTTGAGGAGGTCATAGCTAGGGACATCACGCTACGATCCTTGGCAGCCGAGCCAAAAAGGAAAAAATTTAGAAAGAACGCGAAAAATAACTAAGGGCGCTGGTGGGCGATGCGATACGACGCGGTGGGTCAGGGAAACAAGAAATTTCACGCGAAAAAGTGGCCGGTAGAAGCTAGTAACTTAAAAATTACTTTAAAATAAATGGATTAATTCGATATTAAATAAAACAACCTCATAACTAGTCCATGACCACAAACCGGTTAATCTGACATCATCAGAAATACCCAATAACCCAAGAAATCATGGTTATCAACTCTTCAAAGAAAAAGACATGGGTTTTGTAAAAATACCGATTAATATTAGTGTTGGCGTTTCTCAGAGGTGTTATAAATAAAATAGCGGGCTGCATCAATAGGTATGGTTCGTATGATGAACATAAGCAAAAACAATTGTTGGTGAACCAATAAAATAAATAAATAAGGACGCGCGCCTCTCGGACCGTTGTATATTTTGAAGTGAAGGGCAGTGCAGGCCATCGGCGATCGGCAACCCGTCCCCCGCTCCTAATCGACAGTGTAGGATGTATGATAATATGACATGGTAGGATAATGTCATGTATTTCGGTTTGTTACCGGTAAAACTCGATTTTGGAAAAACAAGTTTGTCCTACGCCAATATTTTTATTTTTGGTAAAAGATCGTTGCCGTCGATCACCGCACTAGGATTTCTTCGGAACTGTAGTGCGAAACACGTTATCAATACACAGACAGTCAGGAATGTATTCCGTAAATCTACGTTGTCTTCATATGATCTGACCAAGATTATGTCTGGACTTTAAAAAATACTTTGACTCTTGAGTTTGTTTCGTCTGTTATTATTACGTGTAAAAGTGATGCCGATATCATATTTACAGAGTAAACCATTTCATTTCGGCAGCATATTTCTTAGCCACCAAGTAAACCTTCCTATGATCTCCGAGTAGAGGACAAACACAGTTAATGTAATTTCCCGTTACTCCATCAGTGTTATGACATTCCTGAAATTGTCTTCTCGACAAACAACACCATAAGGCTAGAGATGATTATTATTTTTGAGATGACATTTTCTACGAAAGGAAAATATATTAATAAGACTCGCAATCACTGGTTACAGTGAAGAGATCCTACGAACTACGAAGAATAGATGTATTATCTCTTTCTTCGTAAAGTGACATTAAAGCCCCATAAACCAAATGCAAGTTTCTTGCCTCTAATATAATATTCCTCCAGACCGTATTTCCAATCTCAACCGAGAGTGGCCTTCGGCGCAGGAGATATTAAATCACACCGTGATTATCAGGCTTTATTTTTAACATTTTAAACATCGCAACGTATAAATCTGTCAACAATCTGTCATTGTCATCTGTCATTTTGTTTTACGTTTCATTCGTTTCTACGATTGCCATACTGCGCGTGTGAGAAATGACTGGATTTAAAGTACTGGATTTAAATCAGACATAAACTGACCGTGCGGTGGGTTATGGCCCACTCGCTCTCACTAAGAGGAAGCCTGTGTCCCAGCAGTGGGAACATTATAGGCTGATTATGGTATGCTGACTCCGGACCCAGGTTAGCCGAGGCAAGGAAAACCTGTTCAGTTGAAGATTCATAGACGGTTCCGCCTCGTAGTGTAAATGTGATGCTGTTGCACAAACGATGGGACACTTAATATCATATCCTGCGTGTCCTGTCTGCTGCACGTTACAGGAACTGATGGACGCTAGTGATGGCGCCAAACACATAACTGAACTCTGGGAGGAATCTATTTAGATTGCCATAAACACGCTAAGAAGTTCTCCTTCTTAGCGTGTTTATGGCATGCTATGCTTACTGATCTGAAGGCTGTAAGTATTTTCGACTAATTTCAACCTTATTTTGTACCTAACCTTGATACTAAGTATCTTCTGGTATCTAGTAATTAGACAATGTAACAAAAACGAGAAGATTTAAACAATGTCCGGGGTTAAATGTGATATAATTTTTATGTGAAAAACTCGTATTGTTGTCTTGTACATCAAGGCGTCGTAAATCATTGTAATATTGTTGTAGACAACCATCTATTACAATGGTTTATCTAATAAACCTCGGCATTTATTTATTTATACTTTATTGTACACCACATGCATGTATTTACTCAAACCTCTAATAATTCCCATTTTGCACTCCTAAAAATATTATTGAATCCTCTAATATTAATGATTGCGCCTATTTTTTGAACCTCTAATAATTCCTATTTTGGCATGCTAAAAATTATAAACAGCCTAGCTTACTTACTGCGACCAATTCAGGCCGCACTTGGTTGCCCACAAATCCATCCTAACCCGTTTAGTCATCACCATCCTATAGCAGTCCACTGCTCGACATATGCCTCTCCTCTTGTACGCCATTTCACTCGATTTTCAGCAACTCTCATCCAGCTGCTACCAGCCATCCTGCGAAGATTGTCGATCCACCTAGCCTGAAGGCGTCTACCCCAACGGTCATCGATTCTACAGCTAGTATGGCCGTATAGTTTAGTAACTACGCCAAACTGTGAGAAAAGGCCAAAAAGTTATTAAGTTGTCCTTCAAAAGCGAGCTGTTCGAGCAATTTACCAGCTAGGTGCCAGAGTTTCTCTAAGTGATTTCTTTAAAGATATTGGTATTCTCACGGTTGCATCACAATTCATCCGTGCCAACATCTATATATATAAAATTCAAAGTCCTGACTGACTGACTGACTGACTGACTGACTGACTGAGACATCAACGCACAGCCTAAACCGCTGGTCCTATAGACATGAAATTTGGAGGGTGTATTCTTCGTGAAGAGTAGGTGTCCACTAAGAAAGGGTTTTTCGAAATTCCACCCCTAAGAGGGTGAAATGGGGGCATTTGGTTTGTATGAAAAATTTGATTCCTTGAGTTAATAAACTTGAAACTTGGCACGAATACTTATCTAAGTAAATTATGATGTTGGGCATTTTTTGTTTTTATAAACTACCCCCTAAAAGGGGATTGGGGGGTTTCAAAGTTTGTATGGAAGAAATTTAGCGCGCGGTCCGATTTAATCGAAACTCAGTATTTATACCTATAATTGAAAGGAAAGAATAATGTGTATCAGGGTTTTTCGAAAATCTACCCCTGACGGCCTGAAAAGGGGTACTCAGTCAATTTTACAGCGTGGCTTGATTAACTCGAAAATTGGTATAAATAATCTTTGAGTCAAGTTATAAACACATCCCAAATGATTTTTCAAAATTCCACCCCTGTGGGGGTGAAAAGCGGGGATACAGTTTATATGAAAAATCTTATTCGTTAGGTTAATAATCTTGAAAATTGGCATGAATACTCGCCTAAATAAGCAATAAAGTTTATCATTATTAGTTTTTCAAAACTACCCCTCGAAGGGGATATAGGGGTGTTAAAGTTTGTGTGGAAGAATTTGAACGCGCGGTCCGATTAACTCGTAACTCAGTGTTTATACTTAAGACCAAATATAAAGAATAACATGTATCAGGATTTTTTGAGAATCTACTGCTAATGGGTTGAAAAGGAGTAGTTAATTTTACAGGGGAGGATTATAATAAGTGGCTTGATTAATTAGAAAATTGGTATAAATAATCTTTGAGTCAAGTTATGAATATACCCCAAACGATTTTTTTAAATTCCACACCTGTGGGGGTGAAAAGCGGGGATACAGTTTATATGAAACATCTTATTAATTTAGCTAATAAACTTGGCAACAATATTTGCCTAAGTAAGTAATAAAGTTTATCATTAGTATATTATCATTATTAGTTTTTGAAAACTACCCCTCAAAGGGGGATATAGGGGTGTTGAAGTTTGTGTGGAAGAAATTGAATGCGCGGTCCGATTAACTCGAAACTAAGTATTGATACTTTCGACAGAAAATAATTAATAATAAGTATGTAAAGTTGTCGAAAATTGTCCCCTGACGGGGCAAAAAGGGGTATTTCGGTTTTCAGAGGAGGATTTGAACTTGAAATTGTATGTTACATTTTCACGCCTAACCACTGAACTTCTGATATTTGGCAAAGAGATAGATGGCATCCTGGGGAAGCACATACTTTTTATCCTGGTAGCACGTTCCCGTGGGATAATTTCCGACATCCACGCGGGCGAAGCCGCGGGCAGAAGCTAGTTTTATATATTAGGCAAAATTTACACTTGTACACTAAAAATAGTGATATTCACAGTGTTAACACTAGAAATAAGGACAAACTACGTGCCCCCTTTCACCGGCTTCATAAGGTTCATAACTCATTTGTTTGGCTTGGTATAACCTTTTATAACAAGATACCCTTTCTACACTTGCCTTCTTTTCTAGACTTGCCTTTTAATGCGTTTAAAGCTCAACTAAAATCCAACCTTTGTTCAAAGGCATACTATTCCATCAACGACTACTTAGACGATAAGAATAGTTGGTCACCCTAGTTTACCACAAGACAATGTTTATGTTCTTTCTCCAGAATTAGCTTACTGACAGGTTATTGTTATTAACTTATTTTACTTCGATGGTCTTACTTTATCTTTTTGTGACTTCAAGTGACAGCTATGTGAACAGAACCCAGCAATGCATAAATATGTAAGCTGTCACGCCCTTTATGCCTGGAGGCTTTTATTTGGGTAGTAAGTTTTTTTTTATTTACATTTCAATTAATTATTTTTTTAGTTTGAGTACGTATAGTTTTTATTGTATTTTTTTGGTATATTGGCGTGGCTAGCTGACATATTATGGCAAATAATTAAATTTTATGTTCTGTTTTGTAATGTTAATTACCGAACATAGGTACCTAGTATTGTCTACAATCAAGTTTTTTTTTTTAATTGAAGAGACAGCTGTGCTGCTGGGGAGTTTGTTGCGCCACTTCTTCTTCCCAGCGATAGCACTAGGAAGTGGTGAAGGGCGGGCGTTTTTGGAGGACTGTCTTTTGTAATTTTGACGTTCAAAAAGTGCTGATTCTCAGCCTAATTTGAATAAATGACTTTTGATTTTTATTTTGAGTTAAAAAGAAGCTCAATTATTTAAAAACAGTGTCCACCATTAGAGGGTCAATCAGTTTATAGAGGTTCAGCTACGTATTTCCCAAAGGTGTCTTTGATTCACGCTAAATCAGAAGGCCAATTCCCGTTATTTAAAATGTTCAAAATCCAGTCGCAGTCTCATCTCGGCGACAAGCAAATGTCAAAAACTTGTCAAAATGTAGGGAAATTAGACGTATTTTTGACAGATTGAGACTGAGATCAGACTGTGAACGTTCTTAAAATTACGAAAATTGCTCCTCTGATTCGAAAAATAAATCAAATCCTACTAATATTATTATAAACGCGAATGTTTGTTACTCTTTCACGCAAAAACCACTGAATGGATTAGGATGAAATTTTGCACGCAATGTAGATTATAACCAGTATTAACGCACAGAATACTTTTTATCCCAATATTTCCACGGGATTGAAACGTAAGCGAGTGAGACCGCGGGGCGCTGCCAGTATTTTTAATAATTTCTAGTTACACGTGTAGCATTAAATGACACTGGCGCTAAAAAGACAATGTTATGATATTATGAACTTTAACATTTTAATAGCAACATAAAAACCAATAGTTAGTGTTAAATTTTATAGCAAATAATAAATTAATATAATTGGCACCTTTTATTATGCATTTATGTATAAAAGTGAGGTTATTAAATTGAAAAATATCTTTATCAAGGAACACTCTGACGTCGTTTTCTTGGTAATAACTATAACAAGTACCTATAACTTAATTTAATTTTTAGTTTCTTTGTTGGGAGCACGCGTGGCCCAGTGGTAACGGAGGCGACTTACATGTTGTAGGTCGTAGGTTCGAACCCAGACAGGCACTTTACTTTGTGTAAATTATTTCATCACCATTTCTCTCTAAAACAGTGAAGGAAAACATCGTGAGGCAACCGGCATGTCTGCGAACCAAAGATTCGAAGACATGTGACATATCTGCCAACCCGCACTGGGCCAGCGTGGTGGATTACGGCCCCATTTCCTCTCACAGAGAGGAGGCCTGTCTCCCAGAAGAACGTTATAGGCTGATTATGCAGTTTGTTTCTTTGAACTAGCAGTCGAAATTATCTTTGCACTAGATGCGCCCCGCGGTTACACCCGCATAAGTTTCAATCCCGTAGGAATATCGGAATAAAAAATATCCTATATGTTAATCCTGGTTATAAACCACCTGTGTGCCAAAATTCATCCAAATCCGTTCAGTAGTTTTTGCGTGAACTCAAAAACTCAAACTCAAACTCAAAGTATTTATTTCAATTAAACCAATTACAGGTACTTTTGAATTGTCAAGGGGTCGGTCAGTCAGAAAAATGAAGCTAGTTGCCCATTCCAAAGCGTAGGTACCTATGGAGAAGAACGGGCAAGAAACTCCATGGACACTCTTTTAAATCAGAATAATATGGTTACAAAGTATTGGTTACATCATTCATGTTAGAAATTATGCATGTGAGAACGATGCAGAACATTAAAAGCGTCCGTAATGAACTGATAAAAAAAAAACAATTCAAATATAAAATTAAATAAAAAATAAGCCATGGCAGCAAAGAGTGACCAGAGTTACTGACGGCGCCCGTTCACGAACATGACGCATAGATTAGCACCATTCAGCTCAACCATTTTGAAGGGAGCTAAATGATCCAACACACGCACCACCATCAGCAAGACATTAGAGTGAGCATGACATACTCTCAGCCGCCAAGCCACATTCAAGTCAATGAAAGACGTACCCAGTAAATGGTAGCTTTATAGTATGTACATAGTACTCACATTTATGTGCTATGCAATTATACAATACTAGGAGATTGAATTTATATAATGCAAAAATAGTATTTTAAAATCTTCATCAGCTCCAACAGTATGTAGGTAGGTTAGGCGTGTGTGAGGTATTTCCAAATGCTAATCAATTTATTTATGCGTCCTGTGGAGCAGGACCAGCGTTTAACCAAGCATTTTTGTCAGCGATGTAATCCCCCAACTTATAATAAGCTTGGCTACATAGTGTGCGTTTTATGTAAGATTTGAATTTCGTGAAAGAGTAACAAACCATCCATCCATACAAACAAACTTTCACGTTTATAATATTAGTAGGATTTGATAGCCCAATTCTTGAGGTAGGTTATACATAGGCTATTTAACAACGCTCTAGTGTGCTTAGGAGCCGAGAAAAATTAACGCAAAACAAAAACGAGTGATAGCGTAGGCATGCGATGCGATGCGATGCGACGGGGTGGGTCGAGCAACCAGAAATTTCACGCGGACAAAGTCGCTCGCCGTAGCTAGCTATGGCTGTTGTAAACGTACCCACGATACAGGAGAAATTCCTAGTGTGGGGCAAAGTATTTAAAAAAAAAATCTCAAACTCAAAGTATTTATTTCAATTAAAACCATTTACAGGCACTTTTGAATAGTCAAGGGGTCGGTCAGTCAGAAAAATGAAGCTAGTTGCCCATTCCAAAGCGTAGTAGGTATCTGTGGAGAAGAACGGGCAAAAAACTCCATGGACGCTCTTTTAAATCAAAATAAAAAAAAGGTTAATGACTTGATTTGTCGCATTCGTCTATAATGCGGCGTCCCGACACTTGATTTGTAATCTCCGGGTCTGGCTGTTTGTGTATGTGAGTTTATATGTCTGTAAACGCACCCACGACACAGGAGAAATTCCTAGTGTGGGGCAACGTTTTTAAAAAAAAAAAACTTTACTCGAGGGTAAAGATGTTGTCCGACTCTAGAAATCTTATTTAAGAAAGAAAGAAAAAGAAGATTATTTGATTTTTTTTTAAATTTTATTTTTTAATTTAATTCAATTGTATTTTTTTTAATTAATTCACGTTAATTGCGTAACACTATCAATCACAATCTGAATCATTTTGAAGGGTATTGCTAATTGCTTCCAGTGTTCGAAAGAATTAACTGTACAGCAAAGTAAATAACGCAATGAATGTTGTTGAACTGTCAAAATTAAAGCCATGTCTACCTACTGTTAGTGTGTTACGTAATTTCCCCGCTGGTCAAAATAGCAGGCAAGAGTTGAATGCGATAGGACCCAGACCGGGAAAACTGGCGTGCGATAAACCTGAAGGATACCGCGGTGACACGGTGGAGCATACGGTGGAGGTCTGCCCCGCTTGGGCGGAGCACCGCCGTGTCCTCGTAGAGGTGATCGGCAACGGCGGCGACCTCTCGCGTCCGGCCCTGGTTCAAGTCATGGTCCGGGGCGAGAGGGAGTGGGAAGCAGTCACCTCCTTCTGCGAAGCAGTCATGCTAGCAAAGGAGGTGGCGGGAAGCGTGAGGGAGAGAACCTCACGCCTCAGCCGCCGCGGGAGACGCTCCGGGCGTCCGGAGCCGCGTGGCGATTGCCGGCCACAGTAGGCGCGGGCCTGCGGGCGGAGAGTAATGGGTAGCTCACCGTCCGATCAGGACCAGGCCCATGCCGGGAGATGTCAGCAAATGAAGGGGCCCGATAGAGCCGAAGCCTGCCGGGGTAGCGGGATCGTGGGTTTTAGTCAGTAAGAGTCTGACACTCCCTTCCGCTCATTTTCATCGCGCCCATCCGCAAAAAAAAAAGGATACCAACCTACACTTAGTACCTACCTATTGGGTGGATACGGATTGAAGGAGAGGGTCATATGTCCAACAATGTTAGTCTTCGTGATGTGTGTCGTTCTGTAGTTTGTGCCTTCTCTCATGAGAAAAACGGGAAAGTTTATGTTTATGTGTAGTCTTCACAAAAGACTTGCACAGTTAATACTTGAAGTTATTTTATTAATTAACATTAATAAATCTGATAGCGTTCGACATAAAACCTAGACTTCCATGCATTTCTGCGTCATTAATGGAAAAATCTCATTTGAATTTGAATGTCGGCACCGCTGACGTACTATAATATGACGTACATACACATAACTACAGACCGGTCTAAAACCAGTCATTATTGGACATTGATCCTTCCAAGAAATAAAGCTAATCTCAGGTTACATTAGTTCAAGCAAAAAGTTCGAGTGGTTTTTGTTTTTTTATTGTATCTACCTACATGTTGTTGTGGTATAATTATTACAGATTTACAATACATGGGGAAAATAATGTTTTAAACTGCAGTTTAAAATGCAATTATAAACTTGAAATAATACTCTGCCAATATATTATCATATGCGGCAGCTTTTTCCCTAACTATGTTGGGGTCGGCTTCCAGTCTAACCGGATGTAGCTGAATACCCGTGACATCACAACGGGTCCTATCAGAATACCAGCGCTGCGACATTTATTGTTTAAATGTCGAAGCATCATGCTTAGATAGGAGCCTTTTGGTCTCGTATAGAACTTTCTGTTTCATTTTTCCTTTTGTTACTTTTTTTTAGATAATTTGTTTTATTTTTATTTTAACTGTGTGTAATTTAGTTTATCATCCTGTACGAGTCGCTATAAATACTTTTTCTTTCTTTCTTTCTTTCTAATACCAGTATTTTACATGGAGCGACTGCCTATCTTGTATGCATAACTCAGTTACTGAGTAATACGATACCTCTTTTTAAGACGAAGACTTTCAGGCTTCTGACTACCCATAACGATGGTCAAAGGTCTACAAATTACCGCCAGGACCAACAGTTTAACGTGTTTTCCGAGGCACGGAGGGGTCTTGGTATGTGAAGATGGTCCACGGATCTCTACATAGGTATTCTATTTACTAATCATACGCTGCAGTCTTTCATAAACATAATTACTTAGTCTGTTACGAGTACTTCTTCGCGTGAATTGATCACATGCTGCGTATGCACCGGTCTTTCCGACGCATTGACCTTTGCAGGCGGTAATTTCCATGCACATTAAGATGTAAAATAACACACAACATTGTGCGGAATGCTGGAATGTCTTTCTATAACATTGTTGTGACGTGTGATATACCATGTTGGTTAATTTTAAAGTGTATATTTATTTTTAGACTACAATTAATTTTAAAGTAAACTTTGTTGGTACCTATTATTAAAGAGAGTTCATCCCGCGCGAGCCGGGAACATCGTATTTCTATTGTGATTATTTTAATAAATGTAAACCAATGTATTTTTTTACAGCAATATACTAGATCGTTGGTAAGGTAAGTTTGTATGCTATTTTTACAGTTATTTTGATACTACTACTTACTACTTATAAAAAATTACATATTGTAAATTATATTCTATTTACAGTACTTATACGATTAAATATAATTATTTATTTAAGAGTAAATGTTAAAAATAATTATACGGCCGCTGTTAGTGTCTTTTTAGTTGTTTTTGTGTGAGCTCCCAAAAATACATTAAATCTTTTCATTTTATCGTACCGATGTCAAAAAGCTTAAATATTTTTGGCCCAAAATTCAGCTGCGCGAACTCCGCTCACTGACGCAGTCCTAACACCATCAAGTGCACGGGTGACACGATGCGACGAACGCGACGATGTGATGCGGCGAAGGATGGAAGGTAAGCCATTGTCTTTTGAGAGGTGCCGTATACGCACTTGAGATCATAGCATAGATAAATTGTCTTCGCTCCGGCCGACTTAGGTAAGAAGTATATTAAGAAATTTCCAATTCGGCCACGGTAACGCGTGCCCAGACAGAAGGCTCAGATAGCTCGATAAAATTGTCATTTATCGTGTTTAGATATCGAAACCCATCGCGTCTGCGGAGTGTAGCTAGTTAATTTAAAATAACCCTGTGTAGATATAAATCTAGATCGGAAATTCACTTAAATTTTCATGAACGGAATTTATCAACCAAGGACTAAGTTTCTTCAGCAGAAGTCTCAATTTAACTGTCATTTTCAGAGAGTCTTTCAAGTAACTTCAACATTTTCAGTTTCAGCTTGCTTAAGCGGCTTATTTCAGAGTTTCAGGACACTTTTAAAGTTTTCGCGAGTACTCTTTGGCGAGTTGATTTTTATGGGTGTTAAAGTTTTCTTTGAATCTTATATTTTAGTCAGTTAGTCGTTCCCACACTGTATGTATTTAAATTTAATAAATAATTACCGGTGACAAAAATAAAACAGCCTCGCGTAATCAATAATAACACACTATTTTTAACAAGTAATGGCTATTGAACATATAAGGAAGAAGATTAATACAATGGCACTGAACTTTATGGTCGTACAGCCACGCCTTTACCTTGACACAGATTGGCTATGGTCAATTATGGTTAAATAATTATGCAATTGATCTGATCGGGTCTTCTCCAACCATATTTGGTCAGATGTATAGGTAAATCAAGTAGTTGTAAGTACTGGTTTTTGCTAATTATTTTTTTAAGGTTGTATGTAATTCTTTTTAAGCTGTGTGGTCAGGTAATTTTAAAGGAGGTTGCATCTTGAATATTTTCAAGGTGGATAACTTATGAAATCAAGCATATTAATTACCATGGCAACAAGAATTCCTTGATGGATAACCATACTCTGTCCATTAGATTAACCGTTTTTTGACAGATCGAACTAGTGAGCCATTTTTTTTTTGTCAAAACTGATACACGTACGGTATTATAATGTCTGTAAGAAATCATAAAAAAGATAATTCAATAAGATTAGGCAGTTTATATATTTATTTTTTTACGCATTTTAAAGTTATCTTTTACGTAATCTGGAATAGTTAAGTTTTATGGCAACTGTCAAAAAACGGTTAACACTAGGTTAAACGTACTGTTTCAAAAGCTCAATAATTATGAGATTGTGTATTATATTCCTTATTTTATTTTATAATGCCTATGTATTACATTTTTGTATTTTACTAGATAGAATTAAAGAAAACATGCACTATAGAATAGAACACTCTTTATTACGTACACCATATTATACTTAAGCGAAAACGAAGTTATGCACGGACAGGCGATGCGATGCGACAGGGTGGGAACCTAGTATTAATATAACAACAGAGAAACTGCTAATGTTACCGTATAATCCGTCTCTATGACACAATGCTCTACTGATTACGAAGGAAACATAATAATACTTTACTTAACCTTGTCTCCATCCATGCGGAAACTAAATGGAAGTTATTAACAAACAGTGCAATCAGATATTAATATTCATCATTTTATAAGAGCTATGATAATATTGACAGTGATCTTCAATTGCAACTGGCTGGAATGGATACTGTACGAAAAGAAGATTATGATTTTATTAAGAGCCATAAGAAGTTACTTCTATACTAGCTGTTGCCCGCGACTTAGTCTGCTATCTAAGATATAAAGACGTCTATATCTTTCTCCACGTCATGGTCTACTTGTACGCCAAATTTCATCTAAATCTGTTCAGCCGTTTTAGCGTGACAGCGTAAAGAAGTTTTGACCTTTAAATATGACCACACTTTTCTGAAGATACACGCTGAATTTCAGCGTTTCCAGAAAGAAAGAAAGAAAATACATTTATTTAGTACAGACTAAGACACACACAATACACCAGATAAAAACAAAAAAAATAAAGTTCGAATAAAAAAGTGTAAAGTCTGATGTAAGAAATTAGCAGGAAAGTGTGCCTCACGGCTGCGCCAAAAAGGCCCAGTCCAGCAAAAATGCCAGACAACTAGTGCCTGACGCTGGTTTTCAACTGGTTACTAATGTAAATCAGTTTTATACTGCAACGTGACGTGTGTATGCAGACGCGCTAAACTGCTGCAGACTTTTGGGGACCGTTTAAAGTCATTCAAAAAAGCGATCAGTAGTTGCTTCATCCATTCACCGCACTAGGTGGTCAGTCTCTGGTAACGTCGTGTGGTGTGACCACTGGTTGACCTTGGTGGTCGCGGAATTATGAAAGGCTCATGCAGAACAAGATTATAATGTGGGTTTCATCATAATAAGCCTGTAAACTTCCATTGATTACGGGCTATAAGAAAGGGTAATCAGTTTTTATGCTGGAGAAACCCAAAAGTTTTTAGTGTAGATTGGCAAGCTGGAGTCGTGCGATACCCAGTCGTTCAACTCCACATGAATTATGAATAAACAGTCTGTGTCAGAAAGTTGTGGACATATTTAAGAGTGTGCTACACACCATCAAACTGAACAATTTTCTCCATGGGACCAACATCGTAATCGCGAAATAATTATTAACTGTTTCATACAAAACTACAAGACATACTCGACCCTAATGTATGGGACGGCTGATGACCACACCTTCCGATGTTAGGTATATCTTGTTATAAACTTATAATAAGTCCATCATCATTTGCCGAGCCTTTTCCCAACTATGTAGGGTCGGCTTCCAGTCTAACTGGATCAGCTGAGTGCCTGTATTTTACATGGAGCGACTGCCTATCTGACCTCACAACCCAGTTACTGGATAATACGAAACCCCTTGGTAAGACTGGCTGTCAGACTTTCGGGCTTCTGACGACCCGTAACGACTGTCAAAGACTTACGAATGACAGCCGGGACCAACAGCTTAACGTACTATCGTATCGGTCTTGGTATGTAAAGATGGTTACCCATCCACGGACCATCCGCGGCAAGCGTAGCTTAACCTGATCGATCGACCCGTGCGGCTGTTATCACTTGGCCAAATCCCCTCCAAACTTATAATAAGTACAGTCACGAGCAAAAGTATGTATGAACTCGGCTTTATTCAAAAGCAATTAACTCCTTTATTTTTAATTGAAATTTTATGTGGTTACGAACATAGCATTTTCGAATCCATAGGTTTAAGTAATGTGTCGTATTTCAACGTTCCATACGTTATTACACGAAAAAAATGCAGTTGAAAGTCGCCAAGTGTTGACATATTGGTGTTCGTGACTGTACATACCTACCTATACATACATATAACACGTCAGTAGCTACGTCAATGTGACATTTCCCTTAACTAATTTAATGACAGCTTTCACTTCCCAGGAAGTATGCACATTGTCTTAATATAGGTACGTAATAGTCATGCGTATGACGCCTCATATCATTAATTATCATAATGTCAACAAAGCACTGGCCTCGAGGCATTAAACTATGTTTGCGGAAATATATGCCATTAATATTATTGGAAAACCCTTACTAAGGGACTTGGTGGAGAGGTGATTATAGGGTTTAATACGTGGGTGATAATTAAAAAAAATTAAAATAATATGAGCAAAAATGGTGGAACGGTTGAAATTTTCCAACAATTTTTGTTTGTGCTCTTTGTCTTAATAACGGTGATAAATTATAGCGTCAAACTTGTTTTGATTAATGTGTTTATAATAAAACAACAAATCAAAAATATAAAATAAAACTATTATATAACAATTATTGTAATGTGAAGTATGATTATTTATGTATTTAATACTTCGAGCACATAGGTAAATGTACTGACAATGTCATGGGCATTTTCTACCAGTCAAGTTTTGGGTGATGCAGAGACAAACAGTGGTAGGTTCGCATCTGAACACTTTAAGCAAGCTGAAGTGGCAGCAGGCTGGCCATATTTATCGATGGATCGATGACCGGTGGAGCAGACAACTCCTGGGGGTCTACTCCGCAGTAGTATCGGCCGAATGTTCGGCCGTTTCCTGCTACGAAGTTACTATTTGGTTAGGTCGGTCCCGATCCTACACTCCTACACTCTTTCAAATATTGACTATGGTCTATCCGAACTTTTTTCGCATTTTTCAATAATATTCGGTTCGGCCATGTGTCGGTCCAATCCGAACATTTGCACTTTGCACTTCGGAGTAGACCCCCTGGAGTGGAGACCGCGTATCGGCAAGCGTAGTGTGGGACGGACCCCCAGCTAGATGAACCCAACCAAGCCAACTTCTTCTGGAGGCGGGAGCTGGAGGACAGGGTGTTATGGAGCAGCCTGGAGCAGCGGAGCCTGAGCAGCCTTTGTCCTGCAGTGGTTTTGGTTGATTGAATTAATTCAACCAATTAAATCAGTTGATATGCGTTTGATAATTCGATAGCTTATTTTTGTGTTGATTTTTCAAGAAACTGGGTGTTAGTCATTTACAAGTAGGTAGATATAAAGGACATGACCCATCTTACTTCACGCGAATTTCACAGTAATTTCCCAATGTCATTGTAATATTTTTTACCGAGAAGCGAGTGACACACTTCGTGACAAACAAATGGTAATCCCATACAAATACTACAACATTAACTACTAGTGTCATATAAGTTATGGCGCTTCCAAATTAACTATTAAATACACCTGCTAACAGAATGAGGTGGGGTGTTCTTATTAAATGTGGTTTAAAGTTTATTAGGTTAAATTTCCGGTAAGTATTAGTATAAAACAGCATTAGGAGAGAGCACTGGTGGGCCAGTGCGGTAACGGCCGCAACTTACGAGTTGTAGGTCGTAGGTTCGAACCCAGATAGGCGCTTTACTTTGTGTAAATTATTTCATCACCACTGCTCTCATAACGGTGAAGGAAAACATCGTGAGGCAACCGACATGTCCTAGAACCAAAAATTCGAACACATGTGACATCTACCAACCCGCACTGGGCCCGCGTGGTGGAGGCCTGTGTCCTAGCAGTGGGAAAATTAAACGCTGAGTATGATTAGTTTAAAATTTGTGTAATATGGCGGGCTCGATGCCCGTGGAAACGATTGATTCTTGTATTGTACCTGTGGAGTTATGTGCTCGCATCCAAAAAAGGGTTAAACATAATCTTATTAATATTATAAACGCGAAAGTTTGTATGGATGGATGGATGGATGTTTGTTATTCTTTCACGCAAAACTACTACACGGATTTGGATGAAATTTGGCACACAGATAGTTTATAACCTGGATTAACACATAGGACTTTTTATCCCTATTTTCCCACGGAATCGAAACTTATGCGGGTGAGCTAATAGGTACATAACTGACGATATATTGTTATCTTTTCGAACAAAAAAAAATTTTTCAAATCCCAAAAAATATATGTCGGAGTTATACCCGAACATACATAAAAAAAATATAACATCCGAATTGAGAACCTCCTCCTTTTTTGAAGTCGGTTAAAAACGTTTAAAATAATTGATTTAATAAAGTTGTCAAAAGATTCCGCATTCTAAATACCACGAAGAAAGTTGAAGACCTTCAAATATCCGGAAAAGAAAGAAACCGTCAGCACTTCTTTCCTCCTATGATGAAGGTTAATTTTACATTAAATACTCCTTCCTTCCGCACAGGTGATGAGTCAATTTATGTATGGTAATAGGTTCTTTACGGCTTATTCGTCCATTCGCACGAATTTACTCGCACGAAATGGGTGAATTGTCACTTAACAATAATAATATTTTTCTATACATACGTGACGCAAAAAAAAATAAGAAAGACAACCAGACAAAAGTCTGCCAACCAGTCTTACCAAGGTGTATCGTTTCATCCAGTAACTGGGTTGTGGAGGTCAGATAGGCAGTCGCTCCTTGTAAAATACTGATATTCAGCTGCGTCCGGTTAGATTGGCAGCCGACTCCAACATATTTGGGAAAGGCTTGGCAGTTAATCGTGGTGACTCGCTTAATGTTAATTTATTTGTGGGCGAGTCGACCACTCCAGAAATATGTATTAGGCAATTGGTACATATTGAATCTTCTGCAATGAAATTAAGAAAAAAAAAGTACACTTTTTATAATATTTAACTCTAATCACTTCTGTGAGCTATCTAATCAAACTAGCCCGTATTGTCCCACTGCAAGGCAAAGGCCACGTCCCCCTTTTCCACACAATTCTGTATTTGTCTGCTAGTGTCCTTTTTTCTATACTTTATTAAATTCGTGCGAGTCGCCTGTAGAAAAATAATATTATTTTAAAGTGTCGATTCGACCGTTTTGGGCGAGTAAATTCGTGCGAATCGACTAATAAGCCTTCTTTATTGTAGGTCAGCGTAGTATACATTATGAAGACAGGTGATCATTGTGAACAATGGATGTATATTAAAATAAGAAGGCATAATAAATCTACTTATTATTTATTGGACAATCGCTTAGATGTATTTATTACTGTAGAGATATATGTGAAACACAATAGGATTTCCTATGAAAACTGTCGCTTAGAAAAAACAAAGTTACTAGTGGTCAAACATAAAGTAATATTATAGAGGTAAGAGTAACAGGGCGTAAATTTTAGTCATCCTTCATAGAAATGGGAGGATCCTCCGACCAGACGGGTGTTATGTCTGGTGGGCACCTGCCCGACGATTGACGTGGGGACGTTGTATATAATAATATGCTAATCGCGCGGTAAACTTTGCTTGCGCGATGCAGGATTTTGCATGACGTCGCGTCAGTACGATGCGTAGTTTCGCATGTGGCGATATATAATAATAATAATAATAATATCCCTGGACATTTCACACAGCACCATTTGTCCCAAGCTAAGCAACCTAATGCTTGTGTTATGGTAACAAGATGGCTGATAAACTACTTATATACAATTTTTTTTTTGTAAATACATACATATTATAGATAGAAAAACACCCAGACTCGGAACAAATACATGTAGGTCATACAAATATTTGTTCCGTGCGGGAATCGAACCCGCGACACGCAGCGCAGCAGTCAATCGCTTAACAACTGCGCCAACCGTGCCGTCAATAGATATATGATGTGCCGGTGCCGTCATATAGATACATCCGTTTACTCTCATCGGGGAATACAAGCGTGATATCCGTTTAATTAAATTTTTCGAACTCAAACACAATTTAAAAACGGTCTCCCTCGAGAGTAATTCAATTAAGTTTACAAATATCAAATATCCAATCTATACTATTGATCCACCTATTATATAAACTGTGTATGTAAAAATCAAATAGACTACGGAATGTTTACAATTAATACAATTTTCATTAGGTAAATATCGTTCATCTCTCATAGCATATTATTATGTTCCCGGCTGACATTTGTAGATCTTTGACAGTCGTTACGGGTCGTCAGAAGCCTGAAAGTCTGACAAGCAGTCTTACCAAGGGGTATCGTATTACCCAGTAACTGGGTTGTGGAGGTCAAATAGGCAGTCGCTCCATGTAAAATGCTGGTACTCAGCTGCATTCGGTTAGACTGGAAGCTGACCCCAACATAGTAAGCTTTTATAAGAAACACTATGGTATGTATAAAACCAAAAAGCGCTCATAATTATGCATATACTATAAAAACCCTTTTATTAAAATCTAAATTTATCTACCTGCGCCATATTCGTTTATCAAATCAGACACAAAAAATAAAAAATACACTTTAGCAATGAACATTGCAAAAAGAAATTTTTAAACCTGACTTAAGTTTAAGAAGTAATTTGCTAATACGTCAATCAAATTAACCTTCAATCTATTTAAACGAATATTATTAAGAGGTAAAATTTTTGTTTGTATGTACATATGTAGGGGGTAATCTCCGAAACTGCCTGTCAGATTAAAAAAAATCTTATTGCATTTGATAGCTCAATTCTCTAGGAAGGTTATACGCTCTATCGCTCTATCTAACATCACGCCACTCTACTTAGGAGCCGAGCAAAATGAAAAATAGTCAGAAAGGACACTAAGTGAAAACTAAGTAGTAGTGATTTGATGCGACGCGATGGGTCGGCGGCCGAAATTTCATGCGGACGAAGTCGTGCGCAGAAGCTAGTATGTAAATATGGTCAACTTTAACTGTGATTGGTTAAACTAATAGATCGTCGCTAGTTGAAATGTAACGAAACTTCATTAATAAATCACCTTGTCATATGTCAGATTACAAGTAAGTATTGAGAATAATATTTATTAAATAAACTTCAAACAGTTATTAACCAATATATAAATATTACTGGTCAATCTAGGCATCGAATGTAGAAAAATAATTAAATAAAACTGTCTTTGAAAAATTACTTGGTAAAATGTTCCCAATCAACCTTGAACCTAAATGGTTTAGCGATAAAGTTGAAAAACTATAAAATAAATTTGACAGATTTTTGTAGCTTGATGTGCTGGCGGCTGTTCAATAATCTAACTGTTTGTTGAAAAACTCACAAAAGTTTTCTCATTTAAAAGCATACCCGATAATTTAAAACTTTGATCATTCTATTATAATATCAGCCTATCATTATCCCTGCAGGGTAATGGCATGAGCAGTGATCACCACGCTTGCTCAAGGCGGTTTGGTGATATCAGAGAAGTTTATGTAGGTACATATGTCCTATCCTTCCTACTAATGTAGAATGGGGATTGTGGGGCAAGTAAATATTTGTATAACATATATCTTCTTAATTATAATTTATTAAATCTTCGTCTTTACTCTCCATAAAAAATAACAACTGTTCCCTTTAAGTGCTGATCCGCCATTTCTCCACTCTCTCTCTCTCTCACTGTCGGTCCTTCTCTCTCTCATGCGTACTAATAATATTATAAACGTGAAAGTTTGTTTGGATGGATGGATGGATAGATGTTTGTTACTCTTTCACGCAAAAACTACTGAACGGATTTGGATGAAACTTGGCATCATTGGAGGATTAACCTACAGGATTTTCAGGACTTTTTATCCCGATATTACCACGGGATCAAAACTTATGCGGGTGAAACCGCGGGGCGCAGCTAGTTAATTATAAGTCCAATTATCATATCATTTTGATTTTTCCTGAACAAAGCAAAGCTAACTTAAAAAAAAAATAAGATGAAAACATCAACCACAAAGCCATAATCAGCATTATTGCGACCAATTTAGTCGAGTAGGCTAGGCTATCCTCGTTGGCTACATCACTAGCGCCAACCGACTTGCTACACTGTTACCATTGGGGGCATGAGCACCTTCAAATGTTTCTTTGTAAAAACGTAAAAACGTCGATTAAAAGAGCATTAGGGCCGGCGCCCACTAGCGGCACGGAACGGCAAGGGATTTTTATACGACGACTAGAAATATAACTTAAGTGTATGATAATAAAATTTAAATTTCATTGATGATGCCAAAGGACGTCGCGGCATGCCTAAGGATACCGCGGCATCACTGCTGCCGATGAAATTTCAGTTTTATTGTCATACTTTTAAGTTACATTTTCTATTAGTCGATTAAAAATCCCTTGCCGTGCCGTGCCGCTAGTGGGCGCCGGCCCTTACCTTTCCTCTATACCGTGAGTATTTATATATATTATATATATGTTTATATATTTTTGTATTATGTATTTATTTAAGTATACTTTTTTTGCATTATATGGGTAGGTATATTTAATATTTTAGTTTTAGACTTCACACATTCATATTTTTCTTTTCTTGTTCTCACACACTATTGTCTTCATTTCTTTTTTACTTCTCCTTTCGCAGGTCTGCTGGAAGAAATTTCTTAAGAAATAAGCAGTACCTTTGTACTCATATTATAACTATGTCATATCATTATGTATTTTAATGTATGTACATAAATAATAAAATAAAAAGTAACTCTTAGCAGAGTCATGATTACCAGAAGCTTATTAATTTATACTGACAATGGACATATGCAAACTGCAGCGCTCTTTTCCGTTGTATGTTTATCAATATTCAATATGCGGCAATTATGATAAATTAGATGTTGCCCGCGACTACCGATCTATATATACTATCGATATCAATGTTCATCTAAACTAATGTCATAAATAAAGAGAAGATTTCATTTTTGGCGTGTTTTGTATGTCTCGAAATTATTTTATGAAAATAGGCATCTAATGGCTAGACAATTTAGCAAAAAAGCACCACAATGCTACACAACTCCAAAAATAGCACAAGCTTAGCACACAATTCCCCTAATGAGTAATAATCGAATAAAAATCGCTCATCGAATCATTCCAGTACTCGTCTACTCGGTACATCACTAGCGCTGACCGACTTGCTTCACCGCTGCTATTCGGGGCATGTCCACATTGAGCTGTTACACAATTATTACGAAGAAGTGTGATGATTATGATTATTTTGTTTTTTGTTACGAAGTATTGCGGATCATCATCTGCTAGCCTTTTCCCAATTATGCTGGTCAGCTTCCAGTCTAACCGGATGCAGCTGAATACTGGATTGCGGATATCCGCTAATGGGAAGAATTGGCAAAGAGGGATAAAAAATAACTAGATCTTTTCTTTTGCATACAATCTTTAATTTCTGTTAGACCTATTTAAGGGTGTACATATCATAATACCATCACGCTCTTTTCTGAGGATCTACAATCGTAGTTTCGGCGAAATATACGGACTTTTTCTACTTCGTATCACTTACGGACATAAGATTAGTTCGGTTTCCGAATTAAGAATGAATGACAACACAATTAGACAATTGCGCGAAGTGTTTTTGCCCGTTGGAAAGTTTGAATTTTACACTTTTTATGAACGAACAACTACTTTCGGACAGGCTCGTATCTTCCTTGGCGGACTAAGGCTGAGGCTACATTAGGCCGCGACGCGACATGCGACACATGAGCGATCAAAACAAATAAATGAATGCTCACGTATATGGATACACACATATGGATCTTTGATTTCTTTCTGCGATAAGAACAACATTACTGTAATCACGGCATCGGCTACATCAACGTATAAGCGAAATCGAAGCGAATTTATTAGATAATTTCTCACTTGCACGACTAGTTCAATAGTGCTACTAAATGTAGCCGCACGAATCGCTCTTGCTGATTCGTTGTGTAGCATGTGTACTGTAGCCACGTCATCGCCGAATATACGCCGGATTTTCGCTTATAATGTAGCCATACCATGTTTATCTCGTTTCGCTCTTCCAGTCGCATCGCAAATTGCTGCCTACTGTAGCCTCAGCCTTAGAGAGAAGACACCATGTACCGTACTTATCGTCCCAAAAGGGCAGTGGGCAGTAGGTACAATCTCATTTTACCAGTTATGTTTTAAGTACCATGTAATAGCATGCGAGCCCAGTGCCATTAAAAAGGGCATAAATGTAGACTGAACTGCTCTCGATTTAATAACCCAATACCACTTTGCTCTACTTTTTGATCGAACACAAAAAGCTAAGTAGTCTTTTCGCTAGTACAGTTAATTTAGGACAAATCGATGTAATGAAACTCTCATTGATTCATGAAATGTCACGTTCATGGCTTCATTGGTTTAGGTTGTGCCTTATTCAACTGCACTCAGTTGGACTAAAAGGAACGGGAGGTCTGCATCATAAGCACAAAATCCGTAGTCTCGGCCATAGATACGGGCAGTTCCAACACCGAATCACCTACGAACATAAGATTAGTTTGGGGCCCGAACTAAGAATGAATGACACCACGATTTGACAGTTTTTCCTATTCCCGTTATGGTTTTACCGTCTGAAAAAGTTGATTAATCGGGAGTAGAGTCCGTAAGTTTCCAACAACTTTCGTATGAGCCCGTATCTTCGTTGATGGACTTACGACAGTTATAAACCCCTATTTCTGACATTTTTAAACGCATAACATCCTAACGTCCTATAGCAAAATAAATTGTACTATGTTCATTACATTGCAAGACTTTGATTAAATCTACTTACCAAAAAAGATGGCCACGATATAATTATAATTTATGAACACGTTAATAATGATTTCCTTTACGAATCAGCAATGAAGCAATTTGACATGGAAAAACCCAAATGTACTGTTTCGCAAACAACCAGCTTGTGGTTAGGAGAACTTGAAAAAACGATACTGAGTTTTGCTAGTTTTATTTTTGTACGTCTGGCTTTGAGGTTTTTGACCGACTCCTCAGGTAGGTTGCAGGTTCAAAACCTAAGCTGAAAAACGTCTAATAGTTCTATTGGCGTTCTTCAGTGTCATGACTCATGGCTATGCAGGTTTTTTTGTGAATTATATTATACTAGCTTCTGCCCGCGGCTTCGCCCGCGTGGATGTCGGAAGTTATCCCACGGGAACGTGCTACCAGGATAAAAAGTATGTGCTTCCCCAGGATGCCATCTATCTCTTTGCCAAATCAAAAGTTCAGTGGTTTAGGCGTGAATATGTAACATACAGTTTCAAGTTCAAATCCTCCGCTAAAAACCGAATTACCCCTTTTTGCCCCGCCAGGGGTCAATTTTCGACAACTTTACATACTTATTATTAATTATTTCCTGTCGAAAGTAGCAATACTGAGTTTCGAGTTAATCGGACCGCGCATTCAATTTCTTCCACACAAACTTCAACACCCCTATAATCCCCTTTTGAGGGGTAGTTTGAAAAACTTATAATGATAAACTTTATTACTTACTTAGGCAAGTATTGCTGCCTAGTTTCAAGTTTATTAACTAAATTAATAAGATTTTTCATATAAACTGTATCCCCGCTTTTCACCCCCACAGGGGTGGAATTTTTAAAAATTCATAACTTGACTCAAAGATTAATTTATACCAATTTTCTAATTAATCAAGCCACTTATTATAATCCTCCCCTGTAAAATTAACTACCCCTTTTCACCCCGTTAGGAGTAGACTTTTGAAAAACCCTCATACGTGTTATTATTTATTTTTAGTCTTAAGTACACACACAGTACACTGAGTTTCGAGTTAATAGGACCGCGCGTTCAAATTCTTCCACTCAAACTTTAACACCCCTATATCCCCTTTGAGGATTAGTTTTGAAAAACTAATAATGATAAACTTTATTGCTTACTTAGGCGAGTATTTATGCCAATTTTTAAGATTATGAACCTAACGAATAAGATTTTTCATTTAAATTGTATCCCCGCTTTTCACCCCCACAGGGGTGGAATTTTGAAAAATCATTGGGGATGTGCTCATAACTTGACTCAAAGATTATTTATACCAATTTTCGAGTTAATCAAGCCACGCTGTAAAATCTTCCCCTGTAAAATTGACTACCCCTTTTCAGGCCGTCAGGGGTTGATTTTCGAAAAACCCTGATACACATTATTCTTTCCTTTCAATTTTAGGTATAAATACTGAGTTTCGATTAAATCGGACCGCGCGCTAAAATTCTTCCATACAAACTTTGAAACCCCCCAATCCCCTTTTAGGGGGTAGTTTATAAAAACAAAAAATGCCCAACTTCATAAATTACTTAGATAAGTATTCGTGCCAAGTTTCAAGTTTATTAACTCAAGGAATAAGATTTTTCATACAAACAAAATCCCCCCATTTCACCCTCTTAGGGGTGGAATTTCGAAAAACCCTTTCTTAGTGGATACCTACTCTTCACGAAAAATACACCCTCCAAATTTCATGTCTCTAGGACCAGCGGTTTAGGCTGTGCGTTGATGTCTCAGTCAGTCAGTCAGTCAGTCAGTCAGGACTTTGAATTTTATATATATAGATTGCCAGTCATTTTAGGGTTCCGTACCCAAAGGGACCGTACCAAGGGGACCTATTACCAAGCTTCTGCTGTCCGTCCGTCCGTCCGTACTTCTATACGTCCGTCGGTCCGTCTGTCTGTCAGCGGGCTGTAACTCATGAACCGTAATAGGTAGACAGTCGAAATTTTGACAGAAACGTTCATTCGTTCGTTTTCGTTTTTTTGTGTATTTCTATAGCCAGTATAAAAATGATACGAAAATCACGTTTCTTGTATAGGGTCTCTATACAAGAAACGTGTTTTTTCGTATCTTTTTTTCCCTTTAATTTTGAACTTTATTTTATTTTCACTATTAATTTGTTGTTATAGCGGCAAAAGAAAGACACCCTCTGTTAAAAAATTCACGAGATACAGCCCGCTGATAGACGTCTGTCTATCAGCGGGCTGTATCTCGTGAATTTTTCCCTCCGCTGTCCGTCCGTCTGTCTAGACGGACGGACAGCGGAGACCTAGTGGTAGGTACGGAACACTTAAAGTAATGGACATAAAGAAATCTCATAAACCAAGTTTCATTGCTTACCGAGAAAAAATACCAAGAATTTACTAATACTTAATGTCATTAAGTAATAGCTAAGTTACAACATAATTGTACACTTCGGAGCAACGTAACCGGCCAATGTTCGGCACACATTGGGGCCAAGGTTTGGGCCAACGGAACTCGTTTCAAGACATTATATTAAATTGTTTTTTTAACGTTATGTCATTGGTTATGCGAAATTTTTGAAGTAAACAATTGAATTGTTTGGTAATATTTGTAATAAACGTATAAAAACAAATGATTGACATAAACATTATGTTATTTTTTGCGTAATGCGTTGTTTTTTTTTTTGAGGTTATAAGTTTATAACATAAATGAGCTTTTGAATATAGTTATTCAGTACTACTAAAAACTTTGTTAATAATAAAATACGGGGTCAAATTAAATTAGCTAGCGAAACTCTGCAGACGTGATGGGTATCGATGTTTAAACATGATAACATTAATATAAAAAAAGATTTGATGTTTTTTTTTGTGATGAACGAATTTAGGCAATCGCCTGAGTAACGTAATCGCTGACTAATGCAGCGGATGTACCCGTGCGTCATTAATAAACAGCATAATTGCAGATTTGCGGATTCTAGTATAAGTTTTAGTTAATAGAAATATTATAATTGTAAATTAGTCTTGTAGAACATTTCAATCAATAAACATTGTTTTAATTCAAATAAATATTTTTTTAATAATAATTTCGTTCGCCGTAACTTAACTACGACCGCTGGTTTTTATTTTTTGAAGACTTGAAGTATGAGTTGAGAAAATATGTTGTATCGTGTTTAGATATCGATACCAATCACGTCTGTGAAGTTTACACAGAAAAACTGGGGGTCTACTCCGAAGTGCAAAGAGCGAATGTTCGGATCGGACCGACACATGGCCGAGCCGAATATTATTGAAAAATGCGAAAAAAGTTCAGATCGGCTCAGTTGGGTCGGGACCATAGTCAATATTCGAAAGAGTGTAGGAGTGTAGGATCGGGACCGACCCCCTGATTTTTTAAACTGATATTTCAAGTGAAAACAGTAACAGCGGTCGATGACCCCAAAAGAAAATCATCAAATTCATTAATTTTTTTGTTCTATTATGTTTGGATATCGATACCCACCACGTCTGCGGAGTTTCGCTAGCTAATTTAATTTGACCCGGGATATGAGTTTTTGCTCGTGGATATTTCAAGCATAGGTACTTTGGTTTGGTTTCCAAATTGCAATAACACATACTGACGGCTTTTTTTTTGGGTGTGAAATCATCAAATGGCCTCTCCCGCTCTGGGCTTAGCGGAAGGGCGTGTCAGACTTTTACTGACTAAAACCCACGGCGGCAGTATGGGTCATTTTGTAAAGTGAAAAATTTTTTTTTTGTTCAATTCTTACAATATGGGTATCAAATTGATACGAAAAAACACGTTACACACAAAAAAAAATTACAATACAATTTTATTTATCTGTTTAGTCAGGGAACTTGTTTTTTTACTTTTTAGTTCGTTTTTTGGCGGGCAGTCGTGTTTTTATTTTTTTTTTTATTCACAAAGAGTTTACAATAAACTTCAACTTATAAGTATCAATATATTGAATCAGTGTCCGATGCACTCGCTCTGGGTAAGCATCGTGGCTGGAACGGTAAAATATAATGTTTTCATTGTTATTTAGGTATATTTAAAATCTTTACCTACTAACATAGTTTATAAGCTCCTGTTTTTACTAACCATAATCTAACCTAAAACTAACCAAAAATTTCTTTTTTTTTTTATCCATCCAAATGTTGTCTTTAAAAGATCGCGATAAGACCGCCCTTTGTAAAATTTTATTATAAGGTATATTTATGTTCTGTAACTTGTAGAGAATTATATTGTATTCTATTCTACTCTAATGGATCATGTTATCTGAAAAATAAATAAATAATTATTATTTAACTATGCCACACAAGGTAGACTGCTCTCTACTTGAACCAATCAATATCTATTCCACCAACGTTGTTGGCCCTAATGAGTTGAATCGATACTTAGAAAACCGAATTATGGCCACTGACCATTCGCAGACCTGTCAAGGATTGGTTCAAAAGAGATGTGGTAATAATGTTAGTTAATTTAATTTTACCGTCTATTTGGTTTAAGTTTAACTCTCAAAAAGAATTTCTTTAATATAATATACAGGTATTTTCCTTAACATTGGCTCTAATGAGTTGAATCGATACTTAGAAAACCGAATTATGGCCACTGACCATTCGCAGACCTGTCAAGGATTGGTTCAAAAGAGATGTGGTAATAATGTTAGTTAATTTAATTTTACCGTCTATTTGGTTTAAGTTTAACTCTCAAAAAGAATTTCTTTAATATAATATACAGGGTGATGGCAGGGACATCGACGCGCAAACTGTAACCATGGATTCAGCACATAAGTTTAGACCCCATAGCGGATATTAAAAAAAAAAAATTGCTGTTCCATACGTTTTGACCACGTAGGTATTGCACTTTTCTATGAAACAGAAGATTTTTTTTTTTTGATAACCGACGAATTTCTACGCTATGGGGTCTAAACTCATGTGCTGAATCCATGGTTTCAGTTCGCGCGTCGATGTATGCCATCCTGTATATTATAGTATGTATGGTTTCTAACCTATTTATTTATTTATTTACTCTCTTTTATTTTTTTTTTATTTATGTACTTAGTTTTAATAGTTTTTTGAAGCATTGTTCCTGTTAACCGAAACACCTGCCATTTTATCTCCTCACCACCCTTGGTTGACTGGTAGAGAATGCCTAAGGCAGTAAGTTAGCCGTTGTGCCTCTTTTATGTGCGAAAAGTTTAAATAAATAAGTATTCTTTATTTTCTCACAATCCATATAGTATTAGTAATAATGACTTAAAAACTATGTTGGCAAACTTTTACAAACTAAAACAATTAAACAAGACGTGGCCCAACACACGTTGGCTCGTGCCTGCGCACCCAGTGCCTTACAAAGGGACTGTCTTTAGTATAATTAAATACTTTGTCTAATAAAATCTTTAGGATGCTGTGGGAGTTTCCGCGCAACCTACCCATTATTGACGCTGTTTTCTTCCTCATAATGCCATGAAACACGTCAACACGGCCTTCCGCGAACATCTGCGGATCGCTGAAGAAGCGCAGAAGCCTCATCAATATCATAAATCCATTATTATACTGTATACGCTTTGAAGCTGCGTTAAGAGTTAAATCGTTGATCGCATCGTTGCCAAATCACATCAAATCATTTGGAATACCTTCGTTCTCTAAGTACATTTTTTTCTATGAAACATATTATGCTTCATAAACGAGCCCCAAGAGCTTTTCTTAAACTTAAATTTAAATTAAATAAACAAGTAGATATACTTACATTATTTTCTATGTGCTTCAGAAACAGCCCTAAGCTTCTTTACCTGAAATTTAAAAAAGACAAATATTAGATGTAGAAATTAGGTACCAATTATATAAATTCACTAGCAGCGCCCCGCGCCGTTTCACCCGCATACATCATATAAAAAGTATCCTATATGTTAATCCTGGTTATAAACTATCTGCGTGTCAAATTTCATCCAAATCCATTCACTAGTTTTTGCGTGAAACGGTAACAAACATCCATCCATCCATTCATCCATCCTGTGTGAAAGATTAACAAACATCCATCCATCCATTCATCCATCCTGTGTGAAAGAGTAACAAACATCCATCCTCACAAACTTTCGCGTTTATAATATTAGAAGATTAGATTAGATTTAAATTCAAAACTAACTACAACACCTTCTGCAAAAACTTTTCACTATGTGTTCAATCAAGACGTCATTTATAGATCGAAACGGTCCTCATTCTCCTGTCCTTATCCCAATTTATATGTGGCCGGCGCAACATGTCTTCTTCTCCCATACTTCTTTCTCTATTAGTCGTCATCTCGGTATAAAAGGGGGTGACCTTTCTAACCATATCATCATTCACACAGTCCATCCAAAATTTCTGTGGTCTTCCCCTTCTCTTGTAGCCTCTTAGCCGTCAAAATATGGCGGCGGGATTTTATCGCACATTGGATTTTCATCTGTCGGTGTTGAGCCGAGTGTGGAGAATCCAAGATAGCACATCCCATCCCGTCAAAAAAAATCATTGTTGAATTTTCAACTCTCGGCGCTAAGCAGTGCGTTGAAAATCTAGTGCGCGAAAAAAATTTCCACGGGAAAATCGCGAACCTGGGGCCTTATTCTCTATGACACAATAAATGAAAACGCGCGAAATGAACGCGAGATTGGCAGGATTTGCTAAGAAATTGACGTGGTTTCGAAGTAAGGAAGTGATCATAGTGAATTAGGACGATTATAGCGTTAAAATCTAAATATTACTGTTACTGCTAGCCCGCATCATGCTCTACCCAGTAGTAGCATGCTGCAAAGCTCTTTCGATCCATGGCTGAAGTAGACCACTGGTCGTTTCTTTTGTCCCGCCATCTTCTACGGGGTCTGCCGTGACGCCTTCTAACTGCGTGGTGGTTATTTTGGCCCAAATCGAAATATTGAAATCGATTATTCTTTCCAGCAATGACCGCCATTACTACCAAACCGAATCCATTCTAACTTCGAACACCCAAATCCAAAATGGCCGACAGCGGAAATATCACTCTGTTTTCCCATTGTTCTTAACTAAAACTATCAAAATGGATTGTAATTAAAGATATAACGGTAACTGTCTACCTGTACCTTAAGGCTCAATTTACACTGCCCCGGAACGGAGTGGTAGCGCTTTTTTTTTTGTACAAAGCATAATGAACTTTATGTCAAAAGAGTAACGCACTAATTAGATACACACATACACACAGGTCGCGAATCTTCTGGCGAATTAACGCGCATTCTCGGGAATTCCGGCAGTAATAAGCTCGTATCTAGTTTGTACGTTAGACAATTGACATAAAGTTCATTTTGCTATGTAAAATATCGCTACGAAAACTCGCTTCCACGCCGTTCCACGGCAGTGTAAATTGAGCCTAAGGGTAGTAAATCTTGAGCACAAAAGGAGGTTTCCCACGAGTTTCCCCTTAAAACTAATTGTTATTATGTTGTTTGAATGGTTTTGCAACCCCATAGAATTTATGGGAAGCAATATTTGAAGTTTGTTTAGAGGTTCCACTATGTCTATTGAGGAGAATTATCTATGTCACATTTAGGTAGGTACAAAGATACTATTACAATTAATCAATATTTAAGTATAGGGTGTAAGGAACATCGACGGGAACCGGAAGCCAATTCTCGTAATTTAAAACGTTCAAAATCTAGTCGCAGTCTCATCTCAGCAACAAACAAATGTCAAAAACTTGTTAAAATGTAAAAATAGAAGTATTTTTTGACAGATTGAGGCTTAGATCAGACTGAGAACGGTCTTAAAATTACGAGAGTTGCCCCTCTGTTACTATGGATTAAGGGCCGTTTTTTTATCCGTAGTTAAACACAACCAATTGTTAAAAATAGTAACTAATGGTTAAATTTTTGCAAAATGTGTTTTGATCAATTTTTAGTTTATCTAATGATACCTATAATATCATTGCTAACGGTCAAATAACTAACTATTAGTTAAAAAAATAACCATTAGATAAACTAAAAATTGATCAAAAAAATAATTTTGCAAAAAAATTACAATTAACAATTGGTTGAGTTTTCCTATAAAAAAACCAATCACTGGACTGCGGGACCATTGCGTAACACTCTAACAGTAGCAATGGCTTGTTGACAGTTCAACAACATTCATTGCGTTATTTACGTTGTTGAGCAGACAATTTTTTCGAACATATGAAGCAATGGATTAGCAATAACCTTCAAAATAATTAAAATTGTGATTGAAAGTGTGTTACGCCATTAGTGTGCTGGTTTTCCTCCATTTATTTGTCTAATAAGCAATGTATAACTGGATGGATTTTGATAATGGTTTAAACCATTATGAAAATATTACGAACCTACGATGTCGCGTACAAACGCGAGGCTAGTTTATTTAAATTCCTATGTACATATAAGTAATTTGTTACACAAACATTTGTATGTATTAGTACCGACTCGGTATTTGGGACTTGGGTAAATAAAGTGACTCATTTAATAAATATTCAGAATAATCATTATTACTATTTCTTTGAATCGAATGGCTACGGAGGAGATTTATGTTTTTCATTTATAATTGTTTATAGGACACGGAAAAAGGTAAATACTTATTGCATTTTTTTATAATTATAGAATTTAGAAAAAAAAGTTTTTTTCTCCAAAAAATATAAAAATAGCACCACCCCCGGTGGGGAAAATATAAAAAACTTATTCAACCCATCACCGGTATCGAGAACAAGGTCCAAGCTACCGGTGTCAGGCCGGATGCAACAGAATATCAGAATTTTGACTGGCTATCTGACCTCCACAACCCAGATAATGGGTTGTGGAGGTCGTATCATGTTACCCAGTAAACCTAGTTGATAAAACTGGTCCTTTGATAAAAATAAAACTGGATGTCAGACTATTGGGCTTCTGACTACCCTTAACGACTGACAAAGATCTATGAATGACAGCCGGGACCAATGCCGAAGCATGGAGGGGTCTCGATATAGAAAGAATGGTCACCCATCCATGAACCGACCGCGGCAAGCGTAGCTTAACCTTCGATTTGTGGGGCTGTTATTATTTTGCCACTTCATATCAATCGTTGATATACATTAGTTTAACCAAGTTATAACCGACAAACGTAAGGCAAAACCCGAAGGTTAGAAACATCAAAAACTTTCATATTTACACGTCCATTGTAACATAACATAACTGAGGACTGTGACTCAGCAGAACTGATGACCGACGAAGTATTGCAAGAAAAACGTGATAAACGCATTAAGAAATTTAAATGAAATGGTTCCAAGAATCTGTTTTGTAATACAACTTTGCTGTTACGCGGATTTTAGGCAAGTACTAACTTTTGCGTATAGCTCACGTAAAGCCATTGGTCCCGACTGTCGTTCACAGATCTTTGACAGTCGTTACGGTTAGTCTAGAGCCCATAAGTCTGACAATCAGTCTTACCAAGAGGTATTGTGTTATGCAGTAACTGGGTTGTGGAGGTCAGATAGGCAGTCGCCCCATGTAAAATACTGGCATACAGCTGCACCCGGTTAGACTGGAAGCTGACCGCAACATAGTTGGGAAAGGGTAGGCAGATGATGTTACATACCTATAGTTCAAGATGATTAATAAACCTTTGGTTTGAGGGTAAAACCCGTGTAATGTCATGTTATGTAAGAAAATACGTTTATTTGACCCAGGTTAAGTAACACGTGTGCGTTTTTAAAAATCACGAGTCTAAGATTTTTAAGCTTTTTTAAAGTTTATTATCTCTATTCTTTAAACTTCAGTGTCACCTCTAACCGCAAGAGCTATGTTAAAGTATCAATAGAATTGTGTTTTATTTTTGCTGTCAGCGAATGATGTATGTTTTACTTCTACAGACAGACAACCCAGGAGTGTGGTTATAAAAGCATGGTAAATATTTAGTATGTAAATGTACAGGGTGAAATTAAATTAGCTAGCGAAACTCCGCAGACGTGATGGGTGTCGATATCTAAACACGATAAAACAAAAACGGAAATTCATTTGATGAGTTTTTTTGGGGTCATCAACCGCAAGTAGTATAGTCACTTGAAATATCGGTTTTGATTTTGGAAACTTCAGAGACGTGACGGGTACTTATCAATGTCTTAACACGACAAAACTAAAGAAAACCGATTTCCTTAACTCATAAAATGCTTCAAGTAACAAAACATCCAGCGGTCGTTGAACCCCAAAAAAAACATAAAATCTTTTTTTTTATGAAATAGTGTTTATGTAAATATCGATACCCATCACGTGCAGAGTTCCGCTAGCTAATTTAATTTGACCTTTTGTAGTACGCTAATAATTTGAAATAATCGTTTAGTTAACACGTAAAACAAAGGAAAAAATCTGTCTACACTCCGACAGAGCCCCGCATGTAGAGGTAAGGCTTGTGATTAACCCTTCATATGCCGAACGTAGATCCACGCGAGACACAATGGCTTTTTAATTGTGTCTGTAATTATGACATTCAACGGGTTAAGAGACTGTAAGGATCGCAGCAGATGGCGCTCTCTAGTTCCTGCACCCTCACGGGAAGAAGTTGGCGTTAGCTTATGAGCTATGTAGTACGCTAATTAATAGTGCCTTCCCATAATTAAGATACATGCGAGATCTATAAATATAACAAAGATTGTGAATGCTGTAACGTGTATATAATATTTATAACATGGCAAGGCAATAACATGGCAAGCAAGCTACATGCATTCTTTAGTGCAAGGTACTGGTATTTATTTAACAACTATCTGCCTATAAATAAAAAGCCTCTTTATCATACAAACATACCGGCTGACATATAAAAATAAAAATAAATAAATCTCATTTTTTGTGAAACAAAAAAGAGATTTCTGCGCCATAGTCTTCTACTCCGTTCACCTTTTATAGCCTGTTTTTGTCCAGACGGTAAAAAAAATTCAGCTGGTTTTTATAAATACTAAAATAACCTACATAAATAAATAACCTTTGAAAATTCACTGCATTATTGCAGTGAATTTTTAAAGTTACCTGAGGGGCAATTCTCGTAATTTTAAAAACGGTCACAGACTGATCTCTGTCTCAATCTGTCAAAAATACCTCAAATGTCCATACATTTTTCGAGACTTGTGCGGGTGAAACCCTAGGGCACAGCTAGTAATTTATTGTTCTAAGTAAGTTAGCATTGTAATGTGTCACCGTTTATTTTCCCAAATAAAACAAAATAAAAATAAGTAATGAATAAATACATTCATAAAAATTAAACGTAACTATAAATAATTGGTAAATGGGTAATTAAATACCTGACAAAAGCGCTTGACAATTGGCACAACACCAAACTTTATCGAATCCATAGATATTGAAAGTTCAACTAAATACCTATCTTTTAAACAGTCTAGGACACCCTTTTTACAACAATTTTCATAGGAATCTACTGCCAAACTTTCGATAGTTTCGAATAAAAGTTCATTATGATATCTGTGAGCCTAAAATTTTACATTAATTCCATTAAATATTTACATCGTCACCATTTTGCAGCCAAGAGTTGTTTACCCCGGAAGGTGAACGAACGGTAATAATAAGGATTTTTTGTTTATACCGTTAGACAAAAAATATAAAACTGTCGACAAAGCTTGCAAGTCACTGGAGTGGAAAAAACTAAGTTTACAGCTGAATCAGGTAAGATAAGTATGAATGCTAAAGCCGAGATCTACGGGTGACCATCTTTACATACCAAGACCCCTCCGTGCCTCGGAAAGCACGTTAAGCCGTTGGTCCCGGCTGTCACTCGCGGATCTTTAACAGTCGTTATGGGTCGTCAGAAGCCCGAAAGTCTGACAACCAGTTTTACCAAGGGCTATCGTATTACCCAGAAACTGGGTTGTGGAGGTCAGGTAGGCAGTCGCTCAATGTAAAATACTGGTATTCAGCTGCATCCGGTTAGACTGGAAGCCAACTCCAACATAGTTGGGAAAAGGCTAGGCAGATGATGATGATTACGATATCTGAGGTCTGGTAATACTAAGCTATAGCCAGCCACAAGGATAGCTTTTAATATTAAAAAAAAAAACGGCCAAGTGCGAGTCGGACTTGCGGACGAAGGGTTCCGTACCATTGTCTATAAAAATCACGTCTGTAATATGGGAGCCCCCCTTAAATATTTATTTTATTTTGTTTTTAGTATTTGTTGTTATAGCGGCAACAGAAATACACAATTTGTGAAAATTTCAACTGTCTAGCTATCGCGGTTCTTGAGATACAGCCTGGTGACAGACAGACGGACGGACAGACAGATAAGTCTTAGTAATAGGGTCTCGTTTTTACCCTTTGGGTACGGAACCCTAAAAAACTAAGAACTTCCCCTTTATTGTTTTCATCATCGACAGTCATTAACACAAATAATCATACCAGCCTATTTTCGTCCCACTGCAGGGCAAAGGCTTCTTCTCAAACCTATAAGGTACGAGCATTGATCACCACCCTTGCTCAAGACGGGTTGGCGATTTCAGACTTATAATGTAATAACAAAGTTTTTTTTGAAGTGAAAAGTTATTCAGCGGCGTTGTGCACTTTTGTTGTGATGAGTAAAAAAGGTTAAACTCGCGTCAGGACACGTGACCTGATCGAAAATTCGTAAGACGGATGGAGAGTAGACCGCATTCCAAAATATCAAAAATGCATAACATTAATATTCAAGTTTTCACTTCTGCCGGCACTCCCGGAGTGCACCCCGTTTTTTTTTTATTAAACACTGTTTTTTTATGTAAATATTTGACCCCATATTATGTGTACCTATATAAAGCAGTGAATATAAATAATAAAAATACCGGTATTATCATAGTCTAAAGTTATCAGAAATATTAATAACAGTATCCAAATTCTCAGAGTTATTAATAAACTTAAATTTATGATTGGTTTTTGTTATTTGAGTCTAGTTTCTTATAAATACTTGGACAACAACAATAAATATTATTTTAATTTTCATTACAGTAAAGTCTAATTAATTATAAATATTGAATACTCTTTTTACAAGCTAACACTAAAATATATACAATGTGTAACTGAATGAATGCACATTATGAAAGTAGGTTTGTTCAGAATCGTTTACTGAATCGATTTCTGTAATTTTTAATATAGGTAATATTGTATCCCAAAAATAATTAAAACTACGTAAATTAATAACACACTTCCGCTGTACAGTCAAAACAAACCAAAATGGAGGAAGTACCTACTACGTTAAACCTTTATACGAGTGCGACTGTGTGCATGCGTAGATTTGTAACGTGAGCGTGACCATAATTTTCTCCCACAATCAGTTTAACTAATTTATTAAAAAAAACAATGATTATAACATAATATTCTAATTGGGATGTCTAGTGGTGTGCGTTAATCCCGGGACATGTTGTATATATTATATACAAGTATAAATAAAAAAATTAAAAAGGTAAAGTTGATTTTCTTGTTCTTTTAGTTATGGAAAATTTCACTCTTTTGCAGATAAATTTTAATGACAAATAACTGGCTTCGTTATAATGGACAATGTATTGTAAACCTGTCGAAATACCATCTCAATTTAATTAACGACATTCCAACTATCGAATTTAACAAATTGATTGATTTTAATTATTCACTCACTTATTTTTTACTTATTTGTTCTTTTTTGATTCAGTAAGACTATATTGCAACATCACAAATATGATATTTTTTAAGTTCAATCTGTAAATAATTCATGTCCGAAAATCCTCCAGTTAAATTGGCGCGGGAATAGTTAAACATATGCACGTTTAACTAAAATACCACTGAAATAATACAAAAAGAAAATTACAATAACCAACAGCAATGGGGTCTAGAAGAAACTAACTATTTTGCTAAAATTTATCGCTTTTGACATGAACACATTCCGTAATGACGACACTCAATCTAAACAGATTGAACTCTGCAAATAATTAATTTTAACATGTCATTGTACTATTATACCTAGTAGTTACTAATTCCATGCCCATATCTCACATTCTCACAAATGTATGGAATTAGTAAGTACTATCACAAACGTCAGTCCTGTCAGTTGAATGTCATAATTGAGTTCCATCGTGAATCTAGAATCAATACACGGAGTTACTCAAACTAATTAGTAACAACAGGATGTACAGATGAATGGGGCTCATCAATATCTGTATACGTCTCAAAGTATTAATTAGCACGCTTTTTAACCTACTTCAAAAAAGGAGGAAGCTAGGTATTCAATTGCAGGGAAATTAATTTTGTTCTAGGCCGTATTATTTGACTTGAAAATAGATGATTTATTTACAATGTTTATTTTATCTTCTCCTACTGCTACCGATTATAACCTAAAACTTACAAGTATTAGGGCTAATTTTTTTAATAATCAGATAAATTTTATCTGAAGAATAAATATGGCGGTTTGACATATCTCCTAAACAAAAGCTGTCAAACCGCAATTTTTATTCCTCGTTTAGAACTTATCTGACGATTAAAAAATCGGGCCTTATAAAATATGTAGATAGAACTATCAGAGAAAACCCGGTTAGTAGAATATTACAACAAAAAAAAAAACCGGTCAAGTGCGAGTCGGACTCTCGCACCGAGGATATAATATTAACAACAAACTACGCAACATAAACGCCCGTATCTTTTGATTGCGTTGACTTAGAAGTTTGATTTTTTCATTACTTCAAGGAATTGGAGCCTTGAGTATTTCAACTTATAACTCCATGCGTTCCTAATAAAAAGGGTCTTGACAGATGGACAGACAGACGGACAACGAAGTGATCTTATAGGGGTTCCGTTTTTCCTTTTGAGCTACGGAACCCTAAAAAAATGGCGACCTCTCAAAACTTTATTTTAATTAAAAACTTAATCTTTAACTTGTCAAGTAATAACAATTAATTACATAATTTACTAGTTTATTCAACTCTAAAATTAAATGTTCACCGATGCACACAACACCTTGATAATGCTACCATAAATCTTTCAACTGGCAACCGATTTTGGAACTCGTGGATAAATATCAACCCGCACTGTTCAATCGAAGGTTAAGCTACGCTTTTCGCGGTCGGGTCATGGATG
This sequence comes from Apamea crenata, assembly GCA_949629185.1. Lineage (NCBI taxonomy): Eukaryota > Metazoa > Arthropoda > Insecta > Lepidoptera > Noctuidae > Apamea > Apamea crenata. The sequence continues at coordinate 4,288,098 of OX451375.1, forward strand.
GGTGACCATCCATTACAAATCGGTACCCCTCAGTGCCTCAGAAAGCACGTTAAGCCTTTGGTCCCGGCTGTCATTCGTAGATCTTTGACAGTCGTTACGGGAAGTCGCCGAAGTCTGACAGTCAGTCTTACCAAGGGGAATCGTGTTACCTAGTAACAGGGTTGTAGAGGTCAGACATGCAGTCGCTCCATGTAAAATACTGGTATTCAGCTGCATCCGGTTAGACTGGAAACCGATCTCAACAAGTTGAGACAAGATTATGCAGATTTCCATGTGCATAGCCGTCAAATATCCATCGGGCAATGGTTTTTGATGAAAATTCAACGTAGGTACTAACTTAGCTTTAGCGTTTAGATACAAAGGGTTAGCGGAGCAATATTACAAAAGAGAGCAAATGAAAAGTACAAAAGATATTTGTTAGACGTGGTTTTGTGAAAATTTATAGGCTTCATGTATGACGATGGTTTCATTCAATGCGAATTTTATATCCTTAATAACGTAAATGACGCTATGAATGTTGTTTAACTGTAAAACAAAACCTATTGCTAATGGTAGTTTGTTACGCAATTACCCAGTTGATTTTGAACGTTCTTAAAATTACGAGAATTGCCCCTTAGTTCTAGAAATAACTAAGAGAAACAATTGTTATAATATATTAATACTAAACGCGCCTTTCATTGATCCCGGTATTCCCGTTACAGCAGTGCAACTCTATAACTATCTCACCGTGAAAACGAAGTGAGCGTGGAGTGAACTGCCGATCGATTCTTTAAAAATCTCACCGTGAAAAGTTAGGTGGAGTGAGTTTAGAGTGAGCTGTCAATAGTGTCCATCCCTGGCATTAGTTGGGAATGACAGCTCACTCCACGCTCACTTCACCTAAGTTTTCACGGTGAGATGGTTACAGAATCGAAATGCTAGGGATTGACACTATTGACAGCTCACTCTAAGCTCACTTCAACTAACTTTTCACGGTGAGATTTTTACAAAATCGCTCGGCAGTACCTACTACGCAGCTTGCGATTGTCGAATGTCAATTCAAACCTAGTTTTACATAATAATATTTACATATTATAAGCTAACAGTCTAAGACGGAGGCAAAGAGTCATAGAGCATAAAAAAATTCGTCCGCATCGCTGTCAACAGTAAAGTGCCCAGAAGGCTGGCAGCATTGCCAAGTTATATGGCAATGCTGTTTTTGTTTTAGTTTTCATTCGACATCCTAATTGCGTAACACACGACCAATCGGAATCGGTTTCATGTTGACAGTTCAACAACATTCATTGCGTTATTTACGTTGTTGAGCAGACACAATCATGACACATTTTTTGAACATTTATGAAGCAATGGATTAGCAATATCCTTCAAAATGATTCAGATTGAGTTTGATTGTGTGTTAAGCAATTAGGGTGCTGTTATGTAAATAATACTTAGTTCTATCTTAATCTATATAAGACTAGCAATCTTTGTTTTACTTAAATTCTCAGGTTTTATTAACGTTTTATATGCAAATTGTGAGATCTGTGGTCTTTTCAGGTTTCAAATAGGTTTTATTATGTCTTAACTTTACAGTCTGGTCTAAACTTTAAGATGCAGGCTAGATTTTATGATACTTTTCAAAGATCATATGTAATTTGACAACACGGTTGGCGCAGTCGCTGAGCGATCGACTGCTGCGCTGCGTGCTCGCGGGTTCGATTCCCGCACGGAACAAATATTTGTATTGCCTACAATTGTTCCGGGTTTTGTTTTTGTGTATGTGAGTTTAAATGTTTGTAAACGCACCTACGATACTCGAGTGATTCCTAGTGTGGGGCAACATTTAAAAATAATAAATAAGTTTCAAAAAAATTGCCGTAGCCAACACTTTATTACTTATTCGTTTTTTTTTTCTTTCGCATAAAACTTTAAAACGACTTATAGTTAACGAGCTGCGCCCCAAGGTTTCACCCGCATAAGTTTCGATCCCGTAGGAATATCGGGTTAAAAAGTATCCTATGTGTTCGTCCGGTTATAAGCTATCTGTGTACTAAATTTCATCCAAATCCGTTCAGTAGTTTTTGCGTAGAAGAGTAACAAACATCCATCCATCCATCCAGTAGGAAGTAGGATAATTAGAAAAAAAAAGCCTTATTAACAAACACTTTCAGTGATCGGCTCCACAGACAATGGCCCACTTTCCATCTTGCACCACATGCCCAGTTGCCAATGCAATTGATGACCTTATGACTAACGTCTGACGTCAGTGAGTGCAGTACGCATAGCTGGATTTTGGACCAAACATATTTGTATAAACTTTTTGCCTTAAATAAGCTAAGAAGAAAAAGATTCATCGGCTTTGTGAAACGTTTTCTCAAGTTTTTTTTTTTGTAATTGATTTTATTTAATCCTGTTCTTTCGAACGTTGAATTAAGTAAAATATCTCAGAGAGTCAAATCTTCGGAACATTCAAATCCTAAAATCAAACGAATACTGCAAACCTTTCAAACGCGTATTTTCTTCCATAAAATTCCCCAAATGTGACACTAATGTTTTTTCTGCACATTTTTTATCAACCCCTCTTCGCCGGAGGGGATAATAGACCCATGGGGTACATTACGACGCAACTTCAGCAGTTTTATAGTAATCATTTGACTTTAATGCTTTTGATTACAAGAGACTTACGGTCTGTTTGGCCTTAAGCCCAAGTAAAACAGAAAAGGTGACTGTTTCTAAATGACTCCAAAAAAAAAAATTTTTTTTTAATAGGATTTCGTGATTTTTTTTTTTTTTCTAGAAGGCAAATAACGAATACACAAAGCCAAAATTGAAGGGAAAACCCAATAACACTTTGCCCGACCTGGCAATCGAACCCAGGACTTCACCCTTAGCACTAGCGCTTGTGATTACTTACACGAACGAGGCAGTTTACACAACCAAGAAATACAAAAACGTAAACCTCGATGTTAACTCAGGATCCTGACGTAAGTAATTTCAAGTTTATTTTGAACTAAACTAGTACTCACAAGGTTAAGTAAAGTTGACAAATCCATGAGAATTAGTTACACAAAATTGTTTGACATTTAGTATCGAGCCTTACAAAGACTGTTTAGCGAGAAACTAGCTGTTTACAATGTATAGGTACCAATTTCAGGAAAACTTTTTTGAAAACATGACATATATATACTAATACTATAACATAACTGCATAATCAGCCTATAATGTTCCCACTGCTGGAACACAGGCCTCCTCTCGGTGAGAGGGAGTGGGCCGTAATCCACCAAGTGGACCCAGTTTGGGTTGGTGGATGTCATGTCTTCGAATTTTTTGTTCTAGGACATGCCGCTTTCCGTCGCGCCCGTCCGGTACAGTTAACCTAATGGACAGGGCGTTTCGATGGCATTCTAAATGGAAGCGCAAAACATGTATCCGACATACATGTTTTGCGCTATCAGTAGCGTCCAATAGTTCCTGTACCATCCAAACGAGAGGACACTCAGGACACGACATGAAGAGGGATATGCTAAGGTAGCCTATTCTTACGGTTCTTGCAATTTACAGGTCAGTGTCAGGTTGTATGTTGATTAACCCTTCGTATGCCGGAACGTAGATCCACGCGAGACACAATGGCTTTTTAATTGTGTCTGTAATTGGCATTCAATGGGTTAAAATATGATTCGCGGCCGCAACAAAAAATTTACTTAACAGATTTATAATCATTAATTCTCACCTTGAGTTAGAATTGGCCTCATATGACATGATTTCATTAAATACTGAATCTATAAATAAATATTTTTGTTATGGCCGCAAATCATATTTAGACATACCAGTCCACCAACGTTTTAGAATAAGCTATCAGAATTCTACGATACTAATTAGTTTACGAATCGATTCTCGCCTAAAATGCTATTAGATAAACCTGTTTTTCTAGTCTGAGTGCTTGCTATGTTTGAGTACCTACTGTTTGGGTTTGTAATTGATAAATACTGTAATTGATAAAATAATACTATTAAATACGATGTGATGTGATCACCTTGTCAGAAAAGGTGAAGCATAGAAGTCTTCGGGTCGAATGACAATACGGGGTGGGAGGGGACATCGACGTACAAAGTGAAACCATGAATTCAGCACATGATTCTAGGCCCCTTAGCCTGGGTGCGACCAATGTGGGAATGGTCGCACGGGGAGGTGGGACCCGCTGAAGAACAGCGGGTACAAGGCCTGTAGGGGGAGCGGTGAATGCTTATGCGAATCCCACACCCTGGCCATAGGCAGAGTTGGAACACCGCGGTGGTTTTAGCTGGTAAGAGTCCGGCATACCCCTCCGTCACCCCCACGATGAAGGAAGTCCATGAGGATTTCCTCCGCGAAACAAAAAAAAGGCCCCTTAGCGTAGAAATATTTCGTCGGCTATAAAAAAAAAAACATCTGCTGTTTCAAACAAAAGTGCAATACCTACGCGGTAAAAATGTATGGAGGACAATTTTTTTTTTTATAACCGACGAAATACTTCAACGGGGGTTCAGAATCATGTACTGAATCCCAGGTCACAGGTTGCGCGTCGATGTCCCTGCTACCCTGTATTACTGTTACTGTAAGCCTGCATCATACCACTGCTGGGCAAAGGGCTCTCGCCAAGACTTCCAGCTCTTTCGATCCAGGGCTAAAGTAGACCACTGGTTTGTTTTGTCCAGCTCGTCCCGCCATCTTCTACGGGGTCTGCCGCGACACCTTCAAGCTGTGTCAGGGCTCCACGTGGTTGTTATTTTGGCCCCCAGCATATTAGGCATACGGGTTTTGGAGCGCAGTGTGGTTTTGCGAATATGGTCTGTCAATTTGACGCCTAGAATGGTGCGCTCCATTGCACGTTGCCACCCTGTATAGTTATCCTAAATTATGCTTACACCACAGAATGTGTAAAGATAGGTCCTGCTATCAACATTCGAGAGCGGTTATTATAACAAGTTATTTCCCATTACCTACTTTTAATTGCGCAATCATTATGAATAGGTACTTACACGTTATGTTAATAAGTAGACATTATACATTCTCATATTAATAGAATAACGGCTACTATACATCTTTGTAGGTATGAGGAACAGGGTGTAAAGTTCACTCATCCTCCATAGAAAAGGGAGGATCCTCCGACCAGACGGATGTTGTGTCTGGCGGGCAATTGCCCAACGATTGATGTTGGGAAATTGTATCTATGCTAATTGCGCGGTAAACTCTGCTTGCGAGATGCAGGATTTGCGTGACGTCAGTATGACGCGTTGTTCGCATGTGGCGTTGTAGATACCGCTACACATCTATTGGATATCATTCTATTGGACCGATGGCCGGTGGAGCAGACGAGTCTTGGAGTGGAGAACGCGTGTCGGCAACCGTAGTGTGGGACGCCCCCAAACTATAGATGGACGGACGACCTAAAGAAAGTGGGTGGGATGGACTGGATGCGAACGGCGGAGGACAGGGTGTTGTGGCGCAGCCTGGGAGAGGCCTATTAATGTATTTGGCCCCTGGCCCTGACATCAAGCAATGGACAAAACTTGTCAACTTTTTATATGCTTGAGTATGAGGCTTTTGACAATTTTGACTACGTTGTATGTGTATATTTTATGTCTTTTTTTATATGTAATGTGCGTTTTGTTTGTGCAGAATAAACAAATTTTCTTTCTTTCTATGTCCAGCAGTGGACTGCGATAGGTTGAGTTGATTGAAGCAATCATTGGGAATCTCATGTTACTAGGCAGTCGATATTAAACATTCTCATATTACTAGAATAACGGTAAAGGTATATATAGTTTATACATAATAGAGCCATTAAAAATGTCTAAATAACACATTAATAGAAAAACTGAAACTGGTTGGACACCGTTCGGTATTTTCCTAATAAAACGGATTTAAGAATGAACAATAAAGCTATTTTAAGTTTCACACGTACGTGATAATTCATATTAGCACTTCATCCACGTCATTTGTAGGCACTTATATTATTTTTATCGATGTCTTAGGAGCCTCAAAACGGTGAAGAAACATCGTGAGGAAACTGTTATATCCTAGAACAAAAAAAAACATGACAAAAACATGTGTACACCAATCGGTGGAGACCGCGAATCGGCAAACGTAGGACGCCCTCAGGCTAGGTTTAGCGACTATCTTCGCAAGATGGCTGGTAGCAGCTGGATGAGAGTTGCCAAAATACAGTTGAATGGCGTCCAATAGGCTCTCCTATTGCTCTCGTAGCAGTGGACTGCTGTGGGCTGATGATGATGACATCCACCAACCCGCACTGGCTACGTGTGGTGGATAGCCCACTCCCTCTCACGGAGCAAAGGCCTGTGTCCCAGCAATGGGAACATTTTAGGCTGCTTATGCTAAGGTGCCTTTTAATCAGACCCAGTGCCGAACTCTGAACCCTATGCGCAGCAGACTTGCGCTTGAGACCACGATATTAGACCAAATATACGGTTAAGTTATGAAAACAATAATATACCAGTATAGTCATCCCATTTCTGGCTAGAACTGGGATAGTCATCCCAGTAGTCACTGGGATGGATTTCTGGCTAGAGATGACACATAAAAGTAAAATGAGAAGCCGCAGGGTCGACGACAACAGCGGGTGACAAACGTCCTGTCACTCTCACAAAGGCGAACCTTGACCAAAGTTCTGACAAAGTTAATATTAAACAAACACATTAAAGTCCTTCGCAATTACAAACATTCAAAAGGTTTTATATATAACCAGGGGGTCTACTCCGAAGTAGTATCGGCCGAATGTTTGGCCGTTTCCTGCTACGAAGTTACTATTTGGTTCGGTCGGTTCCGATCCTACACTCTTTCGAATATTGACTATGGTCCCGACCCAACTGAGCCGATCCGAACTTTTTTGGCATTTTTCAATAATATTCGGTTCGGCCATGTGTCGGTCCGATCCGAATATTCGCACTTTGCATTTCGGAGTAGACCCCCAGCTTCTGTCCGTGACTTTGTCCGCGTGAAACTCCTTGTACTCCTGACCCCGGGTCATCGCCTCGCCAGCGTGCGATATTTTTTCGCTTAACGCTCTTTCTGGCTCTTCTTTGATCCTAGTTAGGGGTCCAAGCGCAATGTTAAATAGCCATAGCCTTTCTCAAGAATTGGGCAAAGGAAATGAAAAAAGAATAATCCAAATCCGATTGGTAGTTTTAGAGATGAGGACGTTCAAACCCACTCTTTTCAGCTTTATTATTAGTATAGATATAGATACTATACCAGCAAAGTGAAATGTTTTAAAATCTATAAGATCCAGCATTCTTTTACACCTTTGTATTATCTCAAAATGTATATATAATAAGGGCGTGTGTCCACCACAGTCGTCACCGGGAGGTCAGCGAATCAATATTATTCGAACTGAACGCGACGTCCCGGTGACGGTGATCGTTTTCTACCGCAACTGAATTCGGCGGCTCAGTATGTTATGATAGACTCTATACTCCATTTGTTTAGGTAATAAAATAAAGGTAAACCAAAAAAACCACGTGACTTAGTTAACCGACAAACCGTAATACCAGTCACTTCAGTTGTCATGTTACGTTACAGTTGTACTCTTCAATTTAGCAAGCAACGAAGTCGTAAGACACCACAATATACTAGAAAAAATATAAACACAAAAAATCATAATTATCTTTTCTAATAATATTACTTTAGTGCGACGACTACTTGAAACTTACGGCGGCTGGGAACAGAGCTTGGGTGACGAACGAGCGGTGGACACGTGGCCATAGTATCTACTTCGGGGCCGTCCTCTCGTTCTCGGTGAGGCCGGGTGACGGGTGCGGTGGACAAACGCACTATGTAGCAATTACGCAATGTTCGTCGTTTATATACCAGTCAGCTAATAGAATGTTTTGTGAGAAAAACTCAGCGTGGCTATTGTCTAGCCTAGTACTGACATCGTGTGTTTAAAGTTAAAGGTCCTTGCTTGATAATTAATACGTGTGGTATGTACCTACAGACGCCAGCAGGTCAAGCTACCCGAAACTGTAAAATTTTCCCAATCAATCTTGAATCTTAATGCTTTAACGATAAAGTTGAAAATCTATTAAAGAAATTTGACAGATTGTAGTAGCTTGATGTGCTGGCGTCTGTACATATATTTATATAGTCTGAATTTGTGTCTGGTTGGTGGCACTCGCACTGGATATTGGATGAATCGATAATATGCGATTTTTCCGTGCGAAAACGAAGAGTTCTAAAGAACAGGCTGATTTTTAGATAGATCTTCTAAACTACATATCTATCTATAATATAAAAATGAATCGCAAAATGTGTTGGTAAGCGCATAACTCAACAACACCTGAACCAATTTGGCCAATTCTTTTTTTTTAATGTTCGTTGAAGTACGAGGATGGTTCTTACGTCGAGAAAAATTTTAAAAATAGGGTAGGAGTATGTTAGGAGTAGGGTAGAAGTAGGGTAGGAGTTGGGTAGGTAGGGTAGGAGTTGGGTAGGTAGGGTTGGAGTAGGGTAGGAGTAGGGTAGGAGTAGAGTAAGAGTAGGGTAGGAGTAGTGTAGGAGTAGGGTAGGAGTAGGGTATGAGTAGGGTAGGAGTAGGGTAGGAGTAGGGTTGGAGTAGTGTAGGAGTAGAGTAGGAGTAGGGTAGGGGGTAGGGTAGGAGTAGGGTAGGAGTAGTGTAGGAGTAGGGTAGGAGTAGGGTAAGAATAGGGTAGGAGTAGGGTAGGAGTAGTGTAGGAGTAGGGTTGGAGTAGGGTAGGAGTAGGGTAGGAGTAGTGTAGGTGTAGGGTAGGAGTAGGGTAGGAGTAGGGTAGGAGTAGGGGGGGTAGGGTAGGGGGCAGCACACCATGCGAACGAAGTAGCGTCAAGCAGCTAAAAATAATTTATATGGCAAAACAACGTTTGCCGGGTCAGCTAGTTATGAATAAAAACTACCATTAAAGGAAAGAACTACGAGTAAAGTTTTTTGAAAAGTCCTTTACTCAACGGTGTACTGGCACTTTTGACAACTCAACAGGAATAGACAAGATTTTGACGACGTAAACAGTGCACTCTCAATAGTTACAGATTGGTTTACGTCAAATAACTTAGTTCTCAATGCCAAGAAAACCAAATGTGTAAAGTTCGCCTTACCGAATGTTAGAAACCTAGGACCCAACATCGTCTTAGATAAAGAGGTGCTTGAAACTGTAGGCTCGGCAATTTTTCTAGGACTAACAGTAGATGCCAAACTTCAGTGGGGACCTCATATATCAAGTCTAGCAGGAAGGCTCAGTTCGGCTGCCTACGCCGTCAGGAAAGTAAGACAATACACTGACGTTGATACAGCTCGTTTAGTCTATTTTAGTTATTTTCACAGCGTTATGTCCTACGGTATTCTGCTGTGGGGCAAAGCCGCTGATATACAAAATATATTTGTCCTTCAAAAGCGAGCTGTTCGAGCAATTTACCAGCTAGGTGCCAGAGTTTCTCTAAGAGATTTCTTTAAAGATATTGGTATTCTCACGGTTGCATCACAATTCATCCTTGCCAACATTTTATATATTAGGCAAAATTTACACTTGTACACTAAAAATAGTGATATTCACAGTGTTAACACTAGAAATAAGGACAAACTACGTGCCCCCTTTCACCGGCTTCATAAGGTTCATAACTCATTTGTTGGGCTTGGTATAACCTTTCATAACAAGATACCCTCTTCTTTTCTAGACTTGCCTTTTAATGCGTTTAAAGCTCAACTAAAATCCAACCTTTGTTCAAAGGCATACTATTCCATCAACGACTACTTAGACGATAAGAATAGTTGGTCACCCTAGTTTAACGCAAGACAATGTTTATGTTCCTTCTCCAGAATTAGCTTACTGCCAGGTCTTAGAACCCAGCAATGCATAAATGTGTAAGCTGTCACGCCCTTTATGCCTGGAGGCTTTTATTTGGGTAGTAAGTTTTTTTTTTATTTACATTTTAATTAATTATTTTTTAGCTTGAGTACGTATAGTTTTTATTATATTTGTTGGTATATTGGCGTGGCTAGCTGACATATTATGGCAAATAATTAAATGATATGTTCTGGTTTTGTAATGTTAATTACCGAATATAAGTACCTAGTATTGTATACATTCAAGTATTTTTTTAAATTGAACAGACAGCTGTGCTGCTGGGGAGTTTGTTGCGCCACTTCTTCTTCCCAGCGATAGCACTAGGAAGTGGTGAAGGGCGGGCGTTTTTGGGGGACTGTCTTTTGTAATTTTGACGTTCAAAAAGTGCTGATTCTCAGCCTAATTTGAATAAATGACTTTTGATTTTGATTTTTGATTTTGAACAACATTCATTGCGTTATTTACGTTGCTGAGCACACGAATTATTCAAACATATGAAGCAATGAGAAATTTCCTTCAAATCCTTTCGGAATTTGATTGAAAATGAATGACTCAATTAGAATGCAGATATCGAATGTGCTATTATTTACAAACAAAAAAAGTAATTTCAAGATAAATACCGATTTTGAATCAATAATGATAAATGATTTATTTTCTGTAAGTAGGTTTGTTGTACAAACACTTTTACATGTCAATCACATTTTTTTTAAACTAGATGTGGTCGGCGTTTCCTATCCGACTAGTCTGAGAAGAAAGGCCGAAACAAACGCAGAGGTCACAGACTCTTTTAAATTCCAGACATAATCTTGGTCAGATCATGTGAAGACCACGTAGATCGATATCTGAGATGGTCTTCGAATGAGCGCGTTTCAAAATAAATACCGCTTTTAAATCAAAGGAATTGACTATCCGTTTGAATTTCCCTCAATTTCCTCACTAATGAAGATGATGCGTCAAAAAATCTTCAATTCGACCTCCGATTACCCTTTTACCCTTTACCCTTTGATCACAACCGCAAAGGGTTCAATGTAACTCTAATTAGATCGTTCGCGACCAAGGAAAGGAAATTATCGTCAGCAATTATGATTTTGCTTTGAACGCTACAAGTTATAAGGAATTGCTCGGATTTGCGGCTAAAATGATTTCGTGTTGCGATTTGCGACTGATTGAAAGGGTTGTGTTGATTTAGCTGCAGCTCTTAATGACCAAAGACCATGCAAATTTTCAGAAAATGAACTTAGCTACCTAGTTGTTGTAATAATACTTGTATGTTTTTATATACAAGTATTTATTACCTATCTCTTATAGGGCTGATTTTTTAATAGTCAAATAACTTATGTCTGGAGAATAAATATGACAGTTTGGCATAATGTCTACACAAAAGCTGTCAAACTGCAATATTTATTCCTCAGAAAAAAAAAAAAATCTGAGGAAACAAATCATGAGGACTCTGAGGACAATTACGTCGAAACAAATCAGGCCTTGATGTACTCGTAGTTATTATAAAAAAAATTGTCAGAAAAAAACATAATAATGATACTTCCTCAAAACTTCAATTATTATGACCTGCCAAAACTGGTTATCAAATAATCTCCCTAACCTTCGTGTAACTATCAATAATTTTGGTATAATTTGACATTTATCTCTCTGAAATCAGATAAAAAAACTTTAATATTCTTTTATTTACAACCAAAAATGTTATCAACAAAAACACTTGACGTAATAAACCACAAAAAATCACAACTGGTTGTTGTGTTATTATTAATTAAAAAGCAAAAAAGGTACAGACGGCTGCACGTCTGTGGTAACACTTTGACCTAGTGTAGTACAGAGTTTCAATAGAATACGAGGCCAGATTGTACAGACGCCAGCGCACATACAAACCTACTTACAGAAAATAAATCATTTATTGATTCAAAATCGGTATTTATCTTGAAACACACTCGTTGTAGCAATTACTTTTTTTTGTTTTGTAAATTATAGCAGATTCGATATCTGCATTCTAATTGAGTCATTCATTTTCAATCAAATTCCGAAAGGATTTGAAGGAAATTTCTCATTGCTTCATATGTTTGAATAATTCGTGTGCTCAACAACGTAAATAACGCAATGAATGTTGTTGAGTTGTCAAAAGTGCCAGTTACACCGTTGAGTAAAGGACTTTTCAAAAAACCTTAATCGTAGTTTTTTTTTCTTTTTGTTTTTTCTTTTTTATTTCCTTTTTGTTCTTTTTATTCATAACTAGCTGCGCCCCGCGGTTTCACCCGCATAAGTTTCGATCCCGTGGGAATGTCGGGATAAAAAGTATCCTATATGTTAATCCTGGTTATAAACTATCTGTGTGCTAAATTTCGTCAAAATCTGTTCAGTAGTTTTTGCGTGAAAGAGTAACAAACATCCATACATCCATACATACAAACTTTCGCATTTATAATATTAGTAGGATATGTAGTTTCAATATTCACCCTGAAGATCTATCTAAAAATCAGCCTGTTCTTTAGAGCTCTTCGTTTTCGCACGGAAAAATCGCGTATTATCGATTCATCCAATATCCAATGCGAGTGCCACCAACCAGACACAAATTCAGACTGTTTATATATATGTACAGACGCCAGCACATCAAGCTACTAAAATCTGTCAAATTTCTTTAATAGATTTTCAACTTTATCTCTAAAGGTCAAGGTTGATTGGGAAAATTTTACAGTCTCGGGTAGCTTGATGTGCTACCGTCTGTACTGGTTTTGTTACTACTGACGAACATACCAACATACTTGATATCAGTGTTCGTAAAAATCAGATTTTTTAAATTTTTCAGATAAGTTTATAATTATATCGTGTATAAAAAAGACGTGATTTTTTTCTGTTAGCGGTTTATACTCGTATGTAAGTTTGTGTTGACGTTTTTATTACAAAAGTAACAAAAAAATTTGTAAGTAATAATTAAAATTATTTCGAACGGTGCGAGTCAGAGTATTCCCATAAAATGGAAAATTATTAACGATAGGGCATACGGGGTAGAACTTTTATACGTAACCTACTACAAACCCTATGTTATGGATTTTGAATTTCAATAAAAACCTAACCGTACTTGCACGTTATTCGGTGAATCCCCGAAACTTATGATTAGATTTAATTCCCACTTCGGGAAAGGTAATCCCAATTGCAGTTCTTTGTCAAATGTCAATTGGCATAATAAAATGATATATATAATTATATCCACTGATATATACCACTGAACCCTGCTTAATATTAATCTTGTCGTTTACAGGTAGGTACAAAAAACTTAATTTTTGACCAACCTTGACTGAGAATTTGTAAAAAATTATAGCACAAACATGTGCTGTGCTATAATTTTTTGACGTGAAAATATTCATAACGTCCGAATAAATTAGGTTAGATTGTAATTGAATATGCCTGATTTATTGCTCTTCGAATTCGCTCACAAATCATGTGAATATTAAGATTTGTAACTTTAATAGAATTTTATTATTCATTTTGATTATAGTGACACCGATTCCTTTCTGCCTTTTTTTATTTTTTATTTCTTTCTTTCTGTTGTAACTATAATCTTCTTACTGTCAAATTAAAGTATCTGTATAAGTACCTACACCATATTCTTCACGTTATCCATAAACTTTGGCAAACGCTTCGATAGTTTTTACAAATCAAATCTAACAAAGCAAGTAGTACTTAAAAAGAGTTCGTTACAAAGATATATTTGTAATTTCATTTAATTGAGCTATGCAGTACGAAAGGGTGTTAATTTGGCCTATGCGGAAACATAGGCCAAATTAGGTATGAAAATACGACGTTGCCAATTCGGATAAAGAGGCATGCATATCGGGTAATTTACGTCGACGTTTGAATGAAAATTAACAAAAAATTAAAAACAAGATTCTAATGTGTGTCCATAATGCAAAATGCTTATTTCCATGGTCGCATCTGGTCGATGTTTATGTATATCGTCCAGAACACGGTGTATACCTAAGTAGATAGGTGTAGGGATCTAAGTAGATGTTTAATCAGATTATTGATACCAAATGCTGAAGTGCTGGCAAACTGTCACGCAGTTTGTCCGGTTTATGAAAAACTTTTTTACAAAAAAAACAACCGACTTCCATAAAAACACTACAAAGTGAAAAATAACTTTAATTTCGGAAGTCGGTGTCTTTGGTTTTTTATTTCGTTTTTCGCCACCGACTTCCGAAATTAAAGTTATTTTTCACTTTGTAGTGTTTTTATGGAAGTCGGTTGTTTTTTTTTGTAAAAAAGTTTTTATTTTTCACTGTTTTGTTGTGATATTTTTTTTTTTTTTTGTTGATTTTTCAAAAACCGCTTGTCCGATTTTGATAAAATTTTCATGGGACCATTTGCGGAGCATACCCAATCCAAAAAAAAAGAATTTTTCAAATCGGTTGGCAAGCGATGGAGCTATGCGCGAACAAACATAAAAAAAAAAAAAATACAAACATCCAAATTGAGAACCTCCTCCTTTTTTAGAAGTCGGTTAAAAATGTACAGACTCCAGCACATCAAGCTACTACAATCTGTCAAATTTCGCATTAAGGTTCAAGGTTGATTGGGATTTGACAGTTTCGGGTAGCTTGAGCTGCTGGCGTCTGTACAAGCGTTTGCTCCAAATTAATGATTTAGTATTTATATTATTTTTCACAAAATGAAAAAAGCAGTCTATTGAATTTAGGCTTTCAATAACCAATATCTAAGTTATGAACTGCCCAGCTGCTTATGAATGAATAACTTCGGAATATTCTTAGCTATTCAATAAAAATTTCTTTCTCATCCTTTTACTTTTCATTTACTAACAAAATACAATTTATTTTTTCTGCAGACTTTATTAAAGTTCCAACGTCGAATTCCCGTCCATATTTTATTGATTTTATTCCGTACCAGACACAAAGTTAATTGGAGCATGAACTATGTTTATTTGATGAATAAAGTGAGTTCTCCCAATTGTGAAACATGCGGAACGGTTGAAGATGTTCACCATCTACGAGACACGACTAAGCCAAAGAAGGAAAGAGAGACACTGTTGAGTAGAATAAAAGTAAAAGAATATGATATTGGTCCTTATTTTAAAGTTTTAGTGCAGCCTTCACCTGAGATAGCAAACCTACTTGCTGATTTGTTTCGACATTA
This sequence comes from Apamea crenata, assembly GCA_949629185.1. Lineage (NCBI taxonomy): Eukaryota > Metazoa > Arthropoda > Insecta > Lepidoptera > Noctuidae > Apamea > Apamea crenata. Next base: position 4,303,109 of record OX451375.1, read on the forward strand.
ATAATCCTACTAATATTATATACGCGAAAGTTTGTAAGGATGGAGGGATCACCATATAAAAAAAACATTTGGAACGGGGCCCATACAAAATTACCCATTCATCATCTGCCTAGCCTTTTCCCAACTACATAATGTTGGGGTCGGCTTCCAGTCCAACCGGATGCAGCTGAATACCAGTATTTCACATGGAGCGACTGCCTATCTGACCTCCACAACCCAGTTACTGGGTAATACGGTACCCCTTAGTAAGACTGGTTGTCAGACTTTCCATAAAAAAAATTGTCCTTTAATAATATTGTGTGTCGTAACACACTGCGACTAATCTGTCAATCCGTACGCACCCTAATAAAACTATAACAATCGTCGCCACAGTTCTCATAAACGACTTTCCTTATTAAAGATTGTAACTCTCATTGGGCAAGAGTGAAACAATTGACATTGTGCTAATTGCTCAGTACAATTGTGGAAGTACGAATTATAATGTTGCTTTGAATTATATTTTTTACTTTTTTTCCTCTTACAGCTGGTAACTCTGAAGGTTTTACCTGACAGGGTCGGTGCAAAGAGTCGGTAAATAAAAGTGTTATTAGAACTACGATCAGACGTCTAGACGACCTTCTGTGGGGTTGTGTGTTAATGGGTGTAGATACTTGCGGGTAAGGAAAACAGCCAGGTCTTCTAAATAAGGAGATATATTCTCACCATAACCTTAAGATTTCTACTACCTTCTCTATGTCTACTCGTGAGAACCGGTAATTGGCTCTGTGTCGCTTACACAATTGTTATTAATTTGGTTTAGCTGTTGGTTCTCCTACTTATAAATAAATAAATAATCATCGTCTGCCTTTTCCCAACTATTTTGAAGTCGGCTTCCAGTCTAACCGCGTGCAGCTGTATACCGGTATTTTACATGGGGTGACTGCTTAACTGACCTCCACAACCCAGTTACTGGGTGATACGATACCCCTTGGTAGGACTGGTTGCAGACTTTCAGGCTACATGACGACCCGTAACGACTGTCAAAGATAGATATATTCTCACCAGCCACCATCAAATCAATCAAGTTGGCAGGAGCACATGTTCGACCTGTCGCGGCCTGTCCCGTGAGGAAAGTGAACGTGACATTCAAATAAAAATGGCTACCGAGAGCGCACGCTAGTGATGTTCGCACTGACCTCTAATAAACAAGTACACTGGCCTTCATACTATCGATGACAACATGAAGAAATTTGATTTTCGCCATTTTGGCGCTGACAGCAACGTGAGCGCCGGTGAGCGTCCGTGGAACTAATATTTTTGAAAGCGAGTTTTACAAGATGCGCATAATCTCAAGATAAAAATGTTCTAAATATCTCGTAGTAAACCCAAAATACTCAAAAAAGTCTTGTTTCCTATACCTAAATCGTCAAAGATGTGCCAAAACAAATCGACGGCCATTTGCGGCAGTGTGTCAATTTTAATTACGGAGACGCTCGAGCGGCGCTTTGAATCGGCACCAAAAACAACTGTCAATTCATATAGTATATTTAGTCCAGCGTACTTGTTTATTATAGGTCAGTGGATGTTCGTATTATTTAGTTATTTTGTAACATTTAGTCTTGGGATTCCAACACTTTCTTCTTTCATATTGGCACAACAGGTGTATCCAGGGTATAGTTTGCCATTTAGCTCCCAAACATGTAAACCAACAATTAATTTTGATAAAACTTCTTCAATTCCCACACACAAATTTCAGTTTTAGCTACAACGTAACGTAAAAAACTAAAAAAACCGAAATACCTCGTTTGACACAAACTTTGACGGCTTACAAACTTTTAATTAGGAATGGTGGCCCAGTGCAAATATTCTCAAAATGGTGAAGGAAAAAACATCGTGAGGAAACCGGCATGTCCTAGAACCAAAAAATTAAAGATAGGTGACATCTACCAACCCACATTATAGGCTGATTATGCAAACAATGTTTCCACTGCTGGGATACAGGCCTCCTCTCATGGAGAGGAAGTGAGCCGCAATCCACCACGCGGGCCCCGTGCGGGTGGTTAGATGTCACATGTCTTCGAATATCTGGTTCTAGGACATGCCAGTTTCCTCACGATGTTATACGAATCAGCCAGAATACCAAAAGTAAATGAAATTTCTAAAGAGCGATCTGAGTTCAATAGTAACAAGTGTATTTTATTCAAGTAGCCAACTATTTCACACACCTAATGATTATACTTTTGGAACTTATTCGATGATAAATCAATTATAAATCACCAGAACTAACGACAACTAACTAATCGACTGAATTGTGTAACTTTAGTAAGAAAAGCGTAAAAGGTTGTTCTATGCGTAATGCATCACAAAAGAACAAAGTGTACTTTGTACAATTGTGTGCAACGTTTGGGCACATTAGAAGGCGTCAAAAATTGGGCAATTTTAAGTTTATATAAAGGTGGTTTCACACCGGCTAGGCGAGGAGTGAATGGGGTAGGCAAGAATGGAAAGTATGGCAACATTTCAAACACATCTTTGATGTAAAAGGTGATGCGTAAGGATATCCGAGGCGAGAATTCAAACATTTGTTGATACAACATTGAACTTTAGTGCTGCATGAATAGAGTACCTACCTAAATTTGAATCGCGACATATTCGCCAAAACGCCAAACAAATATGAGTTTATGGAAAATAACTTTAATACCTACACAATAAAGTTCAGTTTACGCTACAACTTCAAACATTTTTATAACTTTTTCAATAGTGCTAGTCACTCTGAAATCAACCTAATTCACATTAAAATAAAGTTGATATTTGATTAACTTGAAATAACGTCAATTTGAAACATAAATAAAATTTGAATTTATCTATCTATACTCTACTACTAATACTAAACTAATAATAACGTTAAAGGTTAAAGGAAGGCTATAGGCTATTTAACTTCACGCTATAACCCTTAGGTGCCGAGAAAAAGAAAAAAAATCAGAAAGATCGCTATTAAGCGAAGACGAAGTGACAGCACGGGCAAGTGATGCGATGCAACCGCAGGCAGGAGTTAGTTTATAATATTCTAACTGCGCCCCACGGGATCACCCGCATAAGATTCGATTCCGTGGGAATATCGGAATAAAAAGTATCCTACATGTTAATCCTGGTTATAAACCATCTGTGTACTAAATTTCATCCAAAACCATTCAGTAGTTTTTGCGTGAAAGAGTAACAAACTTACATCCATCCATACAAACTTTCACGTTTATAATATTAGTAGGATAGGATAATCTCACACGCCCGGCGCAGCACAGCATGAGATCACGATATACGAGTACATCTTTCTGAGTGAAACGGTCAGCGATAATTTAATTCTCGCCCATACCATCCACTACTCGCCACGTCGGTGTGAAGCCACCTTTAAGATCTAGAGAGTTGTTACAGTAGCAAGTTATTACAACATATTCGACTGATCTCGTGTTGGTAACATTCGTTTTACACTAATGTATCTATTTCGGCTTCCAATGTGAATACTTGGAAGATTTCTAGATTAATGTAATATCTGGAGAGTTTCTTGCGCCACTTCCTCCCAGCACAAGGACATGGTAAAGAGCGGGCTGTTTGAGGGACTGTCTTATTTAATTTTAATTTCTCAGTCTAATTTGAATATGACTTTTGATTTTGATTTTTTTTTTCAATAGATTTTTACAAAAATAATGTCTTGTCGGATTACTGAGTACACTACAAAGAAGTTTAGTTTTTAGAAATATGTAGTTGTGACTTAACGCCATCAAACACATCATCTGATTATTAACGTTAGATAAAAAGCATTTACAAGGCAGATGTGTATGAAAACACCGGAAGGGGGCGCCGTAGATGCTAGGGCGTCCTCTCCAGGCGTTTTCGGTTACTATAATTCCTTCTAGAATCTAGAAGGATATAGTGACCTTATTGGTGATGTTCATCAGGAAGGTCAAGTGCGTAGTACTCGCAACAGACGTGAAGATTTATGACCGTACACACGAAACGAATAGAGTATGTCAGGATCGTAGCACGGGCGGTGGGATCATCCGAAAGGGTTACCGCTGCCCTGGAACAGAAAGGGCTAAGGAAGGAACACGGGTGGGTTTTAGTCAGTAAGAGTCTGACACTCCCTTCCGCTCCACCCAGAGCGGGAGGGGTCATTTGATGATTTCCCATCCAAAAAAAAAAGTATCGTACCACGGCCCCAATTCTGTATCATTCCCCGCGAAATCTTACCACGTGCAAACCACGTCAATATCGTGTCTGGTTAACGGCAAAGAATCGAAATGTCAACCGCACGGAAAACATGTATTTTGACAGTTCAAACGACGCCATTTTCTCATAGAAAAATAAATAAATGAAAAAGTGTTTATTCGAGAGAATACGTTATTAGCAGATGTCGTGACCAACTAAGGAATTGACTTGGTTTCGAAGTAAAGAATCGGTTAGTGGTCATGGTGAATAAGGGCCTTGGTGGCATTCTGTAGTTTATGCCTACTATGGGAAGACGGCGAGAGTTTATGTATGTATGTATAAAAGCGCTTTTTTACAAAAAAAAAAGTTCCATAAAAACACTACAAAGTGAAAAATAACTTTAATTTCGGAAACCGGTGTCTTTGGTTTTTGTATTTCGTTTTTCACCACCGACTTCCGAAATTGAAGTTATTTTTGACTTTGTAGTGTTTTTATGGAAGTCAGTTGTTTTTTTTTTTTTTGTAAAAAAGTTTTTATTTTTCAATTTTTAGTTGTGAAAAGCAAACGACGCAATTTTATTTACTTGTGTTATTATCCGTAATATGGGATCAATCTGACAGTATATCCTTTCACATAAAAAAATAATTTTTCAATTCGGCTTATAAACAACGGAGTTCTGAGGTAACAAACAAAAAAAAATATACAGTCGTATTGAGAACCTCCTTCATTTTGGAAGTCGGTTAAAAGTACAACATACCTAAAACTTTGTTCTTTATTAAGTTCAAACTCTAAAACTCATTAATTAAAAATAACCTAATTTACATAACTATTAGGTAGGTGTGGAGTAGGTACGTAGTTTTTTTCAGAATGCCATACAAACGTCGGCCCCTAAATCGTTTGTCCACTAGACCATACAAATTATCACTAATTAAAATTCTGGTTCTGATTATGACACCAAACCAAGTAAGTGGCTCGCCTTGAAGTATGCATTGGCATCGTAGGATTCGTAGGTACGTGCGTATGGCCATGTAGACGATCATTTATTTATCTATTTTATTTATATACGTTTTTTTTTAATATTTATATATCAAATGCTTGCTGCACAAGACTTACATAGACACCAAAGCGCCCAACAAACCAGCAACATAACATTTAACTAAAACACTTCACACAGACATTAAACATAGATTTACTGCTATATATAAATATGTCAACTTCCGGCTCCTGAGCAATCAGGGCGTTCAGCAGATTGATCGCCTGGGTTTTGGGCGCATAACGAGCAGTGTGGGTATGCACTGGCGGCGCCGTGAACAGCCGGTCGATTCCGTGAAAATCTCAAGTGAAGTGAGCTTGATGTGAGTTGTCAATAGTGTCAATCCCTAGCATTATTTGGAATGACAGCTCACTCCACGCTCACTTCACCTAAGTTTTCACGGTGAGATGGTAACAGAAACGCACTGCAGGCCCCGCGAGGCACAGGCGCGCGTCACCCGCAGCCGGTCCGGAGAAAACAATGAACATCGAGTAGTGTAGTCGCGTCATCGATCTTATTATAGAGCTTATTATGAACTTGTCATTCCCACTCTTCCCTTGTCAAGGGTATGTTGACCATAGGATTCACAACCTTACCATGTAGTCTTAATGCCCATTATTTTATAAGAAGCTGCATTTTCTCTTTCCTTCTTAATTTCTTAACTATCAAACATGCTCCCATTATGCCTACCCATGTAGTTTCTTCTGCCGTTTCTTGTCTACAAGAAACTAGATTTTAGAATGCGTAATGCAATTCTCTTTTCTTGTTAATGTTTTGATTATCAAAAGGGTCCATTAACCCGTTGAATGCCCACCATTAAAAAGCCATTGTGTCTTGCGTGGATCTACGTTCCTTTGACTATGACCGTATGAACAGCCATCTAGCCTATCCATACAACTTTTAATAGTAGGTAATAGATATCATTCACTTATCTATTCTTATAATTTTTAGGGTTCCGTAGCCAAATGGCTAAAACGGAACCCTTATGGATTCGTCATGTCTGTCTGTCCGTCCGTATGTCACAGCCGCTTTTTTCCGAAACTATAAGAACTATACTGTTAAAACTTGGTAAGTAGACCTATTCTGTGAACCGCATTAAGATTTTCACACAAAAAAAGAAAAAAAACAATTTTTTTTTTCATCAAACCCATACGTATGGATACCCCACACGTATGGGTTTGATGAAAAAAATGATAGGTCTTCAAAAATGATATTGAGGTTTCTAATATTATTTTTTTCTAAACTAAACAGTTTGCGCGAGAGACACTTCCAAAGTGGTAAAATGTGTGCTCTTTGTGAAGGACATCCTTGGTTATTTCGACCGCGAATCGGCGTTGCTATGTTTCGTAAGTATAAAAATGAACATACATAAAAAGTATCACCAAACAAAACATTTTCCGCTGTTTGTCTCAATCAAAACATAAATAATTACCCTTTAAAACCCCATTCATGCAAAAAACAGAGTTAAAGCTAAACTTGATCCCAGTAATTTTAGTAAACTGGTTATGAATGACGCACTTGCTACAAGACCTTACGAGGTCCTGAACCTAAACAGGTTTGAACATGTAGTGAATGTTGTGAATACTGGGTGTATTCTTGATCGTAGAGTATTCATATCAATTTTAAGCCTTGAGACTGCTGAAGGTTATGTGCGATATACATATTTCTGAAGTTGTTGACTCGCCCACAATTAAATTAACTTCGTGCGAATCGCGAAAAAAGAAAAACTAATATTATTTAAAAGTAACGATTCGCCCGTTTCGGATGAGTAAATTCGTGAGAATCGACTCAATCAATCAATCAACTCAGCCTATCGCAGTCCACTGCTGAACATAGGCCTCTCCCAGGCTGCGCCACAACACCGTGTCCTCCACCTTCCGCATCCAGTCTGTCCCAGCCACCTTCATTAGGTCGTCCGTCCATCTAGCTGGGGGGCGTCCCACACTACGCTTGCCGATACACGTTCTCCACTCCAGGACGCGTCTGCTTCACCAGCCATCGGTCCTTCGGCAAACATGGACAGCCCACTGCCACTTCACTTCTGCGAATCGACTAGTAAGCCGAAGAGTCTTCTGTTCTTAATTAATAGGTGCTTTTCATGCTACAAAAATCTTCTATTCTAAGTAAGGAAATAACAAAATCGCTTCTTTTTATGGGTTCTTCCTATTAAAATTTACCTGTTTTTGGAAGACTATTTAAACTAATGACCCCCTTTACGTGACCAGTCACTTTATAGTATGACTTCCTTACATCATCAGTTCATCACCTAAATTACTAGGTGCTAAATCAAAATCAACTATCAGGAAATGGTACTCTATGTATGTGAGGGGCTTCTGGCTAAGTATTAACAGCCGCACTGGTCAATCGATCAGGTTAAGCTACGCTTACCGCGATTGATCGGTGGATGGGTGACCATCATCACATACCAAGACCTCTCCGTGTCTCGGAAAGTACGTTAAGCCGTTGGTCTCGGCTGTCATTCGTGGATCTTTGACAGTTGTTATGGGTCGCCAGTAGCCCGAAAGTCTGACAATTAGTCTTACCAAGGGGTATCGTATTACCTAGTAACTGGGTTGTGGAGACCAGATAGGCAGTCGCTCTCTTCATGTAAAATACTGGTATTCAGCTGCATCCGATCAGACTGGAAGCCGACCCCAACATAGGAAATGCTAGGCAGATGATGATGGTTCTCTATGTAAAACTCCCAAAAGTAGCTAAAAAAAAGTAAGTAAAAGTTCAGATGGCTCAACTTCAAATAATTAACTAATCTGCATTCGCGATTTATTTGCCAAACATGTAAACTAATATGAGTATTTGGAAAAATAACTTTAATTCCTACACAATAAAGTTCAGTTTACGCTACAACATTTTTATAACTTTTTCAACAGTGCTAATCACTCTGAAATCAACTTAATTACCATTTTAGTAAAGTTGATATTTGTTTAACTTGAAATAACATCAATTGGAAACATACATTTGAATAGACCTTAGGTACCTTCTCAGCCAAATCCAGTTAAACTGGAAAACGACTCTATTCCAAGCACAGGCTTGCATTGCAACCAATGCCCTTGCTTCACCCAACATTACCAAGACTTCTACCTACCCAAAGGTAAAGAGAGCATGAACATTACAAGAAGTTTTCTTAACAGATGACCATGATCGAGCGGACATGAGGAAACAGTGACGTCACATCAGTAATAAGCCAACAACTCGTCAAGTAAATAGTAATTTACATGAAGGCCGATGAGATTTGTAGGTAAGGTGATGTACATTGACGGTTTTAGTTGGGGTGAGAGGAGGAGGTGGGAAGTAAAGCAGGAATGGATTTCATTAAAGCAGGCAGGCAGGAGGTATGTGTCGGCTGACAAAAATTAATACCGGAACAGGTGCCAGGGAATTGCCAAAACGCTGCCAACCTTGCATAGTTTAGGCTCCATGAGCTAGTTACTTCACGGTTATAATACACCGTGTTCCGGAGGATATACATAAACTTCGACCAAATGTTCAGACCAAGGAAATAAGCATTTTTAATTATGGACACATTAATGAATTCTTAATTTTTATTAATTTTCATACAAACTAAATACCTTGACGTAAATCACCCGATATTATGTAAATGCCTCTTTATATCTCTTTGTCCGAAGCATTTGATAGATTTGTAATTTAAATTACACTAAGCGACAACATAGGCCAAATTAAGACCTTTTCTTACTGCTTATCTTAATTAAATTTCATTAAATGAAATTACAAATATCTCTCTCCATTATCACGAAGCCTTTTTAAGTACTACTTCCTTTGTTCGATTTGATTTGTAAAAGCTATATAAGCGTTTGCCAAAGTTTATGGATAACTTGAAGAACACGGTGTATATTGGTGTACAGAAACAGCACCCTAATTGCGTAACACACGATCAATCGGAATCGGTTTCATTTTGACAGTTCAACAACATTCATTGCGTTATTTACGTGTTGAGCAGACAAATTTTTCGAACTTATGAAGCAGTGGATTAGCAATTTGCTTCAAAATTATTGAGATTCCGATTGATTGTGTGTTACGCAATTGGGGTGCCGGTCCAGTGGGCGTTTTTTACTTATAATAGAAACTCATTGATGTTTTGTTATATTTTCTAGAATTATTAAAATAAAGATGCTGCAGTCCAGCCTTTATTCAACATCCTTTCATCGACTTCTTCGACGTTCAAGCCTGCCAACGTCTGTATTCCGTTCTACATTTAACCCGTCAGCCTTCAAAGCAAGAGTGAACAGCCCCTGCAGTCTCGACATTTATAGCGATCGCTTTACGACCGAATTCGTTCGCAAAGTCCCGGATTGACAGGTGTAATGTATGGAGGAACAGGACATTCGGTCGCAAAAGCGATCGCTATGAATGTCGAGACTGCAGCCCCAGGCATCTTCTGGGCTTGCCCTTTTCATCGTGGACCTCATCCATTGTAAAATCAAGAGAAGTAAAGATCATGAACATTTCGCAATAAAAAAAATGTCAGTAGCAGCCTGGGGAACCCGGATTAGTTCCCAGTACATGGTAACAGGCTCGCACCTTATTACATGGGACTCGAACATAACTGGTGAAATGTGGGTGTGCTATAGATACACATCTGTCTACCCCTTCGGAGATTACAGGCGTGATGTTATGTAGATGAGAACTCCTATGTACACATCATCATCATCAGCCTATAGCAGTCCACTGCTGGACGTAGGCGTCTCCTATTGCACGCCTCAACTCGATTATCGGTATCAACTCGATTTTCGGCAACTCTCATCCAGCTGCTACCAGCCATCCTGCGAAGATCGTCGTTCCACCTAGCCTGAAAGCGTCCCACCTTACGTTTACCGATTCGCGGTCTCCACTCAAGAACACGTCTTTCGCAACACACACACACATGGACACATTGAGGACACTAACTATATAAAGGTACAAAGTTCACGTCATATGGTCATATTTTAGTTTATTGACTTATGAAATTAGGTATTATGATGTTCCACCATGACGCATTAGTTCCAAGAACGGAGAAAAACAGTATTTAGTGCAGCGTCACGATGATCAAGCAAGTTTAGGACTTGTGTATTATAAACACCGATCATCATTGCGATGTAGGTTCTTTTTAAGCATTTTCTGTATCTGTTCATATGAACGTTTAACGTGTATCGTATTTGATTCTGGGTGAGTCTAAGCGCCAGTTTCTCGAACCAAAATATGTCAAAGAGCAGAAGTGGCACAGTGGTAACGATGGTAACGAGTAATTTACGAGTTGCAGGTCGTAGGTTCGAACCCCGACAGGCACTGGACTTTGACTTTGTGTAAATTATTTCATGACTACTGCTCTCAAAATGGTGAAGGAAGACATTGTGAGGAAACCGGCATTTCCTAGAACCAAAAATTCGAAGACATGTGACATCTACCCAACCCGCATAGGCCCGTGTGGTGGGCCGATTCCTTCTTACAGAGGAGGCCTGTGTCCCAGCAGTGGGAACACTAAAGGCTTATTAAAGGAGTTAGTGTGTCAAATTGAAATAAACTGCTGTGATTGGTTGAATGATTTATCAACAGCCAATCGCAGCAGTTTACGGGCGCTTGATAATTTGTCACATTAACATTGTCTGTCAAGAAACAGTATTTGCGTAACACACTTTCAGTCGCAATCCGAATGATTTTGAAGGATATTGCTAATCCATCGCTTCATATGTTCGAAAAAATTGTCTGCTTTACAACGTAAACAACGCAGTGAATGTTGTTGAACTGTCAAAATGAAAGTCATTGCTACTTTTAGTGAGTTATTTAAGTACCCCGTTGGCCCTAAGGCCCGCTTGCACCACAAATCCAATCACTAACTAAATACATTTAACGCTACACGTACAGTCACGACCAAAAGTATGTATGCACTCGGCTTTTTTCAAAAGCGATTTACTCCTTTATTTTTTAATGAAATTTTATGTTGTTACGAAAATAGCATTTTCGAAGCCTTAGGTTTCTGTAATGTGTCGTATTTCAACGTTGCATTCGTTATTTCACGAAAAAATCGAAATTGAAAGTTGCAAAGTGTTGACATATTGGTGCTCGTGACTGTACGTATTAAAAACACCACTCTGTTACGTGTTACGTCATCTTCAAAAGGTTGTCAGAAACACGACCATGTTTTAAATGTGTTATTTTTGTTGCAAGTGGTTCGAAAATAAAACCAAAGTCATATTTAGCTTTTTGTCAAGTTATTTTTATGAATCAAAATCAAAATCAAAATCAAAAGTCATTTATTCAAATTAGGCTGAGAATCAGCACTTTTTGAACGTCAAAATTACAAAAGACAGTCCCCCAAAAACGCCCGCCCTTCACCACTTCCTAGTGCTATCGCTGGGAAGAAGAAGTGGCGCAACAAACTCCCCAGCAGCACAGCTGTCTGTTCAATTAAAAAGAAAATACGTGATTGGATACAATACTAGGTTACCTAGATGTTCGGTAATTAACATTACAAAACAGAACATAAAATTAAATTATTTGCCATAATATGTCAGCTAGCCACGCCAATATACCAACAAATATAATAAAAACTATACGTACTCAAGCTAAAAAATAATTAATTAAAATGTAAATAAAAAAAAACTTACTACCCAAATAAAAGCCTCCAGGCATAAAGGGCGTGACAGCTTACACATTTATGCATTGCTGGGTTCTAAGACCTGGCAGTAAGCTAATTCTGGAGAAGGAACATAAACATTGTCTTGCGTTAAACTAGGGTGACCAACTATTCTTATCGTCTAAGTAGTCGTTGATGGAATAGTATGCCTTTGAACAAAGGTTGGATTTAAGTTGAGCTTTAAACGCATTAAAAGGCAAGTCTAGAAAAGAAGAGGGTATCTTGTTATAAAAGGTTATACCAAGCCCAACAAATGAGTTATGAACCTTATGAAGCCGGTGAAAGGGGGCACGTAGTTTGTCCTTATTTCTAGTGTTAACACTGTGAATATCACTATTTTTAGTGTACAAGTGTAAATTTTGCCTAATATATAAAATGTTGGCAAGGATGAATTGTGATGCAACCGTGAGAATACCAATATCTTTAAAGAAATCTCTTAGAGAAACTCTGGCACCTAGCTGGTAAATTGCTCGAACAGCTCGCTTTTGAAGGACAAATATATTTTGTATATCAGCGGCTTTGCCCCACAGCAGAATACCGTAGGACATAACGCTGTGAAAATAACTAAAATAGACTAAACGAGCTGTATCAACGTCAGTGTATTGTCTTACTTTCCTGACGGCGTAGGCAGCCGAACTGAGCCTTCCTGCTAGACTTGATATATGAGGTCCCCACTGAAGTTTGGCATCTACTGTTAGTCCTAGAAAAATTGCCGAGCCTACAGTTTCAAGCACCTCTTTATCTAAGACGATGTTGGGTCCTAGGTTTCTAACATTCGGTAAGGCGAACTTTACACATTTGGTTTTCTTGGCATTGAGAACTAAGTTATTTGACGTAAACCAATCTGTAACTATTGAGAGTGCACTGTTTACGTCGTCAAAATCTTGTCTATTCCTGTCTACTTTAAAAATAAGAGAGGTAACATCTGCAAACAGTACAACATCACAGATGCCCGTCAAATGGAATGGTAAATCATTAATGTAAACTAAGAACAAGAATGGACCCAGTATTGAGCCTTGCGGAACACCTAACTGAACTGGTAGCCCGGATGACTTCACACCATTAACATCTACACATTGGACCCTATTATGTAAATACGAAATAATTACGTTGAGAGCTTCGTTTTGGACACCGTAATGACGTAATTTACGCAAAAGCGTGTCATGGTGCACGCAATCAAAGGCTTTGGAGAGATCACAGAAAACTCCAATAGCATTCTGTGATTTCTCCCATGCGTCAAATATGTGTCTCAACAGAGCAACACCCGCATCTGTAGTTGAACGACCTTTTGTAAAGCCATATTGCTCATTATGGAGGAGGCTATTTAAATTAAAATGTCTTAGCAGCTGCTTGAGTATTAACTTTTCAAATATTTTGCTAAATGCAGGTAAGATAGAAATAGGCCTGAAATTGCCAACGTCATTCTTATTACCTGATTTAAATAATGGTATGACTTTACTACTCTTCATGAGGTCAGGAAAAGTTCCTAAATCAACACACTTATTAAAAGTAACAGCTAGATAGGGGGCTACGATGTCTATTATATTACTTATAAGTTTAGTGGAGATGCCCCAATAATCACCGGTGTTTTTAGACTTAAGTGTATTAAAAACATTAACTACATCACGCGGGGTTACATGTTCGAAACTAAATAAGGGACTACATTTAGGTACACTACTGTGCAAAAGGTTTTCAGCTTTAGACGAGGACGAATTTAAGGAGCGAGTCGTAGTTATCGGTATGTTGGCAAAAAACTCATTAAATACCTCAGCTACGTCAGCTGCTTTATTAACTAATTTGTTGTCGACCATAATCTCAAGTAGTTTTTCTTGTTTAACCGATTTTCCCGTTTCATTATTAATAATTTTCCAAGTGGTTTTTACTTTATTAGTAGAATTTTTTATTGTATCGCCTAAAAATTTTGATTTAGCAAAAGCACTAATCTTTTTGAATAATTTTGAATAAGTTTTGACATACTCTAGGAAGGGAGTATCAAACCTGTATTTTTTCAAACCATATAACTCGTATAGTCTCGCTCTACTTTTATAAATACCGGGAGTAGCCCATTGGTTAAAGCCAACAGAGGATCCATTAATGTTGATAGTTTTGGTCTTGAAAGTGGATTGGTACTCTTTTTGCACAACATCAAAAAGGGCTCCATAAATTTCATTAGGATTCTCGTATTCTACTATCGATGGTGTAATTCTATGAGCTATATTATTTTTAAACATTTTGCAACGACTAGCTGTATAAGGCCTGCATTCAAGTTTATGTGGCTTTTTATGTAATGGCATGGGAAAGCTAGCTAATAAACCACAGTGGTCGGACGTTAAGTCAGTTAACACTAATTTATTTTTGGCATCACAATCACTAAATATATTATCAAGACAAGTTGACGAAGAAGCTGTGATCCTAGTAGGTTCAAAAAACAAGTTAATTAAATTATAAGACCTCAAAAGATTGAGAAGTCTAATACTTAATGGAGTAACATCTAAAATATTAATATTGAAATCTCCACATAAAATAATACTTTTGTTATTTGATTTTAACCTATTGAGAGTATCTTCCATTACCGATTCGAAACTAATAAAATCCCCAGAGGGGGGTCGATAAACGCAAATTATAACATATCGCTCAAGTTCAACACAAGACAACTCTATAGTGCGCTCGATTGAAAGATTAACTAAATCTAAACGTTGTTTACATTTCAACTTGTTTGAAACAAGAACTAAAGAGCCACCGCGAATAGCACTTTTTCTCACAAATGCACTCTGTACGGTAAAGTTTTCATCATTTATAAACACTACTTCATGTTCCTTCAACCAGTGTTCAGTCAAACATAACACCTGAACATCATAGTTCTCCATAAATAAACTTAATTCTAGCTCTTTGCCGGACAGACCCTGCATATTTTGATGTACAACATTCAACATATGTGGCTGACCCGTTGTCGCACCTAATAGTTTAAACTACAAGGCGTATCAAAAGTAGTATTAGTATCAGTACTAACAGTAATCGATGGTACACTACAAGTACCAGTGTCACTGTGTATATTGTATGCTAAAAGATTAGCAATTTGTCTCCTACAACTAGGTGGCAAATACATAGTATAATTTGTCAGTTTGTAATCAGTAATGAATTGATTACAATCAAAATATAAAATAGCATCACTGTGACGACAAGTCCTATTATAAATGAACATATTTAAATTATAAATATGCTTATTTTGCTCATCAGTTAAATAATGGGAATAAGGCAAGGCACAAAAAATAAATTTACAATTATTAGTCTCATTAAGATGCAACATCAAATGGACACATTCAATTATGTCCTTTTTTCTTACATTTAAGCTATCCCCATATAATAATATAACAGTTGAACTAGGGTTAATTTTTGTCAATTTGATATTACTAATTAATTGGCTAATACTGGCACCAGGTAAACAATGATTAATTACATATTGTTGCGAGCACTGATTTAACAAGCTACCAAAACCTTGACCAAATTTATCAGAAAAAATATAAGTAGTGTTCATCAAATTATTCATACTATTGCTATCATCACTAATACAGCTACCTACTGGCTGGGCTACTGAGGGTGTGGGTGTAATAAGTTGGGGTCCCTGGGAGCAGGTACAGCTAAAAGAGAGGTTATTTGTCAAAGACTCATACCTCTCCGCATTATACTTGACCAGGTCTGCCAACTCATTAGCCTCCTGCATGCGCTTACTCAGGTCTTGTTGAGAAGCCTCATATTTACTAAAGATATCCTTTAGAGCGTATTCCCTAACAAACAACTCATCCTGAAGGTGCCGAGTGTCTGTGTCATACATAGCATTATATCATAACTATATTCATAACTTCCAAAACGAACAGTTGTTTTGAAGGCTAACCACCTCGGTTGTAAATAGAATCATAAGCTAAAGTTATAGAGCTTGTAAGAGCGCGTTATTTATAGAAACCGGCAAAAATTCAAGACGCCATTCCTGCTGCGATAAAAATTACTATTAAAATGCAACCAAGGTAGGTCTAAATATTTTTATTTGCGTTAAAACATGGTAGCTACATTATGGTATTGGTACCGCTAACTCTGCACAGGGAAACACCGTCTAGATGGATTGGTAGTACGTGGGGGACCCTATGACCTGGTGATTGGAACACCAGAAGCTCGCTCTTCTTTACATTATACCTGAGCCCATGAGCCTCGGCGTATTCAACACATATATATAGCAAGGAGATAATAAATCTAATCAATTTCCTATACCAGACAATTAAACCACCACTCGTGATTTATACCCAGTTGATCGCGCTAGGCTCGCTCCCTATTACATGACCTAAATATAACTGGCGAAATGTGGGTGTTCATGGGGTGTACTATATACAGGCTGGCAGGGACATCGACGCACAAACTGTAACTATGGATTCAGCACATGAGTTTTTTATTACCAACGATAAAATTCTACGCTGGGGGTCTAAATTACTGACCCCTCTGCCTAAACCTTCGGTTATTACCTACACGTGTCATCATCTGCCTAGCCTTTTCCCAACTATGTTGGGGTCGGCTTCCAGTCTAACCGGATGCAGCTGAATACCAGTATTTTACATGAAGCGACTGCCTATCTGACCTCCACAACCCAGTTACTGGGTAATACGATACCCCTTGGTAAGACTGGTTGTCAGACTTTCGGGCTACAGACGACCCGTAACGACTGTCGAAGATCCACGAATGACAGCCGGGGCCAACGGCTTAACGTGCTTTCCGTGGTGGTCACCCATCCACGGACCAACCGCGGCAAGCGTAGCTTAGCCTGATCGATAGACCCGTGCGGCTATTATTACTTAGCCACAAGCCCCTCCAAGGTTATTTATTACACGTGTATGTTATGTAAATAAACTACACAGACATGAGGGGCAATTCTCGTAATTTTAAGAACGTTCACAGTCAGAAGGCCAATTCCCGCAATTAAAAACGTTCAAAACCAGAAGGCCAATTCTCGTAATTTAACTCTGTTACGTGTTACGTCATCTTCAAAAGTTTGTCAGAAACACGACCATGTTTTAAATGTGTTATTTTTGTTGCAAGTGGTTCGAAAATAAAACCAAAGTCATATTTAGCTTTTTGTCAAGTTATTTTTATGAATATCATAACTTCCAAAACGAACAGTTGTTTTGAAGGCTAACCACCTCGGTTGTAAATAGAATCATAAGCTAAAGTTATAGAGCTTGTAAGAGCGGGTTATTTATAGAGACCGGCAAAAATTCAAGACGCCATTCCTGCTGCAATAAAAATTACTATTAAAATGAAACCAAGGTAGGTCTAAATATTTTTATTTGCGTTAAAACATGGTAGCTACATTATGGTATTGGTACCGCTAACTCTGCACAGGGAAACACCGTCTAGATGGATTGGTAGTACGTGGGGGACCCTATGACCTGGTGATTGGAACACCAGAAGCTCGCTCTTCTTTACATTATACCTGAGCCCATGAGCCTCGGCGTATTCAACACATATATACATAGCAAGGAGATAATAAATCTAATCAATTTCCTATACCAGACAATTAAACCACCACTCGTGATTTATACCCAGTTGATCGCGCTAGGCTCGCTCCCTATTACATGACCTAAATATAACTGGCGAAATGTGGGTGTTCATGGGGTGTACTATATACAGGCTGGCAGGGACATCGACGCACAAACTGTAACTATGGATTCAGCACATGAGTTTAGCGTAGCGTCGAAATTTTTCGACGGTTATTAAAAAAAAATATTGTTCTGTTCATTTTGATAGCGTAGGTATTGCACTTTTCTATGAAACAGAAGATTTTTTATTTTTATTACCTACGATAAAATTCTACGCTGGGGGTCTAAATTACTGACCCCTCTGCCTAAACCTTCGGTTATTACCTACACGTGTCATCATCTGCCTAGCCTTTTCCCAACTATGTTGGGGTCGGCTTCCAGTCTAACCGGATGCAGCTGAATACCAGTATTTTACATGAAGCGACTGCCTATCTGACCTCCACAACCCAGTTACTGGGTAATACGATACCCCTTGGTAAGACTGGTTGTCAGACTTTCGGGCTACAGACGACCCGTAACGACTGTCGAAGATCCACGAATGACAGCCGGGGCCAACGGCTTAACGTGCTTTCCGTGGTGGTCACCCATCCACGGACCAACCGCGGCAAGCGTAGCTTAGCCTGATCGATAGACCCGTGCGGCTATTATTACTTAGCCACAAGCCCCTCCAAGGTTATTTATTACACGTGTATGTTATGTAAATAACTAGAAAATTACGAGAATTGCCTCTCTGATCTCAGTCTCAATCTGAGGGGCAATTCTCGTAATTTTAAGAACGTTCACAGTCTGATCTCAGTCTCAATCTGTCAAAAATTCCTCTAATTTCCCTACATTTTGACAAGTTTTTAACATTTGTTTGTCGCCGAGATGAGACTGCGACTAGATTTTGAACGTTTTAAATTACGAGAATTGGCCTTCTGGTTTTGAACGTTTTTAATTGCGGGAATTGGCCTTCGGATCTTAGGCCTACTCACAACAACGGAAGAGTTAAAAACAATAGAGGCATTCCTTTGTAGATCGGGTAGATCCACTTCCAGTTTCAATCGAACAAAAAGCTTACCCTGAATGTTATCACCATTGCCTCGACCCCCACCCTTACAAACCCATTTCAGTTTCTAAACCCGCATGCCGAAAGAACTACCGATAAGGTCATGCACACAGTTTTGTGCAAAAAATTGACATTAGACTGACAGCGCAGATACGTTTGTGCGAAAAGCTAAGAAACTATTTGTTTTACAGTGTTAATATTAGTGAAAAGACTTTGTAGTATTAGCCAAGGTAATAAATGTCACCTATTCATAAGCATTGATCTCTACAGGTGAAGGGAGGGTACATATTTAAGTTTCAGTAGTTCGGTGCTTTGTTAGAACCGAACTATCGCAACTGAAAGTTTCAGTAGTTCGGTCAACCGGACTAACAACCGAACTATTGCTACAGGGTGACTACTGGTCTTATGTGACATGGTTCTAGGTCAGAGTTGTATAGCCTATGGAGCAAGTTGTATGGGGCTTCTGGCCCAGGGTAAGTCCAGTTGTTACTCAATGAAATCTGGGTTTATTTCAAGTATATAATGAAACTAAATTTGACTTTAAAATATAGCGGGGTTTCTTAAAATTTTTGATTGACAGTAAAGAGGCTTTTGTGTGCCATTATGTAACTAATTGTTCTTGATTGCTCGGAAAGCACGTGAAGCTGTTGGTCCCGGCTGTCATTCGTCGATCTTCGACAGTCGTTACGGGTCGTCAGAAGCCAAAAAGTCTGACAAACAGACTTACCAAGGAGTACCGTATTACCACTGGGTTGTGGAGGTCAGATAGGCAGTCACTTCATGTAAAATACTGGTATTCAGCTGCATCCAGTTAGACTGGAAGCCGACCCCAACATAGTTGGGAAAACTGAATGAAATCTCGTTTATTTCAAATATTCAGTTATTACAATCATTAATCACTTTATAGCAGTTTGAAACCTAGCGGAGTTTTACAAATATTTGATTTAACACTTGAGTGACAGCAAATATTCTTTGGTGTGACATAGGTGCTAATTAAATACGTATAGCTTCAGCTTGCGACTTCATCCGCGTCAAATAATTATCTTGTTCCCCCAACCCACCCCGTCGCATTGCATCACCTGCCCGCAGCACGACTTTGTTTTCGGTTAGCATTCTTTCTTACTTTTTTTTCTTTTTGCTCGGCTCCTTAGATTCCTAGTGTCCTAGCCTAATGTTAAACAGCCTATACCTTCCTCAAGAATTGAGCTATCAGATGCAATAAGAGTTTTTCAAATCCGACTTGTAGTTTCAGAGATTAGCGCGTTCAAACAAACAAACTTTTCAGCTTTGATATTAGTACCTATACTCGTATACCTATGTACACCTATGTACATAATTGGTATGGAGTCAAGGTTGCTGTCATGTCAGGGTGACCTATAAAGGCTGATTTTAGGAACCTACTGAACATTCCAAGGTCTTGAAGAGACAACTTAGGGTAAGGGTTACAGTTTTGACAAAACAACAATTTGCAGATAAAATGTGACAAGACTTGGCGTGACATTCTGAGTGACGTGATCTTGAACTAAAGTTAAGTAATTTACAAAATGTAATTACTAAACACCGAGTTGGATTTCATAATGAAGTATAGGATTATGTAGTAATAGTACAGACGCCAGCACATCAAGCTACTACAATCTGTCAATTTTCTTTGATAGATTTTCCACTTTATCGCTAAAGCATTAAGGTTCAAGGTTAATTGGGAAACTTTGACAGTTTCGGGTAGCTTTATGTGCTGGCGTATGTACTAACGATAATAGTAAATAGTTTTAGTAATCTTAAGCAGCATTATTTAATGTTTCTTGTTTAGTATGTTCTACCATGTATTAAAGAACATTAGGGATTCATTTGTTTCTTGGTTCTTTTGAGACACAAAAATATTCGTAAAACCGTGTCTCCTGCACATGTTTTTTCGAAACATTACCTACACAAGAAACCATACACATAAACATTTGTTTTCATACACAAACTGTTCCTGGGAATCAAAATATTTTTAGATTAGTGTCAAATATTCACCGACAATATAACCTTCAAAACCTATGTCAGTTGGAATTAAGCTTTCAAAATGCCAAATGCTACGAGTACCTAGATGTACGCGATGCGCGAGGCGGTTGAAAATGAAACAAACCTTTCCCGTCTTCACCCGCGCGGGGAATGTTTTCCATACAGCTCGGAAAACAAAAACATTGTGTTTTCATACACAAATGTGTATGGCCACGCCTCTTTGTTTTGGCGTTTTTTGTGTAATGTTTCGAAAAAACACGCGCAGGAGACACGGCTTTAGATATATGTATAGGTATGTTTACTTTAAACCCTCATTAATTTTGTTTCTTAATTAGCATACCGAGCCTATAATGTTCCCACTGCTGGGACACAGGCCTCCTCTCTGTGAGAAAGAGTGGGCCGTAATCCATCACGCCAGCCCAGTGAAGTTTGCTAGAGGTCACATGTCTTCGAAATGTTGGTCTAGGACATGCCGGTTTCCTTACGTTGTTTTCCTTCATCACTTGTTGATGAGATATATTACACGAAGTAAACGGCCTGGCTGGGTTCGAACCCGTGACCTACGTAAGTCGGCCGTTACCACTAAGCCATCACTGCACTTATGATACGATTAAGCTACTATGTTAAATGATTCGGAAAACACGACAATACTAACTATAAATTAGTATGCCAACCCGTACCGGGCCCACGCACGCATTGAACTACAGCCCAATCCCCCTCACAGCGAGCAACCTTGAGTCCCAGCAGTGGGAACATTTTATGCTGATTATGTAATTAGGATAATGTGTTTAAAACCAGTATCAATTAGTAATCAATTAATAGCATTATTCATATAACACGTACGCATCTAAATATCTAATTATTAACACGTCCGCTTACATTTAGGTTTATGAGTTGAGTCGTTAATATTGTCACAATGGCGGACGATGGGTGGCCATTTTGGTGACTGCTTTATTGACAGTTTTTGATGCTAGCAATTTTGACAGGAGACTGTTTTATTCTTCCTTTATGTTTAAAGAAAGAATAAAACAGTCTCCTGTACAAATCGCTTGCATCAAAAAAAAAATCTGAGATCTGTGATTTTGCTTAAGTGTCCAGATCAGTGATCTTTATTCTTAACCTTATAAGTCGCTGTTGGTGTTACTGTCACTGACAGGTGTCGCTCTCGTCCTATTAAGGTTGTTGTCGAGTTGCTGCCAGAGGTAAAATAACTAGGGCGGCGGGATCGTCCGAAAGGGTTACCGCTGCCCTGGAACAGAAAGGGCTAACGAAGGGTGGGTTTTAGTCAGTAAGAGTCTGACACTCCCTTCCGCTCCACCCAGAGCGGGAGGGGTCGTTTGATGATTTCCCATCCAAAAAAATGGTAAAATAACTATGAAAGGACGGTAGTTGGAGTAATTTCATCAGCTTTTTTAAGGAAATAGAATTTGTCTAATTGGATGTAAATAAAAACCTATTAAAATTTTATTTTTTTGTTTTAATTACTATTTGTTGAGTATCAGCACGAGCGAGACGAAAATTGCTTCTGTCTAGTTCTGTCATGACAAAAATATTCGCCTGTCAGTAAAAAATGATAGCAAGGCTAATTACATTCTTAAAAAACTATAAATAATTACTTAAATATAATTTAACCAAACTTTCAATTTCTCCAAACGGATACGGAGAGTATGAGCCAATCAAGATGCCAAACCATATACTAAAGTTATCGAAACGCAGTCCAAAATAAAAGCGAGCTGTTGGATTTTAAACTCTCGGCTCATCATCTAAAGTTGAAAATCCCTTTATTAAGTTGCGTTTAGTGTTAGGGAAAACGGGCATTAATCAAGTATTATTTTGAGCCTAAGTCTTATCTTCAGGCTCTGTTTCCCAGACCGGATGAACACAGAAATAATGAGAAGACCAATTAATATTTCAATGCTACAAAGTACACACAGAACCAAATTAATTACCGTGTTTTATAATTACAAATTAACAATGTACTAATTACTTGATAAAAAACTAAGACCTCGCTGGTCTAGTGGTCGCTGCTACTGGGCATGAGGACCTGGGCTGGATTCCAAGGTCAGGTAAACTGTTATTAGTTTTCCATCTGAAACTCAGTGGCAGCCCGGAGTCAGCCTGTAACGTTCCCAACACTGGGACACAGGCCACCTCTCTGTGAGAGGAAGTGGGCCATAATCCACCACGCGGGCCGGTGCGAGTTGGTGGAATCGTGCCGGGTGGATAGCAATAGGACTTAAACATAACTGGCGAAATATGGGTGTGCTATACGTACACTCACGAGCACCAATGTGTCAACACTTGGCAACTTTCAATCGGAATTATTTCATGAAATCTTCGTGGTTCTTTCCTCAAAAGACCACGTGTGTGGACCTGTCTAGTCAGTGCACGCATTTGTCAGTAACGGTGCAGCTCAACAGCTCATGCTCAGGGGGTCTTCTCCGAAGTAGTATCGGCCGAATGTTCGGCCGTTTCCTACTACGAAGTTACCGTTTGGTTCGGTCGGTTCCGATCCTACACTCCTACACTCTTTCGAATATTGACTATGGTCCCGACCCAACTGAGGCGATCGGAACTTTTTTCGCATTTTTCATTAATATTCGGTTCGGCCATGTGTCGGTTCGATCCGAACATTCGCATTTTGCTCTTCGGAGTAGATCCCCAGCTCAGCTCAGTTCAACTTTATAAAACGAACTACCGCAGAATGAAGTTTATGTTTCTCATTCTGTCCGACTATGTTGTACATACATTCCCGTCGTCGATGCTCTCTGAGTATTGATATTATTAGAGAATTAACAAAAACATCAAATTGTTTTATTAAACAACTGGTGACAAGGTGATCATTCTCTTAAATAAAACTAGCTTGGTTTAGGGCTATTTATTCATTAAAATCTGCACCTGCTCAAATTAATGTAATAGATAATAATAAGCAGATGCTTGTTTTGTAATTTACATATTTTGCGGATTTTCCACTTAAGCCAACAAGCTTGATCAATATACTGGATGCTCTTTGTTTACACTTTGTCATGGTTTTTTAATCCAGCTGGACTTTGACAGTCAACATAATTAATTTTGCATAATTATTCATAAAGGATAATCCAGCTAGAATTATGGTAATACGCCCTGTGACTGTTTATTGAAGGCCTATGGTATCTAGTAAGAATATAATATGCTAGAAATTATTATCATCATCTGCCTAGCCTTTTCCTAACTATTTTGGGGTCAGCTTCCAATCTGATGGATCGGATGGTATCCCAGTGATAACGGCCCCAAATTACGAGTTGTAGGTCGTGGGTTCGACCCCAGGCAGGCGCGTAACTTTGTGTAAATAATTTCGTCACCACTGCGCTTTAAATAGTAAAGGAAAACATCGTGAGGAAACCGGCATGTCCTAGAAAATTCGAAGACATGTGACATCTACCAACCCGCACTGGGCCTGCGTAGTGGATTACGGCCCACTCACTCTCACAGAGAGGAGGCCTGTGTCCCAGCAGTGGGAACATTATAGGCTGATTATGACACAAAGCGAATACCGATCTAACGTCCACTATCCAGTTACTGGGTAACACTTGTCAAGATTAGTTCTCAGAGTTTTTGGCTTAAAACATACATACACATATCGTTGCAGATTTATATACTTTACATCATAATCATCACAAGACGCAATGATTGCGTGGTCATCAGATCATCAGACGAATAATTGCGATGAGATGAGTTTTTGTAGAATTCGTGGAAATATGCGTACTTAACCTACTAAAGAAATCATTTGTAACATAGGTACATAACAACACATCACACGAACAGTTTTGTTTTTTTTTTTTTGTTTAGTGTTGCCCCACACTAGGAATTACTCCTGTATCGTGGGTGCGTTTACAAACATTTAAACTCACATACACAAACAGCCAGACCCGGAACAACTACCTGTAGGCAATACAAATATTTGTTCCGTACGGGAATCGAACCCGCGACACGCAGCGCAGCAGTCGATCGCTCAGCCACTGCGCCAACCGTGTCGTCAAACTTGCTTGCTTTTGCTTTTGAAGCAACACTGTATTACTTTTAAATGTAGTAGTATCATACTGATTTATAAATGCAGTATATTTTTCCCGGGTGAGAGATGCACAGAACAGGGAATTACGAGAATTGCCCCTCTGTTTTCGGTCAATCGCATCGTGTAAGTCAAGCCTTGGACAAAACAAATGGTTTGATAGCACATCCTGGTTGAAATTACTTGTGCACAGAAGTTTTAGGTATTTATGTATTGTATATTATAATCATAATCTTCATCGAGCGTGAACTTTTTGGTTATTTTTATAAATTACTAGCTCCGCCCCGCGGTTTCACCCGCATAAGTTTCGATCCTGTGGGAATATCGGGATAAAAGTATCCTATGTGTTATTCCTGGTTATAAACTATCTGTGTGCCAAATTTCATCCAAATCCGTTTAGTAGTTTTTGCGTGAAAGAGTAACAAACATCTATCCATACAAACTTTCACGTTTATAATATAGGAAGTAGGATTACCTACCTACACAAAAAAAAATACATTAGTTTCATAATAGTCTGTAATATACTAATAATAATAGTTTGTCAGGTCCCGTACCTACCTCAAAATGAAAATACGAAATCCTTAAACAGGCTGGTATCGGTAATCGACAGATGCGAAAACAGTAACCATGCACATGATTTTAGGGTAGAAATTCGTCGATTATGAAAAAAAAAAAATCTGCTATTTCAAAGAAAAGTGTAACCTACGCGGTCATATTTTTTTTTTTTAATAACCTACTAAAAATTGAGTCTTATACTGAATCCATGGTAACAGGTAGCGTGTACATGTCCCTGCCACTCTTTATACCTACTTACACTGCTAGGAAAATGCGAAATTTGTAGCAAATATACATAACACGACTTTCGTAGCAAATGTAATTTATAAACTTTTTAAATGACTGCCAAGAAACTGCTTATACAGTCCTACCATACCTATTAACACTGTGATTTGAAAACATTGTATAAACCAATTATTTTGTTTAAAGTAACCGTGGAGTTTCTTGCCGGCTCTTCTCCATAGGAAACGACCAATTGGAACCGTGCACCTAGCTTCTGACGTTTCATAAGTGCCCACGTAGGTTTACGTTTTAATTATCCGTCGAATAAACGAATTTATCGTGTCATGTTTTATCAGATTAAAATCATAAACGTCTAAAATGGCACCCATTTGCCGGAGTTAATTAAATTTATTAAAGTGTTTTTTTTGGTCTGGCAAAAAATACAGGTTTAATAAGTTCTCTGTCTGACATATATAGATAGCTGTCATGAAGATATATCACCTGATAGGTGCCATCATAACTTACAAACGGCTTATCATATTAATGATGATATCAGCATGCCACTGCTGGATAAACAAGATGTGAAAATGAGGGACAACAAGGAACACTCTTTTTAACAGACTTCAAAAAAGGAGGAGGGAGGGATTTTTTTTTTATGCATGGTGCCTCAGAACTCCGATATTTATAAGCCGATTTGCAAAATTATTTTTTTATTTGTAAGGATTTACTTTCAGATTGGTTCCATAGAAATCTCATCAAAAACGGTTCAGTAGTTTGGTTTTTAAACCAAAATTACTGGTAAAAATTACAACTTAAAAGTGAATAATAAAAACATTTTTGCAAAAAAAAACAACCGACTTCCAAAAAAGACACTACAAAGTGAAAAATAATTTTAATTTCGGAAGTCGGTGGGAAACAACGAAAATGAAAACCAAACGACACCAACTTCCGAAATTAAAGTTATTTTTCACTTTATAGTGTCTTTTTTGGAAGTCGGCTGTTTTTTTTTTTTTGAAAAATGTTTTTATTCTAGTAAACAGAAACATACATAAATACACGGCCCTCTTCCCATGAGGGTAGGCAGAAACTACAGAACGCCAACTTCTATGATGTTTACATAATTATACTCCTTCTGCTTCGTTTACGATGCAGAGCTTCGATGTAGCTGAATACCAGTATTTCACATGGAGCGACTGCCTATCTGAACCCCACAACCCAGTACTAGATAATACGATACCCCTTGGTAAGACTGGTTGTCAGACTTTCGGGCTTCCGACTCCCCGTAACGACTGTCAAAGATCCATGAATGACCGCCCGGTACAATGGCTTAACGTACTTTCCGAGGCACGGAGCGGTCTCGGTATGTAAAGATGGTCACCCATCCACAGACCAACTGCGGCATGCGTAGCTTAACCTGGTCGATCGACCTGTGTGAGAATACAGGCATGAAGTAAACGTTATCATCCCAAACTAAATTCAAAATTGATTTGTTTAAAATTGACTTTATTTCAAGTTAAACAAATATCCACTTTATTAAAATGGTAATTAAGTTGATTTCAGAGTGACTAGCACTATTGAAAAAGTTATAAAAATGTTTGAAGTTGTAGCGTAAACTGAACTTAATTAATTATATAAGAATTAAAATTATTTTTCCATAAACTCATATTTCTTTACATTTTTGGCGAATATGTCGCGATTCAAATTATACACTATTTGCCCTACTCAGAATGCACGTCTTGTAGTCGTGCATTCGTGATAGGTCTCATTCAGTTGCATTGTATGTTAGTTTCGACACCACACCGTGAGTCAGAAACTAAAACAATAACAATCTTAGTTAGCACATCTTTGGATTTATTACCGCGTTTAAATGTCTTACTACCGCACTTAGAGTCGGCACTTAATCAATCAATCAACTCAGCCTATCGCAGTCCACTGCGGGACATAGGCCTCTCCCAGGCTGCGCCACAACACCCTGTCCTCCACCTTCCGCATCCAGTCTGTCCCAGCCACCTTCTTTATGATTCTGTGCATTGGGACTTCGAACTTTAGGAACGTGAATGCGTAAACATTTAGGGGTTTATTTATAAACGGTAATTAAAGTTAAGTGACGTTCAAACGTCAAAAATGTATGGTTAAACAGTCGCTAATCACTACTTAACTTTAAGCAACGTTTATGAAAAAAGGGGCTAGAATCTAGAGTTTCTTGTCAATTTTTTTCACATAGAGATCTACGTTTTGGAATGAGCCACAAGCTTCAACTTTCTGGCTAACTGGCCGACTTCTTGGCAATTAAAAAGTGCCTGTAAACGGTTCATTGAAATAAATTCTTCGAGTTTGAGTTCCACATGATCGAGTATTTTAAATAATAAAATATGATCCTTTTAAGTAGAAAAATCTACAGACTACCTATATTTATCATGATTATCATCTTATTGACCTTATATATTTACCTAATTAATATACCTACTTAACTACTTAAACATTTTTACACATTTTTTCTTCTTTTCCTACCACCAACCGGTTATCTCATAATCAAACTTAGTTACGAGTTAATTTATTTTTAATTTATGTCGTAATCAGTCGCTCAGTAGTCAAGTAGTCGGATTGCGTCCTAGAGGTCACGCGTTCGAATCTTTTCCTAATATGCAACGTTATTACCTTGCAATGTTTCGAAAAAAAAACTCATAATGAGCTTCTAATGATTTCCTATGACGAGTTTGGGAGATGATCTTTATTTTTTTTTTATCCAAGGAAATAGGTATCAAGCCGTCAATTATCAATTATAAAAATTGCCTGTATTTTTCGTATTACATTACAATAATTGTGGCATCGACAACAATTATCATTAACGTATCTTGCGTCTTAATGTCCGGCAATTTGTCTAAATGACGGGATTTTTTCGATTAGCAATAACTACAGACGATTAAAAAAAACGTAATGGTCAATCGAAGAATGGAAGGTAGACAACAATGATGATCATCTTAATTTTTCTTATTCCTAATTAAATTCCCACACTAATATAGTAAAAAGAATAATTAATACTCACGGTTAAACCTCCAAGCTTCGAGGACACGAAAACTTTAACTATACAAACTACAAATAACAGCACAACACAACACAAACACTGCGAAATTCTCAATTCGTAAATAAATTAATAAAATTCGCGTTCTTATTACAAAGCCTCCACGTCCGAGCGCTTCGAACGTTGGTATAACACTGAACTTGAAATACGAATCGTGCAACTCCCGCGCAGGTTGGCGCCTTGATTACCTTCGAGAACTTCCTTTCAAAAGCCTACCTTTAGCCCTAGAAAATAGAGTATATAATCGCTTATGTAATAGATGGTAATAAGCAGATGCTTGTTTTGTAATTTATATATTTTGCGGATTTTCCACTTAAGCCAACAAGTTTGATCAATATACTGGATGCTCTTTGTTTAGACTTTGCCATAGTTTTTTAATCCAGCTGGACTTTGACCGTTAACATAATTAACTTTGCATAATTATTCATAAAGGAATCCAGCTAGAATTATGGTAATTCGCCCTGTGACTGTTCATTGAAGGCCTATGGTATCTAGTAAGAATATATGCTAGAAATAAAATTATTATCATCATCTGCCTAGCCTTTTGTGAACTATGTTGGGGTTGGCTTCCAGTCTAACTGGATGCAGCTGAATACCATTATTTTACAGGAAACGACTGCCTATCTGACCTCCACAACCCAGTTACTGGGTAATACGATACTTAGTAAGACTGGTTGTCAGGCTTTCGGGCTTCTGACGACCTGTAATTACTGTCAAAGATCCCACGATTGACAGCCGGGACGCGGCTTAGCTTGCTTTCCGGAGGGGCCTTGATATGTAAAGATGGTCACCCATCCACGGACCAACTGCAGCAAGCGTAGCTTAACCTGATCGATTGACACACGCAGCTTTTATTGCTAAGCCAGTATGTATAGTATGGAAAGTAACCATTGCACAATCCCAACTACAAAGTTTGTCAATCGCCATGGAATCATAACGACCAACTAAATTGGCAAAACTAGACCACCCAATCCTTTTATAGCCATTTATATTTCACCAATCCTCTATATGATACCCTGCCCACCTAATCCAGCACAGTTGTCCATTCTTGGGCACTGGTTAGCCTTTGCAACATGCTCCTAGATAACTTTTGGACATCCCCCAAGGTCTATCCTGAGGCAAGCGTGTCAAGGTATTGTGTGACTTATAAATATATTGGCAATATTGATTGGTAGTGGTCCAGCGGTAACGGCCGCGACTTAGAAGTTGTAGGTCGTAAGTTCGAACCCAGACAGGTGCTTTACTTACGTCTGCAGAGTTTCGCTAAAACTCCTTATTTTTCGGTGATTTCCCAAGGAGTCTCTATGGAATTCTATAGAGCTACTAAGGAACTGGGGCTCCCCTCATTTTATTTACGGAACATTAGTTGTACCCTCCGCTCAACGATTTGACCTTCACTTCAAATGGTCTTGGTGGCAGTTTAACACACGGCACTTTAGTAGCTCTAAAGTGTGTAATTCTATAGAGTTACACACTTGGGTGAATTCCCAAGGAAATTCTGTGGGATTCTCAAGAGCTATTGAGGTACTAGGGGTTCACTTCATTTTATTTTACGTAGCTGTATGTCGTACGTAGCTGTGTCCGCGGCTTTTTGACATTTGAAATGTCAAAAAGCACGAAAGATTTAAAATGTCAAAAAGCACACAGTCACACACGTGACTGTGTGCTTTTTGACATTTTAAATTAATGACAAAGTAGTCTTATTAATTATTATTTGACTTCTTTTCGGTTTATTTCGAAACTCCACCTGCCATAAGCAGGGAGGTTTAATTTTACTTCAAAAAACATCGTTTTAGCTAATATCAAACTGGTTGCTTCTAGAAAAAATCTAACTGGTTGCTAATTTAATTGTAAAATGTGTTATTTTTTTTGCCATTGATTAAATTCTGTAATTACTGCTCACACACTACTGCTGCTGACATATTACTTTTTAATATGTTTTATGAAAATCGTCTACTTTTACAATGTTTGTAAATATATGAGTACTATGTATCTATCACAAAATTAATTTATCTATCATGGCTTCATTTTTAGGGTTCCGTACCTCGAAAGGAAAAAACGGAACCCTTATAGGAACACTCACATCTGTCTGTCTGTCAAGACCCTTTTTCTCAGGAACGCGTGGAATTAATATCAAATACTCAGGTCTACTGACCCTTGGAACTGTGAAAAAATCAAACTTCTAAGCCAACGAAATCAAAAGATACAGCCTTTTATGCCGCAAATTTTCGACACTCGCAAGGGAATCAAAACCTACAGGGTACTTCCCGTGAACTCAGAATCTTGAAATTTGTTACAAAACAACGTCTTATAGCACAGATAAAGGAAAAATTGCGAAAACCGTAAATTTTTAGTTACATCATTTAATAAAAATATTTTTAATAATTTTAAATTGTACGGAAACCCCCGGTGCGCGAGTCCGACTCGCACTTGGCCCGTTTTTATGTATGTTATGTGCCTATTCGAAATAAATGATTTTACTTTGATATAAAAACTGTGCTAATTGAAACAAGTATTAATATAATTGTCTAGGTAATTAGAACACGTACATAATCTAACGTGATGTATCCAAAAATCACATAATTATAATACGTGCTTATTTCTCACTGTCGCAAGGTTGCACTCAAATAAACAATCTTATTTCCGCATTCATAATCGAGTTTTTATGCTGATGTTCTTGTAGAAGCTGGTAGGTTCAAATGTTTTGAACCCTTGTTTGCAAGGTGATCAGCCGATCGATTATGTAAAAATCTCACCGTGAAAAGTTAGGTGAAGTGAGCTTAGAGTGAGCCGTCAATAGTGTCAATCCCTAGCATTAGTTGGAATGATACCTCACTCCAAGCTTACAATTATACAAAATTACAGGAACAACTTGCGACCCACGGATGCTCCTCAGGTTAAAGGGAAAAATTTATAAGTCTGTGATAAGGCCTGTCGTACTTTATGGGTTTGAATGCTGGGCTGTGAAGAAGACGGATGAAAGAAGATTGCATTGGTATGGGCATATGATAAGAAGGGACGAAACGCATGTGACTAAAAGAGTGATGAATTATATACCATGTTGATGGATGATGAGGAAGAGGAAGGCCGAAGAAAAGATGGATAGATTGAGTGAGGAATGATATGAAAGAGAAGGGAGTGAATGATAGCGTGACGGTTGTGACAGAATGGAATAAGAAAACGTGTTGCGCCGACCCCAAGTAACATGGGATAAGGGAAGGAAGGTGATGACTTAATCTTGAGCCTGCCCTACAGGTTTGTTTTACATTTGAAGGTTGACAGTAAACAACATAGTAGAAGCTTGAAGGTCACCAATTTCAAATGAGAAAAAAGAAATCTATACATTATATGAAAATGAATCCCTATCTCCCTTGGTCACGTCATAACTTGAGAACGACTTTACCGATTTCATCCATATTTTTTTTAAAGTTTTCTAATACTTTGTAGAAGGTTCTTACGAAAAAAAAATTAAGAAAATTGCTTCACGTGGACGAAGTCTCGGGCAAAAGCTAGTAGTAAATAAAAGTAACAAAATAAAAAAATAAAAATAAAAAAAATAGAAATAAAATTTTATGTTGTTACGAACATAGTATTTTCGAACCCATAGGTTTATGTAATGTGTCGTATTTCAACGTTACATTCGTTATTTCACAAAAAAAATCGCAATTGAAAGTTGCCAAGTGTTGACATATTGGTGCTCGTGACTGTACCTAAATGTCATCATTATCATCATTATTTCAGCTGAAAGACGTCATCTGCTGGATATAAGCCTCCCCCAAGTGTAGACACATCGACCAGTCCTGTGTTTCTCGCAGCCAGCGGATTGCCGCCTTCACATGTTATATATGTAAATGGAATAGAACATTAATTATGGAAGTAAATTCAAATTTCAACCAATGACTGCTCGTGCACGGACTAATTACGGCAAAAAAACAATGGCACAACAGCACCCTAATTGCGTAACACACAATCAATCTCAATCTGAATCATTTTGAAGGATATTGCTAATCCATTGCTTCATATGTTCAAAAAATGTGTCATGTGTCTGCTCAACAACGTAAATAACGCAATGAATGTTGTTGAACTGTCAAAATGAAACCGATTCCGATTGATCGTGTGTTACGCAATTAGGGTGCTGTTTAATGATTTACCGAAGGATTTAAAGAAGTATGATAGTATACCTACATATTTAAGGCAAAACTTAAGAAACATGTAGGTACATTATGTACCCTGTAACGTCACCAACGCCCAGAGCCAAAGGAAAATTTATGATATTATTATTTATTATTTAGATGTAAGCACTTTGTATCTCATTATAAGTGAACTGTTATTTAAGTTCTTATGACAAATAAAATATCTTTAAACCTAATTATTAGAACATTACATCATTAGGTAGGTTTCGTGTTACGCCATAATCAATAAGACTATTTCAGACACCAATCTACACGGTCCCCACGGACCCACGGTCCCCACGGCCCCACGGTCCCCACGGTCTCCATGATCTGACCAAGATTATGTCTGGACTGTAAAACAGCCTGTCACCTCTGAGTTGGTTTCGATGTTTCATCTTAGCGTAGTTGGATAGGAAACACCGAACTCATCTAGTTTTTAAAAATAATTTATTTTTGCCGTGTAAACGTGTTTGTAATAACTACATACATATCAAGCTATAGGTACATAATATCCTGCATAAGCTGCATTCACATTGTACGAAAATCCTATACAATGTCAAGTAAAACTGGAAATGTATAGCTTGACCGTGTACAGCGCACAAATCTACATCAATCTATCTACGAGTATCTTCTCTAAAGTATAATATAAAAATGAATCGCTGAATGTGTTGCTAAGCGCAAATCTCGAGAGCACCTGAACCGATTTCGCTAATTCTTTTTTTAGAATATTCCTTGAAGTACGACGATGGTTCTGGTTCTTACGGAAAAAAAATGTACGAAAGTTGCATCACGCGGACGAAGTCGCGGGCAAAAGCTAGTATAGAATAAAATAGAATACTCATACATATAGAATTTTTACAAAGGGTGACACAATGGGCGGTCCTTTCGCTAGTCATTATGCTGTATAATCATTTTGCAAGGGTTGTGGACGTCATAAAGTTAGTGGCTCCACGTAAAAATATTCACCTGCATCCGGTTAGACTGGTAGCCGATGCAAACGTAGTTGGGTACAGGCTAAGCAGGTATGGACGAGCACCTATTAAATCCAGTTTGGTGATTTGTTTGTAGCGGTAAGGGGAAGACCCGTATGCTTGTTATGTGGCTTCAATGTTAATTTTACATGAAAAAAATATGACTCATTTCTGTAAATATTCTCAAGGATGCTTCTCTTTTAATGAAATGCAAATTTGAAGTACATATCTATACGAATCATTGAATTTACATAAACACCAATTAATTAATGTTATTTAAGTAACCTATAATGTTCCCACTGCTGGGACACAGGCGTCCTCTCGGTGAGAGGGAGCGGGCCGTAATCCACCACGCGGGCCCAGTGCGGGTTGGTAGATGTCACATGTCTTCGAATTTTTGCTTCTAGGACATGCCGGTTTCCTCACGATGTTTTCCTTCACCGTTTTGAGAGCAGTGGTGATGAAATAATTTACACAAAGTAAAGCGCTTGTCGGGTTCGAACCTACGGCCTACAACTCGTAAGTCGCGGGCGATACCACTGGGCCACCACTGCTCTCCCTCTCTGAGGTCCCCTCCCGTTTTCCGATTCACGATCTCCAATCAAGAATACGTCTACACCAACCGTTATTGGTTCTACCGCTAATACAGGGTCACAGGGACATCGACCCGCAACCTGTAACCATGGATTCAGTACATGATTCTGTAACCCCCTGAGTTGAATTTTTTCAACTATCGCAATCCACTGCTGAACAAAGGCCTCTCCCGATTGTGAGATAACACCCGGATTTCCGCCCTTCGCCGTTTTTTTTTTACATTAGGTTCTCGTGTTCGTGTTTGATGGTGGTTGTGGTTTATTTTTCTAAATTAAAATAATTTATAGGACTGTGCAGCGATTCCCTTACCACAATTTTCATAATACATATCCCTGTTAATGAGGAGAAATGTTTTAAGACTCACTTTAGTTATAAACATCGTGAACTTTTGATCATCATTTATCAAATTAAGATATGAATACAACTTTACTAACGATATTACAACAACTTTTCAGACTATTAATTTGCAATTTTGTTGAAAATAAGTTTCAAGTAAAACATTTTTTTGCTAAAGAGATCTCGTTATCATACATATTTCAAACTGTTATCCACAAAGACCATATAAATTACATAGTTTTTCATTAAAATTCTTCTAACCAGATCACGTACGTAAGATTAATAGCTTTGTCGTGCATTGCCCTTCGCCCTTGTGTTAGACCTAATCTGTCTCAACCTAAATCTTATATATAAAATTCTCGTGTCACAATGTTAGTCTGCATACTCCTCCGAAACGGCTTGACCGATTCTTATGAAATTTTTTATGCATATTCAGTAAGTCTGAGAATCGGCCAACATCTATTTTTTTTTTTATTTTTTTTTTTTTTCAAACCCGTAAGTGATAAGGTATGTCCACCCTAGGAGTTGGGTAGGAGTAGTGTAGGAGTAGAGTAGGAGTAGGGTAGGAGTAGTGTAGGAGTAGGGTAGGAGTAGGGTAGGAGTAGGGTAGGAGTAGGGTAGGAGTAGGGTAGGAGTAGGGTAGTAGTAGGGTAGGAGTAGGGTAGGAGTAGGGTAGGAGTAGGGTAGGAGTAGGGTAGGAGTATGGTAGGAGTAGGGTAGGAGTAGGGTAGGATTAGGGAAGGAGTAGGGTAGGAGTAGGGTAGGAGTAGTGTAGGAGTTGGGTAGGGTAGGGGGTAGGACACCACGCGAACGAAGTAGCGCCGGGCAGCTAGAAATAATTTATATGGCAAAACAACGTTTGTCGGGTCAGCTAGTAATAATATAAAATACATAACAATAAATAATTTATATAAATCAGCGCCATCTATTATCGAATGACCAAATTAATTATGCAAGTTAAAGCCTGTACGGCAAAGGTTCTGTTTTAAATAGTTTTGTTTAGCGCCATCTATCTTCAACCAGCCTAACCAAGTAGCAGAGGTATTTAAAATCAGTGACAAAGAAAGCCTCAACTAACTTAAATTGTTCCTTTACAATCCAACAGATGGCAAAACATGTTCTTTTAATCCTACATTTTCAGCATCCTTTTACGGCCGTTCCCAATAACCTATCTATCACCAGTTTTGACCTACTAAAGATAGAAAATTCTATTTATCATCGGTTTTGATGTCCCAATATAATACTGATGGTTAGGACAACTAACCGCCATACGCTAACTATCGATGGGAGGGGCTATCTCATAGTGCAGATAGATATTTCTATGAAATTGCAACATTATGCGTCCCAATAATATTTTGACAGCTATCCGTCAGTGATGTCAATACTAAAGATAACCAAATTTGTCAATCCGTCGAATTGCAGGGATATGCATTGTTTATTCAACTAATATTTGCTTGTTATCACCTTATTAGCTTCAACAAGATCAATAAGCAAGGCCACCTCATCCTTGGCTAAAGGTACACCTTTTGTCTGAAAACAAAACAAATATTAAATACAGGGTTGATCTTAATTACATGTAGAGAAAGACGAAAAAAATATCAAATTGTTCCGAGGTTTAGTTTGCACTGTAATTTACTAAATGTCATATAAAAGGCCTCTGTCACTTAATAGGAACGTATATAATAATGTCTGGTAATACTTACAGTGCTCATTATATGTAAAAAAATAAGCAGAATTCACTAGACAAACTTGATAACACAACAATAATAGCGGTAGCGTCTGACGTCTCTACGAGTTGAAACTTGAATTGACACTTGACTACGTTTCGTTCTTCCTTTTTACGCGTGCAATATTTGTTCGCTAAAATAATGTCAATGAAACAGATCACTATGATTACCAATCTTATTTTAGCATAAAAATATCACCAATGCTATAATTTGATCAATTTGTATTGTTTTACGAAAAAGTTATATGAAATAATATTTGTTTAAACGTTGTTCTTTTTTGTAGCTTTTGTAGTAACAAAACGTATGGGAGGGCTGGATAGCTGAGCTTAACTACCGATGTCGAAGCCTCAATAGACGTTATCGTCACTTGTGGGACGTAAAATAAGGATAGATAGAAGTCTACTATTTATCGTTCATAACAAGATACCGCTTACTGAGGATAGGTTATTGGGAACGGCCATTAGACGCGAAAGTTTATAACGATGGATGGATGTTTGTTACTCTTTCACGCAAAAACTACTGAACGGATTTGAATGAAATTTGGCACTCAGATAGGTTATAACCAGGATTAACACATAGGATACTTTTTATCCCGATATTCCCACGGGACCGAGACTTACGCGGGTGAGACCGCCGGGCGCTGCTAGTACCTAAATAATCTTTTCATGATCTTTTTATTGTTTTCTTTTTTGGTCTAACTAGCCTCTTTGTTAGTAACGTTTTCTACCGTTCATCCTCATGACTACATACCTACTGGGATACAGTAGTTATCTGTAATACATCGGCCGGTAAGTTAAGCAATCTTGCACAGCATTTCATTGGAAGAGCCCAGAAGAGCCGAT
The DNA here is from genome assembly GCA_949629185.1 of Apamea crenata. Lineage (NCBI taxonomy): Eukaryota > Metazoa > Arthropoda > Insecta > Lepidoptera > Noctuidae > Apamea > Apamea crenata. Next base: position 4,340,153 of record OX451375.1, read on the forward strand.
CTTCCTTCGAAAGTGCCACTAATTAATAAGCGCAAGTGCACATGAAAATGAAAAACAATGTAAATGTTATAAACAAATTTTGTTTGCAATATTGTTAACTTTGTTTTAGGATAATAGATACCTATATTAGTTAAGCTCTGTTAGCTTGTCATTTAATTTTTTAACAAAAATTCAATTGTTATTTCGTATGCCTATTTCCAATGATATTTGAACGCCGTTAGCGGTAAAACATAGAGATCTCTGTACTTCTCATGTTACAACACCTATTTTTGCACTTATTACCATACATTCTGATAATAGTACTTATATCAATCAAAATCAAAAGTCATTTATTCAAATTAGGCTGAGAATCAGCACTTTTCGAACGTCAAAATTAGCAAAAGACAGACCCCAAAAACGACCGCCCTTCACCACTTCCTAGTGCTATCGCTGTGAAGGAGAAGTGGCGCAACAAACTCCCCAGCAGCACAGCTGTCTGTTCGGTTAGAAAATACTTGATTGTATACAATAATAGGTCTGTAATAATTAATAAATATGGGCCTCGACCAACGGGTTAGTCTCTCTCCTAATTAATTTATTTAGCTTACATGCACATTACAGAATTGAATCCCAAGATGTTGTACAGAGCAAATTGCAAACTAAAAAGTGACATAAAACATACTAAAGTACTCGTAGGCTGGGCAGCGGGATCGTCCGAAAGGGTTACCGCAGCCCTGGGACAGAAAGGGCTAAGGAAGGAACAAGGGTGGGTTTTAGTCAGTAAGAGTCTGGACACTCCCTTCCGCTCCACCCAGAGCGGGAGCGGTCATTTGATGATTTCCCATCCCAAAAAAAAAAAAAAAGCACTCGTAGGCTAGGTAAAATACAATAAAAAAAAATATATACACAAGAAAAATCAAACACAACACAATAACACTTGTAAAATAAACAAAACGTAATCAAGTGACAAAAAAAAACTACCAAACTATTAAGTCACACATCTTCCACAAAATCCATCTTCTCACAAATCCTTAAACATTCCCGACACAAATCTGTCCATCTCCCGGCAAACAAGTCACACTCCGGTGTTGATGTCAGAACTTCAGAAGAGCATTGAGCATAGTGAGAAATCTATCTAAATTAATCTATTTCCCAACTCACACATGTCTTTTTAGAGTTCCGTACCCAAAGTGTAAAAACGGGACCCTATTACTAAGACTTCGCTGTCTGTCCGTCCGTCTGTCTGTCACCAGACTGTATATAGCTAGACAGTTGAAAGTTTCCCAAATTATGTATTTCTATTGCCGCTATAACACAAATACTAAAAACAAAATAAAATAAATATTTGAGGGGGGTTCCCATACAACAGACGTGATTTTTATAGATAATGGTACAGAACCCTTCGTGCGCGAGTCCGACTCGCACTTAGCCGGTCTTTTTTCCATGCCTACGTATCTCTGGGCCTCTCTATTATCAAATGGCTTCAAAGATGAAGAAATATTTGTACTTGAGATTCAGTCCATCTAAATAATAGTTTTAATATTCCGCATATCTATGATCTATTGCTCAATAACATGAAACGATTTGATTGAACTGGTTTTATTTCGCTAATTTTAGAGCCCTGCTGCGATTATGTGGAATATTAATTGCTGATTAGGGATAAGAGATTAAACATTTTGACCACCTGATGTCGTAAAAATAGGAAGATACTCGTATTGGTGCGACATCTATATTTTTTTGAACTTACGGATATCTTGTTGCATAGCATAAGCATAATCCGCCTATAATGTTCCCACTGCTGGAACACAGACCTCCTCTCTTCAAGAGGGAGTGGGCTGTAATCCACCACGCGGGCCCAGTGCGAGTTGGTAGATGTTTGATTATTTTTAACCGACGAAAAAAAACGGAGGCGGTTCTCAAGTCGACGCGTATATATATTTTTTTTTTTAAACATTCACAGCGGTTATTTGTCCCTCTCACACACCCTCTTATACAGCTACAACTATTATTAACAAATCCCTAGTTCTAGTTTCATTATTATTAATGTTTATGTCTAGTTTCTACTTAGAAGTATAACAAAGTTGTTATTGGAACTCAGTGGTCTTTCGCTCCCTAATAACTGCGACACAGTTACTAAACTAACGCAGTATTAACGTACACAAAAATTGTAGTATGTTTTTGTTCCAATAAAATATTTGAATTTGAATATTTCCAACATCTATGCAACAAGATGTACAGACGCCAGCACATCAAGCTACTACAATCTGTCCTTGAATAGATTTTCAACTTTATCGCTAAAGCATTAAGGTTCAAGGTTTATTGGGAAAATTTGACAGTTTCGGGTAGCTTGACCTGCTGGCGTCTGTATGTAAGTTAAAAAAATATGAATGACACGTAATCAACTATGGACGTTAAAATCTCGGAAACGTGACACTTTACGGGGTTTGTTCTCATTATGTTTTCTGTTTGCATTGATGTCAGCTATAGATTTACATAAGTTTCATGCATGGCCTCCATTTTGAAAAAAAAAAACAAAATGGTGGACAGGTAGGTACGCCACAGACCTTCAAAGCACACTCTTTGACATTTTAGCGCCTTTATGACGTAGCAGTAAGGGTTTTCGTAGTGAAAATGATACGGTTGATTTGCAGTTCGCTGTACCTACCTGCTTTATGACATGTTGGTAGACAGGTCATGTACGCTTCGGATTAGAAAATTCCTCCCAACACCCGTTGTAGGTCAAAAAGGGCACAGTGGTTACGGTGGTAACTCGTTCAGAAGATTTATTTTTTTATTGCAGACAAGCTGGACCCGCAGTTTCACCCACATAAGTTTCGATCCTTTAAGTATATCGGGGTAAAAAATATACATTGTCCTAAACCAGGTCATGGTCTTACCATGTGCCAAATATTATCCAAATCCGTTCAGTTTATTATTATACACTAGCTGTGCCCCGTGGTTTCACGCGCATAAGTTTCGATCCCGTTGGAATATCGGGATAAAAAGTATCCTATGTGTTAATCCAAGGTGTCAGCTACGTCCATACCAAATTTAATAAAAATTGGTCCAGCCGTTTGAGCGTAAAGAAGTAACAAACATACAAACACATACACACACTCACAAACTTTCGCGTTTATAATTTTAGTAGGATTGCACAAGACTTATGAAACGTCAGAAGCACGGTGCAGCTCGGTCGTTTCCTACGGAGATGAGTTGATATGAAACTCCACCAGAAGCTAGGAAAACAATCATAATCAGTCTTTAATGTTCCCACTGCTGGGACACAGACATCTTCTCTGCGACTGACTGACATAGTGATCTATCAACGCACAGCCCAAACTACTGCACCGGACGGATCGGGCTGAAATTTAGCATGCAGGTAGATGTTATGACGTAGGCATCCGCTAAGAAAGGATTTCGATCAATTCTACCCCCAAGGGGATAAAATAGGGGATGAAAGTTTGTATGAAACTTTGTCAAACTATACTTCTTAACGCGAGCGAAGCCGCGGGCAAAAGCTAGTAGTCTATAATCTGCCACGCGGGCCCAGTGTAGGTTGGTAGATATCACAATGTCTTCGGATTTTTGGTTTTAGGATATGCCGGTTTCCTCACGATGTTTTCCTTCACCGTTTTGAGAGCAGTGGTGATGATTTATTTACACAAAGTAACGTGCCAGCTTGGGTTCGAAACCCCGACCTACAACTCGTAAGTAGGGATCGTTACCACTAGGAAACAAGAATTCCTGCGTAATGAAAATCTGTCATATCACTGGCTACCTACTTATGCGCATAAAAGTTGAACATAAAGTATGTTCACTGCTCAGACGGCATTATATAATTATTTTTCGCAATAGTCTTTTGAAATCGAGACTTCCGCAAGCATGAGCAGTTTCATTTGACATTCATATTGTTGATATTTGGAGTTTGAACCCAACTCCACTATTATTTAAATGTTAATAAGTAATCTCGTGGTCTTGTGGTGGTCCTATCATTTTGGCCATAATCGCCAGTGCACGATAAATGACAATAATGTTTATTTCTGCAAGTTGGTTTATACAAAAACTTTTACAGGTCAATAACATTTCGAAAACTATTCTGGAAGTGATTGAATGTGGCATCGGTGACTGAAAAGTTATGTGGAAATCGGCTGTCATGGTATGGGCATGTGATGTGGAAGAATGAAAGATTTGAATATGGTATAAGAGTATGGGAAGACCAACGAAAAGATACTGTTAAGATATTTTAATATATTTCTACTAATTTAAAGTGTGAGGAAGAGTTACTTGCCCGTTCGAGAGATCTAGGTTATGGAATGAGCAACCGGCTTCAACTTTTTGACTTTGTCAGTCAAAAGTGCCTGTAAATGGTTTCATTGAAATAAATACGTTGAGTTTGAGTTTGTTTAGGTGGATATTTTTGGAGAGCATCTTCAAAATATTAATTTAGGTACTTATCTAAATTAATATTTTGAAGATATTCCTCCAGCGTAGGTATCGGATGATAATCAATACAAAACATCCAAAAGCCGGTCATGAAACGAGTTCTTCTAAAGGTATATAAGGTAAATAATCTAAACTTGAAATAACTAGTTACGTATTTAAAAATTCAACAAACAAATAACCGCAATCAGGTTTTTTTTTAATATTTAATCGAGTTAGTTTGGCTCTTAGCCATACCAGACACCGGACTACGAGTACCTGAACGACTCGTTCTTTCTTTCTTTCTTACCATCTCCATGTATACAGGATGAAAAAAGATCAATCTTCGCCGCAGTCTCATCTCGGTTGCTTTCCGAGAGGGGTCTAGAATCATGTGCTGAATACAGTTAGTTACAGTTTGCGCGTCGATTTCCCTGCCACCCTGTATCAAGTTAGTCGCGCGGATAACTCTGTTTGCGCGATGTAACATTTGCGTGACATCTGAAGGCCAATTCTCGTAATTTTAAACGTTCAAAATCTAGTGGCAGTCTCATGTCGGCGACAAAAAAATGTCAAAAACTTGTCAAAATTTGGGGACATTAGAAGTATTTTTTGACTTTTGATTTTTGAGATCAGCACTGTGAACGTTCTTAAAATTACGAGAATTGTCCCTCAGGTGTAATCCGTAGTTCACATGTCGGATAGATGTCGTCACAACTTAAAAAGGTTCCTACAGTCTTCAGATGACTTTGATTTAAACAAAAGCTGCGTCATTTTGCTCGGGCACCAAGGTCGATCAAAGGTAAGGACCACTAATACTATGTGCATTCATTTATTGTACATAAAACTTATATATTTCATTGTCAAAGCATATTACCATTTAAGTCCTCTACAAGGACAATAAGCAAATACATAATAAAATAAATAACTAAGTACCTAGTCACTTGTAAAAATAACATTAGGTACATATTACAAAACTTTATTAAGATTTTCCACTCACATAAGTCATCTGCCTAGCTTTTGCTAAACCATGTTGGGGTCGACTTCCTCCGTGCCTCGGAAAGCACGTAAAGCCATTGGTCCCGGCTGTCATTCGTAGATCTTCGACAGTCGTTAGGTAGTTTTCCACTTTTGCTCGTGACTTTTCCTATCCGGTCAGCTATGTAGGCTGAAGTGGGCTTGGGCGGGCCATATTGTGGGATGCATCGGGGCAGATGGGCCAGAGTCATCACGCGCTGAGAAACAGGAGGTCTTCTCTCTAAGTCCGTCAACGAAGATACGGGCCCGAACAAAAGTAGTTGATCCGTCAAAACTGGGTCGAATTCAATTTTTCAGATATTGGGAGTAAGGACAACTGTCACATTGTGTTGTCATTTATTCTTATTTCGGGCTCCGAACTAATTATATGATCGTTACTGATATGAAGTAGTAAACGCCCATAGCTTCGGCTGAAACTACGGATTTCGTGCTTCGGGAGTAGCCCCCTGGAGTAGTCACGCAATGATGGGAGCCAGAAGACGGGCGTTGTCACCGAAGAAGGCCAAGGAAACGCTCCTTCTTCTTGGCGTCGCTGGCATGACTGAATTTTATATCTTGTTGTCCCAAAACTTTGCCACTTCCATTTCGTCATCAGTGGCAGCGCAGAGGTCACTTGGACTGTACTGCCGTCCACAAGCTAAAATGCCGTTATCCAACAAAATCATATTTCGAGTTATGGACAAAAAAGCGCGGAAAAATAAGAAATGGATGCCATTTCATAACTATAAGTCTAATGCGAGAGTTACCGTTATCTAAAAATAGATCTAGTTTTGCACCTTCAAATAGCCATAATTCCGCTTCATAGATTTTTTGCGTTTTAGTTTAGTGTTTTTTACAATTTACAGTTTATGCAACCACGGCTATAATGCCGCTAAATACTTTATTGTTGTTATAGCTAAGCATCATGACACCGAGAAAAAACACGAATGTAAAACCTTAATGCAGCTAAAGCCACTTAGCCGCACTTAAGACTAGTAGGATTTTTCTAGCATTGTTTTTTTAGGTTGATTACATTTCTGAAATGCCGCTAAATACAAAACATTAAATAAAATGCTACGGCGTTTTAGCTTTGAAACCAAGGTAGTTGAGGAAATCAAATACTCGTAAAAAGGTTGTTACCTACAGAAATAAAAGAGCTTATTCAGACATATATAAATCAATCATTTAATGTGGGGATAGTAGGATAGTAGGAAGTATCATAGTAGGATAGTAGGAAGTAGGAGGTAGGGGGGGGGATAGTAGTATAGTAGGAAGTAGTATAGTAGGAAGTGGTATAGTAGGAAGTAGTATAGTAGGATAGTAGGAAGTATCATAGTAGGATAGTAGGAAGTAGGAGGTAGGGGGGGGGATAGTAGGATAGTAAGAAGTTTCATAGTAGGATAGTAGGAAGTAGGACAGTAGGAAGTAGTATAGTAGGAAGTAGTATAATAGTAGGAAAAAGTAGGGTAAAGAAGTATCATAGTAGGATAGTAGGAAGTATCATAGTAGGATAGTAGGAAGTAGTATAGTAGGAAGTAGTATAGTAGGAAGTATCATAGTAGGAAGTAGGAGGTAGGGGGGGGATAGTAGGATAGTAGGAAGTAGGAAGTATCATAGTAGGCAGTAGGAGGTAGGGGGGGGGGGATAGTAGAATAGTAGGAAGTATCATAGTAGGATAGTAGGAAGTAGTATAGTAGGATAGTAGGAAGTAGGATAGGAGGATAGTAGGAAGTAGTATGGTAGGATAGTAGGAAGTAGGAGACAGGGGGGGGGATAGTAGGATAGTAGGAAGTATCATAGTATGATAGTAGGAAGTAGAAGGTAGGGGGGGGGGATAGTAGTATAGTAGGAAGTGGTATAGTAGGAAGTAGTATAGTAGGATAGTAGGAAGTGGTATAGTAGGTAGTAGTATAGTAGGATAGTAGGAAGTAGTATAGTAGGAAGTAGGATAGTAGGAAGTATCATAGTAGGATAGTAGGAAGTAGTATAGTAGGAAGTAGTATAGTAGGATAGTAGGAAGTAGTAGAGTAGGAAGTATCATAGTAGGATAGTAGGAAGTATCATAGTAGGATAGTAGGAAGTAGGACAGTAGGAAGTAGGAGGTAGGGGGGGGGGATAGTAGGAAGTAGGACAGTAGGAAGTAGTATAGTAGGAAGTAGTATAGTAGGATAGTAGGAAATAGTATAGTAGGAAGTATCATAGTAGGATAGTAGGAAGTATCATAGAAGGAAGTAGTATAGTAGGATAGTAGGAAGTAGGATAGTAGGATAGTAGGAAGTAGTATAGTAGGATAGTAGGAAGTAGTATAGTAGAAAGTATCATAGTAGGATAGTAGGAACTATCATAGTAGGATAGTAGGAAGTAGTATAGTAGAAAGTATCATAGTAGGATAGTAGGAACTATCATAGTAGGATAGTAGGAAGTAGTATAGTAGGATAGTAGGAAGTAGGATAGTAGGATAGTAGGAAGTAGTATAGTAGGATAGTAGGAAGTAGGATAGTAGGAAGTATCATAGTAGGATAGTAGGAAGTATCATAGAAGGAAGTAGTATAGTAGGAAGTAGTATAGTAGAAAGTATCATAGTAGGATAGTAGGAACTATCATAGTAGGATAGTAGGAAGTAGTATAGTAGAAAGTATCATAGTAGGATAGTAGGAACTATCATAGTAGGATAGTAGGAAGTAGTATAGTAGGATAGTAGGAAGTAGGATAGTAGGATAGTAGGAAGTAGGATAGTAGGATAGTAGGAAGTAGTATAGTAGGATAGTAGGAAGTAGGATAGTAGGAAGTATCATAGTAGGATAGTAGGAAGTATCATAGAAGGAAGTAGTATAGTAGGATAGTAGGAAGTAGGATAGTAGGAAGTAGTATAGTAGGATAGTAGGAAGTAGTATAGTAGAAAGTATCATAGTAGGATAGTAGGAACTATCATAGTAGGATAGTAGGAAGTAGTATAGTAGGATAGTAGGAAGTAGGATAGTAGGATAGTAGGAAGTAGGATAGTAGGAAGTAGTATAGTAGGATAGTAGGAAGTAGTATAGTAGAAAGTATCATAGTAGGATAGTAGGAACTATCATAGTAGGATAGTAGGAAGTAGTATAGTAGGATAGTAGGAAGTAGGATAGTAGGATAGTAGGAAGTAGTATAGTAGGAAGTAGGATAGTAGGAAGTCGGATAGTAGGAAGTAGTATAGTAGGATAGTAGGAAGTAGGAGGTAGGGGGGGGGATAGTAGTATAGTAGGAAGTAGGAGGTAGGGGTGGGGATAGTAGGATAGTAGGAAGTAGTATAGTAGGAAGTAGTATAGTAGGAAGTATCATAGTGGCTCAGAGTGGCTTTAACATAGTATCAAATTGGCTTCGTATGAATCTACTAACATTAAATGCAGATAAAACCAAGTATATTCTATTTAGAATGAGAAACACTAATATACCACTTACTAACCATACCATTTATGCACATAACTGTACGACAGACGCTGACGCTGCTTGTTCGTGTCCTACTCTAGCTAAAGCCGATCACATGAAATATTTAGGTGTCACAATTGACACAAATCTAAATTTCCGTAAACACATTGATTTGCAATGTACTCGAGTTCGTAAACTCATATACATCTTTAAAAATTTACGCCACATTGCTGACTTTAAATTAATTAAACAGGTATATTTAGTTTTGTGCCAATCTGTACTTACATACTGCATAACTTCATGGGGCGGAGCTGCAAAGTCTATTTTACTCCCTCTAGAACGTGCTCAAAGAGCAATTCTAAAGGTAGCCACCTTTAGGCCTTTCAGGTTTCCTACACACCAGCTATACATTGCTTGTGGGGTGCTAACAGTACGCCAATTATTTATACTGCACATTACATTACAGCAGCACGTTGAACTCGCTTTCAAGCCAGTACCTTCTGACAAGAGAAGGAAGGATTTGGTCTGCATAAAGCCTCGAACTAGACATGCCTTTGTAAACCGATTCTATGTCTATTTAGGACCCGAATTATATAATAAGCTCAATAGAGTACTTAATATTTATAGTGCCAGTTACAAACATTGTAGCCTGAAGATACGCGAATATTTGGGTAAACTTGATTACACAGACACAGAAAGACTTCTAGAAGTAGTTCAATAATTATGTAATTATTAAATTGGTAATTTTTAATTTGTATTTAGTACCTACTAGAAGTAGGACATTATTATTTAAAAAATAACTAACTATGTATGGACAAATAATCAGCTGATCGCTTAGTATGGGGATGGCCTGAAACACAGGTTTTTATTAACCTAGCTCAGGCAGGTCGCCACAAGTTATAATGTCAGTACCAAAGCACTTTTCATAGGTAATTAAAAACGTATAAATTAAACTAGCTTTATATTAGTATTTAAGCCAATCTGTTAAGAACTTGGTACTACTAAGTATTTATAAGTTTGTAAATGTATTACTTTGTAAAAGGACCTAAATAAAATATTATTATTATTATTATTATAGTAGGATAGTAGGAAGTAGTATAGTAGGAAGTAGGAGATAGGGGGGGGCGGATAGTAGGATAGTAGGAAGTATGAGGTAGGGGGGGGGGATAGTAGTATAGTAGGAAGTAGTATAGTAGGAAGTGGTATAGTAGGAAGTAGTATAGTAGGATAGTAGGAAGTGGTATAGTAGGAAGTAGTATAGTAGGATAGTAGGAAGTAGTATAGTAGGAAGTGGTATAGTAGGAAGTATCATAGTAGGATAGTAGGAAGTATCATAGTAGGAAGTAGTATAGTAGGATAGTAGGAAGTAGGATAGTAGGATAGTAGGATAGTAGGAAGTGGTATCGTAGGAAGTAGTATAGTAGGATAGTAGGAAGTATCATAGTAGGATAGTAGGAAGTAGGAGGTAGGGGGGGGGATAGTAGAATAGTAGGAAGTATCATAGTAGGATAGTAGGAAGTAGTATAGCAGGAAGTAGTATAGTAGTAGAGTAGGAAGTAGTATAGTAGGATAGTAGGAAGTATCATAGTAGGATAGGAGGAAGTTTCATAGTAGGATAGTAGGAAGTATCATAGTAGGATAGTAGGAAGTAGGAGGTAGGGGGGGGGATAGTAGTATAGTAGGAAGTAGTATAGTAGGATAGTAGGAAGTAGTATAGTAGGATAGTAGGAAGTTTCATAGTAGGATAGTAGGAAGTAGTATAGTAGTATAGTAGGAAGTAGGAGGTAGGGGGGGGGGATAGTAGGATAGTAGGAAGTAGTATAATAGGAAGTAGTATAGTAGGATAGTAGGAAGTAGTATAGTAGGAAGTATCATAGTAGGATAGTAGGAAGTATCATAGTAGGAAGTAGGAGGTAGGGGGGGGGATAGTAGTATAGTAGGAAGTAGTATAGTAGGAAGTAGTATAGTAGGAAGTGGTATAGTAGGTAGTAGTATAGTAGGAAGTAGGATAGTAGGAAGTAGTATAGTAGGAAGTAGGAGACAGGGGGGGGGGGATAGTAGGATAGTAGGAAGTATCATAGTAGGATAGTAGGAAGTAGGAGGTAGGGGGGGGGGATAGTAGTATAGTAGGAAGTAGTAGAGTAGGAAGTAGTATAGTTGGATAGTAGGAAGTAGTATAGTAGGAAGTTTCATAGTAGGATAGTAGGAAGTTGTATAGTAGGAAGTATCATAGTAGGAAGTTTCATAGTAGGATAGTAGGAAGTAGTATGTAGGATAGTAGGAAGTAGGATAGTAAGATAGTAGGAAGTAGTATAGTAGGATAGTAGGAAGTAGTATGTAGGATAGTAGGAAGTAGGATAGTAGGAAGTAGTATAGTAGGATAGTAGGAAGTTTCATAGTAGGATAGTAGGAAGTAGTATAGTAGGAAGTAGTATAGTAGGAAGTGGTATAGTAGGTAGTAGTATAGTAGGATAGTAGGAAGTAGTATAGTAGGAAGTAGGATAGTAGGAAGTAGTATAGTAGGAAGTAGGAGACAGGGGGGGGGATAGTAGGATAGTAGGAAGTATCATAGTAGGATAGTAGGAAGTAGGAGGTAGGGGGGGGGATAGTAGAATAGTAGGAAGTAGTATAGTAGGAAGTAGTATAGTAGGATAGTAGGAAGTAGTATAGTAGGAAGTATCATAGTGGGATAGTAGGAAGTTTCATAGTAGGATAGTAGGAAGTTGTATAGTAGGAAGTAGGATAGTAGGAAGTAGTATAGTAGGAAGTAGGAATCATAGTAGGATAGTAGGAAGTAGTATAGTAGGAAGTATCATAGTAGGATAGTAGGAAGTTTCATAGTAGGATAGTAGGAAGTAGTATAATAGGAAGTAGTATAGTAGGATAGTAGGAAGTTTCATAGTAGGATAGTAGGAAGTAGTATAATAGGAAGTAGTATAGTAGGATAGTAGGAAGTATCATAGTAGGATAGTAGGAAGTATCAAAGTAGGAAGTAGGAGGTAGGGGGGGGGATAGTAGTATAGTAGGAAGTAGTATAGTAGGATAGTAGGAAATAGTATAGTAGGAAGTATCATAGTAGGATAGTAGGAAGTATCATAGTAGGATAGTAGGAAGTAGTATAGTAGGAAGTATCATAGTAGGAAGTAGGAGGTAGGGGGTGGGATAGTAGGATAGTAGGAAGTAGGAAGTATCATAGTAGGAAGTAGGAGGTAGGGGGGGGGATAGTAGAATAGTAGGAAGTATCATAGTAGGATAGTAGGAAGTAGTATAGTAGGATAGGAGGATAGTAGGAAGTAGTATAGTAGGATAGTAGGAAGTAGGAGACAGGGGGGGGGATAGTAGGATAGTAGGAAGTATCATAGTAGGATAGTAGGAAGTAGAAGGTAGATGGGGGGGATAGTAGTATAGTAGGAAGTAGTATAATAGGAAGTAGTACAGTAGGATAGTAGGAAGTAGTATAGTAGGAAGTATCATAGTAGGATAGTAGGAAGTATCATAGTAGGAAGTAGGAGGTAGGGGGGGGGGATAGTAGTATAGTAGGAAGTAGTATAGTAGGATAGTAGGAAGTAGGAGACAGGGGGGGGGATAGTAGGATAGGAGGATAGTAGGAAGTAGTATAGTAGGATAGTAGGAAGTAGGAGACAGGGGGGGGGATAGTAGGATAGTAGGAAGTATCATAGTAGGATAGTAGGAAGTAGAAGGTAGATGGGGGGGATAGTAGTATAGTAGGAAGTAGTATAATAGGAAGTAGTACAGTAGGATAGTAGGAAGTAGTATAGTAGGAAGTATCATAGTAGGATAGTAGGAAGTATCATAGTAGGAAGTAGGAGGTAGGGGGGGGGGATAGTAGTATAGTAGGAAGTAGTATAGTAGGAAGTGGTATAGTAGGAAGTAGTATAGTAGGAAGTGGTATAGTAGGAAGTAGTATAGTAGGATAGCAGGAAGTTTCATAGTAGGATAGTAGGAAGTTGTATAGTAGGAAGTATCATAGTAGGAAGTTTCATAGTAGGATAGTAGGAAGTAGTATAGTAGGATAGTAGGTAGTAGTATAGTAGGATAGTAGGAAGTAGTATAGTAGTATAGTAGGAAGTAGGAGGTAGGGGGGGTGGATAGTAGGATAGTAGGAAGTAGTATAATAGGAAGTAGTATAGTAGGATAGTAGGAAGTAGTATAGTAGGAAGTATCATAGTAGGATAGTAGGAAGTATCAAAGTAGGAAGTAGGAGGTAGGGGGGGGGGATAGTAGTATAGTAGGAAGTAGTATAGTAGGATAGTAGGAAATAGTATAGTAGGAAGTATCATAGTAGGAAATAGTATAGTAGGAAGTATCATAGTAGGATAGTAGGAAGTATCATAGTAGGATAGTAGGAAGTATCATAGTAGGATAGTAGGAAGTAGTATAGTAGGAAGTTTCATAGTAGGATAGTAGGAAGTAGTATAGTAGGATAGTAGGTAGTAGTATAGTAGGATAGTAGGAAGTAGTATAGTAGGAAGTAGGATAGTAGGAAGTAGTATAGTAGGAAGTAGGAGACAGGGGGGGGGGATAGTAGGATAGTAGGAAGTATCATAGTAGGATAGTAGGAAGTAGGAGTTAGGGGGGGGGATAGTAGTATAGTAGGAAGTAGTAGAGTAGGAAGTAGTATAGTTGGATAGTAGGAAGTAGTATAGTAGGAAGTATCATAGTAGGATAGTAGGAAGTTGTATAGTAGGAAGTATCATAGTAGGAAGTTTCATAGTAGGATAGTAGGAAGTAGTATGTAGGATAGTAGGAAGTAGTATGTAGGATAGTAGGAAGTAGGATAGTAGGATAGTAGGATAGTAGGAAGTAGTATAGTAGGAAGTAGGAGACAGGGGGGGGGGATAGTAGGATAGTAGGAAGTATCATAGTAGGATAGTAGGAAGTAGGAGGTAGGGGGGGAGATAGTAGTATAGTAGGAAGTAGGATAGTAGGAAGTAGTATAGTAGGAAGTAGGAAGTATCATAGTAGGATAGTAGGAAGTAGGAGGTAGGGGGGGGGGGATAGTAGGATAGTAGGAAGTAGTAGAGTAGGAAGTAGTATAGTTGGATAGTAGGAAGTAGTATAGTAAGATAGTAGGAAGTAGTATAGTAGGATAGTAGGAAGTTTCATAGTAGGATAGTAGGAAGTAGTATAGTAGGAAGTAGTATAGTAGGAAGTAGGATAGTAGGAAGTAGTATAGTAGGAAGTAGGAGACAGGGGTGGGGATAGTAGGATAGTAGGAAGTATCATAGTAGGATAGTAGGAAGTAGGAGGTAGGGGGGGGGGATATTAGTATAGTAAGATAGTAGGAAGTAGTATAGTAGGATAGTAGGAAGTTTCATAGTAGGATAGTAGGAAGTAGTATAGTAGGAAGTAGTATAGTAGGAAGTGGTATAGTAGGAAGTGGTATAGTAGGATAGTAGGAAGTAGTATAGTAGGAAGTAGGATAGTAGGAAGTAGTATAGTAGGAAGTAGGAGACAGGGGGGGGGGGATAGTAGGATAGTAGGAAGTATCATAGTAGGAAGTAGGAGGTAGGGGGGGGGGATAGTAGTATAGTAGGAAGTAGTATAGTAGGAAGTAGGAATCATAGTAGGATAGTAGGAAGTGGTATCGTAGGAAGTAGTATAGTAGGATAGTAGGAAGTATCATAGTAGGATAGTAGGAAGTAGGAGGTAGGGGGGGGGGGATAGTAGAATAGTAGGAAGTATGATACAGTCTTCTTTAATTTTAGCAAAATAATTAAAAATTAGATCTTAGCAAATAACTAAAAAACATAAAAAAACCATCTTCATCTTGTAACTAATGAAGTAATGAGATCATAAGAAAGAAATAACTAAAAATATTATAAAAATACCTTTTTAAATCTAAACCCAGAAATCTTCGAAAAAAGTAAAAGGCACTAATCAAATGATTTACCAACTGAATTTCGACAAACCGTACTACAACAAGATTTTATTTCGACAATATGGAACTCGGACTCGTCTTCATTTCGACAATACTTTAGTTCGAAATACCTTAAGTCCGACACTACTGTACTCCGAGAAAGTGTTTCTTCGACATGACTTAACTAAGAAACGCTGCGACTTCGACGACATGCTTCTTCGACAACAATGGTAGTCCGACATGAGTCAATTTCGACGTACTCTACTCCGGCATGCTGTACTTCGACAATTTTTTTTTTTTAAATATTTGTATGACCAACATGTTCCGAGTCTGGGTGTTTTTCTATCTATAATATGTATGTATTTACAAAAAAAAAATTGTATATAAGTAGTTTATCAGCCATCTTGTTACCATATCACAAGCATTAGGTTGCTTAGCTTGGGACAAATGGTGCTGTGTGAAATGTCCAGGGATATTATTATTATTATTTATTATTTTACTTCGACGTGATATATCTGAGACACAATGCTACTTCGAAATTATTTTGCGACATACACACATCAAAAGTGTCTAGGGATCAAGTACGTTTTAGAGTAACGCCGCAATTGAGGATTATTATTTTAACTTTTTTGGATCGTTATTGTTAATTTCACTATTTGCATAAAGAATTTTCATTAAATTTTGATTAAAAATAGAGAATCAACTGTCAATCAGGATTCCTATAAAAGTGATTTTGTTAAATATTTTGTATTTTTAATTAACAGAGAGCAGGCAGGTTCTATTTGGCAGAACATTTTTATTATACGTGATAAAATATTCTGGCAAATAAAACCTGCCTGCTCTGCCATTGAAACTTATGTATAAAGCGATCGAAGGTAGATAACCGCGTTTTAGTGCAGTAATTAGGGATAACTGCATTTTTGTGAAAAATATTTATATTTCATATTGGTGATATAAAATTATTGGCGTATTCACTACAACATTTCTTAATAAAAACACATCTAAGTACTACGCATAAATGCCGTTAAGTGACATTAACGACATTTTTGTGTACCTAGTACTTTCACTTAACTGCTTTTTAATGTTGGATTTAGAATACTGTAATTTAAAAAAGCAGAACTATAAAGCCGTTATAGTCCTTTAACCTCATAATAGTGTAGGAAATTCTGTTAAAGGCAATTTAGTTAGGCAACTGATAATAAAAAATCTAATTAAAATGTATGTTAGAAACCTTTAGTCACTTTTTGGTTTAGTAATGCTGCTTACCTGCGTTTTAGCGTAGTAAACATATACAACAGGGAAACTTAACGGCGCTTTTATTTCTGAATCCTTAATTAGTAGAAAAATACTGCTAGACAGAAAGAGATTTTTTTTCTGATTATAGTGGCATCAAAAAACGAAAATCGGCCGGATGCGAGATAACAGCATTATAGCTTGTGGTCGGCAGTATATGCTTTGGAACAGGAGGAACAGAGCGCAGGATACGGAACGGCAGTAGGGTGTGATTGTGGAGCTATGTCGCAAACCATGCTCAAATCCTATCCAGGGGGTCTACTCCGAAATGCAAAGTGCGAATGTTCGGATCGGACCGACACATGGCCGAACCGAATATTAATGAACAATGCGAAAAAAGTCGGATCGGCTCAGTTGGGTCGGGACCATAGTCAATATTCGAAAGAGTGTAGGAGTGTAGGATCGGAACCAACCAAACCAAATAGTAACTTCGTAGCAGGAAACGGCCGAACATTCGGCCGATACTACTTCGGAGGAGACCCCCTGGCCTCTGTGTCCCAAGGAAACGCCAGCATGATAGTTGCATTAACGGACGATTCACCGTAGAACGCAACACACAAAGTACAGTGGAAAATAAAATCATTAAAAACACGACATAAACTTGAGCTTTGCCATATGTAAACTAATGTAAAGTATTTACAATGAACTTAAAATGAGCACTCAATGTAATGTACTTCTGATTATCATGTACGTACGTACATAATGTACCTGTTTACATAAACACAAGTTCTTTGTATATGTTTTGATCAGTGCCTACTGCGTAAATATTCCGTAGACACTGCATATACTGCTATACAAATTCACGTGAAACGTCTTCCTGGTTGCTGAATGACCACTGGTTTAAAACTGACAACCAATCCATCTACCAGGACTGCACCCTAATTGCGTAAAACACTATCAATCGGAATCTGAATCATTTTGAAGATATTGCTAATCCATTGCTTCATATGTTCGAAAAGTGTGTCCGCTCAACAACGTAATTAACGCAATGAATGTTTTTGAACTATCAAAAAGAAAGAAGAATGCTACTGTTACTGTGTTACCCCGCTGGTGGTTCTATCCCATATTCCCATCCCCATTCGGGAAATAACTGACTCTCTAAAAACTATTTGATTTTTTTTACAAAAAAGCCTCTTTTTTATTTACTCACCTACTACTAAGTCACTATGGGATCGGCTTCCAGTCTAACCAGATGCAGCTGAATACCAATATATTACATAGAGCGACTGCCTATCTGACCTCCACAACCCAGTTACTGGGTAATACGATACCCCATGGTAAGGCTGGTTGTCAGACTTTCGGGCTTCTGACTACGCGTAACGACTGTCAAAGATCCACGAATGACAGCCGGGACTCGGTATGTAAAAATGGTCACCCATTCACAGACTAACCGCGGCAAAAGTAGCTTAACCTGATCGATCGACCTGTGCGTCTGTTATTATTTAGTCACCTACTGATTTGACTTGTTCGTCACTTATTTAAAAAAATGCTGTTTTCTACAAAAGAGCAATACTAATTATATTTTATTTATTTAGGGATAATAAACAACTACAACATATGGTTTTTTTTTTTTAAAGAAACGTTGCCCCTCACTAGGAATTACTCCTGTATCGTGGGTGCGTTTACAAGCATTTAAACTCACATACACAAACAGCCAGACCCGGAACAACTACCTGTAGGCAATACAAAATATTTGTTCCGTGCGGGAATCGAACCCGCAACACACAGCGCAGCACTCGATCGCTCAGCCACTGCGCCAACCGTGTCATCACATTGACGTCTCCACATTGACGTCTCCAGCATTGACGTCTCCGACATGTAGTCAAATATATAGAAAGGGGACATCAAAAAATTCGTGGGCAACGCTGTCAGTGGGAAAAGTGCCCAAAAGGCTGCCGTTGAACGTGGCAGCTTTGCCACATTCAACGGCAATGCAATCAGGGCCCTAATTCACTATAACCACTCAGATTCCGTACTTCGAAACCACGTCAATTCCTTAACTAATGCCGCTAATAACGCGTTCATTTCGCGCGTTTCGTTCATTGTGTCATATAGGGAATTACAGCCCTGGCAATATTACTATAATAGCGAGTGTTCACTATGCAGGTACAATATTTAACTCTGAAAATGTCGCAATTCCGCCTCCCAAGATAGTTTGGGGGTCACTGTCCAATCTGTTCTTGTATAATCTGATTAATAAGTAATTTGTTTTGTTTATTTATTTATTTATCCTCACACTGTAACGCCAGACAGCAATTACAAGATTTGAGCAAAAATTCACTTCATGTGCTGCTTTCCATCCATCCTGTGTGCGGTGGGCATCGAACGAGTGGTGATGGATCATGTACGCACACGCAGTGTGCAAGTGCAGCATTTCTCCATAACCCCCATCACTCCTTCCATAATTGCGCACATTCATTGCGAATTTTTGAAACTCAATGATTAGCCTTTACGAGTCGCAATAAATACTTTTTCTTTCTTTCTTTACTGTCCCAATGCTGGGCAAAGGCCTCCCCCAAGTTCTTCCAGGAACTGCTTTCCCACGCCACCTCGAACCAGCTCTCGCGGTACGCGTTCAGCACCCTAATTGCGTAACACACAATCAATCTCAATCTTAATCATTTTGAAGGATATTGCTAATCCATTGCTTCATATGTTCAAAAAATGTGTCATGGTGTCTGCTCAACAACGTAAATAACGCAATGAATGTTGTTGAACTGTCAAAGTGAAACCAATTGCTAATGATAGTTTGTTACGCAATTACCCTGCTGCAGTGCGATTCTGTAACCATATCACCATGAAAACTTAGGTGAAGTGAGCATGGAGTGAGCTGTCATTCCAACTAATGCTAGGAATTGACACTATTGACAGCTCACTCTAAGCTCACTTCACCTAACTTTTCACGGTGAGATTTTTACAGAATCGATCGGCAGGTTACCTCGCCACCGCTTTCTGGGCAGCTCAATGGTTGAAATAAATACTAAATGGGGAATCCTAACAATGAAATCATACTTTATTTATTATTAAAGACTTATATTAATATGGCACTGTATTAATATGACAAGGCAATTAATAACTTATAATACTAATATATTATTTCAAATGCTGTCAAAATTAAAAAAAAAACGATGGTAATATAAGTTGGTATATTATGCTTAGAAAAACTGCAAAAATACCTATTTGTATAAAAAAATTCAGGCAGTCAGGTAAATTCGTGCCTAACTTTGAAAAGTTAGGCACGAATTTACCTGCCAAGAAAATACCTGCTGTTTCGTCATTTCTAAAAAATCCAAATAATAATAACCAAGTACGATTTGGTCGACGAACTTTGAATAAGAGAAACCAGTATGTAATTTTTCAAAATGCATATTTTTTGGCCTTGATATTCTCAACAATATGGTATGGACACTTAGTTGAATGCTAACTATGACGTTCTTCTGCTTATTTGTATCTAGAAATAGTTGAGTTGAGCTGCACGATTTCTGACAAATGCGTGCACTGACTGGACAGGTCCTCTCAATCTGTGTGGTTCTTTTCCTCAAAAGACCATCTCAGACATCGATCTACATGGTCTTCACATGATCTGACCAAGATTATGTCTGGACTTTAAAAGAGACTGTCCTCTGAGTTTGTTTCGGCCTTTCTTCTCAGACTAGTCAAATAGGAAACGCCGACCTCATCTAGTTTTAAAACATGATTGACGAGTAAAAGTGTTTGTACATACAAACTTATTTACTAAATAAAACCATTTATCATTTAAAAATAATCAAATTAAACAAGACTAGGAAATATTTAACTGATCGTTTAGGAATAAACTTTTTGCGACCAACTTACGACCCAATAGGTCCCCTCTTAATGGCAAGCGACATCGCGGCAGGCCCAGACGGAGATGGCGGGATGAGCTGGACTCCTTCAACAAGAACAGCAGTGCGATTCTGTAACCATCTCACCGTGAAAACATAGGTGAAGTGAGCTGTCATTCCAACTAATGCTAGGGATTGACACTATTTACAGCTCACTCTAAGCTCACTTCATCTAGCTTTTCACGGTGAGATGATTTACAGAATCGATCGGCTGGTCCTTAACAGCTTTAAATAGAGAGAAGTGGAAAGAGAGTAGGGAGGCCTTTGCGCTGCAGTGGGACATCACAGGTTTTTAATAATAATGATAATACAGTTTTTTCAAGAAATTAAGCCTCTTTTTAATGGAGAACGTGCTCCGCAATATGGATTTCTGCCCTGAAGACAAATAGCCATAAGATATACACCAATGGAAAGAACTTTTCAAGGAGAACCTTTGCTACAAACACGACTTTAGCCAATTGTTAGTCAGCTCGAAGTTCATCATCCTGCCTTGCCTATCCTTTTCCCAACTATGTTGGGATCGGCTTCCGGTCTAACCGGATGCAGCTGAATACCAGTATTTTACATGGGTCGCTCCATGGTCAGATATTATTTCATTGTGCCTGTTAGTTAAGATAATCAGCCTATAATGTTCCCACTGCTGGGACACAGGCCTCCTCTCTGTGAGAGGGAGTGGGACATAATCCACCACGAGGGCGCAGTGCGGGTTGACTGAGTGTGGAAGAACCACACTCAGTCAACCCGCACTGCGCCCACGTGAACCCCCCTAGAACGACAAATGTCTCCGAATTTGTGGTTCTAGGAAGAACCACAAATTCGAAGACATTGCCGGTTCCCACACGATGTTTTCCTTCACCGTTTTGAGAGCAATGGTGATGAAATAATTTACACAAAGTAAAGTGCCTGTCTGGGATTGAACTCACGACCTACAACTCGTACGCCTGGGCCCGATACCACTGGGCTACCACTGCTCTCCTGCTCTCCTGTTATTTAATACTTACCTACATGATATACAGCGAAAGGAACTTCGTTACAACCGCGTGTCCCACGACACCTCTTTTATAAGGTTTTGTACCCAAAGGGTGCCAACAGGACCCTAGTACTAAGCCTCCGCTGTCCGTTTGTCTGTCTGTCAGCGGGCTATATCTCATGAACCGTAATAGGTAGACAGTTGTCATTTTTACAGAGTGTGTGTTCTATTGCTGCCATAGCAAAAAATAATAAAAATAAAATATAGTTAAAAATTAAAGGGGGCCATACAAGAAACGTCTATTTTCGGCGTTTCTGGCCTTATGGTATAGTTCCCTTCGCGTGCGAGTCCGACTCGCACTTGTCCGCTTTTTTCTATGTTATTTAAATCTAGGTCATCCAACGTAAAGGACCGGAAAGTGTGTCATAAGAATTACAATAATAAAAATGGTTACTTGCACTCCCTAGTATCGGTGTGGTATCGGTGCGTTTGCGTTCCGATACCCACAGAGAAAGGTGTCTTATTTCTCGTGACGTCACTTTCGTTGTCACGGTGCACATAGAGCTGAGAGGCGTTAGAGGTGACCGTGAATTGATTTTTCATATTTTCTCATAAACTTGTTTTTTTCTTTGCGTCATGTTTTATCGTTAATATGCGTATTTTATTTATTTCGAAGTGTGAAAATTTTTGATAGAAAAAGTTTTCTTCTGGAATAAAACATTTTTTTTTCTTAAAATTTTTTCACGCTTAAGAAAGAGAGAAAATACGTATCTGTTTCAATTTAGGAAGACTGAATTTAAAAATGAAATAATATTTTTGGATGTTCAAATTACATTTAAAGAATACTCTCTTTAAAATATCTCTTTGTACTGCTGAACTAAAAAAATAATAGTTAGGTAACCCATATTTTTCTGGCGTTGGATTCTTCAACCATACTTTTTTTTTACTAAGCCTCATGGATGAATGAAGGAAAACAATAGGGCCATAATATTATTTACTAAACATGACAATTAATTACGCCATTAAAAAAAACATTTGTACCCTCTCATAGTTTAATGATACTACATTGCCTTCGGAGAGAGCGATCTGCTGGCTGACTGGCAGTGCGTTCTCGGTCTCCATTCCCGCGCGACGTTTAAAAACTAAACGCGTCCCATTTCCGAATCGCCGTCAAAACGCGCGCCGTTTTCGTAAATAAATTTTCATATCGCCATCTTTTTAGTACTTTGATTTAGACAAAAGTGTTTTGTATTGTAATTTGATTTGACGTGGTATTTAAATTAATTTTTGTGTGAGTGTGTTGCTCGAAAGTAAAAGGAGGTGAAACGTTTGTTACTTTTTCGGTGAGTTGTGTTTGTACGTTCTAGTTTTTTTTATGTAATATTATTTTATTATCTACACTGCTTTAAAGTATCAGTATTTTAGCATACGATTATAATCTGGAAGTTACACCTCTAGGGGGTATTTTAATATAATTATTATAATTTAAAAAAAAATCTTTATAATAGTACCTACCTTTAAAGAAAAATAATTAAAAGAAAATTACTCATATTTTATGTTAATTAAAAAAACAATTAATCATTGCCTATTTCTTAAGACATGGTTATGAAACCTTATTTTCCAGCAATTAGATTCGTTATCTCCATAAAAATGAATTGAATAAGCTTTGCCAGAGCAATTATAAATCTTTCGGTTTGAATAATTTCCATTATATCAGGCTGAACGGTTGTTTTTGCCTACTTTTAAGAAGTGTTTCATTATCATTTCTGCGTTTTGCAAGAATCACATAATGAGTCATTTGAAGTGCTATGCAGCTTTCGTTGACACATTTTTAAACATCGAATTCACTTTTTTGTCGTCGTTAAATGCGGAAAATGGATAGCCTCAGTTCCCAATGCTGGGACACATTCCTCCTCTCTTTGAGAGGGAGTGGGCTATAATCTACCAACCGGAACCAGTGCGGGTCGGTAGATGTCACATGTCTTAGAATTTGGTTCTAGGACATGCCGGAGAAAGTGTTTTGTTCTCAAAAAAAATAATAACATATGCATTTCAATATTACTGTCAGTTTCTACTACCAACTTTTCAACTTACTTTGAATGTAAATTTAATTAATTAATTAATTCATTGGCAGCCTTGTTCCACCAACTGCTGAGTAGGTACAGGCCTTCTGCATTTTGTGCCATGCTTCCCTGGTATGCTGCAAAACATGACCAGGTACGCCCTGGCTTTCCTCGCGATCTTCTCTAAGTCATAGCAAGCCAAGTCAAGCAATAGCCAGGACTAACGTACATAGGTGATATACGTTAGTCCTGGCTATTGCTTTGCCAACGCAAGGAGCGCAAAAGTAACTTAGGTGTGTCATTTTCCCAGTTTTTAGCCGACGAAAAAAGGAGAAGATTCTCAAGTCGACGCGTATAATTCTTTTACTCATAATGTTCCCTTTGGCATCGCAACGTAAAGTTCAACAGTAGAGACGAGAGACTTAGCAAAAACGCAGAAACTCACTTTTGCATATCTCATAGTCTCGTTTACGTTGGTTGACTCTTAACGTGACCAGAGGGCTGGCCTATTTTTTGCCCAAAGAATCAGCATTGCCATCCAACGTCGTAATGCTGCCAGCCTTTTGGGCACTTATCCCTTTGACAGCGATGCGGACGAATTTTTTGATGCCCAATGACCTTTATGTTTATTTTTTTATATATATTTGTATATCAATTTTAGTGTTAGCTTGTAAATTGTAATTTTCTTCACTCAATGTACTTAAAAATACTAGATAAGTTGTCAGGATTTAAGTTTTAATTAACTATTACATGCCGTTGCTTCTTAATTAAGACGCTCTCCTCCAACTACTGGTTTTCAGTACTCTGTAGAACTTTCCACACTTTCGCAAATATATCTAAATACATAATTGTCCAATTAATGTAATTAACTTCCGAGACAAAACGGATTTGTACGTTCCTTGCAGTTTTTATTCAATGTACAGTCAGCTACAAAACCCTCACCTGTACAAGTGATGACCTCAAGTCTATGTCAGCGAATGGTATTAGCGTTGCCGAGATCTGGCCCAAACAGGAAAGGAGGTCAACAAAAGCCCGTACAACTTTGCCTTAACATATACCTCGAGGTACACGTGCACCAAATCCTAGAAAAAAATAGAGGAATTGGAAAATAATAGTATTTTTAGTTTTTTAATTCATATTGAATTATTTATACATATTCGAAACGATACAAACAATAAACAACAGTGGCTGAAGCCGACAGCAGACAGCTGTCGGCATCAGCCACTAAAAAAAAAAAAAAAAGACAGCTGTCAACTTGACAGTTTTTTTTTTTAATAAGTAAAGTAGTTGTGCTTGTGTACAATCAATGAGCCTTTACGACTCTTCATAAAGATTGGTGCTTGGCAGCTCTGGACAGAGAAAGGTGGAACGAGAGTAGGGCAGCCTTTGCCTAGCAGTCGGAAACTAGCGGCTAATAAAAAAAATAAAAAAGTTGTGCTTTGTGACGATGATAGATTGCCAAAATGGCGTACTTTTTAGTATGTTAAAAGTTATTTTATTCTCGTCTCCAGGTAACCATCACTATATAAATGCAATATTATTCAGTGTAATCTAGTGATTTTTTTGCCACTAAGTGGACCTCGGTACTTCGTAGATTTTGGTGACATCTTTTAACTCAATATTTGCCATTGACACGCTAAGGAAAAGCTTCAAATGTCACTAAAAACGTTTCCCATGTATACTTGACTATCTATTCATTTGACACATCATTAGCAAATATTCCTTATTATATCAAACAACATGAAATTGAAATAACAAGATATAAAAGTAGATAACATATATGTGTTACTTGCTATAGTCCGGCCTTTGAGAGAATGACACTGACACTGACACCTGTCAGTGCGACCATTACGTAGTCGTTTGTATGAAACTGACGTGTCAATAACGCATTCTCTTGTTGGCCGAACTATAGGTGTCATAGTTAAGTTCCCTGATGATCTAACACTGTCTTATCACAAAAGAAGCTTCATCTTCAAACCCAGGTTCAAACCATAGAGTCATTATTGAATTTTGATCTTTACTCTGACTGCTGTAAATTTCTTAATACACGACTTCGTACAGGAATAGGTTGTAAGTTTTTGTATAAAAAACTTTAGTATAATCACTGTTACGTTCTTATTAAAAAAATGGGCTTGACGGTATTAGACCGATTGAGTCGGAGTGAAGTTTATTCTGTGCTTCACTATGTCCGATAGGCGTCGCCGGAACCTACGGCTTTTTTTTTTGTATGGGAAATCATCAAATGACCCCTCCCGCTCTGGGTGGAGCGGAAGGGAGTGTCAGACTCTTACTGACTAAAACCCACCCGTGTTCCTTCCTTAGCCCTTTCTGTTCCAGGGCAGCGGTAAACCTTTCGGACGAATCCGCCGCCCTGGGGAACCAACGGCTTAACGTGCTTTTTAGCTCTTTGACTTTATCAGGTATTGATGTCCGAGACATCAATACCTGCCAAGGCCTGTCAATACCTGCCAATAAGGCCAATTCCCGTGATTAAAAACTTTAAAAATGTTGTCGCAATCTCATCTCAGCGACAATCAATGTCAAAAACTTGTCAAAAATGTAGGGAAAATAGAAATATTTTTGACAGATTGAGACTGAGATCAGAGGGGCAACTCTCTTGATTTTAAGACCGTTCACAGTCTGATCTCAGTCTCAATCTGTCAAAAAATACTTCTAATTTCCCTAGATTTTGACAAGTTTTTGACTTTTGTTTGCCGTTGAGATGAGACTGCGACTAGATTTTGAGCGTTTTAAATTACGGGAATTGGCCTTCAGACTGTGAACGTTCTTCAAATTATAGAATAGTTTAGCTTGTGATATTTTTGGGCAAGTCCCAATAAATACTTTTTCTTTCTTATTTTCCTTCTGATAATGTCAAAGAGCTGAAAACGGAGTCTGTCAGACAGTTACTGATAAATAACTGACTCCAAATAACTAAGGTCGGTCCTAAAAGGTTATGGTCAAAAGTGTCAAACGTTGTAAAATATTGGAATCTAATCTTTAAAGGTCGGTAAATTAATTGATCAGGATTTTTAAACGTCATGTGTCACGGTCGAAGTAACATTAATGCCAATTTTCAAACAAAACATTTTGAGAAAACAGAATACCGTGTTTAGCAATCAGATTGGAATGCATTAAGTAGAATTTATTTAAGAGACTTTTGATAGAAAAAATATCATGCATAACATAGCATAATCATACTGTTCCCACTATTGGGACACAGGGCCTCCTCTCTGTGAGAGGGAGTGGGCCACAATCCACCACGGGGGGCAAGTGCGGGTTGGTGGATAAAATATAATTAACTGTACTAATTTTATAATTGTAAACTGCCGTTTTCACGGGTAAACTATTGTAGGTATTTGAATTTTTTTCCTAAACAAAAATTGTGGTTGAAAAAAAATCTATCGATATACAACGTGTTTTTTTTTATATCCCATAACTCTAGGGGGTCATTGTACTCATCATTATGAACAACTTTTACAATGGAACCAAACCCAAAACCGCGAAACAAAAATCTGGTGTTCCCTACATTTTGACGAATTACACGAACATAAATGTAGGGAACAGCTGATTTTTCTTGCATACTCAGCTTAACCCTTTGGGGATTACCGGCGTGATGTTATACAGTACGTAATCTTTAATTTTCTCCAGTGGAAATCTACTCTACCAATTAATTTCTAGCACAAAAAATTCTAATCAACATTAAATTTATTTATAATAAATGTTTCTATCATTCATTCAGCCTTCTTTAGTACATGCGTGACAAAAACAATTATCATGTAATCTTGTCTCGCCAGCTTAACGATTACAGCTACCTTTGATAACTACATTATGCATGACGAATGATCTATGCCTTCTAAACGAATAAGATATTACCAATATTACGAAGTTAGTATACCGACCAAGACCGCGAATCGGTAAACGTAACGTAGGACGCTCTCAGGCTAGGTGGAGCGACGATCTTCGCAGGGGGCTGGTAAAAGCTGGATAAGAGTTAGCCTTGCGGATTAAGAGTTGCTCAAACCTTAAAAACTCTTACAATCTTTTTTGCAAATACCTACAGTTAATCGTAAACATACTCATAGCAGAAATTGTCGTTGAGACAAAATAAGCCAAAGGCGCCGATTTCCTTGTTCACAAACTAAACTAAATTTAAGTTCAGTGCATCTTTTTCTTTATATTTCACTAAGAAAAGGACAGAAGATAAATATTAGTTTAGTCCTGTCAGTTAGACAAACTTAGACGTGATTAAAAAATTGGCTACAAAAAATACGTCAATTTACTTCAGGCGCTGACTCATTTGACAGGACTAAACTAATATTTATCTAAGACTGTCCTTTTGTTAAGAAATAGAAAGAAAAAGATACACGGAACTTAAATTCAGTTTAGTTTAATGAATCGGCGCCACTAGCCAAAAATATTTTTTTTAAATCAGTAAGTAACTACATAAGGGGTGAAAGCTAAAATGATAAAATGTTTGAAATTACCGTAATTTGCCATAATATACCAAAAACGTCGTGCTATACTTTCTATGATACTTCTCGTGAAAACTTTCTCACACCGATTTAGGCTTCGCGTGGCATTAAGGTCAAGTTAAATATCTTGCAGTAATGAGCTAAGAATGCGAATCTAATTTCTTGAGTATGACTGCTGTTTAGCATAATCAGCCTTTAGCGTCCCCACTGCTGGGACACAGGCCTCCTCTCCGTGGCAGGGAGTGGGCCGTAATCCACCACGCGGGCCCAATGCGGGTTGGTAGATGTCACATGTCCTCACGATGTTTTCCTTCACCGTTTTAAGAGCAGTGGTGATGAAATTACACAAATTAAAGCGCCTGCCTGTCAGGGTTCGAACCTACGACTCGTAAGCTGCTGTTTACAGAATTTAAAAGAAACTGTTTTGACTGCCTCGTTGGTCGAGCGGTCGCAAGCACTACTACTGAAGACGCGGTTCTGGGTTCGGTTCCCAGGTCGGGGAAAGTGTTATTGAGTATTTCCATTAGGAATTTCTTAATAGCAGCCCGGAGTCTGTGTTCACGGTTAATGCCAATTAGGCTTGCCCCCTATGACATGGGACTTAAACATATCTGCGCCGGCTGCCGCTGAAAACCGGCGCTGGGGCTCTGTCTCGTATAGGGTCTTAGCATTATGCTGAGCGATGGCCGTTTTGCGTGAATGTGACGCATGTTTACCCCCAACTTGTTTTTTTTTTTTTGTGTGTTTGCTCTTTTTTATGCGTCATGTTTGTCGCAAATAAATGTATTTTCTTTATTCTTTCTTTCTTTGTAACTGGCAAAATGTTATTGTACCTACTATGGGTACACCCCTGCCTAACCCTTAGGGATATTCTTCTAACTATTCTTTATTCTTCACTAGCTGCGCCCCGCGGTTTCACCCGCATAGTTTTCGATCCCGTGTGAATATCGGGATAAAAAGTATCCTATATGTTAATCCTGGTTATAAAACATCTGTGCGCCAAATTTCATACTAATCCGTTCAGTATTAGTTGCGTGAAAGAGTAACAAACATCCATCCATCCGTCGATCCATCCATACCTACCATCCATCCATCCATCCATCCATACAAACTTTCACGTTTATAATATTAGTAGGATTATTTGAATCAGCCTATAGCAGTCAACTGTTCCACATATACCTCTCCAATGGTATGCTCTCAAGCATCATCTTCGGCC
The DNA here is from genome assembly GCA_949629185.1 of Apamea crenata. Lineage (NCBI taxonomy): Eukaryota > Metazoa > Arthropoda > Insecta > Lepidoptera > Noctuidae > Apamea > Apamea crenata. The sequence goes on from OX451375.1 coordinate 4,368,734, forward strand.
ACTGGTATCCATCAATTTCTAAAAATCATGCGAAAGAAATTCTATGAAAAGAAGTGACACCATTATCCAGCTCAATCGGTCTGTTTACTGTATATTCTTTCAGCCTTCTATTCCGTCCTGAATACTTACTATACAGTCGGGTCATCAGTAGCCCGAAATTCTGACAACCAGGCTTACCAAGGGGAGCCAGCCAATACCAGGAGGGGGAGTATTACCCAGTAAATGGGTTGTGAAGGTCAGATAGGCAGTCGCTCTATGTAAAATACTGGTATTCAGCTGCATCCGGTTAGACTGGAAGCCGACCCCAACATAGCTGGGAAAAGGGTTTTCAGATGATGATGACTCACTATACAGTCATCCATCATCAATATTTCTACATAACTCGTGTATTCATTGGCTATTATAAAAAATATTACGTGACAATATTCAATAGAATATCAATAACACAATGAATCTAAAACAATGCCTCTATTTTTCCTTTATAAAAACTACTTAAGTAAACATCAAATAAACAAAAAAGGTTCGCACTTCTTTGCTAATTATCTCTGGTTCCCGTTAAGAGCATTGTCCATTGTTTGTCCATTGCAAATATGGTTGATCTTGTTTTATGTTAAATTAATATTGACTGGACATGCGATATTGCGTATTTGTATGGGAAATATTTTTCTTAGAACTGTTATGTCATCTGAAATTCGCTTTATTTGAGTAACAGACAGTTTTCCATTACTGAACTAAACACTAGTTTTTATACCTTGTCCATTAGTTATAACATATCCTATGACACTCGGCAATAGTGTAGCTTCCTATGAATGAATTTTTGGAATCGGATCAGTAGTTCCGAAGATTACCCCCTACATACAAACTCACAAAGACCTCTATAAATATTATTATAGATTTATACATAGGTGGCAACGACCATATAACCCTCCATCCATCCATCCATACAAACTTTCACGTTTGGTCGTAGGATCGTGGTAATATGATTAATCTGACAGCAGTGTGTGTGCCGGAAAATCCTTTAGTACCGTACCGTTATCAGTATCATGATTCGAGTTATCTTCTCTACGTGTTTCTGTTGCAAGTAAACAATTCTTCTTTTTTCTTGTTCTTCTTTCTTACCCGGGCAGACTATGTAAAGACTGGCATGTTCCTTTGTCATAAACCCTTGTAATAGTGCCACAACAACCCCCTGTGAAAACCGAATCGGTTATATACACGTACGGCGAGTGTCCACCCTTGCGTTGTTGACACCGCCTTGACCCGGACGAAGCGTTTCGCCTCGTCGTTTATACCGCGTACATCGAAGGACTGGAACAATTTGCCTGCAGCGGTCTTCCCGTCCGATTATAATTTAAGTGTCTTCAAGGCTAGAGTGAATAGGCTCCTAATAAATTAGTGCGCTTTACCATCAAATATTGCATCACTGCTTTCCATCAGGCGGGATCGCAGTCAAGCACTAGTTTATATCGTTAAAAAAAACATATTTCTCAAGAAGCATATTTCTGACTTCACAGGTACACCTCACCGGTGTATTTAGTTGTGAACTCAGAAGTATGCTTCTGCCCTTCTGACATAATCTCATCATGGTCGCGCGTCGGTTTCTTTAAAAACTCCGACGCACAGTAAGTGTGTGGTCGACTTTGTTCCGGTAACCACACAGAGAGCCACCTGTGGTCACTTCACCTTGATTTAAAGTAGCAGATGGCTACATGGTGGTTTCTCCCTCTCTGTTGGTTGATGTCGTAAGAGGCGGCTTGATGATTGCAATAGTTTGGGCAGCAGTGCAATCATGCTAGCAAGAACAAGCTACGATCAGCAGACAATTTTCATGACGTTGATCAGAACAGTTCGTGTCACAGTGTAAAAACGTTATCCAAAGGGTTTATTCTTTTTGAATAGCAGATTAATGTTTACTCTGTACGTCTAACGTGCCCGCAGTATTCAAAATTTGTTACTTAAGTTGCAAGGAAATTTTGAAAAATTTACTTCAAATTGTCGGACTTGGAAACCGGGTGTAAACGTCTGTCTGTTGATCTTTATTTGTCATATAACAGCGCAGTAGATATTTTCGAAGAGCATTGATGATCTCCTAAATTAGGTTTAGTCGGCACAAGATATGCGAGAACAGCTCCATTCGGAGCATAAAGAAAGCCCTTCCATAGTGTTTGTAAAGAAGCCGTGTCTAGGTTGCGCCAGACGTACTTTAAAGACCTCATTTGCTGTGACTCTTTTAATGATTCTCAGTCAGTAGTGTTGGTAGTGATGATGATATTTAAGGAGGTCCTCCATCCTACTCTTAGATGTCTCTAAACTACCACAATCAGCCTGTTCACAGCCGGAACACCGGCTTCTTCCCTGTAAAAGAGAGTCCACCACGCGTACCCAGTGTGGGTTGGTGGATGTCATATGTCTTCAAATTATTGGTTCTTGGTCTGTAAACGGTAACGATCAGGCAGACAGAGAGACGTGGCGTTACATAGTATGTAAACTAAGAATAAGGATACAACAAAATACAAAAGTCTTGATCCCATGAATCAGCAGTACGGTATTCAGCCATTTATTATTCGTATCAAGTATTATCTCCACCGAACATCTGTCTGTATGTTTCGTAAAGGAAGTCGTGTTGTTAGTATGTCTGTCACGGATGGGTGGACTGAGCTAACTGAAGTTAGGTTTTAGTATTAGGTGAACAGGAAAATTGTGATGTGTGTGATAATAAAGAAAAAAAAGAAAGAAAAATCTTTTATACAAACACGAAAAAGAACAGGTTGGGGGAACTTATGCGTCACATCCACGCAAAACGGCCATCTCTCAGCATAAGTTACGACCCTATGCGAGACAGAGCCCCAGCGCTGGTCACAAAACTGCTGATGCTACTTTGGTTAGTGGACAAAATAGTGTAGATTTTGATAGATTAATTAATTGTTTCAGTCTCCGAATGAGGCTTATATTTTATTTTTCATAGGTTTGTACCATAAAATACCAACTACTAAGCAGAAGATGGTATTGTCACGCGAATCGACAACTTATTGTATACACCATAAAGATTATGGTGTCGATTCACCTGTTTCGGGCGAATTTATACCGGGCAAATCTACTACTAATGCCTGTTTTCACTAACACTAGGCGACACCTAAATTTGATTTTCAACGCTCAGGGCTGTGACGAGAGTTGAAAATCCAACATTCCTCCATTAATGTTGCGTGTAAACTCATGCTATAGTTTACTTACGGACAATCAATTAAATTATTTTCCACTGTCTTATAAAATAATTTCCCAGATGATTATCAGTATAATCATAAAAAATACAACGACTTTAATTACGAACCTGCTTGATAACTCAGTAGATGTAATTAATTACAACAAAGGCAAACCCTTTGTTATGAAAGTCATCAACGAGCCTTCTTGATCATTATCATCCACATCTACTATAACTTCAGTGTTGCAAGGTGCAATAATATAGCCTTCAGCATAATCAGCCCATAATGTTGCCACTGCTGGGACACAGGCTATCCTCTCTGTGAGAGGGCATGGGCCGTAATCTACCACGCGGGCCCAGTGTAAGCTCAAAATATTTTATTTCCCATAAACCTATAGACGCACTTAGGAAACGTCAGAAGCTAGGTGCACGGTTCCAATTGGTCGTTTCCTATGGAGAAGAGCCGGCAAGAAACGTTACGGTTACTCTTTTAAAAATAATTGGCTTTTACAATGTTTTTAAATTACAGTAAATTATGCTTAAAAAAACAACTAAATAATAAATACTACCACTGTAACTGTGTCTACTACTGTAATTTTTAAATTACAGTATATAAATATACTGTAATTTAAAAACATTGTAAAAGCCAATTATTTTTAAAAGAGTAGGTAACCGAAATAGGTATGAATGTTTTTTACCTATCTGAAAATATATATTGTATAAAATAGTGCGCATACGCGTAGTCACTGACATTTCCCCGACTCAAACTCGATTGAAGTTGATCGCGACGATTTCGCTTTTATGATTTTTTATTTTTTTATTATTTTCAGATAAAAAACATTCATACCTATTTATTAACCCCCGATGCAAAAACGGCGGGGCTTTGTAAGGTTTACGTGTTTATGTGTCTGTCTGTGGCATCGTAGCTCCCGAACAAAACGACATGTCCTAGAACAAAAAAAAACCGAGACATGGTGACATCTACCAACCCGCACTGGGCCTGCGTGGTGGATTACAGCCCGCTCCCTCTCACCGAGAGGAGGCCTGTGTCCCAGCAGTGGGCACATTATAGGCTGATTAGGTTATTTAACACTCACTGCTCTCAAAACATCGTGAGAAAACCGGCATATAATAAATCAGAAAAAAAAAACGAAAACATGTGACATCTACCAACTCCCACTGGCCCGCGTGGTGGATTACATTACTTCCTGTCACCGAGAAGAGGCTCTGTGTTCCAGCAGTGGGTAGCCATTATAAGCTGATTATGTTACTCGTATATTTAAAAACAAATCAGGACGAGGATAAACAAAAACGGTCAGCTGTACCAAAACCTTTACCAAATCTCACGTTATAGTTAGACAGGTACTTTATGAATAAACAGAACACCCCAACTTAACCATGCACACCACGAGCACAGAAGTGTCATTAAACCGTTTGACTGCCCACAAAAATGTTACATACGGTATTCTACGACCACCGCCAGTGAAATTAACCTTGGTTTAACTGATGCAGCTCACGTCGCACGGTGTAACCCGCCCTTGAGCCAGCTAAAGTGCGGATATGTATGTGTGCGGTTCGATTCTTGTGCAAAGGAGTAATTGTAGATGATGTGCCAACTGAGATTGTGTGTAAGATGGTCGGTTTGGGACGGGTGAGACAGTTTAGTAAGGTGCTATAATTTAAGGCACTAAGGAGGGGTTATGCTGATGGTCTACGTTTAGAATGGACATAGCATCTAAAAGTACTAGCCTTTGCCAAAAAAAATTAAAACAATCATGATTTTCCAAAATAAAGCTGAGGTTAAGGGAGAACCAGCATGTCCCCGAGATGTTACATCTACTAACCCGCAATGGGGATGTGTGGTGGATTACGGCCTACTTCCTCTCACAGAGAGGAGGCCTGTGTCCCAGTAGTGAGAACATTATGGGCTTAATGTAATTGAATGTCTTTTTTAAGTCACAGTTAATTAAGGACCGTGGTCCACTTTAGCCCTGGATCGAAGGAGCTGGAAGTCATGGGGAGATGCCTTTGTCCAGCAGTGGGATTCTGCAGGCTAACAGTAACAGTTGATCAACAACGCCATTTTATTTAAGAGAAGGAAGACTTACAGCTAAAAAAAAAACAAACAAAAAAGGAAACAATAGTCGAAGAAAAAAAACAAAAACATTTTAGTAATAACGCACATAACATCACGCCTATAACCGTATTCCCCGAAGAGTTAGACAGTGGTGTATCTACATATAAAGAAAAGAAATAAAGAAAATACATTTATTTGCGGCAAACAAGACGCATAAAAAAGAACAAACACACGAAAAAATAACAAGTGGGAGGTAAACATGCGTCACATTCACGCAAAACGGCCATCGCTCAGCATAATGCTAAGACCCTACACGAGACAGAGACCCAGCGCTGGTTATCAGCGGCAGCCGGCGTTGACGTGATGACGTCAACCAGTGCAGCATGCAATTATACATAAATAAATAAAAACAACAGGCAAAACAAGAAACAAAATAAACCATTGCAACATATAGTACCCCCACATTAGCTGTTAAACTTCCATGTAACATAGGGTGAGCCTACTGCCATCGACCGGGCACATCCAGTCTCCAGGCTGCTTACTGAGAAATCCCGAAAGGAATACCCCAAAAACACTTAGCAATACCCGACAATCCAATCCTAGAGGGTCTACTCCGAAGTAGTATTGGCCGAATGTTCGGCCGTTTCCTGCTACGAAGTTACTATTTGGTTCGGTCGGTCCCGATCCTACACTCCTACACTCTTTCGAATATTAACTATAGTCCCGACCCAACTGAGCCGATCCGAACTTTTTTCGCATTTTTCAATAATATTCGGTTCGGCCATGTGTCGGTCCAATCCGAACAGTCGCTTTGCACTTCGGGATAGACCCCCAGGACCTCATGGTCAGCAGTAGCGCACAGCACGTCTAGTAATAATCTCTTGAAACACGTGCTAATATTTAATTTAAAGTCAGTTCAATCGTTGCACTTGACGTTGTTTTTTATTGCTATATTTACGAGTGTAAATATAGCAATAAAAAATAAGTATCAATAAAAATACGTCTGTGATAACTGACCCCTCTGTTATGTGTTGACCCCTAGGAATACAAGTTGAACTACTGAGATGAGGTCTCGGCGATTATCGATGTTTTATGGTTAATAGGGCTCGAGGCTAAATGCCGCACGGGTCGATCGCAGGCACGACCGCGTTTGGGGTCGTGGATGGGTTACTATCCATTACCCGGAGACCCCTCCGTGCTTCGAAAAGCACGTTAAGCCGTTGGTCCCGGCTGTCACTAGTAGATACTTATTTGATAGTCGTTACGGGTAGTCAGAAGCCTAAAAAATAGTCTGGCAACCAGTCTTACCAAGAAGTATCGTGTTATCCAGTGACTGGGTTGTGGAGGACGGATAGGCAGGCTAACCACGTAAAATACTGGTATCCATCTGCATCCGATTACACTGACCAAGATTCTGTCTGGACTTTAAAAGAGACTGTGACGTCTGAGTTTGTTTCGGCCTTTCTTCTCAGACTAGTCAGATAGGAAACGCCGACCTCATCTAGTTTAAAAAATATGATTGACGTGTAAAAGTGTTTGTACAAACCTACTTACAAAAATAAAATCATTTATCATTTACTGATAGATTTCAACATAGTAGGGAGAAGATTAGGCAGATTGAACACTATCGCATCTATTGAAATCACTTCTTACTTGTAAAATAAAAGTTACTAAGTGGCTATCAGCTCAGGACTATGCACGGACTGAAGCTTTCCTGACTCCGATACAGTAATTCCCTCACAAATACTCACCCAGGCGTAACACATCCCTTTTACACAAACATACTCGTATCAGTACATAATTATAAACTACACTAAATTACACTCTACACAAACTTTTAATATTGTAATTTTGCATGTTTCCTTTAGTTAAGTAAGTTTAAATATTGTTTAGACTAAGTAACCAAACGATCACTGAACTACCCACTAGTGCACTTATGTGTCATTAACGCTGAGATAACTAGATCCCAAGACAGGGTATCCTAGTGTGGAGTCTAGCTCTACTTTATTGCACTATAGCTTTAGTATTTTTTTTTTATTTTAATTTTTGTTTTACTATCATTGGTTTGTTGTGCTCAAAATGTGTCTAATAAATTTATTATTATTATTATTTATTATCTCCTTTATTTCATTTAAATACAATTACAAATTACATTTTTAAATATTTTTATGAACAAAACGATAAAAAAAAACATTAAAAATATGTAGATCGAAATTATAAATAAATAATTATAAGTACAGTTTTCTCTGAAACTATTTTGACGTTTTCTACTCAAACTAGCTTCTGCCCGTGACTTCGTCCGCGTGAAATGTATTGGTCCCTCGACCCACCCTGTCGCATCGCATCGCCTGCTCGCGCTATTACTTCGTTTTCGCTTAGTGTTCCTTCTGACTGTTTATTTTTGCTCGGCTCCTAAGGGTTATAGCGTGATGTTAAATAGCCTTTAACCTTCCTCAAGAATTGGGATATATTATTATTATTAGTGTAGATGGACACTCGGAATTCCTTGCTCAAGTTATTGATTCCCACTTTCAGTATCCTTCATCAACTTTAAACAATAGTTTTGAAAATAATCGACACCTGAACATCTATATTTCCGTATTGGCTTGCTTCATCTTCCTAGCATTGAAGATCGCATTGATCAAACTTTAATTAATTTAAGCGTCCGCACTATTAATATTCTTCGCACGTTTGTAGGACGTAAGGTGCAACCATTGTTTGTTTTGCTTTGTAAAAATGTGATACAGTGACGACAATGATATACAATGATAAGTGGTACTATAAACAATCTGCGTCAGTCTTTCATCCTCTTTGGAGCAGTTTGTAGTGTCCCAAATGACAGTATATGCCACTTCTTGTTCCCAGCTTAAACACTAGGGCCCCACAAAAACATCGTTCTGTTTCTGTCAATCGCTTGAAAGTGGAAGAGACGGAATGATGTTTTATTCTGGTTTTCGGGACTTATCAGGAATTCCATTCTTAAGAGATACTTGCTTTTGGGGGGTAATTGTGTAACACACTAACAGTAGAATGGCTTTAATTTTGACAGTTTAATAACATTCATTAACTTATTTACGTTGTTGAGCAGACAAAGTCGAACATGAAATGATCCAGGTACGCAATTCATTAGGGTGCTGAGTTAGTCTTTCGATTTTAAGAAAAGAAAATCTTTCTAGGCCAAATGTGTACAGTTAGAAAGATTCAAACTCAAAATTATAAAAACAACACAGCAATCTAGAGCATCCTCTTTAAAATTATTAACCGCGCTTTCTCCACAACATGGCGGATTGGCGGAAATCATCTGCCAAGCAAAACGTAAACGTATAGGAAACGGGAAAACTGCGCTAATGTCGGAATAGTGTTATTTTCTTGTACCCGGCAAGAGCAAACTCATTTACTATCAACTAAGTAATGTGTTAAAATAAATATAGGATCTTTACCTGTACTGTATTTTACCTGTATTCATGTTTATTTAAACAATTAACGTCTTATCAAGGCTGGTGAGAACAGAACTTTTCAGGGTTCCGTACAGTGGTCCATAACTGGCAAGGGGACCCTATTACTAACCCCACGCCACGCCGCCAGTCTGTCTGACTGTCTATCTCTTCGTCTGACTGTTACAGGCTCTCACAGGTCTGTACAGACCCCAGCAGGTTAAGCTACCCAAAACTGTAAAAAAAATCTTATCAACCTTGAACCTTAACGCTTAAGAGCGTTTCAACGTACGGCATTTCATACAAACTTTCAAGTCCTTGTTTTTCTAAATGCATGACCCGATTTTAATGTTCTTATGTGTTGTTAATGATAAACTTTAATAGTTTTCGTGATACGGAACCTTTAGTATGCGGTTCGAGTTTTTCAAGAACTGTTGGTAAAACTGATTAGTTTTTGTATAAAGCAAATATCCATTGTAGTTCAGTGTAGTTTTTGTTAATTAGTGAGAAATAATTTATGTTGTTCGTCCTTCGTAGAATTCATATTTTCGGGCCAAAATTTTTTATTTACCGAATATACATAAGGAATTAAGCACCTATGCATGATGGCTGTGGTGGCCCAGTTAGAGCAGTGGTGGCCGAGTGGCAACTGCCGCGACTTACGAGCTATAGGTCGAGGGTTCGAAACTTTTAACGCAGCAGACGCTGTCCAGGGATATTATATTAATTTATTTCATCACCATTGCTCTCAAAACGGTAAAGGAATTCGTGAGGAAACCGGCATGTCCTCGAACCAGAAATTCGTAGACATGTGACATCTACCAACCCGCACAGGGCCCGCGTGGTGGATCACGGCCCACTCCCTCTCCTCCGCTGGGCCTTGGTCCATTTAGCAATAAAAAAAAATCGTAGTTCTATTTTTTTCCGTTTATGGGAATTGCGAGTAAGTAGGTACAATAGTTTTAGCTTGGCCGGTACAGAATAATTATTTGTTCTTAAATTATTTCTAAAGTTTTCCTAGTTACGATCTATCTTAGCGGTCAGTGAACATCCTAACTAACTGGTGATGAGGGCTATCGCGTATGAATTCGCCGCTAGAGGCGCTAGTGTAGCGTGAGGTCTCCGAAATGTCAAGTGTCACTGTTTGTGGGTGGGCTATCTATGCGGGTTTATTTCTAATAAGACTAATGTTGTGAATATTTTGCAATACCTGAGATTAATTACGGCAAATATGAGTTACGGGTCAATGGATGTCAGTGCTTTAACAGCGGAGCTAAGAGAAAGAGGTGCAACAGCTAATTCAGAGGTTACTATTTACATACACATTTTTTGTTTGTTTAAGTATGATTTAAATGTAATATTTGTTTCCACAACCCGTAATAACAAACTTTGAGGGCTATACTTCAGGACCTCACTCGACAGTGGCGCCAACTGGTGAGCACAAAAACGGTAGCCCCCATTAGGGTTATCGCCTGGAAAGGGCAGTACGATGATAATAATATAACATGCAATTCTCATAAGTGTAACAATTATCTTGATTACCTGGCAACGTCAAGATAATTATATTGTATACCGTCACAATAATAAATTAATTATAGGTATTTAATGCAAGCATAAATTGCTTACAACAATGTTTCAGACTGTGTAATAGTTTTTAAACGGTAATTTGATAATATTTGTATACCAATTATATTTTTTTTAAATCGTAAGTAGCTTGGCCGCCTGAGGGAGGATATAGCCTAATATAGACTAACAGAAAAAAATCGTAAGTTATGAAAATGAACTTACCAATTTGTTTTATTAAATCGCGTATCAATCGGAATTACCTTTACAATAGAGCTTTTTGTGAAAAAGTGAAAGACATCGTTCAGGGTATATATTTTAATTTATTCTATTCGGGAAACTTATAGCTAATATAAACAGTGTCCTTAAAAAATACGAGTATGCATTTGAAGGCCATTTACAAGTTTCCACTGATAAACACTTGAAACAAAAAAGACAACAAAAAAGGGAAAAAATATATTTAGGTATTAATTATTAAACTGTTTCTGCAAACATCCTTCTTATGCTATTTCAACACGAAATGATAATTTGAAACCTAAAACCATGGTCTGTTTTACATAAACTTGAAACAAGAAGGCCAATTACCGTAATTAAAACAGCACCCCAATTGCGTAACACACAATCAATCGGAATCTGAATCACTTTGAAGCAAATTGCTAATCCATTGCTTCCTAGGTTCGAAAAATTGGTCTGCTCAACACGTAAATAACGCAATGAATGTTGTTGAACTGTCAAAATGAAACCGATTCCGATTGATCGTGTGTTACGCAATTAGGGTGCCGTTCAAAATCTAATCGCAATTCTCATCTCAGCGTTAATTCCGATTTCAGCGACGCGACGCGCCTAAAGATCCAACAATTTGCGATTTCTTGGTTAGGAATTAACACCTACAACGATATTTGCGACCCATCGGAAAACCAGAGCGGAAATTCTCGTAATTTTAAGAACGTTCACAGTCTGATCTGAAAAATACCTCTAATTTCCCTACATATTTGACAAGTTGTTAACATTGATTGTCGCTGAGGTGAGATTGCGACTAGATTTTGAACGTTTTTAACTACGGGAATTTGCGTTTTAGTGTTGAGATATAATAAAATGCAAATAATGAATCACACATAACAGTATTACGTTAACCGAAGAAGCATATTATGATGACATTATGCAGAAAAAAACAATGATTTACACATTGTAAACATGATGATCAGATGCAATTCAATTGTTCTCTAAAACAATACTTAGCATAATTGTTTAAACTATGGCACGTATTTAAACTACGTCCAATTAGTTGTTTATTTATTGCATTATAATTCGCTTTATTGCCGTCGTAAATAAAATAGAGAAACGTGATGAAACTGTGGTGTTTAGATTACCTACCTATGTGTATACCAAACTAGTCTATTGTCTGAGATTTCATTCATGTAATACATATTTTCTACCTTTACCCGCTCAGAGTTTGTGCTACGAAAATCTTTTCCAAGTATATATTCTCTAAGGAAAATATTTTATTTGAAGGGGATGCGCTAAGTGGATTTTTGACAGTGAATTTGTTTCGGCCTTTCTTCTCTGACTAGTCAGATAGGAAACGACGACCTCATCTGGTTTTTAAAATATGATTGACGTGTAACGGTGTAAAAGTGTTTGTCCAAACCTACTTACAAAAATAAAATCATGAATCATTTATCATAGTCGTTACGGGAGGAAGCCATCGTATTACCCAGTATCTGGGTTATGGAGTTCAGATAGGCAGTCGCTAAAATGCTGCTATTCAGCTGTCGTCAGACTGGAAGCCGACCCCAACGTAGTTGGAAAAAGGCTAGGCTGATGAGATAAAGGTGGATGCGCTGAGGTAGCTCGCGAAATTAAAATTTACTTACGTTTTTTACCATTTGCAGGTCAGTGTCACGTTGTACCTATGTTGATTAAAAGATGATTTGCGACCGTAACAAATATGGCTATACAGAATTATAATCATTAGAATCAGCAGTACAGCTCTCTAAATTCATATCACCCTATTGCATGACTATTTCATGAAATCATGACATCTATGTTTTTTTTTTTAATATTACTGAAACATTTCTGATTAAATAGAATAGTTCCGAATAGCATTCAATAATAAAATTAATTGGATACATTCACTACTTTTTACTTTTCGTCTAATGAATCTAAAATTCAATCATTATTCGTAATTTAGGTTCAAAAAGGCCCACTTAAATACGTATGTAAAGTAGGTACTTTCTGTCAGCTGCATTCGTATCAGAATCATAACAAACGTCGAAGTGTTACGTGTTGGCAACTGGCTAGGAAACACCGTCGCGTATCGGATGTGTAATACGAGCATATACGACTCACACATAACATGAGCATCGACGTTGGCACCACAGACATTTGATCTAGAATATATGGCTTATTTCTGTGTGCGATTTATTACTGTTATGGTAACCCACAGGCGAGACGATCTAGATGCATTTACGGGAGGTCGGAGAAAGAAATGCACACATAATAATGGAAAGCAAGACCTTTGCCCAAACAAAACAGCACCCCAATTGCGTAACACACAATCAATCGTAATCTGATCATTTTGAAGCAAATTGCTAATCCATTGCTTCATAATTTCGAAAAATTTGACTGCTCAACACGTAGGTAAATAACGCAATGAATGTTGTTGAACTGTCAAAATGAAACCGATTCCGATTAATCGTGTGTTACGCAATTGGGGTGCAGGTGTAAAAAGAGGTTCAGTAACCTACCTAAACCTCTGAAGTGGGGGCTACAGTTTTCTCATAATGACTAATCTTAAGAAGCTATGTATCTTGCTTCAATATTGGTAGGGATATGATAATCACTAGAAATTGCTGCCTGGCAATTTTAATCCTTTGGAAAAACAAGCCTAACCAACGCTGAATACTCTACAGCTCTGATAAAAAAGTATTGTGGCTCACTTAACCATCCATTGCCTTGACCAAAAGAACTCTGTATAAAATCCTGAGCCGGAGCCACACCGGTGCCGGACCGCATGTTTGTAAATAGGTAAGAATAAATATCGTGCATGCGCCGGCATGGCCCTAGCGTCATGTACGGGAAGCCTTACAATTACAACGATGGCCAGAAATATAAATACTGTCTTAAGGACGTACCTAAAATTCTTCGATGACAGTATGAGATCAGCATTTTAACAAGAAGCAACTCTATTAAAAATTCAGAGCACAAAACTGAATCCCTAGTTCGATCACTACGTGAAAAAACGGAATATATCCTTTTTGTTTGTCTTGGAAAAACCTGGGATTTAAAGGTCTGGCGACCACACAGCAACAAAACGATTGTTTAAAAAATATTAACATACAAATAGGACTATTCATGATAGCTTCGGCTGTGGTCCTGTCGTGACGCTTAGTCATAGAGCCTGCAAATGCCAAACTATTTGCTATTGTAATTCTAACGTGTGCTGATTTTGCGAGTAAACGGCTGCGCAAGATTATATAAATTATATATGCGTAAAAGAAATCTCTTGTTTACAAAAATGAAGTAGTAGCGACATCTGAAGGGAGCAAGTGGAAGTGTTTATCCCCATTACAACGTCATTTGAAATTGGAAAAACATAACAAGACCGCTTGGCGGCAGATATAGGCATGGTAGTAGGAAGTACTTGAAGAGCCTTGTGGCTAAGTAATAACAGCCGTGCAGGTCGATCGATCAGGTTAAGCTACGCTTGCCGCAGTTGGTCCGTGGATGGGTGACCATCTTTACATATCAAGACCCCTCCGTGTCTCGGAAAGCACATTAAGCCGTTGGTCCCAACTGTCAATCGTGGATCTTTGGCAGTCGTTACGGGTCGTCAGAAGCCCAAAATCCTGACAACCAGTCTTACCAAGGGGTATATAAGGCAGTCGCTTCATGTAAAATACTGGTTCAGCTGCATCCGGTTACACTGGAAGATGACCCCAACGTAGTTGGGAAAAGACTAGGCAGATGATGAGTAGGAAGTACTTCCCCGGACGAGATCCTTCAGTCAAGTCTTACTAGTACAAAAAAGCATACAAAAACGTGTCGAAAAGATTCACAAAGATAAAAAAAAACGTTTATCACTCACGATCTCACATGTTATGAGTTAGCAAAACGTTAAGATTTCGCGTGAGATGATCAAGTGTTACGAACGCAACCGGAATTCCTCTCAGTGAAAGTTGATATAGTCTTATTCTGAATCCGATGCTCGATTTATTACAACGAGTTTTGTTTGGTGTCTTTTGCAATGTTTAGCTGTGAAGTCTACAGATGCTTTAGCGTTTTTTGTACTGATTTAAGTCATTCATAAGTCATGGTGGTCCAAAGTGTTATGGAACCTCTTAAGTCACGGATTATGGGTTCAATAATAACTGAGCCGAAAGTTATTTTTAAATGTCCTTTTATCATGTTGAACTATGTCACGGGAAGTTAGTATCTAAGTTTATCTTGGAAATCGCAGACATCAGTGAAGAAAAACATCGTGAGGAAACCTGGATTTATAATCGATATAACTCTGAAATCACCAATCCTTGGGTTTTGGACTTGAGAACAGCGTGTAGAGGAGGACCTATGATAATATTGATAGATGTTCGGTACGATACGGAAGCGTATCGAGTGCTTGTGAATAGCTATGCAGATTCTTTTGTTATCACTAGTAGGTACCTATTAGTAGCAGTGAGCAAACATGGTAATTTTGACCATATCTTGTTAATTGAAACAATGGAACATTGCCAGGCCGGCTGTCCTGGCACAAATTATTCTAAGTAACATTGATACTCAACACGTAACCTATTAAATAAAAAAACCAAATGCGCTAGTGCTTTTTTGCAATATGCAGGTCAGTGTCAGGTTTGTAGTGGTATCTACAACGCCACATGCGAACAACGCGTCATACTGACGTCACGCAAAATCCTGCATCTCGCAAGCAGAGTTTACCGCGCAACTAGCATACATACAACTTCCCGACATCAATCATCGGGCAGTTGTCCGCCAGACACATCACCCGTCTGGTCGGAGGATCCTCCCTTTTCTATAGAGGATGAGTGAACTTTACACCCTGTTCCATACTGCTTGCTTGACCCGTGTTAGCTAGGTTGACGAGTATGTTGATTAAAATATGATTCGCGACCGTAACAATGATGACTTTACAGAATAAAAATCAAAAACTACAACTCCTACAACAATACAACTGCTTAAGCCAAAGTCAATATTTCATGAAATCAAAATCAAAAGTCATTTAATCAAATTAGGCTGAGAATCAGCACTTTTCGAACGGTCTTGACGCAGAAAATCACTTTCGCAAAAACAAAACAAAAACAAAAAATTGCTGGCTGCAGCCAGCAATTTTTCACGATGACATTTTGGTCTTTAAAAACTAACCCTGTATTGTTGATTTTTATGATTATAATTCTATAAATAAATATTTCTTACGGCCGCAAATCATAACCTGCAAATTGCAAAAAACGTAAGAAGTTCTCGGGCTACCCTGACGCTTTCACCTTAAAACCAACCAAGACATTCCACCATCTGCCGTAACCTACACAAACATAACAGGTATCACAGATACGAGTATAATTGAATGCATTCCGTGACATAATATGTTACGTCTCGTCTGTAGGTCGGCGAACCGGTTGGTAGGGAGCACTGTGTCAGCCAATGAGGTTACCGTAATGTTTACCGGCAGAGTTTTGAGGTCTTTGATTTGTTGCTCGCATTTTTAAGTATTTGGTTCCCGGGAAAAGTCTATCTTTATCCTTACTATGTTTGGGTCGGCTTCCAGTCTAATCAGATGAAGATAAATACCAATATTTTACATGGAGCGACTGCCTATCTGATTGTAAGACTGGCTGTCAGACTTTCGGGCTCCCGTATTAGGAAATAATGTTGATTAAGAATTAAGATGAGGTGGACTCCTTTGATAAAGATTGGTCCTTTGCAGCTCTGGACAGAGAGAGGTGGAAAGAGAGTAGAGAGGCTTTTGCCCAGCAGTGGAACATTAAAAAAAAATAGAATTAAGATCCTTTTAGCAAGCGTGTTGATTTTAACGATTTGAGTGGTTAGGCACAGAGATTTTACCTTCCTTCCTCGTGGTCAAACTTAATGGTCAAACTGATTTGACCACGAGGAATTCTGTTCCGGATAGTCAAACTACTTAGTTTAACGAGACATATCCACCCTTTGCTATAGGAAATCGGCATGTCCTAGAACCAAACATTCAAAAACATGTGACATCTACCAACCCGCACTGGGCCTGTGTGCCAGCAGTGGGAACATTATAGGCTTTATTATGCACTGATTCATCTGGCCTTTTTGTTTGTATTACATTACTGTCCCTTTACATCAATCCTCTTACGAAATGTGAAAAAAACTGATAAAATGCTTTCTAACCAGTTTAAACTACGACGACATTGAATACCTGCTTACTTGTCAATCGTACGGAGTTCTGTAACACTTCATATCTAAAGTCAACCTCTTTCCCTTCCGTTTACACAGGCAAACACACCACACCACACCACACCACACCACATCACAAAACACCTTATTGTCCTAGTCTTTTGGATTTTTGTACTCCATCGCCAGCCCAGGTTCCCACAACCTGGGCTGACAGGTTACCATGTAACCTAGCTAGGACGCCAGATTGAATTCGTTTGTGATTTTTCCCTAAATTGTAAAATTATATTTATAGTTACAGACTGTACTGAGAGGCTTGTGGCTAAGTAATAACAGCCGCACGGGTCGATCGATCAATTCAAGCTACGTTTGCCGCGGTTGGTCCGTGGATGGGTGACCATTTTCACATACCAAGACCCCTCCGTTACGGAAAGCACGTTAAGTCGTTGGTCCGCTGTCATTCGTGGATCTTTGACAGTCGTTACAGGCGCTGCCTTGCCCCACACCATCCCTCAAAACTACTCCCACATAACTGACCTTTACCCTAACATAACATACCATACCAACCAAAACAAAATTCCAAAAATCTATTTTTAGATTCTCTCTGCATGTCTTCTCAAGGCACTTATATAATTTCCTCCGCAAAAAAGCGTGAAGCAAAAAGATTGCGTGTTAATCAAAACGGCAGATGTGCCCGTTTCGACGGCATGGCGGCATGGTCCACTGCGTTCAAACCATAGTCTTGCATGCTGACCGTACAATTAGCCATTAAACATTTGTAAGGCTGATTATAATCGTTGGTTAGGTGGTGTCCAAAGTCCAATCTTGCTGCTTTCAACATATAACATAACACCTGTGTTCCCCGGTGTCCAAAGTCCAATCTTTGTGCTTTCAACACGTAACATAACATCACTCCTGTATCCCCCGAAGGGTTAGGCAGAAGTGTATCTATGTACACCCAGATTTTGCCAGTTATGCTGAAGTTCCATGTAATAATGGGCGAGCCTATGCCATCGAGCGAGCCATCAACCGAATCCAAACAGTTCCACAAAACCAAACTCCAGATGGAAAATCTCATATATGCTGGAATTCTCAGAATGCTGCCCATCATCATGTATAGCCCGACCTCTACCACTGCTCTGCATAGGCCTCTCTTTTCTTGTGCCAATTTCCACGCTCCTGAACGCTTTTAATACATCTTAGCGATCAGAAGCCTAATTAATTTTTACAAAGTAAATATAAAACGACCTACAACTATTTATTTAAATCGGAAAACCGTTACAACAAAAAAGGATCGATATGATTATTACGACTAGCGACTAATACTCGTACGCGTCCGTCCCATCCGAGCTCCGCAGAATGTGAACGAGGCGAGTGAGTACGCTGCTCATGGTGTGTCACCCCCTCCACTGACAGCGTCATCGCAGCGACGTGATGTCCCCACCCTCTTAACTGTCAAATCCTCTTAGCAAGTTAAAATTATTGGCTAGTTCTGCCTCTTAAAAAAAATATCCCTTTTTTTAAGTGAAACATTTTTTAGCGGCGTTGTGCACTTTTGTTGTGATGGGTAAAAATGTTAAACTCGCGTCAGGACACGTGACCTGATCGAAAATTCGTAAGACGGAGGGAGAGTAGACCGCATTCCAAAATATCAAAAATGCACAATGTTAATATTCAAGTTTTCACTTCTGCCGGAACTCCCGGAGTGCAACCCGTTTTTTTTTTAAAATGGCATCTCGTAGTTGACCTAGAGAGGTCGTGACTACTTAACCGGACTATCCTGTGGTTGCCTTAAGAGAACTCAAAGCCTCCAGCCAGGGGCGTAGAACTACTTAAAACTAAGCGACTACACGCTAAGGGCACCCCCTGTGGGGTACGAACCTCGGCTTAGGGCGTCGCTGGGAGAGAGCAGCAAGATGGGACAGGCTGGACCGAATTATTTTTATTATTAATGCTTTGACCACGGCGTTTCCTAGGACTATCTCAGGGGTCACAGTCGGTTATTTAAAGTTACAGGCTCAGCTACGGCGCGGGCTGGCACTTCATCGAGGAAGGGTCGGGGGGGAAAATTTACTTGGGGACGTCGCGGGGGACCTCGTCGGCGAGGTCGGAATGTCGGTCTTTTGTTTTTGTGAACTATACAGGTTGCTCTATTGCTCTCATGGAGGAGGGTTGTGGGGTCATCGGGGAAAAAATATCCCTATTTCAACATTTATAATAAAATTTAAGTAGCCTCTTCTCCAATTACAATGACCCTGAGTTCGAACCCACGACCTACAACTCGTGAGTCGGCGCAGTTACCACTGGGCCACCACTGCTCGCAGGATATTTATAGTACCTGAGCGATGGGAACTCATCGGGCAATTGACATCAAGGCGAGAAACTCTTTTTGTAAATGAGCCTTTATTTACAACTAGCTTTTGCCCGCGACTTCGTCCGCGTGAAGCAACTTTCTCACATTTTTTTTCCGTAAGAACCATCCTCGTACTTCAAGGAATATTCTAAAAAAAGAATTAGCGAAATCGGTTCAGCTGTTCTCGAGATTTGCGCTTAGCAACACATTCCGCGATTCATTTTTATATTATAGAAGAAGTTATCAGATTGATAAAGTTAAGTTATAAGATCGATAACAATGCCACGAAAACCTTTTACATAATAATTGAAACATCCCATTCCCAAATGATTAAGATTTAAATCCTTACTCTTAACTGCATGCAATGCCTTTGCCATTAAAAAAACAAGTACAGACCCCAGCACCTGAAGCTACCTCAATCTGTCAAATTTCTTCAATAGATTTTCAACTTTATCTCTAAAGCATTAGGTTCAAAGTTGATTGGAATTTTTTTACAGTTTTGGGTAGATTGATGTGCTGGTATCTGTACAAACTGTCAACAAAAACTATGATTGGTATTCGCGTGATAAGCACTACTTTGCAATGTTAAAATTGCAGTAATGGTCATTATTTTGCTACTTAATAAACGTTAATAATACCAAGTGGTTTTATTTTAATAAGTCACAAATATTTTACTTAGCTGTTTGCCGTCAATCATTTAAAGTAGGTTACCGTTCACCAGTCTTACCAAGGGGTATCATATTACCCAGTAACTGGGTTGTAGAGGTCAGATAAGCAGTCGCTCCATGTAAAATACTGGTATTCAGCTGCATCCGGTTAGACTGGAAGCCGACCCCAACATAGTTGGGAAAAGGCTTTAACAATTTAGCCATTTTAATACTCCGAGAGTTATTTATTTACGCCCAAAGATGCGTTAAAATATGGAAGTTTCGATGCTAATAACTTTCATACCAATTTTTTTTTTCTGTGTCAGTGCTACGTAATGACGAGACAAGCTGATATCATTTTTAATATATATCTACTGTCAAACAGTGGAGTAAACTCTATGGAAGTATGACTGACTAGTGTAACCTTAAATCAGAAGTGTAAGTAAATAACGCAATGAATGTTGTTGAACTGTCAAAATTAATCCCAGTGCTACTGTAGTGTGTTACGCAATTAACCCGCTAATTAACAATTCAATCAAAAATTAAAAACTAATTAATGACTTTTGTCGATCCATTACTAATGCCTGTTGTCCTAGCTAACTGTCACCTGTCCAATGACCCCGATCCTCTAACTGTATATTGAGTATACATTAGAAATTAGATGCGTACGCGCAAACGTTGCCTTTGTAAACATTGGTAACAAGAGTCTTATTAACGACGGTTTATTGAGGTTATGTTAATGCTCTCTGCCCAACCACATAAAAATAAACCGTGTATTTTCACGTTATGAAACAATAAACTGAATGTCGTAGTGAACAAAGTTCAATTTCCATTGCAATCAAAAATGTTGAAGGATCTTTTTGTTACAAATGGTCACTCAAAAATCAACTTAGAATACATTTCAGTAAAGTAGATAGCTGATTTAGTGGCTATGGAATGTTAATTATCTGAAATTATGAACACTGCTATAAGTACTGTTTTGACATTTATATTGACAAATTGTCACCTACCTGCACTGGCCTATATTATACAAGTACGCTGAACATCATAATACTATTGATGACAAAATGAAGACGTTTTTTGATTTTCGCCATTTTGGCACTGATAACAACGTGAGCGTCCGTGGAACTAATATTTTTGATAGTGTGATCTAATGTTGTCATAATAATCAGAAACGTAACAAAACAACACGACGACCATTTGCAACAGTGCAGTGTGTCAATTTTAGTTCCTGAGACGCTCGAGCGGAGTGCTTTGAATTGACACAAAAAACAACTGTCATTTCGTAAAGTATGTGTGTGTAAGTACTTGTTTATTAGAGGTGAGAGAGTGCCTACCTGATTTTTCAGAGGATGGTTAAAAAAATATTATAATTAATGAAAGCCGCTACCTCTACTAATCCTATTTTAGTCCACTTGAATTATCAATTTCTCTGCCGGACTGTTTTTTCAACATTTTATAACAACTGTTATTTCAAAGTACCTTAATCTAAAGCGATGACAACTGACGAATTACACCTTATAAGCACAAAGCATAATCAATCAGCCTATAATGTTCCCACTGCAGATCACAGATCTTTAAAGCCCTTTCGTCCATATCCGTTCGGCCGTTTTAGCGTGAAAGCGTAATAAACAAATATACAAAAAATCTATTTTTTTTCTTAATCATATTAAGTTTAGATTCGTTGCTTTTTACACGGCATGACGGCGTGTTATGCTTAAGTTTTCTTTGATGTAAACTTAGATGTTCTAGAATACAGGCCCCAGACAAGGAACTAAACATAACCAACAAGGAGTTTCACAATCAAACAGTGAGAAACCGGCAAAAGTTTTTTATTCTGTGGCCTGGCAATAAACAATCAGACGCGCCATGACACATTACGTCACACCCACATTTTCTCGACAGATTGAGTCACCGTAGCGGCCTGTAAAGGTCCACTGCAGAGCATGGTCAGCTGCTTATGACTGGCACAAGAAATGGCAAAGAGTTTATTAAAGGCATGTTTTCAATCGAACCCAAAATAATTTCCATTTCGATTTCTTAAAAAATTAAAGGACGGGTTGCAGTAACTAAGCTAGGCACACCGATCATAAGGATAAAAATATCTGCAACTGCGTGCATTTCACGCGAGCGCAAACCAAGTTGATCGCAACTTGTTTAGTTTTTTTAGGACACCAAAATTATTTGAGCATCATAAAAGAGGCACAATTATTATAAGTATTAAGTATACATACAGGGTGGCAGGGACATCACCGTGCAACCAGAGCAATTCTCGTAATTATAAGAACGTTCACAGTCTGATCTCAGTCTCAATCTGTCAAAAAATACTTCTAATTTTCCTACATTTTGATAAGTTTTTGACATTTGTTTGTCGCCGAGATGACACTGCGACTAGATTTTGAACGTTTTAAATTACGAGAATTATTAGCCTTCTGTTATCATGGATTGAGTAACTACATGATTCTGTTATTACAATTATTATTTTATTTAAAAAAAAAATTGATGTTCCATACATTTTGACTGCGAAGGTGCTTTTACCTATGAAACAGTTGTTCCTTTCTTTTGATGAACGAAAAAAAAAATCTACGCTAGAATCATGTGCTGAATTTCATGGTTTCGGTCACGAAAACGAAAATCATCAGCATTGTAGTTTTTTACTACCCGAAAAACTAAGTCGTTGGCATAACTAAAAAACATAGTTCCTAGATTAATTGGTATTTTACTGTATGACAATAATGTCCTATTTTTTGCACCCATGAACACGCTAATCTGTTTTGATTAAAACCACAAAACTAATGTCGTGCGGCAAGTCCCGTCTATCTGCGGCAGGCCATTATTACCTACCAACTAATCACGAACGGTTTCACTTGTACAGTCACCAAATAAGTTAAGTAACTAGGGTCGTCGGATATAGTTCAAGTTTAGTAACGTACTTATCTCCTTTGCTGACCGTACATCTCATTAAAAATCGGGAGTCCATCAACATCAAAAATGTACAAAAAAAGATTATTTGCCTCCCTACGACGTCAAAAAACAGCGGAAAATTTAGTTAGGAATGTGTAAAAACAGCCATCTTCATAGTTCGTTAAGCAAATCGTGCTGTTTTGATCGTGGACTGTTTTTAAGTGCTGTCTAAGTAATCTGCCCATTATTGTTTACGCTGATTTTAACGTGAATAAAATTAAGGCTTTTTTTATTAAAATGACGTGATCTTTTTAGTCCTCTAATTATGATTGGCAACCACATACTTCATCAGCCTATAATGTTCCCACTGCTGAGACACAGGCATCCGATCCTCTCTGTGAGAGGACGTGGGCCATAATAACCCACTACACGGGCCCAGTGCGGGTTAGTGGATGTCACATGTCTTCGGATATTTGGTATTAGGGCTTGCCAGTTTCCTCACGATGTTTTCCTTCACCGTTTTGGTAGCAGTGGTGGTGAAGTAATTTTAACAAAGTAAAGCGCCTGTCTGCTTTTAAACCTACGACCTACAACTGCCGATCGATTCTGTAAAAATCTCGCCGTGAAAAGTTAGGTGAAGTGAGCTTAGAGTGAGCTGTCAATAGTGTAATCCCTAGCATTAGTTGGAATGACAGCTCACTCCACGCTCACTTCACCTAAGTTTTCACGGTGAGATGGTTACAGAATCGCACTGCTGCTCTCAATTGTAACCACGGGTCACAGATCATCTGCCAGTTCTTCTCCATAGGAACCTACTACGCTTTGGAACGGGCAACCAGCTTCATCTCTGTGATTGGCCGACTCCGTGACAATCCAAAAGTGCTTGCAATTGGTTTATTGAGTTTGAGATCCTTTTGTTCTATTTATCCAAACTTTTATGAAAATTCTCGTACATACAACATTTAAATAGTTTTCGTTTACTACACACGGCGACACATCAAGCTATACACTTCTAGTTTTAGCTGACCTCGCATTGTATACCTATAGGTTTTTCGTACAATAAGAACGAGTATAAGCTATACTGGTTATGCATAGCTTTATGTGTAGCCGTGCGTACTCCTTTTAATAATAACTAGTCTAATAGAATAGTCTAGAAAACCTTGCTCTTCTAAATTTAGTACAATAGAATGTAGGAAATTGTAACGGTACATTAAACTTACAATAAAATTTATATTATTAATATTTTATGAATGAATATAAATCTTTTTATACAACATCCTGTTCGTCGTAACCTACACAGCACAGGGTGAAGTGTAGATATTGTTTTATTTATCACCCTGTCACCTTACGTCATTAACTTTCTTTTTTGTAAGCTGGGCAAAGGCCGGACCCTATTTCTTCCAAACAATTCTCTATTTTGTGCGATGTCGGTCCATTAACAATATCCTATCCAACTTCCTACTAAAATTATAAACGCGAAAGTTTGTAAAGATGGATGGATGGATGTTTGTTTGTTACTCGTTCACGCAAGAACTACTGAACGGATTTGGATGAAATTTGGCACACAAATAGTTTATAACCAAGATTAACACATAGGATAATTTGTATCCCGCTATTCCCACGGGATCGAAACTAATGCGGGTGAAACCGCGAGGCGCAGCTATATTATAAACGCCAAAGTTTTTGAGGATGGATGGATGGATGTTTGTTACTCTTTCACGCAAAACCTACAAAACGGATTTGGATGAAATTTGGCACACAGATAGTTTACTTTTAATACCGATATTCCCTCAAACATACACAATTAAAATAATTAATAACAA
This sequence comes from Apamea crenata, assembly GCA_949629185.1. NCBI lineage: Eukaryota > Metazoa > Arthropoda > Insecta > Lepidoptera > Noctuidae > Apamea > Apamea crenata. The sequence continues at coordinate 4,393,124 of OX451375.1, forward strand.
TTAACATTCTAGCCGTGGGAACTTTACATGGGTCGGCTTGCCTGTCTGACCTCCACAACCCAGTTACTGGGTAATACGATGGCCCTTGGTAAGACTGGTTGTCAGACTTTCGGGCTACTGACGACCAGAAAGACTGTCAAAGATCCACGAATGACAGCTGGGCTTAACGTGCTTTCCGAGCCACGGAGTGGTCTTGGTATGTGAAAATGGTCACCCATCCACAGGCCACAAGTAAATAATAACATTAAACTTAATTTATAATTATTTGGTAACAATAGCATAAAGTTTGTGTTGAATTGTTGATACCATCGTCCCGCACGTGTCTAGTGCATTATTATCAAGGTTGGTTTATTTCGGACCAATTTTTAAGCTATTTATTTGCTTTGAAAAATGCAGTATTTGCTGTAGTAACAGTGTTTATTTTATTATTGTAAATTGTATATAAGTAGTTTATCAGCCATCTTGTTACCATAACACAAGCATTAGGTTGCTTAGCTTGGGACTAATGGTGCTGTGTGAAATGTCCAGGGATATTATTATTATTATTATTTTAACAAACAGATAACAACTTGTAATAACCGCTGTACTATTTAGGGCTGATTTTTCCAACGGCAGATAATATTATCGGAGGAATAATTTTGAATTTTTGACATTTCTTCCATACAAAATCTGTCAGACGTTAATTTTATTCTACGAATAAAAATTTTCTGTCGGTTGAAAAATCACCCTTAATGTAATAACCTTATCGCTTATATTATAATATTCGGAAAACTAATAATATAAATTAACCTTCACAGAAGGTGAATATCCCGTTTACCGTCCTTAATCAATAATTCAAAATATTAGTTGAAAACTAGTTGCAACATTTGAAAGTTTTTCAAACATATATAGAACCAGCAATCTAAGGCCAGTGCATTGCCCAATTTGAGTGGCAATCTAAATTTTTCTCATGAATAATTGATAAATTAATAAAAACTAGTGATGTGACCCCGTTTTTCTCGTACCTATGTTTTTTGAACTCAGAAAACACTAGTTTTGCCACTTCTTTACTTTTTTTTGGGTGGGAAATCATCAAATGACCTCTCCCGCTCTGGCATGAGCGGAAGGGCGTGTCAGAATTTTACTGACTAAAACCCACGTTCCTTCAGTTGCCTGTGCCAGGGGCCACGGTATCTCTTTCGAACAACCCGTGGCCCTGGCAGGCACCGGCCCTAGCGGACCCTGTCAATTCGTGCTGACATCTCTTTGAGGCGCGCGTGGAACACAACGCGCCATCGACCCGGGCCTGGTCCTTACCGGGCGGCGAGCTGCCCATTGCTCGCCGCCATTTTGTGAATGATATTAGTGTTTTATTACTAAATCTATTTAAATCACAAATACTCGCAGTTTATTTCAAGGACAGATTAAGAGAGAAAGAAAGAAAAAGAAAGAAAATACATTTATTTGCGGCAAACATGACGCATAAAAAAAAAGAACAAACACAAAAAAAATAAAAGTGGGAGGTAAACATGCGTCACATTCACGCAAAACGGCCATCGCTCAGCATAATGCTAAGACCCTATACGAGACAGAGCCCCAGCGCTGGTTTCCAGCGGCAGCCGGCGTTGACGTGATGACGGCAACCAGTGCAGCATGCAATTATACTTATGTAAATAAAAACAACAATCAAAACAAGAAATAACAATCAAAACATGAAGTAAAATAAAATAATCATACATAAAAAAAAAACATGAAAAATAATTATGATGTAGCATCGAGAGATCAAGGAGAGATTATTTTTTTTTTTAGGCACAGCACTGTTTTAATTAAATATAAAAATAAATTAATGGTTTAGAGACAAGTTTAATGTAGGTCAATAAAACCAGACATTGGTAAAACTGTTTTGGCTATTCCGCAAAAGAAATAAAGATTAATGTTTTGGAACGCAGTTCCTTATGAGCTCAACTGTCACTAATGAGCAGTGATAGGAATAGGTAGTGCCTATTTGCCTAAACTTCGAAGAACAGAGACAAGAAACGGAGACTTCCTTAGGACTAAATTTTTTCCGTCCTAAGGAAGTCTCCGTTTCTTGTCTCTGTTCTTCGAAGTTTAGGAAAATAGGCACTACATATTCCTATCACTGCAAATGAGACACAATCACTTTTTCTATTGTACCGAACTTAATAAGCTTGCCTAACACGTATACTCTGCACACTTGGCAAATAAGAGCTAAACCAAAAAAAAATATCATTTTGACCGTCACGATACTTTTGCTAAAGTGGTTGTGTGTTTACATGTGTATGTTACTAAAATTGAATGTACTGGAGGGGTCTACTCCGAAGTAGTATCGGCCGAATGCTCGGCCGTTTCCTGCTACGAAGTTACTATTTGGTTCGGTCGGTTCCGATCCACACTCGTACACTATTTCGAATATTGACTATGGTCCCGACCCAACTGAGCCGATCCGAACTTTTTTCGCATTTTTCAATAATATTCGGTTCGGCCATGTGTCGGTCCGATCCGAACATTCGCACTTTGCACTTCGGAGTAGACCCCCAGATGAAATATATTTATCTAATCTAATCTAACTAGCCTCTTTCTTCCCACTGCAGGTCAAAGGCCTCCCCTCCCTTTTCCACACAATTCTGTCTTTTGCTCGTCCTTTGACAGTATTATTATTTGACAATATGATAGTAACAATAGGACATGAACGCTTCCTTTGTATGTCAACGTGAGCCGAATTTGAACAGGCGCCATATTGTATATCAGGAAGGAAGCACCGGTGTTACAAATTATTTAATTTGGTGATCAAATTAAATAGTATCACGATTGGATCGTTTGTGAATTAGTTAGAGAATTCGACCTACCTAGATGATAATCTCTTATCTTGTGGATGGTACGTATTAAACCCAAAATTGAAATCGTTAGATCTGCCCAACCGCGTCAAAAGATGGTCACGTTTTAATCCTATTAACTTGCTCACTCGTACTGATAATTGTATTATCATTCCATGTGTGATGTGTGAGCTCAATCTTCTCAGTATGCACACTTTTTCGCGTGACCTAATAAGTACCTGGAGGGCAAATCTAACGATATAACTTTGGTAAACCTGTTTGATCGACCTATTACGTTTCCACTTGCCAGCGTAAAGCGTAAATTTTCGGGGTCTTACCACAAAAATTTAGACATTTGTTCAACTCGTGTATACTGTCAGTCTAAAACTCCATACATTAATCTCCTGTTGAACCGTTGTTTAGCCTAAACGGCTGAAAAGCAATTTTATGGTAAAGAAGTAATTATTCATGCCTGTAGAAATATTGCCCATTTTGACGACCAAGATTAATTGTCGACCTGTATTATTTAACTGGCATTAGTCTTTATTTTTACATGGCAGGTTTTTACTACAAAAATGTCTAAAATAGGATTTGACATTTCCGACATTACGATAAATATTGTTAACACATTACGCATATTCAACAACAAACAGTTTATTTATCCGATTATATCTGCTAATTTTCTTAACCTTTGCTTTTAAAGAGGAAGTAGTATTATTTACCTAGTTACCAACAACCAGTATTGTCCCACAAAGATTTTAGACAGATTATAGACTTGAGTTTTCAATAAAAATTTTGTTTTAGTCAGTAGCTATCTACTGACTAAAACAAAAATTTTATTGAAAAAAAAAAATGTGTGAAAGTGTGTTTTGTTTTAGTCAGTAGATAGCTACTGACTAAAACAATTTTTTTTTTTTTGTGTTTGTGAAGGTAACTTAGGGTCTGATACTACGGGTCACATACAGAAATAATTCCTAGTGAGGAACCAAATCCTTTCTTTAGTTTAGCATAATCAGTATCAGCATAGAATAGAATATTCTTTATTAAATCCTACTAATATTATAAACGTGAAAGTTTGTTTGGATGGATGGATGTTTGTTACTCTTTCACGCAAAAACTACTGAACGGATTTGGATGAAATTTGGCACGCAGATGGTTTATAACCAGGATTAACATTTAGGATACTTTTTATCCCGATATTTTTACGCGATCTAAACTTATGCGGGTGAAACCGGGGGCGCTGCTAGTACAGTCACGAGCAAAAGTATGTATACACTCGGCTTTATTCAAAAGCGATTCCTCTCTTTTATTTTTTAATTAAATTTTATGTTGTTATGAACATAGCATTTTCCAACCCATAGGTTTATGTAATGTGTCGCATTTCAACGTTGCATTCGTTATTTCACGAAAAAAACGCAATTGAAAGTTGCCAAGTGGTGACATATTGGTGCTCGTGACTGTACACCATAAATATTACAGATATAATTGTAGAAATCAAATAAATAATCAGCCTGTAAGGTCCACGCGGGCCCAGTGGCGGTTGGTGGATGTCACATTTTTGGGTGCAGGACATGCTGATTTCATCACGGTGTTTTTCTTCACCATTTTGAGAGCAGTGGTGATGAAATAATTTACACAAAGTAAAGTCCCTGCCTAGGTTTGAACCTACCACCTACAACTACAGACGCAGCCGTTTGCACTGTTCCAGCAATGCTCTTTAGTTCGCTTGCACCAGAATGACATTGAAAAATGTCTATGTCATCATTTGAACTTTCGGGCCTCTCCACAACACACATAATACATACCTATTAAGTAACAGTCGTTGCACATAACTGGTCGTTTTCGAGAGTGACCTCTGTGAGCCACTACGACTATCCGGTAGCAGCAGGGTTGCTCGATTTAAATCGATGATTCAAATCACATGACTTTTTTTTTATAAAAAAAACGATGATTCATTTTATTTTTTTATTGCTGAGTGGGCTTACTCTTGACCTCTATTAGAAAGCGATGAATGAAGTCTATGATGGATGATTTAAAAATAACCAAAATAAAAAAATAAAAAATTAAATATCACTATTTTGTACATCATCATCATCATTTCAGCCGAAAGACGTTCACTGCTGGACATACATAGGCCTCCCCAAGCACCTCCACTTCGACCGATTCTGCTTCTCGCGTCAAGCAAATTGAACAATTTCTAAAGTCAACGCGGTTAATAATAATATAGAATGTCAATTGAACAGAACGAAAAAAATTACAACTTACAAAAACATGTACTATAAGAAAAAAATAAAAACGGAATAAAATGTAAAAAAATGGCCCATCCCTGAGCGATAGTAATTATCACTAATCTTATTCGAATTTATTATCCACGATAACCTTACTATAAGGTCGACAGGCCTCTCTAACCGTCTAAAAATATTTATATATTTCAAATGCATGTCATGCAACACTATGTATATGCAAATAATTTCGTCTGTATTTTGATTTATTTCAAGGGTATTTAAGTAGTTACGATAAATGGTGTTTTTACCCTTCTATTGCCACCTTGTGCTTAGGTACTTTGTTACTTTCGACACCATATTCATCCGTTAGTAAAATACTTTTATAGATATCAATCTGTCTAGCCTTAGAATAGAATATATTTATTTGCTTTAAAACATGGTACATTAAGGTCTTATAAATAGAATTATGATGTTTCGCCAAGGACTGGCATACAAATATTTAAACACCTTACATGTAAAAAATTAAAAGGATACATTATTCCAACATGTCTCATAACTTTAATGAAATTCTTAACAATAATAGGTATTTGCAAAAAGTAGTTAATAATTATAACGAAAATTAGTAACCATATTTATCTGTTACTTTTTTAAAAATAAATTCTTTCATACTATACTAAAAACAATTATCATCCACGAACGAACATCCACGAACCGACCGCGGTAAACGTAGCCCGGCTGTTATTATTTAGGCCACGAGCCCCTGCATAGATAATTATATTCCATTCATTTGCTTGTTGCATTGGAAATACAGAGATTTACTAACATTAAAAACGATTCCTCTTCTCTGTGGAACTCTGTTTTCCGACAGCTGTACATGGGTATATTCGCTTTCTTGCTTCTACCAGCCTATCTAAAAAAGCCTAAAAGTAGCCAGCTCAGGCACTGACACACCCCCAAATTAAACCACTAGTCTACCTTCTACCGATTCTGCTTCAATAAAATGAATCATCGTTTTTTTTTATCACCTTTCCTGTACCTTCACAGTACCTACACACATAATCTAAACACATAGGAAGACACTTCACACAGTCGCGATCAAATCCCTAATCACGTATTCACTCGTCAGTGTTCACTGGCTGCCCATCACACCGTAACGAGCCACCATAGCTGTCACTTTCACTCATCACACGGTGTGACTGTGTGACATTTAAATTATTTATGTAAGATGTATCAATATTGTAATAATGTAAAGATACGTCAGGCTTTTGTTAATTGAGTTGCGCTTGCGGCAGATCTTTTGTTTTTTTTATTTTTATTTCAGTATTGTATATCACGCCCCGACTACGCTTGAGCAGCCGGTCTGTTAAAAATAAAACTTAGGTGCAGTGAGCTTGAAGTGAGCTGTCATTCCACCTGATGCTGTTGATGCTATGTTTTTAGAGACTGATTTTTCAATAGTCAGATAGCACTGTTTTGAAGAATAAATACATATTACACAGACAGAATAATGTACCCAGGATTTTGTAATATCTTGATTTAAAAGACTGTCCTTGAAGTTTCTTGCCCGTTCTTCTCCATGGAGATCTACGTTTTTGAATGGGCATCCAGCTTCAACTTTCGGACTAACTGACCGACTATTTAATTTTGACAACTCAAAAGTGCCTGTAAATGGTTTAATTGAAATAAATGCTTTGAGTTTGACATATTTCCTATACAAAAGCTGTCAAACTGATTACACTCTTTTATTTATTTATTCCTCAGATAAAAATTATATCACTATTGAAAATATAGCCTTTAAAGAAAATAATAATCATTCATACCTATATCTAAACCTGCTTCGTACATATGTACCTATATGTTGAACTTGAACACCGAAACTAAATCATTAGGTACTTACGCAGAAACTAATAACACTCAGACTGCCATTTCAGGCAGATTTACACGCCACGCGTTTATGTCTTTTATACCCCCCCAGCATAAAATTCCAAAGAGCAATAGTCTTTTCGTGTAAAATGTAAATGATACCCATCTTCCTTTTCTTGTAAATTAAAGTTAGGAAGCGGAATCGTTTGTCAGAAGCGTTGTTGGCGTTTACTACAACGAAGTGTGTGCTCTAGGATTAGTATTCCCACAAAATAGAGTTACATTCCATGGGTATTCCTTTGTTACCATCGCAGGTAGAACCTGGATGAGGCAGGCACAGGTGCGCGGGGTATGGCACTTGAAAAAGAGAGGCCTACGTCCAGCACTGAGTGAAGTCAGGCTGTGGATGATGATGAGGATTCCCGTCTTCATGTCCTGAGGATGGCCACCTGCCTTTGACATTTTTTTTTAACAATTTGTTTTGGTCGATCTTTAAAAAACAGCTGATCATAACATCCTGGGGGTCTACTCCGAAGTAGTATCGGCCGAATGTTCGGCCGATTTCTGCTACTAAGTTACTTAGTAACAGAAATCGGCCGGTATAGTTTGGTTCGGTCGGTCCCGATCCTACACTCCTACACTCTTTCGAATATTGACTATGGTCCCGACCCGACTGAGACGATCCGAACTTTTTTCGCATTTTTCAATAATATTCGGTTCGGCCATGTGTCGGTCCGATCCGAACATTCCCATTTTGCACTTCGGAGTAGGCCCCCAGGTTTTCTCTTCACACTCTAGGCCAAGAACCTCAAAACTACCCACTAGTCACTACGGCACCAATTAACAAAAATGTCGTTATCCACTTCAGTCGACAATTCGCTAAGATACGAGGTCGATGACATAACTAAGGTTGGCTCACTGTGTTCCGGTCATCCGAGATCACACGTAACGCATTGCATCAAGTATCTACGAAAGTGCTTGTGTCCATTGCCGCCGACACGGTTTTGTCGACACGTATTTTTTTTACACTGAAGGCATAACTCAGATGGACAGTTCCCGTAATTAACAATGTTGAAAATCTTATCGTAATCTCATCTTATGACGTTAAAGATGTCAAAAATCTAGAATGCAGAGAATTAGAGGTAGTTTTGACAGATTGTGACTAAGAATAGAATGTGAACGTTCTTAAAATACGAGAATTTCCCCTCAGATGTTGTTCTTTGTGATGTCCCAAATGATGAATCTAAGCCAATCCGGTTATATTATGAAGGCAGTGGCACGGTTTTATTTATAATAAAAAAAACTAACTTAATTAATACATCTGACGGCAGATATCGGTTGTGCTCGTGTCGATATTAATAGAGTTTCGATCCCCAATGATTTAGTATTATTTACCCAAACCGGCATTTAAATGAAGGTTATTTGAATTTACTTTTTTTTATTAAGTATTAATAGATGACTTTACAATCCCGTTGCTGCAAATTATTAATTAACGGCACTAAATTAATTGATTAAACTTGCAGTTTTTTTAAAGAAAAATCGGCCTAATTTATTTCGCAATTACAGATGAGTCCAAGTAGTTGCAAGTAGTACAAGTAGTAGTAGTAGAAGTACATAACAATAAATAATTTCACTAACAGACTTTCTTCGTCTGAAAAAGGAAAAACGAATGTTTAATGTAAATAGTTTATATGGCTTAAACAACGAAATTAACGTTTTCTGTTATATAATACTATGGTATAACTTTTTGTTTATCACATGAGCATATAATTTTATTGGTGTTTTGGTCCTCTTTATGTAAAAAGAACGTGTTTGGAATATATTACTGCAAAGCGTAGCTTTTGTTATGTGGATCTATGATGGACTATTTCGAGATGTAATAATCTCATTGAATATTATATTAACTTCTTGAATATATTCAGCGCCTAACTTAGCTAGTTCATCAATGTCACTTCTGCACATCAAGACTAAGAAAAAATCTAATTTTGTCACATTTTGTTTTTCTACAGTAATAGAAAGATGAAGAAGAGAAGAGAAAAAAAAATTATGTTCATAGTTTGAACTTCTTTACAATTAAATTACATACTTGGCAACCAGCTAACATTTTTTTTCTTAAACTTAACCTACACTGACTGCCCTACCACTGAGCAAATGCCTCCGCCAAATCATCGGCCTCCTTTTTTAGAGCCAACTCGATCCTTGCGGTACGCGTCTGAAGCGGTCTCGCCATCTCTTCCTGGACCTGTCTCGGCGGCGCCGTACATCCTTAGGCACCCACCTCCTCTGCTAACATGCCAACTCATTAATATGTTACACAAATGATCATCTTTGGTCTTTGACCAAACAATTCTTGAATAATTCGTAACACGTTTGCTGCGACGTCTAGGAATTAATTGGCTGACTTTGAAATACTAATTAATTTATTTTATTACTGTCTCATGACCGCATTAGTTTCTAATTTTTGCGTTTATCAAGACCGTTATCGTGACTTGAAATCCTTGATCTGGCAAAGAAAATTAAAGAAAAGGAAGAAAAACTATTTATTGCGACTCGTACAGGAAGATCATAAAACTAAACTAAACTATCTGTCTAAGGTCTGTTTGTAATATCAAAATAACAGCTTTTTACTAAATGCATATGAATGAATGTATATACTTACGCTATTTTTTTTCTGTCCGTTGTTCTGTCTGTTTGTTCCGGCTAATCTCGGAAACTGCTGGACCAATTTTGACGAAACTTTCACTGGTAGATAGCTGATTTTATGGAGTAAGATATAGGCTTACTACTTTTTGTCTACTACTACTACTTACTACTTTTTGTTGTATAGATGTCGGAAATTATTTCACAGCGACACGTCCCTGTGAAATAATTTCCGACATTTTCTATACATCTTTTACTTTATGTCGATATCCACGCGGGCAAAGCTATTCATCTATAAGTTTTTAAATCAATTATAAATCACCCTTACTATTCACCAAATCCGAAGCCTGCTTTTACCGCATTAAAATCAATTGAAGTTGCTACGAAATCTTATGTATTTTTTTTTTTTTGTTGCCTACTCCTGAAGATATCCTCTTGACCGGATTGCGGGTATAACGGGCCATCTCAGCGGACGTAGTCATTAACGCAGGAGATATTATAGTGCACAATGTGAGCGCTAAATACTGTGTAAATAGCAACAACCAACAAAAAACAGACATCACTTTAACAATGATTCACAAAACAATCAAAAATACGTGTATCATTGGACAAGCGCATCAATCGCACGCACACACGCACATTCATTAAATAAAGGCTCGGCGCACGTGAACGTAAACATACGGCCGCGTCTGTGTGCGGACGCCGAAAGAGTTCAGTGGGCCAAACCAACAGGTTTGAACGCCGGACTATGGATACGACCCCGTTTCCGTCGCCAAACTTGCATAGAATCCGATTGTTTTATTAAAATTATAGTGGAATACAAAAAAATGTAGATTCCGCATTTTTTTTTTTTATGGCGACATTTTAATGTTTGACAAGGTCTATTTAAAGCGGTAGTGGCCCAGTGGTAACGGCCGAGACTTACGCGTTGTACGCCGTAGGTTCGAACCCAGACAGGCGCTTAACTTTGTATAAATTATCTCATCACCACTGCTCTCAAAATCGATATAGGAAAACATCGTGAGGAAACTGGTATGTCCTAGAACCAAAAATTCGAAGACGTGTGTCATCTACCAACCCGCACTGCGCCCGCGTGGTAGATTATAGCCCACTCCCTCTCGAAGAGAGGACGCCTGTGTCCCAGCAATGGGAACATTATAGGCTGATTATGATATGTATTATTACTAGCTTCTGCCCGCGACTTGGCCCGCGTGAAAACTGACGGCCCATTCTCTCTCACGGAGACGAGGTCTGTGTACCAGCAGTAGAAACATGATAAGCTGATTATGCTTTTGGTATATTTGTGACTCATCTTTGCAGAGTATTTCTGTAGACAAAATGTGAACTGCTTTCAGTCCGTGGCAAGGCATATCTTATACCAACATAAATTAGTCACAAAATGACAAAATGGAACTTGTTATCAAGGTATGTAAGTTGGTCAATCTTCCAATCACGTTGGTCCTGCTATGAAAATAAAAATGTCGTAAACTTTAAAATCCGTACCTATCATCATCATCAACCTGCCTTTTCCCAACAACATATGTTGAGGTTGGCTTCCAGTCTAACTGGATCCAACTGAATACCAATATTTTACATGGAGCGACTGCCTATCTGACCCCCACAACCCAGTTACTGGGTAATACGATACCCCTTGGTAAGAGACTGGTTGTCAGACTTTCGGGCTTCTGACTACCCGTACCGACTATCAAAGATCCACGAATGACAGCTGGGACCAACGGCTTAATATCGTGCTTTCTGAGACACGGAGAGGTCACGGTATGAAGAGATGGTCACCCATCCACAGACCAACCGCAGCAAGCGTAGCTTAACCTGATCGATCGACCTGTGCGGCTGTTATTATTCAACAATGAAAATGATGAGGTCTATCACCAACTACTCTTCAATATTTACAATTATTCGCCCACAGTACTGCGACACGATTTTACGACCGATAGATCATGAACGTACATAATACATATACCTATGCGTAACATCCTTATGTAATTATAACATAACTGTAATAACACCATATATCGCATTCTTCGAGCCGTTTGTCTATGATAATCTCTAAGTTGCTGGGTTTTTTTAATATCATAATCAATCTATAATGTTCCCACTGCTGGGAAACAGGGTGGCCATAATCCACCACGCGGGCCCAGTGGGGGTTGGTGGATGTCACATGTTTTCCAATTTTTGTTCTAAGACATGCCGGTTTCCTCACGATGTTTTTTTTCACCGTTTTGAGAGCAGTGGTGATGAAATTAAATACACAAAGTAAAGGGCCTACCTGGGTTCGAACTCACGGCCTAGGATTCGTAAGCCGGGGCTGGTACCACTGAGCCACCACTGCTCTCCACTTTTTAAATATATCTTAAGGTATCTTACAACGTGGGGAAAAAAACCCATAAATGCAGTTGTTGCAGTTGTCTGTTCGTATCTTTGAGACAAAATTGATCGCTTTCTTTTTCTAAGGTTCATATTTTCAATCTACAAATAACTGGATAAAAAATTGTGGTTTGACAGCGTTTGTATAGAAAATATGCCAAACCGCCTTATTCTTCTGATAATTGTTACCTTTTTTTTTTTTTTTTTGGTCCTGAAGCTATCAAAACTCTAGATTTGGTAATAGAGAAAATTCCATGTTTAATTATTACTGATTAAAAACGATTCCCAGGTGATGGTTGTGATTCTTGGGCAAGACCAAAAAATTGATTATTCTTCCCTACCCCACCAAGTTGTACCACCAGTATGCAGTGGAACAAAGTGGACGTGGACTCCCGAAAAAGAGGGCACGGCCAGGGAATTCCAACAATTCAAATCAAAACCTGTTTACGATTTATAAAGGTCTCATATCTCTTAATATATTTCGTGTATGAATAGATCCTGACCAGACCATATACATCGTAAACAGGTTTTGATTTGAATTTGATCCAGTTTTGAACCCTAGTTAACTGGACTAAATTTGTTGCTAATGACCTCTAGTATAACGCCTTTCAAGGAATACGTCGAGTGTCCCTGTCACCCTGTATACTACAAACCTTTCCTTTAGAAGTAATCTTGATTAAAACATCCTCGTGCGTAGACAACAATCACATTGAAATCAATAGTTTCCTTCTAAACACTGACTTAGCAATGTAAATTAGCCATACACTCCTATAAGGGATCGCACTCACTGACGTTAAGTCGCCAAATGACTCGACGACACCAAAAATGTCGCCGTGTCGTTTCTGGATGATTCTCGACCGACGATTATGGGGTGGTTACAGCTCGGTATTCACGCAATCGTATTTTTAATGAGCCTGATGAGATTAGGTGTGTTGTGCGTAATTAATATTTAAATATAGCATAATCAGCCTATAATGTTCCCACTGCTGGGACACAGGCCTCCTCTCGGTGAGAGGGAGTGGGTCGTAATCATTGTTAGTAGATGTCACATGTCTTCGAATTCTTGGTTCTAGAACATGCCGGTTTCCTCACGATGTTTTCCTTCATCCTTATAACGTACTTTTGTTGAACATGTCCATAAGAGTAAGACCATTGATCAAATATATTGAAAACACATTTGCACGTGTCTCTAATATTAACACTACATAATTATCTACAATACGTTAATCAAAGCATACATAGTCAAGACGTTTTTCATAAAGATGTTATTACTGTTAGCGTTATTGTTATCTACACGTGTGCAAACAAATCCATTATTTACCCATTAAATATCAATGCATGCCTTTTATTCAACAATTTTAACAATGAATCATAGAGCTGAGGTGTCCGAGTGGTTAAGGAGTTGGACTTGAAATCCAATGGGTTATACCCGCGCAGGTTCGAATCCTGTCCTCAGCGAATCTTTTTTTTTACATTTCAATTATAAATGTACATTTATAAATACTCATTCAGAAAGTACTGTAAACAAGCTTTATACACAGTACTAACATGTTCATTTCAGACAAAATATAAGATTTTTTTTATAAGTTATAACCCCGTGACTTTGTCCGCGTTAAATTTCTTGCTCTCCCGACCCACCCCATCGTATCGCATCGTCTGCTCGCGCTTTTACTCCATTTTCGTTTAGAAAGAAACAATTAAAGAAAAAGTTGTTGTTGTTGTTGTAAGTTGTATAGTGTTCTTTCTGACTTTGTTTCTTCTTGCTCGGCTCCTAAGTGACCCAGCGTGATGTTAAATACCCTGGTGCCATAATCAAGAATTGGGCAAACTAAATGCAAGACACTGCACTGCACTATTTTGCCTGAAACATTATTTGTTATTTTATTAATTTTGTATTTTGTGTTTCACGAACTGTGTCCAAATAAACTTTTTTCTTTCTTTCTTTTGTTTCAAAAAGAATTTTTCAAATCCGACCTTGAGTTCCAGATATTAGCGCATCTAGCTTTATTGTTAGTATAGATTTATACACAGTATCTATGTATACATTCGTTTGAGGCAAAATGTAAGGTTTTTCTGGCCTTGTCGCATAGTTAGTCGCAGTAACGAAGCTAGGGTACCCTGACCAAAGTAGATTAGGTTAGAACTGTGACCATTCACGTGCGAGTCGAGTTGGTCGCAGTAAGTAAACTAGGGCACCTTAAGCATATGAGTTAGGTTAGGTTAGAACTGTGACCAACGGCGCGCGAGCCGAGCGAGCGAAGCAAGCGGTACCGCGGTAGCGGCTGACGAGGTGGTCGCAGTTAGAGGCGCATTCATTATATTAAAGTGTTCATTGATATGTTTAGGAAAGCAAAATAGTAATATGGAGAGGATTCAATACATGCCATTTTCGTTGGTACCTAATTTCGACAACGAAAATTCTGTTTTCCATACAAATGATAAATTTTTATTTTATGTGAAATCATACATCTTTTCTTTATTATGAAACGAATCACGATGTATCTTCGTCATTCTAATAGTATGTCATTCGTAATCATAGATTCTTGACGTTGATAACATCATTAATTAAATTATACTAATTAATATTCGTACCTACATCAATACCATCGTTCGTGGCCTGCATACGATAGCATCAATTATAATTGTATCAATAAACCTGAAATACTAGGAAGCGATATAAGGGGCGTGACTTTTCAAAACATTTTGTTTAAAAAAATATTTTTGCCATTCCATAAACCATTATTATATGGTGATGATGAATCATATTAAGATGGTTAACTGCCATCCCGAGTCCAGTATAAGAGAGAGACAGAGCTATACATTACCGATAGCACCATCCCTTTTTGGTTCTAGAATCATCATAGCATTTATCTCTCTTTCACCCTCAACGCAGTTCACGGTTTGCCAGTTTCCAAAGAATTCTGTTCCTACAATCCGCGTTATCATAAGTTCAGGGTAAATTCTTGTATGACTTACGAAATCTTCTTCTTCTTGATAAATACAATATTTTGTCCGATCCGTACGATAGTGACCTGGACAGCTCTATCGTTTGCCTCATTTAAGCCCTGGAGAATGCAGTATCGATTATACCCGGTCAGATTGGATCTGCAGCAACTAACTAGAGCCCAGCTTTACCTATGGATTATTCTGTAAAAACTGTAAATTGTTTATTCATCAAAACAGCATTGTACTACATGGTAATTTACAAATTAGAGAGGGGTTGACAAATTAGTGTATTAAAACTACAACTTTAACGTATTAAAAATAACAACTACAGATTACGGTTGCTACAGTTGTCCAAGTTCGCATTTGTTTTCGTAGTAAGACAGATAACGGAAAAAACATTGTAATTATAAATTAGTTCGGCCCAAAATTCAGCAACGCGGATACCTTTCGCTAACGCAGCCACTTGATCCTCACGAATGCAGGTGACAATACGGTGCAAGATGGGTACAATATAAGTGACTGATATATAGATATATTGAAATGTCTGGTTGATCTTTGTTTTACATACCACAAGGCCACAACACAACTAAACCTAGCTCTTTATAAAACCTACCTCATAATAACCAGCATCATATAAGGACTACAAGTGCAACATAAACCTTATAATCAACACTTCTAAGCAGCCGCTTTACTGCACGTTCAAGAATTATCTCCCAGCCATGTAATTCACGAAATAACAGTTAAATACGAGAGAAACCTTGGAGATTATGTATAATTGTACGTTTAAGCACTATGTTCGCGTGGCGACTGGAAGTGCTCATAAGTGATATGGATGCTCAAATTGGTCACTTCCTATAAAAATGCTCACGGTTTTAAATATACCTTTTCTTCTGAGATGTCTTGGCATGCGAAGCGGTTACACCTGAACACTTACGTTTGTGCTCACCAATTATACCCTGTCCATTAGGTAAACCGTTTTTTGACAGATGGAACTAGTGATTGCAGCAACACACAATAGATTGATTGATACACGTACGGTATTATAATGTGTGTAAGAAGCTATAAATAAGATAATTCAATAAGATAAGGCAGTTTATATATTTATTTTCTTACGCAACGCTTACAGCTGTCAAAAACAGTTAACCTAATGGACAGGGTATAAACAAATTTTCTTGTTAACGGGTTCCCAACTAAGATATAATAGTGCTAGAAGTGAACTTCAAAATGAGAGACCTCTTTTTCATCAATCTGCAAATTAACTGTCGATATACTTATTATATTCACTAGCTTCCGCCAGCGGCTTCACCCGCGTGTTATGTCGATAAAAAGTAGCCTACGTCCTTTCCCAGGATTCAAAGTACTCCCATATCAAATTTCATTAAAATCGGTCCAGGCGTTTCGGAAATAACCGGAACAGCCAGACTGACACAAAATTAGTACCGTATATATTGTTATATGCATTTAGTAAAAAGCTGTTATTTCGACATTACAAACAGACACTTCAGTTTTATTTGTATGTATAGATTCCCTTTTGGTTCTTGGCTCTGATTTCTAACGGGAGACTAAATCGGGCTACTATAAACCTGGTGTTAGACTAAAGTTGTCAAGAAATAAAAGGCCCGTTTTGACATAGACAGTTCTATTAGTTAATAAAGATCAAATTCGCAAAACACGTATTCGTTTGTATGAAACTGACAGGTGTCAAGAACGCATTCTCAAATGTCAAAACGGGCCTTTTATTTTTTTACAACTTTAGACACAAAGATAAAAAAAAATGATTAAACTGAAAATGAATGACACTTAACTATGCATATGCTGGCAGTGCTGGCACAGAACTTTGTAGGTAAATCAGCAATTCAATAAAACCAATTGTGTATGCCAGACGCAGCAAGATAACTCAATCGATTAATTATTAATTACCGAGAAGGTCCATACGGATTTACCATGTTAGTCACAGAGTTCTAGAAATCAATAAATCACGGAACCGAGGTTAACAGTACACAATCTTTGTGTGGTCCTTGCGTATGAGTTTCATTTGTTTTTCAGAAACTGGACACCTGAAGCTTCAAAAATCTAGTCGCAATTACATCTCAGCGACAATCAATGTCAAAAACTTGTCAAAGATGTAGGAAAATGGGAAATACTTTTGACAGATTGAGACTGAGATCAGACTGTGATAATTATTATTATTATTAATTATCATCATTAATCAATTTCGCAACTAATGATTAGGAAATATACATATATTTATATATCAATCAGACTGCGCGTCTTTTACTACTGTAATACGTATTCTAATGACCACGGAGAGTCTCGATCTGGAATGAAAGTTAAATTGGATCAGCCATCATAAATATGAACAAAGCACGAAAAAACGATAACTAGGTATATCATCAACATCATTCAGCCAAAAGACGTCAGTTGGTGGGCATCCAGCGGTTTTTTTTTTTTATATACTTTGCCCCAGACTAGGAATTTCTCCTGTGTCGTGGGAGCGTTTACAGAGATATAAACTCACATACACAAACAGCCAGACCCGGAACAACTAATTGTAGGTCATACAAATATTTGTTCCGTGCGGGAATCGAACCCGCGACACGCAGCGCAGCAGTCAATCGCTTAACCACTGCGCCAACCGTGCCGTCTAATTACCGTGACCTTCTTCAGAACTTCAGTGCACTATCCCAAATATTACGTACTTTACTGACATAAAATCTTTTCATTGTCAACAGAAAGAAGATGTCATCGTTCTAATCAGGACCAGCGCACGCACAATCCAAGATGGCGGTCTGTTCAGCCGCCGTGATCATCGAGAAGGCCAACAAGTTCTATGGCAGGCCTGACAAAGCTGACTTCAAGCCTGTCCTCAAGGATATGGACATGGTGGTTGATAGGGGAATTATGTAAGTATCATCATTCACCTGCCCTTATCCTAATTTATTTGTAGTCGGCGCAACATGTCTTTTTCTTCCATATTTCTGTATTAGTCGTCATCTCGGTAGTCACCCCATTTCTAACCATATTGTACGGGTTGAAGTAGTTAACTCCGTAATACAGTCACGAGCACCAATATGTCAACACTTGGCAACTTTCAATTGCGATTTTTTGGTGAAATAACGAATGCAACGTTGAAATAGGACGCATTATATAAACCCATGGGTTCGAAAATGCTACGTCCGTAAGAACATAAAATTTCATTAAAAATAAAGAAGTAAATCGCTTTTGAATAAAGCCGAGTGTATACATACTTTTGCTCGTGACTGTACACTGATTTGTTGTGAAGGTTGGTGAGTTCAGTTAGTATAGAGAAACACGTTCCACTGATATGCACTATAGTTAAGTTTATTTAAGTAAAGAGTAAGTTACAGTACTAGAGTGGAAGGTGATTATTTCTCTCAGTTGTTGTTCACCCAGTTATAAGTTCACTATACTTTTAATTCGTTAGTCATGTCATTTTATTACGCCAACTTATGACGCGCATCGTTGATCTAAAGTAGGTTACAGAGTAAGCAGAAAAATGTATGGCGATGAGACCGTACACATATCATCATTCACACAGTCCATCCATCGTTTCTTTAGTCTTCCCCTACTCTTACAGTCCTGGACATTCAAAATTATGTAAGTATACAAGGACAACCTATAATGTACTTCATCTTCTCTCATGCTGTCGGCCCTTGCTGCTGTAAGATTTGTTTTTGGTTAGCATGAACATGTAAGCTTCAGATGTTACAAAAGACTGTTCAAAACTAAATAAAGCCTGGAACGTAGATCTCATTAAAAGAAGTTAATAACAGTACATCTTTTTTGCTGCAACATCAAAAGGCACTTTCAGTTTGTAGGTATACTAAGTTGTGTAGGGTCTGCGGGGTACATTCGCCACAAAGTAAATTCACCACGAAAAAAAGTCTGTGTAAACTCGCCACACCTCTATTTTCATGAAAAAAAATCCGCCATATTGTTTATTTCCGTACAGACAGCAGAAAAATCAAACAATAAAGAATAAATCGTTATTTCTTTATTTTTCATAATCACAGAAATTCACCAATCACAGTTCTACTTACAGCTAAAATGTACGCTAATATTGTCTGTGTATAAAAAAAAAATAAAAAAACTGCGTACTTCTCAAGAACAATATACTACTCTTGAAAGTCTTCTAAAGTCAATTCTTTCCACAGATACGGTTTACTCGGACCTTCAGGATGTGGCAAGACCACGTTACTGTCCTGCATAGTGGGCAGGAGGAAACTGGACAGCGGAAACATCTGGGTCCTCGGTGGAAGACCTGGGGAGAAGGGCAGCGGTGTGCCTGGACCAAGGGTTGGGTATATGCCTCAGGTATGTGTCATGTGTCATTCTACCTTAAGTTTATCTACTCAATAGTTCATCATCTGCCTTATCCCCACTATGTTTAGGTCGACTTCCAGTCAGATCAGATGCTGCTGAATAACAGTATCCTCTACATCCGATTTACTGATCCGATCCGATTTCCTTACCGTACGTGCCTTTGGTAAGACTGGTTGTCAGACTTTAGGACACCTGACTATCTGCAATAACTGTCAATGATCTACCGAATGTCAGTCGGGACCAACGGTTTAATGCGCTTTTCAAAGCACGAGGGTTCTTCGTATGTAATGATGTTACCAATCCACGGACTAACCTCGGCAATCGTAACTTAACCTTGGTCAACCCGTGCAGCTGCTATTACTGAGCCACGAGCCACTCTATCTACTAAATTACCCACCGGATGGAATGTGTCTACCACCGCTTTTAGAAACTTGCAACATCGGTGTGGTTTGGTTTGTGGCGGCCGATACGTTTTCGACATTAGACAATTCTGAAGTCTCATGTGTGATTTCGTTGACCTTCTTATCTTACAAATTGGATGCAGCTTTGACTGGTGACAGAAATAGATCAGAGGGGCAATTTTCGTAATTTTAAAAACGCTCACAGTCTGATTTCAGTCTCAACCTGTCAAAAATACCTGTAATATCACTACATTTTTGACAAGTTTTTGACATTTATTTGTCCTTCAAGTGTATGACAGGGTGGCAGGGACACCCCTCCCAAAGCATAACTTGGAAAAGCTTATTTTCAGCACTGCGATATTCTGATTTGCATATTTCATGTACTCTAATCCCAATCAATACGTTCAAAAAACGCGAGAGATTTCGCCCATTTTTCGTGCATTCCTTTTTTTTTTTTTTTGCTGCCGTCTTGAACTTAACAACGAGCAAAGACTTAGGCCAATGTCTGTTATGGTAAAGTCTATTTATTCCAAATGTTTCAAATTGATGTTATTTCAAGTTACAAAAATATAAACTTTATTTCGATGCCCTTTAAGTTGATTTTAGAGTGACTAGCAATCTTGAAAAAGTTATAAAAATGTTAAAGTTGTAGCGTAAACTGAACTTTTTGTGTAGGAGTTAAAGTTATTTTTCCAGAAACTTATATTTGTTTACATTTTTGACAAATACCTAAGTCGGGATTGCAGAATATTAAGTAGGTACAGACATTAACCAAACTTGTTGCATCTAAAAAGTTATCTTAACAAAAAGCTTTTCTTTTTTCCCCAGGATATAGCCCTAGTCGGCGAATTCACAGTCCGCGACGCAATATACTACTTCGGCCGGATCTACGGCATGGAGATGGAAAAGATGGTGGAACGATTTGAGTTTCTCTCCAACCTTCTAGACCTGCCCAGTGGAAACCGCCTTATTAAGACCCTGTCTGGGGGTCAGCAGAGAAGGGTGTCGTTGGCTGCTGCCCTGGTGCATGAGCCTGAACTCCTCATATTGGATGAGCCGACTGTTGGATTGGATCCGGTGCTGAGAGAAAGGTTAGTTAAATTAAGAATGTGATTTCTTAGTGTCAGAATAGAAGAACAAAACAGCGGGGTGATTACGTAACACAATATCATTAGCAATGGGTTTCAATTTGACAGTTCAACAACATTCATTGCGTTATTTACGTTGTTCAACAGGCAATTTTTTCGAACATATGAAGCAATGGATTAGCAATAAGCTTCAAAATGATTCAAATTGAGATTGATAGTGTGTTACGCAATTAGTGTGCTGGTTAGGCTTTGGCGGGAAGGCTGAGGGAGAACACCTCACGCCTCAGCCGCCGCGGGAGACGCTCCGGGCGTCGGGAGCCACGTGACGACTCCCGGCCACCACCGTAGGCGCGGGCCTGCGGGCGGAGAGTAATGGGTAGCTCACCGTCCGATCAGGACCAGGCCCGTGCCGGACGGCGCGTTGTGTTCCACGCGCGCCTCAAAGAGATGTCAGCAGATGACGGTGCCCGATAGGGCCGAAGCCTGCCAGGGTAGCGGGATCGTCCGAAAGGGTTACCGCTGCCCTGGAACAGAAAGGGCTAAGGAAGGAACACGGGTGGTTTTTAGTCAGTAAGAGTCTGACACTCCCTTCCGCTCCATCCAGAGCGGGAGGGGATATTTGATGATTTCACATCCAAAAAAAAAAAAAAACGGTTCAGCTTTAGGATTGAAGGACCAAAAACTTTGTAAGACAAAATATGGTTTGCCATAGCGGAAAATAGCTGCAGGGTGGCATCGACGGCAACCTGTTACCATGGACTCAGTACATGATTCTGTACAAAAAATAATAGCTGTTCTATACATTTTAACCGCATAGGTCTATGAAACAGATTATTTTTTTTGATAACCGACGAAAAATGTACTCTAGAAAATTCGTATCTTCGTGCATAAACCACCAGCATGACCCCATAATTAAACGTCTATACATTCAAAATCAAAATATTTTATTTCACATAAACCAACATGGGCACTTAAGAAACGTCAGAAGCTAGGTGCACGGTACCAATTGGTCGTTTCCTATGGAGAAGAGCCGGCAAGAAACTCCACGGTTAATTTTTTAAAAATAATTGGCATTTACAATGTTTTCAAATTACAGGAGGACAGCGTAGGCCTGTCAACAAGTAAGTACTACTCGTACGTACTTGACGAAATGAACATTAAACTGAAGAATAATTCATATTTAAAACTCTGAACAAAGACTTTAGTCAAAATCTGTCATACCTACTTACAATATTTGCATTACATAATGAGCCTATATCTAATGTTCCCACTGCTGGGACACAGGCCTCCTCTCTGCAAGAGGGAGTAGGCCGTAATCCACCACGCAGGCCCAGTGCGGGTTGGTTATTATGTCTTCGAATTTTTGGTTCTGGGACATGCCGGTTTCCTCAAATATTTGCATTAGTATGTAATAATTCCTAATAAATCATTTTTTTTTTTTATAAAAACGTTGCCCCAAACTAGGAATTTCTCCTGTATCGTGGGTGCGTTCACAAACATCTTAACTCACATACACAAACAGCCAGACCCGGAACAACTACTTGTAGGTCATACAAATATTTGTTCCGTGCGGGAATCGAACCGTGTCATCAAAAAATGACATATTGACGTCACGCGTATACCTACTTAAATAATAATAATAATATTTGCATAATTATGTAATAATATCTATTCAAATTAAAACTCCAAATGACATATTGACGCTAATTCTCTCAATTATAGCCAGTATTTGACACAAAGTAATGCTATTACATACGTCAAACGGAAACAAAAATTATTACTGAATTTTATTTAAAGATTTTTCCTGCTGTTTTTTGCGGAGTAATGTGTTGAAGTCAAAACTAATCATTTTGTTAAGTATGATAAACGGCTGTACTTACAAACGATTGTCGTCGATAACTAATTGTACAAAAAACTTTAAGTTGGTACCCCTAATTGTCTAGCTAGGCTTAGGTATATAAAGTTGATGACGCATTTAGTTGATACGTTACTGAAGAAAAACTGCCTGAAAAAAGATCCATTCAAGTAACTTGAATTCTTAACCTACTGCTTTTCACGATTAAATATGGAGTACCCATAGATGTTCCTTAGTAATCATTTTTGAAGTGAAAAGTTCTTTAGCGGCGTTGTGCACTTTTTTGTGATGGGTAAAAAATGTTAAACTGACGTCAGGACACGTGACCTGATCGAAAAATCGTAAGACGGAGCTCGCGTCAGGACACGTGACCTGATCGAAAATTCGTAAGACGGAGGGAGAGTAGACCGCATTCCAAAATATCAAAAATGCACAACGTTAATATTCAAGTTTTCACTTCTGCCGGCACTCCCGGAGTGCAACCCGTTTTTTTTTAAAGACCCTTCTGTCTAGAGTCGTTGCGTCATGTTCCCCTGGACCGTTGCATCCGTTTTGCTAAAATGGTAGAGGCAATATGCTCATAGTACGACCGTAATTAAACATAAGCATAGCATAATGAGCCTATAACGTTCCCACTGCTGGGACACAGTGCTCCTCTCTGTGGGAGTGGCCCATAAACCACGGTGCGAGCCCAGTGCCGTTTGGATGCCTTCGAATTCTGGTTATAGGACACGCCGGTTTTTCAAACCTTCACGGGTTTGTGAGAAAACCGGCCATGTCCGGCCATGTGTGTGGGATTTTTTTTTCATCACTACTGCTCTCAAAACAGTGGTGTTTTGAGAGCAGTAGTACTTAATGAAATAAATTACACAAAGTAAAACTGTCTACCTGGGTACGAGCCCACGTCCTACAACACGTAATTCGGGGTCGTTACGTTACAAGCAACTGGGCCACAAATGATCACGGCCACGATCGCTTACCCAAAATAGTTTCCGTGCTTCAGACACATGATGTGACTCTTCAAAAAGTTTACTCAACATACGGAACTAACCTCCGCAGTGCAAACTTTACCTTACAATTCATAAATTACACAATGCCAAGCAAAAAACGTGTCATCTTATAAAATAATGATGTGTGAATTGTCGCGTAGATTTATCAGAGTACAAAAGAACGTTTCAAGGTTTCCTTCAACAATAAAATATGTTAATAATTCTTGAAGTTACTGAAGGAAAATGACATTTAAAATTAAAAAGCTATTTTGAATTATGTGTACGTACTTAGTTTTGAATTTTGATACAAAACGAAGCTTGCATCACCGCTTTTTCAGAGGTTTCACAGTATGTCAAAGCTGAAAAGAGAATGACAAAAAGTAGTACCAAAAAGTCTCATGCATCAAGATCAAAATATTACAGTCATTATTTTCATAATTTTTTACGACATTAACCGTCGGGGATTTGATTTTTGAACAAGGAATTAGATTTTTGCAACGCCAAATAATTTTATGCGAGAAATAATTTTGAATTTTTGACAGTTCTTCCATACAAAATCTGTCAGACGTTAATTTTATTCCACGAATAATTTTTTTTTTGTGCATCGAAAAATCAGCCCTAAAAGTAAAAAAGTGTTGGTATTGTTGTATTCCCTTTACATGACGTTCCGTTTCAAATGATATGAATAATATAACCTTGAATTTTGAAAGCGTAATGATCACGTTTTTCAAAAAACAAGTCTCCGGTTTTGGTTTACAAAAAGAACTTTTGTAGGAGTTATTATGCTAAGTGTAGTCTATAAAAAACCAAGTTTGACTTTGACGCAGCAGGGAACGGGATTTCATACATCCATGAGCATTATCCTTTCATAAGTGCTTAATTCTAGAATGACCATCAGGCCCAAAATCCCATTATTGATGAACGATAGTGTACTTTTCGAACCTAAAGAAAAGAACACTAAGTAAACTAAAGTATCTTTTTAAAAGATTATGAAACTGTGTAAGTCACCTTCACCTTGCTTAGATCTCATTGATTCACCGAGATATACACTTACACCTTGATTTAAAACAATAACATGTACATGTATATGAAAAAAGAAGCAAAAGAATCATAGGGAATCGAAAATGCATCGCTGTCAAAAGGAACAGTGCCCAAAAGGCTGGCAGCATTGCCACGTTGTATGGCGATGCTGATTCTTTGGCCAAAAAAGAGCCAGGCCTCTGGTCACGTGAAGAGTCGACCAGCCGCTTGGCGATGTCTCGAAAACCCTATAGCATCTTGATTTTGAATAACCTATAGATCGAATAACAGAACATTTCCATTCCAAATAAATGTTTATCTACTTTTTGGTAATTATGGAAACACAAACGTAAAATAAAAGACGTGTGCGGTCGGGGACCTCCGTCAGAACGAAGTTCCTTCGCGATACTCGCACGCATACACACTCGTATATAATAGACAGAGAGAGAGAAAGTGTGAATTTGAATTAAACCTATTACACGCACTTTTGAATTGTCAAAGAGCCGGTCAGTTAATCAGAAAATTGAAGCTAGTTGCCCATTCCAAAACGTAAATCTCTATGGAGAAGAACGGACACTCTTTATCAATAGGTATATTACAAAATCCTGAGTTCATTATTGTTGTTGCTTCTATACAGGAAACATTTTTAACCAGTGCGCAAACTGTAACCACATCGTCCTCGTTTTATCGCAACTAGCAACCTAGAAGATAGCTCATATCCTGGTTAAGATTAACCAGCCAGCAGTGCGGAAACCTGCGCCACGCAACGCAACGTTGCGTTGTACCCATCTACGAACCGACCGCAGTAAGCGTAGCTCAACCTTTGACCCGTGCGGCTGATTATATTTAGCCTCGAACCCCTAGAAATGAATATTATCCAAAATTAAACTCCAAGGTGACTTCTTATTCCAAGGGAGCGAGTACTACCGAACAAGTCAGCTTTTCCAAAAGAAATTCAATGGTCTCTAACGTAACGTTCACTGATGGACAATAGATGGTATATCAGTGATCAAACTCTGCTCATTGTGATTTAAAACAATGGACATCCGCGGTAAGACAATACTTATTATGTTATTTGGGCAATGTTACTTCGTATTGTTAAGGAAAGGAAGTTTTAGGGTCAGTAGTCTTATTGTTACGGTATGTTTTGCCTGTGAAAAGGGACGGCTCACGTCTGGCAGACTCTGGGCAGCACAATAATACTAGCCTAGATGGGAAGGGTAGCGGGATCGTCCGAAAGGGTTATCGCTGCCCTGGAACAGAAAGGGCTAAGGAAGGAACACGGGTGGGTTTTAGTTAGTAAGAGTCTGACACTCCCTTCCGCCCGACCCAGAGCGGGACCGTCAATTGATGATTTCTCATCCACAAAAAAAAAAAAAAGCCCAGAAGGGAAGTGGTTGCCCAGTGGTAACTGCCTTGCCTTACAAGTTGTAGGTCGTAGGTTCGAACTTAGACAGGCGCTTTACTTGGTGTAAATTATTTCGTCAACACTGCTCTCAAAACGGTGAAGGGTTTTCCTTAACCGTTTCGACGTGACGAAACCGGCATATCCTAGAACCAAAATTCGAAGACATGTGACATCTACCAACCCGCACTGGGCCCGCTTGGTGGATTATGCTCTACTCCCTCTCACAGAGAGGAGGCCTGTGTCCCAGCAGTGGGAACATTATAGGCTGGTTATGTTATACTAGCTTAATACTGTCCAGAGAAGGCATTAACATTGCATCACTACGCTTGCGCCAGACGGATTGGCGATTTCAGACTTATTAACTCACTGAAGGACACTGAACGAGACTCAATAGAAATTGTATTGTTATCACGTCTCGGGGCGTTTAGTGACTAATTACGTAACACACTTACAATCACAATCCGAGGGTTTTGAAGGAAATTCCTAATCCATTGCTACATATGTTTGAAAGATTCGTCTGCTCAGCAACGTAAATAACGTAGACGTTGCTGAACTGTCCAAATGAAAGGCATTTGACCGATTGCCATGCGGACGCTTAAATTAATTAAAGTTTGATCAATGCGATCTTCAATGCTAGGAAGATGAAGCAAGCCAATACGGAAATATAGATGTTCAGGTGTCGTTTATTTTCAAAACTATTGTTTAAAGTTGATGAAGGATACTGAAAGTGGGAATCAATAACTTGAGCAAGGAATTCCGAGTGTCCATCTACACTAATAATAATAATACAGGGTGGCAGGGACATCGACGCGCCTAAACTGTAACCACGGATTCAGCACATGAGTTTAGACCCCATAGCTTCGAAATTTTTCGTCGGTTATTAAAAAAAATATTGCTGTTTCATACGTTTTGACCGCGTAAGTATTGGACCTTTTTATTTATTTTTACTTTTCTATGAAACAGAAGTTTTTTTTTTGATAACCAACGAAAAATTTCGACGCTATGTAAACTCATGTGCTGAATTCATGGTTACAGTTTGCGCGCCGATGTCCCTGCCACCCTGTATACGTTTGTGCACACGTACTACCCAGCTGGGTTGTGGAAGTCAGATAGGCAGTCGCTTCATGTAAAATACTGGTATTCAGCTGCATCCGGTTAGACTGAAAACCGACCCCAACATACTTGGGAAAAGGCTAGGCAGATGATGAACCAAGGGAGACTAAGGGCTGATTTTTCCAAGGCCAGATGATTTTGCCGGAGGAATTATTTTGAATTTTTGACAGTTCTTCCATACAAAAACTGTCAGACGTCAATTTTATTCCAAGAATAAAAATTATCTGTCGAATGAAAAAGCAAAGAATAAAAATTAACATTCCATCGCCACTTGATGTTATCAACTTTAGTTCAATGTATTCTAAGTTGATTTTTGAGTGGCCATTTGTAACAAAAACGTCCTAATATGTTTTGGTTGCAGTGTAATTTGACCTGTGTTAAGTATGACATTCAGTTTGTTGTTACATAACTTGAAAATTATCTCAAATTCTTAATACAAATTTACCTATTATTTTTATGATACACAAACACGTTTCTCGCACAATAAGTTATTATCTACTTTTGGGCTAACCAAACATAAAAATAAAAGACGTGTGCGGTCGGGGACCTCCGTCAGAACGAAGTTCCTTCGCGATACTCGCACGCACACACACACTCGTAGGTATATAATAGACAGAGAGAGAGAGAAAGTGTGAATTTGAATTAAACCATTTACACGCACTTTTGAATTGTCAGAGTCGGTCAGTCAGATAATTGAAGCTAGTTGCCCATTCTCAAACGTAAATCTCTATGGAGAAGAACGGACAATTATTATCAATATAGGTATTATTATTACAAATTCCTGGGTACATTATTCTTGTTGCTTCTATATAGATATACAGCGTGACACATTTGGGTCGGGTGGGTATTGAATTTTTGTATGGGAAAGCTGATTTATTTTTTTCCCGACTTATAAAAAAATAAGAGGCTCTCAATTCAGCTGTTCTTTTTTTAATGTTTGTTACATCAGAACTCCGTTATTTATAAGCCGATTTGCAAAATTCCATTTCTTTATTTGAAAGGATATACTTTCAGATTGATACCACAGAAATTTCATCACAATTTGTTTGGTTTTTAAACCAAAATTATAGTGTTTTTTTTTGGAAGTCGGTTGTTTTTTTTTAACATTTGTCGCGATTACGACGTTGGTCCCATGGAGAAAGTTGTTCAGTTTGATAATCTGTACCACACATTTCTCATACAGAATAACGGAATTACTACATATGGCGATGACTAGTTTACATCGTATCCTAAGTCCGGCCTGGCCGTTAATAGGGCTCTTTCATACCACATCGACCTTCACTTTCAGACACGTTCTTTCATCACGTTATTAATGCGTTAATCATAACTTCATAAGGTGTGCAATCATGACATAGCAGTTTCCTTCTACATTGAGTATAAACTTTCCTCATATGTGGTAAGTAATATTCAAAAATTCCGATTTGTTTGTCATTCTTCAGTAAATTTTGAAAGAAAGCAATTTGACGGCATTATTTATATGTACCTATTATCGAGAGCAGTGGTGACTGTTGTAGGTCGTAGGTTCGAACCCAAACAGGCATTTACTTGTGTTCCTTGTGTAAATTATTTCATCAC
Organism: Apamea crenata; assembly: GCA_949629185.1. Taxonomy (NCBI): domain Eukaryota; kingdom Metazoa; phylum Arthropoda; class Insecta; order Lepidoptera; family Noctuidae; genus Apamea; species Apamea crenata. The sequence continues at coordinate 4,421,789 of OX451375.1, forward strand.
CACTGCTCTCAAAACGGTGAAGGAAAACATCGTGAGGAAACCGGCATGTCCTAGAACCAAAAATTCGAAGACATGTGACATATATCAACCCGCACTGGGCCCGCGTGGTAGATTATAACCCACTCCCTCTCGAAGAGAGGAGGCCTGTGTCCCACAGTGGGAACATTATAGGCTGATTATGATATATATTATTAGTAGGTTCTGCCCGCGACTTCGTCCGCGTAAAATTCATATTCGTTTATTTGCATTCCACGAGGTATAAAGATGTTCACAAAAGGCTTATAGCTAAGAGCCGTTGTCGACCCTGTCAGGGCACAGCAAAATTATAGCACAATTCAACCCCGTCGCATCGCATCGCCTACCCGCGTTATCACTTCGTTTTCACTTAGCGTTCTTTCTGATTTTGTTTTTTTAGGGTTCCGTACCTCGAAAGGAAAAAACGGAACCCTTATAGGATCACTTTGTGGTCCGTCCGTCCGTCCGTCTGTCTGTCTGTCAAGAACCTTTTTCTCAGGAACGCGTGGAGGTATCAAGCTGGAATTTATATCAAATACTCAGGTCTACTGACCCTTGGAGCTGTGCCGCAAATTTCCACAAATTTTCGACACTCGCAAGGGAATCAAAACCTACAGGGTACTTCCCGTGAACTCAGAATCTTGAAATTTGGTACGAAGCAACGTCTTATAGCACAGATAAAGGAAAAGTTGCGAAAACCGTAAATTTTTAGTTACATCATATAATAAAAATATTTTTAATAATTTTAAATTGTACGGAACCCTCGGTGCGCGAGTCCAACTCGCACTTGGTCGGGTTTTTTAGAAGGACAAAAACAAAACCATAATCCGCATGAAATGAACCCGTAATTCCTTAATTGTAGCAATTGAAACAACGCAACAACACTATCATGTCGTCTTTCAAAAATGTATGCGAATTTACGATTGTTTTTATTCCAGTCGTCAATGACATACATAACTTTAACACTCGTCTTTTATTTATTTATTTATTTGACATGCGCAATACCTTCAGGCAATCATGTCCTTTGCAAGGCTACCAAAATATTATTAAAACAAACAAAGTTTAACATGACGAGTCTCCTTATTGTCAAGGTTTAGGGTAGTGGTGGCCAAGTGGTAACGGCCGCGCATTACGAGTTGTAAGTCGTAGGTTCGAACCCAGACAGGCACTTCACTTTGTGTAAATTATTTCATCACCACTGCTCTCAAAACAGTTAAGGAAAACATCGTGCGGGAACCGGCATGTCCTAGAACTAAAAATTCGAAGACATGTGACTTCTACCAACCCACACTGGGCCTGCGTGGTGGATTACGGTCCACTCCCTCTCACAGAGAGGAGGTCTGTCTCCCAGCAATGGGAACATTATAGGCTGATTATGCATAATTATGCACATAATTAGATATTTTGTGCGAGTTAATTGCGAAATGCGAAGTCTATTTCTTTCATCTAATATATAAAATTCTCGTGTCACAGTTTTCGTTGCCATACTCCTCCGAAACGGCTTGACCGATTTTGATAAAAAAATTGTGCTTATCCGGTATCTATGAGAATCGACCAACATCTATTTTTCATCCCCCTAAATGTTAGGGGTAGTCCACCCTAAATTTTTTTTTTTAATTTTTAGACAAAATTTTTAATTTCTATTTTTTTATGATACAACATACAAAAATACATACAATCCTCAATTTTCACCCTTCTACGATCAACCCTTATTTTTTAATAGCCATTTTAGTAATTTAATCATTTTTCCTCTCCGGTCGAAAACTGATCAATCGTCATTTAATTAGAGGGTAGTAGTATTAGTAGGGTAGGAGTAGGGTAGGAGTAGGGTAGGAGTAGGGTAGGAGTAGGTTAGTAGTAGGGTAGGAGTAAGGTAGGAGTAGGGTAGGAGTAGGGTAGGAGTAGGGTAGGAGTAGGGTAGGAGTAGGGTAGGATTAGGGAAGGAGTAGGGTAGGAGTAGTGTAGGAGTTGGGTAGGGTAGGGGGTAGGACACCACGCGAACGAAGTAGCGCCGGGCAGCTAGAAATAATTTATATGGCAAAACAACGTTTGCAGGGTCAGCTAGTATTCCTATAAAATTAACAATTTAGCCGTCTAACCTTTAATATTATGACCTTTTACTAAAGCAATCAAAATAATAAATGATCACCTCGGAAGAGACCTCCGCGAATACTCAAAAAGTCACCGATTTTAACATTCAGTTGACCTATGTATAAACAGCTTGTTAACGTTACAAGACAAATATTTCTCATCCTTGTGCTGAATCAATGTCAAGAGACACCAACATACCTGACCCTTTAGTACGGAGAAGCGGTTTCACAATTCAATTCACATGTCATAAAACTCAGTTATATGTATTACCTTATAAAGAATAAATTTTCTTTTGTTTTTTTTTTATTTGAAAATGGTCATGAGTCATGACATGACTGTCTAGGTTGGTCTAAGCTATACCCTGTCCATCAGGTTAACCGTTTTTGACAGCTGTCTTAGAATGAACTATTCCAGATTACGTAAGAGTTAAGTTTAAACTGCCTTATTTTACGAGTATTGAATTATCTTATTTATGGCTTCTTACAGACATTATAATACCGTACGTGTACCAATCAATGTTATGTGTGTTGCTGCAATCACTAGTTCCATCTGTCAAAAAACGGTTTACCTAATGGACAGGGTATAAAGGGCGCGAGCGACACAGATGGGATGTGAGACGAAGACGGGACGCAGCCGCGGCGTCCCTTTCACGTATCTTCATTATTCTTCACATATCATCGCGGTCCGGCACAAAACATACAGAAAGGACAAGCTGCAGTCCATCTGCATACTATTGCCGAGCCCACGTCCCGTCCTCGTCTCACCTTCCTTCCTTCCTTCTTCGTTCCTACTATGTGGCACGCGGCTAAGCGGCCCTACACCGAGTCCTGCACGATATTTTAAGTAAAAATTTTGGATCACACGTCAAAATCTCACTGTTCATACGGTAACGACAAATACAGTATGAATGTCTTGTGATCCCAAAATTCCACACGGCGTTGATACCTATGATAATTTATTAACGTATTCATCGTCGTGTGAACGGGGCCAAAATAAAGGTATGTACCAATTTACCAACTTTGTCATCCGCGAACATGGCTGTTTGACAAACTGCCTTGACTTTATCATTCTGTCTTCATGTTTAAGTAGAGTTTTTGTATAATCAAACATCGCACTACAACATACACAATGTCAACATCTCACTTTTGTAGAGTACTAGCCCTTTTCCAACGACTTCATGTGCCCTATATTATCCGGTGGAAATTTTAGAAAAATTCGGGCTTGTTCTTTGTCTACATCATAAAGGAAACCTCTGTCTGTGCATTTCAGCTTTATATGTAGGTCCAAAAGTTTGGACAGGGCGTTTATAATACTCGTTTATATGTATAAGTAAGCAGTGGTGACCCAGTGGACACGGCCGTGACTTACGAGTTGTAGGTCGTAGGTTCAAACCCAGTAAGGCGCTTTACTTTGTGTAAATTATATCATCAACATTACTCTCAAAAAGGTGAAGGGAAACATCGTGAGGAAACCGGCATGTCCTAGAACCAAAAATTCGAAGACATGTGACATTTTACCAACCCGCACTGGGCCTGCGTGGTGGATTTCGGCCCACTCCCTCTGTAAGAGAGGAGGCCTGTGTGCCAGCAGTGGGAACATTATAGGCTGAGCATGTTTATAAGTCAGTCAGTAAGTCAGGACTTTTGTTTTTATATGTATTGATGTAGGGTTTGGACAACACGCCACGTTGTAGGGTTTCTCTATTAGGAACTTTTAAGAGCTACAGTTCGGAAATGTAATTTATAACTGGCGAAATGCTTGGATTCCGTTTAATAGGGCCAAAATATCGCCGAAAAACCATACTAAAAATGCACCAATATTTTATTTTTTACTAGTTACGGCCCGCGGTTTCACCCGCATAAGTTTCGATCCCGTGGGAATATCGGGATAAAAAGTATCATATATGTTAATCCTGGTTATAAACCATCTGTGTGGTAAATTTCATCCAAATCCGTTTAGTCGTTTTTGCGTGAAACAGTAACAAACATCCATCCATGCAAACTTTCACATTCATAATATTACCAGGATTTTATAATGCCGCAATTCTTCTCCAAAGAGCGACAAATTCATCCTTGTTTACATTAAATAAATTACTTTTATTGCTTTGCAACACTTAGGTGCTGTAAGGTGCTCAGTGATGCTTGTCAGCCATTATTGCCAAATCAGAGTCTATCTGGTCACTGTGATCGCAATCCGTTAAGAAATGTCGCCAATAATGTGATAGGTCATTTTTTTAGGCTGCACTTTTTTGGTATGGTTGGCGATCTTAGGCAAAAACAGAGAACTGACAAAAAGTATTGAATTTGGAGTCATACATGGACGTATATATGATATATGTATATACATACATGGACGCGAAACCTGTTCAAATCAAATCAAATCATTTATTTGCATAATACATGTTAAAAAGGTGTTACAGGTATAAACGGTACATTGTATCTATTATAACCTATTGAGGTGTGCAAATTAATATACTAGGTACATAACATTAATTTTAAATTGATTTACATTAAATATTAGAACGTCAAATTAAAAAATGTCAGAATATTATACACAAGTCAGATCAAAATGTCAATACTATATAAAATTCAATAATAATTCAAAATTCAAATAAAATCAAATCCAATCCAATCCAATAAATAATCAATCGATCAAATTCAATAATTTCAATAATATATTTGTAGTGCCATTTCAGATAAAATCGACTCATCTTTCATTTAAATAATCATTAATTGAATAGTAACATTTTGCAACTAAGAATTCCTGCAAACGAAATTTGAATTGGTTCATTTTGTGTAGGTCTGTGATACTTTTTGGCAACTTATTGTATACTTTTGGTGACATGCCCAAAATGTTTTTATTAAATACTGCTTTTTTATGACGTCTTACGCATATTTTATTTTTATGTCGTGCGCTTCTTGGATGGGTGGGTATAAAGATGTAGATTCGCTTTGACAAAGATCGCCATTTCGTATACATATATAAAGACACGGGAATGTGTTACCATGGATTCAGAACATGATTTGGAACCCCTCTGCATGCGTTCGAATGTTAGTATGTTATTTTAAAAAAATTGCTGTTCCATACACTTTTCTATGAAGAAAAGTGTATAACCTACTCTGTTAAAATGTAAAGATGTGTGTATAAAGTTAGAGTTAAAAACAGGGTTACAGTTTATGCGTCGATGTACTCCGTATTTTGGATATCGGGGGGGTAGGGACCCGGGGGGTCCCCCCCCCCAAGGTACTTTTATCTACGTTCGAAATTAAAAACCACAAAAACAACTACGACGTATTATTATGTTACGGGTTTTCTTAACTTAATATTCTGAAGGTCAATTATCGTAAGTACTATATGAATCGATACTTTTTTAAACTTCATTTTCAACAGTAGACATAAACAAGTACGTTTTCAACGTTTTATAGGAAGATATTAAATTGACGTACAAGAACTGGCCTTCAGGTTTCAACCAATCGCAAATTCTAATAAAATATTTTATTACCATGGTATTGAACAAAGGATTTATTTTTTGTTTTGTATCCTGCAATAAAAATAACTCAATCGTAGTTTTTACTACGGTTAAAGTTTTTATATGCCTTTTGGCATATAAAAACTTTAACAGTGGTTTTCGCACTTAAGAGCGTTTACAATGTACCGCATTTCATACAAACTTTCAAGTCCTTATTTTTCGAAATGCATGAACCGATTTTAATGAAACTTCATACGCATAAGCAGGATATACATAGGTCTAAAAAGTTAATTGAGAACATTTTCGAAAAATAGTGTTACGGCTAAATTCAACCGATTTTAAATTTTCCATAGCAACAGAGATTTCCAATTATCATTTTTTTAAATAAGACATTTAGAAAATGTTCTTTACTAACTTTTTAGACCTATGTATCCTGCTTATGCGTATGAAGTTTCATTAATATCGGTCCATGCATTTCGAAAAACAAGGACTTGAAATGCATGGACCTGCACCTGTACCTGCATCTGTACCTGCACCTGTTGCCAGCAACTGCCTCGCGTCTACCTCCTCAGCTCCAACTGGATCTCCACCTCAGCCTCCTCAACCCACCTATCACGCATCGTCATCCATACACCCCACCTCCACATACTACACACCACTCTTCAGTTCATCTCCATCTTTTTATTGCTTGTAATTATATTTTTAATTGTTTTCTACCTCTCTTTCTTTAATTCCATTTCCTCTGATTTTATAGTTAAGCTTTTCTTGTCGCTACACGACATTTCGGCATTTCATACAAGTTTGTATGAAATGCCGTACGTTGTGAACGCTCTTAACGCGCACCGAATATCATCATCCTCAGTCTCCTGCCCTTATCCCAATTTATTTGGGGTCAGCACAACATGTCTTCCATACTTTCCTATTAGTCGTCATCTCGGTAGTCACCCCCTTTCTCACCATATCACAACACACACCGAATAATTATGTGCAATATGCAGTACTAAAGTGCATGACGTCTACTCGATAATGTGTTAGCTGTGGTTACCTGTAATTGAAGGTGCATTACAGGATAATGTATATTATACTAGCAGCGTCCCGCGGTTTCACCAGCATAAGTTTCGATCCCGTGGGAATATCGGGATAAAAAGTATCCTTTATGTTATTAATCCTGGTTATAAACTATCTGTGTGCCAAATTACTTCCAAATCCGTTCAGTAGTTTTTGCGATCCATCCATCGTCACAAATTTTCGCGTTTATAATATTAGTAGGGCAAATGTTATTATTGTAACAGATATTGTAATGTATCTCGTTTGTAATCCTTAAATAAATAAATAATATCAACAGCCTTTATTATTCTCACTGCTGGGAGACAGTACAGAGGTCTCCTCTCTATGAGAGGGGGCGGGCCGTAATCCACCACGAAGGCGTAGTGCGGAATGGTGAACATCACATGTGTTTTGAATATAATTACACGAATTAAAGTGCATGCCTGTCTGCGTTTAGTCCGGCACCCTAATTGCGTAACACACAATCAATCTGAAACTGAATCATTTTGAAGGATATTGCTAATCCATTGCTTCATAAATGTTAAAAAAATGTGTCATGTGTCTGCTCAACAACGTAAATAACGCAATGAATGTTGTTGAACTGTCAAAATGAAACCGGGAATACTGTCGTGATATTTTACTATCATCATCATCACTCTACAGCAGTCCACTGCTGGACATAAGCCTATCGAATTGCACGCCATTCAACGCGATTTTCGGCTATTCTCTGTTACTGTTACTATTAGCCTGCATCATCCCACCGTTGGGCAAAGGCCTCTCCCCATAAATTCCAGCTCTTACGATCAAGAGCTAAAGTGGACAACAACGACCAGTGGGTCTTTTGTTTTCTCCAGCTCGTCCCGCGATCGTCTTTGGGGCCTGCCGCGACGCCTTCTGACTGTGTCAGGGTTACACGTGGTAGTTATTGACCCACAGCTCATTGGGCATACGGCAGACGTGGGTAGCCCAGTCCCACTTCAGCTTAGCGGCTATAATATAAATAAATAGTTTTAAAAAACCTGTTTGCACTTCAAAAATATATTATTTGATATGTCTTAAAACCAGATGAGCTGCTCTGTCGTATTCCAATTCTGCCATTCAGTATATTCTTGCCAAAATGAAGCAATACTACCCGTTGCATATAATTACGTGTATCGCTCTAGGAACATTCCACGCTGCGTCACCCGGCTTGGCAATGTCGCGGTCGTCAATTGTCGGCTGTTGCAACCGATCGCAATTACGTGGGTTTGCGCAACCGTTGCATGGTCCGTAGCTGGTTGTTGGTGTGATAGTGATTGATAGTGTTATACATAATGATTATTTTTTTCCTGGTTTGATTTGTTAGATATCTGTTGATACTTTAGAAGGTGAATGGCTTACAAGGAAAATGAGGTGTAAGCTATTTAATAAAATCAAGGTCTAGTGGTCGCAAGCACTACTGCTGAGCGTGAGGTCCTGGATTTGATTCCCGGGTCGGGCAAAGTGTTATCAAGTTTTTCCATCTGGATTTTTTCTTAGTACCAGCCCAGAGTCCAGATTTGTGCCCGTTTGATGGCAATAAACTATATAATAATACATAATATACTCGCCGCCTATTACATGGAACTTAAACACAATTGGCGGAAAAGTAAAGTAAATATTGGTTACGGCCGCGAATCATATTTAGATTCGACATACAACCTGAGACTGACCTGCAAATTGCAAAAAACTTAAGAAAATTTGAATTTCGCAGGGTACCCTGACGCTTTCGTCTTAATACTCATTACTTACTAAAGAAAAAAAAATTAATTACGATTTTCTATATCGCCACAGTTAAACCTTTTCTAAACTATATACAGTGATATTTCCCAACGGCCAGCTACTACTGTAAGTACCTAGTCCTCTAAATACACACATAATCAGCCTATAATGTTCCCACTGCTGGGACACAGGCCTCTTCTCTGTGAGAGACACTTTACCCCCACCACCACTGTACCACGCGGGCCCAGTGTTGATTGGTAGAATACACAAAACCTAAACAATTCACGAAATCATCATAAGTAATTAATGAATTTGATGAAATGAATACTATTAATGATTTTTTTAATTATAATATGAATAGGAATATTGCACAGACATGAATAGTGTAATTTAATTAAGTTCGACATTCCTGTAATTTAATTAATTTTGACATTTCTGTAATTCAATTAATTTTGACATTTCTGTAATTTAATCAATTTTGACATTCTTGTAATTTTATTAATTTTGACTTGCTTGGATTCTTAATAATAATAATAATAATAATGCTTTATTGAAAACGAAGTAAGTACACAGTTACATAAGCGCACTGCCTCCTGAACTAGGTTGTAAGCCTGTATCTCAGGAGACAGTTCCCTTCCAGTTTACATAATTACTAGATTTTTACAGCGTTCTCAAGTAGTTGAAACTAAACACAAAACACAAAAACACAAAACACAAAAAAAATTCTTATTTTGACATTTGTAATTTTTTTTTTTTATTGACATTTTCTAACATAGATTTTAATGAATACTAATAATTTATATAACTCAATAACTATGAATCATGGCACATCCAAAATTTGCATGCTGAATTTAGTAGGCGGAATATTGAAGTACTATGAATTGTAACAAAAGACATCTGTAAGCACCATATTTCATGCAAATAAACGATTATTATTAATGTAGACTATAGATTCATAAAAAAAAACTGTAAATACTCAGTAAAATACAGGACAATACGGGTTTAAATCTAATTAAAGATAATTTAAAAACCAAATACCCTTGTAAATTGGTTTTCTCACGTGTTCACGTGTTTAACACATAATATTAAACTTAATATTATGCATAGCTTAAGTATAATAAAGGTTATGCTAAGTTTAGTTAATAATAATGTAGATAATATTTATGAGTGTACAGCATTATTTTATTTAATATATATTTTTTATCTTATCCTTACGATATTTAAATTTTTAAATAACATAATACATATATTATGTTTATACACTCGAGAGCAATGAATCCGGGTCACTTGAAGAATCCTAAAAATCTCGGAAACTAAAAATGCTAGGTTAATGCAATAAATTGTATTTAATAGACAATGTAATACTCCTTAAATGAAGTTATTAAAACTTCTTAGTTATTGTAAAGTTATATCATAAAAAAATCAAATTTGAAAAAGGGCCACTTTCGAAGATGGAACTACGAAATTACAGCATTTGGTTTTGCTTTTGTTTGTAATCTGTCATTTATGTGGGTACATAAACCATGTTGATAGTGCTCTATATTCATTATTCAAGCTGAAATTATGTCGCTTACGCCTGAAGAATGCACCAGAATACTTACAATGCTGGAAACCGGCCGGAGTCAGCGCGATACAGCCAGGACTGTCGGTGTGTCGCTGTCAACAGTACAAAGAGTTCTCCGACGTTACGAAGAAACTGGTTCTAACCTACGCAGACCAGGAACGGGCAGAGCCAGGTGTACCACAGCACGAGAAGACCGATACTTGGTGAACACCATGCTTCGAAATCGCTTTCTCACAGGAACTGAACTCACAAATCAGTTTCGACGCCTCGGAGGAAGTAACCCAAGTGCATGGACAGTAAGACGTCGGCTTGCTGAATCTAACTTAAAACCCCTTAGACCTGCAAACGGCCCTAAACTGGAGCGTGGGCATCGTATTTCAAGACTAAGATATGCCCAGAGCCACGTAAATTGGAGTATTGAAGATTGGTCAAAAGTTATGTTCTCCGACGAATCAAAATTTATGCTCTACAAGCACGATGGAAGACACAGAGTGTATCGAAGACCAGGGGAAAGATTCAAGCAAGCATGCATCGAAGAAAAAGTAGCCTACGGTGGTGGGTCTGTACTTGTGTGGGCCGGAATTTCTTCTGAAAGTCGCACAGAGCTGGTGATCATAGAAAACGGCTCTTTAACTAGCGTAAGATATGTGGAAGAAATCCTCAATGATCACGTTGGTCCATTTATGGTCAATTTAGGTGAGGATGCTATATTTATGCATGACAATGCCCGACCTCATACAGGCAGGATTGTGAATGACTACCTTCAAGAGATGAACATTACTCGTATGGAGTGGCCAGCGCGCAGCCCGGATATCAACCCGATCGAGCATGCTTGGGACGAGCTAGGCAGATGCGTAAAACAACGAAACCCTCCCCCAATCACGCTTCGTGAGCTCAAAATTGCTCTCACAGAGGAATGGGAGAATATTCCCCAAAATCGTATAAGGAACTTGGTGTACAGCATGCCAAACCGCGTAAACGCAGTAATGGAAGCACGAGGAGGCAATACGAAGTATTAAAATTCAAGAAAATCGTAATAAAGTTCAAAAATTTCATGTTTCCTATTTTTGTTTTAAGGAGAGATCAGCAGTTTTTTTCTTTATGTAATTTTGTGTTAATAAAATGTATGGTGACTCATATTTTTTTTACTTTCATTTAAGGAGTATTACATTGTCTATTAAATACAATTTATTGCATTAACCTATCATTTTTAGTTTCCGAGATTTTTAACATTCTTTAAGTGACCCGGATTCATTGCTCTCGAGTGTATTTTAGTTTATACCGCCTTACTAGTAGTATTATAAAGAGGAGGAGGAGGGGGAGGGGGGGTATAGTATGACTGAAGACAAAACTGCGGGGTAATTGCGTAACACACTAACAGCAGCAATGACTTTCATTTTGACAGTTCAACAACATTCATTGCGTTTTTTACGTTGTTGAGCAGACAATTTTTTCAAACGAATGAAGCAATGGGTTAGCAATATCGTTCAAAATTATTCAAGTTGTTATTGAAAGTGTATTGCTGTTCAGAAACTCAAACTCTGTATTTTTTATTTTTTTACATCGGCAGACGCAAAAAAATGTCAACTAGTTTGGGAGTTCGCCAATGTTCATTGAGAGTTTGTATGTAAGGGGTAATCTGCGGAACTACTGATCCGATTCCGAAAATTCTTTCACTAATGAGAAGCTACAGTATTGCCGAGTGTTATAAAAATGAATCCCTATTTCCCTGGTCGCGCCATAACTTGAGAACGACTTTACCGATTTCATCCATCTTTTTTTTTTAATTCTAACCTTCTACAAAGTATGTAGAAGGTTCTTACGGATTTTTTTTTTAAGAAAGTTGCTTCACGTATGCGGGTGAAACCGCGGGGCGCAGCTAGTAAGACTATAAAATAATTATGTATCAGCAGATTTACCACCATTACCATTTACTGACCTATACTAAAAACAAAGCAGTTTGGTCTATAACGACCTGCCTAATCCTTCGGGGGAAACGGGCGAGATTGTTTATGTATAGAGCGCCGCTTTAATGCCGAAACGTATACGGTTTCGCGTTTTCGTTCTATGAACATATAATATTTTAATTTCATTAAACGTTATTATTTATTTTCAATTTTCTAAAATAGCATCTTAGAGCAACCTGTAAGTACTTAAAGAACTGAGGCGGGGTCATTTGCCGGGGGTCACGGGTCATAACATCGCATCAATGAAATTGAAGGAAAGAGCGAGAGCCCTCTGTCGGCGAGCGGCGGAGGCGGAACTTTTATGATTAGTGGCCAGAAGTACCCGTCCTCTCACAGAGAGGAGGCCTGTGTCGCAGCAGCCGGAAACATATTATGGGCTGGTTATGATGAATACCCATGTGTTAAGTTAATGTCGCCATTGTAGAGGCACGCTGTATATGAATATTGTTTCATTATTATCAAAGTAGGAACTTTGAGCGTAAGTCGTAAAAGGTAGGTAGGTACTTATATGAATGATCTCGGGTGTCCATTAGTTTTAGTACAAACAATTATACAAAAGCAAGTATAGGTAGTTGTTAAGTAAATATGTCCTTTATGCTTAACATCAAATAAGGTAAACGTATGATACTTTAAATAATTAATAAGACATTTTGCAGAGCTATCCTAAAAGTTATCTAAGTATTTATTTCCACGAAATCATACGAAGGGCTGATTTTTCCATCGCCAGATAACTTTTATTCGAGGAATAAAATTGACGTTTGACAGTTTTTGTATGAAATAACTGTCAAAATTTTAAAATTATTCCTCGAATAAAGTTATCAGATGATTGAAACCTATGGGTTCCTTTATCCTATGACGATAGACAGAAGCTGAAAAACGCCATAAATCCCGAAAAAAAAACAAATTTTGATTTGATTCCATTTTCTTAACTGATAAGTAATAACAGCCGCACAGGTCGATCGATCAGGTTAATATACGCTTGCCACGGTTGGTCCGTGGATGGGTGACCATCTTTACATACCTAAACCCTCCGTGCCTCGGAAAGCACGTTATGCCGGCTGTCATTAGTGGATCTTTAACAGTCGTTACGGGTATCAGAAGCCCGAAAATCTGGTCTGAAATAAAAAAAAACAAAAAAAATCTGGTAGGTAATCAATAGACGTATTTTTAGTAGCCATATTTTTAAGCACGTCTAAACTTGCTATGGAGTATCCTAATTTGACAGGACTAAATTAATATTTATCTTCTGTCCTTTTCATAATGAAATAGAAAGAAAAAGATGCACTGAACTTAAATTTAGATTAGATTAGATTAGATTAGATTCTTTATTTGCCTGAAATATGGTATTTTACAGATTTTATAACACACACAATAGTTCTTCATATTCCGCCTACTAAATTCGGCATGCAAATATTGTGACAATAGTAATAATTCTAATTAAATAAATCGATTTAAACTAAATGATTGAATTCAAATGTCAAAAAAAAAAATGTTTTAAATCAAGGATCGTCTACAAGTCAAATCAAAATGTCAAATAAAATTAATAAAATTACAAAATAAGTGTATAAATAATAGCTTTCAAAAGACAACCAAAGAAACTAAGTTACAAATTGTTAAATAGCTTAAAATCAAAATGTCAATTTAATTTTATGTCACGCCACTTTACCATTTGTCCTAGAATTCATAAATTCCTTAATAGTATAAAAACAATGTTCGATAAGCCATGCTCTGAGATGCTTTTGAAATAAGCTAGTTCTCAGCTCTCTAATAACCTTTGGTATATTATTATATATGTCTATTGCCATTCGACTAGTGTTTTTATGGCAGTACGCTGTTCTACATCTTGACATTGCCAATTTTGTTGGATCCCTTGAGATTTTGCCCACTTTATAAACATTGACGCTATCGGCTGTACGAAATAGGTGAGGATGTTTTTTTACAAATACTCCCATTTCCAGTATGTATAAACAGGCTAATGTTAATAATTTATGTTTTATAAAAATAGGTCTGCAGGATTCTAATGGGTCTACACCAAACACAGCTCGTAAACACTTTTTTTGCACAATAAATGCCTTGTTGCTGTTAGTGGAATTGCCCCATATGATCAAGCCGTATCTTAGCACAGATGAGACATATCCATGATAAGCCAATAGAGCGGCATCACGTCCAACAGTTTTCCTGAGGTTTCTTATTGCAAATGTAAAGCTATTTAGCCTATTACATATATTTTCGATATGTTGTTTCCAATTACAATTTTTGTCAATTACTATGCCTAAAAATTTCGTATAGTCAACTTCTTCAATTTCATTATCACCTCCAATAATTTTCATTGCTTCATTTGTCATTTTGTAATTAGAGAATTTATATATTTTGTTTTGGAAACATTCACACATAAATTATTTTGTTCAAGCCATTCTATTATAGCTTCTACAGCAGCATTTATTTTATCCTCAAATTGATCATTTTTACTGTCATTATTTACTATCAATGAGATGTCGTCTGCAAACAACACGCACTCATTCTTCGTCACTGTTGGCAAATCATTGATGTATAGAAGAAAAAGCAATGGCCCCAAAATACTACCTTGAGGCACGCCATATCTATTCGTCCTGTATTGAGATTTATACTTTATTACTTCCCTGTCTTCATTAACGCCTAATATTTCAACCCGTTGTTGTCTATTAGTTAGGTAATCTTTTAGCCAATTCAACGCTTTTCCTCTTATCCCGTACCTCTCACATTTATCTAACAGTATATTATGTTTTACGAAGTCAAATGCTTTGGTCATGTCGAAAAATATTGCAGTGACCGGTATCTTCTTATCTATATTCTCAGTAATCGATAATTAGTTTAGTTTGTGAACAAGGGAGTCGACGCCAATATGTAACTTGGTTAACTAGCCTAGTTTTGACGTGCCACTTGCGAAGCGAGTATAACCTATCTTCCTCGTTTTACTTTACTGCTTAAGCCGATATTTCTGCACTTCGATACTTACTTCTATCTAATTTGGACTCTTGGACTGGCCATAGGGGAAAAACTTTACTCTGTAAGCTATAAAACATTGTAATAACTTAGCAAATATGTGGTTTGCGTTATTTGTGCATTTGTTCTTCAAACAACTGATTATTGTACAATCACGAGTTCCTTTAGGTACTTGTTTCTTCGAATATCGTAATGTAGGTAATACATAAAATAATCATTATCATCTTAACCATAATACTGCCACATTGTCGCAATAAGGTGAACTACGCTTCGCACGCTCTCTCTCGCACACCGCTTGACGTCTCGTTGTACAACAGAGATCGCGAGAAGTGTTGTTCGCTTTATCGCGATAATGCAGCCGTAGCATTAGACGTCCACCGCTGCAGCACTGGACATCCCTGAAGCATTGTTACAACGACCGATCCTGTGCTGCCCATATGCAGCCGATTTTACTTGTGTTGGTGGTGACCTACCAACTTTGAGGGTCATTATGCCCTAAATACCAGTCTGTGGTCAGCACTCGAAAACTCTTTGGCAGGCCCATCGCCCATACTTTCTAAGAACAATGTGTTCCGCCCATTCACACTTCAATTTAGCAATTCTTCGGCCTAAATCGGTGGTTTCGTTAACTATTCTAATATTAATTTCTGCCGAAACGTATCCCGTTTGTCAGTGTGACCCTGAATTCGATTGTTTTCCCGGTAACCACATAAAGAGCGTGGCCTAATGTATAACAGGTTCTCTCAGTAAACCTATACACAGTGGGCCACTATGTAACAGGTGAGCTAACACAACCAGCTTAACCTCTACCTACACCATTAAACTACCGTCCCAATGATTAAAATAATTATACCTGTGCAGTTCGAAACGGTAAATATTTTCATCAAACTGCACTCTAGTTCCCATAACACTGTTATTAGTTAAATAACTCTGATTGAGGTCACTGTACTAAGTTATAATTCCCACTAACTTCTGTCATTGTATTCTACTTTAGCCTACATTTCTTGCTTCTACACAACACAAACCATTTTGCAACATAATGTTTATTATTTTTAAAATGTTGCCTCACACTAGGGATCTCTCCTGAAGAGTAGGAGTCCCTTGTACTAGGGGGTGAGAACCCGCGAGAGTCGCGAGACAGAAGGGGGTGAGACGTCCATTTCTCAAGGGATGAGAGTCTCATATAATAGGGTGCAAGAACCCCCAAATCTTCCCTTTAATGTGATAAGGGGCAAGACTCTAGCACCCTACACTCTTGCCGCAAGAGGCATGTAATGGAGGGCGAGGGACCCATGTGAGACCCATTTTGTTGACAGCGGGAATCCCATATAATAGGGGGCAAGAGATCTATGTAATGGGGGCAAGAGTGGCATGTAATGGAGGGCAAAAATCCCACGAATAAGGGGGTGAAAGTCCCATGTAATAGGGGTTGAGAGTCCCATATAATAGGGCGTGAGAGTCCTAAGCAATAGAAGGCAATAAAAACTTTAAGAACTGAATACACAACAATACTGTAAACCAAACCATACCATTCCAATCGTCATGCACCGAAAGAATGCATAATAATAGATGTGCAACCGACACCAGTTTTCTTTTCGACATAAAAAGCAAAAACAAGCCTTGCGCAGGTTTTAGGAAACTGACGTTTTTCTATAATTTTTTATCTATAAAGCCGGAAAAAAAATACACCTGAACATGATGAGCAGGAATAGGGATACCCAACTGATGGTGACAATATATGTAGCTACGATATTACCAAAGATTTAACTACCCCACAGTTTAGTGGTCAGTCCGAAAGAAGTAATTTTATTAATTAATCAAAAGATGATTGGCTTGACAGTTCTTTCTTTTTAAATTACATATATCGGGACATCGCCAAGCTGTTGATCGACTCTGCACGTGACCAAAGGGGGCTGGTTTATTTTTAAGAAAAAGAATTAGCATTGCCATCCAACGTGGCAATACTGCCAGCCTTTTGGGCACTTTTCCCGATAGCGATGCGGATGATTTTTTTATTAGAAGGTACCTTCGTACAAATGCACTGATAGAATGAAATATCAATAGATTTAAAGAGTCTGTCGGCGTCCTCCAAGAGTCAAATCAAATCAAATCATAAGTCTAAGTCAATTATAAGAATCGAAGATGTAGTATCTTTATTTACACACTGTTTTAGTGTTCACCATTGTCGTGTATTCAAGTATTAAAACATTATCTCTTATTGTTCCCAGAATATGGGACTTCCTCGCCGAGCAAGCACGACGTGGAACGACGGTCATCATCACCACACATTACATAGACGAGACAAAACAAGCACACAAGGTAAGCACTAATACCAATCATAATACATATACATACTGCCTAGAATTTGACATAAGTATCTTGAAGAAGCCTGCAAGCCTACTTTGAAGGCTCTTTAGCATAAGCATAATCAGCGTGTAATGTTCCCATTGCTGGGACACAGGCGGAGGCCTGTGTCCCAGCAGTGGGTTCTCTCTCACCGAGAGGAGTCTCGGTGAGAGTGAACATAAGTGACAAGTGAACGCGACGATCGCATATTCACGCGACAACTGCTTCTGGTTAGGACGCGGCTTTAGAGTTTTCTTCATGAGCTGGGTTTCCAACCGTGAGTGCTAAGAAATAAAGAAACAGTGATATACATCAATATACGGTGACACCATGTAAGAAACCATCGTGAGGAAGGCTGGATTTTAATGGCCTGAAGAAATGATCGTGGGGAACCTGGACTTAAAATGATCGTAAACCTTGAATTAAATGACCTTCAATTACCATTAATAGATTTATGAGATGATCAAAATTAAAGTGGTGGCCCAGTTGTAAAGGCCCCAACTTACAAGTTGTAGGTCGTGGGTCCAAACGCAGGCAGGCGCTTTACTTTGGGTAAATCATTTCATCACCACTGCTCTCAAAACGGTGACGGAAAACATCGTGAGGGAACTGGCATGTCCTAGAACCAAAAACTTGAAGACATGTGGCGACCAACCCACGCCTGTTTGGGTCCGCGTGGTAGATTACAGCCCACTCGAAGAGAGGAGGCCTGTGTCCCAGAAGTGGGGACAATCTAATTATGCAGACTTTCAGAAACCCAGAGTAATTAATTAAAATCTAATCCTGTTAACTATGAATGAACTGTAATAAAATGTGTAAGCAACAATTAAAATCAATGATTGCGTTACTTCCACCCATTGTAACAGTGCGTTGATAATGAGCTGTTATTTAACATAATTACTTGAAAAACCTTGAAGTTTTCTGTCGTGGAAGTTTTATTATTTGCAACGGTTTCATGACATCGTTGTTGGAACTGCTTGACTTGTTATGTCATGGATTTCATCGATAGAACATCAGCTATCTTTTGATCAACTTAAGGCTGATTTTTCAGTAGTCAGGTAACTTTTATTTGAGGAATAAATATTGCGGTTTGACAATTTTTGTATAGACAATTTTATTATGTCAAATTGTCATAAGTGTTTTTCAGGTAAAAGTTATCTGACTATTGAAAAAACCGGCCAAGTGCGTGTCAGGCCACGCAAAGAATAGGGTTCCGTTAAAATTCTACTTTACTTATACATATTGTAACGAAACCATACCGCGATTCTGATATTCGGAATAAATGCACAACGCCATCTATCTAGTGTCGTTATAAACTTTTTAAGCCCCTAATTTTTCCTCTTTATAGGATTCAAATTGAAATAAAGTCGTGTCCAATAGATAATTGGTATGATTTTATTTTTAATATTTTACATGTTTATACTTATTATTTTACTTTTCTTAGCTTATGATCGCAGAAGTTGCAGCAGTCGATTTCAATCAATAAAATCTTTTTTTGCAACGAATGCAGGTTACATTATACGAGTAATACACTATTTCCGTACACTACTTTCTAATAGTTATATATATCTACATGACTGTTTTTGTATCTTGTTGATTAGTAAAAGCTTCCCAATCCTCGACCAAACCATACTCATTGAATCTTTCCCAACAGATTGGTCTACTACGTGACGGTCAACTCTTAGCCGAGGACTCTCCAGAGGATCTCCTGAGGAAGTTCGACTGTGACACTCTTGAGGAGGCGTTCTTGAAACTGGCGATGAGGCAACATGAGACGCCAAGGCGGCGATCTAGTAAGTAAACTCCTAAGAGTAATTTATTTGGAACCTCAAATCTTAATTTTTTTTTCTCTTTTCCAACCCTTGAACGTTACACTTTACAAATTATAACGTAAATTACAGGTACCTATTACTTAAAGTATAATGGGACTGATAAAATCACCCTAATCCAAAAATAGTTCCCAATCTTCTTTCCTCAGGAGTCAGCATAGTTCGTCATTCCGGAGAAGTTATACCTCGCGCATACAAAGCTTCCCTCTCACAGAGAGAGGCGTGTGTCCCAGCAGTGGGAACGTTATAGGCTGATTATGTATGTTATGTATACAAAGCTTAAATGGGTCATTTCCCAGAAACGTACTAAGTGGGCACTGTCTTGAAACTTTGTTGCCTAACCGACTCCCAGATTTGTTTTTCATTCCTAATAATTTTGTCACTTCAATTGCAGCACTAACAGTGTCCCCGGACGTGATCCCGGACAGTATCTGTAACGGCGTGGACAGCCGCTACCACTCGCGAGATGACTTCCCCACCATCACCACCAGCACTGATGTAAGTTCTTGTAACAATAACCTGTTCAAGTCCATTGTCAGTCAACTTTGGCTTACAGCTTAGTATATTTAGATAGAGATAAAATATTCTTTATTGCACACTAAATAAAGAGAAAAAGAAATGTATTTTACAAAAATACTAATACAATGGGCGGGCTTACCTTTGTTCCCACTAGTACCACCGAACTGTACCACCAGTGTAAGGCAATTAGCGAGTAAAATAGCTGGTGACTCCTTGAATGCATCTTTAAACATTGTGCACTTGATCCTGTGCAGTAACTTTGGCAAAATCATCATCATTGCTACCTGCGGGGTAATTGCGTAGCACGCTAATAGTAGAAAGTGCTGAAAGTAGGAAGTGCTTCCATTTTGTCAGTTCAACAACATTCATTGCGTTTTTATGTTATTGGACAGACAAATTTTTCGAATATATAAAACTATGGATTAGCAATATCCTTAAATGATTCAGATTGTTATTGATAGTGTGTAACGCTATTAGGGTGCGGGTTCCTTTATTAGAGTTAGATTTGAGATATAGATGATGATAGCTGTGTAAATCCTATTAACAAGTTTTCAGAAGATATCATGTAGTCAGGAAATGTTTTCAAGAACTCGACTAAATTGGGTACTTATGAGAACCCCTTGTTCATAGAATTCTGGTCTGTCTTTCAAAATATCAATCCCTCAATATGATATTGCAGGTTCTAACAAAGAAGGAGAAAAGTCCAAAGGACAGCAAGAGATTAACAAAGTGTAGGTACAAAGCCGTCTTCATCAAGAGTATACAGCAGTTCTCCAGGCATCCAGGGTGAGTCATACATTCAGAAATCAAGTTCCTTTGTTTTCCAAGAGCTCCTTGTGCTAGATTTTGTTCATCGAAGGGTTTACCACCATACCTGTGTTTTTTTTTCTTCTCTTTTGTTGTGATGCTGTAATTGACCTAAACACTAGTCCATGTCTCTGTTCTCTGTTATTTGTAAATGTTTGTGTTGTTGATGTGCCCTAATAATAAACAAATAAATAAATACCTACTCTAATAGGCAAGTTGGATTTCAACTGTATATGCTTTGCAGAGTCCAGAGGGACCAGGTAAGTAGCAATAGCTTTCAAAGCGATTTGTATTTCTTCAACGACTTTGAACAGTGTTGACATTCTGTAGCTTATGTCAATCCAAGGAGCAGTGGTGGCCCAGTGGTATCGGTCCTGACGTACGAGGTCGTTGGTTCGAATCCAGGCAGGCGCTTTACTTTGTGTAAGTTATTTCATCACCACTGCTCTCAAAACGTTGAAGGAAAACATCGTGAGGAAACCGTCATGTCTTAGAACCAAAAATTCGAAGACATGTGACATCTAGCAACCCGTACTGGGCCCGCGTGGTGGATTACAGCCCACTCCCTCTCGAAGAGAGGAGGTCTGTGTCCAGCGCTGCTGTGGGAATATTATGATGATATCCCTCCAATACATTTTTGACTTTTCCACCCATAGTTATCACTGGTAGAATATCGCTTTGCCTAGGCCAGAAGGCCATTTCATTTAAACCAGAGTGTTCAAATGAAATTACAGTCACATGATGAAACATTTCAACTTTGTCCCTGAACTATTCATCGGTAAACCTCTTAGTATTTCAAGGTTCTACAAGCGGTAATCGTGGGAACGGTTCTACATATAGAGTTTCACCTATGAAAAGTTTGCTAATAATATAAAATGTTTTCTTTTCCAGCGGTCTAATCTTCTCCATCCTGTTCCCCATCATCCAAGTGGTGGCGTTCTTTGCAGCAATCGGACATGACCCGCGGGATCTGCACATCGGTGTGGTCAACGAAGAGGCCGCTTTTTCACCACGTAAGTGATTGATAATTATTTTATTAAACTCTTAAAAGGATGACGACCGACCATCGGTGTTTACCTCCATTTATTTGCCTATCATGCTATGTGATGAACACATAGCATGATAGGTTCAACAAGCCAAAAAAGTTGCGGTTGCTAAACAAGGGTGTAAAAAATCTCAACCATTAACAAGGTACTCAATTTTTTTGGTGTCTATTTCGGCACATTACACTAATATTATTATAACGGCGAAATTTTGTGAGTGAGTGTGTGTTTGTATGTTTGTTACTTCTTCATGCCAAAACTACTGAACGGATTTGGATGAAATTTGGCACAAAGATAGTTTATAACCAGGATACTTTTTGTCCCGATATTCCCACGGGATTGAAACTTATGCGGGTGAAACCGCGGGGCGCAGCTAGTATATAATAATAATGAAAGATGTGAGATGATTCTGAAGCAGCGTTGCAATTTTCTATGAAACAGCTTTTTTTTATAACCGATCAAAAATTTCTACGCTAGGGGGATCTAGAATCATGTGAAAAAATATTGAACCCATATTTTTTCTTTTGTCAATTATATAAAAATGATGAAGATATCACCCGTTAAAGTTCCGCGAGACGTCACTTGCTTGCGACACTTTTGCAAGCAAGTGACGTCACGACCCCCTAATTTTGACGCCCTTTAGCTTTGTAATTTTTTGTTTGATTGACAAAAGAAAAAATACGTGTCCATTATTTTTTGATAATCTAACTGACGGACTAAATATAATTATTATATTATTTTTTTACCCAGGAAACTACCCTATTCTAACAGGCATCGCATCGCATAGCATCGGTACTAACCGTGATTCTCTCATTTGTTTCCAGTTGGACTAGACATATGCAGTAACACAAGCCTAATAACAACGACGCGCAACGAAGACGAGTCCTGCGACTACTACATGCTCAGCTGCTGGTTCCTAGAGGAAATGGAGAAGAAGATGCTGTTCCAGGTAGAGTAAACTTTCTTTGATAGGAATTCTAAGTCTACGGCTGACGCCAAAGCATGGAACTCTCTGCCAGCGTCTGTGTACCCTTCCACATTTATCCCGTCTGCCTTCAAAGACTACTACATGCTCAGCTGCTGGTTCCTTGAGGAAATGGAGAAGAAGATGCTGTTCCAGGTAGAGTAAACTTTCTTTGATAGGAATTCTAAGTCTACTGCTGACGCCAAAGCATGGAACTTTCTGCCAGCGTCTGTGTACCCTTCCACATTTATCCCGTCTGCCTTCAAAGCAAGAGTGAACAGGCATCATCTGGGCACGCTCGTTTCATCTCAAAAAAATACTGCTGTACTTGGGCGGGCGTCTTTGGTGAGCAAAATGGTGATAGTCGACGAATCACTTTCGCATTGGTGAATGTGATGGTGGTTGGTGGTGGTAGTCACCAACCTATTTGAGAGAGTAACTGTAAATTGAAAGGCCTCTAAAAAGATTGTTAATGAAGATTTAGCTTGAGAGACCAGGCGATTTATTCTGTAATAATCTCTCCGTGAAAACTTAGATGAAGTGAAGTGAGTTGTCATTCCACCAGCATTGCGATGCTGGTGGAATCGGTGCGGTGGTGTAACCATATCACCGTGAAAACTTAAGTGAAGTGAGCTTGGAGTGAGCTGTCATTCCAACTAATGCTAGGGAGAGACACTATTGACAGCTCACTCTAAGTTCACTTCACCTAACTTTTCACGGTGAAATTTTTACAGAATCGATCGGCTGTTGCTAGGGGATTGATACTATTGACAGCTCACTTCAAGCTCACTTCACCCTAAATCCTTTAAAATACACATGATGACCCATCACTCATGGTGCTTACCATGAGTGATGGGTCATCATGGGTTAAATTATATTTAGATTGTGCCAACAACTCCCACAGAAAATGTACCACTGAAATCACCTCCCACAGAAAATGTATTGCCACTCAAAAATAAAATTTCATCTATTAATTTTTGCGTTTTCTCAAACTTTGCAGACGCCATTTAACACATCAGAAGAAGCGAAACTAGCTGTATCAACCGGCAAGCTGTACGGCGCGCTGCACTTCTCCAAGAACTTCAGCTCCGCGCTGGGGAAGAGGATCGCGGACGGGGAGGTGGACGACGACATCGTGGACGACAGCAGTGTCAGCGTGTGGCTGGACATGACGAGTGAGTGAACATCCAATATCATCCACAGTTGTCAAAAAGTAGTGTTGTAAAATGAGTAGGGGATGGCCAGGTAGATGACAGCCACATCTGTCATCATCAATTACATTATTACTTTCGTACAGCATTAGGAAAACGATTAGTGGATGACTATTTCATCCACCATCAACTTTAGTTTAGTTGAGTGCAATGCTGGGCGAGTGGGTGATGGATAGCAAAGTGGTTGACAGCATTATCCACCATCGTCCTAACTTAAAATAACGATGAAAAGAATACGAATTTAAACTTTATTAAATGCTCATCATGTCCAACTGAGAGATGTCAGGAAAGCATTCTCTCGGTGGCCGAAATATAGTAGATTTTTTCAAATGAGTGGCAGAATGGCAAGGTGGACAATGACAACAGCGTCAGTTATTAATATTGTTATTATACTCTCCCCAGATCATCAGATCTCGAACTTTATGAAGACTCAGCTCCACAAGGCGTATGAGAGCTTCACGAGACGAGCCATGATTGGGTGTGGCCGGCCTGAGAACTTAGTACAGGTATGGACAACCACTATTCATAATAATTATTGTCGCTGTATTATTATGTATTTATTTCTTATCCTATTGCATAGCAATTGTATTATATTATCAAGCTACTATTTTTGAAGTGAAACTTCTTAGGCGGTGATTCGATATTTGGACGAGAATTGAGAGTGACATTTCAAGAACGTGTCACGTTTAGGCACATTTCGTTACACGAGAGAGAAGAAAGATCTAGCTCTCTCTGTCTTTCACACTAAACCTCTCTTATTTTTTTAAGAAGTTCTACTTTTCTTGTTCGATATTGCACGCGCAATTTTCATTTTTAAGTTGATCATAAATTATTTATGAACACCTCCCGTTTTGTTGTTGTTTCTATGATTTTATTGTAAACATTTTATGAACTTTTATAAAATAATTATTTCTGCAATTAATGTTTAAATTTATAAATTTTATTATTTTGTCATTACTTATGCACCACTGCTTCAGATATTTTCTTATCGAACACACTCATCGTCATCATATTAAGTATATTCGAGTAAGTACAAGTTAGCTACTATATAACCTACATACAAGATTTGGCTTAAATAGAGGACCACTTTTAAAATGGGCGACAAATCAATTTGCTGGTCAATTTCAGATTTTTCACAAAATCTAGTTACGAGACATAGATACTTATTAAATTATATCGCCCTAAAAGTTCATACAACATTTAAATACGATAGGCTGTATCGTATTTAATTGTTAAGTAAAGTAAAGAATCCTACTAATAATAAATTATTTATTATAAACGTGAAAGTTTGTATGGACGAACGGATGGATGGATGTTTGTTACTCTTTCACGCCAAAACTACTGAACGGATTTGGATGAAATTTGGCACTCAGATAGTTTATAACCAGGATTAACACATGCTACCAATTTAAATTGTCCGTAGAGTATATTCAAATCACAACTCATTCATTCACAGTTGTATGAAATTGCTATCACACGGCTAATTGATGTGGGGTGTCAATTTGCCAAAACAATCATTTCCCCGACTGTAATTTAGGTACATCAACTCGCAATAAATGAAGTAGGTATTTATTTATTCCATTTCATACATTCCCAGTTAGCTTGTAGAGACAAAATTTACTTAAATTATTATCCTATTTATGAAAAACTAATGTGCTGTCGTGTGCGTCAGATTCCAGTACACTTTGAGAAGCCGGTGTTCGGTAAGAGAGAGCCGCAAGTCGTCAGCTTCATGGCGCCGGGGATCCTCATCACGTAAGTTATAAAATAAATACGTGGTAACACTTAGGATAAGGACAATTACTTATTTCCTTTCTTTTCTTTCTATAGAGGGTGGCATTTCTATACAAGTCACGCGCAAACTGTAACCATGAATTCAGCACATGATTCTGAACACCATGATAACATGATAAAGCGTCCCTTCTCCCCTATCCCCCCAAGGGAATCCCCCAACTTTCGTCGGTTATCAAAATAAAATCTACTTATTCATAGAAAAATGCAACGCGGTCAAAATGAACAAAATGAAATGAAACGAACAGGCGTTTTTGAAGTGAAAACTTCTTTTGCGGCGTTGTGCACTTTTGTTGTGATGGGTAAAAATTTTAAACTCGCGTCAGGACACATGACCTTATCGAAAATTCGTAAGACGGAGCTCGCGTCAGGACACGTGACCTGATCGAAAATTCGTAAGACGGAGGGTGGGTAGAACGCATTCCAAAATATCAAAAATGCACAACGTTAATATTCGAGTTTTCACTTCTGCCGGCACTCCCGGAGTGCAAACCGTTGCTTTTTTTTTTTTTTAATAACCGACGAAAAATTTGAACGCTGATGGTTCAGACTCGTGTACTGAATTACATAATATGGTAACAGTTATAATGTTAGCTTATAGTCTGCTATATTCTAATATTATACCATAATCAGTACAGTATAATCGAGCATGAATGTATAACGGAAACATAGTAGGGTTCCAAAAAACCTCGGCCTCCTAAAAGCACTGGGCTCTGAAAGCCGTTAGACCCCAGTGTCACGTTCCGAAAGGATTGGGGAAAATATTGCTTACAAAAAACTTAAAATATATCCGGGCTCTCAGTTTTCCTCATCTCTTTGTCCTTTCAAAGAGTCCCTTTTGACCAGTTTTTGTGAGCCACACAAAAACTGGTCGAAGTTGGGACGAACACGGGCTCTTAAGCGCAGGCCACACCGCCAGCTAGCGGGCGGGCGGGCTAGGCGGGCGAACATTTTTTCATACTTCGGTAGTTTATCTCTGTAGTTCGCGGTGTGGACCCAAGTATGAAAAAAGGTGAAACGATGCCTCGCTCGGCTCGCCCGCCCGCCCGCCAGCTGGCGGTGTGGCCGGCGCTTTAACGATAAAAATCACACATCTGCCATCAGCTCACGAGAGAGCCTTCCTGTAAACTGCACCAGTCAGCGGGGTAATTGCGTAACACACTATCAACAGGAATTGCTTTCATTTTGACAGTTCAGCAACATTCATTGCGTTATATACGTTGTTGAGCAGACAAATTCTTCGAACATATGAAGCAATGGATTAGCAAAATCATTCAGATTGTGATTGATCGTGTGTTACGCAGTTAGGGTGCGTGATCTCTCCTATACATTCATTTAAGTCCAAGGGACCAACTTTGGCCTTAACCCATCTTAATGTCTCATAAACCGTGCCACAGCATCATCTTCTTCCTGTCGGCCATCGTGACGTCGACGCTGATGATCTCTGACCGGCTGGAGGGCGTGTGGGAGCGCTCGGCCGTCGCGGGAGTGAAGCCCAAGGAGATGCTCAACGTGCACATCACACTGCAGTCTACTATCATTATGTTACAGGTTGGTTTACTGGTTTAGTAAATTTATAAGTAGGTACGTCGTTGGCTATAGTCAGGAGAAAGTTAAGCGTTGAGATATCGCCAAGCTGTTGGTTGACTCTTCACATAACCAGAGGGCTTGCCTATTTTTAGCCCAAAGAATCAGCATTGCCATCCAACGTCGTAATGCTGCCAGCCTTTTGGGCAGGATGGATAGACGGATGGATGCATGTTTGTTACTCTTTCACGCAAAAACTCCTGAACAGATTTGGATGAAATTCGGCACACAGGTGGTGTATAACCAGGATAAACATATCATCATCATCTGCCTAGCCTTTTCCCAACTATGTTGGGGTCGGCTAACCAGGATAAACATATAAGATACTTTTTATCCCGATATTCCCATGGGATCGAAACTTATGCGGGTGAAACCGCGGGGCGCAACTACTATATACAGGGTTATTGGAAAAACACCAAAAACCTCTCAAGAGGTCATTGTACTCGTCATAATGAACAACTTTTACTATGGGACAAACCTGAAATCGCGAAAAAAAAAATCATCTGTTTCCTACATTTTGACGAGCTAACCGAACATAAATGTAGGGAACAGCTGGTTTTTTTTTGCCCTGGCAAAGTTGCAGGCTAATAGCATGATTTTGCCTTCATATTGGAATGGGAGCTTAGTTTCAATTTGCAGTATCAGTTCTTATTCAGATCAAATCAAAAAGCAAATCTCATCAATAGGTTATAAGTAAACTGATGACAATGACACAAATTTTAATGAAAGACGCAAACTTCCACGTATGAATATTCAGTCGTCTGTCAAAGATTTTACCTACCCATCACCAATGAAGAAATTCTTACTATTTGAAATTATTTGCCTGGTACCTAACACCTGTAACTTATGAATTCTTAAATAACTTCCTTAATTGTCTTCACTCTTCAATTTCAGACAATCGAGATGATGGCCCTAGCCTTCATCGGCTATGGGATCCCGTCCGTTGGCTCCAAGCTGGTCTGCGGCCTGCTGCTTTTCCTGCAAGGTATCTGCGGCATGTGCTACGGGTTCCTGCTGTCCGTCTACTGTCCCAGCCACACCATGTCCTTCTTCGTGGCTACCGGGAGCTTCTATCCTATGATTTTGTTGTGTGGTAAGTTGGCAAAAAATATATTTTCTTTATTTTGGTGGGATTGGGGACAGCCATAATAGCTGTAGAACCAGGCGCGGTCCGAGAGGTGAGGGGGGGGGATCATGACCCCTCCAAAATCTTTCAAGCTGTCGACAGTCTGCATGATGCCTTACTAACTTAAGTTACTAACTTACTACTTGGTGAGTGGTGACCCCCCAAAACCTTGTGCTGTGACCGCGCCTGTGTAGAACCGATGACCGTTGGGGTAGACGTGTTCTTGGGTGGAGACCGCGAATCGATAAACATAACGTGGGACGCCCTCAGGCTAGGTGGTGCGAGGATACGAGCAGGGTGACTGGTAGCAGCTGGATGAGAGTTGCCGAGAATCAAGTTGCTCGTAAACAGCGTCCGAGTCTTTGTCCAGCAGTGGACTGCTATTCAGCCTCTTTGGGAAATAGGCGTTATGTTAAAACTAATAAGAATCAAAAATGCTACCCACGATCCCAAGGCTTATTGAATATTGAAACGGCACTCCATGTAAAATACTGACATTCCACCACATCTGGAAACACGCTCAGCACATTAACATGACTGTTTACTAATAACCCTGATCTTCTCTACTTCCAGGTATCCTCTGGCCCCTAGAAGGTATGTCCTACGGTCTCCGCATCGTGGCCCTCACCCTGCCCTTCACGATCCCTTCGAAATCCCTTCGAGACATCATGGAGAAAGGAGCCACCATCATGGACCCCTCAGTTATCTACGGGTTCCTGACGACGCTCGCGTGGATAGCGATCACTCTGGCTTTAATATACCTACGGTTGAAGCTGAAGAAGACGTAGGAAATAGGAACTGGTTCTTAGAACTTTTAGAAATGATGATAATATAGTGTGTTGTGATGCTGAAGAGCAGTTGGTTGTTGGGTATTGCTTGTGTAAGTTTTTAATCATTATAATACCTGGGTATCGTGTTCCCCAGTGACTGGGTTGTGGAGGTCAGATAGGCAGTCTCCACGTAAAATACTGGAATTCAGCTGTATCCGGTTAGACTGGAAGCTGACCCCAAAAATTGTTGGGAAAAGGCTCGGCAGATGATGATGATGAATACCAGCCTGTTATTGTCCCACTGTAGGGCAAAGGACTCTTCTCATACAGAGAAGGCACAAGCATTGATCGCCACGCTTGATATAGACGGCTTGGAGTAAGTGGAGTTAGTTTTTATTCAATAAAAGTGGATTGGATTGGTGCTTGAATCTTGCATGCTTAGAAAAGGAAGCAGGGTAATAATGACCCAGAATCCTTAGTACAGTAGAGTAATTTTTTTAAAGAAAACTAATCGCTGAACTTGTATTTACCTTCCATGAGGTATGGTGATTTAGGGTATTTTTTACCCATTTCGGGTAATTATTACCCATCAGGGTAAATTTGACCTATTTAGGGTAATTATTACCCGTTTGGGCTAGGTAATTTTATGAACATATCAAGTAAAAACTTACACAAGCAGTTATAAGCCATCTGTTATTATTGTCTGATAGAAAAATGAACGCAATACAAAAATAATAAAATGTGCTTTGTATGACCTTATATTGAAGGTCGATTCACACATCCACTGTATGACACGTACAGTAATTGTGCTGAAGCTGGTGCGACATCGGATTCAGTAGCGAATTGTTACAAATAATTTATTAATTAATACGAACGATGATACTAAAGTCGATTGACTTTAATTACATTAAAATCGATAGCATTTATGAGCTTTCATCGGTTTGGGAATCGACATGATGACATATTTTTGTCTTATTTTTTTCGTCACAGTAGCACTATCTGATGGGAATGACGGATAAGGATGGGAACTATGTTCTGAAAAAATGTGCTCTAAGATCTTAGGTGAAGTGAGCTGTCATTCCATCCAATGCTCCAGTTTGACAGCTCACTTCAGCTAAGTCTTCACCTAGTGACCTTTTTACAGAGTAGACCGGATGACGATATATTTTCGACACAGTAGCGACATCTGGTGAAATTAAAAGAACTATGAAGGATGTTATTTTAATCTTGTAAATGTACTTTGACTGCTGCAGGCATCAAAAATATCTAAACTGAATATTCACTGGGTATAATAATTTGTAACTAATATTTTTATTGCCAATACTAAAAAAATAATTTTAGTAAGTGTGAATCGACCATAACACCGGTTCAAAACCTGTGACTAAATAATCTATATTTTCGGTTAAGTGGTATATTTAGTTTGATAAAGGATTCTTTCACAATTCCAAAAGTTAGGTAATATTGATAGATGAGATTTTTCGATTAAAAAATTTTTTAAAAAAGTTGTGAAAGAAATCCTTTCTGTCGGGTAGCTGTACATAGCTAATAATTATATTTTTATAATTCTCTGGGATTGCAGAATATGTGATAATTTTCTTCTTAAATATTCTGTAAAATGTACAGGGTTACAATTAAATTAGCTAGCAGAACTTCACAAACGTGACGATTAGGTGACGAAAATAAACAGGAAGTCGATGCCTAATTGACGATAAAACACAAAAAAATAGTCTGAAGTATCGCCAGCTAATTTAATTTGACCTGGTATAGGTACTAGCAGTATATTACTGCTAGAGTGTTAGTTGGAGGCAAATCATGACAGTGATTTAAAAAGCTTGAAAGATTATGGATAGTGTTTATATAAAATTTTAAAGTGCTGAAATGTTATGTTCAAAACTAATTTAGAAATCTAGGGATGAATATTTTTTATAGGGACAACTTTAACATTCCAATGTACTGTAATGTAAACTAGGATGTGGAATATTTATATAGCGTGTATCAAAAATGTGTGGTCATACACACCCTACAAATTGAACAACTTTCTCCAAGGGACCAACATTGTATACATTTGGGTTTTTTCTGAAACAGCTGATTATTTTTTTATTCGCGATTTCGACGTTGGTCCCATAGATAAAATTGTTCAGTTTAATAATCTGTACCACACCCTTAAATATGACAACACATTTCTGATATACATTATATACCATGCCTAAAAGACGTGTATTTTCTATAATTAAAAAAAAATATGCCGTAATTTTAGCAATGTTACCACTGTTAGTTGGGCACTTTACAAATACTGCACAAGTATTTGGTAAACGCATTTTTATTGTATAGTTTGTACGTATGTTAGAGTATTTTGTTATATCTTTCTTCTCACAGAGAGAACTTTGCCGAAGTGGTGACGTGATACCATGTGATTTGGGTACCTATTTATGAATAAAGATTTTTTCCAAAACGTTTGTTTTCATTGCTATGTTCCGATGTTTTCTCTATGATCTATGTCTTAACCAAAGCGATAGGTCGTGCTACTACACCTTCACCTCACGTCCTATCCAAAAGCGAAGCGTTGTGATCACACTTATATCATAAAGGCGAAAGTTTGTGAGTGAGTTTGTGTGTTTGTATGTTTGTTACTTCTTCACGCTCAAACGGCTGGACCAATTTTGATGAAATTTTGTATGGACGTAGCTGACACCCTGGATTAACACCTGGATACTTTTTATCCCGATATTCCCACGGGATCGTGTGAATTTTAGTTCATGACAACTAATAATTAATTCCACACCTATTTAATACGAAAAAAAAGGATTTTTTTTTTAAGTTTTTTTTTTCTTTTAATTTTATTTACTTTGTTTTTACTTTAAATATGTATTGTTAATGTTGTGACTATGTGGGTCATTCCTTTTGTCTCTTTATTAAAGTTAATATTGGTCTGGCAGTTTTGAGTAGGTACTTTATGCGACCTACCCAAATGTCCTTTCTTTGGTATTGTTCGTAAACTCGTTGAGCTCCTCATGTTTTGAGTTGAACTACACGATTACTGACAAATGCTTGCACTGACTCAAAATCAAAATCAAGTCATTTATTTAAATTAGGCTGAGAATCAGCACTTTTTGAACGTCAAAATTACAAAAGACAGTCCCCCAAAAACGCCCGCCCTTCACCACTTCCTAGTGCTATCGCTGGGAAGAAGTGGCGCAACAAACTCCCCAGCAGCACAGCTGTTTGTTCACTCAAATCTGTGTGGTACTTTCTTCAAAAGACCATTTCAGACATGATCTTCACACGATCTGATCAAGACCTCTGAGTATGTGTCGGCCTTTCTACTCAAGTCAGATAGGAATACGCCGATCTCAGCTAACTTATTTTTTTTTTATAATATGACGTGTAAAGGTGATTAAGATATCCTATTTACAAAATAAACAATTTCATGTGTGTGTGGTTGTGTGTGTAATTTGTAGCAAGTCTGGAGGATGAAAAATAAAAACACATGAAATTCAGATATAAAAATTTTATTATTTATAGGAAATATTTTGATTTAACAACAACTCTTTCCGCATGAAGCGCCCGCGCCGCAGAGCCGACGAAGATCATGGCACATGGATATTAACTCTCGCTATTTTACTTGTATGGATACCGCTAATTTACGATTAAGTTAAATTTTTATACGGAAGTAACAAGTTACCGCATCGCAAAAGTAACAAAATCGTAAATGGCGCGGCACTAAAATGTTTCAAACTGTAGATTTCGATTTACGAAGCCAAAAGTGTTCAGTACCAGGATATAACGTCAACATTCGTCCGGTCGTTGAACTTCGTAAACAAGCGCCTGCGCAGCGATGCGAGCGCTCACACTGACAGCACGAGGTTTCGTTGTCAGCAAACCGTCCTGAGGTTCCTCACAGCGCAAAACGGTACCTCAAAAAGAAAAAAAAAAGTCTATCCACTTCATCATTTCGTCCGCAGACCACAACACACCGCTTATTGCGACATTATCACATTTATCAAGCATTATCTGTTGATCCCTCGATACAGGAAAAAAAACTGATTTTTTTAATTCTGTGTTTTCACAGTTTTCGCCTAACTATAAACTAGTACTTAAATTATAGCTCACTCATCACCTATTTCGCTCGCATTCTCGCTTCGCAACCACACTCTATACAAGATGTCTTTGCATTTATACTACAGAGCGACATATTTTTACATTGGATCTCACGGGGGACAGTCAATTCCTATACTATTTATTGCTTTTGAAGCAATTATATATTTTAAAAATAACACTATTCCACTTACAACCGTCTTAGACAACGTACGTTTACATTATTTAGAAACGTTTATAAGAGGAAACAGTACAAGCTGCATAGGCATATTTTTAAATATCACACATTTTTTTAAATTACATAGCGAAACAGCGTGTTCAGCTATCATCGGAACATCTAGAAGGAATTGACCGGGCCCCTTACAAAATAGACGAGAAAAAAAACTAAAACTTAACGCAGTTCCTATACAAATCGATGAACATAAAAAATGTTGTGGAGATTGTGGAGAGGGCCTGAATACAGCCGAATATTAAAATAAAAGTTAGCCGTTTCACGTGTCTATGTACAGAACCAAATAATTTGGGGTCCGCCTTGCAAAACTATCACATGTTCGGAGCAAGTTACTTATGTACAAAATTGGATACGTTCGGGATTCTAGCGATCACAAACAGATGAGTTACACACGATGCACGATTATTGTGGATTACACTAGGCCTTGTAAAGGTTTATTTCAACTCCAAAATCCTATTGATATTTTTATGCAGACTTATAAGTTTTGCAGAAACAGACACCACACAGGCGACGTTCTATCGAGCGACGGACCTTCTACTTATCTCAATAAGTGGCTAGCTTTCATAAACACTACCTTTTTAACTATTAACACAGAATTATCATGTATTCTAGGAAGATTCCGCTCGATGCAACGTTGGTTTAAAGCCTCGATTTACATATTATTAAAAACCATTTCAGTTACAAAAGTATGTATAAATGTAGATACATTAAACGCTAGCTGTTAACGTAGAACTAGACACAAAGTTAAAAACAAATTTATATTATATAGTCGAACATAATTTCAAAGCATTACACAAAATACATATAATATTAACTGTACAGTTGTGACGTAGTCTATCGGTTCAGGCCTCCATTCAACACTACATATTTACATTATATTAACCATACTGTTCAAGCTTCGAATCACAATTTTTCAATAAGTAATATTTGCCGAAATTACGAAATAACGGTGTAGTCTTGGTGAGCGTAGCTGTGTGGCAAAAAGTTAAGAATTCAGGACTTATAGTTACAATTCAAGGAGAGGCAAAATTATGATGAAAAACCTGTTTTCCAGAGTCCAATATTCTAGAATCATAATGTATTTGCACAGGAAATAAAAGCTACTTAAAAAAGGGGAAGAGTTGAATTTTCAACAGCGAGCAATGTCTTTATCTGTCATAGAGAAAAAATCACAACACCATTTACAAAACCAGAAAAAACGAATCGAAGAAACGAACGAAGAAATCTAACAGCAATTTATTGTGACATTATAAACTTAAATTACAAAAATACATGCCTAATTTAAGATCAATTAAAACTAATAACATAATCTTATAGAGACAAAAAAATGCCAATACTACACCGCATCACTCATCAAGACTCAAAAGAACAAATTTAAACCATAATCGTAACAAGAAAACGTTAATCGCCAATGATTGTAAAAACATAATCACAAAGTAACTTAGTAAAGAAAAATACATAATAATATATATAGTAAATAAATAAAGTATATTATATCCATAACTTCGAGCGTAAGGCACATTGCCTGCAAACTTTGAACGGCATATTACGCTGAAGTTTCATTTTACGTATGTGTTCTGCCGGTTCTTGTATTGTATCTGTGGCTTATAAACGTCAACTAGGGACACAGCTGGCATAATCAGACCGCCTCTCTGTGAGAGGGAGTGGGCCGTAATCCCACGCGGGCCCAATGTGGGTTTGGTAGATGTCACATGTCTTCGAGTTTTTTTGTTCTAGGACATGCCGGTTTCATGTTTTCCTTCGCCGTTTTGAGAGCAGTGGTGATAAAATAATTTGTTCAAAGTAAAGCGCCTGTCAGGGTTCGAACCTATGACCTACAACTCGTAAGTCGAGGCCGTTGCCACTGGGCCACCACTAGGCTACCTCTGCTGATAAAACTGGGAAAAGGATTAACTATATTTTTTGTGAAAAACCCTTGTTGAAATAACTGAAACGTGAAAATTGGCAGTAAATATGATTATTATGATATTCTATCTAATGTTTCCCAATGTGAGAAGAAAACTATCACAATATAAGTATTGAGCGAATTTGATGTCTAAAATCAGTAATAATGGAGAAAAAATGCTTTAATTTAAACTCAAATGTTATGGACAATGACAATTTATGAGTTGAGTAAAAATTAACCGAATGGTAATTGAAATAAGGTACACATCTAATCATAACAAATTATGAAACATCATTCTTTGTCATGGTCAAAAATGAGACCTCATTTAACGTCCATAAGGACTCATTTCACATAAATAAGACACAGTTACAACACAAACCGACCATTTCAATATGGCGGTGGATTCCTTCAAGTAAAACCTTTTCGGTTATCGTTACTAAGAGTTTGATACCTTTCTGAGTGCAGTACTAAAAATGTATGAGATCTAATCATGTCAAGAGATCATTCTGCCTACCCCGCGGACGCGGCTTGAAGATATGTACGTATATTGTAAAGGTGCTCTGTATTCGAGATTATCCGAAACTACTGTAACTATTTTGATGATACTAAGATTGTTTGGTGGATCTGATTTAGACATAAGATTCAATTACTCGATTTTTTTTAAGTTAGAAGAATTCGAAATAAGACCAGCCAAATTGTATCCTTCAAAAACCCTAAGTTTACTCTGTGAAGAAATTAAAACCCTACTACAATATCATACGTATTTCTACAGACAAATTATATATCGTATCGCAGACAATGAAAGAGAATCTCCATACATCTCTCATACAAAATTGAAATGACACGCGAATGAGACCCGCAGTCTTCCGATCTCATACATTCGTTCCTCCACGGCTTCTTTCGTTACACCTAACTAATCTCATACAACGGATGTGTCCATTCCTTAAAAAAGGATTTATGTTTAAACAATAAATACTTAATTACCGCTTAGAACCTTAAGTAAGAAAAGCGTATAAATTATTTTTTTCTCAGAAAATTTGAATTAACGGACTTAGTTCCTATCTACCTAGGTGCTGTGTCGTATTGTATGGGGACATACAAATGTATGGAGTCACTGGATAACGGGTTTATTGTATGAAGCAAAAATTATATTTATGTTGCCAGAAACGCGAAATCTGTACATTAACATGTCAAAACATCGCATATTTTTTCTGAGCATTCGATATAATTTTGGCTTAAGGCCCCCCGCAGACAGGCGCGACGCGACGGTGCAACACGAATTTGGTAGAACAATTTCCTAGAAGTTTTCATAGAAAAACTTCTACTAGAATTGCGTCTTGCTGTCGAATCGCGCCATTCTGCTGGAACCTTTACGCTATCGTAAATGACCATCTTTCCAAGTTCAGTTACAGTAGAAAATTGTCAATACTAAATGCCGATTCACTCGCACACATACCAACAGATGAATTTGAGAATATTCAGATAAAAATGAGTTTTTCCTCTATACAATACGACACAACTTTTACAAGGGCGGCTTTCAACGACTGAGTTTTAAAAGGAGTCGCGCTTAAGGCTCAGTATAACGATGCTAGTATTATTATTTATTTATTTAAACTTTTCGCACAAAAAAGGTACAAAGGCGGACTTAATGCCTTAGGCATTCTCTACCAGTCAACCAAGGGTGGTGAAGAGATATTATTATTTTTGTGGTGTTATTCACTTACATAATATATTACTTTTCGAATTGATAGAAAATGTATTAATTTTCAGACTGTTTCCATTTTATTAGGGGTTTGTCATCGCTGAAGAAGTTCAACGATGACAAACCCCTAATGAAATGAATGAATGAATTGAATGATTGAATTGATGATGAATGTATTTTCTTTCTTTCTATAACTACGATTTTGATTGTACTTTTAAGATACATTTTGTTGAAATTAATTTTTGAATCTATTACCCATTATCTTATTGCTGTCATAAAGACAACATTACCCCACGATTATTCAGACTATAAAAATTCATTACCGAAAACAATGCATTCACGAATGAGGTGTTATCCTTGCAGCACTTGTAAATATGAGCATTAGAAAGAGACAATCACACAGGTTTGAGACGGCCCTCCACAAAGCCGAAATTCTTCTAAAACCTGCACTACACTACTCGCGAAGTTGCTTCGACGAAGTACTGGTCGAAATTGACCGAAGCACGTAATACAGTCAAACGCATGCACTCATGCGTGTGCATGTCACTACGGTACGCTTCGAGTCCTTTGACTCGTGCGCAAAAACCGACATCGATAGAAGCCGCCCGAGGGGAACCGAGGATGCACGAAGCGAACCTACTTCGGTTCGCTTCGTGCCCTTCTACACTCTCGTATTCACTTAACTTCAATCAACTTCTCGAGTAGTGTAAGCTGCTCTATTTACTGCCGGATTCTCTACACGTTATCCTTTAGCAGCGACTTCAAAAAACGCCAAACTAAATTTGTGATGCAGCAATATCAAAAACGATATGTCGTGAAAGCCACCTTGCAGTGTAACAAGTTAATATTTTGACGCCCGACGCACCGAGAAAACGCTTATAATGCCTATGTATAACTTCTGTATTTCAATGAGCTTTTATTGTAGTGTAGTGAAATATATTGAGCACTGTTTAATATTTATTGAACTAATATGTCGTAACGGAAACCCACTGTTAAACTAAACATGAAATGAAACTGTTATTACTATTTTCGTCCGCATGCGGTTTTGTAAGATTATATGGAATTTTGTAAACTGACTTTTAACAAAAAGTTAAGGTATCATAGACGCGACTTTTCGCCTTTGCGACTCTCGTGACACCGCGATTTCTTGTAAAGTCGCATCGCGCCAGGTTGTAAATCGCACGCGACTTCATAAAATATATATTAAGACGCCTGTGACACCATAAGTTGAAGCAACAATAAAAGTTGCACCATCTAGGCAAGTCATTTGTTGCATCAATTTTTATAATTTGCCACAGTCAAGAATCTTGCATCGCGTAAATGGAGCCTTGGAAATAGATATCGCAATGCGACACGTCACGAAAGTCGTGTCTATGTCTCGCCTTGAAACAAGTCGTCAGTATGAACATAATACTTCCCGCATGCAGTACAGATCCACAATAACAACATCCACATAAGGTATATAAAACAAATTATTGCTATCTTGCGTATACGCACACTATTTAGTCCACATGGTAAGTAAATAGAATGCTCATAATCCCTTGCCACCGATTGGCTAAGACGGGTCAATGGTGCCGACATTACTTTGTAGTTGTTTGGTGAAGGTGCAACTCTGCAGTCGATTGTAGTCCTTGTTTTCGTCAAGGCATGAGATATTTTCGTATAGACGACCTTTTGACAAGGGAAAGAACTAATTCAATGTGGTGATACTAAGTAACTTAGTATCACCACATTGAATTGGTCCTTTCCCTTGTCAAAATTTGTGAATTCGGATGTCGACAGTTTTAATTCCGACGTCAACCAATGCTTTAGAATTTAGCCTGGGACTGTATGTTCAGTGCAAAAGCGAGATGGAGCTAGAAAGGTTTAATAACACCTTCCTTTTCCCACAACAGAACAATGATGACTTTAACAATTTTAATCCCCTGATCGAACCTACCTGAATCGAGGCCAATCAATCAATGGCCAATCGAACATTCCATTGCCATGTACTCAACAAGAGGAGCTACAAGAATCAAAGGTGGCGCTGTTGGTAAACATTTGTGATTTTTTTTTGCAAAATGTATTGAAAAAGCAGGTTCTGATTTTGGCCACGCGCGAAAAGATCCCTGTTCAGCTGTATCTATGATTTAGTGTGCGGTTCAAAACTGTTTATCAAAGGCAGTTGCACCTTCTCCCCCAACATTTGTGCATAACCCACACACATTTCCTTACAAACCTACGCGGCATTACGTAACATACATGCGGCACACGTCACGTCCCGGTGCGCTCTAAGCGAGGGCGGCTGCTAGAACTTGTCTTGGAAGATGAACAGGTTGTTGGTGGCTGCG
The DNA here is from genome assembly GCA_949629185.1 of Apamea crenata. Classification (NCBI taxonomy): domain Eukaryota; kingdom Metazoa; phylum Arthropoda; class Insecta; order Lepidoptera; family Noctuidae; genus Apamea; species Apamea crenata. The sequence goes on from OX451375.1 coordinate 4,460,922, forward strand.
ACGGCGATTATACTCTCATGAGGGTGCCATGCTGTATGCAGGATTTTCTTGTTGAAGTCCAGGCAGTCTACGCTTATCTCGTCCTGGGGAAAGGAAGAAATTAAACTGTTAAACTCAAAGCATTTATTTCAAACTAGGTTTTGCTCGCGGCTTCGTTCGCTCGGGTGTTCGCGCGGCGGCGTCCCGTGCGGCCTCCAGTGACCCTGACCGCTCTACGTAATGATGCACAACAATGCGGGCGGCGTACCTTCTTCCTCTTGGCGGTGGTGGCGACCCTGCGCGCGCGCAGCGGCTGGCGCGGGCGCGCGGCGGCGTCCCGCGCGGCCTCCAGGGTCAGCTCTACGTAATGATGCACAACAATGCGGGCGGCGTACCTTCTTCCTCTTGGCGGTGGTGGCGACCCTGCGCGCGCGCAGCGGCTGGCGCGGGCGCGCGGCGGCGTCCCGCGCGGCCTCCAGGGTCAGCTCTACGTAATGATGCACAACAATGCGGGCGGCGTACCTTCTTCCTCTTGGCGGTGGTGGCGACCCTGCGCGCGCGCAGCGGCTGGCGCGGGCGCGCGGCGGCGTCCCGCGCGGCCTCCAGGGTCAGCTCTACGTAATGATGCACAACAATGCGGGCGGCGTACCTTCTTCCTCTTGGCGGTGGTGGCGACCCTGCGCGCGCGCAGCGGCTGGCGCGGGCGCGCGGCGGCGTCCCGCGCGGCCTCCAGGGTCAGCTCTACGTAATGATGCACAACAATGCGGGCGGCGTACCTTCTTCCTCTTGGCGGTGGTGGCGACCCTGCGCGCGCGCAGCGGCTGGCGCGGGCGCGCGGCGGCGTCCCGCGCGGCCTCCAGGGTCAGCTCTACGTAATGATGCACAACAATGCGGGCGGCGTACCTTCTTCCTCTTGGCGGTGGTGGCGACCCTGCGCGCGCGCAGCGGCTGGCGCGGGCGCGCGGCGGCGTCCCGCGCGGCCTCCAGGGTCAGCTCTACGTAATGATGCACAACAATGCGGGCGGCGTACCTTCTTCCTCTTGGCGGTGGTGGCGACCCTGCGCGCGCGCAGCGGCTGGCGCGGGCGCGCGGCGGCGTCCCGCGCGGCCTCCAGGGTCAGCTCTACGTAATGATGCACAACAATGCGGGCGGCGTACCTTCTTCCTCTTGGCGGTGGTGGCGACCCTGCGCGCGCGCAGCGGCTGGCGCGGGCGCGCGGCGGCGTCCCGCGCGGCCTCCAGGGTCAGCTCTACGTAATGATGCACAACAATGCGGGCGGCGTACCTTCTTCCTCTTGGCGGTGGTGGCGACCCTGCGCGCGCGCAGCGGCTGGCGCGGGCGCGCGGCGGCGTCCCGCGCGGCCTCCAGGGTCAGCTCTACGTAATGATGCACAACAATGCGGGCGGCGTACCTTCTTCCTCTTGGCGGTGGTGGCGACCCTGCGCGCGCGCAGCGGCTGGCGCGGGCGCGCGGCGGCGTCCCGCGCGGCCTCCAGGGTCAGCTCTACGTAATGATGCACAACAATGCGGGCGGCGTACCTTCTTCCTCTTGGCGGTGGTGGCGACCCTGCGCGCGCGCAGCGGCTGGCGCGGGCGCGCGGCGGCGTCCCGCGCGGCCTCCAGGGTCAGCTCTACGTAATGATGCACAACAATGCGGGCGGCGTACCTTCTTCCTCTTGGCGGTGGTGGCGACCCTGCGCGCGCGCAGCGGCTGGCGCGGGCGCGCGGCGGCGTCCCGCGCGGCCTCCAGGGTCAGCTCTACGTAATGATGCACAACAATGCGGGCGGCGTACCTTCTTCCTCTTGGCGGTGGTGGCGACCCTGCGCGCGCGCAGCGGCTGGCGCGGGCGCGCGGCGGCGTCCCGCGCGGCCTCCAGGGTCAGCTCTACGTAATGATGCACAACAATGCGGGCGGCGTACCTTCTTCCTCTTGGCGGTGGTGGCGACCCTGCGCGCGCGCAGCGGCTGGCGCGGGCGCGCGGCGGCGTCCCGCGCGGCCTCCAGGGTCAGCTCTACGTAATGATGCACAACAATGCGGGCGGCGTACCTTCTTCCTCTTGGCGGTGGTGGCGACCCTGCGCGCGCGCAGCGGCTGGCGCGGGCGCGCGGCGGCGTCCCGCGCGGCCTCCAGGGTCAGCTCTACGTAATGATGCACAACAATGCGGGCGGCGTACCTTCTTCCTCTTGGCGGTGGTGGCGACCCTGCGCGCGCGCAGCGGCTGGCGCGGGCGCGCGGCGGCGTCCCGCGCGGCCTCCAGGGTCAGCTCTACGTAATGATGCACAACAATGCGGGCGGCGTACCTTCTTCCTCTTGGCGGTGGTGGCGACCCTGCGCGCGCGCAGCGGCTGGCGCGGGCGCGCGGCGGCGTCCCGCGCGGCCTCCAGGGTCAGCTCTACGTAATGATGCACAACAATGCGGGCGGCGTACCTTCTTCCTCTTGGCGGTGGTGGCGACCCTGCGCGCGCGCAGCGGCTGGCGCGGGCGCGCGGCGGCGTCCCGCGCGGCCTCCAGGGTCAGCTCTACGTAATGATGCACAACAATGCGGGCGGCGTACCTTCTTCCTCTTGGCGGTGGTGGCGACCCTGCGCGCGCGCAGCGGCTGGCGCGGGCGCGCGGCGGCGTCCCGCGCGGCCTCCAGGGTCAGCTCTACGTAATGATGCACAACAATGCGGGCGGCGTACCTTCTTCCTCTTGGCGGTGGTGGCGACCCTGCGCGCGCGCAGCGGCTGGCGCGGGCGCGCGGCGGCGTCCCGCGCGGCCTCCAGGGTCAGCTCTACGTAATGATGCACAACAATGCGGGCGGCGTACCTTCTTCCTCTTGGCGGTGGTGGCGACCCTGCGCGCGCGCAGCGGCTGGCGCGGGCGCGCGGCGGCGTCCCGCGCGGCCTCCAGGGTCAGCTCTACGTAATGATGCACAACAATGCGGGCGGCGTACCTTCTTCCTCTTGGCGGTGGTGGCGACCCTGCGCGCGCGCAGCGGCTGGCGCGGGCGCGCGGCGGCGTCCCGCGCGGCCTCCAGGGTCAGCTCTACGTAATGATGCACAACAATGCGGGCGGCGTACCTTCTTCCTCTTGGCGGTGGTGGCGACCCTGCGCGCGCGCAGCGGCTGGCGCGGGCGCGCGGCGGCGTCCCGCGCGGCCTCCAGGGTCAGCTCTACGTAATGATGCACAACAATGCGGGCGGCGTACCTTCTTCCTCTTGGCGGTGGTGGCGACCCTGCGCGCGCGCAGCGGCTGGCGCGGGCGCGCGGCGGCGTCCCGCGCGGCCTCCAGGGTCAGCTCTACGTAATGATGCACAACAATGCGGGCGGCGTACCTTCTTCCTCTTGGCGGTGGTGGCGACCCTGCGCGCGCGCAGCGGCTGGCGCGGGCGCGCGGCGGCGTCCCGCGCGGCCTCCAGGGTCAGCTCTACGTAATGATGCACAACAATGCGGGCGGCGTACCTTCTTCCTCTTGGCGGTGGTGGCGACCCTGCGCGCGCGCAGCGGCTGGCGCGGGCGCGCGGCGGCGTCCCGCGCGGCCTCCAGGGTCAGCTCTACGTAATGATGCACAACAATGCGGGCGGCGTACCTTCTTCCTCTTGGCGGTGGTGGCGACCCTGCGCGCGCGCAGCGGCTGGCGCGGGCGCGCGGCGGCGTCCCGCGCGGCCTCCAGGGTCAGCTCTACGTAATGATGCACAACAATGCGGGCGGCGTACCTTCTTCCTCTTGGCGGTGGTGGCGACCCTGCGCGCGCGCAGCGGCTGGCGCGGGCGCGCGGCGGCGTCCCGCGCGGCCTCCAGGGTCAGCTCTACGTAATGATGCACAACAATGCGGGCGGCGTACCTTCTTCCTCTTGGCGGTGGTGGCGACCCTGCGCGCGCGCAGCGGCTGGCGCGGGCGCGCGGCGGCGTCCCGCGCGGCCTCCAGGGTCAGCTCTACGTAATGATGCACAACAATGCGGGCGGCGTACCTTCTTCCTCTTGGCGGTGGTGGCGACCCTGCGCGCGCGCAGCGGCTGGCGCGGGCGCGCGGCGGCGTCCCGCGCGGCCTCCAGGGTCAGCTCTACGTAATGATGCACAACAATGCGGGCGGCGTACCTTCTTCCTCTTGGCGGTGGTGGCGACCCTGCGCGCGCGCAGCGGCTGGCGCGGGCGCGCGGCGGCGTCCCGCGCGGCCTCCAGGGTCAGCTCTACGTAATGATGCACAACAATGCGGGCGGCGTACCTTCTTCCTCTTGGCGGTGGTGGCGACCCTGCGCGCGCGCAGCGGCTGGCGCGGGCGCGCGGCGGCGTCCCGCGCGGCCTCCAGGGTCAGCTCTACGTAATGATGCACAACAATGCGGGCGGCGTACCTTCTTCCTCTTGGCGGTGGTGGCGACCCTGCGCGCGCGCAGCGGCTGGCGCGGGCGCGCGGCGGCGTCCCGCGCGGCCTCCAGGGTCAGCTCTACGTAATGATGCACAACAATGCGGGCGGCGTACCTTCTTCCTCTTGGCGGTGGTGGCGACCCTGCGCGCGCGCAGCGGCTGGCGCGGGCGCGCGGCGGCGTCCCGCGCGGCCTCCAGGGTCAGCTCTACGTAATGATGCACAACAATGCGGGCGGCGTACCTTCTTCCTCTTGGCGGTGGTGGCGACCCTGCGCGCGCGCAGCGGCTGGCGCGGGCGCGCGGCGGCGTCCCGCGCGGCCTCCAGGGTCAGCTCTACGTAATGATGCACAACAATGCGGGCGGCGTACCTTCTTCCTCTTGGCGGTGGTGGCGACCCTGCGCGCGCGCAGCGGCTGGCGCGGGCGCGCGGCGGCGTCCCGCGCGGCCTCCAGGGTCAGCTCTACGTAATGATGCACAACAATGCGGGCGGCGTACCTTCTTCCTCTTGGCGGTGGTGGCGACCCTGCGCGCGCGCAGCGGCTGGCGCGGGCGCGCGGCGGCGTCCCGCGCGGCCTCCAGGGTCAGCTCTACGTAATGATGCACAACAATGCGGGCGGCGTACCTTCTTCCTCTTGGCGGTGGTGGCGACCCTGCGCGCGCGCAGCGGCTGGCGCGGGCGCGCGGCGGCGTCCCGCGCGGCCTCCAGGGTCAGCTCTACGTAATGATGCACAACAATGCGGGCGGCGTACCTTCTTCCTCTTGGCGGTGGTGGCGACCCTGCGCGCGCGCAGCGGCTGGCGCGGGCGCGCGGCGGCGTCCCGCGCGGCCTCCAGGGTCAGCTCTACGTAATGATGCACAACAATGCGGGCGGCGTACCTTCTTCCTCTTGGCGGTGGTGGCGACCCTGCGCGCGCGCAGCGGCTGGCGCGGGCGCGCGGCGGCGTCCCGCGCGGCCTCCAGGGTCAGCTCTACGTAATGATGCACAACAATGCGGGCGGCGTACCTTCTTCCTCTTGGCGGTGGTGGCGACCCTGCGCGCGCGCAGCGGCTGGCGCGGGCGCGCGGCGGCGTCCCGCGCGGCCTCCAGGGTCAGCTCTACGTAATGATGCACAACAATGCGGGCGGCGTACCTTCTTCCTCTTGGCGGTGGTGGCGACCCTGCGCGCGCGCAGCGGCTGGCGCGGGCGCGCGGCGGCGTCCCGCGCGGCCTCCAGGGTCAGCTCTACGTAATGATGCACAACAATGCGGGCGGCGTACCTTCTTCCTCTTGGCGGTGGTGGCGACCCTGCGCGCGCGCAGCGGCTGGCGCGGGCGCGCGGCGGCGTCCCGCGCGGCCTCCAGGGTCAGCTCTACGTAATGATGCACAACAATGCGGGCGGCGTACCTTCTTCCTCTTGGCGGTGGTGGCGACCCTGCGCGCGCGCAGCGGCTGGCGCGGGCGCGCGGCGGCGTCCCGCGCGGCCTCCAGGGTCAGCTCTACGTAATGATGCACAACAATGCGGGCGGCGTACCTTCTTCCTCTTGGCGGTGGTGGCGACCCTGCGCGCGCGCAGCGGCTGGCGCGGGCGCGCGGCGGCGTCCCGCGCGGCCTCCAGGGTCAGCTCTACGTAATGATGCACAACAATGCGGGCGGCGTACCTTCTTCCTCTTGGCGGTGGTGGCGACCCTGCGCGCGCGCAGCGGCTGGCGCGGGCGCGCGGCGGCGTCCCGCGCGGCCTCCAGGGTCAGCTCTACGTAATGATGCACAACAATGCGGGCGGCGTACCTTCTTCCTCTTGGCGGTGGTGGCGACCCTGCGCGCGCGCAGCGGCTGGCGCGGGCGCGCGGCGGCGTCCCGCGCGGCCTCCAGGGTCAGCTCTACGTAATGATGCACAACAATGCGGGCGGCGTACCTTCTTCCTCTTGGCGGTGGTGGCGACCCTGCGCGCGCGCAGCGGCTGGCGCGGGCGCGCGGCGGCGTCCCGCGCGGCCTCCAGGGTCAGCTCTACGTAATGATGCACAACAATGCGGGCGGCGTACCTTCTTCCTCTTGGCGGTGGTGGCGACCCTGCGCGCGCGCAGCGGCTGGCGCGGGCGCGCGGCGGCGTCCCGCGCGGCCTCCAGGGTCAGCTCTACGTAATGATGCACAACAATGCGGGCGGCGTACCTTCTTCCTCTTGGCGGTGGTGGCGACCCTGCGCGCGCGCAGCGGCTGGCGCGGGCGCGCGGCGGCGTCCCGCGCGGCCTCCAGGGTCAGCTCTACGTAATGATGCACAACAATGCGGGCGGCGTACCTTCTTCCTCTTGGCGGTGGTGGCGACCCTGCGCGCGCGCAGCGGCTGGCGCGGGCGCGCGGCGGCGTCCCGCGCGGCCTCCAGGGTCAGCTCGCCGCGCCTCGCCGCGCCGCAGCCGCCGCCGCAGCCGCCGCGCTCGAATATCCTGAGGGAACACGGGTTGTTACTAGTATAGCAAGGATAACGAAATACATTCTTGTGAAGAGGCTTCTTTATCAAAATGCAAAAGCACAATGAAATGGCAGTGTCTTACAAGTCATCATTCATCAAAAGCCGTCCCCGAATACCACACAAAAAAACACGCAAATCTGTTTTTTTCAACGCAACGATCGACTGACGACCTTTTTATTACATAAGTCTTGTGATTTGCTAATAAAAATAGCTAATGCATCACATTTGACAAAACCGCAGCATCGATAAATAGACGAGCCAAGCATGCACCAAAAAGAACTCCAACTAATCAAGGTAGATTGTAGCCGATCTCATTAATTTATGTACTTATAACATCTTATACCTGTACACACATTCGAAGCAAATAAAGTTCTTATTCAATATAAAGGAGATGGCTAAATTGAAGTATGGACGAATTTTCAGGGTACCTAGCAATATGTAATGCTGAATAGCTGAATATTAGTATTTCATACAAAAAAAGTTTCAGGAACTTTTTATATCTTTATAATCCTGAAAATGAAATCGTGTAACTCCTACGTCAATAGGCATAAAAAACTGCAAATAAATTACATTGCTATGAACTTTTACCTAGGTGTTACCCAAACAACACTAGATTTTTGTCCAAAACCAAATCCCTATAGTAAATGTACTCGAGAGATGGGTTCTGGACGCGGTTGTGTCGTGCTAAGATAGTGAGTAGAAAAGCAAGCAATGAAGAGGCGATATGCTGCCGCAGCCTTTGCGTGGTTACACCGCAGTTTATGCATCGCAGGATGAATTGATTGCAAGTCAAGTCCGTGTCGAGTAGCAAGAGGTCAGTAGGTAGGCAAGCACACACAATAAGCAAGCGAGGGTCAATGAAAATCCAAAATGAAAAAGCACAACGAACAAGCAAACGGCAGAGTGTTCCAACGATGTCTAACATCTGACGTTTGTTTTTTTCATAGAGATGGGATTGAACGTCAAGTGTAATCGAATCAATAAAATAATCGATTGGGTTGAAAGATAAAAATATAAATAGTTTTTGTCGACCTGTATTCAGTTAATATTTTTCGACACAAAATAGGTAGTAATATTAAACGAAGAAGCACATTCTGAAGCTTTCAATTATTTTTATTTGATTTTGATACGAAAAGAGTGGAATTGAATAGAGTCAATTGTCACTTAGAAACCACCCCATTTCCCTGTGAAAACACAATAAGAAGCAACTAAACAGGACACCGAATTGAATTCCATCGATTCCCGCCAATAACTCTGATTGCCACTTCTTAGTTTCAGAAAATAAATCGTTTTGATACCCGTTATCAAAAATCGATTTAAGTATAGTTTGATTTGACATTTTAGAAAAGCGACATGACCTGTCCCTAGTTTGCAGTACTGTATTAGTATTCCCCTTGAACTTGTCATGTCAATCAAAAAAAGCAACTAAGATACTTTTTTTATGTTTAACTGTTCACGAAAGTTCTAGGAAATTATTAAACGCTTAATAATCCATGAATGAATATTTAAATATTACGAGTTAATGTGAGGTTACTAGACATGCTTGGGGCAGTCATTTAGCCATGTCCTTTCTACTTCTCTCCAAACATAAATGACATTCACTTTATACCCTAAATCTACTAATAATGAAATTCTAAGAATAACATAATATACTCGCTACCGCAACTTCTGCAATTCAGTATTAAGGAAACTTAAACGTGCTTATGAAAAGGAAGAATTCTCCAAGGCTAAAAATAATATTAGAGCAACTTGGGATGTGGTGAAAAAAGTATCTGACTTTCGCTCATACTGTCCTCCCCCTGTTGAACTGTTACATCTTTCTGACTCTCCAGGATCCTCTCTTAATAAGGTCAATACCTACTTTGCTGGCATTGGTAAAAGCCTTGCTACTAAAATAAAACCAGTGTCTGCCACGCCTACAATACCGGCTACGAATTCAAGTAGCTCTATGGGTCTACGGAAATGTATGTCGACGACATAATTCTGAGCCTCAAGTCCGACTCCGCTACCGGTTGGGATGGAATCCCTATTAGCATAATCAAGTCTACGAGAAGTGTATTGGTCACAATCATTACGCATGTCTGTAATCTCGCCATTTCATCTGGTGTCTTTCCAGCGGTCTTTAAAAAAGCCGTAGTTCACCCAGTTCATAAGGCCGGTCGCAGAGATGACGTCAACAACTACAGACCCTATCTCGGTCCTCTGTGCCATTTCAAAGATCTTGGAACGAATTTTAAATAAGAGTCTCGTCAGTTTCCTCGATGTTAATAATATTTTAGCCCCCAACCAATTTGGCTTCCGGTTGAGCACTGAAGATGCAATAATGGCTCTGTCTGACTACGCAGTTAGGACTGTTGACAACAAGCAAAAGTGCCTTGGTATCTTTATTGATTTATCTAAGGCCTTTGATACCGTTTCTGCGCCGGCCTTACTGAATAAGATGGAGGGCATTGGAATTCGAGGCTTGGTGCTGGATATCTTTAGGGACTACCTGAGGAATCGCACTCAAGTGGTTAAAATCGGGAAAATTGTGAGTGACGAGCTTCCAATTGAATACGGTGTGCCTCAAGGTAGCATATTGGGTCCCACTCTATTCCTTATCTATTTAAATGATCTATGTAAGCTGCCCATTCAAAACTGTAAGATCATTACATACGCTGATGATACTTTCCTGCTTATAGATGGAGTCGACTGGGCCCAGTGCTACCGGAGTGCCGAGAAAGCACTTACACGTGTAATGGAATGGTTTAGTAACAACCTACTGACTCTAAACGTCAGTAAAACAGTTTATATGCCGTGTGTACGCCTTCCACCATTTGTGACTGCCTTGCAATTTCTAAGTCCACTAGTGTCAAATACCTGGGTGTACATATCGACCAACATCTCAATTGGCATACACCTAGACACACTGTCTGGTAGAACTCGTAAGCTAATTTGCGTTTTTTAAAAATTACGCAAGTCTGCTGATAGGGATACATTGAGGGTGGTTTATTTTGCTTTATGCCAATCGATCTTAGCTTATTGTATTCCAATCTGGGGTGGAGCTACTGAGAACCATTTTATCCGACTAGAACGAGCACAAAGAGCTGTTCTGAAGGTTTTGCTCTCTCGGCCGCTAAGATATTCCACAGAACAACTATATTCGGAATCTAAAGTGTTAACTGTCAGGCAGCTATATGTCATGCAGTCAATGCTCCGTAAGCACTCTACTCGTCCGTCCTCAGAGCCAACAGGCAGAATTAAACACACGGTTTTTCCTCATGAGTCGCATAGAACTTCGTTTGCCAAGAGACACTATTATGTCACCAGCAGGAAACTTTATAACCAGCTTAACAAAATACTAAAAATGTATGCCAATACTAAATATCAGTTCAAATCTAAGTTACAGGAATATCTTCTAAAACTAACTGTACGAGTCATGCATCGTACATGGCACGCGCGCGTTGCCTTGCACAAATTATAGTGTAAGGCGACAGTACACAATCAGCGTTCATAGTCACCTGTACTCATTCACACAACATTCATATAGCATTAGTTACGTGGTAGTTAAATATATTCAATAAAACATCATCTTTGGCTATCCGTGACTTATCATTCAAGCTAACATACAAGGTGTGTGCGACCCATTCAGCAGCGCATACACTAACTTATCGAAATACGGAGGATCTTCTGTTGGGAAAGTTAGGAAATATAAATAAATAGTTAATAATAATATAAATAAATAGGTAATATATAGTTATAAAAAAATAAAAAAAAAGATAATTATTGTACTCTCGCATACTCACTCATACTTACACACACTCTTTCACAAAGATACACACACCCTCAAACACCCACACACATAACTCAAGACTAACACACTAGAGACATACACAACACTCTCATTTATTGTTATTTTATTATTTATTTTCTTCTTGTATTCTGTTTTTCTTTTATTTCTCTTGGATTTGCCCTAATGGATTATTGTGTATAATTTGTGTCTTGTTTTATATATGCACATCACTTTGAAGGGACACTGGCTTCTAAGATACAGGTACATAAACCTAGTTTAGAAGTCAGGGTTTTCACTATGGATCACTAACTTAAGCCATTTTTAGACAACATAATGTTAATGCATTTATTGAGAAATAAAGATTTATTATTATTATTATTTATACCGAGAAAAGCACGTTAAGCCGTTGGTCCCGGCTGTCATTCGTGGATCTTTGACAGTCGTTACGGGTCGTCAGTAGCCCGAAAGTCTGACAACCAGTCTTACCAAGGGGTATCGTATTACCCAGTAACTGGGTTGTGGAGGTCAGATAGGCAGTCGCTTCATGTAAAATACTGGTATTCAGCTGCATCCGGTTAGACTGGAAGCCGACCCCAACATAGTTGGGAAAAAGGCTAGGCAGATGATTATTTATACCGAGACCCCTCCATACCTCAAAAGACTGGTGTATTCAGCTGCATCCGATTTAACCGGGTGCTGAACTGAAGATAATTGTTAAAATCCTAGACAAATGATGAATCTACTCACCTAAAGAATCCATTATAAGAGCCAGTCATGAGTCGCTGGTCGTCGCCGCTCCAGCAGCACTCGAACTTGTCGAAGATGCAGTCGTTCTCATACAGAGAGCAGAGCTTGGACCGTAAGTACTCATGGACTGGGTATGTTTCTACAGGTTTAGTCTCCATACGGAGATCCCACACTTTTAAACCTAGGTAGTCACGTGACATCATGTATCTGAAAGGAGATAAAATCTGGTTAATGACTTGTTGTAAATTTCTGCATTTATATCTGTAATTTATATGGTGTACAGTCAACAAAGAAGATAAGTAACCAGGATCGTCGGATATAGTTGAAGTTTAGTAAGAAACCGATGGATGTTTCGAAAGAAATTTAATTTGATAAATGTACTGTTTATTTTCTATTAATTTAATTAAATTTTATTCGAAAACATTCAACAGGTTCTTACTAACCTTCAACTATACACGATGACCCTGGTTACTTATCTCCTTTGGTGACCGTACAACGTACATACTAAATAGTATTCTATTGTGTTGCTAAAGCTACAGGGAAAGAATAGACTGTTTGGCGCGATTACAGTAAAAACAAACTGTTTTCCAGATGCAGCCATGTCCTAAATTGGATTTCTCAATAGTGCTGTAAGGTTATCAGTTACAACCTGGAGTTTAGAATTGTGTTAGATAGACTTGCTTGCAAATTGAAATGGCATCTGATCATGAAAACTCTTCTGGGATTGTCTTTGTTGTGATCAATTGTTTTTGGAAGCAAGAACAACCCACATATTGCAAAAGGGTAATTGCATCATTGGCAAGATAAATCAGACGTAAAATAAATTATAATGAACCCTGAACAAACACGAATTGGCCTACAAAAACTGTCATTATTTATTAGATGTATTATTTTTTTGTCTCCTTTACTCTTTCTCTTTCACACACTGTCTACATCTCTCTGTCTATTGTCCTATCGCAGGTACGCTGGAAGAGAAATAAGCGTCAGCTCTGTAACTATTTTTTCTGGTCTGTTTTTTCTTGTCTGTTTATAAATGTGTGTACAGAAATGGTAAAATAAATAAATAATTATCAGAAATAGGGCTATTTGATTATTTTAAGTATATTGAAAACAGATTTACGTCTTCTTACCTGCCAGAATTACTAAGCTTAACATCGCTGATAGAGGATATGATCTCGGAGAAGAAAGACCGCGCGTGCGGGTCTTCTGGCTCCTCGAACAGTTTGGCGTGACGGTCGCAGAGCGCCGCCGCGCGCATGTCGCACAGCCTTATGGTACCTAGGGAGATAGAAATAGGGGTAAGTATTGCTTGACTGTCATAAGAGTAGTGTAAGTTGGCGTTACACTAAGTTGATGCCTATTGGGACAGAAATAGCAGTCAACTTCACTTGTTTAGTTAAAAGTGTGTAGTTAAAAGATATATCAAAAGTTTGGTACTACTCACCCTTACTACTAGAATAGACAAAGAGATTGCATTCAGTCGGATGAAACTCCGCCGCGGTTATGACCTGTAACAAAATGAAAAACACTTTATTAATAAAAATCTCATACATGTAATCATAATATTATTCTAAGCATTGAATATATATTCAGATCAGACAGGTTATCATTGTATTGTCTTATCAGTTTGATTAACTTCTGTTTATTTATATATCGATTATAGATTTGTTTATATAATTAATTTAAACTAATTAAATACGTCTATTGCTTCTATTTCTCGCAGTATTGAAGGCTAATTAGTAATCGTCCCTTATGTAATTGTATATAACGCATATTACATTAGTAGAATATAAATTAGCACCATCGACGCGCAAACTGTTACCATGAATACAGCACACCAAAAAAAGAACAGCAATTTTTTTTCATCAGGATCATGTTTTGTATCCGTGGTAACAGGTTGTGAATCGATTTCCCTGCGATCCTATATTATATTCTTAGGTGCCACTTAGCCCTATCAACCAAACCATTTCCATGGTATGTTAGGTTAGGCAGATTTCCATCTAACCAGATGTAGTAGAAAAACAGATACATAACCCTCTGCAGTCTGGTTACACTGGGTCACAATCACAATACAAACACCTAAAGCTACTTCAACCTTGCAACTGTTTGTGACGGAGTTAGTCTGGACTCAGTGTCAAGTCTTGTATTTTGTGCATTTAGACTGTAAATGCACATAACATGTTACACCCGACGCAAACTAATGCGGTTTTTGACTGTTTGTGACGGAATTCGTCTGAACTTTAGTTAAGTTCAGACTAATTAGTAAGAGTCTAATTAGATGGTCTAAGGGCCATATTACACAACCTTACTTTGAGTAAGCAAGCTCAAGCATTACATATAATTAGTTACAACCAATCAAATCGCATTAAACGCGTTTTAAGTAATGCTTGAGTTTTGAGTGAGGTTCTGTAAAACGGGCCTAAATTTTGGAATAAAAGATGGCACTGCCAAAAAAAATACGAAACGAGGCTTCACAAAATGAAATGTAGCCAATGAGAACAATATATTGAGGTCGCCTGGAATAACGGTTAAAAATCAGTTTCAGACCTAACCTGCAGAATGAGAGGGGCTTGTGGCTAAGTAATAACAGCCGCACGGGTCGATCGATCAGGTTAAGCTACGCTTGCCGCGGTTGGTCAGTGGATGGGTGACCATTTTCACATACCAAGTCCCCTCCGTGCCTCGGAAAGCACGTTAAGCCGTTGGTCCCGGCTGTCATTCGTGGATCTTTGACAGTCGTTACGGGTCGTCAGTAGCCCGAAAGTCTGACAACCAGTATTACCAAGGGGTATCGTATTACCCAGTAACTGGGTTGTAGAGGTCAGATAGGCAGTCGCTTCATGTAAAATACTGGTATTCAGCTGCATCCGGTTAGACTGGAAGCCGACCCCAACATAGTTGGGAAAAGGCTAGGCAGATGATGATGACCTAAGCTGCAGAATTCACAGTTTAGACTTTTACGACATGAGAAGTACTCAATAGTCCATGATGAATAGCCAAGTTAATAACATAATATATTACCTCTGTAAGCTCCTCCATATTGGCAGGTTTAATGTCAACAATGTTGAAGCTCTGGTCGGTGATCTCAAGGTGCCACAGGTTGATGCGAAGGTCGTCAGCAGAGAGGTAGGTCTCCTGGTCCGAGTTCAACGATATGGAGTTTATGTGGTACGTGTGGGCGTTCGCGAATATTCTCCTGTTGACGACACAATACAATTTATAATTAGGTAAATAAAATATGGTATTAAGGGCTATAGGTAAGCATGCCAAATGTTGCAAATATCATAGCGCGTTGAATCAAACTGGTCTATATCATTACTGCTTAGGACTACGCTAAAGTGCCGACAATATGCATTGCACTGCGTAGTGCGTACCTTTAGAAGGCATTTTCTTAACAATCCGCCAAATCACTAGTAAGATTTTCGGCTGGATGTACCAAAACTACAGTAACTTCGTGTAAGGTGGCACAATTTTAGATTTATTGACTCAGAATTTCGAGAGGGGAGGCCTGTGTGACTTCTGGGACGAAGTGGAAACATTATAGGGTCATTATATGTTATCCCACTGTAAAGCTCGTTGATGACAACAGTACTTGGCAAGGTGGAATGTGACGGTGAATTTAGGTACAGTCACGAGCACCAATATGTCAACACTTGGTAACTTTGTAATACGACATATTACATAAACATCGAGTTCGAAAATGGTATTTTCGTAACAACATAAAATTTCATTAAAAAAATAAAGGAGTAAATCGCTTTTGAATAAAGCCGAGTGTATACATACTTTTGCTCGTGACTGTATCTGAAAGTCAATCCCGTAATTAAAAAAGTTCGAAATCTAGGCGCAATCTCATCTCATCGACAATCAATGTCAAAAATGTAGACAAATTAGAAGTATTTTTGAGAGGATTGAGTCTGAGATCAGACTGTGAACATTCTTTAAATTACAAGAATTGCCCCACTAGTTTACCTCTATTAATATTAGGGGAAGGAAGAGCATACACAACGTTTTTAACCTCATTTGCGGTAACTTCCCTAAAGGTGAGAAGGTTATTCCACACCGCTAAAGTACGTCAGAATGAAATCACGTTTCAGTAATATCTCGTAATAGGTTCAAAGATCAGCATTGTGCGTATATACACAGAGTACAAACTAACCATTGATTTGCGCGATTAGCACCTAGGAGAATACTGCCTATAATTAAATAATCACGATTGG
The DNA here is from genome assembly GCA_949629185.1 of Apamea crenata. Taxonomy (NCBI): domain Eukaryota; kingdom Metazoa; phylum Arthropoda; class Insecta; order Lepidoptera; family Noctuidae; genus Apamea; species Apamea crenata. Next base: position 4,476,426 of record OX451375.1, read on the forward strand.
CTAGTAACTAAAGTGAATGTTGGAGATATCCTTGAGAATCTATGGGTGGACCAAGGTAAGTGCAAACAGCCTCACGAAAGAGGTTCCCCGGCTAACTAAACAAAAGCTGCGTACAGTTACAGCAGCTTCTGGCCACGTGTCATTTAATAGACACCTGAAGGCCAATTCTTGTAATATAAAACGTTCAAAACCTAGTCACAGTCTCATCTCGGCGACAAATAAATGTCAAAAACTTGTCAAAATGTAGGGAAATTAGAGGTATTTTTGACAGATTGAGACAGATCAGACTGTGAACGTTCTTAAAATTACGAGAATTGCCCCTCTGTTTGTCATAGGAGTCACAGACAGTACGCTGTGCAGGGCCTACGTGGAGGCCGAGACAGCAGCTCAGCGGCTCAGATCTCAAGTGCATATGCGGCACCTCCCCACTGACAATGGCCCACCTTCCATCCTGCGCCGCATGCCCGTCACCTGTGCACCTGATGACCTTATGACTGTAGGTATGTGAGATCGTGTAGCAGTTTAATCTTTTTGCTATCGATACACTAAGAAGAAATAGCTCATGTGCTTCAAACTGCCCGGTCGTCGCCACGTACAGGACAAAGTACTTATATTCAAATTTTATTTAATTTTCAAATTGACGTTATTTCAAGTTAAACAAATATCAACTTTAATTTAATGGGAATTAAGTTGATTTTGGAGTGACTAGCACTATTGAAAAAGTTATAAAAATGTTTGAAGTTGTAGCGTAAACTGAATTTTATTGTGTAGGAGTTAAAGTTATTCTTCCATAAACTCATATTTGTTTACATTTTTGGCGAATATGTCCTGGTTGCTGATTAGGTAACCCATGTACCCTCGGTGAGACGGAGTCAAGCATTTTTTACCTACTTCAACAAAGCAATATCATAAAGCCATAAATTTAAACCTACGAATTATCCAGAAACTCATAAAAAAAAACCGGCTACCGTTAACCCACTTTTCCCCCTTAGATAACCAACGCTTTATGAAAACGGATGTCAGATAAAAAGTATATTAAAAACGTTTCATAATCCTACGGCTGAACTTCGAGTGTTGAGGCAAATACCCCTGAATATAATTAAATTAGATTGTCGTTGCTTATCGCTGGACAAACATTGGGTGCCAATATTAAGGCTCTCGATTGTGCAATATGTTGTTGATAACAGTGTTAAGTGTTAACCTAGACGCAGTGTGTGAGTGAGTAAAATAGAATCGTCAATGGATCCTGTGCCTCATTCACACTATGAAAGTCTACTATAATCAGCCTATAACGTTCCCATTGCTGGGACTGGCCTCCTCTCAGTGAGAGGGAGTGGGCCGTAATCCACCACGCCAGCCCAGTGCGGGTTGGTGGACTATGAAAATAGTTTTTGTAACCTAGCAATCGGCCCAGTTTATAAGTTGTAAGTTGTCACCGGCGCCGTGGCGTAAAGGTGTGTTGCCATCCCAGAGACAAAGCTGTGTTGTCTTATCAACATCTGCCTAACCTTTTCCTAACTACGGTGGGATAGTCTAACCTGACAGTTCTGAATTGTCTTATGTGCCTGTAATCACAATGGCACCCATGGGTAGTGTTCCAGTATACACAGCGACACTGCTTGGCGGCAGAAATAAGTATGGTTGTATTGCTTCCTTGTGTTTATTGTAGCCGAGACACGCTTGTCACGTTTTTAGAGTTCCGTACGTACCTTAACAGGTAAAACGGAACCCTTATAAGATCACTTCGTCGTCCGTCTGTCTGTCTGTCTTTTTCTCAGGAACGCGTGGAGTTATCAAGTTGAAATTAATATCAAATACTCAGTGCTGCAATCCTTTGCAGCAGTGAAAAAATCAAACTTCCAAGTAAACGCAATCAAAAGATACGGGCGTTTATGTTCCGTTTATGCCGCATATTTTGACACTCACAAGGGAATCGAAACCTTTAGGGTACTTCCAGTTGACCTAGAATCATGAAATTTGGTAAGAAGCGATGTCATGTAGCACAACTAAAGAAAAAAATCCGAAAACCGTAAATATGAGTTACATACGGGTGAATATACAAAAATTGGGTAACTCAATGTCATCAGTCAATATTTGCAAAGTCTTATTATATTTTATTGAGATTACAATTTATTTTAAAACAATGAAAAGTCCTTTATTTGGTCACCCAATCACAGCTCTTCAGTTTAAATACAAGTTAATAAAAAACCACAATAAATGCTTAAAACGTCAATCCTTTGGCATGTCACAATCCCGAAAACCAACTATCAAGTGACTATCTATTAAACATTATCATTGATTTAAGAAAACTTACTAATCTACAACAATCTGTGATGTACATAGTAATATATACTACAACTTTCATAATGCAATGTTCTCCACATTATTTAAAAAAAATTAAGAAATTTTGTGTTTGTTTCATTCGTCAGTCCGTTGTGCGTTGTTTAAATTTGAAATTCGCGCCAAATTATCACCGACTCAAAGTCAAATCGCTGTTTGAATTTTAATGTTGGTAATGAAGTTAGCTGCGGACCGCACAATTTGATGGCCGCCATAACTGTACCAGTGCTTGGGTTGTATTTGTCGTCTATACACGTGCTGAGTCAGTCAAAATTTCAGTCCTGTGGTGAGTCGTTATTTTCTTGTTAATCTCAGGTTTATTTTCATTTATACATAGTTAACTATGATTTGTTAAAATGTAGTTTGTTGATGCTCGGAATTACCAAAAAAAACATTAGTTCTGATTATAACCTCAAATTATGTCTTTTTCGTCAGTCCGTTGGCGTCAGTCCTTTGTCAGGCATCGCGCCAGAGGACGGACGTGTTTCCATGGTACTGATGTTTTTTTTGTTTTGGAGCACTTTTATCTTAATTGCTACCGTGTATAAGCATTTCTATTTTATATTTCAGTTTAAAACATGCGGCAGGCTAAAAGCAAATTGACTAGGGAAGAAATACAAAGAAATAAAAAGAGAGAAGCCGAAAAGGCTCGCTTAGCCAGAATTAAAAGCGACCCCATTAAATTAGCGGAATACAAAGAAAAACAAAAACTTCAGTACTTAAGGAAAAAAGAGAAAGGACAAAGAAAAAATGTTGAAGACATGACACCACGAGAGCAACGAATAACTAGAAAAAAAATGGAAAAATTATTCATCAAACTACAGGCAAAGAAAACAGCTATTGAATCAAACCACTAATAATTTTATACGCCAGAATAGTCCTCCAATAACTGACGACGAAATACAACCCATAATTAATGAAGAAATCAGACCTGTTATTAACGAAGACCAAAGAGCAAAAGAAGCTAAAAAGAGAAGTGAAAGACAGAGAAAATCTAGAAACAAGGAAATAAAAAAGATGAAGGCTATAGTTTCAAAGCTTAAAACTAAACTAAATACTCAGCGTCAAAAGTATAAACGAGTCAAAAAGCAGCTAAAAAAAGTAATAACATCTGTTGAAAAAACGCCAAAGACCAGAATTGAAGACATGAGTGAAGATATAACTAAAAAGAAAGAATTAGTGAAGAAGGCCCTTTTTGGGGAAGTTATTAAAACACAATTCGAAGAAAACTACACTAAACTAAAGACTCATGAAGAAAGAAACAAATTTAAACAAGTTATATCTGGAAATTTAGTAGACAAATACAAACTATGGAGAATAAAAAACAAAGCAGTCACCTACAAAAAAACTGGACATAATCTGACAAATAAAAAAATAAATAAAAGCAAAATTAGAATACAAGGATTAGTGCAGAAATTTTTCGAAGATGATTCTAACAGCCGTCAAGCTGCAGGAAAGAAAGAATTTGTGTCTCGTAAACAAGTCAAAAAACAGAAGAGATATTTACTTGATACCATGAAAAATCTTCATAAGAAATTTTTGAAAACCACTCCATGTGTAATAAGTTATTCCCTATTTATTAAATCCTAAGAGATTTGTACCAATTTTTATTAAATTTTATTATAATTCTTACAAAATGGTGTATTTTGTCAGTACTATGTTACCCTCGTCAGTCCCTTGGCAGTCAAATTCTGAAAATTTGAAATATCTCACAATCTACTTAAAAAAGTGACTGGCCCGATTTGGAACAATATATTCATTAGATTAGCCATCTTATACACCCGAATTTGTAGAAATTTGATTTAATAACTATAGTAAACAAAATATCCTCAAGAGTTACCCAACTTTTGTATAATCACCCATACCTACAAATTTGTATGGAACCCTTGGTGCGCGATTCCGACTCGCACTTAACCAGTTTTGTTAATTAATTTTATGAAATGGGCCTGCCCCTTTCCACGATCTCGCCTCATGGAAAGCGATAGACGAGGTCTACGACGGAACGAAAATGCCCAAAAGATGCCTATTCACATGCTTGTCACGTTACTACATCACTCACCTAGGAGACGCTTCCACCATTAGCTCAGCCGGCCGCACGGTGGGCACGCGCAGCTGCGTGATCCGCGCCGGGTCGCGGGGCCGGCCGCCTTCCTCGCGCGTATTGTAGCCCGTCACACGCTTGTCTCGTTCGGATACCTGCAAATGTTCTGAGATTAGTTATGTGCAGTCTCTGTCCTTGTTGGTACTCTGTGGTGCCTAGAACAAAGATAAAGAATATTAGAAGTTATATATGAGAAAGGTTTAAGTATATGAGTCTGAAATCGCCAATCCGTCTGGAGCAAGCATGGTGATCAATGTCCATGCCTTATCTGTATGAGAAGAGGCATTTGCCCTGCAGTGGGACTATATTTTTTTTTTTTTTATATCTGTACACCCGAGAAGGTTTCTTGATCAGTAAGTTGGCTGTCATAAGTCATGTTAGCCATTGTAAACATTAGTCATATTAAGTTAATCAGTAATTGGCCCGCTGGTATTTTACCTTTAAGATACCTGTAGAATAAAATAAAATAATTTCAAAGGTAACCCATTCGTTATACCTGTTAGCAAGCAACAGGTAAAAGCCATAAATATTGCAGTATCAATGTTTTGATACACAAAGCATACTGGACACATTAGATTCGTATCGAATGACGTCACACGCTCGTCAATAACGATCAATGGCACATGATCACAAATAGGTTGCGAGATCATAATACTGTGGAAAGTTAGCGTCCAATTACATAGGCATTTTTAAGAGGACATCATACCTTTGATACTAGTATTACATTTTCTCCTATACCCTGTCCGTTTAGGTAAACCGTTTTTTGACAGATGAAACTGGTGATTGCAGCAACACACAATAAATTGATTGATACACGTACGGTATTATTATGTCTGTAAGAAGCCATAAATAAGATAATTCAATAAAATAAGGCAGTTTATATATTTATTTTATTACGCATTTAAAAGTTAACTCTTACATAATCTGGAATATGTACGTTCTAAGACAGCTGTCAAAAAAACGGTTAACCTAATGAAAAAGGTATAGAATTTATTCTTATCGAAAACTATGTTATAGATTAGACTTAGCAGTATTTCGCGATCTGTTTGGGATTCGAACCCAATACTAAATGATGCGCTAACAACAGCATAAGCCTCGTACTAACAATTTCTATCTATCAGTTTATTCCCACAGTAACAATTTGGTATGCCATATATTGCTCAACCGCAACACCAATTTGGTGTTCCATAAATTGTTCTGACTGCCACTGCCAACTCAAACCTTCATATACACTACTAACAAATCTTCCACTACTGCAGGTTAAACAAAGTTCTAATATGAGGCAAAAATAATTAAGTCAGCTGTGGCGATCAAAGCTTAAAATATAGATAGAGTCCAACCGAATTTCGTTTCCTGTTTTCGGCTATTTTCAGCTGTAATACCCATTTTCGACAATTTACGTTCTCGGTCGAAAAAAAAACGGTTTTCGGTTGAACTCTAGATAAACTTAAAACTAATAAAGAGAAATAATAAAAAAAAATTCGAATACATACAAGACTAACCTTCCACAATTTGATGGTCTTGTCATTAGTCGAGAGCAGGAAGTGGGCCTGGTTCTTCCGCTTCAGCCACCGAATCTTGTTGATTTTCTCTTCAATCTCCAAAGACTTGAGGTAATCGAACTCGGGCTCGTGTGACTGGAATGTTGAGTACACGTTGTACTCGCCCTTCTTCGGGACGCATTGCTTTGAAGCTGGGTCCCTCTGGAAAAGAAACGGGATATTTTTGAGGCACAGACTAGCATGATCAGCCTACAATGTTTCCACTGCTGGGAAAAAGGCCTCCTTTTAGTGAGAGGATGGAGAGGGCCGTAATCCACCATGCGGGCCCAGTGCGGGTTGGTAGATGTCACAATGTCTTCGAATTTTAGGTTCTAGAACATGCTGGTTTCCTCTGCGTTTTCCTTCACCGTTTTGAGACCAGTGACACAAGTAAAGCGCCTGCCTACTACATGTTAACTGCTTACAGTAGGTCAACGCTAGAGTGATCAGACTTCTTCAGAACGACGACGTCAAGAGCGAGCCCATTAATTAATAAATATTATTTTTTGCCTCGTTCCTTAAACTTCGTTGGTCTAGTGGTCGCAATTGTAATTGCTGAGCATGAGGTCACGATTCCCAGCTCGAACACTGTTGATTTTTCCATTAGGAATTTCTCAGTAGCAGCCCAGAGTCTGTATTTTAACCGGTTGATGTACAATAGGCTTGCCCTCGTATTACGTGGAAAACCGCGAAACCAGGCATAAGTGGCATGTGGGTACACCGCTGTCTAACCTCGTTGAACACAGGCGCGATATTATGTTAAAATTTACACAGTGCAATCGTCCGGGGAGTTGCAAGTGGGGGGGGGGGGGCGAGTGTCACAAATTTTGATATTTTTAAGTTGTATGTAATGAGTATGGACGAAGAACTACTGTTACTAGTAGATACTACAGTTTAGGCGAGATATTTGGCCATATCAACGGCTCAGGAATGTAGTAACGTGACAGATGTGACAAGAAAGTGGAAAGAAACAGTATGAAATGACTCATTATGGTGACTTCGCTTCGGCTGACGTCGAGTTAGCGTCACATGTGACGTGATAATACCGAAACTAACGTCACATTGACGCGTTGGCGTCTCGTGAGCAGTCTATATGTTCAAAAATCTGCCGATGGTACTTCTTCCACCTCATTGTGTAAGTTGGCTTGCGTATCGTCCACGAACCAAATTAACCCCCTTTTTTTTACTAAGGGCCTTTACTGTAATCTCTGTTTTTGAAGACAGAAAATATCCTTTGAATTTTTTTACATAGGTAATATGTGCAGCACATACATGAAATCGTGGGAAAGCGGTGTCCTGATGAAGTGTGACCCACCGCCCGTTTTATGTCCATGATTTTTATTGGATAAGTAAGCGAGGATAAATACAACAAATTGTTAAACTAACCTGAAATATAACAACCCTGCCTCCCTTGTCCCCCGTAGCGAGCAGTTCCCCATCGTGGTTGAACTCCACGCAGGAGATCAGGTCAGCTTCCGTGACATCGTCTTCCAAAGTGCCCTTCACCTGGCTGAAACACCATGTCGTCTCGCCACCATTGCCTGGAAAACATACCATTGAAATAAGAACAAAATTGCGTAAATATGCATAAACCTATGCTGTTTGGGCTGGCTGTATGTAGTCTTTGATTCAATAGTGGTTTTTTCACTGGTTGGAGAACACAGTGTTCTATCCAGAATAGTCTGATGCTAGCCTGCACCGTCCTATCCGTAGGCATGGGTATAATAACTCCAGACAAATCTTTGTTTCGAAATATCCAGGTGGATATATCAATCAGAATCATTCCAAGAAATAAACAAATCCTACATCCGTATTGGAATGATATATTTTTATAACCGTATTGGAATGATATATTATTATATCCAATTTTTTACCGGAGCCAGTTAGCCCATGCCTACTGGCCCGCGGCGGCGGGCAGCGAGGGCGGCGCAGGATGCGTCGCGACGACTCGGCGAGTTGGCGAGCGCTAGCGCCCCTCGAAGAACGACCTATGCGAAAGATGTTGTGATGATGTGGTTGAAATGAGGCCTCGTTTTAAGGTTCAAGAAGATTATCGTTCCAAATTGTCTTTTTAGTCTGGTCCTTAGCAGCTTTAAATAGAGAGAAAGAAGGGAGTGGAAAGAGATTAGGGCGAGCCTTTGCCCTGCAGTGGGAATTCACAGGGTTTTAATGATAATAATAATTTTTCTTTTTCGGATAACTGACTGAATCGGTTGCTTTTCAGCGACTAACCAAGGAAAGCGAAAAATATAGTTGTTCTTTTTTATGTTTTTCTTAAAATGATCTAATGTCAATTTAAACTTAGCGATTTACAGAATTAAAACTAAAATTTATTCACTTGACCTCGTTTATATATCGTAATATCCACAAAAATTCTAGATTGCTTCATTAAAATAGTCAAAACCAGTTTTAGACTGTCTCATAACATCTGATTAGAAAATTATTCCACGTAATTTAGTCCAGTTCGAAGTTATAACTTCGAAGTATTTATAAATAATGAATATATTCATTATTTATAAATACTTTAAATACACAAATGAACAGAGGCGGATTTTCTATTAGCGAATAGGTTGTAATGACACCCTATGCAAGCCTATGCAAGATTTTAAGACATTTTTTTTTAACTCTTTTGCTGTAAGTACCAAACACTAAAATCCACCATTAATCTAAATAATCCAAAAAACTTGTCAAATGTAGGACTAAAATGCTGAAAATAATTTACCTAGTCACATAATTTCTATGTAGGTAATATTTGGCACAACCAAACTCTTTGTAGGGTTTCTGAGCATCACATCAAATGTCGGCAACTAAGCGACACTATAGCTCTGATTGAAATCAATAATTTCAATTTCCATCATAAATTGAATTTCAATTGATTCAATATCAGGGTGATATTTTGTACAAAAAAAACCTCACACTACGTAAAATTTAACAGATTGTGGTGGCCTAACGGTAAAGGCCCCGTATTCAAGTCTTGGTGGATTACGGCCTGCTCCCTCTTTATAAAGAGGAGGCCTGTGTCCCGAGGTGGGAACATTATAGGCTGATTGATAATTCTAGAGAGAATTCGTTGCTTGATACGAGGTAGACTCTTAGACTGCTCTAGAGCCGCAATACGCGAAATTATTTTCTTGTGGACAAGGCGCTTCAAAATGTATATTAATACAAAATTCGGTTGAGAATTAGCCCTTTTTGCATGTCGAAAGTTATCAGACACCCCAAAATGGACATATTTCACCACCTTCTAGTATTTTAGCTAAGAAGAAAAAGTGGCGCAGCAAATTCCCTGTATAGTTTTAAAAATTTCAACGAAGATAACACAAAAATAAGTCTGTTAGTAAACACACAAGTGTCGAAAGTAACAAAAGATGAAAAAAGAGACCTCAAAATGACCAACCACATCCTAGTATTTTAGCTGGGAGGAGGTGGTGCAACTCCCCAGAAACAAGTATCTGTCTGTCTGGTATAAAATTAAGCAATGGAAGATGTTATCACAAAAAATAATTAGTCAACACACACATTAATACAAAGAAAGATATGTTAGTAAACAAGGAGCATAAGATATTATTATAAAGTCGTAAATGCAATGTATTATACAAAAGAAAAAAAAAACAAACATGTCAAGATAGCGAGCGTAAAGAATTATCATTCCGTTGTTATCAATAGTTTAGTAAAGTTATTAAAAATCAGAGTTATCCATAATAAACTATGCTACGTTATCTTAAAATTAAACGACGAAGTAATTTAAATTGTTCTCTCAATGGTCTTTCATTCGATTTATAATTCGTAAGCACGAATCTGGACAGACGTTTACATACTTTTAGTTTTTTGGCGATTTACTTTTGGGAATTATTCAGAGTTGGATAAGAAATTAAGCAAGTTTTTCTATCAATGCCCTTAGGTAATTTATAGCCCTGGGGGCCTAAAAAGGCCACTTTAAGCAATACCTCTATTCATTTCCTGAATTCCCAGCAGATCATTAGAAATTCCTCTAATTTTCGTTAAATGGTTACACATAATAGATTAATGACCTACAATTCATTTCATATCAATAATATTTGGTGTAAACATTGGTGGACCATTTTATGAATTTCCATACAAAACTTTCAAACAGGTAAATTGCGTGATATGAATTGCACACAGATCATATTATGAACTATCAGTTTGTGACCATTTTAAGAGTTTTAATATGATTCATATTGTTATCCTATTCTGCCAATTTGGCATTTTAGGCCCCCAGAAATCTATATGAATGATACAAAGTCGGGTTAGTTACATAATTTATAACTCAAGAACGGCTGGACCGATTTTTATGATCTTGGATTTGGTGGACTTGTCTCCGCCCCGAATAGCAGCATAACTATTATAAATACTATTATAATAATATAAAACATGGGAAAAATTCACGAAAAAATGATAATATTAATAATTAATTTTCTCATACATTTTGTATAGAACAGGTTTTTTGATATATCGAGAACGAATTAACTGATTTCGATGGCGGCACGAAGTTTGCCGGGTCAGCAAGTGATGTGATAAATAACCTGCCTCCACTTACTGGTAAGTACAAAAATATCTGGCGCCGGTCAATTACACGTGAACGGCAATGAAACGATTGAAAATTGACCCATTTATCAAATGTACGTACAATCACAAGTCGTGTTCCAGTGCACCCGACACGAATGATGTCTCCAATTGGCGAAATTGTCTTGGATCCTAATTCGATGGTTGGAATACCACGGAACTTCCTTCTTTTTCAACATCTCTACACTAACTTATCATAGAATACAGTAAATAACCACGCATTTTACTAAATAATTAACAAAAAAAAACGTTAAACAGTACAGTTCTGTGACATGTCCTGATCGTAAATGGCGGAAAACTTTAATTTTGGAACCTGTTTTTGGAACGTAGAACAGTAATCCTATACTTGTGAATGGGACCAGAGTGGTTTGGTAACATTACACCTTTCTTTTGAGCCTTTGTAGGGTGGGTTTAGACAATGGGCTCACAAGGCTTGACGCGTAACAATTAGAGGAAGCACCTTGTACATATGTAGTACGTAATTGAAAGATATAAATAGCGTTGCGATGATAATTAGTGCTGGCAGTTGCGTGTCTGCCGTAAGATAGTTCTTGTATTGAAATACTGGGAAAAACTGCCGATTATTTTTTACTATACGACGCAAATTACATTCTCGAACCTGTTATTTAGCATTTTCGTTTTTTTATAGCTTAGTCATCATCTTGTCATGCAAAACAAGTGCTTCATTTATCCAGAAACGTGTTTATTGAACTATTTCTTTACTCTGGAGGCCAATTTTCTTTGTTCAACCACCTTTTGCCTAGTCAGCTAAAGGCCAGCTTTACCCTAATTTGAATTCATATCTAATACAAAAAGGGTGCCTAAATCAACGCTTAACCCTTCAAAACCAACGTCACTCTGATAAGTGACAAAGTTGGTGACGCAAATAGCCGCCAAACTTATCGACTGTCTGTCTCGATTTATAGACATACTAATGATATACCTATAGCGACGAAAGTTTCGTCGCCATATTTGAACGTTGACACGAAAACGACGGGTTAAAGTAGACTTTATAGCAGAGTTGGCTTAGCGTCTAAAATTGTTGAGTGTACAGAAAATTTTCATAAATAAACGTTGCCAGGGTCCTAAAATTAGATATTTGGCTTGTTTAAAATTATTAATCAATGCCTAAAACCCTTGAACTAAGTTGTTCTCTGATGGGCAGGGATTAGGGGAATTAACAAACTGAAAATGATGATATTGAAATATGACAAGACGAGGTATGGCTAACGTGACCAGACGTCCCGTTTTGAACGGGACTGTCCCTTTTTATAATTACGAGTCCCGGTGTCCCCGAAATGGACTCTGAGACGCAAAATTGTCCCGTTTTCGGAAACCGCGCGAAAATTTGAGTAGTCGAGCCGGCCGGACGGCCGCGGCCGCCGCGGCGCCGGATTTTATGTTTGCCTGCTACAAATGCTCCAGTAGAAAGAGTTTTTTCTATGATGAACAAATTGTGGACATCTGAGAAAACCCAGTTACAAACAGTTCTTAAGGCGATGTTGATAATTAAGGTGAATATAAAAAAACGTGCGAACAGTTTCATTCTTACTTAAGATCTTCGCCAGGTATATTAAAGCAAATTTGTTCCTCTGATAAATATAACTAAACATTTTGGGTATATTTTTTAATTCGTAACTTTTAAGCTAACTAACTTTTTCTGAATAAATAACTTTAAAAAAGTGTTTTTTTTTTAATTGTTTAAGTACCTGTTTATTGACCTAAATAAACCAATGGCGCCGATTCCCTTGTTCACAAACTAAACTAAATTTAAGTTCAGTGCATCTTTTTCTTTCTATTTCATTAAGAAAAGGACAGTCAGATATTCAGCAATGTCCCGTTTTGAGTCAAAGAATAAATGGTCACGTTAGCCGTATGGCGCATATATCAGATTTGAGATAAGGAGCCAATTGTTAACCAGCAGATATAGCTAGATAGGGTAGACGCGAGAGGCAGCTTAAATACGAAAAGTCATATTAGGTAGAAAAAAGCTATATCTCAATCTTATTTTCAAGTATCGCAAGAATCTGAACGAACTATATGGGGATTGTTCATGCCGTGGTGTAACAATTTGGTGGCAAATAGATTCGTTGAGCACATTTTGATGAACCTGAAGGCCAATTCTCGTAATTTAAAACGTTTAAAATCTAGTCGCAGTCTCATCTCGGCGACAAACAAATGTCAAAAAAGTAGGGCAAATTAGATGTATTTTTGACAGATTGAGATTTGAGACTGAACGTTCTTAAAATTACGAGAATTGCCCGTCTGATAGAAAAATGTTGGCTGTGATAGATACCTACATATGATTTGAGTAAAAAAAAATCCGAGAAGGGTTGTAAGCAAATCTCTCTCGGGCCGTCGCGACACCGAAACTTCAAGCCATACAAAAACAGCCTATCAATTACTTCATCAAGATTCCGTGAAGCCATACAACACAGATATCAATTTCTTGATACAAATGCTTTTCAAATCAAGATCTTATAGGTCATCAGTAAGTTCAAGGTCATTTGAGAGGCAAGTCAGTTATCACCGTGTAAACATTGTCTGTTTACGTACGATATCTTGGTGCGCGTCATTCTTCCTTGTCACAGCCTTGGGTAGGCAGGTGACGAGAATACTTAGAATGAGGATAAGAGGCTAAGCGGGTTGAGAATAGGTAGTATAGTGTGGGTTTACTAGGTTAGAAGTTGTTTTTGTTATTCGACTAACAATCTGCCTAACCTTTTCCCAACTAGGTTAGGGTCAGCTTCCATTCTAACCGGATGTGGTTGAATACCAGGGGGTCTACTCCGAAGTGCAAAGTGCGAATGTTCGGATCGGACCGACACATGGGCCGAACCGAATATTATTGAAAAATGCGAAAAATTTCGGTTCGGCTCAGTTGGGTCGGGACCATAGTCAATATTCGAAAGAGTGTAGGAGTGTAGGATCGGGACCGACCGAACCAAATAGTAACTTCGTAGCAGGAAACTGCCGAACATTCGGCCGATACTATTTCGGAGTAGACCCCCTGAATTTTGCATGGAGCGACTTTGGTTATTCGACTGTATTTATTCCCTGAAATAGTGTTTTTGTTTATTCGTTGTAATTTCGTGAAATTATGTACATGAAATTAAGATTATCGTTATTCTGCCCTTGTGCTGTTCCAAGTACAGACAACATCAAGCTACTACAATCTGTCAAATGTCTTTAATATAATTTCAACTGTATCGCTAAAGCATTAGGTTCAAGGTTGATTGGGAAAATTTGACAGTTTCGGGTAGCTTGATGTGCTGGCGTCTGTACCTATTTGGGGTCGGTGCAGCACTTCTTTTTCTTTCTTACGTCACTATTAGGCTCCATCTCAGAGTCTACTTCCTCTCTAGCCATTATATCATGGATATCATCTTTCAAACAATCCTTCCAACTTTTCTTGCTTGTAATTATGTAAATACTATTTATTTATTGATTTATTTATTTACTATTTATTGTTCTTTGTCTTCTGTACAAGACGTTTTAAAATTGTGCTAATTTATTAAGCTGTAAAAGAAAAGAAAGAAAGAAAAATTGTTTATTCTGCACAAACAAAGGCACTTCTAATTACATATTATTTTAATAAAATATAGTTGGTCCTTTGGTACAATATTGGTTCTCTGGTTCTTTAAAAGTTAATAAACATTGTTATCAAAAAGAAAACCACAAGAAATTGAGAATCAAAAAATGTTGTTATCAAATCACAAGACATTTATAAATTGCTAAGAAATCATGAATGACAAATCAAAAATACGGCTACATAAAATTGAGAATCAAATAATCTGTTATCAAGTAATTTTTGTAAGTATCCAAATATCAATTTCGCTAGTTTCATATTAGACGTTATCTTGGTTGTCAACAGATAAAAATGTTTGTTTTAAGGTAGCTTGCTAATAAAACTGTTTTTGTGATAGAATCACTTATTTAGGTTTCTATCTAGCTCTTGCAATCACACAATTGATTTAGTTTTATGAATACTAGTATTCAGCTGCATCTGGTTTGACTGGAGCCGACCCTAACATAGGTGGGTAAAGGCTAGGCAAATGATGATGAGGAGCAGCAGAGTAGGTCAAGCAGTCACCAGAATGATGACTAGAAAATTGATTTAATTTAGGGTAATGGTTCAGATTTCGGGCTATCAAGGGCGTGAATACTGAAATGACGAATTTCAGTAGTCTCGTCCTTTCTAGCCATATCATCTTTCATACATTCAATCCATGGTTTCTTTGGTCTTCCCTTACTCTTATAGACATTCACATTCATACTCAAAACTTTCCTCTCCACAACTTCTCTGTAGGTGCATTGCCATCCCGTAGGGCAAACACAATGCTGAGACATTTCTAAGCATGTATTTTTTTTTTAATTTCGTACCTATTTGGTCAGTCTCAACCTACTTACACATGATAAAATAAGATGTCAAACAAGGCCAGGTTTTGCTTAACATTCCAGAGTAGTACTGTTCCTGCTATACTTGGTGTGATGCCAAATTAGCACAGGTTAGAGCAAATACGTCATTTTCCTTGTGACATTATAAGTGGCGTATAATTCTTCTTGATATATTCATTTGTGGGAAGATATATTTCACTTTTGAGAGTATCTGTTTGAGAAACAGTTAAATTATTCAGAGGAGGAATAGTCATTTCGAACATTAATGCATGCATAGCATAATCAGCCAATAATGTTCCCACTGCTGGAACACAGGCCTCCTCTCTGTGAGAGGGAGTGGGCCGTAATCCACCACGCGGGCCCAGTGCGGGTTGGTGGATGTCACGTCTTCGAATTTTTGGTTCTAGGATATGACGGTTTCCTCACGATGTTTTCCTTCACCGTTTTCAGAGCAGTGGTGATGAAATTAAATACCTACACAAAGTAAAGTGCCAGCTTACAACTATTTCTGGGCCACCACTGCTCATTAATATTAGACCAACTTAATCACTATCCATTATTATTTATTATTATCCTTCTACATTTTGGTTATCAACCATCTTTTCTATTTTATATTTAGGCCTTAAGCACCCATAAAATATTTAAAAAACAAGTTTTGTAAACCAGACTATGGAAATAGTGTTTTTTTATTTTACATAGTCTTACTAGAATAATTGCGGAACATGTTTTCAAATCCTAGTACAGGCCGATTCAAACTAATATGGCGGCTCTGAAGTGCGCTACTCTCTGCGCAGTACCCCACGCCTCACCCCCGCTGACAAGTGACAGGTGAATTTGTTACTGCGCAGCGACTCGCCTCATGTTCCGAGCCGCCATAAACTTTGAATCGGGATGTAGCTTACTCTGGACAAATAATGAAGCTGCCTATATTGTTTAAATCGGTGATCCTAACAGACTAATTATAATACGTAATTTTCCTTGATAGCTAAAGGTAATTTCATAGATAAAAATACACACATGGTATCATTATCATTGAACATGTAATAATAATGTAAAGATGACTCATTTTTGTTGATTATTACTGTCATCATGTGCTTTGTTTTGACAACCAAAACATATTACAATATATAACCAAAACGTATTTTTGATACCTATTATTTTTTTTATCCAACTGTGTCAATTTATTTTACCAGTCTCTAAGATAAAAGGCATCACGATGAGTCATCATCTTGGTATTTAACCCCATTCTAGGCATATAATCTTTCACTCTATCCTAACTCCAATAGGGGTACCCCTTAAGCGTAGGAACTACATAATTACTTCTGCTATAAGATCCCTAATACTGATCAAATTAAACTTGTAGTGTAATAAACTGTAAAATGCCCATGCCCACCCTTAATATCAGAACATCAATTGCTAACACATGTCTCATTCTTGATTTTCACCATGACATCATAATTATTAACAGTTATGTATGACACTTTACTAGTTCATATTAAAATGATTCACTCATCATCAAGCACTACTAGGTACCTGCAAGACTAGAATTTATAAATTGATAATGCTCTACACAACTAAACTTCATTTATACAGTGTGGTGATTAGGTTATCACATGAATTGAAACCATGTATTCTACATAACATATATTAAACATAAACAATTAAAAGAATTAATAATAATTAACTCTTTTTAGTTAGTTTTATTAGTTTCTTTAGTCTTTCTTAACCAGTATCAGGTACCAACCAACATTTTTATTATGCAAAACCAGTTTTTATCATCACAACTGGCCTTAATCAGTCCCTATATAATGGCAGATCACCCATTTAAATTGATTCCAGTCACATAAACATTTACATGAACATTAATTACAGCAATTGACTATGGAACCTTCACATAATTCCTTATTTAACGGACAGTCCTTAATTGAAAGTAATTAAAAACTTTTAAATCTTTAATTTGTTATGCAAGAATGCATGATGCGTTTATTTGTAGTCTTATAATAATACTATTGACTGACCGCTGCTTTGAATGTTTTTTTACAACTTGACAAAACAGTGTGACTTCTTTATTTATAATGTGTAAGTTTAATGTTATACATTAATATTAAACTTACACACATAATTTATGTAAATGATGGTGAACACCACATCAATCTCAATTGCATAGTTTAGAAGAACAATGTGTTCACACAGACAGACATAAAAAAAAGCGACTTCAATTTATAATATGTATTGAAGATCCGGATTTATTGCCAAACATTTTTAGGCAAATTGGAAATAATAAAATCCCAATATGTCCAAAAAGTGGGGCCTTAATCCATCACTGCTTACAAGCAATTCATTAGTGAGTTTATTTTGCATTTTACAATGTCCAGTAACTTTTACTTTTTATTGAGTGTGCTGTTCTGCTGAATTACAAATCCCTAGTATGTAAGAACAAAAGGGCTTATTATTATCCATTGCCAATGGACTGCTGAGGTTACAATGTTCCAATCAATCTTCCTAGCCTTTGTTCAAACAATGTTGGTGCTGGCTTCTATTTTAACCAGATGCAGGTAAATACCAGTATATTACATAAAACAACTGCCTATCCAACCTCCACAACCCAGTTACTGGGTAACATTGTGGTTACAATGTTCCATATCAGGGAAATTACCCTAAAACTGTGTTATTCAATGAATTAAGAATGGATAAAATAATCACAGTATATCCAATTCCTACAGTAGGAGTTTGCAGAAAGTAATTTGTATTCAAAACCAATCTTTTTTATGTAAATGAGCTGTACCAACATTGCGTAGAGGTACATTTTTAGCTTATCTGTACATTTTGTCTATTATCCCTGTCTGAGTTGACAATGTATGAGGAAACTGATACAATATTGTTGGAGAGGTGTATTGTAGCCTTTATGATACAATACAGAGAACTCTTTAGAATATTGTGTCCATAGATGATACTCTAAAACCTCTTTTGTGTTTTATTTATTGTGCTTGGCAACAAATGCACTGCAGGAGAAAAAAGAGAGAGATAATTTACGTGAGAAATACAAACTGTATTATGACATTCATGGGGCTATTACATGAGACACATAACTGGCAAAATGTGGGTGTACTATACAGTATGTAACAAAAACCCTGTTGTTCCAAGTAGGGACGTTTTCAGAATCGATATCCAATGGTAATTACGTAAGTCAATTAAAAAAATATTGAAAAAAAAAAATCAAAATTAATATTTTATAATAAATATTTGAAAAGTAACACTGATTGCTCACCCCTGCAAAGAGAAATAGGTAGCAACCGGTCGCTTTGTCGCCGCCCGCCGCGCCGCACACTACCGTACTACACTAAGGTCATGAACTCGTCACGTGTCGTTCACATCACTCAGCTGTTTGACTGATAGATAACACTTTGGGAACGTTAGTTTGAATTTTTCAAAAAGTTGCCTTATCAAGTTTGACGATTGATAATTACAATAAACACATAACCAGGCCTCCGTCACTCCATGTACTTGCACGTTGATAATTACCTACCGCCCGGCCGAGCGGTCCGGGCCGTTTGCGGCCCAAATTCAGTGCTGTGGGATCGCGCCAAAGAGTATAATAATAATACGGGAATCGCGCGGTGTGAAGCAATCACAATTACTGTACGTTTGAGTATTTAGGCACATTTTAGCATGCAGCGGTTGCTGACGAGACGGAGTAGGCTTTTATAGCAGTAGTTAATTTTCTACTAAGTGAAGTATCTGTTACGTAGTAACTATTTAGTCATTTGTGGACATAACTAACACTTTAAAATTAATTTGTTTACCCACAAAGCACGTACTTCCGTAGGGTCTTCTTCAAACATCACGAGGATTTCTTCCTCAATGTCATGGTCTCGAGTCCTCGGTTATCCTGCGATACGATGTTGGTCTCGACCGTGCACAGACCCAATGTTGAACGTCCGTATGTGGAGACGTTGGGAAGCCATAGTCGACGCAAAGTTATGTTCCTTGTAGTTGCGAAACGTTCTTGGTACACTACAATATTCCTCATTTGAATAAGACATTTTGGAAAAAACGCACACACAGAATTCACTCACAAAATCACAATAATTTGGTTCTTTTTCTGTCAACGTACGATACATCCGTCCGGACGTAAGTTGCGCGGGCGACTGAGGGACAGTGAGGGGGACAATCGGCTAGTGGCGGTCGTACTCAAAGGGAGTTTGTGCGTGCCGCCTGCTTTGTGTTTTGGCGGTTGGCGCCAACCTGTCTAGCTATCGCGAATCAAAGGGGCCGCCGCCGGCGGCGGCAATCTTTATCGACCGTAGGCTAGATCCATTAGTACTTGTAAGTTCAGATGTTATAAACATTTTGTAACAATGTATCGAATTTAAAAACTATCTGATTATGGACAATGTTCGGCCACCATTGTTTTTTTTTTAAATTATAACTTCAATAATGGTAAGCCTATAGGTATATTTATACGCTCCTACAAGGAACAACAGGGTTTTTGTTACATACTGTAGATATACCTCTGCCTTTGGGAATTACAGGCATGATATTGCCATGAATTACTTAAAATGTGTACACATGTTAAGTAAAAAATTAGGTTATAATAGTATCTGGTAATAAATGAGAGAGGCCTTTGCCCGCCAGCGGGAGTGGGACAGTTGAGCCTAAATAAAAATAGTAAAAAAAGCTTTGCTTACCAAATAAAAAATAAGATATTAGAAACATTGCAGTACAAATTGCAATACACAAATGAAAATATTCAACTCATAATAATTTTAGAGAATAAATATTGGAAATTTTATAACTAAATATAAAGAAAATTATAACAATCTTTCTATCGATGTACACTTTAATCCTAGACACTGCTAATTACAGGTAAGTCTGCTAATAACTACTTACCTAACAAGGAAAAAGAGGTCAACAACAAATGTTATTAGGAGGAAAGTTATGATTTTACTGTTTAATAAAAATGGTTTATCCAGTGATGAAATTGTTGTAAAACTATGTATAGACCTTGTACTACTGTTTTATGTTTTAAGAGCTCATAGCTAGCTAGCTTTACAAACCAGCTTCTTTCAACCAGTCACTACAGACAATGTTAATCTACCAACCCCATCATTATCTGCCTAGCCTTTTCCCAACTATGTTAGGGTCAGCAGTAACCAAATCAACCAACCCCATCAAATTCAAATAATGTATGTTCTCCTCACAAACAACAGCATCTTACTAATTTAAACCTGCTTAAAATGTGACACTAGTTTGTGAGAGACTGGAGTCTGCACTAGGAATACCTGTATAGCAGATCTCCAGGATCCCACCACTTGCTATGTGAACATAATCAGTTATTTATTTAGTGAATTTGAAGGGAAAGAGCATAACATAAAAATCAAAGATAAACAATAGTCTATTTTAAGTGTTGGGAAATTAGCAGGATGGACTATTTTGCAAACTCAAACTATTTATTTCAATTAAACCATTTACAGGCACTTTTGAATTGTCAAAATTAAATAGTAGGTCAGTTAGTTGCATGAGTTAGTAAATCCTCAGTTGCTTTATAATCTTAATTATGGAGCCATTTAGCTATACAAGCCTTTGTTGTTAGGTGATAGATTGTATCAATACATTATTATTTAAGTGGGAACCTAAGAAAGTATAATCAGTCCATTTAGACCACTTGTGAGTCCTGAATCACCAGCTAAACCAATTGTGTCAACCAATAATACTTTGCAAAGGCTATGCCCGTTACCAAAGCTCGTCTCAGCCAAATAGAATGGACTGGTTAAAAAAAAGCTGCCTCAGAGCTAGCAAAAGCATAATCAGGCTATAATGTTTCCACTGCTGGAACACAGGCCTCCCCTCTGTGAGAGGGACAGTGCATATAGTTTGTCATGGTGTGTGAGGGTGTAATAGAGCTAGGACAGTTAAAATTAAGAAGGCTTTATTTTGATAAGGTCTGTCACATTGGTTGGCTAACCCTTGTCTGAAGAATCAGGATCAATATGGCAGGAATGACTACAGATATTCAGTAAAAACTGTATTGTATCAAAGACCTCATTGCATAAATGAAGAGATTCTATAAAATGTTTGATTGCTGTTAAAACTCATAAGGAATGTAGATAGGTATTTGGTATCTCATAAATTAAACTTGGAACCAGCAGTCAGAAGCTATAACTAAGTATTGATTAGCTGAGAGAAAATTTCTAACATAGTAAGGTGGAAAAACAATAATCAATATGGCTGCAAACAACTAAAGGTTGCAGTATTCTGCAATATCATTTCCAATATATTTCACTAATAAATCTCATTGAATTTGACCGTTGTCAACCCCATAAGAATTAGAAACTTTTTAATTGACTTCCTTGGAGAATTTCACAGTTCTGTCAGTAATTCCACTACCTTTGCCTTTTCCAACTTTGGATGACAACAAGTATTAGTAGTCTGTGGTGTTTATGGCCAATAAAACTTGCGAGTACGACCTGAATCTATGTTTCTGTTCTAGAGAAATTTTATGCTCTTTGCCTGTTATTTTCTACTGAGTAATAAATAGAATTAGAAGATAATATATCTCAGATTCATGATACATATTGCTTTGTTACGCTCTAAGATATTGAGGTTATCTATAAGATGATAATGATTAGGCACAAAGATTCAATTTGTAGGTTATTTTCATATTTTGTTGTTAATTTTGTTAGTGCTCAGATGGTATTCATAAATGTTGTTGGAAATTAACTATGTACTGAGAAATGTGACCTCTATGATGTCTATTACAATAAGAAACGTTAATATATGCATCTCTTTCACACACAGCTGTTCAAACGCAAATTAGAGAGGGACATCTGACTTTACAAAATTTAAATAATGTTCCCATGATATTTCGAGGGTAGAGTACTCAGAAATACAGTAACAGAACACTAAATAACGATTGTAATTCAACAAATATTTAACAACAAGAAAATTGTTGATAGGATTTACGAGTAACTGACTAAGGGCTTCCAAAAATGTCAAAATACTAGTGACAAAAAACGCTTACCTGAATTTAACTTCATTGGAATAACGTGTTTTCTTGATTACGAATGAGCCCCCGGGCGTTTGACAACGTCTCTAGATACTGTTCTAACGAAGTTAAGCTACATTTTCGCTAAATACAATCATATGTTCTCGCAAACATTTCTGCTAGCCCGCATTTTTATGTAACAATGACGTTTTTAATTCGAAAGACCGTTGCGAGAACTTCCTCTCATCTACATCTCTAGCAATAGTGAATTCAGAGAGCAAAAGGTTAAAACTATCGGCGTAAGTAATGATAACCAAACATTAATCCAAACAAGCTATCGTCACAGGATGTAAACACTAAATACTAAAAACCAAACTAATGACAATAACATTGCATTTACCGTCGGAGTTCGAACGATAAAACATCTTCGACTTATTGCGATTCCCAAATCCGATTTCGCCCTTGACTAGCGGGCGCAAAAAGTCATCACTTACCGGCCATGACAAAGCCCAGCACAAAAACTTTAAGAAGTTCGATAGTTTTAGTACACAATCACTTGAGTGTTTTGCTAAAACATCACACAGATTTGCCGATTAAAACGGATTAGAATCATTTCAACATTACATCGGTAAAAAGTAATGGCGCTGAGAAATACATACAAATAATTACTGCAGAATTTAGTGTTGCCATACTGACATTCACTAAATCTACTAACAGCTTGTGCAAAATTAACTACAAAACCGTCGCGCGGCGTCACGTCGTGCGTCGCGAACAACGTTGAGAAAATCTCAAGCAAATAATTTTTACGACTACAAAACAACTTTGACCGATTAACATCATCAGTTATAACAGAAGCAAGAAGAGTTTGACATTACCTTTCTGACACGTTTATTAAAATAAAAATACACGGTAAAGCAATAGTAATAAAACAAAATACCAGGAGTATTTAAAAAAAAACCCGAGAAGGGGTCATAGAACTCATCATTACGAACATCTTTAAGTATGGGAACAATCCTGAAATGTAGAATAAAAAAACATCTAAGATCCATGCTTTTATATTCACATAACATGAGAAAATTAATAGTAACAGCTAATATTCTATTTTGTGTGACATTTAGCCACACGAGTATTATTATTTTAGCACAAGCAATAACATGAAGTACAGTACCTACAGTACATCTGTGCAGCGGAGTAATTGAAAAGTGTGTTAACCAAACTTTGAGTTTAAAAGGAATAAGCAGTAAATACATTTTTATATTTGGTTCCATAGGATAGTTAAATAAACGTTGTCAGACAATAAAAAAGCATAAGACGTATAACTAAAGGCCAAAGCTTTTGTTAATGATTTGATATTCAGTTTTTGAAGACCAATTACACAAGTAAAACACTTATTTAGAATATTAAATGCAATATACGACTACATAATAGTCATACACTCAATTCCCTACTCAATACATATTTTAGTTAGTTCATTTTCTCCACATAACTACTACGATAGTAGAATTTCATCTAAGTAGCAACACCATGACTCTAAATGTCAAAATGGACGTTATGAGAAAAAAACAGTCATGGAAAAGCGCGCATTTCATTTGTCCACTGTGCTGCCATCTAATAGTAATGTAGTGAACTAAATCCTGTTTAACCGACACTCGGTGAAAGAATTTGGTCAAACAAAACATTATCATAATTATGTTGAAGGCGGAAAAATATGTTTTAAACTATGTAAGTAGTTAAGTACATGAACTGTCTTTTTTATCTGAAACAAATAATATTGTGTCTACAGTTATCACAATTATAATTATTATGTTTATCAGTAATAAGATACACTTCTAAAGAAGTATGTATAGGCGTTTCCGTTTTCCGGCAGACCATTGTATACTTCAAAAACTTGAATTTAACGAACGTCAACTCAATATTGTCAAGCAAGCAAGCAAGAATCAGAATGTCATAAATTTAGAAACATTCTGGGAACACAGGAATAATTGATATTAGGTATCGGAAAAGGCAAAAAATACAGAAAATACCAATTTAAAAATGTGTGATTCAAAACCGTGTCCCCCGGTACCAAAAAAACCATGTGCACCGGAAGATAAAAAAAAGTGCAAAGAACCGAAGCCGCCCGTAGTTGTGAAGGAACCAGAATGCATCGAACCTCAGCCCCCCCCTGTGGTGGATAAGGTGTTATTCGAGGCGGTAAGATATCTGAAAATAAATCAAGTACAGGTACCTAGAGAAAGAAGTCGGTCTAATGTCTTGCTTATTGCGTAGTTTACCCTGCTGACCGTTGGTTAATACTGTAACACTAATACCTCTAACTATGCTAGTCTAGTCGGCTATAGGTACGATATGTTGGCCTAGCTAAGGCGAGTACCGTCCTTAATGCCGGCTTCACACGCTTGCCAAACCTAAATACTTGAAGCAACTTGCTGCCAATGATCCGATCGAGTGTCACAAATCACAGTAAGTTTGCGGCAAGTACCAAGCGTCTGGTTCCGGTACTATAGAAAGCCTTTTGTGTGGCCTTTTGCCGTTGCTTGTGTGTGATGCTTGGTGTCTCTAAAGCGCTTATTACACTTGCACGTGTTTACTTACACTTATCGAGCATCAATCAATGTTATCATATGAGTCCTCAAGTCCAGAACCTGAAAGTTTAGTCAGTTTAACAAATAGACGGACCGCAAGTCTTCCCTTCCCACAGCTGTTTGCTCTCGGGAGCAAGGCAAATCAGGTTGTCGAAATGTGTCATTTGCGATACGATAGCCTGTCGGTCGGAGGGTTGCGATTTGCGAATAGCTATGCAGGACTCTCGCTCCGAAACTTCACCGGAATAGTCTCGGCTTTTCTTCACAAACTGCCGTTGGCTGAGAGTTCTTGGCCAACATGTATTACCACCTTAACGGCAAGCAGATCACCAGCTCAAAGGTTCTATTTTGGTACAAGAAGCCATAATAATATTTAACGTATAAGGTACCTACCTATGTCGTTTTTATCAACAAAAGTAGGTTCCTTCTTGCCTTTTGTTTGATACACACGATACATCAAGCTATACATTTCCAGTTTTAGCTGACCTCGCATTGTATAGGCTTTTCGTACATACAATGAGAAGTCAGCGTATTCTAGAAATGTATAGCTTGATATGTCGTCGGTCGTACTAAAAACAACAAATCATAAACGCCGGCTGCAAAATGCACATTTGCTTCGTCCGTTAACCATTTCTTGCACAATGGCGACCAACAGGAGGGACAGGTGCGTACTACATAGTCGAAGATACACGCAAAATTAAATTAGCGGCAGAATTTGGAACTAAACTAAATGTACTGACATTTTCGTTTTACCTTTGCAAGCAGCGCCTCATCGGACTGCAAATATAACTTTGTCAAAGGACAGTTAGCCATCTACCGGATATGGGTGCCTTTTTAAACAAAGGAATTGCAGTCTTGCATCATTTAACCGCAGTTTTAATTATATTGTCAATGATGGAGATACTTCAATTTAAAAACATGTCTTTATAGTTTTTTTTATTGATATGACCTGACACTTCTGTGGGAAGCAAAATAAAGTTTTTCGTAGAAATATATTTTAATTGCCGGTTTCTTACATGCAATTTTGTCGTCTGTACCTTGAGTTTTCTCGGAATGAGAGAAGATGGCGCTCCCTGTCTTATAATTTCGCACTTACGTGTCAACAAAATCAACATATGTACGTGTACATAAATTTCGTCGTTCATGGCCAATCTCGCAGGTATAAGTAAGTAGCCTTATTTCTTTTTGAACCAGTCGCCCAGTCCTACGAACCGTCTCGGGTTACTACTAGAGTACTTTTTAAAGGGTTATATTATTTACCTATCTATCTATATACAACATGTCCCGGAATTAACGCACACCACCAGACACCTCAATTAGAATATTATGTTATTAATCAAAATTTTTATTATTATTGTTTTTTTAATAAATTAGTAACACTCATTCTGGCAGAAAATTATTAAATTATGGCCACATTACTTTCAAGGGTCTAGATTAGTGGTTATTTCATCCACTTTGGCTTTGACTGTACAGCGGAAGTGTGACAGTAATTTACATAGGTTTAATTATTTTTGAGATAAAATATTACCTACCTATATTAAAAACTAGCTTTTGCCCGCGACTTCGTCCGCGTGAAGCAACTTTCTTACATTTTTTTTCCTTAAGAACCATCCTCGTACTTCAAGGAATATTCTAAAAAAGAATTAGCGATATCGGTTCAGCTGTTCTCGAGATTTGCGCTTAGCAACACATTCAGCGATTCATTTTTATATTATAGAAGATTTCAAAAATCGATTCAGTAAACGATTCTGAACAAAAAGCTGAAGAGTTTTTTGTTTGAACGCACTAATCTCTGAAACCACCGGTCGGATTTGAAAAAATCTTTTTCCATTTTATTGATCCTTGTGGAATGCTATAGGTTATTTAACATTACGCTATGGCCATTAGGAGCAGAGCAAAGATAAACCGTCAGAAAGAACTTTAATCGAATACGAAGTAATAGTGCCGGCCGGGTCATGCGATGGGACGGGATGGGTTGGGGACCAAGAAATTTCACGCGGACGAAGTTGCGGGCAGAAACTAGTCTTTAATAATAATAATACTTATGCGATTCTTTACTAAGTTACCGAGTAACAGGATCCACCTGTTGAACCTCATCCGTACAGAAAAAGTGCAGGTATTTGACCTACTTAAACCCACTTCAGGCAGGATCACCGTATGAGCAACGGCGAATTTGTAGGTGCTTTAATATAGTTACAAATAACCTCTGGCAATGAAGACTTGAAACGCTACCTGCTGGTAAAGCAGTCGAAGAAAAACCAAAGAAAAGACTCTAAGCATATAAATCAGCCTATAATGTTCGCATAGCTGGGACACACGAATGACCAGGCGTCCTCTCTGTGAGACGGAGTGGGCCGTAATCCACCACGCGGGCCCAATGTGGGTTGGAGGGAGCATGTGGGTGGAAGTCGTGTGTCTTCGATTTTTTTGTACACACGCCAGCAGGTCAAGCTACCCGAAACTGTCAAATTTTCCCAATCAACCTGGAACCTTAATGATTTAGCGATAAAGTTGAAAATCTATTAAATACCTTTGTCAGATTGTAGTAGCTTGATGTGCTGGCGTCTGTACCAAATGAATGATAGATGACTCGTCAAAATAACGATTTCGAAAGTTGTTTTCCTCTTACCATTTTTATTTCCATGGTCGAATATGATGCTTAGTCTCTGCAGGCTGTTCTGCTTAGCTTCGGCGAATAACCGCCTCTTGTTCTTGGGTGATGGCTGCGTGGCTAAAGGTGAAACTACCATTGTCGTGGTGGCCATATTGTCATACCACCATGTCGCGGACAATCTGGGGACAAATTAATTAAATGATAAAAAAAAACACTGACACGTCAAAATTAATTAGGTTTTATTTTATTAAAACTTCTTTCCTATTCGACTACTCTGAGAAGAAACACCGAAACAAACTCAGAGGTCACAGCCACAAAAGAGCCTGTGGTTTGTGTCCAGACATAATCTTGATCAAGCCAATAATGAATAATTGTGAGATGTTTTTTTGTTACTCAATGTATTTTATGCGATATCTGCTTGGGCTAAGTAATAACAGCCGCACGGGTCGATCGGTCAGGTTAAGCTACGCTTGCCGCGGTTGGGCCGTGGATATGTGACCATTTTCACATACCAAGACCCCTCTGTGCCTCGGAAAGGACGCTAAGCCGTTGGTCCCGGCGTTCATTCGTGGATCATCGACAGTCGTTACGGGTTGTCAGTAGCCCTAAAGTCTGACAACCAGTCTTACCAAGGGGTATCGTATTACGTAGTAACTGTGGGCGTCAGATAGGCAGTCGCTCCATGTGAAATACTGGTATTCAGCTGCATCCGGTTAGACTGGAAGCCGACCCCAACATAGTTGGGAAAAGGCTAGGATGATTTTCTCTAACATACGAGTAGGTACTTATTTGAAGTGTCGTGCTAGTCTCGATCACACAATCATGAGCAAAAGTTGTCGCGAAAACTTCGGCATAAAGATTTTGACATATTCTACCTATCTCCATCCTGCCCTTATCCTAATTGATTTGGGGTTGGCGTAGTTTGGCTTTTTCTTCCATCCTTTTTAACTCCCTTCCTAATTGTTTTTATGTTTCTTGTAACAACTTTTTACTCACAACTGAGATGTCCCTTCTGTATGATTTGGCGTTCCTAACTCACTAGCGAGAAATTTTTCGATGGTTATAAAAGCGTCTATACGTCGTCGTTTGCGCACTGGTTACAAATGATAAATGGTTCAAATATAGTATCTATTTAGCAGGCTAGTAATGTAGTAGTTACGTTCAATCTGCCCTTAATCATTTCAGTTCTCAATTAAAAATTGAAGCTCGTTATTACCCATTGCTATTTCTGGATCCGATGAGGAGGAGTCTAATAAGAGAATTGAGTACAAAGTCAATGATATAATTGACTTGTACATTCAATGACCTTCCAAAACTCAACTTTATCATTTCAGTGGGTAATTAGCAATTGATGAAAGCGAGCTTGAACTGGATAAATTTGCGCGAATGCAGTTTAAAACAGGATTACTTTGTACGTCCAGACTTTGTTGGAGATGTTTTTTTTTACAATTATGTGCCAACATGGAGGACGAAAGAAACGATGAATGGACTGTGTGAATGATGATATGGTTATAAAGGGGGTGACTACCGAGATGACGACTAATAGAGAAGTACGGTATGGATGTGTGTATGTTTGCAAATAAATGAATGATTTATGATTTTTGGAAGAGAAATACATGTTGCGCCGACCCCAAATAAATTGGGATAAGGGTAGGAGAGTTATGATAAGGTGCCATCATCGTTAAAAAAGTTATCTGCTGGACACAAGCCTCCCTTTATTTTTTTTATTTTTTTGGGGTGGGAAATCATCAAATTGACCTCTCCCGCTCTGGGCTGAGCGGAAGGGCGTGTCAGACTTTTACTGACTAAAACCCACCCGTGTTCCTTCAGTTGCCTGTGCCAGGGGCCACGGTATCTCTTTCGAACAACCCGCGGCCTGGCAGGCATCGGCCCTAGCGGACCCCGTCAATTCGTGCTGACATCTCTTTGAGGCGCGCGTGCCACACAACGCGCCGTCGCCGTCGAGCCAGGCCAGCACCCTAATTGCGTAACACACGATCAATCGGAATCGGTTTCATTTTGACAGTTCAACAACATTCATTGCGTTATTTACGTGTTGAGCAGACAAATTTTTCGAACTTATGAAGCAATGGATTAGCAATTTGGTTCAAAATGATTGTGTGTGTCTGGCGGGCAATTGCCTAACGACTGATGTCGGGAAGTTTGTACGAGTATATGCTAATTGCGCGGTAAACTCTGTTTGCGAGATGCAGGATTTGCGAGACGTCAGTTTGACGCGTTGTTCGCATGTGGCGTTGTAGATACCGCTACATTGGGTTTTTTCCATTAGTAATTTCTTAGTAACAGCCCGGAGTTTAGAAGTTGGCGGTGTGATGCCGTGCTTCAGAAAGTTGCGTGCTTCTATTAATGAAATTAAATTTCATTCGAAAACATCCATCGGTTTCTTGCCAAACTTCAACTATATCCGACGGCCCTGGTTACTTATCTTCTTTGGTGACCGTACATTAAGCCGTTGGTCCTGCGCCTGATCTCTCACCGGTCGTGTCGGATTGCGTGCCGTCCTATTGGACTATAAGAGTGAGAGAAGAGAAAGAACACCTGTGTCTATGCACAAACATGTGCACTATAATATCTCCCACGCCGAAGGCTCGTCTCCGTTGAGATTGACCGCCTTGGCCGAAATACGGTCTGGAGGAATATTGTCATTATTAGTGAATTCAATCATTTTTTTTGATGGTGTGTTCAGAAATTACTTGGTTTTTGGTGCTCACCATCAATACTGGGTCCAACTGAAAATTTTCCGAAATATTATTAAAGAAAAATCACGTCTGACAACCAGTCTTACCAAGGGGTATCGTAGTACCCAGTAACTGGGTTGTGGAGGTCAGATAGGCCGTCGCTTCTAGAAAAATGTGGTATGCTTCTAAATGGTGTATTTCTCGCCTCAGTGATTATCCATTACTTCCATGTAATTGCTAGCTTATTAATGGAAAATTTTCAGCAAACGTGAAATACAAACTTGTGAAAACATATTTTATGCAAACGATTATCCATGCGATAATGTGTAGTCCAAACAGCTGTTCGCACGAAATAATATTTTGCTACAGTTTAATAATACTGCAAACATTCGTGATGGCAACATTAAGCAGAGCTACTCCCTGTATTTACAGGGTCAAATTAAATTAGCTAGCGAAACTCCGCAGACGTCGTGGGTATCGATTTCTAAACATGATTAAACAAAAAAGAAGTTAATTTAATGATTTTTTTGCTGCAGCTATTGTATTCACATGAAATATGAGTTTTTACTTTTTAAAAAACAGTTTTTTTTGTGTAAACTTCACAGACACGATTGGTATCGATATCTAAACACGATAAAACATCATTTTATCAACTCATACTTCAAGTAACAACACTACCACCGGTCGTTGACCGCTAAAAAAAAACATCAAATGTTCTTTTTTTTTCGTTTTTGTCATAGGTATTATAGTCATGACGCCTGCAGTCTCGCTAGCTAATTAATTTGGCCCTATAGAGGGTAAAATTAATTAGCTAGCGAAACGTGCGTGCGCGTGTGCTAGCGGGTAGTTTAGTTAGCTTTCAAAAGTTGTAGGCTTCTGTCATAATAAAAGGATATAGATCCTTTTATTATGACAGAAGCCTACAAGTTTTGAATCGGTTCTGCGAAAAATTGCAAATAGGTACCTACCTATAGTTTTAACTTTGAGTGAGAATTTTCCTTGTGTACACAGACGTAACAAGATCTATTTAGTATCTTCATTTACGTCAGTGTGTCTGTCTGTGCTTAATTTTAACTAAAGACATTATAATATTACAATTATGAAGACAAGCTATTGTTTCGTGTGAAAACAATGACCTTTATTCAACAGAAAATAATGCTTAGAGAGATCTGAGAGTGCTGATATACTTTGGATTACAATCAGCACCCCAATTGCGTAACACACAATCAATCGGAATCTGAATCATTTTGAAGCAAATTGCTAATCCATTGCTTCATAAGTTAATAATTTGCCTGCTCAACACTTAAATAACGCAATGAATGTTGTTGAACTGTCAAAATGAAACCGATTCCGATTAATCGTGTGTTACGCAATTAGGGTGCCGGTCAAAAGCACATTCTAGGGGGCCTAAAAAGGCCACTTTAAGCAATACCTCTAAAAGCTATTCATTTTTCCTCTAATTTTCGTTAAATGGTTACACATAATAGTTTAATCACCTACAATTCATTTTATATCAATCATATTTGGTGTAAACATTGGTGGACCATTTTACGAATTTCCATACAAAACTGTCAAACAGGTTAATTGCGTGATATGAATTGCACACAGATCATTATTATGAATTGTCAGTTTGTGACCATTTTACTATTTTTACGTTAAAGTAGCAAAAAATTAAAAACTTGTAATTTTTGTTTACTTTTATGATCTTACGTAAGATCAGTCTAGACCCCTCCCACCTCCACGTAAGAAAAAATAAGACTGGTTTGGACCCCCCTCAAATCCTCTGTCCTCTTACGTAATAAATGAAAAGCCCCTTATGATTCTGCCAAAGTGGCCTTTTTTTTGCCCCTAAAGCACTAAAACAAATGAAAATGAAACTACAAATGGAATTTCTCACTAACAGCTAACAGCCCAGAGTCCAGGGGGTACATTGAAGTGCAAAGTGCGAATGTTCGGATCGGACCGACACATGGCCGAACCGAATATTATTGAAAAATGCGAAAAAAGTTTGGATCGGCTCAGTTGGGTCGGGACCATAGTCAATCTTCGAAAGTGTAGGAGTGTAGGATCGGGACCGACCGAACCAAATAGTAACTTCTAAAAAGATATTGTAAATCTGCACCATTTTTATAATTAAACGTTATTAATATTAAAAAAAAAAAAGAAATGAAACGTTAGAAGCTAGGTGCACGGTTCCCATTCGTAGTTTCTTACGAAGAAGAGCCGGCAAGAAACACCGCGGTTACTCTTTTAAAAAATAATTGGTTTTTACAATGTTTTCAAATGATGGTAGACTATACCCTGTCCATTAGGTTAACCGTTTTTTGACAGCTGTCTTAGAACGTAACTATTCCAGATTACGTAAAAGTTAACTTTAAAATGCGTAATAAAATAAATATATAAACTTCCTCTTATTGAATTATTTATGGCTTCTTACAGACATTATAATACCGTACGTGTATCAATCAATATATTGGGTGTTGTCGCAATTACTAGTTCTATCTGTCAGAAACAATTTACCTAATGGACAGGGTATTAGTACACCTCTGTCACATCTGCCTAACCCTTCGAGCATTACAGGCGTGACGTTATCTTTGAGTAAAACAAAAAGAAATATGAGGTTCAATCATAATATAATTTGATGATACTCTAGTACATTTAAACATATTGATACCCAAGAAGAACGCATTATAAATGTTACAGGCACGGAACAGATAATAAGGTTACAGATGCGAATGACCAAATGATAGAGAAATTCCTTCCGGATAACGTAGCTCTCACGTACCTGATTGGTAGCGATGTCATGGCCATGAAGGGCACCTTTCCTATGAAATATCTATTCACTCTGGCAAATGAGAGAACCACTATGACATGATGCGTACTCTAGACGAAACGTGTCCACCCATAAACACGGATGGCAGATTTTGGCACTAGTATTGACGAGACTAAACACAAGAAAATTGGCGTGCATAGAATATTATTAATAGGTATCATTGGAATCTTATGAATTTTAAGTGCAGTGTACACCGTTAAACTGTGACAGACGTTTTGAGAGATTTAGATGCCAATCTTAAAAAGTATATGTATATGGACACGTGGACATCAGAGTCTCCTGAGATTTGACCCCAAAACGCCGCTGCGCACGTGCTTTCTCTTTTGATAGAAAGAAGTCTCCTAATGGCCAATTTCCGTAATTAAAACCGTTCAAAATGTAGTCGCAGTCTCTTCTCAGCGGCAATCGATGTCAAAATCTTGATAAAAGTGTAGGGAAATTTATAGTTGGAGGTATTTTTGACAGATTAAGACCAAAACCAGACTGTGAACGTTCATAAAATTGCGGAAATTGTCCCTGTGATCATCATTTCCAGGAAATGAATTGGATTTGGCTGATTCGCAACTGCTATCAAGGACTCGTCTACAGCTACACCGTACAAACAACGACGTGCCGGTACATTGGCGACATTCATTTAAGGGTAGGGGCTAGTGGCCAGTAATCATAAAAATTATAACAACATATTATAATTCGTAATTTGAAAACTACCGCCTGCGCCGCTCGCCGACATAGGACTCTATCTCTTTTATTCAATTCGCCTACTCTTTGCACGTTATTCGTATTAATTTCATTGATGCGATGTGATGATCCGTGACCCCGGTAAATGACCCCTGCGCTACAGTTATTGCTCCAAGATACTATTTTAGAAAATTGTAAATAAATAACGCGCGGTGGGCATTGACACACGAAAAGTGAGGCGTACAGTGGCCTCCAAAAGTTAGTTGTCATTTTTCCACTTCAACTTTGACATACTACGAGTACATTATGATTTTAAATTCTATTGATCCAAATAATTGAACTGCTACAACGTTTTTATTGACTAATTCAACTAACTTAGACTTTTCATAAAAAATCATCAAGTTGTCCCTTAAGCACAGCAAACAGTAAGAATGGCTTTCATTTTGACAACATTCATTGCGTTATTTACCTTGTTGAGCAGGCAAATTCGAACATAAATGAAACAATGGATTAGCAATGTCCTTCAAAATTATTAAAATTGTGATTGATAGTTTGTTACCGTATTAGGGTGCTGATTTTTATTTTATTTTAAATCGTATATGGCATCACAGCTGTAGTTGAAAAATCTTTTTGTATCTTTTGGAGGCCACTGCTGTACATATACAGCAGTGGGTGAAGTCGGGCTGTGAATAATGACGAAGAAAAAAAAATTAATATAATGTTCATAAAACGAAAACCTCTACGTGTGATTAATGTCGCCATTAAGGCGGCACGCTGTATAAACGAAATGAGAACGATAAAACGGTCACCTCGCACGTATATATACCTATACATAACTGTCATGTCTATTTGACAGCTGGGAGCGCCACGACACATAGTACTCTATTATTTACAAATACAATGTTGTTGGACTAGACATGCAATACGGAAGTCAACGTAACTCGATCAGCTGATATTAATTCATCAGTAAGTTGTTTGTTTACGTCTAAACTGCTACTAGTTGGACAATTTCCCGCGGGATTTGTAACCGACGGATTATTATTGGTTTTGCAGTCACGCGACTAACGAGCGGTCTGTGGTATTTGAACTACATACATTGTGAGTGGATGGATAACGTTGATATTGTTTTACGTGATTAAAGGCTATGCTGATAATATTATGTTTATCAATGAAGCTTGCAAGGTTAGATTTCATCATCTACCTCATCTGCTAAGCTTTTTCCCAACTATATTGGGGTCGGCTTCCAGTCTAACCGGATGCAGCTGAATACCAGTGTTTTAATTATGGATTGACTGTATGCAGTGGAGGTCAGATAGGACCTCCACATCCACAACCCAGTTACTGGATACTAGGATTCCCCTTGTTAAGGCTGGTTGTCAGACTTTCGGGCTTCTGACTGTCAAAGATCTACAAATGGCAGCCTGGACCAAAAAGGGGGATATTGCTAATCCAATGCTCGAATATTATTTCATATGTTCGAAAAATGTGTGTGCTCAACAACGTAAATAACGCAATTAATGTTGTTTATGACACCCATTGCTACTGATAGTGTGTAACGCAAGTACCCCGCGGATCCTAAAGGGGTGGGATTCTCCATTCGACCTGTGTAGTTTTGGTTGTCCACGAAATTAGGACAAAAAGAAATGTGTCAAATGACTTATGAAATTCAGAGGAAAATAATCGTTAAGATTAAGACGTTGAAACTGTACTGTAAACATGCTAACCAGAACAAGGTCAGCAGACAAGATGTGATTATCAAATGAAAGCACACAACAACGGAATTTTGGCCCAAATTCAAGGGAAGTACGCTTTTGTATTAATAAAGTGGCTAATTCCCACGTTCAGAGGAGCAATTCTCGTAATTTTAAGAACGTTCACAGTCTGATCTCAGTCTCAATCTATCGAAAATACCTCGTAATTTCTCTAAATTTTTGACAAGTTTTTGACATTGATTGTCGCTGAGATGAGATTGCGACTAGATTTTGAACGTTTTTCAGATTTCAGAGAAGTGTGAATTGGAGGATTTGTACGATTGCATGTATCATCTAGTGCCCCAGTAGCTAATAGGGTCAACTGCATTGGTTCTTCGAATGAAGTAATCGTCCATTCCATGAATCATCATATATTCATAGAATGGCCTGTTTCAGACGCCAGCCATAGAGCAACACGGACCACCGGCGGACCGTGTTATTCTATGGACGCCAGCACATCAAGCTACAACAATCTGTCAAATTTCTTTAATAGATTTTCAACTTTATCGCTAAAGCAATAAGTTCAAAGATGATTGGGAAAATTTGACAGTTTCGGGTAGATTGATGTGCTGGCGTCTGGTACTTCGAGCTAAACTTAGGTGACACAGTTTTCTATATACATATACTACTCGTTTCTGCCCGCGACTTCCTCCGCGTGAAAGGGAACCTACTGTACTGTTGCGCCATATTGCTTTTTTTTTCATAATGGCAGCCACGCATGACACCTATATAAATCGACAGCTGACATCAACGCAAACGGAAGATATAATAGGACCAAACCGTGTAAAGTGTCACGTTTCCGAGATATTAACGTTGAAACTTGATCACGTGACATCCATGTTTTTTGGACTTGCTTATAAATCTTGTTGCTTAGATGTTTGAAATAATCAATTTTTACCTCTTAATAGATAATATTATAGTAGAGGCAAGTATGGTTGGTAGACGGAACATCTCACAAATTGTATTAGATTACATGTACTTGTACATGTACATGTTATCTAATACTATTTGTGACAAGTTCCGTCTTTGGAACCCTCTTGGGATATTGCGACCAATGCCTCTAAAGTAGGCAGGCGTGTGTATGTATATTGTGACGCCCCGTGGATATTACATCTGAGTCTCATTATTTTTGGTTGTTTTGTTGGTGTGTACAAACCTGACACATGAAACAGAAGTAGGTAATAAATCTTAGCATTTTCAGCCATTTATAAAGAAATGGAGTTCTTAGCGAATAGCATAAGGATCGCTTTTAGCGATAAGACCGCCCATTGTGTCACCCTTTGTAAGGGGGTTTGAAGATTTTTATATGGAGCCTGGCATACCTACTGTCACGCCATTTTGAAAATGGCGGCCACGCATGAGCCCTATATAAATCGATAGCGATCACGTGACTCAGTCATCAACTTTGAACGTGATACGTTACGGGGTTTGGTTTCGTTATGTTATCTGTATGCATTTTTTTTTAATGGCTTCTTGCATTTCAACATAGGAGGTCTGGGTCTGGGTCCGGGCTTGTCTGTGGATGCCTCAATAATATAAGACCTCCAGCCAGTTCTTAAAAAACTTAAAAACTAAGCGACTACACGCTAAGGGCACCACCTGTGGGGTACGGACCTCGGCTTAAGGCGTCGCGAGCCAGGGCAGCAAGGGACAGGTTGGATCTGAATTACTGTTTGCATTGATGTCGGCTAGCGATTTATATAGGTCTCATGCGTGATGACAGAAGGTATGCCTCGAATCTTCAAAGTCCTTACTACATTTATGTCTGTAATTTATATGGTGTACATAATAAAGACTATTCTATTCTATTCTAAAGGCTCGAAAAAACAGACATTACAATCATCATCATTCTCCTGTCCTAATCCCAATTTATTTGGGGTCGACGCAACATGT
Organism: Apamea crenata; assembly: GCA_949629185.1. Taxonomy (NCBI): domain Eukaryota; kingdom Metazoa; phylum Arthropoda; class Insecta; order Lepidoptera; family Noctuidae; genus Apamea; species Apamea crenata. The sequence continues at coordinate 4,513,425 of OX451375.1, forward strand.
CTTCTTCTTCTACTTCTCTATTAGTCGTCATCTCGGTAGCCACCCCTTTTCTAACAATATCATCTTTCACACAGTTCATCCATCGTTTCTTTGGTCTTGCCCTACTCTTATGGTCATCCACATTAATAGGTACTCAAAACTTAGTACACCACGATGCAAAGACGGCTCGAGGGGCCTTCTCTCTAAGCATCTAATCCGTAGTTTCGACCGAAGTTACGGGCGATTCCTTCTCAGTATTCTCTACGGACATAATAGTTTGGGCCCCAATCTAAGAATAAATGGCACCACCATTTGACACTTGTCCCTACTCTCAATGAACTTCACTGAAAATAACTCCGAAAAAGTTAATTAATCGGGTGTAGTATAGTGTCTTCTATACATACTTCTCTATTAGTCGTCATCTCAGTAGTCACCCCCTTTCTAACCATATCATCTTTCACACAGTCCATACATTCTTTCTTTGGTCATCCCCTACTCTTAAGGCCATCTACAGTCAGACTCAAAACTTTCCTCACGACATTATCACACAAAACATATAAAAAGCGATCAATTTTTTACATACTAAATATAGAAAAACACTAAGGTTTGACGTCAATGTAAACCGGTCTAAGTTAATTTTGGATCTAAACAACAAATTAAATGGCGCAACCACTTTTTTTTTTAATTGCGACGGCGTTTTAAATTCGCCATGGATTACTGTTAATCTAACTGCCTCGTTGTTCAAAAGGTCGCAAGCGCTACTGCCATGAGGTCCTGGGTTCAATTCCTAGGTCGGGCAAAGGGTTTTTCTATCTGAAATTCTCAGTAGTAGCCCGCTATTACTTCGTTTTCGCTAAGCATTTTCTTACTTTTTTCTTTTTGCTCGGTCCATAAGGGTTTTAGCGTGATGTTAAATAGATAGCCTTCTTCAAAAATTGGGATATCAAATGCGAAAAGAAGTTTCCATATCCGTCTGAGAGTTCCAGAGATTAGCGCGTTCAAACAATGAAACAAAAGCCAAACAAAGTCTTCAGCTTTATTATTAAGTAGTATAATTAGGTAGATGTAAATCGAGCTGTGTATGCTTCAGACAGAAATATGTATTTATTTTATTATACCATCAGATTATTCTTTTCAAATATCTCTAGATGATGTCTTTATCAAAACTATCATCATTTGGAATTTTTATATGCTATTATTATGCATATACCTTATTTCTTGCATCACAATCGGAATCATTTTGAAGGTTACCGCTAATCCATTACCTACTTCATATGTTCGAAAAGTATATCTGCTCAACAACGTAAATAACGCAATGAATGCTGTTGAACTGTCAAAATGATTAGTCCTTCCTAGAGTTGTGTGTTACGCAATCACCCCACTGGTTCATGATATATTAATATTCCAGACTTTTTCTGTAATCATTGCGATGTCGTTCGTTGAACTTTGTTGGCTTGTCTACATCGGTTATTTTGGTCCCAAATGAAACTCAACTGTTCTGAATTGAATTGTATCTTGACTGAAAGTAGTTGTAAAGTTCATTGCAATGATGTATTGTACCTATATGAAGGATATTTTAATTAAAAGGATGTCTATTTCTCTCACATCAAGTCTACGGTTTTGTAAGAAGTAGCGCTGCTGTCGCTCCCGTGTGCGCATCGTCCCAACTCTCGGCGAGGAGACAGAGGAAGAAACAAAAAAATTTGCTAGGCAACTAAGTTGCTCGTGGGCGCCTTGCCTTACATTAACAAATCTTAATGTTTTGTGAAGTCGTAAAAACCGTGTGAAGCAGGGTGTCTACTATCGAGCACGAAATCCTTAGTTTCAACCAAAGTGGCGTTTGCTACTCCGTATCACCTACGGACATAAGATTACTTCGAGGCTCGAACTAAGAATGAATGACAAGACCATTTGCCAGTTGTCATTACTCCACATGTGTTTTTGCCCGTCCAAAGAGTTTTAATTAATCGGGAGTAGGGTTCATTCCATATCTTCGTTGAGGTATTACTTAGAGGGTACATTAATCCTTTGGCCCTTCACCAGAAGGCCTATTCTCGTAATTTAATACGTTCAAAATCTAGTCGCAGTCTCATCTCGGCGACAAACAAATGTCAAAAACTTGTCAAAATGTATGGAAATTAGAGGTATTTTTGACAGATTGAGACTGAGGTCAGACTGAGAACGTTCTTAAAATTACGAGAATTACCCCTCTGATCTCTCACGGTCGTGTAGGATTGCCATCGTTTCGGACAATGAGAGTCCTCACTCACTTAATATCGTGTCCTGCGTGTCTGGAACTGGAACTGATGAACGCTGGTGATTGCGCCAAGCAAGTAGCCGAATCTGGGCAGAGTCCATTTAGATTGCTATCGAGTATCGACACGCTAAGGAGATGAGAGTGAGTGCACCTGTGTCTGCGCACACACTTGTGCATTATAATATCTCCCGCGCAGAAGGCTGGTCTCCGCTGAGATTAGTCGCCATGGACGAAATTCGGTCTGGAGGATTTTATTTACTTAGAGGGTATGCCCTGGGCGGGTCGCATCGCCGTCGCTAGGCAGACTTAGACAGGACCGTTTTGAAGCCAAACTGAGCAGGATTAACCCATTCACCCCTGTCCCCGAATATTCTATTATATGGGATCATCGATAGTTTCGTTTAAATGTAATCTATATTTTATGTTCGTAATTTCGTTACAAGGGGCTGACATTAAGGCTTATCCCTTTGCCAAATTGGATTTCGAAGATGCTTATGAGAATTGATGACAGTTTTACTCTATGGGCGAAATTATACAGTATATATCAAAAAGGTGTGGTCATATGTAAGGAAGTACAGACCATCTTAGAACCAACATCGTAATCGAGAAAAATTTATCAACAGTCCCATACGAAACTTCAATACCTCGACCCAAATGTTAGCATTTGGGTCGAGATGATGGGACAGCGGATAATTTTTTCGCGATTACGATGTTGGTCCCATAGAGAAAGTTGTTCAGTTTGATAATCTGTACCCACACCCTTAACTATGACCACACTTTTCTGCAACACGCTGTCAAAATCAATCTGCCGAGCCATTTCCCAACTATGTTGGGGCGGCTTCCAGTCTAACCCGATAACGCTGAATACCAGTATTTTACATGAAGCGACTGTCTATCTCACCTCTACAACCCAGTTACTGGGTAGCGCGATACCCCTTGTTTAGGCTGGTTATCAAACTTGCTAGCGTTCCGAGGCACTGACCGCGGCAAGCGTAGCTTTACCTGATCGATCGCCCCGTGCGGCTTTTATTACATAGCCACGAGCTAAAACACGTTGTATTTTGTGATAAAGAATTCCAATCAGTCTCTCACTCACTTAAACTTTTGTTAAACAGTAAGAAGAGAACATATCAAAGAAAATAATTATGTTCAAGTAGGAAACAAAAACAGCTGTATTTAATCAAAAAGAAAACAGTTCTTGAACACCTGCCAAATAAACCTTAATTCGACAAAAAGAAATTTGAATGGAAGCTCAAACACATTTAAAAGCAAAGACCTCATGTAAACATGTATATGTATGTACATATCTATACTTATAATAAGAATGTAAAAAAGTTGTGTCTGTACATTGAATATATTTAAAAAAGAATAATTGAGGGGGGTTAAGAAACAGTAATAGAACACGAATCTAATAAAAAAAGTCTGTCTGTTTGTCTGTTTGTCTGTTTGTCTGTTTATCTGTTTGTCTGTTTGTCTGTTTATACACGCTAATCTCCGGAACTACTGGACAGATTTGAATGATTTTTTTTTTGTTATGTAGCTACTAAACCTGGGCAACATATAGGCTATAATTGATTTTGTAAACTGGAACACCTGATGCAGAACCGCAACAGACCAGCTAAACTATAAGAGTTACAAAAATGGCGCCTTTAAAAAAATTTGCGTCTGATGAGCATTTTCTGCTGCAAGAATAACATTGAAGATCCGGAACACCTGATGTGGAACTCTTAGAGCACAGCTAAACTATAATATATATAGGTTTGACATCTTAGCAAAAGTTATTCAGTCTGATGAGCATTTTTTGCTGCGAGAATAAAACTCGAGGATTGGAACATCTGATGTGGAACTCAAAGAGCACAGCTAAACCATAACATATACTAAGATTGACATCTTTGCAAAAATTGTTCAGTCTGATGAGTATTTTCTGCTGAGAGAATAAAATTCGAAGATTGAAACATCTGATGTGGAACTCGGAGAGCACAGCTAAACTATGGCATATACAGACATGACATTTTATCAAAATTTGTTTGGTCTGATGAGTATTTTCCGCCGAGATAATAAAAATCAAGGATCAGGAACAGTTGATGTGGAAATCACTTTATAGGTACTAATATAACTAGGGCAGATGAGATTAACGCCTCAATTAAAACATTCGTATCTATGGCCTTACTTTTTTTAACAATAAATATGAGAGCCCAGCTTGGTGGTAATTCACATGCCCAAGAGTTTTCAGAAACATTATTAAAAGTTGGAGAAGGTCTCCTTCCTGTACAGGTCTGGTGACTGTTCCTGATATACTTGGAAAAGTTGTTGCCTCTGAAGAGGAACTTATACAATCAGTATTTGGGGACATTCAGAGCATAAGAAACCAAAAAAAATCGTGGTTATGTGAACGCGCCATATCGACCACAAAAAACGAACAAGTTGCATCAATAAATGAAAAAAAAATGGGGGAAATTATTGGAGATGAAGTCGTTTACACTTCTTTTGATAACGTAGACGATCAGGACGACGTCACTAATTACCCAGTTGAGTTCCTCAATTCACTCACAGCGATGAGTGGTCTCCCTGCTCATAAAATAAGACTCAAAGTTGGTGTTCCTCAAATACGGAAAAACCAACAATATAGTTTATAAAGAAAATTAATTAAAAGATTTAAAAAAAATAGTAATGTTAACTAATTGATATTAATTTCGCTTTATAATTTCGGAATGAAAATAATTCTAACTTTAAGATTTTAATGAAGTTATAACCTACCCAGTCTACAACACTCAATCTAAGTTATACCAAACTTAATCGAAATCCTCCATCGGTTTTGATTGATTTATTGGCTGACATATCAACGCACAGTTCAAACTCTTACCGAAATTCCTATCGGAACGAGAAAGGGGCTGGATTCGCGTACGAAGTCGCGGGCAGAAGCTAGTATATTATAATAGCTTAATCTCGAGTTTGGAGAGGAAGACCAAAGAATGGTGGATGGATTGTGTGAGGAATGAATGAAAGAGAAGGTAGTGAATGATAGCGTGGCGGTCGCCAGGGGAGGATGGAAGAAGGAAACGTGTTGCGCCGACCCCGAGTGACATGGGACAAGTGCAGGAAGATGATGATGAGATCTCGAGTTTGGAGAGGAAAGCCAAGAAAAAGGTGGATGGATTGTGTAAGGAATGAATGAAGGAGAAGGGAGTGAATGATACCGTGACGTTTGACAGGGGAGAATGAAGAAAAAGCGTTGCACCGAACCCAAGTAACATGGGATAAGGGCAGGAAGATGATGAGTCTGTTCTAGAGTTGTCTATACCGCATGAGGTTGTTAGCTAAGCGTTTAGAGGTACGAATAATTCAACAATGTCACACGCCACCTTGTAAGGACCATAGCAATTACTACGGTCCGTTGATCGCGACTATTGGCTAGGGTTGACCAAAATTTGGACCGAATTTGGTCGCAAAGTCCCGGATTGACAGGTGTAATGTATGGAGTGACAGGATTTTGCGACCGAATTCGGTCGTAAAGCGATCGCTATGAATGTCGAGACTGCAGCCCCTGTCTAAGTTAAAGCCATCGGTATTGATAGTGTGTTACGCAATAACCCTACTGAACACCACACAAGTATCCAACTACAAACTCAAACTCAAATAATTTAATTCAACTGAACCAATTACAGGCACTTTTGAATTGTCAAAGGGTCGGTCAGTCAGAAAGATGAAGCTAGTTGCCCATTCCAAAGCGTAGGTACCTAAGGAGAAGAACGGGCAAGAAACTCCATGGACATACTAAGTAGTTGGATTCTTCAGTTACTACTTGAAATTGGAGAAATAAATTAATCTTCTAACTTCTTAATACAAATCTATTATCCAGCTGAATTTAATGTTAATTGAAGAACAAGAGACGATATTAATATACGGACTTGAAAGAAATGGATACGCATACGGAAATAACAAATAGATCAATCAATTCACATAATAAAACTGCATCCACTCTTCGCTGTATGTGTTCTTCTTCAGAACTAAATGACGTTTGAATTAGATTAGTAGGATATACAGTACCTTATCCGTTGCAGCTATACGAAAATGGTCTTAGGAGACTATCCATAATTTTTTATGGAATTTTGATCTCCATTCACAGATTTTCAAAAAAAATTACAGTTAGCAAGAAAATAGCTATTTTACACAAAAACATTTTTTGATGCCAATCGATCCTGTTTCTAATACTGATCAAAAACTTCTATGGAACCAACCATCGTTGGAGTACTCAAAAAGTCACAAATTGCAAAAAACTTTTCCCGTACATTTTGTATGAAAATTTTACGCAAAAGCTTTTTTAGTGACGGTTGAGATCTTTTTGTTGACTGAATAAAACGATAAGTTTAAAAACAATTCAAATTTCGAACTCGTTATTATTGGATAAGGTACTTCCCCTTACTGCCCCGCTGAAATTTTCCACCCTGTATACTACAAATACACGATACGGTATTGGTAGTAGTGCCTTCTCTCAGAATTTTATTTTTATTTATTTTTTTAATGAAGATTGTTTATCGCCCGGCATAATGGAAACTGTAGGAGGCCCTCGACACCTAGCCCGAGGGCCTCCGAAAGGAGGAGCGATAATCTTCGTGGGATTATCACATAAGATAGATTCTGCCCGCGACTTCGTCCGCGTGAAATTTTTGTTTTAACGTAAAATAATATCGAGGAGCGCACGGATCGATCTATCAGGCTATCAGGCTAAGCTACGCGTGCCGCGGCTGGTCCGTGGATGGTTGACCATCTTTACATACCAAAACCCCTCCGTGCCTCGGTAAGCACGATAAGCTGTTGGTCCCGAGTTCCCGACAGTCGTTAAGGGTCGTCAGAAGCCCGAAAGTCTGACAACCAGTCTTAACAAAGGATTACCCAGTAACTGGGTTGTGGAGGTCAGATAGGCTCCATGTAAAATACTGGTAATAGCTGCATCCGGATAGACTGGAAGCCGACCCCAACATTTTTAGGAAAACTCGAATATTTTAGCCAAAATTGTATTGTTTTATATATAAGTATTCAATCATTTGGTAGTTTTAATTGGAAAGATTCCGGAAATTAAAAGATTGATTTTATTGGATTTCGACATGCTCTTTTAGAATTTTCACTTTGCCGCCTTGTATTTTTGCCGTTCGGGCCGCCATGTGAAATGAGTCTAAAAGGAGATATTGTCAAAAAACTTTTCGTTTTTGGTCGCCATTTTACAAGTGGGGCGGCGCAAGCGGCAACGATACGAGGTGGCAAAGTGACATTTTTTACCGTCGGAAACCCTTCCGCGTATCCACTTATCGAGCACCAAATTACTGTACTATTATACCAATTTGCACATACAACTTTGTGGAGCTGCAAACCCTAACATTTGAATTGCACATTGACCTGAATGCTTCATTTATGAATGTAATGACATACAATGTGCTGAATGTAATAACATGTCCGTCCCATTGTTTTACACACAACAATGAATAAACCCACGCGTTTCATTTCTTTGTTTTTCTTTCTTTTTGGTACGAAGTTCATGAATTTGTTACTGTCTTTGAATTTTAATGTTGTTTTAAGACTTTTTATGTTTGTTCAAGTTTAATTTAATTTTGTTAAGGTTGATGATTTCTCTGTGACAATGACTTTTAACCTTATAAAAATCTGATAAGGGATCTACCCATTTAGCATAAGATAAGACGTTGGAGACAGGATTCTCACCTTTTGGAAATTATGAAATTCTGGGTGAACCGATTCATCGTTTTCAGGTAAGTCTGCGGGGTTATTCCGTAACACACTATCGGTAGCAATTAATGAATGATGTTCATTATTTGGACAGTTCAACAACATTCGTTGCGTTACTTACGCTGTCGAACAGACAATTTTTTCGAACATATATGAAGCAATGGATTAGCAATATATTGCAAAATGATTCTGATTGATAGTGTGTTACGCAATTAAGATGCTGGTACCCATTCGAGGTTTATCCTCATTTAAATAGCAGCTATTAAGTTGGCTCGTCTTATTACCCTCGTGCCTAACAATGACGTATTATAATACGATAAAGGGTAATACATCACCTCTGTATTTGCTTATCCTTCCTGTATTCTGACTTTCAGAAAGAAAGAAAAATAGGTTTATTTGTTACAGAAACACGTGCAGAAGCACGTGCAATTCTAATATTAAGGAAGAATAAAAACGAAATATATCTATAATCACGAGCAAAAAGCAGAAATAGTCGATGGCTGCACGTCATGACTGACAAGAAGGCTTCCACTCAGCATGATGCTGTACCCTCAGGGATATGGCCAAGAGGTATGGTCAGGGGTATCGTAGGTCCAGTGGGTACGGATTTTCAGTGGTTACCCGAAAAGAGACAACCTTTTAAAATGTTTCAAATATAAATTAAATTCGTCAAACAATTCTACATCTGTTGTTCAATGGAACATAATTATCTTCATCTCATTTAACCCCACATGGTCCTACCAAAGGAGTAGTAACTTGTTTATTGTTAATTATTATTTCTCTCCTCTGTAAAATAAGCAGTGGACAATTGAAACCGATTCTAACTGATTCGATGCGATTCGCCGCAGATACATCGAATAATGAATCGTTTGCGATGTGTTTTGACACTGCAGTATTGTTTATTAGAAAATGTTAGAACAAAAGTTGCGCCTTAGAGTATGCGAAAGAACGATGGAACGCTGCATTCTGGATGTAAAAAGACGGAACAGAATTTTGAGCACCACACTGCGTTCGAAAACGGGCATACAGGCATACTGAATGTAAGAAAGAAGGCTGGCTGAAATGGGATTGGGCGGGTCACATCAGCCGCATGCACGATGACCGCTGAGCAAAGTCTTCACACAATGCGTGCCTGAAAATGGACGAAAGAGGAAAAGGATTCCTGGAAGGGTTTGGGGGAGGCCTTTTCCCGGCAGTGAGACAGTACAGGCTAATAAATAAATTAAGAAACATTTCTGTGTATGGTTGATACTGTGATTCTTTGTCTCTTCATTCGACAGTTTTTCACCTTCTTTTTTATTTTGTTCCAGGACTCAAATGACCCAGTTGTCCAAGAGCGGTTAAAATGTTTAAGTAGGTTTTTATTACAAAGATTTTTCGTGTACACCCAAGCTACTACAATCTGTCAAATTTCTTTAATATATTTTCAACTTTATCGCTAAAGCATTAGGTTCAAGATTGATTGGGAAAATTTGACAGTTTCGGGTAGTTGGATATGCTGGCGTCTGTACCAACGTTACTTTTAGAACCATTTAAAGTCGCTGTCTGAGGGGAGCATTCGCCAGTAATGTTACCTTTACCAGCAACTTAGCCGAGTTTCAAGAGGAGAGCAATGGTGGTCCAGCAGTAATGGCTCCGACTTCCGAGTGGTAGGTCGTAGGTTCGAGCCCAGTCAGGCGCTTTTCTTTGTATAAGTCATTTCATCACCACTGCTCTCAAAAACGGTTAAGGAAACATCGTGAGGAAACCGGCATGTCCTAGAACTAAAAAATCCAAGACATGTTACATCAGCTACAAGCGAATGCTCCCGGTGTGCCTTAATAAGAATAATTGTTGTGTGTAATCTGTCTTGTGCTCATTTCGTGTAAGTTGCAAAAAAAACAATAAGGAAAATGTTGCAAAACCCTGGTAATGATGAGTCGGGACAACTAAGAGAAATACTCTGATCTGACACTGGTGGGTTGGTAGATGTCACATGTCTTTTAATTTTTGGTTCTAAGACATGCCGGTTTTATTAACGATGTTTTCCTTCACCGTTTTGAGAGCAGTGGTGATGAAATAATTTACACAAAGTCATGCGCCTGTCTGGGTTCGAACCTACGACCTACAACCCTCGCGACCGTTACCACTGGACCACGACTACTCACCTTTTTTTTACAAATTCGAATAATGAAAATAATGTTCCCACTGCTGGGACACAGGCCTCCTCTCTTCGAGAGGGTGTTCGTCTTGGAATTTTTGGAAGCTAATTGTTATTAACTCCCCAGAATTTACAAGCTTGATAATTTGTATCTACATAATATATTTCCAGTACCTCATTCTACTTCTTTTTTTACAGAGGATTGTCACGTAGAACCAGTTTACAATTTATTTAAGGAGTGTAACAAGAGGGTGACCAGAAAGTTGCTTTACACCGCTGAAACTTGTCACGAAGAGACTATAGATTTGATGGAAGCCTTAGACAAATGCGTCAAAGCCAAGGCTTTTAATAGACTCGCTTAGAGTGGTGCAAGGATCTTTTGGCGCCTGAATCACACAGCCCAGCACCCTAATTGCGTAACACACTATCAATCATAATCTGAGCCATTTTGACAGATGTTACTAAACCATTGCTTCATATGTTCGCAAAATTTGTCTGCTCAACGACGTAAATAACGCAATGAATGTTGTTGAGCTGTCAAAATAATAAAGCCATTGCTACTGTTAGTGTGTTACGCAATTACTTTTCGCGCACTGGATTTTCAACACACATCTTAGCTCCGAGAGTTGAAAATCCAGCAGGCAATAAAATCCCGTAAACCGCGCGGTAAAACGTAGACTTACAGGGCGTTTTTAGTAAGCATGGTGCAAAATTGCATTGGCAAAACAAGATGGCGGCGTTAGTTCCGATTTTGGCCACGCGCCAATAGAATTTTGTAGCGTTGTAGGTCTTTAGGAACTTAAATGGAAGAAAGGGTGCTTTAGTCTCCCTAATTGAGTACTTTTTGAGTTATGTAGTACCTACGCGATGATTGCGCTCAGATATGGTAGCTAGATTTTTCCAGAAGCCTTGCTATTTTATGTTTTTATGATTTTAAATACCTACTTAACTATTATTTTACGAATAAATATCTACACATTTTGTAATAAATAAAATACTTTTTTTTTTCAGTATTTAGTCAGCTACTTAAATCTACGTTGCCTACTATTTGGCGACTTCTAGTGTGAGCCCACATATCACCTTTGCTTAACGCGAAGTTTTTGACTGTGCTCTGGATTTTCAACTCTCTGGTGTCGAACTGAGCGCTGAGAATCCAACACAGTCCAATAGAGCGCCCGTGCCGACGTAGGCTTATGGCCGAACCTAATTACCTTTCTATCACCAGTTTTGGCATACTGGAGGTAGAAAAACCTATCTACCTCTGGTTGTAACGTCCCAATAATCTATATCAGTATAATTATATTATACTGGCAGTTATAATTTGTACTGGCTAGTGGCTACCGTAAGTAGCGAGTTGTCAAAAAGTAATTGGGTTCGGCCGTTAGTCTACCCACACTAATTCAAAGTATGAGATTCTAACTCTTCATAAAATTTGAATACGTATACCTCTTGAACATAAAGTTGTTCCTGAGAAAACGAAGATTAACTTTAGGAAGAAAGCTCTATTACATTGAATAAACATTTCTTGAGAAAAGCTTATTAAGCGCTTCGCTTCGCGAAAGGAAACGTGAAAACTTATTATTTATGTGGAAACTTTTAATAATGGCAATTAATAGGTAGGTACAGTGTTGTGATCTAACGAAGCGACGCGCGCTTTATTTGTGATAACCAAGAAGTGTACACTAGCACGCTGTGAATGTGTGCGTGTAGACGAGCAGCGTCAGCACATAACACACACACCTCCGACTTCGCCATCGCGAATCGTCTCGGACGGTATCGAGAGGGGTGTATCCCACTATTTCTATGGAAATACAAAATAGAAAAAGTGGGACCAGCGTTTTTTATAAATTATATCCCATTATTTATTACCACCACATCATGATTCACATCATCATGATTCACATTCATCATGATTCACATCTGAGCCATAATGAAATAAATTGATTATTGTGATAATACCAATTACTTACCCATCAGAAAAATATCATCTATCCTAGATAATAATGGGAAAGTTTTAGGATTTAATAAACGTAAAGCTCTACCATTACCCCAACTTCAATCGATCGTTAAATTGAACTTTATGCATCGACAGATATCGAGCTATCACAACACAGGCACATAATATAACCGGTAATAAGACATTCTTTATTGCCCTTGGGCGTCTTCATTAAGACACGTTAGGACAGTAAAATAGTGTGTTTATAGCCTTATAATAAGATTATGGTAATCCCATTGAGAAGAATCGCTTTCGTATAATTGAATGGCATATCAATAAATCTACTAGCGTCCGCAGCCTGGCTGCGTTTCGGTGACCTCTTTGGAGAAACCGAAGGTTTTGTGTGTGCAATTATGGACGAAGTTATGATGACGAACAATTATCGGAGATTTATTGTGAAAAACGGCACGGTTGACATCTGTCGGGCATGCCACCGGCCGGGAGAATTAATCAGGCACATTATCTCCGGGTGTTCTCGTCTAGCTAACGGAGAGTACTTTCATAGACACAACCTTGTAGCCAGGATAATCCATCAGCAACTTGCTTTGAAATACGGCCTTGTGGAATCTGAGGTGCCGTACTACAGGTGGAAATATCACATTGTACTGATAAGCCTGATATAGTGGTGGTGGATCGATCAGAGCGGCGCGCAATGATTGTTGACATAACCGTCCCGCATGATGAGAACCTCGTGAAAGCCGAGAAAGATAAACAAATCAAGTATCTTGACTTGGCTCGCGAGGTTGTCGACATGTGGGATATGGACTCAGCGATCATTGTGCCGATAGTCGTGACAGCCAATGGCTTAATAGCCAAGAGCCTCGACCACCACCTGAGGAAGCTCTCGTTGGGCAGCTGGATCAAGGGCTTGATTCAGATAGCGGTACTTCTGGACACGGCTCGCATTGTCAGGAGGTTCCTCTCTCTGGAGCCCTGACCGCCGCCGGTAGCTTGGACCCTGATCCCGCGATACCGGTGGGCTACTATTTTTTATATTTTTAAATGTTTTTTTATAATTTTTATATTTAAAAATATAATTTATATGTTTACTTTTAAATAAAGGAAATAATAAAACTGAAGAGTTTGTTTGTTTGTTTAAACGCGCTAATCTCCGAAACTACCAGTCGAATTGTGAAACTCCATAAACTTTCTATCATCTTAAGTTATCGATACCCATCACATCTGCGGAGTTTCTCTAACTAAATTAATTTGACCCCGTATTTTGGTGATTCGACATCTCGGTCGGCTCGCAGTATGAAGGAAGTTAACGACCAATACCCCTCATACCGAGTACACATAATAATATATTATCTTAGGCATTATGCCGCATACCGAGTATACGTAATATTACATTAGACCATTCCAAACATCAATCTATCTTCACATGGTCTGACCAAGATTATGTCTGAAATAAACTCAGAGGTAACCACATCACAACCTCTGCTTCCTCACGCCAGTCGACAACCAAACGCATATTTAGAGCTGAAAGCAAAAACTAAACGCACAAGTGTAACTATTTCTGTTCTATAGATAATCTGTCAATCTCCTTAAAAACAAACTTTGATCTGTAATGTGCACTAGGGTGTCAAAGGGAGTTTGTTTCTGCCTTTCTTCTCACAGTAATCAGATAGGAAACGCCGACCTCCTAGCTTATTTATTTTTTGTAATATGACGTGTAAAAGTGATTCCGACAATATCCTATGTACAGAATAAACAATTTCATTTCATAATATGTTTTTGCACGGATAAAATAATTTTACTCGTGCATAAAATCTTAATATGTAAATAATATGTCACCTTCTCGATGCTCGAGTGTACGCATAACTATTGGCGCCCAGCTGGGATTCATTAATATTCAAGTAAGTTTCTTCATTGAAGAAAGAGGTAATCTTGTTCTTAAATAAATTTAAGCAGACTAAATATATACCGGCTGACTTTTTTAACCGTCTCGACAAATTCAGGTAAGGTTTTTAGGGTTCCGTACCTCGAAAGGAAAAAACGGAACCCTTATAGGATCACTTTGTTCTCCGTCCGTCCGTCCGTTCGTCTGTCTGTCAAGACTTTTTCTCAGGAACGCGTGGAGGTATCAAGCTGGAATTTATATCGAATACTCAGGTCTACTGACACTTGGAGCTATGAAACAATCAATCTTCTAAGCCAACGCAATCAAAAGATACAGCCGTTTATGCCGCAAATTTTCGACACTCGCAAGGGAATCAAAAACTACAGGGTACTTCCCGTGAACTCAGAATCTTGAAATTTGGTACGAAGCAACGTCTTAAAGCATAGGTAAAAGAAAAATTGCGAAAACCGTAAAATTTTAGTTACACCGTGTAATAAAAATATTTTTAATAATTTGAAATTGTACGGAACCCTCGGTGCGCGAGTCCAACTCGCACTTGGCCGGTTTTTTTATTTCCAACACAAAGTACAGGATGGCAAGGACGTCGACAATTCAGTACAGTCACGAGCACCAATACGTCAACACTTGGCGACTTTCAATTGCGATTTTTTCGTGAAATAACGAATGCAACGTTGAAATACGACACATTACATAAACCTATGGGCTCGAAAATACTATGTTTGTAACAAGATAAAATATCTTCAAAAATAAAGGAGTAAATCGCTTTTGAACAAAGCCGAGTGTATACATACTTTTGCTCGTGACTGCACATGATTCTGAACCCAGGGGAATTGAAATTTTTCGTCGGTTTATTAAACAAACAAAAAAACGAACAATTTCTACGCCAAGGAGTCTTGAATCATGTGCTGAAATCAAGGTTACAATTTAAAGAATCTAAAAAAAAAACTGCTCTTCACACCAATCTATTTATTGGCCAGGGCTACTCACCACAATTTAACGGTAGTATAAACCCAGTTTAACGGAAAAAACTAAACAGTTACTATCCACAGTCGATCCAATCAAACTACCAAATTTAATATACGGTTGTAATATTTGAACAGAACGATATTTACATTATAAACATTCAATGTTACTGTTATCTACTGGTTGTTGTTTGTTAGGTAGATATTGCGAAATAACGGAAACAAGAAACAGTTAAAAAAAAAAGTATATCTTACTCTCCGATTCTAGGACGCTGGATACGACTCCATGCGGTGAAGTAGATTGGGATGGCAAAGTCTCTAGCGTGTGTACTTAGGTTACAATTTTTATAATTACCCGTTAGTTTAGTTTAGTTTACTTACTAACACTAGATATAAGGCATTTTATACTGGTACTAACAAACTATGGAACTTGATTCTGAAATAAAGGTTTATTATTATTATTATTATAACAGGGCAGAAGTTGAACTGCACTGCTTTTTTGTACTTTCCACACACGGCTACACATCAAGCTATGCAAAACCAGTATTGGCTGACCGTTCATTGTGAGAAAATATCATACAAAGTGAGGCCAAGACAAACTGGTTTTTTTTATAGCTTGATCATCCATATTATAACTAGTTATACCTTGTTCGCATAAACGCACACCTATTAACATACTGACACTACTTGTTTAGCTTGCCGGAAGCGTAGTAACTTTATCCGGAACTATGGTCCCGCCTGATTGGCTACTTACTTCACGAGGAAAAGAAAATGTAAGAATGTAATGTAACCTTATTGTAACGACAGTAAAGATCACAATGATTTTGACAGCCCTGTCCGTGGCAGCAACCTGACAACAACAACAAGTAAGAGCGCTAGCGTGATGTTAAGTACCCTTAAGCCTCGATACTTGCCCATGGTCCCCCAGCCTAGTTCCCCTTGGGGTACCACGAGCAAATATTTTTGCCCGTGGAACCCCCTGAATAACAATCTTCTTATTAAATATTGCCTTCTATATTCTATTGCCCGTGATACCCCATTCCAAACATTTTAATTTGACATTAAAAAAAACGATTAGCCATATCCCGGGCCAAATAATTTGCCCATAGTACCCCTTTGTCCCCCTTGGGGATTCCACGGGCAAAAAATATTTGCTCGTGGTACCCCAAGGGGTACTAGACGGGGACCACGGACAAGCACCGTTTAGCCCTCCTCAATAATTGGGTTATCAACGCAAAAAGATTTTTCAAATCACTGGTAGTTCTAGAGAGGCTAATATAATGTTCCCACTGCTGAGACACAGGCCTCCTCATTATTAGAAAGTGGTCCATAATCCACCACGTGGGCCCAGTGCGGGTTGGTGGATGTCACATGTTTTCGAATGTTTGGTTCTAAGATTTTTTCAAATCCGACTAGTAGTTCTAGAGAGGCTATAATGTTCCCACTGCTGAGACACATGCCTCCTCTTTATTAGAGAGTGGGCCATAATCCACCACGTGGGCCCGTGCGGGTTGGTGGATGTCACATGTTTTCGAATGTTTGGTTCTAAGATTTTTTCAGATCCGACTGGTAGTTCCTGAGATTAGCACGTTCAAACAAACAAACAAACTCTTCAGCTTTAATATTAGTATAGAAGATAGATAAGATGGACAGTAGATAGTACTTTACTGAAGTAATCCCACGAAAAAGGTTTGTGGTTTATCTGGAAAAAGAATTATAATTAAGTTAGGGGAACCCCGCTTAGGAAAACCACAACCTTTTAGAACATCTTGCATTATTACGTTAATTGAATTTGTCTAGAAATAGCGTAGTAACATGGTTAGTTACCTCCCAAAGGTAGCATTTTGCATTATTAATAAGTAGTTCCCATACTTGGTTCAATGTTTTTTTTCCCTCACGAAACGACGCGCGCTTTATTTGCGGTAACCAAGTGTACAAACATGCTGTGAATGTGTACGTGAAGACGAGTAGCGTCAGCACAAAACACACACGCACACACACACTTCCAACTAACTTCACCATTGTCTCGGACGGTACCTACCGAGACTACGAGCTTCTGCGCTTACGCACATATTCACAGAGTGTTTGTAGTTTCAAATTTGTACACTTGGTAACCACAAATAAAGCGCGCGTCGCTTCGTGAGATAAAAACACTGTACATAAAAACAGCCTTTACAAATGAATGGCTCCGAATCGCTAACCAGAATCGCAAATTACCAGACTCGCAAAACATCGGATTCGCCATATATGTATATACTAGAGCGGCAGTTCTCGTAATTTTACGAACGTTCACAGTCTGATCTGTCTCAATCTGTCAAAAATACCTCTAATTTCCCTACATTTTGACAAATTGCCATTGATTGTCGCTGAGATGAGATTGCCACTAGATTTTGAACGTTTTTAATTACGGGAATTGGTCTTTAGATAATTATTATGCAAATGAATGTAGGTATTACCAAAATTGGGATGGCAAATAAATCGATCACTTCTCATTGTTCTTCTGACTTTTTACCCGGAGTACCTACAGCTTTCATCAACGATACTAAATATTAATGAACACTATTAATGAATTTTTAATAGGTAATCACAAACTTCATACTAAAATCACATTACGTACCTACGAGTATTGCATTTAAATCACATGAAGCTTCCACGTTATCAATAATGATGCTAATGTCTACTAAGTATCTTGAGCCAGTTTCTGTCATGTAATCATGTTTCTATACATAAGTGTATGCCCGACGACATATCAAGCTATACATTTCCAGTATAAGCTGACTTCTCGTTGTACGAAAAGCCTATAGATTGCGAGCTCAGCTAAAACTGGAAATGTATAGCTTGATATCTTTTAAGTCTGTGCTAAATAAATGTATTTTCTTTTCTTTATTGATATGTCGTCGTGTGTGCGTAGCTTAGGATGAAAATCGGAAGAAAAATAATATACGAATTCTGATTACCCACCCCGTCTGGGGTAGATAGGAACACGCGTTTCTGAGTATCCACCATAGGGTGGCTGTTTTAGTGTAGATAAACGGAATGAACGAATGTCTGACAACCGGTCTTACCAAAGGGTATCGTATTACCCAGTAACTGGGTTGTGGAGGTCAGTCAGATAGGCAATCGCTCCATGTAAAATACTGGTATTCAGCTGCATCCGGTTAGACTGGAAGCTGATCCCAACATAGTTGGTAAAGGATAGGCAGATGATGATGATGAAACGGAATAACGGAGAGCAGTGGTGGTCAAGTGGTAACGGCCGCGACTTATGAGTTCTAGGTCGTAGGTTCGAACCCAGACAGGCGCTTTGACGTTGTGTAAATTATTTCATCACCACTGCTCTCAAAACGGTGCAGGATACATTGTAAGGAAACCGGCATGACCTAGAACCAAAAACTCGAAGACATGTGACATCGACCACCCCGCACTAGGCCCGCGTGGTGGATTACGACCCACTCCCTCTCACCGAGAGGAGGCCTGTGTCCCAGCAGTGGGAACATTATAGGCTGATTATATTAAATAGAGATCCGTTCCTGAAAATTCTTATACAAGAACCGATAATACAACTATCATCAACAATGACAGAAAACATTGAACTGACCATCGAAATATCGATCCTACGTCTATATCTAGCCGTAATAAATACTCCTTCACGATCTCACCTTGACACTGCACCTGCAGCCATTGATTAGGTTTGCGCTTGCGCTGGAGGCCAGAGGAAAATGGCCGGGATCGTAAATTACGTATTGTTAGCCGTATTATCTTTCACGATGCGGATATTATTGTTATTATGTGTGTGTAATGACATTATAGTTTGAAATCATGTAAGTATATAAGGTGTATCTATTCATACACGAAATATTTAAGAGATACACCTATAGGTGGTAGAGGTGAACACATCTCCCAACCTGAGGTTGGCAGATGTGTTCAGGCTGTCAATTTCTAGTTTTTCCTGTTTTATGTTCCGTACCTACCTACCTTAGGTAGCTGTATACCTTTTTTTCAGACGGGCTTGCGGACAGAAAAACCACAAGCATCTACCCACTACCCACAAAGAAAAGATTAAAGTTTATTGATTAGAAATCCATTTTACTGGAATTAATACCTCCAAAGATATCAAAGTAATGTAAAAATAAATGGTTCTACTTACTCTTAATATTCATATCTTTTACATAAAGGGAAATTCTCATAAATTCTAAGACCATAAGGGTTGGCAGCGCCGTTTTTTTTTATTCAATATCATAGAAACATGATATTTAATTTTTTCCTCATACATACATACATAATATATTATTACTTACCGTACTTTTTTTTGCATAATAGCGATTGAGGAAAACTCTTATGAAGACAGGTTGCTAACGTAAAATGAAAAATTATCGGATGGTGTTAGGAGTCATAATCCTACAATATAGGAAGAGCCAGAGGGTCTTAAAGAAAATAAGATAAGATAATAAGTATTTACAAAAAACAGTGTTTACGTTTCCTTATACTCTACATTAATAGCTAGGATTACAAAAAAAAACTAAAAACTTTTAAATAAATAAAAAACCGACTTCCAAAATGAAAAGTGTATTTTTTTGGGAGTCGGTTGTTTATTTATTTATTACAAAATCCACAGGTCTCTAACATTCTGATCTTACAGCCAATTACGGGCGGCGGATTACGGTTTTTTTTAATTTTTTATTTCAATTTTAATTTCTAATATTTACCGGTAATTTTGGTTTAAAAACCAAACTATTGAACCGTTTTTGTGGACATTTCTATGGGACCAATCTGAAAGTATATCCTTTCAAATAAAAAAGAATTTTGCATAATCATAAATAAAGTTCCGAGGTAACAAACATAAAATAACAACCGAATTGAGAACCCCCTCTTTTTTTGAAGTCGGATAAAACACGAGACGCAAAGGAAGCATTTTGCTTATGAACTCCACATGCACTAGGTCGAGCCTGTCTTGTGGAGTCCATACTCCATGGGTGGTATTACCATTATAGTACGCCGCGTTGCGCATTATACCTATAGATTCATTTTTACAGTCGAGAGGCATATGAAAAAGCGTTGATTGTACGGGTAATTAAAACATTGTTTAGGTCGATCGATTTATATACGTTACATGCGTGGCCGCCATTTTGAAAATATATCAAAATGGCGCGACAGTAAGTATACCACGGACCTTCAAAGCCTTTTATAAGAGCGTTAACCAAATGATGTTGATGTAAATGGAGCCTTTATATGCCTACTAAATGCAAATTCAAGTAGGGCCGTGATACCTGTATTCGATAGTACATACCGAAACGAAACTAAAATTGTGTGTTCGATCAGGTTAAGCTACACTTGCTGCGGTTGGTCCGTGGATGGGTGACCATCTTCTCATACCAAGACCCATCCGTGCCTCGGAAAGCACGTTAAGCCGTAGCCGTGTCATTCGTGGATCTTTGACGGTCGTTACGCGTCGTCAAAAGCCCGAAAGTCTGACAGCCAGTCTTACCAAGGGCTATCGTATTATCCAATAACTGGGTTGTGGAAGTCAGATAGGCAGTCGCTCCATGTAAAATACTGGTATTCAGCTACATCTGGTTAGACTGGAAACCGACCCCAACATAGTTGGGAAAAGGCTAGGCAGATGATGACGAAACTAAAGTAGTTGCAAACAAAAATTAATGATTAAAATCTGTTCATAAATGACTAAGTTCTGGGGTAACATTCATACAAAAAAAAAACTACCGAATGCAGATTGAGAACCTTTTTTTGAAGCCGTTTAAAAAATCTAGAAAATTATGAAGGTACTGAAATCTTGGACCTGTTTTGAGCCTGAGGCAGAAAATGAACAATTTGATATTCAATAGATAATAACTATTTAGACAGTGACCAACCCTAGAGAACAAAGACCATGTTTTTTCTTTACTAGCTTCTTTCCTAGACTTCGCCCGGGTATAATTTATTGTTCCCGCGACCCACCCCGTCGCATCGCATCACCTGCCAACGCTATCACTGTTTTCACTTAGCTTTCTTTTTGCTCTAAGGATCATAGCGTAATGAAGATATGGAGGAATGAGGAACAGGGTGTAAAGTTCACTCATCCTCCATAGAAAAGGGAGGATCCTCCAATCAGACGGGTGTTGTGCTTGTGTCTGGCGGGCAACTGCCCAACGATGGATGTCGGGAAGTTTGTATGTATGCTAATTGCGCGGTAACTCCGCTTGCGAGATGCAGGATTTGCGTGACGTCAGTATGACGCGTTGTAGATACCGCTACAAAGATTTTTTCAAATCCAACTGGTAGATCCAGAGATTAGCGCGTTCAAACAAACGAACTCTTCAGCTTTATTATTAGTAAAGAAGATAGTAGTAGATAGTTATATGTAGATAAATTACATCATAGTACGAAACTAAAATTGTTAAAATAAATAAATACTGAAATCTCGGACCCATTTTCTTGCCCTGTAGTAGAAAATGAACAAGTAATATTCAATAGATAATTCTAATTAGTACAGAGAAGAACCCATAGAGTTTGCTCTTTTATTTTATCAAGGAGTATTTAATCGCTCATAATCAGCTTATAACGTTCCCACTGCTGGGACACAGGCCTCCTCTCTGAGAGAGGGAGTGGGCCGTAATCTACCATGCGGGCCCATTACGGGTTGGTATATATGTCACATGTATTCGAATGTTTGGTTCTAGGACATGCCGGTTTCCTCACGATGATTTCCTTCACCGTTTTGAGAGCAGAGGTGATGAATACACAAAGTAAAGTGTCTGTATGGGTTCGAACTTACGACCTACTCAAACTCAAAGCGTTTATTTCAAACAAACCAATTACAGGCACTTTTGAACTGTCAAGGGATCGGTCGGTCAGAAAGATGAAGCTAGTTGCCCATTCCAAAGCGTAGAAGGTACCTATGGAGAAGAACGGGCAAGAAACTCCACGGACACTCATTAAAATCAAAATAATATGGTTACAATATTGTAAGGAGCAGGGCGGGCGTTTTGGGGGGCTGTCTTTTGTAATTTTGACGTTGGAAAAGTTCTGATTCTGAGCCTAATTTTAATAGATGACTTTTGATTTTGATTTTTGCATGTCGCGGTACGGCTGCCTCCCTTCGCACTTCTCTGTATTCTCTCATTCTCTGCGAATTATAATCTGTGGTCGACATGAAGCCTTTGTGTTGTGATTCCTTTGACCTGTGCTACAATTTGTAATTTATTAATTGAATGTATAATATGTTAATTAAGTTTTAATGATTAACATGTTCCTAAAGTTACTTTACAAAATCATTTGCTGTAGGTTTCTATCTGCTAATTATTAAAGAAGGTAAATTGGGCAACTAGGTAGATACCTACATAGTTTTATGACTGGGCCAGCTACTTTACTCCCAAAATTGAGGGAGAAAATCTTCGGTGCCTAATTATCTTGTTCTTCTTCCTTTCGTGTCGATAATAATTAACAGTTCCACAGGTCGATCGGTTACGCAACCCAAGCGTCAACACATCGACCGGTCCTGCTGTGTTTCTCGCATCCGGCAGATTCTCTCCTAAGCGGATGCTTAATCCATAAGTACCTACTTCCATACTAAAAATTATAATTATAGTAAATTCGAAAGTTACTCTGTCTGTCTGCTAACTTTTCACGCTTTTACAGCTGAACGGTTTTCGATGGGTATAATACACCAGTGTGCCCGATAGCTCAAACTCAAAGCATTTATTTTAATTTAACCGACAGCCGCCGCCCGACGAGCCGTTTTTTTTTTACAGGCAAAGGCCAAATTACCAAAGGGTCGGGCAGTCAGTCAGAAAGTTGAGGCTAGTTGCCCATTTCAAAACGTAGATCTCTATGGAAAAAGACGCTCTTTTAAATCAATATATTACAAAATCATGGGTACTTACATTACTCTTGTTGCTTCTATATGTGACAAAAATGTACAAAATAAGATGAAGAAACTATTCAAAGTATAAGATTGAAAATAAGCCCTGACAGTTAGAGTCACCAGTCTCAACCGACGGCGCCCGTTCACGAACATGACGCGTGGATCAGCACCATCCAGCTCATTTTGTAGGGAACTGAATGATCCAACACACGCGCCATCATCACATTTAATCTGAAGTCCTAACCCACGTGGTTTACCTAAACCTCCCTAGGTTTAGGGCATAAGATATTTTATATCCCGAAAGTACGTTCCCGTGGAATAAATTCCATCCTCCACGCCGCGGGCAAAAACGCGAATGTTACCATCAAGGTCTATAAGTACCAATAATTTTCATCTCACGTCTTCCATAGCAGTTTCTACGTGGAACTAACATTATTGCCTATATAACTAAGATATAAACAGTATATATTAACGTTTGTGTGTCTTGCACAAGGTTGATCGCGGCTAGTCAACCTTGCTTCGAGTAAATAACGTCTTGAGTGATCGGCTTTATTCACAAGCAAGATTGTGGGTAGGTACACAAAAAATATGTGATTCATTTCTTTTTACTTTGATATGGCACAAAAAGAATGCCCCGGTTTCGCATCCGTTAGTGCCCTGATAACTCAGAATCAGCGGATAATTTTTTATCCCAAAAACCATTAAAAGTACATGCGTAAATTACAGTCACACTTACGATGTGCACACGGCTACACATCAAGCTATTCATAACCAGTATAAGCTGACTTCTGATTATACGAAAAACCTATACAATGCGAGGTCAGCTAAATCTGGAAATGTATAGCTTGATGTGTAGCCGTGTGTACAGTCAAAAGAAATCAAAATGGACTACTGTGCGAGACTCTTATACGTGTGCCACTGTGTGCGTTCGTGGATTTGTAATGTGACCACAATTTTCTCCCACAATCAGTAATATTTTATACATAATAGTAAAAATAAGAGTAGTTATGTATTATGATTATAACATAATATTCTAATTTTGGTGTTTAGTGGTGTGAGCTAATTTCGGGACATATTGTATACAGAGAGAGGTAGAGTTGTGTTAGTTTGGAATAGAACGAACGGGCAAGGTTTTTTTTTATTTACATATAAAAAAAGCGTTGTCCCACACTAGGAATCGTCGTGTCAGGAAAAGGAACGAGGAAAAATCGTCTTTCATTCATCCTCTCAACATGACTAAAAGATCGAAGCATACTCTTTCCAATTTTTGTGACTACATCTTCTTTTAAACCCTGGTTTTTTACCTCTTATTATATTCCCGTTTAATGACTTGGCAGATAATTTCATACATATTCGGTCAAAAATAAGATGACCTAGGTTGTGGCTATTCCATGTCGTTGCTCGAGCAGTCAGGCTCAAAGAGGTGGCACGCAGTATGCGCGTCTTTATGGAAGGACTTCCGGTCGCAGGATCGGTCGCACTTGGTGATAGGGCCCGCTAGGCATGGCGGGCTGATACAAAGAAGAAAGAAAGAAAATACATTTATTTGCGGCAAACATGACGCATAAAAAAAAAGAACAAACACACAAAAAAATAAAAAGTGGGGGGTAAACATGCGTCACATTCACGCAAAACGGCCATCGCTCAGCATAATGCTAAGACCCTATACGAGACAGAGCCCCAGCGCTGGTTACCAGACGGCGGTGCGGCGAATGTACAAAGTATCTACCGGGCCTTCGAGGCTTCGACTCATGGTACTAGAAGGAACAGTGGGGTTTTAGTCCGTAGGAGTCCGACATAACCCTCCGTTCTTCTCCGAGGGTATCCTTAAGGATTAACCCACAAAAAAAAAAAATGGAAGTTTCTATTCGCCGGACACCTATCTTGGTATCATGGTGTAGGACACCTCTTACCCTTGACAAGTGAACTGGTGATCGAAGTAAGTTTAATGATTTAATAGGATGTCATTCGTCACTTTGGTGACCGCCACACACAATAGGCCACAAAAAATATCAATAAAAACATCTTATGATCTCACTCTTAGCTATTCATGTAAGACTTGGGTATCTATTGTTTGTGTGGCATAACATGTAACATTCTTTATGATTCTCTAGATTCTACAGATACTTAACATAATCAGCCTATAATGTTCCCACTGCTGGGACACAGGCCTCCTCTCTTCGAGGAGTGGACTATTACCACTTGGGCTCAGTGCGGGTTGGTAGATGTCACATGTTTTTGAAGTATGTAGGTTGGTGTCATTATGTAGGTTCTAGGACATGCCGGTTTCCTCACGATGTTCTCCTTCACCGTTTTGAGAGCAGTGGTCATCATCTGCCTAGCCTTTTCCCAATTATGTTGGGGTCAGCTTCCAGTCTAATCGGATGCAGCTGAATACCAGTATTTTAAATGGAGCGACTGTCTATCTGACCTCCACAACCCAGTTACTGGGTGATACGTTACCCCTTGGTAAGACTGGTTGTCAGACTTTCCGGCTACTGACGACCCTTAACGAGAGCAGTAGTGGTGAAATTAAATAGGCAAAGTAAAGTGCCTGCCTGGGTTCGAACTCACGACCCGTAAGTTGGTGCCAATACCACTGGGCCACCACTGCTCTCTTTCTCATTTTACTCACAACATAAACATAATAATCACGCCTGTTTTCCTTGAAGGGTTAGGCAGAGGACCAGCCGATCGATTCTGTAAAAATCTCACCGTGAAAAGTTAGGTGAAGTGAGCTTAGAGTGAGCTGTCAATAGTGTCAATCTCTAGCATTAGTTGAGTCTAGCACTAGAATGACAGCTCACTCCACGCTCACTTCACCTAAGTTTTCACGGTGAGATGGTTACAGAATCGCACTGCTGAACATAAACGAAATAAAAGGAGTATGTAAGGATCATAACAGGTGGCGGTCTGCCTACCCCCCATGGGAGGGAGGTGCGAATTTATGTATGTAAAATATATCTCACACATACATGTATTATTCGCCGAATGGTTAGGCAGAACCGCGAGGTAACTAATCTGCATTTGCGACATATTCGCCAAAAATGTAAACAAAAATGAGTTTATGGAAAAATAACTTTAATTCCTACACAATAAAGTTCAGTTTACGCTACAACTTCAAACATTTTACTAACTTTTTTAACTAACTGTGCATAGTCACTCTGAATAACGTCAATTTGAAACAAATAAAATTTGAATATGCGTAAATAAGCTACCTTTGGCACGCCTAAATAGTTACGCCTCAAGTTACATCATTATCAAGAAAAGAAACCCCATTGTCAAGAAATCCTAATGGATAAACCCAAAAACACTTTGGACAACCTGGGTGGGAATTGAACCCAGGACCTAAACGCTCAGCAGTCACTCTTGCGACCTCTAGACCAGCAAAAAGGTTAACAAATGCCATCAATAACACGCCTCTTCAATGGTAGGTACGGTACACACGGCTACACAAGCTAAGCATTCCCAGTTTTAACTGACCTTACATTGTATAGGTTTTTCGTACAATCAGAAGTCAGCTTATACTGGAATGTATAGCTTGAAGTGTAGCCGTGGGTACAATCGATTTGAATCCGATAACCTCTCGAATCTCTCATATCGAATTATTGATCGCTGTTACCTCCTTATGTGAATTAATTCATCAAAACTATAGTCAGATTTCATGAGCCAACGACACTATAAGGGTCTGGGTAACGTACAGGAGGGTTCAACGTCTTACCTTTACCCTTGAAGGTAAATGATGATCGATGTCATTTCGGGCTGCTATTTAAGGAGGGTAAATAAGGGTTGACGTGGACAGGTGAAAGGACCGAGTGAATGGGAATAGCTAAGTGAAGTCAATAATACTTGGGAATAAATCATTATCAGCTGTTTTCTATGAGTTTGTTTGTTCAAACAAACAAACTTCTTAAAATTACGAGAATCGCCCCTCGGATCTCAGCGACATTAATAAAAAAATGTAAATTAAATTAATTGTAAGCTAGAGTTTTTTTTTGACAAATTGAGACGGAGATTAGAAGGCAAACATTCTTAAAAATACGGAAATTGCCTCGCAGATGTCTATGCTAAATATTTTTTTTTATCTAAACGACCTTTATTGCCGACTGTACCAAATCTTATCGAGAGCCAGACTTTTTAATTTAGCATAAGCATAATTAGCCGATAATGTTGCCACTGATGGGGGGACACACAGCCACAGACCTCCCTTCAGTGAGAGAGGGTGGGCTTTAATCCACCACGCAGGCCCTGTGCGGGTTGGCAGATGTCACCCACCACGTCTTCGAAATTTTACCAAAGCCAGCTTCACTAAGAAACCATTTATCCGATCTTTACAATTGAAACAGACAAAGATTTCTTTAAAATCTAATTAGTTTATCAATAACTGGGTCGAATTTAATTAACAGTAATTACGTAGGTCTGATTGTTTAATTTTTCTACTTAATTGATTTTTGATAGCTTCCAATTAAGTGCGCGTGTGCCTACGTGACATGGGACACAGCTACCTTGTAATTAATGATTTTGATAATTTGCTGTACTTTTTGTTGAACCATCAACATTTTATAGTTCCGTACCCAAAGGCTGCCAACGGGGACTCTATTACTAAGGCTCTGGTGTCTCTCCGTCCGTCCATCTGTCTGTCACAGGGCTGTATCTATTGTACCGTAATCGGTAGACACTTCAAATTTTCACAACGTGTACTGCTATGGCCGCTATAACGACAAAATACCGGCCAAGTGCAAGTCGGACTAGCGCACCTAGGGTTCCGTACAATTTAAAATTATTAAAAATATTTTTATTATGATTATGATGTAACCAAAAATTTACGGTTTTCACAATTTTTCCTTTATCTGTGCTATTGTATATAAGACGTTGCTTCGTACCAAATTTCAAGATTCTGAGTTCACGGGAAGTACCCCGTAGGTTTTGATTTCCTTGCGAGTGTCGAAAATTTGCGGATAAACAGCTGTATCTTTTGATTGCGTTGGCTTAGAGGTTTGATTTTTTCACAGCTCCAAGGGTCAGTAGACCTGAGTATTTGATATTAATTCCAGCTTGATAACTCCACGCGTTCCTGAGAAAAAACGTCTTGACAAGACAGACAGACTGACGGACAACATAAGTTATCCTTTAAGGGTTCCATTTTTTCCTTTCGAGGTACGGAACCCTAAAAATTACTTAACACCCTCCAAACCATAGATCCTTACATTATTATGACAATTTTATAACTTGACATGCCTAATAATATGCTTTTTGACATTGTTAATTCGTTTCAAACTACTGCATGAATTCTCTTTTTTGTTTTAATTTTTATAAATAAGTTTACTATAACTTTAACTCGGATTTTGTATGCTTATCGGCGGAACATGGTTTGTGCACTTGACATTTTATATTGAAAAACACCTGTAATCACCTATGTTCTCAAAATAAAAAAAACAAGAACGTATTTTTTTTAAATAATTATGTTGTGTTCATTATTGTCCCCTCGTGTGTGAGTCCGACTCGCACTTGACCACACCTTTTTATAAAAAGTTTCCGTGCACGTTTGTAGTTGTACTAGCTTTACCTAACGCTCCATATAAACAGTAGAACAAACACACACACACACATATACCATGTTTTTTACATTCCTATGCATGTACCCAACAATAGCATCTCTTATGTATGAAAGAAAACATGTTGCGACGACCTCAATAAACCAGGGGGTCTACTCCGAAGTACTATCGGCCGAATGTTCGGCCGTTTCCTGCTACGAAGTTACTATTTGGTTCGGTTGGTCCCGATCCTACACTCCTACACTCTTTCGAATATTGACTATGGTCCCGACCCAAATGAGCCGATCCGAACTTTTTTCGTATTTTTCAATAATATTCGGTTCGGCCATGTGTCGGTCCGATCCGAACATTCGCACTTAGCACTTCGGAGTAGACCCCCAGGCTACAGGCAGAAAGGCTATGAAGAATCAATGAAAAGTAAAGGAAAGAAAAAAAATGAAGTAAAATAAGTAGAAGGAAATTAAAGAGATGCATCTGAACATAGACATAGGTATATCTAGGTAGGGATTGCTGCATCCAGAAATCAAGTTAGAACCTAACCACGGTAATATAGATATTCCCCTTTATTCATAAACGTTGCTTAAAGTTAAGCAGTGATTAGCGACTGTTTAACCATACGTTTTTGACGTTTAAACGTTACTTAACTTTAGTCATCGTTTATGAATAAACCCCAATATTACCGTGACATAACCCACGAACCTTCTTGCATTTACTACCGAACTCTATTGACTGTTGAAGAACAGTTTTCCTTCGTATCGCATCATAATTTCCACGAAAACACAAAAATATTCCATTCAAAACACGATCGCCCACCAATCCAATTACAGGCCTCGTCGCGCACCACTTAACCTGACAGCCACGCTGCCGACGACACGCGACACAACTGCTCACGTGGCCACCCACGTGCTGAGTGACCTTCTAGTCCAAATTGCACTGTCATAGCTACGGCTGTGGATGACAGGATGCTGTGTTTGAAGATACATAGGTATTTTGAGACTGATCTAGCCAAGCGTAGACTCTATAGATTACTAATTTACTAGCTGTAGCCCGCGACTTCGTCTGCGATTCAGAATGATAAGTATGAATAGCCTACGTCCTTCTCCAGCGGGGTATTTGCGTAACACACTATCAGTAACAATGTCTTACATTTCGACAGTTCAACAACATTCATTGCGTTATTTACGCTGTTGAGCAGACCAATTTTTCGACCATATGAAGCAATGGATTATCAATATGCTTCAAAATTATGCAGATTGTGATTGATAGTGTGTTACGCCTGTGTCTAATTTCATTTATTTATTTATGTACACACATATAAAACAGACAAGAAAAAACAGCACAGAAAAATAGGTACAGAGGTAACGCTCAAGTATAACGACCGGTTGATTATAATATAGTGTATTTATACATGAAAAGGTTGAATGACATACAAAGTTACATTCGCATCCTAACTGTAATATAATATTATAAACGCGAAAGTGTTTGTTTGTTTGTTACGCTTTCACGCTAAAACTGCTGAACGGATTTGTACGAAATTTAGTGCATGAGTAGACCATGATATGGAAAAGGACATAGGACTTAGGAAATAGGACTTCCCGCAAAGAAAATTGGCCTATGATGAAATCTGAATAGATCGCGTAGGCCGATTTTCTCAGCAGGAAGATTAACATTTAGAGATTAACGATAAGTAAATACCTATGTACAGTCACGAGCACCAATATGTCAACACTTGGCAACTTTCAATTGCGATTTTTTCGTGAAATAACGAATGCAACGTTGAAATACGACACATTACATAAACCTATGGGTTCGAAAATGCTATGTTCGTAACAACATAAAATTTCGTTCAAAAATAAAGGAGTAAATCGCTTTTGAATAAAGCCGAGTGTATACATACTTTTGCTCGTGACTGTACATGTACTTATCGTTAATCTCTAAATGGTTTTGGGAAAGCCCTTTGATTGTACGCATTCTATGACACTGTACACTACACGGAATATCGTATCAAACAGAACCATCCTCAAGTCGCACGCTTAAAATCTGCAAACAACAGTATTTGTCCCTGAAGATGAACTCTATGTGCATTATTCATAAGGAAGATAGTGCCATGCTTGTACTTTTACTTCAGGAAACAGTAAAGGGTGGGAGGAGGATGAATAGAAAATATTATCTATAGTAATATTATCAATACGAAAGTAACTCTGTTTGTCAGTTTTTTTTGTTATATTATATTTTTTTTAGTAAAAAGCATTGTGACATTACAAACAGACACTTCAATTTTATTTATTTGTATAGATAAATAAAAGTACTTATTGAAATCACAGTAAAGGCAGGAACTGGCAGACGGTTTAGAGGACATAGTCATAACTTATGCAAGATCGGAGTCTAACCGTAGCGGAATCTGTCAATCAATCAATCCAAGATGATTACAATCTGCAATCAGAACGCGTCGTTGCATGGCTTGCTGCCAAACCTGATAGTTCCGTCCTGAATTTAATTTACTTCGTTACAGTAAATAACTAAAGTAGAAGCACGTTTATTACGCTCACTAAAGACCTCGGCTACACTTCCTGGGATGCAGATTAGCTATGATGATTTGTAATTGAAATCACTAGTGGCTGCTGCAGATCGATGAGGTTGGTCCGTGGATGTGTCACCGTCTTCACATACCAAGACCTCTCCGTGCCTCGGCAAGCACCTTAAGCCGTTGGTCCTTGCTGTCATTCGTGGTTCTTTGACGTGGTCGTTACAAGCCCGAAAGTCTGACCAAGGGGTATCGTATTACCCAGTAACTGGGTTGTGGAGGTCAGATAGGCAGTCGCTCCATGTAAAACACGTTACACTTCCTGGGATGTAGATTAGCTATGACTTGAAATTGAAATCATCAGTAGCTGCAGCCAATGGTCTGCGTAAAATATTATATTAGGTATTGTAGTGTATTGACTAAAGTGTTGGTTGTCTCATGCGCTATGTCACGTGTCAGTCGCGCTAGGAGTAATAGTGTTCTGTGGTCGCGCCCTGTATAATCTATGGGTCGCGCTCCGGCAGTCTATGGCAGAGGAGTTGTGAAGTGCGATGGTATGCGTGTTGTGGTGTTGGTGAGCCGTAAAATACTCCAAAAGGCAGGACAATACATGTGGCGACGAGGACAAAAGTGAGTACACAATAATAATAACCATTTAAAGAAAAAAAAAAGATGGAAAGATAGTTACTTAGGTGATAAAATGAAGTAAACAAGTTGCGTCATTCTCAAGGTACCCTTATTATTATGATTGTTAAAAAACGTTAGTTATTGATACCAATACAGTTGCTTATCGGCATAAATAACGACTGTCGAATATTTTACCAACATTTTGAAGTGTTTATTCATAGTTTTGGGTTTAGTAAACAACAAACCTTTAAGAAATTAAATGAAAAACATATTTAGATTGACTACCTACCTTTATGCGATATTAAAGTACGAGTAGGTAATTGTTTTTGGTTGTAAGGATAATTTTGCTTGTGTTTAGTTACCTATCCAGGTACATAGCAAGAGTTACAATAAAACCGTTGACCATTAAGTCGGTACCTACCTAACTCACGCAGATTAGAATTGCTCTGCTTCACTAAATTGATGCAAAACTGTGTGTGTGACTAATGAGATACAAGTGTTTACATACACTGAGCAGATTAAAATCTGATCATTAAATTGATATTACCTAATTAAATAAAAATAGTACATAATAAGTTCATGAGGTACATACACTAAGCAGATTAAAATCTGATCATTAAATTGATATAATTAAATAAAAAATTGTAACTAATAAGTTTATGAGGTACATAGGTACACTAAGCAGATTAAAATCTGATCATTAAATTGATATTAAATAAAAACTGTACATAATAAGTTATGAGGTACCTACACTAAGCAGATTAAAATCTGATCATTAAATTGATACATTTGTAGATATAAACAACTAAGTATTAAAAATATAGCGGATAAAAGTAATCTGATCATTAAATTGATACGAGAGAGAAAACGTGTTCAATACAAACACATAGCAGATGATATCTATCTGAATCATTAAATTGATTATTCCAGGTCGCCCAAAGATGTCACTCCTTTCATTGGAAAAGTTCGACTGTAACGGTGAATCTACCTCGGTGGGTGTACGATGGGAGCGATGGAAACGAGCATTATATATATATTTGGAAGCGTCCAACATTGATAAAGACATAAAGAAAAGGGCCTCCCTTCTACATTTTGGTGGTTTTGATTTGCAAGAAGTGTTTTACAACGTTCCTGGAGCTAATATCGAACCAAGTGAAGGCGTAGACGTGTTTAAAGTAGCAATATCAAAACTAGATTCCTACTTTGCACCGAAACAAAGCAAAATTTACGAGCGCCATACATTCAGGCTTCTCAAACAAGAACCTGACGAAAAATTCGAAAAATTCCTTGTGAGACTGAGAAAACAAGCTGATAAATGTCAGTTTGCTGAACGAGATGAAAACATTATCGACCAAATAACGGAAAAATGTTACTTACCCGAACTGAGGAAAAAGATACTACAGATTGGAGATGAAATTACATTAGACCGAGTTATCACAGAAGCAAACACACTAGAAGTGGTAAATAAACAGTTAGAAGAATTTAAAAATCCTACAAAATCAAATGGAAATGAGGAAGTTAATAAAGTGGATAGTAGATATAAAAGAAATTTTGATAAACCAAAGAATGTACAACATGGATGCGGTAGATGTGGTAATCCCAGACACGCTGCATATGATGCCAAATGCCCAGCAAGAGATAAAGAATGTCTAAAGTGTGGTCTTAAGGGACATTTTAGACAATATTGCAAAACTAGACAAACTTTGAAGAGAAAAATAGAAAAAGAATATAGTCATGAACGAAAGAAAGGTCGAATCGATAAAGAGAAGAGTGAAGTAAATCAAGTGCGTGATTCTCCAAACAAGATGGTACAAAAAGAAGAAGAAATCGAGTATGTCTTTCACATTGATGATGATGTCGAAATTGACTGCACTATTGGAGGAGTAGAAACTAAGATGTTGATTGACTCGGGCTGTAAGCACAATTTGATTACTGAAGCAACCTGGGAACTATTTAAGAAAAATAAAATTAATTTGTACAATCAACATCCAAATCCTAATGTATCATTTATGGCTTATGGTAGTACTACACCACTAAAGATAAAAGGATCATTTGAAGCTCGGATACAAATAGGACTAAAATCAGAAAACTCAACTTTCTATGTTGTTATTGATGGCACGAGAAATCTCTTGGGAAAGACTACTGCAATATCATTAGGCGTACTGAAAATCGGATTGAATGCGGAGGTTAATCAAGTAGATATAGAAAAATTTCCCAAATTCAAAGATGTGATAATCCATTTACCGATTGATAATTCAATTCCACCCGTGTCACAACCTTACAGGTACTGATTTAATTGTTATAAATAAAAAATAAAAAAAAATGTTTTTGATACCCTTAAACTATGTGAATTAATTATGTTGCTCTGATTATCCATTAAAACATTATTACTCATTAATTACTTTTGGTCATTTCATTTTTAGAAGGATCCCGATACCTTTAGAAGCAAAAATAGAAAACAAAATTGAAGAGCTTAAACAAAGGGATATTATAGAACCAGTAGTAGGTTCTTCTAAATGGGTATCTCCCGTAGTGCCGGTGTTGAAAGGAAATGGAGAAGTACGTCTTTGTATAGACATGCGTCGAGCTAACGAAGCCATCATACGTGAAAATCATCCATTACCGACAATGGATAAGTTGTTACCTAAAATGAAAAATGCAAAAGTTTTTACAAAATTGGACATAAAAGACGCATTTCACCAAATTGAAATACATCCGGTTTCGAGACATATTACCACCTTCATAACCAGTAAAGGTTTATTCAGATACAAGAGACTTATGTTTGGCATATCGTGTGCTCCAGAAATCTTTCAGAAAACATTAGAGCGCATGCTTTTAGGCTGTGAAGGGGTAGTAAATTACATCGATGACATTTTAATACATGGAAAGGACTTGTATGAACATGATTCGCGACTAAAGAAAGTAATGTCTGTTCTGAAAGATAATAATGTAGTTATAAGAAACGACAAATGTTTTTTCAGGATGAGGAAAGTGAGTTTTTTAGGACATGAGTTGTCAGCAGAGGGAGTTAGGCCACTGAAGAAGTACATTTCCACAATAAAAGAATTTAGAGCGCCCAGAACAACTGGAGAACTACAAAGTTTCTTAGGCCTGGTTAATTACGTGAGCAAATGGATCCCAAGCTATGCAACAGTCACAGAACCTCTTAAAACACTGCTGCGAAACAAAAAAGGAGATCGAACCGATATTGCAGAACACTGGGGACCAGAACAACAGCGATGCTTTGAGTCATTGAAGGAAATCATGACAAATATATCTAGTTTAGGGTTTTACGATGTAAACGATCGTACGATAGTCATAGCAGATGCCAGCCCAGTGGGTTTGGGTGGAGTATTAGTGCAAATCAATTTTGAAGGCGATCCCAGGATTATTGCATATGGTCACAAAACTCTGACTGACTGTGAACGCCGCTACTGCCAAACAGAGAAAGAGGCGTTAGCCCTCGTATGGGCAGTAGAACATTTTCACATATTCCTCTATGGGAAAGAGTTTGAACTTATAACAGACCACAAACCGTTGGAGGTTATATTTGGTACTAAATCCAAACCATGTGCTAGGATAGAGAGATGGGTTATGCGCCTACAATCGTACGACTATAAAGTAGTTTATCAACCGGGAAAAACCAATATCGCAGATTCGTTGTCTAGACTCAGTAAAGATGCAGAAAAACCTCTAATACAGTTAAAAGACAATCACATATGCCAAATTGTAGATTTTGCCCGTCCTCGGGCCGTTTCCCTCAAAGAAATAATAGATAGTTCAATGAACGATCAGGAAATTTTAAACGTGAAAGAAGGTTTGTATCACAACATATGGAACGACGACGTGAAACTATACAAAATATTTCAAAATGAACTGTGTTTCCATGAGGGTATATTATTGAGAGGAACAAGAATTGTGATTCCCTCAGCAATCCGTAAAAGAGTTTTAGATGCAGCCCATGAGGGACATCCTGGTATCGTGTCGATGAAGGCAAGACTTCGAACAAAAGTTTGGTGGCCTAGATGCGACAGAGATGCCGAAAATATCGTGAAAGCGTGTAAAGGATGCACTCTCGTATCTGCACCAGGTCCACCAAATCCTATGAAACGGCGTGAGTTGCCAGAAGGGCCCTGGATTGATATCGCGATTGATTTGATGGGTCCTCTTCCAAGTGGTGACCACTTATTTGTTGTAGTAGACTATTACAGCAGATATAAAGAAGTGAAGATTTGTCGCAAAATCACCTCTACAGAAATTGTAGCAAAACTTAAAGAAATTTTCAGTCGATTAGGAAACCCAATTTCAATAACTGCAGATAACGGAAGACAATTCATCAGCGAAGAATTTAAATCGTTTCTTACAGAAAGAAACATCACTCTTTTCAATACAGTGCCATACTGGCCACAACAAAATGGAGAGGTCGAACGACAGAATCGTGACATACTTAAACGACTAAAAATAAGTATAGCTGAAAATAAAGACTGGAAGGAGAGTTTGCTAGACTATTTAACTATGTACAATAGCACACCACATTCTGTTACTGGAAGAACCCCATCAGAACTTTTCTTCAATAGAAAATTTAGAGATAAATTACCTATGGTTAGTGGTACAATGGAGAGCATATCACAGGATACTGAGGTTAAGGATAGGGATCAAGAAAGAAAAGAAAAGGGAAAGGAATATGGAGATAGGAAACGGAAGGCTGAAGAATGTAATTTAACACCAGGAGATAAAGTCTATATCAAAAACATGAATAGAGAAAATAAATTAAGCTTGGAGTACAATCCAGAAACACACACAGTTGAAAATAAGAAAGGAGGAGATATCACTGTTCGAAATGATGAGACTGGTCAAATTCGTAGAAGGAATGTAGTGCATTTGAAAAAAATTCAAGGAGAATGGAGTGAATGAAATGGACGTTGAAACCTAACCACATTTCCCCTAAATAATGTTAAGTTTTGATTTACCTTTATTGATACATCAAGTATATTTGATTAAATTTGAAAACAAATAAATATTAATCACACTTGATGAAAACCTCATTACATACATAAATAATTTCTTTTAATTTAGATTTACTAATAAACAGACAATTAATAAAAAATAATCAAAACAAAAAAGGGATGTAGTGTATTGACTAAAGTGTTGGTTGTCTCATGCGCTATGTCACGTGTCAGTCGCGCTAGGAGTAATAGTGTTCTGTGGTCGCGCCCTGTATAATCTATGGGTCGCGCTCCGGCAGTCTATGGCAGAGGAGTTGTGAAGTGCGATGGTATGCGTGTTGTGGTGTTGGTGAGCCGTAAAATACTCCAAAAGGCAGGACAATACAGGTATGTATATTACACGTCTTTAAAAAGTTGAAAAAATGCATAACTCAGCATAATGTCCTCATTTTTTAATTCGGTTAAAAGTTTCGACTGACTGCGTATAGCATGAATGTCTGAACTAAGTAACAAGTAAAAATGAAGAAGAACATTGAAAATATCAGACAGCTCGTAGTTGCTAATTCTTCCGTTCATTCCCCTGAAGGTCCAAAACGATCAAAAACATGGCAAAAATGAAATTGATTGTATTTTTGACTGATTGAGAATAGAATGCGAACGTTCCTAAAAATTCGGGCATTGCCCCTGGCGGTGTCAATTCGGTGGTGTCAGGAACATCTTCTCCGAGGTCGATGGCAAAAAATAGATAAGTTAGAGGTTAAACTTCTTGTTTATCCAAGAATTCAGCAACGCTAACACCCTTTTCTGATAAATGATTTTATTTTGTAAGTAGATTTGGACAAACACTTTTACACGTCAATCATATTTTAAAAACTAGATGAGGTCGGCGTTTCCTATCTAGTCAGATAGGAAACGCCGACCTCATCTAGGTTTAGTCTGAGAAGAAAGGCCGAAACAAACTCAGAGGTCACAGTCTATTTTAAGGTCCAAACATAATCTTGGTCAGATCATAAGAAGACCATGTCGATCGATCGTCTGAGATGGTATTTTGAGGAAAGAACCATACAGATTAGGACGTCAGTGCACTCATTTGTCATAAATCGTGCAGCTCAACTCAAAACTTAAGGAGCTCAACGATCCGACGAACAATACCAAAGAAAGGACATTTGGGTAGGCCACATAAATTACTCAAACTGCCAGACCATGACAAAATTAACAGAACAGAGAAAAATAAATATAAATAGAATAACCTACATTGACTTCACAGAACGTTCAAACAGAACGTTCACAGTCGGATCCCAGTCTTATTGTATCAAAAATACCTCTAATTTCCCTTCATTTTCCAACAATTTTGAAATTGATTGTCGCTGAGATGAGATTGCGACTAGATTTTGAACATTTTTTTATTACAGGAATTGGCCTTCAGATCAACGAGCTTCTGACATATATGGAGTATGTATGCAAAGACTTCAAAAACGCGATCGTTAATCTATTACGTTTTCCCGCCTAAACGCATCCATTAGTGAGAAAATGGCGCCAACACCGTCACACGGCGTCAAGTCGTCACGCCGTGCACAACCGCGGTAATTACTTACACAAAGTACGTCCTAGTTCTCTCAAGATTGTGTGAGAAACTGAACACGGAAACATTAGAAGGACGCTGTGAGGAAAAGTCGGCTAAAGTAGGCCTGAGTGACTGGATTTGGATCAAGGTTTTAAGGAGACATACCTAACCTTCTAAAGACGTATTGGTCTTAAACTGACGATGACGGTTCGTTTACGTAAGCTAGGAAACTGTCAAATTTTCCAAGTCAACCTTGAACCTAATACTTTAGCGATAAAGTTGAAAAACAAATTTGACAGATTGTAGTAGCTTGATGTGCTGGCGTCTTTACATACAAACAATAAGGTTTATCTAACGCGGACAAAAATAATTCGTTAATTAAAAAGTTTAACTGTCCATTTACATATGTAATTGTAACTGCTTTGCTATTTATTGTAGCAATTCGCATTATAAAAACTTGCATTAACCTAGTAATGCATCTTTTCAAAATGTCGGCCGTTGTAACCGCCATTTTGTAACCATCTCTGAAGTAGTTCATACTCAACAACAAGGAGCAATAATTATTGATAACTGTAACTAAAAATTAATTAAAATCTGCCTAGCCTTTTCCCAACTATGTTAGGGTCGGCTTCCAGTCTAACCGGATGCATCTGAATACCAGTATTTTACATAGAGCGACTGCCTATCTGACCCCGACAACCCAATAAGCGGGTAACACGATACCCCTTGGTAAGACTGGTGGTCAGACTTGGGCTTCTGACTACCCGTAACGACTGTCAAAGAACTACAAATGACAGCCAACGGGGTAATAGCGTAACACACTAACAGCAGGAATTGCTGTCATTTTGACAGTTCAACAATACTCATTGCGTTATTTACGTTGTTGAGCGGACAAATTTTTCGAACATATGAAGCAATGGATTAGCAGTATCCTTCAAAATATGCTCCCAAAAGCTAAACGTGCTTTCCGAGCCACGGAGAACATAAAATCAGAAAAATAACGCCTATTAACCATTATAGAACCCAGACACAGATATATAATCAGTCAATCACGTTATAAACTACTGACGGAAGTGACATTATTACACTTGTTTTACCTTTACGAGTCTAGCCTAGAGCCGCAATTAATTGCAAGAATGTGGGGACAATACCATTTTATACCACGCTTGTTCAATGTATTTGGCGATGTAGCCGAGTAATGGCAGGGTTAACTTTAATAGTATGTTGGACATTAAATAAAAAACTGATTCGCCTCGTTGCCTGGTCTAGTTATCGCAAGCACTACTGCTGAGCACGAGGTCTTGGGTTTGATTCCCAGGTCGTGCAAATTTTTATTGGGTTTTTTCATCGGGGATTTGTCAGTAGCAGCTCGGAGTGTGTTACATGGGACTTAAACACAACTGGCGAAATGTGGGTGTACTAGCTGATGCACATCTCACCACGTCTCAACCTTCGGGGAAATACAGGCGTTATGTTATGTGACATTAAATAAAGCCTTATGACTTAGCAGTAGATTCGCAGGTTTCGTTCAATTCAGAATCTTCTGACGAGAATATTAAGACTCCGATTTATGGTTATCTTTACTCATATCTTTATCTTGTGTGGGACGCCCCCCAGCTAGATGGACGGACGACCTAAAGAAGGTGGCTGGGATGGACTGGATGTGGAAGGCGGAGGACAGGGTGTTGTGCCGGATCCTAGGAGAGACTTATGTCCAGCAATGGACTGCGATTGAGTCATAATTATGTGGTTAAAGCCGGTGATTTGTTAAGAAGAAGATTCAAAAGATCAACACCCTGTCCATTGCGTGAGACACTTTCAATCACAGTTTGAGGGTTTTTAAGGAAATTCCTAATCCATTGCTTCCATAATCAGCCTATAATGTCCCCACTGCTGGGCCACAGGCCTCCTCTCGGTGAGAGGGAGTGGACCATAATCCACCACGCGAGCCCAGTGCGGGACTCGAATTTTTGGTTCTAGGACATGCCAGCTTCCTCACGATGTTTTCTTTCGCCGTTTTGAGAGCAGTGGTGATGAAATAATTTACACAAAGTAAAGCGCCTGCCTGGGTTCGAACCTACGACCTACAACTCGTAAGTCGCAGCCGTCACCACTGGGCCACCACTACCCTCCCTCCATTGCTTGATAGACTTGCAATCCATTGCTTGATAAGATT
Source organism: Apamea crenata (assembly GCA_949629185.1). Classification (NCBI taxonomy): domain Eukaryota; kingdom Metazoa; phylum Arthropoda; class Insecta; order Lepidoptera; family Noctuidae; genus Apamea; species Apamea crenata. The sequence continues at coordinate 4,553,615 of OX451375.1, forward strand.
GAATAATTCGTCTACTCAACAACGTTAATAACGCAAATGAACTTGACTGAACTGTAAAAGTGAAGGGCATTGCGATCGATTGCAATTTTATGTGTGTTACGCAATTGCCCCACTAAATGGCTACCCCAGGATACCAAAGAATGTATTCTCTCTCAAAGAAGTTCTTATTCTCCGTGTCCCTGGCACGACTGTCTTTTAAATCTAGTTTTCCCAAAACTTTGCCACTTCCACGGCGTTGTCAGTGGCAACGTTGTCACTTTGACTGCATGTTTTGGCACATACACACGGCAGTAGGGTGTGATTGTGGAGCTATGTCACAAACTATGCTCTAACTCTAACTATCCTGCCCTCTGAGACCCAAAGAAGTTCTAAATCTCCGAGACTTTTTAAAACACAGAACTTGTATTTTCAAGTAGGTACATGTTACTGTCTAAGTCTTCGCATAATTTAGGACTAAATTAGGAGTCGTCACTCCTAAAGTCACGTAACGTTATCTCCTTATTTCTATCTTGTAAGCAAAATCCGGCCAAGTGCGAATCGGACACGCATACGAAGGGTTTCGCTACCAATCAACGCAGAAAAAAACACGTTTCACGTATCTCATCGAGACCTCATTTATTTATTTTCAACTAGCGGACCCGGCAGACGACGTCCTGTCGGGAAAAGCAGCGCCACCTACCGGATCCAATTGTGTATACAAACCTTTTCCTGACAATAACAAACACAAAAAAAAGAATAATCCAATTTGGTGCAGTTGATCGGAAGTTATGCGCGTACATACATTTCAGTGATTCATTTTTATTTATACATATAGATTGTTTGTTGTTACAGCGGCAATAGAAATACACACTCTGTGAAAATTTCAACTTTCTACCTATTACGGTTCATGAGATACAGACGGACGAACGGAGGGACAGCGCAGGCTTGGGATCTGTTGGCACCCTTTGTGTACGGGACCCTAAGAACGGGGAAAAATTGCACCTCAGATTTAAAATAGCGATGGCCGATTGTCGGTAGACTCTACGATGTCATGCAAGCGACGGGGAGGCATAATGATGATGATTTGCTGAATACGTGAGAGATATATGAACATGTGACATGTAGGGGGGGCTGGAGATTTATGACATTGCTGGTTTCTAACCCAGTTTCTTACTTCATTTCACCCTTTCACTGTCACCCTTTGTAAAATTTCTATATTTATGTCTGTAATTTATATGAACATAATAAAAATAAATAAAAAAAAATATTTTCAGAATACCAGGGCCCATAATGTTAAATACAAAAAGAACTTAAAAAACTATGTTAGTAGGTACAAAAAAAATAATAATAAAGAGTAATAATGAATACAGTAAGAGTAATATGAAAACAGTCTAAATAATGATGGTGAAGAAAATGATGCTAACAATAACCAAACCTGCGAAGTAATTGCGTAACAGATAACAATAGCAATGACTTTTATTTTGACAGTTCAACAACATTCATTGCGTTATTTACGTTGTTGAGCTGACAATTTTTCGAACATATCAGGCAATGGATTAGCAATGAGTATCGTTCAAAATGATTCAGATTGTGATTGAGTGTGTTACCCAGTTAGGGTGATAAAATAGAATAGACATATATTTTGCAATGATAATATGCTGATTAGGAAATGCTCGTTCCTTCTTAACGTTCACCGGACCGGCTCGGAGAGGAGTAAAGTACATTCTTATCGCGTTTAAAAAAGAGTTTTCGGTCATTGAAATAAGGTTGATTTTTTCATGTCACTGCGCGTTTGGTCGGCTCTTAAACACTCTTAGGCTCTACTCACGTAAAAAAAAAGTGACATGAAAAAATTAACCTTATTTCAATCACCAAAACTCTTTTTAAACGCGATAAAAATGTACTCTCCTCTCCGAGCCGGTCTGGTGTGAACGGACACTAATGAGTAGAGCCTTGCAGTCGGAGGTGGGGACAATTACAGGCTAGTATAACATTTAATATTCTAGCTACCATACGATAGACTACGGGTACAACGGAAAGTAGGCCGAATTAGCGAACCTTACAAACAGCCCGATTCAAACTTTACGGCGGTTTTGAAGTGCGCTTCTCGCTGCGCAGTAACTCACCCCCCACCCCCGCTGACACATGAATTTGTTACTGCGCAGCGACTCGCCTCATGTTCCGAGCCGCCATAAAGTTTGAACAGCACCCTAATGGCGTAACACACTATCAATCTCAATCTGAATCATTTTGAAGGATATTGCTAATGGATTAGCAATTATATTATATAGCTACATATGTTCGAAAAATGCGTCGGCTCAATAACGTAAATAACGCAATGAATGTTGTTGAACTGTCGAAATGAAACCCGTTGCTACTGAGAGTGTGTTACACAATTACCCGCAGGGCTGTAGTACCATACGATTAAAGGTACATTAGGAAGGTTAGTCGAATTTGCGAATCATACAAACTAACTCATCATCTGCCCAGCCTTTTCCCAACTAAGTTGGGGTCGACTTCCAGTCTAACCGGATGCAGCTAAATACCAAAATGTTACATGGTGCGACTGCTTATCTGACCTCTACAACCCAGTCACTGGCTAATATGATACTTCTTGGTAAGATTGGTTGTCAGACTTTCGGACTTCTGAAGACCCGTAACGACTGTCAAAGATCCACGAATGACAACCGGGACCAATGACAAGTGGCAACGTGCTTTCCGAGGCACGGAGGGGTCTTGGTATATGAAGATGGTCACCCATCCACGGACCAACCACAGCAAGCGTAGCTTAACCTGTTCGATCGACCCGTGCGACTGTTATTACTTAGCCACAAACCACTGCAACCATACATACTAACAGTTTATTATCTACTTTTTAATCAGTTAACCAAGCGAAGTAATAATAATAACTGATAACGGTATATTTTCGGACGCCATTATTTGATTGGCAGTTTTGTGGTCAGCTTATCACTAAATGTAAATGTAGGTCCTTTCCTTCCTCGCATAGGTAAAGTCATAATGTACATATTAACTGGCACAATGACAGCTGGTATTCAAAATAAAAATATTTTATCTATATAAATAATGCATAGAGTGGTCCAAAAAATCAGACAGTCACTGGAAAATAAAGAATAATGTTCTGCGGTGTTCCTGGATATCCAACAGGCACTCGACAGGGTCTGGCACAAGGGACTTTTGTATAAAATGAAATCTCTTCTGCCTAACTCTTTTTATATGATTAAATTAATTAAAATATTACTTAGACCAAAGAAAATTTCAAGGTACGAGGACGAACTGTAATATTTATGAAAAATGAAAGCCACAGTCCCACAAGGCTCTGTGCTCGGGCCCGTACTCTACTCGATCTTTACTGCAGATTTGCCTAATACTGATGATGTGGTAACGGCGACCTATGCAGACGACACTGCATGCCTAGCGAGTGACAAGGGTCCAACGCAGGCATCTCAGAAATTACAAGTCCAGTTGAATAAAATTGATCTTTGGCTGAAACAATGGAGAATTCAACCTAGTATAACTAAGTCAGTTCAAGTGACTTTTACTCTCCGGAAGGGTGATTGTGCCCCAGTGTACTTGGAAAACAAACCACTGCGTGTGTGTTTTACTGTGTTACAAACAGTAACACAGTAAAATACCTGGGGCTACATCTAGACAAAAGGCTAACCACATTAAGGCCAAGAAAAAGGCAGCTTCCATCGAGATGAAAAGTCTTTCCTACCTCTTGGGAAAACAATCAAAGTTATCTCTTAGTAACAAAATACTTGTCTACAAAGTCATAGTAAAACCAAGCTGGACTTACGGAATAGAACTCTGGGGATTGGCTAGCAACTCCAATATCGTCATCTTACAAAGGTTTCAAACCTAGCTCTAAGAACAGTTTAGCGCACCCTGGTTTGTCAGAAACACAGAAATACACGAGCACCTAAATATAGCAACAGTAAAAGAAGAACTATGCGAAAAATGCAAAACATAAACAGAGACTGAAGAAGCACAGCAATGTTTAAACCAAGAACCTTCTAAATACAGGGGATTTAATGCGATGGCAATGCTAAGAGATGCTAAAGAGATGGCAAATCTGGAACCTGGACCAGGGACAGTAACAAGTTAAAAAGTTTACTTAGTGCTGAACCACATAATGTGAATGTTCAATGGAACACCACAAAAATAATCTCACACGAAGACCCCATCTGATTATGGCTAGAAAGCCGATCGCAGATATAAGGAGAACACAAAAAAAAATCACCGAAATGTATAACTAATGAAAAAAAGAATGATCCAATTTGGTGCAGTCATTGACTGCACCAAATTGGATCATTCTTTTTTTTGTGTTTGTTTTTGTCAGGATAAGGTTTGTATACACAATTCGACCCGGTAGGTGGCGCTGCGTTTTCGGGCAAGACGACATCTGCCGGGTCCGCTAGTTTCTCATAAACCTACAAGGGCACTTGTGAAACGTCACAAGCTAGGTGCACGGTTCCAATAAATTGGTCGTTTCTTATGGAGAAGAGCCGGCAAGAAACGTCATTATGAGGTTGCTTGTACTGTGTGGCAAGGAACGGATTTGTTCCACCTTTCTTTCTAGAGGGTCAAATTGAATTAGCTAGCGAAACTCTGTAGACGTGATGGATTTCGATATTTAAACACTAAAAAATGAAAACAAAAAACACTCTATAGACAGGTACACCATGGGTCTTACTGGAATTGATTTTTTTGTGCGAAGGAAGGTACAGACAAAAGCTTGTACACACATCTTACCCAACGTGCTTAATTGAAAGACCAATATAACATGATTCGCAGTACAATTGTTCATTAAAGTAACAATCGATGAAAATTGCAACAATTAATCTGTTACCGCTTCGAACCGGTAAATAGCGGTACAATCTAGTTCTTTCCGGTTACAATTAAACAATTGAACGTTACCATAGTTGAGAAAACGTGAACTTGTTTGTTATGGTAGGATAATATGACGGTTTTTTCCGCTCTTGGCCAAGATTGAGAGGTTTAGCCATAATCAGCCTATATAATGTTCCCACTGCCTGCTGGGACATAGGCCTCCTCCCAGGTCCCAGCGTCAGGCACAGTGGTCTGGCATTTTTGCTGAACTGGGCCTTTTTGGCGCAGCCGTGAAGCACACTTTCCTGCTAATTTCTTGTTCTTCTGTTTGACAGTTTTGTATGGAAATTCGTAAAATGGTCCACCAATTTTTACACCAAATATGATTGATATGAAATGTATTGTAGGTGATTAAACTATTATGTGTAGGTAACCATTTAACGAAAATTAGAGGAATTGCTAATGATCTGCTGGGAATTCAGGAAATGAATAGCTTTTAGAGGTATTGCTTAAAGTGGCCTTTTTCAGCATCAGCAACCTTTAGAACAATACGATACCCCTTGGTAAGACAGAAGCGGATAGAAGCTAATGTGTACTTGGTAAAGAATATTCTATTCTATTCTATCAGTTAAGTAAGTAAAAGGGTATCTATTTTTCAATGATCATCATCTTATCATAAAGTACGACAATGATCACCTGTACCTACCTACTTACTTACCAAACGGCTTTATAATAGATCAATTTGAGACAAACAAACGCACCTACGTTTTGTATATGCGCAGGCGACCGTGACGGAACTACGGTCTTAGATGATTTAGTAGAACTTGTTATGATCTTTTGTTTTGCCGTTGTAAGTAGTTCGAGATCGGAATAGAATGAAATCGTAGGTAGGATTATGTCTGATATGCCCGAAAAGGTAGACAAAAGGTGACTTTGTCTTCTGATGATACACAATCAGCCTTTAATGTTCCCACTGCTGGGACACAGCCCACAAGCCTCCTCTCTTCGAGAGAGAGTGGGCCGTAATCCACCACGCGGGCCCAGTGCGGTTTGGTAGATGTCACATGTTTTCGAATGTTTGGTTCTAGGACATGCCGGTTTCCTCGCGATGTTTTCCTTCACCGTTTTGAGAGCAGTGGTGATGAAATAATTTACACAAAGTAAAGCGCCTGCCTGGGTACGAACCCACGACCTCTAAATCGCGGCCGTTGCCACTGGCCACTGGGCCACCACTGCTCCTTCTGATGGTAACTGAAGGCCAATTCACTGTAATTAAAAACATTCAAAATCTATTCGCGATCTCATCCCAGCGACAATCAATGAAAAAAAAACTGGTCAAATACGTAGAGAAATTAGAGGTATTTTTGTCAGATTAAGATTGAGATCAGAATGTGGACGTTCTGAAAATTACGAGTATTGCCCCTCTGATTTGCGGTTAACTGTACCTATCCAGATTGTAGTTTATGGTATATTATAGTATACAAAAAAAAAAAATTGAAGTAGTAGAGTCAAATAATAATCAAAGTCAAAGCATTTATTTCAAATAGGCACTTTTAAACGTCAAAAATTACAATAAAATAGAATTATTGTTAGTTTACAGTCGCCCCTTCCAAAAGGTAGTTTTCGTATGGAGAAGAATGGGCAAGAAACTCCACCGTTACTCTTTTAAAATGTTAATGATTTCAAGCCCTTATCGAGCTTGAAATGAAACTCTTAAAAAATACTTTATGGTCACGTAAACAAAACAGTAGGAAAATTCTTTGGGTTTCGCCACCGAAAAATCCCAGAAAAACTTGTTTGTCAATATTTGTCATAGCAAACAATAGGTAAACCGAACAAGAAAAAAAACATTTTCCTTCGATGACACAAACCTGAGCATTGTTTTCTACAGCAGAAAGTTGTAAAACAATTTAACTGTTTATTTACCTACATAATAAAACATCTTGCAAAAATTTTATTTGTTTTACCTCCAAAATTTTCTTAGTCTTGTGACAATGAGACACTGCATAAAAACTTGAATTTCTCACTAGTGCATAACATGACATACCATCACGATTGTAATCCCCGGTGCGTTACGCAGAGGTGTATCATCTTTCTGCAGGGTGGCAGGGACATCGACGCGCAAACTATAACCATGAATTCAGCACATGATTCCAGGGGGTCTACTCCGAAGTAGTATCGGCCGAATGTTTGGCCGTTTCCTGCTACGAAGTTACTATTTGGTTCGGTCGGTTCCGATCCTACACTCCTACACTCTCTCGAATATTAACTAATGGTCCCGACCCAACTGAGTCGATCCGAACTTTTTTCGCATTTTTCAATAATATTCGGTTCGGCCATGTGTCGGTCCGATCCGCGGTCAAAATGTATGGAGGGGGCATTTTTTTTTTAATTACCGACGAAAAATTTCAACGCAAGGGCGTCCAGAATCATGTCTGAATACATGGTAACAGGCTGCGCGTCGATGTCCCTGCCACCCTGTATCTGAAATGTGGGTGTCCTAAGTACAGTCACGAGCAAAAGTATGTATACACTCAGCTTTATTCAAAAGCGATTTACTCCTTTATTTTTGAATGAAATTTTATGTTGTTACGAACATAGCATTTTCGAACCCATACGTTTATGTAATGTGTCGTATTTTAACGTTGCATTCGTAAAAACAAAGGAGTAAAACGCTTTTGAATAAAGCCGAGTGTATACCTACATAATTTTGCTCGTGACTGTACGTGGGGATCTTGGTATGTAAAGACGGTCACCCATCCACGGACCAACCGCTGCAAGCATAGCCTTAGCCTGATCGATCGAACCGTGCGGCTGATATTGCTTATCCCCAACTCCAAAAGCCCCTCGATATATTTTACATTAAAACAAAAATTTCAGTCGCGGACCGAAGCTATCTATGTACCTACTGATAATCCCGCGAAAATTCTCGCTCCTCTCGGAGGCCCTCGGGCTAGGTGCCCGAAGGCTTCCTACAGTTTCCATTGCGCCGGTCGATAAACATTCTTCATTAGAAAAAATAAGGAGACAAAATTCCGAAAAGGAGCTCTACCAATACCGTATAGTAGTTCCAGAGATTAGTGCGTTCAAACAAACAAACAACCTCTTCAGCTTTATTATTAGTATAGATATCCTACTACTAATTCTAATTAACACGTAATTTCGTTCTGAAGAAGAACAAAATACAGCGAAGAGTGGATGCAGTTTTGGAATGTGAATTGGATGGTTAATTTGAGCACGGAGGTGTCTAATCTACATACCTGCATAATCATCCTATAATCTTCCCACTGCTGGGACTGCCTCCCGTCTGTGAGAGGGAGTGGGCTGTAAACCACCACGCGGGCCCAGTGCCGGTTGGTCGATGTAGGTAACATGCCTTCAATTTTATGGTGCTAAGACATGCCGGTTTCCCTACACCGTTTTGAGACGTTGACGTGACGTTGGTGATGAATTTATAAGAACACAAAGCAAAGTGCCTGGCTGACTTCGAACTCGCGACCTACAACTCGTTACTCGTTAGTCGGCACAAGTCTATCTACGAGTATAACTACGGTAAAATGAATAATCACAGTAACTACTTAGAAACATCTACTGTTACACTTTAAAAGTAGCTATATTGACTCGCACGTTAAACTACCGCCTTAGCGGCAAAATAGGGGGAGCAAGAGTGGGAGTTATAGTGGGGAGTAATCGAATAGCGAGGGACATTCGTTCGACGGCAGTCCAGCGAAAAGGTTGTCTTAACTTTATAAAACTGTGTAGTGCTCGATAAGTGTTGAAATACTTTAACATGTGTGATTTACTGTGAAAAATAAAACTAAACTGTGAAAACGATAACTGACGTTGTTATTTGAAGTGGCCTTCCTGAGCGTCCTTTTACATCTCAGAAGTGGAATTAATTGGGCAAATACACCTGTAAATTGCCCTCCCTGCGCCGAAAGGTAACCTAATAAAACTGTTTTTTTGTGAGCCCTAGATAAATATGCAAAGAAGTGAAGCAACTCGAAGTGGCACACCGGAGTTACCGAGAGCTTCAAAAAGGGGTCGTCGTGAAGACAGTCGACGCCCGCCGAGCCGCTCTAGTAGCAGCAATGACGAACGAGCATCCCGTCGCCGCCGCAAAAGCCGCCGGCGACAGGAAAAGCGGCGGGAACCTAGCAGTAGTTCTTCTACTGGAAGTGAACGTAGGCCAAAACGTTCTCGCAGGTACGATAGCCAAAATATGTTGTTGAAACAATTTGTCGATATTATAAAAGATATGAAGAATGGTGGTGAACGTGATAAATTTCCCGTTCTCCATAATGTTATACCCGAATACGACCCAATGTCCAAAGAACAGACGATGGATGCATGGATTAATAAGGTTGAAGAATGCGCTCACATTTATGGATGGAACGATAGGCAGTTGATCCACTATGCCTTACCAAAGTTGAGTGGTGTAGCAAAGTCTTGGTATCAGGGATTACCTACACTACTGTTCTCCTGGGCGGAATGGAAACATAAACTTAAGGAATCTTTTCCAACCCGAGAAAATTATGCGGATTTACTGAATGAAATGTTAAGTTTGAGAGTTAGATACGGGGAATCGTTAGAATTGTATTATTACTCCAAAATGAATCTGTTAAACCGGTGTCATATTACTGAAAAACGTGCCGTTGATTGTTTAATTGCTGGTATTGACGATCGTGGAGTAAGGTTAGGTGCTCAAGCGGTTGAGTTTGCGGAACCTGAACAAGTTTTAAAATTTTTTAAGACTGTGAAAAGTGGCCAAGATAAAGTTCTTCCGGAAAATTCAAAGAATAAGGATAAGGACAAACGTACAGTTACTCAAAGTACACAAAAGGTATTACCTAACCCTAATAATACCCAGTCGAGTTCTAGGTATAATCGCGTTACATGCTACAACTGCAAGGAAACAGGGCACCCATTTTTTAAATGCACTAAACCTAAAATGCAATGTACGAAATGTAATTGGCTAGGGCACTTAGAGAAAAATTGTCCAAATAAGAAGGATAACAGTGACGCTACCGAAGCTTCGACTAAAACTGTGATGCAAATTAATAATAATACTCAAAAATCAAATTATAAATATAAAATGCCGATAAAATTAAATGACTGTATTATAGAATGTCATGTTGACCTCGGAAGTGATGGCACCTTAATCCGACATAGTGACGCTTGTAGATTAGGAATAAAATGGCAAACTGTACAAACACCATTGCTTAAGGGTCTAGGTAATGTGCCATATCAACCATTAGGTTTAGCTTATGTAACTATTGAAATTCAGGGAGTTGTGCAAAACGATGTGGAAATACTAGTAGTCGCTGATGAACTTATAAATGTCCCTGTTTTACTGGGTCACACATACACGGAAAGACCATCTATAAGAATTATTAAGACTGCCACTGATGTTATATTTCAAAAAGTTGAAACTCCAGTCAGTGATAGTGTCAAGTTTCCTCTGGTTAGTCTCTCTGATATAAATATCGCGCCAGGTGATCTTAGAGTAATCCCTGTAAAATACCCGTATGATTATACCGGTCAAGTTTATATAAATGGTTCGTTTAGAGGATGTCCCGGTTCAGAACATTATTTATTGCCCGGCGAATATGAATTGAAGTTGGGTCTTGGGAATATCCTTATACAAAATATTACTAATAAAAATATAGTTATTCGCAAGGACGAGTTAGTAACACGTGGTCATAATGTAAACAGATGCCTGCAGATTTATGCCGTTCAGGAGTTTCTTGAAGGCAACTTGGATGAATCACCATTTAAGTGTGGGGATAGTATTACTTCTGAACAAATAGAAATTCTAAAACAATTACTAGACAAATATAAAGACTGCTTTTCTTCCAATTTAAGGGACTTAGGGTTTACTACAACAACTGAAATGGTGATTAATCTCAAAGATTCTGAGCCAGTTGTCTATCGCCCATACCGACTGTCACAAACAGAACGCATACACGTACGTACAATGGTTCAAGAGATGTTAGATGCAAATATTATTAGAGAGTCCAATTCCCCATATGCAAGCCCTATCGTATTGGTTAATAAAAAGTCTGGTGAGAAACGGTTATGCGTGGACTATCGCGCTCTTAATAGAAAAACCATTCGAGAGCACTACCCTCTACCTAGGATAGAGGACCAACTAGATATGTTAGCTGGCAGTAATCTATTTATTACATTAGATATGTATTCAGGGTACTATCAGATTCCTATTGCCGAAAATTCCCGCGACAAAACAGCTTTTGTAACGCCTGATGGGCAATATGAGTATAATAGGATGCCTTTTGGTTTGGTAAATGCGCCTTCCGTTTTCCAACGCACTGTTAACAAAATATTGCAAAAGTCACAAGCGAAGTATGCACTTATATTTATGGACGATGTATTAATCCCAGCTAGTTCATTTGAGGAAGGTATTACGAGGTTAGAAGAAGTATTAAAATTACTAAGAGAGGGTGGTTTAACATTAAAAATGAGCAAGTGTAACTTTTTCTTTAATAAAATAGATTATTTGGGGTTTGAAGTTAGTGAATTTGGCATTAGACCAGGCTCATCTAAGATAGAAGCCGTGTCAAAATTTCCCGTACCCAAAAATATACACGAGGTTAGGAGATTTCTTGGGTTGGCAAGCTTCTTTAGGAGGTTTGTCAGAGGTTTTGCTACCATAGCACGTCCCCTGACGGTCCTCTTGAAGAAAGATCAGGTGTGGAAATGGAGCAAGGAAGAGACTGATGCGTTTGTACAATTAAAGAAATGTTTAATAGAACGCCCTGTATTGGCATTGTATAGACCGGATGCAGAGACACAGCTTCATACTGATGCTAGTAAATCAGGTGTCGCTGGTATCCTGATGCAAATGGGTGAGGCTGGTTCTCTGCAGCCGGTGGCTTATTATAGTAGACAAACGACCGTTGACGAACAAAAATTACACTCTTTTGAGCTCGAAACCCTTGCTGTTATTTCTTCATTGAGCAAATTTCGGGTATATCTATTAGGCATAAAATTCAAAATCGTAACTGATTGCAATGCCCTGCGCACTACATTGACTAAGCGCGATTTGATACCGCGTATTGCTCGATGGTGGGTACAATTCCAAGAGTTTGACTGCGAAATCGAGTTTAGGTCAGGAGATAAAATGGCGCATGTCGATGCTCTAAGTAGGGCCCCCATCGAGAGCGATCGTAGTTTCAATGATAATAATATCTTAGATGTCCTTGCAATTAATTCAGAAGACTGGATAACTACTGTCCAACAAGCGGATGATGAGATTAAACGTATTTCTGTCATTTTAAATGATCCCAAAACTAAAGAGGTGGCAGACATACATAATAATTATAAAAATAAAAATGGACGAATTTATCGGATAATCGACAAAGACAATTTACGTTGGGTTGTACCCAAAAGTGCTCGGTGGCAGATTTTAAGAAATAACCATGACGATGTCGGGCATTTCGCTTTCGAAAAAACTTTAGAGCGTATATCGTCGTTATATTGGTTCCCCAAGATGCGACGCTATGTGAAGAAATATGTCTCAGCATGTATGGAATGTGCTCATCATAAACTACCTAGTGGTGCAAAGGCTGGTGAGTTACATCCAATCCCTAAGGTCGGCAAACCATTTCACACAATACATGCTGATCACTTAGGGCCATTTATTAGAACAAAGCGTGGGAATACATATATATTAGTAATTATCGATGCATTCACGAAGTACATAAATTTAACGGCGGTTCGTAATACAAAATCTGCCACCAGCGTAAGAGTATTTCGTGAACATGTAAGTTACTTTGGTACACCTAGTAGACTTATTACGGACCAGGGAAGTAGCTTTACAAGTAAAACTTTCAAGGATTTTATAAAGGCTAGTGGTATTAAACACATTTATAACGCCGTCGCTACACCGCGTGCAAACGGGCAGGTAGAGCGTTACAACCGAACTATACTAGCAGCGTTAGGAGCCATGAACCACGATAAACCTAACGGCTGTTGGGATGAACACTTGGCAAACATACAGTTAGGAATTAATACAACTCCGCATGCCACTACCAAAAAGACTCCCTCTGAACTGTTGTTTGGTATAAATGTTTTAAACCCATCTCAAGGTAAATTAAATGAAATCGTCTCTGATATCCTCCCCCCAACTTCGGAAAATAATTTATTAAAAATTAGGTCGGAGGTTGAACAATTGATAAAGAAGCAACAAAATAAAGACAAACAAAGATTTGACAAAAAGAGAAAAAAGAGTGTTTCTTTTACTACCGGAGATCTTGTAAAGGTGATTAGAGCGATCACGGGTATAGAGGGTCAATCAAGGAAATTGGAGGCTAAATGTAGGGGGCCCTATAGAATTAAAAAAGTCCTTCCTAATGATAGGTTCGTTATCGAAGATACCCCACTTACGAAAAGAGGTAGACGTTATGAAGCTATAGTCTCCCTAGACAAGATATCCCCGTGGCTTAGTTTTAGTGACCCTGCTTCTGATTCTAATGAACCAACAAGTGATGATGAAAGTAGTGAGAAGGACGAAGGTAGTGAGAAAGACGAAGATAGTGAGAAAGATGAATAAAGTATAAAAAATAGTAAAAGGATTATAAAAGGCGATATTTTAAAGTAATTTATTTAATGGGATTCACAATGACTGTGTCATGGTTCATTGTGTCTCCAAAATGTATGTATATATTGGTCAAGGTAACAGGCCAATGTATACGTTATGCCCCAGTCAAGGTCATGGACTGGTATTGGTCAAGGTAACCGACCAATATAATTATATGTTATGATCCTTGATGGTCCCAGTCAAGGTCATGGACTGGTATTGGTCAAGGTAACCGACCAATATTTACGTAATGATTCTTATAGGCCCCAGTCAAGGTCATGCACTGGTAGTGGTCAAGGTAACCGACCAATATTATATGTTATGATTCCTAAAAGCCCCAGTCAAGGTCATGGACTGGTGGTTTGTTAAGACTCAAATCAACAGTGATAAGTAAAATTGTTATGATTATGTAGTTATTTCAAGTGATTCTTAGATTGTTATAATTCTAGTTTTAAATGTTAGAGATATTTTGTGATTGTTGTTCAAGCGAAGAATTATATGATTGTTATTTTAGCTGTATAGATTTTTTATGATTGTTATGCTAATAATTAAAAATGATTTATTTATAATTGTTAAATTTTAAATTATATAAAATGTGTATGTTGTGTTCTCAAAATTAAAAACATCCAACGATGGGACTCGTTGTGGAACGGATGGCCGAGCTGTTACACTTTAAAAGTAGCTATATTGACTCGCACGTTAAACTACCGCCTTAGCGGCAAAATAGGGGGAGCAAGAGTGGGAGTTATAGTGGGGAGTAATCGAATAGCGAGGGACATTCGTTCGACGGCAGTCCAGCGAAAAGGTTGTCTTAACTTTATAAAACTGTGTAGTGCTCGATAAGTGTTGAAATACTTTAACATGTGTGATTTACTGTGAAAAATAAAACTAAACTGTGAAAACGATAACTGACGTTGTTATTTGAAGTGGCCTTCCTGAGCGTCCTTTTACACTACCTACTCCAATAAAATTAATAATGATAGTACGTGCCATAGTAAATGTAAGCCAGAGACTAGATAAAAAGCCTTGTGACCTTTTTGAAGGCAATCGTCTTTGCTAGTATACCGCACAATCTGCAATACGACTATAAACAGTCGATATTCATTGACTTTTCAAACGTATACGGAAGATGTAATATAACGCCTTAACTCCAAAGAAGGATTGGCAGAGTTGTAAGCAAATAAATGATGTTGATTCTTCTCATGTATCGAAAATTACTGCATCGATAGCTGCTTTTTTCACCTAACATAACATCACGCCTGTGTATTCTACGAAGGGTTAAGTGGCAGGGGTATAATATATATATATATAATATATATAATATAATATAATATGTTTGTATATTTATTTTAAGAGCATGTCGAATGTTCAATATGGTGTGCGGAGATGTTGAGCTTGATTTATTCACAAATAGTGTCCAGAAATTTAAAAAATGTTGAGTAACTTTTTCATTGAAGTGTAACTTGTTGAGTGATGTATTTTATTTTTGTTTATTCTCTTCAGTTTTTTCTGTGTTTAACTCTCACGCTGTTTATACCGTTTTGTCAATTTCATACATAAGTTTTATAAGTGGAAACTTGTACGAGTAATTGGCCTTCTTCTACATAATATTACTTTGGGCTCTCGAATGGATTAGCTGTAAGTTTTCTTAAAATTAAATACCACCAGGGAATTTTAAGTCATCCATCCGTCCATGTCCATCTGGACATAAACTCAGACTCCGGTATGCTACTAAGAAATTCCAGATGGAAAAATCAAAACCATTTTAAAGTTAGCTGGAAAATGTAATCTAGGATTTACTCTCAGCGATCACCCTTATTTTCAGATTACAACTACATATTTCAGAACTTGCCAACTATGTGCAGCTCTACATCTTTACTAATAATAAAGCTGAAGAGTTTGTTTGAACGCACTAATCTCTGGAACTGCCAGTGGGATTTGAAAAGATATTTCCAATTTTTGGCTATTTAACATCACGCTAGGAAAAAGAAAAAAAAAGAAATTTCAGGCGGACAGAAGTTAGTACATAATATTTCGGGAATGTCGTAACTAGTTTCAGACAAACTGATCCCCAACTCGTGAAGTCTACACGGGTCAAAGTCACGGATAGTTTGATGTTCTTGAAAGTTGCACGTGAGGAGGTACACACGGCGACACATCAAGCTATACATTCCCAGTTTTAGCTGACCTCGCATTGTATAGGTTTTTCGTTCAATCAGAAGTTAGCTCCATAAATCATGACATTTGGTGCCGAAACGTGGACACTGACGGACGGGCTGGTCCACAAATTCAAGGTCACTCAGTGCGCTATGGAGCGAGCGATGCTCGGAGTTCCATTGAAAGATAAAAATCAGGAATGAAAATATCCGGAAAAGTATCACAGTTACCGACATAAGCAAACTGAAGTGGCAGTGGGCTGGCCATGTTTGTCGAAGCACCGATGGCCGGTGGAGCAGACGAGTCCTGGAGTGGAGACCGCGTATCGGCAAGCGTAGTGTGGGATGCCCCGCAGCTAGATGGACGGACGACCTAAAGAAGGTGGCTGGGACAGACTGGATGCGGAAGGCGGAGGACAGGGTGTTGTGGCGCAGCCTGGGAGAGGCCTATGTCCAGCAGTGGACTGCGATAGGCTGAGTTGATTGAGA
The DNA here is from genome assembly GCA_949629185.1 of Apamea crenata. Taxonomy (NCBI): domain Eukaryota; kingdom Metazoa; phylum Arthropoda; class Insecta; order Lepidoptera; family Noctuidae; genus Apamea; species Apamea crenata. Next base: position 4,569,689 of record OX451375.1, read on the forward strand.
AGTCAGCCTATACTGGTTATGTATAGCATGATGTGTAGCCGTACGCACTTAACACAATTACATTCATAAACACTAATGCCATTCACGAAAGTTATGAGGAGTTGGAAGACGAAATTACGAAGAATTAAATGATTATATGAAGCCCTCCATTTCCACAAAATACGTACCTAGTAACTATCTAAGCAATCTAAGTAGTGCTTTTCAGTTTGGGTACCTTTAGACGAATATTGGAAAACAGGACCATGAAAGGGCTGAATGTGAAAACCTTGTAGATATTGCCTATTCAATGTCATACTGTAGTCTTTATGTATCAATCTAGGTAGGCAGGTATTACACAGGGCATGATGGTATATTTTTTTGTGTACCTACTCGTATATGTTCTTTCGCTTCGTCATGTTACCACAAATAAACGCATTTCTTTCTTTCTTTCTTATTCGTTGCATTAATATATATCTTTTTATTATTATTTTGGTACAGACGCCAGCAGGCCAAGCTACCCGAAATTGTAAAATTTTCCCAATCAACCTGGAACCTTAATGCTTTAGCGATAAAGTTGAAAATTTATTAAATTATTTTATTCCATGAATAAAAATTATTATAGGTCGATTGAAAAATCAGCCCTCCAAGTAAATTGATATATTTTGTTCAACCATTCACAACAGTTAACGAAAGATTAGACAGCAGACTGATCGGAGATTTGATTAGGCCTGTAATAGGTACCTATGATGTAAAAAAACTCTACCTTTTTTATGCCAAGGAAAACGTGTTTATAGTTTGTTCCTCAATGTTTTATGCATCCGATTCTGTTTCACTCTCAATTCAAATTCATTCAAAAACGTGCTGTTTTCACCAAATTATCAAAACATGTCTAATTATTCTACGTCATCGCCGTCAATTTTAAATTATGCATAAAACTGAAAGTTATTCTTTAAGTCTTCACATATTTAGTTTTAGAAATCCAAACAGAGCTAGATATTTAAATTCGTCGGATCTTCCTATCTTTAACTATTTCATCGTGTTCACAAGGCGAAATATCAAAACGTGTTGGCAAATCGCAAAATCATAGTGAATTCTCCCATCCAGATGCATTCGTGTGAAAATAACCTAGATTGTGTTGCCATTTAGGATATTTTTGGACTGCGATGTGGATTCTAATCGTAGATTATAGACAGGGCCAGCGGCGTTTCACCTCCACTTCGAAAGGGCATTCAACAAGTGTCGAGAGCAGGCTGAGAAAAGAACCTTGTGGCACAAATTGAACGTATGTTAAGAAATCATCTGTGATTAATTAACATTAATGTTCTGTAATTATTGTTTATTTGTTATTTTATTAGGAACTACTTTTGCCCGCGGCTTTAGCAGCGTCGATGTCGGAAAATATCCCACGGGAACGTAATACCGGGATTAAAAGTACCAACCCTACCTAGGTGATAATGTCAAATTTCATCCAATTCCGCACAGTCGTTTTTGCACACACATGTTCCGGATTGGCATCCGGAACATAAATCCAGAATTACAGACAAGCAGACAATAGAAAAAAAAATGAAAAATAAAACTAAGTATATTATAAGCATCAGATTCGTAGCAATTACTTACCAAAAATATTCAATGTTCAGTTAAGAAGGAAGGACTCGCAACTCCCGACTGAAGCCCTAAAAACCTGCCTATATTTTGGGATAGTGATTGAACCTAATTAGGTTCCTACTACTTATTTACTAAGCTTTATTCTTTAAAAATTCAAGGTGTCTAATTTAAAACTACTTACAAAATATGATAAGAGCAGTCCTTTTATTTACAAACACTTGGCGGTATTTTTTAGTATGTAGGTTACGTACCTACTTACATTATATTTCTCATTGTGTTGTGGTATGTCCCTAGAGCTAAACAACAATAAATAAAAAAACAATCATAAGATAGAACTGTAAACACTTACCCCAATGGATGTTATCAAAATTCCTTGGCTTTACAGAATTACCTACCACAAAATAACAGTGCACATTTTCTTCAGTAAAAAAAAAGAAAAACGGCGGGAAATATACAAGTTCGTCGCACTTACAAGTTCAAGCCGACATGATACACAAAACCACTGATATCTTTAAAGTTTTAATAGTTTATACACTCGTTACACAGAACGTTATGCGCGTGTGATCACAAGGATTGAATAAACGACAGTGCGTAAACAATATCGTGTTATGAATGCGGTTCTGGCGCGAACGTCCGAGGTTATTATCAAAGGCTATTGAACGGAGACAGTCACGCTTTAAATTGATATCAACGCCATCTATGAGGTATTTTATGAGTTGGCGACATATTTGTTCAGACTACGTTCTTTGAACTTTGTTTGATATAATGGTAAATTAATAAACTTGGGTAAATAGAATACGTTAATAATATAGTAAAATTACACAGCATGAAAATGAATGTGTCTGTAAAAGCTTTTAACAAACATGTTTTCTTTGACGCTAAACGGCTAAACAGACATTAAATTATTATTTCTTAGATCTCTTTGACGCTAAATGAATGAACAAACTCGAAGCGTCACGCACGCCACACGATGGTTAATTATAATTAATGAACAGCTACATTTAACGCAACAGCTTCGGTTTCCACGGGGTTTAGGCGGGCTATGCAGAATATACATTATATATTTTGCCGCCCTGAACTAGTGTGTATCACACGAGTGTCCATGGAGTTTCTTGCTTGTTCTTCGCCATACATAGGTACCTACTACGCTTTAGAATGGGCAACTAGCTTCCTATTTCTGACTGACCGACTCCATACCAATTCAAATGTAATGGTTTAATTGAAATAAATGCTTTGAGTTTGAATTTGACTTAGCACAATAAAACGGTATTTATACGCTGCGAGCTTGAGACTAATCAGCAGACATCACAAAAGAACGAAAAAGAAGAAATTATCTACTGACTGAGCACAACTCCACGCCAACGTCTGTCCAACAATTATTGGTTACTACAGTGAGAAAGGAATGGTACCATATAACTATATCTATAAAAATGGTGCCTAACAAAAAAAAATGGAAAAGGTGGGTATTGCAACGCATGCCGGGCGCATTTTAATAATTAGTGTAAAATAAAATGCCTAATAAATAAATCTTAACTGTTATTTATTTTAATATAATTCAACACACCAATATACAAAAGAGGTGCAATGGATTCATACCACAAGCTTAAGACTAAGGTTTTGGAGAACACTTCACAGTTTTTAATACAAAGACATACAGTCCCAGGAGTTAATATTTATGGCAAATCCAGTATTAGAAACAGACAGTCACAAAAGGTGACCAAGTTGATGCTCTCTAGGGCTAATTGAAGTGAGAATTTCTTGCTGAGCAGTGAACGAAACTGAACCATTCCACTCGGGTCGGTGACGCGGAATCGGGTATACTCGGCTCCAGTTGGTCGACGCTGAAATACGTATACTCGGCGCTGAATCGAGTATACTCAGCTCAAGTTGGTAGGTGACACTAAAACGCGTATACTCAGCGCTGAATCGGGTTGACTCAGCTCCAGTCGGTAGGTGACACTGGATCCCGTATACTACCGCTGAATCGGGTATACTTGGCTCCAGTCGGTCAGTGACGCTGAATCGCGTATACTTGGCTCCAGATGTAAGTTTTCACTTCTATTGAGTAGTCATGAGCACACACACTCCTTTCTTTTTGGAAAACTTGATGTGCCATATTAACCACATGTTACTGTACATTTTTTTGTAGACTGATTGCTTATTTGCCAGCCGCAGTGGCCAGCGGGTTTCTTAATACTAGGATCACTGAGTCTCCGCGGAGGAACATTTTTGAGATAAACCTATCCTTGTTCACAGCTTTACCCTGAAATTAAAAATGTTTTGATTGAGTATGAGGTAAGATAATCTCAATGTGAACACATTTGAATAGGTATGCTATCCTTTTTTTAGCATACACACTGAGCCTTTGGGCTTGGTGGAAAAACGGTACTAGATACAGTTTTGAGATAACATAAAGTCATGCCTTATTTCCCTGAAGTGTTGGGAAGAGGTGAACCTATAGTACACTCACATAATGCCAGTTATATTTAAGTTCCATGTAATTAGGGTGAGCTATCAACCAGGCACTATCTGAATAAGCCCAGGACCTCATGCTCAGCAGTAGTGCTTGAAACCACTAGACCAACAAAGCAGTTAAGGGAGCGAGTATGTTATAAGTTTATAATTTCAATGTAAACATGCATGCCATCTTGAACGCCGTCTTTTAGGTATCTTTTACTTAGCATACATACTGAGTCCTTGGGCTTGGTGAAGCAACTATACTACACACATTGATATAGCAAAGTAACGGTAAATGGATGGACAAAGGTGGTTGGTGATGCGATCAAACTGTGATTATTGCAAAAGTCCTGCAGTGAACATATACATGCTTAAGTGTTTAAAACCCTTAAACAACCCTCTAACCTCTTAATAACTTTAACTTTAAAACAGTTTCGTACAAAATTAGAGCTTCTGTATTTTTGGTTTATTTTGCTATGACCAAAACATAAATAAACAACTTTCTCATTCTCATTCATTTGTATGTAACCAACAACAATATGCTTGGAAGCTGAACCAACCTGACTTGGACAAAGTTTTAAGTGGAATTAAATAAACTAACCCAGATTATAGCCTAAGACATCGCCTTCCTAAAAATCAATAGATAACCTCTAATTTCACTGTTTGTATGACAAATTGGAGCCGAAAAAGATGAGATTCAGTGAATATTTGAAAGAAATTTCATGGGAAACTTTACCTTCTTGCCTTTGCCTAGCCTTGGCACCTCAGTCCACATTTCCTTGACGTTCTCCAGCACCATGTTGCAATGCCGGTCGAACGCCTTGACGCGTCCCAACAGCTTTTTGTTATTTCGGCAGTTGATCAGAACTTGTGTATTGTTTTTTACCGACTGCGTAAGAACTGAAAGAGGGCCCGTACTAAATTCTTCCTCTTCAATTTTGGATAATTCCTCCAAAGTCATCTCCGAACGTGGCTTAGATGTTGATGCCCTGAAAACACGTTTTATGGTTAAATAAGCGTTTTAGAACTGTTTATTTCCACTGTTTTAGAATTTGTGGGTCTTCTACTTACATTTTTCAGTGGTTTTATTCTAGTTTTTCAAGTAGAAATCAACAAATAACAAAATTTCAAATCCTGAACAATCACACATACAACTGCAACGCTAGGAATTATTTTTTTTATGTTTTGACTTTTGTTTTTTTGACTTTGGGTAGTAGTCTTTTGAGACTTTCCAAAGAACAATGACCAATTTCCAATAATGCTTGGAATTAAATAATCATAGAATACATAGATAGAATAGATGATACATAGTGTCTTTTCATTTGAATTTATATAAATAACTTTTTTATAAATTCAAATGAAAAGCGTATTTTTATAAATACGGAGACTAAAGTAATTACGCAAAATGGTTTTTGGGGTTGACTTGCGGTATATTTTTAATCTGTGGCATTTTGAATGGGGTTAAAACTCTTTGTCTAAGGGTTAAAAACAGAAAGCTCGCCATAGGTGGCAGCTCTGTTTAACGTCTCAATTTCTCAAACCGCCATTGTTTCGTATACGTGTATTTTGTGTCGATCACAAATTAAAGGAAAACTAGATGAATATGTATGAGGCTTGGAGTGCAGGACTATTAGAAGACGAGCTAAGGAAAACAGAAGCGTCTCAATCATAGGCCTCTCCCAGACTGCGCCACAACACCTTGCCGGGAATCGTCTACCACTGTTAAGAAAGCAGCTTTTGTAATTAAATGTGTGAGCAAGTATGGCGAGGGCAAATCTAGCGATTTAAATCATTGGGCAGCGGCGGTTGATTTTACAGTGTCAAAAACCAGGAATACCAACTTACTGTCATTAACGTTCCAGTGGAGTCATTCACCGGTAAATTGCGGACGCCATGTGGTAACCGCTTTCCTATGAAACCGTAGCTTTATGCTGCTTTTCCACCAGAGATGTGCTATGCTACGTTGCTATGGATGCGTTTGTTATCCACCAATCATATTCATTAGTCCACATAACATAGCACTGGTGGAACGGATTCAACTAAGCTATGTTTTTATACGTAAGGATGCGTGCTATGGATGGGAGCTATGGATGCGCGAGTGGTGTAGCTATGTGCAGAGCAGATTACTTCCCGTGCTTTTTCTACTATTGATGCATCGCATTGCTCGAGTTGAGCATCTTCTCGCGGCGGCGCATCTTCATAGCACATCTTACTCGCTCCTCCACACAGCTTAGCATTAATGGAAACGGTCGCACAATTTCGTAGCTTAGGCCCCTCGCCCACGGCGACTTTTTGTAGCGATGCTGTCGCGCGTTTCGTAAACGCGCGACGCATTGCTACTAACGCGCGTTAGTCGCATTTGCAACGCGCTACAGGATCGCGACTGTATCGATGTAAACGCGCGACCGTTTCGGACGACATCGGGGAGAGAACGGAGGGTGGGTGGCGCGTAAGTGGAGAACCGAGCATCAGTGCAACACGGACAGGTCGACAGAAGCGCGACAGTATCGCGTTTGCATCGCGACTGAGAATCGTGGTGTGGGCGAGGGCAAACAGCTAGCGACCGTATCGCGACTGTATCGATGCGAATGCGCGACAGGATCGCTACTGCGTCGCTACAAAAAGTCGCCGTGGGCGAGGGGCCTAGCTTTCACATCCTCGCAGCATAGCACATCTCTGGTGGAAAGCCGCATCGTCGGCAGCAATATCTCCGTGCTCTGTGAAATCTTTACACGAAATTGTCGAAGTTTTGGGGGGGGGGGGGGGTAACAATGCACACAATGAAACAAGCACCATTCATGAAATATTTTTATTTATATTTTTTTCTGTAATAATAAGAAAAAAAAATGAAGTATTCAACTAGCTTTTAGTAACTAATTTTGATATAATAATTCAATATATTTATAATTCACAGTCTTGGAATAAAAAATAAAGGCTAATTTTAATAATAGACATTGCCATTTTCATTCAACATTAGTTTTTTTTCCTCTTGCAACACATTACGTAAACTTTTTAATATTCATAGTCATACTCATACAGGAACAAGCTAAGATGCGTACCGGGACCACACTTACATAAATTTCTTTGGTTATATTTACAAATATTTATGTACTTTTCATTTAAAAACTTATTTAAATTATCACAACTACATATTACTATAGCGACACATTTGCGAAAGACAAAACAAATATGAAAAAAAAAACATATTATCAAGTTAGCCAATCATTTTGTATGATATGGATTTTAATTTCAACTCCAGTACGCAAATATTTAAATCAACAGTTCATAAGGAAAGCAAGTTTTTCGAATTAAGTTAACAAGTTACAAAAATATGATGATAGTAAACTTAAATGAAGTAGTAATGGTACGTTGGCGAACGTTCCCGTTCGACCACTTTTCAACCTTATTACTAACGTCATAAGGGCGAAAAGTGGTCGACCGGGAACGTTCGCGGTATAGAATGGCCCGTGCTGGTCATTCAAGCATGTCCAGCGTTAGCCATTCTATACAGGGCCCATGACAAAACAATTTTGGGTCCTATTCTCATTCGTCATACAAAGAAAATAATACAATCACATATAAAAATATCAATTTCACACAAGATCCCGCTTTTCAAACTATTAATTTCGTTGTGAAGCTTTCATGGAAGTCCGACTGTTACCAATTACATAACAATATTTATTACAATTAATCATAATATGATATGACTAAATCATCAATCATCTTTTCATGGACATGAGGTTCACTATGGCAACTACAGAGCAGCTGAAAGAAAAAAAGAGTTGCATATTGCTTTATTAAAACTTTATGCACCATTAAAAATTACCGCGGTTGTTTTTCCATACAATTGACACAACGCGAGCGCTGTACGATATTGGTTCTGTGCGTGCACGACGCGGCGATGGCAGGAGTATACCTTAGGGTGATGCAGAGAAACTGACCAATGGCTTTCTATCTTGTTAGACGAAGGAGACTAGTCTTCACGACACAGGGAATCCTAGTGTGAAGGCTAGTGCTATTCAAATATTGTACTGCTTTTTCTGAACAATAAAGTTTTATTATTATTATTATTATCAGGTTTGCAGCCTGTAGGTGCGTTGCTATACCAATACCAGAGACAGAGCTATCAAAATCTTATGTGCCAGCATCAATGCACTCCAATTCCCCCACTGCTCTGTAGTTTCCAACTTTAATGTCGAGAAGAAACTCTATATTCCAGTTAAAATGCCAACAAAACTATTGCTTACCTTATTTATCAACAAACTTGGACAATAATATACATATTGAGGTTCACTTCGCAACGATCCAGCACCATTATATTTTGTACCAAGCTGTGGCAGTGATTACGACTATGGACGACAGTTATTATGCATCTATTTATTTATAAATTATTGCATTATTCCGATTAAAGCATATTATTGAGAGGGTCATGGGCAGAATTTTTATAACATTAATTTATTTTAAGTATATTATATTATTAGCTGTTTAAAGAAATAGCTAATAATATTAGGCCTTTGCCTATTCCCTCCTTCCACTTATCCCTATCTAGGTACTACTCTTTGTTGCCAATCCTTATAAAAAAAAGTCGAGTTCGTCCCGCCAACTCCTGGGCATGCCGCGTTGTCGTATGCTCCTGTTTGGGACCCACCAATTTACTATACTCATTCAATTTAAAGTTAAAGACATCTTAGAGTATCAAACACGTTCTATTGTTTAACAATTCACTCACTAACTATTCGATACTGACAGTTACATACTACTCGGATAAGCCGTGTAAGGGCAGATTTCACCAATGAAAATGGACGCGATCAGTACATTGAACGCTCGGTTCCTATAACCAAAAACACCCATCAATGATAGTATTTTTATTGCCAAACTGGGCATATAAATAGATTCATAAGCTAGCTTTACCTGTGATAGTGAGATAGCTAATTCCATATGGGAAGGTCTACTATGCAAGGCTATGATATATTTGCTTCATTGTTGGTAAAGATACAAGAGTCTTAATTTTAACGAATAACGGTACGTAAGTCTGTGAGTGTCATCATTTTTGTGGAATATTGACACTGACAGTTCTTGAACGCGGTTTTGATGTGCTGATCGCGTTGTTACATTGGTGAAATTAGCAATATAGTTCGGCTATCGGAAACGCGTTCTTGACGCCTGTCAGTTCACGTAAAAACACGTAAATATTCATTTGTATGAAACTGGCAGGTCTTGATGGGATATCATCAAATGACCCTCAACTGACAGGTCGCAAGAACGCATTTTCTCGTCGGCCGCACTGTAAATCGTCAACGCTAACATACAGACAAACAACTCCTTATTATAATAACAGCTGTCTTCCTAATCCTGCCCATGTCCCTACCAGAAATACCTACATCAAAATTATCAGATTTTTAATATTACAAAAATACGTTTATATTCTATTTTCGGTAAGCATGTTGATTCGCTGTAGCACCATTTATATAGTGGAATAAGAACGGGTCTATATAAATTATTTATCGTAAAGCATCAACACTCAAAACTAACTAGATTATGCCTTTGCATGTCGCCGTCTAAAAAGTAAAATGGAAGATTGGTGGGAAGTTGAGTTACGTGGGTTTTGAATCCCTATAAAGATTTCCAATAAGGGAGGCAAGTCTCCAATTGAAAAACGAAGCAAGTTTATACCAATTACCGATAACAAAAATTGGTAGGTAACCGAGAGATGCAGCCATTATGACAATCGGGAGATATGGCAGTTCTATTTTTCCCTATGGCAATGGTGTCGATGCCGACAATTTAGGCCTTTTATGAAAGTTATTTTGACATTAGATGGTGGCGCCACTTGCAAAAGGAAATGTCAGTGTCATATTTCAATTAAGTTCAATGTTTTTCCGCATGCCAAGATATTCTAGGCTCAGTGTATAACTTTTATTTTATTTTTATTATAATATTTAATTGGAACTGTTTCACTATTCAGACGGCGACATTAAAACATTGCAGAGGCACTAATTCTCTATAAATCTCAAACACTATAGTCTTTATAAAAATACGAATTAAGCATTATGTACCATAAGACACTTCACATTATCATCACTAACTTTAGGGAATAAAACTAACCTAATAATATTTACAGAGATCTCTTAGTTATATTTAATCAATCGGTTAAGGGTAGGAGCACATATTTGAGCTTAGCACCGTATCATCATAGCCTGGCTTCGATATAAAATATTTTTGATAGAATGTCTGATGTCCGACTTCTGGGGCATTTAACCGGAATTCATTTAATGTGCTGTCTATGATATTATCGTGGACGTCCACGGCACGGCATCATGATAACACAGGGAAGTAATATATATTAAGACGCTTTTAAAGGGGCTTTATTTTTATATGGAGGCTGGCATTTGTTTTTTTTTTTTCAAAATGGCTGACAGGCCATGCCACGGATCTTCAAAACCCCTTTCCGTCCATGATAACGTTATAACGTGCATGTATGTCCATACATTTGATGGACGTGGACGTCCACGATAATGTCGTCACGTTAGGAATTATAAAACTCGCACATTGGATAGTGCAATTGATTCGGTATCGCGTTTATTAACACTATGTCAATAAACAAAACAGTTCTAAATACATAGTCTTATTTTTTTGCAAAAAGTTTCTACATTTAAGAAAACTTTTTTCGAATCAATAGCCATTATCCGAGGACTTCCGATTAAATTAAACGATGCTAAACTCATGAATGCCCTACAAACTTAACACGTACGATCTTACCGTTTTTAAGTAAAATACATACAAATGTTTAGAAATATACTCTACACATAATATATGTACAGATATTTCTTACCGTCAAAATTGCGTTTCATTATTACAAAATATGAACACTTCGTTTTAATGCCTATATTCGTAAGAAGCTGAATAAGTAATAAAAATAATTTCTTTGCTTTTTCGTTCACGTGCTTTTAACCTTAATTATTTTATACTTTGAACATTTCTTTTCACGCGTTGAGTACCTACATATACCTAATCGATTTTAAGCTGCAGTCGAATATGGCTCAAAAGCCTAGATGCCAGATTTGTAATCTACTATTTTCAAGCCATATTTAACCACGTTTAAACACTCTTTTGGACAAGCAACTTACAATACTAACCAGCCATTGATCAACCGAACCAATTTCAATATATCAATCAACATACGATTTCGTCAACCACATAAAATGCTTCGTAAAAATCAGATCCTTACATACTTTGTTTCAAAACCAAGTCTTCTATGCAAATGGCCATTTAAATATATTTATAGACTAGATAACTCAATTAAATTACACGCCATTTGTAAATTACTTTTATTTTTTTGTTACGGCAATCTCTTTACCCAACGACTTTCTATTTTCGAATTTCTGCTGTAAACTGGCAACATTCGATGGTTTGGCCGTCAGTTTTGTTTGATTAGGCTTATTGTCTGTCTTTTGGGCGACTGTTGAGGGTTTTGGTACTACTTTAGGCTTGTTCTTATTTAAGTTGTCCGCTATAGCTTTTACGGAATCTACTTTTGAGATGGCACGGTTCGTGGGTGGAGTTTTCTCTGTCACTTTATTTAAGTTAGAGTTGGAGTTGACTGGTTTAAGTGGAGGTGTAACTTTGATCGGCTTTTTCGGTTCTGTGGGCGCGGGTCTTAACGGCGGTCGGTTGTCATTCGGTTTCGCTGTCACCGCAGGCTTAGTCGCCACTTTTGTCGTATCATTTGGTAGCTTATTATTGTTAATAACATCAGGAGGTTTCACATTCTTCGCGTCGGGTACCGTACAGCTCGAAACAACGTCTGGACTGTTCATAATTTTCAGCGTTAAGTTCCCGTTTTTAGCTACTTTCGGTGATTGAGGAACGCTTCTGAATGTGGATGTATTCTTGAGAGTGGGAGGGGTCACTTGTCTTGAAAACGTTGGGATCTTAGAATTAGGGCCAGGTAAAGGTGGGGCCTTATCTTCCTCTTTTGGCTCATCCTTTTTCAAAAAGGTGGGTACATTGACAGCTGAAGGGTGCAAGTATCCACTGCTAGTCGTCGACACGTTAGATTTCGCTCCAGAATTGCTATAAACACTTTCTGGCGTCTTATAATGTTCAGAATTCATGTACGTACTATCTCGATTGTTTGCTCTCTTTTCTGCAGCAGCTTTGGCCTTTCGTTCCTTCTCTTTCTTTCTCGAAAGCGTTGAGGCCGAGTAAATAGACTCAAAGTTACGATTCTGTATTTCGTTGACGATCTCTCCGAGCAACCCCATGCTTTCAGTACTCCCAGAATTTGACGGGACAACTTTCGGAGTGTTGTACCCTTCGGGAGGTGGTTGAGGTATTGTTTTGATTGGCGGAGGCACCCCTGGTAGAGGCTTCGAGTGCTTTTCCGGACTCTCTTCAATAACAGCATAGATATTGTCTGTAGATTCTTCTGCAATATGGGCTAAGGGAGCCTGTTTTTCCTCTATACAGTCTACGTAATCTACTGATTTACTATCAGGCTGTGGTTTTGGATTTGGTGGTGGGATAGGGTCCGAATGACTTGGTAATGGTGGTGGTGGGGCTGTAGGTCTGCCGACCACGGATAAAGGCCTTGGAGCAGCAGGTGCCTGCCTCATAGAACCAAAGCTTTGCAACGCCGGTTTTTGGCTTGCAGGAGCTCTCATGCTTTGCGCACGATTCACGAACGCTTTAGGGTCGTCCCCATCTTCGGAATCCGATACCACAGACACAGACTTGACTGGTAACTCAATCTCTTTCTGGAGTATAGGGTTGGATATCTGCAAGTTTCTTAAAGCCACTTTGTCGTTTTTGGCGACTTTGATTTGGTGATTTGGGTTCTTAGGTAAAGAGTGACTTCTTTCTACTGGATTCCGTTCCTTCTCTTTAGGCTTATCATGTTTTAGGAACGATGCTATACGGTTTAATGAAATCCCTTCTTTGACTTTTTTAGGTTCTTCTGGTAGAGGTTTTTGGGGCACGCCAGCGGAATGCATGCTTAAAGGTCTTTTAGGGAAATCTGGGGTAATAGGGAGTGTTGGGGCTGCTCTTATTGGCCCCAAAGTCTTCGACCCTTGTAAGGGAGATATCAGTTCTTTAGCTGTACATGTAGAAGCTTCTAGAATCGGACTGGATATCACTGGCCTTGGTGGTGGATTGGTTACAACTGAAGGTGTTACTTCTTCCGTTTTCTCCGAATTCATTAAAGCTTTAATTTTGTTCTGAACAGTACTATTAGTCCTTTTAACTGAAGGACTCGTCTTTGGACTGGTTTTGGCCGTCGTTGGGACGACCGGAAGTGGCGGGGCACTTCTCAATACCGGCTTTAAGACACCTTGAGGGACAATATTCTGGCTGTTACTCCCACTTCTATGCACCGGAGTAATTTTCGCGCTTTTACCTAAACTTTCCGCAATACTCTTTACTGGTTTATTCGTAATTGCAGCTTCAGCTTCATCTTTTTCATTGGCAGCTTTTTCAATAGGAGTGAGAGAAAACCCTTTGAAATTGCCAAAGAAGTTGACGGAAGGGTTAATATTGCCTGGAGGAGTTCGGTCTGAGTCACTTCGCAGTAAACTGGAGCTCATGTCGTCAGGGTTGGAGAGTGTATGGACATTGACGGGTTGAGCGTTGTTCTGAGCGCTGTTCTGAAAGTTTGCGGCGAATTTACTTGCACTGCGCGAGATTCGATGTTGAAGACTTGCTTTCTTTGGTGATGGGGCCCTGTAAAACAGATGTTGTTGGTTGAATTGTGGGTTTGGAACCTATAAATTATTATCGTTTGAAATTGATGTTTTGTATAATAGCTTAAATAAATCAAGACTACAATCATGCTATCATGCAAGTTCTTTTTGCATGCCACATAAATTAACATCCCATTGGAAAACTCGGTAACATTGAAACGGCTAAATTCTGCTAATTATTGGTTTCATATCGATAAGAAACCCAATCTTCTCTTAAGATAGTGTTCTATCTACTTAGTTTCAAATTAAAAATTAAAGATAAGTAAATAATCTTTTTTTCATAAAATATTTAAGTACAGACGCCAGCACATCAAGCTACTACAATCTGTCAAATGTCTCTAATAGATTTTTAACTTTATCGCTAAAACATTAAGGTTCAAGGTTGATTGGGAACATTTGACAGTTTCGGGTTGCTTGATGTGCTGACATCTGTACATAGAAAGTTATCATCATACCAAAAACAGTACAATTAATTTAATCCTATAACAAATTGCCTAAATACATCCAAGACGGATACTTCGACGCTAAATAAATAACTACAAAATTAAAAGCTTATTACATTATTACCATGCTAGCCCAACCATGCTGTTAATGCACAAAACATGCAAATCTTAATACTAAAATGCCATGCAAAGTTAATGAAAAGCAAAACCAAATCAAATCACTCACCACAACAATGCAGAAACAACACCTTGTAAAGAGGTTATATGTATGTAAGTATTGCCAGCTTTAAAAATTATATAAAAAGAAAAAAAAACTATTATATGTAGAATTCATGTATACTCCCTGCACAGAGAGGAACCCTGTGTCCCAACGGTGGGAACATTAAAGACTGATTATGCTTATGAACAGATTAAGATTATTTTTCTCATATTAGACTGTCTTAGCACTTTGTAAAGTAAAAAGTATTAGAAGATTTAAAAAGCAACCTCTCTTTTTATGTCAGATTGCTAATAGACCATTTTAATAAGCAATGTAAAGTTTTTAACCTTGTGGATTAATTTAGGTTAAATAGTCAATCTTTATTAATTATTAGATATCACAGTCAAAATTTTTAAAATTGAAATAGCCATCTTATTTTAAAACTGGCAACACACCGTGCAAAGAAAAAAGAACAATCAAACAAGCAACTAATAGAATGAAAAAAGAGTATTTTATTATACAGTGCGTTAAATCTAATTACAGTTAAACTATCTACTAAACTAGTTAAATTATGTAATAAAATAAATCATGAGTTTGATGGTTAACAGGACTTTTTTGAGAGCTTAGTTTTTGTTAAATACATATTAAATATAATGTGGAGACGACAATACAACAATTAATTAATACACTGGCAATGCTAATGCAAAGGAGTTTTTTAAAACTTTTAAATAAATTTATCATCGAAATAAAAAAGTGAGTTTTAAAAATAAACTAAATAGTAGTGATGGGCCGTCTATGGGTTACACCAATCTTTGACTATAGTTTGACCAAAACCGCTGAACCGCGCCTTCGATATGTGCGCGGCGAGACGCTCCGGGCAGTGCAGGCCGCTCAACGCGCCCCCTACCGGTACAGCAGTTCCGGTCAAACTATAGCTATAGTGAAACTATTCGATATATTTGGTTGAATTTTTGTATGCAGACTGGGAACGTCACTAAATATACGTAGTTTAATTTATAGTCGTATTGTTGTCTCCACATTGTATAAGATTTTCTGTTAATAATTAAAATGTCTTGTAATAGTAGACACGGTTTCCACAAGCTTACACGGACGTGTTGAAGAGTGACGGACGAGTTTTGGAAAGCAGTCCGTTATACAATACAAATTTAAATGTAACCTCCTATTTTTTGAGGTTATGACCAGAATAACAAAAATTATCACGTTTGCTTTCAGAAACCGAGCCCCAAGTGAAAATATATTATCAACATAGAACGAAAAGTGAAACAATAACCTTCTTGTTGGGTCAGTCGGGTAAAAGGGAAAAGATGTCTCTTCGAAGATTTATACAGTGTGACATGTGAGATTTAGGCTTAAGATGACATTGTGATATTATTTGTGACTTTTGTTTGAGCATTAGTACTTCGTGAAAGAAGTTTTAGGGATGACTTTCAATCGTCAGATAACTTTTATCCGAGGATTAAACGAGACAGTTTGTCAATTTTGACAAGTTTGTATGTTTGAATATTTGTTAGGCAAAAACTGCTGAACGGATTTGGATGAAATTTGGCACACAGGTAGTTTATAACCTGGATAACCACATTGGGTACATTTTATTCCGGTAAACCGATTTCCACGCGGCCGAAACCGCGGGCAAAAGCTAGTAAATATTTCAAACCGCCGTATCTATTCCGCAGATAAAAGTTATCTTCCGATTTAAAAATCTGCCCTTAGTATGATTTAAAAAGTTTAAAATAAGTAAAATCGAACTTTACAAATTAGTATTTTTAAATTCCTATTTTGTTCAAAAGTATCACAGTTAAGATTAAATAAAATATATAAATCCCATACACAATGACTTTAAATTGCATCTAAAATTAATACAAAACAATGATGTTTTAAATTCATTGCTGAATGGGATTTTTTAAGTTCTATGCCAAAACAATTACTAAATTAATAAATTACATCTAATGCATAAGCAATAACATTAATATTATAGAGATTTGAGCCTCAGTCAGTTGAAGTTTTACCAAACCAAATTCATAGTTTATTACTAAAGTCGTAAAGAATTTTAACAATTTCACCACTATCAACAAAGATTTCAATAAAATTGTAGATTCGCCCTGTCACTGTTGTCACTGTTTCGTTCTGACACTTCTGACACACACAATGTCGCAGAGACATGACTTGGTTGTCATGGAAACGCCATTATTATCGTGTGAGCTCGCTCTAAGGATACTTTTTCGCGCCACTTATACCCTGTCCATTAGGTAAACCGTTTTTTGACAGATGGGACTAGTGATTGCAGCAACACACAATACATTGATTATACACATACGGTATCATAATGTCTGTAAGGAGCCATAAATAAGATAAGGCAGTTTATATATATTTATTTTATTACTCATAATCTGGAATAGTTAGGTTCTAAGAAACGGTTTACCTAATGGACAGGATATAGTACGTTGAGGGTAAATCTAACGAAATCAATCTTTGACTATCATTCTCTCCACAGTTCTTTAAGTGTAGTAAAAGTGTTAAATATCTTTCTACTGTAGGCTTTCCTACGCTTTCCGTCAATATATTATGAAACAAATAAGATTGCAAATCTCGAGCAAACTCAAGTTTAATGCTGAGTGTAATATCTACAAAACAGACTACAAGATCTGACATGCAATATGTTTTTCATGCACATCCACGCTAATATAAATTCTCCTTTTTGAAAAATATTACTTTTTAAACCTATTCACGTTAGCATTGCCGCCAATATTGGCTTGTTTGCCGAATTTACCAACATTACCATGCAAACTACTATTATTACCAACATTATGCATTCTATGCTGACTGTTCGCAACCATTTCATTCGTCGTAGAAGCCAAACCCTGCTTTATTATAACGACATTAGGTTTGTTTCCCTGTGGCAAATTACTCAAATTAGGCTTAGGTTTGACCGGCGGCCTATTGACTTTGATATCAGTATTATTCGCGATTTGTATGTCATCTTTGTTGATCTTTTTGACAGGCTTTTTTAGAGGTACTTTCGCTACATTTTTGTCTGGTAAAGAAATAGCGTTACTAGGTTTTTGCATGGCTTTAAGTTCTTCTAAATTGGAATAAACCGGGCCGTCTGGCTGCGGTGGCGGGTCAGTACAGATATTATCAATGGAATGAGCACTACCACTTCTTTTGAAGCTCAATAAATTTCTAAGTGAAGAAGTGCTATCCTGGAATTTGGCGAATTTGACAGCGAACATATTTTTCGTGTTAGGTTTAGTGCACCCGTTACATAGATTGTCTACGTACGATTTCCTTGGCTTCTTCCACCAGAGGAGGACGTTGTGTCTCGAGTAGTAGATGAGGAACAGCACCAGCAGGATTGCAGGTATGATGCCCAGGAATATCACGTACATAGCCACCATGAAGTTGCGTTGGACTGTAAGAGAGAATTGAGGTTAGTTTACGAATAGTTTTATACAAAAATCTGTATGGCGGATGGGACTTTCCAAAATGGTGGAAGTTTCAACCCCTGTAGGGGATGAATTTTTAAAAAGATAAATGTTACTACTCCATCAAACATCATTTAAAAAAAAAACTTACTAGTAGGATCAGTGGCTGGTCCAGAGTCGTAGGAACCTCCGGGGCCGGGTAGCGCGCACAGGGGAGGGGCGAAGCCCGGCTCGCAATGACAATGACCTAGAAATAAAAAAAATATGTTTATTTGGCACATAGAAATTTATTAAATTTTTAAGATAATTGGCTGAAAAATTGATATGTGCGGCGCGCCAATTAGGCAAAGTTGAACAAAAATGTCAGGACACTATGAACTACAGGGCCTTTTAAAATTAACTGGCGAAACTTCCCAGACGTAATGAGTATGGGTTTGGGATTTTTTTAATTTAACAGGACTAATTCAGCAGAATTGGATATCAAGGTTTGAGTAGAAAACAGAATTTTAGCGCAGTAGCCATAATCGCCCACATCACAATAATACACACACACAGGGTCACATTAAATTAGCTAGCGAAACTCACGCTCAACGCGCGGAACTCGCTTATATATAATCTAAACATGGCAAAACAAAAAACCAATTAAATTGATAAAAAAAAGTTGAGTCACCGACCGCGGGTCACTTGAAATATCAGTTTTTTCAACTTGAACTTGACTTGAACAGACGTGATGGATATCGATTATCGATATCTCAACACGATAAAAAAAAGAAAACCGATTTTCTCAACTCATATTTCAAGTAACAACCAGTGGTCGTTAATTCCAAAAAAACGTTTTTCCAAAAAAAATAACCCGACTTCCATAAAAACACTACAAAGTGAAAAATAAGTTTAATTTCTGAAGTCGGTGTCTTTGGTTTTTGTATTTCGGTTTTCGCCACCGACTTCCGAAATTAAAGTTATTTTTCACTATGTAGTGTTTTTATGGAAGTCGGTTGTTTTTTTTTTGTAAAAAAGTTTTCATTTTTCACTTTTTTGTTGCGGTAAATTTTTTGATTTTTGTTGATTTTTCAAAAATCGCTTGTCCGATTTCGATAAAATTTGGGACCATTTGGGAAGTATACCCTTTCCAACACTTTTTTTTTTCAAATCGTTTGGCAAGCGACGGAGTTATGCGCGAACAAACATTAAAAAAAAAACATCAAATCTATTTTATTCTTATTTTATCATGTTTTGATATCGATACCCACATCTCACATCTGCAGAGTTTCGCTATCTAATTTAATTTGACCGTGCATATATTATACAGATTTCCTTATTTAAATCTTTGCGCAGCGTATTTAACATAATAGCGCAAAACAGCACTAAGTTAAAGATGGAGTATTTAATTGATATCATACCTGCAGAATTACAGACGCCATGTCCGGAACAGTTAGACGGACAGACAGATGTCTCAATTCTAGATATAGTGTCTCTTAAAGCTGACACGGGTACGCACTGTTGTTTGTAACACATCTGTGGAACGGAGATAATTAAGTATTACTACAATGTGATAATGTCTGGCCATGTCTGCCGTATGCCCAGTGAGCTGTGGGAAAGAAAAGAAAATAACCACTACGTGGAGCCCTGACACGACTAGAAGGCGTCGCGGCAGGCCCTGTAGTTGGCGGGACGAGCTGGAGAAAACAAATTACACCTTTATCCCTGGATCGAAAGAGCTAGGGTGATACAATGGGCAGTCTTATTATTGTTACTTTAATGTTAAATAGTCTGTTAGCCTTTGTAGCGGCATCTACACTGCCACATGCGAACTACGCACCACACTGACGTCACACAAAATCCTGCATCGCACAAGCAGAGTTTACCGCGCAACTAGCATATATACAACGTCCCGACATCAATCATCGGGCCCATGGGCACCTAGCCATTGCCGTAAGGGGCCTGTATTTACAGGCCAATGTATAGCCTTTCGCGACCGGGGGGTACCGACCGCGATCTCACGAGTGCGAGTGCAATCGTCAGGCAGTTGCACACCAGACACGAAACTCGTCTGGTCGGAGGATCCTCCCTTTTCTATGGAGGATGAGTGAACTTTACACCCTGTTCCTCATACCTCTATACCTTCTTACGTGAAATGTAAAAACATATCGCAAAATACCTATTGTTTGGTTCGTATAATACGATGATGCAATAATTATCACAGTTTTTAAAATACATACCATATCATCGCCACACTTCGCTCCGTCTGGCACTAAACCAGGGTCCAGGTCACTCAACCCCAAATCTATGATGGCCGTCCGACATGGTATGATTGTACCTGCACAAAAGATTAATTAAAGTTAGTTCCCGGTATTCAGAAGACTATCGGACAGACAAGACAGAATATCGGACAGCCAGCATGACATACGTTGCATATCTAGTTTTTAAAAGTTCTAATGAATCAACTGAGCCTATTGCAGTCCACTGCTGGACATAGGCCTCTGTCAGGCTGCGCCACAACACCCTGTCCTCCGTCTTCCGCATCCAGTCTGTTCCAGCCACCTTCTTAAGGTCGTCGGTCCATCTAGCCGGGGGGCGTCCCACACTTCGCTTGCCTTAACACGGTCCTCACTCCAGGACTCGTGTGCTCCACTGGCCACCGGTCCTTCGACAAACATGGCCAGCCCACTGCCACTTCAGTTTGCTACCGTTCACTAAAGTTCTAATACCAATTATTTTTTTCATAAAGTAGTCCTACAGATAAAGAAATTTTCTTGTGGCCATCACCTCGCCTTGCCTTATGTGAGTTACAGACTTACAGATATGTCTATTTACAACAGAGGACTAATATAAACCAAAAAGCAGAAAGTACAAACGCCAGCACATCAAGCTACTACAATCTGTCAAATTTCTGTAATAGATTTTCAACTTTATATCTAAAGAATTAAGGTTCAAGGTTAATTGGGAAAATTGGACAGTTTCGGGTAGCTTGACCTGCTGGCGTCTGTACAAACTTAGAAGCTTTGCGTGTGTGGGGAGTAACTCTGTACTGCGACGTTTGTGCTAATTCGGAAACACGAAGATTACCGAAGCGCAAACTTTTTCTGGTTTAACTGTATTGAGGATTTCTTTTTTCTCTCTGACCAGCGCCTCGCTTGCATTATGTGGGCTACAGACATGTTTAACTGCCTATGTCCAACAGTGGACTAACACACTAATATGTCTTTACAGTGTTTTGTACCTAACTAACTAAACCTATGGATTATTGTCGCCTAAGCAAATTAATAAAATAAATATTATTTTTTAAATGTCTTTGACATGTCTGTACCCTGGGGTCCCGGACCTTAGGAAGGCGTACGAGGGGTCGAAGCCAACTCGCAGAGGCCCTTTAGGCACTTTTAATTAATTAATGTATCATTATTGTAAGTTGTTGTAGTTGTTACCGTTATTGTTGATGAAGACCGCAGCCAGTGTGGCGACCGATTCCATTCCGAACTCGAGTCTCTCGTTGAGATGTCTGCACTGTAACATCCCACACATCGCGTCGCGGGCAGGGCAAGGCTTGTAGCGTTTGTTGAGACGGTCGAAGCCGCAGTTACCGCTTCTGGGAAATTTATGATAGTTGATCAATTAAACTGCTTATATTTTCAAATCAAAATCTCATATTATCAAGTTTTGGAACAATAAACTCAATGGTACACACGACGACAAAGTTCAAATTCCATTCAGCTTAACTGAAATTTATTTAGGGCCTTTTATTACCAACGGTCAATAAAAAATCAACTTAGATTATATACAGCTATAAGTAGATTAATGACTGATATTACCTCTAGTTATCTTTTATGGAATAACCACTACTAGATTTTGTATGGAATCGTAAGCATCCGTAAAGCTGAACTGATGCGTACGCATTCCATACAAAATCGTTATTTTCTATGTACAAAAGCTGAACACAGCTGAATAAGTGTGTTTAGTCCCTTATCCATGGAATTAAATTTTTTCTCAGGATAAGACTTATTTTAGGTAGTACTTACTTATCCAAGCTATCTGAGATTGTATTGAAGTATAGTTTAGATTTTTTTGTAATGCCGAACAAGCAACTTTAGTGACAGTTTTGTCGGGAGTAGCGTCACAGTTGTACTATTTAGCATTAATCGGGACCAACAGCTTCACGTGTACATTAGAGGTACGGTTCACACCGCCAATTTCCAAACTCGAGCTGTTACTGAGACATTCCTTATGGAAAACCCAATTAAAATCAAAAGTCGTTTATTCAAATAAGGCTGAGAATCAGCACTTTTCTAATGTCAAAATTACAAAAGAGAGCCCAAAAACGCCCGCCCTTCATAACAATAAAACTTTGCCTGATCTGGGTTTCGAACCCAGGACCCCACGCTCAGCAGTCGCGCTTGCGACCACGATGACACACATGACAACCGATTTACACACAACTTTTTTTTTAAATAAAGAGTCAATATTGTCTACCGGTGTCAGCAGGGAGTGTATTTTATACCTCGATAGATCTATCATACTAACTTGTTCCCTTTGACGTTGGTGCTGATATAACACTTATCGTGTGAACTCTCGCCGGTGGTACCCCACAGCAGTCGGCACTGGTCGTTGTGCGAACGACATGAGCCCTTGACGCAGTGCGCTTTCTGAGGACAAACACAAAGAAATATGTAGTTTATGCCTGTTGGTTATAAGGTACACAATGCGATAACTTCATTTGCCAGTTCAATTGCAAACTTCTTGGAGTTGTTGTACGCCTGAAGTCTATTCAAATTTATGTTATTTCAAGTTAGACAAATATCAACTTTATATTAATGGAAATTAAGTTAATTTCAGATTGACTAGCATTAATGAAAAAGTTATAAAAATGTAGGAATTAAAGTTATTTTTCCATAAACTCATATTTGTTTACATTTTTGCGAATATGTCGCGAATTCGCGATTCAGATTTAGATAGTGGGACTCAAATCAATGACTAATAATAATAATAAAGCGCCTGCCCGAGTTCGAACCTACAACGTCAAAACCGACCTACCTAACAACTCGTGTAACTAACGCACTGGGCCCGCATGGTGGATCACACCCCACTCCCACTCAAAGAAAGAAAGACTATGTCCCAGCAGTGGGAACATAATCAGCATCTACTCTCCTATTCTGAGACGTTTTGGGGGGTGATGAACGAGTGAAGTACTTTCCCTTCGGTTGTGCGTCGTCCACATGAAGCGACCTCAGATAAACAAGTTTTAACTAATATGGCAAGTTAACATTAATTATAAGGAATTTACTAACACAGTGGATCTTACGTTGTCCGAAATAAAGAATTTATTATTAACGGGTGATTTTTTAAGCGTAGTTTTTTTTAAAGTCGAATAAAACACTCAATTTGCATCATATATTCAAATTTTTTATTGAAACTGATAACTTGGCCTTTGCCATTTACATTTTAAAGATAACTTCATGTAAATGTTGTCCGCGGCTCCGAATGTTGACCATGGAAGAAACGTTACGGTCAACGGCGAACGATATCGAGCCATGATACGAAACTTTTTTTTGCCCCAGCTGGCCGAGTTGAACTTGGTTGACATGTGGTTTCATCAAGACGGTGCCACATGCCACACAGCTCGTGAAACAATGGACATGTTGAAGGGTGAATTTGGTGAGCAGCTTATCTCTCGAAATGGCCCTGTGAATTGGCCGCCAAGATCATGCGATTTGACGCCTCTGGATTATTTCTTGTGGGGTTATGTAAAGTCGTTAGTGTATGTGGACAAGCCGAACACGATTGAAGCCTTACAGGATAACATAACACGCGTAATTCGTGGGATACAGGCAGAAATGCTCGAAAAAGTGACGCAAAATTGGACCTTCCGAATGGACCATTTGAAACGGAGCCGCGGACAACATTTACATGAAGTTATCTTTAAAATGTAAATGGCAAAGGCCAAGTTATCAATTTCAATAAAAATTTTGAATATATGATGCAAATTGAGTGTTTTATTCGACTTTAAAAAAAACTACGCTTAAAAAATCACCCGTTATAATAGGCTGATTATGTATAGTAGTAGTTTATTTCCCACATACCTCTCCATCTTTCCCGCAATCCGTTGTATCCATCTTGAAGAGGTCATCGGGACAGTACTCCGAGTGTCCCGTACAATACTCCGGTAAGTCGCACTCGCGGTCAGCCGACCGACACACGGTACCCGCTGATTTTGGACGACACGTCTGAAAATAAATGTATTTTTAATCCCGTCGAGCATGTAAGGTAGGCATGGAATGATGTCGATAAAATTATATTTATTTTTGTCATCAGCATTTGTTTCTGCGTGTTCGGCGGACCCTATCAGAATACCAGCGTGAGATAAGAGCCTTTTGGCCTCGTATAGAACTTTCTGTTTCATTTTTCGCTTTGTGACTTTTGTTTTATGTAATTTAGCTTTGTTTGTGGATCTTCCTGCACGAGTCGCAATAAATACTTTTTCTTTCTTTCATCACCAAAAGGTTCCTAAACATAAATAAATCGCAACAATAACTAAGTGTCAAAGAAAAAAAAACCTAGACATAGTTTATGAGCCGGAGAGAAACATAAAATAGAATATACCTGTAAATCGCAGCACATGCCTGCGCCACAGGTCGCGTTAGACCGGAGCATGCACGTGTCGGGGTTGCAGCAGGCGTGGCAGGGGTTGTAGGCCCGAGGGTCGGCCAGAGTGCCGCAGTCGCATTGCTCGCCCGGCTCCGTGAAACCATTGCCACAGGTCGGCGACTCGAAGAGGCGTTTTGGTTTATTTCTGGAAAACAAATAAGGTTGAATCAAGAAAGAAAATACGTTTATATGCGGCAAACATGAGGCAGAGAAAAAAACACAAAAAAGAACAAGTTGGGGAAAACATGCCTCACATCCACGCAAAACAGCCACCGCGCAGCATAATGCTACGACTCTATGGCGCCATCTCCACGGGCGAGAGAATCGCGGCGATAGTCTCGCCATGCTATCAAATTCTTGCCGATGATATCGCCGTGGAAAGACACGTTCAAAGAGATTGTATAGAAATACGTGGTACGACGTTAATATCGCCGCGATTCTCTCGCTCGTGGAGGCGGTCCCTATGCGAGACAGAACCCCAGCACTAGTTTTCAGCGACAGCCGGCGTTGACGTGAAGTTCTATATGGATCGTAGTAGTTTGTGTTTTTTTCCTAGCTGCCTTTTCATAGGCAGTTTTTCGTCATGTTTGTGTTTTTTTTTTATTCTTGTCTGTTGTTAATAGGGATTTAGCATTTTTTTTTTCATTTTCGTCATAAATCATAGTGCGTGATTTTTTCAGCTTGCCCAGTGGGGTCATTCGTAACACACTACAATGACTTATTAATATTATTAAAATTTTTCGTAGATATGAACCAATGGATTGACGCATGACGCATTCACGCTAAAACGGCTGAAGGGATTTGGATGAAATTTGGCACATGGCTTGACCATGACCTGAATTAGAACATAGGATACTGTTTACCCTGATATTCCCACGGGATCGAGACTTATGTGGGTAAAACTGCGGGGCGCTATGACACAATGGGTTAAGATTATGCTGCCATAATCTTGCTACAATTTCGTAGTCTTTAATTCTAGTAACGACGTCCTTAATGAAGACTAGTAGCTGTTCGTTCACTTGCTCTTGACATTCACAGTCGACATTTAAGTGCAATGACGATAGATGCAATTTAGAGTGAGTCATTGACTAATTAATTATAGCGTCGTTGAAACTCGATATACATTACTTGCCAGACGTAGGTTTTAATGATGACTACTTCTTTTGTTTCCGGTTACTCAATCTTTTGTGGTATTCTTAGAATATAGCATAACATCACGCCTGGATTCCTTGAAGGGGTAGGCAGAGGTGTAGCTATAGTACACCCACATTTCGCCAGTTATATTTAAGTACCACGTATTAGGGGGTGCGCCTTAAAAGCCTATTACCATCAATCGAGCACAAATCCCGGCTCATCAATCAATCACTGAATATATGATCAGACCTGGAAATCGCACCCACGACCTCGTGTTCAGCTGTAGCGCTTACGATCACCGGACCAACGTGCATCGAGGCAGTTAGAATATGTTACTTATAACACCTTTTTTTGCTAAAAAAGCTATCAAAAAATGCTTTTATCGGATGATATTATAGTTGTGAAACTCGAAGTATATTATTCAATAGTATATAATATACTTCGAGTTTCGCTAAAAATGTTAGAAGTAAAATGTTTATTTTAGCAAACGCTAAGTTCGTTGTGAGACCTTGGGTTACTGAACGTTATTTATCCCAGTACTAACGCGAATTATCATCATTACAGAATACATTTCTTTAGCGGCTCGCTTATTGATTCCACAAAATCCGCAAGTTTTTTTTTTCAATCATTCAGGTGCCTATAAGGCTATTTGTACACACACGTTTTTCTTGCCGTGAAAAACTACGGTTTATCCGCCGTGTGTAGTTACGGTCGTCAACGTTATATGGATCACTGTGGAAGCTTGTTGACATACAAGTAAATATACATACATACATATATAAAATACATACATACATACATATACATCGCTGCGGCATTTATTTTTTAAATATCGAAGCATCATGCTGAGATAGGAGCCTTTTGGCCTCGTATAGGACTTTGTTTCATTTTTCCTTTTGTTACTTTTTTATATAATTTGTTTTATTTTTAACTGTGTTTAGTTAGTTTAGTTTATGATCCTGTACGAGTCGCAATAAATACTTTTTCTTTCTTTATTTATACACGTTTTTTCTAAGACGCGTTTTATACGCCGTACCATAAAGGATCCGTGCCGTGTACGAAGGTTCTAAGGGTTACCGTGAAAAGAGCAAAACAGTATCATACCAAAAAATCCTCAAAATTTCAACTCACCTCAAACAATAATCCATTCCCCGCTCAAACGCTAGCGCCAACGAATTCAAACTACAAGAGGACCAATGTATAGGCGTCACCGCCGTACTAGAAGGGCTCATGATACACTTGGCGTCCGGGCACTCGCACAGGTCGTCCGTGTCGTGCTCCATGCCGAAATTATGGCCCATCTCGTGGGCTATAGTGGTGGCCACTAGGCCAATCACTTCGGAATGGTTTGTGGACACTCCGCCGGAGAATTCGTACGTACAAATGGGCCCTTTCAAAGCTTTGCCGACGACACCTTTCTCGAATTTTTGGCGTCTGAAAATAAGAGAAAATTCTTTTTATGTACGAGTTAGAAGTTGAAATCATTGAGGGATTACTGTAGTGTGAACTTTAAAATCTCTAGTTGTAGAACTTTATTTTTATGTTAATCAGGGGTCGGTAACATTTTAGGGAGGGTGCCCACGAGCATCTTTTGTCTCAGCAACTGTGACCACAGTGCAGTGGGAGTTTGTTGCGGGCGTTATTTGAATAAATGAGTTTTGTTTAGATTGAACTAATTTGTCTCTCACATCTAAAGTATGAAAGTGATGTCTTTGTCGCGTCGCTAAATGCGCTTACTTACTTACATACAAACTCGTAGACTTGATGTGAGAGACAAATTAGTTGTTGCGACAAAAGTTACTCAAAATCAAAATCAAAAGTCATTTATTCAAATTAGGCTGAGAATCAGCACTTTTTGAACGTCAAAATTACAAAAGACAGTCCCCCAAAAACGCCCGCCCTTCACCCGACGACTCACTCCCTTTACTCGACGGCACACTCCCTTGTTCACATAATAATAAAAACTTTATTGCATAAAAAGGTGTTGCAGTAAATACAATAATAACAGTTGCACTTTACAAATGAACACTGGTATACAACACTAGCTTCTGCCCGCGGCTTCGCCCGCGTGGATGTCGGAAGTTATCCCACGGGAACGTGCTACCAGGATAAAACGTATGTGCTTCCCCAGGATGCCATCTATCTATTTGCTAAATCAGAAGTTCAGTGGTTTAGGCGTGAAAATGTAACATACAGTTTCAAGTTCAAATCCTCCCCTAAAAACCGAATTACCCCTTTTTGCCCCGTCAGGGGTCAATTTTCGACAACTTTACATACTTATTATTAATTATTTTCTGTCGAAAGTATCAATACTGGGTTTCGAGTTAATCGGACCGCGCATTCAATTTTTTCCACACAAACTTCAACACCCCTATATCTCCCTTTGAGGGGTAGTTTGAAAAACTTATAATGATAAACTTTATTACTTACTTAGGCAAGTATTGTTGCCAAGTTTCAAGTTTATTAACTAAAATAATAAGATTTTTCATATAATCTGTATCCCCGCTT
Organism: Apamea crenata; assembly: GCA_949629185.1. Taxonomy (NCBI): domain Eukaryota; kingdom Metazoa; phylum Arthropoda; class Insecta; order Lepidoptera; family Noctuidae; genus Apamea; species Apamea crenata. The sequence goes on from OX451375.1 coordinate 4,597,833, forward strand.
TTCAACCCCACAGGGGTGGAATTAAAAAAAAATCATAAAAATTCATAACTTGACTCAAAGATTATTTATACCAATTTTATAATTAATCAAGTCACTTATTATAATCCTCCCCTGTAAAACTAACTACCCCTTTTCACCCCGTTAGGGGTAGATTTTCGAAAAACCCTCATACGTGTTATTATTTATTTTTAGTCTTAAGTACACACACAGCACACTGAGTTTCGAGTTAATCGGACCGCGCGTTAAAATTCTTCCACACGAAATTTAACACCCCTATATCCCCTTTGAGGGGTAGTTTTGAAAAACTAATAATGATAAACTTTATTGCTTACTTAGACGAGTATTCATGCCAATTTTCAAGATTATTAACCTAACGAATAAGATTTTTCATATAAACTGTATCCCCGCTTTTCACCCCCACAAGGGTGGAATTTTGAAAAATCATTTGGGATGTGTACATAACTTGACTTAAAGATTATTTATACCAATTTTCAAGTAAATCAAGCAACGCTGTAAAATCCTCCCCAGTAAAATTGACTACCCCTTTTCAGGCCGTCAGGGGTAGATTTTCGAAAAACCCTGATACACATTATTCTTTCCTTTCAATTTTAGGTATAAATACTGAGTGTCGAGTAAATCGGACCGCGCGCTAAAATTCTTCCATACTAACTTTGAAACCCCCCAATCTCCCTTTAGGGGGTAGTTTATAAAAACAAAAAATGCCCAACTTTATAATTTATTTAGATAAGTATTCGTGCCAAGTTTCAAGTTTATTAACTCAAGGAATAAGATTTTTCATACAAACAAAATCCCCCCATTTCACCCTCTTAGGGGTGGAATTTCGAAAAACCCTTTCTTAGTGGATACCTACTCTTCACGAAGAATACACCCTCCAAATTTCGTGTCTCTAGGACCAGCGGTTTAGGCTGTGCGTTGATGTCTCAGTCAGTCAGTCAGTCAGTCAGTCAGTCAGTCAGGACTTTGAATTTTATATATATAGATAGATGGTTGGGGTACTGTCCTCTTAGATAGGCTACATAATAGCCTGTAGTAAAGAGATACAGTGCCGTATCCCTCAAGAATGGAGAAACCAATTGCTTAGTGTTCAAAATTAAAAAAAAATATGATATTAGTTTTAATAACATTAAACAAACAATTATGGAATATGCCTGAAAGTACAAAGATGGTTCCACAACCACAAATTCGTATCCTTACATGTTATAAGATGAAATGTCTCAGTGTTTGTCTGTTAGGTAGTTTGTTTCTAACACGAGAGACTTTGGTGATTACTTACTCACTACAGTTCGCCCGGCGAGAGAATGCGTTCCAAACACCTGTCAGTGCGATAATTCTAATCATCTGCCAAGCCTTTTCCCAACTATGTTGGGGTCGGCTTCCAGTCTAATCGGATGCAACTAAGTACCAGTATTTTACATTGAGCGACTGCCTATCTGACCTCCACAACCCAGTTACTGGGTAACACGAAAACCCTTGGCAAGAATGGTTATCAGACTTTCGGGCTTCTGACGACTCGTAAAAACTGTCAAAGATTCACGAATGACCGCCGGGACCAATGGCTTAACGTGCTTTCCGAGGCACGGAAGGGTCTTGGTATGTAAAGATGGTCACCCATCCACGGACCAACCGCGGCAAGCGTAGCTTAACCTGATCGATCGACTTGTGCGGCTGTTATTACTTAGCCACAAGCCCCTATGCTAAATTGCTAATAAAGATCAAATTCGCAAAACACACCTTTGTACGAAAATGACAGGTGTCAGGAATGCGCTCTCGTCAGCCGCACTGTACTGTTTTTTCTTCCTCTGGATACATTTTCGTACATTTTTTAGTTGTTGCAAATTACGAGACTGACATACTGTTTGAATTGCAATGATTACCGCGAGCATGTGAAATTTAGTTACTTAACATAAAGCAACTCTGGTGGAGGGCAGGTTCGATGTGCCACGGGAAAAGAGTTCCTTACTGGAAGGATTGGGCCTTCGCCCGCAGTGTATAGTAGTAATGTAGACTAACAAAAAAAAAAAAAACAACTCACGTAAGCAGCTGAGCGTTATCATTAGGTATATCCCTGACGAGGACATGCTTCCTGTACCCTAGGAAGTTGGTGAGGGTTGTGTCTCCATTCTCCTCCAAAATAATCGCGTCAGTCTCTGACCAGACCACCACGCCGACCAGGGCTATGAAGATGTTTAGAGGGGAATATACCTGAAAATGGACAGATTATCTCAGAGAAAGAAAGAAAAATATTTCATTTGGGACACGCACAGGAAATACAAAAAGTGAAAAAGGATAAGTAATTTAAAACTGACAAAATTACCATTAACAAAAAAAAAAAAGAATGCCCTGAAAAAATTGTGCGAGGCCAAAAAGGCTCCTATCTCAGCATAATGTTGCGATATTTAAAAATAAAAACCGCGGCAAAATAATTACTTAGGTAGTGGTTCATTTTAATTGTCTTAGTAAGATTTTTAAACGGAAGGATTTCTTGGAAAATTTTAAAAGATGTAAATTTTTTTTTTTAAATAATGGACATGCAATGGACTGTTCTAAAGTACAGATGCCAGCACATCAAGCTACCCGAAACTGTCAAAATTTCCAAATCAACCTTAAACCTTAATGTTTTAGCGATAATGTTGAAAATCTATTAAAGAAATTTGACTGATTGTAAGTAACTTGATGTGCCTGTACTTACTTTTGAGAATATTTATGACGCTCTAATAAATTACCGATCAGAGAGATAAAAGTTTCCGAGCAGCATTTGATGAATATAACAGTTGTATGATAAACAGACTCAAGATTTTATATTCATATAAAACTTACCGAATTAATAATATTAGCGACATCCTTCATCTGTCGGTGGACCGTCTGTAAGTTCTCGCCGTTCGCCTTGTACTCGCGATTGTCAGCCACCAGCACTAACTCGACGTACCGAGACAATTTGTTCGCGTTGTACGGACCCCGGACTTCCGTGTCGTCTGGGGCGTATCTTTTGTACTGAAAAAGTAAAGAAAACATGTTTTAAAAACATACTACATACATAAAGTCACGCCTTTTTCCTATGGGGGTGGACAAAAACTACAGTACGCCACCTGCTTTACCTGTAATTAATAAGAAAGGTAAGTACTTGACAGGCGCCGATTCCCTTGTTCACAAACTAAACTAAATTTAAGTTCAGTGCATCTTTTTCTTTCTATGTCATTAAGAAAGGGACAGAAGATAAATATTAGTTTAGTCCTGTCAAATTAAGATACTCCATAGACAAATTAGACGTGATTAATAAAAACATGGCTACTAAAAACACGTCATTAAACGTCAGGCGCTGACTAATTTGACAGGACTAAACTAATATTTATCTTCTGTCCTTTTCTTAATGAAATAGAAAGAAAAAGATGCACTGAACTTAAATTTAGTTTAGTTTGTGAACAAGAGAATCGGCGCCAATGACTGTTAATTTAAAATAGGGAATTTTGTTCATCCTTATTATTGTGCACACTAGAGGTAAATCAAAATCAATTCATGTATTCAAATTAGGCTGGGAATCAGCACTTTTTGAACGTCAAAATTACACAGGACAGTCCCACAAAACGCTCGCCCTTCGCAACTTCCTAGTGCAGTAGCTTGGAAGAAGTGACGCAACAGACCCCCTAGCAGCACAGCCATGGGCGTAGCCAGGGGGGGGGGGGGCAATGATGCCCACTTAGTATTGAAGTGTTTACTGTTTAATCGCTTTTATTAGGGTTCCGTACCTCAAAAGGAAAAGTCGGAACCCTTATAGGTCGTACATTTTGATCAAGATGTAAGGTTTGTAGAGTTGAGCTCTCATTAATTGACTGTGTTTTGATTAGCAGGACGGCTGCAACTAGACAAAATCTCTAGCTATGTCAATGAGTACAGCTGTCTGTTAACTATGAAGAACTTGATTCTATACACAGCTACAATAAACAATATATTATTACATTCTGTTCTATTCTGTTTATTCATGCTGTCAAACCCTTTTAATGAATTCTTAAAAGATGCAACTCCTACATGAGGTAATTAAACTAAAAGATACCTTGCGACATATGTACCTAATTACCTCGTTAAAGAGTCCAATTGAACCAGTGATTCAGCCAGAAACTATTTCATATTATTATCATGTACGGGAATTAATACCTAATTGACAATAGGGTATTTGTCAGGGGGGAAAATACGTTATGAATTTTGTTTTGAAGAGCGGGCAGGCCAAAAATAACAAATATTAAATTAATTTTGTAAATAATATTTAATATTTTTGAAAAATCTTGCGTAAAGCGCAATTATACATTTTTTTTTGTCAAAACTGATACACGTACGGTATTATAATGCCTGTAAGAAGTCATAAATATGATAATTCAATAAGATATGTATGTGATATATTGATTTTATTACGCATTTTAAAGTTAACTTTTACGTAATCTGGAATAGTTACGTTCTAAGGCAGCTGTCAAAAAACGGATAACCTACTGGACAGGGTATAGCGCCGAACATTGTCAGTACCGCGACGGGAATACTCCGCACCAAAAACTTTTAAAGCGTGTAGCTTCTCTAAATTTCCATTGATATTACTGATTTTTTTTGATTATCTCGTTGGCGTTTAAGTTTATTTAATTCATATTCAACAGGTTTTAACAAATACATTTTAGAGGTATTCTTTTAAGTATAGAGATACCTCTAACAGCAGACCTCTCTCTTCCATGTCCATGTGTACACATACAAAGCCTATTGAGGAAGGCATCAATATAAAATACAGAAAAAAAATGTAGAAAATAAAACTAGAGCTGTGCTGGCTTGCTCCTTATACCAGACAATTACTGCCGCGGCAGCAAGCACAGGCTGTTTGCTGTGCCTCCATGTCGCACAGTTGCGCGTGCTAAGTCCCCAGTACCACGTACCCTGGCCGCACTTAACGATCTCTAATGCAACAAACCATCTGTTTGCGGACGAATGGATGAAGATTTTGTCGCCATGTCAGAAGTACTGTGAGCGGGATTTATGAAAGTGTTGTTAACTTTTTACTTGATGATTTTATATTTTATCTTTTATGTGTATATGTATATGCAAACAAAAGTGTCTTTAACTTCTGTAAATGGTTTTAAACCGTTTTAATGAAATAAATAACGTTTAATTGACGGCACGGTTGGCGCAGTGGTTAAGGGATTGACTGCTGCGCTGCGTGTCGCGGGTTCGGTTCCCGCACGGAACAAATATTTGTATGACCTACAATTAGTTGTTCCGGGTCTGGCTGTTTGTGTATGTGGGTTTATATGTCTGTAAACGCACCCACGACAAATTCGTAGCGTGGGGCAACGTTTAAAAAAAAATTAATTAAAATAAATAAATACTTGAAATTTCATTATTTGTTCGAACCTTTCTAATCATCATCCCTATTGAAAGTTGGCATTTTGTCACACAACTGAAAACTATTGGAGTAACTATGACGATGTGAGCCTAAATTATAAGCCTTCAGTAACAATGCAATTTATGTATTTTTTTCTCAAAGTAAGTACAGTCAACAGCAAAAGTAGATGATCAAAATCAGAAATTCAATACTAATTAACGGAGTTCGCGTCAGAACTGTGTGGCATCGAAGTGATTCAAAAGTATGACACTGAGTCTGACATACTTTTGAATCACTTCGACGCCACACAGTTCTGACGCAAACTCCGTTCATTAGTATTAAATTTCTGATTTTGATCATCTACTTTTGCTGTTGACTGTACCTAATACATTTTCCCTACAACATCTTATTTGCCTTTTAGCAGTAGTTAACTACGTGCTACATGGATATTAATCATGTAATTCCCAATTTTAAATTAACTGCAAATACCTACCTAGTACTTTCCTTATTAATTATACGTAAATTATAACATTACATGTAGCATCATGTAGCATGCATATTTTCCCTGAAGGACGCAATCACAGCATTCAGTTTAACACGTACATTTTCAATCCGGAACATACATCCAGACAAACAGACAAAAATTCTACAAACTATTATTTCGGCATCGACTCGTCCAAAGAAATTTTTTTTTTTTTAAATATTCAATGAACAGACGCCAGCAGGCAGGTCAATCTACCCGAAACTGTCAAATTTTCCCAATCAACCTTGAACTTTATGCTTTAGCGATAAAGTTGAAAATTATTTTGATTAAATTGACAGAGTTTTGTAGCTTGATGTGCTGCTGTCTGTACAGTTTTGGCCTCGTTACTATTTTATTATATTTATATAGATTGTAAGTTGGATGTATATCTGAAGGCCAATTTCCGTATTTAAAAACGTTCAAAATCTCGTCGCAATCTCAACTCATCGACAATCAATGTCAAAAACTTGTCAAAAATGTAGGGAAATTAGAAGTATTTTTTAGAGATTGCGAATGAGATCAGACTGTGAACGTTCTTAAAATTACGTATATCGCCCCTCTGGTCACATTTCATTTAATTTAATAATATTAGGAAAAGTTATATATTATATTATGTAAAGTATAGTTTAGATTATCAACTCCACAAGGTGGACCGACGACCTTGTAAAGGCCACAGGGACCCGTTGGATACGAGAAGCACAGAAACGGTCGAAGTGGAGGTGCTTGGGGGAAGCTATGTCCAGAATAGGACGTCATTCGGCTGAAATGATGATGAGTATCAACTAACCCGACTGATCCTGCTTCTCTGCCTATCCTGTTCGCTATGATACTTCTGGTGGAGTTGTGGGTCGTAGTTCGAGTTGTTTGTTACTCCCCCCACGTATCCGCAATGGTAATCGTTGTTTAAGTCCGAATGATCATAGATGTAGTGGTTGGATTGGATGCTTGATCCTGGGAAAAGAGAACACAATTAAAAATGCATTTATTTCCTAATTTGCGCTCCTAAAAATATTATTGAACCCTCTAATATAATTATTGTGCCTCTTTTTGTGAACCCCAAATAAATCCTATTTTGAGGTCCAAAAAAGCTAAGTTACTGCGACCAATTTGGCTCAACTAGCGCGACTGCACCTGTTGCCGCCCCCCTGTAGCACGCCTGCCGGCAGAAGACTTCTTTCGACTGAAATAATGATGATTATAAATAATATTTGGAAGTATACCTTCAGCAGGCTCGATGTATTTCATGCTCTCTCCATCGAAGACGATTCCCCGGACGCCATGACACGTGGACACCGCCACCCGAGAGCCAGGCTTGCCTCTCACCGTCCCCGAGTATTGACATAAGTCTATATCCTGAAACATGACATGGTTGCATTTAGATGCAGAATCAAGTGTTTGTGTCAGTTTGTAAAAGGTGTGTAGAAACAAAAAAGTTAGTAAACTAAACGGTTGCCATTCCGCACATCGAATTTAAGAAAGATATTGGCGCCGATTCTCTTGTTCACAAGCTAAACTAAATTTATTGTATCTTTTTCTTTCCATTTCAATAACAAAAGGACAGAAGATAAATATTAGTTTAATCCTGTCAAATTAGTCAGCGCCTGATGTATTTTTAGTAGCCAATTTTTTAATCACGTCTAACTTGTCTATGGAGTATCTTAATTTGACAGGACTAAACTAATATATTGTATCTTCTGTCCTTTTCTTATTGAAATAGAAAGAAAAAGATTCATTGAACTTAAATTTAGTTTAATTTGTGAACAAGGGAATCGGCGCCAGTGTCACACAGAAATGGGTTCAAAGTGGCGGCGCTCTATACGCCGACCTTTTCTATAATTCGATGTAGCAAAAATCTTCAGGACCCCAATTCTGTATGGCAATTATTATTTCCCGCGAAATCTTACCGCGTGACTACTTACGGTTGTCAAGCGAGGTATTTTGACAGTTCAAACCACGCCAAACTTGCGATCATTTCGCGCGGTTACGTTAATTGTGTCAAAGAGAATACGTTAATAGCAGATGTCTTGATAACGTAAGGAATTGACGTAGTTTCGAAGTAATTGGAATCATAAAGTGGTCATAGTGAATTAGGGCCTTGGTGTGATTTCCATTCTAGAAGGGCATTCGCTTTGGAGGGAAAACAAAAATCAAAGGACACTTTCAGACTCATAACCAACCAAGCTTGGTTGATCACAAAATGATGTCGCAAGTTCACAGGTGAACGCTTCTTACGGCAACCATGGAAAATCGACGGGAAATAATCAAAATAATTACGGTACTTATGCGCGCCGGTTATGAGGCCAGTTCGCGAATTAGTTCAGTAAGCCGTTAAGACTTCTCATTCTTACTGATTTACGCACTAAACTGTCTTCAAATTGAGGCCTATGAAAGGCCAGTGACCGAACTGACTCGGGAACTGGTCTCGTATTCAGCGCGCATACAGCGCTCCTGGGTAGTCATCCACTACCGATCCGACTGACAAATCTTTTTATCAGGTTATGAGCTAATACCGTAAACCTCGTACCAAGAGAAGAAGTATTAAGTAAAAACGATCCTCTTGCCGCCTTCGTTAAATAAGCTGATTTTTGTAAAGGCTAACGCCCGCTTGCACTACAAATCGCTAAATGCGCTAAACATATTTAAGTCATCAAAGTAAGGGAAGACCAAAGAAATGATAGATGGACTGTGTGAATGATGATATGGTTAGAAATGGGGTGACTACCGAGATGACGACTAATAGAGAAGTATGGAAGAAAAATACATGTTGCGCCGACCACAAATTAATTGGGATATTTAAGTCTTCATTCTGTCTCTGTCATCTTCAAAAGAGTGACAAAAGTAGAACGATGTTTTGAATTGGTTTCGCGCTAAACGTATTACGCTAAACGTATTTAGTGATTTCTGATGCAAGCAGGCCTTAGTTCAGTTTCGTTTTCTTGGTTTCATGTACTATCGCCAAAACCTATATCTATATCTGAACATTTTAAAAACAAAATAACGTGCACATGATGTCCACAGCTGCGTCCGTAAGCAAGACAAAAGAGGACCCTTTTTAGGTCGACTAATAATATGCCCTGCAAGCAGGAATACTCGTAGTCCTTACGGTGATCACATATAGATTTTGGCGATAGAACCTAGAATAAATACAGAAGTTATTATAAAAAAAAAAAAACTTACCTCTTTCTTAGGTTTATATACAACAGTCTTGCCGTTCTTCTGGTACCTAAGTACATGGTTGTCTGTGATTAGGTCCTGGTTCAGTCTGAGGTCCAGGACGTACTCCTGGCCGTCTATAGGGACTGTTACTGTCACCTCTGAATGATGTGCACCGCTCTGCAACAGATGATATATGATTTAGAGGTTGGTGTAAAAATTGACAAAGAATTCTTACGAAGTCGGGAGGAATAATCGTTCTAATTCATACATGAGCCATCAAATGTGTTGGTTAAAATTTTACAGAATTTGTAAATCTTAGATAGTTTAAGAAATATGAAGCGTTAGGGCACACTGAGCTCAGTGAGTGGTACACACGGCTACATTTCCAGTTTTAGCTGACCTTGCATTGTATAGGTTTTTCGTACAGTCAGAAGTCAGCTTATACTGGTTATGTATGGCTTGATCTGTAGCCGTGTGTACAACCCACAAGAGTTAACTTGGGACTTCGCTCGGATGACGTTAGCGCGCGATACTGAAGAGTCGGGAGGGGCCACTCGGGTTCCAAGTTAACTCTTGCGGGTTGTAAGTGCGAACATTGTAACCTTTGGCTACTTTTGTATATAGGACTGTTTCAAGCAGGCAGCAGATACTGCTCGTATTCAAAGACTGTCCCAAACCGGCAGAAATAATAATATAATGGCTTCGATCACAATACAAGTTTCCGTTGCAATTGGCAGCCTCTACCTTGGATCACAATCAAAGGTTTAACGACCTGGCGAAATCATTTCTCCCCAAGATTTGAAGAACATTTCCAACGTGGCTCGATAAGCACTTTAAGCTGTTGGGCCCGTCATTCGTGGATCTTTGACAGCCGTTACTGGCAGTAACTTACTGGCCGTCAGAAGCCCGAAAGTCTGACAACCAGGTACCGGGTTGTGGAGGTCAGATAGGCAGTCGCTCCAGGTAAACATTCAGGTATTCAGCTGCATCCGGTTAGACTGGAACCCGACCCCAAAAATATTTGGGAAAAAGCTAGGCAGATGATGATTGGAAGAACAATTCTAAGCATCTCAGCAATAACATCGAGCCATGAAACGGACATAAAATTGTAAGTCACCACAAAATAATGGCCACAATCAAGTAATTTCAATAGCACCGTTAGAAACAGCAATTTTGCCGTTGGACACTGAACAGCTACTGACAGAGGTCGATGGCGTGGCTAACTTCCGTTCTAAATGGTATTCCGTAGTTTTATTATATTGTAATAGTTTTTTTATACACGCTGTTACACGCGATGCATGAGCGAGGGTAATGTAAGCCTTCCACTTATGTTAATGCGTTTAGCATTGAGTTTTTAGCTGACACTTATAGGCCTGCACTGTGTAGTAGAGAAAGCAACGAAGGTCGGTTAAGTAACTCTTCAGGTTTTAAATAATTACTTTACTACTGGCAGTTATGAAGAGGTTTCTTATTCTGGCTGGCATTATAGCATAATCTGCGTATAATGTTCTTCTGCTGGGACACAGGCCTCCTCTCAGTGAGAAGGAGTACAATGCGGGCCCAGTGCGGGTTGTTAGATGTCACAAGTCTTTGATTTTTTTTGTTCTAGGACATGCCGGTTTCCTCACGATGTTTTCCTTGAGAGCAATGGTGATGAAATAATTTACACAAAGTAAAGCGACTGACTGGATTAGAACGTACGACCCGTATAGTCGCGGCCGTTACCACTGGTCCACCACTGCTCTGATCATAAGTCCCAGTTAATTCCTAGGCCCTGCATCCCCATTAAATATGTAGGTGTCGTCTAACCTAGCCTAGGTCTTGGACCCATTCCGGATTCATCATTTTATTCGATCATCTGCAGTGCCGTGCCGTCGAGATCGCCTGCCAGTTTAACCAGATGCAGGTGAATTCCAGTATTCAGCCCCAATCGGGATTGTGGTCCATCAAAACTGTGCCGTGTCTGACATTTGAAAACCTGATGAAGATTACAATGGCACGGCTCCAACGAAATTTTATAATAACCGCATCAAACTACCAGCAATTAAAATCAAATCTATAAACCTCAGCTTGGAGACCATGACTCATGATTTATAGAGGTAAGAACAATATTTAGGATTCCAAAACTAGAAATAGTTCTATGCTGACGAAGCCGACATGTTTTCCCAATAACGCAGGTTTTCAAATCGAAGAATGTCATTAGTCATTCCTACGGGATAAGTTTCGAGAGCTGGCAAATCGGACTCAATAGATTTTGAGGAAAATAGAAGACTATCAATGAATGTTTTTCATAACACCAAATTCGAGAGCATCTTCTCGATCAAATTCGAGAGTCGCGAGTCAATAATTTCATCTAGAGCGTATTTTTTAGAGCGATTTACCGGTAATCTATGAAGTAACGAGAGCTCTCTAACTAGGGCATAGCATAGCTAAGTTTACCGAGGTTTATGCCCGATTTTCCGTTGTTATGTGATGTAAATAGTGAAGTTTCTCAATCATGGAGTGAATACTTGATCATTGAGTTCAATCATATCATATAAGTTATAATATTTTTTTATTTAATATAAACCATAGAAATCCGCAGTTGGCCGTGGATAGGTGACCATCTTTACATACCAGGACCCTTCCGTGCCTTGGAAAGCACGTTAAGCCGTTGTTCCCGGCTGTCATTCGTGGATCTTTGACAGTCGTTACTGGTCTTCAGAAGCCCGAAAATATGACGACCAGTCTTGCCAATGGGCATAGTAGAATACTCAGTAACTGGGTTGTGGAGGTCCGATAGGCAGTCGCTCCATGTAAAATACAGGTACTCAGCTGCATCCGGTTAGACTGGAAGCTGACCCCAGCATAGTTGGGAAAAGGAATGTCTATAGTTCTTACCGTGTCTCTCGTCGTCGAAATCTCTCTTTTCGTTCTGCCATGATGAACAATAGGCTGAACTAGCCTGTGCTTGTTGAAGTCTATGGCTGGCGGTCCTGAAACAATTAGAACGAGACGTTAGAACACATTCATCATTTGAGGTTCTCCGGTTCTGAGGTTCCTTTGCTACTAAGGATAGGAAGCATATGCATAATCAGCTTACAATGCTTCCACTGTTGGGGCTCGGGCCTCCTCTAAGTGGGAGGACCAAAGGAAGAACAATAGGAAGGTTGCTGCTTAATTTGGGGTTTTGATGACATGATCACACCTTGTATGCCCACGGAAATGGTGGAGGTAGCCAATTCTTAGCCGGAAAATAATTATAAATTGTTGATTTTTCATCGTTCATATTTCCCGTTTCCCCGCGTTTGAACACGAAGGCAAGATTAAAGATAGAAGCAAAAGGCACAGGAAATACATTCACTTTGCCAATAAAATGATTCATTAGGGGAATTTTAATTTGCATGCACCATTGTACCGTTACCGAGAAGTCTTTGTTTTAAAACCGTGAAGGAATGGTAGATATTGTTGATATGCAGTTTTTCTTTCTAATTTATGCGGAGTAAGTACTAAATTAAAATCTTTATGATAATCTCTTCAAATGCAATATCTGAACTGAAAGTAATTTTTTTTTTTAAATAATTGAATTACATAAAATTTACAAAACAGGGGTAAACTGGAGGTAGGTATGAAATAATTGGATTCTACCTGAACTAGGAATAAACCTGTATCTCAGGTATCTCACTCAAGTCCACATAATATCGTCGGTCGTTATTATTTATAATTCCGAACTGCATAATGGATGATTGAAATAGGTTATTGGCGATGTATTTTGGGCATTATACTCAATGACATAAGACTGACATTGTGAAAATCCTAAAATGCTTAGGCAGTAACCGTTCCGCCCCAATAATGTTGATAGAATTTGGAAGTAGTTCGCTATTTTCTGTTTTGCCAGCACGGAGCATGTATATGTATAAACAAAATCGCCTGGAGGACGCAACCAATAAATTGATTATGGGTTTCAAAACAAACAGGAAAGTCACTAAAATTCAATTAACTCATCAGCCAAACACTAATTAAAGACAATAAGCGTCCAAGTACCTACATCAATACATATCTATATATAAATGAATCCCTATTTCCCTTGGTCACGCCATAACTTGAGAACGACTTTACCGATTTCATCCATCTTTTTTTTACAAGTTTTGTAATACCTTGTAGGAGAGGATAAAAAAAAATACGCAGAAAATTAGAAAATTTAGGAATAAGGTTTTTACGGTAAAACAGCTGGACGGATTTAGATGAAATTTGACACACGGGTAGACTGGACTGGGACTGGGGTAGGCTACTTTTCATCCTGGATCGCAGACGAAGTCGCGGGCAACAGCTAGTTCTAAATAAAAGTCACTTTTCGTGTCTGTCTGTATGACATGAAATCTCGATGTTTTGTTAAATCGTAAAAACCGTACGAAGCAGGGGCGGGTCGCTAGTTCTATTATAAGATCGCGACAGGTTTCCTCATCAAGTGCACAAAGCCGCGCGTGCGCACATCGCGTTGACCAATCACATGGCAGTCAAAATTGTAGCTAGGTTAGATCAACGACCGGCTTTTATTACTACGTCAGATACGGATGAATAAACATGTGTGGTCAGAATGTTAATTTGGTGCGAAAAAAATTGCAATTAGTGAAATTAATTACACTGTCATGCCGTAATGTTTTCGGAGCTGTCATAATGCAAAATGGCGGTGGAATTAGCATTAGTTTTTTGTCCGTTTGTACATGTATTAGAAACCGTTTTCATCCGGTTTTTTTTTGCAGATTCGTGACTCTCACTTTAGACCTATTTTTTTTTTGCTTACTTTAATCGTACTCGAAGGACGGCCATATGTAAAGTAAAAGTCACGATGATAAAATAAATATTACCGAAATCCACAGAGGAATGAAAAAATACCAAATTCTTCTCTACACCATAATCTCTATGCTATCCATCTGTGGACTGTGAGCTATAAAATAAACTACCTAAGCAAGTAGTAACAAAAACGTCGCCAGCTCACATCGCCTTTGGAAACACAAAGGCACATTGTTGTCGACTAAAATGGTGTCAGTAACACTGTTTTGGCACTTCTTTGTAGATATTATCGCGTTTCTAAGGCTTTTTATGAACATTTTGGAAGTAAACAAGCCGGTATAACTGTGGAAGATAAAGATGTTGATGCTTTTATTGAAGACAGCTTTGACCTTGGTCTAACTGAACGGTGATCGAAACAAGTAGTCTAAGACGGATGCTGTCGCCTTTTCCGTTTTGTATCGAATAAAGGAGACAGTTGCTGTCCAAAATGGTGGAGTCAGTTGGGCTGTAGAAAGAAGACATAATGTTTCGCTAGACTCTTATAATGATGATATGAGAGGTCAATTTCCTCTACCGAATCACGAAGGAAATCAAACTCAAGGTTAACGTTAAGTCCATTAATTTTATATTTTGAATTGTTTTTTTTTTTACATTGTTAGAAGCAACAAGAATATTGTACCCATTATTTTGTAATTTCTTGATTTAAAAGATTGTCCTTGAAGTGTTGCCCGTTCTTCTCACATTGAGATCTACGTTTTGGAATGGGCAACTAGCTTCAACTTTCTGGCTAACTAACCGAAACTTGCCAATTCAAGAGTGCCTGTAAAAGTTTTAATTGAAATAAATGCTTTGAGTTCTGAATTTGAGTTTATTAACTAAGTAATAACTATATCATCCAAAAGTAATATTCATAAGTACTTAACGGAGTTACATAAAAAAAATGGTGTTAATATGGTAAAAAAAAATATATAGACTGGCAACTAAGCCTAGTCTTTCTATGTTTTTTACTTTCTTTTTATATAATTTTGTATTTTATTTTTATTTATGATTGACTTTAGTTTTGTGATCTTCCTGTACGTGTCACAATAAATACTTTTTCTTTATTTCTCTCTGTCCTAACCAATGTTATCAAGTTTGGAGTAACTTTAAATTAATCCAGTTTCATTAAGATCAAGAGCGCAGTAATTGGACCGGATGTAACACCGTCAGAATAAAATGAAATCGACTTGGACACATTAATTACACATTATTTAGGACTGAGTAACGAGGCTGGAATAACTCTAGCTCTTAAATGGAAGCTATAGTGCATGGTAACCTTAAAACAATCAGCCTTGAGATCTTATAGATGATATTTACAGTTACAGATAGAATACAAACTGCTACTATAGGATGTGCTGAGTTTAGAACAAAGACACTTCATTTGTCACGGTCGGAAGAATTTGTCGTTGGTTTTAGATTTGGGAAACACAACAAGTTCACAGTGGTCTGCAGTGATATGCAGGTCTAAACTCAGTACAAGGTGAAGATTTGATAAGAAAAATGTAGAAGAGGATGAGATCTCTGATGCCAATGGAATGATGACCTACAAAAAAATAGAAGGTGGCAGGAACATCGATGCGCAAACTATAACCATGAAACCTCTACCACCATGAAAACTATAACATGAAGCACATGATTCTATACCCCTAGCGTACAAATTATCAAAGTTTACTGTTCCATACATTTTGACCGCGTAGGCACTTTCTATGAAACAGCAGATTTTTTTGTTAAAGACTCACGGAAAATTTCAACGTTCAGAATCATAATATACAGAATGCATTGCAACAGGTTGTGCGTCGATGATCCTGCCGCCCTGTGTGAAGTAAATAGAAGCCCGTGTTGGGGACCTAATCCAGTATGAAGAATTTGAATATTTAAGCTCTTTCAACTTACAGCAAATAACTTCGATAGGTTTAGTGAATATACCAAAGAAGACAAACATCTGGGACCAGATGGCACCATGAACCAACAAAGGGACAATTCCCGTAATTTTAAGAACGTTCACAGTCTGATTTCAGTCTCAATCTGTCAAAAATACCTCTAATTTCCCTAAATTTTGACAAGTTTTTGACGTTTCTTTGTCGCCGAGATGAGATTGCGACTAGATTTTGAACGTTTTAAATTACGAGAATTGGCCTTCTGGTACCATACAATTAGTACTAGCAGATGAGATGTCACATATTCCAATAGCCAGAACATAGTTACCGCAAGTTATTCAACCAATTTACAGTTGCTTGAAAAGGCACTTGAAACAAAGGGTTCTCGACATTGCGTCTAGTACATAAACGTGCATTTTCGAGGACATATTTGTCACATAGCCGCTTATAACCTAAATGGACAAATAGCTGAATGCCACACGCATAGCGCTCCCGCCAGTTTTGGGCTGGCCCAGTTAGAACGAGCTATTTATAGCCTTCCACAAAATAGCGTGATGTGTGAACAGCAGCTTTTTCCTAGATTGGCATGACAATGAAATTGTTGACTCAAAATTACAGAACGAACAATTCTTGTTGTCCGAAATACTGGCCACTTTAGCTGTCACCAAAATTGTTATGGTTCAATCTGCCTAGCATTTTCCTAACTATGTTGAAGTCGGCTTCCAGTCTAACCGGATGCAGCTGAATGCCAGTATTTTCAATGGAGCGACTGCCTATCTGACCTCCACAACCCAGTTACTGGGTAACACGATACCCCTTGGTAAGACTAGACACGACATAATGACTGTCAAAGATCCAAGAAAGACCGTCATGGACCAACGGCTTAACGTGCTTTCCGAGGCTCGGAGAGGTCTCGGTATGTAAAGATGTTCACCCATCCACGGACCGACCGCGGCAAGCGTAGCTTAACTTGCTCGATCGACCCTTGCGGCTGTTGTTATGACCAAAGTTGTTATGGTCGTTTACACGTATGCTTAGTTGTTTACATTGCCAAAATAAGGTGCAAATTGATGAATTGTGCCAAATAAAGTCTGATTCTTTATTACATTAGCATCTTTTCAGTTAGTCAGACTTTTTAGCAGTACGTGTTAGGCAGTAACAAATATTTGAATTATCTCCGATGTTATTGTACCTTTTCAAGTATTTGGGGTGAACCCAAGAAGCGTCAATTATGAAAGCACTCTCAGTAAAGAATTTCCACTGAAAAGCATGACCCTGTCTTTAACGCCGCGCAGTCTGGTAAAAAGGCCTCTGACCACTGACTAAGGGACGCGATCAGCACATCTACGACGCTGAGAGCTGAGCGAGAGCTGTCAATATTCGACAGCAATGATGACAACCCGCCGTTCTACCAACCCGCACTGGGCCCGCGTGGTGGATAACGAGCCACTCCCTCTCACAGAGAGGAGGCCTGTGTCTCAGCAGTGGGAACATTATTGGCTGATTATTATTATTATTTATTTATTTATTTATTTATTTCAGGCGACGCAGGCCCACAGATAAATACCTTAACCTAAACATACATATTTTTATTATGAATGATGACACTGACTGACAGCTTTTGAACGCAGTTTAGATGTGTTGATAGCGTTCGTGCCATTCGCCTCAAAAGCCTTTATCACACTACACTAAACCGAATTACACAAACAGGTTATTTATAAGATATTATATTAATTAGATCGAACAATACGACATAAACAAACGTTATCATGACTGGGAAACAAATATCAGGAAACGCATGACAGTTATTGATGGAACGAATCAAATCAATTCCTATGTCCATACTTACAAGCTAATAATAATTCCTACATGTAGAAGATAACGTTTAAGTTATTATTAGTCAGTTCTTACGACAAACTAAGAACAATACAAATACTAAAGAGTAGATGACGTTACAACTCGATGCAAACTTGTCTAGTCGCAATCTCATCTCAGCGACAATCAATGTCAAAAATGTAGGGAAATTAAGAGGTATGTATGACTGAGATCAGACTGTGAACGTTCTTAAAACTACGAGAATTGCCCCTCTGAAGTGCGCTACTCACTACGCAGTACCCATACCCAACCGTCACTCCCGCTGACGTGCAGCAGCTCGCCTCGTGTTCAGGAGGTCTACTCCTTAAGTCCGTCAACGTAGATACGGGGGGCCCGTCCGAAAATAGCTAATCCGAGAAAGCAAGTGTCAAATCTAATTTTTCGGACGGGCTGATACATGTCGTGAGTAGGGACAACTCTTAAATCGTATTGTCATTCAGTCTTAGTGCAGTCCCCAAACTATAATCTTATGACCGTAGGTGATACGGAGTAGTAACCGCCCGTAACTTCGCTCGAAACTACAGATTTCGTGCTTAGCGAGAAGACCCCCAGAAGTGCGCTACTCACTCCGCAGTACCCCTTACCCACGCTGACACATGAATTTGTTACTGCGCAGCAGCTCGCCTTGTGTTCAGAGCCGTCATAAAGTTTCCATCTGGCTGTGCTTACCTGCATCCAACTTATAACAGTACTTTTCCCATTCCTTCCAAAGCTTTTTTCCACAATTTCGCCACAAACCCTACAATCTACAAAACGTCGTTAAAAGAAAGAGAAAGGCTGTTCCACATCCTGTTGAACATAAATCTTATGTTATCGCCTGTTGTCGCACCTTAACAGATTTGAAGAGATTATTACCGAGGTAAACGTGTGAAGATCGAGCTTAATTATAAATCTTGGCATATCCTGAAGGCGTGTAAAAAGGTAATACCACCGGAATATCAAATTTAGTAAGTACCTACTTACAATGGCGGGACTATACATACAGGGTTAAATAAAATTAGCTAGTGAAACTCCGCAGACGTGACGGATATCGACATTTACACTACACTAAGAGAGGTCATTGACCTCAAAAATATATCATGAATGAATGAATGAATTGCACCGATCCCAGCATGGTTTGACCAGACTCGATGAATCGAATGAACCCCAAGATTCGCACTACCTCCTGTAACCTAATTTTCATGGTGCTACAGCGACCATAGCATATCAAGGAGTAGAGGGGGGGGGGGGGGCGGTAATTGTAGAGAAGACGGGCTCGTAGGAAAGGGTAGAATTTTAGAGCCATACCGGATATGCATCCTAGAGCATTGGACTAGTGAACCCCAAAAAAATTATCATAAAAAAATATGTCGTAGATTTTTGTAGCTTGTATAAATCGATACCCATCACGTTGGCGAAGTTTCGCTAGCTAATTTAATTTGACCCTGTATAAAGCTTGGCTTGTGACGTTTACCTATTATTATTAATTTCCGATGATAGGTAATAATAGGTATTGACTGCTTATTGTGATGAAACAGATACAATACGACATTGTTGCACCCAGGGGCCTCAATAATGACACTGCAACTATAAGTTATCGCTTAAATACGCTATATTTTTATATGATGTGGGCTGTCACAGGCGCCACCATAATAGTGACGCTAGTTTAGGTTAGTTACAAGTATCAAACCAATTTTGCACAACTATCTATACCTACTAATAATAAAACTGAAGAGTTTGTTTGTTTGAACGCGCTAATGTCTGGAACTACCGGTCGGATTTGAACAAATCTTTATGCATTTGGTAGTCCACTTCTTTAGGAAGGGTATAAGCTACCTTAAGATCATGCTAGGACCTCGGGAGTCGAGCAAAAAAAGCCAGAAAAAACGCTAAGCGAAAACGAAGTAATAGCGGCAGACGATGCGATGCGACGGGTTGGGACGGGGGAACATTAAACTTCACGCGGACGAAGTCGCGGGAAGAAGCTTGTTACTAAATATTAACAGATTAATCGTTTATTACATTCACCACACCAGTTAATCCTATAATTCCCTTCTTGCTATACCAATAGACAGCACGGTTGGCGCAGTGGCTGAGCGATCGACTGCTGCGCTGCGTGTCGCGGGTTCGATTCCCGCACGGAACAAATATTTGTATTGCCAGGTAGTTGTTCCGGGTCTGGCTGTTTATGTATGTGAGTTTAAATGTTTGTTAACGCACCCACGATACAGAAGTAATTCCTAGAGTGGGGCAACGTTTAAAAATAATAAATAAAATAAAGATTATACCTAAGGGGCTGAAGACTCTATATCAAAGTTCCAAAAGGCTTGATTGTTGAAGATATAAAAACAGCATAAAATATTTTAAACCGAAAATATGCGCTCTGAAATATTCTTAAACGAAATGGAAATCCATAACCTAAGGCCGAAGAGTATCTGCAATTTGCGATAGCACTGCACTTCCAACTTTAGACCTCGTAAAATAAAGTCCAAAATGGAAGAGCTTTCGTTCCAGACAACGCAAATCGCAGTCATATTCGATCGTCCTGTGGCTTCATAATCTAATTTGCCGATATTACTTGCACATTTGTATGGTAAAAATAAAATATTACAACTGCGTTGAACACCATAGCAGTTCATGCTAAATGGATTTTCTATGGGCAAGTGATAATAAAATGTAACTGTACGCGGCTACTGATGGTGCCAAACTCGTAGATAAGTTCGACTCTCGTGTAAGTTGGTTTTTTTCATCGATACTAAGAAGAATTCAACTGTCTTGAATATTGGACAACCTTTTCTACCCGACTATGGCGTAGCCAAAACGATGCACGCTCTCTGTACGATTTATGCCTTGTTAAGAGGAAATGTGGTCGTGTGCCCTCCCTGGTTAATATTTGGACTAGTGTCATTAACCGGGGAGAAAATAAAGGAATAGGTACACAGGATGCCACACCAAGCTATACATTTCCAGTTTTAGCTGACCTCGCACTGTATAGGTTTTTCGTAAAAATCAGAAGTCAGCATTACTGGAACTATATAGCTTGATAATATGTCGTTTTGCGTACGTTAGTATGGAATGAACACCAACGACCACGTGACAGCGTTTCTTCTCGTTTCTTCTTGACTATATGCTCAATTTTGTTAAAATGATTTTTATTTTGCGCAATACATATTTACATTAATTAGATATAAATCGCTCCAAAAAACTTAAAAATAGAACAACCTCGCCTTAATATATGTCTCACTAATGTCGACGTGTGACTCCGGCTATACGACAGCCGGAAAAAATCAGTAAGTACCGATGTCTTGTTTATACCTTTTCAATTGACGTTTTGGTCGTAGTTTTTGGGTTTAAGTTTTTACTTTCGGTTGTTTTTTTTTTATTTTCACCTATACTGTCCCACAGCTGAGCAAAGATCTTGCCCAAACTTTTCTTATGTTGTATAAATATTTTAAGCCAGATTATAGTTCATACTAGTGAAGATTTATCACCCTGAATAATTACTGAATCTGCATTCCTATTCAAATTGTTTTATACGTTATAAATTAACGTAGGCATTACTGTATTGTCTTGAACTAACAACATAATGTCACATTCTTATGTAAAACACTACAACGGTCCACTAAACAATAAACTTAAGAAATGCATGCAAAAAGTTCCAATACGCCTTGTATTCAAACTCTTTTCTGTAGTACAAGAAAAGATAAAACAAAAAAAAAGATGAATGGTTTTATCGATAAGACCGCCAATTGTGTCACCCCTTGTTGAAATTTGACTTTAAACTTTTATGTTGTACATAATAAATAGTATTCTATCAATCGATAAGTATAATGTATTGTTACACCCGCAGCATCGTCTCATATTATTATCAAACAACCCCTCATCATCTGCCTAGCCTTTTCCCAACTATGTTGGGGTCGGCTTCCAGTCTAACCGGATGCAGCTGAATACCAGTATTTTACATGAAGCGACTGCCTATCAGACCTCCACAACCCAGTTACTGGGTAATACGATACCCCTTGGTAAGACTGGTTGTCAGACTTTCGGGCTACTGACGACCCGTAACGACTGTCAAAGATCCACGAATGACAGCCGGGACCAACGGCTTAACGTGCTTTCCGAGGCACGGAGGGGACTTGGTATGTGAAAATGGTCACCCATCCACGGACCAACCGCGGCAAGCGTAGCTTAACCTGATCGATCGACCCGTGCGGCTGTTATTACAACCCCTATGCATATAAAATGTTATACAATTAAGAATTCTGCAGAAGCTTTTTAACCACTATACATATAAAATACATTAGCTGTGATGTTCCAACCCGTCACGTAGGGGTTAATTGCCCAGACCAAGATTATGTCTGGACTTTAAAAGAGACTGTGACCTCAGAGTTTGCCTCGGTCTTTTTTATCAGAGTAGCCGGTTATGAAACACCGAACTCACCTAGAACTCACCTTTTAAAACATAATTGAATTTTGACGTGTAAAAGTGTTTTTGAGCCAATTTACAGAATAGAAATCATTTGTATACTTACTATCATTTACCATTGTAAAAAATATCAAATAACGGACTGGCCTGCAATGGCAAGGGCAGACGGTGTGTGGAAGCCCACCAGTGGGACATTACGGGATAAATAGATAGAAATATAGATATTACTACCTACTGCGACAAGTCTGCAATCAAATAACATTTTTGTTTACGGGAAACCTTCTCCGACTTGGTCATACCATAACAGGCCGAGTATACACAAAGACAGAAATAGTTGCGTACCTAGTCACCTTCTATGTGCAAGCGCAATCAACATTCTGCGCAAGATTGCCATAATATCACACTGATTTAGCTGTAAACTGGTTGCTGATTATATTGCCTTTAATGTTTTGTTTTCATAATAAATCTTACATTGCCAGACAATCAGCTGACATCTCAATCAGCATTATTGTGTTTTTTTTATATATTGTGTGGACTTAAGACATGTGCCAAATAAACATAATTATTTGCTTTATTCAAAAAGGGTGCACCGGATGTTTACTCAGTTGCAAGCCCATTCAAAACCTGTCTATTTATCTTCTATACCTAAATCCATTTCAATAATATCTTACAAATCTTGGGAAGGGATCTGTCTATTCTTAGGCAGAAACTACACAACCCTCCACACTAAATCTATATTTATTCTCAAAATGACAGCTCGTTCCTCGAAAACGCGAAATTAATGATGGTTGTTCCGCTACATTTCGTTCTCATGTACTAAATCAAAATAAACATGGGTGATCTTAGTTTCTGCGTTGTACAGGAGTTAACATGTCTAGTTCAAATCGACGGGTGTTGAGATAATTGTAACGTGGTCGTGTGCAGAATTAATACAACGAGGAGCAGCTGTAGATAGGACGTCTTCGCGGAGATCAGCACCCTAATTGCGTATCAATCACAATCTGAATAATTTTAAAGGAAATTGCTAATCCATTGCTTCATATGTTCGAAAAATTTGTCTGCTCAACAATGTAAATAACGCAATGAATGTTGTTGAACTGTCAAACTGAAAGCTATTCGTACTCTTAGTGTGTTACGCAATTACCCCGCAGGCCAGGAAACATGAAATCCACCATTAATAGTACTTTTATTATGATACATTGTTACAGGCGAGTATGGGAGCCATTGCCTGAATGGAAGTGGCTATAGCATAATAGCCTAGCAACACTATGTATAGTAATGAGTAGTAGAGTTCATCACTAACAATAAACATCCAACCTGCTGGACTGAAGTGGCAAAATTTTAAATACCAAAAAGATTTACCCAGCTTTTGTGCGCCCGGCGCACCCGGGCCAGTCAGCCCTGACCTTTACCACCTTGCTGACTGGCTATTATTCAAACACGGTGTGAGCTGATTTTAGGTCGCATGCTGATACAAGAAAAGAAGAAAAATGGGTGCTCCAGGTAATTTTCGGATGCCAGGGGACCGGAGGATATGGCAGCGTAGAAATATCATGAGGAAAGGAGGATGGCGAGGTTGCATGTACATGCAACCGCTATGCCATGCTATGTGCATGCAATGGGACCCACAGTTAGGAGTATCGTACAGTATGGAAACTTATAACTAGTTGTAGAACTATATAGAATGTCTAAAAGAGTATGGGAAGACCAAAGAAAACGATGGATGGACTGTGTGAATGATGATATGGTTAGAAAGGGGGTGACTACCGAGATGAAAACTAATAGAGAAGTATGGAAGAAAACGATAAATGTTGCGCTGACCCCAAATAAATTGGTATAAGGGCAGTAGAATGATGATGATGCTGGATACTCCACCAGAATACCCCCCTTCAGAAAAAAATGCAGTAATCATTCCAGCGATTGTGAATACAGGCGCGAATTCACGAATGCGTTAAGTAATAATTAGCATGTTTCGAATTGTCTATCGTAACAAAGATTAACATCAACGCACTTCCCTTGGATGAGTCATAGTGACCGGAAACCACGAAACACTAACGTTTGGAGTAGCTATTGTGAATACTAAGCAAATATTAAACCTTCAGGCACCTCGGGCCTAGAGGTTAAGTAATATCAGCTGTACGGGTCGATCGGTCAGGTTAAGCTACGCTTGCCGCGGTTGGTCTGTAGATGGGTGACCATTTTACCGAGACGGCTTATGGTGCTTTCCGAGGCACGGAGGGGATAGCACGTTTTCGTGGATCTTTGACCGTCATTACGGGTCGTCAAAAGCCCGAAAGTCTGACAACCCGTCTTACCCATGGGTATCGTATTACCCAGTAACTGGGTTGTCGAGGTCAGATAGGCAGTCGCTTCATGTAAAATACTGGTACTCAGCTACACCGGGTTAAGACTGGAAGTCGTCCCCAACATACATAGTTGGGAAAAGGCTAGGCAGATGACTTAATACTAATAACCTACTATGATTACAAAGCACAGTGATTTCAGCATAAGACCGTTCGCTTAGCTGTAAACTGCAGTATTACAAATTCTAAGAAATGTAGTATAACTTATGAGTAATACGAAATCTGCATGAGCGGATGTTATGCATTATGCAAGTATGACTATTACTCCATTTGAGTTAAACAGTTACTTTTATATTCATTATTCTTATGTTGTAAATATCCCTAGAAGTCTGCTTAGGGCCCACTTTCCCTACTGTCAACTCATCTCCCAATCAGCACTGCAGATTATCTGACACGGAAAAAGACGATCATGACAGTTCCACAGATAACAAATTCCCGCCAGATAGACCATAGATTTCTTAATCCCTTATCTCTGGTAAGAAGAAACGATAAATCCTGATCTATGGGCATTGAATATGAATTGCGGTTCATAAAATTTCTACAACCCATTAGTTGCATGAAATAGCTCCTAACTTCCTTTACAGTTTGCACGTATATCTTCGAATTCAATCGCATTATCTTGTTTTATGCGTGAACTTTGCTTGAAGAGACGTTTTTCGGTTCATAAACGCCCACCCCTGAATCTTTCAATAAGAATCCAAGGAATAAAGATCTTATTTTAGTATGTTGTTGAAGCACAAAATATTACTCTAGTTCATTCTCATAGATAGATACCCATTGGTAATACTGATTGTCAGACTTTCGGGCATCCGAATTCCGACTACCCGTAACGACTGTCAGAGATCTGTGAATGACAGTCGGAACCAAAAGCTTATCGTGCTTTCCGAGGCACGGAGGGGGTCTCGATAAAGTAATGGATGGTCACCCATCCACAAACCGACCGCGGCAAGCGTAGGTAGCTTAACCTTCGATCGATTCGTGCTGTAATTATAAAAAGATGCTAATAATATGAAAAATTTCCCAGAAACAGCACCGCATCCTATAAGTATATTAGTTTCTTTTTGACATTCCACGGTGGAAATACCGGGTCTCCCAAACGCATTCGAGGGTTATTTTACATAATAATGACATGCACCGATCCGGAACCCTCCAATGCAGTTGTGTGACGCGAAACGCTATTGTCCGGGACTTTTGACAGCCAGCCAACCTTAACAGCCTTCAAATAACACACCTGGTTTAAACGATTATGAACTTTGCACCTTTGTTATAAAGGTGGAGGTGTGTGAAGATGTAACGTTGTTAGAGTGTCGTCCGATAGGTCAGTGACATGCGACTTTTAGAACTCTATTCATACGCGACGCTCAGCTGTAAACAGACTGACATAGAAACAGTGATATACACATGGAAAAGTAGACTAATGTATGAAAATTTTAAGTTTTAAAACAGTTTTTAATTGATTTTAGTTTGGCTAATTTCGGTAGAGCCTAAACAGCGTAGAAGTCTTTGAATAATTACAACTCGCTTTTTACTCTTCAATATATGCTAATTTATTCAAACGCAATCATTTATTACTGCAGTAGCATAACATTATTCACCTCGTAACGCCCATAACCAAAATATAACGACGGTACAGCTATTCAAACGCAAATAAAACACATCTTTAAAAACAAACAATATCTATGTTTGGACTATTCGAATTTCAAATGCAACACGTGATACGTTTTTGAATAATCCGCCCCGGCCAGTGCCTTAAAAAAAAAATATCAAATGCGTTGGTTGGCGCTTTTTTAACTTTTTTACCACAGAGTATAATAATCACTACGTTCTTTTTTTACGCGCGATGACGCACGGTCTGTGAACTTCCTTCCATTGTGAGAATATCTCTGAAGCCAGTTCGAGCTTGGCCTAATACGGTAGTCAAAAAAATAAGTGACGACCTATTTATGTCCTGTGCAACTGTACGATGCATCTAAACTCGAATCCTTGAGGAAAATACAAGTAAAAATACGAAGAAGAACTTTAAAACTGCTTTAATACTTGCTTAAAATAGATCATCATCTTCCTAGCATTTTCCCAATTATGTTGAGGTCGGCTTCCAGTCTAACCGGAACACATGGCACATGAATACCAGTATTTTACATGAAGCGACTGCCAATCTGACCTCCACAACCCATTTACTGGATAACACGGTACCCCTTGGTAAGCCTGGTTGTCAGACTTTCGGGCTTCTGACTATCAAATATCTATATATGACAGCCGGGCATACTTTCCGAGGCAAGGAGGAGTCTTGGTATGTGATGGATGGTCACCCATCCACGGACTGACCTCGACAAGCATAGCTTATCTTTCGATCGTCCTATGTGGCTGTTATAATTTAGCCAAGAGCTCCTCCGAGTGCTTAAAATAGGTGCGCGTCATTAAATTAAAATTCACGAAGCGTGTAACACAACGTTCGAATTTATAGTGAACAGCAATATATTGAAATTGACATTTTTGAAAACAAACGTTTATCAACGTATTTTTAAATATTATACGGTTCAAACTCAAATTCAAAACGTTTATTTCAAACCAACTACAGTACAATACCAATTACAGACACTTTTTGTGTTACTTAGAGCGTATTTCACCAAAGTTTTATACTTAGAATAAGTTTTATCCTGAGAATAAATTTTGAATTTTTGACAGTTTTTCCATACTAGAACTGTCAGACGTGAATTTTATTCCACGGATAAAAGTTGTCTAACTTTGGTAAAATCAGCCCTAACTTGAATTGTGAAGCGGTCGGTCAGTCAGAAAAATGAACCTAGTTGCCCATTCCCACAGGAGCAGACGAGTCCTGGAGTGGAGACCGCGTATCGGCAAGCGTAGTGAGGGGCGCACCCCAGCCAGATGGACGGACGACCTTAAGAAGGTGGCTGGGACAGACTGGATGCGGAAGGCGGAGGACAGGGTGTTGCCGCGCAGTATGGGAGAGGCCTATGTCCAGCATTGGACTGCGATAGGCTGAGTTGATTGATTGTTGCCCATTCCAAAGCGTAAATAGTAGGTTCCTACGGAGAAGAACGGAGAAAAACTCCATGGGGAAAAACTAAATCAAACATTTTTGGTTATAATGTAATTGAATAGGAGTCATACCTATGATTACACTTCTTATACCCATGTTCGCGCGATAAGGCAATACTTACGTCAACTTGTCACCATTCTCATGGTATTGCTAATGAAAATTGTTTTATGATGTATTCAAAGAGCCTACCGAGCATTTTCCTGTGCTATTGTTATACAAAATAGTTGCAATGACATAATTTAAATGGGGTAATTAAAACTTTGACGCATTAGTTGCAACTGCGGTCAACGCTTGGTAAATTCGGGTTTTTTTTAAATACATTTTTGGGAAAACCATCTCTGCCCATTTCTAGCACGAACTTCTATAGGTAATATAATAATAATAATAATATCCCTGGACATTTCACACAGCACCATTTGTCCCAAGCTAAGCAACCTAATGCTTGTGTTATGGTAACAAGATGGCTGATAAACTACTTATATACATTTTTTTTTGTAAATACATACATATTATAGATAGAAAAACACCCAGACTCGGAACAAATACATGTAGGTCATACAAATATTTGTTCCGTGCGGGAATCGAACCCGCGACACGCAGCGCAGCAGTCAATCGCTTAACCACTGCGCCAACCGTGCCGTCAATATGGAGATGGAGAGGATTTTATAATGTGTCAACCTGGCTTAAAGAATAGAATGGAATAGAAAACTCTTTATTATCTATACCATGTGGATTACATATATAAATGTGGAAATTTTACATAGGGTGACACAATGGGCGGTCTTATCGCTAAATGCAATAAAGACAAGCTTTTCTATATTGTCCTTTTAAGAGGACAGCAAGACCATAGACCTTATCGGAAAGGTCAGAAAGGGATTAATATTGCGTGCTAAGATGAGGACTGTAAGAGATGGATGGAAGAAAACATGCTGCACAGACTCCAAATAAATTGGCATAACGGCAGGAGGCTCAGAACTCACGGTTTGCCAAAGAGCGATGGAGCGTAGTATTTTAAAAATTAAACTCACCGACCAAATTTGCAACATCACAATACGCTCCAAGACAGGTATCGCCGACGTTGGCGCCAAGTCTGCGAGGCTGAAGTGGAACCGGGCGGGTCACACTAATAAGATGCATCCATACAAATGGGTCAAAATCGTCACACAGTGGGTGCCTGAAGACGGACGTCGTCACCGAGGCAGGCCTAAGAAACGCTGGCGTGACTTTTTGGACTCGTTCCTAACCGATTGGACGGAGAAGGCACAGCACAAGGAAAGCTGGAAGAATATGTGGCAGGCCTTTGCCCAGTATTGGGACTATATAGGCTAACGAAAAAAAAAGCGGCAGGAGTATAATGATGATGATTCCTGATCATGGGACCATCACCCTTGTTTGTCGAATCAAACACTTTTATTCTTCGGTACTTTACCCGCCTACAAGTCTACGTATTTTGTATCGTTTGCCTTATAAACACAGTAATACAATCCTGTTATTATCGCAGTACAGGTCCAGTGCAGGTCATAATTTACGTAACACGAGAGAAAGTAAACTGACCAACTGGACGACCTTGCCTTAATTAACGAGTAGCAAAAAAATATAAATTTGCTAATAAAGTTCTTTAAACGAGTCCAGTTGTATGTAAATATAATTATTTTGTAGACTAGTGTATAAATTATATTTACTTACATATATCTATTGTAATATAATTATATTATGTTGTAAAAATTTACGGCGCGGAAATTAGGACCCATTATTTGAATGAAAGTTATTTTTTGCATTCAGTGATGTAAGTTATAATTGAGTATTCAAATGTTTTTAATTACAAATAAGCCTGAAAAGACCAATAAATTCCTCAGTTGAAAATCAGTTTATTCATCAGTCTGAAATCGCCAACCCGTCTTTAGCAAGCGTGCCTTCTCTGTATGAGAAGGGGCTTTTGTCCTGAAGTACAAAGGCTGGTATTAGTATACATAATGACCAAATCTAATTACTTCAAAAATCCTTTGAACAAAAGGCTTTAGAATCCGTTGTAGATGAAGAAAACCTCAAACTACGCCTAAATTTACTAATTAGCGAAATATGACGAGATATTCCCAAAACAATCCCGGTCAATGACAAAATTTCGTGGCATTAATTTGAATAATCGGTTAAAACAATATCTCAGTATGTACATATATGTGTATTGTATGTCTTCGGCTCATTTACTTCAGTTTATTGTTTCAAAAACATTCAGAAATCACACAACAAGTACGAGGCCATTAATGGACAAAAGAGACCATAGACGAAATCCGTTTCAGACAAAGACGTATGTTACTGAACGTACAATGCACCTGTCAAACAAACAAATGCAATTTGCGTTCGGATATCACGAGGGGTGTGTGACAACTGGGCGTATGTAATCGATTCACAATGGTAATTCGATGCGTATGCTTCACGATTTAGCCGGTTCGTGCCTTTGCCAGTATTGTTTTAAAAACGAGGCTGTATAATCCAATGTCTTGGTCACGTTTAATAATCGATGTAGATGCTATTACTGCTAATTATGAAATTATATTTAATTTCTACGTTGCAGTTATGTACCTATAAATAATTAAAAATGATTGTAGTATTAAATTGCGGACTGCCTTGTTGGTTTAGCGGTTGCAAGCGCTATTGCATGTGGCCCTGGGTTCGATTCCCGGGTCTGGCTAAGTGTCATTGGGTTTTCCATCTGGAATTTCTGCCAGCCTGGAGTCTGAAGCCCGGTTGATGGCAATTAACGTCGCCCCCTATCACATGGGACTTGAAAACATAACATGGCGCAATAAGGTTGTACTATAGGTACACTTCTGCCTAACTCTTCGGGGATTACAGGCGTGATGTTATTAAATATATAATTTCTACGTTGCAGTTATGAATAATTATATATTATTGCAGGCTTAAGTTAAGAAAGTTCTTGTACTTATAAATAATGGAAACGTTTACTGAATAAAATGAAATGTGTCTTGAATAGAAATTACATTAGTAAAACACTTTCACCATTTCTCTTATCGCGAACGAATCTGGAGCAGTCGCCACCTGCTGGGATTTATTTGCGTTTTTTACTTTTATTTAATGTAACACGAACCTCAGGAGTGTCGTGACCACTTTTCATGCCATGCTTATCAAACCTATTGATAGGATTCGCAGGTAAGGTAAGATTTATTCTTCCAAGTAAGAATCACCAGAAGACATTTTGTTTTTCCCTTCGGTAGTTCTCTTTAACACACGAGCAGCAGTGAGACGGCTGGTCACTAATGTCAACTGTCAGTTCACCACGAATGGCGGGAAAAAGTGAAGCGTGCCTGCACGAATGGCTTGGTATGGTGATGAGCCAATACATCCAGCCAACAAGATTCTACACCTTCGATCATAATTATTATTTCATCGAAAGCTTGTCCTCTTTTTCGTTTATATCTGTTTTTATATTAACATAGGTTAGAAGCGGCCCAGGAAGAGGTGGCGAGTCGAACTAGACGCTTACCGCAAGGGCTGGATCGAAGTGGCTCTAGAAAAGGATGTCTGGAAGGATTTGGGGGCGGCCTTTGTTCAGCAATAGAACAGTGTTATCTAACGCAAAAAAAGAAAGAACCATGGTTCGTTTTCTGCTAAACATTTGTCTAGTAATCGTAGTGTTTGACCAATTCTTGAATGACACTAATGAATGACGGTAACCTACTTCAAGTCTTCGTAAGACATTACATTCGTCACGCCTGAATGAAAAATGAAGGTGATATATTGGTCATCGGATCGATTAGTTACGTTTCTCGATGTATACAACATACATAATCATCCACAACATGACTCATATGATTGAACGCAAACCTTCTACTTTGAAGAGAGTATTATTATAGACAGTCACTCCGATTAATCTCTTTCAGAGGATTTGGGGTGGCGGCCATCTTTTCCCTTATTTCCAAAAGCCTTCAAAGCTATTAACGCAATTGATAAAAATTCTTCTAAAAATTTATTAATCTTCATCATCACCGGCAGCCTTGTTTTACCCACTGCTGACCACAGGACTCCTACCTTTTGTGCCATGCTTCCCTGGTCTTAAGCAAGTGTTCCCCGCGATGTTCTATAGGTCGTCCACCAACCCAACTATTAATTACTAACTAGTAATGATGTAGTCTCTGGTCTAGCAAAATGGCGCCAAATTCCACGTCAATGTCAATGTCAGCATACAGAGCAAACTTCTTAGTAAATCGCAAAGCTATTAAAAGATGACTATCAACAAACAAATTAACACCTGTTGTGATAAAACGCGTTGAGCAATATTTTATGAATGAATGACTCACAGATTTTCCCGCCATTAGTGACATTGTTTTTTTTTTTCTTGCGTGTTGAGATGTGACAAAGGCATCAGTTTGTAGTCATTATGTAAGCGAATAGGCTTTGTTATTGTAGGTTGTAGCCGTTGTAGGTGACCTTCTTTTGTTATGCTATTTAGCTTAACTAGGTGCAATGTAGTGTGAGAAGCTTCAAATTATACAGTTCGTCGTGGATTATTATAGTGTTTTGTTTATTTGTATTTTGTTTACTTCTTTCGTTTGTTTGTAGGTAATTTGAATTAAGAATTTGAGATGATTTTCAAGTTATTGAACAACAAACTGAATATATACAAACAAAGTGTTACCAAAGTGTTTCTTAACAAAGTTCAAATTCTATTGTTGCAACCAAAAACTTATTAGGACCTTTTTGTTATAAATGGTCACTTAAAATTCAACTTAGGACTGATTCTTCCAACGCCAGATAATTTTATAGGACGAATAATTTTGAATTTTTGACAGCTCTTCCATATAAAAACTGTCAGACGTCAATGTTATTCCATGAATAAAAATTATCTGTCGATTGAAAAATCAGCCCTAAAGTAGATAAGTATTAATGGCGATGGAATGTAAATTATTTGAGATTATGAAAAAAAGGGGGGGGGGGTATATGTGTTTACTTATATGGTAAAATAAATAAATAAAAGGCTTCTCGTATGTTTTACATATAATCAAAAAAGGTCATTGTTTAGTGGACGTTTACGCTGTATATTGTATTGTTGTGTTGTATTGTGATCATATTTGAGCAGGCAGTTGTTCTGCCTACCCTATGGGCAGCAGCATGTGTTTATGTTGTAATGTTATTACTTTAGTGACCTCATCAGGTATTTCCAAACGGCATTATTTCGCGGTTTCTAAATAAATATATTTATTGGTACCTATTGTTAAGTATAGCATTGACGTAAATAAAATTAATAATAATAAATGATTAATAAATAATTAATTAAAATTTATATTCTGTGGTTGTTCCTATTCATCGCAACAGGTAAATGACTACCAGGCTACCAGGAAGCAGTGATTTAGCTTTGACATTAATTAGGTACCCACTACGTACAGACCTACACAGTTACACAACCAGATGTTGTGAACACCTGCTGGTTTATGAGAGCCTCGTACGCAGGATATAGATAAATGAAATTCCCTAGTAATAAATTCATATTTCATTGACGTTTTGTATACATTTTTGTGGTCAGTAAAAGGATGGAAGGAGGCACAGGCATAAAAACACAATCTGCCTAACCTTTTCCCAACTATGTTGGCGTTGGGGTCAGCTTCCAGTCTAACCGAATACTAGGGTTTTAGATTAACACCCTAATTGCGTAACACACGATATTGCTAATCCATTGCTTCATATGTGCGAAAAGTTTATCTGCGCAACAACGTGAATAACGCAATAAATGGTTGTTGAACTGTCAAAATTGAAGCCTTTGATACTGTTAGTGTGTTACGCAATTACCCCACTGGACAGCAAGCCAGGGGGTCTACTCCGAAGTAGTATCGGCCGAATGTTCGGCCGTTTCCTGCTACGAAGTTACTATTTGGTTCGGTCGGTTCCGATCCTACACTCCTACAGTCTTTCGAATATTGACTATGGTCCCGACCCAACTGAGCCGATCCGAACTTTTTTCGCATTTTTCAATAATATTCGGTTCGGCCATGTGTCGGTCCGATCCGAACATTCGCACTTTGCACTTCGGAGTAGACCCCCAGGATAGTATACAGAGTTTCTAGCTTACTTAGGATAGCAAGCTAAACCTTTTGCTGTATATAACTAGCGTTGTGTATCTCAGACATAAATTCAGTAGGTAGGTATGACTAATTCATACATATTACGAGTACACAAGAACAACAATGTGTTCCGATTTATCACCAAACGATATAGAAGCATTGTTCTCGTGTTATCACGGGTTATCATGTAGTGTTCTGTATAATTTTATACTTACAGTTAATTAACATACAGAAACTTATTTTTTTTTTAATAAACTTACTAATTTCCTTATTAAGTAATTAGTTTTTATCGCAATTTTTTTAGGTTTTTAATTTATGTTCAACTTGTATGCTTATCAATATTGTTGTTTTGGACAATAGCAGTACTGTTCTTTAACTTTGCCTACTATACTTTATTTATTAGGTAATCAAGCGTTAACATAACATAACAACACGTCTGTAATCCCCGAAGGGTTCGGCAGAGGTGTACATATAGTACACCCACATTTCGCCAGTCCCATGTAACAGGGGGCAGGCCTATTGCCTTTAACCGGGCAGAAATCCATACTTTGGGCTGATACTGAAAACTTCCAGATGAAAAAAAACCAATAAAACCTTGCCCGACCCGAGAATCGACCCCAGTACCTCATCATACCCAGCAATAACGCTTGCGACTACTAGACTAACGACGCAGTCAAGGTTACTTTGCGAAAATTTATGTTAGGGATACAAAATCCCGAAAAAAGCACTTTAAAAGCAATTTTTAACTTTCATCATCATCATCATTCATCAGCCTATTAAGCAGTCCACTGTTGGACATAGGCCTCTCCTATTGCACGCCATTCAACTTGATTTTCGGCAACTCTCATCCAGCTGCTACCAGTCATCCTGCTCATATCGTCGCTCCTAGCCTGAGCGCGTCCTACCTCACGTTTGCCGATTCGCGGTCTCCACTCAAGAACACGTAAAACTTTGCCTGATCGGAACTATTACACACCACAATGCAGTGTCAGATCTCGTTTAGCTGCCTATTAAGTGTGCAGGACGAGGGACACGCGTCGCCGCCGACACACGCTGCCGGCCGTCGCCGACACGCGCCGACGGTTGCAGTTACCTCTGCCATCCACGCATGTCCCTCGTGTGTATGCACACTAATCTATAAGCAGAAACCACAAATATAATTTCAGGTCTCTTTTCTCAGTTTAATCTCAGCGATCTAGACTAGGTCAACATAACTGATAACCTAGTTAAACAAATGAATTTCCTCGGCCTCGTTAGGCAAAGCCACCTGTCAACATTCGGCGCACGTCTTCCAACAAACGCAGGATGAATCAACGAGCTTATGCAGCGGTACTCAACAGTTTTTGGCCTTTATGCTAACGTTAAAGCTAATGCGAAGAATGGCAGACTGGGTTTATGTTATGTTATCTTCAACTATGCAAACTTATGAAGAGAAGAGAAGGAAAAAAGAAGGGAAGAAAGAGAGAAAGAGTTGAAATGAGGTCGATGATAAATAAAATGCATCACAATGCAGCGAATGGCATGCGGCAGGTTGAGTATCACTGAGTTAATGAATCAATGGAGATCACAGGATGTGCGTGGGCGGCGCTTACAATCAACGCGGTGGCGTTTCGAAAGACACGTTTCATTGAGAGCTAGCTTTTGCGAAATTAGTATCGAGATACATATCTTCACGCTCTGGTTTTTACCGGAAATGCTGTGTTTTAAAGCAATGTTAGGTCGTTTCTGCGGTTCCTATTCGAAGCTGAATGAAGTATGCGGTATAACAAAGGCATAAACCAAATATCTTTGTTATATGTTATCAACAAAACTCCCATTGTTTATTCCAGATGCCTAATACTGATCTTAACCGTCACGCCTCGTATTTCATTTAGGAGTAGTCAGACTATTTCTATAATGCCTACCCACATGTCGCCAATGACATCACTTCTACATCGTCAACTGCTATATTAATCTCTGTTGAATCTTCCTTTAATCCTTCATCTCTAAAGACAAATGTCCTTGCTTTGTTTAAGCAAGCAGTTGCTACTGTTTATTCATTAATGATCATAGACCAATTAAAAGCGTTGAGCTTCCTAACTTCTGAGCTGAGCTGCACGATTACTGACAAAAATTCGTGCACTGACTGGACAAGTCCACTCAAATACTGGTGGTTCATTCCTTAAAAGACCATTTTCAACCCCAATTTAAATGGTCCTCACATTCATGATCTGACCAAGATTATGTCTGGACTTTACAAGAGACTGACATCTGAGTATGTTTCGTCCTTTCTTCTCAGTGTAGTCGGAAAGGAAACACCGACCACATCTAGTTTTTAACATATGATTGACGGGTAAAAGTGTTTCTACACACCCATTCAGCATAAGCATAATAAGCCAATGTTCTCGCTGCTGGGACACACAGAAATAAAACAATTTATCATGTATTTTAGTTAGTCTGGGCATGACGCAGGCTTGCGAAATTCGCACTATCAACAGTATCAATATCAACCCACTAAAGGGAAAGCTGGTCGCAAAACCGTTACCTTCGAGATTGAAATAAATGAATGAGTACAAGCCTTTGTATTGGGTCGAATTGATTCAATAGTACGCTATAGGAGACAAAAACTAGGTAATGGAAGTAGGTGGCTGATAGTAAATGTTTTCGGTGACTAGCTTTATTTACTTCTATCTTGACCGATTTTGATATAAAACCTGTGGGGTAACTACGGAATGCACTGCACACAATACACATACACTAACTGTAAGAATTTTTGACAGTTCAACAACATTCATTGCGTTATTTAAGTTGTTGAGCAGACAAATTTTTCGAATATATGAAGCCATGGATTAGCAATATCCTTTAAAATTATTCTGACTGTTGACGTAAATAGGGTGCAGATCTTTCTTCCGCAATAAAAGCAGAAAATATCCTCTAGGTGGTTGGTTATTTGTCGAAGGCAAACCGCCTTCGACAAATAATTTATAGACGTTTTCTCTTATTGATATCGGAAAAGCAAAAATGAGGAACATAAAAGTTGGCAATTTGTTGACCAAAAATGTCATGCCATAAATGCCATAATCACAGAATAAGTCTGTAAGTAACCTTAAGTTAAAGACGAACGAATCAATGAAACCTCTCACATTTATACATTAAACATACTCAAACGGACTCAAACCTAATGAATGACAGTAACAAGTAACAAACCACTTCTCTCGCCCAGCCGGTGTACACACTTGTTTCCCATGCACCGTGGCATCGCACCGTGACAAGTGTGTGTAATCAGCTTTATCGAGAAAACAAGCCCATCCAACGATACTCAAGACTGTTTGATACAACGCCACTTTTAACTGTAAGTACATCGCGAATGCAACTAATTGTGGCCAAGCATTAAGCCCTGTATGACTCCACACGCCGTGACTTATCAAAATCAATCCTTCCACAGAGACAATAAGGTTGATATTCGATTGTGTCTGAGGGTAGATATGACGTTATGTCAATCGCAAGTCAGTTGTGAGTCAGCGTTCAATACGACTAGACGTAAGTTCTTGACCTCCCGTTATTATTCGTGGTTTCGCTTACGAACAGCTGTTAGAGACAATTTGACTTTAATTATTTAAGACTGGTGTTGATAATGATCGTGTTGCAAAATCGAGCACTAAGCGCTCATCCTGGCAAGCTGTAGTATACGGCATAAGTGCTTAAGATTGTCGCAGGATAAAGTCAGTTCGCATTACAGATATAAAGGACACTCATTGGCTAGACATTTTATGACTTACAAAATGTAATGGCTGGTTGGACCGGTCAGCAGTACTCGTACATGCTTTTTCAATCTTTTAAAGTCTCTCTGGTACGAATTGAATACGAAAAGTAGAGAAATAACATCTGTAATGTGGTGCAGCATAAGCAGCCTATAATGTTCCCACTGCTGGGTCACTGCTGCGCCTACTCGCTGTAAGAGGGAGTGGAGTCACGTAATCTACCACGCGGGCCCACTTCGGGTTGGTAGATGTCACTTGTCTCCGAATTTTTCATTCTAAACACGCCGGTTTCCTCGCGATGTTTTCCTTCACCGTTTTGAGAGCAGTTGCGATTAAATTATTTACATAAAGTGAAGCGCCTACCTGGTTCGAACCCACAACCTATAAATCGGAAGTCGGGACTGGTATCATTGGGCCACCACTGCTCTTCAATGTGGTGTGGTCATGGTGCTACTTAAATCGGGCGTGCCCACACGGTTCATGAGCCCTTTCTTTGGATCTTAGACACCACAAGGATTATAACTAACCCAGAATGTCCATGCTATAACGTCTGAGTTAATCTTGATATAAAAGTCGTCTAACTGAACAGTCCTTGGGAATGTAGGGCTATAAACTTATTTAACTGCTCACCCATAATCTTTTAAACCGGTATCCTTTTCTATTGCTGATGAAATATTATTACAGTCGTTATTACTTGGAACTCTGAACATCCATGACACTGCATTTCTAAGACTTGATTAAGTTATCGCGCTAAGCAACTACGATAGACATTAGAATTTCTAGGCCAGTTGACCTAAAAAGCTAGTTAGGTGCAAGATTGATAACAGCTACACTACAGACATACAATTTGGCTTTAATAAATTCATCGCCTGCATTTGGAATATTATTAACATCAACGGTAATTATAGTTTTTGTATCGTGGAACCTAGGACCATCTGTAATCACAGACTGTCCTAAGTTTCTTTTAACAATTTTTGAGTACGGAACCCTCACAAAATCCAGTCCATCTACAAGTAGACTTCTAAGATATTTTTCTCACACTAACGCTTTAATGTATTTGTTTAAGTGACCATATAGAGGCCAGTCTACATTGCTGAACATAGAAATTAGTATTCCTAGTGCATTCAACGAAAACTAGATCTCGAGACTTGAGTGAAACGTTAGTGTAAAACGATGTCCTTGCCTTACTAACATATTATTTGCACACAACCTTAGGTTACACTTTTGAAATCCGGTTCTTTTCGCAGATACCGTTGGATTCAGTGAAGGCGTTTCTACAGATGTAGGTCATCAGTATCAACGAACCATAGACCCTGTCTAGAACAGTACTAATTAAACGGCAACAAAGGCAAGAAAGGCTTGGGCCATAACCGCCTAATTCCACGAAAGGCTTTCCTTGGCCAAGAGAGGAAGAAGCTTCGAGACCACTCTAGCTAGGATCTTACCTACTACAGATGAAATCTATATTCCTCATATTTCACCATTCTCCTGCTCTATCCCAATTTATTTGGGGTCGGCGCAACATGTATTTTTCTTCCATACTTCTCTATTTGTTGTCATCTCGGTAGTGATCCTCTTTGATTCACACATTCATTCATTCATTTCTTCGGTCTTCCTTCTCTTATAGTTGGTCATCGACAGTCATACTCAAAACTTTCCTCATATTTTCCTCATTCCTCCGTATCACATGCCATTGTTTATACCAAAATTAAATACCTTATGCCCAATTAAAATAGCCACTGCCCGCTGCTTCAGGCAAGTCAACACTGCTTTCGCTGATAATTAGATAAGTTCAATACCGTGCACACTTTCCTGCAATTTTCTATAATGTCCGGCGCACACAACGCTTGTAACATCGACAACAAATGACAACAGGATTAATGGAGATTTTGTCGAGACCAATCATCATTGCTTATACATGAACGCGCTGAGCAGAAAAGCATGCTCCCAATATCGCTGCATAATCAACCTATATTGTTTCCACTGCTGGGACACAGACCTCCTCTCTGTGAGAAGGAGTGGGCCGTAATCGGGCACAGTGCGGGTTGGTAGATGTCACATGTCTTCGGATTTGTTTCTAGGACATGCCGGTTTCCGCACTCGTAAGTCGGGGCCGTTACGACTGGGCCACCACTGCTCAATAATATCGTTGACAAGATATAAACCTGTGATATTCTGCCTGTGTCTTTAGCTTCCCCAAAGCGATTTACAGCAGTCACAACGCACGAAAACCCCACGTGCTTCATTTTACCGAATTTTATTAGACGTGTATATATCAAAGTGCGCTCTCAGAGACAAACGTCAGGTAATCTATCAACGCAAGTGCGATTTGAACGCGCGTTTGCCCGTCTCCACGATCATTTATGCCTGTCGCTAGTAACTGTTGCTTTACCATGCGTCTGCGCCAGACGTTATTATACACTTTCGCAGTTAAGATTACTCATGCTTGAATCTAAATGACCGGATAACGTGTCGGAAACGTCTATAATTAGCACTCTATGTCTAACGATTGTTCCGGGGAATTATAATGGCTGAACTACCATTGATTAGTATTTAAAGCACGTTGCTTTTAAATCAACTCCGAGATTCCTTTTGATGATTATTGGTCGTTGACTTATTATTTGACTAGCTTCACCCCGAGACTTCCGTCTGCGTGAAATTTCTTTTTCCCTCGACCCACCCTGTCGAATTGCATCGCCTGCCCGCGCTATTACTTCGTTTCTGGTCAGCGTTCTTTTTGTTTTTACTCGGTTCCTAGATGTCCTAGAGTGACGTTAAGTAGCCTGTAGCTTCCTCAAGAATTGGACTACCAAATGCAAAAAGAAGTTTTCAAAGCCGACTGGCAATTCCAGAGATTAGCGCGTTCAAACAAACAAACTCTTCAGCTTTATTATTAGTATTAGTATAGATATAGATTTTATTACTGACTCCCTGCGATGTTGGTCCAGCGCATAATCTCTTCCCGGTCGAGTCAGATTGTCGTCCCATCGGACTATGAGAGTGAGGGAAAAGATGCACTCTCTCTCCTGTGTCGCACTATAATATCTCCCGCGACGAAGACTAGTCTCCGATAAGATTTGGCGCCATAGCCAAAATTCGGTCTGGAGGACTATTTAAATATATTTGATTTAAGTAAACTACACCTGTTTAATTATAATTATTGCAAACAGTGATTGTTTAGCGTATTTCCCATATGTATTTGTTAAGCAAAAGTTTCCTCAATAAACTAATTATATATATTAATACCATGCAACTCACCGATGCCACTTTTTTGTTTGACTGCGCATTAAATGACGTCTTCAGCAATTTCCCCTTTCAATTCGTTTATCTCAACGGACATTTTTAACAAAACAACATGATTCATATTGGCCATTTTGTTTTATTTGACCTTGGCACTGGCATAAATGTCATTTACACAACAGAGCTAAAATATGTAAATTAGAATTGCGCAACTGACACAGGAGGGAGGAAACGCATGTGACTAAAAGAGTGATGAATATAAATGTTGATGGATGGAGAGGGAGAGGAAGGCCGAAGAAAATATGGATTGTGCGAGGAATGATATGAATGCGAAGGGAGTGGATGATAGCGTGACGGATGACAGGGGAGAATGGAAGGAGAAAACGTGTTGGGCTAACCCCAAGTAATAGGGCATACATAGGCCAAGGGTAGGAAGATGATAATACCGACATTGATCAAAATCTCCTTGGCCCTTCAATTCCCCTAGTATATTTTTCTTTTAATATTCTCTTTTCTTAGTAATTTCATATACCTTTACTTTTCTCTGCCATCGACAACTTCAAACATATTATTGCTAACAAGCGACTCATGCGCCGACAATCATCTGCCCCCAATGGCGCCTAAATTTCGGTGCCCCAACAATCAAACCACATCAGTCCATTCAATCAAATCTAATCACGCGACCGAATGCTCAACAATACATACAAATAGTATGACATCCGTATATGGCAACTTGTTATTGAACCTTAAAGTAGGTTAGAATTCGTCGTACATCGAAAGATATGATATAATTTGACAGATGCTTGGGTTAGGAAAATCAGCAATGGAAGATCGCCTTTTGTTTGGACCTGACAGTACTCCAAATTTTGGTATACATTGACAGATTTGAACTACTTCGATGACGTTCTTATGTTTGTAAGAAGCAATGGATGAAGAAGTTTCGCCAGCATGGACCACTGAAGTCTAAAGAAATCAAAGTAGTGACGCCTAATACTATTGTAGTTGTACAATAGGTGATATTAAACACCTGTGAATAGTTTGACAATGACCGGCTGGTAACTGGTGATACAATATGAGCAGTTACCATTACCAGCTGCTGAGTGTGATTGTGTGGAGAAGATTATGTTTATATTGCGAGGGAAGCTGCTTATCAAAGTTGTATTAGCAAAGTAATGTTGAATTGTTGTTAATAACTCGTTTTGGCGCTAACCTATAATAATGTTATACAGAATGGCAGGGACATCGACGCGCAACGCAACCTGTTACCATGGACTCAGTACATGATTCTGCGTACCCTTGCGTTGAATATTTTCGTCAGTTGTTAAAAAAAAATATAAGTAGATGCTCAGCATTTTTGACCGTGTAAGTATTGCACTTTTCTATGAAAGAGTCGATTGTTTTTTTTGATAACTGACGATGTGCTGAATTCATTGTTACAGTTTGCGCGTCGATGTCCCTGCCACCCCTGTAAAGTAGTGTCCGTGTAGACTTACAAAACGTGATATTTTTTAATAACTTTAATTTCGATGTAAACAAGCTACAAAGTCTTGTTGCGTATAAACAGAATTGACGAGGATAATTTATCAACCGTGATTTCCGTAAATCTGAAGCTCCCCTATTCGACGTACTGACTCATCATTCAGCTAATCAATTTGATTTGTTTTAATTTTAACATTCCCGTTCGTTATGGTAATTTGTGATGGTAATAAAACCTTGGCTTGACTTTAATATGATAAAGCTGAAGAGTTTGTTTGTTTGATCGCGCTAATCTCTGGAACTACCAGTGGGATTTGCAATTAGATTTGCATTAAATTTTGATAGTCCAATTTTTGAGGAAGTCACTACTAAGGGACGATTTAACATCACGCTCCGACCTTAAGGAGCCGAGCAAAACGAGCAAACGAAAACGAAGTAAGAGCGCGTGCGGGCGATGCGATGCGATGCGATGCGGTGGATCGCGGACCAAAATTTCACGCCGACGAAGTTACGGCCAGCTAGT
Organism: Apamea crenata; assembly: GCA_949629185.1. Classification (NCBI taxonomy): domain Eukaryota; kingdom Metazoa; phylum Arthropoda; class Insecta; order Lepidoptera; family Noctuidae; genus Apamea; species Apamea crenata. Next base: position 4,640,335 of record OX451375.1, read on the forward strand.
GTAACATAAAGTAAGATATTTTACTCTAGGTTTCGAGTTTTAATAACATTTTGCACGGTTAACAGAGCGAGAAGATATTTTTTGTGCTGAAATGTATTTTTTTAAGAGTCTAGTTTTCCGTCCAAAAGTTAAGATTGGGTCTCTTAATTAGATTTTACATTAATTACGTCACTAAAGCTCTCGCGAAGGACTACACGGTGAGTAGACAGTGAAAACTAGTAATGTAATTGAGATTCTGTTGAACTACGTATGACTTAGGATGATATGATTACGATGGGTTATATTAAATTCGAACAAGGAGATCAGGGAGTAAAATAAGTTTCAGGTAAACTAAATGTAACAGTCGCGGAAAAGATCAAAAAAGTTTTTATTCGAGTATCTACTTAATGCACCTTCGACTGAAAATACGGCGAAAATGGATGAAATCATCGATTTATTGAATTTGACCTTAGCAAGTCGGTTTAGCTTCAAGATCCCAGACAAATCCTTTCTATGAGACTCGAACACAGTCTAACGATAAACGATGTAGGTAAGTCTTCCACAACTCTACACAATTAGCTGAGTTAGTTTTTTTTTATTATTAGGTACATGGAATGTTTACAATGTTTGTCAATTTCATATGCAAAAGAATGCGAACAATATAATCCCATAATTGATGATGAAGACGATATCTGGAAACATGGCAGAACAAGATTGACTTTCTCCACAATATGCTGCATTGCCATCTAGAGTGCAGTCCGTTGCAACACCCGGACGACCTTTAAGTGCTGTTTAAGCAACGATATATGACTTGGTCCAAAAAGTCAAAGTAATTACGCGATTGGCATCTTAAAGTTATTTTGCAGTCTGTCTGAATGTATAAAGAGAACCAACAAGTTGTTTCTTTACTAAGGTGCAAATCTCATTTAGACAAGACGGGTAATTGCACACACAGAAAATGACAACTGATGGCAATGTCTTTCATTATGACAGTTCAAACACATTCAGTGCTATATTTATGTTGTCGAGCAGACGAATTTTCACCGCTTCAAACCTATAAAGCAATGGCATACCTAATCATCATCATGGCATGTGATTGAAAGTGTGTTAGGCGATTAGAGTACAGCTAACGTAAATAGCTTTAAGTATTGGTAATCATTTTGATTTCACTGGTCTTTCTGTCCGAAATGAGAGTGATAAAATTGTTATGTTCTTCAATAGCCTAGGAGTCTACAAAGTTTCGAATGAATAATTATGTTATTTTTTTGGCTCCACCGTCGACTGTATCATAGCTTTCCCTTAGATGACATAGTGGCCAAACAGAAGCCTATTGATTATAAAACATATTATTATATAATCACAGCAGTTTAGCTTGATAATTTGTCATATTAATTATAGAGGAAGAGAAAGGCCAAGGAAAAGATGGATGGATTGTGTGAGGAATGGCATGAAATAGAAGGGAGTGAATGATAGCGTGAGGGTTGACTGGGGAGAATGGAAAAACAAAACGTGTTGCACCGACCCCAATTATCATAGGACAAGGGCAGGAAGGTGATGAATTTTGCGATAATGTACGTTCGAAAAACTTCCCCACAGTCACTCACATAGATATAAGAAATGGTCATACAAAAGCCGTTCCCAAAGACACATCACACCGACTTCCTTCCAAACCGACAATTTGTAAAGCCGGTAAGACTGCAAGTGAACAGTTAACTCGATTCCACATTACTTAACTGTTACGTGCGCGGTGCATTCTTACCTAACCTCCATTGAGGCCGCGAGAATCAATTCACATTGTGTGAAGAGATATATTATTTTATTATACTTGAAGATGGTCGCTTTTTCACGGGAAATTAGGTACAAAAGAAAGTTTGAAGACCTGATTGATGGAAAGCGGTGTAGCGGATTTAATGGCTTTGATCCGCGGTTTGGGTAAACTGTGGCCTAGTTTTTGTGAAAATGAGGTTTTCCCATTGGTTGGATCTGTACTCTTTCTCGTCGCCTTTTACAAACAAGCGTCATTGTGTGTCAACGGCTTGGTGGTTAAGATACTGTTAACGAAAACTAAAGAAATGGTGTCCTAGAACCAAAATTTTGAGGACATGTGACATCTAGCAACCCGCACTGGACTCGCGTGGTAGTTTACAGTCCATTCCCTGAGGCCTGTATCCCAGCAGTGGGAATATTTTAGGCTGATTAAGTATGCTTATGCTATGCTAAAGAAATGGTTAAAATATAGAGAGTGATAGCTGATCACCTTAAACTAAAGCAGCATTCCAGATTCCAGACGATGTTCGATAACGAATTCAGTCTCAATAACAAATTCTACCGAGTTCATCTCAATCTATAATATATATTATAATACTCACATATTCCTTTAGCAATTCTTTTGAGCTTTTTCCTTCTCTCGGAATTTCATTTAGAATGCTTTGACTTCTGGTAGATAGCTACATTAGTTCGAAAACCGACACAGATGAAATAACAGTGAGGCATAAAGCGTGGAGATCCACAATGATCCAAACTGGGTTAACTGAAGACAATAGACCAATTCTGTGCTATTGAACAAAATTGTCTAGTCAACTCTTGCAAAGAATACGGGCCCGTACGCGCCGCCGGTTTGCGTTATTGAGACTTCCTCTGCCCTAGTCTCGACTCTCGATAAAACAAGAGACAAGCAAGGGCCAGAGTCTACTGCAAAGGGAAATGCTCAATTTAAAATTAAGGAACAGTTTTACCTTTGTCCTTAGATTACTTGTACCAATTAGTCTGGAGACTGAGCACTTACATACATAAAGATAATTATTTCAGATTAACGAGGAATAAGACAAAGTATGACACGAGGAGAGAGGAAACTCATGTGATTAAAAGAGTGATGAATATAAATGCTGATGGATAGAGAGGGACAGGAAGGCTAAAGAAAATATGTATGGATTGTGTGAGGAATGGAATGAAAGAGAAGGGAGTGAATTGAAATTATAAAATTCTCCCCTGTCAACCGTCACGCTATACGTGACGGTTGACAGGGGAGAATGGAAGAACGAAACGTGTTGCGCCGACCCCGAGTAACATGGGACAGGGGCAGGAAGATAATGATGATGAAGACAAAATAATGAAAACACATCATTTTGTAGTATACAAATGTAACAGTCAGGGCTATGTATAGCCAGACCATGCAGTGCAGCAATGGCAGGTTGCCCGAAGCACTATTTATAGTTCCCGATATCACAATCCACAATTGAAAGCAGTTCACGGTCGGTCGTAGGCCTCGTGAAATTAAGAAAATCACAGAGAGTGCCGCTTTCGTAAATGCCTATCCCAACAACGTACCAATGATGTGTCCAAAAAATGCAAAAGTTCAAAATGACACATAGACTGTGGTCGAAATAGAAAATTTAGTGGATGTTTTGCGAATAATTGAAATCGCTAAGCGACAAACGTTTAGACCACGACACGATTGATGCCGATTATCCAATTTCAATCCGAAACCGCATCAAATGGGGGCAGTTCCATTCAATTACTAGATATCCTTTGCTCTAAAGCTACCTCCAACCACGCTAAAACTTTTACAGCTTCACCCCACCAAAGAAGCAAAAAAACTAAATTCAGGTTTAGGGCGCACTAAAACAGGTATTCAGTTAATTAACATACCCAGATGAAAGTACGCGTTCGGTAGTAAAATGATCGTAAATGAAAAGGAAAATGTACAATTCTAAGGTATTCCAAGTGAATCATAGGCTGTCAAAATTGTTTACGCAATATAGGCCGTATAAACAATGTATTAGAGTTTATAATGCTCCTTGTTTATTGTAAAGGAGTCACTGACCTGGGTAGTTAGGGTTTTCAAGAAGTCTGTGTCATGTCAGGCTTGTTATTGCGCTGTGAGCTGTGAAATGAAGTTTTTGCCTGAATACGTGAGTACAAAGTATTTGACTTCAAAAGAAACCGTACTTTTTGTGATAATTCATCACCTAAAAATGCTCCGATTTTTAACAAAATAAATACCAATGGGTTAGCGTTCTTTGATTTAAACATCCATCGATCAATTCAGCCTATCTTAGGCCTCTGTCGTTGTCTATCTTCTAGGCGTGTCGATGACAAATATTGTTTAAAAAAAACTAAAAAACAATGTTTGGCCCACTTCTCAGCAACGCTAACACCATTCGCTGACGCAAACATTAGATCCTCACGTGTTCAGGTGACAGGTCCTGGGACGCAAGATGAAAGGTGGGCCATGGTCAGCGGAGAGACGCCGCGTATACAATCAAGATCAGAACCATCCTAGAAACCCCACCTGTGGAGATTGTCATGCATTGATCGATACAAAGAACTTGTCAGCTTGATCTCAATCAAACGTCCAACTGATTGGCTACTTGCTACTAAGAGCAAAATCCTGTGAGTAACCGGTCAAGCGCGAGTCAACTTGCGTGACCAGTCCCTATAATTTTAAAACAGTTTCTACTTGACAACTGTCCCGAGAAAATTGCTAACGAACCGTGTAAACGTTTGAAAATAATGCTTTGTAAAATGACGAGAAAATTTGTCACAAAACTATAGTGTTATATAAGTTGAAACTTATCGATCAAAAACACTAGTCACACCAGTATATCCTACTTGATCGGGCAAAAATTCTGCATATTACAGAATTGCAGCTACAACAACTGCAACTTTCATTCGATCAATCTGCCTAGCCTTCTCCCTACTATGTTGGGGTCGGCTTCCAGTCTAACTGTAGGATGTAGCTGAATACCAGTATTTTACATGGAGCGACCACTTATCTCACCACAACTCAGTTACTGAGTACACGATCCCATGTTAAGACTAGTTGTCAGACTTTTAGGCTGCTGACTACCCGTGACGACTGTCAAAGATCTACGAATGACAGCCGGGACTAACAGCATAGCGTGCTTTCCGAGACACGGAACGTCAACTTTCATTGGTGCATATGCTAATTCATGAATCAATGATTCTTGACAAGTTGTCAAGACAGTGTAAATGCCACACCGGGCCTAGAAGCTCCTGACAGCCCTGATACTGTTATACATAGAGGCATACAGTAAAAGCGTTTTAATTACAAACTAAATGAAGTTGTAAAAGACAAGGCTACCGCCGGGCATTAGCCTCCTAAATCTCAGTACAAAGATACTGTTGAGAGGGTTCAACATCGCAATGATAATTTTGGTCCTGTGAAACTCCAATGTAACACCAGAAGGCCAGTTCTCTTAATTTAAAACGTTCAAAATCTAGTCGCAGCCTCATCTCGGCGACAAATAAATGTCAAAAACTTGTCAAAATGTAGGGAGTTTAGAGATATTTTTGACAGATTGAGACTGAGATCAGACTGTGAACGTTCTTAAAATTACGAGAATTGCCACTCTGGTGTTTTAGTAATTTTTCAAATAGTTTAGGCAGAGCTGCGTCTAGTACACCCACATTTCACCAATTATGTTTAAGTCCCATGCAGTGGCGTGCATTGCATAAAGGCATTTACGCAGTGCTTACCTCGAAAAATCACCATAAGCCTGTCAATTACATTTTAGTGTGTGTGTGCCACAATTAAGAAACTCACTAAATTCATCATCATCATCATTCTCCTGCCCTTATCCCAAATTATTTGGGGTCGGCGCAACATGTCTTTTTCTTCCATACTCCTCTATTAGCCGCCATCTCGACAGTCACCCCCTTTCTAACCATATCATCATTCACACAGTCCATCCATCGTTTCTTTGGTCGTCCCCTACTCTTATAGCCATCGACATTCATACTCAACACTTTCCTCACGACATTTTCCTCATTCCTCCGTAATACATGCCCATACCATGACAACCGGTTTCCACATAACTTTTCAATTACCGGTGCCACTTTCAAACTTCCTCTTATATACTCATTTCTTATTCTATCCATTCGTGTAACACCACACATCCCTCTCAGCATTCTCATCTCAGCTGCATGCAATTGCCTTTCATTCATCCCTTTTGTGGCCCAACATTCTGATCCATACAAGACAGCAGGTCTAACCATGGTTTTGTATATCTTCCCCTTAAGTTTAAGGGGAATGCGGGAGTCGCAGATTGTTCCCGTGACCTGTCGCCATTTCATCCATCCAGTGTTAATTCTGTGCTTAACCGTCCGATCTACTTCGCCATCGCTTTGCACGAGTGAACCGAGATACCGAAAATCGGAGCAGACTGGGAGAAGCGCGCCATCAAGCGCTATGGCTCTAGAGTTGGAGAGACCGCCGAAATCGCAGAACATATGTTCAGTTTTGGTTCTGCTGATTTTCAAGCCAACATCCTCCAGCTTCTGTTGCCATTTCTCCAATCTGCTCTGGATCTCGGATCCATCTTCACCGACAAGAACAATGTCATCGGCAAACAGCATGCACCAGGGGGCCTCTTCCTGTATGTCCGCCGTCAGAGCGTCCATAATCAACAGGAAGAGGTAAGGACTTAAAGCCGATCCCTGGTGCAAGCCTACAGCCACACTGAACTCGTCGGTATTGCCAGCAGCCGATCGGACGTAGGTACGAGATCGATTGTACATAGCACGAATTAACTCTACATACTTCCCGGGCAAACCTTTCTCTTTCAAGGCCCACCACAGAACATCCCGAGGTACCCTATCATACGCTTTCTCCAGATCAATGAACACCATCTGCAAGTTCTTATGTGCACGTCTGTACTTCTCGCACAACTGGCGGAGTGCAAAAGTGGCGTCCATTGTTCCTCGACCTGGCATAAACCCAAACTGGTTTGGGGTAATCTCACTCTCCTCTCGCAGTCTTTTCTCTATTACTTTCTCCCATACCTTCATACTATGTGACATGAGCTTTATCCCTCGATAGTTGTTGCAGTCCTGTACATCACCTTTATTCTTGAAGATGGGCACTAGCGAACTATTGCACCATTCTTGTGGGATCCCACCTTCATGCAACAACTTATTGAAGAATAAAGTCAGCCACATACATCCATCTTCTTTTAAACACTTCCATACTTCTACTGGTATATCATCTGGGCCCATAGCCTTCCCATTCTTCATACCTTGAACTGCCTTTCTTACTTCATCCATGCTAATTTCCCTCACCAAACCCATATTTACTTGTACCTCTTTAAGCACACCATCCCATTTATTCTCTTCGTTCATTAGCTTTTCAAAATAAACCTTCCATCGTTCTTTTATTTCGTCATCTTTATACAGAACCTTACCGACGTCGTCTTTCATACATTTAATGTGAAGAATATCTCTCGTTCTCCTTTCTCTTGCTTTTGTAATCCGGTAAAGCTCCTTCTGGCCTCTAGGGCTGTCCAGTGAGTCATACAACTTCTCCTGCACCTTAGCCCTCGAAACTGCTACCGCCTTTTTTGCCTTTCTCTTCCATTCTTTATAAATCTCCTTCTTATCTTCTTTCAAACTATCATTCCCGTTTTCTACACCCTGCCATTCTTTAAACGCAATTTTCTTTTCTTTTAGCATCTTTTGTACGTCTTCGTTCCACCACCATGTATCCTTTTCTATCATACCTTTCCCTTTCGATTCTCCAAACGTATCTTTTGCTACTCTCCTTATACAATCCGCCATCTCTTTCCAACATTCATTCACAGATTTTCCTTCCATATCCTTCATGTCAATCATTTTCTCTACCACTTGATTCTTAAACATACTGGCGCATTCCTCTTTTTCTATCATACGCCATCTAGTTTTGGGTGGGGGCCGTTCCTTGTTCCTACTGAACGAGACATTGACTTTAACCTCCATTATCATTAGTCTATGTTGTGAAACTAGGTCCTCACCTGGGAGCACTTTACAATTTTTTACAGTTTTAAGGCTGTTTCGTCTTACTAGGAGGTAGTCGATTTGAGTTGCGTGGCGGCCACTTTTATAACTTATTAGATGCTCATTTCGTTTCTCGAACCAAATTATCATACCTAAAAAAAAAAACAAAATCTTCATACAAACTCGCGCGGCAGTAGGCAGTCGCCAGACGGCCTACTCGGCTCCCGTACTATTCGCACATTGGCAATGGTCTTTACTCGTTCAAGTTAATACGACGAAATTAAATTCCTGCCTACCTATTCTAAAAACCAATGCACGCCACTGGTCCCATTGTAAGAGGGGCGAACCTACTGTCATCAACCGGACACAAACGTACAGAATGTACCAAGAATGTACATACTATAGGTGCATCTCTGCCTAACCCTTCGGGGAATACAGGCGTGGTATTAAGTTTGGTTTAGGCTAAAGCAGTCTAGTCTAATTTAGCTGCATCGAACTCATCGGATTAACTGTCTCCAGACTTACATGGAGTTAAACTAGCTGTCAACTGGTCGCATCTAGCCACAATTTATTTACTATGCTCCTGAACCGTAATTGAGTAACACCATAGATATGTAAAAAACAGTATTCATGCGGAACACACTATCAATCACAATCTAAAACATTATGAATGATATTGCTAATCCATTGCTTCATTATGTTCGACAAATTAGCTGCTTACAACGTAAGTAACGCAATGAATGTTGTTGAACTGTCAAAATGAAACCCATTCCTACTGTTAGACTAGGCATATCTTTGGCTACAGAACTCCTTGTTGTTATGACAATGTTGACAACAACGGCATTTTCCTCTCGTGAGTTCATCATATAAATATGTGTATATGACAGTTAGTAACTTAGTAGGTTTTGATAAGGAACATGACAGTGCATACAACCTTCATGAATGGTAAACAAGTCAATGTTTGCATTGAATAAATCCGGGAAACACATACAGATTACAGACTAGCCTACGCGGATATTCCGAAATAACATTGTACCTATACAAGATATTATCAATTATCAAATGATGCACATTTAAACCAGGAAAATATAAATTATTTACGGAGATAATGTAGTAATTGTGTGATGATGTGATTTATCCGTTTCCAAAACCACCCATCATGGGATAACGCTATAACAGCGCTATAATATCTAGCACGTTTTTCCTCGTCATTTCAATAATGTTTGTGGAAAGAGGGAGTATGATTTTGGCACCTCCGAAAAAACGTCAAAGATGGCGACACCTGTCACCTCCAAGTTCAAATTAGCCGTTAAAATTCTGTCATGGCCGCCACTTTTTGTCGCCACAGAAATTCCGCGAAGAACTCGCGCCTAACCGGTTTTTGTTTATCTGATTTAAATGTTATATAAACGCGTATAATTTCGGTGAGAATTTGTGCCTATAGGTCGTAATAAGGACAACCCTGTTTTACCGTTAAGTTAAATCGATGTTGTATAAAAACTAGAACAAACATTTAGGACACCATTGTGGCAGATCTAAATTACGGGTACTTTAAATAGCAATTAATATTATCGTAATAGATTTGTATCGGTTTTAATGGACAGCAAAAAATTACCAACTAAGCAAAATATTGCTTGAATGAAATTTAAGAATGAGATTCTTAAGAACCGTATCTTGTTGCAAATACTACTCAACTGTGTAAACACTTCTAAGACATAAGATATTTGTCACAAATGCGCAACAAAATGATGCTATCAGCTAGCTGTTTGTAATTCTATTTTATACTAGCTATGTCCCCGACTTCGTTTGCGTGGATGTCGGGTATCAATAATGTGTTGCTTAGAGAAAGTGTAGGTACCACTTCTACATTGAAAGGAAGAATCTTTTTACTCTTTTTAAGTATATATTTCCCGCGCGGAATGCTAATTCTTTTTCAAATATAAGTAGCCTACATCAGCTATCTGCCCGTGAAAGTCCCCTCATAATCGGTCCAGCCGTTTCGGAGATTAGCCGGAACAAACAGACAGACAGACAAAAATTTAATAAATAGTTTTATTTTATTATAAGTACCGAATATGGATTTAGTAAATAGCTGTTATTTTGACAATACAAACAGACACTTCCACTTTATTTATTTGTAGTACCTACCTACATAGTTGCATCATTTAAAGGTAAAGACAGATATTTGGGCGAAAGTGTCGTTTCCTATTAGGTATGCGCTTTTATAATTTATAACGTAACGAAATTATCATTATCACTACTGACGTAAATGCAAATTCGATGGGGTGGGGACCCATCGAATTTGCATTAACGTGAGTAGTACTTCTTACACAATCAAAAGGATGAAACACTTCGTATCAATACATATATTATATAAAATAATTATTATCACAATAATATATCACATCTGTATTAATATAACTTTAAGAAGGATATTCCAATAATTTAGTATCTTAAAATATTTTTACCTAATTTTATATATCAGGTTGAATGCCGTAATTACAGAAACAATTGAAAAGCCATTGTGTCTCACGTGGACGTTCATACGAAGGGTTAATTTAATGTCAATCTTGATTTTGAGTAACCATGATTGTATACATTTTGCACGGCTTACGGTAGAATCACTTGAAACATGTATATTTAATTACACCATTCTAACAGTGTTTTCACAAAAATAAATAATTTGATTTCATCAGACTGAGGCCTTCGAAAGGCAGCTGCATCAAAATCATACACTAATTTCGACAGTCCATTTAGTAAGATAACGGGTCGGTATTGCAACACTCGCATCTGCACATCTTCCGTCTCTTTCACCTACACGAGCTTCGCCGAATGCCTTGTTTTGCCCGCAAGTTTGTTTGCTTATTTTTTTAGGATACCCATGTCATTTGAGAACCTTCGCACCTTTGAATATTTAGTTAGTGGAGCATCTGCGGGTTTATTTTTTGCATCATAAAAGCTTTTTTATATTCACCTTATTTTTAGAACTTTTAACGACAAAAGGACCATAATTTTAAAACCAGGTTTTGATTCCCTACCATTCTGCCGGGTAATTGCGTAGATAACACACAAAAAATGGCAATCGATCGCAATGCCTTTCATTTTGACATCCACAAGCAATGACGCAGTGGTGGCCAAGTGGTAACGGCCGCGACTTCGAGTTGTAGGTGGTAGAGAACCCAGACAGGCGCTTTACTTTGTGTAAATTATTTCATCACCACTGCTCTCAAAACGGTGATGGAAAACATCGTGAGGAAACCCATGTCCTAGAACCAAAAATTCGAAGACGTGACATCTACCAACCCGGACTGGGCCCGCGTGGTGGATTATACCCCACTCCCTCTCACCGAGAGGAGGCCTGTGGGAACAATATAGGCTGATTATGTATAAGCAATGGATAGTATAGGTTTCACAAATTCTCCTGCTCAAGAACGTAAGCAACGCAATGAACGAGACCGAACTGTCAAAATTAAAGGCATCGCGATCGATTGCCATTTTATGTGTTTCGCTATTACCCCGCTGAATGGAACGTAATCAAACCCTATTTAAAAAATTATGACGATAACCTATAAAAACATCTAATGGGAAGGAAAACAAACAGCGTAACAAAAATAAATTGATAAAAATATAAATACTACGCGGCACACTCAAGTTTCAAGTTAAATACATTAAAAACAAACAATTTATTTCCATCATTCAGCAGAATCAGACTTTTTAATAACTGTAACAAAGTTGAACGTATTATAAGTGGGTCTTGTTTAATTTCGATACACACCTGCGCTAACACAATTAACAAAGGCAGGTGTGTCTAAATACAGAAATTCAAGGCACTAATTAATTTCATATTTTATGTTAGGTAAAATATAACAAGCTTCGCAAACCTCCGAGTGAATGCACTTCTTGAACATGGCAACACAGCATGCTCAGACGCGCTACACGGTTTTAAATTTAGAAATGCTTTCCATCTGACATCTCGCCGTTTCAAAATTAGAATAGTGTTTGACGGTCCCTTTTCTTGACTACCAATACGAAATCTGGGCACTAATTTTGAATTTTACAACAGGAACTTTTATCCTAACTTTTAAAAGAGTGTCCAGTCCATGGAGTTTCTTGCCGTTCTTCTCCAAAGGAACCTACTACGCTTTGTTATGGGCAGCTAGCTTCATAATTCTGGCTGACTGAACCCTTGATAATTCAGACAGCTTGACAATTTAGCAAAAGCTAAATTAAAAGTTCTTGCTCCCCTGGTCCACCCCGTCGCATCGCATCGCCTGCCCGTGCTACTACTTCCTTTTCGCTTAGCGTTCTTTCAGACTTTTTTCATTTTGCCCAGCTCCTAAGAATCATAGTGTGATATTATATAGCCCTCCGCAAGAATTGGGCTATCAAAAGCAAAACAATTTTTGAATTCAGACTGGTAGTTGCGGAGATTACCTCCTACATACAAACTTACAAAGAAACAAAGGACGATGGACAAAAAAACCCCATAGTTTTGACGGTCGTCGCCATAGTAAGCAATGATCAGTAAGCCAAGACCTTTTAAATGAGACATGTCTCAAGTCTGTTGACCAAATTTCAATTTTGGGGACACTAAGATCCATCGTCCTTTTACCTCTTTATAATATTAATATAATATGTAGAAGTATAGATAAATGCTTTAAGTTTGAGTTTACACCATAGCTACATTAATGGTTTGAGGAGCTATTTATCTGGCTTCAATAAATTTTAATGGTCCTCCATATGTGATCATACATATTAAGTACATTTCAACATGACAACCACTTAAAGCACTTCGCCGACTGCCGACTATATTAGTTGGCGGTTACTGAACATTGAGAACATATTAAAGTGGACTAAATCACTTGTTTTAAATTGCTACTATTTACCATGCGTTCGGACAAGGCCAATTGATAGATTATGATCTATATAGTTGCAAGAACTTTACCATTCACTTGAGCAGAAAGCCGTAGTAATTAAAACGCAGATTAGTTTTGTTTTTTTAAACTTATCGTTAATCAAAAGACTGGTCCTTATTAGCTCAACAAGGCTGCAATAGGATCTATATATCAATCTGCCTAACCTTTTCCCAACTAGGTTGCCTGTTGGGGTCAGCTTCCAGTAATCGAAGACAGCTGAATACCAGTATTTTACATGGAGCGACTGCCTATCTGAACTCCACAACCCAGTAACTGGGTAACACGTAACACGATGCCCCTTGCTCAGACTTTTGGGATTCTGGCTACCCGTAACGACTGAAGATTTACGAATGACAGCCAGGAGCAACGGCTTAACGTGCTTTCCGAAGCGCGGGTCAATATGTAATAGATGGTCACCCATCCGTTAACCAACCGCGGACAGCGTAGATTAACCTTCGATACCGCTGCTTATATCTAAATAGATTAATCAATGTTATATCCTAAATGTTTGAATGAATGAAATAAACTGCGCAAGCGCACACTATCTGAGTAAGACAGCTAGACCGCATTATTGCCGTATCGCGGAAGAGTACCGCTGTACCAGATTATCTTAGTTGAGCATTACAACATGCGCAGGATCATAGTATTAGTGCTCGTCTTGACGCGGTATCAAGTCGAGTATCTTTAGCGTTACATCGTGTAGAAACTACAGGTATAATACTTATCTATACAAGTACTGAATATTATAGAGGTATTTGTGGGTTTGTATGTAGCGGGTAATCTTCGAAAATTCTCAATTAAAAAAAGATAAGTATATCTGCGGTAAACATGACGCATAAAAAGAACACAAACACAAAAAAAAATAACAAGTTGGGGGAAAACATGCGTCACATCACATCCACGCAAAACGGCCATCAATTATTCTTTATTGCATCCCATAAAATTGGTAGGCTGAAAATTATTGAAACAATCAAGGACCCTGTCGGGCACAGCATAGTAGGAGACAGGAGGAAGAGAGCTTACCCATTTGTGTTTATATTATTTACTGAACCTGCAGTCAAAGCGACCTCTGCGCTGCCACCGACAACGCCGTGGAAGTGGCAAAGTTTTGGGAAAACCAGATTTAAAACACACTCGTGCCAGCGACACGGAGAAGACCGAACCTATTCCGAAAATTCTTTCACTAATGGGGAGCCGACTACCGTATTGTCGAGTCTCATAGGCTAAATTTGATGTTATCAGGTAATATGGCAGCCTGTACAATCGGTACTTTACAAGCTAGTGATGATTTAATCCGGTGCACAGACCCCGAGTGCACTGCCATCAAGGAACTGTCTTCATTTTTGCCTTTAATTGCGGGGAATTAATCTGACGAAACCCCTCTGCTCTAGAAATTAACTTGTGATTAAATACCGAAGTTTTAATGTAATTCAGGCAGCTTATAACATAATAATATCTGCAGTTTCTCATCTAAATTAATCCAAATATAATTTGAAGCCTGTAGTCCCCTAAGGGTTAGGTTAAAATGTACTTACCCTATAATTACGTACACCCGCATTTTGGCAATTATGAAGTCCCATGTAACCGGGCTCCAATCCATGAAAAACCCAATAAATCTGCCCAACCCGGGAATCGAATCAACGACCTCATACTCAGCAGTAGCACTTGCGACCTCTATACCAACGAGGCAAAAATCTCTATCTATTAAGCATAAAATACATAGATATCGGTCACACAAGGCAAAGCCACCTTGCCCTTATTGGAACCACGGAGTACAACTTCCACGGCGGCGGTCCGACGACCTTCCTTACAAGTTCTAATAACTGATCACGCTAATTATTGCAAGAACAAACGCGCCATTTTGCTAAAATCCACGTAACTTCGCATACACGTAATTGCGCACTAATTCGTTTCACCTCTAGTGTTTTGAAGTGTAAACAAACGCCTACATTAAAGCTTGAATAATGGACTGATGCCAGATTTGTAAATATTATAGTCACCATTTGACCAACTGATTCTGCCCGCGACTTCGTCCGCGTGAAGAAAGTATATCCTATAGCTGAATCTTCATAATCCAGATCAACAAACAAATTATTTGTGATTTCCAATATCAAAATTTGTCCTGATTGGGGTAATTATCCCAGAATATTCATTCGGCAAATTTAGAGTGTACAACCTTACCACATTATGTCAAATCCAATTTTAATCTGTGACATAATGTGGTAAGGTATATTGACTTTAATAAAACGATTACCCTTTCGTTCGAGGTATCATAATTTTAAATTTCTGATGACTCACGCTCTTCACTACGCTGTAATCGTAATATTCATTGAATATTTCTTTTCTGGATTTTGACCTCATAATATCGATTGACCTTTCATGAACTGGATTTAAAGTAGACTTACGAAGCGAAATAATTAAAAGTAAGTCACGCTAATTGCTCAATTTATAATTAACTTCTCTGTAATCTTCTTGGACGATACTCGCAAGTCAGAAGTTGATTTGTAATTACATTTTTGAATGTTCTAGGTTACATTACTTACGAAGCCACGGTTTGAGAATGCTTGATCAAGTTTGTTAAATTCAAACATCAACAAACAAATACAACAACAAACACATACAAATATCATGTCATTAGTTGTGCAATCCATGTTGTAAACAACAACAAACTTCAGATGGGCTCATCTCCAGTAACAAGTCTCCAAAATATCAGACAAATATTTATGAACTTTAGGTCTGTTCAGAGTATGTTTCCGATGTTTGTTGTGTAGAGTTCAGAGAGTATGTTTGTATAAATAGAAAAAAAAGGATTTTTGTTAAAGACCCTCTTTATATTTCGGAGTCCACATGCTTAGATTTCTGGCCAGCGAGGTAATTGGCTTTCATTTTGACAGTTCAACAACATTCATTGCGTTATTCACGTTGTTGAGCAGACATTTTTTTCGAACATATGAAGCAATAGATTAGCGATATCCGTCAAAATGATTCGGATTGTGATTGATAGTGTGTTACGCATTTAGGGTGCGGTAATGCGTACGCACGCAGCTTATTGTAGATAATGGTAGCATCGTTTTATCACTAGTACATCCCATAGTAGTTTGGCATACCTCTTCTAATCCCTTTGGGAACTTCAGGCGTGTCGGATGTGCCCTAGTTACCTATAATTTGTATGTCAAAGGGTCAACTCAATAACGTATTTCAGCAAGGTTAACAGATTAAAACTACACGATGATGACGAATACAAATTTTTATAATTACAAGTAATAAATGGTCGAAAAGTGCAGAATTATTAATTTAAAAGTTAATGAGTTGTTATTTTTGTTGAGTTAGGTTTTGTTGATTTGTTTTTGTTGTTGTTTTAGATGTGTGAACGCAAAACTAAGCAACCGGCGCGGGGTAATTGCGTAAACTAAGCGACCGGCGCGGGGTAATTGCGTACTCTAAGCGACCGGCGCGGGATAATTGCGTAAACTAAGCAACCGGCGCGGGGTAATTGCGTAAACTAAGCAACCGGCGCGGGGTAATTGCGTAAACTAAGCAACCGGCGCGGGGTAATTGCGTAGACACAATTACAGTAGCAATGGCTTTTATTGTGACAGTTGAACCACATTCATTGACATCCTGTAGTTTCTTCCTATCCCCCTCCCCTACCCCCCTTCGTTATGTATGTATGTATGCAAGTTGAAATAATGTAGTCTTGAGGCTGCCAATCTGCATTGCATATATTATTATGATATACTAAAAGTTGTACCCACTTAATCTCTAGAATCATGAAAAAGGGAGCGTTTAAAAGCAATCATAGTCAAACTTCAAAGAAACCTAGTTTAACATGAAGAAGAAGTTTGAGAGACTTATACCACAGTATAATAAAGAATGCAGTATTACGTCTTCATACAAATCGATCGAAACAACGTGCTTCGAAACCTCGGCGTAAGTATTACTTTATTGCACTCTGCTAATACGCAAGTTTTTAAAAGGATTAATTTATAAGCAAATACATTATTCTCTTCGATTTATTTAGGTCACTAGCTTCTGCCCGCGACTTTGTCCACGTAAAATTTCTTGTCCCCCGATCCACCCCGTCGCATCCCCTGACCGCGCTTTCACTTCGTTTTCGCTTAGCGTTCCTTCTGACTTTTTCCCTTTTGCTCGGCTCTTGAGGGTCGTAGCGTGATGTTACATAGCCTGTAACCTTCCTCAAGAATTGGGCTATCAAATGCAAAAAGAATTTATCAAATCGGACTGGTAGTTCCGGAGATTATCCCCTACATACAAACAAACAAATTTTACCTCTAGTATAGATTAATGACGCACAACACTCGTACAAAACTTACGTCTCTAATGACTAACTGTGAAACTAACTTGGATGCAGTTGCAATACCCATTGTTTGTTAGAAAAAGAGCACTGAACTTGGGCATGACACGACAAACAGGAAAACGAATGAACGCTTAGTAAAAATGCTACAACGTTTCCAGCTAGGGGAAAAAACAGCTGATTAATATTAATTAATCAATTTGTAGTTCGTACCTCTGCGGCGCCTAGACAGCCTAGAGTCCTAGACGCAGTTTCAATAATTCATCACAGGTAAATAAAAATAGTTTTATTTTTCTCCGTGGATACAAAAACCTAACATTCCGGTTGCTCAGATTCCGTGCGACTTCGAAAAATAGTACAAGTCGACAGTCAACGGCAAAAAAAACCGTTAAATAAAAGAGCACGGTTTTACAACGCGGTCGAAATTTAAAATGGCTGACCTTTATTTAAGACTTTAAGAGTTCTTTCGCGATGCCGAAATACGTATACAATTTAATTGAGTTTTCTGGATAATGTGACACGCTTTTAACTTTAAAGAAAGTATAAAGTGAAATATTTTAGGCAAGTTTTGAGTAAAATGGCGATGGCTTTAAGAGTAGGGGAAGACCAAAGAAACGATGGATGGGCTGTGTGAATGATGACATGGTCAGAACGGGGGTGACCACCGAGATGACGACAAATAGAAAAGTATGGAAGTAAAAGTCATGTTGCGCCGACCCCAAACAAATTGGGATGACTGGATGAGGGCAGGAAAATAATGATAAAGTAAAATATTTTAAGTCCTTCGAGCTATCCTAGGAAAATGTCAAGATCCGACCCGAAGGACCAGGTAAAGTTATAATTATACAATCAGACTCCTGCAAGTTTATGTATCTGCGATAAGAATGGTCATTTCTAACGCTTACGAAAACCATTCTGATATTATAGAAATGATACTTCTAACAGATTCATATTATCTATTAACTTAAAGAGGTATTTGTATGTAGGGACAAGGGGGTAATCTCTGGAACTGCCAGTCGGATTTAAACATTCTTTTCGCATTTGATAGCCAGTTATAGGCTATTTAACATCACGCTGATGACCCTCAGGATCCGAGCAAAGAGAAAAACGAAACGCTAGAACGCTAAGTGAAAAATGATAGCGCAGGCCGGTGATGCAATGCGACGGGGGGAATCGGAAATTTCACGCGGACTAAGTCGCGGGTACAGTCACGAGCACCGATATGTCAACACTTGGCAACTTTCAATTGCGAATTTTTCGTGAAATAACGAATGCAACGTTGAAATATGACACATTACATAAGCCTATAGGTTCGAAAATGCTATGTTCGTAACAACATAAAATTTCATTAAAAAATAAAGGAGTGAATCGCTTTTGAATAAAGCCGAGTGGATACATACTTTTGTTCGTGACTGTACAAGCTAGTTGTTTTATATAAATATTAGATCGTTTAGTCACCTCCTACGACTCCCACGGGATTATTCGCAGCTAGATAAAAACAGCACTAAAAATATTCATCTAGTTCACCGAACTCCAGGACTCTGCTACTCCATACTTATCCAAGACATGCAGTAAATCATGCTAAATAATAGTGCAGCCTAGAAGATCAATGAACGCTGTTTATTTCAGTAACTATGTAATGGATCTTTGTTTACCCATTAAACATGGGTTGCCTAGTTCTGGCAGAAAGCCAAGGAGTAGCACTGTTTTGCAAGTCTCACAAACTTCCGGATTTTTTCTTCTTTTACTGCCACTATTCTAGTTACTACTCTAGTACTTATATTAAAATTTTATTTGTTTATAATATATTGACGTTATATCATGTTAAACAAATATCAACTTTATTTTAATGAAAATTAAGTTGATTTCAGAGTGACTAGCACTATTGAAAAAGTTATAAAAATGTTTGAAGTTGTAGCGTAAACTGAACTTTATTTCGTAGGAATTAAAGTTATTTTTCCATAAACTCATATTTGTTTACATTTTTGGCGAATATGTCGCGATATTAGATTAGGTCCGCTTGCGTCAAAAATGTATATATTATACATTTAGCATGATCAGCCTATAATGTTCCCAGTGCGGGTTTGTAGTAGTCACATGTTTTCGAATTTTTGGTTCTGGGACATGTCGGTTTCCTCACGATGTTTTTCTGCACCGTTTTGAGAACAGTGGTGATGAAATTATTTACATAAAGTAAAGCGCCTGTCTGGGTTCGAACCCACGAGCTACAACTCGTAGTCAAGGCTGTTACCATTTGGCCATCACTGCTGTATTAATTATTTAGTATAATACATTTAGCGCTTAAAACCATTATTTAAAACGTCATTGTGTCTCTGACACCTTCAAACAATTAAATACCATATTTCAAGGCGCGATAAGAAGCGAATTTTATGGTATAAGACAATAGCGCATCGCGACAACAACAATAAGGTTCAAAATCGAATGACCGCCCAAAAGTAATTTTGCAGTTTTAATGAAAATAAATGCACAGCTCAGTGTAATATTTTTTTAGGTAGTTCTTTTGTTGATTGAATTCCCTTTTTTACGCGTTTACGCTCAAAATTAAAAAAATAATAATGAACGAGCTAAAGCTTAATAATTATGCGACGCAAGATTTTTTTCAGGTCCGATTTATTTATTTTATTTTTTGCCATTAGTGTCCCACAGCTGGGCGAAGGCCTCCCTACTCTTTTTCCACAGCTGCCAAGGACCAATCTTTATGAAAGGAGTCCAGCAGGTCGATTCTGTAAAAATCTCACCGTGGAAACTCAAGTGAAGTGAGCTTGATGTGAGTTGTCAGTAGTGCCAATCCCTAGCATTATTTGAAATGACAGCTCACTCCACGCTCACTTCACCTAAGTTTTCACGGTGAGATGGTTACAGAATCGAACTGCAGCTCATCCCGCCATGTCGGTCTGGGCCTAATGGTCTGATTTACGATTTTTTAATGTGTTTAGCGCTAAACTGCGCGTATATTTAGTGATTTGATGTGTAAGGCCTAACTACTAAAGTTTGTCCAGAAAAGCTATTTATTAAATGAAAAGGTGATAAGGCAGTTCTTATTCAATACAATTTGTTGTGTACAAGGCAATTTATCAGCTCAATGGCGAGTCATTTCGTGCTTTGTTATCGACGAATGCCAGGCTTGGTCAAAGTTTTAAGTACTTATTTGGAAATAAATCAAGTATGTCTGTAATTCCAAGATAAATGTTTATTGGCAAACTGAACAGAGATATTAAAGTTACTTAAATAAAGTAGAACGTCCCTCGGAAAGCACTCCCGGCTTCATTCGTGGATCTTTGACAGTCGTTACGGTTTCGTCAGTAGCCCGAAAGTCTGACCACCAGTCTTAGCAAGGGGTATCGTATACTGGACTTAGTGCTCAATGTTCTACTTGATTTATGTCATCATCTACCTAGCGTTTTCCCAACTATGTTGGGGTCGGCTTCCAGTCTCACCGGATGCAGCTGAGTACCAGTATTTTACATGGAGCGACTGCCTATCTGACCTTCACAACCTAGTAACTGGGTAATACTATAAACGTAAAGATGGTTACCCATCCACGGACCAACCGCGGCAACCGTAGCTAAACCTGATCGATGGACCCCTGCGGCTGTTATGACTTAGCCAAAAGCCCCTCAATATCTAAAATAGACCAATCCAGCGAAAACAATGTAGACCATAAATCATGGTGAAGTATCGCGTGCAGATGCTCTTCGATCTAAATTAGCACCATCCTGCTTTAAGTCCTCATTTTCCAGGTGTAATATACAGCACGAAGCAAAAACAATTTTACTTAATGCCATTAGCTATCAATTTCGCTAATTGGACATCGTTTACAGCCATATTTTCCGCCTAAATATGTAACTAAGTAATGGAATCTATCTGTCAGGGGCTTGGTCTTTAGTAGTACTAATTATGGTAACGCTATCCTATTCGGTTTTAGAACTATTGAGTCAGGGAACTGTAAATTGGTTTTTACCAAGGTTGATGCGGATTGGAGTAAATAAAAAATGTCCGAGCAAGCGGAGAATGGGAGCCAAAAAGTGCGAGACAGACTCGCACACCAAGGGTTCTACACACGGCCACACATCCAAGCTATACATTTCCAGTTTTAGCTGATAGCTTGATGTGTAGCCGTGCGTACAATATTTAACACTATATCATTTTTTTTTTAATATTTGGTAAAAAAAAACACGTTTCTTGTATGGGGACCGCCTTTTATTTGTTGTTATAGGGGCCGTAGTACTACACACTCTGTGAAAATTGCAAGTGCCTACCTATTACGGTTCAAACGTTACAGCCCTGTGATAGACAAACGGAGAGCGGACCCCTCGGTAATGGAGTCCCATTTGGATACGGAACCCTAAAAATGCCGAGAAATAATTATTTTTTGTAAACCCTATTTTAAAGGAGTTTCTAAAGCTGCTGATTAATCCAAAGCACAACAGAGGCAGTGATTATTTCGCCATTAGATGTAGAAAAAAAATCGTAGAGCATGTCTTTGATAATAAATCTAACGAAGAGTACAAAACTAATGGCCATGATACAACTTATAATCTCCTGATCCAATATTACGGTTAGATTATAGTAACTGTGGCTCATTGTTGAATGTTCTTGAGCAATGGCAACATTTGCGAATGCGGTTTGCACGATGCACGTGCGCCTGAGTTGAAGTTTCGCATACATCTTAAAACAAAGGAGAATTTGTTTTGTATGTTAATAATGGTACCTACTTAATATTTTTATAGTTATTAGTGTTCTTTTTTTATAAATATGTAATAATTTCTAAAATGCCCAATGAGCTGTGGCCCAAAATAACCACCACGTGGAGCCCTGACAGCTAGAAGGCGTCGCGACAGACCCCGTAGAAGATGGCGGGACGAGCTGGACAAAACAAGCGACCAGTGGTCCACTTTAGCCCTGGATCGACAGAGCTGGAGGTCATAGGGAGAGGCCTTTGCCAAGCAGGGGATGATGCAGACAGAACAGTAACAGTACGGTAACAGTACAGTACAGTAATGTCTAGAAAAGATTGCAATTTTTGGATAGGCACTAAAATATTTTCATATACAGACGCCAGCAGGACAAGCTACCCGAAACTGTCAAATTTTCCCAATCAACCTTGAACCTTAATGATTTATCGATAAAGTTGAAAATCTATTAAAGAAATTTGACAGATTGTAGTAGCTTGATGTGCTGGCGTCTGTACTTAGTGTCCAAGTTTCTAACTCTAAGCACTAGGCAGGAAGATGAGTCTATAGTCACTAGGAAACCAGAAAACAATGCAAACCTACAATATGCGAATAAGTAAGTGTATAAAACCAATGACTAAATGAAGTAGCCGCAATTTCCAAGTAAAATTAATTACCTGCTTCCACCACGCTCCACTTAGAGAAATTATTTCGCTACAAATGCCTATTGCCTGTTTATTGTTTAATTCGATTAAGCCTGAAAATGATAAATGATTTTATTTCTTTAAGTAGGTTTGCAAAAATACTTTTTCAAGTCAATCATATTTTAAAGCTAGATGAGGTCGGCGTTTCCTGTCTGACTAGTCTGAAAAGAAAGGCCGAAACAAACTCAGAGGTCACAGTCTCTTTTAAAGTCCAGACATAATCTTGGTCAGATCATGTGAAGACCATGTTGATGTCTAAAATGGTGTTCTGAGGAAAGAAGTGGACAGATTGACCTGTCCAGTCAGTGTATGCATTTGTCAGTAATCGTGCAGCTCAACTCAAAACTCAAGCTAAACGATTCGACGAAAAATAACCTAAAATATTATGGTTATTGAATTTTTGTGATACTTTGGCAATTTATTATCAGCTCAGGTAATGATAAATGGTTTTATTTTGTAAGTAGGTTTGTAATATACAAACATTTTTACACGTCAATAAAATAAAAAATAAAATTCCTGTGGTCAATGCTTAATTTAATTAAAATGTTATTACTTGTTGGGTTAATGTTAAAATGTAATTAATATTGTTACTTTTAAGTACTGTATTTTTCCTGAAGGTTGAGGAAAAACATTTCGTATTTTTTTTTTTGCATAAATTGCCTTCCTAATAGAAAAGTATAGAGGAAAAAGACATTTTGCGCCGACCCCAAATAAATTGGGGCAACCCCAGGTAGGCACGAGCGGGTTTTACCCGCGGCGATTTTTTTCGCGCACTAGATTTTCAACTCTCGTTGTTGAGCCGAGCATTGAGAATCCAAGAGCGCATCCTTGCACGTCAAGCAAGAAACACAATGTTGGATTTTCAACTCTCGGCGCTTTAACAGTACGTTGAATATCAAGTGCGCGAAAAAAAATCGCCGCGGGATATACTCGCGAGATTCTGGGAGGCAACAGAGCCTTAATTAATACGTATTGTCATTTGAACATAATTCAAATACTTTTTTTATTTATTTCAACAAAAGAGTACACAGATGGGAATACACAGATCTTGAGTAATAATAGTATAATACACACACTAAAAAGAGGATTTGTTTAAATAATGATTTATAAGGACTAAACATATTTTCCGTTCTAAAAATTGACACTGCCTTTTTATATCCACACAATGTAAATATTTTTAAGCTAATACGAACTATATTACAAAAGGATACAGGACCAAAAATATAAAAAGGTTTCCATTCTTAAATGACATCACTCAGAAGCTAATTGAAAGAGGCTTGGCGCCAGTTTTCTGTTAATCGAATTGGTTTGCCGTCCTTTGGTATTTTATTAATTCATCTCAATTGTTTCTGCGCTCGTATCGTCTTTCCACGAAACGCGGATAAGTTGAAAATAAATGTTGTTTCTACTAATTTGTACTCAACCATTTATCTTACAATTCTCGTGAATATGCAATATATTATGGAGTGCTCGTGGCTAATCAGCGGCACGGGTACGCTTGTCGTGGATGGGTGACCATCCCTTACACATCGAGTTTTATCGAGACCCTTCCGTGCCACTGAAAGTACTTCAAACCGTTGATCCCTGCTGTCATTCGCAGATCTTTGACAGTTGTTACGGGTAGTCAGAAGGCCGAAAGTCTGATAACCAGTCTTACCAAGGTGTATAACCAGTCTTACCAAGGTGCATAACCAGGCTTACCAAGGTGTATAACCAGTCTTACCAAGGTGTATAACCAGTCCTACCAAGGTGTATAACCAGTCTTACCAAGGTGTATAACCAGTCTTACCAAGGTGTATAACCAGTCTTACCAAGGAGTATAAGTAGTATAACCAGTCTTACCAAGGTGTATGACCAGTCTTACCAAGGTGTATGACCAGTCTTACCAAGGTGTATGACCAGTCTTACCAAGGTGTATAACCAGTCTTACCAAGGTGTATAACCAGTCTTACCAAGGTGTATAACCAGTCTTAACAAGGTGTATCGTGTTACACAGGAACTGCCGCGAACCAGGAGGTCAGATAAGCAGTCGCTCCATGTAAAATATTAGCATTCAGCTGAATCCGATTAAACTGGAAGCCGATCCCAAAGTAGTTGAGAAAAAGCAGGCAGATTGATTGAACTGTGTCGTATGGTTTTTCCAAGGAAACCGGACATTACGGAAAAATTACAAATTAACCGTTGTTTGGTCTAAAGCATTTATCTCAAAATTCTCGCGAATATGCAATTTGCAACTATAAATTGCCTAGCCAGATGTAAATCGTATAAATTATCTAGTAATCGATTTCACAGACACAGAAATGGGCAACTTAGCACGGATTCGTTCTAACTTCAGATAAGGCAGACATTCACATGTTTAGGACTTCAATAACAAAGTGCTATAGGAGTAGGTGAAGACCAAAGAAACGATGGATGGACTGTGTGGATGATGATATGGTTAGAAAGGGGGTGACTACTGAGATGAAGGCTAATAGAGTAATAAGTAAGTATGGGAGAAAAACACATGCTGTGCCGACCCCAAATAAATCGGGATAAGGGCAGAAGAAAGAAGTGCATACTAATATTATTTAAAATGAGAAAGTGAATGTCTGTTACCTTTGCATGCCTTAAAGGCTATTACGATTTCGATCAAATTTGGCACTCAGCGGGGTTTATTGTTTGGCTTAGCCGCTAAGCTGAAGTCGGATTGGGCTGGTCACGTCTGCCGTATGCCCAATGAGCGGTGGGCAAAAATAACCCCAATGTGGAGCCCTGACACAGCTAGAAGACTTCGCGGCAGACCGCGTAGACAGCGTAACACACATAAAATGACAATTGATCGGCAATTCTTCCATTTTGACAGTTCAGCCACGTTCATTGCGATATTTGCGTTGGTGAGCAGACGAACTTATTAAACCTATGAAGCAATGGATTATAAATATCCTTCAAAACTCTCGGATTGTGATTGGTACTGTGTTATGCAATTAGAGTTCTGATAGATCACGACCTGGGTGGACCTGGGGACATAGGTTACCTTGTTATTCCGGTAGTACGTTCCAATGGGATAACTTCGGACCTCTACGCGGGCAAAGCCGTGGACAAAACCTAATGTGTCTTTAAGTTACGGCCTCTCGCCTGATCTAAGTGTCCTCCATAGTATAAACCAAACTCTAAACCGGATTGCGAGCAAGCCGCATTAGTACGACCTTACCGATATCCGTTTAGGTTTTTCCTTCACCGTTTTTTAAATCCAGATATTTGAAACTTTCAGGTGGTCATATTCAAAATCAAAATATTTTATTTCACATAAACCTACATGGGCACTTATGAAAAGTCAGAAGCTAGGTGCACGGTTCCAATTGGTCGTTTCGCGGTCCGAAGGGCAAGGCCAGGGGAAGGCCAAGATCATTCAAGCTTTTACTTGTCTTACTAACTTACTACTTGGTGACCCCCCCCCAAATCTTGGGCTGCGACCGCGCCTGCAAGTACTTGATAAAATAAAAAATGGTCTACAGATCTAAAGTGTACAAGGCTCTATCAAGGGTCTCATGGGTCTATTTATATATTTTAATCAGTACCTACTTTCGTACAAAACATACCATGCCATGTCCATCGCAATACCGTCAGCTGCCAAGACTTCAAATCCGATTATTTTCACGTACATAAAAGTCTTAAGTGCATTCTCGGTCCTTTCTCGGCGAGGTCACACAAGAATGCATGTGTACGCAAATGTCAAGCCATATGTTTTCGCGAACATTTGTGACGTAGTTTATAGGGCAATGTCAGCAGTACGTGTGAATGGGGATATTATATGTATTGTCAGTCAATGTGTTGGTTGTCTCATAAAGTTGCCGTTTTAGTAAAGCAAGTAAAACCATCCAGACAGATGGGCCAAGTCGCCACACAGTGGGTGCCTGAAGGCGGGCGTCGTCACCGAGGCAGGCGCTCTAAGAAACGCTGGCGTGACGATTTGGACTCGTTCCTAACCGATTTTACGGAGAAGGCACAGCACAAGGAAAGGTGGAAGAATATGGGGGAGGCCTTTGCCCAACGAAAAAAAAAAACCGTTTGTTTGATAAAGTTTCGTCTACTTTAATCACAGCAGGTATAGGTACAACGTTCCTAATTTTGCTATGTATTACATTAGTCGATCTTATCTAATCTGTCAAACAAATCTATCTTCTTATCGTATCGATGGCAAAAAGTTCGAAAATCTTTGACCCAAAATTCAGCAGCGCGAATTCCGCTCAATGACGTAGTCATAAGTTCATCAAGTGCACAGGTGATAGGGGAGGCGCCGCAGTGCATGGGCAGGGTGCAAAATCAATGATATTTTGTCTTACTTAAAATAGGTACCTGGAAAAGCACCCGGAAACACCAGATAAGTTAAAGCCAAACGTGGGCGGAGCTCGGAACCCCACTTCTGCATATTATGAACACAACATTATGACGGTAACAATGCCAGTTCATTGTCAGAACAGCAATCAAATAAAAACTGCTTCCCCCGGCAATAAAAAAATATCCACCCTTTTCATTCATAGCAATATTATAATCGTACTTCATCGCACCGTCACAGGCGACATTATCTGTAAAACAACACCAACCAGCGGGGTAATTGCGTACACACTAACAGTTGCAATGGGTTTCATTTTGACAGTTCAACAACATTCATTGCGTTATTTACGTTGTTGAGCAGACAAATTTTTCGAACATATGAAGCAATGGATTAGCAATATCCTTCAAAATGATTCAAATCAATTGTGATTGAAAATGTGTTACGCAATTAGGGGGTAGATTATCCCACACAAGCCGACCAGCTACCATGACGTCACATAATACTGATAATACGAACCAATGTCAACGAAACAATGTGTAGTGGTCGCAAGTACGCAAGTGTCTACTGCTGAGCATGAGGTCCCGAGTTCCATTCTCATGTCGGGACTTCTTGGGTTTTTCCATAAGGAATTTCTCAGTAGCATCTCGGAGTATAGATTTGCCGGTTGGTGGCAATAGGCTCGCACCCTATTAGATGGGACTTAGAACATAACTGATAAAATGTGGGTAGTAGTATTGTTACCCCTCTGCACAACCCTTCGGGGAGAATAGGTGTGGTTATGTTCCCAACCAAATATGAAATGATCTAACGGAAGGCCACCAGCTACGGTGGCGGTGACGTCACGAACGACATTATGAAAATAATGAAATAATGCTACCAATCGTTCATGCATTACAGTCCTTATTGACACAGCTGCTAAGCGGTCTACCGTATACGTAATTGAAGTTACCAATTTGTTTTTTAAGCAACGAAGCAAAACTTATCGATTACTATAATCTTACAGCTACAGAACATACTTTCGGTTTTAATGTTTTATGCTCTGTGATTAAAGCTACGCTTGCTGCGGTCGGTTCGTGGATGGGTGACCATCCATTACATACTATATCTAGACCACTCCGAGAGCCGCTGGGCCCGGCTGTCTTTCGTAGATCTTTGACAGTCGTTGCGGGTAGTCAGAAGACTGAAAACTAACGCTACCAAGGGGTATGGTGTTACCCAGTAACTGGGTTGTGGAGGTCAGATAGGCAGTCGCTTCATGTAAAATACTGGTACTCAGCTGCATGCGGTTAGACTGGAAAACGACGCTAAAAGCGGTTCTGCACTGCATCCGATCCGAATCTGAGAAATGACGGTCCCATGTAGCTACTCGTATGGTACTATTTGTATGAGGGGTTGCGCACTACATCCGAACTCAGTCCGTCCGAATTTAGAACATTCCCAATTCGGATTGAATTCGGATTCGGATCGGACGTAGAGCGAAACCGCTCCAAGGCGGATCATACACTACGTTACACGCCACGCGACGGGGCGCGGGAAACGGAGCCAACATCCTCGCGTCTTTTATTGAGTTTGTGTGTAAAATATGTGTAAAATTGTAAATATGCGCGGGGGCGCGTTACCTGTGCCCAGTCGCGTGGCGCGTTGTAATGTGTGATCCACCTAACATAGTTGGGGAACGGCTAGGCCGATCGATAGAATTACTGGAGTAACAAGACTTGTGTGGTCCACGGACATTATCACGTATTTAATTAATAAATGCCGCATTGACGCCCACGCAAACACAACTAGACTATGTAATTACAATTTTACTAGCAGTAGTAAGTCTGCGAGACGTGTCTACGAAATGCAGAGTTTGCCAAAGATCATCGTATGATAATGACTCACGTGTGTAAACAGTTTTATATGAATCACTATGTTGTATCGTTAAGGCTCCCGCAAACAGGCGCGACGCGACAGGGCGACGTGAAACTAGAAGGACAAAAACTCGCACCATTGCCAAATATCCATTGCTACCTTGGTTAGTTGTGGATATTGAATTCCACCCATCCGATTGATATAACTAATAGCAGTTGAGTTACCAACGCGTAGAATTTGGCAATCGTGAAAGTCCCTTGCAAAAACTTTAAGTGCAAAAAAGGCGGCCGAAAGTTCCTTAATATGAAAACTTCATGGAAATTGTTCTACCAGAATCGTGTCGCACCTGTCTGCTGGAGCCTTTAAGCAGGTTTTGAATAACTACGTCTTGTCTCTTCCAGAGAGATAAAGTTATTCTATAGAAGAAGAAATAATAGTCTTTATTGTACACCATACAAATACAATAAACGTATCGTGCGTATCGTGTTGTGTCGTAACGTGTCGTATCGTGTATAATACGTATCGTATACGTAATTCTAATTACGTACGAGTATGTAAGGATCACAGCAGGTGGCGTTCTGTGGTGTCAGGCGTGAATTTATGTATACAGGGTGTCCGGTAATTAATAGATAACCTCTTAAGGGGTCATTGTACTTATCATTATGAACAACTTTTACTACGGGAACTAACATTGAATGCCGAAAAAAAAATCAGCTGTTCCCGTGTTCTCTGACTCGTTAAAATGTAGGAAACAGCTGATCCTTTTTTCGTGATTTCAAGTTTGGTCCCGTAGTAATAGTTGTTCATAATGATGAATACATTATACAATGACCCCTTTTTTTTTTTTTTTTTTTTTTTTTTTTTGTGGATGGGAAATCATCAAATGACCCCTCCCGCTCTGGGTGGAGCGGAAGGGAGTGTCAGACTTTTACTGACTAAAACCCACCCGTGTTCCGTCCTTAGCCCTTTCTGTTCCAGGGCAGCGGTTAACCTTTCGGAAAATCCCGCCGCCCCGGCAGGCTTCGGCCCTATGGGGCCCCGTCCTCTGCTGACATTTTCTCTTTGAGGCGCGCGTGGAACACAACGCGCCGTCCGGCACGGGCCTGGTCCTGATCGGACGGTGAGCTACCCATTACTCACCGCCCGCAGGCCCGCGCCTACGGTGGCCGGGAGTCGTCACGCGGCTCCCGACGCCCGGAGCGTCTCCCGCGGCGGCTGAGGCGTGAGGTGTTCTCCCTCAGCCTCCCCGCCACCTCCTTCGCTAGCATGACTGCTTCGCAGAAGGAGGTGACTGCCTCCCATTCTCTCTCGCCCCGGACCATGGCTTGCACCAGGGCCGGGCGCGAGAGGTCGCCGCCGTTGCCGATCGCCTCTACGAGGACACGGCGGGGCTCCGCCCAAGCAGGGCAGACCTCCACCGTGTGCTCCACCGTGTCCTCTGGGCGATCCTGGCAGTGGTGACACCCGGGCGTCTCCTCCCGCCTGATGATGTGCAGGAACCTCCCGAAACATCCGTGTCCGGAGAGGACCTGCGTCAGGCGGTACGTGAGAACGCCGTGACGCCTCTCTAGCCACTCCTCAAAGAGGGGTCTTATCGCCACTATCGTGGCGTGCCCTGCGCTGGGTTGCGATAGTCGCGCCTTCCATTCCGCCATGAGATCGCGCCGGAGGTCCGTCCGCTCCGCAGCGATTTGCCGCGGGTGCAGAGTTTCCCCCCGGCATAGTGCCTCCGCGCGCCAGTCATGCAGGCGCGCGAGGACTATTGCCTCCAGATCCCATGGCGGCAGTCCGGCAAGGAGGCTTGCCGCCTCGCGTGAGATCGTGCGGTAGCCCCGGATTAGCCTTGTGGCTACCACCTTCTGGGGCGCGTTCAGGTAGTGTGCGGCTCGAAGCCGCAGTGAACGCGCCCACACCGGGGCCCCATATAGGGCCATGGACCGCACGATCCCCGCGTAAAGCCTCCGGCAGGAGGCGTTTGGCCCCCTCAGGTTGGGCAGGAGCCGCTTTAAGGCGGCCCCGGCCCGTTCCAGTTTGGGGGCCAAACGTCGAAAATGTTCGACGAAGTTCCACCGGCTGTCGAGGACGAGACCCAGGTATCTCATCGTTGCCTCGACGCCGATGTGAACCCCTCCTACCATCAGTTGGGATCCCGAAGGTGGCCCGTACCGGGGCCCATGAAAGGACATGGCCTCGGACTTGTGCAATGCCACCTCGAGACCCAACCGCCGGATCCTATCCACGACTATCGCAGCCCCGCGTGTCATCGCGTCGGCCGCCGCCTGATACGACCTCCCCTGCGCCAGGACCAACGTGTCGTCAGCGTAGCAAACTACGCTGACGCCATCAGGGAGGTCTGCCCGCAGCACCCAGTCGTAACCGATGTCCCACAGGAGCGGCCCCAGAACCGATCCCTGTGGGACACCGCACGACATCTCTCGCCGGTTCCAGTTCCCGTCGCGACCGGGGTAGATGACGGCTCTGTCCGTCAAATACGCCCCGACTACTCGACGGAGGTAGGTCGGCACCCGGTGATACCGGAGTGCCTCCCCAATGCAACTCCAGGGCAGGGTGTTAAACGCGTTGGCGATGTCGAGTGACACCGCCACGACGACCCCGCCCCGGGACACCGCATCCCCCGTCGTGAGGGCTCTAACGCGCATGATGGCGTCCACCGTCGAGCGCCCCTTGCGGAAGCCGAACTGGCTATCCGCAAGATATACAATGACCCCTTAAGAGGTTATCTATTACTTACCGGACACCCTGTATTTATGTCGGAAATAATCAAAATAACTTTCTTTTTATCTTTCCTAAGTATGAAAGCTGAAAGCCAACTGGGCGTACCATACGCCCCATTGTTTATAGATAGAGCGATTTTGTTTTTGGTTTTTCGCTATGACTGAAGTCTACGTAGCTTAATCTGGCGTGTTTTCTAGCTTTATGGTTTTATGCTTTTAATGAAAGACCTCCCTTTGTAGCGACCGCGTTCTAAATTCGACTTATATGATCCCGTCTCGAAGGACCTGCTGGGTACTTGCGTAACACACTATCAGTAGCAACGTACGGGTTTCATTTTGACAGTTCAACAACATTCATTGCGTTATTAACGTTGTTCGGCAGACACATTTTTCAAACATATGAAGCAATGGATTAGCAATATCCTTCGAAACGATTCAGATTGAGATTGATAGTGTGTTACGTAAATAGGATGCTGCTTTCAAAAATCGCCAACCAACTTGCCACTAATAGTGATTCTTGAATTTTTAAAGATGGATATTCAGCAGATTTTTACATACAGTACCAAATTGATGTTGAATGGAAGTTGAATTAGGTTATTCATTACCCATTATTTATTCATACTTGTCGGTTTTGTCGGTTATTAAAAGGCTGAGTGGGTCATGCGTAGTGCGAACGACCGGCGGTATTTATTATGATTGTTTTCGCGCAGCTCGTTTATTGCCACTATCCTAGTTTGTGTTATTCGGGTCGCGCTAGAGAGTTCAGCTTTTATCGCAGCCTGTATTGTTTGGTGTATTTTACTCTATGGGACTTTGGCATGCGAGATGGGGAATTTATTAATGGTGGAAGCAATGATGCGGGAATTTTTCGGGCAAAACGTGAGAACAAAGAAACGAAGAGAATACCTACCTACATTATTAAGGAGTTTGAAGATCCGTGGCATACATTGTACCTGTCCGCCATTTTGATTTTTTTCCAAAATGGCAGCCATGCATGATACCTTTAAATAATATGTATGCCAGGCTCCATATAATAAGTATCAATCCCCTTTCTGTTGTCTCTAAGTTTCTGTGTTATTTTATTTTATCTTATAACCGGCTAGCTTCTGCCCGTGACCGCGTATTTTTTTTTTATGCCTTTTCGCAAAGTGACAGTTTTATCATAATCGGATTAACGGTATGGCAACGAACAAATAAACATTTTTTTTAAATATATTAGATATTTTAATTACCTATAACCCCTCTGACTTCTGAGAAACAGAAATATACGTAGTTCTAACTGCCTCCATAAAACATATTTACATACCCACAACCACAAACATTTGGTAGCTGCATTACGAAACCAATGTTGACAATAAAGACGGGGTAATTTCATAAAACTCATGTTCTATCGGACGTGACGTCACCGAAAGGAAACGCACCGTGTCCTGGCGGGGAAGTCATCATTCCCATATCGTCTCTAACACAGTTACATCCAGAAATACACACCACCAACTTAACGTGGTCCTCCGAAACATACAAAAGAATTAAGGCCAGGGATCAACGAAAATTGGTCGGTTCTAAAAACAGCTGTTGACGAAGAGCGTCTCCTTTTAAGTATTTTTATTTCTCAGTGCGGGACTTTGTTGGATTTTAATTAAATGAGTTTTGGAACAGATAAATGTCGGGAATAATTAAATAATGTGTGTGGGGAAGAAACAATAATATGGTAGTGGTCTGGGGGAAATATGTAGAGATCCTGAACCCTCTTCTCGGTTTGATATACATTTTATAACTTAAATGGTATCAAATTGAAATATATCTTGACTTAACAATATTACTAATGTGGATAGAAAAGGTGTATTCAAATCATTAAATGATTTTACTTAGATCTATCAAGAAAGTAGCTGCATTTCCGCAACGATAATTATCTCTTAGCTCCAACAAAACTGGTCCTTCGAGCCGGATTCTAATTATCTGAGAAACTAAGAAATTGCGTGTCCATCCTATCGAGGCGATGATTGTGATTAGCTAAGCTGCTAAGTCAAGTATAAGTTAACTAGCTTCTGCCTGCGTCTTCGTCCGCGAGATTTTTTTTGTTCCCTGACCCACCCCGTCACATCACATCGGCTGCCCGCGCTGTGTTGTCTGACTGTGTTCTGACTTTTTGTTTTTGCTCGGCTCCTAAGTGCTTTAGTGTAATGTTAAGAAAGAATTAGACTATCAAATACAAAAACAATTTTTCAAATCCGACTGGTAGTTCCAGAGATTAGCGCGTTCATACAGACAAACTCTTCGTCTTTATTATTAGTTTTCATTATTTTTTTATTAAAATCAAACCGTATTTATTCATGAATTTATTTGGGCTAATTTGGATAGTACATTTTTTTTCTATAGGAGATAACAAGGAAGTTCGACTATATATCCGTGTAATATTTGATCTTCTCCATGAACAGATGATAAAATTACAATTTTATTGTTTCCATGCGTCCCTTCATTTACCAGAAACATTAGTCGAAACGACATAAGTGCATCAGTCACCGGGCCACGCTCATAAAAGTCTACGACGAGCAATAACTATAAAAAGTTAGTTAAAAAACAAACAGGGGATCGCATTAATGTGTACACGACTCACGCGCATATGCTCTGACGTAAACTAACGCCTGATTGGTGCATGGCGTTCCAAATTCAATTTTCGTTTCGTTAATCTGACGTTTCGATGTATTCAAGATATTGAACGGAAATGGTGCGAGGGTTTCCTTTTAAAAGACGCCAAACCGAACACGTACTGGCATTATGCTTCTATTAGCAGACATTGAAGTCCTTAATATAATGAGTAACAAGAAGAAATTATGGCTAGTATTGAATAATAAGTGGTATCATACAACAGTAGACAAATTAGCATATGTATAGCCAATGAATCAGTGGGCAGTCAGTCGGAAACCGTCCATGATTCACGTTGATGAACAGTGGTTGTGCGGAATAAAAAATAAAATGTCTATTAAACACATCCGCAGAACTCACAAGGAGGGTACTTGTAAATGCTAAGCATAGACTGTGCTTTCGTCCCTTGGTATCACTTAGCAGTCTTGGATCCTTATTTTCCTATAGATTTAGTTTCTAAATGTTATCGTCATTCCTGTTTTAATGCATAATGGCGTTGCACTGATATATGGTAATCATTTTGAGAATAGCTAAAGTTTTAATCATCATCATCATTTCAGCCGAAAGATGTCCACACTCCACAGCTGGACATATGAACAATAACTTAGACGCAAAAATAATGTTATTTTTTCATTAAACACTCGCTTTCTACAAACTGATAGAGGTTTGAGAACTTATGGTTTTGGAAGGAGAGGACAATTTGAAAGAATGGCATTAAAGTCGTCAGTGTTTTTTTTGGGAAAAGTCTCCTAAACCCATTTAAAAACACAAACGCTCAAAATCCTGGGTATCTATAAAATCTGAAAGGCTACTTATGATGCAAATCGAGACGTAGTCAAAAATCTAAATTCATTTATTCAAACTAGGCTGAGAATCAGCACTTTTTGAACGTCAACATTACACAAGACAGTCCGCCAAAACGCCTGCCCTTCATCACTTCCTAGTGCTTTAGATGGGAAGAAGAAATGGCCTATTAATAGTTTGTCTAATCACACAACTTGATACTGAAGAATTAAATTAAAATATTTATTCGGGCATTCATTAGGTCAAGATTAAAATAAAATTATGTGCGTTTCCGACAGTGCAACCTACACTTTATTAGGCTTGCGTTGCGCTCGCGACCCTTATGGCGAATGTCAGATGGTCAGATATGAGCTTCCCTTGTAATAGGCAGTATGCAAACGATTGCCATGGCGGGAACGAATAATTTATGAGTTTTGCGCGCAGACTTTTAAGGGTTCGGGTTAATAAACTTTGCGACGGAATAAATGTGACTTCCGGTTTGTTCCGTGATAGATAGGTCTAACTATGGAAGCTAAAAAATGTGTTTGCGACATATTTTCACAATGAGCTTCTAGTTATCAAATGCTTTGAAAGTCACAGTTTGAGGTGGCACAGTTGCCACCCCTGTAGGATATGCCTTTATTAAGTTGTAGGCAGAATAGGTTTTTTTTTCTCGAAACATAGAAAAAATATAAGTCACAGTAAAAATGAATTGTTTAAATATCTCAAAAAAATTGCAAAGTTCTAGTGTTTGAAAGACCTGACACTGGCCTGCAAATCCCAAGACCTGAAGTTTGAAATTCGCGGGCTACCCTAGGGCTTCCCCTTAAATGGAAGTGCGACTGTTGAGTTTTGTTCCTCAGCTAGGCAGAGACAGCAGTACTGCGATCTGACGTCCCAACACAGGAACGCCGGTAACTTCGCGCCTATTAGCACAGTGGCCGTTTAGCTTGACGATTTTTTCCAAAGCGTAAAACTTCTCCAAAATCCCAACGATTTTTAAAAATGTGTTTCAATAATCGTGCGTGTTATTTTTGTAACATCTTTAAAATAAGGATTAATTAATGTTTACTTCATATAGTTGTCAAATACCCAACTAGAGCCAGCGATGATGATCATTGTGTGCAGACGTTTAGTATCGCGTATATTTTTTTTTATCATACCCCAATTAAGTTGAGCAGAACTTCGCAACAACGGAACCGGAAGTGATGATACTGCTTTTACTAATATCTCACATTGTTTTCATGCATTTCATTCAACTTTTAACCTACATAAAATTTAATGATAGATTTTGTCAAAAGTATACCAAGCTGAATTGGCAGTGGGCTGGAAATGTTCGTCGAAGGACAGATGGCCGGTGGACCAGACGAGCCCTCGAGTGGAGAGCGTGTATCGCAAGCGTAGTGTGGGACACTACCCGGCTACATAAATCGATGTAACATAATGTACAGACGCCAGCACATCAAGCTACTACAATCTGTCAAATTTCTTTAATAGATTTTCAACTTTAAAGCATTAAGGTTCAAGGTTGATTGGGAAAATTTGACAGTTTCGGGTAGCTTGACCTGCTGGCGTCTGTACATACTCACAGTTATTTTCATTCATTCCTCCAGGTCAGAACAAGCATTCCGTTACCGTTAGGCGCTGATCTGATTATTTCTCATGAAACGTTTTATCCACAATCAGTAGGTACACAGACACAGTCCCAACTTTAACATAAGACTACAACGATTTAGGGACAACCATGGGTTAGTAATTTCGGCCACATTGATTGATATCATTTTTCCTATTAACACTATACGTCTAATACAAAATAACTATAGAATTTATTGTATTTTATTAATAATATATTTTATTATGACAGCTTTGACAACGACGTTTAATACGTCGCCATGGCAAATTTACTTTCAAATCCTTACCGGCCTGCATCTTTTTAGCTATATATACATGCATACTTAGCCAAAAACTAACCCTGGCCATTATCATATCTCAAATTCATATTTTCTACATGATATTATTCTACGATCTGACATTATACATAGATCCACGCAATGTAAGGATCAGTTCCAGTTTCGCCTCTAAAGCGAACACACTAAATAAGGCCTGATACTCCAGGGCCACCGGGAACACCCAGTGTACCTCTCCGCTCCGGTACCTGACGGGCCCTCCCTACGCCTCAGTCCTCCGTCCTCCGTGAAGGCCTCCTATA
Source organism: Apamea crenata (assembly GCA_949629185.1). Classification (NCBI taxonomy): domain Eukaryota; kingdom Metazoa; phylum Arthropoda; class Insecta; order Lepidoptera; family Noctuidae; genus Apamea; species Apamea crenata. The sequence goes on from OX451375.1 coordinate 4,677,252, forward strand.
CCTATTGGGCCGCGCCTCATCCGAGGGCCGCCTGAGAACACACTCCTGAACCTATCGGGCCGCACCTCATCCGTGGGCCGCCACACCTGGCGGGCTGACAGCGTCCCCACCGTGCCTCTCCCTCCTGCTGCGTCCTGTCCTGCTGCGTGGGCCCTCCCACGGGTGCTCTTCGTGCCGTACATACACCAACACCTGCCCTCACCCGCACCTGTACCTGTACCTGCACATGGACTTGCATCTGTACCTGCCTAAATATATCTTTATAGTTTTCTACCTCCCTTTCTTTAATTTTATTCTACCCTTGGCTTTATTAGTTAAGGTTTTTCTTGTTGCTATACAACACCAACAACCTTAAAAAGATGGCTGGGACAGACTGAATGCAGAAGGTGGAGGACAGGGCGTTGTGGTGCACCCTGGGAAAGCCCAATGTCCAGCAGTGGACTGCAATAGGCTGAGTTGATTGATACCTAGTTACTCACATTATGAATGTGTAGTAATTTTAACTCTGGTCAAATAGTTTCAAGGGTAATAATTTAGTCATATTTTTTAAGAAATTTAGAGTCTCCAGATAACAGACAGATTTTATTCCACAGTGTATGTAAAGGCAATATCTATAAGATTACTTAAACGCAACTTGTCAGGAGATGAAGAAAAAGATCCATAACTAAAAAGACCTTATTTTATCCATTCCATGATGATATTTACTTAGGTGATTGTACTTATTCTGTAATAATTAGTGGTAAAATAACATCAGCAAGTTTAGTAGACGTCTGGCCTCAAACAACCAATTGTGACCGACAAGATTAAAGCTACCAGATGTCTAGGAAGTCTTGTGTGTGTCTGTGGTGTATGGAAAGTCTCAACAGGCATTTTAAATAAATGTCACACTCAACACTTGTGATATATGAGTGTGTGAACTTTTGTATGAACGTAAATGAAGCAAAAGGAGTAAGGATTGTAGCATTTTTCCGTAGTTTATGCCTACCTCCTTTACAAGGTGTGAGTTTGTGTGTATGTATGTGTGGACATATTTGAAGCATAATAATTAACCCAGACACTGTGATGGGCCATTTAAAAGACCTAAAAACGCACACATACTACATGCATACATAATCAGCCTATAATTTTCCCACTGTGGGACACACTGGCTTCCTCGGTGAGAGGGAGTGGGCTGTAAATCATCACGAGGGCCCAGTGCGGGTTGGCAGATGTCACATGTCTTAGAATTTTTGGTTCTAGGATATGCCAGATTTCTCACAAGGTTTTCCTTCACCATTTTGGGAACTACATGCATACAACCCCTATATTAAAAGCCCTGCTTTTCCTGGAAAAAATAGTTTCAGTAACATCCAGGTTTCCAGGTTAGCAAAATATTAATATTTTGACATATTTGGATCTACTAATTAATATTATGTGTAGGTTAATAAATACAAGCACAATATTTTGGAAGACATAAGTTCTTTTAAATAATTATGTAGGTAATAGCGCAAACGCAAAGTGCAAATAACTTTGAATATTCTGTTTTTTTTTTTAACAAAATTGAGAATTTTAGTAGATTTAATACTTTTACTAGTTTTTAAAATTGTATTTTAATTTAAACACAAGAGGGTTTATTTATAAACGATAATTAAAGTTAAGTGACATAAAACAAACGTTAAAATGTATGACTAAACAGTCACTAATCCCTACTTAACTTTATGCAATGTTTATTTAAGATACTATTTTAACATATATAAATTTTAAGAAATTGTCAACAAATGTATTTATAACTGCAAGATAACAGTATTATCTAGTACAAATGCATTATACACTGCATATGGTGCATACATACAAAACCTATGTAAGTATGTTATGTCTTTTTCAAGTTAAATTGCTTATACTACTATTTTAAAGTACAGATAAATTGTTTGAAAGTATGTACTTAAGGTGTAGCAGGTGCCTTTTTATATTGTCTGCCTACCCCCATAGGAAGAGGGCGTGAGTTTATGTATTTACGTTTGTAAAGAGATGTTTAACTATTTTTTTTAAAACTGCTATATTTTCAAATATATAACTTCTAAATCCTTTCAGGAATGGTTTCAAACTTTCGCAACCTAATTTTATTGAACTACCATGTGAAGAAATTATGTTTGTTTATGAAGAACACATTCAACCTTAGCAGCCCCACCTCGAGAAGTCGAGACAGCTAGTTTCGATTTCAGCACAACATACGAGCAGGGTGGTGATCAATATTTAGAAGTTACACCTTCAAACTTAACACGACGTTTTGATGCACGACTTGGCAAATAATATATAAAACTTAAGACTTACTTATCTCCTCAGCTTCCGCAGTGCCCTTTGTCAGCGCTAATAATATTAATAAATGCACAAAGCACATAACACAAACATTATCACTTAACATTTTAACACTAAAAGTTTTTTGAAACATAGTTAAACGAGACTAGCAAAATGAGCTAGTAAACAAACATGTCACTTAAAAAATAAGTTGCATTATGTTCAAGCAACAAGGCACTGCACATCATTCAACAAACACTTGACCGCATCCAGCACAAGCACAGCTTGCTTTGAGTTTGAAACAAAAAAATACAAATTATAATGACACTAATGACAGGCAGGAGACAGACGTCAATGCGCGACACAGACTACAAATCTTTGTAGACTATGGTAGGCGTACGCAGAGACAGCCACCACCTAAAGTGGCCTATTCACAGTTCATATTTATTCAGGAATTAAATGAAATGTCCATAAATAACAACTAATAGGTACTTAATTAATTAATAAAATATAATATCTTAACTAAAACTATTCAAAAATTAAAATATTGGCGTCGATAAATTCATCCGCATCGGTGACATCGGTGTCAACAATTAACGTCGGTACCCAAAGGACTAGTGGCATTGCTACGTTGTATGACAATACTTGCATAACATTTGGCCAGAAACCAACCCTTGGGTCTAATGTGTTATTAGGGTCACGCGAAGCGTCACCCAGCAGTTTAGAGCTTTCATTAAACAAACTATGAACACTCGGACGAGTGTTGCCAATTAAGCTCTATTAGAGCTCTATTAGAGCTAAATTCAGCTCTATTTTCAATTAATCAGCTCCAAAAAAACAATTTTAGCTCTCTAGCTCTTCAATTTTTTAATTTTAGCTCCATTTGAATACATGAAAAAAAACTTTTGTTTTTTTTGTCTTTCATGACTTGAACTACGGGGAATCCCCGTATTGTTTTATTTCGTTCGTTTCATATTAGTACTTAGTTTCGATTATTCATTCCTTGATTTTGGTAATTGGTGTACGATCGTGGTGGAGTACTGTGTTAATTGTTTGTGTAGTTGTAGTGCGAATTACAATAAATTATAGCAAAGTGCAACCTGCAAAATGTCATCGAGTAGGCCACACACACAAAAGTTCTAAATGCGATTTTAACTGTCAGACCTGGATTACGACAGACGAAAAAATGCTGCCACAACTATGAAGTGCCAAAAGAAGTCCTAAACAAAATTGGTATACCATGGCAACTTATGATGTGGAAAACTCAGGACCAAGCACAAGTGGATTAGAATTAGTGAATTTGACACACAATTTTGATAGTTCTGAGTTTCTGACGACGAATAATCGTATTTTTTAAATCTTTCTTATTTTTCTAACAAGATAATAATATTTATTATCATGAAAATTTTGATTTTTAAACTTATAGTCGAGGTGGGTCAGTTGTCCATTTAAAGAGCTTTGTTATCGGCATAAACTTTAATAAAACTCGAAAGTCGTCGTTACATCGTCCCAGATACATGTCCGCCATCAAAAAGTCCCTGTTATTCGTTCTACACAGTATTGCCAACTACTTAAAACTATTATGACCAATCAGCGGCCGAGTAGCGACGCGACGACAAACCGCGATTGGTCGGCGCGAGGCGCGGGAGCAATCATGCTAACGGGTTGGTGAGTACCGATCGGGGGCTTTGCCCCTATTGGACCTCTTACTTCCAAGTATGTGGGAGCGTTCCGAAACCTCTTCCGCTATACACTCCCCCTCGGGTTCGTGAAGGCGTCCTCGCTCAGGAACCCGCTCATGATCGGCAGAAACAGGCTTGACATTACGAGGCCGGCCTCGATTACGCTTTGGCATAATAGGAAGAGGCAGCGTATCATTCCTATTGACAAACCGCGTAAGTTGGGACGCATGGAACCTGCCTAAAACCTCGTCAGGAGAATTAATTTTAGATACTAGGTAAGTCGTAGGACTGGCTTTCTTAATGACCTCGTAGGGACCATCCCTTTTTGGTACAAACTTAGCCGACAATCCTTTAGCAGCGTTACTCAATACGTGCGACTTTACCAAAACTTGATCACCGACATCAAAATCTAAGGGTTTTCGACCCCTATCGGCGTAATCTTTACGTCTATCCTGTTCTTTCTCTACCCTATCCCTAATCGAAACTAAAGAGTTTAAAAATCTCTTTAGGTAGGGCGTTATCTGAGGAACGAAGTTATCCTTTTTCAGGACGGCCCTAATATCATAATGAACATCAACTGGTGAACGAAGATCTCTAGCTAAAGTGAGAAAAGCTGGTGAAACACCTGTTGTCTGACACAAGGCTGAGTTCATAGCGAATCGAACTGACGGTAAGTGGTCAGGCCATGAAGAATGTTCGGTGTCGACCAACTGAGCCAGCTGCACCTTTAGGTCTCTATTTTTCCGTTCGGCCGGGTTTGCCTCCGGATGATATAAAGGTAATAAGTCCTGTTCAATTTTTAAAATGTACATGCATTGTTGCATAACCGCAGAGACAAACTGTACCCCATTATCAGAGATAATGCGACGCGGAAAGCCGTACCTAAGGAAATACTCCTCGATTAGTGTCCGAGCACAGACCACCGAGGTGGCGTCGACCAGAGCAAAAAGCTCGACCCACCGAGTAGCTGTGTCCTCAACTAATAAAATGTACTTCTCCCCCTTCTCTCCAGGAGGGAGCGGGCCAAACAAGTCAATCGCCAAGACCTCTCCCCTTTGATTCGATACTGGGGTCTGTAAAAGGCCTGAAGGCTTCAAGTTTGACGACTTGTACCGCTGGCACGTCGCACAAGACTTAACAAAGTCTGCGACAAACCGTCTCATTCCGGGGAAGAAAAATCGCTGTGAAAGCTTATGTAAGGTCCTATCAATACCTTGATGCCCAGCAATAGGAGTATCGTGACATTCCCTCAAAACTTCCAGACGTAAACTCGCTGGAAGGACGAGCTGAGCTTCCTCGACGTCGACGTCGGGGTTGTAACGATATAGGACTCCTTGCTGCATAAAGTAACCGCGCTCAGACCAGCGTTTTCCTTCAACTGCGTCATTATTTTCAAGACCAGTCATTATCTTTTCTAGTTCCGGGTCGTCTAACTGAGCAGGTCGCAAATCAGCAGGGCTTCTCGCAGGTAAGTCAATAACTACTGAACAAATACCACACTGATCTTTGCTACTTTCTTCACAAGTAGGACGACTCAGCGTGTCGGCCACAACATTGGCTCTACCCGGAGTGTATTCATACTGAACATTGAACTCTTGTAACTTCAGTGCCCACCGAACTAATCTACCTGATGGCGACTTCAAGCTCAACAACCATTTGAGAGGTTGGTGGTCACTACCTACAATAATTTGTTGACCTTCCAAATAACCTCTGAACCGCTCAACGGACCAAACTACTGCTAGAGCTTCCCTCTCTGTAGTAGAATAATTTCGCTCGGCGGGGTTTAAAAGGCGGCTCGCGTATTCGATTGGCCTTTCATTTTGCCCTTCACCTTGCAGCAACACTGCACCGAGAGCGTAATTACTTGCGTCCGTACGCAAGATAAACGGTTTACTGTAATCAGCTTGGACGAGTATGGGCGCAGACGTTAAACGCTTTTTTAGCTCCTGAAACGCCTGATTTTGCTCAGCGCCCCATACCCAAGCCTGATTTTTCTTCAAAAGACGAGTTAAAGGTTCAGCGACTTCTGAAAAGTTCAAAATGAACTTTCTGAACCACGAACACGTCTGAAGAAACGTTCTGAGGTGGCGTACAGTACTTGGTGGCTTCATGTCCGCCACTGCGCGAACTTTGTCATGATCAGGTGAAACTCCGTCCTGAGTAATGACATGACCCAAGTATTTTACTTCTTCGCGCGCGAAAACACACTTTTCGCGATTGGCGCGAAGATTGAACATACGCAGCCTTTCAAACACTGCACGTAGATCAGCGACATGCTGATCGAATCCTTCCGATATTACGAGCAGATCATCCTGATAGCACAACAGGGTCACATTCTGAAGTGAGGCGCCAGAGCGCAACCTGTCGATGAGTCGTTGGAATGTTGACGGAGCGTTTTTGAGCCCAAACGGCATCCTTTTGAAACGATACGTACCAAAAGGCGTCAAAAAGGCCGTTTTATCTCGATCGCATTCTCTGACCGAAACATTCCAAAACCCATTACGCATATCTAACGTACTCATGATGCAATTTCGCTTAGTAGACTGCACCAGCTCGTCTATAAGCGGCATCGGGTACACATCGGTTTTTGTTATGGCGTTAAGTTTTCTATAATCTACGCAAAACCGAACTTGACCGTTCTTTTTAGGCACTAACAATGCAGGCGATCCCCATGCCGATTCGCACTCCTCTATAATATTATCAGCCAACATCTTTTCGATTTCTGACTTCATGATCTCTTTTTTAGCAGGAGTAAGCCTATATGGAGGGACTGCAACTGGAGCGTGGTCACCAGTGTCAATGACATGCTCCGCAAAAGCAGTTGCTTCGCCTCGTAACTCAAACACATCCTTATTTTCAGAAAGGAACTGAGCCAGAACCTCACGCTGCTCGTTGCTAAGCTTTGAAGCTTCCTCATCCCTAAGCAAACTACTGATGGACACCCTCTTGACCTGGTGTGCGGCTTTTTCAAATGGGAGATCGAATTGCTTAGCACTGTCAGCGAAGTGCCACTTAGAACTACTAAAATCAACACAGATACTAAAATTTATCAAAAAATCTATACCTAAAAGTGATTCATTATTGTCCGCGTCCGGAAAAATTAAAAAACTAACGAGCCTGGTTCTACCTTCAAGAGTAACATTCACTTCGGTAGTAAGTACATTCATTAACCTAAGTACACCATCTGCAAGTTTTACATTTTCCACGCTAGAGGACATAGGATGACCTTTGGCCTTTAGGAGAGCGTATAGCGTATGACCAGCCACACAGCTTTTAGCTGCCGAATCTAGTAGTGCGGTACCATTCTTACCTAAAATACTAATCTTTAGCACGGGCCTTTGAAAAGATCGAACGTTACGATTGCCGTTAAAAGGTTGTGAACCACTGGTAATTCCGTACAACTGTTGATAATTCTGGGAACAAAAATGTTGAGAATCCATGACGTTCTCGGAAAAAGGTTGATGACCACTTACGATTTCTGAAAAATGTTGAGAGTCGCTGGTATTGTTATCAAATGGTTTATAATCAACATATCTGGAAATAGGTATAAAATCACGAGCACAAGATTTTGAACCGACGGAATTACCAGAATACGATTGACAACCATTGAACATTACCGACCGTGACGCACTATCATTAGACTGCAACGGTGACGCGAACTCCCCCTGGTCGCAAGAAGTACAAACACATACCTTAGTTTTAGTACGTACACAAACACAATTTACAGAACAATAACAATTGTCAACACAAAAACGATTCATAAAATTCTTATTACATGTAGACGTAACACTAACATTGTTATCAACACAAGACGACTTATTTAAACAAAATTTATGTAAATATTTATCGTAACCACAAGGAACACTATTAGCAGAATAGTCGGTATCCATAGCTAAAATATTAACATTACGATTTGGACCATTAGTGTGAGAACTACATTTAGTGACAGAACCAAAATTTGTGACAGAACCCCCTGCGACTTCCACGGCCGCGGGGTTACCTCGAACTTTGCGCGACGACACGCGTCGCTCGACGCTGGAAGGCGCGGGCGCGCCCGCAGTACCGGCAACCATCGCGCTACCTCGCGGCGGCGGCGGCGGGGTAGGCACTTGTAGCGGTAGTGGCGCGTTGACCTTGGGGCATATGTCGCCATGTACGTGAGGCGTACGATGCGACTGGAAGCAATCGGTGGGTGCACGAGACTCACGTGCAGATGCAATAGAACAGAACGCCGAATGTCCACTGTTCTTACCATCATTGGCATTACACTTCGGGCACTTCGACTTTATGATATTCGCGGCACCACAACCGTAACACTTAATGTCTTTTTTATGCTCACTTTTTGAGTTATTTTCGTCATTATTTTTCTCTAATTTCTCGCACGTTTCCTTTATGTGACCGCTACGTTTGCAGTAAACACAGAACGACTTTGTATTCCCTGCCTTTCTTGTCTTTGAGTCGCCTGTGCGACTAGCGGCGACGACGGTAGCGGATGATCGGGAAGCAGGAATCGACGTATCGGTACAAATGTGCGCAGGCTCGGCGGCGGCGCGTGATTTATCTTCGATATGAGACGACGGCTTATGACCTTGACGACCGTTTTGTGACTCTTTTAACGAGTCTTCTACGGCGCGCGCCTTCTTCAGCAACTCGTCGAATGTCGAAACCGTAGCTCTGTCGATACGCTTCCTGATGCGACGATCTAACAATCCATACGTCATATCTAACTCGACGCGTTCACATAAGTCTTCTTGTGGAAGTTTTGCAAACAAGGCACGAACTCTAGCTATAAACAAATCCGTGTTTTCGGTACCTTGTACGAGGGAGAATAACTCGACGTAAATGCGAAACGGCGGGCGGCGTTCACCATACGCACTCCGCAGTCTAGTTATAGCTTCATCCCATGTCTTCGTTGAGCCCTTGATACCCTGCCACCATGTTCCAGCCGATGAAGTGAGCAGCATGGACATACCTAAAAGAGCGTTCTCTTCGCTTATGTTTAGGCATGACTTGTAAACCTCTATGGCATCTATAAAGTTTTCCACGGATTCTTCGGGATTTCCGCTAAACTTAGATGAACATTTCGAGAAGTTGCCTGTGGACTTCATGTTAGCCGCGGTGGCGGCAGATGTACTTGCATCTACCGATGCGAGTAATGGCGTCGAAGAACGAACTTCGCGTAAAAGTTGCTGACAAAATTCTGCTTGCGACTGTTGAATCGATGTTAACAGCTTGGCAAGGACGTCTTGTGGCATCGTTATGTTGCTTGACTGTTCTGGTTCTGATTCCTCGTGAATCGAGTCGTCGGCGTCGGCGGGCAGCGACTTGCGTCTGCGCGGCATTTTGCAAACCGTTAAGTAGGTACCTCCTTTTCGTAGAAAACGACAGTACACGGCTCGTGGTTGTAGGTACCAACCAGCAATAATCCACACGTAGACACAAAACACAGGCAAAGTCACTGTCTATACACAGTTTTATGCACTTGTCGGTCGTTTTTCACCGTATCACCAAAGTTTTTCGACTTGTACGAACTTGCAACGAACGAAAAGTTTGATTCGCACAACAAAGACTCCGACCCCTTGTTTTAATACACAAAACACACGTTGGGAGCCAAGATATAGTCGAGGTGGGTCAGTTGTCCATTTAAAGAGCTTTGTTATCGGCATAAACTTTAATAAAACTCGAAAGTCGTCGTTACATCGTCCCAGATACATGTCCGCCATCAAAAAGTCCCTGTTATTCGTTCTACACAGTATTGCCAACTACTTAAAACTATTATGACCAATCAGCGGCCGAGTAGCGACGCGACGACAAACCGCGATTGGTCGGCGCGAGGCGCGGGAGCAATCATGCTAACGGGTTGGTGAGTACCGATCGGGGGCTTTGCCCCTATTGGACCTCTTACTTCCAAGTATGTGGGAGCGTTCCGAAACCTCTTCCGCTATAAACTAACTTTTATTTTAGCTCTTTTAAAAAAAAAATTAGCTCTATTTGAGCTCTTTTTTGAAGCTCTCTTTAAAAAATTGAGTTGGTGTTCGGATGCCAAATGCTAATGCATCCCGAATTACACTATACAGTACATATAGTAACCGGCATGAGTCGTGAGCACAAACTGACACCTGCGCAGTAGTGCATTTTGCGGTCTCTTTGGCGGAATGAAGAAGGCGGGGGGCACCGAGGCTGCACGCGATTGGTTCGTCTGTCGATGCTCGTCGTCTATTGGACTCTCACATGTCATTCGGCTACTGTACACTTTCGTGCACTTTTAATGACTTACGTTTTTAATTTTGAAATAGTTTATTTTTGTTAATTCGTATTTGTTAAGTCAAAGTAACGGTTAAATTGGTTTCTTCACTATTTTAGCAGTTACTTGAATGAAGAAAACATTTGCTGTACTATCAGTAAAGGTCAAGTAAAAGTTAATACTTTGACTGATTGTGTTGATGAAGAAACTGGCCGTAAGTCACAAAGGCCTACAACATTACTGTATCAAAGTAAAATTTCAAGTACCACTAATATTTTAATTATATTGTATTGTAATTTGAGCAAAAGCGGTACTTACTAAATTAATTTGGCCGAAAGTGTACAATGCGCGAGCTTGCCCCCACTACTGCCCATCTGTGCTCACGACTCGTGCCGGTCATTATACTAATTTTTCACATACCAAGTCCCCTCCGTGCCTCGGAAAGCACGTTAAGCCGTTGGTCCCGGCTGTCATTCGTGGATCTTTGACAGTCGTTACCTGTATAGTTACTATACTCTTTGGTCGTTACGGGTCGTCAGTAGCCCGAAAGTCTGACAACCAGTCTTACCAAGGGGTATCGTATTACCCAGTAACTGGGTTGTGGAGGTCAGATAGGCAGTCGCTTCATGTAAAATACTGGTATTCAGCTGCATCCGGTTAGACTGGAAGCCGACCCCAACATAGTTGGGAAAAGGCAAGGCAGATGATGAGTACATACTAATTCCATGGCGTGGTTCGAGGTTCGACACACTTATCGGTTGTTTGATGACACAGATGACAAACAAAGAGTACAATGACAAACGCCACAAAAAAAAGTCTAAAACTCACTAGTCTAAGATCAAAGATGTCTCAGTGGCACTGACACATCTTTGATCTTAGACTAAGACAAGTCTAATTTTTTTCCAGCCTGGTGCAAGCACCTAGGACAATATCCTCAAATGTTGCGGGACCGGTCATAACAATCCAATTTCAAATAAAAAGAATAGTATAAAGCAGATTCAGAAGGTGAAATGGAAACTAAAATTAGATAGAGTATGATAAAAGGCCTGAAACAGGTTAGTGACTGGAAAACTAAGTGCACAGTGATGACACAGACTTCTTACAAAGAAGAAACATATTTCAAGATCATTTACTTATGATGCAACCATGACATTCATTTAGCTAAGAGGAGTTTTTTTTTTAATGTATTGAGGACTCCTACAATCTAATTCTAACATATGAAGCAGAATTGTGTTGATGAGGAGTTTGTACTTCTCAAATCTAGGTATTAGATATCTGTGAAAACCGGCCCTCTTTTGTAAGCATGGCGTTCAAAAAGTATTAATTCATACTTTGTAAATAAATCTGTCAACATTCAGAATTAGTGTTTGATTTTGTTTCCTGGTCATAATAAGTATTTTAGTGATGTAATGAATGAAAAGTTGATTTAACACATTGCAGGTCACTATCTAAATGCATTTAGATCATCATCATCTACCTAGCCTTTTCCCAACAATGTTGGGGTCGGCTTCCAGTATCACCGGATGCAGCTGAATAATAAAGCAACCACCTATCTGACCTCTACAACCCAGTCACTGGGTAATACCCTTACCCCTTGGTAAGACTCGTCAGATTTCGGTCTTCTGATGCCCTGTGATGACTGCCGAAGATCCACACAGGACTAACGGCTTAACATGTTTTCTGAGGCACGAAGGGGTCTTGATAAATGTGATGGTCACCCATCTGTCAGTGTCATGATACTCACTACTTGTGCCTTGTCTGTGTGAGAAGAGGCCTTTGGTCTGTAGCAGTGGGACAATAATCTGCTGGTAGGTATGTACTTATTATAAAATGGGGAAAACATTTTTTATATAGTTATTCTTAGGGCATAAGCAGCGCTTTATTTATTATTATAAAGTAAAAACGAAAGTAGTGCTTTTTAGGGTTCCGTACCCAAAGGGTTAAAATGGGACCCTATTACTAAGACTTCGCTGTCTGTCACCAGGCTATATCTCAAGAACCGCGATAGCTAGATTGTTGAATTTTTCTCAAATTATGTATTTCTGTTGCCGCTGTAACAACAAATACTAAAAATAAAATAAATATTTAAGGGGGGCTCCCATACAACAAACGCAAGATTTTTGCCCCTTTTTTGCTCGATATCAATAATGGCAACAGGTAGGCACTTGAAATATTCACAAAATACAGTCAATGGTACGGAACCCTTCGTGCATGAGTCCGAATCGCACTTGGCTGGTTTTTTTAAGTTCTGCAAGGCAGAAAACGCGCGCTTTTTATGACGCGCGTTATAAATAATAGAAATAGAGAGTCATATGGAGGGGGCATAACGCTTTCTCCTTAAGCGCTTGCTTATTAGTTATTATTACACTATCCAAGGAATGCTAACTAAGAAATCGGAAGCTAGTGATATATTGGAGGTCCTATCGCAATACTTCCTAAATTGTGTATGTACAATCGTTCTTCACGAATGCGTCTGCTCTGCATGCGTCGTTTGACCGATTTAGAATCCAATTTAGTGTAGTGTAATCCCTAGCTTCCGATTTCCTAGATAGCATTCCTTAAATTGGATAGTGTAATAAGCGCTTTACTGGCAAATCACATATTTAGGTAACGACGTTTATTCCCTTTGACCCATGCGGTGCTGTGTCAGCCTAATAAGGGCCAATCCAAGAGCAGCTGCAGTATATAAATTATCAAGTAGGTACCTAACTTATTAGTAGCAAGTAGCACGTGTGTTTCATGTGTCTCATAATATATTATCTTGGGAATCGTGACCATAATGTTAATAGTCCCTAAGATGACCTACTGACCATAATGGGGTTTATTCATAAACGATGACTAAAGTTAAGTAACGCTTAAACGTCAAAAATGTACCTATGGTTAAACAGTCGCTAATCACTGCTTAACTTTAAGCAACGTTTATGAATAAAGGGGAATATGTGTAGATACTATCTCGAAATAAAAATATATAAAAAATACTTATAGGCATATTTTAAATTGGCAATCTACCTACGTTGCAGTTTGCAAAAGATAATGGGGTCTATCTTCTGCAAACTGTAACGTAGATTAGTGGAATAGTCCCATTATCACCTGCTATTCGAACCGCAAAAAAAATATTGTATAGGTAATTAGGTACAGACGCCAGCAGGTCAAGCAACCCGAAACTGTCAAATTTTCCCAATCAATCTTGAACCCTAATGCTTTAGTGATAAAGTTGGAAATCTATTAAAGAAATTTGACAGATTGTAGTAGCTTGATGTGGCGTCTGTACATTTACGTTAAATACCAGGAGTTCCTAAATCTTAAGTTGGCTACGGCTACGTGAGCAGGCTATGTATATTATTTAAAATAAAAAACAAAACGAAAAAAATCACAAAATGTCCACAACGACTTTAAGTGAACGCATCTATATCTCAGACTCGGCTGTCGATAGCAGTGTTGCCGTTTTAGTGACTGTCCCGTATTATTATTATACTCTTTGGTCACTAGCAATTAGCATAAATAAGGATAAGTAGGTAGTGACGGTCACTAGATCTAGTGAGTTTTTTCATGGTTTTTCTCTGTTTATGGTGACGTTTTTTTATGATTTAGTGACCAAAAATCTCGGTGACTTTTAGCGACTTTTTCATGATGAACATAGCAGTTCAATCAGCAGTTGTATGTTGTAATAAACGTTCATTATAATGAACATTGTTAAATCGAAACTAAGAAACAGATTAGCAACAACAACTCTGAATTCGATACTGTTGATAAGGAACCAGCTAAAAATTTTAAAAGAAACCTGCAAAACTTATGTTTTACCTAGTGAAGTCTTGTCTTATATGACGAAAACCGTTAAAAATATAAATAAGAAAACTGCACCATCTACATCCATAGAACAACGCAAGCTTCGACTTCCACTGCAGCAACTGTCCACTTTCAGCATGCCGAACGAAGCCGATAATACAGTGCTTATATTATGACGATTTAATTCAACTAATAAATTTTTAAGCAAAGAGTTATAGATTAATTCAAATTGAAAGGATTTGTTTTGTTTTTTGTTCATTGATTTTTCATATTTGTTTTTAATTAAGTGCCCATAAGTGTACAAACACCTCATATCTTTACAAATTAATTGGAAACACTTCAAACACGTAATATCCGTCTGAAAAGTTTCACTAAAATAGTTAGTAATTTAAATTGACCTTGCGTAATTTATCTAGTGACATTTTAGTAAAAGTTTGGTGACTTTATTTTTTGCTAAGCGGCAACACTGGTCGATAGACAAACATCATAGTAAAGAATTGTGCTCTATGGTCGGGAGTTTCCAGAATCATCAGATCTCCATGTAGGCGACATCGACATCGACATCAAAATTATTCATTCATTCTCGTCTCACACTTCACAGTTCACGGTAGTCATACTCATCTCCTAGTCAATTAGTCACATGGTCACACTAGTCACAGTGCTGAGCAGTGAGCAGTCGTCCAATACAAGAACAGGTTCTAAAGCGGTAAAATACCACTGTCGGTAAGTATGTACAAATAAGCATTTTTAATTCAAAAACTATTTATAAATATTTTGTTGTTGGGATATAAGTTTGTGGATTTTGTAATTTGATTGGTCCTTTTTTTACTTATCATTTTTATCAAGTTTTTGGCGTAAAAATTCATGTTTATTTGAAGTGCGTATACTATGATAAGTATCTACTCTTTGATTTCATGGAGATTTATATATTTCAATTTACCTAAATAGGTACCTACCTAAGTCTTTGTTTTTATCATTTTGGTACTGAAAACAAACGGTCAGTGGGTCATCTGGGCCCTTGAATCTTTGATACATTCGACTTTGCTCTAAATTCATAAAAATGAGTATTTAGAGGAAGTCTGCTAACAATATGGTTAAAATTGAAAACGTTATTCATCCATGTCGATCACATACCTACCTATTATGACTCACAGTTATGATAAATTATTTTATTTTTACACGTCAATCATATTATATTTAAAAACTACACGAGGTCGGCGTTTCCTAGGTATCTAACTAGGTACTCTGAGAAGAAAGGCCGAAACAAACTCAGAGGTCACAGTGTCTTTTAAAGTCCAGACATAATCTTGGTCAGATAAGAACCACACAGATTGAGTGGACCTGTCCAGTCAGTGCACGCATTTGTTAGTAATTATGCAGCTCAACTCAAAACTTAAGGAGCTCAGTTGGTTGCAGTATAATTATATTAGTTATACTTAATTTAATAACTTATTGAAATAGGCAAGTTTTTTTAGAATATTCCCGATCAGTAGCACCTTGTCATCGACACACGATCGGTAAGAAAAAGTTTCATTTGTATGCCACACTGTGAACAAATGAAACCTTTTCTTACTGGAACCGAACTTTTTTTGTTTTTTTTTTTCGATCATTCGAGAAGGCTATTTCTCGTAATTTATAACGTTCAAAACATAGACTATACACTATATTTTAGGGTTCAAAATCTAGTCGCAGACTCGCAGTCTCATCTCGGCGACAAACAAATTAATGTCAAAAACTTGTCGAAATGTAGGGAAATTAGAAGTATTTTTTGACAGATTGAGACAGATTTGTCAAGTAAATACCTAATTTTATGTCTTTGTAGATCCCAGACTGTGAACGTTCTTAAAATTACGAGAATTGCCGCTCAGATCATTAATATTTCTGCCGTTCACAGTGTTGACGAACGGAACACAAATTGATAAGGGTTTATTTATTTATTTAAGGAAAAAGGATTCCCCTAGTAATTTGTTATCCGTCAGTCTGTCAAAACACTTCTTCTCAAAGTCCATCCCTACATTCTTTATACCTAATAAGATAAAATAGGAAGTCAAAAGTGTACATGTCGATTATTGATTCATTGAATTTGTCTGTTTGTCTGGATTTATGTTTAGGAGCAGTGTAGGTCTGCCCGCGACTTCGATCGCGTGGACTTAGCTCTATCTCAGCCTGTAATAAAACGCAACGTAGGTAACTTTTTTGTCTGTTCGTAAGAATGAATAAACAAATTATCGGATTGTACAGACGCCAGCACATCAACTTACTGCAACGTGTCAAATTTCTTTAATAGATTTTCAACTTTATCACTGAAGTATTAAGGTTCAAGGTTTATTGGGAAAAGACAGTTTCGGGTAGCTTGACCTACAGGCTGGCGTCTAACACCACATAGGCTAGATAAATAAATAGTTTCAAATATAAGTAACTAATAAATATGTAGTTGTATCTGTGTGACAAGAACAGTGTACCTAATTATGTCGAGTGTGAAGTGATAAAAGTTGTCCTCCCGCGTTAAAAAAATGTTGCCCATTCCATGTGCGTGGTGCACTGAGGCGCGGTCACAGCCCAAATTTGGGTTTGGATTTGGGAAACTTTAGCACCCTACCTTGATTAGGTTCTGTTTTCTTTTGACAATAGCAGCATTGAGCGATCTTGTGGGTTCGCGTCACCGAAATGCTAATGTTAACCAATGGCGTATTAGTTTTATACATCACTAGCTTCTGCCCGCGGCTTCGCCCACGTGGATGTCGGAAGTTATCCCACGGGAACGTGCTACCAGGATAAAAAGTATGTGCTTCCTCAGGATGCCATCTGTCTCTTTGCCAAATCAGAAGTTCAGTGGTTTAGGCGTGAAAATGTAACATACAGTTTCAAGTTCAAATCCTTCCCTGAAAACCGAATCACCCCTTTTTGCCCCGTCAGGGGTCAATTTTCGACCACTTTACATACTTATTATTAAGTAATTATTTTCTGTCGAAAATATCAGTAAACGTTGATGTTAACGAAAGGTCGTTTATAATCTTTTTCATTTGAGTATAGAGTTGAAGAAATTTTGTAGCATGAAAATAAATTTTTAAGAGTTTTAATCCAAACGTTCCAATAATTGGCATCAAAGTTTGTTTTACTCCCAACTGAGTTTCGAGTTAATCGGACCGCGCATTCAATTTCTTCCACACAAACTACAACACCCCTATATCCCCCTTTGAGGGGTAGTTTGAAAAACTTATAATGATAAACTTTATTTCTTACTTAGGCGAGTATTCATGCCAATTTTCAAGAGCATTAACCTAACGAATAAGATTTTCCATATAAACTGTATCCCCGCTTTTCACCCCCACAGGGGTGGAATTTTGAAAAATCATTTGGGATGTGTTCATAATTTGACTCAAAGATTATTTATACCAATTTTCGAGTCAATCAAGCCACGCTGTAAAATCCTCCCCTGTAAAATTTACTACCCCTTTTCAGGCCGTCAGGGGTAGATTTTCGAAAAACCCTGATACACATTATTCTTTCCTTTCAATTTTAGGTATAAATACTGAGTTTCGATTAAATCGGA
Organism: Apamea crenata; assembly: GCA_949629185.1. NCBI lineage: Eukaryota > Metazoa > Arthropoda > Insecta > Lepidoptera > Noctuidae > Apamea > Apamea crenata. The sequence goes on from OX451375.1 coordinate 4,694,791, forward strand.
CGGCGCGCTTAAATTCTTCCATACAAATTTTGAAACCCTCCTATCCTTTTAGGGGGTAGTTTAAATAAACAAAAAATGCCCAACTTCATAATTTACTTAGATAAGTATTCGTGCCAAGTTTCAAGTTTATTAACTCAAGGAATAAGATTTTTCATACAAACAAAATCCCCCCATTTCACCCTCTTAGGGGTGGAATTTCAAAAAATCCTTTCTTAGTGGATACCTACTCTTTACGAAGAATACACCCTCCAAATTTCATGTCTCTAGGACCAGTGGTTTAGGCTGTACGTTGATATCTCAGTCAGTCAGTCAGGGCTTTGAATTTTATATAATTATATATAGATGATAGAAATTGATTCAGTAACGACTAATAGAGAAATAGGGAAGAAAAAGACATGTTGCGCCGACCACAAATAAATTGGGATAAGGAGAATGATGATGAGAAATCGATTCAGTAAACGATTCTGTACAAACTTTTACATAGAGTAGGCCTCTCATATAGCAGGATTAGTATCCTGCATTCCTGCGTACTCTACTATTATAATACAGGGTGGCAGGGACATCGACGCGCAAACTGTAACCATGAATTATTCAGCTCATGTTTCTAGACCCCCTAACGTAGAAATTTTTCGTCGGTTATAAAAAAAAAAACCTTTTTATAGAAAAGTGCAATAGCTACGCGGTCAAAATATAAGGAAGATCATTTTTTTTTAATTAAGTACCTACCGACAAAAAATTTCAACGCAAGCGCGTCCAGAATCATGTGCTGAATCCATGGTAACAGGATGCGCGTCGATATCCCTGTCACCCTGTATTTTATAGTTATTATAATAGTAGGTTAGGCAACCCAAGTTACGTAGGTATAGTTACGCAGAACACAATACATAGTAGATTTGATAAGGAAAAAGGATGTTTATGATTAACTAACAGCACGTACACATAAAATTGCAATCGGAATAAGTTCGTCAAACAGTTAGTGCTCTATGTTAGCAGCAGTGGGCGTTGTTAGGTAGCGTCGATACAAAGAACTAGGTCTGTGTTTAGCTGTACCAAAGATTGTACAAAGATTTAGCAATTTAACTACGTAAGTTAATAACAAACACTGCAACTGCATCCCTATTTGGGGGGGGGCTTCTAAAACTAAATTTTTAGAATTAGAGCGAGCACAACGGGCTCTCCATCAAGTGCATGTATTTAAAAAAACGGAGATTTTGTACGGAAAAACTGTATCAAATCTGTAACCTTTTAACGGTCCGGAAGCTCTACATTACTCAAGTTGTTCTCACAAAACATAAAGCACTAACCTATGATCCCAGAATATTGGCTAGAAGAAGAAAAGACATCATATTAAAAATACCACAAGCAAGAACACTATTTACCAGTATTCAACTTTATAAACGATCTGCTCAGCTTTATAATGCCATTAATAAACACATTTACATCTACCCTAAGAATTGTTATGAATGCAAAAAAATGCTAACGGAATGGATAAGAAATCTAACCTATAGTGAGACTGAATCACTTCTACAACAGATACACTAACACTATACTCCACACAAACACACGCAACCTCACACACACACACACCCCCTCACTTACACACACCCACCCTCATTCACTCAAATCACCTTGTTTTTGATTATGTACTCGTATTGTATAGTTTACACTTCTTGTTTTTGAAAGAGCGGAGTCTCTTAATACAGGCATCTTTTGCTTAAAAGGAGGCTCCAATCTCAAATTTGTTGTACGTTTAAGGTTATCAAATAAACTATTTTTAATTATTTTTTTTAAATCACAGAAACCAATTGTTTTTTTCATCTGGAATTTCTTAGTAGTAGTAGCCTGGGGGTCTACTCTGAAGTAGTATCGGCCGAATGGTCGGCCGTTTTCTGCTACGAAGTTACTGTTTGGTTCGGTCGGTTCCGATCCTACACTCTTTCGAATATTGACTATGGTCCCGACCCAACTGAGCCGATCCGAACTTTTTTCGCATTTTTCAATAATATTCGGTTCGGCCATGTGTCGGTCCGATCCGAACATTCGCACTTTGCACTTCGGAGTAGACCCCAAGGTGTCTGGATTTGTGCGCGGGTGATGGCAAAAGGCTCGCCCCCTATACACGGACATAAACATATCTGGCGAAATGTGGGTGTGCTATATGTGCACCTCTGCCTAACCCTTCGCGGGAACAAAGCGTGAGGTTAGGTTTGTACTGATTAGGTTTGCAATCATTAAACTGTACAAAGATTTGTTACTGGTTAATTAAACAATATAATTAATGATTATTTATGTTTTTATTTTGTAAGTAAGTACCTAAAATCTCAGAGCAGTATTAAGTCGCATGTAATAGGTATGTTCCGATCTCGATTATGATCTGTCGAACAAGTGCATATCGAAGAAGGGTTCTGTCGAAGTAGTGTTTTTCGAAGGTGTGTGTTGCCGAAGTATGTTCTGTCGGACTAATGCTAGTCGAATATATGTTCTGTCGAAGCAATGAGTAGTCGAACTATTGTTTTTCGATATTGGGACCGTGTCGAAATAATTAACTGTCGAAATTCAGAATGACACTCGCTCTGTTAGTCTATTTTAGTTATTTTCACAGCGTTATGTCCTATCCTACGGTATTCTGCTGAGGGGCAAAGCCAGCAAACGAGCTGTTCCAGCAATTTACCAGCTGGGTGGCAGAGTTTCTCTGAGAGATTTTTTTAAAGATATTGGTATTCTCACGGTTGCATCACAATTCATCCTCGCCAACGTTTTACATATTAGGCAAGATATACCCTAAAAACAGTGATATTCACAGCGTTACATATGGACAAAATACGTGCTCCCTTTCACCGGCTTCATAAGGTTCATAACTCTTTGTTGGACTTGGTCAGAATAAGCTACCCTCTTCTTTGCTAGATTTGCCTTTTAATGCGTTTAAAGCTCAAGTATACCAACCAACGTTCAACCTTCGTTGAAAGGCATAATATTCTCAACTATTTAGTAATCTGTGTGTGCTTAACTCAAAACAATGTTTATGTTCATTCGCCAGGGTTAGCTTACCTACTAACAGGTTATATGAGTTCATAATTATGTATAATTGTTTGTATTATTTGCCTGTAGGTACATATGTCAATTCAGTTTAATTTAATTTTAAATTATTAATGACATATGCAATGTTTTGTATTGCAATATGTGGTTAGCCAGCGACCTCGACAATTGATCATATTATTCTTGCTTGAGCAACCGGCAGCAAATTCGTCATGCTCCCTTAGATGTCCCTGCTTGCGGTAGCTTTGGGGGTTGGGTTGCCTCCTTCCTAAAAATATGGTGAGAGTAATGATGGCTCATCTTTGCGTTGTGAACGGAGGTACTGCTTCTGGTGACTTGCTGACCATGGTTTTGTTATTGTTATTAGTAATTAATGGTTTATTTATTTTACTTCGATGGTCCTATTTTTTTATCATTTTTGAATTCGAGTGACAGCTATGTGAACTTAACCCAGCATTGCGCAAATAGCTGTCACGCCCTGTATGCCTGAAGCCTTTTATTTAGATGTTAAGTTTTTACATTTTTAATTATAATTTTTTTGCATGACTGTAGTTTTCATTGTATTTCTTGATATAGGTATTGGCGTGGCTAGCTGACATAATGGCAAATTAATTTAATGTTCTTTGTCTAGTAATGTTAATTATTTTGCATACCTACTATTGTATAGAATCAAAGTTGTGCTGCTGGGGAGTTTCTTGCGCCATTTCTTCTTCCCAAAGAAAGTACTAGGAAGTGTTGAAGGGCGGGAGTATTGCGTTGTCGTTGTCATAATGTAATTTTGACGTTCGAAAAGTGCTGAATCTCTGCCTAATTCGAGTAAGGGCTGATTTTTCAATCATCTTATAACTTTATTCGAGGAATAATTTTGAAATTTTGACAGTTACTTCATACAAAAACTGTCAAACGTCAATTTTATTCCTTGAATAAAAGTTATCTGGCGATGGAAAAATCAGCCCTAAAATGACTTTTTCTCTTGATCTTAAACATGTTTTTTTTTTTTTCAGGTCACCATGACGTACAAGTTGCATATGAACGGAGTCATCACTGGCTCCCTGAATTCCTTCTGTCTAGCATGCGACATCTTCTTAAAGTCCCAGCTGGAAGCTACTGACCATATTGGAACACCTGAGCATAAGAAGAAGTCGGATGCTGTGCAGTACTCCGATAAATTTCAAGATGAACATATTAAAAAGGCGAGTTTATTTTTATTTGGAGTAGCATTGCGTTTACACAGAAGCGGAAACAAGTTGAGCGGAGGCAGGGAAACAAGGGAATCGACCAATTACAGACGAGAGTTCCACCAATGTGTTTGGTCGATTTCTGTTCTGCACGCTCCGCTCTGCTCATCTACGCTTCATTCATCTTCGCTTCAGGAGAAACGTTTTCAAGTGTTAGGGCTCACGATCAACTAAAGATGCACATGGTTTTGTGCTGTTCTTGGCAGTTGTAGCTATGAAGTTTCCGGCAGCATCGAGCAAAGATTGTGTACCTACATATTCAACGAAAGCGTTCCATTAAGTGTATTCTGCACTGAACAATCGACGTTGGCGCTCTGTAATCACTGTAGGGATTTATTTATGTCCTGAGACTACGCTATTTGTCTAACAATCATTACATGATGCAAAGGCTTTTTAAAAAATATTTTGCTATCTTTATTCCGCCAAAAATTGCCTATAATGTTCCCACTACTGGGACACAGGCCTCCTCTCTGTGAGAGGAGAGAGGGAGTGAGCTGTATAATCTATCACGCGGATCCAATGCAGGTTGGTAGATGGCACATGTCTTCGAATTTTTGGTTCTAGGACATGCCGGTTTCCTCACGATGTTTTACTTTACCGTTTTGAGAGCAGTGGTGATGAAATAATTTACACAAAGTAAAGCCCTTGGCTGGTTTCGAACCCACAACCTTCGCCAACTTACTCCTAAGTCGGGGCCGTTACCCAGTGGTAACAGTCCCGACTTAGTACGGAGGTAAGGAGCACTCTCCTTCCGCCCAACATTTATGGAACATTCACTTGCTTGGATCTGACTATCCACTTGTTTTTTCAGTTCAAAGGGGGCTATTACTGCGGGTTCTGCAACGTACTGATGCCAATTGCTTCCAAAGTTAATTTACATATCAATGAAGATGAACACAAGCATAACAAAGGAATTCTTCTCCTAAAACCGCTGGGTGGTGATGTTGTTGCTTTCAGTAACATTCTTATTGAAGAAAAGGCTTGGCACGGCCTGATCGATGGAGTCTGCTCGCTCTGTAACGCGGAGTTCGAAGATGAGACTGATCATAAAACTGATGCAAGCCACTCTTTGAATTTGGTTCTGAAACCTATTCAGTTTGGAGCGGATAGTACTATCTTTCGACATGTAAGTGTACCACATTACTTGGTTTTAGAATTTTAACTTAAGTACCTAAATATATCGAAATTTAAATACTTATACTGTGTCCCACATAGACTTAAAAAGCAGCCGAAGCAAGTACATCAGTACTACCGGCACGTACTCCCTTATTATCTTTTAAATAATTTATTATAGTAATGAGGCTCTCTCCCAAAGGCACGTTTTATCGGTCGATTTAAATATCGGATGCGTTATTGCGATAATACGTCCCGATTCCTTGCCACACAACTACTGTGCTAACTACTGTGATTTGTACTTGTACCTACTTGGCCCCCTGGCCGGCACTACGCGTTACTTCATTATTAATTAACGCAGGTGTGTGTAAGATCGTATGCGACCTAATACAAAATGTTCCAAGAACTCACATCGGAATTTTTATTCTACGAATAAAAATTGTCGGTCAATTGAAAAATCGGTCTTTAATCAAATCCAATTTCACACAAAAAATAACTGGTTAATATTTCTGTGATTTCAGTTAGACGACACAGCTGTCCAATGCCTAACATGCAACAAGTTGCTAGCGCCCGGCAGGATGGCCAAGCATTTTGACGATACAGAGCATCACGAACTTTATGCGAAACGTCGCATCGAATCAAATGGAGTTTGTCAAAGAATCGACACTAAAGAAAACTGTCACGAAAAAGCAACCAACATGACTTCAGCCATAGAAAATGATGGCGCAATAAAGAAACCGAAGATTCACAACGATGTTAATAAAAATAGCAACGAAAAATCACCGAAGAAAGACAAATCTAAAATTCTTGAATCCATTGCCAGGTACCAAATTAAAGGAATCAACATTAATTTGGAAACAGAAACAGCATTCTGTAAAAAATGTTCCAAAGTTGTGACATTTGATTTCATGGAGATAGAAAACCACATTGAAAATCATTCATCTGCTAATGCCATTGATTCTGATTTACTATATCCATCAAACCTGGATCAAAATTTGAATCGAGTCGATATAAATGACAAAACTACACAATCATCTGATGATAAACAAAATACTGAGTTTGTACATGACATCATAAAATCTTTAGAAGATAATGTCGGAAATACTGCTTCTAAGGCTGCCTCACATGAAGAAGATAATGATACCGATTCGTCATCGTCAGACGGCGATTCCCCCGACATTCCCCCGAAAGAAACTATCGAAAAATGTAACCAAGAAGAAGACCTAAAAGACTTTGTAAAAGCAAATAAAATAACTTACAACGGAGACAATAATCAATCTTTTTGCCGCATTTGTCAAGTACATGTGCCTGCTTCTTTGCGGTCGATGAGAGAGCACGTAGAAGGAGCGAATCACAAAAAACTGGTAGTGGTATCACAAAACACTAGTAGTACCTCCTCTATAACCCAACCGAAAACTCCCGGAAATCAGGTGAAGCAGTCGATGAAAGAATTTGTTCATTCGTCTTACGATGTAGAAGGATTTTGTTATATCGTCTGTATCATTAACGAGGAGTTCTGTATTCCTCGGAATAGTATGTATTTGATATCGGATAATATTTTAAGAGGTAGTAGGTGCCTCGTGTGCGAGGTTAACTTGCCGCAATACTCGGATATTGAGAAGCATACTAAGACGGTACAGCACGCGTTTAAATGGCAAGCAGTGCCTGTCATTAAATCGGAGAGAAGGGAATTCATCAGAGAGGTAATTAGCCATGAATATACTCATTTTTTATTTCTTGTGCAACGTGAATACCTGTCCAGAATTTCTTCTTTGTCATATTATAATGTAATGTCATCTGTATAGAAAACCTCAAACGGCGAAAATATTCAAACCTGATTGGGAGTTAGATGTTCGAGCCGTTTGAGGTTGAAACACTAGCCATGGGTTTGGAGCTCTCACTTGGTTTTTCGAGACATCGCCAAACGGTTAGTCGACTCTTCACGTGACCAGAGGGCTGGCCTGTTTCTTGGCCAAAGAATTAGAATCGCCATACAACGTGGCAATGCTGCCAGCCTTCGGCACTGTTGATAGCGATGGGGACGAATTTTTTGATGCCCTGTGATTATTTTTTCATATACGAGTAAATGTACATATTATTATTTTAAATGTTAGCCTATTATGTAAATCTTATCTGTTATGTTACAGGTTCGTCCCGGGATGTTCCACTGCGGATATTGCAATCTTGTAGTCTCGGGTTGGGCCGACATGAAACTGCACCTCGAGTGTTCTGACCATCGGAAAGACAGATCCGTTGGGGAAAGTCGATTGAGCCACCATATGGGCGACTTACAGCGGTACAAGATGCGTAAAGATCTGGAAGCCAGGGCCATAATGAGTTTATTCAACAGGTTTAATTGACCTTACTTCGAATGTGATTGACAAAAAAATTGCATGCCTGTCTTTTTATTGTTATGACCGAATAGTTGTAAGTTGATTGTTGAAACCATAGATATAGGATGAAGGTTGATACACATTTAATTCTCCAATATTAATCTTTATAACTATTTTCTAGACTACCTGACCTATCACTTTATTATTTGTCTTTGTCTGCTACATTTAGGTTTTGCTTTTATTTTTACTAGTTTTTAGTCCAATCATTATTATCATTGAATTACTTTATTATGTATCCTGTATTTTCTCTGAAATTTATTTTAATTTGAAATACCAACTTTTAATTTTCATTTAGTTTCGCTAATTTTTGATTATTATATTCTTTAATAAACAGTATTTTTTTACGTTGGTTTATTTTATTTCTCTGAATAATATTTAAGGTTAGATTAGTAGCGTCCTAGTTCTGGCAAAGTTGTAGACTGGGCCCTGTTTGCCCCGGTTGGACTATAATAATTCATAGGTATGTACTAGTTACTAGCATAGACACTAGTTCAGGCACGTAAGTCTTAGGAATATAATTTATATTTAAGCAAAACTGTACTAAGTTTTTATGCCTTATAATTTTTTTTTATTTTTGGCATCAGTCATATACAAACAATATAATTTTTAAGACAATTGGTTTCTTACAACAGACCTATAGTGCCGACAATGTGATATAATAGTAAGAATAAGTACAATAAACTCAATATAAGGAAAGACGCGTTAGATAGGTATAGGTACATAGTATTGTTGCAAAACATGACTTCACTGAAACACTGTCAATTATCAGTTTTAAAGTCCGTAAAGTGATAACGAAGGTAAGTATTAATTAGGTGACATATTTACTTTTTAGCTTTAATTTTAGGCTATTAGGAGAAATGTAATAAATTATAATAATTTTTTAATAAATACAGGGTGTCAGGAGAACGCTTCCGAAGCCAGAACGTAGATTATATACAACCTTTATGCAAACGGATACCACTAACCTTTCGCCTGAAATTGATTATTTTCGCGCGTCACGTGGACTTGGGGTCGTCAGCCGCACAGCTGTCGGCGAGCGCGCGCGCACTTTGAACTTGAGGTCACGCGCAAGCGTCAGATGATATTTATTTACGAATACATTGCTTGTTAGAGTTGTAAAGAAAAAAAATGTGTTTAATAGCAAATAATGGTTTAATTTAACTGTTCTCACAGCATAGTGTACGAAAAATGCTAAAAAAAATAGGTAAAATTGTTCATTTTTTTTTCTAATTTTTTTATGGTATCGTATCGAGAATCAGTAGCCCTATCACCTGTCTTCGTTTTCGGAAGCGTTTCCCTGCCACCCTGTATATTATTATGTTTTTACATATATCTCGGGACCCCGGTCTGTAAGGTTTGTAAGGCGTACGAGGCGAGGGGCCGAAGCATAGAGCATATATTATATAACCTGTAGTTTTATAGTCTTTGGGCCGAAGCCAACTCGCAGGGGCTCCTTATGAAATTTTAATGAAGTGCAGCCCCAACCGACGATTATCCCTGTAGGCACTATGTAAGTGCACCCAAGGATTGCCCTTAATAGTGGTAAAAGTACTCTCACTACTCTCTGTGCCAAGGATAACCCCCAGTTGGTATAGGACTATTGCAGGATATGGAAAAATAATACTGTTTGGTATGGTACTATGGTTGGTATGGTTAAGGTTTGGGTTGTTATAGTGGATTGGTTACCAAGAACTATGGCTGATCAATGTTTCACGGATAAAATGGCAGGGGTTGACTTATGTGACTCAGGCTGGCTGGACAAATCTTCAAAATAGCTCGCATTTTATTAGGTCAATAGGGCACTTTATGTAACGGCTGTTTAGCCGTTACCCCGCACCCTTATTTACGAATTTGTAACGCTACAGAATCTTAGATAATCGATCGAAATCTAGTTTCCAGCCAGCTTGAAAAACCACTTTTCGCGATTTTGACGACTTTTTGCATATCAACGGGCGTTACATCAATTTGTAACAGGCATCGAGATAAAAGTTTTGTGACTGTGTCCAGCCAGCTTGAATTTACGTATAAAACTTCTGGCTGGCACTTCCGAACTTCCTAATCACAATAACGGGAGCGTTTTCGAATATGGTTACTTTACTAACATTTATTGACGCCATTTTGTAACAATAATAACGTTTGATTTATGGCGTCACATGTAAGGGTTTACGAGAAATCAATAAAAACTTAATGTCCAGCCAGCCTGAGTTCAAGCTGGTTGGACACATGTATCTCCGCTGCCTGATGATTCTACCTTCGAATTTTTTTCAAAATTTTGTACTGGGGACGATAATGATAACCTGAATTTGTAACGGAGAAACTTTGCGTAGTTTCCAAGATATTGACATCATTTAAATTTCCCCATACAAACATCCATTAATATTGTGAGGTGACCATAATTTTTACATAAATAAAGGATTTCTCTTTTAATCGAAAATGCGATAAATGCGAGCTTTTTTGAAGATTTGTCCAGCCAGTCTGAGATACATTCCCAGAGCCCGGAAGATGGTCAAGATCCCTACGAGCACTTACTGGAATACCTACTTCCTTCCCCCGAGCAAGTTTGCTCTTGCGAATTTCCACTCAAGCCGGCCATTAAAGGCAAGAAAGAGGTGGGAGCTCTGTTCTTCGTCAGTGTTCACTCCAGCTGGCCAATTAAGGCAAGCCAGAGGTGAGGAACAAGACTACTCCCGGGAGGTAGGGTCCGTGGGGTCGCTACCATCCAACAGCTCGTCACATTATGCTGCCCTGCGGGTTTCTGTATCTTGGTCTGGCTCCTCACCCTAGACCTTTTCCGGCAAGGTAAACACTACCGACACAGGCCCCGAGTTTGGAGCGTGCAAGCCCCACTACGACGTCAACGTAGAGATACCTACGGCGGCGGTGGGGTTATTATTATATACTAATTGAACTAATTCCATGGCCCCTGTATCAGGAGGACCACAGATATACAACTCTACAAGGTGCTTATGGCGCGTGGCCAAAATCGGAACTAACGTCGCCATTAAATTCGATAAATTTTATGACAATTCCACAACTATAATTTGTACATACTAATTCCATGACCCTGTTTACCAACAACGTCATTCATTCATTCACCTCCCTGTCAATGTCATGTAGGCGCCAAAAGAGAAAAGATCCTTGTAGTACTCCACTACAAGTACTACATAATCTACATTCACAGAGCATGTCTACAATAATCTATGCTCTACTAGGCCGGAAGCGCGAAGGCTGGCGGTAACTTCATACAAACCAAAGCTGATTGAGAATTGGTTGAGCGACCGTAGACTATTTTTCTTAACATTTAAAAAAATAATGAACAAGTGTGTGTTTGTTCTCAAATTGCGATGTTTCGAGAATTCGAGATCGAAGGTGAGGTTTATAGGCGTTTTAAAAATTTAGGAAAAATTGTCTACGGTTGCAGATATCAATAGACAAACTTTATTATAGTGCTAAGTGCTCTACAAGTAAAATAGTAGTCTATGGTGCTCTATGTCCCGACCATAGAGCACTATTTTACTGCACATTGATTTTGCAACATTTGTAAATTAATATGTGAGCACAGAACACTAATACCCTAGGCGTATGTGAGTACCGTATTTAATTTATCTGGCGTTGCTTAAATTTTTACAATTTGAAGTACATACAATTTTAATATCTTTAAATTTTTCACAACTCGAACGGCGATAGACAAACTTCATCATAGTACACAGTTTGTAGTATGCTCTATGGTCGGGGCTTTTCAAAATCTTCGATATCTTCGGTAATGCAGCGTGACGTGTATGTGCTGCTATTAAAAATGTTATATTATATTGAAAATTGAAATTGAATTCACTCTTGTGGAACGCACAGTGCTGAGCAGTCGTCCAAGATAAGAACAGTCCCCAAGCTGCAAGATACTACTGTACTGTTCGTAAGTACAAATGAACATTTATAATTACCTACCTACTTATTTATAATCTATTTTGTTTGTTCGAAATCTATTTGTCTGTTCTATTTTGTTCTTTGTGTCTATCTGTTTAGCTATTATAATTGTTGTTTGTTTTGTGTTTGATATGACGCATATTTTCCCCCAACTTGTTCATTTTTGTGTTCAAGTTCTTTTTCTACGTCATGTTTACGTTTACCCCAAATAAACGTTCCTTTCTTTCTTTTTGATTTCTGAAATCTATTTTTAACCGACTTCAAAAAGAGGGAGGTTCTCAATTCAACTGTATTTCTGTTTATGTTTGTTGCCTCAGAACTCAGTTATTTATGGGTCCGTGGCTTAGGCCCCCAGTGGTCGAGGCACCTGTGGCCGACGCCCCCGATTTGATAGGGGGCGAAGGGAACAGGGGGGGGGGTCAGGGGTGTTGAAGTTTGTGTGGAAGAAATTGAATGCGCGGTCCGATTAACTCGAAACTCAGTATTGATGCTTTCGACAGAAAATAATAATTAATAATAAGTATGTAAAGTTTTCGAAAATTGACCCCTGGCCGGGCAAAAAGGGGTAATTCGGTTTTTAGGGGAGGATTTGAACTTGAAACTGTATGTTACATTTTCACGCCTAAACCACTGAACTTCTGATTTGGCAAAGAGATAGATTTATTATTTATTTATCTTTTTATCCTGGTAGCACGTTCCCGTGGGATAACTTCCGACATCCACGCGGGCGAAGCCGCGGGCAGAAGCTAGTATGGATATAAAAGGACATACTTAATAATAATAATAATATATTAATATCCCTGGACATTTCACACAGCACCATTTGTCCCAAGCTAAGAAACGTAATGCTTGTGTTATGGTAACAAGATGGCTGATAAACTACTTATATACAATTTTTTTTTTTTTGTAAATACATACATATTATAGATAGAAAAACACCCAGACTCGGAACAAATACATGTAGGTCATACAAATATTTGTTCCGTGCGGGAATCGAACCCGCGACACGCAGCGCAGCAGTCAATCGCTTAACCACTGCGCCAACCGTGCCGTCAGATATACATAACTCATCCATATTGATAACATACTCGTATGTACCTAATGTATACACAAACCTACTAAGAATGAGTCACAGTTGGTTGCAGTATTAATTAGTTTCAAAGTTTCAACAGTTATTTATTGAACCTATTTACATTTTGTGTTGCTACTATGGTTTGATAAGGCTTCTTCGACAAGTTGTTGAAAGTACGGCTGCCGGGCGCCTTGTCCTATATTTGATTCTTTTCGATTTTTAGGGTAGGTACCTGAAACGGAAATTAGAATTCTAGTTCGCCGTCAGACGGACAGTGAACTAGAATTCCAATTTCCGTCCAGATACTTTCCACTAGGTATGTTGGTACTTATTTCGATGAATAAGTACTTTGAGGCGTGACGTTATGCTGCCGTGCAATGAAAATACACTGCAGTATCTAAAAAAATATCACTTTTCAGAAATCGATTTTCTGTTTATTTGATGTTCTGTTTGATCTTTGCTCTTTGAAATTATTACAATATTATTATAGTAATATTTCTTGACATTTGCACGTCACATCATGTGGCAAACATGGGCGTACCTATAATGTTGTTACTTGTTACCCACCATCTTGCATGCATGTATTTTCTTGTATGTATGACACATGTTTAAGCAAATAAATATTATCTTATCTTATCTTATCTAGGAAATTGGAAAATATGTATCTTTAGTTTGTGAGACCTTTCATTCGTGACCTTTGAATTTAATTTTGTGTGTAATGGTATTCCAATATGAATTTGTCTGGGGATCGAACTCGCGACCCCGATAAAGCCTTATATTTGTATTGGGTTTGGGAAACAAAAGCAATGAGAAGTATTATTTTAAGTTAACTTTTTAATTTCCAGTTTCCAGTAAGTTAGTAATCAACAAAGACGTTAACAAATCAAAATTATAGGTGGTTTACTCATTACCAAAAGTAACAACACTGTCATATTGATGACAAATTGGATTCAATCAACTCAATATAGACTAGTATTCAAAGCTACAGCTCTTATAAATTCAATAGTGCACATTGTATTTTTCTTTTGTAAAATCGCTGCGATAGCATTTTCTTTTATTTTATTTTTTTTTGCTGGCGGCGTCTGTGGGATATTAGCCAAAATTCTCTCAATTTTGTGGGTGGTTGTATTCTGTTCGTCAATGAGCTTTTGAATACAGCCGTACAACCCAAGTTTTCGATTGCCCATTAATCAATTCCATCGCCGGTGCCATGCTTCCACGCTGTTTTGAGTTCGCGGAAGACTTAAATTATTATTTCTTTCAGCGGACCAGAAACTAGGTGGAAACAAGGGTTGCAGTCGGGATATCACAATTTTTCCATCTGATATGCGAGATTTTAATTGGCCCAGAACGCATTTGTTGTGAATGTATTATAATAAATAGGTACTGTAGTATTTGTAATGTTATTAGCTTATCAAAACGGGAAGCATGCTAGGGATACATAGATAAATCATAATAAGTACTAATATTAATCATTTATACTTAGTAGTATAGACAACCAGCAAGTAACAGTACCAGTGTCAGTTTTATCATCGTAGCGTAGGTAGTTCTTGGTAATCACTGGGTCGCGAGTTCGATCCCCAGACAAATTCAGATTGGAATACCTATGCTATTCACAACAGTGGAATTCGATAGATACCAAGACTTTCGTACTAGCGTACCATTCAATCAGTTTTTCGAATCAGCGTGTTCGCGACAACGTCATTCGATATAGCGGTTTTCGAACTGGCGTACCACTCTTATTTTTTTTCGAAATAGCGTGCGTCGCAATAACGTCATTCGAATCTTCATATCACTCCCCTATTTAAGTGTATTAATATACTAAACAGCCAAAGCAGAGAGAAAAATACTATAATATCAAGATAAATTTTACCTGTTAGTAATAATTAGTAGTGTAACTAACAAACAGGTATTTATTTGTATATAAGGATTATCTCAGGAATTACCAGTAGGATTTGAAAACAATATTTTCGCATTTGATAGCCCAATTCTTGAGAAAGGCTCTACGCTAACATACCTTCAAGAGCGGAGCAAAAAAAAGGTCTAAAAGTAAACTAAGAGAAAACGAAGTGATAACACAGGCAGGTGATGCGATGCGACGGCGTGGGTCGGGGGACCAGAAATTTCACGCGGGCGAAGTCGCGGGCAAATGCTAGTCGTTATTAACAAAACACGGTATCATAATGTCTCGAACTCACGTTCTTTGGGAGTAGTTATGACTAAATACTGCAACACAGTAATGGTTATGTTATATTTTATAAGTACAAATATGTAGTTTTTTTTTCAGGTCGCCATGACATCCTACAAGTTGCATATGAACGGGGTCATCACTGGCTCCTTGAATTCCTTCTGTCTAGCATGCGACATCTTCTTAAAGTCCCAGCTGGAAGCTACTGACCATATTGCAACACCTGAGCATAGGAAGAAGTCGGATGCTGTGCAGTACTCCGATAAATTTCGAGATGAACGTATTAAAAAGGTGAGTTTATTTTTATTTGGAGTAGCATTGCGTTTCCACAGAAGCGGAAACAAGCTGAGCGGAGGGAGGGAAACAAGGGATAGGGAATTGACAAATCGCAGACGAGTTCAACCAATGTGTTTTGTCTTTTGGTCTGCACGTCTCCGCTCCATTCATCTACGCTCCGCTCATCATTGCTTCAGTGGAAACACTTCCTAACTCACATAAGTGTTTGGGCAGTTTTAAATCAAATAAAGATTAGTGTGTGCGTGTTATAGTTATATTATACAGCAAAAACGTGTGCGTTATCCTTGGGCGGCAATTGTAGCTATGAAGTTTTGGGAACCGAACATTTTGCCCGCCCCGCCCGCGTGGTGGATTACGGCCCACTCCCTCTCTCAGAGAGGAGGGCTGTGTCCCAGCAGTGGGAACATTATAGGCGGATACTATACCAAGATAGTACTTGCCTAGAATTTGCAATCTTGCGTAATCGCACCATTAGGTGCAGGTACCTATTCTGCACTTATGAATGACGTTGCCGCTCTGTGCTCGTTGCGGGGATTTATATAAGGTGCTATAAAAATATCTGCCACGGCTGCAATGGGAGACAGTATTGTGTTTATAGATTACAATAGTAAAGATAAATTATTGATTATTTGTCTTAATTTTTTTCATACAAATAAAAATACGTATAAATTTGAATTGATTTAATAGCATAAAACCATCCCGTATACTTAGTAAGCTGTTGCCGCACCGCACTGAATTCAATACAAAAACGCCGGCGACATTCATACACTGTTGCCATTCTTATCAAACAATGCCGCCGTATGCGGCGGCCACTCGGTCGTCAAAGCGCAGCCCCGCGCGCCCCCACCCTCACCCGTACTACCCCGTTCGTCGCACGCGCCACGCGCCCCGCGCCCGCTCGCCAGTCGCCCGCCGCCCGCTCGGAAGTTAGTTTTAGCGGTCAGCGACGGGAAAATCGCGCGCGCTTTCATTAAAAATGCCTCCCAGACGACGGTATTCCAATCAAGAATATCTTGAAATGGTATTGTGCTACCGCGAGTGTAACTCCATAACTGCGCATGCAGTAAACTTATACCAGCAGAGGTTTGGTGTGCGAGTGAGTCATCATACCATTCTGGATGCAGTGTACAGGTTTAGACAACACGGCCGCTTTGACCCGCCTCCGATTGACGCAGGCAGGCCTCCATACTCTGCCGAACTCGAAGAGGAAGTGTTAGACTTCTTCCGGCGTCATCCTCTTGCGAGCACCAGGGATGCTGCTCGAGTCTTCGACGTGAGCGACAACTACGTGTGCCGACTTTTAAATCGGGAAGGGCTCCATCCTTACCACTTCACAAGAGTACAAGAATTGCACCCACATGACTACGCGGCTCGTCTCGCGTTTTGTAATTGAATTCGAGAAGAACGCCGCAACATTCTGTGGACTGACGAGTCCACATTCACACGGGTTGGTATGTTTAACATACACAATGCGCATAATTGGACTGAGGCGAATCCTCGTGTTGTGCGGCCTGACCACTTTCAGACTCGGTTTAGCGTTAATGTGTGGGCCGGGATACTCGGCAACAGAATTCTAGGTCCAGTGTTCTTGGACAGACTGAACGGAGACACGTATCTGCGCTTACTACGAACCCGTGTGAGAAGAATGTTAGAACGTATTCCTCTTGAAGAGATAAGAGGGCTGTGCTTTCAACATGATGGAGCACCACCTCATTTCGCCATCAGCGTACGGGAATTTTTAAACGGTGTGTGGTACGGCGGTGAAAGGTGGATAGGCCGAGGAGGGCCAGTGCCGTGGCCTCCTCTCTCGCCGGATTTAACCCCTCTAGATTTTTTTTTGTGGGGTCGTGTAAAGGACCTTGTGTACGGCCAAACTGGACATGACATAAGAAGTGTGGAAGAACTAAAAAGGCGCATCAAACGCGCATTTAGGCAAGTAAAAAGTGAAACGGACACATTAAATAAAGTGAAGAGACATGTACGTAAGCGTGCCTACATTTGTGTGCAACGCGAGGGCGGACTTGTGCAACAGTTTTGTAGATAAGTAGGTAGGGAGTGTGTAAATAACTGTAAATACGGTGCAATTGTTGTAAATAAGATGATTAACTTTTAAACACGCCAAGTTACTATAATTTATCGTTATTTGATATTAATCTAAGTACTTACATAATGTTTAAAAATAATAAGAAAAAAATTGCGATTCTTACACTAACTTGACAGTCCAAAGCCTGTTTTAAGTGTGATGGGAAGTTTATCATCTTATTTACGTCTGTTTTTTGGAAGAATGCGGTAGCTGGTAAGTAATTGCACTTTTAAAACACTTGGCGTATTATTGCGTACCTAGTAGATTCGGTAGTGACGAACTAGTCAGCTGATATCAGTTTTCATTCACAGAACAGATGGAAAGAGATAGCAGTTGTTTTCATTGACGAAGCGACACATCGCGCGTAATTTGTGAACCACGTTATGCAGAATAGAGTCAATGTTAATTTAACTACTTTATTTTCTCAAATTGAATTAACTGTTCCGGGGTACGAAAGTTCTTCACTATTGTAATCTATAAACACAATACTACCTCCCATTAAAGCCGTGGCAGATATTTTTATAGCACCTTATACACTATGTAACAAAAACCCTGTTGTTCCAAGTAGGGACGTTTTCAGAATCGATATCCGATGGTAATTACGTAAGTCAATTAAAAAAATATTGAAAAAAAAAAAATCAAAATTAATATTTTATAATAAATATTTGAAAAGTAACACTGATTGCTCACCCCTGCAAAGAGAAATAGGTAGCAACCGGTCGCTTTGTCGCCGCCCGCCGCGCCGCACACTACCGTACTACACTAAGGTCATGAACTCGTCACGTGTCGTTCACATCACTCAGCTGTTTGACTGATAGATAACACTTTGGGAACGTTAGTTTGAATTTTTCAAAAAGTTGCCTTATCAAGTTTGACGATTGATAATTACAATAAACACATAACCAGGCCTCCGTCACTCCATGTACTTGCACGTTATAATTACCTACCGCCCGGCCGAGCGGTCCGGGCCGTTTGCGGCCCAAATTCAGTGCTGTGGGATCGCGCCAAAGAGTATAATAATAATACGGGAATCGCGCGGTGTGAAGCAATCACAACTGTACGTTTGAGTATTTAGGCACATTTTAGCATGCAGCGGTTGCTGACGAGACGGAGTAGGCTTTTATAGCAGTAGTTAATTTTCTACTAAGTGAAGTATCTGTTACGTAGTAACTATTTAGTCATTTGTGGACATAACTAACACTTTAAAATTAATTTGTTTACCCACAAAGCACGTACTTCCGTAGGGTCTTCTTCAAACATCACGAGGATTTCTTCCTCAATGTCATGGTCTCGAGTCCTCGGTTATCCTGCGATACGATGTTGGTCTCGACCGTGCACAGACCCAATGTTGAACGTCCGTATGTGGAGACGTTGGGAAGCCATAGTCGACGCAAAGTTATGTTCCTTGGAGTTGCGAAACGTTCTTGCTACACTACAATATTCCTCATTTGAATAAGACATTTTGGAAAAAACGCACACACAGAATTCACTCACAAAATCACAATAATTTGGTTCTTTTTCTGTCAACGTACGATACATCCGTCCGGACGTAAGTTGCGCGGGCGACTGAGGGACAGTGAGGGGGACAATCGGCTAGTGGCGGTCGTACTCAAAGGGAGTTTGTGCGTGCCGCCTGCTTTGTGTTTTGGCGGTTGGCGCCAACCTGTCTAGCTATCGCGAATCAAAGGGGCCGCCGCCGGCGGCGGCAATCTTTATCGACCGTAGGCATCCATTAGTACTTGTAAATTCAGATGTTATAAACATTTTGTAACAATGCATCGAATTTAAAAACTATCTGATTATGGACAATGTTCGGCCACCATTGTTTTTTTTTTAATTATAACTTCAATAATGGTAAGCCTATAGGTATATATATACGCTCCTACAAGGAACAACAGGGTTTTTGTTACATAGTGTATATCTCCGGGGAGTACCCCAATCGCCTAGCAATCATTAATCATCGTGTAGGTACCTCCTACACGAACAGGATGTACAGGGTTAAATTAAATTAGCTCGCGAAACTCCGCAGGCGTGATGGGTATCGAACACGATAAAACAAATAAGAAATTAATTTGATGATTATTTTTGTTGGGTCATCGACCGCTGTTAGTCTATTTACTTGAAATAGGTTTCAGTTTAATAAAATCTATTTTTTTTTTGTGTAAACTTCACAGACGTGAAAGATATCGATATTTCAACGCGATAAAACATATTTTCTCAACTCATACTTTAAGTAACAACATCCCCAACGGTCGTTGCCCCCCAAAAAAACATCAAATATATTAATAATTATATTTTTATTTTATCGTGTTTATATAGATATGGATACCCATGTCTGCGGAGTTTCGCTAGCTAATTTAATTTGACCCTGCTTAAAGGCAGTGTATCAGTATTTTGAAATCTGATTTCCGTTCACAAACTCCACAATTCGATTAAGAATAAGAATCGGAAACGGAATCGGGTTTCGGTTATGTACCTACTTATGTGTCAAACAGTAGAATCCGACAATTTCTTTAAGCACATGAATTTTAAAAAGAACATTTTATATCGCCGACGAGATGAAATGAGAAGCGAAAAGATTACGATACAAGATTAAATTCTCTTGAATTTCCCTATCAACTTGTTTTTTCAGTTCAAAGGGGGCTACTACTGCGGGTTCTGCAATGTACTGATGCCAATTGCTTCCAAAGTTAATTTACATATCAATGAAGATGAACACAAGCATAACAAAGGAATTCTTCTCCTAAAACCGCTGGGTGGTGATGTTGTTGCTTTCAATAACATTCTTATTGAAGAAAAGGCTTGGCACGGCCTGATCGATGGAGTCTGCTCGCTCTGTAACGCGGAGTTCGAAGATGAGACTGATCATAAAACTGATGCAAGCCACTCTTTGAATTTGGTTCTGAAACCTATTCAGTTTGGACCGGACAGTGCCATCTTTCGTCATGTAAGTACCTAAACCTGAACTTCTTTAGGTAGGTAGGTATGGTATTTTTCACTAGTTTAATGATATTATATCAAAATACTACTACTACTACTTATGTATTTAAATAATGTCCTTGTATGTACATGTGAAAAAATAAGCAAAATATAAAAATTCGTCCGCATCGCTGTCAAGAGGAACAGTGCCCAAAAGGCTGGCAGCAGTGCCACGTTGTATGGCGATGCTAATTCTTTGGCCAAGAAACAGGCCAGCCGACTAACCGCTTGGCGATATCTCGAAAAACCAAGTGGGCACTCGGACCCCATGGCCGTTATAGTGTTTCAACCCCAAACGAGTCGAAGTTATACCTAACTCCGAATCAGGTTGGAATTTTTTTTATGCCGTTTGAGGATTTCTGCATCAGCAGCAGCCGCTCCAGCACAGCCCACCGTGCTAGGAAGATGGGATGGCGCAAGGGTGTCACACAAATGTTAGCATAAATAATGTAAAGATATTTTTGTATTTAAATTAGGTACCTATGTCTTACTTATACTAGCAGCCAAAGCAGAGTGCATTAGATTATTACTATCGGCGCCTTAGTACTTCGTTATCTCTCAGTAATTTAGTATTCCGATTATACAGGGTCCAATTAAAATAGATGGACAAATTTTACCACAGCGCTCAGTATGTCTAACCAAAGATATCCAAGCAAAAAAAACACTGATTAAAATGATTTTATTTTGACCTAAAATAATAACTACCACATCCATCCATTATGGGTAGGTACTTGCACTAGCGCCCCGCTGCGCGTATGCTCGAGAGTAGGTACACAGTCTGTTCTTCTGTTACGTCCTTGCCAGAGGCGGCTCTAGCCCTTGTGGCGCCCGTGTGCAACCAGTACCCTGGCGCCCTCTAGTAGGAGCGGGGTCAAAATGGAATACCTACTTAGTTATATTTTCAAACGGAAATTCGGGTGCAAATAGTGCCATTTTAAATGATGTTGGGAAGCAAAAAGTGTTTTTTAGGAAGGAAGGGGTGTGTTACAAGTGTTACAACAATAAAAAATCACAACTTTGTAGTTATTTACTACTTTAAAGTTTCTTTTTTCCATCGCCACCAGACATCTAAAATAAATAATAAACTAAGTAGGTATAGGCACCTAAAAGTACTATCGATGTAAATAAATTAATATAGGCCCAGAGAAA
Source organism: Apamea crenata (assembly GCA_949629185.1). Classification (NCBI taxonomy): domain Eukaryota; kingdom Metazoa; phylum Arthropoda; class Insecta; order Lepidoptera; family Noctuidae; genus Apamea; species Apamea crenata. The sequence goes on from OX451375.1 coordinate 4,716,260, forward strand.
TAGTTGTAACTTGAACTATTATTTATTACATGACACATATCAATCAACATCGCGGTTCCTAAAAAATAAAATAAAAAAGTAGTTCGTTGTTCAAAGGTTAAGGACAGACGCCAGCACATCAAGCTACTACAATCTGTCAAATTTCTTTAGTAGTGTGGCAGAGCAGGTCAAGCTACCCGAAAACGAAAATGTGTGTAAGTACCCGAAAATGACAGATTGTAGTAGCTTGATGTGCTGGCGTCTGTACATACAAGTAAGACCTAAATAAATAGGTTGTTTGTTCCGCACTGCACTAGGATAAACAAATGAAAATCCTAGATAGGTATAGGAACCTAGGTGTTTAACTTCGATATCACTATCACTCGTTTGTTTTTTTTCATGGATTTCGCTAGCTGTTTTTGATGACCTCTGACCCCGACGCATGTCGCAATAATTGTGTAAACAAATAACCAAATCTTACCTTCATATAATTTTTATCAAAAGAAAAGCCGATTTACTTCAGATTTACATGTTTACTCAAAGATGATACTTACTTAATTCATTGCATCAAGGCTTATTTCGCAAAACTAAGGTGTAGCGTTAAAACAAAAATTGCGGCGCGTACACAAAGCCTTTGAAAAAGACCGCCGCAACGTCTCTGGCAATTTGAATTAGAACTAAGCATTTTATTACAGCCGAGTTAGCAATGATTGTCGGCGTGTTTTCAAAGAATCAAAACAGGTGCGATGCGACCTTCTTTCCTATATCTATGGATGCGACACTCACACTACGCCAATATAATCTTCAATTATCAGGAGGCCAATTTCTCGTAATTTAAAACGTTCAAAATCTAGTCGCAGTCTCATCTCGGCGTCAAACAAATGTCAAAATGTAGGTTCTTAAAGTTACGAGAATTGCCCCTCTGTTTTAAGGCTGATTTCACGTTGAAACAAAAGTTATTGTGTAGAGTAGGTAAAGACGCAGCTTGTGGTGGCGCACCTTGCTTTGCTACCGCGCGCCCGGCATCGGCCGTAACACGGGCGCAGGGTCTTCGAGAGCGCCGGTGCCGCGAGTGGCGCATCTTTGGAGGTGTCGCATTAGAGGGCGCTCGGCGCCCCCTTAGACGCGGCGCCCGTGTGCGCCGCACACCCTGCACTATAGGTAAAGCCGCCTCTGGTCCTTGCATCATTCTGTATTTAACAAAGTGTTTATGCATTGGGTAACCAACATTTATAAGTGTATTTTTGTTAGCTGATTATTTTAATTGTAAGTATCTAATGCGTTTTTATTATATATTTTTTTTACCATTGTCCTTATTTTGGTGGTCTGAATGATTTCTAAAAGTTTGTCCACCTATTTTAATGGGACCTTATATATTATACCTACCTACCTCTTCATCGGAATATTTCTAGTATTAGTCAGTCTTAAACTCTTTAGAATACCCAAAACTATCTGAACTTCAAATAAATTTAAGGTTATTTAATCAAATCCAATTTCGCAATAAAATTACGTGGTTATTATTTCTGTGATTTCAGTTAGACGACACAGCTGTCCAATGCCTAACATGCAACAAGTTGCTAGCGCCCGGCAGGATGGCCAAGCATTTTGACGCTACAGAGCATCACGAACTTTATGCGAAACGTCGCATCGAATCAAATGGAGTTTGTCAAACAATCGACACTAAAGAAAACTGTCAAGAAAAAGCAACAAACATGACTTCAGCCATAGAAAATGATGGCGAAATAAAGAAACCGAAGATTCACAAGGATGTTAATAAAAACAGCAAAGAAAAATCACCGAACAAAGACAAATCTAAAATTCTTGAATCCATTGCCAGGTACCAAAGTAAAGGAATCAACATTAATTTGGAAACAGAAACAGCATTCTGTAAAAAATGTTCCAAAGTTGTGACATTTGATTTCATGGAGATAGAAAACCACATTGAAAATCATTCATCTGGTAAAGCCATTGATTCTGATTTACAATATCCATCAAACCTGGATCAAAATTTGAATCGAGTCAATATAAATGACAAAACTACTCAATCGTATGACAATAAACAAAATACTAAGGCTGCACGTAATGTACATGACAGGGTAAAAGCTGCACTAGATAATATCCGAGATGCTGTCCGAAATGCTGCCCCACATGAAGAAAATTTTGATACCGATTCGTCATCGTCAGACGACGATTTCTACATACGAGTACCCCCGAAAGAAACCATCGAAAAATGTAGCCAAGAAGAAGACCCAAAAGACTTTGCAAAAGCAAATAAAATAACTTACAACGGAGACAATAATCAATCTTTTTGCCGCATTTGTAAAGTACATGTGCCTGCTTCTTTGAGGTCTATGAGAGAGCACGTAGAAGGAGCGAATCACAAAAGACTGGTAGTGGTATCACAAAACACTAGTAGTACCTCCTCTATAACCCAACCGAAAACTCCCGGAAATCAGGTGAAGCAGTCTATGAAAGATTTTATTGATTCGGGTTACGATGCACGAGGACTCTGTTATACGGCCACTATCATTAACGAGGAGTTCTGTATTCTTCAGGATAGTTTTTATTTAATAATAGAAAATAATACAAGAAAGAGGTGTATTGTATGCGAGGTTAACTTGCCGCCACACTCGGATATTGAGGCCCATGTTATCTCAAGACAGCATGCCATAAAATTTCTAGAAGTGCCTGTCATTATATCGGAGAAAAAAGAATTTATCCGAGAGGTAAGGTGAACCATTATATATAGTGTCTATATACCTAGCTTTTATGATAAGAACTAGCTGTGCCCGCGAATTAGCTCGCGTGCATGTCAGAAAACATATTGGATTTCGTGGGTTTAAATTTATTGGTGGAACTGTAATAATTTTTCTTTTCGTTGAACTAATTCTCAATATTTTTACCTACCTTTATTTCCGTTATAATGTATCTGTAACGTTACAGGTTCGTCCCGGGTTGTACCATTGTGGCTACTGTAACCTCGTCGTCGCGGGATGGGGTGAATTGAAACTGCACCTCGAGTGTTCTGACCACCGGGAATACAGAACCATAGGTGAAAATCGAATGACGTTCCATTACCCTAACTTACAGCGTTACAAGATGCAAGCAGACAGCGAAACACTGGCGAGCTTTTTCAATATGTTTCGTTGAGGGTTCTATACACCTTATTTAGTAGGTAAGCACTTAACTTTTTTGAAATTTGTTTATTATTTATAATTCTTTAGTATAATAGCACTGTGTGACCTAAACCCGCACATAAGTCACGCTTTATCTGTGACTTAAGTAGTCCATGTTTACACATAAACGCGTAACTTAAGTGCGGGTTTAGGTCACATGAGCCATAAACTAGTATACACACGACACGTGTGACATAAGTAGTCTGTTTAAAACAATAATGGAGTACTTAAGTCACACCTACCGTATTATACTATTGTGATATTCCTGTGCAAGTCACAATAAATACTTTTTCTTTTATAATTTGTATTATGACCGAATAGTTGATTATTGACAGTTTTAATTATGCATTATTATTCTCTATTACTATAATTATCGTAGTGTAATTTATTATTGTAGTCTAGTATACATAGGGGATTGTGGCTAAGTCATTAAAGCCGCACGGCTCGATCGATTAAGTTAAGCTACGCTTGCCGCGGTTGGTACGTGGATGGGTACATGACGTACATGGTGCGCATGCAGGCTAATAGTTTCTGTGTACCAGAAAAGTTCTAACATGTTCAGCCGCATATCATGGTGTACAAATTGGTAGGAAGAGATGGTGCATAAGGGACTACTCACACTTATTCAGCTCTGTTCAGCTTTTGTCCATAGAAAACAACGATTTTGTTTGGAATGCGTACGCGGTCGTAAAGCTGAACGAATGCGTACGCAATTCATACAAAATCGATGACGATTTCTATGGAAAAAAGCTGAACAGAGCTGAATAAGTGTGAGTAGACCCTAAACCGTGATAATATTCATCGAAATTACATTTCACCATTTGGTATTCATTAAAGATTAGGTAAGTATAATTACAATTCATTAAGCATATTTTTTAGATACAATTCCAATGTCAAAGTAATCGTTAACCAAATTGGTCAATAAAAATATAAATTACTATTATTATTACTATTTTAATAAGTACCTATCTTGTATTTTCTCTATGAAATTAATTTTAATTTACATATTGTTCCTTATTAAGTTTCGGATTTTTAATTAGGTATTATAAATCGTTAATAAATGATTATTTTTTAACGTCGTTTTGTTTTATTTCGATGACAAAACTTTATGAATATAATTTTAGTAAATGAAACTATAGCTCTCTGGTAACCTACATAGTTGTAGTATCAGGTTGTATTTTGATCTAAATATGCTTCGCGGCCGTAACAAATATTGATTTATTTATATAATAATTATCAAAATCACTAGTCGTCGTCGTCGTTATAGTCCTCGAAATCACTTCCGTTACCGAGATTGAGAGACCAGCGAAAACTGGTTTTTCAAGCTGGCTGGACACGTTTTCGATCGATTATCAAATTATTCTATAGCGTTACAAATTCTGAAATAAGAAAGAAAGAAAGAAAGAAAAAGTATTAAAGTGTTTATTGCGTATTAGTTTAAGGGTGTTTAGCCGTTACATAAAGTGCCCTATTGACCTGGTAAAATGCGAGCTATTTTGAAGATTTGTCCAGCCAGCCTGAGTCACATGATGGTGAAAACTGCATCAAAATACATTGGGTAGTTAAGGAGAACAGCGGTCACACAGCCAGACACGAAAAGCGGGTTATAACTTGCTTCTGTTCGCGACTGTGTGAAATGTCTTGCTCCCCGACCCACATCAGCCAGCCTGAGTCACATTCACCATCATTTAGAGAATTTCTTCTGGAAGGAGTATTCAAGGAGTATTCGTCGGCACGGTTGGCGCAGTGGTTAAGCGATTGACTGCTGCGCTGCGTGTCGTGGGTTCGATTCCCGCACGGAACAAATATTTGTATGACCTACATGTATTTGTTCCGAGTCTGGGTGTTTTTCTATCTATAATATGTATGTATAAAAAAAAAAAATGTATATAAGTAGTTTATCAGCCATCTTGTTACCATAACACAAGCATTAGGTTGCTTAGCTTGGGACAGCTGGTGCTGTGTGAAATGTCCAGGGATATTATTTATTTATTAAGGGCAAGGTGGACCGAAGACCTTGTTAAAGCCGCATGATCCCGTTGGATGCGAGAAACACGGAACCGGTCAAAGTGGAGGTGCTTGGGGGAGGCCTATATCCAGCAGTGGACGTCTTTCGGCTGAAATGATGACGATAACTCAAGGATATGTCACAAAAAAAAAACAAGGTATTTCAAGATTGTTTTAATCAATCTCAACTTTGCCCCCTTTTATCATTATATGGGTAACAAAGTAAATAAAGACTACATACTATTTGTCAACTTAAGTTTAACGCAGTACAAAAAGGAATAACTTAGGCCTAGATAAATAGACTACTAAGCACATGCTTTGGCTAAGTATCCCCGTCACTGTCGCACAACTTTCAAATTACAAGTGCAAGATAGAGACGGTACATGTCTAAGGCAAAGCAGGTATAGTATTTTTATCTCACGAAGCGACGCGCGCTGTACTTGTGGTTACTAAGTGTACAAACACGCTGTGAATGTGTAAGAGCACGAGCGCTCGGTACCGTCCGAGACAATGGCGAATTCGCAGGTGTGTGTGTGTTACGTGCTGCGTTCACAGCGTGTTTGTACACTTGTTTACCACAAGTAAATCGCGCGTCGCTTGATGAGATAAAAATACTGTACTAAATGTTTATTTATCTCGGCCTTAGACTCGGCAGAGTCAGGTGATGGCCAGCCACACTTATTTTCACTTCAGACACAAACAAATGCTATGAGTTGAAAAACTTGTATACGCACTTTTTCAACTTACTTCGCGCAATAGTCGAAATATTCACGTTACTTGGGCAATACAAACCCTATCATTGTGAAAATAAGGTTCAATTTGTATTAACACCAAGTATAGTGCCAACATAATGTAAATAAATAAAATATGTTTGTACAGTGACTAAGTTTTAGAAAAGTTCCGCTTTGTATAGCGTCGTCGTCTTCGTCACTCAAATGTGTGACATTCTCTTTCTAACTATCAATGTGTCAAATCACATCCAGGTACTGTATAATTGAGATATTTTATAAATTTTCATGTTTAAACAAGACATTGTTATATCTATGTTGTCTATGTGTAGTGTACGGGGTCAAATTAAATTATCTAGCGAAACTCCGCCGACGTGATGGTATCAATATCAAAACACGATAAAATAAAACATACATACTTAATTAATCAGCCTATAATGTTCCCACTGCTGGGATACAGGTCTCCTCTCGGTGAGAGGGAGTGGGCCGTAATCTACCACGCGGGCCCAGTGCGGGTTGGTAGATGTCACATGTCTTTGAATTTTTGGTTCAAGGACGTACCGGTTTCCGCACGGTGTTTTCTTTCACCGTTTTGAGAGCAGCGGTGATGAAATAATTTACGTTAAGTCTTTGCTTTGTGCCAGTCTGGGTTCGAACCTACGACCTACTACTCATAAGTCGCGGCCGTTGCCACTGGGCCACCACTGCTCTTCCACAACAAAACATAATGATTTTAATTGGGGGTCGTCGACCGCACGTCCCTTGAAGATCGCTTTCAAAAATCTACGGGGTTCCGATAGCTAATTGAATTTGACCTTGTCTTTACGTTTCAATTCTCTGCGCAAATAACATTATTCACGTAACATACCAACTATGACTTAGCGCCCATTCAAGTATTAAGTAAGCACCCAAGAGGGGGGCTTTGCTTTGTTTATTTTTGATGAAATGGGGTCGGAGGGGTCTGGATGGTAATTACGTCAGCAGTATTTAGACAAACTAAATTAATATCGCTATATGTTAAGAATATATGTAATATTTAAATACGATGTTAAAAATTTGCTTGAATAAAAATATTAATTGGGCATTCAATTCCTTTATAGTCTGAAAATTCCTTATGCCATAATTCCTAATGCCTTGCATATAGCATACGCAAACATTGCTTACAGCATATACATGTGCAAGCATAGGATTCTTTTCTTGACAAGGGGTGGGGGGATTAAAAATGTCTAAAATTCTGTTTACGTAATACATGAATGGAAAATATATAATACCTACATTCTTTGTAAAATAAAAAGTGCGCATACAAGCATCCGTATTGCAATCTTGAGATCACAACGCACAAACATTCAGGACAACCTCGTAAATATGATAATCAATATATACAAAAACACTCGTTTTTAATCGCTGTCACATCACAGATCAATAAGCATGGTTCTGGTACATTATTTATTGATGGCACACATATGCAGTCGATCTAACAGAGCGACCTTTTTTCTTCAAAATATCGTTTTCTCTGTCTGTCAATTGGCCTTCATGTATCACTGTCTCGCTTTAACCTCTGAGCACCAATTTAACTGAACACGATTAGCAAATATAAACTGCATGCAAGAGATCTTTTTCTAAATTAGTCAGCGCCTGACGTAAATTGACATATTTTTTGCAGCCAATTTTTTAATCACGTCTAAACTTGTTCATGGAGTATCTTAATTCGACAGGAATAAACTAATATTTATCTTCCGTCCTTTTCTTAATGAAATAAAAAGAAAAAGATGCACTGAACTTAAATTTAGTTTAGTTTGTGAACAAGGGAATCGGCGCCATTGGTGATATTACGGACCGATCTTTAACAATAATGAAGCAAAGACCTCATAGCCTTGCATGGTAGACCCTCCCATATGGAAGTAGCTATCACAGGCAAAATTTGCTTACGAATCTTATGATAATTTATATGAGGCAGTTTGACAATAGAAAATGCTACCATTGGTAAGCATAACGATCCGTTTTTGTTTATAGGACCGACCATGAATGATTTGTGGTACAACCGGGCTTCTGTGTGTCATCCCTAAATAATACACCCAAATACAAAAACGACGAGTTTATCGGCTCTAATCTTTGAGCAGCTTCCATTACCATACAAAACGGTTAAGATACTAAATCACAATGTGTTGAAAACTCGTGAAAATGTAACTATATTGCTTAACCAAATGGTATGAATAACAATATTACGTTGAAATAACGTATGTCGTTGTTACCCTTGCAACAGTAATCCTTATACTATATGGAACATTCACTTGTCACTATCAATATGTCCTAGGAAAGCAATAATAAAAAAATAGCATTTATATCTTCACTTCTAGCACGGTATACGTGATATAAGTAAAGAAATAAAGAATAAGAGAGATTTGTGTGAGAGACAGAGAGAGAGTTATATCTTTTTTCTCTCACATGTAACGAAATGTGCCTAAACGTGACGCGTCCTTGAAACTTCACTCTCAATTCTCGTTTCACTACAGAAACGCAATTTATTGAAGTGTTAGAACGAGACAATGCATAATGCGGGTCTCCTTTTACTTAAGGAGACCGGCAGACATACATATATATAGATAGGCAGACGTAGTGAAGCGCAGAGTTCATATCGATAACTTATCTAGGAATTCTTGATAGGAACAAGTGACGTCACCAACTATACCCGAGCACTAACACACCCAGGGTGTCATAGCTACAACATTTTATTACAATGAAATCATAATCCAATAAATATTGTACTCCCTTCAAATTGAAACCTAATATTTTTGCTGAAATGTTCGTTTCAAACCAGACCACGAGGGCTTACACTACAAAGTATGTATATCTTTGGTCAGGTATAAAAAGTTTTAAGCAAAGTGATGTTTGCATAACACTCATATTGCAGCCGCGTTTGGACGTCGCTTGATGAACTTTGTTGCGTGAACGAGGCTTATCTTCATTTTTAAAAACCAACAACAACCATTACGCTGAAGTAAATCCAGAAAAATATCCGTATGTGAAGCACTGGACATATTTACATAATGTTCGTGGACATTTTTTAATGAGAGAAATGAAATATCGATTAAACAAAATTTTGCTGTATGAAAATGCGATCATAGACACACCTGGTAGTCTAACCCCGCGCTCAATTTAAAAGCGATCGTCACACAAATACACGATCTTCGCGTGCATATGTACGTTGTACGGTGTATTTTGGTTTTTAAAAGCGATCGTCGCGTGCACATGTCACCTCGGTTAAGCAGACAACAACTTCATAGGTTGAACTTTAACTTTGAGATACCATTCACAAAAAAAATGCACGTGTCACTTATTGGTCGATGAACCTGAACGCGTGGTGGCGTCGACAGAGGGAGTTTTCCAGTTTTCCGAACATACGCAGGCGACGGTCGTGTGTTCGCGCCCCAATCGCTTTCAAATAGGACGCGACCTAAAGCTGTATATACAACAAGTTGCTTCATTGAAATGCTGCCTTCACAAAAAGTATAGTCAACTCTACTTTGCCAATTCACAAATTCACTTTATAAGCACTTGTCTCAGTCACTGGCCTATTAGTTCACAATCACTTTGATTTCACTTGTTGTTCAGTAAAGGTGTGTTCATGTTGAATTTGTAGACATTTTGGCACACCGTGAGGAGTGCTTGTGGCGCGTCGTAGGGCGCGCGCAGGCGCAGGCTGCGCGTGCGTCGCTCGGTGAACATGTCCAGCACGCCCCACTGGCGCAGCAGGCGCAAGCAGTTGTTGATCGCGTCTGTTGATACAGCTTCGCCTGCAATTAGGAAACAAGGTTCATGTATATCTTTGGCTTTGAAACTTATCGGTACAAATAGAAAAACGATATTATATATTATGCAGCCGTTAGTATCAGCACGCCGATCAGGAAAAGTTCAGCTTTGTGGATACTAAATGGTAAAATGAAATTATTTATTCAGTAAAATTAAATAGGATATCGGAATGACTTTCATGGGTCATATTTGAATAAAAAAATAAGCTACAGCATTTTGTATCTTAAAATTAAAATCTTAATCATCATCTTCATCTAGGCCCCCTCCCTTTCGCGCAGTGCTTCCCTGGTTTGAGCGAGTATTAACCAGAGGGCCGATTCCCGTTTTTTTTAACAGATTGAGAACGAGATTAAAAGTACGTAACTTTTAATCTCGCTCTCAATCTGTCAAAAATAAGTCTATTTTACAAGCATTTATTAAACTTGCCTAGTTAGTTAGTATGAATTGGCTGTTAGTCTACAGTCTTAAGCTACATAAAATAATCAGCCAATAATGTCCCCACTGCTGTGACACTGGTCTCCTTTCTGTGAGAGCGAGTGGGCCGTAATCCACCACACGGGCCCAGTGCGGGTTGGTAGATGTAACATGTCATGCCGGTTTCCACGCGATGTTTTCCTTCACCGTTTTGAGAGCAGTGGTGATGAAATAATTTACCCAATTAAAGCGCCTGTCAGGGTTCGAACCTACGAACTACAACTCGTAAGTCGCAGCCATTTCCACTGGGCCAACACACTACTTTCATGTAGTTTTTGGATGCTGAACCCTAAACAATGAAGTAGATCTTACCGTAAACCATCTTGTTGTGCGTGAAGTCTTCAGTGAGTGAGTCGAGGGTGTTTTTCACGACGTCCTTCAGGGAGCCGGGCGCGAGGTGCCGACAGGTGGCCGCGTAAGATTCCAGCACTGGACGCAGAGTTAGCAGTAGTCTTCGTCTGGAAAACGAAATGTTTATTTATTTATGTAAACATGACTATAAGAGTAGGGGAAGATATGGCTAGAAACCTTCTCTAAGTTCTCTAGTTAAAATCTCGGTTGTTGCCATTCAACGAAGTTATGCCGTCAGTCTCTTGGGTACAGTACCAGTCGATAGCGATGCGGATGAATTTTTCGACGCTATATTTTAGTTTTAATTAAGTTAGGATATAATTTTGTTATTTTAGTGTAAGCTTGTAAATTGTAATTGTTTTGTCTTTGTGAATAAAAATAGAGAAGTATGAAAAAGATATGTTGCGCCGAAACCAAATAAATTGGAGTAAGGGCACTAGGGAGAATGTTGTTGATGACGACACATAACACACTTAATAGAGAAAAAAACATAAATATAGAAGAGGTTCTGCTTATTTCATTAGAAATTTCTTCCAGCAGGCCTGCGACATACGAGTTGGGTGCGAAATATAGACGGTGTGTAAAAAAAAAATGGTTGCACTCCGGGAGTGCCGCCAGAAGTGAAAACTTGAATATTAACGTTGTGCATTTTTGATATTTTGGAATGCGGTCTACTCTCCCTCCGTCTTACGGATTTTCGATCAGGTCACGTGTCCTGACGCGAGTTTAACATTTTTTACCCATCACCACAAAAGTGCACAACGCCGCTAAAGAAGTTCTCACTTCAAAAAAATGTTTCGAGTCATTTTAGTTCAATCTCAGATTTGACGCCACCAACATCAAGCCCTAATTCACTGTGACCACTCAATGATTCCTTACTTCGAAGCCACGTCAATTTCTTAGCTAATCCCGCGTTCATTTCGTGCGGCTTCGTTCACTGTATCGTAGAGAATACCATCCCAGACTGCTTGAAAAGCGAGCGTGTTTTGAAGTTTGCAGTCGAGTTTTTCTTCGCCCTTTTAGTGCGAATGGTCTTGTCAAACCCTATATTTTGGTGGTTACCATCATCTGCCTAGCCATATCCACAAAATGATTAAGCAGAATAAATAATTATACACCCAATTAAGCACATCTAATAATTTATAATAATAAGTATTTAATTATTTGAATTGCTACTTAGACCTCTTCCTCTCTCCTAATTTTTTCTGTACCCGACAGAGTCCATATTGATCTTTTACCTAGTAACACATCTATGTAACACACATGGCATGTAATAAAGTATTGAGTATGCCAACTATGTTGGGGTCGGTTTCCAGTGTTGCTTGGCTTGGAAAAAGGCTAGGCAGATGATGATGATGGTAACAGTGATAATGATGTAGTGTGTACCTCTCAGCGATGGCTTCTGGTTTGTCGGACAGCGTGTAGGAGATGCGCTGCGCGGGGTCGGGTCGCTCGTCGTCGTCGCCTTCGAGGTGACGCGCCATGCGACGAGACCATTGTTCTTCTTCTAGTTCGACCGGTGCCTGTGAACGAAAATCTATATGTATAAATAAAAATGAACCACCGAAATGTATGTACGCGCGTAACTTCCGATCGACTGCACCAAATTGGATAATTCTTTTTTTTTGTGTTTGTTATTATTAGGACAAGGTTTGTATACACAATTGGACCCGGTAGGTGGCGATGCTTTTTCGGGCAGGACGACGTCTGCCGGGTCCGCTAGTTTACCAAAAGTATGACATTATCTATGTTCTATGTTACGGGTTTGGTTTCCGCACTTAGTCCTGCAAGTGGACCAGTATGACATTATTACGAAGCATTTAAATCGACAACGTCTCTACCAGGTAACCCGAATGACGCCCGTTGCAAACTATGGCAGGTTACCTTTGGTCCACCTACTCACTATCTACCACCAAACAAGCATCTCCCTGCAGGGTGTAACCTTCCGTGGTCCACTAGGAACCCTGAACCGTCCCCGAACCGCTCCACACAACACTTGGGGACACAGCTCCACATACACATGTGGAGCTGTGTCACAAACCATGCTCCACCTCCTGTCCTGCCTTCTGTGTCCCTAAACATGCAGCCATAGTGATCTCTGTACTGTTTTTGATGACGCCGTGGAAGTGCCGAAGTTTTGGGCCAACAAATTTGAATAACTGTCGGTCAGCGACACAAAAGAAGAAGAATATGAAGCAAAAGGAGTATGTGAGAATCGTAGCAGGTGGCGTTCTGTAGTTTTTGCTTACCCTCATGAGAAGAAGGCATTGTTTAATGGGTGGGCGGAGAAAACAGACCGGTTGGTGGGCCTGCCACGAATGGGCGGAGTAAACGAAACGTAAATTAGAATGTTTCTGACAGATTGAAAACATTCATATACAGGGTGGAATTTTGAAATGCCACCTGAAGGGAAAGTACTCTTAATACTGTAGATAGACAATTTTACTCAAAGAAAACATTCCTTTATTTTTTAACAGAAAGAAAACTGCATTCAAAGATTTTAAAAAATTCGCTTGCCACAGCCGGGAATCGAACCGACTAAAATCTGTAAAAATTACACCCTGTACTTTTATTGCATTCTCTAACAAACTTGATGAAGAAAACTATAAAATCTTAAATTATTTGCACGAAATGGGCTCCATTTTCTTGGATACACAAATGTATTCTTCTAACGAATTAATTTCTAGTAACATTTAATGACGTGTTGTGGTGGTGTTATTATGATTTTATAGTTTTCCTATCATTTTATTTATCAAGTTTGTTAGAGAGATTTCATCCTTATAATTGATCCTAACGATCAATGCAATAAAAGTACAGGGTGTAATTTTTACAGATTTTAGTCGGTTCGATTCCCGGGTGTGGCAAGCAAATTTTCGAAAATCTTTGAATGCAGTTTTCTTTCTGTTCAAAAATAAAGGAATGTTTTCTTTGAGTAAAATCTTCTATCTACAGTATTAAGAGTACTTTCCCTTCAGGTGGCATTACAAAATTCCACCCTGTATATGGGTAATAAACGTTAAGACGTTGGTCCCGGTTGTAATTAGAAGATCTTTGACAGTCGTTACGGATATGAGTGACATGTCAAATTTTTGTTCCGTATTTTAAAATTAATTTTAAATAGTAATTAAGTAAAATTAAGGTGTAATTCTATGTGGAAACGTAATTTTATTGCATAAATACTCAGGATTATTGTTTTCCTGTAAATAGAAATAGTAATACACAGTGTTTGTTACACACCGGTACCGGTAACCTAAAACCAACAGCTGACGTTCGTACTGCGGATTAAAACGGGGAGTATTTGTTTACTTTTACATTATAATAGCACACAATCGTTATTGTAACTCTGTTTCTGTTACACATCCTCGTGAAGTCTTAGTGTAAATCTCTGATTTAGACCTCTGCTTTGGGTCTAGATCGCATTGTTTACATCATAGAAAAAGAAACTTGGCGAAGATTTTGTTATTCTCATTCTGATCCTTAATTTAATACACAACAATAAAAGGTTCATGATCGTTATTTTTGCAACGCCGTTATAGCTACTGTAATATTACAAACAAAAAATAACTTTAAAATCTAGACAACCTACCCACTTATAGAAAAGTAAAATTTGTAAGGCAATAAAAACAGCCAAATTTGATAATATAGCCTTGAAAACAGCTCTTCAAGCCAACTCAGTAACCAACCTAATTTCTCCACTGACCTACGCCAACATCTTTCATTTTCCCTTTCATTTCCAACTTTATTTTATTTGTCTGTCCTACTTTTTCTCACCGTTTCTCTATTCTACTTTCAGTAACTAATCCTGAAACCATGCCTGTGATGACCCGTAAGGCTACTGCTCAGGAGATGGACCTTAAATTGAGAACGGCCCTCCAAAAACTTGAAGCAAAGAAGCAAAGAAACTCCAATATGACCAATTGCTACTGGAGAATGATGAAAGTGAGGAGGAATTCAAGAAAATAGTTGACAAAAACTCAAGCCTTAAGCGGGAGCTAGTAGACCTACATCAACAATATCTGAATGTTGTTGATGAACGCGACCAATTGAAGGTGGTCACGGATGGTTTCAACAACTGTAGTCATTTGTATGAGGAGGCTTTAAGCAAAGTTAGGGACCTAGAAGATGAATTATTTCATGCTACTAGTCGCATTAACCAGTTAGAAAAAGAAATAGAATATAATCAGGTTAAAGAAAAAAACCACTTATATAATGAATTGTTAAATAGTAATTGTAACCCTCATTCCATAACAACTATTGACCTTACTGAAGATTCCTTGTTGAAACAGAATTATAATTTTAGTTATAAAGTTAGTCACAACAAAATGAAAAAATATGCAAGAATGAATAGAATAATTAAAAAATGTTATCAATTTAGGAAACAACAGAAACACTTTTCCAAAAATATTCCACTGAGGAAAGAACGTGTTGATCTAATAAATAAATTAAACAACCAGCAAATTAAATTAGAAGACAGCATAAAAATCTATGAAATAGATACACAGCGCTTACAGTCTGACATACACGTACTTGAGGGCAGACTTAGTTCCCTTTACATTAAATATGTGGGTTCTCAGAACCAAATTAAAGAACATATTCTTGCTGCTAGTGAGTTAGTTATGAGTCAGTGTACTTGTCAGGTTTCAAACCCTGTTGCTGTCCAGCCTGAGGCAACGGAGAACCCGTCCCAGACTGAGAGTTTGTCTCAAGACTGTAACCGTAACCAAGACATACCTGATATAGTACAGAATCTATCTCAAGTGGTACAGCTTGAGACTGGTATTTGTCCATCTTTCAGTAGTCATGATTCAGTTATGTTCTCAGATAGTATAGGAAGAGGCTTAGGTAAATTAATTAGTGACAACCTGAGTTATTCTACTCAAAATTATTGTATGCCAGGGTCAACCTACAAACAAATAATGGCATCAGTAACAGGAAATTTATTTAATTCTAAAACCAACATTACTGTATTTGTAGGTAACAGTTATAATGTGAAAAAATATGAAATCACTGACTGTGTAACTGAATTGTTAAAGTTAAATTGTAGAAAAATAATATTGTGTGCTTTTCCATATTTTAAAAAATTGACAAATAGACAAAACAATTATATTCATATGCTTAATAAGCATATGCACTTTTTAGCTAGTCACTACAGTGACAAACTTGTATATTTTGACACCAACAGTTTTGTGGAAACTTTAAAGTCGACTAGGGATACTGTGTATCTGCCTGTTAGTTTTAGACACATAATAGCAAGGCTATTAGCTTTTTACATAAACTCAGACATAAGTAGTATGTCGAAGTCTTGTATTATTAACACCATAACAGTTAGTAATAATACTAATAATAAGGTGGTTGACCTAAGTAAGTGTAGCTCAAATGCTATAAATAATTTTACAAATTGTACGAAGGAGGTTCCATTTCCCTCATGCACTATGAGCTCATCACTGCCTGGTGATGACGTTGAAGTCTTGGGATTAACTCCGAATAATCATTTAAACTAGTTTGTAAGACAACAGAAGGTACCAGTAATAATATTCTTATACCTAACAACAACAAGGTATCTTCTTGCTATAAATTAAGTAAATATCAAAAAGGAGATCAGCAGAATGCCTTGAAACTATTTCATCAAAATATTCAAGGTATTTCTTCCAAATTACTAGAAATCCAAATGTTTTTAGAAAAAACAAAGTTTGACATTGTTTGTTGTACTGAACATTGGTTAAAGGATTACCAAATGCTAATTAATTATGAGAACTATAGTGTGGGCAGTTGTTTTAATCGTAAATCTATGCTGCGTGGAGGTTCTCTAATCTTGATTAAAAATTGTTTAAAATCCAAACAACGAAATGACATAGTGGGTTTATCAATTGAACATTGCATCGAACTGTCCTGTGTTGAGCTCGATAAGCATGTTGTAGTGTGCGTTTACAGACCTCCTAATTATCAGAACTTTTCGTTATTTGAGTCAATAATGGAAGATGTCCTAGCGAAACTTGCATCTAATAACAAAGCCGCAATTATTTGTGGTGATTTTAATATTAATATTTTGGAAAATAATTCAAATACCAGTAGATTATTAAGCCTTTTCAAATCTTTCAATTTATCTAATGTTTTTACAGAACCAACTAGAGTAACTCCAACTTCTGCTACTTGCATCGATAATGTCTTTTGCGATTGTGATTATTTAGATAAAGCCATCGTAAACTATCTGCCGTCTGATCATAGTGGTCAAACGGTAACTTTTAAGTTTAAAACACCTTTGCAAAAAGTGCAAATACAATATAGGCCAATAACAACTAGTAAACTAAATAGATTCAATTGTATCCTAAATAATAAGTTAAATGATCTGGGATATAATGTGAATGATGCAAATAAATTGTACGAGGATTTCTTTTCAGTTGTGCACACTCAATTCAATAAAACTTTTGAAAAGAAAACTAAAAATATTTGCCCTAATTTTATATTTAGTGACTGGGCAACTAGAGGTATTAGGATAAGTAGGGAAAGACTGTTCGAGCTGTATGGCCTTAAGCCTTACATCAATACAGAAACTTTCAACAAGTATGTTGCTACATATTCCAAAATTTTTAGAAATACCTGCAAGATAGCCAAAGCCCTGTACATTAGCAACAAAATCAAATCAGCAGAAAACAAAATAAAAACAGTTTGGAAAATTATAAATAATGAAACTAGTAGGAATAAAAAACGAAACACTGATTACACATTGGAGTCTTCACGTGGTGACATATGCTCTAATTTAGAAGTAGCTCAAGAATTTGTACATTTCTTTACTAATATACCATTGAAAACGACGGAAGCCTTAAATTCCTCACCGGACGTATCAGTTGATTTACTAAGAGCGAACGTTCCAGGTTGCCCGGTTGAATTTCAATTTAAACATATAAACCCTATGGTAGTTATAAAAGTTTTTCGACAAATAAAAATCAAATTGTCCGAAGATCTATGGGGAATGTCTATCAAAGTTTGTACATCCATAATCGAGACTATATCACCATACTTAGCTTTAGTGTTTAATTTGTGTGTGGATCAAGGAGTCTTCCCAGATTTAATGAAATACAGTAAGGTTATTCCACTTTTTAAATCTGGGGACAGCAAAGACACCAATAATTATAGACCAGTGTCCGTGTTACCGGTATTCAGCAAAGTATTCGAAAAGGTAATGCTCAATCAAATGCTTAATCATTTTAACAGCAACAAAATCTTACACGATCAACAATATGGCTTCACTAAGGGACGTTGTACGACTGACGCCGGTGTCACTTTATTGAAACACATATTTGCAGCGTGGGAGGAAGCCCAAGATGCCATAGGAATCTTTTGTGACCTCTCCAAGGCATTTGACTGCGTTAATCACGAAACCTTACTCTTGAAACTCGAGCATTACGGACTAGGTAAACTTGCGCTCAGTTTAGTAAACTCTTATTTACATGATAGAAAACAAAAAGTTCAAGTAAATGGTGTCAATTCACTTGGTTTACAAGTAAAAATGGGTGTGCCACAAGGCTCGATATTAGGTCCTTTTCTCTTTTTAGTATATATAAATGACCTACCCCATTTATTAAAAAACCAACCTCAAATGGTGTTATTTGCTGACGATACTTCCTTAATTTTTAAGATGAATAGACGTGCATCAAATCTTGACGACGTAAATAACGCCATACTGCAAGTGCAAAATTGGTTCACTGCTAATAATTTAGTATTAAATGGGAAAAAAACTAAATGCATAAGATTTGCTTTACCGAATGTTAAAAGTAGTGATTGTGACATAGTATTGAATAAGGAGAAACTAGAATTCGTCGATAAAACTGTTTTCCTGGGGATAACGCTCGACTCAAGGCTGCAATGGGGTCCTCATATAACATCTCTTGCAGGACGGCTAAGTTCAGCAGCATATGCTGTAAGAACAATCCGTCAATTTACTAATGTAGATACCGCGAGGCTAGTCTATTTCAGTTACTTTCATAGTATCATGTCTTACGGTATTTTACTATGGGGACGGGCTGCAGATATCGAGTCTATTTTTATTCTGCAGAAAAGAGCCATCAGAGCAATATATGGCCTCCGCAGGCGCGATTCTCTAAGGGACCTGTTTAAAGATATTAATATCATGACGGTACCTTGTCAATATATCTATGAAAACATCATGTACGTAAGGAAAAATTTAAATCTTTTCAGTAAAAGAGGTGACAGACACACATATAGAACTAGAAATAGGGACCAATTAGTTCAACCAGGTTTCAGACTGGCTAAAGTTGACTCTTCCTTCATGGGGTACTGTTTAAAATGTTACAATAAAATACCTCCCCATATACTCCAACTCAATGAAACGAAATTCAAATCTTACATAAAACGCACACTATGTAGCCAAGCATATTATAAGTTGGGGGATTACATCGCTGACAAAAATGCTTGGTTAAACGCTGGTCCTGCTCCACAGGACGCATAAATAAATTGATTAGCATTTGGAAATACCTCACACACGCCTAACCTACCTACATACTGTTGGAGCTGATGAAGATTTTAAAATACTATTTTTGCATTATATGCATTGCATGTATTGTATAATTGCATAGCACATAAATGTGAGTACTATGTACATACTATAAAGCTACCATTTACTGGGTACGTCTTTCATTGACTTGAATGTGGCTTGGCGGCTGAGAGTATGTCATGCTCACTCTAATGTCTCGCTGATGGTGGCGCGTGTGTTGGATCATTTAGCTCCCTTCAAAATGGTTGAGCTGAATGGTGCTAATCTATGCGTCATGTTCGTGAACGGGCGCCGTCAGTAGGGACTGGTCAACTCTTTGCTGCCATGGCTTATTTTTTATTTAATTTTATATTTGAATTGTTTTTTTTTTATCAGTTCATTACGGACGCTTTTAATGTTCTGCATCGTTCTCACATGCATAATTTCTAACATGAATGATGTAACCAATACTTTGTAACCATATTATTCTGATTTAAAAGAGTGTCCATGGAGTTTCTTGCCCGTTCTTCTCCATAGGTACCTACGCTTTGGAATGGGCAACTAGCTTCATTTTTCTGACTGACCGACCCCTTGACAATTCAAAAGTACCTGTAATTGGTTTAATTGAAATAAATACTTTGAGTTTGAGTTTGAGTTGATAGTCAGAGGCTTAAAAGTCTGATAACCAGTCTTACCTTGGGTATCATGTTACCCAGTAACTGGGTTATGGAGGTCAGATAGGCAGTCGCTCCATGTAAAATACTGGGGTGATAATAATTGTGCTTGTTGCAAAAACTTGAATGAAAATTGTATAGAAGAGTAGTATTTCCGATGTCGGCGCGTGTTACCTTCTCCCGCAGTATGACGTGCAGCCCCTCGAGCGCGTCCATAGCGTCCAGCATGCGCTCCTGTATGTATAGAAGAGTAGTATTTCCGATGTCGGCGCGTGTTACCTTCTCCCGCAGTATGACGTGCAGCCCCTCGAGCGCGTCCATAGCGTCCAGCATGCGCTCCTGTATGTATAGAAGAGTAGTATTTCCGATGTCGGCGCGTGTTACCTTCTCCCGCAGTATGACGTGCAGCCCCTCGAGCGCGTCCATAGCGTCCAGCATGCGCTCCTGTATGTATAGAAGAGTAGTATTTCCGATGTCGGCGCGTGTTACCTTCTCCCGCAGTATGACGTGCAGCCCCTCGAGCGCGTCCATAGCGTCCAGCATGCGCTCCTGTATGTATAGAAGAGTAGTATTTCCGATGTCGGCGCGTGTTACCTTCTCCCGCAGTATGACGTGCAGCCCCTCGAGCGCGTCCATAGCGTCCAGCATGCGCTCCTGTATGTATAGAAGAGTAGTATTTCCGATGTCGGCGCGTGTTACCTTCTCCCGCAGTATGACGTGCAGCCCCTCGAGCGCGTCCATAGCGTCCAGCATGCGCTCCTGTATGTATAGAAGAGTAGTATTTCCGATGTCGGCGCGTGTTACCTTCTCCCGCAGTATGACGTGCAGCCCCTCGAGCGCGTCCATAGCGTCCAGCATGCGCTCCTGTATGTATAGAAGAGTAGTATTTCCGATGTCGGCGCGTGTTACCTTCTCCCGCAGTATGACGTGCAGCCCCTCGAGCGCGTCCATAGCGTCCAGCATGCGCTCCTGTATGTATAGAAGAGTAGTATTTCCGATGTCGGCGCGTGTTACCTTCTCCCGCAGTATGACGTGCAGCCCCTCGAGCGCGTCCATAGCGTCCAGCATGCGCTCCTGTATGTATAGAAGAGTAGTATTTCCGATGTCGGCGCGTGTTACCTTCTCCCGCAGTATGACGTGCAGCCCCTCGAGCGCGTCCATAGCGTCCAGCATGCGCTCCTGTATGTATAGAAGAGTAGTATGTCCGATGTCGGCGCGTGTTACCTTCTCCCGCAGTATGACGTGCAGCCCCTCGAGCGCGTCCATAGCGTCCAGCATGCGCTCCTGTATGTATAGAAGAGTAGTATTTCCGATGTCGGCGCGTGTTACCTTCTCCCGCAGTATGACGTGCAGCCCCTCGAGCGCGTCCATAGCGTCCAGCATGCGCTCCTGTATGTATAGAAGAGTAGTATTTCCGATGTCGGCGCGTGTTACCTTCTCCCGCAGTATGACGTGCAGCCCCTCGAGCGCGTCCATAGCGTCCAGCATGCGCTCCTGTATGTATAGAAGAGTAGTATGTCCGATGTCGGCGCGTGTTACCTTCTCCCGCAGTATGACGTGCAGCCCCTCGAGCGCGTCCATAGCGTCCAGCATGCGCTCCTGTATGTATAGAAGAGTAGTATGTCCGATGTCGGCGCGTGTTACCTTCTCCCGCAGTATGACGTGCAGCCCCTCGAGCGCGTCCATAGCGTCCAGCATGCGCTCCTGTATGTATAGAAGAGTAGTATTTCCGATGTCGGCGCGTGTTACCTTCTCCCGCAGTATGACGTGCAGCCCCTCGAGCGCGTCCATAGCGTCCAGCATGCGCTCCTGTATGTATAGAAGAGTAGTATTTCCGATGTCGGCGCGTGTTACCTTCTCCCGCAGTATGACGTGCAGCCCCTCGAGCGCGTCCATAGCGTCCAGCATGCGCTCCTGTATGTATAGAAGAGTAGTATTTCCGATGTCGGCGCGTGTTACCTTCTCCCGCAGTATGACGTGCAGCCCCTCGAGCGCGTCCATAGCGTCCAGCATGCGCTCCTGTATGTATAGAAGAGTAGTATTTCCGATGTCGGCGCGTGTTACCTTCTCCCGCAGTATGACGTGCAGCCCCTCGAGCGCGTCCATAGCGTCCAGCATGCGCTCCTGTATGTATAGAAGAGTAGTATTTCCGATGTCGGCGCGTGTTACCTTCTCCCGCAGTATGACGTGCAGCCCCTCGAGCGCGTCCATAGCGTCCAGCATGCGCTCCTGTATGTATAGAAGAGTAGTATTTCCGATGTCGGCGCGTGTTACCTTCTCCCGCAGTATGACGTGCAGCCCCTCGAGCGCGTCCATAGCGTCCAGCATGCGCTCCTGTATGTATAGAAGAGTAGTATTTCCGATGTCGGCGCGTGTTACCTTCTCCCGCAGTATGACGTGCAGCCCCTCGAGCGCGTCCATAGCGTCCAGCATGCGCTCCTGTATGTATAGAAGAGTAGTATTTCCGATGTCGGCGCGTGTTACCTTCTCCCGCAGTATGACGTGCAGCCCCTCGAGCGCGTCCATAGCGTCCAGCATGCGCTCCTGTATGTATAGAAGAGTAGTATTTCCGATGTCGGCGCGTGTTACCTTCTCCCGCAGTATGACGTGCAGCCCCTCGAGCGCGTCCATAGCGTCCAGCATGCGCTCCTGTATGTATAGAAGAGTAGTATTTCCGATGTCGGCGCGTGTTACCTTCTCCCGCAGTATGACGTGCAGCCCCTCGAGCGCGTCCATAGCGTCCAGCATGCGCTCCTGTATGTATAGAAGAGTAGTATTTCCGATGTCGGCGCGTGTTACCTTCTCCCGCAGTATGACGTGCAGCCCCTCGAGCGCGTCCATAGCGTCCAGCATGCGCTCCTGTATGTATAGAAGAGTAGTATTTCCGATGTCGGCGCGTGTTACCTTCTCCCGCAGTATGACGTGCAGCCCCTCGAGCGCGTCCATAGCGTCCAGCATGCGCTCCTGTATGTATAGAAGAGTAGTATTTCCGATGTCGGCGCGTGTTACCTTCTCCCGCAGTATGACGTGCAGCCCCTCGAGCGCGTCCATAGCGTCCAGCATGCGCTCCTGTATGTATAGAAGAGTAGTATGTCCGATGTCGGCGCGTGTTACCTTCTCCCGCAGTATGACGTGCAGCCCCTCGAGCGCGTCCATAGCGTCCAGCATGCGCTCCTGTATGTATAGAAGAGTAGTATTTCCGATGTCGGCGCGTGTTACCTTCTCCCGCAGTATGACGTGCAGCCCCTCGAGCGCGTCCATAGCGTCCAGCATGCGCTCCTGTATGTATAGAAGAGTAGTATTTCCGATGTCGGCGCGTGTTACCTTCTCCCGCAGTATGACGTGCAGCCCCTCGAGCGCGTCCATAGCGTCCAGCATGCGCTCCTGTATGTATAGAAGAGTAGTATTTCCGATGTCGGCGCGTGTTACCTTCTCCCGCAGTATGACGTGCAGCCCCTCGAGCGCGTCCATAGCGTCCAGCATGCGCTCCTGTATGTATAGAAGAGTAGTATTTCCGATGTCGGCGCGTGTTACCTTCTCCCGCAGTATGACGTGCAGCCCCTCGAGCGCGTCCATAGCGTCCAGCATGCGCTCCTGTATGTATAGAAGAGTAGTATTTCCGATGTCGGCGCGTGTTACCTTCTCCCGCAGTATGACGTGCAGCCCCTCGAGCGCGTCCATAGCGTCCAGCATGCGCTCCTGTATGTATAGAAGAGTAGTATTTCCGATGTCGGCGCGTGTTACCTTCTCCCGCAGTATGACGTGCAGCCCCTCGAGCGCGTCCATAGCGTCCAGCATGCGCTCCTGTATGTATAGAAGAGTAGTATTTCCGATGTCGGCGCGTGTTACCTTCTCCCGCAGTATGACGTGCAGCCCCTCGAGCGCGTCCATAGCGTCCAGCATGCGCTCCTGTATGTATAGAAGAGTAGTATTTCCGATGTCGGCGCGTGTTACCTTCTCCCGCAGTATGACGTGCAGCCCCTCGAGCGCGTCCATAGCGTCCAGCATGCGCTCCTGTATGTATAGAAGAGTAGTATTTCCGATGTCGGCGCGTGTTACCTTCTCCCGCAGTATGACGTGCAGCCCCTCGAGCGCGTCCATAGCGTCCAGCATGCGCTCCTGTATGTATAGAAGAGTAGTATTTCCGATGTCGGCGCGTGTTACCTTCTCCCGCAGTATGACGTGCAGCCCCTCGAGCGCGTCCATAGCGTCCAGCATGCGCTCCTGTATGTATAGAAGAGTAGTATTTCCGATGTCGGCGCGTGTTACCTTCTCCCGCAGTATGACGTGCAGCCCCTCGAGCGCGTCCATAGCGTCCAGCATGCGCTCCTGTATGTATAGAAGAGTAGTATTTCCGATGTCGGCGCGTGTTACCTTCTCCCGCAGTATGACGTGCAGCCCCTCGAGCGCGTCCATAGCGTCCAGCATGCGCTCCTGTATGTATAGAAGAGTAGTATTTCCGATGTCGGCGCGTGTTACCTTCTCCCGCAGTATGACGTGCAGCCCCTCGAGCGCGTCCATAGCGTCCAGCATGCGCTCCTGTATGTATAGAAGAGTAGTATTTCCGATGTCGGCGCGTGTTACCTTCTCCCGCAGTATGACGTGCAGCCCCTCGAGCGCGTCCATAGCGTCCAGCATGCGCTCCTGTATGTATAGAAGAGTAGTATTTCCGATGTCGGCGCGTGTTACCTTCTCCCGCAGTATGACGTGCAGCCCCTCGAGCGCGTCCATAGCGTCCAGCATGCGCTCCTGTATGTATAGAAGAGTAGTATTTCCGATGTCGGCGCGTGTTACCTTCTCCCGCAGTATGACGTGCAGCCCCTCGAGCGCGTCCATAGCGTCCAGCATGCGCTCCTGTATGTATAGAAGAGTAGTATTTCCGATGTCGGCGCGTGTTACCTTCTCCCGCAGTATGACGTGCAGCCCCTCGAGCGCGTCCATAGCGTCCAGCATGCGCTCCTGTATGTATAGAAGAGTAGTATTTCCGATGTCGGCGCGTGTTACCTTCTCCCGCAGTATGACGTGCAGCCCCTCGAGCGCGTCCATAGCGTCCAGCATGCGCTCCTGTATGTATAGAAGAGTAGTATTTCCGATGTCGGCGCGTGTTACCTTCTCCCGCAGTATGACGTGCAGCCCCTCGAGCGCGTCCATAGCGTCCAGCATGCGCTCCTGTATGTATAGAAGAGTAGTATTTCCGATGTCGGCGCGTGTTACCTTCTCCCGCAGTATGACGTGCAGCCCCTCGAGCGCGTCCATAGCGTCCAGCATGCGCTCCTGTATGTATAGAAGAGTAGTATTTCCGATGTCGGCGCGTGTTACCTTCTCCCGCAGTATGACGTGCAGCCCCTCGAGCGCGTCCATAGCGTCCAGCATGCGCTCCTGTATGTATAGAAGAGTAGTATTTCCGATGTCGGCGCGTGTTACCTTCTCCCGCAGTATGACGTGCAGCCCCTCGAGCGCGTCCATAGCGTCCAGCATGCGCTCCTGTATGTATAGAAGAGTAGTATTTCCGATGTCGGCGCGTGTTACCTTCTCCCGCAGTATGACGTGCAGCCCCTCGAGCGCGTCCATAGCGTCCAGCATGCGCTCCTGTATGTATAGAAGAGTAGTATTTCCGATGTCGGCGCGTGTTACCTTCTCCCGCAGTATGACGTGCAGCCCCTCGAGCGCGTCCATAGCGTCCAGCATGCGCTCCTGTATGTATAGAAGAGTAGTATTTCCGATGTCGGCGCGTGTTACCTTCTCCCGCAGTATGACGTGCAGCCCCTCGAGCGCGTCCATAGCGTCCAGCATGCGCTCCTGTATGTATAGAAGAGTAGTATTTCCGATGTCGGCGCGTGTTACCTTCTCCCGCAGTATGACGTGCAGCCCCTCGAGCGCGTCCATAGCGTCCAGCATGCGCTCCTGTATGTATAGAAGAGTAGTATTTCCGATGTCGGCGCGTGTTACCTTCTCCCGCAGTATGACGTGCAGCCCCTCGAGCGCGTCCATAGCGTCCAGCATGCGCTCCTGTATGTATAGAAGAGTAGTATTTCCGATGTCGGCGCGTGTTACCTTCTCCCGCAGTATGACGTGCAGCCCCTCGAGCGCGTCCATGGCGTCCAGCATGCGCTCCTGTATGTATAGAAGAGTAGTATTTCCGATGTCGGCGCGTGTTACCTTCTCCCGCAGTATGACGTGCAGCCCCTCGAGCGCGTCCATAGCGTCCAGCATGCGCTCCTGTATGTATAGAAGAGTAGTATGTCCGATGTCGGCGCGTGTTACCTTCTCCCGCAGTATGACGTGCAGCCCCTCGAGCGCGTCCATAGCGTCCAGCATGCGCTCCTGTATGTATAGAAGAGTAGTATTTCCGATGTCGGCGCGTGTTACCTTCTCCCGCAGTATGACGTGCAGCCCCTCGAGCGCGTCCATAGCGTCCAGCATGCGCTCCTGTATGTATAGAAGAGTAGTATTTCCGATGTCGGCGCGTGTTACCTTCTCCCGCAGTATGACGTGCAGCCCCTCGAGCGCGTCCATGGCGTCCAGCATGCGCTCCTGTATGTATAGAAGAGTAGTATTTCCGATGTCGGCGCGTGTTACCTTCTCCCGCAGTATGACGTGCAGCCCCTCGAGCGCGTCCATAGCGTCCAGCATGCGCTCCTGTATGTATAGAAGAGTAGTATGTCCGATGTCGGCGCGTGTTACCTTCTCCCGCAGTATGACGTGCAGCCCCTCGAGCGCGTCCATAGCGTCCAGCATGCGCTCCTGTATGTATAGAAGAGTAGTATTTCCGATGTCGGCGCGTGTTACCTTCTCCCGCAGTATGACGTGCAGCCCCTCGAGCGCGTCCATAGCGTCCAGCATGCGCTCCTGTATGTATAGAAGAGTAGTATTTCCGATGTCGGCGCGTGTTACCTTCTCCCGCAGTATGACGTGCAGCCCCTCGAGCGCGTCCATAGCGTCCAGCATGCGCTCCTGTATGTATAGAAGAGTAGTATTTCCGATGTCGGCGCGTGTTACCTTCTCCCGCAGTATGACGTGCAGCCCCTCGAGCGCGTCCATAGCGTCCAGCATGCGCTCCTGTATGTATAGAAGAGTAGTATTTCCGATGTCGGCGCGTGTTACCTTCTCCCGCAGTATGACGTGCAGCCCCTCGAGCGCGTCCATAGCGTCCAGCATGCGCTCCTGTATGTATAGAAGAGTAGTATTTCCGATGTCGGCGCGTGTTACCTTCTCCCGCAGTATGACGTGCAGCCCCTCGAGCGCGTCCATGGCGTCCAGCATGCGCTCCTGTATGTATAGAAGAGTAGTATTTCCGATGTCGGCGCGTGTTACCTTCTCCCGCAGTATGACGTGCAGCCCCTCGAGCGCGTCCATAGCGTCCAGCATGCGCTCCTGTATGTATAGAAGAGTAGTATGTCCGATGTCGGCGCGTGTTACCTTCTCCCGCAGTATGACGTGCAGCCCCTCGAGCGCGTCCATAGCGTCCAGCATGCGCTCCTGTATGTATAGAAGAGTAGTATTTCCGATGTCGGCGCGTGTTACCTTCTCCCGCAGTATGACGTGCAGCCCCTCGAGCGCGTCCATAGCGTCCAGCATGCGCTCCTGTATGTATAGAAGAGTAGTATTTCCGATGTCGGCGCGTGTTACCTTCTCCCGCAGTATGACGTGCAGCCCCTCGAGCGCGTCCATGGCGTCCAGCATGCGCTCCTGTATGTATAGAAGAGTAGTATTTCCGATGTCGGCGCGTGTTACCTTCTCCCGCAGTATGACGTGCAGCCCCTCGAGCGCGTCCATAGCGTCCAGCATGCGCTCCTGTATGTATAGAAGAGTAGTATGTCCGATGTCGGCGCGTGTTACCTTCTCCCGCAGTATGACGTGCAGCCCCTCGAGCGCGTCCATAGCGTCCAGCATGCGCTCCTGTATGTATAGAAGAGTAGTATTTCCGATGTCGGCGCGTGTTACCTTCTCCCGCAGTATGACGTGCAGCCCCTCGAGCGCGTCCATAGCGTCCAGCATGCGCTCCTGTATGTATAGAAGAGTAGTATGTCCGATGTCGGCGCGTGTTACCTTCTCCCGCAGTATGACGTGCAGCCCCTCGAGCGCGTCCATAGCGTCCAGCATGCGCTCCTGTATGTATAGAAGAGTAGTATGTCCGATGTCGGCGCGTGTTACCTTCTCCCGCAGTATGACGTGCAGCCCCTCGAGCGCGTCCATAGCGTCCAGCATGCGCTCCTGTATGTATAGAAGAGTAGTATGTCCGATGTCGGCGCGTGTTACCTTCTCCCGCAGTATGACGTGCAGCCCCTCGAGCGCGTCCATAGCGTCCAGCATGCGCTCCTGTATGTATAGAAGAGTAGTATGTCCGATGTCGGCGCGTGTTACCTTCTCCCGCAGTATGACGTGCAGCCCCTCGAGCGCGTCCATAGCGTCCAGCATGCGCTCCTGTATGTATAGAAGAGTAGTATGTCCGATGTCGGCGCGTGTTACCTTCTCCCGCAGTATGACGTGCAGCCCCTCGAGCGCGTCCATAGCGTCCAGCATGCGCTCCTGTATGTATAGAAGAGTAGTATGTCCGATGTCGGCGCGTGTTACCTTCTCCCGCAGTATGACGTGCAGCCCCTCGAGCGCGTCCATAGCGTCCAGCATGCGCTCCTGTATGTATAGAAGAGTAGTATGTCCGATGTCGGCGCGTGTTACCTTCTCCCGCAGTATGACGTGCAGCCCCTCGAGCGCGTCCATGGCGTCCAGCATGCGCTCCTGTATGCGCTGGCAGGGCGCGCACACGATGAACTCGTGGCTCAGCACCTCGCACAGCTGCAGCGACGCCGACAGCAGCTCCGCCTGACGGACCTCCGTGGATGATGAAGAGCATACGAGGCTTTCTAGGGCGGTTGCTGGAAAACAAAAGATTTTTGTAAGGTATAGAAAGACTCATTACTCAAAAAAGTTATGGCTGGGACATACTTTTAGTATTTGAGTTTACATGCAATGTAAACTTACATGATAAAGGTGTCATTCTTATTATCAGAACATTATGATCAGCCCATAATATTCCCACTGCTGGGACACAGGCCTCCTCTCTGTAAGAGGGAGTGGGCCGTAATCCACCACGCGGGCCCAGTGCGGGTTGGATGAAATTACACAAAGTAAAGCGCCTGGCTGGGTTCGAACCGTGACCTACAACTCGTAAGCTGGACCCGTCACCACTGGGCCACAACTGCTCAATCATTATACCGGACCCCTATTACATGGAACTTAAGCATAACTGGCGAAATGTGAGTTAGACTGGAAGCCGACCCCAACATAGTTGGGAAAAGGCAGGTGATGATGCGTAACATTGGTACTAACCGACGATAGCGGGCGCGGCGTAGTGCGCCACGACGGCGTTGGCGTAGTACGCGAGCTCTAACGACGCAGCTATAGAAGTGTGAGGTCGCACCATTAGACGCTCGCCGCTGCCTTCGCGGCGGATTAGACCGCGACCTAGCATATCCAGCTGGGAAAGAATAAAGAACAAAATTAGTTGTAGCTCACACTTCCCGATGTGTTTGTTATTCCAGCGTATGGCACTCGTTGGTTGCAGCTGAAAATCAGCGTCAGGTGGCACACTTGTGTTGTCATCTGACATTATGCTGAGCTGAGGCCCTTTTGGCATTATAATCTTTGTTTTCTGTTTATTTAGTTATGCTGTGCAGAAAGAAAAATGCGTTTATTGGCAAAACGCATTTTTCTTTCTTTATCTAATGAAATACCGTCAAAAATACTGCTTCAATGAGAATGCTTACAGTCAAATTATTTTCATACAAGTCGTGCGCCCGATGGGGTTTTCCATCGGCCCAAATCACAATGAACAACTTCCATATGAAATTTCATCCCCTATAAGGGTTTTTAGGGACTACATTTTCAAAAATCCTTCGTTACTGCTCACTTTTGCTATACAGGATAAATATTTAATCAGTACGCAAACTGAAACCATGAATTCAGTACAAGATTCTGAACCCACCGTGCGTTGAAATTTTCGTCAGTTATTGAAAGAAAATTTGCTCCGCCATACCAGTTTATCAGTGGAAACTTGTAAATGGCCTTCAAAAGCATATCTGTTTATATTAGCTGTAAGTTTCGTAAGTATTGCACTTCTATGAAAAAGTTTTTTTTTTTTTTGCTAACCGGACGAAATATTTATATACTAGGGGTCTAGAATCATGTGGTGAATTCATGGCTACAGTTCGCGAACTGGTTTAAAATCCTTTATAAGAAATTATTGTCGCTTGTCGCTGAAACCCAGCACTGTGGCTCTGTCTCGCATAGTGTCACAGCATTATGCTGAGCGATGCGCTTTGCGTGGATGTGACGCATATTTCCCCCAGTTTTTACTTTTTGTTTTTGTTTATGCGCCATATTTAGTGCAAATAATTTTATTTTCTTTCTGTCTTTACTTACAGCGTGTTTAACAGCCTGCCTCGCCTCCCCAGTGTATCCTAGATCCCTTCCTTCAGCGGCTAAAGCCGTCTGCCTGGCGGCCACGCTGGCCGTGAGTGTGGCCAGGCTGGCCCCACGTCTGGCCTCCGTTAGAAGCACGTAGGAGATGACGTTAGTACACATTAGGGCTGTGGCTTGTGCTGCGTCTGTTGGCGAAAGAGGTTTTGTTTAAGTTAATCGAACTTTATGGAAATATAAACAGCCCATATTTTAAAAGAAAATAGGCTATAATAAAGTAAATTAGTAATGAATTACCTGTCTACACTACACGTTAACCGTTTTTCGACAGCTGTCTTAGAACGTTAAAGATAACTTTAAAATGCGTAATAAAATAAATACGTAAACTGCCTGTTATGTGTTGTTATCTTATTAATTTATCTTATTTATGGCTTCTTACATACATTATAATACCGTACGTGTATCAATCAATGTATAGTGTGTTGCTGCAATCACTAGTTCCATCTGTCAAAAAACGGTTTACCTACTGGACAGGGTACTAAATTAAATTTTATGTATTCTTTTTTCTTCAAAAGGTCAACCTTCCCTAACTAGATTAGATCGATCGAACATACTTTAGTTGCCTTAGTACAGAATGTTATCGATATCCAACATGTCTGTGAAGTTAAAAAAATCTAGAATAACTTAAAAAAAGTCTACGTTAAATGTGGGTACGTTCATTGTGGGATACTTGAGCACTCATTAACATTTTTGTGTATTTTATTGTAATACCACGTGCACGTTAAGCCGTTAGTCCCGGCTGTCATTCGTGGATCTTTGACATTCGTTACGGGTCGTCAGTAGCCCGAAAGTCTGACAACCAGTCTTACCAAGGGGTATCGTATTACCCAGTAACTGGGTTGTGGAGGTCAGATAGGCAGTAGTTTCATGTAAAATACTGGTATTCAGCTGCATCCGGTTAGACTGGAAGCCGACCCCAACATAGTTGGGAAAGGCTAGGCAGATGATTATGATGATTGTAATACCGAATTTAATTTAACCTTGTATACTTGTACAGTACTCACCGTACACCAGGTGCCTGCCGATAGCCTCCACCATCATCTTGTGGTCAGTGCTGACGTCTGCGCCGTACAGGCTGGAGTGGCTGTGGTTGTACAGGATCTGCCGGTCTAGATTCACGGCCAGGTTGTTGTTCGGCGGGGTTAGGGGACTTTCTATGGGTGACTTGTAGTGTTGATACTTCTGGAATGATGTTACTAGTTCCTGTGGAAGGGATGAATAGAATTCGAATATTGTAAATTTAAGTAAAACTTCCGGTTAGCCTGGTCGGAACCATATTCATACGTAATGACAATTGGACGAAAAGTACAGTTATTGGTATTCGGTTATTGCTGTCAAATAAGTACTGACATATACCCCTTTATTCATAAATGTTGCTTAAAGTTAAGTAGCGATTAGCGACTGTTTAACCATACATTTATGACGTTTAAAGTTCACTTAACTTTAATCATCTGTTTGTTTGTTTGTATGTAGGGGGTAATCTCCGGAACTACGAAACGGATTTCAAAAATTCTTTTTGCATTTGATAGTTTAATTCTCAAGGAAGGTTATATAGGTTTTTCTTGAAATAAAAATAATATTTATTTAATTAAAACATCTATATAGGGTGTATAAAGACACATCACATATGCATTCTGTACAGACGCCAGCACGTCAAGCTACCCGAAACTGTCAAATTTTCCCAATCAACCTTAAACCTTATTGCTTTAGCGATAAAGTTGAAAATCTATTAATGAAATTTGACAGATTGTAGTAGCTTGATGTGCTGGCGTCTGTACAACAAACTAAGTAACATTGCATAAAAATAATTGCTGGGAAACGTGTGTGAAAATTTGCTGTTTGCCCGTAGTGCACAAAGTATTGAACGCAAAACATTGTTCTTATGGGTGCAAGCAACGGTACAGGGTTATTTAAAGTTGTGTTATGACACCAAAATTGTTTTCGTGGAAAAACGTCAATAAAAGTTGGACTTTTGACCTTCAATATCTCTGTAACCAGGTATGGTCCAGTACAAAACAATTACTACACTGACGAGGGGAACAAGTGACTCTCGGCTTCGTTTAGTATCTATTTACACGCGTCATAAAATTGTTTTAAAATTATATTAGAGAGCATACCTGTTTTGCTTATATTTATTTATTTAAGGACAACCAACAAAGCTTACACCATAATACATGCTAAAGACATGCAAATCTAAGTTATATTACAAAATGTGTACTATTTAAAAAGTTAAATAATGATTAGACAAAACCCACCTTGAGAGAGATGGGCTGGTTGAAGTCGACTCTGATGCTGCCGTGGTTAGTGTTGAGGGTCCTCCAGATGCCTCTAAGCGCCGACCAGAAGGTCTCCATCTGTTTGGGCATGCCGAGCTGTTCCCGCACGAAGTTGCCGTCCACCAGCTTGTCATAGTTCAGGGTCGCGGGCACCAGAAGAGCATCGTCGATAGTACCGTCTAGGTATGCGTCCATAATCACGGATAGTATGCCCGCTGGAGAAAAAAAAAAAACGTTATTTTAGTTTTTATAAGGTTTAAATTACTGTAAGCTAGTTAGAGGTTGTTAACACATATTGACAACCCGTGATCCTTTCATTTTTACTGGAAAAACGCTGGAGAGGAGGAAAGACGCTGAAGAAGAAACATCGTTATGTTAGTTTTTAGAAGGTTTAAATTGGTGTAAGCTACTTAGAGGTTGTCTAAACTAAGATTGCGAGCCCGTCTACCGAGTGTGTATTTGCATAGGAATAGCTGTATAAAACGCCTTGGAAATTAGTTTAGTAAAAAAAACTAGCATAGCATAAGAAACAGATCACATCATCACACTAAAATTAGTGTTCGTGTAGAAACATACCCATTACATCTGCATATAATTGATCCAAGTACGCAAGAACATTCAAATAAATTAATTAAAATACTATAAGTATATTAATAATTAGTTTTATATCACAATCAAAATGGCTTTATCATTAATAAATAAAATTGAATAAAAACATTCAATTTAGGTAAAACCCATATCACATAAAATAAAATTTCCATAGACTAAAAGAAAATAGTATTATTACCTTTAGGTGTCTGTGGTTTCCCAGTCCTAGTGCGTCCTCCTTCGATGAAGAACTCCAAATTGTTACCAGCTGATAAACTGTTCAGGATGTATGCCCTGGAATGAATAAATACACATTGTAATACAACTGGAAAGAAATATGAAGACGGGAAAGTTTTGAGTATGAATGTGAAATAAAGGGGATGGGTACTGAGATGGCGGCTGATAGAGATGGATGACGATCTCGGGCCAGTCCAAATATGGATAGGCTATTAATTCGCTAGAAACATATTTATTTTAGACTTTACATTTAGTATAATCAGCCTATAATGTTCCCACTGCTGGGACACAGGCCTCCTGTCGGTGAGAGGGAGTGGGCCATTATACACCACATGGGCCCAGTGCGGGTTGGTAATGGTTGGTTGGTTGGATTTATGCTTACCTAAGAGCTGACTTGTAAGTAGGATCGCCGTGGTATTCCGAGCCCTCGACTCTTCGCCTAATGTAGAACGCACCACAGCCTCGCAAGAACCAACTGAAACAATGTAAGAATACTATTAGATAATGGTTAGTAATAATCACAAAATGAATTTCAACAGGCCTCTTTTTTCATCATCATACATCCATCATACACACATTATTGCGCAATTCAGATGACTGAGAAGTGATACTGAGATATTCTTAAAACCAGCTGTCATTTGGAGATCTTCAGCACGGGTAGTAGCAGCCTGAAAGTCTGACCAACCAGTGTTACCAAGGGGTATCGCGTTACCCAGTAAATGGGTTGTGATCAGGTAAGCATGCTCATCTCGAGAAGTTCCTCAAGGAAGAGTTCTGACCGAACGGTGTTGTGTACCGCCGGTCACCGGTATGTAGCCGGCCACGAAGGCCGGCTACATGACACCATTTAGCGAAACACGACGAAGACACTTCGTGTGCGTTAGTTAGTTTTTAGTGTAATTATAATGTTGTATGTATTTATAGTATTTTTAAGTTATATTAATATTGTATTGTATGTGTTTTATATGGGCCTTGATCCCTGAAATAAATGGATAAATAATAAATAATAATAATACGCAGAAGCTTCATGTAAAATACTGGTATTCAGCTGCATCCGGTTAGACTGGAAGCAGATTTCAACATACATAGTTGGGAGAAGGCTAGGCAGTTAATGTTGACATAAAACACTCGCACAAAGAAGGGTATCTTAGACCAATTACCTAGCAAATCTAATAGATTAAAGACAGGTATTAGTGGTCTGAACGCTAAAATTGAAGTACTTCTTTGAAAACTTGTTGAGTGATGGGCTTTTATTGATGGGATAACGACGTAAAGACACTCACCCAAAGAAAGGTATCCTCATATTATCGCCAGCTGCCACTAGAGGTGGTCTTAGCCCCGTCAGATACAGCGTGAACGTCATGAGGATGTAGTCGAAGTGCGACCTGTGTAGGGGCACGAACACCAGGGGCAGTCCGGCCGCGTTCGCTTTGCGTAAACGTTCGACGCCGGCGACGCGCGTGCCGCAGCCGCCGCCTGCGACTCTGCGGACTGCTTTGTGACATACCCAGGCGACGAATCTGTAAGAAAGGTAAATCATAATTGTAAATCTTTTGTGTAAGACCTTTAAACAACAGGGTTTCATTTTGGGCGCAGTTATCGGAATAGGCAATTTACAATTTGATGTGAATGCTTGTTTTTCAAATAAATCAGTAACACGTGCTACAAGCGGTTCAGTAAGAGCGGTGATGGAAGACTCTTTTGACAAGCGTAATTTTAGAGATCATCCTTGTCCTCTTATGCCAATCCTATTTTATTTGGGATCGGCGCAGCATGCCATATTTATCTCCCATCATCTCGTTACTAACTAATAAAAAAAATAAAAAATCTGTTTATTTATCTCCACAAATTACATTCTTATACATATTAAGTTGACAGGTATTTCGACAAAATTTTGTAATTTGTGGGAGATCTGGAGTCTAAATTAAGCCTAGGCCTGTATTTTAGAACTCCAGGCCCCCCAATTATATCACATAGTAAAGGTTGTCAACGTGGTACACTTACAAGTGATTGATGGTGTGTGTGAGTGTATGTTTGTGTGAGGGTGTGTGTGTGTAAGAGGGCGTGTGTGTGTATACCTACATTTATTGTACATACAATAATTACACAACTAAATCATCATTTAGCCTTTATTATCGATATCATCTTGTAGTACAGTGTATTTTGTAACGACATATTCTTAATGGCAGCGTCAGCGAATGGAATCAACACCATCAGCCATCAACACGCTAATTTTTTGATAGAGTACACCTCTGTCCGACCCATCGGGGAAACAGGCGTGATGTTATGTATGTTAAATTATCTTCTACGTAAGTATGTATAATTGTTAGACAAGGGTTTTAAATCATAATAACCAAAGTTAAAAGTAACCTTCTATAAACTTACTTGAGCACATTATTGGACATGGCCGAGCTGATATCCTGCACAACCTTCAAGGCGCGTGCCTCAACTCTTTGCCTTATGGTCGCATAATGGGCGCCGGCCTGACCGTTCTCTTTGGCTTTCCTTAGTTCCTCTTGCGTGGCTTCTTCAATGGCGTGCTGCACGCTGTCGTCTTTTACCACCTGGAAATTATTTGAGATATAATTATAATCGATGACTAATCATTTGGACACAACAACAACAACAAGGTGGACCGGCGACCTTGTTAAAGCCACAGGAACCCGTTGCGAGAAGCATAGAACCGGTCGAAGTGGAGGTGCTTGGGGGAGGCATAATATGTCCAGCACTGGACGTCATTCGGCTGAAATGATTATGATGACGACTAATTTTAGAACGGCATATACTCTTATATGGTTCGCTCATACAAAAAAAGGATGACATAATTAATACTATTTCTGCTTATAGATTCTCTTTGAGTTCATTCCCTCTATGTATGATATATGGAGGCATTTGCCCAGCAGTGGGAAATTAAAGGCTAATAAAAAAATAAAAATAATTGTATGATAGGATTCTGCCTTGTAGTAAGATGGTGTATAGAGAGAGCACTCTTTCTGTAAAATACTCTCCCGCATAGTATGGAATCACTCCAATTTTCCCAGATAACTTAACATATGAATGCACATTGACAGTGGTTTGGAAACTCTGAGGCAGTCAGTAGGTTTGATAGCAACACTAAGTTCTTTATTAGCATGAAATCAAATTATTTAGAGCAAAA
Organism: Apamea crenata; assembly: GCA_949629185.1. Taxonomy (NCBI): domain Eukaryota; kingdom Metazoa; phylum Arthropoda; class Insecta; order Lepidoptera; family Noctuidae; genus Apamea; species Apamea crenata. The sequence goes on from OX451375.1 coordinate 4,752,687, forward strand.
ACTCATCTATCTTCAAATTTGATTTGTTTCAAATTGACGTTATTTCAAGTTAAACAAATATCAACTTTATTTTAATGGCTATTAAGTTGATTTCAGAGTGACTAGCATTATTGAAAAAGTTATGAAAATGTTTGAAGTTGTAGCGTAAACTGAACTTTATTGTGTAGGAATTAAAGTTATTTTTCCATAAACTCATATTTGTTTACATTTTTGGCGAATATGTCGCGATTCAAATTTAGAAGGATTCAGAGACCTTTTGGGAAATCATTTCTTATGTCAACATTTCATACACTGACGAGGAATGAATCTGAGTCATCTTATTTTATTACTCGCACGTCTATAAATCAATTATCAACGAACAACGGTAACCCGTCTTGAGCAAGCGTGGTGGTCAATGCCCATGCCTTCTCTGTACAAGAAGAGGCATTTGCCCTGCAGTGGGACAATGTTAGGCTGGTATTATTTATTTTATTTAACAGTTACTTACATTAGGAACAACATCTTTGTAGTCATAATTGAACAAGTTGCAGCATTGTGCCAGGTCGCAGAGATACCGGGACACCACGCCTCCATTCGCGAAGTTCTGACGACCGATATCCAGGATATTGATCACTGCGCCCGTGTCTTTCGCTTTGGGTTCCTGCCATGATTCCTGGAACAAAGGAAAAGATTCGTTAGTTTACAATAGCAACATCACGCCCATTCTCGAAGGGGTTCAGCAGATTAATAATGATAAATGATTTTATTTCTGTAAGGGCGAATTCTACCAAAGTTGTATACCTAGAATAAGTCTTATACTGAGAATAAATTTCGAATTTTTGACAGTTTTTCCATACTAGAACTGTCAGACGTCAATTTTATTCCACGAATTAAAAATGACCGAGCCTATAAAGATGACTTTCGTAAAATCAACCCTAAGTAGGTTTGTACAAACACTTTTACACGACAATCATATTTTAAAAACTAGATGAGGTCGGCATTTCCTATCTGACTACTAGGTAGAGTAGACTGACATTTCTCCAGTTAATGAAAATACTGAACAAACACCGTCACGTGAGGTGACGGTGTTTGTAGGTAGGTACGGTAGGGCACTAAGGCCGACAAAAGTGTATTTATAGTACACTCAAACGCCAGTCATTTAAAAAAACCCATAATTATTATTATTTATTTATTTATCCTCACACTGGAACGCCATAGAGCAATTACACCAATGGAGCAAAAAATCTGTGCTGCTTTCCATCCATCCTGTGCGCGGTGGACATCGAATGAGTGGCGATGGATCACGCAGCATGCAAGTGCAGCATTTCTGATATAGGAGGCGAGCCTCTCGCCTTTAACTGGGCTCGTTTATCGACAGAATTTAATGGATAGATCATAATAATTGGAAGAGTAAATTGTCACACACTGGCAACGTAATGTATGTGGCAACACTCTAGCTATCATTTTAATTTTGTAAAGTTGGCACATGCAATTCTAATGCAGTCGTGCGCCAAAATAACTGTTATAATAATCGAATAGATTATCTGGGTGAATCATCTAGTATTACTATATATGTAATTTAAATATATTACTATACAATATAATGAGCAGCCTTTAATGTTCTCACTGCTGGGACACCGGTCTGCTCTGTGTGACAGGGAAGTGGGCTGTAATCTACCACACCAATGCGGTGCGTGCAGTGGTAGATGTCACAGAGCATTCATTTATATGAGAATGTTTTGTTGATGTAGAATCCTTTAGTATTTTATACAATTCCTGATTGTTTACGTCTGAAGTGAAGTGTACTTATACTCTTGGAATAAATAGAAATACAAGTAGAATAGTTTTCTGGGATATTTCTTAACATATTTTCCATAAGACTTAAAATGGAAAATTTACCAAAATTTGTGCAAGATTAGGTCTCCAGATAGACTGAACCACCATAAATTTATCGTCAACTCAGTCGAGATGAGAAGTTCGGCAATTTTTTTAAAACTTTAAACATTTTTCAATTATACAGAGTTGATATGACAGAGGGGCATTAAATTACACTACGTATACTATACGTGTTTAGTATTAATTCGATACGGTATAAAAATAAAAAGCGCCGAAAATGAGAATTTTTTTTTTCAAACAAACTAAATAGCTTACAACTCAGAAAAAAACGCAACCAACCTTTGTAAATAAATTTGACTGACCTTAGATACCCAGGTAACAAAGTGGCAACGTCTTTATCGTTGTAAGGTGCATGACCTATGCTTAGACATAATCAGCTGTTAGGAAAGATACATCGTGTTCAAACGGTGCAAAAACTTAAAAAATCATTTGCGACTAAATTACTGCTTATATTAAATTGATTTTTGGTACAGAGCTTGAAAATGGTACCTAGTATAAGCAGTTTAAAGGAAAGCCCCTCTGTCGTATTAACTTTGTATAACAAAATATGCACACGTAGAAAAAAAAAATACACTCATTCAATGCATTCAAAACTCAATTAGCTGCATATTTAATCACAAATAACACCCTTGCTAAAAGCTGAACGCATTGGATGGGTGTATCATAATTGCTACCGTGACGTCCGTGACGTGTATACTTAAGTTATTGATATTCTCATTAAGTGACGGTGGCTTTTTTGAGAATAAATATCCTAAAATGCGCAGCATAATAGTTGTTAAGCGTACAGATCGAGTTAGAAACATCACGCTGCGCTCCATAACTCAAGTAGTGGATGTTGGAGAAAAAACAGCCGGGCTGAAGTGGGAGTGGGCTGGACACATTTCACGAATGCACCAAAAATCTTCACTCACTGGATGCCGGAGGGAGGACATCGCCGTAGAGGTAGACCACGGCCAAGGTGGTGCACCGATGTGGTAATATTTGCAGGGCCAACATGACCAGAGATCGCACAAGACAGGGAGGTTTGGAAGAAACAAGGGGAGGCTTTGGCAGCAGCAGTGGGACACAACGTAGGCAAACAAAAAAACCTAAATAATCCCTTTCATTGGTAATGTTTAGAGTCTTGAAAATCAGCTGTAAAATGATTAGTTCTTCCACTCGACTAAGCACTTACCTAACATTAGGTACCGACTGTTGGCGTTACACAAATGCAGGATTGCCAATAGCATTGCAGTTTAGAAGCCAAATGTGCCTATAACGTATCTGATTTATGAGAAAACACGTTTCTAGTAATGTTAGGAACTCTTTACAATAAGACTTCTTTGCTATGCTTGCTATTTCGATTGTCATTCTAATAAGATAGATAGAATACTCCAGTATAACAGATTAAAAATAAGATTTTTTAAGAGCTACATAGGATGTTACAAGGACGATCTTAGACCGTCCATGTAACATCTTATATAGCTCTTAAAAATTCAATTTTAACGGCTGTGTTCTATATGGCTAATCGATAACGTTGCTAGTTAATACCTTTTCGTGGGACAGGGAACTTTTAATTATAATTGTCATGTTAATGTTGTAAGGAGGTAGGTTATGTTTTGAATCTGATCAAGATTTGGCAAATGGCAACCCATTGACGAAACTGATCCAAATACCATGTTGACGTAGGGCTTAATTTGCCGCGTTTATATTTTATGAAAATTTCTGATGAAAATGAAATAATCAACTGCGTAGCCTTTTCCCAACTATGTTGGGGTCGGCTTCCAGTCTAACCGGATGCAGCTGAATACCAATATTTTATATGGAGCGACTGCCGATCTGACCTCCACAACCCAGTGATTGGGTAATATTTTTACTATTTTTTTACCCTTGGTAAGACTGGCTGTCAGACTTTCGGGCTTCTGACGACCCGTAACGGCTGTCAAAGATCCAGGAATGACAGCCGGGGCCAACGACTTAACGTGCTTTCCGAGGCACGGAGGGTTCTTGGTATGTAAAGATGGTCACCCATCCACGGACCAACCGCGGCAAGCTTAGCTTAACCTGATCAATCGACCCGTGCAGCTGTTATTACCTAGCCCCTCATGAAAATCAAAAGGTTATGTGAAAAGTTGAACTAGTATCTTATTTCATTCAGAAAAACATTAGCCATAGCTGAAACTAGAGATATGTAAATCACGAGTATACTACTATTGTTTCAAGTTATGACTTAACGAGTACCGCCACGCGGTTTCACCCGCATAAGTTTCGACCCTGTGGGAATATCGGGATAAAAAGTATCCTATATTTTAATCCTGGTTATAAACCATCTGTGTCAATCATGTGCCAAATTTCATCCATATCCGTTCAGTAGTTTTTGCGTGGAAGAGTAACAAACATCCATCCATACAAACTTTCACGTTTATAATATTAGTAGGAAATTCACAGCCAAGATTTAAATAAATTCACAGCCAAGATAGTGTAATGCAGTAGACGTACCCATTTAATGTGCTAGTGACTTGAAATAAGTTCGTGTATGCTAAGCAGTTGATCAAACAAGTGTATATTGTTACGAACAACTTCCTAAGGTCGAAACGTAAGATATTACCATAGTTTTTGCATGTCCCACGTTTTGATAAATATTGTTGGTAAGAGAATAACTGTTGGAGTGAAAATTGGAGAGAAAAAGCCGGAAATAGGTCACGTAGAGAATATCCTAGATCAGGCTAAGGCCCACCCGCGGCTGTAAAGCCTTAGATGATGATGAAGAGAATAAGTTCCTAATATTATAATTATATATGTTGTAAGGAGAACTGAAGCGGGACTGGGCCGGCGACGTCTGCCGTATGCCCAATAAGCTGTGGGCCAAATTAACCACCACGTGGAGCCCTGACACAGCTAGAAGGCGTCGCGCGGCAGACCCCGTAGAAGATGGCGGGACGAGCTGGACATAACAAACGACCAGTGGTCCACTTTAGCCCTGGATCGAAAGAGCTGGAAGTCATGCCTTTGCCCAGCAGTGAGATGATGCAGGGTAACAGCAACAGTATGTTGTGTTGTGAATTGTGATAGTAGTGGTAGGTATGCATCATGTATCAGAAAGTTGTGGTCATATTTAAAGGTGTACAGACTATCAAACTGTACCCTAATAGGCTAGTTTCCTTAAAAAATCGAATTAGTCCGTCAGTTACATTATCAAAAAATATTGAACCCGTATTTTTTCTTTTGTCAATTATATAAAAAATGATGAAGATATCGCCCGTTAAAGTTCCGCGTGACGTCACTTGCTTGCGACACTTTTGCAAGCAAGTGACGTCACGTCACGACCCCCAAATTTTGACGCGCTTTATCTTTGTCATTTTTTGTTTGATTGACAAAAGAAAAAATACGTGTCCATTATTTTTCGATAATCTAACTGACGGACGAAATATAATTATTATTTTTTTACCCAGGAAACTACCCTATTGCGTAACATACAATCTATCTTAATCGTTTTGAAGCTATATAATGCTAATCCATTGCTTCATAAGTTCGAAAAATTTCTCTACTCAACAACGTAAATAACGTAATGAATGTTGTTGAACTGTCCAAATGAAAACCATTGCTAGTGTTCTTTTCTGTAGTTCTGTTTTGATGGCCTGTACTAAACCTTTGTGATACATGCTTTATGTTAAAGTTAACCTAGCTATATGTTTAATGTTACAACTAGCTGCGGCTTAACAGGGTCAAGTAGTCTTAAACTTAGTCCTAGTCATAGCCTGTAACTGTGTGTCAATTGAGCAATAAATAAATAATTTAAAAAGTTAAATGTTCTGACAATGACACAGATTACTAATCTTGTGATGAAATTCAAGATTTAGTCAAAAATTCAAAGTCACACCACAATGCTATCGATCGTGCAAAAGTGTGATAACTTGAGATAAGATTTTAATCTTGTTGTATAAAACATCGTATATTGATTTACGTTGATTTGGCACAAAAAGTGACATACGTCATTTGTGTTTGTAAGTAAGTTATTAAGCCATGCGAGAACTAAAAATAACGAAGAGGAACGTGTCACTATAGCCATACGCTATGGGTTATCGACCTGTCCTTGACTTTATAATTACGTCGAAGCTGACTAATAATTGCAAATTGTCGAATCAACAAGTTTTGCTGCGGCTTTGAAAACTAGTGTAAGCAATACAAGGCAGGCAGAGATACAATCAATCATGTTTACATGTTTTTATTAATAATCCTACTAATATTATAAACGCGAAAGTTTGTGAGGAAAGATGGACGGGTGGATAGGTGTTTGTTAGTCGTTCACGCCAAAACTACTGAACGTATTTGGATCATTCTCCTGGCCTTATCTTTATTTGGGATCGACGCAAAATGATGTCTTTCTCTTCCATACTTCTCTATCAATCGTCTCGGCAGTCACCCTTTCTAATAATACTAGATATTTAAATAAAGTTGCAAAAAAACAATTTAGATCAAACTAGTCTTGATTACATCATGACAGCGCTCAAAGTCACGGACAAAAAAAAATATACTTAACATATAAATGGACATGAGACGACGAATAGTATAGTAACTGCAAACATTGGTTTAGCAAAACCGTCGTATCTACCATACGAGATACGAAACACGCAAGAAATGGGGAACATTTATTTTTACAATGATAATACGGAGGAATGAAAATGTAGTGAGGAAAGTTTTGAGTATGCATGTGGATGGCTATAAGAGTAGGGGAAGACTAAAGAAAAGATGGATGGACTGTGTGAAAGGTGATATGGTTAGAAAGAAGTTGACTACTGAGATGGCGACTAATAGAGAAGAATGGAAGAAAAAGACATGTTGGGTCGACCCCAAATAAATTGGGATAAGGGCATAGGAATGGAGAATGATGGATGACAATGTAAGATCAGGTGGTCGGGCAACAAAATTGTTTATCGCGAGTATAAATAAACCGAGTGGAAGACAAGTTAAATGTACACGTGTGAGCCAGATAAGGACGCATGTGTAATATGTGTTTAAGGGTTGGTTAAGAACAATAAATACATTTTATTTAACAATAGGTATTATAATGAAGAGTGTATGTATTAAGTGTACCTACTTATATGACGAAATGACTTTAGTTTAAAAAGGGTAATGTAGTGATGGTCCAATTAAAAATGTCAAACACCAGACGTTAGCGGCTTTTGATCATTTTTAATTAAAGGAATTTTGTGTGAGGATTGGCCTGAGCCCTTGTCCTAGGGGGATCCCAATAACATGCAATTTAAAAACTATATTGGGTCAGTAGCTGTAGTTATAATGAAAAATTAACATGATTAAAACAGATGTATTCATCAAGTGTGTCTGCACTAAGCGGAAAGACATTCCATTATCAACGTCAAGAGGCAAATATTTCATTTATAGGCATATATAATCGGATATACAGATAAGGTGTTCAAAGGCGCGGAATTTGGAATAATCGAATACAAAGCGTCTTCGTAGAGTATCGATAATGAATCGATTGTTTAATCGTATCGCAGGGGAGAGGTCGACGCACTAGCCGCGCGGGCGCCGTGCGCCGGTTGGCCGCCGCGGAGTCACGCCACCGCGTCCGCCGCTTTGTGTTTAAATTTGGAATATAAAGCAGCCATTTTAAAGAGTCAGTTGATCAACGATGAATGAATGCACATCGTCAACATTGAAGCTACTTGTCGACTTGTTGCCATACTTTTGTTATCTACTCCTTTTATACAATTTATATAAGATATTCGGTCATCTGTCAGTGGAAGAATATTAAAGGTTATCAGCTGGTTTTGTATCTCGCACAGGTATGAGTCATCAGTATTTTAATAGATTATAAGGAAGCCAATAGCTGTAAATACGGTATTGCACTGCGTAATACAATTATAAATGTTAGGTAATTAACTTTGGCATCCTATAACTCCACGTTTTAAGTTTTAAAGCAAATGTTTCTCAGACTTGTTTGATTTTAAATCGTGAGAGAAATGATGTCACCTAGTACCAATATTGCAAAAATCTGACACTCGTGACTCGTGAGAGCGGTAGAGTGGGGGAATAACTACGCAGGAGGTGATTTAAAGAAAATTTATCGATTCTGTCTTAACAGTATTTAGGCAAGGTCCAACCCTAGTAATAAGAAAAAAAGCCAAAAATCGTATAAACCCAAAAAATATGTTTATTACGACGTGTGCTTAAAATAAACTGGGTACACGAAAGGGACAAGAAACTCTTTTTAGCACTCATCCGGGTGATTTCGTGTACCTATTTGGCAAGATAAAAATATAAATGGAAATTCGCTAACGCACACGTAGGCATTGAATTATAAAAAATACATAGCAACTAGGCCCGCATCTGTTTTCTTGATTCAGATTGTATTAAATTGACATAAATATGTACAGACGCTAGCACATCAAGCTACTAACAATCTGTCAAATTTCTTTCATAGATTATTAACTTTATCGCTAAACTTCAAGGTTGATTGGGAAAATGACAGTTTCGGGTAGCTTGACCTGCTGGCGTCTCTACCAATTTATTAAAATCTTCATGGTTAATTTAATTGAATAAAAACACAAATACTACCGGCCTGCCCCTGCTTCGCACGGTTTTTCGACTTGACAAAACCGTTATTTCTACATTATATTAAAGTTTAATATTCATGTAGGTATTATGACGCATAACCTCTCTCTTCCGGAATAAATTCTCTAAATGAAAACCGCAACAAAATCCGTTGCGTAGTACTAGTATAGAAGAACAACACGGCCACACAGGCAGACACGAAAAGCGACTTTAATTTATAAATTATGTATAGATGATGCCATACTCGATTGATTGGATATAACTTATAATAAGAACTATTTCCTTTACAATACAAGACAGGATACCCAAGAAGGCCAATTAAGTCACGTAAAGGCCGTAAGGTTTGCTGAGAAATTAATGAAGACTAATATAAGTTCTAATAGGAAACATCTTTTCAACGAGCTCTCTATTAATGAATATAATCATGGCATACAGATAAGAGAGTTATATTAAAAAATTTCAAAAATAAAAGTGTTAGTATCCTTCTAAAAATCTTACTAAAAATTATTCTAAATTAAATTCTAGACTAACCTTTAGTCTAGAATTTTCATAATAGTATGATGAAGCCAGTCAGCCCCAAGTGACCTGACCATGATTATGTCTCACGCCGACCTCACCTAGCATTTTTATTTTGTAATATTGTGTAAAAGTGAACCCCAAAAACATTTCATGTTAAATGTTGCCAAGACTTTTACTTTTTGACAGTGCGAGCTACATGGTCTCGCCATGTAGCTCGCACTGTCAAAAAGTAATCAGATCTCATGTAGAGCCAAGCTTCTAACTCTAACCGCCCTAACTCTACAAGGCCTAACTTCGCAAACTCTACACCTTAGTCAAAATATATGGCTTGGCCGTTTCGTTACTACAAAAACCATTGTATAAAAGTATGAGAGTTATTCACCTTACGCTCATGTGAATGTAGCGTAAGGTGAAAAATTCATCATCACCATAATCATCATTGGCAGTCTTCTTTCATCCACTGCTGACTATAAGCCTCTTCTCTGTTGTGTTGTGCCATGCTTCCCTGGTCTAAATCCATTTTATGAACGAAATATTATGAATCCTAGCTCCTCTTCACACGTGTTACCGACTATTTGAAATTTGTAATAATTTCCGTATTAATTTTATTCTTTCCTCATTTTACTTCCGATCCAAGTAAACTTCAAAACAATTTCCTTCTCCAATAGAAAACATACTCATTATCTAAGAATAACCTCGAAGTAAATGATAGACAAAGGAAACGCAAAGAGGAAAAATTAAGAACAATAGTTCCCAGTTTTCAAGCCTTGATGTCACTTGTGTAGCATACTGACTCGTTACGACCTTAGAAACTAACATAGAGGGAGAGATGAAAAAGATAAACACTGCTATATTCATGAATGGAGTCATTCAGTCATTACAGGTCGTCAAAAGCCCGAAAGTCTGACAACCAGTCTTACCAAGGAGTTTCGTATTACCCAGTAACGGGGTTGTGGAGGTCAGATAGGCAGTCGCTCCATGTAAAATACTGGTACTCAGCTGCATCCGGTTAGACAAGAAGCCGACCCCTACATAGTTGGGAAAAGGCTAGGAAGATGGTGATATTCATGAATGGAGTAAAATTGTGCGTATTTGTCTGGTGTTCTGTTTAGTTTTAAATTAAATTATATTATTGTCAACGTATTAATTGTCTCTATGTTAATCAATGTAATTGATATTGTACCGTTTTATTTAACTAAAATGTCTCTTTTTTATTTTAGGAAAACATACTATGAGTTTGAATGGGTTCGCTACCTAAAGCTTTTTCCTCTTGCTAAATTTTTGTAGACATTTGATTACCATTAATTAGGTGATAAACATTATTGTTGACCATTGTTGTTGTCCTTATTCCAATATATTTGGGGTTTCCATACAGCTCTATTAGCCGTCATCTCAGCGTTAAATTCCAACCTAACCTTTTCATCTTGCACACAGTCCCACCCATTCATATTTTCTTTGGACTACTAATCTACTTCTTTTCTAATAGCGATCAACATTTATTCTGACGTTTCTTGTCACATGCGTTTCTGCATCACAAATTGACTTAATTTTATGCTCGGTGCCTATAAACAAAAACGAATCGCTTTGCTTACCAATGGTAGAATTTTTATTGGCCAACTGGGCATATAATATGTAAATAGATTCGCAATAAATTTTACCCGAGATAGCTACTTTCATATGGGGGGTTCTACCATGCAGAGCTGTGGTGTTTTGTTTCATTATTGGTAAAGATACAAGAGTCTTAATTTTAACGATATAAAATAACGGTCAGAAAATTATAGGAATCAGCCACTAGCCGGTTCCGGTACTGTGGGCCGGTAACCAACGTTCCTACGACTGACATAAGCTGTGCCATGTCTCCTCAGTATAAGGTTACGACCGTGACCCGACCTTGTAAGCCAGTTACGTGACTTTACTTTGCCGATAACTCATGAACTTACACCTGCGTGTTAATACTTGATACGAGATTATAATTACAATGCGTTTATTTCCACTTTGAACTGGATAAGAAACGTGTGAATTATATGATTATCAGTTTTATTTTATATTTATTTCATGCTGTAAAATTATGTTATTGACTTAAACCTGCATAAAAGATAAGGCTTTTTAAAAACTACTGGGTTTTGATACGGATTTTATAATACTTAAAGCTGATGTAATTTTTTGTGCAGAGCTGTGATTTTCGCCACGTGCACCCGTATCTATGCATCGCGCGCCGAATTTATTTCATTTATTAACTTCGCGGTTTTTACGACTTGACAAATCAAGATTTCTTTATTATATGGTAGTTAATGTATTGTACAAAATAAACCTTCCGGAAGCAATTTTATAAATGATGGTAAAAACCGCGTCAGAATCCGACGCGCAGTTTAGAAGAACGGGGTCACTTCATTACGTGACAATAAGGCCCACTTACACCACAAATCGCATCCCACTTTAAAACATCGTTGTGTTTCCAATCGATGGAAGATAACAGAGAAAGTGCAAGCCGGTCTTGGAGTGGTAAATGAATTTGGATGGCCATAGCTATAAGAAAAGAAGCACACCGCAGGATAGGATGTGTGAAATATAAAAACGATGATATTAAAGTAAACGCGAAAAGCTACTTGTAAATTATAATAAGTATAAATATAGAATGTCCAGCTTTGGATTAGTCAGATCAACGAGAGAAAACGTTGTTACAAGGTAAAGGTACACATGACGACATTATCAAGCTATACATTTTCATTGACAGACTTTAATGAGAAGTCAGCTTATACTGGAAATGTATAGCTTGATATTATGTCGTCGTGCGCACAATACGAACAATATAAAGAGAATGAATTATTATGAATGTTGAAATAAAATTGTATGTAAATTTAGTTTTCTCAGTAAGTGAATTATTGTTAATTCTTAAGGAATGTCGAAAATAAATTATGAAAAAGAAAAAAAAATAGCATGTCAAAGTTGGGCATTCATATTACAATGCAATGGTTTGAACAGGATAAAAATAATGAAATAAATTTGAGGGAAAAAAACATTCTAGATTCATAATTTACAATTGTTTAGTACCTAATAATTATTATTTCACATATTTTGTTGACTGTTACGATTAGCTATTGATATTTTTAGAAAGTCGCAAAATTTTGTATTGTTTAGTGGATTAGTTAGTCTAAATTCCTTCGCTTTACAAAATAGCCTCGGTCATTATTTGCTTAGCCCTTTCCCAACTAAATATGTTGGGTTCGGCTTCCAGTCTAACCGGATGCAGCTGAATACCAGTATTTTACATGGCGCGACTGCCTATCTGACCTCCACAACCCAGTCACTGGGTAATACGAAACCCCTTGGTAAGACTTTCGGGCTTCTGACGACCCGTAATGACTGTCAAAGATCCAAAAATGACAGCCGGGACCAACGGCAAAATGTGCTTTCCGAGACACGGAGGGGTACTTGGTATGTAAAGATGGTCACCCATCTACGGACCAACCGCAGCAAGCGTAGCTTAACCTGATCGATCGACCCGTGCGGCTGTTATTACTTAGCCACAATAGCCTCTGTAAGTTTACGTTTGCGTTAATTAGTCACCCGAACATGTAACAAAACCCCATAATACGAGATTTTAATAATCGTACTTAATCAAAATAATCCCAGCTTAAACCAATAGCTGCTGATATTCTGATAAGTCTGTTTTCACCCTACATGTGTCCGTTATCTAAACGACGTCATTTAGAAACGTGAGTTAGGTTCACGTTTAGCGGTCCTAAGACGCGGGAAAATAACTTGACGGGTCATGACTTGCTATCTTAGAGGCTTAATTAATCATATTATTCCGATAATCATAGTTAACTACGCCTACAGATTCTAATTAAATGCCGCATTTCACGATTTTCGACTTTCATCATCAGCCACAGCCCGCACCCCTCATTGCGTAACACAGTATTACTCTCAATTTGAATAATTTTGAAGCATATTGCTAATACGTTGCTCCATATATTCGAAAAATGTGTCTGCCCAACAACGTAAATAACGCAATGAATTTTGTTGAACTGTCAAAATGAAAGCGATTGCTACTGATAGTGTGTTACGCAATTACCCTGCCGATATCACCCACAGCTGGGCTTCATTTCTAAATTTCTTTCTTCTATTCTTTCGGGCCCTATCAGAAGCGCTGCGAGATTTATTTTTTAAATGTCGCACCATCATGCTGAGATAGGAGCCTTTTGGCCTCGTACTCGTATATGACTTTGTTTTTTTTTCTTTTTGTAATTTTTTTTTTATATATATTTTTGTTTTTTATTTATGATTGTGTTTAGTTTGTGATCTTCCTGTACGAGTCGCAATAAATACTTTCTTTCTTTCTTTTCTTGTGCCAATCCCCACGCTACTGCGCCAGCCTCATACAACTTTTGCTCGCGATAGACCGACACCTAGGCTTCCAATCCTTAGACGCTACTCGGTCACTGCATTATTCCACTTGAGTTCCATAACATGTTTTCAGAGATAAGTGACCAGGGTCGTCGAGTATAGTTGAAGTTTAGTAAGAAACCGATGGAAGTTTTCGAATGAAATTTTATTTGATACATGAACTGTGTGTTTTCTATTAATTCAATTTATTTTAGTCTTGGTGATTGTACGTCTTCGGATCTCGACGTTTGAAAATAGGTCTATTAGCATTATGCAAAGCATGGAACTGAACATTATGGCTCTCTGTGCGAGGTCAAGCTACCCGAAACTGACAAATTTTCCCAATCAACCTTGAACCTTAATGCTTTAGCCATAAAGTTGAAATTGATTAAAGAAATTAGACAGATTGTAGTAGTTTGATGTGCTGGCGTCTGTACAATGTACATAGCCTGCGTGAGCGTCCACGCCATGTGGAAAGAAGACACTGCTATAGAGGCGGGACTTCAGAAACTGGAATTTTGGCTGAATTCAGAATGTCGTCTAGTTTTCTAAATTACACACCTACTTACTAGGAACACTAATTAACATTTCAATGGCGAAATTAATGTTCGAAAATACTTAAAAATAAAACCTCAATGCGTATTACTGCATTTGCTACTGTACACTAAACAACTAGTGCATTATGCAACCGGTACACTTATGTATACTTTTTTGTAACTTTTACATAACATACACTGCATTTGATGAGCAATGAATGTTTGCTTGCAATCTTTGAAGCCCTGTTGCACCTCCAATCACTAAATATATTCAGCGCTAAAGGTATTAAAACATCATTATTAACGGAGAACGCTGTCTTCAATTTGTTTAGCGTTCAGTTGATTAGTGATATTTGTGGTGTGGTGTACCAACCCGCACTAGGCCGTGGTGGATTTCGGCCCACTCCCTCTCACAGAGAGGAGGCCTGTGTCCCAGCATTGGGAACATTATAGGCTGATTATGCTATTTGTGGTGTACTTACCTATAACCTAAATATTGTTTATTGAAATTGCTCGACTTACACTAAGAACCAATCCGAACTCTTTTCTGAAAACCCGAACAAAACCCGTAAGATAATGATCAAAACAAAATCGAAATCACAACTTTATATGCGCTAAATTGAATTATTCAACTTCATATATTGCATTCTTGATTATCAACGGACTTTGGCCTGTTAATTGATATCATTTGCAGTTAATTAGACTGTCCTTTACATAACTCCTTATCGCGGGCTTGATTAAAATGTAGCAGACTGTAAGCCCGTCAATTTGCGTACCCTTGAATATATCCTCTATGATTGGGTTAATACTTTTTTTTTTTTTTCAAAAAAACGTTGCCCTCGCTAGGAATTTCTCCTGTATCGTGGGCGCGTTCACAAACATTTAAAACTCACATACACAAACAGCCAGACCCGGAACAACTACTTGTAGGTCATACAAATACTTGTTCCGTGCGGGAATCGAACCCGCGACACGCAGCGCAGCAGTCAATCGCTTAACCACTGTCAAGTCAATTTCAAGTATTACATAATAGTTGTAAACATGGAGGGGCTTATGGCTAAGTAATAACAGCCGCACGGGGCCATCGATCAGGTTAAGCTACGTTTGCCACGGTTTGTCCGTGGATGGATGACTATCTTCACATTCCAAGGCCCCTCCGTGCCTCGGAAAGCACGTTAAGCCGTTGGTCCCGGCTGTCATTCGTGGATTTTTGACAGTCGTTACGGGTCGTCAGTAGCCCGAAAGTCTGACAACCAGTCTTACCAAAGGGTTTAGTATTACCCAGTAACTGGGTTGTGGAGGTCAGATAGACAGTCGCTCCATGTAAAATACTGGTATTCAGCTGCATCCGGTTAGACTGGAAGCCGACCCCAACATAGCTATGAATATTATTGGATTCTCATTCCAGTCTCTTTAAGTTATCCCTATTATGTAGGTATATTTTTTTGGAATTTAAGATAGCCTCGTCTTCTGCATACAAAATACCAACTGTAAGTAGTGGGGATGACGAGGTCATCATCCCAATTTCAGACTTTCAAAGAATGCATAAGGATATTCTTGTAACCTTAGTATCCATAATAGGTGCGTGTCTAACTATCTCTAATTGGTCCTAGGGTGGTAGACCCTAGGACAGCCTGGTTACAGACAGACAGACGGACATTGGAGTCTTAGTAATAGGATCCCGTTTTTACCCTTTTGGTACGGAACCCTAAAAAAATCATGTTCTTTATACCTTAAAACATTTAACGTACAACGTTACGTGTGAAGGACTAAAGGAACAACGTAAACTAAGTAACAAAGCGGTTTGTAAAGGAAACATATTGTTTAATTTATATCTTTGTTTTACACGGAAACACATCCTTTGTGTGTTTTCAAATACTGTATGAATATTACAAAATTATTTGAGTGACAAGCCGTGTGCCCGATGATATTTCCTATCAGGGGCCTAAGGCTCAATTTATAATGCATTTTATGTCAATTGTATAACGTACAAACTAAATAGGAGCCAAAAAAAGGTCGCGCGTCTTCCGGGGAATCCTCGCGCATTCTCGAGAATTCCGGCAGTAATAAGCTCGTAATACGAGCTTGTCAATGTCTAACGTATAAACTAGATACTATCTAGTTTATACGTTAGTTAGACAATTGACATAAAGTTAATTTTGCTATGTATAATATCGCTACAAAAACTCGCTTCTATTCAATTCCGCGGCGGTGTAAATTGAGCCTAAAGGGATGACATAACTTCATGCCTATATTTCACAAGGGTTGGTCAGAGGTGAAGGAACAGTCAACAAAAGAGATAAGTATGCAGGGTCGTCGGATATAGTTGAAGTGTAGCAAGAAACCGATGGATGCTTTCGAATGAAATTCAGTTTGATAAATAAACTGTTTGTTTTTTATTAATTAAATAAAATTTTATCCGAAAACATCAATACGTTTCTTACATAAACTTCAACTATATCCGACGACCCTGCATAATTATCTCTTTTGTTTACTGTACATAGTAGACACACCTGTCGCCACACAACCGACCAAACATCGAAATTTCGGACTGCTACTGAGAAATTCCATATGGAAAAACTCAATAAGACTGCCAGACCTGGGAATCCAACCCAGGACCTCATGCTGAGCAGTAGAGCTTGCGACCACTAGACTACCAAGGCAGCCTAAGGGTTAAAGACCACTACTTTCCAGAGCCCGCTGTGAAAAAAATCTTTAAATACCACTGGCCTGTATGGCTGACGAACGTGTTTAATAAATATGGAGACAATTGGGAATGTTTTCTTTCTCAGTATTTAAAACCGCGTAAAGTATCGCAAATGTTGACGCAATCGACAAATTGTTTCTCACACAACAAAGCTCAAGTTCACAGTAATTGGACTCAATCGAGGTATATACCTGATTGTTCGAACTCTCTCATGTATTCTGACGACATTCATATTAACCTTATCAGTATAAATGTCGTCAGAAATGTAGGGGCTAGTAGTCAAGTAAAAACAGCCGCACGGGTCGATAGATCAGCACCCTAATTGCGTAACACACAATCAATCTCAATTTGAATCATTTTGAAGGACATTGCTAATCCATTGCTTCATCAGTATATGTTCAAAAAATGTGTCATGTGTATGCTCAACAACGTAAATAACGCAATGAATGTTGTTGAACTGTCAAAATGAAACGGATTCCGATTGATCGTGTGTTACGCAATTAAGGTGCATGTTATATGTATACGATTGCCACGAGCATGGATCGTTGATCATCTTTACATACCGAGATACCTTCCGTGCACGTTAAGCCGTTGGTCCCGGCTGTCATTCGTGGATTTTTGACAGTCGTTACGGGTCGTTGGAAGCCCGGTAGTCTGACATTACAACCAGTTTTACCAAGGGGTATTGTGTTACCCATTTAGTAGGTCGTGGAGGTCTGATAGAAAGTCGCTCCATGTAAAAAAGCTAAAGTATACCCGTAGTATTCAGCTGTATCCACTTTGACTGGAAGCGGACTCCAACGTAATTGGGAAAAGGCTAGGCAGATGATTCATATTAACCTTGTCGACATGGGTGGTGAGTGATTACAACATTACATCTTCGGGTCATGGGATGCTACTAATTAAGGACGAGGAGAACATTCCAAAATGTCCTCATATGGGCACAAGAATTAACAGGTGTTATAAAATACTGCGTGAGTTTTAAAAGTAATATATGTTTTTTTTTGTTTTGTAATTATTGATATTGGCTACGTAGATGTAAACTGTCTTGAGAACGGAGGTCATAATTACAGCTACAGCGGGCACAAAGTACTTATCTGCCAGCACAACACGTAATTTCGGTGGTTAACTCAACGTTCGAAGGTCGTAGAAGAGGAATATTTTTTTATATGTGTACATCCGTGTGCTTCCGGACGTCCCCTCATAGCTCATACATAAAGTACTTGACTGATTTTGACACATGTGTTGTCATTTGATCCGTTCAATCATTCTGATATCCCGTGTGTCAAGGGCATCGTTTTCCGTACTACTTTTCATTGGGATATGTATAAGTGAATTTTGTATTTAAATAAACGAAAGTAGAATAAATGCTGTGGAAATGCCTTCCTCATGAAGCATGTGTGGTGTCGCTGTGAATGTTAGGCTGAGGAATGATGTGCTAAGACAACGGTGCGGTTTAAATGAAGACGTAATGACAAAGATTGAAGAGCGTATGCTTAGATGGTTTGGTTGTGTTGAGAAGATGAATGAAAGGCGACTAACAGAAGGTAGATGTGAGTGGAAGCGCCGGAAGGGGCCCTAGGAGGACATATACCTTATTGGTGATGATCTTCGGAAAGGTCAGGTGCGTAGAACTCGCCACCGGCGTGCGTGTACAACCAGATGTATGAACGTAAACGTGGCAAAAGGAGTACGTAAGGATCGAAGCAGGTGGCGTTCTGTAGTTTCTGCCTACTCCCATGGGAAAAAGGCGTAAGTTTATGTATGTGTATTTTAACGAAATTGTTCTACATGTAGAAAGGAAGCAAAGTATACTTTGTGGAAACTAGATTGTTGAACTACAAAGAAGTTTATTACGCCTTAAAGCGTTTTTATCGCTTAAATATTAAAGCCACAAAGTCTTTGTACTCATATAAAAATAAATTGTGCAAATATCCCTTTCATTCTTCAAAACATGTGCCTGTGTGAGGTCAATGTACGAAATCGCTGGCAAAGTGGGCGTGTCTGTGCGTAACGGTTATCGAATTATTCATAGATGCTCTCTAGACCTAGCTACAAATATAAATATAAGCATTATCGGAAGCTGCCTGTTGAATCGGAAAATGTTTTTGCGAGACTTTTTGTGACTTAGTGGTAAATTAAAAAGTAACTGGAAAATATAAAGGGAAAGAGCGCGTATAACCGTGGACTATGGTGTGGAGAAAAATGGCTCATATATAGCAGTGAATGGTGGAAGAAGAACTAGAATTACAAAGGAAGAAGAATAGTAAGGATCATCTGAGGAAAACCTGATCGCAAAGACGAAAGAGTAAGGAAGGTCGAGACGAAAAAGCTACAGAAGCAAAACCAAGAACTAGTCTTCAATAGAGATGGTGATAAAAATGAAATTGTAGAAAAATCTGAAACCCATAATGATAGTTCATTACATTTTACTTATCGAAACTTACATAACATCGCGCCTATATTTCTCGAAGGGTAAGGAGGCAGAGGTGTCCCTATAATACACTCATATTTCGCTAGTTAGGTTTAAGCCCCATGTCATAGGGGGCAAGCCGCGACTGAGAAATTACAACAACAGATGAACAAATCAATGAATCAATCAACTGTTTAATAACGAATACAATAGCCTTATCTTACATAATAATTGCATGATTCATACATGAGTGTTAAGTTTTGAAACAAATGCAAGACGCTCTAAAAGTAGATGATCTAACACTAAGTTAAACGTACTTGAACTAGATATTATATTGTATGCGGTTGCAAGACTTACTAACTCATCATACTAGGAGTCATATAAAAGTATCTACATGATTTTTTTTATTATATGTTGCCTAGCACGTGATGTTATATAAAAAAATCCTCTTTATTTAATTACAAGTGATATATGCGAAAACGAGGTCATGAGATAATCAAATTAGACAGTCATTTAGCTGCAATTAAAACACTGTTTTAAATATTACGTAGTACATATTATATTTATTATAAGTAGTATTTGAATGATATCAGCTACACTGCCATATTATTTTAATTGTAAATATACCAAAAATATCGTTGCTGAGATACGGATTTCGTTAGAATTTCCCAAATATTCTCTGTAACGTTTTCCATATCATTAGGTCCTTAGATCTTATAAATTAAAGGCTAGAAAGTTAGCTATAACCAATAGTAGAGCTGTACCTTGAGACCATGTCTTGGTTGAAGACGAAACAGGTCGCGTCTCTAGCATTCACACCACGCACGGCCGCAGGGAGTACCGTAAGGTCGGTATTACATTTGTAAATTACTGAGTAATACAAAGACAAACGTATGGAAGGACCACTTTGTACAATAATTTGGAAGTGAACAAGCTTGCATAGAAGCTGCAGAAGCGGACGAGCCCAAAATTATGTCCGTTCACCAGCACCCCAATTGCGTCGATCACAATCTGAATCATTTTGAATGATAATCCTAACCGTTTGCTTCATATTTTTGAAAAATGTGTCTGCTCAACAACGTAAATAACACAATGAATGTTGCAGAACTGTCAAAATAAAACCCATTGCTACTGTTGGTGTGTTAAGCAATATCCCCGCAGCACCCTTGATGATCTGAACAACGTCTTTGACGCCGCAATAAACATGGCCACCTACTGGGACCAAACAATATAGAAAACGTAGTTGAAGGAGAGAGAACTACATACATACAGTCAGACAGATCCGACATACTCGTAGTTGGGAAAAGGCAAGGCAGATGATAATGGTTAATTTCGTCGACACGAAAAGTAGAAGAATGGACAATCTCAACAACTACATACATACTGCCATTGGGAGTTACTATTGTACGTTGTTGATTTTATTCGTCGTTTGTTTATTTGTAAAGGCTGATACTTAGGGCTGATTTTTCCAACGCCAGATAATTTTATCCGAGGAATCATTTTGAATTTTTGACAGTTCTTCCATACAAAATCTGTCAGACGCCAATTTTATTCCACGCATAAAAATTATCTGTCTATTGAAAAATCAGTCCTTAATTAGATTGTTACGTTAGCATAAGAATCATTTAGGAATAAGAATAATTTATTTCCAGAAAATGTAGGTGTTACCAAAGTTGGTGGTTTAATTTACAGTCCATATTTCCCCTGTTTAGGGCATGCAAATTAATTAAACTTCTGCGCATTGTTCTGCGGTACATCTCGAAGTAATGCGGACTTCTGCGTATAAGGACCTCGAAATCCGAGTCCTACAAAGTAATTGTAATAGATTCGCTTTGAACCTACAATGGTACCCTCCGGTCTATTTAAAAATAAAATAAAATATTAAAATTCTATTCTATTTTATTCTAGAATCGGTAAAATATATCTTTTTACCATGTTTTTTGAAAGACGTGATCATGACACTTTCAAAATTCAAGGTTATATTAAGGTTATATAATATTATAAAAGGAATACAACAATATCAACACGTTTTTACTTTAAACTAAATTCCCTGTTCAAAAATCAAATCCCCGACGCGTAATGTCGTAAAAAATTATGAAAATTATTACTATAATATCTTGATCTTGATGCACGAGATTTTTTGGTACGACTTTTGGTCATTGTCCTTTTACACGGACGAAGTCGCGGGCAGGAGCTAGTTACTTTAAAGAGGATTTGATCAGTACGACCTCATAGGGGTAGAAACTGTTGGACTTGTCCTCGTTTGTGCATTATCTATGTGAAACTCTCTAGGAAACCGTTACCGGACTTTCTGCTGCAGAGCTGAGTTTCAATTTTATAGCCTCAGTAATTATGATTGCCTTTACAAGTACAGTCGGCATAGAAGCTGTAAAGCGTGGTTACGCCAATTACTTCGGGCTATGATTATTTTATACGTAGGTACAGACGCCGCCAGCACATCAAGCTTCTACATTCTGTCAAATTTATTTAATAGATTTTCTACTTTATCGCTAAAGCATTAAGGTTCAAGGTTGATTAGGAAAATTTGACAGTTTCGAGTAGCTTGATGAGCTGGCGTCTGTACGAGAGGACGTTGGCCAGACAAGTGAGGAACGGTGAAAACATATGACTATTTTAATGTATCTGCAATTTGCAGAACTGTCTCTGTGTGTTTTCGAAGTTTTACGTCAGATTTTTATTTCTATTTTGCCCTCACGTCATTTTAAGCTTCTAGCATGAAGCTGCATGTGTTGTTTGATGTAATAAATGAGTTTTAAATATTATATGAAATTTATTTGTAAGAAAATATAAAAAGAAATGAGTTTTCGAGACAATGAACAATAAATGACATTTTAAAGATTATGATGTCAACGACCGTTTACGATAACAATATCTACGATAAGGTAAACATAATGTTAAATGAAAGGCATTTGAATTAAGTACTTAAGTCCTAAGAAAGTTCACATAATTAACATAGGTAGGTAGGTACGTTGAAAACTCAGCCTTCGGTATAAAAGGAACCCTTGAGCAAATTTCATGTTTCTAAACCCAGAATTTAAAATTTATATTACATAGATGATAGGTAAATGAAACTGAAGTGGCAGTGGCCTGGCCATGTCTGTCGAAGGACCGATGGCCGCTGGAGCCGACGAGTCCGAGTCAATCTGAATCACTTTGAAGGATATTGCTAATACATTGCTTCATATGTTCGAAAACGTGTTTGATCAACAACGTGAACGACGCAATGAATGTTGTTGAACTGTCAAAATGTAACCCATCGCTACTGATAGTGTGCCCGCGTATCGGCAAACGTATATAGTGTGGGACGCCCCCCAGCTAGATGGACGGATGACCTAAAGAAGGTGGTTGGGGTAAACTGGATGCGAAATGGACTGGGCGTTGTGGCGCAGTCTGGGAGAGGCCTATGTCCAGCTGTGGACTGCGATAAGCTGAGTTGATTGGTAAAGGAACGAGTTTGACTCTTTTCTGCGTGCTTGGTATGAATGCTAGAGAAGCGACCTGTTTCGTATTGAAGCCTAGGATAAGCGTCAAGGTACAGCTCTACTGCTCGTCCGCTCTGCATTGGTTTGGCACCAGAGGGCAGCGAATATACAGTAAGTATGGATAAGTGGGAGCAATGAAAGACCTTTACCCTGTGGTGGTGGTCACTAAGGACTTGCAAAATATTTTGCATTGTATCAAAAGACAAAGAAAGTACCTACATACTATATACCTACATAAACTGCAAAATTTGAACGAAATGAACGTGCCGGTTAGGAACCGTTATCAGGCATTAATATTGTGAAACAACTAAAAGGTATTTTTGGACTATGTACACTTGTTGGATTTTCAAAGATCAATCACCGTCTGTCTTAAGATAAAAGAATAGATTCTTGCATGTAGGTAGTAGGTATAGACGACGACATATCAAGCTATAAATGTCCAGTTTTAGCTGACCTCGCATTCTATAGGCTTTTCGTACAATGAGAAGTCAGCTTATACTGGTTACGTATTACTTGATATTTTGTAGCCCCACCCACCTATTAATCTAAATTAAAAATATTAATCCCACAGATAACCTAAGTGTTACATCCTATTATGTTGCTACCTAGGTCCGGCAGGTTATTTCCATGTTTTAACAAGTACCTTCACCGTTTTGAGAACAGTGGTGATGAAATAATTTACACAAAGTAAAGCGCCTGTCTGGGTTCGAATCTACGAGCTACGACTCGTAAGTCGAGGCAGTTACCACTGGGACACCACTGCTCTTTCGCGAAGGAAAACATTGTGAGGCAACCTACAATCCTAGAACCAATAATTTTAAGACATGTGACGTCTACCGACCCGCGTGATGGATTACGGCCCTCTCCCTCTCACCGAGAGGAGGCCTGTGTCCCAGCAGTGGGAACATTATAGGCTGATTAT
Organism: Apamea crenata; assembly: GCA_949629185.1. NCBI lineage: Eukaryota > Metazoa > Arthropoda > Insecta > Lepidoptera > Noctuidae > Apamea > Apamea crenata. The sequence continues at coordinate 4,776,103 of OX451375.1, forward strand.
GTTATGTTCATATGTAATAAGTACCTAGGTACCTTTGTACCGAAAGTCATTTCTTATCACAAGGAGAAATGTATGTATTAATTATAATTACTGATATAAGCACGAATTAAGATTAGGATTTCAGGACGAAGCTGTCATGCATGCCTCTAAATACTGATACTTATCTTGAGTAAAATCAATCAATGATTTAGCAAAAAAAAAAACAAGATAAACAGCTTAAAAAGTACAGGAGGTCCGTGTTTTAGTATTCTAGAACACGGACCTCCTGTACCTTTTAAGCTGTTTATCTTGTTTTTTTTCTAAACTTTAATTATCTTCCCTATCGTGTTTTGAAAAATTCATAATTAGATATATGAAGGTAATTAAAATGATTCAATTTTATTGTTATCTTTTTGAACTTGAATAATTCTTAATGCACTTGAATTTATATTAATTATCTGTTTATTTGAGATTCTTATTTATTATTAATTAATTATACAATCACATACTGTAAACTGAAACATGTGTGTAAAAGTTGTTTTCAGGAAAAAAATAAAATATAAAAGAAACAAAGATTGAGGGTTTTTATAGCGCTCTCTAACGAGTCTGATACTAAATTTAATTTCATAATCACATACAATTAAGAAAACATTAAATTTTTTCAAACCTCATTTTGGTTAAATAATTTGATCAAGCAGTCATTCCTATGTAATTATGTCACGTATGTATAGAAAAACTAGACGGTAGTATATAAACTAGAGTCACTGACCTACACCGAATCGTAGCCAATCATACTAAGGAAATATTCGGCAAAAGGAAGTACGGCAGACGTTAGTTACACGTAGAACGTAGATTGTTTTTGGATTTTATGAATAAGTAATTGAACTGCCTCGATGGACTAGTGGTCAGGAGTGGCACTGCTGAGCATGTGGTCTATATAGCACCCTAATTGTGAAACACACAAATAAATCTCAATCTGAATCATTTTGAAGGACATTGCTAATCCATTGCTTCATATGTTCGAAAAAATTGTCTGTAATGAATGTTGTTGAACTGTCAAAATGAAAAGCAATTGCCACTGATACTGTGTTACGCAATTACCCCGCTGGGTTTTATTCCCGGGTTGGGCAGTGGCAGTTCCTGATGGAAAACCCATTAAGGGTTCTCCATCAGGAATTTCTCAGTAGCAGCCCGGAGTCTGCATTTCCCCCTTTACAACATAACTGGCAGAAATGTGTGTCTACTATAGGTGCACGTTACATGTTAATTGAGAAAAACTCGACTGCATTAAAAGTCGAATTGAGAGAATAAATAAATAATGTTTTTATATCTGCACCCTAATTTCGTAAAGCACTATCAATCACAATCTGAATCATTCTGTAGGGTATTCCTAATCCATTGTTTCACATGTTCGAAAAATTTGTCTGTTCAACCACATAAATAATTAAATGAATATTGTTGAATTTCAAAATGAAAACGATGGCTACTGATGGTAACGTACACGTTTTAGAAGTGATAAGTTGTTCACTAGCAAATAAATGCCACATATATTATGCTCTTTTATCTTCTCATACAAACCATTGGAAACATGAAATTGTTAATGGATCACTCAAATTCACTATATCGCCATTCTCTTCTCTACAGACAGGCTTAAAGAAGATGTGACATACAGTATGCAAATTATAAATTAACTGCTTATCAAACAGATACATTTGAAAAACTTCCAATAAAAATCAGTTTATCTTAAAGAAACCGATACAATACAATAACTAAACACGTGCAATATTTGGCCCAAAACAATACTATCGGTTGTGCAAAGTTCGATTATAAAGAACTGAAACATCCGTTTGTAATAGAGGCCGTAGTCAGAGATACTTCAGAGCGTTCGCGAAACAATATGTATAATGAGCCTATAATGTTTCCATTGCTGGGACACAGGCCTCCTCTTTGTGAGAGGGAGTGGGCCGTAATTCACCACGCGGGCCCAGTGCGGATTGGTAGATATCACATGGCTTCGAATTTTTAGTTCTGTGTGTTTCCCTTCACCGTTTTGAGAGCAGTAGTGATGAAATAATTTACACAAAGTAAAGCGCCTGTCTGGGTTCGAACGCACGGCCTGATTATATAATATGATATAAATAATAACATAGAAAATATTAACAGGTGTGTGTGACGAATATGGAAACGTTTATGAATGTCTACAACTTGATATCAGCTTTCCTATAGACTCTACTGATGTAGGAAAACGGAAGAAAAGAAAGACAACGAATGTCATAAACATCAATAGCTGGCAACATCAAATTAATAATGGTGATATCATAATGGTGATGGTACAGACGCCATGCCAGCACATCAAGCTACTACAATCTGTCAAATTTCTTTAATAGTTTTTCAACTTTATCGCTAAAGCATTAAGGTTCAAGAATTATTGGGAAAATTTGACAGTTTCGGGATTTACATTAAAGAATTGAACTTGTTATAAAAATGTAAAAAGAAGAAACAAGCAAGACATCCAAGCGTCAAATGCTTAATATCAAGAAGGAAGGTGATCGACATTGGTGGTGCAAGTAAAGGTAGAAGAAGCAAACCTTCAAAGGTTGGAAGGAAAAGATTGTGGAATGGTGATCATGACGATCCAAAAAGCAGAGATACACGGTTTCAGACAAAACCCTGGAGATTACGGGTAGCATTATATGTAAATAACCGAAAACCGATCTATGAGCAATGCTTTTCTCCAGCAGCAGATACCATCGCACAGCTTTTAAAGACAGGTGGATGATTCAGCCAATTATACGACTCATTGGAAGCTGAAAGGATGGATTCAATTATGGTTCGACGTCATTCGTTTAAAAGATTTTCGAGGTACAGCAGTATAAATGTTGATAACACCTGTGCCAGCAAGACATCTACTATATAGGTTTTTGGTACTTAATGCATGAAAACTTATCAGACAGATTAACTTTTTGTGACGACAGCAACGTCGTCATATAAAACTGATTTTTATTTCTTTTCTTATACTGCTGAGAATGAGGTCTTGGGTTTAATTGCATGGTCGGGCAAATTCTTATTGTGCGAAATGTGGGTGTACTACTACTAGGTACAGCTTTGCCTAACCTTTCGGGAAATACAGGTTTGATATTAAGTGTTGTTCTTAGTCCAATGTCCAAAACAAATTATTGTTTAAACTTATTTCCGCAAGCCACACGTTGTCGCTTATTTTAAGCCAGGTCAAAGTACAAGTCCAAGTTTTTATGATTAGTCTATGCAAAAAAATACGTAAGTTTAATGTCGGATATTATTTCATTTACCATCACAGAATAGCATTTTCTTGCTCAAAATACTAAAACAGCGTAAGTTGGATGGCGACACATTCATCATCATCATTATTATGTAGCCCAAAGACGTCCACTGCTGGAAATAGGAATCACCGCCACTTTGACCGGTTCTGTGCTTCTCGCATTCCTGCGGCCTTCATAAGGTCATCGTTACACCTTTTAGGAGGCCTTCCAACGCTACGTCTACCAGTACGCGGTTACCACTCCAAAATCTTTCTGTTCTGTTTGTTCTGGAAGCAATGTGCTCTGCCCACTGCCACTTTAATTTTGGCAATTCTTCAGGCTATGACACATTATTCTCCCAAAATCGTTATAGGGGTCTTTAAAGAGTGCTGTATATGGCCACTGGGCAGTTATCGAAATGCATTTAGTTTGTAATTAAGTGTCGAGTCCTTTTATGAGATGACGTAACCTTTCAGCGAGTGTTTTATCGCCCACGACTTTCTTTTCCAACCAAAACAAAAGTAATATCAATGAAATCACAGTTTCACACTTAAGCAGGTCAGGTGTAACGATACAATTCATGTACCCAATAGTGTCATTTAAATTCAGCGTCAAACGTTACACATAAAACAAATTCTAGGTCAAGAAGTCGGATAACCTTTAACTAAAATAGATTCACAGCGAGTATTTGTTCCGGCCGAACACAGGGACGACACAGTTCCCTTTATTAACCTCGCGTAATTACAAGACAATTGGCATCTTGATGATCATCATTGTAAACAGTTGCAAACAGGCGAGTCAGGGAACTGTGACAAGAAAAATGTCGCACATTTTGTATGAGAGATTCGTCAAATTCTGCGACATATGTCACTAAAGTACGTGATTGGACTCCCTATGGATCTAGAAGTCTACTCATTTGCATATACGTCATCAAGCTAGCGTTATCCAAGTCTATGACTTTAGTAGTTGGAGATGGGACGGCTAAGATGATCTTACTAAGAAAGTCTAGTGGGAAACCGATGCAGCTAAATATTAGCAGCTTCAAATTGAAACAGCAATCTTTGATACTTGGGAGAGGAGATACAATGGCAGTATACTTCTAGATTGCATCTACGAATACTCAGAAAGATTCTGTCACCATCTTTTGTTGCCCTTATAAGATCATCAATTCACAAATCTATTAGGATTTTGTTTTCTTTTAATATAATGTATATTGTGCATTGTCCTGTACAAGTAATTGAGAAAATACCATCAACGATATGACCATCAGAAGAATACTGACCCACATGGTCTAAGGTTGTAAAATGACTCGTCGAAGGAAAAGTCCTTCGTAATGTATAATATGTGTCAATGCGTCCTTACTCGGACATGCATACGATTACATTGTAGTTGATCCATTGATAGCATGGCCCTTTCCGGTTCTGTGATGCAGGACGCTAGTCCGATTAGCATTTTTAGGTCGGAAAACGACATGTTCAGCCTATACTGCACCCTAATTGCGTAAACCATTATCAATCATAATCTGAATTATTTTGAAGGATATTGCTTATCCATTGCTTTATATGTTCGAAAAATTTGTCTGCTCAACAACGTAAATAACGCAATAAAAGTGTTGAGCTGCTGAAATTAAAGCCTTTGTTACTGATAGTGTGTTACGTAACTACCCCGCCGAACCTAGTGATGGGACTCAAGGCCTCTTCTCTGTGAGAGGGAATGTGCAGTTAATCATCAGGCTGTAGTGCCAGTTCGTTCCAAGTTTGTAGACGGCCCAAGTCTTCATATTGTTCTTTTAATCTAGGAGTACCGGTTTTCTCACAAGATTTTTCGTACACTGTGGTAATTAGAGCCTTATTAACATATTCATATATAAAAACAACCTTCAATTGTTCAGATGCTGCCATGTTACATGAGACACAAAGAATCAATTTTGTTGTTCATTTTCACAAAAGTATTCACACATGCAGAATTATAGATAAAAATCAACTGCAAGTGCATATCATTGTCAAACCCTGTATATTCCAAGTCACATACGAAATGCTTGCTAGCATTATCAGCCAATAATGTTCCCACTGCTGGGACCGTTTTGAGAGCAGTGGTTATGAAATTAAATACACAAAGGTGCTATATAATATCATATAACAAGTTTTGTTTACCCCCACAAACCTGATTCTTTCATCTACATAATTGTGTTAGTAGCACAAAAGATACCAATATCAACTCAACCTACTAAGTATAATGCGTAGTTCGTGTTTTTCCATATGGAAGATTGAACAAAAAAAAAGTGCGGAAGACATTGCTCTTTGCGCCGGGCGCGATAGTGGTAACGAACTTTAGACTTTTTACTGCGTATTTTATTAATCCACATGGAAGTCTTTGTTTACCGTATTGTTTTCTTTTATGTACAGTATATAAAAATAACACACAGTCAGACATTTTTTATAAAGGAGCAAATAAATGAAGGCTTTTGAAATCAGTATGACTCACGAAACAAGGCAAGGCAGTCCAATAAGTCAATCAATCTACCTAACCTTTTCAACCATGTTGGGGTTGGCTTCCAGTCTAACCGGATGCAGCTGGATACCAGTATTTTACATGGAGCGACTGCCTATCTGGCCTCCACAACCTAGTTACTGGGTAATACGATACCCCTTGGTAAGACTGGTTGTCAGACTTCCGGGCTTCTGACGACCCGTAACGACAGCCAAAGATCCAGGAATGACAGCCGGGACCAACGGCTTAACGTGCTTTTCGAGGTACGGAGAGGTCTTGATATGTAAAGAAGGTCACCCCTCTACGGACCAATGGCGGCAAGTGTAGCTTAACCTGATCGATCGACCCGTGCAGCCACGAGGCACGAGCCCCTCAAGGCGGTCTAATAAGTGAAGCTATATAACAGCCTACAGTGGCGCCGATTCCCTTGTTCACCGACTAAACTAAATTTAAGTCAGTGCATCTTTTTCTTTCTATTTCATTAAGAAAAGGACAGAAGATAAATATTAGTTTAGTCCTGTCAAATTAGTCAGCGCCTGACGTAAATTGACGTATTTTAAGTCGCCGTGTTTATAATCACGTCTAAACTGTCTATGGAGTATCTTAATTTGACAGGACTAAACTAATATTTTATCTTCTGTCCTTTTCTTAATGAAATAGAGAGAAAAAGATGCACTGAACTTAAATTTAGTTTAGTTTGTAGACAAGGGAATCGGCGCCAGTGTCTGATATTCGTGATCTATTCAGAAAAGCATAAAAACAAACGGTTAACGAACCCTAGAAGAGATCCGGCTCGAAGAACCAAATATCTTGTTAAAATTTTACCTGTGCTTTAAATACTAGGTATTTTATAAAATAAGTATTTACTCCTATAATAAAATAACCTTCATTACATTGTTGTTATGATAGCATATTGTAATTATATGATAATGGTAATGTTAACAATACTAAATTGCACTTTTTTCAGTCTTCGATAGTATCATTTTGTGTTAAACACGCAAAAAACAATATCGAAGTAACACTTTTTCAAATACAACTTGAAATGCGCTGTTTAAAAAAAAAAGCAATCTTGTAAGTTAATAATTAATAAACTTTAAGTAAGCAATTAATAATCTTTTACATCATTTGAAGTGTCTGAAGAATTCATTAAAACTGTAGGAAATTTCTAGATGTTTCAGTATTACAAAATAAACAGTCGCGATTTAAAATATTCGGCTCAAGGCTCCAGCTAAAGGTAAATAGATGTACATAAAGTAAGTACAATTATGTATACTAACATTTAGAGAAATGTATGAAACTTTTTTGCTCAAAGGCTTGAAAACATGGCTCTATGAAAATAAATATTATTGTAGTATTTCGCACAGCATTAAAAGGATGTTGGATCATTCAACCGCCATACCAAACTAATCTACGTGGTCCTCCCATGATCTGACCAAGATCATGTCTGGACTTTAAAAGAGACTGCGAGTCTGTGACCCCCAGTTTGTTTCGATGTTTTTTCTCAGAGTAGTCAGATAGACATAATTTCACATACGCCATATTTATTAGAACACCGTCCTCATCTAGTTTTAAAAACATCATTGACGTGTAAAGTTTTCGTATAAAACTACATACTTACAGAAAAATAAATCGTTATCAGTAGTCATTGACTAAGGTCTCAGCTAGACATGATAAGATTCAGAATGTCTTTAAAGCCTTTAAATCAAATGAACTTACCCTGGAAACAGGTGCACATCTTCCACAAGCCAGTCCCGCTGGCGGTCTCGTCTGTGGTTCAGGAGCTGGCACTATTGGTCCTTCCTTTATTCTGAACAGCGATGATCTGCGACACTGTTGAAATAATGGTTTGGTAATTAAATTTTCATGATTCCGTCTAAACCGAAGGAAACGGGGTTCGCGAAAGAAGGAAGGAGCGGTGGGAGACCTTTGCCCAGGAATGTGACAGCACAGGCCAACATAAAAACACAAAATACATACAACAGTAATTGATTGTTGTAGCACTAAAAACAGTTGTCCGGTATGATAAATCAATCAGTAGATATCTAACAAGGTAGCGCCATTCAAGCAGAATAATTAAATTGTATCAAGAGGATGCAAACATTTTCCTGCCATTAACAAACTGCTCTGCTGTTGCTAACAAGCCGCTGCCGGGTCTCTATCTATAAAAATATTACACAATAACACCCCGTCGTTTTGCGTCGGAGGTTAAAAAGACATTGCAGACTTAAATTTAAAAGGAGTGGAAGAGCCTCCCATCCTCTAAAAAGAACGACCTCCGTACCAGAATAAAACTCATCAATTACACTCGAGAGCAATGAATCCGGGTCACTTGAAGAATCCTAAAAATCTCGGAAAATAAAAATGCTAGGTTAATGCAATAAATTGTATTTAATAGACAATGTAATACTCCTTAAATGAAGTTATTAAAACTTCTTAGTTATTGTAAAGTTATATCATAAAAAAATCAAATTTGAAAAAGGGCCACTTTCGAAGATGGAACTACGAAATTACAGCATTTGGTTTTGCTTTTGTTTGTAATCTGTCATTTATGTGGGTACATAAACCATGTTGATAGTGCTCTATATTCATTATTCAAGCTGAAATTATGTCGCTTACGCCTGAAGAATGCACCAGAATACTTACAATGCTGGAAACCGGCCGGAGTCAGCGCGATACAGCCAGGACTGTCGGTGTGTCGCTGTCAACAGTACAAAGAGTTCTCCGACGTTACGAAGAAACTGGTTCTAACCTACGCAGACCAGGAACGGGCAGAACCAGGTGTACCACAGCACGAGAAGACCGATACTTGGTGAACACCATGCTTCGAAATCGCTTTCTCACAGGAACTGAACTCACAAATCAGTTTCGACGCCTCGGAGGAAGTAACCCAAGTGCATGGACAGTGAGACGTCGGCTTGCTGAATCTAACTTAAAACCCCTTAGACCTGCAAACGGCCCTAAACTGGAGCGTGGGCATCGTATTTCAAGACTAAGATATGCCCAGAGCCACGTAAATTGGAGTATTGAAGATTGGTCAAAAGTTATGTTCTCCGACGAATCAAAATTTATGCTCTACAAGCACGATGGAAGACACAGAGTGTATCGAAGACCAGGGGAAAGATTCAAGCAAGCATGCATCGAAGAAAAAGTAGCCTACGGTGGTGGGTCTGTACTTGTGTGGGCCGGAATTTCTTCTGAAAGTCGCACAGAGCTGGTGATCATAGAAAACGGCTCTTTAACTAGCGTAAGATATGTGGAAGAAATCCTCAATGATCACGTTGGTCCATTTATGGTCAATTTAGGTGAGGATGCTATATTTATGCATGACAATGCCCGACCTCATACAGGTAGGATTGTGAATGACTACCTTCAAGAGATGAACATTACTCGTATGGAGTGGCCAGCGCGCAGCCCGGATATCAACCCGATCGAGCATGCTTGGGACGAGCTAGGCAGATGCGTAAAACAACGAAACCCTCCCCCAATCACGCTTCGTGAGCTCAAAATTGCTCTCACAGAGGAATGGGAGAATATTCCCCAAAATCGTATAAGGAACTTGGTGTACAGCATGCCAAACCGCGTAAACGCAGTAATGGAAGCACGAGGAGGCAATACGAAGTATTAAAATTCAAGAAAATCGTAATAAAGTTCAAAAATTTCATGTTTCCTATTTTTGTTTTAAGGAGAGATCAGCAGTTTTTTTCTTTATGTAATTTTGTGTTAATAAAATGTATGGTGACTCATATTTTTTTTACTTTCATTTAAGGAGTATTACATTGTCTATTAAATACAATTTATTGCATTAACCTATCATTTTTAGTTTCCGAGATTTTTAACATTTTTTAAGTGACCCGGATTCATTGCTCTCGAGTGTAGTATATTTTCTCATTTGCCCAGCTTAAACAAACATCACGGAGAAAATGATTCATTCTGGTATATTTTTACCAATATACAGCGTACAGCCGAAAACTTTCAAGGAATCAGTGGGAAAAACGTGACTCGTGAAAACCTAATAAACAGTATGACTAAATAATATGCAAATTACCCGACTCATCATTTGTTTATCGTCAAAATGATTGAGTCTGAAGAAATCACTTCTATTTTTACAGAAACCTGAACATGAGAACGTCGCAAACGAAATGTTTTCCGGCTCGGATTAAAGAGGCCAAAAATAAACAACGCTAAAAACCACGTGTAAGAATGTAGGTTAAAAATATAAGTGAGATTTAGAAGATTATTGCTGAATTACTTCGCAATAGTGCCGAAATTGTTGGACTTAAAACGTTTCGTGACGTTAGGCGTCGGTATAACAATGATGACTAATATAACGATGTTACTTCATTCGTAACTAGCGGTTAACGTAACAGATACCTATGTGCACTCAATGACAAAAGTCGTTTATGATTACTGTTGACGATTGCCACACACACTGTGGCAGAAACTGGGACTAAAGATGCAAAAGGCATTACAAGATTTTTTTGATCGAGATATAAGTTGTGATGACAAGATTTTGATATTGCATCAGATCGAATAAATTGCGAATGATGATAACAAAAAAATAGTCGTGGATGGGAATTGTCAAATAGTTAATGGAAAGCATGAGATAGATTATATAGATATGGTAAGCATTGGACAAAAGGGACTTCCAACCTGTGAGTTTATGCTAGCTCTAAATAAAAACAGAAAAGGAACCAGGTGGCCTACTGTCTCAATCCGTCAACGAAGATACGGGTCCATCCTAATGTAGTTCTAAACTTCGGTGTGAGCCCTACAGCCGATTAATTATCTCTTTTGGTCGGGCAAAAACGCATCGGGAGTAGGGACGACTGTCAAATCGTGGTCATTCATTCTTAAAATATTTGTCCGTAGGTGATACGGTGCAGGAATCGCCCGTATCTTTGGCCGAAACTACGAATTTCGTGCTTAGGGAGTAGACTTCCAGTCTTACAAAGGGGTATCGTGTTACCCAGTTACTGGGTTGAAGAGGTCAAATAGGCAGTCGCTCCATGTAAAATACTGGTATTCAGCTGCATCTAGTAAAACTGGGAAACCGACCCTAATCAACATAGTTCAGGAAAGGCTTGGTAGAATAAGAGAAAAGGAACCAGCAGTTTTAGATCAGAGTAAAACCTTCATAGGGAATAAGAAAATAATATTATTTAGTATGTCCTACGTAGCTGGAAATGATGTTTACTTGAGTAGTAACATGACACGATTAATGCCTTAGAGTGTTAATACAATTTTGTCACGGATATCATTACATTACGTGATTTGACAATTTAGCTACTGTATGTTTTACTTCGAATGTAAGAAAACAAGTTTTGATAAGCAACGAGTTTTTAGTATATCATTACAACAAAGGAAAGCGGAAATTATGAAATGAATACCAATACCCTACAGGCTCGTGTGATTGCTTGAACGGAAGCAGTTAATCAAACATCTTTAATGGTAACTTTATCTAAAGACTGTTACGAATCAAAGTAAGAGAGGAATGAAATCAGGTGTAGAATTTGGTCCTCGTAAGTGGACCAGGTTTGTGTCCCAGCAGTGGGAACGTTGTAGGCTGATTATGCTATCATACCAAGTGGACCAGGGAAGCATGGCACAAAAGGGAGAAGGCCTAACTCAGCAGTGGGTGGAACAAGACTGCCAATGATGATGATGACAATAATGATGAAGTGGATCTAATTAGTCATAGCAAACCTACCAAAGCTATCTAGTAGCAAACGTAGATATAAAAATGGTAGCAAATATCTGATTGGTCATAGATTTAACCCTCCATAAAAAAGGGAACCTAACTAGTATTATTTGTATCCATTGTGATACGGTCAATAACCGATACTTTCAGAATCCTTGACTGACCATACGACTTCTTGGAAGATATTATTAGATGATGGTGATAATAGTAATATAAAAAACAAAAGAAAAGTAACTATAACCTGGAAACTAGTGTCTAGAGTGTAATCGAGAAATAAGTAATGCATGATGTGCTTACCTGTAAGAAATTGGTACACTAGTCTATACGTCTATTGCATGTATCTCGTATCTTCGTATCGTGTATTCAATTGTTGGTGAGCCAAATAAATAATATAAAATAAAATAGAGTGAATAGATTATCTATAAGCAAGCGTCCACGCGCATCAGCGCTTATCATCCATCAGCACTTGAAACAGTGGTTATAGGACGAGCCTGTCAAGTTTGTTTTCTTCTAACAATTGCTGTCTAACTGTTGAGCACATCTATCTATCAAGAAGTATAAAAATAAAACTTACAATGATTTCACTTTCAAACTTGGCATAATGCTCGGATTGTCGTTTGCGTGCGCGCACCGCTTGTCGCAGTGAACTGCTTGTGTCTCTGCCGCACCATCCTCCAACGCGTTCGCCAACCACCTCCAGCATGTCGGCTACGCGGCTGTGGACAAAGAAGAGCTTACATTAGATAAATGGTCCTTTAAGGCAACGGTACAAAACATTTGGTTTTCGACTTCCACGTTGAGTCATTTGACTCCCACAAGTTATGCCACGCCCACAACGGTCAAGCCTTCCATATATTACGGTACTCAAAATTTTTGGATCAACGATTTGATACCAACATCCTTATACATAGAAAGTCGCGACATAATCTATACATATTTTACTATATAAAAATGAATCGCTGAATGTGTTGCTAAGCGCAAATCTCGAGAACAGCTGAACCGATTTCGCTAATTATTTTTTTAGAATATTCCTTGAAGTACGAGGATGGTTCTTACGCAGAGAAAAATTTAAAAAATTGCCTGAAAAAGTCTAAAAACAACACTTTTCTATACTCCCATACAAACGATACAAATTTTGTTTCGGGGTGGGTCGGGAGTACAAGAAATTTCACGCTGACGAAGTCGCGGGCAGAAGCTAGTTTTACTATACATACCGTATAGTAAAACATGTATCGATCATGTTTATTCATTTACATCACCACTTGAGATTTTCTGCGAGGTAATTGCATGAATCACACTTACAATCCGAATGCCATTCATTTTGACAATTCAACAATATTCATTGCATTATTTAAGTTGTCAAACAGTGGGATTTTTCAATCATATGACGCAATGGTTTACAAAATTTCTTCAAGATTCTTCAGATTATAATAGAAAGTGTGTTTCGCAATTGGGGTGCTGTTAAGTTCTACGTTTAATTTTTGAACATCAATAGTGTTAATACCTTTCTAATACTTATGTTGTTTACGTGATTTCTAGATTAAGAAAGACGCGGATCGCTTACCAGTTGGCCTGGCCCCCGGGTCAACCGGTACACTTTTCTAGACTTGCAAAGTCAATAACCCTTATCTCTACTGACTTAACCAGTTAACTTATCATTTTGCGATTATAAGAAAATGAATTCACTGCCACGTGCTGATTAATAATCGCTTCCGAATATTTATCAGTTTTAAATTTATAATCGGTATGCAACATGTGATTTTTCATGATAACGCTCTTTATATTAATATTTGTACTGAAGATAGCGGGAGGTACTGCATGTGCGATTGTGCGTAGGCTTGAAACCTGTATTTTCATATACGTTTGACTACGTCACCCTTTTGTTGTCATGAAGCATTGTTTTCAGGGATGCTTTCTTCACAATCTCAAGGATTAAGGACCAAAGAACCACTATAAGAAAAAAATGTAACTTGCTCTGAAATACAGCCTTGTAGAATTGCAGGTGCCGTACTAAAGGTATGTGCTCGACCCAGTACTCGAAAATGGAAATATCACATTGTACTAGAATCGATCCATCATCACTAACACGACTGTTGTTGCCAATAAGCCAGATATGGTGGTGATGGATCGAAGAGGGGCGCAATGTTTGTTGACATAACCGTCCCACATGATGCGAACCTCATGAAAACTTGGCTCGCGAGGTTGTCGAAATGTGGGATGTGGAGTCAGCGATCATTGTGCCGATAGTCGGGACAGCCGATGGGTTAATAGCCAAGAGCCTCGACCAACACCTGAGGAGGCCCTCGTTGGGCACTGGATCAAGGACTTGATTCGGAAAACGGTACTTCTGGACACGGCTCGCATTGTCAGGAGGTTGCTCTCTCTGGAGCCCTGACCTTAGCTTGGACTCTGTTCCCGATACCGGTAGGCTACTATTTTAATCTTTTTTAATATTTTTTTTTTTTAATATAATTTATATGTAAGTATTTAATTAAATAGGAGAAATAATAAAATAATATTCTGTATTTAAATAATGTTATAAAGGAGATGATATGTAAGCATTTTATGAGTAACTTGTATTCTTACATAATTATCTTCAGTTGCTATATCCCAAACAAATATGTCTAGTAATAACTATTAAAAAAACAAAACATATCAGATGAAGAAGTTCATCTCCACGAATATAAATTATAATATGTCGATCAGCCCTAAGTAAGATATTTGTATAAACAGAACGTCAAAACATTAACATCCAAAAAGAAACAATAGACGGCATAGTTAAAAAACATCAATTTATTTGACCGAGTGTTTTCAAAGACTCCGACATTATATTTTAGATTATTGAGATAAGTAGTACATAATTATGTACATGATCTTCATACACTAAACCAGTATGCTAATGACAATAATAAGGACAAACTAAAAGAAAATCAAACCAAAAGGAACATTCAAGTTTACAATATTTATACAGCTGTTAATCCGGACATCAAAACAAAACAACAAAAACAACAACACAAAACAAAACAACTTGGATCTTATTTCCGATGGAACCGTAATGAACACCGACAACCAAACGGACGTTTACAACCACAAGAATACATTAGGAAAATAACCAGACGACATACACATTTACTTGTTTCAATTTCAGATCGTAAAAAATAAATGGCGTACAACATCAAAAGAACTATAAAGGCTATGGAAATACAAAGAGCTATTTAGCAGATTATGACGAGGAGAGTGTTTTTTTTTTTGTTTCTTTGCAGACTACCTGCCGTATTGTGTCTCCTTTCACTCTAAATCCATCCAAAGGTTGTTTTTAAAAGATCGCTCTCAGCGATAACATTCATTTTCTGTAATATTTATAATGTACTATGGCCAAAACCTATATCTGACCATTTTGAAAACAAAATCCCGTGCACATGATGACCACAGCTGCGTCCGTAAGTAAAACAAAAGAGGATCCTTTTTAGATCGACTAATAATAATTAAGCGCTGCAAGCAGGAATAGTCCTTACTGTAGTCAGATATACATTATGGCGACAGTAGACAATAAAGAATATTCTAATCTATTCTATTTAAATAATAGCACATCGGTGTTAATGGTTGTCTGTGGCGCAGCAGAATAGAACACCCTTTATTATGTACACCATATATTACTCAGGACCACGTCATGACTCATGATCAGTCAGGCTGCGTTGGTCTATATAAACCAACCCAGAGCATTGCTAGGAATAGCAAAAGCATCGCTTGTAAAACATACATCGATGCATTTAATGCTGTTTGGGTAAACGGAATTCGAACAGTTTCATCCCATCCCATATAATAGATATATACAATAACCGAGAACGTTTATTATAGGAACTTCAGTCACTATAAATAACTCATACTCTACCATATGTAAATTACAAGAACCTTTGTTGTTTCTTTCAGTGAATAAATTAAACTTAATGAACCATAACCTCCCTCAAGATACACAATATACATAGATGGCTTGTGGCAAACAGATAATATATATGACACGATAAATAATAACGGAACATTCCTACAACTCTTGAACTGTAATGGCTTATGATAATAGTACATTTATTGATGCTTAACGAATACATTAGTTAACAGTGTTCGTACTTTATCTGTATAGGCTTCGGAATGGCGCGAAAATAATGAATGAAAATATGGACATATAAAAATTCATAGATGGGAACAACTGAAGGTCTCGACGTATGGGATCCTTAGAAAGAGTCTCCTTCTTCACAGTGGATTAAAATGGGATGAAAAAGAAGTCACACAGGAGAAAGAGATGTAGGAGTAGACAGTAATTTGGGATTTTCGAATGTGCTAACACCTGCAAAATTCGTTGATTTCCATGAACTAGATGTATTAGTCAAATATATTAAATATTTCATAAGACAGACTATCTATGGAATATCGCGAAAACATCCGATTTATTTAAATAATCGTCAATATTACAAATATTTCTGTAAACATGATTAACATTTCAATAATCTGTGCCTAATATGCAATTTTTATCAACACTGATTATTTTGATTTTCAATTTTATTTACACAATGAAAAATAAAATGATATCAGCAACTTTGACAATTATCTAAACTCTGATTTTTAATTTGCTAGACTAAAATGACAGCTGTCATCGACCGTTTTTTGTCGACATGGCATTGTTTTGCAACACTCATTTTCACAACGTCACTAGTCTTTTTTCATTATTCAGTGTTTTGTTCAACATGCGTTTCTTTGTTTTTATATCACAAAGTAGACAATGGTTATAAATTAAGTTCGAAGCAGGATTGAGGTCATTAACATCAACCAAGATTTTTATCATTACGAATGTAAGTTGTTTTCATTGTCTAGATTGTTTTCCTATCGTTTTCCTTAAATAAAGATATATCATAATTAATTAACATAAGTAACTTGTTAACAATAACTTTTATTATAATACGCATGACAGATAATTTGGATGTGATGACAGAACATGGAATCA
Organism: Apamea crenata; assembly: GCA_949629185.1. Taxonomy (NCBI): domain Eukaryota; kingdom Metazoa; phylum Arthropoda; class Insecta; order Lepidoptera; family Noctuidae; genus Apamea; species Apamea crenata. Next base: position 4,792,544 of record OX451375.1, read on the forward strand.
ATCTCCAACAGAACATAGGTTGGTTATTGATGATGACACGAACGACAAAAAATAAAGAAAGCTATGTAGTATCAATCAAGGGATGTTACAGTTTCAAATTAAATAGAAATCTATTTTGAAGCATATTTAAACGGTACAAATATATCGTGGAATTACTTTGCATCCTGGAAAACTAAGAAATCTCTCGCAAACTTTATGAAACACATGGATTTACGCGGAATTATAACTATTTGACCACGACGGACCTTTAGATAAACCAATTAGTGCAACCGCAGTAAAGACTGTATCAGTTCATACAGGCAATTATCTCGTTTTTAATTAAATAAATTGTATAGCAGTAAAGACGCTAATCGCTTTGAACGATCGTGGGTAGGTTGCAAGAGAGAGTAGACCAACTTTCGATTAAATATCAATTATTAGAAGTCTGGACCTAAGTATATAGAAAGACATCTATTAAATTGTGTCTATGTAGTAGTTTAGTTAGTTACTGTACATAGTGAACAATTATGTGGAGAAGTAGGATGAAAAGATTGCAAAATTGAAATTAAGTGTAATTAAAAACGGTTTTCGTTGGTTCTTTACGTTACGTTATAACTGCAATTTATTTTAATTTAACAGGTGTAGATACCAACTGACCAAATTCCATTCATTTTAATGAGAACACCGTGTTACTCTTTTGTAAGTTCATTATAATAAATAAGACCAGAATTCATTTCGTTTATTCGAAAAATATATGAAATGAATCAATATTATATCCAGTAACCCAGCCCGTTTTTGAACCCTGACCACGTTTTCGTTATGTATTCATATAACTGTTGATATATGAAGGCTTCTTTCTAGAACATAAGTGTGTATTTTAATTACACTACTTCTATCTTCAACAACGAGGGGGATCTCGGCTCCAATGTCTTATTTAACGTCCTTTTAAGCCGTCAGAGTATCCGAAATACAGGTTCCGCTTGCGTGCATTTGTAACTAAGTATTTAATTACGTAAATTACACAATGTCCTTTAGACTATTGTTTCAATTTTGTATTTATTTACGGCTTCTGAAATTACATCGAATGGTGTAAATTAAGCTCTCCTTTTAAAATTCTGTTTATATTTAATAAGTATTAATTTTGTGTCACAATCGCATACGGCACAATATTTTTTGGTAAAACAAAAATTAAAAGATTCTTATTACACTACAGGTTTAGACTTAAAGCGACAATTAATATGAAAATATTATGAATAATTATTCAGGATGAGACAATTCAGGAAAATGTTCCCGAAAATCAAAAGTTATTGATGAAGAGTACACACCTGGATGTGAAGAACCAGTAGAGAATAGCCGTGAAGATGGCGAGCTCGGCGGCCCCGCTGGCCACCCGCACATGCTCCACCATCGTCCACACGCTTATCATCGTATCCATCTCGCTGCTGTTGTGCACCGACACTACATCACCAGCCGTCCAGTTCCACAACGCACTGACTTCCACTATTTTGGACGAAATCTTCACTAATTATATTTCTCAATTTATAGATTTCACTAAAAACCTCGGAGATTTACGCAACTAATCTTTATCGAGTTCTAGAAATATATTAAATTATCGATTTCAATTTCTTTGCGACCGGTGGTAATACGTGTTACCTCCTCGAAAGTCGGAATTGTATTGATAGTGTCGCCGTGCAGATGTCACAATGTGCACTCCGCTGACCTATGTCCGTTGATTTGCTCGAAGCGTTTGCACTAACGTGATAGATATCGACGGCAAGAGCTTGCCATGCGATACAGATATGAAAACAGTAATTAATAACGACCTAATTGTTTGGTGATAAACGAATGAACTGTGAACGCGCAAAGTAAGCGCGTGAAGGAGATCACGATTGATATGGATGGCAAATTTCGCGCTGGCAACCAGTAGGGAGCGAGTACTTAAAGGTACAGTGAAGGGGGACAAATGGTGTGGGGAATTGAACAAATAAAACTGTGATACAGCACTTAACGTGTGGTAATGATATATTGGATGATTCCAGAACAACATGCTTATCTTAATGACAGATACGATAAAAAATAGTAATAAGTAATCAGGACTCTATCGAGGAATGATTAGTTTTTGCACATCCATTCTAAGATGCGAGGAGGTGTGTCCTGAGCCTGACATAACAAAACCGGTTGGTAAGATGGAAGGTCGAGAGCACGAGTCAAAAGTTCAGGTGTCACAAATATTTCTTGAAAACATGTGGATTCGGGCGTGGCAGATAACGTTCATCGAATGGTCTTCGTGTGATGCGTGATAATGTTTAATCAAGTGTCAAATAGTCAATAATGATACAATAACTTTTATTATGAGTAATAATCTGGTGGTATTGAACTCTTTCAAATTTAAAGATACATTCAAATTGCGAAAGAATTATTTTACATACAAGACCGAGTTTTTTTTGAGGTTTAATGTATCAGGTTCGCCTAGAAATCCTAAAAGGCTTACTAGATTTTAGTTAAACTATTTATTGAATTCGTTTTCTATCTAAATTTGGATTTGAAGTAAGGTAACCAGTGAATATTTTAGAACTTGACTATTCAGTACCGTCACTTGCACAATAACTAAAGGTGCTGCTGCTTTGAATAGCTTTGTTTATAATGAATTGAATTTTGAAAGAATATGTTAATATGAAACACGTAAAGAATTTCTGTCATGCGTTTGTCATTGTAATATTGCTACATAATGATGCAATCTGGCATTATAATTGGGGTATTCTTAAACAATTTTGATCGTTTATGCGGTCTATAGGGGTCCTCATAAAAATGCTTTTGTATCTATTTTTCATTGGAGAGTCGGGTCGGACACGTTTGCCGCATGTCGATTGAGTCACGGGCCAAATTTACCCCTATATGGGTCCCAGAAAACGTCCGGCGACATCGTGGCAGACCCAGGTGAAGATGGGAAAGACGAGCTTGACGCTTACAGACAGGATTGGTCCACACTAGCCCAAGAAAGAGAGTAATTGCAAGGAGGAGGGGAAGCTTTTGCCCTGCAGTGGGACAAAAAAGGCTAAAAATAAAGAAATCAGCCTCTAACCATCTTTCGGACATCGTTAGAGTTGTCTATGAACTGTTGCGAGCTTTATTACTGTGATGAACTTTGATCTAACCAAACCTAACACGCTATTGTTGCATGTGCGACACGCCCTTTGATATATTTTGCCTCTGACTATTTGATGATCAGCGATGACGTACTTATGCTAATGCAAAGTCATAAATAATTTATTTTAATCATTCATATCAGAAACATCCATTGCACAAATCTTTATTGAAAAAACAAAATCTCACCGAGAAAAGTTAGTTGAATTGAGCTTTCTACCACCTGATGATAGGCATTTACACTATGGACAGCTGACTTCACCTAAGTTTTCATGGTAAGATTTTTCAGAATAGACCAGCAGGATCATGAATCTGTATCTTTTCCAATTCCATAATTTGGTCATAAAAGGCGAATTTTATGCTACACACTGAAAATGACTGTTTACCAACTATCGTAGGTGTAAATTGAAATAGTAAACGACCGCATTCAATTAGCTGCTCATTTATTGTTACCACGATAGAATGAATCAGTCATTGTACGCAAATTACAATTTGTACAGATCGTCTGTTTTGATGCAATCATAGTTTATGGGTCAAATTGAATGTCCTCTACAGATATCCATCAACTAATCACATCATTGGATTCAGTAACGGAAAAATAAAAATAAAACTCTTTTGCAATTTATGAGGAAAATCACTGAGAATGTTCATTCGCATTTTGCGAAACACTTCAATTGCCAAAAAATAATCATCGAGTCGAAACGGCATCGTTACTATGAGTGTTAATGACAGTCTAAAATACTTGACTATATCTAACAAGGTCGAGAGCGGGACTAGTTTCTTCAGAATAAATAATGTTCTGAAGAAGATAAGTTATCTAATAAACTAAAGAAAGACGCACATGGCGAGTTATTCGCGGTTCCAATTTCCAGTGTTTAATGCATATCGTTAGAGACAAAGAATTCTTGCTTAAAAATACATGACTTGAATGAAGACGATAACCGCAAGGACAAATGATGTACAATCTTGAAAACACTGATGAATACACTGTGTGTTTGTCAAGTATCTCCTCTTATAAGAACAGTAGGACCCAAAATTGCACAAGCGTGAAGAATAACACTGCAACAGGCATCGCGTCTGTTTTGTTGACTCTATAGAGGCCTTTTAACTTTATTCAACAATCCGGTTTTTATATTTCTGCCTGCTCGCACATTAGTAAGCCATTATTCTTTGAAGACACTCACACAAGCTGTTCAGAATTATAAACAGTTGACACAGTAGCATCACATTAATGATACAATTTCTTTTATAGTACCCTCGTCTTCATCAATCTTTCTTTCTTGATCATCATTCCACATTAGAAAATTGATAAAATGCTTATCAAGCCGCACTGTATTAGTATGTAGTATCGTTAAAATTTCACACACCGCTCCAACGCTGCGGTCATGTAATGAATGCATAAATAATTGTTGATCAAGAAAGCGAAAATTCTACGGAAGCGGTCACAGTAATTGGAATGAAAAGAATACATAGAGTGCCATGAGGTTTTCACGGAAACGGAGCATTTTCTTTAACCTACTGAAGACTGATACTTATACCAACATTTGGTCAACTAAGGATTGGATTACTAAGATGTTTTCAAATGATAGGTTATATGACAGTTGGCCAATGTTACTACCGTCTTTAAATAAAATGAGAGTACAAAATTAGCTGGTAACATTATACACTTTATTATTTACACCATGGGTCCAGCTTCCCCATAAGAGAAAGGAGCGCAAGTATATTGATGATAGTAGAAATTCAAATCATTTCACACTTCAGTAAACAAAGCGTATGGACGATATAACCGCTCGAATTCTATGCATCTTTGTGAATGAGGTAAAACGAAGCAATCAGGTCGAAACTAATGTATGAGTATCATGCGGTCTGGTTACTTTATCATTCAGTTCTCGAATAACCATTTCCAGCAAGCATTGGACAAGTAGCGAGGTAACAATATCGTTTACAATACCAACTAGCTGACTGTAGGGGTGTCATTTAACAATTCCAAATAACAGCTCCGACGTCGGCACAGAAAGTGAAATCGACATGCAAGCATGAATGCTCGCGAATACTGGTGTTGTGAAAAAGTGCATAGGTTGTTTTCTATGCAAAAATTACTTTTGGATACTTTACCGAATATTTTTCCTCAAAAAATATAACGTTACGCTTTGGAATGTAAGAAGATTTTGGTAACAATTTTATAATTTCGGAGCACTTTGATATGACTTGTAACAAAAGGCGAAAGAATGCGTATTTTTATATAACACAATCGTGGTCGAACATTAAAAGGTTCGCGAGCGCGATACGTATGGTCACGCGCACGGCCAACGCTATACTGAGGAGACCGAGCAAAGCAAGACGCCGCGTGTTCACGTCACGGACGCGCACCCGTTCTATTACAGTAGTAACAGTGATTGAGTTAACGCGTAAAAGAAATGGAAGCCAAACTGTTGGCTTGACCCTCCGTGTTTTTCATGGTGGAGGCCATGGGATGTCATTAAAACTAAAACATGCCATCATCCTCTTGAACTCATCCCGAAAAAAAGTATTTATGGTCAGTTATTCTACATCTCTGTCAGACGTCACTTCCTTCATTATACTATCAACTTTCACACAATCTGTACATCTTTTCTGAGGTCTGCTTCTTTTCATATCCACATTCATAACTCTTCTCAAAACCGTAAGGGATTTTATGGTGAAAGAGGTCCTATTGACAGGAATCGGGCAATGTCGGATTGTAATAATAAAATAATATCCATTTTAACGATTTATCATATACACGACAAGTTGTGAAAACATACGCTGAAAAACCAGACAGCGGACTTGTTATATTAGGAGTACGTAAAAAAGAAAATAAACTGTTACAAAGTGAACTTTGATACGTAAAGGCTATCTCTTGAAATAGTCAAAACAAAACATCGTATGATTCGCGAACAGTTACCGAATTATCTTATGTTGACGATATGTAATCGAATGATGATGTTAACCGTATCAACGTTACACTAATGGAGGTGTTCAAGGATTTTTATCACGTGCATATGTGACTGAATTCACTTGGAAATGATTAAATGAATTCAGCATATTTTTTTTTATAGGTTATCAAAACAAAAACAGCTGTTTCATAGAAAAGTGCAACACCGTCGCGGTCAAAATGTATGGCAGTGCATTTTTTTTTAATTCCCAGCGTACAATTTCAGCACCGTGGTTTCAGAATCATGTGAAGATTGTAGTAGCACATCAAGCTACTACAATCTTTCAAATTTCTTTAATATATTTTAAACTTTATCGCTAAAGCATTAGGTTCAAGGTTGATTGGGAAAGGACAATGCCCATGGATGTATGGAATCGCGTACCATGCTGCATCAAAGTTAAACTTTGGTTTTTATAGACTATACTTATCATTATTAACTCCAATAAAAGTTCTTTTTGTAAACAAAACGGGTACCGGAGATTTTCAAAAATATCGAAATAACCTAAACACTAGGTACTTTATTTTGTTTAACATGTCAACAAACATCAATAAAAAAATGACAATCGTTTAAGGAAAAATTATATTCTATTATATTCTAGTTATTTTTAATTAATGTATAATCGGTAAAGTAGATTTTTTTTTTGTATCTTTTTGAAAGACGTGATCATGACACTTTTAAAATTCAAGGTTATATTAATCATATAATTTGAAACGGAACGTCATGTAAAGAGAATAATACAACATCAACACTTTTTTACTTTAAATTAAATTCCCTGTTCAAAAACCAAATCCCGACGCGTAATGTCGTAAAAAAAATATGAAAATAATTACTATAATATTTTGATCTTGATGCATGAGACTTTTTGGTACGACTTTTGGACATTCTCATTTGACAGTTTCGGGTAGCTTGACCTGCTGGCGTCTGTACTGAGTCCATGGTAACAGTTTGTGCATCGATGTCCCAGACATCCTAAATAGAAATCACCTCAGTAGATATATGTAGTTGGATCGGCAAATAATATTGTCAAAAAAGATGTCAATTTCTAGAGACATTTGCTTCCAAAATCGGCCGTCAGTTCCTCAATTCAAGTGCATCAGGGTTTGATAAAGATTCATTCTCGTACATCCTGGGTAGTACCACCAACTATTCGTTATTCTGTGGTACCAACGCCACCGCCTTTCTTATTGGCGAATATTTTTACCACGCCATGAGTTATTCTTGTAACCTTCGCGCCGATACGAGAGAAGAAAAGTAAGAAAATACGTTTATTTGCGGTAAACATGATGCAGAGAAAGAACACAAAGAAAAAAAAAAGAACAAGTTGGGGACCATACAGTAGAAGGAGAATTCAATGAATTAGTCTCATAAATCACACTAATATTATAAAGGCGAAAGTTTGTGAGCGAGTGTGTGTGTTTGTTACTTCTTCACGCTCAAACGGATGGACCAACTTTGATGAAATTTGGCACACATATAGTTTGTAACCAGGATTAACACATAGGTTACTTTTTATCCCGATATTTTCACGGGATCGACACTTATGCGGGTGAAACCGCGGGGCGCAGTTAGTTCAATATAAATTATAATAAAGATAAAGTAACAACAATACCAGCGGTCGTTGACCCCTAAAAAAACATCAAATCTTTCTTATTTATCGTGTTTAAATATCGACACCCATAACGTCTGCAGAGATTCGCTAGCTAATTAAATTTATTTGACCAGTTTTAAATTTAAGGTGAAGTACTGCAGGAATCCGGAGCAAAATATGTGAAGAGTTCAATGTTTATACCGGGTTGAGAAAACATCTGCGTGAACAATAATGGGAACGCTAACACCGGTCTAGTTATTCAAACGGAAACATTTCAGTCTGCTGTAGTTTGCTTGAAAGTAATTGCTTTTTCAATTGTTGCCAACTAGTAACCAGATGGGGAATAAAAGAATATAGGATCTGTAGTTTCCTTGGCAACTTTATATTTTACTGGCTTCTGTCTGCGACTTCGTCTCTTAAAATAATATATACCCTATGACAATCGGCAATACTGGAGCTCAGTAGTTCGGAATCGGATCATTAGTTCCGAAGATAAGAAGAAGATTACCTACAATCAAAATTTTACCTCATTTTATTACATTTAATATTTCTGTTTGACTTGGTCAACAGCAGTGATGGCCAGCGGTAACGGCTGCGACTTACGAATTGTAGGTCGTTGGTTCAAAACCGAGTAGGCACTTTACTTTGTGTAAATTATTTCATCAACACTGCTCTCAAAACTTGACGACTTGACGACACGGTTGGCGCAGTGGTTAAGCGATTGACTGCTGCGCTGCGTGTCGCGGGTTCGATTCCCGCACGGAACAAATATTTGTATGACCTACATGTATTTGTTCCGAGTCTGGGTGTTTTTCTATCTATAATATGTATGTATTGACAAAAAAAAAAAATTGTATATAAGTAGTTTATCAGCCATCTTGTTACCATAACACAAGCATTAGGTTGCTTAGCTTGGGAGAAATGGTGCTGTGTGAAATGTCCAGGGATATTATAAAACGGTGAAGGAAAACATCGTGAGGAAACCGGCATGTCCTAGAACCAAAAATTAGAAGACATGTGACATCCACCAACCCGCACTGGGCCCGCGTGGTGGATGCCCACTCCTTTCCACTGAGTAGGCCTGTGTCCCAGCATTGGGAACATTATAGGCTGATTATGTAAAGTCAACATATCGGTCAGACCAATATGTTTTATATTGCCTGAATAAAAACCGATTGTGAAGATAATGAGCTTGAAACATATCGACTAGCTTCAACTTTCTGACTAACTGACCTACTATTTAATTTTGACAATTCAAAAGTGCCTGTATATGGTTTAATTGAAATAAATGATTTGAGTTTGAGTTTGATTAAAAAGAGTTTATTCAAATTATTGGTCGTCCACTCACACACATTATGCTAGACGCAAAAAAAAATAGAAAGGTTTTTTTTAATATTATTTTCTGTTCTATAATAAAAACAGTGCGCAGTATGATAATTAGTAATAAATTTGTAAATAGAGAGAATAGGTTATTTGTTATTCTACTCTATGACATTCCGGTCATTATAAGATATCTGTATTATAAGCATTTTATCCGTTGGATTAGCTGCATACCACGTTAATCCATATTTAAAGTTGGCACGATTATAAAATGATTTACAACTTATTGTTATTAGCATAATAATATATAAAAGTAAACAAGTTCGACATCAAAAAAACAATAACATTTCGTATCGTCATTTGACACTTTTTATTTGTGGAGTACGGTAATTATACAAGAAAAAAGAAAGAAACAAGATTGTGTATGATAATCTTTACTCATAATAAAGCTGAAGAGTTTGTTTGTTTGAACGCGCTAATCTCTGGAACTACTGGTCGGATCTGAAAAAATATTTTTGCATTCGATAGCCCAATTCTTGAGAAAGGCTATTGGCTAAATAATATTACGCTACGACTGTAAGGAGCCGAGAAAAAAGAAAAAAAAGTGATAGCGCGGACAGTTGATGCGATGCATGCGACGGGGTGGGTCGGGGAAATAAGAAACTTCAATCGGACTAATTCACAGGCTGAAGCTAGTAATCATAATAAAAATACAGAGGTCTTCTGCTGAGGACGTAAGAATATATTAAAGATGAGGAAACCCCATATAAATGACATACAGCAAAAACAAAAAAAAAAAAAATACACAGCGTGTTACGCTTTTTTTTCAAACATAAAATTTTCTCTTAGTCTGGCCAAAAACGGTACAAGCCGAAAACATAAGGTGACGCAGGCCTCCTCTCAGTGGGAAGGATTGGGCATCCACCACGCGGACCCACTGCGGCTTGGTAGATGTCTCATGGCCATGGCTTCGAATTTTTAAGGACATGCCGGTTTCCAAATGACATTAAATTAAACTTCGTGTATCCACTAAATGACCAGTCAGTCTTCATGCGAAAATTCAACCAAATACATATATCCAATACTGTCAGTTTGGTACTTTGTACATAGTTTTAAAAAAAAAACACGTTTTCCATTTGATGAAGAGTATTTTGAAGCCATCATTAGTATCGCCAGTGTTTTCATTTTTAGGCTGTATTGTCGTCTCTACATTGAATAATCATTGTAACGCTTAAAACAAACAAAGCGTTCAACGACATGTGTTATTAATTTCCAATAATGCAACCATTACGTATGACACATACCTAATAAGGTATTTAACCTTTTTTTTGCCACGACCGCCACTAAAAAAGAATCTTTGACACCTTTGCTGTTGTTGTGATTATAAATGGTATTTTATTATAAATTATAGGTTAATGACTTGAGTATGGATGAATGTGGATGGCTTTCTTTGGTATTGTTCGTCGAATCGTCGAGCTCCTTAAGTTTTGAGTTGAGCTGCACGATTTCTGCCAAATGCGTGCACTGACTGGACAGGTCCTCTCAATCTGTGTGGTTCTTTCCTCAAAAGACCATCTCAGACATCGACCTGCATGGTCTTCATATGATCTGACCAAGATTATGTCTGGACTTTAAACGAGACTGTGACCTCTGAGTTTGTTTCGGCCTTTCTTCTCAGACTAGTCAGATAGGAAACGCCGACCTCATCTAGTTTTAAAATATGATTGACGTGTAAAAGTGTTTGTAAAAACCTACTTACAAAATAAAATCATTTATCATTTATTTATAAGAGTAGGGGAAGACCAAAGAAACGATGGATGGACTGTGTGAAAGATGGTTAGACCAGGGGCTGAATACCGAGATGACGGCTAATAGAGAAATGTGGAAGAAAAAGACATGTTGCGCAGACCCTAAATAAATTGGGACAAGGACAAGAGAATGATGATGATACAGGTTAATGACTTCAAGGGACCTCTACCTTGAAGTCATTAACCTTTTATGGTAATAATGTTTATGAAATAACTATTTTCAATAAAAGAGAGCAAGCGTAAAAAGTGAATTGGTAACCCAACTCAGACGAGTTTGCTTGAACTAAAATAGCTCATGTAACGGATGAGGATAGTTATATCTAGAAATTAACACTACGTTTCTGAAAGGCTGAACAAGGCTCTAATAAATAAAACTGCCGACAGATATTAGCTGGTGAAATTGATTCACGAAAAAGAAACGGGTATTTTCTATTCATTGAACACTTTCTTATTAAGCATCCTCTTTTTGGGAGAAAGGCCATGTTTAACACTGATTTCACGTTTCTGCATGATACAAAGAGGTACACATAAACTGGCACCTTCTTGTGTAGGAGTTGGCCTGGCAGACACTACAGAACACCACGTGCTCCGATACTTACATTCTTTCGCTTCGTCTACGTTCAAAAATCTTGTCATGCTTGTTCATTCATTGATTGAAACCACACGTGGCTCACTACTGCTCAAATAAACGAAATCATATCCTTGTTGGCATAACCACAATGGGTCAATGAGATAGAATTACGAACTTCAACTGCCGTCGTCTCCTCCGGTTGATCTAGATCGGTACTGTCCATTATAAATTACTAGCTGCGCCCCGCGGTTTCACCCGCATAAGTTTCGATCCCGTGGGAATGTCGGGATAAAAGTATCCTATATGTTAATCCTGGTTATAAACTATCTGTGTGCTAAATTTCGTCAAAATCTGTTCAGTAGTTTTTGCGTGAAAGAGTAACAAACATCCATACATCCATACAAACTTTCGCATTTATAATATTAGTAGGATGGTGATCTATTTTTGAGACTAGGTAAGACTACGAATTTACTTTGTCCAATCTATCTTTTGCTACAAGCGTGTCGTTTCTTCTGACAGAAGCATTATTTTGACATAGATTTTATGCATTATTGTTTTTTTTTATCTTTCTTTAATGAAAACTAAAATGTAAGTATTATTTTTTGCTAATTCACAGAACATTTAATTATTTTGACTTGAAAATAAGAATTAAAAATCAGTGTTATTACAATATTTGCACACCATCTATGTGGCAAACATGTCTGATGCTTTATTATGTCTTTTATAATGTTATCCTGTATACATTTTATTCTTGTATGTGTACACATGTTTGAGCAAATACATTTACCTTATCTTATCTTTGCAGTCAGATTGATTGCCTAAATTTACTAAGTTACATTGGTCGCCGTCAGCTAGCGTAGTGAGCAATGCCCTTCTCAATTCTAGTCTTTAATATGGCATTGCTGAGGCTCGTTGGACAATGCCATCGGCTTTGATCCTGTGTCACATTAGGTCCAACATGCGATTTTAATAACATTGTCGTCGCATCTCCGCGCCGCTCGAAGATATACTGAACACTTAGTACGATAATTGCTTGTACGTCGTAATTCAAATTATTTGAACTTGTTATGTTAGCCGTTATTTGCTTACAATATTAACCTCTCGTAGCATCCGACCATACAGACAAATCGTGTTCTCACGGTTCTCACAAGGTTATCATATTATTAAACACCTGACTTGTACACCTTTTATGTTTCGTTTGTTGAAGTATTCGCATTTTATACAGTTGTCTTTAGCTATTATACACGACTTCGTTTGCACGCAAATGTGAACCCCTCGTTTAAATAGCTCATTCGGAAAATTCTTAAAGGGCTGATTTTTTTGGTTTTTTTTTTAATTCTTTAAGGATTGATTACAACATGCGCAGGATCATAGTATTAGTAGGTACTCGTCTTGACGCGGTATCAACTCAAGTATTAGCGTTACATCGTGTTGAAACTACAGCCATTATAGAGGTAAAATTTGTGGGTTTGTATAAGGCAACTGAAGGAATACGGGTAGGTTTTATTCAGTGAAAGTCTGACACGCCCTCCCGCTCCGCACAGAGCGGGAGAAGTTATTTGATGATTTAAAAAAAGGGCCGATTTTTCCAACGCTAGATAATGTTATCCGAGGAATAATTTTAAATTTTTTACTTTTCTACCATATAAAAACTGTCAGACGTCAATTTTATCCCAGTTAAAAGTTATCTAACGATTGAAAAATGGAAGATTGAAGTACATAAAAAATATATATTTTTTTTTAATGAATCAATAGCCTCTCAAGATCTAATCCAGGACACTTACCTAGTCTCTTCTATTGACATTAATTAATCAGTCAGATTAGTATTAGAGTAGAGTGTTCGTATGCTAATAAAGGTATAATATACAGTCAAAAGTAAACACAAATAAAGTGATTCGTGCACCTTTATCAGTGGACTTTCTGTCCGTCCTACAACGTGGACGAAACCACCTGACATACAAGTGGTGGAATAATTCCAATTTATACATTCAAGTAACTAATGGTTTGATTAGACACAATCAAAACTTTAATTAACCTAAAAATACTTTTTATTTTTGGATTTTTTTTTCCGCAAGGACCAAGGAGGTTTCCAAAAGTACCGGTAATATGCACAGATATCCCTATCTGTGCATATTACCGGTACTTTTTATGAAGTGTTAAACAAGTTGACACTATGTCAATTTGCCGTGTTACAGCTATTTCATACAACTGCAAAATTATGACAGTTACGATTTGAATATACGGACAATTTAAGTTAGTACTGGCAAAAAAGAGGGCCCTAAATCGACTCGCTTGGCAATAGAGTACCTAGTAGTAGTAGTTCAACAACGACTACTTCTCCAAAACGACCAATATCTACAGGCTCAATATTAGCAACATCATAAAGACTAATTCTTTCAACTTCCAGGGATGCCGTGCAAGTGGCCATAACCGGCGTACAATTGTCATCTCGGCTACCAATGGTCAGGCAATTGCCACACACTGGTGTAATTGGTGGTCCCGACCGTTTCTGTCATGCAACATCGAGGCCTGACCGATATTAAACACATTATACATTGTGGGATAATGTTGGATGATTGGTATGGATTATAGGAGCGGGAGGATAGTTTGATTCACGAGATCCTCATAGCTACTATATAGTCTCGTTGACAGTGATGTTCGACAATAAGTGTTTCAAGAAAATTATTGTTTTAGGACTTGCGACCCTTAATTTAAAAAACATTCCTGAAGAGCAAATTAAATAAGATTAAAAAAGAGGTGAAGGTGGATGCTTCGTTTTTAACAAAGCCAAAGACAGATCTAGAAAAAGAATAGTTGGTTGTAACAACACAAGCTCTTTTCATAGGCCTTTGCCCTTCAGTGGGACACAAATGGCTGATAATAATTACAACACAAGAATCTTTGCAGATAGTCAATTAAGCTGAATGAGCTGCGATGCCTATCGCAGCTTATTCAACTTACCAATAAATTAATTAACACTTAATCAAATGATTTATCAAATATCTTAAGATAAAGAAATGCAGTGATGACGCAAAAGGACATAATTATATTAATTGAGTACGTATGCAGTACCATAAAATGAAAAGAAAATAAAAATGGAGCTTGTAGCTAAGCCAACCGTTCGATAGGAAAAGCGAGTACACTTATGCAAATTAAAGATGATGAGACAATTAATACAATATTATAAGAAAGGCAGTGATGACGCAGAAGCGCATATATTAATGGAGTACTTATGCACTATCATAAAATTAAAAGAAAATAAGAATTGCGCTTGTATTGGCAGCCGTCCGATTGGAAAAACCGATGCACATATTCTAACTGAAGATGATGAGACACTTAATTGTGCATCCTGTCTAGACATGCTCATGGGGTCAGACAATGATATCAATCCCCTATTTGACTAGCACCTTGTCCATTTTCCCACGTATACCACTAAAAGAAAATAAACGGTTAATGAGACTGTAATTTCTTCACCACCGGAGTCACGGTACTTTCACGGCGTCATCGTCTTTAATAATTGTGGTTTAAGGACTAGAATGGTGTGTGCGGTTTTGCGAAACAAAATAATTGCTAGCATGTGGTGTAACAGAGCCACTGTGTCTAATGATGTTAAATTGGCACCTTCAGGCTTTTTAGCGTTCCCTGGTAATGGAGTGAACCTTAGTCTATCTAATGTTTTATTAATACTCCCATAGATTTCGACTACTTATACCTACTAGATTCCATCAATATCCTTCTTGATCTAAGGATATATGGAGATGTGATGGATTTTATTAAATTCGGGCCAACTGGAATAAATCTTTGAATATCATCTTCATCAGTAAGATGTCAGTCTAAATACCCCCCAGTCAACCCTTGTCATCATAACATAAATATTCTCATGCTATCCGTTTGTATTCAATGTTAATCATGAAAGGAAAAACCAGCCCGAGAAATTCCAGCAGTACCTACAATATAGGAATTTCAAAAACAACTATAGATAGATCACAATATTGATGCTATTACCATAACTATTAAAACAAAAGATGGAGACAAATGGAACCATTTTAAAATGGTAGAAGAATTAGACGATACGAATATATACGAAGGTCTAACATAAAAAATAACCTCTTAGAACCATATGTAAGGAAGTACAAAATTATCTTTGTTAATACAAAACGTGCGAATATAAACCACAGGTGGATGTTAAATAAAACCTGTAAATCTAAAGAGGACAGGTTTATAGAGTACGCTATTATTGCGGCCATTACTCCTGGGCGGCCGGTAGATGGTTGATAATTATGCCCTTGGAAACTAAATATATGAACCCTCTATGATATTATTATAATGTTCATGGTGGGCTATTTGGGCATAGTAAAAACAAACCCAACGGAGTTCGTTTGTATTAATGATAAAATTGGGGTGTTCAGAACCAGAATTTGAAGAAAAAATATATCTATGGAACTGTTTTGGGACTATGTTGGAGTTAGAGCGCTTGCGCACTATACCTTCGCGAAAATACTTAAATTAGTATTAGCACAGTTGCACCCCATATGCTAAGTGAACCATTATTCTTATCATTAGTATAATTTAGTTTACTCTCGACTCTGCCTGTTAAAAAAATAAAAAAGCAAATAATATGTATATACAATTTTCGCATATCATACGTGAGTTAACCGGATTAGCATTCTTTCATTAGTGCCCAAGCGCGACTCATTAGATACCTAGCGAAATCAGCATAAATAATCTAATTAGCAATAGTCGGAACAGATATAACATCCTACTGCTCGTATCTATTTCCCAGTCCCTCATCGGAAAAAGATCGAAGCGCTTTATCACAAATCTAACCGGCCAGAGTCGGTATATCTTCAGAAGAGTCCAGATATTGAAGGCAGGTGCTATATAAACGAGTCTAGGGCATAGAGATTATATCTTGAGAAAAATTGCAAACGATGAGGATGACACTAATTTACGTAAGTTTATACATGAACAAAATCATGCCGCCAAGAGAACCTGTTTTACATAATCTGATTACTCTGATACAGTTCATTACTAAGCATTCAGGGAAATCTAGATTTGTCAACACCGGGTTTACAGAAATCCTCATTATGAAGACTACCTCTGAAACCATCCCTAAGGGGCCGTCTCCACGGGCGAGAGAATCGCGGCGATAGTCTCGCCGTGCCCTCAAATTCTTGCCGCGATGATATCGCCGTGTGGAGACACGTTCTAAGAGAGTGTAAAGAAATAGTGGCACGACGATTATAACGCCGCGATTCTCTCGCTCGTGGAGAGAGTCCCTAAGACCCACGAAGCGTAAGGCTGCGTTGGGTTAGGTAGATTTGACCGAAGTATCTTTAATTATCTCGTTATCTCTTCAATTTACGAGTTTTAATCCAACGTCCCACACGAATTGTGCTGGACGTTGGACTTTCAAAATCACAATGATTATTTTCTCTCTATCTTGATCTTGCGATCCTCTCTCGAGGGACCAAGTATGATTAACGGAATTATCAAAGACTGACCTGTGATAAATAGGAATAATCTTATTAAAAACATAAACAATTTGTAGATAAACATAGATTTGTTGACGTCAATCGTGCTTGTTTGGTCACAACGGTCAACGTGCGGGCTTGCACGAGACTTAGCTTTCTTTGTAACTACCCTAGATTTAAAAGAATAAAAGATTTGATAAGATGATTGTATATTAAGATAGATAGGGTAAGTGATAATACCGGGCATTGTACATTATATTGTAATGGGGGCTATTCCCAGCCGGGAATAGCCTTTTTTAATTAACCTTTGGAGCAGCCTCTCCAAAGGTTAATTAAAGGTAAACAAATTATGCTTCCCGATGTCGATACACCTGGATGAAGGACGTGTAATCTTGGGAATCAAATAGAAAATAAGAAGATAGAAGAGTTATTCTGACTTTCAAATTCTTCTTGGTATCTCTATATTTAGTCAAAAAACAACTGTTATTTGTATGTAACATACGGCCCACTGATCCAAAAAACATTTTTGGAGTAAAGTTATAATATTTTAACTAAGAATAACCCCACTGGCCCCTTTTATAGCATTAACAATTAATAAAATTGGAAGATTTGATAATTGGACGGACTTTGGACTCGAATTGTAAGTACGACATTGAGCTGACCGAACTAACGCACAAGACCGGTTGAACATTCCGTACTTCCAAAATAGTATGAGTGTTCGCACACAGCGTACTAATTAGCTATACATAGGTGATGCTTACACTCTTGTATTAACCGTCTGGGTAGGTAGGTATCTTGTGTAGACTTAACGTCTGGATAGAATTTATCCAATCTATGCCGTTCCGTGAAACTAACAATGACTGGAAACGTTTGAGTATGAATTGGGATGGCTACAAGGAGAAGACAAAATAAGATCCACGTAGGATTCTACATGAGAGAGGATAATATGATCAGAAAGAAGGTGAAGACTGCGATGACGGCTGATAGCCATGTATAAGTAAGAAGGAGGAGACATGCTGTATCGACTCCAAATAATAAACAGGACACGACGATGATCAGTTGATCAGACATAAGTGAAGCAAGGTGTAGTGGAAAAACATGGAATGATCAACATGCACAAAGCCAGTTTGATTATTTCATGTTCCTTCCTTTGCTGCAATGGATTTTCACAATAACAGACTGGCATTGGGGTAAATGCAAGAAAAGGAGAGGAAGGATAAGGGAATAGGAAGGGAAGAGGATTTATGTAAACAGGATCGTATGGTACAGATTCCAACTATACCTATCTCTGTCTAGTGTCATGTCATCTGTAGTGATGACATTGACTTATTAATGTTAGTCAGAAAGGTAGCCACTAGCCTGTCACAGCGCGAAGGACACATCTTTATAGATGGGTAATTGTTTGCGCATCTTTTAACTAAACCAGCGCTGAAGCTCGAGATAGATCTCGCATAGGGTCATAGCATTATACCGAGCGATGGCCGTTTTGCGTGGATGTGACGCATATTTTCCCCCAACTTGTTCTTTTTTTTTAGTTCTTTCTGTGCGTCATGTTTACTGCAAATAAACGTATTTTCTTTATAACGTTTTCTAATAATCATGTTATATGTATAACTATACAAAAGCTGCTTTTGTGGTATCGCTGGCTTCGATCGAAAATTATTATACTATCTGAGGGTATCGGACAACCGCACAATCCCACACACCTGCACGGGCCATAAATATTACGTGCAATATTAGTTCTAATCTAAAGTGCTACAAGATTAAAAACATTACTTTTTGGTAATTGCCATTTTGGTACGCAGTTATTAGACAACTATATTACGTATGTTGTTCATAATTATATTTTTTTTTGCAGAAAATCCTTTTATTCCATTTTGGTCTCTGTCCCTTTTTACTTTCGGTCAGTGCAGAACGTCTTTTCTTATGTTTTACTATGTATGTTTTCAATTCACCCCTCATGCAACCCATCTAATTTCTAATTTTCTTATAGCCTAGCCTATTTTCTATAGCCTATATCCAGCTGCGACCAGCTACCCTGCTGAGATCGTCGGTCCACCTAGCCTGAGGGCGTCCTACAGTACGTTCGCTTTTGGCATGGAACACTATCATAAATAACAAACAATCAAAAAGTAAACACTCATGCTGAAAGATAGTTTACCATCTGATCGAATCTGTTTAGGTATTGTGAGATAAATTGCCTTATTTATCTACTGAACACATTGGCAGTAATATTTCATCATTTTCATAGACTTAATGTTTATAGGGTACCTACTTGGTTTATCTTGGCAGTTCATGGCTGCAGCTGCACTGCTAGCATAAGCAAGATTTGATATCAACAATGTTTCAAAATAGATTAATATTAATTATTTAGTGTCTTGTTTGCACATAATGCTGCTATTACTTAGCCACAAGCCCCTTTAGCCCCTCTTACTCGTGGTACGATTATCGTGACAAAAGTGAGTTTCTTTTTCACATAAGTAATAAGTAGGTACTATTTGACTACCTAATAATTTTAATAAACAAAACTTGTTTTTACATTTTCCCTTTTACAAAAGTTGGGTTCAAAATCCGCGTGCAATTCTTAGGTACAACGAATTTAAATATGACATTGTATTTAGTATTTACAGTTCATAATAAGTACCTACAGAATAATAATGATAAATGTGAATGACAAGAAATATATTTTGAACGTTTGCCTAATGGTATGTCTGTTAAAGAAGATACATTTCGAGATAATGGCTAATAGAGATCTAAGCATGGGGAGCGCAGAGACCCCAGATAAATTGGGATAAAGAATCATCGTTACGAGTATCTTCCCCTTCTTCCAATTTAATTAGGGTCGGGTCGGTGCAACTTGTCTTCTTCTTCCATAGTTCTCTATTAGTCCTACATCTCACTCAGCCATCCCCTTTCTAGCCATATTATCTTTCACACAGTCCATCCATCGTTTCATTGGTCTTCCCCTACTCTTATAGCCATCCATATTCATACTCAAAAGTTTCCTCACGACATTTTCCTCATTCCTCTACATCACATGCCCATACCATGACAACCGATTTCCAAACAACTTTTCAGACACTGGTGCCACTTGGGAGCCTCTTGGGTGCAAATTGGGATGAAGACGAAGAAAAAATAAACGGAGCAATAAACAGCACAGTCTCAGCAGTAAATAACTAGTCTGAGAACAATTTATAAATAAATTGTCCACAAAATATATTTCGTAATGTCTAAGCGCAATGACGTCTAAATGATATTTTTAACTTTTTTTTCCCCGGAATTTTGTCTGAACATATTTTTGGTGTAAATATGTACTGCGTACATGTCTGATCTTAATAAAATCACATATATAATAACTGATGAGGTGCATCATCACCACATTGGAGAAACATGGGTTTGACGAAGTGTTAGAAGTGTGTGACTGCTGAGATGACGGTTAATAGAGATGAATGGAAGAAGAAGGCATGTTGGGCCGATCCCAAATATATCAGGAAAGGGCTGGAGGATGACCATAATCGCGGACTGCCAGCGAAGCAAAACATCGTAGAGGTACATAGAGTATGGCAATTCCAGTAGATACAATGAAGTAGGTCCTGCAAAATGTATGAACTTCCAGTAGTACACGCTTTTTATATACAGTGGCTTCCAAAAGTTAGTTGACATTTTTCCACTTCAGCTGTGCCACACCACATTATGATTTAAAATTCTAGCGATGAAAATGTTTTAACTGCTATAACGTTGGTATTGACTAATTCAACCACCTTTGACTTATCATAAAAAATAATCAAGTAATCCCTTATACCTGATTATTTTTTGTTTTAACTCATGTGGCATCACAGCTGAAGTAGAAAAATGTCAACTAAATTTTGGAGGCCACTGTATATATTTAGTTTTTTTGCAATATGGCTCTTGACCTCGATGTCGCCTGGTGGAAAGCAATGGATGAGGTCTACGATGATGATAAACGCAACGAGTAAGCCCAGAAGATTCTTATAAACTCTTGCCTTGAAGGCTGACGGGTTATAAGTGGAAGGGAACACAAACGCTGGCAGAAATATTTAAAACCAGTTTGTTTTTAGTGCTGAAAATCATCACCATGATAGGAAGAATAAATTATGTGATTCTCGGTTTTGTTTAGCGTCTTTTTATTATACATCCAAAGTGCTGTCTTTGTATTTGCATTGCACAAATTACACCAACGAGCTATTTAAAATGGTGACCAAAAAATTAGTACGACAGAAGAAACCGGTAAACAAATTAAAATCTAAGCGTCAACGTAAAATCACCTGATATTGTACCCACACATACGAGTGTAGCACATAACAACAGCGCTCTCAGTGAGTGTGCAACTGTGCACGTAACAATTTATCACACAAGTAAACAGCTGTATGTTTACATCCAGTGCGCGTGCACCGAACGCACTCGTAAATTTTGGATGATCCCGATTTTTTTGAAGTCGTCCAAACGGTGCTAGAAAAGAACTGCTTGCCATTAAACTTATAAAAGGTTAAACTAATGCTGGAAGCATACGCAATTATTTTACGCAAAAAGAAAGCATTCAAGCATTCCGATTTCGTTGCCGTTTGTGCTATTTCAAATTTTCAAGAAACACTGCAGCCAGTAGAAGTCGCATCGCGCCAGCAATGAAAATATAGATAATGGAAATGCAATTATACCTATTATAACTAAGCTGTCAGGCTCAAATGGGATTGAGTGGGTCACATCAGCCGCATGCACGATGACCACGATGACACGGACGGCGCCGCCGCGGCCAGCCCAGAAAGAGATGGCGAGATGGACGTGTACCGTGAGGGCTGGTGCGGGGTGGCGCAGGAAAAGAGTTCCTGGAAGGATTTGGGGGAGGCCTTTGCCTAGCAGTGGGACAGTACAAGATAACAATATATGTATATTATATTATGCTGATTTTCGAACAAAATGAAATAATAACTGAGGTTTTGGCAAGCTTTCAATTGTTTTTCCACCTTCTGTGTCTCTAGTTCCCCACACACAGGCAGCAGCTAGATCGGGATTTCGTCAATCGCCACAATGTCATTGGTATTTCTGGCACTTGGTATGTAAGTAAGTAGTTTAATTACTATATTCAAATTGGTATTACATCAATAATTAAGACTGAATTTTCATACATAGTCAATAGACCATTGTTTCGAAATTGAGTAAGACGAATGAACTACAAGCTAGTATGTAGGTGACATAGATAATACTCGTACGTATTACTAATACGTATACTACTACGCCTTTGATTTGTGTACTATTGTCTTTGGAATTGAAATAAGGAGGAAAAGTAAACAACCAAACCAAAAATTTTTACGTCGAGTAATGTCAAGGTTGAAGGAAAATGAGAAGGATGTGTACAACGTGATCGATGGTCAGCTGAGGTCCGAACACTTGGTATAAACCAACAACCTTCACCTTGTCTTGTCAATTGAAGGCTATGCCATTGATCGGACGCGATAAAGTTGTGGATGTATGTTCACGTGGAACACAGACCTACAATGGGTCAGGCCAAGTGTGTAGTAGACCCAAATTACGACAGTTATTGTAATAGCCAGCGACCATAATATTATTATTAGGGTCGTCCAGTAAATGGTTTAAAAGGGGGATGCGCTAAGATAGCCCACGAAATTCAAAATTTCTTACAATTTGCAGGTCAGTGTCCGTTTGTATGTTGGTTACGATATAATTCGCAACCGTAACAAGTATGACTTTACAGGATTAGAATCATCAATATAACCCTCAAAGTTCATATAATTCTAATGACTATTTCATGAAATATCAATTAAGGATTATATGAATTTAAAAAACGTATGAAAATTTGAATTTCACGGGCTACCCGGGCGCTTCCCCCTTAACCGGGCATAAATCCAGACTCCCGAGCAGCTTCACTTTACCCGACCTAGGGTATAATTTCAGCTTATTTTCCTACCCAAATGAAGCTTAGCAATCGTGCAAGCGACCAATGAAGCAGTCAATAGGTGACCCATCAGAGATTGACACTTGCGAAGATCAACCAGCAGAAAAAAAGCATACCAGCCGTTCTAAGACTGCAAGTGGACCCTTTACAAAAACGTAGGAAGACAGATATGACTCACGATGATGGTAACAAAACGATGGTGTCATGCAAGACACATTACGGTGCAACATTAGCGAGTGTTTCGCAAACGATCGCGGTGCGCGTACGCCGCAATCTTCCGCCCTGCGCCCGGCGTATTGCGAAATGAACTGCTCACATGTCGCGCGATTCGTATGGCGTAGTGCGTTAGGGATGCCTGCCGATCGACCAAAACAATAGAGGTGAGTATTTCAGGTCGTCCAAACTAAGGAAACTATTTCAATAATATTTAAGCTTATTGCTAGCTTGCTTATTTGAGTATGAATGTATGGCTATACTAGCTGCTGAGCCCCGCGGTTTCACCCACATAAGTTTCGATCCCATGGTAATATCGGGATAAAAAGTATCCTATATGTTAATCCTGGTTATAAACCATATGTGTGCCAAATTTGATCCAAATCCGTTCAGTAGTTTTTGCGTGAAAGAGTTACAAACATCCATCCATCCATACATACTGTCACGTTTATATGTAATATTAGTAGGTAGTGTAGGGGAAGACCAAAGAAACGATGGATGGACTGCATGAATGATGATATGGTTAGAAAGGGGGTGACCACCGAGATGATGACTAATGGAGAAGTATGGAAGAAAATTACATGTTGACAGGGATAAAAGCGGGTAATGATGATGATGGTGATTTAAGCTTATTGTTTTAAATGATAGGAAATGAAACACGAAGAGAGGTACAAACAACCAACATTTTACTGAAACTAAAACCCTAGAGGTTTTAGTTTCAGTTCTGTGATATTTTACCATCACCATTCTCTTGCCCATTATCCTCATTTATTAGGGGTCGGTGCAACATTTCTTCTTCAGTTCTGTGCGGTGATCTTTGACCAACAATACAAAAAATCTGTACTAGCCTACAAGCCATTCCAACCAGAAAAGAAGATTCAAGAAAAAGGTCATTTTAAGTCTTGCCTGGCTTAAATCCAGGTTGCTCTGGAATAAGTTTTGGGTATACAAAGGCTTTTCAGACGAGCTAGCAGTAGTCTCTCGAATAGTTTGTGTGGCATAGAAGGGATATAGAGCGGAAGCTTTTAAGGTCTTAATGTGGTTTTCCTGGTTCAGATATAACGATAACCTTTGATTTTCTCCGTGAGAGGTATGTTTGCAGACTCTAAAAACTGGTTAAAAAGATGTGTTTCAAATCAAGTTAAAAATCCACCAGCATAACCCTATCCATTGTTATGCAGATTGTGTAAATTCATAAGCAATGAGTATGAATAATGTTAGTTGACAAAACAATAGGAAATGTACCTCACACTTATTGATAACTAGATGTTGGCCGTGGTTATAGTCGCATCCTATGGAAACGCATTCATCATGCATAATCCGCCTATAACGTTTCCCCTGCTGGGACACAACTACACAAGTCTCCTCTCTGTAAGAGGGACTGGGCCGTGATCCACCATGCGGGTTGTCACATGTCTTCGAATTTTTGGTGCTAGGACATACTGGTTTCCTCGTGATTTTTTCTTTCACCATTTTTTGAGCAAAAAAGCATCCATACATTCACACTATGTAGGTATTATTAATGCGAAAGCAACTCTGTCTGTCTGTCTATTACTTTTCAAGCCTAAACCACTGAACCGATCGTTATTAAATTAGACAGATAGGCAGCCTAGAACCTGGAGGACATACAAGTAGGCGAAGTTGCGGGACACTAGTCCTATATCCCAGAAGGCTAATTCTTCTAATTAAAAACGTCAAAAATGTAGTCGTAATCTCATCTCGGCGATAATCAATGTCAAAAACTTGTCAAAAATGTAGGAAAATTAAGATATATTTTTGACAGATTGAGACTGTAAACGTTCTTAAAATTACGAGACGTGCCCGTCAGTTATACTTTACGAGTGTGCCAAATGTCATCCAAATCCGTTCAACCGTTGAAGCGAGATCTATAATATTGAAATTGAATAACAATAATAATTGGGCCTTTGTCATTATGAGTATTATGATAGTGCGAGTATGTTATTTAAATACAATTTTGATTGGAGAAAGATTTGCATCCTGTCATTCTTCTAAAATACCGACCTATATTAATCATTTACGTTCGAAAATGGGCATTCAAAACACTTTGAATGCCCATGCCCCAATGCATTGATATAATATCATTTAATGGTCAACTATTAGTTAAAAAAATAACCATTAGTGACCATATACTAACAATTGACCAAAAAACACATTTTGCATAAATTTAACCATTAGTTACTATTTTGAACAATTGGTTGAGTTTAACTACGGATCAAAAAACCGGCCCTTAAGTAGACCAATGAGGTAAACTTCTATCAATTTGTTTCGTCATTGAAAATACGACCTTCGCAGATTAAACTAATCAAGAGTACCCGACAAACGTCCATCTGTCCATCACATGATGTAAGTATGTGTAGATGACGAGCCAATTTATCCCAATTTAAGAAGATCTTCAGGAAAAGTGCAGGCGGTCCTTGCAAATCCAGACGTTTTTTTGCAAATCGACTTAACTATTAATGGATGAGACCCTCATGCCCCTCATGGTCTGCGAAGGTTTTCCAAATCCATGAGCCATAAATACACCTCGTGCGCGCTACGGCTCGAACCCAGGCTTAGCCCGGATGCATAAAACTTTTGCCAGATCGATCTACCCGACACTTCATCAGCATTAGCAGTAATTCGTTTTGGAAATCCCTAAATCTTGACGTATTTCATTCCACCTTGCAGTTCGGTCAACGTCCGAACGAAATACAAATATTGGAAGGTTATTTAGTGCGTTAGCCAATTAATCAACTTGATAATAACGTGGAATTAAAATGTCTGTCTTAATGCATTTTGATATCCATGCAGATAAGAAAGTATTATCTTCATTAGATTCCCACAAACAACTAGGAAGTACTTGGTACATAATTTGAACAAAAAGTCTGTTACAGTCTCTAGTCGTCAGGAGTTCTTCAAAACGGTGAATGTTGAAAAAAAAAATGTTGCGATTGGAGTTAAATGGAGGAGATCCATGGATTAATGGTGGGCAGAAAAGAACTGTTCTTTAATTCATCGGTTATTCTGTTTATCTACACTAGAACAGCCACCCTATGGTGGATACTCGGTAACGTGTTCATCTATCTACCACAGACGGGGTGGATAATCGGAATTAGTATATTACTTTTCTCCAGATTTTCTTCCTAGGCTGTGTAAAATCATTTATAGAAACATGACAGAAACTGAACCAAGATACTTAGTAGATTAGCATAATTATTTAAAACGAGCAAGTTTAGTTTGATTTAAATGCAATACATAATATATTTTTTGAAGTTTGTGGTTATTAAATATTAATTTATTAAAGTGTATGAGTATATTTACTGTTGTAGTGTTGATGATGACTATACTTGTAGTAAAAGTCGGAAAAAAGTCAGAATTCCGATTATCCACCCGTCTGGAGTGCATAGATGAACACGCCTTTCCGAGTATCCACACTAGGGTGGCTGTTGTAGGGTGAAAAAACGGAATAACCCGAATTCATAATGATGATGACTATTTGACGATAAAATTATGACACCAAAACCTCTACCAACATAACCACAAATGGCGAAAAATTGCGATAGTTCGCAACTGTACTTTTTGTGCGGTACCTATTACATTATACAACTTAATAGTTTACATTTACATAACTTCAACTACAGTTAAGTATGACTAATGGCCCTCTGCTAAACACATTAGAAAATCATAATTCATTTTTCGATGTAAGGTAGGGTCAGTAAGACTTTTTCTTTACCAGCAGAGAGACATCATCAGCCTGTTCCCACTGCTGGGACACAGGACTGCTCTCTTCGGAAGGGAGTGGGCTATAATCGATCCCGCGTGTTGGTAGATGTCACATGTCTTAGAATTTTTGGTTGTAGGATGGCATATCCTAGAACCAAAAATTCTAATGGTTTCCTCACGATGTTTTCTTTCACCGTTTTGTGAGCAGTGTTGATGAAATTATTTTCACAAAGTGGGTTCCAACCCACGACCTTACAAGTCGTAAGACGGGGCCGTTGCCACTGGGCCTCCACTGCTCAATATAGATAGAGGGATTGCATCTAACCAATTTTCCTACTTTAATGGATACGAGTGAGAGGACAAAAAGGACTGCAGGTAAAACTGGATTAACCCAGACAGGCAAACATGACACAGAAGGGAGGAGGAGTATACTCAGCAGTGGACGAAGAAAAGCTGTCCATGATGATGATTATGAAGAGGATAGAAACTCAGTATTGAGCGACCTGAGTATTTTGAGAACCATCTAAGAAAAGAAACTGATAAAGAAGTCACCAGATGGCAAAATAATCTTGACAAACATTGTTATCACACAAGACGCAAAAATCTCAAAATAGGCCAAACAAACAGTGCTATAATTAAAATAGAAATATGTAGGACTACACAATGGCGTCATCATAAGTGCAGATCTCCAGTTAGATAATATTTGCGTCATAAAACGGAGGAATATTCTGACACGAGCAGTAAGCATGCTTGACCCTAGATAAAGGACCATTCAAAGTACGCACAGAGCGTGTTGTAAAACAAATAAGTACCTTAAGGTTCAACGTTCAATAAATATTGTTACAATTTACGATTGTATTGTTTTGATTGAGTTACTACATAAACTAAATTATTTGTTTGAATATCACTATTAGTTAATAATAGTGATCGGGAGGACCATTGCCGTATATGGTAGTCGATTCGACTTTTCATAGACGACATGATTGCATCGACCTTTTTAAATTAATTGGATTTTTGCCTTTTGATAACATATTAGTCAGTAAGGCGGCACTAGGGACGACTGTAACGCGCCGATTTTTGTAGATATTTCGAGAAGCTGGCTGATTTTTGTAAATATTTCGAGAAGCCGGCTGATTTTTGTAAATATTTCGAGAAGCCGGCTGATTATTGTAGGTAAATATTTCGAGAAGCCGGCTGATTTTTGTAAATATTTCGAGAAGCCGGCTGATTTTTGTAAATATTTCGAGAAGCCGGCTGATTTTTGTAAATATTTCGAGAAGCCGGCTGATTTTTGTAAATATTTCGAGAAGCCGGCTGATTTTTGTAAATATTTCGAGAATCCGGCTGATTTATTCAATCTTCTAATAAATATTACTCGTAATATGGAAATTAGGTCATTATTAGTATTTAAACACACCTAGACAACAAAAATAAAACGAAATTACGTTATAGTATTACTTTCCCCGGCGGCGGACACAATCGGAAGCGGCATCAAATTCATGATGAGCAATGGGTTGTTAGTCTTGGTTTAATTTGCTACACAGAACATTCCAAGTAACGACACACACATAAAAAACTGATTTAGGGTTGACTTTTCAATAGATAGAATTTTTATTCGTGGTATAAAATTGACGTGACCTGACGGATTTTGTATGGCAGAACTGTTAAAAATTCAAAATTATTCCTCGGATACAATTATCTGGCGTTGGAAAAATCAGCCCTTAGTCTAGTTTAATTATGACTAGGTTTTTATATTTATTGACACAAACTACAAAATGATTCGTAAAATCTTAGTAGAATAAGTACCTATTTTACTCAAATTCAACTCATATTGTCAAGTTTAACTTTTTTTTAGGTACATCAAGCTACTACAATCTGTCAAATTTATTTAATAGATTTCAACTTTATTACTATAGTTTTAAGGTTCAAGGTTGATTGGGAAAATATGACAGTTTCGGGTAGCTTGACCTGCTGGCGTCTGTACGTTGGACTAGGTTTCACATAGAATAGAATATAATAGAATAGAATACTCTTAACAACTCTAATACTCTTACTCTTCATAATGTTGATTCTGTATATTTTCAGGTATTTTTTATTTTGTTTATAGCTGCAGTAGTTTGCTAGATAGTAAACGGCCAGGGCGCTTGGCGCAGAGAAATTCCGATCACGCGGGTGGACGGACGGTCAAGGCTGACTCGGTGTTAAAACCTTGATTTTTCTTTTTTGTCTACCTCTAACCATACAGTCTACTTAAGTAGTAATAACCAATAGGACCTTTACACCAATTAGGTAGGTACACAATTCACCAAAGACACGTCCTAACGTTCTACATCTCATCAAAATTACCGACAACTTGAGACTGATGACTTAATGACTGACAATAGAGATCGCGTGATCTTCAATTACCGCCGGCGCATTGCCACTTACACCAAGCACATCCTGCGCTCATCTCAATGTAATTAAACTTGTTTCTCGGTATTTTCAAAGGGATTTATATTCAAGTGACAGACTGTTTTGGAAGAGGATTTTTTTTTTTTTGCCGCATCTGCCCGAGATAAGGGCAAAGATCGTCACTCACTGGACGGCTGAGGGAGGAAATCGCCGCCGAGGTAGACCGCGGCGAAGGTGGTGTGATGATCTGGTAACGTTTGCAGGGCCAACATGGCCAGAGAGATCGCACAAGACAGGGAGGTTTGGAAGGGAAAAGGGGGACCTTTGCCCAGTGGTGGGGTACAATGTAGGCTAACAAAAAAAAAAAACTTTTTATAAGCAGGAAATGAAAATGACTTCCCTTCTTCTTCTCGAGTTGATGGCAAAAATAAATATATTTAATTACATTAGAAGAGTTGGGCCCATTAGTTGGCCACACCAATCGCGGCATCAGTGACGCTTTTTAGGCCCTCATAAGTGCACATGAGTGGACAGTTTGGACACTAACATATGGGACACTAGTTTCTGCCTGCGTCTTTGCCCGCGTGGATGTCGGAAATTATCCCACGGGAAGGTGCTGCTGCGACAAAAAGTAGCATGTTCTCAGGATGCAATTCTATCACCTTGCCAAATTTTTTCAAAATCCATTCAGTGGTTTAGTCATGAAAAGGTAACTAACATACAGACTACTTTCGAATTTAAAAATGGATGTTTTGGAATTTTCTAACAGAGATACTTCTTCTTAATCATATAAAAGTATCACTAATAGAAAATAGACATTTTGGCTTGGTTAAGAACAACTTTTGGGATAAAAGTGTAGATACACATAATCAAACCTTAGTTATATAATGATGGCTTGGCTTGGCCCAGTTTGTCGAACTTTTTGGAGGAAATGACCTTGTAAGGGTCATGTACAGTTATTGCATCTACTTGGGAGTGTGATACTGCTGACTTCATTATACTGGATTTAAATCAGCTATGCGTCAGGCAGGGATCGGGGTCAAGAGCTACAAAATGAAAAAAAGAAAATATCATGAATCTTAGATAGGGGGCAATTCACTTCATTACTGTTTTTATAACAGCAAGCTAGTTGGTGGGTGTGTGTGACCTTTACTTAAGGCATTGACTGCCACCGCGGTCACCGGTGACCGCGTGTCTGTTGTCTGGCAGTCAACGTGTTAAATCATGTTTTCAGACATGGATGGGTGTTTATGCTAGGATCAGCCCGGCCTAAACGAGCAATCATCCAAGTAATGATAATGCTATCTAATGGACTTCAGAAAAGGAGGAGGATCTCAATTTGGATGTTTTTTTTTTTATACTTCTAATTTCTCAATATCATCAGCCATTCAACCTGATATACTTGGTAATGGATACTCTCAACAGTTCAAAACAGTCCTACTATATTATAATACAAATGTGGAAGTTTGGATGTTTGTTACTCAATCATGCTACTCAAAAATGGCTGAAGGGATTTGGGTTAAATTTGGCACACCAATAGTTTGTAACCTGGATTAACACATAGGATAATTTTTATCCTGATATGTCCATAGGATCGAGACTTATGCGGGTAAAACCATAGGAAGTTGCTAGTTTGATATTAAGTCATTTTCAAAATGAAAATGTACACTTAAATTTATGAGGATACAAAGAGTTTTTATTGTTGTCTATAGACAAAGTTGTGTTCCCCATGCCACAGCAAGATGGACCAATCTTGCTGTGGCATGGGGAACACAACTTTCTTTAGCAGAAACATAAGCATGTATTTTAAGGTATCAGAAAAGTAATCTGCGGTTTTGGTCTATCATCATTATTCTCCTGCCCTGATCCCATATTTGGGGTCGGCACAACATATCTTTTTCTTCCATACTTCTCTATTAATTGTCATCTCGGTAGTCACACCCTTTCTAAACATGTCATCATTCACACAGTCCATCCATCGTTTTAATAGAACATTAACTGCTTAATGCATAATGTAGGTACACACTACAATCAATGTTATAAGATTACAACAGGCCAAAGTTATGACAGGATATTTGTTAGTATAGTGTAGGTAGGTAACTCAACAAATTGTCAATTTGTCAAGCAACACTGGACCTGGACGACACTTGCGTAAGATTGGACGCAATAAATAATTGTTGTTGTTTTTTGTTTGTATTTTACGAATATCAAGTAAAAAAACTTATTTACTTATTCTTCCGTGTCCGCACTTTAGGAGTCATAAAGAAATTTATTGACTGTTAAAACAATAACGGAGATTCAAGGGTACCCGGTACCCTTCTCCATGCCTTGATTGTCACGGAAGCGAATGCGAATACATTATTCGAGTAACCTCAAAATTAACAATAACGTTATTTGTTACCAATTTCTAGCGCAACAATGTAATGGAAACTAAAATATACTGGCTAAGGTCAGCATTCGTTGCATCCGAAAGATAATTACAAATATAGACCATCTAAAAAAAGATATGCAAACCGCCGGGTTGTTTGTAAAGAAAATAGACTTACCTTGTTTTTTAAGATAAATACACTACACCGACAAATACACTACACCACTAGCTTTATTTAAAAATAACCAACATGAAGTCACTTATAGTTTTATTGTCTGTGAAAAAATAAATTCGTTTCAAATTTCGCACCGGCAACAAAATATTTGTGTATGTGTAACTGAAATTATTCAGTATTGCAAGTTTTATCGAAAATTCCACTGACTTGAGTTGAATAAATTTTATTAATTGTTATAACACACACATTTTTTATCTAAAATAGGATACGCTCCTTCTAAAAAGTAGGTAAAGTTTTCCTTATGACCTTATAATATGTAAATTTTATCTGCTAATGTCGTAAGCTTTGTTTTGTATTCTCCACTTGATTTCTTATTTGTTTTGGCAACATTCTCACAAGTCAAAACAAATGACAACCATAATTCATACACACTCCATTTAACGTAGATTTTCTGGCTGAATGATGTGAAAATATAACAATTATCAATAAATAGAATAAAAGCCACCATAATTATTGAACGATTTAAATCTTATAATTATATAGTTGGCATTCTAAAACGACTTTTGATTGCAATCCCAACTCCGAGTCTTATTTCCGGTTTCAAGTCCGGCTCATTTTCTGCGTAAATACGAAAATTGACTTTCTACGCTCCATTTCGCATTCAACAAGCGATAATGTTAAATAAAGCTTACGCAACTTTGCCGTTAATATCGTAAACAAAATATTGGTTAAAGGATAAAACGAAGATAAACACATAATTATAGTTCATTATAAAAAGACCATTTCAATAAAACAATTAATGGTATTTATATTTTATACATCTCTGTTACGCAATTAGTATAATGTACTCTGTGATTATAACGGAACGTTTTAGTGATGAAGTCATCGCCTGTCAAAATTTGTCATAAGTTTATGTCAAAAACTCAAAACAAATTCATTTTATTTCCAAAATATAAAATAAAACCAGTTTAAAGTGTACAAAATGGGTCTTTTTGGGAAATCTCCAGAGAGAAATCCAAAGGAAATGGTACGTCTAATATCCATACTATGACACCCTAATAGGAACATTACATGGCAATAGTAATTTTCTAAAAACATTGCTCTATTTTAGGTAAACGAGTGGTCCCATAAGATACGGAAAGAAGGATATAACTTAGATAGACAAATAAGAGGTATGCCATACATCTGTTGTATTATTTAGAAGCTAGAAACTTGATTTTAAGTGTACCTAAAAACAGATTAACCTACATTCACATCATTAGAGGAATGCCAAAAACTTGTTTATGGAGTCAATCGAGCCAAGGTCAAGTGTCTTTGTAATGAAGTTCATCTGTAGAATTCCTGATTATGTGAAAAGTTTTATTTTATTGTTATTCAAATTTTTAATAAACATTACTATTCTCCCTATCAAACTAAATAAGCCTTGAAAATAAATCTTTGAAGGAATTGGGCATTTGTTATGAGTGGGCAGGCGACGCGATGTTACTTGGTGGGTCGAGGGAACAATAGATTGCACGAGGGCGCAGTCGTTAAATAAAATGTTCAAACCTAAAACAAGCGTTTTTATCTAACTCTACACATTACTATTATTTACTTATTACATCCTCAGCCATACAAAGAGAGGAGGATAAAATAAAGCGGTCCCTGAAAGAAGCTGCGGCGAAGAGCGACAAGCAAGTGTGCACGATACTGGCTAAGGAGATCATCAGGTCTCGGAAGGCCATCAGTAAAATATACACAAGCAAAGCACACCTCAACTCTGTACAGATGCAGATGAAGAATCAGCTGGGTAAACATTTTTTTTTCATAATGGGAAACAAACAGTAGTATATTTATACTAATAATAAAGCTGAAGAGCTTGTTTGTTTGAATGCGCTTATCTCTGGAACTATGGGAGGTTTAAAAGAAATATTTTTGCATTTGGTAGCTCAATTCTTGAGAAAGCCTATAGGCTATTTAACAACACACTAGAACCCTCAGGAGACGAACAAAAGTAAAATAGTCAGAAAGAATGCTATGCAAAACTGAAGTAATAGTGCGGACGGGCGATGCGATGCAACGGGGTGGGACGGGAGAACAAGAATTTATACACGGACGAAGTCGCGGGCAGAAGATAGTTAAAAACAAACGGAAATAACTTTACAAATATAACCACTACATTTTCCACAGATTACAAGTTAAATGTTTACTGACTGAAAATAGATCAATCAGGCATCAACAAATATTTAGTACCCAAATTCTAAAGTTCCAGAAAATAATATTTAGAGTTTTCTAGCAGGAATCCAGAACATTTTTTACTATTACAATACAAGTGAAAAGCTCCTAAATTCAAATTGTGGACAAAAAAATTATTTTTGGATATCTTTCAACCTTTCGTAGTAGCCCTGAAGTTACCTGTGGGAGTTCCTTGTACAGTATTTTATCTCACGAAGTGACGCGCGCTATTCTTGTGGTAACCAAGTGTACATACACACTGTGAATGGGTGCATGAAGACGAATAGCGTCAGCACAACACGTACACACTTCCGACTTCGCCATTGTCTCGGACAGTACCGAGAGCTCCTGTGCTTCAACACATTCACAACGTGTTCATACACTTGGTAACCACCAGTAAAGCGGTTGCTTCATAAGAAAAAAAACTATAGTTAGTAGTAAAAAAATTAAGACATTATTTCCCATAATAATCCAGTATTTCATGATTTAATTTGAGATGTTATGACTCACATCCTCTCACCTCTCCTAGTATATTTTTTAAACATAATTTAGCAGGATAATTAACTTTTAAATGTAATTGTGTGTTCACAGCTACATTAAGAGTCGCGGGATCATTGCAAAAGTCCACTGAGGTATGTTGTTGTCAATATTAATAGATATTTATAATTATTTTTTATGGGTTCTCTAATGATTTCCTAATTTTCCAGGTGATGCAAGCAATGCAAGCGCTGGTCCGTCTGCCAGAAGTGGCGGCAACTATGCAGGAGCTAAGCAAAGAGATGATGAGAGCAGGCATCATTGAGGAGATGCTGGATGAGACAATGTCCAGTATGGAGGATGAGGAGGAAATGGAGGAAGCGGCGCAGAGTGAGGTTGATAAGGTATGCAATTTTCTGGTATTTATAAGTTACAAGCAACCCCGCGTATGGTCCTGGTGCGATCTATTAACAAGTCAAGACATCGTGATTTCTGTGCTATATCTAAGTTAAATATTATACATAATATTTTTCTGAAATATACAGGGTGACAGGGACATCGACGAACAACCTGTTACCATGGACTCAGTACATGATTCTGCATTTTTTTTAGGACACAGCAGCATTTTTGAAGTGAAAACTTCTTTAGCGGCGTTGTGCACTTTTGTTGTGATGGGTAAAAAATGTTAAACTCGCGTCAGAACACGTGACCTGCCGATCGATTCTGTAAAAATCTTACCGTGAAAAGTTTGATGGAGTGAGCTTAGAGTGAGCTGTCAATCTCTAGCATTAGTTGGAATGACAGCTCACTCCACGCTCACTTCACACAAGTTTTCACGGTGAGATGGTTACAGAATCGCACTGCTGATCGAAAATTCGTAAGACGGAGGGAGAGTAGACCGCATTCCAAAATATCGAAAATGCACAACGTTAATATTCAAGTTTTCACTTCTGCCGGCACTCCCGGAGTGCAACCCGTTTTTTTTTTATAACTGTCGTAACAATTCAACTCCGGGGTTTTCAAAATCAGAATCAATGGTAACTGGTTGTGCGTCGATGTCCCTGCCACCATGTATTCTCTAAAGTCTTGATGATGGTGAAAATCGCATCAAAACAAAAAACCATCTCAGACATCGATCTACATGGTCTTCATATGATCTGACCAAGATTATGTCTGGACTCTAAGGGCCGGCGCCCACTAGCGGCACGGCACGGCAAGGGATTTTTATGCGACTAATAGAAAATATAACTTAAAAGTATGACAATAAAATTGAAATTTCATTGATGCCAAAGGACGTCGCGGTATCCTTAGGCATGCCGCGACGTCCTTTGGCATCAATGAAATTTAAATTTTATTATCATACACCTAAGTTATATTTCTATTCGTCGCATAAAAATCCCTTGCTGTTCCGTGCCGCTAGTGGGCGCCGGCCCTAAGTTTGTTTCGGCCTTTCTTCTCAGACTAGTCAGATAGGAAACGCCGACCTCATCTAGTTTTAAAATATGATTGACGTGTAAAAGTGTTTGTACAAACCTACTTACAAAAATAAGATCATCTATCATTTATCAAAATTCTTTGGGTAGCTTAGAAAAATATTCATTCATTTAATAAAGCCAAAATAAAGTCAAAGTGGGTATTACGTCATCTTACACTTGGTTTTATAATATAACTATTGCTACAGTCTACTTATAACTAAATAAAAGAAAAACGATCTTGACCTATTTGCTCTTATAAAATTAGTTTCTTCTTAAGTAAAACTAAACAAATTAACTAAGATTTTGTGACTGCATTTAGTGTTAATATTTTTCCACAAGATTAAGAGTAGGTACAGAAACCATTAAAATACTGACTGCACATTAGAAGAAAAACCATTTTGTGAATGTCAAGACGTCTATCTAAATCGTCTAATTCTGTAAGTTACAATAATTCTGTATTTTAATTTCCCACCCGTACGCAAAATACGCGCATTGTCGTGGAGTTGCGGACACCAGCCCGTACTACGTATTAAGTTACAATAACCGTCTTCACCCTTTCTCAGGTATTATGGGAGCTAACACAAGGCAAGCTCGGCGAAGCACCGGCGCCTCCGACAGCCGTGGCGCCCGCGCCCTCCACCAGTAAGGAAGAGGAAGATGTTCCCGAGCCCACTGAGAGCGAACTAGATGAGATGGCGTCTAGGCTAGAGGCGCTTAGGTCTTAGTGTACGGGAGTTCTTACTCACAGGTATGTGTACAACGTTACAACATTATTTTGGGGCGTGGCCAAAATCGGAACTAAGGGCGCCATCTTGTTATTTATTTACTAGGTTCTGCCCGCGACTTCGTCCGCGTGAAATTTCGACCCATCGCTCGCCCGTACTACTACCTCGTTTTCGCTTAGTGTTCTTTCTCATTTTTCGCAGCTCCTAAGGGTCGTGGCGTGAAGGTAGATAGCCTATAATCTTCCTCAAGAATTGGGCTATCAAATACTATATGATTTTTTTAAAATCGGACTGGTAATTCCGGAGATTACCCCCTAATTTTTTTTTTAAACTTTGCCCCACACAATCGCTTAGCCACGGCGCCAACCGTGCCGACAAACAAACAAAATTTACCTCTTTATAAAATTATTCCTTTTTTTCATTTAGTATAGCTTCTGTGTATAATATAACTTAAGTAATATAGGTAACAATAGCCTCGGACTTACACAGTCGCCAATGACAGCAATCATAGAAATAGGTCATACCAGATAATAACAATAAAACTAAAGGCTTATGCTCTTGTTATGTTACACAAGCATTATCAGCCTATAATGTTCCCTCTACTGGGACACAGGTGAGACAGGTCTGATCTCTTCGAGAGGGAGTGGGCACGTGGTAGATTATTATCCACCACGCGGGCCCAGTGCGGGTTGGTAGATGTCGCATATCTTCGAATTTTTGGTTCTAGGAAATACTGGTTTCTTCACGATTTTTCCTTCAACGTTTTGAGAGTTTTTATTTTTGTTTTTTATTTATTTGCTTACGCTGTCCCACTCCTGGGCAAAGGCCTCTCTCCATTACTTCCATCTTTCGCGAGCCCGCGCGTCCTCCTTCGAGTTTTGACAGAACCTATCCAGCTCGTCCCGCCATATCCTACGTGGTGTTCCGCGACCGCGTAATATGTGATAGGATGTAGAAGCGATCACCAAATTTACTTAATTCACTAAATATGAAAAACTCTAATTAGTACATTTTTTTTTCAGATACGTTCCTATGTGTCGGAGACAAGAATCGAGAAGGCTACTTCAAGCCTTCGGGTTGACAAATGCCTTAAGAACAATGTAAATAATTGTTGTTGTATGTATGTAATTAAGTTTGTACGGCCGTACGAGAGATTTACAACGGATAATAATTTTATTATAATGTTTTATTACACTAAACGCCAGGACTCGTAGCAGTCGCGGTCATGAAACGTGCAAGTGGGACGGTGAATACTTCTCGTGTCATCTCGCTAACACTTTTCATGACCGCGAAAGCCATGAACGTTAGCGTATGCTATTGAGCTAATGTGTAAAGCTGAGATTTTATAAATAATTTTGTTTCGAAGACTTTTTTTTCGAACTTATTGTCACATAGTTGAATGGAATAGGGGTTTCTACTTAATAAAAAAAAACATTTCCCCACAATAGACTTTTTTGAAAGTATTTTATCAGACATACATCTCACATAATCAAACATACGCCCGGAACAATGTATTTGTTTCGTACAAGGATTGCCTCCAGTCAGTCTGAACCCGACTGTAGAGTTTGTCCTGGGTATTTTTTTTCTAACACTACTATGGTCTATGAGCAGTGATCGGATTATACCCTGTCCATTAGGTAAACCGTTTTTTGACAGATGGAACTAGTGATTGCAGCAACACACAATACATTGATTGATACACGTACGGTATTATAATGTCTGTAAGAAGCCATAAATAAGATAAGGCAGTTTATATATTTATTATTTGACGCATTTTAAAGTTAACTTTTACGTAATCTGGAATGTACGTTCTAAGACAGCTGTCAAAAAACGGTTAACCTAATGAACAGGGTAGGTACATATAGGTACTGCAATCTAGGGTCAACAATCTCAAACAATATCATAAGTATGGATAATCAAACCCACGGAAATTCAGGAATTTGTAATTTTGAAGATATTTTTTCTTCATGTATTAATAAACTGTTTTACAAGCTTTTATTTATACTTTCTGTTGCCAGCGACGGGCCACCGGGATTATATCACAATCAGCCTATACCTTATTATCCCACTGCTGGGATACAGGCCTCATCTTCGTGAGAGGAATTGAGCCATAAGCCACCATGTGGGCCCACATGTGGGTGGATGTCACCTGACTCACATGTCTTCGAATTTTTGGTTCTAGGATACGCCGGTTTCCTCACGATGTTTTCCTTCACCGGGATTACGTGGCTTATACATACTCTGAAATTGTCTTTGAATCCCAGTAATTGCATCCCACAATCCGATCACTGGATATGAGCAAAGTGGTCATATTAGCATTGCCCCACCAAGCATTTGGGTGCTATGCAGTGATTTATCTGTACGTGTTGTTTGTAACAATAAGGTATTTCTCGGGATACCATTATTTTCATAATCACGCGTCAAGACTTCGTTTAGCAATGTTGTTGTATTATGCGATTTTTAGGCGCAACGTTACTTGCGTTGTCGTTAACCCGAATCGCTTCAGCGTCGCAATAGCGGTCATGCTCTTTCCCAAATATCTCTCCGTAGGAACCCAAACAATAAACTATTTATGTTTTTTTTGTTATTGGAACATGTTGGAGATCACGATAGATATTGATTCAGGACGTTAACGGACTTTATTTCAGTTTTTGAAATAAATAATGCTTGAAAATGTACGTGGGTCAATGACCGCTATTGCCTCGCTAAAGTGATTCGGGTATAGTTGACCGATGTTGCGTAGTTAGATAATTCGCAATATATTTTGACCGACTTTAAATAGGATTATCTATATAACCCCATCTATTTTGTATTTATTTTTAATAAAAATTAATTTTATATAAAGCGATGAAGCAAGAATTTTGTTAAATAAGAGTCTTAAAACAGTTTGTTGGACTCGAAAATGTTAGCCTGCCCAAAGCCAGTCCCAATTAAGAGCACGGAGTGAAATCCCTTTCATTTCACTCCGTGCTCTTACTTGGGACTGGCTTGGGCTGAGCATTATTCCCGTCACTGTCGCACAACTGAAACTGCAAGGGCAAGATAGAGACGGGAACATGTCTAAGGCACAGCACGTGGTCAGTATCGTTTAGCAATCTCAACAGGTGCCTAAACCTGTTCCATTGCCGACGAGGAAGCGAATAGCTATCGAATATTTTGTCGCAAAAGAAACGTACAAAAGATTGTA
This sequence comes from Apamea crenata, assembly GCA_949629185.1. Lineage (NCBI taxonomy): Eukaryota > Metazoa > Arthropoda > Insecta > Lepidoptera > Noctuidae > Apamea > Apamea crenata. Next base: position 4,832,262 of record OX451375.1, read on the forward strand.
GGTTGTCAGGAATAGACATACATAGGGCTGCAGAGTTTCGCTAGCTAATTTAATTTAACCCTGTATTTATAGTTTATCGCTGAATGTTGAGACCACCGTCGAGAACTAGAAAGAAAGAAAATACATTTACTTGCGGCAAACATGACAGAACTCTGACAAAGAAACAACTCGTTTTGAGTTGCCAGGTCTACTCGCTTCTCGCCAATCGACGGCGGTGGGTCAGGTGCCTTAGAGCGATGCCGTTACCAATGCGTTGCGTCGTCGCAGCGCAGTGAGTGCCGCACGAGCCCTGCGATGACGTCACCGCTCAGGCGTTGCAGCGCCGACGCAACGCATTGGCATCGCCCTCAGTCAGCTATTTAACATAGAATTTACATTCAACGCGTGCATTATTAACGTTCTAAGTTCAGTTGTGATATATTATTATTTAATAGCTTTTCTAATCGCTAGAGTATTGTATAGACAGCGCTGAGCTTCTATCGAGATGTTTTTATGTCTACTTCAGTTATTAGTACCTATTAAAATGCACTAACTATTATCAATGAATTAGTTTTATTTTACTGTCTCACACCTTGGAGAACTAATGGACTTGAACAGTGTTTGCTAAAATACTAGTCTTTTGTAAGTACATATACTCTTTTCAGTAAGGAACTGGCCGTTTCTTGTCATCAAATTTGGCACATTCTGGCCTTAAGACGTCGGACAGATTGTATTTTTTTCTACAACTAGATGGAAGGAGAGGGAAGGAGTAGGGAGTTCTTTTCCCAGTAGTGCCAGCAATGGCCTGCTGTGATGATGATAATTTATTTATAAAGTAGGTACTTTCTTCATGACGTACCTTACATGTTATTTTCGGTTATAAATGATTTTTCTGTAAGTACGTTTCCGGTTCCTGGTATACTGTTGATTTTGGATAAGGTTAACGATTGCTGAAAGTCAAGTACTGATTACTTTTTATCTCTTGAAGTGGTGCGGTATCAATAGCACGGTCACTGTCATAGAACATACTTATCTGATAAATCGTATGGTTCTCACCAGTTCTTACTGATCTTATCATTGATTTATTATGGACTAACCACACTTATTCAGCTTTTGTCCATAGGAGACAACGATTTTGTATGGAATGCGTACGCATCCATAAAGCTGAACGGATGCGTCCGCATACAAAATTATTGTTGCTACCCTACCCAATACCCTTAATCGAATGCATTTTATTTAAGTCTGTTTGGTGGTTCCCGATATTAACGCATTCAAACTAATAAACTCTTCAGCAATGTCGTAAAATGCGTATCGTATTTTGTCTAAACTCAAAGATAATTGTCTAACTAAATGATCTATAGGTGGACAAAAATCTCTCATTGCCTTGTCAACCTATCAGTGTTGCCATATCCAACCAATTTCTCCCCTAGGGTTACCACAATAAAAAAAACTCCTTTATAAGAATTGGCTATAAATATATTTCGTATAATACTTTAACAATAATATCTAAAGTATAAGTACGGGTATCACAGTTAGTTACAGCATCTTGGAGGACAGGTCTAGTTCCAGTTGCATGTCTTGTATCGATTCCTTCTTCAACAAAGGCTTACGATCACTTTCTTTTGTCTTTTTTGCGTTTTTCTTGTTTTTCATTAATCTGTAAAAAAATTGTTGAAAGATTAGTAAAAAAAAACATGTGCGTGTGGTGTGAGGGCCACTTTGTTAAAACTCTTTGAAAATGTGCTTAGGATTTAGTGAACATTCCCCAACAATTGTCAAAGTTGGAATTCTTTTTTATATAATTTATAAACACGAGGGAGGTGCTCGTGGCTAGATAATAACAGCCGCACGGGTCGATTGAAGGTTAAGTTATGCTTGCCGAGGTTGGTCCGTGGATGGGTGACCATCCATTATTTATTGAGACCCCTCCGTGCCTCGGAAAGGACGCTAAGCCATTGGTCACGGCTGTCAATTATAGATCTTTGTCAGTTGTTACGGCTCAAACGCCCGAAAGTCTGTCAACCAGTCTTACCAATGGGTATCGTATTACCCAGTAACTGGTTTGTGGAGATCAGATAGGTAGTCGCTCCATTTAAAATACCGGTATGATAGCTGCATTCGGTTAGACTGGAAGGCGACCCCAATATAGTTGGGTAAAGACTGCGACTGATGGGCGACTGATTCCGATAAATTGGCGAAAAAATATGGGAGAAAAGAGATCTTCGCTACATGCCCTAGTTTTTGAGATATAAATGTGACCCTGCTGGGGACACTCTCCAGATCGGCCATCTATAAACCCTTATAATTATCTTTTGAACCAGTGACCGACAAATTCTGATATTTCGCGACAAATTTCGACTAATTAGCGACTCATTTTTTGTGTTATCAAAATTAAAATCCCTGATGGTGGCCCTGCCGGAGTCAGTGACACTAGGCAGTCAGTGTCCTCAATCAGGCATCTTAATTTCACGTTTCGGAATGGTTAAAAGACTAGGCAGATGATGAGTCTATCATCACCAACCATGTATGACATATTGTTTTGAAGGAAAACCTAGCATGGGTTGCTTCCCTCAAGGCAGTCCAAGCCAAACCGATTGACCACTTCGACGACCTCAACATAGTTGATACAAAGAGTGTGCTTGTACTTTCTTGCACATTCTTCTCTATAGGAACCCACTATGCTTTGGAATGGGCAACTAGCTTCATCTTTGTCACTGACCGACTCCTTGACAATTTAAAAAAGTGTCTATAGATGGTTTAATCAAAATAAATGCGTTGAGTTGTTGGGAAAAGGCAGGCAGATGCCATACTAACCTATTGATGACTCCATCAGGATGGTCCATCATGCGGATGATGTCTGCCTGGTCGGAGGAGTCGAGCGGGGCCACGGAAATATCTCGAACTGCTCTGAACTTGCCGCAATTGTTTAGATGTTCGTTTTCCAGGCGGAAGAAGTTCCAGATGAATCGTCTGAAATAGAAGAAACATTTTATTGTACTAAAATATATACTCGTAGAATACTAGCTTTTGCCCACGACTTCGTCCGCGTGAAGCAACTTTCTTAATTTTTTTTTCCGTAAGAACCTTCTACAAAGTATTAGAAAACTTAAAAAAAAAGATGGATGAAATCGGTAACGTCGTTCTCAAGTTATGACGTGACCAAGGGAAATAGGGATTCATTTTTATATATATAGATACAGCCCGATTCTTTACGAGGGCTCTGAAGTGCGCTACTCTGCGCAGTACCTCACCCCTCACCCCCGTAGACAGGTGAATGTGTTACTGCGCAGCGACTCGCCGAGTGTTCCGAGCCGCCATAAAGTTTGAATCGGGCTGTACCCTTTACAATATTTCAAGTTATTGATATAAGATCTATTCAAATTCATGTTTCCGATTGATGTTTTTTCTATATAAGCAAATATCAACTATAAAGCTTTGTAGGTTAAGTTGATTTCAGAGTGACTAGTAATATTGAAAAAGTTATAGAAATGCTTGAAGTTGTAGCGTAAACGAATTAAAGTTATTTTTTCAAAAAAACACAATTGTTTACATGTTTGGCAATCGAAACGCGAACGCAGATTAGGATGCCTATTTTATTGATGTTTCTTATGGATGGTACATCTAACCAACTGGTAAAATTATTTCACAAAAATGATTTTTAAGACTCGTTATGATAAATCACGGTATCTACTATGGATTTAATGACCTCTGCGATGGAAGGGCAATTCTCTTATGTTGAAGAACGTTCTCATTCAAATCTGCCTAATTTGTCAATCATTTACTCAAAATTTTGAAAATTTTTCGGCATCGATTTTCGTTCAGATAAGATTGCGGATACATATTGAACGTTTTTAATCACGGGAAATGGCATTCAGACATTATAGGCCGAGTCCAAAACCAGTTGGTCAAATCCAATAAAATGTAGTTTTTGTTGAGTATAACACTTCAAACGTAAAATGTATTTACCGGAACACTTCAAGCGGCGCTAGTATGGAGGTCATGGTCTCTGCGCTCACGAAGTTGTTCTCCGTCACCACGAACGAGATCGTCCATATGAAGCGCAACACGAAGTCTTCTATTATCGCGAAGTAGTAGAACTGAAAACAAAAACATTTGTTTGTTATTTACGTATGGTAAACAAGTATCACAGAAAACTAGGAAAAAGGAATGGCCTTTTTCAGGATAGAATCTGAATTTTAAATAATAATCATGTTTTGGAAGTTTAAACTTTATATCATACAAGACTAAGTTCAAATTTAATTGCACTAATTAAGGATCTTTTTTATGACAAATGGTCACGCAATAATAAACTTTGAATACAGAACGATAAAGTAGATAGTTGATCAAGGACCACTTACACCACATATCGCTAAATGCATTTAGCGCTGAACGAATTTAAATAAAACATCGTTCTATTTCTGTCAATCATTTTTCGTATCAAAGGTGAGATCGTGTCAGAATGATGTTTTAAATACGTTTTTCTAATGATTCTAAATCTGGAAACGGTGACACAACACTTGTTGACTACAGGAGTAGTATTATGAAGTACTAGTTGTTACCTGTGGTTTCACTCACATAAGTCTCGATCCCGTGGGAATATCAGAATAAAAAGTATTCTAGATCCCCATGAGGTCTACCCATGTGACGCTTAAGTGTCCGTTCACACAGAGCGGCTCAAAGAAGAGAGTACATTTTTATCGAATTTTGGGTCATTGAAATAAGGTTGATTTTTTCATGTCACTGCGCATCGGCTCTTAAGCATTCTCATTTAAAAAAGAAGTGACATGAAAAAATCAACATTACTTCATAATACGGCCCTTCCAACGGGCGATTCTTCGAGAGCCATCGCCGGTCACCTGCAAGTTCAGCTTGCTAACTCGACTCACCCCAGGACTATACACGATCTCCTCTCTGAGGAACTTGTTCTCCGCATTGGGGCCGCAGCTGAACAGCCCCCAATCCATCTTGACGTCCCACGTGTAGGTGTACAGCGACGACACCAGCTGGCACGCGAACCAGGCGTACAGGAATGGGTTGTCGTACGAGTCGGGGTAGCTACCTGGAAAGGAAAGAGGTTGAATTTGACATAAGTCAACCACAAAAGGAAGAAGGGGAAGGCCTATATTCGGCAGTGGGTGGTACAAGGCTGCCCATGATGACGATAGCTTGAAAACGTTCAGTAGTTCTTGAGTAGTGTAGAAGCCGTCGTAATTAGCCCAGTTTGCAAAATGCTGGGAATAGTAAAAATCAATCAACTAAAAAAAATCGTCAAAAACAGACTTCTCTGGAAAAGTCATGCGTAAAATAAGTATTCGCGTCGACTTGAAAAACTCCTCCTTTTTTCGTCGGTTAAAAAATAAATTGGACCAACTTTTTTTTCAGTAACGAGTTGTTTGAGTAGCCTATAACGTTCCCACTGCTGGGACAAAGGCCTCCTCTTGGTGAAATGGAGTCGGCCGTAATCCACCACGCAGGCCCAGTGCGGGTTGTTTGAGTATCCGTCCACAATACTCAGACAAAAGCCTGGATTCCTCTTTTTAAAAACTGGCTATCTTTGTCAACTTTTCTTTTACATACATGAAAGTATTATTTTATCATACTGACCACTATACAGCGTTCTGAGCGTCGCAAACAGCACCACGAAGAAGGTCGTGGAATACTTCCCGGCGTTCACAAGATGCGGGAATGCTTCGCGACTGTCCCGATAACGGCGCAGACATTGGAAGAAACGCGTCCACGCTGGGACTACGTTGACGAGCGCGCGGGTTATTATGAACCATTTTGTTCCTTCGAATGTTACTGGAAATGACAGAAATGTGTTGTTTTATTAAAGAAACATTCATGCTATAAATTGTGTTATCGTTAGTTATCGTCTAACAAAGCACCCCTGGGGGCTTACTACCAGCTATTATAGCAGGGCAGAAGGCTCTTATAGCAGGGCAGAAGTTGAAATGCACTGCTTTTTTGTACTTAGTCATAGAACAAATAAGCAGTGCCGTTCAACTTCTGCTCTACTATAAGAGCTGGTGGTAAGTCCCCTGGTGGAGTATAGTGTCCATGACACAAAAGGACAATGATAGATGACGATCTTGTTTAAATTATTGTGCTTAAAACTACTATAAGACAAGGTCAAATTAAATTAGCTAGCGAAACTCTGCAGATGCTCTGCGTGATGAGTATCGATATTTAAACACGATAGAAAAAAAAGATATTCCTTAGACATCCTAAGCCTCAGAAGCTAAGGAGTGCAATGTCAATCGATTTTGGACCATGTGCAGTGCAACTATTAACGAATAACTTCTGCCGCTCAGGGCGGAGCGGGAGGGCGTGTCAGACTTTTACTGACTAAAACCCGTGGCCCCTGGCACAGGCAACTGAAGGAACACGGGTTCCTTCAGTTGCCTGTGCCAGGGGCCACGTATCTCTTTCGAACAACCCGCGGCCCTAGCGGACCCCGTCACTTAGTGCTGCCATCTCTTTGGGCGCGCGTGGAACACAACGCGGCGTCGACCCGGCCTGGTCCTTACCGGGCGGCGAGCTATCCATTGCTCGCCAAGTAACTTATGCCTTCAGTCTGGATATCAAAATTCAAGACTAAAACAAAAGCTAAAAATTATTAGTTTTGCACTTACCACTAACATTAAACCAGTCACTGCCCGTGGTATAGAAGGCGATGAGATAGTGGAAGTCTAGGAAGGCCGCTACGAATGAGTTCCACTGGTCAGCCAGCCAGAAGTCAGCAAACAGCACCGGCATGAACGGAGCCGCTAGGATACGACCCTGAAACAAGACATGTAGTAGTTGAAGCAACGCTTTTAAGGTTGCAATGAACCATGCCCACACTCACCACACACACACACACACTCATACAAGCGTGCACACATACAAACACACACTCTCAATAATACTAACCCTAGAATAAGTTTTAATCAATACCTAGTGTATTCTGTATTATTATTATTATTTTTTCTCTTTGCTTCTGTAACTTGCCGCATTTGTGTACGAGTGCATAAACCGATTTGAATGTAACTGCTTCTGAAGGGTTGGCGACCTGGTGTCCTGAAATACAGGCCTTACGCCTAGCTTAGGCACCAGTCTCCCACAGTATAGTTTAAACTATTATGTATTGTTCTTGATCTTTTGATGTACTTATATATTGTGGTGAGAAAATAAATCATTATCTTATCTTATGCCAAATTATAAATTTATAGTACCAAGAGTCTTTGAGTTAAACCGCGGATAGAAAGACAGACGGACTTGGCGAAACTATGGTGGTTGGTTCCATGTTTTACTAGGAACCCTAAAAATTAACCCCACATCCGCCAAAATTCCAAGATATGACATCCACCAACCCGCACTGGGCATGCGTGGTGGTTTAACAGAAAGAAAGAAAAAGTATTTACTGCGACTCGTACAGGAAGATCACAAACTAAACTAAACACAGTTATAAATAAAAATTAGGTAGTATATCAAAAAAAGTAAAAAAAAACTAAGTCCTATACGAGGCCAAAAGGCTCCTATCTCAGCATGATGCTGCGACGGCCCACTCCCTTCCATAAAGAGGAGGCCTGTGTCCCAGTAGTGGGAACATTATAAGCTGATATTGCCGCCGATTCCCTTCTTCACAAACTAAACTAAATTTAAGTTCAGTGCATCTTTTTCTTTCTATTTCATTAAGAAAAGGACAGAAGATAAAATATTAGTTTAGTCCTGTCAAATTAAGATGCTCCATAGACAGTTTAGACGTGATTAAAAACATGGCGACTAAAAATACGTCAATTTACGTCAGGCGCTGAATAATTTGACAGGACTAAACTAATATTTATCTTCTATCCTTTTCTTAATGAAATAGAAAGAAAAAGATGCACAGAACTTAAATTTAGTTTAGTTTGTGAACAAGGAAATTGGCGCCATTGTGGTCATACTCTTGTCTCTACTGAACAAGAGAAGATTTTCTTTCTTACTGCATCTTGTATCATAAGAACTCAGGTCCTAAAGGGGGGTTTTGCTGTATATCGGACCGAATATTCAGCTTGGGTCGTGCATTGTCTTTAACTGATATGATTGGTGGAGGGCCATTTTTCGTTAAAAAAAAAAATCCGGTTCATAACCTCGCAACAACGCTTGCAAGAAAATTAATTCAAAAACATAGTTAACATTCAAAATTCAACCTTAAATCAATGACATAGAAGTTAAATCACACATCACCATAAAACCTACATATTTAAAAAATATATTCTTAAACGCGAGTTGAGTTGTAAGACAAATTCCCGTCATAGCCTGTCATAACGCATTGGCTACGGTAAAGCGAAACAAATGTAATTAAGAATTATAAAGAAGTCAATCATGTGTCGTGACGTCATCACTGAACGATTACTGCGAGGAGACTGGAACGAGTTTAGTGCATTACAGTTTTATTTCTTATTAGCGACGCGCCCCTGCTTCGCTCGGTTGGAATTACATGAAGCGACTGCCTTCACAACCCAGTTACTGGGTAACCTCTTGTCAAGACTGGTTGTCAGACTGTTGGGCTACTGACTACCCGTAATGACTGTCAAAGATTTACAAATAACAGTCGGGACCATAGGCTTAACGTGCGTTCCGAGACACGGAGGGTCTCGAACTCTCGATATATAATGGATGATGATGAATGGTCAACCATCTTAAAACCGACCGCGACAAGTGTAGCTTTACCTTCGATCGAATCAATCGAAACTCTCAATAGTTTCAGAGAATATTGCCAGAAAATCTAGTTTGGCAAGACGTTATCGCAGACCATAATATGACATTATTGTGAATTACGAGGAATTACCATTCTATTTTAAACAAATTTATGAGCTCGACCTTTAACTACATAATATGTTAGCATCTGCGACTGGATTTTCATTTATTTCCAGATGTCACATTAATGTTGTTTACGTTGTAGGAACCGACGACAATATGATTTGTTTGACGTGTGCTGTTCTCCCCCGCAAGGGGGACCTACCCCATTTTCCTGACAGTTCCACATAATTAGGAAAATCGAAAATTTTATCAGCCTAGGGTAATTTAGGAACAGTCCACGTGATGCATGCCAATAATACGAGCATGTTACTATCCCCCTGCAGGGCAAACGCCTCTCCTCATACAGAAAAGGCACGAGCATTAATCGCAACGCTTGCTAAAGACTGGTAGGCGATTTTAGACTTACATTGCAACGGTATCTACAACACCACATGCGAACTACGCGTCATACTAACGCTACGAAAAAAAAAATCCTGCATCGCGCAAGCAGATTTTACCGCGCAATAAGCGTATATACAACAGCCTGACATGATTCATCGGGCAGTTGCCCTCGACACAACACCCGTCTGGTCGGAGGATCCTCCATTGTCTATGGAAGATGAGCGAACTTTATACCCTCCCTGTTCCTCATACCTTTAGAACATTAACTATAAGTCCTGGTTTCCTCACGATGTTTTTTTACCTTTATCGGTGTCAGTAATGTCCATGATAAACTCAGAAAGTGGTATGCTAATAGGGTCACAAAATTGTGAGACTGCTTTTCAAAAAATACCATAGTGGTACCCTGGATAGCAACATCGTCTACCTAACCTGTCTTCAACTATTTAGGAGTCGACTTCCACTACAATTTTACATGGAACGACTGCCTATTTGACCTCCACAACCCTGTTACATTACAGGGTAACATGGTATTGCAATGAAAGACAGAGAAATGTTATTGAAGAATATTAATGTTTTTTTCTATAAAGTCGGGCGCGGATCTTGAGCGAAAACCTAGAACCGCGCCTGTATAAGGTACCTCGTGGTAAGGTAGTATGATATGGTCTCTGGATATACTAAAACAAAGAAAAACTATAAAAACTAAAGAAGAAATTCTAGAATACTTACACATATCCTCAAAAACCAGAACCGCGCTTCATGTCGAAAAACCTTCAGCGGATTCATGAGAAAGGCCAGCATAATTATCACCAAAGCGAGCGGATTCACAAAAGGCGGTATACTCAAACTCGCACTGTATATGAAACTTAGTATGCTTAACGCCCAAATCACACCAAAAATGGCTGCTAATTCCATCAAATGTTGCTCGGAGAGATGATTCCGGGGATCTAACTCGAAAATCAGTACGTGGTTAACCCCGGAAGACCGCCACCCGTACACATTTATGCCGATTAGGAATATGAATTCGACCAATAGGAATGGGCCTCGATACAATCTGAAGGCAGTCTTGAAGTTTTCTGTGCCACCCTCGTGGAATAGAGCTGGAACAAATTTTAACAAGGTTAGTTTTTTGATGATACCAGTTTGTATTTGTTTTTCTTAGGAAAGAACTTATCTTTAGGGAAAACAGAATAGAACATTGATCACGATTTCTGAAAATTCAGTAATTATGACCAAGTTTTCTCCCACTTTTTTATCATCTTGGACAATATAATAGGTAGTAAGGTATAATACGCTTAATGGCAAACGACATCCCAGCAGCCCCAGATGGAGATGGCGGGTTGAGCTGGATTCCTTTAATATTGGTCCTTCGCTGCTCTGGACAGAGTTGGAAGGTGAGTAGGGAGGCCTTTGCCCAGCAGTGGGACATTAACGGCTAATAAAAAAAAAACTTATAATACGAATATAATCGTATTTAAAAAATACGAACTTCAAATACTGAAAGGAGTTATGAATCTCCACTTTTTTAACCACAAAAACACTTAAAATTGTATAAGATAAAACCCTTAAACAGTCTAGAAAAGCATGATTACATGATTACCTACACACACACACACACACAACCACTTGGTTCGTATACCCGGGTGGCTGAGTCCGTGGATGGCGTTAAATGCGATAATACGGAACTCTTGAGGTAGGTATGGACGAACGTCCTCGCACCTGCTTACTCGAGTCGCAATTATTTTCACGGGTTGGAACGTAACTCTTATACAACTGCCCATTGTCCTTTCAAGTTTTTCAACATCAGTAGTTTAGGCGATGCGTCATCTGTCATCTAAGAAGGTATCGATATGTATTAATACTATGACCGATAAATCTTTAAAAGAATCGAAGTTCAAAAGTCTGTCAAGACGAAATCACGAAAGTAACTGCTGGCAGTTTTTTTGGCGACATGGTCAATGACCGGACAGCCTACAAATTCCAAATATGAAATACGGGCTTCCCCTCAACAAAAATCTTTAATTGGCGATGCTAGATTTTATTGATGACTTTTGTATTAATTGACCATATTTAGCGCATTTCATTTGAGAAGACGAATGCTTACTGTTTAAGGGATTTTTGATTGAAAAAATCAAAGACAATTTTAAATTAGAATCTGCAAACTGGCAGTTATAGCGTCTCTTCCGACAACTTCGCCATTTTATTTACGACGAATACAGCAGTCTAACATAAATAACCGTTAATTTTTTGTTGTTATTCGAAAGACCTTTTGTAGAAGTCATGATGATGAATTTCTAAGTTTGAACTTCTAAAAATTACAATCAACTTAAAAAGACTTCGTATGTATTTAAATCACTTTCCAAATGATTGTATTCCTAATAATTATGTGTCCGTTTCGACTAAACTACACACACAATTTATGTTAGCATAATCAGCCAGTAATGTTCCCACTGCTGGGACACAGACCTGGTAATCCACCGCGCTGGCCCAGTGCGGGTTGGTAAATGTCCCATGTCTTCGAATTTTTGGTCCTAGAACATGCCGGTTTCCTCACGATGTTTTCCTTCACCGTTTTGAGAGCAGTGGTGATGAAATTATTTACGCAAAGTAAAGCGCCTGGCTGGGTTCGAACCCACGATCTACAACTCGTAAGTTGGGGCTGTTACCACTGGGCTTTTTAAAACCGGTCGGAAATTCCCATTTAAGAAATAAATCCTTACTAAAATGAAATGATATCTTCTATGATATCATTTCACTAATCCATAAATAGACAATCACTAAACATTTATTACTGAAGGTTGTTGGGACACGATAAGTATAATCTTTTATCTTTTCATTTGCATAAGATGCTGTGGTCAGTAAAAGATAAGTTTATTTTACGCAATGTTTGTAAGGATTTCTGCATATCTGCTGAGAAAATATTACAGTATCTTGTGATAACAAAGATTAGATGAAGATATTGTGTAATATATGGTTATAGATTTATCACTGATAATATGATAAAAATCAGCACAAAGGGGTTCCAGAAATCCCAATGTGTTGATTTTTGCCTTTGAATGTTGCAAAAATTGACATTGAGGAGGAATAAAATAACATAACCATCTTTCTGACGCATTCGGGTTAAAAGAGATCAATTGATTGGATAAATCGTTAATTTTAAGTAGTCTCCATGAGTGGAAATAATTAAATATACAGACGATACGTAAGGTCCAGTTTAAAAACAGCGCCAGGCACTAGTTGTCTGGCATTTTGATAAATATGGGGGGTATTTGGTGCAGCCGTGAGGCACACAATATACAGGGTGGCAGGGACATCGACGCGCAAACTGTAACTATGAATTCAGCACATGATTCTAAACTAGCGTAGAAATTTCACGTCGGTTATAAAAAAAATAGCTGCAGTTTAATAACCTATGAGAAATTTCAACTCAGGAGGTTCAGAATCATGTACTGAATCCATGGTAACAGGTTGTGCGTCGTTGCCACCCTGTATTTTTTTTAGAACTAACTTCTTTTTTCAAGTTATATTGTGTGTACTATACTTATGACATGTACCATATTTCCTTTTTTTTTGTAAATCCGGCGTCCGTTGAACAGTCAACCCCGATTCCATCCGTTATTCTCATATTGATCGTACCTATACTAAACAAGAAGATTGCAATTACTACAATAGGTATCTGACCTCATCATTCAATCAACTAATTATGCGGTCAATCAATCAGCATTATTGATTAATTAATTGCACTCAATTGTCTTTCTTATTAGCATTTTTATCAGTTTTATCAAAGTATTATTTAGTAATCGAAACAAATAATGATTAATTTAATTTCCTGTAACTGCCTTGAGCCTAAATTCTGAAAAACATTTCAAAGAAATTAGTTTTGATGTGAATCATAGTCTAAATTATTGCACCAGAGCTATTTGATACGCACTAGATTTTGCTGGTTAGAGATTCTTGCTAAAATCTGCAATAAAACGATATGACTCATAGGAACTGCGTACCTATTGAAGGAATCTGAATCGTAGATACAGTTATGTTATCTTTAAGATAATAATTAATATATTGTTTTGTTCCGTGTATACGGATATGGATAAAACTTTTCCAATCTTGCCACTAGTTCTGAGAGCTATTTCAACAAAATATATTAGCAAATCTGAAGTCATTGTCAACTAATATTCGATCAGTTGTTGTTATTTAACTCAACTTTGAGGAAGCGTAATTACTGAATAATTACTTGACATAGACAGGCTTTTAGAGACAGCTCATAAGTATTTACAGTAAACCAACTTGGCAAAAATATTGAATATAGTCAGCTAATTTTCAAAAAGGCCTGATGTTTTATTATAATCTGAGACTTAAAAATGGGGTTTTAAAATGTATATAAATACTTCGTTCGATTCCAATTTGTATAAGAGTAAATTGATGACTAAAGCAATTTCCCGCGACGACAGTTAGCGGTTGCGGTTGAATATGTTTCACGAACCCATTATTCAGCCATTTATAGCATTTGCCTAGAAGCGAGAATAACAGAGAGAGATGATAATCATCAACTTGATGATTATCTAACGCTATAATTTGGAAATCATCTTAACTGTGATGGGACCGTGGGACTTAAAATAGTGATCAATGCTCTCCTTATTCGAAAAGGTTTTAGCCCTGACGGAATTACTAGATTTTTATTTAAACTTATGTTGTCCCATTACGGCGTAAAAGTATTCCTTTCCACTCTTCAACGTCTTCAGCCACTGTGGACCAATCCTACCTATAATTACGATGATATAAATATTAAAAAAAAAAACTCACCAGATAAGATAACAGTGATGAATAACACAATGAAAGATCCAGAGAACAGCCCCACTTTAAAAGTGGTCCATGGACTCTGTTGTTCTCCTAGCGGCGGGACTCTAAGTTTCTTCATAGCCTTCTGACGGTCGCCACCTTCCAGATCGTTGGTGACTGTAGCTTCTGTGTCGCTTATTAATCTGTCTATGTCCTTGTTGGTGTAGAAGTGTGATGTTTCCACATGTTCCGCCCGCCATTGTGCTCCGTTGCTTACGTTTAGTAACTGCGGAAGACTGATTGTTAGTTGGGTATATGTTTATTGGTATATTTATAAGGGGACCAGCCGATCGATTCCGTAAAAATCTCACCGTGAAAACTTAGGTGAAGTGAGCTGTCAATTCCCAGTATCACGTGGAATGACAGCTCACTTCACCTTCGTTTTCACGGTGAGATTTTTACAGAATAGGTCGGCTGATGTATGAACGTAAACGAAGCAAAAGGAGTATGTAAGAATGGTAGCCAGTGGCGTTCTCTTGTTTCTTCTTACCCTTAAGAGAAGAAGATGTGAATTTACGTATATTTTAAGGAGAATGCGCAGTTGGTGGCTAAATAGTTCGTCTAGTGGTAAGGGCTAACAACCGCCTTTGGACATCTGTTATACCAGAGATATCGTGTGTTAACATCAAAGAGAAAAAAAAAATATACTATGTCTGAACTATTTTCTGAGTTTTAGGACTCTTTTGCCGAATGCGAGCTTAAGCAAATACCTATGGGACAAATTGCTGATGCTCGAAGTCTATGGAGAGTAGTAGAAAGGAGAATGGGAGCCTACCTTTATTCTTTTATTCTATTTATTTAATCAACTTAGCTTCTTCATATATCTTTTTTCACCAAGTGAATTTAGTCATGCTCTCTTAGGATTAATTAAACTTCTCTATGAGGACATAAAAAGCAGACATAGTTCATAATGCTGCACTCAATATTTTTTTTGGGGACGAGGGCCATTTAACATAACCCGTTGTCCTTTGGCTACTTTTGTCCATTGTCTTTTTCGACATCGGCCAACAATATTGTCTAAATAATGACAAATAATTTGTAAGACCACATTATACCTAAAAAAACATACTTATGAGCTGTAATTGCTGTAAATAATTGGTCGTATTCAAAACCTTGGAACACATAAAACAAATCGAAATCTTCCATAAAAACGCGATATTATCAAGGTCTATTGAAAAGCGTGTAATTTCGTTTCACAACTTAAAATATTGATCAGCACCCTAATTGCGTAACACACGATTAATCGGAATCGGTTTCATTTTGACAGTTCAACAACATGCATTGCGTTATTTACGTGTTGAGCAGACAATTTTTTCGAACTTATGAAGCAATGGATTAGCAATTTGCTTCAAAATGATTCAGATTCCGATTGATTGTGTGTTACGCGATTGGGGTGCCGGTTAATACCTAAAGATTCGCCCCCTATTTTTTCGTGCTAAGTCCGCAGTACCACGTAGTCGACGTACTCTGCTCGCACTTAATGATCTCTTGGACTCTAATCCAAGAATTTTTTATCGGCATGTTAGAAGTAAGTATTGTGAGAGTTATGAAAGCGTAGTTAACTTTTTTACTTGAACTCGATGTTTTATATTTTCTCTCTGTATAAACTGACTTTACATTTTGTAATTGGTTTTATACCGTTTTAATTAAAGAAATAAATAAATCCTACTAATATTATAAAGGTGAAAATTTGTATGTAAGGATGGATGGATGTTTATTACTCTTTCACGCAAAAACTACTGAACGGATTTGGATGACATTTTTTATCCCGATATTCCCACGGGATCGAGACTTATGCGGGTGAAACCGCGGGGCACTGCTAGTAATAAATAAATGGGACATAAAACATTACTGGCGAAATGTTGTTTTACTATACATACATCTCAGCCTATTCGGGGAAAACAGGTATGATTGTATGTATATTTGTAATTTACCTGATATGGATAGCACTATAATTGAGTACAAACAAAAACGTCATCATTGTACTTTGCTCGTGTTTATCAAATACCTAACGGTAGGTACTTGACTTGTTGACGGAACCATCTTAGGAAAACCACACCATAAATTATGTCTAATGCATGATAAAAGATATAAAAATTTATGGCTTACAGTAACAATGAATGTCCCCTTCTCAGTAAGGTACAAGGTAAGGTACAGTATGGCTAGCCGACATTTCGACACTTGGTATTCTTGGTATTTAACTGCCCTGAGCGAGATCGGGGGCTGGGTGTGATAACTGTCGTCCCGGGTCGGGCGTTGCTGAGTTTTTCCATAAGGAATTTCTTAGTAACAGCTCGCAGTTTGGAAGCTGGCGGTGTAACACCCCCGTGGCTCGGAAAGCACGTTATGCCGTTGGTCTTGCGCCTGATCTCCCTCCGGCCCTCCGGTCGTGTCGGAGTGCCGATGCCGTCCCATCGGACTATGAGAGCGAGGGAAGAGAGAGTGCACCTGTCTGCGCGCACACTTGTGCACTATATCTCCCGCGCCGAAGGCTAGCCTCCGTTGAGATTGGCCGCCGCCGTGGCCGAAATACGGTCTGGAGGACTTTATTTATTTATTTATATTGGTATTTAAAATTCCTAACGACTCTATTATTATTTATTAGCATTAAGTTTCCCTAGTGGTTGACAAAAGACCTTTCGTCCCTGATTCCACTCAAACAAACTGTTACTTTATTATTCGGCTCAATGTTCGACTTCTGTCCTAATGTTAGGTTTGATTAAGGGGGAAGCGTCAGGGTAGCTAGCGAAATTAAAATTTTTGCAATTTGCATTCAATACAACATGGATGAAATACAACATACAATCAGACACTGACTTGCAAATTCCCTGGTGATAAACGCGCGATAATAACGGTGCCGATGGCTGAGGGCTTCCCCCCTAACTAAAAGCTAGTTAGCTAGTTTAGGAGCTTTTTTTTATCGCGCGTTTTTTAACAAGCCAGGAGCCGACATGAGGAACAAGTCTACATACTTAGTACGACTACTTAGATACTTAGAATTTCCCAAGAGAACAACTCGATTTCACTTTTCCGAACGTACAAGGCGAACTTCGCAGCGCGCTGGCGACCAGTTGACGGCAGATAATTTTTTATTAAACTTTTTTAAGTACATACGCCAGCACATCAAGCTACTACAATCTGTCAAATTTCTTTAGTAGATTTTCAACTTTATCGATAAAGTATTAAGGTTCAAGGTTGATTGGGAAAATTTAACAGTTTCGGGTAGCTTGACCTGCTGGCGTCTGTACTTATGGTGTTTTTGCCATTAACAATAAATATGGCAATTATATAATAAGGTCTGAAGTTCAAATCATAAAGTAAACGTGCCTATACATTTTATGGTTTAATTTAATAAAGGAAAATAGTGGGGAAACCCATCTAGCTATGTGGTCAATAAATGACGCATACGTATTAGAACGATCCTGGGCTTCTATCTGTCATGTCAACCATTTCTTATTGTTTTATTTGTTCTTATGTTCTTTTGTGCGTCATGTTTACCGCAAATAAACGTATTTTCTTTATTTCTTTCTTCATCCTAAATATACCACAGGAATCCAAAATACTTAGGTAGGCATTTCAAAATTTAATAAAAATTACTTCATTTTTCTTGTGGTTGAAAACGCGACTGGTGGGGGCCTGGGTTTGATCTCTGGGTAAGGCAGCATTATGTCTGTTTTCTCCAACACTAGGCGTGAATGCCTGATTAAAAGCGCGCTGTTGATTTTCAACGCTCGACTCAGCGCCAAAAGTTGAAAATCCAACGACGCACTTTTACTTTTGGCATTAATTTAGGTGTTACCTAGTGTTGGTGAAAACGGGCAGTATTGCCCCCTCACATGGGAGGAGAACTTCCTGAATTCCCAGCAGATCATTAGCAATTCCTCTAATTTTCGTTAAATGGTAACACATAATAGTTTAATCACCTACAATATTCATTTCATATCAATCATATTTGGTGTAAACATTGGTGGACCATTTTGCTAATTTCCATACAAAACTGTCAAACAGATAAATTGCGTGATATGAATTGCACACAGATCATATATTATGAATTGTCAGTTTGTGACCATTTTACGATTTTTAATATTATTATGATTCATATTGTTATCCTATTATAATCCCGACATAGTGGCCTTTTTAGGCCCCCTGGTTTTCATAATTGGTGAAATGTGCATGCAATACCTATTATAATTTAAGTACTTCAGAAGATATAAGTATAACTATGGCACCTTGATAACTCAATAAAATATTCTAAAAGCAAACAACAAACAACACTACCTACTTATCATAAAAAGTGTAAACATTAGGAAGTTAACCGATATCATCTCACCACTGTATACTAAGGATTATCCACTATAAACAAATAGATAAGAAGCCTTATTAAATCCTTACCTTATCGTGTTTCTTCAATATTTTTCTGAAGCCAGTGTAATTTAGATTCTGGTAGTTTTGCAGGAGAATAAGGCTGAGATAGAATTCGCTGAAGGCAAGTTTTAGTTCTTGTACTTTTCTTCTCGGTATCGCCTTTTTGTTATCACCGCTTCCTTTAGGCTTGATTGTATCGAAGTGTGATTTTAATTCGCTCTGCAGTGTGGCGAATTTACGTGTCGCTTCGGCGAGCTTTTCTGAAAATTCGGATTGAGATGTAGGTGTTTGTTTTAAATACATCGGCGCGCAAACTGTAACCATGGATTCAGCACATGATTCTAAGCCTCCTAGAGTAGAGATCATTTTTCGTTTATTAAAAAAAAAATAAGCAGTTCATACATATTGCACTTTTCTAGGAAACAGCTGATTTTTAAGGTCTCGTACCCAAAGGGTAAAAACGGGACACTATTACTAAGACTCCACTGCGTCTGTCTGTGACCAGGCTGTATCTCAAGAACCACGATAGCTAGACAGTTGAAATTTTCACAAATTATGTATTTCTGTTGCCGCTATAACAACAAATACTAAAAACAAAATAAAATAAATATTTAAGGGGGGCTTCCATACAACAAACGCGATTTTTTTTGTAACTACTGTTGTTTACCTAGTGAATGGTACGGAACCCTTTGTGCGCGAGTCCGACTCGCACTTGGCCGGTTTTTTTTTATAATTTACTATTGGACTATCAGGGTTGTAGAAATCCGTACCTAGTAATATTATAAATGCAAAAGTAACTTTGTCTGTCTGTTTGTTACCTTTTCACGCATTATCGCCTGAACTTGGTACACAGGTAGACCATGATCTGAGTTATCCCACGAGAATGTACAGACGCAGCAGGTCAAGCTATCCGAAACTGTGAAATGTTCCCCTTGAACCTTAATACTTTAGCGATAAAGTTGAAAATCTATTAAAGAAATTTGACAGATTGTAGTACCTTGATGTGCTGGCGTCTGTACCTAGGTACTACCGGGATCCCCCGTGGGATAATTTTCGACCTACATGTGGGCGAAGCTGCAAAAGCCAGTAATATTGCAATTATTGTCATCATGTATGTTCTTACCTGAATAAAAAGTGGTAATTTTCTTAAGTTCCTGATCACAGTAATGGAAGAATGTTTCGTCGAAGTTAGCGAAATGGCGGGAAAGAACTTCGGGCTCTACATTCTCAGCTGATGGCGCTTCCTCCACTGCTGTGTATAACATTGCCTTCATTTCCTGTTGGACAAATAGATAATTACTTACTATAAAATGTAGCAATGAAATGTTTAAGATGACTAGTAGTATAAGATAGTGAGATAGTTGATTACGGGAGTTCTTATCATCATCTACATAATCAGCCTGTGATGTTCCCACTGCTGGGACACAGGCCTCCTGTCGGTGAGAGGGAGTGGGCCGTAATCGCACGCGGGCCCAGTGCGGGTTGGTAGATGTCACATGTCTTCGAATTTTTGGTTCTAAGACATGCCGGTTTCCTCACGATGTTTTCCGTCACCGTTTTGAGAGCAGCACTGATGAAATAATTTACACAAGGTAAAGCGCCTGCCTGGGTTCGAACCTACGACCTCGTAAATCGCGGCCGTTACCACTGGGCCACCACTGCTCTATGACCATCTGCCTGACCATAAAAAAAATTGAGGTGAGAGCAGTAAGTCTATGGATGTTCTGCTGTATTGGTTTATTGCTTTTCTGCTGGGCAGAAACCACCCTTCTCTCTATCATTTGTTACTAAGGAATAAATCTGTGTTAATTCTTTGGTGCTATTTCCTAAGGAAGGAGCCTAGATCATCCTGCTGTTTTAAGGTTTACAGAAAAATGTGGCAGAAATATACATGTGGCACTTGGTAATTTTTTTTAGAAAACTAACACAAGCTAGCATCAATTTGAAATTCATCTATTCAACAATGTAAAATTATTAAATATGAAAGTTACAGGAATTGACTGGGATATATGTACGGGCTGGCATAGCTCCATGCACTCATACCTAATTACTCATTTATACTGAGTCTTTCCTTAGAATCTACTAATACCCACCCTACTAATATTATAAATGGGTAAGTTTGTGAGGATGGACGGATGGATGTTTGTTACTCTTTCACGCAAAAGTACTGAACGGATTAAGATGAAATTTGGCACACAGATAGTTTGTAACCAGGATACATTTTATCCCAATATTCCCACGTGATTGATCGTGTTAGTTATATTGCAATTGTGAAGTAACCTGCATTAACACTTAATATAATTTTTATGCCGATACTCCATTCGTGGGAGGGAAACATTGTTAGGAAACGGAACCGAGAACCAAATATTCGAAGACATGTTTGTGACGTCTAAAAACCTGCACTGGGCCCATGTGCTGGATTACGGCCCACTCTCACCTCTCTCAGAGAGGAGGCCTGTGTCCCAGCAGAGGCTGCTTATGCTACTATGTTCCCGTGGGATAATTTCTGACATCTACACGGGCAAAGCCGCAGGCAAAAGCTAGTTAATAAATAATTCTCTCCTAAAATATTGATTTTAAACATAACCTGCAAAACTAGCTTACTATGTCAGCATACACAATAGACAATTATGGTCATGCTACGGTGACATGATTTATATTTAAACATGATGATTAGCATGTGATTGGCATTAGGCATTGCAATTTGCTTTATACAAGACCTGGAAGGAGTTTCAGCAGTGGACAGTAAAGCTAAAAAAAAAGCTAAAGGGAACCTGCAAGTTCTATGCTTATAAATGTGTGTATATTGGGCAACTATCACAACACAAGCCTTCCCAAGAGTGGGACAGTATAACAAATAGAAAATAAAATGAACATGAAATTCTCTACTATTCTATAACATGCTATAGTTTTAATATTTATATTTGATTGAAACAAAGCAGTTGTCTAGTTTTATTATTAGTCAGTCAAGGACAGAAGGGTATTTATTTTCGTCTCTCCTTGGCCCTTTTTTATGAGACTGGCAAGTAATTTAATTTCTATTTAGATATAATATTATGGTATAATGACTAATATTTAAGTACAGAGTAAAGTTAATAGTAATTTTGTAAGTTATATTATTTGGCATGTACAACATAGCTTATGAACTTATGAATTTTAATGTAATTTTCCGATACTGCTGCATAGCATACAGAAATCATTGAAAATAATGTACATATCAATAAAAGTGGGTAGACAGTACACAGGCGAAGCGTAAATTACAATGCCCTTATCTACAGTTTTATGGAGTACAATAATACTTGCCTCATAGTTAATGTATTGTTTACGCCACTCAGGCGTAATGTGTGCACTTAAGTGCTCCGCGAACTTCATCTTAGGACCTTATTACACGACTTTGTCGTTACAACAACTCATAAACACTAACTATAGTTCACAAAATATCCAACATAGATTGTTTTTCATGGACAAACTGAGTTTACTTTGTGATAACTAGCAATGGTGACCTCATTGCACTGAGTATATATATTTGAGTAAACACTGGAATGATACGGTATTACTTATGAGCAAATTTTTATCTTTTTGTGTTTTAATTTTTCCCTAAAAATACGATGGACTGTTTCTTCGGATCACGATCACCTGAATGAATGACACAAGTTGAATAATGTAATGATGTACCACCTTTAGTAAATATATTTTGTTTGTGTAGACAATTAATTGGCCAACTTTAGTCGATTTCGTCGTACTTTATTTAATTAAGAGGATGGACTGGATAAACTTTATACAATGTTGCCCATGCGCATGTGACCGCCCGTAATATTCTGAATATTCATGAAAATATGTCGAAAATAAACTTCAAAAGGGGGGGTCTATCTATAACATTTTTCATTGGCGACATTGTATATTACATTCTGTTAAAATGTAATAAACTTTCCTAACTAAAACTACTATCAAATTAAAATAAAGCTTTGAAAAATTCCTCCACATCATTGTTGCCCCAATTTTTGTACGTACCGCCTTACCTTTAAGGCTCTGACTAATACCCCAAAATTTCGTATCCCATAATAATTTACAACTCTCTAAAGAAAGACAAATATACGGACTGAAATGTAAATGAACGATAATTAGAACTTTACTACGCAAGGCGCCATACAATTTGGACTAGCTGAGAAAAACTGCCGGAAATGACGTATCTGAGTGTACCTGACAGATTTTATGGTTATGGCTACTGTCATTTGTTTTAATATGATAACACATCGCTGTCGACTGGTAATGGTACCCAAGAGACTGGCGGCATTGCCACGTTGTATGAAAATGCTTAGCCTCTGGCCAAGATAAAAGCCAGCCCTTGGGCCACGGGAGGTGTCAACCAGCCATTTGGATATTTCATTGAACAAACCATGAGAACTCGTATCCCAAAGCAAAGAGTTTCAACCATAAACGGCCCAAACGGAAAAATATAATTATAGTTATAAGGTAATAATTTCGCTGCTTGAAGTTTTCCGCAGCCGCAATAGCAGCGCTAGCACAACACGCTGACCCAGGAGGATGAGATGACTTATGTAGACCCATAGATTTCTTTTTGAAACACTAGTCGATTAGAAAACAAAGAGTATTGATGATTTACTAAAAGGTATCACGACACTATTGACAGCTGTTATCAATCAAAGTCTTGTCAATGTCAAGCGACGTAGTATTATTCGTTCAGAAATTGTTGTATTTTCTATAGATGGTATAAAACTCTTGGAATGTTTAAACCTTTTGAAAAGAAAACAGAAATAAAAAACGAAGACAGTGTTGAAGATTTAATCATCCGCTTTAACTTCTAATGCACTTGTGGAGTTATCTCTGACTGGGAACAGGGCCTGGTTGATGTTCTCAGGAATTACTCTGGCCACTTTTCTTGGTTCCTTCGCCAATGTCTTGGGGCACTGCATTTCTGACCAGCTTATAGGCACCATACTGATGCCTTGAGGGGAGCCTTCTGCAGAAGCTATCACAACGCCTAGCTCATTCTCAGCTGTTGAAATGTGGTACCAGTGGATTTCTGTCATTGGGAGCTGATTATGGTGTTAAGGAGAATAGTACCATTAGAATTTTGGAGCCCATTAAGTTTGAGCCTTGCAGAAGTCACTTGGAGCAGCAGTGGCCCCTTGGACAGCTTTGGCATTCCCCTCAATCAAATGAGGCGAATGACAAAGCTGTCCAAGTGGCCACATACTGGTTGGACAGATGAGTAGTCAATCAAAATGAAAAGAAGGAGCTTATTTCTGTTGGATACAAATAACATTGTTTAAGTCCATATACCATAGTATTTCACTAAAATAAAAATGTATTATTTTGTCAAAAAAGGATACAACTCTTGCCAATATCACATCTCCTGGTCTGTAACATTTGTATGGGTCCACTCTATCCTTCTCTGTAGCTTTTATGTCTTCTTTCTTCAGAATCCCTCTATAAGGCCTCACTAGGACTGCAGAACCTACACACAGTATAACACATTGGACCATTC
This sequence comes from Apamea crenata, assembly GCA_949629185.1. Classification (NCBI taxonomy): domain Eukaryota; kingdom Metazoa; phylum Arthropoda; class Insecta; order Lepidoptera; family Noctuidae; genus Apamea; species Apamea crenata. The sequence continues at coordinate 4,856,116 of OX451375.1, forward strand.
TCGGGTTCACTACTGTAACCTTTGCTGTCACTATGTCACCAGTCTTAGGCAGAATACTGGGTGTTCTCGGGCTTTCTACTGATACTATTGTTACCTGAAAAAATAATTTGGTTTAGGTAATGGGTTCCTAATATAATGTGACTTTCTCAGTATGTAAATGCATGGCCTGTGTGCCCTAGGTGGTATCATGATAAAATGATTTTACTCAAATTGCTGAAAGAGATCAGAAAGATTGAATCAACCCGGATTTGGTAAAATTTAATTTTCATTTAAGATGCACTGTTTACCTACCTCATTTTCATCTTTTTCCATTTTTAGAGTACCACACAAATTAGCGTATATGTAACCTCTGAGCTCATAGGTCCCGGGTCCGGGAACATATTCTTTATTAGATAAACTTAATCGCATGCCGGGGATACACAATTTTCCCATTTCTTTTAACTTTTCTTTATCCGATGCAGCCATGATGTGTTTTGGAGGTTATGTAGAAATATAGTACTTCCTCAATGTTTACGGCACTGATGTGAATCTGTTTAATAGTTCCCTATAATAATGGATAAGAACTTCAGTTACATTAAATTTAACTAATTAATTACGACCTTAAATATTATATAGTAAATCTTTGTTGATAAACAAGTTTTGACATTATTTTAATTTAAAAAAAAAACACGCCACAGACAACAACATTTGTTTTTATAAACATAGACAAATATCAAAAAGCATAAAGCTTCTGAATGCGTAAATCTTGCTTAGTTGGACTAGAGATGGGATAAAAAATGCTCAAACTCAACGCTCAAGCGGCAAACACACCGCGCCTCTTGGCTGTTGAACCAATTTGATGAGTATTTCGAGATTGAGCATGAATATGTAAAGCGATATACTGCTCACTCACTGAATAATCATGAAATCTCAGGAACTATAATACGTACACAAATACAAACTTGAAAGGAAACCGTTCAAACATAACTCAGATTTTCGACAACGACTTTTATTACTCACTAGCTTCTGCCCGCGACTTTGTCCGCGTGAAATTTCTTGTACCCCCGACCCACCCCGTAACAAAATTTGTATTCGTTTGTATTATAGTATATGTATAGTAAGAACCATCCTCGTACTTCAAGGAAAAGGTATTCTAAAAAAAGAATTAGTGAAATCGGTTCAGCTGTTCTTGAGATTTGCGCTTATTAGCAACACATTCAGCGATTCATTTTTATTTTATAGAAGGATAGAAGAAGATAGATGTACCCGACTGAGCGAGTGTCGAGTCGCATCTGTTAGCGGTTTGTTGGTTGTGTAGGGTGTACTTACCTACTACTCCTGATATGAAATGTAAAGTTTAAGGAGTGTGTAGCGATAGTGTGTAGGGATCTATTAGATAAAAAATCTTACCAGATTATAGTCATGGAAATAAAACACGCTGTTTCTGAGAATTTGCTTCAATGTCGTTGCCCAATCTGGATATCAGGGTATTTCGCGGTGGGAACCTATAGAATGGCTTCTTCTACCTTCATAGAAAAGAGATCATTAATGAACAGCCAATATAATAATATAAATAATAATAATAATATCCCTGGACATTTCACACAGCACCATTTGTCCCAAACTAAGCAACCTAATGCTTGTGTTATGGTAACAAGATGGCTGATAAACTACATACAATTTTTTTTTTTGTAAATACATACATATTATAGATAGAAAAACACCCAGACTCGGAACAAATACATGTAGGTCATACAAATATTTGTTCCGTGCGGGAATCGAACCCGCGACACGCAGCGCAGCAGTCAATCGCTTAACCACTGCGCCAACCGTGCCGTCAAGTATGTACCTTGATATAATATAATATTATGTACCTTGATACTAATTAGGTATTAATATAATGTTTGTTGAATGAACTTATTGTAAAATATATAATATAGCCACTACATTCAGGACAGCACTCTCCTACCTCACACGCCTTTCTATATCTACGATTTGTACAGACGCCAGCAGGTCAAGCTACCTGAAACTGTCCAATTTTCCCAATCAATGATGTCCGGCGTCTGTATGTACATTATATTAACAGAGCCTATACTAAGTTATCGAGTTAAATAAAGCTTTATGTTAACCTTTATTTTTTATTGCAAGCATTATTAGATCATTATTTCATTACTATTACATCAGAGTGTTTAGTAAGCGTACAGCAGGCACATCTCTAGTTTTGTTGGACGTGTCACGTCAGCCGGTCCAAGTGACATTTGATTGTGTGGAGCGATTCTGTTTTATGGGATTTTGCGTGAATATCTCTAAAATATACAAGAGATATGCTTACAAAGTTTGAAACTAAGTCGGCGCGGGTGAAAGGTATATCCTTTCACGCGAAGCGGCCATGGGTTTTGGCTAGTTTACACAATGGCGTGATACAGCTATGGGATTATCGTATGTGTACATTGTTGGAGAAATTCGATGAACATGACGGTCCTGTGCGTGGCATTTGCTTCCACATCCAACAACCGCTCTTCGTATCCGGTGGCGATGATTATAAGATCAAGGTTTGTGCTCAGGATGTTCAGTTTTGGTATAACTTTAGCATGTATGTTTCGTCATGTTTATGACACGTATCTACCTATATCATAGCTGGCGTATGAATTATAATTTCCTCCTGTAATTACACCATGTAGCAGTGTACTAACACTGTTACATGTTGGCCCAAGCATCTGTATAAAAACATCAAAATCAAAACTGGTAGTACCAAGATACAAGAACTTTACCTACTCTATCTAATGATGTTCCAATAAAAATCCAACTGGAAATAACCAAACTGTAATTATAAAAACGAATACAAAAAAATCTTGTTAAATATATATTATATTATATCTTTGATTCTCTTTCATAGAGAATCAAAGATATGCATCATGCTGTTTAAATTTCATTAATTTTTTTTTATAAACTGTGTTATGTGTATAGTAACTATTACATTATTATTAAGATTGCTTAAAGTGTGTCAACATCTAGAAAATCTATTGAGGTTTTTGTGATGTTTATGTTTATAAATATTTTGTTTTGTACCTTAATTAATAAACAATAAAAAAAAACAATAGTTTGATCCATGTTTCATATAATTTAGACTCTATGTCCAGAAATCAGTTATAAGCAAAAATAATATTCTGAAATATTAGTCGGGTCTTAGTCATTCAGTTATAAATATAAAATATATATTATATCTGTAATATGGTATTTTGAATACACCTACACTACACCATAATTTAATAAAATCAACAAATTGAACATTTTTGTTTACCATTTTTATGGACAAAATGAGGTTTTTATTATGAAAATGAATTGGGGAAATTTATTAACTTAAAATAAACATAATATTGGTATGATACTATTATTTATATTTTTAAATGTTTTTATACTTTTTATATAATTTTTAAATATTAGAACATTTAAAAATATAATTTATATATGTTTACATTGAAATAAAGGAGATAACATAATATTTACAAACTTCTAATAACAAATAAACTACAAATCATTAAAATAAAAATATAATATCATAAACAGATAAATAATAATAATCAATAACTTTGGACAAAACTAGACATTGTCCATAAAAAAATTATCAATTTTTTTTTATGGACAATGCTACAATTTACTCCAAGGAGTTTTAATACTAATACTTTGTCTAATATTGTAGGTATGGAACTACAAGCAGAGGAGGTGTCTGTTCACTCTGCTGGGCCACTTAGACTACATCCGCACAACATTCTTCCACCATGAGTACCCCTGGATATTGAGTGCTTCTGATGATCAGGTTCGTCATAGTTCCTCTTTGTTAACTTTTCAACACTCCTAATAAACAATAGTTTTTTTTTATTATATTGAGTCATCATTAGCTTGGGTTTGATAGAATGTTACGCTGGCTGTCACTGCAGATTGCATGCTACTAATGGTTCTATGATATATTTGACCCTATAAGGCTGGCAAAGTCAGGAGGGGCTTGTGGCTATGTAACAACAGTGTCGATCGATCAGGTTAAGCTACGCTGGCCGCGGTTGATCCGTGGATGGGTGACCATCTTCACATACTAAGACCCTTCCAAGCCTCGGAAAGCACGTTATGCTGTTGTTCCCGTCTGTCATTCGTGGATCTTTGACAGTATTTACAATTTACATCAGGATCTCGAAATTCTGACAACCAGTCTTACCAAGGGGTATCGTATTAAACAGTAACTGGGTGGTGGAGGTCAGATAGGCAGTCGCTCCATGTAAAGTACTGGTATTCAGCTGCATCCGGTTAGACTGGAAGTCGACCCCAACATAGGAAAAGGCTAGGCAGATGATGATCTAGACAATACCGAAGAATAAAGTTGAGTGATTGTAAACTTTGGTGAATGCTGTGTGCACTTGTAATGGGCATACGTAGCACCACCTTTACATCTGCATAAATGACTAATTGTTAATTTATTACAATTACTAAATTACCTACTGCACTGTTTGTGTAATTGTAAATTAAATGCGAGAAAATATAAAAAAAAGAATTAAAACAGTCACATTTCTTTCCAGACAATAAGAATATGGAACTGGCAATCCAGGCAATGCATCAGCGTGCTAACCGGTCACAACCACTACGTAATGTGTGCACAATTCCATCCAACCGAGGATCTCCTTGTGTCTGCCTCCTTGGATCAGTCTGTACGAGTATGGGACTTCTCCGGACTGAGGAAGAAGAGTGTGGCTCCTGGACCATCAGGGCTAGCTGAGCATTTGAGGAACCCACAGGCTACGGACCTGTTTGGACAGGTATAATAAACATTTTTTAGGTGTTGTGTGTGTATTTGTGTTATAGGCTATGCGGCGTTTGGTAGTTTGAAATTGATAAAGTCATACTGTCTTATTACAAAACGAGTTCTAGCTTTAGACCTTCGAGCCAGTTACTGTATTTTGAACTTTATTCCGACAAACTTAAAGTTCTTAATGCAAAATTGAGGACTTTGACTCGGGTTTTACGTCAGTTTTTGTAACAGTCGGATTATAATTCGAAATTTAAAAAAGGCACGATGGTTTAAACCTGGTTTTAAGTAACAAATACGTTAGCGACCATTATTATTTTAATTTGTTTGACTAGAAATCATTGCTTGATCTTGTCATGGCAAACAGCTTAAAGTCTGTAAACCTTTTTGGAATGCGAATGCATGATTAATGACTACTTTCGGCAAAACAGTTCATAAATAGATCTTGCTAAACAATAAATTGCAGTGAGTGTTTATACATTGTGTTCTTGGGTAAAAACAGGAGCTCACTTTGAAGGATATGCCATAAAAATTAAACAGATAATCAAAATATATAGTAGCTAGTTTGCATGGTTTGCCTGCACCTCTATGGATTATGTTAATTGCAACTGTATTTTTCTATCTATTTTATTTTTTTAAGTTAAAAACTTTTTTAAGTAAAGTTGTGTAGCTGTTGATTAAAAATATGCTGCTGTCATTTGTAGTTTTCAAACTGAGCCGTTTTATGAAGTGTTACAACCTTCAAACAAAATATAATGCTATTCGTTTGGTATAGCTCTATCTCTCTCTAACAGCGATGATAGCTGTAATGTAACGCGTCATAGCATGGTCCCCAATTATGACACAGAATAATTAGTTAATTTGCTCATTGCTTCTATTTTTATTATTATATTCATGGCTATTATGATGTGGATTACAAACAATACCGGCTATATGGAATCATAATATTATAATGTTTCCATGTAAAATAATCATCTAGAGTACAAACTATTTAATAAAAAAAACTGTACTTACATAAAACAAAATATTTCAATAATACAAAACAGGTCTATACTAATGTTTTGGACAAATAAATTATCTTATCTTACAACACACACACACACACTTAAAATATATATGTATACAAAAAAAAACAAGCTATAAATATGTATGTATAATATATTGATGTTATAACACATCACCAATGTTGCTGAAAGCAACTGATCTTGCAGGCTGATGCTGTTGTCAAGCATGTACTGGAGGGCCACGACCGAGGAGTCAACTGGGCAGCGTTCCACCCCAACCTGCCCCTCATTGTGTCCGCAGCTGATGACCGGCAGGTCAAGCTGTGGAGGATGAACGATGCTAAGGTACCTGGAGGATACAACTAATGGAGAATGGATCATTTTTAATTATTTCAGAGTGGGTTTTCTGGTCAATTCTATTTCTTGGTTATCAACGTCGTTTGGTCTTGGTGGTTTTTGAGAATATTTTTTCATTTCATTGTGAGTGGCAGGGAATAGGATTGTTTAGCTTTAGCAAATTAACTGTTAACTTAAATTGTCCATATACAGGGACTCAGTACATGATTCTGAAACCACCTACATTTAAATTTTTTGGCGATTAAAAAAAAAAAATTGCTTTTCGTATTTTTTTTTGTTGTTTCTTAATTTTTGTTTGGCTTTCTATGAAATAGCCTATTTTTTTTTCGGTAACCGACGCCAACTTTCTACGCTGGGGGTTCAAGATGTGCTGAATTCATCGATGTCTCTGTACTTAACACAACTGACATTTTTAGTATGAAATGACTGTAACAAGCGAATAATTACGTAGTGTTTTAATCTGCTAAACAATATTATGCTCTGACTAAACCTCGTTCCGCGTGCTTCAGTTTTTCTCTAACTCATTGATTGGTCTTAGTGCTCACACACATGATGGCACGTCAAAGCGGTACGCGTCGACAATGAGCCGCTCGTGTATTTGAGAATGGTGCTTAAATACACGAGCGGCACTTTGTCGACGGCTGCAGTTGGCTCGGCCGTTGACGCATGCCGCTTATGTGTATGAGCACTTAATCACATTTATCAAGCAGGTTTTAACTTTCTATACGAGTAAAATACTTCAAAGGTTGGTGCCACTTCGTATTAATCCTATTGTCTTAATCTATACAACCTTTTCTTGCAAGACATGCTTAGGTATCAAGGTTTCTATCTATCTTTTGTCTTTTTTATGCCTCATTTATTTATGAGGAGGTCATTTGAACTAACTTGCATGATTGGTTTTCCACCAGAAATTTTCTCAGAGGTTGAGTTTTGACTAAAATTTGTCTATGATTTATTTTTATTAATTAGGTGGAACGGAGGTAAGTTAAATTTTTATTATACATATTAATAAGGTATGTATGGTCTGAAATATTATATAAGTTGTTTTAAACTCAAAATCAATTTCTACGAAAAAAAAATCATCGATGAATGCTGATTTGTAACAAAAAAAAACTCCAAAGTTCTTTTCACCATCCAGAACTTTGAGTTACAAACTTAATTCCAGAAGACTAATAAAGTTATTTTAAGACAGATCGATTTCTTAGTCTTCTCTAACTTCTAAGTGCAGCACACAATCGTTTTATCATTTAATTCTAAATCATGTTACGTCAATAGATGAAGGGACAGCTGTAGTGGATCTTTAGGCTTATGAGGAACAGGGTGTAAAGTTCACTCATCCTCTATTGAAAAGGGAGGGTTCTCCGACCAGACGGGTGTCGTGTCTGGTGGGCTACTGCCCGACGATTGATGTCGGGAGGTTGAATATATGCTAGTTGCGCGGCAAACTCTGCTTGCGCGATGCAGGATGGTCATAAAATCTGTCACCGTCTAAGTCTGGACCCGAAAATAGTTGGGAAACGGCTAGGCGGATTGTTACTTAGTTTTATGTACAGAATGCGTACACGACGGTTTTGTGATGGGTCTTTATACACCCTACATTAAGCGACTGTCAATGTGTCACAAAAAAACACTAAGCAAGTTAATCCTCCAGGCATGGGAGGTGGACACATGCCGCGGCCACTACAACAACGTGTCCTGCGTGCTGTTCCACGCGAGGCACGAACTGATCGTGTCCAACAGTGAGGACAAGTTCATCCGCGTCTGGGACATGACCAAGAGGACTTGTTTGCACTCCTTCAGGAGAGAACATGAGAGGTTTGTATTTATTAGTGGTATACAGCTTGCATCGGGAAGGTGTAGTCAAATGTATAGGACGGCAGATTTTTTTTCGCGATTACAATGTTGGTCCCAAAGAGAAAGTGGTTTAGTTTGATGGTCTCTACCACACCCTTAAATTTGGCCACACCTTTCTGAACCATGTACAATGCCAAGGCATTATGTACCTTCCGGCGGCGGGACGTAGGGCACATTCACATCAGATTCCCCGTGTATTTCTATTGGCCTATCATGATCTGGGTTAGAATCTAACCTACTAAAAGAAGCCTCTCTCTGTCCCGCTGCAGGAAGAAACTTCAGACGACTTTATCAATGGAGATCTACTTTAAAAATAATTTCAAAAATAATATAATCACTAAATAATGACCTGTATAATTTTTCTAATACTTCTATAACCTCATTATAACTAATAACCTTCTTCTTCATTCTCAGATACTGGGTGCTAGCTTCCCATCCAACGTTGAACCTGTTCGCTGCTGGTCATGACGCTGGCATGATACTGTTCAAGTTGCAGCGAGAGAGGCCTGCTTACGCCGTGCACAATAACATGCTCTTCTATATTAAGGATAAGTAAGTTATTTTTTTGAACCCCCAACAAAAACAGGGGTGTTATAAGTTTAACGTGTGTATCTGTGTGTTTGTCTGCTCCGTCGTTGCTCCTAAACGGCTCAACCGATTTTTTTTTTAATATCACCGGGTATGTGTTTTCGTCTTCTATAAACTCAGACGTGTGTTTGTTTATTCTCATTTTTTTTGTAGGCAATAGTCCAGAAGGTTGTATTTTAATTCTAAATGCATGTTTAAGAAAATAAATAAAGTTATTTCTTTCGTTAAAGTATTGTAATTTTTACAGACAACTGCGCAAATTGGACATGGCGACTAATCGCGACGCGCCCGTCATGCAGATTAAGGGAGGCGGCAGGAACCAACCTTACAGGTAATGATACCAGACTTTAAGGCGGGTGTCACATCTCCGCCGCGAAACCATATCAGCGAAACCGCAGTAGTTCCGCCATGACTTGTCAGTTGTACGACAAATTTACCGAGTTTGTATCGCACGTCTCGACTCACGTCTCTATGGCAGTCGACAAGTTTATAAAGGGAAACTTTTTTGTTGTTGTTAAATGTATGTCGATTTTACGGAAAAACGAATCTAAGAGGTCCGAAGTAGACCTATACTGTATTTACTAAGTCGAGCTTACTAAAGCGACGACATTTGCTCCGATTACTACAATTCAACTGACTCTCATGATGTTCCGCTAGAATCATGACATAATATAGTAATGTTGACGGCATGGTTGGCGCAGTGGTTAAGAGATTGACTGTTGCGCTGCGTGTCGCGGGTTCGATTCCCGCACGGAACAAATATTTGTATGACCTACAATTAGTTGTTCCGGGTCTGGCTGTTTGTGTATGTGAGTTTATATGTCTGTAAACGCACCCACAACACAGGAGAAATTCCTAGTGTGGGGCAACGTTTTTATAAAGGAAAAAAAAAAAATGTTTCTTAGCGGAATTCGTTAAGCGGTTTCCCATAATTATTTTCGCGGCGGAGGTGTGCTAATACCCTAAGGCTGTGCTTAATATCGCCAGCTATTGGCGTTAATAAGCGCTGCGAAATAGATCAGGGCTTATTGAAAGATTATCATATTAGCTTTTCCTTTTCAATGAATGCTGCGCAATGTCATGTATCTATGTTTCTTTAAAATTTATTAGACAATGCAACTTTAATGAAACAATAATTTGATCCTTGGATCTGTTTACAGTGTTTCTAACAAAATAAATTACTTTACTTCTTTGACTGACATCAAACAACATTTTTTATTTAAGTTTTTTTTTGTTTTGCCATCCATATTGTCTATCAAAGAATCTCGTTATTGTTTTTATTACAACTTTTCGTAGCGCTAAAAGCAATCTACAACTATTCCATTTTTTTTTAAAACTATTTCATTATTTTACTTTTTTTTCTAGCATGTCCCTCAACCACGCGGAATGGTGCGTGCTAGTAAACTGGCGCGTGGGCGACAACAGCTCGTACGAGCTGTACGCGGCCCCACGTGACGGGGCCGAGGGGCCCAGCTCCGAGCCGGCGCGGGGCCAGGCCACCACGGCCGTGTGGGTCGCGCGGAATAGGTTCGCGGCGCTGGAGAAGAACAACCAGGTTGGGACCAGTTGTTAGTCACTTAATATGTGGATTAAAATTTGATTACACTGGTATACAGTGGTTTTGTTGCCCTGGATATAAGACTGATTTTGGATATATTTATGCTCACAATTCATGAAACTATCAATGATTTTGTAAGAATTGCTCTTAATTTTGTTAAAATTATGACTGATAAAATCAATTTTTATGAACGAAAAGCTGATTATTGTTCAAATTTTGAGATTTGTGAAAATCATAAAAATAAGAGCACAGTCAGTGCTTTCATAAATATATTCTTGATCTGGATACTTGAAAACATGAGAATTTTCACAGAAATCCAGGGCAACAAAAAAAAAATCTTTTTTTGTAGAGCTGTGTTAGCGACTCGCTCCTGCTTCGTACGGTTTTTACGACTTTGCAAAACATCGAGATCTGTTTTGTGTGTGCTCATTTTAAAAGTAATGTTGGTTTAAAAATAATCATCATCATTTCAACTCGGAATCACCCACTGCTGAGGGACGAAAGGGGAGGCCCTTTCGTCTTTCGATTTTTTCTTAAATTAGTTTAATAATCTATTCTCTTAAATAAATCTAGAAAATAAATTTAAAATACTCATTTAATTTACTTTTACAGCTGGTCATCAAAAACCTGAAGAACGAAGTATCGAAAAAGATATCCACCCCGACATGTGAAGAGATAATGTACGCGGGCACCGGCATGCTACTGCTGAGAGAGCCCGACGCGGTGCAGTTGCTGGATGTGCAACAGAAGAGAACCATCGCTTCAGTGAGTATCTTGAACAAAAGTAATATTACCACATAAAAAAACATTTATCATAATGAATGACATAATAGTCTCGTCTTAAGACTTAAAAAAAAAAATAACGTAAAATATGAACCTCCTCCTTTTTGAAGTTATCAGATGTCTAGTTTTTATTAGAGTATTATTAGCCCATAGCAGCAAATAAATGGGTCAAGTTTTTAAATATCATAATTTTTAACTTTCGTAGCTGAAGTTCGTTCGGCCTTCGAAAAACTGTTACAGTGAACTATGAACGAAGAAATAAAATTACATTGTTTACTCCAATTTATTATTTATTTAGTAGTATATAATGACAAAAAAGCCTAACTTATGAAAGTATAATATTAATCACCGGACTTTTTTTTCCAAAATGAGAGGCCATTTTAACCCAACAATCTTTCTTTTAGGTAAAAATCGCAAAATGCCGCTACGCAATCTGGAACGCTGACATGTCCCTGGTTGCACTTCTAGGCAAGCACAGTGTGACCCTTTGCACAAAGAAGTTGGAGCAGCTATGCACCGTCACTGAGGGCGCCAGGGTGAAGTCTGGCGCCTTCGACGACTCCACGCCGCAGCCCGTGTTCATTTATACTACGGCCAACCATATCAAGTACTGCTGTAAGGATGGGTGAGTTATGATACTAGTCTAGCTACCCTAATAATCCTTTCTTTTGATGTTTTTATAGTTTTGCAAAGGCAAAATTGTTACTGTACGTAGGTAAAATTGTTACTGTACGTAGGCCAAATTGTTACTGTACGTAGGCAAAATTGTTACTGTACGTAGGCCAAATTGTTACTGTACGTCGGCAAAATTATTACTGTACGTAGGCAAAATTGTTATTGTACGTCAGTAACACTTGAACTATGTAAACGCCCTATAGCTACTACGTAATGGCGCTGTGAATGTCATAACAAGGCAAAGTAATATACAACAGACTGTATTACTTCGCTTTGTTATGTTTCGACTAGCTTTTGCCCGCGACTTCTTCCATTTTTAGATTCCTATGGTATTTGTCTTTCGATCAGTGAAAGGTTTTTTGTTATCGTATCAGTACTTCCAGAGATAACCTTTAACAAACAAACAATTTTACCTCTTAATTATTTTAGATTTCATTTGGTTTCCAGTAGTAAATCATTAATTCATATGTGTAATTTTTGGTGTAAAATATTATACTTTAGTGAACTTAATTCAGAATTTTGAATAATACCATGTAGGTCCTCACTATTCCTTAAACTTTTGGTTAATAACCTGTTCTCTGTCTCCCACAGCGACTACGGCATAATCCGCACACTGGACGTCCCGGTGTACGCTGTGAAAGTGTTGGCGAGCGAGAGCGGCGCGCGCGTCGTGTGTCTCGACCGCGAGTGTCGCCCCAAGGTGCTCAACATAGACCCCACGGAGTACAGGTGAGGTTATCTAGCTACCCATCGGAGGACGAAAAGCTTGATGAGGATTCCAGGAGTCCTTATGTTGAGTCGACTTCTAGTCTTAACGTACAGGGAGGTAACTGACTAAAACCCACCCGTGTTTCTTCCTTAGCCCTTTATATTCCAGGGCAGCGGTAACCCTTTCGGACGATCCCGCCGCAGGGAGGTAACTCTTAGTCCAGATTCGGATCCATGTTACATAGTGTACAAGTGTAAATAAAATAACTCAAAAACCCGAAAAGGGGTCATTGATCTCATCATTATGAACAATTTGAAAAAAAAAATGCGAAGTGCAAATAAATGCGTGGAACAGCAGATTTTTGGAACGACCAATCTCTACATAAAATATTCAAAAAGTTTTTGAAACAGAACAACAGAACAAAATCTAATAAAACTTATTTTCCGTACAGGTTCAAGTTGGCGCTGGTGACTCGTCAGTACGACCAGGTGTTGCATATGGTCCGCACCGCTAAACTTGTGGGACAGAGCATCATCGCTTACTTGCAGGAGAAAGGTAACGTTATGACTTTCTTAAACAGGAAGCAGGGACATCGACGCGCAAACTGTACTATGAATTCAGCACATGATTCTAGCGTAGAAATTTTTCGTCGGTTATAAAACAGCTGTTTCATAACCACGCGGTCAAAATGTATGGAACAACAATTTTTTTTTTAAGAACCGACAAAGCTTCATTGTCAGGTTTCAGAATCATGTACCGATTAATATAACATGAAACGCCAATACTGAAATACTGATAAGCAGTGTATGGTTAATTTAATATGATTTAACACCACCGCCGATGTTCAGTGCTTACTGAATGCCATTTTTCTTAATTTTTACAATATTGTTTCTATAGAGGTCATTTTCGTGTAACAGGTTACCCAGAAGTAGCTCTACACTTCGTAAAGGACGCTCGCACGCGTTTGTCCTTGGCTTTACAATGCGGCAACATTGACGTGGCCTTAGAAGCCGCCAAGAGTTTGGATGAGCCAGCTGCTTGGGACAAACTGGCTAATGCGGCCCTGGCTACTGGTAACCATCAGGTATGTGACGAAATCGATCGATCTATTATAGTAAAGTTATAACAAAGATTGTGGTTTATTGTTGTGTGTGTATTTAGTTGGTAAACCTTTTTAAATAAATAATCAGAATACCAGTGCGATAACATTTGGTTTTTTAAGCCTGAACAGACTTGGGTCTATTTTTGTACCCATTTTGTTTATAGTATACAATTTTTCTATTTATAAAAAAATAAGTTTGTGTTTTTCTTCATAAATTCTAATTAACACCTACCTAAAACTTTGGCTTCTACTTGCCATCCACGATTCTAGATATAAATCAAGATAAGTAATAGTTTCTTCAGGTTAGATTTCTTCAGCACAGATAAACAGCATAATCGGCCTATAATGTTCCCACTGCTGGGACACAGGCCTCCCCTCGGCGAGAGGGAGTCTGTGTGTACAAACTACACAACAAAATTTTAATAAATTCACTATTATGGGGGATTCGTCAATGTAGCCAATACAATTTATTTTATGTTTTTTGCGAATTGCAACCCTGTTTTACTTTGTATGTAGATTAAAAGTACCGTAAGTAATTCTGTATTTCGCGGACTGTCATTGAAGAAATCACCATAAACCTATCCATAAAGAAAATTCTTACGAGTAAATTCTCTTTCTAGATCGTAGAGATGTGCTACCAACGTACAAAGAACTTCGACAAGCTATCATTCCTGTACCTCATCACGGGGAACCTGGACAAGCTGCGCAAGATGATGAAGATCGCCGAGATCCGCAAGGATGTGTCCGCGCAGTTCCAAGGTGCCTTGTTGTTGGGAGACCAGAGGGAGACCATCAGGCTGCTGAAGAATGCGGGACAGGTGAGGGGAATATTCTAACAGTGTATAGAGGCGTGAGGAACAGGGTGTAAAGTTCACTCAACCTCCATAGAAAACGGAGGATCCTCCGACCAGACGGGTATTGTGTCTGGCGGGCAATTGCCCTGGTGACTGATGTCAGGAAGTTTGTATGTATGCTAATTGCGCGGCAAACTCTGCTTGCGAGATGCAGGATTTGCGTGACGTCAGTATGACGCGTTGTTCGCATGTGGCGTTGTAGATACCGCTACAAGTGTATTTACAATAGCTATAAATATTGGCAACCTGCGGGGCAACTGCGTAACACACATAAAAATGCCTTTCATATTGACAATTCGACAGCATTCATTGCGTTATACGCGTCTATAAAATCAAAAGTAATTTATTTAAATTAGGCTGAGAATCAGCACTTTTTGAACGTCAAAATTACAAAAGATAGTCCCCCAAAAACGCCCGCGCTTCACTTCCTAGTGCTATAGCTGGGAAGAAGAAGTGGCGCAACAAACTCCCCAGCAGTACAGCTGTCTGTTCAATTAAAAAAATACTTGATTGTATACAATACAAGGTACCTATGTTCGGTAATTAACATTACAAGACCAGAACATAAAATTAAATTATTTGCCATGTCAGCTTGCCACGCCAATATACCAACAAATATAATAAAAACTATATGTACTCAAGCTAAAAAATAATGAATTAAAATTAAAATGTAAATAAAAAACTTACTTAAAAGCCTCCAGGCATAAAGGGCGTGACAGCTTACATATGTATGCATTGCTGGGTTCTGTTCACATAGCTGTCACTTGAAGTCAGAATTAATGATAAACTAAGACTATCGAAGTAAAATAAATAAATAAGTTAATAAGAATAACCTGTCAGTAAGCTAATTCTCGAGAAAGAACATAAATATCAAGTAGTATACGTCGAGCAGACGAATTTTTCTAACATATGGAGCAATGTGCTAGGAATTTCTTTCAAAAAACATTCGTGCTAAGCCTACATATTGTACGATCATGCATTTGTTATTTCCATTCTACGCTCGAAGCTTTTACGACTTTGTTGAATCAGCCTGAGTTCTAAAATATTTATTTTCTTCCGCCAGATATCCCTAGCATATTTGACAGCAATAAACCACAAACAACACGAAGAGGCTGAACAACTGAAGGCGATGCTGGAAGCTGCAAACTTACCCATCCCGGAACCGAACCCCGACGCACAGTTACTGAGACCGCCGCTACCAGTACACAACATGCAGCCCAATTGGCCATTACTGGCGGTTTCCAAGTAAGTACCAGTAACAAATTTACAGGTATACAGTTTTAGAAGACTCCGGGCTTTCCGAAATACCAGCGAGTTTGTCTAGCAATTATTTATAGTTTAAGAGAAATATATTTATTTATTTGGTACACCAACAGCATTACAAAGTTTTTGATTTTTCTCTCTGTTCTGTTAGTTTTTGTCATGGTCTGGAAGTTTGAGTAATTTATGTGGCCCAAATGTTCTCTCTTTGGTATTGTTTGTCGAATCGTTGAGCTCCTTAAGTTTTGAGTTTAGCTGCACGATTTCTGACAACTGCGTGCACTGACTGAACAGGTTCACTCAATCTGTGTGGTTCTTTCCCCAAAAGATCATCTCAGACATCGATCTACATGGTCTTCACATGATCTGACCAAGATTATGTCTGGACTTTAAAAGAGACAGAGTAGTTAGAAAACGCCGACCTGATCTAGCTTTTAAAATATATATACCGACAGAAAATAAATCACTCATCATTTACAGGCCACTGTTATAAAGTGTGTGTATTTTCCAGGAGTTTCTTCGAGGTAGCGGGCGGCGCGCGCGCGGGCGCGGAGGCGGGCGGCGTGGCGGCCGCGCCCGACCTGGCCGAGCCGCTGGAGGCGGCCGGGGCCTGGGGAGACGACGACGAGCTGGGCGAGGACAAGGTCAGATGCTCTTTAGGAACTGGCGGCACTAATGTATCAGAAAAAAATTAGATAATTTAAATTAATTCTCCCTAAGGCTGATTTTTGAATCATCTGATATATTTATTCGAGGAATTATTTTGAAATTTTGACCATTATTTCATACTAAAACTGTTAAGCGCAGGCCACACCGCCAGCTGGCGGGCGGGCGGGCGAGCCGAGCGCACCTTTTTTCATACTTCGGTAGCTTATCTCTTTAGTTCGCGGTGTGAACCCAAGTATGAAAAAAGGTGAAACGATGCCTCGCTTGGCTCGCCCGCCCGCCCGCCAGCTGGCGGTGTGGCCTGCGCTTCAAACGTCAATTTTATTCCTCGCATAAAAATTATGTGGCGATGGAAAAATCAGCCATCATATTTTATTAATAATACCTAATACAATTTTTCAATTTGAGTTTGGTTATCATTTCTTTTACTTAGGGCGGAATTAATATTGCGGTTTGACAGCTTTTATAAGGAAGATAATATAACTGTTATATTTATCCTCCGGATAAAATATGACTGACTATTACAGCCCTTAAGCTAAGGTAATTGTAGTGCAGCATCTTCCAGTTTTTTCTAATAAGGATCAGTTTCTATTCTCTTCTATTTTTTCTTCAGTGGATAAGACAACTGTCAAATTAGTTCCGCGAAGATGACGCAGTGTTTGTTACAGGCCTTTCATAGTTATTTTATCTCTGATTTTGCATCACTGTCCAAATCACAGAGATCTTTATTCTCATTAAGTTCCTGCCGGGTGGCTGCCATTGATAAGTCCGTCCAAATCATTGTGATCTTTATTCTCGTCATAATAAGGTTACTGTTGGTTTGCTGGTCAGAGGTGAAATAACTGTGCTTTCATTCAGCTGCCAAGAGAGTTCCTTGCTGGAAACTTTGCCGCTAGATGGCGCTAATAGTTTTGTCCTGACGCCGATTGGTCACTTCTTTCAAGATGATAAACACTCTGCGCTCTTTCGCGGCGACGCTTCCATCAAACAACCCTTCTAAGCGATGTAATTATTGTAGTTCTGGCGAGTAATAAGAACATTTGTGTGCAGGTTGAAGGCACTGAGGGTGAAGAAGTCATGGAAGACGCCTGTGATGACGGCGGATGGGACGTCGGAGATGAAGACTTGGAACTGCCCGAAGAACTCGCGCCAGTCTCTGGTAAGTACAGGTTTATTTCCCTTACAAGCCTTGTGCCGATGGGATGTCCTATCGGCAAAAATGTCAAACTTCCATCACTTAACTTAACCACTTTAGGGGATACATTTTCAATAATACTTTATTAGTGCTCACTTTCGTTATAAAAGGAACTCTTGTGTAAAATTTCATGCTCCTAGACCCAGCAGTTTAGGCTGTGCTTTGTCAGTGAGTGAATCACTGAATTTTAATAAAGATAGATTTAGATTTTAGATTTTTTAGGTTTTTTTTTTTTTTTTTTTTTTTTTTTTAGATTTTTAATAAAGTTTGTTCTACTAAAAAAGTATTTATTTATTAATAAAACATTGTTTGAGGCAATGTGAGTGTACACACCTCTGCCTAACCCTCCGAGGAATGCAGACGTGATGTTATGTAGTTATGTTATGAATTGTTTTTGAATTCCAGCGGATATCGACGGCGGAGACGAGAGCACAGACTACTTCGTGGCGCCCTCTCGCGGCGCGCCCGTGGCGCTGTCGGGCAAGCTGAAGACTGCGCACGACCATGTCGCCACCGGGCAGTTCGAGATAGCGCTCAGGTTCATATTGTTCATTTTTGCGACACTGACGTAGCTGAAGGTTCATCTAAAGAAATATGAAATTGTTTTGAGATGTTGTCTATATTTTAATTCAGAATTTCAGATAGCTAGTTTTAGAAAAACAAACTCAATTTAAGTCTGCATAAAGTTCAAATTCCATTCCCATTGCAACCGTTTATTTAGGACCTTTTTGTTACAAACGGTCAATCAGAAATCAACTTAGACTACATAAGCCTAACGTTAATAGTTGATTAAGTGTATTGCCACTTAATGAACTATTAACGTTAGGCTGGGGTGTTAACTAACTAAGATTGAAAATTAAAATAAAGTAAAGCAAATCATATTGACTGCTTAGTATCGAATATCTAGAAGAGAGCTTTCATGGATATCAAACATGCGGTCGGTATTTAACGTCTCCGAAAAAGTTTGCGTGGCATACTTTGTAAATAATCGTCTTTTCCAATGTGGAGGTTCATTGCTGTTCCACAAAAAAAAACGACTTAAAAATTAGAATTCAATGCCAAAAAATAATTCCAAATTATAGTTTCCGCCCGATGTTTTGCTTCGTCCTAATTAAGTACTGCCCAAGAAAATGGATTCTGATGGCTTTACTTTGCCATGTTGGAACATAGCTGTTCCAACCTGGCATCGGGTCATCGGGCCATTGAGTGAAATAGTGGTCAAATGCGAGCTTATCAATAAAAAAAAAACATTTTTGACTTCCACAGATTACTAAACGAGCAAGTAGGCATCGTAAACTTCGAGCCGTACCTCGAAACGTTCGTGGGTATGTTCGGGCGCGCTCGGCTCACGTTCGGCGCGCTTTCGTCACTGCCGCCGCTCAACGCGCATCTACATCGGAACTGGAAGGAAGCGAGCGGGAAGGACCTACTTCCTGTTGTCAGTGAGTATAATACACTGAGCTTTTGTATTTAAGAGCATGCATTAAACGTTAAAGCTGTTAAACATTTACCGGTTTTTATTAACGTTACTGTCTGGAAATATTTTCTATAGTGCGCCTTTTCTTTTGGATCTCTCTTCCTCGTTCATGCTAAATCCCCGATAAGCGTTTTGCCTTATTTATCAGACTTTATAGAACAGAACAGGGATATTAATTGTTTCAAATGACACACTATGTCAATTTACCGTATTAGGGACTAACCACACTTGCTTCCGCTCTGTTCAGCTTCTGTCCATAGAAAACAACGATTTTGTATGGAATGCGTACGTATCTATAAAGAAAATTAATTTGAAATTCTCATCATTCCAGCCACCAAACTGAACGACCTAGTAACTCAGCTACAACAATGCTACCAGCTAACCACATCCGGCAAGTTCACTGAGGCCGTGGAGCGTCTACAACGCATCACCCAGTCTGTGCCTTTATTACACGTGGACACAAAGCCGGAGCTAACAGAGGCACAGCAGCTGCTCAACATAGCCCGGGAGTATCTGCTGGGATTGCAGATGGAGACCGCTAGGAAAGGTAAGGGCTATGATTTTTTTACTTTCCACTCACAAAATCTTCCTGCCATGTTGTCTTTCATTGACTGGTCGGATGGAGAATTCCTAAGGCATAAAGTCCGCTTTTGAACCTTTTTTGTACACCCAGTTTAAGAAATAAATGGTGCCACCCAAGGGAAATGTGCTAAAGGAAGCTCTCGAAATTGAAATTTACTTTTGTTTTTTTTTCCGCAAATATCTCTTTTCGACTTAGGGATTTTTCCATTTTTCCAAAATTATCTGCCGATTAAAAAAATTGCCCTATGGGCTGATTTTTCAATCGCCAGATAACTTTTGTTTGAGGGGTAAAATTGACGTTTGACAGTTTTTGCATGAAATAACTGTCAAAACTTCAAAATTATTCCTCGAATAAAGTTATCAGATGAAAAAAAAAAACAGCCCTTAGTTACCATCCATAAGAAACAGCAGTAGCATCTTCGTTCGGTCAGGAACCTACTACAATACTAATTATTTTCCATTCACTTCACAGCCATGCCGAAAAACACGCTCGACGAGCAAAAACGTACATGCGAGATGGCCGCCTACTTCACCCACTGCAAGCTGCAGCCAGTCCACCAGATCCTGACGCTTAGAACAGCTCTCAACATGTTCTTCAAGCTGAAGAACTACAGAACAGCAGCTTCCTTCGCCAGACGACTCCTAGAACTGGGCCCGAGACCTGAAGTGGCACAGCAAGCGAGGAAGATCCTGCAGGCGTGCGAGAAATCCCTCACAGACGAACATCAGCTATTATACGATGAACATAATCCTTTCAACATCTGCGGCATCAGCTACAAACCCATCTACAGAGGAAAACCCGAAGAAAAATGCGCCCTCTGCGGTGCTAGCTTCTTGCCCGAACACAAAGGCAAACTGTGCCCAGTTTGTGGTGTTGCAGAAATAGGCAAAGATGTGATTGGACTAAAAATCTGCCCCCTACAGTTCCAGAGATAAATAATAAACTTTGTCTTTACCTTATATAATTAATAATAATGAAATTATTGTGTAAGATTTATAGAATAAAAGTATTGTATCACGTTTTTTTGTAATAATTTATTTCGTAACAGCAGGGGGAATACATAAAACTATTTACAAATTTATTTTATTTCTAAATCTTTACGTTGATTCTTCTATACGTCTGCCGGCTTGTCTTCCTTAGTTCTGAAAAAGAAGAAAGATGATTATTATTATGTTTTATTCAATTATTAAACGTAAGCATGTACATACAATATTATACTATGTATAGTGAAACAATAAATTCTTGCAAAGCTTTATTTTTACTTCGCATTTCCTACATACAGAGCGGATGAATCATGGCTGGTCCGAACTTCGCGCAGAGGGCGGCGCAATACACTTTTTAGGAACCAAATGGTGAATGAGGCGAGTGTGAGTAAGAGAACATGCGCGAAAGTTCGGAGAGCCTATGTTCAGACCGGTTATGATTCATAAGCCGTATTTATTATTATTATTTATTTATATATACTTTATTGTACGCACCACACACTGCTCTCGTATTAGCGCGAACAATCCACTAACCTTGTTTTGTATTTACAAAACAAGGGGGGGGGGGGGGATCCATCAGGGAAATATAATTTTCCTGTATTGGATTGACTAACTACCGAAAAGCTTACGTCAATCTTGTTGGAAGTCGTAGAGAAGTATCGATGACAAAACGAAGACATTTGATCTTCGCCATTTTGGTGCTGATAGCAAAGTGAGCGTCTGTGGAACTAATATTTTTGATAGCGAGTTTTACAAATTGCGCATACTCTCATGATAAAAATGTTCTAAATATCTCGTAGTAAACACAAAATACACAAATTATTCCACGATTTAGACCTAAACCATCAGAGACGTACCAAAACAACGCAAACGCCATTTGCAACAGTGTGCAGTGTGTCAATTTTAGTTCCTGACATGCTCGAGTGGGGCGCTTTGAATCGGCACAAAAAACAACTATCGTTTCGTATAGTATATTTAGTCCAGCGTACTTGTATAATAGAGGTCAGTAACGAAACGCGATTGCCCCTCGTCTGGACCTCCAGGGAGGAACTGCCTCCTGTGCCCCCCTTTGGTACACACCCTGCGTAGCTGCCGCCGGCCTATTGGGTCAAGACCCTTGAGCTGCTTAAACTATTACCAACCTATTATTCAGCATGTCCTGTATCTCGTCGAAGGTCTTGCCTTTCGTTTCTGGGAGTAGCGTGATGGAGAATATGAATCCTATGCCGCAGCACACGGCTAGAATCCAGAATGCTGTGTAGATGCCGTATGATGCAGCCACGTCGCGGAAAAATCTAAACAAAGGGAAATGTATACAATACAAGATCTTTTTAAATTAATTTTCTAAAATTAACAGATGTGATAGGTATCGCAAGAAACCTTTGTTTTAGAAAACCATATTTTTTGGCACATAATTGCCAAAAATATGGTTTTCTAAAACAAAGGTTCGCTCACTGTTGATCGCTCGATCTACGAATTTGCGACTTTCATTGTTAGTGTTTTAAAAATTCCTTCGTAATATTGTCGTAGTCGTTTTTCTTCTACGACAATGTGTCCGAGTAGTCGAAATCGACACTCAGAAAGAGGGTAAAGTGCTCCTAAAGAAGTTTTCACTTCAAAAAACCTTTGAAGTAATTCTATCATAAACGAAATAGCTTGTAGATATTTAATCTGTTCAGTCGGTTCTTGATGCATGGAATAGCACCATGCATCATGGTTTGGGTTTTGGCTCTCGCAAAATCTTGTGACGGCTCCCACACTGAACTCAGCTTCAATTACCGACTGGACAGATTAAATACCTCCGAGCTATTTGAACATCACACACTCTTCAGCTAATTAGTTGACTGAGTGTCTAAAATTACCTAGTCCACACGAATCCAGCTAGCCAGCACATGAAGGAACAGATCCCGCCGGCGAGACACTTGGTTTTCACTGGGAACATCTCCGCCACCAGGATCCAAGGAACCGGACCCACGCCTTACATGTTAAGGAGAAAAAGGTAGTAGTTAGAGTCATCAAGCCAATTTTTTTTAAAGAGTAACCGTGGAGTTTCTTGCCGGCTCTTCTCCATAGGAAACGCCCAAATGAAACCGTGCACCTAGCTTCTGACGTTCCATAGTAAGTGAAATAAAATATTTTGAACTAGGTAGAATCGATTTGAATCGTCTGGTCGTGAAAATTTTAAGAAAATTCAAAAATTCCAAATCTAGAACAAGAAGGATTAAAATTGTTTAAGGAAAAATCATTACTTAAACAATTTTTAAGTAATGACAACAATTCATGCCCGGTTGCTCGTTAGGCTCGCCCCCTATCACATGGGACTTAAATTCAAATTTTATTTAATATTAATAATAATATCCCTGGACATTTCACACAGCACCATTTGTCCCAAGCTAAGCAACCTAATGCTTGTGTTATGGTAACAAGATGGCTGATAAACTACTTATATACATTTTTTTTTTGTAAATACATACATATTATAGATAGAAAAACACCCAGACTCGGAACAAATACATGTAGGTCATACAAATATTTTAATAATTCTATTTATTCTATTCTATTTTTTTCTATTTTATTTTAATATTTCTTTCAAAATGACGTTATTTCAAGATAAACAAATATCAACTTTATTTTAATGGAAATTAAGTTGATTTCAGAGTGACTAGCACTATTGAAACAGTTATCAAAATGGTTGAAGTTGTAGCGTAAACTGAACTTTATTATGTTGGTAATTAAAGTTATTTTTCCATAAACTCATATTTGTTTACATTTTTGGCGAATATGTCGCGATGTTAGATTTAACATAACACATCTTCCTATTATTTCGGGGAACACAAGCAAGATTCATTCATTTTTCAATTCATGGAAAACGAAATGAACTTACCCAAAGTGAAGAGTATCATGTAGACGATGAGACAGAGCAGCGGCAGGAAGGCGATCGATGTCATGTCATATTTGTAGTACGAGTCCATCAGCGCGTACACGCCGATCAGAGTCTGTCGACAAACATTCAATGATAAATGGTAGATCGGTATTTATTTTGTAAACAGGTTTTAAAAACACGAAGTACTATTTTCTTAATTGACAGCTTACTTCACCTAAGTTTTCAGGGTAGATTTAGACCGGCTGGCCTCAGCAACTAAAGTAGGAATATCGAAATATTCTGTATGAGATCCGGTTTTTCTTATCCGAATGAAAGAAAAATCAAAACAAACATGGTGTCTTCGGTCTTCCTCCACTCTTTTCATCCACATTCATACTGTAGCATCATATTCGTTAAGCAAATTTTCGTAATCTAGTTATTGTTTTTAAATCAATAGTAATTTACGGGTGTCCCGCTCTGAGGAAAAAAATAAATGGTCGTGTTATGCATACAAGAAAACACTTACCAAGAATATAGTAAGTCCCAGTGACGTGGTCCACATGAGCAGCTTCCTGCCCAGCCGGTCCACCACCAGCGGGGTGACGCAGCTCGTCACCACCTGCACATCATGTACTACAACTTGAATTCAGTAACAAATATCACTATCAAGTTTAGGAACAACCAACTCTTTGTTCTACACGACAATGTTCAAATTCTATTGCAAGTAGTGACAGCGAGAGGCTTGCTTAGCGGCTGGGCATCAAGAGGTCGAAGGTTCGAATCTCGGATGGAGACCAAATAAGTTTGATTTACTGTCTATTCTTAGTAAAAGCCTGGAGTTAGGTAGTTGTCGGAGTCATCATCCCCGTATCTTGGAGACCACATACAGCTGGTCTCCCACCCCACCGGTCTGTCAGATTGCCTGACGATGAGAGAGAGGGAAGAGGGAGTGCACTTGTGTTTGCGCACACACTATAATATCTCCTGAGTTCGGCTAGTCTCTAGAGCCAAAATTTGGTCGGAAGGACACTATACAAGGTGTAAAAAATACTGCTGATCTAAACTTGTATGGAAGCCCATTTTCTTTCGCGTTTTCATGTTTGGTCCCATAGTAAAGTTGTTCATAACGATAAGTGCACTCTGAACCCTTTTCGGGTTTTCAGTTATTTCAATTTCACCTTGCAGTAAGCTTACCTGCACGACTCCCATGATGATGGTGCCATCGGAAGGCGACAGGTTGGTGCCCACCTTGGCCAGCAGTTCCTCCATGTAGAACAGAAGCACGTCGATGCCCGACAGCTGCAGTAACATCGCCAGGAACACGCAGATTCCTGTCGTTTGTAAAAATATATATACATAAATATTATTAAAATATTTCAGTTTCAGCGTCTTTATAATTGAATTGTTACGATTTTCAGGATATAATAGCTTTTTCAATGATTCTATCATTCTGTAGTATCATTGTGTAGTAACCCTGATTGATTTTTTTTCGCGAATTGTTTTTTTTTCTCTCCCTCTTACTTTCAAATACGTTAACGTTACAAAAACGTTAACCTATGAATTGCTTTATCAGGAGATAAAGCAATTCTTAGGTTAACGTTCTACGGAGAATACAGAATCACATAAATATTTTAGCTGTATTTCATAGTCTTGTCAAAAATGGCGAACCGCGAAAGATTAAACTTATTACAAGCTTTTTTAAAAATCAGTTTGACTGTCTTCAAAATCAAAACATTTTAGTTTATGAAACTTGTCGCTGTTCTAGTTCCTTACCTAGAGCCTTGACACTGCCTCTGGTGGCCCAGAGGTCCTGGATCTTGGGCGGTTCCTTGTACTCTCGAGCTACGACGGCCTGCAGACCTTCCAGTTCGGTCTGAACACCCTCCTTGGTTGTGCCACGAAGGGATTGGAGGATTGTTGACGCTTCCTCCATTTTCCCTGAAGAAATGCGAATACGAATTTAAGGGCAATTGTGAAACTTTCAAAGTTTCGAGCATTTTACTCAACAAAAGTTGTAAAACTCGATGTGCCATATTTACAGCTGGGCCTTTACAACTTTGCAACAAGCTTAAACCTTATAAAATCTAAGTGTTACCTTTATAAACCAAGTAGAAGGGTGTCTCCGGTATGTACCAGGTGCAGGGCACGTACAGCAGAGACAAGATGCCGCCAGTGGCCGTCAGGCCCCAGTACGAGGTGAAGGGGCCGATGGCGTACGCCAGCAGGAAACCTACGTTGATGAATAGCAGGAAGAACGCGCTTAGAGCGCCGCGGATTTTGTCCTGGGGAAGATGGATTATACTACATTTTTTGGGAAGGTCAGGATCATTGCAATAAACCGTTTTTTAATTAACGTTTATGTTCACGCTCATCGTTGTTGTTCGCGATTTACCTAAGATGAGCTGAATGTTTGCAATCATTCTGATAGAAGCTTGTCTGATTACGAAAATCGTTCTTAGTTTATGATAATCCGGTCATTTCCTGGGATTTCCGCAAAAACTCGAGTCTCCTACGACAGAGGGTGTAAAAAAACACATCACAGCCATCATATACGCATTCTATGCATCAAACTAAGAAACATTGAGCAAAAAATATTAGTGGAGTTTAAAAATATCCTTATTTTGGTAACCAGAAGGTTGCCGGTACAGAAAAATGATCACCTTGACGGGGAAGTTTGTGACTCTCGGCTCTGTTACACCCGTCTTTTTACACCCTTTATACAATATTTCTTACCTCAGCGATCTCCCCTATATAAATAGGCACAGTCGCAAACATCATGCCCGTGGCGCATCCCCACATGATCCTGGCCACGTACAAGGTGGTCAGGTTAGTGGTGACGCCGGCCAGCAGCCATCCCAGCAGCAGAGGCACGTTGGAGCCCATGATTATCCACCGCCGCCCCACGTGGCGGGACAGGGGGACGGTTATTAGAGGACCTGGGAGAGTACGAGGGGATTACTATACAGTTGTGTGACTGTTCGAGGCTTAAAAGTGGGAAGGGTTAATGATAAATGGTGGTTGAAAACCCCTAGAGATTCTCAATGGAAGTGATGAATAGACAGCATCTTTCCGGATCTGACGTCACGACCTCTCATGTTCCCCCTCTCACCCGGCTCCGCCCCACTGTGGCCGGGGGGAGGGGGCATGGAGCTCGCCCGAACAGTCAGGCGCTCTCTTCACATTGCATCTCACTTCCGGTGGATTATGAGTCCACCAGGCAGGATTAAAATATAGGTCTATAATAAGGTTCCGCACATAACAACTGTTTCACTCCCAGGCAAAACATTATATTATACACTATGAACCGTTATTCTAGACCTATACAGTGAGATGTGTTTATTATCGCCTGGTGGCAAGCTAAGTATATGCCAATGTTAAACAATATGATTAGAGTTGTCTTCAAAATGTGCACCATCAACCCGTAACAGTGTCAGGTCATGGACTCTACGACTAGAAGCGAGTAGCAAAATCAGTGCTGTGCGACGAGATACTTGGAATAAACTTGCATGAGGCGGCTGGTTAGAGCTGAGCCATTCTACCACAATACGTGGATCCCAAATGAAAGATTCTTTAGGTTTGGAATCAACGTTAGCAAGTGAAATAGCTTTTAACAGCAGCATAATCAGCCTATAATGTTCCCACTGCTGGGACACAGGCCTCTTCTCTTCGAAAGGGAGTGCGCTGTAATCTACCGCGTGGGCCCAATGCAGGTTGGTAGATGTCACATGTCTTCGAATTTTTGGATCTTAGGACATGGACAATGGACAAGTTCAATTTTTGGTTCAAGACGAGGTTTCCTTTTGAGAGTAGTGGTGACATAATAATTAACACAAAGTATTAGTGCCTGCTTGGGTTCGAACTCACGACCTACAACTCGTAAGTCGGAGCTGTTACCACTGGCCACCACTGCTCAACAATCAGCACAGACCATAAATTATGCCATATTACTTATGTGTTTGTTTTATGGGACAGTGAACCAGTTAAAACTTAATAATAGCACTTAGTGATGACAAAAGGACAGATGTGTGAACAGGTTACCAACGTGTCCACGGTAAACACTGAGAGAGACACACAGAGGTGGCTAAGTCAGGGGGTCTACTCCGAAGTAGTATCGGCCGAATGTTCGGCCGTTTCCTGCTACGAAGTTACTATTTGGTTCGGTTTGTTCCGATCCTACACTCCTACACTCTTTCGAATATTGACTATGGTCCCGACCCAACTGAGCCGATCCGAACTTTTTTCGCATTTTTCAATAATATTCGGTTCGGCCATGTGTCGGTCCGATCCGAACATTCGCACTTTGCACTTCGGAGTAGGCCCCCTGGTCTTCTTCGACGTATTGATGATTCCGAATTATATGAGTTTTGACCAGAATTCAGCCATGTCGACCACGTCAGCGTTGGCCTCGCAAAGGTCTTCCATGGAACAGCAGTTTTTTTTTAAACATTTTTTTATTGCTAATTGGTCTGCTCTTGACCTTCCCTGATGGAAAGCGATGGATGAGGTCTATGATGGAACGAGCGTGCCCAGAAGATGCCTGTTCACTTTTGTTTTGAAAGCAGACGGGTTTATTGTGGGAGGGAACGCAGATGCCATCAGAGAGTTCCACACTTTGGACAGCCAAAGTGTGCGCATAATAAACGTGGAGGAGAAGCGCTGAGTACGACTCGGCGGGGTATCAACCTAGCGTGGATGGTACGCTGCAGTACGTCTGGTTGTCCGGTGGTAAAAGGGCGATGGTAGGATCAGGTCGTGTTATTGCACAGAGACCATGACAAGAGGTTGACGTTTATGGTAGGTTAGTATATAAATTCTTCGTTACCCAAGAGTCCTCCGAGCACTAGAAGCGAGGCTACCCAGGACTCCTGCTGCAGTGTTGGCACTTGGGGCAGTGGCGAACTTTCGAGCCGCTGCAACTGTGGAAGTACGGGGGACGTCCACCCCATTGACATTCCCGTACACAGACTCCCGTAGCTTGCTGGTGAGGGGAAGCAAAAAAAAAAAAAACAATAGAAATAATCTGACAAACCCACACCCTAATTGCGTATCACAATCTGAATCATTTTGAAGGATATTGCTAATCCATTGCTTTTCATATGTTCGGTCTGCTCAGCAACGTAAATAACGCAATAAATGTTGTTGAACTGTCAAAATGTAAGCCATATCTACTGTAATTTGTAACTGTGTTACGTAATGACCCCGCAGACTGCATATTATTTTGGCATTTTCATTTTGGCGGTTAAAAAGTGTTTTATTAAAATTTTTTGAATCACCCACTTGGGTTACACACACATTCACAGCGTGTTTGTACACTTGGTAACCACAAGTAAAGCGCGCGTCGCTTTGTGAGATAAAATACTGTGCAAGCTAACTCTGCAACCTAAATATTTACAATCATAACGTATGTACCTACCTACCTAGTTCTTTAGTTTTAATCTGCTCCAGCTAGCTAGTAGTAGTTAATATTCCTTGTTTCCATTATCTAAAGCTTAGATCGCGGTACAGTTAGCAACTATAGTTATAATACTACTTCCTAACTTATAATATTGTCACGAATACAGTGAGCCAGAGATTGTCAACCTTTTTGCGAATGTGCTGAATGGAACATTACCAAATTAGAAGGGCAATTCCAGTAACTTCGTTTTTTAAAACGTATTCTAATCGAACGTATTCAAATCTGTCTCAATTTGACAAAAATGCCTCTAATTTGGTTTTTGCACTACGCGCAATCTGTTATACCATAGACACAGTACATGATTCTGAAAGTACAGTAAGCGAATTTATTGAAAATATTCATATTCAAAATTATCAAAGCATTATTTCACTATCACTATCTATATCCAACAAAAAATATATACCAAAAAACTGCGCTACTAAATCTCGCACAACTTTACACATAATACACCTGCATTCTCATAAAAAAAAATCACCACGAATTCCGTACAATCAAACATAAAACTACATAAAAAAGCAAACAAACAACACAAGAAGTAAAAACCAATTTCAGCTAATGACTTCACGTGCACAGACTAATTACGGCAATAAAATAATATTGGTTGAGGGAGCACAACTGTTTAATGATTTACCGGAGGATTTAAAGAAGTGTGATAGTATAAACATATCTAAGGGCGTTGACAACGTACGGCATTTCATACAAAATTTCAAGTCCTTGTTTTTCGAAATGCATGAACTGATTTTAATGAAACTTCCTACGCATAAGCAAGATATATAGGTCTAAAAAGTTAATTGAGAACATGCGCATTGAGAGCATGTCAACGCTCTTAAGGCAAAACTTAAGAAACATGTATGTAATACCTACCCTGTAACGTCGCTAACGCCCCAGATGCTAATATGATATTATTATTTATTATTTAGATGTAAGCACTTTGTATCTCGTTTTAAGTGATCTGTTATTTAAGTTCTTATGAGAAATAAATAGGTACTCGTGTCTTTAAACCTAATATATTAAAAGTTTTTGACTTGCTGAACCTACAGTAGGTAGGCAGGTTAGGCAGTAGGTATATTATTATATCCCGATACCTTCATGGTTTAGATTATGTGATCAGTCACACTTTCAAGCTCCTCGTAGTCTTGGGCCGCGACTCTAAGCTTGAAAACCCCTGATTAATTCTAATACAGGTAGTTATTAACTTTATAATCATTATTTACAAGGTCGCAGTGTGCGTGTACCTACTTAGGTATATGATATATAATACAACCACATTGCTATGTATTGTCAACGTTATTAGGTACCTACCTGGTTACATCGTAAAAAAAGTCATTATTTTGTTCGGCTACGACGTAGCGTTTGATTCTAATTAAATCTCGTGTTATACCTACTTGATAGGTAGGTAGTAGATACACACGATGACCAATCAAGCTATACATTTCCAGTTTTAGCTGACCTCGCATTGTATTTGGCTTTTTGTACAATGAGAAGTCAGCTTATTTCGCTGTGGCAACAATTTCTATGAAAACCTCATGGAAATCGTTCTACCAGCGGGGTAATTCTGTAATACACTATATGTAAGTAGCGATGGGTTTCATTTTGACAGTTCAACCACATTCATTGCGTTATTTACGTTTTTAGCAGACACTTTTTTCATACATATGAAGTAGGTAATGGATAATAACTTAACATAACTTATATCTTTCAAAATGATTGAGATTGATAGTGTGTTATGCAATTATAGCGCAGAATCGCGTCACACCGTCACATCCCGCCTCTCTGTTCCCACAAATCAGGGCTCCCGTCTTAACTCTACTAAACAGATTTTAACTGTCTATGACTTCACATTATCAGATCTTCTCTTAAATAAACTTAAAAGCGGTTTTCTACTAAAGCACGTGAATGCTCAGGAAAATTCTGAGCGATAAATCATGTGGCAGTAGGTTTATGCTAAAATGCCTAGTAGGTATCTTAAAGAGATCGAATACTGGAATCTTAGACCGCATTCCGCAACCGGTCTAACTTATTTCAAAAACCATTTTAAAAACGAATAAGTAATTAATTATTTACCTATTTATCTATTAATAGATAAAATACTCGTGTTGTTCTTAAAGGCTATTATATCTATGCCAAGGTGTTTCTTAATGTTATTTTGCTTATAAATATATCGTTTCTTTTAAGAAATATTTGTATTCTTAAATTTCGGAATTGTTTTATGAACCATTGGTTATAACAAACTAGCTTCTACGACTGCGTCCGCGTGAAATTTTTTGTTCCCCGATCGCATCCCCTGAGCGCACTATTACTTCGTTTTCATTCGCGTTATTTCTGATTTTCTTTTTGTTCGGCTCCTAAGGGTAGTAGCGTGATGTTAAATAGCCTTTAGCCTTCCTCAAGAATTAGGCTATCTAATGCAAGAATATTTTTTATATCCAACTGGTAGTTCCAGAGATTAGTGCGTTCAAACAAACTCTCCCTTCAGCTTTATTATTATTATACTGGGTGGCGCAAAAGTAAAGACCCTATTTGGTTCAGCTATAACATTTTTTCTAAATTAGAAAACTAGATTTAGATTTTTTTAAATGTATATTTGTGCCATTAAATTTCGTACCATTAGGATTTAAAGATGATGTCTTTTAAATGGTGACCTCCAGAGTTGATACACATTTGAGCCCTATTTATGACATTTTGCATAACTTGCCGTAACACTTCCTGCGATATGTTCGTTATTTCTTGACGAATGTTTTCTTTTAGAGCTGCGAGAGTCTGTGGCTTGTTCACATACACCCGAGATTTCAAAAAACCCCAAAAAAGAAGTCTGGACTGGTCAGATCGGGTGATCTTGCAGGCCAAGGCAAATCGCCAAAACGAGAGATAACTCGGCCTGGAAAAGCGTCCCTCACTAAGTCCATAGTGTCGCGCGCTGTGTGTGCCGTAGCGCCGTCTTGTTGAAACCAGATGTGCTCCAGCCCCAATTCGTCCAAACTGGGTATCAAAAACTCACGTAACATGGTTCTGTAGCGTTCTCGTTTGCGTGGCACGTCGCCTCGTTGATGTTTCTGGACACTCTTCCACATCTTCGCGCACAGCATCGATATTTTCAGCTGAACGGCCTGTTCTTGGTCTCCCAGACTTAGGTCTATCCAATGTTGAGCCAGTTGGTTCAAGGCGTGTGGCAAAGCGTCGAATTGTGCGACCAATCGGTGCCGGACGGTGGGGAAATCGTCGACGAAATTCACGTTGTGTTCTTATCACTGATGAATTATTCCGTAAGAACATTGACACAATTATTCCACGTTCTTGGGGAGTAAAACGGTCCATGTTTATTTTCAGTGTATTTTACATTTGTTCACTACACAATTTTCAACAACAGAATGACAGAAAATGTCATATAAAAAAAAAAAAGGTATTTTCTTTAGTGCCACTACTTTTGCGCCACCCAGTAGAAGATAGATAGATATTCAACACATCATTAATGTTTGTGTCTTTAGTTTTACTCTTTACGACAAAGAGGTAGGTACTACTTACTTAATATAGTTACATACATATATCAGAGGCAGTCGCTCCATGTAAAATACTGGTACTCAGCTGCATCGGTTAGACTAGAAGCCGACCCCAACATAGTTGGGAAAAGGCTAGGCAGATGATGAGTTACATACATACATCTGCATTGTGACTCGTTTAAATATAAGTATAAGGTATAATAAAATAAAATAAAAACACTTACCTAACGATGCCGCTAAGTATTGGCGCCATTTTATCTTTAAATGCTGTTTCAAAGTGTCGAACATACTACACCACAAATTTAAATAAAGAACTTCCTCCACACTATCCCTCTCCGGGATAGCAAAGCCAAATAATCACTTTTTAAATCACGATCAAAGACAATTTAATTTGTTTTAATAGAATTAAATAGGCAAAGACGTCTTAACAGTCAGCCATAACGATTAAATGTGATATACCGATTACTCAACGCGCACATTCCCTTCACATTTTTTCTAAGTTTCTAAGTTAAAAAAGAATATCCGCGAAGTTAATTGTCTTTTAATTCAGTGATAGTGCGATAGTTAGTGATTGTTTTTGTAAGGTCAAGATGAAGGCCGCTCCTCATGAAATGTTTACATTAGATACCTACACTTTTTTAGAAAGTGTTTAACCTTTGACTTTCATTTACCTAATTGTTATTATTTGGGAACGTAGGTTACATGACAATTTTTTTTTTGTATTGTCCTTTTCTGTGCTATCACACTAATATTATAAAGGCGACAGTTTGTGAGTGAGTGTGTGTGTGTGTGTGTGTTTGTTTGTAACTTCTTCACGCTCAAACGGCTGGACCTAGTTTGATGAAATTTAGTATGGACGTAGCTGACACCCGGGATTTACACATAGGCTACTTTTTATCCCGATATTCTCACGGTATCGAAACTTATGCTGGTGAAACCGCGGGGCGCAGCTAGTTTGTATCTAAATTTGAATCGCGACATATTCGCCAAAAATGTAAACAAATATGAGTTTATGGAAAAATAACTTTAATTCCTACACAATGAAGTTCAGTTTACGTTCAGTTAACTTCAAACATTTTTATAACTTTTCAATAGTGCTAGTTATTCTGAAATCAACTTAATTCCCATTGAAATAAAGTTGATATTTGTTTAACTTGAAATAACGTCAATTTGAAACAAAGACACATTCATACACACACAATCATAAACTCACGCTTTTTCCCATGGGGGTAGGCACAAACTACAGAACGCCATCTGCTACGATCTTTACATACTGCTTTTGCCTCGTTTACGTTCATATAATAATAATAATTGATAATAATAATTCAATAATAATATAATAAATAATAATAATAATAATAATTTATTATAATAATGTTTATAATCATACACGCATGTCGGTTGCAACTACTACGTATATGACCTTCTTTAGAAAGGACATATGTAACATCACCAATCTAGAGTCGTGACATGTGTTTAGACTTAACCTAAGTATATAAAAATTACTTAATACATACAGGCATTTTCAAGTAAAAATTAATATAAGTAGTATAATGTCGGATCCTCTACATCTCTACGTGATTAGACATAATGTCAAAATTACCTACTACGACCGCAGAATTGGGATACGGCTAAACTAGAGAAATAACTCCTTATTATAATGAACACTCTGTTAATTATTATAGAGTTAATTACATGGAAATTACTAAACGCTAGAGAACTAATACTATGAACTTAAAAAGGAAACACTGAGCAGTTACTAGGCCAGTATGTCTCAACAATCACTGTCGCACCATGGTCCATATCGACACCATAAGTACCGCTTGACTCCAAACAAAGGCGTTTGTGTCTCGTTTTTAAGTGCATATTCATCACAACAGATCCGACATATATAACACTTACCACCCTCCATTCCACTTGTTTTTATATATGTTTTTAATTTTTAGTTCTAGGTACCTACTTACCGTACCGTACCGTACCTGCACCGAACGAGGCTAACCTATTACCTACATAACCGAGGGAGTGAGATTTATCATAACTTTCATCAACTCTACCTACCCTTTCGAGAATATATGTACAAGCGTGATGATATGATACCTACGTTAGGGATGTTTCTTCATTCTTAGGTCGAGATTTAAACCTCGCTGCAAGTCCTCTAATAGCTATTATAAAATTCATCATCATTCTCCTGTTCTCATCCCAATTTATTTGGGGTCGGCGCCACATGTCTGTTCTTCCATGCTTCTCTATTAATCGTCATCTCAGTAGTCACCCCGTTTCTAACCATATCATCTTTCACACAGTCCATCCATCGTTTCCTTGGTCTTCCCCTACTCTTACAGCCATCGACATTCATAACCAAATATCATCATCATTCTCCTGCCCTTATCCCAAATTATTTGGGGTCGGCGCAACATGTCTTTCCATTCATAACCAAATATAAAATTGTAAAATTATTAGCAATTATAAAATTGTGATTGTTTTTTTAATTGATTTATTAGGGATTGTTAACGCTGCCCTTACCAGCTGTATTTAAGTAGACGGTAACAATGCTGTTTAATTTACATAAATCACGTCTAGGTGCAAATTATAGTTGATCTCGGTTATAAATTGCGTTTAGTGATGCGACACTAACACTTGTAATATTATCGATGTCTTATTACTTACTTACTTAGATAATATTAAATAGGGTCATACTTCTTGGCAGCTCTGGACAGAGATAGGTGGAAAGAGAGTAGGCAGGCCTTTGGCCAACAGTGGGATATTACCGGCTAACCAAAAAAAAAAACTTCTTGACACGTATCGAAAATGTCTGCAGGAGCTGCTAGTCACGCCAGCACATCAAGCTACTACAATCTGTCAAATTTCTTTAATAGATTTTAACTTTATCCCTAACGTGTTAAGGTTCAGGGTTGATTGGGAAAATTTGACAGTTTCGGGTAGCTTGACCTGCTGGCGTCCGTACATGAAAGAGCTAATGAAAGGAAACCTCGGTCCCTCGTGCGAAAAATTATGGACATTTGCTTTTAATTTGACCTATGGATCCCAGACTTGGTCTTTGACAAACATTCAAAACTCCAAACCCAAGGTTTGAGAACGTGTGATGGAGCACAGTATTCTAGGGGTCAAATTGACAGAACTTTTTTGGAACAACACACTGCGCTCCCAAACAGATTACTGACGTTGCTCAAAAAGCAGAAAAGTTAAAGTTAGTCCCACTTCAACTGGCTACATACCAGTATTTTACATGGAGCGGTTGCCTATCTGTTTGTCCTCCAATCCCAATTACTAGGTAACACGATACCCCTTGGTGAGTGGTTGTCAGACTTTTGGGCTCTGACTAACCGTAGCGACTGTCAATGATCTACGAATGAAGCCGTTATTGCCATGCCATGCCATGCCATATTTTATTTATCTCGCTTGGCAAACAAACTGGCAATAACAGCAGGGTAACACGCTAACAGTAGCAGTGAGTTTCATTTAGACAGCATCCATTGCGTTATTTACACTGTTGAGCTGACACATTTTTCGAACATATGAAGCAATGGATTAGAAATATCCTTCAAAATTATTCAGATTGAGATTGATAGTGTGCTACGCAATAAGGGTGCAGTATTTTCTTGTCTTCCTCCATCTTGTTTTCCTCCAAGCTCTACAGCCTTTACTACTACTACTTACCACAGTCGAGGTGGGTAATCAGGTAATCACTGTCGTGACTTCATTATTCCGATTTAATAAACATAATTCATAATACCAGTTATTGCATTAATTGCGTTTACCTACAGTATTAGATCACATTATGAGAATATTATAGATTACAGTGTAACATCGTGAGGAAACCGGCATGTCCGAAACCGAACCGAACTCTCTCTCTCTCTGCAGTCGAAAATCAAAGAAATCGTTGATGATTTTTCTCATGGTTTTTAAATATTTTGGAATTCTTTTGTTTAGTAACGTATCAATCAATGAAGTTATTTGGCTATCATATGCTATTGAGCACACAAAAGTATGATAAAAAACTCCTAGAAATAAACCCTTCCATTCTAAAAGTAGATTTTAATTCTTTAGAGTTAGTATGCATAAATATCCTTGATCTTAAGTGGATAGAGTACATACCTAAATCCTTTAAAACCATCTCAATCTAAATTAAACTTAATTCCTTAACAGTTTAAGTTGAATTTACCATGACATTGTTTCGTGATAGAATAATGATCAATAGATAAGGTCTAGTGATTTCTATAATTGTTTTTATTTATTTTTTGTTAAAGTTGATTAGGTTTCCTATTGTTATGCGTATTAGAGAATTAAGACGATTTACTGTTAATAAGTAGGCAATCTTGAGAGTAGCTAGAATGTGGTCTATTTCTGTTATAGCTACAACTAAGTAAGTACATAAGTTAATTCAAATTAATTTATTCATTTTGTGAACATAGGGTTCAATTATACAGATGTTATACAAAAAAAAAACAATGTTGGTTCATGCTATATCCCGCCAAAAGACACAAAATACCGTAGGTAATCGAATGTATTTTTTTTTTGTTGTCCTACATTGTGTCTGTAGAAACTACTGTCTGGACCTACTGCGTCTAGGTCATCAATTTACTTTTCCTGTTGTAGTAAATTCCTATCTTGGGCAGAAAAATAGGGTCTGTGCTTATGACAACACGATAGAAGTGAAAACTAACGACTGGAGCCGAATATAGGTAGGTACGCGATTTAGCGCCGAGTATACAGACGCGATTCAGCGGTACCATAGACATAAGGAATGGACTGACAGAAGGGACTCCACTAAGAGCGTCATCTTTTATGGTTTTTGGTTAGGTACGTTGAGTTTCTTTTTAATGCTCATTTTTTAATATAGCATAATCATAATCAGCCTATAATGTTCTCACTGTTGGGACAAAGGCCTACTCTCTGTGAGAGGGAGCGGGCTATAATCTACCACGCGGGCCCATCAGTGTGGGTTGGTAGATGTCACATGTCTTCGAATTTATGGTTCTAGAACATGCCGATTTCCTCACGATGTTTTCCTTTACAGTTTAGAGAGCAGTGGTGATGAAATTATTTACACAAAGTAAAGTGCCTGTCTGGGTTCGAACGCACGACCTGAAAGGCCTGCCACTCGTAAATCAGGGCCGTTACCCGTGCCACCTAAGCACATGTTTTTAAAATATCTTTTTAAGCATTTATTATACTTTGCATCTAAATGAAATTAGTAATACTAAACTAAAACTTTTGATTACCTACTACAAATGCTACAGCCTACAGCTGCTGCTAACGAAGTGAATAAAATATGCCAGAAAAACTTTATAAAATAAAAATACATAATAGCGATCAGCGCCATCTATCAATTCTAGTTGAACGAATACCGTTACCGCCGCAATTATTTGAAGGCGGCGGTGACCGCGGCGGTCCCGTAGCCCGATATTCTCTACTTCACTTCTTGTTGTGTCGTGATTGCTACTGATCATTCGCAGATGTCGCTAAGAACGGGTTTTTTTAAACAGTTTGCAGCGATATGTAAAAACCTTAGCCCATTTAACTTTTAAATTCCTTAGTAATCAACATAGTAAAACATAATTTTTAATTTAATTCCTGTTTTAATTGAGTTTCTAAGTTAGATTTTACACAGTACAAATTAATTATATACAGTTACGAACATAAATATACTACTATGGACTGCTCGGCAATAATATCCGACTTCATGATTCACTATCATGATCACTATCTCCCTCGCTGACGCAGTAATATATTTGTATTAATAATATTATAATTACGTGTAATAATTAGTTAGATTAGGGTATGATGAGGCCGACGTACCTTTGTAAGGTAAAAGTCTCTAAAGAAATAAAGATATAAAAAAATGGTTCACCCATACCTGTCGTCAAGATGACGGCAAATTATGTGATCACTTGTGGAAGATATAAGTAGATAGAAAGGTAAATTATACAAGTGGCAAGCCAAACAGCACTTCGAAGGAACACCAAAACTACATAAATATGGCGAGACATGCATACAAAATCTAGGATGCTGCATCGGCTTCAAAAAGATGTGTCACTTCTGAGTTAATATCTGCCTACTCAGTTAAATTCAGAAGAATACGATACCTTAATGAGATAAAAATATCTGAAATCACTGTGTCAGCATAAAAATCTGACAGATATGGTTCAAGCTGCCGCTCATATTGCAGAAATATGTGCCATTCCACTGGCAACAAAAATATGTGTCAGTAATATTTCAAGTTGTATTTATTAACTTATAATTATACGATTACCAAAATACCGTGAAAATACCGTGGGGTTTTAAACTAGTGCTCTATGTACGCGTACATCAACAAACAGATACGTAAATGATTATTTTCTGAGCAGAACAAATTGACACAGGTCCATCAAGCAGTGCGCCTCAGCGGTCACTGCTTTTTAGTTTTAGTCCCTGTCGCTCCGCGTAGAAATGAAAGAGAAGTGAAAAGACCCCGCGATGGCGCGACGCTTCGTTCGACTCGTTCGAGTTATTTATCATTAAATACATTAATCCTTACAAATATCTTATTTCAATCGATAAATAAAAACAACAGTTCCCTTTATTATTATATATTACATTACTGTTATTAATTTTATCAAGATTTGTTTATAAATAATACAGTTACAGTTGCTACAATTTCAATTTTAATGGTTATTTTATGATTTTTTTCTATCGAGAAAATTTACCGAAAACGTGTTTTGAACACAATGGTCCCCCCATAAATATGATCAAGATTAACATATATTTTTTAAGCTGCTCTAAAATGTATACATTTGGCTAAAAAACTGTTTTGTTGAAGCCTATTTTGACTAAGTACAGCGCCTTAAGAGAAAACGCCTATCACGGCTACTTAGCGTCTGTAATTGAGGTAAATTACGGTGTATTCCCGTTCGTCCCACTGACTTCGTCCCCGTAGTGGGACGAACGGGAATTTACAAAAATAATAACTGCTATGGGGTAACTCATCTCACATACAAAGAGCTTTCATAGCGCAAAAAAAATGCTTGCGAGCAATAACTGGGGCGCTAAAACACTACAAAGTGAAAAATAACTTTAATTTCGGAAGTCGATGTCTTTGGTTTTTGTATTTCGTTTTTCGCCACTGACTTCCGAAATTAAAGTTATTTTTGACTTTATAGTGTTTTTATAGAAGTCGGTTGTTTTTTTTTTTTGTTAAAAGTTTTTATTTTTCACTTTTTTGTTGTGATATTTTTTTTTGATTTTTCAAAAATCGCTTGTCCGATTTCGATAAAATTTTCATGGGACCATTTGGGAAGTACCCTTTCCAACAAAAAAAAGAATTTTTCAAATCGGTTGGTAAGCGACGGAGTTATGCGCGAACAAACATAAAAAAAATACAAACATCCGAATTGAGAACCTCCTCCTTTTTTTAGAAGTCGGTTAAAAATTACTGTTACTGTTAGCTTGTATCTGATTTTGTACCCATCCCAACTGCTGGGCTTCTCCCCATGAATTTCAGAGCTAATGTGGACCATTGATTGTTTGTTTTGTCCAGCTCCTCCTCCCGCCATAGAAGATGCTAAATTAGAGCATAAATAAAAGAAAATCGACGCTTCTTTTTCACGAGCAATACGAACATAGACAAAACGGATATCTTTTCAATCAAATCGAACGGATCACAAACGTTCGCAATCAAAACGCTGTAACGATTTCCGGGGTGTCTATACCTATTTTTATTTTTTTTCGCCACCTCCAGCAAACGATCTCATGTCTTCCTAGTTTTGTTTTGTATCGGTTCCAAAGCCGTATGTTTTCGAAAAAACTGAACGCGATGTTGTGAGAGCATTCACTAATTGATGGCCTGGAGTTCGGATTCGTTGCGGTGTGTTCGTGGATTTAAAAAAACGGGCTAGGGGTGCACCAAATGCAATTTATACGATGAAAAATATTTTTGTGGTTGTTTCTGAGATATTTGTCCATTCGAAAGTATCTTTTGGAAGGGACAGCTAGAATCAATTATTTTTTTTGTTGTAAATATTGACGTGCGAAAATGCCTGTTAAGTGCTTATTTAGTTAAATAATTTGACTTTCGTATTAAACCTAATGGTAGCAGTTTTAATGGTTGTTGTGGTTTGCAGTAAGTTTTTGGAAGACCGGTTCATCTGTGTTTTAAATAGCATTTGGTGAAACTTGCGTCAACAACTGCCCGACCATACAAACTCCCTTTCCTTCAATAATTAGTGGAAACTACTTGTAAAGTCAGAAAACTATCATAATCGACCGTACATGACATGACTGTATCATCAACGTAATGGTTGGCACTGCTTAGCCCGGCTATCATGCAATAAATAAATACTTGCTCTCCAATGTAGGTACCATTTTGTTTAAACTCAGATGTGTCTTCTCGACATCCGTGTGTCACTAACGGGATGCAGCAGAATACCAGCGTCAGGTATTGTACAGTCACGAGCACCAATATGTCAACACTTGGCAAATTTCAATTGCGATTTTTACGTGGAATAACGAATGCAACGATGAAATACGACACATTACATAAACCTATGGGTTCGAAAATGCTATGTTCGTAATAACATAAAATTTCATTCAATAATAAAGGAGTAAATTGCTTTTGAATAAAGCCGAGTGTATACATACTTTTGCTCGTGACTGTACCTGGCATATGCTGAGCTGGACTCCCATTTGGTGCAACCATGAGACACACACCGCCCAGTAGTGATCAACCGTTATAGATTTACGAGGTGTCTATGGGTCAATTTATCTTTTTAATCTTAGTTTTTTTTTTGTTTAATTTTTTTTTTTTTTTTTTTTTTTTTTATTACTTGTATTGTGTATTTTGTGGCACTGAATAAACGGTTTATCTATCTATCTATCTATCCAATGAGTTTATGAACTGGCGAAATGTGTGTTACTTTACTATAGGTATATCTCTGCCTAACCCTTCGGGGATTACAGGTGTTATACTATACAGGGTGGCAGGGACATCGACGGGCAAACTGTAACCATGGATTTAGCACATGAGTTTAGACCCCATAGCGTCGAAATTATTCGTCGGCTATTAAAAAAAATATTGTCGTTCCATACGTTTTGACCGCGTAGGTATTGCACTTTTAGAAACAGAAGAATTTTTTTTAAATAACCGACGGAAAATTTCGACGCTATGATATTGGTCTAAACTCATGTGCTGAATCCATGGTTACAGTTTGCCCGTCGCGTCGATGTCCCTGCCACCATGTATGTGTTATGAGAATCTATGAAAGCATCAATTCGAATAAAAAATCGTTTATTTCATAATTAAATATTACAATGAGGTATCGTTGGTCCCAAACTAGGAACAGCCTGTATCTTAAATGTATAAATTTAATCTACTACTGAATGTTTAGATAAATAAATAATACTTAATCTAAATAAATAAATAAGGGTAGAATTTATTTCAGTAAAATAAAATGAAAGGTTTTATTTCTTAACTAGCTCCGCCACGCGGTTTCACCCGCATAAGTTTCGATCCCATGGATATATCAGAATAAAAAGTATTATATATGTTAATCCTGGTTATAAACCATCTGTGTGCCAAATTTCATCCAAATCCTTTCAGTAGTTTTTGCGTGAAAGAGTAACAAACATCCATCCATCCATACAAACTTTCACGTTTATAATATTAGTAGGATAGGATAACTACAACTCTGTATTTAAAAGTAACCTAAACGGAGTCAAAGTAATTTAATCCAAATACACAAGCACCCAGCAAAAAAAAAGTTATCGAATGAAAAATCGGATACTTCGTTCCATCCTGAACACAAATTAATCGATTCGTTTTCACAACAATCGCGCATCTCTAGAAAAACTCGATGTATCGAATCGATTTTTACGTCTGTCACCGGTCGATCTCTCGCCTGTTCGTTCACAGATGGCACTGCTTGGGAAACCAGAATCGAGTTGAATCGATCAATGACGCTCACTGATTAGCTGGAGGATAATTTAAACATGTGGCGAGATTGAGTCAATTTAAATGTATTATTGTGTTTTAATTTGATTTGGATGGCTGTAACATGTGTAAACATGGAGTTATTTGGGAAGGAAACGTGATGTAGATGTTGTCCTTTTTAATAAAACTCTTTACGAGGTTAAATTAATAATAATTGTTTTCTGTTTTTTTATAGTTTTAAGGTGTTTTTTTTTTGCTGTAGGTAATGACAACAAACGCATTTTTCTTTCTTTATTTAAATTCTAAGAAAGTGTTACGCTTCTGAATTTTGTATAAGTACGGACGCCAGCCAGGTCAAGCTACCCGAAACTGTCAAATTTTCCCAATCAACCTTGAACCTTAATGCTTTAGCGATAAAGTTGAAAATCTATTAAGGAAATTTGACAGATTGTAGTAGCTTGATGTGCTGGCGTCTGTACAATGTGGATTTTTTAACAACAATACGACAGTATACCTACATATCACACCTGAAATCACCTCTCTAGTCTCCACTCTACAATTCGTACCTCGAGCCCCAAAATGCAGACTAACTGTCTAGTTAGGGGTTCACTGGCAAATAATACAATTGTAACCTAGCTGTAGGAAATATTTTACGCTAGTTAGCTACTCATGTCGTTTCAACCAAGTTAATCTGTGACTTAACTATTTAGTTGTTGTGATGTGAGTTCTTGTAAGTTACAGGCCGGGCAATGTGTGATTGAGTTTATCCATCAGGAATTTCTAAGTAAAAGCCCGGAGTCTGGATTTGAGTACCAGAATCGCACTGCTGCTTACTTTATAACCTGGAAAATAAAATATTTTAATAAATTAAAATAGCCAGTATTTTACTAAAATTCTAGTTAGTGCATAGAGTATTTTGAAACTATCTACATATACTAATTCGTAGTGATGAACCAACT
The DNA here is from genome assembly GCA_949629185.1 of Apamea crenata. Taxonomy (NCBI): domain Eukaryota; kingdom Metazoa; phylum Arthropoda; class Insecta; order Lepidoptera; family Noctuidae; genus Apamea; species Apamea crenata. Next base: position 4,899,237 of record OX451375.1, read on the forward strand.
ATGGGTTCTGCAGATCTTTGATTAAGAGGTTATTGTGACTGAACTATTTTGGATTTATTTGATTGAATTTTTGTATGCAGACTGGGAACGTCATTAGATATATGAATTTCTATTATTCACGGACCGCGGCGGTTGGTCCAGAAAATGCTTACGCTTAGATTTTCACGTTTTTTGGACAATATTTGCATGTTGCACCTACATACAGCTTTCAGCTTTTCAATTCACTACCTACCTTTTTTTAAAAAAAATAGTATTGATTGCTACTTACTTATTTTATTTACTAAAATCTTTTTTCATTATACGATACCTACCTAGTTGAAGTTGTTTACTTTATGTAAACAAATATTAAACTTTGTTTGAAAGAGCAATTATCTATTTCAAAACCCAAAACAATCAATTCTATAATCCAAGTCCCGTTTAAAAAATTGCTTTTTGATGTCCGGAAAACGAGACTGTCGTCGCGTCGACACAGATTTTTCAATGTCCTGATGAAACACGAAAACAAATCGTAGGTTAGTAATCAGTAAGGCATGACACCTAATTTCTGTTCAATTTGAAATCTTAATAAGCCGTCAAAGCGTTCCAGAAATAGTTGACTAACTAATTATGTTCCGTTATAAGGGAGGCGGGCGACAATTGACAAATGTGTTGTGCGGTGCGATACATACAATTAGTCGAGGAATGTATCCGAACGCATCCGTACCCGTTGACAGTTAGCTTACGTCAAACTTTTTGGCGGGAAAATAAACTTTTTGCACGTTCATTTTAGAGGTTATTTTCCTTTAGTAATTACCCTCAAATTGAGTGTTTGCGTTGCGAGGGGGGCCTATTTGGAGAAGTCTTTGTCTGTTCGGACGACGATAAATCATTTGGGCCCGTGACGCGTCTGGTTGGGTGTATGTGACAAATTACCTTCGTGATCTAGTGGGGAGATGTGTGATAACTATTTTGGAATAATATGAATAAATTAATTACGTCAATTATAAATGTGCAAGCTTTATGAAGCGATCAGGGAGTTTGTGAGTCAGTTATTCATTCATGAAGATCTAGATAGGAGGAAGCCCATGTAAGAATGCCAGAACCATATCTGGACTAGCTAAACGTCATTCGTTAGGGAAAACAAGAGTCATAAGATCAGTCTGAAATAACTCTTTCGAATATTTTGGCAAACCTGAATCTGTGATGAAAGGAAATTTGAATGTTACACCATCCATAATAATCTTTTTGAGCTTACAAAAACGAAGAAGCTGCTCCTTCCTGCTCCAAAAAGCTAGCGTTAACCACTAAATGATCTCTCACATCTAGAGGAGTAACGCGTATGATTCAATTCAATTAAATTCATTCAGCAAGAATTTACATTGAGTTCTAATATAATCCAAAATGAAATATAAGTAGGTATTAGATAATAGATGTAGGTAAAATTTATAAAATATTGTAAAATAACATGCAAACATAAAATATATAACCAATAATAATTGTCAACAAATAAATAGGAAGCAATTTAAAACTTAATAGTAATGGAATAAATACATTTAAAAAATCATAGGAAGTAAGAACGCAATATATCACCACAGATATCTAATGAATAACAATGTTTGAAGAGCAACAAGAATATAATAAATCATCAGCTATTGAGTAGATGTATTTTTCGAACAGGAGTGCCTTGAGCCTTGCCTTGAAGGAGCCTGTGTACAGTGATTTATAGCGTTAACAAACATGTTTAGGAATTCATTAATTTACTACAGACCCAAACGCACATTAATTTAGCAAACGATACAAAAAAAAAACAATCTACCTACCTGGTATTTTTATCAGTGCACTCAAAAAAAAAAAGAAGAAAAGCGCGGCAATGGCTATGGTCGGGACATACGAGCGCGCGTGCGTTCCATTACTCAAACGCATCAAAGCCGACCTAACAGAGCAATAACAATCCAATCCGGTTTCGGAACGCGCATATTAATTCTGATTTATCCAAGGAACATTCAATTAGCTGAGGAAGACGCCGTTTGTAATTTAGTCCCCAGCTCTTGAGTCAAACTTGGGAGGTGTAAACTTTTTTCCTTGAGTGGTTCCGTACATATGGGACAATCTATCCATTTAGCCTGTACAGTGTGCATGATAGCGTTGGAGGGGCCTCTTAATAGGTGGTCCGATGACCTTGTGAAGGCCGCAGGAATCCGCTAGATGCGAGAAGCACAGAACAGGTCGAAGTGGCGATGCTTGGGGGAGGCTTATGTCCAGCGGTGGACGTCTTTCGGCTGTAATGATGATGATGATTTAGCCTGTACTGTCTCACTGATTATGGGACTATTTTGGTTTTAAACAAAGAGCTACCGAGACTAGTACTCGACATCATCTGCCTAGTCTTTTTCCAAATATGTTGGGGTCGGCTTCAAGTCTAACCAGCATTTTACATGAAGCGACTGCTGAGTGCTGTAGGTAGTTAAAACATAATTAAAATCATATATATTGCCCATATACCTAGTTATTATTGCTACAGAAGAAATCCTGCCATACATAGCTATTTGTATGTAATATCCCAGAGAAAAGGATCTTTCATTATTTTCTTACTCCCTAAACTCAGCTTTACCTACAATCTCCAAAACGTCACTATATTTACACCAATTTGAGTGCCTACTTACTATTTTAGAGACCGGAAGTTCTTAAAAAACGAGCTTTAGGCCGCGACTTTGTTTGCTTGGTAGTCGTAAGATACACAAAATACTAAAATTACAGCCTTTTATAAAACTCCCTCGGCCACCGCGTCGCATCGCATCGCCCGCTATCGCCGTTCTTTCTGCTTTTTGCTAGGCTCTTAAGGATCGCAGCGTGATGTTATACAGCCTATAACCTTCCTCATGAATTGGGCTATCAAATGCAAAAATAATTTAGTAATTTGAGAAATTAGCGCGTTCAAAACAAAAAAAAACTCTCTTCAGCTTTATTATATTAGTACCTATTATACACCTACGGAACCCCAAAACGGCGTGTTGTCTCGAAACAGATTTGTTAAATACAAATTGGTTATTAAAATTCTTGGCGTGCGTTACGTGTGACATGACGATCGGTGGCACTGCTGCTGCACCTCATTTACTTATATTTATTACTTTTTATTTCGCTACATTTATATTGTCATATTCCAAGGCAGTTATTGCAGCTATTAGGTAGCCATATTATTTTTTGATGTTGGTCTTATTAAATTAAGAGATATTTTTACTTTTATTGTGGTAGATTCTTTTTGAAGAAAAAAAAAAAGAAACTTCTCCATGCGCACGATGTTCTCTTTCTGAACTGTAACCGAAACTGAACTGCCGGTCGATTCTGTAAAAATCTCACCGTGGAAACTCAAGTGAAGTGAGCTTAATGTGAGTTGTCAGTAGTGTCAATCCCTAGTATTATTTGGAATGACAGCTCACTCCACGCTCACTTCACCTTAGTTTTCACGGTGAGATGATTACAGAATCGCACAGCTGTTGCGTTCGGGTTGGTGACGCTGAATCGCGTGTGGCTCATAGAAGATTTCACTTCTATCGTATGGTCATAACCACACACCCTCATGTCGTTAACGGTAGACGGGAAGGTATTTCCATGATGCAACAGCGGGGTCTGCGAAGTTAATATGTATATTGGAATCACTAACGAGGTTTGATAAGAATCCCACTGGCTGATTACTAGGTATCACTCTAGCAGAGCGTCGTATGGATGGTTGCGTGGTGGCTGTCTTCTGACGATGTCGAACTGCTATATTTCGGCACAATCCTGATGATTGAAGCTGCTGAACTAATACGAGGACCACTTCTGGTAAAGGCTATCCTGCGCCATTAAGTACATGAATGGTCTTCTGTTCTGTGTACATAGGGCGACATCTATCTAAATAAAAATGAATCCTATTTCCCTTGGTCACGTCATAACTTGAGAACGACTTTACCGATTTCACACATCTTTTTCTTTTAAGTTTTTTTTGTAGAAGGTTCTTACGGAAAAAAAATAAGAAAGTTGCTTCACGCGGACAAAGTCGCGGGCAAAAGCTAGTTTAGCGGGGTAATTGCGTAACACACTATCAGTAGCAATGACTTTCATTTTGACAGTTCAACAACATTCATTTTGGCAGTTCAACAACATTCATTTTGACAGTTCAACAACATTCATGTTTGTTGTTGAGCAGACAAATATTTCGAACAAATGAAGCAATGAATTACCTAGCAAAATTCGAAATTGAAATTGAAAGTGTGTTACGCATTGCGTACTTACTTTACGTTTTTCGTACAATCAGAAGTCGGCTTATACTGGTTATGTATAGCTTGATGTGTAGCCGTGGGTACTAGCTAGGTACCTAATCAAAGTCTGTCCAATAGTACATAGATAGAGAATTCCGTAAAAATGTCAAAGTAAAACACAATTCAGAGTAAAATAAAAAATAGTTCAGTCTTGTCTTGTAAAATATTTGTTAAAACTTCGTAAAATAGCTTTTACACGCTTTCCTCTCATATATTTTCAAAGCCGATCATGTTGATTCACATAATTTACATCAAAACACGCTGTCTTCGCGTATATTTTCTTAGATCATTCAGTTGAATCAAATGGGATTGATATATTGTATTCTTTTGAACACGAACAGAAGGATCAAAGCGTCAAAATAAAATGTAATCCACGGCAAAATTATTGAGTTTTAAAAGTTCTGTTCAGCATCCCACGCTATGAAACTCGCATCTTTTTTCAAGACAATTTTAATTTAATCTACAGTACTTTGTTTTATCAAATCATTGATGGACGCATTTAAAAGAAAAAAGAAAATTGATAAAAAGAACTTAATTGTGATGTAGTTGAGATAATTTTTAAACAAATCGTGATATTATGAGATATCATTTAATTATAGATAATGTGTTCAGCTATCTAGAATTTAACTAAGTAGGTATACTCGTATTAATTTGCAATTTACTTCTTCACTTAGGTATAGGTATTTATATTTCTTGGCAAGATCATTTTCTTTTTTTTACGAAATCTTTTTAATCATCGCATTGAGTTGAGATGTCATTATAATACCACAGACAATAAAACTACGAGATAATACGTTTGCCTTCCACATTATTTTCTAAAATACTTGACGCCAGCTAACATCAAAGATATTCCTGATAAAATATTCAAATTAATTTCGTTTGTTTTGACAGAATTCGTTAACGAACACTTAAAAAATAAAGTATCGTAATGAATCCAGCTAGAATTTTAATTGGAGCAGAGGCGTGGCTCGTCGTCCATTTTTTTTCGCGTACAAAACTTTTTAATTAATATCTCCAGTGAAACGGACAGCTGTTTTACGGCGTCACTTGTTTATGGTACTAATGACGAACATTTTTAAACTCAGAATTCGCCTTGTCTGAAAGTTGAAGATGGTACTGATTGATGCTTTCACTTAATTATTTTTGTGCTTCAGTAAAGGCAGTGGTGAATTAATTTGGCAATATTTATTGGTCTGTGTTTAATGGTTATTAATAGGAAAATTGAACAGTCATATACGAGTATTAGCCTTTGGAGCAGGGGTGGCTCATTTGTAACGACCGTGACCTACGAAGCCGAGGTCGTAGGTTCGAATCCAGACAGGAGCTTTACTTTGTGTAAATTATTCCATCACCACTGATCTCAAAACGGTGAAGGAAGACATCGTTATTAAACCGACAGGTCCTAAAACAGAAAAATCGAGACATGTGGCATCTACCAACCCGCACTGAGCCCGCGTGGTGGATTACAGCCTTCTCCCTCTCACAGAGAGGAGGCCTGTGTCCCAGCAGTGGGAACATTATAGCCGTAGAACTGATGACCGTTGGGGTAGACGTGTTCTTGAGGGTAGCCCGCGAATCGGCAAACATAAGGTAGGACGCCCTCAGGCTAGGTGGAGCGAAGATTTTCGCGGAATGCCTGGTAGCAGCTGGATGAGAGTTGCCAAGAATCGAGCTGAATGGCGTGCGATTGGAGAGGATATGACATTAATAACTGATTACCTGACATTATTGATTAAGTTAGATTTGCAATTCAAATGATTACATATCATATGACATATCTCTACAATAATTATCTGACTGAAGCATTCATTTTAACATACATTTTTGGATTATTTAATTATTTTTTACTGTTGACATTTTTAAATTATAATTTTTTCTGAATTAATTTTAAATTGATTATAACTTATTCATATTTGTACGCCGTCATCGGCAAAACATAGTGTACCTATACATATATTTTAATAACAACACCTGTTTTTACACCACCTATGTTTTACAAATAAAAAAACGTTTGACTTTAACTTTGAGGCCTATTTTCAGCAGTGGACTGCTGTAGGCTGATGACGATGATGATGACTGGGAAATTTGAATATCCTATTAAGTCGGCTACTTATAATACCTCAATACGATCTCTCTACTAAGTACGGTTCTTTGTGGACATTATATTCTTTAAAATGTCGCTTCTTTTCTATTCTTTTAAAGGTCGCTTCCCAACTCCCTAGGAATGTGTCCCCTAACAGACCTTGCAAATTGCGTTTGGTTCTGCAGCTTCTTCTTTCTAAGACAACGATCTTGCACTCCCTAGTCTTAACCCAAAAACGGGAAGTATTTTGATTTCCCCTGAAATATAGGTCTGCTACTCGCTAGGCGTCGCGGCAGACCCCGAAGACGATGGCGGGACGAGCTGGAGAAAACAAACGACCAGTGGTCCACTTTAGCCCTGGATCGGAAGAGCTGGAAGTCATGGGGAGAGGCCTTTGCCCAGCCCAGTGGGATCACGCTAGCTAACAGTAACAGTAACTCGTTATAGGTTTAGGCATTTTTTTTGGCCTCTTGCGTCGCACTGCTGGGCAAAGCCCTCCTCATTTTCCTTCCATACCTCCCTTTTTTGTACGATATCTGGCCCTGTCGGCCCCGCAAACAAGATTAGATCCTCGCACCCCCTTCGCCCTGGTCTACTTCGACGGCGATGTCTTCCATCCGGCGTTTAGTGTCTGACGATCTTTGCTCGTCTCTCGGGCTGCATTCGTGCAACGTGTCCAGCCCAATCCAGCATAATAAATTGAACAAATACCGAATTAATTTGCACGGCCTGAAAAATACTAAATTAAATCGCAGGACTTTAATTATCACACACAAAAGTAACTAAGACAAAGTCTATTTTATACATTCCCTGTTTTTTACCAACTGATCAATTCATTTTTTTCACCAAGATACCTTAACTGGACTTCATTACGATTCCATCCATTCGATAAGGAGATACACCTCAGATACAGATACAATCACACCAAACACCTTTTTCGTCAACAAAGAGTGCAATAATAAATACAATTAGTGATTTTAACCCGTCCATTAGTGGAACAAAATGCTCCCGCGGCGCTGTAAACTCTTCGCAGCATGATCTGGCACAGTGTCGAGACACAATGCTCTCCAGCTGCGCGCAAATCAAATAGTTACAAGTGCTGTTTGTTGGTACAGTCGAGTGTTTGAACGTTTTCCAACTGCTGACACCGTGTTTTATTAGTTGGGTGACTGGGAAAATGTGTAGAAGTGCGAAGTGGACAGGGATACCTGTGTTGTGTTTGGTTATGACTGTGTGATCTAGAGTGTAGATCTAGTGCCTCTAATGTGGTGCTGTTCAGTAAACGATGGGGCAGTATGGCATGTCCTGCGTGCCTTTACATCTGCACGTTAAAAAAACTTATGCATGACGATACTGATAATGCTATATCTATTTGTAGTAACGTTCTGGGCTGACAGAACTTAGATTGCCACCGACATACTTAAAAGCAGAAATATGTTAGGAACATCTTAGCTCCACGCAGAAGAAAGGCTTACCTTTTTAATTGTAAATATCTAAGTGTTTATCTCAAGAAATTAGTGGCAGTCTTTATAGAAGACCGAAAAAGTACTGGGGGCCTAAAAAGGCCACTTTGGCAGAATCATAATAGGATAACAATATGATTCATATTAAAAATCGTAAAATGGTCACAAACTGACAATTCATAATATGATGTGTGTGCAATTCATATCACGCAATTTACCTGTTTGACAGTTTGTATGGAAATTCGCAAAAGGGTCCACCAATTTTTATACCAAATATGATTGATATGAAATGAAATTGTAGGTGATTAAACTATGTATTATGTTTAACCATTTAACGAAAATTAGAGGAATTGCTAATGATCTGCTGGGATTCATCAAATGAATAACTTTTAGAGGTATTGCTTGCCTGAAAAAGTGGCCTTTTTAGGCCCCCTGGGTGGAAGTTTCTAATTAATTTTGGAGCCATCAAGGCCATATGCAAACAGAGCACAACTGTTTAGTGATTTACCCGAGGATTTAAAGAAGTGTGATAGTATGAACATATTTAAAGCAAAACGTATGTACCTACCCTGTAACGTCGCCACCACCCCAGAGGCAAATATGAGAATTATTATTTAGATGTAAGCACTTTGTATCTCATTTTAAGTGAGCTGCTATTTAAGTTCTTATGAGAAATAAAATCTCTTTAAAGCTAAAAATACATGGAATGAAGGACATGGAATTAGTAGTACCTACGCACCTAGTGTCCTTACATTAGATATTGAAAAGTTTTTCAGGTGCTAATTCTTAAAGACCTTTGCTATGCCAGGTATACACATATTCAAGCTTAATGAAATTTGAAATAATCTTTTGTAAGCCCCAATATTCATATGCCCGAAGATCCCTCATTCGATCCCCAGGGCGGGCAAAGTGTTATTGCGATTTCTATTTCTTTTTTTTCAGTAGGATCCTGAAGTTTGAATTTCTAGCAATACTCGTAACCTCACACTTTTTAGTAGCTACATGGGAAGTAAAAATACCTGGTGGATTTAGGTATTAGTACATACTAAAATGTACAGCTCTGCCTACCCTTGGGGAATACAGGAGTGATTTTTCATAAGAGTGTTTTAATATAAGTAGGTAATCTGAAATACTATTATGGTTAACGTAACATACGTTCGTCAAATAATAACGAGTACGTAATCGTATTTATTTGACGTCAGTCAAGGTTTTTTTTTGTTTGGCGCCACTTTTGAGGTTTACCTAATACGCGTGTGTCAAGTGGACTTGAAACCACCCGCCCTTAGTAGAGACGGTTAAAAATACTTCTCCTACGAACCAAAATAAATTAAACTAAATTGAATCTTATCAACAAATAGCTGTCATTATTTACAAGCTTCGAGTTACACGCAAACGTGTGTTAAGTATCGAAGCAGAAAATATTCAAAAAAGTGTTCTAAAGAGGCTGTAATAGTGGGGGGCCAGCGTGGGTCAATTGTGTACACAATGGGCCCCGTCGCGCCAGCAATCATTCACAGATAAAATGCTACGAGATGGAATTTGACACTTTTTTGTGGAGATTTCGTCATTTACAGAGGGTGTTGTTTAGAATGAAATTAAATTACGGAAGCTGTGAATTAATTTCTATGCTTTTGGATTTTTTTTGGCACGCAGCTCATTGCAGAGCACAGTCTAAATTTAAAACTGCCAAAGCCAATAAAAGGAAATTAAGGCTGAAGCTACACGTTCGCTCTAAAGATTTAAAGTGATTACCTCCTGGTCCTAAAAAGGCACCTCCTTATTGCAGATGTTCCTGTACGATTAATGGCATTAAATGTCTAAGCGTCTTTCAAGTATTTTTTAGGGTTCTGTACCCAAGGGTGTCAGGGGAACCCTATGACTAAGCCTCCGCTGTCCGTCCGTATGTCTGTCAGCGGACTGTATCTCGTGAACCGTAATAGGTGGACAGTTGATATATTTTCACAGAATGTGTATTTCAATTGCCGCATTTATGTTTTTTTTAAGTTATTTTTTTATCAGTTATCGGTCTAACACGAAAATTGCCTTTAAAAATCCCCAAGAATCCAAATCTTACAGAACACACCCTGTAACCTCATCTCGTTTGATTGGAGTAGCGTGTCTAATGGCTGAGATCGTGCATGTCATTGGTGGCTCTAAATGTTAGATCTTTTGCTGCGATTAGCCGTGTAAATACAAAATGGAGCAAAAGTCTCGAGTCTACGGTTAAGTTGTGATGGACTGCGCTCGGCACGCCGCGACGACACGCTTGGGGTTAACTGCTAGCAAAGATAACAATGGTTTGATGTGGTAATAACACCTACAGCATTAACCTATATGCATAGATTATAATAGAATACTTATTTGCAATGAATGTAGGTAGAAAAATCAATTGTTACAGTTTGTATGGATTCTAAGATTCTACCTTAATGTAGCATGCAAATTTAGTACCTACATGTAGATGTGCTTGTGGCTTAGTTATAACAGCCGTACGGGTCGATTGATCACGTTTTAAGCTAGGCTTTCCGCGGTTCTTCCGTGGATGGGTCCATCTTTACATATCAAAACCCCTCCGTGTCTCGGAAAGCACGCTAAGCAGTTGGTCCATTTGTGGATCTTTGGCAATCGTTAAGGGTCTGAAAGAGAATTCCGAAGGTCTGATAACCAGTCTTACCAAGGGTATAACCAAGTAACTGTCTTGTGGAGGTCAGATAGGCAGCCGCTCCATCTAAAATACTGGTATTAAGCTGCAAAGCCGACCCTAGAAAAGGCTGGGTAGATGTTTTAGTACATTTAGGTAAATAGATCAGACAAAGGACATACTGAAGGGCAAGATAATTTATGCTCACCTGTGAAAAATACATTAATTAAAACAGTACATCAGAGGGGCAATTTTCGTAATTTTAAGAACGTTCACAGTCTAATCTCGTCTCAATCTGTCAAAAATAGCTATAATTTTCCTACAATTTTGACAAGTTTTTGATATTTACTGTCGCTGAGATGAGAAGGCCAATTCTCGTAATTTAAAACGGTCAAAATCTAGTCGTAGTCTCATCTCGGTGACAAACAAATGTCAAAAACTTGTCAATATGTAGGGAAATTAGAAGTATTTTTTGACAGATTGAGACTGAGATCTGACTGTGAACGTTCTTAAAATCACGAGAATTGCCCCTGAGATTGCGACTAGATTTTGAACGTTTTTAATTACGGGAATTGACCTTCTGGCTGGTATAAATAAAATAACTAAGAACCTTTTAAGAGAAATTGTTTCATAAATATTCGCAAAGTGTCACAGCACTTGCGTGGAAGAGAGAGTACAATGGGCTTCGATGAACGGGAATGCCCTCTGATATGGCATTTTTTTTTTTGTTGTGGGAAGTCATCAAATGACCCCCTGGCTAAAACCCACCCGTGTTCCTTCCTTAGCCCTTTCTGGTCCAGCGGTAACCCTTTCGGACGATCCCGCTACCCTGGCTCTGATATGGCATTAGGTTCGTTTTATTACTTTCTACTTTCGTGCTACTAAAACTAAAAACTAAAGTAGTGGGTAATAATGAATAGCAAATGTCATGGAGTGTATCATCAGCTTATCAATGCGGACAAACTACATCAATCAACCGCGCAGGAAATAGGGAGAGGGTTACGATAGGGTTGTCAGACAGACGCTCTATGAAAAAATTCTACCTACAGTCTACACTGAATAACTAATAATAATAGTATGTATGTGTATATAACCTATTTATATACATAGTTTTAAGTTTTTTATCATTGTCCCTCTCAACCAAAGCACCTGCCATCTAATCTCTTCACCACCCTTGGTTGACTGGTAGAGAATGCCTAAGGCATTAAGTCCGCCTTTGTACCTTTTTGTGCGAAAAGTTTAAATAAATAATAAATAAATAAATAACTCAAGATGGTGTAGGTTGCTACTGCTACTTGTTTTCAAGACGAATTTGTATTCAGAGAGATACTTACCTACTTTATGTATTTTCTGGTGCTTTATGAGTTCGATTATTTTTGTTTTTTTTTTAATGATATAAACTAGTGCTTGACTGCGATCCCGCCTGATGGAAAGCAGTGATGCAATCTTTGATGGTAAAGCGCACTAATTTATTATGAGCCTATTCACTCTAGCCTTGAAGACACTTAAATTATAATCGGACGGGAAGACCGCTGCAGGCAAATTGTGCCAGTCCTTCGATGTACGCGGTATAAACGACGAGTCGAAACGCTTCGTCCGGATCGCGGCAGTGTCAACAAAGTAAGGGTGGACACTCGCCGTACAACGGGTTAAAAAAAATCGACTAGTACTCGTAGGACCAATATCAAATGTTTAATGGAGAACACAGAATGGTGAGTCTCACCAGGATATTTGAAATAGAATAGGTAGAATTTTATATTCGTAAGCCTTATTTCCCTGTTACCTGATAGTGGTGAAGTTGATGTTTTGGGAAGATCTGTATTCTACTGTAGACCTATACATGTACTACGCCAAGCTACGCAGGGTATGCTACGCGACGCTACGCAGTGTGTGCTACGCGACGCTACGCAAATAACGCCACACTACGCAAACTGAATCTACGAGACGTAGTCATAACTTCCTTATAACGGTTGCAATGTGTAGCCAGTCCATTGAGTCTGGTTTTACTGTAAAATTCCTGAGATGAATTTTTATTTGTTTTACAATTTAAATATTAAGATCTATTGTATCGACGAACTTAAACGACATCAGGAACAAAATACCAAAAACAATAAGTACAATTTTTGACCTCACAGCAGCATTATTATTAAATGACTGCCGCCGTAGCACTGAAGCCTTTAATAGGAGAAACTGTCAGCCCCAACTAAAGTTGTTTAACACATTAATTATGTATGTAGATAATGGTTTATCAATAATAATAGAGATTGAATTAGATATCTACTTTATATTAAAGAAGATACGATAAATGATTAGTTCTGCACAGATTGATTGATGATTTTGAAGGATATTGCTAATCCATTGCTTCATAATGTTCGAAAAAATCGTCTGCTCAACAACGTAAATGACGCTATGAATGTTGTTTAACTGTCAAAATCAAAGTCATTGCTACTGTAAGTGTAAGTGTTACTCAACTACCCCGCTGTACTTAGGTAATATTCAATTTACGAGTGTATTGAATTTTTCGACGCTTTATTTTAGTTTGTGAATAGTTTCAGATAAGTTAGGATATCATTTTTATTAATTAATTAGATATTAACTGTACGGTTGATGTAAATATGAATATTTACGAGAAGGTAAGTGTGATCCAAGATTCTAGCCACCAATTTGATCGCTTTAATTACGAGCAGATTTAAGTAAGCCGCAGATTATTTGCAATTATATTTTCCATCTAAACAAAAGCTGAAACTGAACCGTCGAAACCGTTTCCACGGAAAGTCGTTACGTTGTCGACTAAACAAACCGAGCTAATGGCGCAAATGGCCCGCGGCTCGCGCCCAAACCCATTAAGTTGAAAACTCAATAAACATCATTGTTTCAGCGCTTAACTAGGAAAATAAGCGCGCGCGGCCGCCCGGGGCCGCTTTAGCCCGATCTTCAACTCTCCGCGACCTCTAATATTCATAAGTCAATTTCCTGCCCCATTAATACGTAACGAAGTAGCGCAAATGGCCTTATCGCTTGTGCGCGATTACTTGCCCGCCGCTCTCTTACATAATTCAACGTATTAAACGAAATTGTTTAAACCTTATTGCTCGATTACGTTTCTCCACCCAGGGCACGCCTCGTTTCCCACCGCCAATCGGCTGACGAGATTCCACTTTCGCCCCCACTTTGGGCCCGTCCCCTCCTTTCATGTGCCCGCCCGTTTCTGTCCTCCCGGCTTCAGTTGATACCGAGTTGTGACTATCGGATGTTGGGCTGGGACGAACGTGTCCACTGGCTCGCACGCACGCGCTCAGTCGGGCGAACTGAACTGACACATTGTGCTAATTGACCTATTAGGGCTTATAAAATTAAGGACATTTTAACAAAAACGAACTTTAGAACACTCGAGTGCAGTGAAAGTGTTAATAAACTGAGATGTTTTAATGAACATTCAAATGATTCAAGTCAAGATTTTAATAAAATAGGCCTTGCTATGACGATGCTTGCGATGGCGCGAGGATCGGAGGAGCGACGGGACAAGGCTGAGGATGAAGCCGAAGGGGAGACCGAAGCGAACGGGGAGGTTGATGTCGTCGGCGTCGAAGAGGCCGCGCCGGTAGACCTGACGCGGAGGCTGGGCTTGACGAGACCCCCTGACAGGCCGGCTATTGCATTCTCCGTGGAGAACATCCTGGACCCCACCAAGTTCACCGGGCGGTCCGAAGTACCGCTGCGGTTTGATGAGCAGTATTGGAGACCACATTATGACAGGGATGACAGTGATTCCGGTGAGTAGGTGGCTCATTGTTCTTCATTTGTTTTCTACATACCTTAATCATAATCATTTATTTGTCAGAATATGGTACATTGGTATGGTCTTTTAACATTAGTCAATGATATATGGTTGTTCAACCACATATCATTGACGAATAAAAAATCTTTATTTACTACAAATTTCATATAATGAGAAATATTTTAACTATACAGGGTGACAGGCAAACTCGACGTATTCATTGAAAGGGGTTATACTAGAGGTCATTAGCAACAAATAAAGTCCAGTGAACTAGGGGTCAAAACTGGATCATTAAAAAATAAAATCTTCGGTGTTAGTTTTAAAAATTAGTTCCGAGTGTAGCATTTTTTACTCAATTCTTTATTGCATGTAGGCTTATGTGGTATATATTTGCCAAAAGAAACAATCATGGACCCTGTCGGGCACAGCAAAAGAAAGATATGGGGAGAAGAGGACTTATCATTTACGTATCTTATAATCTAACTTATAATAAACACACTTTTACAATATAATAATTTAAGATTTTGCTTATTTTAGTTTTTATGTGTTTCAAGGATTAACCATTTGAATATTCGTTGACACTATAATAACATTTGCTTGCTTGTTCGTGAATAGATGGAGTTTTTTTTCTTTTCTTATATAATTATTCGGGTAACTATAGAGGGTTTGTTGAGTGTATTTTTAAGCGGGATGTTGGTATGTTCAGTTGTTATATGGTGTTTATATACCCTTCAGGGAATACATACGGCGTGATATTTGGTATATTCTGAAGGTTTTGTGGTACCCATCTGTTTAGTTTGAAATTAGTCTGAATTGAATTTTATTGGATTCTAATAAGATTTTTTTTAAGTCGAATAATTTGACAGTTGTTTTTGACTGGTTATTAATGATTCGTTGCTTATAATTATTTAAAACTGAAAAGGAGTAGAATTTCAGTATCGAAACTTAGTAAATCCTGCTTTGCTTTATTTTTTCAAAAGATGTTGGGGCTTTTGCTCCTTCCCATTAAAAAAAATAAATAAAAAATAAACATTTTTCTACTACTTTTAAAATTTTTACATACTTATATGATATATTTTTATCTCGCTCACGCCTCTAAGCAGGAGTCGCCTCTTTGGCGTACCTACGTCTCCCCCATTTCCTTCAACTGATTTCTATTCGTTGCTTTAGCCTTTCCATTGTACATAATACTTATTTATTTACTTTTCTGTAGTTCAATCTTTAAATAGGTACCTATCTACTTGCACAACATATTTAGAAAATGCCCAAATAAGAATATAGGTAGATAAAAAGCGTGTAAAAATAATGACAAGAAATTCTGATTTTTAAGCTTTCAGCCGCAAATGTTTTACCTGCTGCTAGGTTCAGAACTATTGAAATCATTAATTTTTTCTTCTATTTATATATACCTAATTAGGTAATATATTAATTTATGTATATTAATAATTATATATATTGTCATATTATATATATTATCAATTTATTTTTATATTAATTTTATTATATTTATAGTTTCATAATCTTTATATTTAAAAATATTTATTCCTCAATTTTCATAATTGCATATACCATTGTTTGTCTCTGCATCACCTAAAGGTTAACAGGTAGAAAATGCCTATACCTAATGGCATTAATAAATTAATGTAAGTTGGTTATTAATAAATAAATAAATAAATTAAGTCTGCCTCTATACAATGAATATGTAAAATAATTTGACATTTCGATAATGTAAAAATAATAAATAATATGTTGAAAGGATCTACCGGCCTCTGTGAGTGGACTATACGGCCCCTCGTACGCCTTCCAAAGATCCGGGACCTCGAGTTCCAGGGTTCCGAGATATGTGAAAAATAATACCTGCAGTGGGATTCTGTAACCATCTCACCGTGAAAACTTAGGTGAAGTCTTAGTGAGCGTGGAGTGAGCTGTCATTCCAACTAATGCTAGGGATTAACACGATTGACAGCTCGCTCTAAGCTCACTTCACCTAACTTTTCACGGTGAGATTTTTACAGAATCGATCGGCTGATCTCCAAAAAAACAAAGCTGTTTTCAGTTACATACCTACTTAACTGAAATGACTTCGGGGTACTATGACTATGTAGCCGTAAGTATAGGGTAGCGCTCGAGGGGTTGGGCTACATTGCTCAGTTAAGCCTCAACAGGCCGTCGGGTTAGGGTTGGCTGCAGTCCTACGGGCTATAGGTACCTTGATTATTGAATGTTTATTGTTGCCTGTAAGTTGGAGAGGAAGAATTGTACCTATTTGTGTTACTTACTGGGATTAGGAAGCTGGGAGAAAATCTGTGGAAGGCGCGGCAAAGGGAGCTTTTGGACAATTTGACTAGTTGCTAGAGATGGGTTCGTAATTTTATGATAAATCATCTTTATTAATGTAAATTAGGTTTATACAAACACTTTTAGACTTAATTATATATTTTTTTAAAGTAGTTGAGTTCGGTATTTCCTATACGACTACTCTGAGAAGAAACACCGAAACAAACTCAGAGGTCACAGTCTCTTTTAAAAACCAGACCTAATCTTGGTCAGATCATGTGAGGACCACAGTGTTCAGATACAGTCACAGTGTGACACTAAACTACATGATTAGTGTCTGAAATGGTATTTTGTAAAAAGAACCACACTTACCAACCACCCACCGCCCATTGTGTCACCCCTCGTAAAATAATAAAATAATACGTAAGAAAACCATAAAAACTACAGACTTACAAAAGTAGTTTGTAAGTCTGTAGTTTTTATGGTTTTCTAAATAATGAATATATGGATCTACTACACAGATGAACAGCATCCTAATTGCGTAACACACGATCAATCGGAATCGGTTTCATTTTGACAGTTCAACAACATTCATTGCGTTATGTACGTTGTTAATAATAATAATAATAGTATGTAATAATATCCCTGGACATTTCACACAGCACCACTTGTCCCAAGCTAAGCAACCTAATGCTTGTGTTGAGCAGACACATGACACATTTTTTGAACATATGAAGCAATGGATTAGCAATATCCTTCAAAATGATTCAGATTGAGATTGATTGTGTGTTACGCAATTAGGGTGCTGATTTAGATTTTTGTTTGTTAGTATGGAATAACAAGGCTACATCGACCCCAAGTGAATTGAGATTTTATATAAAAAGTTAATAATATTATTTCTTTAATATTATAATATAGGTATAGTTAGTTAATTAGTCTTTTAATTTAGTATCTAGTGTAAATAGTTAGTTAAGAGATTATGAAAATATTTATATTATGTTTATAATGAAATACAGTATACATGAAAATTCGATTTAAAAAAAAAAGAGAATTTTCGAGGGGTTGATGAAAAGGATGATACTCACTGTGACTTTTATTTGAGGTTACAGTAAAATAATTGTAGCTGTAGGTATGGGAGGGGCCGGTTCCTAATAGGTTCCTAAGCTGTCTAAACTTAATACATAGGTAATTATCTTACCTACTTATAAAATGTTGATTCTTCAATGTTATCATATCACAGATAGCTATAGGTTTTAGCTTTAGAATTTCCCAAAAGCTTTTGTAGTAGATAAGTAGGTACTTGTGATCGACTTTCTGTGTAATAAGGTTTCAGCATTTTATATAGTGCCAGTGTCATCTGGATGCCACCAGAATAGTGGGCGGATATACAAGAAGTGAGGTAGAGCTAGGTGTTATGGCAAATAGATTAGTTTACCGTTTGGTGTTGAACAAGGTTGTCCATGGAGTTTTTTACCAGTTCTTCTCCATAGGTACCTACCTACTACGCTTTGGAATGGGCAACTAGCTTCATCTTTCTAACTGACCAACCCATTGAAAACTCAAAAGTGCCTGTAATTGGTTTATTTGAAATAAATGCTTTGAGTTTCAGTTTGTTGTGTTAAAACACGGCCGCCGCCGTCGCATTATTGTAGTTAAGGCTTAGGTACTTCATATCTACGACTTACATAATAATAAAAGTCAACTACATTGCATGTAGTTAATACTTTTTCAGGAATCTGGTCATTGAGATATAAATACTGACCCTATTTTTTCAGTTCATTCAATCTCTATTTTTTTTACCGCTCAACAGTCCTGTTCTGTACAATTGCAGGATTTAGAAACGCCTTGGACTATTTTGTCGTCAAACAGTTTGTTTCGTTAGAGTTCCAAGTCATAAAAAAGTTCCTAGGAAATGTTTTCTTTGTCGGTATAGGTATTAATACATTTTAACAATTTCTTTTTCGTTTAAATTTTTCTTTTTTGTCATTTTAGTTTTCAGTTTAGTTTTCATTAGGTATGCTCAAAGTAAATACTTATATTTTAGTGAAGTCAAGTATCTAGGTACCCCTTTTAAGGAAAAGAAAAGAATGATAAATAGCGTTTAACATAACCGTTATGTAATTGTGTTTATTTTCTCGTTCGATCAGAGATTCCATCCAACCAGCGGGGTAATTGTAACACACTATTAGTAGGAATAGCTTTAATTTTGACAGTTCAACAACATTCATTGCGTTATTTACGTTGTTGAGCAGACTCATTTTTCGAACATATGAAGCAATGGATTAGCAATATCCATCAAAATGATTCAGATTGAGATTGATAGTGTTTTACGCAATGAGGGTGCTGATCATTTAATGGCTACTTAATTAAGAAAGAAAGAAAAAAATATAATTATATTATTATTAATTATTTAGCTTGTACTATGTACTAAATAAAGAATTACGTCTCATTAGAAAGTGTTAAATTGGTTCATAGACGATAAACACAATACATTAAATCTGCACAATTTTATGACTAAATGAATATGTTCCACGGCTTTTAACTTCTTCAACGAATCTCTTTAAACACAATTTTATGCTCTTCTATTAACTTTTTATTTTCTTTGATTAAAACATTTCATTATTTTCGCCGCTCAATTTGTCATTAAAAGTGATATTCTTGTAAAGAAAAAAATAAAAGAAGTCACATTGACTTTTTATTCAAATACGTATGTTCGGAAATGGATAGCGGAAAAAAAAAACAAAAAAAACGGCCAGTTTCATCACGGTTTCGCGGGATCGGAGTACCTAATCAGCGAGTAATTGAGAGTAGAATATTGCGAAACGAAGTGTTTTTGTTGACACCTAATAGTTAGGCGACCACAATTTATTTAAAAACACCAGTACCTACGTGTTACAAAGCGTGTTACGAAGCGTTTTTGTTGTAGTTTTATTCCTGCAGAACTCTGCGGCGGACATTTTAACTAGGATTACGTATTCCGTTCATTGGCACGCGGTGTGACAAATTGGCGGGAATTAAACGCGTAAAATAATTGTATGCAATACTAAATTGGAGTAACTGAAATTGTAATTGCCTATTCGCGTAGAGTGTAAATGTTGAGCTCCTGATGTTTAGTTGTGTGGTTTTTAGGGTTCCGTACCTCAAAAGGAAAAACGGAACTCTAATAAGATCACTTCGTTGTCCGTCTGTCTGTCCGTCTGGCAAGACCCCTTTTCTCAGGAACGCGTGGGGTTGTCAAGTTGAAATGAATAGCAAAAGCTCAGGGATGGACAATAGGGAAGTAGACTAATTTGTATTCATATTCATTTAAGAGCTGATTTTTCGATCGACAGATAATTTTGATTCGTGGAATAAAATTGACGTTTGACAGTTTATCCATGTCTGTAACTGTCAAAAATTCAAAATTATTCCTCAGATAAAATTACCTGGCGTTGGTAAAATCAGCCCTAAGCCTGTTTTTTCTCGATTCTGAAAAGATACACGAGAATTTTTACTGTTTAGTATCATGAAAATAAAGATTTGCCATGAAAATGACGTATATCCACGGTACTTGCCTAACTCTTATATTGTATGTGATAAATGATAAAGATTTATTTTCAGTAAGTAGGTTTGTACAAACACGTTCGGCGTTTCCTATCTGACTACTTTGTACATTTTCTTTGGACATTAGGCCGCCGTCTGTTAGGCAAGCTTATTAAGTTCGGTAATAATAGAAAAAGTATTTGTGTCTCATTAGTGACAGCTGAGCTCATAAGTAGGTAGGACCAAATTCATTTGACATAACTATCTACGTATAATTAGCATCTATCTGTTTGCATTCAAGACAAGACAACTGATAATACAAATTAGCAGTTTTTAGGGTTCCGTACCTCAAAAGGAAAAACGGAACCCTTATAAGATCACTTCGTTGACCGTCTGTCAAGACCCTTATTCTGAGGAACGCGTGGGGGTATCAAGTTGATACTCAGGGCTGCAATCCCTTGCAGCAGGGATAACGTCAAACTTCTAAGTCAACGCAATCAAAAGATACGGCCGTTTATGTTCCGGAATCAAAACCTATCCCGTAAACCTACCCGGAACCCTCGGTGCGGGAGTCCGACTCGCACTATCGAGATGCTTATTTTCCATCGCTCCAACTCATCACAGACCGTGCTTCCTGTTATGATGGTTGGTTCCTATTTTTTCGTAGAATTACAGTATTATCATCCTTTTATTTGTATTACAGTGGCCAGTAAGGTCGCAGCTTACCACCAGTCGTGTTATACAGACTAGGGGCTGATTTGTTCAACGCCATATTATAATTTTAACCGAGGAGTAATTTTGAATTTGAATTTGACAGTTCTTCCTTAGCTGTCAGACGTGAATTTTATTTCACGAATAAAAATGATCTGTCGATTGAAAAATCAGCCTGTACAACGTAGTATAATAACAATAGGGGTATTGTTTCGTGCCAAAACTTATAATTTAAGACTCTACAGTCCAAACTTGTTCTAGCACCTAAATAAGGCGTCAATAGCGGTCATATTGCCTTTTCGTTAATATCATGATCATTTCATCATTTTTATCATAATGTCTGTGGAAAAATAAATGATTTGCCACCTTATTTGGATACCTAAATTAATGAACTAAAGATTTATTTACTTTATGCCATTGCAAAAAGCTCTTTTGTCCTTTGATACCTAGACAATATTCATTTGTGTTATATTATATGACTAGCTGCACCCTGCGGTTTCACCCGCATAAGTTTCGATCCCGTGGAAATATCGGGATATAAAGTATCCTATGTGTGAATCCTGGTTATAAACTATCTGTGTGCCACATTTCATCCAAATCGGTTTTGTAGTTTTGGCATGAAAGAGTAACAAACATCCATCCATCCATACAAACTTTCGCGTTTAAAATATTATAAGTAGGATAGGATTTAAATTCGGAGCAAACTTAACCTATTTACTACAAAAATTGAAAAGTATTTACGGGGCTTATATGTAACGTGCTTCCATCCAAGACGCCAAGTTTTCATTTACTTTATCAATGACTCTAAAAAAAGAATCGAGACATCTTGGATTCTTCTCTTCGTATATTTTTATTTATTTAGATTTTTTTTGCAACGTCAACTTTTTTAGATCTTGATCTAAAAATAGGACTGTGTTTTAGATTAAACTTTCTGTTAACGGACCTCTGTCTATTTTAATATACTTATGTATACAGACATTATATCACGAGTAGTCGGAAGTTGTCAGTATCGTTACGGGTAGTCAGCAGTCCATAAGTCTGACAACCAGTCTTACCAAGGGGTGTCGTATTACCCAGTAACTGGGTTGTGGAGGTCAGGTAGCCAGTCGCTCCATGTAAAATACTGGTACTCAGCTGCATCCGGTTAGACTGGAAGCCGACCCCAACATAGTTGGGGAAAGGCTAGGCGGATGAGACATTATATTACGGTAACTGACCTCAAAATAAACACAAACCAATTACAACAAGCAATATCAGTATTAAATAAACTATGTAATTGTTATCATTAAAAAGTCTAATAACTTTATTAGCTCGTTCGCACCTCATTAGCTTCTATGTCACGAATGCCTATAAACTAATTACAAACAACAATACACCGGATTTAACTTTCAATCACAACAAACGGACCTTTAAAATGATAAAAACATGACTTACACGACGTGACTCACTTAATTTAGACATCAAACGTCAAAAAAACAAATATAAGATTGCACTTCACATAACCAAAAACATTCTATTAAAAGTTTTATTGAAGCGGAATAAGGTGCATAATGAGCTTTATCGACGGCAAATATTGTTTGTCAAGTTCGTCGGAGTCACGTAGTTCAATCAAAAACATAATAAGTGAGAAAATGGATAAAAATGGTTGTTAAGGTGAATGTGTCGGTTCCTAGATTTTTGTCTATTATTCTTGATGAAAACGTAATTTACTTTTAGGTCTCAGGTCACGACGCTTTATATCTATTTGCTATTTAAGGCACAAAGCAACGATGCACAATTTGTTCGCGTAAAAAAATAAAACGTATGGAAATACCAGCAGTCTATTTCATCTTCCGTGTACGTAGATTTCCATACGTTTTATCGTTGCGGACAAATTGTCAATCGTCTGGTTAGCCTTAATGATAATACAATGAAACACAAACCTGTAGTACAAAGCTTTAGCTATTTTGCCGGTAAGATATTTTTTGTCTATTAAAGCTACTACATTTCCAAAATCAGTAGTTTACAATAATCGATAAGCTTAAGTTCCTTCAGTGTATACTTGTGTTGCTTTCCAAAGTTTGAGTTCATGTTAGCTTTCTCATATATTATCTTACTAGATTATGACCTCGAATTATCCCACGGCACCTTACTACCGGGATAAAAAAGTATCAGTGCCAAATGTCATCCAAATCCATGTATTCGTTTTTTCGTTATTGAGCAACAAACATCCAAACTTGTAAATATCTAAACATACGAAGGTTCACATATAATATTACTAGCTTCTTAATATATTATTAATTAATTATATAATATTGCGACTTCACATTCCTTTATTTTTAAATAAAACATTTATTTTAATTTTTTTTTCGACTTTGTAAAATTTCTTGTTCCCTTGAGCCACCCCGTCGCATCGCATCGCCTGCCTCCGCTGTCACTTCGTTTCCGCTTAGCTACCTTTCTGACTTTCTCTTTTTTGCTCAGTTCCTAAGGTTCATAGCGTGATGTTATATAGCCTAAAGCCTTCCTCAAGAATTGGGATATCAAATGCAAAAATAATTTTTCAAATCCGACAGTTCCAGAGATTAGCGCGTTCAAACAAACAAGAAAACAAACTCTTCAGCTTCATTATTAGTATATGTAGATAGTGGGATTAATCCTCATATCATACCCAAGTTCGCTTTGGGGTGTCTAAACTTATCATTTCCAATATGTCAACCCCCAATGTTAAGTTTTTAGACCCGAACCGCTTTATTGTGTCAAAAGCGGTTATTGACCCACCTACACTTTATAGCATTCTTTATGTCAAAAACTGAAATAAAGTGTTGAATCAATATCTATCGTGATCTTCAACATGTTGCAATAACGAGGAAACAAATATCTATCGTGATCTTCAACATGTTGCAATAACGAGGAAACATATATAGAACGAAGTTCTTTATCGCAGCTTGCGGTAGAAATAAACTGGTAGAAATCGTCACGTAACGAATAAGCATTGCGACTTTTTAGAATAAATAATGGACAGAGTAAAATAGAGAGATAGTTTGGATAAAATACAAGATGGCCTCTGCAAATTTTTTAAAACAGCGTCATTAAAAAAAATCTCTTAAATAATCTTGGATATTCATGGGCTTTATCAAAGTC
This sequence comes from Apamea crenata, assembly GCA_949629185.1. NCBI lineage: Eukaryota > Metazoa > Arthropoda > Insecta > Lepidoptera > Noctuidae > Apamea > Apamea crenata. The sequence continues at coordinate 4,923,109 of OX451375.1, forward strand.
ACCCAAAGGACAATGGAGAGGGCTATGCTTGGAGTTTCCCGATGGTCCGCAGGAGAACCAAGGCAACCGGCATAGCCGGTAGCCCGAAGAATTGCACAAACTTAAGTGGCAGTGGGCAGGGCACACTGCTCGCAGAACAGATGGCCGATGGGGCCGAAAGGTCCCGGATTGGCGGCCGCGTACCGGAAGACGTAGCGTTGGAAGGCCTCCCACAAGGTGGACCGACGACCTTGTAAAGGCCGCAGGAACCGTTGGATGCGAGAAGCACAGAACCGGTCGAAGTGGAAGTGCTTGGGGGACGCCTAAGTCCGGCAGTGGACGTCTTTCGGCTGAAATGATGATGATGATGATTAATTTTGAACTTCGTTCCTGACGGTGGTCCACCGACCCCACACGTTTTTGTTTGGCTTCCTACGGAGAGATATTACGGAAAGGGCAATGACCGCCATTATCACGCTAAAGCGATTCGGGTATAGGTTTAAGTAGGTAGGTACTATTATATACTATACTATTATATATAACTATTTGTAAAAAGCTACTTATTTCAGATTCTTCTATAGATTGTTGTAACAAGTTTTTCCTCGTTTAAGACTTTTATTTTCATCTAAATTCAGTTTGTCTTATTAAAACGGCTCAAATTGAACGAGTTGTCCAACCAATCAGACATCAAAATCGATTACATTTAATCATTTGAGGAATGAAAAGTGGAATCGATTCCAAGAAAGTTCGTGATACGAAAGATAGTCATTTGCATAACAAAAGCGTTGCGTCCGTCAACAAAATAGCTATTATTGGAGCTACTGTAGCGCTTGCATTGAGGGGCTAAGTTATAGGTAACAGGCGCACGGGTCCATCGATCAGGTTAAAAGCTACGCTTGCCGCTGTTGGTCCGTGGATGGGTGACCATCTTTACATACTAAGACCTCCGTGCCTCGGAAAGCACGTTAAGCCGTTGGCCCCGGCTGTCATTCGTGGATCTTTGACAGTCGTTACGGGTCGTCAGAAGCTGGAAAATCTGACAACCAGACTTACCAAGGGGTATTGTGTTACCCAGTGTCTGGGTTGTGGAGGTCAGATAGGCAGTTGCTACATGTAAAATATTGGTATTCAGCTGTATCCGGTTAGACCGGAAGCCAGCATATTTGGGAAAAGGCTAGACACATGAAAGAAAGAAAATACGTTTATTTGCGGTAAACATGACGCACAAAAGAACATATAAAGAACAAATAAAGAAAATAAAACAATAAGAAATGGTTGACATGCGTCACATCCACGCAAAACGGCTATCGCTCAGCATTATGCTGCGACCCTATGCAAGACAGAGCCCCGGCGCTGATGACATGATGATGTAGCGCTTGCATTCCTTACTTTTCTGGAGGTGAACTTATAAGGTACCAATCAAAACTCATTCGGGCTAAACTGCGGGGTAATTGCGTAGCACACTACAGTATCAATAGCTTTCATTTTGACAGTTCAACAACATTCATTGCGTTATTTACGTTGTTGAGCAGACCAATTTTTCGAACATAAGAAGCAATGGTTTAGCAATATCCTTCAAAATGTTTCAGATTCTGATTAGTAGTGTGAGGGCGAAAGTGCTTACCTTAACCGAACCTACGACCTACAGTTCGTAAGTCGCGGTCGTTTCCGCTAGGCCACTACTGCTTCTACGTCCTTTTCATCACCCAAACCATTTATGAGAAGAGTTCGTTCCGAAACTGGATGTTCTTTGGCCTCATAGATTGGCCTTATCTTTGAAATCCAAAGCTGTTAAGATAGTGAGCTATATGTACCTAGTTCATCATCATCTACAGCCCGTCTTCACCCACTGCTGGGCATAATAGGGCTCTCTTTTCTTGTGCCAATCCCCACGCTCCTGTGCCAACCTCATCCAGAGGGGCAATTGTCGTAATTTTAAGAACGTTCACAGTCTAATCTCAGTCTCAATCTGTCAAAAAATACTTCTAATTTCGCTACATTTTGACAATTTTTTGACATTTGTTTGTCGCCGAGATGAGACTGCGAATAGATTTTGAACGTTTTGAATTACGAGAATTGGCCTTCTGGTTTTGCCCGCGATGGCAACAATATCGTCTACCCATCTCACCTACCGTATACCTAGTTACTAATTTATTATTTTAAAATAATAATTTGGAACGTTTACACAACATAAACAACATAAAACACCTCTAAGCAGCTTAAAAAATAACATTGAACTAAAAATACGATCTATTTAAAACGACTAATTCATTTAATATAAACATGTCTATTAATTTTACAAAGCAAAGGAAGTTATATTTTTCTGCCTGGCACACTAGAGAGGGACTTACGCACGGAGTTGACGCGCGAAAGCAGTATATCATAGTGCAAATAAATCAGTTTGTCCGTTGTAGAGGTCGCCACAGCTGCGAGTGATGACAGTTTGATGTTTTCCCGACTGACCGGGGTTGAAGCGATTTAATTTCGTTTGAGTGATAAAACAATATTCGGGATGGGATTGTACGCATCGGTGTCAAAGAAATAATAATTATCACTGGCTGCATAAGTTGGACTTTTACGAATTGATATGAATTGAGGTTTTATTTGCCCTGCGCTATAACCATAAATTTACACATTGAGGTGAGCATAGCTCTGAATACCTGAAGGGCAAATTCTCGTAGTTTGAAGAACGTTCACAGTCTACGGGGTAATTGCATAACAACTATCTGTAGCAATGGGTTTCATTTTGACAGTTCAACAACATTCATTGCGTTATTTACGTTGTTGAGCAGACACATTTTTCGAACTTATGAAGCAATGGATAAGCAATATCCTTCAAAATTATTCAGATTGAGATTGATATTGTGTTACGCAATTAGGGTGCTGGTCTGTCTCAATCTGTCAAAAATACCTCTAATTTCCTTACATTTTTGAGTCATAATGGGGTAATAAACTTTATAAATGACTAGCTGGGCCCCGCGGTTTCACCCGCATAAGTTTCGATCCCGTGGGAATATCGGGACAAAAAGTATTATATGTGTTAATCCAGGTTACAACCCATCTGTGTGCCAAATTTCATCCAAATCCGTTCAGTAGTTTTTGCGGGAAAGAGTAACAAACATCCATCCATCCATCCATACAAACTTTCACGCTTATAATATTAGTCGGATATGATTCATTGTCAACCCCATAATCTCGCGTCAAGCGTAAAATTTGCGAACGCGGACCTTAGGACCGATTTGATAGCCGTTCTATTTAGATTAGATAGCCGATAGCCGTTGATCTATTACGTACTTTGACCGGCTCTTACGCGATTTGCGCGGGCGCTGTGAATAACGGGAAGTAACCGTTTTGTGCAGTCGGATGGATGCTCGTTGCTCAAGCGATAGCGCTTGAGCAACGAGAGGGTTAGATACGTCATAAAGTTCAAAGATATTGAAGATGATTTTTATGATGAAAATATTACTAAATCCGTGTAGGTTTTTTTTTTGTTTTTAATAATCTGAAGGGGTTTAGACAATTAAGAAACGGCGGCATGGGCTGGACTTCTGTTTAAATGAATGGCCAACAATCGCTGTAGATCGGTAAAAGTGGAAAGAGGGAAGGGAGGTCTTTGCCCAGCACTGGGACAATGTATCAGTCCACTGCTGGAAATAGGCCTCTCCTAGCACGCCATTCAACTCGATTTTCAGCAACTCTCATCCAGCTGCTGGCAGCTATCCTGCGAAGATCGTCGCTCCACCTAACCTGAGGGCGCCCACCTTTTACGTTTCCCGCTTCAACACAACACAGGCTTATAATAATAAACATATTTTTTTCCATAATTTCGGGAATCGATTAAGTTAATTCGCACAGAAGCTCAACGAAAAGCATTTATAATAATAATAATAATATCCCTGGACATTTCACACAGCACCATTTGTCCCAAGCTAAGCAACCTAATGCTTGTGTTATGGTAACAAGATGGCTGATAAACTACTTATATACAATTTTTTTTGTAAATACATACATATTATAGATAGAAAAACACCCAGACTCGGAACAAATACATGTAGGTCATACAAATATTTGTTCCGTGCGGGAATCGAACCCGCGACACGCAGCGCAGCAGTCAATCGCTTAACCACTGCGCCAACCGTGCCGTCAATTCATTTATTCATTTATATCCACAAATTCCTACTTACAATATCCAGGAGACGCAAAAACTCTACCAAACTCAAAAAATAAAATATTCGACATCGAACGAACTTGTTAAAATAAACTCCGATATCCACGAAAACATTTCCACCGCGGAAAAAACTTCCTATACAAACCCGCAAACAAGGAAAAAATAAGAGGAGCAAGTCTGCAAGTTGTGCAACTCACTCCCGGCGATTGGACGGCGCGCGACAGAGACAGAAATACCACCCCCAACGCGCTAGAGCGAGACAGACTCAACCCTACATTGCGAACGTCCCTTTGCGCAGCAATCCGTGAAATTAGAGTCGTCTAAACGAATCTAACGATTATTTTATTATCCCTTTTACGCTAAGATTTGTTCCTTGCTCACTCAAATAAAAATAAAAGGTGAATAAGGCGTTGCGAGGGTCAAGAGGTGGACATAAATTTTGGAAGCGTTTAGGGTTAGGATTGGCTTATTTTTCGGGCCTTTAAGTCCGGGTGGACGGCTCGGAAGTCCGGAGTTCCGGCACAGATGAACGCGCCCATGTAATTTTATACGGTGTCATTTATTTTGGAGATTTACGTGGCTATAAATATGAGAATGTTGGGCGGGGGTATTTTGGTTGGTTATTATCGTTGGTAGTCAAGCGGTTATTAGGAACACGTCAAGATTTTTAATAGAAGTAAGTAGCTCCTTGTCAATTTGTCGGTTCAGCACCCTCATTGCGTAACACACTTTCAACCTCAATCTGAATAATTTTGAAGGATATTGCTAATCCATTGCTTCATATATTCGAAAAATTTGTCTGCTCAGCAACGTAAATAACGCAATAAATGGTGTTGAACTGTCAAAATGAAAGCTATTGCTACTATTAGTGTGTTACGCAATTACCCCGGCTGGTTAGTTTATATCATTTCGCGCATTTTGCGTTTTATAGCACAAGGTTTCGGTTTAAAGCTTAGGTACAGGGTAATGAGAGAGAGTTTCTGGGAACCTAGAATCGTTTGCAAATCCCCTTGGTTCCGTATTTTTAGGTGACCATCGGCCCTTAACCCTTGATCATCAGGTTGATCGGTTTGTGGGTCGCTAATAAGGGTCAATTTGCGTCAGACGGTGAGGTGAGAAGGCTAGAGAATGATGATAATTTATCTATATCTATATACTAACAATAAAGCTGAAGAGTTTGTTTGTTTGAACGCGCTAATCTCGGGAACTACCAGTCGGATTTGAAAAATTCTTTTTGCATTTGATAGCCCAATTTTTGAGGAAGGCTATATGTTACTTAACATCACGCTAAGACCCTTAGGAGCCGAGCAAAAACAAAAACAAAATCAGAAAGGACGCTAAGCGGAAACAGTAATAGGGCGATGCGACGGGGTTCAGCGGAACAAGATATTTCACGCAGAAAAAGTCGTGGGCAGAAGCTTGTATCTTATATCTTTTGAGAAACATAATATATTCAGTTTAAGCAGTTGTGTGTGTGTGTGCAGTGTTGGGCTCATGACTATGAATGATAATGGTTGTAGCTCGGAATCCCCGTTAGAAATATCGGGAAATTTCTCGTAATTTGTATGGTGTACATATTTCTGTCCAGTTGAAAACCAGCGTCAGGCACTAGTTGTCTGGATTTTTTGCTGAACTGCGCCTTTTTACGCAGCCGCGAGGGAACAAATTGCAAATTTTTTACATCGGAATTTTCACTTTTTATTTGTTTTTATATGATGTATGTATCTGGAGTACTGTGTGTCTTTTAGTGTGTGGTAAATAAATGTATTTTCTTTCATTCTTTCTGAACGTTGGTTCATTTAATGATGACTAAGTATTTGGAGGTATACCTGCAAGTGCTGTAAGAAAAATACTTCTTGTATGGCTCAAAATAGCAGAAATTATTGCTAGTCTTCACTAGACAATAAAAGTATAGTCTTATTTAAATTGTTGCCTGTGTCATCGTCGGAGATCAACAAAAACGTTCCTGTAAAGTTTTTACTCAGCGTTAAACTGTTATAAAACGACAATTACTGTCTTTAAACGTGAGTTAGCATTTTGTAGAGCTACGTGCGATTTGCACGAAACTTAATTGGGCGGAGAAAAGTATTTTTGCTAGTTATTTTAGTTGCTTTTTTTAATTATAGAAACCATTTAAGTAATAAAAAGTGTTTAAATGTTATGTTATCTTACTTGTGTTAATTGCCTTGCTGGATGGCGAGGCGATAAGCAAAGAACCGGTCGTTGTAGCGACTCTTGGAGGTGGCCCAATCTTTCGGCTTAAATGATGATGGTGAACATGATGACATGGGAAATAAGCCCAAATAAATAATTTTAGATAGATAGATAAATCGTGTATTTGCTGCACACAAAAGACATAACACGACATACAAAAGCACGATTCAATACAGCTTAATAACTAATTACATAAATGTTAGGAAATAGCCACTTCTTCTTTTGGTGCCGATGGTAGTCTTCTTCGTTATTATATTGTTTGAGCCCAGTGGGTGGCCACGTTGATAGTGGCATCATTTTTTAGGTCCTCCAAGGTGCAGGTGAACTGGCACTTAGGACACTCCAGCAGCTGGGGCATGGTTTGATCAGAAGCACAAGGTGCGAATATACACATAAAAAAACATGAGAAAACAATTAGACATATTGTGATGACATTATTATCCTAGCAAAGATACTTACTAATATTATAAAGGCGAAAGTTGTATGGATGGATGGATGGATGTTTGTTACTCTTTCACGCCAAAACTACTGAACGGATTTGGATGAAATTTGGCACACAGATAGTATTAATCCAGGATTAACACATATGATACTTTTTATCCGGATTTTCCCACGGGCTCGAAACTAATGCGGGTAAAACAGCTGGGCGCAGCTAGTGATATTATAAACGTGAAAGTTTGTATGGATGGATGGATGGATGTTTGTTACTCTTTCACGCAAAAATTATTGAACGGATTTGGATGAAATTTGGCACACAGATGGTTTATAACCAGGATTAACATATAGGATACTTTTTATCCCGATATTCTCACGGCAACATTAAAATAATGAAATAACGATCATACAAAGTGCGGTGTGCAACGTAAGGTTGCACCAAAAGGGAGTCCAGCTCAGCATGTGTCAGACAAATATTACCTGACGCTGATATTCTGTTGAAATAGAGCTGTTGGTTTAGATTTGGATATTTGCCCACGTCACTGGCATGTCTCTAGTTTAGGAGGATAGAAAGCTGCGTCCTGACTTTTAATAACCATAAACCATTGTCTTGGTATCTCCAATCCGTTTGACAATTCTTGTGATACCAACTGGCAAAAGAACTTTTTTTTTTTACTATCTTAAAGAAAAGGCTTTCCGCAAATGCGATTATGCCGCCCTGGTTGGCTTAACAAAATCATACTAATCTCTAACATAACCTTACCACAGCTAGTTTTTAAAGTACTTTAGCTGCATCAGAAAGTGGCACAGCTAGAAATATATTCTTACTATTGAATTCCGATATTGAAATTCAGTCTTGAACTCCGATTGGTACTGAAATTCATGACAGTCACGTCACACTACTTTCATTTCGCCAAATTAATGAAAAGCATTAAATTAACGATTAGTTAATCTTCGCTGTCAGAACTTTATCGAATTCGATCAGCCATAACTAGAAATAACCGTAATTACATTACATAAATCTTTCAGAAACACTATATTTTTTTACAAAAAAAAAACAGGCAAATTCAGTACATTGCATAAATCTTTCAAAAACCACAGAATTTTACAAAAATCAATTATTTTCCCGTGCGGAAACATTGAAAATTATTACAGCAAACATGTTTCCGGTGTAACCGGAAGTGTCGCGAGTGTTAACGAGGGGCTTAATGTTGGCAGCACTGTGCCGTTGACTTTTTAATTACGGCACTGGAATTACGTGAGAATGCCTGAAGCTTGTTGTGAATATAAAATGAAGGGCTGCGGTTTATTATTTTAGTAAATGGAATGGAGCTAATGAAGAACTGTTCTAGTACCTACCTGTAGTTTAATTGTGTATTTAATTAATGTTTTTAATCAATTCGATTATAAATAAAATCACCTATTATGAAAAAAAAATCACAGATTGTAAAAAAAATACCGAAAAGTTCTTACGACGTGCATTATGGAGTCATTATCATCATTTCGTGTGATTTTTACAAACTAGATCAGCTGATGTCCTCCGTGATAAATGATGTTTTTCTAGTGAATCGGTTATAAATAGTAACGCTTTTACCTTCATGGGCAGATCACACATCATTTAGGCTGATGGAACAATATCTCAGAACCCAAATCGTAATAATAATAGTCCTGCAGACCGTATTTCGGCCATGGTGGCCAATTTCCACTACTACTACAATCCTTCGGCGCGGGAGATATAATTATTATTATAGTGCACAAGTGTGCGCAGACACAGGATCCCTCTCTCTTCTCACACTCTCATAGTCCGATGGGACCCGACAGGACGGAGACCGAACGAGAGAGATCAGGCGCAGGACCAACGGATTTACGTGCTTTCAGAGGCACGCGGGTATCACACCACCAACTTCGAAACTCCGGGCTGTTACTGAGAATAGAGAGAGAATACCAGTAACACTTAGCCTGACCTGGGACTCGAATCCAGGACCCCACACTCAGCCGTCACCACCACCGACCACCATGAGACCAACGCGCCCAAATCTTACGCACATACCTACTACAATGGAATGTGTAATTTTGCTAAATTAGTTACACTTAAATTCACCGTGTCTTATAGATTTTTTAATGGCTTCTTCATGAACGTTTATTGTTACTTGTGGTAAAAACGAAACGCCTTACATTCTTTTCTTGTAGATAGTTAGCTGATTTCACGCCATATTATGTTCTAGGTTATTTGAAAAGTTAAAAATAGTTTTGATGCCGGTTGTTGTATTTCGAAACTTTTATCAGAAGTTCAGCATTTGTTCAGTAGTACATTTAATATAGGTAATTGTAAAGTTTGTTATTTATTTCAGCTACTTTCTTTTTAGTGGTAATGGAGTCGTTAAGTCACTTTAAGTTGTAATGTATTTGTTAAAACCCGTTAAATATGGAATTAATAATTCCATATTTAACGGGTTTTAACAAATACATTTTAGAGGTATTCTTTTAAGTATACAGATACTTGTATCAGAAGACCTCTTCCATGTCTATATGACACATACAAAGCCTGTTAATGACAGAATCAATAGCAAAAAAAATAATAGTTACAATAAGAAAAATAAAACTAAAGAATTTACCTACATTTAGTTTAGGTACTTCAATTATTTACACTTGTTTTTTTTTTGTTTCTTAGGTAAAATAACGGCTAACCCAAGTAGCACACAAGCTCTATAACAAGCCGTACACTGGCCGGTTAGAAGTTCTTAATAACGGCATTGGCTCCATAAACAAGTTCTACAGTAGATGTACAAGCGGATACAGCGCCGCTGTACCCCCGAAAGAGGACCAGATTTATACGGCCTGAGGTTCTACAGTGTATCTACAATGTTCGTAAATGTGTGTTAGTACGGAGATACAAAGATGCTATGCGAGCGATAGTGTGCGCCTAAGTATCTAAAGTAAGTTCTTGTAGCGCAACTATAGCGCTCGCATCTTATTTAGATGCGTCTGTGTCTCTGAATTAGAGTTTACGGATCTGTATTACGTATACGGTAGCAATATTTTGGGGAAATGAACTATCTCAACAAAGACTTAGTGCCAATAGAAAGTGATTGATGGAAACTACGCCTGAAAATAATTACAAAATAAGTAAGTGTTGATTTTTCTATTATGCATGCAAAATACCAGTGCGAGTACCAGTTTATTGTAAATATATACATATTTTTTAGCTAAAATTTTCACGCGCCTGCTATTTATGCAGTTTTTTGTATAAAAAGTACATTTAATTATAGGGTTTGAATTTTGAATTTAATTTATATAAGATAGTTTAGCTTTATAAGTAGTTTCTTTAGAATCCTGGGAGAGAAAGAGTGGCGTGAATTCGATTTTTATACATATTTATGATGTTGAAAAATTATAAATAATCATGTGAATTGCTTTTATCATAAACTATTAATGGCGTCTCGGTTACAAGAGCCTTCAGAGTTTATTAGAACCGTTCTATCGATTTAAGCCGCTAGTATCCACCGTTGTAGACCTTTCGGTTCAACAATTGTGGTATTGACGCTCTGTTGTACTTTTTTTAGGTGTACATCAGCAATTAATATATTATTTTAAGAGTCTAAGGTTGTACAACGGACTATTGATATTCTAAGGGTCATTTTATTTAGGGGTCCATTATCAGAATCTTAAAACCCGTTAATTCACTCTTACACTTTCTTTCAGTTTCAGTTACAATGTCTTACAGGTATTACAAGAAGACTGCGGGAATACTTCAACAGCTAAAATTGACTGCAGGAATGCTTCTGAATCTCAACCTGGCGAAACGTATATAATACTTTCTTACAACTCAGGAACTCAAGCTGCGACAATACAGGAACCAAATTGTGATATACAAAATATACTGCAGAATCAATATCTTATTTGATATTACTAATAAGATAATAGAAAATAAAAAAAAATATACATAAATTAAATTATTAAATCACAAATGAAACATCTACTTAATATTTATTTTTATTGTTTTGCCAAGTTCTTCAATATGAATTCCATTTTCCAGTAGCGGCAGCCTCTCTTCTACAAAATCATTTAAATAGGCATCTAGATCTTTTGGTTTACTACTCCCACAATAAATATCAATTATAAACGGGTCTACTTCAGTTGTTTCAAAAATATTGCAGAGAATTGGCCAGAATTCTTGTTTCGAACTTTTATGAATAGGAAGCCCATCAAAATTAAAATTTAAGGAAATAGCTTCTGGTATTTCATCTGAGGCCCAAGAACGTAGAATTTTTGTGAGAGGAGTCGTAACCCCATTGTGCCAGTATACACCACCGCCTACAATCGGCTTTAAATTTATATTTCTAGCGGTATGCAATATGGTCCGAGGATCTTTAGGCAAAATATTAGGAATAGTATTATTTAAAATTTCTGAAATATGTCTTAATGCTACATGCGATATATTAAATTTAACTGCCCATTTTCGTAATTCATTGCGAAAATCAACGTTCTTTATAAAATCACTAGTAGACTCGGCAGTACCTATCTGTATCTGAACTGCTGAGATCAGCACAGTCGTCATTATTTGATGCAGTGTCATCTACGGATTCTTCAGCAATTACTTCGGCCTCAACTCCTGGGAAGTCACAGTTAATACTGTCAGCTACATCACTGCTCCAGGTTACATTAGTCGCAGAATTTAAACCTACGGAACCCTCTTTATTTTCAACACACACTTGACTGTTAGAGTTTTCAACACTGATAACATTATTTGATGCAGCGTCACCTGCCTCAACTTCTTCGAAATTAACAATAATATTGTCAGCTAAACCGCTATTGCAAGTTATGGTAATATTAGACGAATTTCCTTGAAGCTTCACTTGATTACTAGCGTTTCCAAATTTTTTGCCGGGACTATGTTCTGGTCGATTATTAATAATATTCCCATATTCTTTGCTAATCTTTTTCCTCACACTACCATGTCTTTTTCTTAATTTCCACGCTTTTTGGTTATCCATGATAAATTTACGATAATCTTTCACAAAATGGAGTCACAATGAAGCAATTAAATTAGTAAAACACTCTTTTCTCGCTTCAGCTGTTAAAGTGACCATAGAAACGGTTTTCATTTTTCTTTTAGCTGTTTATAGCGTGTTTTTCTTGCCTTATTCAGCTATTTACCATACAGTTGCTGTAAAAATCTCGAATATAACGGCTTACGGGCGACTATATAATTATATTTCTCTGCTGTAGATATAGCGTTTCAAAAGCTGTAATAAGTTCTATTTTACAGCTTACAGGTTTAGAAATATACAATGTACAACCTAACGCGCTTTAAAGGAAGCGTATAACTCCATTTAAACACTTTTAACTACTAAAGCCCTCTATAAGACCTCGCGGCGTTTTAAAAGGTATTTATAACTCTGGTTTATATCAAATGCCCGTACAATAACTCTATGACACGCCTTTATATCTTCATTGGGATTATATTTACCGTTGTTCGCCTATTGTACCACATGCCTGTTAAAGCACTATTAAATACGCTACTGAACAACTTGAGTATTATAGTAAATCCCTTAAACAGCTATTATACAACATTCAGGTTGTACAGAAGCCATTTAAGCAGCTTGTGTGCTACTTGGGAAATAACGATAGTTATTCTGTGATATTGTTGAAATGACTGCATTTTAGAGTTAAGTATTTTTTTTAATTTTATCGTGTAATCACGGAGATTATAATACGTTTATATCGAAATAACGAAAGGGTTATGACCGTTCATCATCATCTACCTAGCCTTTTCCCAACTATGTTGGGGTCAGCTTCCAGTCTAACCGGATGCAGATGAATACCAGTATTTTACATGGAGCGACTGCCTAACCGACCTCCACAACCCAGTTACTGGGTAATACGATACCCCTAGGTAAGACTGGTTGTCAGCCTTTCGGGCTACTGACCCGTAACGACTGTCAAAGATCCACGAATGACAGCCGGGACCAACGGCTTAACGGGCTTTCCGGGCTATGACCATTATTTGTCTAATATTATATTAATAGTAATATAACATTAGACAAATAATGGTCATTAGTTAGTGTTACTATTTAAATTCTGTATCTTCAATTATTTAATACACTGCATCTTCCGTAGCCAACATTTTCAACGTAAATTTCTTTCAAGACACTCTCATTCTGTCTCTGTACGTAATTCATTAAGTAACCCACTCAAATCTGCGATTATTATGCAACTCCATATTGAATCCGTTTAAAACCCTCGTGAGACGTTCTGAGTAGAAGCTAGTTAACTACAAATGCTACACGTTACCAACATAACTGCGAACACGGCACACATTACCGACACAGCCGACCAAGATCCTTCCTAAATTACACATCTCCATTTTCTTCATTTAACAAATTGATGGGCTTTGTTTGAAGACCCACTTCAACCGAAAAACGATCCTGGAACTCACAGAATTAAGTTCAAAATCCAACGAATTAAATTCACCTCACTGTTGACGCTTACGCCCAAGAGATAAGACTGGGTTGGGTTAATGGGGATCCGTTATGGGATTTTTAACCTTAGTAAACAGGTATTAAGGATGGTAATGCGTTGGGTTGTGGGTGGTAGGGGTGTGTGAGTGGGGGTTGCGGTCCAAGTTTGTAATTAATAAAGCCCTCTCGATTACAAGTGCCTTTCCTCGGCGGGATTTGGGGGGTTTGGGGGAATATGGCACCCTTGTTCGTACCCACGTTAGAGTGGGTAACGATTGATATTGTTACAACGAATAGTAATGATTATTTAATTGGAGGTTTTTCCAATTTTCCTTGGCCTCTAAGATTAGGGGAAACTGTACCTATATTTCTTTAAAGCACTATGACCTCTTGTAGCAGCTAATACATCGTGCTGATATTTTCAGTACGTAGGTCAAACGGGTTGATCGATCAGGTGAAGCTACACTTGCCGCGGTTGGTCCGTGGAGGTGTGACCATCTTTACCAAGACCCCGCCGTGCCTCGGAAAACATGTTAAGCCGTTGGTCCCGCCTATCATTCGTGGATCTTTGACAGTCGTTACGGGTCGTCAGAAACCCGAAAGTCTGACAACCAGTCTTACCAAGGGGTCTCTTATTACCCAGTAACCGGGTTGTGGAGGTCAGATAGGCAGTCACTCCATGTAAAATACTGGTATTCAGCTGCATCCCGTTAGACTGGAAGCTGACCCCAACATAGTTGGGAAAAGGTAGATGAAAGCCGACAGGAAACCTAGAATTAGGTATCAGTCGACTACGACTAAGGGTCTAAGGCCTAAGTATTACTGCTACTACAACTAAGAAGCAATTTCAAAATGATAACAATTTATTGCGTAAGTACCCAAAAATTAAAAGTGCTAGAAGTAGGAGTGCGGAAAGAAATACTCCTGGATTCTTACGGTAAATAAAACCAATAATTTTTGCGTGCCTACACCTATTTACCATTTTGGTAGGTACCAAAATGGTAAATTACCATTAATTACCATCTACCTTTACTAATGCTTCAAAAATTATCTAGGTACTTACTGTCTGTTTTCTACTGTATTCTAGTAAGAATTAAACATTGTCACGTCAATACATCGCATGATGTGGCAGCGTGACATTAAGCAAACTGAGCTGTATGTCATTTATAGCACCGGGCTATCGAGATTACCTTATCTTTTTCTACTTAAAACACCTTCGGACCTGACGGTTACCATATTACATGGAGAGAGAGGCTATTACTTATCTTACTAAATCACCGCTTCGAACGGACACACAAAGTTTCACAAGTTTCTAATCTTGAAAGGGGATATGCATAAGTGTTCCTGTTCCTATTATGTGTAGCAGAGCCAAATAAAACGGTCGTCTCAATGTGGAAACTTGACGTCTTATAGAGAATAATTACAATCTTGGGAGAGGGAGACCCTCTATAGATAGAGTGTTAGCAGAGCGATTATGACATTATAAGTGACAGAGATAACATATACTTACAGAGTGGCGTTTAGGATATTACATTAAATAATACAGCGGTCACTGCAAGTTCTTAAAAGTCTGTTAAAATGATAAAAATTTAATTTTACTAAAATTGAAGAAAAAAAAACAAGTAAAATAAATAGCGTAAAAATGGTCATGAAATAAACCATCCTTGATAATAAGTCAGTAGCACTAGACATGCGTGAGGTACCTAATGGTATCAAGAATTAGTAACAATAACACAAACTTTATGTTATTGTTTACTAAGTAACACAAATTAAGTTTAATATTGTTAGGTAAATACTGAAACGAAAAAAAGGTCCTACGACTAAAATGTTAATTGTTATTAATTCTTTTAATTGTGTATGTTTAATATACGCTATGTAGAATACGTGGTTTCAATTCATGTGATAACCTAATCGCCACACTGTATAGAAAGCTTTCCTATTTCTTGAAACGCACACACATAAATTACACGTACCGACTGCTTCAATGTTGTATGGCGTAAGAAAGCGGCCTCGCTGCTAAATAGAATTCGTGGCAGCCCCAACAGCATTCTAAGCGCTATAGCCGATAGGTTTAGACTATTGTTACTAACCCAATGGGTCTTTTTTATCCTACTAATATTATAAACGCGAAAGTTTGTATGGATGGATGGATGGATGTTTTTTACTCTTTCACGCCAAAAGTACCGAATGGATTTGAATGAAATTTGGCACACAGATAATTTATAACCAGGATTAACACATAGGATACTTTTTATCCCGACATTCACTCGGGATCGAAACTTACGCGGGTTAAACCGCGGGGCGCAGCTAGTCTGATAATAAATGAATAATTATTATTATTAATTCACGGCTTTTCCACCAGAGTAGGCAGAAACTACAGAACGTCATCTGCTACGGTCGTCTGGTTTTGGTAAAATCTATGGGACTTTGTAACAAATCAAAAGTTTCATCGATAGAATGATCTCGCACCTTTTTCTCATGGTGGTACAGCTCGTATAGATCTGTAGTTGAACTAGACAATAAGGGGAAGCTTCGAAAGGTATTTGCTTAGATACTATTTCTACGTCTACGTTTATGCATCCGGTAAAACGTACGTATTATAGTAGTGTACCATTATCACCCTAGATAACGTTCCCACAGCTGGGACATACTCTTCTCTGTGAAAGGGAGTGGGTCGTAATGCACCATGCACAGGTTGCCCAGTACAGCTGGATGTCATTGAATTTTTTTTTTAGGACATCATCCTTAGGTTTTCTCACTATGTTTTCCATAAAGCATACGCGCCTATTGTAAATAATACGAACCTTGCCTTTATAAAGGACATGACGTAAGTTACACGTGTATGTCTTATTCCCATGCGACATTCTCCATAGATTTTTCATTAAGTCATCATCTGCCTAGCCTTTTCCCAACTATGTTGGGGTCAGCTTCCAGTCTAACCGGATGCAGCTGAATACCAGTATTTCACATGGAGCCTGCCTATCTGACCTCTACAGCCCAGTTACTGGGTAATACGAAACCCCTTGGTAACACTGGTTGCCAGACATACGGAAGTATCAACAAAAAAAAAACAATCACGCCGCTCTAGACCAACAATTTAACACATTACACACAAACAGCGTGTTTAGCGACATTATGACGTCACATACGTGTCGCCGTCACCCCAGTTGCGGCGGGACGCAAAGCCAGCCAGGCTTTACGCTGTGCCCCGAACACGCTTGTAAATCCACTCGCAGTTACATGACGTGTTTACATGTTGCGTGTTGGGGAAACGTGTGGCTATTTTAGTTGTAGAAATAAAATGGAGTGTGGAAAATTGCTGCAATACATAAAACCTTAACATTTTCCTGCCCTGATCACAATTTATTTGGGGCGGGCGCAACACGTCTTCTTATTCCATACTTCTTTGTTAGGCGTTACCTCGGTAGTCACCACCTATCTAGTCGTATCATATCATCTTTCATCCAGTCCATTCATCGATTATCTATATATATAAAATTCAAAGTCCTGACTGACTGACTGACTGACTGACTGACTGACTGAGACATCAACGCACAGCCTAACCCGCTGGTCATAGAGACATGAAATTTGGAGGGTGTATTCTTCGTGAAGAGTAGGTATCCACTAAGAAGGGGTTTTTCGAAATTCCACCCCTAAGAGGGTTAAATGGGGGGATTTTGTTTGTATGAAAAATCTTATTCCTTGAGTTAATAAACTTGAAACTTGGCACGAATACTTATCTCAGTAAATTATGAAGTTGGGCATTTTTTGTTTTTATAAACTACCCCCTAAAAGGGGATTGGGGGGTTTCAAAGTTTGTATGGATGAATTTTAGCGCGCGGTCCGATTTAATCGAAACTCAGTATTTATACCTAAAATTTAAAGGAAAGAATAATGTGTATCAGGGTTTTTCGAAAATCTACCCCTGACGGCCTGAAAAGGGGTAGTCAATTTTAACTCGAAAATTGGTATAAATAATCTTTGAATCAAGTTATGAACACATCCCAAATGATTTTTCAAAATTCCACCCCTGTGGGGGTGAAAAGCGGGGATACAGTTTATATGAAAAATCTTATTCGTTAGGTTAATAATCTTGAAAATTGGCATGAATACTCGCCTAAGTAAGCAATAAAGTTTATCATTATTAGTTTTTCAAAACTACCCCTCAAAGGGGGATATAGGGGTGTTGAAGTTTGTGTGGAAGAAATTGAATGCGCGGTCCGATTAACTCGAAACTCAGTATTGATACTTTCGACGGAAAATAATTAATAATAAGTATGTAAAGTTGTCGAAAATTGATCCCTGACGGGGCAAAAAGGGGCAATTCGGTTTTTAGGGGAGGATTTGAACTTGAAACTGTATGTTACATTTCACGCCTAAGCCACTGAACTTCTGATTTGGCAAAGCGATAGATGGCATCCTGGGGAAGCACATACTTTTTATCCTGGTAGCACGTTCCCGTGGGATTCCGACATTCACGCGGGCGAAGCCGCGGGCAGAAGCTAGTTAACTATAATTGTAAATATCCTGTTTGGCTTTGAAATAAGTAAAACCATTAATGGTGCATGTTGTGTTAGCCTCTAAGTAATTGTTGCACTTATAAATGTATTAGGAAATGATTTGTTAAATGTATTATGTAAACAATTGCTGGCTAACCTAAATAAATAAATAATGCATAATCAGCCTATAATGTTCCCACTGCTGGGACACAGGCCTCATTTCTGTGAGAGGGAGTGGGCTGTAATGCAACACGCGGGCCTGGTACGGGTTGGTAGAAGTCACATGTCTTTGAATGTTTGGTTCTAGGACATGTCGGTTTCCTCAAAATGTTTTGCTTTACCGTTTATTATCTCATAACCACTGCTCTCAAAAGAGCAGTGGTTATAAGATAATTTACACAAAGTAAAGCGTCTGTCAGGGTTCTTACGACGTACAACTCGTAAGTCGCAGCTGTTACCATTGGGTGACCACGGCTATACCAATAGTATCTCAATAATATACTGATAAAATATGAATTTTTACGGTGTGTTTAAAAATGGCATTACATCATTGGAGGTATGAGGAACAGGGTGTAAAGTTCACTCAACCTCCATTGAAAAGGGAGGATCCTCCAACCAGATGGGTGTTGTGTCTGGCGGGCAATTGCCCAACGATTGATGTTGGGAAATTGTATCTATGCTAATTGCGCGGTAAACTCTGCTTGCGAGATGCAGGATTTGCGTGACGTCGGTATGACGCGTTGTTCGCATGTGGCGTTGTAGATACCGCTACACATCTATAGAGGTGATGGTGTTGTTATGCTATAACAACAAATAAATTGACCCGAACCCAGTTGACACTGCGGGACACAGTCAGGAAACACGCTTCTAAATCCCACTCGTATCTCTCACGTCGTGTTTACACGTTTCTTGTGAAGAATATTTTTTTGTTATTTATAGCTACGTTTAATGCGTCAGCCAAAATGCCAAAACAATCTACAACTTACAATTTACAGAGTTTTGTATAAAAAAACTGTGTTCTTTGTTCACCACGTACATCAGTGGTTTTTTCAATTATTTATTTATCTTTTATATAGATTGTGTTCTATTTTGTGTACGTGAGAACGTTGTGGGCCTTGTAGACTCAGAGATGTTTCGATTATTTGGCAATTTCCTATTTCGTTAAGCACCTGGTACTTGTTGACAGGCCTACACTGTCCTACCACTATTGACTATAGAAATTATTTCAAAATCTTCTTTCATACGAGTACATCTATGCTAGTAATATGCACTGTACTTTGAAATCATTGTAACAGCTAATTGTTTTTAAACGAGTAACCGTGGATTTTCATGCCGGCTCTTCTCCATAGGAAACGACCAATTGGAACCGTGCACCAAGCTTCTGACGTTGCATAAGTACTCATGTATTTTTATGTGAAATAAAATATGTTGATTTTGACTTACACTGAAAATCGTCCTTACTGCTACGACATAAAGGTGCTCAGCGCAGTCAATTTCAAATCGTTACCGATGTCTGGTTAACTGTACTAGTCTTATTTTTTAGTAGCTTTTAGTGTCCTACTCCTGGGCAAAGGGCTCCCAACTCTCTTTCGACCTCTCTCTGTCCAGAGCTGCCAAGGACAAGGACAAGGAAGATCTTTATGAAAGGAGTCCAACTCATCCCGTCATCTCCGTCTAGGCCTGCCGCGATGTCGTTTGCCACTAAGCGGGGCTTAGTACTCCTTTTTTATTATTATCACCTACCGCCATTTTGATATACCCTATCTTCTTCTTAAAGCAACAATGTTTCATGATTAGTTTATAGACTCATCCGAACACCCACTACTCGCACCTCGTAAATCAGCCGCCATTTTAAAAACGGCCGTTGAATTAATTAAGTCGTAACTGTCTATTAGTGCCCCGGTACTTTTTGTGCCGGCAGTCAATTAACAAGGTATGCGCAGGCGCAGCCAAATAGTCAACTAGTCATGGACAGACAAATGAGCTCCTTAAACTATGCGCTTTATTTGTTCAGGAATTGTTAGGGCGGTAGGATAGAGGGAGGTGTGAGCGATGGTAAGCGATGGTTAGAGAAATGAGAGGGTATAGATCAGAAATGGCATAGAGTTAGTAAAAAATGCTTTTTTTTAATAACACCTTCTGATATTAAAAAAAAGCATTTTTTTACTACCATTCCCATAATTAAAAACGTTTAAAATCTATTCGTAATCTCATCTCAGTGACAATCAATGTCAAAAACTTGCCAAAATGTAGAGAAATTAAAGGTATTTTTGACAGATTGAGACAGATCAGACTGTAAACGTTCGTAAAATTAAGAGAATTGCCCCTCTGTTGTTGAAATAGGTACTAGGTAAAGAGTTGTACGTTGTTTTAAAGCTGTCATGAAATGTTAGAACTCCATTCATTCCACTACCAAGAAACGAGATTGTAAGTTAATGAATTTTAAAGAGTCGTTAAGGAACATTTTTTTTAAATGGCTTCTTCCACTTCAAACTAGGAGGCTGGGTCTGCTTAACCGGGCTTGCCTGTGAAGGCCTCAATAAACTAAGGCCCCCAGCCAGGGCTTTAAAAACTAAGCGACTACACGCTAAGGGCACCCCCTGTGGGGTACGGACCTCGGCTTAGGGCATCGCTGGGGAGAGGGCAGCAAGGGACAGGGCTGGATCGGAATTCGAAAACATAAATAATTTTGATGCTGGCTTTATACTAAAATGGTAACAGTTTTCCCAGTCATCAAAACCTCGTGCACGCGGTAATCTTCAGAGTCATTAAAAACCATATCTGCCATATCTGCTTTGTTGGAAAAATGGATACTCTAGCCGCGGCATAAACAAATCTTGTAGCATTTAACTCATTTGTATATTTATTTATATATACTTTATTGTGTACCAGAACATACATAACAGAAAAAAAATAAAAATTTAAAACAAAACATACAATGGGCGGTCTTATCGCTTTCTGCATAATTACTTTATTATCTTTTGTAAACGTTAAGACATTGATTTAATCCTGGAAGTACTAAAAATCAGCAACCATAATTTAAATCTCTCACCTATCTTGTGCTACTATCCACCCTAACAATACGTATTTAATCCGAACATCGAGCGTCGCTTGCGCACCAATAATATATCCGTCGTCGCGACATCTGCTCCTTATTTTATCGCGCTAATTCGTGTTGCGTGTCGTGGATCACCGGCCTTAATAAAAACATCTCTAACGACTTCTCTTTACATTGTATTTTAAACTTTAACGTTACAGTTTTATTGATCATTTTCGTGTGAGTTAATGTGGTGGTTAAGTCTTGTGTAATTAGAAGGTTTTCTTTTAAGTATATTTTCCAATAGGGTATTTTATTTGCTTGTTGTTAGATGTGAGAAGCATTCTCAGTCGATGTTAAAGGATGAGCTGAAATAACAGGGATGGGAAATTATGAGTTTTGTCTCTTCATTCAGAAGTTTTTTTTCACTTGCAATATTTTGACTTAGCTTAGGTATTATAGCTTTAGGTATAAGATTATTTTAGAAGAATAATAACAGGATGAAATTTAATTTTGCTTGAAAATATTATCTAGGTACTAGCTGACCCGGCAAACGTTGTTTATATAAAATCCAAAAAATAAACATAAAAAACTTTTCCTTCAGTCATAAAAAAAAAATTATGGCATTATAAAATAATAAAATCCAAGTTACCCTGTATTTATAGGTATCATAGAAAATAAACTTATCAACTACAATTTAATATGATGCAAATATGATAAATCCAAGTCGCGGTTTATGTTCAATATATTACCCCTCAGTTTTATTCGTATCCTGTTGTAGATCGTCCATTATACTCTCTGCAGCACTCGTAATGTCGTCAGCAGAACCGTCTAAAAATATTAACAGATTGTTAACGATTTTACGAATATTTAAAGAATATCTTTCAGTCTCTCAGTGTAAATTGACCGTATCACCGCTGTTTAGCACCAATCACGACGCCATTTTCAACTTCCGAAACTCGAAACTAAACGATATAAAACACACAGCCAATTTCGCTAATATTTATACATCCTGTCCACCATTAAAATTCGCATTTTAGTAATTTTACTAAACACAAAACTGTCCCACCATAAATTATTTTTTAATGTTTCCGGACTTCGAATTTCTTACCAATGTTACCACATTAAAAATTAATAGCCGTTTTAAAACTATTTCGCATTGGCAACACTAGCCACACGCGCCGACGGAGAAGGAAACGGAAATGTCCATTATATCATCTGAAAAACATGAATATTTTTATGAAAATGGCGTTATGAGGAAGCGATAAAAGTGTTTTATTTATAACGTCTGTTAAGAGATCAGAAATCGTAAATGAGTATTTAAAAGAGGATAATTAAATATGAGGAATGATGCATTTTCTTTAATGAAGATTTTCCTGTAGGTGAAAAGATTGTGTTTTGTACTTTTTGTGGAACAAAGAATTTTGATAAGTTGTACAGCAGATTTATCGAAATACTTGACGAGACCCAACCCATTCGCGCCCCATCAATCTGCCTAGCCTGTTCCCGACTATGTTGGGGTCGGCTTCCAGTCTCACCGGATGCAGCTGAATACCAGTATGTTACATGAAGCGGCAGCTTATTTAACCTCCACAACCCAGTTACCGGGTAATACGATACCCATTGGTAAGACTGGTTGTCAAACTTTCGGGCTACTGACGACCCGCAACGACTGTCAAAGATCCACGAATGACAGCCGGGACCAAGGGCCTAACGTGCTTTCCGAGGCATGGACAATTCACACCCCAAATGTATCCTTCTCCACCGAAAATTCTATCTACCAACATCTTCATCGTCATCTAACATTCGCCCTATCTTTGTTACAGTCAAAGACCACCTCCAACACTCGGACATCGAAGCAGACGAGGTGGAAACAGACGACCAGACCTCCAATCTCGATGACGACATCCTCACACAATCAGACCTGGACGAGAACGGCGACCCCAAGAGTCCTACCAGTTCTAGTTCTAAGAAGGGAAAGGGAAGCTCTTCTAGGGATTCTAAAGGAGGCACGAAGCCGAGAAGGGCTAGAACAGCCTTTACGTACGAACAGCTGGTGTCTTTGGAGAATAAGTTTAAGACAACGAGGTATCTTTCGGTTTGCGAGAGGCTTAATTTGGCGTTGAGCTTGAGTTTGACGGAGACACAGGTGTGTAGACTATTTAAGATCATAAACTTTTAGCGTTCTTTTAGTATACAGTCCGAAAGCAAATTTCAAACTAATAGAAGGAACAGTCACAAAGAGTCAGAGAGCGAGAGTGAGGCAGTAAAATTATTAACATCATACCATGTAGAATTGAACATTCTTACGAATAAATGAATTCAGATTATTTTTTCTGAAAGTCCACCAAACCTTGAAAATGTAGCTCTCCATTAACTCGCATATTATAAAAAAATATTCTAAAAACACTATTTTCCACAGGTCAAAATCTGGTTCCAAAACCGACGCACGAAATGGAAAAAGCAGAATCCAGGGATGGATGTCAACAGTCCGACGGTTCCGCCACCTTCAGCTGGGGGCTTTGCATCAGGGCCTTACCCTGGGGGTCTGTTGTACTCCCACGGGGTCCCATACCCGTTCACGGGACCTGGTCCTTACGCTCCATACTTCCACCATCTTGCAGCTAATCATCATCACTCGCATGGTAGCCTGGGACACTCTCACACGTGATTGTGGCAGCGCCCAGGGTCTCAGGACCCTCGGGTCGAGAAAGAGAATGAAAACAGTTGTGGACTTCAAAATTAGTGGTCTTTGTGGACGAAGTAGTGTTTGTACGGACATTTTAATCCTAAAGTCTGTTTACGACAGTGTGTAACGGTTGACAATTTAAAAGAAATACGCTTTTGTGTATTCAGAAAATGAGTTCGTGCTGCGCTGTTTTTGTACAGACAAAAATTAAATGTTGAAATACACAATTAGGCTTCCTGGATCTAATTTAGTTTTTTGCATTTTATTTAAACGATATGTGTCCCAACAAAGTTAAATAAAATACATAAACCGCCTCACAGCAATTTAAATTTCGACTTTCAAAGAAACTTAATTTAAACGTCACAAAGAACATTATTCGTGAACAGACTATAGTTTGAAAGTAACGAAACTGTATTATAATAGTGCAATTTATTTAAGGTAACATTATGAATCGATTGTGATACGTATTTAATAAGATAAATAAGAATATAATTATGGTAATTTTAACTTTAAGAAAACATTTTCTTTTGTAGCTGTCAACCGTGTATAATTTTAACAAAGCTGAATATTGGGAGATGGCGTCTCCTTGCCTCAACTAAAATCTTAACCCCATGATGATTATAAAACAAAATAAGGGTAATGAACCATAGGGCATTAAAAAGTCGTCCGCATCGCTGTCAGCGGGAAAAGTGCACAAAAGGCTGGCAGCATTGCCACGTTGTATGGCGATGCTGATTCTTTGGTCAAAAAATGAAGACGCACATTTAAAATTTGAGTATTTTGATCAATTAGTTAAATAAATATTTTGTTTTTATACAACAGTATTGCTGCTTTTTAAATATTTCTTTGCATTTTAATTTTGCGCATTATAATGATCTCAAATTAATTCATTACTTGATTATTTTCTGGCAGAGTTTCATTACTCTTACAATTGTACGAGGAACGAAGGACCATTTTTTACTTTAAAACTACAACTGTCAAAAATAGCCAAAGACTAGAATTTTCCATTGAATAAATAATAAAGTAAAGTGTAATGTAGCTATTTATTGTAATTTCTAAATTACAACTTTTAATGAGCAGAAACTTGGTCCTTTGTCCTTGGTCCTCACTTTTGTAATCTCAAAAGCCACTATATGGCGCTTTTCAATTAACTATATTTAATACATATTTTGCAATTCAACACCAAACGATATTAGTAAGAAATGTAAATAAATAGTATTAAGCCTTGTATAAACCTTTTGTAAATATATTAATACTTAAAAATATTGCTATTTCATAAGTAACTGCTGCAACCTAAGCTCTTGTAATTATTTATTTATGTAAGTAATTTATCATTTTGTATTTTGGTTAATTTTTATAATATTTTCAATGATAAATGAGTCTGGATTTCTGTGTATTTTGTATTAAAGATAGCTTCTGAGCTTAATACAAATACATACTTCATTTATGGCAGTCGTTGGTTGTCTTTTTTGTATCCAAACTTCCAAAGTGGCCATTTTGTGTTCCTATTAAACGTAAATTGATAGATTTCAAAAAACTTTTTTCATCTTTTATTTATTAACAATGGAATGGTCATCAGAGAGTTTATTTGTAAACGATGTTTAAAATTAAGTGACGTTCAAACATCAAAAATGTAAGGTCAAACTGTCGCTAATCACTACTTAGCTTTAAACAACGTTTAGGAATAAAGTTTTATGTTTAACAGAAGCTTCAAAATACATGCATTGGAGTTCAGCAGGGTAATTGCATAGCACACTCACAGTCACAATCCCAGTGCCATTTATTTTGACAATTCAACCACATTCATTGCGTTATCTACGTTGTTGAGCACACGGATTTTTCAAACAAACTTAGCAATGGATTAAAAATTTCCTTCAAAATCTTTCAGATTGTGGTAGAAAGTGTGTTACGCAATTGGGGTGCAGACCTTTCTTGTAACTTCAATCAAAATTAGTTCTTATTACCTATTAAAAATGATGTAGAATCAGAAAGCATGTTCAGACAATGCCTTAGTTATAGATAGGATTTAAATCAAAGGTTTTTTTAGCAAAACCCGTTTTTGTACTCCTAAGTTTTCAATCGTCAAATGGTGCATCTACCAGCGTCCTGATTCTCGTAATTTAAAATGTTTAAAATCTAGTCGCAGTCTCATCTCGGCGACAAATAAATGTCAAAACTTGTCCAAATGTAGGGAAATGAGAAGTATTTTTTGACAGATTGAGACTGAGATCAGACTGTGAACGTTCTTAAAATTACGAGAATTCACTAGACCTAGACAGAATCACATATTTCTGCGTACCTAACTAACCCTTCGAACCTACAAAAGTTGTTGGTGAAATAAAGTCAGTCGGATGTCATCATCAATTCAGCCGAAAGACGTCCACTGCTGGACGTAGCCTCCTCCCTCCTCCCCCTCCCCCAAGCACCGCCACTTTGACCAGTTCTGTGCCTTCACCTTCACAAGGTCATCGGTCCGCGGGAGGCCTTCCAACGCTACGTCTTCCAGTACGCGGTCGCCACTCCAGATCCTTTGATCCAGCCATCTGTTCTGCGAGCAATGTGCGCTGCCCACTGCCACTTAAGTCTGCCAGTAGGGTTTAGCATTAAGAATTATTTCAGCAGAGCCAATTGCTTTTATTTTGACAACTGAAAAAACGCTCAGCTCACAAGTTAAAAAAAATAGGACCTTTTTCTTGTTGATTAAAATTGTTTTTTCGACAATCAATGTATGTCTGAATTGATAAAATATTATTAGCCATGACACTACGAGTCATCATCTACCTAGCCTTTTCCCATCTATGTTGAGGTCGGCTTCCAGTCTATCCGGATGCAGCTGAGTACCAGTATTTTAAATGGAGCGACTGCCTATCTGACCTCCAAAACCCAGTTACTGGGTAACACGATGCGGGCTTCTGACGACCCGTAACGACTGTCAATGGTCCACGAATGATGGACGACTAACGGCTTAACATGCTTTCCGAGGCACGGACGGGTCTTGGTATGTGAAGATGGTCACGCATCCACGGGCCAACCGCGGCAAGTGTAGCTTAACCTGATCGCTGTTACTTTGCTAAAAGCCATGTCACTACGATTGTGTTACGTAATTAAGCCACCAAAGTCACTGTCCTGTACCCTAATTGCGTAACACACGATCAATCACAATCTGAATAATTTTGAAGGATATTGCTAATCCATTGCTTCATATGTTCGAAAAATTTGTCTGCTCAACAACTTAAATAACGCAATGAATGTTGTTGAACTGTCAAAATGAAAACCATTGCTACTGTTAGTGTGTTACACAATTACCCCGCTGATTAGACCAAGAACTTAGATGTGAGCCATTGAATCCAATCCGCATCATAAGATTGGTCATGAATTTAGTATCAAGCTGCAATAATTGGGTAGCGGGATCGTCCGAAAGAGTTACCGCTGAACTGTTACAGAAAGGGCTGATTTCCCGTCCAAAAAAAAAGCTGCACTAATTAATACATAGGTTAAGAGTCAATCAATGCTGGGCTTCATTGGTTCTTCGAGTCACATCTGGAAATATGATTTAAGACTGTCATTTGCGTTTGTAGATTGAACTGAAATTTTATCCCTGCAGTTTTAATTTTTACTGCAGGGATTAACCTATATAATTCACTAGCTTCTGCCCGCGGCTTGGCTCTTGTGGATGTCGGAAATTATCCAACGGGAACGTGGTACCGGGACAAAAAGCTATGTCCTTCCTCAGGATGCAATTTATCTCCTTGTCAAATTTTATCGAAATCCGTTATACAGGGTTTAGGCGTGAAAAGGTAATATACATGCAGAGGGATATTACATTCAATTGAAAGTTGTTATTTATAAATGTTATGCTTAAAACACTTGTTATAAAAATATGATTTTTGGCATTTTCAATCTCCAATAGCAGCCAGGGGTTTTTCTAGACTTTCGTTGTAATAGTATCAGATATTCAAGATTTTATTTCCCAAAAGAAAACATCTCTACTTAATTTTTTTTTTCGCTGGATCTTTAATTTTTAGATACGAATTGAATGTTGTCCTTTATATTATTACTTCATAGTAATAATATAAAGGTGTTGGTGGTTGGTACCCCGATATTATTACGTATTCATATACGTAATAATATCGGGGTACCAACCACCTAATGATTATTGATTCTATGAATATGTATGTTTTGTGTGTAAATCAGCATTATATTGATTCAAAAGAAAATTGCTCCTATGTACTTAGTTTGTAATCCATTTATTTGACCTTTGGGTTTCGCCTTTTGTCTGAACATGCTTTAATATAAATAGTTAAGTAAGTATTTGGTATTACGATGCTCAACGCTGTAAATATTTGTAATTATTAACTACATAGTTCGGCCATTACATTAACTCGATGTTGATATAAAATAGTTTCAAGTTATATCTAATTGGTTTTATTTATACTAGAACTTCCCATTTCTGCCAGCAACAACATATTGCTATCACCAGGTGATTACGAGAAATTCCTGGATGAAAAATTACCAGCCTAAGTATATAGTGTTTGCACTGCTGGGACTTAGGCCTCCATTGTATGAGAGATGGTGGGCCGTAAACCACCACAGGCCAAGTAGACGATACATGTTTTCGTCCAGTTTCCTTTACTGACTTCAGACCATCACCTTAATTGCGTAACACACAATCAATCTCAATCTGAATCATTTTGAAGGATATAGCTAATCCATTGCTTCATATGTTCGAAAAATGTGTCTGCTCAACTATGTCAGAATGTTTGAATTTTTGTGAGAAGAATGCATGAATATGTTAATAAATAAATAACGCAATGAATGTTGTTGAACTGTCAAAATGAAACCCATTGTTTCTGATAGTCTGTTACATAATTGCCCCGAAGTACAGTGATTGTTTAAATTGCTTAAAGAAAAGTGCATGTCTGCCTAGGTTCAAACACACGATCCTCATCTCTTAATTCAGGGCCGAGCTACCACTGTACTACCAAACCTCTTTATAATGATAACCCTACGTTTAGCAATGGGTGTTAACGAGCTATGACACACATCGCCAAAACCCTGACCATTTTGAAAACAAAATCCCGTGCACATGATGATCACAGCTGCGTCCGTAAGTAAAAAAAGAGGATCCTTTTTAGATCGACTAATAATATGCGCTGCAAGCAGGAATAGTCCTTACGGTGGTCAGATATAGATTTTGTCGATAGTACATACATACAGTTCTTACATTTTCCTCAGACAAAATCCATCAGTTCCTAAATAAAGCTCTTTCTATATTTATGACACGTTTCCTGCGCCTTATTTACACGACATCATACATTTATTATTTATTAAATTCAGGGGCGGGGGAAATAGGGGAAGTCCTATCGCCTCGAGCCATCTTTAAGGGGTGAAACTACCCTCGTACGTCCTTAAATATTTAAGATGAAAAATAGTGTAATATGAAAATAAAATTACGTAATACATAAGTAATAAGATTTGAAGTTTGCGGTTGGAAGGACCTAATTTTTCAACGAGTTTTGACCAATGTGAGTGAGCCTTATTAACTTACTTGATTATGCACTCTGCTTATTCAGTTTCATAGTTTTAAAGTAGGTATTACAAGTATACCTCTCGCTACACTATAGTAAATATGCTAAGCTAGATTCTACTAGAGCAACTGAATCAAATTGTGAATCATTTGTAAAGTTAGTTTGAAAAAATAAAAAATATAATCCTACTTACTTATTTATGTCATCATCATCATCTGCCTAGCCTTTTGCAACTATGTTGAGGTCAGCTTCCAGTCTAACCGGATGCCGCTGAGTAACAATATTTTAATATATATTTAAGTATTTAAAGAAATCATCATTCATTCATGTACTTAGAAACTATTTTAAAATAACACAAATTCGTAGATTTGTGAAATTCAAAGTTGCCTTCGACATTCCTACTGAAAAGTTAAAAGAGAGATGGAACTAATGACTAATGCCTCTAAGCATGCCTACCCGATTTGGTCATCAAAAGGATCTCACTCATGTAACAAACAATCGTGCTTACTATTGCTAAAGCCAGAGTGATATCGTTTAATATAATGAACGAGGACAAAAGACAAACACATCATGAAAAGGGAAAACCTCGTAAGTATCGCTACGGCTCTTATTAACCTGTTGAAGGCCATGATTACAGACACAATTAAAAAGCCATTGTGTCTCGCGTGGATCTACGTTCGAAGGGATAAACCAATAAATCTGCCCAGCCTTATCCCAACTATGTTGGGGTCGTCCAGTCAAACCGGATGCAGTTGAACACCAGTATTTTACATGGAGCGACTGCCTATCTGACCTCCACAACCTAGTTACTGGTTCACGCGATATCCCTTGGTAAGACTGGTTGTCAGACTTGGGTTTCTGACTACCCGTAACTGTAAAAAATCTATATGAATGAAAGCCGGGACCAACGGCTTAACGTGCTTTCCGAGCCACGGAGGGGTCTCGATATGTAATAGATGGTCACCCATCCATGATCCGACCGCAGCAAGCGTAGCTTATCCTTTGATAGATCCGTGCGGCTGTAATTAATTAGCCACGAGCCCATGTTCGTAAACCTAACAATATCCAAAACAATCCTTGACAAAATTGGCAAATACATCAAAGAATAAATAATTGACACGTATTCCGACTAGAAACTTTTACGCGCTCTCAAAAACCGCATGATTGACAGCTTTACATCCATCCATCGAGATTAACTAGCTAAAAATGTGTTGAACGGTTTTTTTTTTAGTGCGGCCTTCTTTGAGCAAATTCAAGATGGCGACGAGTCATCTGTCATTTTTAATTGTATGTCAAACGGCGCGTACAGGACGGCTTGCCGACGAGGAGGCATTAAGTATATTTAGTTTATTGCGTTATAAACGAAGCTATTATTGGGGACCTTAATTTGAATTTGGCTACTGTTCCCTTGGAAGAATGTGGAGGATAATTTATTGTGGTTATTGGTTTACTCATTCTTCTATGTCACCTCTTGGAATTTGTTGAGTAGGAAGAACAGGAGCGAATGCATATATCTACTATTAGTGTCAATAAAGCAACTCGATGACTCAGTGTTGGTGACATTTTTGTAAGTAGGATTTTATTTAAAGCTTCCAAAGTAACTTGATAAGCAATTGAATGTTTGAATATGTAGATTCGAAACTAAAAAAGGTTTATTCATCCTAATATGTATTATAAATTCAACAGTAACTCTGTCTGTATTATTATATATACCTTTTCACGACTAAACGACTACACGGATTTCGATAAAATTTCGCAAGGAGTTAGATGGGAAGGACATAGACTAGGTACTTGTTGTCCCGGACATTCACGCGGGCGAAGCCGCGGGCATAAGCTAGTTTTAGCATAAATAGCTAAGTTATGATTAAAACTAACGCAAAACAATACACAAAACAAAGATCTAAGTTCCAGACAAAACCAATAAACGCATGCTGCAACCATATTCCGTTAGATTCAAAACTGAAACCGTTTAGAATCAATATAATCGTTCCAACTGACCGGAATAGGATGTCGTTTGGGTGTTTACAGTCCAATGCTGGCTCTTAACGACACGATGGCAGGACATCAAAGTAAAACCAGCTATCGACGTACTAATGACCACTTTGAACGCCATAACTGTTTCAGGATTTAATGTCTTAATTTCTTTAAAGACTGCAGGGATGTATTGTGGTTTTGTTTGAAAAAGGAATGAAAGAGATGGATCAAGTTGTCTCTTTAGGGAGGGTGAGAGACAGAAGGTATCGTTGTGTCGTTATTTTCTTGGTGCCAATTTGCGAATTGTTTAGCTTTCTGCCTAAAGTTAAAAAGGTTTTGCTTAGGTACTCTTTAGACTGGAATCCGTCCTTTAATTTTTGAAGCCCATCACTATGATTTTCTTATAGGCTATGTTTATACATAAACGAGACTCGGAACAACTAAATACTTATAGCTAAATTAAGGAATCCTGTGATATCTGCGATCACGACCAGAAATGAGTTTTTTCGCCAGTAGGCCAGCATCCGAAATTTTTAATACCAGAAACTTTTAAAACCAAACCGACATGCACTATAAAAAAATGAACCTTTAACTCTTTCGAGCGTCATAGAAGCCATCTCCGACTCCTCACAGCTACTGCACCGCATTTATTTCACAATAAACTATTTATAAAACGTTTCTTCAGACGTTCGACAAGAACAAGTCGCAATTAAAAGTGACAAATGGTATGAGTTATAAGTCCTCGTGTGTCATGTTGTAACGGTGTGTTCAGACGCATCAAAGACATCACACCGCTCTCAGATCTTTTCACTGTCCACTTCACACTCGATGACAGCGCTCTGATAGTTTAAAAAAATGTGAATAATATTTTTTTGACTATGGTCCTTTGATACGTGGCTATGATACTTTGGGAATTCTGATTTTGTGGTTATTTTTATTAAATGGTTAATACTTTTTTACATCTACTTAGACTGATCTTTGTGAAGATTCTTATTGTTTTACAGCTCGTTTAGCTACTCAATTTTTTATCTATATCTTAAGCTACGAAATTGTAATGGTTAAGAATGGTTATTTTAGTTACTTTTAAATACGAACTTAAACTGTATATTTATGAGATTATTATTGTTGTACAGCAGGTACAATATTTTTGTTTGCTTCAACATTTCAGCATGATAAAAATGAAACTGAAGGATTTTATTTCGATGAGGGCACCGCGTCATATTAAGTAAATAGGTACCGTTTGACCGAAATCAAATCCTTTATCTGGTCCTTTGGTCTTGGTCTAAATTTACCAGTTTTTCAGTCTGCCTATTCACAGACAAGACTGTTAATAATCTTTGATAATCGACCATAATAGCGCTGGAATCCAGAATCGTTCTAAATTTAACAATATGTAGAGTTAGAGTTATTCTTAATAGATTTAAAAGAAACATTAAAGATTAGCCCGAATTAACGCGACACTAATTGCATTTAGATTTAAAATGTGACGATTAATATTGGACCATAGACCTTCCTCCATAAACAAGCCGGTATATCTAGGCTGTTGGCGCTTGCCAGTCGTTAGCTTTTGACGGATGACAGTTAAAAAAAAGATAAAAGCAAATGGCCAGTAATGTTATGACGCGTGACCGTTTGCTGTATAGCCATGTCGTCTACTACATTAAAAAGCAATAAATGTTCTAAAGAAAAGTGTACGAAGACAATTTTGTAAATTATTAGCGGTCGTTTGTGATACCAAAATACGCAATGTTCCCCTTTCGATATGTTTTAAATTATATTTTTTTGATAAGTTCCGATGTTAGTTCGTCTGTAACTCATTTGTGAAATATGGTTTAGTGGTTTTTAACTTGCAGTTAAAAAACACTAAAGTTTATTTTATGTAGTTCCGTGTTTTCCAAACCGGCTGGTTTAATTTACGATGTTACACTTTTAAACTGTCTGAGTTTAATTAAATCCATTCCAAATATCCAAATAAATTATTTCGGATTGGTCGGAGAAGGCAACTCACAAAAAGCAATGGAAAGCTATAATAAAGACCTTTCCTAGCAGTGTGTATTTTTGCTCTATTACAAACATCGAACAAGAAAATCCACAGTCTGCCACTAGTCGAAAAACCATTACTTACGAAAAATTTTCGTGTCCACAAAACCACTTAAGCGTTCTCTTAAATATAATATTTAAATAAAAGTTTATTTTTAATATTAATTACGACCCTTTTAAAAAACGATAGTAGATTGTCAGAACGCGCCAAACGTCTCTTGTTTTATTTTATAATGCGTTCTTTTTCTAAATTATTGTCTTTTTGGCGTAAAGGTGGCGGCTGATTATTTTCGAATGTGTTATGATATGAATTATATTTCTGCGTTCCAAAGAGTTTAAAAGTGTTTATCATCCGTGGAACATACTTTTGTGTGCATTTTTTTGCGTTTATTACTAAACATTTCTGCTATTTTCAGACGTTTTTTATTTAGTTTCATCAGAGACATTCCCTGAGTTAACGTCAAAGTATCGCCATAAGGGGCCGCAAATTTTTAGGTAATTGACAATAGCGTATCGCGGCAACAAATAAAGGTTCAAAACAACGATGCGTTTGACGTCAATTATTTAATCGAATGATCACCAAAATAAAAATAATTTTACAGTTTTAATTAAAAATAAATGCACGGCTCAGTGTAATAATTTTTAGGTATTTCTTTAGTTGATCGAATTCCCTTTATTATCATTACATACATAAAATACTTATGATAGTTTACTCTCAACATTTTGAGAATTACGCGACCGAAAATATTATTTTGAGCTCTGTTTTACGATTGTTTTATCATGATACTATTTTATTTTTATGAAATATTTTTGAATAAGTATTGTCTTTGAACATTTGAAAATATACAGATTTTTTTTCCTGTCTTGTCAGTAATATTTACTAATTACGGTGTCCTACGTAGAAAAGGTAATCCAGGTAAACAACCAAAAATAAACAGATCACGGGCTGGAAGGACCTTAAAAATACCTAAAACATTTGACGGCACGGTTGGCGCAGTGGTTAAGCGATTGACTGCTGCGCTGCGTGTCGCGGGTTCGATTCCCGCACGGAACAAATATTTGTATGACCTACAATTAGTTGTTCCGGGTCTGGCTGTTGTGAGTTTATATGTATGTAAGCGCACCCACGACACAGGAGAAATTCCTAGTGTGGGGCAACGTTTTAAAAAAAAAAAAAAAAATCAGTGAACCAATAGGTACTCTTGCCTACAAACGGAGCCTTTGTCCATAAAGAAAACAAACACATTCTACTTACGCCAGAAAACATCCTGACGCCTAAAGTTGCCAGAAATCTAATTTTAGACCAACGAGCATAATGAGCCATCTTAATATTAAACGCATGTAAAATGGACGCTCTGTATAAATGTTATGTTTAATTAAATGTATATTCGCGTCCATTACGATCGTCACGGGCTGGTCTTTTGATCCGGTCACACCGAGTCAAGTCGGGCGGCGTAGTTATGTGACAACTGCTGTCATGCTCAATATTTCGTATTAGTGAGAGTAAAATCAGATAGATTTAAGCTGGAGTCACGATTTGGGTTGGGAGTTGTCCAGAAATAAATATCAATGTAAAAAAAAAACCGGTCAAGTGCGTGTCGGGCCACGCGCAGTGTAGGGTTCCGTAGTTTTTATAACAGCCAAGTGCGCATCGTATCCGCTGACTGATAGTTTCGTACGAAATTTTCGAGTCAAATTGGTCGACTATTACTCGTAAACTTGTAAAGCCCATTTAATATAATAATAATAATAATTTATTTATTTCAGACAACTGCAGTCCATATTTTAAAAAAATACATACCTACACACTTAAGTGTCAATTGACTCTAACGAAAATTGGTACCTTAAAGCTTGATAAGTCACGAACGGTTTACTTAATCAAAAAACGGTCTTCCCAAACCCCTAATATTTTTGAAAGACCTATCTAACGATATCCCACAATACGGGAAGGACGAAAAAAAAATTATCATCCCCACTTTACATGTAGGGGAGGTACCCCAAATACTTTTTTTTCTAAATTTTATTTTACCACTTTTTCGGCGTCATTAGGTATATTTATACCAAATTACAATTTTCTAGTACCAACAGTTTTCGAGCTAAGCCGCGGACAGAATTCTTTGTATGTACCTACAGATATAGTCAACAAGGAACGTTAGTTACCCTTTAGTTTCGCCATGTCCGTCAGACGGACATGGCGAAACTATAAGGGTACAAAGAATTTGCACATCATATAACTATTTTTTTTGTTTAGTCTATACCGCTACTGGGCAAAGGCCTCACCCAAGTCCTTCCAGGAACTCTTTTCACGCGCCACCTCGAACCAGCCCTGGCGGCACGCGTCCAGGTCATCTTCCACCCATTGTGTGGAGACTTTGGCCCAACGGTTATCCTGCATGCGGCTGATGTGGCCCGCCCGGTCCCATATTTCTCTTATTATATGTGTGCTACAATCTCGTTGCTAGACAAGCATTGCTTGACGTTCAAAAGCTCCTATTTATAAAATACTTAACTACTTCGCCCAAGTCCGGTCGGAAGTTATCCCAAAGTAACGTACTCAAGCACAAAAATCCTATTCTTTGTCCTTACCCAGCACCCCAATTGCGTAAAACTATCAATCATAATTTGAATCGTACTGCTTATACATTGCGTCATAATATGTTCGAAAAATGAGTCTGATTAACAGCGTAAATAACGCAATGAATGTTGTTGAACTGTCAAAATGAATGACATTGTTACTGATAGTGCGATACGTAATTACCTCGCCTTTGTCTCCTACAATAAAAATCATAATAACATGTTAATGGCTAAACGCACAAACCTCGCGAAGCCAGAAAAAAAAAATACTTCGCTGGTCATGAGTAAATTTTGACTTGAAGTGACGAATTTTGACGTATTTTCAAGTCTACTAAGCCAAGCTAGGAATAACTTTCTTCGTGACGCCGCCGGCAGAATAGTCTACATGGCTCAGTTGCAAAAGAAGAAAAAAAAAAAAACTTTTTTCGTCCACCACCACATGACACTGGCAGAATAGTCGACATCGGTCTTCATTCAAAATGTTTTATATTTATTTATATTTCGCAACTATGTAATAACACACTGCAACGCCATTATATTAGACGCATTACCACCTGTTCAGTCATTAGGGTGTAATTAGAGCAATGATAATCGCTTAGCCACAAGCCGCTACTAAAACTAATTGCGTTAGCGTACTCAAATGCTGTATGCTAATTTTAATTATGTGATAAACGAACGGTGGTCACTGAAAACTTTAGAAAGATTATTTTTTTTTTATTCATAAGTACCTATATCATTTTTTTTTCATTTAAAAAAATATAAATTTTGACATTATATGTTATCAATAATTGGCCACTTTGACATTGTAACTTAATTTTTAATATTTCTACGCCGGCAACGGTAGTGTATGTGAAACTGATTAATATTAAGACCTTAATGTACCATATACTCAGAAATAAATTATTATTATTATTATTATTATTATTTACATAGATCCAGGTATACTGTAGAGGTGGTGAAGGCCGCAGGAATCTGCTGGATGCGGGAAGCACAAAACCGGTCAAAGTGGCGGTGCTTGGGGGAGGCTTATGTCCAGCAGTGGAGGAGGTCTTTCAGCTGAAATAATGATGCCACTCAAAACGCTTAATAGAGACAAATACATAATATGACAGATTGTCACAAAGTTACTGATTATTTATTTATATTTTTTTTCTGCGACATGAGAGACGACTGACTATGGATGGATGATTGTACATAATTATGTAAAGTCAAAGTCAAAGTATTTAATAGTGCGA
This sequence comes from Apamea crenata, assembly GCA_949629185.1. Lineage (NCBI taxonomy): Eukaryota > Metazoa > Arthropoda > Insecta > Lepidoptera > Noctuidae > Apamea > Apamea crenata. The sequence goes on from OX451375.1 coordinate 4,959,942, forward strand.
TTTTCATTTCATTTCATTTATTTATTCACAAACAATTTACATTGTGTTTGAAATCGTTACATATGATTAAAAAAAAATAGCATTCATAATACAAGTAACACATTCAAATAATAACAACATAACTCAATCTTAACTCTACTAAAATTACCTACAATAACATTTTCAATGTCAATGTGAATTTAGAGATTTAAGATTAGAAATAGAAATCATTTAACATAATACAAGTAACACATTTAAAAATTAACAACATAACTCAACTAAAATTACCTACAAGAAAATTATCAATATCAACTCATTAAGAATTTAAGATTAGAAATAGATTTTTGGTGATATAACAGGTCTTACAGATATTTTATAGAAAATAAGAAATTTACCCTTTAATAGGCATACACTATTAATTTAACAATAATATAAATTAAATAAAACATTATATACGATAAAATTCTAATAAGTTAAAAGTCTTCAGATAGGAAATATTTCGTTTTAGATCAAATTTACGTTTTTTTTAAATACAGGATACAATATATTTTGTCAGCAAGAAATTCGTCAATGGAATAGTAGCATTTGTCTATTAAAAAATTATTTAGGGTGCGTTTAAATTGAGTCAAGTTTAAATCGTTTATGTCATTTGGTTTATTAAACATTTTCGGAGCCATGCAAAGTATGCTCTTGTACATAAGGGCGGTTTTTGATCTTGTTAGGCATAATTCATGTCGGTATGTTGGTCTTATAGATCGATAACTTTGCTCTGAAGCTTTTTTAAATAAATCACCGTTATTTTTATGAACATTGCGGTCTCGTAAATGTAAAGACAAGGCAGTATTTTGAAGGAATATAAATGTGGTTTGTAACTTTCTATTGATTTAAGATTGCATATAGACTTATTGCACCTCTTTTGTGCTTTAAAGATATCATGCTTTTCGCATGAATTTGCCCAAAGATCACCACTCGTATCCGGACTTCTGCAGGTCATCAGTTCACCCACGCCTAGTACAGGTTGGTGGATGTCACATACATTCATCAACCCGTACTAGGCCCGTTTGGTGGATTACCGCCCACTCCCTCTCACACAGAGGACGTTTTCTTATTACTTGTTTTAACACTATAAATCTGATCGCTATGTTATTCCAAATGGTTATCTTTTCATCCCAGATCAATTTAAACTTATCTCACAAGTTACAGCATCCTTTGCAATGCAAACTGCATGTTTCGCTCAATGTCACAAACAGCTATATAAAACCTCTTTTATTTACAACTCCGTTTCAGCAACAAATTACCTATAACATACCCCAAGCGAGAATAAACTTTGTACAGTCGAGGTTAAGGTTGGTTTTTGAGGTTTCTTCAAACTAGTTTCAGGGCAGTAAAATATTTTGTTGATTCCGCTTTATTGGGTCGTTGTAACATTATTGAAGTGGAAATGTTTTCGTTTCAATATTTTTAATATAACACGTTTACATTAATACAATGTTTTGCTCTATACGCAACTGCGCTGTAAAGAGTGGTTATGTTAAAGTGTTGACTGATTACACCATTTCGTCGCGCACATATCAAATGTATGCAGCTATCAAGAGATTTTATCGGTGACCTTAGTTTATAAATGAAGTCGAGTCGTTTGTTGTGCATGAAGCATTTATTTATAAACGTAGGAACGAGCGTAGGTACCCTCTGCCTAATCCTCCGGGGAAAACAGGCGTGATATTATGAGTAGTAGTAGTAGTAGTAGATTAGGGGCCATAGGGTTGGTTATTTTCAGTACTTTCTTCTAATTTTGCAACACTGTCAAAACCAAAGAGGTCATTATTCTTGTTGCAAGAATGTTGCAGGTGGCAGCTTGGATCGCAGTCAAAGGTAAAATAAAGCCAAAATTACAATACAAAATAAGCGTCATAAACTCTTGTTCAACTTTCTTAAAATTGCCAGAAAAACTTACTTTTCTTCCGTCTAACAAAGCATGTAAGGTCTTTACAAAATTTTCGTTTCCAATTGATATTATTACGAGTCAAACAAATACCAACTTTATTTCATTAGTGATTAAGTTGATTTCAGAGTGACTAGCATTATTTAAAAAGTCTTAAAAATGTTTGAAGTTGTATCGTAAACTAAACTTTATTGTGTAGGAATTAAAATTATTTTTCCAATAGCTCATATTTTTTGTTTACATGTTTGACAAATAATTGGTGAACGATCTCATACTACGTATTTTATATCTTTTTCATTTGGCTTGTCAGCCAAGTTAGACCAGGGTCGATAATTTTTAAAACTAAAAAAAATAATAGTAGGATGAAACCCATTAGAAAAGGAGGGGAATATCATAAAAACGAAAGGAAAAATAATTTACGGGCGATCTGAGGTCGGGAAGGGGATGGGGGTGAGCTTTTAAGGGTTAAAAACGGTTTTTCTCGATTTCCGGCAAAACTAAAAGTCCTATCGAAAAAAGTCAAATGGCAAAGTTGTAGGTAATAAAAAGATCTAAAACTTTTGTATTAACACTTTTTTCACATAACTTCAAAATTTATATGAAAAATTAAAAAAAACAAGTTTTTGGTTTTTTATTTTTATCTTTTACAAAAATCTTTTTTTTTTTAACGAAATTTGGTGAAAACTTACCTTTTTATGTCCCAAATACGCTGTAATTTATTTTATTAAAAATATTTATTATTTCACCTTATTTTGAATTAATATCGAAAAAGCACCCTCATTTTCAATCGAAAATTCACCCGTCAAAATATCAGCTTTTTTCAAATAGTTGGTATGTTTTCTGTTCGTTGAAATCTCTATTTTCCGATGGTGAAAAAAAAAAATATGTTACTATAGTAAATCTTCTCAGAAAATGCAAAAAATCGAAAAAAACTCGAATTCGAAAACTGATAATCTGAAAAGACAAAATCGAATTATTAATGCCTTCACTATTTTATCGTGAGTATACACCCCCATGAAAAAAAAATATTAAAGAAATAAATGTCAAAATGTATAAAAAATATATTAAAAATCTATAATAAATGTATAAATATATAAAAATATGTATAGTAAATATATTTTTAATAACTAACTTTTGGCTGATTTTCATGTATATTTCATATATTTCAAATATATTTCAGATATATTCAAAATATATTTTTTTTATATTTTTAGCTATGTTTTTTATGTCTTTTAAGATATATTTTGAATGTATCTAAAATATATGAAATATACATGAAAATCAGCCAAAAGTTAGTTATTAAAAATATATTTACTATACATATTTTTATATATTTATACATTTATTATAGATTTTTAATATATTTTTTATACATTTTGACATTTATTTCTTTAATGTTTTTTTTTCATGGGGGTGTATACTCACGATAAAATAGTGAAGGCATTAATAATTCGATTTTGTCTTTTCAGATTATCAGTTTTCGAATTCGAGTTTTTTTCGTTTTATTGCATTTTCTGAGAAGATTTACTATAGTAACATATATTTTTTTTTTCACCATCGGAAAATAGAGATTTCAACGAACAGAAAACATACCAACTTTTTGAAAAAAGCTGATATTTTGACGGGTGAATTTTCGATTGAAAATGAGGGTGTTTTTTCGATATTAATTCAAAATAAGGTGAAATAATAAATATTTTTAATCAAATAAATTACAGCGTATTTGGGACATAAAAAGGTAAGTTTTCACCAAATTTCGTTAAAAAAAAAATTTTTTTGTAAAAGATAAAAATAAAAAACCAAAAACTTGGTTTTTTTAATTTTTCATATAAATTTTGAGGTTATGTGAAAAAAGTGTTAATGCAAAAGTTTTAGATCTTTTTATTACCTACAACTTTGCCATTTGACTTTTTTCGATAGGACTTTTAGTTTTGCCGGAAATCGAGAAAAACCGTTTTTTACCCTTAAAAGCTCACCCCCATCCCCTTCCCGACCTCAGATCGCCCGTAAATTATTTTTCCTTTCATTTTTATAATATTCCCGTCCTTTTCTAATGGGTTTCATCCTACTATTATTTTTTTTCACTTTTTATTATTTTTAAAGGCTTCTACCCTGGTCTAAGTCTGACGCCTAATCTCTTCTAATCTTAAACTAACTTCATGTTTGTCTCGTATTTCATGCATAATAACTGACGTTAACTGTCAGACAACAGACACAACAGAAATATTGTTGGCGGACACCGGTGACCGCGGTGGCAGTCAATGCTTTTAACTGACTCGCAGAGGTTGCATGTAAGCACCAAATAGGTTACAGTCTCTACGCTACCTAGATCAGTCATTTTTAGAAGAACTTAATCAAGATCTGCCCCCTAATTTCGTAACACATTTTCAATCACAATCTGTTTAATTTTGAAGGATATTGCTAATTCATTGCTTCATATGTTCGAAAAATTTGTCTGCTCAACAACGTAAATAACGCAATGAATGTTGTTGAACTGTCAAAATGAAACCCATTGCTACTGTTAGTGTGTTACGCAATTACTGATTACCCCCCCCCCCCCCCCCCCCCTCCGCCTGTTTCAGAAATACTAGGTAGGTATAGCCATAAGGAAGAGACAGTGCTCTAAACTTATATAAAAACCGTACGTTTCTAAAAAAAATACGCCAGTTTAAGACAAGCATGTTCAAATCCATTGTACTCAAAGGAAGCTTGGCTTGGAGTGAATTTATCGGCACTTAAACGTCACAAATCGTCAGTAATTGAGTTTTCAATTCTTTCATAAATTGCCTCCATATTCGCTTTCGACTTACACTCGCGTGTGCGTTTCCACGGTACGAGTAGACAGTTCTTTGCTTGAGTTGGTTAGCCAATAAATTGGGTAGGGATCGTCTAATTTATGCACGCCCCTCCACTTAAAATATACAAACATTTGAAATGTGTAGGTATACCAAACACAGTGCAATTTTAAACTAGACTATATTCTACGTGCTAAGTACAGCCTCTTGTTGAAAAGATAATTACTCTAATCACAACCACAATGAAATTTTATATAGGTATCAATTGGTGTTATTTAGTAAAAAGCCTTTGGATTAGACAAGATTACCTATTCTCTTGATAAAGTTCTCATGTCTTTTTTATCTGCCACAGATGATAGTTCAAGACAGATACACAAGCATATTCAGCCTATAATGTTCCCACTGCTGGGACACAGACCTCCTCACTTTGAAAGAGAGTGGGCTATAAAGCTACCACGTGGGTTAAGTGCGGATTGGTGGATGTCACATGTCTTCGATTTTTTGGTTCTCGGACATGCCGGTTTCCTCACGATGTTTTCCTTCACTGTTATGCGAGCAGTGGTGATGATATTATTTACACAAAGAAAACCGCCTACTTGGTAATTATGACAGTTTTTAAGATGACTTTGTAAGGCCTTCTAATTTATTACAGTCATCATCTTTAAGCCAAGCACAGTACTATATTACGATTGTGAAAATCACATGAAAGCTGTTCTTTTCCAAACAACGACGTTCATTGGAGTCTTAGAGATCAAATCAATGGAAACGTACCGTATCTAAGACTTCATTTAAAAGCTGCATATTTAGGCGAATCCTGAATGAGCTTTAAGCTTTTAAAAAGAATCATAGCGACGGCGGTGTACACCCGAAGGCAAAACTGTATTATTAACAATCGAGAAAATTTGCGTTTGCTTAACATAATTATCTTACCAGAAAAACCCAGCCACACGGTAAACTGAGGTACAAAACTAGTAAATTCCAAACAAATCTTTAGAACAACGGGGTAGTTACGTAACACACTAATAGTAGGAATGGCTTTCATTTTGACAGTTCAGCAACATTCATTGCGTTATTTAAGTCGTTGAGCAGAGAAATTTTTCGAATTTATTTATGAAACAATAGACTAGCAATATCCATTAAAATTAATCAGATTGGGGTTGATATTAGGGTGCAGTTCCAAATACAAAACCTTCATATTATTATACCGGCCATGAGTAAAAATCAAACATACGAACACGAGTCAGTTTCGCCTGCACCTATACACTGCTCGAGCACAGTAAGATCCCGCGTTAAATCCCTACGAGAAAATTGCTTCCGACGATTTGTTCAGACAAAACTTCCCATTTCTGTTCGCCCAATATACATTTACATAATTCACTAATGTATTTTAAAATGTACACTACGCTTTATTTATATTAAAAGTCCTAGATTCTGGCAGTTACATAATATTATTTGAATTGAAGAGCAGTGGTGGCCAAGTGGTAACGCCCGCGACTTACGAGTTGTTGGTCGTAGCCTCGTAGGTTCGAACCCAGATAGGCGCTTTACTTTGTGTACATTATTTCACCACCACTGCTCTCAAAACGGTGAAGGAAAACATCGTGAGGAAGCCGGCCCAGAACCAAAACAAAATCGAAGACATGTGACTTCTACCAACTTGCACTGGGCTGGACTGGGCTGGGGACTGGGCTTACGGCCCACTCCCTCTCACCGAGACGAGGCCTGTGTCTCAGCAGTGGGAACTATTATATGCTGAGTATGTATTTGAATTCCTACTGTAAAATAAAGTAACAACAACAACCGCAAAAGATTTTCGTTAATCGGTTAAATGTGTTAAAAAATGGTGGTGGGTTGTAAATAGGTAACTGATTTGAACAGCAACCCAATTGCGTAACACACAATCAATCGGAATCTGAATAATTTTGAATCAAATTGCTAATCCATTGCTTCATAAGTTCGAAAAATTTGTCTGCTCAACACGTAAATAACGCAATGAATGTTGTTGAACTGTCAAAATGAAACCGATTCCGATTAATCGTGTGTTACGCAATTAGGGTGCTGGAGGTTCTTAGTTGTTAATTAGTTAATTATTAGGATAGGACAATAGAACCAAATACTAAAAAAACACTTTATTCTTACATGTAAAAGGAGATCTTCAAAGTAAGTAAGTTTTGAGTTGAGCTGCATTATTACTGACAAATGCGTGCACTAACTGGACAGGTCCACTCAATCTGTGTGGTTCTTTCCTCAAAAGACCATTTCAGACCCCAATCTACATGGTCTTCACATGATCTGACCAAGATTATGTCTGGACTTTAAAAGAGACTGTGACCTTTGAGTTTGTTTCAGCCTTTCTTCTCAGAGTAGTCAGATAGGAAACGCCGAACTCATCTAGTTCAATGAAATGACGTGTAGCGACGTGTGAAAAATATGACTGACGTGTTAAAGTGTTTGTACTTGAAACCTACTTACAGAAATAAAATCATTTATCATTTACCTATTAGAGTACTTTTCGTTGTCATAGTAATCCCGTTAAATCTTGTTTTCAAATTAACTCTCCTTTTTCATGCGTTTCAGGAATTTTCATATCTGCATAAGAAATCAACAAAAAAAGCAAATAATGATATAAATACGATTAGATAAAACGAATCATGCGCCGGGTCCTTCGGTCCCTATGCAATGTCATCCCTAACACAATTTTCGCCCTTATTAGCCGTCCATCGAAGCGTGTTATTAAAATATAGATCACAGGCTGCTTACCATGACAATGGTGGATTAATTGGATGGGTCGGCGTTGCTATAGTTTAAAGTGACACTTTAATTTAGTCAAGTGTGAAGGTAAATGGGGTATGTGTTTGATACAGAGGTCGTTGGTTTATTTGATATTACGAATTTTTGGGGTTCTTGGTAAATTCTACGAAAATAAATTAAGTATACTTTGTTAGCGATTAATCGCAAAAAAATACCGAGATTTTTACGAGATTCTTAAATGTTAAGTTAACAATATGATTATTATTTAATTCTAGCTAAAACTAACTCAGTATAAAATAAAACTCTGCATTTAATTTTCCTAGAAAAGTACGGAGATTTTATGATTGAAAATTGTAATCTCATTTCTCTTTCCTTTCCACCGCTTTGTCCTCTTTTAGTCGAATTTTAAACCCGTATCACATTACTTGGAACCATAGCAAAAAATCTCTTAGTAGTTTACTAGATTTTAAAGAACTACTTACCACCACAACATAGTCACTTTTAGCAGTATCCATACACATGATATCCCAAAAAAAAAACAATTTAAAAAACCGCGACTACCAGGCGTTCAAAAAATAAAGAAAATCCGTTCCGCTCGCGATGACAAAAGCCAATTCCGCTTTGCCGCCAGTTAAGCTATAACTACCCTCAATATCTCGTTCTACCGTATTAGCTGCTTACTCGGTCGTGTGATTAAAAATTATGCAATCGCGTGCTGCCCGCCACGGCGGACGGACGCGTCGCGTGCTCCTATTGTTGCTTTAAAAGCTATTTAAAACGATAATTATGGGTCAAGAGCTGAGGTTTTAAATTGTTTTAGAGGAATTTAGTTGGATTAAAATATTTGGATTTGACTTTGGGAATCCTTAGTGGCAGAACTGTCGCATTAAGGTACCAGTTTTATTGTAAACCTGAAATTGGTTTGCGAAGGTTTTCTTCCATTGTTTGGTCTTTAGATCCGCATATCGGCTCGCGCATATCAATATCTGTCTCAGTGAGTTTAAAAACCTGAAAATATTAATCAAGGTAGATTTTATAGGTGTGGAAAAGGGAGAGCCCTTTGCCCTGCAGTGGGACAATACAGGCTAGATAGATAGATAGCCAAATTGACTTTCTAGCAATTTCATAATCAAGATTACAATTCACATATCTAATAACTATCCAAAAATACCATTAAACTCCACAAAGGTCTGATTCACATATTTTAAAAGCAAAGAATTTAACGTACTTACCATATCACATTGAGACGCTATCCAAGTTGGTCGTGCGGGTGTTCAGCCGTGAAATGGGTCCCTCTTAGCGTATATCGATTTAGGGGTTTGTACCCTCTCCTCAATGGAATTAATAGACTTGCCGCAGCGTTGGATGACAACGCATTCAGATTCCGTGTTCTGAAAGCGGTTGATACTTTGTGAAGCTGTGCCTGTATTGATTTGGATGTTCGAATGGTAATGATGTTGCAGTAACGGAGATGTGTTGTAAGGATGAATTGGAGAAAGGAATTAGAACAGGAATTTCTCAGTACCACGGAGTTTGGATGCCTGTCCGGTTTTTGATCATAGACTACTTATAAAGAGACTAGACTTACTTAAGTCATTTTTGTGGATAAATACGGGAGTACTATACACTACTACTTTCAGGGATTTCAGATTTTATATATAATAGATTATATACCAAAGATAAGACAATTTTTTACAACATTTTGTAAAGCTTATTACTTATTCATAAAGTTAATTTCACAGCTGACATTTGTTACAATAAATCCAAAAACCTACTTGTATCAATACCACCGCGATAAACTGTGTGTAAGAGAGTAGGTGCACGTCTTCGAAACCACCTTAATTTCTAAGATATAAAAGTGAAAATAGATTTGGTCCCGTGTTGGGCGCCATTTATGTCTGTAAAAGGCGACTGTAAGTACAACATACGCCTCTTCATGTAAGTATGTAAGTTTGATTGTAAAATGGTTACAAAAGTATGTAAGTTTGATTGTAAAATGGTTACACAAGTAAATGGTGGATCTTTTAAGGGTTTTAAGTAATTTTGGATGTTAAGTTACACTTGAGAATACGTAAATTTCTTGTCTTTGTTTTAAGCTAATGATATTTTTTTTTTTGACATCCGCATTCATACCATGTTATGAAAATAAACATATCTCAATTTCCGCAACCTTCACTTTGGTATGCAATAAAGGGTACCTAATATGTATATTTATAATACGACAACCCTTAATAATCTCCGATCTAACTTCGACTCCAATCTGATACCTGATCGATGCCAAGTATCGTGCAACTCCCCAACTCCTGAACTCCGCTGAAGACTGAAGAAACAATCCAATTAAAACGAACTTGTTAACAAGCTGTGCTGAACAATGTGACTTGGTATGCTTTGATTTTGGATGCTAACTCCTAATTAATATCGAGGTTACCACTGGGCCACCACTGCAGGAGTTTGATATTTAAAGAAAATTTCGTTTTCCGCTGAATTTTGTAAAGCATTTATAAGATAAATTAACCTATTTTTAATAAAACTAATTGGTTAGAAAAAATATTTATTCTTGGTTTAATTACTAAGAAAATTAAGTTTAGTTCTGAGAAAAGCACAATTGTAAAGAAAAACTAACTACTCGGTGGAACAAAATGATTAATAATTTGGTGAAAATACTAAAAGTATTGAACTTTTTAAAATAACTTAAACCACTCAATGCTAAAATCCAACTTAAAAAAAAATTCTTCTTTTAATAATTTTCTGCCAAAACTTCGGCCAAAACTCGTGAAAGCTCCAAAAATCGGGCTATATTGCCGGGCGAGTCGGTTGTCTGGCAATCGGTGCAGGCTTTGTGATGCAGATAACCTTAATCCCTGTCTGTCGGCTGCGTGTCAACACCAACCGCAGGCGGGCGATGGGAACGAGGGGATGTGACTAATAGATAGCCATGGATATTTTTTGAAGAACAATCAGATTTTGGCGGTGAGGATGCGAGGTAACTGTAGGAATAAAAATATGATAATACAACGAGACTGAGAATTTGTGGCTTTTGACTAATTTAGATGAGGTATGTGTGTATTTTATGTTTATTTTATAATATGCGTATTAGGTATTTGTGCAGAATAAACAGTTTTTCTTTCTTTCTTTTCAGAATGTAAATATTTCACAGTTTCAATCAATAGATACGAGTACTTTGGAATATATGCGCTTTTTAAATTCAATAATTATTAATTTATTCAGTTATCGCATATTGTTTTCTTACTTACCTTACCTTTGTTATCATTGTTCCTCTCAACCAAAGCACCTGCCTCTTCACGACCCTTGGTTGACTGGTAGAGAATGCCCAAGGCATTAAGTCTGCCTTTGTACCTTTTTATGCGAAAAGTTTAAATAAATAAAGGACCATGGGGTCCGAGTGCCCACTTAGTATTGGCCGAGACATCGCCAAGCGGTTGGTTGGTGGACTCTTCACGGGACCGGTGGGCTGGCCTATTTTTTGGTAAAAGAATCAGCATTGCCATACAACGTAGCAATGCTGCCAGCCTTTTGGACACGTATCCTATTGACAGCGATGCGGACGAATTTAACCTTTGATTATTTCCCCTCCGTTTTGTATACTTGTACATATTATTATTATTCCAATAAATAAATAACAAATAATTATTCGAAAATGTTTCCTAATCTTTGCAAAAACCTCGCTTCTTCTTCTCCGCTCTTCTAATACCGAACGCATCACCACTAACCTCATCGTTTCCAAGCGCCAAGCAACAGTGCGAAAGGATTATGAAGGGCTGAGATAGCAATTTGCGGCGTACTTAATTACAAGATAAATTACTATGTAAATTAATAGCCTGTTCTGCTCCACGGTGGGTAAATATCGCGTCGGTTTGAATATCCCGACTCCGAGCACTTCCGACTATATTTCGACGACGAATTCTAGCATTTCTAGCTGTTGTTTCGGAGAATTTCATGTAAGTACTCGTACTGTTAAAACTAGATAGGACTGCGTTGCGTAGCTGTAAGATAAATTGATGTTTCATGTTTTTTGTATGGACGTAGTTGTTACTTGGACTCCTGTAATAAAAATTGGCTCTGGCTAGGCGGAGCGACGATCACCGAAGGTGCATGGGTGGTAGCAGATGAGAGTTGCCGAAAATCGAGTTGAATGGCGTGCAATAGGAGAGGCCTAAGTATGCCCAGCAGGGGACTAGGGCTATAGGCTGATGATGATGATGATAAATAAAGGTTGGTCCTTGGTTGCTCTGGACAGAGAGAGATAGAAAGAGAGTAGGGAGGCTTTTGCCCAGCAGTGGAACATTAATGGCTAATAATAGTAATAATGTAGTTATTAATTGGTCAGTCTTTCCGTTATGGCAAAAAAGAAAATGCAACTTTATACCCTATTTTAAAAAACGATGCCCAGATTTCCAAACCAGGTTAATTTGGGCATGCCATTTTTAGACAATAATTCTAATAAAAACGCAATTAAAATAAAGGGAAGACATCAACAATTAGAAAAGTTTGCTGTAATAAATTAAAGCTACATCTAGGCATGACAAAAAAAGAAAATGCAACTTCATAGCCCATTTTAAAAAAGGATGCCCAGATTTCAGACTCAGGTTAGGCAGGCATGCCGTTTTTAGACTATAATTCTAATAAAAAATGCAATTAAAATTAAGTGAAGACACCAACAGTTAGAAAAGCTTGCAGTAATAAATTAAAGCTCTAGAGATCAAATGCAAACAGTTAAATAGAACATTTAATTCACAATCTATCACAAGTAGTAATTAATCAAACCATTATTTGCAAAGGACATCATTTCCACCCTCACATTCAATAACTACTTAAAGGGGAGGAAACAAGACCAATTACAAAAATTATATTTGCACAATACCCCGCATAAAGAACAATGTGTTTGTTCATCTAATATTAATAAAGATTTGATTCTGATTCCGCTATCGGCCGCCATGTTTGTTTAGCTGTCAAACTTCGTGTGCACGGCGCATGCGTGCCACGTGTCGTTCAAATAGAGTAACGTTTTAATCTAATAGGCCTAAGATTGCATGTTATAATGCCAAGGGGCGAAAAAACAGGATTCTGTTGATTTTATGCGGATTCATCTTTATTAAAAATAACTTTCTGTTATGATTTTGATGAGTTCTCACGTTTTGTGATGACCGTATCAATGAGCGTGGGAGCTTGTGTTTAAAACTGGGATGTAGTTTATTTTTTTAAATAAGTTTTTTAAATGAATCCGATTTTGATAACTTTACCTTTTTAGGAAGTGGGTCCTTTTACTTGCCTTGAGGTGTTCCAAAAACCTTAATGAATCTTTCTCTGCATTCAAGGCAGTCAACACTTACATCAGAAACTTTATATGGTACAGTACAGACGCCAGCAGTTCGAGCTACCCAAAGCTGTCAAATTTTCCCAATCAACCTTAAACCGTAATGCTTTAGCGATAAAGTTGAAAATATGTTAAAGAAATTTGACAGATTTGTAGTAGCTTGATGTGCTGGCGTCTGTACCACTAACTACTTGTTATTCTATTTTTTTTTTTTTCTGTCTGGGCAATTAGATTGACGGAAACACATTTCTGCACTATAACATCTGCCTCGCCGAAGGCTGGTCTCCGCTGAAATTGGTCGCCATGGCTGAAATTATGTGTTTTTTATTTATTTAGCCTACGCTGTCCCAGTGCTGAGCAAAGGCCTCACCCAAATCCTTCCAGGCATTCTTTTCTTGAGCCACCTCAATCCAACCCTGGCGGTACGCATCTAGGTCGTATCGCTACCTTTTCCTGGGCCGGCCTCGGCGGCGCCGTCCATCCTCAGGCACCCACCGTGTGGAGACTACTTATTGCCCAGCGATCACTGTGCATGTGGCCGACATGACCTTTAATATTCAGTCTTTATTTTTTTTAATTCTATTTGTTTTCACAATGTGAGAAAGAATCAAGTAGTGGTATTATTTACTACATTTTGAACTGTCAAAAACTTTACATACCTAATCCCAAGAAAAAAAACAGAGTACCATCGATCTATGGAAGCCAATTACATGAACAATGGTTGTAAAATAATACCCACAAACTGACACCACAGATGAAAACGTTATAACAGATTATTATCATGGCAACACTGTGGGGCGATGCGTCGATAGAAGATATCAAATCACAATTTTGGCCGAGATTACGTCGACAGATCGACGTCGCTTGTTTATTTGATTAGGACGCTTTTTATCGATGCATCTCCCCTAAACAATTTTTGTTTTGTTTGTTTGCGGACGAAATTATTATTGTGGCCGCGAGATATGAATGTGATGCGACACTGGGCCGTCGTATTATTTTCGTATTTGGTGGTGTGGTTTTGATGGTACTAAGCTAAGGGCTGATTGAATAAAATTGACTATTCTCAGAATAAGACTTATTCCAGGTATAAAAGTTTGTTGTAATGCGCCCTTATTATCTTAAAAGTTGTACCTACATGGCAAGGAGGTCGACAAAGTTGGTTAAAGGTCATCAGAAAAGTATTACAATCGTCCTGTGTCTTTAAATAATCTTAAACAAGTGAATCTAATAAGAGCATGTTAAACCAGCACTCTGCAGAGTGCAAAAGGACCCACCACTAGGTTAAAAATCTACGTTTCTACGTAATTCTGTCTTAGTGGTCATGTCACCTATATACGAGTACTTAAAGCTAAGTTACACTGAGCTGAAATAAATGCTGGGAAACAAGTTTTTTGTGTAAAAAAACCGCTGTTAACTGTATAGTGCGTATTGTAACGCACATCACAAGAATTTTTGCTCAGAGTGGAGGGAGAAAAGCAAAACTATAGGGGCATTTATTGCTTACCGAGTTTGTGTAACAATAATTTATTGCACCTGCAAAACCAGCCAATGATAAACAAAATGAAAAAATACTATCTGTCAACTTGACAGCCAATTTAAAACAACAACCGGTTGCCTATTAGCGCGCAATTAAAGGCTGCGTTCGCAATTTAAATCGGGAGCTATTGTTCGCGCCCTCCGTTAATTCGACAGTTTGGGTGCGTTCCGCGCTGCACTTGCCCGATAGCTATGACATTCTCTTTAAAACATAATGGAATAAAGAAACAGTAAACTGGCCTCCCTTGTTGGGGGAACACTTCGTTATCCGACTGATAGTTGGACGGAATAGTATTGATACTGGCAGTTTGAGTGTAACTTTTATTATTATTTAAGGCTAAGATCCCAATGACTTGTTTTCACACCGGTGCACGGCGGTAAAGGTCTGCTGTTCAATCTCGCCTTATGGAAACGATGAATGAATTATATTAATAAATTATATGGATGAAAATTTCTGATTAATAAATTGATGTATTAAAAAAGTTCCCGTTAGGTTAGTAAACTGTTAAACGATGGATGAGCTGGCTAATTAATTAAATTCAATCAGTATGTAGCCTGTAGCAGAATGTGCGGTGGAAGCGATATTAAAATTAGCATAATCTTACTTCGTGCGAGCACTAATTAAAATAATGCCCTCGGATTAGCATAGAAAACCAATCCTTTACTTTTGGTATGTTTATCGGGACTTTTAACGTTTTTAGCTTTTTGAAGTATAGTAAACTCATCTAATTCTGTGACTCGCTTAATTCGGTGATATTTGGTTTGAGCGCTATCATAGGGCTATACGAGTGAAATTAATGGTTTGAAATACAACCTTAAGCCTCTGTGATAAAGTTCAAATTCAAAACCAAATATCACCGAATTAGGCGAGTCACAGAATTAGATGAGTTCACCCTAAACTTTCTTAGAAAGAAGAACGTGAACATTTCGTGAAAGAATTACGCGTCACGTTTAGGCACATTTCGTTACATTATAGAGAAAAAAGATTTAACTCTCTCTGTCTCTCACACTAAATATCTCTTATTTTACCTATATTTTCTTAGAAGTTTCACTCCCGTCACATGTACGGTGCTGCAGATTTTTCTTTTTTATTACATAGGTATCTATTTATTCTATCCATCCAAATAACTGACAAATAATCAAGAAGGTACAACCAAAGTATACGCTAAAACCCATAGGTAGCACCATTCATAACGAATCACCGTACAAAATGATATTATTTGTAACATAATCCGCGAACAACTACGGCACGAGATTGATATTACGCTAGGGTGATATCGACATTAATTTATATGGATACGGTTTAAAAATGTATAATGGGTGGGTCGCCGACACTAATAAAGTCCCTCGGGGCCGCCATGTTGCCAGCGACACTTTTTGGCGCGAAATAAAATACATATTTCACTAGAAAATCGTGTAAGCAATTTTATAAGTTAATTCATTTATTGGCACTGGCCGATATGTTCAAAATTCTGTGACAAATATTTTGACAGGCAACACGGCTTTTGGCGCGATTTGTTCGGATGCGTTCGCGTATGATTGATCGGCTAATTGCGGAGGATGACGCGTGAAGACGCGTGCAATAACATTTATATCTCATTACACAGTACTTATTTCTTTGCACAAGTTTTATTCACACGAGAAAAAGACGAGCCAATTTTTTTTCGAAAAAATGTAATAACGGATTGATTCAGGGTAAAGTCATCATCGGTTTCCACTCCTACCGGATGCAGCTAAGTACCAGTATTTTACATGGAGCGACTGCCTATCTGACCTCCACAACCCAGTTACTGGGTAATACGAAACCCTTTGGTAAGACTGGTTGTCAGACTTTCGGGCTTCTGATGACCCGTAACGAACGTCATAGTTAAAATACGTAAATAAAATACGTAAAGAACCGTCGGAGTTTTGGACATTTGTTAAGAACCAACGGAACGATAAACAACCGAACTATGAATACTTATATAACGGTAAGACAGTATCGGGGCAAACTGCTGCAGACGCTTTCGCAGAGTATTTCGCATCGGTCTTCCTCAAAGACATTCCTATTTTAGACCCGGAGGGTATTAATATAGATACGGGCCCAGCTCCAGACTCGTTCCGTGTTACTGTCGATCCTATAAACTCTTCGGATTTCAGACGCATCCTAAAGCGAATAAAACCCTTTTTTTCATCAGGTCCAGATGATATCCCACCATTCATTGTAAAAGATTGCGCTTCAGTATTAGAAACACCCCTGCTCCATATATACAATTTGTCTATAACAACCAGCACCTACCCGTCCCGCTGGAAGTCTTCTAGGGTCACGCCAGTCCCAAAGAGTTCGCTTAAACACAAAATAGATGAATACAGACCAATCGCTGTTCCTTCCGTGTTTGGAAAAATTCTTGAAACCCTACTGGCCAGCCACATAAGCTCACAAATTAAAATACGCCTGAATGACGCTCAACACGGATTCAGAGTCGGTCGATCTACTGCCACCAATCATATTAACTTTGTAAACTATACACATTCCCAATTAGACATAGGGCGGCAGGTAGATACGGCCTATTTTGATATACAGAAAGCGTTCGATAGGGTCGATAATGATGTGCTCCTAAGCAAACTTTCAGCAATAGGTTTTACACCGAAATCTCTTAAACTCTTTTCTAGTTACTTAGGTGATCGTAAGCAATACGTCCAGCTCGCTGGGTACAAATCTCGGCCCTATTACACTAGATCTGGTGTGAGCCAAGGAAGTACTCTCGGGCCTATTCTATTCCTAATCATGGTCAATGATCTACCTCAGGCCATCAAAAGCGCGAAGTGTCTGATGTTTGCCGACGACCTTAAATTATACATAGGTGTGGGGTCGGTAAGTGACTGCGAAGTTCTCCAGAACGACATATCCAAAGTTATTGAGTGGAGCGTCAGGAATCATCTACAATTTAACGAAAAAAAGTGCCGCGTCATGACTTATTCCAGAAGTAATACCCCCATTCAACACAGTTATCAAATGCTGGGCAATACGCTGGCAAGAGTCCACGAGTTTCGAGATCTCGGCGTGACATTTGACCCTCGCCTCAATTTTAGGGAACATATCGTGTCTATGACGAAAGCCACTAACAGAACCCTCGGTTTTATTATGCGTCAAACGTACAAGTTTCAGGACTGTAGGCCGGCAATCATGCTATATAACGCGTACGTTCGCAGCCGGTTAGAGTACAATGCTCTAATATGGGACCCGTACGAGGCCAAGTACAAACTTTTGGTAGAAAAGATACACAAAAAATTCTGCCGATACATATACAAGAAGAAGTACGGGTACTACCCACTTCTTTATCCCTCGCTTTTTGTAACGGGTATGCTCGGACTTGACACTTTAGAGTTGAGAAGGAGCTTGCAGGCAATTATACACTTTTACCATTTACTCAATAACAAAATCGACAATCCTTCAGCACTGATGGATGTAAGCCTAAACGTCCCTACGGGAGCGATGAGGGGTGCGGGGGAGCGCGGTTTGCGTCGGAGGCGGCCTCTGCTTGCAGCGGCCGGTTCCCGCACCCGTGCCGCAAGAAATGCAACCACACAGCGTACTCTTGCGCTCCTCAACTCGATCTTATTAAGTCAAGATGTGGACCTGTTCACTGACAGGCTGAACAAAATTGTATCCGCGACAAGGGTCCACCTCACACACTGTCATACTAGCACAAGTTAAGGCGACGATAACACACCTTTGTGGATTTTAAACTGGGAGTTCACATCTATTTTTCATTGTTTTCATCTAGTTTATATTGTATAGTGCAAAAAAGGGCTATTTTTATAAAACCTTCACCACTTTATAGATAATTTAATTGTTTATCTTTTTAGAATAAGTGTTTTACATAACTAGGCTAAGCTGTATTTACTTTATGTTAGTAGCTAAGCATTAGTATTAAATCATAATAATACCTATGTATATTGCTAATTGTAACTTGTTTGTAGACGCCTTGGGTTGACCTGTTAAGTCTACAAAATAAATCTAATAAATAAATAAATATGAGATAGTTCCACGAAAATTCAGGGCAGTCTAATTTAAATAAAATACAACCGAAATATAGATAGAGTCATAAATTAAATGTCACAAAGCTAATAATTTATAATCGAATAGCTATGTCAAATCGTAATAGTCATTAATAAAGGGGATTATGCAAATTAGTTAGATTTGAATCACGTGTCCGTGTACAAATGAAATGTTAAATAATTGTTAAATAGCGTGTAAACATGCGCCGGTTCCTTTGTATTCTAAACTAGACAAACAGGGATAATTTTATAATTTCACTTCGGACGCCATACTTCTCCATTCAGAGTCAACTGCGTGTAAAATTTAAATAAACGATTTAGCGCTAATGCACGTTAATGCTCGTTCGAATTTTGCATTTTGACATCGCTGACGTCGCGGTTTCGACGTCTTTATTCAAATTTCGAATAATGAGAGATCGGTCACGCGCCAATGAACGCATTCATATTTAAAGTCCGCTCGCAAACGTGTCTGATAAACTACAAGTTATAGTATCAATTAATTAATTTTGCAGTTGCATGTGACAAATTATCTTTTAATTGGCGAGTTTGACGTGATTTATTGTTGAATTTAACGCAAGTTTGCGTAGAGCATTATGATATTAAAGTTCTGTATGCACACTTGCAGGCTTAGCTTAAACAGACTAACACTGTTTGTGTAAATACATAAACTAAGTACACAATAATACACACATCATCATCCGTTCTACGGCTAATATGGCCGGACCATTGCCACTTCAGCTTGCTTATTCTGTGAGCTATGTCTCAACTACTTCAAGTTACTAAAATACCAATGGTAATTGACCCCAGACAAAAACATCAAATTATTGTTTTGTTTATTGATATCGATATTATCACGTCAGCGGAGTTTCGCTAGCTAATTTAATTTGACCCTGTATTTATTACTAAGATTTACCTTTTTTTGTTACTACGCGAAAATGTTGCCATAAAATAAATCAGCTACCTCACACAATACCAGTATCAAATTAACGTAAACCCCCCAAAATATATACCAGACAACTATACCGTCTAATTACCCCACACAAGAGGCAAAAACAACACCTACCGTCCCAAACTGGCAATAAATCAAGAAAAGTAAAATATCTATCCTTTGGGAGCGCTCGAAATTGTCAGATGACATAATAGGGTCCTTTATCGCGCGATGTCGCGATAACGACCGCGACTAGTGACGATCTGTGTACACTATTATGTTTTTTGAAAAAGAGTGGGTGGTGTCCTTTGATAATTTGGGATGGGATGAAATATTGACGTTGTTGTTCTTTAGGGAAATAAAAGCGATCTTTTGGTTGATTGTGAATGTTTGTTACCTCTAATTCATTTATTATAAGCAAAACACAGCACACCGTGATCGTGAAAACATCGTGAGGAAACCGGCATGTCCTAGAACCAAAAATTCGACGACATGTGACAACATTTACCAACCCGCACTGGGCCCGCGTGCTACATTACGGCCCTTTCCCTCTCACCGAGAGGAGGCCTGTGTCCCAGCAGTGGGATGGGAACATGAGCTGATTATGATTGAAATAAAACAAGGGTACAGAATCATAGGGCATCAAAAAATTCGTCCGCAGCAATGTCAGCGGCAAAAGTGCCCAAAACGCTGACACCATTTCCACGTTGTATGGCGATGCTGATTATTTGGCTAACCCTCTAGTCACGTGAAAAGTCTGCGTACCAGTATTTTACATGGAGTGACCTCTGACGCCTATCTGACCTCCATAATCGAATGACTGGGTTACACGATACCCCTTGGTAAGCCTGGTTATCAGGGTTTCGAGCTTCTGACGAACCGTAATGACAGTCGAAGATCCACGTACGACAGCCGGGAACAACGGTCTTACGTGCTTTCCGAGGCACGGAGGGGTCTTGGTATGTACAAATGGTCACCCATCTACAGACCAACCTCAGCAAGCGTAGCTTAACCTGATCGATCGACCCGTGCGGCTGTTATTTCCAGCCACCAGCTCGCCTAAATTAACACAATTCGGTTTGCTTGAAATATTTCCTATCCTCTCCCGGGCTTAGGAAAGCCATCGCTCCAAGAAGACATAAGCCATTGCTGCTGAGACATCATCACCTAGCCTTTTCCCAACTATGTTGGGGTCGGCTTCCAGTCTAACCGGATGCAGCGAGATACCAGTATATTAGCATTGCTTACCAAAAAAATGTTAACATCACAAAACCCCCTACCCTTACAACAATGCAACTTAAAACCACAAAACATCTTCATTCTACAAAAAAAAAAACATCAAATTAAAGAGATCTCATTACACAGCAGAGCCGACACGTGTCCATCTACTTTACCCCCCGCGCTACTCGCCAGTCGCCATTAAGACTCCCTCAGGATTAGCGGAATCAATGAGCTGCTCGCCATGCTACATCCCCTTGTGGAGCTGTGCCCGCGTTAAGGACAGGGAGTTTAAACCTAAATGATGGGATGGACAATGAATGGCGATACTAAAAGAAAATGGGAATAATGAAATCTACATATCAGACATTACATTAAGAAAATACTATTCAGAAGAATTATCTGTGAACTTGTTTCTGTCTATTATGGGCGTATGTATCCTGCAAGCATTCCGAAACTTATATACTACATAAATTAGATGGTCCAAAAAAATTGGAATGAACAAAAAAGTGCTATTCTTCGTCCCACTTAAAGATAGGGGCTTTTTAGGTAACGTCCGTGATCTTGGTTTTGGCGCACAGTGTTATGTTCCTTATGCGGTCCGAAATTCGAAGCCCTAGGATACTGTGCTCCATGGCTCGCTTGCAAACTTCGAGTTTGTACTACACAAAACCTCTGCTGAAGTGACAAAGACCAGGTTTTAGCACTATAATATGTTGCTACACATAATATTCGTAATTTTCCTTTTCATAGTATTTCCAAAAACAAAATGTCTGCTGTATGGGTACTTAGGTACTGAACACTTGCTTACTTATACTTACTTACACATAAAATTATTCTCGTGTCCTTAGTTCTGAAAACCACTTCTTAACTTTTTCTTATACAAGACTTAGGGCGAACTCTACCAAACTTTCATACCTAAATAAGACGTATCCTGAGAATCAATTTTGAATTTTTGACAGTTTTTCTAGACTACAACTGACAGACGTCAATTTTATTCCACAGATAAAAGGTATCTGACTTCGGTGAAATCAGTCCTTAATGTAAAAAAAAAATAATGAGCATTGTTTTCCATCCACGCATCACAACGATCAAACTTAGACAATACAATACTCCCTGTTGGTACTTAGCATGTCCACCATCAAAAGGGTCGAATCACATGACATTAACAACAGTACCAACACGAGGGGTCCACATCCGAATGCACAATGGTGACAACATTGATTTATGTGGGGTCCACCTGTTTGAGCTGATTATTTCTTGTGTTGCTACATTGATATCATGTTTCTTTTATAATTGGCTATCAAAGACTTTCCACTTACTGCCCGTGATTATAGAACTTTAATTTCAATGATGTCTGGAACGAGCATTGACCACCAGAGGGGCAATTCCTGTATATTTAGGGACGATCTCATTCTTATCCTAGTCTTAATCTGTCAAAAATACCTACACTTAATTTAGCTACATTGCTGACAAGTTTTTGACATTGATTGGCGCTTTGAGATTGCAATTAGATTTTGAACGTTATGTCCGTACGTCGTGTCCCTTGACCCTGTCTGTAACTGTACGAAATGATGTCTAGATTCCTCCTTTCCTAGAAACCAGTCTTTAGATACGTTCAGTGTTTTACTATTAGCTTGGGCAGGACCCTTTTTTGTCTTATGGCCGATTCCTATAATTTACGGACCGTTATTGGTTAAAATTAAGACTCCTGTATCTTTACCAATAATGAAGCAAAGACCTCATAGCTTTGGATAAACCCTAGTCTACTATGCAAATCTATGGTAGTAGATGTCACAGGTCAAACTAGCCTACTGATCTGTTTATATGCCCAGTTTGATAGTAA
Source organism: Apamea crenata (assembly GCA_949629185.1). NCBI lineage: Eukaryota > Metazoa > Arthropoda > Insecta > Lepidoptera > Noctuidae > Apamea > Apamea crenata. Next base: position 4,982,310 of record OX451375.1, read on the forward strand.
AAAATGCTACCGTTCGTAAGCAAAACGATTCGTTTTTGTTTATAGGAACCGAGCATAAACTAAAATACCGATTGACCTAACGTCCAGGCACCTAGGTATATAAGTAGGTCATTCTTGACTTTCTTCTCCATAGAGACTTACTACACTTTAGAATGGGCTCCTTTATAATTCAAAACTATCTACCTGTCATAGGTTTAATTGAAATAAAGTCAACTCAAACTCAAAGCATTTACAGCATTGAGTGTAAGTTCGAGTTGGCTTTATGAGTACCTATCTATTTTTATAAGATCCTCTTAGTACATGTACTTAAAAAAAAGGGAATAAACAAACAAAATATTGCCTCAAACATCCTCATATTCCCAATTGGTGAAAACCTCATTTGACACTGATACTCGTATAATAGAATCACATTATGCGGCTAGGGTGGGGCCCCTAGGGACGCGACAACATCGATTCCACGATAGTCAAGTCGAATAGTCGAATTACTATTCGATTCTGGCAACGATCCGTATCGAGTGTTTGTTCAGTCCATGGTAAAGGAGTGTAATTGAAGATGCTGGCTTTTATTTGGTTTGTTGTTGGTTGTTTGGACAGGGAAATTGGTTTTTAAACAGGCTTGGATGACCGTGTCAATAGAGCGGAGAAAAGTCGGGTGGAATCAGTAGCAAGCTTTTAAGAGATGTGGTATGTTTTATTAAACTTACTTCTTAAGCTCTAGAAAACTAGCTTAGCTAGCTTTGCAGCAGAAATCTGTTGCTTGTTTCAAATTTTGCAGGTTTGCCGCAGAACGAACGATACGAGACGATACGAACAGATTCTGATGGTTTTTCTGCGACTTCTCTAGCTCCGGTTAACAGAAGGTTGACGAAAAATTGACATGGTAACTTATTTTTCAATTTTTAGTTTTTGACTTATTAAACTAAATTGTATGTCCCTAATAATTGTGTAAGAATTAATGTAAAATGAGGTTGACTAAAACAGCCAATTATTAATTTATTATTATTCTTTATAATATAAATATTGTACACCCCATGGGTATGTTACAGTGATTCATTAATACTATTGTAAGATCTGTCTATTTACCTGTGACAAACAATAAATAAATGAATGAACGAAAGAAACCATTCATACCCTACGAACTGGCGACGCTGAGTTTATTGGCAGATGTACTATTACGCTACGATTAAGTTGAAGAAAAGTGGATCAAAAATTGCAACAAAAAAAAGTAACGATCCGTGATTGGTTGGTTACACACACTGTATGCATTACCCGAAAGTACAAACGGATAACGAACGGGAAGACGTTTAAATAAATCACCTCAGATCTAAACCCATCACCTACCTAGCCTTTTCCCAGCTATGTTGGGGTCGGCTTCCGTCTAACCGGATGAAGCTGAATACCAGTATTTTACATGGAGCGACTTCCTATCTGAGCTCCACAACCCAATTACTGGTAATACAATACCCCTTGGTAAGACTGGTTGTCAGATTTTCGGGCTTCTGACGACCCGTAACGACTGTCAAAGATCCACGAATGACAGCCGGGACCAACGGCTTAATGGGCTTTCCGAGACACGGAGGGGTCTTGGTATGTAAAGATGGTAACCCATCAACGGACCAACCACGGCAAGCATAGCTTATCCTGATCGATCAACCCGTCGAGCGTTTTTTACTAAACTAAAATAAAAAAAATCTGTTCCTACTCGTCCCCTCTAATTAAAATTCATCCCACTTAGCACACTTATAAACAGTACTAAAAAGAAGTCCAATAAATCGATAAACTAAATACAATTAACTACCTATAGTTACATACATGCCTACTTACTGGACAGATTTAAGCAAAAGATGCAAGGGGTCCAGCGAAGGGGTCTATCGAAGGGGTCCTGGTGAAACGTTAATCGAATCTGGACCTAATGGGATTTCTTTCTTGAGGGGCACATCGCTAAAGGATTAATTTATATCAATTTAAATGGGAGCTGTGTATACAGGGTGCGGGTATTGTTGGGGGAGTTTTTATTTGGAATTTTTGGGATGATTTTTGGGAGAGAATTTTGTAGTGACTGTGTAGAATTTTGTTAAATTAATTGTACTAGACTTTTATGCAAGCTACTAGCAGCGCCCCGCCGTTTTACCTGCATAAGTTTCAATCCCGTAGGAATATCGAGATAAAAATTACTTTAAATGTTAATCCTGGTTATAAACTATCTGTGTGCCAAATTTCATCCAAATCCGTTTCGTAGTTTTTGCGTGAATTAGTAATAAACCTCATCCATCCATCCTCACAAACTTTCGCGTTTATAATATTAGTAGGATAGGATAGGATTTACTGAATCTTGACATTACTTGATTATTAAAATCACTGGTAAGTCTCGAATGTGGAACAGTTCCAATAGAGGCCCAATTTTTGTCCCATATACATCTTAGTGCTGATTGATTTGACATTAAATAATAATAACACGTATTCTTTGACTCTCGCGTAGGTACTAAAAGACCCATAGTGAACAGTGAACCTATCATATTTTGATTGCACTGAATTCACACTCATTTTTGACGTACCTATTTATACTTTATCACCGTGGAAACTTATAACATTTAACTTGTGTGTAAGTAAAGTGAGCTTGAAGTGAGCTGTCAAAAGTGTCAATCCCTAATATCAGAAAGAATGCCCGCTGACTTCGAGCTCACTTCCCCTAAATTTTCACGGTGATATTTTTAGTTTTTAGTTAATAGTTCGGCAGGTGGAATGACAACTCACTTCACCTAAGTTTTTACAGAATAGACCAGCAGCTTTATCATAAGAACCAATCACCTCTCCCAATTTCCCCACAATTTTTCACCGCACATTTAGCGAGCAACCTGTATACAGCCGCTCCGGGGAAGGTCTAATCCGCAGCGTTTGTTTGTGTCCCCGGTAATGTATGTGAGAGCGGGCGCATGCCGACAAATTAAAAACATATCCTGGACTATCGTCGATACGATATTGTTGGAGAAATATCGGTTCTGATAGAGGGAGAATAGAGTGGCTAAAGGTTTTTTGAGATTCTTCTGTAATCGATATGTCGTCGCAGCCAACTGGTTAAATTAGCCGTTTAGTCAACCACCTGGCCTTTGGAAGTAGTGTTTGCCTCGATTCGCTCTCTTGGCTCGCACGCGGTTGATCTCAGTTCTAACCTAACACATTTGGTCGGGGTGCCCTGGCTGACCAATTCGGCTCGCACGTGATTGGTTACAGTTCCAACCATAACTATCTATAACTTATATTAAAAGGCTAGGCGGTAAACTAAACGGCTAATTAAACCAGTTGGCTGCGACAGGTATATTAATTTGCCTAGCCTTTTCCGACTACGTTGGGGTCGGCATCCAGTCTCACCGGATGCAGCTGAATGCCAGTATTTTACATGGAGTGACTGCCTATCTGACCTCCAAAACGCAGTTAGGGTAGATAATGCGATACCCCTTGGTAAGACCGGTTGTCAAACTTTCGGGCTACTGATGGTGATGACCCGTAACGAGTATCAAAGATCAACGAATGACAGCCGGGACCAACGGCATAACGTGCTTTCCGAGGCACGGAGGGGTCTTGAATAGTCTTGATATGTAAAGATGGTCACCCATCCACGGAACAACCGCGGCAAGCATACTTTAATAAGACCGATCGACTCGTACGGCTGTTTTTACTTAGCCTATATCTATTATTTTTGTGTCCACATTTTTTCACTATGATTTTTCAGAGAACTCGTTTCTAAGTACTTTCGACACGATTGCAATGGTTTAGATCCCGCAGGTTTCGTTCACAAAGAAATCTCTATTCGTATAGAGGTACCTACTACTTCTGTTGACCTTAATGAAGACATAAAAATGACCTAAAATTACCTTCAATAGCTCCCTGAAGACTGCAGGCTGACAGTACAACTCACTTTTTATTATCCAGCAGCCATCAGAATCTTTATGGTGACCAAAAGTAGTACCGCAGCTACATGAATTCTTAACTCCTGAATATTTCATGCTTTATTCACACAAACCTACAAAAAAAAAAAAACAAACGCATAGTCAACAAGCCACAACATACTTCAGATGATTTATAAAAAAGTAAACTCCTATGATAACGGATTTTTTACTAGCAGCACCCCGCGGTTGCACCCGCGTAAGTCTCGATCCCGTGAGACTATCGGGATAAAAAATATTCTTTGTATTAATCCAGGTTATAAGTTATCTGTGTGTCAAATTTCATTCAAATCCGTTGAGTCGTTTTTGCGTAATTGAGTAACGAACCCTCAAACATCATTAATAAAATAATAAAAACAACAAACGTTTATGTATGTATAATATTATCAGGATATCATTGGATATTAGTGGATAGATATTACTGTCCGTTTTTCAAGCATTTATGTGTTTATGTGTGAACTAACATAGTTTCAAGCACTATAGTTACAAACAAAATGGATCAATGTTGTATACATAAATTAAAAAGAAAAAAACCTGTAAAAGTCAAATATGAATCACAACAACACCACCAATAAAAATAATAGAAAACTATGCACATCGCAAAACTATCGTCGATCAGAATAGCCCCTAACATCTGTAAAGGCTGTCAGCGTCGTTTTTTTCCACCACTATCCGCTTACAAAGAATCCAATCCATGTCGCCTGCTTAGCAGCGAGTGGTACATCCCACAGACATCTATTATATGCATAGTAGTTTTATTTATACTGTTTTACCGACAGTTTATGAACAAAATGCTTGTTTTCTGAGATTTTCTATAAGATTTTAGTCTTAGGTGAATGAGTTACTTCAAAGTAAGCGTGCACCATCGCCGACAAGATTATCGTTTAATTAACGTGAGATAGTAGTTAATCCCAAAGATCAAAAATAAGAACTGTGTTTGGTTTTGCTACGCCGCACTGCTACGAGTCCGTAGCAGCTACGTAAACATAGTCAAATCTACGAAAAAGTAAAATAAATAAATATATATATTAGAAAGACTTAAAAGCTTTTGGTTAGATAAACTTAAAAGCTTTTGGTTTTGTTTGTATACAAATACATAAAGACGTAGCGTTGGAAGGCCTCCCGCAAGGTTGACCGATGACCATGTCAAGGCCGCAGGAACCGGCTGGATGCGGGAATCACAGAACCGGTCGAACTGGAGGTGCTTTGGGGGCGGCCTATGTTCAGCAGTGGATGTCTTTCGGATAAATTGATGATGATGAGTCTAGATTGGTGATTTTCTTCAGAAAGGTCGTGTATTTAATAATTGCAACCGGCGTGCGTGGATGACAATGTATGAACGTAAACGAGGCAACAGGAATATGTAAGGATCTTAGCAGATAGCGTTCTGTAGTTTCCCTACCCCATGCCTCTTGGGAAGAAGAGAGTGGATGTCTTTCGGCTGGAATGATGAGGTGAGACTGTGATTATTACAAACTTATTTTCTATCAGTATGTTGTCAAACTCAATAGATAATCATTAATGAAAGTTTCCTGCGATCCACCAATCAGCAGTTGAGACCTCAGTCACCATCGAAAACTGTCTGATACCAGAGAGAGGACCTAATGCCAAAATACTACAAATTAGTCTTAAAAGACCTAAAACACAAATTGTTGTTTTTCGTAGCAAGTCTACGAATTCGTAGCTACTACGAAAGCGTAGACCCACACTGAACCATTGCTACGTTTCTAAGTCTCAGCTAATTCAATTTATGTAACTGTGTTCTGGACATTTCTATATAATTTATTTATTATTAAAGAACCAACATTCAGAAGTAAAAGGAGTTGAACTTAAACGTAGCGAAGTTGCTACGATTTCGTAGCACATTCGTAGCCGTAGAGCGTCTAGCTACGCAACAGTCTTTAGTTTAACAAAATATTGTTTATTTGTTATCCCATATTTTTGTAAAAATATACTGAAAAATGAGAACAAAATATCGTTCAGCTGATTCATGAAATACATAATATTGTTCCAGTAAAAGAATTGTAATGTATTTCTGAATGAACAGTAAATCAGTTATTATGAGTAGACTGCTGTTTCCATTTTTTAACCAATGAAAAAAGGAAGAGGTTCTCAAGTCAACGCGTATATAAATATTATTTTTTTGTAGCCCGTTATTTTTATAAACTATATAATTATTTATGAATCATCCAAACCAAACACCATTCTTTCTTCAGCAGTTTGGCAAGGTTGTCTGTCAATCACAAAACAAATTAGAAATATAGATTTGTGAAAGCGAAATACACATCTCACAGCGTGATTGACCAAGGCAACAATTTTGAAAAAAGGAATCACGCATAAACGACGAAAAACATAACACAACTCGCGGCCCGCAGGCAAAGGCAGTTAACTGAACAGCCTAGTAAAATATTCACATGTAGTTATTCCATGCGGCTGCCCGCGGATCACCGCTGCAGATTAAACTATTAACAAAATGGTAGCTGCACGGTTTTGAACCGGATTCCATTTTCGAATAACGTTTTGCATAGTTAAACGCCGGTTAGCGTGCCATGATCTGCGCGCGAAAAGGTTTTATGAACAAAAACTTTTTGGTGGACCTACCAAGGGATTGGCTGTATGAATGACTGGCATTAATAGCCAATCTAGAGTTTAAAAGTGGAAATTGCTTTTATTATGGTGCTGTGGGAGTCCATTGTGCACTATTTACATCCTTACATACCTTCTTATAATAAATGCGAAAGGAAGTCTGCCTACCATTAAAACGAAGATTATGGTATCCAGGATCTTGGAGAAGGACATAGGCTACTTTTCAGCCTCGGTATTTGTATTAAAATGGTAAAATACCATAATACGCGGTGACGAAGTCGCGGGCAACTGCTAGGAATACACACAAATAAGATGAAACACAATGTTAATATTGTAATATGAATAATACCTATGATCTTACGATGCGCTGTGTACAACTATAAATTCCGAGACTGTCTGTATGAACTACACAGTGAAGTGGTTTAATTTTGGTAAAGTTGCCATTACATTAAATTGCGTTCTGCATTTTTCATTTTATGAACTGTACAGTGAATTATTTTTATTGCCACACTGCATAAAATCCCGTCAACAAAGATCCAATGTTGCCCATAAATGTTCCGTCACCGAATTTATTTCGGAAACTATGAGCATCCACCATGACAGTTTTGCGCCGTTGCTTAGCAACGCACTTAATTGGCGGCAAATCGGCGAATGGATTACGTGACACCCGGCGTGAAATTGTATAATTTGTAGATATTATGCCGTCGAACGTTCGAATATCTACTAGTATTAGGTGTATTTTGGTGGAAATATTATGTCAATAAGTTATTGGAGGTGGTTAAAGATTGCATTAATTAAAATGAGCTCGTTTTGTACATAATTGTTCGACTTTGTGTTGCTTTCGTTCATGTTTCAATGGTTTTTTTTTAACAAAGTTTCTCGAAAGATTAGGTACGGTAACTAACCAGTTTTGTTTACAGATGCGTTCTAAGGGTGAATTTTACCAATGAAACTGAATACGACCAGCACAGCTAGACCGCGTTTAAGAGAAAGAAAGAAAAATAGGTTTATTTGACACAGAAACACGTGCATACAAAAATATAATTCGATTTTTTTTTAGTCTATGTTTTGTTCTATTGCTGGGCAAAGGCCTCCCCATTTTTCTTCCAAACCTCCCTGTCTTGTGCGATTCTTGGCCATGTTGGCCCTGCAAACGTCATTAGATTAGTAAAGAAAAATAAAAACAAAATAGATCAATAATTATCACGATCACAAAACAGAAATATTCGACAGCTGTCAATCTCAATATTCCGTAACAATGATGACACTGACAGCTCTTAAACGCAGTATTTATAGATGCGCTGATCGCGTTGTTTCATTGGTGAAGTTCGCCCTAAGTCTGCTTGGGGTGCTTGTACGAGCAAAGGTATGTATACACTCAGCTTTATTCAAAAGTGATTTACTCTTTTATTTTTAATTGAAATTTTATGTTGTTACGAACATAGCATTTTTAAATCCATAGGTTTATGTAATGTGTCTTATTTCAACGTTGTATTCGTTATTTCACGAAAAAATTGCAGTTGAAAGCTGCCAAATGTTGACATATTGGTGTTCGTGACTGTACATGCGATAAAATAAAGTATTTTATTTTATAATTGTTGAAAAAACGCACAGAACATTAACAAAATCATTGACAGCTTAACAACTAGGTGCCTTTTAACTAAAATTGACACTAGCTCAACGACTCGACACGTGTCTAATCCCTGCACACGTGCCTCAAAATGTCTGAACAGGTACAATCAACATATACAATGACGTCACCAAGTAAGGGTGGATCAAAATCTATTGTGTCATTACACCTGCTTAATATTATTGGGTCAGTGATTCAGAATATTTAAATTGGCATAAAGTGATGCGCTTTTTAAAAGCGATGAAAAGGTTTAGTGAAATTAGATCATGCGATGATAATTAAGCTTGGCCATTTTTTTTCTGAACTTTTTTGCGGGGCGTTAAATTATTTTCCACTTAGCAGTTTATAATCTTTTCGCATATTTTTTTATTTACTAAATGCATATGAACGTATACCTATACCTACGTTATTTATAACAAAAAAAAGCAAATAAAAAAAAATTGTATGTCTGTCTATTTGTTCTCAAAAACGGCTGGACCGATTTTGACAAGACTTTCACGGGCAACAGAACTTGATCGAACCATCCGAGAGCCTTCCGCCAAGGCATGCGTTACCGCGGATGACTTGGAACCCAAATCAGCTGGAGTAAAGACAATCTCCACAGATGGTGCTTTACCGGCACCTCTCCACGCAGGCATGCGGCGCAGGATCGAAAGTGGGCCATTGTCTGGCCCACTTTCGATCCTGCGCCGCATCACCTGTGCACTTGATGATCATAGGACTGCGTCAGTGAGCGGAGTTCGCGCAGCTGATATTTGGGCCAAAGACGTTTGAACTTTTAGCCATCGATACGCTAAGAAAAAGATAATATTTATGTATAGAAAAAAAAGAAAAAAAATATTTGTGACACACACAGGAAATACAATTAATAGTCAAAAAGAAGCATTTAAAACTAACAAAGTTACATTACAAACAACCAAAAAAAAAGAACATGCACCAATAAAAAAAAAGACCTGCTCCCTAATTGCGTAACACTAGATATATCAATCTCAATCTGTATCATTTTCAAGGATATTGCTAGTCCATTGCTTCATATGTTCGAAAATGTGTCTGCTCAACAACGTAAATAACGCAATGAATGTTGTTGAACTGTCAATTTAATTCAAGGGATTCATTTTTTTTGTAATTTTTTTTTTATTTTGGTTCTCATTTTATTTTTGTTTTGCAGTGTATTACACATCTCAGCAGAGAGAGGCATAAGTTCGAGTGGGAGTTTTGTAGTGTTTTTTAATTAAATGACTTATGACTTTAACTAAATGACACTTCCGACTAACAAACAACATATTCAGCTAAAAAATATCATAAAGACATTAATTAAGCGCGCTAATTACGAGCCGGTTATCACGCTCATTGTCTGCGCTACGATTACCAGCGACATAAATTGAGCTGCGAATATTTAATAATAATTGGCTTGCCTTTGTTTAACTTGGTGCGGGGTGGCGGCCCGCCCACTTCTGCCACCCTGCTGTAGCGACAGCATGGCCGAGCAACAGATTATATTTCTTTATATTTATTACGTTAGGGGCTTGTGGCTAAGTAATAACAGCCGCACGGGTCGATCGATCAGGTTAAGCACTTGCCGTGGTTTGTCCGTGGATGGGTGACCATCTTCACACGCCTCCGTGACTCGGAAAACACGTTAAGTGTCTTTGACAGTCGATACGGGTCGTCAGTAGCCCAAAAGACTGACAACCTGTCTTACCAAGGGGTATCGTAATACCCAGTAACTGGGTTGTGGAGGTCAGATAGGCAGTCGCTTCATGTAAAATACTGGTATTCAGCTGCATCCGGTGAGATTGGAAGCCGGACCCAACATAGTTGGGAAAACGCTAGGCAGATGATCATTTATTACGTTATTAACTTACTAGCTTAGTTAGCTAACTTAGTTTGCGATCCAGGTTGAAAAGTAGCAGCTCTACAGCAAGACGTGAACTCTGGAGAGAGGTGCTAAAACTCCCTGACAGCTTTGTCGAACCATCTGAGAGCCTTCCAGTCCTTCCACCTAGGCACGCGTTACCGTGGTCCTCCTTCCATCTTTCGCCGCATGCCCTGTCATCTGTCCCAATGAGGATCTTCATTCTGTTTACCTTTAGTTAACTACCTAAACCAACGGAGTATATTCCTACATACAATTCAAGTGAATCAGTATAAAGTAAATTACCATGATATCCACCAAAAACAGTACCAATACCAACATCAATGTCAATCCTTCAATGCTTGGAAGACGCTCTTATCCTAGAAAACGAAGACCGAAATCCCAAAAAAATACACCAGTTATTTTGCCGTCGCTACCCGGGCATCCGGCTACACAGTTAAGCCGGTTATGAACGGCCCGTAATGACGGTGTCATTTGCGCGGTGAATTATAATTGGCCCGATAACGCCGGCCGCCCGACATTAATAGACAACTTAATTTAAACGCCCTGTATATAGCGCCCGCTGTATATAAGGGGTATGTAATATGCTGACGCACGAAGTGTGGGTGGTGGTTAGGTACATTTTTGTACCAAAAAATGGTATATAATATTAATTCTAGTTTATCGATTGGGATTTTTTTGTGATGGTGGTAAACATGCCAGTGGCTATTGATGGAAAGTACATAGTTATAGCCTCCTATATCCAATACCAAGCAGTTTCTTGCTTCGGTCCTTTCAATCAGCCTATAATGTTCCCACTGCTGGGACACAGGCCTCCTGTCTGTGAGAGGGAGTGGGCATCCATCACGCGGGCCCAGTGCGGGTTGGTAGATGTCACATGTCTTCGAATATTTGGTTCTAGGACATGCTGGTTTCCTTACGATGTTTTCCTTCGCCGTTTTGAGAGCAGTGGTGATGAAATTATTTACGAAAAGTAAATCACTTGTCTGGGTTCGAACCCACAACCTACAACTCGTAAGTCTGACGGCTGTTACTACTGGACCACCACTGCCTCACGATACAATACCAAGGAGTTTCTAACCTTCTATTCTAGGTAGTTTTAAAGTAGATGTTAAAAAACCCCCATGTGGCTTTTATAAATATTATTTTTATCATCCGAGCCCGCCCTTACCACTTGACCGAAATTCTCACTTTCGCATTCTGACTGAACTATGTACCCTCGTGTGGGAGGACAGTCCCACGTAATATTAGTAAACACACCATCATATAAATAAAAGGATAATAAAATTATTGAAATCTACTTTGCCGAAACTCAGAATTTATATTACTTATGCGTTTTAAAGATAACCACACACTAGGAAGTAACGTTTCTTTTTTCACAAGCATTAGGTTGCTTAGCTTGGGACAAATGGTGCTGTGTGAAATTTCCAGGGATATTATTATTATTATTATTTTTATGTAGATCATGCGTTCTTTTTTCACTAGATTATAAAAAGTAAAACAAGTTAATTGGCACGTTAAGCGTCACGTCGCGCAATATATATATTGCGCAAACCTATGTTAGGTGTAGGAATCGCCTTAGGTATCTATTTTAAAAAAGCACAGCCCCATTACATACATTTAACTTATGCTAGAAATAATCTTAAGGACTAATGTATACGATGAATACGGCGTACATATCATACCTATATTTGTTTACTCTATGATTAAGCGCCACGCGGCCACGCTACCACCAAACAAAACCATTTAAAAACGTCACATGTGTACACAGATTACAATCATCAGAATCACAACTTAGTGGCATTGTTCGGAATTATTTAGTGGCATTAAAATAAACGAGAAGCCATAAAAACAACGCGCCCGCTGAGACCTGCAGTCTGTATGCACCCTTATAGTAGTTATTGTTAATGATAGCGTTTACAAGGCTCGCATATGGCGGCGTAAGGGTGTTTGTTGTACCTTATATTATAACTCATTAAATACCTAATTACAATTGTCGTGATTACATTTGTTGGTATGATTTTAACCTATGCTAGTACCTAGTAACCTAGTATAGTAATTTTAGTCTAGGTGCATAGAAAGAAAATACGTATATTTGCGGTAAACATGACGCATAAAAAGAACACAAACACAAAAAAAATTACGAGTTGGGGGAAAACATGCGTCACATCCACGCAAAACGGCTATCGCTCAGCATAATGCTAAGACCCTATACGAGACAGAGCAGAGATAATCATAGTTTGCAAGCCGGCGTTGACGTGATGACGTCATGCAGTGCAGTATACGATTAGATATAAATAAAAAACAAAAATCAAAATGAGAAATACCTAAAATAAATATACATTACAAAAAGATGGTATAAACAAGAAATATATTAAGTGTAAACATGTCATTCCGGGCAACGACTTCGTATCAATCGCATCGTCTTCACATAATTATAATTAATTTATGCCAAATATATTAAAACATTTTAAAAGAGTATCGGTGGAGTTTCTTGCCCATTCTTCTCCATACGAAAACTACCTTTTGGAAGGGGGGACTACAATCAACTCTATTTTGTTGTAATGTTTGGCGTTCAAAAGTGCCTTTTATGTGTCTATCTATATATATAAAAATCAATTGCTGTTCGTTTGTCTGGCTAAAACTCGAGAACGGCTGGGCCGATTTAGCTGATTTTGGTTTTGAAATGTTTGTCGTAATCCAGGAAAGGTTTAAACGGTCAGAAAATATGGAAAAAGGAGTAGGGTAGGAGTAGGGTAGGAGTAGGGTAGGAGTAGGGTAGGAGTAGCGTAGGAATAGAGTAGGAGTAATGTAGGAGTAGGGTAGGAGTAGGGTAGGAGTAAGGTAGGGGGTAGGGTAGTGGGTAGGACACCACGTGAACGAAGTAGCGCCGGGCAGCTAGAAATAATTTATATATGGCAAAACAACGTTTGCCGGGTCAGCTAGTTTGAAATAAATGCTTTGACAAATTAAAGTCCTTTACGTCTCTGTCTGACTGATCGTGTTGTTCTTCTAAACTACACAAAGGATTTTGATGCCCTGTCATTGAGAAAATTTATTCCGCTAGTTTATCTTTTATATTTAAATCTTCTTATAATATTTGATTTTAGTTTTCCCTTAGTTAATTAGTTAGTTTATTTGTTTTTATATTTAGTTTTGTAGTCTCGATGAGGCTAACTATGTAGCTTAACGGTAGCCAATTTTACTTTCATTTTAGTTCATTTTATTTTTAAAATATTATAAAAATTGTACCTATTTAATGGCAGTGGTTAGTTTGGGACCAACGATACCTCCATATTGTAATTTTGAATGTGAAACAAACGATTTACGATTTATAGTTTTTTTTAGCCTACATTGTGTCCCAGTGCTGGGCAAAGGCCTCCCCTTTTTCCTTCCAAACCTAGGGAGGTTTGGAAGACAGGGGTCTTGTGCGATCTCTGGCGATGTTGGCCCGAGAACGATTGAAAGATTTCTAGTTAAACTATAAATAAAATTACATTAAAGAATGCAGACAATTTACTGGTATCAGAAAGCCAATTCCCCGTTATTAGAAACGTTTAAAATGTAGTCGCAATCTCATCTCAACGACAATCAATGTCAAAAACTTATACAAGATATAGGAAAATAAAAAGAATTGTTGACAGGTTCAGACTAAATTCGGACTGCGAAAGTTCTTAAACTTACGGAAATTGCCCCGCTGCGCTGGTATTAGGGACAAAAACTATCTATTATATTCTTGTTTTTCTTACAATAATAAAATTGAAGGCTAGTAGGTAAATCGTTCTTACTTTTTCCCCTTTTTGATCTTAACTGACACTAATCAGAGTCCGATTATATTGTTGGATAAAATTATATTGATTAATCGTTATTAATGATTACGGATTACCTTTGAATTGAAAAAAATGTTAACTTTTACAATCTTGATTAATAGTTTAAAGCAAAAACACGTGTATTGGCTAATGGATTTAGTAACTAAGTATTTAGTAGGTAATTGGTACATTAAATATGGCATTTAGGTATTATTCTTAAAGTAATAATGATATAATACATAATAGTAATAGTTATAATCATTTATAGTCTAGTGATATTTATTTTAGAAGTAGGTACCTATGTATATTTATTTGTGCATGTTTGTTTGTAATGGATAAACTCAAAAAATCCTTAACCGATTTTAAAAATTATTTCACCTATAGAAAGCTACATTACCAGCGAGAAACATGGGCTGTATTTTTTAGTAAGTATATTGTGGTATCTTAAGACATCCACGCGAACAAAGTCGCGGGCAGAAACTAGTATTAGATATTTTTAATTGAAAGTTATCTTTGATTCACGATTTATTCCAACGTTAAAACGTTTCCACTGGCTTCCAATGTAGCTTATATTTGCACCAAACGCATAAAATACAAACCTACTTTTAATTTAATTCTAAATCTAAATTAACTACAGCAATTAAGCGAGTAATATCGAGCAAAAGATTACGTAACAAATCAAAGACCCGCATATTCCCCTACCTGCACAGCGTCGACAATACAAGCTTAGACCTACCCTCTGCAAACCACCCTTATAGTACCAACAAGAGACTAAAAGACAACCCCTATACCAGAGACGGAAGGTTTAGTTTTCAAAATTTTGGGGTTATGTAACGGTATTGTTAAGTTGGTAAGGTATTCCCGCCACTTCATTTGCGAAAATGTTGGTACGCCTGGCTTAAGTGTTGCACGCTGTTAAATTAATGAGCCAATCTCAGTCGGCCGGGGTTGCCACCTCTATATTTTACAAGGTGGTAATGTGCCGTAGTGTGGTGCTTTAATATTGCCGTGTTTTAACAACAACGAAGTACATTAAGGTAAAATATGTTTGGAACTTTCGCTATTAAGGTGTAAACATTTTTGTTTTGATTTATTTCGTTTGCATTTGCAGTTTATTTTAATATTCGAGGTAAACGACCGTAAAAACGGATCATTCTAGTATACAAACATGATATATTTTCCATTTGATGTTTTTTAGATGGTCCATATTTGCCACACTTTGCGTCAAGTCTTCATCATCATTGGCAACCTTGCTCCAGTATTATTCTGCTGAGTACCTATAGACCTCCTCCCTTTTATGCCATGCTTCCCTGGTCTGTGCGAGTCTCAACTATATCTTCCGCGTGAAGTCTTGGCACTCATTAAGTACTTAAATGGTTTGCGATCCTCTCATACAGAAGCAACAAGAGTAATGTACTCAGGATTTTGTAATATCTTGATTTAAAAGAGTGTCCTTGGAATGTCTTGCCCGTACTTCTCCGTAAAGATCTACATTTTGGAATAGGCAACTAGCTTCAACTTTCTGACTAACTGACCGATTCTTTGACAATCCAAGTGCCTGTAAATATATCCTGTCCATAAGGTTAACCGTTTTTAGACTGGTGTCTCAGAACGTACATATTCCAGATTACGTAAAAGTTAACTTTAAAATGTGTAATAATATAAATATAAAAACTGCCTTATCTTATTTATGGCTTCTTACAGGCATTATACATGTACCTAATACCGTACGTGTGTCAATCAACGTATTGTGTGTAGCTCAGTGTAGTTCCATCTCTCAAAAAAACCGTTTACCTAATGGACAGGGTATAATTTAATTGAAATAAATGCTTTGAGTTTAAGTTTGTCGACATGTCTTCAAAGCTTACCAAGCAAGCTAGCAACATTTCGAAATTGGTTCAACTTGCTTCAGTCTTGTAACAGGTAATTAACCTGACAAAGATAGTTGAAATTATCATGGTTGACTGACTGCTCCAAGAATTCTTCGCTTGTCTGTATTAACTTTCTCCTCGCCATTTCGTCCGGTGTTTCTATTGTTGAACAAAACGGGGAAACAACGCGTTTTTATGCAGCCCATTGTGATCTAAACGGTCCGTTTTAAAATGATCTGATGACTAACTAGATTTTATTGTAGTCATCTTGTCATCTTGAGTGTACGTGACCGAATTTGAGGTTTCTATAGTCAATTTTGATATTATTTTGCAAACTACTTACTTACAAAACGGAAAGTTTTGAACAGGAAACATTGGATATTATAAATTACGCTAAACTTTTCGTCACTGGGTTTTCCGTCTTATTATTATTCGTTCAGCTTCTAAATTATTACTAAGTTTTAAGTCTGTTTGTCATAAAAACCTATTGACTATCTTAGTAGTGCAAAAACAACAGAAAATTATTATACATAGTACCCAAGCGAACACACACACACAGTCGCAAACACATCGAACTATGGAAAAATACTGACTGAGTGATGGAGATACTGCTACTTTTTTAGGGTTCCGTACCCTAAAAACGGGTGCCAACGGAACCCTATTACTGTGCCTCCGCCTCCGCTGTCCGTCTGTCCGTCCATCCATCCGTCCGTCTGTCATATGAACCAATTGAAGATAAACAATTGAATTTCACAGAGTGTGTACTTCTATTGCCGCATAACAAAAAATATTAATAAAAATACAATACATACAAGAAACCTGTTATTTTCGGCGTTTTTTCCCTTGTGGTACGGAACCCTTCGTGTGCAAGTCCGTCTCACACTTTTTTCTAAATATGGGTCTCGATGCGCTACAACTTCCAATTCTTTACACCATAAGTACCAACATAACATTTACACAAATAAAGAGCCATGTCGCCTCACTACGGGCCCATATTAGCTAGTGTTGTCAATACATAATTTACTAGCCACCTAGCCACCGTGGGGCTAACAATGGACCAGGTTCGGAGGAGCCGGGTCTAATGAGACCTCTCGCGCCCGGATTAGAGAGCATGAGAGCATGAGCGGAGCGGGAAGCGGGAAATGCGTTGATTGGCAAAAGGTATGTGTAAAATGACAAAGGGATCATTATTAGTTTCAGGTTTCAGAATCTAGCATCTATTTTAGACAAGAAAACGGTAAATGAAGAAAAATCGTTAATTAAGCCTTTCACTTTGGGTGAAGAAGGATCCAATTTAGAAACAGGTGGACAGAGTTATATAAACTACTTACAGATTCAGAGTCTGACAGATTTTGTATGGAAGAACTGTCAAAAAATTACAATTATTCCTCGGTTAAAATTATCTGGCGTTAGAAAAATCAGCCCAAAAAAAAGCAGCATAAATATTAAAAATAGACAGGGAATTTCTGTAGTCAATCACAATCCAATAATTGCAGGTAGCTACACTAAAAGCGGGTTGCTAAACGCCTGGAGGTCACCACCTCACTACTCACCAGCTACATCGATTCGAAAAGAATCCCATTTATTTTTCGTGGCAATCTAAATGTAAAAGCAAGATGAGGTACAGACGCCAGCACATCAAGCTACTACAATCTGTCAAATTTCTTGAATAGTTTTTCAACTTTATCGATAAAGCATTAAGGTTCAAGGTTGATTGGGAATATTTCACAGTTTCGGGTAGCTTGACCTGCTGGCGTCTGTACCTAGATCAGAGGGGTAATTCTCGTAATTTTAAGAACGTTCACAGTCTGATCTCAGTCTCAATCTGTCAAAAATACGTCTCGCATTTCCCTACATTTTGACAAGTTTTGACATTTTTTTGTCGCCGAGATGAGACTGCGACTAGATTTTGAACGCTTTAAATTACGAGAATTGGCCTTCAGATGAATCCGTCTTTAAACACCAAGCTACCACCAACACCGAAAAATTAGGACCCAAAAAAAACATCTTCGAAAAATTCGCTAACCTAACCACCCTGCCCCCTCCCTCATACAACAAAGGTATCTATTGTGTGGGTAGCAGGGTAGTTTGAACCTACAAATGTGGCAATTAGCCGGCTCCTGACTGATGGTCGCCCGACCGTGATTAAGACGTACCCGAAGATAACGAATACACTGGGGTAATACGTGTGGAGAAGGAGATGGCATTTTGGAATAGAAAGAGGTGGATGGTTACTAGTGGCTAAGGACGGGCGAAAAAAATACAAAAAAAAAACATATAAGTAATCCTCCTTCGCGTCGCGCAGTCGGGTAAAAAGTGTCTAACTTTCGCTGAGCAAAATATTTTGCAATGTTTTCAAAAGAAAACTAAAAGAATAACTGTTTTAAACATGATTTTATATAATAAACAAAACTACAGAGCGTATGGCTTGTGTAGAGAACAACCCCTTTATTCATAAATGTTGCTTTTAGTTACGCAGCGACTTTTTAGCCTTACATAGAGCTGATTTTTCCAACGTCAGATAACTTTATCCGAGGCATAATTTTGAATTATTGACAGTTCTTCCATACAAAAACCCACACTCACAACACCCCAAGACACAATAATGTATTTCACTAGATAAGAAACTGAAAAAAAAACCGTAAAATTATGAATGGTGCGAATGTTTTTCTTATGGTTTAGGGTGCGCATACACAATGGATCAACTTATTTTTAAGACCTAGCCTTTCGTCATACTTTCAAATCGCTAGCCCAAATTCCACAGGGAAATCAAACAACAAAATTTCTATGGTACCAATCTGAAAGTATATCCTTTCAAATAAAAAAAAATTGCAAATCGGCTTATAAATTACGAAGTTCTGATGTAACAAACATAAAAAAATGAACGAATTGAGAACCTCTTCGTGAAGTCGGCTAAAAATAGCAATCTCCCCTCACATTAGCAATAGCCAGTAAATTCCATACCAACACGTAACAACCACCTCAAGGATCATGCTTTTAGGGTACCCTCCTCCAGCCTCCACTTGATAAGTAGTTCCACGTAGTCTTATTTGTTCACTTTATACTACACTCTGTCTCCCAACCAGTGCTATTAATATTGGCAACCGATAGCGATACAACCCTGCAGGTAATTAGTGGCGAAATTAAGCTATCAAACATTTACTGGGGATAGAACATGTTAGGGCAGTTACGGGGGCTCGTGGCTAAATAATAAACAGCCGCACGGATCGATGTCAAAGGTTAAGCAACCCTTGCCGAGGTCGGTCCCTGGATGGATGGCCATACTGAGCCATCTGTGCCTCGGAAAGCATGTTAAGCCGTTTGTCCCGGCTGTCATTTGTAGATCTTTGACAGTCCTTGCGCGTAGTCAGAAGCCCTATAATAGAGTCTGACAACCAGTCTTGCCACAGGGTCAGATAAGCAGTCGCTCCATGTTAAATATTCAGCTGGATCCAGTTAGACTGGAGGCTGACCCCAATTTAGTTGGAAAAAGACTAGGCAGATGATGGTGAGTTCAGCAATGTGCCCAAATCCGATATTTTGGTTAGAAATAATTTGCTAAATTGAAATTGTCATCGAGTAAAAAAAAATCGTTTAATTTTCCCAGATTCGTTGTACTGGTTTCAAATTAGCTTGAATTCTGTCAGGGACTTGGCAAAACAAATTGAATACTTTTAAATCCATAACTCATTTCGTATCGCCCAAGAGATTACCTAGGTACATTCACTCAATAAATTGGAGCTGAAAATGTTTTCTTATTAAGAAATAAATGTGTAGAAAGAAATAAATAAGTATACAGGGTGGCAAGGGTAGCGACGTGCAAACTGTAACCGAGAATTCAGCACATGATTCTAGATCCCTAGAGTAGAACATTTACACAAGAATAGTAGTTCTCTCGTCGTCTATAACGATTATAAACCTTAATAGCTTAAAAATAAGGGTGTGACGCCATTTTAAATTTGATGGTGTTTGGTGTCGAACCAATTTGTGAAACCCCTTAGATATTGCTGGGCATTGAAATTGAACGAGTATGTTTGCTGGGCTTTTTAAGAGTGTATGGGGTTTAGAAAAGGTTTTTCTATTTGTTTGATAAGAACTAATAAATAATTGTTATTGGAATGGGTCAGAAATTCTTGACCATTATTCGGTCCTAGTTTAATTTTTTGCTCCTATCAAGGAAATGTAGTAGATACGTCAAATATTCTTGTTCGTCAGACTCCAGAGATTTTTGTGCGTTTATTTTTTAACATAGAGGGTGGCAGGGGTTGGAGTTGCTTGGGGGAGGCATTTGTCCAGCAGTAGACTGCTATAGGCTCATGCTGAGGGTGGCAGGGACTTCGACGCGCAAACTGTAACCATGAGATCAGCACATGATTCTGGACGCCCTAGAGTACAAAATTTCGACGGTTATAAAAAAAAATCGGCTTTTTCAAAGAAAAGTGAAACATCTACACGGTCAAAAACTATGGAACAGCATAATTATTTTGTTTTTAATAACCAACGAAAAAATTCTACGCTAGGGGGTCCAGAATCATGTGCTGATCTCATGGTTACAGTTTGCGCGTCGATGTCCCTGCCACCCTCATCATGAGCCTATAGCAGTCCACAGCTGGACATGGCCTCAACTAATGCACGGCCTGCCACCCTCATCATCATTTCAGCCGAAAGACGTCCATTGCTGGACAAAGGCCTCCTCCAAGCACCTCCAACCCCTGCCACCCTGTATGTTCAAAAATAAGCGCACAAAAAGCTCTGGAGTCTGACGAACAAGAATATTTTACGTATCTACTTACTACATTTCCTTGATAGGAGCAAAAAATAAAACTAGGACCGAATAATGTTTAAGAATTTCTGACCCATTCCAATAACAATTAACTACTTATCAAACAAATAGAAAAACCTTTTCTAAACCCCATACGCTCTTAAAAAGCCAAGCAAACATACTTGTTCAATTTCAATGCCCAGCAATATCTAAGGGGTCTCACAAATTGGTTCGACAACTCGTTCGAACCACCATCAAATTTTAAATTGCCTCACACCCTTATTTCAAAGCTGTTAAGGTTTATAATCGTGTAAGAGAGAGGTAATTCGATGGTCGGTAGATATTGGTGTGTGTAGTCGATTGTAGAACTCACTCAATTCGCAAGTCGTGTTTGATCGTACAAGAACCCTTGGCTCTCAATCGTATCGGGCGGTCGTATTAGTTTACATATCAGTTTTGTGGAGATCAGATATTAGTTTTTAAATAGAAGTATATTAACTTTCTTATTTCCCTTCAATATGCTAATGAATAGAATAATGAAACAATAATGCTAAGAAGGAGAATTGGTAGAATGGCTACTATCTTTTTAGGGAGGGTGACACATGAGTTTTTTCCCACTTTCTGAGCTCTTTCTGAGCACTTTCTGAGCACTTTCCAACCATACGATAACAATTTTTTACTTTGAACGAGGTGTCCATAATGATATATTCTCATCGATCCAGTATACGTCGTGAAGAAAAACATCGTGAGGAGCCCAGCAGTGCGATTCTGTAACCATCTCACCGTGAAAACTTAGGTGAAGTGAGCGTGGAGTGAGCTGTCATTCCAACTAATGCTAGGGATTGACACTATTGACAGCTCACTCTAAGCTCACTTCACCTAACTTTTCACGGTGACATTTTTACAGAATCGATCGGCTGAACCTGTAGTTAATATACGTCTAAAATCGCCACCCGTCTTGAGCAAGAGTAGTGATCTATGCTCGTGCTTTTTCTGTAGGAGAAGAGGTCTTGACCCTGCAGTGGGATAATGGGCTGGTTAGTATTGGCTTACCTATCACTATTTACTTAAGTGAAACTAAATTTACACCATGCAATAAAAATGGTTGAAGTTTTAAATACGCATAATATAATAAAAATAAGCATAGAAGAGTACTAAAAAGCTGTAGAAAAACGTTACTTTTGAAGCTTATGACTAAATAGAATTACGGATAATAAACTGCTAGAACAACATAGGTAAACGTACAGAGGTGTGCAGTTGATAGTCTCAGAAACTAATAATGATAAAACCTAAAGTAATAGGAGCCTCAACTAGGTAGGTACCATAAACTTACATAACCGTACACATCTTCAGAGTTCAGACAGTACATAAAACATGAAAACGAGACTGCCGAATCTCGCGGCGTTATCAAAACGTTGCGCTAAAGGGAGGCTCACGACGAGCGGGCGGGCGCGCGAAATAATTGATGAATGCATTAGAGACATGTGTCCGCCATCTTTTATTCAGACGCGCGAACTCGGTTCCTGAACGAATGGCGCGAAATGTGGAGCATAATCTGTATGAATTTGGAATTTGTTGCCACAGATAAGGAAGGCTTGGTGTTGGGGTGTGTCTAGACGTGTTTGAAGGTGATAATGGAAGCTGGCTGGTTATACTTTACGGTTCGTGTTTACAGCAATCATAATGTATTGAAAAGGATTTGTCAATTTCAACTTGAAGCAGCACTTAGTAAGTAGCAGTATTGATTTTACAACACAACCAATTAAACTTATAGGGCTTTATTTATAAACGATGATTAAAGTAAAGTGATGTTCAAACGTCAAAATGTATGGTTCAACAGTCGCTAATCACTTAACTTTAAGCAACTTTTATGAATGAAAGGGTACTATCGGTGTTGTGTATTTATTTTATTTTTAATTCTTATTGTGTCATTTAAATCTCTTCGTGTATTGCACCAATGGTCGACATCATGTCAACTCCGGCTGTCGCTGAAAACCAGCGCGGTTGGGGCTCTGTCTTGCATAGCATTATTCTGAGCGTAGGCAGTTTTGCGTGGATATGACGCATACTTTCTCCCAACTTGTTCTTTTTTGTATTCTTATTCTGCGTCAAGTTTACTGCAAATAAACGTATTTCCTTTCTTTATTGTGACACTCCTAATTCATCTCCAAATATTGATACAGCAGTCAAAGTGAAACCTTCAATTTTTTGTTCTTTTACTACAGTTACTATAAATACTTACATTATACATGACACTTTATCCAATCAGCATAGCTACCTATTCAGACAGACCTATCGTATCGAAAATGACACATTTCGATAACCTGATTTGCCTTGCCCTCGAGAGCAAACAGCTGTCGAAAGAATCGCAGTCATCTATTTGATTTAAACTGAAAAAAATTCGGGTTTTGGACTCGTGAACCACCTTTAAAGGACTCCTCCGATAACATTGATTGATGTTCGATACGGTACGGAAGCGTATCGAGTGGTTGTGAATAGCTATGCTGAACGAAATCACGTCCTATAAAGTTGACCGTAAATCCCATACAAGTTCGTCGGCAAAGCTTTTTAATTCGCACACCCGGTAGGTGGACTCGTGGCCCAAACGGAGCACCCTCTTATCTGAAGCACTTAGTAATTTTGTCTAATCCGATATACAAGTTTTAATACCCCGTCCCGTTTGCCCGCGGCTACAAAAAAGGGACCGTGTTAAGTCTCGAAAAACTGCACGATTTCACACGCCCATACTCTTGTATGAGGACCAGGTGATGAGGAGTGTTTTGGGAACGTCCTGACTCCGAATCCGGATTTGGCTTTTGGTTTTTGTTTGTCTGCCTGTTTTGCTAGATTCTGTAAAGTCAGAGTTGTTAGAACTAACCTAATTAATCAATCACAGTTTACTTTTATTATAAGCTTTTGTTGTCCCACTGACTGCAAGGCAAAGGCGTACCTAATTCTCTCTTTCCACTTTTCCCGGTCTACTGCGATCGTGGGATAAGTTTACTTGGTAACAGCTAATATAAGTTTTATAAAACAATTAGGTAAACCTAACTGCCAAAATAACTAGATTTTTGAAGTGGAAGCGGGTATAGTGTTATTGATCGTAATTCGCACTACGCTCCGATTGTTGACTTTGGCAACGATATTAACATAGTCGCAGGAACGTAACGTGCTTTACTCCTCAAAAGCTTCAGATTGATTTCATATCGCTATAAAATTTTCCATAAGTATTTATTTTCCATTTCTTCAATTCTCTTTTGCTAACTAAAGTTTGAGTCAAAAAAATCCCAACACTAAATCATGCAGCGTGGACATCCTACTCTTGAATTACGAATGGAGATTCGAAACATTCATTCCGTGTCTCCATCTCTTTCTGTTCCATGCATTATTAAGAGACGACGCATAATATAATTGGAGTTATTTTCAGCTGGACCTTCTGTATCAGGGACGCTTTTAAACGATTCAGCATTTTGGGACCCTTACTGCGCCTTCCTAATTGACCTCAGATAACCGGTTTTTCAAGAACTCCGGAAATCCGGATGAAAAGTCTGAAGATTGTCTATGATTCTTAGGTTAAAGATTTTGATATTCAGTATGAAGGCTGGAAGCTTGCTCTGAAAATTCAGCTTTTCTCTCTATCCGGAATTTCAGCGACTAAAATCGAAAAACAAAATATATCTGGTAACTTTAAATAATAAAACGTGAATGCAATTAAAACAGCTCGTAAACTCCGAACGCGACTCAACTTCGGTACCCAACGAAAGTATAACAATGTTGTTTTTCGCATCGCATAAACCACGACCGCAATCTACAAAAGAAAGAAGTACGAACTTGGAGTCAGACTCGATACAAAGGGGGAACGGCTCCCGAGCTCGTTACCATTCATAATTCACGGGGCAAACTCTTCGTACGTTTTCCCATTAGAAATTTTATAAGGTTTTTATTGCGTCGCTCTCCCGCCAAAAGTTCGCGCGCGCCCGTTTGACAGTCAGCGCCAACCGTTAGCTGCGTTCACAAATTCATTCTACTTTTTTAAATTTTAAAAAAGGTTTAGCAAAGAAATTGTTCCTTTGAGACGCGGATCTAGATTATGTTACTGTTTCGACGAATAAATATTTTATTTGTATTATCTATACATACACCAAGCATTGTTTTGACTCTTTTATTTCATTTTTTCACATTTGATAAAGTTTAGCTAGGGAATTTTAAAGTATGGTTTTAATATGGCGGAAAATTAATTATGCCTTCTACTTACAGCCAACAAGTTAGTTTGGGCTTTATAACGTGATTTAATAGACTATTAACATAATCTGTTACATATTATGCACGTGTGTTTTAATAATGTTTTAATGAATTTGTGGACATTTAGAAGCAGGCGTTACTGACTGATGTCGTGTCAACATGTCATCGACTTTAGCACTTAACTGAAGTAGGTACTATCTTTTCCAGGGAGTAATTCTTCTCATATTAATAATAAAGCTGAAGAGTTTCTTTGAACGCGCTTATCTCGGGAACTACCGGTCGGATTTGAAAAAATATTTTTGCATTTGTTAGGCCAATTCTTGAGGAAGGCTATAGGCTATATATTTAAGGTCACGTTAGGGCCAAAAGGAGTCGAGCAAAAGAAAATGAAGTAATAGAGCAGGCAGGTGATGCGATGCAATGGGATCAGCATAAGAAATTTCACGCAGATAAAGTCACAGGCAGAAGCTAGTAAATAATATTATATTATAATTTGACGGCACGGTTGGCGCAGTGGTTAAGCGATTGACTGCTGCGCTGCGTCTCGCGGGTTCGATTCCCGCACGGAACAAATATTTTTATGACCTACAGTTAGTTGTTCCGGGTCTGGCTGTTTGTGTATGTGAGTTTATATGTCTGTAAACGCACCCACGACACAGGAGAATTTCCTAGAGTGGGGCACCGATTTTCTAAAAAAAAATTAAAAAAATAAAGCTGAAACATTGGTCAGTTAGTTTGTATGTGAGTTCCATTCAAATTAAATGAAGTCTCGTATCTGATCATATTTTAACACAAAATAATCTAACATTAAAAGTACTTATCTTGGTAATAAGTAAGTAGTTAACGAAACAAGCATTCAGAACACTTAATGACCCTACTGACTTCAGACTTAGTATGAAAACCTAGTCTCTTAACAGTTCTGAAGAATCGTATACTTACTCCTAGTTGATAGCGGTACGGTACTAGCCATGTTCACCGAGCTACCGTCGGCAACAACTTTGATAAGACTTCGCGAACTTTCCGAAGGGTTCCGAGACATTTTGCTAACTTACATAATGACCCGGGGTAACATGAGTTTAATTTTATGACAGACGGTGACGGTTTATGGTCTAACGAAATAGGCTTTTGTTTTAAGTTACAAACTTCTACTAAACTCTTATTTTTAGCCAAAAAATAAGTATTAACTATCTTGAATAAACTAGATTACTTCAACTTCAAGGAAAATCTCTGCTTTACTGTGACAAATGATTTTATTTCTGTAAGTAGGTTTAAACAAACACACGTCAATCATATTTTTGTATACTAGACGAGGTCAGCGTTTCCTATCTGACTACTCTGAAAAGAAAGGCCGAAATAAACTCAGAGGTCACAGACTCTCTTAAAGTTCAGACATAATCTTGGTCAGATCATCTGGAGACAATGTAGATTGATGATCTTTTGAGGGAAGAACCACAAAGATTGAGTGGACCTGTCCAGTCAGTGCACGCATTTGTCAGTAATCATGCAGCTCAACTCAAATTCTTTCTTCTCAAAGAATTTTAACTTACGAGTATATCTTCTTAAAGATAACCACGAGGACTAAGACTTAAGTATACTTATCTAGATTCTTTTAAGGGGGCCTACTCCAAAGTGCAAAGTGCGAATGGTTGGATCGGACCAAAACAATATGGTCGAACCGAATATTATTGAAAAATGCGAAAAAAGTTCGGATCGGCTCAGTTAAGTCGGGACCATAGTCAATATTCGAAAGAGTGTAGGAGTGTAGGATCGGGACCGACATATTCGATCTTCCTCATATCAACTAACTAGCTACCAATTTATATCCAAATAACTCCAGTTAAATTAAACTCCATTTTCATTAGCCAAGTGCTAGTAGTTAGTTTACCTACGAGTATTCAAAGAGCTCTAATCTGTCGCTCGGCAAGATAACTAAATTCTGACCTGATTTATATTTCTGCGCAGATTTAGTTTGGTAACACTCCTCGTGTTTTGGACGGCTACAGATTAGGGGTGAACTGGTTTTTAAGTTAATATTTTCGACTTTGTTTTTATTATTACCCAGTAGGTAGGTAGTTTAATACATAACCAGCGAAGCATGTCACAAAAGGAGGAGGAGGAGGAGGCCTAAAGGTACTCGGCAGTGGGTGCAGTTGACACAGGACTGCCAATGATGAAGATTATGATGACCCCTTTACTTAATTGGTAATTTTATCATAGAATTCTCTTCTTCAACTTTCCTATCAGCTTTGGCTTGATACCATTCTCCTTTTTGTGATTTCATGTGCAATGTCGAGCCGTTACTCTTGGTGAATTAGAAATCATGCAGTGCACACTCTCGAAAATCTGTAATTCTTTTAACTGGTATTTCATAAAACTTCCAAAATCTCCCACCTACTCCATGCTTGGTGGTGGCCTCTCTCTCCGAGATTTCTTGGTTTTTTGCCATTCTACCATTCCTTCACTTACCTACTTACGAGTACTTCCTTATTTGCCTGATCAATAATAAAAGACCCTACCATTCTCTGAGTTATTTTTTTTTTCAAAACCTTCACATACCAAAATTAATTTCCCAACACCGCGCACCGTAGCAACCCTACGCTCGCCCGGCGACCTCTATTAATTAAAACGCTGTGTAAACCGGGCTTTATCGGCGCGCTGGCCACGCCACCCAATTAGGACAGCCGACGAGACTCGCGCCAAAAATTATGCGGCTTATCAACTGCCGCGTAATTTTGACAAACGACCGTTCGTTCGGAAACACGCTTCGGTGGGCCGTGATCGATTATTTGTTGTATTGTTTAAAAGTTGTGGGCGATTTTGTGTTCTAATTGGTTTTGGTAGTGTATGAGTTGAAATATTGATGATGCTCAGTGTGTTATTTAAATTTTGCTATGTAGTGTGTTATTATTTGAAGATAGCAAAGAGGAAGAAGAAGAGGAATTATGTATGTATTATAAAACGATGTATGAGCTACTCAAGGAATAATGCTACACAGTTTTACTGTGTGTCCAACGCTAGGATAATAAATCAACTTGGAATTATAGTCTCAACAAACTCTCAGGTAATGATTTTTATTTAATTTGCGCTACGAAAACCGTAGCATAGTCGAGTCGTAGAACTTTCGTAACCTACCATACCATTATATTACAATCTACTATCCTTGTAAATAAGACGTTACTGTGCCTTGCTTAGTAAATAAATAATACAGGAAGTATATCATTAAACAAGTTTATTGATTCTATCAATTCACGAAAATGTTTAGAAATAAACAGAAAATACTCTATTTTCCTGACAATAACAATATCTACGTATCAATATCATTTGGATTGTGAACTTGTATAACATTTTCTAATCCGAGCCCTACGTTACTTAAATCATCCACTTTACCAAAATTATTTAGAAACAACATCTTTCGTAACCCTCGCATCCGTTCACCCCTTACTAGGTTTGCAGGATTTCGCCGGCGTCTATAACATCATACCAATATGCCATTCATCAGCCGAGGCGTCGCTAAACACCAGCGGCCGCGCGAGATAACCGCGCAGTAAACCGACAACAATGCCCCGACTCGCACTCAATAAAAGATGATAACACATGAAATATGAACTGACGACACCCCTCTACGAACAAGCAAAATTAAACGTAAAGTCAACTCTATGTTAAGCTAACAAAGTCCCAATTGCGTTGAGACTATCTCCAAGTTATGATATTTCAAAAGCGAAGACAGCGTTAGCATAATAAACGCGCTCCAATGAAAACAAACCGCATCCAGCTCACGAATACAGCCAAATTTCCCAAAGAAAACATACCAAGTTACAACGTTTCGGAACGAAGCGGTGACGGCGCGAAACAAAAGCGCGGGAATCGCCGCCATTGGCGGAGGAGGTGGGCGGACACCCGGATAATATGGCGGAAATATTACGAGCCGAGGAGGTATTCAAGGTGCACCGGGAGGAAGGGAGGCCCGGGGGAGAGGGAGGACACCCCCCCGAGAGGTTAATTACCCGCCGGCCGATAAGGCAGCGGCTCGCTAATTACGTACTTATGGCGGACTGAAATTAAGTTATCGTCAGCGGGAAAACGACGCTCACTTTGTTTGCGTTCCGTTTTACGGATAATATGTATTCTGCGGCGCTCGAGAGTAATGGAACAAAATTGGCGGCTATTCAGTTTTATCTTTTATGTCTGAGTAGAGGAAGCGTAGCGTCGTTCTCAGATAATGGAATCATTGTTCAAACAGTGAGCGCTCCGGGGACTCTTTTTTAATCGTTTAACTTAATTTTTGCTTTGTTTTATATTCAAACAAGCTACGCCGATTTCCGTTTCATTAAAATATAAATCTGCCTTTTGATAAAACAGCAAAAAAGAATAAGAAAGTCGGAATAACGCGTGTATTTGCGAAGAATTTTATTTCGCTGGAGTCGTTCATATTTTAAGTAGATATTAGATAGATAGCGAAATATACTCGAGTGCGGCAAACAACACGACTGGCAGCTGAGCTCCCAAATAAAATGCGATAAAATAAAAAGATGCCGGCGACAAAACGTAGATACTTATACATGAGCCAACTTACTTGCGTCACCAAAAAGACATGGCATGTCTCTTGGTGCTTTAAGAATAAGAATTGGAATGGGCAAGCAAGGAGGTTCATACAACGCAGATTTAAATTGGTAAGTTTATACATATTTACCACAAAAGCGGCTCAGCGAGAGATCGCGGGATCTGTTCCCCGGTTTTATTTTTCCAAGCTCTAAATGGAGTCGGTGGAGCATTTAAATAAGCTTCGCCGCCTGAAGTATGGTAATGTTAGTAATACGCGGAAAGAAACCGCGCCGTTGCTTTCAGTGTCGGCCATTTTGAATTTCCTTTTATTTTAGTCCTCTGAGACATGATCCCTTGCTGTGTGATTATTTGATAATGCAGAAGAAAATTGGTTTGTCTTGAAACAAATTATGATGCTCAAATCGAATCATTTATTTTGAAATCTGTGGATAATATAATGACAATTTTACTGCAAAATCAAAATATGGAAACAGAGATGGACAAAGAATGCATCGGTCAAATGGAACCGCCATCGTTTTTCGCCGACCCTAGTAAGATAGATAGATATGTAAACCATTTATTTAGCGCACACAAAAGTACAATTAGATGATAACCAATTACCTACATGAATATAATATAAAAGCATGGTGGCGATATAAAAACAAAAAGAAAAAACATACATATGGAAGTAAAAGTACGTACGGCAACTAAAGATTTCCTCCTACAATACAAAACTTCCATCATCATTAAAATAATTAAACCACAGTGTCTCTATTTCCGTCGATTCCTTCTTCCCATGATAACCTAAATCTTGTCAAACAAAGCATACATTCTACCCATTAAACAAATACCCAATAAATTAAAACCATAACTGAGCATTCCGCCAGAGATTCCTCTTCATTCCTAATTATTCCCGAACGATTAATTAATATAACATGTAAACGACATATTCTAAAAAGGGAGGCCATATGTCGCTTCTGATCAAAGACACCGTTCGTTTTTTGGCTCATAATTAGTTACAAATTATGTAACAAAAACTCCTTGGCAGCTTGGTATCTCATCCACGTTCCCTTGGTTGTGAGAATGGCGTGAACTTAGTTATGGATCGTCTCCCGTAACGCGTTGGGGATATTTAAACATAGACCTCTTAATGGGATGTAGTCTAAACTGGCATTCATCACTCATCTTTCTAGTGCCTGGCAGTCTCGGAGGAGTGGCAAAGGAAGCCGGGCGCACAGATAAGGAATGTTTGATGTGGTATTTCAGATAAACTACTTTTAATTATGCCGCATAAGTGGGGTAGCAAGCAAGTAGGTGTCTTAAGTAAAGTATATTTTCCCTAGTCACTTTATATAAATAAGTTCAACGAGTAATAGTCTGTTTCTCGTTGAACTTGGTTATATAAAGTGACTAGGGAAAATATACTTTTATTGCTAAGTATACAGGGTTATTGGAAAAACACCAACAACCTCTTAAGAGGTCATTGTATGTACTCGTCATTATGAACAACTTTTACTATGAATTTACTATATTATGTATATACTACGAAAAAAAAATCAGTAAACATAAATGTAGGGAACTGCTGATTTTTTTTTCGCGATTTCAGGTTTGGTCCTGCTGGATAATTATACGCCTCTCTTTTCTGGTGCCACGCTCCTGTGCCAGCCTTATCCAGGTTTTGCCTGTGATAGGAACATAGAGTTTATATAGTTTTAGTCTATTCCAATATAAAGTACTTACCTAAATTAGTTTATTTTACTACTAACTTAAGCACTCTAAAAACTTACTCCGCTGCACCATCTAATGGTTCTCAGTCCTGAAATCGTCACGTTTGGATGCACGCGCGGCGCGCATAACCGGCCATAAGGGCCCTCCTCCCAACTAATTCAAACTAATTAGCTTCTGTAAGCTGTAAATCTAACGAATACTGCGCCGACGTCATCGCGCGCGCTTTGATCACGCGCGAAGTGAAACGGAACGCGACACGTGAATGAATGAACTGAACGATTTTTGAACGGAGCGTTTAATGTCAAATGTGGCGGGAATTCCGTCGGCCCTAAAGTTTTATTACTTCATTACGCTGGTGATACATGGTTTACAAGAAATGGGTGTTCTAAGGATGCTCGTAAATGCACCTATTAAGCTTTGCAAAGCTCAAGACGTTAACTTTGGCCGATTGTTTAATCTGCACTGTTGGCAGATTAAAAACTTGGCAGTACGAATGTATCGAGATTTTGGAAGACTAGCGTACGCACGACGACCTATGAAAAGCCTATACTAATGCCAGATCAGCTAAAACTGGAAATGTAGGTATAGTTATATAATATGTCGTCGTGTGTACCTTACATAAAATACGTACCCAGTGAACCTACTTTAAAACCACTTTTGGACCATATCATTGCGCTATAAATAATATCTAATATCTTGTATATTCTATCTCTCTGTCTTGAAACTAAACTTTGGCGATAATTGGTGTTTTCCTGAGACATTCATGACATTATCTTGGGACACTATCAAAGTTGTTTAGGCCTTACTTTATAACACACTAGCTGCACCCCGCAGCTTGCAACTCGCATAAATCTCGATCCCGTGGGAATATCGGGATAAAAAGTATATAATATGTACAGACGCCAGCAGGTCAAGCTACCCGAAACTGTCAAATTTTCCCAATCAACCTTAAACCTAAAACTCGATCGATCGCTTCAGCGATAAAGTTGAAAATCTACTAAAGAAATTTGACAGATTGTAGTAGCTTGATGTGCTGGCGTCTGTACTAATCCAGGTCATGGTCAACCCATATGCGAAATTTCATCCAAATCCGTTTTGCCGTTTTGGCGTGAAAGTATAACAAACAAATATGCAAAAGAACAAATCGTTTCTCTTTGTTATTACATATTATAATAATATTAGCTGTTACCCGCGGTTTCGTCTGTGATCCAGGATGAAAAGTAGCCTATGTCCTTACATAAGTCATGGTCTATATGTGTGCCATACTTAACCCAAATTCGTTCAGCCGTTTTAGCGTGAAAGTGTAACAAACAAACATAAAAAACAAATCTTTTTTCTTTATTATTACACTAGCTGTTGCCCGCGACTTCGTCTGGAATCCAGGATGAAAAGTAGCCCATGACCTTCTTCAGGTCATGGTCTACGTATGTACCAAATGTAATTCAAATCCGTCCAACCGTTTTTGCGTGATTGAGTAATAAGTAATAAACAAACAATTCACTTTCGCATTTATAACATTAGTTATGATTAGTTTAGATAACCTTTTCATTTTTTTTTTCATAAACTTTTCCAACTTAGGTAAGTACCTACTCTAATCAAATTACCAACCAAACACCAACTTACACAGCACACACACAAATCACACGGTCACGCGGTCGTTAATCGCTCTATCATATCAATCACTCGTCCAGAAACAATCAATTAGAACGCGATCCCCTTTCAATTATACCCTGCATCGGTAGGTAATTGCCTTGCCAGCTCCACCTAGGGGCGGGACAGGGAACCGATTATGTGTGACGCGTGATGGCCATTCTATTGCCTTGATCGCGATTTGATGGCGTAAGATGTTGGGTGGTATAAAAATCAGTGTTGTGGTTTGATGGATTAGATGTTATGGAATAATTGAAGCGAGGTTGTCAACATGTTACTATGTTGGAGAAGCTTAAAAGCTCGTCGTGTTGTGTGAAGGGGTTCCTTGGATTCTATAATACATTTTTGTTTTTTAAGTAACATCAAACAGTTACTAAAGAACTTACAACTAATTTAACAAAAAACAATTTTAGTAATAATATAACCCACAACGCTGTCCACAGGTAGACATCATCCTGCTATCCTATCCTATAATCCTACTTTGTGAGGATGGATGGATGTTTGTTATTCTTTCGCGCAAAAACTACTGAACGGATTTTGATGCAACTCTACAGTAATATAGCATAAACATCAGAATAACACATAGGATATTTTTTATCCCGATATTCCTACGGGGTCGACACTTATGCGGGTGAAACCGCGGTGCGTTGCTAGTACTTTATTAAAAAAGAAAGGGTAATCGTTAGGAGTTTTAAAGCCAGATTCATATTACTGTGTTGTGTCGTGTCGTGACGCCTTCTGACGCACTGTTAGCCAATGAAAACTCGTGATTTGACGTACTTAGTCCTGAACAGATTCTTATGATTGGTGTATCCAGAGTCACGACACAACACGACACAGTTAGTTAGTTTTTAGTTTTTTTTAAATAACGTTGCCCCACACTAGGAATTTCTCCTGTGTCTTGGGTGCGTTTACAGACATATAAACTCACATACACAAACAGCCAGACCCGGAACAACTAATTGTAGGTCATACAAATATTTGTTCCGTGCGGGAATCGAACCCGCGACACGCAGCGCAGCAGTCAATCGCTTAACCACTGCGCCAATCGTGCCGTCAACACAGTAATGTGTCTGTGGCTTAAGTAGCAGTACGTGCAGTAATTAGTTATATGTATAATGAGTTATCTTCCGAACTTAAGATAATATAAGAAAGTAGACTTATGTATGGGAAGATGGTTAGCTTAAAAATTAGCCTTACAGCTAATTGCCAACCAATTTAACTTAAATTAAAAAGATGTGTACAAAACACTTGGGTAGTAAGCTTTTATACTGCAGCCCGGCCAGCCAGCGGAGCAGTGGTGTCCCAGTGGTAATGGAAGCGACTTACGAGTTGCAGGTCGTAGGTTTGAACCCAGGCAGGCGTTTTACTTTGTGTAAATTATTTCATCACCGCTGCTCTCATAACGGTGAAGGAAAACATCGTGAGGAAACCGACATGTCCTAGAACCAATTTAAACACTATTTTTGAAACATATCATATACATATTATAAACAATCATAAACTTTATTTTTATTTTTTTTGTTTTAAGTGCCTGATTATGTATCTGGTGTATTGTGTGTCATTTAGGGCTGATTTTTCCATCGCCATAATTTTATACGAGGTACCTATAATTTTGAATTTTTGACAGTTCATCCATACAAAATCTGTCAGACGTAAATTTTATTCCACGAATAAAAATTATATGTCGATTGAAAAATCAGCACTTAGTCCGTGCTAAATAAATGTATTTTCTTTCTTTCTTTCTATTTATCAAAGCACACCAATTAATGAGCTAATAATCACGGTAGATTTATACCCTGTCTAATAGAACAGCTCCATCACCATAGCGTCCCCGTGCTCGCCAGTGCCGTCCCCGTCTCGCCACCTGAGTCGCCGACAGCCGTGATGGATGACGCACGCTGTCCGGCCCCTGCACCCTAATTGCGTAACACACTTTCAATCACAATCCGGATGATTTTGAAGGAA
The DNA here is from genome assembly GCA_949629185.1 of Apamea crenata. Taxonomy (NCBI): domain Eukaryota; kingdom Metazoa; phylum Arthropoda; class Insecta; order Lepidoptera; family Noctuidae; genus Apamea; species Apamea crenata. Next base: position 5,016,918 of record OX451375.1, read on the forward strand.
ATTGCCAATCCATACTTAATATTATAGAAAGAAAAGAAAGAAAAAAAATGTTTATTCTGCACAAACAAAACGCACATAGCAAATAAAAAAGACATAAAATCCAACGTAGTCAAAAGCCTCGTACTCAAGCATGTAAAAAGTAACTCTGTCTGTATGTTACCTCTTCACGCCTAAGGCTGTGGTTCCACTGAGGCGGAGCGGAGCAGAGCGGAGACGAGCTGTGCCGCGATTAACCAATCATATGGCTTTGGCACATGGCACCTCTTTTCACAGCTCAGCCCCGCTCCGCACCGCTCCACTCCGCCTCAGTGGAACCGCAGCCTAAGCCACTGAACCACACGGGTGGATCCGCGAGTAGGAGCTAGTCAATCAATAGATATACCAGAAATATTATTAATGCGAAAGAAACTCTGTCTGTCTGTTGCCTTTTCTCGCCTGAACGTATTTCGGTGGAATTTCGCACACAGGTAGACCATTACTTGGGTAGGTACCACACAGGATACCTTTTTATTCCGTTGGTATGTTTCCGTGGGAAATTTTTCAATATCCACGCGGGTGGCGCGCGGCGGCGGCGGGAAAAAGCTTGTTGCTATAAATTATGTTTAAAAATTCGTCAACAACGTAAATGACGCAATGAATGAAGTGAAATAGAATGAATGAATGTTGTTGAACTCTCAAAATGAAAGGCATTGCGATTGTCAGTTTGTTACGCAATAACCCCGCTGATCCGAAACCTGTTCAAAGCACTGCCTCGTGCTATCCACTTAATTAAATATACTAGATTAGAATGGCTTGTAATGATATTTAAGATCCTGATTGATATTTATTGATCGGATGATGATAGTGTGTATAGATATTGTGGGGATTGGCACAAGAAAAGAGAGCTCTATGCCCAGCAGTGGGCAAGTCGGGCTGTGATAATAAATAAAATAAAAAATGATGATGAGGATGATGATGATGTATATTGCAATCGTAAGTACCCATATGTAGAGGGTAAATCCTTTGCCCCTTTATTACAAAGCAAGGTTTTTCTTTAGATCAGAGGGGTAATGCTAGTTCACAGTCTGTTCTCGGTCTCAATCTGTCAAAAATACCTCTGTTTCATACATTTTGACAAGTATTTGACGTTTGTCGCCGAGATGAAACTGCGACTAGATTTTGAACGTTTTAAATTACGAGAATTAGCCTTCTAGTTTAAACCACCGAGCGAGTTATTGAATTAAGAACCTAACTGTTATAGAAATGCAGTACTTTATTAAAGTGAATGCATGGTCTTTCGGGCCAGGGGTCGGAGCTGCCCGAATTCTGTTCCACCCATTACGTTGAACGGCGTCAAGTTAAAAAGAGTTCAACAGTTTAAATATCTCGGGCATATCGTGGCCTCTGACCTGAGGGACGATGCGGGCATCGATAGAGAGCGGAGGGCGTTGTATGTGAGTGTGTGCCAATATGATCGCCCGCAGGTTTGTTCGTTGCTCGGGGCCCGTCAAAATAACTCTTTTCAGAGCGTTTTGAACGTCCCTGTACACAGCCAGCCTGTGGGGGTCATATACCCAGAAGCAGTACAACGCTCTCCGTGTTCAGTATAATAATGTGTTCAGGGTGACTTTGCCTAAATCGAAATAAAGTTCGAAACACAAATATTGGCTCAAAGGTTTAGGAACTAAAGTTAGTTTTCATTTTTTAATAAGACGGTCTATGTTTTACAAAACTAGGACCAAACTAATTATCTAATCTGCATTCGCGACATATTCGCCAAAAATGTAACAAATTTGAGTTTATGTAAAAATAACTTTAATCCCTACACAATAAAGTCCAGTTTACACTACAACTTCAAACATTTTTATAACTTTTTCAATAGTGCTAGCCACTCTGAAATCAACTTAATCAACATTACAATAAAGTTCATATTTGTTTAGGTAACTTGAAATAATGTCAATTTGAAACATAAATAAAATTTGAATATAGCAAATCCTTGCTTATCTATAATATCAAAACTCTCTCAAGACCTACCCATAAAAATAAAAAAGACAAAAACGTCATTCGAAATCCAAACCATGACAGCTGTCATCTGAAAACGTCAGAGATCAAAAGCAACAATGGCTGTGCCGGTTTTAATAAATCTAAAGTAGGGACCCTCGTGGTAGAATGATATCCGTCCGATATGCTGAATGCTGTTACCGCCGCTGGTTTGGGTGTAGCAATTGTTTTGCTACTTGTCTATCTTAGATGGAGATGGAAATCCTTGGCTAAGGTGGGTATAAGTAAGCAATGGGCAGCTCGCCGCCCGGTAAGGACCAGGCCCGGGTCGACGGCGCGTTGTGTTCCACGAGCGCCTCAAAGAGATGTCAGCACGAACTGACGGGGTCCGTTAGGGCCGAAGCCTGCCAGGGCCGCGGATTGTTCGAAAGAGATACCGTGGCCCCTGGCACCACAGGCAACTGAAGGAACACGGGTGGGTTTTAGTCAGTAAAAGTCTGACACGCCCTTCCGCTCAGCCCAGAGCGGGAGAGGTCATTTGATGATTTCCCATCCAAAGAAAAAAAAAAGATGGATAAGTATAAGTATCCTCAAATGGTTCAGGGCAAAGAGATTTGTGATACTTACTTTATGCGAAGAAATTTCATAGAAAAACTGTGATCCCGTGTCTCAGTGACGCCATCTAGCATAATATAGCAACATTAGAGCGGCATGCAGGCGTATCACACTAGATTGAGCGACTTATATCCGCCAGGACAAATGTATCGGATCACGATTTTGTTCCCCATGCCGCGCGGGGTAATTCGTAACACACTAACAGTAAGAATAGCTTTCATTATTAAGCTTTCCTTTACAGTTCAACAACATTAATTGAGTTATTTACGTTGCTGAGCAAACAATGTTTTCGAGCATATTACGCAATTACTGTGCCGTCTATTGATATGTAACTAATTTAATGTCTTTGGTTATATCAAAATCAAAAGTCATTTATTCAAATTAGGCTGAGAATCAGCACTTTTTGAACGTCAAAATTACAAAAGAGTCCCCCAAAAACCCCGCCCTTCACTTCCTAGTGCTATCGCTGGGAAGAAGTGGCGCAACAAACTCCCCAGCAGCACAGCTGTCTGTTCAGTAAAAAAATACTTGATTGTATACAATACTAGGTACCTATCTTAGGTAATTTCCATTCACAGTTATCTTACCTCTGATTTTCCATCACTGTTTCCACAGTGATCTTTATTCTGGTGACAATAAGGTTGCTGTTGGGTTGTTACAACTATCAATTCTGGCAATTTCACAGTGATCTTTATTATTGTTGTAATAGGGTTACTGTTGGCTTGACAGAGGTAAAAACAACTGTGAAAGGTCTGTAATGTAAGTTAGATGTTAGGGATCCTAAATGGTAGTAATCCATGGTGAGCTACCAAGTTTGAGATAAATCAACGCTGTCAGCTGCCTTCTGCGGTTAGTACGTAAGGTATACTTTCGACAAAATGTTATGGGGTATATTATGGCTTTGGAGTACGTATACTTATCATCACTTCATCAGTTAACAAGTCCTACTCATACCTTGTGAACTTTTTGATTTTGTGTTAGGTTTATGTTGTGGAGCTGGTAAAACGGTTAAAGACGTCGAAAAATCTAGATGGTTTTGGTTTTGCTAACTATCTTTTTATAAGTAATATCTGTTCGAAAACAGAGCATGCTAAATTTTTTAACTTATATTATGCTGGTTAGCGAATAAATTTCCAGTTTATTAAAAAAAAATAACCGTACAGGGTGGCAGGGATAGCGACGCGCAAACTGAAACCATAAATTCAGCAAATGATTCGGAACCTTATGTTGAAATTTTTCGTCGGTTATTAAAAAAAAAAGCTTTTCTATACGTTTTATCCATCACACTAATATTTTAAAGGCGAAAGTTTGCGAGTGCCAAATTTCATCAACATCACGTGTATGTGTTGGTTGATGTTTGGCACTCAGATAGTTTATAACCAGGATTAACACATAGGATACTTTTTATCCCGATATTCGCACGGGTTGATATTTTTTTTGATAACCGACGCAAAATGTCTACGTTAGGGGATCTAGAATCATGAGCTGAATCCATGGACTGTGAACTGAGCGTTATGCCCTTCTTTCTTATATCTATGGTTATGCCTATTGTGTGGAAGTGTTTGTTTAGCGAGTAGTGTCCCGTAATGGTCCCCACCACCAGGTGCAGGCCATTACTGTCCAGGAATAATAAGCCTAATGTGCCTGGTTAGTCTGCCATCTAAGGATATAGCTTCTGCATAAACATTTTATAGACTGACTTGAAAACAAGTTTTGTCGCTGCGGTCTGTCGTAGCGGTTTGGCGGTTTGCGATTACGTTCACCTTCAAAATTGTGTTTCATGTGCAGTCTGAGGAGCCTGAAGACTATGTTTCGGCTCCGCACACCCCCGGCCAGGTCTTCCACCACCTGTGTCCACACAACAACGTGGTACAAGGATACAACGTCGAGGAAAAGGACTCCCTGGACGAACACCTCGACGTGCTGACCAGGAAACTCGCTGATAAGGTAAGAAGATGTTTATAATGGAAAATTAATTTTATGTGTGAACCTGAATTTTACCGCGAAAAGTCAGATTTTTTTTTACATTTTGAAACTGAAACATTTGACATGCGACTTCCGTACTTATTGCATCTGGAAGCGGTGCAATAACATAACATTGATATATGTATTTGGGATTTAATTTAAAAAAAAAAACGTCCCATTCAAACCTGCGCAGCTCTCTCTCTCTCTCTCTCTCTCTCTCTCTCTCTCTCTCTCTCTCTCTCTCGCTGTCTACGTAGCTACTATACACTGTCCATTAGGCTAACCGTTTTTTGCTGATTTTTGTTGTGTGCTGTGTAGAACGTAACTATTCCAGATTACGTAAAAGTTACGCTTTCAAATGCGTAATAAAATAAATATATAAACTGCCTTAACTTATTGAATTATCTTATTTATTACAGACATTAAAATACAGTACGTGTATTGTATCAATCAATGTATAGTGTGTTGCTGCTTGCTGCATTATCTAGTTCCATCTGTCAAAAAACAGTTTACCTAATGGACAGGCTATAGTGACCGATACTTGAACACATGATTGCACTCATCATAACAAACAATTTTGCCAAAAAAACGATTTTTCTAATTTACCATGCGCATAATGACCCCCAATAGACCCGCGCGCACTATCTCTACGGTTGAAAAATAATAATAATGCATGAGAAAAGTGGAATAATTTTGTTTGTAAGAAGGAATTAGTAACTAAATTAAATTACTTACAGCTGATTATGTATTATTCTTGTTAGGGACTCAATATTCTATTGGAGCGATTGCGGTCATGCGTTTGGTCAACTTTAAATACTTATCAGTTATTCATGTATTTATACCCGTCCATTAGGTAAACCGTTTTTTGACAGAAAGAACTAGTGATTGCAGCAACACACAATACATTGATTGATACACGTACGGTATTATAATGTCTGTAAGAAGACATAAATAAGATAATTCGGTAAGATCTACCACACATAACAGGCAGTTTATGTATTTATTTTATTACGCATTTTAAAGTTAAGTTTTACATAATCTGGAATATGTACGTTCTAAGACAGCTGTCAATAAACGGTTAACCTAATGGACAGGGTATAGTTACCAGTCACCCTATACAGGGTGGCAGGGACATCGACGCGCAAACTGTAACCATGGATTCAGCACATGAGTTTAGACCCCATAGCGTAGAAATTTTACGTCGGTTATTAAAAAAAAACTTCTGTTTCATAGAAAAGTGCAATACCTACGCGGTCAAAATGTATTGAACAGCAATATTTTTTTTAATGACCGACGATAAATTCCTACGCTTTGAGGTCTAAACTCATGTGCTGAATGCCATGCCATGGTTACAGTTTGCGCGTCGATGTCCCTGCCACCCTGTATAAGACCGGCCTTTTTGTCACCCTATGTGATTTCTACATTTATATTTTTTATTAACATGGAGTGCATAATAAAGAGCATTCTATTAATCCCAGGACCTATCTTCAAATATATTCTCACAGGAGGGTCGCCTCCGCCTATCGAAGTCCAAGATTCGGGAGACTCAAAACGAAATCGAGAACCTTCATGCAATAGACCATGACGTCAGGAGCCGGTACCGGGAGATAATGGAGTCTCTTCGTACTGACCTGCTGACCAACGAGAAGGAGTGCAAGAAGCTTCAGGAGCAGATTGAGTGGGTCTCACGAAGGAGGGCTGAGCTGAAAGACGAGGTAATGTAAACTTTTCAACTGCTCTTATAATAAACAAGTAGGTACGCTGGACTTCATACAATCGATGACAAAATTAAGACATTTGATTTTCGCCATTTTGGCGCTGACAGCAACGTGAGCATCTGTGATACTAAAATACTAATATTGTTGATAGCGAGTTTTTCTCATGGTAAAAATGTTCTAAATAACTCGTAGCAAACACAAAATACACAAAAAAATATTATTCCACGATTTAGACCTAAATCGTCGGAGACCACCAAAACCATTATACCAAAACAAAACGACGGCCATTTGCGCCTTTGCGGCAATGTGTCAATTTTAGTTCCTGAGACGCTCGTGCGGGGGCGCTTTCAATCGGCACAAAAAACAACGGTCAATTCGTATAGTATTTAGTCCAGTGTACTTGCATAATACAGGTATTTGGAAAAATCTGCGAAAACCCTAGAATATTTGCAAAAGACCGGATTATTGATAAATAAGAAAGATTTCGTCCTAACGTTTTACAGACAAGCTCTTTACTTTTTGTAGATAATTTCATCACCACTACTCTCAAAACGATGAAGGAAAACATCGTGAAGAAAACCGAAAATTCTGAGACATGTGACATCTACCAACTCGCACTGGGCCCGCGTGGTGGATTACGGTCCACTCCGTCTCACCAAGAGGAGGCCTGTGTCCCAGCAGTTGGAACGTTTCCGCACGATGTTTTCCTTTACCGTTTTGAGAGCAGTGGTGATGAAATAATTTATACAAAGTAAAGTTCCTGTCTGGGCTCAAACCTTCGACGTACAACTCGTAAGTCGCGGCCGTTACCACTTAGCCACCACTTTTATTTTAAAGTCACTATAATCGGGAAATAATACAAGTTTATGCCCCAACCCGTAGATTATACCCTGTCCATTAGGTAAACCGTTTTTGGACAGCTGTCTGCATATTCCAGATTACGTAAAAGTTAACTTTAAAATGCGTAATAAAATAAATATATGAACCATTGTACAAATCCCCACTTATTCCTTAAGATAGATAGGTTAACCTATTTAAGTGAAAATTACATTTTTAATACATAATCAGCCTATAGTGTTCAAACCTTGTCCTGACAATAACAAATATTATCCAGTTTGTTTTTTTTTTGATCGGAAGTTATGCGTGCATACACATCTCGGTGATTCGTTTTTATTTGTATAAATAAGTAGATAGATTTTTAATAAAGAGTTTTATTGATCAAATTCAAGGCATTTGGATACGTCCGTCGGATCGGGGGTTCAATCGAGCGGATTCTCAAAGAAGAATACGACTCAATAATGCAGGACTACGAAAGTAATGTGTTTTCCTGTTTATAGTGAGTTGTGGCTGACTGAACTGACCATTAACCTTCGTTTGTCTGCAGGTTCGCCACGGCCAGGTGCTGTATGGAGAGGCAGCAGCAGAATTAGCGAGCAACCTAGCGGAATTGCAACGGGGTAGGGTGCCCGAGCAGAAAGTCATTGAAAAACTGAGACCACAATCCCCGGCATCCCTAAGATGCCGCAAGGAACCACATTTACCTAGAGTAACACCTGCTTGCTCTTTAATGACGAAGAATTCTTATCAAATGTCTGACACGACCACAAATACCTCTCATATGGCAACGGAATGAACGCGTGTCGCGAAATGTAACCATAGGTACCTACTTATACAAATCGTGCTGTTATTATTTATACATATATTTATTCTTTAAATTTTTGGGTCATTTATTATCATAATCTTATTTCTCTTTAATTATAAAACAAACAAAATAATTCTGGAGTTTAATTTTGGAGTTTGATTTTTGTAAACGATCAATCAACATTTCCTTATGACCACGTCCTAACCAAAAGCGATCGTCACACTCTTTTACCTTTATTCGCATAATATTAGATTCGCTAAATATTATATTCTCAAAAATAGCCGAAGTATATAAGCACTCAAAATAAATAAAGCCAAAACTTTATTTTGTATTTTTTATTAGGGTTCCGTACCCAAAGGGTAAAAACAGGACCCTATTACATACTAAGACTCCGCTGTCCTGACTATGTAAAAAAAAAAATCTTGTACCCCAGATCCGCCCCGTCGCGTCGTATCGCATCGCCTACCAGCGCTATTACTTCGTTGTCGCTTAATTAGAACTCTTTCTGGCGTTTTTCTCTTTTGCTCGGCTCTTAATAGCCTACAGCCTTCCTCAAAAATGTTCTATCAAATTGCAAAAAGATTTTTTCAAATCCGAATGATAGTCCCAGAGCTTAACGCATTCAAACAAACAAAATCTTCAGCTTTATTATGCAAGTTGCGTTTGTACGTCATCATTTTCTTCATACAGTAAACGATCGCGTCAATCGCGTTAACTCTTGGGACGATCGCTTTCAGTTAGGACGCGGGGTAAACGTCCAAAAAACATTATTATTACCAACTGTTTCTCCACGTTGCAACTGCAATTCTACCCAGTATAATTATTGGCTTATTTTAGATGCCCAATATCAATAATTGACAATCAATAACTCCAATTAAGACATCACAAACAAAACTCAATAAAAAATAACGTCAGCACGGGCATCCAAAACAATGACAAACCACCGCAGCGCACTCGGAAACGAGCCCCCTTTTATTTTATATCTCTCGTTAATTCCGAGGGTTAAAATCCCCGAAAAAGTGAGCACTTGCCTTGTTTACAAGGTTTTAGATTTTAATTTAGATTGGGGTTGCATCAAGTTTGCGCGCGAAACGACGTAAACGTCAAACGGTACGTCAGGGAAATTGGGCTCTTTTTAGTTGCGTGATTAGGTCGGTGGGCTGTTTACGAGGGGCGCTCTCGGCGTATCCATTAAAATCGCATTCGTATGTGATCACCTAATACAATATCATCAAGTCCGTGCCTGGGGTGCTTTGTGAATAATTTCGCGGCAATCTGCTCCCGTTTGTATCGGATTTGTATAATTTCATAATTGGTACGGTTCAAGTAACTTTTTGTTAAGTCAGTCTCTGTGAACCTTTGTTTGCAAGAATTAAATAACCTAACGTAAAAGTCACTGAATTGTTTATAATCATATTTATTGTCAAGTATTTTTAAATGTAACTAAATATGCAGACATACCTAACTTATGCCTGACTAATGTTCTAAGCTATATTTACATCCTTACCTAATTAATAACAAATAAAGCAGTGATAAAAAAACAATTTAATTAACAGGCAACACCACATCTGTCGCTTTTTAACCGCATGAGCATCACCAGTGTGTCTGTTTATTTTCCTTTGCCTCACATTTGTTCCGCCGGGGGCGGTCCACAAACAAAACTACTCAAACTCGGCCTAATGTGTCAATCAATACAACATGTTTCTGGACGTCTGGTTATTTAATTGGGGCTTATTTTTAGTTAGTTTAACGCTAGATACATAATATTAAATATAAAGGGTGTAAAAAGACACTGAACGAAGCCGAGAGTCACTTGTACACTCCTTGTGCTGGACCGTACCTGGGAACCTTCTGGTTACGAAGATATTGAAGGTCAAAATTCCAACATTTAGGTATAATACTGACGTTTTTTTATGAAAACAAGTTTTTAATGTTATAACACAACTGTAAATACCCCTACGGCCCCTGTACCGTTACATGTGGTTACATGCACCCATAAGCACAACATTTTCCGTGCTTTACATTTTCACACCAAAAATAAAAGACGATTACCTACGTACCTTTGTGAAAGAAATTAGTTTTGTACGGACGCCAGCAGGTCAAGCTACCCGAAACTGTCAAATTTTCCCAATCAACCTTGAACCTTAATGCTTTAGCGATAAAGTTGAAAATCTATTAAATAAATTTGACAGATTGTAGTAGGTTGATGTGCTGGCGTCTGTACAATGTTACTTAGTTTGATGTACAGACGCCAGCACATCAAGCTTCTACAATCTCTCAAATTTCTTTAACAGATTTTCAACTTTATTTCTAAAGAATTAAGGTTCAAGGTTGATTGGGATAATTTGACAGTTTCGGGTAGCTTGACCTGCTGGCGTCGGTACTTTGTATTCTCATCGAATTTGTCTCTAAACGATATTTTATAAAAAAATAGTTCCTTTTTGCTTGAATTAGAGCAGTTGTTTACTTTTTGGAACTATAATAGTCTGTTGGGTTGAGGGTCAAACTAGCGAGAGGTCGCCTCAGTTTGTATCGCACTCGATGCCATATTGACATGAACCTACTCAGTCTGCTACGGAGAAATTCCATAAGTACTCAAAAACACTGCCCGACGATCTAGGAACCGAATCTAGGACCGCCCACTCAGCCCAGCAGTCGTAACCAAAATGCAATTGGATATGACCCTATTAAATCAATAAGTAATTATACCAAAAACGTTAAAAAAATGTTGAATCATTCAAAAATTAAATAGAACTCGAAAATTATGCAAATCAAATTCAGAAGCACATTTAATCCCGGTTAACAAGCAAAGGGTTGAATGTAACAAGCCATAAAAATTCAGCCGGCAATCTTAGAAAATTAAACAATCACCCTAATTGTAAAACGCTTTACCGGCAAAATTATCAATTTGTGAAAACGCAACGCCCATAGCGAATAATTAAATGGAGATTGAATTATGATACTCCTTGGGACATTTTAGACGTACCTAATTATAAACATGGCTGTACGTCAATTTACGTCAGGCGCCGACTAATTTGACAGGACTAACCTAATATTTATCTTCTGTCCTTTTCTTAGTGAAATAGAAAGAAAAAGATGCACTGAACTTAAATTTAGTTTAGTTTGTGAACAAGGGAATCGGCGCCATTAACTGCTTCGTGGGTCTTGTGGTCGCAAGCGCTACGGCTGAGCATGAGTTCCTGGCTTCAATACCCAGGTCGGGCTGTGTTATTGAGTTTTTCCATTAGGAACTTCTCAGTTGCAGCCCGAGTCTAGATTTCTGCCTGTTTGATGGCAGTAGACTCGCCCCCTATTTTTATTTTATTTATTTATATATTTCAGGCGACGCAGGCCCATAGATAAAAACCTTAACCTTAACATACATATTTTTATTATAAAACTTCACTTCACTAGTGTTCTTGAGCTGTTCTGTGGTACTTGTCCGCGGAAGCGACGGAACACCACGTCCTGCGGCCAAAAGTCTTCTTCCATGACGACGGGCAGATAGCAATTCGGTACGCGCACCACGAACGCCTTGAAGTTGACGTTGCGGTGCGACTCCAGTAACTGCACCCTCGGCGTGTACCTCGTCTTGTGGCGCACGTACTCCACGATGTCCTCCGCCTTAGTGGTGTAGTGTAGGCGGATGTACAGACGCCAGCACATCAAGCTACTACAATCTGTCAAATTTCTTTAATAGATTTTCAACTTTATCTCTAGCGTATTAAGGTTCAAGGTTGATTGGGAAGATTTGACAGTTTCGAGTAGCTTGACCTGCTGGCGTCTGTACATACATCGGTGTATTCGGCTTTGCGGCACGCAAGCTGACTTCGGGCTCCGTAGGAGCTTTGCCGCAGCGGTTCTTGTTCTATTACATGAGACGTAAACTTAACTGGCGAAATGTGGATGTCCTATCGGTTAACCTCTTTGCTTAACCCTTCGGGGATTTCAGGCGTGATGTTATGTATGTAAATGGAGAATAAATAAAAAGAGATCACTAACGCCATCTATGTTTTTGTATGGTAAGTTTTGAGAAGTGCCCGCGTATATTTAAACATGCTTTTGTAAGCACCTGGAAGTCTTCAAATCATGATTAAATAGTTTAGGTACTTATAATTAGGTTAATTGCAACTCTGAAGATACCTACTATCGTTGACAACATCATTGCTAAGTTGTGTGTAGAAGTCTGTTGATCCCGTACTGAAGCTAATTGTATCACTAAACTAAACTAGCACCAGCTGATCTATTCTGTAAAAATCTTACCGTGAATACGTAGGTGAAGTGCAAGTGAGCTTAAAGTGAGCAGCAGCGCGATTCTGTAACCATCTTACCGTGAAAAGTTAGGTGAAGTGAGCTTAAAGTGAGCTGTTAGCAATAGTGTCAATCACCAATCACGCTCCCTTCACCTAACTTTTCACGGTGAGATGATTACAGAATCGAACTGCTGATCGCTTGCTTGACACACACAAATAAAATCGTATAAGTATATATTAACCTTCTTAGTGTAATTTATATAAAACTTTAAACACTTTATATAAGTACATAGGTATGTAGATACAAAGTCCATCAACTACAAAACACTCCCCCGCGAGTTGGTCCCATCAGTTTTTAAATTCGCTAAGCGCCACACACGAACACCGTGTTTATATTACAGACAAACCAACATCTCTTTACTATTCATATAACCACGTGCCACACGAAAATGGACTTTATTTACTGAACAATAAGGTGATGGGGTTACTTTTGTAGAAGCTTAGTTTGTTCTCTTATATCTACAGGATATTAAAAGTTGCGCCACCCTTCTAAGTAGACGTTTTTTTTCTTTCAGTCCTTAATGTAAAAAGAAAACGCAAAAAGTTTCGGGACGCGGCGAGTTTAAATTTTTCCACCCCTAATGCGCTTATTACGAGTGGGGGAAAATTTGATGGTTCCCAAACTTTTCAAATATGGACGAGTTTTTATTGTGTCTACTTATGCTGAAAGTTCTTTTTTATGCTCATTGTGAGGCAAATGGAGTGCGGGAAATAAAAAAATCCGACTACTCAATCGGGCGTGTGTTAAAAAAAAATGAGTTAGAATACCTAGTTAAAATAAAGACATAATGTAAGGGTCTACGAATTCTATGTTAGGGTCAGCTTACAATCTAATCGGATGCAGCTGAATTCCATGGCAGGATTTTTGGGAAATTTTTGGAGCGACTACCTATCTGACCGCCACAACCGAGACTAGGTAGTACGATACCCTCTGGTAAGACTGGCTGACAGATTTTAGGGATTCTCAAGAGCCGTAACGACGGTCAAAGAGCCACGAATGACAGCAAGAACAGCAGGGGTCTTGCTATGTAAAGATGGTCACCCATCCACGGACGAACTGCGGCAAGCGTAGCTTAATCTGATCGATCGACCCGCGCGACTGTCATTTGTCATTCTCATTAATTAGCCACAAACCCCTAGTTATGTAGCCATCTAGTGCTCTACGATAACAACAAAACAAAAACTATTCTGCATTTTTCAAACAGCTTACCTACACGTTGAGATCCAGCGCCCGGGTAGAAGAATCATCCACACTGCACGCCAGCCCGCTCGTCATTTACATTTTTATTTTATTTACAGCTGGCAATACCGACGCACAGATAATTTCGCTCCTCTAACGCGGATCGAATAAATTGGAAAGTTACAATAAGGCTTTGCAGTACAACCAGAGTTAAGTAGACAATCAGGGAGGATTTTAAATTCATTATTACGTATCTGCGCTAAGGAAGCGTCGATTTACGTGAAAAATATATGAAGGGACAAGATAATGCAGTGGAGCTATCCGAGTTTATCTGTCTTTCTTAACTTTTCTGGCAATTTCGAAAAAGATCATTTTTATCTGTGGCATGACGCAGGTCAACGTTGAGGAGCTCAGTAATAACAACCGCATGAGTCGATCGATGAGGTTAAGTTACGATTGCCGCGGTCAGTCTGTGGATGGGTGACCATCTCTACATATCGAGAGACCCCTGCCTCGGAAAGCACGTTAAGCAGTTGGTCCCGGCTGTCATTCTTGGATATTTGACAGTCGTTACGGGTCGTCAGAAGTCTGAAAGTCTGACAAGACAGACAGTTTTATCAAGGGGTAATAGTATTACCCAGTATTGTATTGTGGAGGTCAGATAAGTAGTCGCTCCATGTAAAATAGGTACTGGTTGTAATTCAGCTGCATCGGTTATGACTGGATGCCGTCCAACATAGTTGGGAAGAGACTAGGCAGATGATGACGATGTCGCTGGTCAACCTAGGTGATTATTGGCTGGCTAACCGGTCTATCCTGTGGTAGGTAGCTTATAAATGAGGCCTCCAGTCAGGTCATACCTACCTATGTAGATATCGCCGCGGAAAGAGTGTCCATGGGGTTTCTTGCCCGTTTTCTCCAAAGACTAATAGCTTCATATTAACTGACTGACCGACTTCTTGACAATTCAAAATGGCCTGTAAATGGTTTAGGTAATTGAAATAAATGCTTTGAATTGAAGTAGCCTATTATACCAGATGATTATAGGTAGGTATTGTATTGTATCCTGAAGGATCCCATATGCACAATTCTAGCATTACCTATCACAGAGCTGGCCACACGTGGAAGTGCTCTATACCTATTAGAATTGGCCACTTGGGTCCCACTAATAGAAATAGATAGTAAAAAATCGGCCAAGTGCGTGTCAGGCCACGCATAGATAGGGTTCCGTAGTCACCCATACATACACTATGGGGTAGACGCGAGAAAAAAAAATCATCCCCACTTAACGTGTAGGGGAGGTACCCAGAAAAAAAAATGTTTCGTGATTTTATTTTAGCACTTTGTCGACGTGGTGGACACACACATCCATGCAGTTTCATCTTTCTAGCACTAACGGTTTGGAAGGTAAGCCGAGGACGGACGGACATGACGAAACTATAAGGGTTCCGAGACGTGAACTACGGAACCCTAAAAAGGCGATTAAAACCGCACCTCAATAAGGCTCTTTTTACTTTTAATTCAAACAGAATATCGGACGCAGGCATAGTTAGCCTATAGGTAATGTTCGTGCTGGGACACAGGCCTCCTCTCTGTGAGTGGGAGTGAGCCGTAATCAACCACACGAGCCCAGTGCGGATTGGTAGATGTCACATGTCTTCGATTTTTTGGTTCTAGAACATGCCGGTTTCCTCACGATGTTTTCCTTCATCGTTTTGAGAGCAGTGGTGATGAAATAATTTACACAAAGTAAAGTGCCTGTCTGGATTCGAACCGACGAGCTACAGCTCAATACTCAATACTTTATTGCATTCCATAATGTGTACATATATGATAGTTGGTATGTCAAAACATCGAATCAATTATGGACCCTGTCGGGCACAGCAAAGTTAGTTTTTAATAGGAGAGAGGATGAAGGCGCTTTTTGTTAAGAAAAAAATAAATATTAAATTAAAATAGTAACATTAATTTGTTTTTATGGTATTTATATTTTATATAAATATTTATATATTTGGTTTTAAGTTATATTTATATATTGCACGATTTACATTATTCTTTATTTTTCATTATTATTATAGACTATATATTATAATAAAGCTCGTAGCTCGGGTCCATTACCACTGCGTCATAACTGCTCTTCGGGCGCAGGAATCATTACATTTTAACACGCCTGGTACGATACTATCAGCAGTGCGATTCTGTAACCATCTCACCGTGAAAACTTAGGTGAAGTGAGCGTGGAGTGAGCTGTCATTCCAACTAATGCTAGGGATTGACACTATTGACAGCTCACTCTAAGCTCACTTCACCTAACTTTTAACGGTGATATTTTTACAGAATCGATCGGCAGGTACCATACTCACCACATCAACTCCATTTTCATCACAATACTCAATTTCTTCTAAAGATCATGTAAAAAGCCCCAAGTTGATGTAGCCCACAAATACGGAGCAGATAAAAACGTCCCCTCTTGAGCCCGTCGTGTCGTTTTCATTAGTATTTTATTTTTCCACATTTCCCGCGCCAGCACTCGACTATTTTTTTGTTTTTGTCAAACCTTTTTACCAAGGAATGGAGTGCATTTTCCAAGGCACGAAGATTTAAATACAATTACAATTTTCATTACCTACAAATGAGATATATTCAAAGTTGATTCATTTTTAATTGGCCAATAAAAGTTTTATTAGCACTATTGGCTTAGAAAAAGAAATAATAGTTTACGTTTTTAGGGTTCCGTACCTACCTCAAAAAGAAAAACGGAACCCTCTTAAGATCACTTCGTTGTCCGTCTGTCAAGACCCTTTAGCTAAGGAACGCGTGGAGTTATCAAGTTTTACGCAATTACCTACCCCGCTGGTTTAATTTGCAAGGAGGGAAAATGCAAGACAAAGGAATCATTACTAAGATTTTTTTTAAATTAAAATCATTAAAACAGAATTAAAAATAATAACGTGATATAAATGGCATATTTATTTATAATTTAAAACCAGGCAACTAAGTATTTCAAAAGATCCAGTTTTATTAAAAAAATAATCCTATTGGCAAAACAAGATGGCGCCGTTAGTTCCGTGGCGCCGATAGTTCCGCTTTTGGCCACGCTTGTAGCGTTGTAGGTTGCGAAATATTTGAATGGTTGATTTTCTTTAGTCTAATCGCTCTGGTATTTCTTGCTTGACTTTACAGTATCCTAACACAAAACCTTGACACGACAAAGATTCACAGCAGTTGTCAGTAAAAGTGTCGCACTGTAACAGAAACAATAAATCTAATTACATACATATGGATAACCTCACGTTGTCTTCCGATTGGTAGGCAGAAACTACAGAGCGCCACCTGCAAACCAAACAAACCCATTTCCATTTCCTTACAAACTCATTTTGCATCGTTTACGTTCATACACGCCGATTGCGCAAGTATTGCTAATTAAATTATAACATCATCATCTGCCTAGCCTTTTCCCAACTATGTTGGGGTCGGCTTCCAGTCTAACCGGATACAGCTGAATACTAATATTTTACATGAAGCTACTGCCTGTATCTGACCTCCACAACCCAGTTACTTGGTAATACGATACCCCTTGGTAAGACTGGTTGTCAGACTTTCGGGCTACTGACGACCCGTAACGACTGTCAAAGATCCACGAATGACAGCCGGGACCAACGGCTTAACGTGCTTTCCGAGGCACGGAGGGGTCTTGGTATGTGAAAATGGTCACCCATCCACGGACCAACCGCGGCAAGCGTAGCTTAACCTCGACCCGACCCGACCGATCGATTTTGATCGATCGACCCGTGTGGCTGTTATTACTTATAACAATTATACATAATTTCAGTGGTAAAAGGATGGCCTCGACATACGAATTGTAGGTGGTTGTGTTCGAACCCAGACAGGCGCTTTATTTTGCGTAAATATTTTCAACACCACTGCTCTTAAAAGGTGAAGGAAAACATCGTGAGGAAACCGGCATGTCCTAGAACTAAAAATTCAAAGACATGTGGCATCTACCAACCCGCACTGGGCTCGCGTAGTAGATTACAGCACGTTCCCTCTTACAGAGAGGAGGCCTCTGTCCCAGCAGTAGGAACATTATATAGGCTGGTTATGCTAAACATGCAACGAAAAAATGCAACTTTGAACGTTAATATCTCGAAAACGTGACACGACCCCTGTAGTGTCACGTTTCCGAGATATTGGTCGTTTGGTCTTATTGTATTGATGTCAGCTCTCGATTTATATAGGATTCATGCGTGGCCGCCATTTTGTAAAAAAATATGGCGGAAAGGTGGGTATGCCACGGACCTTGAAAGCCGTTTCTTATTCCTCCGACCCACCCCGTCGCATCGCGTCGCCTGCCTGCGCTGTTGCTTCGTTTTCGCTTATTGTGCTTTGTGACTTTTTTTTTTTGCTCGGCTCCTTTGGGTGGGTCCTAACGTCTCAAGCCTAAGCCCAAGCCAACCACCCAAGCTTTGCAAAAAGTGCAAAAAGATTATTTCAAATCCTACTGGTAGTTCGGAGATTAGTCTGTTTTATATGATTTTCTCAAAAATAGGAAAATTATTACGCTCACGCTGGGCTATAGATAGCATGAAATTATGAGGTGCGCCTTCTGGTTTATTCTCAATCTATAAGGTTATCTGTTCCGAGCAACACAGATATAAAATAGGGGAAGAGCAAGACCAAAGTAACTGTGACTTTCTTTATTGTTTTATTCTATGCCAAATCCAAGAATGCTAGGTTTAGGTCAATCAGTATTTCTTGAAAGTCAAAAGGTACCGGCTCAGATTGCTTAGTAACTAGATGTTGATATGTTAACAATAGTAGGTAGGTACCTAATCCGCGTTCGCAACTTATTGCCAAAATTGTAAGCAAATATGAGTTCATGGAAAAATAAATTTAATTCCTACCCAATGAAGGGTCCTCGAACCTCACACTGGGCAAAGATGTACTAGTCCCACCTCTTACAAAACTCATTGAGAAATGTTTCGAGCAGGGAGTCTTCCCCCGTGTCTTCAAAAAGTCTCTAATAACGCCTGTTCACAAGGGAGGGAGTCAAGATGATGTCAAAAATTATAGACCTATCTCAGTACTCTCAGCACTGTCAAAAATCTTGGAAAAACTGCTAAACCATAGACTCATAAGATACCTGGAACACTCTAAAACATTATCAGACTCTCAATTTGGCTTCAGGTCCGGGAAAAGCACCGAAGACGCAGTTAACCAACTTGTTGACTACATTACTGGGAAAGTGGATGCAAAACAGAAATGTCTGGGAGTTTTTCTAGACCTAGCCAAGGCGTTTGACACTGTCTGTATTCCGACCCTTGTGAAGAAGTTAGAGCATGTTGGAATCAAGGGGAAAGCTCTCAGCATATTTACTGATTTTCTTGCAGACCGAACACAAAAAGTTAAGATTGGTGAAAAGGTCAGCAGTGAAGCCAAAATTAGCTATGGTGTTCCCCAAGGAAGCTGTTTATCCCCAAGTCTCTTCCTGGTCTATGTGAATGACCTTTGCCAGCAGTCTCTTGGTAAGGGCAGAATATTTAGTTACGCAGACGATACCGTACTAATATTTCACGATGAGAGTTGGGAGAAAGCGCAACAAGCGGCGGAGCTAGGCTTACACAAAATAATCCAGTGGTTAGGAAGTAACTTGCTAACCCTGAATATCACAAAGACCTCCTATCTGCAATTTACTTTCGCCAATACTAAACCCATGGTAATAAGTCTCAAAGCACACTCCTGCAATGATTTAAATGGTCACCAATGTTCATGTCTTCCAATCTCTCAAAAAAAGTCAGTAAAATATCTAGGTGTACCTACTTCTAGATGAACGACTTAGCTGGCGTCCGCACATTGAATTGACCACTTCCCGCGTTAGGAAACTAATATGGGCATTTAAGAAGCTTCGACACGTTGCTAAGTTTAAGCTACTCCGCACGGTGTACATTGCGCTGGCACAGTCAATTATAGGCTACTGTATCACGGCCTGGGGAGGCGCGTGTAAAACCTTTATGATTCACCTCGAAAGAGCCCAAAGATCTTTGTTAAAGGTCATGACCTTCAGACCGTACCGGTTTCCTACGAAGGATCTTTATAAAAATTGTAATGTACTTACCGTGAGACAGGTATACCTACTTCGTCTCACAATTAAACAACACCAACTGACGCCGGTAATTCACGCCACCAAAGGGAAGAGAACTATTACTCATACTAATGTATGTAGATCAGAAAGATGTAAAACCGCTTCCGCTAGAAGACAACACTTCTACATGACTAATTACATTTACAATAAATTAAACAATAACCTTAACATTAATCCGCTCACAACTAAAGAAACTAAATTAAAAATCTCCGCATGGCTTCAAACACTTGATTACCACCAGACGGAAGATCTATTACAATATCAGTACTCATAAAACAATCCACACTCACATACACACGCATATACCCCCTCACAAACACAAACACTTCAAACATTTTTGTAACATTTTCAATAGTGCTAGTCACTCTGAAATCAACTTAATTGCCATTAAAATAAAGTTGATATTAGTTTAAGTTGTAGCCTAAACTGAACTTTATTGGTAGGGATGGTAATTTTTCCACTAACTCATATTGGTTTACATTTTTGGAAAATCCACGAACGCAGATGAAGTTTGATCGGGCCCTTACAAATTAACAGTTATGTAATAATACGATGCGGGATGAAGGGCATGGGCAGGATTTATCGATGTTTGATAATGCGTATCTACCTCAACTTTTGACGTTCGAGTGCCATTTATGTGCCTAATTAGCCTAAATAAATGCTTTGACTTTTGACAACCTTAGTAGCAGGATATCGTATGCAGAAATAAAAAGAACTTTTTGTGAAGTATCAGAGGGGCAATTCTCGTAATTTTAAGAACGTCTGAATAGCAATATCCTTCAAAATGATTCAATTGTGATTGATAGTGTGTTACGAAATTAGGCTGACTTTGAACGGTCTTAAAATTACGAAAATTGTCCCTCTGATCTGTCTCAATCTGTCAAAAATACCTCTAATTTCCCTACATTTTGACATTTGTTTGTCGCCGAGATGAGACTGCGACTAGATTTTGAACGTTTTTTATTAGGAGAATTGGCCTCCAGATATCAACCGCTTGCATTTGAGTAAACATAAAAACTTTTTCAAATTACCTTTATATTTTGGATCTTTTAAAAATAAAAGCTGGTTCTATTTTCGTATAAATTATCAAGGTAGGTATATGGCAAAGTATAGTAGTGTGTGTGTGTATGTAGTAGTAGTTGGGGAAAGGCTAGGTAAGGTCTATTCAAATTTACGTTTCCAATTTATGTTATTATTATTTCAATTTAAAAAAATATCAACTTTATTTAATTAGTAATTAAGTTGATTTCAGAGTGACAAGCATTATTTAAAAAGTCTTAAAAATGTTTGAAATTGTAGCGTAAACTGAACTTTATTGTGTTAGAATTAGAGTTATTTTTCCAATAACTCATATTTGTTTACATGTTTGGCAGGTTAATCGCGAACTCAGATTAGATGATGATGGCAAAGTAAAATAAAAAATGCTTTCATGTTCCATGATTTTTATTCATAATTCTAGACAACATCCTCTTCGAACGTAATCGGTAATAACATTAACATAATATTATGTTTTGAACATATTTCAATTGTATCCAATTGCAAAGGCCTAACCATGTCACACTGCATAGCTTCTGGTGCTAACTTAACACATAAGTTACAACTAATAATAATATTCAATAATATATTATATCTCGTCGCTAAAAGATCGAAGTAAGTTTATATAACTTCATCGTGCAACGACTAATGGAGAAGTATGGAAGAAGAGACACCAAATACATTGGGATAATGATGTTGTGCACACAAAATTCATAGGAGACAAAAGCTATTATTTTGTCCACTAGAGCGGAAATTTTTAGAGCAATGTTAATGATTACTTACTTGCAAAACACGTCAACCCCTTAGCTAACCACGACATCTGCCAATAACGTATTCTCTATGACACAATGAACGACACCGCGCGAAATGAACGCCATATTGGCAAATTCCAAGTTTGAATAATGAACAATTTTTTTTTTTTTTTCTATTTCCGCACGTTTTCTCATAATATCACATCTGACATTGGCAGAACTGTCATCGGTACCATTGCCATGGAAAAAAATAGAATAGAATAGTGATTTGAAATGTCAAAATACCACGCTTGACAACCGTACGACGTACGTGGTTAGCACGTGGTATGATTACGCGGGGAATAATAATTACCATACAGAATTGATGCCCTGTTAACAGCTTCCGGCGCTATAAACGAGACACAATAGAAGTTTAAAGCTGCTTTCAGACTACGCTATAATATAATAGCATATAGCAACAATATCGCGCACCATACATTGTTATGGACACGTTCACACTGTACTGTACTATACAGGGTGGAATTTTGTAATGCCACCTGAAGGGAAAGTACTCTTAATACTGTAGATAGAAAATTTTACTCAAAGAAAACATTCCTTTATTTTTGAACAGAAAGAAAACTGCATTCAAAGATTTTCGAAAATTTGCTTGCCACACCCGGGAATCGAACCGACTAAAATCTGTAAAAAATTACACCCTGTACTTTTATTGCATTGATCGTTAGGATCAATTATAAGGATGAAATCTCTCTAACAAACTTGATAAATAAAATTATAGGAAAACTATAAAATCTTAAATTATTTGCACGAAATGGGCTCCATTTTCTTGGATACACAAATGTATTCTTCTAACAAATTCATTTCTAGTAACCTCTAATAACGTGTTGTGGTGAATGTTATAAATCGTATTTTGAACTTCAACTCTCAACTCGTTCACATTCGCATAGAATAGAATACTCTTTATTGTACACCATACAAATTACAGAACATAAATATAATTATTTTTTTTACAAAGGGTGACACAATGGGCGGTCTTATCGCTAAAATAAGCATAAGATTTAATGTAAATTTGATTTTTCACATATCCCCAAAAAAAAAATCTAAAGTGGTGACATCTGGTGATCTCGCAGGCCATCTGATTGTGCCGTTTGTACCAATCCAGGTATTAATTACGCAATAAAAGTACAGGGTGTAATTTTTACAGATTTTAGTTGGTTCGATTCCCGGCTGTGGCAAGCGAATTTTTGAAAATCTTTGAATGCAGTTTTCTTTCTGTTAAAAAATAAAGGAATGTTTTCTTTGAGTAAAATTGTCTATCTACAGTATTAAGAGTACTTTCCCTTCAGGTGGCATTACAAAATTCCACCCTGTATATTATTGGCTTACTATTAAAATTAATACTAGGTCCTTCTTTGCTATACCTACTATATGGCACTATAGTATAGCGTAGTCTGAAAGCAGCTTTATTGTTATGACGGCCATAGCCGTATAGCGCGCTTTGAAAGTGTTAAGCCAGTTGGCTGCAACTTAAACATAATTTTATGTGTCGAAAGTTTACATTAGACAATTAAATGAATTCTTGTCGATGTATACATCTTTTTGAGGCTGACTATGATGACATGTTGTGATTGTTTTCACTTTACCCGATTCAAACGCTTTGTCGCTCTTCTGGCAGCCAAGTGGTGTACGATTTATGCAACATTGTGCATTATATTCTCATTATTAACAACAATATTTAAAGCCCAATGTGTTTCTAATAATTATCATTGTCTTGCCCTTATCCCAGTTCAAATGGGGTTGGGCAGGACACCTAAAGGCCAATTCCCCGTAATCAAAAACGTGCAAAACCTAGTCGCAACCTCATCTTAGCGACAAAACTTAAAAATACTTTTAATTTCCTTACATTTTTGACATTGTTTCAAAAACTTGTCAAAAATTTAAGGAAATTAAAAGTATTTTTGAGATTGAGACAGATCAGACTGTGAACGTTCTTAAAATTACGAGAATTGCCCCTCTGGCAAGGCGTAGTGATAACAGGTGGAGTAAGGTAGACACACAGAGAGAGAGAGACAGAGTGGCGTCCAAGAATTGGACGAAATGTCGGTCATCCGGCACGGCGGCGAGATATGCGGACGACATTGTTACCACTGCGGGTAAGACCTGAATGAAGCTGACACAGGGGCGTGGGGATTGGCACATAAAAAGAGGCCTATGCTCCGCAGTGAGTGAAGTCAGGCTGTAGATGGATGATGATATCCCAATTTATTTAGGATCGGCGACATATATCTGGGGGTCTACTCCGAAGTAGTATCGGCCGAATGTACGGCCGTTTCCTGCTACGAAGATATTTGATACTATTTGGTTCGGTCGGCGAATATTGACTATGGTCCCGACCCAACTGACCCGATCCGAACTTTTTTCGCATTTTTCAATAATACCCCCTCTGTTTCTTCCATGTTTCCCTATTAGTTTCTAATAATAATACCCAGACAATAACATTTTAAAACAAGGAAATATACCGCATTGATTTATTAATTAACTATTTACAATTATACTAAAAATCTTAATTAAAAATGATATATTACATCTACCTTATGTGAAGTATATTATTACCATGAGTACATTTAAGTTAAAAGTTTGAAGAGCAAGGCAAATGAGATTTTTACATTCACCTGTAAAATATACAAGGTCAAATTAAATTAGCTAGCGAAACTGCAGACGTGATGGGTATCGTATCTAAAGTCGGAGAATCAAGTATGAGTTGAGAAAATCTGTGTTCTTTTGTTTTAGGTTGCCCGCCCACGTCCGATATAATTTTGGTGACCGATTTTTGTAGGAGAAAAATAGAACGTACTGATGGCAATAGTGCAATGCACAAGTCCTACATAAAGTCGGTCAGAAATAAAATCGGTGCATCCCGACCGATCCGATTGATCGGTGAAAAATGGAACGTTTGGAAATGTATGCGTTAACGCACACTACTCCCCGAAAGTCGGCCGCATGCACTTGCTAGGGAAGGACGTTGTGCCACAGACAAAGTGACGGAAGTGTACGTTGAGTCGGTCACAAAATCTGTCATAAGAATCGGAGGAAAAATCGGCCCGATTTTATAGGTGCTACAAAAAATCTGACGTGGGCGTGCAGCCTTATCGTGTTTAGATATCGATAGGTACCACGTCTGTAGACTTTCGACGACAAATAAAACAAATATTTTAAAATAAAAACTGACATTTCAAGGGACAACACTAATGGCCTCATAAAAAATCATCAAATTATTTTCTTTTTCGTTTTAAGCACGTGTAGTTTTCGATACCCATCACGTCTGCGGAGTTTCGCTAGCTAATTTAATTTGGCACTACTTACCTACATCACCTGTCGTTACACTATCTCAAATTGAGTCTGATTTCAGTTTTAAATTGAGTCTATAATATTAATATTGCTTTGAATCGACAGTTTAAAAATGTATGTGCCGAAATAACATCAATTTACCCATGAGGGTACACTATTCTACAGAAACCCACAAGATTTCAATACCTAGTTTCATCACAATAATTTAAAACCCAAACGGCCTAGCGATCAGTTCAAAATATTTTATTCTATACCCCTGCTAGAAATCATCATTAATTTTTTTTTCTACTAAAGTATAACCACATCAAAAAACAATAAATCACGATACTTAACTCAACTATTTTTAGAATCTACAAACTCATTTAAATATTATTAGAGAATTACATTAAAACCAGTCTATACATTATTATAATATACATTCTTATCAATTCTCTCTAGTGTTTACAAAGTGCATAGTTCAATATTTTCTTTAACTATACCCTGTCCATTAGGTTAACCGTTTTTTGACAGCTGTCTTAGAACGTACATATTCCAGATTATGTAAAAGTTAACTTTAAAATGCGTAATAAAATAAATATATAAACTGCCTTGCCAGAGATATTTAAATTGCCTGCCAAACATCTTATTGAATTATCTTATTTATCGCTTGTTACAGACATCATGATACCGTACGTGTATCAATCAATGTAAAGTGTGTTGCTGCAATAACTAGTTCCATCTGTCAAAAAATGGTTTACCTAATGGCCAGGGTACCTATAACCATACATTTTCTATCCTACACTCTTTTCTGTAACAATACATTATAACTGTCACTAACCCGTTGAATGCAGTAATTAGAGACACAATTAAAAAGCCATTGTGTCTCGCGTGGATCTACGTTCGGCATACGAAGGGTTAATGGGACCTTTTGAAAGTGTATTTTCGAGCTCTATATGTAACTCACTCTGTTTTAACGTCATCGTCCATGCAAAACTCTGCGTCTAATACGACCTGTAACAAATATTAACAATCTTAGAAATTATTCGTCAAATGTTTAAAAGTACAGAAAACTACCCGATAATTTAATACAGGGTGTAACAAGACCCTTCCCGAAGCTTCATTTACGCATTCTGTGCATCAAATTAAGCAAAGTTGGAATTCAATATCTCAGTAAACTAACAGTACCCAGGTATGGGCAGTACAAAAAAAAACCACTATAACGGGAAGAACAAGTGAGCCTCGGCTGCGTTAAGGGTATTTTTATGTTAACTTGTATGTTTTAGGGCTGATTTTTCAATTAACAGATATTTTTAATTCGTAGAATAAAATTGACGCCTGACAGATTTGGTATGGAAAAACTGTAAAAAAATCAAAACTATTCTTCGTATAAAAAAATTATCTGGCGTAGGAAAAATCAGCCCTAATTGGTAAACCCAATACATGTTTGCTACATGTATTGATTCTATTTTTTTTTTTTTTTAAACACTTTGCCCCACCCTAGGAATTACTCCTGTATCGTGGGTGCGTTCACAAACATTTAAACTCACATACGCAAATAGCCAGACCCGGAACAACTACCTGTAGGCAATACAAATATTTGTTCCGTGCGGGAATCGAACCCGCGACATGCAGCGCAGGAGTTGATCGCTCGCTCAGCCACTGCGCCAACCGTGTCGTAATAAGAGAGTATTCGCCTTAGAAGCAGCCGAGTAGGTACAGTCCGATTCAAACTACATATAATATATAAAATAAATAAATAAACTACATATAATATAGCGGCTCTGAAGTGGGCTACTCGCTGCCCAAAACTTCCCCCCTCTCCTCCGGTGACACGTGAATGTGATAATGCGCGACGCCTCATGTTCCGAGCCGCCGTAAAGTTTGAATCGGGCTGTACTGTACGTGATCTAGCTTTATTTTATTACGGCCACTGATGTTAAAGCCTGATGATGAGTCTAAGTTGTCAATTTTGCATTATGAACTTTACATTCGTCGGAATAAAGTTTATATAAAATACGGTAAATGTCTCGCTGGTTTAGGCTGGGCCTAAAGTTAGAACTCGTTTAGTAATACCACGGTTAATGACTTTTTTTAAACTTACTCCTTGCATGCCAGCGACAGCGCGGTCGGTCTCCTTCTCAGAATCATCGCCTTCTTCAGCTTCTTCCACTACTTGCATCTGTGCTTCTTCACCTCCATCTAACAACAACAGTTATTGAGTTAAAAATCATAACATATATATGTATAAATAAAATGAATCACCGAAATGTATGTACGCGCATAGCTTCCGATCGATTGCACCAAATTGGACAATTCTTTTTTTTGTGTTTGTAATTGTCAGGACAAGGTTTGTATAGAAGAAAATTAAAAGAAAAAAAAATATGGCGGTACGACGTTCGCCAGTCAGCTAGTTTGAAATAAAAAAGGTACTTGTGGGGTAGTTTTTCATATAATCATTCAGTCTACAGCTTTCCAAACAAAAGTATGCGAATTACCGAAGCATATACAACATAATCAGGCTATAATGTTCCCACTCCTTGGGCACAGGCCTCCTCTCTGTGAGAGAGAGTGGACCGAAATCCACCACGCAGGCCCAGTGCGGGTTGGTTGATGTCACATGTCTTCGAATTTTTGATTCTGCGACATCCTCACGATGTTTTCCCTCACCGTTTTAAGAACAGTGGTGATGAAAGGTGTTCGTGCCCGTGCAGATTCAGACGTATTTACACGATTCGATTTCCTGTTCGTTTCTTGTTTTAATTTCAGTTTAGTTGCATATGATAAAAAACCAAGCAGTCAATAGGTTAAATTTATCACTCAAAAGCTTTGAAAGTTTTTAGGAATTGCATAGATTTGTTAATTTTTAATTTTGTAAACAGGGTAAGTAATACAAAATAGGTAAGTGCTTCCATGGTTGTAACAGCTCTTTATTAGATCTTATAATCGCACGTTCGTATTTCCGACGATAAGCGATCCGATGATTCCCGAAGAGCAAACTTTTCTTTGGAAAGCTACCATGATCTCCCATTTTTCCTTAGAAGTGTTAGAAAATTACTTAGTTTTTGTCTTACCGTATGTCATAATCTCACCTTCAGACGCCGCATGGATCAGTTGCAGCGTCCCATCCACGATCTGTCCGGATATGACGCCGGACAGACCGGTCACATTGATCTGTTGGCGCATCTTCTTAGCCTCGAGTTCTAGCTGTTGTTTGATGTAAACTTCTTTGTGGTGCACCTTGTTGTGGTACTTCAGGTGGTGGGCTTTGGTGAATTTCTTGTTGCAGGGGGTGCAACTGTAGTGGGGAAAAGGAGTTGGTGAGAAGAATGCTAGTATAGTATAGTATAGCTACTTCGTTTGAAAAGGCCGTATTTCCCTCGTATCGACTCGAAACATGATTGGTTTAAGAATGAAAACTATTACATATATACATAAAGTAGTAACAAACAACAACTGGATTAAAAAACCTCGAAGAATGTATGGTTAAACTGAAGTTTAATCAGCACCCTTGCGCAACACACTATCAATCTCAATCTGAACCGTTTTGAAGGATATTACTAATCCATTACTTCATATGTTCCCAAAAAATTGTCTGCTCAACAACGTAAATAACGCAATGTATGTTGTTGAACTGTCAAAATAAAATCCATTGCTACTGAGTGTGTTATGCAACTTCCCAGTAGTTTAAACTATACATTCTTCTAGGTTTAAGTTTGTTGCATAACTTTACTCCAGTTGGGGTTACAGAATAGCGCGATAGTACAGACTAGCTAGTCAGCAATGTATACGATTATGGTAGACGAGACTCGGGCGATTTTCTGGAACTGATAGAAAACTTTAAATAGAAACTAGGTTCTGGCGTGGTAACCGAGACACAATAGAAGTTATATTATATCTGATAATTATAACTTCCATCGTGTCTCGGTTACCGCGCTTTTATATTGGGTTTTATCTGTGGTAAATTTAACTGTTTATTCGAGATTTCAAATCATCTGGTCATACAGAACCCAGGGGCTAGTCGGGATTCTAATATGAATCTTATACCCGGCCATTAGGTTAACCGTTTTTTGATAGCTGTCTCAGAACTTACATATTCCAGAGGGCATAGTGCGAGTTTTTCTACCTACTCGATGGCGTTAACGTAAACTCAGATTTGTATGGAATGACAGCAATGCTATCGAGTTTCCACTAGATGGCGCTGCTCTAATACCGTACAAATCTGCGTTTACGTTCACACGAACGAGTAGGTAAAAAACTCGCACTACGCCCTCTGATTATGTAAAAGTTAACTTTAAAATGCGTAATAAAATAAATACATAAACTGCCTTATTTTATTGAATTATCTTATTTATGGGTTCTTACAGACATTATAATACCGTACGTGTATCAATCAATGTATAATGTGTTGCTGCAATCACTAGTTCCATCTGTCAAAAAACGGTTTACCTAATCGACAGGGTATAGTTGTGTCTGGGATACTTACGAATACTTCTTCTCCCCAGTGTGAGTCAGCATATGATTGGCCAGTACATAGGAGTATGTGAACGACTTGCCGCACAGCGAACACTGGTACGGACGAACTCCCATGTGCAATCTGTTTAACATAGAGAACAATTAATAACGGTTTGGTTACAATTTTATTGGACTACCCACTATTGAGTGGTTATGTTGAAGATTTTTGTTTACTTAATTGAAACCTTAACGCATTGAAGGACACTGAACGAGACACAATAGAAGTTTTATTGTTATTACGTCGAGGGCCCACTTAACACCGCAAAGGATTAAAAATACGGAGTCGGAATTGATTTAAAAAAAAAAAAAATTGTAAATTCATCGTTAATTACAAAGTACATTCGTTCCTTAAGTTATATTACGACAGTATAAAGATACTGTACTTACTAATGTAAAACATGTTCATTCAGAAATGCTAAATAATACAAATCACGTTGGCCAACCTTTTCCGAAGAAGACAGACCTTTTCTTCACCAAAACACCACGGCCTCGTAACATCCTTAATAACTGTCGACTTCTTATCACATCTGCACCTTATTTCTTAAGTAACAAAGCCCAAAATAGCATACCTTTCATGCTTCTGCCGAGTCCCGTAATCTCCGAACTGTCGATCGCAGATTCGGCACTTGTACGGCCGCTCTCCTGTATGACGTTGCATGTGACGTTTCAACGCCTCCCGCATCACGCACGCGAAACCGCAAACGCTATCATATTAATATTGGATTGTAGGACTTATACCGTTTGTGTTAAGGTAGAAAATGGTGTTTCTACCGTGTTTACCTTTCATGTATTTGTCGGTCTCTTCGAAGAACTGCACACGCTGTTTCAAGTTTATTTTGTTTTATTTCTAGTTGGTAATGGTGAAATGTGTTTGGGACTGTTCGTGAGGTTTGTTTGTGGTAGTCTAAATATACGACTTTTGTCAAGACGAAATGTTTCCGAAATGATTAAGTATGATAATAAAGTGAATGCACACTTAGGCGCTTGGGTTGCCCTCAAAGTCAATAAATTCGTGGGAACAGAACGATGAAGAAGACTAAAGTACCGAATACAGGAACAACTTGTGCCAACATTAACGCAGAAGAAAGAAAAACAAAACACACCACACTTATACCAAAATCCCAGATAATAGTCCCGTCCACATTCCCCCAACACAAACAGTACCCGCCTATATTTACAGATGCCCAACAACCTCCTTTAGACTGCAGCCCACAAACTGCACTCGTCTGTATCTTTTGTGCAAGAAAAAAAGAATCGTTCTGTCTCTTTGACTCGCCTCTCATGTTTCTGCCGACTGCCGAAGTCTCCGAACCGTCGGTCGCACACGCGACACTTGTACGGCCGCACGCCCGTGTGTCGCATCATGTGACGACGCAACTCCATGTTCAGAACGCACGCGTACCCGCAAACGCTGCGTACAAAATGCAGCGGGTCAGTCTGATTGTATACGTAACAGATTTTCAGTTTTCGACATGGAGAATTTACTGTACGGATTTGTTTTTTTGTCAAAATTGCTGACACGCCGCGTCATTAATTAGTTGCGTTGGGAACAGACGTGCAGCTAGATTTTTTCAAAATTAATTCTTTGATGCTATGTGTATTTGTGCACTTTTTTTTTTTTTCTTTCTTAAATATTTCCAATCGCAACTTTACATGTTAATCACACTAATCACTAATCCAAATGTACCAAACTACTCAAGGGTAGTATGGTATACCAATTGAGCGAGAATTACAAGCCGCCTGGTGCAAGCACACGAAGGCAATGCAGAAAGTGAAATTCGGAATAACATAGCTTTGGTTTTACTCGAAATACCACGTAATAATGATGCATTGCCTATTATGTCAGCTAACAATAATTGGGATATTAATCAATCTGTTCCGTATAGAATCTACAACACGGCTCGGCACGGGATGAAAAAAATGAAATAACATTTATAAAAAATGGTACAAAAAAACGAGAGCGGGTGCGGGTGCGTTCTTACATGTGTAATATATTTCTGATGTATTTATTTATATTATTTGTCTAGAATATTTTACTGTAACTTGAAACAGCGTGTGCTGAAACGGCCGACAAAACATGGGCGCAGGTGTAATATATAATTTAGGCAAAAAAAAAATATAGTATATTAAACTTAAATCCAAATACAAAGAGACCCCACCCGCACCCATATCTCGTAAAATACATGAAAGTGAACAATGTTAGTTTAAATTACATGAACAATAATGATTTACTGAAATGGTAATAGGAAAACAATTATGAAATAAATTTCATAATAAAATTGCAACAGAAACTTTGTTTCCAAGTCCACGTTGGCATGGACGTAAAAATATCGCGGCGGGATTTTATCGCACACTGGATTTTCAACTCTCGGTGTTGACCCGAGCATTGAGAATCCAAGAGAGCCCATCCCAGCGCCTTAAAAAAAAACACTGTTGAAAATTCAGTGCGCAAAAAAAATCGCCGCGGGAAAAACACTACTATTTGAGCATGAGGACAAATGATTTTTATCTGCTTATTAAATTGATATCCTTATAATTGTGTCTCAAAAATGATCACCAAATGTCATACAGGACCATCAATTCATCAATTTCTACAGCAAAATATGGCCCTTCTTTTTTATTTACTTTCTTGTTGAATAACTGTATGATTTTACATGAAATCGAGTTTGTATTTAGTACAGCAGTTTTACATACCTGCAAACGAATGGTTTGATTCCTAAATGACGTCGAATATGCGCCTGTAACGACGCATTAGACGTGAATGAAGCGCCGCAAGTCTCGCATGTGTGTCTGGAAAATAGTATTTAAATATGATTTGAGATTTAACAATACAAAATCAATCTGCCTACCCTTTTCCTAACTATGCTGGGGTCGGCTTCCAGTCTAACCAGATGCAGCTGAATACTTCACATGGAGCAACTGCCTATTTGACCTCTACAGAAGTTTTTTGATAACACGATACCCATTGGTAAGACTGATTGTCAGAATTTTGGACTTCTGACTACCGTTGCGACTGTCAAAGATCTACGAATGACAGCTGGGGCCAAGGGCTTAACGTGGTTTCCGAGACACGGAGGGGTCTCCATCTATAATGAATGGTCATTCACAAACTGACCGCGGCAAGCCTACTTTAACCTCGATCGACCCGTGCGGTGTGTTTAGAGAATATCCATACTTTCCCCAACAGCAAAGTAACTTCTATCAAACTATCTCTTGAACATACTCACGTCTTCTCGTATGTATACTTCTTCTTGGATGAATACTTCTTCTTAGGCTTGGGGTTCAGGATATGTTCCGGAATGGGCTCCGAGAAGGCCATGATAGTCTCCTGCAGAAGAACATCTTCTCCATCTTCTGTTTTGCGCTTGGACTTCGGTTCATGTGGCACCTTGCGTGGCCTGCCACGCTTGCGGGGTGGTGGATGCTAAAATGTACAAGTAAACTTCATGAAAACCAGAAAAAGCTGGAAACTACCGGAGGAGGCGTAGGCCTCCTCCAATACTTTCCAATTCCCCCGTTATTTTTGTAATACGAGGGTCTAAGTTCAGTATGACATGTGAAATCAAGTTTTTTAGTAAAAGCCTGCATGCTATGATACTTCTGTTACGTTATTTTATTTATTTCTGCTTGAGTACAGTTTTTAATGTTTTTGTTGGTGTGTGCTAGCTGACATCCTACTAATATTATGAACGTGAAAGTTTGTATGGATGGATGTTTGTTACTCTTTCATGCAAAAACTACTGAACGGATTTGGATGAAATTTGGCACACCTATGGTTTATAACCAGGATTAACACATAGGATACTTTTTATCCGGATATCCCCAAGGGATCGAAACTTATGCAGGTGAAACCGCGGGGCGCAGCTAGTATGGCAAATATTTTAATTTAATGTTTTGCATTTCGTAATGTCAAGAATCAAGTTCACCTAATTGAACACAGCTGCAGCTGCTGCTGGGGAGTTTGTTGAAAGGCTGAGCGTGTTTTGGGGGACTGTCTTTTGAATTCTGACATGCGAAAAGTGCTGATTAACAGCCTAATTTGAATAAATGACTTTTGATTTGATTTACCAAGATTCATAAGGACAAGCAAAAGTTATACATGGTAAATATAAAAAGCATAATAAATACCATCTCCTTAGTTTCAGGTTCAGATTCATGTTCCAGTTCCTCTCCTGCAGGCTCAAAGTCAGGATCATCATCTGCACTAAATTCTGAAAACATAAGATAATTATGTTTTATTTATTGTATTACCATCAGTAACTAACATCATGGATCAAGGGTGAGAAAGGTAGAAATAAAAAATGAAGTAAGGAAAAATAAAAATGAAAAGGAAATGTGTAGACTCTTCTACTACCCAGTTAGATTACTTATAAGATCAGTCTTAAAAGCAATGTAACTATATAATAGTTGTCTCAATAGGCATTGCGACATTAGGCGTATTTACAACAACGACAATGCGGCATCATAATAAAATTGAAAACCTTATCAAAACTAATTTAATGGTCATACCAGTTAACTGTGTCTGTGTGGTATATTATTTCAATACAATAGA
Source organism: Apamea crenata (assembly GCA_949629185.1). Taxonomy (NCBI): domain Eukaryota; kingdom Metazoa; phylum Arthropoda; class Insecta; order Lepidoptera; family Noctuidae; genus Apamea; species Apamea crenata. Next base: position 5,050,648 of record OX451375.1, read on the forward strand.
CTAGCAAACCCCTAGCTGTTGTGTTTCGACTCACACGCAATCCGCATGCGGTTAACCGCACCTCTCATTGCAGTTGCTGTTATAACCGCATGCGGGCGGCTCTCAATCACTTTCGCGAAATGATAATGACAACTACGTTTAGCTCATATAGTCCCGTCATAAAATACGTCCAATGTAAAAACACCACAAAATAAAAGAAAATACATTACCAATGTTATACTGATGACCCTCACCATCGTGACCAAACGCATCATCCTCCTCATCTATTGGCTCTTGCTTCAGGTCCAGTGAACCGGCTGCGAGGAGTGTGGTCAAGGCTTCCTGTTCCTTCTCCTGGTTTTTGGGTTTCTTACGTTGGTATGGGGACAGTTCTAAACGATAGAAGAATGTTAGAAAAGAAAATTGATAAGGGTGGTAAATAAAGGGAAGTAAATAATATTTCATGCAGGACAGGCCTATGTAGCAGTGTTTTAGTGATAGCTGTGCCCGCAGCTTACCCGTTGTGGTTTTAACATTTGTAACTTTAAATAATTGATCAATTAATTTATTGATTGAAACTGTTACATGTTTCTGTCAACACGCTTTGTTCACAGAGCAATTGAAACGAACCGCCATAGTAGTTATTGCTCTTTGTTAAAATGCCTATATTATGACATTTATGTTTGGTTGTTATTGGCCGTGGGGACCATATCTCTTTCCTACTCCATCGTCAGCCCATGGTGACCATCTATCTATAGCCTATTCATTGTGACCATTCCAGGGAGCCCAAACACGATACCCCTGCTGTAAGTAAAGGGAGTTGGGTATCCTGCAAATTCCAGTGCAATCCAAATGCAGTGATACTGCAGCAGGAGTTCAAGGTACTACTATGTTCTAATATCATTGAAGTAACGAAATGCTAAATTTCGACTCAATTAGAACTGTGAAAGATACTCACAATTCATCAACTAGAAAAGAGCCGATAATCTCGTCTGTCCGCGCCAGCGTAGCTTCCAAACGACTGAACCGGTTTTCTTGAATCATCACACCCTCGATCAACTCAACTTTCAAACCATTTTTTTTTTAATCAAAGTCGGTTCAACCGTTTGTAAGCTACGCTGGCGCGGACAGACACATATGTTTACACACGTTAAACTTATAACACCCCCGTTTTCGGGGGTTAATTAGAATTACTAAGGAAGTCCTAAAACCTACAAACTCCCAAACAACAACCTACCAAAGAAAGGAATTGTATTGGGTGGCAAACTTCGATAATTAGTTAACTATCCTCATTAGAGTTTTAAAAGATGGGCTAATGAAAATTTATAATCATCAAAAACATTTCTTAGAACTCATAGGACAACTAATCAACAAATTAGCTTACTTAGCTGAATGTAGTCCATAGTTGGCATTGTTGCTTGATATTGTAAATCCTTTAGTCACCTATTCAGACTTATTCGAAGAATAAATCATTGTAATTACTTAATCACTTGTTTTCAGACTCGTTAGAAGACTAAACCATTTGTTATTTTGCATTGTATACAAAGTTTTAAAACTAATTTTGTTGATAACAAAATATATATAAAAAGCGGCTGGAAAGTAGGACATGCTGCCATGAAATATTATGAGGATGAAATCTCACTGGAGAAACCAGTCTGCACCATCAAATCCAACAACAAATCTGCTCATAGTCCAGGGACTGATTGCAGAACAAAAGGGAAAAAAACATGTACTTACAGCAGCAGGAAACTTGCAAAGAATAGACCAAACAAATGTAAAACAAAAAATGAGTATGGGTGATGAAAAACAGAAAATTACCAATCCATTTTGGACTTATGATGGGTACATACCAAATACCACAAAAATTTAATGTGATTCACTACTTGTAACTACTAGTGTGTTACGCATAAATATGTTATAATAACTTAGTAATAAATGCCTGCTTCACAATGGAAAACAAATCCACTTATAAGAGGAGCGTTCAATGTATTCTCTGTATTGGCATGAAAAAAAATCTATATTCAATTAAAGTAATTTTTGTTTTTCTATGTCATCCCCCATCACCCCAATGCATTTATTACATCTCGAAATTCAGTTTTCAATATCTAATAGATAATGTCATTAATTAATTAATTAGTCAAATTACCCACATCATTAGTAAATCACCCTGATACCGAGAATACATTAAACGACCCTCGTACATGCAACCCAGATTTCCAACCATAGCATAATCAGTCTTTAATGTTCCCACTGCTGGGACACAGGCCTCCTCTCATTGAGAGGGGGTGGGCAGTAATCCACCACGCAGGCCCAGTGTGGGTTGGTAGACGTCACATGTCTTCGAATATTTGGTTCTAGGACATGCCGGTTTCCGCTCTCAATGTTTTCCTTCACCGTCTTGAGAGCAGTAGTAAAGAAATTATTTATACAATGTAATTATTTAAACTCATAAGTCGGGCCATTACCACTGGGCCACCATTGCTCTTTGTGATTTCCCATCATAGTTTTCTAATATTGTTTCAGATTTTTTCATCTTTAAAATTCAAAATAGTTTACATACCAATCTGTCCCTGTTCATTAGGATATTTCCGAGGCCGTCCTCTCTTTCTTGGTCCCGGAGCTTTAGTAACAACCGCACTGCTTGGAGTCTTGACCAAGGTGCGGGTCCATTGACCCTGAGGGTCATGTTCCACTGGCAATTCATACTGCAGCAGCAGACCATTCTCTTGTTTGATAGTGATGGTTTCTGTGTCTGTTGCTGGTGATAATAAACACAATTTATTGTGGTTATGAAGTGATTAAGAATGCTTGATGATTATGACAATAGTATTCAGTTTTGATTGGAGATGTTTTTTTGAGGTCTAAATTATTTTCTGATTGTGGGAATTAATTTGTAACACAAATACAGCGCCTGTCAGACGCTGTAGAAATATTTTGGCGGGAAAATAATGGCTACACCGAATTTAGACAAGCCATCTAACTAATTCTAACCTTTGGACGAGCTGCCTCCTCCCGATACAGCTTCCGAACTCTTCTTGAATTCCTCCAAACATTCTTTCAGTGTATCGTTGGAAGTTATACACTGCTGCTTGAACTGATAAGCGTAAGTTAGCCGATCAACGCAATTCAAGCATATTAGCGTTGGCAAACTATCATTTTTCGACACCTAAAATGTAAAACATCATTTCTTATTTTAATTACTTTCGAGTCAAATAATAACATCAACATTTTTAACTTCTGGGATGTCAGCAAAAAATCCAAAATCCGCTACAAATAAACCAATATAGCAACATTATTGTAGTAAAAAATCAAATAGGGTGGCCATCGCAACCATTTTGATGTGGTAATTTTTACATACCTCCACGCCGCAGCAGAAGGTGTACTTGTCGCCAAGTTGTTCGTTATTTTCATCCCAATCAAAGAGGGAAACCATGTCCCCGGTTTCTAGACACACTCTACACGTCAATTGCCAATCCATTTTGTAGCAGAAATGGCGTAATAGCTTCAAGTTTAGCTAAAAACTCAACAAAATCCAGCGTTTTCACAAACCGGAAGTTTGAACATTTGACAGGAACACCAACATGACGTAGTGATGTGTCTGTCAAAGCGCGGCAAAGGTTCGCTTCCCTCTGCCTCTATGATCATTGTTCAGCTTATTAATTTTAATTAATTTGCTATACCCATGCATTATTTATTAGCTCTAAATAATTAAATAAGAGTATATTCTATAGCAAAAACTATTTTTGTTACAAAATATGAAAATATTCAATTGACGTAAGTGGACCGTACCATAAAGAGATGATGCCAACTTTCTAATATTATTTTAGTTTCTGCCCCTTCCCCTTAGAAGAAACGTCAAATCAGTGCAAAATACAACAATAATAAACACGATGAAATTAAATCGAAACATATTGAACGTGTAATAAATCAAGCCAAAATGGAATTATTTAGATCAGAGTCGTTTTACATATTCGTTAGAAATGAATCAAGTTTATGGTGGAACAGGATAACGGGAGCATTTTCAGTCCGATCAGGTGAATATTAAAAATCTTTAAATTTTTGGCAACTGCAGTGATATTTGACCTAGTTTTTCTTAAAAACATGATGCAGGGTAATTAACTTAACGTTATAAAGTTTTAATTCTTGTTTATCAAGCGATATTCTTGATAAATAACCGATTTAAAATGACTCATAAATTCTGATTGTAATCCTTTGTTTTAGCATGGGATCTCTCTGATATTGAAGACATAGAGTGCCTAGGCATCACTGATGGGATAATAGGCAAGGTAGAGCACACCAATATATTCGAACCACGTCTAATGATAATAAAAGAGAGTGCTCCTGTGGGTACAATTTATTTCCACCATTCAATTTATAAAATCAAATCAGTATGCTTTTTGAATATGGGACCTGTGAATCAAGAAATAGATCTGTGTCCTTGTACAAAACACGGATCAATGAGTGCTGTGGCAAGTTCAAATAAGTCTTTGAATAAGAAGATGGGAGCTAGACTGTTTGAGAACTCAGCATTCCTGAATAAAACTGTTGGGGCTGTGAAGAACGTCAGTAACACTATCAAGACAACTACACAGCAAGCTGCTACCCAGGTATGTTCAAAGCTGCATTATTATATAATATAGCTATATGCAAAATATGCACATTGACGTGGAGTTTACAGACACTGTGAATTCATGGTTTCAGTTTGCGCATTGGTTAAAAATTTATCCTGTATAACATACATATTTGTGTATCAGAAATGCCTAGTAGGCAAAGGAAACATTAAATTGGCATTAACTGCTGAAAATTATATGGATAAATAGATTTAGGTACTTCATTTTCTGTCTGTCTAATACCTATTAAGATCATTGTGAATTATTTAATGTTTAAAGCCTTAATTTAGGTACAGTCCAGTTATACTATTAGAAAAGATGATTATTCAGGCCTGAAATAAACATTGAAACTTGAAAATAATTGATGTACTTCAAGAAAAAAAAATATTGATACCAGTGCGGTGTTAATCTTGTCATCATCATCTTCCTGCCCTTATTCCATGTTACTTGGGGTTGGCGCAACACATTTTACCTCTTCCATGCTCCCCTGTCAACCATCACACTATTGTTCCCTCCCTTCTCTTGCATATCATTCCTCACACAATCCATCCATCATTTTTTTAGCCGTCCTTTCCCTCTCCATCCATCCCTTGTTAGTCACATGCGTTTCCTCCCTCCACATCACATGCCCATACCAAGTCAAACAATTTCCTTTCAACTTTTCTGTCACCTGCTCCAATTTCAATCTTATCTAAACATCATCATCTGCCTAGCCTTTTCCCAAGTATTTAAAACTTAGCTAATATTGAATCATAATAAACAACTAAAGGAAAGGTTCAGTTTATGACTCCCTATATAACCATTTTTGGTATTTTATAGCATTAGTAATATTGCAAAATATAGGCAAAGAACTATTATCTGAATGTCATTGTCCATGCGCATATGTGCAATATCAGGAAAATATTCAATAATAAACCAATTACTAGTTATTATAATTATTCACTTATGCATTGTGAATGGTGTAAAATAAAGGAAAATATTTAATTATGATGTAATTATTCAAAGAATTTGGTATTATCTATTGGTATAAATAAAATGCTGTTTGTTGGTAAGCGCATCACCTGAGAGTATTGCTACGGTGTGTGGGAACGAGTCTGATGACGAAAATATAGGAGCTCAAGAGCAGGCCCATTTAGCAATAAAAATTATATAAATATAGGTGCTAGAATTTTTGTCCGTTTGTGTGCTTGTCTGGATGCACGTACCGGATGCAAAAACAGCAGAATGGATTTGGATGAAACATAGAAATATATCTACGGGATGAAATTAGGCACACAGATAGCTGGATTTAGGGTGCTTTTAATCCCGGTTGTACGTTCTCATGGGTTATTTTCCGACATACACGCGGACGTAGCCGCGGGACAGAGCTTTATTTTTTAAACCCTTTTTTACTCGAAACATAGCATGTTAGTTATCACTTTATCAGCCCTTGCACGTCTACACACACCTATTTATATAGTTGCACAATTTTTACAATGGCTTGGTTAATTGCCAATTAAAATTGCCTTGAACTACAACAACAGATCTGCATAGCTATTCACAACCACTCGATACGCTTCCGCACCATATCGAACATCAATCAAATAATCAATGTTATCGTAGGAGTCCTCTAAACGCTGTTCACAAGTACAAAACCCGACAATTTTGTCAGTTTAAATTAAATAGACGACCGCTATTCTTTCGACAGCAGCTGTTTGCTGTCGGAGGCAAGGCAAATCAGGTTATCGAAATGTGTCATTTTCGATACGATAGCCTGTCGGATGGTTGTGAATAGCTATGCTGCTCCATTAAATGTGACACTGCACTTCTGCATTCTTCTCTTGTTTTCATCCGGCAGTATATATCAACAACCTATGATCTGGCATTAGTCCAGCAAATCGAGAAAAGGTTTTATTTCTTCTTATTACAAAACGAGTTCTAACTGTAGGCCCCGCCTAAACCTGCGAGACAGTTACCGTATTTTAAACTTTATTCCGACGAATCTAAAGTTTATAAAGCAAAATTGACAACTTAGACCGTTTTTCTAATAAGAGCTTTAACTTTGTCGGATTATAGTTCGAAATTTAAAAACGGCTCAATGGTTTAAACCTGGCTCTAAAGAAAACGGCGACAAGGTTTAAATTCTAGAGTTAAGTACTTGTTTAGTGGTTTTACGCCTAGCTGTAATTATAAGCATGTGTATAGTGAGTGTTACCCAGTAACTGAGTGGTGGATAGGCAGTCTCTCATCTCTTCCGCGTTGCCGTTGGACGTTTTTTGGGACCCATGGTGCATGTCGGATGCGTTCTGACGCATCCGACATGCGGCAAACGTATTTGGCCCAGTCCCATTTTAGCTTGGCTGCTTTTTGGGTATGTCATGTGTAAGTAAAGAATATTAGGAAGGATTCAGCGCAAAGGCTTTATTTGGAACAATTTAATAATCCAACTAAATGATAATCTGTGATAGATGATGCCGGGACCCAGCTGTGGGTTTTATGAAGCACAGACTACCATCCACTCAATGAAAATGGTATGATCATTTTGTTTCAAGTAATAGGTAATGTACTGTGTAGTTCATGCAACACTGTACGGTGCCTGGGTCTTGAGCTGCATCCAGACATTACGAGGCATGTGCTTCGAATGGTAAACCACGCATGTGACGCATGTGACGGCTGCCTCCGGCTAGGGCATCTAAACATATTAAAAAACTCACATGCGGCGCATGCCTCGCTGTGTCAGGGCGCACCTTTAGATGAGGCCGAATAATGCTAGGCCTCGTAATCGGCACGGTCTAGCAATAATATCATTAATAATCATCATTCATTTCATGTTGGGTTCATGTATTAAACCTATTCCTATAAATTATACTTGTAAACTACATGAATGCAATAAATGATAAATCTGAATCTTCAATTCGTTTTCATCATTGATCTGCTACTCGTAATGTAGAGGTTTTATAAGATGAATAGTAACTATTGAACTTAGGGCTTATTTTTCCAACACCAGATAATTTTATCCAGAGAATAATTATGAATTTTTTACAGTTCTTCCATACAAAATCTGTCAGACGTCATCAATTTTATTCCACGAATAAAAATGATCTGTCGATTGAAAAATGAACCCTGGACCCCTTAGTTGTAGGCACATTTGTGTAGGTAAAGTATCTGTACAACAAAAGAATCTGTGTTCTGTAATATGTACTTAAAAGTAATCTTTAGAACATAAAAAAATATTTCTTATATTAATCTAAAACCCCATTTATTGTACTGTTGACCTGAAAATGTTCCCATTCCAAGCATTTTTAGCTTAGGACGAGATTTACTGAACGCACTTTAACGTTGCATATGAATATGAACATTATTAGTATAAAATTATTTTTTATATTCGTATGAAACGCTTATGTGAACATTGTTCGCAGACGACTAAGAGCGGTTCCGCACTACGCCCAATCCGAATCCGAGAAATGAAGGTCCGAAGTAGCCATAGTACTATTTGTATGAGGGGTTGCGCACTACCTCCGAACTCAGTCCGTCCGAATTTAGAACATTCCCAATTCGAATTGAACTCGGAACTTGCATTCGGATTCGGATCGGACGTAGCGCGAAACCGCTCTAAGGTGCGGTCTATAAATCTCGCCCTTATGGACTAACATAAATACTTGGTGTATTTCTTAACTATAAGTACACCTCTTCTACCTATGCCTACTTCCCTCATTAGGCGGATACGGTCGTGAGTTTTATGTTTTTGTTTTCAACATGATTTTATACACACAGGTGAAACAATCAGTAAAGAAACAGCGCGATCCGAAACTCGCCGAACGTTTCGAAAAACGTCTGACAGACGAACTGCTCAAGATATTCGATGACTCGGAAAGTTTCTACTACTCCCGAACCCTGGACCTCACGAACAGTCTCCAGAGGCAGTATGAGATCGAGAAGATTTTGGAGTCGGAAGCTGGAACTGGGAAACCGGTGGTGGATATCACGAAGTGGTGGAAGCATGTGGATGATAGATTCTTCTGGAACAAGCATATGTTGAAGGATATTATTGCGCTTGGGGTAAGTAAGCTAAGCACCACATTCGTTTTAAGAGTTAATTTAAACTAGAAGAATACAAATCTCCCACAACTGATGCTAGTGAGATGTAATTTTAATAAATTAGAAGACGGAAAATGGAAACTCATGGCGTCTGCAAAATCGTGCGACGTCGCCCGACATCGAGCGATGTCGCGGGACTCTTTTAGTAAATTTTTAAACAGCTAGATATTACCAAACAAGACTTATCGGTACCCGTACCCGTGCAGCTATGTCACGTGATATTGTAAAATAAATATTTAGTTCAACCAAAGTAAGTAAAACAACAAAGGCAAAATTACTTTGACCATGAATTAATCGGTCGAAAACGCAACAATCGTTAAGCAAATTTTATGTAACGAAGTTAATCTTTATACTGCGTTTTGGACGAGTAAATTAAGTTAACCACCTCAGGGTTTGTTACTGTTTTTTAAGACTTATTTGAAGATTTTGTGCAGCATTATTTAATCCGATATTGCGATCTGGGAGTCATGTTGCACACTATGACTAATGCTGTATTGTCGTTTTTTTTTTTAATAAAAGTCTTCTTTACGTCACCATTTAACAAATAAAAATGGATATGGCAGATAGACTTAAATCTATGAACTGTTCCCAAGTTACATTTTTATTTTTAGATTTAAAACCAAATCTAGGGCAATTCCTGAAAACGACTTTCGAACACACCAAAGCAAATTCCAAAGTATCCTCTGACCCTTGAATTCAAACGACACTCGGCTTCAAGACAATCTCAAAAGCTCTTCTGTCGCTACAATAAATCATCAAGTGACAGCAAGAGGCTTTACGACGAAAATCCGGCTGCTACAGTCCGTTCACAGTTATTTTTCCTTTAACAACAACGACCTAACATCAACCTTATTGTCAGGAGAACAAAGATCACAATGATTTTGATAGATTTGTCAGTGGCAGCGACCCAACAGCAACCTTATTCGAGTGAGAATAAAGATCACTTTGATTTGCACAGTTATGCAAAGTCAGAGGTAACATTACTGTGAACAGACTATCGTATATTTTTCAACGAGAACCATACTCGTAAAGGTGTGTTTAGACCCAACGAACATAGAACATTATTTTCCTGATATTCTTGACATTTTGGTATGGCATATTAACAACGGAATAATGTTCTGTCGCTTGCTAACATAGAAATATTTTAGTTGATTAGGGATGTTGTAAAATGTGCTTCAGCATTTCTACATTTGTCGGCAAAATATTTTTTCCTATTTCTGTATGAATAACGATAATATCGATAATAACGCCACGTTAGAAATTATAAAAGCGCTCATTCGGCACCACGTTTGGTTGATTAAAACATCTTTTCATTTTCGACAGAGCCCAGGCTGCGACCAATGGGTGCTCCCAATAATCCAAGGTTACGTCCACCTGTCTCAAATAGCGGTGGAGCCCGCGGACGCCAACCCTCTGAATACGGAGTCGCTAACCAATGCGAACTCCTGCGACGAAACCTTCACGCTGGGTCTTATATCGAGGCGGTCGAGATACCAAGCTGGAACTAGGTGAGAAATTTAAAGATGCACGAAGTTTTAAAGTAAATAATTTTATTTTGTAAGTAGGTTTGTACAACCACTTCTACACGCTAATAATATTTTAAAACTAGATGAGATCGGCGTTTTCTATCTGACTAGTCTGAGAAGAAAGGCCGAAACAAACTCAGAGGTCACAGTCTCTTTTAAAGTCCAGACATAATCTTGGTCAGAGTAGGTATCTTTAAATTTAAAATTGCATAACCCTCCACTAAAATTTTCATGCTAACATTCGAAATGTGTATGCAACAAACAATGGGGGGGCGTGCAATTTTAAAGTAAACGATCTCTACCTGAAGGCCAATTCCCGTAATTAACAACGTTCAAAATCTAGTCGCAATCTCATCTCAGCGACAATCAATGTCAAAAACTTGTCATTTCTGACAAGTTTTTGACATTGATTTCAAATTCTTTACTTTCTTTTTGCGACTCAATTTGGATTTCTGATATCATAATAACAACCTTATTTCTTCATTCATCATCATACATTGATGCATAATCAGCCTCTCATGTTCCCACTGCTGGGACATAGGCCTCCTCTATATACATATAAAAGGGTGGGCTATAATCCACCACGCGGGCCCAGTGCGGATTGGTAGGGCACATATCTTCGAGTTTTTTGGTTCTAGGACATGCCCGGTTTCCTCACGATGTTTTCGTTCACCGTTTTGAGAGCAGTGGTGATGAAATAATTTCCACAAAGTAAAGCACCTGCTTGGGTTCGAACCTACGACCTACAACTCGTAAGTCGCGGCCGTTGCCACTGGACCACCGCCACCACCACTGCTCTGATTACAATGATGATTCAGTGATAAATTCACAGAATTGTTATCACCTAATTATCAAACTGTTAACACTGTAGTACAAAATAAACAACGTACTCCAGATAAAAATAAATGGATCCATTACCCATAAATTACAAAGAGTTTCCATAATCATTTTGCCTTGATGTTTAATAATATTTTTTTGGGATAGTTATCCTTGAATCGTAGAACCCTCCGATATTGTAGAGTAGTCCCTATTTACCTTTTTAGTTTTATCGACTTTGCGGTACATAATCCCCACAGGCCCCATAGTACCTGTGTCCCCACAGGCCTCGTCTCTGTGAGAGGGAGTGGGCCGTAATCTACCACGAGGGCCCAGTGCGGGTTGGTAGATGTCACATGTCTTCGAATTTTTGGTTCTAGGACATGCCGGTTTCCTCTTCTTTACAGTATTATCCACGAAATGATTGGTTTCATTGGCTTATTGAACGGTTATGCTTTCTGCGGGGTAACTGCGTAACACACTGTCAGTAACAACGGCTTTTCATTTTTATAGTCCAACAACATTCATTGCGTTATTTACGTTGCTAAGCAGACAATTTTTGTGAACATCTGAAGCAATGGATTAGTAATATCCTTCAAATGAATCAGATTGAGATTGATACTAAGGCCTGCCGTGTGCTATCGGAACAATTAAATTTCTTGCCCACTGGACAGTTCCACTCATATCTATGTGGTTATTTCCTCAAAAGACCATTTCAGACACTAATCTGCATGGTCCTCGTATGGTCAGGTCATAACCGGAACCTGACCCAAGATTATATCTGGACTTTGAAAACGATTGCGAACTCGTCAAGTTCTTAAACATATTTTTTTATTGGCCAGCAAAACGGTTTTATTTAACGATTCACAAAAAAAAATGCGTCAAAAATAAAAGTACTAATATTGTTTTCTCTTAGGTACAATCGTCGAGGTATAGAGCCGGACGGCAAGGTAGCCAACTACGTGGAAACCGAACAGATCGTCTCCATCATATGCTCTGACAGCATACATCGAGCTTCATTTGTTCAGGTAAGTTAGTCAGAAGGAATATTTGATGATCGCCTGTAAATGTCCATTCTTACTTAGGCTTATCAAAACCCCCGACAGGTCTACTATAAGCGTTGATGTGATGGTGATAATTCTACAGACCACCTCAAAAAATGTAGTTTAAAAACCCATATTATAAAATATGTAGTAGATACTTTATTATGGTACAGACGCCAGCACATCAAGCTACTACAATCTGTCAAATTTCTTTAATAGATTTTCAACTTTATCGCTAAATCATTAGATTCAAGGTTGATTGAGAAAAATTGACAGTTTCGGGTAGCTTGATGTGCTGGCGTCTGTACGTAGGTGATTAATTTTAAAAAGTATACCAAACATGGCTTTCTGGGAATGTATTCCTACATATTTTCTCTGCCGGCTAGATCTAACCTTTATCTCTTGTCATAAGGACAAAGGTTAGGGCCGTCTTTTCCATTGGCCAGCCTGGGCAATTGCCCAGGGCCACGCGATTTGTGGGCCCCCCTATTTCCTGCCAGCGTCGTAACTACTGGCTATCAAAGGAAGGGTGCTAAAAATTTCGAGCTCACGTCGCTTGGCCCCTACATCCTGAATTATCCAGTGACCTAAAGTGCCTCCAATACGTTAAGAACGGCCCTGCTTTTATGTCTAGTATCATCGGCAATCTCTTTGGTTTGATAGAGCTCAAAAGATGGCGGTAAGTAATTCTCGCATGTGAGCCTTCGAGGTTTGCCAAATGTGAAACGTAAAAAAGCGTGTGTGTTTCATAATTATTGCATAAACACTTCTCATTACTCAAACCTATGATTTATGTAGGTTAGTCTGATAATTATAGTAAAACGCGAAAATTTTAGTGTAACAAATGACTACATTAAACCTGGTTGTGTAATACCGCTACTTCGAACGTTCACGTAGTGAAATGTCATGCACCGATGAGTTTAAGTGGGCAGATGAGGTCTTTGTAGATAACTGTACTTTTATACCTTTTTTGAAGTTGCAAATTCACTGAGGCTTGGCTTCGTACATCGGTTTTTGAAAGGTTTTAGCGGTAAAATCATGAGCCTTGATATTATAGATATGGATTTTAATTATCCGAAATAAATTATTCTATTCTATTCTATTATACAACCGTCAAAACATCAAACACGAAAAACGTTTTAAGAGATTTTTAGAAATTCTTTAAAACATGGTAAAACAAACTATTAGGTAGACGTGTTCTTGAGTGGAGACCGCGATTCTGTAAACGTAAGGTAGGACCCTCAGGCTAGGTGGAGCGACGATCTTCGCAGGATGGCTGGTAGCAGCTGGATGAGAGTTGCCGAAAATCGAGTTGAATGGCGTGCAATAGGAGAGGCCTATGTCCAGTAGTGGACTTCTATATGCTGATGAAGATGATGAAAAAAAAACTATATAGGACACTACTACTTGAGATTAAATAGACAATAGGCAGCATTTTAAATTTGATTTGTTTCACAACACATTGTGCGACAAATCAAATTTTCTGATACTGAACTATAATTTCTTCAACTTTGTTTTTTTTTTTTTGTTATTCCTAGTTTCTCGTGAAGTAAGGAAATTATTAACATCATCGGTACATTCATGGCTCTAAATATGATGTAATGAAATGCTTTTCAAAATATTAATAGTTTTGTTTTCCCCAACAGGTACGCGGCTCAGTGCCTATCTTTTGGAGTCAACCGGAGTACAAGTTCCGACCACCACCGCGCCTCGATCGAAGTAAGTTTCTCTGTTCGACCATCAGTTATCTAAAGTGTATTCAAATCCTGGTTTCCAATTGATGTTATTTGCACTTCAACAAATGTCAACTTTATACTCGTGTACATTAAATGGTTTATAGAATGGCTATCAATATTGAAAATCCATAAAATATAAGTTCTAATGCAAAACTTAACCTTATGTGTAGGTATTAAAGTTATTTTCCCAAGTACAGATATTTGTTTACATTTTTGGAGACTAAATTGCGAACGTACTTTACCATTATTTGAAGCCGGAAAGCGTCAATATTGAAAAAAAAAACCTTTTTCATCAGCCGAAGAAGAATCCCACACAGCCTTCAAGAAGCATTTTGAAGAAGAGCTGAAAATGTACAAGAATGTGTGTATAGTGAACTTGGTGGATCAGCAAGGTCGGGAGCGCATCATATGGGAGGCGTACGGCGAGCATGTGCTCAAGTACAACAGTCCTGATGTTATCTATGCTACGTTTGACTTTCATGAGTATTGGTGAGTGATGTGATTGATAGATAGATTATTTTCTTGTAACAGAAAGCAGTTATTACAAAATAATGGTGCATTTGTGAGATGGGCCTTCAAAGCTAAAAGTCGTCGGGCTAGATTCTAGAGACCTAAAAAGGCATTTTTTAATCCTAGGAGGATTAAAAATGACTTTTATTAAGCTAAGAATTGTTGACTAAACTTGCTTCGTCATTATTTGCAAAAAAAAATCCTCTGTACAGACGCCAGCACATCAAGCTACCCGAAACTGTCAAATTTTCCCAATCAACTTTGAACCTAATGCTCTAGCGATAAAGGTGAATATCTATTAAAGAAATTTGACAGATTGTAGTAGCTTGATGTGATGTGTTGTTGCTGTACTATTGTACCCAGCGAGATTTGCTAGTAAAAGTGGAAGCGGGCATTCAACAACACAATTAATCCAGCAAAAGAATACTGAGAACTAAGCTCTCTGCGTATGCGTCGTATGCACCATATCAATGAACCTAATATTTTGAAAAAGTGGACATGGGGTCAATTTACATTACCGCGGAACGGAGTGGAATCGAGTTTTCGTAACGATATTGTACATAGCAAAATGAACTTTATGTCAATTGGTCTAACTTACAAACTAGATACGAGCCTATTACTGTCGGAATTCCCGAGAATGTGCGATAATTCTCCAGAAGATGCGCGACCTGTGCGTATACTGTCTATCTAATTTGTGCTTTACACTATTGACATAAAGTTAATTATGCTTTGTACAAAAAAAGTCGCTACCGTACTTACCCGTATCTTACTGGCTGCTGACAATATCTTGCTTCAACTGTTTTTACTCAATTAGATACTTTTTACTTAGCTTCATTTTTATCATATTCGCAGCCGCGGCATGCACTATGAAAACGTGAGCATCCTGATCAATGCGCTAGCTGACGTCATAGGGGAGATGCGGTTCTGTTGGCGCGACGACCGCGGACTCATATGTACGCAGAACGGCGTGTTCAGAGTCAACTGCATCGACTGTCTTGACAGAACCAATGTAGTGCAGGTATGTGACGTGAAAATAGGTTTTAAACCTTTACTAATAATATAATGAAGTTGAAGACTTAATGACGTTTAAATGCACCGTTATCGGTGATGGTATCTGACATGGTAACTGGATACTTTCCCCGCTATGTAGGGGACTCGGGGTCGGCTTCCAATCTAACATGATGCAGCTGAATCCCAGTATTTTATCATTTATTGAACCTCAATCTGCCAATGACTCATTAGTCATTTTACAACAGACAGCGATAGCAAAATACGTGCTGGAGCTCCAACTGTGCCGCCTCGGCCTGGGCACGCCTGGCTGCGGCCTGCCTCCCTCGCTGCGACAAGCGTTCCTCACCATGTGGGCTGACAACGGAGATGTGGTGTCCCGCCAGTATGCGGGCACTAAGGCGCTGAAGGTAACTATAGAACTGTAAAAAAGAATCCAATCCAATCATAAAGACCTATGTGGACTGGACTGAGTTCATTGATTGAAAGAAGTATCAATATCAAACTAATAACTAGGATCTTGTTTTATCAAGGACCAAAGATATTGTAAAATAAATAATACTGGGTATAGAAGCGACACTGGGCCTACGCTTAAAGCACGATTTTTAACTAGTTTCTTTAAAATGTATTTTTCCTAAGCTTACAGCGGAATATCCATTTAATAATCAGCTAGTAGATTAGCTTCTAAACTATAAATAATCGCTGAACATACATGGGGGGATTTCGGAAATCCCTTCGAGAGAGGTATTTAATTTTTTTCTTTCAACCTGGTTTTACGGCCTGGCCACCCTGTATAATAACGAAAACTCGATGTTTTGTCGAGTCGTAAAATCCTTGCGAAGAGGGGCCTGATCGCTAGTTAATAATAAATAAACTCGTTCACTTTTTTGCGACAGGGTGACTACACAAGAACAGGCGAGAGAAAATTCACAGGACTAATGAAAGATGGCGTCGCATCCGCTAACAGGTAACCCCTTACCATAAAGCATTCACACCCAATATATATAGGGTTCAGGGTACCAACCATAAACAATTTTTCAGATTCATCATCCGCCATTTTAACGACGAAATGACGCAATGCGCCATAGACATTTTGCTCGGACAGCAAGTCAATATGGCGACCGTCGAGACGTTTGACAGTTTTTGGCGCGATTTTAAAACGGCTTCCCTGATGTTGGTTGAGAATATGGACACAGAAAGGCCTAAGTTAGAAATGATGCCGAGTTACTTCGGACACGGGTTGACTAGCGAACTCTTGGGTGCGGAGATAGCGTACGGGATGGGGAGGTCAGTCCATTGGAGTACTTTTATAACTAATCAAATTTAGTTTCGCTTTTCTTGACCTCCTCTCCGTCATCACTCAGCGTCAGCTTTGGCACTCTTTTAGTTGTTGAAATCACATCTACTTGCACGAATCACCATTTTTCTATATCTCTTTATCACTGAGGGATCTCATTCGCTAGAGCGTCCTCTCGCAAGCGTAGACAGAGTATCAAATTTCAATTTCAAATAGCCTTTATTAGCAACCTTATAAGTAGTTTTACAATTTATTTAAATTAAAGGTTAAACATCAGAAATCTGCTTTGCTCTTTAGCAAAGGCCTCCAGGCTTTTCCATAGCTCACGGTCGTGATTTTTTCATGTCCCTCCCGCAGTCGTTATGAAGTCGTTTTCCCATCTTTGAAATGGTCTTCCTCTTTTCGTCTTTCCTTCTCTGGGATACCATTATGTTACTTCTCTGGCCCATATTTCGTTTTTACATACATTATAGCAATAGATACATTATTAAATAATAAAGATGATGGGCTCAAGGGCACGCTAATTAGATCCAGTAGTAAGAATAAAGAGACAAATATATTTTCTCTATCTCCTTCGCGTACAAACTTTTTGTTTTTGACAAACAAACAAAAGATACTATAATTGTCTACGGCTCGTAACTCATTCGCATTGAAAGCGCGTTTACGGTCTGAAAGACTTCTCGCTTTAGAGAATGACATCTCTAAGTGAGAGAAAGAGAAAAAGAAAAATGCTGATCCGTGAGTCTAGATGTGATTTCACCCTGAGCCCTGGATCGCACGGGTCTTTTTTCCCGCGGAGATTTTTTTCACACATTGGATTTTCAGCTTACTGCTTAGCGCCGAGAGTTGAAAATCCGACATTGTGGTTTTTTGCCGCGCTGGAATATGCTCTGTTGGATTCTCAATGCTCGGCTCTACGCCGAGAGTTGAAAATCCAGTGTGCGATAAAATCCCGCGGCGATATTTTTACGTCCGTGCTAACGTGGGCTAAAAAGAGGCATCTAACTTCCAAAAGGCTTTTGTTTGTATAACTTTCTGTAGATTTACTCGTTTTTCTAAATCTTTGACGTACGTTAGTACCATAGTATAAAGAGGGAAGTAAATTATCTTCATACAAACGCACCGCACGCGGCTTTTATGTGTGCGCCAAAGTATCTATGCGTCGCCGCACGCACGCTTAAACAAAATCTCGACCCGTTTCTCAGTGCGCCAGTCGGGGCTAACACCGCACGAGGTTCGCGCGTCACGGCTTTTCTTGAATACATTTCTGTATTTGTTAGGAAAACCATTGTTGAACTTTATTGACTAATGATCACTGAATTAGTTATACAGTGATGTGTTGTCTTTGTTATTTGTATGGTGTACAATAAAGAGTTTTCTATTCTATTGTATTCTTTGGCAAGGGCCGGGCTTTAAACTAATGAATTGGTGACAGTACTATCAGTAACCTACCGTTTACTCGTGCTCAACACCGCACCGCGCCGCCCGTCTGCTGGCCCGTCGCTCTTTCTTTCATCGTGAAAGGTTTCATCATCGTTTAGGTAAAACCGACCTCACAAACCCTGTACCCAGACAATACAAGTAAAAAATACAACTTCCCGACCCTTGCCAATTTATAGGCACTGAATTAAAATTTATCTAAAAGTGACAACCCTGAGACAGAAGGCAATTATATCGCGGATTGGGCCGGAGATAGCCTACTTCCCCTCTTTATACTATGTTAGTACAGCCCGATTCAAACTGTGTGCCGGCTCTGAAGTACGCTACTCACCGCGCAGTACCTCACCCCTCACCCCCGCTGACAGGTGAAATTAGTTACTGCGCAGCGACTCGCCTCATGTTTCGAGAGCTGTAATATCTACGATGCAATGTGTGAACTTCTGACACTTTTTACCCTAATAAACTAAAAGTGCATCTGCTGTCAAATAATGTTGGCTGTTGTAAATAAGCTTCCGGAAATTCTGGTGTACCTACTTCTAAAATATCTTCCGCTGTGTGCCACCACTAACAACATTCATGTTTGCGGAATCACTGTCCAGTAATGCGGTGTGTGTGTGTGTGTGTGTAATATAATCGTACCTTAATCTGTGGCCATCATAGTATGTACACTTAAGAGGTATTAAAATATGATTCGCGACCGTAACAAATATGACTTTACACAATTATTAACCTATTGAACGACTATTTTATAAAATATCAATAAATAGGATTATATGAACTTTGAGAGTTTTATTACTGATTTTAATTATTGTAATTCTGTAAACTCATACTTGATACGGACGCGAATCATAGTTTGGTCAACATACAACCGGGCACTGACCTGCAATTGGAAAAAACTTAAGAAAATATTAATTTTGCGGGATACCTTTTACTTGCATTTTCACTCCTATACTAAAAATGTCTTCGACGAGTTTTATGGGTGAGAGAAACCCGTGAATTTTAGTGCGAAAATATGAACTTATAATCTTCCTGTT
Organism: Apamea crenata; assembly: GCA_949629185.1. Lineage (NCBI taxonomy): Eukaryota > Metazoa > Arthropoda > Insecta > Lepidoptera > Noctuidae > Apamea > Apamea crenata. The sequence continues at coordinate 5,069,724 of OX451375.1, forward strand.
CCCTCCAGAATTATCTATCGCAAATAGTCATTCAATATGAAGTACAGTTAACAAATATACGCCATAACGACTGCGTTTTGTCGTTATAGATTTTCGATGAAAAGACACTATTCGCCATCCAAATTATGTATTTTTTAATGACACACTCTTGCTCTGTAAAAAAGTTATTCAGAAAGCCAACTGACCTTTCCAAATCTTACAATCCTATAATACAATCTACACATTCTAAAGGGGATTGAAGATTTTTATATGGAGCCTGGCATACCTACTGTTGCGCCATTTTGTTTATGTATTTATTTTCAAAATGGCGGCCACACTTTGAACTTATAAAAATCGATATCTGACATCAATGCAAACGGAAAATATTGTTGGATCAAACAAAGATGTAAGCTATTTAAAAAATATGAATGTCACGTGGTCAACTTTGAACGTTAATATCTCGGAAACCTGACACTACAGGATTTGGGCTTATTATGTTTTCTGTTTGCATTGATGTCAGCTATCGATTTATGTAGGTTACCTGCGGGGCCCACATTTTGAAAAAAAAAAAACAAAATGGCGGACATACAGATATGCCACAGCCCTTCAAATGCCTTTACCATTACCACATATTCTAAACTTATCAAACTTGTTCCAGATACTACCTCTCAACATTCAAAGACGCTCTCCGACAAGTGGCCATCGACGTGATGACAGGAGAGTCGCGAACCATCCCCGACCAGCTGATCGTACCGGACTGCGGCAGATGCACCTCCGTCAAGGTTCTTATGTTCAACGTGCGTGCATGTGCAGCTTGTCTTAGTTAGATCATCATCGTCATCTGCCTAGGAAGCCTGTCCTCAAATGTGTTGGCTCGTTTTCCAGTCTTTGTGCGAATATCACCAGTGTTTGTCTTTGACGGCACGGTTGGCGCAGTGGTTAAGCGATTGACTGCTGCGCTGCGTGTCGCGGGTTCGATTCCCGCACGGAACAAGTATTTGTATGACCTACATGTATTTGTTCCGAGTCTGGGTGTTTTTCTATCTATAATATGTATGTATTTACAAAAAAAAAAAAAATGTATATAAGTAGTTTATCAGCCATCTTGTTACCATAACACAAGCATTAGGTTGCTTAGCTTGGGACAAATGGTGCTGTGTGAAATGTCCAGGGATATTATTATTATTATTATACAGGGTGGAAGGGTGAACAGTGGCAACTTTCAAAGGACGGATAGATAACCATAAATAAAAAAATATTACAAAGCTTTTGAATGTTTAAGTCGCAATTTTTTTTGCGAATTTTACAGTTTTCTAATTCCGAAATTTTACGCGAAGTGACCGCACCCTACGATAACGCACGAAGCGGCCGGGGTGTCCCCCGGCCGCCGCGTGCCCGCCGTCACGATCGCGTACGCGGCACACGCACACATGTTATGTACACGCCATTCGATAAGTTCCATTCACCGCTGCACAAAAAATCGCCCTTATTACGTAGGGGCTGGCGGTACCGACACTTTTTTACGATGTTGTCGAAACAATGAGATGCACAATGGACGCACAGGTGCGGTGCGCCACACTCGAAGTAAATTGTATGGGTACGCCTGTATACCTACGCATCGGCCACATTGAATGAATTTGTAATTTCTGTGATTGCAGTTTCCCTTCATACTTTTCCTGGCTTAGGACAGGCAAAAACACCTAATTCATTGCTAAAAGCGTTTTTAAGAAAAATTAAGAAAAAAAGTGCGAATTAGCGAACATTACTACATCTTAATTTGTACGTTAGGTATTTTTGGCGTATTTAAAAAGAGAATCACGTTATTTACAAGTAATTTAGTTAGGTTGTCCCTTTCAACACTGCACTGATTTTGATTTAAATTTTAAATAATGATTAAATACCTACTTGCTAAGAAAATCAATAATAACTTACATTAGTCTTAAAATCTGTTCAAAATGTGAACCATTTACGGCTAAACATGTCTCCGCACGTCTTCTTATGTTATTTTGCACTCGATTAAGTACAACACTGTCACTCTTTACGTCATTGAAAGCACTTTTAATGCGTCTTTTCAATTCGCGTCTGGTATTAAACTCCGTGGCATACACACGGCGTTTTAAATCACCCCACAGAAAATAGTCAAGGGGAGTGAGGTCAGGCGAGCGAGGAGGCCAGGCGACAGGTCCTCCGCGACCAATCCATCGCCCGGGGAACTCCGCGTCTAGCATGGCTCTGATCTGCAGCTGAAAGTGAGCTGGAGCGCCGTCATGTTGGTAGTGGAGGTTTCTCAGGTATTGAAGGGGCACATTTTCTAGCATTCTGCCAATCACTCGCCGTAAAATGGTCATGTACGACTGACCATTTAAGCTGCTTTCGATGAAAAGAGGCCCAAGAATAATCCCTCCTAGCATACCCGCCCACACATTCACAGAAAAGCGATGCTGAAAGTGTCCCTGACGCGTTAGGTGCTCATTGCGCTGGCTCCAGTAGTGTTCGTTGTGAACATTGTAAATTCCAGATCTTGTAAACGTTGCTTCATCTGTGAACAAAATGGATATGTTGTCCAAGTTATGGAGAAGCCACTGACAGAACGCTATCCGTGGTTGATGGTCGTTTTCATACAACTCTTGGACGGGTTGGTAATGGTATGGGTGTTGGCCATCGCGATGCAGAATTTTCCAAACAGTCCAATGGGATACATTAAACCGCCGGGCCGCTCTTCTGGTGCTTTCTTCTGGATAGTTTTGGAAAAAGTTTAAAATGTCTTCTTGAACATCCACCGGAATCTGTTGATTACCACGACCTTGTGCGTGACTTGGTACGGTGAATTGACCATGAGTGCGCAGTCTCTGAGTAGCCGCTAAAATTGTTGCCCGATGTGGTACCCGTTGACCCGGGTACAATTCCTGGTACAGGTCCTGAGCAGCAAGTAAACTATCACCGGCTATCGCATAGAGTCTAACCATTTCGGTAAGTTGTTCGTTCGAGAACGCGGCCATTGTCGGTAACTAATATCGCGTCGATACACGTATCTACGTGATGCGCGAGAGTAGTCTGTACGCAAACGGCACACGTACACTCTCTAGCGCGACTGAGCGCAGACTGACGATGCGCGCGCGCCGCCAGCGTGGCGGCGCGGCGCCGGTACATGCGGGGCAGAGGCCTAACAGTAATGTGACTATGATTTTTTATTTTTCGGGATATTAGAAGAAAAACTTAGAAAAAAATAGGGTCATATTTTTTCAACGGTTTTAGAATCTACTCATGATACTTATGCACCTCCTTAAATATTGCCACTGTTCACACTAACAGCCTGTATAACACGTGCCATTAAAGTAGCGAATTTAAAATGGCTTTCATATTGAAGCCAGAAATAATGTGACAATTGGGATATGCCTTTCATAATTATGTATAACTAGCTGTGCTCCGTGGTTTCTCCCGCATAAGTCTCGATCACGTGGGAATATCGGGATAAAAAGTATCCTATATCTTAATCCAGGTAATGGGCTACCCATGTGCCATATGTAAGTTTAAAATTAAAGCATTAAAACATAAAACTTCCTAGGTAAATTCTCTAAATGCTAGTGAAAAATGCATCACAAAGACTGACACGAAAAGCGACTTTAATTTATAATATGTATAGACATAGATGACATTGAAATCCGAACACACATGACATTAAAATATTTTTCTTTCTTTCTTTTGTTTCTTACATTGCGCAGTAATGCTTTTTTGTCGTACGCATGAAGTCATGCAGCGTTTTACTTTGTAAATAGAGCACCTAAGTCATCTATTTTTTTGTTATTAGCAATATGTATATGTAGTTTTTAGTAGTTTACTGTCGCCACTTGGAAGAATCGTAGTTTTTAGACTAAAATGGCGATATAATCATGAAGAAATCATGGTTATTACGCCATTTTTTGTTTACGTCCAATTTGGAAGAGGAATAGATTATTTGTACCTGTATTTTAGAAATCAGTATGCCTATGCCTGTGCGAGCTCATTTTTTTTTCTTTTCATTTTTATATCAACCTTATTTTATGTTCTTATCATTTAAGCCGGGTCCACATATAGGGATCTTTTTCCGTATTGTCGTATCATGATTGCATATGTGGACGGGTGGTGATACGTAATCATGATATGCGGATGCGATACGCCGCTCCGATAGGTTATACACGATACGGCAGTCGGTTTTGTCCAATCAAAGGTGATACTGAAAACAAGCAGACCAAGGCATCTGTAGCTAGATACGAGGAAATGATAAATATATGGAGACCCGACTTTATTTGGTGTGTATTTTTTTATATGAATTGTGTCTTGCAGGTCAACCTTAGAGGTCGTCGGTTGCTTAAGGCATAAATTTAAGGCCGAGAGAACCACAGAGGGTGCACTTAGCGTGTAGTCGCTCGGTTTTTAAGTTTTTAAGCATTGGTGCAGCCAGGGCTGTGCAGGGTGTGGGGTACGGATCTCGGCTTAGGACGTCCCTGGAGACGAGCACCAAGGGACAGACAGATTCGGATTATTTCGTGTAAATATTTAAGTATCTTATCTATATACCTAACCGTTCTTAATCTACTTGTTACAGGACCAATCAGAGCCCGACACGGCCGCGATGGCGCAGCACGTCAAGTCGTTGATTGACGACTGTAAGAAGCTACTTGTTGATACAGAACCCGTGCTCGGGTCCTGGGGGCTGATAGATGCGGATCCCAAGTAAGTAAAAAAAGTTAAACACTTTAGATTTTAAAGAAAAAGTGAAAAGTATTAAAAAAAAGAAGCTAATAAAGAAGTAGGAAAAAAAAATGCCAGATTTTGTGTAAACTTTTGCCCCATTACCGATTTCGCCAAGTATTTGGAAGGATTGCTTCACGCAAAGTAAATAAACTATACGTACCTACGTCAAAATATTCTCTAGCCGAACACCTAGGAATCAAGCGTATACAATAAATTTGTCCATTATTTAAAGCATGGCTCTTTGCTTCCCCAGTACCGGCGACCCACAAGAGACAGAAATGGACAGCGTCCTAGTTTTAACAAGCGACGCGTACTACGTAGCGGACTACGACGAGACGTCGGACCGACTGCTCGGCGTACAACGCGTACCGCTCGCTGACGTCACGCTCATAGAGCTGGGGCCCTTCGACGCTAACTGTAGTACGGTGAGTAATAGTGTTTGATGTTAAACTCATGACTGAACATGTATAAATCAAGTGGAGTACGAATTTAAAATGAATTATTTACCCGCGGGCCAGGGTGGTTGATTATGGCCCACTCCCTCTCACAGAGAGGAGGCCTGTATCCCAGCAGTGGAAACATTAAAGGTTGATTATGTGTATTCAAGATAATTCTTCGTTATTAGACTTTGAGGATATAAACTGGGGACATTTTGAGGTGTCGGGATAAGTAGGATAACGTCGAGCGATGTTGACCAACGTCACCAGACACCTTGGGGTCTACTCCGAAGTGCAAAGTGCGAATGTTCGGATCGGACCGACACATGGCCGAACCGAATATTATTGAAAAATGCGAAAAAAGTTCGGATCGGCTCAGTTGGGTCGGGATCATAGTCAATAATTATTCGAAAGTGTAGGAGTGTAGGATCGGGACCGACCGAACCAAATAGTAACTTCGTAGCAGGAAACGGCCGAACATTCGGCCGATACTACTTCGGAGTAGACCCCCTTGATGTTGCCAAACATGTCGCTCGACTTCACCCGACATCTCTAGCGACGCGTGTTGTGGGACATTTGCCTCGTAGTGGATATGAGGCGACAATTGTTGTCTTGATAACCTAACCTATCTTTGTAACACATATTTTTGTTTCCAGCTATTCAGCGTCAGCCGCAAAAGTGGTACAGAGCCAATCTACTGCATTCGTATCCACTACAGCCAGGGTGGCGAGGCGGGCTACTTCCACATGTTCCGCTCCACGTCGCTGCGCTTCTTCAACAACATGGCCGTCGTCATCAACACGCGCGACGAGATGATAGGTACACTATACATACATACATACATACTTCTAAAATAAATATCACGCGTGCTGCTGGGGAGTTTGTTGCGCCACTTCTTCTTCCCAGCGATAGCACTAGGAAGTGGTGAAGGGCGGGCGTTTTTGGGGGACTGTCTTTTGTAATTTTGACGTTCAAAAAGTGCTGATTCTCAGCCTAATTTGAATAAATGACTTTTGATTTTGATTGATTTTGATTTTGACTAGAACGATAATAATTATAACATACTCAAAATAATAAATACATACACAACTATGATGAAGTCGACAGATAGTGTTCTTTTACTCTTCTTTTAAAAACTGCAATTTCAGACTTATATATTACTAGCTTTAGCCCGTGGCTTCGCTCGCGTTAAGAAGTATACAGCCCGGTCGGTTTAAAATGGACAAAGTTTCATACAAACTTTCATCCCCTATTTTATCCCCTTGGGGGTAGAATTGATCAAAATCCTTTCTTAGCGGATGCCTACGTCATAACATCTACTCGTACCTGCATGCCAAATTTCAGCCCGATCCGTCCAGTGGTTTGGGCTGTGCGTTGATAGATCACTATGTCAGTCAGTCAGTCACCTTTGAGTTATATATATTTAGATAACTATAAGTCCAGGTTTCCTCACGATCCTTTTCACATCATCATCATCTGCCTAGCCTTTTCCCAACTGTGTTGAGGTCGGCTTCCAGTCCAACCGGGTGCAGTTGAATACCAGTATTTTCCATGGAGCGACTGCCGATCTGACCTCCACAACCCAGTGACTGGGTAATACAATACAAGGGGTATTGGTAAGACTGGCTGACAGACTTTCGGGCTTCTGACGACCTCCACGATCCTTTTTACATGTCAGACCGAATTAAGAATTTGACACTGACAATTACATCTAAAAACGTAGTGCGTGGGGACAAATTTGGTCGAAATTAAAATCCAATATGGCGGCTACGATGTAAAATAGTCCTCCAGACCGAATTTCGGCCATGGCAGCCAATCTCAGCGGGAGATATTATACTACACCAGTGTGTGCACAGATAAATCAAATCAAAATATTTTACTTCACATAAACCTACATGAGCACTTATAAAACGTCAGAAGCACGGTTTCAATTGGTCGTTTCCTTTTGAGAAGATACAGGTGCACTCTCTTCCCTCACTCTCATAGTCCTATGGGACGGCAATCCGACACGACCGTAGAGAGATCAGGCGCAGGACCAATGAAACAGGCTTTCTTTTCCGTCTATGAGGGGAGTTCGCGTATCTGAATATTGGGCCAAATATATTTGAACTTTTTGCCATCAATACCTTATGAAAACATTCCTGAAATTGTTTTTTTTTTTTTTTTCAGAATCATTACACTCGATCTGTGAGTCGTTGATGGTGGCGCGGGACGTTGCTAAGCTGACACCGATACCCTTCCATGATGGAGGCAAATTGGAGAAGAAGAAATCAAAGGTTAGCTAACTTTTATTTACAAGCTCGCAAATCTTTTTTATTTTTACTCTATCGTGTTTAGATATCGATCCCATTACGTCTGCAGAGTTTCGCTAGCTAATTTAATTTGACTCCGTATACAAGCTGTTGTTTTGCATCTTCGTCAAATTTCAGGAGGCTGTTCCTACGCCAACAATTATGCACAGACAGAAGACCTACTTATTGTCTGCAAATAAAACTGCTAACACGCTATTTTACTTTTATTTACCTAAGTTTTAATTTAGTTTTTACGTTATACGCATTGTTAATTTATTATTTTAAGTATGTATGCACTACTTAGCCTGAAGCACAGGTTCAACCTAGTTCAGGCAAATTAGCAACTGTGCGCTATTTTTAATTGTTAAGGTAATCAATGTAAAATGTGTTCCCTTTTTATAAATAACGATTTATTATTATTAAAAAAAACATTAACCTTTATCAGGTACACCCAGGTCAGTCGGGTAGTGCTCGATCCTCCCTCTACTTGGATCTGTCACGACTACCCACCCTCACACGAAATGTTAGTGAAACGCAACTCGTTGCCGACATCCGGAGTGTTGGTGAGTAATAATAATAATAATTTATTCCTTCTTTCCTTCCTTGACTATTCCTTCAAAGGAGAAAACAAAAATGTACATTTAGGACAAGATCAAGCATGTACGGGAGTCAGTGTGGAGGCATTTCATACGATTTCAACCTTATTTCTATACTAATAATATTCATATTCATATGAACTTTTACTTAGCTTCGTAAAGTCGAGGGCTGTGGAACTCGCCCTGACTCTTAAACTGAGACATGCTCGTGTGGCTCTTCATGTCATTTATAATTATATCACCATCCTATTTTGTGGACAAAAGTTACTCATAACAATGTGATGCTACACTATTTTTTATCTCACGAAGCGACGCGGGCTTTACTTGTGGTTACCAAGTGAAGACGAGTAGCATCAGCACATAACACCAAGAGTACCGAGAGCTCCTGCGCTTACACACCTATTCGCAGCGTGTTTGTTCTCTTGGTTACCACAAGTAAAACGGGCGTCGCTTCGTGAGATAAAGACACTATACTACATAAACTTCTTACCCTTTCCACGGATACTCGATATGGCTACTACTTTTCGAACGTCAATATTACATAAGACAGTCCCCCAAAACGCCCACCCTTCACCACTTCATAGTGCATTCGCTGGGAAGAATAAGTGGCGCAACAACCTCCCCAGCAGCACAGCTGTCTCACGGCACACGGCATTTCACGGAACATTTCATACAGAATTTATTTTTTAACCGTATAAACAGCGGGCCGTGTGATCCCAACATTTTAGTCAGTGAAATATCGTACTACTGAACGCCTTGTTGAATGGTTACTACGACGTACCCGTGGTCAAAGCCTCGCCATATAGTAACTAAATCACCCTTATCTTTGCACGTCCTCCTTTCGTCCCTCTCTAACCTTTCCTTACCTCTATCCTTTCTCCTTCTATCCTACCAGACGGCACTGCTCCAGCAGCAAAGAAGAGAACTCCAAAGGGCATATTAAAACTCCTGTCCGAACCGACGATTCTGCACCGCAACGTGGTAGCTTCTACGAGTGAACGAATAAACGACTCGTCCCAGACTGTTAGTTTACAGCTTTAGAATTATATTAGACTAGCTTTTGTCCGCGGCTTAGCCCGTGTTAAGCTGTGGGAACTATGTCTAAAAGATCCTATGTCCTAACCCAGGTCATGGTCTACCTGCGTGACAAATTTTATCGAAATCCGTTCAGCCGTTAAGGCGTGAAAAGGTAACATACAGACAGTTACTTTCGTATTTATAATATTGGTATGGAGAAGTAGCTGTAACCATGATAGATCTCTGACAGTTGCTATGGGCACTCAGAAGCTCAAAAATCTAACAACCAGTCTTACCAAAGGGTTCCCAGTAAAAAAGAAAGAAAGACTATACGTTTATTTGCGTCTAACACGACGCAGTGAAAAAACAAAAAAAAATAACAAGTTGGGGAAAAATATGCGTCGTGTGAGCATAATGCTACGACCCTATGCGAGACAGAGTCCCAGCGCTGGTTTTCAGCGACAGCCGGCGTTGATGTGATGACGTCAAACAGGAAACGATGGTTGGCATACGATGAGATATAAATAGCACCAACAATAATAATAGTATTAACTGGGTTGTGGTCAAAGTGAAAGCGTTTATTTAAAATAGGCACAGACACTTTTGAACGTCAAAAATGACAATAGAATAGAATTGATTGTAGTCCCCCCTTCCAAAAGGCAGTTTTCGTATGGAGAAGAATGGGCAAGAAACTCCACCACCACCACTCTCTTTTGAAATATTTTAGAGGAAAAAAAGTTCAAAATTTTGTGGAGGTCAGATAGGCAGTCGCTCCATGTAAAATACTAGTATTCATCCGCATAAAAATGATTTCCATATGGTTTTATTATATGTGTCGTAGGATAACCGAAAAAATCAGCTCTTTGCGAAAATGCTAGGACGATTGCAAAAGGCCAGGTTTTTGGAATCTAAGAAAGATTTTCGTAATCAACCGAGCTATCTCCTAGGTCATTACAAAAATCCGGCTTATCTTAGGTAAGTCGCGAGTCACCACGCAACGTCGCAAATAGGTATCAAATATTTACCTACCTGTTTATTTTTAATTACTGTGTTTAAATATATGAAATATCGCTGCATAGTGCACTAAAATATTAATTTATAATTGCAATAATAACGCTAAATTAAGTGTTGTAGTTTTAAAAGGGCCGTTTGGAAATTTTTCAAATGCTTTTTTTACATCTAAGCTAAATATTCTACCTATCGCATTTTTTTTTTATAACTTGTATGTATAATATGTAGAAAATGTCGTGGGTTATACATTGACTCATCCTGTAGCTCAAATTTGCTGTAATACTTTAATGTGTAACCGTTTATTTTCCCAAATAAAATTTCATAATCAATATTTTCGTGCAATATTTAATATTTCCATACAGTAATATTGACAAATTAATCAGAACAGTTAAGTATTTGACAGCAATTTGCGACGTTGCCAACTTTCAGAATACACACAGCCTTAAGTTTAAATCTCATTCTAGGATCAAAAGCCCTGACCAACATGACGGAACAATTCAGTAAGTTGAACAAGCTGAGTCACTCTATAAACGCGCGCGCTCGGCCTAGTCTACAGTTAAAATTTGACCAGAGCGCTTCTCGAACCAAGAAGATCTTTACCCTCGGACAAAATAAGGACAACAAGAAGAAAGGCAGCCTCTCCGACGGCATGAGCTCTGACTACTCTTCGGATGACGAGAACAGGACAAACATCTTCGAACCTACTCTAGACAACTTCGAAAACACACAACATTACTTAGGCAAGCCCGGGCAGAAAAGCGAGGCTGAAAATGACTGCGAACTCATTCAGAATCCTCTGTATTCCTCCAAGATAGAACCACATGATGCGCAGGTTTTCATTCCGTCTCAGATTGTGAGTAACGTTGACATGCAAGCTTCTAAAACGGCTAGTAATGTCACACACATTGACAAGATCAACCCGTTTAACATACAGTCGTCGAGGAATCCAGAAATTCAAGTGGACGGAGCTTTCGCGAAGCCAGCGCCTCCTAACTCCTTGTTGCTAGGTCAGAAACTGTCACACAGTTCCAACGAGTTGAACTTCGATGATAGTCAATCAGAGGGGGTGAATTTCCACGTGCGCTCGAACTCTCAGCACGAAATCACGCTGAATATAGCGCAGTCGCACAGCGAGTCTGCTTTAAGGCAGTTCAAGAATATTGCTAGTCCTGTTGGAAGCGCTACTAAGGATATGGTACTCTCACCGCTGACTAAGTTGGCTAAGGGAGTCCAGAATCTTGGAGCTAATTTGGATCCGCGGAAGATTAAGGTGAGATATCATTTTAATTAATATTTTGGCTTAAAGATAAATAAATCATCTCCAGCATAGCTATTCGATATGCTTCCGTACCGAATCAAACAGCAATCAATGTTTTTGCAGGAGTCCTCTAAACGCTGTTTACAAATACCAAAACCTGAAAATGTTTTCAGTTTAAATCAAATAAGACGTCCGCTATCCTTCCTACAGCTGTTATTTTCGATACGATAACCTGTCGAATGGTTGAAAATATCTATGCAGATATGTAAATAAATAACATACTGCGATAAAAATGACAATGCCCAAAAGTTCCTCACACAAAACTTGAAATACTTAATAAGCTGTGTCGTTAATAAAGATTGTATACACTTTTTGTATATTAATACGATTTTTTTTGTATACCAGGCCGCACCCGCCGTAAAGCAAGTAACCGAACAACAATACGAAGAGCACAGGAAACTTCAAGAAAAATGGCGCGGCTGCAACACAAGGCTTGTCGCGCTCTAATTACAGTGTTGCCATCACCAACCTAGTGTTGCCAGAAGAAAAAAATATTCCGTTCCTTTGTCCAAGGAAGCCGCATACCCAGTGATATAATTTCCTTTTTAATTAATTGGTTAATTTATATTTTGTGTGCACAATTACGTATGTTTAATGGCGTAGACGTAGTCTGCATTGTAGTTTGATTTGTAGTCTCGTATTATGTGTGTTATTCAAACCATACAGTATTTAGTAAACTAATTGAAGGTAGTTTACGATGTTTAATGATACGAATAGTTTGCAGGGTTGAAACGTACGGTCCTTTAGCGTTAGGAAGTGATATAAGACAGTTAATTGTTAATCCATCTTTGTTACAATCTAGAGGAGACAGTTCAGTTCATAGAAACGGTCACATGTTCACAGATTAGTACATAATAGCATAATCAGGAATACTGTTCTCACTGCTTGGGACAATAGAAATACACACTCTGTGAAAATTTCAACTATCTACCTATTACGGTTCATGAGATACAGCCCGCTGACTGACTGACAGACGGACGGACGGACAGCAGAGCCTTAGTTACCGTTGGCACCCGTTGGGTACGGAACCTCAAAAAGCCTATACTATTCGATACCTACACTTAATATCATGTCCTACATGGCCTGTCAGCTGCACGTTACAAGAACTGATGAACGTTAGTGATAGCGATCGACACGCTAGTAAGAAAAATGTGTGCTTGATTTGAGGCTGACTGCCATTACATGCACCATTTACGTGTACCATCAACAAGCAACAATGAGCTGTTCCCTCTAAGTTGTGCATCTGTGTTTGTCCCTTCACTATGAATCTTCCTAAAAATTCTTTAAGCTCACACAAGTAAGCTTGGATTACCTCAATATTGATGTATTGTCTTGTTGTTTTACCATGACTTTTTATACGTATTAATCTAGTACAGGCTTCGTAATGATATTAAAGTTTTTGAGCACATACTATGAACTATCAGCTACAATGACTATATAAACTACTGTCTTAGAAACTTTTGCCCATGCTTCGGCATTTCCTGAAAAAGTTATGTTCCGGATAAAATCTTCACAAATAGAAAATCATTGTGAAACTCGCAAAACTTTTTTTCTTTGTATTTTATCTGAAACTTTTTTAGGGAAATGCGAAATTGGCTTAAGTAAATGCTTTGATGTTACGACTTACCATAGAGCATTAGAAGGTTAAATTTAGCTCAAAAAGTATAAATATATAGCGCGAATGAACTATTATAATGCTGTACCGTACTGATTAGAGGTTTTGACAAAAAAATAATAATTAAGTAGCTGATAGTTTTTAGATAAACATATAAAAAGTTTGAACTAAAAGTTAATAAATGCGAAAATAATAACTGCGCTGTTTCTCTACTTTTATAAAAATTGACATTCCTTTATAATTAATTATAGTATTACATATAAGGCCTCATCTAGTTAAAAAAGGTAGCGAGAATAAAAGTTAACTAAATAATTGTAATTATTTTTTCTGTTTAAATTATCTAGTAACTAAATATAGTATTGAATTAATATATTGTTAAATTATTAATAATATTAGTTCGCGTACTTATTGTTACATTTGTCTGCATACAAGTATTTCTTCAATTATTCTTTAGAGTTAGCGCTATTACCCGCAAGAGTTAACATTAGAACCGAGCCCAGACACCCGCGCTGTTACAGCTCTCCCCATCGACGCGCTTACGTCATCCGAACGAAGTTTCAAGTTAACTCTTGCGGATTGTAGATGTCTATAAGTCGCGTTTCTTGAGGTCGTCAACCGGTAATATTGTTATACTCACAACAAGATGGCCGATGGATCATGTCCGGTGAGAACATACTCCGAACTTTTGGTTCCTAAAAAATGTTATAGCGCAGCCTTCTGCGCAAAGTTCGGACTTCGGAATTCATCTGTCGTAATTGTAATGTAATTAAAGTTCATGTTCATCGAAAGTCTTGTTTTTATTTAAACTTGGACCGTTATCTACTTAAGACGAGGGCTATAATTAATAAGTATAACAATATTACAAATAGTTTGGCTGTGTCCGAGTTCCACTACCTATACCTACTTGACAAAATCTATTTCTGGTCAAAATTGTTATTTATGCGAATCAAAGATTTAAATCGCAGATTCGCCCTACCGCGTCAAAAGATGGCCGCGTTCTTGTTTTGTTTTGACCCCTCTGTCACACACAATGTCCCAAAGACTTGACTCGAATGTCATAGAAACGCCATGATTATTGTGGAAGCTCATTCTTCTCAGTCTGGACATGTTTTTCGCACGACTTAGTACAGTGAGAGCAAATCTAACGATTTAAATCTTTGGCGTGAATAACCAACCAAAAAAAGTGGACCCACCCCCTCTTAGGTTGGTAACACCTCGAATATTTATTGTCAATTTCTACCAAATAATTTAAACATAGTTTATGTAGTCGTATTAAATAACCTTTCGTACGATATCTTAGTGAGATGCAGTATTATATATTTTAATCGTTTAGTACGTAATGACATTGAATAGTTGTAAAAAGCTGATAAAAATCGCCAATTTATGTCAAATCTAAGCGTATTTTCAGATTTAAGTGTCAGTCAATGTCACCAATATCAACATCACTTTTTGTTCTAGTCCTGGGTTCGATCAACGTGTTATTAGGTTTCTCCATCTGGATCTGCACCCTAATTGCGTAAAACACGATCAATCGGGATCGGTTTCATTTTGACAGTTCAACAACATTCATTGCGTTATTTACGTTGTTGAGCAGACACATGACACATTTTTTGAACATATGAAGCAATGGGTTAGCAATATCCTTCAAAATGATTCAGATTGAGATTGATTGTGTGTTACGCAATTAGGGTGCTGTTCCCGGATGATGGCAATACCAGTGTCGTAACTATACCCTTTGGGGCCCGTGGCAAATTCATGAGATAGGGCCCTCAATGTAAAGAAGCTTAACCAACGTTATAATTTTTTTTACTGGCACTTCGCCCGCTAAATTACGACATCTACGTGGACGAAACGTAGATTTCGTAAAATTGAATACCTCACTGGTTCGTTGGTCTAGTGGTCGAAAAAAGTTTCCATTTCCATACTTATGTTAGGATCCTCGTGAGCGCATGGCCCTCTCGGACCGGGGCCCCCTCCAACATTTGCCCCATGGCATTTTGCCACTCCTGTCGCCCTAACAGGTGCACTTCTGCCTAACCGGGGGATACAGTCGTGATGTTATGTCTTTGTTCTGTAGAAAAACTTAGTTTCAATGGTCAGCCAAAGTATAATATTCTTATCCAATTCAAACTTGTGTACATACTGAAAGGGGACTGGAGGAGAGGAGAACTAGGAAAGGGCTTTGAAGATCCGTGGCATACCTACCTGTCGGCCATTTTGTATATTTTTTTTTTAAATGGCGATCACGCATGTTACCTTTATAAATCAATAGCTGACATCAATGCAAACAGAAAACATAGATAACAATACCGGACCCTGTAAAGTGTCAGTTGAACGTTAATATCTCAGAAACGTGACGCTTTACGGAGTTTCGTCCTATTATAATTTCCATTCGCATTGATTTCAGCCATCTAATTATATAGGTTTCAACTTGACTGACATTTTGAAAATAAAAAATAAAAAAATGGGGCGATAGTAGATATGCCAGGCTCAATATAAATATCTTGAATCCCCTTTAAAATGTGTCGAATAAAATAGTACTCTCTGAAAACATGCTTAGATTATCTTTTAATAAAAATCTCCATGTATAAACTGCCAGTATATAGTTTGTATTAAAAATCCAGTATAAAGCCTATATTATATTATCTAAATAATAGACGTCACAAAACTTCTGTTACAATATACTCATACTTATTATTGCACCAATTTATTAGACAAATGTTAATAATAATATATTTCAAATAGTCAATGTAATGTGTTATTAAGTCCTGCGGGATAATTGCGTAACACACGAACAGTAGGAATGACGTTCATTTAGACAGTTCAACAACATTCATTGCGATATTTACGTTGTTGAGCAGACAAATTTTTCGATCATATGAAGCAATGGATTAGATCCTTCATTATTCAGATGGTGAGTGATAGTGTGTTTCGCAATTAGGATGCTGCATAGATTTAGTTGATTTTTGAGGAATTGTTAATACAATAATTTATTGATGTCCAATCTTATAACCAAACTCTATGAAATAACAAAAAATATATTTACATTTGTATCAAATATCAACGCTATATTTCACTTGCACAATGATGTTAATATCAAATTTTATTATTCATCTATGTACGATATTTTGACATCTCAAAAATGTTTTTCTATCTGCAAAATTTTGCGTTTAATTTCAATTTTGAACGTACTTTGTTTAGCGGATGAAAAATATTTTTAATGTCTCAGAATAATATTAATCTTGCTATTAAATATTGCATGTGAAAAGGGGATTGAAGATTTTTATATAGGGCCGCCAATACCTATAGCGTCCGCCATTTTTTTTTTTTTTCAAATTTGACAGTCAGTAGTCAGACAGACAGTAGGTGTGCCAGGTTCCATATAAAAATCTTCAATCCCTTTTCGTCTCCACATTTATAATCTTTAAAAACGCTCAGTTTTCAATACAAAAGAGACTATTTATTCACAACACATTTACTCAAAATCCTTATTACTATAAACGGAAAAGTGAGAATTAAATAGTATTTTAGAAATTCCATTTAGTACCTATTTAGTAGATATAGTTAATTTTAGTGTCCCTATACGTCACAATGTTAATTATTTGGTTTGAATGAAAAACGTACGTGTTGCATATATCTCAGAAGAAAGCTTAAAATTACCATCGAATTTATTCGCTTTAAATTCGAATAGCGGATGTTCTCGAGAAGGTAACTCTCGAATCTATTTCCAAATTAATAAAGAATTTGGGCTTCCTTGTAAAAAAAAATGTCCATTACTTCTTAATGGACACAAACTGACATATAAGAAGATAATTATGCGCAAAAACTTTTAAGTAATTTGCAAAGAGCATGCGTTCCATTATGAAGTACAATATCGCTGCGTGAAAATCTCAAGACGCTTTTGTGAGTCACACTATCTTTGTGTAATGGCCCGGCTTACACGATTCATCCTAAGGAGGGCGCCCACGAGTAACCTATTTTCCCAGCAACTTTTCTGTCTCTGTCTCCTCGCCGAGATTTCGACGATGCGCACAAGGGGACGACAGCAACGCAACTTTTTCGTATAATTTTGCCGCATTCAACAACATATTTTGTTGCCGTGCGCGTACTTGCATTGCAACCATAGAGAATATTGCAACCAATAGACGGGTGACAGTTGCGTCGCCGGCCTTTCTCTAAAACCGCGGACAAAAATGTCTCCCAACTGTCGCGTCGCTACATGCGCGCACTTTCATCACAAACAAAAGTTGCTCGTGAGATCTTACTTGCACAAATTAAAATGTAAGTACAAGCAAACTGTATCGTTAAGACGATACAATGGTAGGTACCTATACCTCTCAAACGTTTTGTTTAGTGTCGCGGCCACATGTTGTAATCATATGCAAGCTGCGGGTACCCGGGCCTTAAATGCGCATGTAAACAAAGGACATAACTCATCTCTCAACTTGTCCCATAATGCAGCGCATATTTAACCCTTCAAAACTAAGAAGTGTTTCTGGTCGTAACAATTTGGTGAGTCTAGGATCTGCCGCGTAGTGTCGTGTGAGGTCTATGGTAATGTGTCGAGTGGTAGCAGCGTAGCTCGTAGGTTTTTATATTAGCTTTATAATCGACGTAGAAAACCGTTGCTTTTACAAAAAAAAAAAACTACGCTCACACTGCATAGTGCATTTCCTTTTATTTTTTCAAAGTAACGCTGGCTACATCCCGCTATTGATTCGGTTATTATCGAATACTGTTAAAAAAGTGTGGTTCCAGCATTATTCTTTAAAAACGTGCATTATAAATGCAGTGTGAAAATAATGACGTTTCTGGAAAACTTTTTGACTATGTACACTGAGGTTAAATCTTTATAAACAGTTTATTGTTTCTATCATCGTTTATACCGTGGAATAAATCATAATATATTCTAATAGCACTGTATACCACAATTTTTAAACGTAACTGATGATAAATAATATCAAAAAATTATTTTCGCTTCATTTAAACGAATAAAATCTACAAAAATATTTTCCGGTTTTTCTCACTTTTGTGACCAAATAAGCTTAATGACTGATAAATAAATATTAAATATTGTAGATGGCTACTAGCGAATGGAAGTATCTAGGTTGTTATTGTATTAGTAAAATGTTTGGGCTTTATAGAACTTCATTTTCACCATGTACGGCGTTTTTATGCCACTATAGACAAGTTATGTTCTATAGCAAAAGACAGCTGAGCAAATAGCAAAGAAAAAACAATACGGGGTTAAATTAAATAAGCAAGCGAAACTCCGCAGACGTTTGGGGGTTTCGATATCTAAGTAAAAAGATTTAAAAAAAAAATGATGCCTTATTTTTGGGCCATTGACTGCAGGTATTGTAGTCACTAAAACGTTGTTTTTTTTTGAGACTACTATACCTACCCGTAAGTAACAGATTTTTCACAACTCATACTTCTCGCTACTCTTTATTTCATCACGTTATGATGTCGATACCCATCACATCTGCAGAGTTTCGCTAGCTAATGTAATGTGACCCTTTATAATGAACGTATCTAGTTACTAAGCGCGCTACACAATAAAAATGTTACAATAGCTGATGCCTACATTGATGTTAAAAAATGAATATTTAGAGGAGAGCTAATTAGAAAGTATTTCGGTGTGAAAATAATCGTGATAGAATTGTTCAATAAAATAGGTAATTTAATTTTTCGTTTATTTTTTAGTTACAAACTATTCTAATTTCAATATTTTGGACCGAATTGGAAAGAGTCGATCTTTTTGTACAGGGTTCTTGGTAAAACATTAGCAACCTCTCAGGACTATATTACTAACATCATAAACAACAACTTTTGTTCTTATGACTTTTATCTATTGACTTTCATACAAAAATAGAAATATTTCAATTCAACCAATTGAAATATTCGATTTTCTGTTACGAACTCTACCCGAAGCAAAAGAAAGCGCTGTTTAGGTAAACAAACTGCCGCTTCTAGTACCAAATTCAATTCAACAGAGGGGAGCGCGGGTTAGATAGAACAACGAAATCTTATAGGCTTGTTTTTGGTAAATACATTATGTTTTGCAAAAGGTCATAAAACAAAAGTTGTTGTTTATGATGCTAGTAATCCAGTACTGCAAGGTTCTTTGTGTTTTACCAATAACCCTGTATATACCTATACATATATATATATTGCAGACAGATCAGCCAATGGGAATTTAAATAGAAAGAACCAGAAAATCATAATATGGCCCATTCATTGCTGACTGTATCTGGATACTTCTTAGTAATTATTAAATCATTGATCTGTTACTAAATGGGATATTCCAGCTCCATTCCAACGCGTACAAAGCTGTTGTAATTATATCTATAACCTTTCTTGGTAATTTTTTGTGTTATAAGTTATAACCAAATCTTCGGTACCTATGTGTACCAAAGATTTATAAAGGTATGTTGCATATTTGCTACAAATTGTTTAGCATTATAATGATTTTACCGACTAAGCAAATCATTTGAAATGAAACGACGGTCTCAATGCGATTATCTGTCTACTTCCATGTTCAAACAAGGTGGAGATGAGAATACGACGATAAATTAAACTTCGTTTATCTAATTTTGGGCTGATTTCATCATCGCCAGACAACTTTTATTCGAGGAATAAAATTGACGTTTGACAGTTTTTGTATGAAATAACTGTCAACATTTCAAAATTATTCCTCGAAAGTTATCTGGCGATGGAAAAAACAGCCCTTATTTAGTTTAAACTAGCGGACCTGACAGACGTCGTCCGGCCCGAAAAAGCAGCGCCACCTACCAGGTCCAATTGTGTATAGGCAAACCTTGTCCTGAGACTCCTGACAATAACAAACACAAAAAAAAGAATTATCCAATTTGATGCAGTCAATCGGAAGTTATGCGCATACATAGGTACAGACGCCAGCACATCAACCTACTACAATCTGTCAAATTTCTTTAATAGATTTTCAACTTTATTGCTAAAGTATTAAGGTTCAAGGTTGATTGGGAAAATTTGACAGTTTCGGGTAGCTTGACCTGCTGGCGTCCGTACATACATTTCGATTATTCATTTTTATTTATATAGATAGATTACATACACAACACGACTTTCGGGCCTTCAGTAGCCCGAAAGTCTGACAACCAGTCTTACCAAGGGGTATCGTATTACCCAGTAACTGGGTTGTGGAGGTCAGATAGGCAGTCGCTTCATGTAAAATACTGGTATTCAGCTGCATCCGGTTAGACTGGGAGCCGACCCCAACATAGTTGGGAAAAGGCTAGGCAGATGATGATGAGATAGATTACATACACAGCACTGCAGAAATCTGCTCCTGCTCCCTTAAAATTTCGAACGACACAATATTTTCTTGGATGTCCTCGACAATGTCCATACAATGTATGGAAATACGTGCACTCTGTGACGTTATTGTGGACGGAAAAGAAGTTTCTCACTACTATTTAATTTGTTTGAAAAAATCACATCTTTAATTTCAATGGATTTCTATGATTGTTTCAAAATAAGCACTCCTATGCCACTACTTACTAGTATTGCCAGTGTTTTTAATTATTGTCGTATTGTTGTCTCCACATTTTATAAGGTTCGCCACGATTGCTTATATTAGGACTCGGTCTTAACCCTTTTATAATTCATGTTGTCGACTATCTCTACATCAGGATCTATAAAATATGGTTTCAATTTTTGTTATTATAACGTAATTTAATTTATTTAAAACTTACATCACGCATCGACAAGCAAAGTACACACGCCAGCAGGTCAAGCTACCCGAAACTGTCAAATTTTTCCAATCAACCTTGAACCTTTATACTTCAGCGATAAAGTTTAAAATCTATTAAAGAAATTTGACAGATTGTAGTAGCTTGATGTGCTGTCGTCTGTACCTACCTACTATTTTGTGTAATACGGAAAGTAAATTAAAATATGATCTGCATACCTTGATTAAAATTGTATTATGTTTCTTTGAATAAATTATACAATTTAACGCAAACAACAAAAAATCGGTAATATTTAGTTTTGTCTGTGATTTATTTATGTAGATACAGAATATTTTGGTTATTATTTATTATTATTTGAACATAAATAAATAATGCTTTTGATGAACACGTTGTTTCATTATTGAAGCTGTTGCTGTTCCCTCCCTTCAATACCTATCCGTTCCTGGTAAGTACATACCTACCTAACTACTACCACGTAAGTTCAGTCATCGTTCATTCAGCAGTGAGAATTTATTATGGTCGACAATTAAAATAATAAATAGCAATAGGCTTGCCCCCTACCACATGGGACTTAAACATAACTGGCGAAATATGGGTGTACCTACAATAGGTACTTAAACGATACGTCTGCCTAACCATTCGGGAAAAACAGACGCGATGTTAGTAAGTAAAACTGAGTAGGATTTTGTTCTCTAATGTACATACTACAGCGTTTGGGATACTGATATTGATTTCACATTTGCAGCTGTTGGTAAACATTTAAGTTGATGTTTTGTTTGTTTGTATTGAAAAAAAAACAGGCGAAATCAGAACTACATAACACCGGTTAGTTCTGGTTTTGGCCACGCACCAAAAGATCCTTGTTCCGTTATATTACCAAATAAATGAACTTAATGAACATTGAAACGATTAAAAACAAGTTTAAAAAAATGGCTCTGATATTAAGTCAATCAA
Organism: Apamea crenata; assembly: GCA_949629185.1. Taxonomy (NCBI): domain Eukaryota; kingdom Metazoa; phylum Arthropoda; class Insecta; order Lepidoptera; family Noctuidae; genus Apamea; species Apamea crenata. Next base: position 5,091,409 of record OX451375.1, read on the forward strand.
GGCAACAACGATATAGGGCTATCAGGGGGTATCGCACGATCTCCTACAAGGCGGCTTGTGCACTGGCCGGATCTCCGCCTTGGGACCTAGATGCGAGAGCCCTCGCGTCACTGTACCGGTGGGGTGAGGAGATGCGGACGTAGGGCGTTGGACCGATAAATAGAGATTTAAGTCCGTCGCATGCCCGTAGCGCCGCGTCTCCGAGACTTCTTCTCCGTGACCCTGTATTACGTAGCTCAATAGTTTTTTTTAACGCTAATCTTACTAAAAGTCTATGGCTTCTACCGATAGATTCGTTACCGTAACATTAATAACATCACTAATTTACTATTCTGTCAGTTGACCATCATTCATTCAACTTAATTTCATTGTTCATTCATTATTTCATTCATTTCACGCATTTTTGTATGGCGGCGGCTGATATTATCAATGCGCAAATGCGCATGAGTAATGTTTACTTTTTACTCGTGATTTCAAAGTGTTTACGTAAAAAAAACTGTGATTACGTTCGTAGTAACTATTACGAATGAAGAATAGTGATTACAAATAAATTCGCTCCTACATTCAGATAAACACAAACAATGCTCTCTCTTATTAAAACCCATGCTGGCAGTTCGTTATTATCTAATGAAACAAATAGCCAGAAGTATTCGTCGGAAAAGTGCAGAATATGTTTGGACGACGGTGAAATACCTATATTCGGCGCTAACGATATTTCCGATGATGTGACGGAGTTTGGAAATATCACGATTTGGAAAGATGATAACTTACCCCAGTACTTATGTGAAGCTTGCTATAAATTGCTGGAAGCGGCAATCTTATTCCGAAAAACGGCTAAACAATCTGATGAAGCACTCAGGAGAAAGGATGATTCAGACAGTAGCTTAGAAGAGTTAGATTGTAAACAAGAAGATGAAACATACATTAAAAGAGAATATCTTGAGTATAATAATTATACTTCTGATTCAGAAACGAATTGTTTTGATTGGCTGAAACGTGAATGTGTATCTGAGGATGAGACTACTAATTATAATACTAACATTTCTGAAGCTAATTCTCAAGAGAGTCATAATTTTAAAGACTTTTCAGATGTACTTCATGTAAAACGAGACGAAGATGGGTCCATCATTGAAGCAGACAGTGAAACAATAATGATTATTGTTTCTGACAAAGATAAAATAAAATCGGAGCATGATGGAGAAGAAAAGAGTCACATTGATTTTGATACTGATGAAGAAACAGCGCATAATGAAAAATCTCTCATGAAAATACTTCCCCATCAAATAGAATGTGACGTTTGCCATAGTGTTGTTTTAAAAAACGCATATGAAGCACATCTAAAACAACACAGAGAAAAGTACAAGGAGAAATTTAATAAAAAGTATGGTAAAATAGAATGTGAATTTTGTGGTAAGCGAATAAGCAAATCGTATCTTAAAGTTCACATGAAAATACATGGTACCGCTGAAGAACAAGCTGAGAGTCTCGTAAAATGCACAATTTGTAACAAAATGATCAGCATGCGTTATTACAACGATCATGTTAGAAGAATGCATCCAACAAATAGTAAAAATAATCTAACAATTCAAAATGTAAATATTAAAGAAACACCACCACCAAATTATAATAAATGTCCGGTTTGCGACAGAAAAGTTAAAGAAACTGAATTTAAATTACACCTAGAGAAGCACAATGGTCCTCTTAGACGATACATTTGTGACAAATGTGGCAAGGTATTCAAACATCCTTCTGCCTTCAAAACACATTACCTTACTCACGGCAGTGAATTAAAATATAAATGTCAGTTCTGTCCGTACAGAGGGTTGCATCAAGGACTACTTAAAATTCATGTGAGGACACACACCGGAGACTATAATTACAAATGTACTGAATGTCCAGCTCGGTTTATAACAAAGAGTAACTTGTCTAAACATCTTCAAAGACACAAAGGGCTCTGTACCATTCGCTGTGAGGATTGCGGTAAAGGTTTTTATGCCAAACGGGATCTTGAAAAACATAAAGAAAATGCTCATATGTCAGCTAAAAATCATGTTTGTGAGGTTTGCGGTAAAGCATTTGGACACCGCGACAATATGTTGAGCCATCAGCTGAAAGTACACAAAAGAGATAAGATAATACCCAGGGGCCGCATGCCCTCCTATCTAAAAGCAGAATTAATGCACCTTGAATGATGTTACATAATTAATTATAATAAAATTTTAAATATTAAAATATATTTTCTTTAATATAAAAGTGCTGTCTAATTATACATTCCATCCATAACAAAAAATATATGTTACGTATTTAATCACTGAGAGTAAGCCTGTACGCCGACATCACGATATTACACTAATAATACAGTGTCCAGTTTCGATGAGTCTTTTGAAGACCGTGGTGGTAGTCTCATTTCTATCTCAGACCGTTCATCATTAGACCAGTTAAATAATTAATATTTTATCTCGTAGGTACTTTTCCATCAATCAACAATACATTTACCGCTAAACATTACCTATAACAAAACGCACATATTTTACAGCAGTACAAAGGCCGACTATTAATAATTAGTAATGCTAATAAAATAACATTTTAAATTGCGTGATAGTATTCCAAATCACGTCCATCACGTCAGCGATGCCGCAGACCACCACAGACTAAAGAGTACATTTTTATTTAAGGAACCGCAGACAAATTCCTACCTTGGAATCAATTTGGAATTCTTCTGCGGCATCGCCGACGTGATTTGTTTTACGCAGTGATTTGCCCCTTTATTTATAAACGTTGCTTATTTACGTTGTTAATAAATTATTAGCGCCTGCTCATCCATATATTTTTAACGTAGTATGTAACATCTAAAAAAAAATCTTTTCAAATATATTTTTCAGTCAAATGAACGCATTGAGATAGGATACTTTTCTATGTCAATGAACGAACATCAAATAAACGATAACGTTATTGTTATACAAACAAAACGCAATGAGGTATATTATTAACCCTTAATTTGATTATGTTCACTGTGATAATCATTCATAAAAAAAAATATTGAGCGACTAGTATCTACTATTTATCGGTTTTTATTTTAGTTATAGCAAGTTTAAAGTATATTTATAGGTAGAAAAACAATTCTACTGGTGGTAATAACGTTTATCTGTCATTATCGAGACAAGATGTCAGTGAGGCGCCGGCACTCGATTCTTCGCAAGGTAAATGTTTTTATTTTACAGGTTTTACATTACTAAACTAACTTTTTTGTGGTTTTTATTTATTAAACAATGTGTATGCGTTGGTTTGGAATAGGTTTTACGTAATGTTTTGTGTTTTTAGTAACTTTTTTTTGGAGGCAAACTTGTTTGTTCATCACAGTGAACACTGCCAAATACTCGAACAAGTATTGTCAATTTGATACGTTCATTGTGATGAACATTGCCAAATTAGGTATAACTTTTATTACAAACAATATGCCTTTATGTAGTGGGCTTCTATTGGGCTTATTTGTTTTTTCTGCTTGTTAACGGAATAAAATACAAGACTGCACGCATAGAATACGAGCACTTGTTCCTGTCGAGCATGCACCATCCGACACTAGTGATAAATCCGAAAAAAACAGTGACAACGAATTGCCGCCACCTTCTCCAAGCCCTGTTCCATCTTCTGCGCCTTCCATTAATTCTTCTTTAGAAAACTTCGACATCAATAGTAGTCCCGAACCTGAACATACTCAAAATGACGATGAACACCGATTTATACCAATCTGAAGCTCTTCAATTAACTCTAGTTTTGCAGGAAATTAGCCCTAATACACCATCGAGAGAACCAAACTATGGTAATGTTCCATCATTATCTTTGATAATATCGCTTCCATCTGAGATACAATCACCAACACCTGGTATGTCTTATACTAGAAAAACTAGAGCAAAAAAGCCGATAACTCCAGCTGCCAAGAAATCGAAGAAAATTCCAAAATTTTCTCTTTCTTACAAAGTCATTGAAAGTTTTTCGATATGAGATTTACTTAAGTTTAACAAAGAAAAACAGATCTATACCTCATGAAAAAATGCAGGAATGTGAAATTACAAGCCCAAGGTCCGCCAGGCCTTCAAGCTCCATCAGATTTGATAATACAGGACATTATCCTAGCACAAAAGAATAAATGAGGCGATGCAAGTTTTGCCAAAAAAATACAACTGTATATTGTATAAGATGAAATATGAGACTTTGTTTTGTTACGGGAATAAATCCTCGCAATTGCTTTTGACATTTCCATAATAAATAATTTGATTTATTAATAAACATAGGTGTTTTTATTTTACCTGTTTAAATGACACTAATTTGACAATGTTTACCACAGTGAACATTACAAATTACTTGTTGTTCTCAACGTATTTCGCAATGTTCACTATGATGAACATTGATTTCCTGAAAACCTGTAAAGAAAATATTTTTTTGTCTATTTTTCCTAAGTTGTATTTAACCCTAGGACTTCAGAAATACATCTTATTTCATAAAATAAAACAACTCGGATCTCTGCCAAATTAAGGGTTAAACAGTAAGTTGATATTGATATTGATATCAGTATGAACAAAACGCAGAAACGTCAAACGCTTGGTTCTATTGTGAAACTGAAATGCATGTTCAAAAGTAAACAACTGAAACTTATAAATAATGGTATCAACATATCACATAGTGAAATTGTTTAAAAAAGCCACGTACGAAAGGTATCATCAGAGAAGGCAAGAAGACGACATAGAACGTCCAGCTAGTACGTCTCAACAAGATACAATCGAGAAAAAATGCAGAATTTGTCTCAAAAATGGTACACTACCCATTTATAATGACCAGGGTCTCGATATTTCCGAAGATATTTGTAATTTTGGCGATATCCAAATAAGTGAAGACGACGAATATCCTAAGTTCTTATGTGATTCTTGTCACAAATTACTAGATGCTGCAATACTGTTCAGAAAAACGGCTAAAATATCGGATGAGGTTTTGAGAAGTGCTTCAGCAAAAAGCCGACAAAAATCCAACAAGGTTCGACACCTAGACAATGATGAAACTGTAAAAGAAAACACAGACACTTCTTCAGCTTCAGTGTTGCAAAACTTCTTCTCATCTGTTGAGAGTGAAAATGAGTTGTGTAGTGATAATTCTAAACCAGAGAGATGCAGGAGGAAGATACCTAAAGTGCAGTGTAGGATATGCTTCAAAATCATCACAAAAGCCTACTACAAGGAGCATTTTGCTCTCCATGACCAAACTGTGGCCAAATATGTTTGTGATATATGTGGCAAATCATTTCGCCAAAGATGTTCTTACAGAAACCATTACTTTACACACAGTTCAGAATTTCCTTATAAATGCACAATGTGTCAGTACAGAGGACGCCATTCTGGACTCCTAAAAACTCATATGCGTACACATACAGGAGATTATAGATATATGTGCACAGAATGTCCTGCTAGATTTTTAACTAAGAGTAATTTAAACAAACATACATTAAAACATAAGGAACCTATGTTCAAATGTGATGCTTGCCAGAAAGGATTTCATTCTAAACTTATTTTGGAAAGACATTTTGAAGCAGATCATTTAGGAATAAAGAATCATATTTGTAATGTTTGTGGAAAAGCATTTGGATATAGAAAGGCTATGATGAGGCATCAACTTGATGTTCATAAAAGAGAAAAGAAATTGAGTGGAAGAACACCAGCTTACATAGAGGCTGAAATAAAGAAATTAGAAGATGGTTTATAACCACCAACCTATAGTATAGTGACATTCATAATTCTCTTTGGATCTTAAGGTGGTGTGCTAGGTAGCCTGCAAAATTTCAGTACAACCATCGTAATTTCATATAATCCTATTTATTGTTATTTCATGAAATAGTCATGATTTTAATTCTGTAATATTTTGTTCAATATACAACCTGACACTGACCTGCAAATTGTACCAAACATAAAAGAAAATTTGAATTTTGTGGGCTACCTAATGCATCCCCCCTAAGTTACTTAATTACAAAAAAATGTCTCAAGTTATGAACTTATGATCATATTCATCTTGATGCATGATAATGCCTGTTGTCACACAATACATGTGTTACTCAAGAATTTCTCAATGAAGTTGAAATTCATTTATCGGACTGGCTTGTCCTCAGCGCCGATATGAATCCCATTGAGCATTTATGAGATGAGCTCAAAATTATGAATAAAATATTATATTTATTAGTTTCTTAAATATTATGAACCTAGTTTGAAGTGAAAACTTCTTTAGCGGCGTTGTGCACTTTTATTGTGATGGGTAAAAAATGTTAAACTCGCGTCAGGACACTTGACCAGATCGAAAATTCGTAACATGGAGGGAGAGTAGACCGCATTCCAAAATATCAAAACTGCACAGCGTTAATAATCAAGTCTTCACTTCTGCTGGCACTTCCGGAGTGCAACCCGGTTTTTTATTGTGTAGAAATCATGTCGGACTCCTACTGACTGAACCCCTCATGGTTCCTTACACTACCATGAACAGAGGCCCAGGTTAAACTCGTACATTCACATTCACGCACACCACCACCTGCATGTAATTATTGATTGTGCGTACACACGCACAAACAATCAAGATTGTTTGTTGTTGTATGTTTATGGAGCAGACCTATGTCAAGCATGTTGATGTCTTTTGGCTGACTGATGACAAATATTCAGAAATTCTTTAATGTATCTGCCACCATCATATTGTATACTTATCTCAGGAACAGGCGATATTATACATATACTTACGGCCATAAACTGAAGGTAGCAATTTGAATAAGGGCTGATTGGAACAGATTTAATCAACAGCCAATTAAACTATCCTTGAGTTCAATTATTTTGACTCAACATTGATCTGCATATCTGATGGGAAAATAGATGTAACATATTTATAGTTCAAATTCTAATATTTTATCTTATTTAAAATTATATATTCAGATTTAAATATAATTGAAAGTTAAATTACTTATACCTATTTCCGCAAGTAAGATGTTAATAATATTACTAGTTATCATGGGTAAAATATTGTTTGTTGTATTGTTTTTTAATGCAATAATTTAAATTTAATGTACATATATGTTTTTTTTTAGAGTTGAGAGAATCGCTGGCCAAAAATAAAAATATGTTTTTAGCCACATTTGTATTAGTTCAATTTCAGATGAAGCAGGTCACAGGAAACTAATTTATAATACATAAAAGTTGTAAAAATGTTTCTTTAAGTAAAATTTGCTATCCATAATATTTAAGGAACTGCTTTTATTGAACATCTTATCTACTGATACAATACTGTTTAATATACTACATGTACACACTTAGATCATTCAAATTGAATATAGCCACCATATTGTGGGGAGAATATTAGTATAGATTAATGAATATTATTAAGATCTGCAAAAAATTTTGATTATTCAAGATTATTTATTAATCTTTTGAACGCCGTTGTCACAAATATATGACAAAATACATGTCGCACCATATAATGAAATAAACAATTTAAATCATTACTGGAATCCCTATTTTTTATGAAAAAGTGGCCTGGCGTCAGGGGTACGGCGGTACGTTTATACTCTGGCGTTCAAAAGGTTAAACAAGGTGGAGTGTGTGGGGAAACCGACGTGTCCTAGAACCAAAAATTCGAACACATGTGACATCTACCGACCCGCACTAGGCCCGCGTGGTGGATTACTGCTCATTCCCTCTCTTGGAGAGGAGGCCTGTGTTCCAACAGTGGGAACATTATACTTAGGCTGATTATGAACATCTGTGAGTTCTACAGTTCAACTGCCATCCTCACTTCTGTGTTGAGCTTCTAAGTAAGCAGGCATGCGGCCGAATAACAGCTTTTCCCTCTTATGAACATGCCTCTGATGTTTCATCATAGCATTCCTGTATCCAAATGCTTTTCCACAGATATTACAGACATGGTTTTTAATGCCCAAGTGATCAGCTTCATAATGCCTCTGTAACATCAGTTTAGTATGGAAAGCCCTTCTACAAGCTTCACAGTGCAGTTGTGGCTCTTTATGCTTTAATGTGTGACTGTTCAAATTACTCTTAAACAAAAACCTGGCTGGACATTCTGTACACATGTACCTATAGTCCCCTGTGTGAGTCCTCATATGGGTTTTGAGTAACTCTGAATATCTTCCTCTGTATGGACAAAATTGGCATTTATATGGGAATTCATTGCCATGTCTCAGGCTGTGGTTGTGGTATGCACATCTCAATCTAAATGATTTCCCACACACATCACAAACATACTTCTTATGGTCAGGGTCGTGCATTGTCATGTGTTCTTTATAATAGGACCTGTTTATGACTTTGTTGCATATGTTACAAGTTACTTTTGCTGCATATTTAATTTTTACTTTCTTTTCGCATTTCACCTCTTCAACCTCTTGATTATCCATTTCCCATTTTTCTGGCTGTTTCGTATCATAGACACTACTGTCGCTAAAATCTTGATCGTATTGCTGTTCATCAATTGTTTCTTCTTTCACTGGCTGTTTAAGAATTTCCTCTGATTCTCTTGCTATTTTTCTGAATAATATAGCTCCTTTGATAAACTCGTGACATATATCGCACAGAAGCTTTGGATACTCGTCATTTTCATTCACCTCTGTATTGGAGAGTAGCAATAATGCGTCTATAATAAAAACAGTGTCTTCGGTCCCGAAAATTGGCATACAACCGTCTTGTAAACAAACCCGGCATTTAGACGATGAGCCTTCCTTTATTTTCAAACGTTTCTCATTATTTTCATGTATAGTTTTATAATATTCGGTAGCACATAACTTAGATTTTTCTTTTTTCGATTTTTTCATTAGATAGTACAATGTCAGCATGGTATTGATGACTTTAACTGGGGCGTTTACAGTAATTTATAGCAATTTCACAATAAATTGTTTAAATATGTTCAGAAAATAATAAATGAACAGACGGGGGAAGAAGTAAACAAACTAGCGTTGTTGGCGTCTGACTGACGTCGTCTCACGTCTGGTCGTCAGTCAATTCCCTCTATATTACTTTACTCTTTGGTCAATACTCATTTTAATAGATGAGTAAAGCATAGACATAAAGTCCGTTTCATAAAAGAAGTCTCGTAGACGCGGCGCCACTGTCATACGACAGAATCATACATATTAATTGATTTATTTATCTCAACATCATAATATTACCGGCACTGGTTAATAAAATTCACAATCTTAAATAGACAAAGGTTTCTGAGGTAGCCGTAGGAGAGCAGTAGGAATGTTGCTAACTGTATAATAATAATTAGTTCAACTTCTTGCCGCGCGACTCCTTTCGTGAAACGGACTCTAGTCTAGTCAGAGTAGAGTAGTGGAACCACCATAGATATAGTACCCCGTAGATTGGGCTTGAGAGTGAATGAGAGCTCCCGCTCTTAACGGAACTTTGCTGTGTTAGAAAGAGAGAGAAAGTGACGCTGTTAACAGGGCCAAACACGTATTTGCTACCGGCCCATACCGGCCCCGGTAATTGTTTACGCGAACGTTTCGGCAATTATTTATGTGAACTAGAGTGATAACGTGTGATTAAATAACCATAATACGATGGTTTCTTGTGCAGTACCAGGATGTGAATCTTCCAAAAAGAAAAATCCCCAGGATTACTCGTTTCACCAGTAAGTTTACAAGTTGTTTAAATCGTTATTTCTGCAATAACAATGCACTAATAAGCCGGCTTTAAGCAAAATATTATGAGAACATTATTATACTTACGATTTAGATGAATTAGCATGCCTTAAACCGCCGTATTTGAGAAATAACAAATAGAGAAATACGAAGGAGTTATAACCTCACTTTTTAGTGATGCCATAGCCTAATTTTTGTTGATATCGACAGTTAAGATAGCTTCATAAAAATGAATAATCTTAGAAAAATAGATGTAAGTACTTATTGTAACAAACAAAATAAAATATAGATAGATTACAATCGTATCTATAATATTACATATTATAAATCTGATGAGTTTGTTTGTTTGAATTTTAACACGCTAAACTCTGGAACTAGTAACTACCTGATGGTTCGAATTGAAAAATTATTTTAGTGTTGGATAGTCCGTTTATCGAGTAAGATTATAGGCTATATAATATCGCGCTTCAACTCACGGGAGTGGAGCAGTAACCAAAAAAGATATGGCTGAAGCCGTAGGGGACAGCTATTTATTAAATAATATTGATAGACTTGATAACAGATTTGAAAAATTATGAAATATTTTTCCATTGACTTCACTTAACAAGACACATATTGTTTGCAGATTTCCTACAAATCCGGTGATAAGAGAAAAGTGGTTACGAATGCTACATAGACCAAATTGGACTCCTTGCAAATACTCAACAATATGCAGCAAACATTTTGATGCACACTGCTTTTCAGTCACTTTGGGTCAAAAAAGAAGAAAGTTACGAAGTGGTTCTGTTCCAACCATTAGTATGCCGTAAGAAAAAAACAATGTCACAATATTTATTTTTTAGATACCACTCAGATTATCTGTAAATTCAACAACAATTTTTAGGGTTCCGCACCCAAATGGTAAAAACGGAACCCTATTACTAAGACTTCGCTGTCTGTCCGTCCGTCCGTCTGTCCGTCTGTCTGTCACCAGGCTGTATCTCAAGAACCGCGGTAGTTAGACAGTTGAAATTTTCACAAATTGTGTATTTCTGTTGCCGCTATAACAACAAATACTAAAAACTAAATAAAATACATATTTAAGGGCTCCCATACAACAAACGCGTTTTTTTTTTGCCCTTTTTTGCTCGATATCAATACTAAATAATTATGTTTAAGTGTGCAATTAATTATTTTTTAATATAATTTGTTATGCACTTAAGGACCATTGCCTAAATGTAAATACCTTTTAAAATAAGTCTTCTTTACCCATTTAAATTGTTTAAATTCCAGGTTGAACTTCAACGTCCACGCCGAGCAACTACATATCAGTACAGAGATATTGAACCTGTACCTAGTACATCTACTTCTACAAGTATACCATCAGCTAGTAGTATTGAATTGACTCCTAGAAAAAAGAAAATGACGAAGACTATAACTAAATTGAGAAGAAATTTAATGGAGAAAGAAAAAAAGCTAAAAAATTTGCGGGCTCAAAAGAAACGTAAGGAATGTAAAATCATTAAACTTAGCCAAGTTAATCAGGACTTAAAGTCCCGTCCATCATTGAAAAATGATATGACGACTATTATAGAATCTTGCCCAAATGAACTCTTGTCACACTTGGTTGATAGGGTCAACAACAATAAAAAAAAGGTTTTACAAAGTAAGGCAAAGTATGGGGTGGAGTTAAGAAAATTTGCCTTAACTTTACATTTTTACAGTCCACAAGCGTACAATTTTATAAGAAAAGAGTTTTCTCTTTGTTTACCACATCCACGTACCCTGAGAGGTTGGTATCAAAACGTACATTGTGAACCCGGTATTACTCAAGAAGCCATCAATGCTATAAAAAAATTTAGAACAGAAAAACCAGATTTAATTATTTCTCTAACAATGGATGAGATGGGAATAAGAGAATTTACGGAATGGGATGGCCGTAGACATTACGGATTCGTAGATGTAGGTAATAACTTAAGTGGGGACAAGGTAGAAGTAGCCAAGGAGGTTTTAGTTTTCATGGCAGTAGCTGTTAATGCATATTGGAAACTTGCTATTGCCTTTTTTTTTGGGAGAGGTTTTACTGCTGTCCAAAAAGCATCACTTTTGAAATTATGCATCGATGCATTAACAGTTACAGAAGCAAAAGTCATGTCTGTGACATTTGATGGAATCCCATCTAATATTAATATGGTCAGAATTTTGGGGGCAAATTTGGACAATGAACCATATAAACCATTTTTTACCTATAAAAATGATAAAATCTACACAATTTTAGATGCATGTCATTTATTAAAATTAATAAGAAATACGTTTGCTGATTTCAAGACATTCCGACAAAATGACGAAATAATATCGTTTAATTATATTAATCATTTAAATTGTTTACAAGAAAAAAATCAGTTAAATTTAGCCAATAAGTTAACGCACAAACATGTTAACTATTTCAAAAATAAAATGAAAGTTAAACTTGCGGCTCAACTCCTTAGTAATTCTGTAGCTACGAGCATTGAATATTGTGCCAACCGCACAAATATTCCTGAATTTAAAGGAGCTGCAGTTACTGTAAACTTTATTAGAACCGTAAATAACACTTTCGATATTTTCAATTCGAGAAATTTATTAAGTCCTGGTTTTAAAAAACCTATTAACTCTAATAATTCACTTGTAATTTTTAATGAACTAGACAGATTTACAGAATTAATAAAAAACTTAACTCTAGATAACAAAAGAAAAATTATATCTTCAAATCGAAAGTTAGGTTTTCTAGGCTTTATTTGCAATATTGAAGCTTTGAAAATGTTGTATAATGATTACATAAATTCGGGTGTGCTGAAGTTTCTACCTCTGTACAAATTATCGCAAGACCATTTAGAAACATTTTTTAGTTGTATAAGAGCTCGAGGCGGTTTCAATAATAACCCGTCTGCAAAAAGTTTTATGTCTGCGTATAAACGGTTATTATGCCATGCCGAAGTACAAATAAGCGAAAACACAAATTGTTTACCGCTTGAAAATATAACTGTTTTAGGATTAAGCGATTTAAGCACCATGAGACGGCTAAACATAACAGCCACTAAAAGAAACACTGACGATTCTGTTGGTGAAGGCTGTATGGAATCTTCGGTTTCTAGAGTTGATGAGGAACACGACTTTTTAATTTCTTTACCGTGTGAGGACACACACAATAAAGAAGTTATTAAAATAATACTTCAATACATAGGTGGATTCATCGTGAGAGTTTTAGAAAAGAAACTTAAGTGTGAAGAATGTATCACAGTTTTGCGTTCGCAGCACACTGATGTAAATTCATTAATTTTTTTCAAAGACAAAGGAGGATTAATTTATCCTTCAAAAGACGTGATAGAAATATGTTTGTTTTGTGAAACAGTGTTTAGGGAAAATATAAGGTCCAAAAACCTTAATAAAACTAAATTAGATTTGATTGTCACCAGGACCATATATAATTTCATGCACAAATTTTCCGCTCTAAATGACCACTGTTTCCCGTCTCTAAATGATCATATTTATGATCAAGATCCAATAAATAATCATAAATATCTACTAGTAAAGTTAATTATTGAAAAGTTTTTTAATATTAGAATTAGATACGAACACAAGTTACGAAATGTAAATAAAGATAGTATTCGACAATTCTATAACAAACTAGTTATTTTTAAGGGTACTTAAAAATGCAAATTGTGCATTTCATTAATAAATCATTTTTTATAAGTAAATCTTTTTTGTTTCACTATTTTCCTTAAAATGTTACCTTTATGGCCGCTCAGTTGGCACAGCGTGGGATGACATGGCAAAGCATTAATAGAAATGTCTAGAGACGCTCGAGAATCCTTCTGGTTAACTTAGGGTCAGTTCACACCGAGACGCGACGCGACGCGCAGTTTTCAATATAGAAATACAATTACAGACCTTATCTACCACACAAAAAGGTACACGATTCAGTGAGCTACGCCGCGCGGCGGCGGCGCCGCGCTGCGTAGCTCGACGTAGTAGGTAGACACTGAATTGTGTACCTTTTAGTGTAGTAGATAAGGTCTGTAATTGTATTTCTATCTTGAAAACTGCGCGTCGCGTCGCGTCTCGGTGTGAACTGACCCTTAGGATTGGTATACCGAGAGTTACCGGGACATACTGCGTTAGTTGTGAAGATGTTTTTTGCCATTAAGTAAGTATAATTTTTTTTAATCTTTCCAATAGAAATTGCGTGATACTCGGACAAAGAAACATTGTAATAAAATATATTTACGGCATCAGTACTGTTCTTAGAACACGTACCTAGTATTTTTATCATTTATATGTACTTTGCTGTTCGTACACCCTGACATTTAACAGCAAGAAATATACTACTTTTGACAGAATGACTGACTGACGAATAACCACTTAAATTATCGATAGAGACCAACAAAGGATTAGACAAGTCACAACACTGTCTATGCACACACTCACATTTTACACATACTTAGATCAATGGTTTTTGGTCTCGTTTGATTGTTGACATTACCAATCTACGGTATTCTATATCTATGGGAACCACAGAAGAGAACCCTAAAGGAGTGGAACTGTCGAAGTTATTCGGGGTGCCAGTGAAAAGCATTGAGATAGGAAAAAACATGGAGACGCCGCGTTATTCTATACATACATTTGCTTATACAAATATGAGTGAAATATGATTCAGAATTTGAAATATCGTTATGTCTCATTCTTTCTAGTGAGATAATCTTATTTGATAAAAGAGACAACTATATTCTAAGTTGTTGCTAATTATGGCAACATTTTGTCGTGACGTAGTGACAGTTGAAGGTAAGTGCCGAATTTGCCATCTTAGGCGCCGAGTTTCGTGGTAGTTTTGCTGTCAAATGTTTGTTTGTTTTTTGTATTATTGAGATTTGCGAGAAAATTACGAGGATTTTACCTTTTAAAACTGCATGTAAATGTTGGAAAACAGAAATTCAACATGCCTGTGTGTTCTATTGTGAAGTGTGGTGCAAGAAAGAATGAAAATCAACCTCAATTGTCTTTGCACAGGGTAGTAGCCGGTTTTCATGCATTAATACTTACAATAATACACATTCGATGATACAATTGTAACGCGATCATGAATTTATGGCTAAAGTATTGATATTTGGGTTCATTTCCATATAAAAGGCCTTTTTTCTTATATTTGTTAGTTCATTCGTTTGTTTACAAAAATATGTCATAATGGAATAGTGTTGTATGTACCGTTGCCGATTTGCCGTAATAGTTTCCGAAACTAGTTCCTCCGCTGAAACGATATCCGTCGATTCTGCGATGTTAACACAAATAATCCTGCGTCTTATATGGTCCGAGTGATCTAGCTAGGTCCGGCCTGTGGTTCGCACTTCACAGCACCAGAATCTATCGTGATCCAAACGTGATAACTAGTAAAACTCGTATTTAGTATCGATACTCGTTAAAGTAACACCTATGTTCCTTGATTGACACAACCCTAGCAATGGTAGCCATTTTATGAGACAATATGAGTTGTAGGTATGTATGCACCCTTTTTTTGTAGGTATTTCCAGTCCATACTTTTCTATGTCAATGGTCGCATCTCGGCGAAAAACAACTGTCAAAATGTAGGGAAGTTAGAGGTATTTTTGGCCGATTGAGACTGAGATCAGACTGTGAACGTCATAGAAAACCGCTTTTTTTTGTATTCTTCCGACAGGTGTTTCCTGCCTGGGACAAGCCAAATCAGTTTATTGAAATGTGTCATTTTCGATACGATAGCAAGTCGGATGGTTGTGAATAGCCATGCAGGGGGATATACAATGAAAACCGTATTTCAATGTATAAAAACCGTATTTCTCAAAAGTTATTAATTGTACAGTAAATAATACGCTCGACGTTCCAACATCACTTAACCTGCAGTATACAGATTTGTCATCAATGGGACGCGGGTGTAGGCGATGTAATCGGCGGTTGTAAATGTATTTTGGTAAAATTAAATTCAAGGTATTGATACAAATAAAACAATTTAAAATACAACAATAAGCTCAATTCTATAATCATGGAATTAGTATGTTGTGTACCCTAGTTTAAAATAGTAGTCTATGGTTGTACCTACTTTATGGATGGAAAGCCCGAACCATTGACATAGGCCCGAACTTTGTCTCTGTCTCTGTCTCACAGCTTTCGACATTCGATCGTTCGATAAAGTCATTCTCATCCATTGACCTAAGAAAAGTATGGACTGGAAATACCTACGAAAAAAGGGTGCATACCTACAACTCGTATTGTCTCATAAAATGGCTGCCATTGCTAGGGTTGTGTCAATCAAGTAACATCGGTGTTACTATAACGAGTATCGATACTAAATACGAGTTTTACTAGTTATCACGTTTGGATCATACCTAATATTATGTACCTACTTACTTAAAGTCCGTTGTAATTGTAACAGAAAAAGATGAGTAGGTTATCTTACCTTCTGTTATCTATACAAATAAATAAAATTTAAGTATCTGTTGGTAATGTCAAAATAATAGCTTTTTACTAAACGCTTATCGTCTAAACAATACTTTTAAGAAAAAAAATAGGTAGGGGAGGACAGTGTAGGTCTGTCAACATGTATCAGGTTCTTAACAAAATAGAAAACAATGTAAAAGCCAATTGTTTTTAAAACTGTAACCGTGGAGTTTCTTGCCGGTTCTTCTCCATAGGAAACAACCAATTGTTACCATGCACCTAGCTTCTGACGTTTCATAAGTGTCCATGTAGGTTTATGTGAAATATTTTTATTTTGGTGCTGTAGTAAAGTTTAGTGTGCACCACAGGCCGGACTTAGCGGCTAGCTAGGTCACTCGGACCGAATAAGATGCAGGATTATTTTTGTTAACATCGCAGAATATACGGATATCGTTTCAGCGGAGGAACTAGTTTCGGAAACTATTACAGCAAGTAGGCAACGGTACAACACTATTCCATTCTGACATATGTTTGTAAACAAACGAATGAATTAACAAATATAATAAAAAGGCCTGTTATATGGAAATGAACCCAAATATCAATACTTTAGCCATAAATTCATGATCGCGTTACAATTGTATCATCAAATGTGTAATAGTGTATGTATTAATGTATGAAAACCGGTTACTAACCTGTGCAAAGACAATTGAGGTTGATTTGCATTCTTTCTTGCACCACACTTCACAATACAACACAGAGGCATGTTCAATTTCTATTTTCCAACATTTACATGCAGTTTTAAAAGGTAAAATCCTCGTAATTTTCTCGCAAATCTCAACTTTACAAAAAACAAACAACCATTTGACAGCAAAACTACCACGAAACTCGTCGCATATGATGGCTGCTACGGCACTTACCTACAACTGTCCCTACGTCACGACAAAATGTTGCCATAATTAGCAACAACTTAAAATATAGTTGTCTCTTTTATCAAATAAGATTATCTCACTAGAAAGAATGAGACATAACGATATTTCAAATTCTGAATCATATTTCACTCATATTTGTATAAGAAAATGTATGTATAGATTATCGCGGCGTCTCCATGTTTATTCCTATCTCAATGTTCTCATCATCTGTCAGCTCATCAGCTGGTTTTGTAATCATTTTACTATCAACAAAAACTAAATAATGTCGGGTTCTTACTTTATGTTGCAATTACTGAAAAAAATACGGCTTAAAGAGCACCAGAGAAAATTGCCAATACAAAGTACTACAACTCGCCAAGACAGCAAAATGGAAACAATCAGTATAACTAACAAAAAATGTAGGCTCTGTTTAGAAGAAGCTAACAAACCAATTTACAATTCAGAATGTACTTTTAATATTGCAGAAGCGATATGCACTTTTGCGGACATACAATTAAATGACAATGATGACTATCCTAAGCACTTGTGTACGAAATGCTACACTTTTCTTCAGAACGCGGTAACATTTCGGAAATCAGCCCAAGACACTGACAAACAACTTCGTCAGACATCAGCTCAGGATTCTGGAGGAGAATCAGATGCAGTGAATCATCCTGACGATAATAACGGTGACACTGAAGAACTTGTCCAAAAAGCAAAATACACTTGTAAACTGTGTAGCCTCAATTTCAAAACATCTAAAGAATTAATTGCACACAAAAGATCGAGAACTCACAAGAAGGTTCGTGTTCGATGCCCTGTGTGCTACAGATTGTTAACAGCTCAATTATATCAGAAGCATGTGGCTAGACACCAATCAGCATCTCACCTTGTTTGTGACATATGCGGGAAACTTTACCGCAAAGATAATTTGGTCAGGCACCTACAGCTTCACAGCTTCGACTTGCCGTTCAAATGCCAGATGTGTCCGTACCGAGGACGCTTCATGGAATCACTAAAGATCCACATGAGAACGCACACTGGTGACAAACCTTTTTCATGTGATAAGTGTGAGTTACGGTTTTTAACGAGAAGCAATCTGAACAGGCATCTTCTAACCCATAAGAAGGAAAGACCGTTCAAGTGTCTTGAATGTGGAAGAGGTTTTTATACTAAGAGGGATATGGATGTACATTTTAATGCTGATCATGCTGGTCTGAGAGAGTTTGGTTGCAAAATGTGTGGCAATAAGTATGGTACTCGGAAGGCATTAATGAGACATGAACTGAGAGTTCATAAGAGGGATAAGATGGCGAAGGGGCGGATGCCTCTGTACCTTCAAGCTGGATATCAGAAACAAGATGAAGTCATGTCTAGCATGTTGGTTGCAGTCAAACTGTTGTCAGATACCTCTACAATCTTCAGTTAATTTCTTGTAGTGTAACAAACAAACACACAAAAATATCACTAAATATTAGTTTAGGAATACTTAGAAGTTGTCCCCTACTTATATAACATTAGCTTTTGCTCTGGAGATTAAATTATCCCATGGGAACAACTACTGGTTTAAAAAGTATTGTATGTCCTAACCAGATCATGGTCTATCGGTCTGCCAAATTTCATCCAAAACTGTTCAGTCTTTAAGATGTGAAAAGGCGACAGATAGTTTCTTTTGCATTTATAATATTTATAAATAACTATTATTTATTTATATTTTAGTTTGAATTCATCTGCTGCAATCAATTGTTATTTTTTTGTATCAATTACAAGGACAGTTGTAAAATTTTGAATAAGTTGGTATCTATAGATGGTAGTTTTGGCTTAAATGTTACTGAAACAAAACCATGAGTTCATTGCATAAATATTTATTCTCCTATCTAGATAATAAATTTATCAGTGTTTATAAAAACAGTTTATTATAATCTGTACCTAATGCTTTTTTCTTGCAATTATTTAAAATAATGTAAATAATATTCGAATCATGTTACAATTTGATTGGACGAGAATTATGTTAAGAATATTAAATACTTACTACATTTTTATAATAATAAATATTGGTCTATAATTTAAAGTTTACACATAGGGACAACACTTAATACATTTGTAAATAAAAATCACACACATTCATATATAAATCTTTGGTGTAATATTCCTACTGAACAATGGAAGATTTGATAGTAACTATTCAGTATAAATATCTAAATAAAGGCCACATTATCACTTATGTTACACATAACGGATGTATACAAACAACAATGGGGAAGGCTTCCATGGTCTCCTAAAATTACAATGTTTACTATTTTACGTTATACTGGCTCCATTTACAGTTTAGAGAGGCACACCATCATACAGGCCTGTGTGTGGAATAGTCATTGTCTGGGCTGAGCTAAGCCAATACACACTAACAGTAGCAATGACTGTCATTTTGACAGTTCAACAACATTCATTGCGTTATTTACGTTGATAAGCAGACACATTTTTCGAACATATGAAGCAATAGATTAGCAATATTCTTCAAAATATTTCAGATTGTGATTAGGTGCATTCTAGGGGACGATAAATTGGCTGGGGGGATCAGTATCGCTTCTTTGCGTAGTATATATATATTTTGGGGTAGTTGGGCTCAGCGCACACAGAGAAGTGCAGATCAGACAATTTTCCGATGACATTGAATTACAAACTTTGCGATAAGAGCCGTAAAGTTTAACGTTGTATGAATATCGATGTAACAAAATCCTCGGGGAACCTAAACCTTAGAACTTTCTACACTTGTAGTAATTAAAAATTGATGTGTTAACTTTTATCTATTGTCGTAATTTCGAAATCTACAGGGTCACATTAAATTGGCTAGCGAAACTCTACGAACGTGACGGGTTTTGTTTTGTTATCTAAAAATACATAACAAAAAAAAAAACAATGATTTGATGTTGTTTTTTGGAGGATGCCCATCACGTCTGTGAAGTTTGCATGAATAACATTGCGGAGTTTCGCTAACTAATTTAATTTGACCTTGTAGATTTATGAATATGATATTATGATTAATTTAATAATGATAGTATAAAGTTCATGACGCAAGAATATTAGTGTTACTGACTAGAAAAACTCTTAAAATAGTAAACAGTTTCAAATACATGATTTTTGTTTTATTTTCATTCTTCACCTAGAATTTCATTATTAGACTAGTGAATCAAGATTGTACATTTTTCTACAGTCTTGTAATATCAGTAAAAAAATACATTTACAAATACTTTGGCGTTAGAAAATAGTGTCTTTATTGTAATTTTTTTACTTGTCAATATTTAGAAAGAATTGTTACTTTTTTTTGCTATCTATTAAAATGTTTGTGTAAGTATCACACTGCTTTCTTTTACATTCTAGTGTGATAAGAGTTTTTGTGCACCACACATTATTTTTTCAAACCTTGTGCCAAAAATGGTGTATTTTTTTTCATCCTATCTTATTTTAAGCCAAACATGTTGAGGTTGAGTGATGTTCAATTAAAATCAAATATATTGCATTAGCTACAGCCCGATTCAGTCTAGTGCGCTGCTAGCTGCGCAGTACCTCACTCCTCAACCCCGCTGTGAATTTGTTACTGCGCAGCGACTCGCCTCTTGTACCGAGCCACCAAAAACTTTTAATCGGACAGTAACTATGATGGTTGATTATTTTAAAATATTTCGCGTAAAAATAAGTTAAGTTTCAAGACTTTCTTTACGTAAAATCAGTATCTTAATTTCCATTACCTAAATTGAAAATAGTTTAAATATATAATAATATGACTAGTCAAGTAGCAGTACATGGCTAAAGTACAACACAAAAGCATTATGAAAAAAAAATTAGCCAGTCATTGATCTTGGGCTAAGCTTAGGCTAAACATGGTATTAAAAACTATTATAATAATATATTGCATGGCAGTAACTAATATTGCCTTTACATATTGGCCTGCATTAGCACTTACAAAATCACACCTATCCTCTTTTAAGTAACTTTAGTTTTCAATATTTATGGATGTACAGACGTCACATCAAGTTACTACAATCTGTCGCTAGAGCATTAGCTTCAAGGTTGATTGGGAAAATTTGTCAGTTATGGGTAGCTTGATGTGGTGGCGTCTGTGCTATATCAACAGAAAACTGCCATTCCTCCTATTCACTTTTTATAGTCTCGAATTTAAAGGTCAAATTCTCATGTTGTAGTAAAATTTCTTAACTAGATTTTTAATTGCATAAATCAAAATATAGAAATACCTTCTAGCTAAACCACCGAGTCTATGGCATTACCTCCTAACTTCCATGGGACACGTGTTGACTTCGAAATTTAACTTTTCAAAAGATTCAATATTTATTTCACTTTGGTGTAAATTGTTAACTTCGGCAGTTTGAATTTCTTGTCACTGGTACACCAGTGCCCAAACAAACAAGGTGTGATATTATATTATATTGATGGATATGAATGACAGTATTTACTAATTTGGCTTACATCTGGCTGGCAAATGCAAATGAGTGGCAGCATATTGTATTTAGAATGTATGACGAAAACTATGAATCATACATTCCTTCAAAGATTTCAAATGAACTGCTTCATTGAAATTCAGATAGTGATGTCACAAGACCTTATTCTTATTATGTTAATCAAGTCATGTCTTTGGTCTTAGTTCATAAGGATTCTAAAAAAGTTATCACTATTTAAGATGACTTTCTGGCAATATACCTTCTTAATTATTATTTGTCACTGAAAGGCAGTATAGTTAGGATAACAGTAGATAAATAGGGAGATTTCCCATACACATTCCATTTTTGAATTTATATTAAATACTCATTTTATAAAAAACGTTTCCGAATAACACTGGCCTAAAATTTAGTGCTAAAGGCACTCGGTTCCTAGTTAGTAAAAGGTATGTAACAATATTATATTGTACTTTTTAGTCATAGGAGGGCCCTCTGCAGAGAGAAACTATGAACATGGACGCAAACACAAACTCGAGTGTTTGAATGCATAGCATGAGGGTACACCAGATATACTCTATTCTCAAGACCACTACTTGGAAGATGAGGAGGTACAGAACACCCATGATAGACGGCAGCGTCAGCAGCACTGACAATATTACTGGCAAATCTGCAACAGATAAATGTTCTTCATTATACACTGACAGGAAGTACTTCTCTAATAGAACGAAAAATATGTTAGAATGGTTCAAATAACAGTGAAAAGAAAAGGGGTCATTGAATGTTGCAAGTACAGTAGTATGATTTTCAAGAGTTCAGAAGGTAAAATCTCATAATATTAAGTAACGTTCAAAATCGAATCACAGTCTCATGTCAGCAAAATTCTTGTCAAAAATGTAGTGAATTTAAAGGTATTTTTGACAGATTGAGACTGATTGTAAACACGGGAATTGCCCCTCTGCTTGTAGTATATAAAATATGGGTATCGATGTAACAAACCACTAACCTTTTTCACTCAGACTTCCTTTTCGCCCCAGTATAAGGCGAGCCGCTTCGATAATGAACAAGCTAACAAGTACTCCATAATCTCGGCCTATTTGTGTTGGATCCTTGTCTACATGGTACTGCTCAATAATTAAAACTGACTTCAGAATAAGAGTGCCCAGTTCACATGTCGCGAATAGACCGAAATAAAATGAATTTATGTATAGCAGAATTTCGTATGCTAAGCTTGAATTAACCATTTTGACCTCGTATTTAACTTACTTGTAAGTAAACTATCTTATAAATTTAATTAAAACAAAGGAACTTTCGTAGGCAGAATATAGACTAAACGTTTGAATTCAATAAAAATCCTGAATTATTTAAAAATAGAACACTCGGCACAGGATGGAAGATAAAATGACACTTGTCAGTTGTCAGTGAAAGTCGAACTGTCGAATATTGACACTTGTTTGTTGACAGTTGACGATAATGTTGCTAGGATACTAAACGTTCACAACACGTCTTTTATCAGTTATAGGGCTAGGGTGTAATCCTTGAAATTATTAGCTTGACTAGATATATTATTATGTAGGGATATTACAACAATTTTAAATCCTAAAACTTTTTCAATTTTTATGGGAATATTTATACATTAATAAAATAAAATTATGCTAAGATTAATAATCTAAAGGTCTGTCAATGTTGAGGTTGAGGTTAGTATTTTTATTATGGCAATACAGAAATAAGTGCAACGAACGACGCCAGCGGGGGTGGTTGTGTTGCACGTGTTTTTGAATTCTAATCTAATGCAGTTATTATGAATAAAAAAGTTTAATTTAGCTTTTAGAAGTGTTGGATTTCGAATAACAATTTAGAGCTGTAGTGCCCGCAATTTATGTTTTGGTAAGTGTTGAAAATTAAATGTTTTCACGACCACGCGCTCAGTGGGGCACATTTTAAATTGTCTTTTTGGTGTCTAACGGGATGATACCTCTTTTATTCCATTTGGAAGTTTGTTGTCAGTAAAGCAGTGTTTAGTCAGCGTCTTATTTCGTAATATGTGTGATGATAAGTGGACGTGTGATTGCGATATACTAAGATACAGTTGTATCTTATCATAGTAGGAATGTGGTCCAAGAAGTCGGTATGTTTTTTAGAAGTGAACGGTTTACAGGTCAATGGACACTGATAAAGCTTAAGAAAGTTCGATTGCCATTTGTTTAGATACTTATTTGATATTTAAAGTTTATCTGGCCAATATGCAAGGTTAGTTTTAAGTTTAGAATGTTATTTATTGGGTACAATTCAATTATATAAAATAAATAACCTAGTCTTTTGTTAAAAAAAAATTCACTGCCTAAAAATGTATGCTATCCAGCCAGCTTACGTTTTTAGACAACAAAAACTTTTTTGTAACCTATTTACTGTATAAACTTAAAAACAATAAATGAATAAATTGAGACTAAATAATTATCACAAAGACATTGATCAACAAATATTTGAACTGAATTATTTACATAAACTTTTAAGTTAAAAAGTTTCCTTTAATTATGTACATAATTAGATATTTATGCAATTCAATTCTGATAAAAATTTTTGCTTGCTTATACTGTAATTTGTTTAAAGATCTTATGATAACTATAAGTTATTCTATTCTTAAAATTCTATTTCTATACTCCATTAAAAGAAGTTTTATTTGCATTTCTTTCAATGTCATTTGGCATTCATACCTTCACCAAAAAAAAAAGTTGTACTCTATCTATGGCCGTAATAAGTTGTCATACAGGAAATATTTAAATCACATTTTTTTATGCAGTGGCACAGGCGGTCGCACATCCTGCCTATTATGTTTTACACAAAGAGTGAATGATTCACACTCATTATTATAATGACTTTCTTTGTAAGTGACACTTAAAGAATTGTTGAAAGAGCATCTTGCATGTTTTGGCAGTGAAGAAAGTTAATGCCCTTTGTTGTTTGTTTAAAATATTCATGATATTGATAAGTTCTTTTTAATGTAAAAATTTTTATAGACCGGTTTAGCAAATTTAGTTAGATTGAACTACATAATTTAAAGAACTAAAGTGTACATAAATACGTTGTCTCACACCTGCTTTCCATAAGGGTTAAGCAGAAACTAGAGAATGCCGCCTGCTATGATCCTTACATACTCCTTTGCTAATGTAAAGGCTAATATTTAACTACGGGCTGAGTTTTCCAACGCCAGATAATTTTATCCAACAAATAATTTTGAATTTTTGACAGTTCTTCCATACAAAAACTGTCAGACGTCAATTTTATTTCATGAATAAAAATTATCTGTAGATTCAAAAATCAACCCTAAACCATTTTACATTAAACTTATTAGGCAGTAATCATATCCTTAAAGTACTTATAAAAGAATTGTACAGAGTTAATTAAATAATCAACATTAAATTATAATACGACGGCACGGTTGGCGCAGTGGTTAACCGATTGACTGCTGCGCTGCGTGTCACGGGTTCGATTCCCGCACGGAACAAATATTTGTATGACCTACATGTATTTGTTCCGAGTCTGGGTGTTTTTCTATCTATAATATGTACACGTATTTACAAAAAAAAAAATTGTATATAAGTAGTCTATCAGCCATCTTGTTACCATAACACAAGCATTAGGTTGCTTAGCTTGGGACTAATGGTGCTGTGTAAAATGTCCAGGGATATTATTATTATTAATATCAGAGCTTCTGAAATATAATAATATTTTGGTACACAACATAATCAGCTTATAATGTTCCCACTGCTGGGACACAGGCCTCCTCTCCTCTCTGTGAGAGGGAGTGGTCCGTAATCCACCACGCAGGCCCAGTGGGGCGGTTTGGTACTCTGTTAATTTTTTTTTCTTTTTTAATAAGAACTAAAGTTCTTAGTAATTGATTACAGTCTAGCCTAACAGACTAATAAGCAATTTAACTCTAACTTAATATTTTACGAGATACCTAGATTATGTTATAATTATAACTAAGAATATTGACAATTTGCACTTTTACACACACTCTGTTAAATGATATTATTATAATTGATAGCAACAAAATGTTTGATTTATTAACCTCGTGCTAAAAATGGCCTTGAATCTTATCAAGCAATAAAACAACAGCTATCATGGTTTAAATATTTTTTATATCATTACTTTAAATAACCGTTTAATGCAGAAGTATTTAGATCAAATCTATACAATATGGATTAGATATAAACATAATCTTTAAATAAGGTAATAAAACAAAAGTTAGGTGTTCAAGGTTTTTAACGCTGAGACTGAAAAAAAAAATTATAGAGTTGTATCATAACTCACCTAAATTCGATAAAATCAAATCCAGATAGATACTTTGGTACCTATATAAAATTAAAAAAATATTTTTATTAACATTTTCATAGTAACATAAGACACAAACCAAAGTCGTAGAGTAGTACAGTAAATTACTGTCTCCTCGGTCTAGCGGTCGACAGCGCTACTGCTGAGCATGAGGGTTTGATTCCCAGGTTGGCAAAGTGGTATTGTGTTTTTCTATCAAGAATTTCTCAGTAGCAGTTCGGCCTTTGGATTTGTGCCTGAAGCGCCCCCTATTACATGAGACGTAAACATAACTGTCGAAATGTGGATGTACTATGTTTAAAGGCACACCTCTGCTCTGTAGCGTGCATTGCATAAAGGCATATAAGCACTGCCTACCTCGAAAAATCACCATAATCCTGTCAATTACATTTTAGTGCGTGTGCCCCACAATTAAGAAACTCGCTAAATTATCATACCTAACAAAAAACTAAATCTTCATACAAACTTGCGCGGCAGTAGGCAGTCGCCAGACGGCCTACTCGGCTCCCATACTATTCGCATATTGTCATTGGTCTTTACTCGTTCAAGTTAATACGACGAAATTAAATTCCTGCCTACCTATTCTAAAAACCAATGCACGCCACTGCCTCTGTCTAACCTTTCGGTGAAATGTAAGAACAATTCATCATGGCTCCCGAAGTCAAGGCCAGGCCAATGTGCGAAAACATATAAGAGTAGATAATGTACTGAGCTTGAACTAAGTGCTCTCAGAAAACGCATGCGTTCTTATGTTGGCATCATTTCTCTTTTGTCTTTGCCTCTACGCAAAATAAAGTCAGAGTAATATAGTCACAGTCATGGTCTTTATCATTCATCATCATCTCTAATACAGTCTGATTCAAATTTTTGGCGGCTCTGAACATGAGGCGATTCGCTGCGCAATTACAAATTCACGTGTCAGCGGGGGTGAGGGGTGAGGTACTGCGCAGCAAGTAGCGCACTTCAGAGCCGCCATAAAGTTTCAATCACGCTGTACAGACGCCAGCACATCAAGCTACTACAAACTGTCAAATTTCTTTAATTGAATTTCTACTTTATCGCTAAAGCATTAGGTTCAAGGTTTATTGGGAAAATTTGACAGTTTCGGGTAGCTTGGTGTGCTCGAAAAGTCTGACATGCCCTCCCCGCTCCGCCGCGGGCGAAGTTATTTGATGATTTCCATGCAAGAAAAAAAAGGGTTCACTCCGAAGTATCGAAATACTTCCGAACGGGCCCGTATCTTCGTTAATGGACTTAAAGATAGGACCCCCTGTAACTGGCGCAGCTGTAATCGTCGATTGAGAATTCGGGGGCTTCAGTATTTATTCTTAACTTCTTTATGACTAAAGAAGAGACAAACAAAAATGCTTTCGTAACACAAAAACTTAATAGTTTAACGCGTTAAATTATTCAGCTTTAGCTTATTGTTTCCAATTTGAATACAATAGCCGGACGAGAGAGGTGTTCCAAAGTTTGAGTACGGAGAACTGTCTTATTCCGAGGGTTTACTAAGGAAATATGTATTAATAATAAAGCTGTTTGCTTGAACGCGCTAATCTCTGTAACTACCAGCCAGATTTTATTGTTTATTTTTTTGTTTGATAGCCCAAATCTTGAGGAAGGCTATTTAACATGCACACACGCTAGGACCCTGAGCCGAGTAAAAACCAAAAAAGTTTGAAAGAACGCCGAGCGTAAACAAAGTTATAGTACGGGCAAGCGATGCGATGCCACGGGGTGGGTCGGAGGAACAAGCCATTTCACGCGGACGAAGTCGTGGGCAGAAACCGCAGAAACTAGTAATAAATAATGGCCCAGCTTGATAAACTTCCCAACGTTCTCCGATCGTATTGTGATTGTGAGAGAAATACACTTGAAATTGAAACACAAGAGAAAATGCTCTACTGCGCTACAAAATCGATTCAACGGTTCCTCCTATCATTTGATAGCCAGTTTTTGTAAGACTCCATACTGCGATGCGTTAAGGTAGCCCGCGAAACTCAAATTTTCTTAGGTTTTTTGGTTTTTTGCTCTACCCATCTCTCGCACACTATTTTGTTGTTATTATTGTTCTCTCTCTAGTGACAATTATGTGTACTTTAACTTGTGTCAAACTTGTATTATGCTAACAAACAGGTATTACAGGTATTAAGAGGTATTATTATTAATTTGCAGATCAGTGTCAGGGCCCTAATTTTCTATGACCACTTAACGATTCCTTACTTCAAACCACATCAATTTATTGCTTAGTTGATCACGACATCTGCTATCTGCAGTGCGATTCTGTAACCATCTCACCGTGAAAACTTAGGTGAAGTGAGCGTAGAGTGAGCTGTCATTCCAAATAATGCTAGGGATTGACACTACTGACAACTCACATCAAGCTCACTTCACTTGAGTTTTCACGGCGAGATTTTCACAGAATCGACCGGCTGTTTCGTATTCTCTATGACACAATGGCGTGGTTTGAACTGTCAAAATACATGTTTTTCGTACGACAGACATTTCGATGCCTTGACACGATATTGAATTGACGTGGTTAGCACACGCGTGGTAAGATTTCGCGGGGAATAATACAGAATTAGGGCCCTGGTTGTATGTGGAGTGGATTAAAATAAGATTCGGTACCGTAACAAATATGACTTTACAGAATTATAATCGTTAAAATCATCAGTACCATCCACCAAGTTCATAAAATCCTATAGAATGACTACCTATTTCATGAACTATCAATGCAGCAGGCTACCCTGCGCTTTCACCCTTAATACGAAATACTTGTCGTGGTCCCTGTGCACTAACATCTGCACCATGGAAGACCTTTACGAGGCCAACGACAACGCTGTCGAAGTGGCCGAATTCTGGGGCTCACCACCAGCTCTTATAGCAGGGCAGAAGTTGAACGGCACTGCTTTTTTGTTCTATGATTAAGTACAAAAAAGCAGTGCAGTTTAACTTCTGCCTTGCTATAAGAGCTGGTAGTAAGCCCCCTGGTCGAAGGTTATTTAAAACAAAAAAAACGGCAAGTGCGAGTCGAAATCGTGCACCAAGAGTAGGTACCTTCTCACCAGAACCGAGCCAAATCGTTTCAAAACACTAGGTCAACGACCAACTGTACATCATTCAATCAACAACATTACACGTGTGCTGTATTCAGTTCAATATGCTGGATTCGATAAATAAATATTAGTCTTAATCCGTCTTATTACAAAAAGAAACCTAACTTTAGTTCTAGTCTAAACTATTGAGCCAGTACTTACTTATATTTCGAACTTAATTTCGATTTAGGCAAAGTTCTTAATACTAAAATGACAACTTAGCACCGAACTAAGCTGTCATTTTTGTATAAAGAACTGTATTTCTCTATCAGTTGGGTTCTTAATTCAATAATTGGGTCAGTGGTTTAAATTTAAACCAGCGAAAGAAAAACCTTGTTTTGTAATAAGGGGGCAATTGTATTACAAAGCCGAGGACAGCTGCTGTAAGCGCAATTTTTTATTCATTTGATTCTCTCACATTTATATCGCTTTGTTTATTAAAACCTTTGTGGTGACGACAATTTGTTTTCAAGCAAGTATTACAAGCATGATTGTGTCAGTTTGGAAAAGTTAATAACGTCGTTTTAACGAACCCTTGCAATTTGTATGTTTATCAAGTACGAAATCGGTTGCCATGGTATGCGCATGATGCGACGGAATTAGGAAAATCTACTTCACTTTTTGCTAAGCGTTCTTTCTTATTTTTTGCTCGGCTCCTAAGACTCCTAGCGTGATGTTAAGTAGCCTATAACCTTTCCCAAGGATTGGGCTATCACATGCAAAAAGATCTTTTCAAATCCAACTAGTAGTTCCAGAGATTAGCGCGTTCAAACAAACACTCTTCAGCTTTATTATTAGTAAATATAGATTACATAAAACTCTTGAATTAATGATAGTGTAGTTTATCTTGTAACTGCTTTATCAATTCTACAAGGAGTTGCCATGTAGAATTGATAAACCTGAGCTGTAGCGGTAGCACTCAAATATTTATCTTTTATTGTTATACAGAATTTTAATTTCAATGAAGATAAGAAGCATTAACTGAGGTCTAAAGTCAACTGAGTATTTACTTATCGTAAATAAAAACACTCCGTTGCATTTTCAACGCTCGGTTCAGCAGCACCGAAAGTTGAAAATCCAATAACAAGTTTTTGTTGAGGCGTTCATTTACGTGTCACCCAGTTTTAGTGAAAACGGTCACTATTCTAATTTAATTAGTATAGTCTTAGTTCTTTTTGTTTTTACCCAAAATATCACTAAGAAAATTCTACGTTTGCTCTAGAACGCATTCAAACGTTTCATCAAAATGATACTGAACATGAACAATTTTCAATGATTTTGTTACCTGCAACTCTGACTCACACGTTTCCCAATTTTATTAACAAGCTCTCAGCTTATTATTAGATTACATGTTCGCAGAAAATCTAGACGGAAAATACCTCATATACCTGCTTTTTTATAGTAAGCCAATGTATAATACTATCGCCAAAATCTATATCTGACCACCGTAAGGACTATTCCTGCTTGCAGCGCCTATTATTTATCAACCTAAAAAGGATCCTCTTGTGTATTACTTACGGACGCAGCCGTGGTCATCATATGCACGGGATTTTGGTTTCAAAATAGTCAGATAGAGGTTTTGGCGATAGTAACTAGGCGATTTTATTTCGCGCACTGGATTTTCAACGCACTGCTTACCGCTGAGAGTTGAAAATCCAAAAGTATGTTTTTTTTGACGCGCTTGGGTGTGCTCTGTTCAAGAGTTGAAAATGTAGTGCGCTCAAAAAAATCGTCGCGTTTAAAATCGCCCGTATACCTGGGCTAAGTGAATGTTCTTACGAATTCTCAGCAATTTCTACCCATATAAATTAGAGTCTGACATTGGTACTTTACACTCTGTGTAAGTATTTAGTTGCTAAAGTGTGACATTGGTGCCGATTCCCTTGTTCACAAACGAAACTAAATTTAAGTTCAGTGCATCTTTTTCTTTCTATTTCATTAAGAAATGGACGGAAGATAAATATTAGTTTAGTCCTGTCAAATTAGTCAGCGCCTGACGTAAATTGACGTATTTTTAGTAGCCATGTTGTTAATCACGTCAAAAATGTCTATGGAG
This sequence comes from Apamea crenata, assembly GCA_949629185.1. Classification (NCBI taxonomy): domain Eukaryota; kingdom Metazoa; phylum Arthropoda; class Insecta; order Lepidoptera; family Noctuidae; genus Apamea; species Apamea crenata. The sequence continues at coordinate 5,122,353 of OX451375.1, forward strand.
TATCTTAATTTGACAGGACTAAACTGATTACTATTAAACTGACCGAAAGAAAAAGATGCACTGATCTTAAATTTAGTTTAGTTTGTGAACAAGGGAATCGGCTCCATTATCTACGACAAGATTTATTGCGGGAACCTTATCTGGCTATATCTTAGGCGCCATCTCCACGAGCGAGAAAATCGCCGCGTAAGTCTCATCGTACCATCAAATTCAATAGAAACTACATATAAATCAATCACCATACAGTGATATCAGCGCGGCGATAATTTGTTGGCACCGCATGTCCATCGCCGCGGTTTCCTTGACCGTGGGGAAGGCGCCTTACCCAGTCATCAATAATCCATAAATTTAAACTCCCATCCATAGTACCACAGAGACCGAAATCGCCGGCAGCGCAGCGTCTAGAAACGGCATCTTTACTAATAATAAAGCTGAAGTGTTTCTTTGTTGGTTTCAACGCGTTAATCTCAGGAATTACGGAATCAGTCGGATTTGAAAAAAATCCACCGTAAACGCATTGTCCGAGAATCCACCTTAAGCCTAGTTGGATAAACGGAATTATAAAGGCTTAGGGTAGGTTATCAGACATGCGTTTCTGCGTAGGTACCCACTTGGGGTGAAATAACCCATATTTTACACCTCTTGACATTTCTCTGAACCCTGGGGATCCCGGATCTTTGGAAGGCGTACGAGGTGACGAACCTAACTCGCAGAGCCCGTTAGACGTTTTTAATTAAACGAAGCACCCACCGATGTTATTATTATTGTTATTTATGACTATAAAACAAAACGCACATGCACAATTTAAATGCAGAAACACTTGTGTTTATGAGATCCAGCTCTTCAACGATCTAATTTTGTCTACAGACGCCGTCGTCCATTGCGCCGACCAAGACCACAGATGCCAGTATCAGTTTTATGATATTGGTAGTGCACCTGTGACCTGAGCCATGGAGATGTCACACCAGGGAGGGGCGGAGGGCGAGAGCCTCCTGCGACAGGAGAGGGGCGCCGTCGTCATGCCTGGCCAGAGAGGACGTAAGTACATAGAATATAGCACAAGATGAATAATTGATGAATTTGCGGCGGTTTTTTTGTACGTGTTTTCAGATACGACTACCAGTTTACACAGTAACTGGGTTGTGAGGGTTAGATAGGCATTCGCACCATGAAAAATACTGGTTTTCAGCTGCATCGGTTAGACCGTAAGGCGAAGGCGACCCCAAGGTAGTTGGGAAAAGGCTTAGCAGATGTTGTTTTAAGCTACGACTATAGAAAAATGTACCCTTTAAAGCCTTAAGATAAACATTATCTTTGTAAGATAACATTACAGAAGAAATATTTTGCTTTTGGGAATCGTCTCGGTCCACAAAGAGAAAAATAACCATCAGTACTACCATGACATGTTTAAATGATCATCTAAAGGGCTGTTCATTTATTACGTAAGAGAATTTTAATCACTTTCTGATAGCCCTTTACCCCTACGTATGAAAAAATAAGACTTGGATAAACCCCCTCCGCCCCTTTCAATCTTACGTAAGATCACTATCTGATCTACTAAAATTGCAAAGAAAAAGTAGCAAAAAATTAAAAACTTATTATTTTTGCTTGTGATCTTACGTAAGAACAATGTAGCCCCCCTACGTAAGAAAAAATATGACATGTTTGGACCCCGTCAAATCGTCTTAAGTAATAAACGAACAGCCCCTAGAAGTCGCAAGTCATTGTATGTATGTTTCCTTTAAAGTTCCATAGACCGACCAATTCCTTGATAATAAGCCCTGCTTAAAACACCGAATCATTTTGAAGGATATTGCTAATCCATTGCTTCATATGTGCTAAAAAAAATTCTGTTCAACAACGTTAACAACGCAATGAATGTTGTTGAACTGTCAAAATGTAAGCCATTGATACTGTTAGTGTGTTACGCAGTTACCTCGTAGGTACGTACAGGCGATTTTGTTTTTAGTTGAGCCTAACGTTGAGAATCCAACAGCGCATCCCAGTGCGTCAAAAAAATACCGTTGGATTTTACACTCTCGGCGCTAAACAGTGCGTTGAAAATTCAGTGCGCTTAGAATCGCCCGTGTGTACAAAGAAAGGTATAAGGACGACTTGCTTGCCAATTGCTTTAACAAAATTAGCCTTTCAGGAAGTATTTCCACTCCGATAAGCCATTCCGTTCGACCATGACCTTATCATGGTAACAGGAACCCCTTCATGCCAACAAAGTACACTAAACAGAACAGTATTTCAGGAAAAGGTGATTCATACTGTATTCATAACATTACAGTCACTGCATTCATATACCATGGACGGTCATAATATGTCTCGTGTTGTGTGCCAAAAACATTTATTATTTCTGACAAACAGAAGTGTCAACAAAAAAAAAAACGGCAAAGGGCGAGTCGGTCTCGCACGCGCAGGGTTCCGTACCACCGTACAATATTTAACACTAAATTTTTTTTTAACACTTATTGTTTGGGAACTTCTTTTATGTGGTTATAGCGGCCATAGTATTTACACACTGAAAATTTCAAGTGTCTCCTATTAGGGTTCAAAAGATACAGCCCTGTGACAGACGTACGGAAAGCGGAGCCTTAGTAGTAGGGTCCCGCTGGCATCCTTTGTGGACGGAAACCTAAAAATTCTCTCTGAAATGAAATCATGTACGTACGAGTCATCGTTTTAAAAAACACTTTAAGGTTATTAAACCACAATACTGTGCTAAATGCGTCGTGGATTGACCTTGACGATTTGGTTTGCTCATCCAAATCTAAATTCAAGATCGTCTGTCTGAAAGTCATTAACGGATTCATTATTATTGCGTAGCATAATCTAATCAGCCTATAATGGCGGCCCGTTATCCACAACGCGGGCCCAGTTTGGGCCCAATGCGGGTTGGTAGATGTCACATGTTTTCAAATTTTTGGTTCTGTGACATGCCGGTTTCCTCAAGATGTTTTCCTTAACGGTTTCGAGAGCAGTGGTGATACATAAACTGTTTAATGCTTCTTTATTATGATTTTTTTTGGGAAAAGTCATCGAAATTTTTCCTTCCTTGTATGGTTTGGTTAGGTAGATACTTCGTTAATAAAGCACTCTTTTCAATGTCGTCAAGCTGACGTCATACTAACAGCAACCTTAATTACTACTAAAAGGGGTCATGCAAAGCGATCCCAAGCAATTTAATTATAATAATTATTTCACAAAAACCACACCGACTAACACAAAGTCTTGTATAACATTTAGCAGCACGAACTTAATATTTGCACAACTACATTGAAGTTAGGGCATTCACTTTGATAGTTGAATGTAGAGGAAGACAGGTAGGGTTATATAAAAAAAGTGAACATGTGCAAGTCAGGCGCGCACACGAAGGGTTCCATAGAATATCCTACTAATATTATAAATGCGAAAGTTTGTATGTATGGATGTATGGATGTTTGTTACTCTTTCACGCAAAAACTACTGAACAGATTTTGACGAAATTTAGCACACAGATAGTTTATAACCAGGATTAACATATAGGATACTTTTTATCCCGACATTCCCACGGGATCGAAACTTATGCGAGTGAAACCGTGGGGCGCAGCTAGTTAAACAATATTTCTTTTCATTTCATTCATTTTTCTGATTGACCGACCCCTTGACAATTCAAAAGTACCTGTAATTGGTTTAATTGAAATAAATACTTTGAGTTTGAGATTGAGAGTTTGATAGTTGTCACGACGAACGACAAAGAAAACGTATCGTTTCTAAATTGGAAAGTTACCAAAACCGAACAAGCACCATTGGACAAAAAAAAAATGGGTATTTTGACAGTGGTTTAAATTGCCCATAACTGTACCGTTCACTTTTCTAAGCCCACTCTGTGTCCAACAAAAATAGTTGATTGCGTAGCTGTGGTCTGTCCGATTAAAATACATACTTGATTGAATAGCAAGTAAGTACACTTTACATGTCGTGAGCGGCAGAATTATACAGGGTGGCATTGGCATCGACGCGCAAACAGCCGATCGATTCTGTAAAAATCTCACCGTGAAAACTTAGATGAAGTGAGCGTGGAGTGAGCTGTCATTCCAACTAATGCTAGGGATTGATACTATTGACAGCTCCCTCTAAGCTCACTTTGCAACATTTTCGAAATGTCTTATTTAAAAAAAGATAATTGGAAATCTCTGTTTCTATGGAAAATTTAAAATCGGTCTAATTTAGCTGTAACACTATTTTTTAAAAATGTTCTCAATTAACTTTTTAGATCTATATATCCTGCTTATGCGTAGGAAGTTTAATTAAAATCGGTTCATGCATTTCGAAAAAACAAGAGTTTTTTACAGAATCGATCGGCAGAAGTCAGTTTATACTGGTTATGTATAGCTTGATGTGTAGGTATGCAATATCCTTCAAAATGACTCGGCGGGGTAATTGCGTAACACACTCAGTAGCTATGGGTTTCATTTTGACAGTTCCACAACATTCATTGCGTTATTACGCTGTTCAGCAGTCACATTTTTCGAACATATGAAGCAATGGATTAGCTTTCAAAATTAGAACAAGATTATATCCTTCAAAATGATTCAGATTGAGACTGATAGCGTTACACAATTAGGCTGCGGTTCCACTGAGGCGGAGTGGAGCGGTGTGGATCGGGGCTGAGCTGTGAAAAGGGGTAGGTGCCATGTGCCAAAGCTATGTGATTGGTGAATCGCGGCACAGCTCGTCTCCGATCTGCTGCGCTCCGCCTCAGTGGAACCGCAGCCTTCGGGTGCTGACTTTCCACGTGTGACAAACATACAATAAATGAAATTGAATTGAATTTCTGTTGAGTCACATTTGGCAAGATTTGTAAAAAATATGCTGATTCATCCAATTTAGGCCGTTTGACTCCATTAACGGTCCTTGTTTTTGACCCTTTTATTGGGGTCATAAATAGTATAACTGGCGAATGTGGGTGTACTATGGGCACACCTCTGACTACCCCATCGGGGAATACAGGCCTGATGTTATGTGATAAGTATTATAAATCGTTTTATTTTTGTGTCATTGACGTTCGAAAATATTTACAAAGTTAAAGTTGCTGCACTACAATCAGACTGCAGCAGAATGCAAATTCAATATAAGTTTTCTCATAAAACTTCAATAGAGAAACTTGGTCATTATTTAATACTGCTATTACTTTCTTCGCTGTTATAAAGTCAGTTTTATGTCTATTCCAATCTTCAAGTATTGTTTCCAATGCGCGGCCTGAATAATTCACTTCGCACAATCTGAATAATTTTGAAGGATATTGCTAATCCATTGCTTCATTTGTTCGAAAAATTTGTCTGATCAACAACGTAAATAACGCAATGAATGTTGTTGAACTGTCAAAATGAAAACCCTTGCTACTGTTAGTGTGTTACGTAATTACCCCGCTGAAATTTTTCTAAAACTTGATGTGCCATCTTTTCGGCCATATAATCCATTAAACGTCGAGACCAGTGGTCAAACCAAATCAAATCATTTATTAGTTTGCAAACATCGGTATTTAGTACATAGATATTTTATTATAATAGTCCTCCATGTTCTAGCGTCCTATAGTCTGTTCTATAGTCCCGGCTGTCGTTCGTAGATCTTTGACAGTCGTAACGGGTAGTCAGATGCCCAAAAAACAGTCTTACCATGGGGTATCGTATGACCCAGTAACTGTGTCGTTGAGGTGACATAGGCTCTCTCGCTCCATGTAAAATACTGTTCTTCAGATGCATCCGGCTAGACTAGAATCCGACTCCAACATAGTTGGGAAAAGGCTAGGCACATTGCATAGAATGTACCTAACATATTAGTGGCGTATACGCATGTATATCACATGTGTGGTCGAACAATGGCTCATCGTACATTATTTACGAATGTCTCGCATGACGTGCATCATATTTTCCTTGCTTTGCAAAATATGTATTATATTTATATGACACTAGACGTTTTAGCTGTAACACCGTCTAATTTAAGCCGCGTATGCACTATGCAGAAATTGTTGGTGTACTCGCGTTGTGTCAACCCGAAATGTTGGTAATAGCATGTTGCAAAATTAATGTGTACCGATTTTCAAGACAAATTGGGCTACCTAACTTGTTTCTTGTTGAATTTAGGCAATTATATCGGGGTGTAAAGTTGTCCAACATGGCAGCTACTTGTCAAGTGCTGTCAGGATCCCATGACAATTTTCTTCAATACATTTGGTAATAGGTAATCTGGGCTGGTGTCTGCAACTCCACGACAATGCGCGTATTTTGCGTACGGGTGGGAAAATCGATCATTCGATCCACCCCAGCTCCTCAAGGAAGGCCAGCGACGCCTTGATATTACTGACCGTCTCACGTAGGGTACCTGGGTTACCGAAGTACTTTGCCCTGTACGTGGCGACCACCGGGCAGTTTAGCAGCACATGCGCCGCTGTCTCGTCATCCTCCATGCAGGCCCTGCACAGCGGACTGTCTGTTACTCCTAAGACATATAGGTGTTTGTTAAATGACCCATGGCCAGTTAAAGCTGTAGTAACTGTACGCAGCTTTAGTTTATTTAGACGGAGAACCTGAACCTTCGTGAGGCGACCATCAATTGTGGGAAGTGCTTCTTGGCCTGCCTACATTCGCCCAGCTCCGTCCAAAGTTTGTTGTGTTGGTCTCTGGTGCGTTTTCTTACCAGAGTACGTATGTATCCGAAGGGGAGTGGCGCGATGGGCTCAGGTCCCACTGATGCCATGCTCGACCCCCTTCTGGCAAGTTCATCGGCTGCATCGTTACCTAGCGAACCGCTGTGCCCTTTGATCCATTGAATGGTTATGTTATTGAGGCTACCCACCTGGTTGAGGCGCAGGTGGCACTCGTATATTAGCCCAGAATCAACTGTATAACTGTTCAGCGCTTGCACAGAACAGCCATGCTGTCTGAGAGTATGCGGATCGAGTGTTCCTTTCTCTAGTTTACCCGTATCCCAATTCTACGCCCACAGTAGGTATATCTGACACTGTGTCTAAACATGATCCTATGTAGAGGATCCGACATGTATAATTTAATTATAAAATTGTTTGTTGTTATTCCGAGACTATACCGGCTATAAAGTGAATCAGTCTTGTTTACAGAAATTGTTATAAAATTATTCACTTATTTATAAACAACAGAAATTGCCTGACTTCGCTCATTTGTGATAGAAATCAAAATGCATTAAAGATTAATTTGTAGGTAAAAGCTGTCACAGTAAAAACTCTCGCCAACGTTGAAAACAAGCTGAATCAGTGCTGAAGTAAGACCAGTCACACGGGCGTATTTTAATCGCGGCGATTATTTTTCGCGCAATGCATTTTTAACGCTCTGCTTAGCGTCGGGAGTTGAAAATCCAACAGTGTGTTTTCTTGACGCGCTGGGATGCGTTCTGTTGGATTCTCAATGCACACCTCAATGCCGAGAGTTGAAAATCCAATGCGCGAAAAAAAATCGCCGCGGTAAGGAATCGTCCGTACGAACGAATAAGCAAACAGACAGACACGTTTTCATTATAGCCAGCGCAGTGAAAGGTGCTAACAAATTGCTAACATAAATTATATTGATAAAGCTAATAAAGGAGACGACGGTCTCGGCTTAAGGACTATAATTTTAGGCTCTAAAGTATAAAGATATACTAGACACGTCGGTTTTAACGACGAGACAGAAATCTTATAGCGGCGTGTAAGGCCGCGTCCTAATAGTAAGCGATCGTCGCGCGAATACACGTTCTTCGCGTTCATATCACTTTGTTTGGGACAAAGTGACATGAACGAACGAACAAGTGACCGTCACGCTAACTTTGCTCGGCGAACCCGAACGCGTATTCCGGTTTTTATTTTGATAAACGACGAAACATTTCTATACTAGGGGTCTAGGCTCATGTGCTGAATTCATGGTAACAGTTTACGCGTCGTTGTCCCTGCAACACTGTATAATAAAGAAAACTTAATGTTTTGTCAAGTTGTAAAAACCGTACGAAGCAGGGGCGGGTCGCTAGTTTATTCTATTCTAGCCATTCAATCTCAAATTAGCGACTATTTGTGAAAACGTTGGTTACGTCTTCAACTTGTTTGCATTAGCATGTCCATCTTGTGATGTTCAGTCACACGTCAGTAGATCAATAAGAACATTTGTGATTGAATCAACACCTTTTGTAAGTAGAAACTGAGAATCTTCATTACTTACTAGAAAATTATCAATTGGCATATTGTTATCATCAGTATCCACTATACAGTATAACTACGCAAAGAAACGTATTTTATTTTTATTTCGAACTAGCTGACTTGACAGACGTTGTCCTGTCCAAATTTCAATAAATTTGTTTGAGATCGTTTTGTGAATTTGTGAAAAGCTGTTGGAAAATGGTAAAAATAAGGAATAAAAAAACGTATTTGATCTGAGTGACCGGTTTGAATCTTAAGTTATGGTCATACAAAATATCATGGAAAAAAAGGAAGTTCAGTTCTAGCTGAACTTCCTTTTTTGCCGGGAAACTTTTTCCTTAAAACCTAATTCAGACTATTACAATTAAAACCGCACAGCGCTTACCGACGACCAGTATTTCATTTTTATTTAAATAGATTACTTGAATCTTAGATCCCTTCCGCAAAAGACCAGAGAGTAATAAGCCTGAATAAAGTTCCAAAACATTTTTACTGCCGAGATCAAAATTCATGATGCGAGTGACATTTAAATTAAGAGAAGGCTTTCGTATAATTAAATATAAAGGTGTAGATGTTCTACAGTCCGACACAATGCAGAACCTGACCTTCGCAGGTCGATGTTCGGCGTGGGTTGGAGCCAGTTCAGGCTAAGTGGCTTTTGTTCGAGACATCCTACATATATGCGATGTATACTCACTTTCCTTTATGCCCGAGGAATGTGAAGAACTTTGAGTGCCTGTAGGTGTAGGTTGTAATAATAGTTAGATAGGTCTTGCTCTATCAGAAAGGGGAAATTAATTAGCAGAGTAATGGCCAGCCAGCCTGAAATAATCAAAGGGCATAAAAAAATTCGACCGCATCGCTGTCAATAGGAAAAGTCCCCCAAAGGCTGGCAGCATTGCCACGTTGTATGGCAATGCTGATTCTTTGACCAAAAAATAGGCCAGCCCTCTGGTCACGTGAAGAGTCGAGTGATAGATAGCCATAGAAAATGTATTTCAATGCAAATAAGTTACTTTATTATACTAACAATAACCGTCTGGTTTACCCTAACTTATAAATAAGTAAGTAATATACATTACTTACGAATTTCTTATTTATTTTTCTATTCCTGAAAACAGGTACTCAGCCTGTCCCGCGATTAAAAAATCGGGACGTCCTGCCAACGTGTGGCTATGAACAGCCTAGTCACCAAGCTCTAGGTTTCATTATTTAAGCGAATATAAAGAATAGTTGGTTGCGATTACTTTGCACATATATTTCAATTCCTGTGGCGAATTCTGGATAACCACTAACCTCGACCTTTAAGATATGCGAACCGCTTCCGGGAAAACTGCTGATTGCGATAAATTAACATGGCAAAACTCGTTATTTTAATTCTTAATAATATTAAACACAATGAATGCTTATCCTGCTTGGTTTGGTACAACCGCTGAGGCAATAAATAGTTAAAAAAAAAAAAAACATAAATTGAAATATTGCGAGCAAATTGACAACTGGTGAAACACATGAGTAACGTATTAACAAACATAATATATAAACTATTTTTTAAACCTTAATCATGAAAGGAACGAAAACAATATCACCAGACGTGTGTCATGGCGATTTCATACAGTTACCCACACAACCCAAGTGTAGATAGTTTTCTTAACCTTCGGCCAAACCTGCGCGACCAAAGAGACTGCGAAGCGGAAGCGTCAGTCTCGCAGTGGACGCTGCTCGTGTTTATCTATGGCGTCTTGCACACATACGCGACCGCTGTTGTCGCGTCTTCACGTTTAGTTTCGCCTTCCTGACGCGCTCGCTTCAGCACAGGTTTGGTTGAAGCTTTGCACCGCTAAGCCAGAGGATAGAAGTTGGAACTACTACTGGCTTGAACTGTCCCACTCCTGGGGCCTCCCCATTCCTTATACTGTTTTTTGTGATTCTTCTCGCCAATTTTTGAGGCAGCCAAGTTGTTGCACCATCTAGGAATATCTGCGCTCCAGTTTTGCGACATACGCGCGAAAGGAATATTAAAAGTAAAACTCATAAAGCAATTACTATAGCAAAAATGATTTCACAATTGAGAAGGTCATAGGTTTATCATATTAGTTGAACAATGCAATCAAAGAATGCAAAGAGCAATGAGGAGGCTAGGCAATAAATCAAATGATATGAACACTGACGTTATCAATGAGGCGACGTGAGTTACGAGCAGTCTACTACGAGTACATGTGGCCGAGCTGTTAGATAAACATTTGCTTACACCGTGTCCGTTGACAGGTTTACTTTTATGACGCGAACATGTGTGGGTTTGTACGACCTATATTCACAGCCTGTAACGTCCACTATGTTATTAGTAATTTTGCCGCAATGATAGGATACTGATCTGTGAATGCAATGGCAAATGGCAAATCGATTTGGACAAGGAACATTCCTTGTCCAGATCGATTTGCCATTGTGCCAATCTCGTCTGGGTAGCCCGCGAAATTCAAATCTTCTTACGTTTTTTTAACAATTTACAGGTCAGTATGAGGTTGTATGTTGATCTAAATATGATTAGTGGCCGTAACAAATATTTATTTATAGAATTAAAATCATAAATATCATCAAATTTCAAATATAGTTAGTAAAATTGAATTTCGCGAATTTTCATCCTTCTTAAAATAAACCAGCCAGTAAGGTTGGTAGCTAGGCTTATTGACACGGGAGTGCCGGTCGCACTGTTGCGGCAGCCACAAGTATTGTCAATTATTGAGGCTGTTATCTCTCTCAGAATGTTGTTTTGAAAGCATTGGCGGATGAAGCTACCCGTCCTCTTCATCATTCTCCTGCCGTTTTCCCATCTTCGTAACGACAACCGTTTCCTCAATAACATTATATTTGTGGGTAATTCATTTCTCGTCTAGCTTCTCCCAAAAAGTAATTTATTCTGGTCACTACGCTAGGAAAGTGGATTAGTGAGAGAATAGACCTCAAGTATACGTGAAGAAAGTGCAAAAATAACTCGTTTTATTGATGTCGTAACATGCCCCACGACATGCATGAGACATTCGGGGTTATTTGCACTGGACTGGGGTTGAATGCCAAAACAGACCCGTTGGGTTAAGGTCGAAAGTCATTGTAAAAGCACACGTGCGTCAGAAAATGTTGAACATTTCGTGTATACCGTCCCATTAGCCTTTGGGGTACCTTTGGGTCAAACTCTTAAGAGGATTACGCAGGGTTCGTAATTCTAATTTTGGTTCTTCCACTTAACTTTGTTCTCGACCTACATCGTTAGGTCATAGAGAGCTGTCCATATATTTATTAAGGACTTTAGCCTCCACAGATCATTACTTATATTTGACTAGCTTCGGCCCGCGGTTTCACCCGCATAAGTTTCCATCCCGTGGGAATATCGGGATAAAAAGTAGCCTATGTGTAAATCCAGAGTGTCAGCTACGTCCATACTAAATTTCATCAAAATTGGTTCAGCCGTTTGAGCGTGAAGAAGTAACAAACACACACTCACTCACAAACTTTCGCCTAAATAATATTAACTAGCTGCGCCCCGCGGTTTCACCCGCATAAGTTTCGATCCCGTGGGAATGTCGGGATAAAAAGTATCCTATATGTTAATCCTGGTTATAAACTATCTGTGTGCTAAATTTCGTCAAAATCTGTTCAGTAGTTTTTGCGTGAAAGAGTAACAAACATCCATACATCCATACATACAAACTTTCGCATTTATAATATTAGTAGGATGTGACAAGTTCCAATCACTCATTTTACAACGGTCTTGGAGTTGTTGGAATAAAATTAATCGGGTGTAGCTTACAAGCATTCTTTTACTCTCCGGTTTCATGATATCATAGGAAATTACACACACATACCATAACATCACATCATCAATTATCATCATTGAAATGTGTATTAATGTAAGGCGGAGGACACTGATTCCTGTAACACAGGTTCGCCTAGCACGGGAGTCAGGGGCTTCACATGTATGGTTGTAATATTTTTTATGTCAATCAAGTATATTATTTATTTATTTATCACGCCTGTATTTTCCACAGGCTTAGGCAGAAGTGAAAGTATATGTGGGTACATATCGCCAGTTAGAAATAGGATAATAAATGAGTATACGAATATTTAATCATACTAACCCTGCTAAAGTATGATTATATTGGTGTTATTAAGAAGTTCGAAAATAAACCTGTTGTATTCTGGAAGTCTTTTTAGGGTAATATCAAACTACCTATTACGGGACTTAAGTAAACTTCTATGTCTTTATGTATTCTATGGTAAAGTAATATGATATGGTGAAAATAAAAACAAACAAGATACAACAACATAACACAACAACATATAAAACAAATATTATTCAGTGTACAGATTCAGACTGGAAAACCTTATGAAAAAAGTGTACTTAAGTTTTAGCTGATTGCAGAAAATAAGACGACTTCGGCGAAGCGGCAACCCAAGATTTCGCCTACAACAGATCTTATAGTAACACTTGTAGCAAGCCGTTATTTCATGGATAAAGCCAGCCAAATCTAGAGTAGTGAAATAAATCGTTAAAGGTTTAACTCAAGTAGGTCAGAGACTCTTTAAATATACTTTTTTATATTTTTACGCGTAACTCTTCCTCTAGTCTCTGGTCTTAGTGTCATGTTTAGTGTCATGTTTGGTGACTCTCGTTCCCTGTCTAACGTACAATTTATTTGTGTTTAATACAGTAATGGCTTGTATAGCTTGCAGTACTGAATATTTTTTAGTGATATTGGAAGACTAGTGATTTCTGGAAGCTCACTTGCTGAGTAAGTTTATAAAATACAATTTGTCATAGAAAATTTATTCATGGCAAATTAAGCCAAATAGTGCAATGGATGATTTTAATTAGCCAGAGGAGTAATTTAAAGAGAAAATGTATTCTGTTCTAGTTTATAAACGTCATCTCTCATAGGAATCTTCTGGGCACGCTCATTCCATCGTAAACCTCATCCATCGCTTTCGATCAGGCGAGATCGAGGTCGAGACAAGGCCCATTCTGCCATAAAAAAAAAGAAATGCAGTGTGTGGAGGATCTATGGGCCAAAGTAACCACACAATGGGTCCCAAACAACAGCAAACGACAACGCGGCAGGCCCAGAATGAGATGGCGGGATGAGCTAGACTCTTTCCACAAGAATTGGCATTTATCAGCACTGGATAGGGATAAGTGGAAGGAGGGAAGGGAGGCCTTTGCCCTGCAGTGGGACAGAAATGGCTGAATAAAAAAAATAAAAAAAGTGTGTGGAAAAGCACCGTCTTGTAAATGTTGTACCAGCGATACAAACATTAAGCTTTTGGTGCCAGGCAGTCTTGCTAAAAGCATAATCTACATTTATTAGACGAGAAATGTGTATGTAATCTATTTTATTTAGTTTCGCGTTTACGTTTATGAGCATGACTAATACGTTATGGCGCAGTCAATTGATTGATATCTTTAGTAGCCATTAGAATTATAACTTATTTGCCGCCGCTAAGAAGGCAGACTGTTAAATTGTAGAAATATCGCGGTCAGAAAGATGATGGGTAGAGGAGGTGCATAATGAGATAGCGTAGATAAGATGAAGACATTAATGTATATCGATCTGATGATATGGCTAGAAAGGGACTGACTACTAGAAAAATATATATATTTCGCCGAACATAAATAAATTGAGTTAAGGGCAGGAGTATGATTGATGAGGGATAGAAGGACTGAAGGATGATGATGACCACAGCATTTTGTATCTAAAACTGTGAATATTTAACACTCAACAACTCCTTGCTTCTGCTTTATTTTGGAAGCAGTTTACGTCCTGGCTCTGTTCACAATGTTGATGAAGAGAAATTTCGCGAATTTTTTTGTGACATTTTTTCCAGCTCAAAGCCAGGTATTAAATATTTGGCCCCCAGTACGCCATAAATATGGCAATACATTTTTATTGGCCGTAACTTTGTTCCTATGATTTACCGCGTTCGTACGCTCGCACGCAATATTCTTAATAAATTATCATCAACATATTTAAATTATCGCTTTAGGACATTGGTAACGTCATTTCGTTGTAGTTTTTTACACAATGTATTTGCTTTTGTGGTTTTATTTCAAATTGTCATAACATTAAGATATTAATGTATTCCGGAACAACGTAGATGCCTGCTAATACAAATTTCTTCATTGACCTAAATCTTTTTACGCGTATCAACAGCGTAGTACGAGTAGGTAAATGAGATCAAGGTTGGATTACTGAGTTATCGGATGCCAGATTCTTAAGACTACAGTTTAATAAGGAACGGCAAAAATACATTGTAATAAAAGGGACACGTGTAAGGCGTTTAATGTAAGCACGTGTCAATGTTTTGTACTTGTGTGAGTGTCAATGACTGCGCATCTTTATATTGCTTCTATTCGCATGGTTTTTTTTTTGGTTTTAACATAAAATATATATCCTATTACACTTGGCAATAGTATAGCTTTCCATTAGTGAAATAATTTTGGAATCTAATCAGTAGTTCCAAAGATTACCCCCACTCACTTTTGCCTCTTTATAATATTTTTATAGAATATAACAAATTTTTGTATCTTTTAAGCGACTGTTTTAACCAGAATTTTTAATACAGGATTTAAATGAATTGGATAGGGAATAACAAGTTTTCTCTCTCTTTCATTTTAACGTATCTACTGCTTTTGTTTGGCAATGTACTTTTCACTCCGCTTACGAGGTTTGCCCTGTCACGCATATTGCGTTTACTTTTATGCGTATTGTCTGGTGTTCTGTGAGAGAAAGTATTCAAGGGAGTGCACTGGTCCGTGTTAGTTTTCAATTAAATGATAATAATATATTAATAATAATAATGCTTTCTATGTTAATTAATGTAAGTAATTGGTGTTGTACCGTTTTAATTTAATTAACTATAAATAAATAAACAAGTCGAGTTGTAAAATTACCAAATAAGATATTTTCAGTTCTTTCATTGGCAAGCGACCTTCAAGTATACTTTTACCATTCAATCTGATAAGGTTGTTAATGAGATTTCTCTCCATAATCCACTATATCTTTCCATAATCTGATTACCGAGTCGGACTGGTAGCTTTGATATATTCGCACTGTAATAATATAATACTAATAATATAAATGCGAAAGTAACTCTGTTTGTTGCCTTTTCACGTCTAAATAATAGAACCGATCGTTATGGAATTTGACAGATGAAAGCCTTTTATCAAGAGAAGCACATAAAAATTAACGTTTCGCGACTGGTCCTGCGACTTCGCGTGACATTTCATGTTCCCCGTACCACCCTCCCGCGCTTTTACTTCGCTTAGCGTTCTTTGTGATTTTTTGTTCTGACAAATGTTGAAATACAAAATACACGCAGACGAAGTCGCGGGCAACAGCTACTTTCTATCGATTGCCTTGACATTTTTATCTTTGAGTACATATACATATCAATGATAAGTGGAAAGTTCCGTGTTAGTAGTTACAAAATGGGTACAAATTGATCAGAAATTTTCGTTATCTGGTATGCTAATAGTGGGTTGGCTGTCTATCATAGGATTAGGGTATAATGTATGTGAACATGAACGTGATCAAGGCTTTGACCTGATTTGGGCAGTGGTGGCCCAGTGGTTACGGCCGCGACTTACAAGTTGTAGGTCGTAGATTCGAACCAAGTCAGGAGTTTTACTTTGTGTAAATTATTTCATCACTACTGCTCTCAATAACGTGAAGGAAAACATCGTGAGGAAACCGGCATGTCTGGCCCGCTCCCTCTCACCGAGAGGAGGCCTCTGTCCCAGCAGTTGGAACATTGTAGGCTGATTATGTGGGCTGATAGAATTCTGAATAGAATAGGTTAAATATTGGACACAAAATGAGTGAATACATACATATATTGTGGTTGTGTACAGGAAAATGTCGCAAAGTTTTGATTATGATTGTGAATGGCGAAGGAATGAGGAAAATGTCTTGAGGAACGTTTTGATTAGGTGGGGTGGCTATAAGAGTAGGGGAAGACCAAAGAAACGATGGATGGATTGTGTGAAAGATGATATGGTTAGAAGGTGACCCCAATTACTGAGAGATGAGGACTAATGGAGAAGTACCTATGGAAGAAAAAAAACTTGTTGCGCCGATCCCAAATAAATTGGGATAGGGGCAGGATAATGATCATAATTTCGTGACAGCAATAATATGTGTTATTTATTTGCTTTAATAATTCTGTGAATCTTTGTAGTAAGTATCTTGAAACAACCAAACTGAACGACATTGCTAAAACTTTCGTCATCCTACTTCCTACTAATGTTATAAACGTGAAAGTTTGTGAGGATGCATGGATGTTTGTTACTCTTTCACGCAAAAACTTCTTAATGGATATTGACGAAACTCTACAGTGATATCATAGCTTTTACATCAGAATAACACATATGATACTTTTTATCCCGATATTCCCACGGAATCGACACTTATGCGGGGTGTAACTGTAGACGCCGCTAGTAACTAACAAATAAACTCCTGAAAACATTTGCAGTTCCTAACTCAGTGATTTGGAAAATAGATAGCCTGCACCACACCCTTAACTCAACTCGCTGAAGGCTCAACGGAATATGAAATGTAATCTAAAACACACCCTATAAACACAAAACACCGCAAAACTTACTTAGACTTTCAAAACAGAACAAGATCTTACAGATGAAAAAAAAAGCGGCCAAGTGCGAGTCGAACTCGTACACGAAGGGTTCCGCATCACCATACAATATTTAACACTAAGTACATCTTCTAATATATAAAATTCAAAGTCCTGACTGACTGACTGACTGACTGAGACATCAACGCACAGCCTAAACCGCTGGACCTAGAGATATGAAATTTGGAGGGTGTATTCTTCGTAAAGAGTAGGTATCCACTAAGAAGGGGTTTTTCGAAATTCCACCCCTAAGAGGGTGAAATGGGGGGATTTTGTTTGTATGAAAAATCTCATTCCTTGAGTTAGTAAACTTGAAACTTGGAACGAATACTTATCTAAGTAAAATATGAAGTTTGGCATTTTTTGTTTTTATAAACTATCCCCTAAAAGGGGATTGGGGGGTTTCCAAGTTTGTATGGAAGAATTTTAGCGCGCGGTCCGATTTAATCGAAACTCAGTATTTATACCTAAAATAGAAAGGAAGGAATAATGTGTATCAGGGTTTTTCGAAAATCTACCCCTGACGGCCTGAAAAGGGGTAGTCAATTTTACATGGGAGGATATTACAGCGTGGCTTGATTAACTCGAAAATTGATATAGGTAAATAATCTTTGAGTCAAGTTATGAACTTTTATCAATTTTTTTAAATTCCACCCCTGTGGGGGTGAAAAGCGGGGATACAGTTTATATGAAAAATCTTATTAATTTAGTTAATAAACTTGAAACTTGGCAACAATACTTGCCTAAGTAAGTAATAAAGTTTATCATTATAAGTTTTTCAAACTACCCCTCAAAGGGGTGTGTTGAAGTTTGTGTGGAAGAAATTGAATGCGCGGTCCGATTAACTCGAAACTCAGTATTGATACTTTTGACAGAAAATAATTAATAATAAGTATGTAGTGGTCGAAAATTGACCCCTGACGGGGCAAAAGGGGGTAATTCGGTTTTGTACTTGAAACTGTATGTAACATTTTCACGCCTAAACCACGGAACTACTGATTTGGCAAAGAGATAGATGGCATCCTGGGGAAGCACATACTTTTTATCCTGGTAGCACGTTCCCGTGGGATAATTTCCGACATCCACGCGGGCGAAGCCGCGGGCAGAAGCTAGTATTATAATAAAACACTAGATTAAAAAACACGTTTCTTGTATGTCACAGGTCATAAAATTTTTGGTTCTAGGACATGTTTCCTCACGATGTTATCCTATAAATTTCAACTTGCTTGATATTATTTTTATTATTTGTTGTTAATAGTAGTACATCTCTGTGAACATTTCAAGTGTCTATCTTATTATGGTTAAAAAAATACAGCCCTGTGACAGACTGACGGAAAGCGGAGCCTTAGTAATAGGTTCCTGTTGGCAATATTTGTGAACAAAACCCTTAAAAAAAAACATATAATATTACGGTGATATAGTCGTACTCCTTCCTATTTTTAACTTCATTTTATTTGTGTTATTTGTTGTTATAGAGGCTATTATATAGAAGTTACACACTCTGTGGTACTTTCAAGTATCTACCTATTAAGGTTGCCCTGTGATAGTCGAATGGGCGAACAGCCGAGCCTTATTAATAGGGTCCCGTAGGCACTCTTTGTGAACAAAACCCTCAACACAAAAACAACATAGACAATATAGACATACTCCTTCCTCGCCTTTTCCAAGGATGAATATCTTCCACAAGATGTCTCCCGCAGCTATTCAATCTCGGTAATCTCATACCAACTCGTTTCCGCCTTCCCACTGACCTATAATATACGATAAGTAGGGTAACCATGTTTACTAGACCGTTGAGGATAAAATGGATTCAATATCCATCGTTATCGACGCTGATAATGGTAAAGATAAGAACTGAGTGGTAGCCTTTTTAATTTCATTACAATTTTTATTTGATTAACATAACATCACGTCTGTCCCCAGAAGGGTTAGGCAGAGGTGTAGTACGCCTAAATTTAGCCAGTTACGTCCAAGTCCCATGTAATACGAGACGAGCCTATTGCCATCAACCAGGCATAAATCCAGACTCGAGTTGTTAGAACCCAATAACAATTTTGCTTGACCTGAGAATCGAACCCAGGGGGTCTACTCCGAAGTAGTATCGGCCGAATATTCGGCCGTTTCCTGCTACGAAGTTACTATTTTTGGTCGGTTCCGATCCTACACTCTTTCGAATATTGACTATGGTCCCGACCCAACTGAGCCGATCCGAACTTTTTTCGCATTTTTCAATAATATTCGGTTCGGCCATGTGTCGGTCCGATCCGCACATTCGCACTTTGCACTTTGGAGTAGACCCCCAGGACCGCTTGCGACCAACGAGTAATCACACTAATATTATAAAGGCGAAAGTTTCTGAGTGTGTTTGCATGTTTGTTACTTCTTCACGCTCAAACGGCTGGACCAATTTTGATGAAATTTGGTATGGATGTAGCTGACACCCTGGATTTACACATAGGCTTTTTATCCCGATATTCCCACGGGATCGAAACTTATGCGGGTAAAACCGCGGGGCGCAGCTAGTAAATACTTCACTTAGTGGTTTGCCTATAATAATAATAATAATATCCCTGGACATTTCACACAGCACCCTTTGTCCCAAGCTAAGCAACCTAATGCTTGTGTTATGGTAACAAGATGGCTGATAAACTACTCATATACATTTTTTTTGTAAATACATACATATTATAGATAGAAAAACACCCAGACTCGGAACAAATACATGTAGGTCATACAAATATTTGTTCCGTGCGGGAATCGAACCCGCGACACGCAGCGCAGCAGTCAATCGCTTAACCACTGCGCCAACCGTGACGTCAAACAAACAAACACCCACCGCCTATAAACAATGTCTGTTTCTGACAATATTCCATATTCCCCCTTAAGCCAGAACACCGATTCACAGGTTGTTGAAAACAATTAATTTATCGATCAGTAGTTCAAGCGTGACAATTATTGTGTTGTTTGGAACGTGATAGTGTCATGTGGGCATTATCGGGTCACCGTCAGTGCACCTGTACCTATGTACGTGCGAACTAAGTACTTTGCAACTCAAAGTAATTATTTTACCGTTGTTAGTGTTACTTTTGTGTTGTACGATGGCGAAGAGTCTTTTTAGTCAGGCATAGCATAATCAGCCTATAATGTTCCCACTGCTGAGACACAGGCCTTCTCTCTTCGAGAGAGACTGGGCTGTAATCTTGCAAGCGGGCCCAGTGCGGGTTAATGTCACATGTCTGCGAATTATTGGTTCTAGGACATGCCGGTTCCCTCACGATGTTTTTCTTCACCGTTTTGAGAGCAGTGGTAATAAAATTATTTACACAAAGTAAAGCGCCTGCTTTAGGGCGAAAGGTGGAAATATGAGATGAACTAGTTCCTGCCCGCGACGTCGTCCGCGGGAAAATTTCTGCTTTTAACATTAATTTATCCTATGGCACTTGGTAATACTGCCGATCGATTCTGTAAAAATCTCACCGTGAAAAGTTAGGTGAAGAGCTTAGAGTGTCAATAGTGTCAATCCCCAGCATTAGTTGGAATGACAGCTCACTCCACGCTCACTTCACCTAAGTTTTCACGGTGAGATGGTTACAGAATTGCACTGCTGTAGCTTCCCATTAGTGAAATAATTTTGGAATCCGATCAGTAGTTCCTATGATTACCCCTACATACAAACTCACAAATTTTACCTCTTTATAATACTAGTGCAGACTAGACTTCACTATAGATATAAAGCTAAGTGGTCCAATGACCACTTAGCTTTATATCTATAGGATATGATGGATAGGATATGGATGAACCACCATAAGAATGATTTTAACCAAACTTAAACAACATTTTTTAACAAACTAGTTCTTTACAATTTTCCTTCCGAAATACTTAATTTGCAATTATTTCCCATAGAAAACCAACACCACTGTCGCATACAAGGACACGGGAATTTCATAAATTCAGGATAAACTTCCAAAATACTGAAAGTTGAGAATATTTAACGACAAATATGGGAAATTCAGTTCCTAAAGCTGTGTAGCAGAATAATTTGATGGAATTCCTAGCGGCTCCCAAACTCGGTCAAGCATGGTGCCTCTAGCGATAACTATT
Source organism: Apamea crenata (assembly GCA_949629185.1). Classification (NCBI taxonomy): domain Eukaryota; kingdom Metazoa; phylum Arthropoda; class Insecta; order Lepidoptera; family Noctuidae; genus Apamea; species Apamea crenata. The sequence continues at coordinate 5,143,318 of OX451375.1, forward strand.
GAACTACTTGAGCCCAGTACACACGCATTGTTTGCGCACTGCATTTACCCAAGATAAAGGCGCGACTAACTCGAGTAATCAGTTCCTAACGATAATGGGGGCATGGGGGACGGCTTATCTTAATTACCTATCCTTAATAGTGGTTAGTTAAAAATTACCTGACGATTTGGGAGAAAAATGTAAATATGTAGTTAGTTTGAAAGCTTTGTTGGAAGTGGTGTTTTAAGATAAAAAACGTTCGAGTTGAAAAATCTCAACCAATCAATATCTTTTTTGTGGATCATAGGTAGATAGGTACAGTCCCCAGTACCAGTGCGAAACCGATGGATGTTTTCGCATGAAATTTAATTTAATATAATTATGAACTGTTTGTTTTCTATTAATAACATTAAATTTTATTCGAAAACATCCATCGTTTTCTTACTAAACTTTATCTATACCCGACGACCCTGGTTACTTATCTCCTTTGGTGACCGTACATAATACAGCACCCTAATTGCGTAACACACAATCAATCTCAATCTGAATCATTCTGAAGGATATTGCTAAACCATTGCTTCATATGTTCAAAAAATGTGCCATGGTGTCTGCTCAACAACGTAAATTACACAATGAATGTTGTTGAACTGTCAAAATGAAACCGATTCCGATTGATCGTGTGTTACGCGATTATCCCGCTGTACTTCCAGAGATTATCTCCTACTTTCAAACTTTATCTCTTTTATATAATTACTATGGGTAATAAAAATTAAACAAAGAGTACCTATTGTAAGACTGATAATCGTCTTTTTTAAGTCTTTTTTTAATTTTTTAAGTCCCATAGGGGGGCGAGCCTATGGCCAAGATCCGGGCACAAATCCTGACTCCGAGCTACTGAGAAATTCGTGATCTTAACGATCACGAATTCCCCCAATAACATTGCCCGAACCCGATCTCATGCTCAGCAGTTGGGCTGGCGACCACTAGACGAATGGCCGAGCGATTTGAATTTATAAAAAACTTCGGCGTGGGTGCAAGTTACCGTTGAAGAGGTTGAAGCCACTAAACGCCACATAAAATTATGTAACTTGACAGAACAACTTTTTTAAATGGCGCCAAACGGTCCAAGATTAGGCAACACTAGAGTTTGAATTAATTTAGTTTCTGTGTGTGCATTATAGAGACGTGGCATCCATAATAACTTAGATATTACCAAGTTTGATAAGTCTAGAAAATAATTTACTACTAGTTTTCATAGACAGTTTTTGAATAGGGGTATTAAACCTATAACCATTCAAGTTATTGCTTTAGCCATGGAAATCTGGCAATAAAACATAATAAGATAGCCTGCCGACTTAGTATCTTTTTTACTTCACAAAAACTTCGTGCAGGTTTTAAATCAGCGCTCAATCTCAGATCAATATCTAATTATAATATACTTAACTAATGATGTCAATATCGGAGCATATTCACTTATTAATCTAGTTTGTCTTGTGGCTCGTAACGAGAACACGTCCAAAAGTGCGACAGTGATGTGAATGTTTAGTGAGATAATTACAAATCCTGTTTCAAATATGGCCGATAACTATGGAACATTTTCTAGAAATACTGAGAAGGGTGAGTGTTATTTTCATGGTAGTTTTTGATAAAATCTGCCTAGCGTTTTCCCAGCTATTTTGGGGTCGGATTCCTGTCTAACCGTAACTTACATGGAGCGACATCCATCGTAAGGAATCCGGCATGTCCTAGAACCAAAAAATCTAAGACATATGTGACATTTACGAACCCGCACTGAACCCGCGTGGTGGATTACGGCCCACTCCCTCTCACCGAGAGGAGGCCTGTGTGCCAGCAGTGGGAACATTATAGGCTGATTATACTTACGTGATGGAGTGGCTCCAGGTAAATAGTAGTTGATAAATTAACACTACGTGACGTAAAATTGAGTACAGTTGAAATCGAAACAATACGAACAATAAATCAGCGCGCATAATTTGAATTTGTTACAATTTATTACGCAATAAAAATAAACGGCTGGAATGAATTGTTTTCTATGAATTATTTTTATTTGGTATAGGGCTAGGAAAATTTTACTTCAAATATGCCTCACATTTGTAGCAAAATTTTCCTAGCATTCAAAAGTACATTCGGTAACAAAATGGTTGCCTTTAAATTCACAAAATGGGCCTAAAAAAAGGTACAGACGCCAGCAGGTCAAGCTACCCGAAACTGTCAAATTTTCCCAATCAACCTTGAACCTTAATATAAAGTTGAAAATCTATTAAAGAAATTTGACAGATTGTAGTAGCTTGATGTGCTGGCGTCTGTACAATGTTGATATTCGTAGTGTACCTGTTAGGTATAAAATATATATCCCTGGACATTTCACACAGCACCATTTGTCCCAAGCTAAGCAACCTAATGCTTGTGTTATGGTAACAAGATGGCTGATAAACTACTTATATACAATTTTTTTTTTTTTGTAAATACATACATATTATAGATAGAAAAACACCCAGACTCGGAACAAATACATGTAGGTCATACAAATATTTGTTCCGTGCGGGAATCGAACCCGCGACACGCAGCGCAGCAGTCAATCGCTTAACCACTGCGCCAACCGTGCCGTCAAAAGAAATGCTTGCATGATTTGAATTTTAATGGGCTGTGTCTAAGTTCTGTGACCCGTGAATTATGGTCGATCGGTGCAGCGGTGGTTATAAAAATATGTAATGTTCCATTAATATAGGTATAGTGCATTTTATGAGCATATTTGTTAGTGATCATTTTCAACAGCATCGATTTTATGCCTTCCTCAATATATCACTTTCCATAGCTACTCTTTTTTTGTTTTCTGTCTGTGCCTCTATGCCAAAGTCACCAAAAGGTACGGTTTCGGATGTTTAATACGATATCGTTCTCATAAGTAACACCAGCAATCACAATCCGAAGGGTTTTGAAGGTGTTGTGGTGGAATGTTCGAAAAATTCGTCTACTCTGTAACGTAAATGACGCAATGAAATATTGTTGAATTGTCAAAATGAATGGCATTGCTTTTGTTACGGAATTAGGCTGCTGATTGTCATAATAATGTAAGGTTTATATCAGTTTGTTTTCTTTTCAATCTAACCTGTGGTCTAAGGCCTTGAAACAACCTGTTTATCCGGCCACCAACCTTTAGAACGTTAAGTTACTTGTGTCTCAAGATTTGTAAATCTTTAGGACAATCTATCTCAAAATATTTCTGGTAATCAGTATCCTAAAGCGAAATCCAAAAGCTTGAAGGCGACATTCATAATAACGTTAGAGAACTAACTAATTCCCATATTCAATATTCCGCTAAGTTTGGCACTAACTTGATCTGAACCCTGGCTTGAACTTAGTTTGGCGAAAGGTCAAACTGAAGACCTGTTACTAAAATTAATTCTATAAATAAAATTATTAGAGCCAGATTGGCGCCGATTCCCTTGTTCAAAAACTAAACTAAATTTAATATTTATCTTCTGTCCTTTTCTTAATGAAATAGAAAGAAAAAGATGCACATAACTTAAATTTCGTTAAGTTTGTGAACAAGGGAATCGGCGCCAGTGACTATAAAAAAGAAATGAGGACATAAGAGGAAGCCTGAAAGTGGCACCGGTAACTGAAAAGTTGTGGGGAAATCGGTTGTCTTGGTATGGGCATGTGATACGGAGGAATGAGGAAAATCGCGTGAGGAAAGTTTTGAGTATGAATGTCGATGGCAATAAGAGCAGGGGAAGACCAAAGTAACGGTGGATGAACTGGTGAATGATGATATGGTTAGAAACAGAGTGACTACAAAGATGACGACTAATAGAAAAGTATGGAAGAAAAAGACATGTTGGGGCGACCCTAAATATATTGGGATAAGTGCAGGAGAATTATCATGAGTGACCTTTGGCAGTCCTTTCGTGATAGATTATAAGCAATCTCAAATGATAATGGAACTCTTCTGAACGAAATAAAAAATAAGATAGGTAAGGGTTTATTTATAGTTGACTCTACGTCAAAATATTGTAAACAATCGATATTGGGGAGTCCGATAACGCGTTGGGCTGACGATAACGTCAAAGTGACAGGATACACGGACGAGGGGCGAGCAAAAGCGTGTATGAGACTGGCAGGAAAGAAAGGAAGTCAATAACTGGCACTGCTCATTCCGAGTTGAGATGAAGATCAACATTGTGCCGATCCAAGGTGATACGCATTTGTTTATAGAACGAAGCGGATCTAACACTATCGCGAAAACCTATTATTGATATAATTTATTCACTAGGTCTAGTAGGTAACCTTGTATCTCACTGTACATGTTGTACAATTTCTAGCCTATCTACCTATACGAGTATCTATACTAATAATAAAGCTGAAGAGCTTGTTTGTTTTTAGTTTTTTTGAACGCACTAATCTCTGAAACTACCAGACGGATTTGAAAAACTATTTTTGCGTTTGATAGCCATATTTTTGAGGAAGGCTATAAGGAAAAAGGCTATAGGCTAACATCACGCTAGGACCATTAGGAGCCAAGCACAAAAAAAATTTGCCTGAAAGAACGCTAAGTGCCCGTCTCCACGAGCGAGAGAATCGCGGCGATATTATCGTCGTGGCACGTATTTCTATACACTCTTAGAACGTGTCTCCAGTCTCCACACGGCGATATCATCGCGCCGAGAATTGGATGGCAGGACGATAAAATCGCCGCGATTCTCTTGCTCGTGGAGACGGTCCCTAAGCGAAAACGAAGTAATAGTGCGGGCGATGCGATGCGACGGGGTGGGTCGGTGGAAAAAAAAAATTCGCAGAAGCTAGTTTTCCTATACTTAACTAGTTCTTGATCACGTATTGTATAGCTACGCAAGTATAGGAAGTAGAGGTCTGATCATCTAATCATGAAACATTTCTACGATTTCCTATCATACGAGTGTAGCCTCGTGTCTCATTTGATTATCTAATTAGTTAACCATCGGAATCCTTCCACTTGGTTCAAGCTGAAGGTTTCTCACAAGATAAATATTTGTATGGCGTACGAGTGTTTACTCGGAGTTCGGATATTTGCGCATATGATTTGAGGGGTTATCCTAACATCACACACTGGAAACACTTGTGTGGATCAATGAGAGTCATCTCAAGAAGTTAGTTAGTTTCAGTGAAGTTTTGGTATTGCAAAAATGTGTCGACTGCTATAAGATTTTCCATAAAAAACGAAAAGAAATCTTTATTTCTTCTTTACAAATTACTCTGGTTTGCGAAATATGTAAAATGTTGTGTTGGGATGACTTTGGGACAATTTTGAAGTCGTCTGATAAAATTATGTTAATCGGGAAACTTGGCTAACATGGTCTTATAATTTGTTTTTCCATGAGTTTTTCTGTTCTTCGTCTACCTTGCAAGTTAAAGTTAAACCTTCTGAAGCATCTTTGCTTTCTCCCACCATGACAATTAAAACCAATTAAAAATCCAATCTACTCACTGCTGTATACAACAGTACACATCTGCGAGCGATAAAAAATGAGAAAAAAGTATTACGACTGCATTATCGCTGCTATTGTTTATCGATGCTTGCAAGACCGTGTCGTGGGGCACCTCTAGTGCCTGTACTACTCTAGTTACGTGCATAGAGTGAGGAAATTAGTCTGCCGCAGTGTATTTAACCTTTTTTATAGCAGCACGTGTGGTAAATGCTTTAACATAATAAGTAATAATAAGTTTTGTGACCTACTTGTTGATTGCTCGCGGGAGTTCATGTTTCGGCCGGGTTGTATAAAGCTTATGGCTTATGTTAGGGATGAGTGGTTAGTTTGGTTGTACTTGGATCTTGCCTTTTGTGATGTGGTTTTCAGGATTACGGAAAATATGTCGGTATATGGCTGAAGGTTGAAGGTTTTCGAGTATGGTTTACCAATTTTCTATTTTGTTAAGTACTTGTAAATAATAACAGCCGTACAGGTCGATCGATCAGGTTAAACTACGCGTGCCGCGGTTGGTCTGAGGATGGGTGACCATCTTTACATACCGAGACCCCTCCGGGCCTCGGAAAGCATGTTAAGCGGTTGGTTCCGGCTGTCATTCGTGGATCTTTGACAGTCGTTACGGGTCAGAAGCCCGAAAGTCTGACAACAGTGACAACCAGATCTTACCAAGGGGTAGGTATCGTATTACCCAGTAACCGTGGAGTTTCAATTAGAACCGTGCTCCTAGCTTCTGACGTTTCATAAGTGCCCTTGTAGGTTTATGAGAAATAAAATATTTTAATTACCCGTTAATCAATCTGATAATGTATGAAATAAGTAATGGATTTTCATATTATATTTAGCTACATTCTATTTATCAGTCATTTTCAGACATAGAAGTGAAAAAACAAAATAATTATGAACTGCGTGAACTGCATAATTCATATTTCATCCTGCTTTGAACTGACAGGCGTGAAATAAGCAATTCGTACAACTTTAGGATATAAGGTGGGAATATGATATGAGCAACAATATTTTTAGCTTATCCTCTTTATAAGTATGTAGGTACCTACTCTGAACTGCCATATAATGTGTATTCCAGTTCTATTATGGGAAAGTCTGAATCTATCAAAATGTTAGTTTCTTATACAGTTTGGTTTTTTCTCGGTCTATTTTTTTTTTATTAACACTAGCATTTTGCCCGCGACTTCGACCGCGTAAAATCTCGTGTTCCCCGACCCACCCCGTCGCATCACATCACTTTGTTTTCCCTTAGCGTTCCTTCTTTTTTTTTTTTCTTTTTGCTCGGCTCCTAAGAGATCCAGCGTGATGTTAAATAGCCTAAAGCCTTCCTTGTGGATTTAGGCTATCAATTGCAAAAATAATTTTTCAAATCCGGCTGGTAGTTCCAGAGATTAGCGCGTTCAAACAAACTCTTCAGGCTTATTATTAGTATAAATATATAGATTAAATTGCATACCTATATACGAATATTACACTTCTAACTACATATTTACAATAGGTACTAAATTTAATGACTAACTAACTATACAAATAAATACAAAAACACAATCAAAAGGGTACTTATACAATTTGTATTACTTCAATAAGATATAAATATAAATCAAAATTTTCCTTTACGTTCAACGTTTTTTTTTTTTATTAAGCCTCTCATTTTAAATAGGGCGGTATAAAAATGTGGTTTCGCTAAGCGCCCCTCGAGCTCTGAGGGTGGCATAAACGACCAAACCGCTCCCTCCAGGTTGAGTGTCGTAAATAGCACGCGCTCCCGTAGTTTTTAAATGTTTGTTATTAACTACATACGGTTTACTTTGTTGTTGTGTTAGTTAGTTTTTAAACGACGACGCTGTTTGTAGAGCCTTTATTCTAGTACTAGCTGCGCCCTGCGGTTTCACCCGCGTAAGTTTCGATCCCGTGGGAATACCGGGATAAGAAGTATCCTATATGATAATCCTGGTTATAAACCACCTGTGTGCCGAATTTCATTCAAATCCGTTCAGTGGTTTTTGCGTGAAAAAGTAACAAACATCCATCCATCCATACTTTGACGTTTTTAATATTAGTAGGACTACGCTCAAGCCCGATTTTCTATTCGAAATTGTAATTTCTCGTATTTACTAATCTCACTTAAGGCTGATTTTTCAACCAATAGATAATTTTAATTCATAGAATAAAATTGACGTCTGTCAGATTTTCTATGGTAGAACTAAATTGTAAAATTATCGCCAGATATCTTTCATTCGAGGAATAAAATTAACGTTTGACAGTTTTTGTATAAATTAACAGTCAATATTTCAAAATTATTCCTCGAATAAAGTTATCAGATGATTGAAAAATCAGCCCTTTGAATCACAGTTCAGCATATATCTAGTATCCGGCAAAAGTCTATTTATTTAACTCATATTATTGTCAACGAACAGCTATCTTAACGATTTACCAACAGATTGAAAGGTTGGATGGGCTCTTAGAAAGCAGTTTAGTTATCCAATCGTTTTAAGGCTGAAGTGCTCTTGGGGTTGGGAATAAAGAATATCCATCTTGTAGTAAAAACAATTTTCATAAAAGGAACCAAAAATTTAGCATCAGCGCATAACAGCGCGATTTCTTCCATCGCGTCGTCTTGCCATACATATATGTATGTAGAAAATCTGCGTTCGTAAAACCGTCCAAGATCTAGAAAATACTTCGTGCTCCATCGTCAAACAGAAAGATAGCTCATATCCCATGGAAGTTTAACCACTATTCCCGTAAGCGGTAGGTACAATTTATGTTGTTGTTTGTCCCTGGGCTTCCAACCGTAACTCTTAGTACAAACAAGTTTGTCTCAGAGATAAAGATGGATTCGTTTACAAGGGTCTAACTTCCAAGCCTTGTAGCTCTTGTAAAAATAAAGTGCTTTCGATCCGACGCGACGATTCGCTTCGAAGGAATTTTATTTCACATGTGAGTTTCTCTCTGCATTGGTAAAAGAAAAGGCTTGATGAAAATGAATAATTGGGCAACTTGCTTTAAAAATACATCGCGCTTGGTGCTCAATGAAGTCATTACTCATCACCATCATCATCATCAGCCTGTTCTACCCACTGTCAGGAATAGGCTTCCTCCCTTTCGTGCCAGGCTTCTTCAGTCCGTACGAGTCTCATCCACGTCTTACTCGCAATCTTTTGTAGTTTTTTTTTCTCTCGACAAAGTAGTTTTGGTTCACTTAGGACCTAAGAAACTATTGTCTTAGAAGTGAATAACATTTTTATTAGCGTTAATCCAGAATACTAACTCAAACTCATACCATTTATTTCAATTAAATCATTTACAGTATGCACTTTTGAATTGTCAAAAAGTCGTTCAGTTAGTCAGAAAGTTGAAGGGCAAGAAATTCCGAGGACACTCTTTTACTTATTAAAATCCTGCCTTCCCTTTGGAGGTACAAAGTACTCCGGATTATCACTCGGTCTCGGACAACCGGAATCGTAGTCGTACCGAAAACTGTTTAAACTTCCTGCCGTAAGAGCCACCCACCACAATTTCTATTATTAGAGGAAAACGCAGACCTATATCGATTGTAAAAAAAATGTTAGGTTGCCTAGCAGCGATACATACTTGTCTCCTCAACAAAGCTCCCCAAGGTTCTTTGAGGCAAACTCCACTTTGACGTATACTTTTTGCCGCAAACGTGACTTCTTTTCACATGTTTATTCAGGTAGTTTCGGTTTTTAGTTTTTTTTTTCTTTTTAAAAGAAGTGTAAGAGTGTTTATTACTTTGAACAATTTTAATTGTCGCTTTCATATAAATCATCATCTGCCAGCCTTTTCCCTATTATGCTGGGGTCGGCTTCCAGTCCAATCGAATACATCTAATACCAGTATTTTACATGGAGTAACTTCCTTTTCGACCTCCATAACCCAGTAATACGGGGTTACCCCTTGGTAAGACTGGTTTCTGACGATCCGTGACGACTGTCAAAGAGCCACAAATTGCAATCGGGACCAACGGCTTAAATGTAGTTTTTGAGGCACGGGGGTAGGTATGTAAAGATGGTCACCCATCCACGGACAGACCGTGGCGAGCGTAGCTTAACCTGATCGATGGACCCGTGCGGCTGTTATTAATTAGCCACGAGCCGCTTTTATTTATTTATTTATAGTTAATTAAAACAGTACAATAGGTACCAAAAATATATAAATAATCGGACATTACCTATGTCTATGTATAAAGTGTTGTATTGTAATACATATATACTTAGCTACGTTTCATTTGTATTGTAGCAACGTAATGCAAGATGGATGTTCCGCGGTACGTGATTCGTGTTGGTAATAACAACGAGGAGTAATGTAGGCATTTAGCATTTATGTTCATTGTTTATTTATGTGAAATTAATCGACTACTCGAGTCAGTTCGTCTATGTTGACTTTATCTTGGCTTTGCTTCGGTTAGTTTATGAATTTATTAAGTTGATCAATAAAGTGGTGATCTTTTTGTAATTCTACTAAAGCTACAAACTAAGAAAAAAAAATAAAACTACAAAAAAAGACCTGGACAACTAAACAACAAATTCGTGTGGTAGTAATAACAGAGTACTTTTGTCCATTATCATCCAGCGTTTGCCCTCATAGACGTAACAAGTGTTATTCTTAAATACGTTACTCTTTCAACCGTCATCTCAGCACCTATTCCATATTTGATCTACCCCTATAGCATAAGCATAAACAGCCTATAATGTTTCCACTGCTGGGACATAGACCTTCTGTCGGTGAGAGGGAGTGGGCTGGGCGGGCCCAGTGCTGGTTGGTAGATATCACATGTCTTCGAATTTTTGGTCCATGGCCATGCCAGTTTCCTCACAATATTTTCACCGTTTTGAGAGTAGTGGTATCGAAATAATTTACACAAGTAAAACGCCTCTCTGGGTTCGAACCTACGACCTACAATTTCTAAGTCACGGCCGTTACCACTGGACCGCCAGTGCCCTATAAGACCTCCAAATTAACTCTCAAAACTTTCCTCACATCATGTTACTTCATTTTCTTTTTTACCCATGACAAGCAATTCTCACCTAACTAAGTCAGACCGCGGCATTCAGAATTCCTCTGACTTAGGCTTAAATCTCACTAGGACACTATGGTGGCGCATCCACGGTCGCGCTGCTAGCAAAATTTACACAGATTTATGGTGGGAATCTCACCAGGCATCCGATAGGTTGCGCAACCAACCATACATTATCTGGCAGCGCGACCATGGTTTCCTAGTGAGATAGGGCCATTATTCCTGACCATTGATATTAAAAGATCACAGATCAAAGGGGTCATAACTGTACGAGTAGATCTATTTGACTGCTTGATAAACAAATGTAATTGAAGCGTCATGCGCGACAATTGGTCTTGCGTGAATCAGATGGCCAGATACTGCGCCGTTAAACTATTGTAGTCGAACCGAGCGTGAATGTATATGTAGCAGGATCGTAGAACCATAACAGGACTATGTATTATAGTTATATTAGTCATATTATAATTATAATGGTTTTAGGTCCATACCTAAACTTATAATATGGCTAACAAGAGAAAACAAGCAAGTTATCTTCATACAATTATGAGGACAACTTGCCTTTTTTCTTTTGTTGCATAGAGAAACTTTGACATGTGACAAAACGAAGACATGACATCTACCAACCCGCACTGCGGCCGCGTGGTAGATTACAGCGCACTCCCTCTCGAAGAGATGACGCCTGTGTCTCAGCTGTGGGAACATTATAGGCTGATTATGCATAGAGAAAAATCAGCCCATTTTGGTTTGACATAGGGCCCGCTTATTAACGTCAATTCCTTCAGTGGACTAGCTAGACGTACTTACCTACATTCATAATGTAATTGAAATAAAGGTAAAATTCGGAAGAACTCCTTCACTACGCTGGCATTTATGGGCTGTCCATCTGGAAAATCATCAATCATCTCTTTTTCAAAGTCAAATTCAAAGTATTTATTCGTGTGCTTTTTGGTGATACAGCAGGTCTTACAGTTAATTTATGGAAAAATTGTCAAGCATAAATATATAATTGTCAATAAGGAATTCGTCAATGGTATAGCATGCTTTGCGGCAGAGAATGCTTTTGTGCATAAGGGCCGTCTTTGAGGCTCTTAGACATAATTCGTGTCGATATTCTGGTCTTGTTGATCTATAACGTTCCTCTGAAGCTTTTTTAAACAATTTACTGTTTTTCTTGACGAACAATGCTGTCTCATATATGTATAGGCAAGGCAATGTCAATATTTTAAGGGATTTAAAATAAGGTTTACAACAGCTATCCGTTGGTTTTAAATTACACATCGATCTAATGCACCTCTTCTGTGCTTTAAAAATGTTATTTTTCTCGCAGGAATTCGCCCAAAAAATTACTCCGTAGCGTAATATGGAATCTACATAGCCATAATATGCAGCTATTACAGCTGCCTGATTAACTATTTTACCTACTATGGTTCACCTTTAAGGCAAGCTGTGCCTCTATAAACTGCCTAGTTTAACTTATTGTTCTAAGACCTGTAGACTGATCTGTGTCATTGTTTGTCCTCAGGTTGGGATGCGGCGGACGAGAAGGCGCCGTTCCTCCGCAACGAGCCGGTGAAGCTAACGCCTGCGTGGGAGGGTAACAACTTGCCAAATGACACGCTGAACTTGAAAGGTAAGCTGCTGATGATATCCACTTAAAAGTGCAGCTTCCTTTGTGAGATTGGGAAATGGGAGACAGGGAGCTATGAACGCGTGAACGAATCTTGCAATTCCCGGATTTATGCAGCCTTCCGGCTGCCTCTGGCTGTTCTTCCTACATAAAGGCGGACCTCATTGGCACGACGCGACTCTCCGATGTGTATCGGAAAGGCGAGTCAACTATCCTATTGTTCTGGCTCGGGCGGAGTGTCTTACGATTTTAAATACAAAATGAGGCCCATAAGTAAAGCCCTATATCAATTCAGGGCTGTAATTCTCCATGACACAATTTCATTTCATTTATTTTCACTTCAAGACACAAACATCAGGGTAGCCCTGGCTCTTGTACTAGGGGGTCCTGTATCACAAGAGCCAATGAAGGAAACCGCGTGAAATCAACGCGATATTGGCGGGATTAGCTAGAGAATTGACGTGGTTTCGGTAAGGAATCGTTAAGTGGTCATAGTGAATTAGGGCCCTGATCTTCTAGACTGAATAAATTAACAAACAATATCGAATACTACCTACTACTATCCATTTCTAATTATAACAATGACACGGTAAGAAGCACTGACAAGCTCTGTCTTGTCCCATACCCTCCCATTGGGGATGCCTTTAGCTTTCATATATGCCTCCACGCTTAGTTGAAAGTTACTCGTTTGAGCAAAATACCTCTAATATTATTACAAGATTCCATCGTGTATGAAGGACTCGGCTGGGATGTGATTAAATGTCCAATTTTACGCTCAACTTGAAAGGTAATCTGCTGTTAACACGAACAGATTCGTATCACACAGAGTTATGGTAAAAAGTTCAGTTATTTACCAATAAAGCTATGTATAGTAGGCATGCCGTATGTGTAATTGTGTGAGGGATGTGATTGGATGTCAAATTGACTTGTTCGGCTTGAAAGGGAAAATCAGTCTTCACCTCTTCAACGGTTGAAGTGGAAAATCTGCTGTCAACACAACGAATTTAGATAAAGCTTTAGGCCCCGTTTCATAGTCTCTATTTATAGGATAGGCATCATTTACCAGAAAATTTTATAGCATTTATATGAAATTATTTGGTAAGTAAGCGTATGTAGATGGCGAAACGGGCTATAAAGTTGCTAAATATGCGTACAATATGCCTGTGCTTGTGTCTACAAAAAATAATAATATAGAATAGCCACGTTTGCCCACGCACAACCATTTTTTGTGCTTTATCGGCTATGTCAATAACCCGATGATCGCTTTCGCAACTTGTTTGAACAAAATCTATTTATAGACTGGTTGACTTGACGAATAAGAGAAAACGTAAAACAATTATTCAACTTGGTACTTTATAATTTAAATCACGCTAGATGACGTAATTAGTAGCGTTTTGTATTAAAATTAATGCATTTATAATAACCAATTACAACTGTATTACACTAGTATATCCCAATAATTAAATTAAACAATGGACTATAAACTATTCAGCGATTTCATTCCATTTTCCATCAATAAAAGAACAAATTGATTTCAACTTGACACCAATCACGCCATCTATCGGAGTCTTACGCAAACTTCTGTTCTGAATCGCGCAAGCAGAGTTTTCACGGTCGGTAGCATGGCATGCCTTATTTCGAGGACACGTTTACCTGTCACCGTAGCCCACTTCCCAACGCAGTGTCTTCAGTTACATAATAACTGCTTGTCACATTATAATTTCAGTGGGTAAATTAACGCTTTACTAAAACACATGCAAATTCCTATGAATTTGTGTGCACCTAAGTATTGCGACATTACCATTTACGTCCAAAAGTGTAAAAACTTTTATAATAAAATACCAGAACAATATTACAGACATTATCATGAGATAATGAAAGTTTTTAAGCTTTAATATTAGTAAAAAAACATGATAAAACTAATTTATAAAATCCAAAAAGAGCTTTAGGAACTTGGATTTGAACTCACGACATCTGTCCACTACGGTCAATGATATTAGTAGCAAGTTCGATTCCCACGATCGGCGAAACTTTTTGGATGTTTTTGTTTACTGTTTAGATTTTGAATATTGCAAGAAATATTCGTTTATATAATTAATGCCAAATTAAGTTCGGCTCAGTTACTTAACAATTGTTTTAATCACTTTTTTTAGTACGATATATTTTTTTGAACTTTTACTTTCAATTTAAACAACACTTCAAAAAAAAAACCAAATTACAATTAATTTGTTCGTCTTCTTACAGGTATAGCCATGGACTTAGCAGCTCCCAAAGACAAATGGAACATAATATTCCTCACTTTATTGCTGCATGGCCTGGGAACCCTGACTGCTTGGAACATGTTCATCACAGCCAAGGATTACTTCGTCAAATATAAGCTGGCGAGCGCCCCGATATATTCTGACCACTACCTCGCGTATGTGGGGTGGGCCAGTCAGATACCCAATCTGGCGTTCAGTTGGATCAATGTTTTTGTTAAGTCGAGGTTTGTATGTTTTTTTTTTTAAATTAATTTACTTAGCAAACTAAGATGGATCAAGATCTGCCAGGGTCGCGGGTTGTTCGAAAGAGTTACCGTGGCCCTGGCACAGGCAACTGAAGGAACACGGGTGGGTTTTAGTTAGTAAAAGTCTCACACGCCCTTCCGCTCCGCCCAGAGCGGGAGAGGTCATTTCATGATTTCCCACACAAAAAAAAGATGGTTCCAGATTGCCAGATCAGTAGATTTTGTTTTGAATCTCATGTTAGCTGTTGCGACAGGTTAGGGAAAATACAGTCTGATCAAATCAGATGAAATCTCAAATCGAATGAGATTGAAAGAGAAAAATAGAAAAATTGTTTTTGTTTTTTTATTGGACATTAGGTTATATTGATTAGATATCTGTGGTTTCAGAAACCGGATAGGATGTGTAAATGTTCCATTTAGCACCAATAAAAAATATTAAGACATATAACGATACGAATAACATTGATTGATAATAGTTACAAAGCCTTAACTGAAAACTGGATACACATTCTAGAAGTTTAAGGGCTGATTTTTCCATCGCCAGATAACTTTTATTCGAGGAATAAAATTGAAGTTTGACAGTTTTTGTATGAAATAACTGACAACATTTCAAAATTAATCCTCGATTAAAGATAACAGATGATTGAAAAATCAGCCCTAAGCGAACAAAATCCAACTACGTACTTAATTTAGACATTTATTTAGGTGTCCCCTAGAATTAGTGAAAACGGTTGTTAGCGGTCGTAAAGAGTAGGGCAAGACCAAAGAAACGATGGATGGACTGTGTGATGGTTAGAAAGGGGGTGACTACCGAGATGACGACTAATGGAGAAGTATGGAAAAAAAGACTAAGAGTGTGAATAATAATATGGTTAGAAAGCGGGTGACTACTGGGGTGACGACTAATGGAGAAGTATTGAAGAAGAAAGTAAGACATAATCCTTCCAAGACATGTTGCGCTGACCCCAATTAAATGGGATAAGAGCAGAAGAATGATGATGAAATGGACAACATTAAACCACTCACGAGTGATCTAAAATTTTAGTAGGACTAAACGACACATGAAAACTTAAATTAATCCGGCCTATAAATAATATTTCCCAATTATGTTTACCGACATCATGATTTGAACCGATCCTCGTTAGTTCAGTTTTTAATTAACTGCTCCCGAGTTATTATGTGTACTTAACCGTGGCCCGTCGACGAAATTTTAATTGGCTCCGCAAATAGCTTATGTAGGCTGTTCAATCCCGAATATAGAGGGGCGATTAACTTGACATTATTCTATAGCATATTTATGTATTTTATACTAGCTTCCACCCGCGGCTTCGTTCGCGTGGCAGTCGTAAGACACCACAATATACAACTGAAATTACAGCCACATTTCCCGCCCGCGCTGTTATTTTGTTTTCTCTTAGCATTCTTTCTAATTTTTTTTCTTTTTGCGCGGCTCTGCAGGGTGATGTTTACTTTCCTCAAGAATTGGGTTATCAAAAGCGAATTTTTCAAATCCGACAAATAGTTTGTCTCTACTTTAGCGTTGTAAGATACATTATTTACAGGGACGATGACTTTAAATAATAAAAAATCCTAATCAGGGTGTCTACTCCGAAGTAGTATCGGCCGAATGTTCGGCCGTTTCCTGCTACGAAGTTACTATTTGGTTTAGTCGGTTCCGATCCTACACTCTTTCGAATATTGACTATCCGAACTTTTTTCGCATTTTTCAATAATATTCGGTTCGGCCATGTGTTCGGTCCGATCCGAACATTCGCACTTTGCAACTTCGGAGTAGACCCCCAGGTTATTTAGAAACTTGGTATAACACATACTTCCATCACAGAGGCTCGTAAATGAAAGTTAACGCAAGCTTAAACATAGTTTAGAGTAGCGAGTAGGCTAGTGGCTTGCCAGACTATTTTTCAACATATTTGCATAAGTTTCGAGCGCCCGGAATGTGCTGCTGCGGGAGTAAAATGATTAAAAGTATGCACGTGCAAATTTTTGTTATAAACCTAGCGATTACGGGAGTTTTAAGTTAAAACGCAGTAGCGGAATTTACCCTTTTTATTAAGTGGGATTTTTTAAAGGAAACCGTTGGTGATAACTATGCACAATTTGCAGTTTTTTCTGGGTTTTTATCGATAGTTTGGTGCGTTCATAACAAAACACCACGCCTGTTTTCCTGTAAGGCTTAGACAGAGGTGCACCATTACACCCAACTTCCGCCTTCCACCGTCCAAAACAGCCCTGGACAAATAACAGGCTGGCAGGGACAACGACGCGCAACCTGTTACTATGGATTCAGTGCATGACTCAGGACCGCCCTGCGTTGAAATTTCTCGTCGGTTCTTAAAAGGAAAAAATCGCGGATTCCTATAAAAATTCAATACCAACGCGGTCAAAATACATAGAAAAGCAAATTTTTTTTCAATAACCGACAAAAATTTCAACTTAGGGGGATCCAGAAGGGTAGCGGGATCGTCCGAAAGGGTTACCGCTGCCCTGGAACAGAAAGGGCTAAGGAAGGAACACGGGTGGGTTTTAGTCAGTAAGAGTCTGACACTCCCTTCCGCTCCACTCAGAGCGGGAGGGGTCATTTGATGATTTCCCATCCGAATAAAAAAAAGGTGGTTTCCAGAATCATGTACCTACCTAATCATGTAGCTTGTGCGTCGATGGCGTTGCCACCCTGTATTAGTCAGTCATCGTAAATAAATTATACTTATATTGATTTATGAGTTAGGCCCAGTAGCTGGCCAAGCCAATCGGACGCATATCTTTGTATCGCTACTAGTGTTGGAGACTGTTTAATAATGTAAACAAGCACATGAATAAATAAAAGCGATCCAACGACATTTTTCATCAAAATAATAATCTTACTAATATTATAAACGCGAAAGTTTGTATGGATTGATGGATGTTTGTTACTCTTTCACGCCAAAACTACTGAACGGATTTGGATGAAATTAGGCACACAGATAGTTTATAACCAGGATTAAAATATAGGATACTTTTTATCCCGATATTCCCACGGGATCGAAACTTATGCGGGTGAAACCGCGGGGCGCAACTAGTATTACCATAATTTTATGTTGATATTATCACAATATTGTTCTTGTAACGCGATGTATCGTTCCCTGTCTTAATATACAATCCCTTAGGCATTAATAATGCATAAAGTGTAATGGCTTATCCGAGCGTGAAGTACTAAGAAAACAAAGTTATTATGTAGCCGTTTCATCGTAATATTGTCGTGTTTATTATTGACATGAAGCTATAAAAGTACTATTCTTTCTATCCAATAGCTGTTATCTAAAGGCTATTTATTATAATGCCTAATTTTTCGTCGTATTTACATTTTTCTGTTCACCACGGTATATTAATAATAAGAAATGTTTTATTCAGTATTAAAATTTGTAAAATATTTACATATTTATTTTTTAAGGAATATAGAATCCTAGCTTCTGCTCGCGAAACTTGTCCGCGTGAAGAATATATCCTATGTATGACACTCTGCAATATTGTAGCTTCCCTGGTGAAAGAATTTTCGGGATCGGATTAGGAGTTTCAAATATTACTTCCTACATACAAACTTACTAACATACAAATTTTGGGTCTGTCCCGCACTACTAGTCCCATTGACCCAGTCCCATGATGGGACAAGTGGGATTATATGTCCCACTAGTCCCATGGGACAACTGATACTACCTCTATAAAATATTAGTATAGATTTTATAATTAAAGAAATACAAATATACTTCACCTATTTTTAAATACCTTGGTATTTACCGCTGTATTTTCATAGTTTTTTTTTGTATAAACTATACATTTAATTTTTTCTCTCTCTCTTTATTTAAGGGAACTCGGTCAACAATGACGATGTCGCCCCGTAATTCTAATTATAATATAACTCTTATGGCTAAATACATTTTATCTCTCTAAAATCTTATCAATATTACAACAATGGATTGGAAGCAGAGCCCAGCTATTGCTGGGTGGTGCTTTCTCTCAGTAAATGGCACATGTATAATGCACACAACTTCCCGGCCCCTTCCGAAAAGGAGAAGGCCAAGAAGCTGCTACATAACCCTATGTTGTACTGCGAATCCACATTTCATTCTTATAAACACCTTTTAAATAATACCTTATTTGTTTCAGTGGTAACCTAACAGTTCGCATCGTGTGGTCGTTAGTCATAGAAGTGTTTATATTCGTCTGTAACATCGTCCTTGCTATGCTCGACACCTCTGACTGGCCCGGAGGTTTCTTCTGGCTCACCATGATATCTGTTTTCTTCTTGAACGGTAAGTTTTAACATGTTTATTTTGTGTATTTCCAGTAATATGGTCCTATTGCTAACCGAATGAAAGGGTTTGATACTGGCACTTTGA
Source organism: Apamea crenata (assembly GCA_949629185.1). Lineage (NCBI taxonomy): Eukaryota > Metazoa > Arthropoda > Insecta > Lepidoptera > Noctuidae > Apamea > Apamea crenata. The sequence goes on from OX451375.1 coordinate 5,162,354, forward strand.
AAATATTTTGGGGCAACCCGTTTACCTGTCAATTCTAAACTACAGTGTTAACCTGCAGTTACGTCTGTAATCTTCCATTTTTGCACAATTTTCTTTGTGTTTAGTTCTAGTATTATTTTAGTATTTTGCATGATGCAGTTATGAATTAAAATACATGATTTTTGTATTTTAGCTATTTCCACTTCGCAACAGAGGAAGCATTAAATATGTTTCTTACTTTTTTAAGTGGGTACAGTAACGCTTTACTTATTACATGCGTGTTTATTTTTAAATTGAATTAATGTGCACTTAAGTTTAGCTACAATCTTATTATTTACTAGTAATAATGTCTTAGAATTCTGAGATAATTCATAGGTCAAATGCTATCCAAGACCTACGAATCAATTCCAAGACGTACTTATATTTTTTTGAATACCCGCGTAAAAGTGCCCGAAATTCGTTTTCAAATTTCAACAAGCACCAATACTGTTCAATCGCCCTAAACTTATCGCTCAGTAGGGTCATTGACCGAAGTTTAATCAATTATATACATTATCATGTCCCTATAGAGAGCTCAAATTTCCAAAGTTAACTCTGACAGCTAAATTGAAATGACATACATGCATTCCTTGTGTTTCAATTGTGATTGATATCAGATACCCAATGTGATTTACATTGGGTATCATTAAGCGAGTTCTATATGATCAAGCTGTTCAATATTTTCTATGAGTGTAGGCAGAGCTACGTCCTACGATCATTACATACTCCTTTTGCTACGCCGTGATTACTCATTTTATTGTTTTTTTGGAGGATTAGTTAGCTACGAGTATTATTATAATTGCGGACAAGATGTTTAGGGTTATTTTTGTTTGTACAGCTTGATTCAAACTTTATGGCGGCTCGGAACATGAGGTGAGACACTGCGCAGTATGGGTCAGCGTAGCGAGTAGCGCACTTCTGAGCCGCCATAAAGTTTGACGCGAACCATAGTGTAGTTGACTTATGGCCAGTCTCTCGAATTAAAATTATCGAAAATGTATGTGACAAATACTAAAAACTATCCCAGAGAGCTATAATGTCTGCCCCAAACCACTGTACATTCATATTTTTATTTGCTGTACCAATTTCAAATAAATACTTTTTCATTTTAAAGTCCGAAATGTTTCGTCTAAAATATATTGTAACGAATAGTAAAATGTAAGCAAATAGTTGATATTAATAAAAATAATGAGTACGTAACATAAAAAAAATCGACTTCCCATCAAATAATTCCTACTTAAATTCAAAGCTCTAATATCCATTAAAATCATTAGCCAACTCAAATAAGACATTACAGCTACATCTAATTTATATTGTTTAAATATTTTAGCTCAACTATTTACAGATCAATTGACACAGTTTCTCTTGGCTTGTGTTTAGGTCAAAACAATTTCGTTGGGCTATTTCAGTTTTAGTTCGAAACCTTTATTTCAACAGTTCCATGTAAATTGTGTAATGTGGTGGTTATCTCGTAAATATAAATAGGTACCGACATCTTAATGAGAATTCTTGGTATTGGGTTTATTATAGTATTGACTGTTTTGTATTTATTTCGATAATTAACTGCAGTATGATAATTTCTGGATCGCCACATATTATTGTTTAAAATTGCATAGTCAGTCTATAATGTTCCCAATGCTGGGACACAGGCCTCCTCTCTTCGAGAAGGAGTGGGGTGTAATCTACCACGCGGGCCCAGTGAGATTTTTGACATGTACACACGGCTACACATCAAGCTATACATTTCCAGGTTTAGCTGACCCCTCATTGTATATTAGGTTTTTCGTACAATCAGAAGTCAGCTTAAACTGGTTATGTATAGCTTGATGTGTAGCCGTGTGTACCAACCAGCACGGCCCAGGATTACGGCCCACTCCTCACCGAGAGGAGGCCTTATGATGACTATGTTATTTTTTTAATTTATTTTTTACTAGGACATCAATGGCCAGTAAAAATAAAAAAAAATAATAACCATCATCATCTGCCTAGCCTTTTTCCCAACTATGTTGGGGTCGGCTTCCAGTCTAACCGGATGCAGCTGAATACCAGTATTTTACATGAAGCGACTGCCTATCTGACCTCCACAACCCAGTTACTGGGTAATACGATACCCCTTGGTAAGACTGGTTGTCAGACTTTCGGGCTACTGACGACCCGTAACGACTGTCAAAGATCCAAAATAATAACCATTATATTATTATTTTATTAAAAATAATATTTAACTTATTCTAGCTTAGACTCTATTCGCCTAAATACAATTAAGTATCTGTTCTACAAATAGACTTTTCTACTGCTATCGGTACAATATCGACGTTTCTAAAGTGTTAAGGTCACACATTGCTCTTATCAGCAATAGCAATTCATGCTTTGTTTACATTACTGTTATCTTCTAATACTTCGTGTGTGGTCATAGCTATCATCATTATGTTTTTCAAAGGATATCTGTAGGTAATATCTGTTCTAAAAGTATCTGACGAAAGTGTAAACAAACCCTGTTCAAGTTAAATTCTTGCGCAATCACTGACTAAAGGGAATTAGTAACTAGTCATCGGTATTTAATAGGTTTTAACTTTATAAGTCAACACACTTACTAACAATTATTGTTTGAATAACTTTATTAAGGGGGATGCGCTAGGTAGCTCGCGAAACTCAAATTATATACTTAATACATTTATTAATATACTTATTTTTTTGACGGCACGGTTGGCGCAGTGGTTAAGCGATTGACTGCTGCGCTGCGTGTCGCGGGTTCGATTCCCGCACGGAACAAATATTTGTATGACCTACATGTATTTGTTCCGAGTCTGGGTGTTTTTCTATCTATAATATGTATGTATTTACAAAAAAAAATTGTATATAAGTAGTTTATCAGCCATCTTGTTACCATAACACAAGCATTAGGTTGCTTAGCTTGGGACAAATGGTGCTGTGTGAAATGTCCAGGGATATTATTATTAGGGATATTATTATTTATTGCAATTTGCAGGTCAGTGTCAGATTGTATGTTGATTAAAATATGATTTGCGACCGTAACAAATATGACAAAATTAGAATCATAGACAATTTTAATTTCACGAGATACGCTGGCGCTTCCCCCTTAAATTTAATTTGTACCTTTTGATTTTAGTTTTAACTTACGGTCCGGCGAAACCGTCGCTTCACTTATAATTATTTAACTGTTAAGATCATTCTGACTACACAAAAACATGTTCTTAGCCCTCTTTCTAACTTTTCAGGTTTCAACGCGATCTTCCAAAACTCAGTGTTTGGCGTAGCAGCCTGTCTACCTCCCAGTTATACGGGCGCTGTAATCCTAGGCAGTAACCTATGCGGCCTGCTGATCGTGGGTCTGAACTGGTTGTCGGTGTTCTTCGACAACCCGCGCACGGCCGCCATCTACTACTTCATAGGGGGCATGTTCGTGCTGCTCGTCTGTATTGACACCTACTTCGCGCTGCCGTTGAATGTAAGTATCATCTTAATATTTAATATACCGGATGACATTTTTTACTGCCTTTAATAAAATTGGGTATAATACGTGAACGGAGTAGAAGCACATGACATAGATTTTATTTATTTTGACGTGACAATGTCTAATAAATCGATGACCGCCGGCTGCATGCACGAAAAAGGATGACTCATTGTCCCGTTACGCCCATTGTCCTGTTACGCACAATGTCCCGTTACGCTCATTGTACGCTTGCGCGTTTGCAATCATTTCATCAATGTTTTGTTATGACGTTGTCACGTTAAACTATCGTCAGTAAACCAACTTTACAGACAACCAATTTCTTTTTTTATTTTTCAATGACATAAAAAAAATTGATCTAGCAATAAATACTACACATATGAAGGAAACTTTTCATACTAGAACAATAAGAACAGAAATTGTGAACAATAATATAAATCGATAAAAAGATATCGAAATTGATATCATACCAATCTTACTAAATGCACGGATTGATCTATGAATTCGTAGCGCGATCCTATACTTACTTGCAAAAACTCGTGTATGGCTTTTGTTCCACTTACCCTATACACCATATTATTTTCGAGACGTTACAAAAAAATAATCCGGTATAAATATCATTCCTACCTGGCCCTAAGTACTGCGACGCAGTATTATCTCCTGCACCTATACGGACTCCTTTCGAAGATCATACGCCGTTTTGTATTTAGAAGGAAATTCGAAAAAAGCGATCGTCTTGCGTCAATTTACTACATCTTGTAGATGGCGTCACTACTGCTACTATGTGATGTGTACTAACTGCTGACGTCGAATGGCGTCAGCAACATTTTGTCTGCCAAGTTTCATTTATGCTGATGTGACAGACAATTTCTTTCGTTTAGGTGGAGGTTATCGTTTCTCTGCCTTCCAACTAATGATCGCGAAGTATTCCTCAGTCCAAAAAAACATACATAGGTTCTTTTCCCTAGTCAGCGGGGTAATTGCGTAACCTACTATTAGTAGCAATGGGGTTCATTTTGACAGTTTAACATCATTCATTGCGTAGTTTACGTTGTTTAGCAGATAAAATTTTCGAACATATGAAGCAATGAATTAGCAATATCCTTCAAAATGATTCAGATAGAGATTGTTAGTGTGTTACGTAATTTGGGTGCTGATCGGTGCGAGGGCTCAAATGCTAAGGCTAAGTAAAAAAAAAATATTCGCTAAAAATATACTTAATGAAATAAAGAAAATCTGAATGAATTGATTCCTCAGATATTTTTATTCCCACTACGCAACAGAGGAATCATTATAGTTATGTTTCTTACGTTTTGAAGTGGGTACAATAACGCATTACTAACTAACATGCATATTTTGAAGTAAATATGTGTGCATGATGTTTTGCTACATTCTTACTACATATTATTTTATTTATAGTTTAGTTTAGTTTATGATCCTGTACGAGTCGCAATAAATACTTTTTCTTTCTTTCTTTCTTTCTTTCTTTCTTTCTTTCTTTATATAATTACTAGCTGACCCGGCAAACGTTGTTTTGCCATATATAAATTATTTCTAGCTGCCCGGCGCTACTTCGTTCGCGTGGTGTCCTACCCCCTACCCTACTCCTACCCTACTCCTACCCTACTCCTACCCTACTCCTACACTACTCCTACCCTACTCCTACCCTACTCCTACCCTACTCCTACCCTACTCCTACCCTACTCCTACCCTACTCCTACCCTACTCCTACACTACTCCTACCCTACTCCTACCCTACTCCTACCCTACTCCTACCCTACTCCTACCCTACTCCTACCCTACTCCTAGCCTACTCCTACACTACTCCTACCCTACTCCTACCCTACTCCTACCCTACTCCTACACTACTCCTACACTACCCTACCCTACTCCTACCCTACTCCTACCCTACTCCTACACTACTCCTACCCCAGGGTGGACATCCCTTATCACTTAAGGGTTTGAAAAAAAAAAAAAAATAGATAGTAGCCGATTCTCAGACTTACTGAATATGCACAAAAAATTTCATCAAAATCGGTCAAGCCGTTTCGGAGGAGTATGGCAACGAAAACTGTGATACGAGAATTTTATATGTTAGATCTATACTTGTGTGTATTAAGTACATAACTGCCCAGCACCCTAATTGCGTACCACATTTTTAATCACAATCTGAATCATAATGAAGTATGTTAGAAACATACTTCATTATGATTCAGATTGTGATCCATTGCTTCAAATTTTCGACAAAATTGTCTGCTCAACAACGTAAATAACGAAATGAATGTTGTTGAACTGTCAAAATGAAAGCAATTGCTACTGTCAATCTGTTACGCAATTACCCCGTTGAAAGGATCAAATAGTTTTATTTTGTACGCGAATAAAGTGAGGTTATAAATAAACGTTTTGTTTCTTAGCTGCCTCGTTTTGTGGCTGTAATCGCGATTACTGTGCGTCGTCCTGGATTTCTTAGTCCAGTCCTTATAAATTCAACATATCTTTTGTCTGTCTGCCCCGCTATCACACCTTCCACCATTCATTGTGTGAACCCAGTTCTTTTGAGTGAAAAATATTACTTAGACATTTTATTTCAACTGTTTATTCTGGGTATCAAACTAACAGACATGGAATTGGGCTGGACACATCTGCAACATGTCAGACGACTAATGGGCAAACTTACGACCCAATGAATCCCTCTTAATGGCAAGCGACATCGCAGGCCCAGACGGAGATGGCTCCTTCAACAAGAACTGGTCCTTAGCAGCTTTAAATAGAGAAAAATGGAAAGAGAATACACACAGGCTTTTTAGTAACAATATTATTTTTGTTTTACAGAAATTCTACCGCTACCACGATCAGATACACCAGCAACGCAACGCAGACCGGGGCAGCTCTAAGGCCGTCAACGTACCACAAACATCCCGCATCACGCTGTTCAAGCAAGCGTTCGTGCAACTGTACAACGTGTTCATCATCTTCTTCGTCACGCTGGCCGTGTTCCCCTCCGTTGTATCAGGTAAAACATAACACCATAATAGCCGGCCAGCCTAACAAGACCGTAGTGGCATGAACATTGTAACATGCGAACTAGGCATCACATCTGACGTCATTCAAAATCCTGCATCGCGCAAGCAGAGTTTACCGCGCGACTAATACTTACAGGGTAGCAGGGCATCGTGCAAGCTATAACCATGAATTTAGGACATGATTCTAGATTCTAGACCTAGGTTCTAGCATAGAAATTTTTCGGTCGGTTATGAAAAAAAAAATCTTTTGTTACATAGGAAAGTGCAATACCTACGCGATCAAAATGAATGAACAGAAAAAAAAAAATCGTCGATGTCCGTGCCACCCCTCTATGTAACGTTCCAACATCAACCGTCGGGCAGCCCTGGCTTTAATTTATTGAGGCATCCCAGGCAAGCCCGGTTAAGCAGACAACAACCTTATAGGTTAATACATAATCAGCCTATAATGTCCCCACTGCTGGGACACAGGCCTCCTCTCTGTGAGAGGGAGTGGGCCGTAATCCACCACGCGGGTCCATTGCGGGTTGGTGGATGACACATGTATTCGAATTTGTGGTTCCAGGACATACCGGTTTCTTCACGATGTTTTCCTTCACCGTTTTGAGAGCAGTGGTGATGAAATAATTTACACAAAGTAAAGTGTCTGCCTGGGTTCGGGTCCATTACCACTGGGCCACCACTGCTCCCCAATATCCTCATAGGTTGAACTGCGAGATACCTTAGCGAAAATAAAAACCATCGGGCCTTTTCTCTCCTTAAAATATGTACAAGACGACGAGGTTCTACCGAAGCCTTGTATTCGTTGTTTTCCAGCCTAATGTTTATATTAGTCGCAGGAACCCGCTAACTATACTATAATTTCCTTAATTTCCAGACGTGGCACCGAACACCGTAGGGTTTTTGGGCGAGAACTTCGTGCGTATCACTTGCTTCTTAACATTCAACCTCACCGCTACGATCGGCAACATAACGGCCAGCACGTGCCAATTCGTAAGTCACTTTTTACATTCGGCAGATTTAGATGTAATAAAATATACAGTCAAAATACTGCTTATAACGACATTGAAGGGACCGTCCCAATGTCCCTATTTACAAAAATAAAATCATTTATTATTTAATAAAAAAATATATTTTGTTTCCTTCCAGCCCGGTCCCCGTTGGCTGGTACTATTCACGACAGTGCGTCTACTCTTCATCCCGTTCTTCCTGCTGTGTAACTACAAGCCGCTGGAACGCACGTTACCTGTGTTCGTGACCAACGACTGGGTGTTCTGGATCGCGTCAGCACTGCTGGGGTGGAGCTCAGGACACGGCAGCTCGCTCGCCATGATGTATATTGGAGGGTGAGTAGCTACATAAAGGCTTCTCCCTCGTCGCAAAGTGAGACGCAAATAAGGAACAAAAACTCGAAAGGCCATGGCCTGGACCAGGGCCGGACGCGAGAGATCGCCGCCACGAGGACACGGCGGTGCTCCGCCCAAGCCGGGCAGACCTCCACCGTATGCTCCATCGTGTCCTCCGGGCGATCCACACAGTGGTGACACCCTGGCGTCTCCTCCCGCTTTATCCTGAACAGGAACCTCCCGAAACAACCGTGTCCGGTGAGGACCTGCGTCAGGCGGAAGGTGAGGGCACCGTGGCGACTCTCTCGCCACTCCTCAAAGAGGGGACTTATCGCCGCTATTGTGGCGTGCCCAACTCGCAAGGGCCTTATTACGAAACAAGGCCGGTCTAAACCTTCGAACCATTTTTGTTTTTCGAACTCTATTCTAACAATGTTAAAGTTCTTAATACATTAAATGACGTCAAACCCGAGTCGCCAAGTTTGTATTAAAAACTTGATGTAGGAATAAAGTTCAAAATGGCTTGAAAGTTTGAACTTGTACTAAAGTTAGAACTCGTTTTGTAATAAGACATTATTATAATTATGTCATTCGAGATTTGTGAGTCGATTTGAACTGATTTAAAAAAACCATGAAATGAAACCACTCTTAGTAGCTTTTCAAAATTTTTTTTTTGAAAAGCTACTAAGAGTGAAAATTAATGTAATTTCTTACTACATAGTTATAATTTTTCTATTCCCACTACGCAACAGAGGATGCATTATAGTTATGTTTCTTACTTTTTTAAGTGGGTACAATAATGCTTTACTTACAAACATACATAATTTCAAGTAAATTTGTATACACATAAGTTTTGCTACATTCTTATTATTATAAAGATGATGGCCCAGTGGTTAAGCTCTCGCCTCTTATGTACGAAGCTGTGGGTTCAAAATCCGGTCAAGTACTAACGTGAATTTCAATTCATATGTACTTTCTAAGTTTATCTTGGACCTTACTGACAATGGTGAAAGAAAACATCGTGAGGAAACCTGGACTTATAGTTAATATAAATCTGAAATTGCTAACCCGTTTTCAGCAAGCGTGTTGATTAATGCTCATGCCTTCTATGTATGAGAAGAGGCGTTTGGCCTGCAATATCATCATCTGTTTTAGCCTTTTCCCAATTATGTTAGCGTCGGCTTCTAATCTAACCGGATGCAGCTGAGTACCAGTATTTTACATGGAGCGACTGCCTATCTGACCTCCACAACCCAGTTACTGGGTAATACGATACCCCTTGGACCAACGGCTTCACGTGCTTTCCAAGGCACGGAGGGGTCTTGGTAATCGTGAGCGGTTGGTCCGTGACCAACCGCGGCAAGCGTAGCTTAACCTGATGGATCGACCCGTGCGGCTGTTATTCCTTAGCTTCAAGTCTTTTGCCCTGCAATAATAGGCTGGTATTATTAACTTGCCAAGATATTTGCCTGATCATTTCTTTAAAACACAATTACTAACTTGCCCATTCCACATTTCCAGCACGGTTGCCCCTGAGAACGCAAGCGCGGCCGGCATGCTGGGCGGCGCGGTGCTGGTGACGGGGCTGGTGACCGGCATCACCTTCACGCGGCTGTGTCCTATCATCGTCACGGCGGACTGCTGGCGGACAGCCTAGCGATCACTTCACTACGTCTCTTCGGCGTGGGACGTATTTACACGACGTTTGGGACAGTGAACTACCCGAAAGTGATGTGTTTTGATAGAAAATTAAGTGACGTTGTGAAGGAGAACGAAAAGCTTAGCGTACACCAAACGGGCCGGGTTGGGCTACATCGCAGCGAAAAAATCCGCCATCTTGTATAAAACTGCGTTGGAATCCTGTACAAAAAAGATGGGCCAGTCCGGCCCGTCTCTGGTTACTTTAGTGTTAAATAAGTGACAAGATCATCATAGAGAAAAGAGATAATACCATGGAATATATGTGACGTTAATAGTTGGCAGTCCAGTGCGAGTTCTAAGTAAGGTGCCTGGATTACAGTGATAAAAGGATTGTGACATTCGACAAAATGTGTTCTATAGCTATGAATATATTATATGCAAGTTATATCATTTTTTTGTTGTGTAGTAGGTTGTTGATTCAATAGGATATATGAGATACAGTTTGCCAAAAACTAATAGTTTTATCAGTTTGTCAGTTTTGTGCCTTTTATTTATTTGTTTGCAGTGCCGTAAGGACGATTATACCTTGCCATTGTGTGGTATTGCTGTACTGTTCTTAAGATAAAATGCATTTACTAGTACTCTCATCTCAGTAAACGTAGCAACTTAAGTTGAAACCAAATATTTCATTTGTCTCGAAGCACTCTGAACTTTAACATCTCAATTATAGTTTATTTCAAATGATCAAATATTACGAATTACAATATAAGTTATTTTGGTGCTTATTAATAGTAATATTTATTGTTTGGTCTTATTACAGTTTCACGGAAGATTATATGGACATGTATATGGGCTAATATCGTATTAGATATTATCTTATAGAGTAAGACTATTGGTTACTATCTCTTTGCCTTGAGGCTATTTTAATGACAAGTCAAAATGCAAACAAAACTCAACCTTATGACAAGTACTCAGAAGATATTTCTAGCTGATGGAATTGTAAAAATACAAGTTGAGATAAAGGCAAACAGAACTTGTGAATAAATCAGAATATTTCTATTATAATTGCTAATATATAAACATAAATACGCTATATAAAATTATATATGTAAAGTTAAAGTTTGTAAGTGCATAAAATATATTTAATAGGTAGTACAATGCCGTTGAGATGTATCGAGTTATTATATTTGTTAGTGTTACTATTATATTGTATTATTTTAGTTGCCCTGTTTGTAATGTTATGTATTTCTTACCCTTGAATATTGAGACGACAACGGACTTGCCCCTATTACATAAGAACTAATGGTTTGAAATTGTGTTTAAACTTACGGGGGATGCTATAAGGTAGCCCGCGAAATTCAAATTTTCTTACGTGACCGTGACCGTGACTTTACGTAATTATAATCATTAGAATCGGCAATACAACTACCTACTTGAGTTAGAATTGGCTTTTAATATCATGATTTCTTGAAATAGTCATTTAATAGGGTAATATGATTACCTATAATCTATAATATAAAAATGAGTCGCTGAATGTGTTGCTAAGCGCAAATCTTGAGAACAGCTGAACCGATTTCGCTAATTCTTTTTTTATAATATTCCTTGACGTACGAGGATGGTTCTTACGGAAAAAAAATGTAAGAAAGTTGCTTCACGCGGACGAAGTCGCGGGCAGAAGCTAGTTCATTAAATAAATATTTTTCACGGCTGCGAATCACATTTAGATCAACATACAACCTGATACTGACCTGCAAAAAAACGCAAGAAAATTTGAATTTCGCAAGCTGCTCTGACACCCTCCTAGAGTCAAGGGTAAAGAAGTAATGTGTTCTTTTACTTTACGTGACTAAATACTAATCCAAAGTGCTTGTAAAATTTTGACTAAAATTAAGTTAAGTAGTGATTTGTTCCAACATTGATGTTTTTTGTCTTTGCACAAAATTTCTAAAGAAGATGCAGTGGATGACTTTTGTATTATAATGAAATAGTTGGTTGTTGTTCCTTGTGCCTGTAATTATTATAAAAAAGAGATCAAACGTCATTTTTATACCTTTTTTTTTGGAAGTGTGTGTAAAGTTATAGGTAGTAGATTTTCTGCTAAAAGTTCCTCATTTGAGAGAATAATCGTAATTGTGGTTATTTTTGCAAAATGTCATTCACATATTTATTGTAGGTAAATCCTAACATTATTATTATGTATGTTTTACAGACTGAAACACTAACAATCATTTGATTTTAGATAATTATAAGACTCCTAGCTAATCATGGTTTTTCAACAATGCTAGGTTTTTATGAGAGTGAGGCATTCGACAAGTTATAAGTTATTTGTACTGCGTAAAATAGTAACAATAAGTATCTTTTACGCGATAAATATGACTAGGAGTTGTAGTAGTAACTAGGAAACTTTTTAAAGACTCGACTCTGATATTATTTTTAATTTTTTGTGTTCATTATTGCAAGCCAAATAATTAATCGTCTAAAGTAGAACAAAACGCTTCTAGCCAAACTCTATGGTCGCTCAGAACTTAAAGGTGTCTTATAGTAACCAATCAGAACTGAGTGATATGGCTACCATACATGATACTACCTCTAGATCCGTTGTATCTCACAAAAGTCCTAGATGATACGGCCTCCAGATCAGTCCTACGCCGGCCGAAACGATTACTACTTGAAGCAAATAAGGCCTCGGTGTCTTAGTCGGCGGGCGCGGGGAGCGGCGCGGCCACGCAGAGCCGGTCTCGAAGCCAGCGCGCAGATCGCGCGGCGATAGAGCGGCGTAGTGTTTTATATTTCTTCCCATAATTGGGTAATTACCCTCCTATTTTTATGGTTTACATCTTTGTTGTTCCATATTGGTGTCCCATCAAAAATCTACTACAATGTCTATCTATCTAATAAATCTACTACGTCAGTGCAGACGCGCGCGCACCGCTCGTGCTCGCTCCACACTTCCATATCTATGTCTGCACAGCCCCGCGCCCGCCGACTTCGTGTACGTAGCCTTATGGCCAGCGCCCACTGGCGGCAAGGCATGGCAAGGGATTTTTTGCGACTAATAGAAAATATAACTTAAAAGTATGACAATAAAATTGAAATTTCATCGACAGCAATGATGCCGCAGTATCCTTCGGCATGCCGCGACGTCCTTTGACCTCATCATTGGAATTTCAATTTTATTGTCATACATTTAAGTTATATTTCTATTCGTCGCATAAAAATCCCTTGCCGTGCCGGCCCCCAGTGGGCGCCGGCCCTTACAGTCTCATCTCTTGGTATATTTGCTCGTATTCAGTCAGATCGGAAATACACAGGTTAGTCAGTGCAAATTCGGCTGTTCCCATGTATGAACGAAAAGACGCGGTTATATCCAGAGCGACCATAAAATTTGGCTCGAGTTATACCTGGTTTTTTGTTTTCAATCCCTAGCATGACAGTGTTAGTCCTATTTATTTGAAAGTAAAATGTTATTTTTTAAATTTTACGTTTTTTATTTTTGTTTTCACCTCATACCTTTTAAATAGTAAACGTATATGAAATACTCAACATAATATCGTTAAGTAGAAGTAGTAATGAATGGTTATGTCGAGCATTTGTCGAATAACATTAGTAAGCTGTGTATCAAATGTCGAAATATTATTTTACAAAATATATCTGTATTTATCAAAACCAATTTATAAAAATAAAAAAAAATAGGCACAATCATTTTATTATAAAAAAGTAAAGTCATGCTTCCATTTAGAAATAATTAAGTGCCAATAATCCGATTTCCATAACTGCTGTGTTTGATACACAGATTATTAAGTTCACCTATAGTAAGTACAAATAAAGAAATATTAATTTATCAACCAAGAAGGACGACAATTTTGGTTCAGATACGGCTCTTCGTACACAAGGCGATGCAAGTTATCATTACTTCTATTATTTTAATTGTCTTAGCGACAACTTCAGTACATAAGCTAACTATGCGACGGTTTTCAATTTCATGCACACGCATAAGATTGTTAAGCTTAGAATTCTATTGAAAAAAATACTAGTTTCCCTCGATGCGGTTATTTGCATCACTTGCGGGGACCGCATGCGGTAAAAAAATCGTGAAAACGCGGAATAATTTTGTACTGTTGATTCGCTTTTTAATGGCTCTGTGCAGATTTTATATGATTTTGAATAATCAATTTTATCTTCAGTATCATAAAGTGCAAAGTTAAAGAAACTTTGACAACTCTTGGTTTGCACAGAGCCAGTCGTCGAGTGATGGAGATTGCATTGCATAGCATTGTGTAATGAAGAAGCAACGCTTAGATTGGTGTTGTATACCCTGATGGTGCCTTATACATCTTCCATTGGTTTCGAACACTGCGTAGAATAAGTGGAGATTATTAATTTGCCTACAAAAGCAGGAATATTTATTTATGAAACAAGGAATTGTATTGTTAGTGAGCTAAAGTCCAGTTTATCATACCTATGTATCATGAAAATATTATTGTAATAATGCTGTCATTATCCAATTGTGGTGTAACTGGCAGCTGAAATAGATTGAGGGCCAGTTCTTCGATCTTCAGGTAACTGAGGGATAAAAATTGCGGTTTGACAGCTTTTGTAAAGAAAACATGTACCGTACCACTGTATTTATTTTTCAGACAATAGTTATCTAGCATAATAGCTAAAGATAAATTATTATTATTATTATAATCAGCCTGTAATGTTCCTATTGCTGGGATACAGGTCTCCTCTCTGTGAGAGGGAGTGGGCCATAATACACCACGCGGGCCCAGTGCGGGTTGGTAGATGTCACATGTTTCTGAATTTTTGGTTCTAGGATATGCTGGTTTACTCATGATGTTTCCTTCACCGTTTTGAAAGCTCCACAGCTTTCAAAACGGTGAAGGAAACATCATAATCGACGACGAAACAATCTACTCAAAGAAAAGCATCTGTGAGGAACCTGCGATCTAATTATAATTCGTACTACTGATCAAAAGATATCTGATGATTGAAAAACCAGCCCTTAGAATATTAATTTCACGGAGTTATAGTCAAAACCAGAGGTAAATCAAGATTGTTTTATGTTTCAAAAGTTTAAAGACTAAAGTATTGTTTGCTGGTGATTCGACAGCATTATTACTGTAAGTAGGTACCTATTGTTTCAAAATAATCTGATGACAATAAAGGGGATTATTGAAAATTGCCATAAATATAGAGTTAGGAAAAAGTTACCAGAGAAATATTTAATAGTACTAAAAGACATATACATTATACCTATTATTATTAAACGTTAGAGCTGATTTCATCACTTCTGTATAGGCATAAAAGTATGTTATTAGTAAATATATACACTATGTAACAAAAACCCTGTTGTTCCAAGTAGGGACGTTTTCAGAATCGATATCCGATGGTAATTACGTAAGTCAATTAAAAAAATATTGAAAAAAAAAAAATCAAAATTAATATTTTATAATAAATATTTGAAAAGTAACACTGATTGCTCACCCCTGCAAAGAGAAATAGGTAGCAACCGGTCGCTTTGTCGCCGCCCGCCGCGCCGCACACTACCGTACTACACTAAGGTCATGAACTCGTCACGTGTCGTTCACATCACTCAGCTGTTTGACTGATAGATAACACTTTGGGAACGTTAGTTTGAATTTTTCAAAAAGTTGCCTTATCAAGTTTGACGATTGATAATTACAATAAACACATAACCAGGCCTCCGTCACTCCATGTACTTGCACGTTATAATTACCTACCGCCCGGCCGAGCGGTCCGGGCCGTTTGCGGCCCAAATTCAGTGCTGTGGGATCGCGCCAAAGAGTATAATAATAATACGGGAATCGCGCGGTGTGAAGCAATCACAACTGTACGTTTGAGTATTTAGGCACATTTTAGCATGCAGCGGTTGCTGACGAGACGGAGTAGGCTTTTATAGCAGTAGTTAATTTTCTACTAAGTGAAGTATCTGTTACGTAGTAACTATTTAGTCATTTGTGGACATAACTAACACTTTAAAATTAATTTGTTTACCCACAAAGCACGTACTTCCGTAGGGTCTTCTTCAAACATCACGAGGATTTCTTCCTCAATGTCATGGTCTCGAGTCCTCGGTTATCCTGCGATACGATGTTGGTCTCGACCGTGCACAGACCCAATGTTGAACGTCCGTATGTGGAGACGTTGGGAAGCCATAGTCGACGCAAAGTTATGTTCCTTGGAGTTGCGAAACGTTCTTGCTACACTACAATATTCCTCATTTGAATAAGACATTTTGGAAAAAACGCACACACAGAATTCACTCACAAAATCACAATAATTTGGTTCTTTTTCTGTCAACGTACGATACATCCGTCCGGACGTAAGTTGCGCGGGCGACTGAGGGACAGTGAGGGGGACAATCGGCTAGTGGCGGTCGTACTCAAAGGGAGTTTGTGCGTGCCGCCTGCTTTGTGTTTTGGCGGTTGGCGCCAACCTGTCTAGCTATCGCGAATCAAAGGGGCCGCCGCCGGCGGCGGCAATCTTTATCGACCGTAGGCATCCATTAGTACTTGTAAATTCAGATGTTATAAACATTTTGTAACAATGCATCGAATTTAAAAACTATCTGATTATGGACAATGTTCGGCCACCATTGTTTTTTTTTTAATTATAACTTCAATAATGGTAAGCCTATAGGTATATATATACGCTCCTACAAGGAACAACAGGGTTTTTGTTACATAGTGTATACACCACATGAGATGGATACAGTCAACCGCACATCCAAGGCCAATTCCCGTAAATAAAAACTTTCAAAATCTAGTCGCAATGTCATTTCGGCAACAATCAATGTCAAAAATCTAGGGAAATTAAAAGTGTTTTTGACAGATTGAGACAGAACAGAAGAGACTGAACGTTCATAAAATTACGAGAATTGCCCTTCAGTGGTAACAATTAGACATTGACAGAGCCTATAATTATGGCTTAACTCTTAGCAGTAAGGGCGATTTTCGTAGTAGAGAAGTATGGATGAAAAAGACGTGTTGCGCCGACCCAAAATAAATTGGGATAAAAGCAGGAATGGTGATGAGGAAGTGTTACCACTTATGTACGGTGGAGTGTACCTACCTACTGAAAACGTCTTCTTTTGCCTATATTGATAAATATGACACCGAGGTGGTGAATTTAATTTAAAATTGCTTTAAATCTTGCACTTGTATTACTTCCACTATCACTTTCCATCTTCAAGAACACCCTCTTCTTATCACTATTACTAATCTTTATAGGTACCTGTTTAGAAATATTAACATCCGACTTTATGCAAGATAGCTCGTTTCTCAAGATACCTCTAAACTCTACTTATAAAGTATTTTAAACATAATTATAACATAAAGTTATACATTTTTTTTAGTTGTATATTTTCTTGCATTGACTCGACTTATAAATTTTTTAATGCATCATCCAGGCCAGGTATTGACACAATTCCAGGTACTCAGGACAGGTGCTGAATGAAGCAGAAAATGCTTAAAAGACCTTGTAAAATTGTTAGAATGTGGGCTGTCACCTGTCGGTTTTATTAAATGGGCCCTAGAAGTCAAAAGTCGATCGATACTAAAGTCCTTGTGAAAGGACTGTACCGGGAGAGATGTCAGGAAAAATTGAACCAATGAGATAACCACCACCTGAGTGACCTGATTGATACAAGCCAGGCGATCAGTTTGGAATTTACTTTAAAACCCTTGTATTGTGATTGAAATTTTACGCAATTAGGATACAGGTGGTGGACATCAAATTGGGAAGTAGTCCGGCTCGACATGAGTATCTTGACGCTCCTTGATCAGCTTGGCCAATCTATGTCAAAGCATATTCGTAGTAGATACTGTTGAATTTGAAGTTAATAATTATGATTTATTTATTTAAATAAATAAACAATCGATTGATTTAAATAAATAAATGATCGATTGATTTAAATAAATAAATGATTGATTGATTTATACAAATAAATAAATCATTTATTTAATTAAATAGATCATATTATAAACTTGTCTTTTTAATAAGCTATGTCAAGCATAGTGTTGAATTTAAAGTTGAAGATATGATGACGCACAATGAAGCGCACAATATGTTGATATTTTACCTATGTTTTGTTCATTGGGTACTATTCGTTTCTCATATCTACATAGCTAGATAATTATGTATGTCAAAATAAACTTTGTACCTATCTAAGTAACGTATTAATTTTACTTGTTATTTGGCGGACTTCAAGGCTGCCTATAGACAATATTAACAGTAAAAAAGGGTTTTTTCTTTTTTTAGCCAAATACCGCAAATATGAAGTAAAATTACTTATAACAAATATAAATATAATACTTGCGTAAATACAGAATGGCGATGAGGAACGACTTATCCTGCAATGATCCTACTCCTACATGATGCTCTATGAACATTCACAAAAAAAAACTATTAATATTCTAGTCGCGGTACCTTTTTTTAATATTTAACAAAGTCATAAAAGCTAAGAGAGAGCCGGGCAACGTTTCTGAATTAATGGTCTGTCGGCGTCGGTGTCGGCGGCAACCGCGTTGATAATGATTTTAATATACATACCTACATAATTATAATATATCCACTTGTATTAACTGCTGTACCAGTGCGATTCTGTAACCATCTCACCGTGAAAACTTAGGTGAAGTGAGCGTGGAGTGAGCTGTCATTTCAAATAATGCTAGGGATTGACACTACTGACTGTTGTCAGTAGTGTGAATCCCTAGCATTATTTGTAACATCAAGCTCAGTTCACTTGAGTTTTCACGGTGAGATTTTTCCAGAATCAACCGGCTGTTTAATGTGAGAACCTCGTCGCCATTCTGTAGGTACCTATATGTATGAAAACTAAGTACCTATATATCTATTCAAATCTTCTCTCCTATGGCTGTTCACTTTATAAAGAGGTATGAAGCACTCCTTAGTCGAAGGCTGTGAAATAATAGCTTTAACCTACCCATTGTAGATATCACAAGCACTTCAGCCAGTCTGTTCTGCAAAAATCTTCTAAAATATCTGAAAACTTAGGTGAAGTGAGCTGTCACTAGTGTCAATCTCTAGCATGTCACAGCTCACTTCAACTCAGTTTTCACAGTGAAACTTTTACAGAATAGATCAGCAGTTCTGTTCAGATGAAAAAAATAAGCTCTCTTCAGTGCACGTTAAAAAATCGCCAGTGTTTAGACACTGGCGATTTTTTAACGTGCACTGGAGTTTTAACTCTCTGTGTCAAGCTGAGTATTGAAAATCCAACGGAGTGCATGCCAGCAGCGCATCAAAACCGGACTTTCGGGCTCTCGGATTTTCAACTCTTGGCGCTGAAAAAATCACCCGTGTTAACGAGAGTTTATGTACATGTATTTTTCCTATTATTTTAGTATTTATTAATTGTACAGTCAACGAACAAGATAAGTGTATACAGAAGGCGTAAAAAATACAATTAATATTGCAATCATTCCAAACTATTAAGCTGACTGTACATTTTAATAAAAATGAAACCGTAGGGTAGGAAGGATGTGTATAAAAGTAAAAATAATGCCTTCATATTATGTAAGTTTAATTTTTCATCTGAACAGTTAATTTTCCTATCTTCATCTTTCACCTGTTTTATGAGTACAAAAATCTTTTATTTTTTATTTATTCGATTAGATATGTAGTACTTTTTACCCTTCAAATAAGGTAAAAACCTTATTTACCTATTGTATGTAGTGTTCTTGTATATATCTAGTGCATTTGTACTGTGTTTATATACCCACTGTAGTATATGCACAACCATTTCTTAAACTTTCTTACCTACTTGTGAGCGCCATTTCTAGTGGAAAACTAAAGACGAATTTTCCCAATGAAACTAAACGCGATCACGACCCGTATTTTGAATTATTCATGCCATCATGATTCCAGACCGAAAAAGGGATGGTGCTATCGGTCATGTATAGCTCCGTCTATCTCTTACACTGGAATCATGATGGCATTAAACCGTCATAATACGGCACCTGCACATGACAAGCCGCGTTCAAGGGCTGTCAGTGTGAATATTCCAAAACAATGAATGACGTTGACAGCTCTTGATCGCAGTTTACTTAGATGCTGATACCGTTCAGTTTCAGTGGTGGAATTCGCCCTAATTTTTTTGCAAGTTAGAGTGTAGTAAATACCTACTTGTTTTTCAGGAAAACTTTGTACAGTCCTTTCACAGATTTTACTTCTGACAGCAGCCACCCAACTACGACCTTATTATAACAAGGATAAAGGTCACTTTGATTTTAACAGTGATGCCTATTCAGACGTAAAATTGCTGTGAAAGAACTACAAGCTTATTGCTGACACGAAGGCGAAAAAAGTATTTATTATACTCAAACTTAATATGTACAGACAGGGAAATCGATTGTTTATCAAATCGACTGACGTGCCACAACTTCAATTTACCTTGATAAAGCCGTTTTTTATACTGGGTGGCAGGGAACATCGACGCGCTAGCTGTAACCATTTATTCAGCACATGATTCTGAACTACGCTGCATTAAAAATTTTAGGCGAATATTAAAAAAAAATGCCGTATCGTGGAATAGTGCAATATAAATATATATAATAACTTTATTTCGGGTGGCATAGACCCATAGAAACCTTAACCTAGTACACTTTACATAAAAAATACCTACGCGGTCAAAATTTATGGAACAGCTAATTTCTGTCAAAGAATGAGAGTTGTGTTTCGAATTGAATAAAGGTACGGCCAATTGAAGTGGGTCACTTTGCTAAACAATTAATTTCTCTGACTTTGCGTTACTATATCCATTTTCTATTTAGAAAAAAAAAAAATTGTTATACCTAATACAACAAAAAAAAAACCTCATTTCAGAATCTAATCTTTTATATCAATATAATATTTAGATTCCCTAAAGAAAAAAATATGAATTTATCGTATGTTCTAGTAACTGATACCATACCTTTGTGACAATAATAATGAACTTACTAACTTCTTTGTAACCATACCTACCTATTTTTCCACTTTTCCACACATTTGTGTACTGAAATTAGTACTGAATTTATATGAAAACCTTTCACTTCCATTCTCCACCTGATATTGTGCTAATCGAGTTAAAATGAATAAAATAAAGAAAAATGATTATTGACTACGTCTTTCATTGCTTAGACACCATTCTTTTCTATTTTGAAGATGAATTTTATTTTTGGGCCATAAGCCGTTTGTAAAAAACCACCTTACAACTTTAAAACTGTAACTCCTCAAGCAATAGGATTTCTGAATTATCACCGGGCTTACTATTTCGTTAGGCGTGCCTCAAGTAACTGTTTTAGGTCCCATAAGAATTCAGTACCTAACTAAAAATTTTAAGTGTTCCGTTTTTGCCATTTGGCTACGGAAACCCTAAAAAGTAGGAGTACATACCCGTCTAAGATATTAAAGAAAAAGATGGTAATAAAATGGGATCAAAATAGATACAGCATTTCACCCGGTAAGCTAAAATAAAATAAAATATACACAAAATATACATAAAATATTCTCCTTGTAAGTTGGCCGTAGCGGAACAGGGGATATAAATCTGTTTGCAGCCCGATAATGTATCCTAGCTCTTTACATAAGCGAAAGTTCCAACTGCTAAGTACGGCTAAGCGTTGACTTGCGATCAATGCGATCATCCTGTTGACTGTGGTGAACTCACTCCTACTACAACGTAGTAAGTAGAAGGCGTAGTAAGTAAAACAACAGTCCGGCCGTCGTGAGAATGCGTTCCTAACACCTGTCAGTGCGACAATTCTAGTACCTAATAAGGATCAAATTCGCAAAACACTTATTCGTCTGTTTAACAATGATAGGTGTCAGGATTGCAATCTCTCATCGGCCGCACTGTAAATTGGAAAGGTTTGTGTTCAAACACTCGCGTTTGACGAATATCGGATGTTATGCGTTGGTCGATAATAATGCACACGTACAATGCTTAGAAGTAAGAAGTAACCTATACACTCGAGTTGAAAGGACTCCCGTAAATGTCAATGAAATGATGATAGATATTTATCATACTAGCGAAGTTGATAAGGCAACAAGACGTCATTCGCAAATGTTTGACCTGCGGGGTAATTGTGTAACACATAACAGTACCAAATGGCTGTCATTTAGACAGTTCAACAACATTCATTACGTTATTTACGTCGTTGAGCAGATTTTTTTTCGAACATGTGAAACAATGGATTAACAATACTTATACATCAAAATTATTCAAGTTGTGATTGATAGTGGGTTACGCAATTAGATTGCTGGAGCGCTAAAGAGAAACCACTCCATCAAGTTGTCTAATTATCTTGGTCGGCTATTACTCACATTGATGTCCTATAACTTTTCTATTATACTCGTAGGCTCCATAAAACACATACCTACCTATTTGGCCAAATATGTCAGCTGTCCCAAATACGGTGGTCGATTGACCTGCCCATCATAAGCATGTCAGGAAAAGCAGGGCAACAATATTGTATTGTTTATTTTAATGGCTGTTGGTGAAAGTTTATAGGAATGCAGTTCACATTCTTATAGCTACATGGGGCTAACGCTATTAATGCCCTAGGGAATTTTTATGGGCCAATAAGCTTTTTTTCCCTTGCCTTTTTTGAAAATATGACCCGGAAATTGGGACTTCCCCTTATAAGATTATGAATGTTTTAGGCTTTGTTCTTTGTGGGTAATAAAGTAGGGGTTGTAAAATAATTAACCATTAATAAAACGACAGTTGCTTTATTGTTTCTCAATAAATAATAATAAATTAATCTCGTCAATAAATAACTCTTCTAGACCCTAGCCGTTTCATTGGTGCGTGCGTCAAAACACTATGTACATTGCGTTTCCCGTGCGTATTTACATGAGGTAGTTATCGTTTAGTGGTCGGCTGAAGATGATGATGCTGATGGGGAGACTGAGGACACGCTGGAGTAGCTCGGAGACTGGTTTGAGGCAGCTGACGGGCTGGAGTCACCAGGGTAGTATGAGCTGTAGGCGAGCTGCGAAGGGTCCCACACTCTGGCGTAAGGACCACTGCTAGCTGGCTCCCAAGCAGGGCTGTACGAGTCTTGGGGTGCGGAAGGTCCAGGGGTTGAGGGAGGTCCGTATTGATTGGCCGGGGGACCGTATTGGGGTGCGGGAGGGGCGGCTTCTGTAGGCGGCATCATCATCATGGGCATGGCTGGCAACAAAAAGGAAAAAATGTTATTATCTTCGAAATTCAAATGTTGGTAAAAGACTAGAATATCATTCTGCGATATCTAACCTCCTTTCTTCATGATCAAGTTGTAGATCAGGAATCCGAGGACGAGAGTGATGGCCAGTTTGCTGAGGATCAGGGCCTTCATGGACTTGATGCCGATGATGGCGACGAGGATGGGCATCAGAGCCTTCATCTTCAGCTTCAGCAGCAGCAGGACGGGGAGCAGGAGCTTCTTCTTCAAGATGCCACGAGCTGGAAGAAAAATTGTATTAATTTCGACGTGTAATCTTTATGCTCTTAAGTTTATGTTGGTTGATTTCGTTACCTTCGCCGTTTTCACTGTCAGACTCCGGGAATTCCACATCCAAACCCCTGTCAGCTCTGTAAGACACCTCAGCGCTGTCAAAGAGGAACTCAGGCAGCTGGAACCTGACTTCATTGTTGCTCAGGTACCGGCCAACACGGTCGAAGATCACTTTGTCGATGTTCTTGTCGTCGAAAGCCCTTGCAGATTCAGAGCTCACTCCAAGTTTGGTGTCCAGGAACGAGAGCACTTTCACTTTGAGACAAGACATCGGGGCTTCAGCTTCGAAACAATCACTGATTACACTCTGGAGCAACTCATCACTTGATCCTAACCGTGCCGTTTGAATCTCATTGTCCTTGATGCTGTAACCGCGAACGATGGCGACGGAAGCTAGGAGTAAACACAAACACTTCATTTTGTTATTTTTTTATCACTTTGTCATTAGATTTGATTAATTAGACGTTCTGCCCGTCCGGATAATGGAGCAACAATGATTTAATTTTTCAATGGGCTTGGTTTTTATACTGTGATCCTTTGGGCGGCAAGGCACGCGGTCTTGGCGCGTGCGCTGAATGTCAATCGCTTTCATACTTGGCAAACTATTTATTTTCATTTAAAGAAAGTCCTGGTGGTGAGAGTGATGTATTTTGGTGATGATATTACAAATATTAATAACTATATTTCTTGGAAGCTTTATGATCACGTTCGGTAATTTCAGGAACTTTTCAGGAGGTGGTTAATTTAACGTTATATAAGATCAATCAATTGCAGTAATTTGAACAAGTTTTAATTGCTATACGGGGTGGCAGGGACATCGACCTGAAAACGGTAACCATGAATTCAGCACAAATGATTCTCAACCCCCAGAGTAGAAATTTTTCGTAGATTATCAAAAAAAAAAACAAAAACAACTGTTTCATAGAAAACTGCAGTACTTACGCGGTCAAAATGTGTTCGTTTTTTTTATAACTGACCAAAAATTTCAACACAGGATTCAGAATCATGTAGATACTGAATCCATGGTTGCGCGTCGATGTTCCTGCCGCCCTATGTTTTAGGTTTATTCTGCATTCATTCTTATATCAATGCACTCTTTTGACTTACAAATTCAATATAAATTAACATAACATCACGCCTTTAATTCTCCGAAGGGTTAGACAGAGGTATACCTTAGCATGTACACCCACATGTCCCCAGTTATGTTTTAGTCCCATGTAATGGGGCTAAATCAACCGGGCATAAATTCTAACTCAGGGTTGCTACTGAGTAATTCAATATTGGCGCAGTGGTTAAGCGATTGACTACAGCGCTGCGTGTCGCGGGTTCGATTCCCGCACGGAACAAATATTGGTATGAACTACAATTAGTTGTTCCGGGTCTGGCTGTTTGTGTATGTCAGTTTATAAATGTCTGTAAACGCACCCACGACATAGGAGAAATTCCTAGTGTGGGGCAACGTTTAAAAAAAAAAAAAAAGGGAGAGAGAGCAGAGAGCTGTGGATTTTGTGAATATTAAATAAATAAAAAATAAAAAAAAAATTGCTTAGAAAATAGCAATCCTTTGTTGCTTTATCCCCGTTTTGCTCTATAAGACAGACGTTAGGTAATAAATAACTCATTTTAAAACTCAAGCGCGAACTTTTCGATGTTTTATCTCTAGTTTTACGCTTTGGAAGTAAGCGTAAACAAACATGATTCTTACTACTCTTTACTAACTGTTATGTGGATATAACCTTTCTAGTCACGTCCAATTTACTACAGATTTTTACGTAATGTTAGGGAATACTATAGTGGCCTATTGCAGGTTTGTGAGCATTAGTAAATCGCTACAATCAATATTCATTTGGTGTTTTGTGCTATATTTTGGCGGATAGTAGTTCCAGGAATCGCCACAGGACCTAGGCAAGTGATAATCACGTTCAACTTTCAACAGTATTGGCATAAGGCTTTTGGTAGCTTATGTCAAACAAATGCCTACCTACATCTTTCACTTTTCCAACAACATTGTCGGTGATAGAATGTCACCTGCCTAGCTCCTGCCTAGATGATCAGAGTAGTTCTGCCTGCCCTTATCCATACCATTCCTTATTGGTGTTATCCCAAAGGACACTATAGTAGGCAACCGTTTCGGTTGCCGACTATACTATCGAAATTGCAGCAGGAGCCGGGACTAAGATCCTCAAAACGATGGTCAGAAATCATCGTATAATCCTGGTACGACAATATTACCGAGTCTGGCTCAGAAGCTACATAACAGCTAAGTGCCTGAAACGACCAAGGACTTAACATTTATACCCAAATTATTATTTATTGGATGGTATTAATTAGGTATGCAACTGGTAGTGAACTCCTTGATAGTGACTTCGTCTGAGTCTATAACAAAGTCATACGTATTGCTGCTGGTTCTGTTTGGTTCCAGTAAAATTACATGTACCTTATTCCTTTTAGGGTGGTCGCATTGTATTGGCATATGCTTATAAATAGTGACTAACACAATATTAGCAACATCATAGTTAAATTATTATTAACCCTTTCACTCGGTCTTCTTGCAAATTGCCTTACAATACCACAGTGTCACCTTCCATTCATCAGGGAATACGTAGATCTAGTCCAAGACTATAGAGATAAGGAGAGCGTTGAGTACGTTCTGCATAATGCACCCTCGGTAGAGTTGTCAGGAATGGTTGACGTCTTCTCAAACTTTTGAGGTAATTGTGCAGAATTTGCCATTTACAAACATACTTACATTTGGATAGGTCACTATGTGCTATCACCTATCCAAATGCTATGAGGATGTGTGTAAGTGGCAGCTTCTGCACCTTAGCAGATAGTCATCATCATCATTTCAGCCCAGAATGATCCACTGCTGGGTATAGGGCACCTCTTTCTTCAGCCATACTTCCTTGTTTCGTGCGTCTCTCATCCCGGTGTTTCCCGCGACTTTGACGATATCGGCGACCCAGCGCGCTAGTGCAGATGGTGCAGGTAGTGTTATCATTTATCCAAATGGATGTTTGTAAGCGACCTTAGGCGTGGAGTTATGCTATAGTCATCCGCTCCTTATCAGTTAAAACACGACGTTGCTATTTTAATGAATTCCACTAGACTTTGCTTTGATACCGGCAGTTATGTGGAAACAATACCAATCAGTGTCCGAAAACAATCGAATATGTAAAGCGGAATTCTTTCTTCAACACTTCACGAAGATATACGTAACACCGTCGAAACATGTCCGAAGTCTTTAACCTTCTTGTTGAATTGTTGGGCATAGTATCTGGCCAGACGTGCCACACCGCTGTGCCAAAAATATGGCCCGGTAGTTTTCCACAAAGTAAAGCGCTTGTCTGGGTTTAAACCTACGACCTACAACTCGTAAATCGCGGCCGTTACCACTGGGCCACACTGCTCGGCCTGGCAGTTGCTAGTGTGAAATTGTGAATGGTTCAATTGATTACAGTTCTGCTGAAAGTTACACAGCCCAAGCTCCCAATGTTGGGACTCTTTTTGCAAACTCAAAACATTTATTCAAATAAACCAATTACAGGCAGTTTTGAATTATCAAGGGGTCGGTCAGTCAGAAAGATGAAGATAGTTGCCCATTCCAAAGCGTAGTAGGTTCCTGTGGAGAAGAACGAGCAAGAAACTCCACGGACACTCTACTTCTGCCAATCTTCAAAGCCGCGTTCCTATGCCAGCCAGTCCCTTATCTAGGTTCTGGTTTAGGCAGTCGTGTGGCTGCGGTACTATGAGTTTATTTATTTAGGATCTCAAAGATAAATTGCGTGTGAGTGACATTAATTGGGGCCTAAGTGACGTGATATGGTCAGTTTGGCCACGTAATGTTCGCGACACCCGTGGACGTGACAGAACGCGTTGAGTATTTTTAATGTTATTTAGCAGTTGCCTATAATCTACATGTGTAATACCAGAGGAATCGCAGATGCATTGCCATCCCGGACATAAAGCTGAAAATCTCATATGCCTCTAACAAATTTCTCCGGATGAGCTCCTCCACAAAGTGCTCTTTAAATTACTTCTTCATAATGTGATTGTACTACACTTCTTTCTTCAATTCTTCATACAATTTGAACCCAGCCATATTTTTGCCACTGTCGTGTGTATTTAAACATAGATTCTGTTTCTTGCAAGTTTGTCACGTCAGTAAAGTTAGTATAAAATTGAGGGTATTATCGGAGGAAACCAGCATGTCCTAGAACCAAAAATTCGAAGACATGTGACATCTACCAACTCGCGGCCCACTCCCTCTCATTATGAGGAGGCCTGTGTCTCAGCAGTGGGAACATTATAGGCCGATTATGCTTATGCTTGAGGGTATGACCAATGTTTAATTAATTATTAATATTAATAAATCCTCATCCTCATGAATTTACAATTTCCAATCACAAACTCTATTTACACCACCTTACACCATCTTACATAGGTTACATAAAAAGCTCATACATAGTTTTACTAACAAAAGTGAAACTGCTCCGATTTAGCAAAATGTTCGCGCACATCTTCATTATGCAATAAGGGTTGGACATCGCGAATGCAACTCGTGCGCGCATTAGCATAGCCTGCCATGTCCGGATTGTGAAATTGCTGTTTCACTTCCGTTCTTATAATGTTCGGCTATAAATCTGTGGACTTGTGCCGTTTTATTGACAGTTTTATGGAGGTTGTTGTGTGGTATAATGGGTCAATAAGCTAATCCTGATTCATCATAATCCTGTTGGTGGCCTTATCCTAATTTATTTCAGGTTCACGCAGCAGGTCTTCTATTTCCATACCTACAGCCATCATTGCAGTATTCAGCCCTATTTTAGCCCTAACTCAGTCCGTCCATCGTTTCTTTGGTCTTCTCCGACTCTTCTTCGCTTTCATACTCAAAACTGGCCAATTTATGTAAATGGCATGGCATTTGTGTCAATTACCCTGAAAAGCTAACTCCCAACATAAAAATAAAACTGAAAACAATTAACAGTTATTTTTAGCACAACTTACACTTCTTTAATTTGCAATAAGAAAGTAAGTAAACAATTTATGCCGTCCGTATTAGGTAACAGTCATACACATAACAATATCCACTTACAAACATTGCGTTCGTGACAGACATACAAACAGGCCCGAAACCTCATCATCTACTTCTACATACAAATAGACAAATTAACCTTTGCCATCGCAGAAACTATATCCTCGCAACTTTGAACCTTATTCCGTTGATATACTGAAAATATTGAACCTTTTTCTAGAATTTGGGTTTGTCAGGAGCGTTCGGTAAGGTGTGTATGCAATAAGGACCTAAAAATAGTTGAGCTATGGTTTTGAATCCGTGCTAATGTGTGCCCAGTAGGTCAGCGGGGTAAAGCAGGTATGCCAGCAACGGCCTGCCGCATCCTGCGTGAGGGTGGTGCATTATAATGAGGAGTGCCGCAGGGCTCCTGTCTGGGCCTCCCTAATTATGTCAGTGATTTGGTTCTAGATGTTGATGTAATTTCGTGGATTCGATATTTTGATTGATCAAACTGGATTTTTTGCATGACCCGAATCGCTTGTTTTATAGAATAGATTATTTCTTTAGCAAATGCGTACAGATGTTTTCTCCCAAAATGATTATCACAAAGCCTAAAATATGGACTTACCTACTTTAATTCGGTAATGTTTTTAGGTAATCCTTACGTAAACAGTATTACAGTGTACTAGTTAGCTAAAATTGAAGTTTATTTTTTTAAGTGAGAAGGATTCCAGGTGGCATTGTCGTCATTAGCGTAGTCTGGCGTCATAGCCCAGAATAGAACTAATCAGCTGCGTTGATTAGGCATTGCTTTGCATGAGTGATAGTTTATTAGTCATTCAAATAAGGAACATACCGACCTAGTTTTCTACGATACTCTCAAAGAGAATATTAAAACTCGTTGTAGATATGTAGGTACTTTACATGTAACAATTTTTGCTTTTTGAGGGAGGTAATACTTTTCGTGAAATATCTAGCATTTATTCGGTTAAAATCGGAGGGCCAGATTCCTACGTATAGCTCTTCAAAAGTTAGTTATTGAATTAGTCAATAATAACGTTATTGTGTATATTTGAAACTTGAGTTTTAAAACATCATGTGGTATCACAGCTGAAGTGGACCAAAGCCAACTAACTTTTAGAGGGCCCTGTACATATGTAGGGCTGTATTCCCTTTTACATCACTTGGTTATGTAAAGTGGTACTTATTTGCTACTCGTATGATGGATATACCGAATATCACCGTATCTTGCAACAGAAGGTACTGCAGTCCGCATTTAATAAAAACGATTGCCACTTTTATACACTTCTCTGTATGTCTTAGCTTGAAACCTGAGAATAACCTCTTTGGTGATAGAGATGCTCTTCTTACTAAAACGTTACTAAAACTTGAAACGACACATGATTATTTAATTTTAGCTCTTAACGAGATGCATCAAAATAAGTCAGCTGAGTTTTAAGGTTCTTTACTAAACCCAATTTAGTAGATCAAGGCATATTATGTTAGTTGTAATAATCCATCTTTATCTTCTACATACAGTCACGAGCACCAATATGTCAACACTTGGCAACTTTCAATTGCGATTTTTTCGTGAAATAACGAATGCATCGTTGAAATATGACACATTACATAAACCTATGGGTTCGAAAATGCTATGTTCGTAACAATATAAAATTTCATTAAAAAATAAAGGAGTAAATCGCCTTTGAATAAAGCCGAGTGTTTACATACTTTTGCTCGTGACTGTACATATATCTGTGTATGTACATTAAAAATAAAGTTGCTTTTTGTGTCTGTCTGTCTGGGTGATCGCCTAAATCTTCTAAACTACACAGTAGATTTTGATGTGGTTTTCACCATGATTTAGAGGACTTATTCCGAAAGGTGTATTTGTATAATAAATTAATATTTAAAAGTGAGATATGTAGCTACCCCACCCTTGAGAATAGGGTCAGTAGTAATTATTATAAACAAATTAGAATGATCAACAATCGAACTACAATCAATATTTTTGCCTTTTCCGAACCAAAAACACTAAACCATTCCTTATTTCAGATTACCAAGTAAACAAATAGTCCGACTTCAATAAATCAATCGATCAGCTGGTTTAAATCCTATCATCGAATCAAAGTAAAACGTTGCACGTGACATTGATAGTATCTCCTACGTGATCATCATGGCAGATGAGCCCAAGTGTCGTAGAAAGCGATTGGCACTTGAATGGAAACTTAATGTGTTGCAAATGCCACCTCGTATCGAATTTTCCTCCCTTTTAGAGAAAGTATTTTATAACGTCCTGCTTTGTTCACCTACATAGTTTGGATTTTTCATGCGTTTCATTTTTGTGTGTGGTCTAATTCCACGGTGTGTACGTGGTACATTCTTTTCATTTTTTAATGGCATCTTACTGACCTATTTTTTTATCATTGTAATTCATGACTTTATTGGATTACCTACATTTTTTCATATGCGTGTAGGTAACCATTTTGTGAAACAAATGCTTCTTGATTCCTGTCGAGTTGTTGATGCACTCTGTGAATTATAAGTTGGCACATGACATACCTTACATTCATATGTTTTTATTGATGATGAAAGTAGTGAATTCCTTCCGGTAAAAGCTAATTGGTATTTTTAAGTCATCAGTTAAATTGAATAGTGTTTTTCTAAGAGCTAGGAATACTGCATTATTAATTTTATAATGACTGTTTGTTAAGGTGTATTAGATGCTAAATCTCTTACGACTTTTCAATGAAAACAATTCACTAATATTTCACAATATCTTTAATACAAGTTTTGGAGTAGGGAACACCAAATTAAATAATAGTAAGAATTCTTCAAAGATTTATTATTAATATAAATAGATAACATCAGTCATACATCACAATCACACGCTCTCAAGCACAATATTTTAATAAATAAGTTGCATTACATAGTATTTACACGGTCTCGATTTCTCTATGAAATCATTTATTTGGTCTATGTTATCTGTGTCCGTCAACCAGCTGTCAAAAAACGGCGGGAAAAACGGAGTTCGGATACAGGTCGTTGGGTTGGGGTGGCGTTCGGATAGTTTAGTGGTAAGCGTTGTAGGCGAGTTCTTGGGCCAGCTCTTCGGGCTCGGCGTCTCTCCTGCGGCGGGTGGCAGCGTACGCGGCGTCCCAGGGACCGTGCGCGGAGATCTGGGGGTGGGAGTTGTCCGCCGCAATCTGGGTAAACTACAATGTTAGGCTTATGGATAGTAGAGTTGTGAAAGAAGGTTAGTACACAATAAAAACACTTCGTTTATTGGGTGTTAAACTCAGTGTTGGATTATAACATAAAGTTAATGGTGCAAATCAAGTTCAAACTGTGCCAACAGATTGTAAAAGTTGTGCCAAAGGTGCAAATAGTTTTTGGGAAAGTGATTTTGTATTGTTTCTACTGAGAGGACTACATTGTTACTTACAAAGTATAAGCTTAACTCACCTTTTTGCAAAGCTGGAAGATGGCCAGAGCGACGGAAACCACGAAGGAGAAGAAAGACAGCTGCAGCGCGTTCCAGGCCTTCAGACCGAGGACACCGATGGCCAGGGGGATAAGGGTCATAGCCTTGAGGAGCACGAACACCAGGATGGGGACGATAATCTTCTTTAGCTTGGCCTTGCGGGCCTCACCGACGGAGCGGGCACCCTCCTTGTTGAACTTCACGTTCAGGGACAGCTCATCATTGTCAAGGTTCCTCGGGCTGACAGTGATCTTGGTGTCGGCGATTGGCAGCATGAAGGTGACATCGTGGGACTGGATGAAGTTCTCAATGCTGTCGAAGAAATCGCCAGTAGAGCGGCCAGTGACATCATTGGCAGCACCATTCTTCGTCACTTCAACGGCGTCGGAGATCTGGGGAGAAAGCAATTAATGGGTTAAACTTTCGATTATTTGGAAAGTGGAAATTAAAACTGTCGCGGAATGGAAAGTCGGATACCTGGAAGGTGTCCTTCTTGAAAATGGAGTCCAATAACGACATGACCTTGTACTTGATGCAGGCGGTGGGGTCTGATCCTTCGGCACAGCCTGATCTCATCTCCTCCACCATGCCGTCCATGGGTGTTCCCTTCCAGAAGGCTTCCTTCGCAGGCTGGGCAGCCGCACTCCCGAAAAGGGCCAGAGCCATCAAGCACACTACTTTACTGGACACCATTTTGCTTAGCTCCTCGTGGTGTTCACTGACTGAAGGTTGGATTGTTTGTGATAGTTTCGACAAGGACCCCGCGGTTTTTATACAGCTATTTCAAATTCAGCACGTAGTGTGCAGTTCCGGTACGCATTGTCTGTCAACGTACGAGTGGAACGTGCGCTTGAGACCTTCTGGCACGGAGGGGACCCAAGTGTAAGGGAAAGCTATCTGATACGAATCCTCGTGGAGATATGGAATACAAAACGTCTTAAGTTCTAACATTGTCAGTCGCTTATCGTACTTTTTAGAATAGTTATTCGTTTGTACCAAGCGCCTTTTCTGTTGTTTGTGACACCGTTCCCTGATTCGGAGAGCCATGATCCAGTTCATGTGTTTCTTTTTGTCTTATGGGCAGAGGGGAAGGTGTGAGCGAGAGGTGCGACTGGTCAAGTAGTGAAGTGTTTGATATGGAGGAGCAGATGCGCACACGCACGTCTTTGCATACGTAATGGTGTTTAAGTTGATATCATTGAACTTGTAGGTCTAGGGGAGATAATGACATTGTTGATCGAAGGATCATCGGTTTGTTCGTGAACTTCAGAGAGGTTTATGACCTGAAACATGTGGCAGCGATTTGTATATCTAGAGAGAGTTTCAGTATTGATTTCCTTAAAATCGGGGTCTGTTTTGCGTTTTAAATAAAGTTGGCAAAAACATTTTGAAAGTGAAAATGGATAAAAAGTGAAAAGCTTTCTTGAAATGTGGTTCAAGACTTTTACTATAAGGATATGTTTTGTATACAACGGGCATTTCTTTTCTGTTTTTTAGTGGTGAGAGATCAGGTAAATATGATTGATTATAGGCACCTTCAACCCTCCCAAAAGTAAGTAGGTGGTGACCAGTAGGTATATAATTTTTCTTGACACAAGCAATGAGAAGCCCTTGTCCTGTGTGTGAAATCTAGCTGTGGATGATGATGGTGTCCCATTCGAACCTTTTGTCCCTTTTGTTGCTTTTGAAAATGGCCATTTTGAATAACAGGAAGATTCATTTCTTATCGAGGTGGATAAAATGTTATTATTGATATTGGCAAAATGTTGATATTTTTCCGGAGCTTTCCTGGTCGACCATTGAAAAAGATAGAAATCAATAGATGGACAGGACGTTACTCAAACATTAAACCCTGTCTTATATTTGATCAGCAGCATGAGTAGTGGTGGCCTAGTGGTATCGACCGACTTACGAGTTGTAGGTCGTGAGTTCGAACCCAGTCAGGCTCTTTACTTTGAGTATTTAATTTCACCACTGCTCTCAAAACGGTGAAGGAAACATCGTGAGGAAACTGGCATATCCTAGAACCAAAAAAATTGGTGACATCCACTGACTCGCACTGGGCCCGCGTGGTGGATTATGGCCTTTCATAGAGAGGAGACCCCCAGTGGAAACATTAAAGGCTGATTATGCTATGCTTATGCTACATATATTTGATAGGTTAGCGTTTAACCACTATCTGACCTAATTTACTGGTCAAAGTAAATCAAAATGTCTAAAAGTATGTCTTATTTAGGTACAAATTCAAATTTAAAATTTAAAAAAGGGCACAAAAATTCCTGCAGTGTTACCATGGCTTGGATTATTCAAATCTGTTTGATAGTAACAGTGAGTCAGGCAGGTGGATTTACAGTAGTGTTTGCACTTTAACAGACGACGCGACGAGCAATAAAAATATCTGCTCGTCGCGCGAGCTGCCCTAAAGCCCGAAGTTCTGACAACCAGTCTTGCCAAGGGGTATCGTGCTACCTATAGTAATTGGTTTGTGGAGGTCAGATAGGCAGTCGCTCCCTGTAAAATACTGGTATTCAGCTGCATTCAGCTCGACTGGAACCTGACCTCAGCATATTTGGGAAAAGACGAGGCATATTTGGGATCATGACGATGCAATCTGCTAAAGCCACTAATAGAGTTGAAATTTGAATTGTATGGTAAATAAAAGTACCTATAAAATATAATGTCAAATAATGAGAAGATTACGCTAAAGTGCGAAAAAAAATAACATCACAATTTGGGAGCAGATAATTGACATAAGAGTTACCAGGGAAATTATCTGTGCATTCAATTTAGTCGTTGCAGGTAAAGAGGGCCGTGCCATGAGTCGATGATGATTGTTGATTGGTTTGCATTGATCTGACAGTCATACGAAATCAGAGAAAAGTTCTTGGAAAAGACTTCCGATTGATACTAGACCTATTATAAGTGGGTATATTGGAGGTCGCAGGCCGCAGGATCCTTTTAGATTTCAAGGGGTAATTGTGACATATTTCGCTGTGAGAATAATTCTGGCTAGAACTACTTTGCTTTTTAATGTTGTATGTAATTTTTAATTATGAGTAAATGTGGACTTAATCTTGGGAGCAGTGGTGGCCCAGTGGCAACGGCCCCAATTTAGGAGACGTAGGTCGTGGGTTCGAACCCAGGCAGTCGCATTACTTTGCGTAAAAAATCGAAGACATCAACCGCATTGGGCCCGTGTGGTAGATTACAGCCCACTCCCTCTCGAAGAGAGAAAGAAAGAAAGAAAAATGCGTTTATTGGCATTACACAAAAGGCAGAGGAGGCCTGTGTCTCAGCAGTGGGAACATCTGATTATGTGGTGGACTTAATGTTTTCAAAATCGGCATCGGCATTTCAACGCTCTTGACGGTGGCAGCATAAGAAGTTATTTTTTCTCGTTCTTCCTCTCCAAGACAAAAAGTGCCCGTTGTCGGTAACAGGGTGACAAAACTGACTCCAATCCTAACTAATATTATAAATGCGAAAGTGAATTTGTTTGTTACGCTTTCACGCTAAAACGGCCGAACGGATTTGGATGAAATTTGACACCCAGATAGACCAAGACCTGGGTAAGGACATAGGCTACTTTTCATGCTGGATAGCAGACGAAGTCGCGGGCCACAGCTGGTCGGCCAATAATTTATTGTAATTGGCACGATTGTTGTTTGTAGGTACTTAACATTATTTTTCTTTTGTTAATTTTGTATTTCTTGTTTTGTGTCCAAATAAATGTTATTCTTTCTTTCAATTTAAAAAGTAAGTAATAACTGACACAAATACTTTGCCACCAGTTAACGGGTGATATCCAATTATTATTGATCCGGCGTGTTGTGGCAACACTGCATACTAATAGGGGTACCATTTGTGTCCCATAGTTCCGCCATGGAGAAAGTGATATACCGGCGATCTATTAATTATATTAATGAGTTACGAATGTTCAACGTTGCGGAGGTATTTGTGATTCGGGTTTAAAAAGGTATGGCTTAAAAGGAGGTTGTTAGTTTGGGAGGTGACGTGATGGGGACAACTGCTGCAGTGCGATTCTGTAACCATCTGTGAAAACTTAGGTGAAGTGAGCGTGTAGTGAACTGTCATTCCAACTAATGCTAGGGATTGACACTATTGACAGCTCACTCTAAGCTGACTTCACCTAATTTTTTACGGTGAGATTTTTACAGAATCGATCGGCTGGTGTAATTTTCGTAGACACAGTTAAAAGGTAGTTAGGTAAAAGAGAGTGTAACGCCTTAGAATTGTTTTATTCAAATCTTAAAAGGGACTTCATTGAGCGTTAGTCGTAGGCAGTATTTACACATATTTATGTCCGGGGTATGGATCATAGCGGGTGCGCTGCGATCCTTACATAGGTACTGAACGCCACCGCGTTCTGTAGTTTCTGCCTCCCCTCATATGTAAAAGGCATGAGATTATTAATTTATTTCTTTTTATTTATTTAACCATTTATTTATAAACAGACAGGAAGAAAAGTACAGAAAAATAGGTACAAAGGTGATGCTTAAATTATTTCTTAAGACTTTTTTCTGTGTCATCTTTTCTAAGAATCAAATAGAGTCTTTTTTTCTAACAATCTTCTCTAAGACCTATAATACTTCAGAATTAGTGGAGACGTATGAAGAGGGACGGGGCAGGACAGGAAAAATGAATCAGGACTTTTTTTCTAAGAAAACATTGCCACCAGACTAATTTCAAACAATCTCTCGTAGTTACACTATAGGCTACTGGAGGTTGCATGAGGAGCGACTGCTGAGCGTGAGTGTGGGTTCCTGGGTTCGATTCCCAGGTCGGGCAAAGTGTTGCTGGATTTTTCGATTAGGAATTCCTAAGTTACAGCCCGTAGTTTGGAAGATGGCGGTGTGATACCTTCGTGCCTCGGAAAGCACTTTAAGCCGTTGGTTCTGGGCCTGATCTCTCTCCAGTCGTGTTGGATTGCCGTCCTATCGGACTACGAGAGTGAGGGAAGAGAGTGCACCTGAGTTCTCCATATAATATCTCTGGCGGACTATTAAAAAACTTTAGGCAAAGAGTAGTCGTGTAGCTAATTGCTTATGTTTCAGAGCACGCACAGTAGTTTGATACTCATCTGGGAAATGAGAGTTTGTGTTGAACACTGCCAACAATCTTTACTTTTGCCCTCAGAATAACAGATTGTTGATTGTGTTAATTCGAGGACTTGCAGTTTGAAACTTAAAGTAACATAAAAAAGAAAAAAACATCGTTTATTGGCATAAAACAAAAATCTGCTTAAAATATTAGGTAATAAGAAATACAAATGCCATGGCCTCAGCTTACCACCTGACGGTGATTTTCAGTCAGTGAACTGAAATTCTATCATTCTAGGTACTGCTAAACCGTCATCATCTTTCTGTCCTTGTCCCATATTCACACAACTATCTCCACTGCCTTGGTAAAATTATATTAGACTTTATAACAAACTAGTCTTGAGTCGTCACAAAGCCATCGTGATATAAAATCGGCATTTATGGGAACAAGTAGCTGACCATCAAAGGATACCAATGTTAGCATAATCAGCCAATACCCGATAGGGCCGACGCCTGCCAGGGTAGCGGGATCGTCCGAAAGGGTTACCGCTGCCCTGGAACAGAAAGGGCTAAGGAAGGAACACGGGTGGGTTTTAGTCAGTACGAGTCTGACACTCCCTTCCGCTCCACCCAGAGCGGGAGGGGTCATTTGATGATTTCCCATGCACAAAAAAAAAAAAAACAGCCAATACCACGCGGGCCCAGTGTGGGTTGGCGGAAGTCACATGTCTTTGAACTTTTGGTTCTAGAACAAGCCGATTTTCCCACGATGTTTTTCTTCACCGATTTGAGAGCACTGGTGATGAAATAATTTACACAAAGTAAAGTGCCTGCTTGGGATCGAGCCTACGACCTACAACTCTCCGCAATGTTACCACCACTGCTCTCAGCAATGTTAAGTGAACTCGATTATGGTAAGCTCCCATAGCAAATTCTCATCACACATTACTTAGTATCATAGTGCTATAAATACAAAGTCTTGAAACTTGTAACTCCTATATTCATCACACGAATGTGATAACATCTAATGTAGGCGATGCACTGCGAATGACGACAGATAGCGTCACATCTGTCGATCATGTGCAAATAGTCTTATGTAGTGCGCGTTTTGATGTTCATTGATATGCTAGTCTATTGTGAACCAAGCGGTCGTAAGTGCAGCTACTGAACTTGAAGCGTGCTTTTATTTTTTAGGGTGGACAGTGCCTTTTGGTTTTTCTTTTCTAAGAAGATTTAGAACAGCAAACCCATTGTTTAACCTTATAGGATAAGGTAGTGCATGTTTTGATGTCTTAATATTGATAAGTCCTATTTGGGATCATTTACCTATTACTTTATTTAGAGTGTCATTCTGAATTTCGACAGTTAATTATTTCGACACGGTCCCAATTTCGAAAAATAATAGTTGACGTCCTACTCATTGCTTCGACAGAACATATATTCGACTAGCATTAGTCCGACAGTAATTTCAAATCATCATAAGCAAATGAGCCTATAATGTTTCCATTGCTCAAATTCAGGCCTTTCCACTCACTGTGCAAAGGAGTGGGTCATATGTCATACTCATATTCGAAGAGTAGAACCGTCGGCGTCGCTCGAGCCCGGTCTCCTCTCCCTCGCACACTCTGCGCTCTCTCTGTTGAACGCTCTAAGCCACTGTGATGTGTTCGCGGATCAATGGAAGATGATCTTGTCAGTATGTCTGGAGTATTGTGAGATGAGCGTATGACTGTCGAGTATTTGTATACTTTTTGTTATTGAGCTTAACATAAGTGTTTGTGTCTTTAAGTAATGTAATTGCCCTTTGCCTTTTTAAGTTAAAATAATCCGCCACGCAGACCGCAGACAGAGTGCGCGTTGGTCGATGTAACATATACATATATCCAAATGTTAAGTTCTTCGAAAAGAAAATCTTGCTAACCCATTTTTAATCTTTTATTTAATCTAATATTTTTTTTTTGCTATGAAATTCTATTCAAGTTAGTTACTTCGATGGACTGAAGATATGGAAAGTATATAATGGTTTTAATTGTTGCAGGCTACGTAGCCTATTTGCGTAACACGCTCAATAACAATCTTCAGATTGAACTATGTATATCTTTTTTTTTTTTTTTTACTTTGACATTTTATTCAATTGATACCCAATTGATTGATAAATGATAAATGATTTTATTTTTGTAAGTAGGTTTGTACAAACACTTTTACACGTCAATCATATTTTAAAACTAGATGAGGTCGGCGTTTCCTACCTGACTACTCTGAGAAGAAAGGCCGAAACAAACTCAGAGGTCACAGTCTCTTTTAAAGTCCAGACATAATCTTGGTCAGATCATATGAAGACCATGCAGGTCGATGTCTGAGATGGTCTTTTGAGGAAAGAACCACACAGATTGAGAGGACCTGTCCAGCCAGTGCACGCATTTGTCAGAAATCGTGCAGCTCAACTCAAAACTTAAGGAGCTCGACGATTCGACGAACAATACCAAAGAAAGGACATTTGGGTAGGCCACATTAATTACTCAAACTGCCAGACCATGACAAAAACTAACAGAACAGAGAGAAAAATTAAAAATAATATAAATAAAATGACCCACATAGTCTTCACATTCACAATAATTAAAATAATAGAATACTTTACAAAGTAAGCAAATGTCATAGTATATATAAAATCCATTAATGTCAAAGTGTATATAATAAAACAAAAAAAAAAAAAAAAAAAACAACAACAACAACACAGAAAAAAAAATATAAATAAAAATAAAAACATTAAATATGTAAAAAATTGGAAGCACCTTAATCCCAAGCCTTTTTGTCCTCGATATAATCCTTAACGGTATAAAAGGCTTTCTGGCACAACTTACGTTTAATGAATGATTTGAATTTATTAAGGCTTAGATCTTGAACTGATTGATTGATTGATACTATACCTATACTACTTAATTGAACTCAATTGCTAATCCACTGCTTCACATACATATTCGAAAAATGTCAACGACAAAAAAAACGTAAACAACAATGTAAGTAACGCAATTAATGTTGTTGAACTGTCAAAATTAAAGCCATTCCTATTGTTAGTCTGATACCCCACTGGTGTGGTCGAAGGGATTTGTCTGACTCACTGACTAAATCAACCTATATGGCGTTCCCCGTACTTTGCCAGGTGCCGGCAGGCGTTCGCTCAATCATCCTCAATTCCTTACCCCTGGCAAGAAGGAGCAGTACCTACCTCGACTTTACAAGCTTTAGTACAAGTGTCCTTAAAAGCGTGTTAATAACCTCTGTTATTATGCTTTGCTTCGTTCAAGTTAATTAATTCAGTGTACAGTCGCCAGCACATCAAAATACTAAAATCTGTCAAATTTCTTTAATAGATTTTCAACTTTATCGCTGAAGCATTAGGTTCAAGGTTGATTGCGGAAATTTGACAGTTTCGGATAGCTTGATGTGCTGGCGTCTGTACTTGGTTAGAGCGGACTATTGACATTCACAAGTACCGCTCATGACACAACTGGAATATTCCAATATTTGTTAAGTTCTAATCTAGTGTGGGTTTAAAAGCTAAATTCCAACATTTCTAATTTCAACTCTTTATGTGTGGTTGTAATACCAATGCATGTCATTTCATACAAATAGGTTTTTATTTTGAAATACCTGTATAATTTTTTGAATGTGTGATCGTTGTT
Source organism: Apamea crenata (assembly GCA_949629185.1). Classification (NCBI taxonomy): domain Eukaryota; kingdom Metazoa; phylum Arthropoda; class Insecta; order Lepidoptera; family Noctuidae; genus Apamea; species Apamea crenata. The sequence continues at coordinate 5,202,621 of OX451375.1, forward strand.
GTTTTCTATTTTATTAAGTAGCTGGTAACTGGCTACACTGTCCTCCACTGTAATTTGAAAATATTGTAAAAGCCAAATATTTTTAAAAGAGTAACTGTGGAGTTATATACATTATTCCGGACAATCCTACGAATATTATAAACGCGAAAGTTTGTATGGATGGATGGATGGATGGATGTTTGTTACTCTTTCACGCCAAAACTACTGAAACGATTTTGGATGATATTTGGCACACTGATAGTTTATAACCAGGATTAACACATAGGATACTTTTTATACGATCGAAACTGATGCGGGTGAAACAGCGAGGTGCAGCTAGTATTTTTATAAACCAAATTAAGGCCACCCATGAGGCGGTGAAAAATCTAAGTTCGATCTAAACTGAAAAAGCAATGTCGACAAAACTGTCTTAAATTTTATGAAAAACTCAAAACCAAACTACCAACCCATTAAATCATAACCACCGTTAACTTTATCTCAAACGTTTGCTAAAACGTAGTAATGTCAACATTACAATGCAAACTGCATTAAGACCCACGCCAGCCAATCAATACTGCTTATAATAAATTCATTGCCACGCCTAGGAAGCGCTGACAAACCAAAACTAAGGAGCGAAACCCACACTTGGAGCGGTGAGGCCAACCGTTCAACATTTAATATGACCGCTCGCTTAGTGCCATGACCGTCATCACAGTGGACACAAGCGTCAGTGAAAAATCCAGTTCAGTGATACGAATTTTCATCGCCATATTTAAACACACACCTTATATAGACATACCTAGACATGTCTAAGCTGACAGTGACGAGTTTCGCCAAGAGAACTGGAAGCCCTTTCCAGAAAGGCAAAGAGACTCGAGAAGAAATTAAAATCGTGCATGAAGAAGTCATCGAGAAGAGTCCTTTTGAAAAACAGAAGGAGAAGCAAAGTGAATTAATTCAGAAGGTGAGCAAAAAGGCAGCGGAGTACCAGTCTAATAAGCCAAGTTCTGGTGTGTTTACTGAGGTAGTGTCTCATGGTGCTTTTACATCGAAGAAAGGGAATACAAACAGTACAAGCAATATTAATCCTCCAAAAGTAGAAAGTCCGACTCCACCGAAATCTAATGCATCGAATGGCTCAAAATCCTTGCTCGGGTTCCCATCATCAGCTAACGATCTGGCTCTCGACGCAAAAACAGACCTAGAATCAGATGCAAACATATCAAAAGCGGTTAAAGATAAAGTGATTGAGAAACTATTTGCTCTAGTCTCGATGGTACAACACACGTACGAGTCGAAAGTTAGAATAATGACGGAGTTTGAAAAATATAAGGATACGCACATGAAGAATGAAATGAGAAGAGAAAAGGAACATTCAGAACAATTGTACAAGCTTAATATGAATTTCCAAAATGAAGTAGTTCAAGCAATACAGAGATTGAAAAGTGAGTTAGATATTTCAAGAAATGTTAGCAAAAATGTTGAAGAAAGTAACAGCAGTGCAACTTTAAAAGATTCTTCAATAGATTTTAATACTTTCGACGAAGTACAAGATTCTCATTTAAATGAAAAAGGTGACGATACCGTTGATGAAACATCAGTACCCACTACCGAGCGACTTGAAGACGACAATTTAAATAGTGATGTAATTTAGGATGAGTAATTTTGTAATTTACGTGTAAGAATTAATTTATATACCATTAGTCATTAATAAAAATATATCGCAGTTGTTTTTGGTGTTTTATTTTGATGATGACATTGAGGAATGTCAAAAATCTACTGTCGTTTATACGACTACGTAGTAGGTAGTTAATAAATTACGCATAATGAATGATTTCTAAGTAATTATCTTAAGGACATTGCCTTTTGGCAGAAAGCCAAAGAGGAATAGTATTAAATCTTATGTTACTTGAAACTTTAACATTCGTATACCTACGTATTTGAACAACCATACTACAAGATAGCAGTTCATATTACAGGTAATAGATTTAATAGGTCAAGGTTGTCTAGTGTTAATGAGTATTTGATGAGTGGGCGTGAGTGGGAAGCGTACTTAACGCTTTGGAATTTACCTACCACGCTGAAGTTGAGCGTTGATTAATTTGTTAATAGATTTGAGAATAACGCCATCTAGCGACTGAACTATGAACGTCAGGACGTGGTAGATCGATGCTTTCGTCAAGTTCAAGTCTCTTTGTTATTGAGGACTTTGGTTGTATATTTTCTTAATTAACTTGGACATCGAAGGATACACTATGAAGATAAACCGTAACGTCTTCAACAATATCACCAATACCATCCTCATTACCCTTGTGATTCTCTCACTGCAAAATGGCTAAACGTGGAATTGCATTGTTTTTCTCTGATCATCACATTCACAAGATCTTCAAACAACTTCTTCAAGCAATTTTCACGATATTTTAGATAAGATATTTATTTATGGCACCTAAAAGTTTCATAAGACATGTCTGTGCATTCGTAATTACCTCTTGAGTTTTGACATTTAAGAGAATCAAACAAATGCCCAATCAATTAACAGGTTTTGTAAATACATTTGGAACTGTAACGCGTTATTTTTTATGGTTAAAGATCAATCTGTCAAGCCTTTTATCAACTATGTTGGGGTCGGCCACCAGTCTAACCGGAAGCACCTGAATAACAGTATTTTACATGGAGCGACTGTCTATCTAACCTCTATTACACAGTTACTGGGTAACACCCCCTTGCTACGACGCGACGGGTTGTCACACTTTTGGGTTTCACACGACCCGTAACAACTGTTAATTATCTACGAATGACAGCAGGGACCAATGGGTTGAAAGTGATTTCCGAGGCACGAAGGAGTCTCGATATGTAAAGGATGGTCACCCATCCACGAAGTGACCGCAGCAAGCGACGCGTGGCTGTTATCTCTTAGCCACAAGCCCATGAATAATTATAGATCAAAAATAATTAATAATAATTATAGATGTTAAATTAGAAACAGAACTAAACTACTAATTAAATGTATAGCGAAAAAAAAGTGTGTTATTAAAATTTGATTAAGTTGAAACTAGTTAAGTACCTATTCAATCTCATGATCTAGATAACTACCTCATACTTTGCTAATTGACTAACGATGTTAAACTTTCGAAAACCCCATGAAGTTATTCACAATATGCACGAATGCAGTTCGATAGCTAATTGGAAACTCCTGCTAAATGAATGAATGGAACTGGGAAAACCCAAACCACAAGAAATATCAAGAGGTACATGACACTAACTTCATTATACATGTAAATACCGGCTTTGCTACACGCGAGGCACTCCTAACCATATTATCATCTTGTTTGTGAATACTTTTGACCATATGTTTGAGACGTATGTTGATATGTAAATTATATTGTCTACAATGAGTTGATAACCTTAGTGTCAAGTGAATTGTAAAGAATTTGTGATATTGGTAGTGAGGCTGACGATTCAGGGAATTTAAAAGGTAAATTGTGATGTTGTTTTTTAATATTATTAGGTTACTTATTCTTAGTTTATATAGTTGTCAGAAATGAGTGAATAATAAATAAGGAAAATATAAAGTACCTACATAATGTGTGTGTGTGCTAGTTTTTTTTCTAGTTACTTAATGTAGGTAAGTGTGTTTTGTCTAGTCTGTTAGATGACGTTGAACTATAGTTTACTATACGAAAACCACAACAGAGAGAGATAACAAGACAAGAAAACAATATTAGAATAAGAATGTCTGACAATAGTTGATCTACACGATTTCTGACAAATGGTTGCACTGACTGGACTGCTCCACTCAAATCTGTGTGGTTCTTTCCTCAAAATACCATTTCAGACACTATCTACATGGTCTTCACATGATTTGACCAAAATATATCAGGACTTTAAAAGAGGTTTTAACCCTGAGTTTGTTTCACCATCCAGGCTGCCTATCTTACTGCCCCACTCAAGGGCAGCAAGATAGGATATGACGACTCCATCAAGTTGTTTTTTACAAGTTAGGTATTTATAGAATAATCAATTTCATTTGGTAAAAAACTACAGACATAAACTACCACTGACTTAAACGGGCGAAACATAAATTAGCATATTGTACAAAGTTACAAAAACAGATAATATAATGTTTTATTTTCTGATTCCAGATATGGCTGCATTTAGAAATACTCTAGCTGCTCTACTAACAATACTAGCCATAATTGAAGCGAAGCCAAAATGCAAAACTTCTAACGCAATAGAAGTCGTTTGCACTGCAGGAAAGTCGGATTATGAACTTGTGAGAGGTCTAGTATCAGATAATAATAAAACTACAACGGTTACATTGAGAGCATGCAGGTTATCTGGCGTAGACTTAGAATCATTCAATGATCTCACTTCACTAACCTACCTTGATATGTCCCTAAACAAGATTCAAACACTCAGACTTGGCGTTATAGATGAACCAAAAAAACTGACTCATCTAAATCTCTCATTCAATCAACTAACAGACTTTCCACTGGGACTATTTGATCAGCTTACTAATCTAGAACTCTTAGATTTAAGAGGGAACAGAATAAACAATCTGGAACTGGGAATATTTGACACATTACCCAAGTTGAACTATGTAGACTTATCAAGCAATGCTCTTGTAGGGAAAGATCTAACTCCTTACATATTTGATCAGAGTCCAAGCATTACATTTATTGATTTCTCTAGAAACAATATGGAAGATTCTTCCGACATTTTATTAAATGCATTTCAAAAGTTAGAAATCCTTAATCTGGATAGATGCTTCTTATCCGAAGTTCCAGCTTTCGCAACGAAACCTAGCACGGGAACTATGAAACAATTGACTTTGTCTACGAATCAAATATCGACTCTTGACAATCCCGTCACTTTTGTTAATCTGGATAGTTTAGAACTACTGGATTTAACAGGTAATGTTATTGAGAGTATTAATGATAATATTTTTTCAACGTTAAAGAATCTTGTAAAGGTTGACTTGAAGCATAACAGGATCAAAATCATACCCGATAACCTGTTTAAAAATATGCCAAAATTGATATCAATAGATTTGTATGGAAATCAAATTGAAGATGTACCAGTAAATGCTTTTAGAGGAAGTCCCTTGAAGAATTTGAATCTATCGAGCAATAAAATAACATATTTGCCAGATAACTTCTGCCTCGAGCTAAGAAACTCTGGAGGAAAAATAAAGAAATTGTTGATGGACCTAAATCCATGGCAGTGCGCATGTCTTAATGACTTGCTCAAAGAACTGAAGAAATTCGGGATCGAATACAACAGTAGCAAATATGATGGAAGTCGGCCAGTCTGCGTATCAACGAGTGAATTCAATTGCAAAAGACAGAAGGACTTTAATGAATTGTATATTGACATGTTTAATGAAGTTAAGAAAGTCTATTTCAGATATACAAGAGCAACGTAACGCCATCTGTTGAGTAGGATTAGAACTATAATGCAATATGGCTACCTAGAGGTGAAGTAGCGCCACCTATCGTGATCTATATGAATAATGGATAACTAGTTCTCGATTTAACTGTAAGATGTCTCTGATTAAAGACTGAGTTTTTATGTTTTTATTTGTTCATTTTCCTAAAGTGTAGTTTAGGGCCAAACACTACCATGAGCATCCTAGCCTTTTCCCAACTATGTTCCGGTCGGCTTCCAGTCTAACCGGATGCAGTTAAATACAAGTATTTTATATGGAGCGACTGCCTATCAGACCTCCACAACCCAATTATTGGGTAATACGATACCCCTTGCCTTGGTAAGACTGGTTGTCAGACTTTCGGGCTTCTGAAGACGAATGTTAAGCACTACCGCGATAATGAATAAGACTGCAGCCAAGCATGGCAATGTATGGTAGGTGCCAAGCTGATAATGTCCATATCAGAGCACCACTCGGGAGACGCAGACAAGGCTTCTATCTATCTATATATATATATCTCTCGCTTTTCGTATCTGCCTCTGTGACCGCGTTGATCTAAACTTCGTAACGGATTCTGATGCGGTTTTCACCATCATTTAGAGAAAGCGGTCGCGAGATGACAAGGCCAATTCCTATAATTAAAAACGTCCAAAATCTAGTCGCAATCTCATCTCAGCGACAATGAATGTCAAAAACACGTAAAAATTTTGAGAAATTATATGTATTTTTGACAGACTGTAATTTTAAGAACGTTCACAGTCTGATCTCAGTCTCAATCTGTCAAAAATACCTCTAATTTCCCTACATTTTTGACAAGTATTTGACATTTGTTTGTCGCCGAGATGAGACTGCGACTAGATTTTCCTTCAGACTGTGAACGTTTTTAAAATTACGAGAATTTCCCCTCCTGGACGCGTACCGCGCGGGCTGGCTCGAGGAGTCAAAAGAGTCCCTGGAAGGACTTGGGGTAGACCTTTGCCCAGCAGTGGGACAGTATGGGCTAAACAAAAAAACTGTTCCACATTTTATAAATTAGTGCAGAACTAAATTATAGCTCCTTGATAGTATTTCACTAATGGTCAAAACCAAAATGAATAGGTACGGCAATTCAAAGGTTTTATCGACGATGTTAAAATTACGACATTTTAAAACTCAATTTAGCAAATGAACTAATATCATCGTAAACAATGTTTTGCCATCATTATTGTGCATCATTTTCCATCCATTTATAATAAATTAAGCCTATTTTTATATTTTTGGACGATTTCATAGATTTGGAGACCGCACACTTGAGTTCAGAAAAAAGTGTGTGAGGCCGTTTGTGTGTTTGGGTTCCACCGATTTAGTTTTCGTTGATATTCACTCAAGTGTGTGTTAAATCGGTAATTGTTGTTGTTTGCCGCTGTGTGAGCAGAAGACATTCAATTCTTTATTAGTTAATTATTGTTGATTGACATTCAAGTGTTTACTTTTCAATTAATACCGAAACGAAGTCATAAGACAGATTACGGTCATGGGGTAGTAGGTACCACAACATGTCACTTAGACAGAATGGCATGGTCATCGACGCACAAACTGTAACCATGAATTCTGCACATGATTCTAGACCAGGGGGTCAGAATCGTGTACTGAATCCATGGTAAGAGGTTGCGCGTCGGTGTTCCTGCCATCTTGTATACTATGTTGAAAAAAAAAGCATAACACTGGGATTTTTGTGATAAAATCATTTTCATACTAAGTTTTTTATTACAGTATTAATACCTACATATTATTTCGTCTCTGTCATAAAATTTATGATTTGTTAATTCAAATGAAAACGGTTACATCAACTTAATCACCAAAGAACCCCGAAATATCAAAACACGTGCAAGAAGTTTATAAAACCAACATCTGCGAAATCGTATTTTTTTTTCTACAATTTCTTTCGAAGTTTCGATAAAAAATGCGGACTCCGCTGTTTTTTAGCGCTTACACATATCGGATAGATTCGGTGCACGTATGTGACGGGGATGCGTATACAGCGTGATGCAAATTTGAAAAAAAAAGGCTCGTTATTCTTTCTTATCGAGTTAGTATTTTTGCTTAACACGTGTAAGTTAGGTATTCTAAAGATAAGTCGGTATTTCAAAAGTATTCGTTTGTAGCGTTTTACAAAATTTTATAGTTTTTTTGTGTTTAATCTTGAAATTCCTTAGGTACCTTTTTGCCGTCTGGTCCTTGAGGACCTACTTACCTCACTAAAACCACCCCGATGGCCACCATCTGCACATGGGCACCGTTACCTTACAAAAGACCAATCCGGAGCCCTCTCTGCGCAACGCTTGTAGATTTGTAGATGATTAGAGCACATCTCTGGGGAGACTGCAAAGGGGTCTCCTCAAAACCTAACTGTGCAAGGATGCAAGGCAGCACATGACCACTGTGCGCCGTCTTACCTGAGGGGTATCTAGGTACTATCGCCAAAACCTAAATCTTACCATTTTGAAAACAAAATCCCGTGCACATGATTACCACAGCTGCGTCCGTAAGTAAAACAAAAGAGGATCCTTTTTTAGGTCGACTAGTAATATGCGCTGCAATCAGGAATAGTCCTTACGGTGCGGTGGTCAGATATAGATTTTGGCGATAGTACCTACAGATCACAAACCAAATTAGGAAATACAGAGATACTTAACACGTAAAATCATGCCTGTAAGAAAATAAAAAGAACAATAAATTGGGTATTTTTAATAACATTCATTGCTTCATTAGAAACACATTAAAACAATTAACATGGTTACCTATTGGTAGGTAGGTATCTAAGTGATGGTATCCTTTTAAGTATGAGACGTGTATTATACGTGTTTTTTTTATAATAAATGTCCAGAGATCTATCTGAGTTTCTGATATTTTCGAGCAAAATATACATGATAATCTTTATTTACTTCAATAAAATAATCTATGGTCACCGACTAAACACATAAACTTTATCACAATCGTAAAACTTAAAACAGCCACCTGTACTCATAGAATTTAGATATCTCAGGTAAAAAACTTTTTTCGTAATAAATACCTCAAAAGCCTTAATTATCTAGCACGAGATCGCACAGTTTTTTTTTGTTTTTTTTTTACGACTTGGTGCAGCGTTCCGCGCCATTTGGTTGCACATCACATAATACTGCTATCAATTTAATCTGTTTTTATCTATTTCATCTTTATGAAATTGATGCTGTTTTAGAGGTTTTTGAAAAGCGAAATTATTGTTTTGAGTGACTTTGGTCTGATTTTAAATGTTAGGAAGCCGGGCCAAAAACTGGGTCCAAGCGTCACTGGTACCAATTACATGTTCAAAAGTTACGAAAAAAATGTTAAAGAATTCAGTCTAATTCAGAACTTTTCTATTTAGGTAGGTACCGACGCCAGCAGGTCAAACTACCCGAAACTCAAATTTTCCTAATCAACGCTTTAGCGATAAAGTTAAAAATCTATTAAAGAAATTTGACAGATTGTTGTACCTTGATGTGCTGCGTCTGTACGTACCTAAAACTTTGAAAAATATAATATTTAGCTCAATAATAATATCAGTCTATTAATGTCCTACTGAGGGGCAAAGTATAGTCACGAATTCTGGGGAATTTTCAAAAATACATAATACTCGTAATTGGGTTTTCTCGAATCCCATAAATTTTCACCTAGGCTTTATGGGGCGCTTAATAAATTGTTGCAAATGGGTCCCACTGTCACGTCCTGGAAGGAATACATCGAATTACCAGTCAACCTGTATACATGGGTAGCGGGATCGTCCGAAAGGGTTACCGCTGCCCTGGAACAGAAAGGGCTAAGGAAGGAACACGGGTGGGTTTTAGTCAGTAAGAGTCTGACACTCCCTTCCGCTCCACCCAGCGCGGGAGGGGTCATTTGATGATTTCCTCAAAAAAAAAAAAACCTGTAGGTATACATACGTTTTCAAAAATCCTTCCTTAGTGTTCACGTATATATTATGTATTTTCTGTGGTATTGACCTTCGCTTTAAAAGACTTGTGAAAAATTTCATATTTCTAGACCCAAGACAGAATTAAACTAATAATTTTATCTTCTGTCCTTTCCTTAATGAAATAGAAAGAAAAAGATGCACTGAACTTAAATTTAGTTGTAGTGTGTGAACAAGAAAATCGGTTCCAATATCTAGATAAAAGTCGATTTTATTTTTTAGCTCGACCTTTGCCACTTTGATCCTTCCGGTCTATTCTGTAAAAATCTCACCGTGAAAACTTAGGTGAAGTGAGCTTCAAATGAGCTGTCATTCCACCTGGAGGCTTACCGCCAGCTCTTATAGTAGGGCAGAAGATGAACTGCACTACTTTTTTGTACAAAGTCATAGAACAAAAAAGCAGTGCAGTGCAACTTCTGCCCTGCTTCTTTTCTTTCTTTCTTATAAGAAAGAAAGAAAAGAAGAAAAGAAAGAAAGAAAAGAGTTTATTTGGACACAGTTCGTGAATAAGAGCTGGTGGTTAGCCCCAGATGTTAGTGATTGACACTACTGACAGCTCACTTTGGCTCACTTTACCTAAGTTATCACGGTGATATTTTAAAAAGAACAGCCGATCGATTCTGTAAAAATCTCACCGTAAAAAATTAATTGAAGTGAGCTTAGAGTGAGCTGTCAATAGTGTCAATCCCTAGCATTTAGTTGGAATGACAGATCACTCCACGCTCACTTCACCTAACTTTTCACGGTGAGATTTTTACAGAATCGATCGGCTGATCGGCTGCTTATAGAATATTCAACAAACTGTTGTCCTATTCCTAACAACAGTTGTCATCCCACAACCACAGATGTTGATCAGATCTAATGAACACTTTCTATGCGAAAACATGGCGCGAAATCGTAAAGAAAGCAAGAGTATGTCGGAGCAGCTGACGTGGCACGAGCTCCATCCGACTTAATTGTTAGCATGCTGATAAAAAAAATGCCAAAAAACTTTGATAAAAAGGTACAATTTGGCAAGGAAGTTAAAAAGACAGGAAGAGGCGGCCGTACTGTGGCTACTTCCGTGGTTTTAATGCGGCGATATCTTAGTGAGGATGTGACTTTGCTGTAGATACAGAAATAGAGATAAATATTTTAAAACACGTTGAAACGTTGGTCCCGACTGTCTTTCGTGGATCTCTGACAGACATTGCAGGTCGTCAGTAGCCCATAAGTTTGACGAGACGATGATAATGGTTTTTCCAGTTTGCTTGGCCACTTAAGGCAATTGGAGTATTAGTCATGCTGCATATTATAGGTAAAAAGTAATATTATGTAATGAAAAAATGGATATCAAGCGCAATATTTTACGCAACTAATAAAACACGAACGTTTCTAAGTGATACGGCGCCTGTCTTTGATCTTGAGAAGACTTTTTTAACGACAAGCGCAATTCATGTAAACAGTTTTAAATTTGTATTTAATGTGTAACATCGGTCACCTGTCATATAATGATATCAGACTGCAAAATTATAAAGCTATGCCTTAAGGCTATAGTAACTAACTATAGCTGTTTCATGATTCTGGACGGGCCTTCGTTGACATTTTTCGTCGGTTATTAAAACAAAATTAGCTGTTTTATACATTTTGACCGCCTAGGTTAGATTACTTAGGTTGCACTTTTCTAATAAATAGCACATTTTTTTGATATCCCTCGTAAAATTTTATCGCGCGGTTCAGAATCATGTACTGAATCCATGGTAACATATGGATGGTAACATATAATATACACACAACATGGTTGCGCGTCGATGTCTCTCTCTGCCACACTGTATACGAATTACAGCGTAGCAAGTGGTGCCGACTAGTTTTGTTAAGAAGTCACTGCAACCACCGAAGAGGTCGGATAAGAGTGACACTGACTGGTGACAGTCACTCTAGCAGAGTCGTGAGTAGCATCGATGGTTGCGTGGCGGCTATTTTCTGATGACAGAGATGATGTCAGGGATGCCGCTGTCGTACCACGTCCACGACGTACTGCTATATTTCGGCACAATCCTGATGCTAGTCAAGCTGCTGAACCACTAATTATACAATGATTACTTATGGTAAAGGCTACCCAGCTTTAAATACGTATTTAAAAATATTTTTACATTAACAATTTTACAGTTGTGTAATTTCTTTATTGGTTATTTTCTAGTAATTGAAAATAAGAACCACTTTTAATAAAATACATTGTCCAAACCTTACCTATTATTTAAGAAAGCAGGCTTTTAAAATTGCCGTTTTATATGCAAAACTAATACTAATATCCTTCAGAATTATCATAAGCACTTTGTTATATGTAGTTATGTTTTATTAGGTGAAAATACCCAATTAACGTCATAGGTCTGTATTTAACTATCATTGTCTTTGTTTCAAGAAAGAAGTCTTTTTAAAAGAAAATATAAGTATGCTAATTATCAGTAAGCAAATATGTTTTATGATAATTCACATGTGAAAAATTTCATTTATTAAAGAACAATAAGCTACTTTGCTGTATTTTTTGTTTTATAATATTGTACGAGCTACGCTGTAAAGACGCCAGCATATCAAGCTACTACAAATTTGTCAAATTTCTTTAATAGATTTTCAACTTTATTGCTAAAGCATTAAGGTTCAAGATTGATTAGGAACATTTGACAGTTTCGGGTAGCTTGATCTGCTGGCGTCTGGTCATTCGGCTTTGTGGTAGTTTGTACGTCACACTCATTTATGCATATTATATAACATAGCATTCAAGTGTAAATAATTGTGTAATTATATTCAGTAGGAATAAATCCATCAAGGGAATCGTTCGTCTGCTCGTTTACATAACAAGTACATAACATTTTCACTGCTGGGCATTACACAAATATTAAATAAGTTTTTATAATTGCGATACGTTTTTGATCGATCTACGAGTCTACGTTGTCACTGCGTTTTGCAACCACCTTATCCATGTTATGTCTGTCGCACAGTAAAGGACCATAACTTTTTTCTTAATTTGATCAACAATTGTTCAGATCATAATAACACACACTCTATAGAGGAGAAATTAAAAAAAAATGTGGCTCGTGCTTATGCAACCTTTTTTTTATTTTTTCGGGCACAGACTAATGCCATTCGCTTTTTTATTTCTTTGTGTTTTCGTGCAATGCAGTGAAATTAATTTTGGTAGCATGTGTTTATGACAAGACGAATAGTTAGACAGATGCAAAAGTAAAATTTTTGGTCTGCCTAGTGCAGAAAAAAAAAAACAAAAATTGAGAGTCTGTTTTTTCTTATATGATTTATGTTTTAAACTGGATGATTAGGAATAGTTATGAGAATATACATTTGTCGAGTTTTAAAGAGACTAATAAAATTATATGTTATTAAAAACCGCGCTAATGTTCTATTAAAGTTGGCAACATTTAATACACGGCAAACAATTAGCATTTTATAAAGTTACGAGACGATAATTAAGAGTTAATTATGCTAAGTCACTAAGGAAAAGAGCAGTAATTATTAAAATTATAAAGGTTATATAAATTCATTAAACTGGTTATAATTAAGACATAGATAATAAATACCAATTTGTAAACCATATTTAAGTTAGTAATAATATTTATCGGTCACATGATTTCAACTTTAGGATGTTTTTGCAATTGTTTTTGCGGTCAAGAATCAAAATATAACCAACTGTCAAACACGCTGCTGCAGTTTTTACAAACTATCAGTTTGCTCCTATTTTAAAGTATTGACGGTCAAGAGTGTATGAAACAAACAATACTACACAAACAAATTCAATGAAGTGTGCATTATCGTTCAATATAAACAAATACCATTAAAAAATTAAGCATTACGCCGAACAGCGGAAGTATGGCACATGCCGCGATCAAAAAACTCAGCATTGCCAACATAAAAACTGCCTTAGTCTTATTTAAACTTTTTTTTGTAAACCGCGCGCTTTTTAGCAAGTATTTTTTATCTGTGGGCACAAAATGTTTTTATATTGACCAGATGTTGTATGCAGATGACAATTTTTTATTTCTTAGTGCGATTTTTAGTGGTTTGTCGGTAGATCGGACTTTTTTGAAGGCAGATGGTTTGCATATTTATATTTTTTTGTTTAATAGGCTGTATGGCTGAAAAAAAAACGCGCGTGCGCTATCAGCTGCTCGTTATGGAATTTGCATAGGTAATAATGTTAATGTAGGTGATGAATAGCGAACGTGTAGTCTTTGGACGGAATTATTTTTGAGGAGTCATTTTGGTGTTTTATTTATTAAGATAAAGTCATTTAAATGGCTGCCCTGTACGGCCCACTACCTGTGGCATCCAAAAGTTAGTTGCCATTTCCACTTCAGCTGGTATGCTATATTATGATTTAAAATAAAAAAATAATCGGATACTCCTAAGGGATTACTTGATTATTATTTTTATCAAGTCAAAGTTAGTTGAATTAGTCAATAAAAAATATAGTAGTTCAACCATTGGCACCACTAGAATTTTAAATCATAATGGACCTCATCTATGTCAAGGCTGAAATGGAAAATGACAACTAACCAGGGGGCCAGTGTATGTGTCATGACTTTGAGAGAGATTTGGTTTAACTGTGTGGTCCATTTAGGCACAAGAACAGCTTAAAAATCACAAGATATAGCCTGCTAACATGACATAATCGAACCCAACAACAGTGCAACGAATTGCAAGATGGAGACTCGCGATAAAATTATTAGAAAAATCTAAACAAGATGCAGTCGCGTGCCACAAAGTTGTACAAGCACAAACCTCTTAGTTTATCATAATCGCGCAATTATCTTATGAAAACGTTGCACGATGCTTAGCTTTTTGTTGCTAAGTTGCCAACCGAGACGAATTTCGCGGAAATTAGACATTAAGGGATCATGCGAGATACTTTTATAATAAAATAAAATATAATTGCCATTCAAAAACAAATAAGTCGTGTGCCTGCCTGCGGCATGGCCGACAATCAAAAGATTCTTGATTTGAATAAATCAATCCCTGATAGAAATGCATCGATATACAGGAGATGTCGGTTTGATGTGACTCAAGGGCAGTCTTGGGATTAAGGCTGGACAGATTCGTTAAAGTTTGTGCTGATTTTAGGGAAACAATAGTTTTTGATAGCTCGTCTTTGAAACAGGCGCTTTGTAAATGCAGTCTAGAAAAAAATCGCTAAGGTTCTAGAATAAAACAAACAAATGATGTCCGGTTCTGGAAACTGCAGTTCCCGTGAACTCTCAGGTGAGTCCTAATTTTAGCCCAAATCCAGTTAGATATTAAAAATAACTATAATTTTAGCACTGAAGATTATGTAAAGTGGACCCCAGCTGGGGAACTTGCGTAAGTAAAAACTTCACGCTTCATTATACATTACAGAACTATTTGAACTCTTGTATAAAATATTCATTAATTCCTGATTTAATAGTGCTTAGTTGCTCTAGTTAAACACGTCACTGTTCTCAGTAAAGGCCAGTTTACTTCACATTAAGACTGATTCCTTTTTAAAAATTTGAATAAAACGTAATGTCGCGCGGCGCATAGACAAAATTCCCGCATTTTTTTCTTCCGTTAAGTTTAAATCTTGTGGGTGTTAAGTATAAGTAATCCTGAAGTGTCACACCCTGTATCCGAGCACTTTTTCCTAACGTTTAGAGGTCGCTTTTTGAAAGGTTTTTTCTCCATTTCGATGCCAATTATGCACATTTTTGCCGACGCGGTTCGTTTGGCGGACGATCGTTCGCCCTCTCATACTTGCCTCGACGGAATCCTTCAAATAAAAATCGGGTAGGACCCTTTTTGTGATGGTTTTTGTCCGTATATTGATGAGTCTTCCAGATTTTGAAGGAATTCCTGAGAGGGCGTCGAGGACAGACGCTATTGTGTCGTAGAACCTGATTTCTGTAAGTCCTGGAGTCCTGTAACATACGTATGTAAGGTAGGGAGGTATCCATAGTGTCAACGTGGGCTTTGTAAGTGGAGGTTTTGCCGGGTAAAGTTTTATTTTACTCATTAAATACCAATAGAGGGTAAAACAAACACCAAAAGGAGTATGTAAGGATCTTAGCTCGCGGGTTCTGTAGTTTCTGATTACTCCCATGGAAAGACGTGATTTTTGTATGTATGTGAATACCTATGGGCCAGTCACCCAATCGAAAATTTACCGCAAAATTAATGTGACAAATTTTCAAACTGCTGCGATTGGTTGAATGACTTATCAACAGCCAATGGCAACAGTTTTCGCGGGCTTGACAATTTGTCACATTAATTTTTCCCTATGTCTTTGTCTTTGAGAAACTGGCCCCGTCTTTGTTCTACCAATTAAGAAATACGTTGTTGCAAAGGCGATTATGAATGGTACGAAGGTCAGGTCATGAATGTTTTCAGGTTCAGCGACGTAAAAAAGAGTTCCGTTGTGGCGCAAATTTGCCCGTTTAGCATTGGTGGTAGCTAGGGACTATTGGCGATTTCTTGTTGTCTTTATAACAATATGGCTACGTGTGTCAGTATTTAATATTGGGCGTAATAGTTTCTATGGTAGCAATATAAATACAACTAGTTTTCAGTCAAGGAATGAATACTAATATTACTAATCTACTAACCTGTGTAGAAAAACTAGAGCATTTAAAGACGTGCTGACAGTCAGACCAATTTCCAGTAGCACTCACACACACATAGGAGCTCCAATAAATTCACTATTACTACCCATTAATTTACTGTTTTGCATAGAACGTGCCTGGTATTGCCAACGTAAAAAAACCACCACTTAAAGAGTACATAGGCAAAAAACTTCGCAGTTTCGTTGCACAGGTATGCACGCAGTAATCCTATGTGACAATGCCAGTCCACCTGTCAAAACAAGACTTGCCTGTACAGGTGGACTCACACCTGACAGGGAATGAAGTCAGGGGGGGAGGGGGATGACCAGGTGACCAATACTATATTGAAATAATCCATTAATGGACCGTGCACGCGGGATGATCTATCATTTATAAGTCCTTATACATTTGTGCTCAATTCTTTAAATAGACTTTTCTCGGGTGACCCAGTGGGAAAATGGGATAGTGGGTATTAGGTCGAAGTGTTGCAACGTAATAAAAGAGGTTTTATTTATTCAAGTTTTAGTTTTTGCGGCTCGATATCGGTGATAAGGCTATGTATGGCGGAGTTGAATTTAAATTGAGGAGTATATATTTACTCGTGTTAGGGACTACTGTTTATCATTCGACAAAAAACGCTTATTATTTGGCTTTGGCTTCGTTATGGGCAGTCTTCGTCATTGATATGTGAACACGTGTAGTTTTTCTCTCATATCGATGGGATCTATGAATTGATAGAATTATTTTACCGATCTTGAACCTTTTTTTCTAACTTATGGAAAGAGTTGAAAAGCAATTAAGGAAATTCATTACAAATCTATCATATTATTTCGGTCTGTCCTTATTAAACAGATAGCACAGAAGATGTTACTGCTTTGCTATCAAACAATCTGCCTAGCCTTAGAATAGAATAGAATACCTAACCCCCCCTTTTCCCAACTATGTTGGGGTTGGCTTTGAGACCAGGATTTTACATGGAGCGACTGCCTATCTAACCTCCACAACCCAGTTACTAGCTAACACGATACCCCTTAGTAAGACTGGCTTGAATTCTGACTTACTACGTACGACCAAAACCACAGCAGCTAGAAATATTAAAATTGAAAGATGGCATGGATTTTCTTAGAGGGTGTACTAGGATTACATAATTGGAAGAATAGTATACAGGGTTTGAATAAGAAGTAAGAACGGATTTTATGAAACTCAACCTCTAAACGGATCGAACGGAAAATACGATTGCATGGCAGTTGAGAGTATGTCAAGCTGCCTCAAATGTCTCGCTGATGGTGGCGTGTGTGTTGGATCATTCGGTTCCCTTCAAAATGGTTGAGCTAGATGTTCCTGATCTACATATGTGCCATGTTCGAGAAGGGCGTCGTCAGATGAGACAGGTCATCTCTAATCTTATATTTTGTTTTTTTTCCCCATTGTTCTCACATAGAAGCAACAAGAAAAATGAACCCAGCATTTTTTCCCGTTCTTCTCCATAGAGATCTACTTTGGAGATTTGGAATGGGCAACTAGCTTCAACTATCTGACTAACTGACTGACTCTTTGACAATTTAAAAGTGCCTGTAAATCCTACTAATATTATAAACGCGAAAGTTTGAGGATGGATCGATGGATATTTGTTACTCTTTCACGCAAAAACTACTGAATGGAATTTGATGAAACTTTACAGTGATATAGCTTATACATTAAAATAACATACAGGATACTTTTTATCCCGATATTCCCACGGGATCCACACTTATGCGGGTGAAACCGCGGGGCGCAGCGCAATATAATACAAATAAATGCTTAGAGTTTGAGTGGCTTATATCTTAGTAGTCTGTTATATATGTATACAGACACACTTCCACTTTTGGTGATAACATTTGAGAGGCACCTGTTTGCCTATATTTATAGACATAAAAGTGGCATAAGACTACCTACCCCGAAGGGACAGATGTTTGGCGCGAACTAAATGTAAATAATTTAGATAATAATTTTAACTACCTACGAATATTATTATAATATGGTTATTTTTGTAAAAATTAAGTAGCATAGCGTGTATGCAAAAATGCATCGTAACCACAGCATTATGAAGTTTCTTAGGGACTAAATCATTTGGTTTTTTCCCTTAAAAACAATAGGTGGTACCTACTCATTGCTGAACATGTTTCAACTTTTCACAATGAGGTCTATCGCGCTTGCATTCGCCGCTAGAGGCGCTAGTGTAGAGTAGGTAAGGTCTCTAGAAATGTCAATATCACTGAACATTCATTGTTTTCGGGAGTTTTAATCGCATATTTTTACTAGTTACTCATAATTGTTGTAAACATTGTGCTATTGCTGAAAAACTATGCCTTAAAATTTGAAGTAGTAACTTCATCTAATCTATCTAATTTGGTAGCACTTGGAGGAAGGATAATATTTGCCTGCTTCATGCTTGCCAATTTTAGGAACATTATAATGAAAAAATATAACTTTAAAGTTTTAAAATGTAATAAATTAAATATTAGGAACATGAAGTTATGGGTGCTTAAACGTAACCAAAACATATCAAATAAAAGTACTGCTAGGACCTTACTCTCCAGTGGCGCCAACTGGTGAGCACATAAACGATAGTCCCCATTAAGTACTCCTTTATATTATCTACCTATATTTTCCCACTACTGGGCAAAAGTCTCCCCCATATTTTTCCACTTTTCTTTTTTTCACTTTTTAAAGTAGGTACTCCTACTCCTAAGTAGAAGTTTTTGTTACCACAGAAACACAGTGTGAAAATGCTCTGAACAAGTAAAATTACAATATTGTATCATTTGAAAAAAAAAAATAAGAAAACTCGGTATACCTACCTATAATAACTAATATCTTCCCATACTATTCGTCATTCCCCTGCCCTTATCCCAATTTGTTTGTGATCGGCGCAACATGTCATTTCGGTACCCCCTTTCTAGCCATAAATAATCTTTCACACAGTCTATCTAAATATCTTCCCATAACACTAAAACAAAAATTCTAAAATAAAATAACTTCAGCTGTAGTTAAACCAAAAACAATACTCATTCGCGTTTGTTAAAAGGGTTAAAAACAAAACAAATAATGTATTGTCAATGTTGTGAGTACTTGTGAGCACATTGTCACAATCCTTTTTGCAAACACATCTGATCGGATTATTACAACCGTTTGAAAGCAAATAAAAAAATAACGTAGGTACCTAACCAAACTGGATGCTGAAAACTGCGTGTAACAGAATAGAAAGGATATACAAAAAAGACAGGTTTTTTTACATATCATAATTCTCCCAATTTATTTCGGGTCGGTGCAACATGTCTTTTTCTTCCATAATTCTCTATTAGTCATCATCTCGGTAGTCACCCCCTTAAATGGTTTTTTTTACATACAGGGTGGCAGGGACATCGACGCGCAAACTGTAACCATGGATTCAGCACATGAGTTTAGACCCCATAGCGTCGAAATTTTTCGTCGGTTATTAAAAAAAAATATTGGTGCTCCATATATTTTGACCGCGTAGGTATTGCACTTTTCTATGATTTATTTTTTTATGCTTTTGATAACCGACTAAAAATTCTATGGGGTCTAAACTCATGTGCTGAATCCATGGTTACAGTTTGCGCGTCGATGTCCCTGCCACCTTGTATGCAATGTTGAAAAGAAGAAATAATACAAATATAATTATATCGCCGCATGTCGAACGAGTGATGGGCCAAATCTACCACCATGTGGGTTCCAGAAAATGTTCGGTGACATCGAGGCAGACCCAGGAGAAGAATGCGGGATGAGCAGACAGGATTGGTCCACACTAGCACAAGACAGAGAGGAGTTGAAAGGAGAAAGGGTGGCCATTGCCCTGCATTGGAACAATATAGGCTTAACATAAATAAATAATAATATATATATTAGATTAATGGATAATGCTTTGATAACCTACGAGTATCTATTAAAGATAAGTGTACAATATTTTCAGATTGATTAGGAAAATGTTCGTGCAGCAAAAAAAATAATAATGACAAAGTTATGAGAAGTTATGTAACTTTATCGCGATCAATAGACCTAAGTAGTCTTTATTCCAGTCTGGCTAACATTATAGTCTTATTTAACCACATAGAACTAGCTAGGAGCCCTGTCTATAATGGACCAATTGAGCCTAGAGAGCTTTAGATTAGTCTAATGCGTTACTTCCTCCTTACATGGAGCAGTTATAATCTAACCGTTTTAAACACGATTTAACTTAATCTATAACAAACTGACTACTTAGGGTTATTCTAAGGGCTTTTTGCAATATAATAAAGCTGTATTTTATGTAAAAGAATGTCAACCAGATCTTCATCTTCGTCGTTTTCGAGTAATCTACCACCTGGCTGTAAAACTTGCCATTACTACCAATTTTATAAGAATAAAATTATGGAAACTGGCAACTTTACTTTATTTTTTATCATCTGATAGCTTGTCTACGTTTAATAATATATCCGCGAAAGGTGTTCGCTGAAATATTAATTGGATTTTTTTAATGATTCAATTCAAGGATAGGGCATTTATATAAAAAAGTTGTAAAACCCTTTTATTACATCACAGCATGTGTAAGAGCAGAATGGGATCGTAAGTGACGTCTACAATAGACTCGTGCCGTTTTTTTTTCACGGAAGACGATAGGCGAAAGCAAACATTTGACAGCCACAAAAGACTGGCACACTCCACTCAAGATCGAGTTTCTTGTATAAAAAAAGTGAAAAAAAAGATAGCACATGCCGAAATCTGATTACACCAACATATTTGATCAAAGGGTTGCCGTTTTGCCAAACATTGTTGATCACAAAAACTATCGGAACGTAGGTACCTTTTTGCACCCGCTTGTTTTTTTGTGGAAAAAAATGCAAAATCGATTTCGGCAGATGTCCACAAATAGAAAGGGTTTTGATAGGTTTTTTTAAACAAAAAAATGGCGGACGCATCGTCGGTAGACAATGGATGGACCGTTATGGATCGACTGTCAAATTTCGCCATTATTAAAGCTAAAGAGTTATTTTGTTGCATCATTAAATGGATGTGTTAAATAGCTGTTTTCTGTTGCATATTGGGTAATTACTTTTTTATATTAAACGGAAGAGGATGCATGGTTTTTATTTTTTTTCTGAGCTTTCAGTAATCGTTTAGCGTCGATTATAATTATGTGTTCTGAACATAATGGTTACGTTATTATGGATGGTAGTTGCTAAACTTCCTCCGACTTTACATAGTAGGTATATGTATATTTTTTAAGAGTAGGGGAAGACCAAGGAAACGATGGATGGACTGTGTGAAAGATGATGGCTAGAAAGGGGGTACCGAGATGACGACTAATAGAGAAGTATGGAACAAAAAGACATGTTGCGCCGACCACAAATAAAAGAAGGATGATGAGGTGTACAGGGTGGCAGGGACATTGACGCGCAACCTGTTACCATGAATTCAGTACATGATTCTGAACCCCCTGTATTGAAATTTTTCGTCGGTTATTTAAAAAAAAAATGCTGTTCTATACATTTTGATCGCGTAGGTATTGCACTTTTCCATGAAACCGCAGATTTTTTATAACGGACGAAAAACTACCTTTCTGTCTAGAATTATGTACTGAATTTATGGTTACAGTTTTTGAGCGCCGATGCCACCTGCGGGGTAGTTGCGTAACAAACTATCAGTAGCAATGTGTTTTATTTTGACAGTTCAACAACATTCACTGCCTGGTTTACGTTGTGGAGCAGACACATTTTTCGAACATATGAAGCAATGGATTAGCAATATCCTTCAAAATGATTCAGATTGCGTTTGATAGTGTGTTACGAAATTAGGGTGCTGGACACCTTGTTTATTTACTAAGATTTCTTTAAGGCGCAGGTTGTGTACAATGTTCTCAATTTGCGGGATCTCGCGAGTTAACAATATTGATTTCTTATGAAGTATCGATTCTATTTTCGATATAAAGTTTTATGATAAATATAACATTAAGCAAATTTATGCAGTCGTTGAGTAATTGTTCGTGTTTATGTCACTATATATTTCATCGAAACCTTCCATATTGGAGGAATGTTGTTATAATTGTGCAAGGATAACTTATTTTATTTTAAAACATGCATTTTTTATGTACGCACTGCGTTACTAAGCTGATCTGGTTGTATTATTAACATTGTTTATTTGTTTACGTGCATGATTGGCATAATTATTTTGGTACCTAGAGGTATTTATGTTAAAATACATAATAATTACCTACTTAATGTCTATTCATATTTATGTTGCCAATTGATGTTATTTCAAATTAAACAAATATCAACTTTATTTCAACGGTTATAAAGAGTTATTACCTACGTAAGTTGATTTCAGAGTATTTAGCACTATTGAAAAACCTATAATTTTTTTGAAGTTGTAGCGGAAACTGAACTTTATTGTGTAGGAATAAGCTAAATAATAACTAAAAGTTATTTTTCCATTAATTATTCATATTTGTTTACATTTTTGGCAATTAAATTGCGAACGCAGATTATACTTATTTTCTTGTTTTTGACTTTAGTTCCGTTTAATACTTTTTCTATTTTATATATAGGTACATATAAAAGTAGGGGAAGACCAAAGAAACTGTGGATGAACTGTGTGAATGATGATATGGTTAGAAAGGGGGTGACCACCGAGATGATGACTAATAGAGAAGTATGGAAGAAAAAGACATGTTGCGTCGACCACAAATAGATTGGGATAAGGACTGGAGAATTATGCTGATGATTTTTTCTCTTTACTTTTTCATACAAATATCTGTATCTTATTTAAATTAAGATTTCATGAACATGTTTTCTATCCATCATAACCATCTAAAGCTGATGCTCGGTGATTTATTATGTGAATAGGGGCTTTGGTTGAGTCCGTAATTCTTAGAAAAATCCACATGATTACAGCAGTATACTTTGGAATAGAATACTTTTTAATATCTACACCATAGGAATCATCATATCCTACTATAATATTATAAATGTGAAAGTTTAGATGTTTGTTACTCAATCACGAAAAAACGGCTGAACGGATTTGGATGAAATTTGGCACACAGAGACTTTATAACTTGGATACTTTTTATCCCGGTTATACGATCCCGTCGGTTAATTTTCGAACTCAACGCGGGCTAAGCAACAGGGAAAAGCTAGTTACATAAACGTAGCAAAATAAACGAAGAAGAATGTAGAAACTTTATTCGCGTTTGTTCGTTTTAAGTCCTTTTCTGAATACCTTCGGATACCTCGTTTTAATCAAATCAGAAGTAAATTTCTCTGTATTATAATCCCATATAATATTCATACGCAATAAACATAGTATCTTCTATATATAATATGTATGTATTTACAAAAAAAATAAAAAATGTATATAAGCAGTTTATCAGCCATCTTGTTACCATAACACAAGCATTAGGTTGCTTAGCTTGGGACAAATGGTGCTGTGTGAAATTTCCAGGGATATTATTATATTATTATTATTATAGTTGGATTCAGAATACAGCCGCAGTTTTTCTTTGCCCAGTCTGCCTAAAATGGTCTGACGCCGCACTTCATTGGGATTCAAACTAAGTAGCTTAGCTTAGACTTAGTCCACACCATGTTTATGGATTTCTAACTCTTTAGAACTTACGTTTAATATGTTGTATGTGTAGTTAACTTTAGTTTTACCTGACTCTGGAGTTTGGCCATGGCCACGTTTGTCTTCGTGAACATTCGACAATGGCGCCGATTCTCTTGTTCACAAATTAAACTAAAGTTTTCTTTCTATTTCATTAAGAAAAGGACAGAAGATCAAATCAAAATCAAATCAAATCATTTATTTGCATAATACATGTTAAAAAGGAAAGATAAATATTAGTATAGTCCTGTGTTTGTCGTGGACGTGGTACGACAGCCGCGGCCCCCCTGACATCATCTGTCATCAGAAGACAGCCGCCACGCAACCATTGATGCGACTCTGCTAGAGTGACAGTAATCAGCCAGTGCCTGACTCTTATCCAACCTCTTTGGTGATTCCACTAACTTTGTAATATAACTAGAAGCCACTTGCTGCACCGTCAAATTATGACAATTTAAGAATAATGGGTTAGTCAAATATGCAGTAGTCCTAGAGGCAAACTGTTTTCCCAAAGACCACGGAGACGCCTCTGTGGCCTGGCCGGCCCTGTCAACACTTTCTTATAGGTAAACTATGCCTGTCAGTGTCAGTCACCGGTTACTCATAGAAACTGACTGCCCGTGACCATTCTTACAATGCTCTGTGACAGCCTAGCTAGCTTGCGTTCCGCAGTGCGATTCTGTAGCCATCTCACCGTGAAACCTTAGGTGAAGTGAGCGTGGAGTGAGCTGTCATTTCAACTAATGCTAGGGATTGACACTATTGACAGCTCCTGTAAAAATCTCACCGTGAAAAGTTAGGCTAACCTAACTTTTCACGGTGAGATTTTTACAGAATCGATCGGCAGTTGGGCCGAATTCGGACACGAAAATTATTCGTAGACGTCTGTAGATTCTCTAGTCGCAGCGATTTCATGCTGTGTATTTTCCTAAAAATAACAAAAAGAAAGAAAAATAGATTTATTTGTCACAGAAACACGCGCATACCAAAAGATAATTAACTAAAATAAAAAAGGAAATAAAAACAGAATAGTTTTCATAATCACGTTAAAGTAAAGTAGTAAAGTTTTTATATTCAGTCAAAATACATGCCCAATGGTTGAGCAAATTTAGTCACAGGCAATACTTGGTCCATCTTTGTTCGTTTTATGACCTCGTATCATAACATTAATAGCTTTATAGGACTTCGTTATATACTGGCATCAGGCATGATACAAAATAAGAAGCATAACATACTTTGAAGCAAACAGCCCTATTATCGAGTTTAAGAAGAAAATATCCTCCTCACCACAAAAACTGATCAAAACCTTCGTGCGTTTGATCGGCAATCCAGACCAAAATACAAAGACCTCTCTATAGAAAGCATATGACAATTTTGGACTTTATTTCCAGCGAAACAAGGTTCATGGTAGTCAAGCAAAGTTCCCAGATAGGTCAGGATATCTGGTCATTCTTTACTATGGAACGCGACGTAAATTCTATCTTGAGGGTTACCTTGTATGGAGATGAAAGGGAAAGCCCTCGGCTTCGAAATAAACGTATCGGTATTTTTGCCTCTGAAAAAAAAGTTGCGTCTATGGTTTTTTTTTTCGTATTTGGAATCTCTGTCACGGTGGAAATTGCAGGAATTTTCCGATGTTGTGACGAGACTTTTTTGCGGAATGTAACATAAAATGTTGAGAGAGAAAAATAAGCAAAAAACATGTTTGAACATTCCGTCAATCTTAGTCATCAAAGGGCTTCCAAAGTTTCAACCCATCCAGAAAATACCTAATAAATCACAAACTAACCATATAGAAATCCGGAATAAAATCTTCAATATACATTTCAAATCCCTATTGTATTTTAAGCGGTTCGTTTCAAAATAAAGGTATGTATCGGGGAGTCCTGCCGTCGTCGCCATGTCGTGCGTTCAAAAATGCATTGGCAGGATGTGTGGAATCCTTGCCTTACCCTTATATAGAGGAAGCTTAGACTAACAAGGCTGGGACCGAACGATGTGCAAAATCGATTAAGCATTCAATTAATCGGTTAATTCGAATCGTTGCAGTTGGCTGGTTAGAATTATTTGAATTTAGAACATACATAATCAAGTTAATTGTCAATAATAGTCAATTGGTTTCGGTGTTTTAAATCGTGTGTACGTATTGACTTTATCAAAGAGTAGGTAACATTTGGTTTATTTATTTGAAAATGAAATAAAGTTAGCATATTTGTTGCATAGAATTCCGGCTGTCGTTCGTAGATCTTTGACAGTCATTACGGGTGGCCCGAAAGTCTTCAACCAGTCTTGCCAAGGAGTATCAGATATGCAGTCACCCTATGTAAAATACTGGTATCCAGCTGCGTCAGGTTAGACTGGAAGCCGAACCCAACATAGTTGGAAAAGGTTAGTTAGCCAGATTGACTGGTTGCATAGATTTGGATTTTGGATCGGATTTTTTGTCCTGAAATTAGAGCACCTACCCACCGTCACATTGTGAGAGAGTTATAGTATAAGTAAAGCTAAACTAATAATATGTACATGTATATGTATAAAAAAGAAATAATCATAGCATCAAAAAATTCGTCCGCATCGTTGTCAACAGGAAAAGGGCCCAAAAGGCTGTCAGCATTGCCACGCTATATGGCGATGCTGATTCTTTGGCCAAAAATACGCCAGCCCTCTGGTCACGTGAAGAGTCAACCCAACCGCTTGGCGATGTCTCAAAAAACCAAGTAGACACTCGGACCCCATAGCCCTTGTGTTCCCAAACGACTCGAAACGTATAACAATCACAACAACCAATAAGTATAGCTATGTTATTAAAATGATCCAAGAAATTACTGATCGTTTTTAAATTCATTGCTCTGTGCATGTGCAAGTATATTTTATGAACTTAAAATTTATTCAACTCCATTTTACAATACTTAATTTATATTAGTCGATATTGTTATAAGGGCGTTACTTTTGGTTTTACGACGTAAAGCAGTGATTGCAAAATGGCTTCATTCGCTTACAAAGTACCTATATCGAGTTTAGCATTGACTTGTCTTGATTTAAATTCGCGTTTCCTAGTACATGCGGCGACAAACTGCTTTTGATAAACCATTTTATTTAAAAAAATCCTATCAGAGCTAGTTATCTTTTAGATATTGGTAATTTATGTAATAAAATATATTATTATAATAGACTGTGATAAAGTAAGTATCGTCAAGCCAAGTTATCATAGAATTGTTTTTTTAAGGGTGCTGTAAACATGTCTTATCATATCAATGTATAAAAAAAAATGTTGTTGTGCTCATGATAATGAGAGAAAAAAGTGGGTTAACATGATAAATCATCTACATAATCAGCCTATAATGTTCCCACTGTTGGGATACAGACCTCCTCTCTTTGTGTGCGGATTATACATAAATTATGTTTTGATTTATTTAAGTACTAAACTGTTAAACCATGATAAGCTAAGAACTGTCATACAACAGTTCTTAAAATGATCATTTTCATGCATGTGACCCAATACAGTCCCTTAGGGAACACCGCGTGGTACTGTCGAGTTTTGCACAAAATCATCATCGTATCGCTACGACAAGCGTATTGTATGGTTCTAGAAGTACAAAGAAAGATTGTAAAATAATAGGATATATAGCTCCTTCTCTATTACATGCACGTTTATGAATACCTTAATCAAACGCTTTAGATTGTTTTTCCGAAGTCAAAGTCGTGAAAAACATTGTGAACGTAAGTCTTTCTGTTGACTTGATAACGTGCCTTTTTATTGTAAAATGAACCTTATCATGTGTTTAAACCAATTACAAAGTAAAATGAGCAAAATTAAAACTAAATTCAGAAAAGCGATGAAATTTGAGTAAAGAGTATAGACACTGTTTTAAAACAATATTATAAATGTAATTCTTATTGATCGACCCAAAACTCCACTTTCAATGTCTGACGTAATGTTTGAACTGGCATTTTGCTTAATTTTTAATTATTATCTTTTAAAGTTTGCCATTATGAAATTGATTCTTGGTATTATTTACGGGTTAAAAAATCAAGTTTGGTAAAAGTAATTGTTTGTGTTTTAAAGGGGCTAGGGTAAGGTATACTTAGTATTTCTAACTTTGACATTTAATTTAAGTTATGTAATCATTTAGGGGGCCCGTGGCTAAATAATAACAGCCGCACAGGACGATCGATCGGGTTAAGCAACGCTTGCCGCGGTTGATCTGTGGATGTTGTTGTTGTTGACTAAAAAATGTTGGATAAATGATTTGACTTTAACTTTGATGGGTGACCATCTTTACATACTGAGATCCCTCCGTGCCTCGGGAAGCACGTTAAGCCATTGGTCCCGGCTGTCATTTGCAGATTTTTGACAGTCATTACGGGTAGTCAGAAGCCCGAGAATCTGACAACCAGTCTTATCAAGGGATATCGTATTACCCAGTAACTGGGTTGTGGAAGTCAGGTAGGCAGTCGCTCCATGTAAAATACTAGTATTCAGCTGCATCCGGTTAGGCTGGAAGCCGACCCCAACATAGTTGGGAAAAGGCTAGGCAGAGCAGATGAATTATTTAAACATAAAAATTACTATTACATTGTAATTGAAAAATCATTAACGAAAATTGAGGGTATAAAATGAACCTTGACTGTCAAATGAAAAAGGATATCTTGCTTTTATTCTCATTAAATTAATTTACTTAACTTTTGGGAAATTAAAGCCATTCTATAATTGTAAAGCAATGCTAAGTGGCATGTTACAGTTGTTATCTCATGTGCTATGTAGTGTAAAGTTGAACAGCCCGTAATCTGTAGGAACCAGCGAATAAATCGAAAAAAAAACTATTTAAAATCGGTTCATTGACTTGTTACAATACGTTGTTAGAACTTGTTTGTTCCTTTTTGTTTTCTGATAATATAATTATAGTCTAACATAATATTTCTTTTAGTGCTTAATGAAGTTTATGTAATTGTAACTATTTGACCATCTCTCTCTCTCTCTCTCTTTGAAATCTGGTATATTTCCTTCCTTTTCTAATAGTTCAAAATGCACCAAAATCCCAAAAATCACAAGAGATAATATATGTCCCCTCTTAAATCTGTGAGCTCAGCTCAAGTTAATGGAGTTTAGTTGGATTTAAGCATCTAGAAAAACTGAAATTCATTGTTCACAAAAACCATAGTCTTGAATTTGAAATCAATATACTTATTCTGATATAGATAGTTCTGAAATTGTGTCATACATTTTTCGACAAATTAAAGAACATCTGTTTGTTGTTTAATCTCAAGAATGTTTGTCAGTTTCTAACATTCGTGCTGTAATAAAAACAACTAGTAACTTGACTTATCAAGTTGAACCAACATGAACTTCCGTCAATTGTGTTCCAGATAGCAATGTTGAATTTCCTCTAGACTCTAGATTACCCATGATAACCGGTTTTGTAAACATACTACACTAAACTTCTTCAACGTTTTGGAGACTTAAGCCGCAAATACACATGATGAGCTTGCATGCCTTTTTGCTATATCCAGCGTGCGTGTATGACCAGATGACTAGATGACCGTTAACGAAGCAAAAGGAGTATGTTAAGATCGTAGCAGGTAGCGTTCTGTAGTTTCTGCCTACAACCATGAGAAGAAGTCTTGAGCTTATAGGTATATGTATATATCTACAGATTAATGAATTACTAAAGCATGCAAGATACTTGCAAAGTTTTGTGCCAGCTACTACAGACTTAAAAGGTGTGCAAAACTAGGCACTGGCAATACTTGGCCCATCTTTGTTCGTTTTATGACCACGTATCATATCATTAATAGCTTTAATGAATAGGACTTCGTTAATATAATAATTGTATTTTTTTATTACCGAACCGCTGCTGTCTTCGAGATTACTATGAAATAAGGTTATGGGTACATTTCGTCGCAAGTAGCTGACGCTGTGTTAACTGCATCGCAAATGTCATGGTCGACTTTATCACCGTATTATGAATATTACGATTACCTACTGAATGTTTATTCATTACCATGTCCGAGCTATTATTTAAAAGTTGATGTGTAGGTTATGGTTTGAGGTGTCGAATGCTTTTGACGGTTCTAAATGTTTGGGTTGACGGATTTTTGGTGTGGAATTTTATAATTTGTTTTGGGTCAAGCTATATAATACTAATTATTATGAAGAAGTAATTTGTGTATTTGTATGTAGAGGCTAATCTTCGGAACCATTGATCCGATTCTGAAAATTCTTTCACTTCCCATTAGTAAAAGAATTTATCTTTACAGTATTGCTGAGTGTCATAGGATATATTTTGTGTAAATAAGATATTTTACGCGGTTGAAGTCGTGGGCACATAGCTTGTGCCCAGGACTTCATCCGCGTAAAATTTGTGTAATACCTATTATTGTTTTACAATTTTTAACGATTTTAAATCTCTTTCTATTAGCAGCCGTCTAGGTGAGCAATTTAACTCATATTATTCTTCTGTATTGTTTTATTCTTAAACCATTAAAGCAGGTATTTCTAAATGTCCTTTGTGCAAGTTAGCTAACACTTTATTCAGGGAATCATTCTCATTAGGTACCAGAATCGATTAGATATGCAAATGTAGTAGCTGCTATACTCTTAGTAACACTAAGGCATCATAAGACACAATATTCGAACATTAATTTGTACAGGTGATCTAGTATCCGGCTACTTTTAGTGGTAACAACTTTTCCACTACAGAGGAGCATGCGAAAATCAACCTTGTTGTAACGAAATAAGGGTGAAGTCATGTGTATATAGATGTATGAATTACGAGCATATGGCAAGTAGTTCTGCAATTATAGAGGAGCATATGCTATAAGGCACGTGCCACTGGCAGAACAGGAATGGACATCAGGGGCGCCATTTTTTTTTATTCCAAAAAAGTTTGGTTGTTTCGACTTTCTTAGCGTTGACTAAGAAATAATAATATGGAGTTTACTTTTGTTAATATGTAACATGGGAAGTAAGTGGGGTAACGTGGGAAAAGGGCAGGAAAATGATGAGTTTACTTTTGTTATAATTATGTAGTTTTCATGATGTTTTTGATGTAAGGAATATATTTTGACGGAAGGAGGAATTTTGGTTTTGTGTTTTATGAAGATTTTGTTTCTCTGCACTACATCCTCAAAAATCTCTGCCCGGTGTAAAAATGTTCTAAAATAAATGTTCATGTCTTTCTTTATTGGTATGTTTATATTAGTTTTATCATAGTTTCCATAATCAGCCTATAATATTCCCACTGCTGGGACACAGGCCTCCTGTCTGTGAGAGGGGGTGATCAGTAATCCACTACGTGGGCACAGTGTGGATTGGTAGATTTTACATGTCTTCGAATTTTTGGTTCTAGGACAAGCCGGTTTCTTCACAATGTTTTCCTTGACAGTTTGTCATAGTTTATGATCTAATTAACATAGTACTTATTAAGTTATCTTGAATCTTACTGTAATAATGAATCTAACTGCGTAGGTATTCAAAATAAAATTAAGTTTTACTTCGATAAAAATAATGAGAAATGTAATGAAAATAGTAATTTGAATTAACTTTGGTTTCGATAAAATGTATAACATTTTTAATTGCAATTTATACCTAAATGCATTAAATATGATCATAAAATCTTAGTTGTATTTATGGAATTTAAATTAGAAAAATAAAACACTACGTACCGTACTAATTTGCTTATTGTGCTTATCTATTTCATTTAAAAATATATATATATACGTTCGTCAATTGCCTCCTGCCCTTATTCTAATTTATTTGGGGTCGGCGTCGGCGCAGCATGTCGTCTTCTTCTATACATCTCTATTCGTCGTCATCTCAGTATTCACCACCTTTACAAGCTTGATATCAGTCACACAATCCATGTATACTTTTTTTTTTCTCTTCAACAAGCCACCATAAGTATCATCATCAGCCTATAATGTTCCCACTGCTGGCACCACACAGGCATCCGCCCGCGGGCACAGTGCGGGTTGGTAGATGTCGCATGTCTTCGAATTTTTGGTTCTAGGACATGCCGGTTTCCTCACGATGTTTTCTCGAGATATGCAAGGTAAAAATAATGAATCACCAAACACTATTTGACCCCTTTTGGGGATGAATTTTAGAAAATTCCTTCGATATGGCTCACCTTCGTTATTCAAGAAACTCCTGCATGCTTTAAGACCCAGAGGTTTAGGCTGTGGGTATTCTGTCACGAAATTTAAGATTTTTATTACGAGGACAGGCAAAAAGTTTTGAAACAATCTTCTCCATACATTTTTGTTCCCTCCATTCCCTGGTTTTTTTTCAAAATCAGTCAAGTGCACAGTGCTGTCACCTGTGTCCTACACCTGTAATTCCAAGTTTTATTTGAATTCCTAATCACTAGTTCGTATTTAATAGGAACTAATCGATTGCCATTAGATATTGTACTGAGTTCATTCGTAGTAAAATCGTTAACTTTTTTCATACACCTTGCTCATTTTTATTGTGTTTATGGTGATGTTATGGATGTTGGACATGGTATTTGATGTTGGACACGTTTTTGATACCATTGCTGGTCTATTATGTATTACTACGGAGGTTTTAGATGCTTATGAAGCGATGGAAAACGATGTATGGCCAATATTGGTCTTTGGGTACAGAAAAAGACAAGTACAGAAAAGTTATATTATGTTGTTATGCGCTTGTAATTTGAAGTGTGTTTAATAAATGAATGCTATTGCACGGTTGTGCCTAAAGAATAACAAACCTAGGCAGCTTTATTCCTACAAATATTTGTGTTCAAAATAATCAATCCTAACCTCTTTACAGAAAGAAAAATAGTTTTTTTTTTTTTATGTTTGTTTTAGGTTTGTGCAATTGTTTACAGCTATGTTGGGATCGGCTTCCAGGCTGATCGGATGCAGCTGAATACCAGTATTTTACACGGTGCGACAGCCTATCTGACCCAGTAGCTGGGTAACACAATACCCCTTCGTAAGGTTGATTGTCCGTTTCGGACTTCTTAATGACTGTCAAAGATTTACGGGCGATAGCTGGGACCAACGGCTTAACGATATGTAATGGACTGTCACCCACTTACGAACCTACCGCGGCACGCAATCGACCCGTGTGGCTGTTGTTATGAAGCCACGAGCCCCTGTATGTTTAAAATAATTAAATATACGAATGCATCCAGACAAATGGGCCAAAGTTGTCATACAGTAGGTGCCTGAAAACGAACGTTGTCACCAAGGCAGGCCTAAGAAACGATAGCGTGACGATTGGACGGAGAAGGCACACCACAAGGAAAGGTGGAAGAATTTGGGGGAGGCATTTGCCCAGCACTTGGACAATATATAGGTTAACGGAAAAAAAAAACAAAAAAACTTGTGAACTAAATGAAAATAGACAAGTCAAATAGACGAAAAATAAGTTTGTAATCTTCTTTTAATCATCAACATTTACCTTCATAATTACTACTAAACATGAAATAGCAATTAAAGATAGCCTCTAATAGCAATAGCGATTACGGTGACATAAGAAAATGTCATCGTTTTTCCTAATACGCCACGTGGCTGCGTCACGGACACCTTCTATGCATTCGTGGGGCCCTGGTACTTCGATCTGTTGTTAAGACGACTTAATCCGTGTTGAAGGTTTAGGATTTGAACTAACATCGGTTAAGGTAACTTTTTGTTATTATATTTTTCTGTTTTAACCTCGAAGAAGTTGTCAAAAAATAAAAGGCCCGTTTTGACATTTGAGAATTCGTTCTTAACACCTGCCAGTTTCATACAAACGGATTAGTCCATGTTCAACCCCCACAATCTTTACCCCCGACCATGTTGAACCCCTAATTGTTTCCCCCCCTGGGGACCCCTGGAAACTGGAAACCCCTGGGGGTTGAACATGGATTTCAATACATTAACTACTAGAACTGTCAATGTCAAAACGGGCCTTTTTATTTTTTGGAATCTTTAGAATGTTGTATGGTTTTTGTTTTGATGAAATGTAGGACAAGGAGGGATTTTCTACTCTAGATGATTTATTATGATGGTGTGTGTCATTAGGAAAATGATTGATTCAAAGATGAATAACATAACATCACGCTTGTATTCCGTGAAGAATTAGGCAGAGGTGTACCCATAGTAAGTTAGCCCGTCTTACGAGTTGTAGGTCGTGAGTCCGAACCCAGGCAAGCACTTCACTTTGTGTATTTAATTTCATCACCACTTCTCGCAAAACGGTGAAGGAAACCGGCATGTCCTAGAACTAAAAAATTCTAAGACATGTGACGTCCACCAACCCGCACTGGGCCCGCGTGGTGGGTTACGGCCCACTCTCTCTCACAGAGAGGAGGCCTGTGTCCCAGCAGTGGGAACAATATAACCTGAATATGTACCTATAGTGCACCTATATACAAATATTATTATAATATGTTTCAAACTGACGTTATTTCAAGTTAAACAAATATCAACTTTATTTTAATGAAAAATAAGTTGCTTTAAGAGTAACTAGCCCTATTGAAAAAGAACTTTATTGTGTTGAAATTAAAGTTATTTTTCCATAAACTCATATTTGTTTACATTTTTGGCGAATATGTCGCGATATTAGATTACATTTCGCCAGTTATGTTAAAGTCCCATAATTAAGTAATAGGGGGCGAGATTATTGCCATCAACCAACTGCTTTGCCCGACCTGGGAATCGAACCCAGGACCACGTCTCAGCAGTATCGCTTGCGACTACTAGGCCAATGCACTCTCAGAGATTAATCGTCCATTATAATCTAATTATAAGTGTGGAATGCAATAAAAGTATTGAGTACTCCTCATTCTAAATCAGATACCTGGGAGCAAATGCTCCGTACTAGCCAATTAATTTAATTTGTCATTAATCCACAATAATTAATGGTTTTCCTTTCCTTCCTTCCTGTGGGACTTTGTACTCTATCGAATTAGGTACAGACGCCAACACATCAAGCTACTATAATCTGTCAAATTTATTTAATAGATTTTCAACTTCATCGCTAAAGCATTAAGGTTCAAGGTTGATTGGGAGAATTGGACAGTTTCGGGTAGCTTGACCTGCTGACGTCTGTACCTATAAATGTTAAAATGATTTATGCTTATCAATGAGTAATTAGGGTAAGTAAACAGGGTTAATTTTCAAAGACCAGCCAAATTTAAGGGTGTGGTACAGACCATCCAACTGAACAACTTTCTCTATGGGACCAATATCGTAATCGCGAAAAATTTATCAACTGCCCCATAGAAACCTTCAATACCTGCTCGACCTAAACGTATGGGACGGCTGAATTTTTATTCGCGATTACGATGTTGGTCCCATGGAGAAAATTGTTCAGTCTGATGGTCTGTACTACACCCTTTAATTTGGCTGGGCTTTGAAAATTAACCCTGTATAGATGAACTAGCTGCGCCCCGCGGTTTCACCCGCATAAGTTTCGATCCCGTGAGAATATCGGCATAAAAAGTATCCTATGTATTAATCCTGGTTATAAACCATCTGTATGCCAAATTTCATCGAAATCCGTTCGATAGTTTTTGCGTGAAAGGGTAACAAACATTCATCCATTCATCCATACAAAATTTCGCGTTTATAATATTAGTAGGAAGTAGGATGTTACCCATACACGGCACCTATCAGAATACCAGCGTAATACATACCAACTTATTACATGCTGAAAGAGGTACCCTTGTTAAAATTCTTCAAAAAACACAGGTAGGTACTAATCATACCTACATAACCATATACGTTCCTGCCACTACCCTAATAAATTATAAAATAATAATTGACATCCCATTTAAATTGAAACATAATGTAAATACATTACTTAGGCATTTGCAGCTTGTATGTTACTGTTGATACTCAGTGCCTGGATCTAGATGCGATCTAGATAGCCTAGGCATTATATTCAGGTACACCTTGGCTTGATGAAGGTATTCAATTCAAAATGGGCGTGTTTTGTCCTGCGTTGTTTTCTTTAAATGCTTGTAAACTGTCATTTTAAGGGAACCATTCGGAATAAAATTCGTCATTTAAACAAACCTTTTTTACAGTCCGTTCAACCGATTTTAACTTCTATTCCGTAGGCATAAGGATGGCATTATTACAAAAAAAGTGGTTACAATACCAACTATTTACTGCAGTTGCCTTTTGTCATGCCACCAACGCAATAGAAGTCAAAATCGATTGAACGGACTGTAAAAAAGGTTTATTTAAATGTTTAATCTTATTCGGAATGGAGCATAGGGTGGCAGTTTTGTGTCAATTAGCTGAATTGCCATTTAATATACAACTACCTTCTGCCCGCGACTTCGTACGCGTATTTTTTGTTGGTTTTAAACTTTTAACGTTTAATATATTCTATGACACTGCAATACTGTAGCTTCCCATTAGTGAAAGAATTTTCGGAATCGGATCTGTAGTTTCGAAGATTATCCCCTACATACAAACTTACATATTTTACCTCTTCATAATATTATTATTATACAACGTGTTTTTTTTATATCCCATAACTCTAGGGGGTCATTGTACTCATCATTATAAACAACTTTTACTAGTATAGATTTATTACGATAACACGGTGATAATTATGACGTTTATGGAGAATACGTAAGTCTACACTTTCCGTCACGTGATCACGTCCTTTATGCTATGAAGGTGAAGCATAAAAACTAGTTTAATAAGTATTGCTATACTTATTAGAGACAAAAAAAAAGAAAATACATTGCGACGAAAATATGCGCCAGACGACCATTGCTCAGCATAATGCTACGCTAGATACACACAGATCGCAGATTTAGCTCGAGCTTTGTTATTCTAGAAAAGTGCACCGACGTTCGCTTAGTAAAGCAAAAACACACAAGAAGGCTACCTATAATTTGATGGATGACATCCATCCATGCTCATCCTAGTTGAATCAATTGTGGTCCATTCTGAATGGAGCCCTATTTTTTTAATACTTTCTTTTGAGGGTTCCGTACCCAAAGGGTGCCAATGGAACCCTTCCGTCTGTCACAGGGCTGAATCTTTTGATCCCTAATAGGAAAACACTTAAAATTTTCACAGAGTGTGTATGGCCGTTATAGCAACAACTCAACATCATCATCTGCCTAGCCTTTTCCCAATTATGTTGGGGTCGGCTTTCAGTCTAAACCAAACACCAGTATTTTACATGGAGCGACTGCCTATCTGACTCCACAAAGCAGTTACTGGGTAAAACGATACCCCTTGGTAAGACTGGTTGTCAGACTTTCGGGCTTCTGACGACCCATAAGGACTGTCAAAGACCCACGAATGACAGCCGGAACCAACGGCTTAACGGGCTTTCCGAGGCACGGAGATGTAAAGATAGTCGCCCATCCACAGACCAACCTCGGCAAGCAAGCGTTGCTTCACTTGATCGATCGACCTATGCAGCTGTTTATTATTTAGTAATAAAAATATGTAGTGTTAAATAGTGTGCGAGTCCGACACGCACTTGGCCGTTTTTTTCAATAAATGAACAAACGTTTTAGCACTATACACGATTATCTTATTCTATCTTTTTTTACTACCGAAAGCATTCAATAAATCATTTTTAACGGACACGCACGATCTTTTTAATTTTTCGCGTTAACCATAGACAAGATGTTTATCTGCGCGGGATGCGTTTAAAAACTCTATGATAAACGATTCACGCGTAGCAGATGATACTTTTTAGCAAAAAATCGGTTTACGAACGAAACGTGATGTTCGGAAGTTAAAAAACGATCTTTTTTTTTATTTATTCTTATGTTTTGAGTGTGCTAATGTAAAATTGATATTGTTTTTAGGCAACTCAGCTACGATACACCACCTTAATTGTTGCTTACATAAGGATATATGTATGTCCAGTCTTAATTGATCGGCAGTATAATAAATAATGGGCCTATTCTATGACGCATTATCTTTTTTCATTCATCCTATAAAGTTCCCACTACTGGGGCACAGGCCTCTCTGTGAGAGGGAGCGGGCCACGCGGGCCCAGTGCAGTTTGGTAGATGTCACATGTGTTCGAAATTTTGGTTCCAGGACATGCCAGTTTCGTCACGATGTTTTCCTTCACCGTTTTGAGAGCAATGGTGATGTAATGAATTATACAAAGTAAAGCGCCAACCTGGGTTCGAACCCTCGAACAACTCGTATGCCGGGGCCGTTACCACTGAGCCACCACTTATGTCTCTAATACGCCCAACATTATAAACGAATCTTTTGAAGTATAACATAGTGTGTTCTGGGGGCCTAAAAGGGCCACTTTAAGCAATACCTCTAAAAGCTATTCATTTCCTGAATTCCCAGCAGATCTAATGATCTGCTGGGAATTAAGGAAATGAATAGCTTAACGAAAATTTCGTTAAATGGTTACACATAATAGTTTAATCACTTACAATTCATTTCATATCAATCATATTTGGTGTAAACATTGGTGGACCATTTTACGAATTTCCATACAAAACTGTCAAACAGGTAAATTGCATGATATGAATTGCACACAGATCGTATTACGAATTGTCAGTTTGTGACCAATTTAAGATTTTTAATATGATTCTTATTGCTATCCTAATATGATTCTGCCAAAGTGGCCTTTTTAGGCCCCCTAAAATCTCTCTCATTTCAGAAAACAGTACTTTTCTCGCGGTTGCCAGTTGCCACATAGCTAGTTTGTTTAATATTTATGTAACGGTAACCGATACAATGTAACCTCAGTTGTTTTATGACGTAATTCACAATGCAGTATTGGCCTTTGAAAATTTTCTTCGTTACAAAATTGGCCCTTTTATCAAACCGTTCTCTTATCAATTTGTAAATATTGAACATGTCGTTAATGTGTTGTTGTGGTACTTCATAATTTTGCTTGTAAACCACTTTTCGAAATAGGCTTGCAATTTTGTTTATGCCTTTGGCTGGAATATTTCCGGATGTTGAAAACCTAAGGGGCAATTCTCATAATTTTAAGAACGTTCACAGTCTGATCTCAGTCTCAATATGTCAAAAATACCTCTAATTTCTCTACAATATAGACAAGTTTTTGACATTGATTGTCGCTGAGATGAGATTACGACTAGAAGTTGAACGTTTTTAATTACGAGAGTTATTGGCCTTCTGATTTTAATCATTGGTTAGTAAAATTGGGATCAAATTAGGAGGGGTACTCCCTAAGCTCGTAATCCGTAGTTCCGGCCGGAGTTATGGGAGTTTCTTACCCCGTAATTCCGTATCACCTACGGACATAAGATTAGGGTCAGAGCCCGAATAAAGAATGAATGGTTACTCAATCTTATTTACTCACGATGTGTTTTTGCCACTTGAGTTTGTCACTTGTTTTGACGGATCAGTTACTTTCGGACGAGCCCGTATTTCCTTTGGCGGACTTATAAAGTAGATCCACGTGAGCGGTTAAATTGTAATCTTAGCGTCCTTAAGCGAGTTGATGGCAAAATAATAAAAAAGTAAATTCTCCCTAGCAGATCGAGATAACGATAATGCAGCAGTCGTAATATACCAGTCTAATAATGTCCCACTGCAGAACAAAGGCCTCTTCCATACGGAACACACACGCATGGATCACCACACTGGCTCAAGACGGGTTGGCGATTCCAGACTAGAAGGGTCGAAGGTTCGGGATCGATACTGGTAATGAAATCATTAGTAATTTTGGGGTAAATCTTTAGCCCAGCCCATCCCCAACTGAATTGAAGTTTCCAATCTCAACACACCACTTACAGCGCGACCAACGAGATTTCTTGACACCTGTCAGTTTCGCGCGAACAAATACGTGTTTTGCGAGTTTGATCTTTATTAGCTACTAAACTCTGTTTTTAATTTGCTAAACCAAAATTATAGCTAATATATCCCACTAATATTATAAACGCGAAAGTTTGTATGGATGGTTGGATGGATGGATGGTTGTTACTATTTCACGCCAAAACTACTGAATGGATTTGGATGAAATTTGGCATACATATCTAGTCTGTTGTAATGCGTCTATTGTTTATAACCAGGATTAACACATAGAATACTTTTTATACCGATATTCCCACGGGATCGAAACTTATGCGGGTGAAACCGCGGGGCGCAGCTAGTACTAAATAATGTCATGTTGACAAAAGTTCGATCGCAGTTGTCATTTTAGTGTAGCAAATTAAAAATCAGAGTTTAGAATTGTCGCACTGACAGGTTTGAACAGGAGGACACATTCTCTCGATGGCCGGACTATAAAA
This sequence comes from Apamea crenata, assembly GCA_949629185.1. Classification (NCBI taxonomy): domain Eukaryota; kingdom Metazoa; phylum Arthropoda; class Insecta; order Lepidoptera; family Noctuidae; genus Apamea; species Apamea crenata. Next base: position 5,242,470 of record OX451375.1, read on the forward strand.
GTGTTAAAGCGGCCTTTAGCTAGGTAACCTAAACCCTATGTACCACATACTCTTTCCGTTAACCACATAAGCAGTTACATAACGCTAGATTCTTCAGTGTTAGAGGAAGCAACAACCTTATTAGAATACAAGATGCATTTCTCACGCGCCCCCTTACACGTGAGAGACGTCGCAAAAACAGCCGCCATCTTTACGCGGAAACGTTTATGATTACGAAACTCATTTAGGGTTGCGTATGCGCGGTAGGAAATTCTTTTTTTAGTAGCGAAGGTGTTTAATTGGGTGATCGAAGTTGGTAACTCAATTCTAGTTCTAAATATTTCGAAAATGAAACTTCTTAGGTGGCGATTCGATAAATTGGATGAGAATTTAGAGTGAAGTTACAAGGACGCGTCACTTTTAGGCACATTTTGTTACATGAGAGAAAAGAAAGATGTAACTTTCTCTGTCTCTCACATTAAATATCTCTTATTTTTTATGAAGTTTCACTTCTAACACGTGTTCGGCGACGGCAGTTTTTTATATCACATAAACCTACATGGGCACTTATGAAACGTCAGAAGCTGGGTGCACTGTTACAATTTGTCGTTTTCTTTGGAGAAAAATCGGCAAGTAAGTCCATGGTTACGTACTTTTTTGTCTGATTCTAATTGGAACCTTCCTAAATCCTATTGTATGTATAATGTATAATCTTAAGTTAGTTAAGGCAACGAAAGTAATAAACGAATTTACTCGCGTCGTCAAGGTCTTCTTATTTTTTCCCTAAAATGTAGAGGTCAAAATGGAAATGATTTCACAGATCAATTATTTCAGTTTTTTTTCTTGATACAATAAGATACAGGTGTCATTTTTTTATCCATTTGAGAGGGATTTCATGTATACAAATTAAGCAAGCTGTACCTACCTAGTCAAGTTAATTTCGATTAGGTAACGTAATGAAAATAATGTCTATTTTTATTGTTTTACTGCCATTTCCAGCATGACGTTGATAAATATTTTTATACCAATTTTGAAAGCTAGCGTTAATTTAGCTTAAAATTTAATTTCATTCCACCACCGAGTTTAGAATTATGCCGACCCTAAATTCGGAAGTGCTTATCTAACAAACATAGGCCTTTGTGTACAGCAGTCATAGTAACAGTTGCATAAAGGCGATAATGCATTTCGCTTTTAAGCCCTTGATTGGAGCGAATTCGGTAACACATTGTGACGTTATTGTGTTATGTGACGCGTTATTGTAGATTGCTGTAAATGAACCGTTTAGAAACCGTTTGAGCTGATTAGAATGGTTGCTGATTGTATAATCAAGTAGGTTCTTAAAGGGATGTTGTGTATTTTCAGTGCCTGAACACACAATCTAGCTTATTCTGTAAAGGAGCTTTTTGGCCATAGGTTCATGATTAATGGCTTTGTAGGTAATAGAGTTCCGTTGGCACCCTTTGGATACGGAACCCTAAAAATGAATAAAAGCGTTTAGTCTCAAAAAAGTGGTGCAATAGGTTGTACACATTTTTTAAACTCGTAATTTTTTATTAAAACCCCTCATTTTTATATTACACTTACGGAATCCATGTTATGACATGTTTCGGACTTATCCCAATTTATTTTTTTCCACCGCCAAATGCGTTCAGAAACCAAATGGTCCGACCACATTTCACACCCGGAAACACATCTAAACTTTTTTTTGCCGCGAACCTTTTTTGAGTTTAATTTTTAAATACGAATGTCGCCAGAATTTTAAAGATAAGAAGTAAAGGAACAGGTATTTTTAAAATGTAAATGATAACTTTGGCGCTCTAAATCGGTTTATCAGTCGATTCACTCGAATTTACTTGCTCAAAACTGGCAAATCGAGACTTTTAAATAATATTATTTTTTCTATAGGCGACTTGCCCGAATTTAATTTATTTGTGGGCGAGTCGACAACTCCAGAAATATGTAGCAATTGGCAGATTTTGAATTTTATGCAATAAAGGTATAGAAAGTAATTTCGTGCAAATCGACTATTAAACATCTAATTCTACTACCTAAATGATATTATTTTTGCAACTCAACATTTTATTTACTGACTGTTATTTAATAAGATTGCTTGATAGCATCACGGGCTATGGCATATACGTAGAATTACATTATTCATTCAAACAAGCCTCGACATTATAAAGAAAAATGTACAAGTCATAAAATGGTCTTAGAGCATGTTAGGCTCAGGACTTATAACGATTAAACACGCAATTAGCATGTAGCAATTAAAAAGATAATAATACGACTTGACAATAGAACATAAACAATTAAAATAGATTATTAATCTGCTTGAAGGTAAAGAGATCCTTATCAACTGTCAACTTTGACGGGTGTTTGACAGTTCATTTATCAAGATGGCGCCGTTAGTTTATGGTCTACGTGTGAGGTGGCGCTACCTGTCATCGTTGGCCGGATTCCGGACCTTTTGACCCCTATCTATGAATGAACAGGGATCCAAGTTGATACTCGTTTATGTATATTTCTGTTGAAGTCGCTTAGTTAAGTTTATTGTTCGGAAGATTTGTCAGTGTTGTAATTCTGGTAGAATGAATGATCAATGTGTTTGTAGGTCTCCCTTTAACGTGATTCCATAAAAGGAAAGCTTGAAAACCTTTTAATAATGAACCGATTCCGGTATGGGCTAAGAAGCAACAGATTTAAATGGGGGTTTTCGCTTCGAAAGATTCAATTTGAAATTTAAAAAGTCACTCCAATATAGGTACTTATGCAAGAAAGGGCCAGAGGAGTTAGAATATCATTAAACACAGCAATTGAGTGTTGTTTTATCGTAATAATATTAAAATAAAGTTTCTAAACCTTAGTTAGCTCAATAAATACGTCAGCAAGTTCATTATAAGGATCGGATTTTGTAAGTTATGTGTTTCAATCTAATATGGTAATTGAAATAAAAATCTTGGAGCGTAGTTCCTCTATAAATTGTTTACGTCAACGGAGAGTAATTTTATGGTGTTTATTTAATACCGAGGCTATTAACCTGTCTTCGGCAGTGTGATCTTGGCTTTTTGACTTTTAAACTTATTTTCCGAGTAGTAATATACAAGTTATATATATCCTTAAAGATATACCCCTTTATTCATAAACGTTGCTTAAAGTTAAGTACCTAGTGATTAGCGACTGTTTAACCATACATTTTATACGTTTAAACATTGTTTAAAAATAAACCCGGAAATGTCTTTTGAGGACCATTATGATAATGCAAAGAATGCAGAACAAGATTAAAGGAATTCCTAAGGGTAATATAATGTTGATACCAATAATCAGTTTTATCTAGTCTGATTCAAAGGCTCACTGGAAGGTACTCCATTACCTGGAGACGGGCTTCGTGGTTTTTTCCACGCTTGTGCATACATGTGACGCTTTTCACTTTAATTACGAGACGAAGTTTCAGCGATGGGTACGCCCTATGACATATCAAGCATTTTCCAGTATAAGCTGACTTCTCATTGTACAGACGCTAAAACATCAAGCTACTACAATCTGTCAAATTTCTAACTTTATCCCTAAAGCATTACGGTTCAAGGTTGATTGGGAAAAATTGACAGTTTTGGGTAGGTTGACCTGCGGACGTCTGTACGAAAAGCATAGACAATGTGAGGCCAGCTAAAACTGGAAATGTGTAGCTTGATATGTCCCAGTGTGTACAGCACCGCGCGTAACACACAATCAATCTCAATCCGAATCATTTTGAAGGATATTGCCAATCTATTGCTTCATATATTCTGCTCAACAACGTAAATAACGCAATGAATGTTGTTGAACTGTCAAAATGAAACCGATTCCGATTGATCGTGTGTTACGCAATTAGGGTGCAGGTGCATTTCAAATTACAGTACCTCATCATCATCATCATCTCAGCCCGGAATCACTCACTGCTGGGCTTTAGGCCTTTATTTTTTGCACATACTTCTCTGTTCCGTGTGCTCATTGATGTGTTTGCCTCGACTTTGATAACACATCCAATCCTAACCAGAAACTATTGTTACCAAAAATGAAATTCGGCTCGTCTATTAGATACCTTTTTTTTTTAATAATAATATCCCTGGACATTTCACACAGCACGAATTGTCCCAAGCTAAGCAACCTAATGCTTGTGTTATGGTAACAAGATGGCTGATAAACTACATATATTCATTTATTTTGTTGTAAATACATACATATTATAGATAGAAAAACACCCAGACTCGGAACAAATACATGTAGGTCATACAAATATTTGTATCCGAATGCCAACGCTGCAGTATACATATATATTTTTTAAATATCGCAGCATTATCCTGGTATAGGAGCCTTTTTGGCCTCGCACAGCTGTATTTTGATTATTAAAAAAAAAAGTTAGTTTTAGTTTATATTTCTTATGCGAGTCCCAAATATTATTTATTTCTTTTACTCTGATCCCAAAGGACCTCTCTCATTCTCAAGAAGCCTATTGACTTAGTACAGAGAGGGGTGTCGTTCTCAATAGAATTTAACGACTAGGCGCTAAAATAATTATTAGTTAGTTACTCTCCCGCGCGAGCTGTAAAAGTCGATCATGCTTTATTTTAGTTGCGTATCGACGAGAGGGAAGTCTTATGAGTATTTAAATACCGCTCATTTATCTAGTGAGGCCACTTTTTATGATTTATTAATCAAATAACCGCTACTATGTGTGTATTGTAATTTAATCATAATAATTCTTTATTTCGGATTACAGGATCTATACTGTGTTAGTATTGCCTTAACCTATTGTTAGTGAAAAAATGAATTAAAACAAAAGTAACGTCACAATTAAAAAAAAAAGAAAAAAAAAACAATCAATTTGGCACATGTAGTCTGTACGCACATGTCCCAGTCCAGTGCCTAATACACGGCCCATCTATTTTGTCCGTCAGTAAATAAATCTAAATTAATTAATTTAAATCTCTCGTAGCGGGATTTGAGAGCAGTGGTTGGCCCAGTGGTCGACGACCCCGACTTACGCGTTGTAGGTCGCGGGTTCGAACCCAGGCAGGTGCTTTACTTTGTGTAATTTATTTCATCACCATTGCTCTCAAAAACGGTGAAGGAAAACATCGCGAGGACACCAGCATGTAATAGTAGCAAAATTTCGAAGACATGTGAAATCTACCAACCCGCACTGGGCCCACGTGGTGGATTAAGGCCCATTCCCTCTCACAGAGAGGAGGCTTGTGTCCCAGCAGTGGGAACGTTATAGGGTGAATATGTAGCACAATTTTAAAACTTCAACTTCGATTCATTGCTGCATTTCCATATTAGGTAGGTACTAGCATTTTGGGCTTTGATAACAAGACGGTGCAAGGCAAAAGTAATCTTCATCATCACTATCAGCCTTGTTCCACCCACTGCTGAGTATAAGGCCTCCTTCCTGTTGTACCATGCTTCCCTGGTCTGTGCAAGTCTCAGTCTTACTCAGCAACATAATCTTGGTCATCATTGATATTGTTTTCCCACTGTTGAGTATAGGCGTCCTTCTGTGTCATGTTTCCCTGGTACTTACAAGTCTAGTCAGGTCTTACCCCAGTAACATTACTTGGGAATAATCATCATGATTGATAGCCTTGTGTCACTCACTGCTGAGTATCCCCTCTTTTATGCCATGCTTTCCTAGTCTGCCTCCATCCTTCTGTGTCATGTTTCCCTGGTACTTGTAAATCTCACCCAGGTCTTACCCCAGTAAAATTACTTGGGAACAATCATCATCATTGATAGCCTTATTTCACTCACTGCTGAGTATCCTCTCTTTTATGCCATGCTTTCCTAAACTGTGTGAGTCTCAACCAGCATCCTAATTGCGTAACTCATAGGGTTTGGGAATTTCCGACAATTTCAAAGTCCCTGTACACGAGACAGCCTACAATCAAAGTCCCGGGAAATCCCGGGACTTCAAGACTTTTACAAAAAAAATCTTTTTTGTTTTTTTTTTTAAGATGGGTAAGCCTTTTTTGAAGAATTTTGATTGAGTTACTTCAATTTTTTGTAAAAATCAACTTAATAATTACTTTGTTTATTTCTTTTAATCACACACAGATTCACTTTTATGCAGTTAAATCTTAAAGTTATTAAACGGACTTAGTTAAAAATCATACTTATTCTTAATAACTTTACTATTATCTAGTAATTTTAGTATCTAATCTATCAATTTCGACAATCTTGTCTCGTCTCGAGTCTCTACCTGAAAGTCCCGGGACTCGAGACAACTAAAATTACGAAAAGTCCCGGGACCCGAGACTACTAAAATTACGAAAAGTCCCGGGACTCGAGACAATTAAAATTACGAAACGTTCCTGGACTCGAGACAACTAAAATCACGAAAAGTCCCGGGACTCGAGACAATTAAAATTACGAAAAGTCCCGGGACTTCGAGACACGAGACGTCCCGGGACCCAAACCCTAGAAACTCACTTTCAATCACAATCTGAATAATTTTGAAAGATTATATGAGAAAAGAGATATACTCGTATGTTTAAAAAATTTGTCTGCTCGATAATTGAAATAAAGAAAACTTTTGTTGATCTGTCAAAATGAAAGCCATTAGCTACTGTTAGTGTGTTACGCAATTGTTGGGATCGGTGAATGCTTATTTATGCGGATCCCGCACCCCCGGCCATAGACAAAGGTGGAACACCGCACCGCGTTGGTTTTAGCCGGTAAGAGTCCGGCATGCCCCTCTGTCACCCCAACCCAAGATGGAGGAAGTCCAAGAGTATTTATACAGTGCAAAAAAAAAAAATGATAAGCAATTGCATAACACACTTTTTTTTCATAATGGTCACGTGAAATGTCACGGAAATGCAACAAACGGTACTTGCGGAAAAATTCAAATATTTATGCAAGCATTACCGCTGCTGTTTCATAATGTATAACACTATGTGATAACCAATCGATTATGGGGAATAATGCAGTCATAAACTACCGTTAACTGCTTAGGTTTCAAACAACACTGTAACGTTGTTCTCGTTTATTTAACTGCATTAAGTTTTGTAGTTAAGTCCTATTAATTAAACTTGAAAACTTGTCTCTGAAGTCCTCATACCAAATGTCCATTATCATCATCATCACCAGCCCCTATTATTATACTGTCCATATGGCCTTTATTTGTTTATGCCAATCTCTACGCTCCAAATGTCCACTTGAATCATATTCTGTATGAATTGCATTATCATAATGATCCTCAAAATACATTTCATGCTTACCTACTTTTAGTAAAATCACAAACTTTATCTCCAAAAGAACATCAAAACTGTTGACTTGACAACAAAGTTAGAACTTACACACACAAAAATATATCGTGTCTCGTGTCCTTTAATTCAAAACCTTATCCTTCTTAGAATTATAGTCCTCATTCCCGAGAGGAATGGCTCTAAAACTAGATGTTATCAACGCGGCAGACCGGCAGGATGGTCACTCGGCGAGCCGAGTAAGTAATGTCCGAGCCATCCTGTACAGAGAGTACATACAAGTTGGGCAATTTAAACATGGAAGTACTTATGAACTGCCCTGACTACTCTGCAGGTTTAGGGGAGCAATGACCTATATCCTAGCCGGACTCGCACACGCCATAACGATTCAACTACACGGACACTCAACAACTATACTAAACTCTATTTTTTGTGTATTAGAATCGAGTTCTAATCATAGATTTCAGGATGTGTATCCGAATTTAAAAAGTCATACGTCAGATTTGGCGGCAATTCCAATTTGATTCGTATTGGAATGTGAGTAGTACGGAATTTAAAAATCTTTGGTGTCATATAAAGTCTGTTTGGACGCCGAGTGCGCCTGTGAAGTTTATGTTTTTTAAGAATTTATACTGAGTCGACCGGTGGTGCTCTTGCGCCGGTTATTTTTAACCAATCCAAAAGTTTATTACATGTGCTTACGCAATTAATAGGAGTTTTTATTGGACCGGTAAAGGACTAAAAGCGTTTGATCGAGCTAGAGATGCGTTCAGTGGTATTATTTTGGGAGCATTCGAACGCAGTGCGCTCGTTAAAGGAATGTTCTTACAACATTGTATGTGCTTCTCATCAACGTAATTGTTGATTTTGGTCCTACATGGTGCTTTTAAAGGCTTTCAGATCAATTGTCACGTCACAGACGGACTCGTTTACTTATGGGTCAACTTTTAAAGGATATTTCACGTCTAATATCCTTTAGACTAAGGTCTACCGAATTCTTTCCAGTAATGCATTGTTTACTCCTTTGATTTCCTGTATGGGAACTGCGGGGTAACTGCGTAACAAACTAACAGTAGCAATGACTTTTATTTTAACAGTTCAACAACATTCATTGCGTTATTTACGTTTTTGAGCAGAATATATAAAACAATGGATTGGCAATATCCTTCAAAATGATTCAGATTGCTAGAGTGTATTACAGAATTAGATTGCTGATAAGTCAATAGTTACAGAATGACAAACGTTTCGTACTTGATACAAAAGTGGCATAACCTTATGCAGATCAGAAGGAATCCTTCTTGTGTAGATCTTAGATTTGTAATTCAGTCTGATCTTTAGTACTTTTGACACTTTTTGATCTGTTGTTTTATTGAACGTAGGTATTTAGTTTGTACTTACGGTGAAGGAAACCATCGCATCGTGGGCAAACTATAGTGCGGCCGAGAAGAGAATGCGTTCTTGACACCTGACACCTGTCAGTTACATACAAACGAATACGTGTTTTTCGAATTTGATCTTTATTACTTACTAGAATTGTCACACTGACAACAGGAACGCATTCTCTCGACAGCCGAACTGTAGCATGTCCTAAAACCAAAAAATCGTAGCCACGTGACAATTTGACATCTACCAACATTCACTGGGCTCGCGTGGTGATTATAATAGAGTGATTTTATGTGCCATTAAATTGGTTTTAAAATATTTTCGTGGTACGGAGCCATGGTGCGAGTCCAACTTGCACTTAGCCGGTTTTTTTTCGTTAACATCCAGAAAAAAAAAGCCAAATTAATTTGCCTACTTGTGTCGGGTACAATCCTTGTGATAATAAATAAAATATAATTGCAATGGTCACAGTCACAGGCATCTGTCGCTCATTAATTACCCATCTTAGTTCACTAATTAAGTAGTTCGTTTTTTCAAAACTAGATTTTGCACTTATTATATTTTTTGTCCTATTTTAAATTCTTAGATAATGCTGGTCGTAAAACATGGGGGCTTATGTCAGAAGGTGCTTACCTACTTAAGTGTGTACGTACACATTGGATTCCAGTATTTATAGTTTAACACACAGACAGACTTCTATATAAAATATAAGCCATGACTTAGCAGGGTCAAATTAAATTAGCTAGCGAAACTCTGCTCTGATAAAACAAAAAATAAATTACTTTGTTGTTTTTTTTTTTGTGGGGTCATCGACCGCTGTTAGTTAATATTACGTATTAGTATTTACTTGAAATATCAGTTTAAAAAATCTTTTTTTTTTGTATAAACTTCACAAACGTGATTGTTCAATATCTTAAATTGATAAAACACATCTCAACTCATACTTTAAGTAACAATACTACCTGTGGTCGTTGACCCCTAAGAATCAACATCAAATTTTTATTTTCTTTATTTTATTGTGTAAGATATCGAAACCCATCAAGTCTGCAGTTTCGCTAGCTAATTTAATTTGACCCTGTATTTTAGTGAAGTTTGAACTGATAAGTCAGTCAGTCGGTCGGAAATCAAGAAAACAAAAGATTTGTTTCAGCGAACAACCTTAAAAACCTTTACCAGCAGAACTGGTCATCGTATTAGTGTTTCAGTAGCTCCAATATCATCAGGATAGTGCCAGAATATAGCAGTTCATCTTGGACGTGGTACGACAGCTGCTCACTTGGCAACATCTGTCATCAGAAAACCGCCAAGCAACCATCGATGCGACACTCTCTCTCATCGAGTGACAGAAATCAGCCAGTGTCACTTTATTCGACCTCTTTTGACTCCAGTAGCTTCGTATCAAAACCAGACGGCGCCACTTGCTGTGCCGTCCGATATTAATAACTATAAAAACGATATTGCATAGGAATCCAAAATTACTGAAAATAAACACAGTGGGTATTCTATTTTTTCGTACACGTATACAATTATAGATATATATTACTATTGATGACGGTTTATCGTTTTTTTTTAAGAGCATTAAAAAACTAATTTGCACCTGTACTTACACTAACCCATATACAACAAACTCGTTGTCATTTAGTCAAGATAGCTAGTTATATCCATTTGCCAGCCCTAGTAATTTAAAACACGTTCATTTTGATCAATTAACCCAAAACCACATTATCATTTACTTTCCTGCGCATTCTCATTTGAAAACGAAACGTCACTTTAATACGAGTAGTAGACTTTTAATAGACTATGGTTCACTTCTACATTTGTCTTTGCTAATTACCATTCGCCATTTTAATTCGATTAATTGGTTACAGAGTATTTTAAATTAAATTGGTAAAGATAGCAAGCTTTTAAAACTGTATTCTGAATTACTGACTGCACCATTAGTGAATATTTCAGATTTTTTTGCTGATTGTCGTTCTAAATATATATTGTAATCGTAATACTTGTTATTCACGAGATGTAGTAGTAGTAATGAGTGAGTGTTGTATGTATAGAAAATCAGCCTATAATGTTCCCACTGCTGGGACACAGACCTCCTCTCTGTGAGAGGGAGTGGGCTGTCATCTACCACGCGGGCTCAGTGTGAGTTGCTAGATGTCACATGTCTTCGAATTTGGTTCTAGGACATGCCCGTTTCCTCACGATGTTTTTCTTCACCGTTTTGAGAGCAGTGATGGCCTTATGGTAACGGCACCGACTTTACGAGTTGTAGGTTGTGGGTTCGAACTCAGGCAGGCGCTTTACTTTGTGTAGAAAGTGTATGGGCCATCTCAATTAAATACACTCCCTCCTCGGCACGTGCTGATGTAGGCTGAACTACATAAAACTTGACTACTTTTGATTTTTGGGCAAAGTTAGATACCTAGAATAGTAGATGCTTACAGCTTTAAACAAAACAAGAGGGAAACATTGGCAGTCATCATCTAGCTAACTTTTTCTTAAAAATGTTAGGGTCGGCTTCCAGTCTCACCGGATGCAGCTGAAAACCAGTATTTTACATGGAGCGACTGCTTAACTGACTTTCAGAACACAGTCACTGGGTACGATAACTCTTGATAAATCTGGTTGTTATACTTTCGACCTTCTGAATACCCCTAACGACTGTCAAAGATCTACAAATGACAGCCGAGACCAACGGCTTGACGTGCTTTCCGAGGCAAGGAGCGCTCTCGATATGCACCCATCCACCTACTGGATGGGTAGAAAGCGCAGCTTAGCCTCAGATCGACCCGTGTGAAACATAGGTAGTCTAAAGATGAAACGAAATAAAATATCGTTTTTTTAATATATTTATCTTACATAACTATAGACGTTTAAAGGGCAGGTGCATGCTAATTTTAGTAACTATCGTCTTGTGTTGTCCCTACACATTGTATGGAGTCTACAGCGTGTGTCAGTAACTAGCTTCTGCCCGCGACTTCGTTCGTGTAAAATTTCTTGTTTCCCTGACTTTACCACGTCGCATCGCATCGCCTCCCCGCACTAATATTTCGTTTTCGCTTAGCGTTCTTTCTGACAATTTTCTCTTTTGCGCGGCTCCTAAGGTTCCTTACGTGATGTTAAATAGCCGATAGCCTTCCTCAAGAATTTGGCTGTCAAATTCTGAAATATTTTTTCAAATCGTACTAGTAGTTCCAGAGATTAGCGCGTTCAAACAAACAAACTCTTCAGCTTTATTATTAGTACATACAGATGTGTGGTATTATCCAGTAACTGGGTTGTGGAGGTCAGATAGGCAGTCGTTCCATGTAAAATACTGGTATTGAACTGCATCCGGTTAGACTGGAAGCTGACTCCAACATAAAGTTGGGAAAAAGGCTAGGCAGATGATGGTGTTAAAGATGTGTGGTCATTATTAGGGGCTTTGTACAGACCATCAAACTGAACAACTAAATTCACGGGACCAACATTGTCATCGCGAAAAAAACGACCACACGAACATATGGGTCGAGGATGTATTAAAGTTTTTTTTTTTTAATAAAAAAGTAGTAGTAAGTATAATACTAAGTCGTTGTTTTTGTTTGTTTTGTTCGGGATAGTTGCTAATACGATGTTGGTCCCACGAAGAAAGTTGTTCAGTTTAATGGTTTGTACCACACCCTTAGACATGACCACACATTTATAATACATGCTGTATATTACACGTGAATAAATAATTGCTATTATCTTTGTTGAATTTATAATTATTTAAATGATTACGTTTGCACTCGGTTTGTATGAAAAATGGCGGTTAAATATACATACGTTTTGTTGTTGGTTAGTTGATATCGAACCTCGTAAAGTAGACGATGGATTGGCAGCAGGGTGTGCATGCGGAGCTGAGTCACAAACTATGCTCCACCTCCTATCCAGGGGGCCTACTCCGAAGTGCAAAGTGCGATTATTCGGATCGGACCGACACATGGCCGAACCGAATATTATTGAAAAATGCGAAAAAAGTTCGGATCGGTTGGGTCGGGACCATAGTCAATATTCGAAAGAGTGTAGGATCGGGAATTCGGGACCGCCCGAACCAAATAGTAACTTTGTAGCAGGAAACGGCCGAACATTCGGCCGATACTACTTCGGAGTAGACCCCCTGTACCACTAAACATGCGTCGTGGAAGTGGCGAAGTGTAAGGGCCAACAAAATTTAACCGTCTAATTATCGTGCAGTGATACGAAAAAAAGAAGTATGGATGTAAAATACATGTTACGCCGACCCCAAATAAATTGGGATAAGGGCAGGAGATTGATCACGTTTTGTTGTTCATAACATAATCAGCCTATCATGTTCCCACTGCTGGGACACAGGTCACACAGGCCTCCTCTTTCTGAGAGTGGTCCGTTAGGGAGTACTCACACTTATTCAGCTCCATTCGCGTTTCGCTGAACAATTTTGGATACACATAAACAGTTCTGCTTCTATCAGCCGCGTACTGCGTCGTAAGAATGAGAAAAGCCGTCATAGCGTGTTATTTCCGCTGAAACGCTTCTCTCTTCCCAAGCATTATTTTTTCTCTGTTGATCGCTATAATGTGACGAACTAATATCGTACAAGCCAGAATATTTTTGCACTAGCAATATAACTTTCTCTTCGTCCATCATTTTCTTGCGTAAAAATAAAATATAATTATAATTACTTCCGTCCGAACTCTCTCAATCCTAAGTGCATAATGATAACGTAATAATAAATCAAATCTAATCAGGAACTATGCAGGTCGCAACTTGTCGATAAGGAGTCAAGAACCATCCGTGTACAGCGCTGTTCCGCCGCGTTCGACGCTGAATGCGGCGGAACAGCGCTGAACGCGGCAGAACAGCGCTGAACTCTATCTATAGCACTCGCATGATAATAACACATTTGCCCTCATTTTATACTTGTTTGCCGCAAAAGCTAAATAGACGCGGAAAGCTGAACGGATGCGTACGCGTCTCCATACAAAGTCGTTGTTTGCTATGGGCATAAGCTGAATAGAGCTGAATATTGTGAGTAGTCCCATTTCTATCATGCGTGCGCGGGCCCAGTGCGGGTTCGTGGCGGGTCTTCGAGTTTTTGGTTCTAGAACATGCCAGTTTCCTCACGATGTTTACCTACCTTTACCGTTTGAGAGCAGTGGTGATGAAATTATTTATTCAAATTAAAGCGCCTGTCTGGGTTCGAACACACGACCTACAACTCGTAAGTCGCGGTCCTTACCACAGGGCCGCCGCTGCTCAAAAAATTTTGTTGTTCTTTGAGTAGCAAATGTCGTTGATTATGTTTTCTTTCGGATTTTTATTAAATATCGATAAAAACTACCTACGTTTTATAATCGAGAAGAAAAGTACAATTTTCATTACAAAATAACTTTGTAATTAAGCACAGACACGAATATTCAGTCGCATTGTCGAACCTTTATCCAAGTCCTAATATAAACGGTTTATTTAGTATTTTGATTGTTTAATTAAGATTGTGTTCAAGCCATTGTCGTGACTATTACATTACTAGTACAATAACTGACTTATGAATTCATTATTTCCATGGTTTACTAGATTTTAATAATACTAACATACCGGGAGTTATAACATTTCAACTATAATCACTAAAGATAAGAAGCAATTGAAATATGATTTGTAATTATTGAGTGCCTTTAGAGAGTTAATTTTTGCCTTTTTGGACTGTTGTGATTGACATTTCACACATATTAGAAAAGCGGGGTAATTGCGTACTATATCAGTAGCAATGACTTTCATTTTGACATTTCAACAACATTCATTGCGTTATTTACGTTGTCGAGCAGATAATTTGTTTGAACATGTGAGACAATGGATTAGCAATATCCTTCAAAATTATTCAGATTGAGATTGATAGTGCGTTACTCAATTAGGGTGTAGGTTACCTGACAGTGGATAACAATAGAAAAATAATTAATTATGATAATTTAAAACACGGAATTCATGAAAATAATGCAGTAACCAAGTCGAAAATGTCCGCATTGTTACAATAAAATCAACCAAAGTCGTAATGCAATTTTCTATTAGCATACATTTCCATTTATACTCAAAAAAAAACTTAATTACAATACAGTGTGACGGGACATCGACGCGCAAATTGTTGGTAAGTAGGTACTTGGTACTAATTCACTATGACCACTTAACGATTCCTTACTGAAACCACGTCAATTCCTTAGCTAATCCCGCAAATCTCGGGTTGATTTCGTTAATTGTGTCACGGAGAATTACGGCCCAGGAGAGTTCAGAATCATGTACTGAATCCATGAACGAAGCGTTGAATTTTATGGACAGTAATTTAAAAAAAAAAATTTTCATGGAAAACTGCTATACAGGGCACAGCTGTTTTTTTTTTCGTTAATCGATAAATTTTCAAAATTTCTGCGGGGCTCTAGAATCATGTGCTTCATTCAAGGTTACAATTTGCGCGGCCATGGCACTGCCACGCTGTATTTAATCAAAACAATACTTACATGAATTAAATCCATGATATCTTAAGAAAAAATTCTTAACATTACGTCATTGTACGTCTCAAAAAAGGATAAGTATCATATAATGACACCATTCAATCTAAATAGGTCATTCCACCCTATAGGGTCAGTACCCTTGGGTAACAGGACTATGGTTTTTTGGGCGATAGGTCGGACAGGCTCCATTTTTTATCGACCGCCCTAAGAATGATTTTACTTATATAGGTACCGTTAAAGACGGGTGCACGAGAGAGTTTAAAGTCTGCGATTTATTCGGAGATAGATCTTCGTCTACTGGAGAAGGATGAAGAAAATATGAAGAGTAGAAAGTTGTGCGTTGAAACGCTTACATAATGTTTTATTTGCACGTTTGGGTTTTGCTTATTTTTTTGTGCAACTGATTTTAGAGTTATTTTATATTCTAAAAAGGATGACACAGGAAAGAAGGAATCATATTTTAAAATAAAACACACTAACTTTTTATCCATATAAGTCGATATTTTTTTAAAATAAATTGTTTTTTTCCGTTTTTATTTTCATTTTACTTTTGTTTCGTTTTTTATGTTTTTAAGAGAGTATTTAGTTCAGTTTGTGATATTCCTGTGCGAGCCCCAATAAATACTTTTTCTTCTTTCTTTTCTTTACTTAACTATTTCTCACATAACCCGGCTCATAATGATCAACAAAACTTCAACACTTTGTGCGAACACAGCTGTCATACGCACAAAATTACAGCTCTCTACACCAGCTTGTATAATGCAGTTTTAATAACTCAATGAAAATTGATGCCCGATGAATATCCAATCGTGTAACCGATACTTACAAGAAAACTATGTCTCCATTTAAAATTTTGAACAACAATTAAAGGTCAGATGACAGCTGTCTGTTATTGACAGCGACATTCAACCGTGTTGACATTAAATCACATATTTACCATATTTGGCACGTCAACAATTTTAAGGCGCGATTACACTTGGTCGCAAGTCCGTGTTCGGGTCCTCGAAATACTTTACTCGAATTCGGGTACCCGATGCATTAATTAAACTGGTCATCGCACTGCGGGGTAATTGCGTAACTCACTAACAATAGGAATGGCTTTAATTTTGACGGTTCAACAACATTCATTGCGTTATTTTCGTTGCTGAGCAGATACATTTTTCGATCATATAAGGCAATGGATTAGCAATATCCTTCAAAATTATTCATATTCTGATTGATAGTGTGTTACTCAATTAGGATGCTGGATTACGGGCTAACGAGTACGAAGATTTTGAATGAAACGAGTACCTGCGCCCGCGTTCCGGCAGGTATGTAGGTATGTATGTACAGACGCCAGCACATGAAACTACTACAATCTGTCAAATTTCTTTAAAAGATTTTCAACTTTATCGCTAAAGCATTAAGGTACGAGGTTGATTGGGAAAATTGGGTAGTTTCGAGTAGCTTGACCTGCCGATCGATTCTGTAAAAATCTCACCGTGAAAAGTTAGGTGAAGTGAGCTTAGAGTGAGCTGTCAATAGTCTCAGTCACTAGCATTAGTTGGAATGACAGCTCACTCCACGCTCACTTCACCTAAGTTTTCTCGTTGAGATGGTTAAAGAATCGCACTGCTGCTGGCGACTGTACCTACCTTCAGACGCCATGTTATCCGCCATTCGGGTATCCGAATTCGGAATCGAAACAATGAAGCTGATATAGATAGTTCGAACACGGAGAAGATACTCGACCCCGTTCATATACACTTTGTCGTTTGCCCGAATTTGGTAAACGAATTCGAGAGAAATTGCTCCACGACCAAGTGTAAATGCGCGATTAACGTGTATGAAGTTGCTTTAAGATTTTAACAACTGTACCGAGGGCCGAAAGTGTCGAACTTCACCTTTTGAACTCGCGAGTTGTTCGCTAATTAAACTTATGATCTGTTAATTTCTTATGCAGTTCTTGCGGATTTTGTTTCACTCGAAATTGGACGCAAAAGCTTCCTTATTTACGTGATTTGCGAATTAATATTGCTTCCCACTTGGCAAGGATAGTATAATTTCCCTATAGTTGTTCTTTTTAACCCATAATAATTTCGTAATATGCCATCGCTATATTGATTAATTTTGAATATTTAAAGTATTCCTTATCACTGTTTACATTTGATCACATTAAGATATAATAGAAGCATTTATGTAGTTTTCCAATCAGTACAACTACTCTTTGACTAAAAATCCAAAATAACTATACACTATTACAACCAAAACTTCGATACTAAAAAATTATAAATAAAAATACTTATAGAAAATTGCTATGAAAAATACATATGCTACGATATTACTTAGCAATTCAATTAAAGACCTTTAATATTTTCGCAATCAAAGTACCAGGCTCCCATAAGACAGAGGGAGATCTAACGATCACAATCGATAGAACAGTTATCGTGAGTTGGACAAATCCTATGGTCGCGCGTGTGTAGCTGAGAAGATGCCCGCCCTTCCGCATTCCGAGCGGCCGGCGACCTACTGCGCCAGTGGCCGCGTATCCCTGATCCTGCCGCGGCATGCGCTTGCGCACTATCGAAGTATCGATAGTCGATGTTTATGGCCCTAGTTAGATGGTTGTTTGTTTGTTTTTGCGATATTTTGAAGGAAAAAAATGGGCTCGGAACACAGTTCTTTTAAAAAAGGACCATATTTTTTGGTTTATGGTAATTCTCAATTGGTACTTTTGAAGATTTAAGTGTTGAATATTACTATTGTATTATACTTGCAGATCTTTCGAATTTAATCAAAAGTTATTGATGTTGAGTACATTCTTGGCAGATCGAAATGATACTTGAAAATGCGTTTCACTTCTTTTAATAAAATATAAATAAAAAATACACTTCATAGCTCGTTACTTCATCTTATTCATCTTTCTCTATGTCAAATCATTTCAAATCTAGAAGTCACTCGTGTATCATGTTTTTTTTTAAAGATAACTGACAACACAGCCGGTATCAATAGATAAAGCTGCATGCAGGCTATATGCTACTTTATTAAAATTCCTACATATATATTGTAATACAATTAAGTCAACATCATTTTGTAATTGTTCTTATTGAAATTAGCAATTTGAATTGCAAAAACCATGGAGGTCATATGAATAAATGTTTTTCTACATCTGCTACTTAAAATGTGGGTAAACAAAATGATGTAATTTTCTGTCAAAGTCAGTTTAAAAGGAAACTATCCTTTCTTTGACGTTGCGCAATTTATTCTTTCGTTCGATATCGAGTATCAACCGCAAGAATAAATTGAGCTTTGCTCTCCAACGCAAATTATCGATACTGCAACTGCAATCACATCACTAGAGCTCAGTTTAACGGTTCCCAACCCTACATAGTCGGCTAGCTTACATGGATACCGCTAAACGATACATCAAAAGGTTAGTACTTCGGTAATAGCTTATTATAGTCGCTCCTATCTCGTAAGTGGTCGCGATTATACCGTGGCTGGTTCGGAATTTAGGACTAACGGTTGGCCTTTATCGTTTTCCTATGATTTATGCGCTCCTGGTAACGTTACTTATTTATATTTGTTTGATCTTCGTATTGAAGGTATCTGTTGTTTCTCCGTCACTTTTTTTTTTGGTCCTACGGTACTTATTTTGTGGTATGTATCTTGGTAATGATTATACAATGTACATTCTTATGGGATGTAAGGATTATTTAATTGAAGGCTCGTCTCTGTGTATTTATTTTTTTCTTCTTTTTCTCTCTCTTTCTTGTTTATTTCGTGTTCGTTGTAATCATTACTTGCTGGTAGTACTTATTTATCTAAATAAACGTAGTAGGTATTAAAATTGTTTCCAACATTACCACTTGCCTCTACAGGAACATTGAGACTAACCTTGTTGTCGTTTTATTAAATTTCGATCATAGACTTTTCTTCAAATCCAACTTCATTTGCAATTTTCAATGTGGCAATGTTTTGGCTCATACTTCTATAGGTATGTTTGTTAATCAGATCGCGTTGTTTTAATTAAAGGTCGATACTGTTTTATGACAGGTATATCAAGTGCATTGGGTGCAATTACGAATACACTTGACATTTGTTGCGTTATTTGTCATCAAGAGGGTCACCGTGAACTCTCATTACGTCAGTTTGATCGCTGTTACTTACCTGCTCTGCAACTTCGTGATTGAGCTTGGTTTCTATATCTCACCGACGACAATTGGTAGTTTCTGCGATTTTTTGAGTAGTGATATGGTCATTTCGTTTATATAGTGACGAAGTAAGTAGTATAATGTCTCATCGTTAGAATCATCTGCTTTTCCTTCTTCTTTCCTGTTCCAATTTGTCATTTTCGAAGACACTTTTGGTAGATAGAAGTTTGCATTTTGGTTTACAAATGTGATGCCTAAGCAGGAAATGGTTCTGGACTAAGCTTTTAAGTATTCAAAAGAAATTCTGAATTGGTTCTTACTATCATATCAATAAAACTTGATGCTCCTTTCTAGCAAGACTACGAACAACATAGTCTATTAAGACCATCATGAGTCAAACCATACGTCAATCCAACTGACGGAGTACCGTTAGTAATTAGTAACCGTAGAAGTGAAGCCAGTGACGACAACAGACGAACTGTTGTCGTAGGTTATATTACTATCTTTAGTACCTATTATCATTGAGTATTGTTTGTGTAACAGATATGTGCGAGATTCTTAGCTTATTGATGACGTATAATTCAATGGGTTCTTCCACTATTGTAGTGGCATATTGTGCTGTTGCTACTGTTATGTTATTATACTATATAAGTTAGTTATTTGTTAGTTTTGATTAACTATAGGTAGAATAACATACATTAGCAACAGTATTCTGTTTTGTAGATCCTACAATCGTTCTGATAATTTCGCCGGGTTTTATCACCGAGTTTTATGACCTCTTTTGTGGGTCATGTGCGTTCATACTTTTGATCTAGCTCCTGCAAAACATCAGCGTATGCTATCTGCGTATGCTCGAAGTGTTTCTGTGGTCTTCATGTAAGAGAATGATGTTCCTTAAGTCTTGTTTTGAAGTCTTTATTAAACAACATTTTGTTATTGTGACAGACTCTTTTCTAATTTTGTCCTTGGGGCTACAGAACGGCTTTCTAACGGTCCGAGGAGTTCTTGCCGTCTCTCCTCCATAGGAAACGATCATTTCGAACCGTGCACCTAGGTTCTGACGTTTCATAAGTGAACATGGCACATGGGCACTTATGAAACGTCAGAACAGATAGATGAGATGAGAGATTTATGTGACATAAAATATTTTGGTTTTGATTTTTCGTCTTGGTCTTTATTAGTTTTCTTTCATATGTAATTTGTGAACAGTTGTTAGAACTACGATATTTGGTTCTACTATCATTTTCTCCTACGATTGCCAGATATAAGTCGATGAATTGATTCATGAGTTATTTCAAAATTATTTATCAACAAAGGTACCAGATATGCAATCCTATTTTTTACTATGATGGATTCCTTTTGTAGCGTCACTGATACATACAATGTAATTTTCAAATCTACCTGTAAGTACCCCAAGCTTTTAACAATAATGGCTATGAAACAAATGAAGAAATATTTTACAATGTTTTGTATTGCGAATGTGTGCCGACTGTCTTGTGTTTTTGTTCATTCACATTTATAATGGTAAGGTTATATCTTGCAAAGTGTTTTACTATTATTTCTTTTTATGCTGAGATGGCAGGCGTCTTAGCGGGTGTGGTCATCTTTACTAGTCGAAATGTTCCCTTTCGGAGCTGTTTTTGACTATCTATCTCTAGTTTCAGGACTATATTTGACACGTCCATGTGTCCAACTGAAATAATTGTTATGCTCATTTCAACGCAATCAACGATTCTGTTCGTGGGTTTCACAAGTAAATAAAAAAAAAACTCGGTTTCAAAATAATATAAACATCTTTATTATCCCCTATATTATGCCTTTACTTTCGCTTACATTGATATAAATTTCAAATATCCTAGGGTGGGACTTTTTGGGCCTTTTTATTAAAAGAAGGACGAAAGAAGTTAAATTCATTAATTTTAATAATTCAGTCTTTATTGGCAACACTGAATTTTTAAAAGTAGCCGCTTAAATTTAACGCAGTCTTATCTACTTTATCTACATAATAATAGAATATACATACATACTAATATTTAGACAGAATTATAAGTAAAAATCTAAGGGGCCAACGAGAAGGACTGGAAAAGCGTTGCAACTTTATTTACAATTTAACAAGCGGAAGGTATATTATGGTAACTCGAATTGTGTTGGAAGTTACGTATTCAAGGAGCCGAAATATTACAAAACTAAGAACTTAGAACTAATAATGTTTTCTACATATAATTTGCGGTAAATTTTTGAAGGTTTCTCTATATAATATACAGTCGGGGTGAAGAAAACCTTTCAAAATCCCTTTGCCTCTTTTTGCTTGTCATTTCAATTTTCTTAACCTATACTCTTAATGATGTTACTTTATTGACACAAAAAAGAATACAACTAGAAATGAGAAATATATTTATGTGAACAAAATAACATCGTCTTATGTTAAAGTTACAATAATTTATATAAAAATAAAAATGCATGAAGGATATGTGCAATTCCTTGAGAAATATATCAGTCGCATAACATCTTATTTACTACTGAGTATTTATCATAATGGAGTAGAGATAACGAACATGGAGGATGATGCTGATGAGATTGATGAGGAAGGTGATGAAGATGATGTGAAGCTGAAGGCCGATGTAGTCGCATTTCCATCTGGAAATAAAGAAAAGGAAACATTAATACATACCAAAATACACGAAACAAAACGTTATTGTAAACACATAAAATGTAGGGTTGGTCAAAATACCGAAAACTAAGAAGGCATGTTAGGGTTTGACGAGAAAATATCACGTTGGACAGAGTAAGTGGTGTATCTTGTATAGCGGTGCTGGCGGGAAACGAGAAAAGTGATAGAAATAGAGAAATATTTTCGTCGCGAGAGTGAGTTTTTATCGCGTGGCTGATGTTAACCCTGCTGGAGAGCTTCTACGATTTCGGTCGTCGTTTGTCGTCACGAAGTTTAACTTCAAACTTATAATTCGTCATATTCGCAATAATATTTGATCCTATAATCCTATGTAGTGTAGTTTATATCGGAGTATAAAACAAACAAAAAAAAAATATTATTTCCGCAACTTATATTTTTCTATCAACAAATAGGAAATCTTTTTAGAATTAAGTAGAGAGATTAAGTATTAGAATTATTAGGTGCTCAGTAATGGTGCATAGACATACACCATACACGATGCTATGCACCCTGTTGCACATTAACTATTCATTTCCTGTGCTGAATCTTATATAATACCGGCAATACTTGAGTTCTTTTTTTTCTGTGGATTAGATTACTTTTGTATCTATCTTTAGTTCTAAGTAGTCGACAGCGAGCATTACATGGTTCATGTTGGATAAAGCAATCAAATTGAATCGTGTATATATAAAAGTGAATATTTCAATATCAATATCTACCATAACTACCTGTTTTTCTTTTTTAGCCTTTGAGTCAAAGTGAAAAAAATTGGTTGAACCTTCCAATATTGTCCTTAGGTACTTAGACTTTTAATAGGTACTATTTTTTCTTTTGTTTCAGAGGTTTTTGTTTCCACATGCAAAATTTTATTTTACTTTTTCGTCGGTGTGCCTACAAATCTACTTTTTATCTAAGTTTTCCATCTTATTCTGTCTTTATTTATCCTCTTTGCATTATGGTTTGACACGCTGAATGGCCGCATCCCGTGCCTTAAATAAATACCCGTTGTAAATTAATACAGTCTAAACGGGACATGTTCCATATAGGCTAATGTGTAAACCGTCAGGTGGTCAACAGGGCACAACTTGTATTTTTTTTTATTTGTATTTTTAGCATACTCTAGTTGCCAGTGTTTTGGTAGCAACGTTTTTATAAAGTAGCCAGATTACTTATTCAATATTCTTATGGTATTTTCGTGTACAGTGTTTAGATTTCAAATTAAATACTTTAGAAAAAAGAGTACTTTAACTAAATATTTTCAGACGTGCTTAATTTCAATGACCAAGCTAGCAAACCGAGTGGAAGTAATAGTCTTAAGTTTCATGAGTTTAAAAAACACAAAGAAGCTGTCTGTCATCAATCTAACAAAAACTCAAAGGACAATGGCCGGTGCATTCTATGATATCCATAACACAATTGAACAATAATCATAAAAAGATTCTTTGCAAAACATTTGGGCGACCAGCGACCACCTAGATCACCCCGTCACATTTCGTATATATATTTATTACAGGGTCGGTCGCTTCGTAATTTTTTGATTTTTTTTCGCAAAGGCAAACACATTTTTTAACAATCCGCGTTGCAAAAAGTGGTCAATAGGTTTCTGTAGTTTTACATCTGCGCAGGTTAATGGTCGGCCTTTGGTTTGTGTTCATTGTTCTTTATAATGTTTTAGTGTTCGGCCATCTTTTGCTGGACCCCAAACTACCACGAAATTATACACTCTCGCGCAAGTTTTCAATAAAAACCTTGCTGTATCAGTCTTTTATGAACTTTAATTTTACAAGTGCATGGCTTATTCACAAGTTTAACGATCAAAATAAACTATGAAATAAAAACACATAAAAATGGAGACTATAGATTCTTTCCACAGCGCATCCTCTCGATTATGATCTCGAAAGTATTTATAGCGATTGAATTGAATTTTTTATTTCAAACAAATATAAATATCGCGCGGTCATAGATATATTTCATATCTTAATTGAGCAGCAGAATAAGCGTTTAAATGTTTACTTTAATGACCGCAGCAGTTGGCAGGCGCTACATATTAAATTCACAATTGCTACACATTCTGGACACAAAGGATCTAGTTTTTAACGCGACGCATCCAATTACAATGTACTGATAAAGACACTAATTATAATAGAAGTCTCCTGCGTGTCCCGCTCATGTCCTAGAGCAAAAAACTAGCCAATATTTGCCGCCAGTTGCATCAGTGTACACCGGCCGCGCAGTGGTCATCCTTGGCTGGGGCAGGCTCCGTGCACCTGTCATTGTTCAATTAAACCTGGCGACACATTGCCTTAAATAATTCCTCAAATTGTATGCTCGCATACAACGCGTATCGAAGTATTTTTCATTTAAAAAAAATACCATTCTTCTCTGTCTTGTCTGTTCATAAATTTAGTTGTTTGACGCTAGTCGATAACAGATGGCGTTGTGCGTCATGATGCTCTTTTAGTATTCAGTTTACTTATTCCTCTGATGTTTTTTTACAATTAAAATATTACTCATCTCATCTCATTAAAACTAAGTATGGAATCGATTAAAAATCTCGAATTACGATCGTCATCTCGTGACTGCTCGGATCGTCAACTAGAACACTCAGTACCAGGACTGCAGAGAACACGAAGAGCTTATATGTTACGTCGGTCGCGTAGTTACGTACAGGTAACGCCTTCTTAGCAGTTCTGAATACCGAGTGTAAGTGTAAGTCATATGAAAGGACTTGCAGGTTTGCTCGACCTGCCAATAATGGGACACTGGGATTTTTGTTATCTTATAAATAACCCAATGAAATTATTAATTAATTTAAAAATAATTGCTGTGTGGAGATATTCGTTTTTGCTTGCACTCCTGTTTCAATAAGTAATCATACCCCGAATATTTTAAAAATATATTAAAGTTTTTAATTTTCTTAATCCTTATCTAAAAAAAGAACACGGAAGCTAAAATGCCTTCCTTTATTGTAAGATCAAGAAAAGCGAGTTATCTTCAGCTTATTACGGGGAGACGAGGTACCAGGCTCGCAGAGATTGCGGGAGGCCAACTTATGACGTACGTTGTAGTTTCAATGTTGTAGTTATATACACAGACGAAGTACGTGAGCACGTTTGGAGGTGTGCGTTAGCGCGTGTAGGCGCGTCACAATCACAGCGTCTGACGACATTTTGACGTATTTTTCTGTATTTGTTATAAACAATCGCATAGTCTGGAATAACATGAGATAAAAAAAAAAACATTTTAAAACAAGCTACTCAAAAAGAAAAATATAGATACAAATTTATATTTTGAGGAAATCCTAATCCTAAAAACGTTGAATTTTAAATTCCGGGCAATGCGTCAAGGCGAGGCGTAAAGCGACTTTTTTCTAATTCGTAAGGTTGACGCTCTCATGTTCACACGGGGGCAAGCCTTCACACGTTCGTGTTCGTTGGCTCTACGAACTGCCTATGCGGAAACACAACTTTGCTATTAACACGCGTTCCTTTACTATGAGATACTGCCACTTATGCACATACATACATACATAGTATACGTACGAGGAAAGCGTTTTCACAGGCACACAGGCATCCGTCCAAATACAAGCAGAATGAGAGCATGCGCCGTGTACGCATATAGATTTACACTTGTGTACGATTTTCCACATGTGAAAGTTGCGTTCATGTTGTATTTTCAGATTCGTTCGTGAGCAGTTTCTATGTTTCGGGTACTAGGGAAACAGAAATTCTGAGGAGCTATTCACCCACACGTGCTTGCTTATCTGTTGATGTGTGCGTTATCTAAACAGCGCTCTTATCTAATAGACGCGACAAACACATCAATTGGTGTTTTGATTAGAATTTAAATGTAAAAATATGTAGTTGGAAATTTTGTGGATCTATTACGTTATTGTTTCAGAATAACATGTTGGGCGGTGTTGATAAGGTGGATGCACCTCTAGAGTTGATTGAACGCCTGCGATCTCATCATATCCTAGTATATTGGCGTTCAATGCAGTCGTGTCAATGACTTGATCGATGACGAATTCATCAGTAGCCACGTCAGAAAAAAGATACGAGAAAAGCTATCTTCAGTAAATTAAAATGATCATCCACAATTATCTTATAATGGATCTACAATGTAGATACTGGGTGACATTGGATGAATAATAATGACTGTCAATCTTGTATTAATTTATTATTTTAGACAGCAAACTGTTGTAGCTGTCCATTGGTTATATTTATTACATTTTATACGCTGATGTTACTCATGTATTTTTATATTTTAGAAATTATAAAACATGACCCACGTGGTTATTGCGTAGATCGATTGAATAGATTCTATTGTGAAACACACGAATACCGGGTAGAACATACATAAATTAAGATCAAGTTTTATAGATATATCTATGTAATTTTATAGGATAAAATAAATGTGCAATATATAAAAAAAATGAATATTCATCATTATAACAAAGAGTGTATGTATACACAGTAGATTCTTTATGGACAGGCATTTATAAACAACCTTGACGCAAGAAGAAACAAAATAGAATAGACTCAAAACTAAATTATAACGAAAAGGTAACTAAAAAGAGTAAAAACAGACCGACCAATTAAATAAAAGTGCAGTTCAAATCGATCAGCGTAAAAAGGAACGTTCACGCGGATATTACGCCAGGCGATGTGTTATGCAAACGCTGATGCAAGTCGACTTGTATTGTAGCGAGTAAGGTTGGAGATAAAATATTTAATTTTAGGTGTCTGTGGCCAATATTTGACCCACTGACTGCATTTACTGACCGCCAGTTTGATGTACATTCGGCACGAGTGCGGTAAATGTCAAATTATAATGTTAAATTCGTTCCAACTATTTTTGAATTCATTAATTCTATGAGCAACGTCATTGGCATTATATTTTAATAGCCTACTCCCAAGTGTTGTTTTTAATGATAATTATAAAGTAACGCGCGTTGTCCTTTTTGAATGGCAAGAAAAGATAAAAATGATATTCTAAATGAGCTACATGTAGATATAGAAAACAAAGTCTTAGATTCAAAGATTGTAATGACAGGTTACGAACATATCGCGTGCAACTATGAAAAGAAAAGCTTATGTAAGGAAGATAAGCAAATAAACAATGCAGTTTTTTAATTTCCAGATAAGCATAGATTATGAACTGTTGAAATAAATCAACTTACCATATATTGCAACACTATATGTTTCGAATAAACCAGTAGCGACTATTTACAGGTTAAATTAGTGCCTTTAATAATGTCGAACGATCGAAATTGCACATGATAGCACAAGGCTTCGAGGTCATTATGATTGTGTAATTATTTCACATTTTATTTCAGAATACAGTTCCGACAAACCTTTTGGTTTTTAAGATGGTTCAAGTGAAAGGATTTGTGTTTGATTTAAGTCGCTAATAAGTAGAGGAAACAGACAAAAATGTGGCACAATTCATGCAAATAGCACTCAAGGCTACATTCTTTTGTATAGTCGCACTTGCAAAAAATCTAGTTCTAGCAACATACCTGCATATTTAGCACCAGGTTGAAAGGTTAATACTTTAATAAATGAATTGTTTGAAATTAATTTGCATCCGTTATTTAGCTACATATTATGATCTGCAATTAAGGAAGCTATGATATTCAATACATTTATTAATGTATCGTCATTATGTCTCTCCGAAGGAAGTTCTTTAAAGTTTTCGTTAATCAAAATAAAAAGTCCAATTAAGGCCCAATTTTTACTCGTAATACCTCAACAAATTCATTGATAACTAATTAATATTCGTGGATATCTATCGACAATATAGTATTATCTTTTTTCTAATGTTTGGTCAAAGATGTGTTCAAACAAATAGGAACTGGTTCCTTACAAGTTTATTGACTCCACACAAAACTACCATACATTCCATGTCTCATATTTTTTGATAGAAAATTAAAAACATTGGGTGATTGTACGTGTTTTTTTCCTTTGCCTCCTCATGGTTACGTCATTATGTGACTTTGTATTCATTGGATGCTTCTAGATAATTCTAGAGTTTAGGTTATGCTTGTCGTGTTACCAAAACTTTGGAATGTATGTTCTTGTTTTTCCTAGCACTGATGTTATTTTTTCATTTCTGCTTTAAGCGAAGCGACAACTACATCGTTAATGACTAATTCACCTCTATTAAGTGTTCAATCTATCTAAAACTCCTCGAAGCAACAAAAGAGACACCCATTGGTGTTATTAATTAATAAATAAACTCGTAATCGAGCATTTGTACAGATAAAAAGATCGAGTCCGAGCGCAGGAGTCACATAAATTTGAATATGCAAACATCCAGACATAATTTCGAGCTGACATAAAAACTATTGTACACATATTCGAATGAGCGTTTCGAGCAATTTATCTTACGTGTGCACAAGCAATAATAGCATCGAGACTATATTATTAATGCAAGTAATTTGGCATGTCCCTAAATAATGATTTTATACTTGCATAAACAAGGCGACACCTGCTGCATCGTACAGCGTGGCTTGGCACTGCCCACTTAATTATTTAAACATAAAACCTTTAATTAGACCTACCAGCTGCCATTCGACCTTGTATTGCACCTTTGTAATGCGACAAGCAGTATTTTGCATCGCAAAAAGTATACATTTTTAACTTCAATTCATGGGCTGTTTTTACTTGTTGCAGAAAAAATGGCGATCTCCCGACGTTCTTTGTTGATATTTTAAGAATCGATAACATTATTGGTCTAATTTGCATGTTAAACGGAATAATACGTTGGTGGAGTGCGTCCATTATTGCATCTGCTTGTAGTCTGATGGGCATTGGCTTCTGTGCGTGTCTGTAGTCTCTTGTCTATTATGTTTTAACGGACACCTGTATGTCAAACAACGCGTTTCGTGTGCTTTTAGGACACATGCTGTGCATTTAGACTAGAATTAATATCTATTTCTGTCGTGTGTAGTTTTACTTTGTAATTTTGTGCTGCATTGTATTTTAGGATTACATATGCGACGAATGGTATGGCTTTAATGTTTTTGTCGGAATTTTAGAGTTTATATGCACTTAATTGTGTTAAAGTAAAACATTATCTCCCTTCAGTTAAAAAAGCAGTTTAAAGCAAGTATCCCAACAAATAACTCACAATCCGAGCCTTTATTTAAAAGTTCAAAACGCAAACCTGTAATTTTACATTTTAACCCTACAATTTGCACACTAAAATATTGTTTGAGTATTTTTCAAATAATGCATTTTATATTTTCGTCACAACGTTGCAAATTCTTGATGACGTAACATTGATTGTTAAGTATGTGTGTCGTACTTGATTTCATGTTTTTACATAATGTTGTGCAGTCTGTAGCAAATATCTGAGGCAAGTACTTAAGACTTAAATTCATTTTTACTCAAGTGTGTAAGGTTTTAAGAATTGATTGGTTCAGGTCGTGCGACTTTGTGTAACTACTAATTCCCTGTTCAATGACTGTAATTTATGCACACGTAATGTCGGTAAAGGACGCGCAATAAATAGTGTATGGACAGCCACATATCATCGCTCGTGTTATTTTTATCGTCTAACGTAATCGTGTAGGCATATTTTTTGTTTATACCTCTGCGATTATCTATTCACAAACCAACTTTTTAGGAAACTTGTATCCGAGTCTTTAACCTGTCCATATAACGTGTTTTATTACTCCTACTTGCCCTAAAAAGAGAAATAAAATATATTTTTCCAACTCAAGTTTTATCACAATCAAATTACGCCACATTAAGTTACGACGCGACCAGTCTTGACTATATTAAGTTACCAAAATAGATGGCATGAGTTTAAATGGACTAACAAAGGAAGAAACCAACGTGCGGAGAATATTATGAGCAAAAAATATGGCGGACTAGGGTGGTAGTGACCTATGATGACGCAATGCCAAAAACAGGCCACACTGCAGCCGACAGAGGCTCGCTGCCGAACAGGGGTCAAGGAAGTTCATCGCGGAATATTGCTCAATCTCGTACAGACATGTGCGAACCTAAATATCACGTACTCGTGAATCACCGTGACATCGCCACGACCAATTAAAAACATAAATCAGTTTCTAAACTCAAAGTTTCGAACGCCTTTACGTAACGACTCTTCCGTGGTGTTGCATTTGTCAAATATCTAGTTCAATGTTGCAATTCTATAAAATGGATATAAAATCTTTTTTGCGTATTAAATTGGTATTAACGTGGTAAAGTAACGACATTTTTTGATGTCGTCGAGGAGCGTGGTGGAATCGTGTCCGCGTCTATTTTGAACTCCCGATCGGACGTTCGCCCGGTTGTTGAACTGGAATAATTCGGCAAACACAGGCACATTACCCGCTTGATAATCTCATGATATTATGATACGTGTTGGGCCGTGTGCCGATTATTAAATACCTTTCCGCGTACTCGTCTACACACGCGGTATCTATATATAGTTTATTACACCTAATGTAATTAACTATGTCTTGAAGGAAGTCGATACTGAAACAATATTAACTACAGATTCCTATCAGATAATTGAATATCGGAGTACCAATAAAGTTTAAAGCTTCGTTTTAAAAGTTGTTTTTTAGGTCCGTGAGTAATATGACACAATAATGATAATTAATTATAGCAACGATTACATTCGCAATACAAATGAGCGGTGTGTTGTGTTTACGCGAAGTGGACGCAAACATGCAGAGATGGGTCGCGGCTGTGTGGGTGCGACACTACACGAGTGTGGGTGTGTAGTCTCTGTGTGTGTACGTGGAAGCGCGCGATGAAATAAAATATGTCCGGTCAATGAACTCGCGGTCGGTGCCATAAAAATCGCGATACTGGCCGAAATTCGGACAGAAAGCCGAATATTCAACCTTATAATTGATTTTAAAATATAAAGTTTATGGTAGCGTGCGGGCATAGCGCGTGTTCTAAATTCAAAATGATCTTGTTTCGGTGTCCAAAAAGTCCGAATATGGCGGCCGGGGAATAGGAAGGATTACAGCTGTGCAACGAACTTTAATATGCAGCGTGCGGCTCTCGTGTCCGCCACGGCGACAGCTGTCCGATTCGCTCTTTGTCTCTCAGCACCCATCACTGAATCCTAATTTTGACCAACCCTTAAAAACGGAGGTGTCTGTCAAATATAAAAGGGCCATTCCATTTGTGAATTGAAAATTTGACAGGCATCTCCAACAGAAAGAAAGAAGGAAATGTAAAAAAATACAATACTCACTTGAATTGAATTTTAGTGTCGTCCGAAATGAAACAGCGTTTTGCATTTTTTTCTCTTCCAAACGTTGATGTTGTTTCTATGGGTGTTCATTTCCGGATTGCAAGCGGCGCGCGAGTCAGCTGATTTCCATCCAATGACCTTGCGAACACGTCCTCCCTTCATTTTATTCATAGTATTTACAGGCGATGAGTTGTTTATCGTTCAGTGTACTCGTTCGGAGGTGAACCTTCTCTTCCTACAGGAGGAAGTCTCCCCCGGACTGGTGCCTGTGTATATCCTGCGTCTTCCGCAACACATCTTGTCTCATTGGAGTTGTGGGGGGGGAGGTTTAGTATATTTCCGTGGGGTCTAAACCGATCATTGTCACTTTAGTATTGTCCAGTAGGATCAAGTACTTTCGTGTCCATTTTTTTTATAAAGATTCTTATAGGATTCGGACCAATGTGGGGTTGTAGAACTTGTAGAAGTTAGTACTGACCGGTGGGGTCCAGAGTGGTGTCCATCTTGGTGGTTGTTTTTTTAATAAAGTCCAGTTGGGTCCAGAGTAAGTATATCCATGTTAGCACAGTCAACACAACAGTTCGTTTGGTGCACGGTCGCGAGTTTGGTTCGGGGCACTGTAGTGAGCGCGCGTGCGTCGTGCCGGCCAATGAGACGAGCGCTGCGCCCGCGCGCTTATATGATAGAAGCGCGCTCTGTGGACGACATCTGTCGGCGAGTGGACGAAACGTGGAAATATAGTTTTCCGAACGACTTTTGTAATGATTCCTGGGCATCAGAATTTTCTTTTTGAAAAAGAGAAAATTTCGAGAAATTTATTATTTCATGTAGAATATTTTCTAATACTCAGAGTGAAGGTCGATGTAGTCTAAGCACTAAAAAGGTTATCGAACTTGCCAGACATCGTATCTCGAATAACTTCAACAGGTCCCCTCGAACTAGATCAATGACTCGTTCAACGAATGAAGGGTTAATGATCAGGTTTGGTAAACAGATTGGCATTTGCAGAATGTTGACATTAGCACATAGGAATTTACTGAAAATTTTCCCCAATTCACATGTTTTGAAATCCATCGAGTAGATAATGAGTGTCCATCTTTTGTCACAATTATAAATATGCAATGTCTGCCTAGCCTTTTCCTGTTGGGGTTGGCTTCCAGTCTATTAGTATTTTACAAGGATGCAGTTGCATCCGGATAGTCGACTGCCTATCTGACCTCCACAACCCAGTTACTGGGTAACACCGAATACACCTTTGGTAGTACCGAAATAAAAACAAAACGAACGAAAAATATGACCACGAATATTGACCAATAATATTTTTTGTCACTGACTTCCTAATATCACGGAGTACTGAGAAAAAGAAGCGACATAAACCACACGTAATGTCACCAGATCTTCCTGTGTTTGTTTCCTATCGTTCGGAAAAGGTTAAAGTTCGGAAGCAGCTAACTGAAATGACTCATTACTGTGATTATATTTTATTTAAAAAACACTTCTGTGTTTACTATAAATTAAATAAACTCCTACCAAAATGTTTATTTTA
Source organism: Apamea crenata (assembly GCA_949629185.1). Taxonomy (NCBI): domain Eukaryota; kingdom Metazoa; phylum Arthropoda; class Insecta; order Lepidoptera; family Noctuidae; genus Apamea; species Apamea crenata. The sequence continues at coordinate 5,275,148 of OX451375.1, forward strand.
ATTTACATAGTCTGCCGTTTTACGTTTCCACTGCTGAGACACAGGCCTCCTTTCGAGAGGGAGTGGGCAGTAATCCACCAGGCGGGCCCTGTGCGGGTTGGTAGATGTCACATGTCTTCGAATTTTTGGTTCTAGGATATGCCATTTTTTCACGATGTTTTCCTTCACCGTTTTGAGAGCAGTGGTGATGAAATAATTTACACAAAGTAACGCGCCTGACTGGGTTAGAACCCACGACGTACAACTCGTGAGTCTGGGTCGTTATTACTGGGCTACCATTGCTCTCAATTTTATCTAGCTTGAGTCTAAATCTAGACATGTTTCATACATAGTGTGCTGATGACATCACTTATATCATCTTGCAGAATTAAATAAAATTCCAATCAGCTACATTATTGCCAAATTAAATGTCATCAGTTACCCGGTATAGTACTTTTTATAAAATGTAGAATTGTTATATGATTCTGCTTCCATTTTGATCAAAATTAAATCTTATTTCTTTTTCCTCGAACTTGCCTTATCTTGTTTCACCACTTAGCTCCGTCCTTGACTTCAGTGTTTCAAAGTCTGAGTCAATTGAACAAATAAACGGCATTTAATAAATAGTTTCAATGTAATGTCTCACATAATATTTAATTACAATAAAGTACCTATAGGTATGAATGAAAGGGGCTTTTGGCTAAGTAATAACAGCCGCACGGATCGATTGATCAGGTTAAGCTACGCTTACCGCGGTTGGTCCGTGGATGGGTAACTATTTTCACATACCAAGACCCCTCCGTGCCTCGGAAAGCATGTTAAGCCGTTGGTCCCGATCGTCATTCGTGGATCTTTGACAGTCGTTACGGGTCGTCAGAAGCCCGAAAGTCTGACAACCAGTCTTACCAAGGGGTATCGTATTACCAAGTAACTGGGTTTACCAAATACTGGTATTCAGCTGCATCCAGTTAGACTGGAAGCTGACCCTAATATAATAAGTTGGGAAAAGGCTGGGCAGATGATGAGGAGTATTTTGAAACTATCAAATAAATCCTAACATCAAAATTAAAAAGTGATATTTTCAACCACACTAAATAGTAATGACGGGTCAACTATGGGCTTTACCGATTAGCCAACTAGCTATAGTGACTAAATATGCAGCAATTATTATTTGATTGAATTTTTATACAGACAGGGAACAACATTAGTCATATGAAGTTTAATTTATTGTCGTTTCAACCTTGTATAGCCAGTCTGAACGTCGTAAATAGGTAACGTGTAGACCTAAATATATTGTCAAATTTGTTAAGTAAATAAAATTAGCACGATAAATACGACATTCAAAATCGAGGTCGCATTTAAATATTCCTAAAAAGGTCGATTTTTTTAATACTATAATAAATTTAGGTTTACAGTTTAATCAGATTATTAAATACCGTTTCTTACATATACTCGTAGAACGACCGTTTTTTAGTATATGTTATGTTATTACTTTATTTTATTAGTTATGTTCCCACCGATTTTTATACTGAATATTTTCCTGGCTCTTCGCTTCGTAACTGTATTTTCTTACACAAATCCTTAATAAAATTATAAAAAATACACTAAAAGAAATCTGAAAGCACTACTTAACTGAAGAATGTTACGAAATAAATGACCTACAGGATTATGATAACTATTGTATTGTATGTATCTGAAGCGTTTTTGAAATCGCTAGGTCGTTTTTATTATCTTGACCAAACAATCGAATCCAAGATATAGTAAATGCTCACTTACTCATCTTTTATTATTCATAATAGCTTAAAACTCATTAGTAAATTAAGGCATACTTCAAGGCTCAATTCTAGGCTCTTATATCGTTCCCTCTGAGGGGTTGGGACTCAGGCCGCTCTGTGAGAGGAAGTGGATTGTAGCCAGTGACCCACATCCGCAGGTTGGTTTATTTAATACAAAGGGCTATTAAAATCAATTAATGGTATTAATAGTAATCAATTGACGGTGGCAGGTTACAAAAAATGTAGACTTCTAGCTACCCTATTTTCAATTAACTACCTTATGAAACTGTCTGGCAAGAAAAGGAATACCTATTCCTTTTATTAACAGACAGTTTAGTTTTAGGTATACCTAAAATAAAATAAAAGTAGACATAAAGTAACCGACATAATTTTGCGGTCAAACAAATTGCGTCAATGCTTAATTAGAATTTATTAATTACGGCGTATGTGATCTTGACTCACACGCACATTTTTGTTAAATATTCCATACCTATTTTAGTTACAAACAAAGGCTTTTGAAATGTCATGTTATTTCTTTAGCGAGGTTTATGAATGAGTTCACGAGTAGGGTTACGTCAAGACATGAGTATGCAGGGCATCTGACCTAATTTTGTTCAAAAGCATCTATATGTTACAAGAAAAACATTTATTCTTTTACTTACTAGTGATATATTTTGACCACGTATGTAGATATTGCACTTTTGCATGGTAAAAGGTTGCACGTCGATGTCCCTGCCACTCTGTATATCGTAAATGCAATAGCGATATCCACATCGCGATATCAAAATCGTTTGTTAATTTATTTTGTTCGTACGTATCGTGGTTACCAGTAACTGAGTTATGGAGGTCGCCAGATAGGCAGCCGCTCCATGTAAAATACTGGTATTCAGCTGCATTCAGTTAGACTGGAAGCTGACCCTAGTATAGTAATTTGGGAAAAGGCTAGGTATTCAGCTGCATCCGGGGAAACTAGAAGCCAACCCCAACATAGTCGGGAAAATGCTAGGCAGGTTGATTCGACTGAAAATCGTTTTCAGCATTTTCAGCCTACAGTAAATAATGGAATAAAATCATTTTAATGACTGTAATATTCCTATTTTAATATAGACTAAAAAGGGTAGAACATTTTGAGTTAGTTTAATGCAGTGTGAGTGAACTTAAACTACAGTGCAAGTGCTGACTAGTATAAAAACATATTTATTTTATTTGATAAAATTTTACATAATTATATATATTTAAATAATAAATAAGAAAGACGTTGTTGAACGATTTCTTAATTTTATAGTTAGCCCTTTTCTTAGTTTTAAAATCAGCCATAAGTAGTTTAAGGGCTAATTTTTCCATCGCCAGATAACTTTTATTAAAAAAAAAAAATACGTTTGACAGTTTTTGTATGAAATAACTGTCAACATTTCAGCCCTGAGTTATATTTAAATTACCTAATAGCTAATAGGCTAGATTGTAATGTGAATAAAGTATCACCAATTGTGCTACTTTATACACAAAAATACATATATACTCATATACATTGCTAAATTAATAAATGACATGTGAATAATAATAACGAAATTTTAAATTGTGTCAGTTATTGTAAATGAATCAATTTTTCATACCGATTATACGGTGAGACATGCTGAACCCTATAAAAATAAATTAAATATAATTTTTTATTATAAATTAAATTAAATTATTCTTATTCTATATACATAAGTCAATTATGAGAATTCATTATTTAGGTACTTGTAGTTAAAAGTTTAAATAATGTGTCGCGGTCATATATTATGGTGAGTCAGCCTTAGAATTTTTTACTAAAGATGTTTGTGTGTCAGAGAACTTTGACTCAAAGTATGCTAAATACCTAATTAGCTAAACATCAGGCGTGTAAAAGTACTTACAACTTAGTTTATTTCTGAACGATACGAATTATAACAACATTGCGCAAGCCAATTCAATGAAAGAATAAAACTTATAACTTTTATTTGATAAAAACACAATATTACATTTAAAATACTTTTTTACAAAAAAAAAAACAACCGACTTCAAAAAAAAAAAACTACAAAGTGAAAAATAACTTTAATTTCAGAAGTCGGTGTCGTTGGTTCCGCATTTTCGTTTTTTGACACCGACGCCAAAAGCACTCAAAGTAGTCTCGTGCTCGATTTTGATGAAAACTAAAACTGCATCATTGTATTTTTGAAAAATCAATATTTCTAGCCAGGAATCGAACCCGTTGATATTGATTAAAAAAAACACATTCTGTGTTGTTACACCATTCGATAGAATAAGGATCAAATTCTGGACATACATGTATATAAACATTCGAATTGAGAACCTCCTCCTTTTTTGAAGTCTGTTAAAAGCATACCTACAGTGTCGACCTCAATGTTTTCAAAATACCTAAGGAGGTATGTAAGAATAAGCATAAGGATTTACTGATTTCCACACACTTCTAGATTTCACATTAATTTGAGATTGTCATGTTCTTGAGCACGACATTATCATCAACCTAGCCTTTTTCTCAACTATGTTGGGGTCGGCTTCAAGTCTAACCGGATGCAGCTGATTACTAGTATTTTACATGGAGCGACTACCTATCTGACCTCCACCACCCAGTTACTAAGTAACGACTGTCAAAGATCTACGAATGACAGCCGGGACCAACGGTTTAACGTGCTGTCCGAGGCACGGAGGGGTCTCGGTTTGTAAAGATGGTCACCCATCCGCAGACCAACCGCGGCAAGCGTAGCTTAACCTGATCGATCGACCTGTGCGGCTGTTATTATTTAGCAACGGACCCCACTCGTACTTCGACTTTTACGACTTCGTAATTAAAAACATAACCCTTTTTTGCTATCGGGTCCTCGGGTACTTGGAACAAATCGTAGAAATAGTTCAAATTAGATTCTTCCTATGCCCACTGACCTAAATATAATAAGCATCGAATTAACAACAAATTGTTTGTATTATTTTGACACAATCACTAAGACGTGATTCATTTACATACGAAAGAGTTCAACGCGCTACGCTTTGTACCAATGAACTTTATTTTGAAGGTGTTAAAGTTGAATTTTGATTGTGTTTTGTTCAGAGCTGTATTTTGTGGTTTCCCAACCAGTAGGGGTTTTTTAAATGTCGTGAACTTATGAATGTGAACGCACTATGTTGTTTTATTTGCGACTTCCTTGAACAAATCCTTATAACCACAATGTTATGAAATAAAAAGAATTTGTTAAACCAGATGTATTTAGTTGCCAGTTCATACAAAGTTATATTGATAACATTGAGCCTGTGTTTGTTGAAGGGGTTGCCAGAGGCTCACTACAGAAGGCCTACAATTCTGTAGCAATGTCTAAGTCCCATGTAATAGTGGGCGAGTCCAAAAATTTAAGATGCAAAACCAAATAACATTTTGCTCGACCTTGGGATCCAACTTAGGACTTCAAGCTCAGCAGTCTCGCTTTCGACCACTAGTCTAATAAGTCACTCTTCTATAAATATTCTTCGAATTAATAGCTAATGAATAAAAAAAAGTATCTTAATATGTAGGATAATAATTTTGAAAATGAACCAAGTTAACCATATTTCACGAAGGAATTTATTTTATAAATGGCAAACAAGGCATAACTTTATTTATCTAAACTTTGTATGGATCATCGCCAAAACACTTCCCCTTAAAACAAAATGGAAGTAAGTCCTTCATTACAGCATAAAAATAAAAAGACACAGTTTAAATATTTATGAAAAATCTCTATACTGTGATTGGAACGACGGGAAAAAAGATCTGTACCGCATTACTAGAGGTATCTAGCTGATAAGGTGCTAATTATTGGCTTCTGGGTGGTTTTTACTTTTAACTAATGGGCATAGAAGATTTACTACTCACAAGGGGGCCCAGGATAGAACCTTGTAAAACTAAAATACCTACCATCTATTATTGAACAAACCAATACATACACACATACACATACATGGTATATTTAGTCACCGGTTTTTACATAACATAACATCACATATATATAAACAAATCACGCCTTGTTCCCCGCAAGGGATGGGCAGAGGTGTAGCTATAGCACACCAACATTTCGCCAGTTATGTTCAAGTCCCATGTAACAGGGGGCGAGCCTTTTGCCATCAACCGGACATGAAGGCTCTGGGCTGCTGCTGAGAAATTCCAGATGAAAAACCCAAAAACACTGACTGAACTGGGAATCGAAACCTGAAGGCCAATTCTCGTAATTTAAAACGTTCAAAGGCTAGTCGCAGTGCCATCTCAGCGACAAACAAATGTCAAAAACTTGTCAAAATGTAGGGAAATTTGAGGTATTTTTGACAGATTGAGACTGAGATTAGACTGTGAACGTTCTTAAAATTACGAGAATCGCCCCTCAGAACTTCGTGCTCAGCAGTAGCGTTTGGGACCGCTAGACCAACGAGGCGGTTCGGTTTTTTTATTTGTTACTAGCTGCGCCCCGAGGTTTCATCCCCATAAGTTTCGATCGTGCGAGTATCGGTATAAAAAGTATCCTTTGTGTTAATCCTGGTTATCTGTCTGCCAAATTTCATCCAAATCCATTCAGTAGTTTCGGCGTGAAAGAGTAACAAACATCCATCCATCCATACAAACTTTAGCGTTTATAAAATAAGATAGGATTGTTTTTATTTTTTTTGATAACCGTTTGGCTGGTACGGGCATGTGATAAGGAGGAATAAAACGCATGAGACGGAAGGCCTGGAAGGATTGTGTGAGGAATTACATACTCGTATATGAAAGAAACGAGTTTGAATGATACCGTGAGCGTGACGGTTGACAGGGGAGAATGGAACAAGAAAACTTGTTGCACCGACCACAAGTAACACCGGACAAGACCAGAAAGATGCTGATTGTTTTTTTTTTATTTGCACCATTTTCTCAAAATATGTTCCTTGATTTTGAAGTCAATGCATTGACTTAAATTTCAAGGAACATATTTTGAGAAAATGCTTCTTTGTTTTTTTTTTAAGAAGAGGATAATTCCCTGCAATGGAGCAATTACACAACAAGACCGGCTTCCATCACCAATAACTAATTGCATTTAGCACTAAACGTTTTCGAGAGCAGTTGTGGCTCAGTGGAAATGGCCGCGTTTTACCAGTTGAAGGTCGTTGGTTCAAACCCAGACAGGCACTTTACTGTGTTACAATTACGGGGGGATTACAATTTCCGATTTGACACCTCTATATAGTGTGTATGTACATCTGTACTTATTGGACATTCACCACACCGACTCTAACCTAATCTTTGACTTCGTCACATTGTTAGGCTCAAAGGCCCGCTTGCAAATACGTTTTGTCATAATCAGCCTATAATCTTCCCACTGCTGGGACACAGGCCTCCTCTCGGTGAGAGGGAGTGGGCCGTAATCCATCACGCGGGCCCAGTGCGGGTTGGTAGATGTCAGATGTCTTCAGATGTTGGCTTCTAGGACATGCCGGTTTTCTCACGATGTTTTCCTTCACCGTTTTGAGAGCAGTGGTGATGAAATTATTCACACAAAGTAAAGCGCCTGCCTGGTTTCGAACCCACGACATACAACTCGTAACTCGCGGTTGTTACCACTGAGCCGCCACTGCCCTCCTCTCTTGAAGAATGGCCTCTAATTCAAGGTATATTCTACCCATTCCTGGATGCCATAATTAAACATTTATATACCATGACAATGGAGGATAGTGCTTGAACTATAGGCTTATACAGGGTGGCAGGGACATCGACGCGCAAACTGTAACCATGGATTCAGCACATGAGTTTAGACCCCACATAGCGTCGAAATGTGCTGAATTCATGGTTACAGTTTACAGTTTGCGCGTCGATGTCCCTGCCACCCTGTATAAGCCTATAGTTATAAGGATATAGTTTTGGAGATTCCGTATTGTCAATGAGTAGTACAGTACGTAGTATCTATTTATGTTTTGTTTGTTTATGTATAAAATATACAGAATACAGAATTACCTACTCTGAATTTAGAGAGGAAGCTTAATTAAATATTATTTAAATTACTGAAGCCATTGTTATATATATGAACTAGCTTCTGCCCGCGGCTTCGCCCGTGTGGATGTCGGAAGTTATCCCACGGGAACGTGCTACCAGGATAAAAAGTATGTGCTTCCCCAGGATGCCATCTATCTCTTTGCCAAATCAGAAGTTCAATGGTTTAGGCGTGAAAACGTAACATACAGTTTCAAGTTCAAATCCTCCCCTAAAAACCGAATTACCCCTTTTTGCCCCGTCAGGGGTCAATTTTCGACCACTTTACATACTTAATATTAATTATTTTCTGTCGAAAATATCAATACTGAGTTTCGAGTTAATCGGACCCCGCATTCAATTTCTTCCACACAAACTTCAACACCCCTATATCCCCCTTTGAGGGGTAGTTTGAAAAACTTATAATGATAAACTTTATTACTTACTTAGGCAAGTATTGTTGCCAAGTTTCAAGTTTATTAACTAAATTAATAAGATTTTTCATATAAACTGTATCCCCGCTTTTCACCCCCACAGGGGTGGAATTTTGAAAAATCATTTGGGATGTGTTCATAACTTGACTCAAAGATTATTTATACCAATTTTCGAGTTAATCAAGCCACGCTGTAAAATCCTCCCCTGTAAAATTGACTACCCCTTTTCAGGCCGTCAGGGGTAGATTTTCGAAAAACCCTGGCACACATTATTCTTTCCTTTCAATTTTAGGTATAAATACTGAGTTTCGATTAAATCGGACCGCGCGCTAAAATTCTTCCATACAAACTTTGAAACCCCCCAATCCCCTTTTAGGGGGTAGTTTATAAAAACAAAAAATGCATAACTTCATAATTTACTTAGATAAGTATTCGTGCCAAGTTTCAAGTTTATTAACTCAAGGAATAAGATTTTTCATACAAACAAAATCCCCCCATTTCACCCTCTTAGGGGTGGAATTTCGAAAAACCCTTTCTTAGTGGATACCTACCTTTCACGAAGAATACACCCTCCAAATTTCATGTCTCTAGGACCAGCGGTTTAGGCTGTGCGTTGATGTCTCAGTCAGTCAGTCAGTCAGTCAGTCAGGACTTTGAATTTTATATATATAGATTAATTGACGTAATAAAGTTTATATTTATAATTTTGATCGCGGAAAACGACTTGGTTAGCTCTGTGGGTTTTAACAAAACTTCAATAGTAAACATGTAAGTTTGTGACTAATGAACTGTTTACATCGTTAAATAATAATGTTAATTCATATTTATACAAACGTTTCTTTTTGTTTATGAATGAAAATACCAAGAAATACTTACTAGAAATTCATATTTAGTTGAATTTACTTTTCCTTATTAAGAAATTACGTAATAGAAAGGAATAAATATAAATATATATATTTAATAAATACCTATAATCCTATCCTATCCTACTAATGTTATAAGCGTGAAAGTTTGTATGAATGGATGTTTGTTACTCTTTCACGCAAAAACTACTGAACGGATTTGGATGAAATTTGGCACACAAATGGCTTATATATCCCAATATTCCCACGGGATCGATACTTATGCGAGTGAAACCGTGAGGCACAGCTAGTAAATAAATAAATATATAAATACATAAATAAATACCAACCTTTAATAATATTCAGTCAATGTGAAAATAATTAAGATGGCTATTAAACTGCTTATTAAAACAAAAATGCGTACTAAAATCTTCGTGCACAAATAAAATAAAATAAACAGGTAAGTAAATCTCTCTCTCTCTTATTATCATTATTTACTAATTTGCTAAGTATTAAGAAAACTTGAATACCCACCCTGTATTTCCGAAACATTACAGTACCTACTTACATATAAATTAATAGTTTAATGTGTAATTGCTATTGACTTGCCTTCAAGAATGGATATGTAATAGTAAATCGACTTTTTCTTGCAACACTGTACAAAATGTGTGTCTAATAACTAATTTATTTACGAATACCTACCTTCACCATAGGTAATTCTTATATTTAGTTTTAAGATTACCTTGTATTTCTCATATTAAGTGAATTGTATTACTTTTCGTTATTTTGCCCGCGACTTCGTCCGCGTGAAATATCTTGCTCCCACGACCCATCCTATCGCATCGCATTGCGTGCCCGCGCAAAAGTAAGAAATAACGCTTACTTCTTACTTTTTAGGGTTCCGTACCTCAAAAGGAAAAAACGGAACCCTTATAGGATCACTTTGTTGTCCGTCCGTCTGTCTGTCAAGACCCTTTTTAGCAGGAACGTGTGAAGGTATCAAGCTGGAATTTATATCAAATACTCAAGTCTACTGACCCTTGGAGATGTGAAAAAATCAAACTTCTAAGCTAACGCAATCAAAAGATACAGCCGTTTATGCCGCAAATTTTCGACACTCGCATGGGAATGAAAACCTACAAGTACATAGTACTTCCCGTGAAGTCAGAATCTTGAAATTTGGTACGAAGCAACGTCTTATAGCACAGATGAAGGAAAATTTGCGAAAATCGTAAATTTTTAGTTACATCATATAGTAAAAATATTTTTAATTTTAAATTGTACGGAAACTTTGGTGCGCGAGTCCGACTCGCACTTGGTCGGTTTTTTCTTTTTGCTCGGCTCTTATGAGCCCTACCGTGCCTATAGCCTTCAAACTAACAAACTCTTTAGCCTTAGTATTAGTATATCATCATCTGCCTAGCCTTTTCCCAACTATGTTGGGGTCGGCTTCCAGTCTAACCGAATGCAATTGAATACCAGTATTTTACATGGAGCGACTGCCTATCTGTTACTGAGTCACGACTGTCAAAGATCTACGAATGACAGCCGGGACCAACGGCTTAACGTGCTTTCCGAGACATGGAGGGGTCACGGTATGTAAAGATGGTCACCCATCCACAGGCTTACCGCCGCAAGCGCAGTTTAACCTGATCGATCTGCCTGTGCGGCTGTTATTATAATAGGTCCCTCAGATTTAGTATCTCGTATATTAATTCTATAATTTTACGAGATCAAAACACAATAGATACAAAAATAGATTTCATTACTAAAAAAAAACTTTCTTACTTAAATGTCAATACTACACGTGTGGGGACGTGTATTAATGTAGTGATGTCCTTCGATATATTGTAATGTCGACAGATCCGTTTACATAATGTTGCACACAACAATATCGACAGATGTGCGAAAATGAAATGGAGGGAAGCTGTGGGAGTAGGGAGACTATATTTATTATTATTATCTTTTATGAGGGGCCCGTGAATAAATAATAATAGCCGCACAGGTCGATCGATCAGGTTAAGCTACCCATGCCGCGGATGGTCTGTGGATGGGTGACCATCTTAACATACCGTGACCCCTCCGTGTCTCGGAAAGCACGTTAAGCCCAGGTCCCAGCTGTCATTCGTAGATCTTTAACAGTCGTTACTGGGTCTTTGACAGTCGTTACTCAGTAACTGGGTTGTGGAGGTCAGATAGGCAGTCGCTCCATGTAAAATACTAGTATTCAGCTGCATCTGGTTAGACTGGAAGCCGACTCCAACATAGTTGGAAAAAGGCTAGGCAGATGATGATTTTCTTTTCTTTTATATACATTCTTTTCTTTTTGTAAATGTGAGAACGTTGTAGGCATTGTAAGGCTCAGAGATGCATCGATTTTTTTACCATTTCTATTTTGTTTAGTACCTACCTAGTACATACTTTTACGTTGACAGGCCTACATTGTCCCTATACCTATTAACAGAGTAATTTGAAAACATTGTAAATCCCAATTATTTTTAAAAGAGTAACCGTGGAGTTTCTTCCCGTCTCTTCTGCATAGGAAACGACCAATTGGAACCGTGCACCTAGCTTCTGACGTTTTGTAAGTGTCCATGTAGGTTTAATGTAAAATAAAATATTTTGTGTTTAATTAACACTGTCTCTAAAGTACAATAAGTTGGAAATAATAGTAAAGTTATTGTTTTATCGTAAATCCAAAAATAAAATATTTAAATATCTGTGAAAAGTTTTTGGTCGGGTGGTTTCAAGCGCTACTGTTAGCGTGAGGTCAAATCAAATCATTTATTTGCATAACACAGGTTCAGAGGTTGTTACAAAAGGTCCTGTGATTCGCAGGTCATGCAAAGTGTTAATGAGTTTTTCCATCTGGAATTTCTTACTAACAGCCCAGAGTCTCAACTTGTGCACAGTGGATGGCAAAAGGCTCGCCCCCTATGTATAACATGGGACTTATCATAACCGGCGAAATGTATGTGAATGTACTACACGCCTACTAAATTCGAATTGTATTTGTTTCAAATTGACGTTATTTCAAGTTAAACAAATTTCAACTTTGTTGAAATGGTTATTAAGTAGATTTTAGAGTGACTAGCACTATTGAAAAAGTTATAAAAATGTTTGAAGTTGTAGCGTAAACTGAACTTTATTGTGTAGGAATTAAAGTTATTTTTCCATAAACTCATATTTGTTTACATTTTTGGCGAATATGTCGCGATTCAAATTTATGTATCGCCAAAATCTATATCTGACCACCGTAAGGAGTATTCCTGGTTGCAGCGCATATTATTAGTCGACCTAAAAAGGATCCTCTTTTGTTTTACTTACGGACGCAGCTGTTGTCATCATGTGCACGGGATTTTGTTTTCAAAATGATTAGATATAGGCTTTGGTGATAGTACACCTCTGCCTTACCCTTTAGGGATTACAGGCGTAATGTTATTTAGTCCGTTTACTCTGTCCCACCACCACTCAGTCTCACAGCCACCCTACATGCCGGCAGCTATCAGCCGGGTCGTTCGCGACGTTTCCTTTTCCCTGTGCGAGTGAAAACTGCTTTCTTATCTGACGATATCCAATCCGTAGGTACAGACGTACACGTAATCTTAAGATACTCTACACTTAGGTGCATATTACGAACGATCGCAGACTTAAAATGTAACGTTACGTAGTTTTAGTTCGTATGAAATAATCAAGTCTGTTATCTACGAATCGGTCTAGGAACTGATATCATGATACGGGATTTTTATGAATGAAGTTGGATGACATCATTATACTTACCTATATTCATTCACAAAATCCCAAAGTTCTTTTTCTCCATACCGGATTTTTGCTCTAAAAATTTTGAAATATGGTTTTACCGTTTTAGTTTGTGTCCGGGATGCTCGAGGATGTTCAACAAAATAATTGCAGCTGACTGTTCTAGACTACACTATACTAAAACTATGTCCGTCTTTCTCTAACATACAAAACAAGAATGAGACCAAAGTTTTGAGCTGTCACACACGATAAACTATCGATATATTCTGCTACACTATAAAAAGAGATTAAAATTCTTCAACATGCACACCTTGGAAGAACGAAGATGCTTGAACGACGCAATGTTTGCTAGCAAAATCTTGAAGGGAAATATCGACTCACCGCCGCTGCTGGCACTCATTAACTTACGTGCTCCGTCGAGGATACCGCGCAAACCTATTACTCCACTTTGTCCTCCAATGAGAAGAACGGTGTTGGGATCTAACTCTCCATGTGCTAGGTTTTGTAGGGTTTTAAATCGTTGTAGTGATATGATTGATTTTCACTTTGATTCTCTCAATAAGCAAAAATGTAAATTTCTGAACTGTTTATCAGATTTGATGTAAATATTTTCGGACTGTGTGTACGTAAATTTTTAATGATATGAGGCTTTTAATATTTAGCACATGTTACTAATACATCTATATATATAAAATTCAAAGTCCTGACTGACTGACTGACTGACTGACTGAGACATCAACGCACAGCCTAAACCGCTGGTCCTAGAGACATGAAATTTGGAGGGTGTATTCTTCGTGAAGAGTAGGTATCCACTAAGAAGGGGTTTTTCGAAATTCCACCCCTAAGAGGGTGAAATGGGGGGATTTGGTTTGTATGAAAAATCTTATTCCTTGAGTTAATAATCTTGAAACTTGGCACGAATACTTATCTAAGTAAATTATGAAGTTGGGCATTTTTTGTTTTTATAAACTATCCCCTGAAAGGGGATTGGGGGGTTTCAAAGTTTGTATGGAAGAATTTTAGCGCGCGGTCTGATTTACTCGAAACTTAGTATTTATACCTAAAATTGAAAGAAAACAATAATGTGTATCAGGGTTTTTCGAAAATCTACCCCTGACGGCCTGAAAAGGGGTAGTCAATTTTACAGGGGAGGATTTTACAGCGTGGCTTGATTAACTCGAAAATTGGTATGAATAATCTTTGAGTCAAGTTATGAACACATCCCAAATGAGTTTTCAAAATTCCACCCCAGTGGGGGTGAAAAGCGGGGATACAGTTTATATGAAAAATCTTATTCGTTAGGTTAATTATCTTGAAAATTGGCATGAATATTCGCCTAAGTAAGCAATAAAGTTTATCATTATTAGTTTTTCAAAACTACCCCTCATAGGGGACATAGGGGAAGGTGTGGAAGAATTTGAATGCGCGCTCCGATTAACTCGAAACTCAGTGTTTTTACTTAAGACCAAAAATAAAGAATAACATGTAAGTATCAGGATTTTTCGAAAATCTGCCCCTAACCGGTTGAAAAAGGGTAGTTAATTTTACAGGGGAGAATTATAATAAGTGGCTTGATTAATTAGAAAATTGGTATAAATAATCTTTGAGTCAAGTTATGAATACATCTCAAACGATTTTTTTTAAATTCCACCCCTTTGGGGGTGAAAAGCGGGGATACCGTTTATATGAAACATCTTATTAATTTAGTTAAAAAACTTGAAACTTGGCAACAATACTTGCCTAAGTAAGTAACAAAGTTTATCATTATAAGTTTTTCAAAACTACCCCTCAAAGGGGGATATAGGGGTGTTGAAGTTTGTGTGGAATAAATTGAATGCGCGGTCCGATTAACTCGAAACTCAGTATTGATACTTTTGACAGTAAATAATTAATAATACTTAAGTATGTAAAGTTGTCGAAAATTTACCCCTGACGGGGCAAAAAGGGGTAATTCGGTTTTTAGGGGAGGATTTGAACTTGAAAGTGCATGTTACATTTTCACGCCTAAACCACTGAACTTCTGATTTGGCAAAGAGGTAGATGGCATCCTGGGGAAGCACATACTTTTTATCCTGATAGCACGTTCCCGTGGGATAACTTCCGACATCCACGCGGGCGAAGCCGCGGGCAGAAGCTAGTAGTTATATATTTTACTAAGTTTACTTGTATAATCAACCAGCATAATTATTATTATTGTTTTTTTTTTGTTCATGTGGTGTTTACCTATAAGTGATTGCTGCACTTTGTAGAGTTTAAACGCATGTTTTATTTTTGTTTGTAGATTAGTGTAAACAATTGTTGGTAGACCTAATAAATAAAATAAAATAAATAAATACACTTGACTAAAACAAGTATTACATCATCATTCGTCATTCTTCTCCATTAGTCATCATCTCGGTAGTCACCCCCTTTCTAACCATATCATCTTTCACACAGTCCATTCATCGTTTCTTTTGGTCTTCCCCTACTCTTATAGCCATCGACATTCAAACTCAAAAATTTCCTCACATTTTCCTCGGTGCCACAAATATAACAAGTATTACATTTTTAGTTTATTTTAGTTTGGCCTTGTTTGACAGCTTTAGTTTTATTTTTATCAGATTGTATTTGTATACCTAATTAATTATATATCTGCAAGTATTTTTAGTTGATGAGGCCCAGGCTCCATAAAATAACATCCGCACGGGTCGATCGAAACCTTGGTGAGGTCAGGGGGTCTCCTCCGAAGTAGTATCGGCCGAATGTTCGGCCGTTTCTTGCTACGAAGTTACTACATATTTGGTTCGGTCGGTTCCGATCCTACACACCTACACTCTTTCGAATATTGACTATGGTCCCGACCCAACTGAGCCGATCCGAACGTTTTTTCGCATTTTTCAATAATATTCGGTTCGGCCATGTGTTCGATCCGAACATTCGCACTTTGCACTTCGGAATAGACCCCCTGTTCGTGGATGTGTGACTATCCATTACCCCTCTGTGCCTCGTAAAGCACGTTAAACCGTTGGTCCCGCCCCGCCTGTCATTCGTAGATCTTTGACAGTTGTTACGGATAGTCAGAAGCCTGAAAGTCAGACAACCAGCCTTACTAAGCCCTTAGTAACCGACTGCCTATCTGATCTCCATAACGCAGTAACTGGGTTATACGATGTATCGTATTACTCAGTTACTGGGTTGTGGAGGTCAGAGAGGGAGTCGGTCCATGTAAAATACTGGTATTCAGCTGCATCCGATTAGACTGGTAGCCGACCCCAATATAGTTGGGACAACATGGCTAGGCAGATTGATTTGATTCAAGAACATCAAGGCAACTAAATGTAGGTTCTATTTAGATATGTATTGCATGCATGAGGGTGAATAAACAAATGGCCATTTGCTTCGTGTGACGTCAGTCTGTCACGAATTCACGATTTCGAGAATAAATCTGAATGATGCATCCTTGGTTTCGGCATATTTGTATACCTACTTCAATGAAATGCTAAAATGTTACAAGTCAATGTCACTTCTCCTAACGTGGAGGTTAGTTCATTGATTATTCTAGCATGGTTTTATTTTAAAAGCGGTACGATATTGCGCTGGGTGGCTGGTAGCAGCTGGATGAGAGTTGCCGAGAGATTGGAGAGGACTATCTTCATCAGTGGACTGATTTCGGCTGATGATGACGTGTGCCTATAATGTTCCCACAGTTGGGACACAAGCCTCCTCTCTGTGAGAAGGAGTGGGCCACCACGCGGGCCCAATGAGTGTTGGAAGATGTCACAATATGTCTTCAAATTCGAGGATATGCCGGTTTCTTCATGATGTTTTCCTTCACCATTTTGCGAACAGACTTAAAAAAAAAAGAAAGGAATGTAAAGAAAGAAAAGATAGGAAAATAAAAGAAAATAAAGATAATGTTTTAGACTTTTTTCCGCTAAGCTGAATTGGGACTGGGCTGGCCACGTTTGCCGTATGCCCAATAAGCTGTGGGCCAAAATAACCATTACGCGGAGCCCTGACACAGCTAGAAGGCGTCGCGGACCCCGTAGAAGATGGCGGGACGAGCTGGACAAAACAAACGACAGTGTCTACTTTAGCCCTGGATCGAAAGAGCTGGAAGTCATGGGAAGAACCTTTGTCCAGCAGACGGCTGATGCAGGCTAACAGTAACAGTTGTCTCAAAAAAGAAAAGACTTCATGATGCAATAATAATCATTTTGTCTATAATGTTAGTCAAGTTTCCAAATACACGTAATACTTAATTAAAAAATGCACGAGATACATACGACGCGTGTTTTTGTCGACGTGTTCCATTCCACGCTATACATTGTGTCGCGTTACGACATATCAGGGAATACCTTGATGTCGGTTAGTCATTGTATAGGTACACATCATCTGATTAATTGCAGAGTGTATTGACTTCGAGATTACGATGATTTTATTATAATGTAAGTGTTGTGTTTGTTTCATCATTAATCAGTAAGTTAATGGTCACTGGTTAAAAAGAAAAGAAAGAAAGCAAATGCGTTTATTTGCGGCAAACTCACGCAGAGAAAGAACACACACACAAAAAAGAACAAGTTGGGGGAAAATATGCGTCACATCCACGCAAAACGTTCGCTCAGCATAATGCTACGATCCTATTCGAGACAGAGCCGGGGTAGGTGGGTTACGCCCAGGAGTGGGATGGTATATGCTCATTTTGATGATGACGTCGTTTCGTTTTCGTCGTCGTTTTCGTTTTTGGAATGGGCGACTAGCTTCAACTTTCTGACTAACTGACCGACTATTTAATTTTGACAATTCAAAAGTGCCTGTAAATGGTTTAATTGAAATAAATGATTTGAGTTTGAGTTTGAGTTTGATGACATGAGGCTCTTCTTAGTTTGTCATACAGAAGTTATATTTGCTAACAGGAAAAGAAACGAAGTATTTCTTGTTGTTGTTCTGCTGTATTGTTGTTCTTTTAAACAAGGTCACATGTATGTATTACTTAATGTTATTAGCGGCATATTTTGAAACTATAGGTTTTACCCGCGGCGTCGGCCGCGTGGATGTCGGAGATTATCCCACGAGAATGTGCTACCGGGACAAAAAGTAGGCTATGTCCTTCCTCAGGATGCCATATATATGCTTGACAAATTTTATCGAAATTCGTTCAGTGGTTTAAGCGTGAAAACGACAAACAGAGGATACTTTCGAATTTATAATCTTCTTAATAAATATAATTCTTCTGTACGTGTGTTATTGTGTATGTCACTGAGTTCCTACAGGACAACGTTTGTCCCGTCTGCTATATGGGTGTTAGTTGACTTTTAGCAGAACCTATTTTGGCAGCTCGACTTATTTCCGTCCCTTTCTAATTCTTTTTGCTAGAAAAAGACACTAACATTCTTAGTACACCTTAATTCAAGCCAATTAGAGACGGAGCCGTAATTTTATAAGCTAAACCACCTTGAACACATTTCTACGCGAGCGTACACCAGTTATTAGAAAACAAGTATACCTATTTATACAATAACTTGGATGTCTAGTTCCTAGTTTTCTAATCTATAAAATGCGCCTTTTTATGGTGTCCTCACTCGAACTAAGCTTATTAGGAATGCCGTAACGTGTTAATTGTAAAATTAGTGGAGATGCTTCGTTTCCCTGATTGCTAATTTATGGTAAAACTATTGGTAAAAGGTGTTTATGTCAGATTTACATGGACAGAATGTACTATTGCGGACACAATTCTGAGAAGCATCTGCATTTAGGTATATGTTGTGTAAAGTTGTGGTGGTGGTTTGTAGGGGAGTAGCTTGTTAAGCAAATACGGCAAATAATACTATAGCGTTACGGGTTCAAAATCTAGCACAAAAAAACTTTTTTACAAAAAAAAAAAAAAACTGAATTATAAAAAAGATACTACATAGTGAAAAATATCTATAATTTCGAAAGTCGTTGTCGTCGTTGTCTGCCATCGATTTCCGAAATTAAGGAGATATAATACGCTATAAAGCATTATATCTACCTAGCTTGTGAACCTACTCAACATACTCGAAAAAGAGACATCTATTAGCATTACCAGCCTATAATGTTCCCACTGATGGGACACAGGCCTCCTCTCAGTAACAGGGAGTAGGCCGTAATCCACCACGCGGGCCCGGATTGGTAGTTGTCACATGCCTTAGAATTTTTGGTTCGACAGGCCGGTTTCCTCACGATGTTTTCCTTCACCGTTTTGAGAGCAGTGGTGATGAAATAATTTATACAAAGTGAAGCGCGTGCTTGGGTTTGAACCCACGACCTACGATTCGTAAGTCGCGAGCCACTGGGCCACCACTGCTCGCACCATCCATCTATTAGCACCTATGCTGATTTGTATGATTACTTATCAATGTTTCGCGTGATCGTTGATCAGTCATCGTTATACTGAGCTGCTTACGATGATGCAAATTTTGTTTTGATTAGGTTATGAGGAAAATGATTTTCCTGGTGCAACTTCTTGACTTAGTATAAACAGCAAGTAGGTTATGCAAGAAGTTTGGAACCTACATCATACTGACGAACCACTTTAAGTGAAAGCACCCCTTTATGCAGGCGCTGTTGTTGCAGCTGGATGAGAGTTCCCGAAAATCGAGATGAATGGCGTGCAATAGGAGAGGCGTATGTCCAGCTGTGGACTGCTATAGGCTGATGGTGATGATGACACCTTTAATTATGGTGATTTATTTTTTTATAAATGGCATTTTGAGTTGGCCTTGAGAGGCCGTGACTACTTAACCGAACTTTCCTGTGGTTGCCTTAAGAGAACTTAAAGCCTCCAGCCAGGGCTTACATCTAATTATAAGTTAAGCGACTGCACGCTAAGGGCACCCCCTGTGGGGTACGAACCTCGGCTTAGGGCGTCTCTGGGAGAGGGTGAAGACAAGCACGGTGTTTATGAACCTTTTCCGATGCTCAGTAGGTAGGTAGTCGTGGTGGTGGTGGTGGTAGTAGGTTATTATTTATTTATAAGTTTAAAATTAATATCGACTTATTCCTTATTGAGGGGCTTGTGCCTAGGTAATAACCGCCGCACGGGTCGATCGATCAGGTTAAGCTACGCTTGCCGCGGTTGGTCCGTGGATGGGTGACCATTTTCACATACCGAGTCCCCTCCGTGCCTCGGATAGCACGTTAATCTTTTGGTCTCGGCTGTCACTCGAGGATCTTAGACAGTCGTTACGGGTCGTCAGTAGCCCGAAAGTCTGACAACCAATCTTACCAAGGCGTATCGTATTACCCAGTAACTGGGTTGTGGAGGTCAGATAGGCAGTCGCTTCATGTAAAATATTGGTATTCAGATGCATCCGGTTAGACTGGAAGCCGACCCCAACATAGCTGGGAAAAGGCTGGGCAGATGATGAATATCGACTTATTCCGTAACACAACCACAGTCGCCAGATAATACGGTAAACAAGGTGTCAGTACGTTATATAGTTCGGTAGCTATTAGCGTGGCGGTACATAAGCGGTGAGTTTTCACCGCAGTGCGTACGCGCATGTAATAGTAATGCACCCGTTTAGCCATGCACTCCGCGTCCCCACGCCTGTGCAATGTTCTGATATCCTCCATTTTACAATTACGATAGTTCACCACGACTTTTTTTCGTATACTTATTTACATTTTTATTTATGTGGGTAGTATAATTTATTTGTCACGTGCGGAATTTGTACTGCGTTCACGTGAGGACAGTTTTACGTAGAACGGCACCTTTAGAGCTGCACTTAAGTCTGTCATTCGTGGATCTTTGACTGTCGTTACGGGTCGTCAGAAGCCCGAAAGTCTGACAACCAGTCTTACCAAGGGGTATCTTATTACCCAGTACCTGGGTTGTGGAGGTCAGATAGGCAGTCGCTCCATGTATAATACTGGGTATTTACAACACAACACAACATAGTTGGGAAAAGGTTAGGTAGGTGATAATATTCTACAAAGTTCCGAGATCGCTGTAGTTAGTTTTTCGGTCTATGTAAATTCGCTGAAACTGCGACGCAGGCAATGCACGCACAAGGCATTGACCTCTCGCGAGGATTTTCGGCAGCCTGTGTCTGCGTTTAGAAACCGACTTTTGGAGGATGGAAAAGTTCTTGTAGTGTGCAACTCGCCTAACCTTATATTTGTAACTGCACACACTAATTATTGGCATTATTAAACGAACCATTGAATACATTCTATTTGTTTTTTTATCGTTTGACCTAATCCTAAACTCCTAGCTACTGAAAGAAAACTTTCAATTATTTTAACTGATAATACTTCGTAATGAAAACATCTCAGTAATTTTGAAGGATATTGCTAATCCATTGCTTCATATGTTCGAAAAATTATTTTGTACTGTCAAAATGAATGAATGAATGCTACAGCAGTTAGTGACTTACGCAATTACCCCGCAGTACTTTGATAGATGTACTTGCGGTTATTTAGCCAATAGGCGACCGACTAATAATAATAAAAAAAAACCGGCCAAGTGCGAGCACCGAGGGTTCCGTACAATTACAATTTATGACGTATTAAAAAAAAACTACTTACTAGATCTCGTTCAAACTAATTTTCGGTGGAAGTTTACATGGTAATTTACATCATATAATATTTTTAGATTTATCATTCTGTTATTTTAGAAGTTACAGGGGGGGGGGAGGACACATTTTACCATTTTGGATGTGTCTCTCGCGCAAACTATTCAGTTTAGAAAAAAATGATATTAGAAACTTTAATATCATTTTTGAAGACCTATCCATAGATACCCCACACGTACGGGATTGATGAAAAAAAAATTTTTTGAGTTTCAGTTCTAAGTATGGGGAACCCCCAAAATTTTTTGTTTTTTTTTTCTATTTTTGTGTGAAAATCTTAATGCGGTACACAAAATACATCTACTTACCAAGTTTCAACAGTATAGTTCTTATAGTTTCGGATAAAAGTGGCTGTGACATACGGACGGACAGACAGACAAGACGAATCCCTAAGGGTTCCGTTTTTGCCATTTGGCTACGGAACCCTAAAAATGGTGCAGCATTAGATCAGGCAAAAAAAAGGGGAATGGGGGGGGGGAGGAATGGTTCCACTGCTCCTTTCTTTGAGAGGGAGAGAGCTATGTGGTCAACGATACTGGGCCCTTGTGACGTCTAGGCCAACGAAAAGGACACAAAGTTTGTGATCCCAAAGGCTTTGATGATCCATCGCATACGTATTGTCGCGCCATTTTGAAAATGGCGACTACGCATGAGATATATCGATTTCCATAGCTGATATCAATGTAAACAGAAAACATAATAAGGCCGAACCCCGTAAAGTGTTACGTTTCCGAGATATTAACGTTCAGTTGATCACGTGACTCAATCATGAACTTTGAACGTTTTCTGTTTGCATTGATGTCAGCTATAGATTTATATAGGTCTCATGCGTGGCCACCATTTTCAAAATGGCGCGACAGTAGGTATGCTAGGCTCCATATATAAATCTTCAAAGCCCTTTTACATCACCATCATAATCCTTATTATTTATAGTTCATAGTAAACATGACAGGTGACAGCAGTTACGTGAATATGTTATGTATTAGCATTTGCCACTGTGTTTAGCAGTTCATTAATGTATACTAGTATGGCCTGAGGCTTGAATTTCATTTTAAGAATTTATCATGTTTTATGATCCAAAAATAGTTTAAGTATTAGATTATTTTTAACCGATTTCAAAAAAGGAGGTTCTGTATTCGACCCCAGTATGTAGGTATGTATGTTTGTATGTTCGCGATTTTCTCAAAAACTACTGATCCGATTTGGATGGAGTTTTCGTTATTTATATGCATACCTATTTAAAAAAAGTTATCTATTGCGATATTAAAATGTAATTATTTACAGTCCAGGTTACTTAAAACTTACACACACAGAACTCAAGAAAGCCGAGTCGGACTAGCACAGCGCAATAAGATAAACACAATCTGTGAAAATATCAACTGCCTACGCATACGTTCATGAGATACAGCCCACTAACAGACAGATGAACGGGACGGAGAGCGGAGGCTATTAGTAATAGGGTGTCATTGGCACCCTTTGGGTACGCAACCCGAAAAAGGACGCTATATCTACTATAACAGACTGTTATTTTTCCGGATCCTTAATCAGGTTAACCGGTCTGCCTTAATAAATTAAGGCTTCCAGCCAGGGCATGGACCGTCCAAGAGTGACGTTAGTAGGCCCTACGTTCGTTTCACCCAAGGCAGTCAGTCCTATCATTATCTTTGCTCATCTTTTTTAACTGAATTATATTTGCTTACGTGTAGCTTGTGCGTAGACAAGAAGAAGCATAGACCTTCGGGGGTGGGTTTATGATACTTAGGCCCACTTACACCACAGATCACTAAATGAATTTAGCGCTACACGAATTTTAAACATTGTTCTATTTCTGTCAATCGTGCGATCGTGAAAATTATATACAATGCTTTTGACTTCTGCCTGTGATTCGATCCAGTCGGTGCAGAACCGCACTTTGTACGACCATAACGCTCCTTCTTTTTCTTCTCCATCCTGTTAAACCTTGATATTATAGTGTTAGTCATAAGTTCATATCATAAAATGACCAAGAATTTGAAATATGTTAGCGCTAAACGTAATTATTGATTTGTGGAAAGATGTATTCCTTCCTTGATCCCGTTGCCATCTTCAAATAAAACGTATCTATTGGGTAGTCTATGGTAATTAATTTTAAAAAGAAATCCTTCTGCGAATACGTCATGCTTGTTATTTATGTATGTTCCTTCTGGCAGCCAACTTGTAGTCTGCCAATAGAAAAAAGTCGTGAGCAATAGATACATATTGAACTTTCTTGGAAAGTATTGCGTAGTTAGTTTATTGCAGGCAAATGGTTAAATCAGCTTTTTGATAATTTACCTAGTATTTCTTAAATCGATGTGTTAAAAGGGTAATTCTAACTTAACTCCTTTGTTCTTTTCTCTTATCAGTCAATCAGCATGGTGCTTGCGTAGCTACCTACCTAGAGACCAACTTGCTGACCCAGAGTACGCCGGACGAGCATTTAAATATCACCACTTCTAAAGGCTGTATTTTAATACGCCCATGTTACAAACACAACTGCTCATACAATGATGATCCTGATGAGCAATGATAGTCCTATTATAGTTCCTTGTAGCAGTCCCATCTCCTTTTGTAATTAATTTAAAGGAATACTCAGTTATTAAATCAAAATGATAAGCAGCAGTGTCCTGTTGTCTTGCTAATTACAACATACAGCGATGATAAATTCAAGCGCATTGATTTGGAAATTTTCTTCTTTGATAATTTATTGATCGTAGGAGTCGTAAGCCGTTCCTTGATTTGCAGTAAAAGTTAATACCTAAATTAACGGGTGCCCAGTTATACAGAATTATTATTGTGTTTAAACCCTTAACTTTAAATTAAACGGCAAGGCTTTAGCTTTATTGAACATGTCAAAGATCAAAATCGTGGAAATATGTAGGTTTACAAATAAATAGATGATACGATGATATGAACGAGAATTTGAACCTTATTAAATGTAATTTCTTATAAATCTTTGCTTTCAGTAGCTTTCTGGCGTTAGTAGGTTTATTCCGGCGTTAGGCGTTAGTAGGTTGTAGATATTATTTTACCAAAGAAACCAGGGGTCTACTCCGAAGTAGTATCGGCCGAATGTTCGGCCGTTTCCTGCTACGAAGTTACTATTTGGTTCAGTCGGTTCCGATCCTACACTCCTACACTCTTTCGAATATTGACTATGGTCCCGACCCATCTGAGCTGATCCGAACTTTTTTCGCATTTTTCAATAATATTCGCTTCGGCCGTGTGTCGGTCCGATCCGAACATTCGCACTTTGCACTTCGGAGTAGACCCCCTGGATGTGTGTTGGGTTTATACCCAACACACGTAGATGTAGTGATATAAATTCAAGGTAATTGTGTTAAGCTCTGATAAGCTGTTAGTCTGTGATTTTAAGAATATGTGTTCCAAAAAAAAAAAATGCATGGAAAAGCTAAGCGTGAACTAAATGTGAACAAATGATTTTTGTATGCGATTAAATACACATATTGTATAACTGAAACTTCTGACTCTGATATAACAACGTACGTACCTGCGATACCTCTGAAATTGCAACTGTACAGTGGTCGTCAAAACTTACTTGAGATGGTCTGCCTGCTTGTTTACCACCTAATAACGTCCATATAAATAAGATGGAAGGAGTGGAGTGGTCTATGCCCAAGAGTGGGACAGCGTAGGCTAGTAAAAAAAAAAGTATAAGCTCCATACAAAGTATAAGATAAACTCGCTTTTTGTGTCTGTCTGTGTGACCGCTTAGATCTCATAAACTACACAATGAATTTTGAGGTGGGCTCACCATCGTTTAGACCATTAATTCCAAGGTTTATGTATAATACATTCATAATTAACTTAGGGCTGACTTTTCTTACCCCAGATAATTTTATCGGAGAAATAATTTTGAATTTTTGACAGCTTTTCCATACAAAAACTATCAGACGTCAATTTTAGTCCACGAATAAAAAATAATCTGTCGATTGAAAAATTTGCCCTTAGATATATAGCACAGAAATCTGATCGTTTGACATGTGTCATTGCACCCGAGCGAAGCAGGGCCGGGTCACTAGTACCTAATAAAAAATAGAAATAAAAGATTCCTATGTATCGTACGACAGCTTTCGCTGCGACAAAAAAGTCGTGTCGACTGCAACTATCATTCGCTTCTGAGAATGTTTACTAATATAGATTTGACGTAAGCGCTCAAGTAATAGCGACAGTGGCGTTAAGGAGAGAGTTCAGAGTAGCCACTTAAGATGCGCCACCTAGCTTTGTTTAGATGCATTTTTGCATAGAGGAAACTGTGGAGTCGAATTTTTCTAAACAAAAAAAAAATTGAAAAAAAAATGTGCTTTTTATTTGTACGGTTAAAGATGAATTAACAAAAATTTATAATAGACTGCGATGTTATTTTTCAGAGTTCAATCAACTCAGCCTATCAGAGTCCACTGTTGACACAGGCCTCTCCCAGGCTGCGCCACAACACCCTGTCCTCCGGCTTCCGCATCCAGTCTGTCCCAGCCACCTTCTTTATCCATCCAACTAGCTGGTCTAGCTGGGTTCGTCAGAGTTAATACCAAAGTTTTCTAAGGACTGATTTTTCCAACGCCATATAATTTTATCTGAGGAATAATATTTTGAATTTTTGACAGTTCTTCCATACAAAATCTGTCAGACGTCAATTTTATTTCACGATTAAAAATTATCTATCGATTGAAAAATCAGCTCTAACACAAATTATTTGATATTATACTATTATTTTTGTCGTCATTGTGGCTATTAACCAAATATTAGGTCAGAACGATAATAGGAGAATCCCATACGATATAAGTAATATGCTGGTAATTTTTATTGAGGAAAATAGTAATAACAATGAGTGTAATGTCTGTTACAAATCATTGGGCTTTCCGGTCATGCATGCATTATGATTTTATTTCAAGTTTCATACTAAATGAAAAAATCCCTTAGGAAAATAGAAATAATACTAGAATTATAGAGGAATCCCCGAAGAATAAAACAGCCGAAGGTGATTGTCGCCCTAATACCGTCCAGCACCCTATCAATCTCAATCTGAATCATTTTGAAGGATATTACTAATCCATTGCTTCATATGTTCGAAAACTTTGTCTGCTCAACAAAGTAAATAACGCAATGAATGTTGTTGAACTGTCAAAATGAAAGTCATTGCTACTAGGTATGTTACGATATTACCCTGCTGGGTATTATTTGGCACTCTTTGACTTCTTTATAATATTAGGGGCAAGAGGTGGAAAAGCCGCAATGATTACAACTTTAATTACTACTATTATCAAGACTTACATTTTGTTTTATTAAACTACAACACCACTGGGGGCCTAAAAAGGCCACTTTGGCAGAATCAATCAGATAACAATATGAATCATTTATATTAAAAATCGTAAAATGGTCACAAACTGGCAATTCATTGTGCAATTCATATCACGCAATTTACCCAGTTTGACAGTTTTGTATGGAAATTCGTAAAATGGTCCACCAATGTTTACACCAAATATGATTGATATGAAATGAATTGTAGGTGATTAAACTACTCGTATTATGATTTATGTGTAGGTAACAATTTAACGAAAATTAGAGGAATTGCTAATGATCTGCTGGGAATTCAGGAAATGAATAGCTTTTAGAGGTATTGCTTAAAGTGGCCTTTTTAGGCCCCCTGGTTTCTTAGATGTCTACAGAAAAACGGATTGTTCAAGATTTGTTTTGGCCAGCACATCAAGCTACTACAATCTGTCAAATTTCTTTAATAGATTTTCAACGTTATCTCTCTAGCATTCGGCTCAAAGTTGATTGGGAAAATTTTACAGTTTCGGGTAGCTTGATGTGCTGGCATCTGTACCAAGGAATGTAGGGACCTACTTTTCTTTAAAATAGTCCCTTTTTTGTGCCTTTGTTTGTTTTTTGTCATCAAAAATTACCTTTAATTAAAAAGAAAAAAAAAACTGCCACGAAGCTCGCAAGCTAAGCGACTCAGTCTTACCGTGCGCTCAAAGTGGGTTAGCGCAAGAAAGCGTCGCGTCGCACCGCGCATGCGCGAACTGCCCACCTGCGCGCGCGACGCATCTACACTTTTTACTATTTTGTTTTTTGACTTTGTAGGTCTGTACTAGCTAGTTTGAATATAGAATGTTGTTTTATGAGCCAGTAATTATTATAGTTTTTAACGCACTAAAATAATGATGAATATAAATGTTGATGGATAGAGAAGGAGAGGAATGCCAAAGAAAAGATGGATGGGTTGTGTGAGGAATGATAAGAAAGAGGAGGGAGTGAATGATAGTGTGACGGCTGACAGGGGAGAATCGGAGAAGAAAACGTGTTGCACCGACCACGAGTAACATAAGACAAGGGCAGGAAGTTGATGAATTAAAAAAAAAACATGTGTAATAGAGATTTTTTTTTAAAGGTTTGTATCATTATAAGGTTTATAACATTTTGTGTGTCGTGATGATGCAAGAAAAGTTTTTGTGTGATGTTGCAGTGTTACTAGGCCAGGTAGGCTGTACTGGTATTCAGCTGCATCTGGTAAGACTAGAAGATGACCCTAACATAGTTGGGAAAAGGCTAAGTAGATGATGATGTCATCCAGAAAAATAAATTAAAAATATAATAAATAATTAAATATTCTCAAAATGGGTGGTGGGGGCATATTAAAGTTGAGAATCTATGGGCTAGGTAGGTGAAGATGTCATCTGGACCATAAAAACGAATCGATTGACACCTAATTTATCAAAATTGGATAATTGGTTTAGACGCTACGGTGGAACATACGTAAAAACAAACAAACATACAGACATACATAGACTACTGAAAACATAACTCTTCCTTTTGGCTTCGCCGTCATCATCATCATCATTTCAACCGAAATACGTCCACTGCAGGACATGGCAAGCACCTCCACTTCGTCCGGTTTTGTGCTTCCCGCATCCAGCAGATTCTTGAGGCCTTCCAACGCTACGTCTTCTGGTACGCAGCTGCCACTCCAGAACCTTTCGGCTCCATCGGCCATCTGTGCTGCAAGCAATGTCCCGTGCCTTACTTAACTTAAACTCAAACCGTCTTATTACAAAAGGAAACCTAACTTTAGTTCTAGCCTAAAGTATTGAGCCAGTATTTGTATTTCGAACTTTATATCGATTTAGGCAAAGTTCTTAATACTAAAATGACAACTTAGCACCGAAATAAGCTGTCAATTTTGTATAAAGAACTGCATTTCTATAACAGTTGGGTTCTTAATTCAATAACTGGGTTAGTGGTTTAAACCCGATCGAAAGAAAAACCTGGTTTTGTAATAAGGGGGAAAGCATTTATTTCAAATAAACCAATTACAGGCACTTTTGAATTGTCAAGGGGTCGGTCAGTCAGAAAGATGAAGCTGGTTGCATTCTTTGGGCTCTGTTGATTACCTTGGTTCTCCTGCGAATCTCTTCATTTCTGGCTCGATCACGTAAGGAAACTCCAAGAAAGGTTATGCTTGAAATTCACTCGAAGGGCATTGGAGAGGGCTCTCTCCAGTGTCCTTTGGGTGACTTTTAGCCTTCAAATAAGGTCCATTGAGAGCGACCACGTTTCAGTGCCTTTAGTCATCACTGGCAACACGCACTGGTCAAAGACTTGGGTAAAAAGGGTAGGTTACCTGCATGGGCTAAGTCACGCCTCCAAACCCGCCCATAGTGACGTCAGTCCTATTGTTTATAATCAGTGGCGGGTTTTCAGTGATGTACTTGAAGTTATGTATTTATTACGCAGTTTAGGTACAGTAGCAAGAAAACAACGTAACAAAACCGCAGACATTAAATCATTAGGTGTTTCTATTTAAATTTTACGGAGAAATGTTGTTGTTTTTGACGTTTCTGGATGTTTAATTAGTGTAAAAGTGGTTTGATGTTGTTACTGGGAAATTATTGAAAGGTAAGGAAGGAAGGGAAGTTTGCTTACGCGTCTCCAATTCTTGGTAATGAACGGTCATATGTATTGATTAAATAATGATGAAGTCCTATTAATTTTTTTTTATCAAGCAGTATATACTTACGTCCAAGTAATATTTTAGTGTTGATGACATGCATTTTATTTTATTTTTTTGGGTGGGAAATCATCAAATGACCTCTCCCGCTCTGGGCTGAGCGGAAGGGCGTGTCAGACTTTTACTGACTAAAACCCACCCGTGTCCCTTCAGTTACCTGTGCCAGGGGCCACGGTATCTCTTTCGAACAACCCGCGGCCCTGGCAGTTAGTATTTTTTCTACTATTTCCTAACATCTTTACAGGCTCGCCCCTAATTACATGCAAAATGTCAGTGTATTATAGGTATTCCTCTGCCTAACCCTTCGGGGAAACAAAGCGCGATGTTATGTTACATTACCTTTATAAGGTTTCCTATTCAAATTCCAAGCAATTTTATGTTAGAACCTATAGCCTTACTATATGCAAGTACAGGTAAATAGGACATGGTAATAAGGGTTTCTGGCACGAAGCCTTGGGGCAGTGGACGTGCCAGCCACACGTACAGGCCCAACATATATCATGGTACAATAACATAAATATAAGTGAAAACTTTTATGGGCTATAAATTGTCATACTTTTAATATTGTGCGCAACAAAATATAGTGCTTCAGTTGTATCTAAAACAGGACTTCGCAAGTGAATTATTTTGGCGTTGGTCATTTTTAGCCTTTTTTCATCCTTATTTTTCGATCATCCTTCCCTGCCCTTATCCCAATTTATTTGGGGTCGGCAAAACATGTATTTTTTAGGGTTCCGTACCTCGAAAGGAAGAAACGGCACCATTATAGGATCACTTTGTTGTCCGTCCGTCCGTCCATCTGTCTGTCTGTCAAGACCCTTTTTCTCAGGAACGCGTGGAGGTATCAAGCTGGAATGTTTATCAAATACTCAGGTCTACTGACCCTTGGAGCTGTGAAAAATCAAACTTCTAAGCCAATGCAATTAAATGATGCAGCCATTTATGCCGCAAATTTTCGACACTCGCAAGGGAATTAAAACCTACAGGGTACTTCCCGTGAACTTGAATCTTGAAATTTGGTACGAAGCAACGTCTTATAGCACAGATAAAGGAAAAATTACGAAAACCGTAATTTTTTTGTTACAACATATGATAAAAATATTTTTAATAATTTTAAATTGTACAATTTAAAATTATTAAAAATATTTTTATTGGTACCCTCGGTGCGCGAGTCCGACTCGCACTTGGCTGGTTTTTTTCCATAGTTCTCTATTAGTCGTCATCTCGGTAGTCACCAATAAATATAAAATCAATATTTAAGGGGCTCCCATACAACAGACGTAATTTTTATAGATAATGGAACGGAACCCTTCGTGCGCGAGTCCGACTCGCACTTGGCCGGTTTCTTCAACACAGGAGAGAATTTATGCTTCATTTACGTTCATACATCTGGTAGTCGAGTTTCTCCAAGTTCTAGAAATTTCTATAAATGCAGTTGAAAAAGTTTAGACTGATTCGACTGTAAGAAAATGATTAATGTCATCCGCAGTAAGTTAATTACCACTTCGATGTTGACTTTCTAATTATAATTGAATCAAACATGATTCTCGTCACTTTACAATAAAACTAAAACAAGCTGCAATTATTAAGACGAGAAAGTATTTTATCTTTAACTTTACAGACGTTTGCTGCTACCTTGTGAGTGTTCGTTTTTGTCTGTGCTTGTTATCCTGTCTGTATCCTTTTATGTATATAAAAACACCACCTATCCATCCATCCATCCAGGCCATCTTGTTACCATAACACAAGCATTACGTTGCTTAGCTTGGGACAAATGGTGCTATGTGAAATGTCCAGGGATATTATTATTATTATTAGTATATGTTTGTATATGAGTCTTGTTACTTAAATTTAAAAATTTTTATTGCTAATAGTAAAGCTGAAGAATTTGTGTGAACGCTCTAATCTCTGGACTACCTGTCGGATAAAAAAAAAATCGATTTGCATTTGATAGCTCTATTTTTGAACTTGGCAATTTATCATCACGCTAGCATCCTTAAGAACCTTAGGAAAAAATGAAGTGACGGTGCGGGCAGGCGATGCGATGCGATGGGGTGGGTCGGAGGAACACTTTCTGTCCGCGACTTCGTTCGCGTGAAATTTCTTAAGAAATTAGGGATTTAATAAATAAGTAAATAGGCCACACCTCTCTAGTTGTCTGCAACTACTGACCATAAACAAGTACGCTGGACTTCGTATTCGTACTACCGATGACAAAATGAAGACATCGAGTTTTACAAGATGCGAATATACTCATGATAGAAATGTTCTAAAGGAGATGTTTCATTTTTGGCTAGCACTTGTACAATATTTAAAAAACGGGGAAAAATACCCTGAATTTAGGAAAAATATTAATCTGTGAATTTGAGATTGACGCTTTGTGTACAAACAAATTAAAGTTTTTAAATTATTGCCATTTGTTATCGTTATGGCCAATATGGCGGCGTCCTGACAGCAAACATGCGTTCTGAAACCAGAATGGATCTGAAATAAGTGTGAAACCGTAAATACAAAAACATTAAATATAATTACAAAAAGGTATCACTTATTATTAATTCATCTATTACATGTATTTCTAATGTGTTATTAATGGATAATATTTTGATAATAATATTCTAGTTCGATTAATCATCTACTTGGCCAGTGTACTTCCGAACGTTTTATTTTGACATACACTGTCTGTCAATGTCATGATTGTCATGGGACTGACTGTCAATCAGTCTCGTCTCGTGCGTTGCGTTTGCGTGTTCGTTTCGTGGCTTTCAGTGTTATTTTGCGATTTTTCTCTACGACTTCCCATATTATTACGTAGTTGTAGTTAGAAGAGCTTAACCATGAAGCAAAAACATAAAATATCTCGTTTAGGTTATAATGACATTAACGTCATTGTCATCTATCATTGACTCAATATGTCTCCATTTTACTCACAACAAATGTCAAACATTTTCAATTTTAATTTTGTTAAATTAATACAAATTAATTCTGTAAATCATTGCCTATTATATGTTTGTAGATATATTTCACAGATTTTCTGAAATGTACACGTCCTAGCCAAAGCTCCATACAAAAATGAAACGTCTCCTTTCTCGTAGTAAACAAAAATGCCTGCAACAAAATACACAAAAAAGCATTATTCCATGATTTAGACCTAAATCACCACAGACACAACAAAACGACGGCCATTTGCGGCAATGTGTCAATTTTAGTTCCTGAGACGCTCGAGCGTGCTTGGAATCGACACAAAAACAATTGTCATTTCATATAGTATTAAGTCCAGCGTACTTGTATAACATAGGACAGTGTCTGCAACAGTTAACTGCAGGAAAATTCATCGATATACAATTTTAGAACCCAACTTAATTCATGGGCTCAAGAAAATTCATCATCTTTCATCCTTTGTCTCGTGTTACTTGGGTTCGACGCAACACTTGATCCTTCAGAAAAGAGGAAAACATTTTTTTTTTCAAGAAAATTAAAGTCTTCTACCGAATTAGAAGACTTTAATTTTTACTTAAAAGATAATTGATCTTTTATGCCGACAGCCGATTGATTGCTTTGGCAGTTGTT
This sequence comes from Apamea crenata, assembly GCA_949629185.1. Taxonomy (NCBI): domain Eukaryota; kingdom Metazoa; phylum Arthropoda; class Insecta; order Lepidoptera; family Noctuidae; genus Apamea; species Apamea crenata. Next base: position 5,308,131 of record OX451375.1, read on the forward strand.
ACGGTCGTCAGTAGCCCAAAAGTCTGACAACCAGTCTTACCAAGGGGTATCGTATTACCCGGTAGGTAACCTTGGTTGTGAAGGTCAGATAGGCAGTCGACTGCCTATCTAAACAGCTGCATCCGGTTAGACTGGAAGCCGTTCCCAATATTGTTGGAAAAGGCTGGGCAGATGATGTTGAGTTCCTTTTATAACGAAGGTGAGCACTAGCTACGGCAGGAGTTTAAAAAATATACCTAGCAGTTCGTATTTTTTTTTTGCCGATGGATAACCTCATTCGGTGGCTTGTAACAAAAATAATAATTGGCTTCCGGCAAAACATTAACAAAATAAAACTGTTATCTAACTTTGTTATTTAATACAAATACGGTTACGGGTAAAAAAACGAGAAACAAATACGGTTACAAAACTTTTATTAGGCTATCATTTGAATCATGCGATTTTTGTCCTGCTAACAAACAATACCAATTGGGAACGAAACTGTTATTATTTAATGTTGAAAGTACCTATAATATAGGTAGGTACTGTCAACATTAAATAATAACAGTTTTCATACATTTCTCGGGCATATAAACCGAATTATACAATAAATATGGTGATGCTTATCGAGTACCGTTCACATTACTTTACTAGGAAACGCAAACTATGGACAATAATATTATGTCACATAATATAGTGTAAGTAAATATCTTATATTTCGAAGGATATAATCAGGAATTCAATTTTTCGGAAAAGAACCGGAGTTACCGACATAGCTTGCAGAGTAAGCAAACTGAAGTGGCAGTGGGCTGGCCATGTCTGTCGAAGGACCGGTGGCCGGTGGAGCAGACGACTCCTGGAATGAAGACTGCGTATCGGCAAGCGTAGTGTGGGACGCCCCCCAGCTAGATGGACGGACAACCTTAAGAAGGTGGCTGGGACAGACTGGATGCGGAAGGCGGAGGATAGGGTGTTGTGGCGCAGCCTGGGAGAGGCATATGTTCAGCAGTGGACTGCGATAAGATTTATTTATTTATAAGTATGTATTAGGTATGTTGAGACTGTGTGTACTCCCCGTCACTTTTCCCTAAGGGTTCATTAGAAAACCAGCGTCAGACAGCATCTGTCTGGCATTAATGCTGAAATGAACCTTTTTGGCGCAGCCGTGAAGCACACACTATTGTTGTCTGAAACATTATTTGTTATTTTATTAATTTTGTATTTTGTGTTTCACGAACTGTGTCCAAATAAACGTTTTTCTTTCTTTCTTTTTTTCTTTCTTATATGCTGAGTTGATTGATTGATCTAATATTTTTGTCAAAGCTGTTACTTATCTACTGTGCATCGATAAAAATGATTAATTTTTAAGTTCAGTATTTCTCATGTAAATTAATTATAAGTCTTATGGGAAATAACATTTACTTGGGTGACACACTATCAATCACAATCTGAACAATTTTGAAAGATATTGCTAATCCATTGCTTCGTATGTTCGAAAAATGCGTCTGCGTAACAACGTAAATAACGCAATGAATGTTGTCAAACTGTCAAAATAAAAGCCATTGCTACTGTGTGTTACGCAATTAATCCGCTGGTAATCCTGAGGTGCCTTTATAAATTAAGGCCAGGGAACCCTTCTCGAAGGGCTTTTCTTGACTTACATAGTTGGAGATACGATAAGGTTTTTTTTTTTTTTTGGATGGGAAATCATCAAATGACCCCTCCCGCTCTGGGTGGAGCGGGAGTGTCAGACTCTTACTGACTAAAACCCACCCGTGTTCCTTCCTTAGCCCTTTCTGTTCCAGGGCAGCGGTAACCCTTTCGGACGATCCCGCCGCCCATACGATAAGGTTGGCGATAAGTTTGCTACTGTTATTGTGTTACGCAACTGCCTTGTTGGTCTCGTGGTTGCAAGTGCGACTGCTGAGCGTGGGGTCCTCGGTTCGATTCCCAGGTCGGACAAAGTGTTATTGCGTTTTCCATTAGGAATTTCTCAGTAACAGTCCGGAGATTGGCAGTTGGCGATTCAATGCCTCAGAAAGCAAGTAAGGCTGTTGGTCCTGCGCCTGATCTCTCCCCGTCGTGTCGGATTGCCGTCCCATCGGACTATGAGAGTAAAGGAACAGAGAGTGCACCTGTGTTCACGCACACACTTGTGCACTATAATATCTCCTGCGTACCTGGCTAATCTCCGTTGAGATTGGCCACCGTGACCGAAATCGGTCGGGACGCTATTATGTAAGTATTTTCTAACTGAGCTGTGCCGCTGGGGAGTTTGTTGCGCCACTTCTTCCTCCCAGCGAAAGCACTAGGAAGTGGTGAAGGGCGGGCATTTTGGGGGACTGTCTTTTGTAATTATGACATTCGAAAAGTGCTGTTTCTCCGCCTAATTTGAATGAATTACTTTTGATTTTGATGTAACGCAATTAATCCATAGGACACCTATATTGCCACCTACTGCTAAGTTAGGCATGTACCTAACGTGTTGATTCACTACCTGCAATGTTTTCTACTGACGTATGATGTGCGTACTGGAAATTTGGATGAGAAAACAATAAAAAAGAACACAGTAGCACATTTACATCATGTTACCGCAAAGGTAAAGTGTGACCACAGATTAAAAAGCTGTGGTTTGACGTACGACAGACGTGGAAGTGGTCCTTGTAAGGGAGTTAATTCGGGGAAGAACTGTCATTAGGTTTTAGGTATTTCTGACACCAATCAGTGTTGTGTGTTGGTCAGGCGCAGGTAAAATTACAGGCATGAGACACGTAAGGTTTTGACGTTCTCTAAAGAGCAACGCATCGCATCTACCCGTACTGAACAAAAATACAAGATTAAATTAAATTAGCTAGCGAAACTCTACAAATGGGTATCAGTGTCATTTCGTATAGTAAATTTTGCCCAGCGTCCTTGTATAATAGGTCAGTGGTCATGCGCCAAAATAACATACAGCTTTGTATCAACATAAGCATAATAAGCCTATAATGTTCCCACTGCTGGGACACAGGCCTCCTCTATGTGCGAGGAAGTGAGCCATCATTACCACGCGGGCCCATTGTTCGGGATCGATTCCCGCACGGAACAAATATTTGTATGACCTACATGTATTTGTTCCGAGTCTGGGTGTTTTTCTATCTATAATATGTATGTATTTACAAAAAAAAAAAATGTATTAAAGTAGTTTATCAGCCATCTTGTTACCATAACACAAGCATTAGGTTGCTTAGCTTGGGACAAATGGTGCTGTGTGAAATGTCCAGGGATATTATTATTATTATTGTGGGTAGGTAAATATCGATGCCGATTTCCTCACGATGTTTTCCGTCACCAATTTGAGAGCAGTGCTGATGGAATTATTTACACAAAGTAAAGCGCCTGTCTGGGTTAGTACACACGACGTACCACTCATAAGTCCACTGATCTAGCGTTGTACTGATGAGGGCAATTCTGACGCTACGATGAAGAAGCTAAATTAATATTCATAAGATTCTTCCTTCCTCGAATATTGCCTCTTAAACTGCAATAGTGACGCCGCCTCGTATTTCCCTCTCTGACGTATACTTGCTATTATACAACAATAATAAAACGTTCGTTTTCCTTCACCGTTATGTATCCATCTTCATAACAATAAAACCTATTTTAATTACTAATTTATTGACTGTATGTTGTTTACTTCCTCGAGGGATCCATTGAGGGTTTTATGCAAATATGACGTGTTCTTAATACTGGCCATTCATAAACATTGGTACATACATACTATAACAACATGTCTTGTTTCCCCAAAGGGCCAAACCCTTTGGGGAAACAAGACGTGACATCTATCATCATCATTTCAGCCAAAAGACGTCCTCTGCTGGTCAGTGTCAGGTTGCGTGTTGATTAAAATATGATTCGCGACCATAACAATAACGTAAATAGGCCTTTAAGAATTATAATGATTAGAATCAGCAATACAACCCTTTAAGTTGGCCTCAAATGTCATGATTAATTAATGAAATAGTAATTCAATGGGGTAATACTATACGAGTATGTGTGTCTAATTTAATCCAAATCCGTTCAGTAGTTTTTCCGTGAAATAGTAACAAACATCCATCCATCCATCTATCTATCCATACAAACTTTCACGTTTATAATATTAAGTAGTGGCTTACAATGAGATAATTAAAAATGCTACTTAGTTTATAACTCTACCAATCTTTCATGATAATGAGGCGTACAATTATCTTAATTGACTAATTTAGTTAGCGTTTTTGATCACTTCTCCGAATAGATATCATCATACTGATGTAATCGTCCCAGCGCAATCACAGGGAATTTTATTATACAAATAGGGACTATAGTTCCTCATTCTTCTATCCTGTTGAAAATTATGTATTTTCTGCTAGGGTAATTTTACCACGTGTTTCTTATTAGCGAGTCGATGGCAATCTAAATTGTGTCAACTCTGTGGAGCAATTCTATATTTAAGAAAGATCGTTTATTTTTTTATATTTTATATTACATTCTAATCACAGTCAATCAAAATCACTGTGACCTTTATTCTCATTACGATAAGGTTGATGTTGGGTTCCTGCCACTGTTAGGTCCGTCAAAATTATTGTGATCTTTATTCTCGTCATAATATGGAGACTATTGGGTTGCTACTGTCAGGGTAATTAAACTCTGGACGGACTGTACCTACATTTCTGAAAAGTTTTTGACATTGATTGTCGCTGAGATGAGATAACGATTTTTAACGTTTTTAAATACAGAAATTGGCCTTCAGCACTAAGCTAGAGCAGTGGTGGCTTATTGGCAATGGCCGCGATTTACCAGTTTTATGTCATGGTTTTGAACCTAGGCAGGCACTCTACTTTGTGTAATTTAGATCATTACCACTGCTCTCAAAACGGTATAGGAAAACATGTTGAGGAAACCGGCATGTCCTAGAGCAAAAAAAAAAAAAACGAGGACACGTGACATCCAGCAACCCGCACTGCCGCACGTAGCCCACTCCCTTAAAGAGGTCTGTGTCCTGGCAGCGGGGACATTATAGGCTGAACATGTTAGCAATAAGATTAGGCCCATTCCTCTGCCATTTTCCTTGGCCGTACATTCGACCAATTATTATAAGCATCATCATCTGCAGCATTTTCCCAACTATGTTGGTGTCGGCTTCCAGTCTAGTGGAGTGACTGCCTATCTGACCTCCACAACCCAATTACTGGGTAACACGATGCCCCTTGGTGAGACTGGTTGACAGATTTTCGGGATTTACGACCCGTAACGACTGTCAAAGATCCACGGATGACAGCCGGGACCAACGGCTTAACGTGATTTCCGAGGCACGGAGGGGGTCTTGGTATGTAAAGATGATCAGACCCCCCCCCCCCCCCCGCGGCAAGCGTAGCTTAATCTGATTGATCGACCCATGCGGTAGTTATTACTTAGCCACAAGCCCCCTCCTATTATAAGCAAAGTATTACATGAATTAATTAGTAAGGAAACGAATTACTTGATGTTTGATGAATACTTCCTATCAATGACGTCAAAGACAGAATATTCAGTTTTTTCCTTAATTATTTAGTATTCGAGTATTGATAGGGATGTAGGTATATCCGTAACAATTTGGTGTTTTAATAAAGTCCTGGTTTTCTGGCACTGTTTTCCTTTTAGTTAGCTAAGTAGGGGATTAACCTAATATTAAACGGGGCTGTTACACATTACACTGGAAAATCATTTTTAGTTTCAGAACTGAAATCTGGGGTTTCTTAACGCGTCGGTAACTGGCTACCAGGACCTCATCTGCGTAAGGAAGTAGCTGGGCAGTTATTGCATTGCTGCTTCTTCGCAGGTTAAACAGAGAAATAGGTGCCTTAATTATAGGTGGTTTTAAAGCTGAAACCTAGCGATCAATAAACAGCTTGGTAAAGCTCCACACTATCAGGACTTCATCAGTGTAAGAAGTACAAAGGTGTGGGAAGTTAGTTATTGCATTTTCGTTTCTTCCGGTTAAAGAAGACGACCCGTACGAAGGGGATCCATAAATAAGGATAGTTGCTTTGTAGCTGATATTTGGCAATCGATGAACGTGTTGGTAAACCTGGCAACCAGGACCTCATCATGGATAGGAACCAGCTAGCTAGTTTTTGCACTGCTCCTACTTCCTAGTGGATCTTATTCGGGAGCCATACATTGCACAGCGCGATTCAAACTTTATGGCGGCCCGGAACATGAGGCGAGTCGCTGCGCAGTAACAAATTCACCTGTCAGCGGGGGTGAGGGGTGAGGTACTGCGCAGCGTGTAGCGCACTTCAGAGCTGCTATAAAGTATGAATCGGGCTGTAATTTTGATTTTGTCGACGTTTGAGAAGTTTAGTGCTGATTTAACCCTTTTTTTGGGAATGGGGATGGGAAATCATCAAATGACCCCTCCCGCTCTGGGTAGAGCGGGAGTGTCAGACTCTTACTGACTAAAACCCACCCGTGTTCCTTCCTCAGCCCTGTCTGTTCCAGAGCAACGGTAACCCTTTCGGACGATCCCGCTTCCCCGGCAGGCTTCGGCCCTATCAGGCCCCTTCATTTGCTGACATCTCTTTGAGGCGCGCGTGGAACACATACGCGCCTTCAAAGGACGCGCCCGCAAAGAGCCTTCCATCGGATGGGCCATTGGAAGGCTCTTTCTGCTTAACGTGCTAAACGTACTTTCTTTAAAAATTGGCACTCAACACCTGTAAGCATATTAAACACTAAGGAGTATTCTTTTACCGACTCCTTGACAATACAAGTGCCTGTAATCGGTTGAATTGAAATAAATGCTTTACGTCTTATTACAAAACGAAACCTAACTTTAGTTCTAGCCTAAACTATTGAGCCAGTACTTGTATTTCGAACTTTATTTCGATTTAGGCAAAGTATTACTTGTATTTCGAACTTTATTTTGATTTAGGCAAAGTATTTAATACTAAAATGACAACTTAGCGCCGAACTAAGCTGTCATTTTTGTATAAAGAACTGCATTTCTCTATCTGATAGTTATTGAATTATAAACCCAACTGATAGAGTCTATCAGTTGGGTTTATAATTTAATAACTAGGTCAGTGGTTTAAATCTGATCGAAAGAAAAACCTTGTGTTGTAATAAGGGGGTTGGAGTTTGAGTTAGAATGCGTTGCCACCTAAAAAATTACTTCAAAAGGTTTTGCGCGGCTCCCACGGGCCCTAGCGTGATGTCAAATAGCCTTTCTCAGAAATTGGGTTATCAAAATCAAATACAATTTTTCTAATGTGATAGGTAGTTCTAGAGATTAGCGCGTTCAAATAAACAAACAAACTCTTCAGCTTTATTATTAGTATAGATTTAGACAACAACAACTTGTCAACTTGTTTTTTTTTGTGTTTTTGTTCTCTTTATGCATCATTTATACCGCAAATTATATTAAAAATGTATATCTTCTTTTATTTCTTTGTTAGATAGAAGATAGATAGATAATTTTTGGTGACAAAAACATGTTTGATCATAGAGTTTACCCGGTTGAGCCCTTTCGCCCATCACTCAATTCCCAACTTAGGTTAGTAAATAATTCTCAATTCCAATTATTTACTAACCAACAATTATGCACAGACAGAAGACCTACTTATTGTCTGCAAATAAAACTGCTAACACGCTATTTTACTTTTATTTACCTAAGTTTTAATTTAGTTTTTACGTTATACGCATTGTTAATTTATTATATTAAGTATGTATGCACTTCTTAGCCTGAAGCACAGGTTCAAACTAGTTCAGGCAAATTAGCAACTGTGCCCTATTTTCAATTGTTAAGGTAATCAATGTAAAATGTGTCCCTTTCTATAAATAAACGATTTATTATTATTAATGTTATGCTTATTGACTTAATTGTGTAAACACGACACTGTGGTGTCAATATTAATTAAATTGTCCTCTGAACTGTTAACTGTGCACGCAGTAAATTGAACGCTTTATGGCTTGGTTTCACGGAGACAGTTCCTCGCCTCAAATAGACGATTGTCAAACAGAGATTAAAATGTTGACTCGTGTCAATTGCTGGGGAGTTTGTTGCGCCACTTCTTCTTCCCAGATAAAGCACTAGGAAGTGGTGAAGGGCCCGCGTTTTGGGAGACTGTCTTATGTAATTTAGACGTTCAAAAAGTGCTGATTCTCAGCCTAGTTTGAATAAATGACTTTTTTTTTTGTTTTAAATGCAGGATCACAATTAATTAGCTGGCAAAACTCCGCAGACGTGATGAGTTCCGATATCTAAACATGATAAAATAAAATAATTTGATGATTTTTTTGTGTGGTCATTGACCGCAGTTAGTGTAGTCACATGAAATATTAGTTTAAAAAAAACTTTTTTTTTGTGTTTAAACTTCATAGACGTGATGGGTATCAATATCTAAATACAATACAACAATACTTTTTTGCAAAAAAAAATCAACCGACTTCCAAAACAAACAAAGTGAAAAATAACTTCGACAACAGATTGACTGCTTCAACTGTACTCTGAGTGAATTTACACGGGCCGCATTTTGTAAAATTGCTCTAGGTTAATGATAATAATTTTAAGTCTAATTGTAAGCTATTATAACTACACTATTGTATTAGGTAAGCCTGTGATGATAGTGTATTGGTTTTAAAATAAAATAAAAAAATAAATAACTTTAATTTCGGAAGTCGGTGGCAAACAACGAAAATGCGAACTCAACGACACCGACTATTATTTTTAGAAGTTATTTTTCACTAGGCAGGGTCTTTTTTGGAAGTCGGTTGTTTTTTTTTTGCAAAAAAGTTTTTATTTTTTACTTTTAAGTAGTAATTTTTCCCAGTAATTTTGGTTTAAAAACCAAACTACTGAACCGTTTTTGATTAAATTTCTATGGGACTAATCTGAAAGTATAAATAAAGAAAGAATTTTGCAAATCTGCTCATAAATAACGGAGTTCTGAGATAACAAACAAAAAAAATACAGTCAAATTGAGAACCTCCTCCTTTTTTGAAGTCGGTTAAAAAGAAAACAGATTTTCTTAACCCATACTTCGAGTAACAACAAACAAATCGCCAGGCAAGTCTCGCATCGACTTCTCGTCCGTCAGTCGAGAAACTGTCCTCGCATGAACGAGCCTTTATTCTCAGAAAACACACCCACGTTTGACAGCCGGCACTGGCTCGCGGATACAGTAACTGGTGTCCATCGAGGCCCTTCACATTAACTTGGGGTTATGTAATGGATGCCTCCGCACCTCCGGTTGGCGCCGCGCGGTCTGTTCCGTAAAGGTTACCTCTTCGTCAATAAAAAAGTCAGTAGGTATATGTAGTATGTAAATTCCAATATCGGTGTGACCAAGGCCGCAGAAACGATGCAGTTCGTAATTTTAGGTCCTTCAGTTCATTCAAAACTAATTACGACAAAAATTATCAATTATAAAAATTATCAAGTAGAGGTCAGACATTATCCCAAGGAATTGTACTCCTACTGCCGGTAATAATGCGGTATGGAGCGAGCTATGCTCGGGGTCTTTCAAATCCAGCTGTATATTGAACTTTATTCCGATAAACGTAAAGTTTTAATGCAAAACTGACATCTTAGACACGGGTTTAACGTCAGTTTTTGTAATAAGAACTTTAACTTTGTCGGAATAAAGTTCGAAATTTAAAAATGGCTCCAAGGTGTAAACCTAGGTCTAAAGATAAACATTGTTGTGTAATAAGGCCGTTCAGGTTTATTATTAGTATGGATTATTATTGAAACTTCCATTTTATTACAAAGATAATAAAATTAGAGCTGTGTCATAGTTCCCGCATTCATAAATAATCACTTTCAAATAACAATAAGTATGAGATCAGTGCTGGAAACGTTCACATATTCAATATAATTTATCGCCAACATGTTTATTGAGTGTTCTACAATTTATAGGTATGTGGACTATGACGTACAGACACGCACATCAAGCTATTACAATCTGTCAAGTTTCTTTAATAGATTTTCAACTTTATCGCTAGATCATTAAGGTTCAAGGTTGATAGGGAAAATTTTACAGTTTCGGGTAGCTTGACCTGCTGGCGTCGGTACCTTCCATCTCATCATCTGCCCAGTCTTTTCCCAACTATGTTTGGGTCGGCTTCCAGTCTAACCGGATGCGGCTGAATACCAGTATTTTACATGGAGCGCCTAGCTGCCTGTCTGAACTCCAGTACCCAGTTCCTGGATAACACGATACCCCTTGTTGAGACTGGCTGTCAGACTTTCGGGCTTCTGACGACCCGTAACCAATGTCAAAGATCCACGAATGACAGCCGGGACCAACGGCTTAACGTGCTTTCCGAGGCACGGAGGGCTCTTGGTATGTGAAAATGGTCACCCATCCACGGATCCACCTCGGCAAGCGTAGTGTAACCTGATCATTCGACCCGTGTGGCTGTTATTACTTAGCCACGAGTCCCTCTATTTTAATGCACAAATATGGCCTCATAAATGTGAATGAACTTATCAGCGTAAGAAGCTTTATGCAATACTAATTTATATTTCCTTTTGCATTTTTAACCAGTCATTTGAATAGGTCAAAGGCATTACTGTTTTTCAGCGCCACGCTTCAGGACCACAAGATAACTTATATAACATACCTCATCATCTGCCTAGCCTCTTCCCAACTATGTTGGAGTCGGCTTCCAGTCTAACCTGAAGCAGCTGAGTACCAGTATTTTACATGAAGCGACTGCCTCTCTGACCTCCACAACCCAGTTACTGGGTATTACGATACCCCTTAGCAAGACTGGTTGTCAGACTTTCGGGCTACTGACGACCCGTAACGACTGTCAAAGATCACGAATGACAGCCGGGACCAACGGCTTAACGTGTTTTCCGAGGCAATTTTTGAATGAAATTTAATTTGATAAATAAACTGTTGGTTTTCTATTAATGAAATTAAATTTCATTCGAAATCATCCATCGGTTTCTTGCCAAACTTCAACTATATCCGACGGCCCTGGTTACTTATCTCCTTTGGTGACCGTACGTCATAAATCGTAAATTGTAATTGTACGGAACCCTCGGTGCGCGAGTCCGACTCGCACTTGGCCGGTTTTTTTATGCGTCATGTAATCATGTTTGCCGCAAATAAATGTATTTTCTTTCCTCTTTCTTTCCATTGTTTTGGCTCTAGAACAGCCGGTTTCCTCCACCGTTTTGAGTACAGTGGTGATGAAATTATTTACACAAAGTAAAGCGCCTGTCTGGGTTTGAACCCACCACCACTTACCACCGTTAACACTGGGCCACCACTGCTCATTCACGATAACTTATTTTAGGTAAAATTCACTTAGAAAAACAATTATTATTTTTATAAACTTCCCACCGACTCTCAACGACTCCACGGGTCTTCATAGTGTTGACAGCGACTGGACATTGATGTCATAGTTAATAGTAATAATTTGGTTAAATTAGCGCGATAATGTAGAAGAATATTACAATATCAAGTATCTACTTAAATAGAGTTGATGGTTATACAGGGTCAAATATAATTACCTAGCAAAACTCCGCAGGTGTGATGCGTATATTGTTCTTCTTTTTGTGTCTATGGTACTCTTCTTCGATATTTTATGTTCTTTGAGCTCAGTAGGTGGCCACGTTGATTGCGGCAGCAATGGCATTCATTCAGTCATCCAAGGTGCAGGTGAATGGGCACTTAGGGCACCCCTGCAAGTGGGGCATGGTCTGATTAGAGGTACCGCACTCGCACTTCACGGTATCGATATTTAAATACGACAAAACGAAAAAAAAAGACAATCATTGTTTTTTTGGGGTCAACGACTCTATAGTCACTTGAAATATCAGTTTTTTCTATGTTAACTTCACAGATGTAATGGGTATCAATATTTAATCAAGATAAAACAAAAAAAAAACAGATTATCTCAACTACTTAGTTATATAGATAGATAAATCATTTATTATTATCATTATTATTATTTTTCATTTATTTTTTTACTTCAAGTATTAACCCTCGGTGGGCGAGTCCGACTCGCACTTGGCCGGTTTTTTTTCTTTTTGCTCGGCTCCTAAGATTAGTAGCGTGATTTTAAACGCCTAGTTAGATAACTATTACTACTGAGTAGTAACTAAGTAGTTAAGTTAGCTAAGTAGGCGATTTGATGCGACGCGGAGGGTCGGCAGAGCAAAAAATTTCACGCGGACGAAATCGCGTCCAGGAAGTTAGTGTATTATAAGTTAACACATAAACCTCTCGGAACTCCTTATCCTTATAAATACATATATATATCCTTATATATTATAAAATCCTTTCCGTAGTTTAGAAGAAGAACGCGGTCACACAGCAGACACACACGAAAAGCGACTTTAATTTGTAATATTTAAGTACCTATGGATATAGAAGTATTTTATATCAGCAATATCCATGTAAAGTCCGCAAAGGGCCACTATTCGTTTGACCTCGTCCAATGTCATGATTTATATTTAATTATCCGAAACTGGTTGGTGGCCTTGGCAGCGATTTAATTATACCACGTGTAAAAAATCATAGTCATCTCTGATGGGATTATGTTTTGTATCATTGGTGTTTTTGTAGCACCATGCTTGCCATTGCTGTTGTTAGGGGTCAATCAAATCGTCGTTCAGTGAAGATCGGTGTTTCTTGCCAGTTCTTCTCCATAAAAACCTACTAGGCTCTGGAATGGGTAACTCACTTCATGCAAACCAAGTTTGACGTTCTAAAATGTTACCTTTTTGTGCCTTCCTTGAATTTTCACATCGGGCAAGAAAGAGATGTCAATGACCTGGACGCGTACCGAGGGTTTGTGCGAGGTGACGTGAGAAAAGAGGTCCTGGAAGGATTTGGGGGAGGCCTTGGACTATAAAGGCTACAAACAAAAAAATACCGCTTGTTTGAACTCAAAAACATTTAGATTTAAAGGGATGTAAGTTAAAAACGTGTTAGTAGCCACGCCTCAGTATTCACTAGTCACTGCATGTACTGTTCATAATTATCCTTATTTACTTATATAGAGTGAACTAGACCCTCCCACAATATACTTAACTAAACTCTATACTTTATGTGCATTGTCCAGGTAAATTGTTTCAATACAAAATAAAGATAAGCCTAAAGTATATTTGCGTTAATATTTAAGATAAGATGGTATCTAAACGTTTTAAGTTTCGCGTTGCCACCGTAAGTTATTCAACTTATTTGGGAATTGTAACAAATGTAATCATTTGTAAAATATTTAAATGTTTCTACATTGTTGTTTCTTGTGTATTAAAATAAACACGACTACTTTGTTTATCTATTGGTCGCAAAGGCAAGTGGCATGAGGTCCTGGGTTTGATTCTCAGGTCGGGTTAAATTGTTTTTAATAACATTGCCAGTCCAGACATGTTTCCTACCGTACATTGGTTTTATTATCTGAAAAAGAAGAGCTCAGTATGTCTTCTTCTATACATCTCTCCCTTTCTAGTCATTTATCATCCTTCACAAAATCAATCCACAGTTTCTCAGGTATACCCATAGATATTTTACATTTCTATGGGTATACCCTCTCTCTTGGCTTCTTTTACACCTTTCCCTGTATAAGCAGGAGCATGATGAAGGAAAACAAAAAGACATAGCAGGGTTTGCTATTGTTACTAGTATATTATGTATATTCGTAAATTCGTGCAGTTGACACCACATAATCCCTCGTCCATGAGCACCAAATCGCTTTCATTACAATGTATTAATGTCCGTCCCGTCCTCACGTGTCATTTGATAACACAATGTATGTATACATGCAAATACACTGAATTCAGCTGACCTAGGATTTAAGTACGATAATGCGGTATATTGATATTATTTGATGATACATTATTCAGCACACGTTGAGTCGAATGATGGATTTGGAACGTGGATAGGTTCGCGTGGGTTTATATTTGATAAAGGCAGGGCAAGGATTGTTCTTGATTTTATGTCAGCTGTCATGGCCGCCAGTAATAGCTGTCAAGATGATCATGCACGAAACGGAGGAGAAGAAGAAAAGTGGAGCCGCCACCTTCTAGAATGTTATAAACTCCTGGTACTTATTTTACTTTAAGAACCTAGAATGTTCAGTCGGAATTCTAGATGTGGCATGTAATACTCGTACCTATATCGACTAATACTCAGTATATGGGTAGGTAGTAGGTAGAAGATGGTATGACGAGCTGGAGAAAACAAACGACCAGTGGTCCACTTTAGCCCTTGATCGAAAGAGCTGGAAGTCATGGGGCAGCCTTTGCCCAGCCGTGGGATACTGCAGGCTATAACAGTGATAGTATGTAAGTAGATATTTGCACTTACTAAATTTGTATAAGAAATGATGGATGGGCGGTGTGAAAGATGATACGACTGATGACTACGGAGATGACGACTAATAGAGAAGTATGGAAGAAAAACACATGTTGCAATGACCCCAAATAAATTAGAATAAGGGCAAGAAAGTACTGACCAATGGCCTATTCCTATACCGTCACCTCACACATCAGGTCCAGTTGAAAACCAGCGTCAGGCACTAGTTGTCTGGCATTTTTGCTGAACTGGGCCTTTTTGGCGCAGCCGTGAGGCACACTTTCCTGCTAATTTCTTACATCGGACGTTACACTTTTTATTTTATCTTTATTTTTTTTGCTTTTATCTGATGTATGTATCTGGTGTAGGTATTGTGTGTCTTTTAGTATGTGCTAAATAAATGTATTTTCTTTCTTTCTATAATTTACACTTACTAAACTATAATAGAGGTTATACGAGGGGTTATACTAGAGGTAATTAGCAACAAATTAAGTCCAGTTAACTAGGGTTCAAAACTGGATGGTTGCCGAGCTGTGTCGGTTCTTCGATTATTTGGAAATTTTTTGACTTGTTACCAAAACAATTAATTATGAGAAAAAAACGACTCCACCCCAAACGTTTAATTGATCCTTTTCTGAAAGTTGAAAAGGTAGTGATCATTTAGAAAAAAAATGCTTGCAAATCCTACATAATCTCAAAAATAAAAGCTCTAGGTCTGGGATAGCATTTATTTTTTATTTTTAACCATCCAGTTTTGACCCCTAGTTCACTGGACTTAATTTGTTGCTAATGACCTCTAGTATAACCCCTTTCAAGGAATACGTCGAGTTTCCCTGTCACCCTGCTTGGACCCTCCCAATGGCAGTAGCTATCACAGGTAAAATTAGCTTACGAATATATTTATATGCCCAGTTTGGCAAAAAAATGCTACGATTGCTAAGCAGAACGATTCGGTTTTGTTTATAGCGAGCATAAGTAGGTATTTCACGTCAAACTTGTAAGCGTTTGCCTCATACGTTTCAAATATTTTCCGAGGAGACCCAAAACTCAAGAAAAGACTTGTAAGATAAAATATAAATACAAACCCGCTCAGCAATTTATACGAACATTACAGACGAATATTATTCCTGCCATGTGTATAGCACATGTCACTTCGGTCGCTAGTGCATTCTACACCTGTTGGCCCGATCATTGTATTAATAATTGCTTTATATTGTTTAAACTAATCAGTATTTATGAGCAGTCAGGACTTCTAAGAAATCTAAAGGCTAGAAGCTAACTGGGACCTCCGACAGTGTATTGTATATTCTCCAGGTATATAGGACTGTTTACTCAAATTCTGTATATTCTAGGAAATTCATTGCCTACGTCATTGGGGAATACGCTATAAACGAGCCATATAGACTAGAACCTACCTGTGTTCCCACTGCGTTTGACCGAGTAGCGCTTGCGTTGTAGTCTCAAGGCAGGTGTTGGTCCAATAATGTCCATAATTGAGTCCCGTCGCGGGTTTTTTTTTTCTGTATGACTTCTCGCACGTCACCGGAACCCTAATTGCGTAACACACTTTCAATGACAGTCTGGATCATTTTGAAGGATATTGCTAATCCATTGCTTCATATGTTCAAAAAATTTGTCTACTCAGCAATGTATATAACTCAATGAATGTTGTTGGAATGTCAAAATGAAAATCATTGCTACCGTTAGAGTGTGACGCAATTATTCGCTGGTATTCCTGTGGTGCCAGCCTGCAGCCAGGGCAATCCACTCTCGTATTCCCTTTCTCCCTTTCTCGTCGTACTTGTACCTACATAGTTTATATACGACAACATTGGCGGTATTTTGAAGATGTAGAAAATGATTGGAGAGCTTCGATCGCGTCTGCAACGCTCATTGAAATGTTCAATTGTCCATTGCTACTATCATTAACAAGGCGTCTGCCGAAATAGTATGTATTTGTATAAAGTATAATCGTAAGTATTAACTACTTTGGTTTAGTACTATACATACATACCTACATTAATTCCCGCTCTCTTCCCATGGGGCTTGGCAGAAACTACAGCATGCGACCTACTACGACCCATAAACTCCTTTTGTCTCGTTTACGTTACTATTACCTCATATATTTTCGTTTTTCAGGAATATCTATTGTAGCCATTGTAGCATGAGAAACATGTTTTTTTTTTTAAATGAAAGGCGTGCGATATTTTATTTTTAAATAGTTTTGTTGCTCTTAAAATGAATATGAATAAGCTGCGTGGCTTTCACAATGTGAACATTTCAAGTTACAACATAACCAGCCTGTAGATAATGTTCCCACTGCTGGGACTCTGACAGCCTTCGAGAGGGAGTTGGCCCTAATTCAACACCCGTGTGGGTTGGTAGAAGTCGCTTGCCTCCGATTTTTTAGCTCTTGATGTTCCTTCACCGTAGAGATCAGTGGTGATGAAATAATTTATTACACAAATTAAAGCGCCTGTCTGGGTTCGAACTCCCGACCTACATTTCGTAAGTCGGGACTGTTACCGCGGAGCCACCACTGCTCGTGCTACGTACATAGACTATACATTTCAGACATTCGTAGTACCTAGGTACTTAGCTAAGTAACTACTAATGCTGCCAGTTTGCTCTCATTGTCTAAATCTAAGTGTCTAAGTAATCTGTCCAAGTACCCATGAACTTCCTTCCCTGCTTACCTTTTTTCAGTATCAACTGATGCAATGTTATTATTTTGTTGCGCGAGAATGTTTTCTACGGTGTCATTAACAAGGTTGAATTTCGACACTTCCAATATTCTTGTTTATATTAGGGTGCAGTGGGCAGTTGTTAGATCTGAGTTATTTTTTTTGTTGAAATATTTAAAGTTGTATTTTGGTTTAGTACATTTTTATAAATTTTTTAAATTAATTTTTAAATTTATTAAGTGGACAAGTTTTTAATACTAAATAAACTAACAAATTATTAAAATAAAAACATATACCTACGTATTTGATTATTATTTTTTGTCATTTTTTAATTTAATGAAAATATTACTTTAAAAAAAATATTTTTAAAATGATCGTAAGTTTGTACTGTATGACTTTATAAATTTTATCAAAATGGTAGTATTTTGCAATTTTTAATCAGTGGCAAACTCAATGACGATCACTTATGGAGGCCCAACATTCTCCAAGATGTGGTGGCATTGCTTGCAATCGCCTGGCTGATGCAACTTGAACACAGTTCTTGTAATATATTACATAAATATTACTTATTTGACATTTCGTATTATTATAAAATCAATTTCTAAAGATTTGATGACATGTGTTATGTCAAAATGTGTGAGTATGTTTATTGTTAATCAGTCACAGGTAATCAAAGATGCAAAAAACTTTGTGTTTAAAATCAATCTAAATATTGATAAGTTTTTAAATTCATGAGAAAATTATGTATGTAAAATCAATGTGTTTCATAATTTATGTTTTAAAATTATGAGTGAAATGGTGTGTAAGGGTTTCATAAAAATATAAACAACAGATTAAAAAAAATTCAAATGTATATTTTACACATTTTTCACATAATGCTTATTCAGCAACAATTAGCTAGAGTATTCATCTAACAGTCTTATTATTTTACAAGAGTATAAAATCACTGCCACAGTCGAAAAGAAATGCAATGGGTACATAGAAATGCTAGAAATACCGTTCAGTTTGGTTGACAACGAAGAATATCACAAACATAACATAAATGATAACACAGAGTTGTCACACCAACTCTAGATATTTCAACTAAATTATTCTACTTACCTATTGTTAGTCAATAAATAATCACTTACTCTAAGGTAACTTCAATAAATTAAAGAACATTAATTAGTTCTTAGTCCACGACCAGACTTGAAATCATTAAGTTTATCAGCGGATAGGTAGTAACAGTCTTTGGTTCCCTACTTACATTATTACAAAGTTTAATTTACTCTGAATAGAAATAGTTTCCTCTTCTTCCTATTTGACGAAAATGCATTTCTGCTGAATGATATTAATTTGTGGCGGATTGATGAACATATTACTGACATTTTATTAAAATGAAATGAATTAAATTATTTGATATGAAATGGGATGCGACATGTCCCTAACCTAACTAATAAACTCCTGTAGGATCTAGCCCCAAAGCCATTTTGAAGGAGTAATAATAAGACGAAAATTAAAACATAAATTAAACCTAGTACACATTAGTGGGGTCGAGCGCGACCATTTTGTTTGTTTATTAACCGCACTTATTAACACTAAAACAGTTTTTTTCAGTACACTCCGGTGGGATCCAAGCCCAGCATTTTGAAGCACAAATTGGATTCTTCACACGAAACGAGAAAATTCTTCAGTACACTCCCGTGGGATCAAGCACGAACATTTTGATAGACAGGATGCAGAAACTCCAAAAAAGTAGCTCAGGATACTTGGGATTGAGATTTATATCCCAAATCAGTAGACGCCAGTAGGATCCAGGATAAACATCTTGAACACTTGATTCAATTTTCTTGAAAAAATTTCAAAATCTTCCGAAAATCAATAAACTCCAGTGGGGTCCAAGCCGAACATTTTCGTTGATTTTTCGTAAAATATCAAATATTCTCAATTTGATTGATGATTTTTGGAATCTTCAATAGATGCCAGTGGGATCCAAAACTTTGATATCCATATTCAATTATTCTTGAACTTGAAAATATCGATCTTATTTACGATGTAAGAGCGCGCGCGGAATAGAGTGACGTGCGTTCGCTTCCGTGGATGTCTCACGACTGTGGCAACGCGACCACGTGCCTTGCTTTTATAACGCGCTGTCGTGCGCGCACTCGCGCATTTTTTTTGCGATTCGAATTTGGAAGCTTTCGGCCGCCCGGCCGGGTGGGCGTCGATGCGCCCCCGCCCTTACAATTTTTTTTTGCACTATTTTTTTAATGCCACGTTGCTAGTTAGCACATGCCGTAGCAGATAATGCACAATTTAAATATTCATTAATTTGGCTACTAATCTGATGAATGTTGGATTTTTAACCAAAAAATTAATGATTTATAAACAATATATTTTGTAGTATACCTACTATGTTTCATGTTAACCTAAAGGTTAACAGTAAAGTTTAATAGTGTGTAATAATTATTTCAATACATTTATCCTGTTGCGGCTAAAAGTCAATAATCCTCCTATGGCCGATTACTGGTTCATACACCAGCCAGTTTCAAAGTCCCTAAAAATAATCACGTAACTAAAATATTAAATAATATTAATTTAAAAAAGTTAAATTTAAAATGTAAAAATAACTAGGTCAAGAAAAATATTGTCATTAAAATTAAAATATTTAATTAATTAATTTGTTGTATTGGCATTAAAATAACTGGAATCAATTAAAAAGAATCTGCTTTGTACAGTGTTTAACAATGCTGCTATTTAAAATACGTGATGAATGAGATCCATTTAAGTGTAAACAGTCTTATTGTTTTGATTAATCAACATTATGATTAAATTCAATCACAGACTGCAGAAGTGCAGGATTTAATAATTATTTGTGTGCGAGACAAGTTAGCAATTTCATTACTTACATTACAAGCAACTTATTAATTTATTAACTTTATAATACATAAATATTATACCTAAGAAGAGTACTATCGACTCGAAAGGAAGAAGATTTAATAATTAGTCTTTATCAAATTATTTTTGTAATGCATGTTCAAGTTGTTCTACATTTTTTTTTATATTATGTACAAATTAATATTTTAAGATATAATTTAAATTAATATTATGAAATATGTACTTTTTCGACAGTAAAATACTTAAATAAAAAAAGATAGACATATTTATTCGGCGTAAAAATATCTTATTCGGCGCGACATTGTAGAACGGGCTTAAATAATCAATAGATAGATTTTTAATGATTTTTAAAAAATACATACCTATATTATTTATTTTAGTAAGTGCATAATAATTATTCATATTAATAATTAAGCGTTGCATTGCTAAACTAAATGAGATAATACATATTTATTGTAGGCAATTAAATTAAAATGTAGTAATAAAGTGTGATAATGGGTTTTCCGAACGATACCATTATTACGCTAGTGACATACAAAACACTGTATGTATGTATCATGCATAATATATAATGTTTGTTGTTTTGCATTGCCATACGAATATTTTGATAGCCTTTAAAAGCATGTATGAGAGATTCATTGAGGAAACTTTATGAATGAAACTTGTTTACTACTACGATTTAATTAATTATTACGTACACCACTAACGCACGCATTTGAAATGTTAATTCATATTATTTATATTATTTTATATATTTGTTTAAAAAAAGGAAATCAAAAAAAAGTATGAAGAAATCGCATTTTGTTTTTTATAGTACTCGGAACTTCGGAAGTGACACATACGATCTTTCACACTTGTCGCAACTACGATTGTCGAGAATTCGAGATGATCGCTCTCTGGGACTTTGAACTTGTGTCGAGAGAAATCGTTACGTACAGTCGTGATATCTCAATATTGGCCATTGCCGATAATTCACTTACTACCTTTTAAGATCGCAGTGACATACTTTTGATGTTTGAGCATTAGCAAGTCTGATTCAAATTCTATTATAATCTTTCCTAATACGGCACCATAAAGTGATTTAGAATTCATTGTTTTTGTTTCTAGTAACCAGACTATCTAATAATCTCTTTGCCACTGGTAGTCCCCGCAAATCCCTCAACCCGTTCAAAAAAATCCAACCCTTGGAAATTATAATCCTGTAAAGGCTACCGCTCTTTTGTTTTTACCATTCCGTAATTTTTCAAACTAAATAACAAAATAAAGACAATTATTTCTAAGTAAAATATTATTCTATATACATATTTGAGGGATTAAAATTTTGGATGTTTTAAATCTGTCAACGGATTAAGATAGTGCGCCGAAATTGTTAAAAGATGACATAATAGGGAGCTTAACTAAACAAAAGATTCGATGTTTGACGACAATATTGATGTTCCAACGAACTAATTTTTAATCCCTTTCGGCGCTTTTTAGGATATGCGGGTGGTTATAAACTTAAGACAACGTCCAAGAAAATTATAATAGTTAAAGAGGATTATAATAAAATAACTTTTTGTTGTCACCAGGTGCTCCCGCCATTTTGAGTCCAAGAAACAATTTTGCATTTGTTAAAGTATTAGGTTAGTTTATTATTTAGGGTAAATTGACGCAAAAAAAACTCTGGTAATAAGCAAATATTATTAGGGAATAAGTGTGTTATTTTCCTGTGGCCATTGGACGTCATAAAAAGATTTAAGTATATATGGAAAATTGTGGGAAGTCAATGTGGTACCTTATTGATAAAAGTTAACATTATTTTTACATTTATACCTCTTCGTGTAAATTTTAATTTCTATGTGTTTTTGTTGTTGTGTGTACGTATTTTTTTTTTGTAATTTTAATTTAATTTATTATTCCTATATTTTTTTGAAATCGTGTACCTAATAATGAGCATATTGTTACTTGATGATGATGAAAAAAAAACTGTTAGGTATATATATTAGGTATATACATATAATAACAGTATTTTTTTTACAAAAAAAAAACTGTTACAGTGTAGTGTGTGTGTGTGTGTAGTGTTGTTGTGTTAGTTTTTTTTAAGTGTTATCTATAATGCAGTTATAACAGTTTTTTTTCATCATCATCATTGGCAGCCTAGTTCCACCCACGGCTGAGTATAGGCCTCCTCCCTTTTGTGCCATGCTTCCCTGGTCCGTGAGAGTCTCATCCAGATGTTCTTTGTGATCTTTCTGTAGCGGCAACGCTCTTTCTACCGTTTCTCGGCAATCATTCCGTAATTATCTGCGCCGACTAATGAATGGATTAATGAATGTATTGGAATAGGAAACGCTAAAAAATAATAATTAAATAAATTAAATTACTAAATTCTAGTATTTTTTTTAGAACGCTCACAGTCTGATCTCATTCTCATTTAATTTATTTAATTATTGTTTTTTAGCGTTTAAGTCCAAAATACCTCTAATTTCGCTACAATTTTGACATTGACTGTGACTGAGATGAAATATAATATATTAATATACAATTACGGGAATAGGATCTTCACTATTTTGTCTTATATCAAATTAAAAATGACCTTTATTAACATTCAATGTGTAGGTAACAATACCAATATATTACTGAACCAGTTCCGGTTATTGACGTAAAATTGACACTATTATGGAAAATACTAATAGGTCATCAATTTGTGGTTATATCTGCACGTTCTTGTTTGAAACAATGCATCGATAAAGTGATTTTAAACGGTTTTTCTGTGATTCTATTACTGACGTATAACTGCTGACTCTTTAATGATATTATTGTCATGTGTAGCTACGCTATTTACTGATTAATTTATTCAGGGGATTTTTTGAATTGATTTCGTCATTATTAGGTATCTATTATCATTAGTTGTACTTTGTTTAACGACGCAATTGGATGCATGGTGCTTTAGAATCTATTGTTGCACGGGTCGATTGATTGAAGATTAAGCTACGTTTGCCGCGGTCAGTTCGTGGGTGACCAGCCATTACATATCATCTTGATCCCGGCTGTCATTCGTAGATATTTCCCACGGGATCTACACATTGCGGGTGAAACCGCGGGGCGCTGCTAGTATTGTTTTATGTTGTACGTACTACGTATAACAATATACGATGTACGTAGTGCGTAGAGATGTAGAATAATCTAAGGGAAGGCCTTCGATTATCATACATCTCTTAATCGCAGTCACCATGATATTAATTTAAGCTTTATAGAAATGCATTTTTTTTTTTTGTTTTGTTGCAAAACCATCTTCATCTCATCGACTTTCTTTGTCCCATGCTACTTGGCGTCGGCGCAACACGGTATCTCAGCTCCCTTTTCTTTCAAATCGTTCCTCACAGCATCCATCCACAGTTATTTTCTTCATCTCCAACACCACACATTTATAATGTAATTTTACACAAAATCAGACCATATTAAAAAAAAACTAACTTCCAAATTACCCCATCAGCATTATTTAACCACGTCTTCTAAAAACAATTAAATGATTATAGTTATTACCGTTAAAATAACCGCCAGTCATTGGCTATGTTGGTACGAGTAGAACATAAAACAAGTATCTTAATGACTTTATTAATTGTTAAGTAAATAAGAAAGTAATTACTATCAACATTTAAATGTAGATACAAGTTGTTATCAAGACATTCCGATTATATAACTGGACCTTTGGTTACTAACTATTATAATTATTGTGGATGCAATATAAAGTACAGCCAGCACATCAAGCTACTACCATCTGTCAAATTTCTTTAATAGATTTTCAACTTTATCGCTAAAGCGTTAAGGTTCAAGGTTGATTGGGAAAATTTGACAGTTTTGGGTAGCTTAACCTGCATGCGTCTGTATTTATAGGGGGTTATTTATAAACGGGGATTAAAGTCAAGTGACGTTTAAACGACAAAAGTGTATGGTTAAATACACTACTTACCTACCTTAAGCAACGTTTATAAATAAAGTAGAGTCAATATGTTGCATCTACTAACTATTCTAAATCCAGATTTACATTACGAAATTAGTCGCGCAAACTCAGTTATTCATTGATAGTTTCACGTGTAAGAAGATAATTATTTACACGTGAAACTATCAATGAATAACTAAGGCTTTAGGGCCAATTTAACCAATGAACTGAACTCGATCATGTAAGAAGAATATCGTTCAATAGCTGTCAGTGTCATCATTAGAATGGAAAATGAAACTGACAGCTCTTGGACACGGTTTAGATGTGCTGATCGCGTTCAGTTTGTTTGATTGCATTCGCCCTATGAATGATTATAGAGATTATTGTCATAATCGGCTGTAATAATTTGTTTACATTTGTCGGCAGTTTTTATTATTAGGTCTGAGACAGCGAGGCGAGTACGCGGCAGACCACGTAGGAGATGGCGGGACGACCTGGATAGGTTCCGTCAAAACTGGAAGGAGGACGCGCGGGCTCGCGGAAGATGGAAGGAGTGGAGGGAGGCCTTTGCCCAGGAGTAGGACAGCGTAGGCTAACATAAAAAAAAAAAAATAGATACACAATTTTTGAGTAAATAATATAGTCCAGTCAATTAGTTCGAACAAAAACTCCTTTGATTTGAGATTTATGTTTTTTTCTTTTGACGTAAAATATCGAGTTGGCTACCGTACTTGGTTTGATGCCAAATTGCTAAATTACACGCGGACTCTGTCATGTTCACAAAATATTTTTTTTATGTCTAAGCTCATTCCTGAGAGAATATTTCAACGGCAAACGTTCTAAGAAAAATATCATAAAATGCGCCGTGTACCGAATTTTGATGATTTGAGGGTTCTTTGGTATTGTATTAGTATTTAATCAAGACTTCAATCTAGCATTAAAACATTCGCCATCAGAAACGGTGCTGGACTTTCGGAGATGAGCAGGTAGGTTGCCTTCATCATAGATATTTAGAAAAGGTTTAAAAAAGGTTTGTGAACCTTTTTTCAACCCATTAACTTTTTAATGAGTTACAAACATGCGCAAATAGTTTGTACACCATAAAACAGTGTATTTTATTACTTTTTATGTCTTCTGATAGTATTGCAGTTTTGCGTCATTCTTTGTACGTTTTTTAATAGTTTTATAACCCCATAGGTACCTTGTGCAAATCTTTTGAAGGCCTTCATTTTGGATATTTGAATTGTTGCAACAACGAATTTTTATTTTTTTACTGCCAATAAAAATTACAAGTATTCTTTGTTTGTGCTATTGTGCAAATAGTTGCAATCTTTTTAAGAGTTTTTTTAGAAAGCGCAACGGCTGATAATCTTTGATGGTGATTCTGGGAATAGAGAGGTTTTTTGACAAATAGGTAGGGTAGATGCGTCAATTGTAGGAACTTTTTTAGTTGACGCCGTAAGGTCTAAATGAACATTTAAAAACATGCACACTTACATTTCTATTTTTTGAAATTTTAGCTGGTCGTTTTTTTTTTAATTTTAAGTAGTTTGTAGTAAGCTGGTTGTACGTTCTGTTAATGTTGGTACCGGCAAAGGTGGTGTGACGATCTGAAGGCCAATTCCCGTAATTAAAAACGTCCAAAATCTAGTCGCAATCTCATCTCAGCGACAATCAATGTCAAAAACTTATCAAAAGGAAAATTTGAGTTATTTTTGACAATTTGAGACTGAGATCAGACTGTGAACATTCTTGAAATTCCAAGAATTGCCCCTCTGATAATGTTTGCAGGGCCAACATGCCCTGAGACCACACAGGACAGGCACGATTGGAAGGAAAAAGGGGAGTCTTTAGCCCAGCTTTTGAACACAATACAGGCTAACAAAAAGAAAAAAAAAATTGGTACACACGCCGACATATCAAGCTATGCATTTCCAGTTTCGGCACGGTTGGCGCAGTGGTTAAGCGATTGACTGCTGCGCTGCGTGTCGCGGGTTCGATTCCCGCACGGAACAAATATTTGTATGACCTACATGTATTTGTTCCGAGTCTGGGTGTTTTTCTATCTATAATATGTATGTATTTACAAAAAAAAAAAAATTGTATATAAGTAGTTTATCAGCCATCTTGTTACCATAACACAAGCATTAGGTTGCTTAGCTTGGGACAAATGGTGCTGTGTGAAATGTCCAGGGATTTATTATTATTATTATTAGTTTTAGCTGACCTCGCATTGTATAGGCTTTTCGTGCAATCAGAAGTCAGATTATACTGGAAATGTATAGCTTGATATGTCGTGCGTACCTACCTAAGTATGCATATTATATTCTATTTACTATAGGTACATACGATACAAACAATATTTTTGTTATAATTTATTGTATTTGTAACAAAGTATCCTGTTTTTACTGTAATGTTGACGTAGATAATTTTACAGCATAAAAAGAAAATACGCACGGACAGACGTAGGTACATACGTCATCGAATAAATACCACGTTTCACAGCATCTTCCTTCCTGTGGCATCTTAGCGAGATAATTTAAGATGAGTGACACATAACGCTGATAAAAAAATACTATGATTATT
The DNA here is from genome assembly GCA_949629185.1 of Apamea crenata. Lineage (NCBI taxonomy): Eukaryota > Metazoa > Arthropoda > Insecta > Lepidoptera > Noctuidae > Apamea > Apamea crenata. Next base: position 5,334,491 of record OX451375.1, read on the forward strand.
TTTAGTAACATATTATGATTATTACTATACCTGCTATAATTAAATGTAACCACAGATGATTTAATAGATATGACGTGATATCGTGCCACTTCGCACTCAGAATGTGATTAAAGTTTTTTTTTTCGATTTTTCCTCATACAGAATATCCCAAACTATATCGTCAAGATTGACAGTTTTTGTATCAACGTTTATTACAATTACACTCCAGACGGTGCACGGTGCCTCAAAACGGTGAAGGAAAACATCGTGTGGAAACTGGATGCCTTTTTTTGATTGGTGAGTGAATCATTAACAAATAGTAAAAACAATGAATAATCCGATCCACCCTGTCCTTTGCTGCCCTCGTCCTTGTGGCTAAGTAATAACAGCCGCGCGGTTCGATCGATCAGGTTAAGCTACGCTTGTCGCGGTTGGTCCGTGGATGGGTGACCATCTTTACATCAAGACCCCTCCGTGCCTCGGAAAGCACGTTAGGCGTATTACCCAGTAACTGAGTTGTGGAGGTCAGATAGGCAATCTGTCCATAGTATTCAGCTGAATCCGGTTAGACTGGAAGCCGACCCCAACATAGTTGGGAAAAGGCTAGACAGATGATTTATTATCCATTCAGTAAGTTATCCAGAGTGTTATATAAACTGACCACTGCGCGCGCGTCTGTTCCTTATCTTCTCATTCACCCTTTCCTTTACGACCTGTCCCTAGTTATTCTATTTGCTTTCTGTTACATTTCTATGGCTCAATTATTTAACAATCTGTCTGTTCGACTACTGGGTCTATTGTTTTAAATAATAAGCCCCCATGAATGCCCCAATTGTTGTCTTTAGCTACCGAAATGGTTACAATACCGTAATTTGCGAATGACTTTTTGCAAATTTTTGTGACTAACGATGCAGGTGGATTGTATTGTCTCTATTTGATTTGTGGTGTTTTCGATATCTCCAACTTCTGAATGTTAATTTTTTGATTATTTCAAACACCTGCTGAGAAATTATTTGCATTTTTTTATTAAAATATTTTGATTGAATTAATCGTATCGATAAAAAACTGTGTTGCATTTTAATAATGCAACAAATTAATTGTTTATATCTATGCTTGGCACACAAGAATCGAATAAAATACTTCTTAATCGATTGAATCCGATTAATCAAAAGTTTCGCTGTAGGTACTGCTGATACCCATTGACAATATGTCATAAATCGATAACATTATTGATGATAAATTGAAAAAAGCTACATAATGCGAACATAATTTATTTGTCTGCTAACTTAATATACAAATTATTGGTTTCACTACGGACAAATTTGAATAAAAGAAAGCAGACGTGAACTCGGTTAGAGAACGTTTTTCGCGGATAACCCTAGTAAGTTACGTAGCACCCGATTTTGTACGAGAAGTACGAAAAGGTCTGCCTTCAAAATTTTGGCGGGTTATGCGAGGCCTAAATTAGAAATGTCAAAGTCAATGAACTGAGACAACCATGCGACTAGGGTCACAGATTAAATAAAATAATTACTATTAGGTTATCTGTGGGAGAAAATGTTTGTTTAGAAACTAGCATTTGCTTGAGAATCTGCCAACTATTTTTATGTTAAAAGTGTGGGTTTAAGCTGTCTACTAATAATGGCTAAACCACATAAGTAGATATAATCCTGATTTGGGACCTGTTAAAAATCTCGTTCTTCTTGGCGAATTTTTCCGCCATTTTTGAAAAGAGAAACGGTGTGTTGTCTATGGGCTAGCAACCTGATATTGCACTACTGCGATCGTTAAACCCGACACGTTGCTTGCATGTGGCTTCGAGCGGCCAACGCACCTATTGCTGGGTACCTCTTGAAAGCAGGTCACCCCACAACAGATGAAAGGATGAAGATAAATTAGAAAATTATTCGAATAACAATAAACCTGTTTATGAACAGAAATAACTGCTAAAATGAAAAGAAAAATACATTTAATGGCAAGATAAATTTATCCAAAAATACTCCGAACAAAATTAATAAAAGCTGCAAACGCATAACCAAAAACATAAATACTTAAACAAAAAAAAAAAACATTCAACTAAAGTACTAGGGCGGCAGAAATCATGAGAAGGTCGTTCAAATTTTCCAACAACAAAAAATTCGCGCGTTCGAAAAAACGCTGTTTTTGTCGAGTTCAAAGTACCTACGGGGAAAATTGGAGCGCATCGTTTTCCCGTATCTTGAACTCTTGGGTGGCTGACAAGGAACAATGCCCCGCACGTCGTAGATAAATATACCTGTGAAACTGATTAAAACTTGTTTTTGAACTGATGAAAATTTTAATTTTTACGTCATTTTTTTTTTTTAAACTTGTAACTAAAGTTTTGTTGTGAAACATATTATATCATCATAATATGGCTAGAAAGGGGATGACTATACCTAGATGACGACTAATATAAAAATAAAAAATGGGTGCGTCTACTTATGTATGTACGCGTGTCAGAAGTTATACTTTAAAAAAACAATTTTTAATTGCATGCAAATAATTAATTACAAAAAAGGTTACAATAAAGTTCGTTGTTTAGGCTGAATAATGTTGGTAACAAGTCACGGGCCTTCAAAGAAATTAAAAGCATAATAAAAAAAGGTTGCTATAAAAAATGCTCAAAATAGGTACAGGCCGATTTATGCTGAAAAAGTGACGTATAGCTTTAAAAATAATGAACGGTTTTCAGGACAGCTTCAACCTGTGAATTTTGTGTGACGGTGATGCGCGCGCATCTTAAAATTTCACTCTCATCATTTTTTCATAACGCGCCTAAATAACTATAACTTTAAAAATATTAGATGTTGCGCCGATCCCAAATAAATTGGATCAATCCTCTAGGCACGCTCGTTCCATCGTAGACCTCATCCATCGCTTTCCATCAGGCGTGAACGAGGTTGAGACCAGGCCTAGAAATAAAACAAAGGGGAGGAGAATTGTGATGAAATAAAGTTTTGTTCCCAAAACCAAATGACTCAAGTTTTAAACACAAATCATTCATGTAGGTATGTATATATTGAACAGAAATCGCGCATTTGGGATATCGTGTCTGCGTCATGACTCTGTTCGTCAAATACATAGGTAAAGGTGTTCCCAATTTATGAAATAAATTAACGTAACTAAGTATATTACGATATTTTATCACACAATTTAATTTTAATTTGCGTCATACAGCATCCGACCTAGCAACGAAATCAATCCAGGAAAATTCGGAATAAGTTCATTTAATAATTAATTCGGATAGTACCTATGGTAATAATTTAATTGTACCTAAATTTTTATGTTTAATGGGGAAAGACCAGACCGCAGTCGAAACGATGGAGTTATAATAATTATTTGAGAGCATTCATTAAAGTTTTATTTAAATATTAATAATTATTATGTAAGAGGAAATTGCATGGTAATAATCTAGCAATTAAGTTAAAACGACCTGATATTTGGTGACGAAACTGTGGGCTTTGGCTACAGCTTAGCGACGATTTTTGGTGTAAAGCCCATCACAGACGTATAGCTATAATATACAGGGCTGCAGGGAAATCGACGCGCGAACTGTAACCATCAATTCAGCACATGATTCTAGATCTCCTAGGGTAGAAACTTTTCATCGGTTATTAAAAATAAAATCGGCTGTTCCATACATTCAATTCTTTATTAATAAAACAGGATAACTTACTTACTACTTAACTAATAATAAAATTTATCACATTAAACACCCAGTGTTCTTCCTCCTCTCTAATACGTGATCTATGCTGTGCCCGACAGGGTCCATAATTGTGACTAATATAATTATTTCCCTACCAACTATATACATTATGGTATGCAATAAAGAATTGAGAATTTAATCGAATTGGCATTTTGACAGCACACTTTTCTACGACACACCTGAGGGGCAATTCTCGTAATTTTAAGAACGTTCACAGTCTGATCTCAGTCTCAATCTGTTAAAAATTCCTCTAATTTCCCTACATTTTGACAAGTTTTTTGACATTTGTTTGTCGCCGAGATGAGACTGCGACTGGATTTTGAACGTTTTTAATTACGAGAATAAAATTGGCCTACTGATTTTTTATCAGAAAAATTTCTACGCTTGGAGCTCTAGAATCATGTGCTGAATTCATGGCTACAGTTTGCGCGTCGATGTCCCTGCCACCCTGTTTGTTAATATAAATCATAGTTAGGAATAAAACGATATCATTTCAACACTACATAATGTTTGAGTGACCGCACCCGGAGATATAATATATATTTCTATGATGTCACCAACCAATACTGTAATGAAGGCAAATTTATATATTAAAACATTGTCTCCATGTGTGGTAATTTTGCTATAGTATAATAATATATATTAGAGCGCAGGATTTTCATGTATAAGTATTACAGCTACGTCTGAGTTGGGTTTAAAACAACAGAGGGTTAAAACAGAGACTTTTTCGGCCATTATATATAATTTTGCCAATAAATCACCAATCTATAATCTTAAATAATCTACCGCTGAAAGACCGTTTCTGTATAATATTTCTAAGAGCTTTAAAACAATAGTCATCTTTTGTAAATCACAAGCAGATGGCTTAAGATAGTAATTAAGTCAAAATCAAAAGTAATTTATTAAAATTAGGCTGAGAGAGCGCTTTTCGAACGTCAAAATTACAAAAGACAGTCCCCCAAAAACGCCCGTGCTTCACCAAGTCCTAGTGCTATCGCTGGGAAGAAGAAGTGGCGCAACAAACGCCTCAGCAGAAGTAGCCATTGAGCCGAGGAATATTTCAAGCTCCTCGGTCACAGATTGCAATTGAATAATGGGCTCTAAGACAGATTAACAAATTAAATTACCCTTTGAACAACTGCGGCAGACACGGAGATAGTTACCGAAAGAATGACAACATTCTTTGTCTTCATAATTTTAAGAAGGACATCCTATGTTTTGGTTTTTCAGTACCGTGCAAAAAATTGTTTTGTTTGCGATTTTTTGCGTGTTTCGACTAGTTCAAACCCTTTTTATTTTCGTGAGAAGTTTTAAGGGGACAGAACTCCTAAGAATTTTCTGTACTTATTGTTTTTTTTCTCTGAAGGGCATATCGCAGGTGCATAGGTGGTCAGCTGCTTAACCGGGCTGTTCTGCGGGAGCCTTTTAGATAAGGCCCCCAGCCAGGAACTTTCTATCAATAGATATACTCAATACTCAATACTCAATACTTTATTGCATTCCACAATGTAGGCTTAGGTGGTAAACATTTATTTGGTAGGTAACAATCGTGGACCCTGTCGGGCACAGCAAAAGATATTATGAATAAATAATATGGAGAGGACTTATCATTTAAGTATCTTATAATAATTCAACTTATTCTAAAAACATAGACATAACATTAACATTAGAATTAAAATTGCAAAAGACTTTATTTTTCAAGTTTTAGAGATTTATCATTTAGATATTCGTCGACACTATAGTAACATTTTTTTAGTAATATCTTTTTTATTTTATTTACGAATAAATGGAGTTTTTTTTCTTTTCTTATTGTTTCTGGTAGCACATTATATGTTTTTACTGACATTACCAGAGGACTTGTAGCATGTATTTTTAAGCGGGATGATGGCAGGTTGAGTCGTGTTTTGTGTCTGAGTGTGTACCTTGTTTGTATGTCTTCTCGTTTAGTGTAAAAGTCTTGGTGTTTGTGAGCAAATTTGCATATTTCAAGTATGTACATACAAGGCAGAGTTAAGATATTTTGTTCTATAAAATGGGGTTTGCAGCTATCTGTCTGTTGTATATTTACCAGGATACGGATAAGTTTCTTTTGAACGGTGAATAGTGTTGGTCTCAACATACCTATTGCTTTTATTTATTTACTAGCGGTTGCCCGCGATTTCGTTTGCCATCCAGGATGAAAAGTAGCATATTTCCTTCTCCAGGTCACGGTCTACCCATGTGCCAAATTTGATTCAAATCCGTCCAGCCGTTTTAGCGTAAAGCGTAACAAACATACAAACTTACTTTCGCATTTATAATATGTAGCGTAGAGGAGCGATAATATATCTAGCGTAAAGGTCGATCTTGTGGGAATATCGGGATAAAAAGTATCCTATGTGTTATTCTGATGTATAAGCTATATTACTGTAAAGTTTCATCAAAATTCGTTCAGTAGTTTTTGCGTGAAAGGGTACCTAACAAACATCCATCCATCTTCACAAACTTTCTCGTATATTGAAGTAGTATATTAAGAATACATAAAAATTGTGTGATAGTTAGTTAATTGGCAACAATTAACTCACTATGATTTTTGGGAAATTTAAAAAATACATAAAAATTGTGTTTTCTTGAATCCCATGTGTTTTCACCTAGACTCTATAAATGGGTCCCCCATTTGCATAACTAACTATCACTATCAGTAACTATTACGTCCTGGACGGAATACGACTAATTACAAGTCATAGTTTATAGTTGGTGATAGTTAGTTTTTTTATTTTTTTTTATTTATTATTCAGCCATTTCTGTCCCACTGCAGGGCAAAGGCCTCCCTTCCCTCCTTCCACTTATCCCTATCCAGTGCTGTTAAACGCCAATTCTTGTGGAAAGAGTCGAGCTCATCCCGCCATCTCATCCTGGGCCTGCCGCGTAGTCTTTTGCTGCTGTTTGGGACCCATTGTGTGGTTACTTTAGCCCATAGCTCCTCCGGCATGCGACAGATGTGACCAGCCCAGTTCCATTTTAGCTTGGCAGCCGTGTGACCTACATCATAGATAGTTAGTTAAGGGCCTTACTCTCGTTTATTACCGTAACACGGTCACTTTATGAAGAATATTCCTCATTAACGGCTTGATTAAAAGATCTGAAAAAAATATATTTTTGCTATAGATTCATGGACAACATTTCTCGAAAAGAATTTTTTTCGTATGGCTAAAACTTTTGCCTTAAAAAAATATTTACCAACACGCTATTTTTTTCTAATATTCGATATTACTTTTAAACGGCTTTGATTTTTCGAAATATTTTTACACTGAAAAATTGATGGTTAGAGGTACTACAGATTTGTAACATCTCATGTAAATCAATCAACATTTGCAAAGAAAATGTCCCCACTTTAAGATCAAGCTTCAGAGGGGCTCTGCGCGGGCGCGGGCGGCAGTCGTGCGTTAGCATTGAGACGGGATGGCTGTGTCGCTCGCTGCTCCGCTCCGGCTATCGACCGACTACGCGCGTTTGTCTGTGTTAGTGCAAATATTTACGAACGAATTGTATCAGTGTGCGTTTATTGAATAGCTCGCTGCAGATGGCCCATTTCTTTCTATTGTGCGCGTGGATGCTAACGATAGTAAATACAAGTAGTACGTAGTAGGCATATTATCTAACTAATATTAAAATGAGAAAAGATTGGATTTGATCAAAATAAAAATTCAAAAATGGCGGCTGCGAAAATTTTAAAATTTTTCATCGTGGGTGTCGTTTTCATACTTTTCGAGGGTTTTAAAGCCGATAGTGAGGTCAAAATACAAATCCAAAATGGCGGCTGCTTAAATTTTCAAATATTTCATCATGGGTATCATTTTCATACTTTTCGAGGGTGATAAAGCCGATAGTGAGGTCAAAATACAAATCCAAAATGGCGGCTGCAAAAATTTGCAAATATTTCATCATGGGTATCATTTTCATACTTTTCGAGGGTGATAAAGCCGATAGTGAGGTCAAAATGAAAATCCAAAACGGCGGCTGCTTAAATTTTCAAATATTTCATCATGGGTATCATTTTCATACTTTTCGAGGGTGATAAAGCCGATAGTGAGGTCAAAATGAAAATCCAAAATGGCGGCTGCTTAAATTTTCAAATATTTCATCATGGGTATCATTTTCATACTTTTCGAGGGTTTTAGAGCCGATAATGAGCTCACAATGTAAATCCAAGACGGCGGCTGCAAAAATTTGTTTTTGTTTTAAATCATACGTGATAAGGAACTTCGAATAACCTGAGTTATTCTGATCAAACTAAAATTAATAAGTAACTAATGATTACTTCATTTTAGGTACACGATACTAATTTGACAATAATAATAGTGTGATGAGTTGCCAAATAAACAATGTTTTCTTATCACCAGACCGCATGAGTGAGTGTCTCTGTCTCGTATAGAGTCTTAGCATAATGCTGAGCGGTGGCCGTTTTGCGTGGATATGTCGCATACCCCCAAACTTTGTTATTTTTTTTTTGTGTGTTTATGTTATTTTTTATGGGTCATGTTTGCCGCAAATAAATGTTTTTCTTTCTTTCTTTTCATTTGTGGAAATCAAAATGTACAAGTTTTAGTAGAGCAAAATTATGAAAAAAAAAAACTTGAGAGGTGTCAAGGGACACCCGGATGGAACGAAGTTCTTAGGTTCCGGTACTTAGTTTCGAATGACGCTGTAGCGACTGACTTTTTCTTAACTTGCTATCGTTAAGCAAGTTAAAAAAACAGGTTCAAGCTATTTTCGACCTTATTGACATTTATGCAAACACCGGATTTTAATGAAGGAGCAATGTTAGCCAACGAGAATGTGAGATAAAACAAACTAAATTTTAAATGTCAATAAGGTCGAAAATCGCTTGAACCTGTTTTTTTTGACTTGCTTAACGATAGCAAGTTAAAAAAAAGGTTCAAGCGATTTTCGACCTTATTGACATTTATGCAAACACCGGATTTTAATGAAGGAGCAATGTTAGCCAACGAGAATGTGAGAAAAACAAACTAAATTTTAAATGTCAATAAGGTCGAAATTTTGTTTAAAATCATACTTGAGAAGGAACTTAATTCCTGACGGGGGTAAAACTTCAAAAATGATATCGAGTATTTTCTTAGGAATAGAATAACATTTTATTTGCATAGACTGCAGGTCTTCTTAGGAGGACTTACATAAATATGAGATTTTATAAAAATGTGATCCTGTTTCATCAATTTGAATTATTATAAATCAGTAATAAACCTAGCGATTTTCGACCTTATTGACATTTATGCAAACACCGGATTTTAATGAAGGAGCAATGTTAGCCAACGAGAATGTGAGAAAAAACAAACTAAATTTTAAATGTCAATAAGGTCGAAAATCGCTTGAACCTGTTTTTTTTGACTTGCTTAACGATAGCAAGTTAAAATTAAAGTTAAGTAAGTTAAGCAAGTCAAAAAAAACAGGTTCAAGCGATTTTCGACCTTATTGACATTTAAAATATAGTTTGTTTTTTCTCACATTCTCGTTGGCTAACATTGCTCCTTCATTAAAATCCGGTGTTTGCATAAATGTCAATAAGGTCGAAAATCGCTAGGTTTATTACTGATTTATAATAATTCAAATTGATGAAACAGGATCACATTTTTATAAAATCTCATATTTATGTAAGTCCTCCTAAGAAGACCTGCAGTCTATGCAAATAAAATGTTATTCTATTCCTAAGAAAATACTCGATATCATTTTTAAAGTTTTACCCCCGTCAGGAATTAAGTTCCTTCTCACGTATGATTTTAAACAAAATCGAAATTTCTATATGAATAAATGCTAAAATATGTCCAGTAAAAACTTAAAATATACGTAACATAAGTATCAATCTTTACAAAATATAATAATCAGCTTTGCATCCGCAAATCCCCTCTGGAATCGTAGGCAAAAATAGCGACCTGCGGGCGGCATGTCTGCGCCTCTGCATACTCTTTGATCGTCGTTTTAGTTCAGCGCGCCACCGCGCGCATTTTACGTTTTCGGGAGTAGAGCGTTTAGCTCCGCCCACATGCACAAGGTCAGCGAGCCCTCTATACACCTTAATTGGCAACTATTAACTTAGTCGCACTCTATATTCTTATTTTGTGTACATGCATGACTATTATTTTTCGGGTGAATTTGACTTTTAAGAGTAATGAAATTAAAAACTGATTACCAGACAATTATTGATTAAGATAGATTTGCAATACTTATGATTATTATATGCTTAATGTTACATGCCTTACGGTAGAATGTACCGGATCCAATTGTTTTTCTTTTTTACGCCATCAAAACGGTTTTTGTTACCTAAATTCTTTGCAAATAAATGATTTCTGATTCTGATTCAATAAATTAAAAAATAAAATGCTTTCGTACATATTCTAAGGAACTTAATGATCTATCTCGTTCTAATAAATACGTTAATTTTTTTTTAAAGATGGTACTAGTTTACTAGTGGACAGTATGGTCCACAGGCGTGGATTGCTTAAGGCATCAAGTCTTAATCCGGTATTAATAGTCAGCACTTACAGTTGCCATTTACAAGCTTCCACAAATTAAGGTATTTGCATCAACCCTTAGGGCTGGATCTAACTGCCTGAGGAAAGCTACTTAAAGTGTTAAAGTGTAGGTAGGAAAGACTCATGGCTATTAGACATTTACCCGTTAGTTTGGGTAAATTGTACCTTATTTGCAATAAATAGTTTTTCCTTCTTTTTAATTGCCTATAACGGTTACATTGCAAAACAATTTTAGCCTGTATATTGTACTTTGAAAGGTACGGGTTATTTTTTAAATTTTAATGTTTTTATGACATCCGCAGTTTCCGTTTTTTATCGCCAGTTACAAAAAATATGAAGCGTTGCTAAAATTGCCACCTTTAGGAATATTTTTACGATTAGAAAGTGTGTAAGGGCCTTTCTGTTGTTTTAAAAGGCGTTTATTTTATTTTTAGCATTTGTTTACATCTTGGGTCCCACACAAAACTGCAACACCTACTAAATGTATGGGACGGTTGACGTTTTTTTTTGCGATTACAATATTGGTACCATGGTGAAAGTTTTCAAATATTGATAGCCTGTATCAAGAAAGGAAGAAAGAAAATGCATTTATTTACGGCAAACATGACATAAAAAAGAACATAAACACACAAAAAAAAGTAACAAGTTGGCGGTAAACATGCGTCACATTCACGCAAAACGCCATCGCTCAGCATAATGCTAAGACCCTATACGAGAGCCCCAGCGCTGGTTTTCAGCGGCAGCCGGCGTTGACGTGATGACGTCAACTAGTGCAGCATAGAATTAGACATAAATATTGCAAACAACGATTGCGACTTATGATTACACACAAACAAAACAAAAACAGCAATCAAAACATGAAATCGTATCACACCCTTAAAGGACATCATTCATTTCGTACCCAAAAAAATAAAAAGCTGTCTTATGGGAAATGACATCTTGAGCATTTTTTACTATTACGACGAAAGTCTACCATTTACCCCTCGGTTGCTATTTGAGATTGAAAATGCCATATTTTAATAACAAGTTTAATAGTTAGTTTAGTCATAGAATAATTTCGAAGTAGCATCGTGTCTCCGACATATCACGTCGAAGTAAGATATTGTCGAAGTACAGCATGCCGGAGTACCTACAGTACGTCGAAATTGACTGATGTCGGAATACCATTGTTGATGAAGAAGCATGTCGTCGAAGTCGCATTGTTTCCTAGTTAAGTCATGTCGAAGAAACGCTTGTCGGAGTACAGTAGTGTCGGACTTAAGGTATTTCGAACTAAAGTACATATTGTCGAAATGAAGACGTGTCGGAGTTCCATGTTGTCGAAATAAAAACTTGTCGTATTAAGGTTTGTCGAAATTCAGTTGGTAAGTCGAAGCACTTGTAAGTACATATATAGTATGGCGATTAGGTTATCACATTAATTGAAACCACGTATTCTACATTACACAGTTAAAATAATTAATAACAATTAACATTCTAGCCGAGGGACTTTTTTTTTCGTTTGAGTGTTTAACAACATTAAAAACTTGATTTGTGATTATTTGGTACCATAAAGTTTGTGTTGAATTGTTGATACCATCGCCCCGCGCGTGTCTAGTGCATTATTATCAAGGGTGGTTTATGTCGTACCAAATTTTAAGCTTTAGTAAAATTTATTATTTAAACATACTGATAACGACTTGTGATAACCGCTGTACTATCTCATCTGCCTAGCCTTTTCCCAACTATGTCGGGGTCGGCTTCCAGTGTAACCCGATTTAGCTGAATACCAGTATTTTACATGGAGCGACTACCTATCTGACTTCCACAACCCAGTTACTGGGTAATACGATACCCCTTGGTAAGATTTTCGGGCTTCTGACTACCCGTAACAACTGTCAAAGATCCACAAATGACAGCCGGCACCAACGGTTTAACGTGCTTTCCGAGGCACGGAGTTGCCTCGGTATGTAAAGATGGTCACCCATCCACAGACTAACCGCGGCAAGCGTAGCTTAACCTGATCGATCGACCCGTGCAGCTGTTATTATTTAGCCACGAGCCCCTCCGATGTACTATTTTAATAATGTAATAATTTACCATATCTACTCTCAAACAGCATGTAAGTATTACAAAAGTGTGGACAAATTTTACTCATCTCTTGTTCTCAAGTTTACGACTTATATTTTTAGAACTCTTAACCACTCACCACGGCCTCTCTAACATATTTTTTTATTGTATATTGTACTTTTTACAACTAAAGATAAAATGTGGGTACTAAAACAAAAAATTAAACTTTGTCACGTACTAACAGGGAATATGACAACAACCCTTTACTCCAATTTAGTCAATTACCACGCTACTAAACAAACTAACAACAAAAATCTAAAATTGGATCGCTTCACCTAAAATTCAAGGACAATACTTTAAAACTATGTAATATATTTAATTGTTATGCAAACACAAAAATTACAATATGAATAAAATTAACCATTTTTCTTCTTTTTAGTTACCCAGTGCGTTTTTTATCAAACTTTGTCGGTGTTTTAACAATTTTTATTGCGGTCCGAAGGGATCATTTTTTATCCTTAATGGCGGACGCTATCTACGTTAAACACCACGACATATTTTTATAAAAGAATTTTGAAATGGTAGTTTGTAAATCCATCAATGTTTACAATCATTTTAAGATTTATTTCTTAGGATAAAAATATATATACTGACTGGATAAACTTATAATACTAAATAAACTAACAAACTATACAAAATTACATTATGATAACCTAATGTAACTGAAACTATAACTAAAATACCTACGGGGTCGAAAGGTTTTTCGGCATCGCTGTCGACTTGTAATGTACCCAAGAGACTGACAGCATTGCCACGTTCTATGGCAATACTTGGCCTCTGGCCTGGTCACTTCCCGTGTCCCAAGGCCTGGCTTTTACCTAGATAAAAAATAATGAATAATGAAAAAATATGGGCACGGGAAGTGTCAACCAGGCGTTTTAAGTATAGTTTGTCATGTCAGATATTCGGTACCTACTTTTTTGAGGTGATCTTTTGGATTTTCCATTTCAGTCAAAGAATATTAAAAAAAGACATTCAAGTCTAATCTAGATTATGAAACAAGGTTAGTTTTCTGAAAACACTTTGTAGATGTTTTAAATGAGAGCACCCTATGACATTGCTCAATAATATTTCAATTTATTAAATTTGCTATATTCTTATTTTGTATACATGCATGACTACTATTTTTCCGGTGAATTTGTCTTTTAAGAATATGATATTAAAAACTGATTACCTGACAATTATTGATTAAGATAGATTTGCAATACTTATGATTATTATAGTGCTTAATGTTGCATGCCTTACAGCAGAATATATTGGATCCAATTGTTTTTCTTTAATACGCCATCAAAACTATTTTTTTGTTACCTACATTCTTTGCAAATAAATGATTTCTAATTCGACGAAATGTGTTGTGTGTTGTTTTCGAGAAAAATCTGACAGAGCGTAGCAAATTATAGGAAAACCTAAATTGTAAACTATTTAACTGTACTTAAGTTTTTTTTTTATTGACGTGTGAGAGGAGGGGCCCCTAATCTAACACACGGGTCCAGTGCGGGTTGGTAGATGTAACATGTCTTCGAAATTTTGGTTCTAGGACATGCGGGTTTCCTCACGATGTTTTCCTTCACCGTTTTGAGAGCCGTGGTGACGAAATTATTTACACAAAGTAAAGTGTCTCTATAAATATATCTCTCTATAAACAATAGTTTGTTTGAAACCCAAAATCAAATATTTTATTAATATAAAGACGACAACCAAACCGTTATTTCATTAAAATGTATTTTTCACTAACATAATCAATGTATTGAAATCCATTTTTTGTTAGTGATTTAAAAATAATTCATGTATGTACAGTGCACTCCTAAAAGTTACTTCTCATTTTGCCACTTCAGCTGCGATGCCACATTATGATTTAAAATTCTAGTTTCAAATGTTCAAACTAATTCATCACCATTCACCTATGATAATAAAATATTGTTTACATAAAAAAAAAAAAAATTGTTTTCAAATAAAAAAAAAAGTTTTACAATATTTTTTAAATGTACCTTTTTTATTTTAAATGATAATGTAGCATCACAGCTGAAGTGAAAAAATGTCAACTAACTTTTGGAGAGCACTGCATGTTATTTTCGCATATTTTGACTTAACACTGAATAAGCTTATCCCCGGGCTCTTATTGGCTATTAGAAATTATAATTAATATATTCTTTCACGACATTTGCGTCGGTATTCAAATTCTTTCTCCGTTCGTTCAGAATTTTAGATTTTAGTGAAATTGCGTTTCGTTTCGCGGTTTGGTTTATAACCTTCGATTTAATTTCACAAAAAACGTTATATAGGTTATATTATATAGTTCAATGTGACTGCTATTTGTAGAAGAAAATACCGAGGGGGAAATGTATTTCCGTCGCATAAAACGTATAATTTCGAATTTAACGAGTAAACACACAGATTTGTATAGATAAAACTTCTACTAATAATTATAAGTAGGTACGTACGGTTCTGTTGCCTTACAAGACCGAAAGGTAAAGTACAAGTATCTAACAATTTTTTTTAATTTAAGTTTCCGCCATTTCTGGCAATTTCAAAAGTTTGCCCATTCGCGACAGGTACTCCCCCGGATGAACTCTTTAAAAAGAACATCATAATATTACTTACTGAAATTACTTCTGCTGAAATAAACAAACAAAAAATCACACCTTCCTCAACCGACGAAAAATATACAGAATAAACCATTCTTTCTATAAGCAGTAGGTATATAATATGAGACGGGAAAGAACAACGTGAACACGCAGTTTCACAGTTTCCGGTCGGCATAGCATAGTTGACATATCAACTTGGTTTTATTATTTTTGCAAAAGAACAGGGTAATACATAGGTGTACATACATAATATGTAATTCAATAAATATCTAACTCTTATGAAAGTTTCATTTTGTCAAATACAGGTAAGAAGTGTGTATATAATTTGATTTAAAGGAAATAAAAAAATAACGGATATGTTTTAGTATTACCTAAGTGGAAAAAATTAAATACATTTTCATGTTCATATATTTATTTGCATTCCATAATGTTGTAGAGGTTTTACAATGACTTAAAGCTAAGGTACAATTATGGATCCTGTAAGGCACAGCAAAAAGTCTAAAATTAATTATTAAAATAAAATACATTTAGGACACAACATACCTAATAGGTTAATTTATTTTGCATGCACCATTCCAGAAGACACCTTTTAGAGTAAAACATAAATACATAATTTAACGGAGCAGTATACTGGAATACCTACTTTAGTTCCTACTAAAGTTTAGGTCAATTTTCGCGGCTGAAATATTGGAAAAACAAATTCTACATTATTATTTTCTACTTTCCCAGTAGATAGAATACTGGCCGACTTGAATTTGAAATGTTCAGCAAGGAAAACAAATGAATCGTTGTGTTTCTTTCTTAATTTTGTTTTATAACGTTTCAAAGTAAATTTGGCCCACACCAACTAGTAATAATAATAACGTTACAGGTAACGTTATAGTTGTATTACATACTAAGAACTAGACTAAACTATACATTTTCGTCGGTTATTGTATCCGGTTCAGAATCATGTGCTGAATCCATGGTCACAGGTTGCACGTCGATGTCCCTGCCAACCTGTATCTCCTCCTGAATTTCAAACTAATTAATAACCTGTATCTTGGAAATCAGTGGTCTTCCTTGGTAAATTAGGTACTAATAATAAAAAAAAATAAAAAAAATAAAAAATACTTACAAATCACATACATGACACGTCCAAAATCAAATGACTTTGACATAAAAGGAGAGTCTAAACAAACAAAGAAAAAACTACGTTAAGATCGAAACTCTTTTAATCTCTTTAATGATTTTAGTGTAACGATAAAGTATGAGGAAAAGATTGCACGAAATGAAGATTACTCAGCATTCGTTGAATGCAAGTAGCAGATGGAGTACGCTAATACCATGGAACTACTTTCTAATTTCTACGTATTGTTTCGTCGGTGCGTTTGACCCCTGCTGGGATACTCAGAAAGGCTTAATTGATACAACTCAACGAAATATATGTTCAGGCAATGGCTAATTTATACGACATTAGCAACCCTCCTCTGCTTCAGAAAGTTTGTACGGCATCGAGGTTTCCTCAGTACCTACATGTAATCTAATCTATCTAAACTAATTAGTCTTTATTGTCCTACTGCAAGTCAAAGACCTCCGTATCCTTTTTCCACACGATTCTGTCTTTTGCTCGTACCAGCGAGTCCTTTCAGTAGGAGTCAAGCTCCCTGCCATCTGGGTCTCGAAACATGTAAGTTTAATATTAATGTAAATACACATAAACCTTTCGGAATAAATTCTCTAAATAATGGTGAAAACCGCAACAAAATCCATGGCGTAGATTCGAAGAACAACGCGGTCACACAGACAGTCACGAAAAGCGACTTTAATTTATAATATGTACCTACCTATACTATTGACGTATTATAGACAAAGTTTTTCAGTATAGGAATATAGAAGCAAGAATTTTAATTGAATAAATAAAATTATTATATGCAATATATAACGCAACTAACTGTTGACAATAATAATAATAAAATAATAATAATAATAATAATATCCCTGGACATTTCACACAGCACCATTTGTCCCAAGCTAAGCAACCTAATGCTTGTGTTATGGTAACAAGATGGCTGATAAACTACTTATATACATTTTTTTTTTTTTGTAAATACATACATATTATAGATAGAAAAACACCCAGACTCGGAACAAATACATGTAGGTCATACAAATATTTGTTCCGTGCGGGAATTAAGTGTTGATTATTAGATGCTTGCTGTATTATAGTTTATCGCAAAAATTTTCATAATGATTTGATAGGTAGGTGTATAAAATAATTATTATAATAGCTTGTTATGTACATACGTCACCACTCACCATGATCACCCAAGACATTTTACCAAGCATCTCAGACTTGCACAGTGCACACAAAACAATTATTTAACCAAAAATATGGCTTAGCAGTAAAACCCTTTAACTCAAAAACGATTACTACAAAATATAACCCTCCAAATGCGTTAGTTTTATACTGCACTGTAAAATTTATTTCTCCAAACACCACTATGCAGTATAAAATTTGGCCACGGTACCGTTTGCACCCTTTCTCCTTGATTTACGATTTTATTGCCAACCCTGTTCTTTTACAAGGGTTAGCACCGTTACTTTATGAAAAGGTTTAATTATAATATTCATAGGCCAAGTAACTTTTTTGTTTTTCTCCGGTCGTGTGACAATGCTTGGCTACCGAGGTCTATTGTCAATTGTCAATTGTTTTTGTTAAAACCTGTGACTGGCTGGTCGGTCCAAATCTTTGTTATTTAACTGTTTCTAGTGCTACTGTGAGAGATAGTTTGATTTACTTGAAGACCGTTTGAAAGTTTAAGAAGGTTCGACCAGAATAGATTAAAACATTTTTTTTTAAAAGGTTTGTATAAACTTAGAGAAGTAAACATCATTTATCAATAGAGTTTACAGTATGAATTAATTTTGAACATTGAAGAGACAAGATGTATTTAACCACAAATAAAAGCGTTGTGCTCCAACTATCGTAAATCCAGAAGGTCTTAAAACGATGTTATTTACAATAATTTAAAGGTGATATGGACTACAACTACAAGGACTACAAGAAGACATTGCTAGTCAAGATCAATCTACCTAGCCTTGTTGGCTTCCAGTCTAACCGGGTGCAGCTGAATACCAGTATTTTACATGGAGCGATTGCCCATCCGACCTCCACAACCTAGTTGCTAAGTAACACGATACCCCTTGGTAAGACTGGTTGTCAGACTTTTGGGCTTGATAGTCATTTTAAGGCTGATTTTTCAATCATCTGATAACTTTATTCGAGGAACAATTTTGAAATTTGGATAGTCATTTCATTAAAAAAAACTGTCAAATGTCAATTTTATTCCTCGAATAAAAGTTATCTGGCGATGGAAAAATCAGCTCTTAGTCAACTTAAGTCCATAAGGATTTATTTTTCCGACGCCAGACCATTTTATCCGAGGAATAATTTTGAATGTTTGACAGTTCTTCCACACAAAATGTGTCAGACGTCAGCCTAACATTTATATTAATATTGAATACCGAACTTCAATAAACCGTAATTTACAGGAATAGGTTTTGATATAGGTAAATGGAAACCTCGAATTTATTATTAAAATGAGTTAATTACACATCATTTAGCTTTCAATTTGTAGCTGTTAACTCGGAAAAACTACATTAATAATTCATTATTTGAAGTTAACATTATTTAAACAGTTAAATTGCTAGGGGAAAATAATTTGATTGTCGCATTTAATACATTATTGGAAATAATCTACTGGTATAATATATAAGTATTTTGCGTAGGTACTTGGCAAGCCAATAACTTTTCAACCAACTTGAATCAACCTGAAATTGGTCGTTTCTGGAAAAAATCCGTGAGAATAATTTAAGTAGGCAAATTTTTCGTTTCGCCAAAATGGCAGTTGCAGGTTTTTGACGACCTATGAAAAATTACGTAAATACATTTGATCCACCAATGCTTAATAAACAGATTTCACGAATGACTTACATACGCGTCTAGCCTTTTCCCAACTATGTTGGGGTCGGCTTCCAGTCTAACCGGATGCAGCGGAATACCAGTATTTTACATGAAGCGACTGCCTATCTGACCTCTACAACCCAGTTACCGAGTATACTATACCCCTTTACCCCTTGGTAAGACTAGTTTTCTGACTTTCGGGTTTCTGACTACCCGTAACGACTGTCAAAGGTCCTCGAAAGACAGCCGGGTCCAACGGCTTAACGTGCTTTCCGAGGCACGGGGGTCACCCATCCACAGACCAACCGCGGCAAGCGTTGCTTAACCTGATCGATCGACCTGTGCGGCTGTTATTATTTAGCCTCGGAAACTTACTTACGTGTAATTGTGTAAAATGTTTGTATGTGTTATATTCTAGTAAAACATTAATTATTAGACCACAATGAATTTATACAATAGTGTTAGTAATGAAAACTTAAAACGTTAGTATCCAAATAGTACAACACGATACATGTGACTTAAGTAAGCCATATTACTTACTAGCAGCGCCCCGTGGTTTCACCCACATAAGTTTCGAGCCCGTGGGAATCACGGAATAAAAATTATCCTATGTGTTAATACTGGTTATAACTTATCTATGTGCCAGATTCCATCCAAATAAATGCAGTAGTTTTTGCGTGAAAGAGTAACAAACATTCATCCATCCATCCATACAAACTTTCACGTTTAGGTATAATATTAGTAGGATTAATAGAAAGTCACACGTATCGTATACTATTTTATAGGTCGTGTTCTAAACCGGCACTTAAGTCACGCTTTTTTCTGTAAAAATGGACTACGTAAGTCACACAAAAACGTGACTAAGGTAAGTGCGAGTTTAGGGCACACGGTGCTATAATAATTATTTCATGCTAGGTAAAGTCTGGAGTCGAACTTCATACTATCCGCGTAGTACATACGTACTCGTAGACGTATGAAGCCCGATATTACCCTTACCTTATTAATAAGAGGAATAACAGCGAAGTAATATGGGATATTTCGACACACATGCAGTCATATTATAAAGAAATTACGTGACTCACCGTGTTGCAGCTTAATAGTATTTGTCACTAAAATATTTTCACACTATGTGACAACAAAGCCTACCCGACGGAATGGCCTGTTAACCCGACCAAATGACAAATTTTCGACCACAACAATTGTCTATAAACCACCCATTATTCTAAAACATATCTTATGCGAAAGAAGTATAGTTTGAAATCGTCTGAGATAAGTATTACAGTCAGCATTTGAAAAAGAAATGCAACGTCATCAACTCTAGGGAACTGTCGCCAAAACAAAAAACCCAAGTACAGTTTTACAAACATTCCCGTTCATTATATTTTTGTTTAATTTACAATGCTGCGGGCCCACTGTGCCAACGGTATCTCAAACAACACCGCTTTAGAACAGTGGTCTAAACGGCGCTCGTGGTAGAAAAAAAGTTTTTTGTAAATTTTTTCGTAAAACAACGAGTGTCTTTGGAAACTTTTATTGCATGAAGTTTTAACGGTGGCCATTTCTGAAAATTCTATTGACTTTTTGAATATCATTATCCTTTATTTAAAGTAGCCGGGAGCGTTATATCATAACACGCCGAACTGTCACAAAGAATGTCTCCGTCAATGACAATGGATGCAGAATATGAATTAGAAAAAGACAATAAATAATATTATTTTGGTCACACCATTTTTACTTGGGAAAAATGCGTGGGTTTATATGATGTATGATCTCTGAGGAAACTCTCTTTCTAGACTCTACTCTGATAACTTGCATCGGAATTGAACAATATACAATTATTTATGATATAATAATTATTTATTAATGTAATGTAACGAATGGTAATTGAAAGTAATGTAATGTGTGTGACAAAGTATATATTATGGATGAAAAATCATTATTATTGTACTGTGATTAATGTTAATTGAAAATGAATGTAATGTTAATTGTAAATTCATGTAATTATAAATTGATTTTGCATACCATTAAAACGGTGAGACATGAAGCACTATGCAATTATGAATACCTTTATAACATACCATGTTTCTGGCAAATATATATAATAAAAATCGGTTTTCAAGCTTACTAGTAAGTACTTTACTAAATATTTACTACTACTACATTTTTTTTCATGCACAAAGGTCCACTTGAAGGACTAAGTGAGGAAACTAAACCCGTAACATAAAACATAGGACTACTAATTTTTTTTATCTTTTCATTACGGACGCTTTTAACGTTCTGCACCGTTCTCACATGCATTTTAACATGAATGATGTAACCAATGCTTTGTAACTATATTATTTTGATTTATAAGAGTGTCTGTGGAGTTTCTTGCCCGTTCTTTTCTATAGGTACCTACTACGCTTTGGAATGGACAATTAGCTTTATCTTGCTGACTGATCGACCCCTTGATTCAAAAGTGCCTTTAATTGGTTTATTTGAAATAAAGAGTTTGAGTTTGACCACATACTGGTACCTTACCTACTGGTATTAAAAAATAAAAAAATAAAACCCCTACGAACAATCGTAGCACGCTACAGAATAATCGGTTCTTGTAGTAGTCTTTTAAAAAGTAACATTTTGATTTCACCAGTACTTACTTAGAACCTAGCTTTAAAGTTTTTAGAAAATAATAAAATGTTGTTTTTTATAATTAACAATTATTTTATTATTTATATATAAATAAAATCAATTTTATTCATCGATTTTATTTAACTTTAAACTTACACTGAATTTAACGTAACTAATTTGAGTGGTTTGTTAATTATCTCATTGAATAGGGAGATAGTTTTTTTATTATGGTTGTATTTGTCGTCTATGATAATTTATTTATTTATTATGGTACACCAACTACTTCTATATACATAATGTATATCGTAAGTACCACAATAGTCTCGGTCTTATACGGTCGCTAATTATACTCGTAGGTTTACCAGCAATCTCAGAAATAAGTGATCGCATATAATAATAACAAAACTAAAGGCCAGAACTTAAAAAATATGGATAAATTCTTCTTACAAAAAGTAAAATAGAAAGACGAACAACATTGCAATTTCCTGGCGGATCACAAAATTGCTTCAGATTTCATCGGTCACACAACATTTTTTCCCGCGGCAAAATTTCTAATTGTTTTGTAAGGAAGAAAGACAGAAAATACGTTTATTTGCGGTACACATGAGGCAAAAAAAGGACATAAAACACAAAAAAAAAGAAATTGTTGGGGGAAACATGCGTCACATACACGCAAAACGGCTATCGCTCAGCATTATGCTGCGAGATAGAGCCCCAGCGCTTTCAGCGACAGCCGGCGCCGATGTAATGACGTCGTCCGGTGCAGTAAACAATTATTAAGACGTTTGACATTTTCTTATAAGAGTGTCATCAGAAATAATATAATTTCTAACTAGACTTCAATTTTCTTATATCCCAAAAAATATGCACATGTTTCGAAAAATCTAGAACAAACCAATTTATTTCGAAAAATCTTAGAAAACCAGATTAAACAAATTAGAAAATAACAACGATAAGACGCGCTTCGCGAAACGCCGAAAGCATTAAGCACTACAAGCGACATATACTTAGGTATATAAGTCGAAGTCTTTACCAATCATTACCATAGGTGAGTACCAAACGAGATCTGAATACCAACATGGTTCAAGGAACGGTCATTTCGGTTTAATACAAGTAAATTATGACATTACTGACTTCGAAATGATCCGTTGCGTAAGCGCGGGGCATTTATTTGAATATTTATTTTAGAACAGTTGCGTTTGGCGTGATTTTCTTTTTGGTTTTTACATAGATTGAGGTTGTTGAAAAGAGTATTTATACATATGTTGCTCAGGATTTTAACCTAAGAATATTATAATGATTATTTTTTAAGTTGGGAAAATTGATTTTAAAGCGACGCGTTTGTAATATAAAGCTTTCGTGCATTTGAATCTAAATAAATAATCGAAATAAGTAGCTTATATCAGTGGGACAAGCGATAGATCGGTGTAATACGCAAGAGATCTAATTAAAATTAATAAATTTTTTCCACTGTTGAATTAGATATAACATTTAAAATAGTAGCTTATTTATAGTGTTGTAATCAGAAACTCGTAAAGACGAATTTGTTACAGGTATGGATTCAAGCCTGCCTTAATTTTTTCTTTTTAGGTAACTGTCACACATGATTAAAAAATCGAACCCAATATAAATAAATAAATAAATAAATATCCCTGGACATTTCACACAGCACCATTTGTCCCAAGCTAAGCAACCTAATGCTTGTGTTATGGTAACAAGTTGGCTGATAAACTACTTATATACAATTTTTTTTTGTAAATACATACATATTATAGATAGAAAAACACCCAGACTCGGAACAAATACATGTAGGTAATACAAACGACGGTCGGTCGGTCGGTCGTCGGTTTTCACGACGGAATCTTTTAATTGTCTCCCGTTCTTACTATGCTCTATAATAATTGGAGTAAAAGATTTACGAGATATTTTGAGGAGGCCTGCGTCCGAGCAGTGGGAACGTTACATGCTGATTATCCTTATTCTACGTAATTAGTATATTATTATCGAGAAAACAAACAATCAATCAATCAATGAATAACAAACATTATGGGAAATCTTCGTCGAAACAGGAAAATGACGCCGGTTTTTAGATGATGTGTCTTAGATTGGGTAACATTACATAGATAAATTAAATAATTAGTGCATATATGCTATGATTCACTTAATTTATTTACACTTTTTATGACTTAACAAGAAAATGTTGAGGAAAAGTAGAGAAAAGTTATGGTATGGGCCACTGGGCAGATCATAAAAGTCAAAGGAAATCCATGTAACTGAATGAGTCATTCAGTCATAGGGGCTTATGGCTAAATAACAGTCGCACGGGTCGATCTTCAAAGTTAAGCAGCACTTGCCGAGGTCGATTCGTGGATGGGTGACCATTTATTACGTATCGAGATTCAAGACTCCTCCGTGCATCGGAAAGTTAAGCCGTTGGTCCCAGCTCTCATTTGTAGATTTTTGACAGTCGTCACATGTGCACCAGTCTTACCAAGTGATATCATGTTATCGAGGGTGTGTGTGTGTGTGTGTGTAAGGGGTGTGTGTTGGAGGTCAGACAGGCAGTCGCTTCATGTAAAATACTGGTATTCAGCTGCACCCCGTTAAACTGGAAGCCGATGCCAACATGGATGGGATAAGGCAGGCAGATTGATTTAGATGCCGAACGAAGTTTTCCGATCTGCACGAGCAGAATGAAAGCTGAATATTGTGTAGTAATATTACTTCAGGTCGGCATTGTTGTTCAACAAATATTGCTGAACCGAATGTGGCGAACCGAACATGTGTGTAGCATCTCTCGGACACAAAATAGGGTGATTTTCATCATTCTACTACCATTATCCCAATTTATTTGTGGTCGGCGTCTTTGACTTCCAGTACTTCTGTATTAGTCGTCATCTCAGTAGTCACGCCGTTTATAGCCATACTAGCTGCGCCCCGCGGTTTCACCCGCATAGGTTTCGATTCCGTGGGAATATCGAGATATAAAGTATCCTATGTGTTAATCCTGGTTATAAACTATCTGCGTGCCAAATTTCATCCTAATCCGTTCAGTAATTTTTGCTTGAAAGAGTAACAAACATCCATCCATCCATCCATATAAACTTTCGGATTTATGATATTAGCAGGATCATCTTTTAACACAGTCTATCCCATGGTTTCTTTGGGCTTCTCCTACCTCTTATAGCTACTACTTACATTCATACTCAAAACTTTCCTCACGACATTTTCCTCATTCCTCCATATCACATGCCCATACCATACCATGACAACCGATTTCCACACAACTTTTCAGCTAGCGGTGCCACTTTCAGATTTGGTCTTATGTACTCATTTCTTGTTATTTTTTCTTTAACTTTCATAAGTACCAGTAAATGTTAACAAAACAAAAACAAAAAAATGCACATATCCTAAACATAAATCAACATCCGAGACGTGTAATTGTGGTTTCTTCCGCTGCGCCCACGCCTCTATGGCTGTGCGAATATTATAAATAAAACATGCTACCTAACTAATGCCCATGCGTCAGTGGACAACTTTCAGTCAAATTATTATCTACGAGCTGTACCCCGCGGTTTTGCCTAGGGCTTATTTAACAAAAAGAAGGCGACAGGTGACCGGCGACAATCTGACATTTTTTTTTTCATAGCAGAAACAGTACCTTGACAAAATTTAATAATTATGTAATTTTATTACAGTGTTTTCAGTTGTCACGTAGCATGATCACTTAGTCTTGGAATTTCCCTACGTGATCAAATACGCGACGAAGAAATTAAGAGATCCATAGGAGAACGTAACCGACATATCCTGAAAATTTGCCAAACTTAAGAGGCAGTGGGCAGCCACATTGCTCACAGAACAGAGGGGCGGTTTAAAAACGTTCACCGTCTGATTTCAGTCTCAATCTGTCAAAAATTTCTCTAATTTACCTACATTTTTGACATTTAACATGCCGCTGAAATGAAATTGCGACTTAATTTTTCTACATTTTAAAATATAGAAAATGACGAAAAGGATCCTATCTTTGGGACCACTCTAACCAGTTTCTGCCCCCATAAGTAACTTACATGGCCTGCCCTCATAACACGAAGTCAAATCTGATGAAGAATATACGCATTCCACATTTTTCGACAAATCTTTTTATGTTCAGGCCGCTCGTTTATGGAATGCATTACCAGCAGTGCGATTCTGTAACCATCTTACCGAGAACACTTAGGTGAAGTGAGCGTGGAGTGAGCTGTCATTCCAACTAATGCTAGGGATTAACACTATTGACACTGTAAGCTCACTTCACCTAAGTTTTCACGGTGATATTTTTACAGAACAGATCGGCAGTTCAAATAAAACGCGCGCAGATATTTAAGCGACTCGTGAAGGAACATTACTTGTTGTTGTGATCTTGTTTTCGTAGCTGCATTAATATACTCGTATAGTCGTCATTTATTTTCGTAATTTATACAGGGTGACAGGGAATCTCGACGTATTCCTTGAAATGGGTTATACTAGGGGTCATTAGCAACAAATTAAGTCCAGTGACCTAGGGGTAAAAACTGGGTGGTTAAAAATAAAAAATAAATGCTATTATAGACCTTTTATTTCTGAGATTATGTAAGTTTTGCAAGCATTTAAAAAAAAATGATCACTCATTTTTCAACCTTTAGATAAGTATCAATTAAATGTTTGGAGTGGAGTAGTTTTTTCTCATAACTTAATTGTTTTTGGTAACAAGTCAGAAAATTTCAAAAAAATCGAAGAACCGACACAGCTCGATAACCATCCAGTTTTGAACCCTAGTTAACTGGACTAAAGTCGCTAATGACCTCTAGTACCTAGACCTAGTACCTAGGTCTAGACCTTTCAAGGAATACGTCGAATTTCCCTGTCACCCTGTATGTATATTTAGTATGTATTTATTTATGTATCTATGATACAGCATATATATATATATTTATGTATCTATTATAGTATATTATTTTGCATCACTGAACACCACATTTTTTATATCCACGCAATCACTATCCATTCCAAGGTTGCCTGGAAGAGATCGCAGAAAGCGCCGCCGCCCTTTGTATGTTTTGTATTAATAATCGTATTTTCTTGTTCTGTATTTTCTGGTTTACAATAAAGTATATATAAATAAATAAGAATATAAGATCAAAATCTATCAATCTTGGTAAATATATTCGTGATTCATGCAACTTCCGATCACACACACGGGGGTCATTGACACCTGAAAATCGTACGTTTGACTAGCTGCCTGCTAACAAAAGTAAAATTGGTATTTCAGTTCTACGAAAGATGACTTCGCAGATTTCTGTTTTTATAGGGATCATGCCGTGATAGCCATTGGGCTATCACCTCGTGTATGAGAGACACACGAGGTGATTCACGAGGTGTGGGTTAAAATCCGGGTAAATACCAATATGAGTTTTTCAATACATTAGATATGTATTGAAAAACTTACTGAGTTTATCTTAATTGTTACTGACATCTGCGAAGGAAAATATCGTGAGGAAACCTGTGATTTATAGAACAGACGCCAGCACATCATGTCAAATTTCTAGATTTTTCTACTTTATCGCTACAGCATTAGGTTCAAGGTTGATTGGGAACATTTGACAGTTTCGGGTAGCTTGATGTTCTAGCGTCTGTATCTAAATTAATCTAAAGACAAGGGCTTTTATTTCATCTACTTTTGAGCTGCAATTTAATAACATTACGATGGCAATCAATATAAGTATTAATATAAGAAAGCAAGATGTTGCATGGTGCAGGGGCCAGCACATCGAGCTACTACAATCTGTCAAATTTCTTTAATAGATTTTCAACTTTATCGCTAAAGCATTAGGTTCAAGGTTGATTGGGAAAATTGACAGTTTCGGGTAGCTTAACCTGCTGACTATACTATCCTCTTTCAAAATTATTCAGTTTTCAATATATCTCATGCTGGGACAACCTTGTCTAGTCCAGCCAGAAGAAGTGTTGGTTTTGTGTCCCTCTATCTAAACATATATTCCTCTGTATAAGTCTGAATTCGCCAACCCGTCTTCAGCAAGCGTGGTTATAAATGTTCGTGCCTTTTCTGTACGAGACGAGTCCAGAAGGCCAATCCTCGTAATTTAAAACGTTCAAAATAACGTTCAAAATCTAGTCGTAGTCTCATCTCGGCGACAAAGAAACGTCAAAAACTTTTCAAAATGTAGTGAAATTAGAGGTATTTTTGACAGATTGAGACTGAGATCAGACTGAGAACATTCTTAAAATTACGAGAATTGCCCCTCTAAACTCTACAGTGGGACAGTAATAGGCGGGTATTATTGCAGACATCATCATCAAGTGATATAGGTAGGAATCCAGGTAGATTATCTAGAACGTTCTATATGGACCACTGATTCGTTTTGGACCACTAAAATTATTACAGAAAGTTCCCCTAGAGATAGTATATTCTTCTTAGCGTGTTGACTGAATAGTGTTCATTTCCAACCTTTATGTTACATACATACATATTTGTAGGTATGAGGAACAGGGTGTAAAGTTCACTCATACTCCTCCTCCAAAAGGGAGGATCCTCCGACCAGACGGGTGTTGTGTCTGGCGGGCAATTGCCCAACGATTGATTTCGTGATATTGTATCTATGCTAATTGCGCGGTAAACTCTGCTTGCGAGATGCAGGATTTTGCGTGACGTCAGTACGACGCGTTGTTCGCATGTGGCGTTGTAGATACCGCTACACATAAACGCACGCCATCTTCCCATAGGGGTAGGCAGAAACTACAGAAAGCCACCTACTACGATCCTTACCTTACGTACTCATTTTGCTTCGTTTACGTTCATACATACATAGGTCATACACGCACGCCGGTTGTGAGCACTACGCACTACACTACCTGACATTTCTGAAGAACATTTACCAATAAAGTCACTATATGTCCTTCTAGAACGTCCCCTACCAGCGTTTCCACTCACATCTGCCCTGTGAATCTAATCTAATTTTCAGCAAATTAGAGCAAAGGCCTTCCTAAGCCAATATCCCATAACACAGGCCAGGCTAAGCCAATATCATACTTAATGTTAGCAGAACTACACTTGCGAGCACAAACTAATCGGATTAACAGGATGAAAAATGGGTGCCAAGGTACGATTAGCTTTTCCGAAAAGGTACTTGTAGATAACCTAACATCACGCCTGTATTTCCCGAAGAGCAGAGCAGAGGTAAGGCTGTGGTGGCCCACCAGGCCCGGGTCGACGGCGCGTTGTGTTCCTCGCGCGCCTCAAAGAGATGTCAGCACGAACTGACGGGGTCCGCTAGGGCCATATGCCTGCCAATGCCGCGGGTTGTTCGAAAGAGATACCGTGGCCCCTGGCACAGGCAAAAGAAGGAACACGGGTGGGTTTTAGTCAGTAAAAATCTTACAGGCATTTCCGCTCCGCCCAGAGCGGGAGAAGTCATATGATGATTTCCCACCCAAAAAAAAAGGCTGTGGTGGCCCAGTGGTATCGGCCCCAACTTGGAGTTGGAAGTCGTGAGTTCAAACCCGGGCAGGCACTTTACTTTGTGTATCTAATTTCATCACCACCGCTCTCAACACGGGGAAGGAAAACATCCTAGAACCAAAAATTCTAAGATATGTGACATCCACTAACCCGCACTGCGCCCGCGTGGTAGATTATGGCCCATTCCCTCACATAGAGAGGAGGCCTCTGTGTCCCAGTAGTGAGAACATTATTATAGGCTGATTATGCTTATTCCCCGAGGGGTTAGGCAGAAGTGCATCTATAGTAGGTACACCCACATTTTGCCAGGTATGTTTAAGGCTATAACAAGGTTTATCTAGGGTACATAACTCACAATTTGTTTTCCTTACGTGTGCCAACGGAACCCTAAGCCTCCGCTGTACGTCCGTCCGTCTGTCAGTAGGCTTTATCTCATGAGCCGTAATAGGTGCAGCAGTAGGTAGCAGTTGAAATTTAAAAATTTAAAATTCACAGAGCGTGTATTTCTATCACCACTATAACAAAAATGAAAGGGTGTCTCCATACAAGAAACGTGTTTTTTTCGACGTATTTTTTCCTTGTGGTACCGAACCCTTCGTGTGCTAGTCCGACTCGCACTTGGCCGGTTTTTAGAGATTGATTGTGTTTTATTTGTCGCATTTGGGTTTCAAAACCGACAGTGCATAGGAGGAAGTGGTAGGTTGATAACCTATTGACTGTGACTAAAGAGTCATACACCTCACAATCTGTCGACAGCCAGCGAGATGGCTCCTAAGATAATGGCGAAGAAATAAATTGCATAATATAAATAATCGTAAGTATTATGTACGAAAACAAAAGAGTTTGTGTGATTTTATACATCGTGAGGAACAGACGCTCGACAGGGATGTTTGGAAGTAAAAAGGGGAGGCTTTGCCCAGCTTTGGGACACAATATAGGCTAGCGAAACCATAAATGATTATTTATTTATTTATACCTACTTTACTGTACACTACAAAAATACATAACAAAGAAATACATCAAACACTGGAAAATATACAATGGGCAGGCTATCGCTTTCCGCGATCTATTCCAAAAAAAATATATACCTACCTAAGTATTAAAAAATATTATACATCTAGGTAGAATTTAAATATTTTCATAAAATATCTTAATGATTGAAATATTATAGTAATTACGTTTAAATAGAGATGGGAGTAGGTACACAAGGCTAGTTTTGGTGATAAAATTTTCGTTATGGTTACATGAACATTAATAATGATCCGTCCGTGTATGAATTTAATAGGTAAATACTATCGCCAAAATCTATATCTGACCACCGTAAGGACTATTCCTGCTTGCAGCGCATATTATTAGTGGACCTAAAAAAGATCCTCTTTTGTTTTACTTACGGACGCAGCTGTGGTCATCATGTGCACGGGATTATGTTTTCAAAAAGGTCAGATATAGGTTTTGGCGATAGTATCTAGTGTGACGATCTGAAAACGTTTGCAGGACCAACATGGCCAGAGATTCCACATAACAAGGAGCTTTGGAAGAAAACGTTTGTCTCTGTCCTACTGTTCTGGACAAAGGCCTCCCCCAAATCCCTCCAGGAACTGTTGTCTCGCGCCACCTCAAACCAGACCTGAAGGTGGACGGCGCCGCCGCCGCCGAGGTCGGCCCAGAAAGAGATGGCGAGAGGACCTGGACGCTTACCACAAGGAACACAATATAGGCTAATAAAAAAGTTCGGTTCATTTGGTATAAATATAGTGTTTCAATTAATCCAAGAATTATAAATTTCAAGGCAAACCATTAAAAATAATAAAAATACAGGAAGAAAGTTTCAAAATTTTATTCCAAAGTAAATCCTAAGAGTAAAATAAATCTAAAATATATGTATCTAAATATATATATAATCTATAATATATCTCACGGGCGTATCTTATCAATGCGTGTGATTCCCGATACCATGCGTTGCGCGGTCATTGACCGCTGATATTTCGCTGACCACTGCTTCGGAATCCATAGACAATGCAGAACGTTAACGACTTGTATTGGCGATGGTTGGGGGTCAACGGACTGCCGTAGCAACCGCCGAAATGTGCATCTAACGAGATGTTTGCATATACTAGGTAACTATAGTAACACAGTATCAAATAAAGCGTTCGTTTTTGAAGAATATGGTCGAAAACTTAGACATATCTTAGTTACATCTCTTTCTATCAGGGATTAGGATAGGCTGGGATTTACAGGAAGTATTAAATGCTTTGTATTGTCGTATATACGTAGTGAAAACTTTAACCGTATAGTTCGGAAGTGCCCGAAGGACCTGAACACACGAACCTCCGCCGGCTCGGTACCGGGTCCCATCGGACCCAAGAATGACGTATGTCGACACCCTTGAATGATTATGTAAATATTAATTATGCTACCCATCAACTCTTATGAAAGTGCGTTAATTAAAGTACTCGAAAAGCTAGAAAGCGA
Organism: Apamea crenata; assembly: GCA_949629185.1. Classification (NCBI taxonomy): domain Eukaryota; kingdom Metazoa; phylum Arthropoda; class Insecta; order Lepidoptera; family Noctuidae; genus Apamea; species Apamea crenata. The sequence continues at coordinate 5,365,944 of OX451375.1, forward strand.
TGAAGCGGACTTCCTGACTGAAATATTTCTGTGACATTCTTGATAGAATTCTCATATCCGTCAGAGCTTATGGACGTTGCTATTACAGCTTCCTTCTGACCCATGGTAAACGGATGAATGTTTGTATTGTGTGTGTTGTACAGACGCCAGCACATCAAGCTACTACAATCTGTCAAATTTCTTTAGTAGACGTTCAACTTTATCGCTGAAGCAATAAGGTTTAAGGTTGATTGGGAAAATTTGACAGTTTCGGGTAGCTTGACCTGCTGGCGTTTTACAGGGTGGCAGGGACATCAACGCGCAACCTGTTACCATGGATTCAGAAGGTGATAGGTGATGCAGGATGCCAAACCGGTCGGTTATAAAAAAAAATTGCTGTTTCATAGAAAATTTCAAAACCTACCACGTCGAAATGTATGGAACAGCATTTTTTTTAATAACCACATAAAATTTTCAATATACTCGTAAAGGGTTTTGAAAGAAAAAGAATGAAAATACATTTATTTGCGGCAAACATGACGCATAAAAAAAAGTACAAACAGTCAAAAAAAAAAAAAGTGGAATCATCAGGGTTTCAGAATCATGTAGGTACTGAAACCCTGGTAACAGGTTGCACGTTGACTTTCCTGCATACTGTTTTGTATGCTGTCCATATTGTTACATTTTTAAAGAGAAAATTATATTTTGAACAGAATATCACCTAGTTTCGCTGAGCAAAATATTAAATACAATCAAAATCATTGATTAGCATAAAATGTGGTAGACACAAAAGATGTTACGTACAAGAAATTCAATGCAAAGACACATGCCATCAAACGTGTGCAAACGCTTGCTAAGCAAGAACACCATTTAAAAACGCACCGTCATTTCTACGTCAACTATCAACAATCCCAATTATCAAGGTCCTATTACATACAACAGACATTCCAATGTACCTGATGAAAATATAAACATATGAATCAGAAAACGTATGTATGGATGCCAATTTGTAATGACACTTACATATTGAGTGCTTTGATTTTATTATTTCAATCAATCAATCAACTCAGTCCATTGCAGTCCACTGGTGGACATAGGCCTCTCCTAGGCTGCGCCACAACACCTTGTGTGCCACCCACCAACACCCAGCCACCTTCAAATTCGTCAAATTACGAAAGACAGTTTAGACGTGATTAAAAACATGGCTAGGTACTAAAAATACGTCAATTTACGTCATGCGCAGACTAATTTGACAGGACTAAAGTAATATTTATCTTCTGTCCTTTTCTTAATGAAATATAAAGAAAAAGACGCACTGAACTTAAATTTAATTTAGTTTGTGAACAAGGGAATCGGCGCCATTGTCTCGTTGAACCCCAAACGGCTCGAGCATATAAGTTCCAATAAGATTGGAATATTTGCGCCGTCCGCACCTGCAACAGCCATCCCCAGGTAGGATTCCTGCAACAGCCAACCCCAGGTAAGATTGCATTTTTCTATGAAACATCTGACTTATTTTTTGATAATTAATGAAAATTTTCTACGCTAGGGACTTTAGAATCATGTGCTGAATTCATGGTTACAGTTTGCGCGTCGATGACCCTGCCACCCTAATATTACTACAGACAATACTATGATTCCGCATCATTGAACGAGAGATTCAAGGAAAAACCTGAGTCAGCCATTAATCCGTAGATTTGTAACTTTCTGTAGTTGTAGTCCGTAACTTTCGCAATACGCAAACGTTAACAAAATCTTACTTTCGTAAGTCTTCGGTCATGTTGAATGAGTCATTCGTGACGTCAAAATCAGAGTAAATAGGCTATGTTGAAGCCGACGACGTCGTGGACGTGGCCAAGTTTTGGGCCAACAAAATCCTGTATAAAGTCGTGCCAGCGATATGAAGAAAAAGGCTGACCGAAAAGGGAAAACTGAAGGCTTAGGAAGGGGTGGCGGGGCTTTCAGCTTGTAGAGTGGGAAATTCATACTATAATTATTATAAATACGTCAGTAACACTTTAAATGAGATGAAAAGGTGGTGCGGCTTAATGTAGTGACAAAGATTTAAAACAGTATGCTAACTATGCTTTGGTCATGTTAGGAGGATGAGTGAAAGGTGACTAACAAAATGTACAAGGCAGTTGTGAGTAAACTCCGGGAGGGGACGGACTAGGACATATAGTGATGTTCTTCAAAAAGGTCAGGTGCACGTGCGTAGTGCTCGTTACCGGCGTGATTGTATGACTAGAGGTATGAGCGTAAGCGAAAGGAATATGTAAGGATCATGTATTCTATAGTTTCCGCGCTTCACCACGCAGGCCTAGAGCGGGTTGGATTATGTCACACATTTCTTTTAATTTTTGGTTGATGAATTTTTGGTGATGGATTTTATAGTGGTGATGAATGATGTTACTTACACACATTAAAGCGTTTTTTTTTTTTGGGATGGGAAATCATCGAATGACCCCTCCCGCACCGAACCAAATAGTAACTTCGTAGCAGGAAACGGCCGAACAATCGGGCCGATACTACTTCGGAGTAGACCCCCTTTTTTTTTTTTTTTTTTTGGATGGGAAATCATCAAATGACCCCTCCCGCTGTGGGTGGAGCGGAAGGGAGTGTCAGACTCTTACTGACTAAAACCCACCCGTGTTCCTTCCTTAGCCCTTTCTGTTCCAGGGCAGCGGTTACCCTTTCGGACGATCCCGCCGCCACAGTAAAGCGTTTGCCTGGGTTCAAACCTACGACGTACAACTCTTAAGACGGTGCGGTTACTTATGGGCCACCACTGCTTTGACTACCACATACTACTACCAAATTGGGTTGCGAACAGAAGGATCATGATGATCTTACAACATACGTTACTACGATTCTGATTCATTGCACTGTAGCGGTATCGTAAGTTGTAGTCAGTAACTTTCGAAATACGCTAACGTAAACAAAATCTTACTTTCGTAAGTCTGTGATAATGTTCGTGAGTCATTCGTGACGTCGAAAGTTCGAGATGGGAGCTGTGACGACACATTGTTGGCTGGCAACGAGAGCATTGCCAGGGTAAACTGTATGGAACCCTAAAAACGATCAATTTGTTAACACGGAAAGCGTTTACATAGTCCTCTTCACCGTCTCCGGCGACAGCGACCCCGACTACTTCCCTTTCCTTTCGAGAGCTCTCTGCCCCGGCTCCGAGGTATCTAGAGCCTCCTTCTCTTGGTTTCCATCGGAGTAATTCCTATCCGGCGTTCCTAGTCGCGGGGGTGGGCGCCACCTGTCGTAGTAGGCCAGGGTAGGCTGGTGGTGAAGTTCGGATAGGGACCCAGTTCTACGGAAAGCGTATTTCAATACCCAAACGCTTACAGTTCGTTTCGTTTCTAATCTAAGTAACTAGCCTGTATTGTCCCACTACAGAGGCTTCCCTCCCCCGTGTCCACACAATTCGGTCTCTCAATTCAATCAGTTCAATTCTGTATTCTGTGTTCTGTCGTTTCGTTAACAGAACAAAAGTTCTAAAAGCTTTTTAACTATTTGTTTTCCCTTTCGGTAACCTTGAAAAAAGGATTTTCTTTCCAGTTATTGAATAGTAATGTATAGTAATGAATTGTGTTCATAACAATAACATCTCCAGAATCATACCTGCTTCACGGGAAACCCTCCCAATGAGTCAGCCTTGTGTTATGTATCAAGAGCTGTTTCATAACAAACGCGCGCGCAACATAATATAAACATCCTCGTTTTTATCATAACTTCTGCATATAGTCATGCTTTTAGTGTTTATTTATTATCGTTTTTAATGAACGTCAGCTAACATATAGGTACGGTCACCAAACGAGATAAGTTACCCGGGTCGTCGGATATAGTTGAAGTTTAGTAAGAAACCGATGGATGTTTTCGGATAAAATTTAATTTAATGAATACAAAACCAACAGTTCATTTATCAAGTTAAATTTCATTCAAAAACATTAATCGGTTTCTTACTAAACTTCAACTATATCCGACGAACCTGGTTACTTATCTCTTTTGCTGACTGTACATAACAAAACATCATGCCTGTAATCCGCGAAAGGTTAGGTAGAGGAGAGGCACGCCCACATATCACCAGTTAAGTTTAAGTCCCATTGTTGAATGTTCTCAATTTACAGTGTTAATAGGTATGGAACAACAAAAAAAAATATTGAAAAACCAACTTCCCTATCCCATTTATAAAATCAAGCAGCAGCCCTGATTTCCCGCCGAAAATTTACAATTTCAAAGTTACGCACTGCATCTTATAGCCAGCCAGTGCCTTCCGTCGACTGTTACATTTCGATACGGATTTCCTTTTTCAAATTCTTGTAATTTTATCATAAGAAAGTTTGGAATCGAGAACTAATCTTTTTTTAGGTTAACTTTTTTCAATGGTCTTTGGCCTCAATGGACTTTGACTCATTTTTGACAGTTAAAAGTTGGTGGAGGGCGGGCAGGCGGTTAGGCGGCGGGTGCGGGTGCTTGGTGGTGGTTTTTGGTAGTTGGTGGGTTAGTGGTGGTGGGTGGTTAGTTAGTTAAGTTTGATTAACAAAATTTAAATATAACAATTATATATAAAAAGTTTTATTCCGATTTTAACTAGGAATAATAATATGATTAATTGGCGATCTGCCAAACTACAAGAAATGGATAAATAATTATGTAGTATATCCTATTTCAAATACGTCATGCGGCCTTTTTGCTGCTACAAGGAAAGGAACCTATTTAAAAGAAAACGACATTTGCAGTTAATGTGTTTTGTAAACACGGTCATTTCACGTCATAGTGACGTTCATGGTTTTATGAACTTTATGAACAAGTACATAACTATTGTTATGGTTTTGACACACATTGACGGGTATTTTATGCTACACTGACCTATTTTCCTTGTTTTTGTCAAATAATAACAAGAATGAAAACCTCGCATGAATTATTTTTCAGTAATTACCAAAAAATACACTGGTGAAATGTGTGTGTACAGACGCCAGCACATCAAGCTACCCGAAACTGTCAAATTTTCCCAATCAACCTTGAACCTAATGCTTTAGCGATAACGTTGAAAATGTATTAAAGAAATTTGACAGATTGTAGTAGCTTGATGTGCTGGCGTCTGAACACCTTTGCCTAACCCTTTGGGGAGTGCGGGCGAGCTATTATGTATACATGTATCTGTACAAAAAAATACTAAATAGGTAAAATCTGTTTTTTTTTTATTTAACTACCTACATTTGCTTACATAAAATATGACAGCTTAGTCATCTAATAAGAGCTTTTAAGTAGCACGAAAGCGAACCTTCGTGGACTGAAATAAAATGGTGTCTGAAACCTTTCAGAAATACATAGTTTTTCTTAAAAAGATGTTCGAAATGTTTTCTAACAAAATCCGCATTGGTCTTTTTAAAGACCAATACCTAATATGTATTTTATTTACTTACAGAAGAATATTAGGGAAACTTTTTTTTTTGTTTAGCCTGTAGGTACTGTCTCAGTGCTGGGAAAGGCCTACCCCAAGTCCTTCCAGGAACTCCTTTCCCGCGCTTCCTCGAACCAGCCCTGGCTTGTGGCTAAGTAATAACAGCCGCACGGGTCGATCGATCAGGTTAAGCTACGCTTGCCGCGGTTGGTCCGTGGATGGGTGACCATTTTCACATACCAAGTCCCCTCCGTGCCTCGGAAAGCACGTTAAGCCGTTGGTCCCGGCTGTCATTCGTGGATCTTTGACAGTCGTTACGGGTCGTCAGTAGCCCGAAAGTCTGACAACCAGTCTTACCAAGGGGTATCGTATTACCCAGTAACTGGGTTGTGGAGGTCAGATAGGCAGTCGCTTCATGTAAAATACTGGTATTCAGCTGCATCCGGTTAGACTGGAAGCCGACCCCAACATAGTTGGGAAAAGGCTAGGCAGATGATGACTTCGGAGTAGACCCCCAGAGCTGCCAAGAACCAATCTTTATCAAAAGAGTACAGCTCATCATTTTTTATTTGTCAAAAACAACAGAACAAGTAAATCTAAACTCGTAAGACGGGTAAAGTAACCCAAATATCGAAATTCACTCCGTGAAAAAAACCAGCTGTCATTAGCATCATTCATCATAATACCTACATGGCGTGATACCGTATACCATCATCATTTAAAATCCAGGTCACCCCTCCGTCACAAAGAGAGTTCGCCGAAGTTCAAATGGATCTTTCTAGATTTCCCACCAGCAACTGACGACCACCGGTGGTCGCCAATCTGGTCGTTGACCAGTCTCTCGACCCAGATTTTGTACACACACTAAGGTCTTGACGCACACACAGCACGTTCCGAATATTCTGACAGTATTAAATTTTGAGTGTCACTGTGAAGGAGTGTGTCTAACTTGGACCAATTAAGTGTCTTAAAACCGTTTTCTAGATACTTGGTCTTGACTGTCAAATAATGATTTAAAACTGCCAGATTTGGGACTTGTATCAAGATATCCACCCTTTCCTCAAAGGGTTAGAGGTGTACTTAAAGAACACCCATATTCAGCCAGATATGTTTAAGTCCTATGTAATACAGACTGATACTGAGAAATTCCTGGTGGAAAACATCCAATAACAATTTGCTTAACGTCCCGTTGAACCCAGGACCAGGATTTGGGACAAATCTTGACGGGCTTTGGGACCTACCTCCTGGGAAGAACCGCAACTTTAGGCTCAATTTACACTGCTGCGGAACGAAGTGGAAGCGAGCTTTCGTAGATACATAGCAAAATTAACTTTATGTCAATTGTCTAACGTAAAAACTAGATACGAGCTTATTACTGCTTGAGTTCCCGAGAATGCGCGATAATTCTCCAGAAGATGCGCGACCTGTGCGTATTTGTGTATCAAATATGTGCGTTACACTTTTGACATAAAGTTCATTATGCTTTGTACAACAAAAAATCTCTTTCACTCTGTTCCGGGGCAGTGTAAATTGAGCCTCTGTCTTGCGGATGAAAATGGTGGTTCTCGGAGATGTTGCTGTTGCAGCCATCCTTACAGAATTTCAGTTTATCTTGTAGATGTGTGGTGGAAGAAAAATGTCAAAGATAAATGATGCAAGGAGTATGCATACTATGCATTCTAAAAGTTTTCAAGCTAAATATCATAAGACATTTATGGCGAGAAAATTGGTATCATTCTGAACCAAAAATAGATAAAATATTCGCTAAGTAGTGGCAGCAATGGTGGCCCAGTGGTAACGGCCCCGACTTACGAGCTGTTGGTCGTGGGTTCGAACCCAGACAGGCGTTTTACTTAGTCTAAATAATTTCATCACCACTGCTCTCAAAGTGGTAAACGAAAACATCGTGAGGAGCTTGTCCTAGAAGCAAAAATTCGAAGACATGTGACATCCATCAACACGTACTGGGCCCGCGTGGTGGATTACAGCCCACTCCCTCTCGAAGAGAAGAGGCCTGTGTTCCAGCAGTGGGAGGCTGATTATGATTATGATGATGATGATGGCGCGTAAATATGACCATCGGAAAATTCAAACCCATGATGTTATCTCTAATCTAATGATCAAGTAGTAATTACATCGACACAAAATCAAACCCATTGCTCATAATTTGTACATCTAGACAAAGCCCGAAGCTTTCGCCGCGTCAAATAGTCGATTCCCTAACTTTCTACGAGTTCAGAAGTTCCGATGAAAGTAGTCTCACACTTGTCCAGTCGCGAACAGAGGTCGCGATACACTGGCAAATCGGGCGATGGCCGAATAGATGCTTCGAAATTTAAAATGTAGTTTTTTTTATTATTTCCTTTTTTTCTGCTTTAGTTTAGTTGTAAGCACGTAAGAAGTTTAAATGCCTATTTTTTGCCTACAGGTCAACGGAAAGATAATCGTCCGTGCTTTAGAAAAACATAATTTTCATGTTCGAAATTAGAAACGCGGTTGGTTTGTTTTTACTATTTTGTTGTGAAAGCTATGATTGTTTTTGAACGAGGCCTACATTTTACGAACGTCTCGAACAATTGAGTGCTATCGTATTTATAGTAAAACTATTTGCGATAAAAAGCTGAATATATAAAAAGGAAGGAAAACAAACATTTTCACACGCTTGTAAGAAAAACTTCGGACGAAAATCGTGACGTGATTTCGAACTAGACATGAATCACGAATACCTGCAAAAAGAAATGAATTATACATAATATATTATGACGCACAATTAATTAAGTAACTACAAGTATTTAAACAAGTGTAAGTATTATGATTTATTTGAGGAAAAGCCGCAGTCAAACACTTGGGGTGTTTGACTGCGGCTTCTCCTAGACAGTTTAATAGTAATACTTACTTAGTTTTTAGACACACCCACTAATTTATTAAACGTTTTTATTTAAATTATAAGTCTATATTTTTAAAACCTGAGTTCCTATTTCAATGTGATTCGAGTACAATAGAATCGTAATCAAATAAAACGATTCATAGTCCCTGAACTTGTACCTTTTATAATGATGTGCATAAATTATTCAGATTGGTAACATTCCTACGTGAAAATTAAGTATGGAACCTCATTTCGAACGTTTTTGAATGTCGAGCAAATTCGGCCAGTAATGATAGCACTGTAATCGCTCCGCGATGAGTCAACGCCCGGTGAAATGACTGCGAGGTTCGTTCACCTTTCACCCAATTTGCCTAAATACACACCGACCGAGAATAGTTGGCATTGTATCGCGACCAATGCCATATAATAAGTGTGTGCACTTCAAATTGTCAGCATAAAATCTGTAGTACGATATGTCGAGGAGTGCTTATATTTTTTTGTCTGAAGAAATTTTCCTTAGTTTTTGTGCACTATGAGTGTCAGAGAGTGACGTTTAACAAGGCGTAATTGTTGTCTATAGCATGAAGGTGCGCAAAAAATCTTTTGTATTTATAAGCCGAGTCTTATCCAAGTAAATGATACTCATTTTAAATCCATGTGAATGTGTTTTTTGTATCAAAACATTTAGCTGGTTCAAACCCATTTTTGCGACGACGTGCGAAAAATCGCGGTGAATTACATGAATCTGTAATGTTCCCTGAATGTTTGAAACACTTTGAATTAAGAACGTCGTGACGCGCGTAAATCAGGGGCAGTGTCGACGAATTATAAATTGGCTATGTTTAGATAACCTGGAAAAATTTGGTATATCAAACAATATATTTGACTAGATAATGTAGCTAAAGATAAACAAAATTGTCCAGTATGTTTGCTACGCTTGTAGAACAAAAACCATTGCTCTGTTCTTGGATAATCGCGTCATACGGCGATGTTTTCGTATTATTGGGAAATATTACGTTTATGAATGAGCGTGTACCACGTAACGGAGTCGCGGGCGCACGTCACGTCGCCACCGATCAATAAACGGCGCCTTTATCGTAACGGCGATCCCATCTTGCACAGCATTTTAATGCCGCATAAAACCTAACTGTCTGTCCAAAATAAATACCAGCAAAATGTGAAGGTAGGTCGGCAAACGGTATCCGACAATGAACTCCGAAAGTGGAACAACGACCGCCCAATTTGGCATTTGGTCTCGTGGTGAAAAAAAAATATCGCCACCGGCAGTACCAGGGTAAAATGAACTAGAGAAAGGTTGAATTTCGAGTGTTCGAATGTGTGCGTGTGTGCACACTGGTTGCGTCTGTGTGCGTCATTGTAGTCTCGTAGTAGAAAGCTCAGTGAGCGTTTGTTTACGTTCGCTATTTCAAAAAAGAGTGAAACGTCGAAACGATGAACTGTCAATTATTTGTAGGTAGGTACTTGTAGAATGTAGGTCGATTAGAATGTTTCGTTCACTAATGCGTGGCGAGCACGCCATGTTATTTGTGAAGATAGTTTGTAGTAAAAGGGAGTACGAATAGACATGGGGGAAATTGAAAATGTGTGTCGATGAATATGGAAAACATCATAGGTACAAACTACTACGGTGTAGTCTAAGTACCAGAGGGGCAATTCTCGTAATTTTAAACCTTTAAAATCTAGTCCCAGTCTCATCTCGGCGACAAACAAACGTCAAAAACTTGTCAATATGTAGGGAAATAAGAGGCATTTTTGACAGATTGAGACTGAGATCAGACTGTGAACGTTCTTCAAATTACGAGAATTGCCGCACTGGTGTAATTGAAACTCGTAATAGGAATGAAGAATCACAAGGCCTATTCTCGTAATTTAAAATGTCAAAATCTAGTCGCAGTCTCATTTCGGCGATAAACAAATCTCAAAAACTTGCCAAAAATTAAATTAGAGATATTTTAATTACTGGTATAATAGGAATGAAGAATCATGATCTGCTGAATGAAAAATACCAGAACGGTCTGAAATAGATCTCGGAGGGGCTATCGTGACTAATTAATAACAATCGTAAGCGTCGATCGAAGGTTACGCTTGACGAGGAGGTCTGTGGATGGGTGACCATCCATTACATGTTAAGACCCCTGCGTGCCTTGGAAAGCATGTTAAGCCGTTAGTCAAGCCTGTCATTTGTAGATCTTTGACTGTCGACCCCAACCCTAACATATTTGGGATCAGACTGGAATTAAAACATAATAATAACCAGCAGGGGATCCGATCTTCAAAAGAACCCTGCTATGCATCCGGTGGCAGAAAATTGCTTATTACGTAGACGAGTGAAAAACCCTGCCAAGCCTACCTTCCTTCATTCAGTCAGTAGTGTCCAAAGATGGCGATACCGAATCGCTTTCAAATCTATCAAATATACAACTTCCAAAAGTTTTTCCCAATCTAAAGTACATACTAATTCCGTGCCGATATCTAATTTTCGTCCGGAGTACAGGCACAAGCGCATCCTGTCAACTCCGTCACCTTCGAAATTCAAACCTGGCCTTTACAGTGACAAGCCCATTTTATTCGAATTCATACTTAGAACTGTATTGTCAGTTTTCCGGCTTCCTTCCTGTTGAATTATCATAGCGGCATTCAAAGACTCATCATCGAATTAATACATACATTATTTATCTTTATCCTTATGTAACGTTACGTTATATTAGTCACTAGGTGTACACGATTTTCCTTCTTAGTGACGTAGATTATTTTAATTTGCTTGGCGATAATCGTATACAATTTACCTCAACTTTTAAATTAATGTTCCATATATTATTGTGCATTATGTCCGGCCGGATGATCACGTTTCTGAACTCAGTTTTCCTCGTTTTAAACACGTAAAAGTCTTATCTCAGAATTTTCACGTGTTTTTAGTTACTAGGTTCATTTATAAGAATCCTTTGAGACGGCAACTCTTCTTGCACGCTTTCCGCCGCTGGACATCTTGGCGGATATGGACGCTAGGGTCTATAACCGAATCCGTGTCATCCGCCAAAGTGGTGGTGGTGTGCCAGGCATCACTGTTATTCGGCTGAGGCGGCAGGAACTGCGACAGGCGCTCGAGCGGTGGCGTGAGCGGCTGCAACAGCCGCAATATTCGCATAAGCGCGTTGTCGAAGCCGTTCTACCGCACTTCGAAGCCTGGCTGAAAAGAGAGGAGCGCATTTCTTATAGGCTAACTCAGGTGCTGACCGGACATGGTTGCTTCGGTGAGTACCTGAACGAGCTTGGGCGTGAGGCCACGGCAAATTGCACCATTGTGGAAGCGACCTAGATTCTGCACAGCACACGCTCGAGGGTGCCCTGCGTGGCCCTCTGAGCGGCAGGTTTTGGTCGCCAGGATCGGGCGAGACCTGTCTCTGCCAGCACTAGTGAGGGCTATATGCTGTCGGAGAGAGAAAACTGGAGGGAAGTTGCCTCCTTCTGTGAGACCGTGATGGTCCAGAAGCCCGCGATGTCGCAATTTCAGGTCAGTGATAATCAATGTCAAATAATCAATCGACACTCTTGCGCCATCCCATGTTCCTAGCACGGTGGGCTGTGCTGGAGCGGCTGCTGCTGGTGAAATATTCCAACCTAATTGGGAGTTATATGTTCCAGCCGTTTGGGGTTGAAACACTAGGGCCATGGGGTCCAAGTGCCCACTTGGTTTTTCGAGATATCGCCAAGCGGTTAGTCGACTCTTCACATGAGCATCGCCACAGAACAGATACATTTTATCTGTTCTGTGAGCATCGCCATACAACGTGGCAATGCTGCCAGCCTTTTAGGCACTGTTCCTGTTGACAGCGATGCGGACGAATTTTTTGATACCCTATGATTATTTTGCTTATTTTTTCACATGTACATAATTATCATTATTTTAAATGTTAGCTTATAAATAAAATATAATATATTAATCATGTCAAAGTCTTTTAAATAATGTAGGGTAAATAAAGTATTTTTGACAGATTGAGACTGAAATCAGACTGTGAACTTACATAACTGAACGTTCTTAAAATTACGAGAATTGAACCTCTGTTATCATCATCAACCATGTTGAAAATGTGACTCCCAGTATAACTTGTTAATAATACCTACACAGGATTAAAGACTACAGGAGTTATTTTTCAGATAATCCCCACAATCGTTGACGCATGACCCATATCCATAAAGATATTAAAGCTCTTTTATCTAACAGGATAAATTAATTTTATTACGTATATGGTTATAATAAATTAAATAACCTAACGAAGATACGTAACAAAACGTTAGATATTAGTCACAGTTTTACGTACGAAGAAACTGAATTATAGGAAAAGATTTAGGGAAAAGATACAACAGTATGGTTTACTACTACGTAAGTAGTTACAACTATATTATAACTTCGTATTTTTCTGACATCACTAGCCTTCGTGGAACATGAGTCTTGGTTTCTATTGCTTATGACACCAATCAACGAAATTATGCAAACGAATTTTGGTGAAAAAGGAAAATACAATGTTTCCAGTAGCTTTTTAATAGGTAAACAATGTAATATCATGCATAGAAGAAAAAAAACTGGAAGAAAATTAATTTAGCTTTATTTTGACTGACTAAAATCCCAAAGTAGAGTTTTCAATAAAATGCGAACAATCTCAACAACAATGTAAATATTTCAACCGATTCCAAAAAGAAATACGTACAAAAAAACTAACACTCTTCTATCAAAGTACCAGGGACGCAGAGCCCGTTAGGAGGTCACCCGAAATATACGCACACTAACACGCACGCATTTTATTTGAATGCGCAACACGTGACGTACACATGCGTACCAAATAATCGGTATCGTAGAACGAAAGTCGTGGCCGCCGGAGAATTTGGTCGGCGTTGGTAGACAGAGGTATATCCTCTGTCAGCACGTGAAATTATGCAAAAAATAATAATTTTAATGTTGGACAATCCGGAAAATCAAGGCCTTTTCAGAAAATATTATTTTGTGTTTTTTATTGCTAAATGGGCCTGCCTGCTCCTGACCTCGATCACGCCTGATGGAAAGCGATAGATGAGGTCTATGATGGAACGAGCGTGCCCAAAGATGCCTGTTCACTCTTGCTTTGAAGACAGGCGGGTTAAATGTGGGAGGGAACACGTTTCAGCAGATTGAAGCATTAATTCCTTTGCTAGTTTTATTTAGCGAAAATATTGCATATCCCATTTTCCATGGCGTATAAAAAAATCTTTTATCGACGAGAAATTAATTTCATAAATTCTTTGCAATTGTAGGTAGGTAATATCATTGTAACGATTTTTTTTTTTGTTTTTATTATCATTTTGTTGCAAAAACTAACTAACCAACTGATCATTATTATCTTAATAATTTGTAATAAAACTAAAGCAAAACTTTGTCTAGAAATACCTACAACAAACAACTTAGTCGCATATGCGGGCTCTAGCGCTACGGTGAGAAAACAGGCACGCATGCGTGGGAAAAAGTAAGATGGCCGCCAGACGTTTTTCTTCACGACTCTGATTCCAGAACGAAGGCAATAAAACAACCTGGGAGTTGCTGTCAGAAAGTTGTTTACTAAAGTTTTTTTAATGTTTTTGTTTGGCAACTAGTTATTTTTTTTTCTTTATATTGTTGTTTATTACTTTGCTAAAGTTAAAAAAAAAACGAATGTGGTAAAGCAAAGTTGTTTTAGCACTTTCTGTTACATATGACGTGCATATGCATTTCGTGCCTACCTTTGCCACAATAATGGTTAAAATACTTTTGCGACCATAATTTACATTTATAACCACAGCTTTCCATGGAAATATTAATATACTTACCTGAAGGCCAATTCTCGTAATTCAAAACGTTCAAAATCGAGTTGCAGTGTCATCTCGGCGACAAACAAATGTCAAAAACTTGTCAAAATGTAGGGAAAAGCCTAACCCTTCGGGGAAACAAAGCGTGATGCTATGTTACACCAGATTGAACAAAAGCCACGGCTTAATCAGCCTATACTATGATGTTATTTTAAAAACAATGAGGGGTTTGTGGCTAAGAAATAACAGCCGCACGGTTCGATCGATCAGGTTAAGCTACGCTTGTCGCAGTTGGTCCGTGGATGGGTGACCATTTTTACATACCAAGGCCCCGGAGTTACCAGTGCTGCCACAACCACAAGAATCTGATGAAGGGCCATCGACAGAAGCGACGGTAGCGCCGTTTATTTGCGGGCACATTGCAGCACCCCAATTGCGTAACACACAATCGGAATCTGAATCATTTTGAAGCAAATTGCTAATCCATTGCTTCATAAGTTCGAAAAATTTGTCTGCTCAACACGTAAATAACGCAATGAATGTTGTTGAACTGTCAAAATGAAACCGATTCCGATTGGTAAATGTCACATCTCTTCAAATGTTTGCTTCTAGGACATGCCGGCTTCCTCACGATGTTTTCCTGCACCGTTTTGAGAGCAGTGCACTGCATGTCTTTATAGTTATTCTTGGCAATGTTTTTGCTGTGCTTGCTTTTGTTTTCTATGCAATCCGGATGACGGTCTGCAACGCTAGGGGATAGCGATCGCAATGCATGCATTAGTTGTTCGTGCTTGTATTCCAGCTCTAGGTGTGCTATGCTAGTTATAATAATTTTCTTGTTGTAAGTAGTGGTGTCTTCTTACGACTGTTTTAAATGCTTTAAAATTCTACCCCTTTTAATTTGCCCTTTTATGTTAAAGACTTTTCGTTACGTTTCTTTAAGTAATAAAACAATTGGTGTAATAATAATTATGTAATTAAATGTTTATGGTTGTTGACGATTCTTTTTACAAGAAATGGAGGATTTCCAATTCACATAAGGGCTTTGGACCAATAGATCTATCATACTAACCCTGGGATCTAAGTATCAATATCTTTTAAACCGACCACATCTCATCGTCATACGTCCCTCGGTGGGAAAAAGCTGCCTAGCTTTTCCCCACCACACCCGAGGAGCGATTCTCGTAATTTTAAGAACGTTCACAGTCCGATCTCAATCTCAATCTGTCAAAAAAACCTCAAATTTCCCTACATTTTGACAAATGTTTGACATTTGTTTGTCGCTGAGATGAGACTGCGACTAGATTTTGAACAATTTTAAATTACGAGAATTGGCCTTCTGATCTAATTTTAAAATATTATTATTTCTTTTTGACGTTTAAAAGTGATTTTTTTTTACCAATATTCAAAAATAAATATCATTTATTATTCAATGTTTCATAATTTACGCAAGCAATAGGTAACATCTCATACCAAGACAAGTTATGCAAAACAAAATACCATACTACACTGTCCATACAGCACGCACCTTATCAATTAGCTACTGATAACAATCAACAAATGAATATTCAAAAGAGTGAATGATAAAAAGTGCCCCATCTGGTAATAATGCCGGAATGAACACGCTGTAAACAAATGAGATGCTTTCACGTCTGCATACTTAATTAGTTTATCTCACTTGTACTGGTTTGCGTACATATTTAACTAGTTTTGCCCGTGACTTTGTATTAATTATTCATATCTTTGTAGAATATTTCGTATTAATCTTCGTTAAAAACGTTTTCCAATACCTACATTAAATTTTACCGCATTGCTGCATTTTACAGCATTATGTTATCTCAATTACGTCGAAATACTTGTGAATCCCTTTACACTTATAATACCCTGGTAAAAGTAGTTACTTAATGGCCGAACATAATTAATTTTCTATCCAAACAAACACTCCTCTATTATCTTATCTAAATAATGCCCAATCAACTGTAACTGAAAATTATCAAGAATTTGATAACGACTTATCACTATTTCTAATTATGATTGTTTGAAAGAATCTTTCAACGTTTATGCGTTCCTGGTACATTAAATAAATTATGTAAATGTAATTAATTGTTATTAAATACTTTATTTACTTGTTATTTAATACTAGTAATTATTTATCTTATCATCATTGTTTATTTGTGTTATAAATAAGGTGGAGCGGCTAAATGTTAGCTTGGCTGCAATATGTTTATATATTTTTCCAATCAACTCAGCCTATCGCAGTCCACTACTGGACATAGATAGGCCTCTCCCAGACTGCGCCACAACACCCTGTCCTCTGCCTTCCGCATCCAGTCCTCCCCCAGCCACATTCGTTAGGACGTCCGTCCATCTAGCTGGGGGGCGTCCCAAACTACGCTTGCACTCCAGAGGGGAATTCTCGTAATTTTAAGAACGTTCACAGTCTGATCTCAGTCTCAATCTGTCAAAAATACCTCTATTTCCCTACATTTTGACAAGTTTTTGACATTTGTTTGTCGCCGAGATGAGACTGCGACTAGATTTTGAACGTTTTAAATTACGAGAATTGGCCTTCTGGACTCGTCTGCTTTGCTGGACAAAGGCCTCCCCCAAGCACCGCCACTGCGACCGGTTCTGTGATTCCTGCCATCCAGCGGATTCCTGCAGCCTTCACAAGGACATCGGTCCACCTTATGGGAACCACCTTCCAACGCGGTCGCCACTCCAGAACCTTTCGGCCCCATCGACCATTTGTTCTGCGAGCAATGCGCCCTGCCCACTGCCTATGTCGGTAACCTTGGTTCTCCTGCGGATCTCTTCATTTCTGATTTGATCACGTAGGGCAACTCCAAGCATAGCTCATAAAAATGTGGGTGCACCTATTTGGTATAGATCTATTTTGCATACCTCTGCTTTACCCTTCTTACCGTAAAATCTGAAATAAGTACTAAACACATATCTGTGACCGACCAGCAATTGGTACATTATTTCTTTTTATTTTCGGTGGCAGGAGTTTGCTCGAAACCGAGAGAGGTGGCGCACCTCAATCCACAAAGCAACTGAATGCTTTGAAACAAATCGTCTTGAAGACCTAGACAATAAGCGCCAAATACGCAAAAGCCGCCCAAAGCCTTCCTATGCATACACAACCAACGATGCTGATCAGCTCTTCTGTATACGGTGTGACCGGGTTTTCAAGACCAAATTTGGTTTTGCTAGTCATCAGAGAGCTCACGAAAGGAAAGAGAAGTAGTCGGGGTCGCTGTCGCCGGATACGGTGAAGAGGACTACATTATTTCTAATTAATGATAATAACAAGTACCATTACATTGCTAATGACCTATGATGCCCTAGTAACAAATTAATTATAATTATATTTATTATTGCAATCAATTAATTATACCAGCTAATTATCTATCTGCTTACAATCTTAGTACCTACTTATCAATACTTCATAATATAGTGATCAATATATTGTCCGCGCCATTTTTATTTTTTGCAGATACAAATATACGGGAATTCGTTGCTAGGAAGTTTGTTGCGCCGCTTCTTCTTCCCAGCGAAAGCACTAGGAAGTTGTGAAGGGCGCGCGTTTTGGGGGACTGTCTTATGTAATTTTGACGTTCGAAAAAAGCTGATTCTCTACCTAATTTGAACAAATAACTTTTGATTTTGATTTTTGCAAATTATGCGACGTAATTCTGGCCTGATGTGTTGTATAGGCATTAAAAAAAAGCATTGTTGGCGCGTAAGTATGCGGAGATACCTAGTTTTTATTGTTCTCGGGAGCCGAGTAAGTAAACTTAAAAATGGGAATAAACCAGGAGCAGCTGCAGCGTCAATGGTACATTTTTTTACTTAAGAAAAACAGATTTGGTTACCACCCCGAACTGTAATAGGTATATTATAAGTATAATTAGTTTTTTTTCCATAAAATCGCTAAAAACGTTTCAATACAAGCATTTATGACATTGATGACCAGATCTGGAATTGTAGTGCATTATCAAAACATATTCGTTTTTTTACAATTATAAACCAAACGACCATTTTAAATGATAAATTGGTAACTTTTTTATAAGTCTAAGACGTTACAATACAGTGTATAACCGGAGTTACTGACATAGCTTGCAGAGTAAGCAAACTGAACTCTGGCAGTGGGCTGGCCATATCCATGTCGAAGAACCGATGGCCGGTGGAGCAGATGAGTCCAGGAGTGGAGACCGCGTATCGGCAAGCGTAATGTGGGACGCACCCCAGCTAGATTGACGGACGGCTTTGACAGACTGGATGCGGAAGGTGGCGAATGTCCAGCAGTGGACTGCAATATGCTGAGTTGATGGACAAAACTGTGGGCCAAAAAAAAACTATCTCCTTTACGTGGGTAGATTTTCAGCAGGTGTGTGCCCCTGCGGTTATTAAATCGTATGTGGTTACCATTATCAGTGGCATTCGCTAATTGCAGAGCCCTCCCTACCCTCGATTTCCTGTAACTTCGAACGAGTACGTTCAGTTTAATTTAGTTAATTTGAATTTGATAACGTTTTCCTTAGTACCAACAGACTGCATTGACCCTAACATAGAATTAATTACGGTTAGGAACTGGCTTCAAATATTAATTTATTAATAACGGATGGGGAAGATGATTTCCAGGAATTTCACCGCGATACGGAAAATGTCATGTGGTACTAGGCAGCCAGGCCATTTTAATAAGGATCGGTCGTGGGAGCCAAGGCCACGAAAACCCGAAAAACCCATCGTTACTTAAGAATATGTTGTACGACGCAAATACTCCAATCTTTGGAACTTATATGTTCAAGCCGTTTAGGATTGAAACACTAGGGCCATGGGGTCCGAGTGCCCACTTAGTATTTCAAGACATCGCCAAGCAGTTGGATGCCCTTTGATTATTTCCCCTCCTTTTCATATACTTGTACATATTGTAATTATTATTTTAAGTTTTTTTTTTAAATGTTGTTATATTGTTTTTGGTATACTGGCGTGTGCTACCTGACATATGGTACATAGTTAAATTGAATGTCTTGTGTGTCCCAATGGGCTAGATCAACGAGGCAGTACATATGATTTTATTTTTAATTGTATTTTTGGGTAGTCAATGTAAGTTAGATATATACGTGTATCTTTGTGGTAGTAACATTGCATTGGCGTTATAGCTTTTAAGGCGTTACTACGAAATTTTGAATAAATAAATAAAAAAATATCTATTAATGTATAGTCATATCGTTATTCACTCGGTTATTTTCTATCACAAAATTGTTAATATCTGTACTACTGTAGTAGGTATAGTAATTTTAATACGGATAGGTACTTCATCTTTAAATATTTACTTTATACTAAATATTGTTAGAAAGTTGTTACAGAAATTTACAAGAGCGCTATGTTATACCCGAAGGCGTACAAATATTCATAGAGGTCATCGTCTTTCACACAGTCCATGCATCGTTCCTTTGGTCTTCCCCTACTCTTATAGCCATCCACATGCAAACTGAAAAAATTTTGAACGACTTTTTTCTCATTCTTCCACCTTACTCGGCTTGGGAATGTAGCCATACATTTCCGTGATATTTCAAAGGAGATATTAGATAGGTTTCTTAAGAATGGTGATCCTTCCTGCCCACATCTAGCGGACTCCAGCTACCTTTACTAAGACACTGTTTCTTCTTTATTGAGTACTTTATTTACGCTCCCTTATAAATGGAAATTCCCGTAACTTTCTGATTATTTCACGCTGACACGTCAACCTTGAAATTAGGTTCGGTGATAGGGTTAAACGGGACACCAAAGGAAAGACCATTCTAAGGATTTCAATAATATGATGATGATGGTGAACACGTTTATTATCCATTTATTTATATATAGGAAGGTGTGTTTACTAATATTTCGCGAGACGTGTGATCGCACACAAGGCTAAAATAGTAGTACATTCACTATGAGAAAGCGGGATTTCAGTGAAGTGGTAAGGGCGGGCTCGGATGAGAAAGGCGATAGTGTTGAAGTAGAATCGATTTGTTTTTGCTATACTCTAACAGTGGGCTCCATCCATCTTTCACAACATCTTTATATGGCATTTATCTTACACAAACACACTGCCTGCATTATTATCTCCATACACTTCACTTCCTCAATCGCAGTACACTTGCATATAACATAATATACTCCCACGAACCACAAAACACGTGTCTCTCACAGTTAAGGTAGCCATTGACGATACGTCTGTTTGGAATGCTTCTAAATGGAAGACTTCCATATGGAGGTACTTCAGTTAAAGGCACATTGACTTACATCCATTTGGACGTACGCGCCGCCACTTCGAAGATAGCACGCTATCAAGTCGACGTCGTACGGAAGAATTATCACAATGGATTTTTTAATGGTGGCAACAGCAGTGTGTATTTCGATAATAAAAACTACTTTTTATTTTTCAGTTTTTTGTTGTGATTTTTTTTTTGATTTTTCAAAAACCGCATGTCCGATTTCGATAAAATTCATGGGACCATTTGGGAAGTATACCCATTCCAACAAAAAAATAATTATTCAAATCGGTTGGCAAGTGACGGAGTTATGCGCGAACAAACATAAAAAAACAAAAAAAATACAAACATCCGAATTGAGAACCTCGTCCTTTTTTTAGAAGTCGGTTAAAAAGACAGAAAAGACGAAGGAGAAAATGAACCTTTACAAATAAAACCGTCCTGGTTACATAGACTCAGCTCTTTCTAGCACTGTAGCACATGTACCCCCCGTCAACACATAGCAAAAACTGAGACAAAATTTACAAAAAAATGGACGCGGTTTTGCCCATTCACAGACGATTCGAACGGCTTCCAAATTGCGTGTCGCACGTTTTTGACATTGACAGTCGGCCGCGGATGACGTCCATTTGGATTGGATACATGGATTTCAATCCGTTTGGAAATCCAAAGCTGGAAGGCGTCCATTTGATTGGCATACGTTTATCACATTCACGAAACGATTTTGGAAGACGTCCACTCCATTTGGATTGATGGACGTATCGTCAATGGCTACCTTTACATAACCCCATTCGGACAACCTTCTCAAGTTACAACCACCTAACTTGATCTAAGCACGTCAAACCGCACTTTAGAGTACCCATACTTGTCCAAGGTCATCTTACACTGGCCCAAAGACTAATGTAGTATGATCTTGCCAGTAACGGAGTACCGTTGTGTTGCGATGATATTAGCAGAGCCTTGTGACCCAGATAAATGTGTACCGTTACCGGACATCGAACCTGCACCCCGAGTGTGACATTTATGCGGAACAGAATTAAGGCAGGTCGGTTTCGCGTAGTCTATAACTCATAGATGATGGCTGTAAAAAGTTGGTACAGTTATGATTGGTAGTTTAGCGTTTGTTTGGTTTGGAAATCGTTTTGGGTTGTGTTAAGGAAGGTTCACCTCTAATTACACAATGTATTTTGCACAAAAATTGAAAAAGAACAAAAAGAAATCTGTATGAACGGCGTTTGTAAATATTATGTGACATTTTTTTTTAACTACGCGAGAATAAGTCTGATTAAAAGAAAATGGGTCACATCAATGGGTCAAGTCAAGTCACACAAAATGGGTTTGCAATGTATCCCACATTGCAAAAGTCGACCATAAAGCAGCAGAAATCTTCAAACACCTGACTGTAATCAAATGTGTAGAGCCTTAGGCTGCACTTTGTACACAACCCCTTAAAAAAATGTATGAATAAGTACTGATTTTTTATCATAGCTTGGAAATTCGGAATTACAACGTGAAAGATGCATCTAGGGAGATACCATCTTCTTGCTAAAATGTCTAGTATTGTTTTAAGAACTCGTTGGACCAGACGCACTGGCTCCATCCCTCTATTGGCTACAGAGGGCAATAGAATATATGTATGTAGTATAAAATACCATCACACCTGTTTCCCGAAGATTTAGGCAGAGATGTATCTACCTATAGTACAGTCACGAGCAAAAGTATGTATACGCTCAGCTTCGTTCAAAAGCGATTTACTCCTTTATTTTTTAATGAAATTTTATGTTGTTGCGAACATTGCATTTTCGAACCCATAGGTTTAATGTAATGTGTCTTATTTCAACGTTGCATTCGTTATTTCAAGAAAAAAACGTAATTGAAAGTTGCTAAGTTGATATATTGGTGCTCTCATACCCATATTTCGTCAGATATGTTTAAGCCCCATTGTGCCTAATATCAGGCAAGCCTATCGCCATCATAATAATAATAATAATATCCCTGGACATTTCACACAGCACCATTTGTCCCAAGCTAAGCAACCTAATGCTTGTGTTATGGTAACAAGATGGCTGATAAACTACTTATATATATTTTTTTTTTTTAATACATACATATTATAGATAGAAAAACACCCAGACGCGGAACAAATACAGTAAAATAAGTAGGTCATACAAACATTTGTTCCGTGCGGGAATCGAACCCGCGACACGCAGCGCAGCAGTCAATCGCTTAACCACTGCGCCAACCGTGCCGTCAATCAGCCTATAATGTTCCCACTTCTGGGACGCAGGCCTCTGTGAGAGGGAGTGAGCCATAATCTACCGGACCCAGTGCGGGTTGGTGGATGTCACATGTCTTTGAGTTCGGGACTCCAGGCTGGTAATTCCTAATTTTATTTTATTTATTTCGCGTAAGAAAAGAACATTCTTCAAATTTTTATGAATTCGTCGAGATACAAGAGTGCAGATAAATGATGAAAATGCATAATTATCAAGTGCCAAAACAAAAAAGATACAAAAACCTGACTCATAAAGGAAATACCACATCCTTCGCACCGTTATGCGACCCCAATCAAAAGCATTTTTAACAGGCAAAATCCAAAAAGGCTTTATGTAATTTTAGCTTTATTCAAATTTGGGTCATCCAAACTGGATGCGTCAACGAATTTTGTCCCGTTATGCACAGTTTGACACACTGGGCTTAATGATCTAACTGTATCCAAAATGTGAGCCGTTTATTTATTTGATAAATTGTTATGTTATTTTTGAACAGTGTTCAAAGGCTTAGTTTAGCTGGAAATAATGAGGGTTTCAGATAAATTATTATGTCAGTACTGACAGTTTTTATTTTGAGGTAATAAATGATTTAAAAATTATGTGTGTGTGCTTGTACGAGTAATCATTTGATGGTTCCCCGAAATTCATATTTATTTATTTATCGAATGTTTTCAATTTGGTGTAAAAGATTTTTACGTTTAATGTGGCTAAATTGCGTTTTGTGATAAACCCATAAGGAAACATTTAATTGAAACACATATTTTAAGTGAAATTAAGTTCTTGAAGCTTCACAGGTTGGCAAACGTTTAGCATGGTTGCTTTTTTGATTTCCACAGGAATTTCCGTTGATCCTTACATACATACAGTGGAGTGCATTGGTTTTCAGAATAGGTAGGCAGGAATTTAATTTCATCGTATTAACTTGAACGAGTAAAGACCAATGACAATGTGCGAACAGTACGGGAGCCGAGTAGGCCGTCTGGCGACTGCCTACTGCCGCGCGAGTTTGTATGAAGATTTTGTTTTTTGTTAGGTATGATAATTTAGCGAGTTTCTTAATTGTGGGGCACACACACTAAAATGTAATTGATAGGCTTATGGTGATTTATCACTGCTTATATGCCTTTATGCAATGCACGCCACTGCATACATACATCACGCCTATTTCCCATGGGGGTAGGTACCAGGCAGAAACTACAGAACGCCACCTGCTGCGATAATTACATACTCCTTCTGCTTCATTTACGTTCATACTTCGTACCTACTTAATTGCGTAACACGCTATCAGTCACAATCTGTATAATTTTGAAACCTATTGCTAATCCATTTCTCCAAATGTTCGAAAAATTCGTCTGCTCAACAACGTAAATAACGCAATGAATGCTGTCGAACTGTCAAAATGAAATTGCTGCTGATAGTGGGTTACGTAATTACCCCGCTGGTCGTGATCATTTATATGTAGGTATTCTTCTAAGTAATAATATAACTAACCATATTTTTTTATTTGTTTGTTTTCAGTATACTCATACCCGCCAACAAGTTTCACATTAAATTCAAAGTTTTATTAAGTAATTGGTAATAAAAAACAAGTAATTGGTAACCCGAAACACGGGCCTTGAGCCTAGTTTAGGCACCAGTCTCCCACAACATAATGCCCCTCCTATATGTCACCCTAGAAATAAGTGTAACAATTAAGAGTATTATTGTGGAGAAAATAAACTATTTTTTATTATTATTAAAAAATTAGAACTTTAGGTTTATTTTTCATTTTGTTTTTGTTTTTTCGGTGTATTCCCGTTCGTCCCACTGACTTCGTCCCCGTAGTGGGACGAACGGGAATTTACAAAAATAATATTAAATTTGTTCCCGATCGTCCCATTCATGATTTTAGGGGGACGAACGGGAATATGTTCTTAGATTAGCGCCATTCGTCCCACTAAATAATTTTGTGCGTATTGTTTAGTCGTTGTTTCGTAGTTTACTTTCAAAGGAGATGTTTGATTTTGGGCTACCACTATGTACACTACATAGATAAGTAGGAAAAAAATAGGGGAATTTCATAAAAATACTAACAAATTAATTTGAAGAATGGTACAAGCGTACAAAAATGAACATTTAAATAAAAAACGTTTATCTAATACAGCGACATTTACATAGTGTAAGTACACGGCGCTAGCCAAGGCTCCATACATTTCTGGAACATCTCCTTTGTCGGGATATTACATGGCGCTGGCAATGCCGCTAGTTAACAAAAGAGTGCCGATAACATTGTGTTATTTGCGTAAACCCTATTGGTTTTCTCAACATTCTCTCCCAGTATCCTTAAATTAGACCGGTCGCGTTAGTGTTGAAAAAACATTGAAACTGCACGGGTGTTAGTGTAATAATATATGTTCTACACGAATTCTGTGATGATAACTACTGATGTAAGTACATTTTTGTTACAAATATCATTAGATAGCCTACATAGTTAATACTATTTTGTCTCATGTCTTATTATTTTTTTCTAATACCTACCATGTTTGTATTCTATGTTATTATACACAGCTGCATTTTAAGAATTAGTCCTTTTGCGAATTGGCTTTTTGAGAATTTGTCCTTTTGCGAATTGGCTTTTTGAGAATTAGTCCTTTTGCGCCTAAACCAATACTAAGTGTGTAATAAAATAATGTCACAAGAAGCGCATCTTGGTCACTCTAGTATTACAGGAAGCTGTTTACAATATATACAAAGAAAAGGTGGAATCGTGCTTCTTCGTGCTGGATATCAATTTTTGAGGAAAAGGCAATATAAAAGCGGAGCTGTTGTATGGGAATGCCATCTTAGAAGGAAGTTCTTTTTTTACTTCTATTTTTCATTCAAAATCAGGAAATGGATAAATAAATTATGCACGTTTATTGCAGAATGATCAAATTTTGAAAGAAACTACACACACTGTATCCTGTACACCGGACTTCAATAAAAACATAATAGATATCCATATTGATGAATGCAAGAAGAAAATAACTTCTGAAGATTTACCTGGCGTGCCAACCACCTTTAATTCAACAATTTCGAAAATTTTGGACGAAGGGCTAGATATAGTAACTTTACCTAAAGATATTCCCAAATTTGCAAACATTAAAAGCTCTTTGTATCGCCATCGAAATAAAACGAACAATATTAGTAAAATAATTTTCAATGACGTTAAAACGGTTGAGATTCCTCAAAAATTTCAATCTTTTTTGTTAGCAGATTACTGTTACGATAACACACGACTACTCATTTTTTGTTCCCAAGAAGCTAGAGAAAAATTAATAGTTTTAAAAAATATATTTGGTACGCATATAATATAGTTACGCAAAAATGTGCCACTGTATACCTACATAAGCAAGTGTGACTTTGTAATAAAGAGCTGATTGAAGAAGCTAGCTGACTGATTTTTTAATCATAATTTTTAGTTTTATGGAGAATTTTATTTTGTTTTAATGTTTCTGACTGATTTTTATTTTAAAATTTGTTTTTTTTACCATTAAAACAACCAGTCTGAAATTATTTGGTGGGACCAAGAGGACTAAAAAATAATTAATAAATTATTCCCGTTCGTCCCATCAACAAAATTAGTGGGACGATCGGGAAAAAAAATAACGAATTCCCGTTCGTCCCACTACGGGGACGAAGTCAGTGGGACGAACGGGAATACTCCGTTTTAATCACACGTTTTCTCATATCACATCTGACATTGGCAGAATTGTCGACATCAGCACCATTGCCATAGAGAAAAATAGAATAGAATAGAATACCCCGCTGGTCATACATGCACGCCGAGTGCGAGTACTACGCACCTGACCTTTGTGAAGAACATCACCAATATGGTTACTACAAGTATATGTCCGCAGATGCTTATGTAGACTTAAATGGAGCCTCTTAAAAAGTTTTCACTAATAACGACGAAGTGTTCTTCAAAACTAATATTATAAAGAGAAAAGATTTTATTTTTTGTACGTTTCTTTGTTACGCTTCCACGGATTTGGATGTGGCACATGGGATCATGACCTGGATTAGAACATAAAATACTTTTCATCCCGCTATTACCACGGGATCGAGACTTATACGGGTGAAACCTGTCTGGCGCAGCTATTTTATAAATTATTATTATACTAAAATACTTTTAAGGCGTGGCAACTCTCGTTTCAGAACGGAAGCAGGAAATGCTTCAGAAATGGCAACGAATTGCTTGTTGGTTAGTCATTCAATATTTTGTGGGAGCCTTTCGGAGCCCGCGCCCATTTAACACACAATATGCATCATACGACTTTGACATTGTTTAGCATTGAATAGTACCCCTTAGGCATCCACGACTCTACTCAAAAGTCAGCAGCCGATCTTTCCTATAAAAATCTCACCGTGAAATGATTCGTATTTCTGACAACCTGTAACGACTGCCAAAGATCCAAGAATGACAGCCACCGGGACCAACGGCTTGGCGCTCGTTCTGAGGCGCAGATGGATCATCTCAGTATGTAAAGATGGCCACCCATCCACTACCCGACCGCGGCAAGCATAGCTTAACCTGATCACCCGTGCGGCTGTTATTACTTAGCCAAGAGCCCCTCGCTTCTAAAGGCTAAGTTACATTAATAAATATTGATAAACTTCACATCATGTGCCCAAGTCCCGTTCGAATATAAGGAGCTATATCTGGATAGCTCCTACATATTAGGTTCCGATCACAATCGTTTAATAGGCGTCTATATACAGTCCTGAGGTCGACTCTGCTGTAATTAGCTTACAGCTAAAGAAAATATATAGCCATGTTGGTTCAGATCCGCAAACACTTCCAGTAAACCGATAATACTACGTTTGGTTGATGTAGAAGCTGGCTGGATAGGACTGGGGGCTAAAGTATTAAGTAAACATTTTAGTAAAGTATCCTGACCTAAGATGGAAGCCCTGTACAGCGGGATAATTACATAAGACACTAACAAGAGAAATGGCAAATGCCCTTGGAAAATGGCCTTTTGACAGTTCGACAGCGTTCATTGCGTTATTTACGTTGTTGAGCAGACAAATCTTTCGAACATATGAAGCAATGGATTAGCGACATCCTTCAAACTGATTCAGATTGGGATTGATAGTATGTTACGTAACTAAAGTGCTGGTTACCTACGCGAGAAAATAAAGGTCAATGGCCTTAGTAAACTACCTACTTATAGATATATTAACGAAATATGATATGACCCTTCTCCCAAACTGCAACAATTCTTCTGTATCTAACTAGCTGCGTCCCGCGGTTTCACCAGCATAAGTCTTGATCACGTAGGAATATCGGAGTAAAAAGTAACCTATGTCCTAATCTAGGCCATGGTCTACCCATATGCCAAATTTCATTCAAATCTGTTCAGCCGTTATAGCGTGAAAGCGTAACAAACAAAGATACAAAAAATATTATCTCTTAGTTGAGATAATGCAGGCGATACATTTAATTTTACAATAATCCCTCTTCAATTCACCTTGTGGTGTAACAATAATCAGCAGGATTCGTTGGCGTATTTTTGAATATTTCTCCGCATTTTATACCTGGTTTTTTATTGCGCGGTGGAAATCCTCATGTACTTCCACCAGCCGCACTTTATACCTACCTACTCAAGTATTATCACTCATCGAGGCCCAGGTTACATACAAAAATTTCAAAAGAAGCTATCAATGTTTACCTTTACCATTGAAGTTCCCATCAACCTAAGCATTCATGTATTAACAGTTGCCCTGCACGCGTCCGTGTGTGGTATCTTCAGAATAAAGGTTAGCAAAGAGCAAATATAGCACTGTTACTCCTCACAACGCTGAATTGTAGTGTAAACCAAAGAAGGACGGCACAAAGATAGTCCACCGTAACGCCTCTCCTTTTAAGCTTTTAACACAAGAAAGGCACTCAGCTTCCTTTCAGACCAACACTACCACATCCAGCACAACAGGATCTACATAATAAGCCGACGGACAGTTATCTCACCATCCCAGTTCTGAGAGCAGCCATATCAGGATGTAACTGTGAGTTCTCTCGTTAAGTAACCCTATGTGGGTCAACCGTTAGTGATAGCTCCAAGTTATGGTTTCCAACTGTGGTTAGGGCGGAGCGGCTAAACGGACATATTCCATAATGTTGTGATTGTAATTATTGGGTGGCTTTTGGAATGAAAGGCTTATGTTGTGGAGGTGCTGGACAAAATTATCATGCGACAACGACTACTGAAAGTCATGAGGGCATTTACCCAACATTGGGATGAAGTAGGTTGGTGTATGATTTTGCCAGTTCAGGAACTTGAGTCTGAGTGGTTTCCAGAAAACCTGAGTTCACTTCTGGCCTCCTTAAATTTGGTGCCATAGGTGACTGAATAAACTCATATCTACTTATAAAAACAACTGACTTTACAAACAATCACTGTTTGTAAATGAAAATGAAAAATGGTTCATTATTTTAACAAATAAACCTGAACAACTAGTGATTGGATTCCTTTTAAGCAAATAAGCCTGTGTTAGGAGACTCCGCTCTTCCTTATCTAAATTAAAATAGCAGTTTGCAATTTACCCTTTGAACGTTCAGCAATGGTCGTTCTTGAGCTGAATCTTTACTTCCAGGAAAGGGATGACCGCCGTGGATACTGGCAAGGAATCCTATCGGGACTAGCATAATAGCCATTAAAGATTTTCACGAGTATCTTCCTTGTCATTATCGTTATGAAATTTAGCGTAACACAATGACGCTCGAAGTGGATGTTACTTGCAAAAGATTGCAATTTTTATAACCAGCAAGAACCATGGTCAAAGCATAAAAAAACAAAAAACAGTCACACAAAACATACCTAGTTATTTAACGAACCAAACAAATGCATAGTACATAACAAATCAACATGGTCTGAATATGTGATACAACTTACAAGACAGTTAGTGGTCTCGCATTGAGGGATCAAAAGCTGTATGTAGGCCGACCGTTACGAGTGGTATGTGCGTCTGCGCAGTTGTACGTAGGTTGCAGTGCTGTTTGTTTTGATTGTAAAGGAGTTTGGATGGCTAGTGAAATGGCATAAGATAGGTTCGAATTGGCAAAGTTGCCCAAGATTTGTAACTGTGACAATACACTTGGATATAGATCTTTTCGTTTACTTACAGAATTATAATGACTATTGAGAATTATTTAATAAACGTACGATGTCTTCATAAAGTTGTATAAAGGAGAGTTGTAAAAAAAAAATTGGTCCATCGTCGATCAACGACTTTTGGGTTATCAGTCATCGATATTATATATCCATAGCCTCCTTTAAACATAAGCAAAGGTAAGCTGTTACCACAAATCCTATACCTACTAAAAAAAACAAAAACTTAAACAAAAAACGCAATACCCAGGACACAAATACATAACATTTGAGTCTAAACTACTTATAATGTGAGACAGGATCCACACACCCAATTCTTTATCAAAGGATGCCATCAAATGAATACATCACGCCTTTTCCTTAACGACACAGAGAGTCATACACATTGATATTTGATTGGCATCCTCGGGGCCATCTAAACATATTTTTAGCCCGTAACCTATGAATAACTCCAACACTATTCTGACCTGACCAAGGCTTTCTATTCATAAGTGCTAAACAAAACAAGTTTGTATACCGTCATAACTAAGATCCGTTCTCTGAGTCACTGAGTTCCGTAACGAACTGGGTTAAATGCACGAATTAGTTGACGTCTTGACGAAATATGTCAGATATATAACACATAAAAAATTCTTTAATAGAAGGATGTTGGAGAAGGAAGTTGAGTTTCTTATATCTTGTGACGCAATGATCTGTGCGTTGGTTGTCGCGTGTGTCGTAAAGACCCCGTGCGTGGTTGTAGTTGTGAATGAAAAAGTTTTGTGAATGAATTTGCCTGTTTCATCATATTGAAATAGCTTCTTTACCTATACGAAGGTGTTCACTCTTATCAAAACTTAAAGGCTGTTCTGCCTCTGGGAGTTTTGGTGATCCACACGCAGGTAGACAAAAAGTGGAGTAGAAAAAATATGGTTTAATCTCAATGAGAGTTTATGCATATACACATAACATGACGCCTTGTTTCCCCGAAGGTTAAGCAGAGGTGTGCCCATAGTACACCCACATTTCGCCAGTTATATTTAAGTCCCACGTAACATGAGGCGAGCTTATTGGCACCATGGGGCACAAATTCAGACTTCGGGTACTGAGAAATTCCAGATTGAAAAGCCGAATAACACTTTAAATCAACATAAAGAATATAAACATACAAAGACAGTGCTCTGGGACAAAACAAGGTTTTCAAACTGCCCAAGTGGCCATGTAGATGATCTAATAAAGTTCTTCTTGGTCTTATACTAAGTTTCTCAAAAGCAATTCCTATTTGTATGCTATGTAGGTATGCCCCTGCAATGTCAAGGTTAGAAGGCTGCAGCTCCTTAGAATCTACTAATGTTCATTTGCATCTCATTTGAATGAAAGCTCCATCTCATCAAGGCTTGGAGGAACCTAATGGAATACGCCAAAATTCTAGGAAAACACATACATACGAACATAAACTCACACCTTCTTCAAATGGGGGTTGGCTGATACTAAAGGGAAAGGAATATAGTCATAAAAATACGAAATACGCAAATCTACGGGCTACGTTTTAGAAGAAGCTAAGTCTCGAAACAATGCTTACGAAGCGCATTGAACTGCACTACATAAGATCCTGGAGCTCTTTCGTGGGGAAAACGGCTTTCATGAGGAACCAGTAAATCGGTAACCACTCAAAGGTACCCCTTCTTAAAGCAACTCTTCCTTGTGATTGCTACGGGTAGTCTACACACATACATAATAGTCACTCCTTTTTTTATTGATAAATGGACCTGTTCTTGATCACGATCACGCTTGATGAAAAGCAATGGATCAGGTCTATGAAGAACCAGCATGCCCAGAAAATGCCTGTTCACTCTTGCTTTGAAGACAGACGGATTAAATGTCAAGTAATGGAAGGACACAGTCGTTGGCAGAGAGTTCCGCACTTTGGCTGTGCGCATAATTAATGTGGAGGAGAAGCGGTGAGTATGACTGGTTGGGATATTAACCAAGTGCAAGATGGTATGCAGGAACTACAGAACGACACCTGCTAAGGTCATATACGTACACCGTACCGAGCTGACCTTTCTGAAGACCATCAGCATTAAAATCAATATATGGCTGTCGTGTGGCCAGTCTATGCGTCAATTTAGTCCAAGAGTCAAAAGATTCAACTCATTAAAAATGAGTTATTCTGCAGTCTGCGCGTGACATGATGCGCGCAGCCAACCACATGCCTAAGCACAGTAATGACCTTTGGCCTAGAACTTGTTGCTTGAAACCTGCGCGTCGTCATGCGCAAAGGCTTTTGGCTGATTGATAAACACTAATAAGTACCGGTTTTCTTCCTCTGCTAATCATTTTGGTAATTCTAATTCTGTATGTATGATTTACTTGATAGATTTTTTTCTTTAAAATTTTAAAACTGTTTTCCAGCAGTGATACAATAGCTGGCCAGTAATATATATTTTTTTTAATTCTTCAAGGTCTTCTGCTTGATCGATCTACTGGTCGCAAGCGCATGAGGTCCTGGGTTCGATTCCCAGGTCAGGCTGTCAGTGTCTTTAGACTTTTTCATCAGGAATTTCTCAGTAGCACCCCGGAATCTGAATTTATACTCGGTTGGAAGCTATAGGCTCGCACTATTACATGGAACTTAAAACATAACTGGCGAAATGTGGGTGTAGTAGAGGAAGTCGTACACCTCTGCGTAGCCTTTCAGAGAAAAATGTAAATGTCTTCGAAATATCAACTGCCAACCCTATGCACACTATCCTAATCCTCAATAGTGATAGAAGAAAATGTCTGTTAGAGTTGTATGCCGCTAAGTATATGTTGCAAGATTGGCAATAAACTTGAGGAGGTCGGGCCCCAGCCGGTATGTAGGTCGACCGTTCGCCGTGCCGCGGCGACGCACCGAGCCCGCGACACTATTCTGATGCGGATATTAACGTCCATTTTGTTTATTTTATTTATATGACTACCATATAAATAAAATAAACAAAATGGACGGCACGACGTAAAGTGGCGAAAATAATAAAAAATGCTCTGAGCGTGATACAAGACGCATTGGAGGAGAGAAAAATGAGGACTGGAGTTTAAAAAGCAATCTTCACAAATCTAGGATAATATCTGAGAAGACGGACGCTTTATGGCAAATGAGATCGCGGCAGGCCCAGACGGAGATGGCGGGATGAGCAGGACTCCTTTGATAAAGATAAGCTCTGGACAGAGAGCGGTGGAAAGAGAGTGAGTGTGTGTGTGTGAGTGAGTGAGTGAGTGAGTGAGTGTGAGTGTGAGAGTGAGTGTGGGTGGAGTGCGAGTGGTGGGAGGGAGTGAGTGTGTGAGTGTGAGTGGGCTTTTGCCCCGCAGTGGGACATTAACGGCTAAAAATACATTTGTCTTTTGTCTTGGCTATCATGGAGGAATGGAAGCAAGATAAGATAATATGTATTTATTTGCTCAACCATGAGTAAACAGTACAAGCATAAAAACGTGCATGCAGGATAATATAAAAAAATAAAGGTACATAACAGAAAGAGGACGATGCCGAGGAGGTAGGTATGATGACAGGAAGAAGGATCGGGCATTTTCGCTTGAGCTGATGATAACCGCGATTTGTAAGCTTAGTTTGGTAGTTATGACAATTTAATAAGTACATGTTCAATAATGCCCAACGGTGGTACAAGTTGCCCAACAACTGCTTTGACATTCTTGGATAGCTTCCACAATTTCCGTGAAACGATAACTATTAACGTTTCATTCGAAAAATCTGTAATGCATGCTTTAATGATGTAAATTGATTAGGTAAGTATTCATTCAAACTTAACTTAGATGAAATACTTACGAAGCTTTATTGCAATATTCATTGCTACCTTCAATCAAAAAAAAAACATCAAAATTTAATTAAACCAGCAATGGACAATATGTTAATGTTCCTTTTTACCCAAAGGAAGTGACGTTAACCCTTAACGTTGGTTAACGTCACTTTAGTCATTGCCTAAGTCAATTTTCCCCTAAGTAAAAGAACTTACGCAAATACAAAATGACGTATGTTTTTAATTTGATCATTAATTTTATAGAAATACGTCAGAGAAAAAAGGAAAACATACTTACCGATGTGGGTAGAAAAAGGAAGGAAGAATTAGGTATCATATAAAAAGACTATGTGGACCGACGTCACGCATCGAGAACTTGCGTATTTCATGTAACTCGCGTCTTTTATTAAAACCACAGAATGTTAGAATCTACGTAAGAGCGACTCCAATTTAAAAAAAAAATATCTTTGTCCAAAATTACAGTGATATCTTCGCATCCTTTTTTGATTAAGGAAAACCACGTGATATTTCTCCAACACCACCACTACTGCTCTCAAAACGGTGAAGGAAAACATCGTGAGGAAACGGGCATGTCCTAGAACAAAAAATTGGAAGACATGTGACATTTACCAACCCGCACTGCGCCCGCGTGGTGGATTACAGCCTCTCGAAGAGAGAAGGCCTGTGTCCCAGCAGTGGGAACATTACAGGCTGATTATGATGATGACGAGATCTTTGTAACCAAAAGTCCTGATTCCTAAAGCTTCCTACTAACGCAAAAAAATAAATACGAAACGTTTATTTAAAAAAGTTGTTTTGTAACAATATTCGTCCCAGAATACGGCCGCAGTACAAGTTTTACGCACGAAAAGACGTTTTGACTATTTGAATACCATTTAGTAGCTTTTCAAAGAATTTGAGTCTAGAACTGAATACATACTGGCTTCAAAACTAGGCCACATCTTTATTAGTACCTAGTTCCTTGAACTTGGTCATAATGAAAAGTAGGTTCAAAGGAAGCATTGTTCGTCAAACGTTTTTAGTTTTCTTTTGTGCTTTTTGCAACTAATTTTGTGACTATATAGCTTTGTGAGTATTCTTTTGTTTTTCGATGTGTGTCAGTTTTGATGTGTTTATTTTTCTAGGTTGTTGATGGTTCTAATTAGTCTAGTTTTAGTGCTTACATTCTACTGAGTAACGGTAACTATTGCGAATTGGGTTTATTGAATCAACACTGGTTACTGGTTAGACAGAGGTGTACCTTTAGAAGTACACCCACAAATCGCCAGTTATGTTTATGTCCCATATAATAGGGGGCGACCCTATTGCCAGCAGGCACAAATCCAGAATCCAGGCTGCTACTCAGAAATTCCTGTTGGAAAAACCGAAGAACACTTTTCCCGACCTGGGAATCGAACCCAGGACTTCATGCTCCATAGTAGTGCCCCCCCCCCCCTTAAGAATAGCCACCACTAAACAACGTGGTAGACCCATCATATTAGTCTGAAAATGCCTATTCATATTAGTGTCGTGTCGTGTCCCAAACTTTTCCAGGAAAGATTTTTTTAGGTGCCTTATAAGTTTTAACCTGTCAACAAGTTGTTAATAGAATATTTTCAAGCTGATGTAGAACAGGTCTACTGCTTAAATTAATCCGAAATAGAATAAGATCACTGTGAGAGGAAACTGCGGATGCATTATATTACTCCTCCTAGCATTAATCTAAAATACAGTGTCAAATAAAATAAGCTGGCAAAACTTGACATGATGGGTATTGACATCTAAATACGATAAAACAAAAGAAAAACTGATTTTCTAAACTTATATTTCCGAGACCGGTCAACGACCGCAGATAGTGGTGTAGTTAGTTGAAATATTTCAGAACTTTCTTATTTAATCGCCACTAGAAAAGTCCAAAACTCTCCTTCGTTCACAAAAGTTGTCACGTAAGTAATTAATAAAAACCCTTAGGAAATTGCAAATCAAATGGAGGCAATAAATTATCTATTCACCTCTGAATATGATCCCATAATAGGCCCGTGGCTAAATAATAACAGCCGCACAGGTCGATCGATCAGGTTAAGCTACGCTTGCCACGGTTGGTCTGTGGATGGGTGACCATCTTTACACACCAAGACCCCTCCGTACCTCGGAAAGCACGCTAAGCAGTTGTACCCGGCTGTCATTCGTGGATCTTTGACAGTCGTTACGGGTAGTCATTAGCCCGAAAGTATGACAACCAGTCTTACCAAGGGGTATCGTATTACCCAGTAACTGAGTTGTTGAGGTCAGATAGGCAGTCGCTCCATGTAAAATACTGGTATTCAGCTGCATCTGGTTATACTGGAAGCCGACGCCGACCCCAACATAGTTGGGAAAAGGCTAGGCAGTTGATGATGAATAGGAATTAATTTCGACATTCCTGTAATTCAATTAATTTTGACATTTCTGTAATTTAATCAATTTTGACATTCCTGTAATTTTACTAATTTTAGCTTGCCTGTATTTTTATTTGGACATTTGTAATTTCTTTTTTTTTATTGACATTTTCTAACATAATTTTTTAATGAATACAACTCATCACTCAATAACTATGAATCATGGCACATCCAAAATTTGCATCCTGAATTTAGTAGGCGGAATATGAAGTACTATGAATTGTATTATGACATCAGTCTGCAAGCACCATTTCATGCAAATAAACGATTATTATTAATGATTTTCTTAATGACTTGGAAATATATTCACAATTATTTGGTGGGACTTGTTAAACTTTGACTTGGTATTAAAATGTATTTGTAATCTACAATATTTCTTAGACACATAGGTACTTTGTTATCTTATACATCCTTTTAAGAGCTAATATTAAAACAGTACTAAGAATTAAAACAAACATTCTAATACGCGCACGTTTCTTTGAAGCAATATAGGACAATATCCGTACTATAACAAAAAGGAACCTTGAACGATTGTATTAAATCATCGGCGCAGGCGCGAGGCCGTGGGCGTAGCGCGACGTCACAGCCAACACGTCACGTGACGTCACGCCAGGTCAACACGCCGAGGTCAACGAACGACCGCCAGTTTATTTTGGCGCGCATTGTACAAAAAAAGCCGGCGCCATCTTGTATTTCGAATTTCGCAATGAATCTCACTCGTTGGCGGCCTTTTAACATTTTGTTTGATTATTGATCGATTATCGCAATAAATTGTTGTTGTAATTGATTATTTCGGGATTTAGATTGGAAATTAATTTTATTTTCTTACTAATTTCGATTACATTTCGTGAAATGTTCATTTCTTAATCTATCTGTTTACAAGCACTTGTTAGGTACTTACACGAAAATAGAATCACAAACGTGTTTATAGCCCCAAAAAAATGTTATTATTGGATTGTTATGCAAACGAAGTTGATGAACGTATAAAAAAATAATTACAACGCAAAAAAAGTCCTTGCGAAACTTGCCAAACTGGCCCTGACGTCATAATAGGAGTTGCAGATTTTTTATAGTCTCCGAAAATATTTGACCGGGCGACGAACTCTGCGTAGCCAGCGACCCTGACCACGAACGACTTGTGACGAAATTTGACGAAATGTAACTATTTGTGACGTGTGGAGAATGATAATTGTGGAGTACGTGATAAGGGAAGAGCTGTTACCTAATTGACGTTTCAGTGTTGGAATTTTTCTTGGAATAATTGTGACGGCGAGGAGTAGAATTATGTTAGAAGTTTGCTTTTTTAGGGATATTTGAATTTCTTTAGGGTTAGAGAATTAAGCCAATAAATTTTTACCTATAGCGAACTAAAGGCTGATTTTTCAATGCTCAGACGGTTATCCTAAAAATAAATATGGCGTCTTGACAGCTTTTGTATAGAAAATATGTCAATCCGCCATTTTTATTCTTAAGTTATAAGACGTTGGCCCGTGGCCCGTAGCCAATAAATGTCTACCTACCTACTTATATTTTAACCTGGACTGATAATTGATGTTCACGAAAACCATTTGCTAACTGTTGCCATGCGGAATGCCCAAGCCACATAAATCTTAGAAAGATAAATAGAAAAATAGCTAACTCATTGATAGTGTGGGCTCTCTCCCTCTGATTTACAGCCTCTAGCCGCTAATCCAACCATCAATTTGACATTGACAGCACCTTGATGTCGTAGCAGTAAGGGTGATTTTCGTAGTACATGTGTTAGCTTCGGCTCTTGTGCCATATTGATAACCTGTTTCATACCAATTACTTTGGCGTTTTTTGGGGTTTCCTGCGAAATTTACGAGGCCGTCAACCCGTCAATTGACTTGTTTGCCACCTGACTAATCTACTACCAAACGTTTTTTTTTTTATCTTTATCACTCTTACTAGCAGCACCCCGCAGTTTCACGCGCATAAGTGTCGATATGTTAAGCTATATTACTGTAAAGTTGCATCAAAATCCCTTCTGTAGTTTTTGCGTGATAGAGTAACAAACATCCATCCATCCATCCTCACAAACTCATGTTTAAAATATTAAAATATATACATAAAATCTATATTTATGTCTGTAATTTATATGGTGTACATAATAAAGATTATTCTATTCGATTCTATTACTAGGAAGTAGGATAGGATAAGTAGGATTGGTAAATGATTTTCTTGAAAAAAGGACTAATTGCAGCCGTTGAAAAATATAAGTAACAGATATTATAAATTCGAAAGTAACTATGCCTGTATGTTACCTTTTCACGCCTAAGCCACAAAACGGATTTCGATAAAAAATGGCAAGGAGATAGATGGCATATTGGGGAACGAAGGAAGAAGGCTACTTTTTGTCCCGCCATCCACGCAGGCTAAGACGCGGGC
The DNA here is from genome assembly GCA_949629185.1 of Apamea crenata. NCBI lineage: Eukaryota > Metazoa > Arthropoda > Insecta > Lepidoptera > Noctuidae > Apamea > Apamea crenata. The sequence continues at coordinate 5,404,332 of OX451375.1, forward strand.
AGAAGCTTGTTTAGAATAAGATCGATTTTGTAAATATCTTTCATAATTTATATAAATGTTATTTAAAAATCAATCAACCAAAACTAATCGACGGAAACAAAAACGTAGGTATCATAAATTATTTTAATGCAATCAGTCAGTTTGACTTGTTTTTCTTTTAGGAAAATTTCTTGTGTTCTTTTAGGAAAATGGTCTGATCTGTATCTCGTGCTCTTTCTGTCCATCAATTTCATCTATAACTTATAAAAGTATTTCCTAATAAATGCGTAACAAAATACATGAAAATGATACATTTACAAAAAGTAGATAGTTAATACTTAATAATAGTGGTTCTAACCACCGGATCGTATCATGCCGTGTGTGCTGACCATCATTTAGTTCTAGTCCGGAGATCCGCCATTTTATAGTCGTTGGCTAGGAACCTCATTATTGTCTATGGAGAGTGAGAGGGTTGCGCACTGGTTGAATCTTGAATATTATTGAAAAGGTCAGTTACAATATTAATGACTTGTTTTAAGGTTTTCATAGATTTTGATTGGTATTTATTTGGGAATAACAAATAGTACCTAAATCAGCAGTAAAAACCCCATGACTCATTTAGAGTTTTATTTATAAAAGATGATTAAAGTTAAGTGACGTTCAAACGTCAAAAATGTATGGCCCCTAATCGCTATGAATAAAGGGATAAATCTTCTGTCTTCAGTGTTTCAGGATTTATATTAAGTAAAATATTAATTAATTTATCTTCTCTACGTGGTCAATACCTTGTATTAATTCCATTTCAGCCAACTATCCAACTTCAACCAAAAATGATTAAATTCTTCGCAGAAGGCAGGCCCCCGAGTTCAACGGCTTTACGGTCTTTAGTCCAAAATAATTGCGCATCGTGGTGTAACCTGGACATCAACCTACCCCACGTGGTAACACATGAGTCACGTTACCTCGTAAAGTACCAAAATAAGAACGTAAATAAAAAAATAAACACTATAATTAAAGGGGCGCCAATTACGTCCAAATAGTTACAGGTCATTAAACTTAGGTATTTTGGTATGTACTAGTTGTTTTTACCTAATCTTACACGTGTTTTACCTTTAGTCTTAATTAATGCTTAAAATTGGGTTCAATACCACCTGCAGTTTAGTGACACATGGAAAATACTGGCATGGTAGGAATGTCATATTATTTTTAAAGTGTATAAGGAAACCAAAATGGCGCTGACGTTTTCCCACGCAAATTCTATTGTACGGATGTGATTGATAAGTTTTAATAGCATGTGTATGACATTATTATGTGAGCTTGTTTTGTGCATCTTCGTAATTATTTATACAAGTACCATTGCTAATTACTACTTAAAAATGAAATACATAATTTTAAAATATGACATAATAGTTTTTCGTATTTTTTGTATATGTATATCGATTGTGTTTGGTTTATTCAGCTTGTAATAAATCAAACAATTTGTTAACATATGGTATTACAATACTTAACAGCGTTAATGTCATTGATTAACACCTTTTAAATCATTTTATTTGCTACAAGACGTCCATAGTCGGTCATATTATTACGTATAGGCTTGATTATATTACGAAAATGTATTAAAAAAAGTGAACGTACTATAAATAAAAGTCAATAAGCAGTCTAGTTTTTGTTTCTTTTAAATAACATAGACAAACTGATTGATAAGTCCGTAATCAGAATACAAAACCACATAAAAAAACTGATGCAGATTGTACATAAAAACCAACAAATCACTGTGAACGAGCAGGAAAGCGTCTGATGGAACATTTCTTCCTAGTTTCATAGTTCCGTGGCCGTTCCAATTTAGCGTTCATTCCCCCGAGTCGTGAATACTCGCGATTTCTCCGTCACTTGTGTGGCAAATGTATTAATTATATTCAGCCTTGTCTGCTAGTACGACAATACCGGAGTCGCACTATAATTTTTCTTTAACGATCTGTTTTTGCTTTTGTTTATGGTGATATGTAATTTGAATTTAGAACATAGTTATTCGTTTTAAGCTAATTTTAATGGAAAGTACTGCAAAAGAAATTAGTAGCTATGTTTCTCTTAAAGTCTTAGCAAGCAGAACGGAGAACATTAAACAGAGGCCTTCGGTCAACCAGTCAGAAAGACATGGGATGTGATGAGATCGTTACATCAGGACTGTTCAGGGTCATCACACCCTACACATATCATAACCCAAGTCAAGAAATAGACAGTATACCAACGCCCACTTCCTCGTTAAGTGACGTCATTGACGGGCCTCTCCTAAACCAGGAGTTAATGCCCGTATCATGCTAGGCAACCACGACCAGGTTGGTGACCGGTGTGACCTCCCAGACAGCCAGCGTCCCAGTGAGTGGTGACGGCTGCTAACCGTCAACGTTCGGGTATTTTGGCAGCCAAGATGGTTGAACTCCTCGTAGCTAATTGAAATGGAAATATAAACTGGCTAAGACTGAGTGGGATTGAGGAAGGACGGTTCCATGGGTTGTGAAGACGCAAGCGCAATAGCACACCGTGAGATTTAGGAACAAACTCTCATAAAATAAATACATACCTGTAAAATGTGATTAGTAATGCAAAGAAAGTAAGAAATAAAAATAATAATTATGTTTATTTAGCACATACTTATTCGTACACCGCCATAAGTCCACACAATCTAAAAAACAATGAAAAAAAAGAGGTTAAAAAACCACGCATTGCTGGGAAAAGGGTCATAACGGATAGTCTTACACTCTGATTTTAATTTGCTAGACTAAAATGACAGCTGCGTAGTAATAAACCCTGTCAACATGACAAAAAACGTCAAGCTGTCATTTTGATCTAGCAAATAAAAAATCAGAGTTTAAATACTGATGGACGGAGGAAAACAAAGTGAACTACTAAGTTTTTATTAGATACTGAACCCTAAATAGTGCGGAAACTCTTCTTACAAGTTGTAAATCTTCATATCACAAGATAATTATCATCCATAAAACTATAATAGGTACATGTTTTGCCGCTTCCTCTGCTCTTGCGTGATTAATTAATTTTTTCAAACTCAATCTAAGGGACAATTAATATCTGTCAATTTAATCAGCGTATTTACGACCGTTTTTTGTTACTGCGTGACAAAAATGTTTTGACAGTTCGTGGTGGCGCTGCTTGTCAAGGGAATGAGAAACGTCACTGTCAAATTCGATACATTTTCTGGTTAGTTCCTGGTTTTGCCGCGTGCTAAGTGACTCTGGCTTCTCTGTATGATATGTCAATCAGTTTATTATAGCTTCCCATACTAAAACAGGTATTTGTTAGTGTTATTATTTATTTGGAATGAAAACTAATGATCTGAAATGATGCGATATCTGTCATGTTAGCTAAGACGAAAGTCTTTTTAGCCATACATATTACATTCATATTATATTCATAATACATTCAGATGTATGTAATAGCTTCTGTATATAATTCATCATATTGTATTTTTTGCGTCTCATGCTTTATTCATGTAAGTATGTACATTATCCACAGTAGGTACTTTTTGTTATAATTGTGATTGATGAGAATAACTTCATTGCGATTGCGATCTGAAAGACTTGTAAACTCTCGGTAAAAACCTCAAATTGTATCGTTTCGTTACAACAGCCTCAGAAGAAGTAAATCAGTAGATTCATTTCTAACCCACGACAAAAACAGAGGTGTGTTATTACATAGGTACATATATTAGCTACACAAACTACTCAGCCTATTGTAGTCCACTTCTGGACAAAAGCCTCTCCCAGGCTGCACCACAACACCCTGTCCAGTCATCAGCATCCAGTCTGTCCCAGCCACCTTCATAAGGTCGGTGATCTAGCTGGGGAGCGTCCCACTCTACCGTAACAACAATGTCAAGCACCAATAGGAAACCAGTTACTAAAATGAAAAAAATTCGAACTTCAATAATATCAAACAACTATTATTATTCCTAATGTATGTAAGAATATTTATTTATTTAAGATATTTCTTAAGCTCACATTTGGCCCATGCTAAATGTCACAGAAAATGGTGCAAGCATACCAAGAAATAACCTATTCACGTAACTCGAAGTCTCCCAGGTCATAGCTTTATATCTCAGCTGCCTTTTGCAATCCCATAAAATAGGCCTCTCCGAAATGACGCCACCGCTCCTTCCGCATCCATTCACTCACATTCATCATTCAAACATTCAGTTCAGTTCACACGTTCACAAACGATTGATATCAGTCCGTGTGATATCGCCTTAATTGCTGGCGGGTCAACGACCGGAACATAAAAAGTTCGCGGCGAGTTTAATGTCTATGGTCCGACCACGTGCGCGTTTGTTTATGTTTGAGCGCGGGAAATAGTCTGTTTGTGTTTTTGGTATTTCTATAATTGTTGTTTTTGGTAAATAAGTAACTAAGGTTTGAATTAGCCATGAATATTCTGCATATTTATGATCATTGTTGATAGGATGGATAAGGTCAAATTCTTTCTTATTAAACGTATAAAACGCGGAAGTATAAAAACAAATCATTCTGAAATAATTATCCCAGATGTGATAAATCCTACTTCCTACTATTATAAACGTGAAAGTTTGAGTACGGATGGATGGATGGATGTTTGAAACTCTTTCACGCAAAAACTACAGAACGGATTTGGATGAAATTTGGCACACAGATGGTTTATAACCAGGATTAACATATAGGATATTTTTTATCTCGATATTCCTACGGAATCGAAACTTATGCGGGTGAAACCGCGGAGCGCAGCTAGTCATTTATTAAATTCTGTTAATATTATATAAACTTTTATTTTTCGTCGAGTATTAAGAAGACGTTTGGGTCCTAGTCGCTTTCTCAAGTTTATTGGCATAGAAATGTAAGGAAAACCCTGTGGAATCTTTTCACGGTTTTCCTCAACTTAACCAGGCGCTTTACAAGTAGTAAGTTAGTAACTTAAGATAGTAAGGCAAGTAAATCATGCAGACTCTCGACAGCTTGAATGATTTGGGGGGGGGTAATGACCCCCACGACCCGCCCCCCTCCCCCCCCTCGGACCGCGCCTGTTACTTAACACGCACACATTTGACACCCAATCACTATAGCCAACATGAGAATTGTCAGCAGATTTATTGATCAGATGTTCAAAACCCTGATCAAAGTGACGACCAGTCTTACCAAGGGGTATCGTATTTTACCTGTGATAGCTACTTCCATATGGGAGGGTCTACTATGCAAAGCTATGAGGTCTTTGCTTCGTTATTGGTAAAGATACAAGAGTCTTAATTTTAACCAATAACGGTCAGTAAATTACGAGGCTAAGTAATGGCTAAGTAATAACAGCCACACGGGTCGATCGATCAGGTTAAGCTACCCTTGCCACGGTCGGTCCGTGGATGGGTGACCATCTTTACCCCTCCGTGCCTTGGTCCCGGTTGGCACTCTTAGATATTTAACAGTCGTTACGGGTCGTCGGAAGTCTGAAAGTCTGACAACCAGTCTTACCAAGGGGTATCGTATTGCCCAGTGACTGGGTTGTGGAGGTCAGACAGGCAGTCGCTCCATGTAAAATAAAAACTGGAAGCCGACACCAATATAGTTGGGAAACGGCGAGGCAGATTGTTTGATGTTCAAAACCTTGATCAGGCTTTCACCAACCATGAGTTACACCCATTTTAGGCTAATTCATGTCGGAAACACCCTCGTAAAGAAACGCATGTAATCAATCACTAATTTTAATTAACATTAGAGTCGTCAGTGCTATTCTAATGCACATGCTTGCAGCACATAGAATGCGCGTTAAGTATATAAAAACAGCACTAATGTGGCATCTATGTGTCCTCTAGTGGTTCTTAATTCGAAGTTGACGGGCTCTGTGCCTTATTGGAAGAGTTTATTTATAAAAACCGAGGATAGAATGTGCTTTTCCTACTTTTATGTAGGGTGGAGGGACTTGTTGATGGCTTAGCGATTTTATTCTTTTATATTTACTTCTTTGTTTTTGTTTGAGTTATTTTAAAATAGCTTTTAGAGCATTGAAAGACGTTTTTGTGCTATTACCTTAAAATAATAAGTAAGTAGTTAAAATAATGGTAAGAAACGAGTATATTAACAAATCACACCCTTTTTAAAAATTATAGCACACGAAACCATCCCAAAACCATTCCATCGATAACTTATGAAAAGAACCAACTAAAGCGAAAAGATTTGAACCGTGCACCTAGCTTCTTACGGCTTAAATCTAGGTATCTATGTGTGAAATAGAATATTTAGAATTTGAGTTTGATTTGAAGCAACCATGAAAATACTTCAGGTGCAAAGCAACTTATGGTACCTAAACAGACCAACCAAACAAACAAACCTCTCCTCACGACATCAACACTTCCTCTACCCAGCGCTCGCGCATAGTATTCCTTTAGGAGATGTGTGCCGGGTTCGATGGCCGAGAGCACGTGGCGGCCGCAACACCCCAGCCACTCGCAAAAACACAGGGAACACTACACTGAATCACTGCCATCCGACGGCGGTGGTAGGGTTGACACAAGCTAGAGAAGCTTATATTTGTCTAGTAGGAATTTGTGGAATTTGTGAACAAATTTGGCCCATAATCTATGCATAGGGTATGATTATCTGAAGGAGAGAACCAGACTATGACTTGTTCAAACTGACAGTATATTTCTGAGAGCCTATTAAAATAACCTCGTAATTTTGAAGTCGGCTAGTAATATTTTGTCGTATGACATCGTGACTAGTGGTTTGATTTTGTTGTTGTCAGTTCGTTCAACCAGACATTACAGCTTACATGATATTGTGACAGCAGTTTTCTGATCAAATTTTCAGAAATTAGTGTCAGTGCATAGCTCGATATCAATCCACCGAGTTTTACCCGACTATGTTGGGGTCAGCTTCTAGTCTAACCGAATGCAGCTGAATACCGGAATTTTACAATAGAGCGACTGCCTATCTGACCTCCACAACCCAATTACGGGGCAGCTGCCCAATATGTAAATATCGCATCAATCATGTGACACTTGGCAGAAAAAAAAACAATGTAACAAAACCTAAAAAAATCATCATTATCAGCATGCATAAATATTTCTCGTCTTAAGCATATTTGAAGTTTATACTTATTCAATGCACAATATATTGTCCACCGGTGACCAAAAACATCAAGTTCATTGGCCTACAACCACGTGGTGTCACAACACTCCCGCGTGGAAGCCCTGAGAGGCCAATATGAGATCATGACAGCAGCATCCACCTGTTCATTGATGACATCATCCTGATATCACCAAGTATCGTGACTTGTCTATCTCTGTAACTTATATTGTGGAACAAATTAATCCGTGACAGTTTTTGTGATGACTGTCGCTTTTGCATTAATCAATGATATATCGTTATTCTGCATAGTGTGGTGAGGTCTCCCGTCTTTCTACTTTCCTTCCCCCACTAAGCCCACTAAACCCACATCTATTCTGTTTGCATCATGTTTCATACATAATGTACCTAATAATTTTTTTTTATTACCATTTATGTACACACATATATAAACAGACAAGAAAAAAACGAAACAGAAAAGTAGGTGCTATATCTATTATCTCTCAATGATGTCAAATATTTTGGGAAAAAATCTAAATCTTACCTAAATATCTAAAGATCTTACGTGGTTTTGATCACGTAGTGCCGTGAGTCAGAAAGATGCGATCGCAGGACCAAAATCATGTCCTAATGACGGGTTGAACCTGTCCCTTAATTGCGTAACACACTTTCAATCGCAATCTGGTTCGTTTTGAAGGATATTGTTAATACATTGCTTCATATTATGTTCGTTAAATTTGTCTGCTCAACTACGTACCTAAATATCGCAATGAATGTTGTTGAAATGTCAAAAAAAAAAAACATTGCTACTTAATTATTTAATTAATGTGCTACGCAATTTCCCCGCAGTTTCATCATCATTATTCTCCTGCCCTCATCCTAATTTATTTGGGATCGACGCAACATGTCTTTTTCTTGCATACTTGTCTATTCGTCGTCACCTCGGTATTCTAGCCACATCATTTTTCCCACAGTCCATTCATCGTGTATGGTTATCAAATAAAATATATTTTTAATTTATTTATTTACTATTTGCATATTTGTGTGCCAACCCTACCGTGCACGGCTCGTCGGCTAATGGATAGTATTTATGTAATGAGAATAGGAAACACATTGTCTGTCTAACGCGGCTCAATTATAATTATAACCATAATTATTACTAGGATCTTAGAAAAAATTACATTCATAGTTCAAACGTAGGAAGATAATTGGTTGGTCAGTGACGTCGGTAGTTTAAACTTACCTGCTTGATACAAAAACCATAACATAACATCATGACTGTTTTCCGCGAAGGGTTAGGACAAGGTTATTATAATAATACACCACCTGACCTGGGGCTGCAGTCTCGACATTCATAGCGATCGCTTTACGACCGAATTCAGTTGCAAAGTCGTGTCACTCTCCATACATTACATCTGTCAATCCGGGACTTTGCGACCGAATTCGGTCGTAAAGCGATCGCTATGAATGTCGAGACTGCAGGGGCAGGTGAAGGCCGCTGGATTCCAGGTGGTAGCCCAAAGAATTGCCAAACTTAAGTGGCAGTGGGCAGGGCACATTGCTCGCAGAACAGATAGCCGATGGGACTGAAAGTTTCTGGAGTGGTGACTGCGTAGCGGAAGATTTAACGTTGGAGTGCCTCCCACAAGATGAAGCGAAGATCTGGTGAAGACCCCAGAAATCCGCTCGATGTGAGAAACACAGAACCGGTCGAAGTGCAGTGATAAGCAGTTAGCTGATCGCCTTAACTACTGTGTAGATATTTTACTTTGACAATACAAGTAAACGCAAACATAAGGTAACGTACACGCATGTGTTTGTAAATAAATACACAACGTCCAAGGAGTGTACTGATCCTGACAACGACAAGTAACGCGAATGGACTCGGAGTTCCGGCGGGGACACACTGGACGGCTGTCAACCGTATACATTACAAAAGACACCTGTGCAGAGGAAAATACTGCACTGTGGAAAGTTTATACATGGTGAAGGTAACTGTCGTTGCAACTCGATTCAAACAAAATTCTCGATTGAAAAACTTTACGAAATATGTACTTGGCTAAATATACAGGGTGTAAACGTCACATGTATTGTTTTGATCTCACTATAACTATCGTTAAACATAATTATGTTTAAATATAACTAAAATCAAATTAAAAATATTTTATTTCACAAAAACCTACATAGACATATTTTCATAAATGTCCATATAGGTTTTTGTCAGAAGCTAGGTGCACGGTCCCAATTGGTTGTTTCCTATGGAGAAATACCAATATACCAACAAATATAATAAAAACTATACGTATCCAAGGAAAAAAAAAAAATGTAAATAAAAACTTACTACCTAATTAAAAGCCTCCAGGCAGAAAGGGCGTGACAGCTTACATATTTATGCAATGCTGGGTTCTGTTCACATATCTGTCACTTGAAGTCACAAATGATAAACTAAGACCATCGAAGTAAAATAAATAAACAAGTTATTACTAATAACATCAATAAAACGGTCAGCAAGAACCATCAATCCAACCATTAACTTTACATTTGACAAAATAATGTGCTATTGACAGTCATCAGTCCGTTTAATTGAACTATTATGTCAGTCTTTATAATTTAATTTAAACTGCTAATCATAAAAATCATCAAAATAATGCAATATGGAATTCCCACATTAATGTTAGCATTCAAAATATGACTGCAAAATATAATAAATTGTCAAGTTGAGCACTTTATCAAATTATGCTAATTTAATTACTGAATGAGAAGCGTCTGATTTCATCTCATTCTTTCGTACTGTCAAAACAGACGTTTTGGCACTATAAGAAAAATATGAGCATCTTGATTTCTATAAATAACAACCTATTTAATATTAAATAATTAGTAAGATTTATTATACAGAAAATATTTCTCTAACATCTTGATAACCGCATGAGAATAAAGTTGTCTTATCCATTTTTGCAATAGTATAATTTACGATAAAATTTATAAAGCTACTTTTAATCCTATTCCTACTAATTTTATAAATGCGAAAGTTTGTATGGATGGATGAATGTTTGTTACTCTTTCACGCCAAAACTACTGAACGGATTTGGATGAAATTTGGCACATAGATAGTTTATCACCAGGATTAACACATAGGATACTTATTTTATCCCGATATTCCCATGGGATCGAAACTTATGCGGGTGAAACCGCGAGGAGCAGCTAATAAACTCATAACTTAAATCAGCTTAGACCTAAAACATGCAAAAAAATATAATTTTCTTGGTAATTCAATGCCTTTTTCAACGATTAACATTAAACATTCATGTAGGACCTTAGTGTACACTGCGTCGGCGCTGCATAAGACAAAAATCTTGTCAGACAAGATTTTTGTCTTGTGCAGCGACGAAGCAGTGTACACTAGTCGTGTGTAGAAACGACACGAATTCTTGCATAGACCCGGCGATTTTTCTTGCCGTGGACACGCGGCCTCAAAAGGTGGGTGAGACAGACTGGATGCGGAAGGCGGAGGACAGGGTGTTGTGGCGCAGCCTGGGAGAGGCATTGTTCAGTAGTGGACTACGATAGGCTGAGTCGACTGATTTAGGTGAATCAGCTCAATCAAAACGGTGCTGCGAGTATGTTTTAAAATCAAGCAAACAACAGGTAAGCATTCAGCTAAGCTACAGTAAAAGTGCCCAATCAACGACAATTTGTTTTAAAAAAAGATTCGAGATTTAATAACAGACAAGTTTAGTGTAACAGACTGTTTAATTTTTTTTTATTAATCCTTTAATTTTGTGACATTTTATGATTCATTTATTTTACTGACTTATCAATGTTTATCACGGACTACATATTATGTACAGACGCCAGCAGGTCCAACCTTGAATCTTAATGCTTTAGCGGTAAAGTTGAAAATCGATTAAAGAAACTGTCTGTACTTGGATTGAAGTTGCCTTTAGTAATTTATTTTTTTATGTTTTGCAAGTTTTATAAATATGTACGCCTTACGGGTCAAACATGCTACGTACGAAATATTAATATTGTGACATCCTGCATGCTTAATTTGCAAGTATACGCATGTTCTGACAAATAAAATAATCTTTATTTTAACGATCATCACAACAACATTATAACACCCAGCAACAAACAACAAATCTATTACAGCAGAAGGAAAAGTTAATACATTAACATTACTATAATAAGATTAGTCAACGAGTAGCATGGTTAGGAAGCCACAAAGTAAAGCTAACTAACCAAATGCTTCGAATTTGCGGGAAATAACTTGGAAATTGATCTTACGTAACGAGTCTCTGGATTGTACAGCATGTTTGTTTAAGTGGTGAGGGAGTTTTGTTTAAATATACCAAGATAAGAGAATTTAACACTGAAATCAAAATGGTTTTTTCTACAAATTTGTAACCTTTCGCATTTGCTGACGTTAATTCATCGAACAACTATCTGTGATTGGAATAGCGACCCAGAAAGTACCTATACATTTCTAATTAGCTAGTTGTATATTGACAGACAAAAATACTAAACTCTCAATTTGAACATTTGATTTTAGCCATTGCATCATTAACTCTCTCTGCAACTTACTGATACTCTTGGTACGAAGATGATACTACTACTCAAATCATCCATCAGCGGCTAAACCATGTAATTATGGGCACGCAGCACATCCACCATAATCGTTTACTAACGGACCTCTGATATCATGATAATTTAATTTACTGTTTACTATTATTATTTACCAGGTCGTCATCGCCACACTTGATTGCTACATGTTGGCGATTTTAGACTATCAAAGTCCTGGTTTCTACACAATGTTTTACTTCAGTCGTGAATGTTTTTAATTACCCAGGATAAGGTTTCTCATAGCTTTCTTCAAGTCCTTCATTCCCTCACGTTCGTGTTTATAATACATAACTATCAATCTTAATGACATTTCTTTAGACATATTTTTTTCTAAGCGCGTAGTTTTAAACACTCCACCTTTAATTATACATTTCTGCTAACCCCATTACAGAGTTAGCGTGATGTTACGTATGTAAAGGAAGTATATATTTATATGGGTATTCTGACATTCTTCGCGGGCGAGGTGTGGAGAATTCCTTGTGTAACATGCCACCATTATATCTGTTCAATTACTTTACCTGATTGTGAACGCAGATAGTGGGTGAAAAATCTAGATTTTATTATGAGAAGTATTTTGTATTGTGCCGATTTATAAATTTAAAAATGTTGTGAGAAAAGTTTTCAGTATGAATGTGGATGGCCATAAGGGTAGGGGAAGACCAAAGAAACGATGGATGGACTGTGCGAATGATCATATGGCTAGAAAGGGAGTGACGCCGAGATGACGACTAAAGGAGAAGCATGGAAGAAAAATATATGTTGTGCCGAATAAATTAGGATGATGGTGATGATGATAAATATAATGAATTGGTACATTGTGAATTCAGTAGGTTTCGAGAAGATCGTTTAAACGGAGAGGAGATTACAAGAAAATATAGTTAGGGCTTTTCTCATTGTTCGGAATACTCTCGGTGATTCTAAAAAAACTAGGATCCAGGATATGGTATATTTCCTGTATCTGTTGAAAATATTGCGCAGCATTAACAAGACATATTATAAGTAGATTTATTGCATAATTTAAGTAAATGAAATTGTTTTTATTCTGATTTGGTTTTGTAGCTATGGCTAGTCTTATAGTAACTTATTTATTTGTTTAAAAATATTTGTTAATTTTAATAATGCTCGTCTAGTGGGAAACCTCTGATCTTTTAAGATGTCCTATCTGCAGATAATGCAGTGGACTGCAGCATTACTTCCTAAACTTTTGTTAACCTTATGTATTATAAATATGTTGTAGTTGTTTATTATCCCTTAATAAATAAATAAACATTTTCTAATTTCGGTGCCAATGTTAAAATTTTTTTTTCTTTCTTTGATAATATTACCTACTGATTTTTTTTACATTTTTTGACATTTTTTTAATTTTTTGATATTTTTTAAATTTTTTACTGTAAACTTTAAAACTACCCATATTTGTATGTCTTACCATAGGCAAAACATAGCGCACTTTATTTACCTTTAAGATCTGTATTTTTTTATTACCAATGTTTTTTTATTTTTATTTTTTTATTCAGCCATTTCTGTCCCACTGCAGGGCAAAGGCCTCCCTTCCCTCCTTCCACTTATCCAATGTTTTACAAATAATAAATGATTGATTGATTGATCAGCCTGTAATGTTCCCACTGCTGGGACACAGGCCTCCTCTCAGTGAGAGGGATACGATTCATATTTCTTGCGAACTATAGTATGGAATATAAAGATATGTTGCGTCGACACCTAATGAATTAGGATTAGGGCAGAAGAATGAGGATTTCTTGCGCACATTTTCATTCACGATTTTATCCCAAAACGTAAATAGTATAAAAACTAAACATATTCAGAGCCTTGAGACATTGAACTAGTCTCATTATCGACAAAAAAACAGCTAGAACAGATCAAACTTGCAAAGTTATTCGGTTACAACATCTGGAAAACGGTAGAAAGTATAAATCCTGACAAAAATCTAAAAATAAACGTATTATGAATATATCGAAAGAGGGTCATATGCGCCTTACTGTTTTAGCTAATATTAAAAGGATGAAAATATTTTTTACAGCATATCATTTTTCAAGCATAGTTTTCAGCCAACACGTATTTTCACGTGGTTAACTTTGAAGAAATGCCTTAAAAACTTTTTTTAGTCCGCCAAATTTTATATTGTACCCTGCACTCAATTAAAACCGGTCCTATGAAATTAAATATACTAGTTTGTGCAGAATAAACAACTTTTATTTCTTTCTTATATTTTTATGGAAGTTCCTTATATTTATTTATAATTAACAGCAATGCCTAAGAGAAAAACCTTACTGTAGTCAAAACAAAACTCGAATAATATCAAATTTTAAATACAGTAACAACGTCATTTGATTGATTAAAATTGTAAATAAAACCCCTTCTTCGTTAAATCTGGATATTGAAATATTCCCTTAAAAATAGTTTGAAACATTTATACGATTGGGTCCTGGTCTTAAATTCAAAAGTTCTCCTATTAAAATTTTTCAATTTCAACTTACGTAATTTCCTCAAAGTCGCGTTACAAAAAAAATTGTGTATGTAATGTAATGTAGAAGATTTTGTATTCTGCATAATCGCGTCGTATTTCTTAAACCGGTTTTTCATGTCATTTTCAAATACTTAATTCATTAATAATAATAATAATAATGTTTATTTCCAGTATAAAGTCCATTGCTATGAATGTGGTAACTGACTGGAATATATGAAAAAAAAAGGACATTATGCAATGTAAATCGGGACTTAAATGAATAGAAGTGTTTGAAAAAAGGTTGAATTTCAAAGTCAAGCTTCTATATTACAAGCATACGAGTACATATTATTCCATCCATATTAATCCACCAACCCGCACTGTGCCCGCGAAGTGGATTATGGCCAACTCCCTCTCACAGAGAGGAGGCCTGTGTCCCAGCACTGAAAACAGTATTTGCTGATTATGCTGTTTAATCATTGGTAAATCTAATGTCTAATCGAATGCTGCTGAATCATCATACACTGGCATACCTTTTACTAATTGCACTTAACCTCTTGACGAGAAAAACGTACCAAGTTTCAAAAGCGGTCACAGTACTCGTATTATAGGCATGGAAAACTAATCCTACTCTTTTCTCTTGCAGTTAATAAGTATATTCTTCCATTAAAAAATGACCTCTTCTATGCGTAAAATACCACCTATTGCAGCCCAATTCTAACCCCCCAAAGAAAATAGTACCAAGGCCACATAAAACAAAAGAACAAAACCTTGAAACCCAAGTACATTCAGTATTGACAACATTGTCGATTCTAAAGTAGGCGGTGACAGAAGAGAATAGTTCGCCCGTCACTGCGATAAAACCAACATGAATGACAATGCGGCCTCGAACGAAAGTACTTTTACTATGCACACGCGTGATCAGGATAACACATACGGCATAGAGTAGTTTGATTCAGAGAAATTCGCCAATTTAAATATTGTTGGTAAACAACTACGGTGTACACGCATAACCAAATATTTCAAGAAATCAATCTACCTACTTCTTGAAACCATGTTGGTCTTGAATATAGTAGCCAATAGCCAAAATGTAGAAGTAAATTGCCAAAGTCTAGCTTATATTATACTGTTTCAAGAAGATTTTCCATTGCCCTCAGAATTAGCCACAAAAATGGTAACAGGTTAATGAAAATAATCATCCAAAAACTTAAAATTTTCAGCTCAATCCATAAAATTAAATCATTAACTGTATCATATTCCTCTCTCCGGCCAGTAGCTTTTCACTTTACGCCAGTAATTCCTCAAAAAACCTCAAAATCATCAACACAATTACTTCGTGCTGCTTCTGAATTCTTCCCCTACTCTGTACCCTCTACATTAGCAGTTGGCGTGGTGCCGACAAGCGGACGCGACTTAGTCCACTGCACCATTGACCCGCACCGCGTAGGGTAGCTATGAAGCACCCGGAACCCCAGCTGATTGTAGATGGCTCTATTAGCCGATATTTTCATAATAACTTGCCAGCCTGTAAACATCCTCTGCTTGGTATGGGCCTCAGCTGCAAGCAGTAACGAAATGTCCTAGATTTTTGAAGCTACTGTACTTGGCAATGGGTTTGGACTTGCAATTTTAGGTGGGATATTTGTGTTTAGTTGGATGCTGATTTCTTTCCTCTTCATATCATCATTTTCCTGCCCTTATCTAAATTTATTTGGGGCAACATTTCTTTTTCTTCCATACTTCTCTATTAGTCGTCATCTCGGTAGTCACCCGCTTTCTAACTATATCATCTTTCACACAGTCCATCCATCGTTTTTTTGTCTTCCCCTACTCTTATAAACCTGTTAGGATCATAATGTGAGGTGGTAAAAACTACCATTATGCAAGAAACATTCAGAGTGACCTTTTCTTTGGTTTTATACAAATCTTAGTCTGCTATATCTTCGTTCACTGCTTCTGTAACAACTTCTGTCTAACCAGGCAGACAATTTAGTGAAATCATGAATTCACTAGTTTCTTTGTCCACTAGTTTCTTCTCCTACATATGTTGAATGTACCCGTTTTCCAATGAAGTTATTTCACTTTATCTCGGCTGAGCAGGTAACTATTAACTGATACATTTCATTTTTTCCCAGTCCAAGTTTTGCGCAGTTCGATCGCGACTGCGCAGTTTGCAAGCCGTTCTGTAGGCAAACAAACTGAATATTTGATTTTCAGATTTCAGTGATCTTCATATCACATTGAAACAAACATCATCGTATGTAAATCTGAAACGTAAACACTATGGCTTTCATGAAGTGCCCGGCAGCTCTCATTTGAATTTTGTCAAAACACATTTTGTCAAACCATCGAGTATCTTTTGGTGCTTGAATGAAATTTACAGGAAAAACAAGATGGCGGAGCTAGTTATGGCCACGCGCCAAAAAATCCTTGTACAACTATTAAAATGTAACGTTTTTTAATGAAACAAAGTTAATCAATTTGTACTACGAACGCACTAGGACAATCATAGTGCACCTACATAGTCGGTAACTATGCGTTGGTGCTGAGGGACCGGCAAGCATAGCCAATGATGGCTGAACGTGCGCCGCTTGCTAAGAGCTGATTGGCCGGTAGCACCGCGCATGCGCAATGATGACCTCGAGTGAAATGCGATTATTCAAGTTCTAGTAATCCCATGACATAATCTAGATTATGGTAATGGTCTGACTAAACATGGCTGGTTCATCACTTACTGCGAGTTATGTACACAGGAGGAAATATGTTAAGTTATGAAACTAAATTCAGTGTTTCGTCGATCTTTGACAGTCATTACGGGTCGTTAGAAGCCCGAAACTCTTCCAGATATCACAAAGAGGTACCGTGTTACCCAGTTACTGGTTTCTGGAGGTCAGATAGGCATTCGCTTCATGTAAAATACTGCAGTATTCAGCTGCATACGGTTAGACTATCCCAATATAGTTGGGAAAAGGCTAGGCAGATGATGATAAACTGAATTCAGTTCTATGCTAAAGTGAGACGGAATTAATGCGAAATATATTTTAAAAAATGAGATGGAAAAGTCAGATATGGACTGATCCAAATACAAATACAATCTTTGCAGATTTTAAGTACCAAACTGTGGCTTGTAAGGTAAGGTGATAACATCAGGTAGCGTGTCTTGGGGCATAGCTGAGTCAAGCATTAGGTTGAGTTGATTAAGAGCCTCTGCACTTACAGATATAAAAAAAGACAGACAGATATAAATTAATTAACTGATGTACACTTAGAAGGAGTTATCGTGTAACCACTTAACAAGATGTACTGGTCAGACTGACCCTTAGGTACCTAATCGCTTAATAATCGGTTTATTGACAATACCTGTATGTGCCAATAGGTGTCTACTTCCTGGTATTTAAACGAAACATAAATATTTGGATTTTTTCTCAAATATTTCCATTTTTACGATGTCACAAGAAATATTAACATGATCCCAATACACCAGGCTACATAGCCCATACTCTTAAGAGTGGGTATTAAAATAAACATTGGCACTATGCAAGGAGGTTAGAAAACCTATTAAGGTGTCATGTATACCAAACTATAAAATAACATTTATTTAGCATAATGGCCAGTGCCGTGTGAAGGATTTAGATTAAAAAAGAAGTTTTTTTTTTTAATCCGACAATCTTTATTCTGCATCTTTATTTGTTTATTTTTTTCTTCATTCTGCATTCGTTCTGCATCTTTATCTGCTATTTCCGTTAGGTTAGGTTCAATAGTACCTAGTTTTAGTTTCACTAAAGTTTTTGTGATAGATTTCAACAGTTTTACATAACTTTATAATCACAAACTAACATTTGGAACATTTGAGGATATTGTAATACTTAAAAAAAAAGAAAGCTGATTGAACCTGCACTTGATATCGTTCACGCCTTATGGAAAGCGATAGATGAGGTCTACGATGGAACGAGCGTGCACAGAAGATGCCTGTGCACTCTTGCTTGGAAGACAGATGGGTTAAATGAGGAAGGGAACACAGGCGCTGGCAGAGAGTTCCACACTTTGGATGATGTGAGCATAATAAATGTTTAGGAGAAGCGCTGAGCTGCGCTGGTCGGGATATCAACCAAGTGTGGATGGTACTCCGCAGTACGTCTGGTAGTCCTGTAGTAAAAGGGCGATGGTGGGATCCTGCGCACATTTTCCGAAGTACAGTCTGTAGAAGATCGACAGGCAAGCAACATTACGCCGATGACCCAGGCTGTGAAGCCTAGCCACCAACATCTCATTGCCTATAAGCCTTTTGATCTGCGTTCCACCGAGTCAAGTGCATCAAGCTGGTATTGTGCTGAGCCATAACTGGCTGCAATACTCCATACAGAAACGAACCTACATTTAGCTCGTAGGGTTATCATGAGGAATTTTATTTAATGTACTAGCTGCGCCCCGCGTTGTCACCCACATAAGTTTCGATCCCGTGGGAATATTGGGATAAAAAGTGCTGAGTGCTGCTGAGTGAGTGAGTACTTAAGCGTTAATCCTGCTTATAAACTTGCTATGTGCCAAATTTCATCCAAATCCATTGAGTAGTTTTGGTGTGGAAGAGTAACAAACATCCATCCATCCATCCATATGGAACATATAGAATAAAATAGGAAATAACAACGTGCGAAAAACTTGTACAATTAAGGAGGACCTTAGGCTCAGCAGAAACGCGCTACATTGAATTGAAAATTAATTTGAAACTATAATTATTTCTACAAAACAGGCAAAAGTAGGTATTTTAAAATAAAAAACCTCTATAACAATTGCATAATACAATTAGCGAAGTCAAAACCGCAGAAAATAAAGCAATTAATTTTATTATAAACAAACCTTGACCTGAATGGTTGGAAATTACTTATTCGAAATGGTAAGTATTTAAACAAAGATGTCCGTCTATCAATACTTTCTACACTTTTGCGACTAGAGTCGTTGTCGCTTGGGTATTTCCCTTCGACACATAAGTACCACGAGACTTGCAAATTGTTTTAAATAGTTACAACATAGCTACGGACCCCATCCATCAAGAAAAGTGGAGATAGTCCTACCTTGTCCTAGTAAGTTTTTAACTTTCCCATAATTATATCAAAGATCGTGAGAGTAAAAATGCTAGAAAAGTAATATAGCTACATGAATAAACAACGTGTGATGCTGTAGCAGAAGTGATCTCACTTCTGTAAGAGGAAATATACACATATATTCGTAATATGGACAAAAGCTTCATTTTAACAACAAAGTTTATATATAATTCAGACCGCTAAAGGATAGTGTTCAAAAGAAAAGGAGCACTATACTCCTGGGCCCTAATCCACTATTTCTTACTTCGAAACCACGTCAATTCCTTACCTTACCACGACATCTGCTATTAACGTATTCTCTATGACACAATGGCGTGGTTGGAACTGCTAAAATACATGTTGTCCGTACGGTTGACATTTCAATTCCTTGCCGTGAACAAGACACGATGTTGACGTTGTTTGCACGTGGTAGATTTCGCGGGGAATAATACAGAATTGGGGCCCTGTAGTTGTAAAAGCAGTCCATGGACTGGTGGTGCTGTTTTTATAGTGGTATTCCACTATGCCAATATCACCATGCTTGGTGATATTAGCATTATATTTACCTTCTGGCCATTCTACAGGAGTCCACTGGAAGATCTGAATGCCTGACAGGTATAAGAATTATTTGGAATACAGGACGATGACATTGAAATCTTTTGGCCATTCGTTCCGCCAACAATTACTTAAGCTTAGAAATCCTTTATGACCGAAACCGTAGGTTTTCAATATACCTCTTCATTTCCAATTCCATCTTATAAAATAGTATCTTCATTTCGTAGAACGCTTGCGTGAAATGGGAACACTTGTGTGTAGCCAAAGAATTCTGCCTCATCAAACACTCATATGTATTCAGATGTGTTTTCAGCCATAAGTACATTGATGACGTCAGCAGTCAGCCGGGCTGCCTAACCTTGGCCTAGAGCCATATCGTCACATGTGCTGTTCATACCACGCTTGTCTAGTGGAGGTTTATGTTTGTCTGCCAGAGTGGCGATAGCTTAATGTGTGTTGGCTTTTGTTTATTATTTGGCGTACTCATGAACTTGAAAGTATATGATTGTGTTAGGTTAATTGTGTTAATAGCTTTGGCAGAACAATGGTTGGTGAAGTTATATGGGGCAGTTGAAAGTTTTATATGTATGTGTCTCATGTATGTCATGTATCATCATGATTATCTTGCCCTTATTCCTATTAATTTGGGGTCGGAGTCACTTATTTTCTACTTTCTCACATATCTTTTTCTGAATATTCCATCATCTCACTATTCACCCTTTTTAAGTCGTTTTTTACACTAACCTTCCCTGACTGCTTAAGTCTTCCCCTTCCTTTTGAGTTTGTTATTTCTATTAACGTTTCTTCGTCATAACTCCCTCTTTATGGCTCCTTCATTGTTTTCCTCATATAAAACTTCCTTTTCTTCCGTATAATTTTTATTTCTATCACAGATCTAGCTCATAGATACCATGTCCTGTATAGTCCCGAAGACTTGGCAGCAGTACATCAAACGGATGTCCCACGTCTAGGCGACGTGTGCAGAATACTCCGCCATTCTATAACTCGTGAGAATGACTCCCGATACTAATTCACCTATATTTATTAGCAGTTCCAGGAATACCTGGAAGTGGTGTCGTGGTTCTAATTAGCTAGTTGTCGTTAACTGCCGACCTATTGGTCTGATGTTCTATTATAGCTTCTGGAGTTCAAAGCTTAGGGTTTCGTTTGGGTGCTAGTGAATTCCGGGTTTTAAGCTTGAAATGACGACAAAGACGCATACCGCACGGGTTGGATCGAAGTGGCCCTAGAAAAGGATGCCTGGAAGGATTTGGGGGAAGCCTTTGCTCGGCTGTGGGACAGTGTAGAAAAAAAGATTGAAATGAGCGGCCATGAACTCAGGAAAAAGGTAAGGGAGCAAGGGTAATAACAGGCACATAACACATTTTTATTTTTCCCTAATGTTGAAAATGTAACCAACGATCCTCTTTGCATCCCCCTTGGTCTTTATGTCATTACCCTATTGGTCAACCTGAAGAATAGAATCCAATCATGGAATTAGAAGAACAGCAAGGCAATTGATACTATTAGAAAGTCTCAGTGCAGAGTTCCCCTGACATTGACACTTAGCTAAAGAAACATAAAATTAACATAGTCACACAGAAGTGTTAACGAACATAGCTTTTAATGATGATTCATATTCTAAACATACGCGGATTTACATTATAAACAAATAATTATAATGATTCCTCAAGAAAGGAAGTATTTAAATATGGATTAGATTAAGATTTACATACTCGAGTGTGAAACAATCTAAATGGTTCAAATCAAATTCTCCTTTGATGTATCTTGGAAATAATTTCTGGTTTTAATTGTATTGACAAGAGGTACAAGACTAGATATAAGATGGATAGATGGTGTAAAAAGTGATATAGCGACAAAGGAAATGGAATCTGAGATGACTGCCAATAATGATAAAAATACGTGCCGTAGACCCCTGACAATTTTGAGTAAAGACAGAAAAGCTACAATAATGATATCAAGATCAGTAAAGGTAATTAAACCAGGCATTATTCACATGATCTGACTAAAATTATATCAGAGTTTAAAAGACGGTGTGCTTTGAGTTTGTTTCGGCCTTTCTTAGAGTAGCCAGATAGGAAACGCCAACCCCATCTAGTTTTTAAAAGTAAAAGTTTTTTGCAAACCTACTTACACAAATAAAATCTTTTTTCGTATAGCAAAAGTCCTAAAGTTTGAGGTTTTTGAGGGTTTGACTACTGCGATTACAGATCTTTAAAACAAAAGATTATAACAGATAAACGTAACATCTATTTATCATTCAGCGTCAGTAGTAACCAACAGTTGTGAGTTCAGTGAGGAAAACAGGGTTGACTGTGGTGCAATCTACTATGCATAAGGCTGATCTATTGACCTGCCACGTTATTCTTACTATGCTTGACGTATAGGAGAACCCAGGAAGAAATATTAGCACTATACGTCATTAGGTAATACCTATATTGTACGTGTATGGGTAATACACACAATGATTGTATAGGCTACCAGATTTTAACGAAGTATCGAACGTTGTTGAAGAACTGCGAGGTACTGCGTACACTATCAGTAGCAATTACTTTAATTTTGACAGTTCAACAACATTCATTGAGTAGTTTACAATTTTTTCGAACTTTTCAAGCAATAGATTAGCAATAACTTTCGAAATGTTTCAGGTTGTGATTGATTAGTGTGTTTTGCAAGTAGGGCGCAGTTCAATTGTTTTTGGATATACCTATTCTACTGGTTCTGTGCTTCTCGCATCCAGTGGATTCCTGCGGCGTTCACCAGGTCATCAGTGTGGATAGCCTTCCAACGGCCTTTCGGTACGCGGTCGCCACTCCAAAACCTTTTCGCCCTATCAACCATCTGCATCATCGTTCTGCGAGCAATGTCACTTAAGTTTGATTGAATTCTTCGGGCTATGTCGGTTACCTTGGTTCTCCTCCGGTTGAAATGGCGGTGCTTGGGGGCCTTTGTCCAGGAGTGGACATTTTTCGGCTGAAATTATGATGATATACTTATTACCGTGTGTTGTATTTGAGAGGATAGGATAGAAGATTATTGGTGAACTAGTTAAAATAGCGTCCGTGTTCCCGACAGTTGTGAATTCATGGTAGGTATTTACATATTGGTTTTGTTTACAGTTTATTGGGTATTTATAATTAACTCATGTGTTTTGTTTGTGTCATATGGATGCGTTGTCAATAATTATGTCATACTTTATGAGAATTGATGATCGAAGTTGTATTTGCTTTTAGAGTTTATTACTGTTGCTTATGCTCGTGCCTTCTTAGTGTGAGAAGAGGTCTATGACCTGCAGTGGGACAATAATAGACTATTGTACTATTGAATATGTTGATGTATGTATTGTATGTACTATTGAATATGTTTGTCGGGTTTTCGTATACGAAAAAGAAAATAAAAAAGAAAATACGTTTATTTGACGTAAAACAGTGCTGCGGGATCATTGCATAACATCTAAAATTAGCAATGGGTTAATTATGACCGTTCAACAATATTCATTGCGTTATTTACGTTGCTGAGCAGACAAATTTTTCGAACTTCAGAAGCAATGGATTAGCTATATCCTTCAAAATGATTCAGATTGAGATTGATAGTGTGTTACGCAATTAGAATGCAGTTCAATTATTTTTGGATATGCGTATTACCTATTGATGGTAAAGATGGAACATCTGAGGAGGAAACTGTTGGTGACCTCGTAACAGTAGCATCCGTGTTCCCCACAGATGTGGATTCATGGTAGGTATTTAGGTGGAGCGACGATCTTCGCAGGGCCGCTGAATGAGAGCTGCCGAGAATCGAGCTAAATGGCGTGCAATTGGAGAGGCCTATGTCCAGGAGTGGACTGCTCTAGGCTGATGATGATGTAGGCATTTATTTATTTATTTAAACTTTTCGCACAAAAAGGTACAAAGGCGGACTTAATGCCTTAGGCATTCTCTACCAGTCAACCAAGGGTGGTAAAGAGATCAGATGGCAGGTGCTTTGGTTGAGAGAGACAATGATAAAAAAACTCTTAAAACTATGTACATAAATAGGTTATATAGGTACACATACATACTATTTATAAAATATATACTTATAATATATATATAATACAAAATCAAGGGAGAGAGGTGTTAAGATGACTCTACGCTATTTAGGTATTCATTTTGTTTACAGTTTAATGGGTATTTCTAATTAATACATAGATGTACTCATATGGGTGGGTGTTGCTTATAATAATTATGTCATGCTTTATGAGAATTCATGATCGAAGTTGTAACTATTCGCTTCTAGTGTCTGTTACTGTCGATGTGCCGTGTTTGTCGGGTATTCATGTGTAAATTAAATATTTTTATTATTATTTTATTGAGTTTGGATATCAATACCTACCGCGTCTACGGAGTTTAGCTAGCCAATTTAAAATAACCCGGTATGAGCCATACTGCCAATAAAATTTTAATGAGTAGGTATACATATGTACGACACGCGTCATTAAACTACTATCAGGGAAAGTAGATCGATGTGCCTACTAAATGTTCAGTGGCACATTTATAGCCAAACATAACTCAGGAATTATTAGCTTTAAACTTGATTTATTTGCGGATGGAGAAAAACTGCTTGAAATGGTCGAAGTATTAAAGTTTAATTGGTACTTATCCTGTAAACAATAAATCGCAACTAGATATTGTAAATTTTCCTATAAGTAATAGATTAAGTCAAGGGCGTCTGTGTATATTAAGGGGTATGCGCTAGGTAGCCCGCGATATCCAAATAGGTCTGTCAAGTTTTTTTTTTTTTTTTTTTCCTTTTGTTTTTGTATTTATTTATTTATAAGATAGCACTAAAATAACAAAAATATATCCTAAATTAACTAAAACTATTTACAAACTAAAATATACTTGTTTGTTGATTAAAATATGACTCACTATCGAATATCGATAATTATGACTAGGCAGGCTTTGGGACCTCCTCATGCCCTATAGATTAGGAACCTGCGGGGTAATTTGGTAACACACTAACACAATGGCTTTCATTTTGACAGTCCAACAACATTCATTGCGTTATTTACGTTGCTGAGCAGACAACATTTCATTTTCAAACACATGAAGCAATGGATTAGCAATATCCTTCAAAATGATTCAGTTTGTGATTTACACAATTAGAGTGCTGAGTAACAACACACTTTTGACAGATTTGGAGCAGAAGGGTCAATCAACCATGCTCCATGTTCTCAACTGCACTTCCATAAGTTCATGCCAATAAAATCAACCTTACCAACGTCGCAACACAAAACAAGCCAAGGAAAGTGCCTTAGAAATTGTTTAGCATATTGATACATGTCCTTGTAATATACATTAGAACATTAGTCATCGGCGGGTGTGGATTATGCCTAGAATATGTAATGGCTGACATTGCAATGTGCAGCGAGGTACATCCTGTCCTACTTTCTAACTATAGTCGGGAATGGTTGCCTAGGGGGCACTATTTCACGGTTGAGCATAGTTTTTAGTTTTATTATGTTGTTTAAATGTCATTGTGTTCAACTTTTTTTTGTTTGGTTATTTGCTTTGAATTGAGCAGTGGTCCAGTGGTAACAGCTGTGATTAAGGAGTTGTAGGTTCGGACACAGACAGGTGCTTTACTTTGTGTAAATTTTGTCATCATCACTGCTCTCAAACTGGTGAAGGAAAACCTCGTGAGGAAACTGGCATGTTCTAGAAACCAAAAGTCGAAGACATGTGACATCTGCCAACCCGCACTGGGCCCGCGTGGTGGATAACGACCCACTCCTTCTCACAGAGAGGACGCATGTGTCGTAGCAGTGGGAACGTTATACAGGCTGATTATGCATTTACTTTGAAAGTTTAATATTTCATCTCTAATAACGGGAATATTGTAAAAGCAACTAGATTACTTCTTAGGAGAATGGGAGGTAGTTTAGCCTCTTGTGTCTGCAAATAATAATGAACTGCGATGATCAACCTAGACAGATTGCCATTGAGAAGGATTGCCTTGATTGTGATGATGATGATTGAGTAATCATGATGTCTTCCATTGACCGTGAAATGTAGACCATTGAATTTGCACGATGATGTCAATTCTATAAGTCGGTAGTAATTTGTATTTCGGTTTCCATTCTTTTTTTTTTTTGAGTTAATGATCGCAAAAATTTTAAGGCCAATTTATGATCGCCTCAACATATCTAATGGTGTCATATACAACATAAGTTTGTACATCCAAAAAGGTTTTGGTTTTCCCTCTAAATAAAAAACAAACTAGGTAAAAGGACCTAGAAAGTGCATCCTGTCCCACTTAGTAAATTGTTGTACATTTAACGCTTGAGAGCGGCGCCTGCGTTGAGAGCGCTCGTAAAATGTTTATGACCTGAACTAGGCTATATCGCATACCTAGGTAGTTAGACTATGTTGCGGTGGTCAGTTTCTAAATGTCTAAGGACGTTAATGTGGCGGATGTCCGTCGTTTGGCATAGTTTTTACACAATAATATTGAAGATGACAGGTTATCTTATCAGCAGCATGTTTAGTATAATCAGCCTACTGGACACTAGTATTCAGCTGCATCCGCACCCCAATTGCGTAACACACAATCGATCGGAATTCGCAAATTGCTAATCCATTGCTTCATAAGTCCGAAAAATTTGTCTACTCAACACGTAAATAACGCAATGAATTTTGTTGAACTGTCAAAATGAATCCAATTCTGATTAATCGTGTGTTACGCAATTAGGGTGCTGGTTAGACTGGAAGCCGACCCCAGCATAGTTGGGAAAAGGCTAGGCAGATGATGTTTATTATAATCAGCCCATAATGTTCCCATTGCTGGGACACAGGCCTCCTCTTTTCGAGAGAGAGTAGACTGTAATCAACCACGCGGGTTCCGTGCGGGTTGATAGCTGTTAAATGTATTCAAATTTTTAGTTCTAGGACATGTAATGTAGGTCGTGGGTTCGAAACCCAGACAGGCGCTTTACTTTGCCTAAATTTTTTCATTACCACTGAACTCGAAACGGTGAAGGAATACATTGTGAGGAAACCGGCATGTCCTAGAGCAAAAATTCAAAGACATGTGACATCTACCAACCCGCACTGGGCCCGCGTGGTAGATTACGAGTCCTCCTTCTCACTGAGAGGAGGCCTGTGTCCCTGTGTCCCAGTGTCCATCTCCCTGTGTCCGCCTCTGTACATTTGTGTGCTTGAAGTATTAAATAGCTAAATAAATAATCCACATGCCATATTGCGTTTTACGTTTGCCAACGTGCAATGGAGCGCAGTATTCTAGGTGTCAAATTGACAGACCATATACGCAACACCACACTGCGCTCCAAAACACAGATTACTGACGTTGCTCAAAAAGCCGCTAAGCTGAAGTAGGACTGGGCTGCCCACGTCTACCGTATGCCCAATAAGCTATGGGCCAGAATAACCACCACGTGGAGCCCTGACACAGCTAGTAGGCATCGCGGCAGACCCCGTAGAAGATAGCGGGACGCGCTGGACAAAACAAACGACCAGTGGGCCACTTTAGCCCTGGATCGAAAGAGCTGGGAGTCATGGGGAGTGGCCTTTGCCCAGCAGTAGGATAATGCAAGCTAACGGTAACAGTAATCTCATGTTCATCCATACAAAAGTTAACTAGAACCTCGTTACCATTAAACCTCCATACACATAATCGAAAGTAATCAATATCCAAGCCAGCTGATATCATTCGTATTCAATATTTGATTAAAACACGTTATTATTCTGGAAAATGGCCCGTGTCCGGGAAGTTCGCAGTTTTCTGTCGCCCGGAAGAGAAAGCCGGCAGCCGGTCGGCAGCCGGGCCGGCCTGGCCACTTCCGGCCCGGGATCGGTAATGGCAGATGCCGGGAATATTTGTGAGATTATAAACCTGTAGTTTATGGTCGTTGGCTCAATTTATTAGCTAACATTAATTTGTATCATAACTTGCTTGGAAATGATGCGAAACATTGATAATATTATGACATTTTTTTGGGATGACGTGAATTTTTGTTAATTTTTTAGAAAGAAATAGGATTCTAGTACATATTTAGTATGACAAAGTGAAAACGTAACAGACAGACAGACAGCCACACAGTTCCTTTCACGTTTTTAAATCATCATCATGTGCCTAGCTTTTCCCAACTATGTTGGGGTCGGCTTCCAGTCGATACAGATGCAGCTGAGTACCTGTATTGTACATGGAGTGACTGCCTATCTGTCCTCCACAACCCAGTTACTGGGTAATACCCTTTGGTAAGACTGGT
Organism: Apamea crenata; assembly: GCA_949629185.1. Classification (NCBI taxonomy): domain Eukaryota; kingdom Metazoa; phylum Arthropoda; class Insecta; order Lepidoptera; family Noctuidae; genus Apamea; species Apamea crenata. The sequence goes on from OX451375.1 coordinate 5,432,415, forward strand.
TATCAGACTTCCGGACTTCTCACTACCCGTGACAAAAAATAATAAATAATTAAATATTAATAATAATAATAATATCCCTGGACATTTCACACAGCACCATTAGTCCCAAGCTAAGCAACCTAATGCTTGTGTTATGGTAACAAGATGGCTGATAAACTACTTATATACAATTTTTTTTTTTTTTTTGTAAATACATACATATTATAGATAGAAAAACACCCAGACTCGGAACAAATACATGTAGGTCATACAAATATTTGTTCCGTGCGGGAATCGAACCCGCGACACGCAGCGCAGCAGTCAATCGCTTAACCACTGCGCCAACCGTGCCGTCATGCCGTCATATTAGTATGAATGAACGGAAATTCAGAAGTTCAGACGTTCGAAAAGTGTAAACAAACAAAATAAAATATTTATATCGAGTACCTCGTGTATTACACGACTAACCAGTCGGAAGTCAGTTAACGTCAATCAGGAAAAAGGCAGTAACTCTAAGCTTGCTTCCCCTTTCACTGTGCTATTACTAATAGCAGTTAGTAGTTAGTACTACTAAGTAATGCTGTTTTCAAATTATAGTTATGTTGTTTATGAGTAGTTGTTAACTACAGTGCGACCGACGAAAGAATGCGTTCTTGATACCTGTCTGTATCATACAATCGAATACGTGTTTTGCGAATTTGATCTTTATTAGCAACTACAATTGCCGCACGGACAGGGGTCAGGAACGCATTTTCTTGACGGGAATCGACCCAGGACCCCACGCTCAGCAGTCGCACTTGCAACCACGAGACCATCGGGGCAGCCTCTAATGTTCCCACTGCTGGGACACAGACGTCCTCTCTGTGAGAGGGAGTGGGCCATGATCTTTGGTGCTAGGACATACCGGTTTCCTCAAGATGTTTTTCTTCACCGTTTTAATGTAAAAGATGATGATGGTCGTATCAATTTGACCAATGACAAATTAATTCGTTTTGAGCAATTTTAATTTACGACGATTCGAGGTCCCTGGTCGATTCCTAGACCAGAAGAATTCTCATAATTTAAAACGTTCAAAATCTAGTCGCAGTCTCATCTCGGCGACAAACAAATATCAAAAACTTGTCAAAATGTAGGGAAATTAGAGGTATTTTTGACTGATTGAAACTGAGATCAGCTGTGAACGTTCTTAAAATTACGAGAATAGCCCCTCTGTTTCAAGCCACTTTTATTTATTTGCTATAAAATAAATAAAAGTGTTTTAAACTCATCATCTGCCTAGCCTTTTCCCAACTATGTTGAGGTCGGCTTCCAGTCTAACCGGATGCAGCCAGTACCAATACCAGTATTTTACATGGAGCGACGGCCTATCTGACCTCCACAACCCAATTACTGGGTAATACGATACCCCTTGGTAAGACTGGTTGTCAGGTGTGGTGTTTTGAAATTGAGGCCCTGAATGCATTAATAAATGTCGACAACACAGGGTGTATTTGAAGAAAGAATCCAAGTAATGTTAGTAGAGTCTGACTTAGTCAGTTGTTTTCTCAAAAGAGTAACATAACGTACAATGAATGACACAGATTTTCAGAGCAGAAATTATTTTTACAATGGAATAACATATCAACAACAACATAACGCTCTTAAAATTACGAAAATTGCCCCTCTGATAATTTAAAATATAGCTACGCAGATTTTTACCAAACCAATAGTTAATTTTCTAAACAAACACCAACTTTCCAATATAATATTAGTACAACGACACTAACCGTAGGAAGTACTAGTATATATTACCGAGTCGGAACAAGGAAGCTGTGATCACCCGGGCACCGAACCCGGGTCCCTTTCACTCGCTGAACTGTAGTAGCACTTAGGTCGATGGAGTAGGCAGAATTACAGGCTGTGGTGTGATGGTGTTTTGTTTTTATGACTATTGTATGAAGATTGATTGTCATGTGTTGATTCGAAAGTTGGGAAAAGTTAGCTTTTCATTCAATTTCATCAAACATAACAGACAGACCGACAGACAGAATTACTTTCGCATTTAAAATATTAAAAAAGAGGAGAGAGGGAAAGAGAGAAAGGAGAGGAAGGGAGAGGAGGATATTTTTTTTATGAAGGTGGCTGTGTCAATCTTGATGCGGAAAGCGGAGGACACGGTGTTGTGGTGCAGCTTGGGAGCCTAGCCTATCTCCAGCAGTGGACAGCGAAAGGCTGAGTTAAAGTTGATGATGTATATTATTACCATGAAAGTACGAATTTACCTCGTTTGGTTCTATACAGTGTGGCGATTAGGTTATCACATTAATTGAATCCACGTATTCTACATAACGTATATTAAACATACACAATTAACAGAATTAATAACAATTAACATTTTAGTCGTGGGCCCTTTTTTCGTTTCGGTATTTACCTAACAACATTAAACTTTTTGTGTTTAAGTACTTAGTAACAATAACATAAAATTTGTGTTGAATTCTTGATACCATTGCCTCACGCGTGTCTAGTGACTTATTATCAAGGATGGTTTATTTCATGTAAATTTTTACGCTAATTATTTTATTTGTTTTTTTTTCTATTTTTAGTAAAATTTAAATTTTATTACTTTAACAGACATTTGACAACTTGTAATGACCGCTGTATTATTTAATGTGATAACCTAATCGCCACTCTGTATTAGTTAAATCATCATCTGCCTAGCCTTTTCCCAACTGTGTTGGGGTCGGCTTCCAGTCTAACCGGATGCAGCTAAATACCAGTATTTTACACGAAGCGACTGCCTATCTGACCTCCACAACCCATTTACTGGGTAATACGATACCCCTTGGTAAGACTGGTCGTCAGACCGATACCGCGAATGGAGCAATTTAAGTGTGCAATATTTTGTCCACGTGTCATTGCCTTCAACGAAAGCTTTGTACCTTTAGGAAGGTCTAAAAAAGATAACATGCCTTTTGCAGCCGTCTGTAACGAGAGTATAACGGAAGTAGAAGAACGGAGTATAAATGGAAGAAAACAGGAAGATATTATCTCGACACTAAATGCATTTCTTTTATCTAAACGTGATGCTGATCATATCGTACTATGGATGGATAAAGTTCTGCACAAAATAAAAACTGGACTATTTTGAGTTATCTGTATATTATTAACGTCAATCAAATAAATGCGAAAACAATCACCTTGAAGTATTTTGAACCGTCATACTTTTATGTCTGCAGACAGCTTTCATCATCAGGTGCAACAGGACTGCAGGCTTTACAAAGCAAAAATAAGGTCTATGATTTTAAAGACTCCGTAGATGCAGTGCAGCAAGCGTATTTATTACCAGTATTTTACATGCAGCATCTGCGTGGGTGGTATCAAATTAAGTATATTCTCTTAATCACAGCAACATAATTTTGGACCCTCCAGGAAGTACCATAACTTTAAGTAAGCGTGATGATCAATGCTTAGAAATCCTTCTGAGGTTGGCAAAGGTATTTACATTACAGTAGCACCATTACAGACAGCATTAATAAAAACACCAAACAAATTGAAAGCAAAGAAAAACATGCAAAATTGACACTAGTGAGACAATGACCCACACATGGCTTGACCCGGTTCATAGACTAGAAACACTCTATTCTTTTGTTTACGTAGCACAGATAACAACCGCAAAATAAAAAGGTACAGAAGATCGGCTCCAAACAAAGAATGGACTCAAACTCAAAGCATTTAAGTATTTCAATTAAACCATTTACAAGCACTTTTGAATTATCAGTCTGTCAGTTAGTCAGAAAGTTTGAAGTTAGTTGCCCATTCCAAAACGTAGATCTCTGTAGAAAAGAACGGGCATGAAACTCTAAATGATGCACGCACACATAGACAAGCACCGGCCGATAGATCAATGTCAAGCTACAGTTGCCGAGGTCGATCCGAGGATGGGTCATCTGCCTAGCTTTTTCCCAACTATATTGGAGTTGGCTTCCAGTCCAACCGGATGCAGCTGAATACTGGTGTTACTGGGGAAAAAGATACTCCTTCGTAAGACTGGTCGTCAGACTTTCGGACTTCTGACGAGATCGTACGAATGATCGCCGGAACCAACAGCTTAAAACTTGCTTCCCGAAGCAACTTAATGGTCCCATTCGACCAACTATCCTAACCCATCCACGATGGCTGTTACTATTTTGCCACGAGTCCTTCTCGATCCGAGGATGGCTGACCATCCATTATAATTATACCAAGACGCCTTGCCTCGGAAAGCACAGCACGCCCAGCTCTCATTTGTATATCTTTGACAGTCGTTACGGAGAAGTTGGAAACTCTGTAAATCAGTTTTAGTATGGTGCATCGCGTTGTGTTACCTTATAACTGTGTTGCGGTAGTCAGATAGACAGTCGCTCCTGGTATTGTACGATCAGACAGGAAGGCAACCCCAACATAGTTGGGACAAGGCTGGGCAGATGATGTATGGAGCCGACCTTCTGTAATTTCCTGTCTATTTTGTGTTACAAACGAAGGCGGAAAATCACGCATTTGCTAATTTGCATTTAAAAAGATACGAATTAACGCTTTAAGAATCCGTTTGAGCAGAAATACTGTAAGTGTGCCGACGACCTGAGGATGTTTTGAAGGAGTTATTCATACTTTTGTGTTTGCAAACCTTTTTGGTTCATTTTATTTTGTTTTGTTTGTTTTAGCTCTTCGTGTGACTGGTTTCCTGGTAGGTCAAATTCTGAATATATTGTTCCTCACAGCAGGTTATTCCTTGTTGAGAGAAGCTGAATGAGAAGTAGGTCGTGACGTCATGAAAAGATGAGATTGTCAGGAATACGAGTACCTGTTGGTTGAGCAGACTGTTCAGGGCATACCCTGAACAGTCTGCTCATCCTGGTCTATACAAAGTGGGGACCACAATAAATTAAATTGCGTAAATCTAACGATGTTCCCAGTCTGCATACAAAAATTACATCAAATATATCCAGTAGTTTAGTCTCTATAGCTAGTCAAAGATTGGCAAAACCCATTCGATCACTAATACATATTTAGTTTGTTAGAATAAATCACTTTTGTTACTTCGGTGTTAGGATTAATTTGAAAGTTCCAAAATAATCCTACGCATTAGTATTATATTGCAAGTGTTTTTATTTATTGTTGTATGGTTGTCTCCACATTGTGTAAAAAATCAGTAAGGAGATCTGCCGATCGATTCTGTAAAAATCTCACCATGAAAAGTTAGGTGAAGTGAGCTTAGAGTGAGCTGTCAATAGTTTCAATCCCTAGCGTTAGTTGGAATGACAGCTCACTGCACGCTCACTTCACCTAAGTTTTCACGGTGAGGTGGTTACAGAATCGCACTGTTTTATTATTGACACAAACGCTGCACGCTGTGTCGAAAAAATATGTGAGCTGAGATTTGTTAACACGTAGTTTTCTGTTGAATTGTCTTTTCAATTACTTAGAAAATTAGTGTCGATTTTGTATTTCTACAAAAGATTACCAAAATGAGGGCAATGCTTTATAATGTGTGTGACACACTTACGGCGGACGCATATTAACATGTTATAAGAACCACACCGATATTTTCCTGTTACGAAATACCTACAAAGCTTTTAAAATTGCTCCTGAGTTGACGATTTTGGATCATCATATGAAATGATCAGCATAATTTATACGGTGGACCACATCACATTGTTCGAAATGAAATTGGCATCTATATCCACTTATCGAGTTGTAGGTCGTGGGTTCGAACCCAGGCAGGCTCTTTGTGTAGATAATTTTATCACCACTGCTCTCAAAGCGAAGAAGGAAAACATCTTGAGGGAACCGGCGTGTCCTAGAACCAGACATTCGAAGACAATGGCATCACCAACCCGCACTGGGTCTTTTTTTTTTTGTTTTCGGGGGGAAACCTTCAAAAGGCACCCGACCTCGGGGAGTGGGGTCGGGGAGTGAGGGATTTTTACCTCACTAAAACCACCCCAGTGATCAGCATCCGCACCTAGGGGTGGTCCCGGTTCCTCTTAAAAGACTAATTCCGGAACCACTCCTGCGCAACGCCTGTAAGGCACATCCCGCCTGCCATCGCATGCAGGCCTGTGTGGTAGATGCAGCCCAGTCTCTCTCGCAGAGAGGAGGCCTGTGTCCCAGCAGTGGGAACATTATAGGCATTATAACATTATTATATGTATTATGATGTTATACATATAATAATATTATAAATATCTATACATATTATAAATTAAAGTCGCTTTATGTGTCTATCTGTTTGACCGCCTTGTTCTTCTAAACGCAACGTATTTTGCTGCGGATTTGTCAAGTTGTAAAAAGAAGAAAAGAAGCAGTAGAGTACACATCTATTGAGTATTAAATCATCCTACTTATCAACAAACACACTACATATTAAAACCGCGTCCCAAAAATCCTACATAAACAAAATACATAAATAAATTCCTTTCTTAACATAATTCATCTACTTTCTTATATTAATATGTATACAGATCGACCATCGAAGCGTGGACAATCGAACAGAATAGCTTCCTGTACGTTACGCGCGCACAATGCTCCCATTCAACACTTATGTGGACAAAGAAAAAATGTCCAAAATGACCAAAACCATAGAAGGGTTGCGATTCCTTGGGGATTATCGTTTCTCGAAGTTAGCGCCGCTTCCTTTCATTTTTTTCGGGTTCTACACAATTGTTGCAATCTTCAACATAAATCTTCGTTTATGAAAGGTTGGAGGGTTTCTATTAACAATATTAGTGGCCATTTTTAAAGGATTAAGGGTCTCTAAGGAGTTTCCCTTTTATAATTAGATAAAGACGTAGATATTCGAGTCGCAATAAATACTTTTTCTTTCTTTTCTTTATATTCTATGCTTATTTGAGATCGTCAACATCAGCCTACAGCAGTCCTCTGCTGGACATAGGTCGATTTTCGGCAACTCGCATCCAGCTGCTACCAGCCACCCTGCGAAGTTCGTCGCTCTACCTAGCCCGAGGGCCTACCTTACGTTTGCCGATTGGCGGTTTCCACTCAAGACAAGACACCCCAACGATCTTCGGTTCGACGGCTAATAAAGCCGGCCCATTGCCACTTCAGTTTGCTTATTCTGTGTGCTATGTCGACTACTCTGGTTGGGATATAGAGATACAAAATACCTAAATACTGACATGTCTTTGGTTATTTTAAATGAAAAAACATGCACACGGAATATGCTGTATATTGAAATGTTACAAAATCCAATAAATTTCCATACCTACGCGGGTTATTTGCGCACAACAAGAAAGAAAGTGTCTCATATTTTTTTCCTCAAGTACCTACGTATGCTCATTGTCATTCAAAATTCGGTTCCAAATATTTGAGCCTCCATATCGTAAGTAAATAAAAATCTGAAGAGGAAGCTTTCTCGTAACAAAACAAGTTTGACAAAAGAGAAGCGATGTCCTTCAGTGCCGTAATGTGCGTAATCCTTTAGATAAATATACTCGAAAGGGCACTTTAATGCGCATCCCACCTCTTAGCTTACCACCCAAGAAAGAAAGCTAATTCTAACATGCTCACCCAATTTTGCAATACTTAATAACGTTTTTACGCGCCGTTTAATGCGCCGTAAATAATGATATTTGGGTGGCATTTTTATTGTCAATTTTGTCCCGGGCTAAAAATGTTTTTGCCCAATGTGCGGCATTTGAAGTGAAGTAGCGAAATCTAGTGAATATTTTTCGGCTAATTAACATTATGACTATAACAATACACGCAAATTTGGTTTTATTTTCGGCGAAAACGAAAGGGCGGTGTAATTTTAGCGATGTTTTTGGATTAATGGTTGTCATTGCATTCTACTGGGCCATTGTCGTTCTAGGGCGTAGCCAGGAATTCACTTTGGGGTCGACCACTGGACCAGTCGTAAAAAGTTATTGGCAGGCATAGGTAATTACGTTGTAATTTTACTTAATTAAAAGGCAACCGACGTGGATGATCATCAGAAATAAAGCGCGTGACAACGGCCACTGGATTGAGAGTCTCAATCTAGTGATTGGATTGAGAGATTGACAGTCTCAATCTCTCAACTAACTTCGAAGTGAGACACAGGCAAGTAGGTATACAATACACACTATGAAGATGAAAAGACACTATAATTGATAACACTGGTGGGAACTAGAAAGCTTCGCAAACTGTATTCAGCTGATGTTGTTTTAAAAATATCAGAACTTCAATTATTTTAAGATACGAGTATAACGACTTGGTGTCACAAAAAAAGCACCACAGCTCTAAAAATGAACACGTAATTTACATAACATCTCGACTCACAAAAAATGGCGTCGCTTAACTCAAAACCGAAAAAAAAGATGGAAGGATTCATTCGAATGATAATAAATGACGTGTTATATCGATTCAGACATCGGTTCAAACATTCGATAAACACGCATCGATGGACGCGTGCGGAAGACATAATAAACGACAATACAAGCACTTAGCGAAATATTTCATCGATTAATAAACGAAAATGAACTCTAGTTCAACGAAATAAAGTCCAAATAACAAGTTTTAGGGGTCTTAATCGCGGTAAGCACGCGCGCAGACACTTCTGGTCAATCCGAGATTGGGTTAGATTGATACGGAAAGGGCTTTTGCAAAACTGATTAGGTATATTTCGAACAAACGTTTTATTTTTATTTTATAAGCCTGTGTTATCCCACTGCAGGGCAAAGGCGGGAGGCCTTTGACACCATCCCTCTTTCCACTTTTCCCGGTCTAATGCGATTGTGGGCCAATCCTTCAAGAAGGAGTCCAGCTCATCCCGCCATCTCTTTTTGGGCCTACCGCGCAGGCGTTTCCTGCCATTTGGAATCCACTGAGTGGTGGCTTTTGCGTATTTCTGCTCCAACATGCGACAGATATGGCCAGCCCAGTTCCACTTTAGTCCAGCAGCTGTGCGGCCAGCGTCCACTATTTGTATTTTGGACAGAAGTATAGAGCAAACGTAAATAAGGCAAGAAACTCTTTTTTTTACGAGATTTTTTTCCACTTTTCCTTGTATATGAAGAATGTATTTTAATACAGTCATTGATATTTTGTTGCAGTTTTTCCGAATTATAATTTGTCGCCAGTAGGTAGTTGTACTTACACTCATACGATTTAGCCAGCCAGACAGCAATAGATTTCCATTAACGTATTATGCGGTTGTGCGTCAATCGCCTTGTAGGTAATATGTGTGAGTATTCCGAACGTATTATTTCATTATAGTGACATAATTTTACCTTTTTGGTTTGTGGGGATATTACGCACTTACATAATTTCCCATTAATTTTGATATTCATAATTACAAAGTAGATATCTAAACAAAGTGTTTTTTTTTTTAAATCATGACTTGATTATTTGACATCATGCTATGCAGAGTTTTTTTAGTAAGGTTTATCCATACACTTTTACACGTCAATTATAAGATTACAAACTAGTTGAGGTCGGTATTGCCTATCCGACTGCTCTGAGAAGAAAAACCGAAACAAACTCAGGGGATCACAGTCTCTTTTTTTAAGCCCAGGCATAATCTAGGTCAGATTATGTGGACATTTTAACCAAGAACCCTTTTAATTAAAACCTAAAGATGTTTTCTAATTTCCAAGACTCTACACTTCTTAAAATAAGAGTAAGTATCACAATGCTTTTAATGTTACTTACCTACATACTTACACACTTTGTTAGTTAATTTAGTATAAGAGCCCTGAGGGTACTCTACCCACAAAAACAATATTTATCATAAATCACTCAAAATCTCAATAAAACAAATAAACACCCCTTCCTTACTAACCAACCCTTACCATAGACATTCGTCGGACAACACATGGGTGATCCATCATCGGATGCAATTGTGTTCATTTTTGTTCGCTGCGCTTTTTTCAGTGATGTACCGGTGGTCAGCCAGCACCTTGCTTTCGGATATTTCGCCACATATCCGCAGTTTTTGTGAGGTAGGGATGGGATTAATGTTAAAGGGCTTTATCGATGATTTGTGGTTGGAATCAGTAGTGTTGGATTTTGGAAAATAATTGAGGAGAAAATGGTTCATATGGTTCATACTTTTAATACGAGGCTTTTGGCTACTTTTTATGTGTTTATTTGATGTATTTTTTTTCCTTTTTTTTAATTTAATATTAATAAGGTTTCATTCAGCGTCTCTATAAATTAAAATCTTAGTATTTGTGAATTTTGAAATTAATAAGTTCAAGTTTTTTGTGAACAGTTCGGTATCTACCCAAAGAATAATCCAGTTTATATAATTTTTTTACAATAGAATAAATGGTAATGCCAATAACTATTCTGAATAATCATTTGTTTTGGGATTGCCCAACCATTTGTATTAAACTGTTTGTGTAGGTACCTATGTATATCCGGGCAATCCCGAAGCATTACACACAAGTAAAACCATAAATCAGTCCAGACATGAATTTGTGTCACGTTAGTAAAAATACATACCTCAATCAATCTGCCTGCCAACTATGTTGGGGTCGGCATCCAGTCTAAAGGAATGCAGCTGAATAGCAGTATTTTACATGGAGCAACTGCCTATCTGACCCAGCCCTCCATAACCCAGTTACTGGGTAACACGATACCCCTTTTTAAGACTGTTTGTCAGACTTTCGGGCTTCTGACGACCCGTAATCCACCACGAGGGCCCGTTACGGACTGGTAGATGTCACTTCTCTTCCAGTTATTGGTTCTAGATCATGCCAGTTTCCTCACGTTGTTTTCCTTCACCGTTTTGAGAGCAGAACTGATGAAATAATTTACACAAAGCAAAACTCCTATGACCTACAGCTCGTAAGCCGCGGCCGTTACCAATGGGCCACACTAGCTGCAGCATGTTAAAATATAAAAATATTGATCAAAATCTAATGACATCTATCGATATCTCAGCCACACACCTCCTTACCCCTTTACAAGCGACTCAAGCCCACTTATTCATAATTGTCATAGAAAAAAACATGTTCACGCGGTGTCCCGATCTATTGTCGAGAATGTATTACAAGATTATAATCCTTATTTTTTTCTAAAGTGGACAATATGGTCGACTTGACCACAATGCCGTGATTGAAGGTTGAAGGATCGATGAGGTGGGTTCCGTATGTATGGCTGCAGGAAAGTACTGGCTGTGTAGGTACTACCACTGTGTCAGCTTGCATCGTCTACTGCCAAATAGAAAAAAAAACATGGGTTTATCCTATAATCTGTATTTTACAGGAAAGTGGGCCAAATAAACACGCGTAGGAGGTGTTCGTAAAGCTCTGAAACCATTAGCTGTCCTCCAGATAATTCTTTTCACTGTCAAACAATAGCCTCTAATAAAATCCACTACCAATCACGTAGGTTATCACTATTTGCTTAAAAAAAACACGACATTTCGCCTCAAATCTGAGGGACGATTCAACAATACGTTTTTTGACAATGACTGTCGTTGAAATGAGATTGCGACTAGATTTTGAACGTTTTTAATCACGAGAATTGCTTTTCTGCATAAACATGTCATGCATCCGTACTTTCCTCCTGCCATGCATGGTCGCCTCGTGCGGGCTAGTGTAGACGTGCGAATTAGGAGCTGTCCTTGTATTGTGTCCGCAGCTTTAGTGACCAGCCTTACACCGCCCGCTGCCACGACACACATTAGACACAGCGTGATGTTTTTGAAAAGTTGTGAGCGTTTTCTCTAATAAACTCTACTCACATCCATGAATGTTTGTTTTCAGCAGGAGATTCGTTGCTTTCTCTCAAAAGGTCATCAAATTCTCAGAGAACTAGAACATTGTGAACAAAAAGTAAACTTGAAAATGGAATTAAATCTTAGCTAACTTTGAACTAACTTGCCTTTTGTCTTTGAATTTAACTTATACGTTCTTTCTACTCTTTATTTATGCCACAAAAGGTGACTTTCGTTTTAAAAAAATCGATGTCTCTGCCTTATTAACAGAAAAATCGATCCAAAAATACTGCAGCTCTAATTCAAACGTCCTGTACACAAATACATCGGTCATTCATGTCCGAACATATTTTTTTGCACCTTGTCTTGCGACAATCGCAAAACGCAGACCGCTTGAAAATGCACACTTTATTAACTTATCACAAAAGGATTACATTAACAATGGCCCACAATGGCCTACAACAGGCCACAACAGGCCACAATAGCCAAAATGTGCATTACATGCCTACAAATCGTTTTAAATATTATTAATGATACTTCAGAAGTTTATTTTCGCATATGTTGTCAAAATCTTAACGATGTATGAAAAATGATATTTTTAATATTTATTTTTATTGTGATTTATGAAATTTGATTGGAATTATACTTAAATAGGAGTGTGAAGCTGTCACTCTTATTATAATATTTTGTCCTCTGGTTTATTTATTACTTCTATAAACAAACCACACACAAAACACACATACATAACAAACACATAATACACAGACACACACACCCCCACACATGCACACATATTATGTACCTATATACTCATTGTATACATAATTATAAATTAAAGTCGCTTTTCGTGCCTGTCTATGTAACGTGCCTGATATGTAGTTTAGAAACTACGCAACAGATTTTGTTTTTTTTTTTGCAGATTTTTACACAATTTTCACCATCATCTAGACAATTTATTTCGTTATGTTTAAGTATGTGTTTTACACATAAATATTATATTAAAAAAAAAAAAAAATTCGTCAATTCATAAAAACCCGTGCGAAGCAGGGGCGGGTCGCTAGTTTAAAATTTAAAATATAACATGTCTGTTAGTTCATACTTAGGAAAAGATACTTAATGCTACCATTGACTCCCACTCAAATGAAGTACCTAGATATTGTGTTCTTTTAATGTATAATCTTACTTTTTTATAAACCTTAAACTTAATACTGCTACTAATTAAAATAATTGATAAGAAGATACAATATAAAAAACCGGCCGAGTGCGAGTCGGACTCGCGCACAAAGGGTTCCGTACCATTATCTATAAAAATAACGTCTGTTGTATGGGAGCCTCCCATAAATACTTATTTTATTTTGTTTTTAGTATTTGTTGTTATAGCGGCAACAGAAATAAATAATTTGTGAAAATTTCAACTGTCTAGCTATCGCGGTTCTTGAGATACAGGCTGGTGACAGACAGACGGACGGACAGGCGGACGGACAGACAGCGAAGTTTTAAAAATAGGGTTCCGTTTTTACCCTTTGGGTACGGAACCCTAAAAAGAGCAGTGGTGGCCCAGTGGTAACGGCCCCGACTTACGAGTTGTAGGTCGTGGGTTCGAGCCCAGGCAGGCGCTTTACTTTGTATAAATGATTTCATCACCACACTGCTCACAAAGCGGCGGTGTGAAGGAAAACATTGTGAGGAAACCAGCATGTTCTAGAACCTAAAGATCGAAGACATGTGATATCTACCAACCCGAACTGGGGGCTCACCACCAGCTCTTATAGGAGGGCTGAAGTTGAACTGCACTGCTTTTTTGTTCTTAGCCTTAGAACAAAAAAGCAGTAGGTACAGTTCTTCTGCTCTGCTATATGAGCTGGTGGTAAGCCCCCTGGGCGCGCATGGTAGATTACAGCCCACTCCTTCTCGAAGAGAGGAGGCCTGTGTCCCAGCAGTTGGATGGAACATTAAAAGCTGATTATGTTAGGAGATACGATAAGAATGCAACATTAAATAATCATTCGTGAAAAGTTACAGACAAAAAATTCATAATCAAAATGATAATACAATTCCATCGCGTTCTTGACCGTTTTAAAAATCTTTGGCAATGAACTTGACCGGAAAAGACGCCATATTGTCAAAGAATTATAATTTTTAAAACTACATCATTTCCATTCGACTCCCCTTCGCAGTACGCATGCATAAAACCGTACATGATTAATATCGTACAGTATATGTAACCAGCCTAAACCGAGTTAGTATGACTAAATTGCCTCGACCATGTCACAACCCTATTTTGTAATTTTAAATAGTTGAGCGAAATTCGGAATTCAAAATTGTTTTTTTTTTATTGTTTAGGTTTTATGTGTCAATATAATACCTTTAAACTGAATTAATTTTTCTTTGTTTTTCCTTAGCTACTGTAAGTATTATGGTTTTGTTTTTCTGTTAATTTACGTAGAATTTTGTCTGATTGGGGCATGTTACGGCCCATTCCTTCTCACAGAGAGGAGGCCTGTGTCCCAGCAGTGAGGACATTATAGGCTGATTATGATAAAAAATAAACAGGAACAAATCGATTCAACATTAGGTATGTAACGTTAAAGTAATTCCCTATGACACTTACAATTATGACATAACTGGCGAAGGTACTATAGGTCCTGTACACCTCTGCCTATACCTCCGAGGAATACTTGCGTGACCTTATGTTATGTTACTTTTAAGCAAAGTGTATTATATATATATTTATATATATATAGATATATAAACTTTTTAACATTATATTAGTATAGACTAATAATAAAGCTGAAAACAATATTTGTTTGTTGGAACGCGCTAATCTCTGGAACCAGCAGACTTTATTTATTTTGGATAAAAAAAACCGGCCAAGTGCGAGTCGGACTCGCGCACCGAGGGTTCCGTACAATTTAAAATTATTAAAAATATTTTTATTATTATGACGTAACTAAAAATTTACGGTTTTCTCAATTTTTCCTTTATCTGTGCTATAAGACGTGGCTTCGTACCAAATTTCAAGATTCTGAGTTCACGGGAAGTACCCTGTAGGTTTTGATTCACTGGCGAGTGTCGAAAATTTGCGGCATAAACAGCTGTATCTTTTGATTGCGTTGGCTTAGAAGTTTGTTTTTTTCACAGCTCCAAGGGTCAGTAGACTTGAGTATTTGATATAAATTCCAGCTTAATACCTCCACGCGTTTCTGAGAAAATGGGTCTTGACAGACAGACGGACGGACGGACAACAAAGTGATCTTATAAGGGTTCCGTTTTTTCCTTTCGAGGTACCTACGGAACCCTAAAAAAACATTTATTAGCCCACTACTGTCTTGAAGAAGGCTAAAGGAAGGAAGGCTATTTAACATCACGCTAGAACCATAAGGGCCGAACAAAAAGGAGAAAATAGTCAGAAGGAACGCTAGCAAAAACGAAACGGATGGGTCGGAGGTACCTACAAGAAAATTCAGGCAGACTAAGTCACAGGCAGAAGCTTAGTCTAACATACAATCACAAAATCGTATTACATTATTAATTGATATTCCATTATACTTCCCCCTCTATTTTAAAAGTCAATCGGCACAAACACTCGCAACCTAATGTTATGCTTATATTTAAAATTATGAATAACACATGAAAGCGTGGTGAGGTTGACAACTGATTTGTTATTGTAAAATGTTGGAGCATTAATTATTTTGCTTGAAATACGAAATGTAGAGGTTTGTGTTTGTGATCCCTGAGGTTTCGGCAGTCAATGATAACTTATAAGTGTTTTTTCTTTCTGTACTAGCTTTTGCCCGCGACTTCGTCCGCGTGAAGCAACTTTCTTACATTTTTTTTTCCGTAAGGACCATCCTCGTACTTCAAGGAATATTCTAAAAAAAGAATTAGCGAAATCGGTTCAGCTGTTCTCGAGATTTGCGCTTAGCAACACATTCAGCTATTCATATTTATATTATAGATAAGCAGGTTTGTGCAAACACTTTTACACGTTAATCATATTTTAAAAAGAAAATGAGGTGCCGACCTCGTCAAATTTTTAAAATATCGTCTAGTTTTTATAATTTTTAAAAGTCTGATTACCCTAGGAAGAACAGCCGTAAGAAACTCAGAGGTCACAGTCTCTTTTAAAGTCCAGACAAAATCTAGGTCGGATCATGTGAAAACCATATAATCTAATATCGTGACATATTCGCCAAAAATGTAAACAGATGAGTTTATGGAAAAATACCTTTAATTCGTACACTAAAGTTCAGTTTACGCTACAACTTCAAACATTATTACTTATAACTTTTTTAATAGTGCTAGTCACTCTGAAATCAACTTAATTGCCATTAAAAAGAAAGTTGATATTTGTTTATCTTGAAATAACTTCAATTTGAAACAGCACATCTCTGGCGGAAAATCAGCCTATAGATTGGTGTAGACCATACATATAGTCGTCAAAATATCACGGCCTATTTTGATAAAATGAGCAAGTATAATATATTAATCAGAAAAAAGAAAGAAATAATGAACAACGTTTTTTTGGCACAGTAACGTAGCAAGGGACTCATATAAACAAAATAAAATACAGCAGGAACATATGTAGACCCGAAATCTATTAGTATTAAAACGGATTTCAGTAGCTTCATAAATTCTTCGTTGAAATTTTTAGCCCCTTATAAAAAAAAACAGGGAGGTTTTTCACATTTTCCGTTGGTAGTTGATTATGATCAAAGGAAGATGTTGATGTTAGCTTAAATTATTACCGATTCAACACGTCATTAGGACAAGATTTTGGTCCTTTAATCCCATCTTGATGAGTCACAGGTTACTACGTGATCAAAATCACGTAAGATCTAAACCAGCGGGGTAACTGCGTAACACACTATCAATATCGATGGCTTTAACTTAGACAGGTCGACAACATTCATTGCGCTATTTACGTTGTTGCGCAGACAAATTTTTCGAACATATGAAGCAATGGATTAGCAATATCCTACAAAATGATTCAGATTGAGATTGTAGGGTGCTGGTTCAACCCGTCATAAGGACATGATTTTGGTCCTTTGATCCTATCTTGATGACTCACAGGGTAGGGTACTACGTGATCAAAACCACGTAATATCAGCTCCCTGTCCCCATTACCTCCTAGTACAGTCAACAGCAAAAGTAATCACTCAAGTGAATCACTTCGACGCCACACAGTTCTGACGCAAACTCCGTTTATTAGTATTAAATTTCTGATTTTGATCATCTACTTTTGCTGTTGACTGTACATTGACTCCAGCAAGAAACTGAATAAATATAACTCCACGAAGGTTCGTTTCACAACAAGTTATCAAATTCAAATTTGTTTTTGACCTCTTTGAGTATATCAGTGCATGAGGAGTGATGGCTACTTAATGTTGGCACACCTATTTTTTGAGATAGCTTTTGATCGTGACTGCATCTAAAAAGTAGGTTTGTTTACACATTTCTTCCAAAAACAGTGATCAAATCAAGCGTCTCGGAAGGTGGTTCAATACATCAGTGATTATCATGGTGGTTTAACACCTACGACAGTCAACGACCAAGAAAATCGGATACCTAAGCTCGTAAAAAAATATTATTCACGTCGTAAACCTATGTATATCAACAAATCAAGTAAACAGACTCCATGGGTTTTTTATTTTAATTTTCACAAGCTTAAGTGCTTTTCAAACATCAACATCAAATCAGGGCAAGCCATCTGAAGCAGGTAATCGGTATGCAAACGGCCACCGTTTGTAGGCTGAGTATCTGCTCCAGGGGCTCTACTCCGAAGTAGTATCGGCTGTTTCCTGCTACGAAGTTACTATTTGGTTCGGCCGGTTCCGATCCTACACTCCTACACGTTTCGAATATTGACTATGGTCCCGACCCAACTGAGCCGATCCGAACTTTTTTTGCATTTTTCAATAATACTCGGTTCGGCCATGTGTCGGTCCGATCCGAACATTCGCACTTTGCACTTCGGAGTAGACTCACAGGAGGTTTCTTTAATATTTTAACTTAAACCCTTTCATTGGTCTTTTCACGTCTATCGTTGTCCTTTGGCTGCTGTTAAGATTTTTCTCGGCTTTAAGAGATGAGACAAAGAAGGTGCAGTGGTGGCCCAGTGGTATCGGCCCCGTGGCGGTCGTGGATTCGAACGCAGGCAGGCTCGTTACTTTGTGCAAATAATTTCATGACCACTGCTCTCAAAATGGTGAAGGAAAACATTCTGAGGAAACCGACATGTCTAGAACCAAAAAATCGAAGACATGTGACATCTACGAGTACCAACCAACCCGCACTGGCCTCCTGTGGGCCGCCTGGTAGATACTACGCGGGCCTTCTCCCTCTCAAAGAGAGGAGGCCTGTGTCCCAGCAGTGGAAACATTCTAGGCTGATTCTGCTAAGAGAGAAGATCTAAAGTGCCTTGGTCGCAAGTAAGAACTTGTGATCACATGAAGAGAAATCTTTACCACACAAAACAAAACACGCTATAGTTTAACTGTAAAATCTACGCAAAGCTTACAGATTCATGTGCATTAGGTATGTAATAAGATTACTTATAAGGTTTACAGGAGTGCAGATTATTCTCATGCGTTAGCAAGGAGGTTGCATATAGAGTTCCTTGCGAAACATTGTATTATTCCGTTGTAGGCCCTTCGAATTTTTGTTTTAATTCGTAGTTGTATGACATTATGGATCATCATCTGCCTACCCTTTTCTCAACTATGTTGGGGTCAGCTTCCAGTCTAACCGAATGCAGCCTGCCTGCCTATCTGACCTCCACAAACTAATTACTGGGTAATACGATATCCCTTGGTAAGACTGGTTGTTAGATTTTCGGGTCAAAATCAAAATCAAGTCATTTATTCAAATTAGGCTGAGAATCAGCACTTTTTGAACGTCAAAATTACAAAAGAAAGTCCCCCAAAAACGCCCGCCCTTCACCACTTCCTAGTGCTATCGCTGGGAAGAAGAAGTGGCGCAACAAACTCCCCAGCAGCACAGCTGTCTGTTCAATTTAAAAGGGTTTCTCACTAGTAACGACTGTCAAAGATTCACGAATGCCAGCCGGACTAATGTGTTTTACGAGGCACGGAGGTGTTTTGGGATGTAAAGACGGTCACCCATCTACGAACCAACCGTGGCAAGCGTAGCTTAACCTGGCCGATCGACCCGTACGGCTGTTAATACTCAGGCACAAGCCCTTCTCATTATTTACGAAAACGCGTGACGTAAGAGGTAGGTACAGAACGCAGCCGTAAATATGGCATATAGAATTTTAGAAAAAAAAAATATCCTTAATGCCCCCTATTACATGGTACTTAAACATAACTAGCGAAAAGTGGGTAGTAGTATAGATACATCTCTGCCTAATACTTCGGGGAAAAGAGGCGTGAAGTTGTGTGCTTAGCCTTTTTAACTGTAGAGTCCTCTTTCAATCACACCTGTGTGGTAGACACTCTTGTTAAAATAAAACATATAATAAACTTTAATCAAAATTGAGTTGAGCTGCACGATTTCTGACAAATGCGTGCACTGACTGGACAGGTCCTCTCAATCTGTGTAGTTCTTTCCTCAAAAGACCATCTCAGACACCCATCTACATGGTCTTCATATGATCTGACCAAGATTATGTCTGGACTTTAAAAAACTGTGACCTCTGAGTTTGTTTCGGCCTTTCTTCTCAGACTAGTCAGATAGGAAACGCCGCCTCATCTAGTTTTAAAATATGATTGACGTGTAAAAGTGTTTGTACAAACCAACTTACAAAATAAAGTCATTTATCATTTAAAATGTTCATTGTCTCCTGTATCACACATAGCAGCACTAATTAGCTTTTATTCTGTAATTATTGTACTATGGGCAAGAATACCCTGCTGTTGAAGTGGAGTATGAAACTTATAAGTAGGTACCGCCTTTCCTTTGTTGGTGCAAAACATGCCCTCGTGGTCAACATCTACATATTATGTAGCCTTTTCCCAACTATGTTGATGTCGGCTTCCAATCTAACCGCAGGCAGCTGAATACCAGTATTTTACATGGAGGAACTGCCTACCTGACCTCCACAACCCAGTTACTGGGTAATACGGGTTGTCAGACTTTCGGGCTTCTGACTACCCGTAACGACTGTCAAAGATCCACGAATTACTGCCGGGCCCAATGGCTTAACGTGCTTTCCGAGACACGGAGGGATCTTGGTATGTAAAGATAGTCACCCATCCACGGACCAACCGCGGCAAGCGTAGCTTAACCTGACCGATCGACCCATACGGCTGCATGCTCATGTAATACTTACCCACACGCCCCCCAACAAGAACTCGCTGTATTGAAAAAAATTCAGTCAATAGACAAGTATTTCTGAGCAGTGTTTCTTATCATCACTCTATTTATATTGATTTATTTTTCTTTGTATATTCCAAACGCTACCAATATTCAGATCACACTGGAAGAGGAAATCAGCGTGTATATGTATAGGAACATAAATAATTCAGTTATTACAATGATATCGTTATTCGAACGAGCAGTTGTTGATAATGCCTATTTTTTCACCCAAATCTCTGTCGTCCAGACACACACTGGAAGCATAACCTACACGTCTCGTGCCCAAATTATGTTTAGGGCTGCAGAATAACTGCTTTATTTGTAAAAAAGACCAAAATATGATTTCCTAGCTACGGACACGGTATTATATGGACACAGAGTAATGAAACTTTACTCCGAGGACTGCTTCCTCAAGACAGAAAGTTTAAAAAAATGCTGGAATCCCAGTGTCCGTCTTACACAGTTTTGAGTGAAATATTAGGCTTCACGAGTGGCCCCACTACCAACTTACGGAGATGTTACAATACTTTCTGATCTTTTAATATGTCCTATCTGCGGATAATGCAGTGGACTGCAACATTACTTCCTAAACTTTAGTTAACCTTATGTATTATAAATATGTTGCAGTTGTTTATTATCCCTTAATAAATAAAATACGTAAGCACTTTTTCCATGGCGTAAGTAAACTATTTTACATAACATCACGCCTGTAATCCCTCAAGGGTTAAGCAGAGGTGTGGTTTATAGTTCACCTACATTTTGCCAGTTATGTTTAAGTCGAATGTAATAGAAAAAAAAAAAAAAAATAGGTGGCGAGGCTGTAGCAATCAACCGAGCACAAATCCAGATTCCGGGCTGCTGCTGAGAAATTTAAACCATATTATTTTAGTTTATGCCAAATAAGAGAGAACTTATTTTTTTTTTTTGTGAAATCTTCTTTAGCGGCGTTGTGCACTTTTGTTGTGATGGATAAAAAATGTTAGACTCGTGTCAGGACACGTGGCTTGATCGAAAATTCGTAAGACGGAGCTCGCGTCAGGACACGTGACCTGATCGAAAATTCGTAAGACGGAGGGAGAGTAGACCGCATTCCAAAATTTCAAAAATGAACCACGTTAATAATTATTCAAGTTTTCACTTCTGCCGGCACTCCCGAAGTGCAACCCGTTATTTTTTTTTGTTTTCGGGTGGAAACCTTCAAAAGGCACTCGACCTCCGGGGAGTGCGGGGAGTGTGGGATTTATACCTCAATAAAACCACCCCGGTGATCACCATCCGCACATAGGGGTGGTCCCAGTTCCTCTTAAAAGACCAATTCCGGAACCACCCCTGCGCAACGCCTGTAAGGCACATTCCTGGGAAGACTGTAAAGGGGCCTCCCCTAAGCCTCGCTATGCACGGCAGCACGTGACCACTGTGCCACCGTCTTGCCTGGGGTAACAGAGAAGAACCTACGTACCTATATATATGCTTAAAGCACGTGCCATTTGATACTTAATGTACCTAATCCCGTTTTTCAGATAAGCTTAGATCATAAGCGCAGCTCCCAAGCCTCATATTGAATCAAACATAACATTAACACATCAGCAACATCTGCCATCCTTACCACAAAAACACTGAAAAAAAACACTAAATAAATGAAACCATTCAGCGCCTACATAAAATATCAACGCTGTCAACAACCTGAAAAATATATTCAGTGACGTCACTGACTAGGAGATTATGAAGCCTAGATGTTCATGAATGATTCAGTAGTGTAGTGCGATAACGCTGGATAATAATGGAGTGTTTTTATTTTTGTGATTTTCCTGTTAACCTCGAGCTTTCATTGGATCAGTGGGATACACTGTGTTTATGTTATTATTTTTTTTTTTCACATGGTGGCAGTAACTTTCAAGATATGGGTAAGGCATTTAGGTTTAGAAGGCTGTTAGGGGCTGTAACAGTGGAGTGTGGATATGAATTTTGTCTACCTATGTTTACATAATCAGCCTATAACGTTCCTACTTCTGGGTCACAGACCTCCTCTCAGTGAAATGGAGTGGGTCATAATCCACCACGCGGGCCAAGTGCGGGTTGGTGGATGTCACATGCCTTCGAATTTTTGGTTTTAGGACATGCCGACGTTTTCCTTAGCCGTTTAGAGAGCCGTGGTGTTGATATAAATTACTTAAAAATAAAGTGCCTGCCTGAGTTCGAACCCACGACCTACAACTCGTAAGTCAAGGCCATTATCACTGAGCCACTACTGCTCTACCTATATTTATTCAACAGTTTCATTGTAACAATTTTCTTAAAAGTATCTAGCATGGCAATGCCTTTTGGCCAGTAAATAGTTTTCCAATAATTACTCATAATCCCAAATATTCCTGAAAAATCAAACAGACTATAATAGTGTAAAGTTATTCAGGCAGGCCAGCGCCGCAGTAAACCTGAAAACTTATGTATCTGTACCGCTAACTGTAACCGAAGCCGAGTCGTTGACCAACGGCTGCAGCATGCGTGATCTTACAGAATTTAATACTTCGCTGAATTACAGCATCGAATGAAATGTTTAGATTATTTTTATAAACTATTTTCACGTTTGCCGTCGAGGTAGACCACGGCGAAGGTAGTGTGATGATCTGATAAGGTTTGCAGGATCAACATGGCCAGAAATCGCACAAGACAGTTAGGTTTGGGAGGACAAAAGGGAGGCATTTGCCCAGCAATGGGACACAATATATGCTAACAAAAATATTAAAAACTTGAGATAGCCAAAGCCCGAATAAGTGCTTATTTTGTATTTTTTCACTTTTCTGAGTACCTACCTACATAATTAAGCAACTATACCTAACCCGTAAGAATTATTTAAGGCGATGCACGTGGGCTAATCCATATTGACTACCTAGAGAATGGTAAAACGATTAATGGCGCATATTATGCCAATTTATTGGACAGAAAATAATTATTTATTTTCCCCCTTTATTAATTTTACAGACTTGTAAAATTTTATTTCTGTAGCCAAGCACCAAAGCCATGTTACCCGGCTTGAAAACCTGACAAAAGGACTCGAAAGAACCAAATTCTTTGAATTCTGCTCAAAAAAGTTCTATCTATCCCAACATTGCACCGCTATATTAAATACAGAAAATCACAATCTAGAAATTAATTAAAAATCTAGACACAAAAGCCACCAGGTTATTATAGGAATGGAGAGCTTTTTGTTCCAGTTCTGAAAATTATAAGTAATTATTGCAAGTCTGTCGTTACTCGTATGAAATATGGAGGCCCCCCGCTGGCCCACCAGGAATGGTTCCGGATTGTACAACCAGTTTTTAGTGGGCTATTTTTAGATGTAAACTCTGTGACGTTTCTGCAAGCCTGGTACCAGTTCGGGGAAAGCATAATATTTTGTTAACTCTTTGTCGAAGTTAATAACAAGACTTCATGATAAAGTATAACCTATTTGCAGTTCACTAAGCTCAATTATCTCTTAAAAAAACTAAATTACTCTACAAAGAACCAAAATTTCCGAAACATACACCAATTTGCACTCCATGGTGAGAATATCAATGATTATAAGCACCCGAACCATTCTTAACATGCCACCCAGAATCGCTTTAGATATAACGATGCAGCCAACATTCAAATACTCACACAAAAATATTTACACAAAGCAAAGGCAACGTCCAGTCATCCAGAGACAAGAACATAAAACAACATGAACGATACCGCAATCGTCAAAATCTATTTGATGTGTATCCCTTTATGTTTTCCTCATGGCGTCATAAAAATTACACCTTCTTGGTTTTCACCCACCATTATTTAGTACCATAAACAATTGGAAATACCTCCTTTGTTAGTCTCTACATCCGCAACAGACTGGTTTTGCTGAATTGTGAAAAATAAATTCATGTCCGCATTCCAGAAAAATGCAGAATAACGAAAGTAAAAGACTTTTTAATTGGCTTCCGAGTTTAAATCGAGCTTGGTATGGTTTAGTGTCCTTGGAGTCCGATTTCATTTTAAATCGGATATAAATTCAAGCTGATATGAATCGAATTACGAAATAATTATCATTAAGCGGCCAAAAAACTACCAATTTAAGGTGAAAATTAAAAACAGCGTGAAATTTTCAGCAGATCGTCGGACCATGGAAAGTAGCAAATTCCATTGGAATTTCATGTGTAAGAAGCTTCATTTGGTAAGAAGTTATGGCTAGGGGAAATATTGTATGGCATGGTTCCTGGTTATAAATTACTTTTAATTTTATATGACTGATGCATCTATCAATTTATTCGAATTCTTGCAACTTTTCCTGCGCTGTAATAGAAACGTAAAGTAATGAAACTTTAGGTTGTAATTACATTAACATAACAAACGAAGACTCCCTTTAAATGCAAATGCATTTTCCGATTTTCAATACGAATTTCCCTTACTACAGGGAATAAAACAAATGAAGCCTGAATCGAAAATTCCCCCTCATTCGTGAAATAAGAACAATATGTCAGGGACGGCGGTTAAACCCACTTCCGGTTCAAGGTAACAAAAGAATGTAAAAACCTTGATTTTCATTCTAAAGAAATGCAAATTAGACTTGTTTATGTAAACAAGCGTTGAAAAATCGTTGTAATGCACAAATTATCATGGAATTCGTAATAAGTAATTACACTTTTTATTGCAAAAAGAAGTATAATAATAAAAATAACACTTATATGTATGGTATAGAAAAGGTATGGAAATATGATAATGGCACCGATCCCCTGGTTCACAAACTAAATTAAATATAAGTTCAGTGCATCTTTTTCTTTGAAAAGGAGAGAAAATACATATTAGTTTAGTCCTGTCAAATTAATTAATTGGCTACTAAAAATACGCCTATTTATGTACGTCAGGCGCTGACTAATTTGACAGGACCAAACTAACATTTTATCTTCTGTCCTAGAAAGAAAAAGATACACTGAACTTAAATTAAGTTTAATTTGTGAACAAGGGGATAGGCGCCAATATCTCTATCTGCAAAGGAAAAATAAATCAGTGACTCTTTTTCTCTCGTTTTGCATTTAGCGAGAGATATTTGAAAATTAACCAGCTTAAATTATCCACCAAATCGCACTGGGCACACGTGGTGCATTATGGCCCACTCCCTCTTACAGAGAGGAGGCCTGTATTCCAGCAGTGGAAACATTATAGGCTCATCATAATTTGAAAATTGGAATTAGAAACAAAAGAAAAATAAACGAACACACTTTTTTCAAATTTCCTTTTGCGTCAAATGCTTGAATAGTGCAGAGGTCAAAGACTCCTTTGTGATGACAGCTCGCGATGACATTAATTCGGGACGGTGATTAACATGAAAACACTCACAATGCAACAATGCGTCCACGGAGCATTATCAAATCACTTTTACGGTTCTGTCATGATTCGAAGAATGTCGCAAATGAATGCATTCAATTTATTATTGAAGTAAAACTTCTTAGGCGGCGATTTGAAAATAATTGGACTAGAATAAATTGAGAGTGAAATTTCAAGGACGCGTCACGTTTAGGCACATTTCGTTACATGAGAGAGAAGAAAGACATAACTCTCTCTCGGTCTCTTACACAAAAATCTGTTATTTTTTACACTTTGACAAATTAACATACTGGTGAAAAATAGACCGTGTGTCAGTGTGAAATTAGAGGTATTTTTGACAGATTGAGACAGAGATCAGACTGTGCACGTTCTTAAAATTACGAGAATTGCCCCTCTGTTCTATAAAATATAACGTCACAAGTTCAAGCTTCAGGCACGCTTTCAAAGCCACGTGTCAAATAATAAGACACAAGGTGAGGAAATCAAACCTCTTTTATTTCCGAAGTAGGCGAACCGTGTATTTGCACGTGAAGTCCAACGTGTACAAAATTTTCCTCAATCAAAAAATGTGACCGGTCCGGCCGTTAGTTATTTTATTCAGCGGGGTAATGGCGTAACCCACTACCAACAGCAATGACTTCCATTTTGACAGTTCAATAACATTCATTGCGTTAATTACGTTGCTGAGCAGACACATTTTTCGAACATTATGAAGAATAGCAATATCCTTCAAAATGATTCACATTGTGATTGATGTAGGTATGATACGCAATAGGGGCGCAGGACATAGAATTCCTCTCATGTCGACATCAGATATGTAAGACTGGCTCAATTTTGTATTGGAAGGATTATTCACTCAGCTTGAAGTTTGAACTCAAGATTGATTGAATTTCAAAAACACATGGTGTAATATGTTTTGTAACCTAGTTACCCGTAGCCAAATTGCAAAAAAAACCCTTTAGATTTCGTCATGTCCGTCTGTCCGTCCGGCGTCTGAGCGTCTGCGCGCCTGTCCCTCCGTCCGGATGTCAAACAGCCATTTTTTTTTCTTTACCATCATCTGCCTAACCTTTTCCCAACTATGTTAGGACCGGCTTCCAGTCTAACCGGATATGCGCATGTGGCCTCACTCTATCGATCGGTAAGACATAGGAATCGAGCGCTAGTTAATAAACATTCTGATTCATCTTTCATCATTGAAGCGAGTAATGAAAACTGATTGGTGAGTTCACTGAACTGTCTCGTTGCATGCACCATGCTTGATACAAATCGATCTGAATGTATTTGAATGTATGAAACGCATTTACAATTAAAACTATGTACTGAAAGTGTATTGTGTTGTAAAATGTATCCGTTTTCATGGAAATGGATTTCTATGAATAATATTTTGATTAGTTTTTTTCTTCTTAGTGTCGCTGACAGTTAAGTACTTAAATATTGTTGGCCCAATACTTCGCTAATTCGACGGCGTTATCGGTGGCAGCGCAGAGGTAACTTTGGCTGCATGTTTTGGGGCACAGAGGGCAGGATAGGAGGTGCAGCTTAATTTGTGACACCGCGCCACATCCACACCCTGCTGCCGTTCCGTCGAGGTAGCCTCACTTTACGAGGTACGATTTACATCTTCGATTCAACGCTCGCTGCGTCGATAATAACACCTCCAATTGCTAGGGAGGTACAAATGCAAAATATCCGGCAAACTTTTGCAACCAAAATGGCGTTGATTCCCTCTGACTTTTAGGGAAAAGCACCTCCGTGTCCCAGACGTTCCTCAATTGACACTTTATCGTTTTTCGCGCAAGTTCATACTTGTTTCCATTATAGAAAGTCCCACATTTGCATTTCTTTTGAATGAAAAAAAAGGTTTGTACAATAATTTTATGCTACCTTGAACCGAAGTTGGATTTACCGCCGTCCCTGACATATTGTACTTTTAAACTCATTTCACACATGCACAGGAAATTTCATATTCAGCCTGCATACATTATTTTTTC
Source organism: Apamea crenata (assembly GCA_949629185.1). Lineage (NCBI taxonomy): Eukaryota > Metazoa > Arthropoda > Insecta > Lepidoptera > Noctuidae > Apamea > Apamea crenata. Next base: position 5,459,724 of record OX451375.1, read on the forward strand.
AAGCGATACTTTATGGTTTTATTGTTTTCTTGGAAACAGAAGGCAATCGTCGTAATTTAAAACGTTCAAAATCTAGTCGCAGTCTCATCTCGGCGACAGACAAATGTCAAAAACGTAGGGAAATTAGAGGTATTTTCACTGAGACTGAGAACGTTCTTAAAATTACGAGAATTACCCTCTGATTTTTTACGAGATAACTGACTGCATCCGTTTTCAGTAGATTATTTTAATTTGGCTGTCGAACATTGGTTTTGATTGCTACGGCAGTGTCACTTTGTCTCTTTACATGCAAATACGTTTTAAAAAACGTTTAAAAAAAAAAATACCAATACAGATTTACATTATCAGCCTATAATGACCCACTGCTGGGACACAGGCCTCCTCTCTTCGAGAGGGAGTGGCTGTAATCCATCACGCGGGCCCAGTTGCGCGGTTGGTAGATGTCACATGTCTTCGAATTTTTGGCTCTAGGACAAGTCGGTTTCCTCACGATGTTTTCCTTTACCTCTGAGAGCAGAGGCAAACAAACTTGCCCAAAAATGTTGAGCAGCGCCATTTATGTATGTATTTTCATATCGTAAAGAAAAATGCTTCACAAATGTGGCTTTTGTCGTGTCATTCGTTGATATTGTTGTTTGTCCACTTGCCTGCTAGACAACCGGTGACCGCGGTGACAGTTAGTGCCTTAAAAAAATATATATTAGCAATTTATGTGCCACTATTGGCCAAAAGCCTCCCTACTTTCTGTCCACCGCTCTCTGTCCGGAGCTGCCAAGGACCAATCTTTATTAAAGGAGTTGACCTCATGTTCATGTTCTAGTTTGAATAGTTACATAAAATCACGCCTGTAACCCCCGAAGGGTTACGTAGAGGTGTTCTTATAGCAGTTACCACCACCCACCACCACCACCAGTCTCATGTTATAAGGGCCGAGCCTGTTACCATCAAGGCCACAAGACTAGACTCCGGGCTGGTACTGAGAAATTGTTAACCTACAATTGATATTGATTAGCATGTTTCACACTCTTACTTATGAAGAGCTTGAAAACTTAGTTAAACCGTAACATATACATAAACACGCACTCACAACACAACACCACACCGCACACACGCACAGCACAACACATCACACGCATTCCACACGTACAACAATCCGCACGCACAACACATCACACCCACACACGCACAACACATCACACACTCGCTTGCCTATTTACGTTTTCGCTTTTATATTATTTTTTTCTCTTTTTTTTATTATATTCCTCCGTAATTTTCTTTTTAAAGTAATAATAATTTTTCAACGCTAGAGCACTGACGCATAAAAATTTTTGTATGGGCGTTAATGGCTGCGACACAGTTTATAACCATTTTCGTAAATAATTTTATTGTAATTTGTGTTTCTTAGTCCCAGTAAAATATTATTATTATGTAGAATCAATAGATTACAATGTAGAAGTTTAAAAAACTTTTCGTTTAGTTCAACGTGGCAATGCAGCCATTTGGGCACGTTTCAAATTGACAGCGATGCGGACGAATTCTTTAATGCCGCCCTTTGATTATTTTCCCTCCTTTTTATATACTTGTTCATATTATTATTTTAAGACTGTTAACTTTTTAAATTATATAAATATTGAATAAAGGTTTCCATAGTTTACTCGTAACTAAAAACAAACGGATTTCAAATTTCTGATGAAAAACTCACAGTTTTCCATCGCTACCTTGGACTCACAACGACTCAAGAAAAGCTACAAGGACAACGATCAATATTGATGAAAATCAGTTAACACCAGGACGGCATGCGTTATTCAGTTGTTATTTGGCAGAGATATAGGGCGTTGACCCGACGTGCGTCGCAAGCGCAATGTGGCGCCTGCAAAACAAATGCACCAGAATACTTCTGCATAAATAGGACGTTCTGGAAAACAAACCATTAATATTTACTTCATTTTGCGATTCTGATTAGATAGACTTTTTATTTTTGACGTTTTATGGGCTCTTCATTTGAATTAGGTGCAAACTGATCGTTTTTCAAAAAGACACCATTTTTTTTTTATAGACACACCAGTGCTCCTGCGTAAGGTTTTTAAGACTTGACAATACATCCAGCCGGGCTACAACGGGTGAACGGCTACGGGTGAAAACGTAGGTGAAGTGAGATGAATTGTCATTCTAACTAATGCTAAGGATTGACACTATTGACAGCTCACTTCACCTAAGTTTTCACCGTGAAATTTGTATAGAATAGACCGGTTGATTACTTTATTACAATGTAAGTTTAATATTAATGTATTATACAGGGTTAAATTAAATTAGCTAGCGAAACTAAGAAGACAACGACGAGTATAGTAGTATAGTAGAAAGAGTTAGAGATATCTAAACGCGATTTTTATTAAACCGTGTTTTGGCGGTAACATTATTTACAGACAATTCTGATTTCAACTCTTTATTAGTGGTTATAATGGCAACCATTGCCTTGGTTCTAATAGGTCTATAAATTTTATTTTTCCTTCTGATAGATTCTTTTATATATTTTGTAAATGTGAGGACTTTGTAGGCCTTGTAGACTTTAGATCTGTAGTCCATTTTTCATTTTATCAAGTACCAGCCCGTCGATTCTGTAAAAATCTCACCGTGAAAACTTAGGTGAAGTGAGCGTGGAGTGAGCTGTCATTCCAAATAATGGGATTGACACTACTGACAACTCACACCAAGCTCACTTCACTTGAGTTTTCACGGTGAGATTTTTACAGAATCGACCGGCTGGTACTTGTTGACAGGCCTTGATATAATTTGTAATATGTCTAGAGAGAGATATAGATGTAAAGGTAGAATACTCAGGAAATGAAACATTTTATTGCTATAAAATATTTTACATTTCATATGAATCTGGCAGCCCAACTTAAAGCTCCCAAATCCTCTACTAGGTTGGCTATTCGATAGGAAAGCATTGCTGCAGAACTCCTGAAAGCACAGGAAGCTAACAGGCGTAGGTACCCTTCATCTGTGGGAACGTACATCTACGCGAGACACAATGGCTTTATAATTGTGTCTGTAATTACGACATTCAACGGGTTAAGTCAAGTATCTAGGTTTATTGCAAAACTGTCGGAGAATCTTAGACGCCAGTAGCTATTCTATGCTCCAAGAATAGATTAGAACGGAAGCTAAACAATGTCAGGAATTCTGGAGTGTTATTAGATATGTTAAACACTTTGATAAATGATTTTATTTTTGTAAGAGGTTTGTACAAACACTTTTACACGTCAATTATATTTTAAAACTAGAAGAGGTCGGCGTTTCCTATCTGACTAGTCTAAGAAGAAAGGCCGAAACAAACTCAGAGGTCACCGTCTCTTTTAAAGTCCAGACATAATCTTGGTCAGATCATATGAAGACCATGTAGATCGATGTCTGAGATGGTTTTTGAGGAAAGAACCACACGGATTGGGAGGACCTGTCCAGTCAGTGCACAAAAAAAAAAAATGAATCACCCTTCTTGATGACCCCTGACCCCCTCTCTCTATACACATGACTCGTCTATTTCATCGTGATTTCCTTTTTCAGTTCCTTTCTTAGTAGAGTCTGGATTTGTTTCCAGTCGACGGCAATAGGCTTGCCTCCCATTATACAGGGTTATTGGAAAAACACCAACAACTTCTTAAGAAGTCATTGTACCTACTCATCATTATGAACAACTTATACAACTTTAACTTTTACTTTTTTGAAGTCGGTTAATAAGGAATACCTAATCGCGATGGAATACGACGATATTTCATCGCGATTATTCCTTTTTCAGCTGCCTAGTAGCTGTCGCAGGTACTACTGCTGAACATGAGGTCTTGGGATCGATTCCCAGGTCAGACAAAGTGTTATTGGGTTTTCCTATCTATAATTTCTCAGTAGCAGCCCGGAGTCTGAATTTGTGCACGGTTGATGGCAGTAGTCTCGTCCTCTATTACATTGGACTTAAACATAACTGGCGAAATGTGGTGTGTACTATAAGTATACCTCTGCCCAGCCCTTCGGGGAAACAAGGCGTGATGTTATGTCTATGTATCTATCCCTTTTCCCACACATTCATTGCACATTTGACGGCACGGTTGGCGCGATTGACTGCTGCGCTGCGTGTCGCGGGTTCGATTCCCGCACGGAACAAATAATTGTATGACCTACATGCATTTGTTCCGAGTCTGGGTGTTTTTCTATCTATAATATGTATTTACAAAAAAAAAAAATGTATATAAGTAGTTTATCAGCCATCTTGTTACCATAACACAAGCATTAGGTTGCTTAGCTTGGGACAAATGGTGCTGTGTGAAATGTCCAGGAATATTATTATTATTATTTATTGCCTCATAGCCTTGGTCAATGCCCTATATAGAAAAAGGGAAACTTCTATGCAAAACTATTGCTCACTACGATCTTTCCACTACTTAATTCATTTCATAGCCTTATTTTCCCTTCAAAACACCACGTTGTGTTCCACGTGACTGAGTATTTCATCTGAACACCGTTACTGCAGCTTCAGTAAAGCACTGTGCACACTTTGTCGTGATGCTGTGGCTAGGTTCTCCGGCTGAGATACGAAGACAGAAATTGTAGTTCTCAGAGACAGCCAGGATTCTGGACTTGAATACTAATTGTCCTCTATTAGCATGACACTTCCTACTAATATTAAAAACGCGAAAGTTTGTGAAGATGGATGTATGTTTGTAACTCTTTCACGCAAAAACTACTATACGCATTTGAATGAAATTTGGCACACGGATAGTTTATAACCAGGATTAACACATACGATACTTTTTATGTAAAGATGGTCACCCATCTACGGACTAAAATTATTAAATGTCCTGAATATGAATTGATAGATGTGATTCTTTATGTATTTTTGTTTTGTCAACATGTGCATATATCAAATGAATATTATACTGGGTGTAGGAAACTACACTGTCGGAAATAACACAAATAAGTATAATTTGACAGTTTCGGATAGCTTGAGCACAGCAAGCTATCCGAAACTGTAAAATTTTCCCAATCAACCCTGAACCTTAATTTAATGTTTTAGCGATAAAGAAGAAATTTGACAGATTTTAGTAGCTTGATGAGCTGGCGTCTGTACTAAATACACTTCTGCCTATTGTTTTTCTCCCCTGGACCAATTCTCTAGGCCTGCAGGGTAATTGCGTAACACACTAGCATTATCAATGGGTTTCATTTTGACAGTTCTACAACATACATTGCGTTATTTACGTTGTTGAGCAGACACATTTTTCAAACATACGAAGCAATGGATTAGCAATATCCTTCAAAATGATTCAGATTGAGCTTGATAGTGTGTTACGTAATAAGGCTGCTGGGAGAACGAAAGGCTATGTCTAACTTCTACTAACTTAATCCCCACGGTTCCTCCGGCGTAATATTGAGAAAGTAGTTGTCGTCAACACTAACAACACAGTGTAAACTAAGCCTTACCATTAGTTGCCATGTAAAGTCAAGTACTGCGTCTTACACCACATCTGACTGTACAATATTGGTAGTTACGATGTTTTATTTATCGTGTCTCGGAGAAGTTACGATATTTTTGGTAGATACGTTTGTTTGGACTAAATACATTGATAATTTATTTTTGGTACCTACACCTGTAATGTAAGATGTTTTTAATTCTCGTAGTTCTCTTTTAGTTCAACTGTTACTATTACATTAGTACGAACTATGGAAGGAGACATGGCAATAAGGTCGTCGCTAGGAATATACTTTGAGGGAGGTGAGCTCTGGAACAGGGACCAGCCGGTCGATTCTGTAAAAATCTCACCGTGAAAACTCAAGTGAAGTGAGCTTGATGGGGGTCGTCAGTAGTGTCAATCCCTAACATTATTTGGAATGACAGCTCACTCCACGCTCACTTCACCTAAGTTTTCACGGTGAGATGGTTACAGAATCGCACTGCAGCAGTGCGATTCTGTAACCATCTCACCGTGAAAACTTAGGTGAAGTGAGCGTGGAGTGAGCTGTCATTCCGACTAATGCTAGGGATTGACACTATTGACAGTCACTTTAAGCTCACTTCACCTAACTTTTCACGGTGAGATTTTTACAGAATCGATCGGCAGTAATAACTTTATTCATGCAGCACTTCAACTTTTGTAGCTCGTTTACGTTCATTCATCAAAATGAACGTAAACGAGGCAAAATTTTGACATATTTTTGACAGATTGAGACTGAGATCAGACTGTGAACGTTCTTAAAAACACGAGAATTGCCCCTCTGATTTGTATTTATAACCAACGAAACGTGTCAAATAGTTAAAAAAAAACTATACTATACGCATTTGAATGAAATTTGGCACACGGATAGTTTATAACCAGGATTAACACATACGATACTTTTTATGTAAAGATGGTCACCCATCTACGGACTAAAATTATTAAATGTCCTGAATATGAATTGATAGATGTGATTCTTTATGTATTTTTGTTTTGTCAACATGTGCATATATCAAATGAATATTATACTGGGTGTAGGAAACTACACTGTCGGAAATAACACAAATAAGTATAATTTGACAGTTTCGGATAGCTTGAGCACAGCAAGCTATCCGAAACTGTAAAATTTTCCCAATCAACCCTGAACCTTAATTTAATGTTTTAGCGATAAAGAAGAAATTTGACAGATTTTAGTAGCTTGATGAGCTGGCGTCTGTACTAAATACACTTCTGCCTATTGTTTTTCTCCCCTGGACCAATTCTCTAGGCCTGCAGGGTAATTGCGTAACACACTAGCATTATCAATGGGTTTCATTTTGACAGTTCTACAACATACATTGCGTTATTTACGTTGTTGAGCAGACACATTTTTCAAACATACGAAGCAATGGATTAGCAATATCCTTCAAAATGATTCAGATTGAGCTTGATAGTGTGTTACGTAATAAGGCTGCTGGGAGAACGAAAGGCTATGTCTAACTTCTACTAACTTAATCCCCACGGTTCCTCCGGCGTAATATTGAGAAAGTAGTTGTCGTCAACACTCACAACACAGTGTAAACTAAGCCTTACCATTAGTTGCCATGTAAAGTCAAGTACTGCGTCTTACACCACATCTGACTGTACAATATTGGTAGTTACGATGTTTTATTTATCGTGTCTCGGAGAAGTTACGATATTTTTGGTAGATACGTTTGTTTGGACTAAATACATTGATAATTTATTTTTGGTACCTACACCTGTAATGTAAGATGTTTTTAATTCTCGTAGTTCTCTTTTAGTTCAACTGTTACTATTACATTAGTACGAACTATGGAAGGAGACATGGCAATAAGGTCGTCGCTAGGAATATACTTTGAGGGAGGTGAGCTCTGGAACAGGGACCAGCCGGTCGATTCTGTAAAAATCTCACCGTGAAAACTCAAGTGAAGTGAGCTTGATGGGGGTCGTCAGTAGTGTCAATCCCTAACATTATTTGGAATGACAGCTCACTCCACGCTCACTTCACCTAAGTTTTCACGGTGAGATGGTTACAGAATCGCACTGCAGCAGTGCGATTCTGTAACCATCTCACCGTGAAAACTTAGGTGAAGTGAGCGTGGAGTGAGCTGTCATTCCGACTAATGCTAGGGATTGACACTATTGACAGTCACTTTAAGCTCACTTCACCTAACTTTTCACGGTGAGATTTTTACAGAATCGATCGGCAGTAATAACTTTATTCATGCAGCACTTCAACTTTTGTAGCTCGTTTACGTTCATTCATCAAAATGAACGTAAACGAGGCAAAAGGAGTAGGTATGTAAGGATCGAAGCAGTCTCTTCCTGGTGGCTGGTGTTCTGTAGTCTCTGCCTACCCCCATGGGATGCAGGCGTGAGCTTATGTTTACACAAAACCTTAATAGTTTATATAACTAAACCTTCATCATGAATCACTCCGTCCATTGGTATGTATGAAAATCCGTTCGGTAGGTAGTTTTTGAGTTTATCGCGTTCAGACAGACAGCCACGGCGGGCGAGTTAGAGGGGGACACGAGGAGACGCGGTAGTGATGTTGCACATAAGATTCACCGATAAGTTCAGTCATATCAATGTCTACTAATACTGGAGTTGATGACCCATTTCAGATTTTTCAATAGTTTTTTTTTAACTATTTGACACGTTTCGTTGGTTATAAATACAAATCAGAGGGGCAATTCTCGTGTTTTTAAGAACGTTCACAGTCTGATCTCAGTCTCAATCTGTCAAAAATACCTCTAATTTCCCTACATTTTGACAAGTTTTTGACGTTTGTTTGTCGCCGAGATGAGACTGCGACTAGATTTTGAACGTTTTAAATTATAAGAATTGGCCATCTGCTGTCTCATAGAAAATTACAATTCCTACGCGCTCACTACGCTTAATAACTGACGAAAATTTTCAGGATAATGTACAGTCACGAGCAAAAGTATGTATACACTCGGCTTTATTCAAAAGCGATTGACTCCTTTATTTTTGAACGAAATTTTATGTTGTTACGAACGTAGCATTTTCGAACCCATAGGTTTATGTAATGTGTCGTATTTCAACGTTGCATTCGTTATTTCACGAAAAATTCACAATTGAAAGTTGCCAAGTGTTGACATATTGGTGTTCGTGACTGTACTGAATCCATGGTTCGCGGTTTCGCGTCGATATCCCTGCCACAGCACCCCCCATCATCTGCCTAGCCTTTTCCCAACTATGTTGGTGTCGGCTTCCAGTCTAATCGGATGCAGCTGGATACCAGTATTTTACATGGAGCGACTGCCTGTCTGACCAGCGTTACCCCCCTGACGACAGTAATTGGAGCATTTTTTCCCGGTTAGCAACAAACATTTCCGGCCAAATCTCTCACAGACCACTACAATTTAATATTAATAGGCCTCAATCCTACTAATATTATAAATGTGAAAGTTTGTATGGATGGATGGATGTTTGTTACTCTTTCACGCAAAAACTACTGAACGGCTTTGGATGAAATTTGGCACACAGATGGTTTATAACCAGGATTAACATATAGGATACTATTTTTCCTAATATTCCCATGGATCAAAACGTATGCGGGTGAAACCGCGGGGCACAGCTAGTAATCTATAAAAAAACAACATCCTTCCTGTTAGAAGAAAGTGTTAATAATACGATTTAATAATTCAATGCTATTACAAACGACTTATTATTAAAGCCGCGTGAGTGAACTGCCCTGATTACTTAATAAATTAGCAAACCAATAAGCTTAATTGATATGATATGTACCAGGAAGACACTACAATCGACCTTACCACTTTCACTAGTTATTAAAAATAGAATCTTAGGTCGTTGACTTAGAGAAGGAACTCGGATGTCAATGGACGAAGCGCTTCCGACGTTTCGATTTAGCAAAATAAATTGCTACAAAGCTCAATGATCCCGCTTCCGTGTGCATCGGAAAGTCAGCTCTATGAACCGTTTTTAGAGTTGAAATTTTCTTGCTGCGAATTTTGCGATTTAAGCCTTTCTCTGTGGCAGATTTATCTCGCGCTGGCGAAGTTCAACGTCCGTCCTAGCCCCCCCTCCCCGCAAGACGACTGCTTTTGGTAATTAACAACAAAAAAATGTCTAATTATCAGGGTGTTCAGTTAGAGGAAATGATTTGGTCTCGATTGATGCCAAGTTTGTCTCAGGCATGCGGGGAATTTTTTTTATTGGTATATGTGTGGTAAGCATGCTGGGCTGCTGTCGTGAGAACACGGCATGAACAGGTGCCATCTTGACTGACGAGATGCGTCAACCTTCTCATTGTACAGATAGCTAATCAAATATTTCCACTATAGAGATGTGTTACGTGTTTAAGCGCTACAACTGTTAGCAAATAATTTAACTTCCTTCATAATCATCATTTAGCCTTTTCCCAACTATGTTGGGGTCGGCTTCCAGACTAACCAGATGCAGCTGAGTATCAGAGTGGCAATTCTCGTGATTTTAAGAACGTTCACAGTCTGATCTCAGTCTCAATCTGTCAAAAATTCCTCTAATTTCCCTACATTTTGACAGGTTTTCGACATTTGTTTGTCGCCGAGATGAGACTGCGACTAGATTTTGGACGTTTTAAATTACGAGAATTGGCCTTCAGTATTTTACATGGAGCGACTGCCTATCTGACCTCCACAATCCAGTTAACTTCCTTCTTAATATTGTACTTGTTTCTATGCAGTTATTTTGTTGGTTCTGTTCCAATTTATATATTTGCGTGTGATGTATGGACACATTTTTTAAACAGATGTGGTAGACCACCACCTAGGTACACATTATGTAATGCAGTTACAGTATTGAGTATCTATTGACAAAAGTGTGAAGGCTGTATGAGAAAAATACCTATACCCACATGAGAAGTTTCAGCAGCTATATACGTTATTTACGAAACATTTTTTTTAGGACTTACCAAGGGTATCGTATAACCCAGTAGCTGGGTTCTGGAGGTCAGATAGGCAGTGGCTCCATGTAAAGTACTGGTATTCAGCTGCATCTGGTTAGACTGGAAGCCAACCCCAACGTAGTTGGGAAAAGGATAGGCAGATGATGATTTTTTTTAAGACTTATCAAACACTCTTAAAGAAATGTGACATCTACCGACCCGCACTGTGGGCCCGCGTGGTAGATTACAGCCCACTCCCTCTCACAGGAGGTCTGTGTCCCAGCAGTGGGAACATTATAGGCTGATTTATGAATGCTTTTACCAACAATTTCATCTTGGTAACACAAATCCAAAAAAAATGTCTCAATACCTACCTGCTTATCACCAAGTAGTCTTATCAAAATCCTTCCACCGGATGTAATAATTCTGACTATTCCCTAATTTACTGGTAACAGAGTTATCTAACACGCTGTTAAAGTTTAAATTACAGGCAACTGACATTTAAACTAAGTTCGTCTAAACTTGGTCTAGACGCTCGATTATCGATTCGAGTGTCGTCCGATCACCAAAAGTTCGGTCGTCGACCCGAACACCCCTATTCTGTACTAATTACTATCGAGTATCGATTCTATTCGCGATCAGCGTTTGTTATTGGAAGTCGATTGCTTTTTGTTTTGGAATGCTGTGTTTTTATTACAATAGTATGAAGAACAAATCAATTTTGTATGATTATGAATTTGATAGGTAAATAACTAATGCTAGTTTAAAAAAAAACTTTGTTACAAGAGTCGTAAATGATTGTCGAAATTATGCTGTAAGTAATTGTTATTGAATAAATTCGTTTTTAAATTAAAATTACGTTCTGATCACATTCAAAAAATTACTCATTTTAATCATGTATTTCTTAGAGGAATTTCGGTATTCCCATACATTTTCCAATAATATTCCAATGAGCGAACCAAAACATGGCTACTTCGCATCAAATCAGAATAAAGGTGAACGATTTATAATGTGAATCAAGACAAACCAATAAACTAAGTAAGTTATTGCTTTCCTCTTAACTTTAGCAATTTAATTGCTATATTACTGGCCGAAGATTCGACGTTGTGGGAATGACGATTTCTTTCTGAACTGCAAAGTTCCACTACTCGGCGATAGATGGCGCTGGTTTTCGTAGCGGGAGAACAGTATTAGAAAATTGAAAATGCATGACTTTTTTTACTAAAAAGATGATTTCTCTATAAAAATATTAAACAAGTTAGATTGCTGATTGCTTTTTTAAAATATCAATTTGCAAAAAGCTATTTTCTCATTAAGATTTGCTGCAAAGTAAAGTGACAATAAATTGATTAACAAAATGATTAAAGGTGATTAAACCTACCTATAAAAAAATTCTGCTGTTTGTAGGTAAGGTGTATTAATACCACTTTATTTCTATTTTCTTTAAATAACCTAGGTACCTAGTCGTAATAATACATAGAAGCGTACCTATACCAGAAAACAGCACATAAACCTAATCGATTACAAGATCATTCGATATTCCTTCCGCAGCTGCGAATAGATTAAATATTTTTTATTCACCACTAATTCCAACGATTCGCGTAAAGAATACAAATGCGCGCCCGTGTCGTGCGACAATCGATAAGTTTATTAACTTTTATATTCGATTTTTTGCAATCGAGTTGAACAATAATCGGTATTAAACATAAATTGACGCCATTCCTTGCGTTATCGATGAATTAAAATTATTTTTATTTTTCTTTTATTCATTTTTATATAGGTATTTTTCTTTGGCTTAGGTCCTATTATTAAAATTTATGTAGAGAATGCTTTACAGAAATAAATAATAACACTTATAATATAAATTCCTACTAATAATAAAGCTGAAGAGTTTGTTTGACGCGCTAATCTCTAGAAGTATCTACCAGTCGGATTTGAAAAATTCTTTTTGCATTCGATAGACCAATTCTCGAGGTAGGCTAAAGGTTACATTAATATCACACTAGATTCCTTACGAACCGGGCAAAAACAAAAAAAAAAAAACTGGACGCTAAGCGAAAACGAAGTCATAGCGCTGGCAGGCGATACGATGCGTTGCGACGGGGTCACGCGGACGAAGTCGCGGACAGAAGCTAGTATAATAATATACAGGTGTGTAAAATAACATAGCATTGCAACATCACGTATTATACAAATTGAGTTGGTAAGCAGAAAAACTAAATACAGAACGCCATAATACTGAGATCATAACTTTGGCCGATTCCTGTAATTTACAGGTCGTTCATCATTATCATCTGCCTAGCCCCTCCCAACTATGTTGGGGTCGGCTTCCAGTCTAACCGGATGCAGCTGAATACCAGTATTTTACATGGAGCGACTGCCTGTCTGATCTCCACAACCCAGTCACTGGGCAATACGATACCCCTTGGTAAGACTGGTTGTCAGACTTTCGGGCTTCTCTAAGAGTGGCAACCGGGACCATCGGTTTAACGTGCTTTCCGAGGCACGGAGGGGTCTCGGTATGTTAAGATGGTCACCCATCCACGGACCGACCGCGGCAAGGGTAGCTTAACCTGATCGATTGACCCGTGTGGCTGTTATTACTTAGCCACGAGACCCTCGTAATTTACTGACCGTTATTGGTTAAAATTAAGACTTGTATCTTTACCATTAATGAAGCAAAGACCTCATAGCTTTGCATAGTAGACACCATATAATATGTAGAAGTAGCTATCACAGGTAAAATTAGCGTACGAATCTATTTATATCCCCCCTTTATATACCCAGTTTGGCAATAAAAAATGCTACTATTGGTAAGCACAACGATTCGTTTGTGTTTATAGGAACCGAGCATTAGTCAGTTGTTTGCTGTTGTTGTTTTGTTGTTGTTGTTTGTGTTGTTGCTGCCCGCGACTTCGTTCGCGTGAAATTTCGGCCAACCGCGTTGTATACCGTCGCCTGACTGCGATATTCAGTCAAAGATTTATTTGCAGATAAATATGGTTACAAAAGTTCTTACATATGGTCGTATAATAGTAGCTTAACATATTCAATCATAACATAACGACATGCAAATTGTTGGTATTGGTACAATTAGATCATTTAGATTTACACTGAAGGAATTCTTTTATAGTATAGAAGTACTAGCTGAGCCCCGCGGTTTCACCCGCATAAGTTTCGATTCCGTGGGAATATTGGGATAAAAAGTATCCTATATGTTAATCCTGGTTATAGGCCATCTGTGTGCCAAATTTCATCTAAATTCGTTTTATTGTTTTTGCATGAAAGAGTAACAAACATCCATCCATCCATACAAACTTTCACGTTTGTAATATTAGTAGGATTACTTCATTTTCGCCATCGTTATTTCTGATTTGTTTTCTTTATGCTCAGCTCCTAAGGGTATTAGCGTAATGTCAAATGGCCTCTGTAAACATTCCTCAAGAATTGGGCTATTAAACGCAAAAATATTTTTTTTGATCCGACTGGTAGTTCCAGATATTAGCGCGTCCAAACAAAAAAAAACTCTAGCTTTATTATTAGTGTAGATTATACCTAAATGTTGCATATCTACCTACTTGTCCTAAGTAAAGTCTAGGAACCTACACATGAATTGACGGAAAAATAATTTAACTAAGTAGGTACAGTGCAACCTTAATACAACGCACCTCAATATAACGACTTCCTCGGCTTAACAGATTCTTCGTAATCCCCTTGAATTGTCCGTAAGAGTCAATGTAAAATATACCTTTAAACTGCGAAGATTTTTTGCGAACATCTTCCTAGTAACGAATTTTCAACTATCAAAAAAAAGTGTAAACCTCCAATTAACGAATTTTGTCAACCCAAAACCTTTATATAACGTTCCCAATATTATGTGATTCAGTCACGACAGGATTCGACACCAGCAGTGCGATTCTGTAACCATCTCACCGTGAAAACATAGGTGAAGTGAGCGTGGAGTGAGCTGTCATTCCAAATAATGTTAGGGATTGACACTACTGACGACCCCCATCAAGCTCACTTCACTTGAGTTTTCACGGTGAGATTTTTACAGAAACGACCGGCTGGTTTTTTACCTCATTATAACAAATTTTAGACCAACCTAACCTCAATATAACAAACCTCAGTTTAACGAATTACTTGATATAACGAATTTTTACTTGTTCCCTTCCGATTTGTTATATCGAGGTATTAGTTAAATTATTTTTCCGTCAGTATGTACAGTCACAGGCACTATTATGTATACCTTTACCAGAGCTTTACTGAGCAACTTTTATAAGTGATTTACCCCTATTGTATTGATTATAATAATAATTGTAAGTGGTTACGAACATAGTATATGCATGCTTTTATGAAATAGGTCTTATTTCTAAGTTGCTATCGTTATTCTACGAAAAAATCGCTCCTCAATTTTGCTAAGTTGTACACATCATCGGTCGTGACTGTAGGTACATACATTCTTCTAGATAATTCAGTCTTTAATATTCTCCTGAACGCAGTAAACAATTTCCATCAATTACGATTTCTAGTTAAAACAAAAAACCTCGATCACTTCAATAGTATCGCTTGATTTCCAAAACGTTTGCGCGCGTGATCGGAATTATGCGCAGGAGTCGATGTCGAGCACACACTCAATAAACTCACACTTGTGTTCTCAATGTGATAACTAAAAAATCGTGGGTGACTTAAAAATATCTTTGCATGACGAGTTTTCGATAAAAAATCAGTATTAGATGTTTTATTTTCAACGTTTGCAGGACAATAGTCGCCCTTTTCATTTTCCACGTCTCCCAAAAGTTAATACTTCATCTTATCAGTAACCAGAACGCTAATTGCGTAACACACTAACACTATCAATCACAATTTGAATGATTTTGAAGGATATTGCTAATCCATTGCTTCATATGTTCGAAAAATGTGTCTGCTGTTGTTGAACTGTCGAAATGAGAGAAATGGCTACTGAGTGTGTTTCCCAATTACCCTGCAGCTTTGTAGTCGTCATTATCACAAATCATAGAATTCCAATTGGTCCAAGATTCTTTTCGAGCTTTGGATGTGATACCGTGTACCTAATTAGGTACGTTTTGTACGGTCCCAGAGTATGGATTTATGCTAACTAAGGGTGAGGCTAAAGCCTATTTTCCCATGTACCCACCCTACATCTGCCAAACCCTTCAGGATAAACGGGCGTAATTTCAAAATTTTCAACTAAATCTACTTTGGTTATAATTTCAATTGATACTTACCTGCCCTGTACTCTGGTACGCGTTCGGCGAGCTCGAGTCCTCTAATATTTGTGTCCAAGGAATGCTTTCAACGAAGGGTAGGAAAAGGTCGTCGAGCAACGAAAATATCTTGTATGTTTTTTCATTATGTTTTTTCCCTTATTTCAGTCTCTCTTTTCATAAACTTGCAAGTTTTTTAAAGCAGCAGTAGTGGTAAGGACATATGCTAATCAGAACAAGAAATTTTTAGATATGATTAGAGATGTACCGATAAATCGATATTATCGACAATCTGGTTTATCGTGAGTCATTAGTCTATTAGTCGTAATGTTTTCAAGATCCGATTGATCAGGCAGCCGAACAAGTGGCCATTTTGCATACATTATTTTTATTAGGTGCAAAATAAAGATAATAATCTGCGGGGTAATTGCGTTAGACACTATTATTTTATAGCAATGACTTTCATTTTGACAGTTCAACAACATTCATTGCGTTATTTACCTCGTTGAGCAGACGAATTTTTCGAACATATGACGCAATGGGCTAGCAATATCCTTCAAAAGGATTCAGATTGTGGTTGATAGTGTGTTACGCAATTAGGGTAGATACTGCATACACTATTTTATTAGGTGCAAAATGAAGATAAATAATCTGTTTATTCCTTGTATACTGCACGTTACGAAAGTGTTAAACGCATTACCGAGAAAAACAATAATAAACTCAAAGCTATTTCAAGCACAATACATCCGGAAGCAATTCATTTAAAAGCAATAGGTGATATTTACAATATACGTCCAATAATAGATACATTTTCTCCTGAGAAATCATTATTATAGTCAAACGAGCGCATGTTTAAACAGCTTAGAATTGCAAATGACAGTATAAAGCGTCCAGAACAAAGGGACAGTGTAAACATGGCATTAAATGCGCGCCACTATGCAGCCAACCCCATTGTACACCATAGATACTGCCTACACAACCACAGCTAACTATAGTCACTCGCCAGAGTTTACTGGGCTAAAAGTTGAACGAACCTAGGAAGCGCTTGCGACTCATTGCTCTCAGCTCTCGCACACAGCGCCCGCCAGATAACATACACACACGGCAACACCAGCGAAGAAACAAAGATGGACTCGACACACACCGATGGAAACTAACCGTGAGAAATGTTGATAACTCACTTGCGTTAGTGAGCCGATCGTCACTTCCGACTTTGAATAGAATCAACACGCTCGAAACGCTTTTCGAAAATCAAATTCTTTGTTTAAATTTTTAACGTGTGAACGAACTTTTTGTTTGTGTGCGTTCGTTTTTGGGACAGACAGAGACAGATATAGCCAATCAGCCGCAATGAATTCATGACACGTTTGCTCGGAATCGAAGCGCGGACAAATTGATGATAAAAATTTATAATTTATCATTTGATCTGATACACCTGCGCGATCACAATCGCCTCACAGTTTGACGTTTGTTAAATTTAAATGTTAAATCAGAAAGAGATGGGGTTGCAATTAATATTAGACTGCTGTGGTGTGAGCGAGCGCGTAGGCGATATGTTTAATGAGAGTCGGTGTAGTTGCGACTCGTATGACTGGGCGAACTCCGTCAACGTATGTAAGCCTGGTAACTTGGATCTCGTTTGCGCATACATTTTAGTACGAGTTTTTTTTATATGCAGTTTAAAATAACCCAACCGGCTTGACGGGACCATTTCTTAAAAATGTCTTTGCATTTCCGCGTTGAGAAAAGTAAAAAGGGCATTCGCGCCTAAAATTCATTTCAACTTTGAGCAGACATATTCTTTGTGAAATTCCTCATGGGTGCGTGGCATTGTAGTGATTATATATTAAAGTGTTAATGTAGCCTTTATAATGAGTGTTAAATATTTAGGTACTTAGTTGAAAATGTTAGAGACGTTAATCTGGAGGTATTTTTAGTGGAGTGCCGCATTTAATTCATTTCGGGGCGTCATTACCGTGTTCAAACGTATGTAAAAGTTATAAAATGAAGTACCTACTGCTATTATGACTCAGTATCACATCGCGTTTGCTTGCTAACCAAATATTTGCAACTACTCTCTAAATATCTTGAACGCAGCGTGTACTTCAACTACCTACTTAATATTAATGAAGATCATTACGATCAATTTGAACTCATTGACAGCGTCTGACATACAATACAAAGACAACGTTATATACTCTTTGACAAAGGCGTTGTATGTGAGTTACTTCAATAAAAGCATAACGACTTCTCGCTTCTGTATGTCAATTGACATTAGTCATTGTGTAGTCGAGTCCACAATCGATTAGTCTAATTTGTTGTTAACAGCTCTCTCATTTGAAGACAAAACAAAAGAGAATGCGCATTCGTTGAGTGAAATGCATCTTTGAATACATTTTTATTACACAATTTTTTAACAGAATTTATTTTCATACTTCAAACTAATGTCAAAAGCAACAGACTTACGTTGGTAGAAACGAGGTTGTTAAAAAAAGTTTGCAAGTACGCAATGGCCACCATCACATTAAACAGATGCCATAAAATCAGTTCTATTCCATATTTAAACTTCGATACCGCTACAAAAACCCTATTTCGTAAAATAACAAACCTAGACAACTTCTATGAACATTTTCACGCGAATTTTCCTCTACCAGGAGCGCAGTGCTGCAAAGAACATCGGTATTAGTCTAGTATTAGAACGATCGATAGTCTGTTTCGTGATAACAGAGTTGCTTATTTCGGTTTAAAGCATTTTTCTATTTATCTATACCTATTATGGCAAAGATAGATAGTTTTTGTGTAGGTAAATATAATTTATGATGATGATTATTTTGGTGAAATGTAGTACCTATGTAGGTACTTAAAAGTCAAGCTCTTTGCATCAAGTTCATGTCATATTAAAATCACCATGCTTAGCAAGGATTGTTTGCTGGCTGTATCACATAAAATAATGATGCTGTCCTCTTCTTCAATTATTGAAAAAAAACATGAAAAGTTGAAAAAAAAAACCGATAAATATGAATCATTGTCTCTATGTAGCCTAAACTAAAACATGGTTTTCGTAGAGCCTACTACGATTCGTAGCGCTACGCGCGTACCTACATGATAGCGTAGCATTGTATAGTGCGTATGATTCCGAGCGCTATAAAGTATTGTAATTAAACGTAATTTACTTTTTAGCTTTCATTTAATTATTTTCGAAAGATAAGGGGTTTTACAGGTGTCAACATTATCATCATCTTTAGTAGTCCACGGCTGGACATAGGCCTCTTCAATTGCACGCCGTTCAACACGCCAAATTTCAATAATTTCCGAACAATATATGTACGTAAATCTAGATTTGCAAGCAGTATTACTCACTTGAATTTTGCATCGCGATAGCCAATAGGCCATACTTACTTAGTAATGAAAAACAAGAATAAGGAACAAAAAGTTTTCTATGATCTCCAGACTATACGTTTCGAAAGAAGAACAAGCTTTTTTCATACGGACTAATTTTTCTATACCATTAGTCCAAGAAAAGATCCATCAGCCGTACTCTGTTACTAAGGCATCATAAGTTTCATAGAACAATGAAGAGTGCACAAGGAACATTCATGACTCACCGGATCAAAGCGTGTCTTCCATTCATTCCTTTGCTCAATGCTCATGATGCTGGCCACCACATGCAGTGTTCCGGGGTGAATGACTACGGATGCAAATGTACGGAACCCGTCCCGCGTCAATTAATGTGAACCCGGCGGGAAAATCGCGAGAAAATCGGAAATTATTACAAGTTTACACGGTATAGTTTATTGGTGTTTACGTTCGTAGTTGGTGTTTATTTTTAAGTTTATTTTCCGTTAATGTTTCCTTCATACTGTAAGTTGCAATGTGTTGAGTTTTTTATATAAAATGATGTTGAAGACGTTAGTGTTTTTAGTTTTACTCAAAAATCTAGCCACTGTAGAAAGCTGAAAATCTTTGACAAGTTAATTAATAACCAAAACGATAAAGAATTTTAGTTTTTATCGAGAAAGACACTACAAGATTAAAAATACAGCGGAAACGTTAATTTTCAAAAATCTGTAATTTTAAATTTTAATTAAAAATCCGTTGTCACTGACCGCCTAAATTACTTTTTGAAAGCTGTACCTACCTAAGTCGAATATGAATAAGTACCTCCTAGTATCACAAAACAAATTGTCAAGTAAAATTTTCATTCCTAACACTTCCGCAGAATAAAGTAGAATTTACCTAAGACGCTATGTATCTCTGTCAATCGCGTTGCAGTCCGGACGTTGTAAATCTCGATATATCTTGTAATCCCTTCCATTGAAGAAGTAATTACCTTACTATGATACAAACAAGCGCTAGTCTGGTCTAACCTACCATTAGAGTTATTACATAGGGCTGGGTGAGACCAAAAAGGTTTGATTTAAAATAATTTTTATTTTGTCTATGGTAGGCTGTTTGTTGATCTGTCAAAATCAAACGTCAAATTCGTGAGCCCAATCTTTTTTGAATATCGAATGTTAGCTGGCTATTAATGGAATGAGTTGAAATAACCCTTTTCCATTTCACTGCAAGCTTTTGACCCCACGGCCTGAGAATGTATGTTCTATTTGATCAAGATATTACATATTAATGGTTATTACAATCCTGTAGCCAGTTAAGTTACTTGTCGCTACATAATTCTGCTTCAAGTGCACCATGTTTAGAACCGTTTTACTGCCTCAGGAATGGGGAAGTTGACAATTTATAATATCTTAGATGGGAAGCTAAAACAATGTTGGAAAAATACTTTTCATACATTCTAAGCGCGCTTACGATGTCAGCACTGTTTGAATACATAATTAGAACGTAAATTGTTGAATTAAAATTGGCCATACTAAACTTTATAGTTGCCAATTCATCGCCTATTTTTTACCAGGACAACATAAAAGTCAGCAGATAAGTTCAACACGTTGATAAGAGCCGGTTTCATTATGTTTGCAATACTTTTCATGTCAAAACAAATGCTTCTTTCCTCGTAAGATGCAAATTACATATTTTGATTTTGTTTATTTATTTGAATGTACTGGGATGGGAAGCTAAAACAATGTGTATCTCTCTGTTTCATTTTCCCTTGTAGATCAGCAGAAAATTCCTCGTATATAAAAGAATCTTACAACTAAACTTCACCTGTAGGTACTGTCAAACATAGTGAAACTATACTCTCCGTATTGACTGACATAAGTAATCAGGGGAGCAGGATGTATCAGATGATATCGAGTTGACACAATCGAGTGGCGATCGTTAGACTTTATCATCGGCTATCTCTGTGAGCGCGATGCTGCGTTCGATACTCCCGTCTTCAGGGATGGCGAATGTCAAAGAAATTAAAAACAAGTTTAAAATGCCAACTCATTGGGCACTTAGGCAGGTGCTTATTGTTTCGCCCACACATGACATAATTCCTTTTTCTCTCACTACAATCGTACTTTCTGTTCTTATTATTAAGAGATAGTGTGACGTTTTTATTGTTATTGCAGTATCTCTAAATTAAAATAATATTCCTCTGCTAAACATGAGCAAAAACACTTATCTACTATTTTAATATTTCTCTCGTGTCCTTAATTTTATGCACTCCACACTAATACTTTGGTCGCAACCCTACCAGGAGCGCATAATTCTAAACAAGTTGTTCCTGCACCCGTCTAACTCGCGCGTCTGCCAGCACTGGGCTAAAAGTTCAATGACCGCTCAAGTGGTGACATGATGCTTATCGCATTTCTTATATTGTTGCATAAACGAGTTGACGATGGAACTTGGATTTGTGGTAAGGAACGATGCCAACATTTTAGCAGAGGTGAAGATAATCCATTGAGGTTACAGGTGATTTCGCTTGCGTCTACGTATCGTAGTCATTTCGTAGCAGCTAATGCAATAATGTAACCTACGGCTACGAGGGTCCATACTGCGTAGCTTTCTCATAAGGCTTTAAGAAGCTTAAGGAATACTCATTATATTTCAAGAGATGATAAGCTAATGCCTCGTACACATGACGGCTAAAGGAGGGTATCTCGCAGAAAAGCAGCACCTACAAGGTTAAACCAATTCTTCTACTCCCTTTTCTTTCACTTACTACTTCGTTGGGGTGGTGCCGCTCTCGCGACTGCTGAACGTGGTTGACCTATGGGTTCTCTGGGTGGGACAGTGTTATAGGATTCTAACATTTGAATGGAATTCTCAGTAGCACTCCAGCTGGATCTAACCCCCCCCCCCCCCCCCACCACAACATACTAGCTACATCTAGGTCTCCTAACACCTCAATACTTTGATTAAAAAAAAGGTCCATGGAGTTTCTAGCCCGTCACTCTCCGTAGGAACCTACTACGCTTCTTCTACTAGCTTCTTCTTTCTGACTGACCCCCCCCCCTGACTCTCAATTCAAATTTGCCTGGTTTAATTAAAATGTTTGAAGTTAAAGGTTTGAGTTTGACCTCTGCTGCGTACTTATATTTTAGTGAATAAAGACTTGCTGTTGTTATGGGAGCTCCAAAGTATACACGCGCTACATTTATGTTTCCACTATAAACTATGTAAAAGGTTCAACGCCCAGAATCCTAAATGTTGACAAGATGGTTATCACTTCTCAGATATTGTTGCATGTTTGAACGTGCGCATGAGCATAATAAGTCCCCCTACATGTCTTGCTGCCCACTTCTTTAGTGCAACAGGTTGTCATAATAGGTACGTACCGTGGCTGCTTGCTTGGGCTTCTCTCAGATTACGTACAAATAGGTGAGCACGATTCGTTCTCCCCATGGTATTGCATCTCATACTTGGTAATATCCGCTCCTTTTTGACAGTTCATAGCTGTCAGAAATATCAACAAAGCTCCTTTGTCCTTCATTCTCTTATGTCTTTATGGGCCCTTTTTTCTCTTTCTTACGAAGCTATCTTGTCATCAGAGACCTTCACGATAGGTTTTTAGTAGGTTTCTTTATAGTTGCCTATTTGGATCGTTTGTCGAATGCTTTAAGGATGCCTCCTTCCTTCTTCACTAGGTAGGTTTTACTTTTGGAGCTGTGGGCTTTTGATTATTTTTAGGGTTCCGTACCCAAAGGAAAAAATGGGACCCTATAACTAAGACTTCGCTATCTGCCCGTCCGTCTGTCTATCACCAGGCTGTATCTCAAGAACCGCGATAGCTAGACAGTTGAAATTTTCACGAATTATGTATTTCTGTTGCCGCTATAACAACAAATACTAAACACAAAATAAAATAAATATTTAAGGGGGGCCTCCCATACAACAAACGCGATTTTTTTGCCCTATTTTGCTCGATATCAATAATGGCAACAGGTAGGCACTTGAAATATTCACAAAATACTCAGTTGTATTTTTACTTTAATAATAAATAATAAAATTAAAATTAATATTTAAGGGGGGCTCCCATACCACAGACGTAATTTTTATAGATCGATGCGCGCGTCCGACTCGCACTTGGCCGGTTTTTTAAGTTAAACAGTTCTTCTCTGTTATAGAAACGTCCTTTACTCTGCAGTTGACTTTAGTTTTAACGGACAAAAATGTGTTTTCTGAGGAATTTTAAGTACAGACGCCAGCACATCAAGCTCCTACAATCTGTCAAATTGCTTTAATAGATTTTCAACTTTATCGTTAAAGCATTAGGTTCAAGGTTGATTGGGAAAATTTGACAGGTTCGGGTAGCTTATGTGCTACCTTTCTAATCTAAAACATGGAAGCTATGAAAGGTACTTCCGGAAGGCGCTGTTCTTTCCAAAGCCAGTTCCGTTACAAAAGCACTTTTTAATTGAATGCTTCATACAAAATTGATACCTGTCTGTCCCTGTATTGCTTCGTCGCTCCTCTTGATACATTCCAGGTCGCGCAGGCATTTTCTTTATAGTTTCCACTTACGTCATTAATGTCAGTGCCTTGGTGCCACCTACCGCGCGACTTCGGGATGCGTCGGGATTCTTCGGTATATGATCGTTTGTGATCAGGGAAGTATGGGATTTTTTTTTAAAGTACCTATGTTTGTTAATTTCAGGAACATGGATTGATTGGTACAATTGTAGGTACCTATATTACTGGGTTACTTTACTGCCAAGTGACTTACTATTGTGTTCAATGAGTTTTATTATTTGTCTTGGCTGACGGTTAATTTTCATAGATTTTCTATTGTTTTGCTGTCATACGATTCTCTTTCATAGAATATGAAATGTCATTTGACACTCCTCAATCTTTCTTTCAACACACCTACATTATTTCTAAGACAAATACTGTTTATTTGCGCGAAAGCACTTTAACACTTAATCGCAAAAACCAACAATTACGCGGATGGCCACCGCAGCATCCGCAAACCCATATGTGTAAAGCCGTCATAAGCGTGCTTAGAAAACAAACTTACATTTACCGTCGATTCTACTACACACACAACATAGTCAAACCAAACTTTAATTACAGACACGCATGTAAAACTTTGTACGTCTCTTGCAGCGACAGCTATAAATCTCCTTTTACAAATACCAATTTGAATTCTAATCCTACATAATAAAAGTTATTTTTAATTGAAAAGCCTGCCGAGACACATCAATCGCTGTCGACTGTAAAAGAAAGCAGAGACCAACACTAACCAGCAAGGTACTAGGAAAATAGAGAATTGAAGAGGTGTAGAAAAGTTCGTAGCGCGCCAGTATGATCCACGCCTCCGCGGAATTACGTTAATTAACTGACATTACGAGTTTATGGCGGCATTTTTACGATTCGAACGTCGAATGAATCTATTACAAAGGTTTGACGTTTGTCTATGGTTCTGTAGTAAAATTAGGTCTAGTGTAGTCGATGTACGTTGATTATTTAGCACGACGCGATGTCATCGTTATCTACATTGTTGCTTGTGTAATTATGTTGAAACAATATTATACGAGATAATAAACCTTTATTATTTGCAAATGCTGATTGACAGCCTTTAGAACCTGAAAGCTGAGCATAACATCTAAGGTTTTAGATGTTAGTGCATTTTCAAAATGCTACAAAATTTGATGACCTTTGATTAATTTTGTAGCATTTTGTAATTATTTTTCATTAGCATTTTTCAGAAACAAAAAGATTGATTGATTGGACTTTTTTAATCGCAAAGTAAGTAGGTAACAGTGTTTTCATGGTTTCCTTGTTCAATACGGAGCTCACTGTTATTCAGCCACCTACAGGTACTGGGGTTGGCTTCCAGTGCAGTAATTTACATCAGAACTTAGATAAATGAGTTGAATTCTACAACATCACCTTGCATGACATCATGGACCATGTCCAAACCACAATGCTTGAATGAACCGCACCTCACATTTACAATAAAAAACCGGTACACCCACCCAGTAAACATAGACAATGAGGTATTTACACAACCAGATTGCTATGAACCCCGGGTGTACACACTTCCGTCCCTAAAACGACCCATCTTGTGTGGAATGCGGAAAACAGGAGGGTTTAACCGACAATAGTTGTCGAAGACATGATTTCACGTGGGCAACATTTCTCAATTCGGTATTCCTTTGAACGTGTGAACCTCTAGTTTGTGATGTACGTAACCTTTTTGGTGTTTGTAAACATCCAGGGACAAAATATGCTAGTCTATCGTTTTTTGAAAATTGAACTTGAGAGTGAATGATTTTATTTCTGTAAGTAGGTTTGTACAAACACTTTTACACGTCAATCATATTTTTTTAAACTATATAGATGAGGTCAGGGAGAAGGAATTTTTTGGTATCTTTGTAGAAATAGAATCGATATCGACTCCGCTTAATTCCTGCACTACGATTCTCGGCAGTTCCTAGGAGTCGAAAGAAAAATTCTCTAATCAAACGGCAAAGGCAAGCAGATTTATAAACATTGAAAATTCCTTGTTTAATAAGGGAAACAAGCAACATAAATTAATGAAGTTGTAATGTGTTAAGTATGATAATTAAATTAATTTATCAAAAGATCTAACACTGCACATATTTCTTAATGTTAAAGCATGTTGATCTTTATCAACATTAATGAATTTACATTTTACAAAAAGGTTCGGAGATAACGATATTTTTTATCGCTGCTGATACGTTACTCGATATCGACATACTCGATATTCTGACGGTCGTTTTGTCAAAAAGTAAAGATAACAATAACAATAGGAGTTTTCAAAAATTGCTCTTTTTCGTTTACGGAAGCCGTTAGAGAACATAATTCTTTCATTTTTGACAGCTAGTTGACAGCAGCTACATCGTAGAAAAGTTGCAGAAAATTGAATTGATTTAAATTTCTAAAATTGCTTAATATTCGGTCTGAAGGTTGAATGCGCATGTCTAAAGTCGCGTTCATAAAAATTCGTGGTTCGTATCAGCAATGTGCTGTGGTTTCGTAATGGTGAATTTAGTTATGGCGACGTAGCCTGAATTCGTCGTTGATTATAAAAGGCACGCTTTACTTAAATAGGAGAAAATTGTGTTTTTTTTTTCGAAATAAACAGAAAACAGACAGACTAGGTACTTGCTTAGTTGGATTCTTTTCCGAAACTTCTGAAAAAATTGTCATATTTTTGTGTTTAGATAAAAATTAGGACTAAACCAGAAACTAATGTAATCTATTCTATTCCTACAATCACACAATAATAATGTTAGTTCGCTACAAATTCAGTTTTATCGATAAATAAAGCTGTTTTTCTACTAAAACATATTGAAAGATGTTCTTTGTATGAATTTCCGATCATCGACAACTCAAACGTGACGCAAACACATCATAGTCACGTTATCTATCGATATAGCCAACGTAAACCGTCAAAATTACTAGGCAAGCATAACCAAAACAAAAGTAAACTATTTCGACAGTCGTACGCTCAATAAAAACTTCTAAACTTGAACATACCGCGGGACAGAGACGCCGCTATCTGTCCATTCTCCCGTCTCACTCTCTTTACGTCAGTTGACAAGCAGTGGGTGAACGAACTTCGAGAGTTTACTGGGCTAAAAGTTGAATGTACCTCCGTTCGCGGACATTACGAACAAGATAGCAACTTTACCATACGCATCGTGTCAATGAAATGACGCGAACACGTTTTGGTCTGGCGGCGAATTTAATCAGTAAACCGGGTAATTAGAGTCCATTTTCTTTCGCAAGTGGCTAGTGTATGTGCCGTTTTGGAATAGAACAGCAAGTTTCTCACGACTACCACTACATTCGCACGTTGGTAGTGAGACGTGTGTGCGGATGGGCGTAGCTGTATGTTTGTGTGCGCTCGAGGTTGGTGTAGTCTTGAAAATAATTTCGCGGTCACACCAAGCCGGCGGGTTCATATAACCTGAACCACCTGTCTGTGTTGTGCGCCTAGTTATTTATATCTATGCGCGAACCTATGTAACATAGCTATATGTATATATAATCAAAATAAACCAACATAACTTGGCATACGAAGTCGTTTTCAGAGGTGTATGTTGAGCGAAATATACCTTTTCGTGTTTTTCTAACCGTATGCGATCGTCGTCGTAAATATTATGTGCAAGGGTCGGTTAATTTGTCTTCGGTGAGCGATTATGTGAAGAAAAAACGCAATGAAATCGAAAGCGTGGTTTGTAGACGCGGAATGAGTGAGGACACCTGCGTCTGACAATGCTACAGCTGCTAACAACTACTTAGTGGATACTTTAAAAAGCAACTCTTTAAAAACGTAGAGCTATCATTATGGCATCTTCACACCATGTCTGAAATAATTGGAACAGTCTTATTTTTAATACAAATACTAACATTAGCTTTGTCTTGTCTATGCCTCGTAAATTGTAGTTTTTTAACAAGGAAGATGTATAGGACATGTGTTAACACTATGCTTAGTAAAATAGCTCCATGAGATATAAAATTAGAATATTGACACATTAACAATACAGTGTAGTTAGAGGACTCTATCAGACAGATGTTTTTAAGGCTTCTATTCAGCGATTCTTGATAAACGACTTCTTGCCTAGCGATATGTCTATTCTAGCTATTGAAACGCAGAAGGTTCTACTTTAGGTGATTGAAAGGCGAACAAGACCTCAAGAACATGGGGGTGACAGGCTGGAATGAAAATTGACAATGCCGAAAACTGGGAAATCTGGAAATATACACTCGGCCAGGCTAAGGTCCACCCGTGGCTGTTTTGCCATGACGTATATAAGCGCTCCTGCACACGATGCCGCCACCGGGCGTCGGCGCCGCATAACTACACTGTACATACGAGTCGCGCGAAGACCGCCACCGCGCCGCCGCCGCGCCGCCACCGCGCGCGTTCCCAGTTATTTCATTATCCTGATTCATTCCATTGCCGGCCGCGTATGAATCGCGGCCGGCAATGGAATGAATCGAATAGATGCGCGGTGGCGAGACGAGGACCGCGCGCGGCGGCGCGCGGCGGCGCGGTGGCGGTCTTCGCGCGACTCGTTTGTACAGTGTAGTTGTGCGGCGTCGGCGCGGCGACGGCGCGGTGGCGGCATCGTGTGCAGGAGCGCTAAGACTTCTTCTTCACGTCGCCAGCACGACTGTATTGTAAATCTTGTTTTCCCAAAACTTTGCCACTTCCACGGCGTTGTCGGTGGCAGAGCACAGGTCACTTTGAATGCATGTTTTGGGACACAAAGGGCAGGATAGGAGGGTGTAAACTTCCGTGGTCAACTTGGAAATCTCTGCATCGTCTCCGGACACAAGTGGGAAGATGTAAGTCCAACCTGGTAAAGTGGGGCTACCTTGACGAGACGGCAGTAGGGTGTGATCGTGGAGCTATGTAACAAACCATGCTCACGTATAAGACTGAAACGCAAAGGAGAAACAAATGTGTATCTCATACGTTTGGCGTTATCGGGAATATAGAAACAGTAATCACGATAACGCCAAACTTATGAAATTCACATTTGTTTCAGGACGGTGTATAAAAGACAGTCAATATAGCCACAGCGAAGTAATTGAGTAACACACTATCAGTTAGAAACAATGATGTTGGTTAGAAATGGGTTTGATTTTGACAGTTCAACAACATACATTGCGTTATTTACGTTGTTGAGCAGACACACTTTTCGAACATATGAAGTAATGGATTAGCAATATCCTTCACAATGATTGAGATTGATAGTTTGTAACGCAATTAGGGTTGCTACATCCTTTCCTCAACTAGGAAGCTGTGGCCATAGCTTCTCTGATACATCGATACCGAATACCGCGTATACATACTTCTGTACCCTAAAGATGAGATCAGCTGACTAAATGAAAAACTGACATATAATTTAGTGTTAGTTTTTCATTTCATTAAAGGGAAGTAACAAAAGAAAGATTACAATTATCATCTGTCTGCCTTTTCCCAACTATGTTGGGTTCGGCTTCCAGTCTAACCTTTCCAGCTGAATACCAGTATTTTACATGGAGCGACTGCCTATCTGACCTCCACAACCCAGTTACTGGGTAATACGATACCCCTTGGTAAGACTGGTTGTCAAACTTTCGGGCTTCTGACGAGCCGTAACGACTGTCAAAGATCCACGAATGCATTGTGAATAGATTTTGAAGGTTTTTAAATACGACTATTGGCCTTCAGGTAAGCTGATGTTGGTACTAACTAAAATCGGACTCGGTTGGACTTACTGAAATCGTCACTCTTGGAAGTCATCTCAATTTTCAAGTTATACCATATCTTTAGCATGTCCAGAGCTTGTTATAAGTTTAGAGATATTTATTCTCAAAAATACACAAGGTCACTTACATGAGAACAATACTTAAAGTAGATTATTATAGGTAAAGTTCGTCACAGACGTCACGGTAGCCATTATGAAACACCCATCGTATGCATTCAGCTTTTAGCAATAGGGTGTTATGTGTGATTAAATATGCCGCTAATTGAATTTTGAATGCATTGAATGAGTGCAACTTTTTATACCTATTTTGTTACATAATTTGTTGAAATTAATTAATTGCAACACTGAACTCAATACGCCATCTATCTTCAATTATGTGAACTATTAAACAACTCGCACTTGTCATTATAATTGACGTTTGCTGATTGTAAAAAATAAAAATATTATTGCTCAGTTTGCGTATTTTATTAAATAAATAGTTCTGGAATTACATAAATTCTTGTATAAAATATCATAATTTGAGCTCCTTCTCTAATTCCTTGTAAGTAAATAAGGCCCAATAATTACTTTGTCGGTAACTTAACGCCTACTAGAATCAAACTAATCGATTTCCTCCAGCACCTACAACCATACGCGTAGGCTGTCGAGGAGTTAATACTAATACACTGATTTATCGATTCCCCTCATCCTGCAGTCAGGTTAGAAAACTGGATTGTAATGTAGTTATAAATAATTAATGGGTGATCCTTTAGGTACTACAGTTTAGTTTATGATACGTTTATTTGAGTATGATAGAAATTTGAGAAGAAAACCTACCCATTTATTCATAAACTAGCTGCGCCCCGCGGTTTCACCCGCATAAGTTTCGATCCCGTGGGAATGTCGGGATAAAAAGTATCCTATATGTTAATCCTGGTTATAAACTATCTGTGTGCTAAATTTCGTCAAAATCTGTTCAGTAGTTTTTGCGTGAAAGAGTAACAAACATCCATACATCCATACATACAAACTTTCGCATTTATAATATTAGTAGGATGTTGATAAGTAAAGTAGTGATCAGTGAGTGTATTCATACATTTTGACGTTTATAAATGCGAAGGTTTGTATGGATGGATGGATGTTTGTTACTCTTTCACGCAAAAACAACTGAACGGATTTAAATGAAATTTTGCACACAGATAGTTTATAACCTGGATTAACACATAGGATACTTTTCGTCCCGATATTCCCACGGAATCGAAACTTATGCGTGTAATAAAACAAAGTCTGGTAAGTTACACCATTACAACTCAAGAACGGCTGGACAGATTTAGATATTTGATTTGTTGGATTTGTAACTACCGAATAGCAGTAAAAGAAGAAAAACTATTAAAACATGTTTTTAACATAATTCATTTAAATCATACATACGTTATTATTGATTCTGAGGCGATACGAAGTTCGCCGGGTCAGCTGGCCGTATTTAAATAAACCCCCTAATGTGTGGTCTTGTTTGGGCACCTTTAAGAAACAAAATGGTTTCATACAGCGGATATAGCCTTCGGGTGATATGCCAGCGGATAGACGATCGATAATGAATAACATCACGCTTTATTCCTCGAAGGAATAGGCAACATTGTAGGTATCTAGTACTCCCAAGAAGTGGTGCAACTTTGCCTGTTCACAATTATGTTATACTTTTCCATTCAATAGAAAACGAGATGGAAATAATCCATAAATTTTTATCATAATATGACGTGTAAAAGTGTTTCCGATATTCTATTTACAGCGTAAACAATTTAATTTCAATTCAATACGTATCGTACCTAAATGATAATAATCAATTTCATAAAATCTCAAAAATTTTCTTCTTTGGTTTTTCGTAAAGAGGGCAAAAAGTGACACTATTCTCTATTCCCGAATCACACATTCGAATTCCTGTTCTTATTTGAAATGTAACAAAAACAGCCAGTCTTTTTTTTCTTTTCTGTAACAGAATTGCAGCGATACTCCTTTGTCCAACCTCGTTTACATCTAAGATATCAGAAACGTCAAATGTACTTAGAGAACTTTTGAACTCACCAGCCAGTTCATCGACCCTCAACCAGGCCTAATATCGGACGGATTTATGGCATCTTCGTCATCAACAATCATCGTAAACATTATAAACATTTCCGCTATGGCTGCCAGTTAAATAAATCCTTTTAGCTCGACAATATCTTATAATCGGTTGTAAAGTTTAATGTGTTTCCTTTGTTAGATAAGATCTGAGAGATTGATTAGTCAGCTGATCTGCTGCGTTGGGTGGAATTTTGACTGTATTAAAGTTTTTCTTTGTAAGAAATAAACGTACCTCTTTGTTATTGGTGTTTTGATTAAAAGGCACTCAATTATTCAATATTTTACACAGGTGTAATATTGATGTGGTGACATGTCGCACATCAAGATTTCTATGTAATATCTAAGCGATTATTTCGCGTACCCACCTAAGTGAATTCTTGGACATCCACGTATCCACATTGGAGTGGAAACCGAATAACCCTATCTTCTAAGTTAAATATGAATGTAGGTAGGTACTTAATACACACGTATACCTTACGGAATCAATCCTCTCAACGATGGTGAAAATTGCATCAAAATGCATCGTGTAGTTCAGAAGAACTAAGCGGTCACAGACAGACACCAAAAGCGACTTTGTTTTATACTATCTATTGGTATCTTTCCTATATTAGCTGCCTATATGCGACACAAATATGGAATATAAAACCACTAAATAGGATATCAACCTAAAGCCTGTTTACAAACACCAAAATACAGCTTCCTTACTAGGTATACTGCGCATATTAAGCACAATGCGGAAAAATAAAAAAAAAGTTTTTTTTTCTTAAAGTTGGCAATATTGCCAATACATTTTTTTTTAGAGTCCAATTGATTGTCATAACAAAACAGTAACAAAAACCAAAACAATACAAGAAGAGTATGTAAGGATCGTGGCGCGTGGCATTTTGCTTACCTCCATGGAAAGCGTGATGTTATGTTTGTAAATCTGAATTACGTCATCACAGGTCGAGTTTTCCATTTATGTCGCAAGAAAGTCGCCCACTACGCGAACAAAACAAAACAAACTAAAAATAGCATATTGTATCATCAATGAATACATATAAAAGTATTCATATAAATGTTTATAGGGAAACACGTGTAAACGGGCATTTACACAACTCCACAACAACATCACACCTGCCGATCGATTCTGTAAAAATCTCGCCGTGTAAAGTTAGGTGAAGTGAGCTTAGAGTGAGTTGTCAATAGTGTCAATCCCTAGCATTAGTTGGAACGTCAGCTCACTTCACCTAAGTTTTCACGGTGATATGGTTACAGAATCGCACTGCTTATTGCGTAACCTAATATCAATCTGAATCATTTTGAAGGATATTGCTAATCCATTGCTTCATATGTTCGAAAAATGTGTCTGCTCAACTACGTAAATAACGCAATGTATGTTGTTTGAAGTGTCAAAATTAAACCGATACTGATAATGTTTTATGCTATTACCCCGCTGTACTTATTTCCCGAAGGGTTAGCCAGAGTTGTATTTATGTACACCTCTGCCTTACCCTTTCCTTCCTACTGATAAGTACACCTCCATTTCGCCACTTATGTTCATGTCCCATGTAATAGAGGGCGAGCCTATTGCCATCCACTGGACACGAAGACTCCGGGCTGCTGCTGAGAAATTCCAGATGAAAAAACCAAATAACAGCAGTGCCAGTCGTGTTCAGCAGTAGCCCTTGCGACCACTAAAGTTGTCAAAAAATAAAAGGCCCGTTTTGAAATTGACAGTTCTAGTAGTTAATAAAGATCAAATGCGCAAAACACATATTCGTTTGTATGAAACTGGCAGAAAAAGAAAAAAAAATATTTCACCTAAGTTTACACAGTGAGATTTTTACAGAATAGACCAACTGCATGGCTGCTAAAAATGAATTCCTAATGCACTAGAAAGAAAGAAAATACATTTATTTAGCACATACTGAAAGACACAATACACCAGAGACATACATCAGATAAAAACAAATATAAAGTGTAAAGTCCGATGTAAGAAATTAGCAGGAAAGTGTGCCTCACGACTGCGCCAAAAAGGCCCAGTTCAGCTAAAATGCCAGACAACTAGTGCCTGACACTGGTTTTCAACTGGACCTGATGTGTGAGGTGATGGAGAAACCCAATAAAAGTATCTAATATTAAACGTAAACATAATTTTAATAACAAAAACACTTATTTCCCTGGCCGTAAACACCTCGATCTCTTTTATAATTCTCAGAAAAAAAGAATGTAACAATTTATTCAGTTCAAGAGAAAAGTGTCGAATGTAGAACGCGCATACGCATACCATATTAAAGAAACGACGATTTGCATCGCAAGAGAGGTCAATGCCCGATCTCGCGGACACTGATTGAATTTCAGACTTCAATAATTGATAAATACATTTTATTGTATGCAATCAACATTTTTATTGAGTGTAAGCATGTTTGTAGATGAAGAATCGAGATAAAAAATGTTGAAGTGATTCGTAAAAAGTTTTTAGCGTTGGTTATACATGTTTTGTGTGATTTGGATGAAATTTGGCACACAGATAGTTTATAACCAGGATTAACACATAGGATACTTTCTATCCCGATATTCCCACGGAATCGAAACTTATGCGGGTAAAACCGCGGGGCGCAGCTAGTATTCATATAAGCTAAGACTTAAGGCTCATTTTTCAATCGACACATAATTTTTATTACTGGAATAAAATTGACGTTTGACAGATTTTGTATGATGAATGAACTGTCAAAATTTCTAAATTATTCCACGAATAAACTATTATTCCACTAATACTCGTAACTATAAAGAAGAGGTACTTGATTCTTGTCTTCTATAGTCTTTGTTATTTCTTTACTGCGATTAATATCATAGATATATCGCCACAGACACAGTGGGTATACACTTACAGGATCCCACAAAAGAATATAGAACAATATTCTAAAAGAAAATCTGGAAATAATGTGACCAAACATGAATATACAGGATGGCATACATCGACGCGCACACTATAACCATACATTCAGCACATGATTCTAGACCAAATAGAAACTTTACATCGGTTATTAAAAAAAATCAGCTGCTTCATGAAAAAGTGTAATATCTACCTACGCGGTCAAAATGTATGGAATAGCCATTTTTTTAAATAACCAACGACGCAGAGGGTTTAGAATCATGTACAGGCTGCGCGACGATTCGGGCGAGACCTGTCTCTGCCGGCAGTAGTGAGGGCTATGCTGGCAGAGACAGATAATTGGACGGAAGTAGCCTCCTTCTGTGAGACCGCGATGGTCAAGAAGGAGGCCGCCGAGCGGGATCGGGAGAGGGCTGATCCTGCTCGGAGAAGGAGGCGTCCGGGAGGCAACCGCCTTGGCGTTGCGGGCGCATAGAGAGGGGACTCTGTCCGCCTACCAAGTGACCCCAGGGAAGACGGTGGCACAGTGGTCACGTGCTACCGTGCATAGCGAGGCTTATGGGAGGCCCCTTCCCGAAAGGTTAGGTTGCTGACCAGTAGGTACCTACACCTTCATTTCAATAGCTATGTTTCAGTGGGAGATTGTATTATTAGGTAAGAAAAAATATTTTAAGTTCAAAAACTCTAAATGAAAATCTAGCAACATAAAAATATATACACAAAAATATTGTTTGATAAAATGTCGTTGAAATAGATAATCTCTCTAATATATTGAGCTGCTCCTACAATTTATAAAATATCAGGTTATTTCAAAATAAAAAACGGAAGACATTTAATATCGACCAAAATCTTCTAGATAGGTGTGTAACTTAAGTCTTAGAATAGTTTTCGTTAAGTTATTTTTATTCATTAATTATTATTAGTTATAACTTGTTATTTATGTAAATATCATTTTAATTCTGAATATATACAAAAGTATTCGAGTTAATTTAGGGCTGATTTTTCAATCGACAGATAATTTTTATTCGAGGAATAAAATTGACGTTTGACAGTTTTTGTATGAAATAACTGTCAAAAATTCAAAATGATTCCGCAAATAAAGTTATCAGATAATTAAAACATCAGCCCTTAGTCTTAAATTAGATAAATCGACCCAACATCCAAGAAAATGTAGATAGTAGTAGTCAATATTTATAAACTCCCCAGATACCGATTTGTACCCACACTCTAATTACATAACCCAATTCAATCACAATCTGAATGATTTTGAAGGAAACATCCTTCTAATCTAATCTTCCTAATCTAATCCTAATCTTCTAAGGCTAATCCATTGCATCATATATGTTTGAAAAAATTCTGCTCAACAACGTAATTAAATAACGCAATGAATGTTGAAAACTGACAAAATGAAACCCATTGCAGCGGACACACAGGTTCTCCACGTCTCTCAAAGAGAGGAGGCCTGTGTCCCAGCAGTGGGAACATTATAGGCTGATTATGC
This sequence comes from Apamea crenata, assembly GCA_949629185.1. Lineage (NCBI taxonomy): Eukaryota > Metazoa > Arthropoda > Insecta > Lepidoptera > Noctuidae > Apamea > Apamea crenata. Next base: position 5,495,442 of record OX451375.1, read on the forward strand.
TTGTCACCATTTTGGATGGCAAAGAATAATTTATGCAGTCGGTATAGAAGCGACCAGCCTAATAGTGAAAACAACTACGACACGAAAAAGGTGGGTCTAATAGCAAAAATAACTTCGCATTCGAACTGGTTTTATTTGTAGTTCAACGACCTTTAATGAAAAGAAAATAATGGGCCTATGTAGTATTAACATAATGCTCGTCTCGCATAACAATCACTTGAATATAACCATGAATGAATCCGGAAAGTATAATTTGAAAACCTTTGGATGACTTCAAGATTCTTCTCAATCAATCTGCCCTTTTCCCAAGTATGTTGGGGTCGATTTCCAGTCTAGACGGATGCAGCTGAATACCAGTATTGTACCCCTTGTTAAGACTGGTTGTCACTTGTCACACTGTTTTGGCATCAAGATTCTTCATAATCACCAGTAACAGCTGTAACGCAGACAGCACACTACAGTGCTTGTGCTTCCACACATGTGATAATTTTTCCCGGGATGAAAAGCCCTTAGTCTATTCCCATGTGTCTGACGGCGTCATCATCATCTGCCTAGCCTTTTCCCAAGTACGCAGCTGCTTCCAGTCTAACCGGATGCAACTGAATACCAGTATTTTACACGGAGTGACTGCCTATAGCAGATAGAACCGTGGTGGTCCAATGGTATCAATTAACTTTGGTGAAAACGGTGAAGGAAGACATCGGGAGGAAACGGGCATGTTTTAGAACCAAAAAATCGAAGACATGTGACATCTAGCAACCTGCACTGGGCCGCGGGGTGGATTAAAACCCACTCCATCTCATTGAGAGGAGGCCTTTGTTCCAGCAGTGGGATCATTATAGGCTGATTATTTATGACGTCTGTCTGACCTCCATTAAAAAACACACAAAAATGTATCAAACTTCATTTTTGACAAACAACTTTATGAAAGTTCATCCGGTAGTTTAGCCACAAAACCAAACCAAACACAGTTGTTTACAACGACATTCACATTGAAACTAATGAGCACACTTTCGGCGAAAAAGCGACCTACTTAGACCAAACAAAAACAAATTAAAAAATCTAAACAATACAAATAAACCTAGACATATACCTATTCACACGATAATGGACCGTTGTATACCTATTCACACGACAATGGACCTCGCACAACACCAGCTGAGTCGCAAGACAAACGAGATGAAAAAACAAATAAACACAGAGTCGCTGCAGTCATTCCTTTCATCAACCACTTAATTTTAAGCATGTAGCATTCATCACTGGCTTTTTCCTTCTAAACCAGTGTTAGTTTGTAAACACGTACTGAGTCACCGACACAGTTCCGATAAACAGCCCGTGCTATAGTCGTTTTGTCTGTCTGCCCGTCTGTATGCCTCGGAAGTGAAAGTGTATAGAAAGCGGTGAAAATCTCGGCGGGCGCACGATCTTTCCTCCGTCGAACACTCTAGACAAATGCAACGCCTATGCAGCTCAGTTTCTGTGTACCTACGTATTGTCTAAGTTTAACGATCAGACGGAGACAACGAAATATGAAATCGAAGACCGCACGAGAATTCTAATCCGTCTTCACCAGCTATTGAATGTGTTTCTGGTTGAATTCTTCACATAAATTCATCTTCACTACGTGCAAAGATCGACAATGTAACAATCTCGAATAATCTCGATTCAATAAGTTATCTGTTAGTCTCATTAAAAAGATCAAAAAGAAATCATCATTAAAACACAATCATAAGAACATTGTTGTTTGTGACCTACATTCGATACACGCGATTCTGATATCAAATTTGAAGAAGATAGAGTTGAAATTGGTTTATAAAATCAGAAAAAAGTGAATGGTTAATGTCAAGAACACGATAAAAATATCTAGGGAGAGTATGAAGAGTAGTTCACGGTCAAATATAGACTTTCTCCACTTTCTCTGACCTAAATGTGTGTAATTGTCGTAGGTCGAGTGGTTGGCCTTCGGGGTGCCACCACTTTTGATTTTATCCGTCACTTTCATTAACCTATGTCTGTAGAAAGTTGTGACGTAGCAATTTAGGGCCTCGAAGTTAAAAGTACCAGGAGAGAGTCGGTAAATGGGTCGATAGATGCTTAAGACGAACCAGTACACAGGGCTCTTTGAGAGACAGGATAGGAATCAGATGGTGATTTAAACAAATCCAACGGCCTTACCATCCCAAAAAGAGAGATAAGAATATCACGTTTATATCTATTAAGTGTTTTTATCGGAGTCTGGATTATGCCCGGCCATGGGCTTCTCCCCCATTAACGTGGAACTTAAATAAAACTGATGAAATGTGGTAGTATTTTACTCTTTTCCCCACTCTGCATACAGGATGGCAGGGAGATTGGTGCGCAAACTGTAACCATGGATTCAGCACATGATTCTGAAACCCCTGCAGTGAAATTTTAACTGTTCTGATACAATTTCAACCGCGCAGGTATTGCAGTTTTCTATGTAACAGCTATTTTTTATACCTAGGAAAATTTGCTACGCTTGGGGGTCTGGAATCATGTGCTGAATTCATGGCTACAGTTTACGTGTCGATGTCTCTGCCACCCTAAATACAGAAGTATTGTATGTTATGTTGGGTATGCCATCAACTGCCTAGCCTTGTCCCAACTATGTTGGGGTCGGCTCCCAGTCTAACCGGATGAAACTAAGTACCAGTATTTTACTTGAAGCGACCGCCTATCTGACCTCCACAACCCAATTACTGGGTAATACGATACCGCTTGGTAAGACTGGTTGTGAGATTTTCGGGCTTCTGACGACCCGTTACGACTGTCAAAGATCCACGAATGCCAGCCAGTACCAACGGCTTAACGTGCTTACCGAGGCACGGAGGGGCTCGGTATGTAAAGCTGCGGTCACCCATCTACGGACCAACCGCGGCAAGCGTAGCTTAACCTGATCGATCGACCCGTGCGGCTGTTATTACTTAGCCACAGGCCCCTAAGTTATGTTGGGTATGTACCAGTACCAGAGCATAAAAGACTCTCCACAATTCAATTTCAAAAAACAGTCACCATCTAAAGTAGTCATTCACGTACACAAAAAAAAATGTCTAGACTTAAAATGTAGATCAAATGCGTGTCGTCTAACTAGGTTAGGTACCACTTAGCGATAAAGTATCGAGAATACAATACACCCATCGAAATATCAAAGTCCACAACAGTAAAGATAAGATGACGAAAATCAGTTGGATATGTCTTGATATCAATGCAACACCACAAGCACCAAGTATCAGGAATGCACAATCAGCCTATAATGTTCCTACTGCTGGGACACAGGCCTCCTGTCTATGAGGGAGGGGAGGGGATTGATGGAGAGGGTAAACTACCACGTGGGCCCAGTGCAGGTTGGTATATGTCACATGTCACATGTGCGATAAGGAAAAAAAGGCAGGATGAACGCTAAGCGAAAACAAAGTACCTAATAGCACGGGCGAGCGATGGGATGCGATGCGATGCGTCGGCCGCTGAGTTTTCACGCGGATGAACTCGCGAGCAGATGCTAGTGACTGATATAAATCATTCATGGGCTTGGAATTACTCCTGTATCCTAAATACAGGTAAATGTGATACTAAGTCCCTTTAGCGAGTGATTGCGTAATAATTTAACCTAACAGGGTTTGTTTACACTTTCATCAGCCACTTTTGGAACAGACTCTTTGGAGAGTACTCGCGAAAGTTAAAAAACTACTTACGACTAATGTAACATTTTCATGGGCGACGTTGTATTCTACAGACAATGAGATTTCCCATGATGTGTCAATTGGCAGCCCACGCGTCGCGCCTTGCCCTTAGATTTCACATTTTAGAAAACCAGCACAGTTGTAAACACTTCACTTTTCTAAGAATAGAACTATGAAGTATTTTCCTACATACATTGAGCTCCTTATGTTTTGAGTTGAATTGCACGATTACTGACAAATGCGTGCACACTGGACAGGTCAACTCAATCTGTGTGGTTCTTTCCTCAAAATTCCATTTCAGACATCAATCTACATGGTTCCAAGATTATGTCTGGACTTTAAAAGTGACTGTGACCACTGAGTTTGTTTCGGCCTTTGTTCTCAGACTAGTCAGATAGGAAACGCCAACCTCATCTAGTTTTTAAAATATGATGACGTATGTAGGTACAAACTTGCAGAAATAAAACTGCGACGAACGCTGCCAAAGTTTGTTTTCGTTTCGTGCATCATAAGTGGAGCAGCAGCAACTGCATCAAGCTGTAAAAAGTAATGTTTTCTGCACTTGCAGACTTGATGGTCTTGCACTTCTTGTAGTTGGGTTAACATTTAACATGAAGGTCGGAACTTCAATGTTTTCCAGCAGACGGATTTTTTTTTCCTTTTCATTCCCTCGAATTTCAAATTAACGATGATCAAACGCAAATTCGCAGACGCGCACAGACCAGGGAAGCATGGCACAGAAGGATGGAGGCTTGTACTCAGTAGTTGGTGGAATAAGGCTGCCAGTGATGATTGATAACAGCTATTCCTAAGTAATGTTACTGGGTAAGACCTGGTTGAGACTTGCAAAGACCAGGGAAGCATGGCGTAGAAGGATGGAGGCTTGTACTCAGCCGTGGGTGGAATAAGTTTGCTCATCGTTTATTTACACCTTCAAGTAAAAAAATATGGTTTACAATCAAAACAGACCTAAGGTAAGTAGAGTTGTATGTTAGAGTTGCAGCCAATACCTAAGACAACTGATCAATGATGATGATGAAAAGCAAATTGCTCTTTCCGACTTCATTCGACCTGAGAATAACAATGCGTAGGCCGCCGACTGGCTTTAGAAACCCTTCTAAACATAGGTAGGCGTCGATAGAAACTGCACACTACAGCGGGCAAGATTTAGAAAACTTTTTAGAGAAAGTGAAAAAATATTCCATTCCATGTTCATGGTTCATGGTAATCTGAGATTAGAAATTATGGGTAGGTAGACTAGCTAAGTAAGTAACTACTTAGTTTTCCCACGCTTGTCAAGAATTAAAACCCCATCATGGTTTGCAATATCTCAATTCTGGGCCTAAGCCACTCTCTCTAAATCTAAAAGCTTTTTTGCCCATAGAAATCTGCGTGAAAGCCTTCTGCACCCTATAATTACTTAGGTAAACACACTATCAGTCATAATCTGAATCATTTTGAAGTATGTTGCTAATCCATTGCTTTATATATTCGAAAAAAATGTGTGTTCAACAACGTAAATAACGCAATGAATGTTGTTAGACTGTCAAAATGATAGCTGATGCAACTGTTAGTGTGTTAGGTACGCAATTACCCCGCTGCACTCCAGACTCCAACCTTTAGATGGGCTCAGTGTTCGTGTAGGTGTGTACCTAAGTATACTTCGAAATACTGGGCACGTGGATGCCCCAGAGCCCGGCTATTCATGACGTTTGAACATACAAAATGTAACCCATTTTTCCCATGATCGTCACCTGACAGGAGTCAGGACGAACTCTTGACTATCTAGAATTCTAGATAGATGTCTTGAGATCTGGATAGATCTCAAAACCTTCTTTGGGTAGAAGCTACTCTCCACATAGTTAGTGGCGTATATGACGTCGTAGGTCATTGAACTCGACCAGCCTTCTTTCTGACCAATAAGCTACGAAGAGGTAAAATACTCAAAAACCGAGCAGATATCCAAAAATCTAACTAAGTTAGCATGGAAACTTCCTAAATTGTCTGAAAACTGTATAATATGAAGAAAATTACCTGTAGCTCTCTACAAAAGTTTTTAGAGGCGCGTTTGCGTGTAGGCCGCCGAAAATCAAGCAAAACTCGTATGGTAAAAGTTGCCAAGTAAATGTCAATGACCCGCCGCATGTGCGATTTTGACCTTAACAAAGTTTATGTAGCAAAGTCAGTGAAAGTGGGGGCATCAATCAGTTTGCGGGGAAAGTGCGAAACCCTTCGATTATGACGTTTTAAAAATACCATTTTTGTAATATAATTTCGCAGGAAAACACCGTAAAAGTACATGATTGACGTTGATTGATATTTACGTTTGTAACTGGAATGAAATTGGTAGGTTAATATTTCAGGTAATTTTAGGTGAAAATAATTGTTCACACTTTTCTCGAAGCATGTTCGAAATAATTGCCAACCTGATTGATTGGAAATCGATTAATTTAAAACCGATCCGATTAACTGACCTTAAATTTAAGTGTATTGAATTCATTTGTCGATAAAAAAATCATTAAGAACTCTCGTAAAACATGCATGAAAGTTTTTTATATTGACTGTGTGGCTAAGTCGCCTTCTACTTACCTACATATAAGGACAAGCTGAACTGTACCTATTGGTAAACATATTCAGAATTTTCCTAATCAAAGAAGGTACATACCTACTTGCCTTACCTGGAACATGCTCGATAAAGTCACATAATTAGGTTTAATTAAGGCATGAATGAAGTACTTACCTAGGTATTGTATTCCATTTACCTGAGTCTGTTTCGCCATTTCTTCTCAGAGGAAACCAGATAGGAAATGTCGACACCAACTAGCTTTTTTTTATGTGACGTGTAAATGTGATTAACGATATCATATTTACAGACTATCCAATTTCATTTCAATTCATTATCTACCTTTAATACTCCTTTACTGCACGAGAATGGTCACTAAGCAACAGCACGTAGGTACCACAAAACTGAAAACTGCATCAGAGGTCACTGACCCGTGTATTCAGCAAATTCAGTGCTAGGAACGACCGGGGTGTTTTAAAAGAAGTCTAAATTCAACCATGGCCGAAACGCTATATTAGAGGACCTTTTAAGTAAGTACCTACTTAGGTATATTGGAGGAAAAATTCTTAGGGATGCATGCCTTTAAAAAGTAAGTAGGTTCCTCGGCACCTGCACTTCTTCATCTTTGCGTGAATAATAGCTCAATGATGGAGTTTCTTTTACATTGACATTATAAAGAAGCCAAAAGTTTATTATCTGACCAAATAACGGCAGTTTATTTGTCATGGCTTCTCGTTCACGTTATTCGCTTGATAGCATGCAACATTTTGCTGCAGGTGCAATTTGCCGATGCTATTTGCCCTGCATGTCGATTAACGAGTCATGTTCTATTCGATCTGCTCTTTTCTTTAGGGAGTTCAGTTCAATCTTACTATACTTACATCTTTTTTACATACAAAACAAGACTGAAAAAAAAATCATTTTTTTTTAATGTTTTAAACGGAATAGTGACATCTATCGACGATATGAAAAATTAATTATGAAACGTCTGTATACAGCGCTACCTATTGGTAAGTCTCTGAACCACTTCGAAACGTTTTTGTTGAACCGTTTTATCGACAATTATTCAATATTGACATGAAGGTTAATGTTACCAGAGCATGTAATAATAAATCTACCAAGTATTGTAAATAGACTGTAACATTCATAACATAACTTTTTGTTGATAATGGATAAAGAGCGCTTCAGATGCAATATGTAAGAGATTGTATTTATAAAACTCTGACCCTCCTAAACGGGACAACGTCGCACTGTGCCAAATTGTCTCGAGTATTATTATTTATTATTTTTTTTTATTATTATTTTATTTATTATTATTTTTTCTATATTATTTTATAAAAGACTCTATAAAAATCTTCAAAACCAAAATCGTCTTCTTTTCGTGTCGATGATTCTTCGATATTTTATATTCTTTGAGCCCAGTAGGTGGCCACGTTGATTGCGGCATCAGTGGCATTCAATATGTCATCCAAGGTGCAAGTGAACGGGTACTTAGGGCAGTCCAGCAAGTGGGGCATGGTTTGATTAGAGGCACCGTACTCGCACTGGGTATTAGATGGTCATGTCCCTTTTCGACAAGTTGTGTCTGCAGTGCCCTACTTGGGTACTTGGCCGGCAGAGCAATGGTGGCCCAGTGGTAACGACCGCGACTTACAAGTTGTAGGTCGTAGGTTTTCTATTAATAAGTATTGTAATATCTTCATTGGCAGTTCAGTTTAACTGACGTGCTATTTATTTTAATTTAACTACGGACGGTCGGTGAGAGCAGGGGTGGCCCAGTGGTAACGGCCACGATTTACGTGTTGTAGGTTCAAACCCAGTCAGGTGCTTTACTTTGTGTAAATTATTTCATCACCACTGCTCTCAAAACGATGAAGGGAAACATCGTGAGGAAACCGGCATGCCCTAAAACCAAAAATTCTAAGAAATGTAGCATCTACCAACCTGCACTGGGCCCGCGTGGTGGATTACGGCCCACTCCCTCTCACCGAGAGGAGTCCTGTGTCCCAGCAGTGGGAACATTATAGGCTGATTATGTAATTGAGTTATATCTGAATTTTGGCACTAGTGCACTACTAGTTTTATTTTATTTGAGTTATTTTTTCGGGTTTACACTTACTTTTGAGAATGCTGGTTCACCTTCAATTGGCGATTGATATATTGTTTAAATAAGCATTTGGTAAACCTTTAGATAAATAAAATAAATAATTATATTATCCCTTAGGAATCTATAACTGAAAAAGCTGTGTCAGATCTTGCAACTGGGTAAAGGAATGTGGATTTAGACTTAGAATAATACTCTACTAATAACATTGTTAAATATTTTTTATTTCTTTATTTCAAGACTTTTTCCACAATAAAAAGAAACATAAATAAAAAACAACTTTAAAAAGTTAATTCTACTACAAAAATACATCTTGGCAACACTAGGCAGCGGCTGCCATCTGCCATGATTTGGCGTTTGTCTTGTCACGTATTGGTGCATCGTTTAGAAAATTACAAAAATGCTTTATGAAAAGCTTTATTGGGTGCAAGTGTTCTTAGTTTCTATACTAGTTAGCTCTATTCTAGCTGAATGGAACACAAGGGACTACATCAGACGAGAGCATTCTCTCACAAAACCATACCAAGGTGAGTGACCCCTGGCCGGTGACTTTGATCTTACCTCGAATTTGCGCTAACAATAAAATTAATCAATTAACTACAGGAGGTGGATATTCGGTGCCTTACTGGGACTTCTTAGGTAACACAATAGTGACTTCGAACTACGTACGACTAACGCCCGACTTGCAGTCGAAGTCTGGTGCTATATGGAATACTGTGGTCAGTACACATTTATTAATACTTATTTAGCTATGAATAAAGGCATGATAAGGTGCTATTAATGTGCACACAACGCCACGAGGCGACTCTGATCTGTTAATAGAGATAAGCTGTGCTAAATTGGCAGATTTTCATAATTTCTATAATGAGTTGTTTTATCATGAATACAATGTAACCTTTTCACAGGCTATTACAGACTTTGTTTGCTCAGATGTTTTAAACTACAATCTTTCATCATTTCAATATTTAAACATGAATTTTAATGCTTAAATTTCTTATTTTGTGATAATAACCCGTTGAATTACAATATAACTAACTACTTCAGTTTTTAGGAACTGCATATAGAATTGTGTGAGAAACACATTCTTTCCTCTTTCTGATAACACACAAGACAATAAAACTGAAAAGTTTAGTTATCTTTATGACTTTTCCGTTTTATTACCAAACATGTGTTGTTTTATGGGAAAATAGCTGTTGGTATTATGTTGCTTATTCATGAATCTACAGGTGGAACAATAGTATAAAATAATCTACCAAATTCTGCTTGAAACAACCTATGGTGTTCATCCAACAAACATTCTATGGACTCACAAAGTTTCATAAGGAAATTAGCTACACTCGAGACAAAAACAAACATAACGGCTAAGCGGCTCTAAGCGTGACGCGTGCGTTTGACGGCACAGTTGGCGCAGTGGTTAAGCGATTGACTGCTGCGCTGCGTGTCGCGGGTTCGATTCCCGCACTGAACAAATATTTGTATGACCTACATGTATTTGTTCCGAGTCTGGGTGTTTTTCTATCTATAATAATATGTATGTATTTACAAAAAAAAAAAATTGTATATAAGTAATTTATCAGCCATCTTGTTACCATAACACAAGCATTAGGTTGCTTAGCTTGGGACAAATGGTGCTGTGTGAAATGTCCAGGGATATTATTATTATTATTAAGCGTTAAAAACGTTATTGCTTGTATAATTTGACATCTTATTAATTTATTAAGAACCTTAATCCCATATTATTATGTATCTGAAACTAAAAGTTACCATACACAAAATATAATTAATGTGGAGTTTATTAATAATTGATGTGGAGTTGTGGACACCAGCCTGTATTACCTACCTAACTAAACATAATGGGGTTTATTCATAAACAATGACTAAAGTTAAGTAATGTTTAAACATCAAAAATGTATGGTTAAACAGTCACTAATCACTGCTTAACTTTAAGCAAAGTTTATGAATAAAGGGGTAAAAATAAACTACACAACATAGTCTTAAGTATTTGCAAGATGATTCCAAAGCAATCATAATCATATGGCTGTATTTTATGTATCAATACAGCCATACATGCAGCCTGCGAGAGCCCTATGTCCAGCAGTGGACTGCGATAGGCTGAGTTGGTTGGTTGATAGCTACATATCAATCACAACTTTATTAAATCTCACATACAGTCAAGCTCACAATATAATATGCTTACCTTATTATATCTACACTCCATTCATGTATTTGTAATTATAGCCCGTTGCATCACATTGTCCGTCCGCGATTTACTACGTTACTATGTTTTCGCTTAGCATTCTTTGTACCTTTTGTTCAAGAGTTGGGCTATCAAAGGGAAACATATTTTTTCAAATCGGACTGATAGTTCCTCCTCAAACTCTTTGGCTTTATTATTAGTATAGATTCTTAGTCTAAGTTTTAGGAAGGCTATGGGCATACTTTCTTTTAAGTTTGACTGCCAGTCTTACCAAGGTTTTTCATGTAACCCAGTAACTGGGTTGTGGAGGTCAAATAGGTAGTCATTCCATGTAAAATACAAGTATTCAGCTGCATATGACTAGAAGCCGACCCCAACATAGTTGGGAAAAAGTTAGCTAGATAACAATGATAGGGATACTCAAAATTTAAAATATGTTTATATCCCTCCTCAGGACTCGAGCTATCACGATAACAATTTTCATACAAACTGGTGCAGCATGAATCCATAAAACAAACAGAGAGAATGACACTTCTGTCGGTAAAACTATAGGAACGATGTTCTAAGAGCCTTCCAAATGCTAATGTGTATTGTTTGTTCATTGATTACAAAGACAATTGTGTTACTGGGTTGTTAACCTACTGTGATACTTCTTTTCAATATCTAACACTATTAGAGTGAATTGATAAGAAGACAAAGGATGTGATGTCATTGATTGAAGTTGGAACTAAAAGCAATTTGATTTCTGAATATCTACTTAAGATTTTATATATACGGTTACATATAAGGCTATATTTGTTTACTTAGACATATTTACATAATTTATAAAGCCAACAGTCTTAAAATATGAATATGTACAGAAGCCAGCACATCAAGCTACCACAATATGTCAAATTTCTTTAATATATTTTCAACTTTATCGCTTAAGCATTAAGGTTCAAGGTTGATTGGGAAAATTTGACAGTTTCAGGTAGCTTGACCTGCTGGCGTCTGTACAAGTATAAAAAAGGAGCAGGAAAAGTGCCCAAAAGGCTGGCAGCATTACCATAAAACGTGGCAATTCTACAAGTACTATTGACAAATCTTAAATACAATAAACAAGTTAATACTAAACTATATTATGTACAAGTAATTAAAAAAGGGGAGAGGTCTAAGCCAACAAAAATTTTGTCCTCATTGCTGTCAATCGGAAAAGTGCCCAAAAGGGCATGCCTCGTGTGGCAGCATTGCCGCGACACGAGGGTATGTCGGTTGTCGACACAGGTTGCATCCCACACCTAAAGTTCTATTGTTATCAGTTACCTACAACCAAATAAAAAGAGTAAAAAAATCCGACACAATGTATTATTTTCATTGTGTCACAAATTCACAATACAAAAAAATAGTAGTAAAAAAAAAATTAAAAAAAAGTAAGTATTGTCATAATTTTTTTCATTATCAAAACTGAAAGCATGTGCCTGATTACACTTACATAAGAAAAAAATTAACCTTCGGGTAAACTTTTTAATTTAGCAATGGGAGTAACCAACCAGAGCAAGGTCACAATTACACTACACACAATAATACGCAAAACTGTACCCTATGACAAATGTATAGAGTGCAAAATTGTATCTTATGTGGAAAGGCTATAAAGTTAAAATTTCATTATTAGGCGAGTCTAATTTTAATAGCAATGTCAAATAAATTGTTCATGCTTCATTCAATTTTGTTATAGTATGGTTTGACGTGAAATTAGTTTTTTGTAATTATAAGCCTAGTGATTATGTTAATTGGTTATGTTCCTGTTGACAGCGATGCGGACAAATTTTTTGATGCCCTATGATTGTTTTGCTTATTTTTACATATACATGTACATATTATTATTTTAAATGTTAGCTTATATTATTTAAATATTATCTTGATTAAGTAAATAAGTTATGTAAAAGGTGTACCCATTGTTATGATTTTTTAAACAAAATATTGTGATGCCAATATTCAATTTAATATCTTATTTTGAACAAAATGTCAAGCTAACTGCTTTGACAAGATTGCTATGCCAAGTTTAGGTTTGTCTTTTTAGACACAGGGAAAATAAATTTAAACCTAAAATTCAAATGAGAAATTATTTATTTCTGCATATCAATACTAATATTTTAAATAGGTACCATTTGTTTGTAAGTTTGTATGTAGGGAGGGACTTAGGGAGTAATATCTGGAACTACCAGTCTGATTTGAAAAAATATTTTAAGTCCAAGCACTTTCTTGGTTATATTATATGGGTAAATCACCTTTGACGCAAGCCTTGCATACACTTAACGATATCGCGGAAAGGGTGGATTTATTTTCCTGTTCTCTGAATGAGTTCACAAAAATTACTTTACATGTGCAGATATAATGGGAGAAATATTGTTAAAACCACGCTACCGATTTGGGGCAACCTGTAATGATAGTTGTGTTGGGAATAATAAATAAATGAGGTCGCAGCAGATTAGTGTCTGAGACGACCTTTGGAGGGAAGGTCTAGTATCACCCAGGATTCACCACATAGCACTGTATTTTGAGAGATAAGAGTATAGTATTTTTGCCGTGTATGTAGACGTGCCTTAAAACTCCGCTTGTCCACACAGATTGAGTGGACCTGTCCAGTCAGTGCACGCATTGGTCCGTAATCATGCAGCTCAACTCAGAACTTAGGAAGGTCATCGACACGAAATTAAGATTGAATACTTAGCTGTATTATTCTATCATCTACGGCTTTATTATGTTTAGAACTCTAACATAATAAAACAAAACCTTGACTGTTCATAGAAACTGAATAGCATTGCTAGCATGCATACTGTTTATTATTTTGGTTGAACTTTGTCCACCAGTATTTGCATTAAATTATTGTCTGTGCTTATTTCAAATTACTCGTCGTATTTTATTTGTTTAACTTAAACAAAGACGGTATTTGAATATATTTTGATATTCATTCATTTTGTTTGAGATAGAAATACGCTTTGTTCGATATCTTAAGAATGGATACTACCTACTGACCCTACTGTGCGGTCACGAGTGGTCGTTGGCATTCATGCCATACGAATGTATTCCGAAATTTTAAAATTAAAAAAAAAAATATGTCAGACAACAACACAGAGACCTGACAGTGTCTGAGAGTGGTAGATATATACATTATAATATATACTGTTACAACTGTTAGAAAGAAAGAAAGAAAATACGTTTATTTGCGGTAAACATGACGAACATAGAACAAATAAAGAAAATAAAACAATAAGAAATGGTTGACATGCGTCACATCCACGCAAGACGGCTATCGCTCAGCATTGTGCTGCGACCCTATGCAAGACAGAGCCCCAGCGCTGGCTGTTGGCCTGCATCAAGCCATTGCTGGGTAAAGGACTCTCCCCATGAGTTCCATCTCTTTCGATCCAGGGCTAAAGTATCTATCTACTACTAAAGCTAAAGTATATTTTCTACGGGGTCTGCCGCAACGTCTTCTAGTTTTGTCAGAGCTCCACGTGGTGGTTATTTAGGCCCACAGCTTATTAGGCATACGGCAGACTTGGCCAGCCCAGTCCCACTTCAGCTTAGCGGCTTCTTGAGCAACGTCAGTAATCTGTGTTTTGGAGCGCAGTGTGCTGTTGCGAATATGGTCTGTCAATTTGACACCTAGAATACTGCGCTCGATTGCACGTTGGCAAACCGTGTGTTTGAATGTTTGTCATAGACCATGTCTGGGATTCATAGGTCAGAATGGGAAGAATGCACATGTCCCTAACTTTTCACTTTACTGCCTATTTACCTCCTCATGACAAATACAAATACCTACATTTTCTAGTAAAAAAAAATATTTTTACTAGTATCATTAACCAGGGAGAAAACAGAGGAATGCGTTAGTATAGAATGAACGCCAATGACCAAGAGACTACGTTTCCTCTTAAGTTTTTAATACTGAAGTTAATTCCATAAGGAAACTCACATATATCACAAGCAGTTCGTATTTAAATTCGGCCAGTTTCGTTATCGCGTCGAGAATCCATAGATAAGTTCATCCGGCTTTTAATTAGTATTGTTATTTAGCAAAACTAAAATAGCAATTTTTCCCTATAAGTCAGTAGTACTTTTCATTTTCGAGTGCATGCTAGAATATCTAATCAAATCCGTATTCTCCATGTAGCCTTGATTGCGTACTAATTATCGTAATAATGAATGCTAAGGTCAATGTTCTAGTAGCCAGAAGCCTCGACCTGATGGCCTGCTCAAGTGATCTTGGGGAGGCTCTCGTTTGGCAGTTGGGTCAAGGGCTTGATGTAGGAACATACTCTTGGGCTCAACTTGTATTGTTAGGTTCCTCTCTTTGGAGTTCTGTTCGCCTGGTAGCTTTAATCCTTTTTCCTATACCGCGGGTGCGCTAAATTTTTTACTGACAAAATATCGGCCAGTTTAATTAAAAAATATACTTATTTAATAGCTACCGAAATCAATAAAACTGATTATTATTCTGAACTTTTAAAAGTTTAAAATTAATGGTAATAGGGGTAAGGTACATACAAATTTTTGGCGGCACGGTTGGCGCATTGGTTAAGCGATTGACTGCTGCGCTGCGTGTCGCGGGTTCGATTCTCGCACGGAACAAATATTTGTATGACCTACAATTAGTTGTTCCGGGTCTGGCTGTTTGTGTATGCGAGTTGATATGTATGTAAACGCACCCACGACACAGGAGAAATTCCTAGTGTGGGGCAACATTTAAAAAAAAGAAAAAAAAAATGCCTTCACGAGTGGCGATAAGTACTTGAATATTATTTACGGTGTATCCTGGGTGGTAGGCAGTGGTGACCCAGTGATATCAGCCAAGACTTGCGAGTGAAGGTTGTAGGTTCGAACCGTGACAGGCGCTTTACTTTGTGTAAATTATTTCATCACCACTGCTCTCAAAACAGTGAAAAAAACCGGCATGTCTTAGAACCAAAAATTCGAAGACATGTGACATCTACCAACCCCCACTGGCTGGTGGATTACGGCCCCCTCCTGCTCACAGAGAGGGGGCCTGTGCCCCAGCAGTGGGAACATTATAGGCTGATTATGACCCTGCAGGGTGGTTAGATTTACTAAGATTTCGCAAAAAAAATGCGTGTTAAAATATTAGCCATTTAGCATTTATAAATGCGCAATTTTTTTAACACGACATGAACTATTCTCCTAATAATATAAATAGACCTCGTCGATACCAATGAGCAAAACCATCCTACTAATATTATAAATGCGAAAGTTTGTATGTATGGATGTATGGATGTTTGTTACTCTTTCACGCAAAAACTACTGAACAGATTTTGACGAAATTTAGCACACAGATAGTTTATAACCAGGATTAACATATAGGATACTTTTTATCCCGACATTCCCACGGGATCGAAACTTATGCGGGTGAAACCGCGGCGCGCAGCTAGTAAAATCATAATTTCACGCGAACTCTTAATCCAATCCTACCTGTAACCATCTGTAACTATTCATTTGGCAAGAACATACAGTTCGATCGCCAACACACCGCTCGTGTTCAACGTCGGTTGTTTATTTACATTTCTTAGTTCCTAACGAGTGATCGTCATAACAGTAGTTAGATATATAAAAAATAATTCATAATTACAATGTTTTGACGCGTGTCTGATATAATGTGAATCATTTATAATGTTTTGTCTGTCGAGCTGGTATCGTCATTATTCTCTAGCTTTTATTTCGATTTAGTTGAGGTCGGCAAGCAAGTCTTCTTCCATACTTCTTAGCGTATAGATGGCAAAAAGTACAAACATCTTTGGCCCAAATATCGGCTGCGCGAACTCCGCTCACTGACGCAGTCATAAGATCATCAAGTGGACAGGTGACCGGGCATGCGGCACAGGATGGAAGGTGGGCCATTGTCCGTGGTTAGATGCCGTATACGCACTTGAGATCTGAGCTGTCCGTGATCTCATACTTTTCTATTAGTCGTCATCTCAGTAGTCACCCTCTTTCCAGCCATAACTCTCACAAGTCCATCGTAACTTTGGTCTTCCCCTACTCTTATAGGCATCTACATTCATACTCAAAACTTTCCTCACGACATTTTACTCATTTCTCCGCAAACAGATATAGGTATCTACAAAAATAGCTAAATACAATGTTTTGTGCTGTGTGTCTGATACAATGTCAGCCATTTACGGTAATGTTTGGTTTGTCGAGCTCGTAGTTGTCATAATAATTCATAGGTCATACATGAACATATGTTACATGGGTAGGACGGATGTCGGATATTATTTTCGGAAGTTTTATCTGCCAAAGTGAGCATACTTATTTCAAATGTAAGGAAACTTTTAGGTACTTCGACTTTGAACCATGCTCTCTGACAAAGCTCATATCCATGACATACAAACCTTGTACAAAGTGAATGCCTTGCATGCATTATGTAGTGACATGAGACCAGCCGTTCTATTCTGTAAAAATCTCACTTTGAAAACTCAGATGAAGTGAGCTTGAAGTGGATCAATAGCATCAGGTGGAATGACAGCTTACTTCAACAAGCTCACTTCACCTAAGTGGTCATGGTGACTTTTTTACAAAATAGATAGGCTGGAACCGTACTTACTGCATTCTACGATGCCCATTGCACACAGCATACACTAATCGTTTTAACAGACGATTATATTTATATTATAGTTTTAATGGTGATAATATTTCATCTTAGTGATGTATTTATATTATAATTTTAATGGTGATGATATTTCATCTTAGTTTCTGAAACGAAAATCAAAATTAAACTTATGTGAAGATCTGATTGACTGTTGATAATTCATACAAGGAATCACCAGTTTTTCACGATTGCTACCCAATTTTTAAGGCATTTGGAAATGTTATAAATCAATAATTGCGAAAAATTTGTTTAATTTTCAAGACCAACCCAACTGTTTAAAAACAAGCCATATTTGACCACAATTAATGCTGCATTGTTTTTGAACCTGTTTCAAGTATCCCAGGTTCTTAACCCAACTTTCTCTTCATTCCAGCCATGTGTAACCCGCAACTGGGAGCTCCAAGTCCAGTTCAAAGTGCACGGTCGCGGCAAGGACTTGTTCGGCGATGGGTTCGCGATATGGTACGTGCGCGACCGCATGCAGAC
Source organism: Apamea crenata (assembly GCA_949629185.1). Lineage (NCBI taxonomy): Eukaryota > Metazoa > Arthropoda > Insecta > Lepidoptera > Noctuidae > Apamea > Apamea crenata. The sequence continues at coordinate 5,513,139 of OX451375.1, forward strand.
TGGACCGGTGTTCGGCAGCAAGGACTACTTTCACGGCCTGGGAATCATTGTTGATACATACAGTAACCATAATGGTGCTCATAATGTGAGTATCATAATTAATACGTTAATAAATGCATGGCTTTTTCTCCATTTTGTGCATATTTAATCAGACATAGTCAAATAATTTGTATGCTTTTTGGTAAAATGTACAGTAAGGTCATGCATACACATAAATAAAATTCAAATGTCTGCTTGTAATGTCAAAATAACAGCCTTTTACTAAGATGCATATGAAAGTATTCATCTCTAAAATTAAAAATATACATCAGCTATCTGCCAGCGAAGGTCCCGTCAAAATCGGTCCTGCCTTTTCGGAGATTAGTCAGAACAAACAGACTAAATTTTAAAAAATTGTTTCTTTTTTTCTGTCTTTGTTTGTTCTGCCTAATCTCCAAAACGGCTGGATTTTCTAATAAATATAATTTCTCTACATATATGGCGTTCATAATGGGCCTTGGCCTTTAAACAGGTGCAAATCCAGTCAGGCGTTTTTTTTTTCGTTCTGGGCTGCTGACTAAAAATCGATTTTTTTCACGTTTTGCCAGACTTTGGACCCAGTACGCTGAGCAGACGTGCTTGCGGCTACTACTCCATTGAAGCAGTATGTCTAATTCATAACCTATTATTTGATTACAGCACCAGCACCCGTACATATCAGCGATGATAAACAACGGGTCGCTGCACTATGACCACGACAGGGATGGCACTCACACGCAGGTCGCCGGCTGCGAGGGCAAGTTCCGCAACTATAACCATGATACACACGTATCTATTACGTATATGGACGACACTTTGACCGGTATGTTGGTTTTTGTAAGTCTTGAAATTAAAGTGTAGCAGTCTACAAACGCCACATGCAAACTACGCGTCATACTGACGTCAAGCAAAATCCTGCATCTGACATGCGAAGTTTACCGCGCAACTAGCAAATGTACAACGGCCTGAGATGAATCATCGGGCAGTTGCCCCCGCCAGACACATCACCCTTCTGGTCAGAGGATCCTCCCTTTTCTATAGAGTATGAGTGAACTTTACACCCGGTTCCTCATACCTCTATAATTAGTATAGATAACATGGCTTTAAAAACGCAATCTTCCCTCCGCAGTATCCACAGACCTAGAAGGCAAGAACGCCTGGAAGGAATGCCTTAAAGTAGAGAACGTGCTGCTACCGACGGGTTACTACTTCGGCGCGTCGGCGACCACCGGCGACCTGAGCGACAACCACGACATCATCGCTATCAAGATGTTCGAGCTTGATCTGCTGGAAGCTGTAAGTAATCTCACTTAAAAAATTTCAAATTGTTCTCTGTGGGTGTCGTTTTCATGGCTGAAAGGCGATCGTGAGGTCAAAATGAAAATCATCACACGTTCTCTCTCTCTCTCCCTCCCTCCCTCCTGCTCTGTTCTGTCTCTATCTATTATATGCGAGTGTGTGTGCTTGCGAACATCGCGTAAGGAACTTCGTTCTTGACGAGGGTCCTCCTACGCACACATTACTTTTTATTGGTGGGACTCGGGCCTCCTTTCTGTGAGTGGGAACGGGCCCTAATCCAAAATGCGGTGCCCAGTGCTGTTTGGTAAAAACCTGGCTGACACGCACTTGGCCGGTATTTTTGCTCTAATGTGTGCCTTGCACACAGTACTGAGCCAAATAAACTGACTTCTTTTTCTCAAAGCCTGTCTTTATTTGCTATGCGTTGACCTGTCAAAAATCTTAGATTTACCTGGTAATATAGATTAACTATCAGCACTGAACCAGTCCAAGAGACCGCAAAATTAACCCAAAAATGAATTAAAACGTGTAATAATATTGTTTTCATATCTTTTCAGCAAAACAAAGACGAAGACCGTTCCCAAATCATCCCATCAGCGGCTTCGTTCGAGGCGCCTCGCGAGAGGATCGATGACTCCAAGCCCGCCATGTCTGGGGTCAAGACGTTCCTCTACATGATGGCAATAGCCATCGTCATCATCGTCCTAGTGGTCCTTGGCATCATGTACTATCAGAAACGACAGGAACAGACCAGGAAAAGGCTGTATTGAGATGATCTGACGTATTCAGAATAACCCTGGGGGCCTACCACCTGTGTGAGAGAGATGGTGCTATACAGTCCGTATAGCTCCATCTCATTCCCACACTGAAGTGCGATAGTTTTGCTATAAGAGGTGGTGGTAGGCCCTTTGAAATTAGTTTTCAACAGTTGATGGTTCAAAAGACATTCCTTTTTTAAAACAGTTCTTTCTTTCAGAGTAGTTGTTCAATTGTTTCTTTTTTAATTTCGGGTTTCTAGGAATGTCTGTGGTTTTTATACAGGTTGTATTTTTTGCGGTGATACTGTGAGAGAGTGAGACAGTGCTATATGACAGCTATGCGTTGAAAAGGGACGAAACATCTAGCTTTCAAAAGTGTCATCGCTAAATAATCTTCCTGAGCTGATTTATTAAAAAAAAAGGAATTATGGCAGAAAAGCAATATGATTGTGTAACAATAATTAGTTTTCAAATATGCTGAGACCAATATGTATTGAGATTTAAAAGACTAATTTTTAATAATATTCTAACTCCAAAATATTTTAACCTTGATGTATTTATATTGTTACCTATATTATGTATGTGTTAGATTGGTCTAGGTATCCATAATGATAATTTAGAAATTGTATTTAAAAATTAATTTCATATTTTCCGAAAAAAAAAAAACGGGCAAAAAGTAACTCGAAACTATTAATAACTATCTTTCTTTAAAAACTAATTACTTATTTATCAAAGAAAAAAGGCCTCGAATTTTTTCTCAAATTAAGCATAAGCAAGGCGTATGTGATTTAGAATAATGTTTCCAAATCCTAACATAATTTATCTGCACTGCTATTCTACGCCAAACAAATCAGGTCAATTATTCAAAAATAACATTTTAAAATCTTCGAGACGATAGAAAGAGACAACGCTATATAACCTCAACGTGCGAAAAAGAGAGGGAACATAGCCACAGCCCGCCTGCTTACATCACCCATTTGAAGCATTACCAAATGATTTTACTAAGTTAAAGTCAACTTAAAGACGCTATACGACATTTGCAACTATCAACCTTATGTTTATCAGTTAAGATATATTTTTGTTTAATTCATTTGCGTTAATAAAAATGAAATCTCATGACGACTTTCTTTTCTCTTTGGTTGTTTGTGGTCACTGGCTTAGGTATATAGGGTAAATAGTCATAGCCCCGTATATAACATTATTGTAATAAAAATCGTGAAGTTTGACTGCATTTTCATATGTATTTACGTTAATTTTAATAAGATTCCTCTATAAGAATTAAACAAAAAAAAAACTTTGATTCAGAAAAGTATTTTTGGCATCAATGGTTAGTTATGTTTATTTTTAAAAGTGTAACCATAGATTATATCTTATATTTTTAAATGCAGTCCAACATTTAGATTTAATAGTTGTTACATACAATTAAGTAAGTACATGAACATTATACATATGTATAGTCACTATTTTATTATTAATATTATAAAACATACATATTTTTATTTCTTGCTCACACTACTACATAAGGAACTGGTTATCCACATTATATTTTATGTTTTCTATTATTTTATAAGATAAAGCTATGATTTCTTATATTAATTTTATGTTACAAACCCATTGGTAGAAAACATTGGCGCCATCTTATCGATTAGTGTTGGGACATGTTCGGATTGATTATCGATTTTTTTTTTGTAATTAGCTAGCTACTACAATCTGTCAAATTTCTTTAATAGATTTTCAACTTTTGTTTGATGTGCTGGCGTCTATACATCGATTAGTGTTGGGACATATTGGATTGATTATCGATATGTTCACTATTTTTTCGTAAAACGTAACTTGCTTTAGTTTTTATCCCTATTCATCTAAGCTTTTGTATTTAACTTTTTTTGCATTAACAAGAATTGCTTCCATCACAAACAAAAATGCCAAACTCTAGTTATGAATAGGGCAATTACCTCATTGTTGATTTTGAACTAAAAGTATGGAAGAAAAAGACGTGTTGCGCCGAACACTAATAAATTGGGATAAGGGCAAGACCCTTGTCCCAATTTATTTGGGGTCAGCGCGGTCCGCGCGAATGATTATGATGAAGTGTGTTCAAAATTGAACATTGATGTACGAGTCAATTTAAAAAAAAACGTCGGCGACCCCCGGTAGGGACGAAGTTCAAAATGAAAATCCAAGATAGCGGCAACTTTTTTTGACTAAAGTCTGAGATAGATGGATAACGCTTTTTCGTTACGTGACGATTCTCCCCAGTTTACTCCCTACCGCAAGCTTGATAAAGAACTTCGTTCCAAAAAACACTAGAAATCCTTTTGAAACTATTTCTCTTTCATGATTGTGAAACAACGCATAATTGAAGTTTGTTATTATTAATTAATTTAATCGTTAAGTCGGTTACACTTGAACTATTTTACGCGCGAATTCATAATTAAATTAGAAATTATGAAATGAAAGTATTTATTTTATTTAACATTTTGTTCCTTTTGTAATATAGCCGATGTTTAAAATGGTTCAAATGTAACGTAATCATTATGTGAACGAGTGATGTATGTGTGTTTAATAAAAAAGATTTATAAACTTTTCATCGCGTTCTTTTATTTCAACGCAATTTGGTTTTCAAATAAACATCGATATTGAGCTCCTGTTTTTAAACCACGTCAGAATGCACTGAATACAAATACAATAAAAGTAACGGACGTTATTGTGAAAATTTCAATTAGTATAGAAATTTGACATTACCTTACCTTATCTGTCAAATTAGTATCTGGGCTAAAAAACGAACTTTAATGGTGAATATTTAGACGCTAGCGAAATATCGCTCACATGGTAATCAATGCGCGGCTCTAGCACCAATAAAAGTTTTTTTAGTAAGAGCGAGTATTCGCTTGCATAGTAAACAAGCATGTTACATGATGTAGTTAAAAAAAAACAATTGAAAGTGTGACTTTTATTTATAGCAATGTAGATTTGTGCTGAATTTATTGTATTTCACACTGCTTCACTCAGCGTGTGCATCACTACAACTACCATAGATAATAGACTACAACTGCCAAACGCCATGAGTCCATGAAGGGCATTGACATACAAAAGTATGGACTGGAAATACCTACAAAAAAAGGGTGCATACCTACAACTAATATTGTCTCATAAAATGGCTGCCATTGCTAGGGTTGAGCCAATCAAGGAACATAAGTGTTAGTATAACGAGTATCGATACTAAATACGAGTTTTACTAGTTATCACCTTTGGATCATACCTAATATTATGTATTTACTATTATTGTATTTATTTAATATTTACTGTGTTTTTATATGTATTTAATATTTACTGGAGTCCGTTGTAATTGTAACAGAAAAAGATGCGTTAGAGGTTATCTTACCTTCTGTTATCTATACAAATAAATAAAGTTGAAGTGTCTGTTGGTAATTTCAAAATAACAGCTTTTTACTAAACACTTATGTTCCGCGCAAAATAAAAAAAGCCATGCAAAATTTTGTTTTGCGTTTGGTAGCCAGCCCCTGCAGTCTCGACATTCATAGCGATCGCTTGACGACCGAATCCGGTCGCAAAGTCCCGGATTGACAGGTGTAATGTATGGATTGACAGGACTTTGCGACCGAATTCGGTCGTAAAGCGATCGCTATGAATGTCGAGACTGCAGCCCCAGGATGGTTATAGGCTATTTAAATCACGCTATGACCCTTAGGAGCCGAGCAAAAAGAACGCTTAGTGAAAACGAAATAATAGCGCGGGCGGGCGATGCAATGCGGCCAGTCGAGGGAAGAATGAGTTTTATTAGTGTGGCTGTTATTTTAGTATACTGTGTATCTTACGACTTCTATGCGTTGTCGCAGGGCACAGCTAGTCTGAGAATAAAATGCATGTCAAGTGTTTGTTCTGCGCAGAATTAAAAAAAAACTTGTTTGCAGAAAATGTACTTTCGCATATTTTACCTCTGGGTTGGAAGGCCAGAGAGCAGGAACTAGTTTCGGAAACTATTACGGCAAGTAGGCAACGGCACAACACTATTCTATTATGACATATTTTTGTAAACAAACGAATGAATTAACAAAAATATAATTAAAAGGCCTGATATATGGAAATGAACTCAAATATCAATACTGTAGCCATAAATTAATGATCACGTTACAATTGTATCATCGAATGTGTATTATTGTATGTATTAATGCATGGAAGCCGGCTAATAACCTGTGCAAAGACAATGAGGTGGATTTTCATTCTTTCTTACACCACACTTCACAATACAACACACAGGCATGTTGAATTTCTGTTTTCCAACATTTACATGCAGTTTTAAAAGGTAAAATCCTCGTAGTTTTCTCGCAAATCTCAATAATACAAAATACAAACAACCATTTGACAGCAGAACTACCACGAAACTCGTCGCATAAGATGGCCGCTACGGCACTTACCTACAACTGTCCCTACGTCACGACAAAATGTTGCCATAATTAGCAACAACTTAAAATATAGTTGTCTCTTTTATCAAATAAGATTATCTCACTAGAAAGAATGAGACATAACGATATTTCAAATTCCGAATCATATTTCACTCATATTTGTATAAGCAAATGTATGTATAGAATAACTCCGCCCCTAAGATGACCCACTGACCGGCATCTCCATGTTTTTCCTATCTCAATGATGAAGGGACTGTCAAACTGACAGACTGACTGACATTTCTCTATCGTGTCAAAAGCTGAAAAAGCCCATATTGTAGTCTTTGCCAATAGCCAACCAAGCGGCGTTTCGCGTTTCGCTGTAATTATTAAACCAAAGGAATCTTCTGTGATTTACGGTTATAAATTGTATCTTATTTATCGAAGAAGTGCGTCTGGAAGAAACCAGAATGGATGGGAAATCATTCCTGTACTCTTGGTGCGCCAAGAAAGGACTTACGCCGGTTTATGATATCCGGGCCACAGGTATAGAAAATTACTAGCCATTTTAGCATAGAAAACTGTGATTATCATCAGCTCACGATGGCTTAGGCATACTATGCATGTCCTGGATAGTGTAGCATTCGCGAAAGTTTATATTTGTGCACATTGTTTTGATATTATGTAGTTAGATTTCATTTCACCCTTGCAGACCCTAGCAGGCTCTATAGACTAAAATACCATGCAGTATTTTCATGCAAATTCCAAAATAGACGTGAAATTATTCTTCAAAATACATTTCATTCCCATAAAATCTAACCTAAACTCTTCAGGGCCGCGTCATAGGCAGCGGTTTCTATGCGAAGTTCGGGTCGATACCATCACCTATGTCGGCGCCGGGAACTCCACGACGAAGAAGGAGGCCCAGATGAATGCCTCCAAGGACTTTGTCAGCTACCTAGTGAGGACCGAACAGGTGGCGGCCTCCGAAGTACCTGAAGACACGAGACTTGCCGCCAAGGCTGAGGAAGAGGATCAGGGGCCGAGAAATGGGGATATGCAGCAGCAGGAGCCGAGGCAGCAGCAACAAAGATCTGTGTTTCAGGTTGGTGTTTTGTTTTTTATGTCTCTGTTATACATAGATAAAATGTGTCTATGACATATAATGTTCCATGTATTCTCCTTATCAGGATGATTTACTCATGATGTGGGTAATTTGACTAATTAATTAATGACATTATCTAAGGGCATAAAGGTAAAATTGCATATAGTTGTGATCGTTAGTTTGCTAGTTATCCTTAGTCAACGACATCTGGAATGACTAACATGACAATGTTTAAGAAAATGGAGCACCGCGCTGTTATTAAATTCCTTAACAAACGAGGAAAAAGTAAAAAAACAATTCACTAAGAGATGGTGACTTATAAGCTGGACATTCTGCAGTACAGACACAACTAATAATAATAATAATACCAACAAAAACTTTACGTGGTCCCTATAGTCCTCTCCACAACAGGCGTCATTCCAAACCACCTTCTCCATAGCCTTAAATTACTAAACCTAAAAGAAACCCTGTATATCACCCTACAAAAACCTGCAATATTAAATACATGTTGCATTGTTAGAAAGTTCATGCAGATAGATGAAAACGAAATAGGTCCTCCTCACAACACACCCTGAACATAACACACCACATGCTGCATTTACTTGACTTCGGTCCGTAAATGATGCAAAAACCAGCCAAAGAGCTGAGAAAAAAGAACACTCCCGATAATAATAATAATAATATCCCTGGACATTTCACACAGCACCGTTTGTCCCAAGCTAAGCAACCTAATGCTTGTGTTATGGTAACAAGATGGCTGATAAACTACTTGTATACAATTTTTTTTTTTTTTGTAAATACATACATATTATAGATAGCAAAACACCCAGACTCGGAACAAATACATGAAATAATTTTGTTGAAATGAGCAATTTATTGTGACTTATGATTTGAATTGAAAATAATTTCCAACTTAAACCATTATAGGAGGGTATGGGACCCCAAATGATGGGAGAAGCATACCAAGCTTATGGCGGACAAAACCAAGGTGGTGATAGGCCTTCGACCTTCACGTACATGGACCGCATGCAACAGCAAAAGAATGTAGAAGAGGCTGAAGACTTGGATGTTAATGCCAGTCTCCATGGCAACTGGACGATGGAGAATGCCAAGTCGAAACTTCATCAATTTTTACAGATTAACAAGATAAACACGGACTACATGTATAAGGCTGTTGGTCCGGATCATACTCGGTTTGTATTAAAAATCTCATTTTCATGGTAGTTGTCTGTATCTTTTTTGTTACATTTGAAGCCAAGTTTAGTTTTGCTAGTTATAATCTAATGCATGGTAGACAGCAACTGTTGCAAGTTAGATGATGACGTGATCACTTTTTGTTTCGAACATTGATATAAAAAAAAATGCCACTTCTATTAACTCACCCACCAACACCACTCTTATTTCTTTATGATCAACCACTCATTAAATGATCTTGTGTACCATGCACTTCTAAGTTTATAATATGGGGCATCAAACACATTGCATTAAAAAATCCATTCTGTTGAATTTATAACCTCTATTTTGAAGAAAAATAACCTAGCACTACTACTAGCTTATTAATAAACCATTAAAGGACAATGCCCATGGATGTATGGAATCCCGTACCATGCTGCCTCAAAGTTAAACTTTGGTTTTATAGACTACACTTATCATATTAACTCCTACGAAAGTTCTTTTTAGGGTTTCGTACCCAAAGCGTAAAACAGGACCCTATTACTAAGACATCGCTGTCTGTCCGTCCGTCTGTCTGTCACCAGGCTGTATCTCAAGAACCGCGATAGCTAGACGGTTGAAATTTTTACAAATTATGTATTTATGTTGCTGCTATAACAACAAATACTAAAAACAAAAAAAAATATATATTTAAGGGGGCTCCCATACAACAGACGTGATTTTTTATAGATAATGGTACGGAACCCTTCGTGCGCGAGTCCGACTCGCACTTGGCCAGTTTTTTGTAACCTAAACACTTAGGTACTTTATTTTGTTTGACATGTCATAAGCAAACGGCCATTATTGCTCTAAAAAAATGATAATTGTTAAAGTAAAAATTAAGTAATAATTGTTTAATTGTGTAAGTTATATTCTAGTTATTTTTAATTAATGTAGAATCGGAGAAGTATAATTATTTACATGTTTTTATGAAAGACGTGATCATGACACTTAAAATTCAAGGATATATTAATCATATCATTTGAAACGGCACGTCATGTAAAGGGAATAATACAATATCAACACTTTTTTACTTTAATTTAAATTCCCTGTTCAAAAATCAAATCCCCGACGCGTAATGTCGTAAAAAATTATAAAAATGATTACTATAATATTTTGATGAGACTTTTTGGTACGACTTTTGGTCATTCTCCTTTAAGCCGCTGCTTCCTTTACCCTATTTATGGATGTAAAAAATAAAAAGCTTTTATTTACATTATGCCTCATGTTGTTTATCAAAACTGCACCCATTTATCATGCGCAGTTCCTGAGCGTTAATATGGCACATCGATTACTAAGAAGAAATTGATCATCAGGGGTCTATTTAATAAAACCGACAGATGACAAGCGAGAATCTGACAATTTTATTAGTTTTTTTTTTCAGTATTTATGGCATTTTTTGTCATATATGTTGCATTCTCAGTTTTATTAAAAACCCGAACTTCTAAACCTACCGGTTTTACAAAACATGACTAAAGGTATTAATTGAAACTAGTTTCATCCAACGAAAATGGCTTAAAACTAATTTTAAGTGAAGGCAACTGTCCCATTGCCGGCGGTTAGCGAGAAGCGAGTAGATTTTTTTTTTTAATTACTGACGAAAAATTTTAACGCAGGAAACCCTCTGCATCAGATGGATCCACTACATGATTCAGAACCATGAATCACGTACACGCAATGTACTGAATCCATGGTAACAGCCTAGAACCTACTGGGACCTACATAACAATTTTTTGTACGGTTCTTGAGCGAAAAAACTTGTAAGCAAGTCGCTTCCTCGTCGACTGTGGGACAGGTGCCAAAGTCCTGAGTTAGATCCTGTAATTCCTATGTGACATATTTACGCCCGCTTTCTTTACTTTTTTTGTAGAGACACTGATATTTTATTGTTTTTACAAGCCACTGATTATTCATATTGTACAAATGAAAAATCATTGGCTACAGATTTTATGTAGACAACCTGGAAGTGTTGTCAAGTATTTTCTTTTTTACTGCTGGCAATTCTTATGAGGCGATACGCATGGAGCGCTGTCAATCGCATGCTTGATCGCGCGATCGACGACGTTTTACTCCGCGTCCTAACCAAAGTGATCGGTCGCGCGAATACGCGATCGACGCTATTACAACCCGCAAAAGTTAAGTTTAGACCCGAGCGGCCTCGCCCGATGCCCGCGTTGTTACCGCTCTCGCCATCGACGCGTCAGTACCTACCTCGCGCTTACGTCATCCGAGCGAAGTCTCAAGTCTAAATCTTGCGGGTTGTACAGACGCCAGCAGGTCAAGCTACCCGAAACTGTCAAATTTTCCCAATCAACCTTGAACCTTAATGCTATAACGATAAAGTTGAAAATCTATTAAAGAATTTTGACAGATTGTAGTAGCTTGATGTGCTGGCGTCTGTACATGTCGCACAATTTTTCGAAAACCGGAAGGCGCCCTCTGTGACGCGACCACGCGCTTGCGTTCGCCGAATTAAATGAACGCGACACACGGTCGCGTGTTGGCGCGTCGATCGCTTTGGTTTGGACGCGAATTTAACGGATTTCAGAAGAAGCATTTTGAATGCTCAATGCTTCTTTTGTGCGTCCTATTATATTACGAAGTTAACTACCTTATGTTACCATCACGTTGGAATGAGATGTGAGCTTTGTGTGAGTGAACATTTCCACGTACATATTTTGTCAAATTCCACCAATTTTCGTCTGGCACCCTAGACAGTCACCCCGTCTACTACCAGGGGTCTATTTAATAAAATCGACAGGCGACAATTTGAGAAATTTACAAGTTCTTTCATACAGTCGATATGAGTCGTGGAAATGTGACAACTTTGTAATGTTTAGAAAAATATGTCGTAGGGCACTGGGACTAGCCAATATTAATACGGCATCGTCATGAGCTATTATATTCTTAAATAGTGTGTCGTTGACAAAAGTAATAAAATGGCGCCCGCAGCCATCTTGGTCGCGCCATTTCTTACTTTTTCTTTTCATTTTTTTTATTTTCTTACTTTTATACTCACACAGGCAACACTCTTTATCTCATTTCCTTGTGAAGTTGACCACATGAGTATACTTGAAGATGAGTTTTGCCAGCAAAAAATAAATAACTTCATTAAAAAAATTAAAAACAATTGAAGCTGCTTTTGCAATGTTAAAACGCAGAGGTAGCTTCATGACTGACTAAGTTGGTTTCAAGAGCTAAGAGTTATGAATCGCACAGAACGAATCCAAGACAAATAATGGAATAAAATTAACCAAAAAATATACTTAGCGAATGAAATATGATCTATTCTCTGAACTTGTACAGTTGTGAACAATAGTTGGTACCTAAAAAGCCACATTTTTATGATAACAGTGAAATTACTGTACACGCACTGATCTGCTTTTTTCATTTAGATATCTCTGTCCCTTTCTGTCCGCTAGAAGTGTAATTCAATAGAGCGAAGAGTCCATTCGCAAGTAACACGCACTTTCGACGCGTATGTGGACGGACTTCTCGGTTTAGCGAATGATGCGTTGAGACGCTAAACCGAGAAATGAGTCAGTGACACATTCTCGGTGTGTGACAGTGTCAGTCCCAAGTGACACATTATCACTTAGGTGACAGAAAGATATAGAGATGCAGAAAATGCTGATACATGCATGTAGATACGATTTCACCCTAAATAATAGTTGAACATTTGCGTGTTGCGCATCGTTGTTGCAGCAACATAAAGTTGCTGGGAACGTTGCATGCAATATGTATGTACATTTAATACAACACATTATCATGTTGCTGTACTTAACAATATACCAAATATTTTGTCCAAGAAAATGTGGCTTGAAGGATGTAGTTATCAAAACATTATCAAGTATTTGGTTGGTGTTTTTACTAACTATTCAAGCGTACTATTGTTTCCATCTCTTATTACTAACAAACCCTCCAATTGTATAATATTTCGGATCAATGATAGTCTTGGATTTTGTTCTCAATACAGGTGTGTTTGAGCTCTTTAGACTGACTGTACTTGGCTACACTTCCAGAATGTAACAATTACGTGACTTCTAGTCAGCAATGAGGTAAGTTTATATATTTATTGCTTGTTGTTATATACTAGGTGGCAGGGACATTGACGCGCAACCTGTTACCATGGATTCAATACATGATTCTGAAACCCTCCCTGCCTTAAAATTTTACGACGGTTATTTAAAAAAAAAAAACACAGCTAGTTCATAGAAAAGTGCAATAACTACGCGGTCAAAATGTATGGAACAGCGAATTGTTTTTTTTAATAACCGACAAAAAATTTCAACGAAGGTTTTTCAGAATCATGTATTAAATTCATGGACACATTTTGAGCGTCGATGTCCCTGTCACCCCATATAGCCAATAAAAAAAATGTGTAAAACATTTAAAACTGGAAAAAGATATATATGTAACAGAACAGCGTGTTACAAAACGAAGAGGTTCTCGCCTTCCTGCATGTAAAGCATGTTTTGTTTCGTCAATATAATGTAATAAATATAAATCAATATAATTTAATGTTTTATACAACAATCGAGTATCGAAATACTTCACCATTACAAATACGCTGTAAAGGACCATGCAAAAAATCGTCCCATACCACCAACAGATTTCAAACGTATCTCAATTAGTTCATCTTGGCAGTATGATCATTTTTTATTATGACGACATCGCCGTAACTCATGGGGATATCGCGCAAAAAAATAATTCATGTACACACTTTTTGGTACAGTTAATTGTAAAAAAAATGTACAGGAACACTATATAACTATAAAAAAACTATTGATAGTGAACAGCCGTAAGATGCACAGAAAAAAAAAAGTTCTTATCTTCCCGCATCCTCCCCCCTTGCTCTGCTAATTCCCTGCGCGCGAGCACCTCAGTTGCGGCTAGTACGTTCTGCTGTGTTTACGTTGTTTATCTGTGCGATATCGGCTTGTTTGCGACTATTACTGACCCCTGCATTACAATATTACAATTATTTGGACCTTTTGATTACTTTTCGATTACCCTGGCACGTTTATTGGACTGTGATTTTTACAACTATGGAGACTGGACGCCGATATGTTATGTGCCCAAGATCAGTTTTAAGACAGAGGCGACACATATTACAAGATACTTTGCTTCAAAGTAGTCCTGAGTTAGTGGCCTACATATCGCAAAATGGATTGACACAAGTAAGTCATTATAAAACAATCAATATTATATCGATAACTATTAAATACATATATTAAGTAAGCAGACTTAGAATATATAAGCAGGGCATTTTTACGATGCTTTTTGTTACAGTTTTGAAGTACTTCAATATAATAATATATAAAATATTGATAACTAAATAACATATTTCCTTTTCAGGTATTATTCAATAACGTCATGGCAGTATGTCATAGATGCTGGCAGAGAGCCAATAATGCCGTCCATCCACAACGCCGTGAGGACGCTCCCACTGTCGTCGAAGATCCAGGACGAGAGCCCTAAATAGATGCTGATAATCAAGAACCCCCCAATGTTGCAGAAGCTCAAGATCGACAGGACAGTCCAGAGGATACACGTCAATTCTATGTTCCTGATTACGTGATGAGAGCACCAAATACTTCAAACGCCTGTGTGTATAGGCAATGTAGACATGAAAATCTAAGACGAGTACCTGTGTCAATCAAGCTACATCTAGTTTGCCATTACCGATTATATATTCCACCAAGTTCGCAAATATGCGAAGAACATTTAAGTAACAATGACTTTGAGGAGTTACTGGATAATGTAAACGTTTCACATTATTTTAACTCTTCCTTTTTTAGTGACATGTCGAATATGTTAATAGCAGCAATCAATAATAGATCAAGGTTTGATTTTGAATCATCAAGTGCACTAAATAACAGTGAACTTCATTTTTGGACCGGAGTTACTTTAGAACAATTTAATACAATTTTAGGAGAAACGTCATCTCTCGCCGTAAGAAGTAGACGTCCGCGATCAGTTCTCGGCGCTTATTTAACAAAACTAAGAACCGGAGAATCAAACGAGAGACTTGCTACCCTTTTCGGTGTAACACGTCAAGTATTAGAATATCTAATAAAAATAGCGCGTCAATGTCTTACAAATGAATACGTTCCAAAACATCTTGGCCTAGGTCATATTTCTAGATAAGAACTTCTGGACAGAAATCTGTTTTTACCAAAACATATTTTCGGAAATGAGGACAATATAAAATTAATTATTATCACATATGCAACCTATGTGTACATCGAAAAAAGCACCAATTTCTTATTCCAGAGGAAAAGTTATAGTCTCCACAAGTTCCGTAACTTATTAAAACCATTTGTGCTAGTTAGCAGCAATGGTTACATCATAGATGTATTAGACCCATTCCCAGCAACGACATCAGATGCGACTATAATGCAGAAAATAATGAACGACGAAGAGAATCTGCTGCTTTGGTTACTGCACAGAGGGGACGTCTTTATTTTAGACAGGGGATTCAGGGACAGCATTAATGATATTGAATCCCTTGAATATGAAGCTTACATGCCACCAACTAAGGATAGCAACATTAGGAACGCGACCCAGTTATCAACAGCACAAGCAAATGACTCTCGTCTAGTGACTGTGTGTAGATGGGTTGTGGAGGTAGTGAATGGGAAATTCAAAAACCGTCTGTTAAAACAGACGTATTTTAACCGAGCATTACATGTTTGCTGATTTTCGCATAGCAGCATCGTTCATAAACGCACATTATCGTGTCGTTACAGACCACAGGCTCGCGACTGAGTTCCTGGAAATAATCCGATCTCATATGAATGAACCTAACCTCTTGCACAATAATTATGTCGAAGGCAAAAATCTAAATAGGCAGAGTTAACTTTGTGACCATGGATGCCAATATGCCACAGTTTGAGGAGTTTCCTCAATTAATTGATGACGATATTATATTACGAGTATTTGCTTTGGGGACCTACCACATAAAACTAGCCAAATCGTATTGTGCGGAGCATTTTCGGAATGGAATATATAGCATAGAATTATTCCGAGATAACCAATTGCATGACTTATCAAGGTATAGCATTCGACAAGATAATGTCTGGTTGATCAGAGGACTCATACAATCTAGACACGTTAGGTCACGCGTTTACTATAGTTACATATTAATAAACCGTAGTGAAACTGGCAGATATGCCATTGAACGGTGGTACTGCACATGTTTAACAGGGGCGCGTACAATTGGAAGTTGTGCGCATATAGTCACAATTATTTGGTATATGGGGAAAGGTCGTCACACTGAATTTCATCTGCCGGCAGAAATGCTATCTACTATAATGATAGACGAATAATTATTGACTTTTTAAAACTGGACTACAGTTCTGTTGGCATAAATATATGTATGTACATGAACTATAACAAACAATGTGATGAAAACTAACCCAAAATGTTGTTATTTTATAAATATATATATACTTATACATGTTATTCAAACCTAAAATGTTTAGTTGAACAATTGTTTATTGTAAAATGTCTAAACAACGTTATTTAAAAAAAACACCCTTTTTTAAGTAAAAACTTTTTTCTTTTTTTTTTTAATGACCCCGTGTATTTACATACTAAAAATTTTTATTTGTGTTTTTAAGAGACTTCATAATAATATTGAAGTAAGTCCCATGTCTGTTGGTGGGTTGGGACAGTGCCCATACAATCTTTTGCATGGTCCTTTATTTGTTAACACATCATAAGTACTCGTATCTTCTAAATCAATATTTTCACTAAACACATCTTCCTTGAATCAATTCGGTTACATAATATCGTCTTTTTTCTAAGGGTTGATTTTTCCAATGCCAGATAATTTTATCCGAGGAATAATTTGGAAATTTGGACAGTTCTCCCGTACAAAATCTGCCAGACGTCAATTTTATTCCACGAATAAAAATTATCTGTGGATTTGTAAATGAGCCCTAAGGCTTATAAATAACATAGAACATAATTATGAAGATTTTCGCTCTACTATTTTCTCATACTAACTTCAATACAAAATTCCAGGAGCTTCTGCTGTGAAATGTCGATATTCGTTCGACAATTGGGCCGCAACGTGACCGGTCGTGAGACCGCGTCGAACAAGCAGACCGCTAGCAAGTCTTGTGCGTTGTCCATTGTGAGACAGCTGTACCATCTTGGTGTGATTGAGGCCTTCAGTGGGACCTTGAAGAGGGACAGGTAAGACTTTTAAAATCCTTACAAAAAGCGAAAGTACTCAAATATATTAACAAGTTTTTCTGTGAGACCAAAAGGAGCGAATAAACATCTTTTACAGCCATTCGATTGAATTTTTATAGGTAACAGCTATTTTTTAGGGTTCCGTACCTCAAAACGAAAAACGGAATCCTTATAAAATCACTTCGTTGTCCGTCTGTCTGTCCATCTGTCAAGACCCTTTTTCTCAGGAACGCGTGGAGCTATAAAGTTGAAATTAATATCAAATACTCAGGGCTGCAAATGAAGCAGTGAAAAAGTCAAACTTCTAAGTCAACACAATCAAAAGATACGGGCGTTTATATTCCGGAATCAAAACCTATAGGGTACTTCCCGTTGACCTAATAGAATCATGAAATTTGGCAAGAAACAGTGTCATGTAGCACAAGTAAAGGAAAAAATCCGAAAACCGTAAATTTTTAGTTACATACCTACAAACTCTCTCGCACTTGACCGGTTTTTTTTCCATTTTTTTATACTGAAACTGGTTTTTAATCATGAGTATTTTCGCTACTAAAGGGTGTGTGTCCTAATGTGTGTTTTCACATGATGATTAAAAAAATAATAAAATAAATGCTTTCAAACAGGACATCGGAAGGTATTATGAAACCATACCCTGTGGCTATCAGCCCTGATTTGGAACGTCAATTAGAAGAGGCACTAGAAGGTATGTCTAGCTTTATATTCTAATTAAGTACTATTTTTCAATTAAATGTGATTGTATCAAGTTTCTATAGTAATATCTTTTTTTTTTGTTTAAGGATGATATTCTTATGACTACCACAACCAATTCTAATTCGAAATATCATAGTAACTTTCATAGTAGCTAAACTGTATACCTCATCTAGTTTTAAAATATGATTGACGTGTAAAAGTGTTTGTACAAACCTACTTACAAAATAAAATCATTTATAATATTACATACTTAGATACATAATCAGCCTATAATGTTCCCACTGCTGGGACACAGACTTCCTCTCGGTGAGAGGGATAGTATTAATCATCAAAATATTTTACAGAACTAGAAATCGAACCAGTTCAAATAGACCCATCAAGCACGTACTCAAGCGAGGAGGGTCAGTCAGGAGGCCTAACATTGCTCCAAGTGGATCGAGTGAAGGCGATGCGTGACGCGCGGCCTACTCCCGGAGGCGTAGTCTCCTGGTCGCCTCCTCAAGCTAACTGGAACGCTTGGACTGGCTGTAACATTGGTAAGAGGTAGCATTATAATATACGTAGGAGTAGGTATTGTGATTGTGAAGGCGATGAGTGAGGCGAGACCTACACCCGGAGGCGTAGTCTCCTGGTCGCCTCCTCAAGCTAACTGGAATGCTTGGGCTGGCTGTAACATTGGTAAGATATAGCATTATAGTATACGTAGCTAATCATGTACTGAATTCATGGTTATAGTTTGCGCGTCGAAGTCACTTGTCACCCTGTATTATCTATGCAACAAATTACGTCGATCAGTTTTTGTGTGACAGAAAACCAAACAGACTTTTGTATTTATTCATACATAATCTACATACGCTGCCAAAACGTATTACCAATCGTTCTACACGAGCGGCCTGTGGGTGAGGCATACTAAGAGATCACTAGACGGACCTTCGTATTCAATATAATAACTGCTTCAGGATGCTGTTGGGACTGCCGCGCTATTGTAGTGCGTCCGGCATGTTCGCATTTGCGCATACCGATGATTTTTACGTCATAATGCGCAAAAACACAAATTCCATCTTGTCAAGGGCGCGGTCTAGTTCTAACAGCATCCTAAGTATGTGGATGGAAAAATACGAAGCACCTCGGTTGTCGCACGCTGTAGAGGTGCTGGTCAGAAGACCCACGGCTAACCTTACAATTTACTTTTTATTTTTGTTGTTGTCTCTGTGTTTTTGTTTACTAACAATAGTTTTTAAGAACAATGTTACTAACAATTGGGCTTAGCTGCCATAAATATACAAAATATTGAATTGAATTGAATAAACTAACGCCTTGTTCCCATGGGGGTAGGTTGAACCTACAGAACGATCCTTACATCCTTCTTTTGCTTCGTTTACGTACAGACGTCAGCAGGTCAAGCTACCCGAAGCTGTAAAATTTTCCCAATCAACCTTGAACCTTCATTTGAGCTTTAGAGATAAAGTTGAAAATCTATTAAAGGACAGATAATTTGATTTTTTTGAGCTTGATGTGCTGGCGTCTGTACATACATCTGCAGGGCAATTCTCGTAATTTAAAATGTTCGAAATCTAGTCGCAGTCTCATCTCGGCTACAAACAAATGTCAAAAATTTGACAACATGTACAGATTTTAGACTGTGAACATTCTTAAAATTACGAAAATTGCCTGGAAATTCTGGTCTTACACGCACGCCGGTTGCGAGTTCTACACTCTTGACCGAAAACATCACCAATAAGGTCACTATAATTATGTCCTTCTAGGGCGGCGTTCCACTCCTCTTTTTTGCAATTTATAATATCAGAATTTTCACTAAAATAATCCATTGTTTTCCACAGATGAGGGTCCGTTAGCCACCACAAGTCTGGACGACATCAGTGCCGATCTCGAGAAACACCACAGAGATATGTGCCAGAACAGTTCTTTGTACCAGGTTCGTATAAAATACCTTTAGTCACGTATTCAGTCTTTGCCTACAGTTTTCAATTACAATTGTCGTTGCCGTTCCAATAGCCGTGGGTCCTGCGCCTGATCTCTCTCCGGTCGTGACGGATTGCCGTCCCACCGGCCTATGGGAGTGAGGGAAGAGAGAGAGCACCATATTATACATATTATATCTCCCGCGCCGAAGACTACTCTCCGTTGAGATTGGCCGCCGTGGCCGAAATACGGTCTGGAGGATAATTACAATTGATCTATGAAAATAGAACCTACCTGGGGCTATGTTATATGTATTTTACGATGCGATTGGCAGATTTTTAAACCTTTTTTTTTTTTGTAATATTATAGGGCAGTCTCCGCGAAAGGGAACAGTTACCGGTGTACGCAATGAGGGCGCAAATCATGGAAGCTATCAACGAGAACCCTGTCGTTATCATCAGGGGTAACACTGGCTGCGGCAAAACTACACAGGTATCATAAATATTTGATTTTGAGCTTCTTTCTTTTTGTTTCGATTCACAGCTGTTACAATGAAATAACCAATCGATTGAAATCTTATCACTATGATGTCAATCGATTCTTTATTTCATAAAAATATCTAAGGAAACTGAATAGTCTTCAAACTAAACCTCTTGTTTGGCTAACCCTCCGCCTGACACCCTGTATAACACCACGCTGCGACCCTTAGGAGCCGAGCAAAAAGACAAAAAGCCAGAAATAATTTAAACGAAAACAAAGTAATAGCGCAGTCGTGCGATGGGATGCGACGTGGTGCGTCGAAGGGCGGACTTTCACGCGGATGAAGTCGCAGGCGGAAGCTAGTACTAACATAACTATTTCCCGCAGGTCTGCCAATTCATCCTAGACGACTACATAGCCAGTGGCCAAGGTGCCTGGGCCAACGTCTGCGTAACTCAACCACGACGTATTTCAGCTGTTAGCGTCGCTGAACGAGTCGCCAGTGAGCGGTGCGAAGAGCTCGCTAATAGTATTGGGTATGTACAGAAACTCAGATATAAATTATCATGTTTAGGGAATACAAACTCAATGGCATACACGACAAAGTTCAAATTCGATAGAACTATCTGTGGCGACATCTACATCGCCACATGCGAACTACACATCACACCGACATCACGCAAAATCCTGCTTCGCGCAAGCAGCATTTACCGCGCAACTAGCACAATCGTCGGGCAGTTGCCCACAAGACACTGACATCCTCTCATCCTCCCTTTTCTGTGGAGGATGAGTGAACTGTACACCCTGTTCCTCATATATATCTATGCCGTCAGTATATACAGTTAAATTTCGCAGTAGCTTCGGCAGTTATATATTCATTATGTGTTTTCCGTCGTGTGTCTTACTTATGTCCTTTCGTCCACAGTTACTCAGTCCGTTTCGAATCAATGCTGCCTCGTCCGTACGGCTCCATAATGTTCTGTACCGTGGGCGTGCTGCTGAGGAAGTTAGAGGGCGGTCTGCGCGGCGTGAGTCACGTGCTTGTGGATGAGGTACGTTGGGTCTTGTGGATGTATGTTGCCTCGATCGTACGGCTAAACCCCAAAAGATACATATACATTTTGAAATCGTAGCAGTGTCGGCACGGTTGGCGCAGTGGTTAAGCGATTGACTGCTGCGCTGCGTGTCGCGGGTTCGATTCCCGCACGGGACAAATATTTGTATGACCTACATGTATTTGTTCCGAGTCTGGGTGTTTTTCTATCTATAATATGTATGTATTTACAAAAAAAAAAATTGTATATAAGTAGTTTATCAGCCATCTTGTCACCATAACATAAGCATTAGGTTGCTTAGCTTGGGACAAATGGTGCTGTGTGAAATGTCCAGGGATATTTATTTATTTATTTAGTTATGGTACGGTCAGCGACAAAAATCGATTATCACCACTATATTATTATCACTTCAGATTTCTAAAAAAATCGGCACAGAAGTACAATTTAATGATTATAAATTCTTAGTTGTTAATTTTTTATATAAAAAGCTATGAAGCAGTTTATCGAATTATTTTGTATAAATTTTGATAACATTTTAAAGTGACAGTTTTCATCATCATTCTGCCCCCCTTATCCCACTTTATTACTGTATACTTCTCTATTAGTCATCATTTCGGTAGTCACCCCCCTTTCTAACCATATCGGTGCTGTGTGAATGTCCAGGGATATTATTATTATTATTATATCATCATTCACACAGACCATCCATCGTTTCTTTGGTCAAAGTGACAGTGTTCATAGACTTTGCTAACTTAATAGGGACGCTATTATTATTTTTTGGCTGTTGTAACCCCACATTTTCTTCGATACAAAATTCTTGCAGTTTCTCCGTTTTTTGCAAATTTTCCCTTTTTTAAAGCAAGTTAATAAACATTTAAATTTCTCCACAGGTCCACGAACGCGACGCAGATACCGACTTCGCTCTAATCCTGCTCCGTGACATGGCGCATACATACCCAGATCTACGCATCATTCTCATGTCGGCGACCGTCGATACAACGCTGTTCACCAGCTACTTCGGAAACTGTCCTGTTATTGAGGTAACTATCATCATCATCATTTCAGCCCGGAATCGATAACAAAATAAAATTTTAAAAAAAATTTAAACTAATACACTACCTTCAACAGGTCCCAGGCCGCACGTACCCCGTAAAACAATACTTCCTCGAAGACTGCGTGGAACTGACCAAGTTTGTGCCTCCCGCGGACATGCGTAAGCGCAAGGCTTCCGGCAAGAAGACCAACTCGCGCGGGGAAGAGGAAGACGATGAGGAGGATGGTTAGTATTATTTTATACTAGCGTTTTCCTGCGGTTTTACTCGCTACCTCGAAAAATATAGTTTTTATGTGATAAAGGGCTTGATTACTTTTGGATGCCACAATCATTCTAAAGTGATCTTTGCGTTTTCTCTGTCTACCAAATGGATCGGTAGCTAGTGTAAGTATGATCCATATAAATAGAACAAAGCCAGGTTAGTTACACCATTTATAACTCAAGGACGGCTGGACCGATTTTTATATTTGATTTGTTGGAGTTGTCTCTGCCTCTGAGCAGAATGACTATTAAAAAAACTATTTTAACAAAAAAAACAAACACTACAAAGTGAAAAAATAACTTTAATTTCGGAAGTCGGTGTTGTTGGTTCCGTATTTTCGTTTTTTCACACTGACTTCCGAAATGAAACTTATCTTTTCACGTCGTAGTGTTTTTTTTGGAAGTCGGTTCCTTTTTTGTTGTAAAAAAGTTTTTACTTTTTAGGAGGGTACAGCCGTGATGTTATGTTGTGTGATTGCGTAAACAATGCATATATAAGCTATATTAGCAGCTATCGCGTTTTATTTGCTGGCATTTATTGAAGAGTTCCGTGGTCTGTCTCTGAAACTCATCATCAGATCTTTACGAAATTAAAATGGGACCATTTCGGAATAAACCTCGGAACAAAAAAATATAATTTTGCAAATCCGTCTATACATATGAGAGAGATAGAGTTATGCCCAAACACACAAAAAAATCCAAACACAACAACATCATCCGAATTGAGAACCTCCTCTTTTTTTTGAAGTCTGTTAAAAATGGCGAAAACTCACGATAAAAAAAAAATAAGGTAATTTTTTCTTAAACATTCGCTCTTATTTATTCTGAGGCAGCATGAAGTTCGCCGGGTCAGCTAGTTTAGAATAAGAATGTTATTTATTTGCAAGAATAAGAGCATCGTGCCTCGCAAAACACGGTAAGCCGTTGGTCCCGGCTGTCATTCGTGGATCTTTGACAGTCGTTACGGGTCGTCAGTAGCCCGAAAGTCTGACAACTAGTCTTACCAAGGGGTATCGCATTACCCGTTAACTGGGTTGTGGAGGTCAAATAGGTAGTCGCTCCATGTAAAATACTGGTATTCAGCTGCATCCAGTTAGACTGGAAACCGATCCCAACTATGTTGGGAAAAGGCTAGGCAGTTGATGATGACTAAAAATAATAGTAGTACCTTCAATATGATACGAAAACTTTGAAGACAATATCCGAATCTAAAAATTAAATTGAATGTTACCTCAATTTGTTACGTTAATTGAATATGAACCTCAATGGTATACGAATCCATGTATTTACATTCTTAAGTAAGAATTTAGATAAGCTTAATATTTTCGTCTTAATCTTTTCAGGAGTGGCCGACGAGCAGGAAGAGGATCTCAACAAGAACTGTCAACTCGGAAACAATTATTTACCGCAAACCAGCCAAACTATGTCGCGGCTCTCGGAGAAAGATGTAAGTAATACAAAATAATGTTTAATGGAAAAAATTCGTACAATCGCCAGTCGCACGTAACTTGGCAACGCCAAAACCGAACCGTCCACTAAAGTGTACATGCGCGAACTTACTATTTCGCGAACGTACAGACGCCAGCACATCAAGCTACTACAATCTGTCAAATTTCTTTAATAGATTTTCAACTTTATCGTTAAAACATTAAGGTTCAAGGTTGATTGGGAAAATTTGACGATTTCGGGTTGCTTGACCTGCTGGCGTCTGTACTATCGCCAAAACCTATATCTGACCATTTTGAAAACAAAATCCCGTGCACATGATGACCACAGCTGCGTCCGTAAGTAAAACAAAAGATGATGAGCAGACACATTTTTCGAACAAATGAAGTAATGGATTAGCAATATCCTTCAAAATGATTCAGATTGAGTTTCATAGCGTGTTACGCAGTTAGGATGCTGACCTCTGCGTTTGTTTCAGTCTTTCTTCTCAGAGTGGTCGGATAGGATACGCCGACCTCATCTAGTTTTAAAATATGATTGACGTGTAAAAGTGTTTTTTTACACGTCACGTTTTTACAAACCAACTTCGGGCTGAATTTACCAAAGTCAGAACAACTTTTATCCGTGGAATAAAATTGACGTCTGACAGTTCTTTACTATGGGTATTAAGCTGAGATAGGAGCATTTTGGTCTCGTATAGGACTTTCTGTTTCATTTTTCTTTTTGTTACATTTTTTATATAATGAGTTTGTTTTTTTTAACTGTGTTTAGTTTATGATCTTGCTGTACGAGTCGCAATAAATACTTTTCTTTCTTTATTTCTGGAATGATAGTTCTAAAACTGTCAAAAAATCAAAATTTATTCTCAGGCTAACACTTGTCTTATTCTAGGTATAAAAGTTTGGTGAAATTCGCCCTAACAGAAATATATAATTTTCCCATGTTTTTGTTCCAGCTAAGCTTCGAGCTAATCGAAGCCCTCCTCCAATACATTCGCGACCTGAAAGGCGACGGCGCCGTCCTAGTCTTCCTCCCCGGCTGGAATCTAATCTTCGCGCTGGCCAAACATTTGTCCCAACACCGCGTGTTTGGCGACACTTCACAGTACGTGATACTGCCGCTTCACAGTCAGATACCTAGGGAAGATCAGAAGAAAGTGTTTGTTACTCCACCACCCGGTATGACCAAGGTAAGAGGGATATTGTTTTTGATATTTAATCAGGTAAAAAAATATGTATTAACTTCAGGACACTTTGTGTAAATTATTTCATCACCACTGCTCTCAAAACGGCGAAGGAAACCGGCATGTCCTGTACCAAAAATTCGAAGACATGTGACATCTACCAACCGGCACTGGGCCCGCGTGCTGGGTTACGGCCCACTCCCTCTCACCGAGAGGAGGCCTGTGCCCCAGTAGTGGGAACATAATAGGTTGATTATGATGTACATTATTGTCGTATTTCCCCAGGTGATCCTGTCAACGAACATAGCAGAAACATCGATCACAATCAACGACGTTGTCTACGTCATAGACTCGTGCAAGGCGAAGATGAAGCTGTTCACGTCACACAACAACATGACCTCGTACGCTACTGTCTGGGCTAGCAGGACTAATCTGGAACAGGTAGGTTACATATTTTAGCCATATTGAGCAGCAGTTACCACAAGCATTTTTTATTTGTGTCGCAGCGCTGCGACATTGTAATATGTAAAATATTTACAGTAAAAATAAAATATTAATATAATAAAATTATTTTGCTCTGCAAAACCTCTCAAGCAATCTCTCTCAATCTCAATTTTTTAATATTTTTCTGATTTTAATTTAATTTGGATAGTTGTAATGATTTAAATATAGATTGCATGCTTGATGTTTTTTATATATTTAGTTATAGAAATTCAGACACGATTTAAAAATTGTTATTGAATAAATTGAAAAGCAAATTTTTGCGACAAAAACTGGGAAGATTGTATGTGTATTAATAGTTCAGAGACTCAGTCGTTTAGGTCCTACACTTGTTATGGAAGACTTTACTAAAATATCTACTTATTTCACAGCGTAAAGGGCGTGCCGGTCGCGTCCGTCCAGGCGTGTGCTTCACACTCTGCTCCCGCGCACGATTCGACAAACTTGAAGAGCATCAAACTGCGGAAATGTTCCGTACACCTTTGCACGAGCTTGCACTAAGGTAACAGCGCTGTTATATCTTGAATATTTTAAATCGATCCATGTAGTTAGAGTTGTTCTAAAGACTCGAATCGTATGAAACAGACAGAATAAAAAAGAATGGATACATGGGACAGCACAACATGGTCATCAGAGGAAAAATTCTCGTAATTGTACGAATGTTCACAGTCTGATCTCAGTCTCAAGCTGTCAAAAATATGTTTTAATTCCCTACATTTTTGACAAGTTTAAGACATTGATTGTCGCTGAGATGAGATTGCTACTAGATTTTGAACTTTTTTTTTAGTTCCGGGAATTGGACTTCTGGTATTCGGACAGAATACTATGGTAACGTTGATTGTTATTATGACGATGTCAGATACCCACGATTTATCGGTTATAGCTGATACCTCTTACAGACGCAAAAACATACGAAATTACTGCCAAATAAGTTTAACAGAGCCCTAAAGATATGGCACCCTATCTTACACTCAATTTCATCCGCTTGCCCTGTCACCTGCACACGTGACGTCCTAATGGGTGCGTCAGGGAATGCTATCCACGTTGCTGAATTTTGGGCCAAACAAATATAACAAAAAAGAAATATTTTTGCTATCGACACGCCAAGGAGAAGACCCAATTTCACCTAACAATGTCCATATCATTCCAGCATCAAGCTCCTCCGGCTAGGCAGCATCGGCCACTTCCTCTCGAAGGCCCCGGAACCTCCGCCACTAGACGCGGTGATCGAAGCCGAGGCGTTACTCCGAGAGCTGGGCTGTTTGGACGCGCACGACAATCTCACGCCCTTGGGGACTATACTCGCTAAGTTGCCTATAGGTTAGTAAATAATCTAGAAGGACTGTTTATGTATTTTAGGACGACAACATTTCAGCCGAAAAATGTCCATTGCTTGAAGTGACGAGCCTACCACACGCGGACTATCGAGCTACACGAGCCTACACACGCGGAATATCGAGCTACACGAGCCTACACACGCGGACTATCGAGCTACCAGTCTATTTTTGAGGACTAGTATGTTTAAATATTATAGCCGAATTTCATAACCACGCGCACGTTGGTTTTCAAGATAGTATTTCATCTCCTGCAATTTTTAACCGACTTAAAAAAGGGGGAGACACCGATTTCTCCGTGATTACTAGGCTGATTTACGTGATTTGTTATCTAGAGAGAGTTTAGAGGATGTTCGCGCGGTGGACCCATATAAACCTCATTGAGGTAACTTTAATAATATGTTTAAATCCATATCCTCTTTGTTAATGATGTTATAATATTCAGTATTCATATATAACACACGAAGAAAAAAAAAAAATAGTACACGAATTTCTCAAAATGTGAAAAATAAAACCTTTTAAAGAAACACAACCGACTTTTGAAACTAAAATGTTTTGGAAGTCTGTTGTTTTTTTATCGTTTACTACATTGTTTTACTTAACTGACCCCCATAAAGCTTGTATTGAGAAATGTGTACTTATAAAAACTATCTTACTGAAAAACTGTCTGTGTTTCCGCAGAACCCCGCCTTGGCAAGATGATGGTCCTAGGCTTCGTGTTGGGTGTTGGCGACGCGCTCACGACGATGGCGGCCAACTCCACCACGTTCCCCGAGATCTTCGTCGTGGAGGGACGCAGGAGGCTCTCCAACCACCAGAGGGCGCTAGCGGGCGACCGGGCTTCAGACCATGTGGCTATGCTTAACGCTTTTCAGGTAAGCCGAAATAAGGTTTACAGTGTTTAGTAATGTGTGAAAGCTTAGCAATAGCTTTGCATCGAAAATTCAAGACGTGGAATGGTTTTTAGGCAATACCAACTTAAACAAAGCATCATCTTCGTAACAATCTTGTCAGAGCGGTCGTGGTCCTCATGCAGTTTCTTGTCCAAGGGCTGATTTGATTCGCCTCACGGTTTCTCGTAATAACTTCATCACCACTGCTCTCAAAACGGCAAAAGAAAACATCGTAAGGAAACCGGCATGTCCTCTAACCAAAAATTCGAACACATGTGACATTTACCAAACCCGCAAAGGGCCCGCGTGGTAGATTACAGCCCACTCCTTCTCACAGAGACGAGGCCTATGCTCCAGCAATGGGATGGGAGCATTATAGGCTGGCTGATTATGCATATGCTGCTAACATCAAATAGTAGAGAATTGAACGGGAAATTCGAGCAGCAGTTCAATCTCTTCTCGGTAATGTCTGAACGTTCTGAAACCACTTCTATTATTACACAAGCATATCATTTGTGTTAATAAAAAAACCCCACACTTCAGACTTTAAAAAAAACTGGAAAGATTCAGAACTCTTTTAGACGTCTACTACAAAGTTACCCGACGACGTAGTCTAATAAGAAACGAAATTGTGGGAAAACGCTAATAATATTTAATTAATTTATTTTATCGTTGTTGCTGCATTAATTTGTAAGTAAAACATGATGATTATTTATTACAGATGTGGGAAAGAGAGCACGCCAAGGGTGAGGACGCAGAGGTGAGGTGGTGCGAGTGGAAGGGACTGCAGCAGACAACCATGAGGGTCACGTCCGAAGCCAAGTACCAGCTCACTAGTGAGTATGACTTGAGTTATATGTAGTGTTAGCTTCAGTATAAGTTATACGAACAAAATGGAGTGAATGATAGAGTATCCTCTGACAGGGGAGAATCGGGACAAAAGTTCTATCCTACGTCCTAAACCAAGTCATGGTCTACCTATGTGCTAAATTTTATCCAAATCCGTTTATTTGTTCTAGCGGGAAAGCGTAACAAAGAAACATACAAAAAATCAAATCTTTTCTCTTTGTAATATTAGTTTAGAGAAAAAAAAACTCTTCCCTTGCTTCTATGAGCCATTGTAAGATCGTTCAATATTATGGACCGGGATTAAATATATAAATATGATTAATAAAGTTCTGTAAGCTGATGATAAATATAAAACCTTTTTTTTTAGATATTCTTACAACTTCCATCGGTTTCTCTGAAGAGTGCTGCGTGCCTCAACGCTGGCACCCGACGGGATCCGACCCCACACTGGATCTGGTGATCGCTCTCATGTGCATGGGACTGTACCCGAACGTGTGTCTGCACCAGGGGAAGAGGAAGGTAAACAGTTATATCTGTAGAAAATGCACATGTAGCAGATTCTTACAATCAACCACATAATGAACCAATTATGGCTAGAAAGCGGAATGCGATAAAAGAGAAACACCAAAAAAAAAGAAAAAAAAACTATGGTGTAACTACTATCGTGGAGTGAACTCATTGAAAGCTCAAGCCTTCCGTGATAAATAAATGATTTTATTTTGTAAGGAGGTTTGTACAAACACTGTATCACGTCAATCATATTTTAAAAACTAGATGAGGTTGGCGTATCCTATCTGACTAGTCTGAGAAGAAAGGCCGAACCAAACTCAGTCACCTTGAATCTAGTTGGCCATTTGATAGGTTGATACTAGTTATATGTAATGCTTGAGTCTTGAGTGAGGTTCTGTAATACGGGCTCTATGTTGTTCATATAGTTGTTTTAAACAGATGGGCAATTCTCGTAATTTTAAGAACGTTCACAGTCTGATCTGAGTCTCAATCTGTCAAAAATACCTATAATTTCCCTACATTTTGACAAGTTTTTGACATTTGTTGGTCGCCGAGATGAGACTGCGACTAGATTTTTACCGTTTTAAATTACGAGAGTGACGGCCTTCTGATTGCTAGATCGAATACCTATCTTCAAATGCATATTTGGCCTATGACAAAATGAAATATCAATAATACACACAAAAATTCCATAGAAAAAAATATTTACAATTTTTCCCGAATTTGAAAATTTTCCGGAAAACTTTTCGAATTTTTCTTTCCATGAAAACATAATTCGGACTAGCTACTGTTACACTGCACCCTTTTTAAAGGGTGGCACAAACTCCCCTGGTACAATTTCAAACTTGTTTAGTTCACCGTATCTCAATAGATGGCGCTGTACATTTACGTCACGATTCTGAATCGCGGTGTCAAGATTCTCCGACGTTTGGTTGGGTCATTTGTATTGAGCGTGTTTGGTATCTCTGGTTTCCCTTCAAAACGTATAAATCTTTCGCCTTTTACTAAAGATTTCCGTGGAGGGGGACACTCAAATGAGTCTTATGCATTTTTGAAATACTCTGCTTCGGCAGAGTTTATTAATACATTGAAATGAATGCTTCTGGCTTCA
Source organism: Apamea crenata (assembly GCA_949629185.1). Lineage (NCBI taxonomy): Eukaryota > Metazoa > Arthropoda > Insecta > Lepidoptera > Noctuidae > Apamea > Apamea crenata. Next base: position 5,543,450 of record OX451375.1, read on the forward strand.
TTCATTACGAATAGAGATGCGCAAAACGTGTCCAACAAAAGATAAGGAGTGATATGTATATTTTTGCTTCCGGAACTAGTCCACTCACCTAGTTCATTAGTTCCTTTAGTACCGGGGATCGCTTTCAGTTCTATAGTACCACAGAAAAGCTCCAGTACCGTTGTAGTTCAGAACTATCAAAGCAACACTGATATATTATTACCTCGGGACTATACGAGTACAAAACTACTCTCAAGGTCAACGTTTTAGGACAGCGGGCGATGAGCGGTGATGGTGTGGTGGTGATCGTGTGTACTGTACAATGTTCATCGTTCGCCGCGTAGCCCGCGCAGAAGTACTTTAAGACCGCGTTAAGTTACAGAAGAGTTATTAGAATTTAAGTACGCGGCGTATGTTATCACTGATAACTTGATAACACCTAATAAAATCGCTCGAAGCCTCCGCTCACTGCCCGCTCGCCGTGAGGCGCACTATTAGTAATTTTAATACCTATCTCGATTTTCCTTCATACTTTGCAGGCTTAGGACTGTCAACCATGATAAAATAAATAAGTTTTTTTATTAAATATGAGTAGGTTGGCGTATTTAAAAATCGAGATATGTACAATGATTTAAATATTTACAAGAGTAGGTACAATATTTACAATTTTTACTATTTTATTCGCTATTACTGCTAATAAATAGCAACTGCGATAGTTTTTTTGTGGTAAGCCGTGTTCTGCGATCATTGAGAATATTCCCGGCTTTTGAGAATATTCTTTCACACGGAACTGAAGTTGCCACTAGATGCAGCCTTTTTAGAGCATATTTATATAAATTAGGATAAAACATCCTACGTTCATGCCACCATTTTAGAGGGTCGTGGGTGCGTGGCAAAAGTGGCTCTTGTAAGTATTTGTCCAGCTCGACGATGCCGGCGGCCAGTGGGTTCTCTGGCGTTAACTTTGCCACTTCTTCGTCGAACTCGTCCCAAATTGTGCCTTTGGAAGTGAAACTGGCAGGTGTCGGTGGTACTGTTGGTGGGGCTGTTAAATTTATACTTCCAACTTTACATTTTAAATCTGACACGGCCTTTGTATAGAGTTCCTCACTGTTAAAACCTTTAATCTTGAAGCGTGGATCCAGTATGGTCGCTTCGGTATATAGAACGTGTTTTTCAATCTGTGCAAAACGTTTCTCCAGCTCCTTATCCAGCGTGTCCAGCAGTGCTCGTACTTCTGGAAGTAAGCCATTAGTTTGCTGCGATTTTACGTTTCGCTTCATAATGCGGCAAAGGGGAATAATTTTTGCCAAGGAAACGTTCTTCTCCGCACTTATCTCCACGGTGATGTCGTAGAAGAGTTTTAGAATTGGCGTCGCACTTTCAATGACCTCCCAATCATCTTGGCTAAGCGCGAGCTCGGGACGCGTTAGTGCGATAGTAGCAATAACAGCATCTTTCGCCCTGATGATTCGTTGGAGCATATCATACGTGGAATTCCACCGTGTTGGCACGTCTTGCTTTAATTTAAGCTCAGTGAGGTTCAGTTGCTTTTGCATTTCTACCAGTTTATGTTGTGCTTGAGAGCTTCTCTTAAAGAACTCCACTATAGTTTTAACTTTGCCAACAGCATCACCTAAATGAGTCAACGCAGATTGAACGCATAGATTCAAGGAGTGAGCAAAGCATGGTATGTGCCGCCATGAACCTTCTCTTATTGCAGCCGTAATGTTTGCCGCATTGTCACTTGCAATGGCGGTTGTGTAATCAGATATGTTCCAATTTGCCATTATGTCCCGCAGAAACGCTGTCAAATTATTACTAGTGTGACGTTCATTGTACTCCACACAACCGATTAAATTACTCTTTAATTTAGTATCTGATGGTTCTATGTAGTGCACAGTTACAGCTAAAAAACTATCATTGTTAACTGAAGTCCATCCATCGGTTGCTAGACAGACTGCTTGGGCTTTTTGAACTTCAGTTTTAACTTTTTCTAAGCAAGAATTGTATTGCTTTTGCAATAAGCTCTCTGATAAAGTTTTCCGCGTCGGAAGTTGATACTGCGGATTCAACAATGCCAGCAATATTTTGAATTCTGGGTCTTCCACCATTCTGAAGGGATAATGTCCTCTAGCAATCATTTTCAATAACTGTGCGTCTATTTGTTGTGCACGTTTCAGAGGCATTGGTTTGGTGCTTTGGGCGTACTCTAGTATAGACGGCTGAACTCGTACAGGATGGCCACTATGGCTAGCAGCTGGAAGTATTTGTACAGCAGCGTTATCAGTTCGGACCGTGGATAATCCTCCTTGTACTGGTTCCGTTGGCGCTACCTCTGGCGGTGGCGGTGGTGGCGTTTGCCGTTCCTCGATCAACGTCACCGTGGGATGTTTCCTACTTAAATGTCTGCCTAGGTTCCCAACATTCCCGCACGATATAGAAAGCTCATTACCACAGTGAGAACATTTTGCCTTTTTAGGTCCTGTTTGTGAAAAATGATTCCACAGTGCACTTCTCTTTCTTTGTGATTGTGAACCTTCCATTTTTTACAAATTGTAATTTTAATTTAACACAAAACACAAAGAATAGTTTAAAAACAGTAACTTCCTAACTAAACTATGTAGGTACCTACAATATGCACAGTAAAACCTACACCTGTCTTAGTCTCTATTATAATATTTACACAGTAGGTTTAGAACCAAAGAGATTTAAGATAGGTACAATAGAGAGGCTATGCAAAGAAATGTCATAGAAAAACTGTGATCCCATGTCTCAGTGACGCCATCTAGCATAATATAGCAAAATTAGAGCGGCAATTGGGAATATCAAATCATAAAAATGAATTAAATTTATAAAAATATGTTCAGCTATCGCTCGGTAGATGGCCAGTGTGGTCAGTGTTGCCAGACACGAGTTTCAACCCGTGGATTAAGCCTGAAAAACCTAATAAAGTTCAAATCGGGAAAATAAATATTGAAAACTAAACAAATTAATCAAAACTTGTCTCAGACAGTAAAACTATTTTAGAATTTTATTCGGTACTATTCACTGTCCGTGTCCCCGTCTATGGCTAGGTATCAGGTTCAAGTGTGCGTTTTTATGTACGTTTTAAAATAAAATAATTTTAAATGTACTTTGCCTCCGAATTATTATAGCACTCAGAATATTACGCTTTTTGTGTAAAGTAGACCTATTATGTCATACTCATAAAATGCATTTTTTTTTTGCAATTGTTGGTTGCATTTCGTTTTTAGAAAAAAAATTTTTACACTTTTGCAAATTTTTGTCTTATTATATCGATATACGTTTACCCAAGGTGAGGTCCAAATGTCCCTGATCTATGGATAAATTCATGGGTCTGGCAATGTGGGGACGCTAAGTAGAAACTATAAAACCCGTGGTAGGGATTTTATCACTTAGATATAAAGGTATCGATAATATTGAAAGAAGTTACTAGACTATTTTTTTTCGCATTTGAATAGATTTAAAAAAGTGCCAAAATATCAGGAAAGCAATAAATTGATTAGTAGTTTCAATGTTTACAAGTTATTTATCTATAAAAATATTTTTACATACACGTGAAAAAATTATCGTTATTATGGTCTAGTGATCCATATTAAATTCATTATTGAGTACCCATAGTACAAGCTCTGCTCTGCAAATTTGAAGCAAACAGATCAGTCGAACTTGCGTCCGTACAAAACTAAAAGTCAAAACACTTATATTGAGGAAATTACGGAAGTTCTACTCTGTGGTTCTACTTCAAAATCTTATACCTGACGAACGATCAAATAATCATAGCGACTACCACCAACAGAGCATCGCGTTCACATCGCGTTCTTTTTGCTCGGCTTCTAAGAGTCCTAGCGTAATGTTAAATCTTACTGGTAGTACCAGAGATTAACGCGTTCAAAAAAACAAGCAAACAAACTCTTCAGCTTTACTATTAGTATAGATTGTCAAAAAAGATTAGGTCTGCAGCATATTATGGCGTTAGAAAAAATCGTGATTTAACTGATTTAGAGACAGTCCGTTTAGTATATTTTAGTTCAGGCGCACACACGGCTACACATCAAGCTATACATTTCCAGTTTTTGCTGACCTCGCATTGTATAGGTTTTTCGTACAATCAGAAGTCAGTTTATACCGGTTATGTATAGCTTGATGTGTAGCCGTGCGTACGGTATTCTGTTGTGGGGAAATGCCGCCGATATTCATACTATTTTTGATTTACAAAAAGGGCAATTCGTTCAATTTATAAATTAAGTCCCAGAATAACAAAAACCTATAGTTTCTGTATATTATATTATAAATATAATTTACTAACGAATAGTACTTGTTCATTTATTGACATTTAAATAAAATGACATGATTATTTTCAAACAGTATTATATTTTAAGTGTTATTTATTACTTACCTAAATAAATATTATCGATAACCAAATCGATAAACAACATCACATCTCTACAGGCAGTAGTAAAACTACTCAGCAATAGAGGGCGTTTATTAAAAAAATAGCAAATTTTCTAGATTTATTTATTAAAATTATTTAATTTTAATTACTGAGTAAATATAAATAATTCCTTCGTAAGTAAACCGAAGTTAGGTCCAGTCGTTTTACTGTAACAAGATTTGCAATATCGTAATGCGCAACTTGGCATATTTCCCTATAAATTATTTTTCTTTTGGTGGACACGAATGCGTCTTGACACGCAGGCGTACGACACTAGACTGAGTGACTTTTGACCACTAGGACAAATGTATCGGATTACGATTTTGTTCGCAATGTCCTGTCTATTGTCAAGTAATAATTTAATGTCTTTGTTTAGAACAGTCCGATTTATAGTTTTTAATTGAAGTCCTTTCTTCATACACGTTTGAGTTTGTTTTAGATCACACGTATGTAAACTAATAACTAGCACAAATTCTCTCCGCACATCGAAACTATAAAAGCAGTTACGGTTTTTCGCGGGCTCATGCACTCGAGCGGATAGGTACTTAGGGGAAATTCTTGGAAACGGCACCTCAAATATTTAGTCTTTTTTAAACTGGTAACATAAACAGTAATGCTGACAAAATATAATTTAATTACTGACGTTTACGATCGTATTGTAATGCGTTTTAAAGAGTTTACGCTATATTAGCATCTCTGCAATTTATTGAAAATTTAAAAGAAAAATCCGTTACTAAAAACTAAACGAGTTGTTGAAGGAACTATTATTTAATCTGTGGTTGTTTTACGGTAATACTTGTTCTTTTTAAGGCCCAGTATTACGCCGTTGACCTTGCTCAAATGGGCGTTACCGTTGAAAATGCCCCGCGCGCCCCTCATAATACTTACGCGCGAAGCGGTCACGATGTTTCTATTTTGTAGGGCTGGCTGCCATAGTGTCATGCATGATGCGCGACGCTCACATAATTATAGGTAGCCAATAGCATATTGCAGAGCAGTGGTGTATAAAATATATTTTTTTTAAAACAAAGAACTCGTTGCAATATTAATAAACTAGAAATTATTATCAATGTAACCGGGTGGAGAATTTAGACAGTTATTATTAGCTTTTCACTACGATTTCGCTCACAAATAAAAGTGAATAAGTTAGTACCTACCTACTTACTTTTTTTTTAACGCAGAATAGATCGAGTAGAAATTAAAATAAAATAAATAAATAAATAACCATATGGGGTTCATGTTGACCATGAACCACAATGCACCCCATATCGATACCTAGGGGCTCAAAGGATGAACACGACTTTTCACGAAATCTAAAAAATCGATAGAGAAAGAAAAACTGAACTTTTTAGTTCAATAAGGCTGGCCATACATAGGTACGGACGGAATTCCGTTTCAAAATATCGATTCGGCATTTTCGAAAGCAAAGAATCAATACAAAATCAAGGAACTATCTCACACGTACAGTACGTTCCGTACGAAATTTTCTGCCTTAGAATTTATTTTGTATGGATTTGCTGACTTCGAAATTCCGAATCGATATTTCCGAACGGAATTACGATTTTGCCAGCCGAATAAAGACTATACAGGTTGGTCCATTTACAGGGTCCCATTTTCAGTTTGTAATGAAAGAAAAATAGGAAGAAAGCGAGAGTGAGAGAAAGTGTATTGAAAAAAAAATCAAAATCAAAAGTCATTTATTCAAATTTATTGTAGGTAGAAGTCCAAGAGGACAAATACATAAACTTGGAATGAACAGAATAAAGCGACTGAAAAGATCTAAGAAATAGGCAGACAGACAGACAGTTTAGACGTGCTTAAAAACATGGGTACTAAAAATACGTCAATTTACTTCAGGCGCTGACTTATTTGACAGGTAGTCACAATACTAAACAATTGAGTTTATACAATGCAAATATAGTTTTCTTCCAATGTTCAGTAGCTCCAACTATGTTTCCGAATGCTAATTAGTTTATGCGCCCCTGTGGAGCTGGACCAGCATTGAGCCAAGCATTTTTGTCAGCGATGTAATCCCGTAACTTATAATATGCTTGGCTACATAGTGTGCGTTTAATACAAGATTTAAATTTCGTTTCATTCAGTTGGAGTATGTGGGGAGGAATTTTATTGTAACATTTTAAACAGTACCCCATGAAGGTTGAGTCTACTTTAGCCAGTCTGAAACCTGTTTGAACTAATTGGGCCCTATTTCTAGTCCTATAGTTGTGTCTTTCACCTCTTTTGTTGAATAGATTAAATTTTTTTCTTACGTACAGACGCCAGCAGGTCAAGCTACCCGAAACTGTCAAATTTTCCCAATCAACCTAGAACCTTAATGCTTTAGACATAAAGTTGAAAATCAATTAAAGAAATTTGACAGATTTTAGTAACTTGATGTGCTGGCGTCTGTACATGATGTTTTCATAGATGTATTGACAAGGTACCGTCATGATGTTAATATCTTTAAACAGTTCCCTTAAAGAATCGCGCCTGCGGAGGCCATGTATTTGGTTATTTTCCAAAGACATTGCAATAATTTCTTCTTGCTCATGTGTATCCTTTATTTCTTCCACATTATTTTGTGTGCACCTGCTAGCTACATTTTCTTTGTTTTCCCTTCGTTTTCTTTTTATTTCAATTGCATGACTTATGTATTCGGGATCGCTTATTGGCATTTTTCGTGGGTGTCGAAGATCAACTAATTCGGGTAAAATACACTCTGTGTATAATGTGAGTATGTCCACATACTGCTGCTATTGCACCAGCTACGGCACATGTATTTAAATTCATTTCTTCTGGGGTGTTGTCTCCCTCTATTGTAAAACTCATGTTGCATAAACGACATTTTAGTTTTAATTTAGTCATCAAACCTGTCAAACGTTCAGATACGATTTCAATTGACTTTAAACCGCAGTCTAAAGGTCCGTGGCTTAATATTTCTTGGTGTGATTTAAAAAAATTACTGATGTTTACTATACGCCTACCAATCGATAATTTTTCAGTTTCCCTAAAACAAAGTAAAACATAAAATTCAGTTGAAATTGTCGGCTTTAAAAATATTATATAATATTCAAACAGGCAGGTTTTGATCAAACAAAATGCACAATGTTGAAAATACCTTTCAGCTTCATAATATGTCGTTTTTTTTTTTAATAACCGACGAAAAATTTCGACACTATGGGGTCTAAGCTCGTGTGCTGAATCCATGGTTACAGTTTGCGCGTCGATGTCCCTGCCACCCTGTATACAAAGAAAATACAAAAAAAAACAAGATGTTGTAGTGATAGATCACTAAATCCCACAGGACTAAAATAATAATAAGAAATTCGAAAAATTACCTGTCTTCTTCTTGAAATGCCTTTTGATTTGCTTGAATATTGTGAACAATAGATGATGATGGCTTTTTAATAGTAGAACTGGAAAAATACAATATTTATTAAAAATACACTAGCTTATGCCCGCGAATTCATCCACGTGAACGTATAAAAGGTTACGTACGTAAGCCAAAAAAAAAAATTCAATTCCGAACCGATATTTCGAAACGGATTTCCGTAACGGAATTCCGACTGTATGTGGCCGGCCTAATATTATTACCCCGTATTTAACAGTCTGGTTGTGATGAGTAATAAAACAATAATACAGGTTGAAATTAAATTAGCTAGCGAAACTACGCAGACATGATGGGTATCGATTTCTACTAAACACGACAAAATAAAAAATGATGATTTTTTGGGGTCAATGACCGCTGGTATTGTTGTTACTTGATGTGTGAGTTGATAAAATCTGTTTTATCGTGTTGAGATATCGATACCCATCACGTCTGAAAAGTTTACTAAAAAAAATTATTAAACGGATATTTTAAGTGACTACCGACGGTGGATGACCCCAAAAAAGTCCTAGCCCAACTAGAAACAACACCTAAAGTTGCTATTCCCCGTGGGAATCGAACCCGCGATCGAGAAGATAGCGCTCTCACCACTAGACCATGGATGCATTATATTGTGTAGTAGGTAGGTACTTACTCAACATCCAATCGAGAAGCAGTATCATCCAGTTCTTGAGTAGCAATTTGCTTGTTCGCCAATCTAAAATAATAAAATCATTGAAATACAATTGGAAACACAGCTGACCCTACTGTAGGTACTTACTCTGTGGCCTTCGGTGAGCCTCAGGTCACTCAGGTGATGATGTGATTCGGTAAATCAATTTCAATTTAGTAACAATGCCTATAATAGAGTGTACTCTATATCTATAGGCTTTATTACTAAGCTAAAAGTATTAAATTCACGAGAAATATATGTATTGTTATCATTCTTTATTTAGGTAGGTACTTATAATAAAGTTTCTTACCGTCTTCGTGCTATATTCTGCAAACTCTGGAGTAAACGCTTTCGACGAGCAGCTTTCCATCTCTTCCCACTATTATCTTTATTTCCCATTTTTATTTTCACGGTACAAAATGTAAAAATTCCACTGCGGAGAAAAGCGACACAGGTCCGATCTCAACAACGTTCCAAGGAACACTGGCGCGGTGCAGGCAGCAAGAAATGAGCAAGCGTATGTCGTAAAAATGTACATAAAATCGTATAAAATTAAATATTAACTATTTATTAAAAAATACTGGATCACTGGATGCATTTTGGCATTACAAATTTTATGGTATATTTTTAATTATAATTATTGTTTTTAATAAAGGGATAAACTGCTTTTAAAGACAAATAAGAGGTCTGTTTGAAGATTTTTTTGATGCATTAATGTATGTTTAATTATGATTTGAGTTGGATCACTGTATTAAAAAAAGACTTGAAAATATCATACTTTTTTTTCTGGTCCTAATTATTTACGGTTTAAGAGATACACTGCTTTAAAAAAACAACTTTTTGACCGTTTTCAAGAAATCTTCGCCTTAATTTAATATACTTAATTTCTTCCATTACTCGTCATGCACGCGGTGTAGAAACTTTCTTTTGCACGCGAAGAGCAATGAATATACAAACAATATACTGTTGCGCATTTTACGAACATACGATGTGTTCCCATCTCGTTCTATCATAGGCGTGGCGGTGCGTCGATGTGCGATGGCGCGAGAGAGAGCACGCGAGAGCTAATAGAGCGCTTCGGAAATAGTCGGGACTACTCGGTACTAGAGGAACTAAAGGACACATTTGAATTGGTAGTGAACGAGTGAGTGGTGTAGTACCGGGACTGGAAGTATATCATTTTCATGACTCGTTCTCATTATAAATATAAACAGCCCGATTCATATTACGCAATTTTACACTGCGTCGTAGATCTAGAAGTCGCAAACGCTACTGCTGAGTTTTAGGCACTGGGTCTATTCCTAGCTTGAGCAAAGTGTTTTTCAATTAAGAATTTCTCAGTACAAATAATAATCCGGATTCTGGATTCGTAGCCGTTGATGGCAATCGACTCGCCCCATAACGTAACTGGCGGAATGTGGGCGTACTATAGGTCCCTCCGTATCAAAAAGTCCTAGAAGCAAATGATCCTATACTCATACTAGCTGTCCCGGCAAACGTTGTTTTGCCATATATTAATTATTTCTAACTGCCCGGCGCTACTTCGTTCGCGTGGTGTCCTACCCCCTACCCTACCCCACTCCTACCCTACCCCCTACCCTACTCCTACATTTCTCCTACCCTACTCCTGCCCTACTCCTACCCTACTTCTACCCTACTCCTAACCTACTCTTAACCTACTCCTACCCTACTCCTTTTTCCATATTTTCTGACCGTTTAAACCTTCCCTGGATTACAACAAACATTTCAAAACCAAAATCAGCTAAAACGGCCCAGCCGTTCTTGAGTTATAAAATTACAACGAAAAGTGGCATTGATTTTTATATAAATACTAGCTGACCCGGCAAACGTTGTTTTGCCATATAAATTATTTCTAGCTGCCCGGCGCTACTTCGTTCGCGTGGTGTGCTACCCCCTACCCTACTCCTACACTACTCCTACCCTACTTCAACCCTACTCCTACACTACTCCTACCCTACTTCTACCCTACTCCTACACTACTCCTACACTACTCCTACCCTACTCCTACACTACTCCTACCTTACTCCTACACTTCTCCTAACCTACTCCTACCCTACTCCTATTTTTCCTGAATTTTCTTTGCTATAAACCTCACGGAGCCCGAGACCTTTCCAACGAATGCAAAACCGTGGAAATCGGTTCGTGCGTTCTGGAGTTATAGCGTCAGGAAGGAAAACCCGACTTATTTTTATATAGTAGATAGATTAGCAAATCGTCCTAAGAGTAGCTTATCCGATTTGAAAAGTATGCTGAAAAATTGCGACTGTCTTTGAATTTAACTTTTTGAGACATGTTGATCTGCAACAGTGCATTCACAGATTTATAAATGTACAGTCAGCGAGAAAATGGGTAGTTTTCACAAAAACTTTAATGCCAATCTAACCTTTTTCTTATCCATAGAAGAAAAAGGATAGATTGGCATTAGAGTTTCTTGATCCTTATCAAGAAACTCTATCAGACTAACTAAGTATTGAATACAGTCACGAGCACCAAATTGTCAACACTTGACCACTTTCAATTGCCATTGCTTCATGAAATAACGAATGCAACGTTGAAATACGACACATTAGATAAACCTATGGGTTTGAAAATGCTATGTTCGTAACAACATAAAATTTCATTCAAAAATAAAGGAGTAAATCGCTTTTGAATAAAGCCGAGTGTATACATACTGTTGCTCGTAACTGTACCTAATTCAGACTAACTACTGTTACGCTTGACGCGCCACGCGTTAGCCCTAGCATAAAATTTGTATTTTAAACTTTATTTACTTCACCGTGTCTCAACAGATGGCGCTGTTCATTTACGTCACGTTTCTGAATCGCGGTGTCAAGATTCTCCGCCGTTTGGTTGGGTCATTTGTATTGAGCGTGTTTGGTATCTCTGGTTTCCCTTCAAAACGTATAAATCTTTCGCCTTTTACTAAAGATTTCCGTGGAGGGGGACACTCAAATGAGTCTTATGCATTTTTGAAATACTCTGCTTCGGCAGAGTTTATTAATACATTAATTGTTTATTTATATAGTCACTACATAGTTCATTAATCGTTTAGCTTGTGAATAGTCATGATGAGTTGAAATGAAAAATCTTGCATGCACGGACAAAAAATGCACTAGTTGGCACACAATGGCACCCTAAACACAAGTTAAATCTTACATTGGGTGCCAGAGCTCATCGAAAACACTCTGTTTCCCTAGTTGTAAAGCTTTTTGTTGAGTTAAGTGTTTGTACAATAAAATTGAAGGTAATAAAACTTATTGTTTTTTTTTTTAGTACATTAGTGCATTTTGTCTAAACTAATAATTATTCATTCATACATTTTGGGATTCTGTCATCTGTGTAATTTTTTTTAATAAATAGATCTATTCACAGGTCACAACCCAATTTTACACTGCCTCGTTGGTCCAGTAATTGGGTTCGATTCCCAGGTCGGGCAGTGTTTTTATATTAAGAATTGGTCAGTAACAACCCGGAGTCTGATTTCGTGTCCCGTATATGGCAATGGATTCGCCCCCTATTACATGGGATTTAAACAACTGGCAAAGTGTGGATATACTTTAGGTACACCTCTGTCTAACAGTTTGTTGAAACAGCGTGAAAAAAAAATGAATATGATATCTGTTGGAAAAAATAATGATTAACTAATTTAAAATCAGTTTAATCGTTTTTTTTTTCAATGTTCCCCAGGTCCTGACAACAGAAGGCAAGCCGGCCCTGATAGCCAAGACCTCAGTGAACTGCAGCAATCAAGAACAACGCTTCCCCTCCCCGCTGTTCGTGTTCGGCGAGAAGGTGCGCACGCGCGCCATCAGCTGCAAGCAGACCACGATGGTGGCCCCACTGCATGTGTTGCTGTTCGCTAGCAGGAAGGTGGAGTGGGTATGTTGAAGAGTCTTCTAACTTGTAACCCTTCGTCTGTTAGGCAAGCTTATTTCGTTCGGTAACAATAGAAAAATTAATTATGTCTGATTAAATTAGTGACTGTTCAGCTCATAACAATCGGTCTGTGCGACAGCAAAGCCAGGGGTTTTTCACACATATCTATTTATCTTTGTACGTGGAATTCTTTTTGTCGTCTTGATTTTTTTTTTAGTACGATGATCATACAGGGCTTGAAGAGATGATGCCAAAAATATGATACTTAATGGTTAAAAAAATCAACATACTGGTTTTATAATATTAGTAGGATTGGATTGGATTAGTAAATAAGTAGGTTGATGGCAATGGACTGGCCCTCTAAAACAAGTATCTAAATACATGTGGTTTTTCCCACATTTTACCATTTTTATACTTCTGCCTACCTACATGAGACATACTGGTAAAGAAAGAAAGAATGAAAAAGATGATGTTGTTATGATTATGGGTTATAATAGGTTGCAGGGTTTGTATGACCTACATGTATTTGTTCCGAGTCTGGGTGTTTACACACATTTCGGGTGTCTGCGTGTGTGTGTGTATTATTATTATTGCACACTTGAACATAAAAACCGTTGCCATCTGACATTAGGTTGAGCTAAAGCCCTGTTGCCATATTTTTTTTGTCGAAGTGGCGACGCTTTCGACTGAAACGATAATAAACTATTTCTCTTATTTTCTTAATGTGTACGGTTTTAGATCGACAACGTAGTCCGCCTGGACAACTGGCTGAACTTCGAGATGAACCCGCGCGCCGCGGCGCTGGTGACGGCTCTGCGGCCCGCCATCGAGAAACTTGTGGAGAGGGCTGCAGCCGAACCTGATGCTGCACTGCAGTTCACTCCTGCCGAGACAAAGGTAGCTATAGACAAACTACTTTAGGACTATTTCAAGGGTCCGTGCACGAATAAAAATCCCTTTTGTCAATTCATAATTTATTTGGGATAAATACTTTAATTCTCTTGATTGCACAACTACAGCAAGGAACACATCACATTTTCTTGTATTTACCGAGAGTAATCGTAGAAACCAAAAGATTTCCTAGCCCCGTCGAAAAATGTCTATAGCAAAATCTTTCCCACAGGTCATCAACTGCGTAAAGTCCCTATGCCTCATCGAAGCAGGCGACTACAACATCGAACGCGAATGCGGCGCACCAACCTTCAGGCCGGACGTCGCCAAGAGAGGCAACAGGGGCTGGGGCTCCAGCGGGCCGCGCGGGGGCGTCGGCGTGGGAGGGGGCTTCGGTGCCAACCCGGGCTTCGGCGGCAACCGGGGAGGCTTCGGCGGATTCGGCGGTAACCGCGGTTACGGCGGCGGCGGAAACAAAAGCGGCTTCGGCGGAGGAAACCCAGGCTTTGGCAGAGGAAATTCAGGCTTTGGTGGCAACCAATACGGCTTCGGCGGTAACCAAGGCGGCTTTGGCGGCGACCAAGGCGGATTTGGCGGCAACCAGGGCGGGTTTGGTGGTAGTGGCAACGGTTTTGGCCGAGGTGGGTTCGGCAACCGAGGTGGTTTTAGAGGAGGATTCAGGGGTAGAGGCCGTGGTGGCAGCAACTGGTGAATATTCCATTCCTAATTAAATAATAATATTTTGTGATCATTCTATTGTAAGTAATAAAACTATTGTGCGTAATTTATTCATTATGGTTTCATTTATTGATTACAGCACTAACAAGAAAAAGTATAGATAATGATTATAATACAGTAATTGAATAATGGAAATTAAAAGCTCATGTCAATAATTAAATATGAATTAACATAAAACTCTTGATGATAGCATTTTATAATTAAATTAAAATCCTTGCAACCTCTTCACACGGACGGCGATCCAGTAAACTAATGAATACTACCGTACCGTATGAAAGGGCCGTAACAATTTGAAATTATAATAAGAAGCAAGAAGAATATTATAAGAAGAATTACGACTAGAGATGGCAACTATGGTCATCAAAGAAATTGGCGCAATTTCAAGCAAAAAAGGCCACAGCATAAAAAAATTGGCTCTCGAGCCAATGCCTTCGTCATTCAACCGGGTTTTGAACAACGATCAGTATAAACTCTTTATCTGGAGCTACCATCACTTCACTTTTCTTGCTGCGTATCCTTAGAAAGGTCAGGTCATTCGTAGGGTCTAGATCTCTTACTACAGCTTTCGCTTTGTCCACCAAGGAAGTCATAAGGCCTGCATATTGCACTGAAATATGGTTGTCCAACGTAGTCTTGATCGGTATACCTTCACCGTTCACCACTATGACTCCTGCTACTCCTTTGTGCAAAGCTAGCTTGCGAACTGTCTCTTCGGCCTCGTTTGCCATTTTTTTGGTGTAAAAACTAGACTTTTATGTCACAACAAATTCCTTCAAAAGTTTTAGTCCAGAAATAGCGACTGTTTATTACGGTATCCTATTTTTTGTGGCAATTCTATTGTCAAACGGCAAATTCGAATTACAAATTATCTTTGTTGTCGTCTAAATGGCCAGTAGGTACTTTTGAAACACCCGCGAAAGGAGGTTCGATTGAAACGTTTTATTATAACATCCGTTTTATTAAGGTTTTATCTGATGGAGCGTGTGCTCTATCGTTCAATAAAACTTTGATTAAGCCATTCCCAGGGGTCGTAAAATTTACGATTCATTTGTAATGTTGACACGCGTAGTTGCTGTGCCAACGAGTTCTGTTGCCATGATCCCTGACGCAGGCAGCAGGCAACAAGGGGTTCCCTACTTGACATCGAATAACAGTTGCTCGAAATCTTTAACTCGATAGTAAATGAAATCGATTTAATTATGAGAACGCGACAGTTCACTACCTCGATGCATCAAAATCTCGAATACTTAACTATCATCATGCGAATGAACAAAAATGACAACATTGACAGCGTTGGTAAACATTGTTGAAATTGTATTCATTAAACAAAATGGCGAGGTTAGTTCCGAATAAACTAAACCACCAAATACAAGCCGCAAGAGTTAACTTGAGACTTCGCTCGGATGACGTATGCGCGCGAACGCGATACTGAGGCGTCGATGGCGAGTCGCTCGAGTCTCAAGCTAACAGCTGCGGGTTGTATATTCTGGAAAGGTACCCAGACCAAAGAAGCCATGTAGCGCACGTGCGTATCCTCTGCGTGTAAAAGCAGCTAAGGAACTGCGCCTTGGTCCCGCGGCATGATGTTCAATTTGACCCCTAGAGCCTTTATTGAAAATTTTGGTCACCCTAAAATAACAAGAGACTGAATATTTAATAAATTATATATTTTTATTATTTTAAGTAATTTTTGTTCCTATTATTTAGGAAAACTATAAATCAAAATATTATTTGCAGATCATAGAATTTAAAAAAAAAAAAAAAAAATATGGCAGCCAGTAATGCTATAGTGACTATAACATAATATTTTATTATTCTTCTTAAGATAAATTAATTGGCAGTGATTGTACACTTATGTGATTTAAAAGCTTTTGGCTTCACTCTCACTAGAAATATTTTGGCCCTGTCGTTTCATATTTTCTACTTGCAAGTACAGAGGCATTCTCCCACTTCTGAGTTTAGCCCTTTTATGCACTTTTAGCTGATGTTTCATCATATGCTTTCTATAACCAAATGCTTTCCCACAAATGTTACAAACATGTTCCTTTATCCCCGCATGATCTACTTTATAGTGAAGTTCCAATTCCCGTTTAGTATAGAACCCTCGACCGCATGTTTCACATTTGAAATTATGCTCTCCCTTATGTCTCAACGCATGTATGTTTAAATTACTTTTATTTATAAATCTTGAAGGGCATTGTGTACATTGGTATGGTTTTTCTCCAGTGTGTGAGCGCATGTGCATTTTTAGGGATTCACTGAACCTTCCTTTGTACGGACAAAGAGAACATTTGAAGGGTAGTTTGTAGAAATGTGTCAGACGGTGACGGGTGAATTGTCCCTGCATTATGAAGTTTTTTCCACAAATATCACACATATACGAGGCCTTGTCTCTATGTAATGCTAAATGCTTTTTAAAATATAATTCTGCGTAAGCGTTGTTGCAGATAGGACATGTAATTTTCCTATTCTCATGTTCCTCAGTCATTCTATGATCACCATAGTCTTTGAATGTATCAAATGATATTTCACATTTTGTGCAATGGTATGTCCTCTTTTCACTAGTTTTGCTTTCTTCATATTCCCAGGAATTGTCGTCGTCCTCAGGGTAATTGAATGTATCATCAATACCATCAGTTAGCACATCTTCAGGAGGATGTTTAAGAATTTCATCAGACTGTTGTGCACTTTTCCTAAATTCTATGGCTCCTAGAAGAAGGTTGTTGCATGGCTCACATAAGTACTTGGGATACGGATCGTCTATTTTTACTTCTATGCCGGCAAATGTTTTGAACGATTCGGAAAGGTCTTCTGCTGTTTTGTTCCCGTGGATTGGTATACAACCTTCTTTAAGGCAAACCCTGCATACACTATCGTGGGTATGTTCTTTCTTTAAGCTGATTTTTCGTCCTGAGTTTTCGTCGAGCGAGATACTATCGCAGGCCGAGTCCTCCCCTGCGCTCGTACTTCTGCCATTCATCTGTTTGCAATGCAACATTTTTAACAGTAACATTGAAAGCGACATGTTGATGTTTGTTTTCAGCGATACGCTGATCTTGCAGTTGCGAGAAAATCAGTAGTCCCTTGCTTTCTTTTGATTTTGTTTTTCACAGCCACCGAGTTGTAGGAAGAAGCTGTCAAAATATCACTCAACTCAAACAAACAAAATACTGAATGTCAGTGTCACAGGTTCTAGCCATGTTCTAGCAATAAAACGCCGTAATTTTTTTGTAATCACTATTGATATTATATAAATAAACATTCGTAAATATTTTGTCAGAATTGTTCAATTCATATTTCGTGGAACGATTAAAATATTGTTTTACAAAACAATAATATAATGCGAGCTTACCCCTAAACGGAACGGAACGTTGTCTGTCAAAATTGTTCTAGTTTATGTCAGTTCATCAGTTGTCACCATAGATTATACAGTATAACTATATTGGTTAGTTGTCACTTGCCATTGTCACTGTGAAATTAAAGTAAACATGAGGTTTTCATAATTGATAGAATACTTCTTAATTAAACAGCTAATAAAGAAAACATCACTTGAAGTAGCTATTAATACGGAAGCCAGAAGTGTAAAACATGAACGCGATCAGGGTAAGGCACCTCCAACGTCAATAAACATTGAACTTGTCATAAGCCGAAATTTTACAATTACTAAGTAATTATGCTTGATTTTTAGGGTTTATGGCGTTCAGCGCCTATGGTACGCGGTGCCCTAGCATCTAACTACGCTATCCGACCTCTTTCGGCGGCCACAGTGGTTCCTATACAGAAGCCTATCGAGCCAGTCCCGTCGACGACTGTAGAACTAGACAAGTTATATAAACGAGTGGAGCTTGAGATGCGGGGCATCGACCCCGCGGTACTGCTTAGTTATACCTGGTTCTGTGTGGCGGCGGCCTCGCATTTGGGCATTGAAGTCACTAAGAGGTATGTTTTGAGGTTATTCTGTAGTCCTGAAGAATTTGTTTATTATATCCTTGCTTTATATAAAGAGCTGTCCTGTATTTCAAACAACTTAGCTGGAATGTAGTATAGTTACATACAATCTTCATTTTAGATATTTCTCATTTATTTTGCTGCAGTATCATCACCATGGTTTTCTAGTTGCAATAAAATAATTAATGTTTACCTTTAAATTACAGTTGGGCACTGCGAAAAGCAGAAAAAGAAAGGCACACCCTTCTCCGCTGCGTCCACATTTACAAGAAGCACAGAGTCCAATACGAAATAAGAACGTACTTCAGATTCATACATCTTCAGAGGCTTACGGGCTCTACATGTGACACATACTTAGAGTACATTCAGAGAAACCTTCCAGAAGGCTGCGCCTTAAAGGTTACAAAGGTCGAATGCCAGAAGCTCCCGGAACACATAACACCACCTACCAATGAATAAGATTAAGTTTGTATTGTAGAATTAGAATAAAATATGATATAGAATGCATTTAATTTTATTTAAATATTGTTAGAACTATAAAATTGAGCATTTGGGATGTTTGGAGTTCATTTATGTACACCTGCATAGATTTGGGTCCTATTTCATTAAAATACAGCCCAATCCAAACTTAATGGCGGCTCTGAAGTTACTTGCTGTGCAGTGCCTCACTTCTCACCCCGGCTGATAGGTGAATTTGTTACTGCACAGCAACTTGCATTATGTTCCGAGCCGCCATATAGTTTGAATTAGGCTGTACCTTAGAAAAGAGGATGGGTGACTAATCAATACAGGTGCATACAATATTGTAAAGTCTAACTGATTCCTAATAGTTCTTAAATTAGGGCCATATTTGAAATTGGACAAACTTTTTTTATCTAAAAGTAGGCACAGAAGAGTAACAGTGGAAGAATATTTTATTACTTAAATGCTTCTAAAAGTTCACAAGTTCAAAACATCTAAAGTCAACTTCATTAACATTTAAAAGTTATTCTTACATAAAAATAGGTAATTCAAAGGGTTGTGTTAACACATTATGACTAGGAGCCGTATTCCAGAACAGCATAAATCTTGATATAAAATTATATTTGAGTAGTATCTATTGATATCTATATATTTGACAATATAGTTAAAGTTGTGGGATACACCTGGATGAGTTACGCATGGAAATGGGAAGTATGGTGGTAGAAAGGGGAGGCGTAAACCCAGCAGTGGCTGATTCCGGGCTGAAATAATGATGAGTAGCTATGGAATCTCAGTGTGTATCAGAAAGATGCGGTCAAATTTAAGAGTGAACAAACTGAACAACTTTCTCTATTGGACCAATATCGTAATCAAGAAAAAATTAATCAGTAATAAAGTTTTCAATCAAGGTTCATGCTTGAGCATAGTCCTGGAACATCGGCATGAGCATGGGCACTCATTTTTTTATCAGTGGCAGACACATGCACACCTCACAAACATACAAGGAATTTTATTTACTATCTAATTTCATACAACATTGGTCTAAACATTTATCTTTAACCTTTTGAACGCCAGAGTATAAACGTACCGCCGTACCCCTGACGCCAGGCCACTTTTTTTGTCAAATGACCTTCATAACAATTAGGGATTCCAGTAATGATTTAAATTTTTTATTTCATAATATGGTGCGACGTGTATTTTTGTCATATATTTGTGACGTTGGCGTTCAGGGTAAGATTTCGTTTGTCACATATATGTGACAATGGCGTTCAAAAGGTTAATAACAGGTAAAGATTAGTACCCACCTATGGCTCATAAAAATGAAACTAAATGTAACTTTTGTTTAGATACTGAAAGCCATAGTTTTTTTCATATTACATTGAGGCGCATCCATACTAACATAGCTCATAACATAGCCTATGATAATAAAAGTACAACGTTTTGAAAACTACTTTCAAAGCCTTTACAGAGTAAAATTTTTAAGTTACAAGTTACACTTAAAACTCAGTCAAAATTTTGGCAATTCAGAGCGGATTTCACCAATGAAACTGAAAAGAACATCTAAACTGCATTCAAGAGCTGTCAGTGTCATCATTTTTATCTTATTAGTCCTTAATGCCCGCTGCTTGGCAAAGGTCTCTACTCTCCTTCCACCTCGCTCTGTCCAGAGCTGCCAAGGAGCAATCTTTCTCATTGAGCTAATCTCATTCAGTTTGATTGGTGCAATTAGCACTTAATATCTCTTTGGCAAAGTTGTGCTTACATTCTATTCATATTGCTGATGTTTACACACGGTAACAATGAAAAGTATAGCGAACGCTAACTCTAGAGCATGAAACATCAACATTACGGCACACCAAATGTATTCCAATCGGAGTATGTATGTCTGGTATATGAGGAAGTAGCATACACCTATAGCTGAAGGTATTGTCAGCATTACGGAGAAGAATACCGGCACTTCTGAAAAGGAAAAAAAACTATTTAGTTTTTTTATTTGCTGTAAAGGATTTTTTTTAAATCATGTAGGTATATATGAGGCTTATAAGAATCTTGTAAGGGAGGAATTATAATTCTATTAGTTTATTAATTTTATCTGGACCAGCTGGAAATGAGATCCCAAGTAAGACATTCAGGTCAGTTAGGACCAAGGGTTTTCAATAAAAATACTTACTTTTACTGGCTAAATTTCCCCTTCTTCCCAAGAATATACGAAGAAGTTCCACAAGACACAGCGCACTAAATATCCCGGCTTCGGTTAATAAAGCATTCTCAGGGTAAGAAACATTGATGGCTTTCAAAATGCCCATGGCCACTTCACACACGAAAAACATCCCAAGATAGAAACTGTTCAGGTATAAAAGTATCTCATAGGCTAAACTAGAATTAACATTAGTCACTTTGGACATTTTCCTGAAGGAATCAATGATTACGGCTGTTTTGTTTACTTTTGTTGACGTTAATACTTTTTTGTTTATTCGATCGACCGCTTAGACAACGGGTTACCGGTAACCGGATAAGCAAGTGACGTAGTGTAGACTGACGTACGGCAAACTGTCAGAATGTAACTTAGCATCCAATGAAAAGTTTGCGCGCGCATAATAATCGTATTGATTTCCGCGTTTCGAAATAGGTACTATTACAAATACGAAATAAAAATACGTTCTAATTAATAACTTTTTATGTAAATGTAAATGTTTTAGACGTATCGTATACGAAGTATAAAAAGAAAGAAAGATAAAAACGAAATAAAAAAACTCTTGATGAGATCTCAAGAAAAGCATTTTCAAATCAAATCAAAAACGATCATTAATATTCATTGAACACATTTCATTTGTTGTTAGGATAGTTAATTTATTTTTGTCTGTATCTCGTTTGTATCTACTTAGATACATAGAACCTATACACATTAAATCAAAACGAATCTACATTAGGTTAATTGATACCTATTCAAAGTGAAAAAATTAAAACGTAAAACTTCCTCATGCCAATCCTAGACTCCCATTCATTAGCGAATTCTTTCCCCGCTTCGTTTACGCACCTCATTGCGTGCGCGCACGGTTGAGTGCGTTCGTCCGTTACCCGTGTCCGTTACGCAACGAATGCAGTAAATGCACTATCAAACGTAAACGCTTACACGAAATCGGAAAGTTTACCGAGTAGGAAGAGTATTGAGGAAGTAAGACCAGTCCGATTTGTGGCTGCAGGTAATTTCTACTTGCACAAATGTAGTGTGAAGGTACTTTGCGATTTGTGGTATTGAGCTTGGTGGTGCTCGTTCAAATTCAAATTAAAAATATTTTATTTCACATAAACCTACATGGACACTTATGAAACCAGAAGCATTTTGAAGGATATTGCTAACCCATTGCTTCATATTGTTCGAAAAATGGGGCTACTCAACAACGTAAATAATGCAATTAATGTTGTTGAACTGTCAAAATGAAAGCCATTTGGCGCCGATTCCCTTGTTCACAAACTAAACCAAATTTAAGTTCGGAGATAAATATTAGTTTAGTCCTGTCAAATTAAGATACTCATAGCAATTTTAGATGTGATTAAAAACATGGCTACTAAAAATACCTACGTCAATTTACGTTAGGCGCTGACGGCTGACTAATTTGAACATCTTCTGTCCTGAAATAGAAAGAAAAAGATGTACTGAACTTACATTTAGTTTAGTTTGTGAACAAGGGAATCGGCGCCATATTATCTTCTTTCCTTTCATATAGGTGCAAATTTTTAGGAAAGGTTGGATCATTATCTTCACTTTTCCTGCTGCGGTGAAGTTACCTACCTGATGCATTAACGTAACTTGTTTTATCTGCATGTTCATAGTACCTCCGCCTAGATAAGGCATAGCCAGGTGGTAAGTTCAAATGAGAATAAAAGCTAATAAAGCTCCAACCGGCTAGGCTAGTTATGCACAGTGCATGTCTAGGGTAACCATGATGGAAAACAAAATAGGAGCATGTTCCTGACACCAGTACCAGTTATGATAAGAGATGAAAGATTTTATTTCTGTAAGTAGGTTTGCACAAACACTTTTACACGTCCAACTACTAATCCTAAACGCGAAAGTTTGTATGGATGGATGGATGTTTGTTACTCTTTCACGCCATGACTACGGAACGGATTTGGATGAAATTTGGCACACAGATTACCCAGAACCAGTATTAACACATGGATAGTGGTTAAATTTTGCAGTTAGTAGCAATGACGTATTATACATCATTGGTTAGTAGTTAAAATTTGCTGCCTATTAAATTGGCAGCCATTATGCCGTAATACATAATCATACCTTCTTTCGTTCGGAAGATATGACATGAGCAGCTGGGGTGCCGTCATTCCAGCTTACACATATTTATCGGTTTAATAACTCATACAGTAGGTATTAGCTTAGGGTACCAGAGATTTGAAAACTTTGCTTCCAATGACAGCTATTATGCCTTATTTCATAGAGGTAGGATTCCTTATTCAGAGCCTTATTTTTTGAGCTATAAGACATAATCATATCTTCTTCCGTTTGGAAGATATGACGTGAGCAGCTGGGGTGCCGTCAGTCCAGGTTACACACACGTTGCTGATCATAGTTTCAACATTTTTTACGTATTATCGTTCAGTTTTTTCCTTCCTTGTGCAGCTATTAATATGCCTTATTTTTCTGACTATAGTCCAAAACCCTAACCTCACTGGTTTTTCTGTACCTATTGAATGAGGAAGCTGGGGTGACGTCACTCCAGCTAACACACACTAAACGACTCATAATAACGAAGTTTTTGTGGCAGATATTATTAAGACTGGGAACTTTGATTGTAGCTAATGCCTTAAATATTGGCATAGGTAGAATTATTCTATCACATAGGTATGAGGAAGCTGATGGAGTTATACACACTGTTAAAAATGTTGTGTTGTTGAAAAATGTAAATAGCTTGTTTATAGCCCATCAATTATATTAACAATTCGACCGCTTTTTAAAGTCAAACGAACCGGAGCTGACAATTCTCATCCTAATATTCATGTTTTAATACAATGTTACCACTGTCCACCTTAGCATTAAAGTACAATTTTGCACCTGTCCTTTATCCGCGTACAATACTGGTATTCCTATTGGTAGAAAGTAAACGGCTTTCTGTATTTCTGCAATAAGCGAGGGAAACGCGATGCACCGATGCACCACACAATCACATCACTTCCGTTGAGGGCAGGCACTGGACGTCTCACGGACAGCCTGATTTAAAACCTCTTTCGACAACAAGTTTCTTTTTTTTCCCAAAATGAAGATAAAGCCAGTGTTGACGTTTTCAAAATTGGACCCAGAAACAGGTGATCTGTTAGATAGAATGTTTGACAAGAAGGATTGTATGTCGGAGATTAATCCGGGGAGGGTGATCCTGCCAGCTGATTACATGTCTATTGGGCAGGACATTTTGGATATGGAAGTCAAGGATACCGATGTCTGGATGTGCTCCTATCCTAGAACTGGTAAGTAATTTTTTTTTCATACCACTTGCTAAAAAAAGAGTCATTCTATGCCACAAAAAGCGAACATAACAATAGTCATTTTTAATCTGTTAAAAACAGGGAAAGAAAATTGTACTGAATTTCATTCATCCTTGGAGGAGAATGTGATTTAAATTTGGAATACTTACCGAAATTTATACTGAACTACATCTGTGTTTACACCATTGAGTTTGTATATAAAGCATTAATACATCTTTTTGAAAAAGGAATACGCATTTATTATGCAGTTATGATTATTAAATAAAAATACGAAAACCGACGAGGCCGTATGAGCTTGATGCC
The DNA here is from genome assembly GCA_949629185.1 of Apamea crenata. Taxonomy (NCBI): domain Eukaryota; kingdom Metazoa; phylum Arthropoda; class Insecta; order Lepidoptera; family Noctuidae; genus Apamea; species Apamea crenata. The sequence goes on from OX451375.1 coordinate 5,567,663, forward strand.
TTTGCTTTTCCGACAAAAAAAAATTAGTCTAGGAATTTGCCGCGTTTTTGTTTTCTTCAAATACATAAACGTTAAGTTTATTTTTTCGCAAACGGTACGAAAAGTAGAGTAGTTTCCTCGGTGATAAAGCTGTCTTAGTCTTGGGTGAACTTAAATCCCTCGCTACACTCAGGACTCGTCTTAAATCCCTCGCTTCGCTCGTAATTTAAGTGTTTAACTTCCTCGCTACGGTCGGGAGTAAACCACGAGTCCTTCGTTACGCTCGCGATTTAAATTGTCACCCGCGACAGAAGACACTGCTTTATCCCCTTGGTTAACGTTTACTATTTCTGTGCTACTTGCTTTGTAGGTTAGGTCTATCTATTAGGTTATAGGTACAGTTTGAAAGAAAAGAAAGAACATACGTTTATTTGCGTTAGACATGACGCATAAAAGGAACACAAACACAAAAAAAAAAATTATAACAAGTTACTCAAAGTTTATCGGACTTCGGGTTTTTGGGTAGGTACAGACGCCAGCAGGTCAAGTAACAATACAACTCTCTAAGTTAGAATTTACCTTATTTTAAGAATATTCAATAGTAATTTGGACTTAGAGAGTATTTATGATTTGGTGAGCAGTGGTGGCCGACTTTCCTGCTAATTTGTTGATTTAGAATTTGTAATTTTATCTTTTATATGTTTTTATCCGATATACTCGTATGTACTGTATAGCTGGTATATTGTGTGTCTTTTAGTCCGTGCTAAATAAAGGTATTTTCTTTCTTTCTATGAAAATTGTAATTTCGCAACCCTGGAGCAAATATGAGTTTATGGAAAAATAACTTTAATTACTACACAATAAAGTTCAGTTTACGATACAACTTCAAACATTTTTATAAATTTTTCAATAGTGCTAGACGTCACTCTAAAATCAATTTAATACCCATTAAAATAAAGTTGATATTTGTTTAACTTGAAATTACATCAATTTTAAAAATTCGTTTGAATAGATTGACTGTATAGTAATAGTTTTGACTGGTTTCCTTTCATGTTTAGGTTCTACATGGGCACAGGAAATGGTGTGGCTCATCGGACACGATTTAGATTACGAGGGCGCTAAATCACTCCAACAGGTAAGGTTTTTGAGCTTTTACTACTTTAAAATATAAAAACATCTTTTTTACTTACAACACTACAAAGGTCGGTTAAAAAGTCGAATCCATGATTTTATCAGCTGTTGTTTTATTCGACTGAAGTATTTACTCTAATTTTATTCTTGTAGAATTCAAAAACAGAGAGCTACTGAATAACACAGCAGAGAGTAGGGGCAGCTCAGTGTAGGTAGGTCGTAGGTTCGAACCCAGACAGGTGCTTTACTTTGTGTAAATTATTTTATCACCACTGCTCTCAAAACGGTGAAGGAAAACATCGTGAGGAAACTGTCATGTCCTAGGACCAAAAATTCGAAGACATGTGACATCTACCTGCACCGGGCCCGCGTGCTGGATTGGGGCCCACTCCCTCTCACAGAGAAGAGTTCTGTCCCCCGTAGTAGGAATATTATAGGCTAATTATGATGAATAACAGCTTACTGCTAGTGTTAACGTAACATCACGCCTGTTATGCCCAAAAGGGTTAAACAGAGGTGTAGGTACTCATAGTCATAGTACACCCACGTTACCTATTACCCCGTTCCCTATTACTTACATGAGTAAGTAATAGGGAATGAGGCAAATCAAAAATCAAACTCAAAATACATTGCCCAATTTGGAAATCGAACCCAGGACCTCACGCCCAGCAGTCGTGTCAGCGCCCACTAGAAAACAGTCACCCTGTGTGTGGCTTAACCCCCATTTATCATTTACTACATTATCAAAGAGCCTAAGTACCTACTCTGCAAAAATGAAAAATCTCACTGTGAAAACTCCCGTCAGCTTCATACAAATGGATACATGCTTTGCGAATTTGATCTTTATTAGTTACTATAATTGTCGCACTGACAGGTGTCAGGAACGCATTCTCTGGACGGCGGTATTGTAGATGAAGTGATGTTGAAGTGTGCTATCATTCCACCTGATGCTAGGGATTGACACTATTGACAGCTTGCTTCACGTAAGTTTTCACGGTGAGATATAAACAGAATACATCGGCAGGACATTGTGCATGGCCCTGTGGTCGCAACTAAGCTTTTGCCAGAGGCGTAGGCAGTGTCACTATCTACAGGGTGGCAGAAACACCGACGCGCAACCTGTTACCATGGATTCGGTACAATTATTATGAAAAGCACGAAACGCAAAAAATATCCGACGAAAATTTTCAACTTAAGGGAAAGTTGAAAATTTTCCACACATTTTGACCGCGTAGGTATTGCACTATTCTATGAAACAGCAGTTTTTTTTAATAACTGACGAATCATTCTTCGCTTGGGTGTCTAGAATCATGTGCTGAATTCATGGTTACAGTTCACGCGTTGATGGCTGGATCTGAGAATTCTGTCCCTGCCACCCTGTATTGTTAGCGTTGACTTTATATATACTAGTCATTAATTTCCTACTTCCAGATAAGATGCCCCCTAGTGGAGCTATCTTGCATCATGGTGGCAGGCCACTCGACCTGGCACAAGGAGTCGGTCCAGGGCACCTCCGTGGACCTGGTGAAGCACCGTCTGCCGTACCCTCGCTACATCCGCAGCCATCTGCCCTGGGATCTTCTGCCAGTTGATATTGAGAAGGATGATGGTTCTGCTAAGCCTAAGGTAAAATGTGATGCAACTATGAACTATTTGTACTTTCGCCAAAATCTATATCTGACCACCGTAAGGACTATTCCCGCTTGCAGCGCATATTACTAGTCGACCTAAAAAGGATCCTCTTTTGTTTTACTTACGGACGCAGCTGTGCTCATCATGTGCACGGGATTTGGTTTTCAAAATGTTCAGATATAGGTTTTGGCGATAGTACGTATTCCTATCATATCCATGTAAGGGCTGATTTTTCAATCAATTTTGACAGTTTCTTTTAGCTGGATTGGAATTATAGGTGGTTCTTACATAGTCTATTGTAGTCATAATGCAGCTTATTCAACAAATAACCTACTTCATCCTCAAAATATTGGTCCTCACTTCTTCCTTTTTTCCCTGCGCCATCGCCAGTTTCTGAGAGAGGCCTAAAACTAAGATTCATTCCCAGGTGATATACACGTCCCGCAACCCAAAGGACATGGTGGTATCGTACTACCACTACTGCACCCTGGTGCACGGACTTAAAGGGACCTTCGAGGAGTTCTGCGACATCTTCATGAAGGACCGCGCGCCTTTTGGACCAGTATGGAACCATATACTTGGTAAGTTCACTAGGAATTTAACATTTTTTTTAGCTAAGTGCTTACTCCTCATTGTCGATTTTCGCCCCAATATGTACCTACTACTTTAATCTGTCATGAACTCGCTCACTAGATTAAAATCAAGTTGGTCCTTTAAATTATAATTTTTTATAACATCACCTTTCTCTTTTACAATAAAACTTTTACTATCCAGGGTTCTGGAACCGCCGTCACGACCCAAATGTCCTCTTCATAAAATTCGAAGAGATGAAGCATGACCTCCCTTCCGTGGTCAGGAGAACTGCTCACTTCCTCAATAAAGAGCTCGGTGACACTCAAGTGGACAAACTATGCGACCATCTCTCCTTCCAAAACATGAAGACGAATCGAGCTGTCAACCTGGAAGCCATCTTGGAAAAGTCTTTCGGAGTGAGCTATTTGGAGTCCACAGACTTGAGGTTCATCAGGAAGGGGGAAATTGGGGACTGGAAGAATTACATGTCAGATGATTTGTCTCGAAGATTCGATGAGTGGGCTGAACAGCATTTGAAGGGAACCGAGCTAAGCTTTGAGTAAGATAACGGCAGTATGATTAATTTTGATTTTGTAGTTTCTATTGTATTTAAAGATATTATTTTAGCTTTGATTATGAAGAACAGTGCGAATAGGTGTTTAGTTATTATGTTTATAGCACTGTGTGACCTAACCCGTACTTAAGTCACGCTTATCTGTGACTACTAAGTCACACAGATAAGCATGACTTAGGTGCAGGTTTAGGTCACACAGTGCTATAAAATAGTATTCGATACGTAAAGTACTATTTTATGAGTACACTTTAATGTTTTTTCATGATGTTTTGAATATCTATTTCGTTTTCTTTCATAACATAACAAAAGAAAACAGTATTGTCTTTATGTAACGTGTGAATGTGTAGATTCCTGTTTTAATTGAAATTGTTGGCGTAACAATACTTCCGTCTAGATTTTCCTATTGTTACGTTTGCTCATGTAATTGTTGTTATTTACTTTTATATAAGTAACAATTGTTATTTAATTACGTGGTATTTTATATTTAACACTACCGTATGTAAAATAAAGAATTAAGTAACTTTCTTTAGTTTTTTTTCTTTTTGTTTTATTAGCCTATAGGTACTGTTCGAATGCTGAGCAAAGGCTTCCTCCAAGTCCTTCCAGGGATCCTTTTCCAGAGTCACCTCGATCCAACCTTTGCGGTACCCGTCTAGGTCGTCTCGTCACCTCTTCCTGGGGCCGGCCTCGGCGGCGCCGTCCGTCCTCGGGCACCGTATGGAGACTGGTTGTCTAGCAGTCACACCCATTTTAAATATTTCCTAATAACTTACGATATCACAATTTGGGAATAGGTATTTTTTACAGAGTACAAGTACCATTTTATGGTCAAAGGGTTGAAAAATGAAATAACCAAAGATTTTGGATGCTTTTTAATACCACAAAATTAAAGTGAGATTCACAAGGTTGGCAATTAAATCAAAATTTTAACTTTCAAGCACGTTTGTACAGAGTGTTACCTACATAAACAACAGGTAAAACTAATAAATAATACATCGACATTTTAAAAAAACATTACTCTCCTTTTGGACTCCGCTGCAGTCGGGTAAAAGTATAAAAAAATGTTTGTGACGACGTGACGATTATTCCGCCGAAAAGAAGGGACGTAAACGATACTAAATGTCAAAATGTATTTCATAATTCAAAATAATATTATGGAAGAATAAATAGATAGATCGAAGTTAACGACGACACCTAACTTTCCGCTCTGAGATTTGATTAGGAACCAACAATTTTTGACAAGGATTACCGTCAAGGTCAATTAAGGTAATCCGTTATTCCGTAGACTAAATATCCCGAGGGGCGTTTCACAAGCGGGTGATGAAAATTTAATTTATTATTCTTTACCTAGGACGTCTAGTTTTTGAGATATTTGCGAAAAACTCAAAAAGGGTATTCCAAGTTATCCATTTTAGGACGTACCATAACTTGTCAAATGAACTACAATAAAATAATTTCTTACTTGTGAATGTTCATTTAAACATTTTACCTAAGTATTACGTCATGATTTCTTATACAGTGTGGCGATTAGGTTATCACATCAATTGAAACCACGTATTCTACATAACGTATATTAAACATAGGTACACAATTAAAAGAATTAATAACAATTAACATTTTAGTCGTGGGACCTATTTTTCGTTTCAGTATTTACCTAACAACATTAAACTTAATTTGTGTTTACTTAGTAACAATACCTAACATAAAGTTGGTGTTGAATTCTTGATACCATTGCCTCGCGTGTCTAGTGACTTATTATTATCAAGGATGGTTTATTTCATGTCAATTTTTACGCTAATTACTTTATTTGTTCTTTTTCTTCTTTTAGTAAAATTTAAATTTTATTATTTTAACCACAGACTTATATTTTAACAGACTTTTAACAACTTGTAATGACCGCTGTATTATTTAATGTGATAACCTAATCGCCACTCTGTATATCATGTAGATCTAGATCATTATGACGTTGCGTATTTAGTTTTTTTTTCTACTTTTTGGACATTGTCCTTTTATCCGGTTTATTCGCAGCTTTTCCTCGTTCTTTCATTGTACCCATGCTTCATACAGGATATCTAATTAACCAGTGCATAAACTTTAACCATGAATTCAGCATATGATTCTAGAACCCCTAGCGTAGAACTTTTTCGCCGGTCATTAAAAAAGAAATAGGCTCTTTCATAGAAAAATGCAATAGAATAGAAAACTTTTATTTCAGACAGGAGTCCATAGGACGCACGCGAAACGGGTCCGTGGCTTAGGCCCCCAGTGGTCGAGGCACCTGTGGCCGACGCCCCCGATTCGATTATTTATTTTTTTGTGCTTTTTCACTTAGTACAGTAAATGAGAAAAGTTTTTCACCATAATAATTGTTCACTATTTTTAATTTTTGAAATTTTAAGTTTTATATTTGTTTAAGTTTTTACAGTTGATTATTTTTATGCATACAAAATTTCTAAACATTTTACATGTAAAGAATCTGTTAGGTACTCTACGAGTGCTATTGAAACTGATATAATTTGGTAAAATTATTCTCATTTGCTTAAGGTTTCTAATTTTAAGACTGATTATTAAATATCACTATCTTATTTTATTAAATTTGAGACTGATTATTATAATTAAGTTAAATGATTCTCTTGATTATAGGTGATGAAAACTGTGATTTATACATATACAATTTTTTTACTAGATTTCTTATTGAGATAAATAAATAAATAATGAAAAATAACTACGACTTTCAGTTTTCAAAACACACATCCAATATAAAAACATTTCTATGTTATAAATATAATATAATTATGATTTAATGTTATACATATACTTACAATCAATATACATTTATTATTTTTGTAAAACATTTTTGTGCCTGACAGTACATTTGATCAAAAATTGCTTTGAATTAAATTAATCGAATCGGGGGCGTCGGCCACAGGTGCCTCGACCACTGGGGGCCTAAGCCACGGACCCCGCGAAACGCGGTAACGCGAAACGCGTAGGTCGCTGTATGCCCGCTGAGTGAAGTTTACCCACAGGCTGCACGTGTAGAAGGACTAAAGTAAAAAAAAGACAGTAAACTTGGAATAGTGTAACTTTACCTGGTTTCGTACATCGCGCACAAACCTGCTGGCCAGCATGTTACAACCACAGACTAAGTCTGTGGTTACAACGGACAGCCAGCGACCTACGTTCCCTTTCAATGTCGCAATTGTTGTTCAGATCTTCAGTGACCCAGTGGCCCAGAAACTTAAATACCGCAATACCTACGCGGTCAAAATGTACGGCAATTTTTTTTTTATTATGCGATGAAAAATTTGCTCTGCCATACTTTCAGAATCATGTACTGAATTCATGGTGTACAATGCTAGACAGCTAGACTGAGGTAAAAACAGTGCTCTGGAAAATGAAGTAGGATTGAATAGGGTTGGACCAAATTGTATCGACATAATAAGTAGAAGGTATTATAATAAAATAATATGTCTGTCCTTAACATTCGTTTTAAAGAACTTATGGTTGAAAGTATAAAAGTCGCATTATTAAAGCTTTTATTTAAACTTCACATTCTTAAAATAACAAAAAAAAACATAATGTAAAAAAAAAATACAAAAAAATAATATAAAGAACATGTAAGTTAGGTACAACATGGATAATCTCAAAAGGACTAGATACGATAAATATTAATTTAATTGACTCACAACACTTAGCTACGCGGTGCATTTCAGCTATACAACTATTGTTGATAATTTAACATATTATCTATGTACCTACCTACTAAAGTCTATTCAAATTGATGTTATTTCAAGTTAAACAAATATCAACTTCATTTTAATGGTTATTAAGTTGATTTCAGAGTGACTAGCACTATTGAAAAAGTTATAAAAATGTTTGAAGTTGTCGCGTAAACTGAACTTTAGTGTGTAGGAATTAAATTTATTTTTCTATAAACTCATATTTGTTTGCATTTTCGGCAAATAAATCTTTTTCTTTCTAAATTTGTTACGGCCGCGAATCATATTTTAATCAACGTACAACTTAGTACTGACCAGCAAATTTGCAAAAAACGTAAGAAAATTTGAATTTCGCGGGCTACCTTGGAGCATCCACCTTAAGTTTTCACTGTGGTCTTTTTACAGCGCTACGGCATAGCTATTCACAACCAATCGATACGCTTCCGTACCGTGACGAACATCAATTGTAAATGTTATCGTAGGAGTCCTCTAAGCTCAGCTCACAAATCCAAAACCCGAGAATGTCGTCAGTTTACATCAAATAGACGACCGCTATTTTCCCGACAGCTGTCTGGCTGTCGGGGTCATGGCAAATCAGGTTATCGAAATGTGTTTGAACGGATGGTTGTGAATAGCTATGCAGGACAAAACTAGGAAGCGTAACGCACTTAAAATATAAATATTTAATATTTATTTATTTTTGATTATAATATTTTTTAAGTTACGTACCTACCTTTTATTTAAAAATTAAATGGGAGACTTCGGTTCGTATAGTACTTACCTAGTACGTAGGTACAATAGATTTCATTATAGAAAAAACTTTTATGTATTTTTTAAACTTAAAAACTACATTGATCGTGACTCCTGTAAGTTCCTTAGATACAGGATTAATATTATTACAAATATTCAATAAATTGTGCCTAGTGAGGGCGTAGCAAGGACTTTAAGTACATATTTGCAAAAGGTAGAAATTTTCTTTTGATGCGATGACATGATTAGGTATTTTAGTCTTGGCAAATTATTAACAGCGAGTCGTATACAATTTTTAGGTAACAAATTACACATATCATTTCAGTCACATATTAAATGTCAAAAACGCTTGCTGCTATTATTGGAGAAGAATAATAAAACCGTGGTCTTATGCTACGGGTTTATTTACCTAGAAAAACAGTGACCGCCGATATAGCGTCTGCAATTTACCGCTGAATAACGTCACTGAACCATTGTCTATAAAAGTAAGTTGGTATGTTTTCCTAGAGAGCGCTTTTGACACCGTAATGTCAAACCGCTGCCCAAAGATTTAAATCGCTAGATTTGCCCTTATTGTACTTACTGTCAAAGTGTCCATACTGAGCTCACACATTATTATAATTATAGTGTTTCCATGATACCTAATCAAGTCAAAATCACTGCGTCATTGTGTGTCAAAACGAAACCGAAACGCGACTATCTTTTGACGCGGTAGCGCGTATCTAACAATTTAAATCTTTGCCGCTGTCATTATTTTCATGACAGCCCTCACTGCGGCCGCTGTGTGCGGTAACCGCTTTTCTTGAGACATTTAATAAAGATGAAGGTGGTGACCTGGTTGCTACGCCCTTTAAATTCTAAAAAAGACGATCCGATAAGACCTTTTGAAGTTACTAAGTAACATTCTATCTACAATAAAGGTACAATAAAAATATCGTCTTTGCGTGTACAAGAAAATATATTCTATAATTAATACGTTTATGGTAAATTATCTATGTTTCTCTTACTCCAAAACCGCCGTCAAACAGCGTCAAATATTTTGATATTTTTTCAAATATTTTATTATGTTTAGTTTCTATTGTCATCTTGTAAAGCTCGTAACTTGATTTTTTTTTCTTTCGTAACAATAATCTTTGGAATTATTTTTGGGATGTATTCGTCTGAGATCTATTAAATACTAAAAAAAGTTATATATTTTTAACGATAAGAATGTTCCACCAATATTTAAGCTCTTATAAATATTTTTTATTTTTGATACAAAACATGGTGGAGAAAATTTTAATTTGCACGAATTAAAGATTTTATCTGCTACTTACAAAAGTAATTAAGTACAATCATAATAACTATATCTTCTACAACTATTTGTATGATTTCATAATATAAAACTGTTTATGGACTAGAGTGAATTTGTAAATAGGTTTTCAAAACGATACATTAGGCCGAGATAATTTATAGATTATTCTGTTAAAATACTGATATTAACAATTCTGATTTTGATATTATAGGTACACTAGAAACCCGTTTTACCCTCACTCGACAACATGGATATGCAATGTTATTAAATACGAAGATCGAATTACAATTATGAATGTGTAACATATCATAATAACTATTCTGAGATTCATGAAAAAGTATTTAATCCTGTACTTAATAATAATGTAATAAATAACAACAAACACGATTTAGAAACTGCTCAAAAAGACACTGAAGAATATAATGCTAATATGACAAATTGTGCATTTATTTATGAGAGGGCAAAACAGGTGACTTAAAACTATTTAAACTTTAAATAAGATGACAACTAGAATTATTTTTATGTCTTACATGAGGGTTTCCGAAAGCGCCACAGCACTGATGGTGGTTCACATTCTTCGTGTGATGATGACCATGAGGATGGACATTCCCTTGTTGCAGCTGTTGCTTCTCTTTATTAGAAAAATCTCTGGGGACTTGTTTGTGTACTGAGCAAGTTTTGTTGTGTCCGGGAGCTATTCGCGCTTTGAATCTACCAACTTTGCCGGGTTTTGGATTGCTCTCAATAGATTCTTGGGTACATAGATGTGGTACTTGGCTCATGTCATTGTGGGCATCTTGGTATTCGGTGTCTGTTTCTGAGGAAGATAAGCATGTTTTAACATCAAGTATAACTTTTGGGCTTTTAGCGTTAAAGATTTGTCTGATTTTAAACTGTACAATGTAGATCCAATGAAAGGGTATCATCAAGTCCCTGCAAATTTTATTAGTTTTTTCACATGTGGTAACAGAAACACACAATTCCAGGTTTTAACATTTAGTGTAAGAATTGGTACTTGTTGAACCGTATACTTAACAATATTTTCGAAGAAAAGGGTTTTGATGATTCGTTAAAAATAGTTTGCTTAAATAGATGATATGATGTTTCACAAAAAAATGATTGGTGTTCAGTGTGTAATCTAGGTACCTCCCTTATACCATCAAATCTTTCTTACTGATCATTACCTGCTTACCTATTTCATCCCCACAATGCTTGGCTGTAATTGAAGATGCGATCTCAGGTCTGAGCGTAGAGTAGGAATCTCCTATAGCTGGCGGAGCCGACCGAGCGGGCGAGATCCGCGCGACGCACTGTTGGATTAGCGTGAAGCACCCAAACGTTAGCCGTGGGCTAGTTAACGATATCTAGAACATTTCAGCGGTCATACTAACTGATCTTCAATTCGGCTGGGCGAAAAATTTAGCAAGATTTTTAAACCCTCCACCAAATTCTTTGTGATCCACCACCGAAATGTTTTAGCAATTTCAGGTGTCAAGCAGTTCAGAGTAGCCATATTTAAAGATTTTTAGTGGAAGCGAACAATATTGTGTGTTTCCATGCACGTGCACCCCAAAATATGATTAAGTATAAATTGGTGGCAACTGAACTTCATTATTATTTATACGATTTATTTAGTTTTATTGTTTTTTCATTACTTTATAACTATAAAAAGTCAGTATGACTCACAGTGTCAATTATATTGTCAGTATCTCGGTCTTTGGGTTGTGGCGCAGTCCCAACTCTGCAAGGGGACGTCGAACTGTAACTAAGAAATATCTTGATTTTACAACATGGCTGCCAGGCAATTAAAATAGTCTAGCATTGTGAAAAAGATTAGTAAAAACAGTCAAAACAAAATGACAAGGTATCCTCAATCAACATAAACACTCACAATTTTTTCACATCTGACAGAAGCAACTCAACTGCAACCTTATTATAACGAGAATAAAGATTATTGTGATTTCGATAGCGATGCAAAGTTAGAGGTAAGATAACTGTGAAAGGACTGTACTTAATGATTTCCCGAAAACTGACAGTGATTGTAATTACCAGATTGACGAATTCAGGCTGTCTATGGTTGTAGCTGTCGCTGTTCTTTGTGGTTCCACGGATTCAGCGTCTGTCCACATCCCAGCTACACTGGTTGAATTTGATCTTGATTCTATAAAATGAAAGGAAGATCATGTTTTTATTATTCCAATGATTATTTTTGATATTTTCGTTTAAAATGTTGTATAACTCACCTCGATCCCTTTCCGTCCTATTAGGTGAATTAGCTATACTCCTCCTGGCTACATCTTGAAAAGTGACAGGAGAATACATCCGTCTCTCTTCTACCGGTGACGTCATCGTCGTTGTCGGTGCGTTCGAAATTTGGGAACTCCTCACAACCGTTGTATTTTGTACCGTCATCAAAGTCCCTGAAGTAATCACTAGAGAGTTCGGACCTGAGTTGACGGCATTCGGGAGATGGTTGTCAGCACTCTGGATCCTTCCAGAATTTTGCGCTTCTTTATTATTCATTTGTTGTGCTGAATGTTCTGCAATACTGTCTCTGACATCAGCAGCTCTTTCCCATTCTAGTTCCGTGCCGGGGGTCAGTTGTGGTGATATGACTTTTGTTAGGGATGGTCTTGACTCGCGACCTTCCAGCCAGTATGTTTTCATTGCACCTGCAACGGTTTGTTTTGACTTATGAGAAACATTGCACATTTGAAGATGATCATTCATAATGTTTACTTGCGTATATTCGTACATAATTTGCGAAAATGCCGAATTATCGAAAAAGTGATATGGTGATTTAGCGGATTCCCAATGATTTCATTTTACACTTCTGACATGATTCTAGAGATGATGACGATGATTCTTGAGTGATTGGAGATCCTACTATTTCTCATCAATAGAGTCGCCAATCAAAGAATTTCTCTCTTTTAGATGGTCCAACTCCAAAACAAACTATTTATATCCTTACCTTTTCCTTTGACCTGTATCTCTCCTCTCTCAGTCACCATATATGACGGTGACAGTAGTTCCTGTGTCGTCTGCGAGATATGTATCCTCATGGCTTCTGAAGTAGACTCCATTCTTGAAGCAGTGTTGACTGAGTCTCCAAAGAGACAGTACCGAGGCATCTTGAGGCCGACGATACCTGCCACCACTGCCCCAGAGTGAACTCCCACTCGTATTGAAAGATGGGATCCTGAAAGTATTAAATGAAACTTCTTACTTGGACTTAGTAATTGTGTTGTGTGGTAGGATTGTATACAGAGTGGCGATTAGGTTATCACATTAAACAGTACAGCGGTCATTACAAGATGTTAAAATTCTGTTAAAATAATAAAATTTAAATTTTACTAAAAATAGAAAACAAAACAAATAAAATAATTAGCGTAAAAAATGTCATGAAATAAACCATCCTTGATAATAAGTCACTAGACACGCGTGAGGCAATGGTATCAAGAATTCAACACAAACTTTATGTTATTGTAATTATGTAAACACAAATTAAGTTTAATGTTGTTAGGTAAATACTGAAACGAAAAATGGTCCCACGACTAAAATGCTAATTGTTATTAATTCTTTTAATTGTGTATGTTTAATATACGGTATGTATAATACGTGGTTTCAATTCATGTGATAACCTAATCGCCACACTGTATATGGATATAATTTAAGCAGATTTTTTTTAAATCAGACATTTCTGGCACGACTAGCAAACTATCTTTAGCTAGCTAACTCTTTATCAACTGTTAATATTAAGCTAATAAATGAAATGTACTATTAGTTAGTTATGTGTTAGTTAATATTTCTCTTTGAATTATCTTTGATATTCATGATGGTTTAGCTGTTGGTGTTGTACCTTAATACATGAAATTAGTGGTAGTTTTTAGTCACAGAGAGCGTCAAGAGTCAATAGACTCCATAGATCTTGATTTTGTTGACCTTGATATATTAATATTTGTTATGATTGTGGATAATGGGAATTTCTATTTAATTTTGTTCTTGCTCTTGACTATAACCAACTTATCTCTGCTCATAGTATTAGTGTAGATCGGTAAAACATGAACAGTAGGTTTCATTTAGCAGTAGCTTTTGGCGCGGCTTCGCCCGCATTGAGGTCGAAAATTATCCCATAGGAACATACTACCGGGATAAAGATATAGTAAGTACGTCTTAACGCAAGCCATGGTTTACCTATGTGCCAAATTTCATTAAAATCCGTTCAGCTGTTATGGCGTGAAAAGGTATCAGACAGACAGAGTTACTTTCACATTTATAATATCAAAGTATGTAGGTACGTATTTACCTGTGCTAGGATCTTTCAAGTCGGTGATAGCGTCGACCATATCAAGTGCCATGTCACAGACCTTCTCAGCATGATTGTCTTCCTTCTCTGGCGCCCCGGACACCACCATGTAGGCATCGCCTATTGTTTCTACCTGGAATTGACAGACAGATATAATTATATATAATAAGATTTTATTAGAGGGGGTTATAATAACATCCACGGTTCGGGAGAACTCGCTTTGATACATCGATTTGATGAGTCTGTGTTCTTAAGTTTATTTTTGATGAAATCAGACGGGTTTAAAAACTTTGTTTTACTTTGATAAAATGGCCAATAAGTCTTGAGCAAGGGTGGTGATCAATGAATGTGCCCACTGTGGCAACAATTTCATTCGCCCATCTCACCTCCAGCCTCCAGCGATCGACACCTCGACTTCCAGTTCTTGGACGTTGCTCGGTCACTGCCTTACTCCAGTCAGTTATGTTGACGTTATTCTATGAATGCTGAAGTCAACATACCTTATAAACCCGGTTCCTCTCAGTCAGCGTATCAAAGATGGAGTACATAGCGTTGAGCATGGAGACTACCTCCATGGGAGTGATGCGGGAACAGATCTCCGTGAAGGTCACCACGTCGGAGAACAGGATCGAGACGCTGTTGAACATCTGCGGTTGTATAAGGAAGGCAGTGGTGAGTTATATGCAAGAAATACAAAAGATGACAAGTACATACAGCAAAAAAGTCACATCTCAAAGGTAAATTGAGAGCAGTCGTGGCTCAGAGGTAACGGCCCGGAGATGATGGTCGTGGGTTCAAACCCAGGCAGGCGCTTTACTTCGTGTAAATAATTTCATCACCGCTGCTCTCAAAACGGTGAAGAAAAACATCGTGAGGAAACCGGCATGTCCTGCAGAACCAAAAATTCTAACATCGACCTCTACCAACTAGCACTGGGCCCGCGTGGAAGATTACTGCCCACTCCCTCTCGAAAAGAGGAGAACTGTGTCCCAGCAGTGGACACAGTGCTCCTCTCTTCGATGGCTGATTATGCTAAAGGTAAATTGGATCGAGGCTCACTATTTCAATTTGGAGTAGAGTATGGTAAGTTTCCGAAATTATCTTTAGAAAGTTGCTAATATAGATATTGATGTTAAAACAGAAGTAGAAACTGAGAATGTTTATAGGAATACATATGATGAGAATCTTATGCATAAACGTTGCCGTTGCAAAATAAAACTCACTGTTACAATTGGCAGCAGAAAATAGTAATCATTTTCATATTAATTATGATGACGATTGACGAGTAGTAATAGTAAACCTTATTTTAAAAAGACAAAAATAATCAAGATAACTATGTAAAAGTTTTTTGAATACTTAGATACCCTATCCTAAAATTCGGTGCGAAGACCCAGGGGTACCAGGCGGGACGAACTTGACGCCTTTATGACGGATTGGTCCGTATTGGCTCAGGATATTCGAGTTAAGTGGAAAAAGGAAAGGAATTCCTTTGCCCTGCATTGGGACAATACAGGCCGATATTTTTATTTTATTATTTGTAATGCCCTGATAATGGCCTGATGCCCTGATAATTAGAAAACGAACACTAGTTAATGCTTAAAACCAAAACCAAATATTTAAAAATTTAAACCGTCTAATCCCATAAACGAGTAAACCTCATAACCATTGTTATAATGAACAAAACTTATCGTTCATCTCATCTGAGTGCCAGTCGGCACGGATTCATGTTTGTGCGGGGTGTGGCTAGCGAGACAGTAGATAATAAGGGTAAGCAGAGAGCGAGCTCGGTTTACTGAACCGTCACTAACTCGTGAAATGATTTTCACATTCCGGGTCATAAGCTTTGTGGTTGCGGTAGTCGTTTCGTCTGTTAAAATCAGTTTGTAGTTTATTTTGGCACGATGTTCTCCATGATCTTAAGCTAAAACTGAATGGAATTGAAAATGAACACACATGAAACACACACACACATGAATGAACTGAATGGATAAATAAATAAATAAAACTTATTTCAGTCTTGCTTGAGTGAATCTTGCTGTAAATTAACAAATGACTATACTATCTAGTCTTATACTAAAAACTGTAGAATTAGGCCCTGTATACACACGTTTTTCTTGCCGTAAAAAACTGAGATTTATTCGCCGTGTATAGGCAGAGGGTCGTCAGTGTTGTTTGGATTACTACGGAAGCTTGTTGACAGCTTTTATACGCCGTAAAGAAACCGTGCCGTGTACGAATTAGTTTTGTATTAAATATAAGTTCAATTTTGCATCACAAATAGTAAAGTACCGGAACCAAAAATTATTTGTAACAACTCAACTGTATTACTATATTCTTATTTTATTTGTTATTATACGAGTATAATATACATATTCTATGCAGATATTTTTTTTTCTATTCTATTCTAGTCTTGAAATACACACACAGGTACGACGACATCATCATCATCTACCTAGCCTTTTCCCAACTATGTTGGGGTCAGCTTCCAGTCTATCCGGATGCAGCTGAATACCAGTA
This sequence comes from Apamea crenata, assembly GCA_949629185.1. Lineage (NCBI taxonomy): Eukaryota > Metazoa > Arthropoda > Insecta > Lepidoptera > Noctuidae > Apamea > Apamea crenata. Next base: position 5,584,141 of record OX451375.1, read on the forward strand.
TTTTACATGGAGCGACTGCCTATCTGACCTCCACAACTCAGTTACTGGGTAACACGATAACCCTTGGTAAGACTGGTTGTCAGACTTTCAGGCTACTGACGACCCCTAAGGTATGGAGGGTTCTTGGTATGTGAAGTTGGTCACCCATCCACGAACTAACCGCGGCAAGCGTAGCTTAACCTGATCGATCGACCCGTGCGGCTGTTATTACTTAGCCACAAGCCCCTCACTGGTACCGTACATAGATACGACGACCATAATATTAAAAAGGAAACGAGGAAATAAACTTACACATTTTTTGCACGCTTGAAAAATGATATGCCGTTAGATTTCAATCATTAATAATCCTATCGTGCCGAGTGCCGACGTGCAACACACTGGTAGAAAAATAACTGTGTAACGATATTTAGTTATAGCACAGTTTATATTTTTCAATTTAATTGCATCAAGCTTTTTGGAATTTGACAGTCATAAAATCTACTTCATTTTTGGTTAGTCGATGTCCTTGCCATGGTGGCAAGGACATCGACGCGCAACCAGTTACCATGAAATCGCTGTCCCAAACATTTGACCGCGTAGATATTGCACTTTTGTAAGAAATAGTAGATGGGCTTTTTCATCTGGAATTTATTAATAAATGATAAATGATTTTATTTTGTAATTAGGTTTGTATAAACACTTTTACACGTCAATCATATTTTAAAACTAGATGAGGTCGGCGTTTCCTATCTGACTACTCTGAGAAGAAAGGCCGAAACAAACTCAGAGGTCACAGTCTCTTTTAAAGTCCAGACATAATCTTGGTCAGATCATATGAAGACCATGCAGGTCGATGTCTGAGATGGTCTTTTGAGGAAAGAACCACACAGATTGAGAGGACCTGTCCAGTCAGTGCACGCATTTGTCAGAAATCAGTGCAGCTCAACTCAAAACTTAAGGAGCTCGACGATTCGACGAACAATAGCAGTCCGGGGTTTGGATTTGTGGACGACAAAAGCCTTGCGCCCTATTACACGGAACTTAAACATAACTGGCGAAAAGTGGATGCACTATAGGATGGCGAAAAGTTCATGAAATATAGGATGGCGAAAAGTGGATGCACTATAGGATGGCGAAAAGTGGATGCACTATAGGATGGCGAAAAGTGGATGCACTATAGAAAATTTGGAAAATACGGGGGTTATGTTATGTACAAAGAATTGGTTATTCTGATAGTGTACAAAGTAAGTACGGGAAGCGTGACTTGTCAATACGGTAGACAAGCATTGAGTTATAGTAATATTATTTATACAGATCATTTAGATGTTACGCGTCAGAATAACAATGGGGTTTGGGAAACAGGACCTAACGTCATCATCATCATCTACCTAGCCTTTTCCCAACTACGTTGGGGTCAGCGTCCAATCTAACCGCATGCAGCTAGATACCAGTATTCTACATGGAGCGACTGACTATTCAGATAGTCAGTTACTGGGTAATACGATATCGACATCCCTTTGGTAATACTAGTTGTCAGACTTTCGGGCTACTGAAGACCCGTAACGACTATCAAAGATCCACGAATGACAGCCTGAAACAGGAACTATCGTATTTGGGGGAAAATAGTCGACGATTCCAGGAAAATTTGGCACAAATATTTACCCAAACTTTTCCTATTAGGAAAAATTATTTGAGCACGTACTTTTACTTGAGTTAACTTGAGCACTGTTTAAGAGTGTTCGCAGACGGCATTCAATCGGTGGCCGATTTTTTGTAGGAGTTAAATGAAACAGTAGAGATCTAAGTACAGACGCCAGCAGGTCAAGCTACCCGAAACTGTCAATTTTCCCAATCAACCTTGAACCTTAATGCTTTATTGATAAAGTTGAAAATCTATTGAAGAAATTTGACAGATTGTAGTAGCTTGATGTGCTGGCGTCTGTATACCAACGCACATGTCGTACAAACGTAGGACCTACATAAGAACTAGTAATAGTAAAGCTGAAGAGTTTTTTTGAAAGCGCTAATCTCTGGAACTCCCATTCGGATTTGAAAAATTCTTTTTTTTCATTTGATAGCCCATTTTTGAGGAAGGCTTTAGGCTATTTATCAGCACGCTAGGACTCTTAAGAGCTGAAAGAAAGTAAAATTCAGGAAAAACGCTAAGTGAAAACAAAGTAACAGCACGAGCAGGTGATGCGATGCTACGCGGTGGGTCGGGGGAATTTCACACGGATGAAGTCGCGGGCCGAAGCTAGTACTAATAATAAAGCTGAAGAGTTTGTTAAATTGAACGTGCTGATCACTGGAACTAACAGTCGGGTTTGACAAAAACATCATTTAACATTACGCTAAAACCATCACGCGGACAAGGTCGCGAGCAGAAGCTAGTGTAGCTATCATCATCTTTACATCATCAGCCTATAGCAGTCCACTGCTGGCTTTAACCCTTTCCTAGTGTAGCTATATGGCATGGCAACGCAATTAACCGAAAATATCAAAGCACTCACTGAATTTGCATCAGAAATGAGTTCTTTTTGCAATCGTGTTATTTTTCATAGCTCTTGAGTGGATGCAAATCCCAAAGGTCGCGGAAGCTTTACTGAAATGATCCCAGTTCGGATTTAGTGATCGATCGCCTCTTGCTTCACTGCTAAGCCTCTGATCTTTCCTATATTGGTTTAATGTTTACTCAAGGGACTGTGGACGTATGTTTGTAGATTGGGGATAGTTTGTTTGGGACTGTTCATTTATTACGTAACACTATTTTAACCAATTTCTGAACCCCCTCCCCCCTATGTAAGAAAAACTTTGAATCTAACGTAAGATCAGTTATCCACCAAAATTGCAAAGAAAACGTAGCAATTTTTTTTTAAACTTAAAATGTTTGCTTACTTTTGTGATCATACGTAAGAATGTTCGAGACCCCTCCCACCCCCATGTAAAAAAGAAATAAGACTTGTTGGGACCCCCCAATTGTCTTACGTAATAAATGAACAGCCCCTTTTGATGAATTTAACAGATGCAGTAGCAAAATGTAATTGAGAACATGTGTCTATGTTAGAGGGTTTGGTTTCCGCACTTAGTCCTTCAAGTAGACCATAGTGCGTGGGACATGGCGGCCGTCGGTGGTATTTCAACCAGCCAGACGCGGTCGCAGCCCAATATTTTGGGGGGAGTTACCAAGTAGTAAGTTAGTAACTTAAGCTAGTGAGCTAGTGATCACATCTCCTGGCCTGTTAAGAACATTTGTGTAAGATCTGGGTGTCTCGAGAATTTATGTTCTAAACACACATAAGGACATGCCTCAGTGTTGAATTGGATATTTCACAAGTGTCCATAACACTAAGTAAAATATGTGCGAGTATAATCATAGATATCGTTAGGTACCTACCTACTAGGTTCCAACTAGTTTAACCTGTTGAAAATTATTTGACCACGTCTTACCCTTTCCCTTAATCATAGCATGCTGTATTTGTGCTTGCTATCACCAGCCTTAGCTATCTGTCTGCATAGGCTAAATTCATTGCATTGATAGTTGACTATCTGAGTTACGTTACTCACCTCACACGTGTCTATGGGGTTCTCTCCATTCCTCAGCCTATCAGCAACTTGTTTCGGTATCATCTGGTACAGCAGCTCGTCAGTCCTCTTCATCTCCTCGTCCAGCTTCCTCATTGATTCCTCTAGCTTTTTACTCTTCTGTTGTTCTTGATCTAAGGCTAGCTTCAGCTCCACTGATTGCTGGGTTCCAGCTAACATTAGATCTCTGTAACATCGGGAGTATGTTTTAAAACCAGTAAAGAACTTTTGGATCAAGTGACACTTTATTATTTCATACTTCGTGTTGTGAAGTTGCGTCATTCGTGGAAAGGTGCGTGTATGTTGTAATATACTTAGTAGATATGATCTTATTTATTTATTTGTTTAATGCACAATGTACACAACCATAGTTACACGCTAGGTTTAAACTTATTTTTTATATGCTCTTTTATGTTTGTTTTCACATTTTATAATGGTGATTGATTGAATCAAGAATTGCGTTGGCTTCGAGGATAGTGAAAGCGTTAAATGTTTGTATAGTTAGGCCCACTTGCACCACAAATCACCAAATGAATTGAACGTATTGAAAACATCATTCTCTCTTGGTTATCATCATTTCAGCCGAAAGACGTCCACTTCTGGATACGCGGTCACCGCTCTAGAATCTTTCAGCCTCAACGGACATCTGTTCTGCGAGCAATGTGCCCTGCCTACTGCCACTTAAGTTTGGCAATTCTTCTGTTTTAAATTCGTTTAGCGCTAAATGCGTTTAGTGATTTGATTGGTGCAAGTGCGCCCTAAAGTAAATACACAAATAATAATTTACCTGCTGAAGTCATGCATAGACAGATCGTTGATGTAAAGCCCAGTGGACACAAGAGCAGCCAGGTCAGGCATCACAGGAGTACCCAGGTACATCATCATCCGCCAGTTGTCCATGTAGATCATTTGACCTGGATGACGACAAATATATAAGAACGTACAAGCATGATGGAGAACAAGATGAAAGAACAAGGATGATGGAGAGGGAATGGAATATTCTACATGACTGTGATGGTGAAAGAACAAAACTGAAGGTCTTTAAGACTTTTTTTGCGAATTGTATAAAAATAATTGATATGCACCGTGTTCCGGACGATATACATAAACTTGGACCAGATGTTCAGACCATGGGAATAAGCACTTTTCATTAGGGACACATTAATGAATTCTTATTTTTTGTTAATTTTCTAAATACCTTGACGTGAATCACCCGATATGCATGCCTCTTTATCCGAATTATTTGATATGTTTATCATTTTAATTGCATTAAGCGGCAACATAGGCTAAATTAAGACCCTTTCTTACTGCTTAGCTCAATTAGATTTCATTAAATGAAATTACAAATATCTTTGTAACGAAGCCTTTTAAGTACTTTCCTTTGTTAGATTTGATTTGTAAAAGATATAGAAGCGCTTGCCAAAGGTTTTGGATAACGTGATGAACACGGTGTATAATCAAAAGGGAGAAGAAATTTAATACTTATAACAGCGATGGTGGAGAGGAAAGATATATATCAACAAAATACCACACCAATATTGATATATTCTAAAAATATACAGCTGAGAAGTTTCGGATAAGTAGGTACGAGTACTTCAAGTTTATTCTTATACAAATCTTGTAAAAGTATCATTTATAATTCAGTGCGAGAAGTACACGATGTGGATTTGCGTAAACCCTCTTCGAGTATCTAAATATTTGTCGAAAAAGATTGGGGTCTAAACATAGATTTCGATAATCACATTGAAAGGTTTCTGAAGCAACAAAAATCTTGAAAAAGGTAACTCAGAAAGTGATAAATAGAAGATAGATAGGTTTACAGGGTGGATTTATGAGATGGGGTAATAAGGGCAGGAAAATGGTCTTAGGACACTGTCCCTAACTTTTTCAGACTGTATTTTTTTTCAATATCTGTGAATGCAGATTAAAATGTTTCAAAACGTTAAGGACAGTCTCCTACGATAATTTTCCTGTAGCTACAACAGCTAAGGTTCCTACCCTTACTGCCCCGTCTCAAAAATCCACCCAGCACCCTAATTGCGTAACACACAATCAATCATTTTGAAGGATATTGCTAATCCATTGCTTCATATGTTCGAAAAATTTGTCTGCTCAACAACGTAAATAACGCAATGAATGTTGTTGAACTGTCAAAATGAAAGTCATTTCTACTGATAATATGTTACGCAATTACCCCGCTGTATAGAAGTGCTTTCTAAACATCAAAATTAATCTATAGAAGGTTATAGTGAATAATTATGGTAAAAGATTCCAAATTATTTGGTGCTCCACTCATCTATAAAGATAGTCTTGTATTTACAGTATTGATTGCATTTAAAATAATGGTGCCATATTGAATAATTATACGGTCTAGAGTGCCCAGGCTACATTGTTTACAGCCGAGTTTGTGCTTTTGGTCTCCTCTACCTTTAAGATGTAAATTAATAACGTCAGGCAAACGTCTTCCGTCATACGCAAAGCGCTTCTTTGGTTGCATGCCTGGAAAATTTTATCAAATGTCATCGTTAAAAGTACTAAACTAGTTTCAAGTTTCTGACTAACTGACGGCAATCCGTGAACAATACCAATAAACTAGAGTACGTGCACTGCGGTAAAAAATCGCTTGGCCATTTTTTGCTTGAAAAGTAAGTATTTTGCGTTTGCGATTTTATTTCGCATGGACATGCGATAAAAAAATCACTTCGCAGTCGTGCTTAGCGTCAAAGTGTTCGTAGGTTTAAATGAGAAAAAAAAATTGTAAAAGTTTCCCGGAATTTTTTTACTTTTTTCTATGAAGTTTTTGTTTGGACAGCACGTCTGTCAGGTGAGCTAGTTTGAAATAAATGCTTTGTGTTTTAGTAGGTACATAGAAGTTTTTGAGTAATTTTGCGTTAATTCATCAGCATCTTTGATCATTTTGCATTTGATGTCAGCTTATACTGGTTATGTATAGCTTGATGTGTAGCCGTGCGTACCTACCGGTACCGACGCCAGGACATCAAGCTACCCGAAACTGTCAAATTTTCCCAATCAACCTTGAACGTTAATACTTTAGCGCTAAAGTTGAAAATCTATTAAAGAAAGATGTGCTGGCGTCTGTACCTAAATTATTTTTATTAGAAAACCGGCCATCTGTTAAAAAGAAAATATTTTTCTCACATCTGTGTGAAATAATACAATTAATACAGCCATCATTATTATAATTAAATTAACTTGATGAATAAGTTTCTTGTTGTTTTCGCGTAGGTAATTTATTTTCTAATTGAGTTTCTGTTAAAGTTATAACTAGTAGGCGGCGTCCAAGTGAAACGAGATATTGTGGTTATCATGGAAAGCGCGAGGAAACTCTAACTTTATCATTTCCCTGCTGACGAATGAAATTATGAACTAGGATTGATTGTATAAATAGATATCATCCATCCATCCTCACAAACTTTCGCGTTTATAATATTAGTAGGAAGTAGGATTAATATTTAAGTATATTATATTTTGCATTATTTTTGATTTTTACGGCTATGGGTTACAAGCGTTTGCTCTCTATATTGCAAATAAGCGCTTGAAGAGGAGTAGCGTCAACGTCAGCATGTAACACAACACGCACACACTTCCGACTTCGCCATTGTCTCGGACGGTACCGAGAGCTCCTACTGCGCTTACACATACATTCACAGCGTCTTTGTAAACTTGGTAAGCACAAGTAAAGCGCGCGTCGCCTCGTGAGATTAGAACTACTGTAAGTGAAAAGTTTATTAGCTTGGTGATTTTTGTAACGACTTTCATGTTACTCGTACGTAGGTATAGGATAGCTAGGTAAACTCATCTGCCTAGCCTTTTCCCAACTATGTTGGGGTCAGCTTCCAGTCTAACCGTATGCTGACTTCCACAACCCAGTTACTGGGAAACCCCTTGGTAAGACTGGTTGTCAGACGTTCGGGCTTCTGACGTCCCGTAACGACTGTCAGATCCACGAGTGACAGCCGAGAACAACGGCTTAACGTGCTTTCCGAGGCACGGAGGGACCTTTGGTATGTAAAGGTGGTCACCCATCCACGGACCAACCGCGGCAAGCGTAGCTTAACCTGATCGATCGACCCAGATCGATCAGGTTAAGCTACGCTTGCCGCTGTGCGGCTGTTATTACTTAGCCACAAGCCCCTCCGTCATTTTAGTCTAGCAAATTGAAAATCAGAGTTTAGATAGAGCTGTCCGCACATCGTAGTGGTCGGAGCCAGATTACTGGATTACGGCAAAACTAAAACTAAGACTTCATAAATAATGATTAGGTACTCCTTGCTGAACAAAGATACCCTCAACTGAAATTGAATTTTGTTTCATGGAGCATAAAGTTGAAAGTTTCTTTGGCAGAACCTTAGTCTATCAAAACGCTTAGTTTTCGGTTGGTTTCAACGTTAGCTGTCTCAAGAGAACCCGTAGTTCTAGAGAGCAGCTAATTTTAGCTTGTTGATGTATGGCATCAGTTTTCATTTATTTTACAAGTGAGTGTTGTTTGTATGTTTGAGTGTGTGTTGCAAGTTTGTTTTCTTGTGAATTACGAAGCAAATAATTTAGAGTAAGGTCGTGAACCTGCTTTTCTTTTATGTTTTATTGTATTACTAGCAACGCCCCATGGTTTCACCCGCATATGTTTCGATCCCGTGGGAATATTGGGATAAAAAGTATCCTGTCTGCTAATCCTGGTTATAAACTATCTTATAAATTTCATCCAAATCCGTGTAGTTGTTTTTGCGTGAAAGGGTAACTAACATCCATCCATCCATCCATAAAAAACATTCGCGTTTATAATATTTAGTAGGATAGTAGCGTAAAATATGTACAGTCGAGTCTGTTTCTTGTAAGTTACCTTCGCTAGTTTCGCAGATTCTGTCCTGTATCAAGTCAGGACACATAATACCTTGCAGCACATAGGTTCCGAAATAGCATACTTAGGTGGTGTACACCTACCTCCTTCTGCGAAGAAGTAATGCTTGCGAAGGAGGAGGCGGAGCGTGTGACGGAGAGGCAATCTCTGCGCCCTCATGGCCCTAGTTGCAGCAGGAGACGCCCTGGACGGGAATCAACAGCCGACTCCCGGCCACCGCAGGCGCGGGCTTACGGGCGGCGAGCAATGGGCAGCTCGCCGCCCGGTAAGGACCAGGCCCGGGTCGACGGCGCGTTGTGTTCCACGCGCGCCTCAAAGAGATGTCAGCACGAACTGACGGGGTCCGCTAGGGCCGGTGCCTGCCAGGGCCGCGGGTTGTTCGAAAGAGATACCGTGGCCCGTGGCACAGGCAACTGAAGGAACACGGGTGGGTTTTAATGAGTAAAAGTCTGACACGCCCTTCCGCTCAGCCCAGAGCGGGAAAGGTCATTTGATGATTTCCCACCCAAAAAAAAAAAAAAAAGTGCTGTACGTACACCTTTGACTAATATCTAGCTGATATTAACCAAAAACCTATTTAATGGACTGGCCATTTTATGAGTGCGGCCATTGAGAGATTGCGTTCCTGACACCTGTCAGAGCGACAATTCTAGTAGTAATAAACATCAAATTCGTAAAACACCTATCCGTTTTTATGAAACTGACATACTGTGTCAAAAAAGTCTCTCGTCGGCCGCTCTGAAAATCAAATCTATTTTCAACTGTCAGTGTGACAGCAAAGAATAATAGACCTCACGGCGACGAACGCCTTTTTATTATGACAGTAGGTATAACAGACAGCCGATGCCTTGCCTAATTTGAAAAGACTTGAAAATGTAACATCTGGGATACAAAGTCGCGGTGACAGTCCATCGAAGTTAAATTCAATTAGGAAGCTGTGACACGGATTGATGTGGGTTAGACTCCGGTTCGTTCGATTTTGATGAGTTTTAGGGAACAATGGTTACCAGGTCATGGTTTGATATGTAGCTAATATATTGTAGGCAGGAGATATATTTTAGGGGATGCTACACACATGTTTGGGTGGTACGATTCGGGAAAGGCCGGGGGGCAAAATTGAATATACTTATACAGGGTGTAAACAGTTATTAAAAAAATAATTTGCTTTTCCATACAACATTTTGATTGCGTAGGTCACTTTTCCAACAAACAGATGATTTTTTTTTTGATAACTAACAAAAAAATTCTACGCTACAGTTTATATATATATATATGTCGGAGGAAGCTATGAGTCGGGTTGATTATTGTTTGCATGTATAACGTACAATATTACCTACTTGTTTACATTGTAATTACTTTTAAAATTCTTAGTTTAATTTAATTTGATTTGTTAAATGTTTCTATAATTTAAAAACCTTATTAATCTAGTAATAGTTATGAATATTGTAAGTCACGTAACGACCAATCAGAGTCGGAGGAAGCTATGAGTCGGGTTGATGATTGTTTGCATGTATAACGTACAATATTACTTGTTTACATTGTATTACTTTTAAAATTCCTAGTTTAATTTAATTTGATTTGTTAAATGTTTCTATAATTTAAAAACCTTATTAATCTAGTAAAAGTTATGAATATTGTAATTCACGTAACGACCAATCAGAGCAGAGCGCGCGCCTCGAGTGGGGTCGAGGCGCCATCTTTTAATTTAGGAAGGTGGACAGTGTTTTTCGGACATATTTCCTTTTTGAGGTGATAGCGACGGATCGAGTTGGATCGTTGAGCTGAGAGTGTAAAAGTAAAGTAAGATCGGTGCCTCGAACCTGCTGCTCGGTATTAACAGTTAACTATTGTCTCGACGTTATTGTGAAGTGACGAATTATTGTTTAATCTTAATTAAAATAGTGTGAAGCAGAGATAATTGTGTTTTGTGCTCGCATTTTACCCTGATGACGCCCACTAAGCCCGCAACCACTGATGACGATGTCGCCGAGAACAATGCTTCTCCGACATATATATATATATATATATCCCTGGACATTTCACACAGCACCATTTGTCCCAAGCTAAGCAACCTAATGCTTGTGTTATGGTAACAAGATGGCTGATAAACTACTTATATACATTTTTTTTTTTTTTTTTGTAAATACATACATATTATAGATAGAAAAACACCCAGACTCGGAACAAATACATGCAGGTCATACAAATATTTGTTCCGTGCGGGAATCGAACCCGCGACACGCAGCGCAGCAGTCAATCGCTTAACCACTGCGCCAACCGTGCCGTCAAAGTTTAGAAACACGTGCTGAATTCGTGGTTACAGTTTGCGCTTCGATGTCCCTGCCTGTATATTTTGCAGCCTGGCTCTGTCGAATCATGCCGACCAGTACCCTAATTGCGTAACACACTGTCGCAATCTGAATAATTTTGAAGGATATACGAGTAGCTAATTCATTGCTTCATACATTCAAAAAAATTGTCTTCTCAACAACGTAAATAACGCAATGAATGTTGATGAACTGTCAAAATGAAAGCCATTGTTAGTGTGTTACGCAATTACCCCGCCGAATAATGTGTGTAGCACACCTAAGACATAATATTCCCCCAATACGTGGTTTTCAAACCATAATATCAGCAAATTAATAAACAGTGGAGTAAGTAGGGGAAAGTGGGGGAATTGAGAACGGCGGGTAATTGGGAATAGCTAGGTAAGTAATACTTTCCCCCGCACTACACCGCTCCGCACCCGTTCAACTGTCGCGTACGCACTGAGGGGGGCTAGACGCGTCTGTTGAACGGGTGCGGAGCGGTGTAGTGCGGGGGAAAGTATTACTACAACTTACTATTCCCAATTACCCGCCGTTCTCAATTACCCCACTGTCCCCTAAGTATTGTCAGTTTAAGCTGTGGCGATATCGATTTACCGATTTACCACTGGATACCACATCACTAGTGCACACAACTGGCAACACCAGCGGTGCGATTCTGTAACCATCTCACCGTAAAAACTTAGGTGAAGTGAGCGTGGAGTGAGCTGTCATTCCTAACTAATGCTAGGGATTGACACTATTGACAGCTCACTCTCTTGCTCACTTCACCTAACTTTTTACGGTGAGATTTTTACAGAATCGATCGGCAGTTCGCCACCTAACGGAGCCGCACGCGGACGGAGTACTTCATACGGTATTGATAATTAATTTAATGAATAGAGAGTTGAAGGTGATACGGACGTTTTATTTATACCGTCACCCTCCTCAAAACCATATAAATTATTTCTTATATCTATAGTTTAAACGGTAGAACTAAATAATTTATAATTAAATAAACTTTTATTCATTAAAATAATCCCACAGTGAATGATCAAGTGGCAAACATAATATCTAAATAGATAACGCTTTTCTCTGCTAAAAGACGCTCTGCTAAAAGAGGTCCAGATGGGCAATTCTTGTAATTTTAAGAACGATATCAATCTTAATCTGTCAAAAATACCTCTAATTTCCATACATTTTTGATAAGTATATAAGTACATTGATTGTCGCTGAAATTAATGAGATTGCGACTAGATTTTGAACGTTTTTAATTACGGGAATTGCCCTTCAGGTATCTACATTCTTATGTTCAGACAGCTGCATTAATGGGTAAGTACCCAAGTCTCTCGCAATAAAAATACCTGAGGAAAAGGGTTATCCAGTTAATTCAGCCGTTCGTACCTTCTTTTGTATTTTCTACATAATTCTGCCTTAGAAAGTCTTCGCCCATCGCTTTTTATCTACGTAATGCCAAATATTTCGTTCGAGACGTATAAATTGACGCCTCCATTTTTAAATAATTATTAAAGAAATATCAACTTTATGACATAACAAATTAAGTTGATTTCAGACCTACTTTTGAAGAAGGTTATCAAAAAATTTAACGTTGAGCCAAATTGAACTTTATGTGTAGGTATTTATGGTTAGTTTTCCAAAAACATATATTCGTTTACATCTTTGGAAACTTAATTGCAAACCTACTATATTTACGTATTTTCATCCATTTCTCTTACCTTTAAGCCGAAGGTTCTTATCGGTGGCCGCTTCGGTCTCGTCAGACAGTCGCACCAGCTCGTTGCGTTTGTCAGGAGCCTTCTCATGCATCACAGCCTCCACTGTCACCAGCTCGAAGATATTGTTCGTGCGGTTTAGGATCTGAAGAATAGAAATACCTTCCTATGTAGAAATAAGCGAGAAGTTGGGTGGAAATCCATTGTTACCTAGGATATACAAGGCTTATGAAAATTCTCTCAAATTTTCCTCACGACTTAAAACTTCGACATTAAAATTTGTCCCTTACAAAATGTCGATGTCGTGAGGAAAATTTTGAGTAGGTAGGTGAAGAATAGGTACAGGATGCCCTCTGTGAAAGATAATTTAGCTAGGATGAGGGTTAATCTGAAAGGTATTGATATGACGGCTGATCTGAAGGCCAGTTCCCGTAATTAAAAATGTCAGTCAAAATCTTAGTCGCAATCTCATCTCAGCGACAATCAATGTCAAAAACTTGTCAAAAATGTAGGGAAATTAAGAGTTATTTTTGACAGATTGAGACAGACTGTGAACGTTCTTTAAATTAAGTAGGTACAAGAATTGCCCCTCATATAGAGATGTATGAAGACACGTTACGCTTCGCAGACTCCAAATAAATTGGGATTAGATGGATGATGATTTATCCGATTAAAATAAGTATCTTTTTATTTTTAACATTCTTATAAAGTCCGTAATCTATTCAATCATGAACATATATACTGACATCTCCATAGATTTGTCACGAATTGCGGAACACACAATCAATCACAATCTGAATCATTTTGAAGGATATTGCTAATACATTACTGTATATTTATGTTCGTAATATCTGTCAGCTCAACAACGTACCTAACTCAACACTACTGATAGTGTGTAACACAGACTTACTCGTACATAAGTTTTGTGGTGTGTAACGTAATTCGTAGTCGGATATAGTTGAAGTTTAGAAAGAAACCGAAATGTTTTCGAATGAAATTTGATTGGATAAATAAACTGTTTGTTTTCTATTATTTGAATTAAATTTTATTCGAAAACATCCATCGGTTTCTTACTGAACTTCAACTAGTATATCTGACGAGTTGACGACCCTGGTTACCTACTTATCTCCTTTTGTGACCGTAGATAAAATAATATAGTAGGTACACATTTTAGTTATTGAACTTACGGTCTGAAACTTGAAGGCTATGAGCGGCCGCACCAGGTCAAACCAGTTGGTAATTTTCTTTCCTACCAAATCTGGTAATATTACCATCAAAGAGTTACCAATACTTCTCACTACCATATCCGATCTGGAATAAATAAATAATTTTAATCATTGTTTCTCTCGACATAGTTTACTTGCCTACATAGAAACATAATCTACTTAATACTTAAATCTAAGCACTCTTGACATTGTAATTAAAATAATTATGTACGCGCCATTTTCACCTTTTTTTTTGGATGGGAATTAAAGTAACAGCGTTTAATTTTTTCCTGAGTTAAGTTTTGTACTAGACCAAAGAGGTCGTAAATAAAAATATAAACTCATGAAAAATAACTTACCCGAACACAATACAAAAGGGGAATATTTCAAACAGCACGGACGCACTGATTGGCAGATGTTTTTCTTCTCTGGTCATCGCTAAAGAAGCTAGCGTGAAGGCCCGATTGTCGAATGTGAGTTGAAAAGTTACATGTACTGTATCGAATAGTAATTCCTCCCGCAATAACTCTATTCGCATCTCTTTGTGATAGAAATGACGGGCTACCTGGAAGAAAACATTGGCATTATTGGAAACCAGAAAATAATAATTGCAAATAAGTGGAAGTTCTGCGTATAGCGCCATCTAGTGACAACGTGGAGAAGCGAGCAAGTCCTACAGTTGTTACACCTGCTCAATAGATGGCGTCATAAAGGTCGAGTTGTGAGTTGTGCTAAGATTGTACGAATTCATTAATATTAATGAAATCGAGCGTGAAATTTCTATTATTTCGAATAAAATGTGCTAATAAATAGAAATGAATCACCGAAATGTATGTACGCGCATAACTTCGGATCGACTGCACTTTATTGGACTTATCAGACTCGATATGGAAGAAAATGGCGGATTTAGAGAAAACAAATAAACAACTTTAATTAGAACATGAAGAGAAAAAAAATTACATAATGGTTTTCAACCAGCGATGACAGAGATAAAAAAAGCACATCAAATTGACGGCTAAAAAAGAAATAAAAAAGTTTGTAGCAACAAGTTCTTAGAGTTGCGTCGCTTACATGCACCGAATTAGATAATTCTTTTTTTTTTGTTTGTTATTGTCAGGACAAGGTATAGAAGAAAATTAAATCGAAATCGGGATCGAAACTTATGCGGGTGAAACTGCGGGGCGCAGCTAGTGAATTGAATATTTCTCATGGTTACATTTGTTCTATGGGAACTTGATCCATAATTTTAACAAGTAACTCAACCGGGGGCGTAGCTCAGATGGTAGAGCGCTCGCTTAGCATGCGAGAGGTACCGGGATCGATACCCGGCGCCTCCAAATAACATCTTTTGGTCTCTTTGATATTGGTTTAACTTTTTTAATATTTTTCTATAATTTTGACAATAAAATATGATAATTTGAAGAGAAACTTTTAACTGTTATCATGGCATGAGTTTATTATGTATGCGACCAAAAGTATGTATACACTCGGCTTTATTCAAAAGCGATTTACTCTTTTATTTTTTAATGAAATTTTATGTTGTTACGAACATAGCATTTTCGAACCCATAGGTTTATGTAATGTATCGTATTTTAACGTTGCATTCGTTATTTCACGAAAAAATCGTAATTGAAAGTTGCCAAGTGTTAACATATTGGTGCTCGTGACTGTATGTTATCATGATTGATAATAACTCACCTCTCTTATTTGCCCCATGGCGTAGTAAACAAATCCTCTTCTTTTAGATCGGTAGTGTAGTGTCAATCCTTGCCTGGTCTCATTCTCACATATAAAGCTGGGGGCCCTCATTCTCGGGTAACTGAATTTCAAATACTCGTGAAGATTGTCCAATCCGTTGAGGAAATCTCTCATGTGTCTGCCGAGTACTGATAAAACTCTGTCGTAGCCATACTGGGACACGAATCCAACGAAATATACCCCCATTTGGTCCATGAATTCACGTTCTGTTATTCCTAATACCTGTGAACAAAATAATAAAACGCCTGAGAAAAGTTATTAGCAAAATTGTAATTATGCGTTGTAGCTGGTCTGACAGGAGTAAATAATTAAGAGTAGGTACAGTCATGGGCATAAATATCGAACAGTTATGCAAAACTCAAAAGCGTTTTGTTCGTGAAACGAAACATATGAAACTTTAAGAAAATATCTATTTCTTTTCTTTTATAAAATACATTATGGTTTTGTGCTTCCTCATCCAGCGGATTCCTGCGGCCTTCACAGGGTCATCGGTCCATCACAGACCGGAAACCAGTCGAAGTGGTGGTTAATAATATAATAATAATATCCCTGGACATTTCACACAGCACCATTTGTCCCAAGCTAAGCAACCTAATGCTTGTGTAATGGTAACAAGATGGCTGATAAACTACTTATATACATTTTTTTTTTGTAAATATGTACATACATATTATAGATAGAAAAACACCCAGACTTTGTTATATTTGTTTATTTTTTTATGTTTTAATATTGCTTGAATAATTTATTTTTTGGATTCAATTGGACTTCATCATTTTTGTGAGTATCAATAATTTGCATCATTCATATGCTTGTGAACAATGAAAGTTCAATAGTATCAGACAAAAAACCTGGCTTACAATTTCGACAAAGTTATCACCGGGGATGTAACTCAGTGGTAGAGTGTCTGCTTCGCATGCTGAAAGTCCTGGGTTCAAATCCCAGCATCTCCAAATTCTTTTTGTCGTGTCGTTTTTCTTTTTTTTAAATTCTGTTAGTGATAAAGGTTTTTAATTAATATGTTATTGAATATTGAGTACTATTATTGCTTTTTTTTCTCATCGTAACGGAGAAGTAACATATTTTACGTTTTTTTGGGCATTAATCATTACATTACATTACTTGTAAGAGAATTTACGATAGTTTAGAATCACAACAATAATTATTATTTCGATTGATACCTATGTACTTCATGCATGAACTTCTAACACCACGGGATGTAATTTTTGTATGGTATGCGGCATCCAATAAAATAGGTATCAACAGATTTAAAACATCGGAATATTTTTTTATTTTATTAAATAGCAATTTTTTATTTAATAAATAGTATAAAAAACAAGATGGAATAAAAGGAAAAAAACAAAAAGAATTCGTGGCCCATGAGGGGATCGAACCCGCGACCTTCGCGTTATTAGCACGACGCTCTAACCAACTGAGCTAATGGGCCGTTGTGTGAGATGTCGAAATAGCTAAGTAGTTTCTGTAGACATCTTCCTCCATACATTATAATAAAATAAAATTAATGTTATCAACACGGAATGATTTTGCTTAGCTGTCCATTACTCTATATATTATGCATGTAATGGTTCGGACTACGTAGTTGTTAGTCTTCAGTGGACGATTCCATACATAATTAGGAATCAATCATTGTTATTGGACTATATTTATCTCTATGCATGAGCAATGTGTCATTATCATTAGACACATTGCTCATGCATAGAGATAAATTAGGTATTAACATAGGTACCTAATTATATAGCCATTTATATCCTTGATAATTGCAAATCTATTTATCCCACGATATTTTCATGGACGTAAAATATCGCGCACAGGATTTTCAACTCTCGGTGTTGAGCAGAGCGTTGAAAATTCAGTGCGTGAAAAAAATCACCGCGGTTAAAATGGACCCGTGTGTATTGGGCTTACAGGAAGCACAGATTGTTCGCCGTGTCTGGTTTACCGGTAGTCGAACCGTCGGCGTCGCGTCCGCGTCGGTCGCTCGAGCCCAGTCAGTCCTTCGCACACTCTCTTGGCGCCCAACGCCTGACTGCGATAAGTTCGCGGATGAATGGAAGAAGATTTTGTCAATATGTCTGGAGTAATGGAGTATGGTGAGATGAGCGTATGACTGTGTCGAGTATTTGTATACTTTTTGTTATTGTAGGTACTTTACTAATGTGTTTGTGTCCTTGCCTAATGTAATTGGCGTTGGACGAATTATGTAAAAAAAAAAAAAAATCTAGATACTGTGCACATCATAGTTATTTTTTCTTTAGTCCTGTAATCTTGTTCATTGGCAGATCTGACAGCTGGTAGGTATTTTGATCAATACACTGTGTTATTATGTAGGCACAATCAGTGGCGTGCATTGCATAAAGGTACCAGTTATAAGTAGTGCCTACCTCGATAAATCACCATAAATAAGCCTGTCAAATACATTTTAGTGTGTGTGCCCCGCAAAGAAACTCACAAAATTATCATAACTAACAAAAAACAAAATCTTCATACAAACACGCGCGGCATTAGGCAGTCGCCAGACGGCCTACTCGGCTCCCGTACTATTCGCACCATAGATATAGGTTATATATGTTTTTTTATATTTCTATGATTCGCACATTGTCATTGGTCTTTACTCGTTCAAGTTAATACGAATAAATTAAATTCCTGCCTACCTATTCTGAAAACCAATGCACGCCACTGGGTACAATGGTTTCATGTTCTCAAACCCCTACACCGTAGGTGTAACCTACCACCTACTTAATACCTGAAGGCCAATTCTCGTAATTTAAAACGTTAAAAATCTAGTCGCAGTCTCATCTCGGCGACAAACAAATGTCAAAAACTGGTCAAAATGTAGGGAATTATAGGTATTTTTGACCGATTGAGACTAAGATCACAGACTGTGAACGTTCTTAAAATTACGAGAATTGCCCCTTGATGTCGCCATTCATTTATGTGGCATGTATTGTGTAGGTACATCTTTTGTTAGAGATCCTACAGCAATAAATAAAATAATTAGAAAATATTTCTATTTATATTTCATCGCCTAGCCTTTTCCCAACTATGTCGGAGTCAGCTTCCAGTCTAACCGGATTCAGCTGAGTACCAGTATTTTTATTAAATAAAAAAATAAAAATTGTTTATAGTCCAGGTAATATAGTAAGCATACATAATCAGCCTATAATGTTCCCACTGCTGGGACACAAGCCTCCTCTCTTCGAGAGGGAGTGGGCTGTAATCCACCACGCGGGCCCAGTGCGAGTTGGTAGATGTCGCATGTCTTCGAATTTTTGGTTCTAGGACATGCCGGTTTCCTCACGATGTTTTCCATCACCGTTTTGAGAGTAGTAAGCATGTTCACTGGTTAAGCAAGTTGATACGAAATGAGTAGCTTAAAATATTACCTACAGCTAGGTTACAAAGCCCCGACAGTTGAGTCTGTATCTTGGGGCTCGGGTACGAATTTCAGAGTGGATACTAGAGAGGTGATTTTAAATGGTATATATCTGGCATTATCTGGTATATTTGTGTACCTATGTGTGATGTGTGTGTGTGTGCTTTTAATTAATTGTAGCAAAGACAAGTCGAGTAATATGTAACATGTATGTACATAAGTAGGTACATACATTGGTATGTAGTTATGTAAGTCCCTTTGTATCAGTCGTCGAGGGAAATCTAAGAAGATTGTACCTACCTAGGGACCTAGTGTGTGTGAGTTCATCTTTGAGAACATTGCATGACAGACTACGTTCAAAGCGACAGTAGGTGTAGGTACTTACCTTTCTACTTTATGAATATCTAATGGAGGCGACATACTGATTATTAATAACTACCTTAGGTCCGCGATTTCGTCCGCGTGTTTCATGTTCTCCCGACCTACCTCTTTGAAGTGAAAACTTCTTTAGCAGCGTTGTGCACTTTTGTTGTGATGGGTAAAAAATGTAAAATTCGCGTCAGGACACGTGACCTGATCGAAAATTCGTAAGACGGAGGAAGAGTAGACCGTATTCCAAAATATCAAAAATTCACAACGTTAATATTCAAGTTTACACTTCTGCCGGCACTCCCGGAGTGCAACCCGTTTTTTTTTCTTTTTGCTCGACGCCTGGAGGTTCTAGCGTGTGTTAAATAGCCATTCTTCCTCAAGAATTGGGATATCAAACGTAAGATTAGCGCGTTCACACAAACAAACTCTTATAGGATCACTTTGTTGTCCGTCTGTCTGTCAAGACCCTTTTTCTCAGGAACGCGTGGAGGTATCAAGCTGGAATTTATATCAAATACTCAAGTCTACTGACTCTTAGAGCTGTGAAAAAATAAAACTTGTAAGTCAACGCAATCAAAAGATACAGCCGTTTATGCCGCAAATTTTCGACACTCGCAAGGGAATCAAAACCTACAGGGTACTTCCCGTGAACTCAGAATCTTGAAATTTGGTACGAAGCAACGTCTTATAGCACAGATAAAGGAAAAATTGCGAAAACCGTAAATTTTTAGTTACATCTAATAGAAATATTTTTAATAATTTTAATTGTACCTACGGATCCCACGGTGCGCGAGTCCGACTCGCACTTGGCCGGTTTTTTATTAGTATAGAAGATATAGGTATGGTACATAGTAGCTAAGGATCGGTCGGTAAGATTTCTGAGGCGACAATAATTTATACGAATGTTCTTTCAAATATTATAAATAAATGCCCATTGTGTCCCCCTTTGTAAAATTTCGTCTGTAATTTATATAGTGTACATAGATAATAAAGAGTACCTATTCTACTTATTCAATTTACATTAAGGGCAGACTTTTCAATCAACAGATAATTTTTATTCGTGGAACAAAATTGACGTCTGACAGATTTTGTATGGATAAACTGTCAAAAATTCAAATTTATTCGTCGGATAAAATTATCTGGCGTTGGAAAAATCAGCCCTAAAGAGAAAGACAATTAATTCACGTGTCCTTTAGTCAGGACGTTCATACGAATATGAACCTTATTCTTATAATGTTTTTTTTATATTCGTATAAGCGAATATAAATAAGCGTTACAGAACTTGGACCTTTAAAATTATACGATTAAGGTTCAAATTCGAATGCGACGCCTTCTTTGCTTACGCGTGTCCACATAGTGTTTTCGCCAACTGGAAACACCCAGTTTTTTTTTTTGCAAAAAAAAGGTACTACAGTCAGGTTAATATCGCCTGGCACCAGGCGGATTTCATGAAAAAGCTGCCTGACTTTTTTGCTTGAAAAACCTTATTAGCTTCTATTTAAAACAAATTTTGAAATAAAACAAATACTAATATTAACAATTGGGTGTTTTTCTATCTATAATATGTATGTATTTACAAAAAAAA
Source organism: Apamea crenata (assembly GCA_949629185.1). Lineage (NCBI taxonomy): Eukaryota > Metazoa > Arthropoda > Insecta > Lepidoptera > Noctuidae > Apamea > Apamea crenata. The sequence goes on from OX451375.1 coordinate 5,604,931, forward strand.
AAAAAAAAATTGTATATAAGTAGTTTATCAGCCATCTTGTTACCATAACACAAGCATTAGGTGGCTTAGCTTGGGACAAATGGTGCTGTGTGAAATGTCCAGGGATATAAAATAGATAAATATAAAATATATAAATATAAAATATAAATAAATTAAATAATATTTATTAATATGAAAACAAGTATATTGATTACCTATAGGTAGTTACTTTTATTACAATAGCGTGAAAATATTCAATATAATCTAAATATACCTAAAATATTATATCTCCAAATTAGATATAATATCTTAGGTATATTTAGATTATACCTATTGAATATTTTGCTTTAGCAAACTGGGATCACAAGATTTGGCCGTCATCTTTGATTTTCACGTCTACAAACAATTTCAAAAGAAATAAGAACGCTCTTAGTAAGCCTAGGTTTATTACGTACTTTAAATGATGTACTTATGTACTTAATACTAGAAGTAAATTCCCAGACAAGCTGTTAAAATTCGCCGTCGTCGTCACTTTGATCGACTGGGGGAAGTAATACTTTGGTATAGTCAACCGAAAAATATAGTCAATAAGAATTGCCTAAACTTAAGTGGCAGTGGGCAGGGCACATTGCTCGCAGAACAGATGGCCGATGGGGCCGAAAGGTTCTGGTGAGGCGACCGCGTACCGGAATACGTAGCTTTGGAAGGCCTCCCACAAAGTGGAAAGATGACTTTGTGAAGGCTGCAGGAATCCGCTTGATGCGTGAAGCACAGAACCGGTCGAATTGGAGGCGCTTGGGAAGGCCTGTATCCAGCAGACGCCTTTCGGCTGAAATGATGATAATGATGATGGTCAACTGAACTTCAGTGGTGACACTGTGACATTGACAGCGGCTTTATTTGGTAGCAATAAATGCGGTTGTCGTAGCGCAAGTGTTGTGCGGTTGACTGTACCTACTTATAATATTCACATAGATGTGCTGTCCAACTTTAATTTGATAAATGTTCGGAAAGAATTTGGAGGAAGTTTATTGAGTTTTAGAACTTGTTAAATACTTTTTGATAAGGTTCTGGAGAACAGATGGCTAGAACATTAATTTCAATGTGCGATGTTAAATCTATTGTAACGATACCTAATCTTACCTCCTCATCTTACCTCTTGTAATAAGAAATTCATTCAAAAACGAAAGGTTTTAGGACTAAAACAGCTGGCTGTATCGGTTGAGAACAAAAGAAGGTGTGCATTAGCTTTCACTCATAAGTACTTAATAACAGCTTCATGGGTCGATCGATCAAGTTAAGCTACGCCTGCCGCGGTCGAGTTGTGGATGCGTGACCATCTTTACATACCGAGAGCCCTCCGTGCCTCTGAAAACACGCTAAGCCGTTGATTCCGGCTGTCATTTGTAGATCTTTGACAGTTGATTGATTTTTACCTCAGCATGAGCTAGTCGGATACGAGAACATATCGCGAACATTTATTATACGCTAAAAGTCCTTCTACTAGCGTTAAATAAAACGTTTCTTGATACTACACTACATTACGAAATAACTACTTTGACACAATTGTCACACAATATATACCGCTGTTAACAGTTTGTGGCCATTAAAGCAGTGTTCAGCGTTCGTGATCACAGGCGGAATGTCTTGCCAGGACTAAATGGCGCTCCCAAAGGCCAAGACTGACATTTAATTGAAAATACATGTTCCCTCACTTGAAGAATGTGGGCGAGAAATCTAGGAAATAAAACTACCCACGGAAATAGTATCTAAGTGTAGTTATATTGGAAGTTTTATTTGGCTGTTTTTAGCGTAGGTAAGTACTTTCTCAGCTTCTCTCATGAAAACGAGCTAAAATTCGGTCCTTTTTCTGAGATTTCTCTTTCGGATCACAACGATTTTGATAACTAGTTTATTTATTTATAAAAATAAGTATGAACTTATAAAGCCGTGTCTCCTGCGCGTGTTTTTTCGAAACATTACACAAAAACGTCAAACAAAGAGGCGTGACCATACACATTTGTGTATGAAAACACGATGTTTATGTTTTCCGAGCTGCATGGAAAACATTCCCCGCGCGGTGGAGAGGGGAAGGGTTTGTTTAATTTTCAACCGCCATGCGCACCGCGCACGTCTAGAATTTAGCATTTTGAAAGCTTAATTCCAACTGACATAGGTTTTGAGGTTATATTGTCTTGTGAATCCATCTGTCTGGCATTAATGCTGAAATGGATCTTTTTGGCGCAGCCATGAAGCACACACTATTGTTGTTTGAAACATAATTTTTATTTTGTTAATTTTGTATTTTGTGTTTCACGAACTGTGTCCAAATAAACTATATTCTTTCTTTAACTACATATGAAATTGTGAAAAGCGTTATGGCGTCGTAAAACTTCAATCAGCTAGCAAAATGGTGTCGTGTGGTGTGGTAGGTGCGATTGATGTCTGACTCTCAGTTTGCGCTGAATTTACATTACTTAATTCAGTAGGTATCGTGGAAGGGTTGTTACATACATATGGTCTTAATCACAATTTGTATACAGACTAGGTACAGAGTGAATTTATTTAGTTGACAAATACGCGGAGTATATACGGAACGTACCTACACACGGCTACACATCAAGCCAGTTCGTTTCCGTCAATTTCCAGTTTTAGCTGACCTCGCATTTTATAGGTTTTTCGTACAATGAGAAGTCAGCTTATACTGGTTGTTAGCTTGATGTGTAGTAGTGCGTAAATTAAAACGATTTTAAAATTGAAAATACTCGTTTCGTACATAACACTTAATGTATCTATGTGTGAAACTAACTGAGGGGTCCGTGGCTAAATAATACCAGCCGCACAGGTCGATCGATCAGGTTAAGCTACGCTTGCCGCGGTTGGTCTGTGGATGGGTGACCATCTTTACATTCCGAGATTTGGTCCCGGCTGTCATTCGTGGATCGTCGTTACGGGTCGTCAGTAGCCCGAAAGTCTGACAACCAGCCGTACCAATGGGTATCGTATTAATTACCCAGTGACTGGGTTGTGGAGGTCGGATAAGCAGTCGCTCCATGTAAAATACTAGTATTCAGCGGGATCCGGTTAGACTGGAATCCGACCCCAACATAGTTGGGAAAAGGCTCGGCAGATGATGGGTGAAAGTAACTGGTTTGTCGCAAAAATTCTAACCAAAATGTTATGGATGAATAGTTGTATTTTCGATTCAAAAATCGTTCGAATTTATGTTACGTTTTCGTTGTGCTTGGGCCTTTGAATGTGCATAAATTAGTTTCTTTGCAATTCCTAAGTATTTGACTGTGAGGTCACACAGTCTTTAATTCCTACATAATAAAGTTCAGTTTACGCTACAACTTCAAACATTCTTATAACTTTTTCAATAGTGCTAGTCACTCTGAAATCAAATTAATAACAATAATTAAAATAAAGTTGATACCTATTTGTTTAACTTGAAATAACGTTAATTTGAAACAGATCAAATTTGAATATAGTTAGTATGCAATCAAGAGACGAAACTGCAAAAAGCATCCCATTTACCTAGTTTTCTCATTGCCCTACTAGATGCTGTTAATATAAAAACTCCTGTCGACACCACCCATTACCTTTAAATGAGGTCACAATAACAGCTGCTCAGTAAGGGGATAATAATAAATACTAATATCGTCTCCTGTAACCAAATCTAACTAGTGACGACACAGATCAAAGAGCCATCATTTAAAAATAAATCAACGAAATACATAAATATTAATAAATTAGTCATCACCATACGAAATGCTATGAAGATTTATAATTAACTTTTTAAATGATTTACTGATTCTTGAGATTTTTCGCGATTGATTTAACTGGTGGAACGGCCATGTTGGAATTATGATATGTCGCCAGAAAATGCGACCAAGGTCGTTGACATTGTAAAGGAATGTTTATTTTTAATTTCATTAGGTCAGTATTATATTACAATGCAACGTATTTTACGTATTTTACACGCATAAATATTCAAAAATCACTCTGACTCAAATCTTTGTATCTTCCTGAGAAAGTATTTTAAGTTCCAAAATAGAACCTACCTTCTGACGTTTCATAAATGCCCATGTTGTGGTATATGTGAAATAAAATATTTTGATTTGATATGAAAACTGCCGCAATACCTGCCCGAAAAGTGTCTCTTTTTCGACCCTATCTAAATTATTCATGAATATATTTAATTGAGTATTTTGCTGTTTCCATCATGCTTACCTCCTTGGGGGCTTGGGGCTAAGTGGTGGAGGCTACTTGGAGATTACAGCCGCGATTTTCGAAGTTGGTCGAAGTAGAAGTCGTCTTGGGACGAATGCAAAATAGAAATGCCTATTTTTAGTTTATACGAGTAGTCGAGTGTAATATCAGCCGCACGGGTCGATCGATCTGGTTAAGCTACGCTTGCAGCGGTGGGTCCGTGGATGGGTGCCATCTTTACATACCGAGACCCCTCCGCAAGCATGTTAAGCCGTTCGTCCCGGCTGAAATTGGTGGATCTTTGACAGTCGTTACGGGTCCTCAGAAGCCCGAGAGTCTGACAACCAATCTTACCAAGAGGTATCATATTACCCAGTAACTGGGTTGTGGAGGTCAGATTAGCCGTCGCTCCATATAAAATACTAGTATTCAGCTGCATCCAGTTAGACTGGAAGCCGACCCCAACATACTTTGAAAAGGCTAGGCAGATAATGATCATGCTTACCTCCTGTGCCTTCTTTGCGAGCCGTGTGATGAGATTCTCGGGGTAGACCTGATGGACGGAGAACGAAGGCTGTTCCACTCCCGCCTGTCTCCGAATGTCCTCCCATCGCTCCTCGCCGTACGTCTGGCGGATGAACTCCGCCATGTTCTCGAGGAGGAGCCCGTACATCGTGGGGCCTGGAACCAAAGAGATAGAATTGAGCTTTCTTTTGTTTTTAAAAGGGTGTTTGTAAGACTTGCTGGGCTGGCAACCTGTACATCATGCGGCCGTGTGGTGGATTATGACTCACAGAGGAGAACTAGCAGTAGGAATATTAAATTATAAATATTATTTATTTTCGTAGTTTAAAAAAACACTTTTAGACGTGTAAACGGGAGAGCAGTGATGGTCCTGTGGTAACGGCTTACGAGTTGTAGATGGGCTAATATATTATTTTTCATAACCATTGAAAAATTTTATTTTATTTTTTATTTTATTTATTTGGGAAAACAAACAGTGACACATTACATTTTATAGGAAGAAATACAAAAAGATACGGCCAAATGTGTAACCAACCACATTTTCCACAGAATACACATAAAAAATAATAATCTTTACAAACCATGCTATTTAAACTAAAACCTACAAACTACAACAATTTAAGTTAAAAAAAGAAAATAAAACGTTTCTTGTGTTAGATAGTAAAACATAAGTAAATTTAGCAAACAAAGCAAAAACTTAGAAGGCAAATCTTAATCAATATTAAAATGACTATTGACCAAGTGTTTTGAGTACAATATTTTTGAAACTACCAACAGAAAGAGCAAACATATCTATATGATGGAATTGTTTGTTGTAATTATTAGTAAGTCGCCGCAGGGGTGCCCGCATACCTGCGTTACTCCGACAAGAGGTAACTGCAAACAGCGGCCGTGCGCGCACCCCGCGACCTACTGTCGTTCTAGGAACTATGTAACTTATTTTATTACGGATGTTAATACAGTCAAAAATTTCAACACATTGGGGTCCAGAATCATACACTGAATCCATGGTAACAGCAGGGGGCCTAAAAAGGCCACTTTGGCAGAATCATAATAGGATAATAATATGAATCATATTAAAAATCGTAAAATGGTCATAAACTGACTATTCATAATATGATCTGTGTGCAATTCATATCACGCAGTTTACCTGTTTGACAGTTTTGTATGGAAATTCGTAAAATGGTACACCAATGTTTACACCAAATATGATTGATATGAAATGAATTGTAGGTGATTAAACTATTATGTGTCACCATTTAACGAAAATTAGAGGTATTGCTAATTATCTGCTGAGAATTCCGGAAATGAATAGCTTTTAGATGTATTGCTTAAAGTGGCCTTTTTAGGCCCCCAGGTTGCACGTCGATGGCCCAGTCACCCTGTATAATGCTAGCTTTTTCCCGCGGCTTTACCCGTGTGGAGGTCGGAAAATAATGATCTTACGGGAACGTACTACCGTACCGGGATAAGACCGTGAAGGTATTTTATTTCTTACTTTTGTAGCGGTATCTACAACGCGTCATACTGACGTCACGCAAATCCTGCATCTCGCAAGCAGAGTTTACCGCGCAATTAGCATACATACAAACTTCCCGAGATCAGTCGTTGGGCAGTTGCCCGCCAGACAGAACACCTGTCTGGTCGGAGGATCCTCCCGTTTCTATGTAGGATGAGTGAAGTCTCTATGCTGCACTGGGCTGACGTCATCAGGTCGACGCCGGCTGTCGCCTGAAAACCAGCGCTGGGGCTCTGTCTCGTGTAGGGTCTTAGCATTATGCTGAGCGATGGCCGTTTTGGGTGGATGTGACATGTGACGCATGTTTTCCGCCATCCTGCATTTTTTTTTTTGGGTTGTGTTCTTTTTATGCGTCATGTTTACCGCATATAAACGTATTTTCTTTCTTTCTTTCTTCTAATAGACGGACATAGAGTTACTTTCACGTTTATCATATTACATATAGAAGTATGCATGAAAGTATAGAGATACACAATAATATCAGCTAAACACAAAATAGATTCAAGTACTAAGGCCCGTGAATTTTTTACTCGAAAAAAAAGCTAAGTACTTTACATAGCACAAGTATTCCAAAGCTTGTGAAAATATTTAGAATGTTTTTTTTTCGAGTAGAAAATTCACGGGGGGATTGTAGAAAATCCTGACAGAAAGTCAGATAATCTCACTAGGAAGTCAAGACTGGGACCACTATCGTCTGAAATCTTAGCAAGTTATGACTTGACGTAACTCCAGCATTCATGTTGAAATTGCCTTATTTCCATTCTAGGATATTAAAGATATCATTTAGATAAAAAGTTTAATTCCGTCTAGTCTAACAGAATGACATCTAGTTACAGATCCTTTACATTAATGAGGGACATTAACGCTTTATGACCCTGTTACATGTTATGTAGGTGTTAGAAATACTCGCACTCATATCATATCATTATGTTCATATCAGCTAATTATATACCTCTATGTAGGCGAATAACGATACATTAATGTTTATAAGGTGTGTTGTTTGTGCTTGTAGAGTATGCTAACTGAAGTGGCAGTGGGCTCCATGTTTGTCGAAGGACCGATGGCCGGTGGAGCAGATGAGTCCTGGGGGTCTACTCCGAAGTACAAAGTGCGATGTTCGGATCGGACCGACACATGGTCGAACCGAATATTATTGAAAAATGCGAAAAAAGTTCGGATCGGCTCAGTTGGGTCGGGACCATAGTCAATATTCGAAAGAGTGTAGGAGTGTAGGATCGGTACCGACCGAACCAAATAGTAACTACTTAGCAGGAAACGGCCGAACATTCGACCGATACTACTTCGGAGTAGATCCCCTGGAGTGGAGACCGCGTATCGGCAAGCGTAGTGTGGGTCGCCCCCCAACTAGATTGATTGATGGACGTCGTAAAGAAGGTGGCTGGGACAGACTGGATGTGGAAGGCGCAGGACAGGGTGTTGTGGCGTAGCCTCGCAGAGACCTATGTCCAGCATTGGACTGCAATAGGCTGAGTTGAGTGATTGAACGTTTGTTATGGAGTCCGGACCTAGGTTGGCCGAAATAAGGAAAACCTGCTCCGCAGTGTCAATATTATCAATTCCTAGCATCAGTCGGAATGACTACTCACTGCTCCAAAGTTTTCACGGTGATATTTTTACTGAATAGATCGGCATGTGGAGATTCATAGATGACTGATCCGCCCTGGACGCTCCTGCCTTGTGCCTTGGATTTGAATCCGTTTGCTGAGCGTTGGCACAGCAGTCCTATCACTAGCGTGGTGATAGGACTGTTGTCCCAACAGCAGCCCTATCACCACGCCACATAAGTCAAACTGGCTATCATGTCGAGATGTTTTTATGCAGTCTATGTTTACGCATGATAGTAAAGACTATCAAATCGAAGTAACAATGAAAATCTCACAGTAACCTTTGTCTACCATGGCCCATTGTCACACGGCTATCACCCATCGCCATTATCGTTAGGTATGTGCGCAGTTCCTATTGCAAATGTTTTCCGATTTCCGTAGCGCGGCCATGTTGGATCGTTGACTTGCATCGATTGTAAATGGCAGAAACTGCAATGTTTTTTTGTGTGTATGCACGAAGCCAACTTTGGAAGTGTGTTGTGAATGTAAGGACTATGTGAGTAATTTCTTCTTTTTAACCGACTTCTAAAAAGGAGGAGGTTCTCAATTTGCATCACTGATATTACATAAAAAGTGGTGTTATATGATTTTTTTGTGGGGTAGGTAGGTACCACTAAAATATGAAAAATAAAAACTTTTTTTTTAAACCGTCTTTTACTTTACAGTTATTTTTTTTTTGGAAGTCGGTTATTTTTTTTTTGTTGAAAAAACGGTATTTTTCTTTCTCAGATAAAATGATGGTCTGGCAGTTTCAGAAGGTACTTTATGCGGCCTACCCAAATGTCCTTTCTTTGGTATTGTTCGTCGAGTCATTGAGCTCCTTAAGTTCTGAGTTGAGCTGCGAACGATCCTGACAAATGCGAGCACTAACTGGACTCCCCAGAGTCACAGCTGTTTGTTCAGTTAGAAAATACTTGATTGTATACAATACTAAGTATGTAAAGTAATTAACATTACAATACACAGAACATTAAATTAAATTATTATTTACCATAGTATGTCAGCTAGCCACGCCAATATACCAACAAATACAATAATAACTAAGTATACGTACCTACTCAAACAAAAAAATAATTAATTAAAATGTAAATAAAAACTTACTACCAAAATAAAAGCCTCCATGCATAAAGGACGTGACAGCTTACATAATTATGCATTGCATGGGTTCTGGTCACATATATGTCACGTGAAGTCACAAATGATAAACGAGGACCATCGAAGTAAAATAAATAAACAAGTTATTACTAATAACAACAATAAAACCATGGTCATCAAGACGACCAGTCACCACAAGCAGCACCCTTTCACGAGCATAACGCAAAGATCAGCCATTACTCCCCTCGCCATATTTGAGGGAAGGAGGCCACCCGACCAACGACGCTACCGCAAGCAGTGACATCTAAGGGTGCATGACGAACTATAGCTATTTAATGGGACCCATCTAGATCTAGTGGTTCTTTTAGCCCACATCTCATCTGCCATGTGGCAGACATGTCCTACCCAATATCTTTCCGATAGCCGATGTTACTAACCGATTTAAACAGAAGCTGTCACTACAACCTTTTATTAGCTGTAATAGTTGGATGTAAACTCTGCAAACATCTGTATGCAAAACAAACACGGTGAATAAAGTTGGGGCGACGGTAATCTCTACCTACCCCTAGCCGTTTGATCGCTGTATACACTGCCTTATAGCTTTTGTAGGTAGTGAGTACATTGTAGAGATTGCGTTTTATTGACAACAGCAGTGTGATTCTGTAACCATCTCACCGTGAAAACTTAGGTGAAGTGAGCATGGAGTGAGCTGTCATTCCAACTAATACTAGGGATTGACACTATTGACAGCTCACTCTAAGCTCACTTTACCTAACTTTTCACGGTGAGATTTTTACAGAATAAACCGGCAGAGCTTTATGAGGTAGCTTGAACAAACCTACTTGAAAAATACGAGAGGGATTTAAAAAAAATGGTCTTTAATTTTACCCGTTTCGAAACAGAATAGAGCAGGTACTGATTATCTTGGTAAGGGGGTAAAAAGACGTGCGGAACTACTCTGTAAAAATCTCACACCCAAAACTGTGTGAAGTAAGCTTGAAGTGAGCTTGAAGTGAGCTGTCATGTCATACCACCTGCCGATTTATCCTGTAAAAAAAGTGTGAAGTGAACTTACAGTGACCTGTCAATAGTGTCAATATGTCCCTAGCATTAGTTGGAATGACAGCGCATTCCACGCTCACTTCACCTAAGTTTTCACGGTGAGATGGTTACAGAATCGCACTGCAGATGCTAGCGATTGACAATATTGACAGCTCACTTGTCCTAAGTTTTCTCAGTCAGATTTTTACAGAATATCTGTCTGTCTGATTTCAATTTTATGGGCCTCGGCATCAGCTGCAGTATATTTCGCAGCTGCGAAAAAGAAATAAGTAGTGTATTGGTTTGAACTTTATCGCTAAAGCATTATGTTCGAGGTTGATTGTGAAAATTTGACAGTTTCGGGTAGCCTGATGTGCTGGCGTCTGTTAGATACAGACGCCAGCACATCAATCTACCCGAAACTGTCATATTAAAAAAAATGATTTGAAAATTTGAAAAATTGATTTGTTTGATGGAAAAATTGTTGAAAATTTATTAAAGTTTGACAGATTGTAGTAGCTTGATGTGCTGGCGTCTGTACCTACATACTTACCTATTTTATGAAACAATGAGGTCAAATCCATTTCGACGTAAAATTTAAACCCCTATATTATATTGTAGTCTGTGATATTAACAAAGGTTGCGAGTTTTTCTTCCACCCACGCAACATGGCGAAAGGGGAAAATAATAAAAAAGCAACATGAGGTAGGTATTTATTTGTAGTTTATTTACTGTGATACTGTGAGTTGTGTATTTGTTTGTTTTGCCTTTTCAAATATAAGAATAGTTGGAAAAATGCAAAGAAAAATGATTTTTTTAGTCGAAACGGTAAGTTCCTTGTATTTTTCGAAGTTATTGTCTTGGAATGGCGGTAAAAATAGAAATCGTTATTTTTAATTTCAGTGCCTTTTGTTTATAGATGACAGTAATAACAGCCGCTCGGGTCGATCGATCAGGTTTTAAGCTACGCTTGCCGCGGTCGGTCCGTGGATGGGTGACTATCTTTACATACCGAGACCCCTCCGTGGCTCGGAAAGCACTTAAAATGTGGTCCCGACTGTCATTCGTGGATCTTTGGCAGCCGTTAAAAGTCGTCAGAAGCCCGAAAGCCTGACAACCAGTCTTACGTATCGTGTTACCCAGTAACTGGGTTGTTCAGGTCAGATAGGCAATCGCTCCATGTAAAATACTGGTATTCATCTGCATCGGATAGACTGGAAGCCTACCCCAACATAGTTGGAAAAGGTTGGGGTGGGGTGGGGGAGTGTCCCCCCCGGTGGGTTCCCGCATTGTCGAGGCGGGGGGGCTCAGTAGCCGTGGTGGATTGGGCCACGGTGAAGCTAAGAGGAACCCGAGGAGCGGCCGCTCGTCTAGGCTGTGCGGAAAAGCCGACGACGTAGCGGCCGGCGGGTAGGTTGCGGTGCCGCTTGGGCGACATCGCAGCCTACCTGAGGCGGGCCGCGATGTCCCCCGTGTGGGAGACATTGCGGCTGAGGATTAGAGGCCGCGGCGGGAGAGGAGTGTCGGTGTTACGTTGCCGCTCTCCCTACCTTCCGCGGCCTTGACGGGGCCGCCACCGTTCGATGGCGGACGCGGTGGGGCCGCAGGGGAAGAGGAGTGTCGGTGTGTCGTTGCCGCTCTCCCTATCCTCTGCGGCCGTAGCTCCCCATCCTGGGGGGCATGCGGGGCCCGCCGTTCAGGCGGGCGTGGGGGCCAGCAGGCAACGGGTGCGGGGGCACCGTTGCCTGCATTGCACAGGCCTCCACCAGTGTTGGACGGGAATGGCTAGGTGCTCCCGGCCATTCTCGTAGCCCCCCTATGTGGGGGGCATGCGGGGCCCGCCATAACATCTAGGCGGGCATGCGCCGGGAGGGCTATGGAGGTAAAGGCTATGCCTATTCCCGTGGCCCTCCCATCACGGCGAATGAGGGAACACCGCTGAGTTTTAGTGGGTATACTGTCATTCCGACAGGGAGTCCCACATACCCCGTCTCGTCCCCCGCGAGGCGGGCATGCATAAAGCATTTCTCAGCGACAAAAAAAAAAAAAAAAAAAAGGGGTTGGGGAGTGTGTAAAATAATAATATCTATCGAGCCTCTCGTTAGGTGGTTGGATCAAGGGCCTGATTCAAAAAGCAGTTCCTCGTTCCTCGATACGGCTCGCATTGTGAGGACTAGGAGGTTCATGTCTCTGGAGCCCTAACCACCGGTAGCTTGGACCCCGCTCCCGACATCGGTGGATTACTATTTTTTTATATTTTTAAATGTCTTTTATACTTATTTTTTTATATTTTTAAATGTAATTAAGTAGGTATGTAAATAGATAAATAAACGAAATAATAATAAATATTTTTATTTCAGATCAAGATCTAATACTTAGATGTTGTTATATAGTAAAATTTTTAATCTAATGTTAGTAAAAACCACACACTACATAATATATATACAAAACTTAAATCGACTGACACCTACGTGTGCAGCCGTATCCAGTGAGCCAGCATGGGACTGTCCCACCTATCACACAAGACCCTCAGGATGCTGTGGGAACTAGCACGTATTCTACCGAGAATAGAAGCGCACCGTTTCCGTATAATGGCATGAAAACCATCAATCCTAGCCTCGGTGAACATCCCGGAAGCGCTACTAAAGCGTGGTTGACCCAACAGGATCCTGAATACATTGTTATACTGGACACGCAGGGCGTTATATGCCCTCAGCGTGTACCTGACCCACAGACGTGTAAAAATACTTGTATGCTCTGAAAAGGGTTATTTTAAAGATAAAAATAAGGGTAAAGATGGTCACCCACCCACGAACCAACCGCGGCAAGCGTAGCTTACTCATCGACCGTGAGGCTGCCTAAAACGTTCCCACTGCTGGGACACAGGCCCTACTCAGTGAGAGGGTTGCGGCTGTTATTACTTAGCCACAACCCCTTATAGATATAGATATGATTCGAGAAATAGATCAGTATTGTAACTTGATATATTTTTTATCAACTTCACTTCAAAACTCTAACTTCAAAGGTTAACCAATTACCTCATTTGAACAGCGATCCTTTGTTGAAGTATCGTTTTATTTGCACAAAGAATAAATCACCTATACCCGGTCCATTAGGTAAATCGTTTTTTGACAGATGGAACTAGTGATTGCAGCAACACACAAATACATTGATTGATACACGTACGGTATTATAATGTCTGTAAGAAGCCATAAGATAAGGCAGTTTATATATTTATTTTATTACGCATTTTAAAGATAACTTTTACGTAATCTGGATTATGTACGTTCTAAGACAGCTGTCAAAAATCGGTTAACCTAATGGACAGCGAATAATATATATAAAAAAATAAAAATAAGGTTGGAGATAGGCTTTTTGCAACGTCACATTATTGTTAAATAGATTCATGCTCATGATCACCAGCCTATAGCAGTCCACTGCTGGACATAGGCCTCTCCTATTGCACGCCATTCAATTCGATTTTCGGCAACTCTCATCCAGTTGCTACCAGCCATCCTGTGCGAAGATCGACGCTCCACCTAGCTTGAGGGCGTCCCATCTTACGTTTACCGATTCGCGGTATCCAGTCAAGAACACAATTCATGCTCAAGTTTTAGTAATACCTAAACTCTGATTTACATTGTTCCAGTATTTCGTGCTCGCCAAAAGGAAGGCATATTATTATAGTGCACAAGCGTGTGCGCAGACACAGGTGCACTCTCTCTTCCCTCACTCTCATTGTCCGATGGGACGTCAAACCAACATGACCGGAGAGAGATCAGGCGCAGGACCAACAGCTTAACGTGCTTTCTGAGAACTTCAACACACCGCAAACTTCCACGGGAGGGAACTAAGAAATTCCTAAAGGAAAAAGCCAGTAACACTTTGCTCGACCTGAGAATCGAACCCAGGATACAAACATACATATTATGCAGTATATACAGAACTCATGGCATAGTCACTTCGTTCATTGAATACATGTTACGACTCTGTAGCGTCATAAACCAAGCATCGTAAACTGGCACGCTAAGATAAACCACCTAATGTAATAATAACCCAAATGTCAAATGTATTAAAGTTATGTATTTTTATGGGTTGACACCTACTTTGTCACATTCATAATGTTCAATACTAGCTTCTATATTTAAATAATAAAATAGAACTGATTATTTATTTATTTAATATTGTATGTAATTGCCTGTGACGTCACAGCGGGCCCTATCAGAATACCTACCAGTGCGCAGCGCTGCGACATTTATTTTTTAAATGTCGCAGCATCATGCTGCATGAGATAGGAGCCTTTTGGCCTCGTACAGGACTTTCTGTTTCATTTTTCTTTCTTTCTTTCACAAACAAACAAATTGTACCTATTATAGTATATAGTTTTTTTTTTTTTTTAAATAATGTAGCCCCACACTAGGATTGTTATTATTAACCACTTATAAATGATGTAACAACCTAACAACTGGCCATGCTGCCAGCATGTTAGGCACTGTTCCTGTTGACAGCGATGTGGACGAATTTTTTGATGCCCTATGATTATTTTGCTTAACTGTAACAACACTGTAACAACCTAAAACTCAAATGTGTAAAATGTTACGTATATTTTGTGTTGTCACCTACTTTATCACATTGCAACATCCGATTTTCTTTAGCATCATCAGTGTAAAAGGTGGGCCATCTAGTGCATAGAGTATAGCAACTAAAAAGGAATCTAGTGTTTTAAATTTGAAGTACCGATTACTTTGACGTTGAAAGGTAGAAAGACATTAATTTTTGGACAAGAACTTAGTTTTATGTTTGACATTTGCAAAATGGGACGCTATACGCTCGATCAAAATTGGGAAATATTAAAAACTTACTTCCAAAGTAGTGAGTCTTTAACGAAAACTGTAAGAAATGTACGTACGGAAAATTTTCGGCGCGTTACCGTGCCATGCTCAACGAATTTTTGTTTCCAAAAATTGAAGAGAATGACATGGACGACATTTGGTTTCGACAAGACAGGGCCAGATGTCACACAGCCAACGTAACCATCGATTTTTTGAGCACTGTTTTTGAAAATCGAATAAAATCAGCCGAAATGCTGATGTCAATTGGCCGCCTCGGAGCTGATTTGGGCGCTTTGGATTATATTCTGTGGGGAACCATTAAGAATAAATGTTACGCAAACCATCCAGAGCCAATTGAAGCGTTGAAACATGAAATCGAAGTGGCCATTGAAGAGATTCAAGCCGAAACAATCGAAAATGTACTGAAAAATTGGGTTGATCGGATGGGGTACTGCCGAGCCAGTCTTGGTAGTCATATGAATGATATTGTGTTCCATTCTTAAATGACAAAGTTCAACCTTTCCAATAAAAACCGAAATTTGAAAAAATAATCAGTAGTTTTTTTTATAGCCGATTCAAATTTTTTATTTTAAATGGCCCACCCGTTACAAGTATTGATTCCAACCCTGTACCTTTAACAAAAAAGGGCTGGTATCTATTGATATTTTATCTCACGAAGTGAAAAGGAAATGAAATAGGACCAAACAGGTCCTATATTTTTTTGGGTTTTGTTTGGGTAGCACAGCCCTAAAATAAAAAAAAAATAGAGAGCCCCGTGGCTAAAGGAAAGCTAAATAATAACGGCTGCAGGGGCGATTTTCAAGATAAAGCAACGCCTGCCGAGGTCAGTCCGTGGATGGGTGACCATCCATTACATATATATACTTCTCCATGCCCGTCGTTACGGGTAGCTAGAAGCCCGATAGTCTGACAACCAGTCTTACCAGGGGGTATCGTGTTGCCCAGTAACCGGGGTGTGGAAGTCGGATAAGCAGTCGCTCCATGTAAAATATTGGTATTCAGCTGTATCCGGTTAAGCTGGAAGCTAACCCCAAGGCTAGGCAAAATATTTATTTGCCAGAAAATACATTGTTCAACAAGGGAAGATCTAAAAGCCCACGAGTATTCTGCCTGCAAGCAAGCGTGCAAATTACATTCAATAATAAGGTCATTCATTTTCACATCGTACCCAAAACACCAGTCATAACATTAAATAAATTAAAAAAAAACAGACCAAACCAAAACAACATTGATAAATATTGCTTATAAAAAATAACAAACATTTAAAAATAAAATAAAAAAAGTCAATACAATTTTAAATGACAATAATTAAAATTAAAAATGTCAATCAAATTAATTCAAATGTCAATAAAATTAACAAAAACAATTACTATTCAATGAAAATTACCATTATTATTTACAGTTATCTGTCCAATTATCTACTCACAAATAACAATTAATTCATCATTTAACAAGTTTGTCTATGTTCTATAAATTCCTTATGGCTATAAAAGCAACTATTTTGTAGCCACGCAGTCAATTTGATTTTAAAAACATTATCCTGCAATAATTTGAATTCATTTGGTATGTTATTATAAATCAATATACACATATGTATTATACACATTTTTCTTGTAACTATCTTTATGACCAGATGGATGATATAATAAGTGTTGAAACTTAGATCTTTTTTGTCTTGGCACAACTTCGGTATGTTGCTTAAAGTAATGCATGTATTTCTTTGTAAGGATGCAGATCTCTCGTATGTACAGACGCCAGCAGGTCAAGCTACCCGAAACTATCAAATTTTCCCAATCAACCTTGAACCTTAATGCTTTAGCGATAAAGTTGAAAATCTATTAAAGAAATTTGACAGATTGTAGTAGCTTGATGTGCTGGCGTCTGTACATACAGGGCAGTGGAAGAATTTTACTCTTTTAAAGAGAGGTTTACAACTAACTAAAAACCATGCCTTGTTTATGACCCGGATGCAACGTTTCTGGAGCTTGAAAACTCGGTCGATATCGGTAGAATTACCCCACATGATAAGTCCATAGCTCAGGATAGATGACACATAGCCATGGTAAGCTGAAAGAGCTGGGAGTCTACTCCGAAGTGCAAAGTGCGAATGTTCGGATCGGACCGACACATGGCCGAGCCGAATATTATTGAAAAATGCGAAAAAAGTTCGGATCGGGTCAGTTGGGTCGGGACCATAGTCAATATTCGAAAGAGTGTAGGAGTGTAAGATCGGGACCGACCGAAGCAAATAGTAACTTCGTAGCAGGAAACGGCCGAACATTCGGCCGATACTACCTACTTCGGAGTAGACCCCCAGCTTCTACAGAAACATTTTGTCGTAGCTTTTTTAATGCAAACACAAACCTATCAAGTTGCTGACATATTTGTTCCACATGGCTTTTCCAATTGAGATTTTTGTCTATATTAATACCTAAAAATTTTATTTCATCCACTTGTTGTACTTTTTAATTTTTATAGCTAATATCTAAAGCTAATTATTATTGTTAAGTATTATACGAGTTAAATTCTATTAATTTGGTCTTGCTAACATTTATATTTAAGTCATTATTTGCCATCCAACTAATTACAGCTGACAAGCTGGCTTAAAATACCAACCCTTCGTGAGATACAACTTCAGTATTATTTTAAAAAAGGTTCGGTTCGATTTCTGACATGGCAATACTACGTTTCACGCTTGACCCACCCAAATTAATAGTCAAGTGGACCGTGTAAAAATGAAAGAGAACCGCTTTTCATTTCACCGTTTTTCAATTAAAATGAATACATTTTGTGGGATCAAATATGGAGTTTCCGGCCCTTATATTCCGGTTCTTCTTTTCCATACGAAAATGCCTTTTGGAAGGGACGACTAGAATCAATTCTATTTTTGTGTAAATTTTGACGTTTGTTTTGTTGTGTTTTTGTTTGTTCGTTTGTTTTGTCAAAATTTACATTTTTTTTAATTTATTTATGATATAAATGATAGCATACTTGTATAATATAGGTAGGTCTATATTATACAAGTACGCTACACTAAATATACTATACGAAATGACAGTTTTTTTTTGTGCCGATTCATAGCGCCCCAGGAACGCTCGAGCAGGAACGCTCGAGCATCTCAGGAACTAAATTTGATACATTGCATTGCCGCAAACAGCCATCGTTTTGTTTTGGTTCGTCTCTGACAATTTAGGTCTAGATCGTGGAATAAGACTTTTTTGTGTATTTTGTGTCTATTACGATATATTTAGAACATTTTTATCATGAGAGTATGCGCATCTTGTAAGACTCGCTATCAAAAATATTAGTTCCATCACGGACGCTCACGTTGCTGTCAGCGCCGAAATGACGAAAATCAAATGTCTTCATTATGTCATCGATAGTATAAAGTCCAGTGTACTTGTCTAAAGGTCAGTGCTTTTATGTGTATATTTGAAATAAATAATTGGACTTTGACGTTTTTCTTTGCAGTCAGCCAGTTACATTTTTCTCCAAAATCAAACTAAACCCACTTTCCTCTGATTTTAGGGTTCCGTACCCGGACAGATGGCGGGTTGACGGGTTTCAACGGGACTCTATAACTCAGTCTGCACCGTCTGTTTTTCTGCCTGGGCTGTTCTTTCGAACCGTAATTGCTAGCTAGCTAGAAATTGACCGATAGCTAGTATGTGTGGTGAAAATCGTGAATATAAGCTGGTTATCTTCTTATAGTATACACTAACTTACAAAATTCGTAGGTATTGTACAGACGCCAGCACATCAAGCTACTACAATCTATCAAATTTCTTTAATAGATTTTCAACTTTATCGCTAAAGGGGAAAATTTGACAGTTTCGGGAAGCTTGACCTGCTGGCGTCTGTACTTTTCTATGAAACAGCAGAGGGGCAATTCTCGTAATTTTAAGAACGTTCACAGTTCTGTCTCAATCTGTCAAAAATACGTCTAATTTCCCTACATTTTGTCAAGTTTTTGACATTTGTTTGTCGCCGAGATGAGATGCGACTAGATTTTGAACGATTTAAATTACGGAAATTGGCCTCCTGATATATTTTTATAGCCAACGAAAAATTTCTTCGCTAGGGGGTTTAGAATAATGTGCTGAATTCATGGTACACAAAAGGACTGTATACAAAAAGAAGTACTTTTAAAATACTAAATAATACTATCTTGAATTCATGCAAGCCTAGTACTTTTTGTTTGGTTATTATTATCTAACATTACAATTAGTATCTCCTTTATTTGCATGTAAACAACACATATAAGTTATATTTTTAAATAAGAATATAAAAAGTATAAAAATAATAAAAAAAAAAAAAGTTATTATTAGGTTTTTGCTCAGAACTTGTGCACAACGTGTTGTGCGAAGCGGGGGCGGTACGCTAGTTAATAAATATATATTCTTTACAAAAATAATATAGTTTTGGGAGTAGGGAACTTGGCAGGTTTTTTCTTATAGCTAGTTTTAATTATTTTCCACCCTGAAGACTCAGCTGAAAAACTACATGAACAAATATACCTCGCGGACTTGTTTCCTACACGATGATCAATTCAATTACTAGGTTATATGAATATTAATGTAAATTAGCGTTTATTACCATCCCCTCTGGAAATTTATTGCTAATTGGGAGCAGGGTCACCAAAAACGACTTTAATTAAATCGCCTCATCGTTGTTTCCGTTTTATAAAACGGAAACAACTTTGCTTGACCCTTGAAGCCCAATCTACGTCGTTTTAGACGTACAGACACAGCACATCTAGCTACTACAATCTGTCTTTCTTTAATAGATTTTCAACTTTATCGCTGACATATTAAGGTTCAAGGTTGATTGGGAAAATTGGACAGTTTCGCTTAGCTTGATGTGCTGGTGTCTGTACAGTCAAACGTATATTCGCGATTTCTTTCTAACGGTTGCTTCGAACGCCATCGCCATCGTGGTTGTTTGAACCAACTGAGTAGCAACCAAAAGCTAACAGAAGACGGCTTCATTGCTTTGGTAAGTATGCCCCGTTGAACTCGTGGTCGCGACTGCCCAGCGTGGGGTCCTGGGTTCGATTCCCAGGTCGGGCAAAAAATTATATTGGGTCTTTCCATTAGGAATTTGTCAGCAACAGCTCGGAGTTTGGAATTTGGCGGTGTGATATCCCCGTGCCTCGGAAAGCACGTTTTTGAGAGCAGTGGTGATGAAAATAAATTACAATTAGGTATACCTAGTAAAGCGCCTGTCTGGGTACGAACCCACAACCTACAACACATAAATTAGGCTAAGTCGGTAGGTCTTTAAGCCCTATGGACTCCATTAACCCGTTGAATGTCGTAATTAACGACATAATTAAAAAAACATTGTGTCTCGCGTAGATCTACGTTCCGACAGATGAAGGGTTAAAACATATTATTATAGAAAGCGAAACACCATTTGCAATCCTTATATACCCTTGACTCTTAATGAATGCACTTTATCGAGATCCCCTCCACAAAAGTTAAGGCCAAGATCACATAACACATTAGCATTAAATGAAATGGTTCCACGAAACGAGTTCATCTGTACACAACACACGTCAATACCAGCCCTAATTTGGAACGATTGACGTAAACTCATGTCAGATAAATAGGGTATGAATATCCATTGATTGGCCATCAAAACGATATGGATTTGCCATTAACTGTCATCAATCAAGTACAGGTTTAGGTACTCTTGTGTGGGACGGTTAAATCGGGTTAAATAAATAAGTAACTAAATGAAATACATATTTCGACTGTATTCTTAATTCTCATCTCGTATTCAGAAGGCAATTCCCGTAATTATAAACGTTCAAAATCTAGTCGCGATCTCACCTCAGCGACAATCAACGTCAAAAACTTGTCAAAAATGTAGGGAAATTCGTAGTTTTGAGACTGAAATCAGACTGTGAACGTTCTTAAAATTACGAGAATTGCCCCTCAGACCTAAGAAGTAATCCTCAAACCACAGTTCTAACCTAAATAATGCCACAGATGCCGCAATTAGTGTGGCCACCTACTGGGCACAAACTATACAGGGTGGCAGGGACATCGACGCGCAAACTGTAACCATGAATTCAGCGCATGAGTTTAGACAGCACCTAGCACCTTGCATGAGATTTGTATTTTCTTCTTGGCGTGTCGACAACAATCTAAATGAACTCGGCCCAGAATTCGGCTACTTGTTTGGCGCCATCACCAGCGTCCAACAGTTCCTGTAACGTGCAGCTGACAGGACACGCAGGACACGGGGAGATTTGTATGAAGAGAAGACATGCTGCGTCGAACCTTAAAATATTGGGATAAGAGCAAGCGGCTGATGATGACTTCAGGCAGGTCAGGAGGAAGGGTAGGGGGGTAATGATGATGACATTGATAACTTCAACAGCTCTGTATAGAGGTGGAGTTAACTATTTTCTTTTTACGGAATGGCTTATTTACGTCGAGCTTCTGCCCGCGACTTCGTTCGCGTGGAAGTCGTATAGTACTATTTTGAGAATATAATATTTAGCGAATCTAATATTTTGAGAATCTGCTATTTTGAGAATCTAATATTATGCGAATAAAGGGTATAGTATACCACCACAATATACACCCGGTGTTACTCGCTGATAATATAGCTTTTTATAGGTGAAAGAATTTTTAAAATCGGTTAAGTATTTTTTGAGTTTATCCATTACAAACAAACTTGCAAAAAATCAAATCTTTTCTCTTTATAATATTAGTTTAGATCAAGTTATGCACTTTATAAGGTTGAACGCATTCCCAACTATCTACAGTAGTCCCAAAACATGACACCCACGGTCAGTCACTAAGGACATGACCACAGTTACCAACTGTACTCCAAAGGCATTATTTCAGTACAATAGCTACTGTATCTAATATTAGCCACACAATACGACATTGCGACAGTGCACACGCGTCGTAAAAGGCGCGCCAAAACCGTAGCGTCCCAAGATGGCCGCTACATCTAATTCATTTGGTCCGTTTTCCGCGTGTTAATGAACAGTGGGCTATTATATAATAATTCGTTTGTATTGTGTCCGTCTTTTGGACGGTTTTACTGGTTGTTTGTGGAGATTGAGAATCTGGACTAAGTATGCTTTGGTGGACTTGCTTCTGAGCACGTAGACCATCGCTTAAAGTGGTCTCTTTTTTTCCCGGAGGCATGAACGAACTATATGCCAGCGCTGGGGCTCTGTCTCGTTTAAGGTGCATTATGCTGAGCGATGGCCGTTTTTCGTGGATGTGACGCATGTTTTCCCCCAACTTGTTATCTTTTTATCCGTCATGTTTGCCGCAAATAAACGTATTTTCTTTCTTCTTTCTTTTATATGAGAATGTAGCTCATGCCATGGTATAATGGTTAGCCAGTCGGCAAGATTCTAGCTGTGGTTATAAAGTCATATATAGTCGATGTTATTCGTTAAAGCGTCATCATCATCATTTCAGCCCGGAATCACCCCCTCCTGGGTATAGGCCTCCCCTTTTTTCTTCCATACTTACTGGTTCCGTGCGTCTTCATCCAGGTTAAAGCGAACAAATCAGACTAAAACGTTTTTTATGTTTCATATTGACGTTATTTTGCAAGTTAAACAAATATTAACTTTATTTTAATGACAATTAGGTTGATTTCAGAGTGACTAGCACTATTCAAAAAGTTATAAAAATGTTTGAAGTTGTAGCGTAAACTGAACTTTAATATGTATGTATTAAAGTTATTTTTCCATAAACTCTATTTGTTTATATTTATTGAATTTGTCGCGATTATAATTATGTTAGGTAGTTTTACTTCTGCAATTGCAGGCGTCCTTCTATGTGAAAAAAGGCTAGGGCTATACCGAGGGGCCCGTGGCTAAGTAATAATAGCCGCACGGTTGGATCGATCAGGTTAAGCTACGCTTGCCGCGGTTGGTCTGTGGATGGGTGACCATCTTTACATACAGAGACCCCTCCGTGTCTTGGAAAGCACGTTAAGCCGCTGGTCCCGACTGTGATTCGTGGATCTTTGACAGTCGTTACGGGTAGTCAGAAGCCCTAAAGTCTGACCAAAGTACCCTTTGGTCAGACTTTAGGGCTTCTGACTGGTAATACGATACCTCGTATTAACCAGTAACTGGGTTGTGGAGGTCAGATATACACTCGCTCCATGTAAAATACTGGTATTCAGCTGCATCCGGTTAGACTGGAAGCCGACCCCAACATAGTTGGGAAAAGGCTAGGCAGATGAGATATTATTATACCGGACACACTCCACTCCATAGTAAATTAATCTGTCCCCAAACCTATCGATACCAACAACTAGGTGAACGTTAAGCAAAAACCAATAAATATCAGCCTGATGACCCACTTTTGTCGCCTGACCTTTTAATTGGTCCGTCTCAGGCATACCAACCTCACAGCTTACCGAAATTATCACAGTTATTGCAGTACCCCATTGTCTGGTCTCCATGGTGTATTTTTAGACCCTCGACCTCGCCTCACCCTGTTTATCATTCCATCGCTTTAGCTATTGTCTCAAAAAGGGGCTCCGCGCGTGACCATTTTGTGAAATTGATTTTTTTTCGGGTACTCGATTATACAATGATGATTAGGTGTGATAAGTTCTGTTTGATAAGTGGTTTTGCTTTCAATGTTTGTTTATTTAGTAATTTTACAATGTATGTACACACATATACAGGGTTATTTACTGAAATCGCGAAAAAAAATCAGCTGCTCCCTACATTTACGTTCGCATAACTCGTCAAAATGTAGGGAGCAGCTGATTTGTTTTTCGCGATTTCTGGTTTGGTCCTATAGTAAAAGTTGTTCATAATGATGAGTACAATGACCTCTTAAGAGGTTGCTGGTGTTTTACAAATAACCCTGTATAAACAGACAAGAAAAAAATTGAACAGAAAACGAACAAGACAACACTGAGGACAATCTTTTGTTGTGATCTGCTATCGAAGACCAGCGAATTTATTTTGTAGTTATAGAAAAAAATACAGGGTGCCCTAAGGGACTATTCTTGGACCCGTATTTTAGGTTTACAGATTAAAAAAAAATTGTCAAAGCCAATACAGTCAATAAAGTTTCATAAAATCACCTTTAAAATAAACCTGAAATAAACCTAAAGTGATCCTGATAATATTTACATAATAATTATAAGCTATCATTTAAAATAATAATATGTACATGTACACTGGCCTGCAAAACTAAGTATCACACTTTTAAAGTTGGAATAACTTTTTAAGTACACAAGATATACTTTCGAAAGAAAAAGGACTCGAAAAAGTGTTTAATTTTGTATATAAAAACTTCATTGATTGAATTCGTAAGCCACATTTAAGATTAAAAATAAAACTCGACAAAAAAAGATAAAATACATAGATAATAGAAAGAAAAAAAAAGATTTTCAGGCATGCCTGTAGGGACATCTTTTCATATGAAGTTAGAAATCATACATTTCTGGTGTAGTTAATAAACTAACCATAATCATAGATGAATTTATGATGAACTTGGAAGATCGAATCGTGCAAAGAAAATGTATGGTCGTGAATTGAGGACAATGGTTTCTTATCTCAAAAACTCATCATGTAGTAAAGAAAATAGTTTGTTGGTATAATAAGTAGGGCAATCGGTCTCGTGTGTGTCAAGGATTCCACATTCATGTCAAAACATTTGATGTGCTGTCGGGTTGCGAGAGGGATTGTTTTCTACCCTTCCGTTTGTGTTATTTTTATGGCATTCTGTTTATAGTTTGTTCAAAAAGTAGCTGACGAAAGTGTAAACAAACACTGATCAGGTCAAATTCTTACGCAATCACTCACTAAAGGGAATTAGTATCATAAGCAATATTATAAGTGCTGAGAGGCTTGTGGCTAAGTAATAATAGCCGCACGGTTGGATCGATCAGGTTAAGCTACGCTTGCCGCGGTTGGTCCGTGGATGGGTGACCATTTTTACATACCAAGATCTCTCCGTGCTTCGGAAAGCACGTTAGGCTGTTGGTCCCAGCTGTCATTCGTGGATCTTTGACAGTCGTTACGGGTCATCAGAAGCCCGAAAGTCTGACAACCAGTCTTACAAAGGGCGTATCGTATTACCCAGTAACTAGGTTTTGGAGGACAGCTAGGCCGTGGCTCCGTTTAAAATACTGGTATTCAGCTGCATCTTTTCTTTTTTTTTAACGTGGAGAAATGCTCATGCATTCTGCACTACCACGGGGGATAGTGCAGTTATGTGGGACTCTAACCCACTAAAACTCCAAGGTGTCCTCCTCTGCCTCTTATGGCGGGAACACGGGCACGCGTTAGCACTCATCCGTGAAATTCAGCTATTTGCATCTGGTTAGACTGGAAGCTGACCCGACATAGTTGGGAAAAGGCTCAGCAGATGGTGATGATTCATATTCATTTATTGCTGTGTGTATATTCGAGTGATCGAGCCTATCATTGTGACGTAGTGAACCTCAGCTGTTTTTTTTGCAGTTAAAACTATATCTGCTAGAGTCTGTGAAACAACACGTTTGTAAAAAAAAAACAATGAGTATTGTGTAAGTGCGTCATAACGGCACGGCATACACAGCGATATTGTTTTACCGTAACAAAGTAGTCACTTTCATACATAACCGCCATACAGGATGGCGCAAAAACTCTTCCGTCGAGCGAGAAAAGTTTTATCATGACTCATGTAACATTAAGTTGAGATACATTACATTACCGTATCATGCTTAAAAAGTTAAACGTGACTTTATTAACAGACACGAGCACATAAAGCAACTACAATTTGTCAAATTTCTTTAATAGATTTTCAACTTTATCGGTAAAATATTAAGGTTCAAGGTTGATTGGGAAAATTTGACCTCACTCCTCACCCCCGCTGACTTGTGAATTTGTTACTGCGCAGCGACTCGCCTCATGTACCGAACCACCATAAAGTTTGAATTGGACTGTACCTACTTACTTCACAAAAAATAACAACATTTTACAGTAATATTATAGCCACCCAAACCCATAGCCAATGTTTTGTTTCCGTGTTCTGAAATAGTCCTGCACCAACCGGGGATTGTCCTTGGGTGCACTTACATAGGGGGCTTGGGTGCACTTTTTTAGGGATAATCGCCCTGTTGGTGCCTCCTCATCATTTAACCCCTCGTACGCCTTCCAAAGGTCCGGGATATGTCATAGAAATCTTGAAAAGTATACAGTAATAGCGTTATTATTTCCTCCAACAAAAAATTAACAACAAAAACTCCAGCCTTTATTTAGCAAAAATAAGTCTAAATAATAGAAGGAACCTAGATACACGTGTTTTACCAGAAACACACATAAACACGCAGCCAAGACAATAAAAACTCTTAATAAAAGCCTTAGCGGGAACAATGGCCAGAAATGTTGATAAAAATAACTTGCCGGGCAAAGAGAAAATAAATAAAGGCACAGTAAAAGACACTGGGTACGCTAGATTGATAAATAACACAAAATAAAGTTGATTCTTCGCCTTATCAGTTTTTTTTTGCTATCCTGTATTTTGTCCTGTTGGGAAACAGCCTCCCTTTTTTCATCTAATCCTGCCTGTCTTATGCGATCTCTGACCATGTTGGCCCTGAAAACGTTATCTGATCTGTCACACCACCTTCGCCGTGGTCTACCTCAGCGGCGATGACCCGCTGACTTTCAGAATTTAAGATAAATTAATTTTTATTTTTATAGATAGGTACGACCATATTGAATTAGTAAAAGGCAGACCAGAGACCTACGCAAAAGCGCGGAAAGAGAAAAACATTTTTAATTTATTAAAGCTCTGGGTTACTGTAATACTTAGGCTTTTTTTTTGCCTGCTTTTTTGGCCAGGACCCTAATTGCGTAACTCCATTTCAATCACATTTTGAAGGATAAGTATTGCTAAAAAAAACTCGAACAAAGAGTATGTTAGGAAAACAGTAGATAATGTTCTTAATATAAACCTCTATACCATAGACACCATCTATCACAAACCCTCCAGGGAAAAGTCAACTCCATCGTGATCTTTATTTGCACACGTTGTCCAATAATTTCATTAGAAGAACTTCCTCATTACGTTTTCCTTGTCCAGAAAGTAAAACAAGTAATAAATTGGTGTAAGTAAATAAAATTACCTTTGAGGTCACACCTCTCTGCTATTAATTCAAGTGCAATTACGTAGCAGGAGTTTGTTTCTGGATTTCTGTTTGTTTGTTAGGTTTGTTGTTTGTTCTTCTGAAGGTCGATGTCATCATATTCATCTGCCTAGCTTTTTCTCAACTTTGTTGGGGTCAGCTTCCAGTCTAACCCGGAATTAACCGGATACAGCTGAATACAAATATTTTACATCGAGCGACTACCTATCTGATCTCCACAATCTAGTTACTGTAATACGATACCCCTTGGTAAGACTGGTTTTCATTTTCAGACTTTTGGGCTTCCGACGTCTGTGGTTTGAATATACTGGCAAATCAATTTGGTAAATTAATTTGTCTGACTTTACTTTGATAAGGCTTCGCCTTCCGGAATAATGATCTGATGAAAGTCACGGGAATCCGCCGGATGCGAGAAGCAGAGTCCGGACCAGTCATCTTTCGGTTGAAATGATCATGATGATGGTAAAGGGGCAACTTGGTGCGGGGAAACGAACCTAGGTTACTTTGGGTTAGTTTTGTCTTACAGTAATTTCAACACTTAAGACACGCGTTGTAATAGAGGTATGAGGAACAGGGTGTAAAGTTCACTCATCCTACATAGAAAAGGGACGATCCTACGACCAGACGGGTATGGTTTCTCGTGGGCAACTGCCCCATGAATCATGTCGGGCTGTTGTATGCTATGCTAATTGCGCGGTAAACTTTGCTTGCGCGATGCAGGATTTTGTGTGATGTCAGTATGACGCATAGTTCGCATGGGGTGATGTAGATACCGCTACAGTAATTATAGGTAAAAATGCTTGTCTTATGTGTTCAGAGAACATGGAATAGTTCTGATAAACACCGCCAAATATTATAAATTGCTTGTCCAATATTGATGACTTTACTAGGTAAGACCAAGAGCAGTTGTGGCGCAGTGGACACTGCTGCGGCTTATTATTTGTAGGTCGTAGGCCCGAACCCAGGCAGGCACTTTCCTTTGTCTAAATTATTTCATCACCACTGCTCTCGGAACGGTGAAGGAAAACATCGTGAGGACACCGGAATGTCCTAGTACCACGCGCTCGGCCCGCGTGGTGGATTACAGCTTACAGCCCACTCCCACTCACAAAGAGGAGGTCTGTGTCCCAACAGTGGGAACATTATAGGTTGATTACTCTACTAGGTAACGTAACAGAACAGATATTATTGGGAATCTTCTTTTTCAATGTAATTTATTGCGAGGGATACCATGTATGACCACCATTCCACCAGTACGATATCTATAGTAGCCATCATCTTCTAAAACGGAATATGATAAATACGTTTACGTTTCAAACATAACTTTTTAATAACTGTGACAGCCCAACCATAGAGATACAGTGTATGAAACTTTTTGGTACAGCTACAGACACATTCCTGTTCCGAGTACAGCATTCCATATTCAAAATTGCTAGTATGTGGACATTCAGTGGATAAAACTGGCTGAAATAAAGTTTTATGTTTGACGTTTTTGCCATAACATTTTCGTTTTATGGCATTTGGCCATTGGCCTCAAATAAAACTCAGATGGGCACATTTTTTACTGCTACATAACCAGTTTTTAATAAGTTGTACATTCTTAGGCCAAGTCAAATAATTTATTTCATAAAAGGCACTTTTGCACGTCACAATTTACAAGAAAATAGAATTGATTCTAGTCGCCCCTTCCAAAAGGTAGTTTCGTATGGAAAAGAATGGGCAAGAAACTCCACCGATACTCTTTTAAAATGTTTTATAATATTTTTTATACAGTAAATATACATTTGTATACAGTAAATATTCACTTAAATGTGAAGACGATGCACCTAGAAAGGTCTCTGCCGACTACGCCGTTTCATACCATGAACGTGCTAGGACCGTATCAAACACGGAAAGTGACACGATATGGCTTGCTATGCCCACTGAAACGGATTGACTGCGTATAATGCCCGTATGTTGCCGGTGTGCACCCCGTATGATGCCCGTGTGCAACCCGTATGTTGCCTTTACGTAATTTGTATGACGTCTCCACCAAAATCGATAGGAATTCGTTTCATTCTTACATGTGTATCTGTAATGAATGGAAGTCTGCGGAGTGCTATCAAGTTTTAAATACAATAGGTATGGTAATTACTATACCACAATAGGCAAAAAATAAATAAATAAGCAATAACAGATAAATCAATTAAGTGGTAGATATTTACATGGTGCTCACATATTTACAAACATCATAACTCATAATTTTTGTTAGGATGAGAGATCGGTAATGGATCGTAAGAATGATGTACGCGATTTGGGGGTGCGTTTGGATACTGAACTGACATTTCGTGAACATCGGTTTGCAAGAAATCTTATAGAAGCTTAGGTTTCATACTTCGTAGGGCAGTAGGCTTTAGGAATATAAAAGCTATTGCCGCCCTGTCTAAATGATTATTAATCCATATTTACTAATCGACATTAGGTATAGGCGTTTATTTATAAACGTTGCTTAAAGTTAAGATGTACCAAACAAAAAGATGTCATCAAATCTTTTTGCCGCCAATACTTTTTATCCGCCATCTTTGTTTAGACCTGTCAAGCCCACACGTCGACTTGTCTATGTCTCCTCGACTTATATTAAAAGATTTCGTAAGACAGCCTAGTTCGCAGGTGTAAAAACCTTGATTGATTGTTTAGCAGACGTGGCTTTATTTTGAGAAATTGAGGCTGTGAAATACAGATCAAGTCGTTTTTATTCGACTGTGAACAAAAAAACGTGATCAGTGAAGAATGATTTGTGTATTTGCTGATGACAGCAAGAGTATTGATTGACTGAGTCATTGAATCTATATGTAGGTATTCTGTACTAATAATAAAGCTGAAGAGTTTGTTTATTTAAACTCGCTAATGGCGCCGATTCCCTTGTTCACAAACTAAACTAATCATCAAAAATAAAAATACTCCATAGACAGTTTAGAAGTCATTAAAAACATGGCGACTAAAAATACGTCAATTTAGGTCAGGCGCTGACTAATTTGACAGGACTAAACAAATATTTAACTTCTGTCCTTTTCTTAATGAAATAGAAAGAAAAAGATGCACTGAACATAATTTTAGTTTAGTTTGTGAACAAGGGAATCGGCGTCAATGTCTCGAAATACCAGTCGGATTTAAAAAAATCTTTTTGCATTTTGATAGTTCAATTCTTGAGGAAGGTATGTGCTACTATTAACACGCTCAGCGCCAAGCCCCATATGTCAAAACCCAAACACACCAGGAAAATTCCCTAGGCCAGGGCAAAATGTATGGAAAGTGTGCGCGTTAGCGATACACGGCGCTTAGACTGGAATGGTGCTTGTGTATCAAAAAGGATACACAAGTGTTTAGACAGTGTGTATCGCAAAAGATACACATGGCGCTGAGCGTGTTAATATCACACTAGGACCCTGAGGAGCCGAGCCAAAACAAGACCAGTCAGAAAGAACGCTGAGTGAAAACGAAGTAATATTAACTCTAGAGAGAGGCTATACATTTTTATTTATCTTTTATATTTAATATTTTCTATAGTTTGTTTCTTTGTTTTATAACTTTGTTTTCTATTAGTGATTAGTTTTATAACTTTGTTTTCTTTTTGTACTCAATCGACAGCTACTTACCCAATGACACTCCGTACTAGTTTTTGTATAAATTGAGAAAGGTAGTAACCGAGAGAGACCTGGCACCCATAACACAAGTTTAATCTTAGCTTGGGTGCCAGTGGAGTAATCAGTGATTTATGCAAGTTTAATGTCATAGAATTAAGTTATGGCAATAACTTAATTCTATGACATTAAACTTGCATCAACTTGCAAATTGTAAAATTGGAAATAAAGTTATTATTATTATTATCGGGAGTGTTCTTTTTTCTCAGCTCTTTGGCTGGTTTTGGCAACATTTACGGACCGAAGTCAAGTAAATGCAGCGTGTGGTGTGTTATGTTAGAGATGTGTTGTGAGGAGGACCTATTTCGTTTTCATCTATTTGCATGAACTTTCTGACAATGCGACATGTATTTAATATTGCAGCTTTTTGTAGGGCGATATACAGGGTTTCTTTTAGGTTTAGTAATTTAAGGCTATGGAGAAGGTGGTTTGGGATGACGCCTGTTGTGGAGAGGACTATAGGGACCACGTAAACTTTTTGTTGGCGCCATATTCTAGTTACTTCGTCTTTGAGTTCTACGTATTTACTAATTTTTTCAGTTATTGTCTTCTGAACGTTGTGTGTGTTGGGAACGGCAATATCTATTAGGTAAGTTACTTTGTTTATTTTATCCTGTAGGGTTATATCCGGTCTATTATAGTGAATTGTCCTGTCGGTGAGAATGGCGCGATCGTAATAAAGTTTATGTGTGTCATTTTCTAAGATAGTTTGTGGTGTGTAATTGTAGTAAGGAGTGTTTGGGTTTTGAATCAGTGTGTATTTGAGTGCTAATTTTTGATGAATTACATTTGCTACCTGATTGTGCCTATGGGTGTAGTCTGTCTGCGTGAGAGTTGTGCACGCTCCTATTATGTGCTGAATTGTTTCTGGTTGAATGTGACACTTGCGACATTTATCATTTGTTACTGATGGATCCTTGATAATAAATTTTCTATAATTTTTTGTGTTTATAATCTGGTCTTGTATCGCAATTATAAATCCTTCAGTTTCTGGGAATAAATTGCCTATTTTAAGAAACTTATTTGAGGCTACTTGGTTTACATGGGATTGTTCTAGGTCATGAGGATGTCGGCCATGAAGTACCTTTTTCTTCCAGTCCTCAATTTTTTGTTTCTGCGGGTCATCGCTAGTATTTTGTGGAGTATCTAGCTGTTCATTTAAGTTAAGTGGAGTGTAGTTAAAATCATTTTGAACTAAGGCTTTATGAATGCTACTAGTGCGAGATTTTGACTGAAAGAATGTTTTTAGTTGACAAACTTGTTTACGCCAAAGGTGCTGGATGTCTATTAGGCCTCTCCCTCCGTTTTGCCTTTTGATAGTAAGCCTTTCTATTGCAGATTTAGGGTGTAAATTGTTATGTTTTGTAAGAGTGGTGCGTGTGGTTCGTTCTAATTGTTCTGTGTCTGTTTTTGTCCATTTAATAACTCCGAATGAGTATGTTAGTATGGGGATGGCAAATGTATTAATGGCCTTGATGAGATTTTTACTAGAAAGTTGTGTTTTACATATGGCGTTAAGTCTCCTTTTGTATTCTATAGTAAGTGTTTCTTTTATACTAACATGATCTAGTCCCTTTAGTTGCGTGTACCCTAAATATTTATATAAGTCGGTCGGCTCCATTGCTGTTATGGTGTCTGTGTTGTTTACGACATAGTTGCCGGGTCGTATCTTCCCACGCATGATATGAAGTGTTTTGCATTTATCCAGACCAAATTGCATGTTTATATCTAAGCTAAATTCTGCTGTAGTTTCTACTAGTTTCTTCATATCTTTTTCTGTTTGTGCATATAATTTAATATCATCCATATAAATGAGATGTGAGACTAATGTTTGTTCTGTAGTGTGTTTGAGACAATATCCGGCCCGACAGCGCTGCAGCAGATGAGATAGAGGATTTAGTGCAAGACAAAACCATAGGGGACTCAGTGAATCTCCTTGGTAGATACCTTTCTTAATGGATATTTGTCGCGTTGTAACATTATTGTGATTGCAGTTTATTTGAAGTGTGGTTTTCCATAGTGGCATTATGTTTCGTAGGAAGTCTATTATTTTTGAGTTTATCCTATAAATTTCTAGTATTTGTATTAACCAAGAATGTGGAACACTGTCGAAAGCTTTTTTATAGTCAATGTAGGTGCAATGAAGATTTCTATTTTTTGTGGTGGCATGTTTATGGATAGTAGAATCAATGATTAACTGCTCTTTGCATCCCATATGGCCCCGCCTGCATCCCTTCTGTTCCTCTGCCATTATGTTGTGGTGTTCAATGTGTGAGTTAATTTTCATTGTTATAGCTGATGTTAATATTTTATATATCGTGGGTAGGCATGTGATTGGTCTATATTGGGAAGGTTGTGGTGAATTTTTAGTTTTAGGCAACATGTATGTTATACCTGTTGCAATAAAATTGGGTATATTTTGTTGTCCTAATATAATTTTTGTTAAGTTTTTTGCTATGGGTTTGTATAAGATAGTTAACTTTTTGTACCAAAAATTGTGTATTTTGTCTATACCAGGAGATTTCCAGTTATGTAATCTGCCTGTTAAGTGTGTGATATCGGCCTCTGTAATCTCTACAAATTCCATTTCTTCTATTGCCCTCCATTTTGTTTCTTCTTCTGTTATCCACGTTGCTTTGTCGTTATGTTGTTTTTGTTCTTCCCAAATGCTAGACCAATATGTTTCAAGTTGTTCTTTAGTAGGTTGATCATGTGTGTCTGTGTTATTATCATCATCTGTGTCGGTGTCTGGCTTGTGTAGGTTTCTATAAAATATTTTTTCATTAGTAGCGAATGTGGCATTATCGTTTTTGCGTTGTTGTGCTTTTTTGTATCTTCTGAGTCTATGAACTTTAAGAGCTAGTTTTTGTTTTAAGGTATCTAAGAACTCTTCAGGTTTTCTGTTGTTATTTTCGTGTCTGGTGTGCCTGAAACTGCTCCTAAATATAGCCTCAACTCTCCTTACTACTTTACTTGACCTGATGTTATTAATGTATTGTGTAAGCCTACCACAATCTGCTCTTAATTTTTCTATATCTTTTTCTAACCTATGTTGCCATGCTGGTTTGATATTTTGTTTTGGCCTTGTGTTTCCTGTGTGTTGCGTGATTTTAAAGTTAAGTTCTTCGGATACGACTACCGCTGTGCAATATATAAGTGTGTGTATATCTATAAGTTGTGTGTCATCGGAAATAAATTGATGAAGTATGTTTTCATTAAATAAATTAACTAATCGGAAAAGATTAGGACTATATCGAAGTTTAGGTAGTTTTGGTCGAACTGCTGGGTCCATCCCAGAGTATTGTGCTAGGGTTGTTCTGAATTTGTCAAGTATTTCTTGAACACATATATCTGCTGTTAGATTTTGATCCGCAGCGGTTAAGGTCTCAATATCGTTTTCTAGAGTTAGGATTATCGACTCGGTTTGTGTGGATGTGTGTGATGTTTGTGTATAAGCTTGCGATTGGTTGTATGGTAGAGATTGTGTATAAGGTATTACTTGGGTGTGCGGTTGTGAGAGTGTTCAGCAATTTCGGTTGTGTTTTCTAATAGTGGGATAGCGTCCGCACTTGTATTAATTTCTGCTTCTTGTAGTTGTATTCGTGTTTCTTCTTTTAATTGTTCTATTATTTCGTGAGATAAAACTTTGTTTCTAACTATAGTTCTTCTCTGATCTGAGATTCTTTGTTCTGAAACGGTTATTTCAGGATATTGTCGTGTAAAAAGTTCATGCAATTGTTGTCTGTAGGTGGTCATGTCGGTCTCTAATTTAGTGATATAAAAGTAAGTTCGCATGATAAATAGGTTAACTTCTTTGCTCCATCTCATGCGAACTCTTGCTTTTCCAGCCTTGGTGGACGCGGGTAAAAAGGAACTAACCTCCCGCGCAACATTCAAGATCGGAGTGGGTGGAATTGAATTTAAACTAGTGATGAGAGGTGATGATACTATGGGTGACGATGGTGATGATGGTCTAGAAGGTGTGTAAGATACTGTGCTTGGACTATACGGTTCTACAGGGGTGTTTGTCCTGTCCGTCAGTCTGTCACCATCGTCAATGATTTCGGCTGTAATATCTTTGTCGGTGGGAGCCCGCCTGTTCAACTCCTCACCGCTGACGGTTCGCATGCTGAGACACCCAGCGTCAGCTCCAGGTGCGCCCCGGCGATCGCCCCCGGGCAGCGGCCCTATACGTTTACTTTTCGATCGTGTCTCCATTTTGAATGGGTTTCCAGAGCCACGTTAGCCATGCCAGTAATTTCTCATTCGTGTGTCCGCCCCCCACGTGATTAGATGGTCAATCAGGACGTGTGGTTGTTTAGGGGGCTTATTATTATTATTATTATTATTATTATTAATAATAATGCGAGCAGGCGATGCGATGCGACGGACGGGGTGGGGGAACAAAAAGGGGGTCACGGACAGAAGCTAGTGTAGCGGTATCTACAACGCCAAATCCTGCATCTTGCAAGCAGAGTTTACCGCGCAATTAGCATTTATATACATACTTTCCAATATTGTCCGCCAGACACAGCACCCGTCTGGTCGGAGGATCCTCCCTTTTGTATGGAGGATGATTGAACTTTAAACCCTGCTCCTCATGCCTCCATACTAGTAATGAAATAAATATGATGAGAATATTTAGGCTAAATTAATTAACCCATGAAACCGGCATTTCCTAGAACCATAAAATTCTACGACATGTGACATCCAACCCGCACTGGGCCCGCGTGGTGGATAATAGCCAAGTCCCTCTCACTGAGAGGAGTCCTGTGTCCCAGCAGTGGACACGTTGTAGGCATTATGCTAATGCAACTATCTGAGTATTACCACAAGTAAAAGATACAATACCATTATCAAAACAGTCAAGATATGGTTTAAAATCAGCCACATGCTCACACGCCTACTACCATAGATATATATATTTATATGCTGGCAACTCATAGCCATCAAAAACAGAAATAGTCACCGTAGCCGAGATAGGCATGAGAATAGATAGCGCAAAGTCTCCCAAAGTTTCGTGAGGGAAATAAGGACCACAAAATTAATGAAATGGCAACTTAGTGTCAAGGATTATTTGTTTTTGATTGTGTTATGTCTCTGTCGATGACAAAGTCCTGGAAGTTTATGGTCTATTTGGTTGTTTGTTTTTCTTCTCGTCGATGTAGCCTTGGCCTTACTATAGCTTAATATATCTATGGGTGTGACTCATAGTACAATTTTTTGCGCTTTAACTTTCGTTTGATTTTTTTTTTAATGGCATCTCGCAGTTTTACCTATAAGCCCGGGCTTGCCTGTGGATGCCTCAATAAATTAAGGCCTCCAGCCAGGGCTTAAATAAGTTAAAAATGATAAATGATTTTATTTATAAATAACAATTTCAGGCGACACAGGCCGTGTCGCCTGAAATAAATAAATAAAATTTGTAAGTAAGTTTGTACAAACAGTTTTACACGTCAATCATATTTTAAAACTAGATGAGGTCGAAACAAACTCAGAGGTTACAGTCTCTATTAAAAAGTCCAGACATCTTGGTCAGATCATATGAGGACCACGTAGATCGATGTCTGATATGGTCTTTTGAGGAATGAACCACATAGATTGAGAGGACCTGTCCAGTCAGTGCACGCATTTCATTTCATTTGCACGCAACTCAAAACTTAAGGAGCTCAACGATTCGACGAACAATACCAAAGAAAAGATATTTGGGTAGGCCACATTAATTACTCAAACTGCCAGACCATGACAAAAACTAACAGTACAGAAAGGAAAATAAATAAAATGACCCACATAGTATTCACACTAATTAAAATAATAGAATACTTTACAAAGTGTATATTAAAAAAAAAAACAACAACAAAATAGAGAAAAAATTAAAAACATTAATTATGTAAAAATAGGAAGCAGCTCAATCCCAAGCCTTTTTGTCCTCGATATAATCCTTAACGGTATAAAAGGCTTTCTGGCACAACTTACGTTTAACGAATGATTTGAATTTATTAAGGCTTAGATCTTGAATGGGGCTTGGAAGTTTATTACAAAAGCGTATACATTCGCATCTCAACGAGACACCTATTTTCTTAAGCCTTGTTGTAGGTAAAGCTAAGCGAATACACGCTAAGGGCACCCCCTGTATATTTAATTAACATCGGTATTCATTAAAATAAGTACCTACGTATTTTTAAAAGACTTTTAGTTTAAAGCTAAGAGTTAATATTGTTCTTGTTCCGATTTTAATTAAATATTTAGCTCAATAAATTAAGATCTAAATTTTTCCGATGGACACAAATTTATCGACGTATGTTCAAAACCGCTGAAATACAATTATTTCAGCGGTTTTGAACATACGTCGATAAATTTATGTCAATTTTGATGATGTGTAAAAGTAGTAGTGTACTTTAACCATTTTATTCATAAACGTCGCTTAAAGTTTTTTGATTGATTAACTACTGTCACTTAACTTTAATCATCGTTTATAAAAAAAACCCCTTAGAGCGATAAAAAGTCCATATAAAATTTGCACAAAAAAATTGTTCATTGAGTAAATAATAAAGTCATTCAGATTGATTGATTAAACCACTTCTCACATATTCAGACCTATTTAAATTGAAAACAGTCGTTTTAGAAGTAACTGGATCGTTTAGGTTTCAATACTCGATAGCTCAACGAACCCAATTAGTGTCCGGCGGCTGTAATAGCAACTTTGTTATGTTTCAGTTTTAGGTATCTTGGGGACGGTATTATTAAGTTGTAATCCCTACTTACGCTTAGAACTTATGTTACTTACGTTGTGTTTGCAATAGTTTACTGACAAAGGTCATTGGGCATCGGTCCGCAACTTCTTCGCAAGTTTGTTTGTTTTAACGCGCTAATCTCTGGAACGACCGGTCGGATTTGAAAAAATCTTTTTGTGCTCATGCTCAGCACTCATACTAGCTGCGCCCCGCAGTTTCACCCGCATAAATTTCAATCCCGTGGGAATATCGAGATAAAAAGTTAATCCTGGTTCTAAACTATCTGTGTGCCAAATTTCATCCAAATCAGCCGTTTGAGCGTGAAGAAGTAACAAACATACAAACACACACACACTCACAAACTTTCGCCTTTATAATATTAGTGTGATACCTACTTTAGTATTTGGATGAGCTACTGCCAACAGACCACGTAAAAGATGGCGTGACGAGTTGGATAGGTTCCGTCAAAAATGGAAGGAGGACGCGCGGGCTCGCGAAAGATGGAAGGAGTGTATTGCCTTTGCCCAGGGGTGTGACAGCGTATTACGCTAGTAAAAAAAAACTGCCAACAAAAATGTGCATACTTAATTAGTTACAAAACCCTTACCACTGGTACCAGTTACTGAGTCTGTTTTCTTAGGATATTCCAGTTAACCCTTGTGTCCTTCTTCTAAACGTATCAATTGTTTTAGATCTCCTTTCAACTGTCAAATTAAAACAGGGACCGAAACATTATGGAAATTGCGACGAAAGAAAATTGGGGCCTAAAATCAACACTCATTTTCATTTTCCCTAACACCGTCACTCATAATTATTAATAAACGATGTCAAAAATGTATGGTTCATAATCAGCCTTTAATTTTCTCACTGCTGGGACACAGGCCTCCTCTTAGTGAGAGAGAGTCAGCGGTAGTCCACCACGCTGGCTGAGTGCGGGCTGGTAGATGTCACATCTTAAAAAAATTATAATACTTTTAACTTTAAGCAAATTTTATAAATACGGGATTGTATTTTTCCATTTACGTAAGAAGGTTAAAAGTACCGTAAGTACATAAACAGTAGGCAGCCTTCTGCAGTGTCTGCCTACCCCCATGGGAAGAAAGCGTGAGTTCTTTGATATTGTTCGTCGAATCGTTGAGCTCCTCCAGTTTGGAGTTGAGCTGCACGATTTTTGACAAATGCGTGCACTGACTGGACAGGTCCAGTCAATCTGTGTGGTACTTTCCTCAAAAGACCAATTCAGACATCAATCTACATGGTCTTCACATCATCTGACTAAGATTATGTCAGGATGTTAAAAGAGTATGTGACCTCTGAGTTGGTGTCGGCCCTTCTTCTCAGAGTAGTCGAATAGGAAACGCCGACCTCATCTAGCTTATTTTTTTATAATATGACGTGTAAAAGTGATTCCGATATCCTATTTATGGAATAAACAATTTCATTTAATTTTTAGTTTATGTGTGCGTACCTAAGTATGTTAACGTCGTTTGTTATTAAGCTGAAGTGGCAATGGGCTGGCCATGTTTGTCGATGGACCCATGGCCGGTGGAGTAAACGAGTCCTGGAGTGGAGACCGCGTATCGGCAAGCGTAGTGTGGGACGCCCCCCAGCTAGATGCTCCGACGACCTTCAGAAGGTGGCTGGGACAGACTGGATGCGAAAGGCGGTGGACTGGGTGGTGTGGCGCAGCATGGGAGAGGCCTATGTACAGCGTGGACTGCGATAGATCGAGTTGATTGATTGATGTATATAAATGTATATATTATAAGTATAAATCTACCAGTGTAGAGTAGTCGCAATTAAGTTAAAAGAGATATTAACTAAATGTTATTTTCTCACCGAATCCAGGTCGACATGTCAACACAAATACTATTGCAATAAAACGGTGATAAACACAGGAAGGCGTGGCTATTAACTGAATCAAAAATCAATATCAATTGTTCGGATTAGTTGAACAGAATGAAACAAATCATCGTACTTATGTATTATTAATAGCTGTTATGGGTACAATAATGACGACACGGCACGACGACGGCACGGTTGGCGCAGTGGTTAAGCGATTGACTGCTGCGCTGCGTGTCGCGGGTTCGATTCCCGCACGGAACAAATATTTGTATGACCTACATGTATTTGTTCCGAGTCTGGGTGTTTTTCTATCTATAATATGTATGTATTTACAAAAAAAAAAAAAATTGTATATAAGTAGTTTATCAGCCATGTTGTTACCATAACACAAGCATTAGGTTGCTTAGCTTGGGACAAATGGTGCTGTGTGAAATGTCCAGGGATATTTATTATTTATTATTTATTTATTAATAATGGACGTTTTGGCAATTATTTTAGACATTTTTATTGTTTTATTGCTATTTTGATGATATATAAGTATGTCTGAAATTGTACTGAGGGGCAATTCTCGTAATTTTTTATGAACGTTCGCAGTCTGATCTCAGTCTCATTCTGTCAAAAATACCTGTAATAGGTACGTACCCCTACGTTTTTGACAAGTTTTTGACACTAACGCTGAGATGAGCTTGCGACTAGATTTTGAATGATTTTAATTACCTGACCTTCTGATTACTATTATAGTTGAGTGAAGACGTTGAAAATCAACAACAACAACAACCTATGTTTTATTTTTATAGTCAAATATTTGGTGTAATGGCAATTATTTTGGACATTTATGCACCCTGGGCCACACTGTAAAATGCTGCCTGTCAAATTCATCTAAGTATCAACCTTTATATTATCTTAGTTTTATGTGAGTTCAATTAGTGTTATGGTAACTATTTTGGGCATTTGGAGCAAATTAGTCAGTCAGTGTTTTATAGTGAGGCCTGGGCCCACACTATCAAACACTGACTGACTATTTTCATTACAACAGCATGAAATATTCTTTTCGTATAGAGTTTACATGGTCAAGCCAAAATGATGGAAGAGTAGCCTTCTATACAGCGACAAAACAAATTAACTAGCAAAACTCAGCAGATGTGACGAGTGTATGGATATTTAAGGCTACTCTTTCATAATTTTGGCTTGTCTATGTAAGCTCTATAGATTAAAAGAGTTTCCCTTTGACCCTGTTTTTATGCTGTTATAGTCAAGGATAATTTCATAAGTCTCCATGGCGACTATACGGACTCAAAGGACGGGCAAACGCAATCTATTTTGTATCAGTTACTCTCGGGGAGAGTGGTCTGAATTTCCGGGAACCAAACCATAAATAAGTGGCCTTACTATCGTTAGATGTAGTTCATAAAAAGGTTTTTATTCACAGAACATCACACCTATATTCCCATAAAGGTCAGGCAGAAGTGTAGAGGACACCCCCATATCACCAGTTATGTTAGTGTTTATTTGTATTGTTCGTCGAATCGTTGAGCTCTTTAAGTTTTGAGTTGAGCTGCACGATTACTAACGAATGCGTGACTGGAAAGGTCCACTCAATCTTACACGGATTTTTTCCTCAAAATACCATTTCAGATACCAATCTGCATGGTATTGTTCGTCGAGTCGTTGAGCTCCTCAAATTCCGAATTGAGCTACACGATTTCTGACAAATACTTGCACTGACTGGACTGGTCTACTCTAATCTGTGTGGTACTTTCCTCAAAAGACCATTTCAATCATCAATCTACGTGGTCTTCACATGATCTGACCCAGATTATGTCTGGACTTTAATAGATCAGACTGCGACTGACTGTGTTTCGGCCTTTCTTCTCAGAGTAGTCAGATAGGAAATGCCGACCTCATCTAGTTTTAAAAATGTGATTGACGTGTAAAAGTGTTTGTACAATTCTATTTACAGCGATAAAATCACTTATCATTTACAAACAATATACGAAACAGCTATTAAAAAAATGTCTGCGTGATCCGGACGTGACGAAATTATAAGTGTTCAGTTTTTAAACCCTAAAAAAGGGCTTAACAATTAAAAAAACAATAAACCTTTTAAATTTAAATGAAATGTCTCCCAAGGAAAACGGTTGGAATAAACCTATTCTCTAGTTTACATTTAAATGGTCTAGTTAATATTTATACTGGTTCAGTAAAGATTTATTTTAACCCGTGGGTTAAAATAAAACTACGCATGATCTAACTTTATTCATCGCAAATTGCTTCTGTAATCAAGAAAATAATACTTCTTTATTTTCTATGTATTTAAATGTAAATAAATTCATTGAATTTTTATTGTGGATTATTTTGCAGCTGTAAATTATGTGAAAGGATTATAAATTGAATTGAATTGCTGAATAGCAAGTGAAAGTCTGATAGAGGCATGTTTTGACAGGCGTTAGGTGTACCAGTAGGTATGATCAAGTCTGACATTATGCTGAGCTGAGGACCTTTTGGCATTATAATCTTTGTTTTCTGCTTTTATAGTTTTAAGGTGTATTTATTTTGTGTAATGCCAATAAACGCATTTTTCTTTCTTTCATTAAATCGAGTTAATTTTCATCCCTATGTATGTGTCTTTGAAGCCGTGATATATAGGTATTATAGCCAAATAATAATAATAGCCTCCCGACCGATTTCGGTCACGGTGGCCAATCTCAACGGAGATTAGCCAGGTACGCAGGAAATATTATACTGCACAAGCATCTGTTCCTTTAGTCTCA
This sequence comes from Apamea crenata, assembly GCA_949629185.1. NCBI lineage: Eukaryota > Metazoa > Arthropoda > Insecta > Lepidoptera > Noctuidae > Apamea > Apamea crenata. Next base: position 5,646,951 of record OX451375.1, read on the forward strand.
TAGTCCGATCGGACGGCAATTCGACACGACCGGAGAGAGATCAGACGCAGTGCCAACGGCTTTATGTGCTTTCCGGTGCGGTATTAAACCGCCAACTTCCAAACTCCGGACTGTTACTAAGAAATTCCTAATGAAAAACCCAATAACACTTTGTCCGACCTGGGAATCGAACCTAGGACCCCACGCTCAGCAGTCGTGCTTGCAACCACTAGACCAACGGGACAGTTAGAGGCAAATAGCTATATATAGTAATATAGTTATATGAAAGCGGTACATAACTGTCTTTAACTACGATACGAGTACGATCTCATCATCACCATCAGCCTAGCAGCAGCAGCAGTCCACTGCTGGACATAGGCATCTCCTATTGCCCGCCATTCAACTCGATGTTCGGCAACTCTCATCCAGCTGCTACCAGCCATCCTGCGAAGATTGTCACTCCACCTAGCCTGAGGGTGTCTCACCTTACGTTTACCGATTCGCGGTCTCCACTCAAGAACACGCCTACCCCAACGGTCATCGGTTCTACGGCTAATATGGCCGGCCCATTGCCACTACAGCTTGCTAGCTTGCTACTATAATATTATTAGACTAATCTATAATTACTAGACTTATCTAATATAATTATGAATATCACGGCTTCAGCCATCTTCCTGCAAATTAACTAATTAGGAACGAATTATTTGAAAAAAAAAACTTCGATCAATTCTGTTATTATTTACGTGAACAATATGTTGTAAAAGCATTATCCCAGGCAGAAGAACCGTGTAACAGCTGGTAGTACATAAACGCTTCTGTCTCAAACTAAACGAGAACATGGCGAGGCTAATGGATATACTTATTTATTCAGAAATGTAAAATAGCTTTTCTTCACCGTTTTCTTTGTCTTCTCTAACAAATTGTTCCGATTTACGCCTACACGAGGGAGACTTTTGTTAGCACTATTACACACAGCGTGCCGCTGTAAAGGCGACATGAATTTAACACACGTATACGGTTCTGCGTTTTGTTTTATGAACATATTTTAATTTCATTAAACGTTATTATTTATTTACAACTAGCTTCTGGACACGACTTCGTCGTCGTGTTTCGGCCCTCAACCCACCGCGTCGCATTCTATCGCCGCGCCGGCCCGCGCTAATTCTTCGTTTCCTGTCATTTTTTCTTATTGCTTGGCTTGTAAGGATCATTTCTCGGGGTCAAGGGGACACATTGCATCAATGAAATTAAAACGGGCAAAGAGTAGGTGAATTGTAGGTAAGAGAGAGAGCCATAGGTCGACGAGCGAGCGGCGCAGGCGGTAGTTTTTAAATTACGAATTATTTTAATTATGTTGTTATAATTTTTATGTATACTGGCCACTGTGCCTGCCCGTGTGTTAAGCTAATGTCGCCATTTTAACAGCACGTTGTATGGAGGGTGGAGTTTTGAGATGTGTCAGTAAGGGCAGTTTACTTTTGAGAAATTTTGATCTGTATTCACAGATTCTGGAAAAAAATACAATCAGCAAGAAAATGGGCAGTTTTCTCAAAAAAATTGTTGATTTTCTTATTAGGATCAAAAATTTCATCTAGATCAGAACATTCAGAAATCATAAAACACGTTTCGTAGGAAATGTGACTCCAACTTACTTTTTATAAAGGTTACACTGGCCGCAATAATGAAGACTTGTAATACTCGTATATACGTATGGAAGAGAACAGAGTAACACTTTATAAGCTTTTGCGGGGATATGTAGCCCTGCCTATAAAAGTGCACTGTAAGAAAGAAAGAAAGAAAGAAAGAAAAAGTATTCATTGCGACTCGTACAGGATCATAAACTAAACTACCTAAACACAGTTAAAAATAAAACAAATTATATAAAAAAGTAACAAAAGGAAAAATAAAACAGAAAGTCCTGTACGAGGCCAAAAGGCTCCTACCTCAGCATGATGCTTTGACATTTAAAAAATAAATGCCGCAGCGCCGGTATTCTGATAGGGCTCACTGTGATGTCACGGGCAATCACAGTAGTAAATAAATAATAAAATAGATTAATAGATATAATTATGTAAAATATTAGCAATAAAATAAATATGATTAATTTTTAATCCGCGCCAGACGTAACCTCATTAGTTGTCTATGCCCTGAGTGTCAGAAGCACTCTGTGGCATTGTTGTTACAAGTGAACGTTGTTGTGACTGTAATATCTCTGTAACATAATATAAGATTACCCTTCATTTATAAACGTTGCTTAAGTCAAGTAGTGATTGGCGACTGTTTAACCATACATTTTTGACGTTTAAACGTCACTTATATTATATCGTTTATAAATAAACCCCATTACGACGAAGTGGCGAAATAAAGTTATAAAATAAATAAGGGTGTGCCGCACCTCTGCCGTACCTCTCGGAGAAAACAGGCGTGATGTTGTGTTGTAAATATAATAATGTAGCTTTATACGAAAAATTGTTATTGTTGTTATTGTAATTGTTATTTTTGTGACACGATACCTCTGACGCTACGCATACATAATAGACGCTTTTTTTTGTAGAATTTTATCCTACTAATATTAGTTATAAACGTGAAAGTATGTATGGATGGATGGATGGATGTTTACTCTTTCACGCAAAAACTGCTGAACGGATTTGGATGAAATTTGGCTTACCTACAGATGGTTTATAACCAGGATTAACATATAGGATACTTTTTATCCCGCTATTTACACGGGATCGAAACTTATGCGGGTGAAACCGCGGGGTTCAGCTAGTATAGAATAAAGCTAGAGGTGTTAGGGGTATTCTACACACGTTTTTCTTGCCATGAAACATTATGGTTTATTCGCCGTCTGTAGGCACGGTCGTCAGTGATGTATGGATCTTTTTGGAAGCTTGTTGACGGGCACGATTTTTTACTACGGTACGGTTTATACACCATAGGTAAAGAAACCGTGCCACACGGCACAGTTTCTATAACGGCGTAAGGCCCTTTGAACACACAAAGGGCTTTACGCTAGAGGTGTTACAAAATTACGATCTCTACAAATCTTATTTTCTTTTCTCCTGTGAGCTTCATCAGCAAGGAGAGCTTATAGAGACTAATAAGGTTTGTAGCGAGACTGACTGACAGCAAACGTGAAAAGACGAGAATATTTAAGAAACAAAAAAATATTAATAATAAACGGAGGCCGCTTAAAAAAATTCCTTTTATTTTTAGGGTTCCGTACCCAAAGGGCGCTAACGGGACCCACCAGCACCCTAATTGCGTGACACACAATTAATCGGAATCAGTTTCATTTTGACAGTTCAACAACATTCATTGCGTTATTTACGTATTGAGCAGACACATTTTTCGAACTTATGAAGCAATGGATTAGCAATTTGCTTCAAAATGATTCAGATTCCGATTGATTGTGTGTTACGCAATTGGGGTGCGGGTCCTATTACTGAGCCTCCGCTATCCGTCCGTCCGTCTATCAGTCAGCGGGATATGAACCGTATATAATAGGTTGACAGTTGGAATTTTCACAGAGTGTGTATTTCTTTCGCTGCTATAGCAGCAAATACAATAAAGTTAATAAAAATTAAAGGGAAATAAAAACGTCGAAAAAAACGCGTTTCTTGTATGGAGAGCATACAATACGCGACGCGAATACGCAATGCGAGACGCGTATTTTTCGGCGTTTTTATGCCTTGTGGTAGGGAACACTTCATGTGCGAGTCGGACTCGCACTTGGCCTGTTTTTTTTATAATGCTGTCTATTGCTACAAATTATAGATAATTTCTTTGCCATGTTTTCTTACCTGACTTAGGGCTGATTTTACCAAACTCGGATATCTTTTGTCCGTGGAATAATGTTGACGTCTGACATTTCTAGTACGAAAAAAACTATCAAAATTTCAAAATATGACTTATTTCCAGGATAATATGACTTATTCTAACTATAAAAGTTTGGTGAAATTAGCTCTTAGGAATTTGGCAGTGACGTAACCATTATTTTATTTGTGTTTAACGCATACATTCTATAATGTGGACGTAGGCAACCACTTACTCAGTCGTTTCGAAAGTGGCCATTACTGCTCACGCAGAAAAAGATTCAACGGCGATAGGGACTGGCTTAACAGAATTTACTAGACCCAATTCCAGATAACTGGCTACTATAATCTAGTATTAGGTCTAGATATCTGTAGGTTAAGGTTGGACAAAGGTTGTCAGCAAAAGTCGACCTGATATTGTGCATGCTGGCAGAAAAATTACTCTAGGTGCATTCAAGCATTCAAGCGAATTTGGAATGACCTTCCAAATGGGGATTAAAGATTTTTATATAGATCCTGTTGCGCCATTTTGTTTTTTTTTTTTAAATGAAGGTCACACATGAATTATTTATAAATCGATAGCTGACATCAATGCAAACGGAAAATACAACAGGGCTAAAACCGTAAAGTGTCACGTTTCCGAGATATTAACGTTCAAAGTTGATCACGTGACATTTATATTTTTTAACTTGCGTATATCTTGTTGCTTAGATGTTTAAAATAATCACTCTGAATGTTTAAAGTAATCAAAAGTCAATTTGTTCATACACAAATTTTGAAAAACTACGAAAAAAAAATTATATAAAAAAATTGTGAACCTTTAGGTTTAAATGGGTCTACCTACGAACTCCCCTTGTTTGGCTAACCCTCCGCCCAATATCCTGTATATTGCACCGTTACCTCTGTGGTTAAAACCTCACCTCTTAGGTTAAAACCTGCTTTTAACCGATTTAAAAAAAAGGAGGTTCTCAATTCGGATGTTTATATATACATTTTTTTCCAAATAAGGACTGTGCTTTAATGTTTTTCAAACGGAATTCGTATTTTTGACATGACAGCAACTCATATTTGATTACTAATGGCTGATTTTTCAATCATCTGATAACTTTATTCGAGGAATAATTTTGAAATTTTGACAGTTATTTCATACAGAAACTGTCAAACGTCAATTTAATCCTTCGAATAAAAGTTATCTGGCGATGGAAAAATCAACCCTTAATCAAAATTTTCTTATATTTAGTTACTTGTCAGTTGTTGACCTGGTTTCACCAGAATTCATTTGAAGATTCCTGGTAATCTGTTCCAAAATTGCTGATATAATACATGCATGCACTGATTCCTGCCAGCGTGCAATGATTAAAGTCTTGATATCAAGCTTCGTATCCACACCACCATACCATCCATCTGGTAGCTGACCACACTATCTTGTGTAGCGAATTCTCCAAACCTGGTATGTATTTTCTTGTAATTTCCGGTTTTCGCTCTCAGCGAACCTTTCTCCTTTTTCGCTGGTCCGACACCTTATTTTATTTGTTGTAAGTGTAGAGCCGGTCAACAAAGCGCTTTGCCTTTTACTCGGTTACCGGATCGTCTACTGGTATGCGAGTCACAAGTTATTGCATACTTCAACCTAGCTGCAGAGTATTCCTGCAGTGCGATTCTGTAACCATCTCACCGTGAAAACTTAGGTGAAGTGAGCGTGGAGTAAGCGGTCATTCCAACTAATGCTAGGGATTGACACTATTGACAGCTCACTCTAAGCCTTCACCTAACTTTTCACGGTGATATTTTTAAAGAATCGATCGGCTGTACTTCTAGTTCCGCGTGGCCTTGGCTGCTGAACTTCATGAGCTTTTCTTTTAACACTTAAGCTCCCTGAGATTTTTATATCTCAGGACAACATAACTAATATATTTAATAATTAATTATTTTTAAAAATCTGTGCAAATTAGATCTAACGAGCCTAAAACCCGCACCCTAATTGCGTAACATACGATCAATCGGAATCGGTTTCATTTTGACAGTTCAACAACATTCATTGCGTTATTTACGTTGTTCAGCAGGCACATGACACATTTTTTTTAACATATGAAGCAATGGATAGCAAAATCCTTCAAAATGATTCAGATTGAGATTGATTGTGTGTTACGCAATTAGGGTGCCGATTGCAATCAGGTACTTATTCGTGAAATTCGTCATAAAATTTTATCCTAACCATATCCTGAATTTGATAAACTCACCTAATTCCACTTTTTTTTTCCTAATATTTTTACAGTCACATTAATTGACAAGTAACTAACCTCCGTGTTTTATATTTAGATTTCTTTTATACGTTTTATATTTGAATTTGATTTACTAAAAAATTACACGTTTTATCTTCAACTAGCTTCTGCCCGCGGCTTCGCCCGCGTGGATGTCGGAAATTATCCCACGGGAACGTGCTACCAGGATAAATAGTATGTGCTTCCCCAGGATGCCATCTATCTCTTTGCCAAATCAGAAGTTCAGTGGTTTAGGTGTGAAAATGAAAAAACCGAATTACCCCTTTTTGCCCCGTCAGGGGTCAATTTTCGACAACTTTACATACTTATTATTAATTATTTTCTGTCAAAAGTATCAATACTGAGTTTCGAGTTAATCGGACCGCGCACTCAATTTCTTCCACACAAACTTCAACACCCCTATATCCCCCTTTGAGCGGTAGTTTTGAAAAACTTATAATGATAAACTTTATTACTTACTTAGGCAAGTATTGTTGCCAAGTTGCAAGTTTATTAACTAAATTAATAAGATTTTTCATTTAAACTGTATCCCCGCTTTTTACCCCCACAGGGGTGGAAATTTAAAAAATTCATAACTTGACACAAAGATTATTTATACCCATTTTCGAGTTAATCAAGCCACGCATTATAATACTCTTCTGTAAAATTAACTACCCCTTTTCACCCCGTTAGGGGTAGATTTTCGAAAAACCCTCATACGTGTTATTATTTATTTTTAGTCTTAAGTACACACACTGAGTTTCGAGTTAATCGGACCGCGCGTTCAAATTCTTCCACACAAACTTTAACACCCCTATATCCCCTTTGACGGGTAGTTTTGAAAAACTAATAATGATAAACTTTATTGCTTACTGAGGCGAGTCTTCATGCCAATTTTCAAGATTATTAACCTAACGAATAAGATTTTTCATATAAACTGTATCCCCGCTTTTCACCCCCACAGGGGTGGAATTATGAAAAATCATTTGGGATGTGTTCATAACTTGGCTCAAAGATTATTTATATCAATTTTCGAGTTAATCAAGTCACGCTGTAAAATCCTCCCCTGTAAAATTGACTACCCCTTTTCAGGCCGTCAGGGGTAGATTTTCGAAAAACCCTGATACACATTATTCCTTCCTTTCAATTTTAGGTATAAATACTGAGTTTCGATTAAATCGGACCGCGCGCTAAAATTCTTCCATACAAACTTGGAAACCCCCCAATCCCCTTTTAGGGGGTAGTTTATAAAAACAAAAAATGCCCAACTTCATATTTTACTTAGATAAGTATTCGTGCCAAGTTTCAAGTTTACTAACTCAAGGAATGAGATTTTTCATACAAACAAAATCCCCCCATTTCACCCTCTTAGGGGTGGAATTTCGAAAAACCCCTTCTTAGTGGATACCTACTCTTCATGAAGAATACACCCTCCAAATTTCATGTCTCTAGGACTAGCGGTTTAGGCTGTGCGTTGATGTCTCAGTCAGTCAGTCAGTCAGTCAGTCAGGACTTTGAATTTTATATATATAGATAGATAGATGTAGTGATTATTTTTGTTTTCTCTACAATATGCACAAAGCGGTCACATAAGGCGTACTTAATGCCACAAAGCATTTTCTGCAAGTCAACTAATAATTGAAATTCTCTTTCACAAAAAGTCTTTCGACACATTGTACGAATATATTCACCAAATCATTTCAATTGAAAATTGGAATTTCAGGTTCAGTGCTTGTCTCATTTTAAAATTCTATGAAACTTTTTAGCTTTTAATGAAATCCGTAAAACTATTTGATTAAAAATTCAATAAGGATGATATTGTTTGCTTTGGTGAATGATTTTTTTTTTGGCTTAACGATGTTTCTAATTCAGCCGTAGATTTAGTGGCTGCGATTACAAATGGTATTTACGTACTCTATAAAATACAACTGAACTGCCCCGTTGGTCTCGTGGTTGCAAGCGCGACTGCTGAGCGTGGGGTCCTGGGTTCGATTCCCGGGTCGGGCAAAGTGTGAGTTTCTCCACTAGGAATTTCTTAGCAATAGCCCGAAGTTTGGAATTTGGCGGTGTGATGCCCCCCCCCCCCCCCCCGTGTCTCGGAAAGCACGTTAAGCTATTAGTCCTGCGCCTGATCGGACTGTGAGAGTGAGGGAAGAGGGAGTGCACCTATGTCTGCGTGCACACTTGTGCACTATAATATCTCCCGCGTCGAAGGCTGGTCTCCGTTGAGATTGACCCCCGTGGCCGAAATACGGTCTGGAGGACTTTAAAATGCAATAATTTGGTAATTTATGTCTTATATTAACCCTAAATAAAGAGTTAGTTGAAACAGATACACTACATAATTGCAAAATTACAAAACAAAATTCCTTACAATAAATAATTATACTTACTTCAAATACTTAGAATTAATTAATTTTAGGCTGTGGGTAGACATGCGTAGCGAAACCTGTCAACTTGCTACGACGGCTACGAAGTGCTACGAGTCTACGAAGTCGTACGAACCATTTGTTTAAGTTTGTACTGTGGTTTACCAATAGTGTGCCAAACATTTGTTATAGATGATGGATTCCAAATGTCCAATATTGGCTACAAATACAAATGGGAAGTTCAAGTAAATGCATCTAAAGACCGGAAGCTCGTATCAGAAGTAGGTAAATATTTGAATGGGCCAATGTTATTTGTTTTTACTTTGGTGCTTGTGTGTAAGTGACATTGTGTGTAAGTGACATAGGAGACATTTTCTTGGATCAACATAAATATTTGAATACGTAACTTTAATGCCATAGAGCGTATTGTGTACTGACGTGTATAGTATTTGATAAAACCATTACTATGGGTCAACATCTGTTTCAAAAAAAACTATTTTACAAAAAAAAAAAAAAAACAATATGAGTTATTGGTAAGAAAATAAGAATATGTTATAAGATGGGAGTAGATTTAAATCTCTCAGAGCAGACACATGCAGACATTAGTTTTTCAAGGAATGACAAGTAAGTAAGACAAGTGTGTTCTGTGACACAAACATAGAAATAACTAACTATACATAATATATACGTTTAGTTTACAACCTTAAAAAAAAACACGTTTAATTTCGGAACTCTGTGGCAAAAAAGTAATTTTTCACTTAGTAGTGTTTTTTCTTGAAAATTGGTTGTTTTTTTGTAAAAAAGTTTTTTTTTTCACATTTTGTACCTACATCATCAACATACACCAAGAGGATTAAATACCTACATAGGTATTATTGAAGCTAAATCAAAAACTAACCAAACAAAGTTTCATCACCACTGCTCTCAAAACGGTGAAGGAAAACATAGTGAGGAAACCGGCATGTCTTCGAACCAAAAAATCGGAGACATGTGACATCGACGTGGTAGATTATAGCCCACTCCCTCTCGAGGAGAGGAGGTCTGTGTCCCAGCAGTGGGAACAATATAGGTTGATTATGATTATGATGAACATACTATAACTTCGACGTCGAAGTTATGAATGATGAAAATGAAATTATTTTTATTTCTGTAAGCATCAATTTGTTGGTTAGTATTTAAAAAATAGATGGCGCCAGCATTTTCTAACTGAAATTTCATGCATAAACCCAAAGATCTGTATTTAGACTTTACAAAATATTTGTTTCATGCCACATTCAATCCCACAAATCGCGCTGAAAATCAATCATTCTACAATATCAACAATCAAGCCGCTAAATAACATTTACATTTTAATGAACACCCGCAAAAGTTTTGTAATAACGTAGAACCTAATTAGCCTAATTAATGCCGGGTACAGATTGGTACAACATAATATGAAAAACACAAATGAGCTGTCCAAATCTATGCAATGCAACACGACATGTAACACAACATCTTGTTTCAACGTGTGTTTCACGAAATATTCTACTAGCACTTAACATTTTTGATAGCATAAGCATAACTAGCCTATGATGTTCCCACTGCTGGGACACAGGCCTCTCTGTGAGAGGGAGTGGGTAATCCACCACGCGGGCCCAGTGCGGGTTGGTAGATGCCACATGTCTTCGAATTTTGATAAGATATCTTTAATTTTTAGGGTTCCGTACCTCGAAAGGAAAAAACGGAACCCTTATAGGATCACTTTGTTGTCCGTCCGTCTGTCTGTCTGTCAAGACCCTTTTTCTTAAGAACGCGTGGAGGTATCAAGCTGGAATTTATATATTAAAATACTCAGGTCTACTGACCCTTGGAGCTGTGAAAAAATCAAACTTATAAGCCAACGCAATCAAAAGATACAGCCGTTTATGCCGCAAATTTTCGACACTCGCAAGAGAATCAAAACCTACAGGGTACTTCCCGTGAACTCAGAATCTTGAAATTTGGTACGAAGCAACGTCTTATAGCACAGATAAAGGAAAAATTGCGATACCCGTAAATTTTTAGTTACATCATATAATAAAAATATTTTTAGTAATTTTAAATTGTACGGAACCCTCGGTGCGCGGGTCCGACTCGCACTTGGCCGGTTTTTTTTATGAATTTAGAGATTACCGAGATGTCGAAAAAGAGAATTATGGAAGAAAAATAAATGTTGCTCCGACCCCAAATAAATTGTGATAAGGGTAGAAAAGTTGTGACCATATCTGTTTTTTATGACGATGCCGATGTTGGATCTTTAATTATATTCTGTGATAACTAGACAATGATTTAGGGGGCTTGTGTCTAAGCATTAATAGCCGTACAGGTCGATCGATTTGCCGCGGTTGGTCCGTGGATGGGTGACCATCTTTACATACCAATACCCCTCCGTGACTCAAAAAGCACGTTAAGCCCGACTGTCCTTAGTGGATTTTTGACAGTCGTTACGGTTCGTGAGAAGCCCGAAAGTCTGACAACCAGCCTTGTACTGGGTGGCGCAAAAGTAAAGACCCTATTTGGTTCAGCTATAACATTTTTTCTAAATTAGAAAACTAGATTTAGATTTTTTTAAATGTATATTTGTGCCATTAAATTTCGTACCATTAGGATTTAAAGATGATGTCTTTTAAATGGTGACCTCCAGAGTTGATACACATTTGAGCCCTATTTATGACATTTTGCATAACTTGCCGTAACACTTCCTGCGATATGTTCGTTATTTCTTGACGAATGTTTTCTTTTAGAGCTGCGAGAGTCTGTGGCTTGTTCACATACACCCGAGATTTCAAAAAACCCCAAAGAAAGAAGTCTGGACTGGTCAGATCGGGTGATCTTGCAGGCCAAGGCAAATCGCCAAAACGAGAGATAACTCGGCCTGGAAAAGCGTCCCTCACTAAGTCCATAGTGTCGCGCGCTGTGTGTGCCGTAGCGCCGTCTTGTTGAAACCAGATGTGCTCCAGCCCCAATTCGTCCAAACTGGGTATCAAAAACTCACGTAACATGGTTCTGTAGCGTTCTCGTTTGCGTGGCACGTCGCCTCGTTGATGTTTCTGGACACTCTTCCACATCTTCGCGCACAGCATCGATATTTTCAGCTGAACGGCCTGTTCTTGGTCTCCCAGACTTAGGTCTATCCAATGTTGAGCCAGTTGGTTCAAGGCGTGTGGCAAAGCGTCGAATTGTGCGACCAATCGGTGCCGGACGGTGGGGAAATCGTCGACGAAATTCACGTTGTGTTCTTATCACTGATGAATTATTCCGTAAGAACATTGACACAATTATTCCACGTTCTTGGGGAGTAAAACGGTCCATGTTTATTTTCAGTGTATTTTACATTTGTTCACTACACAATTTTCAACAACAGAATGACAGAAAATGTCATATAAAAAAAAAAAAGGTATTTTCTTTAGTGCCACTACTTTTGCGCCACCCAGTAGTATCGTATTACCCAGTTTGGGTTGGGAAGACAGATAGGCAGTCGCTCCATGGAAAAAACTGGTATTCAGCTGCATCCGGCTAGACTGGAAGCCGACCCCAACATAGTTGGGAAGGCTTAGTAGGCGACTCGGCCGCTGAGTCTCGCCCGATCCGGTCGAGACAGGAATTTCATAATTATTAATAATTTTGAGTGGTGTTTCGGACTATACTTTTTTTAAAGCAAGTTTTGTACAGTCAGAACAGATGATGATAGTAGACGAGACTATTGTCATGTCTGGTACATTTTGTAAAATATCAAAAGAAATAGATACTAAGGTCTCATAAAACACAAACATTATATAAGTTTTCAAAGTTATACGATAGTGAGGGGACCTCGTTAGTGGCTTGTTAGTATCGATAACTGTGGCTGTTCGTTATATCGGCTTGCTCAGTTTATTGGCAGAGGAGCAGCTGTGGTCACGTCTGCGTTGAATTTGAGGTATTTATTGGATAAATACTAGAAATTTTATTTCGTTCTGGGCTTTTTAAAGGCCAATAAAGGTAAAGTAATAAATTAAAGAGCATAAATTAGGTGACAAGACTGTATACTGTTACGGATCTTCAGCTTCTTGATCACGTACTATCGCCATAATCTATATCTATGCGAATATACGAATGCAACGTTGAATTAAGACACATTACATAAACCTATGGGTTCGAAAATGCTATGTTCGTAACAACATAAAATTTCATTAAAAAATAAAGGAGTAAATCGCTTTTGTATAAAGCCGAGTGTATGCATACTTTTGTTCGTGACTGTACACGAACTGTACACTGTATATATAATGAGACGTACTTTTATTTATATTTCCTTTTTGTATTTTATTTTAAAATATATAAGTAGTAGGTATGTTATGTATAAGAGCGATTCTCGCCGTCAAACGTAAAAGTTGGGCGAGTTTAGAATTATGTAACCACCGCTGTATTAAAATATCAGTAAATAACAAATAAATAAAAAAAAATTAAAAAAATTCTATATCTGACTACCGTAAGGACTATTCCTGCTTGCAGTGCATATTATTAATCTACCTAAAAAGGATCTTCTTTTGCTTTACTCACGGACGCTGCTGTGGTCATCATGTGCACGGGATTTTGTTTTCAAAATGATCAGATATAGGTTTTGGCGATAGTACCTACCTACCTAAGTACTTCATTACTGAAGGCCGTGTCCCTCAAAGGCCTTCGTGGCTTCGTGGAGGGTGGCAGGGACTCCACATCATGGATTCGTTCAGTACATGATTCTAAAGCCCCCTGCACCCTGCCCCCTGCCCCCTGCCCCCTGCCCCTGACATTATTCGTCGGTTCGTAAAAAAAATTAGCTGTATAGGTTCAGCAGCCTCTTAACACACTGGAGAATCCTAATCTAATCTTTGAAAGACGGTGATTAACAAGGATAATATCCCTTCTGCATAATGTACAGTCTATTGATATATCCATTTATTTCCTAAAACATTTCAAGTGCGAATATTTGTGACAGTGACGAATGGTCCGCCGTCATTATTAATGCATTTTTCATAAGGAAGACATAAATTGTCACAATTGTCTCTGTCTCGCGGATTGCAAGCAATTTGATTGAAGCGGGTTATTATTGAGATGTACTTAATAACAATAGGGAGGTTTATATAAGACTAGCTGTGCCCCGCGGTTTCACCCGCATAAGTTTCGATCCCGTTTCCTACGGGATCGGGATGGAAAGTATATAAACTTTCACATTTATAATATTAATATAGTACGATGATCAGCCTATATCGTTCCCACTGCTGGGACACAGGCCTTCTTTCAGTGTGTGGGAGTGGGATGTAATCCACCACGCGTGCTTAGTGCGGAATGGTAGATGTCACATGTCTTCGAATTATTGCTTCTAGGACATGCCGGTTTCCTCACGATGTTTTCCTTCACCGTTTTGAGAGCAGTGGTGATTAAATAATTAACGCAAAGTAAAGCGCCTGTCTGGATTCTATATACATATACATACACAATTAATTCTTTTAGAATTAATAACAACTAACATTTTAGTCGTGGGACCTTTTTTTCGTTTCAGTATTTACCTAACAACATTAAACTTAATTTGTGTTTACTTAGTAACAATAACATAAAGTTTGTGTTGAATTCTTGATACCATTGCCTTACGCGTGTCTAGTGACTTATTATCAAGGATGGTTTATTTCATGACAATTTTTACGCTAATTATTTTATTTGTTTTTTTTTATATTTTTAGTATAATTTAAATTTTATTATTTTAATTTTATTATTTTAACAGACTTTTAACAACTTGTAATGACCGCTGTATTATTTATTTAATGTGATAACCTAATGGCCACTCTGTATATACATACAGGGTGGCAGGGACATCGACGCGCAAACTGCAACCATTGGATTCAGCACTTGAGTTTAGACCCCATAGCGTACAAATTTTTCGTCGGTTATCAAAGAAAATCTTCTGTTTCATAGAAAAGTGCAATACCTACGCGGTCAAAACGTATGGAACAGCAATATTTTTTTTTAATAACCGGCGAAAAATTTCGACGCTATGGGATCTAAACTCATGTGCTGAATCCAAGGTTACAGTTTGCGCGTCGTTTCCCTGCCACCCTGTATATTATGGTCACCACATCTGGCAAACGGGTTTGTGATCAATGCTTGCTTCGATTCTAGGAAACATAAATGCTATCAAGGATTTTTTTCTTAGTAAGAAAATGTCAAGAACAGAATAAACAGAACCAGTGTAATTGTGCTCGAATTGACAATGAAATCTCTACTCTATTTCCAAGCAAGCTACGCTATTTTTTCCAAAGAAATAAACTACACATCCACAACAACAACAACATTTTCTACAATAGTAACATAAGTATATACTAAATCCTCGTTTGATCGACACATATTCCAATACGCCAGCTAAAGGCAAAAGCCGCAGAAAATTCGCCGATCCTATTCATAATGATATTTCTAAGTCAAATTATCGTTAAAAAGAACTAAAATGGAACATTCCTTTGTACGTGGGCGTAAACCGATTTTCAGGACTGAAATAACGACGATATTTTTTTACGTTAAGCCTAATATATCGTAGAGACAAAGAGTGAATTTATTTGAGCCCTAATTCGGGGACAGCGTGGTATAGACAGTTTTTGCTTTATAATTGGGATAGCTACGAGTAGTTCCATAACTTTTCTTTCAAAGTAGGTGGAAATTACTTAGTTTCGTTTTTTAAACCATTTTTGCCCCCGACTATGCTCATAATCAGCCTTCAAGGTTCCCACTGCTGGGACACAGGCCTTCTCTCTTCGAGAGGGAATGGGCTGTAATCCACCACGCAGGCCCAGTACGGGTTGGTAGATATCACATGAATTTTTGGTTCTAGGATATGCCGGTTTCCTGACGATGTTTTCCTTCACCGTTTTGAGAGCAATGGTGATGAAATAATTTACACAAAGTAAAGCGCCTGCCTGGGTGCGAACCCACGACCTGCAACTCGTAAGTCACGGCCGTTATCAGTGGTCCACCACTGCTCTCTATCGGCTATGCTTGTGTGTGTTTATTACACTCACGTTAAAATCTAGCCAGACTTAAAATAAAAATCACGGAATTTGGATAAGCAGTTCTTGAGTTATAAGCGTTGTCAAGCTGAATGAATTGGCTTTAATCATAATATACATACAAGATACACTCGAGAGCAATGAATCCGGGTCACTTGAAGAATCCTAAAAATCTCGGAAACTAAAAATGCTAGGTTAATGCAATAAATTGTATTTAATAGACAATGTAATACTCCTTAAATGAAGTTATTAAAACTTCTTAGTTATTGTAAAGTTATATCATAAAAAAATCAAATTTGAAAAAGGGCCACTTTCGAAGATGGAACTACGAAATTACAGCATTTGGTTTTGCTTTTGTTTGTAATCTGTCATTTATGTGGGTACATAAACCATGTTGATAGTGCTCTATATTCATTATTCAAGCTGAAATTATGTCGCTTACGCCTGAAGAATGCACCAGAATACTTACAATGCTGGAAACCGGCCGGAGTCAGCGCGATACAGCCAGGACTGTCGGTGTGTCGCTGTCAACAGTACAAAGAGTTCTCCGACGTTACGAAGAAACTGGTTCTAACCTACGCAGACCAGGAACGGGCAGAACCAGGTGTACCACAGCACGAGAAGACCGATACTTGGTGAACACCATGCTTCGAAATCGCTTTCTCACAGGAACTGAACTCACAAATCAGTTTCGACGCCTCGGAGGAAGTAACCCAAGTGCATGGACAGTAAGACGTCGGCTTGCTGAATCTAACTTAAAACCCCTTAGACCTGCAAACGGCCCTAAACTGGAGCGTGGGCATCGTATTTCAAGACTAAGATATGCCCAGAGCCACGTAAATTGGAGTATTGAAGATTGGTCAAAAGTTATGTTCTCCGACGAATCAAAATTTATGCTCTACAAGCACGATGGAAGACACAGAGTGTATCGAAGACCAGGGGAAAGATTCAAGCAAGCATGCATCGAAGAAAAAGTAGCCTACGGTGGTGGGTCTGTACTTGAGTGGGCCGGAATTTCTTCTGAAAGTCGCACAGAGCTGGTGATCATAGAAAACGGCTCTTTAACTAGCGTAAGATATGTGGAAGAAATCCTCAATGATCACGTTGGTCCATTTATGGTCAATTTAGGTGAGGATGCTATATTTATGCATGACAATGCCCGACCTCATACAGGCAGGATTGTGAATGACTACCTTCAAGAGATGAACATTACTCGTATGGAGTGGCCAGCGCGCAGCCCGGATATCAACCCGATCGAGCATGCTTGGGACGAGCTAGGCAGATGCGTAAAACAACGAAACCCTCCCCCAATCACGCTTCGTGAGCTCAAAATGGCTCTCACAGAGGAATGGGAGAATATTCCCCAAAATCGTATAAGGAACTTGGTGTACAGCATGCCAAACCGCGTAAACGCAGTAATGGAAGCACGAGGAGGCAATACGAAGTATTAAAATTCAAGAAAATCGTAATAAAGTTCAAAAATTTCATGTTTCCTATTTTTGTTTTAAGGAGAGATCAGCAGTTTTTTTCTTTATGTAATTTTGTGTTAATAAAATGTATGGTGACTCATATTTTTTTTACTTTCATTAATAAGGAGTATTACATTGTCTATTAAATACAATTTATTGCATTAACCTATCATTTTTAGTTTCCGAGATTTTTAACATTCTTTAAGTGACCCGGATTCATTGCTCTCGAGTGTATTTGATGTAAATCGATTATCTTCTTAAACCCTAAAAAGAAAAAATCTCTAGACACAAAAGTTCACGTTATAATATTCAAAATATTCTCATTTACCATTCCCACAAATATTTCAAAATGAATCGTTTCGCTCTTCTAATTTGAGCGTTTGTCGTCGCATGCGCCGCCGTCAATATTTACCGGCTTTGAAGTGTTCCGATGTAGCGGGTTGTGTAAATAAACGTTATTTGATTCAAATCTCGATTTAAAATCGAGTGGGCGAATAGGAAGCGAGTATCGATAGCTGTATGAGTAACAGTGTAGTTTTAATAAAATTGTGTGGGACGAATATTTCGGTATTTAGGTAACAGATTTTTTTTCGGTGCAGGTGTTTGAACTTCGTGAACTTTGGAATACTTTTAGGTTATGAAGTTTGATGTAAAAAAGGTTTGAAAATGGCTTTTTTTTTTTGAGGATGGGAAATCATCAAATGACCCCTCCCGCTCTGGGTGGAGCGGAAGGGAGTGTCAGACTCTTACTGACTAAAACCCACCCGTGTTCCTTCCTTAGCCCTTTCTGTTCCAGGGCAGCGGTAACACTTTCGGACGATCCCGACGCCCTTTTGAAAATGGCATGGCGCAGTTTTTATCCGGTTCAATTCCGTAATTACAGAAGCAATTAAAAAGCCATCAAGTCTCGCGTGGATCCACGTTCCGAATACAAAGGGTTAAATGTATTTTTATAGGCTTATGTTCCTGTCCAGTGTAGTCTAGCTAGAATACATCCATCTAAAGATTTAAATTAATTTAATGTTATGCTTATTCATTTACTTTATTGATACAGACGCCACATCAAGGTACTACAATCTGTCAAATTTCTTTAATAGATTTTCAACTTAATCGCAAAAGCATTAGGTTCAAGTTTGATTGGGAAAATTTGACAGTTTCGGGTAGCTTGATGTGCTGGCGTCCGTACGTGCCGTTTTTTTTTTAAACAGTAAGTAGGTACTTATAATAATAGATCATTTATTTGCCTGAAATATTGTGGGTACACAAGATGTTAAATTAAATTATAGCACAGGACATATTTCACCCTCATTACGGGCATGCGAAATTATAGTTCAATTACAACAATCATGTTTAAAATTACAACTATTAGAACTATTACAATTTATAAGAAAATTTGAATTACAATTATTAGAATTACAGTGATTTCAATTACTTAAATTATTATTAAAGACCTACAAACTTACCTACAATCAACTATTTTTGAACGGTTTTACTTGTTTCAGAATATTGCTTAAAGATTTGAACTTACCTTACCTAACGGTACCTAATTCTAATTCAAATTGCTTTTATCGTATTTAGTTGTTAATAATTTTGATTTAGTATTCCTTTGAAAAAATCAGCAGTGAATAAAACTGATTGTAGACAATGTCAAATGAAAGTCGAACAACCCATTGTTATGAACTCATTGGTGTAAAAACTTGATTATGAATAGAAGCACTTTAAAAGTTGTTCTAGTTATGTGAACTTAATTTTGCCAAACAAAGGTGTTAAACAAAAGTACCCAATACGAAAGTTCTGAAAAGACTCATTTTTATTTACCTACCAAGTTTTTAGTGTCTGGAATAACCTAACTGGGAAAAACAAGGACAAAAACATCCTAGATGGATAAAACCCCTGAGAGGTTTTTTTAAAATAAAAACACGTTTTTTCTTCTTCTACGTCATCGAGGTACAGATGCCAGCGGGTCAAGCTACCCGAAACTGTCAAATTTTCCCAATCAACCTTGAACCTAATGCTTTAGCGATAAAGTTAAAAATCGATTAAAGAAATTTGACAGATTTTAGTTGCTTGATGTGCTGGCGTCTGTACAAGGTTGTGGGTAAAATATCTGTAAAAGATTGTAAACCTTCGTTAGGCAAAAAAATAAAAGAAAAAAAACGATTTCTTTCACCTGAGTACCAAAAATATCATGCTTTCCTTACTGAAATTTTAATCCAATATTGGTGCGAATTTCATTAAACGCTGAAAAGTTTCTTAGAATTTTATAACGAGACAGCCGCTGAACCTGGAATTCCAATTTTCAATTGGAATGATTTTAATAACCGACGAAAAATTTCAACGCACTCGTGTTCAGAGTCACGTACTCTAAATTCGTGGTAACCGGTTGCTCGTCGATGTCACTGTCAACCAGTATACTTACCTACTATTTATACATATTTATTAATAAATGGTTCAAATCCGAGCAAGTTGGTACTACCAATATAACTATTTCAATTCATATATTTTTTCAGACCTCGTTGCAAAGTAATATCAGCCGCACGGGTCGATCGATCAGGTCAAACTATGTTGCCGCTGTTGGTCCGTGGATGGGTTACCGTCTTCACATACCAAGACCTGGCCAAGGTGAAGGAAAACATCGTGAGGAAACCAGCACGTCTTAGAACCAAAAATTCGAAGACATGTGACATCTACCAACCCGCACTGGGCCCGCGTGGTGGACTAAGGTCCACTCCCGCTCACAGAGAGGAGGCCTGTGTCCCAGCAGTGGGAACATTATAGACTGATTATGTGATGTTACGTTGGGAAGAAGAGACTGCAAGGACAGCCGGCCCAAGCTGGATACCAATCGCAAAGGACAGAGACGAATGGGCATCTTTGGAGGAGGCCCTCACCCAATATGTGGTTCCTGCAGATACTGCTATATCAAACTAAATTAGGTTATGTTATATTAGTTAATAGTTAACAAGCAAAACAGTAACGGCAACAAACTAGTTAATAGTATTATAAATTAGCAATAAGAAAAATAATTTAAAGAAAAACTAGATGTGAAGTAAATTAATTAAATTAGTTAAGTATCTCATAACCAATGTAAAGTAAAGTAGGAAATAAAAGGCTTTTTATTTATTTATGTGATAAAAAAGTGTATTACTAGAATTTGCTACATATTTATCCCTCAATTACATCCATACTTTCTACGTAATGTAGGAGGAAGAAGAACGAAAAATATATAAAAAGGTCTGTCGCTTTTGTGTACAATTCCATAATTCAGTTTGAAGGATTACAAAGTGATGGATGGTAAAAAATTATAAAACTGGCTCATTCTCGCCTCTCCCCAGCTTCGGTGATCGAGTGGTTAGTAAGTTTATTTTGTTTTGTATTAGCTTTATTTTAAATCTATTTACATTCCATTATTGTTAACTAGGTTTTGCACGCGGTTCCCAGCGTGGAAGTCGGAAAATATCCCCCGGGAACGTACTATTGAGATTTAATCCTGATTATAAGCTTAGCCGTTTTTGCGCCAATATCCCGAACATTCATCTAGCTAGATAAACGGACAAAAATGCCTTCGTTAATATTTTGTTATTATTTAAATAAACATAAAATTAAAAAAGTGATACTTTTTCTTCACATGAATCTCAAAATGATGACGGATATCACATAAACAGTTAGAACGCACTTGTTGAATTTCAACTAAAATAATGTTTTTCAACTCAACACTAGGAATTAGTACCTATTTATAAGCTTAAATAAGCTTGTAGATATATACCCCCTGAACAGGAACAAATGTAAACTAACTGTAGTAGACTATATTAACAAGCTAAACTATAATGAAACCGAAAATCTGTTGTCTATAGCTAAGTAGCTTATAACAATACTCACCCTCCTACACACATACACTCATTTATGTACACTCTACTCACCGGAGGCCATCTCTTTATAACTAATTTAAGATTGTTCACCTACATTTGTCACTTCCTTTTATTTTAATATTATTTTATTTTATTGTATCTTTTTGATAGAATGTATTATAGATGTAAATGGAGGTCAAACAAAGTTAATTACTAAGTGTCGCCTTCAACAGGGAAGAGCGCTGATGTCTGAAATACAGATATTTTATATCTAGTTCAGACACAGATGTTCAATATCTGAACATAGTATAAAGTGTATTATAGTGTATTACCATATTATCTGATTGTTTGTATATTTTTGAACAAATAAATTATTATTATTATTTAAAAATAGTGTGATACTGACGAAAATTTCAAATGCACGAGCGATCACCATAGCTAAATAAATTAATTTAGATCGCCGCGCGCGCACCTCTCTGGAGTTTTACTTTTCACATGAAATCTCCTATATATCATCATCTGCCAAGCCTTTTCCCAACTATGTTGGTCAGCTTCCAGTCTTCCGGTCTATTTAAGTAGATATTACTGACAACCCGAACCGACTGTCAAAGATCTACGAACGACAGCCGGGGCCAACGGCTTAACGTGCTTTTCGAGGCACGGAGGGGTCTTGGTATGTAAAGATGCTCACCTATCCACGGACTAACCGCGGGAAGCGTAGCTTAACCTGAATGGTCGACTCGTGCGGCTGTTATTACTTAGCCACAAGTCTCGTATACATATGAACAAAGTAAAAAAAGCGGGGATTTAACTGAGTTGCATTCCGGAGTTCCGAAACCTGCATTTTTGTGTGCAGTTTGGCAATAGGCTAGTCACCCATCTATTATATAGAACATAAACAGTTCAACGTGGGTATACAGTCACGAGTAAAAATATTTCAACACTAAGTTTTTAGATTTTAGTTGTTTTTTTTTTAAACGTTGCCCCACATTAGGAATTTCTCCTGTGTCGTGGGTGCGTTTACAGACACATAAACTCACATACACAAACAGCCAGACCCGGAACAACTAATTGTAGTTCATACAAATATTTGTTCCGTGCGGGAATCGAACCCGCGACACGCAGCACAGCAGTCAATCAACCGTGCCGCCATCTAAGTAAATTTAAACATCATAATTCTCTTAAACTATAGGGTTTTGTGCAGACGGAATCTTTGAGCACAACATTTTATGATTTGCATTATATTTGATCACTTGAATCCATACTCTAAACGAGAAACACGCTTTTGAAAGTCACAAAGTATATCCCATTTTATTCTCGTGGGTGTACCTTCTATACAACTCTGCCTACTTCGACGGGAAATACAGGCGTGATGTTATGTCCTACTAATAATAATAATATTATAAACGTGAAAGTTTGTATGGATGGATGGATGGATGGGGATGTCTGTTGCTCTTTCATGCAAAAACTATAGAACGGATTTGAATGAAATTTGGCACACAGGTTTATCACCAGAATTAACATATATGATACTTTTTATCCCGATATTCCCACGGGATTGAAACTTACGCGGATGAAACCACGGGGCGCAGCTAGATTTAAAATTAAAAAAGTAAACACGTCGGCTTACGTACGCGGTCACAAAATCGGCTTATCCAGTGACTGTGAATTATGTGAGCATTACGTTGGTTTTCGAGAAATCTGCTCAAGCGAGAATTATCACTTTTTACGAGAATTCTTTTAAAAACAGCTACTGAGAGAAACCTCACATGCTGCAGGCAAAAGCCGCATTGAAATCCAAACATTCGCTCTTACCTACATTTTCTACATTCTAGGGAGACTCGAGCTTGTAACTGCAAATTGCGACGAGAAAAAATCGCTACGTGAGTTTGGTACCACGGAAATCTCATTATTACTAACAACAGTCACCAAGTTTCATGTAAAATGTTCCAGATGCTCGTGGTGTAGGCATGTATATGCCTGACGTTATAATTTAGCCAGCCACGAGCGCCATTCCGTCCTCCGTTCCTTCCGTCTTCTATTCCGACAAAGAATATAATAATATATAGGGACGTTCATCATTCGTTTCATTCATTCGTTCATGATAGTGAATCATGAACGATGATGGTTTATTTTGTACCTAGAATGCTCCTTTTCTTGTTCAAATTGTAAAACGGGAATTTAAATTATAAAACTATAATTATAATATTAAGCTTTATGGCTCTAATGAATATTTAATATTATGTGAATGCAAATGAGGTTGCAGCTTAGGTATTAGTAGCAACTCTAACATGTAAAATAATGTAACTACCTTTTGGCCTAGTTTATTGTAAATCTGTTTCTAGTTAACTTTGAAGGTGCAAATAAACATTTATTTTATTTTTTTTTATTCAGTCACGACTAGAGAAAATATAGGCACTTTGACACTTTTGACAGGTGCCCAGACCTGACGTCTCAGCGCAGCCATTGTAGTGAACGTCATTTCAGAAAAACTTCATTGAAACTGACTACAATCCTTTCAAAGTTATTTTACCACTGATTTTGCGTTACTGTCAAAATCACAGTACTCTTTATCCTCGTTACAATAAGGTTGTGGTTATGTTGCAGTAGCTGACAAGTCTGTCAATATCCAAGTGATCGTTATTCTAGTTACAATAAGGTTCATGTTGGGCTGCTGCTGTAGATTTCCGACACCATATTGTTAACATTACGAATGAAAAGACCAGTTTTAAATATAGGTATGGCTTTTCATTCCGCTCGTGTAACTTGTATCAAATAGGATTGAGTAGGGATACTTATTATTATCAGCCTCCCTTCCCTCCTTACACTTTCTGCTGTGTAATGCAAATCCTTTTTTAAGGGATATTTAGTTATAATATTTATCCAATACGAGCCATTATAAAAGAAGAATAAAAGGAAGAAAGAAAATACATTTATTTAGCACTAACTTAAAAGTACTATATAATCAGACTCACTCTAAGCTTACTTCACCTAACTTTTCACGGTGAGATTTTTACAGAATCGATCAGCTGATGTGTGAAGTTTTACCTCAATGTCCCACTGCTGGGACCTTCCTACGCTCTTTCCACCTCTCTCTAACCAGAGCTGCCAAGGACCAATCTTTATGAAAGGAGTCCAGCTCATCCCGCCATCTCCGTCTGTGCCTGCCGCGATGTCGTTTGCCATTAAGCGGGACCGGGACCCACTGGGTCGTAAGTTTGGCTGACTGATCGTCTGACACGCGGCAGATGTGTCCAGCCCAATTCCATTTAAGCGTGACAGCTATCTGAGTGATATCAGTTATTAACTACTCTATAAACAGTAGGTACATATATTATACAAAAAAACTTTTAGAAACAAAACGTTTACAACGTTTACAAACGGTTAGTATGCGAGGAACGTTTCATGTTGATATACCTATGGAATTTTTAATTTTAAACTTCTGCCTGCAAGGCTGGGTGCAGTCTTGCATGCAAAGTGAAACAGCCAGAACCGTGCTGGGGTCTTGCATATGCATTTTTTTGGTTGGTTGAGATAGAATTTTGGTTGGCGTAGAATGATTTGAGTTTGAGTTTGATAGCAGTTGGTTGAATTGAATAAAAGATTGATGAAGAGTTTTCAAACTAATATTTTTCAACCATATAGAGCGGCACGTGTCTAAATAACAGCCCCACGGGCAGATCGACGGTTAAGCTACGCTTGCCGCTCTCGGTTTGTGGATGGGTGACCATCCATTACATATCGAGACCCCTTCGTGCCTCGGAAAGTAAGTTAAGCCGTTAGTCCCGAATGTCATTCGTAGATCTTTGACAGTCGTTACGGGTAGGAGCCCAAAAGTCTGACAAAAAGTTTTACCAAGAGTACCGTGTTACCCAGTACCTGAGTTGTGGAGGTCAGATATGCAGGCGCTCTATGTAAAATACTTGTATTCAGCTGCATCCGGTTAGACTGGAAGCCAACCCTAACATAGTTGGGAAAAGGCTAGGCAGATGAGCTTATAGAGGCATGAGGAACAGGTAAAGTTCACTCATCCGCCATAGAAAAGGGAGGATCCTCCGGACGGGTGTCGTGTCTGATGGGCAACGACCCGACGTTTCACGTCGGGACGTTGTGTATATGCTATTTGCGCGGTAAACTCTGCTTGCACGATACAAGACTTTGTGTGACGTCAGTGGGATGCGTAGTTCGCATGTGGCGGTGTAGATGCCGCTACAAGCTTTTAAACTTGTAGACTGCAGTGCAGACAGAATCGGCACAAACATTCCTCTTTGCATTGAGACTAAAATGTAAAGCCATTTCCGCACCGACTGTAGTTTTAACGTCACTAGCCTCGACAAAAAACGGGTTGCACTCCGGGAGTGCCGGCAGAAGTGAAAACCTGAATATTAACGTTGTGCATTTTTGATATTTTGGAATGTGGTCTACTCTCCCTCCGTCTTACGAATTTTCTATAAGCCGATCGATTCTGTAAAATCTCACCGTGAAAAGTTAGGTGAAGTGAGCTTAGAGAGAGCTGTCAATAGTGTCAATCCCTAGCATTAGCTGGAATGACAGCTCACTCCACGCTTACTTCACCTAAATTTTCACGGTGAGATGGTTACAGAATCGCACTGCAGGTCACGTGTCCTGACGCGAGTTTAACATTTTTTACCCATCACAACAAAAGTGCACAACGCCGCTAAAGAAGTTTCACTTAAAACATTCGAACTACAAACAAGTATCTGGAATTCTTCTCTCGTTTGTCTAGTAGTCACAAGGGTGACTACTGAGCATAGGATCCCGGGTTTGATCCCCAGATAGGCAAGTGTTATTGTGGATTTTAGATTACGAATTTCTCAGCAGCAGCCGGGAGCTAGATCTTTGCTCCAGTTGATGGCAATAAGCTGGCCCTCTATTACATGTATTTAAATATAACAGGCGTTTGCGTATACTATAGGTACAACGTACGCCTATCCCTTCGTTGAATTTCTGATTAGCGGCTTGATACTGGATTATGGGACTTTAACATAACTGACGGTATGGCAGTGTAAGTAATAAAGTTTTAACAACATTCCTCTTCAAGAACATCATGATAACAGAAAACCTTATCGTTTTCGATCTACTTGGACATTGTCTATTACTCAAATAGTCAAGGAATGCAAACAGGACAGAAACAAATGAACGTTATATTACTTCGTTTGTCGGACAATTTCTTTTTGCTAATTGAATGGCAAAATGGTGATGGACATGTTCTTCTTAATTAACACTTGATAGTATCTTTAATAGAGATATTCGTAATAGGAAGGTAGTTTTCTATGGGACTACCTTCTGACTCACTAGACTGTTGTTTTTAGTATTTTGTACCCAAAGGAAGCTAACGGGACGCTATTAGATAGATACTAAGCCTTCGTTGTCTGTTTATCCGTCTGTCACAATGTTTTAACCCGTAGGTAATAGGAAAATCATCACTGAATACATGTTCTTTGCCATTAATGATTTCACTAAAGATTCACACTCTTCTTTATTGCATTCCATCCTTCTTCCTACTTCTTAATTCTTACTTACTCCTACTAATCACACTTATATAATAAAGGCGAAAGTTTGTGAGTGAGTGTGTGTGTGTTTGTTTGTTTGTTACTTCTTCACGCTAAAACGGCTGGACCAATTTAAATGAAATTTGGCACAATGATGGATTATAACCAGGGTAGATCCCTGGTTGGACAAAATGTTTCTGTAGAAGCTGGGGCTCCGAAGTAGTATCGGCCGAATGTTCGGCCGTTTCCTGCTACGAAGTAACTATTTGGTTCGTTGTGTCCCGATCCTACACTCCTACACTCTTTCGAATATTGACTATGGTCCCGACCCAACAGAGCCGATCCGAACCTTTTTCGCATTTTTGAATAATATTCGGTTCGGCCATGTGTCGGTCCGATCCGAACATTAGCTCTTTGCACTTCAGAGTAGGCCCCCAGGGTTAACACATACAATACTTTTTATCCCGATATTCTCACGGGATCGAGACCTATCGGGGTGAAACCGTGAGGCACTGCTAGTGTTGTAAAAAAAGATGTCACAAAGGACTTAAAGCTAGGTACAAAAATATGGACCCTGTTATGGCACAGAAAAAGGATAAAACTAAATTACAAAAAACTAAATTCAAACCACTACAAAGAAGGTAAAGTATTAAATTCGTAGATTTTTGTCCGCCTTCTTTACCACCATCCCGGAATTTGATATATAAATTAATATTAGCAAAAAGAAGCCGCCAGCTCCAAGTACCAATCATGGTTTGCTGTCCCTAGCAAATCAACAAGCAATGTAATTATTCAAACATTATGGGACATCTACCAACCCGCACTAGGCCCGCGTGGTGGATTACGGCCCACCCCCTTTCACAGAGAGGAGGCCTGTGTCCCCGCAGTGGGGGTATTATAGGCTTCTTATTATTCAAACCTTCAGCTTAGATCTTTATGCTTTCTAGGAACACTGTGCGCGTCCGTAAGCCTACCCTTTTATGATATACAAGGAAAATTTAAACCTCTGCGCAAACTGTAATCATGAATTTAGCACACGATTCTAGCTAGCGTAGAATTTCTTCGTCGGTTATATAAAACAAAAATAGTTGTTCCAAACATTTTGACCGTCACATTACATTTTTACCTATTGCACTCTTCTATGAAACGGCAGATTTTTTTTTGATAACCGACGAAAATTTTCTACTTTAGGGGAATCATATGCTGAATTCATGGTTACAATTTGCTCACTGGTTAATTATGTTTTATGTATAGTCGTTATTGTGTATGTCCTTATTTTGATTACATAAAGAAATTTGCATAGGACTTTGTAACAAGTTTTTCAGAATTTGTCCGATTTTGTTCAGATACATCATCATCATCTGCCAACTATGTTGGGATCAGCTTCCAGTCTAACCGGATGCAGTTGAATACCAGTATTTTACATGGAGTGACTGCCTATCCGACTTCCACAACCTAGTTACTGGGTAATACTACGATACCTCTTCGAAAGACTGGTTGTCAGACTTTCAGGCTTCTGACTACCCGTAAGAACTGTCCACGAATGACAGCCGGGACCAATAGCGTAACGTGCTTTCCGAGGTATGGAGGGATCTCGGTATATAAAGATGGTCACCCATCCACAGACCAACCGCGGCAAGCGTAGCTTAACCTGGTCGATCGACCTGTGTGACTGTTATTATTTAGCCCCGGGCCCCTCTGTTCAGATATGACTAGGAATAGTAATTTTCAATTTGTCAAGTGTTTTCTTTCGCATAAAAGTTGAGAGTTCGCTCCTACTTTTGAAGATGGTCTTACAAAGTGGATGCAGGTGCCTAGTATCTACGTAATGCTTATTAAAGTTTAGTAACAAGACGCAGAGATGAAGTGGAAAGTTTTGTATTTCATAAAGCCAATTTGTTTTTATGAGAAGGGACACAATATGAGCTTCATTCTATTACGAGCGGATTTTTTAAACACTTGACGCTTGCGATAGAGAATTTCAGGGTAGCTACAAAGTTGTTCGGGTTTCGGCACAGCCGGGTAGCAAAATCGAATATATGTAAATATAAAGCGTGAATCATAATTTGTTATGTGTGGTCAAATTTTTGCACCACATTTCCGATACAAACTGTATGTTCGCGATGTAGCCGCTCGGCTTAATTCAAATTATGTCAAGCCTATACCCGAACATGATTAAGCGAATAATGAAGATGCCGATCGGCACGAGCCGAATGAAAGCTGTATATGTTGTAATTGCTTCGGGTCGGTTAATCGATCAACAAATTCTGCTGAACCGAACATATGTCACCTCACACAATATTATTATAGCAAGGTCAAAAAAAAATCAATATATATTACGTATTTACTCAAGTTGCCATTACACGTAAAAATTGCACGTAAATTCCACTTTCACGTCGCCACCCGGTGGCAACTGGGAATTTTATTCCCGATTGGCACCTGATGGACATCCATGTGGACTGTGGCGACTGGGAATATACCACAGTTTCAACCTTACTTAGTCCGTCTGTCAGGGTACCCTAGCTTAGTAACTGGGACCAACTGTGAAAAATTAAACACTATATCGCCATTTTTTAAATTTGGGTTATTATCGTTTATTATTTCGTTTTCTATCTATAATATGTATGTATTTACAAAAAAAAAAAAAAAAATGTATATAAGTAGTTTATCAGCCATCTTGTTACCATAACACAAGCATTAGGTTGCTTAGCTTGGGACAAATGGTGCTGTGTGAAATGTCCAGGGATATTTATTTATTTATTTATCGTTTTTTTTTATAATAGTTCCTCTCACCCAAAGCTATCTAATCTCTTTACCACCCTTGATTGACTGGTATAGAATGCTTAAGGCATTAAGTCCGCCTTTGTACTTTTTTATGTGCGTACAGTTTAAATAAATAATATTTTTTTTAAAGTGAACATCATTAAAAGCGCAAAAAGTTTTTAGAGTAGGTATGAGGAACAGGGTGCAAAGTTCACTCATCCTCCATAGAAAAGGGGGGACCCTCCGACCAGATTGGCGGTGTTGTGTCTGGTGAACAATTGCCAGATGATTCCTGTCGGGCCGTTCTATATAATATCGAATACTTAAGCCTATGCAACATCACAAGAACACTCCTCTCACGACCTCACACTACCCCACAAAACACAAACCGCCCCCCCTTTCATACACCACACCACACCACAACACACCATTCTACAACAAAACGCAACACAACACAGCCACATCTCCCTCCTTTTGACACACATACCTACTCATTCATATTCGTAGTTAAAGCAAGTCATCATAGGTTCATCATGTTATCACACATTAATAAAGGGTTTCTTGTACACGAAGCTACAGTGGAACACTGACTCCTAAGTCACAGGGTACCCCTAGTTGAGGAGGCAGGGTTTTTCACTATTTATGCAGCCTTTTTCCCAGAGTTTAATATTTATATGTGTATTTTAGTGGCTTGGTTTTTGTGTTAATAACCTTATTTTTATTTTATTTATTTATATATTCTAGTGGCGCGGTAAACTCTGCTTGCGAGATGCAGGATTTTGTTTGACGGTAGTATGACGCGTAGTTCGCATGTGGCGTTGTAGATATCGCTACAAGAGGATCAGTAAATAAACCTACACTAAAACAAATCTTGCCGAGAAAGATAAACAAATCAAGTATCTTTCTTGACTTGGGTCGTAAGGTTGTCGTCATGTGGCATGTGGAGTCAGCGATCATTGTGCCGATAGTCGTGACAGCCAATGAGTTAATAGCCAAGAGCATCGACCAACACCTGAGGAGGCTCTCGTTGGGCAGCTGGATCAAGGGCTTGATTCAGAAAGCGGTACTTCTGGACACGGCTCGAATTGTCAGGAGGTTCCTCTCTCTGGAGCCCTGACCTCCGGTAGCTTGGACTTCCTGATACCAGCGGGCTACTATTTTTTAATGCTTTTTAAATCTTTTTGTTTATAAAAATATTGAAAAATATTATTAATTATAAGTATTTAAATGAAATAAAGGAAACAAATCTTGAAAGAACCTAGTAGTTATTTCAAATCCTCGTAACTTTCAAGACCTTTTCAATACATCTGAAGAACTCATTAGGCACCCTTTTGACTCCATTGTTTTCCGTTTTCCTAAGTGAGTGGAGTTCAAGGAGATACTTTTAAAATAGTTGTTTAAAAAGCTTTTCTCCGTATAATCTCGTCTCAGCTTGTTAAGTTAAATATTTGTTAGGAATTGTTAGATAATTTATAACAGTTGGGAACTTTTAATAAAAGAAATTGAATCGTTTGTGAAAATATTTTTTTGTAAGATCTTATTGAATTTTGGATAGGTCTTAAAGAAAGCATTTATTTCAATTACAGGCACTTTTGGTTAGTTATTCAGAAAGTTGAAGCCAGCTGCTCATTCCAAAACGAAGATCTCTATGGAGAAAAACGTGCAAGAAACTATAATATTAATAATAATATCCCTGGACATTTCACACAGCACCATTTGTCCCAAGCTAAGCAACCTAATGCTTGTGTTATGGTAACAAGATGGCTGATAAACTTATATATATATATATATATTTTGTAAATACGTACATATATAGATAGAAAAACACCCAGACTCGGAACAAATACATGTAGGTCATACAAATATTTGTTCCGTGCGGGAATCGACCACTGCGCCAACCGTGCCGTCACTCCACAACAACAACTCAACTCTTCGGATACTCTTTAAAATCAAGATAATATTACAAAATCCTGGGTACGGGAGTACCCAGGTTGTGATGAACTTGAGCTGTAATTTGTTATTACTTACTCGTAATTAAAACAAATGTAAAACTATTATTGTTTTAACGCACTAACTTAAATGTTTCCTGGAACAGCAATCATTATTATTTTTAAAGCGACATGCTACAGTGTCAAGGCGGGCTGGCTGTAGAACACAGTGCCCTATTGGCGAAACTTTACGGATACGGAATTAGAGGCAATGTACTGGAACTTCTAAAATCTTATTTAGAGAATCGATATCAATGTACAGAAGTCGCTAGATTATGTCCCAAAACAAAAGAATTAATAACCTACATATCTAAATCAAGAGCTATCAAATACGGCGTACCACAGGGAAGTGTGTTGGGACCACTGTTATTCTTGATTTATATAAATGATTTGCCCAGAGTCACAAGACATATGATGGTTCTTTTCGCAGATGACAGTACAGCCCTAATCAAATGCACCAATATAAATGAATATGAAAATGACATAAATAATTGTTTAATTCACATTGTAAATTGGCTTAATAATAATAATTTAATAATAAACTTAAATAAAACAAAAATAATGCACTTTCATCAAAAATGTGACATTCCTAAAGTTTGCTGTGCCTATAATAATATTGAAATAGAAGACGTAAAAATAACTAAATTCTTAGGAATAATGATAGACAATAAACTGACCTGGAAACCCCACATAGAAGAAATATGCAATCGACTTAGTAAAACTGCTTATGCGCTTTACCAACTCGCAAAAAAAGTAAATATTGACACACTCCTAACGGCATATCACGGACTTGTAGTTTCGGTTTTGAGGTTTGGCATCATTTTCTGGGGCTATTCTACTGGTAGGGAACAAGCATTTAAAATACAAAAAAGATGCTTAAGGTCAATGTGTGGTTTGAAAGCAACAGACAGCTGTGTACCAGTTTTCAAGGAGCTTAAACTGTTAACATTGCCATCACTGTACATTTTGGAAGTGGCAATGTTTATAAAACAAAATATTACGTTATTTGACAAAGTCTCTACAGTACGAGAAGTTCCCCTTCGTACCCAATATAAAAATAAATTATGCACTGTGAAATGCAAAACAGCATTAATGGAAAAAAGTATTCTTGGTATGGCACCTCGTATCTTTAATAAGATTCCAGATAGTTTTAAGGAAATGACACACGCAAAATTTAAAAAAAACCTGACGAATTTACTTATAGAAAGATGTTATTATACTGTTGACGAATTTCTAAATGACTTGACAATTTGATGTGACTTTTTTTTTATTGTGAATTTTTATGTACCCACCTATTTTACTTTTTATGACATTTTGTATTATTATTATTTTTATTATATTTTTTTTATTTTTATTATAATTTCTCAAAACCTAATTTTAATTTTATATTACTAATTGTGTTGTAATTAAATTGAGTACGATTGTTATTTTGAACAATCGTTATGTTAAAATATTTGTATGCTGTAATGGCAAAACATAGCGACCTTATGTAATGCAAGAACCCAATGTACCTATGTTTGACAAATAAAATTCTGATTCTGATTCTGATTCTGATTCTGGCATTTATTCAATTATTTTAATTGTACAATTAAGTTATTAAATCTTTTCCTTAATTTTACATGTTATTCTTTTTGCTTTTGTATGTGAGAATAATATGAAACAAAGGTAAGCCCTGGCAGCTAGAAAGCTATACCTATACAGGGTGACTTGTAATTTGACGTATTCCTTCCAGGACGTGATAGAAAAAACATTGTACGATAACCACGTGCTAATGCTATTTGTCACCAAAATAGTGGGACGACTAAACCAGGACAGATTGATGAAGACCAACCAGTTGCAACATTGTTCTAAAAAATCTACGTGTTACGTAGACTTTGCGAAAAAAAAATTGCTCTGTTTTATGTTTGACATCTCGCAGTTCAAGCTATGAGGTTGTCGTCTGCTTAACCGGGCTTGCCCGATAAGATCTTACAAAAATCCCTATTTACCTTGGTCACGCCATAACTTGAGAACGACTTTACCGATTTCATCCATCGTTTTTTTTTTTAGTTTTCTAATACTTTTTAGAAGGTTCTTACGGAAAAATAAATTAAGAACTAGGAACTACTAAGACTTAAACGTAACTGGCGAAACGTGGGGTGATGTTATGTTATGTATTCACAAAATATGGGACCTTTTCCATGGCGTCGCGTTATGGCCACATGGCCAACGAATCATATCAAATGTACATACGAATACAGATCAAACAGTCGAACAAAGAGATTGGTATACACTCAAAAATGTTGTAGCCCACGACAGCGCCATTTTTTGTCCAGGAAAATCACTGTCCATTCCAAGGTTGCCTGAAAGAGATCGCAGAAAGCGATAAGACCGCCCATTGTATATTTTGTAACGTTTTATGTTATGTATTTTTGTGGTGTAGAATAAAGTATATATAATAAAATATGAATAAATATATTTTCATTCCATCTACTCGAAAAGAACGACTTGGTTCACCTTTAAGGTGAGGTAAGGTGGTGTTTTCTATAAGAAACTTTTAGTGGGCAGTAATAAGTTTTTAATCCTCTTTATAAGTGCGCCGCAATTATCTTTGCCGCGCACTTTTTGTATTTGGAACATCTTAATGTTCAGCGCCAAAGAAATCGAACGCAAATATTGTTTGAATAAAGACTGGCTGGTACGACGGCCCATAGTCGCACTGTCGGCTGAATAAAAAAAAAGAAATCAAATTAAAAACGCGCGAACTACAGCCCGCGTTTTCGTCAATTTTTTTCAGAAATTCATGGTTTTATTTTGAAAAATGAGTTTTTCAAGTGAAAGTGAATATAATATAGAATTAACTCCTGAAAGTGTTAGAACTGACGCAAGAAATGTGATGGATAATCTATTACCTGCAAAATCCCGGAGGAAATATATGAAAGCCTATGGTAATTTTATTGAATGGAGAAATGCAAGAGGCGCCAATAATTTTTCAGAATCTGTGTTTTTGGCCTACTTCCAGTACTTAGCCAAAACTAAACAACCTTCCACTCTTTGGAGTACCTACTCAATGCTAAAATCAACAGTCAGTTCTAATAACGACGTAAAACTGGACACATATTCGAAATTAATAGCGTATCTGAAGAGGATGTCTGATGGATTTAAATCTAAAAAATCCAAAGTGTTCCCAGTCAAAAACGTGGAGACTTTCCTTAATGAGGCACCCGACAAAGTCTTTCTTGCCGTAAAAGTAAGTAACTATGTATATGGTGGATTAGTAAAGTATAACCATAGTGTTTCAAAATGCGCATTTTATTGTAACCTGTACTTCGATAGATACTTGTCTTATTTACATTCGGTTTTGTTACTAGCTTTTATTTTCGGAGTACATGGAGCTTGTCTTGTCGTGGCAATGAACTTTTAAAAATAACTGTTGATAACGTCGAAAATCACTCGGATGATTTACTGTTAGTACAGCAGGCTGACAGACACAAAAACAAAAATTGACCGATCCTTAGTAATCCGAGGAGAATACAAAACTATTGACGGCACGGTTGGCGCAGTGGTTAAGCGATTGACTGCTGCGCTGCGTGTCGCGGGTTCGATTCCCGCACGGAACAAATATTTGTATGACCTACATGTATTTGTTCCGAGTCTGGGTGTTTTTCTATCTATAATATGTATGTATTTACAACAAAAAAAATTGTATATATATAAGTAGTTTATCAGCCATCTTGTTACCATAACACAACCATTAGGTTGCTTAGCTTGGGACAAATGGTGCTGTGTGAAATGTCCAGGGATTTATTTATTTATTTATTGTACAGAAATACCTGGACCTGCATCCTGCTGATATGAAGACCAATCAGTTTTTCATCCGTTATCAAAATGGCAAGTGCTTCAAACAAGTTATGGGAAAAAATAAAATGTCTAACATGCCACAAGAAATCGCTACTTATTTGAAGTTACCAGATATCAAGCTGTATACAGGACATTGTTTTCGTCATACTTCTGCTACCCTTTTGGCAGATTCTGGAGCGGACTTAACTGTTCTGTGTCGAGGGAAAGTCGAGTGCTGTAGCAGAGTACATAGAAGATTCCATTGAGAACAAGGCGAAAACATGTGAACGCATCGTGGAAAACATTAAATGGCAACCTTCAGTTAATCCATCCATGCCACAGTCGCCGCGCCCATCTACATCCAAACACCGCCACATTTTCCTCAAAATGAGCCAGATTCGGACATATTTCAAACACGCAGAATATAAAATCTACAACAATCTCTATTCCTAATAAAACTGTAACAATAAATTTTCATAATTGCGAAAATGTCTCAAATGTAAATATAAGTTTTTAGTCGTTTTATTATTAGATACTATTTAATTTAAATTTAGTTGTTACTCTATGTTTTATTAAATAATAATATTACAATAAAATATGAGGCGACTTTTATTTTCTCATAGTGGGTGATGAAAAGTAGAGTGTATCACTCGGGCGCAAAATATATTTTTGGCTCGGGCGACGTACTTTGCTACGTTCTTTAGCTACGTTCAGGATTCTACAAAAGAATCCCTCGCTTCGTTCGGGATTCTACTCTAGAATCCCTCACTTCGCTTTGGATTCAAAAATTCTGCGCCCTCGCCATAAAAATATTATTTTGCTCCCTTATGATACAATCTACTATTCCACCACACAGTAAATGTTCTTAAAACTTTTTACGCCCTTAGATACACTTATAAGTTAGGCACTATGATATTTCACTTTCATTTCCGTCTTTTTCAGCTCTTTTTACTATGTTAAATATTTTTGTTTCCCGTCGTATTTGTGAACATAGCTAATTTTCGCTTTATTTTGTAACTCAGGTTATTTTACTCGTACCTTAAATAAAAAACTTCTCTGCTAGTACTGTTAGCTTCTGTAAAGACGAATTCACAAAATACCTAAAACTATGTAGGTAATGTTTGTTTGTGTGTGTTTTATTGAGTAAGTATTGCCATATCAGTACATAAAGAAATGAATGTAAAAATCTTGACAATTCAACAAATTGACAACATTGTTTAAAGTAATTGCAAGATACCAATCTCTTTGTTTGACTGTACAGTGTTCAGGTGACAGCACGTCAAGCTCCCGAAACTGTCAAATTTTCCCAATCAACTTTGAACCTAATGCTTTAGCGATAAAGTTGAAAATCTATTAAAGAAATTTTACAAATTGTAGTAGCTTAATGTGCTAGCGTCTGTACTGGTTTTTTAGGACAATGGAGTCATTAGTAATTATACTAATGGCTCCATTGTCCTAAAAAACCCAAATCAAATAGTATATTAACCAATCCTAATTGTTAATTCTCTCCGAGGAGATGGGCAAAGATCGTCACTCATTGGACGCCTGAAGGAGGACATCGCCGTCGAGGTAGACCATGGCGGAGGTGGTGTGACGATCTTGCGAGGTTTGCAGGGCCAACATGGCCAGAGATCGCCCAAGACAGGGAGGTTTGGAAGGGGAGGCCTTTGCCCAGCAGTGGGACACAGTATAAGCTAACAATTTTTTTTATTTTTTTATTCTAGGTAACAATGAATCCCCTCTGGTGCCAATAATGACGCACTTACTCGTATATAATGTGACAAAAGGCCTCACTTGACATCTCAACCCTACCATTTCGATAGCAATCGAGAGCACTTCAAGGGCTTCGAGAGATCCCAATTTGCCACTCCATACGAAAGGGTTCAGCAATTGTTGGCCAGTTACATAACTTATGTTTCTCTACAAGCTATACGCATGCATCGGCAAAAATAGTGAACTTCGATACAAACCCTTATTAAATCCCTTTCATTATCTACCTAGCCTTTTCCCAACTATGTTGGGGATGGCTTCCAGTCTAATCGGATGCAGCTGAATACCGATATTTTACATTGGGTGACTGCCTATCTGGGCCCTAATTCATTATGAACACTTAACGATGCCTTAAGTACTTCGAAACCACGTCAATTCCCTTAGTCTACTAACTAAAACTATTAAAAAACTAAAATTGCGTCGAAATATTCCTCCGCATTACCGCATTACCAGTCGACAGCGATGCGGAGGAATATATATTTACCCAAGAGATTGGCGGCATTGCCATTCCTTAGGTAATCACAACATCAGCAATGCGATTCTGTAACCATCTCACTGTGAAAACTTAGGTGAAGTGAGCGTGGAGTGAGCTCCGATCGATTCTGTAAATATCTCACCGTGAAAACTTAGGTGAAGTGAGCGTGGAGTGAGCTCTGATCAATTCTGTAAATATCTCACCGTGAAAACTTAGGTGAAGTGAGCGTGGAGTGAGCTCCGATCGATTCTGTAAATATCTCACCGTGAAAACTTAGGTGAAGTGAGCGTGGAGTGAGCTCCGATCGATTCTGTAAATATCTCACCGTGAAAACTTAGGTGAAGTGAGCGTGGAGTGAGCTCCGATCGATTCTGTAAATATCTCACCGTGAAAAGTTAGGTGAAGTGAGCTTAGAGTCAGCTGTCAATAGTGTCAATCCCTAGTATTACTTGGAATGACAGCTCACTCCACGCTCACTTCACCTAAGTTTTCACGGTGAGATGGTTACAAAATCGAACGGCTGTTATTAGCGTATTCTCTATGACACAATGGCGTGGTTTGAACTCTCAAAATACATGTCCATACGGTTGACATTTCGATTCCTTTCCGTGAACAAGACACGATATTGACGTGGTGTGTAAGTCTTCACGGGGAATAACACAAAATTACCCTTATCTCGAACATGATGAAAAGCATCATGTTGAAGTTACTCAGTAATTTTAAAATATCCCCTTTGTCGCTACTAACTAAATCTTCCAGAAAATTCCAGCTCAAACTTCCCGAAATTGCGGAAATTGTGCAGACTTCGTTTGCTGCAGGGGACAGCGAAATATTGGCGCAACGTTTATGAACTAAGACTTTGGAATTGGTCCACATTCGGGGTTTTATCCGATTATTGGACGTTCGGGAACAAAACGGACTTCCTAAATCCGGATGCCGGCTTACTGTGTACTTAAATGATTTAGGAGTACTGATTGTGTAAAGGATTCTCGGTGGGTGTTATAAAGACGAGAGGTTACTTTAAGAAATAGCAAAAAGCAATAATTTCCTTGTTTGTTTATCTTACTAATAATAAAGCTAAAGAGTTTGTTTGTTTGAACGCGCAAAACTCTGGAATTACCTGTCGGAGGTGAAAAAATATTTTTGTATTTGGTACGCCAATTCTTGAGAAAGGCTATCGGCTATTTATGTAATATCACGCTTGGACGGTTAGGAGCCGAGTCAAATTTAAATAAAGGTAGTAAGGTCGCTAAGCGAAAACGAAGTGACAACGTGGGCAGGTGATGCGATGCGACGGGGTGGGGGAATGAGATATTTCACGCGGACGAAGTCACGGGCGCTAGTTTTGCTATATTTTTCATCAAATAATAAAATTATATGATTCAGTCACGACAGGTTTCGACACGTTTTTACCTCTTTTTTAACAAATTTTAGACCAACCTAACCTCAATATAACCTCAGTTTAACGAATTACTTGAAATAACGAATATTTACTTTCCGTTCCCTTCCGATTTGTTATATCGAAGTTGCACTGTACTAAGGATCTTTTTAGAATGGCAAAGTTCAGTGTCACAATTTTTATAGGTTAGCACTGCATACCCCAATAAACGTAGGTAATATATGTAGTTGTGCCACGCACTATAAATACTGTAAAATTAATAACTATGTATGTATTACCAAATGATAACTATGAACACAATACTGCGATAAATAATATTTAATTTGTTATTTTAATCAAGTAAACCGATGAAGAAATGGTCCATTTTGTTTGTAAGACGTCTCCCTCTGTGTAGGAACGGCCTACGATATCTCACGATCCGCACCTAACAGCTATTTCTATGTTAAACTAGACAAACAATAAAAACCTACCTTTTTGGTTGTGTCTATATACAAATACGTGCGAGTCCAGACAAACGTACCTGTAAACAAAAAATAACGAATTAAGTAACACAAGAAAGGATATAATATAGTTTTTTTTTTGTTTGTCAACGAGCCTAGAATTAGGACTCCTGTTACTACCAGCCATTCTACTGTAATCAATATATTTATTTGTTTGAAATACAACTTTGTTCCACAGTAGGTGTTAGTAGTAGTACTGTGTAGTAATACTGTGTTAATCCTAAATAAAAATTATATTTAATATCTATTCTATCGAATAAAAAAACCAAAATAGCATAATCAGCCTATAATGTGCCCACTGCTGGGACACAGTCCTCCTTTTGGTGAGAGGGAATGGGCTGTAATCCACCACGCGGGCCCTGGTAGATGTCACATGTCTTCGAATTTTTGGTTCTAGGACATGCGGTCACATGCCGGTTTCCTCACGAAACAACCAAAATAAAATACATAATAATTAGAAAATACTGTCCTAAATAAAATCGCAACCGTAGTACGCGTCGTAAACGTAATCTCTTCGTAATATTAAAACAAGAACTTACGACTTAATTCCGAACTCACAGCAACCCCAAACAGCTGTTCGAAAATCGGTTTCCCTTCCCTAGATTTGTATTACAATATCATAAACGTTGCCGCTCGTGTGTATACAGACTAATAACATTAACCGTTTTCACACAATCTACTTAAACGTGGTAGAATAGTGCTTGGTCACAGAGTGGTGAGTACACAAAGACTGAACGCGTATTTCTCGAGAAGGTCACCGCCCTCTCTACGAGTTGTGTCGTGAATCTGACGATTTATGCCATGTGCACATTTCTGCTTGAACCAACAATTTGCTATCACAATCGGTTTTGATGACATTTATAGGGTTACGTACCTCAAAGGGAAAAACGGACCCCTTATAAGATCACTTTGTTGTCCGTCTGTCTGTTCATCTGTCAAGACCCTTTTTCTCAGGAACGCGTGGAGTTATCAAGTTGAAATAATATCAAATACTCAGGGGCTGCAATCCCTTGAAGCAGTGAAAAATCAAACTTCTAAGTCAACGCAATCAAAAGATACAGGCGTTTATGTTCCGGAATCAAAACCTATAGGGTACACTAATTGTATACTTCCCGTTGACCTAGAATCATGAAGCACAAGTAAACGAAAAAATCCAAAAACCGTAAATTTTTACTTACACGGAATTTGTACGGAACCCTCGGTGCGCGAGTCCGACTCGCACTTAACCAGTTTTTTTTTAATTGCCAAGTCATAAACGTTTTAAAATAAATACTAGACAAAGACGGCTATGTAACTTCATACTAGCGCCATAAATTCCGTACCGCACGACAAGGCCGGAAATAATCCTTTCCAAAAACTTTTAAAGCATGTTAAGCTTTTCCATATTTCGATTGTCTCAATTTACTGTGTCTTCTTTGAAATTACAAAGACCACGACCACCACCACGATTCAGGAGAAATTCCTAGTGTGGGGCATCGCTTTTATTAAAAACAAACAAACACACATTATTTGTTCGAACATTTCTATTATTACCTAGTATCATCCCTATTCCGACTGGCAAGAGAAACGAGAGTAGCGATACTTCACGTGGTCGTATATCTTACCAGTTATTGGGTGTGGTACCAATAATGGATATTGTGATAAAGTTTGGGCTACACGTTTTGCAATATTACAAAGACGAAGCCTGAGGGGCAATTCTCGTAATTTTAAGACCGTTCACAGTCTGTCTGATCTCAGGTCAAAAAATACTTCTAATTTCCCAACATTTTGACAAGTTTTTGACATTTGTTTGTCGCTGAGTTGAAACTGCGGCTAGATTTTGAACGTTTTAAATTACGAGAGCCTTCAGGTCAAAGTGTGGCCCAAAACATATCATCCACGAAACGATTGGCGTCGTATAAACTGTTTACTTTCGATTAGCGATATGCGACGTTATAGTTGCCTAAATGCTTTAGCACTCCATTAATTAGAATGCGAAAGAGATCGCAGAAAGCGATAGGGCCGGTATGTATTGTAGTGTTTGATGTATTTTTTATGTTATATATTTTGTGGTATACAATAAAGTATATATAAATAAATAACTATCAGCAGATGGCAGGTGGGGTAGAACAGTGCTGGACTGGAGACCGAGACCTGGCAATAGAAGTGTGGGCAAGCCGTCGATGAGGTGGACCGACGACCTGGCCAAGATGGCTGGACGACGCACGCCACGTGCATTGCAGGATGCGTAAACTCAGCATTGGGTGGCGAAGTAACTATCCACTTCAGTAATACGAGTATAATTCAAAGTTTACGAATCTTACTTGAATTTACATTATGACAAATAACGATGTTTGTGTGAGGTCTGGGAGGGTCTGTTTTTGATGTGAAAGGGATTGATTGTTACAAATGTTTAACGTTCAGTTGTCTAACTAACTGTTTATAGTGGGTCGTCAGAAGCCCGAATGTCTGACAACCAGTCTTACCAAGGGGTATCATATTACCCAGTAAATGGGATGTGGAGATCAGATAGGCAGTCGCTCCATGTAAAATACTGGTATTCAGCTGCATCCGGTTAGACTGGAAGCTAACCCCGACATAGTTGGGAAAAGGCTAGGCAGCATGAATGACATCGAACCGGATTATGAACATATTTATTTTATTATTTATGTACACACAGTAAAATACATAGGGATATGACATAATTATAATTTGAGTACAAACGTACTGTTTATTTCTTAAGAAATTTCTTCCAGCAGACCTGCTAAAGGAGAAGTAAAAAAGAAATGTAGACAATAGTGTGTGAGAACAAGAAGAGAAAAATATGAATGTAATTATATGTGTAATAAAGCAAAAAAAAAAACATAAGTATACTTAAATAAATACATGACACTAAAATAAAAAAAAAATAAAAAAAATAAGTTTATTAACACAAAAACCTTAGTTTAGAAAGCCATTACAATACACAGGAATACAAACGAAAAAAGGCTGCACAAATAGTGAAGATCCCTGCCTCCTAAACTAGGGGTACCCTGTGACTTAGGAGTCAGTGTTCTACTGTAGCTTCGTGTTCAAAAAATCCTTAATTTGTGTGTGATACTCCTAACATGATGAACCTATAATGACTCGGCTCAACTACGAATATGAATGAGTAGGTATGTGTGATAAAGGAGGGAGATGTGGCTGTGTGGTGTGGCGTGCTGTGTAGTAGAATGGTGTATTGTGGTGTGGTGTGGTGTATGAAAGGGGGGGTCTGTGTTTTGTGGGGTTGTGTGAGGTCGTAAGAGGAATGTTCTTGTGATGTTGCATGGGCTTATGTATTCGGTATTGTATATAATAAATACGTAAATTCGGTGTTGTATATAGTAATATATAAACATATATATAAGATAGAGAGTCAATACCTTATTACACACTCCATTACACACACACACATTACTCACTACATTATTACTACTGCAGTCGCTCGCATATGACACAGAATAAGAGCCCAGTCGTAAAAGCAAGTGGCCCATATATTACCACTGGGATTCAATTACATGTCGCAGCCGCCATTGCAATTCGATCGAAAGACGATCGCTTCGAAATTGCTAAAGATATTCCAGAACTATCTACGGTTTCAGTAGAATGTAGTATTGAATACCAAATCAAACGATTTATTTGTATAGTACATGTTAAAAAGGTGTTACAAGTATAAAAGGTAAATTGTATTATAACCTATTGTGGTGATATATTAGGTTCAAAATAAATTTTAAATTGATTTACATTGAAAAAT
Source organism: Apamea crenata (assembly GCA_949629185.1). Lineage (NCBI taxonomy): Eukaryota > Metazoa > Arthropoda > Insecta > Lepidoptera > Noctuidae > Apamea > Apamea crenata. The sequence goes on from OX451375.1 coordinate 5,689,701, forward strand.
AGACTGTCAAATAAAAAAATGACAGATTATTATACACAACTCAGATCAAAATTTCAATAATAATTATATTTGTGGTGCCATTTCAGATAAAATCGACTCATCTTTCATTTAAATGATCATTAATTGAACAGTAAGTAACATTTTGCAACTAAGAATTCCTGCTCACATAATTTGAATTGGTTCATTTTGTGTAGGTCTGTGATACTTTTTGGCAACTTATTGGATACCTATTGTATACTCAAGAACAGTAAACCAGTGTAAGAGCAAATGCACAAATGTAATCAACGATGTTTACAGTGTGTGAGAGTAGTGGTGGCTCAGTGGTAACGGCCGGGACTTACAAGTTGTAGGACGTACCTAGGTTTGAACCCAGACGCGTTTTACTTTGTATCAATAATTTCATCACCGCTGAAGAAGGAAAAGGAAAACATCATGAAGAAACCGGCATGTCCTAGAACCAAACATTCAAAGACATTTGACATCTACCAACCCGCACTGGGCCCGCGTGGTGGATTACAGCCCACTCCCTCCCACAGAGAGCAGGCCATCGTAACCTGCATCCCATACCTCGTGGGAACAATATAGGATAATGTTATTGTATTATGTTATGTACAATGTGTCATGTTTTATTTTCTCTTAGCTAAATATAAAAACTAAACCTACTATAATACTAGAAAATTTTATCTAATTGCTTCTTCGACCGTAAATAGTAATTTTTCTGTTTTGTGTTACATATAGTCTATTATCAATTTTCTGTTTCATATGATTTATATACTACATGTGGAAACTTGTAATTGGTCATATTTTGTATAAACTATTACTTACTGTATCTGTTTAGCTGTAAGTTTACCTAAAATAAATAAAATATAATAATGATTCAAATGGTTAAAAGAGTAGGCAGTATAAGCAAGTTTGGTTCCCCAGATTATCAAGTCCCTTGAGGAAGCTCCTTAAATTCACATAAAAAGAAGATAATTTCACTGATGACCAACAGCTAACCGATTTCGTTGAGTGAATTTAGAATTACCATTACTTTATATCGGTATTGGCACATTGCCTGTATTTGTTTTGAGTACACAGCTGCTCAGTGCTCAGGGACCGTTGACCATATCCATGGCCATAGCTGGCCGTTTATTTCAAGCAGCAGGCCTTTTTGGTGGACTTTATAGTGACTGACGTATGGTCAGCATAGTCAGCCTAAAACGTTCCTACTGCTGGGACACATGCCTCCTCTCTGTGGAGGGAGTAGGCCGTAAACCACCTCGCGGGCCCAGTGCGGGTTGGTAGATGTCACATTCGGTTCTAGAACATGCCGGTTACCTCACGATGTTTTTCTTCGCCGTTTTGAGAGCAGTGGTGATGAAATAAATTACACAAAGAAAGCGCATGAGTTTGAACCCACGACCTACAACTCGTATGTCAGTGCCACCACTGCTCCACTGACAGTACCAATAGCCTAAGTCCGTCATCGTATGTAAAATTGCAAACTCAGCTGTAAAGAAAGTTGCGGAGAAAAGGTTCTACCAATTTCAGTTAATGTATAACTATCAATTTTCCGATTGGTCGACTGGTGCGTATTTATTTGTTCGTAAGCGGATTCGAATATATGTAAATGGAAACAGGCCTTGCTTGCCACCGTTTTCATGCGGACTCATGGATTGTTTGGGAAACTTGTCTACGTGTATTGCTTACCCACATATTTATATCGATTATGAATATTTGCTATTGTTTATCATCGTCATAATATGCTAACTATATTACTCTAGTTGTGGCCGATATTTAAAACGAAATTCGGACTGGGCGAGGAAATTATTTCAAAGGGTCGCCCTTATCGAAATTGATAGACAGGACCTCTGGATAAGTTTATATATATACAATAATCCTACTAATATTATAAATGCGAAAGTTTGTATGTATGGATGTATGGATGTTTGTTACTCTTTCACGCCAAAAGTACTGAAGGATTTGGATGAAATTTGGCACACAGATAGTTTATAACCAGGAATAACACATAGGATACTTTTTATCCCGATATTCCCACGGGATCGAAACTTATGCGGGTGAAACCGCGGGGCGCAGCTAGTATACAATAACTTGGTGACCTAGTTTGTTGAGCAAATATTATACAATGTGCTGACAGCAATACGACAGTAAATAAAAACACTGGTACACTACACTACACTGGCACTATAGCATAAGAGTATTTTGGAACTATCAAATAAATGCTTACATCGAAATTAAAAAAGTATCTTTTTTTAAACTAAATGTACAGACTAGTACAATCTGTCAAATTTCTTTAATAGATTTTCAACTTTATCGCTAAAGCATTAAGGTTCAAGGTTGATTGGGAAAATTTGACAGTTTCGGGTAGCTTGACCTACTGGCGTTTGAACTAGTGATGGTCTGACCATGGGTTTTGCTAAACTTTAACTAGCTATAGTGGCTAAACTATTGGATATATTTGGTTAATTTTTGTATGCAGATTGGGAACGCCATTAGATCGAAACTATTTATTGTCGTATGTCGGCTGTATCTTGTATAATATTTGCTTGTAAATCTGGTAGGTAGAATTTTAAAACTCACAAACCATGTCAGAAGCATAAACATCCAGCCTGCAAAAGTAACATTACAGTAAGCTATTCCATTCGGGAATCGAACCCGGCGTGACACGAAATGCAATAACAAACGCAAAACCACACAGCCAACTAAGTCACCGACTTATTGTATCCACTTATCCTGAGGTAAATAAATGCATTTTTATTTTATAAATTCCGTTAAAACAGTAAACATAATACGCACTGCCAAAAGCTTTTAAATGATTAACAACGGTACATGACAGGCGAGGAACAAAGGAATACCGATTGTTTCAAAAACAAAACGCAACTGTCAAACCTATTATGTATGTACACAGACTCATCGCTCGTTTTGTTTTGACAGGCTACATGTTTTTCAGGGTTTATCGATGTTAAAAATACTCTTTTTGCCTATTGGGGAATATCATTACATCTATGGCGGATCCAGGATTGTCGTTTGGGAGAGGCTTGAACCCACTAAGGGAAAGTTTTAGGAAAGTAAACACTGAAAAGGCGCGCGGATCAAAATTGGTCACGTAAAGAAAACATCTTATAGTAAAAAACTTGAATACTTATTAAGTTAAGGATAATTGATGACAATTTTACCTAAGCTAGTGTAATGCTTGCTAAAAAGTTTAATTAATATCAGGTTCACTTTAAGATTTGTCACGGAATAACTCAGATGGTTTTTGAGGGAAAGGCTTGAGGCACTTTTTTTTTTTTTTTTTTGAGGATTGGAAATCATCAAACGATCTGCTGACTTCTCTTTGAGGCGCGCGTGGAACACAACGCGCCGTCCGGCACGTGGCTGGTCCTGATCGGACGGCGAGCTACCCATTACTCACCGCCCGCAGGCCCGCGCCTACGGTGGCCGGGAGTCGTCACGCTGCTCCCGACGCCCGGAGCGTCTCCCGCGGCGGCTGAGGCGTGAGGTGTTCTCCCTCAGCCTCCCCGCCACCTCCTTCGCTAGCATGACTGCTTCGAAGAAGGAGGTGACTGCCTCCCACTCCCTCTCGCCCCGGACCATGGCTTGAACCAGGGCCGGACGCGAGAGGTCGCCGCCGTTGCCGATCGCCTCTACGAGGACACGGCGGGGCTCCGCCCAAGCAGGGCAAACCTCTACCGTATGCTCCACCGTGTCCTCTGGGCGATCCTGGCAGTGATGACCCCCGGGCGTCTCCTCCCGCCAGGCTTGAGACCTTTAGCCCGTAAAAATATGCGTACCTAAGTACTTTGTGAAAATTATTTCATCATCACTGCTCCCAAAACCGGCATGTACAGACGCCAGCAGGTCAAGCTACCCGAAACTGTCAAATTTTCCCAATCAACATTGAACCTTAATGCTTTAACGATAAAGTTGAAAATCTATTAAAGAATTTTTACAGATTGTAGTAGCTTGATGTGCTGGCGTCTGTACTATAACCAAAAAGTGGTGGATCACGGTCCCCTCCCTCTTAAAGAGAGCAGGCTTTTGTCCCAGCAGTGGGATCATTATAGGCTGATTAGTTGATTATGCTTATGCTATGCTAAGTCGTATTCATAAGCAGCGCTACAAGGCTATTGGTGCGTGACTAAAATAGGAACTAACGCCGCCATCTTGTTTTTCAATACATTTCAGAAAACAAGAGAATAAAAGTTTACCAACAGCCCTTTCAATGACATTGGGGCGCTGAAAGATCCGTATAGCAGTGTTAACATCATCAAATACTAATAATAATAATAATTCAGAAAGCGGTACTTCTGAACACGGCTCGCATTGTCAATAGATTCCTCTCTCTAGAGCCCTGACCACCGGTAGCTTGGACCCTGTTCCCGATACCGGTGGGTACTATTTTTTATATTTTTAATTTTTCTTTTTATCTTTTTGTTTATAAACATATTTAAAAATGTAATTTAGACCGAACTACTGCTACTAGAGGATAAGTACTTAGATGAAATAAAGGAGATTATAATTTTATTTTCATAAACCTAATACAATAAGGAGAGAAAAGGGGTTAACAATGCATTTTGTACTTAAATAACTTATATCCTTATAATATACGCTAAGTATATGCACGTTGTGCGAAACTCCTGACGCCCAAACTAGGACATCTCCTGTATCTCAGGTGTCAGCGTTCCTACCTGCCCATCACATTAAAAATAACTCACACAAAAATAATACTACAATAAACTCTACTAAACGGCCATTACTAAGCCCTATACAATTTTAAAAATTATAAGGAGGTCTTTATAAATATTAATAATCTACTTATATTATCTGTAGATAGAGGCTAAACAAAGAATATTAAAAATTAATAAGACTACATCTTCAACAGTTCATCATACCGCCCGTGGTTTAGTCGACAAAATGCCGATCTACCCAATCCCTTGTTACAATCTGCTGACAGTAATTTACGGAAAGGTTTACGGCTTCGCCAAGACTTTGTTAGTATATTTTATATGCCTTCCCTCCTTCTCGTTTAAACGGCTATCTCACTTTATGAAGGGCCCGTTTCGCCAGGCACCTGTCCCACCGCAGACGACGAAGTAACGCTATCATGGATATTCTTGCTCAAGAAACGTACAGAAGATTGTAGGTCCCGGGTAAGTAAAAGTGATACATAACTACTTGCGAGTACGAGTATTCGTTAAACGAGTATTCGTTTATCGCAGCGACAAGAGCTATTAGCGAATGTATTCGCTCAGCGACGCTCGCTTGCGGGGCAGAGCACTTGCTGAGAGACTCACGCTTGCAACTTACCCTTCTTATTTTTTTCCCTTATCCTGTCTTTTTTTTTCCCTTATTCTTCTTATACTGTCCCACTGCTGGGAAAAAGCCACACCCATATTCTTCCACCTTTCCTCGTGCTGTTCGTTCTCCGGGACTGGGCGCACTTACAGACAGATGGGCCAAAGTCATCACACAGTGGGTGCCTGAACACTGGCGTCGTCACCGAGGCAGGCCTAGAGACGCTGGCGTGACGATTTGGATTCGTTCCTAAGCGATTAGATGGAGAAGGAACTTACCTATACCAGCGAGTAATCGGTCGTCGCCGTCGCGCACTCTCTGCTAATTGCTCACCAACTCATTTTTAGTTGCTTCTCGCGGCTCGGTGCTCGTGGCTAAGTAATAACAGCCGCACGGGTCTATCGATCAGGTTAAGCTATGCTTGCCGCTGTCGTTCCGTGGATGATTGACCATCTTTACATACTGAGACCCTTTCCTGCCTCGGAAAGCACGTTGAGCTGTTGGTCCCGGCTGTAATTCGTGCATTTTCGACAGTCGTTACGGGTCGTTAGAAGCCCGAAAGTCTGACAACCAGGCTTAACAAGGGGTATAGTTTTACGCAGTCACTGGGTTGTGAAGGTCAGATAGGCAGTCGCTCCACGTAAAATACTGGTATTCAGCTGCATCCACTTAGACTTAGGCAGATGCTGATACTCTACTCACTTCTCGTTAATCGCCGCCGGTGGAACAGGTGCCTTAGATCCGAATTTTTATTCATACGACTTTTCATCCACATTCATTCACCGGCTTTCATCCTTTCAGCTTTTAAAGTAAGATCTCATTACTTTCGCATGTTTTTTTTATACAACGAGTATCAAAAATGTGTGGTTATATTTAAGGGTGTGACCATCAAACTGAACAACTTTGTTGATCGGACCAACATCGTGATCGCGAAAAAATTTTCAGCTGTCCCATACATTTGTGTAAATTATTTCATCACCACTGAGCTCTTAAGACAGTGAAAGAAAATATCATGAGGAAACCGGCATGTCCTAGAACCAAAAATTCGAAGAGATGTGACATCTCTGACACCGGCCGTAACCCACCACGAGCCCCCACCCACCACGCGGGCCCAGTGCGGGCACTGGGCCCGCGTGGTGGGTGTTTACGGCCCACTCGTTCTCACTGAGCGGAGGCCTGTGTCCCAGCAGTGGGAACATTATATGCCATACATTTGGGTCGAGTAGCGATTTTGGGCTCTCGCTGTAGAGAAATATTACCACTTTTTATAGTTTCTATTTTAATAATACTGGTTTTGTCGTCTAGACTTCAGAGATTATATTTTATGAAGGGTTTAGGTCAGTTTTTCTCCGGATTATTATATTTTAAGGCTTAGAAGGTAATCCTGTTATAGAGTGAATTTATTATATTAGTTTCTAGGTTTCTTATAAGTCTGGATCGCTCAGGCGTTGAACTCAAGGCGTAATGTAATTTAGAGACCTAATGGAATTTCACACATATTAATGAATGTTGTTTCAAAAATTATTCAAGCGTAAATATAATTGCTGTCTATTATTCGATGTAAATAATATACAGAAACATATTTTAAATGAACACAAAATTATCTATTTTAATTTAATTAAAAACTCTATTTTCAATTCAAATATAATTATAAAAGTTTCACGTTTAGATTTTGATATTACCAAAAAGTTATAGTGTATACCAGTGAGAACCAAAGTTGTCGACATAGCTCACAGAATAAGCAAGCTGAAGTGGCAATGGGCCGGCCATATTAGCCGTAGAACCGATGACCATTGAGGTAGACGTGTGTAATCGGTAAACGTAAGGTGGGACGCCCTCCGGCTAGGTGGAGCGACGATCTTCGCAGGATGGCTAGTAGCAGCTGTATGAGAGTAGCCGAAAATCCAGTTGAATGGCGTACAATAGAAGAGGCCTATGTCCAGCAGTGGACTGCTATGGGATGATGATGATGGATGATGGACAGAAAAAATTGTATGTTCGATTCATAACAATGTTCTACGAAAAGTAAACTTCAGCTTCATTGTAAACTCGTAGCAATGCTACGGTGGCTACGCCGTAGCAACAGATTCACTCCTCTACAATTTACAACTAGCTATATCCGAGACCGTCCCATTGTTTACAATTTACTGAGATAAAAGCTTTGTTTTCTTTTTAATGAATGAAAACGTAAGAAACATTTGTGGGAAAATAAGATTTCCATTTTAATTATACTACTAGTTATAAAGTCTACTTTGAAAAGAAAACCAGAAGAGTTTCTTTTTTCACTTCTTTTACAAATAGTCAGACTGCTCGATGGTATACGGATATTGCACACACTCTTGTTGAATTAAACCTCGCCTCGTATAGAAAAAGATCATGTCTTGGCATGTATGTGAAATTGGGTAAATTAATTGTTATGCAAACTGTTTACCAACTTCAATTGTTAGTTTATTCAAATCACAACTGTAATATTTGTTTAGTTTTATGAAATGGCTATAACATCGTAAATTGACTAACGGCTGATTTTTCAATCATCTGATAACTTTATACGAGGAATAATTTTGAAATTTTGACAGTTATTTCATACAAAAACTGTCAAACGTATTTTTTATATTTCTCGGATAAAAATTATTTGGCTATGGAAAAATCAGCTCTGCAGCGAAATAGGGTGTAAATTTTCTTTACAATCAATTTTCATGCCTGTACCTATTAAGTTTTCCCAACTATACGAAGAAAGTTTTAGTTAAGTTAGTTAAAGAAAATTAACTTCGAAGACATTCAATTTAGTAATTAAGTCAAACAGAGAGAAATTGCCTAAGCTTATAGGAAATTAAATTAAAAAATTAGTTGGCCTTTTAGGTTGGTTTCAAAGAGTGGCTTTGATTTCAAGTACCCGCTTCAATTTTAGGTAGGAAAAATACTTTGATTTTTGAATACTATTTTTTTTTATGTTAGCCTACGCTGTCCCACTCCTGGGCAAAGGCCTCCCTCCACTCCTGCCATCTTCCGCGAGCCCGCGCGTCCTCCTTCCAGTTTTGACGGAACCTATCCAGCTCGTCCCGCCATCTCCTACGTGGTCTGCCACGACCTCGCCTCGCTGAATACTATATACTATACTATAATAGGCTAAATAATAACAGCCGCACGGGTCGATCGATCAGGTTAAGCTACGCTTGCCGCGGTTGGTCCGTGGATGAGTGACCATCTTTACAAGCATCTTTACCAAGACCCTTCCGTGCCTCGAAAAGCACGTTAAGCCGTTGGTCCTGGCTGTCATTCGTGGATCTTTGACAGTCGTTACCGAAAGTCTGACAACCAGTCTTACCAAGGGGTTTCGTATTCCCCAGTAACTTGGTTGTGGAGGTCAGGTAGGCAGTCGCTCCATGTAAAATACTGGTACTCAGCTACATCCGGTTAGACTGGAAGCCGACCTCAACATAGTTGTTGGAAAATGGCTAGGAAGATGATGATGTTGGATTTTATTTGAAAAAGTAGCACCTTTTGCCATTTAGGAAAAGTGTGTCTACCACACAGTTTTAACATTATTATACAAAAATATCAGGGTTTTTTTCGTTAAACTTTAGTTCAATTGCTTACTGCCGACGATTGCGTGAATAATTATTAAAACATTATTATTTTTTGTTTAGATTTTACCATATAAGTTCACAATCATCATCATTTCAGAATCACCTACTGCCGGGTATAAGAATACCCTTTATTGAGTAAAAAATATGGTTTTCTGAATCATAAAACCAGTTGAAGTCGAATCAAACTTCCAGTTTCATGGATACGACCTTGATCTTAGATCACACTGAAAACGGCGAACTATCTTCAATGTTATCTTGGTCAAAATATAACCAAACTGGGACAAACTGTGAGCCATTTGTTATCGTCGTTTGTCTAGTCGGTGACGTCATCAATAGTCTTTGGTTCTGGCTATCAATCCAGAAGTTTTGACGTTTGCAAACAGTTTGATTTGATGCGATGGGACAAGTTTAGTATAAGAACTGTTTGGAATTAATGATTGTTATTAGTTATTTAAAACTGGTTTCTTTTCTTGCCAAATAAAAGTTTTCTATAAAGAGTTGTGAGTTGAATTAGAAGCGGCGGCGTTACTAGCTTCTGTTCGTGACTTCGTCCTTGTGAAATTTCGGGCTCTAACCCACCGTTTTCGCTTAGCGTTCTTTCAGTTTTTTTTTCTTTTTGCTCGGCTCCTCAGGGTCGTAGCGTGATGTTAAATAGCCCATAACCTTCCTCAAAAATTGGGCTAACAAAAACAAAAATAATTTTTGTAATCCTACTGCTGGTTCCAGAGATAAGCGCGTTCAAAAAACAAACAGTCCTTAGCTTTAGCTTTATTATTAGTAATATAGATAAGGCAGCCCATTTTTCGGAGAACTGATAAGGAACTGAATCCTTTAGTCGCAGACGATGGACCATTTGTCCGCGATGATAGAACGTATGCAATAACGCACACGGAAAACGACAATCTGACGATGCTGTTATCGGATAACCTCCCTCGCGGTCATTCGTGGACATTAAAAAAATTAAGTCCTCCAGACCGTATTCCGGCAGTGGCGGCTAATCTCAACGGTGACTAACCATCGGCGCAGGAGATATTATAGTGCACAAGCGTGTGTGCAAACACAGGTGTACTCCCTTTTCCCTCACTCTCATAGTCCTATGGGACGGCAATCCTACACGACCGGAGAGAGACCAGGCGCAGGACCAGGGCTTAACGTGCTTTCCGAGGCACAGGGATCACATCGCCAACTTCCAAACACCGGACTGTTACTAAGAAATTCCTAATGGAAAAATTCAACCCTTTTTCCTCGTCTTTTTTTGAAGTCGTTTAAAACTGATCGCCATCTGCAGTGTGCATGAGAGAAGAGGTTTTAAAAAAAAATCCCAAAAAAAACGGGTTGCACTCCGGGAGTGCAACCCGTTTTTAATGCGGAATGCGGTCTACTCTCCCTCCGTCTTACGAATTTTCGATCAGGTCACGTGTCCTGAAGCGAGCTTGTCTTACGAATTTTCGATCAGGTCACGTGTCCTGACGCGAGCTCCGTCTTACGAATTTTCGATCAGGTCACGTGTCCTGACGCGAGTTTAACATTTTTTACCCATGTAAAAAGAAAAGTGCACAACGCCGCTAAAGAAGCTTTAACTTCAAAATAAAATTTGACGTAGAAATTGAAATCAGAACCCTACTGCCACATCAACAACATATAGTTAGGTATTATTTTTTCCGTTAGCCTATATTGTCTTACTGCTGTGCAAAGGCCTCCCCCATATTCTTTTTCCTTGTGCTGTGCCTTCTCCATCGTCGTCAGGCACCCATAAAATTATTCATTGATTAAATTTTAATGTTCACCTTTGTTTAATATATTCGAACAATAATTACTATGATAAACAATCTCCAAAACCAACTATGATAAAAAAACTTTAATTAACCATATTATCTAACTCAGCTTAACTTGTACTATCTGGTTATGATCAACTTTCGGTAAACTTCGAGAGAACTATTTTCATTCTACGCAATTACAGTCAGCTTTTGACGTAGCCTCGTAATAAATCACCATTAACGTTCACAGAGCACAGAAACGTCTCGGCTGCCGGTGCTGGAGCCCGCATTGTCTATACTTTCCATTCAAATCAAACATGTCACCGTTTTCTCGCACTAAACCTACGTTTTCCTACAGAAACGGAGGGCACGGCCGCAGTGACGGCTGCCATTAAAATTATGATCGCTATCGATATCGCTAGATATGTAAATAGATATGCCCATCTAGCGGTTTAAATCTTTCTGACGGTCGGGCTCGTTCACAAATTCAAGGTCGCTCAGCGCGCTATGGAGCGAGCTATGCTCGAGTCTCTTTGAAGAATAAAATCAGGAATGAAATTATCCGAAAAAGAACCGGGGTTACCGATATAGCTTGCAGAGTAAGCAAACTGAAGTGCCAGTGGGCTGGCCGTGGCGGTCGGTGACAGACGCCACGAATTTTATGAGTACTGCCGTCTCTAAGCGCCCTGATTCTGTGCTCTGTGTTCAGTTAATGATAATTAATGAACTTAGACTTTTGGAAGTTAATTGATGATTAAATGTACAAAGTTCTGCTTCTCTTCTTCTCTGCTTCTCTCTTCAGTCTTGACTGCTTTACTGGTCTAGTGGTCGAAAGCGCGATGGCTGAAAGTGAGGTCCAGGTCTCGATTTCTTCGACTTGCTTTATTGGATTAACGTCCTGTATTACCTACAGAGCAGTGGTGGCCCAGTGGTAACGGCCGCGACTTACTAATTGTAGGTCGTAGGTTTGAACCCAGACAGGTGCTTTACTTTGTATAAAATATTTCATCACCACGGCTCTATAAACGGTAAAGGAAAACATCGAGAGGACACCGGCATGTCCTAGAACTAAAAAATTTAAAGACATGTGACATCTACCAACCCGCACCTGGTCCGCGCGGTGGATTACGGCCCACTCCCTCTCAGCGAGAGTAGGCCTGTGTCCCAGCAGTGGGAACATTACAGGCTGATTATGATTACCTACATGAGAATCAATATTAAACATAATTAGCGACATGTAGGTATACAACTCTGCCCAGCCCTTCGAAGAAATGTGTTTTACAGGAGGCCGCAAGTTACTGTTAAGAAAATCAGTGCAACCCGCAAGAGATAGCTAGACTCGAGCGGCCCCTCCTGACTCCCGCGCTATTACCGCTCTCGCCATCGACACCGCAGTTTCTCGCGCTTACGTCAACCAAACGAAGTCTCAAGTTGACTCTTGCGAGTTGTAGATAGGTATAAACTGTCACCGAACTACGCTAGGCCAGGTCATGGTCAAAGTCATACCATCGACGTAGACTAGGTAGCCTATCGCCAAAACCTATACCTGACCATTTTGAAAACAAAATCCCGTGAACATGATGACCACAGCTGCGTCCGTAAGTAAAACAAAAGAGGATCCTTGTTAAGTCGACTAATAATATGCGCTGCAAACAGGAATAGTCCTTACGGTGGTCAGATATAGATTTTGGCGATAGTACCTACGGGCTTTTAGTTGCCAGTGTAAGTGCACTTTAACGCTGTCACAACTGTAACCGGATATTGGAATATCTGATACCTACTGAAATTTTCCCGCATTCACGGCACACAATGCGAGGAATGGAGGAAGTGTTATCGCGTTTTGCGGTGAAATGGCGGTGTTAAGTGATGTCAATTTAAAAATTCGTCCTACCTACAGTGAAAGTTTCTTCCTTTAGAAGCGAAAGCGAAACTAACGAAACTTTGTCCAGCTTAGTTTGATAGATTTAGTTAATTTTTCTGCTACATGTATGTATTGTGTCATGTGTCATTATAGACATTGCCAGATAGGGTTTGACTTGCCGCTACCCAAAATCGGAAATAACGGCGCCATCTTGTTTCGCCAATAGACAATGACACCAACAACACTGTCCTGTCAATGTCATTCAGCTGTCAAAAGATAGTCGAGTGCTAGAGTTAGTGAGTTAGAGATGAAATTCCAGATGAAAAAACCAATAATACTTTGCCTGACCCGGGAATCAAACCTAGGATCTGCTAGACCCCCAGGACATCAATTCTCAGCTGTAGCTCTTGCGACGACTAAACCAACGAGGCAGTTAGTTATAATTAAACAATCATTTATCTCGATATTTCCTAGAATGTTAGATAGGTACCTACTTATTATCCACGAAAATAATTACACAAACGAGTACAGGCTTTGTCTATGTAATTACAGTTTGAATAATAAGAATAGTGTGACTAGCAATTAATATGAAAACAATATTCTGATATTTATGTACAGACGCCAGCACACCAAGCTACCACAATCTGTCAAATTTCTTTAATAGATTTTCAACTTTATCGCTTAAGCATTAATGTTCAAGGTTGATTGGGAAAATTTGACAGTTTCGGGTAGCTTGACCTGCTGGCGTCCGTACGAACAGTATTATTTAGTTAGCCCATTGTTATTACAGTTAGGTCATTAAAGGGTTGAGCTTTGTAATTAAGTTTTTGGAGGACACAATATCAAATAAATTGGAGGAATAATAGTATAATTTGTACTCATAAGTATTATAACTATGTCATATCCCTATGTATTTTACTGTGTACATAAATAATAAAATAGAAATAAATAAACATAATGAGTTTTTTCGTAACGACTATAGGAGACCGGTTTCCCCGTTATTAACTAATCAAAATTATAACTGCTTTTGTATTTGTTTTTCTTCACGCATATTTAATTAATTTCGGTGGCAGCGACGCTCAACTTGAAGGCCAATTCCCGTAATTAAAACCATTACAAATCTAGTCGCAATCTCATCTCAGCGACAATCAATGTCAAAAACTTGTCAAAAATGTAGGGAAATTTTGATTGAGACTGAGATCAGACTATGAACGTTCTTAAAATTACGAGAATTGCCCCCCCGTTTGCATGGATTCAGTCAGTAGCGATTCTGAACCCCCTTGCGTTGACATTTTTCGTCGGTTATTAAAAAGCGATTCCTTACATTTTGACCGCGTAGCTATTGCACTTTTCTTTGAAACAGGTGATTTTTTTTATCGATAACCGAACACAAACTTCTAACATAGGGGGTTTAGAATCCCGCGTCGATGTCCCTGCCACCATGTATTATCATTTATTTATGTATTTATCCTCACACTGGAACGCCATACAGCAATGGATCACGCACGCTCACGCAGCGTGCAATTGCAGCATTTCTCCATCACTCCTTTCAATTCCGAATTTTGAAATTCAATGATTTTTTAAAGTAAATACATTAAAATTGAAAAAACGGAAAATTTTGAGTTGTCATCTTGCCTGACAGATGACAGGTTATATATTTTATATTATTGTTATTTAATAAGCCTACAGCAGTCCACTGCTGGACATAGGCCTCTCCTATTGCACGCCATTCAACTCGATTTTCGGCAACTCTCATCGAGCTAAATCAGCATCTAACCAATCATCCTGCGAAGATTTATCTCCACCTAGCCTGAGGGCGCGTTCTCCACTCATGAACACGTCTAGGTACTCCAAAGGTCGTCGGTTCTACGGCTAATAATTATGGCCGGCCCATTGCCACTTGAGCCTGCTTATTCTGTGAGCTATATCGACAATTTTGGTTCTCTGCCGGATCACCTCGTTGCGGATTCGACCCTATATCCCTATCTCCACTCCTCCTCTTCTCACTCCTATATCTTGAACTTATTTTATTTATTTATCTAATAAATAAATATTTATCAATATTTTTTTCAGGTTTAAAATCTACGATTCCGATATTGATAATGTACACAAATTGTAACAAATTTTACTAGCTACTTACTACTTACTTACTGATATATTTCCAACAGTTCAATGAACCAGGAATGCCCTAGATCCTATATTAATAATATCATATTGGAGACATTCGCGACCCGTTCCACATATCGGGAAAATTAACGATCTCACATGGGATGGTTCCGTAGTTACATAGATGTAACTATAAATCAAAATATACATGTAATTGACACCAGTTTAGGTTTACATTGGGTAATTATTGCAACCTTCAAATAACCTTCAAATGTTATTGATATTAGTTTATGCTGTTTAAGCTTAATTAATGTGAAGGATTGGGTTTACCTTTGTCAAAGGTATAATATTCAATTACATACATATTGATAACAATCAGCACGGTTAAAAAATTAAGACCCTGGAGTGTAAAACACGTGTATCACGTGTAGGATTTGAAGTCTTTCCAATTTCCTGAGGTCCTAGACAAGTGACAATGTGCTCTTGTTTTTCATTTCTAACGCGGTGATATTGTCGTGGACGTCAACATCCACTTCACAGCATCACGATAACACAGGGAAGTAAAATGTATGGGATGAAGACGCTTTTATATTTCAATTTGTACGTATTTACATACATTGTATGGACGCCCACGATAATATCGTCACGCTAAACATTACAAAAGCGCACAGTCGCTTTCAAAGCGTTTCGTGTCTTGACAACGACGTTCAACACGTTTTGTTTATCTCTCTGTTCTGTTAATTTTATCATGGTCTGGCAAATTGAGTAATGTATGTCTCCTACCCAAATGCCCTTTCTTTGGTACTGTTCGTCGAATCGTTGAGCTCCTTAAGTTTTGAGTTGAACTGCACGATTTCTGACAAATGCGTGCACTGACTTGACCGGTCCTCTCAATCTGTGTGGTTCTTTCCTCAAAAGACAATGTCAGACATCGATCTACATGGTCTTCATAATTATGACCTGACCAAGATTATGTCTGGACTTTAAAAAAGACTGTGACAGACCTCTGAGCTTGTTTCGGCATTTCTTCTCAGACTAGTCAGATAGGAAACGCCAACCTCATCTAGTTTTTAAAATATGATTTGCGTGTAAAAGTGTTGGTACAAACATGCTTACAAAAAAAATCATTTATCATTTAACAGGATTGCTATAAACTCTTCGGTTGCTTATGTCCATCCATCACATTTTTGACTTTTCTATCATCGTTATCGCTGATAGAATGTCACTTTTCTCAGGCCTCTAGTATTTTTTTGTTTTGTCTAATAATACAAATAAAACCTCACGCCGCGGTGAAAAGATTAGATAGTTGAGTTGGTAACAAGACGGGCAGTTTTGAACATACAAATATTCGTAGAGACATCTACATTTCTATAAACGCAGGTGAAATAATGCTGTTATTTCGAGTAACGTCTTAGTTTCGGGCTCCTGCCTCGATTTTACGACTTGACAAAGATTACTTTGTTTTAATCTAAGTTTATGATACACATAAACCATTCGGAATAAATTTTCTCTAAATGATGGCGAAAACCGTATTAAGATCCGCGTAGTGCGCGCGATCTGCGTAGTTAGGAAGAACAAAGCCGTCACACAGACCGACACGAAAAGCGACTTTAATTTATAAGATTTACTAGTGACACGCCCACGAGTTTCTGTACTAAATCCGAATAAAAATATTTATGTCATCATCATTTGCCCAGCCTTTTCCCAAATATGTTGGGGTCGGCTTCTAGTCTAACCAGATGCAGCTGAATACCAGTATTTATCAGGGAGTGACTGCCTATCTGACCTCCACAACCCCCAGTTAAGTACTGAGTAATACGAAACCCCTTGGTAAGACTGGTTGTCAGACTTTCGGGCTTCTGACGACCGGTAACGACTGTCAAAGATCCACGAATGACAGCCGGGACCAACCGCCTAACGTGCTTTCCGAGGCACGGAGGGACTTCGGTATGTATGGTCACCCATCCACAGACCAACCGCGGCAAGCTTAGCTTAACCTGATCGATCGACCCGTGCGGCTGTTATTATTTAGCCACGGGGCCCCTCCGGTACTTTAATACATATTAATGTATATTATGTATTATACTTATAGATACTCTGATACAAAAAACGCGCTTGACCGAAGCGTTCAGCTTATCTCTTATGCGCAGTCCTGGTAAGTAAGAAGGTAAAATTTTACGATTACTGAGCTTACAAGCCATTTTCTCGAATACAAAGCCGTGGAGTAGGGTAAAGGTAGCGATTAGGGGCAAAGTGGAGTCCTTCTGATATAAGATAACACTTTTGAAACTTACACTACGTTTCTGAGATAGTAGTAGTTAGTAGTTTTTAGGATTCTGTACCCGAAGAGCGCTAACGGAACCCTATTACTAACCCTCCGCTGTCCGTCCGTCTGTCCACCTGTCTGTCAGTGGGCTGTATCTCATGAACCATAATAGGTAGACCGTTGAAATTTTTAATTCACAGAGTGTGTATTTCTATTGCCGCTAAAACAATAAATAATAAAATAAATTACAAAGCGAATAGCTATTTTGTAATTTATGAATGCAATATTTTGAATATGTATATATAATAATATATCTGCTTAGGTCATCTATAGCCTGTGTCACCTGAAATAAATTTATTATTTCAACAAAAAAAACATCTACTGCTGGGCATACGCCTCCAAAGCGTCACTACAGCGACCTGCATACTATTAGGAACATCAAACTTTTTAAATAACTGTGTAATGCAGGTACATATTTGCTGTCTGCCTACCCCTTCGGGCGATACATCTGTCATATTATCTTAACGAAAATGAATCAGTAACAAAATATTACCCCAGTCACGTTCCTACTCAGCGGTCTGAAGTAACTTTGTTTCAATTAAGACACATGTGAGGATTCCTGGGATACTGTACAAACATTTGCTGGTAAACGTAATATTTGAACAACCAACGTCTAGAATGGGTACAGAATACTTAATTTTGGGCTGCTATTAGGTACACATTAAATCAGAATAATATTCTATTAAAATACCCGCAGGAGAACCAAGGTAACCGGCACAGCCCGAATAATTGCCAAACTTATGTAAATGTCAGTGGGCATATTGCTCACAGAACAGATGGCCGATGGGGCCGAAAGGTTTTGGAGTGGCGACCGCGTACCGGGAGACGTAGCGTTGGAAGGCCTCCCCCACTAGGTGTATCGATGACCGTAGGAATCAGCTGGATGCGGGAAGCACAGTGAACTGGCTTGCTTGGCAGAGGCCTGTGTCCAGAAATGAATGAATATTCTATTAACAGAATCGCCGAGGTTGAAAGTACACGGTAGTGGATGGTAAGTGATTTTGACGTCTGTGGCGAAAACCCCGTCAAATATTGCCAAAACTAAATGAAGAAATATAAAAAGTCATTATTGTCAGCTGTAGGGACTTAGCAAGCTACGAGTACTAATAATGTCTACTATTTTTTCCACTGTAAAATTTTCTGAGTCGGAAAAAAGCTTACAGGAACTAGACATATTTATGTTAATAACTTGGCCCGCGTGGAGTCGAAAAGAATCTCTCGGGAACGTTCTACCGAGATATAAATCCTATGTCGAAACCTAACCTATCCGTTTTCTTCTCATCTAAATTCAAATTGCCGCTATATTTAGGATTATTTTTTTAACAAAAAGTAGACTGTCCTTTCCCATGATGCCATCTATCTCGTAGCCAAATTTGATTGTTATCCGTTCAGCGGTTTAGGGCTGATTTGACCAAAGTCAGATAACTTTTATCCGTGGAATAAAATTGACAACTGTTGCTGTTGTTGTATGAAAAACTGTCAAAAATTCAAAATTTATTCTGATTAAAAGGCTTAACTATGTATAAACGTTTGGAGGAATGCGACCTTAGTCGTGAAAAGTTAACGTACAGACAGACCGAGTTACTTTCTAATTTATAATTTGAAGTATGGATATTGGTGTTTTTCAGCAAGTTATAGGTAAGAAAGAAGAAAGAAAGAAAATACATTTACTACTCATAAGGACGATGGACGACAGACGACGGACGGCGACGACGGACGACGGACGACGGACCGACGGACGACAGACGACAGGGACTCGGACTCTTTAGGTACTCATAAGAATAAAATGCTGAGCTCATCAGTCCGTTTGGTAACCCTTAACCATCGTCATTACAGCCGAAAGATGTCCACTGCTGGACATAGCCCCAAGCACCTCCACTTCGACCGATTCTGTGCTTCTCACATCCAACGGGTTCCTGCGGTTTTAACAAGGTCGTTGGTGCATCTTGTGGGACGCCTCCCAACGCTACGTCTTCCGGTACGCGGTCGCCACTCCAGAACCTATCAGCCCCATCGGCCATCTGTTTACCCTTACCATAAAAAAGCTTAACTCATCTCTGCGTGCCAGAACGTCTTTCCAAAATCTTAAAAACCACCACCCCTACTTTCCCTTTCAAAGATCACACGTGTCGATACATGAAAATTGAATCCTCCTCAACCCAACTTAATATTTAAAACTTCCTCAAGGTTTTACCCCTAAGCGTCTATTTTCATATGATACTTAGCTGGCTCATGAATAAGTTTGTCTTGGTATATTTGGCTGAATATTCAAGTCTTGAACAAACTTCTAATGAGATGCGTGTTTTATAAAAAAACATCCAAAAGTTTTTGGTACTTACTTCATGTTTGACGTATAAGTATATCAACTTTGGGTACATATACAAGTTTTGTCAAACATCTACATAATCTGACTGACAAGCGGAAGATGATAAGAAAGATGAAATTCCTGAGAAAGATTTTAAAATCACTGTCATTTTTCTAAAAATCAACACTCAATTTACATAACATCCGTACGCAAAATACGCGCATTGTCGTGGAGTTGCGGACACCAGCCCGTATTACCTATTACCTACATAACATCACGCCTTGTTTCTCCGAGGGGTAGAGGTGTATCTATAGTACCTACACCACCAGTTATGTTTAAGTCCCATGCAATAGGGGGTAAGCTTATTGTCATAATTTATTCATTTCCGCCGAAAGACGTCTACTGCTGGACAAAGCACATTTTGACCCCATCGGCCATTAGTTCTGCGAGCAATGTGCCCTGCCCACTGCCACTTTCGATTAGCAATTCTTCGGGCTATGACCGTATTCTTGGTTCTCCTCATTACTGATCCGATTATTGCCATCAACCGGATATGAATCGAGACTCCGAGCGGCTACTGAGAATTTTAACACTTTGATTGACCTGGGGGTCTACTCCGAAGTGCAAAGTGCGAATGTTCGGATCGGACCGACACATGGCCGAACCGAATATTATTGAAAAATGCGAAAAAAAATCGGATCGGCTCAGTTGGGACCATAGTCAATATTCGAAAGAGTGTAGGAGTGTAGGATCGGGACCGACCGAACCAAATAGTAACTTCGTAGCAAGAAACGGCCGAACATTCGGCCGGTACTACTTCGGAGTAGAACCCCTGGGCTCAGCGGTAGCAAAATCAAAATCGTTTATTTGCATAAAAGGTCGTAGATACAAAATATGATAGGTATATAAAATTGTAGTGCAAAGACACATTCAGTAGGTACTCGTATGTAGTAACAAAATACAGTAATACACTAATAACGCTAATTGGTAAAATAAGATAATATAATAGAGTAATAGTAGTAGTATAGTAGATAGTAGTAGATAATAATATAATAGAGTAGAAGTTGCGTGGTGGGTTGCGATGGTGAAGTTGCGTGCCAAAAATATTTCATGTAAAGGTACGTACCGGAAAACAAGAGAACCTCTCTCTATAAAGTCGGTTAGAAATGGTCTTCTCTTTACTACTCTTTATTATGTGGTTCCGCACATAAGCCGCTTGAACAAAAGCCTTATTGTTCTCGCTTAGTCGTCCGCCCTCCTGTCTGTCATCATTGCTCAAGATATAAAATGCTATCTACATTATAATAAAATGTATTATGTAGGTATGAACATCAGATAATGTAGCACCAGCGACCAGCAGTGCGATTCTGTAACCATCTCACCGTGAAAACTTAGGTGAAGTGAGCGTGGAGTGAGCTGAATGCTAGGGATTGACACTATTGACAAGTCGCATCAAGCTCACTTCACTTGAGTTTTCACGGTGAGATTTTTACAGAATCGACCGGCTGTTCCCATTGTGATTTCTGTAACCTAATTTATCATTGCAAGCGGCTGACGCACACACAATTTTAATAGTTCGACGCAAGGCTTGTCGACGTCGAGTTAGCCTCATGCCTCGGACTAAGTAGGTCGCTCTACCGAATTGATTAATAAACGTCATATAACGTGTTTTGTTTAGTAATACGAGTAGTCATTTATCTCAACTTTCTGACTGACTGACTATTTAATTTTCACAATTCAAAAGTGCCTGCAAATGGTTTAATTGAAATAAATTATATTTGAGTTTGAGTTTGAATTTGCTCCACCACCTGTAGGGGGCTAGGGCTAACTCACACTGGTGACCCTGACGTGATCGGTATAAACTATCAGTTTAGAAGGTGAAGGTGAAGTATTTGTATATTTTTATTTATTTATTTATTTATTCACACGAATAAGTACAACATCTTACAGTATTCCAAGACGATTTTATACACACTTAAGCTGCGATTCCATTAGGCAAGTCTTGCATGCAAGTATAACGTCACACTTGTGTGCAAGTGATTTTTTTTGATAGAACAAAAGTTGCAACTTGTTTGCAAGTTGTGGTTTCCACTATACAAATTGCATGCAACTTGCAACTTGTATCCAAGTGATTTGCATAATGGAAACGCGCCTTTAATAAACCAGTTGTCTGCCATCCACCTGATTCTGAAAATATTGGATCGCTAAGTATATCGCTACTGATTCCCTATCATACGCTGAGTATTTTTGTTCCGTCCGACTCATTGCCTTAGAAAAATAGCCTATAGGTATCCATTTACCGTTGTAACTTTGTTGCAAAACTGCACCCACACCTGCTAGCGTTGTATTTGTTCATGGGTGCGACGATTATTATTTCAGCCGAAAAACGCCCACTACTGGACAAAGACCTCCTCCAAGCACCACCACTTAGACCGGTTCTGTACTTCCCGCATCCAGCAGATTCCTGCGGCCATCATCAGGTCATCGGTCCGCCTTGAGGGAGGCCTTCCAACGCTACGTCTTCCGGTACGGGGTCGCCACTCCAGAACCTTTCGACCCCATCAGTCTGTACTGCGAGCAATGTGCCCTGCCCACTTGCCACTTACCTAAGTCTGGCAATTTTTTGGGCTATGTGTTGGTTACCTTGGTACCTCCGAAATCCGTTTCGTGGTTTAGAAGAACCACGCGGTCTGAAGACACACTCGAAAATCCACTTTATTTCATACTATATAAAGATACCCGTAGATCTGTAAAACAAAGACCAGGAAATAACCTTCTTTTGTTATTGTGTACAATAAAGCATAGGTATTCCGTCACCTATAGTTACTATCTCATCATCATCACCTGCCCAGCCTTTTCCCAACTATATTAGGTTCGGCTTCCAGTCTAACCGGATGCAGCTGAATAACAGTATTTTACATAGAGGGACTGCCTATCTGACCTCAACAACTTAGTTACTGGGTAATACGATACCCCTTTGTAAGACTGGTTGTCAGACTTTCGGGCTTCTGATGACCCGTAACGACTATCAAAGATCCATGAATGACAGCTGGGGCCACCGGCTTAACGTGCTTCCTATAGTTATTATCTACCATACTTAATAAATAGACACGTAAAAATTACTTCCACATACAATACTATGTAAAATGTTTAAAAATATCCCTAAGTTAAAACAGAACTAAAACGATTATTATTTATTTATTTATTTGGGACAAACAAACAGTACCTATCACATTATATCTGCGCAAATAATATAAAACTATACATCGGAATCCTTAAGTTTCTTTAACAAAGCAGAACGTAATCTATTTGCTGACACTGAGAATAAATCTAATTCTGTAGTTGCTGAACAAAAATAATTATAGTTTTTGCACAAGGGACGTAGAGGCGCCCGCAGACCAGCATTGGTACGGCAGTGGGACACAGCAAAAAGAGGACGTGCGCGCACCTCTCGTCTAATAACAGTTCTTGGGACACAGTAGCTTATTTTATTAGTAATCTCAGAGCAGTTATATACCTGTTATAGCATACGTCGAAAAGAAACATAATTTCTAGATATAAGCGTCTAGACTTCAATTATTATCCTTGTCGTTTGATGTTCCTACCGAGACAACGAACCGTACCCACTCCTTATCTTTTTAACCAACTTTAATGAACACAAATCAGTGTACTAAAAAGCGGCTCCATTACTTACTTGAAGCGGATTTATTTTTTGGCTACAGTCTCTTCTTTACATTCGCCTCGTCAGCGTTCATTACCCTACTTTTGGGCTGTAAAATGTAAACGCTTTTCATCTTATTAAAATACTGATTAACTTTTTCACTTATTTATTTTCTTTGAATCCAACAATGACGGTCTTAATTAGAACAGTTACAAAAATAATAGCAAGTTTCTTTATATTTCTTAAGGTTAAGAAATCATAAATAGTTATTCTTTCAACATTATGAAAATCAGAAACCAAAGAATTTTTTTGTTGGTTTTTTATTCGAGTTAACTTATCATTTTTATAAGCATCTATTTCTGTGACAAATAACCTATTTTTTTTCTTTCCTTTAAATAATGACAGTACACATTAAAAACAAAGGCAAGTACGAGTCGGACTCGCACACAAAGGATTCCGTACCACGTTATAATATTTAACACTACAATTAAAAAAAACACGTTTGCTGTTGGGGGTCCCCAGACAGGAAACGTGTATTTTTTAACTTCCTTTCCTCCCTTTAATTATTATCTTAATCCCTTTAAAACACCCTCTCTTAAAAAATCCTTTTAATTTTTAACTTAATTTTATTTTTTGCTATCTCGGTCATAGTAGTACCTACATACTCTATGATAATTTCAACCTATTACGGATCAAAAGATAAATGGCTAAGATAAGACAGCGGAGCCTTACCCTTGCCACCTTTTGGGTACAAAACTTTAAAAAGACTTACTTTAAATATTAAAATAAAATTTTCCATAAACCACCAATACTAGAATTAGTTCGCACTTATTTACTTTTGTTTCAATCTAACTTGACATAATTTGTTTCAATTCAATTTAATTTAATACGTATTTAATCTTGTCTATTTCAATTTAATTAATCCTATAAAATTATTTTAATTCGTATCCATCATTCGCATTCATACTCATCATCTACATACGTCATTGCTACTAACTTAGTCTTAAGATATTTAATATGCTGCTAACAAAGTATGGACATTACCTAGTCTGAAATAAACATTTTATTTTATTTTTTATTTTTTTTATTACCTAGTACCCTTTTGGGAATACGGGATTTTTTTATTTTTTATTACTAGCTAACCCATAACTCTTGTCTTAATACCAAGCCTGAATATATATTTGAAGTAGCCACTAACCTGATTAAGACCACATTGTAGAGAAATAACTTCAACCAGACAATTGATTGGGAATTAAAAGCTATTTGGGCAATTTATAACCCCACAAATAATCACCGAGTGCTTTTCTAGTAATTAAAGTACAAATCAAAGATGGATGCGTATTCGCCTGAGAATTGGGCACTACGCACCTATGCTCGATAATGAGATCCATTCATTAATGATTAATGTTGAAATAACTTATTTGTTGAGCTTTACGACTCCATTTAACAAGAAGCCGTATGCCCGCCCGTTGGGATTTCTCATCGGCAAAAAATACGGTTTTTTTTCCAAAAGTTCATCCCCCATTCCTTCCCGTCCCTTTAAGGGGGTGAATTTTCAAAAATCCTTCCTTAGTGTTCATCTTCGTTATATTTATAAGGATTTTTTGCGCAAAGGGGCATGCAGATTTGTATATATAGGCTGGCATGCCTACTGTCGAGCCATTTTGATACATAGGATACAACCGTGGCCGCCATTTCGAAAAAATAAACAAAATGGCGCGACAGTAGGTATGCCACGGATCTACATAGGGTACATGTGTGGCCGCCATTTAGAAAAAATAAACAAAATGGCGTGACAGTAGGTATGCCACGGATCTACATACGAAACATGCGTGACCGCCATTTAGAAAAAATAAACAAAATGCCGCGACAGTAGGTATGCCACGGATCTACATAGGAAACATGCGTGGCCGCCATTTCAAAAAAATAAACAAAATGGCGTGACAGTAGGTATGCCACGGATCTACATACGAAACATGCGTGGCCGCCATTTTGAAAAATTAAACAAAATGGCGTGACAGTAGGTATGCCACGGATCTACATAGAATACATGCGTGGCCGCCATTTCGAAAAAATAAACAAAATGGCGCGACAATCGGTATGTCACAGACCTTCAAAGCCCTTTCATGCTTCTAAATCCAGCGGCTTAGCACGACGCGGCGCGGGCAACGGAGCCAAATTCCCCGCGCGTTTTTATAGAATTTGTTCTCGTATGTAAAAATCACGCACAAGGGCGCGTCATCGGCGTCTGGATGACCCTTTTGATGTGTGTTATTTATATTATTGAGACACGTAGATATACGATCGACAAAATAAAGACTAACTAACTAAATAAATACAAAAATAAAAGGACATTAATTTAGGCGTGGAAGTGCTCGTCCGCATCGCTGTCATCCGGAAACGTGCCCAGAAGACTGGCAGCATTGCCACGTTGAATGGCAATGGTGTATAGGGCCGACTCTTCACGTGACCAAAGAACTGGCCGCTTTCTTGGCCAAAGAATCAGCACCGCCATACAACGTGGCAATGCTGCCAGCCTTTTGAGCACTGTTCCTGTTGACAGCGATGCAACAAACCTGAAATCGCGAAAAAAAAATCAGCTGCTCTCTACATTTTGACGAGTTATGTGTAAATATAATACAGTGTGAGTCTTCATAATGTGCACATATCGAAATGATGAAATCTATGCTTAATTTTATCGACGGGAAAAATATAAAAAAAAATTAAGTATTTTTTTTATTTTTTTTATGAAATTTTTAAAAATTTTGATCAAACCGAAAATAAAACATGAAACACACACACACGATGACATGATGATGTATTTATGAAACTTTACGATTAAAAAAAAAAACATGTTTATTTTCAATTGAGGGTAGATTTTTGTCCACAATTTTCATTTTATGACAACGCCTAATTACTTACGATCATTATGAAGTTTGTTTCATCGCGATAGATCGTTTAGTTTAAAAGTTACACCGTTTTGTTCACACTGGGATCACAGTAGCGAACAAAATTTTTAAAAATTTCATGAAAAAATTAAAAAAATACTTAGATTTTTTTTTATATTTTTCCTGTCGATAAAATAAAGCATAGATTTCATCATTTCGATATGTGCACATTATGAAGACTCACACTGTATAACATAAATGTAGGGAACAGCTGATTTTTTTTCGCGATTTCAGTGTTGGTCCCATAGTAAAAGTTGTTCATAATGATGAGTACAATGACCTCTTAAGAGGTTGTTGGTGTTTTACAAATAACCCTGTATATAACGTAGGTATAATATATTAAAATTTTATGTAGGTTTCAAATTGACGTTATTTCCAGTTAAGCAACTATCAACTTTATTTTAATGAAAATTAAGTTGCTTTCAGAGTGACTAGCACTATTGAAAATGTTTTAAAAATGTTGTAGCGTGACTGAACTTTATTTTGTAGGAATTAAAGTTACTTTTCTATAAACTCATATTTGCTTTACATTTTTGGCGAATATGTCCTGGTTGCTGAATACATGTTCCAGATTACGTAAAAGTTAACTTTAAAATGCGTAATTAAAATAAATATATAAACAGCCCAATCTTATTGAATTATCTTATTTATGACTTCTTACAGACATTATAATACCGTCCGTGTATAAGTTTTGACAAAAAATATTTATAATTGCTCACTAGTTCGATCTGTCAAAGTATAGACTCTAAATACACCATTTAGGTCACAGTCAAACTGTAATAGACAATCGTGAACGCTTCGCATAACTATCACGCATGGCTGCGCAGCGAGATAAGCCGGCTAATGGCCCAAGCATCGTTGTGCGATGTCCGAATGGCCCGACAAACATAGTATTCGGACCAATATGTCAGTTATCCGACTATCGCAGTGCACGGGTGGTGGCTTCCAGCAAAGTGCATAACAATTAACGTATAGTAATTTGGGGTCGTGACTTCAGAATAGGGGTTTTGAATGACCGTTGCTTTTGTTTTAAAGATTATGTAGCGGTATCTACAACGCCACGTGCGAACAACGCGTCATACTGACGTCACGCAAATCCTGCATCTCGCAAGCAGAGTTTACCGTGCAATTAGCATAGATACAATTTCCCAATATCAATCATTGGGCAATTGCCCGCCAGACACAACACCCGTCTGGTTGGAGGATCCTCCCTTTTCAATGGAGGATGAGTGAACTTTACACCCTGTTCCTCATACCTCCAAAATTACTAGCAATTTAGAAAGGTTACTCTGAGTCTGAGCAGTGGTGGTCCACTGGTAACGACCGCGACTTACGAGTTGCAGGTCGTGGGTTTGAACTCGGATTCACCTGTTTGACAGTTTTGTATGGAAATTCGTAAAATGGTCTACCAATGTTTACACCAAATATGATTGATATGAAATGAATTGTAGGTGATTAAACTATTATGTGTAACCATTTAACGAAAATTAGAGGAATCCCACAGCTAGGCCTAATGTGGACCATTGTTAGATGAATTGATCCATCTCGTCCCACCGAGACCGTGGACCGTGGACCGTGGACCGTGGACCGTCACCGTGGTACGTGGTCTGCAATGACCCATTTGGGTTGCATTACACTAATATTTCTATAAACAACCTTTCTAAGCTTAATATTATAAGTTCTGGCTCATGCTCACATTTTATGAGAAAGTTGTCTAATAAATAAAATGTACTGTGACGGCATTTATACCCCCGCATGCGACCTACGCGTCACACTGACGTCACGCAAAGTTCTGCATCGCGCAAGCAGAGTTTGCCGCGTACTAGCATATATACATACAACGTCCCAACATCAACCGTCGGGCAGTTGCCCACCAGACACGACACCTATCTGGTCGGAGGATCCTCCCTTATCTATGAAGGATGAGTGAACTTTCCTCTAGTGAACATACCTCTATAGTACATTAAAATGTAGAAATATATCCAAAATTTGGTTGTACTGTAGGTACACCTCTACCTAACCGTTCGGGGAATACTGGAGTGATGATATGTTAAGTATACCCAAAACAGAGCACGAAAAAAAACACGAGCTATAAAAAACCATCCCACTTCTTCATCATTTCAACGTAGCTTTTAAAAATAAACTCACACTCATAAATTATGAATTGACACGTACATTCAGTGTGGTGGCACCCTTATCAACCCCAAACAACAGTTATTTAAGCCCACAAACCACGTTCAAAAATAAATCTGCATTGTATAATGAAACTGAATCTGCGCGCGACTTCGTTCGCGTGGAAGTCGTAAGATACACAATACACTAAAATATCAGCCACATTTTTATAAAACTCCCTCGGCCAACGCGTGGCATCGCCCGCCTACGCTATAACTTCGTTCGGCTCCTATGGGTCATAGCGTGATAATTAATAGCCTATAACCTTTCTCAATGATTGGGCTATCAAATGTAAAAGGAACTTTATCGAATTTGACTGGTAGTTCCAGAGATTAGCGCGTTCAAACAAACAAACTCTTCTGCTTTATTATTAGTAGGAGTTATAAAGTATTAACGAAACCTCAGTCAAGGTGACAGCATTTTGCACTTACGTTTGAAAGTACGGACAGAAAAATGAGCTTAAATAAGTCTTAATAATATTCAATGTAAAGCAGGGAATGTCTCTTTAGAACACACTTAACTTTTTGTTTAAAAACCCTTTTATTTTCCTGAAGATTGAATATTTGTTGATGTGAAAATGGCTTAAAAAGTTGAACTGAAAAACTCTCTGGCTTTTTACAGAAGTGGTGAATTTTAAAGGGTTGTGTCTGAGTTTTGTGTTTCTTTTTTGTCGGTACTTCCGAGGAGTTTATTTCTGTTGGTAAGGTACAGACGCCAGCACATCAAGCTACTACAATCTGTCAAATTTCTTAATAGATTTTCATTTTTATCGCTAAAGCATTAAGGTTCAAGGTTGATTGGGAAAATTTGACAGTTTTAGGTAACCTGACCCGCAGGCGTCTGTACTTCAAACCTTAGCTTGTGAGTTGCGTAGTAGAACTTTGTTTTAAAAGACTTCTTTGTATTTATTTGTAGCATACGCCGCTAGTAAGTTTCGATTTGAAAGATGTGCATAATCATAAGCAAAATCAGCCTATGATGGTACTACTGGGTCTTTGGTATTGGAAATGCATGAGGGGCCCGTGGCTAAAAAATAACAGCCGAACGGGTCGATTGATTAGGTTAAGCTACGCTTGCCGCGGTTGGTCCGTGGATGGGTGACCATCTTTACATACCGAGACCCCTCCGTGCCTTGGAAAGCACGTCAAACCGGTTGTCCGGGCTGTCATTCGTGGATCTTTGACAGTTGTTACGGTTAGTCAGAAGCCTGAAAATGTGACAACCAGTCTTACTTAGAGGCTCATATTACCCAGTAGCTGGGTTGTGGAGGTCAGATAGCCATTCGCTCCATGTAAAATACTGGTATTTAGCAGCATCCGGTTAGACTGGAAGCGGACCCTAATATAGTTGGTTGTAGAATTATATAGGCAATGCATCGGCATACCTACTCCTTTTGTGTTCAGAGGCATTTTTAGGCACGCAGTCGCCATATCCATCAGGCAGATTACCAGCTTTTCCAACCCATATTACTGTGTGGTTCACAACTTTAAGCCAATGATTAATTGTTTATTGCTAATAGTTAAAGTTTATAAACCCTGGATCAAATTGGGCAAAGTCGTTTAGGTATAACATTAGCCTTAATTACTCTCAAAAGAGTAATAAACTTTATATCACTGGTACAGTCACGAGCACCAAAATGTCAACACTTGGCAACATTCAATTGCGATTTTTTCGTGAAATAACGAATGCAACGTTGAAATACGACACATTACATAAACCTATGGGTTCGAAAATGCTATGTTCATAACAACGTACAATTTCATTAAAAAATAAAGGAGTAAACCGCTTTTAAATAAAGCCGAGAGTATACATACTTTTGCTCGTGACTGTACAGTAAAGAAGCTTAGTCTTACTGAATGTATTGTTCCCTAGAGGTACATTAATCCTGGATTTACCTGAAAATATTTTTGCACAGACGCCAGCACATCAAGCTACTACAATCTGTCAGATTTAATTAATAGATTTTCAACTTTATCGCTAAAGCGTTAAGGTTCAAGATTGATTGGTAAAATGTGACAGTTTCGGGTAGCTTGATGTGCTGTCGTCTGTACCTACGTTTCGTTTGTCTAGTTTATTAAAAGTATCGGGGTTGTCTGTGTCGGGCGCACGGCCGTTGGTTTTAACGTGTATAGTCTATGGGAGCGAGTTACTTTATTGTAATGAAATCTAAACTGTATAAAGTCTCTTTTGTTACGATCTTCTTTTCTGTGCTGCCACCCTGGTATTGGCAGTAGGTTTAAGTTTCTCGTCGCAACGAATGTAATCGCCAAAGAATCAGCATCGCCGTAAAACGGGGCAATATTGCCAGCCTTTTGGGCACTTTTCATGTTGACAGCGATGCGGACGAATTTTGTTGATGCCCTAAGATTCTTTCCCCCTTTTTTTTATATATACTTGTACATAGGTACTATTATTTATTATTTTAAATCTTATCGTAGGCAATATTGTAGAATATATGTGTATATAATGTTAAATAGCCGTACAACTTACTCTGAGAGGTATGGGGTTCCTTTCACGTGTAAACGGTTACCCATCCAAATCATGACCTCAAACTGTGCGGTTTAACCTCATTGATATACCCTATATCTATGAGGTCTAGACCACAAACATCATCTCTGTAACTAATTAGCCATGAGCCCCTATTTATTTTAGACCAACAAAGTATGTGTACTTTCAAAGTTTTTATCCGTATTAAAGCCGATATGTAATGTTCGGCTCAATGGCTGGCGACAGTTGTTGAAAAGGAAACCACAATAAAACACAGATAAAGTTTATTTTACGACGGCAGGTTAACGCGCTGTGGTTTCAAACTTTACAGACTAGTATGTAGCAAGATCTGTTCAACGAAAACAAGGCTTTATTGGTTAATCTTTTAAGACTATAATTGTATGTGTTTGGTTTTAGATTATTGTGTCGATAATAATGAGCTTTTATCGTTTATTTCCTGCCGACACGTGTTACGTTTGACCTTTAAAGGCTTAAGCCGTATTTAATGAGAGCTTAACTAAACTCATCTTGGTTTAGGAGGCCCAACCCCTACTGACGAAACTCGATCCAATTTTTGAATCGAACTTTGGACTTTCGCTACGATATCTCGGTTGGCTACATCCAAGGTTCGGCAATCTTTTACTAAAGAAGCAGGTGACTGTGTCAAATCAATCAACTCAGCCTATCGCAATCCACAGCTGGACATAGGACTCTCCCAGGCTGCGCCACAACACCCTGTCCTCCGCCTTTCCGCATCCAGTCTGTCGCAGCCACTTTCCTAAGGTGGTCGGTCCATCAAACTGGAGAGCGTCTCACGCTACACTTGCCGATACGCGGTCTCCACTCCAGAACTCGTCTGCTCCACCGGCCGGTGACTGTGCCATCATCTGCCTAGCCTTTTCCCAATTATGTTGGGGTCGGCTTCCAGTCTAACTGGATGCAGCTGAGTACCAGTATTTTACAGCTGATATTTTTTTCGCGATTACGATTTTGGGCCCATGGAGAAAGTTTGTTTGGTTTGGTAGTCTGTATCACACCCTTAAACATGACCACCCCTTTCTGATCCACTGTATAGGAATCAATCTCCACATAAGTTAAACACAGCTCATTCCTGAAACATAAGGCTTTTAATATTAATCTGAAGACGCGTGGAGTAATGTTTGATGAATAACAATTTCTATTTTCGTCCCAAAGGGATAATTTATTATGTTCTCAAGAGAGATCACATATTGTATGTATTAAGTTTGTAATACTATGTTAAACAGACGATTTATTTACAGAAAGGATATTGGTTACATTGTTCTGTGCAGAAGTTCTGTGTGTTACATTGTTGTTGGGTGGCAGGGAGAACGACGCGCAACCTGTAATCTGTAACCATGGATTCAGTACATGATGAACAACATTATTCCACGCGTCTTCAGATTAATACAAATTGCCTATGTTTCAGGAATGAACTGTGTTTTCAACCTCCCACTCAAAGGATGTTTGTGGATTTTGTCTGCCTGTCTGTGGTATCGCAAATGAGATCTATCAATTTGCAGTGTGCGCAGGAGCACCACGACCTGATCCCACTATCGCGCTTTTACTACCGGAATACCAGACGTACAGTACAGTACTTCCGTCTGATAGTCTGGTAGTCTGGTTGATATCCCGACCAGTCGTACTCAGCGCTTCTCCTCCAGGAGGAGTACGTGTGTAGCTTAGGTGTGGAACTCAAAACTCAAATCATTTATTTCAATATTAAACCATTTACAGGCACTTTTGAATTGTCAAAATTAAATAGTCGGTCAGTCATTCCGTCGGTTTCGTTTTTAGTTGACGGCACGGTTGGCGCAGTGGTTAAGCGATTGACTGCTGCGCTGCGTGTCGTGGGTTCGATTCCCGCACGGAACAAATATTTGTATGACCTACATGTATTTGTTCCGACTCTGGGTGTTTTTCTATCTATAATATGTATGTATTTACAAAAAAAAAAAATTGTATATAAGTAGTTTATCAGCCATCTTGTTACCATAACACAAGCATTAGGTTGCTTAGCTTGGGACAAATGGTGTTGTGTGAAATGTCCAGGGATATTTATTTTATTTATTTACTTATTTATTCCAAAAACGTAGATCTCTATGGAGAAGAACGGGCAAGAAACTCCACGGAACTCTCTGCCAGAGTCTGTGTTTCCCTTCCACATTTAATCCATTGTCTGCTTTTAAAGCAAGACTGAACAGGTATCTTTTGGCCACTTTCGTTCCATCATAGACCTCATCCATCGCTTTCCATCAAGCATGAGCTTGATGAAGTCAAGAGCAGGCCCAAGCAGCAATAAAAAAAAACAGCGCTATTTCATTTTACTTTTCCTACAAATTCATTTCATTTGACGACGTGTGACGTACACACAGATCTGCTATGGTATAGATGTACTCGTATGAACAGATGCACGGATGGCCTCGGGCAGATCGGTGTCAAAGGTTTGGTGTGTCCAAATGAACTTCCATGCATCCGTCCTTTGACTATCTTTTCATGGATACACAGTCAAAGTCTCTGCATCTTTATTTTTATACTAATAATAAAGCTGAAGAGTTTGTTTGTTTGAACGCGCTAATAAGTCTGACAACCGGTCCAAGGGGTCCGGGGGGGGGGGGGGGGTTACCCAGTAACTGGGTTGTGGAGGTCAGATAGGCAGTCGCTCGATGTAAAATACGAGTATTCAGCTGCATCTGGTTAGACTACAGCCGACCCCGACATAGTTGGAAAAAGGTTAGGCAGATCGATTTGATCTATATTTTATACTAATAATAAAGCTAAGGGGTTTCTTTGTTTGTAGAACGAACTAATCTCCGGAGCTACCGTTGCATTTGAAAAAAAAAAAAATTGCATTTGATAGCCAAATTCTTTTGGAAGGCTACTTAACATCACGCTAGGGCAGTAAGGAGCTGATCAAAAAGAGGAGAGGAAAGAGTCTCCCCCGACCACCACACACTGACACCACATTGCATCGCCTGCCCGTGATATTACTTCGTTTTTGCTTAACGTTTTTTCAGACTTTATTTTCTTTTCAAGAAATTTCACGCGGACAAGGTCACGGGCAGGAGCTAGTTTAAAAATAAGCAATAGGCTTACCATCATTTTACATGACACTTAAACATAACTGGCGAAGTGTGGGTGTGCTACACCTCTGCCTATCCCTTCGGCGACTACAGGCGCGATGTTATATTAAAAATAAACGTAAATAAATTCGCGTTAAATGGACAAGTTACTTTTTTATATGAAAAGCGATGTGTATCAGCAACACGTACTGACGAGGGTTCAAAAGGATACATATTATGTACATCATGGATGATATCTACATCTATAGGTTACATTCACTGTGCGACGGACTGTACCATGGACCATGATTTATTGCTTTTAAAGGAAACCCCTTTTGATAAGTATGTGACTGTTTTTTTATCCCCTCGTCTGTTAGCCAGCAGTAATTGTGTCTCATTAGTAACAGTTGAGCTCATAATTATGGCCGATTCCTATAATTTGCGGACCTTTTTTTTGAAGGCTCTTGTATCTTTACTAATAATGAAGCAATGAACTCATAGCTTTGCATAGTAGACTCTCCCATATGGAAGTAGATACCTTTTTTTTTTGGGTGGGAAATCATCAAATGACCTCTCCCGCTCTGGGCTGAGCGGAAGGGCGTGTCAGACTTTTACTGACTAAAACCCACCCGTGTTCCTTCAGTTGCCTGTGCCTTTGGCCACGGTATCACTTACGAACAACCCGCAGCCCGGCAGCATCGGCCCTGGTGGACCCCGTCAGTTCGTGCTGGAATATCTTTGAGGCGCGCGTGGAACACAACGCGCCGTCGACCCGGGCCTGGTCCTTACCGGGCGGCGAGCTGCCCATTGCTCGCCGTCCGCAAGCCCGCGCCTACGGTGGCCGGGAGTCGGCTGTTGACTCCCGTGAAGTAGCTACCCTCCCATATGGGCTTGGATATAGGAGAGTTTACTATGCAATGCTATGAGGTCGGTAAGCTAATTTTACCTGTGACAGCTATCACAGGTAAAATTAGCTTACGAATCTATTTATATGCCCAGTTTGTCAATATAAGTTTGTAAGCAAAACGATTTGTTTGTGTTTATAGGAACGTAGGTGTACGCTATTTTTCTAATATCCCTAAATAGATTTTACCTGACATTTCAACAATGAATAAACGTTTCCCTAACAGAGAAAGAACTTACAGTTAATTACCACGCTTGCTCACTGCGTGTCGCGTTCAGACCATTAAGTACAGGGATTCTTCACGATGTTTTCTTAACAAAACATTCACCATTATATTTAGCTACATATGCGTATCTTTCAGGCGACATGTAAAGAGTGTTGTAAATAAAACCGTAGTCGGATGCCGTCAACATAATATGTATATACTAGAAGTGTTTGCATATTATGTTACCGGCAACCCATTTTACGCTTCTAAAAATATTCAAATTCAAATTTATTTGTTTGTGACACATAGGTAAAAGTCTATGGTACATGATGTTATAAAATAAAATAAATGTTGATTGGACGCTCTAATATAATGATTGCGCCTCTTTTTCTGAACCTCAAATAATTCCTATACTAGGGTCCTAAAAATATTATTAGTAAATGCGACTAACATGAATTTATCGCTTGCACGGCTCGCGCGTTTGGCCACAACCTTGGTTAGGTTGTGGCCAAACGCGCGAGCCAGCGTGAGCCATAAGGTCAGAGTACCGTAGCTTAGTTACTGCGAACAATTCAGCTCGCGTGTGGTTGGTCACAGTTCTAACCTTACTTAGTCGAGATTTGTATTTCAAAAAATGTGCATCATTAGAAGCCCATTTTTTTTAAAGGGATCATTAATTTAAAAGAGTTAATAAGTTTTTAGAGGATCAGTAAAATATTTCCCTACGTTAATTAGGCTACAAATTGAATGTTTCAGTATAAAGTAAACTTCAATTCAAACAGTTTTCATTCATGATTACAGGCTGTTATAGATATACAGCTTCTATTGAACATCAAACACTAATCACTTTGCTTCGTATCAAGTCATGACGCTAATGTACCTACGCTATACAGAGCTAAATGTCATCCCTAGATAACTCGATATCTTCATTAGAACTCAATTAATCAGCCCATAATGTTTCTACTGCTGCGACACGCCTCCTCTATTTGGGAGAGGGATCGGGCCGTAATCCACCACGCGGGCCCAGTGCGAGTTAGTATATGTCACATACTCGTATCTTCGAATTTTTGGTTCTAGAACATGCCGGGTACCTCACGATGTTTGCCTTCGCCGTTTTGAGAGCTGTGGTGATGAAATTATTTACACAAAGTTAAACGTTACCACTGGGCCACCACTACTCCTGAACCACTTGTAAACAGTTAATAATAACACTGAGGTATTACTTCGAAAAAAGCCTTATTTTTAAGCCTTTTTAGATTACAGCCCACTCCCTCTCGAAGAGAGCAGGCTGGTGTGTTTATGTTCTCAGTAACCTAAACATAAATTATCTAAAATCTACAAACATTCTTCTTGTTAGCGTATCGATGGCCAAAAGTTCAGCGTATCGATGGCCAAAAGTTCAGCGTATCGATGGCAAACAGTTTAAATATCCTTGGCCTAAAATTCAGCAAAGGGAAATCTAAAGTTAATTTTAAATTACATAATTGATCCAACATATTTTGTAACAAATCTCTCCACCCTGTCAATTTCGCGGTGAAATACGAGATTACTTCGTAGGTTTGTAG
Source organism: Apamea crenata (assembly GCA_949629185.1). Lineage (NCBI taxonomy): Eukaryota > Metazoa > Arthropoda > Insecta > Lepidoptera > Noctuidae > Apamea > Apamea crenata. Next base: position 5,725,966 of record OX451375.1, read on the forward strand.
CAATCGTAGCCTCGTAGCGAAATGCTACGCGCCCCGCTACGCTCACGTAGCGTTCCGCCCCGATGCTGCTACGAATCTCGTATGCTACGGAGTTCCAATAGTAGAATGGAATGTGATTCTATTGTTTGTTTAGATCGGAACGTCGAAGTTAAGTTCACGTTTATAGTGGAACCGTGTTCTTTTATGCTTTGTTGTAGAGATGGGCGGCGATGGGTAAAATACCGGTTAGTTATTATGGTGGTTGTACGTTGTTTTATATCTAAAAGTCTTATAGAATTTCGCTTCACATAAAATTTTTCTCAGTTTCATAGAATAATCAATAGGTACGCAGAATACTTACATTGAAGATTTTTAAATCACTGATTTTTGTTTCACATAAAGTTTAATGTTAGAATAATCATATCATAGAATAACAAATCAAATATTCTTTATCCTTATATTGTTTTAAAATTTATTACCAAGTACTTTATAGTTATAAAACTTATTACCAAGAATATCATTTTATCAAGTGACAGTTTCTAAACGGTCTCAATTCTAACCAAACCTACTGCTTGCATGCTGCAAGCGAGCATGTAGCGTGCAAGCAAGCATGCAGCATGCAAGCTGCATGCAAGCGACCATGCAACATGCAGGAGGCATGGTTTCTGTCACGGCTCCGGCGCTGCGGGGCTCCGGCTGTCCCACGCGAGCGTATCGTCGCAGATAGTATTCACGCTCACCACTGCAGCTTCGGCTTGTCGCGCGGCAAGCGTTAAAACCACCTGCTCCTCAGCTCGCGGGCCGCCTAGCCCCTCCGCGCCTACGCGGATTCAAATTGCACTCTAGGGGTAGGGCAGACAAGACTACGTGGAGTCGGTTTTGCAGCGATTCGTTTCGACCAAAATATTATATGAAACATTTTCTGGGAAACGAAATTCTTGGAAATTTCTGTCTGTGAAACAAGGGGACACCTATTAGGGTAAATACCCGAATGGCAGGTGTTTTCATTATTAAAAAAAGAAATCATTTTAATCCAAATATATTCGAAATAACTATAGAGATGAAAACACCCAGATATTTGTCGGGAATTATCTCGTTATCACCCAGTATTACCCAGGTATAACCCCATCCCTACTCCTTTTGTAAGTTGCTGAACTCTTAAGAAAAGTTTAAGTACTGGAAAGACGGTTAAAAACGAGAAAAACTTTGTTTAATGTTGCCTAGGTTATTTGCTGAAGCACTAAGCGATAAAAATGTACCTATAGAAAAGACTTTGAAAGCAATTAACCTACTTTTTAACTGAACATACTATGAAGATAGGTACCTACTTTATTTTCATGTTAAGTGTAAAGTTTTAAAGAATCAATGTAATCTTTTACTAAATTACTTATTTCCTAAATTTATTTTAAGAATTGATTTTATACTTTTCGCTGTGCCCTACAGGGTCCTTAATTGTACCTTAGCTTTAAGCCATTGTAACACCTCTACAACATTATGGAACGCAAATAAATATATGAATAATCTTATCTAACTAGCCTGTATCTCTTCTTTTTCCACACAATTCTGTCAGCAATTCGGCCAGTCCTAAATGAATCGATCATCATCTGTTTAGCCTTTTCCCAACTGTTGAGATCAGCTTCCAGTCTCCATACATAATCAGCCTTTCATGTTCCCACTGCTGGGACACAGGCCTCCTCTTTATGAGAGGGAGTGGGCCGTAAACCATCACGCGGTCCCAGTACGGGTTGGTAGATGTCACATGTCTTCAAATTTTTGGTTCTCGTACATTTCTCACGATGTTTTCCTACACCGTTTTGAGAGCAGTGATGAATCAATCTGATAAGACTGGCATACAGACCTTTGGACTTCTGATTACACGTAACGACTGTCAAAGACCTGAAAATGACAGTCGAGAAGTTGGGTTAACACTAGAAAGATAAAAAAACAAATGAACAGGTTGAGCAAAATATTTGTTTTATTAATTAGAATCGGTACGCTCTAAGCAAGGCTAAAAGTTACATAACAGAATCTAGGCCACAAATAATAATTAATACTAACACATATTGATATTATTTTCGAGACAACGAATGATATAAAAACGTAATGAAACGGTAACTCGTAAAGATCACGATACTTTTGTTGCCAACATACAAACTTTGATGAAACGTGTATATTGTACACTTTTACGAGGATTCATTTCGTTTGTTAGGTTGGTACTAGTGCTTTGTATATTCTCGAAATGTACATTTTTGAATATTTTCTTTTTATGACTGTGTCTAATTTAAGCTTGTATTCTGCAAAAGGGTAGAAAAAGATACTTCTGCTTTAATTCCAGAGTAGCCAGTGTGTGTTAACTTTCCAACCGTAAAGTGTCACTGACCTGGGGGCAATTCTCATAATTTTTAGATCGTTCACAGTCTGATCTCAGTCTCAATCTGTCAAAAATACCTCTAATTTCCCTTCATTTTGACAAGTTTTTGACATTTGTTTCTCGCCGAGATGAGACTGCGACTAGATTTTGAACGTTTTAAATTACGAGAATTGGCCAGCTGTATTATACAAATACGCTGGACTAAATATACTACTACTAAATATACTGTACAAAATGGCAGTTGTTTTTGTGCGGATTCAAATTGCGAGCGTCTCAGGAACAAAGATTGACACATTGCCGCAAATGGCCGTCGTTTTGTTTTGGTACGTCTCTGATGATTTAGGACTAAATCATAAATAAGACTTTTTTGTGTTTACTACGAGATAATTAGATTTTTTTTATCATGAAAGTATGCGCATCTTGTAAAACTCGCTATCAAAAATATTAGTTCCACGGACGCTCACGTTGCTGTCAGCGCCAAAATGGCGAAAATAAAATGTCTTCATTTTGTCGTCGATAGTAAGAAGTCCAGCGTACTTGTTTATTTATAGGTCACCTTTGACAAAGAGCGCTATCAATTACAAATGGTAACTATGGACTTGCAGATGACTGTAACTACAAGCAAACAAAGGCTCAATAACAGTTGCCTGACTAACTTGAGAACCGCACTAATCAATGAGGCGTTCGCAAAATAATTCACATTAGCGACTATTAAAAAGAAAAAGATGGGACGAAATCATTATGCATGTCATATTCTAACTCTTGATCACAACTTTGATCCAGAAAATACTAAAAAAAACCGACACTTTTCTCGCTGGATTTGTAAATACAGTTCCCATGTAAAAGTAGCCCACCAAAGTCAACTTTATTTAGTGCAGGCTGGCTATAATTTAGAGCGGTTTTCAATCGAACATTCAAGCATCTTTAGAACAGGGTATCAAATATTTATTAGGTTTATTGTTTAGGCAGACCACGTAGGAGATGGCGAGACGAGCTGGATAGGTTCCGTCAAAACTGGAAGGAGGATGCGCGGGCTCGCGGAAGATGGAAGGAGTGGAGGGAGGCCTTTGCCAGGAGTGGGACATCGCAGGCTAACATAAAAAAAAAATTGTTTAGGAAAGGACAGTGCTAGTTAGCGTAGGAATATGTAAAGTCGTTCAGTCAATATAAACGTAAAGGAATCGTATCGTTGTTTGATTCCTCTCAGTACCTCGCAGGGCTCATCTAGCCCTTCACAGTACACATGTTTATGGGAACTATAATGTGTCCTGAAAGCATTTTCATTCAGCTAAAACGGTTAAGGTTACAGTCACAAGAGTTCGAGTAGTTCCTCTCCTTTCATTAACTTTCTTCTAAACTGACATGATTAAAAATTTATTACGGCAATGATCATAAAACAAGCAATAAAAGTGACCATTTTTTTGCTACGCGAAATTACTCCCACTACGCCCAAACTAAGTTTCGTGCAACGACTGAACACGTTAAACCTTATACTGCACTCCTTTCTACCAAAATGTAAAAGTCATGTGCATTCATTAAAACAAAAACTCTGCTACTGACACCTCTAACAGTAATTGCTTCACACAGTTCACACCAGCCCCCTTCAAAGGGATGGCTACAAAAGAATTTCCGTACGAGTGCATTCTATTCTCTAAGAGTTGAACACAGATGCGAAGCCAAAGGTGATATTCAGTGTCATAGAAAATGGACTGTAATGTGCAGGTTTCTAAGATTGTTACAGAGTAAATCATCATCGCTATACAGGGTTAAATTAAATTAGCTAGAGAAACTCTGCAGACATGATTTTTTGGGGTCAACGACCGCAATTAGTATATTCACTTAAATGTCAGTTTAAAAAAATTGTTTCTTTTTGCGTAAACTTCACAGACGTGATTGGTATTGGTATCTGAACACGATAAAACATATTTTCTAAATTTATACTTCAAGTAATGACACTACCAGCGGTCGTTGACCCCTAAAAAAGACATCAAATCTTTTTTTATTGTATCGTGATTAGGTGTCGATACCCATCACGTCTGCAGAGTTTCGCTAGCTAAATTAACTTGACCCTGTATACCAAGATACAGTATAACTAGCTAGTTTGGAGCTCACTGGCAACTTATACTAATTTAACCGGTTCGGTAATATTTACAGCCACTTATGACATTTTAATTTGTGTTTATAATGTGTATATATAATTAAACAATTTTCTATATCCATCGTGCCTGTATTCTCCAAAGGTGGGTAAACATACAATACAGTTTTATTTCGTCAGTTACATTATAAGTGGGTACCAATAAATACCAAGCTTAGAGTCATTAACCGGGCACAGATACAAATCCGGCCTACTACTGGAAATGTCCTAATGCAAAAGCCCACTTACAGCATCTGACTCAGATATCTTGTGGGAAAGAGATAGAGCTACATACATATATAGCTCCGTCTCTTACCACATGATTGGCTATTCTTTTAAGATTGAAATAATACTGTTAGAAGTGGTGGTGTCCCCAGAACCCCTCGCTTAGTAGGCGTGCATGTGACTATTAAATCAAAGGCAGGCGGCAGGCAGCCTAGCTGAAAAATGAAAATTTCTGTACTTATCTGTATTATTCCAAGACCCATCTTTCCACGGTTTTACGACAGGGAGATATATTAAACCAGCTTTTCGAGAACTTATTTTATAATATTAGCATAGTTATGTCCTAACTGTGAATGTATACTAAAACAAATGAGCTGGTTGTAAAAGGGAGTCATTCGTTTCAATACAGAAAGTATTTTGTTGGTTTTCAAAGATATTTCTCAGCTAAACCTTATTCTAATTTGACATCATGATTTGTGTTAGGTACAGCAGACGCCTGCACATCAAGCTACCCGTAACTGTCAAATTTTCCCAATCAACCTTGAAACTCAATAGTTTAGCGATAAAGTTGAAAATCTATTAAATAAATTTGACAGATTGTAGTAGCTCGATGTGCTGGCATCTGTACTTACTGTAGTACACCTAAGTCTACAAAGTAAAAGGTCACATAATGGAAGGGAAACGTGTGTGTTTGATCATGAAATTTTGACATTTTTTGGCGATATTGTATAATTAGTAATTACCTAATTATGTCAAAATTTTGGTATTCCTTCTAACGGGACATAGTTAGTATTTTTTTTATGATAAAACAATGTTCTCATTCACTCAATAAATCAATTTTTATTTGATTTTATTCCATTTTCTATGAACCGCCATCTTGGTATCACCACCTTTCTAGTCATCTCATCTTTCACACACAAGTTTAGAAGTGTTTTTGCAAAAAAAAAACCTTTAATACCGTTGGTTGGAGCTTAGTTTCGAATAAACCTTAAAAGTAGTGGTACTCTTGTCTCTTACTACAAAGACCCTTTGTATACTATAATCCTATCAAAGTGGGTATGTATCTAAAGTGTGTGTGTAGTAAGTAGATAGGTAGGTGTAATACATTATGTGGTGTTCCGTCACAGTTTGAGGTTAAGGAGATTATAAAATCTCCGTCAGTCAGTACAACAAATATATACCTACATTTATATGTAGGTACATATATACTTTAAGTAGGTACTGGCGCCGATTCCCTTGTTCACTAACTAAACTAAATTTAAGTTCAGTGCATCTTTTTCTTTCTATTTCATTAAGAAAAGGACAGAAGATAAATATTAGTTTAGTCCTGTCAAATTAGTCAGCGCCTGACGTAAATTGACGGATTTTTAGTAGCCATGTATTTAATCACGTCTAATTTGTCTATGGAGTATCTTAATTTGACAGGACTAAACTAATAATTTATCTTCTGTCCTTTTCTTAATGAAATATAAAGAAAAAGATGCACTGAACTTAAAATTAGTTTAGTTTGTGAACAAGGGAATCGGCGCCAATGACTGTCAATAACCATTTCGCTTTTTGAAGTTTTTATGTAATTATATGACGGAGAAGGTACGTCTGTCTCTTCATCAGCCATATTTAATCACTGTGGGTGTACTATCAGTTGAATGGCGTGCAATAGGAGAGGCTTATATCCAGCAGTGGACTGCTATAGGCTGATGATTAATAAAGTAAACAACAACAACAACCAACACTACCCATAGGTAGCGTTGGTTATTGCACAATAGAAAAACCGTTTGCAGTTCAAATCAAATAATAATTTTACGATCAAATTAGTTACACTAGCGAATCACATACTGTAGGTACACGACACAACTAGATACATACTAGGAACGGGAGACAGTTTCTGAGCACATGTTGTCAGTACGATGTCCAAAGATCAAGAGTGCCGCTCCACCTCGCTGCTCGCTCTCGTCGACTCCCACGAACGTCTAGACTCTGTCGAGCGCCACCTGGTGGCGCTGGCGTCCTGAATAGTCAGACGAATGACTCCGACTCATATCAAGTCTACGGGTTTGTATGAAAATGCACGCATGTAACGACGCGGCAGCATGGAGACTTTTCTGTTGCGGGTTTGGACGAAACTGTCGCCCGTTTATTGGGTGCAATGCAAGTGCGCGCACGGTGACCAAAAAGTTGCCGGCTAGCCAGTTGCCGCTCCACAAAAAAGTAGCGTTACTCTCGCTCCTATGTGCGGATCGTCCAAATCTCGGCGAGGAGACAGTGTCAAAGACAAAAATGTTGCTGGGTAACTAAGTTGCTCGTGGGCGCCCTCCCTTAGTTCAAATCACTGCCAGACACTACATACAGTTGGCAAACATACATTAGTAGTATAGGGTTTTAGTGAGTACAGGATTATGGAAACGTATTGTGTAGCTATATGTCCCTAGTTATATTGCTATATCTACTTCAAAGGGTATTCCAGATAACAGTATCGGTTGCTGACAATGGGACAAATGGATGGCATTGTGTGTAGCTATGTCGAGTTACTGAGTAATCTAGGCTGTAACTAGGGAGAGGCGAAATTTTATATGTGGAATTGTGAAAATACTGTACCAGGAATTGGGAAAGATCTGAAGATCAAACTGTGGGTCGACGATGTGTAGGTATGCCACAGCAAGATCAACTCTTTTAATCACAATCCGAAAGTTTTTTAAGCTTCATAGTTCGTATATTCGAAAAACGCTAGCAGCGTCACTACGACGCCAGCAGGTCAAGTTACCCGAAACTGTCAAATTTTCACAATTAACCTTGGACGTTAATACTTCAGTGATAAAGTTGAAAATCTATTAAAGAAATTTGACAGATTGTAGTAGCTTGATGAGCTGAAGACGCCAATTGAGTTGTCTAATGAAAGCACTCTTTCTCTACTTTACTGTGCACGACGGGGTCCACAATGATCATGGCTTTGTAAACCTACCACGTAATTACACATTATGGAATGAAATAAACATATTGAGTAATTACTAGCTAACTACCATGCGTTGCAAAGAATGTCATCTTTTTTTTGTTAGGAAGTTTTATCACAATCGGTCGAGCCATGTTCGAGTTTTTGCAAAACTAACACACGGAAATTGATTTGTTATGTATAGTACGTTCGCGTTAAGAATGCAGTGAGTCATCATTATCCGTCGGCCTAGCCCCGCCCCCTAACCAATCAAATCTTTTTAAGTGTATTTTTATAAATTCATTAAATTTAATCGTTTAAAATATAATTTGTTTGAATTTAATACCACTGTGAATACACCTTTATCTTGCAGTTGCACTGATGACTCACTGCATTCTTAACGCGAACGAACTATAGGTATACATAGAAGATATATAAATATTAAACAAAAAGTTTATTCAGTTCAGAATAAACACAGTACAATATTTAAAACACTAGTAACAGATTACATAAGAGCCTTAGGACCTAGATTTTTACAAATGCCCTGGACCCCACATGATACTACTTGGGAGTAGACCCCCTGGGGATCTACTCCGAAGTAGTATCGGCCGAATGTTCGGCCGTTTCCTGCTACGAAGTTACTATTTGGTTCGGTCGGTCCCGATCCTACACTCCTACACTCTTTCGAATATTGACTATGGTCCCGATCCCGACCCAACTAAGCCGATCCGAACTTTTTTCGCATTTTTCAAACATATATTTTCTAATCGCTCAATGTCCTTTTATGCTCGTATTGCACACCAGACTCAGCGAACCTTGAAACCAACGCATCTGGCATCGTGTGGAATGTTTGACACCGTATCGATCGTGTGACACCCACACACTACACACCCTATTTCCTACACCCACACATATCCTATATCCTGGATATATCACGGTGCAGCTTTCAACTAGTTATGTTTAGATCAATTGCAATCTTGTGTCCTTGGGGGATGATTAAGGAGTGTTGTAGACGTGTTAACTACACAATACGGCTTTAGAGAGCAGATATTTTTTTTGCGTAACACTTAGCCAAACTTATAACAGGAGATCAACCTGTTTTAGTGGATTCAGTAAATAATTTTGGATCGCCCGTTGAAAATTTTCAGCGGTTATTAAAAAATATCTGCTGTTTCCTACAAAAGTGCAATACCTGTGCGGTCAAACGTATGGAAATTAAGCAGTCGTTAATCATAAGCAACGTTTATAAATATACGGCAATATGTGAATGGAGTAAAAATCGGAGTCACATACAATTTTTCGGCGTTATGTTCAGCATAATAATTAATATGAAATGGGACCCATCACCCATGTCACGAAAGTAGGTAGGTATACCTCTGCCCCATCTTCCAAGACATAGGACCCCTTTTTTAACCCTTTTTTTTAATTTTTTCTCCATTCCATTCCTGAGATATATACCTAAATTTTACTTCAGATCAAAATCTGACGTAATATGTAGGTATATACGTTATCTTCGGACGTATCTCTAATCTCAAATTGGACATCAAGTCAACTAAATGAGATTCGTTCACGATTGAATATTTATTAATATCGAGTCGAGATGAACGGTAGTAATCTCAGATTGGGACTGTTATAATAGCCTATCAATGTTTATACTTAGGATTTATATGGATGGTGGGATATATTTTTATAAAAGCTATATTGGATTGCGATCCTTTCTTTAGATAGTCCTTTGCCTGTAACTTTGAGCTGTGGTTTCTCAGTGATATCGGCCCTGACCCATGAGTTGTGAGTTGTGATTCGAACGACAGGCACTTTACTTGAGGTATTACACTCAGAGTACTGATTTCAACCGCACTTGCACTAGTTTAAATTAAGTAGTTTTATCAAACTTAAACTTTAAGGTCGAAGTAGGTAGAATTAAGTTAGGTTGTAGGCTTAAGAGCAGTTAAGATCTTGTTTTCTACATTCAGCGTTGAGCTTTGTTCTCAAAATGGTGAAGAGTCTTTCTTCACCATTTTGAGAACAAAGCTCGTGAGGAAACCAGCATGTTCTAGAACCAAACATTTTAAGACATGTGACATCTACCAACCCGTACTGCAGTGCGATTCTGTAACCATTTCACCGTGAAAACTTAGGTGAAGTGAGCGTGGAGTGTGCTGTCATTCCAACTAATGCTAGGGATTGACAGCTCACTCTAAGCTCACTTCACCTAACTTTTCACGGTGAGATTTTTGCAGAATCGATCGGCTGGTCCCGCGTGGTGGATATCACAGAGAGGAGCCCTGTGTCCCAGCAGTGGGAACATTATAGGCTAGTTATGGGTGACTTTATAATACCTACTACTGTAAGTGTGTGTTGTGCTTATGTTGTTGATGTTTAGTTATAATTCTGATAAGTTTGTCAATAATTATTTTTGGGGCAAATATTCTATTTGTGTTTTAATTTTTCGTCTTTCTTTTGCATCTCAACGAGTCATCGCCTATACCAAACGTTTCCTGTCGTGTTTGAAAAGTTAAATCGCAAAGAACAGTAGAAATGGTGAAAGGCTTTCGCTGGAACAGAATGCCAAACAATAATTAAAATTCACTCATTTGTCCTAATTTCTTTTTCAAGTAACGTGAGGTCACATATCACCTGCCTAGCCTTGTCCAACTCTGTTGGAGTCTGCTTCCAATTTAGACTGGAAGCGGATTCAGCTGCATCTGAATAACCAGATCCAGCTCTCTTCTCTATAGATATCTACGTTTTGGAACGAGCAACTAGCTTCAATTTTCTGACTAACTGACAGACTCCTTGACAAATCAAAAGTACCTGTAATTGAAATAAATGCTTTGAATTTGAAGACCTATTTAAAAATCAATCATCATCTGCTAGCCTTTTCCCAACTATGTTGTGTCGGCTTCCAGTCTAACCAGATGCAGTTGAGTACCAGTAATTTACGTGGAGCGATTGCCTATCTGACCTTCACAACCCAGTTACTGGGTAATACGACACCCCTTGATAAGACTGATTGTCAGACTTTCGGGCTAAATTAAACGGAGGCGGGGGCTAACGGAGTTACCTAGAAGTCATCACCGTCAAAAATCCAGCTATCAGTAACAACATTAACATAAACATGAAAATATTCACAACTTATAACTAACAGTGTCAGTCAACACAACCATGTCGCACTTCGTTATAAATCCCGAGCAGTCGTGAACGGCGTGATGAATTACTATATAGTTTGTGTCCGCAGTTTCGCTCGCTTTAACTTTATAGTTTAGTTTTAGTTTTGTCACACAACCTCACGGAAATAAGGTTCTAGTTTATAAACCTACAGGGTGTAGTGTAACTACTTTAGGACAGAGATTTAACTTTGTTGAAGTGGGTGTTGTACGTGTTAGAATAATGCTATCATTTATAACATGTCAGTAGGTAATCAAGAGAACAGTGGCAGCCAAGTGGTAACGGTTACGACCTACGAGTTTTAGGTCGAAGGTTCGAACCCCAATAGATGCTTCAGTTTATGTAAATTATTTCATCATGACTGCTCCAAAATGGTCAAGGAAAACATCGTGAGGAAACCGGCATGTCCTACATCCAAAAATTCGAAGACATGTGACGTCAACCAACTTGCACTGGGCCCGCGTGGTGGATTGCGGCCCACTCCGTCTCACCTGTAGAGGAGGAGGTGGAGGCCTGTGTCCAAGGGGAACATTAAAGGCTGATTATATGTATGCTGCTGTTGTATGATTTGATTATATGTATGTATTTACAAAAAAAAAATTGTATATAAGTAGTTTATCAGCCATCTTGTTACCATAACACAAGCATTAGGTTGCTTAGCTTGGGACAAATGGTGCTGTGTGAAATGTCCAGGGATATTATTATTATTATTATGCAGGTACTAAACATAAGATTTTGACCGTCGGAACCATATCCTTGTAAGCTTTCTTCTATTCAATCTGAGTTTAGTGCAGGATGTAGTAAGTCTGTTTAAAAAACTTGACATTTACTTCGATTAACTTACATATTTCATATCCAAGTCTTCCCGTTCTGGTCAGCTGCGTTCGAGTTTTCCACTGTTTGGATCTCTCTCGTTAATTTCTGTTCATTATCAATGTGACAATGTCAGTCTCTTGTATCATTTTAGGTCAATATTTCTAGAAAATCGGTTTAGTAAACAGCCGGGCTATTCTGTAAAAATCTCACCGTGAGAACTTAGGTGAAGTGAGCTGTTGCAGTGCGATTCTGTTACCATCTCACCGTGAAAACTTAGGTGAAGTGAGCGTGGAGTGATTGATCGCTCACTCTAAACTCACTTCACCTAACTTTTCACGGTGAGATTTTTACAGAATCGATCGCTGATGACACTATTGACAGCTTACTTCACCTAAGTTTACACTGTGAGATTTTTACAAAATAAATCGGGTGGTTTGGGGATCGTTAGCTTCATAGAGGTACACTTTATGTATTACTATCTGCGCCCCGCGGTTTCACCCGCATAAGTTTCGATCCCGTGGGAATGTCGGGATAAAAAGTATCCTATATGTTAATCCTGGTTATAAACTATCTGTGTGCTAAATTTCGTCAAAATCTGTTCAGTAGTTTTTGCGTGAAAGAGTAACAAACATCCATACATCCATACATACAAACTTTCGCATTTATAATATTAGTAGGATGATATGCAGACAACTTTTACCAGCAGTTGCCTTTTACGACAGCTGTTAGAAGAAATGGAGTAACTTGTTTTATACTTCCTATGTAATGGCAAACTTGGCAAGATTTTGTTACAGTAAGTCGTATGCAGGCGTGATGTTGTATATTTATTGTTAGTGGCCAAGTAGTTTCAGTCGGTTGGACTTTACAATTTAGTTTAGTTCGTTGCACAACACTACGCTTAGAGGCAGCCCTGGGACAGATAAGTTTAAAAGGGATGGTTTAACTTTGTATAGACATGATAATCTTTATTTCAGAGTTTTGCTTCAAACAACTTTGTATAGACATGATAATCTTTATTTCATTTTGCTTCAATAAACGTCTAAGCAAAGATAGGTGAAGGATTCTTAGATACACATCTAAATTCACTTAGAGCCTAAATATAGTACTTTGTTTGTTATTCCTTTATTACATTTACATACACATTAATAACAAACATTTAAAAAATATAAAAAATAGTGGCCCATCGGCATTACGGACACGGTCCAAGCTGCCGGTCAGTTGGACCGTGTCCGTCACGCATCCGTCCGCACGCATTGTGAGGAGGTTCGATACTCTCCCTAGAGAGGATCGAACCTCCTCACAATGCATGTCCAGGAGTACTGCTTTCTGAATCAAGCCCTTGACCCAGTCGCACAATGAGAGCCGATGAGGAGTTGGTCGAGGCTCTCCGCTATTAGGCAATGAGTTTGTTATTATAATTAATGTTTTCATTATTTGCGTTATGTGCTGGAACATCTGTGTGTAGCAAAATGAATCATTAAAAACTTTTGTTAAAAGTCGTTAATCATGGCCAGGGTTCGCAAACATAATATGTGCAGAAAGTGTTGGACAGAACCTAATCACAATCCATTAAATATTCCGCGATAATAAAGAAATAATTAAAAAGTTTCCGTTAGCGCCCGCTCGTTTATCAATAGTTTAAAACGCGAGCCACGTTCAACAACTTTGTTTGAAATTAGTTTTTTCTATCACCACCAACTTCACCTTATATGAGAACAATGCTATATGAAAACACTAAATAAGTAACGTAACTGTAGTTTTTAAGTTTAAAAACTGTTCTTGAATACAGTTTGGTGTACCATACGAGTATTTCATCATAACTAAGTACTATACCTAAAGAATAATGGGTGACACTTTGAAAACAGTCCAATTTACCTAAGTTTCTATTTTTACTAGCTGCGCCCCGCGGTTTCACCCGCATAAGTGTCGATCCCGTTAGAATATCGGGATAAAAAGTATCTTATCTGTTATTCTGTTATGTATTACAGTAATGTTTTATAAAAATCCGTTCAGTAGTTTTTACGTGAAAGAGTAACAAACATTCATCCATCCGGATGGATGGATGAATGTCAATCCTCACAAACTTTCGCGTTTATAATATGTATATAGTAGGTAGTAGAATTATTTATAAAAAGTCGTATCGTCTTACCCAGTTACTGGATTGTGGAGGTCAGATAGGCAGCCGCTGCACGTAAAATACTGGTATGCAGCTGCATCCGTTAGACAGGAAGCCGACTCCAAAAACAGTTCTAAGAAGGCTAGGCAGATGATTATGAGGCAGCTAGTTGAACGGCGCCGTTTAGTGAAAAGGCTAGGTAGATAACTGAACGGCTAATGAAGCCGAATTAAGGTGGTGACATATACAAGGTGGCAGGGACATTGACGCGCAAACTGTAACCATGAATTCAGAAAATGATTCTAAAAAAAAAAATAAGCTGTTCTATACATTTTGACCGCGTAGGTATTGCACTTTTCTATGAAACAGCTAGCTATGGAACATAACCAAAGTTATCGACATAGCTCACAGAATAATCAAGCTGAAGTGACAACGGGCCGGCCATATTAGCCCTAGAACCGATAACCGATATGGTAGCCGTGTTCTTGAAGGGAGAACGCGAATCGGTAAACGTAAGGTGGGACGCCCTCAGGCTAGGTGCAGTGACGATCTTCGCAGGATGGCTGGTAGCAGCTGGATGAGAGTTGCCGAAAATCGAGTTGATTGGCGTGCAATAGGAGAGGCCTACATATGTCCAGCAGTGGACTGCTAAAGGATGATGAAACAGCTGATTGTTTTTTAATAACTGACGAACAACATCCCCCCTGTTTTGAAAGTTTTGTTCAAAATCATGTACTGTATCCATGGTAGCAGGTTGCGTGACAATCTCCCTTATCACAGACCCGAAACTTTTCTCAAGTGTACTCACACGTTTGCAACCAAAAGTGTTTCATATACTAAAAGAAAAAGGGAACAATGACCTTGAAACACTTCCGGACGAACGAGGGTCAAACTACATACATTGGCAATATCGCATTACGTTCCTGAACTTGGCAACGAAGGTCAGACGGCTAGCGTTTAGAGTAAAATAAGTTGGCTTATCATGGTTGAAGACTGAGCTGGATCTAGTCAAGAGAGTATGGGTAGTTAGTGGGTGGGTTCGATGGTAAGTTAAGAGACTCTGGGTTCGGTAATGGGCTGGAAAATGCTGAGAAAATCAAAAAAAAAGTCAACTTGACCTTTGCTACAAATCAGACAGTACGTTTTCAGCCCTATGCATTGAAAGAGTTAGACTTAGTTCTCCGAGTCCCGAGATACAGGCTAACTGTCTAGTTTGGGGCTTACTGGCAAATATTGTAACCTGGCTCTAGGTAGTATTTTAAGCCACTCATTTCGTCTCAACTTGCGAACCTGCTGACTGTACAACCTGTTTACATGGACAATAAATATTTTCTATTTCTAAGTAATTCTGATTAATGTCTTGGAACATTCTGAGGAATATACAATGGTTTTTGTCAACTTAACCATTTTTTCAAATCAGATAGTATAGTCAGGGATTATGATTGCTTATCAAATTGTCAGACTACGTCAATTTACTGTATTAGAGCCACTGACCTCTATTATACAAGAACGCTAGACTAATTAGACTATACGAAATGACAGTTGTTTTTTGTGCCGATTCAAAGCGCCCCGCTCGAGCGTCTCGTCTGAACTAAAATTAACACATTGTTGCAAATGGTCGTCGTGTTGTTTTGGCACGTCTCTGATGATTTAGTTCTAAATCGTGGAATAAGACATGTTTGTGTATTTTGTATTTACTACGAGATTTTTAAAACATTTTTATCATGAGAGTATGCGCCATTTGTAAAACTCACTATCAAAAATATTAGTTCCACGGACGCTCACGTTGCTATCAGCGCCAAAATGGCGAAAATCAAATGTCTTCGTTTTGTCATCGATAGTATGAAGTCCAGCGTACCTAAGTTTATTATAGGTGCATTGCAGAATAAAAGTACCCATTTTATCATACAGAAGAGGAACGAGCAATAAAAGTAAATTATAATAAAAGCTAAAAAGTTATCGGCTCGTTAATTAAAAACTTCCCGGGAAGCTAAACTTTTGTCGAGCTGGTTACTTTTTAATAATGAACATTTTATAGCCACTTTTGCAAAGGAATCGATGATCGCTGAATATTGTTTTTATTGCACACGTTGGTTTTACTGGCATTTATGATATATGGTTCATTGCAGAAACTTGTACAACTTTTACAGTAAATCTACCATAGGGACCTCCTTTTACGTAAAAGATATACCTGTGAATAAAGTAATAAGTAATATAAAATGAATAATTGTATTCATTTTGAGCGAAAAAAAATGTCTTAAACCGTAAATCCCATCGGGCACAGTACGGCTTGTATATACCAAAAATTCTTTACAAACAGTACAAGTATAACATATTTTCTCAAAATATTAATCCCAATTTATGCTACAGAGTACCTGAAAATCACTAACAATATTGGAATTGGATCGTAATAGTATTCTCGCTCCGAGACTACTGTCACTATAATATGAATTTATTTACCTTGAACACCGCCTGTGTACGATGTACGGGTATTATCTAGACGCAAATTGAATGTCTTTACATGAAACAAATAATAGTTAATATTTGAAATAAAGCATAGGGAGAAATAATTCAGTTGGAATTATTATGATGTGTCTCATTTTTTTGGCGTAGCGCGTAGCATTGTCGTAGGCCGTAGCATTCTCGTAGCGCGTAGCAAAGCCGTAGAGGGGATGTCTCATTATCTATTTTTTATTATTTTATTTATTTATTCAAAATTCGTACAACAATAACATATAAAAAATCTGCCAAACAACAAAACAGTTTGTCGGCAGTGGTTCTCGTTTCACAATATCATTATAACAAATTTAGATTTTTACTATAAACTAACATATAAAATATAAAAAAGGGAAGTGAATTTACAGAAATAAACACATTTTTCACCTATGGAAAATTGCTACTGTCCATAGATACAAAATCAGCCATGGACACAGTGACAGGTAATGTTTTTTTAAGAACATTTTTATAAACGTTTTTATTAATTATATTTAAGGGTTAGACTGGCTGCTCAACCCATGTTAGTTAGGAAAGGACTAGACAGATGATGATGATCATCATAAAATGGGTAGATTTTCCATTCAGGTTTCTGTTTAAAATAGTAAAGTTTTAAGTGTGCCATATTCTGTGTAGATACACAAAAAAGCTTAGTATTTTGATGTAACGGTTGAAAAATTTCGAATGTTTAATCATTTTCATATATCTTTCATACACTCATAGATTTATCCATTCGAATGGTGTAGTTTCTCAGAATTCAAAAGGATGGGAAGAAAATTTGTAGTCACTCACTCTCACTGTCAAAATCACACATAATCCTACATGGGCACTTATGACGCGTCAGAAGCTAGGTGCACGGTTCATATTGGACATTTCCTATGAAGTAGAGCCCGCAAGAAACTCCACGGTTACTCTTTTAAAAATAATTGGTTTTTACAATGTTTTTAAATTACATTATTACGGACTGTGTAGGCCTGTAGCACTAACAAAATAGAAAATGGTCTACAAATCTACTCTACAAGGCCTACAACATTCTCACACTCACAAAATATAAATAATCTATTTAAAAACCTATTAAACCAAATGACATGAAGACAAAACTTGAATCATTCGTTTAAAGAAAACTTTAACTGGGTAATCGCTTTTGAATCCACAAACACGGACTATCACGTGGAAAGTGCCTACATACAAGTTAATTTCCTGTCCAGAGTGGGAACAGGAAATTTGGAGCTCTGTATCTGCGAACTATTTGACCTTGATCTGACTTCTGGGAAATACATGGTACAGGTAAACCAGAAAAGCTGTACGCTTCTGTGGTATGCGCTGCTGAATGGGTCGCGCACCTTGGATGTTAGCTCGAATGATAAGTCACGGATAGCCAAAGTTTATGGTTTATTGAATATACTTAACTACCACGTAATTAATGCTATATGAATGCTGCGTGAATGAGTACAGGTGACTATGAACGCTGATCGTGTAGTGTCGCGTTACACTATTATTGGTGCAAGGCGACGGAAAAGTGCTGATCTATGCAATGCTCGCGTGCCGTTTTTCAAATGAGGCATGCTCAGATTTTTGGCCTCGTGCAGAACTTACAATTTTTTTTGTTACTTTCTTTTTATATAATTTTGTTTTGTTATTTATGGTTGTGTTTAGTTTAGTTTGTGATCTTCCTGTACGAGTCACAATAAATACTTTTTCTTTCTTTCACATCGATGGCCGAAGAACGTAAGAAAACTTGAATTTTGCAGACTACCCCTTTTTGCCTTATGTTCACGTTTTGAACGAATTAATATCAAAAGTTAAATAAAATCCTAAAATATTTTGAAGAAATCTTCCCAGCTTGTTAAATAAAACAGTAGTGCCAAGATTTACTGCTTATCACGGACAGATCACGTTAATACTGCCTGTGAGATTAAGGAGTCGTTCGCTACTAAATCGCTTATCGGGACCCGTATCGACCTAAGTAATTCCCTAAATACGATATTAAGGACATGATCATAGATATCCTAGTGTTTTTGTGTAGTTCGTGTGACGGTGAAGATTTGATGAAAGGACAATGGGTAATGTTATATGGACCCGTACGTAAAAAATAAATAATTAACTAAGTATTTGAATTTCAAAAAGTGTCCATTATTAGCAGGTCAATAAGTTATTATTGTAACTAGCTTCCACCCGCGACTTTTTCCGCGTAAAATTTCTTATTCCCCTGACCCACCCAGTTTTGTCGCATCGCATCACCCACCTGCGCTATTACTTTGTTTTCTTTTTGCTCGGCTCCTAAGTGACGTAGCGTGATGTTCAATATCCAATAACCTATTAACGAGTAATACAAAGAATTTTCAAATCCAACGGGTGGTTCCAGAGACTAAGGCGTTCAAACAAACAAACAAACTCTTCAGATATATTATTAGTATATAGATACCTACCTCATATACTATGTTAAGAGAGCAGAGGCCAACAGACAGGGAATGGCTTCTACAATGAGAACATTCCAAGGAGTCTCTGTCTTTGAACTTTAACTTAAAGACGTGTTCACATTCGTGTAATGTTTACAACCGATGTTCTGATATTTTTGTTGCGACGTGGTCACCCATCCACAGACTAACCGTGGCAAGCGTAGCTTAACCTGATCGATCGACCTGTGCGGCTATTATTATTTAGCCACGGGCCCCTCATTAATTTAGGTGTCATCTAGTATTCATAAAAACCCCTTCATAGTTCCCTAATTTGTGGTGAGGAAATAAACAAATTATTTAACTGAATATGACCACTGTTAAAGTAAATGAAAATATCCCATGTTTTTACGCTCGTACCTACAACTGCTAATGCAATGTAAGCACGCTCTTAGCGGGAAATTCGCTGATCTTAAGGAAAGCTACTTCCAAATGTCCTCATTTTATGACTTGTTCGAAAATCCCTTTGTTAAATCTCGACTTTATTGTCAAACAAAATGTACAAAGAGGACTCGTAAAAAATAATAATTGGAACTTTTTAGAATATTTGCTATGTCGTTTTGTTTTGACTAGCAGATGTAGCTTTGTCACCAATGGCTTTCGTTTAGCAATTCAACAACAATCATTGCATTATTTACGTTGTCGAGCAGACAAATTTTTCAAACGTATGAACCAACTGGCAGTGCCCCGCGGTTTCACCCACATAAGTTTCGATCCTGTGGGAATATTGGGATAAAAAGTATTCTATGTGTTAATCCTGGTTATAAAGTATCTGTGTGCCAAATTTAATTCAAAACTGTTCAGTAGTTTTTTCGTGAAAGAGTAACAAACATCCATCCACCCTCAAAAACTTTCGCGTTCATAATATTAGAAGGATGTAAGCTGTAAGCAATATCCTTCAAAATGATTCATATTGTGACTGATATGTGTTACGCAATTAGGGTCTTGTAACACAACATTACGCCATAGAAGCTTAACATCGATTTAAAAAGACCGCAAACATTTTGAACTGTTCTCTATTCTATTAGCAAGTTTCCATTAAAATCCGTCTTAAAACCTTAAATAATATCATCTATTTTCATTCGTACAGACCTTAAATGTACCTGGAAAGTTGCCTAAATAATTAAGCTAGCCAAATTGCGGGAAAGCTGCTTACTGCACCTGCGTCTTTGCCTACGTTAATTAAGTAGGTTTGTCTATTTTCTGAGATATAAAGTTTCCTATGTGCTTGCCAAAATTACCTACATTAGGTATGCAATGTTGCTGAAAGGGTAACTTTTTTAGAAATCGATCCAGTCGTTCTTGTGTGATTGAATTATAATTATAGATAATACTAGCCTATATATACAGCATGTATAGAAGAAAGATAGAAAATACGTTTATTTGCGGTAAACATGACGCAAAAAAATATAAAACACAAAAAATATAGAAATTGTTAGGGGAACATACGTCACATCCACGCAAAACGGCTATCGCTCAGTAGTATGCTATATTATACTATGTATCAGAAAAGTGTAGTCATATTTAATCGCGAAAAAAATATCAACAGTCCCATACGAAACTTCAATACCTACTTGACCCTAATGTATGGGACGGATGATTATTTTTTCGGGATTACGATGTTGGTCCCATGGAGAAAGTTGTAGGGTTTGATGGTGTGCATCACACCTTTCTCATACATGCTAGTATTAACTTTCATAATTCAATCACACCAGAACGACTGAATCGATATGTTAAAAAGTCACTCTTGGACCAACTTTGCAATATCTAGGTAATTTAATTTTAACAATACTGATATGTTTGACAAAAATACCATCTTACACCGAATATATATTTTATTATAATGTAGGTAGGTAATGTAGTAATTCCAAAGCTTCTTTACAACTTTCAACACATCTATTCTGTAAAAATCTCACCGTGAAAACATAGGTGAGGTGAGCATGAAGTGAGCGGTCAATAGGGGCAATCCCTAACATCAGATCGGGACCGGGATTGGCACTATTGACGGCTCACTTTACCTTAGTTTTCACGGTAAGATTTGTACAGAATAGACCAGCAGACGCTAGGTATACACAGCTCACTCGAAAGTCACTTCATCTAAGTTTTTACGGTGACGTTTTTACAGAGTCACATTCCTGGATTGACACTATTGACAGCTCACTAGAAGCTTGCTTCACCTAAGTTTTCATGGTATATTTTTTACAGAATAGATCAACTGGTTTCATTAACAAAGCTTTTTCTATAAAATAGTGAACTTTCGTCAAAACCACTAACAGGATTAGATATTCTAGATACAGCCTTGTCATAATTACGGCCAGATTTCTCTCAACTATAAATCGCTAAATAAATTACAGCGATAAACTCCTAAGGCGTAAAATATAACTTGTAGTATCATATTATCGATCTAAAAATAATCTACTTTAAGAAGAAATTGGAAGCTCCTGACGCGGTTTCTCGACACAGAATAAATAATATCTACAGAAGGCCGGCTTGATACAGCCTGATTCAACCTGCCTGATTCCTGACTTTATGGCGGCTCGGAACATTAGGCGAGTCGCTGCACTAACAAATTCACGTGTCAGCGGGGGTGAGGGGTGAGGTACTGCGCAGTGAGTAGTGCACTTCAGAGCCGCCATAAAGTTTGACACAAACTATACAACGAGTGAAAACAAAAACAGACGCACGCACACAAAGACACTTCACGACAAACTGTCCCATCTTTTTGCTCCGATAAACTATAGCCGTGACAGGAGGCCCAGTTTGTTCGCCCTGCCTTGGAGTTGAACCGAACCGAGCACAGTCTCCTGTCCTCCGCACACACACTGTGCTGAGCGCTCAATGTTCTCTTGGACGCTAGACTGTGATGAGTCTAGCGACGAATGACGAATGGAAAAACTCAGTATGTCTGGAGTATTGTGAGATGAACGTTGTGGAGTTGTATACTTTATGTTTCTATATTGCCGCCTTGGCCGTTTTATGTTAAATAAATAGACACGTGCAACTAGCAACGAAAGTCGATCACATTTACTACTTTTTATCATACATACACAAAATAATTCGACATGTGTTTGATATAATGCTTTTCAGCATTCCATGTGATAGCTAAGACACCCCAACTTTTTTTTAAATATTTTGCTCAATAATTATGATTAAAAAATCTGAAGTGTTCATCGACTACATACTGTACACGGCGAAACCGAATTCTAGTTATGAGTGCGCTTGCAATCGCTGAGCGTAGTGTGTCAACGTGTGCTTGCTTTTTCCCTTGTTGCACCCACGGAGCTGACCTTCTGCACCTATCTATTTCATGACATTGACCACAAGTCGGGTGAACCACGATCACTCCCGAGCGGGCACGAAGAGTCCCGACCACGTCATTTAAACTTATCCCTTTTCTAATTTGTGGGTAAAAGGGAAAACTATTAAGAGGTTGAGAATACGGGTCGGTTTGCACATAATTATACTTTTGTGTAAATTGGAGTGGATTTAATTCGTTTGTTAGAGATTTCTATTTATTTCGAAGAGTTTTTGGGTACCTAAA
This sequence comes from Apamea crenata, assembly GCA_949629185.1. NCBI lineage: Eukaryota > Metazoa > Arthropoda > Insecta > Lepidoptera > Noctuidae > Apamea > Apamea crenata. Next base: position 5,748,191 of record OX451375.1, read on the forward strand.
TGTTTTTTTGCGAGTGCTCAACGTACGAGTAACTGCCTTTGAAACAAAACGAATAAACAATCTGAAAGAGCAAAAATATAATATAGGTACCTACATTTTTGAAACCTCTGTAGTCGCATTTAGCGCTCTTTCTGAACAGTTCCCGAAGCTGAGCCGTGACGCTCGGGTCGGTGATGCTGACTCGGGCTCGGCTAAATCGCGTTAAACTCGGCGCTGAATCTGTCATACGCACACATCCTCTTTTTTTCTATAGATTTCTACAGTTTTTCACATAGCTTCCAATTTGTAAATGGTGGGGTAGATAAGTTAACTTTTTTATTTAATTTAGTTTCGCTAGTTGAGTACGTGTTGCACTCAAAATTCTGTTGAGGTAAATAGTTTAGTGGATGCTTCAAGCTTTCATGCGGAAAACCTTGTAGCATTATGCTCCTAATTCATGTAGCACGATGGCGACACTTGTATAATTCTGTTATGTGAGAAATTCAATTTGTTTTAAACATCAACTTGAAGGAATTATGAAAGAAGAATGGTCAAAAGTAAGGAATTAGTAAGTACTATAGTACTTACTAATTCCATACTTTTGAATGCGTCGCCTCGAATGCGTTGTCTTGTAAGTTGTGACATTCTGTTTTTTTTTTATTAAACCACCTTTCCTGAGAGGTGTACTAACAAATTTATTTCGGGGTTTGCACGAGCAGTTTCGAACTCGAACGGAACTCCATAATCCTGCGGCGAAATCACGTAAACCAACAACAAAACAAATTTTCTTCAAAACTTAAAGTAATACTTTAAATTTGTTTTGAAGAAATTGTTTTAATCTTCCTTCCTATTCTTATCTTAACAAAACAGAGCAGAGAAGTTTTGTTCCAATCTTCACTGACGTGCATAAGCACCATCACCTATAATGTTCCCACTGCTGGGGAGAGGGAGTGGGCTGGGCTACCACGCGGGCCCAGTGTGGGTTGGTAGATGTCATATATCCTCGAATTTTTGGTTCGGCCGGTTGGGACATGCCGGTTTCCTCAGAACGTTTTCCTTCACCGTTTTGAGAGCAGTAGTGATGAAAATTTTAACACAAAGTAAAGCGCCTGCCTGGGTTCGAACCCACGACCTACAACTCGTAAGTCACAACCGTTAACACTGCGCTTTTTCTTCAAAACAAAGTTAAAGTATCTTCCTTCCTGTTCGCATTTCGTCCACGTCCTTAAACCATAACAAAACAAATCAAGAATATCATCTGGAAGTTTTATCCCAGTGTTCCCTGACGTGGAGACACCCTAATAAACATAATACGGTTTGAAACCCGTCCTAATGAGTGTTTCATGGATAGAAATTACCATTTTCTGAGCTCCTTTACACAGGACTGTATTTGGGTCGTGGGTATAAAAAAAAAATAGTTTAGTTTAAGTAATAAAACTCATATACAAACAGATACATAAAAGGATACAGACAGGATAACAAGCACAGACAAAAACGAACATTCACAAGGCAGCAATATGTCTGCTGCAGCATTGCATAGAAAAAAAGAAAGAAAATAATAATAATATTATAATAATAATATTTATTTGCAAGAAATACATTTTTACAAGGAAGATCTTATAGCCTAAAAGTCATTGTATTCGGCCTGCAAGCAAGCGTGCAAATTATTGAAATTTAAGTCGTTATCATAGAATATGTCATTGATACAATTTTACAAAAATATGTCATTATTTCATTCCATTATTTACAAAATTTAAATCGTTATACTAATAGGGATTACATTATAGTCCTTACAATCTATAAATATTAAAATAATTAGGGAAACATTCAATATTATTATTGTTTTTTATGTTGCATAAATTCCTTAATACTATAAAAACAGTAACCTTGGAGCCACTCTGTTAATTTCTTTTTGAATAAATTACCCTGTATAAGTTTTAAATGGTTCGGTATTTTATTGTAAATTAATAGGCACATATTATATACATTTTTCTTATAAATTTCTTTCTGGCAGGGTGGTTGGTATAGTAGGTTGAGAAACTTAGCCCTTTTTTGTCTCGGCATAACCTCACTACGCTGCTTGAAGTAATGCATGTGCCTTTTTTGTAAAAAGGCAAATTTCTTTTATGTACATACAAGGTAGTGGAAGAATTTTGAATTTTTGAAACAAAGGTTTACAGCTATCTAAGAACCATGATTTGTTCATAACTCGGATACAACGTTTTTGAAGTTTGAATGCTCTGTCGGAATCGGTCGAGTTACCCCACATTATTAGTCCATAGTTTAGTACAGATGACACATAGCCATGGTAATACATTTATTTGCGGCAAACATGACGCATAAAAAAGAACAAACACACAAAAAAAATAACAAGTTTGGAGTAAACATGCGCCACATTCACGCAAAACGACCATCGCTCGGCATAATGCTATGACCCTATACGAGACCGAGCCCCAGCGCTGGTTATTACCGGATATAAGGGCAATCCAGTCTGTTGGCGATCATTGTATAGGTTAATGTAAATCGAGAAAAAAATAATCTAAAAAAGAACTCTTGAAACCATTGTGATGGTCAATTACTAAAGCTAACTTGCACCATTAATGATCTGTGGTGCGAGGGGGCCTTAATTAGTTATTTGTGCAACGACTTATAAAACGAAAAACATTAAAGTCAGCCGCTTGGCGATATCTCAAAAACCCAAGTGGGCACTCACACCCCATGGCCCTAGTGTTTCAACCCCAAACGGCTTGAACATAACTCTAAATCAGGTTGGAATATTTTCGCCGTTTGCACCTGCAGCAGGCGCTCCAGCACAGCCCACCATGTTAGGAAGATGTCGTGTGTCTACACATGTTGCATCCCATACCAAAGGTCTGCCTAACTTCCAGGGCATTATGGACATTCCTTCTGGTCTCTTCCCATCATCCCGCGCCCAAGTTTATGCATCCACTGCCAAGTCCGTCCCTGTTATAAGAGGAATTTTATTACCGAACCGTCAGATGTCTTGTTAGCTAAAGTATGCCGTATATTATTTATGATGAAGAAAATTCCTGAGGTATCCACCGTGAGAGTTTGGCGATAAAAAGCCAGGTATACATAAATGCCTCTTCCTATACAGAGAAGCCACGAGCATTAATCAGCACGCTTGATCAAGACGAGTTGGCGATTTCAGACGAGAGGCGATTAACTATAAATCCTGCACCCTAATTACGTAACACGCTATCAACCTCAATCTGAATCATTTTGAAGGATATTCCAAGGCTAATCCATTGCTTCATATGTTCGAAAATGGGTCTGCCCATCAACGTAAGTAACGCAATGAATGTTGTTGGAGTGTCAAAATGAAACCCTAGGCAAGTACTCCCTTCAGGTTTACTCACGATATTTTTCCTTCACCGATGTCGGTAATGTCCATGATAAACTTCCATCATCATCTGCCTAGCCTTTTCCCAACTATGTTGGGGTCGGCTTCCAGTCTAACCGGATGCAGCTGAATACCAGTATTTTACATGAAGCGACTGCCTATCTGACCTCCACAACCCAGTTACTGACTGACTAACGACTGTCAAAGATCCACGAATGCCAGCCGGGACCAACAGCTTAACGTGTTTTCCGAGGCACGGAGGTGTCTCGTTATGTAAAGATGTTCACCCATTCACAGACCAACCGCGGCAAGCGTAGCTTAACCTGATCGATCGACCTTTGCGGCTGTTAGTATCTAGCGACGGGCCCCTCTCTACTCAGAAAGTACTTATGGATTGTAAAAGTCACATTAGTAATTGCTCGGGCTTGAACCTACCACCTCTTACATGAGAGGCGACGCTTTACCCACTGGGCCATCGCGACATACGTCGGAACGGACAAAGACGAAAGTTACAGTTCGCGTGTCAATGTCCCCGCCACCCTACCTTAAACTATTTCAATTATTTAAATGTGGGTGTACAATAAAATTGATAAAGAATAATGTTATATAAATAAATTGATAATGTTAATAAAATTGATAAAGAATTGCTTAATAGTGACATGACGCACATAGCATGGGGTAACATCTGTGAATTGCATAGCGTAAATGAAATGGTAGAGAGATTTAACAAAAACGTCCTAGCTATTTTTGATGCACATGCCCCAATTAGAAAAATTGTAATTAAAGAACCGTCTTATCCGTGGATAACTGACACAATAAAAGTTATGATGAGCTTGAGGAATGATGCCCTGGCCACGTATCGTAGGACGAAATCTGAGTCTAAACAAGCCTATTATAAAGAGCTGAAATCGCTTGTTACCAGCTCCTTATTTAAAGAAAAAGTTGCTTATTTCAATTATAATATAAATAACAAAATTAAAGATCCCAAACAACTGTGGAAAAACTTAAAGCATACTATGTTGCCAGTTAAGCAGATCTGCGATCTCCCTTGTTACTTGAGAGATGCAAATCAATTAAATTGCCATTTTCTTAGTGTGCCTGGCAACCCAAATTGTAACATAGCACAGCGTGCATTCTTTGAGTCTAACCGTTTTAGTGATGCAACTTTCACTTTACAGCCAGTTAGTGAGGAACAAGTTTTACGATATTTTGGTCAACTGAAATCCAATGCGGAAGGCTGCGATAGCATTACTTTGAATATGCTTATGTTAACCCTTCCGCAAACACTAAAAGCCATCACGGACATGGTGAACTACTCAATTGTGTCTTCAACGTTTCCCGACATCTGGAAAGTAGCAATTGTCCGACCAATCCCAAAAACAAGTAACCCTACTGAATTAAAAGACCTTAGACCAGTAAGTCTTTTACCTTGCCTGTCAAAAATATGCGAAAAAGCAGTATATCAGCAGGTATCTCATTACCTAGAAAATAATAATATTCTACCGGAACTTCAGTCAGGGTTCCGTAAGCAGCGAGGCACTAGTACGGCTCTGTTGGATGTGACAGACAATATTCTTGCTGCACAGGACAAGGGCCGGTGCACACTCCTAGTCCTGCTTGATTTTTCACGGGCTTTTGACTGCATAAATGTTGATCTGTTCCTAGCCAAGCTGCAGTACTACGGATGTGACCACAAAACAGTAGACTGGTTTCACAGCTACCTCAACAACCGCGAACAACGTGTTGAAATACGTCTAAGTGATGGCACAACCCTTGTCTCCTCACCAGTTTCGGTAGATAGGGGTGTCCCGCAAGGCTCCATACTAGGGCCCATAATCTTTATTTTATATTGCGCGGACATAATAAAAACTGTACAACTTTGTAGATACCATATTTACGCTGATGATATACAAGTGTATATCTCGTTCAAGCCTGACGAACATGAGAGAGCTTTGAAAGATCTGAACGAGGACCTTGATAGGATAGCATGCTGGGCAGAAAATAATGGCTTAGTACTTAATCCTATCAAAACCAAATACATGCTACTTGGAACCAAGCACCAAATAAATGCTGTGCCTTCAGAGCTCAATGTTACTTTATTGGGTAAGCTGGTCAGTCGAGTCAGTGAGGCACGAAATCTGGGTCTATACATGGACGCTGAGCTGAGGTACGAGGGTCACGTGGCAGAGTCAGTGCGCAGCTGCTTCTACAGGCTCAAAGTTCTGTACAAAATAAGGCCGTATCTGTCGGAGGAGCTGCGTATTCGACTGGTTGAATCCCTAGTACTCTCTAATTTAAACTACGCAGATACCGTTTTTGGTCCCAGACTGCTGGCAAGAACTGAGCGACTGATTCAGAGAGTACAAAACGCCTGTGCACGATTTTGCTTCTCAGTTCCACCTAGAAGCCATATAACACCTTTTTTAAATAAGCACTCCATCCTTAGAATGAAATCACGTCGCAAGTTACACCTAGCGTGCCTTATGTTTGGGGTTATTAAGCATAAGGCGCCAGACTATCTGTACAAAAAACTGAGCTGGATTGCTAGTAAGAGAGAATGCGCGGTCAGACAGTGCTCCCAGCAACTCTCTACAGAATTGCACAAGACGGCCGCCTTCAGAGGCAGCTTCAGGTATGCTGCATCCAAATGCTGGAACAACATCCCCCCGCCAATAAGGAATCTAAAAACAATTGGTACCTTTAGAAGTCGACTGCGGCAGTATCTGATCGACTCTCAAAAAAAACTGGGCTTGACCGTCACAAACACGTCCATAATATAGCAGATAGCTGGGGCTTTGTTCCACATGACATTTATTTATTTATAATTCACGGTATACTCACTGTATATAAGTATTACAAAAAAAAAAAAAAAACATAACATAATATTATTATACACCAACATGTAAACTCACATACACATACACGCTTAACTATTCAGTCCATTACATAACATATAATAACTGTGATAATCAAGTGATCCAGTACTACACGGGTATAAACTTCAAAAATCTTTCCATCTGCCGGTTTTTGAAATTAATAAAAATGTGGGTACTTACCAACTTACAGTATACGCGCCGCACTATGTAGGTACCATTTTTGTTTGAAACCAGATGCGTTTTCTCGACATCCGTGTGTCACTAACGGGATACAGCAGAATACCAGCGTCAGGTATTGTACCTGGCATATGCTGAGCTGGACTCCCATTTGGTGCAACCATGAGACACACACCGCCCAGTAGTGATCGACCATTGTGGACATAGACTATTTTGTACTAGAGGTTGTAGATTTGCGAGGTGTCTATGGGTCGATCTATTTTTTTATTCTTTGTTTTTTTTTTTTTTTTGTTTCACTTTTTTTTTATTGTTCTATTTTTTATACTTGTATTGTGTGTCTTTTGTTGCACTAAATAAACGTTTTTATCTATCTATCTATCTATCTACAGTTAGGGCACCTCTGCCGAGCCCTTCGGGGAAAACAGGTGTGATAAGGAAGCAAAGTTAGTGGGTATTAATTTGCTTTATTAGCAAGATAATTGGTTTATTATATCGAATTGTTTGCGGGATGTATTTCCACGATATGTTGCGTTTAATATTGGACGGCTTCTTGAACAACATAACATCGCGCCTGTTTTCCCCCAAGGGTAAGCAGAGGTGTACCTATACCACACCACACCACCACCACACCACACACCACATTTCATGTAATGAGGAACCATCACGGGACACTGCTCACTAAACAAACACTTCCACACGATAGGCATAACGGACAGCCCCCTGTGCAGAGCTTGCATGGAGGCTGATGAAAACGTCGCGCATATGCTCTTTGAGTGCACAGGCGTCACCCGGATTAGGTCGAAAACCCTCGGGACACCCAGATCTTACGCAGATGTTCTCAACAGACCAGGAGACTTAATAAGCTTCTGGAGGGAGGTGGGCTGGTTGGAATAACCACCGACGGCCGCCATGGCCCACGCACAATGGTCCACTTGTAGGACTAAGTGCGGAAACCAAACCCGTAATATAGAACATAGGGGGCGAGGATGGAAAATCTTATTAACACCTTGTTCGACCCAGTAATCTAATACAGAAATCATGCTCACCAGTAGCAGTCTCAAAAGCAGCCTGGATTTGTGCCCGGGCTCACCTCACACACACACACACATCACACATGGGACACACACACACACACACACACACGGGACACACACACATACACACACCACACACACATGGGACTTAAACATAACTGAAGGCCAATTCTCGTAATTTAAAACGTTCAAAATCTAGTCGCAATCTCATCTCGGCGACAAACAAATGTCAAAATGTAGGTAAGTTAGAGGTGTTTTTGACAGATTGAGACTGATATCAGACAGTGAACGTTCTTAAAATTACGAGAATTGCCCCTCTGATTAAATGTGGGTATACGAGTAAGTCTATATGACGGTACACCTCTGCCTAACGCTTCGCTTCGCTTAACATATTTTTTGCTGGATATTTAAAGTGTAAACTTCTATAGGCGCGTTGAACGATTTTTGGTAGGGGAAAAGAAAACAGTAGATATACCTGTAGCTAAGAGTATGACGTGTTGCGCTTGTTGTTGCTCGTTGTTGCCGATGGATGTAAAAATTAGACTAATGTTAATCATTTTATTTTACAAATTATGAAAAATTAAAATTTAATACTACAATACGAAAATTAAAAAAAAAACAGTGTTATTTCACTAAATTACCTTCTCTGTCGGCAGATCCCGACTGCCCATGTTCTTAATGTTTTTGTATAAGCCCATCGGGGGGGTCTCCAAGTCCAAGTACAGTTTTAAGTCAGTAAGACAAGTAAATCATTCATGCTCTGGACAGCTTGATCCCCTCTGCTGCGCCGCTACTGATTAACAGCAAAGAAATATTCGGTAATTTAGCTATTATTTGTCGAAAGTATTGTAAAAGTATTGGTTTTTTAACTGACTTTTGTTGCTCACTTTGCGGGTAACATGCGTGTACTGTATTTATGGCATAACGTTAACCAAAAACCTATAATAAATAAATAATAAATAAATAACATTCACTATCAGCCATTTTAACTCTAATTTTCTTTAACGCCAAAAAAATAAAAGGTAGGGTTATCTTACCTGACATAAACAAATATATAAACATAACTTTACCTTCACAATCTACTTACACTCTCAATATCCAGCAGTCTTCCCTCCATTGAAGATATGTTAGGCAGGCACGCCTATAAAGTAGGAGGGCAGATATAAAACTGGCATAAATCGACCCTACTCTAACAGTATTATATTTTATTACTTTGCAGTTCTTGAAATGTTTATCTTTTTATTTCATGTTTTATTTATTTTTTACGATAGCACAAATATTGCCGATGTTCTTCAAAAAGCTCAGGTGTACAGTCACGAGCACCAATATGTCAACACTTGGCAACTTTCAATTGCGATTTTTTCGTGAAATAACGAATGCAACGTTGGAATACGACACATTACATAAACCTAAGGGTTCGAAAATGCTATATTCGTAACAACATAGATACAATTTCATTCAATTTTTTTTTTCATTTCATTTTAAAGGAGTAAATCGCTTTTGTATAAAGCCGAGTGTATACATACTTTTGGTCGTGACTGTACCGTGTGTACTGTGTACTCGCAACCGGCGTGCGTGTATGACCAGCAGGCTAATGCTCGTAATTTAAAACGATAAAATTCTAGTCGCAGTCTTATCTCGGCGACAAACAAATGTCAAAAATGTATGGAAATTTGAGGTATTTTTGATAGACTAAGACTGAGATCAGACTGTGAACGTTCTTAAATTTACCAGAATTGCCCCTCTGATGTATGAACGTAAACGAAGAAAAAGGAGTATGTAAGGATGGTAGCAGGTGGCGTGCTGTATTTTCTGCCAACCCCAATGGAAAGAAGGTGCAAGGTTATGTGTGTATGTAACGTAAACGTCTATGTGTGTATGTGCAGCAAAAGGTAAGTAAGGATCAAAGCAAGGCGCGTTCTGTGTTTCTACCTTCTTCCAAGGGAAGAAGGCGTCAGTCTACGTTTGTATGTATGAAACGTAAACGAAGCAAAAAGACTATGTAAAGATCGTAACAGGTGGCGTTCTGTGGTTTCTGCCTATCTTCATGGGAAAATGGTGTGAGTCGTATGTACAAACATCTTTAGTGGATAATTTTGTTGTGTGTTATTTTAGAAGTTCTTTCTGCATTCGTTTTCCCGCTCGCTTGCATAATCAGCATATTGCTTATTGCTTGCATAATCGTTCCCACTGCTGGGACAGAAGCCACCTCACTGTGAAAGGGAGTGGGCCGTAAACCACCATGCGGCCCCAGGGCGGATTGGTAGATAACCCGCTCGGTAGAGGCAATAGTATGTTACAGATCTACAATTCAAAACTATCATCAATAATACAAGCTTACTTAGATCATCGAAATCCGAGCTGATATAACATTCAATAGAATAAAATATCCAATAGGAATCGAGAGAGCTTACTGTGAAATGTGTAGCTTAACTGCTTATCTGCTTAGCTCTCCGTCTTCGACACAAAAGGTTAAGAAACGCTACATACATACTCTTTGGTAATAAAAGTGCAAACGTTTCTACTTTTGTACCGAGTATATCGGTATCTATGATCGTACTCAAGTCGTATGTTATTTGTATTCATTGCAGGAAAATGAAGTAGTTACCTGTATGAAATATATTTGTATGGGCAGGCAGTAAATAGGTAAGTAATATTGTCTATTCCAGAAGTACCTGACGAGAATGTAAACAAACAGACAATGAAAATTTAACCCTGTTCAGCGGGGTAATTCCGTAACACACTATCAGTAGTAATGGGTTTCATTTTGACAGTTCAACAACATTCATTGCGTCATTTACGTTGTTGAACAGACACATTTTTCGAACATATGAAGCAATGGATTAGCAATATTCTTCAAATGATTCAGATTTAGATTGAGAGTGTGTTACGCAATTAGGGTGCAGGTTACATTTTTGAAGGTGCCTTTTCTGAAGCATTTTTAACATTTTAATTAGATACATTTGGAACGGATCATACATATTTATTTTAAGCTATAATTTTAATTTTGAATACTTACCTATGAAAATAAACTCGGTGAAAAATAAAAAATAAAAATTCATGGTACTCACAAAAATATGGTACACCTAGTTTTTTTGCTTGCTTTTAAAAACCATGTTTTAAATCCTTCTTTCGTATGAAAATATTTCTGTTGTCAGACTGTTTATCCAAGAAACTGTAAAAAGTTTTATTAAAATTTTCGTCATAAAAATAAGCTTTGCGAATAACAAGGAAATCTCTGAAGAAAATCCTTATGGAGAAAAATAAATACGAGTATTAAAGAAAATACTCTTATTCGTATGTATAGCTTCTTTCTTAGTAAATAACATTATTCGCTAAAGAAATATCTTTCTTGAAATGAGAACATTGCGTGAAAAATTTCTTCATTCCAATTAAGTAGATACCTACAGGAAATTTATTGTTATAAGTCAGAAATAACAGGGTGGTGGATTACGGCCCACTCCCTCTCACTGAGAGGAGGCATGTGTGCCAGGAGTGGGAACATTATAGGCTGATTGTGTGTGTTATATAAGTAGGGGTAGTAGTGGGTCATATATTGGTGGAGCAAGAATTGATATTGAAATTGTTTTCAATAAACTATTTCAATTTAAAATGTTCATGTTTTGTTATTTCAATTTCAACTTTTTCAATGTGGGTGTACTTTTAGGTCACTTCTGCCTTACCCTTCGGGGAAATCAGGCGTGATGTTATGTTTATATTATTGTCAATAAAATTTCTGCTCCACTAATTTGGTAAATATAACAAATTAGAGGTTCTGATTGATCATTCATTCAGAACTAAGTATGAATCAATCATCATCATTGACATCCTTGTTTCGCCCACTTAGTAACATGCTCTGTGACAGATAAGTGTTCATACACACGAGCGGCTCGCGTCGACACCCGTCTTTCGTGTCGAAGGATGCAGTTGCCTCTGCGGTTGACGCATGTCGCTCGTGTGTATACACACTAAGGATCACTTATTTTTTTTCCAAAATATAACACCACGCCTGCCTTCTTCTTAGTGTGTCGATAGCAATCTAAATGAACTCGACGCAGAATTCGGCTACTTGTTTGGCGCCATCACCAGCGTCCATCAGTTCCTGTAACGTGCAGCTGGCAGGACACACAGGACACAATATTTGTGGAACAGCACCACATTTACACTCTAAGGTGAAGTCGTCTATGATAATCTCCACCTGAAAAGGTTTTCCTTGCTCCGGCCAACTTGGGTCCACGCCTGTGTAATTCCCGATTACAATTATTATAATGGGAAATATTAAAGATTCCGAAAAACAAATAAACTTCCAACGATCTGTGGTTGACTGCTGTGTTAAAATGAAATGCCGAAAAATTAATAAAAAAATAAACGCCAGAAAAAATTGTATTTAACAAGCAAACATGAGCTTATTCAAATAACAATTCTAAGAAAAATATATATGTATCTGTACTTTCAAATAACAAACTAAAATTCCAAACAAATACCGAACTTCCGAAAAAAATACTGAGTTTCCGAAAACATATTATATTCTGTTAAAATGATCGTTTTCTTAAGCTCTATAATAAATAAATAATATTTTTTATTTTCTCTCAATAAGGTACAGAGATATATATAGAAACCAGCTTAATTATTATAATTGAACTTGATATTTGATCTCTTGACAACATTATGGAGATTTCCTCAATAACAAGCCTGGGGTAAATTTCCTTAATAATATCTTATTACCATTCCCCTGTCCTTGAAAACAAATGCTATCGATTAATCAGCCGCATTTGTTGGGCTCAGCCTCAATAGGAAAAGCTTTAAAAGGAGGAAATGCATATACACGCCTGCATTCCCTGAAGGGCATAGGTGCACCTGTAGTACACCAACATTTCGCCAGTTATGTTTAAGTCCCATGTAACAGGGGGCGACCCTTTTGCCATCAACAGTATGGCCGACCTGGGAATTCAACCCAGAACCCAACGAGACAGTTACCACTAGAAAGATCAATCAATCTCAAGCCAAACCCCAACTAAGTTAGTTGTAGTCTTCTAGTCTAACTGGATGCAGCTTAATACCAGTATTTAAATGGAGCGGCTACCTATCTGACCCCCACAGCCCAGTTGGGTAATACGATACTCCTTGGTAAGATTGGCTGTCAGACTTTTAGGCTTCAATTTACTCTAGGCTAGATCTTCTTTAAAATTCCTGGAGGAAAAACCAATAACATTTTTTCCAACCCGGCAATCGAACTTAAGACCTCATGCTCAGCAGTAGCGCTTGCAACCACTAGACCAACGAGGCAGGTCCTAACAATATAATTTACATAAATTATTATCGTCCTCCTTTTACCCATCCATTTCATGGCCGTAAATACGACTTTGAACTTGACATCGATCTCTTGATTACGTGGTTACATAATCAGCCTATATTTTTCCCACTGCTGGGACACAAGCCTCCTCTCTTTGAGAGTGGGCTACAATCTACCACGCGGGCCGCCTCTCTTCGAGAGGGAGTGGGCTATAATCTACCACGGGGGACCAGTGCGGGTTGGAAGATGTCACATGTCTTCAAAATTTGGTTCTAGAACATGCCGGTTTCCTCACGATGTTTTCCTTCACCGTTTTGCGAGTGGTGATGAAATAATTTACACAAAGTAAAGCGCCTGTCTGAGTTCGAACCTACGACCTACAACTCGTAAGTCACGGCCGTTACCACTGTGCCACCACTGCTCCCGATTACGTGGTTGAGAGAAAGATTTCCTCAATTACAAGTCTGTCGCGAATTTCCTTACAATATCTAATTACCATTCCCGTGTCCTTGAAAACAAATGCGTTCGATTAATCAGCCGCATCTGCCGGGCTCTTCCTCGCTAAGGAACAGCTTTATTTATTGAACGAACTGCGTCCTTTAATATTTTAGGCAAAACTGTTTCTTTACTCCCCTTTAGGCTCGCCTTATTAATGCGTGCAAATATTAATCAATATTTTATTACTTTACACCCTGTTCCTCATACCTCTACAGGCTTTTTATTATAAGAATAACCTGTAGGCTTTCAAAATGCCGTTCATTATTTAGCGTTTGAAACATAAAACGCTCCCAAATCTTTGACTTGACATGTGAAAGTAATAGCTTTTTCATTACATCAAGACAAAATCAAAGATTTATTTCACGATCAGTAACAAAGTTGTTACTAACGAAACATCAAAACGAAATACAGGTTCAAACAGCAGCTCCTAGACAATGCCCGTAAAAAATAACGAGAGAGAAAATACTTAAATCAATAATATATCCTATTCGTTATCAAAAATAACATGAACGTCAAATAATACTGTCGTTACACTCGATTGAATTTACTCACAAACTATAGTATGTTCAGAAAAGTGTTATTCTTAGCACGAACTTCAAGTTAAGGGACAGTGACATTTGGACGGAGGTACTGAAGAGATTTTACGTGTTCGTTTGTTCTATCATGTATGTGTACTATAAGTACTGTAAGGGTTTTCTGCATAAATATAAGGAAGAAGGTTGTTTGCAAAAGGGAACCTTACATGACCTTACATCTGAATTTGTTTCAGCCTTTCTTCTCACGGATCAGTCAGCTAGGAAATGCTGGCGCCATCTGTTTTTAAAATATTGACGTGTAAAACGGTTTTAAAAGATCTACTTACAGAAATAATTATTTCATTTAATTTCATGCAGTATGGCAGACAAATGATTCTGGTTAAAATTAAACACGGGAAAAAATTAACACGTCTTCTTGAAATTAATAGCAGTAATTCAGTGCATAATAATCAGCCTATAATGTTCCCACTGCTGGGACACAGGTCTCCTGTCTTCGAGAGGAAATGGGCTGTAATCTACCACGCGGGCCCAGTGCGGGTTGGTCGATGCCACATGTCTTCGAATTTTTGTTTGAAGGACATATTTGACATACGTCCTTCAACCAAACATTCGAACAAGGTAGTTTCAAACGGTTGGTTAACGTAACATAAATACTTATGTTACGTTAACCAACCGTTTGAAACAACCAGCCGAATAAACACTGGTTTTGGTATTAAAAATAGAATTCTTATATTCAATATCTGTAGCAAAATGAAAGGTTAAATAATTTAATTGTTAATTGTTCGCAATCGTATTTCACTGTATTTAGAGAATCCTCTTCTCCAAATCTCCTCGGAATCCGATCACTAACAATTAACAATTAAATTTGTATAAATTCTACACTCTGACACAAACAAAAACAGGATCGCGCGATCGGTGAAAATAACTCAAAACAGTAAGTAGGTAATGCGAAGGCATTAACTAATTAATCCGTCCCCTTGACAGAGAAATCGCAGATTGTCAAAATCAAAGCATTTCGAAGCTAAATCCGCGTAATCCTTCGATAAAGATTCCAATTACTTACTTAGCTTTTACATAACAAAGGACAAAGGAACAAGTACACTCACGGGCATTAATACCTTTCAGTTACGTTTTTTTTTTCGCGGAACAGTGGTAAGTATTGGCCATTGGTAACAGCGGCGACTTGCAAGTTGAAAATCATAGGTTGGAACCCCGACAGGCGCTTTACTTTGTGTGAATTATTTCCTCACCGCTGCTCTCAAAACGGTAAAGGAAAACATCATGAAACCGGCATGTCCTAGAACCAAAAATTCGTAGACATGTGACATATCTACCAACCCGCACTGGGCCCGCGTGGTGGTTTACGGCCCACTCCCTCTCGCCGAGAGGAGGCCTGTGTCCCAGCAGTGGGAACATTATAGGCTGATTATGACGCTTTCAAAAGCGTTTTTCTCGTGAAATAAACATAGCAACTTTAAGTAAAGACCTATTTCGTAATTGTATAGTTCCGATAATAATAATAGTCCTCCAGAACGAATTTCGGCCATGGCGACCAATCTTAGCGGAGACCAGCCTTCAGCGCGGGAGATATTATAGTACACAAGTGTGCGCGCTAACACAGGTGCACTCTCTCAGTCCGATGGTACGGCACGCAATCCGACACCACCGGAGAGAGATCAGATCCGGCGCAGGGTTGCGAGACACAGGGGTCACACCGCCAACTGCCAAACTCAGGGCTGTCACTAAGAAATTCCTAATAACCCAATATCACTTTGTCTGACCCGGGAATCAAGCCCAGGACCCCAAGATTGCGACCACGAGACTGTTCGTAACACCTTAAAAAATATTGATCAATGCTTTCGGAGAAAATTGCTAATGAATCTTGCGGAAGTGTCAGGTATTTACGCCCGAGGTCGTGACTGTACAATTTCTTCAGAAGTATCTTTTTACAGTTTCCTCCAAAAATATAATTCCCGGAAAAACTTGAAAGTGAACTTGAAGATAAATCTCTTTTTTAGGGTTACATCAAAAGGCAAAAACGGAGCCCTTATAGGATCACAACGACCCGTCCATCCGTCTGTCTAGACCCTTTTTCTCAGAAACGTGTGGAGGTATCAAATTCTAATTAATATCAAATAGCTCTAAAAAATTAATCAAAAATATCCGCGTAACCCTATTTAGATGAAAAGTTAAAAAACAACTTAAAGAAATATCACGCCTAATATTATTCCGAAAGGCTGGACAGACATATATATTATATAGTAGAAATACCCACCCCGACCAAAGAAACAATGGATAGAATATGTGAATGATGATATGGTTAGAAAGGAGGTGACTCTGTCTGCCGAGATGACGACTAATAGAGAAGTATGGAAGAACAATACATGTTGCGCCGACCTCAGATAAATTGGGATAAGGGCATGAGAATATGACGGGGCCCGATAGGGCGGAAGCCTGCCAGGGCAGCGGGATCGTCCGAAAGCGTTACCGCTGCCCTGGAACAGAAAGGGCTAAGGAAGGAACACGGGTGGGTTTAAGTCAATAAGAGTCTGACACTCCCTTCAGAGCGGGAGGGGTCATTTGATGATTTCCCATCCTCAAAAAAACTAACCTAACCTAACCGGATGCAGCTACATGGAGCGACTGCCTATCTGACCTCCACAACCCAGTTACTGGGTAATACGATGCCCCTTGGTAAGACTGGTTGTCAGACTTTCGGGCTTCTGACTACCCATAACGACTGTTATAGGGCATGAGAATAATGAGTAGAAATACCTATATTTAGCTAATAAATAATCCCATATTGGACTTAATAGTGCCCACGCTTAGGTTAGTTCAGCCTCAACCAGGCACGATCAGGGAATCAAATCTAGGAGTAGTCGAGCATGCTTCGCCCAATCTAAGATTCGAACACAACCAACAGCTGCACGTGCGACCACTAAACCAATCCGGCAGTCATAAAGTTGTAGGCAATACCACAGATTATAAAACTTTATACCATAAACAAAATTCGACACAACAAAAAAATTTGTTTGTTTTCCGACATTAATTTAACCAGAGTTTTGTTGTAACACCAGCAGGTATAAACCCATAGAATTTACCGGGCAGAAGTTTTTCAATTACAGTACTGGGGTACAATTTATGAAGCAACGAGAACTTAGATTTACTTCGGGTGGTGAGAATTGTATAAGATTGCTGTGTTGAAGCCCTAGCGGTCAGTAACCGCTGCCTGGCTAAGTGGTGTGCACAGACCATTTACTTAGTTGAGAAAATACATACATAGACACCGATGTAGATAAGTTTTCCCACTGTTTACAGGGTGGCAGGGACATCGACGCGCAAACTGTAACCGTGAATTCAGCACATAATTCTAGATACCCTTTTTTTGGTTGGGAAATCTTCACATAACTTCTCCCGCTCTGGGTGGAGCGGGAGGACATGTCAGACCTTTACTGACTAAAACCCACCCGTGTTCCTGCAACAACAGATTGTGCGTCGAAATGCCTGCCACCTGTATATTTCTCCGGGGTTAGGAAAGCTCAGAATTTCACAATTCTGGCTGTACTGGTGTCTTTATAATATTTTTTTCATATTACAACTGCCTGTATGATTATGTAGTGCACATTTGCTAATAAATAAATCTGTGATTGCAGTTAGCAAGTACTCAAAAACTTGACAGCCTCCTAAGAACGTTTTTCTGTAGACGACGGTTAAGATAGCTGTCCTTGCAGGCCCATCTGTACCTATTACTTCGATCGGACAAGCAATCAAAACGAGGGCCATTGGGATTCTTGTTCTAAAATGTTAATACCTTTCTAATCTATCATATTGTATTCTCTGTTGGAGCGGCGGCTTTCATTTTGACAGTTCAACAACATTCATTGCGTTATTTAAGTTGCTGAGTAGACCACTTTTTCGAACATATGAAGCAATGGATTAGCAATATCCTTAAAAATAATTCAGATTGTGATTGATAGTGTGTTACATAATTAGGATGCTCCAATCAAAATATTTTATATTTATTGGTACAATAAACAGGTTCACAATGTTTTTTGTATTCGTTAACAGCTACATTAGTTTAAAAAAAAACTGTATTGCACCTCTGAGACGTTTCAACATTTATAGTACTAAAGCAATAGAAAAAATTGTGATAATAGAATTACCTAGAATCAGAAGATTTGACATTGATAAAGGATCAAAGGAGATTTTACCATCTGCTTTGATCC
Organism: Apamea crenata; assembly: GCA_949629185.1. NCBI lineage: Eukaryota > Metazoa > Arthropoda > Insecta > Lepidoptera > Noctuidae > Apamea > Apamea crenata. Next base: position 5,766,174 of record OX451375.1, read on the forward strand.
ATGTTTATGAAAACTTAGCAGCTCGAATTTTCCACTAATATAGAGTTTGAGAAAGTAAAATAACAAAAGTTTTATATAGAACCAGCAGCGCCCCGCGGTTTTACCCGCATAGGTTTCGATCCCGTGGAAATATCGGGATAAAAAGTATTATATGTGTTAATCCTGGTTATCAACTATCTGTGTGCCAAATTTCATCCAAATCTGTTTAGTAGTTTTTGCGTAAGAGAGTAACAAACATCCATCCATCCATCCTCATCCTTATAATATTAGTAGGAAGTTAGTTCAGCAATGGTTATAATGGTAGTTCGACTATTCAGAATAATCAGCTCATAAAAGAAAGAGATAAATTAAATCAATATCCGTAGTTACCGCGACATAACAGTTCGAACTTGATTAAGTCATAAAAAGAAATGAGACCTAAGTAATTCTACAGCCGAGGAAGTAGTATTTGCGGGAAAACAACGCCATTTTGTTTTCTATTACTAAAAGTGGTGCTACGTAGTTTCTTGTCATTTTATCGTTTTAACTTTTGTAATTAAATCCTGTTTTTTATGGTTTTGTATACTAATTCAGAATTAGAACTACTAGGCTTATGTAATATAATGTAAAGTAAGATTAGGCTTGTGTTTTTCTTTAAAATTGGAAAACTTATTTTTTTCTAACAGGATTTTTGAAACTGCAGACGTAGGTAAAAAGTTAAATAATTTAATTGGTATGTGAAAGGACTTCGTATTAAATAAAAAATAAAATTCTCAGCTGATATGCATATTTTTATTGCTAGATAAGTAAAGCATGTAGGTTTAAAACTAAAAATAAGACGTTACACATAAGAGTCCCGCATTGCCTTATAAAATAATAATATTAGGTACCGACATAACCCAATCATAAATTATAGCTCATCAATTTTACAAACTAATATTAAGATACACATCATCACGTCCTATATAATCTGTGTGTATAACTTGACCTTGGATCCGCCGGAAGTGACGGACAAGCGTCCATTATCCTTTACGACGTGACGTCATAACATAAGTACTTGCCACCTTTTTATTAGCGCGGTTGATTGCCATTAGATAATTATTATTTTGGATTGAGGTGTACGTGAAAATTGGTGGACGATTATTTGGTACTAGCTGCGCCCCTGGGTTTCACCCGCATAAGTTTCGATCCTGTGGGATTATCGGGATAAAAAGTATACTATATGTTAATTCTGGTTATAAACCATCTATGTGCCGAATTTCATCCAAATCTGTTCAGTAGTTTTTGCGTCAATGAGTAACAAACATCTATCCATCCATCCATACAAACTTTCACGTTTATAATATTAGTAGGATGTAAGTACTAGGTACTAAAGGTTATGGCAGCACCTACCTAATTAGGTAAGTTTATATTTCGACGAAATTGGAAGTGATTGTAGTCTTAGCTAATGAAATAATAAATTAAAATAAACTTAAACTAAGATATATATAAATTCGTGAAAATAAACTTATTTATATGTATTTTATTGTATCTGCACCAGAAAATACATAACAAAAAAAAAACATTTAACACTACAAAACATGCAATGGGTAACCTTATCGCTTTCTGCGATCTATTCCAGGCAACCTTGGAATGTACTTAATACTAAGATAACTATAAATTATTATCTAAGTATTGTTTTTTTTTTTTGCTGCAATAAGCTTGCTGATAAGATCTCCTTAATCATTGAAAAAAGATTGAAACACTTTAATATCTAGGCGCTTATTAAATTACAAAAAAAGAGCTAAATAATGATGATAGGTATAAAATTAAATCTAAGACTTACCGCTTGTTTTGCTCCCTTCAAAACAGCAACACTCTTCAACTTCGTGATAGTTTTACCGATAATAATAAACTCACATTCACAACACTATCAAAAACAATAAATAGTACAAACAAAACTCTTTGCTACATAAAAAAAAACAATTTTTGTTTATACAGAACACTGGAACCACAACCAACTCATTATTTATTTGAATTTCCCGCGCGCGCCTACGAGAATATGAAACGTCAGCCGAATAGTGAAATAAGGGTGAGAGTAGACTACCGCGTTTCGCGGCTACCGTTCGACTGCCATCGCGGTCCTTGCAAAGTTCGCGCGGTATCTAGACGCGTAATACCGCAGGCGCGATGCAGCCGAGATGAAATGGGCCTTGCGCGCGTAATTAGCACGATTCATCGTAATTGTCGCGCCAATATAAACGACTTTATGTGACGTCATTATTTACGCGATTATGGATTTTGGATTGGAATGATTTTGTATGTGGTTTCGTTCCATGCATAAAGAGTTCTTAACTACTTAATTAAGGAGCTAAGAACTCTAATCAAACTTAATTAAACTTTACAACTATTGAATCTACATTCAATAGTTGTAAAGTTTGATTAAGTTAGTAACTTAACGCTGTACACGCTTAAATCAATCTGAAAACTATTATTTGATTGATCATCCTTAGTTTATCGTTTTCAGCTACACTGACTGATTATATTTTTTATGGCTAAATTAAACTCAAAACTAGGTATTTATATCAACCCACCAGCCAACTCCCAAGATATTCAAATCTATAACAGTTTAATTATTAATAATGTTTTTATTTTGGGTCTGTTTGAAAAAGTTATTATTAACCTAAAGATGAGTTTTATTATATAGTTTTATTATATTACCATGGTAAAGAACAGATTTTCCTACTACAATAAGTATAATAATAAATAAAAAATTGTTTGTCACAAATCATCAAATGATTTGCATTGAGTAGTACTTGAGTATTATCAAGGAAATTCCGCACCCCCCACCGTCCACCAACAAATATAGGTACGTCACCCGTAGCCTTCCTACGTACCTATATTTTTTGGTGCGTGTACTTAAATTACATACATATACACACGCCATATTCCGATGGGGGAAGACAGAAACTACAGTTACACTATAACTACTGCTATGATTTTAACTCCATTTGCTACGTTTACGTTCATACTTTTGGTCATACACGCACGTTACGGGTAGTCAGAAGCCCGAAAGTCACAACCAGTCTTACTATGGGTTTCGTATTACCCAGTAACTGGGTTGTAGAGGTCAGTTAGACAGTCGCTCCAGGTAAAATACTAGTATTCAGCTGCATCTAGTTAGACTGGAAGCTGACCTCAAAATAGTTGGGGAAAAAGGCTAGGCAGATGGTGATGATGTAAAGATGTTCAGTCAAAATAAACGTGAAGAAATCGTAAGGTTGTTTGATTTCATAGAAGGGCTCATCGGCCTTTCACAGTAGGTACCTACTACTCGCACTACGCACCTGATCTTTCTGAAGAATATCACCAATAAGGTCACTATATGCCCTTCTAGGTCGTCCCTTCCCGGCGTTTCCAATCACATCTGCCTTGTAGGTCGCGAAATTTAAATTTTCGTACGTTTTTCTACAATGCAGGTCGATATCAGGGTTTTCTTTGGATCCCAGCATGATTCTCGGCCGTAACAAATATTTATGCAATACTAGCTGTGCCCTGCGGTTTTACTCGCATCAGTTTCGACCTCGTGGAAATATCGGGATAAAAAGTATCCTATAAGTTAATCCTGGTTATAAACCATATGTGTGCCAAATTTCATCCAAATCTTTTAGGTAGATTTTGCGTCAAAGAGTAACAAACATCCATCCATCCATCCATACAAACTTTCACGTTTTTAATATTAGTAGGCTAATCATAAAAATCATCATATTTGTATCCCGATAGTACCTACGTTCCCGTGGGATAATTTCCGACCTCCATAAGTAGGAAGCCGTGAGCAAAAGCCTGTTTATTATAAAGAAACAAATGTTTTTTTAAGACAGGACAGCACCCTCATTGCATAACACACTTTCAATCACAATCTGAATGATTTTGAAGAATATTGGTAATCCATTGCTTCATATGTCCGAAAAATGTATCTGCTCAACAACGCAAATAACGCAATGAATGCTACTGTGAGTGTGTTACCTCGCAGGACAGATGGAGCCATAGTATCGGCTGCCCTAGAGCTATTTAATTTATCCATTTATTTCAGGCCCATATAAAACACATACAATACAATATTAATATAACTTAAAAATACTATAAATATATACAACATTTTAATCTTACTAAAAACTAACTAACGCACACGAAGTGTCTGCGTCGTGGTTCGCTGGCAACACTCATGTCTACTAATCTAAGTTAAAGTGAACAGTATCTAGTGGTTAAGATTGTCCGTGCTAAGAGCTTAACACAATAACTTAAACTGAAGTGTTCATTTCGAAGACTACTTAATAAATACTTTAGGATAAACTTTTTTAGTCTTCACTAACAAAGTTTTTATACTTGTTATGCACACAGATGTGTGTTGTGTGTACCAGACTTATGTAATGACTAGATGCGCCCCGCGGTTTCACCCGCATAAGTTTCGATCCCGTGGGAATATCGGGATAAAAAGTATCTTATAACTAAATCCTGGTTACTAACTATCGCGGGTTCGATTCCCGCACGGTACAAATATTTGTATTGCCTACAGGTAGTTGTTCCGGGTCTGGCTGTTTGTGTATGTGAGTTTAATTGTTTGTAAACGCACCCACTATACAGGAATAATTCCTAGTGTGGGGCAACGTTTTTAATAAAAAATAAATAAATAAAACCTGTGTGCCAAATTTTATCCAAATCCGTTCAGTAGTTTTTGCGTGAAAGAGTAACAAACATGCATCCATCCATCCATCCGTCCATACAAACTTTTATGTATATAATATTATATATATGGTAGGCCTACTTACTTATGTTACTTATTTATGGAATATTTTATATAATTATGTATACCGGGTGGCAGGAAATTTCGACGCGCAAACTGTAGCCATGAATTCAGCACATGATTCTCGACCCCAAGCGAAAAAATTTTCGTCGGTAAAAAAAAACTGCTGTGTCTTAGAACAGTGTAATAATATCTACGCGGTCAAAATGTATGGAACAGCAATTTTTTTTTTATATTCTTCTATAATTTTTTATTTAAACACAGCGCATGTTCAGAATCATGTACTGAATCGTTGGTAATAAGTTGCGCGTCCCTGCTGTCCTGTATTATAGCTAAACATATTTAGGTACTGGATTAATTAATTTATCTGTCCAGCATGGTGAAAGCCTAGGTTATCAGGACTGCCTATAGTTCAGGGTGTGTACAGTGGCGTGCATTGGGTAAAGGCATATAAGCAGTGCCTACCTCGAAAAATCACCATAAGCCTGTCAATTACATTTTAGTGTGTGTGCCCCACAATTAAGAAACTCACTAAATTATCATACCTAACAAAAAACAAAATCTTCATACAAAATCTCGGGGCAGTAGGCAGTCGCCAGGCGGCCTACTCGGCTCCCGTACTATTCGCACATTGTCATTGGTCTGTACTCGTTCAAGTCAATACGACGAAATTAAATTCCTGCCTACCTATGTATTCTGAAAACCAATGCACGCCACTGTGTGTGTGACTGTCTCGTTAGTGTAGTGGTCCCAAACGCTAATGCTGAGTATGAGGTCCTGGGTTCGATGCCCGGTTCTAGCAAATTGTTATAGGGTTTTTCCATCAATTCCTGATGATGATCTCGGTAGCAGCCTGAAGTCTGGATTTCTGCCCGGTTAATGGCAATAGGTTCCCCCTATTACATGGGACTATAGAGGTATGAGGAACAAGGTGTAAAGTTCACTCATCCTCCATAGAAAAGGGAGGATCCTCCGACCAGACGGGTGTTGTGTCTGGCGGGCAATTGCCCAATGATTGATATTGGGAAATTGTATCTATGCTAATTGCACGGTAAACTCTGCTTGCGAGATGCAGGATTTGCGTGACGTCAGTATGACGCGTTGTTCGCATGTGGCGTTGTAGATACTGTGACTGTCTGTCACTTACTCCTAATTTAATAACAAAATATCTTATGCTAAATTCTTATTTTAACATTGTCCCACGATATCAGCCCACTTAGAAATGCATTAACTCTCAATTTTATGGTCTGACAACATGTTGATGTTACCCTAATAAATAACAAAATATCCTTTTTCTTTAAAATAGTAAAACAATATTGAAACTCTTAGAAAACCATTCCATTTATATTTTATGGGAAACAGACCGGCAATTATGGCCAGTTATCAATAGAAAGCGATATTCTACGTCACTTAAGATGCAATATTTTGTACGAATTCTAAGAATGCCGAGACGCTAACATGCAATGGACAATACGAGTCCCACATCTGGTTCCCATTAGTAGGGATCGTAGGCTGTGGGAATGAACCCTCGAAACAATTGAAAAATCGGACAAAAAAGGGACAGACGGAGGCTGAGCTAAGCGTGGTATTTTTAGGAGGAATTGTGAGAAGACTGAGGTAGTAAGTCAGGGCAGTCGGTGTCGAACCGCTATAGGAGACGGACTTCCTAGTCCAGGCTAGTTAAGTTAGGAGATTTAAAGAACATCAGGAGGCTATGTCCGAGTGAGCTGTCGCGTAATAGCGCGTATTAGTTATTAAGTTAAATATGGTTGGGTTGGAGCCCAGATTAAGCTAATCTAGTATTTAAAGTGGTGTGTGTGTGGTTGTTGGTGTGACTGGGTGAGTCCTTCATTATAATAATTATCCTAGGCTGATAGGGTTATTAAAGTTCTTATAACTAATCAGACAGAGAAGTGTTGCTGGGGAGTTTGTTGCGCCACTTCTTCTCTCCAGCCCAAAACACTAGGAAGTGGTGAAGGGTGGGCGCTTTGGGTCTGTCTATAGACCTTTGAGATAGTTGATCCACGACTCTATTAATTAATAATTCTTAATGTTTGACTGTATTCTATTATCTACTAAACCCTAGTACCATAATTCTTGAACGCTATGTTCTTTGCCTCCGGCCAATAATAGTGCCTTATTAAGAGAGATTATTCAATACTCTATTAAATTATGGTTCTCGAGTATCGAATCTCAACTCTATTGTCTAGAAATTCCTAAATGTTGTATTCGTTATCTCAGACCATTAATTCGGTCAGACTGACACGAACACGTGTCTTGCAAGTATGCTTGTTGTGCAAAGGGTGAACTTCCAGGGGTTTGGGTGACCACATCTATCTAATATTCAGTCCAAGGACTGATAGGGACCATGTCTCCTTATGAGCATGATGCCGACGCAATGCCGCTGGAACTAGCCGCTCCATAGTCAGACAAGGACAGTCGCTTGGTTGCCGCAGGAAAAGCCGCTTCGTCACGTTTATCAGTTCGAAAGAACTGCTAGGGACCATGTCTCCAAAAGAGCATGATGCCGACGCAACGCCGCTGAAAAGCCGCTTGCGTCACTATATGGAAGTGTTGCTCTGAGTATTCCGAGTATAGATGTGAGGTATCGTGTGAGTAATGACTGATCAAATACCTACTACGCTAGCGTATGGGTTACTCACGATTTAATAATAATAATATACTTTGCATCCCTCTATTATTACTAGCTTTCTAAAACCACTTTCAATCTATGTTCATAACTATGAATTCCTAAGTTTTATTTAACATTTCTTTCAATCCTTTCCTTGGTCTATTGATGAGACAAGGCATCGGACTTCTTCATATTCGGAATTCATTTAATCTATATAGGTGGAAGGGTGTCCAGTCTGGAGACGAGCCCTACAGAACAGCACGGCGGAGGGGTGCTGTTCTCCCCCGCAAGGGGGACCTACCCCATTTTCCTGACAGTTCCACATAATTAGGAAAATCGAAAATTTTATCAGCCTAGGGTAATTTAGGAACAGTCACATGTGGTGCCGTGACCAGGATTCTCGTCATTAAATGTACTGATTCACTTCAGTGCAACGAGAAAGAACGAAATATGGGTTACTACGAAAATAACACAACGTATGTACACGAAAATAACACAACGTAATTTTATGGTTCTATTAATTGTTAGCGACGGCAAGCGTTACAACGGTTACAATACCTGTTTGTAAGTTACGGTATGATAATGGTGGTTGAATTCTTCAACTACTGGGAGCGGGTTCAATCCCCGCATGATTTAATTGCTGATATGCTTAGATTCCATTGTCATGGAGCTTGGGTTCGAATCCCACCTGATGTTATTGGTTGATACAATAACATAATTATGTTTAATTAAGACACGGTTTGATAATGATGATGATTGAATTCTGCAAGTACTTGTTGTGGGCTCGATTGCCACCTGATGTTCTTTGTTTATAAGCGTTTGATTTCCATTACCATGGATATTGGGTTCGATTCCCGTAAGATGTATTGGTTTTATGATTTTTGGAATTCCTGTGTCACGGCGCATCAATTGTAGGGCTTTGGTTCCAATGTTACTGTAGGTAATGGTACGATTGTTGCTTGAATGCCTGTGTTACTGTAGTAATAGGTTCGACTCTCTGCAAACGAGAGTTTATGACAGTATGTCAATATCTGTATTAATGGGTTCGACTCCCTGCACATGCGAGTTTAGTAACTGATGGTATGTGAATATGAAAATGTATTTGTGCGTTCGCGATTTATATGTGCGTATGTGGAATGAGTTTAGGTTGTAGGTATAAGATACGCCCTTATTACGGGTAAATCTAATATTATTAGTGAGTAAGACCTTCGGAGCGTGAAGCTTATAAAATAACAATTAATTTACCAAGAGGGTACATTAACTATCGTCATAAAAAGTAAACATAAATCTTTCCATCTCTGCAGTCAGCGACGTATGTCGTATAACTGAATAGATACTCGTTTGGCTTTATTTCAAATTCCAGGATATTTAAGTGTTCACTTGGCTGCCACTACGCTATGTCTGAACCTTTGATTTGTGAGTTGCGCTTGGTTTGAAGTTCCTTCAAAATCAGCTGACAGCGGCTGACTCCAATAGCAGTAGCTAAGTTTCACTTTTATTACACACTTCAGTTACCCGTAGTTACGTGGTATGATTTTTGTTATCTCATGAGATATTATAGATTTATGGTTTAGGGCAATAGTACTAGTTATCAGTTCAAATATACCATAGAATGTCCTTGTCAACATCTTCATAATCTGAAGGAATAGTTAACAACATTATGTGCTGTAAGCCAAAAATTGGTTGCACAGTCTAGGATTCCTAATTTTCTAAGCTGTATAAATTCCCAAATCTTAATAGAACTCAAAACTGTTCTAACCTCTTAGAATCAGAGGGGGGCGTATAAGTGGAATCAAATCTAATATGTTTATGTGCGGACTATTTCAGCTGCTAGACTGCGGGCAGCTGATTATGCTGGCTCAGCGTTGAGGTGCATAAGGAGAGGCCTCTGTCCAGCGGCAACTGCGACAGGCTGAGTTTAGAACGAGGGAGCGCCGTAGGTAGCGTGGCTAAATAGCATAAATACTCTTAAGAGAGTCCCTGGTATGTAAAATAAACTATAAGCATGCACAGGTTTAATGAACTTGACTGAGGCGCGGTTATGTTATTTAAAATATCATGGAAAGAGTAGTTGCAAGAACATTAATAGTTAAAATATTAAAGAGCAATCATGAATGTATCGATCGAAGATGCTTCTGCGATACAGTATTACAATATAGCAAACATTGCATCTAATTGGGATCTTGTTGGATTGATACTAGATTAACTCCGTATTCTAGTAGGTATTTGATGAAATAAATACATCAGATAAGTATAGGCCTATATTCTGTGACATTTTCAAGGAAAAGCAGAGTTCATCCTATTTTGAAAGCTCATACGCTGTACTGCGTCACGCGTCTGATTTTCAGAGGGGGGAATGTGACTGTCTGTCACTTACTCCTAATTTAATAACAAAATATCTTATGCTAAATTCTTATTTTAACATTGTCCCACGATATCAGCCCACTTAGAAACGCATTAACTCTCAATTTTATGGTCTGACAACATGTTGATGTTACCCTAATAAATAACAAAATATCCTTTTTCTTTAAAATAGTAAAACAATATTGAAACTCTTAGAAAACCATTCCATTTATATTTTATGGGAAACAGACCGGCAATTATGGCCAGTTATCAATAGAAAGCGATATTCTACGTCACTTAAGATGCAATATTTTGTACGAATTCTAAGAATGCCGAGACGCTAACATGCAATGGACAATACGAGTCCCACATCTGGTTCCCATTAGTAGGGATCGTAGGCTGTGGGAATGAACCCTCGAAACAATTGAGAAATCGGACAAAAAAGGGACAGACGGAGGCTGAGCTAAGCGTGGTATTTTTAGGAGGAATTGTGAGAAGACTGAGGTAGTAAGTCAGGGCAGTCGGTGTCGAACCGCTATAGGAGACGGACTTCCTAGTCCAGGCTAGTTAAGTTAGGAGATTTAAAGAACATCAGGAGGCTATGTCCGAGTGAGCTGTCGCGTAATAGCGCGTATTAGTTATTAAGTTAAATATGGTTGGGTTGGAGCCCAGATTAAGCTAATCTAGTATTTAAAGTGGTGTGTGTGTGGTTGTTGGTGTGACTGGGTGAGTCCTTCATTATAATAATTATCCTAGGCTGATAGGGTTATTAAAGTTCTTATAACTAATCAGACAGAGAAGTGTTGCTGGGGAGTTTGTTGCGCCACTTCTTCTCTCCAGCCCAAAACACTAGGAAGTGGTGAAGGGTGGGCGCTTTGGGTCTGTCTATAGACCTTTGAGATAGTTGATCCACGACTCTATTAATTAATAATTCTTAATGTTTGACTGTATTCTATTATCTACTAAACCCTAGTACCATAATTCTTGAACGCTATGTTCTTTGCCTCCGGCCAATAATAGTGCCTTATTAAGAGAGATTATTCAATACTCTATTAAATTATGGTTCTCGAGTATCGAATCTCAACTCTATTGTCTAGAAATTCCTAAATGTTGTATTCGTTATCTCAGACCATTAATTCGGTCAGACTGACACGAACACGTGTCTTGCAAGTATGCTTGTTGTGCGAAGGGTGAACTTCCAGGGGTTTGGGTGACCACATCTATCTAATATTCAGTCCAAGGACTGATAGGGACCATGTCTCCTTATGAGCATGATGCCGACGCAATGCCGCTGGAACTAGCCGCTCCATAGTCAGACAAGGACAGTCGCTTGGTTGCCGCAGGAAAAGCCGCTTCGTCACGTTTATCAGTTCGAAAGAACTGCTAGGGACCATGTCTCCAAAAGAGCATGATGCCGACGCAACGCCGCTGAAAAGCCGCTTGCGTCACTATATGGAAGTGTTGCTCTGAGTATTCCGAGTATAGATGTGAGGTATCGTGTGAGTAATGACTGATCAAATACCTACTACGCTAGCGTATGGGTTACTCACGATTTAATAATAATAATATACTTTGCATCCCTCTATTATTACTAGCTTTCTAAAACCACTTTCAATCTATGTTCATAACTATGAATTCCTAAGTTTTATTTAACATTTCTTTCAATCCTTTCCTTGGTCTATTGATGAGACAAGGCATCGGACTTCTTCATATTCGGAATTCATTTAATCTATATAGGTGGAAGGGTGTCCAGTCTGGAGACGAGCCCTACAGAACAGCACGGCGGAGGGGTGCTGTTCTCCCCCGCAAGGGGGACCTACCCCATTTTCCTGACAGTTCCACATAATTAGGAAAATCGAAAATTTTATCAGCCTAGGGTAATTTAGGAACAGTCACATGAGGATCCTCCGACCAGACGGGTGTTGTGTCTGGCGGGCAATTGCCCAATGATTGATATTGGGAAATTGTATCTATGCTAATTGCACGGTAAACTCTGCTTGCGAGATGCAGGATTTGCGTGACGTCAGTATGACGCGTTGTTCGCATGTGGCGTTGTAGATACCTAGCTACAGGACTCAAACTCAAACGCAAACTCAAATCATTTATTCCAATTAAACCATTTACAGGCACTTTTGAATTGTCAAAATTAAATAGTCGGTCAGTTAGTCAGAAAGTTGAAGCTAGTTGCCCATTCCAAAACGTAGATCTCTATGGAGAAGAACGGGCAAGAAACTCCAAGGAAATGATATTATTACAAATTCCTGGGTACATTATTCTTATTGCTTCATTATTCATATGTGAGAACAATATAAACAAGAAAAAAATTAAAAATAACTGGTGGCACGTGTGACTCGGCCCTAAAGGAATTTACAGTTCGGCCGTCGGATCTTGGCGGGTCTGAAGTTAGGCTCCCGCAATTTTAGCGCTTGATAACTCGTAAAAAAATAAATGGTTTAAACAAATAAATGTAATTTGCAGTTCTTATTGCTGTTAAAAACTGTTATTGGCATTTATTTCATCACTCTCATAACTTACATAACTCATAATTTATACGTGATAGATAATGTTAAAACTAAAAATATTGTCCGTTTGCACTTTCACTAATTTTCACGCACTTTCTTATTCTAATAGGTAAATAAATCTATTTTAAGGTTATTCTGCTGCCAAAAGCCGGCTTCTGAGCCTGAAGCCGAAGCGGTGCACCAGAAGAGATCCAGCACCATGGGCAGCATGTCATCGTCATCCGTGACAACAGACGGCTCCCAGACCAGCTCCAGCTCCCAGAGGTCCGAAGCGGTGCACCAGAAGAGATCCAGCACCATGGGCAGCATGTCATCGTCATCCGTGACAACAGACGGCTCCCAGACCAGCTCCAGCTCCCAGAGGTCCGCCAGGATATCGCCAGCAGCGCCGCCACCATCTCCAGCGTCAGAGGCGCAGCAGCCATGTGCCTGCAGAGCCTGTGAAGGCGGGCACATAGTTAATTATTTTATATCATAATGTGTTTAGTTCTAATGTAGTACTTAGTTCTTTTTAAGTTTTATTTTTATTTATTTTTTAAGTATACATTTTTAAAAATGCTTTTATGTCGTTTCATTATTAGAGAAGCGTTCAGATGGGGATTTTTTCGGAATTTTTTCCGAATACCGTTAACGGTATTCGGAAAAAATTCCCACAATAACAACGGAATAAGGTGCAATTCCGTTGTCATTACTCCGTTTGATAAAATACCGTTCACGGTAACAAACAATACGCCTAAAAGCAACATCTGGCAGCCGTAAAAATAATGTGTTTTGAATTTTCAATTAATCCTTTTTGCAATTTAATAGACAAAGAAACACTAAAAATTACTTTGATGACACATACTTAGGCAAAAGAGTTTTTGTCAGTCTTTTTTTACCAATCTATATCTTTACAAATCTATACAAATAAATAAAATTCAAGTGTATGTTCGTAATGTCAAAATAACAGCTTTTTACTAAATACTTATGAAAATATTTACAGTACTCAGATATAACTAAAAACCATTTTTTTTCTGTTGTGTTTTTTTTTTGTGTTTGTTCCGGCTAATCTCCGAAACGGCTAGACTGGTTTTTAGGGAACTTTCACTGGCACATAGCTGATATTACATGCGATACGTGTAATGATATTACAAGAGCAACTTAGGTTAAGAATCATGGCTCTGTGCAAAAAAATTTAAACCCATGAAAACCAATATATATATATATATATTTTTTCACGCTTGAACCGCTGCACAGATTTCGATAAAATTTAGCAAAGAGATCGATGGCATCCTGGATAAGGACATAGGCTACCGTTTGTCCCGCTAGCCCGTACCCGTGGGATAATTTCCAATACGCGCACGGCACGCGGGCGAAGTCGCGGGCAGAAGCTGGTAATTTAATATTATGCGTCATAATTTTATAGGTAACAATAAAAAAATAGACTGTGTATATTTCCAATTAAATTCTCGTAGTTTTTACAATGAAGTCCGACGACCCTGGTTACTTATCTCCTTTGGCGAGCGTACACACAATGATACAGTAGAGGATCGCTAAACTTAGCTTTTTTTCGGAGGTATAAATACTCAATCAATGTGCCTGGCTTTTTCCCAACTATGTTTACCTCGGAATGCAGCCTTACCGAATACCAGTATTTAACAAGGAGCGATAGCCTATCTGACCTCCACAACTCAGTTTCTGGGTAACACGATACCCCTTGGTAAGACTGGTTGTCAGACTTTCGGGCCTCTGACGACCCGTAACGACTGTGAAAGATCTACGAATGACAGCCGAGACCAACGGCTTAACATGCTTTGTCCCGATATGTAAGAGATGGTCTCCCATCCATGAACCGACCGCGGCAAGCGTAGTTTAACCTTATGTCGACTCGTGATGCTTTTATTATTCAGCCACGAGCCCTCTACTGGTAGGTATAGCTACTATACGTTAATTTTACCCGACTTCGGAAAACCCAAAGGAGTGTTATGATTTTATGTATGTTAATTTGTTCTCTCATTACTCTTAAACTACTAATTTTCTAAAACTTGATTTGCCACTGCATTAGATATAAGAAAAAGCGCACTAGTTCGCGGAGACGGCCATTTGCCTAATACAAGGTCATTTTGAACATGACGCGTGGACACAGACACGTCCCCTTGCCACTTCTCCTGTTTTTTACATTTCTATTGCCACTGCAGTTGTGTTACTTTTCAGCACGATTTCCTTACAGACTTATTCCTTCAGATTGCCACGAAATAACTCAAATTCTCATACGTTTTAAACTCGATTGCCAATAAAAACAAAATTACAGAAATAATCATAGGCGTCACGTCTGGGTAGGCCGCTCCCGACTGCTATTTACATATGAAACGAATCAAAATTTACGAAATACGCATCGATTGTGTGACATAGACGTGGCTGATGGCTCTATTGTGAATACTGTGCACAGATTGGGAAATATAGGCTCGAAATATGATGGAAAATAGAAAGAAAGAAAGAAAGAAAAAGTATTTATTGCGACTCGTACAGAAAGATCATAAAACTAAACTAAACACAATAAAAAATAAAACAAATTATATAAAAAAAGTAACAAAACCAAATTATATAAAAAAAGTAATAAAAAGAAAAATGAAACAAGCAGTCCTGTACGAGGCCAAAAGGCTCCTATCTCAGCATAATGCTACGACATTTAAAAAAAAATCAAGTTCAAGTTCAGTTTTTTAATATCATGATTAAATTTCAAAGATTCATCATCATCACAGCCGAAAGACGTCCACTGCTGGACATAGGCCTGGGACCAAGCGCCTCCACTTTGACCGGTTCTGTGCTTCTCGCATCCAACTGGTTCCTGCAACCTTCACAAGGTCGTTGGTCCACCTTGTGGGAGGCCTTCCTACGCTACGTCTTCCGGTACGCGGTCGCCACTCCAGAACCTTTCAGCCCCATCGGCCATCTGTTCTGCGAGCAATGTGGCCTGCCCACTGCCACTAAAGTTTGGCAATTCTTCGGGCGATGTCGGTTACCTTGGTTCTCCTGTTGATCTCTTCATGTCTGATTATAGCCCCCAAAGATATATCTTGGGGTTAATTTCACCAAACTTTTTTGCCTAGAATACGTTTTAGGAATTTCTTAGTAACCTTCCGGAGTCTGGGTTCGTTCGTACTTCATTAATGTTAATATGCTCGAGTACTATTACATGGGATTACTGAAATGCAGGTGTACTGGGAGCTTACCACCAGCTCTTACAGCAGGGCAGAAATTGAACTGCACAGCTTTTTTGTTCTATGACTAAGTACAAAAAAGCAGTGCAGTTCAACTTCTGCTCTGCTATAAGAGCAGTGGTGTGCATTGGTTTTCAGAATAAGTAGGCAGGAATTTAATTTCGTCGTCTTAAATTGAATGAGTATAGACCAATGACAATGTGCGAATAGTACGGGAGCCGAGTAGGCCGTCTGGCGACTGCCTACTGCTGCGCGTGTTTGTATGAAGATTTTTTTTTTGTAAGGTATGATAATTTAGTGAATTTCCTAATTGTATTCCTATTCCTTTACACACACTAAAATGTAATTGACAGGATTATGGTGATTTTTCGAGGTAGGCACTGCCTAAATGCCTTTATGCAATGCACGCCACTGAATAAGAGTTGGTGGTAAGCCCCTGTACAGCTCTGCCTTCCTCTTCGGGGATTACAGGCGTGATGTTATGTTGTGTCTACTTCCACTGATGAGCCAGTACCTAATCTGCAGACTAATTTTGAAACATGTGATTGTGTAACAGTCACACGCAATCAGATCATTCATTCATTTTGGTGGTCCAACAGTGTTTATTGCGACTAAATTAACCGTTCAGCGGGGTAATTCCCTAATACACTATCAGTAGCAATGGGTTTAATTTTGACAGTTCAACAACATTCATTGCGTTATTTACGTTGTTGAGCAGACACATTTTTCGAACACATGAAGCAATGGATTAGCTATATCCTTCAAAATGATTCAGATTGAGATTGATAGTATCTTACGCAATTAGGGTACAGTTTTTTCAATGATTTGTATATCAAAATTAAAATTATGCTGAGAATCAGCAATTTTTGAACGTCAAAATTATATCAGAAATACCCCCAAAACGGCCTTCACCACTTCCTAGTGCTTTAGCCAGGATAAAGAAGTAGCGCAAAAAAACTCTAAGGGCAGTGTAAAGTGGACATATTCCTTAAAAACGGTGAGCGTGAAAACTTAGGCGAAGTGATCTCGAACGGATGCAGCTGAATACCAGTATTTTACATGGAGCGACTGCCTATCTGACCTCCACAACCCAGTTACTGGGTAATACGATACCCCTTGGTAAGACTGGTGGTCAGATTTTCGGGCTTCTGACGACCCGTAACGACTGTCAAAGATCCACGAATGAGAGCCGGGACCACCGACTTAACTTGCTTTCCGAAGCACGGAGGGTTCTTGGTATGTAAAGATGGTCACCCATCTACCGACCAACAGCGGCAAGCGTAGCTTTACCTGATCGATCGACCCGTGCGGTTGTTATTACTTAGCCACAAGCCCCTCTCTCTATTTACGCTAGGAGGGTAAACAAGAAAATGAGAAAACGATACTTAACTTCTTAGGCTATGCTTAATATTGTACTTATTTCCAGCTGTGTCATGGGCTGTTAATTAAATAACTAATCAAGTAACCAAGCCGACAAATTATGGGATAATTCCCTTCCCGATTTTCATTATGTCTGCCTATGAAAGTTGTTTCATATTTCCGAAGATTCAATCTTCGTTTTCCTTTGTTAGAATTTATATTTTTTTCTTTCTAAGTTCATAAATAATCCTATTGATTGATATTTCATGATATACTCATTCATTAGCATTTTATATATTTACTCTTTTTTTTAAATCCTATTGATTGATATTTCATGAAATACTCATTCATAAGGATTTTATTTATTTATTAAAACTAGCCCCTTTATTCATAAACGTTGCTTAAAGTTAAGCACTGATTAGCGACTGTTTAACCATACATTTTTGACGTTTAAACGTTACTTAACTTTAGTCATCGTTTATGAATAAACCCCTTTATGCACAAGTAAAATTCTGTACATAGGCGGCATTTTCTACCAGTCAACCTTAGGGTAAGGCAGACACAAAAGGTGCAACATTCGGGATAAATCTCAATAGAAAATGACTATAAAATAAAAGAATAAATACTAATACATAGATAGATACATACATATAAACAAAATGTGAACTGTCTGAAAAAAAAAATATCGGTAGAGGAGAAAACGAATCCAGCAAATCAATTTTATGAACTAAGAGGTTAGTATTGAAATCATATTTTGTTCAACATACAAGCTGCCGAACGATTCTATAAAAATCTCACCGTGAAAAGTTAGGTGAAGTGAGCAAGAGAGTGAGCTGTCAATAGTATTAGTTGGAATGACAGCTCACTCCACGCTCACTTCAGCTTCACCTAAGTTTTCACGGTGAGATGGTTACAGAATCGCACTGCTGACACTGACCTGCAAATTGGAAAAAACGTAAGAAAATTTGAATTTCGTGGTCTACCCCGGCGTTTACCCTTAACTAAAAAGTCATAAGTTAATTTCATTTATAAAATAAATGAATGTTGAAAGTCTTTCGTTTTAATCAAGATGCTACAGTTCAGTAAATTTGACATGAAAAGGGTCTGAAAGATATAAATTGACCGTCTTTAGAACCTCCCAGATTTGATCAGTATTCAATTTGGTACCGAGTGAATTCTTTAAAATTTTCTATTCATCCTAAAACGTTACATTTAAGGTATTTATCGTACTTTTCTGTCCTCTCTGTCTCTTTCCCCTTTTATGTCCAAATTAAATAATTTAGTTCAACATAATCTAAGTGATAAGGTTTTAATTAGCAAAGATTGCGTATTATTATGTTGACGTTCCATGTAGAGTAGGTATTTTGATTTTCTGTATTGAAAAATGAACTTTTGTAAAAAAAATTAAAACCTGTGATTGCTCTAGGAGACTCTATATTGTATTCTCTAATTAGTATTATGCATATTTAAGTTAACCAAGCAAATATTCCTGTTTATAATTTTAGTATGTAATCAAATTTTATTTAACATAAATCATCTGTTGACGGCACATTTAAGCTAAACTGACTTTAAATTGAGTTTATCAAGATAAAAATATATCGGGGTCCTCCGGGACGGGTGTCTCGAGGATCGGGATACCCAAGAATATAACTTTCATCCATGTTATAGGTAACTCTGTCTGTCTGTGACTTTTCCCGCCGGATTTGGATTCAGATGTACACAAAAATAACAATACCTGGGCTAGGACATAGTCATCATCATCTGCCCCGCCTTTTCCCAACTATGTTGGGGTCGGCTTCCAGTCTTACCGGATGCAGCTGAATACCAGTATTTCACATGAATCGACTGACTATCAGACCAACACAACCCAGTTACTGTGTAATACGATACCCCTTGAAGACTGGTTGTCAGACTTTCGGGCTACTGACGACCCGTAACGACTGTGAAAGATCCACGAATGACAGCCGGGACTAACGGCTTAACGTGCTTTCCGAGGTACGGAGGGGTCTCGGTACGTTAAGATGGTCATCCATCCACTGACCAACCGCGGCCCGTGCGGCTGTTATTACTTAGCCACAAGCCCCTCTGCAGTATACCTAAGGTTATGCATTTCAAAAGGAATCCTGAGTAAAGCAGAAAGGGAAATGCTGTAACGTTAAAATGAAATATAGTTGCGTTTGGCTAGTATTTGTTAAGGTATATTCAAACTAGTGTTGTTTTGTGGAACTACTCGTATCAGGGTGGTCTTTACCTGGGGGTGCTTGGCACCCGGGCGCATGGTCTTAGGAGGCGCACGCCGAACAGGTCATCACTCATTACACAAGCGGGTGGAATTTTTCGAGGCGGTGACGGGTGGTTACTGCGCTGGAGCAGTGCGGTTATAATGTGTGATGACCTGGAAACTGGAGAGCGGGCTGCTCGCTTGAAGCTTCATCTTTTTTACTGACCAACCCTTGACAATTCAAAAGTGCCTGTAATTGGTTTAGTTGAAATAAATAGTTTGAGTTTGAAGTGCGCGGTCGCCGCGATGTGTGATGGCTCACTTAAAATGCTAATGGAACACAAAAATGAAGTTTTTTGCACACCTTGGCGCCCAATATGGTTAAGATGGCCTTGACTCGTAACTACAGGAGGTATAGAGGTCGGAACAGAGAAGTTTGGGAAGGGAGAGGAGAGGCCCTTTATTCCTGCCTGGCATACCTGAGAATTCCACCATAAATAGTTTACTAGGTATGTTATTGTTTCAGCAAGTTATCCATCTCAATACAAAATGCCTTGTTACTCGAATAAGTACAGATTGTTGGTTTGTATGAACGCACTAATCTCTGGCAGTAACAAACAGATTTGAAATATTCTTTTTGCATTTGATATTTCTGAGGCAGGCTATAGGCTTTTTAACATCACGTTACAACGCTTAGGAGCCGTGCATAAAGTAAAAACGTCAGAAAAGCTAAGCGAAAACGGAGTATCTAATAGAGTGGGCGGGCAATGCGGTGCCACGGGGTGGGAATAAGAAATTTTACGCGGACGAAGTAGCGAGCCTAAGCTAGATATTATTATAAACCTTTATTTCAGCATACAGTACAGTAGTGTAAGTTTAGTATCCAATAAATAATATTGGTGCTAGGTAAAGTCTGGAGCATTGTTGCCATCGCGGAAAGAACCTGGGGGTCCTGGGGGTCTACTCCGAAGTGCAAAGTGCGAATGTTCGGATCGGACCGACACAAGGCCGAACCGAATATTATTGAAAAATGCGAAAAAGTTCGGATCGGCTCAGTTGGGTCGGGACCATAGTCAATATTCGAAAGAGTGTAGGAGTGTAGGATCGGGACCGACCGAATCAAATAGTAACTTCGTAGAAGGAAACGGCCGAACATTCGGCCGATAGCACTTCGGAGTAGACCCCCAGGTTGAGGCTAGCACGGGAGCATAGGGATTGGCACAAGAAAAGAGAAGCTTATGCTCAACAATGGGCGAAGTCGGGCTGTGGATGATGATGAATGTCTGGAGCCGGACTTCACTTTATCCACAGAGTATGTATATTCAAATTTAATTTATGTATCAAATTGACGTTATTTCAAGTTAAACAAATATCAACTTTATTTTTATGGGAATTAAGTTGATTTCAGTGCGACTAGCACTGATAAAATTATAAAAATGTTTGAAATTGTAGCGTAAACTGAACTTTATTGTGTAGGATTTAAAGTTATTTTTCCATAAACTCATATTTGTTTACATTTTTGGCGAATATATCGCGATATTAGATTAGTACGTACTCGTAGAGGTGTAACGTCCAACCCAGTGACGCAACGCAGGACTATCCTACCTACCGAACAACGTGCTCAGAATGCTGTGGGTACTAGCCCACATTCTGCGCAGGATAAAAGATTATCCGCGCAATTTCTTCCCCATTCTTCTCCCTAAGAACCTATTACGACTAACCGACCCCTTGCCAATTTAAAAGTGCCTGTAATTGGTTTACCTATTTGAAATTAATAGTTTGAGTTTTGATCGATGCACAGCTTCCGAACGATGGCATGAAAGCCATCAGTCCTCAACTCGGCAAACATCTCCGAAGCCCTACACATGAGCCTCATTACATGAGTTATTCCATTCCATTTTCTATTTTATTAAGTACCTGTTACTTTTTGATAGCCCTACACTATCCTCCCATACCAATTAACACTGTAATTTGAAAACATTGTAAAAGCCAATTATTTTTTAAAGAGTAACCACGGAGTTTCTTGCCGGCTCTTCTCCATAGGGGACGACTAATTGGAACCGTGCACCTAGCTTCTGATGTTGCATAAGTTTCATGTATTTTGATTTGTTATTTCCATTATTTCAAAAGATTGCATGCAGCGAAGATGAGAATGTTGAGCTGGATGTGTGGGGTGACGAGAATGGATAAAGTAAGAAATGAGTATATAAGAAGAAGTTCAAAGGAAATCGTTTGGCTTGGTATGGGCATGTGATGAGAAGGGACGAAACGCATGCGACTAAAAGAGTGATGAATATATATGTTGATGGATGGAGAGGGAGGGGAAGGCCGAAGAAAAGATGCATGGATTGTGTCAGGAATGATATGAAAGAGAAGGGAGTGAATGATAGCGTGACGGAGACAGGGGAGAAAGGAAGAAGAAAACGTGTTGCGCCGACCCCAACTAGCATGGAATAAGGGCGGGAAGATGATAATGATTTTTTATTTCAATATGGGCATGCAGTCAGCCTTGCACCCTAATTGCGTAACACTTTCAATCACAAACTAAATAATTTTGAAAGATATTGCAAATCCATCGCTTCATATGTTCGAAAAATGTGTTTGCTCAAGAGCGTAAATAACGCAATGAATGTTGTTGAACTGTCAAAATGAAAACCGTTACGCAATTACCCCGCTGCTTCCAACATTATACACGAGTTATTCTCGTAGACACAAGTAGACAAGATGAGCGATATATATATGCGATGTGATATATGCGAGTAATGTTTAAAACCCATTAGCCATTTGTCCATAGCTGATGGACATAGCAGCCAGCAGGTACAGTGCGTCGTTAGTCAGGTCAGGTGTATATGGCCGACGTAATACAATTGTGTCGTTTTTGGCGCGAAATTAATCGACTATGGCTTGCACGCGACTACACACAATAGTTAGGCAGGGCGCACACGAGCGTTTGCAGCGAGAGGTTTTAGGCAAGTATGGACAGTATAAACGTTTCTTAAAAAAGTTTCTTGCGCTTTTGAAACAGTGTCGTGACGGTCAAAATATTACACTTTTTTCGATCTAGCTCTCAAGTGTGCAGAGTTTGACATGCGATAAAAAACATCGTTAAAAAAAAGTAATATGTACATTGATGCCACTAAAATCATCCTTCTCTGTCTTCTTTGAATAACTTACCAGCACAATCGTATACACTTTAGATTATTTAATCGTACCAGATTTAAAACAAAAGTTTCGATCAGTGAAAGTACATCCTACAAACTGTAACAAACATAAATGTTTGTTCAGAAAACACTTCAAACGGAAAACAGCTGACGGAGCACAAAGTGTTCATTAAATTGAATGAATGCAACGAAGAAAATGTCGCCTTGCAGAAACAGTTCCGGCTTCGCAACATTGAATTACGTCCAAAATTGTAGTCGACTGAATAAAGTGTTTTAATGTCCATGTTCCCCTGTTGGAATTAAAATTAGTGTTCAAGTTGGCAAGCTAACCCTGGCAATCGTCAGGGAAGGTATTAAAACTTAAAACAATTTCCAGACAAGGTAATTTATCAGAAATTTGGAGTTTTTGTAGCTTTAAATCATTAGCAAGAAGTGCCTATTAAATACTTATTTTTGATGCATTCGCCAACCTGCTAACTCACCAAGGGATAACAGTGATTATATTTTATTAGCTGTTGTCGCGACTTCGTCCGCGATCCAGGATAAAAAGTAGCCTATGTTCTTATCCAAGTCATGGTCATCTGAATCGAAATCCGTTCAGCTGTTTTAGCGTGAGAGCGTAACAAACAAACTCACTATCGCATTTATAAGGATAGTTAGGATTTAAAATCCTGATCTTTCATCAGGCGAAAAGTTATAGGGTGCCATCAGACGGTGGTCGAACGACGTGACGTTTCCGGTCGACTCAGAATGTGGTAAGTAGCCCATACTTCACGTTTTAAACTACTTATGCCATAGATGTCAAAATATCGTGGATTAACTGCGGTTTGGTAGCAGCCTTACATTTACTTCCAACATAGAAACCGGCTGATGCCATCACGTGAACGCCGGCTGTCGCTGAAAATCAGTCGTAGCATTATGCTGAGCGATGGCCGTTTTACGTGGATGTGACGCATATTTTCCCCCAACTGGTTCTTTTTTTCGCAAATAAACGTATTTTGTTTCTTTTTTCTTTAAATTTAATTAAAAATTAAATGAAATAAAACTTTTTTTTTTAACCTTGCCCCACAATAGTAATCTCTCCTGTACCGTGGGTGCATTTACAAACATTTAAACTCACATACACAAACAGCCAGACCCGGAACAACTACGTGTAGGTTATAGAAATATTTGTTCCGTGTGGGAATCGAACCCGAGACACGCAGCGCAGCAGTCAATCGCTTAACCACTGCGCCAACCGTGCCGTCGTATTTTACCTATTAAATGAAAAAATCGGCCTATGCAATCGCTGTGTGCGCCCCTTCCTTACCTACGTAGTGGCGTTGATTAAGGAAGTCATTACTGGTGCGCACAGACAATACTAACAATGGCTTGCCGCGAATAAATGACGGCCAGTCAGTTTACTTCTCTCTAATGTTGTTGAATTAAAGTCTGGATGACCTGAAGACTTTGTTGGCTTTCGGGATGTGTTTCTCAACTGAGATATTAGCCATAGTGGACAATTTTCCAGAAATGCCTTGATAAGGCATTTCTGGAAAATTATTAGTTAAACCCGAAACACATAATTCTAAGTCATCATCCGTGTACTATGGCGGGATGAGCTGGACAATCCGACCCTTTTTTTTTTTTTTTTTGGTTGGGAAGTCATCAAATAACCTCTCCCGCTCTGCGCTGAGCGGAAGGGCGTGTCAGACTTTTACTGACTAAAACCCACCCGTGTTCCTTCAGTTGCCTGTGGTGCCAGGGGCCACGGTATCTCTTTCGAACAACCCGAGGCCCCGGCAGACTACCCGACCCTTGCTCGTTGAAGTGCCAGCCCGCGCCGTAGCTGAGCCTGTAGCACGTCCGTTCTAATGCCGTTCTCAGTCTGCATACGAAGATTCAATCAAATATATATCAAATAGTTTAGTGACTAACACACGGTTTCTGATTTGAGAAAAGTAGCAAATCTCAACTGATTATTCTCAAATACATACAAAGACATCACAACCAAATAGCACTATAAGATACCCGGGTATCTTATAGTACTCTTTGGTTTGACGAAACTCGATTTTAAAAACGCAAAAAGTTAAGCGCATACTTATATATTTGAGAATAATCAATTGAGATTTGCTACTTTTCTCAAATCAGAAACCGGGTGTGAAGCTAGTCAAAGATGGGCAAATCTCATAGTCGGCCCATCACTACTATTTAGTTTGTTTGATTTAATGTTGATGCTAGGAGTGATTTGATAATTCCAAAATAATCTTATGCATTAGTATTGCCAGTGTTTTCAATTATTGTCGTATTGTTGTGTCCACGTTGAATATTAGAATAGATATGTATGTATACAGGGTGGCAGGGACATCGACGCGCAAACTGTAACCATGGCTTCAGCACATGAGTTTAGACCCCATAGCGTCGAAATTTTTCGTCGGTTATCAAAAAAAAAATCTTCTATTTCATAGAAAAGTGCAATACCTACGCGATCAAAACGTATGGAACAGCAATATTTTTTTTTTAATAACCGACGAAAAATTTCGACGCTGTGGGGTCTAAGCTCATGTGCTGAATCCATTGTTACAGTTTGCGCGTCGATGTCCCTGCCACCCTGTATAGTTGGTGTACTTAGTGTATCAATTAAACAGTTTGTTTGGGCTGAACTAAACAAATATCGATGTTGAGATACTCATTATTGACTAGGGAGGCCTGTAGAGAACATAATATTCCAGAGAGAGAAAGCGTCCAAACTTCATCTATTTACTATACTAATGGTAAAGCTGAAGGGTTTCTTTGTTTGTTTAAACGCGCTAATCTCTAGAAATGCTAGTCGGATTTGAAAAAAATCTTATTGTATCTGATAGTCCAATTCTTGAGGAAGGCTATGAGCTATTTTAAAAATGCATAAATATGTAAGCTGTCAAGCCTATAGAGGCATGAGGAACAGGGTGTAAAGTTCACTCATCCTCCATTGAAAAGGGAGGATCCTCCAACCAGACGGGTGTTGTGTCTGGCAGGCAGTTGCCCAACGATTGATATTGGGAAATTGTATCTACGAGTAAGCTAATTGCACGGTTAAACTCTGCTTGCGAGTTGCAGGATTTGCGTGACGTCAGTATGACGCGTTGTTCGCATGTGGCGTTGTATATAGATACCGCTAAACGCCCTTTATGTCTGGAGGTTTTTATTTGTGTAGTAAGTTTTTAATTTACATTTTAATTTTAATTAATTATTTTTTAGCTTGAGTACGTATAGTTTTTATTATATTTGTTGGTTATTGGCGTGGCTAGCTGACATATGGCAAATAATTTAATTGAATGTTCTGGTCTTGTAATGTTAATTACCGAACCTATGTACCTAGTATTGTATACAATCAAGTATTTTTTAACTGTACAGACAGTTGTGCTGCTGGGGAGTTTGTTGTGCCACTTCTTCTTCCCAGCGATAGCGCTAGGAAATGGTAAAGGGCGGGCGTTTTTTGGGGACTGTCTTTTGTCATTTTGACGTTCAAAAAGTGCTGACTTTCAGCCTAATTTAAGAAAGAACGAAAAATATTTTATTCTGCACAAACAAAACACACAATAAAAAAAAAACAAATAATTTGAATAAATGAGTTTTGATTTTGATTTAACATCACGCTAGGATCCCTATGAGCCGAGCAAAAGCTAACAACGTCAGAAAGAACGCTAAGCGAAACCGAAGTTTACGAAGAACCGAGCGCAGGCAGGCGATGCGATACGACGCGTTCACGCGGACGAAGTCGCGGGCAGAAGCAAGTCAAAATCATGTAGGTAAGTACATTTTATGTATACTGCCTAGAAGACCTTGAAAGAAACTTTGAATACCGTCCCTAAATTGGCTCAATAACCGTAAATGTGCCACGATATTTTGTAAAGCTATTACTACAGAACAGCCAGGGTACAACAAATATCTTGTTTCCTTTGTAACTATTAAATGGTATTGTATATCAGCATTAGGGCTTGAAACAATATTGGTTTAGGGTGAAATGTACCAGAGTTATTAGGGTTAATTGCATAATTTGATACCGTTTTAATTTGTTTGACGATGCTGAATTTAGGTCATTAATCATAATTAATTAATCATTTGAAAGCTTTAGCAGATAACGTTATCTGTTGAGCTTTTAAATTATTAATTCATTCATTTAAATTTCAAATGATTCAATAAAAAATAATTGATCAACTTTGACCTTTCATTCATTGATTAATTTTGACCTATTTGTTGACCTTTGCTAATAATTGATTGAATAATTAAATGAATTTTCTCTGAAACAGAAAAAGAAAGATCAAAATGGAGATCACTTAAAAGAAATATCTACAGAACATAACTGGCTATGCAAAGAAATTCTATCGTTTATCCACAAAGACCTTCCTTTTCAACGGTTTTAATAAAAATCGTAATAAAGGTACCTACTAAGTAACGAAGGCGACTTCCTTTCCGAACGGTTAAGAAAAGGGATCACAAAAACAAAATCTTATGAATATATTGAGAAGCTTTACGGCGCTTGAGCAGTTAACACGTTTTTAAGTGAAAATGAGCGAAAAACAGCTTTTTAACATAATTTATAAATGCGTCCCTACTTAGCGGTGAACTTCGACCACGAAAGTGCGACTACGAAAACCAGAACGCTGCCTAATACTTACTTAGTTAAGTTATTAAAAACATTAGACTCTTTCTGGCACTTTTTCAAACTTGTCCCAGAAGAAAAGACTAGTTTTAAAATAAAAAAATAAACGTCAATTTCTGCTGAATGTTACAAACGTAAAATGTTTCAGCGAAAATTGGCAAAACAATATTAAGTCCTCTGTTAAAAGTCTGTCTCTGTTTAAAGCCAGCGTGAAAATGTTGGAATGTTTTATTTGTAACTCATTAAACGTTAGACATTAAACAATTGTTAACTCAATTAATTATATAGGCTTTTTGCCGTCAAACATTGAAATAAAATTAAAATTGCTTGTGTTGTGTCATATTAGCGGAGTTTTTCCAAAGCCTCTCCTACAGTACGGATACGAGTTGCATCTTAATACCAGTAATGTAGTCATAATTTACGATGTCCATTTTTCGTAGTTCAGCAGAAAGTCCATATTATTTTTTTATACTAATAACTAATACTTATAAGGAAGTTCATCAGTTCAGTTATTTGAATAGTGCATAAAAAAATAAAGTAATGTTTACCCAACCTGAAAATAGTCTGTTACTCTTCAATCTTGTATGCCAACATAAAATACAAACTTACAAAAAAAAACACAAATATGGTCGAAAACCCTTCGACTGTCCTTTGTAATTTCTTATGGAAGGCAGAAACTCGTATGACAGGAACTCAGAAATACGGCGAAGTTAGTCAATAAAGGATGAATATTATTCTAGAATTCCTATAGTGAAATATGAATATAAAACCTAGCCTTGTTGTTTCTGAACGACTCGCGCGTCCGCTATAATAGTGTATTTCTCAACGAACTTTCCGCTGTCAGCGCTAAACAACGAGTCTTTTGTTTTTTCATAAATTCCATTATTGTAACCGTTTCTAACAAACTATACCCCATCCATTAGGTAAACCGTTTTTTGACAGATGGAACTAGTGATTGCAGCAACACACAATACATTGATTGATACACGTACGGTATTGTAATGTCTGTAAGAAGCCATAAAATAAGATAATTCAATTAGATATAGGCGGTTTATTGTTTTTGACGGCACGGTTGGCGCAGTGGTTAAGCGATTGACTGCTGCGCTGCGTGTCGCGGGTTCGATTCCCGCACGGAACAAATATTTGTATGACCTACATGTATTTGTTCCGAGTCTGGGTGTTTTTCTATCTATAATATGTATGTATTTACAAAAAAAAAAAATGTATATAAGTAGTTTATCAGCCATCTTGTTACCATAACACAAGCATTAGGTTGCTTAGCTTGGGACAAATGGTGCTGTGTGAAATGTCCAGGGATATTATATTATTATTATTATTATATATTTATTTTATCACGCATTTTAAAGTTAGCTTATCTTCTTCTTTTAGCTTAGCTTGTACCTGTTATCTGGAATATGTACGTTCTAAGACAGCTGCCAAAAAATGGTTAACCTAATGGACAGGGTATAGTTTGTAAATACTTTAAATCTTATTGTTTCATTACATTAGGTTATTTAACATATTCCCAGTGAAGCACCTGCAGACTAACTTCGCAGTTTGGACACCAAAATAATAAATTGGATTGTCCTGGCCATAGATTACCTAACAGTTGGCACTTGTATAGCCTGTCTGGATCCAAATATAGACATCTAGGTAGACATGCAATGTCATTGATATTTGTAATAGCACTTCTGACCTATAGAATACTAATGAAGGCTATTAGTATAAAACACATTGTACGATAACCACGTGCTAATGCTATTTGTCACCAAACGTGTGGAACGACTAAACCAGGACAGATTGATGAAGACCATCCAGTTGCAACATTGTTCTAAAAAATCTACGTGATACGTAGATTTTGCGAAAAAAAAATTGCTCTGATTTATGTTTGACATCTCGCAGTTCAACCTATGAGGAGGTCGTCTGCTTAACCGGGCTTGCATATGGATGCCTCAATAAATTAAGGCCTCCGGCCAGGGCTTAAAAGACTTAAAAACTAAGCGACTACACGCTAAGGGCACCCCCTGTGGGGTAGGTACTGACCTCGGCTTAGGGCATCGCTGGGAGAGGGCAGCAAGGGACAGGCTGGATTGGGATGAAAAAAAATTGCTTTACGAGTGCCTTCATATATCTGGCGTTGGTTAGCGTTACGTATAAGTGGTTTTATCGAAATAAACCAAGATTGTGCAGCGCATGCGTTCACTAATACATGGTGCGAGCGAGTAAGGACTTAATTATTCACTCACGCTTGTACTTACACCCATTGACGTATGTCAATTATGTCGGTCAACGAATAGCCCGATGACATCGTTTTCGAGCTTCACATATGTATATTCGAGCGGCGCGGGCGGAAGAGTTCTCATTTGACCCATTTACCACCAAAACCACGCACGCCTGCACTCTGACTCTGACTGACTTTAGGAGTGCATACATTTTGCTTATAGGTATACCTTAAATATGTATTATTTTCTATCGTGCTACCCGTGAGAACCTGTAATTAGCTGTATGTCTCATACAATTGTAATCCTTCTGTTATAGCTGTTGGTTCTCCTATAAATAAATAAATATACGCCTACGTCGAAGCCGAGGACTGGATGCCTTTAAAGCCCTAAAAACAGCCTCTCGCTATGTGCTTACGCAACAATTAATTAAGACCATCAATCCATCCTCAAGACTGATTATGGCAATCATGATTTATCATACTAGGCACAAAACCAGTGCGCTATGAAAATCCATTATAACTAGGTTTTACTGATATTAATTAAGGAGGATGCGCTGTCAGGTTGTCTGTTGATCAAAATATGATAAGTGACTGTATCTACTCGTATCTATACTGATATTATAAAGAGGTAATTTTTTTTAAGTATGTAGGGGGTTATCTCCGGCCAGTCGGATTTGAAAAATATTTTTACATTTGATAGCCCCATTCTTGAGGAAGGCTATTAAATATCACGCTACGACCCTTAGGAGCCGAGCAAAAGAAAAAAAAAGGCAGAAAGAATGATAAGCAAAAACGTAGTAGTAGCACGGGCGAGAACCAGGGATGCGACGCAATGAGTATTGGGGCCCAAAATTTCACGCGGATGTAGTCGCGCGCAGAAGTTAGTATGTACATAAAAAACATAAAAAAATAACACAAAAACGTAATCATAACCATAACAATAACATAACATCATAATAATCATCGTCATCATATCGTAATCATTACAATCAACAAAACAGCATTCAAAGCTAGAATTGGCCTTAAATGACAATGATGTCATAACAAAATAATACGGTAGGGTAATTTAATCTTAGAGAGTTGTATTGATGATTAAGAAATAAGAATAAGAAATAAATTCATACTCAAAGCATTTATTTCAAATAATTATGCATTGATTTATTTGAAATAAATGCTTTGAGTATGAATTTGTGGGCAAGAAACTCCACGGACACTCTAAAATTGTTACAAAATATTGGTTGCATCATTCCTGTTAAAATTATACAATACTAGCTGCACCCCGCGGTTTCACCCGCATAGGTTTCGATCCCGTGGGAATATCGGGATAAAAAGTATCCTGTGTTTATCCTGGTTAACTGGTAAACTATCTGTGTGCCAAATTTCACCTAAATCCGTTCAGTAGATTTTGTGTAAAAGAGTAACACACACATCCATCCATCCATCCTCACACACTTTCGCGTTTATAATATTAGTAGGAAATAGGACTAAGACATTGAATTTACACAATGTGTGCACGACAGCAACACAGAAGATATGATGACGGCAATGTCCTAGTTTTAAGATAAATTATGTTTTTATTACCTGACCTAATTTAAGTCCTAGATATGATAATTTAAGTCCTAGTCTTATAAATAAAAGCATGTAGAATACTTGTAAACTAATAATATATTAGCTATACTTACTCTCAGCACCCATACATAATGTAAACTTTGAAATAAATAGATGTTATCACGACGACGGCTGAAATAGAATGGTAGCTCCGAGTCCGTGCGCGTAGGTAATATATATAAGTTTGTCGTTTAAGGAAAACCGACCAGGCCGCGGACTCGGAGCGTTATACGTACCTATAACCTATGTAAAAGATTGTGCAATGATTATAGTATATTAGATTAAGTAGTAATAGAGCCAAATGCATAGTAAATGTACAGAATTTAATAAAATGGAGAACTGAGACTCAACTTACCCAATCACAGCACAGAACGACCTTAGACGCGAGTTTGCCGACAAAAATGATCGTGCAAAGCAAAAGGACCGCTGGCCAGTCTAAATTCAGCGTGTATATAAGGAGACACGCCGTCCCACACTTCAATCAGTAGAAATCAGTCGAACATAGTCGTTACTATGCCCGTCAGGCAACCGAAATATTGGGCAAATTAAGTCTCCGTCTCATCTTTAACTTGTAAACAGCAGTTTTAATTGATATCCCAATACGAAGAACCCCTCTCTTGGTTTCCCCGACGAACCACTGCATCAACAGGGTAAGAATCACCACCGTCCTGAACCAGTGAAACCTCGGCAAAAACAGCAGCACACAACTCCTACAGTCCACTCGCTGCACATTCTGGTCCTTCGAAAGCCGAATCCTCAAGATCCAGCAGGATGGTGGTGACTCGCAGCTGCAGTGGAGACTCCAAGAGAGAACAGGCCCAACAAGAACCGTCAGCGACCGCCGAACCAGGCACCACCGAGCCAGCACCGGAGACCGGCGCGAAACCGGCCGCTGAAACGGACACAGGCAGCGGATCTACGGAGACTAACGACACCGACATCACGCAGACAACGACTACGACCACGACGGAAAACACGCGTGAGACGAAGACTACTGGTTCACATGGTACGCTCAAGCCTGGCGACACCAGGTCACGCCGCTCTACAGCATCAAAGAAGAAGCGCCTCACGGAGCTCGAAGCTAAAGAACGGCTGGCTGAAATGAAAGTGAAGCAAGCGCAGGCAGAGCGAGAGCTGCAAGAGATACAACTGCAGCGCATCAGGGCCGAAGCCGACTCGAGTGAGGCAGACGAAGACATGGTGGACGACCTCGCCTCCGTAAGGATTGGAACGTGGCTAGCGCGACCGGCGCTGCCACCCGGAGATGAGGCTCGACCGCCGCCACACCACGACAGCGGCGGGAGGATCGGCAGGGACGCAGCGAAGGACACCGGCGCCGAGACAGGCGCTCAACCGCTGCGGGGCGACAGCCACGAAGAAAGTGTACGTAACCAAGTGAGTGCGAAAAGAAATGAGGGCAATATCGCGAGTGATAAAGTGTTACACGGGAATGCAGTGAATGATAAAGTGATAGACGTGGGGACGCTCGCCGCGGCTCTAGCACAAGCCGCACGCAGTTCAAGAGAGCCCCCCAAGTACATCCAGCAGCTGCCAATCTTTGATGGCAAACCCGGTGAGTGGATAGCTTTTAAGGCCGCGTATTGTGACTCACAAATGTATTTTTCCTGTATAGAAAATGTTGCTAGAATTAGGATCAGCCTCAGAGGCGCCGCAAAGGAAGCTGTAGGTTGCTTATTGTTTAGCCAATCTGACCCTCAGATCATTATAGACGCGCTTGAAAGACGTTTCGGTAGGCCCGAGGCCTTGATCATAGCAGAGTTAGACAAAATAAAATTATTGCCTAAGTTAAATGATAACCCTAGGGACATATGTGTATTCGCTAGTCGTGTAGCAAACACGGTGGGTACAGTAGAAGCATTAAAAAGAATACAGTATTTACATAGCCCTGAAATATCGCGTTGTATAGTAGAAAAATTAACGCCGATATTAAAACATAAATGGTACGATTATGCAGCAAATAAAAAGAGTGAAGATATTCCCGAGCTAAAGCGCTTATCTATGTTTATGAATGAAGAGGCAGATAAGTGTGGCGCGTACGCGCAGCCGGAACGAGGCAACGATGACGCTAACGGAATACGACAACGGCGCCGAGTAGAGCGCACGTTCAATGTAAACAAAGAAACGTCAAACGATCAATGCCCCGCGTGTAAGCATCAGGATCATAAGTTACCAGACTGCTACAAATATAAACAGTTAGACATAGACGCGCGATGGGACATAGCTAAAAAATCCAACATGTGTTTTAGATGTCTACGAAACAAACATAGAAGATTCATGTGTAAAGCGCCTCCGTGTGATATAAAGGACTGTAATATGAAACATCACAAACTATTACATAAAGAACGCAAATTAGAGGCGACGCATAACAATGTGGCGACGCCGACACCCGTTATCACTAACGAAGCCGTTACGTCAACACGGGAAACAGTATCAGCAACATCACCTCAAAATTCCCGCGCGTATTTAAAAATAGTACCTGTCACGTTGAGCGGACCACACACAAGCGTAGACACTTATGCTTTATTGGATGATGGTAGTACAGTCACCTTGATAGATGCATCAGTAGCAGATGCCCTAGGCGCAGATGGGCCAATCAAACCTATGTGGATACAAGGTATAGGCACAGAAGTCAAGCATGAGCAAAGCCGAACCGTGAATTTCCACATACAAGGCAAGCACTATAGCGAGCCACAGAAGATAGAAGCGGCGCGCACTATAGATAAGCTGAAAATTATGACGCAAACTGTACATACCAATGATATAAAAAATTGTAAACATCTGCACGACATTCAAGACGCCCTTATCTACGAACGCGCGCAACCGAAAATCCTAATAGGCCAAGATAACTGGCATCTATTGGTGGCTACGGAAACGCGAACAGGTGCGCGTAATCAACCGGTGGCGTCATACACCAAACTAGGATGGGTACTGCACGGATGTCAAAACTCCATAAACAAAATTATAGCTACATTTTGCGGAAACATAAAAATGAAAGAAAAGTTAGACCCCATTGAGGAAAGCATGAGGAATTTTTTCAAATTAGAATCACTAGGCATAGAACCTAGGACACCTAGGGAGGACCCGCATCAAAGGGCCCTAGATATCCTTAAACAAAAGAGTCGACGACTACCCGATGGCAGCTTTGAAACCGGACTACTGTGGAAACAAGAGAAACCTAAAATACCTAATAATTACCTAGGCACCCTAAAACGGCTAGAAAATTTAGAACGGCGCCTAGACAAAGATAGCGACCTCAAGAATCAATACTTGCAACGCCTAGATAACCTTTTAAAATCAGGATACGCAGAAAAGGCGCCCGATACCTCCACAGTAAACAAAACATGGTATCTACCCCACTTCCCGGTAGTCAATCCGGCCAAGCCACATAAGCCACCACGACTTGTACACGATGCGGCGGCGAAGACAGCAGGTCTATGCCTAAACGACCTGCTTCTATCGGGACCTGACTTACTGCAATCGTTGCCCGGTATTTTGATGCGTTTCCGGCAAGATAAAATAGCTGTGTCAGCAGACATCAAGGAAATGTTTATGAGAATCAAAATAAGGGAAGAGGATCGCGATGCATTAAGATTTTTATGGCGCGGCGACCTACGAAATGGACCGCCAGATGAATACCGCATGACATCCGTTATCTTCGGGGCGACGTCATCCCCATGCACAGCATTGTACATCAAGGACCGCAACGCGAGCGACTTTGCTGACAAATACCCGGACGCGGCGTCAGCAATAGTAAATAATCATTACATGGACGATTATCTGCAGAGCTTTGCCAGCATAGAAGAAGCAAAGAGGATAACCACGCAAGTGGATTATATCCACAAGAAGGCCAACTTTGTTTTGTGTGGTTGGACATCGAACGATAGAAATGTGTTAAAAAACGACGTCGCACCTCAACAGAATATAAAAATATTAGGCGGCGACGACACCGAAAAGGCCTTAGGTATACGATGGGACACAAAAAAGGATTGTTTCATATTTAAAATCAACAAAAACAAAACACCCATTGTATTGTTAAACAACACACGCCCACCCACCAAACGGGAGGCGCTCAGTATAATAATGTCTGTATTCGATCCATTAGGAATTATATCACCTATCACCATACCGGCAAAAAGGATACTTCAACACACATGGAAGTATAAAACAGAGTGGGACAAACCACTACCCGAAGAGCTGCAACCGAAATGGAAAGACTGGATGGAATCACTAAGTACCATAGAAACGCTGCTGATCCCACGTTGCTACGATTACGGTGACGTCACAGCCAGAGAAGTACATACATTCGTAGACGCGAGCGAGGAAGCCTACGCCGCGGCGGTGTATTGGCGCACAGAAAGATCAGACGGCAGCGTACAAGTGACCCTGGCAGCAGCCAAGAGCAGGGTAGCCCCACTGAAACCGGTATCAATACCTAGGCTAGAGCTGCAAGCCGCGCTACTAGGAGCGCGCCTGACTCAGACGGTCATTCAAGAACATAACTACAAGGTGAGCGACATAACATATTGGAGCGATTCCACCACCGCTCTAGCCTGGATACAAGCCGAACCACGCACATTTAAAACCTTCGTGGCGCATCGTATAGCAGAAATCGAGGAACTCACAAAGAAAAACGAATGGCGATGGCTACCCTCGAAGCTCAACGTAGCAGACGACGCGACACGCGGCACCCCGGAGCATTTTAACTCGGAACACAGATGGTTCAACGGCCCCGATTTCCTTAGAAAAAACAAGGATGAATGGCCACAAAACAAAAAGGTCATTAACCCCACAAACACGGGAGAGGAACGGGTCAGATGTCACGTAATCCACAACGTAAAAATGAACGATCACCTGCCTAATATTACACGTTTTTCCAAATGGACACGGCTGATAAGAACGACCGCACGAGTACTTCAGTTCATTGACCTGTGTAGACTGAACAAACACATAGTCGAATATAAACGTACACAAAAAAATGCGTTAAAGGATCCAACGTGGGAAAAAGGAAACAAAAATAAACCCAATAAAACTGTTACGCAAAAAACTACTGCCGGTAAAATAATAAACTACATACCTATACCCGCTATCTATAGCCTACGCGCCGAGGAACAATGGATCAAGAGCGCACAAGCCGAGAGCTTTACAAAAGAAATTGCCGCCATAAAAGAAAACAAAGCGGCGCCGGCGTCCGGCGACAGCCCGTTATTCACCTTGAGTACATACCTAGACAACGCAGGTGTTTTACGTTTGCGCGGGCGAATCACAGCGGCACAAGACGTAAACGAAGACATAAAAAACCCTATCATACTCGAGGGTAAGCACAGGTATACGAAGCTATACATAGCACATGTGCATGAAAGCTTACATCATGGTGGCACCGAGATAACGGTAAATGAGCTAAGACAGCGTGTTTGGATAACAAGATTACGTCCATCAGTAAAAAATGTTTTAAAAAGTTGTTTATACTGTAGAATAAAGAAGGCAAAACCAGCCAATCCCTCCACAGGAAACCTACCGTACCCCCGTTTAGCTCATCACGTACGACCTTTTACTTTCACGGGTTTAGATTATTTCGGGCCTATATCTGTCACGGTAGGTAGACATAAAGAAAAAAGGTACGGAGCCTTATTTACGTGCTTAACTTGTAGGGCTATACATATAGAAATAGTAAACTCACTTAGTGCTGATTCAGCTATCGCCGCTCTCAGGCGATTTATAGGTAGAAGAGGTTGTCCTAAGGAAATATGGAGCGACAACGCTACCTGCTTCAAGGCGGCTGATAGGGAGCTAGGGGAAAGCGCCTTAAGCGCTTTAGGTTGTGAGTCCAATGCGCGGTCCATAAGCTGGAGATACATACCTCCCGCGTCGCCATTCATGGGCGGAGCCTGGGAGAGGATGGTGAGAGCAGTCAAGGAAGCACTGCACGTCACAATGAAGGAGGTTCACCCGTCAGACGAAACCCTCGCTACGCTACTAGTGGAAGTCGAGAATACGGTGAACTCTAGGCCACTCACACACGTCAACGTGGCACCAGACGAACCTGAAGCCCTGACGCCGAATCATATATTAATCGGCCCTAACTCACACGTACCACCGCCGGGTAATTTCACCGAAGCAGACGTCACAGCACGACAACAATGGCGGCGCGCCCAGGCCCTCGCAGACATCTTCTGGCGCCGATGGGTACGCGAATACCTACCGCTCCTACAAAACCGGCGGGAGCCCTACAGCAGCGGTGTTCTACCCAAGGTCGGAGATATCGTCGTGATCTGCGACCCCAATCTTCCACGTAACACTTGGCCAAAGGGGAGGGTGACAAAGATAATGCCAGGCGCAGACGGTGAAGTACGTGTCGTGGACGTGATGACCAAAGGGCATGTGCTCCGAAGACCAACGAAGCGGATTGTCGTGCTACCCACTGAGTCGCCTGATTGCGACGGCGGGAGAAATGTGCACGACAGCAACACAGAAGATATGATGACGGCAATGTCCTAGTTTTAAGATAAATTATGTTTTTATTACCTGACCTAATTTAAGTCCTAGATATGATAATTTAAGTCCTAGTCTTATAAATAAAAGCATGTAGAATACTTGTAAACTAATAATATATTAGCTATACTTACTCTCAGCACCCATACATAATGTAAACTTTGAAATAAATAGATGTTATCACGACGACGGCTGAAATAGAATGGTAGCTCCGAGTCCGTGCGCGTAGGTAATATATATAAGTTTGTCGTTTAAGGAAAACCGACCAGGCCGCGGACTCGGAGCGTTATACGTACCTATAACCTATGTAAAAGATTGTGCAATGATTATAGTATATTAGATTAAGTAGTAATAGAGCCAAATGCATAGTAAATGTACAGAATTTAATAAAATGGAGAACTGAGACTCAACTTACCCAATCACAGCACAGAACGACCTTAGACGCGAGTTTGCCGACAAAAATGATCGTGCAAAGCAAAAGGACCGCTGGCCAGTCTAAATTCAGCGTGTATATAAGGAGACACGCCGTCCCACACTTCAATCAGTAGAAATCAGTCGAACATAGTCGTTACTATGCCCGTCAGGCAACCGAAATATTGGGCAAATTAAGTCTCCGTCTCATCTTTAACTTGTAAACAGCAGTTTTAATTGATATCCCAATACGAAGAACCCCTCTCTTGGTTTCCCCGACGAACCACTGCATCAACAGGGTAAGAATCACCACCGTCCTGAACCAGTGAAACCTCGGCAAAAACAGCAGCACACAACTCCTACAGTCCACTCGCTGCACACAATGCAAAGGTAGTTGTTTCAATGTTCAGCAAGAATGTGAGTCCATATTTAGAGTTTAAAAATTAGTCTCAACTCCTAATACTACCCAGTGGCACGCTCATCTAGGGATGCAAATCTGCCAGCTACAAGAAAAGTCCATCTCGCTGTGAGTGACGGCTGACGTGACCACGTTTTCAATGACCGCCGCCCTCGTTGCGGCCAGGGTCGAGGGGGTAAAGATATTCAGGGTTGTGGTACAGCGATACACACTTTTACTTTATGGTTTTGAAAACAAATTGTATTCACTATTATACATGAAAATATTGTGAGAAAAGTTTTGAGTATGAATCTGGATGGCTAATACAGGTGTAGGGGAAGACCGAAGTGACTGTACAAAATTTGCTTAAAAAAAAGTATAGTCCGAAACACCACTCAAAAATATTAATAATAATGAAATTCCTGTCTCGGCCGGATCGGGCGAGACTCAGCGGCCGAGTCGCCTACTAAGCCACACGATGGATGGACTGTGTGAAAGATGTTGTTTTTTTTGGAAAAAAGAAAAACACTACAAAGTGAAAAATAACTTTAATTTCGGAAGCCGTCATTTTTCACTTTTTAGTTGTACCTACCCCACACAAATTGCTGTGTGAATATCAGTGACATGAAGTTAACAAACATCTATCCATCCATCCATCCTCAAAAACTTTCGCGTTTATATTATTAGTAGGATTAGCTTCTGAACCATTTTGACGTATAAACGTCTCTTAACTTTAAGCAACGTTTATAAATGACGTGTAGCGAAAAGAAAAGCAAAACTTTAAAGTCAAAGGTAATAATTAAATTAAAGAAAGGGAAGTAGAAATCAATTAAAGATTTATTTACAAGGTAAGGATGGAGATGGAATGGCAGTGGTGTGTATAATGTAGAGGTGGGGTGGGGGCCAACCAAAGCAAACCAAAAACGTCAGCCGACCTATCTACACATGGAACGACCACTTAAAACAGGACATGAAGTACTTCGACAAGGGAATTGGTCTTTGGATGGATACGGCGGAAGACAAAAACAAGATCAAGATTGCTGCTAGTGAGATACGCAAAAACCAGAAACGGATAGTAGCGACAACTCCGACAATGACATTGAAAACAGCAACATCTAACACAACATAACACAGCAGAGCAAGGGCATACAAAATAACCGAAAGAGCGATAGAACCCCGCCAAAAGATTCACGGGTGAAGATCAACCTGAAGCACCTGGCCGCGAAGTCTGTAAAAGATGCCCATCTATAGACAAATATCAGCCATCTCTCCACTAGTCCAATGCTTACTCTAGGATGCATATCCGGTAGGCTCTTAAATCCTATCCTTTCCTACAGCCACGTGTTCCCTGCAAAAACCGCGCCCCCGGTCTACTTCTTGATATGCAATGGTGGCTGTAGCAGCATGAACATAGAGGCTACAGGAGCTAGTGCGAATCTTGGGGTTCATTCGATTAATCGAGTCTGGTCAAACCACGGTGGGATCGGTGCAATTCATTCAGGGTAAGGATGGAGATGGAATGGCAGTGGTGTGGTGTGTATAATGTGGAGGTGGGACGATGCGCGATGAGGGTGACGATGCGCGATAGGTGGGTTGAGGAGACTGAGCTGGAGTTGCAGATGGAGCTGAAGAGGTAGACCGACGCGAGGCAGGTGCCGGTGACAGGTGCAGGTGAGGGCAGGTGCTGATGTGTGTGCGGCATTATTGAACATATCTTGTATTAAAAAAAAAGTTGTCTTAAGAATAGGGAGAGCCTTTGCCCAACAGTGTGACAATACATGCTAATCTAATATCGCGACATATTCGCCAAATATGTAAACAAAGAAGTTTATGGAAAAATAACTTTAATTCCTACACAATAGAGTTCAGTTTACGCTACAGCTTCAAATGTTTTTATAACTTTTTCAATAGTGCTAGTCACTCTAAAATCAACTTAATGATCATTTAAATAAAGTTGATGTTGGTTTAACTTGAAATAACGTCAATTTGAAACTTAAATACAATTATAATATAGGTAGTTAGATTAGATCTTGTCTTGAAATAATGTAACTTTCTAGTTGGTTCTGAAATTTGTACTAAGTTGTGACGATGTGTTTATTTTATGTATTTCATATTTTCGCTTACTTGCGTTTTCATTTATAAAGGTAGGTTGGTACGTGAAATGTGTCCCTACTAGATAATGGATGAAATAATTTTACTATACAAACAGCAAGGTCCCAAAAACTTAAACGTAAAAAAAATAGAAGGCGTAAACCTCTTGAAAAACAAACAATACCAAACTTACTTTTTTACTCACAACATATTTTGTTCTAAAACTTTTTAGGGTTCCGCTGTCATTGTGCCGGTTGTCGTATCAGCCAATGGCCGAAACCATCGTTCAACATCTATCGAGGCTCTCGTTAGGCGATTGGATCAAGGGCTCGCATTGTGAGGAGGTTCCTGTCTCTGGAGCCCTAACCACCAGTAGCTTAGATCCTGCTCCGACATCGGTGGATCAATATTTTGTTACCCAAAGGGTGCCAACGGGACCAAGGCTATCTGTTACAGAGCTGAATCTTTTGAACCATAATAGGTAGACAAAAGAAATGTTCGCAGAGTGTGTACCACTATAACAACAAATCATCATCAGTCGGCCTGGAATCACTCACTGCTGGGTATACCGGGTTATTGGAAAAACACCAACCAAACCAGAAATCGCGAAAAAAAAATCAGCTGGGACTGGGACAACTGATTTTTTTTTCGCGATTTCGTCCCATAGGTCCCGTTTGGTCCCATAGTAAAAGTTGTTCATAATGACGAGTAGAATGACCTCTTAAGAGGTTGTTGGTGTTTTTCCAATAACCCTGTATAGACCTCCCCTTTCTTCTACCATACTTCCAAGCGCGCTACAACAACAAATAATAAAAATAAAATCATCATCTCCCTAGCTTTTTCCCAACTATGTTGGGGTCGGCTTCCAGTATAACCAGACGCTGAGTACCAGTATTTTACATGGAGCGACTGCCTACCTGACCTCCACAACCCAGTTACTGGGAAATACGAAACCCCTTGGTAATACTGGTTGGCAGAATTTCGGTAACAACTGTCAAAGATC
This sequence comes from Apamea crenata, assembly GCA_949629185.1. Lineage (NCBI taxonomy): Eukaryota > Metazoa > Arthropoda > Insecta > Lepidoptera > Noctuidae > Apamea > Apamea crenata. Next base: position 5,807,239 of record OX451375.1, read on the forward strand.
CACGAATGACAGCCGGGACCAACGGCTTAACGTGCTTTCCGAGGCACGGAGGATGGATGGGTGACCCTTTTTACATACCAAGACTGGTATGTAAAAAGGGTCACCCATCCATGGACCAACCGCGGCAAGCGTAGCTTAACCTGATCGATCGACCCGTGCGGCTGTTATTACTTAGCCACAAGTCCCTTCAATCCAGTCCTTATAATAAAAATAAAATAAAGTTAAAAGTTAACAACTTAATGTTAGGATATAATTATGTAACAAGAAACTTACAAATGTAAAGAATGCTCGATCTTAATAATAGCAAGACAATATTACAAACTTTTAAGTAATATATAGTATACAATTATGTATTAAATACTCTACGGAACCTTTCGTGGTACTAGGCCGCTTTTTTACTGTACCTTAGAAAAAGTTCTAAAACCTAAATGTTGTCCCGAACTTGAACAAACAGTATCAAAATTTGATAACCCCTGTGTTTTATTTCACACGGGTTGTGAATAAAAATGCCTTGGAACAAATCAAATAACGTAGTTCCCGAAGAAAAGTCGACGAGATGACGAGTTTCTTCAAGAAGTGCTTTTCTAGAAAAAGTAAATCTGCTGGGGAGCAAGTTTCATCCAAGGTTAGTTGTGCTTATGAAGGAGATCCTAATTCATATTCGATCACAGGAGCTTCGTTTCACGCGGACGAAGTCGCGGGCAAATGCTAGTTCGTTATAATTTGGCGTTTCCCATTTGCACTCTACGCCTTTTTACAAGGCTTTTTGCCTGAAGACTTCGATCTATACCACTCTACGATACATTACGAGTACGTTGCTCTCAATGTAAGGTCCAGTTGAAAACCAGCGCATGACATTTTTGGAACGAAGTTCGGCCTGCGGTGGGAGTTGACTGGTAGAAATTGTCACGTAAGGAAAAAGCATTAAGCCTCCTTCATGTGACTTTCTCTCTCTCTCTTTATATTATATACGAAGTTCCTTACATAATACTCGCACGCACGAGTATCGCGTAAAGAAATTCGTTCATAACGGGGGTCCCCCGACCGCACACGTTCTATTAATTGGTTATTAGAATTAAGTATTTTTCAGTTTGTATTGTGTGTACCTATGTGCCGAATAGTGTGTTAAGCAAATAAGGGTCCAGGTTTAATTCTTACGCAATCACTCACTAAAGGGGATTAGGAACACATTCATACAGCCTTAGAAACAATTATTGGTTGAATAACAATAGTAAATCTTTATTGAAAAATCTTTTAAAATTAACCTCAAATGACCAATGAAAAATATCTTTAAGGTAATTTAAAATTAGAACTTCGGGTTTTAAGTATGCAAACGATTAAATCAAAGCACTCAATTTGTAAGTGGCATACAAATTGGCATTCACAGGCACGTTTTCCAGTCATTCATTCATTTGTTTACATTTTTGAAAGATACTTTGCGAACAGACTACAATCATATACCTTTTTATTTTCAGGTGTACGACACAGATATCTATGATGCAACGTTTGCTATTCCAAGAGCTATCCTCAGGCTGGTCGGTCTTCGCATCACCAGAAATGATTCCACTTATGTCAGGTAGGTACTGAAAAGGTTGTCTGCTAAAGTCGACCTTATGTAGTGCAGGCTGGCAAAAAATAACTCTGCAGTAGTTGCGTAACACACTATCAGCAGCAATTATGTGTGTTAATTTTGTGTTTCACGAACTGTGTCCAAATAAACTTTTTTCTTTCTTTCTTCCTTTCTTTCTATCAATGGATTTAATTTTTACAGTTCAGCAACATTCATTGCGTTATTTACATTGTTGAGAAGACAAATTTTTCGAACGTATGATGCAATGGATTAGCAATATCCTTCAAAATGATTCAGGATGTGACGCAATTAGGGTGCTGGTTGCATTCCACCAGTAAGCGCGTTCATGAGCTAACATTTTTTTGTATCAGATTTTTGTCGTTTAGTCCACTCTCGGCCCCTCGACCCCCAATCAATAATGTTTCCACTGGACCCCTAACTATTTGGAAGAAGGACTGATGTTAAGATGTTCGCTTGGAATAAACGCAGAAAATAATCGATGTATTAGCACATAATAGCCGACCCATTTGTGTCACGGTGGCCAATCTCAACGAAGATTAGCCAGGTACGCAGGAGATATTATAGTGCACAAATGGGTTACGTAAACACAGGTGCACTCTCTGTTCCTTTCCGGCAATCCGACACGACCGGGGAGAGATCAGGCGCAGGACCAACGGCTTTACGTGCTTTCTGAGGCACGGGGGTATTAAACCGAAAACTTCCAAACTCTAAGAACTACTGTTACTAAGAAATTCCTAATGGAAAACCCAATAACACTTTGTCCGACCTGGGAATGGAACCCAGGAACCCACGCTCAGCAGTCGTGCTTGCAACCACGAGACCAACGAGGCGGTTGATTTGGAGCTTGTACTTACGTTCTTTTGCACTTACGATAATTGTTATAAGTATATTTTCTTCATATACGATTGTGTCGTTCAAACAGAAACATCATCTGCCTAGCCTTTTCCCAACCATGTTGGGGTCGGCTTCCAGTCTAACCAGATGCAACTGAATACCAGGATTTTACATGGAGCGACTGCCTATCTGACCTTTTGACCAGCTACTGGGTTACAACCCAGTTACTGGGTAATACGATACCCCTTGGTAAGACTGCGGGTTGTCAGACTTTCTGGCCTCTGACTACCCGTAACGTCTGTCAAAGATCCACGAATGACAGTCGAGACCAACGGCTTAACGTGCTTTCCGAGGCATGGAGGGGTCTTGGTATGTAAAGATGGTCACCCATCCACGTACCAACCGCGGCAAGCGTAGCTTAACCTGGTCAATCGACCTGTGCAGCTGTTATTATTTAGCCACGGGCCCCTCGTTCAAACATAAACGTACCTATTAAAGTTGGTTTGATTTAAATGGCATGATTAATCTTCTCCCTCGAGGCTTTTTTATTAAAACTTTCAGTAGGACCTAACTAGATCAGTAGATTTGAGTTTTTAAGCTCGTTAGCCAGCTTTAGTTCAAAACTTTTTAAAGCATCATACTTCTAAAGTAGATCATTTTAAATGAAAGCCTCCATCCATACTAATATTATAAATGCGAAAGTAATTCGTTACCTTTTCACGTGTCGTCAAAAACCCGAATGTTTGACAACCAGTCATACTAAGTAGTCAACCAGTATAACCCAGTAACTGGGTTGTGGAGGTCAGATAAGTCGCTTCATGTTGTATTCAGCTGCATCCGGTTCGACTGGAAGCCGACCCCAACATGTTTGGGAACAGGCTAGACAGATCATCATCTGATGATGACCTTTATTAGTCGTACGTTCATTTAGGATCATTTGCAGCCTCCATGCAGCCGAAGCTGTAGAGGCCAAGAGCTATAGTAATCTATACAGGGTCAAATTAAATTAGCTAGCGAAACTCCGCGGACGTGATGGGTATCGATATTGACAAGATAAAACGAAAAAAAATTATTAAGTAATTGTTTCTTTTTTGTGGTCAACAACTGTAGTTACTTGAAATATATATCGACGCTCCCAAGCAATAACCCGGTAATCGAAAAATCAAAATTTTACAGGAGAAAAGATTTACTGATTTTATCAAATATCTTTTCAACAAGTGGGACTATTGAAGTCATTGATGTAAAAAAATACCTTTCATTTAATACATCATTGACTTCAATAGTCCCACTTGTTGAAAAGATATTTAATAAAATCAGTAAATCTTTTCTCCTGTAAAATTTTGATTTTTCGATTACCGGGTTATTGCTTGGGAGCGTCGATATAGTTTACACAGACGTGATTGATATCTTAACACGATAAAACAAAAACAAAAAATTGTTTTTTTTCAACTTCTCAATTAACTACACTAATGCTCATTGACCCCAGAAAAAAAACATAAAATCTCCGGTCCAATCCCATCACGTCTGCGGGAGCTTCGCTAGCTAATAAAAAAGTTTACATATTTGCACCTTCAAGAAGAAACATATGGTTTACGATAAAAATAGGCCTAAGGTAAAAGTAGAGTTGTATGTTAGAGTTGCGGCCAATACCTAAGCTAATAGGTATCAGCGCCCACCCTCGATAACAATTGTAGCCGATGATCAATAACATATAAAACATGTATTTTTTTGTTTTTTTATGAATAATTGCTCGACCGCTGTATATTACCTACATTACTTTATTTTTACTTAAGCTCATTAGGTATTAAGTGAACTGTATTGTTCTTTATGAGTAAAAAAATTCGTTAACCTGATTTTAATTACATGAATAATTTCCATAATCTAGATGAGTTTAAGTTGAATTTTATTGTCTAAAATTCCACTCATTAAATTCAATTAATTAATCATTAATTAGATTATTATACCTAAGTCAACATTCCAACTTAAGTGTGCAACACTTAACGCATTACTTTAAAAAGAGCCTTATTTCAGGTTATTATGGAACATATTCTACTGGTTCGAGTTCGGCAACCTGTTCGTGGTGACTTGGCTGGAGCTGATCAACATGGCGCAGACGGCCCGAGGCGGCTCCTTCCAGGATGCCGTCGAGATCTTCCGCATGATGCCTTGCGTTGGCTATCTGTTACTAGGTTCGTTTGGATTACATCATTACAGAATTATTTATCTTATCTTTTATCTTTATTATTTATTTTATTAAGACGACATAATAGCGTAAAGGTACAGACACCAGCACATCAAGCTACCCGAAACTGTCAATTTTTTCCAATAAACCTTGAACCTTAATGCTTTAGCGATAAAGTTGAAAATCGATCAAAGAAATTTGACAAATTGTTGTAGCTTGACGGGTCGCCTTTCGTCTGAATGAAGATGATAAGTAACTTTAGCTATTCTATTTGTTTCACAACGATTCCGCTACGGGCCTCATTTAAATCCAATCCTAATCCATCCAAAACTGTGCCTTGTGAGATGAAGATTTAACGAAGAACGTTTTCATCCTTTAAAAGCACACTGTTGGATTTTCAACTTTCAGCGCTAAGTCGAGGGGGATTCATCAGTGAATTTTTAATTAGGCATTCTTTAAGTGTCGCGTATTGTTAATAAAAACTGGCATTAGTCATATAAATTGACCACCTATCTTTATGCAGCAATGGCCAAATCCTACAAGATAGTGTACCACCGCTCCGTTTACGAGAACCTGGTGAGCGAACTGCGCAGCATGTGGCCGAGAGGAGAGGTGTCTGATGAGGAGCATCAGATCGTCAGCACCGCGCTGAGGCACCTGAACTATGTCATACAAGGTATGTATCATTAGGGCAGCGGAGAACTATAGACAAGCATTACTTGGAACAGGACATGAGGAGAAAGAAAGAAACCGTACCAGCTGTCATTCGTGGATCTTTGACAGTCAGAAGCCCGAAAGTCTGACAACCAGTCTTACCAAGGGTCCAAGGGGTATCTTATTATTAGCCAGTAACTTTGTTGTAGAGGTCCTGGACCTATAATATAATGATGCTCTATTAGACCAACTGAAGTTTGAATACAATAAAAGTCACAAATCGCATAAAAACGTTTCCCATATGTTTTGTAGCAAAAGCAAAAATCACGATACACTGGCCGCTAATCCACCCTGTACGTACCTACCAAGTCTCCAACAAAGTAAATTACTCCAATATAAACTTAAACCTCATTAGAAACAGTCTAATTCTACTAATATAGTTACAAAAGACTGATACCAAAAACCAGCACCCCGATTGCGTAACACACTATCAATCTTAATCTGAATCATTTTGAAGGCTATTGCTCATCCATTACTTCTTATGTTAGAAAAATGTGTCTGCTCAACAACGTAAATAACGCAATGAATGCTGTTGAACTGTTAAAACTGATTACGTTATACCTATTGTAGTTGCTGATATTACGGGGACAATAGTTATTTGTTATACAAGAGTGCAAAGTTGCTTTTTAACCGCCTGTTCAATTTTGATGACAAAATTAGAATCCTGAGCGTTAGCGAGGGAATCAAAAGAGCACGAGGTGAAAAATCTTTGCACTCGAGTGCAACACGTAACTTTTCATTCCACCTCAGCGAGGAAATCACTAAATGCAAAAAAAAAAACGTTTACAATCACAAGATAGGTACACTTTTATTTCAGTTTAGGTATTAATTACTACATTATGACAGGTAAGTATTACAGAATAATCTTTAAATTATAACAAAATAATACTAAGGTATAATTAAGAAAATTGCAAATTGAAAAAAGAACACCAAGAAGGTTCCGAGTCTGAGTTTTTAACAAATTAAAAAAAAGTTGTATGATATATTCGGCACCATAGAGGTAGCAGTAAATAGGTTTAATGTTTTTTTTTAATTCACAAACTTAGTGCACACGATGTTCTAAATTCAATTTACTTTATCCTCTAGAGAATAAAAACGGCTTTTCCACTCAGATATTGAAGATTAAAAATACTCTTTCCGAGATGGTGGGATGAAAAAACCTTTACACTACTACTTTAGCTATCCAATAACAGAACCTACATTAAATTCGTATTAATTAGTCCTTACCGCTAACTCTAATTAACTGAAGACCATCTAGGACAGCACCTGTCTATTACTTGCGTGGATAAACCTAATAAACATAACTTCATTCTTTTCAGAAGTCTTCGAATAGGTATTTACTAATGTACGTACATAGATGATGTCCAATTGTTTTTTATTTGGCTCCTTCTTTGAGCAAAGAGGGCCCTTTAAATAGTGAGTTTTTATGTTTAAACTAGCAGCGCCCCGCGGTTTCACCCGCATAAATTTCGATCCCGTGGGAATAAAGGGATAAAAAGTATCTTCTGCTGTGTTATTCCTGGTTATAAACTATTCGTGTGCCAAAATTTCGTTCAAATCCGTGCTGGAGTTTTTGTGTGAAAGAGTAACAAACTTCCATCCATCCATCCTCATAAAGTTTCGCGTTTATATAATACTAGCAGCGCCCCACGGTTTTACCCGCATAAGTTTCGATCCCGGGATAAAAAGATATGAAAAAAGAATGTAAAAGATATGTGTTATTCTGATGTAGGTATAATAAGCTATATTACTGCAAAGTTTCATCAGAATCCGTTCATTAGTTTTTGCGTGAAAGAGTAACAAACATCCATCCATCCATCCTCACATACTTTTGCGTTTATAATATTAGTAGGATAGTAGGATTATTAGTAGGAAAAGCATAATTCATTCAAGCCGTTAGCGGTCAGCCCTGTCACCACCTTGCTAACCAGCTAATATTTTTACAAACATGAGCTTTTAACATCTTGGGCTCGTTTTGTTAAGTATGGCCTCTTTAAGGGAAAGTGAGCTTTGACAAATCATACATACCTATCTTAAGAAAATTCAAAACATCCAGCTCGTTCGCGTTGACGTCCCGTTGACGTGGCGGTGTAAGAACAGCCTTAATATAATTATGTATCGCTACTTCGGCACCTTCATCTCGTTCTCGTTGACGTCCCGTCGACGTGGTGGTGGAACTGCCTAAAACTTTTGCTAAAATAACGCTTTTGCCTAGAATCCCTAACAAAATAATGTATTTCTATTTTTATCTGAATCCCTCCACTCGTTAAAGAAACTTTTTATCCCGAAAGCAATTTGCGTATGTCTCCAAAATCAAAATCAAAATCAAAAGTCATTTATTCAAATTAGGCTGAGAATCAGCACTTTTTGAACGTCAAAATTACAAAAGACAGTCCCCCAAAAACGCCCGCCCTTCACCTCTCCTAGGATCAAAACCATTTGTTTCAGGAAAAATCATTTGTATGTACTGTTTCGTAGAAAAGTGCAATACTTAACTTATGCAGTCAGAATGTAGTAGCAATTTTTTTTAGTTATCCTACGATAAATTTCAACGCAGCAGGGGTAAGAATCGTATAATCCATGAAATATGAAACGGTTTGAATGAGTTTGGTGAGTGATTATCAGTGGTCCAGGCCCTCTCAATCAATCAACTCAGCCTATCGCAGTCCATTGCTGGACATAGGCCTCTCCCAGGCTGCGCCACAACACCCAGTCCTCCGCCTTCCGCATCCAGTCTGTCCCAGCCACCTTCTTTAGGTCGTCCGTCCATCTAGCTGGGGGGCGTCTCACACTACGCTTGTCTAGGCCCCCTGGTAAAGATTGATTCTTTTTGATTTCGATAGTACTTAAAATAAATTCGCTACTTAACCCTTTTCAAAATTCCAGGCTACTACTGGTGCAACAACGCTCTCCTGGTGATCTTCCTCTCGCCGCCGTTCGTGGAGATCTTGAAGATAGCGATGGGCTATGAGGTGCCTCTCATCCTACCGTTCTTCTACTGGTTTCCCTTCGACCCCTTCCAGAGGGGGTACTATGAGGTTATATTGGCTGCACAGACGTGGCATGGTAAGTGAATCTATCTATCTATATACTAATAAGAGTGAAGAGTCTGTTTCTGTGTTTAAACGCGCTAATCTCTGGAAATACCGGTCGGAATTAAAAAAATATTTTAATTTAATTTTGCATTTGATAGCCCAACTCTCGAAGAATGCTATATAACAACACTCTAAGACCCTTGGGACCCGAGCGAAAAGAAAAAAAAGACAGAAATAACGCTAAGTGAAAACGAAGTAGTACAGAGCACATCAAGCTGCTACAATCTGTCAAATTTATTTAATAGATTTTCAACTTTATCGCTAAAGCATTAAGGTTCAAGGTTGATTAGAAAAAATTGACAGTTTTGGGTAGCTTGACCTGCTGGCGTCTGTACCTAATACCGCGGGCAGGCTATGCGATGCGACAGGATGGGTGGTTGTTCCCCCGACCGGTCGGGGAGCAAGAAATTTCAAGCGGTTGAAGTCGCGAGCAGCCGATCGGTTCTGTAAAAATCTCACTCCACGCTCACTTCACCTAAGTTTTCACGGTGAGATGGTTACAGAATCGCACTGCAGCAGTGCGATTCTGTAACTATCACACCGTGCACGTGACGGTGAGATTTTTACAGAATCAATGCTGACGACACGACGGATATAGCATGATTTACCATTTATCAGCGAAAATAAACGCCGTATTAGGTAATTATTTTTATTATCCCAGTTTAATGCACATGGCCGATCAAACTGGCGTACGACAAAAATGGCAATGGCACCATGGAAGCTAGACCTGAAAATGTTCATTATGATCAACCAGATTAGTAGTGGTGGTAGGTATTACTTAATTGTAATTTATCTAACAACTTAAATTGTCCGTATAGGTATTCAAATCACAACTGACATTCTTTGACAGTTTCATGAATGTTTTGGTTTGGAAAATGTAGGTAATGTCATGTAATTTAACCATTAAATTCCCTGACTGTAACCTTCCAGTTATTAGAGCAACGTTTTCCTACTTTTTTCTCGATACAATTGAATGGCTGCTATAAACTGTATTCTGCCAGTTTATTACACACGTCAGACACGTATCTGTGAGAAAGTTTCCGGAAAATGATATTAAGTAACCTTTCCCCTTTTTCCTTCGGAAAGTAGGTCAGCTTATCATCCGGTGTATGTACAGACGCCAGCAGGTCAAGCTACCCGAATCTGTCAAATTTTCCCAATCAACCTTGAACCTTAATGCTATAACGATAAAGTTGAAAATCTATTAAAGAATTTTGACAGATTGTAGTAGATTGATGTGCTGGCGTCTGTACAGTCACGAGCACCAATATGTCAACACTTGGGAACTTTCAATTGCGATTTTTTCGTGAAATAACGAATGCAACGTTGAAATACGACACATTACTTAAACCTATGGGTCCAAAAATGCTATGTTCGTGACAACATAAAATTTCATTAAAAAATAAAGGAGTAAATCGCTTTTAAATAAAGCCGACATAGAGTGTGCAGTACCAAATCAATTGATACAGTCTATTCACAATCACAGTCATTTTTCCTCAGATTTTGCAACACTGTCAATTTAACAGTGATCTTTAATCTCGTAACAATAAGGTTGCCGCAACTGTCAAGTCTGTCAAAAAATCAGTGATCTTTACTGTTGTTGTAATAAGGTTGCTGTTGGGTTGCAGCTGTTAGAGGTAAAATAACTGAAACTGTAGTAAGTACCTGTGTATCGAAGTGTGGGAACGGGTTTGGAATAAAAGAAAGAAAGAAAGAAACAAGTAAACATGCGTCACATTCACGCAAAACGGCCATCGCTCAGCAGGAAAACAACTAGGTATAGTTGTCGCGTGGCAATAGCGGTAATCGCCCTTTCCTTTGTGGCGACATCTACATCGCCACATGTGAACTACGCATCACACTGACGTCACGCAAGGAACGCAAACAATATGTATGTTTTTTCGTAATTGGAACATGTTGAAGACCATGAGAGATATTGATTCTGGACGTTAACGGATTTTATTTCAGTTTTATAAATTAAAAATGCTAGAAAATGTAGGTGGGTCATTGGCCGCTATTGCCATGATAAAACGCAACAAATATAGGCACTTTTTGTGAGAAAAATATTTATTTCTTTCAGCAATGAATGTGTCAATTTGACAAACAATATTGATCTCCCTAATTGTACCTAATTGGTAAAAACACGTAAATACAAAACTATTCTTAACGTCTAACATGATAGTCACAGTCACAGCAAAACTACCTAACAAAGTCTAAAATAAAACATATTTTTTAATCACGATTCGTCTCCATCGCCGTCGTTGAAATAAACCAAAGTGTCCATGTTAAGTTGGTCCATTTTCGCGTAAAACATGACTTCTCCTATTAATTTCTCTGCCAAACATCGCTGTAACTTCGGCAGCTCTTTAAGCTGGGAACTAATTGACTTCCCAAATGTGTCTGCGGAAGATTCTTCCCCTGATGTTAAAATGGATTTAGCCGAATCTATCAATTCTATCTGCCTTTTAACCAACTGGTCTGCATTGAATTTTGATATTTTCCTGGGTCTTTTGCGTTTAGGTTCCACGACGTTACAACGACGACGATTCAGGTTTTTCATACTTCTCATCATCTCTTAGTCACTCCCTTTCTTTTCTAACCATATCATCTTTCACACAGTCCATACATCAATTATTTGATCTTCCTGTACTCTTATAGCCATCTCTCCTGCAGGGTAATTGAGTGACACACTATCAATAGTAATTTGACAGCTCAACGACATTCATTGCGTTATTTACGTTGTCGAGCAGACAAATTTTTCTAACATACGAAGCAATGGATTAGTAATATCCTTCAAAATTATTCAGGTTCTGATTACGCAATTTGGGTGCTGTTATTCTTTCTTAATTTTCAGGACTCATAACGATCTGGTTCATGTTGTGCGGGGACCTGTTGTTCTGCATATTCCTGAGCCACATCACGACGCAGTTCGACCTGCTGGCGGTCAGGATACGAAGACTCGTCTATGTGCCTGCCGACAAGCAACTTGTTGATACCTACCCGCTAGGTAAGTTAGTAGGCGGTATTATTAATTAAAAAAATAAATCTTGCTCTTTAACCTTGTGGGCGCAAGCACAACTGAGCAACCGCCTTAGTTTCAATTCTCAGATCGACCAAAGTTATATTGGGGTTTCGTGCTAACGGTTTTAACAAACTCGCGGAGGTTGCATGTACCGCCGCGAGTTTGTTAAAAAGTGATTGGTATAAAAGACGAGACAAACATTTATAAAGATTTTAGTTTAGAAGAGATTAGGCTGACAGGAAAAGTGTAAAAATATAAAATCCTACTAATATTATAAACGTGAAAGTTTGTATGGATGGATGGATGTTTGTTACTCTTTCACGCAAAATCTACTGAACGGATTTGGATGAAATTTGGCAGACACATGGTTTATAACCAGGATTAACATATAAGATACTTTTTATCCCGATATTCCGACGGGATCGAAACTTATGCGGGTGAAACCGCGGGGCGCAGCTAGTACGTAATATATTTTATAGGAATAATTATTGAACATTACGAGATAGACCGTAGTTTGATTATATACCCCCTCCCCCCTCTCTTCCCTGGTAACTCGAAGGGCTCGTCTAGCCCTTCACAGTAAATCTCCATTGTGCTAACGTTACTCAAAACTAACAAAAGCTAAGGAAACAAAGTGAATGATCAAGGTATTTCAATTAACAAGAGGCTCTAATGAAAACAATCTTTGTTAGAAATGCCTAAGCAGAAGGTAACGTTTGAAGTGAGTCCACCCACTAGCTTGATTAAAAGCCAAGTTGCCTTACTGCCTCATACGGCGAATGTAAAAGGCGTTCGTTGGTATAGGCAGTCTACAAATATCGAGGTAGTAGGAAGTCGGACGAGGTCCTTAATGAACTCGTTTTAAATGGTGTTTGCGTAGGTACTTTGCGTAGACACCTTTAGAGATTTAAGTTCAGACAATGGAAAACATTTATCTTTTTTTTTTGTATTATTGTAATTTTTAGATATTATTTTTATGGTTGAATTTTATGTTTGTATAGTTTATAGATAGTTTTATTAAGTGTGTCGCATCGTCTTGGAATACTGTAAGGGGAGGGGGGGTACTGTAGGGGGGGTGTGTGTGGGTCTTTTATTGGTGTGAATAAATAAATAAATAATTTAGGAAAGGCTTTCGTGATGTTAACATCTATGAAAGTCGTTATCCTTTCCATCCGATTTAAGAGGTTGAGGAATGCCGCGGGTTGAGAACCCGAAAACAAAGAGATACCGTGGCCCCTGGCACAGGGAACTGAAGGAACACGGGTGGGTTTAAGTCAGTAAAAGTCTGACACGCCTTTCCGCTCAGCCCAGAGCGGGAGAGGTCATTGGATGATTTCCCACTCAAAAAAAAAAAAAAAAATCTATCATCCTTCGTAATCCATCCTTGCTACAATCCGTTTCAGTTCAGTCTAAACGCATTGAATGTCCTTGAAAACATCTTCCTAATAAAATGTCTATAACATAAAAAAAACAAAACACAACCCGAACAAAACAATCCAGGCGAAAACAAAAGAATCAAGTTACAACATACAACGCGTACGCGATCACATTACCTAAAAGGCTGGTAACCTTATACTAGCAATCTGATTTACATACAGCTAGTCTCCGACGGACGGGACGGGACAGAATTTCCAATTAATCAAACGTCCGACTGTTTCCATTTCCATTAGAAGTAGGTAGTTTCGAGTTTAGACCAATAACCGTTAGTTAGGTTTTAAGAAATGGACAGTAGGTACTATTTACGATTGTACGAAGTACCATATTTGCGTAACACACTTTCAATAACAATCTGCATCATTTTGAAGGCTTTTCCATTCCAATTGCTAATCCATTGCTTCATATTTTCGAACAGTTTGTCTGTTCCACAACGTAAATAACGCAATGAATGTTGTTGAACTGTCAAAATGAAAACCATTGCTACTGTTGTTAGTGTGTTACCTACGCAATTACCCCGCAGTTAAACATTTTTTTTACTTTTTCTTTTAGGTCCAATTTTGTTTTGTATTTTATGCAGCGTTCCTATTCTAGAACAATGTTGAGAGACCGCACTAAACGTATAAATCAAGATGCAGGATCTTGATTTATACGTTTAGTGCGGTTTCTCGTTACTTGTAATGAGATGTGGGTGGCATAAGTAGAAGCTAGAGGCCCTCTATAAGTAGAGAGCTAGAGGAACATTTCGACTCAAACAAAAGCAAAAAGAGAGGTTTTTAAAATCAAAGTCAAAGTATTTATTCGTGCGATATTTGGTGATTTAACAGCAGTGCGATTCTGTAACCATCTCACCGTGAAAACTTAGGTGAAGTGAGCGCGGAGTAAGCTGTCATTCCAATTTCCAACTAATGCTAGGGATTGACACCACTGACAGCTCACTCTAAGCTCACTTCACCTAACTTTTCACGGTGAGATTTTTGCAGAATCGATCGGCAGGTTTTACACATATTTTATAGAAACTCAAAAATCTACCCTTTACATTATTAATTTAATTATGGGTATGTTGCAAAATCGATTAGGTTCACTATTAGATAACATCGATCGAATAGGTAGTACGGACTTCGGGGTAATTGCGTAACATACTATCAGTAGCAATGGTTTCATTTTGACAGTTCAACAACATTCATTGCGTTGTTTACGTTGTTGAACAGACAATTTTTTTTAACACATGAACCAAGGTGTTAGCAATATCCTTCAAAATGATTCAGATTGAGATTGATAGTGTGTGTTACGCAATTAGAGTGCTGGTGTGCTGGTGTCACGTCCATCCGCGTAGGGGTGGGAAAATTGATTATTCGATCCACCTCGGCTCCTCAAGGAAGGTCAGCACCGCCTTGATGTCAATCAATCTCACGGAGCCTCCGTGGGATTGATTGATCTAGGTAAACTACAACTAACTGATTATTCGATTTTAGGTGAATACTGCAAAAGTTATGCACAGAAGAACAAAGACTTAATTGATACTTTCGACGACAAGGATTGGGAAGACAAGCATCACAAGGAACTCTCTGAGATCATAGTGAGACATCGCGCTCTCATCAGGTAGGTACCTAAGCCTATTTTATTATAGGTTGCAAATTTAATGTGGTGGACGGGTCCGTGTCTAAATAATAACAGCCGCACAGGACGATCGATCAGGTTAAGCTACGCCTTGCCATGGTTGGTCCGTGGATGAGTGACCATCTTTACATACCAAGACCCCTCCGTGTCTCGGAAAGCACGTTAAACCGATGGTCCCGGCTGTCATTCGTGGATCTTTGACCGTCGTTACGGGTCGTCGCGTCGGTAGCCCGAAAGTCTGACAACCAGTCTTACCAAGGGGTATCGTATTACCCAGTAACTGGGTTGTGGAGGTGAGATAGGCAGTCGCTCCATGTAAAATACTGGTATTCAGCTGCATCTGGTTAGACTGGAAGCCGACCCCAACATAGTTGGAAAAGGCTGGGCAGATGATGATGAATTTTAATGTGGAAGCTACAAGTCCAGGATTTTGCTGAACAAGTTTAAAACTAGGAAAATCTACCTACTTTTATAATGAATGAGGCTGCCAAATTGCAAAAAGAAGACAATGAAGTATCTATAACTATGTCAATCATGCTTAAAAAATCATGAATGAGGAAGTGATAGAACAGCTTTTCCACGAGGTATTTATCACTAATACTCTGGCCAAACTGAGGCGAATCCAACGCGGGACGCGGGCCGCGACTGCGCGCGGCTTTTGTTTCCATGATTGAAATCTCCCGAAGACAGAGGCGATGCGACAGCGCGACGCGACTCTAGTAGAAAAATTTCTATGCAAACTTCACGGAAATTGTTCTACTAGAATCGCGTAGCACCGCCGCATCGCGCCAGTCTGAAGGAGCCTTGATTAAGAAATCACGCGACCACGACATTTTGGCACAATCAGCACGAGCGATTACGCTTTAGATTACGCAACGATTCGCTTCAGATTCACAGCTTTGAATCAACAAGACCTCAAACTCTTAAAATTATACTTATCTTAGTAAAGTATACAAGGAATCTTTATCTAGTTCAGATATTATTTGCAGGCTCTCCGGCGATGTGGAGGACATGTTCAGTTTTGCTTTGCTAGTCAATTTCTTCAACAGCTCCATTATCATCTGCTTCTGTGGTTTCTGCTGTGTTGTAAGTATCAAAAACCCAACGAAAAGCACTAGAGAATTCTTCCCCTACCGAGACACCCCACTATTGTACCATAAGCAAGAATACGTAATATACACGTAGAGAATTTTTATTTGCGTATTTGTCCTTTAGGAAAATGCAAGGAAATCCCGCCAATAAACATAGGTGATAATATTTTATTTGTTTGTTTTCTTCACCTATTTATCCTATTTTTATTTGTACCTAGTGTGTTTGGAATATCTGAGGGGTATTTGCGTAACACACTAACAGTATGAATGGGTAATGGGTTTAATTTTGACAGTTCAACAACATTCATTGAGTTATTTACGTTCTTGAGCAGACAGATTTTTCGGACATAATATGAAGCTATGGTTTAACAATATCCTGCAAAATGATAGAGATTCTAATTGATATTGTATTACGCAATTAAGGTGCCGCTTTGATCATTATTACTTTAAATGAAATGAAATGTGAAACCCTTCATCAGAACGTAGATCTACGCGAGACACAATGACTTTTTAATTGTGTCTGTAATTACGACATTCAACGGGTTAAAGGGAAATATTGTTTATTGTATTTGGCCAACTGCTGAGCAAAGGGCTCCCCTTTCTCCTTGTAAACCTCCCCAAATCTTATTGCGATTTCTGGCCACGCCTGCCCTGCAGACAAAAATCCGAAATGTCACACCACCTTCATCGCGGTTGAACTCGACAGTCAGTGTCCTTCCCTCAAGTGTGGTTGACAATCTTTGACCAATCTATAATTAGGTACCTACATACCTACTTTTCATTTATTTTCCAGATTGTGGAGAAATGGAACGAGATGATTTACAAGTCGTTTCTAACAACAGCCTTGTCACAAACTTGGCTACTGTGCTGGTATGGACAGCGGCTACTGGAGTCGGTAAGAAAAAAATACTAACAAACTAGCAATCTCAATTTGAATCATTTTGAAATGTATTGCCTTGTTGGTTGAGTTACCCCAGAAAATGACACCATACCTCAATACTGAACTCACCAAACCATGATAATTATGCTGTGACTAAAGCATCGACGTTCTTCACTGGGGTCAGTTTAAACAAGGCATAGGCTGATTTGCTAATTCGTTTAGTTAACTCCTTCGTGTGTGCTTTCCAGTCTAATTTTTTGTCAATCGTTAAACCTAGGTATTTGGATGTATCTACTTGTGTTATCATTTTATTGTTATAGCATACTGTCTTAATAGGATTCGCACGTTGGCTAAACATCATTAAATTTGTCTTATCATTATTTATTTTAAGATTATCTTTATCTAACCATTTCACTATGGAGGTTATTGTCTGAGTGACAACGTCATTGTGGTTTCGATAATCAGTATTCTTAATGGTCACAGTGCTGTCATCAGCAAACAGTGACATAGGGTGACTTGTTACTTTTGGCAGATCATTTATGAATAGTATAAACAGCGTGGGGCCTAAGACGCTGCCCTGGGGTACACCATAAGCAACTGTGCGATGACTAGACTTATAGGTACGTTGGCATTTAGTTTTGGGATCTATATCTGTTACTTCAACGTATCTACTGTTTCCTGTTCCGCAAAAATGAATTTATTAAACTGAGGATATTCCCTCTAATACCGTACGCATCCAGGTTATTGAGCAAGATATTGTGATCGACATAGTCAAAGGCTTGCGTCATGCCACAATAAATTGAACAAACAGGTATTTTTATGTTAACATTCGTAATGACATTGTTCAAAAAGTCATGTCAGTCTTTTAGTCATTGATGGTTTTATTTTTTCGGAAACCTTTCTGTTCATCGGTTAATATATTTCTTTTATCTAGATATTTATAGATTTGAATATAAATATATTTTTCAAATATCTTCGATATTACTGGCACAAGCGGTCTATAAGACACCATGCATTGCTTGTCTTTTTTTTAAATAATGGTTTAATCACCGCCGTTTTTAGGTTGGTTGGGTAAGTACCCTGTGATACTCGTATGCACAGATTGAGAATATGGCTCAAATGTCCACTAATGCAATTTACTACATGTTTAATGACTTTGGTAGATGCCATCATTAACTACACTGCCTGCATTTTTCAAAGTTTGAATTATAGCATTAATGTAATTTTCATTGCTTGGTGCCATAAACATTGAGCTACTATTCTCTTCTATGTTAATTGAAGTCACTTGGATGCCGCAATTTGGTACATACAGGTTTTATTTTATCAACAAAGAAGTCGTTAAATGCGTTCTCTACGGTGGACGTGACACTATTTTAATCTCCTATTTTAATGCTACGGATTTTATTATTACTGGGCATATTAAATTTAGTTTGTTTAATTATTTCCCACGTAGTTTTAGACTTGTTAGATGATGATGTGATCTTTTAGTTATTCTGTGCGCGTTGCGTTAATTTAATTATTTTATTATAAACTGCTGAGTACTTTTTAAAGGATTTTTTATCTTGTTCATTGTGGTACAATCTGTAAACGCCACAGGAGAGCTCATTTATTCCTACTGCATGTACTGATACCTCGGGAGACTCATAGTGGTATTTTGTGTAATCTTAAAGTAATACGCGTAAAGGGAAAATATAGGTTATATATAGAAGAGTAAATGTCTCCAAAAAATTATTATAGGCAGTATTCGGGTCATCAACCTGATATATTTCCGAAAAGGAAACACTTTGCAAACGCAAATAATGTTGTTCAATAACGCAATGAATGTTGTTGAACTGTCAAAATCAAACCCATTGCTACTGATGTGTGTTACGCAATTACCCCGCTGCGCTATGTCTTATTTAATAAACCATGTCGTAGATTAATTTATCAGACAAAAATAATCAAGTTTTCTTCAATAAATCCAATATAAAAGAATGCGATGGAAAATTTGCAATTCCACAAATAAACATAATAAAATACAAAATATAATAAACAAAAGTATCCATGGATATAAGACACATGAATTATGTATTTTATTTAATTGTTTCTCAATAAATCCGAGGGAAAAATCTTTGATAACTCATTTTACGAGGGCGCCCGATTTTTTGTTACAAACGTGAATTAAAGGGAAGCTGGTTTCATTTCTACCCTTTTGGGTAGGAATTCCAAATTAAATGAGCCTTGAAAATTTACACGGTCAAGGTCATCGTGCAGAAGTTGTGGAAGTCGTTAGTCCCTGACTTGCAAAGTTATGTCCACTTGTAAAACGACTAAAAAACAATTTGGCGGGAGACCGGCCATTGGAAAGTCGTAAATTCTCTGTTGTTTATGGTTGTATGTACCTACTGTACCTGTAAAGAAAGAGTTATTATTAGAATGTGCCGGGAAAGGAAATTTACTGCGGAGTGCGGACCTACCTACTTTATTTTAGGAAAAGCAATCCTTTTTACAAGCTTTTATTTTTTATTAGTGTGAGTTGCAATCTTAGAATTATCTGTAGCTAGAGCTTACCTATAGCTACCTACCTATTTTATGTAATGTGTTCTCCAAATACAAGGAGGTAGATACCTACTTTATTCCTAGTACTTACCTATATAGGATCCTTTTAACATTTAATTTTACTCCTTGTAGAGTGAAGGAGTCACAGATGCGCTCTACGAAAGCGGTTGGTACAGAGCATCTAAAAAGATTAAGAGCTCCGTACTTATAATGCTGCACAGGTAATTATAATATGTACCTACTTAGAAACTTATTTATATACCTACCTTTAGCCCAAGCCAAGTACCTAGATGTAAATATCCTTTATGAGCGGCGAAACTGCACTAGGTAGGTATTCACTTTAAGCTTAACCACGCTAACACCTCACTCTAACAGCTCACTCTAAGCTCACTTCACCTAACTTTTCACGGTGAGATTTTTACAGAATCGATCGGCTGTTGACCTCGATCACGCCCATAGATATAGGTGATCACGCCTGATGGACAATGAAATGAACGAAACCGCGAAATCAACGCGAGATTGGCGGGATTAGCTAAGGAATCGACGTGGTTTCAGTAAGGAATCTTTAAGTACCTAGTCATAGTGAATTAGGGCCCAGGTGAAATAGCAGCTCACTTCACCAAAGTTTTCACCGTGTAATTTTTACAGAATAGTTCGACTGACTTTTTTTTCCACGGTAATTAGCATTACCTATGTATTTAGTTCGTGCCAAAACGAGAGAGGAAAGAACTAACGTGCACCTATAGTATAGATCTACACCCACATTTCACCAGAAGGCCAATTCCCGTAATTAAAAACGTTCAAAATCTAGTCGCAATCTCATCTCAGCGACAATCAATGTCAAGAACTTGTCAAAAAGGTAGGGAAATTAGAGGTATTTTTGACAGATTGAGACTGAGATCAGAAAGCCAATTCTCGTAATTTAAAACGTTCAATATCTAGTCGCAGTCTCATCTCAGCGACAATTAATGTCAAGAACTTGTCAAAAAGGTAGGGAAATGAGAAGTGTTTGCTTAAAAGAAGGCTCCAATCACAAACTAATTGTTGTAAATTGTAATCTGGTTGAGGAAATAAACAATTTTGAAACAATTTTGAATTTTTGAATTAGAAGTATTTTTTGACAGATTGAGACTGATTGTGAACGGTCTTAAAATTACGAGAGTTGCCCCTCAGACTGTGAACGTTCTTAAAATTACAAGAATTGCCCCTCTGTTATGTACCTATGTTAAAGTCGCATGCAATAGGGAGCGAGCGCATTGCTATCAACCGGGTACAAATCCGAACTCCAGGCTGCTACTGATAAATTCCAGATGGAAAGACCTAATGTAATGACACATAAATAAAAATTATATATTTTTTTTAAGTGAAAACTTCTTAAGCGGCGTTGTGCACTTTTGTTGTGATGGGTAAAAATTTTAAACCCGCGTCAGGACACGTGACCTGATCGAAAATTCGTAAGACAGAGCTCGCGTCAGGACACGTGACCTGATCGAAAATTCGTAAGACAGAGCTCGCGTCAGGACACGTGACCTGATCGAAAATTCGTAAGACGGTGGGAGAGTAGACCGCATTCCAAAATATCAAAAATGCACAACGTTAATATTCAAGTTTTCACTGCTGGAACGAGTAGGTACTTGTAGGTCATACAAATATTTCTTCCGTGCGGGAAACGAACCCGCGACACGCAGCGCAGCAGTCAATCGCTTAACCACTGCGCCACCCGTGCCGTGAAATTGATTGATTAATTAGCACGTACAAAAATGTAAATTACCTGATGCTTTTACTTTTTCGTGCATGTTCTCGCCTTATCATCAAGTCTAGGTCACCTAAAAAGTACCGGAGCTCATTAGCGACCTCCGCCCGGTACTAATGACACCATCCATGATCATATTAGATTACATTATCCATCTGATAGTTACCTAAATAAAAAATGGATCTGAATTTGTATGAAATTATTATCTGTTAGAAAACTGAAAAAATTAAGCGTACCTTATCGAAAGTTAAAAGTTAAAGCTCGGAATAAGATGAGCCATCATTCTTCGGTAGAGGCACATACAGTCACGAGCACCAATATGTCAACGCTTGGCAACTTTCAATTGCGATTTCTTCGTGAAATAGCGAATGCAAAGTTGAAATACGACACATTACATAAACCTATGGTTTCGAAAATGCTATGTTCGTAACAACATAAAATATCATTCAAAAATAAAGGAGTAAATTGCTTTTGAAAAAAGCCGAGTGTATACATACTTTTGCTCGTGACGTACATAGGTATCTTAGATAGCTAATTATCTTCATAATTCAGATTCATCATGAAGTTATGTATCTGTCATTTTTTTTTCCAACGTAAAGTTTTTTACTTATACTAATGTTTCAAATTGATGTTATTTCATGTTAAATAATTATCAACTTTATTAATAACATTATTAAGCAAATAAATCGCGAATGCAGATTAGTTCATTCATCAATATGCGTCATTTCAGGGCTCAAAAGGACGTGCATGTGACTACGTATGGGTTTTCAATAATTTCACTGGCTAGTTACACCACGGTAAGTAGGAATTAATTAATTAATTGATATCCAGCCTTTCAAGCGTTTTAATTCCAATTTATGTTTCAGATAATCAAGACTTCTTGGTCGTACTTCACCTTGCTTCTCAATATTTATAAAAATGAGAGGTGAAGCCACACTTTGCAGTTGCTTCGTAGACTCGTCTTGTTACTATGCTGCATCCACAATGCCCGATATTTATAAAACGTTCAAAAGCACGGAAACTAAAATACGTTAAGTTTTTTACTTTTGGCAAAAAAACTCACAAAGAACAAATCATATCAATTAATGTAGCATTTTATGTTATTAAAGTAGTAGAGAATTACTTAGCGTTTTTTTTTTCAATAAAAAATATAATTGAAACTTTGTATGGCTCTCTTAAGTCCGTCTCTTCGTGAGACGGATTTTACAGCCATATCGTTAAACGTATGCAACATAACCATAAATCTTTATATAATTTATCTCAATACCATATATTACTGGTTAAAAAAATCACAAATATAAATAGAGAAAAGTGTCTGAGGTAGAAGGGTTGTTGTAGGAATCTTGCTAACAATATAATAATAGTTAGTTAATAATTATTAGTTAATTATATTTTTAAATGTTTTTATACTTTTTAAATTCTAATACATAAAAGTATAATTTATACCTATGTGTTTAAATTGAATTAGGAGATAATAATAGTTAGTTCCACTTATTACCGCGGGACATCTCATGTGAGAGGAATTCTAATCTACCGCGAAAAGGTAAGGATAGTTTATGGAAACCAAAATATTGAAATAAATTAAAAGTACGCCCATAAAAATGAAAATCAATAGTTAGCAGCCATTCTAAGCCGCCATTATTTTGTTGGTTTGTTGAAACCGCTGCCTAAAAACATAAAAGTTTGTAAAACTTAAATCTTAATGCCCAGGGTGCTCTTCCGTACATTACCTTGAAAAAAGTAAACCACTTATCCGTGGCAACTTAAAAGGCTCTGCTCTGTGGGCAACTTCATTCATTCAATCGCCGACGACTCTATAATTCATTCTAATCTTTCATTGTCAATTGTGTGTCTGTGGTTATTGTTTGTGTTTTACTACGACGTGTGGTTGTGTCGGCGAAAAAAATGTCGAATAAAAGAAATAAGGAAATAGAAATTCACGACAGTGAAAGTGACGAAGAACAGGATTCTGGTAGTGAAAAAGACTCGGATTTCGATTCGGATGGGAACTTTGTTGGCAACGACAAGGTGGGTTTTAAATTATAACCTAAAAATCACATGGCATGCCGCGTTGTATTTGTTTATTTTCCATGAAATTCTTTTCAATTCTCTTTCTCGAACATTATTTGAAATTTTTGATTCAGAACTTTTGAAAAGTGTTTGTTTTTTAGTGTCCGACCGAATGTTTGGTTTTGGCCGCAGTTTCGGCCTGAAAGCAGCCGAATCTTCGGCCGAAACTAGCGTGTGTGGCGTTCGTGAACTGTCGGTTTTGATGGATTATATCGATTCGAACGGCTCACATCACAATTTCACAAATAGGCAAACAGTGTGGACATAATAATGGAGTCCCTTACACGCCCTTTTGCTTTAAAACCCAAAAGAGCCAAAAAAATAAGTGTTTTCTTACAAATAGAAGTCAAAGTTCCTTTCCTAGCAGACATGCTGCTTTTAGTATCAGCGAGTAGGGCACAGAGTAACTTATAATATAGAGTAGGGATTTATTCGCTTTCTGGAAGATTAATACAGGTTTATGGGCAACTGCAGATGCATCTTAGCGTCTGTGCATTTGGTCACAATAGCAAAATCGCACGTTTCCGCGATTACGTCGACGCTGCATAGATCGAGGACTCTTCGGTTTAAAAATTGCGTTTACTAACAGTGCTGAGAGATAAAGCAATTTCGCTGAGTTTATTGAGCTTCCGAAAAGCGATTAAATCGGTGTTTGATTGAAAATTAGGCGGTGAAGAGTTGAATCGAGCATCTGACAAAATACTAAATTGCTACTCGCAAAAGCTAACAGTATCATATCTGCTAAGGCCTTTGTTTATTTTGAGCTCATTTCTCAATCAACATTCTGAAATTTTCACAGCTTTTCGCACAAAATCTGGCAAAATTTTTTTTTTTTTGTTTGGAACAAGAAATCTGCTATTTGCTAAATCAGTCCTCTATCAAAATTACTTGAAAATAAAATCATATAATTTAAAACAAACCTTGTTCTTAGCTTCCTAAGTTTCGGTTTCAGCCTAAAAGTGTGTTTCAGTCGGATACTGTAGTTTCTCTTTACTACCTATTGTGTTTTTTTTTTTCATAACATTATGAAACAAATTAGTCATACATACATTCCGCTTTTTTGTGCTAAGTTTTTTATTGTTCTTTTAGGAGCTACAAGCCGACTTCGAAGGCCGTAATCCTGAGGATTGTGACTTCCATGGCATCAAGCAGCTGCTGAGACAGCTGTTCCTCAAGTCCAATGTTGATTTGGGTGGCCTGGCACAAGTCATTATTTGTAAGTAAATATTATAACTTGCCCAGTGGTATCAACCCGAACTTATGAGTTATAGGTTGTGAGTTCGAACCCAGACAGGTGCTTTACTTTGTGTAAATAATTTCATCACCTCTCTAAAAAATGAAGAAAAACCATACTGAAAAAAAAATCGACGACATGTGACATCTACCAACCCGCACTGGACCCTTGTGGTAGACTATAGCCCACTCCCTCTCGAAGAGAAGAGGCCTGTGTCCCAGCACTGGGAACATTATAGGCTAATTTTATTATGCTAGATATAAATTTAAAATATCCTTTGTTTCCTTCTTTCTGTACAAAAGCACATTCTGCCTTCTACTCTGGTGTACTTTTTCCACAAAGATTGCGTCAAGTGCGTGTACTTTGGCCCAGTAAATATTTTATTTTCCAACATAATTCCTTTCATGCTAAATACATAACAATTACATTTTTAAATATTAAAATAAACCAGGGTTCAAGCTACTGGTATTTCCTTACAGATTTTATAATAACACTAGCTTCTGCCCGCGACTTCGACTGTGCTGTGTTGGTCCCCGACCCACCGCATCGCCTGCTCTCGCTATTACTTCATTTTCGCTCAGTTCTCTCTGACTTTTTTTTTTTTTCTCTTGGCTCCTGGGGTACGCTGGTGAGGGGGGCTTGTGATGTTGAATAGCCTATCAAATCCGACTGGTAGTTCCAGAGATTCTAACAAACTAGCAAACTATTCATATAATAACATTTCGCTATATGTATTTATTTCAGCTCAAAACTATGTTGGCAGTGTTGTGAAGCAGTGCTTAGATGCTGATGTGGAGGATACGGATGATGAAGACGATGGCAGTGACGGAGTGTTCGGCATCACCACTATTATTAACATGACCAAGAGAAGAGTAAGTGAAATAGACATAGTTATGATTACAATCATCATTCTGGCCTAGCCTGTTACCAACTATGTTGGGCTCGGCTAAGCTGCATCTGGTTAGACTGGAAGCCAACCCCAACATAGTTGGGAAAAGGCTAGGCAGGTTCATTGATTTTTATTATTTATTGTTATGGTTCAGCCTTAACCGTTGTTCCAACGAATTGGAACATGGATCCACGCGAGACAGAATGGCTTTTTAAACAGCATTCAACTGGTTTCAGACTTAATAAGCTATTACATTATTTTCAGGATGAAACTCCCATACAACAGATCCGGACACTACTCGTGACACTGGCTGATGCAGATGCAGATGTCAACACTCAAGGAGTGATCAAGAGGATACTGGCAAGTGGGCATGACGATGTTGGACTAGTCATCAATGAAAGGTAGGAGACGGTGTTTTGAAATACGCAAGAATAATCGTAAAGTTATTGTGGTTTAATTAGTAATTTATCGTGAGGTTTGTTGTATGCAGACAAATGTTATAAAACTGTTCCCGGTCTCACTGAAGTGGGTACATTGTAAACAGATAAATAATGAATTTAAGTGCAAGCATTACAATCCCCTAAGCCCGTCACATTTTAAAGACTATATTTTTGGCTACTACTATTTGAATGATTCTTGAGATTCTCTACTATATTGTCTATTAATTATATTGTTTTGTAGGGAAATAAGAAGTATTTTTGACAAATTGCCCCTCTGGTTGCATACACTATATTTTTGGGCAATGTTACAATGACGTGTGGTTTTTTTGTTAAAACAAATAAGTTTATACTCTGATGAAGTACAAACTTAAAAAATGATTATTTATTTTTACAGGATCCTAAACATTCCCGCAGCCATCAGCGTCCCTCTATTCTCATCTCTGCAGAACGAACTGGACAAAGCAACAAAGAATAACATGCCCTACACATTCCGGTACCTGATATGGATCTGCAAGATTTATAAGACTGGAGGTATGTGAATGCAAAATATCAAACCCACAACCTTATTCCTTATTATGACCAACCAAGGCTGGTTGGGGAGCCTATTGTCTATTGTGTATTACATAATTAGATGGGAAATAAATGTACTTCTTTATGCATGCGGAGTGCGCTTGTATGTGATCACTTCTGCAAACATATTTTGAAAGAAAGAAAAAAATGTTTGTGCATAATTATGTCACTGTTTTCTATACAATCCTATGCTAATGAGTTAACAATGATGTTTGATTGTGAAATTATTGTTATGAATTGAATATAATGTCATGCCTGAATTTCGTAAAGGAAATGGTCATTTGCGGTTGTATTTTAAAATGATAAATGATTTCTATAAGTAGGTTTGTACAAACAGTTTTACACATCAATCATATTTTTTTAAACTAGATGAGGACGGCGTTTCTTGGCTACTCTGATAAAAAGGCTGAAACCAACTCAGAGGTCACAGTCTCTTTTAAAGTCCAGGCATAATCTAGCTTAGATCATGTGAAGACCATGTAGATTGATGTCTGAAATGGTCTTTTGAGGAAAGAACCACACAGATTGAGTGGACCTGTCCAGTCAGCACGCATTTGTCAGTAATCATGCAGCTCAACTCAAAACTTAAGGCCCTTAACCTATTGCATGCCAGTAATCTGATAAAATGTGAATTTGCAACATAACAAGCTTGTTTAATATTGATCGATCATATTCCTACATTTCGAAATCTCTTCTACAGCTCTCCAACATTTTTTTCCCCCAGAATTTGTAGAAAATGCATCATGCCATTGTGTTCTACGTAAACTAATTCACTACGACCTATTATCATTTATTGTTACAGATGATGAATCTTCAGAAGTATTGTTCGCGAATCAAGAAGAGAAGCCCATAGCAGAGGAAGCGCTGGCTAGCTTCGACGTTGACGTCACCGACCAGGCTGATCTGTCGCAGTGGGACTCCGAGGGAGGCGCGCTCACACCTTGCAGAAAGGTATAACTAATTGACTGTTCTTATTATAAACTAGCGACCCGGACCCTAATTGCGTACAGACCATAAATCACGATATGAATCATTTTGAAGGATGTTGCTAATCCATTGCTTCATATGTTCGAAAAATTTGTCTGCTCAGCAACGTAAAAAACGCAATGAATGTGGTTGAACTGTCAAAATTACCAGGGAAAACGGGGTAATAGGCTAGTTTCCTAAAAAAATCTAATTAGACCGTCAGTTAGATTATCAAAAAATACTTAACTTAAAAACACTACTACCCGTATTTTTTCTTTTGTCAATCATATAAAAAATGATGAAGATATCGCCCGCTAAAGTTCCGCGTGGCGTTACTTGCTTGCGACACTTGCAAGCAAGTGACGTCACGACACCCCCACTCCCAAATTTTGACGCGCTTTATCTTTGTCATAATCATAAAGTCACCCTATTGTGTAACTCACTTGAGGAAGCCGTACTGTATTAGAACCAAAAAATCGAAGACTTGTGAAACCTACCTGCACTGGGCCCACATGGTAGATTACGGCCCACTCCTCACAGAGAGGAGGCCTGTGTCCCAGCAGAGGGAACATTATAGGCTGATTATATATTATTATAAATAAATATTGTTTGTTTCAGATCCTGATATTCGATGGCAGTAAATTCAATAACCTAGTGAGACTTATCAAAGAAGAAGTGGAGAACCCCTAAACTTGCTTATATCACATCAGTGACTATTATATTATATCTATGCCATACAATGCGCTGTATATTTATTTATCTTTTATTATTACATACATATTAAACGTAAGATATACCTATATTTGTCTTTTATTCACCTCACGCAGATAGGCAGTCGTTCCATTTATAGATGGGCAACCCACATGGCTTTGGTAAACACCCAGAAAATTGGGTGTTTACCAAAAGTACCGGGTTTAAACCCGGTGGAATGCCCATGTAAAGCATGATTGATTCATACCTTCGTGCCTGTATACCACAATCAATAATTTAATATGGTTTTGGGCTGTTAGAAGTGGATAGCTGAGCAGGTGCGGCATGATGCGCGAACACCGAAAATATATTTGAAAAGTTTCATATAGGAGCCTCGTGGTTAATGAGAACACGTTCAGTTTTCGAAAATGGACCAAAAATAAAATTATCTTCGGAGCCTTTCATTTTGGTATGATTGTGTGTGGCCTTACCCATTATGACTTAAATAGGCAAATAGAAGAAGAAATTGTGGGCTTTCCCTAAAAATATGGCGACTAACGTTTAGGGTCGATTCACACCAGATCGGCAGCGACGCCAGAATGCACCAATTATGATGTTCGTTCGTGTCGCCGCGGTCAAACGCGCGTGGCCGCGCAACCTTTTCAAGCGATACTAGTCTTTTAATCATGTAGATAAAGTTTAAAATTATTTCACACTAAAAGTGCTCGCCATGCCGCTGCCATTCCGGTGTGAATCGGCCATTACTCCCCTTACTGTAGGTATAGAAGTAGGCACACACATAGATTAATATGGCACACACGTGCTCATTTATCTTAAATTAACATTACTGTTAATAGATATATTTACCCGGGAAAATATCCGGTATTCACCCAAATGGGAATTTACCTGAATATAATACGTGACACCCGTGTCTATTCCCAACTGTCCAAAGAATGTTCTAGATCGGAAAGAAAACAACAATGATTTTTATTAATACATTTATTATGACAGGTGTCACAGATCTCTTAACTTATACCAAGTTATTTTTACCCTTAATTTATAAAATAAACTTCCCTTACACAATAGACCTACAAAAAAACATAGTTACAGCTAAACTAAAACAATATTGGATAGAAAAATCTGTTTTAGATGATGCTTTAACTTGTCAAAGAATTTTAAACGATAATTATAACATTATTTTCACATAGTTTTATGATCCGTTTCTATAAACTATCTTATTACTTTTCCGCCCTTAACATTCAAGTGTTATTATTACCATACACGACTTTAGATAGATACAAAGCATCTTTCATCATAAAATCTCTCAAAGAGCAAAGTCCTTTGAGAATCTTGGAGTTCTGATCCATTTTCTGTACGTCAGTTTCAGATAGATTCTTGTCCTGAGCTAAGTAGCCATTTATGGCTTCTTCTGTCATCCAGTGTGCTGGAATCTTGTGCATATTGAACTGTCCTGGGTCTGGGTTTATCGGCATGGGGGTTAGGGACTTCTCCCATGGTGTTATGTACTTCTGCTCTGAGTGTAGGCCTTCGATGTATCTGCGGAGGGAAATTGTGTGGATTAGATTTTGGTTTTTACTGTGAGTAAAAACCGGCGTTAAATTTTCTGATGGATTGTGTTATTTTTTACACAATAACTATGCGAAACTAATTTTTGTAGACATTTTATTTTCCTATAGAATTTATTGCTACCGCGGAGCGGTTGTTTTGTTCAAAGGGCGTTAGTGTACAAAAATACAACACACGCCAAATAAAAGCTCCCACGCAATAGACGTGCGTAGCTTCACCTTTCTACGCTACGATATAGCGCCTATTCACACACGATTCTATATTTAAAGGGATTTGAAGATCCGCGGCATACCTACTGTCGCGCCATTTATATTTATTTTTATATATTGTTTTCTGATTGCATTGATGTCAGCTATCGGTTCGAGGCGTGGCCGCGATTTAAAAAAAGAAATTAGTAGTTAAGCATCCATATAAAAATCTTCAATGCCCTTTTATGTCACTTTTTATTTGTTCAAATGTTGTCCTTGCATATGGTACTGTGCTAAATAAACGTTTTTGTTTCCTTCTTACATTCTACGGTGACGGTTGTAACATATTTACCTGATATAAGCCTCCGAATGTGTGAGTCTCTGCGCGCGCGGCGGTGCGGCCACGAACAGCGGGTCGAGCGGCGGCCGCGCGGCCGGGGGGGCCACCGTCAGCGGGGAGGCCTCGCCTGCGCCCGGGGACGGCGTGTTGCGGGCTAGGGGCGACATGCCGGAAAGAGACGCTGGAAATATTACAGTCATATTTTAATTAATACAACATTGACACATAATATTAAAGAGACGACGATCCATTTTATGCCCACGCAAATCACTGTCCATTCCAAGGTTGCCTGGAGAGATCGCAGAAAGCGATAAGGCCGCCCATTGTTTATTTTGTAGTGTTCGATCTAGTTTTCGTTATGTATTTGTGTGGTGTACAATAAAGTATATAAATAAAGCGATGTCCAAAGTAACCTGCTTATTGATTTCATAGATTTGGCAATAGACTACTTTTAGACATTTTAGGGCTGATTTTTCCAACTACAGATAATTTTATCGGAGGAATAATTTTGAATTTTTGACAGTTCTTCCATACAAAAACTGTCAGACGTCAATAATTTTATTCCACGAATAATAATTATATGTCGTTTGAGAAATCAGCCCTTAAACCAATAGCAGTTAGTAAAAAAAAAAAAAAAATTAAAATGATCACAGACTCAAGATTCTTTTCATATGTATCATTATGGAAAATTACTAATCAGTACAAAAAATATTGTTAGTATAAGCTTACCTCCTGGTGACATCACACCACTGCGTACGTTAGAGGTGAACTGTTTCGGGGGCTTCTTCGACGAGGGCACGAAGTTCCTGAAATGTAAAATAACAAATGGAATAAAGTCGTCTAGTTATCAAATTTGAGTTGGATGCTTGCATCATGCATGAAGTTTTGGACCTAGATAAACCGTTATTTTGAAAACTATAAAGTCACTTGAAAGGCAGCTCTCTTAAATAGGAGTTCAATGGCGTTTTGCAATTTGCAGGTCAGGACTCTATAGATTATATTATATTTCATGGAATAGTAATTCAATAGGGTTAAATGAATTTAAAGGGTTGTATTGATGATTTTAATGATTATAATTCATTCTGTAAATACATACATGTTACGATCGCGAATCATATTTTGTTTAACATACAACCTGACATTGACCTGCAAATTGCAAAGTAAGAAAGTAAATTTGAATTTCGCAGGCTACCCTGATGTTTCGACGAATAAAAATATTACTTAAATGAATGACAATAAAATCGAAATTTCAATGATGATGCCAAAGGACGTCGCGGCATGCCTAAGGATACCACGGCATCATTGCTGCCGATGAAATTTCAATTTTATTGTCATACTTTTAAGTTATATTTTCTATTAGTCGCATAAGAATCCCTTGCCATGCCGTGCCGCCAGTGGGCGCCGGCCCTTAATGTACTAGACTACCAACTACCTACTTCTTATAGCAATTCAATAAACCATCTGTTGATAATTCCGATCCAGCCTGTCCATTGATGCCCTCTCCCAGCGACGCCCTAAGCCCAGGTCCCACAGGGCGGGTAGTCGCTTAGTTTTTAAGTTTTTTAAGCCTGGCTGGAGGTCTTAATTTATTAAGGCATCCACAGGCAAGCCCGGTTTTAAGCAGACGACAACCTCAGGTTGAACTGAGAGATGCCATTATCAAAAAAAAATACCTTCTGTTGATACATTACCTGGACCTCTCATGCACAGCCATCAGTCGCCCATTCCCCTTGTTAACGTGCAGGTCCCGCACATGTCGCAGTAGCCGCGGCAGGTTGGGGAAGGGCGCCTGTCCCTTGCGCACGCGCGCACAGTTGCGCCACACACACGGGTACTCGTTGAGTGTGCCGCGGTAGTGTTGTTGTACGTGGCCGGCTGCCGACACGCATGTAAGGGGAAAGGGGTGAAGGTTAGAGAGATAGTAACGGACAGTTCTAGGGCGTACATATGGCACCGAGTTTTAGAAAGATTTTGGTACAGTATCGAGTGGCGGAGGCGACGCTCACTCCACGAAACCGAACTTAATCTTCTAAAACTCGATCCGTGTTATTACAAAACGAAATCTCACCTTGGTTCTAGCCTAAATCTTAGCCAGTATTTGTATTTCGAACTTTATTTTTATTTGGGCAAAGTTCTAAATACTCAATACTAATCTCAATAACTGGCTCGGTGGTTAAAATTAAAACCTGATATCAAGAAAAACTTTGTTTTGTAATAAGAGGAATGTGTTTTATTAACAGTAGTAGTACTACGTAAGAAACAAGTAGTCATATTGTTTTAAAGTAAGGATGTCAAAACACATTCTTAACTTCTCAAGTGAAAATTGTTTCTCCCATTTTCAAGATGGAGACGACAATACGACAATAAGTCAAACTTCGTATATCTAAGACGTTCCCAGTCTACACAGAAAGGTTCGACAAAATATATCCAATAGTTTAGTCACTATAGCTAGTCAAATATTGGCAAAGCCCATGGTCGGACCGTCACTACTATTTAGTTTGTTTGAAATAGCCACATTTTTATAGAACTATCAAATAAATTCCAACACCGATATTATCAGTGTTGGAATTTATTTGATAGTTCCAAAATACTGTTATGAACTTATATTGCCAGTGTTTTTATTTAATGTACCTATATCATTTATATCTTTTACTTAAAAGGAGGTCCCTATGTAAGATTTAGGGACTACTCACGCTTATTCAGCTCTGTTCAGCTTTTGTCTATAGAAAACAACGTTTTGTATAGTATGCGTACGCGGTCGTAAAGCTGAACGGATGCGTACGCATTCCATACAAAATCGATGGTTTCTATGGACAAAGCTGAACAGAGCTGAATAAGTGTGAGTAGACCCTTACTGTAAGTTGTACAAGTTTCTGCAAGAAACCTTTTCTATTTATTTATTTATTGTCGCGTTGTCGTCCCAACATTGTATAACAAACATAAAGTTGTATCGACAGTTTTGTAAATCATTGAAAAAAAACTTGGTTTCCATACAACTTTTTGCTGGAATATCACAAAAACTCGGCGAAAATGTTAGTTTAGTGCACACAATATAATCGATATTTTTTATCCCTATCAGGTTAAAAAGTATAGATTATATTATGCTAGACTTACTTATGGGCCACGGCCACACGAAATACTTTGCAGGTTTTTTCTCAGGTTGTTCATCACACAGTCTTTCTATGTAACATACTGGTATTAAGTCTCATTTGGCTACACTGTGAAGCCAACCTCTAACCAAGTGGTTAGGGAATATGGTAGGCTGTGACCACTGACCTATATTATACAAGTACGCTGATATCATACTGTCGAAGACAATTTTATTGATTTTCGCCATTTTGGCGCTAATAACAACGTGAGCGTCCGTGGAACTAATATGTTTGATAGTGAGTTTAAAAAAATGCGCATACTCTCCTGATAAACATGTTCTAAATATCTCGTAGTAAACACAAAATACACAAAAAAGTCTTATTACACGATTTAGACCTAAATCGTCAGAGACGTACGCACGGCTACACATCAAGCTATACATAACCAGTATAAGCTGAATCCCGATTGCACGAAAAACCTATACAATGCGAGGTCAGCTAAAACTGGAAATGTATAGCTTGATGTGTCGCCGTGTGTACCAAAACAACACGATGGCCATTTGCAACAATGTATCAATTTTAGTTCCTGAGACGCTCGAGCGGGACGTTTTGAGTCGGCACAAAAAACAGCTGTCATTTAGTAGTGTAATTAGTCCAGCGTACTTGTTTATTAGAGGTCAGTGTGTGTACACTAGTTCTTTAATAACCGCCGTCATAGCGACTAGGAGGTATATCATCATTTTCTACTCTGTGCTACTTACAGTAGTATCCCTAAAGAAATAATTAGTGGTTTAGTATCTTAAACAAGATGAAAATCAACTATTGGCAAGAAACGGACATTGTTATATCATTGAAAACAAGGAGAAAAATGTATGCGGCAACTAAGCAGGCCGCTTACGGATATAGGCAATACCGGGCGCATCGCTCGTGCGTTTTCATTCAAGCATAACAGGCAATGCATAAAATTATTATGTGCTTATACAGGGTTATTGGTAAAACACTAACCACCTTGCAGGACTGGATTACTAACATCATAAACAACAACTTTTGTTCTACGACATTTTAGGATTTTTAAGATTTCGTTGTTCTATCTACCCCCGCTGAATTTTGTACTAGACACGGCAGATCGTTTACTTAGCTAGCGTTTTCTTTTGCTTCGCGTAGAGATCGTAACAGAAAATCGAATATTTCAATTCAACGAATTGAAATATTTTTATTTTTGTATAAAAATCTAATGAATTACAAAAAAAAATCATAGAACAAAAGTTGTTGTTTATGATATTAGTATTATAGTCCTGAGAGGTTGTTAATGTTTTACGAATAACCCTGTATCACATGTGCTTGAAATATGTGACACTGCAGTTTTATTTCCTTGGTAGTTGTTGATTCTCATCTTGTCTATGATCGATCTAGTCTATGTTACGTTACTTACGTTCTAGCTTGGGTTTCTTGGTCTCGATATATGTACCGATCACTAGCAGCATTAAACATTACAAAACATTTAGGAATGAAAATGAATATGATCATAAATAATTTAAAAAAAAATTACTAAATTGACGAAAATTTGTGACCCATTAGTGAAATTTCGGAGATTACAAAGTGATGATTTTGATTTCAAGTAGTTGAGTAACTGTTTTAATTCGGTTTATGAAAAAAAAAATTTTTTTTGTTACATGCGAACAAAAAAAAAGGGGGGAAATAAAAGAGAAATAATATTGCGCCGTCTTCAAGTAATATGGGACAAGGGCAGGAAGAACAACATGCAATCATTTGATTATTTTTTTAACCCCATTTAAAGAGCAAGCAGTTAACAAATAAATTACTGTGTTTTTACACGACTGCCCAAAAAAAGGAGTGTTATGTTTTCAGGGTTCATGTATGTTTGTGAGTTTCTTTATTCCACCATAACTTTTAAACGACTTAACCGATATCAATGTATGTGGTATCGTTAGAAGCGTTGCGTTATCCTGGGTAACATAGGCTGGTGAAAATTTAAAAAAATATAATGGGGTAGCCATAGTCCACAATTTTTTTTTTCATATAGATTTTGTTATTTAAAATCTCCGAAGTTACTCAACCGATTTTTCTGGTCTTTCTTTTACTTTTAATTATCCCATCAAGAGCATGAATTCTACTACAGTGGCAGCTAGTTAAAAGGTACATATAGCAGAAACACTTACTGTTACCTCCATCGCCGATGCAGTGTTCCATGCAGTCTGATAGGTCTTCGAACTGATAGTCGCATGTGTCCCAGGCACATTCGTAGGTAGTCTCCATTGGGGTCTGGAGAAATGCACATGGTTCATGAAGATATATTTTTTTAAAGAAGGAAAATATGCAAGATGTAAGAATAGATAATATTTTACTTGTAATTTTCAAGGCAATTTTAAGACTTTGATATTAAAATTTAATAGAAATGGGACATCTTAATTCCGTATTTGTCTTGATCTCTAGGCAGAACCTACTATTACTATTAATAAGTGCGTCAGTGATACTCAACTCTATTTTTAACCCCGACAGAAAAAGAGGGGTGTTATAAAGTTATAAGTTTAATTAAGTCCTTAATTATTCAACTTTATCAAGAAAAAGTTACGAAAACATATCACTCTGTCGTCGATAATTATTTATGTCATGGCAAAACCGACTGTTTACGGTTTCGGACCCAACTTCAAAGATTATCAACGTTTAAGTGTCACTGCAACCCAAGTAAAGCCCCGAACTCATGGTAAACAAAAGTTGCTAACTAATTGTTTCAGCAACTTGTTCCTGGCATCATTTCACACAGTTCGAGTGTAATAATGCTTTTACAATGCAACTTACTAACTACATAACTTTTGTCTACCATAAACACGAGATTTAAAATAAAACTACATTACTAACATGTTGCGCCATCTCCCGAACTTCTTCGGCAAGTTTCGCCGAAGTTTCCTCATTGCAGCGTGCAGCCCTTTCCTCCCAACTCTGCTTAGTGGAGGCCGGTAGGGAGCGCCACTCGTTGCCGACGATCCTCGAGATCTCGCCTACACAGACATACTACGCTAGACACGTACCTTTGAGTTACACCGGGATAACTTCCGCGGTGTGTCTCTCTCTGGTCCAATGTGTGCGTGAATTCAAAGAGGTTATGTTGGTACTGGTTTTTTTGCTAGCAGTGGGGCGGTTACGGTTGTGTACGATTTTCTTTAAAAATCTTTGTACTTGATTTGAAAAAGGCTTAAATTGTGATGATTATTATTAGTCATTGCCAAACTTTGCTGAAATCCAAATACAATCCACTCAAAGATGGCATTACAGGGATAAAAAAAATCAGTTTCCTTCGCATCTCGGGTCCCATAGTTGTCGCACATGCGAAGTATTTTGATATGAACCCGTCTGACATTAGACAAAAAGTTTTAGCATGAGAGCGTATCTTAGTGCGAAAACATTAGTCAAGGAGGATATGCTTACATCTTTCACATGCAAAACATATTTTAGTTGTAACTTTATTACGCAGTCAGAAGGGTTAAAATAACCGTTTCTTTGTATATTACGAAGAGCTTATGCACACTGAAATGTTATCCGATCTCCATTGTATGGTGCGCTTTTGGATCACACTGTTCATCGTATTGCTCTACAAATGGGATCAGATGTGCATTCGGTGTGTAGAAGCCCGAAGACAGACTTCAGCAAAGTAGATAGTAGAGATTAATTTGGCAAATCAAATTATATCTAATTTTGAAAAAATCGTCAAAATTCTTCATACACAAAAATAACAGCCAATGAAACAATAGATATACACAACATAAATACGTACAGCGTGCATTTAATGAGTAAGCGAACTAGAGTGCTACAAAAATCTTTTGGCGCCTGAATGACATTGACAGGGGGGCGCTGTTGGTCAACATTTGTGCAACTGTCATAAAAATTATATTGAAAAAAACAAGACGGCGGCGTTAGTTCCAATTTTGGCCACGCGCCAAAAGATTCTTGTACCGTTTTAATTGAGTAGAGGAAACATTACCTACCCGATTTCAAAGATTTGTCCTTGTTAGCTAGATTTACATATAGGTGGCGTTAGGATCATTTACATAAGGATGATATTAAGCTGTGTACACACACGAAATGGAAATACAGTTTGTTGGTTTACCATTGTTTAATTCTTGTGAGAATAATCTTTTTAAGTCATGGTGGGCATTATAAATTGTTTATAAGTTTTTTTGGAAGTTGCCATTGTATTATGTTGGAGTTGATCAAGGACGGTTTACGAAAGCCGCATTTTGTCAGAAATATAACAATGATTTTCAGATTTTCATCATTAACTTATTGGATTTTTTAACAGTTGTAGAGGCGTAGAGCTTCTTTATGTGTCACTAGCTGCGCCCCGCGGTTTCACCCGCATGTTTCGATCCCGTGGGAATATCGGGATAAAAAGTATCCTATGAGTTAATCCAGGGTATCAGCTACGTCCATACCAAATTTCATCAAAATTGGTGTAGCCGTTTGAGCCTGAAGAAGTAACAAACATACAAACACACACACTCACTCGCATACTTTCGCCTTTATAATATTAGTGTGATATTGGGTATGAACGAGTAAATTGTCCCAAAGTTTAACCCAATCGAAAAAAGAATTGAACAATGGCAAATCAGTGCTTAATACAAGCAAGATAGTTTATACACAGAATGAGATACAAAATGGTATAGCAACAAATATGAGTATTTTCTTAAATATTATTGAGTTTCAATAAAAAACATTAATACAAGCAGCTCATTTTTAATACATATTTTCAAGAAATAATACTTCTTTATCTAGTTCTTAGTCCTCAGTGATTTGATTACTGAAAGTTGAGATAAATCTGACCAAAAATTCGATAAGAATAAGGCGTTTGCTAGATTTTTAAGTCAAGCGAAATTAGATTCAGAAAACCAGCGAACCTAACTGCATTGATGAGAAGCTATATAGTCTATAGTCCTACCACGGTCGAAGGTTCCTTCGGTAATCTTCGGAAAAGCCGAAACTATACAAAGTTCACAACCACATTGATTGTGTCTTCGTAAACCTACCATCTAAGTTGAAATTGTCATTTCCTTATCTTTTCCTAACAGTATATCCAAAGGCTCCTACACAAAAATCAAAACGAAACTCACCGAAGGTAGACTCGGGGTTGTTAGCGACGATAGCTCTCCGGACCTCACTTGAGTACAGAATGTATCCGGTGACAATCTTCTGCTTGTTGTCCTTCTTCTTTTTTCCACTGGCTGGGGTTGCTGTGCTGGTCCGCTCTTGTGTTGGCGTGGCTGCGAGGGAGGGGTTGTACGGGTTGCTGTTGCCGCCTGGGAAAAGAGGTTTTTAGTGTTAGTGTTATTGTTAATGTTAATTTTAATAATGTCGCCTAAAAGCACGTTGAAGTTCTGTTAGCCGTGCTGATTTGTCAATTTTATATTGTAGCCGTTCCTTTTTTGATCTGTCCGATTGAGGCTCTAAGAAAAATCCAGGATTTATTATGAAAACGTCACGCCATCCCACATTTCAAGGGAGTATATTATGTATCATTCATTCATCTTGAATGGTAAACGAGTTTCTTATAGTTGATGTTCGACAGATGGATGTTCGATGTATGTCAGATGGCTGACAGTTTTCTTAAACAATACCATAATGCTAACATTGGGCATGTAAACTTACCTATTGATAGCGGTGTAGCGGGCGAGGCGAGCGACGAGTCATCAAGCGAGTTCTCTAGAATCATCTCCACGTCCTGACTGCCTATAGTCGTGTTGATCAGGTTGGTGAACTGAGGCTTGCTATCCTGTATGGTGAAATGGAGCAATATGAGATACAGGCAGCAAAAGCAAAACCGTATCATAAATAAGGTTATCGTGATTTGTCAGAGATTACGAGGAGAAGCAAACTGTGGGAAGAGAAGCTAATGGTTGGTAATCTTAATATAAGAAGATAAATTTTAAACCCTAATAAAGTACAATGTATAACATACCATAGAATCCATGGAGTTGCCATGAGGGTTGAACTGCTTCTGAGTGAAGGCACTTGATGTTGACTGCACTTCCTGAGCCGTGGCCAATGTGGGAGGGCCAAGGGTTTTCGGGAAGTAGTAGATCTGCAGACAAACAATATTGGTTTAAAGACAGAACTTACACCACCGTCACTAAGAGGTAAGGTGATGAAATTTCAACCTCAGACCAAAGTTGAAATGTGGTTAAAATTGTATCTGCAGCCATACTCTTCGTTCAAATTAAATCTATACAAATAAGGGCTGATTTTTCCAACGCCAGATACTTTTATCCGAGAAACAATTTTGAATTTTTGACAGTTCTTCCATACAAAATCTGTCAGACGTCAATTTTATTCAACGAATAAAAATTATCTTCGTCGATTAAGAAATTGCCATAAACAAAATTGAGGTTTCTGTCTGTAATAACAAAATAACAGCTTTTTACAAACTGCATATATGAAAGTATGTAAGGTACTTATAATACCCCCCGCCACCGTCGAGGCCGGAGGTCGTTCGCTAATCGCTCCGTACAAATTATTTAAAGTATTAGAAATGGTGGGCAAATCGTTGGAAACTACAATCGACGAATTCACAAAAACTGTGCACTCATTGGGAAACAGAATAGTTTCGCTAGAAAAGGTCGTCCTCTATCAAACATAATTAATACGTAAACTTATTGGTGTTAGTGATGATTCGAGTTCAATGGCGATAATCACAAAAATCGGAGTAAAAGTGGGTAAGAGTACTGTCAACTGTCAAAGCAGTACAGCAGACCCAACGGCCAGTGCGCGATGCCCGCGTTCGGGCTGAGACGGCGCTCTTCGTGGACGCTCGTAAAACGAAAGGAGCGCGCTGCGTATCGCCTGTCTCGCTCACGGGCCGACGAGAAGCGATCGAGTCGAATGTGTCAACGTGCCTCAACGCTGCCGTAACACAACAGTGCAGTGTATTTTTCGCAGCTAAAGGATAACAGCAATAATTTGGGCTGGGTTGAAGTCATACGGGAAAGATTACTTCGTGCACCTCATAATGTGACTCGTGGAACGGCTGCCCCGGGTTCGGTTATATGTGCATTCGCTGCGGCGGAAAGGAAATCGTATTTGCATTTATACTACGTCCAAACTGGTCTTACTGCTGATCAAGTTATTACTCACCTACGAAATATTTGTGTGGATGAAAACTGTTCAGTGGAAGCATTAAAGTCGCGAGGTGATTATGCGTCATATAAGTTAACGGTGCCAACAAAACATGTTGAGGATAATATGAAACCCGAACATTGGACAGAATATGTCCATATTAAACCATGGCGAAGTGGATTTCAAAAACCACAGTAGTATGAGGGTTAGTAAACAGCAGAAGACATACGATTTTTTTCTACCAGAATGTCCGTGGTCTGCGTTTAAAGCCGGGCATTTGTAAAAACGCCATATTTACGGAGACTTTTTTGGCTAGCAGCGTATGTGATGCTGAACTGTTTCCTCCATGATATACAGTCTTGCGTCAGGATCGTGTTGGCGATACAGGATGGGGTGGTGTGGTGCTCGCGGTACGTGATCAATATAAAGTGCAACAATTAGTCGATATTGACAGCTACACGAGCGATATCGAGGTTGTGTCGTGTACATACCTCCTATGTGCAAGCAAGTGATAGCAAGTATATTAATACCTTTTGTGTGTTCGAGAACGTTGTTGCCAAGTTTGATCAATTTGACGTGTTAATATTAGGCGATTTAAATTTAAATTCTTGTAGCGAGAATGTTATTCATCTGCCTAGCCTTTTCCCAACTATGTTAGGGTCGGCTTCCAGTCTAACCGGATGCAGCTGAATACCAGTATTTTACATGGGGGGACTGCCTATCTGACTGGTAAGACTGGTTGTCAGACTTTCGGGCTTCTGACGACCCGTAACGACTGTCAAAGATCCACGAATGACAGCCAGGACCTGTTGGTCCCGGCTGTCATTCCGTGCCTCCACTCCAACACTCCGGACGGGCGGAGTGGTGGTCACGGAGTGGTCTTGGTATGTAAAGATGGTCACCCATCCACAGACCAACCGCGGTAAGCGGTAAGCGTTAGCAAGCTTTGCTTTCGACAAGGGTTTCTACAAAAATCGAAACAACTAGCAGGAATCGAACAAAATTATTTTTGCCTGACAGAAGTTGCGAAAAAAAATATTACTACCATTGCTTGAGTCTGTACCTTACCGACGACAAGTATTTAGGCTTGATTTCATCATATCTCATGGCTATGATAAATGTAGCGGTATCTACAACGCCACATACAAATTACGCGTCATTCTGACGTCACACAAAATCCTGCATCTTGCAAGCTGAGATTACCGTGCAACTAGCATAAACAACGGCCCGACATGAATTATTGGGCAGTTTCCCGCCAGACACAACACCCGTCTGGTCGGTGGATCTTTCCTTTTCTATGGGTTATGAGTGAACTTTACACCCTGTTCCTCATAGCTCTATACTGATGACCCTGAACATGAACGTCAGCGCAGCCTCATACCTCTTTATTAAACATAACTTTTCGTATTTAAAAATATCGTCATACTTAAAACCACGTAATAATACGCACCTCATCAATAGTGACATCCTTGGTGTGTTCAAACTTGCGCAGTCCCGCCTTCAGTTTGCGCGCGACGCGATTGGATTCGTCGTAAACTGACTCGCACACGTAAATGTCGTTCTCTGCTATCTCAGTCGGACGACCTGTGGAAGAAAGAGGCAGGTATATTGTACATTGAAATTTTTCTGAAAGTATATATACATAGTTTGCTTTACTTTCTCTGATTTAGATATACATATAGTCATAGTGACAAAAAGATGAGCAAGTTGACTGAAAAAGAAAAATAAGCTCCAGAAGTTATGAGCAGTGTTATGGGCCGCATCATACGCCCCGAAGCTGCCAACAAATAGCGTTATTTTGAACCCATTCGAAGCGGTTGTTTCTATATTTATTTTGTACAACATAATGTGTACGGGGATTGTAGGCTTGATGCCTACAATCCCCGAAGAGTTAGGCCGGAGTGTACATATAGTACACCTAGTAGAGTAAAAGCAGGTAATTTGGAATACGGTTGGTAATTTGGAATATTACAGTATTAGAGTTTCTAATAGCGACATCTATTAGAAATCACCTTTATTAAGTAGTTTGTGTACTATTCAATTCAGGGGGCGTGGCTTAGACTGCGCCATTTGGTCAGTGTTTTTGTAAATGTCATCCGAGTGAAAGTGCTGTTCTCAAAATTTTTCAAGTAAGTACTAAATCAGTTTGTATCTCGAATATTAATCATATTTATTTGTTTTCATTGATGCAGATCTATGGTTAGGCATTTATATTATTGAAATTAACACTTATTTTTAATCAAACTATAGACATACATACCTGACAGCATTTTGAGGTTAGGCAGGGTTATGTTGTTAATTTGGTATACGACAGGTGAAGCTAATTCGGAATGTCCCAAATTAACAACAAGTGAAGTTAAATTGGAATATTCCAATTTACATGCACTATTACGGTACCTACTTACTTGTACTTCTTATGTTGAGTGGACAGTGGGAGGAGATATTGGGTCAGTGGGACAGGGGACATTGGGACAGGGGACAGTGGACAGCGGGACAGTGGGACAGAAGATAGTGGATAGTAGGACAGTGGACAGTGGGAAAGTGGAAAATGGACAGTGGGACAGTAGGACAGTGGACGTGGTACAGTGACAGTGGACAGTAGACGGTGGACGTGGGACAGTGGACAGTGGACGTAGGACAGTGGACAGTGCGTCAATGGCCAGTGGATAGTGGGACAGTGGACAGTTGACGTGGTAACGTCTTATAAATTGATTGGCTGCACGCACGAAAAAATTACCGGGAATAACTGGGGCTGACTGAGGTTGACTGGGGCTGACTAGAGTTGTGACTGGGGTTGGATGGAGCTGACTGGGGTTGTAACTGGTGTTGAGTGGGGTTGATTGGGGCTGACTGGGGTTGTGGCTGGAGTTGACAAGGTTTGACTGCAGTTGTGACTGAATTTGACAGTGGCGGTCAAACTTAGTCTACTACTCTTGTCATGACTGTACAATTAGTGTGGGTAGCTAAGAGTAAATAAATGCTCTTGTGCAGTTACTTTATGTAGCTCCTCAATAACCCACGTAAAATGATCGTCCGTAAACCATCTTTATAGACAACCACTTTTTTAAAATTACTTCTTGTTGAGAAACAGGATTCATTTAATTACTTGTCCAGTTTATGAATAATATTTTCAAATTTGTTTTAGATATGTCCACTCCTGCTAATAAATACAAAAAACGAAAGAAGTGGAGTCAAGAAGATATGGCTGCTGCGGTACAAGCTGTACGAGAAAAAAGAATGGGGTACTTGAAAGCGGCAAATACTTATAACGTACCTAGAACTACCGTATTTCGGCTTGCAAAACAAACAGAACTACCAATGGAAGATATTTTAACAAAAAAAATTGGTCGCAAGCCAGTTTTTAACAAGAGTTAGGACTGATTGAAGTTTAAGTAAAAAGTTATACAAGATTAAGAAAAAATGGGGCCAAATAAGACGTGGAATTAGACTATTTGAAGTTAAAAGTTTTAATGTATACTACTACTGTACTACTAATGTATACTATGAATGTATGTTCTGAATAAATAAATAAAAGAAAATGGTGAATGTTATTCGGAATACCTCCGACATTCCAAATTATATGAACGTGAATTTAATTTGGAATACGTACTTTATTCCAAATTATATTCACATGAATTTAATTTGGGATACCCTATTCCAAATTATATTCACATTGGGTTATCAGTGCCTTTCTGTCAATTTATGAATAAACCAAAGTTTATCCCATATAGAGAAGAATAATACTGTTGATTATTATTATGCTAATGAAACATTAGTTTTACTAACATTTTATGTGGTTTTCATTCTTATTTCTCTTAAGCCTTGGTAAATATGTTTTTTTTTGTAACCTGTATTCCAAATTACCTGCATTTACTCTAGTTATAATATAGTTATTTTTTTATTTTACTTTAATTGTTTTCTACATCAATGTGAACCGAGACATGATAAAATATCAAAACTAATACTCACACTTAAGATAATCATCATAATCCAACACACCACATTTCCCCACGATACCCACAAGTGGACTCGTATCGTGCATGGTCGTCAAAAGCACCTCTTGTTTGTAAAAAGGCTGAAAATCAAACATACTCTTCAGTTAATGATAAATTAAATATAACATTTACAAAAGAAATTTCCGGGTAGGCACACATTTGTTGATTTTGAATCTAACCTTGTTGATTATGTTGGCGACCTCTGACGGGAAGATTAGGAATGGTCCGCGGAAGTAGCATTTGTTGCTGTAACAAAGAAAAACAATATCTTGAGTTGAACCCCGGAGTACATTATGTGTCGATTACATAAAAGAAAAAGATAAAAAATAACTGCAAGCTGCCATAATTATTAACCTTCGAAAAATGTATGGTTAATCTAAAGCTTTTGATGGTTGTAACTTTACTCTGCGTTTATTGATCATGGCAATACTCCCTTGAGACCGAATTATGTGACCCCTTGTTTAACAGGCTGGAGGACTTTGCTATAATAGAAAAATAATATAATTTTTTCGTTATTTCCACGAAAACGAGGGCCATTATTTAATCTGCATTCGCGATTTATTTGCCAAAAATGTAAACAAATATGAGTTTATGGAAAAATTACTCTAATTCCTGCACAATAAAGTTCAGTTTACGCTACAACTTTAAACATCTTTATACCTTTTTCAATAGTGCTAGTCACACTGAAATCATCTCAATTTACATTAAAATAAAGTTGATATTTGTTTAAC
The DNA here is from genome assembly GCA_949629185.1 of Apamea crenata. Taxonomy (NCBI): domain Eukaryota; kingdom Metazoa; phylum Arthropoda; class Insecta; order Lepidoptera; family Noctuidae; genus Apamea; species Apamea crenata. Next base: position 5,851,907 of record OX451375.1, read on the forward strand.
TTGAAATAACATCAATTTGAAACACAAATTCGAATAGACTAGTAGAGGCAAACTTGGTATAAAACGAGATCTTGTTTGGAAATTTGACGCCATTTCCCTTCCTTATCATTATCGGGACCGGATCTAAGACAGGTAACCCGCACGCAACGACTCTGCGCATTGATGATAAAGTCGATTTGTAAGTCTTTTGATTTACAATTAACTAGCTGCGCCCCGCAGTTTCACCCACATAAGTCTCAATCCCATGAGAATATCGGGATAAAAAGTATACTATGTCCAAATCCAGGTCATGCTCTACAAATGTGCCAAATTTCATCCAAATCCATTTAGCTGTTTTAACGTGAAAGCTTATCACAAACACAAAAATCGACTCTTTTATTTTTATAATATTAGTTTAAAATAATATACTCACTCGCCCGTCTCCCATATAGTATCAACCTGCGCGATCATCTGCTTGCCTCCGTCTGTGACGACATACACATAGTCTCCTGTCTTGATAACTCCAGAACATACAGTGTTGTACTGTTCGTAGTAAGTGTTCTCGTCGTCTGTGCCCAGGGGATTGTACATCACCACGTCCTGAGAATTGGGAGAAATTAATTATTTTACTTATGAAACTTTAAGTCGAAAAGTGAATAGACGTGCAAGATCGTCGACCACATCATTGCTTAGGTGCGACAGTGATCAAATGCGAGCATATAAATAATAAGAAATGGTAAATAAAAACCCTGCTGTATTATAAATATAGGCAGAGACCATCTAAGTTTGAAACTGAGACAATTCTGAAACATGTACGATCAGCACATCAGTGATAAAATTTGAACTACGAAAACCGCTCACACTGCTACGACATAAAGGTGCTTTAAATGTCAAATTGTTGACATTGACATTGACGAGTGCGGTTGGCTGTACATGTAAATTATAAACCTTTGGAAACCGCGGTATCATTTAGTTTGCATTCACTTTCGTTATGTTATTATAAGTATTTAATACTGAAAATACCAACTACTTTAAACTAATCAGCATATGTTTAATAGCGTATACATGCGCAGGCGCGTGCTTACTCTTTATTTGTATAAAAAATAACAAACATGCTAAAATGAACACTTTTTAGTTGTTAAGTATAATGATACTCACACTCGAATTCTGGCCCAGTCCGCAAAAGAGAGGTCAAAACAAAATTGACAAGTTAATCTCGATATAACACAGTAAGTAAAATATATGTATAATTAATAATAATATGATGTTCTAACAAACTTACAGGTCTTTCCTTCTCGTGAACGTTTTCCAACACTTCTAGTTCAGCAAGTTCATCCTTGTGTTTTTCAACGCGTTCACGGAATACTGACACGGTTCTGTTTGGCTCCAATGGGACCTGGTGAAAAAAACATTAATAAATAAAACACTGATGCCGTTACATCTTAATTTTAACAAAATGGAAAGCTACGCATTCAAAAGAAATAAAAGCCGAGACTTTTATTTCTTTACTCATTGTGAGCAACACACTCTTTTCAAATTTTTATTTCCAATTGATGTCATGTCCACTTAAAACGAATATCAACTTTAAGCAAGAGTAAATTAAGTTGACTTCAGAATTACTAGTACTATGGAAAAGATCAAAAATGTTTGAGGTTGTAGCTTAAACTGAACTTAATGTGTGGTTATTAAAGTTGTTTTTCCAAAAACACATATTTGTATACATGTTTGAAAAAAAATCGCGAACGCAATTTATATGAATTGTTACCAGAGATACAAAAACATGTTGCTGAAACAATATTGTGCAACTTTGTTTCTTTGGGACAACATAACACTTATATCTATTATCTATTACCTCTCTGGGTATGAGCGTGGCTTCCTTCTCAGCGCCCTCCCACACCTTGATCTTCTTGAACCAGCGCTGTTTAGTGTTGTATCGGCTCTCGCACACATACACGTCCTTGTCAGAGAAACCTGTTTAACAAAACATGCACTTAAAGTCTTGTGTTATGGGTTATTTTATCTCAGCATACCAAAAACATTTAATCAATAACATTATTAAATTGTAATTGTAAAATCATCGATGAAAATTGAGGTAATACAAATAACCTCAATTGTCAAACGAAAAGCATCTTTACATTTACACCTACACCTTAAAACAGGTTACCATGTAACCTAGCTAGGACGCCAGATTCAATTCTGTTGTAAATCTTCTTTTTTTTTTTCTAAATTGTATAATTTTTGTATGTATGTACCTCACTTTTTTTTAAATAAATATAAAATAAAATAAAATAATTTCCAAATAATCAAATCAAAGCACTCAATTTGTAAGTGGCACTACAGATTGGCATCTAAAGGTACGTTTTCTGATTCATTTGTTTACATTTTCAACATATACATTTGGAATAGACCATAAATGGCTTGCGATCGGAGAGTCCTATCATCCTATGTCCAGTACTCGACTGCTACAAGCAGATAATGATGATGCACCTACCTTCAGGTCTAAACTTGAAGTATTCTTTAACGTTCATGACGTAGCAGTGTCCCACGACCTGGTCGAGAGGTACGACGCGGTGCGACTCCGTCTTGAACACCTCTTGGTGTAAGAACTTGCGTGTGCGCACGTGGTATGTTTCTTGAGGCCTGTGGGAGAATAACATAAGATTATGCCAAACATTTACAACCTAAATGGTACATATGACACGGGTTTCACAAACGTCACAAATTATGGGTGATGGATATCACAAACAACTTTAGTTGTTGGGTACCGTGGTAAGTGTGTGACATTCCGTGTCATACAATGTGACTGCATTGCTGCATAGCATTCACAACATTTACCTTGCCCTCGACAGCAAATAGCGGTCGTCCATCTGATTTAAACTGACAAAACTTTCGGGTTTTGGACTTGTGAAGAGCGTTTAGAAAACTCATAACATTCATTGATGTTTGATACGATACGGAAGCGTATAGAGTGGTTGTGAATAGCTATGCAGATCTATTAAACTACACAATGGATTTGGATGCAGTTTTCACCATCATTTAGAGAATTTATTCTGGAAGGTTTATATGTATGATACTTTATTTAAATATATAATTTACACAAGTAAAGCAGGTACGGGTCGCTAGTATATTACTTACCTGTAGTAAGACGTACAGTACATGCACGGCACACCCTCGTTGTTAGTCCACACGCGTTCCACTTGCACTATGGCGGGCTCCTTGTTGCCTTTGTCCGGCTGAATGTAAACAAAGTCTCCCTTGCTGTACGCGGTCTGTTGGAGCGGCGCGCCGCCTGATGGCAGGGAGTCGTCTGTACTCGATCTGGGGACCATACAATTAAGTATATGAGAGAGTGACACTCAAAGTTATATCAAGAGAGAGTTTACAATCAAATCAGTGGTAGCTCAGCTCTATATCAGAATATTGGCAATAATAAGTCAGTCAGACCATTTCTTACTATTACAACTTCTGTAAGCCAGAAACTACAGTGAAAACCGTAGACTCTGAAATAAAGGACCACAACAAGACCTAATCTGCGTTCGCGATTTAGTCAACAAAATAATATGAGTTATTGGAAAAATAACTTTAATTCCTACACAATAAAGTTCATTTTACGCTAAAACTTCAAACATTTTAATAACTTTTTCAATAGTACTAGTCACGCTGAAATCACGACTTAATGCTAAATACAATAACGTTGATATTTGTTTAACTTGAAATAACATCAATTTGAAACATGAATTTGAATAGACCCTAGATTAATGATCCTGCTTTTTTAGAACCCCCTACAAAATTAATTGGAAGAGAACTGTGGCAGTATAATTATTTGCTATGAAACGAATCTCATCTCCCTGGGCTTCTACGTCAAAGCTGTTCGTGTAGAATCGTTGATTGATGTAGTAGGACTGATGTTCTACCTTACTTCTCATTTATTTATTAACTAACCTGGTCTCATCCTCATCTTCGTTCTCCTGCAGCAGCTTGCACTGCTTCACAAGCTCCACACTGGTCGCCATAGTGTCTCTTGTGAAGGACAAGGCAGGCGACTGCAGAGTGCCTCGGCACAGCTGGTCACGTTGGTCGATGTAGTAGGTCTGGAGTTCTACTGAGTCTTCGAAGATTTGGCTGTCGGTGCGGGAAAGGCGACGAGCTCTGAAAATAAAGTCAATGATAACTATCTATTAGCCTTATCAAGTACATATTTCTTTGGCTAGGTTTTCGAAAGCAACCGGTCTGTTCTGTAAAAATCTCAAAGTGAAAATTTAGGTGAAGTGAGGCTTAAGTCCCAGGCGCTTGGGATTTACACTGTTGGGAGCTCACTTCAAACTCACTTCACCGAATTTTTCACGGTGAGATTTTTACAGAATAGCTACTGTTTTATTTGATGAATGCATAGAAAAAACATTTATGATGTGTTATTTACAAATGGTGCATCATTTTTAGAAAAAAAAATCAAAAGGGTTTTTTTAGTCCCGATATATGACAGACTCCGCTCCAGGAAATAGGCATACACCAAGTCGCATGGGACAGCAATTAAATAATAATAAATAAATCCGTGGACATTTCACACAGCACCATTTGTCCCAAGCTAAGCAACCTAATGCTTGTGTTATGGTAACAAGATGGCTGATAAACTACTTATATACATTTTTTTTTTGTAAATACATACATATTATAGATAGAATAACATTCCACTTTTCAACTTTATTTACTTGCTGATTTAAATGACTAGTTCTGTTGTGTTAATAGTTAATGATATATGCTAATGACGTGTAGTTCGAATAGTTCGTTGACGCAACTTACTTTATTATTAATTTCGGCACCAATAAATTCTATCCCTCATAAAATATCTAAAACCTACCTTTCAAATACCGCGAACATATCTTGCTGGAAGTGATCAAGCCTCTTGTAGAGGCCTTTGTCAAGCCTTCTCTTCACCAAGTCAAGTGAGATGGCGCGCACTTTGTCGCCGTTAGCTGCCTCATCGTGTTCGGCTAACTCCGCCATACTGTCTGAGTAGCATCTGAAAATAGTAATATTAAAAGATGGCACAGACATATTTTTAAGAACTGGCCATCGTTGTTTCAGTCTAACAAAATGCTTGACAATAGTCGTTGAAAACTTGAGCAGATATGTTAGTTTCCCTATTATGACGATCGTACAATCTGACGGATAGAGTCGACTATAGTGGTATAATATAAGCCAGCCAAAAAGATATGTTTTACCGCACACTTTGATATAATCATCTCAAATCACGAGTGCAACTCATGTGACTTATAATATCACAGTCAAGCTGAAGCGAATGCGCGGGTTGCAGGACAAAATTAGCTCTCGCCGATGGTGTCAACCAACTTGTATGGAGGTGTTCAAATCAAACTGGCGCGAAAACTCGCGTGACTTCCTAATCATTTACAATCGACGCGCGCAGTCACTTGTCGCGCGAGTTTTGCCTCAGTATGCCCAGAACTTTAACGGATAAAAATTTAAAAACCAAATAAAATATTCAAGACGTGTGACTAACCTGCCTTCTTCATCCTGGTGGTTATAGACGCTGGTGAAGAGATTCAGCAGCAGCTCTTGAACCGCTGCCGGTACATCCGGTACCGCGTCATCGTCCTCCCTGAATGAATAATACGAGTACTTATAAGTTTATAATATTAACGTTCAGACACACCAAGCAACGATGCGAAGCTACGATGAAAACTAACACAGAAAACTCAGATATTGACTGTTAAGCCCACTTAGGTTAAAACATCGTTCTATTTACGTCAATAATTTGAAGCTGACAGGGACAGAATGATGTTTTAAATACGTTTAGCGTAAAATGCGTCTAGTCTAAATTAGGGACTAACCACACTTATTCAGCTCTGTTCAGCTTTTGTCCATAGAAAACAGTTAGTCCCTTAATCGATTATACATAGATTTGTGGTGCAAATGGGCCTTATATACGCCAAAGTATACTACGATAAAAACTAACACAGACAACTTAGAAATTGACAACTTCATCTGAGCATCTTTCTTAGTTGAGTATTGCTGTCATGCATTTGGACCTCTTTCTTAAGAAATTATTTTTTTTATATTTAGAAAGTAACAAATTAATTCAGGTGACGTAAGCGACATTCAAAATCAGGCAAAAAAATTAAAAATACAGGATGTATATTTATTTGAACAGCGGGGTAATTGCGTACACACACGTTTTGCATGCCGTGAAAAACTACGGTATATTCGCCGTGTGTTAGGCACGGTCGTCAGTGTTGTATGGATCACTATAGAAGCTTGTTGACGGACACGTTTTGTCTACGGCACCGTTTATACGCCGTACCGTAAAGAAACCGTGCTGTGAAATAAGGGCCTAACTCACATAAAATGGCAATCGGTCGCAATACCTTTATTTTTGACATTCATTGCTTCATAGGTATGAAAACTCCGTCTGCTCAATGAAGTCAATAACGCAATGAACATGGTTGAACTGTGAAAATGAAAGGCGTTGTGTGTGATCGATTGCCATTTCATGTGTATTCCGCAACTACCCCGCAGGAATGAAAGATTATTAGGTAACATTATTATGTTAAGCCATTTGTTCCAATAACAACACATACACCTTGTTTTTTTTCTACACATCTAAAATAACATCCAATTACGCTTTCATGGTGGTTTGGAAAATTAATGAACAGCAATCCAATCTTTTAGTTTCGAGCCACTAAAATTTTAACCCTATAATATTTCGCACAAATCTAATAGAGTCGCAACTAAGAAGCATTCATTTTCAAACTAGACAATTTTTAATATTATTAATTTCCTCCCAATTATAAAAAACCACATTACACGTTGCAAGATTCTTGCTTGTTGGCTGTGGCATACCATATAAATGAAGCAACAAATGGTTTGCATCGTCTAAACACTTTTTGTGCAACTTTGATTGTGACTTCAACTTATGGCAATTAAATCGCACTGTGTAATTCAAGCTTTAGGGCGACTTCGATATATCGCAGTGAGGCTACATGCCTCACTGCGATATATCGAAATCGCGGTTTAGCTCGCTACCTCGATGTCACCTCCATGTAAAACAAATGCATGCTAATACACACGCACGCACATGCTGAAGGGTACATCACTAAGTACGATACATCGCGGGCAGCTTGGGGGTTTACCTCGATGCTGGTATGTGCGTGCGTGTCTGTTAGCATGCATTTGTTTTACATGGTGTACATCATAAAGGATATTCTATCTACAATTCTACATGGAAGTGACATTGAGGTAGCAAGCTAAACTGCGACCGCGAGGTATCGCTTTGAGGCATCTTCGACATGTAATTTACCCTTAGGCATCTACATTAGTCAAGGGGTTACATTCTGCCCGTCATACTACTTGCATAAATAAATCAACTTTTTGTCAGTTGCGTCTTTATAGTTAAACGTGCGATGTCATTCCGAATGTAGCAGACGCACCTGATATTGACACGGCCTGATCCTCTGCTCACCCCGCAAAGTACGTTGCGTGTAAATTATACATACATACAGATATCCAATAAACAATACATTATAATCCGCTAATTTGTGACGGGATAAAATAATGTGTCGAATAAAGGGGATTAAATATAATGACATAGATTATAGATATACTGTGTTCGAAGAATTAAGATTTTTCTCGTAATAGCTTAGAAACTTTACAATAAACCGTTAAATATATATATAAAAAAACCTCACCTCAAAAGCTGTTTAGTCTGCAAGCAAACCCTATGCAGGATCAAGGCATCTTTATAAATCTGCGAATCAGGCTCGTTGTACTTGCACGCGTTATCAAACATCAATATGAAGTCAGAAGCAAGTTCATTGACAGAACTATACACGTTGTTCTTTAGTTTATGGGCGATTTTCTCCATGTCTATGGGGTTTTTGATTAGCTCGTAGTAGTCTGGGTACTCGATTTTGCTTGGTAGCTTCATGAAGATTAGGGCGAGTTGGCGGTTGGCTGTGGAAGAAATTTTAATTAAAATATAATACTCTTTATCATGTACACCATAAAACGTACAGATATATAATTAAATATAGAAAGGGGTTTGAAGGTCCGTGGCATACCTACTGTCGCGTCATTTTGTTTTTTTTTTCTCTCAAAATAGAACCTATATCGATTTATAAAAGTCTAGAAGAAAAAAACATTGCAGTAAACGCCTGTGACATTAAGTCCGCCTCTGTACATTTGTGTGCTTAAAGTAAATAAATTATAAATGGCGCGATAGTAGGTATTCAGGCTACATATTTAATTCCCTTTACAAAGGGCGGTCTTATCGTTAAAAGACAACCTTTGGATGGATTAAGAGAGAAGGAAAGATAATACTGCAGGTAAACTACTCAAGGCAATATTATCTAGCCTTAAAATGTTTCTGAAAGAAGTAAGAAAAAAAAACATTTATTTGCAAACATGACGCATAAAAAGAACACCAAAAAAGAAAATAACAAGTTGGAGGAAAACATGCGTCACATCCACGCAAAACGGCCATCGCTCAGCACACTTTTTGCACTTCTCACACTCAGCAGTTTTTCTATTAAGGACACTTAGGTATGGCCAGGCCATATTCGAATTCTACGAAGGCGATTACTACATAGCCTCTTTTTGAGAAGAAATGCCTTCTTAGCAGGGCTTAAAATGAATGATCATTAGTAATTTCATCATCACCATATTTGGCAAACCAATAGGCGATCATAACATGGTATTTTCTGCAAGGACTGCTCATAAAAAAAGCTATTGTTGATCCACGAGACAAAACAAGAGTACAAACGCTTATTCTTCGCAGGAAATAGGAATAATACTATTCAAAAGAATTTTGCTGTGATACCTAACATTTGCCGACTTTTTATTCTTTTACGACATACGGTCTACACAAATTGTTCATCCATAATCATAAACTTAGAAAAAAAAAGATGAGAGGTGTCGTGACACCTGACAGGTTGGAACAAAGTTGCTTTTGCACATTTGGCGAATGAGAGCTAGACCGAAAAAAAGTGTATTATTTAGACCGTCACGATCACTGACATAAATATTAAACAAGTACGCTGGACTAAATAACAATACGAACTTCTCAGGAACTAAAATTCACACATTGTTGCAAATGGCCGTCGTGTTGTTTTCGTACGTATCTGATGACTTAGGACTAAATCGTGGGATAAGACTGTTTTGTGTATTTTGCGTTTACTACAAGATATTTTAGAACATTTCTATCATGAGAGTATGCGCATTTTGCAAAACTCGGTATCAAAAATAAATTAAATCCACAGACGCTCACGTTACTGTCAGCGCCAAAATGGCGAAAATCAAATGTCTTCGTTTTGTCATCGGTAGTATGAAGTCCAGCATACTTGTATGTTATAGGTCGGCTGTCATGAAAATTATGACAGCGGCAAAGATTTAAATCGTGAGATACCCTACCGCGTTGAAAGTCAGTCCCTCTTCTAGAAAACCGTAGTTTAACAAAACTGTTGCGACGTCAAAGCCAAGAGTGCAAAAGCAACTTCGCTCCAAGTAGTAGCAGTTACAAGATAGTAACGTGGGATAAGGAACTTCGTTTCAAAAACACCTATGAATCATCAATACCAACCTTTAGGATCCCGATAATCCCTGATAGCATCATACAAGGTCCTCAGTTTCTGTTCAAAAGGCGACAACTGCCTAGCTTTGGGCGCAGCTTTGAACGTTTTCAAAGGAGGTTTCCTCTCAAAACTAGAACTATTATTAACCTCTTTGAGTTTCTCGTTCATGACTCGTTCTAGAAGGTTCGCGTCTTCATATATCATGGAGCCTTCTTCGTTGAATTGACGGCAGTTTGAGAACATTAAGCGGAAATCGGAAACCATTTCGTCTATGGAGTTGTAGCGATCGTTCTGGAATGAAAGTTGTTGAGAAAAATAACGCGTGGTTTTTTATTTATTTATCTTTTAATTCGGGCATATTACCCACTAGCTTCTACCCGCGACTTCGCCCGCGTGGATGTCGGAAATTAATCCCACGGGAACGTGCTACCAGGACAAAAAGTATGTCCTTCCCCAGGATGCCATCTATCTCTTTGCCAAATCAGAAGTTCAGTGGTTTAGGTGTAAAAATGTAACATACAGTTTCAAGTTCAAATCCTCCCCTTAAAAATCGAATTACCCCTTTTTGACAACTTCAATTTTCTTCTTCAACGACAACTTTACATACTTATTATTCTTTAATACACTGAGTTTCGAGTTAATCGGACCGCGCATTAAAATTCTTCCACACAAATTTCAACACCCATATATCCCCCTTCGAGGTTATCATTATAAGTTTTTAAACTTTATTACTTACTTAGGCGAGTATTCTTGTAAAGTTTCAAGTTTATAAACCTAATGAAGAAGATTTTTCATATAAACTGTATCGCCGCGCAATTTTCGAAAAACCCTGATACTCATTATTCTTTACTTTCGATCCTAGGTTCATGTGTACAATACGTTCATATGTACATTCATATTTAATTTAGATTTAGCACAGAAATCTCAATATTTTCACGCATAGCCATTGCACCCGTGCATAGAAGGGCGCAAATTGTTTTTTAAAAGCGGCAACTTCTGTCGAATTTTTACCTGTAATTCGTTCCTTTTCAATTTAAATTGCAACAAATTGCCTTTATGGGAATTGGCAATGAGTTCTGAGACTTAAGGCACTGATTATTAGCTAGCTGCTGTTCAAGGTAAAAGATTAAAGATTTTAGTGTGATCTTAAGGTCGAATTTGACCAACCTTTTATACCTAAGTATAAGTTAGTAAAAGCTAATTATATTTTACATCTTGCGAATAAATATTAAATTAACAGGTTTTGCTCCTACAAAAAATTTCAGCCGTTAAAAACGTATTCGCAGTTTGGTCGAAATGGCCCTAAAATCCTAACTAAAACCGTTTTTTTTTTTGTAATAAATTAGATCATTAATTTTGTGCTAAATTATGAAAGTTATTATTCTGTTAGAATATGTTATTTTCTTCACTTTTCACGATGGGACCAAATCTGTAGGGTCTTTGTTTGAAAAATACTGTTTACAAAAAATTATTTTCCAAACTCGTGTAACTTAATGGAGATGGACCCTACAGGTTTGGTCCCGTAGTAAATAAATTAGAGGAAAACGTATTCTGTCTGCATATGGCTTCATATTCACATTTTACCCAAAAATGTATGGACGGTGAAGCATGTCATACATACCTTAATATTAGCCTCAATAGTGATCATATCTATGGGTTTATCAATGACATTATAATACTCCGGATACAGCTTCTTACTGGGTTTCTCCATGAACAACAACATGGGTTGTCTCCCATCGGAACAGGTGAATTCTACCATTTGTTTGGAGATGTAATGGAGCTTTTTCTTCAATGGGAGGTTTGTTTTGTTAGGAGTGCTGACGGGAGAAGGTGCTATGGCTTGTACAGGGTTCAGACGTGGTCGACCTGTAAATAAATTGAATGTAATTGCGATGGCTGCAAAGGAATACTTAAAAAAAAAAATATTTGTATAAACAACGAGTTTCTTCTTTTGATTTCGATAATAATTATTCCATTATTAATTAAACTGATGGGTCAAAAGGAAGTGGAACTGGTCGTTATTAATTAAAAATCTCAAAATGTAAGCAATAATGAAAAAAAAAACCGTTCAAATTTTTAAAATGTCATGGCAACGCGGCAAACGTAGACCAAACTTGTCAAGCAAACCTTTTTTTTATATATACTCAGTTTCATGACACAATAAGGTATAAGTTTTCCATTTTCTCTTTTATTTATAATTTATGTACTATAACTGTGTAGTGTGTATAAAGGTACACAATTATGGTACTAAAGAAAGGCTGTTTTTTCATTACTACGTCATACAGTATTGAAAAAAATTGCCTACCCCTAGCTTTACCTCTTGGTCTCGGCGTTTGAACTTGTGCCTGGTTCTTCACTGACGAAAGGCTCTCGTCATCGCTTGACGAGCTTTGAACGATGTCCAGCAACTCTTGGACGCGTTGCTGCATTATTCTGTTAACAGAAATACATGAAATAAGGATCCTACTTACAATATTAATTATAAACGTGAAAGTTTGTATGGATGGATGGATGTTTATTACACTTTCACGCAAAAACAACTGAACGGATTTGGCACAAATATGGTTTATAACCAGGATTAACACATAGTATACTTTTTATCCCGATATTCCTACGGGATCGAAACTTATACGGGTGAAACCGCGGGGCGCAGCTAGTAATTCAATATCGAATGACCGTTTTCACTAACACTAGGCCCTAAATAAAAGCGCGTTGTGGGATTTTCAACCCTCGACTTAGCGCCGAATGTTGAAAATCCAACAGTGCGCTGTTATTTACGGGCAGAAGTGCCTTGGGTCTCTATAGATAACCAAATACCACGTGTTCTTTCTTTTTGTGCGTTCAGCATATTTTAGTATCTTGTAATGTCTACATTCAACCATCACTTTTCTACAAAAACATTATCCCAATGTGTCCATAGATATGTTTGTAACAAACCTAACGTTGGCGAAAATGCATAAGGTATATTCAAATGTATGTTTCCAATTGATGTTATTTCAAGGTAAACAAATATCAACTTTATCGTAGTGGTAATTAAGTTGATTTCAGAGTTATTAGCACTATTGAAAATGTTATAAAAATGTTCGAAGTTGTAGAGTAAACTGACCTTTATTGTGTAGGAATTAGAGTATTTTTTCCATTAACTGATATTTGTTTACATTTTTGGCAACTTAATCGCAGTACCTATGTAGTTGTAAAATGTTAGATTTTTGATCTCGACTCCAGGTATATAATTATTATAGTTTATTACTTAGCATAATTAGGTTGTTAACACATGCACAATCATTTACAAATTTCAACATTTTAATCTATTTTTAGACGAGAACAACTGATGACGAACTATTATGCAGTTTGTCAGTCTTTATGTAAGTTATTGTTTAACTACAGATTGTGAATAAATACATTTTTAAAAAGTACGACGCGTATTTTGCGCGCATGGATTACCCGTAGTAAGCAGAGTATCACATTTTTCAACAATCAATATTATTTTTGTTTTGTCTTGACTTTCAGACAATCTTTTTTAATTTCTTTCTAAAACCGCAAAACATTATTAATCTATAGAACCATAATTGAGACTAGAAATAATTCCCTTCAGGAGTTTTCCGAATACCAGCCGTAATACTAAGAAAGCTCCTAGCAAAGCTATTTTTGTGATTTTTGCTTGAAACGTTTGTTGTCCAGTTTGGCTTAAAATTTGAACAAACGAAATAAACCAACTATGTGGGAATAACTAATGTAACTTAGACTATGAAGGAGTAATACTTTTTGTATTTATCTGTGGAGGCTTGTAATTAGCAATTTAGTTATAATTATATTACTTACTGTTATTATAATGTTATTATTAGTCTGTAAGCCTTCCGAAAATAAAGAAAATCAAATACACCACGAAGACCCAGTGTTATTCCTAAATCGAAGCTGAACTCATCTAGCTTTATTTTAAAAATATTAAAGACGTGTAAAAAAAGGGTTACACAAAAGAAACCTAGTTACAGAAATAAAATCATTTATTATTTAAACATTCATTACAAAAAAAATCCAAAACTACATAATCACGCCCCTAAAGTTTCCTAAAATTTTAAGAACAACAGCCGACTGCCCTATTGTTCTAAAATAAGGGTTACCTACCTGGATTAAGTATCTTCTTCATACAAAGTAACATACCGAGAACTGCCTAATCATCTTACTGATAAGCTTAATGACCTACCTATTGTTTATGCTCGTGTTTGGTATCTGTATTTCGTTACGGTGACTTTTTCTCAGAAATGTGTGCGAGGGTAGGAACAATAGACCCTACCTGACCCTACGCTTCTGCCGTCTATAAAAAGGGCAAAAATCTGTATTTTTAATCAGTTCGATTTTGTGCGCCAGAGTGACACCATGCCTCCGTGGATTCGGATACTGACCGCCGAAGCGGACGGACGTGCCTTGTCTCTTGTCTCATTTGAAGCCATGTGCTCAGCAGATGTAACGGTTAACGTCAAGTTTAAGTGTCGCATTTAAAATCGGAACGGTATTTCGTGTGTTGTTTTGTGGGTGCAAATTAAAACACCCTTAAACGGTGGTTAAGTGGCACACGGGCGTTCCTGATCTTCAGCCCGAAGCTTAGGCTTTCCGGCCGAGCACCCTGTTGACGTCGAGCGAGCCTGAGGGCCGTTCGTCAATCTAGTGAGATCTTTCCGTTTATTTCAGGGATCTCCAGTGGAAGCCGATTCGATTGTGTTTTTATCTGTTAATTTGGAATTTCTGGAATTCGCGCGAATTAAAAAAAACTGTTAATGGATATTGCCAACAGGGAAAAACTGCAAACAGAAACGACAAAAGCGAGATCATCATGCAGGCTAACATGGTCAAAGGGCACTCAAAAGTCCCAATTGGATCACATTATAACGTCACACGCTACAGAAAAACTCTTCGAATTTATTAAAGGTGAATGGGCCGCTAGGAGCATATCCGACCATAAAATAATCTGGGGTTTGCTAAGGACAAACCGAATTTCAAACAAAAAAGAAAACACAAAACACAACAATGCACAAAAGCTACAGATACCCGTGAAGGAGGCAACGATAGTGGCCAAGGATTTCAACTATAAACAATGCTATTATGACGCCCTCAATAGCAAGTTCACCAAAACAAAATACCAAGATTGCATAACAAAAAAGCTAAAAAATATAGGAATCAACTCAACGGACGAAAACATCGAACTACCCTGGAATACCATAACGGAGGTATTAAAAGCGGCTGCCCAGGAAACTTTAACTCTTCAGCCAGTTCTCTCCAGAGATCATCGACTAGCTCTTGCTAACCTACAAAAGGCTAAATTCTTACAAAGCAGGCAACCAGATAATCCAAATAGGCATAACCGCGTAAAAGAATGTCAGTCAACACTTCAAAAGGTTAAATATCAGGATGAACAAAAAGCATGCAGGGTCTGCCTCAGCGGACTGGGGAAAAACCACCCTGCAAAACGCATGCAGATGCTGTACTTTTTTTAAAAGAAACAAACTGCAAAAAAAAACTTCGAAAAAGATCTACTCATGTACCGATGACCAAATGGGAGCAAATTCTAAAAAAATCCGAGGGCCGTATTATACCAACAGTTAATATAAAAAAGCCAATAACCGAAGAACAAGGTTATGGACCCACTACAGATGACGTAATGGAAATCATCAAGAAAATGCGGAACGGGACAGCTCCTGGGACTGACCAAGTAGTAATCGAGCTCTACAAAGCGATGCCCCTAATACTACAGGAAGCCGTCACCAAACACATGAATAAAGCCTGGACGCAGAACGAAGCACCTTACACATGGCTGGAGACCGTGCAGATGCCAATCCCAAAAAACAACAACCCTAAAGATGCGAATGACTATCGACGCATATCGGTTTGCAATACGGGTTACAGAATCTACGCCTCATACGTCCTAAAAAAACTAGATAATGTAATAACGGAATTGGGCAACTACCAAGCGGCCCCCATAGCTACACAGAAAACGATCTACGTGACCCTTAATGGAATAAGCATACCGACATGTGATGAGATTAAATACCTAGGTACACTTATAACGTCTACATTAAGCAGAAAATTCACTATTCAAAAACGTTGTGAACTGGCCATAAGAAACGCCAAATCGTTACTACCATTCATAAAAAACTCAAATATGGACTGGAAATTAGCCAGACTTATGTATCGAATGGTGATCGTTCCGTGCATGATACATGGTTTGAAAGTATCGGCACTTACTAAAGCTAACAGGGTCAAGACTCAGAAAATATGAGCGAGTTATCATGAGAGATTTGGTAAACCACTCCAGGAATAAACCGAGACAAAAGAAAATGCATGAAATCTTAGACGGAAAAACAGTAACCAAACGCATCAAGAACCACAGTATGTGCTACCTCACACATGTTTACAGGCGCCGCGTACCACATCTGCTGCATGCAGCAATGGAGTACAAGGCCAAGAGTAAGAAAGTCGGTCGACCTATCTACACGTGGAACGACAACCTAAAACAGGACATGAAGTACTTCGACAAGGGAATCGATTTTTGGATGGATACGGCTGAAGACAAAAACCACATCAAGATTGCTGCTAGTGAAATATACAAAAAACCGGAAACGGATAGTAGCGAAAACTCCGACGACGACATTGAAAACAACACAATCCGTGTGTTTTGAAAGAAAGTCAAGAGCACAACAGTGTAATAATATTGTGCGACGCTACATCTAGTGACTGTGACACTCTCTCAGCAGTTATCTGAGAGAACTAGAAACCGAAGAACAATCCGTGTGTTTTGAAAGAAAGTCAAGAGCACAACAGTGTAATAATATTGTGCGACGCTACATCAAGTGACTGTGACACTCTCTCAGCAGTTATCTGAGAGAACTAGAAACCGAAGAACAATCCGTGTGTTTTGAAAGAAAGTCAAGAGCACAACAGTGTAATAATATTGTGCGACGCTACATCAAGTGACTGTGACACTCTCTCAGCAGTTATCTGAGAGAACTAGAAACCGAAGAACAATCCGTGTGTTTTGAAAGAAAGTCAAGAGCACAACAGTGTTATAATATTGTGCGACGCTACATCAAGTGACTGTGACACTCAGCAGTTATCTGAGAGAACTAGAAACCGAAGAACAATCCGTGTGTTTTGAAAGAAAGTACAACAGTCTAATAATATTGTGCGACGCTACATCGAGTGACTGTGACACTCAGCAGTTATCTGAGAGAACTAGAAACCGAAGAACAATCCGTGTGTTTTGAAAGAAAGTCAAGAGCACAACAGTGTAATAATATTGTGCGACGCTACATCAAGTGACTGTGACACTCTCTCAGCAGTTATCTGAGAGAACTAGAAACCGAAGAACATTCCGCGTGTTTTGAAAGAAAGTCAAGAGCACAACAGTGTAATAATATTGTGCGACGGTACATCAAGTGACTGTGACACTCTCTCAGCAGTTATCTGAGAGAACTAGAAACCGAAGAACATTCCGCGTGTTTTGAAAGAAAGTCAAGAGCACAACAGTGTAATAATATTGTGCGACGCTACATCAAGTGACTGTCACACTCTCTCAGCAGTTATCTGAGAGAACTAGAAACCGAAGAACATTCCGCGTGTTTTGAAAGAAAGTCAAGAGCACAACAGTGTAATAATATTGTGCGACGCTACATCAAGTGACTGTGACACTCTCTCAGCAGTTATCTGAGAGAACTAGAAACCGAAGAACATTCCGCGTGTTTTGAAAGAAAGTCAAGAGCACAACAGTGTAATAATATTGTGCGACGCTACATCAAGTGACTGTGACACTCTCTCAGCAGTTATCTGAGAGAACTAGAAACCGAAGAACAATCCGTGTGTTTTGAAAGAAAGTCAAGAGCACAACAGTGTTATAATATTGTGCGACGCTACATCAAGTGACTGTGACACTCAGCAGTTATCTGAGAGAACTAGAAACCGAAGAACAATCCGTGTGTTTTGAAAGAAAGTCAAGAGCACAACAGTGAAATAATATTGTGCGACGCTACATCAAGTGACTGTGACACTCAGCAGTTATCTGAGAGAACTAGAAACCGAAGAACAATCCGTGTGTTTTGAAAGAAAGTCAAGAGCACAACAGTGTAATAATATTGTGCGACGCTACATCGAGTGACTGTGACACTCAGCAGTTATCTGAGAGAACTAGAAACCGAAGAACAATCCGTGTGTTTTGAAAGAAAGTCAAGAGCACAACAGTGTAATAATATTGTGCGACGCTACATCAAGTGACTGTGACACTCTCTCAGCAGTTATCTGAGAGAACTAGAAACCGAAGAACAATCCGTGTGTTTTGAAAGAAAGTCAAGAGCACAACAGTGTTATAATATTGTGCGACGCTACATCAAGTGACTGTGACACTCAGCAGTTATCTGAGAGAACTAGAAACCGAAGAACAATCCGTGTGTTTTGAAAGAAAGTCAAGAGCACAACAGTGTTATAATATTGTGCGACGCTACATCAAGTGACTGTGACACTCTCGCAGCAGTTATCTGAGAGAACTAGAAACCGAAGAACAATCCGTGTGTTTTGAAAGAAAGTCAAGAGCACAACAGTGAAATAATATTGTGCGACGCTACATCGAGTGACTGTGACACTCTCTCAGCAGTTATCTGAGAGAACTAGAAACCGAAGAACAATCCGTGTGTTTTGAAAGAAAGTCAAGAGCACAACAGTGTTATAATATTGTGCGACGCTACATCAAGTGACTGTGACACTCTCTCAGCAGTTATCTGAGAGAACTAGAAACCGAAGAACAATCCGTGTGTTTTGAAAGAAAGTCAAGAGCACAACAGTGTAATAATATTGTGCGACGCTACATCGAGTGACTGTGACACTCTCTCAGCAGTTATCTGAGAGAACTAGAAACCGAAGAACAATCCGTGTGTTTTGAAAGAAAGTACAACAGTCTAATACTATTGTGCGACGCTACATCGAGTGACTGTGACACTCTCTCAGCAGTTATCTGAGAGAACTAGAAACCGAAGAACAATCCGTGTGTTTTGAAAGAAAGTACAACAGTCTAATAATATTGTGCGACGCTACATCGAGTGACTGTGACACTCTCTCAGCAGTTATCTGAGAGAACTAGAAACCGAAGAACAATCCGTGTGTTTTGAAAGAAAGTCAAGAGCACAACAGTGTAATAATATTGTGCGACGGTACATCAAGTGACTGTGACACTCTCTCAGCAGTTATCTGAGAGAACTAGAAACCGAAGAACAATCCGTGTGTTTTGAAAGAAAGTCAAGAGCACAACAGTGAAATAATATTGTGCGACGCTACATCAAGTGACTGTGACACTCTCTCAGCAGTTATCTGAGAGAACTAGAAACCGAAGAACAATCCGTGTGTTTTGAAAGAAAGTCAAGAGCACAACAGTGTAATAATATTGTGCGACGCTACATCAAGTGACTGTGACACTCTCTCAGCAGTTATCTGAGAGAACTAGAAACCGAAGAACAATCCGTGTGTTTTGAAAGAAAGTACAACAGTCTAATAATATTGTGCGACGCTACATCGAGTGACTGTGACACTCTCTCAGCAGTTATCTGAGAGAACTAGAAACCGAAGAACAATCCGTGTGTTTTGAAAGAAAGTCAAGAGCACAACAGTGTAATAATATTGTGCGACGGTACATCAAGTGACTGTGACACTCTCTCAGCAGTTATCTGAGAGAACTAGAAACCGAAGAACAATCCGTGTGTTTTGAAAGAAAGTCAAGAGCACAACAGTGAAATAATATTGTGCGACGCTACATCAAGTGACTGTGACACTCTCTCAGCAGTTATCTGAGAGAACTAGAAACCGAAGAACAATCCGTGTGTTTTGAAAGAAAGTCAAGAGCACAACAGTGTAATAATATTGTGCGACGCTACATCAAGTGACTGTGACACTCTCTCAGCAGTTATCTGAGAGAACTAGAAACCGAAGAACAATCCGTGTGTTTTGAAAGAAAGTCAAGAGCACAACAGTGTAATAATATTGTGCGACGCTACATCAAGTGACTGTGACACTCTCTCAGCAGTTATCTGAGAGAACTAGAAACCGAAGAACAATCCGTGTGTTTTGAAAGAAAGTCAAGAGCACAACAGTGTAATAATATTGTGCGACGCTACATCAAGTGACTGTGACACTCTCTCAGCAGTTATCTGAGAGAACTAGAAACCGAAGAACAATCCGTGTGTTTTGAAAGAAAGTCAAGAGCACAACAGTGTAATAATATTGTGCGACGCTACATCAAGTGACTGTGACACTCTCTCAGCAGTTATCTGAGAGAACTAGAAACCGAAGAACAATCCGTGTGTTTTGAAAGAAAGTCAAGAGCACAACAGTGTAATAATATTGTGCGACGCTACATCAAGTGACTGTGACACTCTCTCAGCAGTTATCTGAGAGAACTAGAAACCGAAGAACAATCCGTGTGTTTTGAAAGAAAGTACAACAGTCTAATAATATTGTGCGACGCTACATCGAGTGACTGTGACACTCTCTCAGCAGTTATCTGAGAGAACTAGAAACCGAAGAACAATCCGTGTGTTTTGAAAGAAAGTCAAGAGCACAACAGTGTAATAATATTGTGCGACGCTACATCGAGTGACTGTGACACTCTCTCAGCAGTTATCTGAGAGAACTAGAAACCGAAGAACAATCCGTGTGTTTTGAAAGAAAGTCAAGAGCACAACAGTGTTATAATATTGTGCGACGCTACATCAAGTGACTGTGACACTCTCTCAGCAGTTATCTGAGAGAACTAGAAACCGAAGAACAATCCGTGTGTTTTGAAAGAAAGTCAAGAGCACAACAGTGAAATAATATTGTGCGACGCTACATCAAGTGACTGTGACACTCTCTCAGCAGTTATCTGAGAGAACTAGAAACCGAAGAACAATCCGTGTGTTTTGAAAGAAAGTCAAGAGCACAACAGTGTTATAATATTGTGCGACGCTACATCAAGTGACTGTGACACTCAGCAGTTATCTGAGAGAACTAGAAACCGAAGAACAATCCGTGTGTTTTGAAAGAAAGTCAAGAGCACAACAGTGTAATAATATTGTGCGACGCTACATCTAGTGACTGTGACACTCTCAGCAGTTATCTGAGAGAACTAGAAACCGAAGAACAATCCGTGTGTTTTGAAAGAAAGTCAAGAGCACAACAGTGTAATAATATTGTGCGACGCTACATCGAGTGACTGTGACACTCTCTCAGCAGTTATCTGAGAGAACTAGAAACCGAAGAACAATTCGTGTGTTTTGAAAGAAAGTCAAGAGCACAACAGTGAAATAATATTGTGCGACGCTACATCAAGTGACTGTGACACTCTCTCAGCAGTTATCTGAGAGAACTAGAAACCGAAGAACAATCCGTGTGTTTTGAAAGAAAGTCAAGAGCACAACAGTGTAATAATATTGTGTGACGCTACATCAAGTGACTGTGACACTCTCAGCAGTTATCTGAGAGAACTAGAAACCGAAGAACAATCCGTGTGTTTTGAAAGAAAGTCAAGAGCACAACAGTGTAATAATATTGTGCGACGCTACATCTAGTGACTGTGACACTCTCAGCAGTTATCTGAGAGAACTAGAAACCGAAGAACAATCCGTGTGTTTTGAAAGAAAGTCAAGAGCACAACAGTGTAATAATATCGTGCGACGCTACATCGAGTGACTGTGACACTCTCTCAGCAGTTATCTGAGAGAACTAGAAACCGAAGAACAATTCGTGTGTTTTGAAAGAAAGTCAAGAGCACAACAGTGTAATAATATTGTGCGACGCTACATCAAGTGACTGTGACACTCTCTCAGCAGTTATCTGAGAGAACTAGAAACCGAAGAACAATCCGTGTGTTTTGAAAGAAAGTCAAGAGCACAACAGTGTAATAATATTGTGTGACGCTACATCAAGTGACTGTGACACTCTCTCAGCAGTTATCTGAGAGAACTAGAAACCGAAGAACAATCCGTGTGTTTTGAAAGAAAGTCAAGAGCACAACAGTGTAATAATATTGTGTGACGCTACATCAAGTGACTGTGACACTCTCTCAGCAGTTATCTGAGAGAACTAGAAACCGAAGAACGTGGTGTATTTATTTGCCGCAACAGCAAACCGCGAAAGAGACAATAATTGCGGCTTAATGGAATAAGTATACCGATATTTGATGAAATTAAATACTTAGGCACATACAATAACATCTGCATTCAATAGAAAATGCACAATTAACAAACGATGCGAACAACCACGAGAAACCCAAAATCAGAACTAAGACCATTCATAAAAATCTCAAAGATGGACTAAATTAACCAGACTCTTGTATCGAATGGTGATATTTATGTGTACCTTGCATGATATATGTATGTATAACTTTGACGTTCAAAAAGTGCTGATTCTCAGCCTAATTTGAATAAAGGACTTTTGATTTGTCTAGTCGACATGTAGCTATGAGAAAATTTAGTTTCATTGTATTTTTTTATTATTTGTACTTCTAGCAGCAAACAGCTATTGATTGTATTTGTAATTATATAAAAAAATTGTATGTTAATTGAGTGCATTTTAATTTATTACCAATTACCAACCCCAGCTGGTAAACATTATACAGTACGGCCTGTTTTTTGACCACTCTAAACGAGCCAACCTATTAAAAAGAAACTTGAAAACAAGTTTCATATTGTTCATTTAGTCACAATCATACACAATTCAGCGGGGTAATCGCGTAAACACTCAGTAGTAATGACTTTCATTTTGACAGTACAACAACATTCATTGCGTTATTTACGCTGTTGAGCAGAAACATTTTTCGAACAAATGAAGCAAGGGATTAGCAAGATATAAGTCCAACCTGGTAAAGTGGGGCTACCTTGACGGCACAGCAGTAGGGTGTGATTGTGGAGCTATGTCACAAACCATGCTCCACCTCCTATCCTGCCCTCTGTGTCCCAAAACATGCAGTCAGAGCGACATCTGCGCTGCCACCGACAACGCCGTAGAAGTTGAGTTAAAACAAGTTTAGAGAAAACAAGATTTAAAATACAGTCGTGCCAGCCGCACGAAGAAGAAGGGATTAGCAATACCTTTAAAAATGATTCAGATTGTGATAGATAGTGTGTTACATAAGAAGGGTGCAGATCCAAGCAAAATGTATAGAAAAATTCACCTCTGCAATTTAACAGCATCTTTATACAATCGAGAAGAAGGTGAATTATATTGTTTAGCATTCTCGAAAACTATGTTCATGTCACCAGCCACTTCGGACAGTGTCCCGTAGCTGCCACGAATAATTTTGTTCTTTATCTGGGTCAGAGACACAGGATTCTTTATTTCTTTGTAGTAATCAGGGTAGGCGCGACGAGATGGCAGCTTCCAGAATGATTCTGCCACACGTCCTGGAAATAAAAAGGAAAATTTATTTTTATTTGTTTAGTTTGTGCTTGTTGATCTAGTGGTTGCAGAAACACTAACAGTAACAACGGCTTCCATTTTGAGAGTTCAACAACATTCATTGCGTAATTTACGTTGTTAAGCAGACCAATTTTATCGAACATATGAAGCAATGGATTAGCAATATCCTTCAAAACGATTCAGATTGAGATTGATAGTGTGACGCAATAATAATAATAATTTATTTATTTAATTTGACAACATTGGTCCAATGGTAACACATGGAACATTGGAACATTGGTTGGCAATGAGGGTGCGGGGTTCGATTCCCAGGTCTGGCAGTGTTATTGTGTTTTTCTATTAGGAATTTCTCAGAAGTTATTTCATTAAGCTAACCCTCTATTACATGGGACAGACATACATAACTGACGAAATGTGGATATATTCTACTTACACCTTTGCCTACCTCTTCGGGGAATACAAGCGTGATGTTTTGTATATGAGTAATTAGTTTTGCGCCTTTGATCATTAAGAGTAAACTCTGATATAATTTATTACCGTTTGGCCCAAAATGGTTCCTGATGGTTTCCAGCAGTTTCCATTGCGGGGAACCTTCATTTTCATGTTTCTCTTCATCACTTTCGCCAGCACTGTCTTCTGAATGCTGTGTAAATAGAAAAATATCATTGAATGTAAACTACACGAATCTCCTTTTTTAAAGTCGGTTTGAAAAGGATTTATGAGAAAAGTCTGCAATGCAATTACAGTTGCTCACTGAAACGATTTTTTTCCAACTGTTTTGAAACCTGCTTTTTCTCCCAGGTTCCAAAATATTTGAATGTTTGCTCTGGTTTCGCGGAGCTTCATTGCCTCGGGGCTTTTCTGGTTGGTCGCCACTGTAGATTCTGGTTCACAGGTGCTGCAGGGGTAGGAAATGGTAAAGCTCTGTTCCCAAGCACTGAAACTCATGTGGTAGTAGGAAAGTCACAAAGAATGCATGCTGATGGTTCAGTCACGGATAAAAGCTGTTAACCACTATTCAAAGTGCCAGAAGATATTTAGAACTGAAAACCGTCAAATTGGCTTACCACTGTTGAAAACAACTCCCAGTTAATAAAATTTGAAACAGTCTGTGTTACAAGTAAAAAAAAAAAATTTACGCGTCGTCTTGAGAAACTTTTCCTTTCTTTCGTCGTCGGTAAAAAAATAGGGCTTGTCGTTTTCATAAAACGACCAGCCTAATTTTTGTGCGAGTGACATTCAACCTTATGGCGGATCTCAGACTACCACGCCCCACGCTCCGGTGCGCGGGATACGTGCCCCCAGCGCGTGATCTCTACATACAAATTCAATAAAAACGCGTTTCCGCGCGGGGCATTAGGCTACGTTTCCCGCACCCCGTTGCGTGGCGCGTTGTAGTGTGGTAAAGAAATTATATGGTTGACTACACAACATTACCTTAACATCAGGCTCTGTATCCGACCCAGGCGGCTCCATGATCGCCAAAGCCTTGCTATTAGGTACTGGCCCGACGCGTGACGTCCTCTTACTTCGGATGCGTTCGGAAGTCTTCGCCGGCCCGCTTCGGCCATGCTGGTCGATCTCTTGTTTGCGCATTTGTATGATCTGTTGGATAAACTTCACCATCAATGGTCGTCTACGCCAAATGCTGATTACGTATGATGCGACAGTAGTGTTGTGTTGTGTGGTGTGTGGCTAAATTAATGTGCGAATTGGTGTGCAGAGGAATTGCTAATTATGGCTGATACTTTTACAGCGATTTTGTGGTGTCAATAAGGCTATAAGGAATCGATTATACAGTGCTTTTAGGCCTGATAAATGATTATAGTGAATTCATGGAGAAATATACAGCTGCATAACATAATTAGCGCTATAATATTCCCATTGCTGGGACACAGGCCTCCTCTCTTCGAGGGAGTGGGCTGTAATCTACCACGCGGGCCCAGTGCGGGTTGGTAGATGTCACATTTCTACGAATTTTTGGTTCTAAGACATCCCGGTTCCCTGACGATGTGTTCCTTCACCGTTCTGAGAGCAGTGGTGATGAAATTATTTACACATAGTAAAGCTGCCTAGTTTCGAGTAGCCAACGACATAAACATCTCGTAAGTCGGGGCTGTTACCTCTGGACCACCACTGCTCTCAAAAATTAATAAAAAAAAACGTTACTTTTTCTTACAAAACCACTGAATATTGATGTGAAAGAATGACCACTACTCTAAAAAATATTAGCACACCAACCTTCTTCAAAGTCTTAGCATCTTTGTAGATCTGGCTTCCAGGCTCATTGAAATGGCAAGCATTTCTGACCATCAGTAGTAAATCCTTCTCCAATTCCGACAAGGTCGTATACTCTTCACCCTGGATTTTCTGGGCAATGGTCTTCAGGTCTATTGGGGAGTCGATGACGTTGAAATATTCTGGGTAGCGCCTTTTGGATGGTAAGAATTGGAAGGCTGGGTAAAGAGGCCGTCCGTCACTGTTTGCTGTCATTACCTGAGAAGAGAAAAACAAGATTTAACAGTAGAATTAGCCTTTAATAATTGCCACAAAATAAGATTGACTTTTGCTGGAATTTATCTATCTATACGGTACCACAGATTACTAAATAGTTATTACGTAACAGATACTTCACTCAGTACAAAATTTCCAATACCTACTGTTATAATAGCCTACTCCGTCGCGTCAGCAACCGCCGCATGCTAAAATGTGCCTAAATGCTCAAACGTACAGTTGTGATTGCTTCGCACCCCGCGATCCCACAGCACTGAATTTGGTCCGCAAACGGCCCGAGACCGCTCGGCCGGGCGGTAGGTAATTGTAGCGCGCAAGTACATGGAGTGACGGAGGCCTGACGGTACTAATAATAAAGCTGAAGAGTTGTTCGTTTGAACGCGCTAAACTCTGGAACGACCAGTCGGAATTGTTTTTTTTTTTCATTTGATTGCCCAATTTTTGAGGAAGGTTATAGGCTAGACAACATCCCGCTACGACTCTTAGGAGCCGAGCAAAAAGAAAAAAAGACAAGAAAGACGCTAAACGAAAACGAAGTATGTAATAGCGCGGGCGGGCGAGGGAGTTCTATGAAAATTGGCTGTTATCTTAGTATGTGTATCTTACGACTTCCACGAAGTCGCGGGCAGGATCAAGTAACTTGTAATTATTGTAGCTGAGTTTTCAACTGTCATTTTTCACATGTACAGTCGGCAAAAGAGATAAGTAACCAGGGCATCGGATATAGTTGAAGCTTAGTAAGAAACCGTTGGATGTTTTTGAATGAAATTTAATTTGATAAAAAAACTGTTTGTTTTCTATTAATGAAATTAAATTTAATTCGAAAACATCCATCGGTTTCTTGCCAAACTTCAACTATATCCGACGGCCCTGGTTACTTATCTCCTTTGGTGACCGTACATATCATTATTTTAAATGTTAGCTTATATTATAATGTAAATATCTATACTAATAATCAAAATAAATCAAAATATTGGCTGATAACTTTATTGGAGAATAATTTATTATTGTTTGTTTTTCAGTTTTTAAATTTTTTGCATAAAGGGTGTTGACGGAAAAAAGATACCTTCTAAAATACGTGGCTGGATCTGAATGAGTTTAAAATATTTGCTTGTCTTTAGCATAATACTAGCTTTCGCTCGCGGCAGCGCCTACGCGGATGTAGGAAAATATGCCACATAAAGGTCTATCCACACATATCACGGCCGTGTCCGGGACGTGGACGGACCGTGCTACGTCAGGGGCTCAAAAAAAAATATCGGTGTGTACATTTTACATGAACTCGTTCACACATGTCCGTGTCCGGGACGGCGACGGAGCTTCATCAGCATCCTGGCTGCTTCCGAGGCAGGAGTTCAGCCAGATTCAAACTTTATGGCGGCTCTGAAGTGCGCTACTCGCTGCGCACTACCTCACCCGTCACCCCCGCTGTCACGTGAATTTGTTAGTGCAGCGACTCGCCTCATGTTCCGAGCCGCCATAAAGTTCGAATCGGACTGTAGCAAGGACGCTGATACATACCCCAGTCTCGCTCATACTATTAAATAAAATAAATTAACAAATCTCGTCTTTCCGGCTCGTTCTGGACACACTGTACCATATTATACATGACTATTTAATTATTGTGAATGTGAGGACTATGTGGGTGATTCTTTTTTAATTCTTTCTTTCTCTGTTAGTTTTAATGTTGGTCTGCCATTTTTGATTACTTTATGTGGCGTAAAGTCCTTTCTTTGGTATTGTTCGTCGAGTAGTTGAGCTCCTCAAGTTTGAGTTGAGCTACACGATTACTGACAAATGATTGCACTGACTAGACTAATCCACTCAAATCTCACACACATACTTGCTTACCTAAATTTTAATAAGTGTTAAGTAATAATGTTTAACTAAATTTTATGCCTACCAAAACTCCTACCAAGTGCAGAAAATTGTCAATGAACTGTAAGAGGAAGGCGCCTGTGTCTGTAACACAGTTTATACTAGCACAGACAGACGTTCACTCTGTCTCAAATAATGCATAGCACTGTAATTGATTGTTTTATGTTTCGATTGAGATGGACAAATTGTATTTGGCTTTTTTTAAATAAAAAAAAAAGATTATTATTATTATCTGAGTGGTACTTTCCTCAAAAGACTATTTCAGACATCCATCTACATTGTCTTTGACATGATCTGACCAAGATTATGTTTGGACTTTAAAAGAGACTGTGACCTCTGAGTTTGTTTCGGCCTTTCTTCTAAAAGTAGTCAGATAGGAAATCACATCTAGCTTATTTTTTTTTAAAATATGATGTGTAAAAGATTCCGATACTTATTTTATTTACAGAATAAACAATTTTGATTTCATTTTACTCTATGATGATATGATAAACGTCTTTAACTAAGTCACATTCCGCACAATTTGGTGACCTATTAGGAATGCCAATTTATTTAAAGGAAGGAAGTGAGCGAAGTTGGGGAGCCGTAATGATGTCTGCCTTCTTCTAATGACATTGTCTACTTTTAAAAACGTTCGGTTGTTCAGAGCATACCATATACCTTTACTGCAGCTCCTTTCATTAGAGTATTCTTGCCAGCTGTCATAACTTAGATGTTTTAATCTACAGTAAAGTTCTGTATAATACGGGACACAGGAATACTTTTCACTGTCGGTTGATGCCTCTTTAGCGAACAGCCGACCATCTCATTACCTTAAATGCCAATATGAAAAGGCAACTATTGTATTACAACTATTTATTCTTATTTTTAAGTTTACTTATTCAATCCAATACAACATAGGCAATAGGAATTCCCCCTGTTTGGATTAGGCGTGGATCTACGTTTTCGCTCAAGGGCAAATGACTCCCTCTGAGGAAGGGGGTAGGAGGATTTCTCTAGCCTTGAAAACCTTTAAAAAAAAACCTTTTGGTAACTATTTTCCATAAACTCGAGAATGTTCCCCCTTTTCGAAGATAGGATTTATCTATGTTTATCTTAGTAATATACTGTATACAATGTAAAATACAGGGTATAGCACTATGTTTATGACTAACTTAGAGGGGTCAACTACACCCGTTGCCAGCCCCTACCCCCTGAACCAAGCCTGGTAAGGTGCGTCGTCTTAATACGTGTAAAGCACTTCAAACATCAGATAAAAATTAAACTTACAGCACTAAATAACTCTTCAAAGACATTATCCTCTTCATTGTTGGTCGAGGTTTCCGACAGGTCCTCGGCGACATCGGATCTTCGGCTAGATGAACCGGTGCGAGATAGTTTCGGCATCTTTATGTCTTCACCTTACAGAAAAGAAATTGTTTAATTTTTGTATACAAAAAGTGATATCATCATCATCTGCCTAGCCTTTTCCCAACTATGTAGGGGTCGGCTTCCAGTCTAACCGGATGCAGCTGAATACTATTTTACATGAAGCGACTGCCTATCCTCCACAACCCATTTACTGGGTAATACGATACCTCTTGGTAAGACTGGTTGTCAGACTTTCGGGCTCCTGACGACCCGTAACGACTGTCAAAGATCCACGAATGACAGCCGGGGCCAACGGCTTAACGTGCTTTCCGAGGTACGGAGGGGGTCTTGGTATGTGAAAATGCAAAAAACATGAACAATTCGAAGATATGTGACATATTTGTGATTTATTACCTAATATTCCACTGGTACGTACCAGAGATTTAGGAGGTGTGTATCTATTTGGTAGGGTTTAACCCTCAGTTTGAGAAGAACTTTGCTGTCTAGTCTACATGCTCAGCCTAAAATGTTCCCACTGCTGAGTCACAGGCCTCCTCTCTGTGAGTTGGAGTGGGCCGCCACCACGAGGCCTCAGTGCGGGTTGGTAGATGTCACATATCTTCGAATTTTTACTATTACTAACTATTATACTTTTCTATCTAATCAATACGACGGCACGTTTGACGCAGTGGTTAAGCGATTGACTGCTGCGCTGCGTGTCGATTCCCGTACGGAACAAATATTTGTTTGGCCTACAAGTAGTTGTTCCGGGTCTGGCTGTTTATGTATGTGAGTTTAAATGTTTGTAAACGCACCCACAGGATACAGGAGAAATACCAAGTGTGAGACAATGTTTAAAAAAAAAATAGCTATTTATAGATTATAATTATCTGACGAACTCGGAAACTAGGCATAAGGCAATCACGTCCTTTCCAAAGAAGACCATAAGCTGCCTCCAGGCTGTGCTGTGCTAGTTTAGCTGAATAGAAAGTGTGCAAGGATAGGAAAAAAAAGGTTTCCAAAAATTTACTATAGCACCTCCATTCAATATTTTTACACCTTAAGGCTTCCTATTCATAACGCCGGAGCCGCACTGGCGCCGGACTGCATGTTTGTGTATACAAATGAATATTGTACGTTCGGCATCATGTACAGGACGCCTAACAATTCCAATAAATCTTTCTCACCATTTTCCAGGGCTTGTTTTGTCTGCATGTAGAGTTTCCAAAGATCAACAGCATCTCTGTACTCGACAGTGTCGGGCTTGTAGAATGCCTTGGCATTGTTCACTAGGAGCTCAATGTCTGCAGATAACTCTTCAATATCTTCATATGTGTCCGTTTTTAGTTTCTGCTGCACCTATGGAGGATTAACATGTGTGTTAGATGAGTTTATCTTAATCTGGGGTTTGTGGAGTACTGGGGATCCCAAAGCATACCCTAGGGGGTATACAGACAAATGTAAAAATTCTAAGCTATTTATTTCTTCTATATTTTTTTTATTTAATTTAATCTAAGAGATTGTCGACTTACCTCTCCCAGAATATTAGCAAAGCTTAGAATTTGTGGGGTTACAATTACAAATATTTTTATTACAAATAATAAACAAATCTTTTAAAGCAAAAATTATTAAGATATGAGAGGGATGGTGATAACACAAGCAGTTTTTATAAAATTGAAACAACACCAACAGTTTTTATTCTACAGGACATATTGTATTTGTATTTGCAAAGGAATTATACTTACTCTCAGCAAATCAATAGGTTGTGACACCACTTCATAGTACTGTGGCTCCTGACGTCTTTTCGGAGCCCTGATGAACGAGTCACACAGTAATGTGCCATCTTCTTTCTTGTACGACCTGATTGTGTCATACAGTTGCTGGCAGATTTCACCCTGATAGGACAAAATATCCTATTATCATTTTCAAAATTTCAATAGTAAAAAAATTAACTAAATGGAAAAAAATAATTGAACTTCCTGAGACTAGTGTACATTAGTCTGATATTCTGTTACCTGAGTTGCTACAAAACAAAACTGAAAACAATTTTCACCTTGGTTAAAAATAATAGACATTAATAATTATATACAAGCACATTGCCTGTTTAAAAGTTCCTTTCAAATATATTAAACGAGCATGTAAATAACGCATTTTATGCATGCAGAATGCCATATGTACTAGTACAGTATGTTTAAGCCGGCGACGGCGTCAATGGCTTTAAATGAAAGAAATTATAACTTACTGGGTCCAACTTCTTCCTTTTTCGAGTAGATGGCGGAGGTCCAGGGTTGCTTAGCTCGATGCCATCATCACTATCATCTAAATCAGCCCCACGCGAAGCGCCGGAAGATGCACGGCGTCGCTTGCTCATTTTCAATTAGAATGGCACGCGAAAACGCGAAAGTAAAGCGATGCTTACTGGTGCTCAATTGATTGTTATTGAGCCTGTACTGTTACATTCTTGGGAAATAAATGTTTAAGTTTCGTTTTTTATATTTCACACAAAACTAGGAGCAAATTATTAAGATGTACTGTACTGATTTCATTGATTGTAGATGATTCTTTCGCAATACACACAAGTCACAAGTCACACAATGACACAACACAAGCGAGAAAAAAAGTAAATTATAACCCACTGCACTGCAAAGCTGTCGGTGAGCCGGTCTCGGTCGAGTGTCAGGAGTGAAAGAGATAACAACATACATTAATAAACGACTTTAAAAGAGATACAGATATACTTAGGCTTAAAATGTACATTGCGATAGGATGGTTGGGGAATGCTTTTTCAGGGTCATTGACAGACTAACTAACTGTCAACAAGTCAAATACAGATAATAAAGAAGCTTTTTCTTCATAATATTGAGTGATTAATTGGCCTTCAGGTCATTGATCAATGTTTATTTATTTATTTTGCTATATAAGTACGCACTTTATATATACAGACAAGAAAAACAGAACAGAAAAAATAGGTACTTACAAAGGTGATGCTTATTTCACAAGAAATCTCTTCCAGCACACCCGAGACAGGACATTATGTTTATATTTTATCACCAAAAAGTATTTTACAGAGGGGCTCGTAGCCTAACTGTAAGCCTAATGCTCGTAGCTCATGCTAGTCGTGCAAAGGTTTCCACGTTCGACTAATGACTGGAAGATAGTTATGGCAGGAAACATTTTCTAGCGTAAGTGTAATAAACGGCGCCCTAACTGGTAGGCAGGGCTAGGACAGGGCTCGAGAAATCGTGTAATGTAATATGCCTCTAAATGATAACAGCCGCACGAGTAGATCGAAGGTCCCACCAAGGGGTATCGTGGTACGCAGTAACTGGGTTGTGGAGGTCAGATAGGCAGTCACCCTATGTAAAATACTAATATTCAGCTTCATCCTGTTAGACTGGAAACCAACCCCAACATAGTTGGGAAAAGCCTGTATACTCGTACTATAATACTTATGTATGTATGTACGGACGCCAGCAGGTCAAGCTACCCGAAACTGTCAAAATTATCCAATCAACCTTGAACCATAACGCTTGAGAGATAAAGTTGAAAATCTATAGAAGAAATTTGACAGATTGTAGTAACTTGATGTGCTGGCTTCTGTACAGTCACGAGCAAAAGTATATATATACTCGGTTTTATTCAAAAGCGATTTACTCGTTTATTTTTAATTGAAATTTTATGTTGTTACGAACATAG
Source organism: Apamea crenata (assembly GCA_949629185.1). Taxonomy (NCBI): domain Eukaryota; kingdom Metazoa; phylum Arthropoda; class Insecta; order Lepidoptera; family Noctuidae; genus Apamea; species Apamea crenata. Next base: position 5,884,336 of record OX451375.1, read on the forward strand.
CATTTTCGAACCCATAGGTTTATGTAATGTGTCGTATTTCAACGTTCCATTCGTTATTTCACGAAAAAATTTCAGTTGAAAGTCACCAAGTGTTGACATATTGGTGTTCGTGACTGTACGTACCTACAACATATTAATTCCATCAATGTAATTCCATGGAAGCTTGACGTTTCGCTTTACATACAATATCAACGAAAAACTTAATAATTTTTTTAATCCTACAGAACAACATGGATGGTGACTTCATCGATATAATGATTTATTTGAACCCGTCTTGAGCAAGCGTGGTGATCAATTCTCGTACCTTCGCTGTATGAGAAGAGGACTTTGCGCTGCAGTGGGACAGTAATGCTGGTTATTTTTATTTAAATATATACCGGCCGGCGTACTTATCAACCCTCTTTAATTTTATCTGGAAAAATCAAAAGATGTTTGTCCTACCCTCATTATTCATCTAAGAAAACGTCCACACCATCAACCGCAAGATGAGTAGGTACCTACCTGCAAATGATAAAAGTCAATCGAACTCCCTATAAGTACATATTGTAGGTAGTCTTTGCTTCAAAGCTAACGAGTACCTACGACAGTACGACTGTTACGAGTTGAGTGGAGTTGATTCTGGTTGGCTTATCTGGTTGAATCTGAAAATAAATACCTACCTAATTAAATAACAAACAATAGGTACTTTCTTTACCTGTAATTGTTTATTTTCTTCAAGTTTCAAGAATTAATCATAATGGATAAACACCGTAAAAACTTTATAGTAAGTGATAGTGTACTCTACTATTGCTTGCTATGTGACGAACTATTCAGAGCAATTCCAAGTGTTGAAAGACATATTCGTTGGGATAACCACAGAAAGAACTTAAAAACTCAAGATTATTTCCCAAAGTTCAGAAAAGACTTTATATACAAGGTAGGTAAAAGTTGCAATTTCCAGTCAATTCATCCAATCTAATGAAAGCAAGATGAAAGTTAAACTTCCCTTCAGTTCGACTGCCGCTACCTATTACTGATATAGTAACACCCTGTCGTTTTTGCGTCGGGGGTTAAAAAAGAAAGAAAAATAGATTTATTTGTCACAGAAATACGTGGGTACATACAAGAAGATAGGGTAAGTAACTTAAATAAAAAATAAAAACAAAACGGATTTGAACATAAGAACACAGAACTTATATAGTTGGCAGCTGCATGTGACTGTGAAGACTCCACTCAGCAAAACTCAACTTTAATGTAGGCTGATTTCCAAGACCTGGTCCCTTCATCTTGACGGTAACGCATATTGCTTTGCTTTGGGGGACCCACAGCACAGTGCTGATTTTCAGTGCTTTACTTATAGGTATACTACATTGTTTCTTTCAGGTCGAGAATCACTTTTACTGTCAAATATGCAACTTTGTAGTTTCTGATATTGATGCTGTTACCAAACATATCTACAATGATGAACATAAAGCTATGAAAACTGATCCAAAATCAGAAACAAAGATTATAGGCCATTATGATTCTGGCTATATACTCATAAATAAAGTCATACTAGATATGGCTCAATGGAATTCAATAGTAGATAATAAATGTCTTATTTGCAACATAGAAGTGGAAAATATTCCTTTTCACATGGGATTAAAAGAACATATAATTAATTTGATTAATTCTGAAACTGCATGTAAGAATGAACGTTATTACAGGAAGGTAGGTCAGATTGAATAATTTCATACTCATCACATTCATGTACCTTTCAATACGTTTCATTTGACGGCACGGTTGGCGCAGTGGTTAAGCGATTGACTGCTGCGCTGCGTGTCGCGGGTTCGATTCCCGCACGGAACAAATATTTGTATGACCTACATGTATTTGTTCCGAGTCTGGGTGTTTTTCTATCTATAATATGTATGTATTTACAAAAAAAAATGTATATAACTAGTTTATCAGCCATCTTGTTACCATAACACAAGCATTAGGTTGCTTAGCTTGGGACAAATGGTGCTGTGTGAAATGTCCAGGGATATTATTATAAAAAGTAATCTTCTTGATGGACACTCCTAAAATACTCTATAATTATGTATTTCAGATCAATGATGACAAATATCACTGCTTCTCTTGTAAAAAAGTTTTCTCAGCCCAAGAACTCAACATTCATTGGCCGAGCTGTGAAAATATTGATGAGAGGAAAATAAAGACACAAAAAGAAGGTGAATCCAGCAAGAATATTGGGGACTCAACAGAAGGTACAGCTACGGTGGATGATCAACTGGTCGGCCCTCTGCAAGATTATTTTTTGGTAGACAGAAAAGCAGACACAGCTACTTGTACACATTGTCAGGTAGTTATGGCCATCAATTGCTCGCCTATGGTGGAGCATATGAAAACTCATTTAATTACTGAAGGTCTGAAAACAAACCTTAATAAGGCAGAAGATTCTGAGCCGTGCTCTAATGCATCTTCTGATGAAGAAGTAGTGTACTGTGATATTATAGACTCTGGCAAACGCAGGTTGCTACTGTCGAAATATGGCAAAGATAATTTTATCAAATTAAACTATAATGGCAGCAAAGGGTGGTGTAAGTTATGTGACCGATATTTATCTGCCAAAATAAATGTTTTTAAAGACCACGTCAATGCTGCTACTCATCAAGGTAATTTGGAGCTCCAAGGTCATATAAGTCCGAAGAAACATGACACGAGAGAAATTGAAACAAAAAGTATTTTACAATGTAGGATGGAATATATATTAGATGAAGAGTTTTATGTTATTGACGGCTTTAGCATTGATGTATTTAGTTTTTTTCTTCTTGTTCAAATTGAGGATCCACATCTTAACAAGACAAAATGCTATGCATGTAACGAGTTATTCCCGCAGGGGCAAGAGCGGGAACATTGTGGCACTCCAAAGCATAAGAATAAGTTTCTAGCTGCAAAATTTGTCATGTCACCTGTGGAAGAAGGGCATTTTTTCAGAGAAGTAAGTAGTAAGTTTTATTTACGCTTAGGATATTGATTGTGGATAAGTAATAACAGCCGCACTGGTCGATGGATCAGGTTAAGCTATTGCTGCAGTTGGTCTGTGGATGGATCTTTACATACCTCTGTGCCTCGGAAAAGCCGTTGGTCCCGGCTGTCATCTTTGTCAGTCGTTATTGGTCATGAGTAGCCCGAAAGTCTGGCAACCAGTCTTACCAAGGGTAAAATAATGGTACTGAGCTGCATCCGGATAGACTGAAAACTGACCCCAGCAAAGTTGGAAAAGTTTAGGAAGATGATGATATTGATTGCCAAGTAGGGCTTTCAATTACAATATAAAATTAATACACTGGTTACGAGTAGGTATTTCTGAGGTAAATTTCCCAAGTGTGTAGATGACCAAATCCAAAACTAAATTTACATTTAAATTGTTACAGATACGGACGAATTACTTCCATTGTGGCTTTTGTAACATAACATTCCCATTTTTGGAACCAATGCTTAAACACATTATATCCCTTCGACACAAGATAATGCAGCTTAACAAGACAGAAACATGTCTGGAAGGTCTTAAATCTCTTAAATTTGATACTAAAAGTGATGATATTTATATGAAACTAGTGGATCATGGTTTTGGAAACAAATAATTTGCTATTTGATAATTCACTTTTTAGTTTTTTGAGGTTTTGTCTGTCTACCTGGTTAAGCTACGCTTGCCGCGGTTGGTCCGTGGATAACCCTCAATAAAATCATGATTTTGAAAGTTGATTGCTGCTGATTCTGCTTTCAAGTTACATTGTTTGTTTGTTTTTTTTTTATTATATTGTTATAGTTATTTAAGTTAGGGCCTGTGGACCCCAAGCCAGGCTGTGATGTTTTCGTGGACAAGATTCACTCTAATAAAAAAAAAACAGTTTTTCGTTTTCTACTTTTTTATTGTATCTTATTATCTTTCATACTTAGTACAAAACGATATTTATCAGTTAACTAATACATATTTTTGTGATACTTACTTAAATAAAAACATTTAAAAAAAATTTTTTTTTACATGTCCGATTATTAGGTCACCAAACTCACACAGAACATTAAAGTGACTGAAAGTAAATATCAAACCATTGAGGAAAATGAGACAAAAGCATTACAAAATCATTATTTGATTTAGATTTTATTTCAGACAAATATTTTTTTGTGGATTCAATATAACTACTCTGTAATGATGGGGGTAGTTCTATTATAGCTATGTCTAATAGGACTGTTGTGAGACTAAGATGTGTGGGATACAAAACTGAAAATGCATTACAAGGCCGGCTCTCTTTAACACACTCAACAAATGTGTGAATAAATCTTTGTACTTTTGTGTCAAAGTTTGTCATTATAAATAAGTAGTTGAGTACTGCACAGCAGATTTGGAAGCAGTTGGCCGAATTAGACGCCTTTTTGACTAATTTTTTAAGCGATGCATCGGATATAAACATGCCTTCAACATTTGGATCTGTTTCATTCAATATAGTAAGGCAGTTTTCTAAAAGACACTTCTCAATTTCTGGTTTCAATTTTATCGAAATATCTTCAGCTGTATGAGACACTGTACTAATACTATCACTTGCCCATAAGTCATTTAGTATCCAAATATTCTTGGTTTCTGTAATATTCCAATGAATAACGTCTTTCAATAAGACATCAAGGTAGACTCCACTTTGATTTAAATTTACTAAAGCCTGCACAACCTCTGGATTCAATGGTGAATTCTGACTGCTACTAAGATTCAAATCTTTTAAATTTCGAATTAAAAATGCTTCCAGGCTCTTCTCTGTTGATTCAGTGCTTGTAGTTGTAGAATCTTTAATTATTTGTTCATAGAATTCCATTAATAAACTGTTAGAGTTGTCATCGACTTTAATGTGATTTTCAGGTTCAGCTTGACATATTTTTCTTATATTTTCTAGTATGGATAGTCGTAGATTGTTGTTAACTTTTGAATTTGTTTGAGATAAGTTCAGAATTTTTACGAAACTTTTTGAAAGTGCCTTCGCTACGTTTCTGTCGAGCACAGGATTTTCATATATAAATTGAGGACATGTTAGGTTATTTGCTGTTATAATTTTCTCTATTAATTGATTATTCATGATTAAAATCTCTTAAAAATCCAGTACAGAGTACCAGCTGAGCTGTCCTTTCAAGGAAAAGTCAATATCGCCATTGTCATTGTCATTAATGACACTGACAATTTAAGTTTTTAATGTACATATTTTGGTATGCACGGTATGAATCAAAGTAGGTAGTTTGATTTCTGTTTATCCTTTTAATTTCCCTTTTGATTGCTGATAAAATAATTGAATTTTTATATATTGATAATTACTTTCATATAAATCATCTAATGTTATTACAAAAAAATATTCTAACGATAAAATAATTTGGTACTGCCATCTAGTGTGCAATTGACATACTAAATTACCTTGATTTCTAATGTTGCTATTCGACGCTAGGTGGCAGAAGTAGTAATAATGGTAACTTATTGAAACCCCGGCCAGACACCGGCCAGTATAAGTACATATTTAGGTACCTAGATACATCCAAAACTTTACTGCTACTCGCTACTAGGTACCTAGTAAAATTATCAAGTACTTAATATCCCTGGACATAATAATATCCCTGGACATTTCACACAGCACCATTTGTCCCAAGCTAAGCAACCTAATGCTTGTGTTATGGTAACAAGATGGCTGATAAACTACTTATATACATTTTTTTTTTGTAAATACATACACATTATAGATAGAAAAACACCCAGACTCGGAACAAATACATGTAGGTCATACAAATATTTGTTCCGTGCGGGAATCGAACCCGTGACACGCAGCGCAGCAGTCAATCGCTTAAGGGCCTTACTCTCGTTTATTACCGTAACACGGTCACGTTATGAAGAATATTCCTCATTAACGGCTTGATTAGAAGATCTGAAAAAAATATATGTTTGCTATAGATTCATGGACAACATTTCTCGAAAAGAATTTTTTTCGTATGGCTAATACTTTTGCCTTAAAAAAATATTTACCAACACGCTATTTTTTTCTAATATTCGATATTACTTTTAAACGGCTTTGATTTTTCGAAATATTTTTACACTGAAAAATTGATGGTTAGAGGTACTACAGATTTAAAACATCTCATGTAAATCAATCAACATTTGCAAAGAAAATGTCCCCACTTTAAGATCAAGCTTCAGAGGGGCTCTGCGCGGGCGCGGGCGGCAGTCGTGCGTTAGCATTGAGACGGGATGGCTGTGTCGCTCGCTGCTCCGCTCCGGCTATCGACCGACTACGCGCGTTTGTCTGTGTTAGTGCAAATATTTACGAACGAATTGTATCAGTGTGCGTTTATTGACTAGCTCGCTGCAGATGGCCCATTTCTTTCTATTGTGCGCGTGGATGCTAACGATAGTAAATACAAGTAGTACGTAGTAGGCATATTATATCTAACTAATATTAAAATGAGAAAAGATTGGATTTGATCAAAATAAAAATTCAAAAATGGCGGCTGCGAAAATTTTAAATTTTTTATCGTGGGTGTTCTTTTTCATACTTTTCGAGGGTTTTAAAGCCGATAGTGAGGTCAAAATACAAATCCAAAATGGCGGCTGCTTAAATTTTCAAATATTTTATCATGGGTATCATTTTCATACTTTTCGAGGGTGATAAAGCCGATAGTGAGGTCAAAATACAAATCCAAAATGGCGGCTGCTTAAATTTTCAAATATTTTATCATCGGTATCATTTTCATACTTTTCGAGGGTGATAAAGCCGATAGTAAGGTCAAAATAAAAATCCAAAATGGCGGCTGCAAAAATTTGCAAATATTTCATCATGGGTATCATTTTCATACTTTTCGAGGGTTTTAGAGCCGATAATGAGCTCACAATGTAAATCCAAGACGGTGGCTGCAAAAATTTGTTTTTGTTTTAAATCATACGTGATAAGGAACTTCGAATAACCTGAGTTATTCTGATCAAACTAAAATTAATAAGTAACTAATGATTACTTCATTTTAGGTACACGATACTAATTTGACAATAATAATAGTGTGATGAGTTGCCAAATAAACAATGTTTTCTTATCACCAGACCGCATGAGTGAGTGTCTCTGTCTCGTATAGAGTTTTAGCATAATGCTGAGCGGTGGCCGTTTTGCGTGGATATGTCGCATACCCCCAAACTTTGTTATTTTTTTTTGTGTGTTTATGTTATTTTTTATGGGTCATGTTTGCCGCAAATAAATGTTTTTCTTTCTTTCTTTTCATTTGTGGAAATCAAAATGTACAAGTTTTAGTAGAGCAAAATTATGAAAAAAAAAAACTTGAGAGGTGTCAAGGGACACCCGGATGGAACGAAGTTCTTAGGTTCCGGTACTTAGTTTCGAATGACGCTGTAGCGACTGACTTTTTCTTAACTTGCTATCGTTAAGCAAGTTAAAAAAACAGGTTCAAGCGATTTTCGACCTTATTGACATTTATGCAAACACCGGATTTTAATGAAGGAGCAATGTTAGCCAACGAGAATGTGAGATAAAACAAACTAAATTTTAAATGTCAAAAAGGTCGAAAATCGCTTGAACCTGTTTTTTTTTACTTGCTTAACGATAGCAAGTTAAAAAAAAGGTTCAAGCGATTATCGACCTTATTGACATTTATGCAAACACCGGATTTTAATGAAGGAGCAATGTTAGCCAACGAGAATGTGAGAAAAACAAACTAAATTTTAAATGTCAATAAGGTCGAAATTTTGTTTAAAATCATACGTGAGAAGGAACTTAATTCCTGACGGGGGTAAAACTTTAAAAATGATATCGAGTATTTTCTTAGGAATAGAATAACATTTTATTTGCATAGACTGCAGGTCTTCTTAGGAGGACTTACATAAATATGAGATTTTATAAAAATGTGATCCTGTTTCATCAATTTGAATTATTATAAATCAGTAATAAACCTAGCGATTTTCGACCTTATTGACATATATGCAAACACCGGATTTTAATGAAGGAGCAATGTTAGCCAACGAGAATGTGAGAAAAAACAAACTAAATTTTAAATGTCAATAAGGTCGAAAATCGCTTGAACCTGTTTTTTTTGACTTGCTTAACTTACTTAACTTTAACTTACTATCGTTGACATTTCAAATTTAGTTTGTTTTTTCTCACATTCTCGTTGGCTAACATTGCTCCTTCATTAAAACCCGGTGTTTGCATAAATGTCAATAAGGTCGAAAATCGCTAGGTTTATTACTGATTTATAATAATTCAAATTGATGAAACAGGCTCACATTTTTATAAAATCTCATATTTATGTAAGTCCTCCTAAGAAGACCTGCAGTCTAAGCAAATAAAATGTTATTCTATTCCTAAGAAAATACTCGATATCATTTAAAAGTTTTACCCCCGTCAGGAATTAAGTTCCTTCTCACGTATGATTTTAAACAAAATCGAAATTTCTATATGAATAAATGCTAAAATATAATGTCCAGTAAAAACTTAAAATATACGTAACATAAGTATCAATCTATACAAAATATAATAATCAGCCTTGCATCCGCAAATCCCCTCTGGAATCGTAGGCAAAAATAGCGACCTGCGGGCGGCATGTCTGCGCCTCTGCATACTCTTTGATCGTCGTTTTAGTTCAGCGCGCCACCGCGCGCATTTTACGTTTTCGGGAGTAGAGCGTTTAGCTCCGCCCACATGCACAAGGTCAGCGAGCCCTCTATACACCTTAACCACTGCGCCAACCGTGCCGTCGAAGTCCACCAACCGTGCTTCAACTTGTTAGTTGAAGCACGGTTGGTGGAGAAAGGAAAACACTTCATGTTATTTAGGTAATTTAAACTTACTAAGTAGTACCTACTTACTTTAATAGTCCCGTTCACTAATTTTAATTTTAGTTTAATTACATTTAAACATGGTGGGTAGGTATCTAGTACCTAATAGAGATCAGTGTTTTTTTTTCTAGCTTGCGCTATCGCACTCGTTGGGCTAGGCCTCTCCACTCGCTCCATCTTTCGCGAGCCCATAGTGGCGACCTCTTTGCAGTTTAAAAAAATAAATATTTTCGTAAAAAAAAAACCTTGCTGATTCGATTTTTTTTACTATGCTATGAAATTTTTGTCATAATATAAGTAATTTGTAGCCTAATATAATAATATTTCATAGCACATTATAGACCCCGAAGCCTTGGCTATCACGCCGTCAAACTATTATTCTGGCTTGACAGTCGTTACGAAAAGCGAAAGATATGGCTAGATTTTTGGTAGTACCTAGACAAATAATCTGGCATTTGAAGATGAACAGCGAACAAACGAACGAGAAACGCAGGATTTAAAGCAAAAATATTAAAGGAACCTACCTTTTAAAGTACCTACCTAACAGGCGTGATGTTATGTTTAGGTACAGACGCCAGCAGGTCAAGCTACCCGAAACTGTCAAATTTTCCCAATCAACCTTGAACCTTAATATTTTTGAGTTAAAGTTGAAAATCTATTAAAGAAATTTGACAGATTGTAGTAGCTTGATGTGCTGGCGTCTGTACATGAATATAACACGACTGTACCTAATGCCTGAAGGGTTAGGCAGAGGTGTAGGTACTTTTAGTAAACCCACATTTCGTTAGTTATGTTTGAATCCCATTATTAGGGGCGAGGCTAATGCCATTAAACGGTCAAAAATCCAGGCTCCGGACTGCATACCTACACCAGCTTTTCCCTATAAGATAAAATAAGCTAAGTGCCTACCTCATTTAATCTAGATCTTAGTTTGACCAACAAAAATAAAACCAAGTCGATTACCGGTAGGTACCTACCTATTTATTTTTGACGTGAGTTCACACCAGTCATACAAGTTTTACTGGATTTAACAGCAATTTTCGAATACACCGTGAACTCTTAATCTGTTCGGCGAGTGCACTTTGACACGCCTCATACACATAAAACGCTTTCACATACAAACAACGTTACGTTATAAACATTAAAATATCACGAGAACGCAATAAAATTAGTAGCAGAAACAAAAACAAATTCTGAAAATGCCCCGTAATAACACCCAGCTAATAGGAGAAAGTCGATTTTAATAACCGAGTGTACTTAAAAAATATAAAAAAAATGAGATCACTCATCAACATGAATAATAGAAGATTCGGATATCTTAATTAGCATGAATTTACACCGTTACAAAGCGTGTAAGATGAAAAAAGGTTAATAATAATTCATATCGCCATTTCTCCGGTATATTTCGAGTTGGTATTTGTGGGGCCCGGTTAATAAATTATGATCGAGACCTCACATAGAGTGGACTAACTACGTGGGCCACACCGGGCCAAGCTCCGCCCGAGAAAGAGAAGGGAGCGTCCTCCTTCTCTGTCTGCCATAAGGCTGTGTGGTAGCCCAACAATGCGTCTTAACGTTGCGATATAAAACCCAGGAATGTATGTTTACTTAAAGGTCGTTTTTGGTGCAATTTCATTAAGTTTTCTAATTGGAAGCGCCGTCGTGTACGCTTAGTACCTACTCTGTATGTTATATGGTTTGGGCTCCAGCGTAATTTTGTTCTTGTGTAAGTAGCGGAACGGAAGTTTGTGATTGTTTTAAAACTTTTAAGACGTGCAGTTATCATATCCACGTAAGTAAAATAGAGTTTTTATTAGGCAGTGTGCATACTGCATACGTTAGTCAGTAAAACTATAAGACTTTCAGTAAAATATATTATTTTATGACGCAAAATAGAAATGTAGAAAATAAACGGTAGTTTTAAAGCAGGTTGAGGAAGACTGATTTACGTACAAAATTAATTCTACCCGAATACTCTATTCTACTTGTGTGACTTTTACTTAAATTGGTAGATATTGTGAATGTTCTCTTCGTTCATAGACTTTTTAATGCATAGCTAAAGAATAATTACCTAAACATTGTTATTAATTTGTCTATTACTTTATGTTATATCACACCTACTTTATCTATTAAATATCTGCATGCCATCATTACATGGCGTAATGACATGTATCTTTTCACTGAGATTGTATGTAACATCTTTTGTACCTACCTACCACATTTTATAAAAATAAACGATTTTGATTTGATTAGTGTCAATATACATATTACCTATTCGATATTTCTGTAACTAGCTCTCTATCCAGATCCTGTCTTACGAACATTTTGCAAAAAGGCACATACTGAAAGATGAAGTTCCATCTTCTCATCGCGCTTGTCACATGGTGACCACTTTATCCCACAGTCAACATGTAATTATAAACTTGTAATTACGTACCTAACTTATCAAAACTCTTAAATAAAAAAACGATAAATTGTTGGTACGGTACTTCAGTTTACAGTATCTCTCGCTAGATGGCGCTGCGATGGAGTTAAACAACAAAATTGATGATGAGATCATTAAATATACATACAGTCTCATACAGGAGATATTAGAACTGTGTTTTATAGTAATAACTTAGCCGTGGGAACTATCTAGTCAGTTACCTACTGGTTACAGTTTAGTAAAACATTTACATATTTATAAAGCCATTATGTAATAGAGCCAGCCTATTGCCATCATTTATGCCACAGTTTCGCAGTGTAAAGATTGGTACTGTCTATCAGATAATTATATACTTTCTGTGCTTCCTACTTTTTTACTTATATTATAAACGCGAAAGTTTGTATGGATGGATCGATTTTTGTTACTCTTTCACGCCAAAACTGCTGAACGGATTTGGATGAAATTTGGCACACAGATAGTTTATAACCAGGATTATTAACACATAGGATACTTATGCGGGTGAAACCGCGGGGCGCAGCCAGTAATATTATAAAGAGGTAAAATTGTTCGTTTGTAAGTTTGTATGGAGGGGCTAATCTCCGGAACTATGATCGGATTATAAAAAATATTTTTGTATTTGAAAGCCCAATTATTTAACATCACGCTGCGACCCTTAGGAGCCGAGCAAAAGGAAAAGAAGTAAGAAAGAGCGCTAAGCGAAAACGAAGTATAGTAATATTATAGTAGTATTCGCATGGGCGAGCGATGGGATATGCGATGGGATATGCGACGCGACATATGAAATTATCTTCCAGATAGGTAAATTATCCGGAACTTATCAAGTACGTAAAGTCAATTTGAATGTACTCAACTTTCATAGCGAGCTTGGGTTTAAATCAAATTGGGTTTTGAAACCGACCCCGACATATTTGGGGAAACACTAGGCAGATGCATTTGCATAATCAGCCTATAATATTCAAACAGCTGGGACTCAGGCGTTCTCTCTACGAGAGTGGACTGTACTCTACCACGCGGGCCCAGTGCGGGTTGGTAGATGTCACATGTTGCTTGTTTTTTTGCTGTTTTGATTTTAAGCCATGATAGGAAGAAAATAATCTTATGGTTATACACCGTAATGTTTGTGGTACGCACATCATAATGTCTTATGTATACTGTGTACGATATTGTTGTTTCTTTCCTTGGGGACCGGCACTGTACTCCTTAACACAGGTTATCTTTTAACCTAGCTAGGAATACAGCACCTCATCCACCATTTTATTTTAGTCTTTGTACACACGGCTACACATCAAGCTATTAATAACCAGTATAAGCTGACTTCTGATTGTACGATAAACCTATACAATGAGAGGTCAGCTAAAACTGGAAATGTATAGCTTGATGTGTAGCCGTGTGTACACTATAAACGATTCTGTAAATTGTTATCATGTACCTACATGTCTTCGAATTTTTGGTTCTAGGACATGCCGGTTTCTTCACGATGTTTTCCTTCACCGTTTTGAGAGCAGTGGTGATCAAATTATTAACACAAAGTAACGCCTGTCTGGGTTCGAACCCACGACCTACAACTCGTAATTCGGGTTACCACTCGGCCACCACTGCTCTCAGGTTGATGAATTAGCCTTCTTCTTAGCGTGCCGATAGCAATCTAAATGATCCCGGCCCAGAATTCAGCCACTTGTTTGGCGCCATCACCAGCGTCCATCAGGTCCTGTTACGTGCAGCTGAGATGAATTAGTATTAGCAGTTTGAATTTCTTTAAAGATTTCCCGAAGCATCACCAACATACACCGTTAAGACTCAGTTGGAAAGTTTCCTCGCTGCCTAGTAGTTGCTTCGCTGCCTAGTAGGTGCTAGCACATTATGTATATGATGAGTCAGACGGTAAACGCCCATAAAACTAACTTGTGCGACGTCCATCATCTACACTAATACATAATCATTAGGGTGACCATTTCAGCCATTTTTTTGTTGACTGGCTCTTATTTTTGCCATGGTATTTTGTATTATTATTATTATTTAGCCTAAGCTGTTCCAATGCTGAGCAAAGGCCTCCCCCAAATCCTTCCATGCATCCTTTTCTAGCGCCACCTCGATCCAACCCTTGTGATAGGCGTCTAGGTCGTCTCGCCACCTCTTCCTGGGCGGCAGGCGTCGTCCATCCTCAGGCACACATCCATGCTCCATCTCATATCTTGCTGTCTGTGTCCCAAAACATGCAGTCAAGTTGATCTCTGCGCTGCCACCGAGCACGCCGTGGAAGTGGCAAATTTTTGGGAAAACAAGATTTAAACTACAGTCGCGCCACCCCCGCGAAGAAGAAGACACCTCCCACCGTGTGGAGACTGTTGCCTAGCGGTCACTATGCATGTGCTATGGCATAAGGGAAGGGGGAGGTCCAGAGAAGGACACGTGCGACAAGGATGGTTTTATCAAGATGGAGAAGAAGAAGCCTCCTTGTCAGAACCAGTGCGGCACCGCGCAGGCAGGACCCAACATACTGCTGCGATCAGCAATCCCGACGACGCAGCTGTACGTGTCCAGACTGCACCACTCCACGAAGGTTGAGGAGATCGTGGAGTACATGCGTGTGAAGATCAACTGGACTTTGAGGGTCGAGAAGTTGGAGTCGCGTCACAACACGAACTTCAAGTCGTTCGTGGTGCGTGTTCCGACACATCATCTCGAGAAGTTCCTCAAGGAAGAGTTCTGCCCGAAAGGTGTTGTGTACCGCCGGTTTCGTGGCCGGCTACATGACACCAGTCAGCGAAACACGACGCAGACACTTCGTGTGCGTTAGTTAGTTTTTAGTGTGATTAAAGGTAATGTTGTATGTATTTATAGTATTTTTAAGTTATATTAATATTGTATTGTATGTGTTTTATATGGGCCTTGATGCCTGAAATAAATGGTTAAATAAATAAATAAGCTAACTTAATCCGCCCACTTCATGTTAATTCCTTGATCGTCTTTCAGCTGCCCAATTGGATAACAAACTCATAATAACAATCCCTTTTATCCCGTTTGATCGGCCATTCCTTCCAATTCCTTTTGTCAATTTAACAATATTTTCAAAATCAAAAGTCATTTTTTCAAATTAGGCTGAGAATCATCACTTTTTGAACGTCAAAATTACAAAAGACAGTCCCCCAAAAACGCCCGCCCTTCACCACTTCCTAGTGCTAGTTCGCTGGGAAGAAGAAGTGCAACAAACTCCCCAGCTGCACAGCTGTCTGTTCAGTTAGAAAATACTTGATTGTATACAATACTAGGTACCTATAGTATACTAGGTTTACTAGGTAGGTTTTAAAATATAATACTAGCCTGTTGCTGCCCCACAGCAGGGGGTAGGCCTCTTCTCATACAGAGAAGGCACAATCATCGCGCTTAGTAAAGAAGGATTGGCGATTTCAGACTTAATTTATAAGTCCAGGTTTCATCACGATGTTTTTCCTTCACCGATGTAAGTGATATCTAACATAAACTAAGAAAGAACGATGTAATAAAAAGTCACATCGGAACTTGCCCTGTTTCGAACCCACAACTTCGTCCATTAGAGGCGGGCCGTCTTAACCACTGCAATCGGCCGTCACGTCATATTCATTGCATTATATTCATTATCGAGCATAAAAAAATTCAAAAGGAGCGAGTGATTGTTACTTTCAAATGATTGTGAGTGGAAATTGGACTGCTGGCAGGGTATCTAGCACATGCACCAAGAAAACACCTTGCTTTCTTAGCATCGACTTTCAGGAAATATCCTCGCAATACCCCAAAGCTTAGCGACTCCACAGCCCATCGTTGCCATCGTCAACATGTCCAAATGATTGATAGCACCCCAACGTGACCGCTCCGCCATTATACACACTTATCAAACAAAAGAATTGGCCCGAATGATCGGCCGCGCGAAAGGTGACGTCGTGGCCCGATGATTGCCGATCATTACCGAAGTGACGCAATCTTGATACGTGACGATTGCATTAGATGTTTTCAGCGTAGGTGGGTTTTGATTTGATTAGTCAATGCCTCAATGACACCTTTTCGCTGAAATAAATAAGGAAAACGACGGTTGAAGTCTTTAATTTATTGCCAGTTACGGCCGAGCCCAACTACCTATCTATCACCAGTTTTGGCAGACTGGAGGTAGAGAAACATACATAGGTACTAGGTTATTCTACCTCCAGTGTGTCAAAACTGGTTTTGTCGTCCCAATAATCTATGTCAGTAGTGATCTGTATGATTATATTTTACTGACAGTTATAACTTGTACTGGCTACCAGCAGTAGCGATCTGACAATATTATAGGTGGTTGGGTTCGTCTGTAAGTCTGACAGCATAATATGTACAATCAGCCAGTATATCTATCTGCTGAGGAGTTGAAAGAAGAAAGAAATTTAAAGCACTAGGAAGTGGTGAAGGGCGGGCGTTTTGGAGGACTGTTTTATGTAATTAAAAAAAAAAATACTTAACAGTTTTGAACTATACCTATACCTACATTCAGTATTAAGTGGATCCATATTAGTTTTTTTTTTTTGTTAGTACTATTACCGCGGACATAACCGTCCGCGCCTTTGTTTACATCTTTACAGGTTTTGTATATTAATTTTTTTACAAGTTTATCGTGCTCCTACGTCGGACACGTTATTCTAAAGCTACGTGAGTCCATCCTGATTTTTTTTTAAATTTATTTTTTTATTATAAATATATCTCTATTAGATATCTAATAGAGTTTTTGAAGCTATTCTAGCAAAGTCTCATGAAAATAAAGCCCTTGAGTCAGTTCTCTTCATTGATGACTCAGGATGGGTTTTTCAGGCCCCAATGCAAAAGTTTCGGAGAATTGTTTTTTTTTGCTAGTTTCCTTTAATAATATGTCCAAAAAAACCAAAGCTTTTAAAGTGGCTTAGTGTAAGAACAAACTGTCGTGTCGCGATATTACCTTCATTTCTTAAATTTAAAAAACAGACATACAAATTTTTTTTCTAGATGTTCTCTACAGTGTGGCTTTGACAAAACTTTGACTTTGAAGATATTTTGTAGTGTTCTAGTTTAAGATCTACTAGACACACTTTTATTGTTCTCCTTTGTCATTAATATTTTTTAAGTATTAGTAATATTGTCATGCATACCTGTTATTTGCATGGTTACTGTAATGCTAATTTTAGATGATATTTAATTTGAATTGTAAGTGACTGTGCTGTTGGTGTGCTTATTATTATAAATAAATAAATAAATAAGTTTGTCGGCAGGTAGTAGGTACATAGGTGAAGGTGCCCGCTTCTTATTCTCTTGTAGTGCTTATAATTCTCTTTGGCCTTAAACTGACGTTAAAAGTGCTAATAAATGCATTGTCTATGACCATAAGTTACGACGTATAAGTTTATAAGCTGCAGTGTTTTGTTTCATTAGATAAGTTCGATAAACGTAAATGGTGGACCACCCAGTGAAGGTAACGTTGTGGAACAATGATGCGATAAAGCAAGAAAGAGTAGAACGTTAGAAATTTAATAATAGGTACATTTAATATAAACGATGATGTAGGTCGTGTGAACTAACTGTATTCCCAACTAAGGCTAAAGGCAATAAATAAATAAATAACACAGCAAAAAAGGCTTTTCAAGCAGCTTACTGAAAAATAGGTCAAAACGTCAGATAATACTTAATTTGCTGTATCACGACTGTTTTGTATTTATTGGAATATAATTTTGCCTCGTTGCATGGTACCAACATGTATTGTGGTCATACACGCACGCGGTGTTGCGACCACTACGCGCCTGACCTTTCTGAACAACTTCATCATTATGGTCACTATATGGCAAGGGATAGCACATAAATCCAAGGGACAGTTCAACTCTTGAAAAATAACAGTTCATTTACTTAACTGCAGGTACTTAGTCTTAGTACTAAAAAAAAAACAGTAGCGGCAAAAATAGGGTTATATTTCACCACATTTTTGGCCGTTCAAGTTAATTGTGACAGTGTATTTTTTTTACCCATAAAATTAATTAATTATGTATACTTATTATCAGATAGGAAGCCGCCAAGTGCATTTTGAGTATGTGACATTAAATTGATGTCAAAATACACTGTCATTATGATAAAACAACATACGATGTACACGCTGCCATTTTTATTAAATAGCGTTGCACATGCACGCTTATTCGAGTAAAGCTGATTGAAATCGCAGATCGGCAAACTAGCACCCTAATTGCGTAACATAATATCAATCGCAATCTGAATAATTTACAAGGAAATTGCTAATCCATTGCTTCGAAAAATTTGTCTGTTTAACAACGCAGGTAACGCAATGAATGTTGTTGAGCTCTCAAAATGAATGCCATTCGACTGTTATTGTGTTACGCAATTACCCCACAGCATCACAATTGAGTAACACTCTTTTTTCGCAATCCGAAACTCCGAAGGATTTTGAAAGAAATTCCCAATCCATATCTTCATACTTAATGTTTGAAAAATTGGTATACTCGACAATGCAAATATCGAATCATCAAGTCCAATTGTCAAAATGAATGTCATTACAATTGTCAGTAGCTCATAGATACACACAGCCGCCGCCACAGCCGCCACAGCCGGGACACAGGCCTCGTCTCTAGTGAGAGGGAGTGGGCTGTAATCCACCACGAGGGCCCAGTGCGGGTTGATAGATAGACAATTGTCAGTGTGTTACGTAACTACCCCGCAGGGAGGCATATTAATATGAAAAAAGATAACAACGTCACCGCTGTGTAACTGTTTCGATCACATGATTTATGGCCTTCGATTGTAAAAGTAGATACTAACGAATTAATTTAAGTAAGTATTAATAACCACACTGTGGGCGACTGTGGCCCTGTCTCATTGATTACTCGTTTTGTATTGTTGAGTATCGTCCGTCAATGGACGTAATAATTTGCCTTTGTTAAAAAAAACTGCTACCTATTTTGTCATTTTTTCAGTATTAAGTATTTTAAATAAAGTGTGGCCACCACAGTGATAACCAAGTGGTCACGGTAGTGGAGTGTTTTTGAAAAGGGGATGGAAAGCAGCGCAAACATGTTTATTACTTGTCTACTCTAATGAAAAGGCTATCTTCTATTATTTAGATTATTTATTCTATCTGATAACGTCTAGGTTAGATTTGAAGAGTTTATACTCTTTCTAAAATCCCAAAAACCCACTAGATCATTCCACCTACAACTACAAGCCTGCAGCACTTACGAGCTATAAAGCACGCGTGCAGGATGTGCTCGCGCTGGGTGGCCACCCGCAGTAATCACGCCAAACAATGATCTATTGCACTGAGCATGCGCCGCCATCGACTGCGATTCCCGTGTCTCTATCTAGGACTTTATGGAGTATGATTATAGCTAGAGAACTGCCTGGATGTATTGGTGGGGGCTGGGAATGAAACCTTTATCAAGCTTTTTCTTAATTGATCCTTACAAACCCTTGTTTCTCAACTAATATTAAAAAGAGAAAATATTTGTTTTTTTGAAGTCGGAAAAAGGCAGCGCCGGCAACGCTTAAACGTCAAAAATGTATGGTTAAACAGTCGCTAATCACTGCTTAACTTTAAGCAACGTTTATGAATAAAGGGGTATGTGTGTGTGACCTTATTGGTGATGTTTTTCAGAAAGATCAGGTGCGTAGTACTCACAAGCGGCGTGCGTGTATGACCCGATGTATGAAAAAACGAGGCAAAAGGAGTAGTATGTAAGGATCGTGCAGATGGCGATCTGTAGTCTTTGCTTACCCCCTTGGGAGAAGGCGGGAATTTATGTATGTTATTTGTATTTGATTTTTTGTTTGTTGCGCTTTCACGCTACAACGGGTAAACGGATTTGGATGAAATGGGTAGACCATGAGCTGGAGAAGGATATAGGCTAATTTTCATCCTGGATCGCAGACGAAGTCTCGGGCAACAGGAACAGCTAGTACATATGTTATATTTTGGTAAACAAGGATGCGGCAACCTATGGGCATGTTTATTTACAACAGGTACCCAAGGCATCTCAGTCTCGCAGGAGCGTAGCCATCCTGGAAACACGAACTGAAACGTTCCACGTGCCTGTAATTACACCAGCACCTGACTGGACCAAAGCAACTGTAACAGTGCTTGGAAGTAGAACTGAAATAGGCTTGGTGGTATGGTCTCCGGGCTTGCAAGCTAAGTTTGTCTAGTTTCCAAAATTGAAGTGCTGGACTGTGCCCAGTTCTTAGCGTATCAATGGCCCAAAATTCAAGTTCGTGAACTCCGCTCACTGACGTAGTCATAATATCACCAACTGCACAGCTGACAGGGCGGCGCAGGATGGAAAGTGGGTCATTGTCTGTGGGGAGGTGCAGCAAACGCACTTGAGTTCTGAGCCGTCCGTGACCCCCCGTCTGTGGAGATTGTCTTTGCTCCGGCCGACTTGGGTTTGAAGTCTATTTAGAGATTTCCAAGCCGGCCACGGTAATGCGTGCCCAGGCGAAAGGCTCTCAGATGGTTCGACAAAATGGTCAGGGTTTTATACAGCTCCCGCCATAGATCTACACATCGCCATACATCTTGCTGTGGTGGCGACGTGGCGTCCCTATTGGCTGTACCCAGCAGAAGAAGGTAATTAGTAAGGTACTCTGACGAAAACATTAGCTTTGTAATGAATACAAAACCAAATCCATACTCATTAAGATTTCAGTACTTCCACTGAAACCTTAATGAGTTTGTAGAAGCAGACGCCACGGCTTTGATTTAAGCAGTACGGACGCCAGCAGATCAAGCTACCCGAAACTCGGCCTTGGCGAGGCCGGCGACCTGGCGACCTTGAGCCTTAATGCTTTAGCGGTAAAGTTGAAAATCTATTAAAGAAATTTGACAGAATGTAGTAGCTTGGTGTTCTGGCGTCTGTACCTTGCATATTTCACATGCAAGAATATGGTAATTCCGGAGCGCTTAGGTTCCCTTCTCCCCCTCGTACATTTATTCATAAGATATCAAACCACGGTAATGATCCTTGCAGGTTAAGTACTGGAATCATTAGCTTACAGCCATACAAAGCGGTGTTTGATTCTGTTTTTAACGGAAGTGAGCTTACCTTGGTTTGCCGTAATATCTACCTTGCCTGCAGAGGTATGTGTTGTAATGATAATGTATGCAGTGGAGTACCTATGTATAGTCATCTGTTCCGAAGTACTTAGTCGTTTTTTTTTCTTCTAGGAGTAGAGCTTCTTGTGAAAAACCTTGTCCGAGGAAGTACCACCACCGTATCTCGTTACCTGCCACCAAGAGGCGTTGCTGTGTTTCAGTTTTAAGGGCATGGCTGCCTGCAAATACAGGCACCCTTGAAAAGTGGTGGCCCAGTGGTAATAGCAGCGACTTACGAGTTGTAGGTCGTAGGTTCGAACTCGGACAGGCGCTTTACTTTGTGTAAATTATTTCAACGCCACTTTTCATAAAACAGTTAAAGAAAACGTTAGGAAAACGGCATGTCCCAGAACTACCTATAAATTCGAAGACATGTGAAATCCGCCAACACGCACTGGTCCTGGGTGGTGGATTACGGCCCACTCCATCTCGAAGAGAGGAGGTCTGTGTCCCGGCAGTGGGAACATAATAAGCTAACAATGCAATGTTATTGGTATTATTTTCTATCTACGTTGGGAACATTTGAAATGTAGACACCTATCATCTTAATCAAATTGGCCCTTTATTTGGTACATAGAACAACCCGACAATGTTGTTTGTGCATTAGTGATACAGCAATAATACTTGAACGTGAAATGTCACTGTTTGCAACATCTGTGAATGTTCTAAGTGGGTCTGCTCGTGATCGACATAATGACGGCCTGTGCAAATTTCAGTAATATCATTGTAGTACTACTGTATGAGATAAATATTGCCCGTAGCCTTGGTTGAATGCACCAATCTGTATTGTTTTAGGGAAATTATAAGACGACTAATGCCATCTTATTTCCAAACAGATAGTGTGTTACGCAATCAGAGTGCAGCAGTGCGATTATGTAACCATATCACCGTGAAAACTTAGGTGAAGTGAGCGTGGAGTGAGCTGTCATTCTAACTAATGCTAGGGATTGACACTATTGACAGCTCACTCTAAGCTCACTTCACCTAACTTTTCACGGTGAGATTTATACAGAATCGATCGGCAGATTCCTATTTTAATTTCTTCTAATGAGTTTTGTAATGTTAAAACAGAATGTGAATTGTTTTATGAATAAATAAATGAACTTTTTTACTTTTCTAAGTTTTCTATCATCGTTATCACTGATATAATGATGGTTTATCTAGAAACATACAGCCAACACAGATCGATAAATCGTAAGAAGTTCAATCATACATCTCTGACGTCACGAAATCACTACCAGCCATCCAATCAATCTTTACAGCCTCCCAATGACTCTCGAACAATGTAAACTAGTTAGAGAACTCAAAATAATTATGTCTTTGAGCCAGACTTATGACTTGTAATAAAATCGTCACTTAATCTGATTGTTGATTGAGTTCAGGAGTTATATTGAACTAACTTGGTTTTACTACTGCGTTTAGAGTAGGTTTTTGTATGGAGGTTTGAACCTTACGTCTACGTAGTTAGGGTTGGAATTCAATCAGTCTCTTTGTCTCGTATCGGCGTGCAATACAGTGGTGTCAGGGACATTGACGTGAAACCTGTCACCATGGATTCAGTAGATGATTCTAGACCCCCCTTTGAAAATTTTCGTCCATTATTATATAAAAAAATATTAATGCTGCTTCATACATTTTGACCGCGTAGATATTGCATTTTTCTATGAAACAGCTGTTTATCAGTCTATAATGTTTCCACTGCTGGGACACAGGCCTCCTCTCTTTGAGAGGGAGTGGGCTGTAATCTACCACGCGGGCCTAGTGCGGGTTGGTAGATGTCACATGTCTTCGAATTTTTGGTTCTAGGACATGTTGGTTTCGTCACGATGTTTTCCTTCAACGTTTTGAGAGCAGTGGTGATGAAATTATCTTCACAAAGTCAAGCGCCTGCCTGTGGTCGAACCCACGACCTACAACTCGTAAGTCGCGGCAGTTATCGGTGGGTCAGAACTGCTCTCTTTTAGCTGTCCTAAATACAGGTTTTTACACCAAGTCCTTAACAAAATAAAGACAAACATTTCCCTACTAACTGGCTAGTAAACACGTCTCTCTTTAGCGAAAATACTTTTAAATTATTCCCTTTACATTTTAAGATGGCTGGTGGTCCAGCCAATAATACCAATTTACATTTAAAAACCAATCCGTACGTTGTAATCCTCGCCTTATTTGCATGAGAAAAGAAAAGCGGCCAATTGCGAGTCGGACTCGCTACGGAAGGTTCCGTACCATCGTTCAATATTGAACACTACATATGTACACACGGCTACACGTCAAGCTATGCATTTCCAGGTCAGCTTATATTGGTTATGTATAGCTTGATGTGTAGCCGTGCGTACATAGTTTTGTTGGGCTCGGAAAGCACTTTAAGCCGTTGTTGCCGGCTGTCATTCATGGATCTTTGACAGTCGTTACCGGTCGTCAGTATACTGACGCCGTAATAGCCCAAAAGTCTGACAACCAGTCTTACCAAGGAGTATCGTATTAGCCAGTAACAGGGTTGTGGAGGTCAGATAGGCAGTCGCTCCATGTAAAAAACTGGTACTCAGCTGCATCCGGTTAGACTCTAAGCCGACCCCAACATAGTTGGGAAAAGGCTAGGCAGCCATTTTAGTCCCGGCTCGAAAGAGCTGGAAGTCATGGGGAGAGGCTTTTGCCCAGCAGTGGGATGATTCAGGTTAACAGTAACAGTAACCGACGAAATGTTTTTTAATCAGTAATCATTTTAGTTTCAGAGTCATGTACTGACTCCATAGTAACAGGTTGCGCGTTGATGTCCCTGCCACTCTGCATAGTAATAGGGTTCCGTTGGCACCCTTTGAGTAAGGAACCCTAAAAAATGGCGAGTGATTGTTACTTCGAAACTATACTAAAGATAAAAAGCACGAAGTTAAGCCGTCAAGACGTGTCGTTTCTTTTAAAAATTCCCGTTTAAGCATGTTAATAATTTCATCTTGGTAATTGAGTGGTGCGGGTTTGGCGTAGGGAGGGGAAACTGTCGTTGCGAATGTCGATAAATATCCGCAACGTGTGGTGTGGACTAATATCAGCAACCAATGTTGTAGCCCTTGTCATTGAGTTAAGTTTTAATTTCATTGTATTCAATGATAGGGGTAAGAAGGTATTATAGGTAGGTACTACTTGCTGGAATTTAGGTACTTAAGTAACTATTAAAGAAGTGTAAGTGATTCAGCGTCGAGTCTACGTGATTCATCGCCGAGTATACCCGATTCAGCGCCGAGTATACGCGATTTAGCGTCACCGACCGACTGGAGCCGAGTATACTTACCCTATTCAGCGTCGAGTACACGCAATTCAGCGTCGAGTATTCGCGATTCAGCGTCGAGTATACGCGATCCAGCGCGGGGTATACGCGATTCAGCGCCAAGGAAACACGATTCAGCGCCGAGTATAGGCGATTCAGCGCCGAGTATATGCGATTCATCGCCGAGTATACGCTATTCAGCATCACCAACTGACTGGAGGCGTGTATAAACACCCGATTTAGCGTCACCGACCCGAGCGTGACGGTTCAGTTTCGTTCACCGTTCTGAAACAGCGCAAAGTGCACTTAAATAAGTTTTCATTTCAAATGATTGTACATAGCCGTGTTTATAATTTCTGATAATTTACATTCCATCGCTACATAATCAGCTATCTACTTTAGTTAACTGTATTCTAAGGAGATTTTTCAGTGACCATTTGTAAGAAAAAGGACCTAATAAGTTTTTGGTTGCAATGGAATTTGAACTTTATTATGTATGACATTCAGTTTTTATTCCATAACTTGAAAAATATCTCAAATATAGATACTTTAGTCAATTTATTACATCTATATATTATTATGTAGGTATAACTATAGTTATATTCAATTTTATTTATGTTTCAAATTGACGTGAAATTATTTCAAGTTACCTAAACCAATATCGACTTTATTTTAATGGTAATTAAGCTGACTTAAGAGTGACTATCACTATTGAAAAAGTTATAAAAATGTTTGAAGTTGTAGCGTAAACTGAACTTTTTTCTGAAGGAAATATAGTTATTTTTCCATAAACTCATATTTGTTTACATTTTTGGCGAATATGTCGCGATTCAAATATAGGTACCTATATCTGTGGCTCCAATGAATGTTAACTGAAGTGTGACGAAAGTTGCCGGTAAAAAAACAAATTACCTCTCTAATTACTGTTAAGATTGGCCACGGCGACGAGTGTCATTATTGTTGTGAAAATTGACAGTGGCGCCGATTCCCTTGTTCACAAACTAAACTAAATTTAAGTTCAGTGCATCTTTTTCTTTCTATTTCATTAAGAAAAGGACAGAATATAAATATTAGTTTAGTCCTGTCCAATTAAGATACTCCATAGACAGTTTAAACGTCATTAAAAACATGGTTACTAAAGATACGTCAATTTATGTCAGGCGCTGACTAATTTGACAGGACTAAACTAATATTTATCTTGTGTCCTTTTCTTGACTCAGCATCAAAGTAGCGACAAACAAATAGGTACGCGACATGGTAGGGCGACAGTACCTACGATATGTCGACCATCAGTGGTGCGACAACACACAATAGAAAGAAAAAGATGCACTGAACTTAAATTTAGTTTAGTTAGTGAACACGGGAGTCGGCTTCAGTGTCATCAATGTTGCGGAATATTGACACTGACAGCTGTCGAACGCGGTTTAGATGTGGGGAAATTCGCCCTGAGTGTCGCCGCCTCAATAAAAATGGGAAACACATTTGATTGAGTTAGTCATTGCTACTTGCGTTTTTTCTGTCTATGCAGACTAGTTTCAAGCTATACCTAGTAATGATTTAGTTTTTATACACTTTGGTGTTATTGAAATAACAGAAAACCTGAAAAGGGGTCATTGTACTCATCATTATGAACAACATTTAGGTATCTACTATGAGAGAAAACCAGCGGGGTACTTAACAATAGCCATGGCGTTCATTTTGACAGTTCAACAACATTCATTGCGTTATTAAGTTGTTGAGTAGACAAATTTTTCAAACATTTATGAAGCAATGGATTAGCAATATTCTTTAAAATGATTCAGATTCTGATTGATAGGTAGTGTGTTGCCTACGCAATTAGGGAGCTGATATCGTGAAAAAAAAAAGCTGCTGTTCCCTACAGTTTGTCGAGTTTAGCGAAAATTGAATGCAAGTATAAGCTGTTTTTTTGTTGCGATTTAAGTGTTTGAAAATTCGCAATGTATAAAGTGACATCTTTAACTATTTGCAAACCAAACTCTGATTGTTAATTTGCTAAACTAAAATGACAGCTGCGATCAACCATCTTTTGTCAACATGACATTATTTAGTATAATAATATTAGCTGTCATGGGCAGAGGGGCGCGTGGCTAAGTAATAACAGCCGCACGGGTCGATCGACCAGGTTAAGCTACGCTTGCCTAGGTCGGTCCGTGGATGGGTGACCATCTTTACATATACCGAGACCCCTCCGTGCCGCCGTTGGTCTGTCATTCTCGGATCTTTGACAGTCCTTACGGGTCGTTAGAAGCCCGAAAGTCTGACAACCAGTCTTATCAAGGGATTTCATATTACCCAGTAACGTTGTGGAGGTCAGATAGGCAGTCGCTCTATGTAAAATACTGGTATTCAGCTGCATCCGGTTAGACTGGAATCCGACCCCAACATAGTCGGGAAAAGGCTAGGCAGATGATGATGATGGTATTAGCTGTCATTTTGTTTTAGCAAATTAAAAATGAGAGATAACTTTATTTCGAACAACAGTGTTATATCTTTTTCTATTCAAGTCTGGCAATAGTCTCGACACATTAATTACAAAGCGACTAATTCGCCCGTTACTCGACTGTATTGTTGTATCGTTGCGCGGGCGCATCTCTATAGGTAATGAGCGTCGTGTGAGGCGCGCAGTGGTGGCGCGATCGATGCTCGAACTTATACACGTAGCGTGCGATATTATTGTAATATTGTTATAAAAACAATCTTTACTTGGAGTTTTATGAGGGAGCAAAAAACAATGATATGGGTACAAAAAATACTGACTACCGATAAAGAAACGGTTAATATACTTTGATAAAAAAAATGAGAACTCCTTTTTTGAAGTTGGTTAAAAAGAGTAATGTTTATTTAAGTACTTATAATATTCTGCTGCATGGTTCACGTACTGAGCAATAGAAGTTTGTAATATGTTTATGTGTAAGTAGGTACTGTTTTTAATTTTGTTCTTGCTATCCCTTGTACGCTGTTTAATAAATTATTTGTCCATAAGACACGACACAGAAGCTCTAGGTAGGTACTTGGATAAGCATAAGCATACTCAACCTGTAACATTCCCACTGCTGGGACACAGGCCTCCTCTTCGATACGGAGGTACTTGGGTAAAACGTTGAATTTAATGAGGGATATAGTTTCGAAGAATATGTCATGTTTCAAAATGACTATTAAGATAACAATGTTTTATTAAATTACGGTTTTTTTTTAATAAGATCACGACGAGCCTATAAAATGTAGCAAGAGCTACGATTAACAAGAGTCCACAATTTAAATCTACCTAGCCTTTTCCGATGTTGAGGTCAGCTTCCAGTCTAACCGGATGCAGCTGAATACCAGTATTTTACATGGAGCGACTGCCTACCTATCTGACCTCCACAACCCAGTTACTAGGTAACACAATACCCCTTGTCCACAATACATGAAAAATATTTTACTTAATCAACCTTTTTTGAAGCTCTACATCAAAATATTTAACAAGTACAACCAAAACTAATTTCCTTCTTATCAAAAGCTAATCGCTCGTTAAGATTTCCGACATCAATCAGCCAATCAGAGGAGATTAACCGCGAGCTAACACGTTACAAACATGAATGACCTAATTCGGCTCAACCCGTGCGGTCCCCATTTACACTGGCTATAAAACCTCTTTTTGACATATCCGTGGCAAAACCCCTAACTGATATGACCCTTTATAACATTAAGGTGTTAAGAAAACTTCCCAACTACAACCCAAAACCAACCTTACCGACCAAAAAGTAAAGTTCAATTTCGGTTGTGTAGTATATCCCGTTTATCAGACTACAAAGACGCCGCCCGGGCCGGCGGTGCCTTTGATGCGGCGGCGTAATTACGTAAGAGCGGACACGATGAATGCCTCTGTATGAATGTGCTACAGTCAGGACACCTAGGATTTACATTCACAATGGACTGTAATTGATTTTTTTATCGCCTAAAGGATTGGTTTTTCGAAATATTTTCATAATAATGGTCTGTAAATTGGAAGGCTGTCTTTAAAAATGTAGGGCTTGGTAGTATTTTTATGTACTACAGGAGAAATTTTAGAGATTCAGGGACTTATTGAGCCTTTATTGGCTGCTATTGTATTATTTCATTATTAATCTAATTAAAGGGCCAGAGTCAAAAGTCAAGACGTCGTTGACTCGAAAGGCGAGCTTGTTTTAAAAAAAGACAATAAAAATCATTTAAATCAACTCAAATCAAAACGTCCCAGGAAACTCTTTTGATAATAAATTACAAAAATAAAAAAACATATTATTCAAATCGTTAGTCAAACCCCGTTTAACTAAACAAAAACGGTGAAAAGTCAACAAACAAATTCGTCCCTTAATCCTTTAACAAATTCTAAACCAGAAACTGCAACATTTCGCTGTATTTAGTTTCCGCTCGTAATTAAAACCATTGTGATTAAACTGTGACGAATTAACTACAGTCAACCGGCGGGGAGACGGGGGGCGGGTCGAGAGGGCGTGGCCTCGCAACATCAAAGGAGCCGCCGCTGCGCCGCAAAAGGGAATGCTTATTGATGTGCGAGAGAGAGAGGGCGTGAAACCTCATAAGTTAGTGAGAGATGGTTGATGAGTGTGTTTGTAGTAGTAATCCTTATGAACGGGTTGATTCAAGATTGTGAGAATGGCGGATAGTGCTGCGCTGCTATTGGTATCGATGAAGTGGAGTAGTATTTATGTAAGAATTTTGTTATCGTAAGTTTCTTGTGTGTGTGAAATAGGTTTAGATTGCAAAGTTTTATTTCATGGTTAAAGTTTTATGTTTACCTTCCTGTTTAGCAAATGGTTACCTCAACTAGCCACCTATGCTAGTTATTAGTCATCGGTTCAGTTTAGGAAAATGAACAGCATTACTCTAATAAGTGCTAACCGAATGTTTTTAGTTTTAATGCGGTTGTGGTTGTGACATTCGAGTGCGAATTTTGATATCGAAATCTGCTATATACCTATTAGATATTTATAGCATCCTATTTGTCTTTTGTTTTGCTATAGACTTGGAAATTTTATGGGTGTTTCTATTGTTAAGGGGTCCTTATACTTTATACTTATACGTTAGTGGTAAGCTTCTAAATAATCATGTTGTATTCTATCGCGTTATAGGTATGTAAGACTGGGTTGACAGCAATGACAAAAAAACATATTAGGTAACTAATCCATAATTATTAATAAAAAAACAGCATCTACCGCAAGCTTCGTTAAGGAAATTCATTCCAAAAATAATATTCATATTCGTTTATTTGCATTCCTGGTATAAAGATCAAATCGTTACCAAAATATTTATAAAGTAAACTTATGAAGCCGTAATTTAAGTTTTTTCTAGATTAAACCTTTACAATAAAGTAAACATATATATAATCAAAAGAAATACTTTTCAAAAGCCTATTATCTTATGTAAATGCATCGAGCCTATTTTCCAGCACCATCATCGAACTTATCGATCTATCGATATCCGCAGCATCCGCCGTGTCCCAACCCTAGCGATAAATCTGTGCCGCTAAAGAAGCTTACGTCATTGACGTATTGTTTATAAATCAAACGCCGCCTCGGATGAAGTCTCCGACAATATTACCCGACTGAATTGTATTGGACAGTATTGTACGACAATTTCTTGAAAGCGCTCGTGGCTAAGTTATAACAGCCGCACGGGTCGATCAATCAGGTTAAGCTACGCTTGCCGCGGTTGGTCCGTGGATGGGTGACCATCTTTACATACCGAGACCCTTACATGTCTCGAAAGCCAATATAAGCCGTTGGTCCCGGGTACATTCGTGGATCTTTGACAGTCGTTACGGGTAGTCAGGAGCCTGAAAGTCTGACAACCAGTCTTACCAAGGGGTATCGTGTTACCCAGTAACTGGGTGGTAGAGGTCCGATAGGCAGTCGCTCCATGTAAAATACTGGTATCCAGCTGCATCCGGTGAGACTGGAAGCCGACTCCAACATAGTTGGGAAAAGGCTAGGCAGATTGTTTTTTTTTTTGCAATTTGACGATGAAAGTGAAGTCCTTGAGTAACGACAGCTAAAGTGCTACAAGGATCTTTTGGCACCTGAGTGACATTGACAGGGAGGCGTTGTTGGTAAACATTTGTGCAACTGTCACAGAAATTGTATTGAAAAAACCAGATGGCGTCGTTAGTTCCGATTCTAGCCACGCGCTAAAATAACCCTCATTCTGCCTAGCGTTTTTCGTCAGCTTCCAGTCTAACTGGATGCACCTAAATACCAGTACGTAGGTATTTTACATAGAGCGACTGCCTATCTGAGCTCCACAATCCAGTTACTGGGTAACACGATACCTCTTGGTAAGTCCAGTTGTCAGATTTTTTGGGCTTCTGAGTAGGTACCGGTAACAACTGTCAAAGGTGTATAAATGACCATTTGTCGAGGGCTTCATGTCTAAATACATCTATAATTGGCTAACGTTGCATGAGATGCCAAAGACATGAAGGGATGACTTTTAATTTAAAAGATGCCTAGGGTTTGATTGCATGGGCAAGGTCGAGAATTTGGTTCGAGGAACAACTCTTTTGTAAGTAACCCTTCGCACATTCGCAGCCAAAAACCTGAAAGAGCATAAACACTTATTCTGGGGTATCTTCTAAATTAGGTTGCAAACTTACAAGGTCACAGACACTTTTTTACCGACTTCAAAAAAGGAGGAGCTTCTCAATTCGATGGTGTTTTTTTTTTCTGTTTGTTTTACGCGATTACTCCTCCAATTGAGGACCGATTTTCAAAATTATTTGTTTGTACGAAAGGAGATACTTCTGAAGTGGTCCCATAAACATTTTATCAAAATCAGACATGCGGTTTTTGAAAAATCAACAAAAATCAAAAACATATCTCAACAAAAAAGTGAAAAATAAAAACGGAAGTCGGTGGCGAAAATCGAAATACAAAAACCAAAGACACCGACTTCCGAAATTAAATTATTTTGGAATTAAGTTATTTTTCACTTTGTGGTGTTTTTATGGAAGTCGGTTGTTTTTTTTTTTTGTAAAAAAGTTTTTATCTAATGTAAAATAATTATAAATGTCCTTGGTTGAATAAATACCTTAAAGTTGTGATACTTTATTAGGATGCTAACGAATAAAGTAGGTACCTCCTCAACTTAATGGGGTTATAATATCAAAAGAAATTAAGTTGCAGTAGGTATTCATTTAAATTAAGATAAAGCTTTTAAGTGATGTTGCTAATTTGTACGTGTTGGATGAATTAGTGCTTTTAACATGTCATTGGGTATCAAAGACGATGTGAGAAGTGATGAGATACGATGAGAAAGACGTAAATGATATTACTTAGTATGATGATGATTGATTTGCACATTAAGATTTGAAAATTGATAATCTTTATTTGGGATAGGACTATATCTAAGGATGGCAATCAGAAGTCATTATTATTATCGATTGCCATCCTAATTTATTTATAGCCAGACGACCCACCATTTATTACGACAACTACAACAATACCAGCCTCTTATTGTCCTACTGCAGGGCAAATGCCTATGAACATTTGTCACCATGCTTGCTCAAGGTGGGTTGGTGATTTTAGACTAATATTGATTACTAGCTGCGCCCCGCGGTTTCACCCGCATAAGTTTCGATCACGTGAGAATATCGGGATAAAAATTGTCCTATGTGTTCACCCTGGTTATAAACTATCTGTGTACCAAATTTCATTCAAATTTGTTCAGTAGTTTTTGCGTGAAAGAGTAACAAACATCCATACAAACTTTCGCGTTTATAATATTAGTAGGATGAGTGTAGGTTTCCTCACGATGTTTTCCTGTACCGATGTCAGTGATGTCCGACTGTCCGAGATACATTTAGAAAGTACCTACATATGAATTGAATTGTCCGGATTTGAACCTAGAAACTCGTGGGTGATAGTCAACCTACTTAATGACACCCATTTTTTTACCTGAGTAAAATATGAACTGCAGTCTCCCTATATCTCAATACTTCAACAGTACACACTTTGGAACCGTCAAGTCTTTGATTTAAGTACTATTTAGATAGAATATTCTTTGTTTGGTATGTACACCATAAAAATTACAGATATAAATGTATAAATTTTATAAGGCTTGACACGATGGGCGGTCTTATCGCTAAAAGCGATCTTACAAGAAAAATTTAATTGCCAAGTAGCTGAATTTCTTTAACATAAGTCAAAATAAAGTCATTAAAACAGAAAATAAGACATCCAATTCCCATACAACTTGCACCATTTCATCAATATCATAATCAGTAACCAGCAATCTCGTAAAAATAATACAAAACAAAAAAAAAAATGGCAGCCA
Source organism: Apamea crenata (assembly GCA_949629185.1). NCBI lineage: Eukaryota > Metazoa > Arthropoda > Insecta > Lepidoptera > Noctuidae > Apamea > Apamea crenata. Next base: position 5,916,323 of record OX451375.1, read on the forward strand.
AATCACAAAGTTCCCTAATTCGATAATTACAAGTTCCGAGCTATTAAATCGAATTATCTATGACATGTTCACATCACGGGAGAAAAGCTAACTACTCATTACTTCTAATATGACCAGGGTAGCAAGACCTCTGAAGATGTACTGTATTACCCCTCAGGTGTAAGAAATTGTTGAGTAGCAGAGAAGCGGGGGAGGTCATCTTAAATGGTGCCGCGGTAATAGAAAGAATGCTGACTCATGAACCGTCGACTCGATGTTCTAAAGTGGTGATGCTCCTAATAGTTTCCCACGATCGCGAATTTGATAAAGATGGTATTTTTCGTTTGTAATGTAAGTATTGGTAGATGCGGTTTTGTGTTGTTGGGGATATGGAGCGAAATTGCAGAGATAGATAGATGTTAAGGAGAAGCAGGACAGCCGTAAAGGAAAGTTTTGAGTATGAATGTTGATGGCTTTAAGACTAGGGAAAGACCGATACGATGGATGGAATATGTGAATGATGATATGGTTAGAAAAGGAGTGATTACCGAGATGACGATTAATAGAGAAGTATGGACGAAAAAGACATGTTGCGTCGACCCCAAATAAATTTGGATAAAGGCAGGAGAAGGCTGATGATGAGATGTTAAGCAGTAGGAAGAACCAGACGTAGATGGAGAACACAATGTAGTAGTTAAGTTTAGTAATGTGCATGATAGATCCTTGGTAGGACGTACAATATGAAACAAGGACACCCAGTTACTGAATTGAAAATTTAAAATTGAGAATTTACTTTTTTTTAATGAAGTTGTAAATTTCCCGGGCTACATCGAAGTCTAAGTAATGCTGCAGGAGTGGCTCAGTGGTATGTAGGTCGTGAGTTCTAACCCAGGCAGGCACTACTTAGTGTATTTAATATTATCACCACTGCTCTCAAAACGGTAAAGAAAAAAACATCGTGAGGAAACCGGCATGTCCTGGAACCAAAAATTCGAAGACGAGTGACATCTACCAACACGCACTGGGCCTGCGTGGTTGAAAACGGTCCATTCCCTCTCACAGAGAGGAGGCCTGACTCCCAGCAGTGGGATATATCCCAGCATTATAGGCTGATTATGAATGCTGCAGGAGAGTTAGATCAGAGTGGCAATTCTCGTAATTTTAAGAACGTTCACAGTCTGATCTCAGTCTCAATTTGTCAAAAATACCTCTAATTGCCCTACATTTTGACAAGTTTTTGACGTTTGTTTGTTGCAGAGATGAGACTGCGGCTAGATTTTGAACGTTTTAAATTTCGAGAATTGGCCTAAAGTTCTCAACTTCAATTCAGAAACTGAGTGTAGATATGTCCTAAGCAAGATCAAAATGATTAAGCTTAGAACATGATAAGGCATCATCTCCATTCACCGAAATAGATGATAGATAAGACACTAATAAATGAAGTAACGTCTGAGTTTAAAACTATCAATTCGATTGGTGTGGGAACAGCTGGGGAATTGCGTAACACACAGTAGGAATTTCATTTTGACAGTTCAACAATATTCATTGCGTTATTTACGTTGTTGAGCACACAATGTTTTCGAACATTGTGAAGCAATGGATTAGCAATATCCTTCAAAATGATTCAGATTGTGATTGATGGTGTGGTACGAAATTAGGGTGCTGACATAATTAAAAAGTAATGCGTAAAGCGACAGTCTTTTCAACCAATCCTATTTAAAATCATATATTTACTTTTGTGGAGAATATCAAATCACCAATGTTTTGATAGATGACACATCACATGACGCCTGTAATTTTTGAAGGGTTAGGCAGTGGTGTACCCTCTATACCCACATTTCGCCAGTGTGCAAATAAGATAAGTACATAATATCTTATGGGATTCCGTACGTCGGAAAGGACGTTAAGCCGTTGGTCCCGGCTGTCATTCGTGGATCGTTGAATGTCGTTACGGGTCGTCAGAAGCCCGAAAATCTGACAACAAGTCTTACCAAGGGGTTTCGTATTACCCAGTAACTGGGCTGTGGAGGTCAGATAGGCAGTCGCTCCATGTAAAATACTGGTAATCAGCTGCATCCGGTTAGACTGGAAGCCGACCCCAACATAGTTGGAAAAAGGCTCGGCAGATGATGATGTATCTTATTGGACAAATTATACGTTTATAGCTTTGGACTCTTTATTGAGCAATCTGATTGTTTGTAGTGATAGAGCGATTTTAACCATCCACGATCATTACCAAAATAGCAGAAGATTTGGGCATATTTTACCTCCTAATTATACCAGCTGACTTTGCAAACACGAAACACGGCTAGTTCAAACATAAATATTCAAATATTGACAAAGTACAGGTGCGGCGAGGACACACGGCTTCCCATGGTATGTCACGCCTTCAAACAGGCACATTTAATTACATAATTGCTTTAAATAATTAATCATTGTGTACATTTAGTTATCTTTATTAAAATGATGTGAGAATTTTTGTATTTTTTGTACAGGGTTGGTTAATGGAGCCAATGTAGTTGATAACTCTATTAGTTTTTGGCTTTTGGCCAAGGCTTTCAAGAATATTGCAATGTATATTTAGGACAGCATAGATTGGTAGTGTACTATCGCTTTATCCAGTAACTGGGTTGTGGAGGTTAGATAGGCAGTCACTCCATGTAAAATACTGGGGGTCTACTCCGAAGTGCACAGTGCGAATGTTCGGATCGGACCGACACATGGCCGAACCGAATATTATTGAAAAATGCGAAAAAAGTTCGGATCGGCACAGTTGGGTCGGGACTCGGGACCATAGTCAATATTCGAAAGAGTGTAGGAGTGTAGGATCGGGACCGACCGAACCAATTAGTAACTTCGTAGCAGGAAACGGCCGAACATTCGGTCGATACTACTTCGGAGTAGACCCCCTGGTATGTATTCAGCTGCATCCGGTTAGACTGGAAGCCGACCCTAATATAATCGGGAAAAATAGCAAACGTGGCTAGGAAACGGCTCGACAGATGATGATGAAAATGGTAGAGTGAAGAGCAGATTTTTGGTAACATTAGTAAGGAGGTTGGAATAGTATCAGGGCTTACATTTACTAAGCAAGACTTGGATGCATGCGTGTGCGCACTCATACTCAAAGTCCACCAGCCGATCGATTCTGTAAAAATATCACCGTGAAAAGTTAGGTGAAGTGAGCTTAGAGTGAGCTGTCAATAGTGTCAATCCCTAGCATTAGTTGGAATGACAGCTCACTCCACGCTCACTGCACCTAAGTTTTCACGGTGAGATGGTCACAGAATCGCACTGCTGGTATCAGATACTCTAACATAAGAGCGATGGACGGCTGCTGAGTGTCATTTGTTTCGTAATCGTATAAGAAACTTTCACACTCATGACGGTCTAGGTAAGAAAAAACTGAAGAAATCTGAGGGAAAAAGGAAGGAAGACAAGATGAGGGTGGTGTAGAAATATGCAACGTTTTCAAAGCGTTTCGTATATATATAAACAACGGCTTTTAACAGCATTGACATAAGCTTTTAGGTAGCTTATGTCAATCCAATACATTTTTGACCCATCCATCATCGTTTTCACTGATAAAATGTCACTTTGTCTTAGGTCCCAGGTAGTTTATTTTATACCGGGAACCACAATTAACAAAGGCGAAATTTTTAGAAGTGAAAACTTTTTAAGGCGTACTTTGCGCTCTTTTTGAACAGTGAACGAAACTGAACCGTCACGCTCGGGTGGGTGAAGCTGAATCGGGTATACTCGGCTCTAGTCAGTCGGTGATGCTGAATCGCGAGCACTCGGCGCTGAATCACGAATACTCGGCGCTGAATCGGGTATACTCGGCTCCAGTCTCACGCTGAATCGGGTGTACTTGGCGCTGAATCGCGTATACTCGGCGCTGAATGGGGTATACTCGGCTCCAGTCATAAGGACACTATCTTTTTTTTGGCAGACATCAATTCAATAGTGGTGAACTATGCCAACATGTGCTTATTATACAGAAGCCATAATGCCATAGCAATAGGTACTCAATGATTTGAATATTATGAACACGTTTTGTATCTGTAAACTTGTCCGAAGTTTTTATGATAGCTTTATGAATAAGTTTTTATTAAAGTTATATATCTAAGTTCATAGTTGTTTCTTAATTTGATATTCGGGTATTTAATGTAGCTGTCGTAAATAACTTTGTCTGTTTGTGGGGCTTGTCTGTTTTTTCTCTTCAAACTAAGTTTTTGTATTGGAGTAATGGCATTCAAATGCTGGATGAGATTTCATTATCTTTGTTTACATAATTTTTCATATTCATTTTAATGATTAGGTAGATATCCTGCTCATCTTTTCCATGCATGATGCGTTTCTTCTGCAGTCTTTTCTAACCATGGGCATATGAATTCTAGATTATAGATTCAACTGTAAAGGTCACTGAAAAATAAAGGGTGTGTGAAATTAATGTGTCAATAAATGTATTTTCTTTCTTTTTTACTTACAATGTGTGTGTATTCAAAGTTTTTTATTTCACTACGGCTGCAAGTTGCTTCATCTGCTATTACTTACAATGATTGATGATCACTGGCCAAAATCTTCCCAAAAAATCTGTTAGCTAAACCTTTTTCATGCGATTTCAGGCCATCTAACATCCCCAAAAAATCCGTTAAAAGTCAAGCAAACCCACAAGCCAAACTAATGTCCGTAACAGTTGCGAGCGAACCATTAGATTCAGTGCGGATTCGAGCCACGCCCCCTAGCGGATGGTTCCGTAATTAGTGATCATTTATCTTTGCGCCTCTGTCAAAACTGTGTCGTTCAACGAAAACATTTTAAAATATGCCATAATTAGGGACCCACTTGATTAATTTGACCACAGGATTCGGTGTTGCCAGTGATGACGTTGATTTAGCTTGGAAGTTGGTTGCATTAATTTCAGACACGTAAAATAGAATAGAATTTATAGGTGATTTTTTTTAAATAAAAATGTTTTCTTGTTGAAACTGGTCCCAATTACAAACTGCAAAACTTTTTGTGTTTAAAAATATGGTCTTATGAGAAAGCTTCAGATTTTTTCAGCAATTACTATTACTTACTTGACAAACGTCCGTTCCAGTATGGTCTTAAATCTTCAGGAAGCTTCATATTTTGTCAGCAAAGCCAAGACAAATAATGAGCTAGAAGCATTATAATGTGAATCTTCATATTCTTCACTGATCTTTTGTCAAAAGGAAACACTCTACGTTATAACATCCAAGCACAATCCCCAAAAATCACCCACCATAAAAGGTAATTAAATCCTCTGGCAACACTAATAAAAATAAGTTCTTCATACGTCAAACTCTGACCGTTTGAAGGTGTGAATTAGACGATTTTTCTCCATGATAAAGGTTGACGGATGGACGGAAAATGTTACATTGTCTAATTATTCACGGTTATCTGTTAAAATGTTATTTAATAATACACTTGATAGTCTGTTCCGGACATATTTTGTTTGTTTGATTGATGAGAAGTCCGAATCTTTTGTGCTTGATTTTATTAAAGGTACTTGTTAGCTGAAATATTATGATGTGCGCGGTCAACTAGATCTTTTGGCGGTAGCTTTTTTGTGGAGATGCTAATTGAGTTTTATTTGAGACTGTTGGTCATGGTCGGTGGGATTTAGTTTGCGGTAATTAGAGCATCGTCAAGATTAAGAAGCTAAATAATTTGGTTTGAAAAATAAAGGATGTTATTATAAAACTTTTCCCACCCACACTTCCAATCACAATCTGAATCATTCTGAAGGATATTGCTAATCCATTGCTTAATATAGGTATTTGAAAAAAATATCTGTTCAATTACGTAGATAACGCAATGAATGGTGTTGAACTGTCAAAATAAAAGCCATTGCTATAGCAATAGCAGTAGGTAAAGAAAAACGGCGGGGTAAAATTATTTAATCTCACCGTGAAAACTTAGGTGAAGTGAACGTGGAGTGAGCTGTTATTCCAACTAATGCCACTATTGACAGCTCACTCTAAGCTCACTTCACCTAACTTTTCACGGTGATATTTTTACAGAATCGATCGTCTGGTCAGTCATTAATTAAAACATACCTACTCCCGAAAGACCACCATGACTGAAACAAAATACTTAAACATAACCAGCCATTATTACCCTCCCTTATCAATGGGCAGACATCTTTTGTAGACGCGTATTAACAAAAAATCTAAAAGATTCACATCGTGAAACACATGTAAAGGGTTGCCCAAATTATTGTTCACAATGCCTCTTCGATGTAACGTGTAATTTTCTTTTTGTACCCTTTCACATGCGCGACTATTGTTCTTAGTGCGGTGTGGAAATGGCTTAAGTGTCAGGTTATGCTTCGCGATATTGAGGATATCTAATCTTAAATTGGGGCTAAGTATTCGGTTCTGAGAAAGGCTGTTTGAAACCTACAATACTCTGGAATACGACACATATAAAAGTATACAGCACCCTTATTGCGTTGTAACACACTATCAATCACGATCTGAAACACACACTCAGTTTCTGAAAGGGTTCCTGAAAAATAATAATAATTTATTAACATTACCAATTTTCATGTTAAGTAGGTAAGCTTAAAGTGGCATATGGTTGGTTGACCGAAGAAATGTACATTCACACAGTGGGAACCAACCTAAACACTAATATTAACAAAATTAAGAAAAACGAGAATTTTATCAGCCTAGGCTAATTTAGGAACAATCACATTTCAGATGGCCGGGTTTTAACAGTTTCAAAAAACAATTCACAAAAACTAAAATGCAAAATTATAGAATACATTAATTAGACACATGAATCTAATAAAATTGGTACGAGTACTTAGTTAGATCGTTCAATCAATCAACTCAGCCTATCGTAGTCCACTGTTGACACAGGCCTCTCCCAGGCTGCGCCACAACACCCTGTCCTCCACCTACAGCATCCAGTCTGTCGCAGCCACCTTCTTAAGGTCGTCGGTCCATCTAGCTGGGGGGCGAGGCATCTAGATCATAGTTATTAGATTTTAAATGTCAAATATTTGTCAAATTATAATAGTAAGATGTCAATGTGAATCTTTAAAGTATGTAATACTAAGTAACAGTTAAATCACTGGACATGAAGATTGACAAGAGATTAAATTGAACATGCTTTCAAAATCTGGGGGTTACCTACCCCCAGATTTTGAATGCATGTTCAGTACAGTTACCAAAAGAGACAAGTAACCAGGGTCATCGCATATAGTTGAAGTTTAGTAAGAAACCGATGGATGTTTTTGAATGAAATTTAATTTGATAAATGAACTGTTTGTTTTCTATTAATTAAATTAATTTTTGTTCGAAAACATTCATCGGTTTCTTACTAAACTTTAACTATATCCGACGACACTGGTTATTTATCTTCTTTGGTGACCGTACGTAAGATTTTACTAAATTAACAGACGAGAAAGTAAAGCTGAAATCTCCATTAAAAAAAAAGAGCCATAAAAACTCACTCTAGAACAGAAAATGTCCAGTAATTTAAAAACTTAATAGCTTTGAACAAGTATTTATTGCACACATTAATTGAATGTCCATCAGCAACTCTTCAATAACAAACAAAAGATTAACTAATTAAGTTTTTAAATTGATTCATCAGGTTAATCAAAAGATGGCTGCAAAAAAGCTTCAATGTCTTAAAGTAAATGCAACTATAAGACAAATGGGTGGAAACTGGGACAGTGGTCCACTAGATGTTATCTGATATTAATTAGTATTAAGAAGGTTAAAAGATGTATCAATCAATCAGTGTTTTTGGATGGAACTTTCCCAAAAAGGAGCTGGAGATGAGGAGAGAAAAAAAAACTATAGTCCGAAGCATTAATGAAAAATTTACAGAGCACTTTTCATGTAGGTATTTTCGTACATCTGAAAGTGCCAAAACGTAATCCTTCTTTGCAGTCGAGTAAAAAAGGATAGCTTTTTTTTTAATTTATCCAGTGTTTTAATTGCGTAACATATATCAGTAGCAATGGGTTTCATTTTGACAGTTCAACAACATTAATTGCGTTTTTAAGTACGTTGTTGAGCAGACAAATTTTTCGAACCCATAAAGCAATTAGATTAGCAATATCCTTCAAAATGATTCAGATTGAGATTGGTCGTGCGTTAAGTACCTACCTAATATTGGGGTGCTGCACTGTTCCACTGCTCAGCAAACGTCTCCTTCAAATTATTCCAGACATCATTTTCTAGAGCCACCTCGATCCAACCCTTACGGTAGGCGTCTTAAGTTCATCACGCCACCTCTTCTTAGGCAACATTCAGTAAAAAAAAAACTAAACCCTTAGGGATCATCTATTAAAGAACTGTCACACGTCCAACAAAAAATTACGAAACCAAAAAGTTCACTTATCCAACCTGTCAATTTAATCAACTCACAAAATTACCGAAATCAATTCACCTAATTGAAGGCATCACCTTGCCAATCGATGTCCCGAGCGACGGAGTGACATCACTAAAGCCAAGTAATCGGTATTAACCGAGTTGTCAATTTATATTGTCTCGTAAGTAATTTCACATTCCGTGCCTCGATTGTGAGGCGTTATAATGACAGGAGGATGACGTATGGATTTGGCGCTTACGGCGTTTGGCGGCGCGCGCCATCGGCCACATCAAAGAGGTGGCCTCCTTTGATGTTGCCGCCGCACCGGCTTTAGGGATGTGCGTGTGAGCGAGTGGTTTTGTTGTTGTCGATGTTTTTTGTTGAATGTTAAATCTTTTAAGTTTTGTGTTTTAATACTTATGTTGATTGTAGTAGCATTTTATTGAGATAACATATTTTTTACTGATGCTATTCGAAAACTGTTTTTAATTTTTATTAATCGATTTGGTTTTTAATGTTTTTGTTTTGTGAGGATGTATGTATTATATTTTTCGCGTGTTATTATTATCATTAATTTATTTCGATGCTTTGAAATAGCTCTGTATTTTTCTGAAAAGGGGCTACAGTTTTAGAGTACCTAGAAGATTTCTCTTAATTCAATAGATAAGGTTTCTACTACAATACAAGCAAAAGAGAAAAAAAAGAGAAAGAGAATTTATTATCCGATTTTTGCAGATTAACGTTTATTTTAATCTCGTCATTACTTATAAAAGAGTGAAAACTAGTCAGTTCTTCTCTCTGCTTCTTGTCATCGTTATTATCATCTCTAACTTTATCGACAAATAAAACTAAAACCAAAATTCTATCGATATCGATGTCCTGCCCTTTGGCCACATCACCGCAAGGTAATAAAACGAACGGAGCACGTATTTTGACGTGGAGCGGCGCTTCTGGTCTTGCGTCTCTCTCTCGCGGATAGCCCCGTCCCCCTCTCACACGCGAAGGTGTCTGAGAAGCTATTATAGCGTATAGCTCGTCCGGGCTTCGCTATAAATTATGGTGCAATGGTGCCTATTCTTTTGGTCATACCTTCGGTTAGGAGCAAAACGATATGACAGAAATTCTCTTTGGTTTTTTAGTATATGTGGAGCTTGCTAGGGAGGTGTGTGAAAATAGGTACTGGGTTTTAGTTGTTAAAAAAAGCCTTTAATTATACTAAAGTTATGTAGTGACTTTTTGTCGAAAAAAAAAACAGTTTTTTTTTTACGAAAATGTACCTAATTATTCATGATATTATGTTCAACAACTCTGAGGTTGGTACGGGTAATTGGGTAGAGTTGAAAGATTATTTAAGGTTGTCCCCTTTATTTATTATCTAAACGTTACGTAATGATTAGCGACTGTTTAACCATACATTTTAAGCAACGTGTATGAATAAACCCCTGTATCTGCGAATGCTTCTAAGCTATGTAAGGGCGTCCTGACGAGACGAGATCCACCCTTATAAAAAGTCTTAGGAAAGCTCGTATTCAACTAGGTATAATAGTAAATTTAGCTTTATTCGCCCTCAGTAAGGCATAGGAATTAGGCATAGATGCAACACAATTTCACAAGGCTCAACGAATACAATGGCAAAAAAAATACATCGCGGCAGGCCCAGACGGAGATGGCGGTATAAGCTGTACTCCTTTCATAAAGATTGGTCCTTGGCAGCTCTGGACGGAGAGAGGTGGAAAGAGAGTAGGGAGGCATTTGCCTAGCACTGGGATATTAATGGCCAATAAAAAAATTACCAGTACAATCCTACTAATATTATAAATGCGAAAGTTTGTGAGGATGTTTGTTACTATTTCAAACAAAAATTTACTAACGGATTTTGATGAAACTTTACAGTAATATAGCTTATAAGTACATCAGAATAACACATAGGATACTTGTTATCCCGATATTCCCACGGGATCGACACTTATGCGGGTGAAACCGCGGGACGCTGCTAGTCCTTCATAATCATAAATGGAGTTTTAAGCCATCAAAGTATTAGTTTTTTATCGCTAACTTTTTCTACTTATAATTTCATGTTCCGGCTTTGATCTTCGTTCAAAAAACTAGAAGCTTCTGCAGCCACAGCTACACATTAAAAATAAAAAGCCCTTAATGATAATAATCTTTATGATATTGACGAAACAAATCAATTTTAAGTGTCACTCAAAATGTACAAAGATTTTCAATTTGACAGAACAAGCGAAGTTTACCGAAAACTTTAAAAACTGAGACGTTCAAATTGAACGATTGCCTTCGAGAAGTTCTAAGTTCCGAAGTGTTTACACAAAAACTTAGATCGGGACACAAAAAGGGGGCAATAAATAGTACGGGAGGCTCTTTGAAGGCCCGCGTGGTCATAAAACGACCCATTAGATGTCCTATTAACGCCTATTTCGACATAATTAGGATCAATTCACTCTTAAAACGGCCCAGAGTTATATAATTGTTTATGTTTTATGTGTGTATTAATATTAATGGAATTTAGGGTGGCCGGCGTTGTCTATTGAAAGGTATCGATTAGCTTAATTTAATTTAGTTAAAGCTACGGGCGGCTTTTTTTTTGCTAAATGTTTAAGACTTATCTGATAGGTTTTTGATGGATTTATTTTAAAACGGTTTTTTTTTTGCTGTCAGTGTAAACATCTGTTCTCTCTCGATATGCTTTTTATGTAATAAAAAAACTAAAAGAAAATATGTAGCCCTATTCCGTAACCCATATGTAACGTCAACCGCTTTCATTTGTATCTAAATAACAATTCCTGCTGGGGAGTTTGTTGCGCCACTTCTTCCCAGCGAAAGCACTAGGAAGTGGTGAAGGGCGGACGTTTTAGGGGACAGTCTTATGTAATTTTGACGTTCGAAAAGTGTTGATTTTCAGCCTAATTTGAATAAATGACTTTTGATTTTGATTTGATTTTTTACTGCATGAATGAAAGAATTCTGTAAATTATAACCTCTTTAATTCGCCTTTAATTTTCAAATGAGAATTGCTTATAATAAAGAAAAACCAACATTACGTTTATCCCGTTTTAAAACAGTAACAGTTTTTTTTTTGAAACACGAAAGCATTTTATAGTTCCGCAATCAAGGTGGCTTTTAATATGTTTAACTTTCTATTTTTCAGCTTTCAGGATATTGTTGGTCTTGTGGTCGCAAACGCGACTGCTGAGCGTGGGTCCTGGGTCAGATTCCCGGGTCGGGTAAAGTGTTATTGGGTTTACCATTGGGAAATTCTTAGTAACAACCCGGAGTGTGGAAGTCGGCGGTGTGATACCCCCGTGCCTCGGAAAGCACGTTTTAAGCCGTTGATCCTGCGCCTGATCTCTCTCCGATCGTGTCGGATTGCCCTCCCATCGACAATGAGAGTGAGGGAAGAGAGAGTGCAGCTGTGTCTGCGCACACACTTGTGCACTATAATATCTCCCGCGCTGAAGGCAGCTTCTTTTGCTCTCCGCTTAATTTGGTCGCCATGGTCTAAATTCGGTTTGGATTTACTTTATTTAATTACTTATTTAATCAGTTCTAACATATATTATTCTGCTTTCTATCTTATTTGCTAATAATATAGCAGGAAGGGCTTTAACGTTGGTTTAAACGGTTTAACAACGCTTTATCATATAACACACAGGAAGTCGTTAACTTTCTAGAAATGATTAGAGATTCGATATGTTTGCTCAACCAGTAACGCCATAAAAAGCCTTTTGGAAACGTTTTTGAGGCTTTAATTTTTAAATCAATAATGGCCGATTCCTATAATTTACGGACTGTTATTGGTTAAAATTAAGACTTTTATCTTTACCAATAATGTAGCAAAGACCTCATAGCTTTGCATACTAGACCCTCCCATATGGAAATAGCTATCATCAGGAAAATTAGCTTACGAATCAATTTATAGGCAATAAAAAATGCTACCATTGGTAAGCACAACGATTCGTTTTTGTTTAGGTATACTCGTAGGAACCGACCATAAGTCGTTACCTCCGAAGCTACGTAAAGATCGTATAGATAAGTATTGAATCATAACTTCTACTTCAAAATCCTTAGCATTGAGCAGTATTCAAGTTTCAAAGACAGATTTTGTTTTCATCAACGTCACACAGCGATTATAACCCATTTCAAATTCATAACCGCAGTTAAAACCGAAAGGATGTTTAAACATCGCTCAAAGCCGACATTACTCATAAAACTATACCTGTGTTATATCACAGCTATTCAAGACACAATAATTCGTATGTGTTTATTAAATGATAACAAACAAGTGCCATCTTCAAACGGTAGATTATGATATTCCTTTGAACGATGCTCCAGCCTTTGATTCGATAAATAAGATATAAATCATACAGTTTTATGCGATCCTGGTATCTCGGTGCGCGTGCTAAGTAATTAATGTACGTTTTCTGGAAAAAAAATGGTTGTACATACAATTAAATGGAATATGACATCTTGTTTCTGGTTTTCTGGAGTTTATTGGAATTAATGAGATGCCGATTGATCGCTTTAGAAATATTTTGATTACTCATTTTATTTTTGTTTGTAAATTTTAATGGTGCCATTGTATTTCTTGTATTGCTTTGTCTAGCTAGTCACAAGCATAAGTATGTATACACTCGGCTTTATTCAAAAGCGATTTACTCCTTTATTTTTGAATTCCTCTTTAATTCTCCTTTATTTTGTTTGGTTTTAAGAAATCTGTTTGTTTTAATCTAGTTTTACTAATTTATTAAGCTCTAATCTGTGCAACTTACACAAACATACATACATACACACACACACACACACACAACACACACACACACACAACACAAACGCATATACATATCCATAGTCTTTTCTTGCTATTTTTTGTTACTTACGACAACGATTTGTGTGCAATAGAGTTTGTGTGTATTCCGATTTGTTGCTTATGTTTAAAGTGCTTATAATAGTGTATACAATTGTTGGTGAACTAAATAAATAAATGAAATTTTATATATTTTAAATATTGTAAAACTACAAAAATTCATGCAAGTGCTCTTTGGAAGCCCATTTGTGAAGCGCCCTCTCAATCCCAATCACTTTCATATGATTTTGAGAGCATATTTTAATGAACAATACTCCTTGCTTTGATCCTGAACATGAATGCCATAAATATTATTGAACTGTCACAATTGAACTGACTTTGGCATTGCTTTCGTTATTTATTGCTAAATAACATTGAGATGGAATGGACATCCCATTATTCTCGAGTACAATGAATAGGGTTAATAATACTGATCACATTAATAAAATATGACTAAGACGGTAATGTACGGATGAGAGAGTCCGAGGAGAAAAGTGGCGTGCAACCGAATGTACTGTCACCAAAGGAGATAAGTAACCAGGGCCGTCGGATATAGTTTAAGTTTGGCAAGAAACCGATGGATGTTTTCGAATGAAATTTAATTTCATTAATAGAAAACAAACAGTTTATTTATCAAATTAAATTTGAACATAAAGGAACACACAAAGGTACATAAAGGTTATGGAGGTATGAGGAACGGGTGTAAAGTTCACTCATCCTCCATAGAAAAGGGAGGATCCTCCGACCTGACGGGTGTCGTGTCTGGTGGGCAACTGCCCGACGATTGATGACGGGACGTTGTATATATGCTAGTCGCGCGGTAGACTGTGCTTGCGCGATGTAGGATTTTAGGTGACGTCAGTGTGATGCGTAATTCGCATGTGCCGCTGTAGATGCCACATGCGAACCAGTTCGACCGGCTCTGTGTTTCTCGCTACCAGCGGGTTCCTGGGGCATAGGTCCACCTTGTGGGACGCCTTCCAACATTACGTCTCCCGGTACGTGGTTGCCACTCCAGACCCTTTCGGCCCCATCGGCCTTCTGTTCTATGAGCAAAATGCCCTGCCCACGTCCATTTAAGTTTGGCAATTGTTCGGGCTATGTCAGTTACCATGGTTGTTCTGTCTCCTGCGGCTATTATGGTCCTACAGTGTGGTCGACGAGAGAATGCGTTCTTCGCACCTGTTAGTTTCATACAAACGAATACGTGTATTGCGATTTTGATTTTTATTCACTACTAGAATTGTCGCACTGACAGGAACGCATTCTCTCGACGGACTGTAAAATCCTAAAATCTATTTGTTGGAAAAACATAGCTGATACACGAGAAACGCAATGAACTCAACAAACATTGCCATCGAATCCCTGCTAATAAGACGTATTGTGTCAATTGCCATTAGAAATGCCACATCCTGATTCCTCAAGAATATTGATGAGCGACATGAAATTGCCACCCATTACGATGTCAAATCATCCTCCTAATCAATAACATTTAAAGGGTTCCACCAATCACCCAGTGCGGGTTGGTAGATGTCACATGTCTTCGAGTTTTTGGTTCTAAGACATGGCGTTTTCCTCACGATGTTTTCCTTCACCGTTTTGAGAGCAGTGGTGATGAAATAATTTATTCAGAGTAAAGCGCCTGTCAGGGTCTCTACAACTCGTAAGTCGCGGCCGTTACCACTGGGACACCACTGCTGCATCATGTTTTTGTTTTTTTTTTTTTTAATAAAACGTTGCCCCACACTAGGAATTACTCCTGTATCGTGGGTGCGTTCACAAACATTAAAACTCACATACACAAACATCCAGACCCGGAACAACTACCTGTATTCAATACAAATATTTGTTCCGTGCGAGAATCGAACCCGCGACACGCAGCGCAGCAGTTGATCGCTCAGCCACTGCGCCAACCGTGTCGTCAAGTCAACTATTACAACAAGTAATAAAAATAAAATAAAGTTATAAATTAAAGGGGTCTCTTTCATACCCTTCTTCATGTAGCTGGCACGATTGTATTTCAGATTTTGTTGACTCAAAACTTCACCACATCCACGGTGTCGGTCGCGCAGAGGTCACTTTAACTGCATGTTTTGGGACAGAGAGAGCAGGATAGGACGTGGAGCAAAAATGAAAATATGTAGTGTTAAATATTGTACTGCAGTACGGAACCTTTAGTGTGCAAGTCTGACTCGCACTTGGCCGCTTTTTTAGTGACAATCTCCATCAACTAGACTTAAAATTACGTCGAAAGTTAGCCGGTAATAGCAATAATAAATTGTCCAATCGCTAACTTAATATAGTTTTTCATTGAGCACTTTCTACGATGGTTTTTGCTGTCGTTGTCATACGTAATTGATCATGGCAACTGTCTCTAATAAAGTCGTTATTAGCCTGTCTTGTGGACTCGTTTTAGTTGATGTGATATTAGCTTTAACAAGTGTATTAGATGCCAGATTATAAGGATTGAGTTTTAGATTGTCTTTTGTTTGAGCTTTATCTGTTCCATTCAACAAATGAACATCTGAATCAACATACAGTTTTTTTTCATCTGTATTTTGAAGGGTTTCCTTTACTTTCTGTGTACTTCTTGTGACGGCATGTGAGGCTTGCTCTAGGTGGGTATGTTCCTGCCTTATATTTCAATCTATTCTTTGTTTTTTGTTTCCGAAGCCAAATTAGGCAATAGGCGTTGGGATTGAAACACTCTGTAAAGTTTATCATATAAATCAAAACATTCCTAAGCACGAGGCTCTTGAGGGTAGACTGTTATCATAAATGATCGTGTGGGAATATCATCATCATCATCACTGGCAGCCTTGCCTTTCCACCCACTGCTGAGTACGAGTATAGATATGCCTCCTCCCTTTTGTGCCATGCTTCCCTGGTCTGTGCGAGTCTCATTCAGGTCTTCCCCGCGATCTTCCGTAAGTCGTCCACCCAACTGGCTATTCATCTGCGAACGCTCCTTCTACTGTTTCTCTTGTGAATTTATTTGGTACTCGCTGACCGGACAAAGGTTGTTTTGTGTAGGGACTACAACAAGGTCCCAACATTTTGTTTCCTAGAACTCGATCACAGCGTCACCTAGCGGGTCCAATGGCGAATCTATCTAAACCATTCAAGAACCCACTCAAACACACACAAAAAAAAATCATCAAGATCGGTCCAGCTTAGTAGGAATTCAGTAACTAATTCATCACGAATTGCAAGCGTATCAGTAATCGAAGCAACATCCTGGATATCCTCCTGGCTTGATTAATAGTTATAACATCTAATTCTATAGCTGCTCCAAATATTCCTCTTTACAATCGACTCGACATTTTGCATTCATTTATCAAACTGTCACAACCAAATTCATTTCATCTCAGTATCGGCTGCTTCATCAAACTATATACGAGCCGAAACTATTAAATCGTTTCTAATCCTAGTATCAAAGGCGGCATTAACTAGACCCGAATAATGTTATTATCGGCTTACGATTTTACCAACTTACTTTTGCATATACAAAACTGAACAATCCAAGTTCACGACAAACAAATAAGGTTTAAAATCCAATGAGTGGATGGTATATAGTGTTAATTCAAATGTGTCGCTCGAAAGACAAGGTCGGTCCAAGGAACCATGCCTCATTAGTACTTATAGCGAATCAATTGGTACCGAATCTATTTATGACATTCTTAAGGCACGGGTGCGATATCTAGCGAGTTGTATACTTTAAGATAATCAGAGTGGTTTAGTTTACAGCCACTTAAAGTGATTTAGATAAGTTTGGAGGTTTTGAATTGGGTGTGTCGTTTGTTTTGATTTGGGTGAGGCTTTTGATAAGGTATGCTTCGATATAGATGAGAAGAGAACACTGCTTAAGACAGGCCTACTCGTAAAACCGGAATTGAATAGCATCTGTTGGTGTCATAAAATAAAAGCCAAGTTGAATCAATTTTGGTATGAGCGTGGTAAGCGTACAGCTTCAAAGAGATTCCTAGAGATGTTTCGTGATGCCTATTCATTTTCTTTTGTTCCTTCACCTGATCGGTCCATCGTGTTGGTGAACGACCGCGCGATCGCTTACTATAGCTTAGCTGGGCTGTTAAATACATATATTTGTCCAACAGTATTCTCTAAAAAAAATCGATTTAGCCAATCTTTTGGCTTCAGTCTTCTTCAAATCGCTCTCAGTCTAACCTCTCCTACAGCGTCACAAAGAAGGGATTAACACACGCGTCGTATCGGCAACGAGACGCGCCAACAATACGCCGGTGTCTTTGATACGACGATACGATTGACGCGAGCCTTGTTAGTTTCTACTTGACGGCCGTTGTTCAAGTTAAATAGATTAACATTTGGTCAGGCTTGGCTTAAATAAGCGGAATGATGTGGCTTGACATCGTTGGTATGTATACTTTTGGGCAATTGATAGGCTTATTTACAAATTTTCTACCAGAAGGAGGCGATTTCTGAAGAAGGGATCACCAGAAGCCTATTTTGCTTGCATTTTGGGCTCTGTCGTTGTAATATTGAAGACAAAATGAAAGTCAAATCATTTACTTCAAATAGGCACTTTTGGACGTCATTTAAAAACTATTATAAACTAGAATTGATTCTAGTTGACCCTTTCAAAAGGTAGTTTCGTATGAAGAAGAACGGGAAAGAAACTCTACACTAAGGGGTTTATTCATAAACGTTGTTTAAAGTTAGAGAAGTTTAAACGTCAACAGTGTATGATTAAACAGTCGCAAATCATTAGGTAACTTTAAGTAACGTTTTAAGGAGCAGTGGTGGCCCAGTAGTAACGACCGCGATTTATGAGATATAGGTCGTAGGTTCGAACCCTGATAGGCGCTTTTTTGTGTAAATTATTTCATCACCACTACTCTCAAAACGGTGAAGGAAAACATCGTGAGGAAACCGGCATGTCCTAGAACCAAAAATTTGAAGACATGTGACATCTACCAAACCGCACAGGGCCCGCGTGGTGGATTACGGCCCACTCCCTCTCACCGAGAGATGGCCTGAGCTCTAGCAGTGGGAACATTATAGGCTGATTGTGCTAAGCAACGTTTATAAATAAACCACTAGCCTATCACTTAAAGGCTATCCACGACGTTACTCAAAAGTAACGTGTTACAAACTTAAGTCACCAAAGAGTAGCTAGAATGCACACAGCACTAGTATTCCAATGGGGTGGTTCGACGAGAAATGACGCGTCTTATTAATGTGTTATTAAGTAGTTTGTGATTTTTTAAATGTCGCAGCATCATGCTGTGATACGAGCCTTTTGGCCCGTATAGGACTTTCTGTTTCATTTTTCTTTTTGTTACTTTTTTTATATAATTTGGTTTTTATTTTTGACTGTGTTTTTGTTTTAGTTTGTGATCTTCCTGTACCAGTCGCAATAAACTTTTTTTTCTTTCTGTTTTGGTAGCGTTGTGGACGACAGGCCTTACATTCAAAAATTACTGATTTAATTTTGAAAAAACGATTGCAGAACCCTAATTGCCTAACACACTATCAATATTTTTTCGAATCACAACCGCATTCATTAGAAGGATATTGTTAATACATTGCTTCATATATTCGAAAAATTGGTCTGCTTAACAATATAACGCAATGAATGTTGTTGAACTGTCAAAATTAAAGCCGTTCTTCCTGTTAGTGTGGTACGGAATTATCATGCTGGGGTCAATTCCCGTAATTAAAAACGTTCAATATCTCGTCCAAATGTCACTTCAGCGACAATCAGTGTCAAAAAGGTTATAGGGTGACAGGAGAGAGGTATTTTTGATAGATTGAGACTTGAGATTAGAATGCAAATGTTCTTGTAAATACGGGAATTACCCCTTTGAATTTATATTTACCTCAAATGACATAGATATATACATACAAATAAATAAAATTTAAGTGTCTGTTTGTAATACATACATATATACATACAAATAAATAAAATTGATGTGGCAGTTTGTAATGTAACAGCTTTTTATTAAATGCGTAGGTATGAGTGTTTATATGGCACTTATAACAAAAAATATTTATTTTTTATTTTTGTCTGTCTGACTGTTCCGGCTAATCATGGAAACGGCTGGACCGAGTTTGATGAAGTTTAGTATGAGGATACTTTGAACTCTAGGAAAGGATATATGCTACTTTTTATCCACATATCATGCGGGCAAAGCCACGGGCGGAAGCAAGTAAAGAATAAGAATACTTAATTAAGAATAAAACTTTGACTGGACATTTTACTGTATTATTTCACAGTGCTAACAGCAATGATTTGTAAGTATCATAAATTCTTAAGATAGTCAAGTAAAACGCGGAATGTGACTGCATAACTAGCGTCATCAGGGGATCGTTACCTCTGCACTTAAGTCAGCGATACTCTGAGTATATACTTACCAAGTGTTAATAGTAGGTACCTCTTGTATAGCCGACCTCGTGATTCCTTTACCACTTTTGACAGCAATACCCAGTAAATTTAAACTTCAAAATCAAATTACCATACTTCAATACCAATACTTCAATTACCATACCCAGACTGTGACCAAAAACCAAAGACCAAAATTCACTTGTCTAAATGGCTAAAATGATAATAATTTTTATAGCATTAAGGAATACTTTAGACATAAGTTGTGTTTTGCATGCTTTGGTCTTAAGCAAAATATGTAACACCTTTGTATACCATGTTTTATGCAAATAAATAAATAAAAAACAAAATATTTTATTTCACATAAACCTACATGGGCACTTATGAAACGTCAGAAGCTAGGTGCACGGTTACAATTGGTCGTTTCCTATGGCGAAGAGCCGGAAAGAAACTTAAAGGTTAATCTTTTAAAAATAATTGGGTTATACAATGTTTTCAAATAACAGTATTAATAGGTATGGGAGGACAGCGTAGGCCTGTCAACAAGTACCGGGTACTTCATTAAAAAAATGGTACCTTTATAAAACCTATCAAAACCATATGATATGATTGCCATTACAACCACGTCACTAAGGTTGAAGCTATCTAAATGTCACATATTGACAATTGGTCGTGATGGCCCAAAGGTTAAGACCTGGCCTCTCTTGTACGAGGGGAGAGGGATTCAAATCCTGGCAAGTACCAATGTGACTTATTCAATTCTTATAGAGTTTCTTCTGAGTTGATCTTGGACATTACTGACATACGGTGAAGGAAAAATAACGTGAGGAAACCTGGACTTATAGTTAATATAAGTTAGTTAGTTAGCCTGAAATCGCCAACATGTCTTGACCGAGCGTGGTGATCAATGCTCGTACCTTCTCCGTAAGAGAAGGGCCCTTTGTCCTGCAGTGGGACAATAATACGCAGCTCCTTATTATTGAGTAACACACTAAAAATCTCAATCTGAATCATTTTGAAATTTTGAAGGATATTGCTAACCCATTGCTTCATAACGTTCAAAATGTGTCTGCTCAACAACGAAAATAACGCAATGAATGTTGTTAAACTGTCAAAATGAAACCAATTGCTACTGTTAGTGTGTTACGCAACTACCCCGGATGGTATTATTTATTTTTTATATTGACAAAAAGACCTTGTCGTTTTATGACGTGCAAGTGAAGTTATCAACCTTAGTTAGAGCGATGCCACACGGGCGTTGCCAATGCGTTGCGTCGTTGCAAGGCAGTGATTACCGCACGAGCGCTGCGATGACGTCACCGCTCAGGCATTGCAGCGCCCCAACGCAACGCATTGGCAACGCCCGTGTGGCATCGCCCTTTGGGTGGTAAAACAATTATGTGGACGGCTATACCGTTGAAATAATGACAAAGACAAACTACATTGAAACTAGCAATCAAGTAGTATCATATCCCATTAAATGATTGTAGAAAACATTGTATGCCAAGTAAACAGCCGATGTACAATTAAATACAAATGGAAATGTAAACAATGCTGTTCTTAGTCACCATCGTTTTAGATAATCGCACTATTTCCAGGTAATGCCCGGGTTACACGAGGCTAGTTTTCGAAACAAGATAGTGCTAGTAAGCTAGCAAGCTCTACTCTAGCCTGAGTGCTATTTTGTAAAAATCTCACCATGACAATTTAGGTGAAGTGAGCTTGAAGTGAGATGTTAATTCCTGGCGATCCCTAGTATCAGGTGGAATGACAGCTCATTTCACCTAAGTTTTCATGGTGAGATTTTTATGGTTTAAGACATTTATTTCTAAAAAATAGAATACAATTATTCAGTTAGAATGAGAAACACTGGTTGCATACACATAAACGTTCCTTGGAACGAGTATCGGAACGGCACGGCATGTTTAAAGTTAGACGTAGGTACAATATTGTTAGTCATTGGCGCCGATTCCCATGTTCACAAACTGAACTTAATGTACTTAAGGTTAAGTTTAGTGCATCTTTTTCTTTCTATTTCATTAAGAAAAGGACAGAAGATGAATACTAGTTTAGTCCTTTTAAATTTGTCAGCGCCTGACGTAAATTGACGTATTTTTAGTAGCTATGTTTTTAATCACGTCTAAACTGTCTCTAAGGAGTATCGTAATTTGACAGGACTAAACTAATCTTCTGTCCTCTTCTTAATCAAATAGAAAGAAAAAGATGCACTGAACTTAAATTTAGTTTAGTTTGTGAAAGGGAATAGGCCTCATTATCTTATAATTATGTTAGTAAAAAAAAACTACCTATACTAAAAGAAATCTAGTTTAGAAGGTATTTTATTAAATATTTTTTCTTGATGTGAATCTCCAAACATTCATCGATTTCTTACTAAACTTCTACTATATCCGAAAACCCTGGTTACTTATCTCCTTTGGGGACCGTACATCGGGCTGTTAATTTGATATACAATGTTTTCTATCTTAGCTTGTAAAACTAGCCTCGTGTAAACCGGGGCATAAATGAGTAATGACATACAGCATACACGGAGACATGCAAGCGCACTCGTAATTATATAATACATTGTTTATAATAATATGGCTGTCTAGGTGTCGCGCGGACTAATTACCGACACTTGTCCGTTGTCGGTATAAACTAGCAACTTTGTAAATGCCAATAAAAGTGAAGTGTGATGCGGGCGCGTTAACTTCCATAATAGGATCTGCGCTGGCTGCACCTCTAATTGTAACTCGCGCTTGGGTTGATGTGAGGGGTTGGTTCTTCACCAACTCGACACGAGAGACTGCAGACACGTGTGTCCAGTTGGTGAAACTCAAAATAGTATCACGTATTATTTTGTCATCTGGACAAGCCAAGATTTTTACGCGTCTCTACATAGTGAAACTGAAATTAAATCACTTTTATGTTTTCGCCAACTGGACACAATAATAAAAATTAACAATAAAACAAATTCCATTGCTTCATAATAATATGTTTGAAGAATTGGTGTGTTCAACCACTAAACCATTTCAATATACCTATGTTAATTCAGGGAATCAAATTCTTGAACAAATTGATTACCAACTTAAAATGTCCTGATATTCAAATCTCAACTCTGTGACTGTGACTGACTGTCATGAAAGGCAAATTGACGAATCAAAATCAAAAGTCATTTATTCAAATTAGGCTGAGAATCAGCACTTTTTGAACGTCAAAATTACAAAAGACAGTCCCCCAAAAACGCCCGCCCTTCACCACTTCCTAGTGCTATCGTTGGGAAGAAGAAGTGGCGCAACAAACTCCCCAGCAGCACAGCTGTCTGTTCAATTTAAAAAAAATACTTGATTGTATACAATACTAGGTACCTATGTTCGGTAATTAACATTACAAAACCAGAACATAAAATTTAATTATTTGCCATAATATGTCAGCTAGCCACGCCAATATACCAACAAATATAATAAATGAAAAGAATGACTGTACTGTAATTGTTAATATAAAAGCGATTGTTTGTCATCGCGAGTACCTATGTAACGCAATAATTAGTCTACAGCACACTTACTTCAAGCAGTGTTGGCCCAGTGGAAACGGTTGCGACTTACGAGTTCGAGGTCGTAAGTTCGAACCCAGCCAGGCGCTTTAGCATAATCAGCCAATAATGTTCCCGCTGCTGGGACACACGCCTCCTCTCTATGAGAGGGAGTGGGCCATAACCACCACGCGGGCCCTTAGGTGCTTTACTTTGTGTAAATGATTTCATCACCACTGCTCTCAAATCGGTGAAGGAAACCGGCATGTCCTAGAACCAATTCGAAGACATTTGACATCTAGCCGACCCGCACTGGGCCCGCGTGGATTACGGCCCACTCCCTCTCACCGAGAGGAGGCCTGTCTCCCAGCAATGGTCACATTATAGACTGATTGTGATTCTGGCGCAGATTTTGATACATTGCGTGTTGATGTGGTTGAGTGCCAGGAGGCGTTAATGACGTTAAATGACAATGAAGCACGTTTCACAAATCTATTATGTTATTTTTATATGGTGGGTATGTTCGGGTACACAAGTTGATAACACTTTCAATATTGTTTACAACGATATTAAGTTGTTCAATTAATATTGACAATGTTGATATTGAAATACGATCTCTGCATTGGCAATAACATTGAGAGATTTGTTAATTAATTTCATTTACGAAAAGATCTATTGTTGTAGGTAAATGTATGAATAACTCGACCAATTTGTATCGATTCGCCTACCCTAAAAAGGCGGAAAAGTCTTTCAATCACCGAAAGATGTAGGTAGTTTTCGTCGCACTCGTAGCAAATTATATATGCTTCGACTATGAGATGCTGCATAAATATCTTTAAAAATTATTGCTATAATTGCTCCTAAAGGGAGTGATAGTTTATTTAGTAGTAGCTTATTACACTAACCAATTTTAAGGAATGCTAACTAGGAAATTGGCTGATGTAATCGCAGTTAGAACAGTTCTAACTGCTATTACATCTGCCGATTTCCTAGTTAGCATTCCTTAAAATTGGATAGTGTAAAAGCGCTTTAGTTATAAATAACAATTGACGGATGGCTAAAGAATAATAATTATTGATGTTAAGATATTGTGTAGTTTGATCAAGCTTGTAGAACTTGCATTACCTGCTTATACCTACCTACCTGCTTCTTTAGCTGCACGTAGATATACGTCTCAAAACTCTTATGAGAATACCTAGTTGAATAGGTTCGTAGCCTCCTGAATCTATTGTTCAACGTTAACCACACGTGCGAAAACCAGGTGCAACAAAAAGAAAAAAAAACTGCTCAAATCCTTACTCTAGTAATGTTCTATGACACTTCAGAATGAACCGAACAATTCTGACAGCAATTGTACAGGATTTCAAAACGCAAGTTTCACAAGAGCGAACGCCTCCTAGATCCGTCGCACTAATCGTCCAATAAACGCCCATTTATAACATAATTGTGCTTTAATATACCCACGCGCGGCGTAACGCCTAAAAACATGACAAAACCACTTCATTATCGTCCATTGTAACCATTTCACTCCACTTCCAATGCCCATTGTGCATCTCGCACAACTTTTGGCGCGAATGTTTTTTTTTTTTCTCAACGACAATAAAGTTTTGAATCGCATGTTCCATTTTTGAACTTACACGTACTGAGGGCAATCGAAGAGGATTCACGAAATAGTTTGATACTATTTTAATCTGTATATGATTGCCATAAAGATGATAATTCTCTGTGGGTTTTCGTCAGTTTTTGATGTCGTGTTGTCGATGTTACTGGCAGTCAGTAGGCAGTTTTGAAAGATAATAGGGTAACGAATGTGCGAAACAATTTATCATTCAAGCGAATTCTCTTGTTAATTCGATACAGTGAAGGCTGGATTTTTGGGTCAATTCTTTTGCCTTAGGGAGTTTAATGTGGAAAGAAGAAAAAACTTTATGATGGTCGTGTGGGGCTTTAGTGATGAATTTGTGAATATTATTTATTAGTGTTGCAATATGGTGCTAAACATTATAAAATTGTTTATTGCTATAACAGATTTTTGACCCGGTTTTGGTGTTAGAAAGGATGCTTTCTCAATAGTTTGTTAATATTGATTTCCTGTATTTACTTATACAATTTTGCAAAGAATAAAATAAAAATTGAATCCAATAAACACCTACATAAGGTAGTGTATTTAAAACTGCATAATATGTTTTCAATTTTATTTAGAACCGAAATTCGCATATCTGTTACCGAGCTACCTAGGCTTAAACCAAATAAAAAAAGAACACAGTATGAGTGACATTTGAATAAAGTATAGATATATATCAGATCTGTATCCACACATAAGCTTCTTTGATCCAAAAACATTTGTGATGAAGTGAAAAACCACAAGCAACGTGCAGTTGAAAACAAAAAGTTTGTAGAACCTCCTTTTTTAAGTCGTATTGACATTTCTTATTAGGAACAAAAACACTGGTGTTCCATTTATGAACATAAAAGGATCTTTCACACTATTGAAATGTGTCATCAACCCAGTATTTTATATTAACTTTTGTACCAATACCCAGAATAATCCACCTAGTTGTGGGTGGAGTCTATTAAAAAACTCACAACTGTCAACGCCTAAGGCGGCGCGTGCTGTTCAAATTAATTATAATGACGCTTTAATTATAATTAAAATGACGTTTTCATTATAGAAACTATTATTTCTAAATTACGTACTCGTGTAGCAACTATCGACTACACGGTGTGGCGAAAAGAAAAATTACGGTCGTTTAAAATTGTCGTCTTTAGTATGCTAACATAATTATAGCACCAATAAAAGAAATAGGGAAACGCTATATCAAGGAATTATATTTTTACTTGCCACTTAAAATAATAATTATGCTGGCAACACATTAACCAAACAAAGCTCTTACCTTTCATTACAGTTCCAAAAACAAATGCTGCGTAATAACATCATAATATGATGTGTGCGGTAATTACTTTGAATTTTGAATTGTTGCATTCGAAATCAACAACTGTTATAAGGTTGCCAGTTTAAGTTGGTCCCTCCCGCCTTTCGCGTTTAGACTTTGAAAAGATGACTCAAGAGGAGCAACGACGCCCGAGGGTGTATTTAAATTGGTCACATTTTACAAAGCAACATTACACCCTGCCATCACGCGCGTTGACCTCAAAAATTATAGTATTAAACTTGGAACAAAGAGGCCGAAAGCCGCAGTTTTGAGTTTCTGAATGCAGCCCGCGAAATCAATAAAGGCGGCCCAGTATTAATTACGGGACAATAGGCAACATAAATTAACAGCTCATGGCTGTGTTATTACTGGATTTCTTTCTGCACAGTGTGTTTTTGACTTAATTACTGTTCATATCTTTGTAATTCTTAATGTTTGTAATGTTTCCTGTAATTTCGCGTTGATATTCCAACCGCAATTCAAAGACGATCGAAAAAAATACGAAAAAAAATCTGTCTTAAGTAAACGGAGCCTTAAAAAATAGCGAAGGAAATTGTTCAAAGTTATAAAACGTTTGGTGTGGGTCTTAGACGGTATTTAAGCAATTATTTATTGTTTACGGTTCATCATATCACGCTTGTGCAAGAATAGTGACCATAGTTAACATATTAACAACCAAGAATTAATATTTAAAATGTGACCGAAACCAGCGTGCGTGCTAACATCGGAACCAGTTTAAAATGACCTCTGATTTCTAGACAGTGCTAAATCTTCGTGGGGCAATTTATTTTGGTGATTACGGCTATAGTGGGCGACCAATTAACGTTTAACAAACTTTTGTCCGTAACAAATTCTCGTACAGTTTTAACAATTTGAGTTTGGAACGTTTGTTGTAATTTGACAGCGGCTGTTAGGCTTAGTTTACATTTTCGCTTTTCGAATTTGACTAAAGATCCGCGAGACTTGTGATCTTGAAAAAGGTTTACTTCAGGACACTTGTCGTCTTGCTTACTAGTAGGTTCATACTACTAGTAGGCAGTTGTGAAAGGTCTTCTACAAAAAGAGACCCTTTTGACATTTTACTTTAATTTAACTAAATTCTTAATACGCCTAATGATGGCAATGTGTCTGCAGTTTTGAATAGATATACCTTCAACTATTTAGTAGTGTAGCGTAGCGTGCAGTGTAGTGACTTATACTTTAGTTAATAAAGTTAATAGTGATCTAAGCAGCTGTACGAACAGTTTCACTGATACGGTGTCAATTGATAAGAAGGTAATTACTGTTATTATAATTGTTATGCATGGATACCAAAAAAAAAATTGAATATAATTGTAAATATCCTTTTTAGCTTTATAAGTAAAACCAGTAATGGTGTATATTGTGTTAGCCTGTAAGTAATTGTCGCACTTATTATGCGTTAGGAAATGATTTAATTGTTAAATGTATTATGTAAACAATTGTTGGCTAACCTAAATAAATAAATTCATTATGCTTTTTCCAGCAGAACTTTGAAGCAAAACCATGCTCTTTTCAGTTCTATGTAACAAGAAGTACCCGTACTACGTACCCGTGGGATAATATTACTAATATTTTATCATTATTGTTCTCATGTAAGTGACGATTGTCTTAATGGGTATAAAAACACTTTAAACTGAAGAAGTAAAATCTTCTGTCGGACCGTCGAACGTCACATTATAAAAAAAACACCTGACCGTCGAACGCCGTGAACTTCGACGGTCAGATAGAAGATTTTACTTCTTCGGTTTAAAGTGTTTTCCATCCGCTATTGTATCCCCAGCTGATCTTCATCCGGCACGCGACGCCTACAACAAACACTGAGCTTAGACAATCGCTGAAACAACGCAAGCGCAGCCTTCAGTGAGAGATAAGCGAAAAGTAAGCTAAGTTTTTGGAAAGATGTGCTAAACTTAGCCCAAATAAATGAACAGTTTCAATGTAAGAGACCTGCCGAAGTATTCTGTAAACATTTTACCGTGAAAACTTAAGTGAAATGAGCTTGACGAGAGCTGTAAAATAGTGGTGGAATGACAGCTCATTTAAAGCACCTCGCAGAAATTTTCACGGTTAGTTTCTTATAGAAAAGACCGGCTCTATATTACTTACTTCGCTTAAGAGACTTAACTTCGATTGAAGACTAAGTATATGAGTATGGCTGGTCTATGTAATGATATAGTTAGTTTTCAGTCATCATCAGTACTTACAAAAACAACTATGGAAATGAACTGCACCGTAGGAACGGAAGAAACAAAAGAAACAAAAGACAAAATGATTGATTGAAAGATTTCCACGGTGTCTTCGTAGAGTTGAGATAGAAATGGTCATGCTAAACGTGCTGGTGTACCGATTAGTTCCACAACAGAATTGTCATCAAAATTGTAATTTTTCACCTTTACTTGTCTGTTACTTAACAAAGATCTTTATTAAATTTTCTTTGCTTATCCAACTTGTAGGAAGGCAAACTAAGCTAAGTTCCCACTTATCCATAGTATATAGCATAATAAATGCTTGCTTTGAACAAGAGTTGCATAATCAATACATAGAGTTCGTAGCAAAACGCGTAGCAAAGTGCTACGAGTGCTACGAGTAATTATAATACTCACTTTTCTATTACTTACTAATTAGTTTATAGTTTAAATTAGGTACAAGTTAACAAGTGGTGTTCATGACAGGCTGAAATTAAGCCTTTTGAGTCACAGGTATATAAACTACATCATCATTATCATCAACATTTTAGCCAAAATACCGTATACGCTAGCATACCATACACACCTACCTAAAGCGTTCAAACCAAACAATTAATTCAAGTAAATGCTTGCATATACCAAGAATTACATGACAAATATTTCGTAGCAAATGGCTACGAGCCCTATGAGTCGTTAAAATATTTGCTTTTTAGGTTATCAGTGTTAATGGAAAACTGAAGCTTATGAGGTCTTCTTGGTCGTGTCAG
The DNA here is from genome assembly GCA_949629185.1 of Apamea crenata. NCBI lineage: Eukaryota > Metazoa > Arthropoda > Insecta > Lepidoptera > Noctuidae > Apamea > Apamea crenata. Next base: position 5,945,318 of record OX451375.1, read on the forward strand.
TTCATATACCCTAACCTACGTCATTGTCATAGATTTCAACCAAAATACTTACTACCTATTTGTAGTTCTATTTTTCGTAGAAGTCAAGGTTGAGCTAAATGCTATTTCCATACTTCTTTTTGCCACATAGAAGCATTGCTGTGATTCGGTTTGAGGAGTAGTTACTGTAGATAGTACCTACTTTGAGTGCCGGTAACTATATAAGCACGAGAGAAGAGAAGAAAAGGTTTTTTTTTTAATAAAAACGTTGCTTCACACTAGGAATTACTCCTGTATCGTGGGTGCGTTTACAAGCATTTAAACTCACATACACAAACATCCAGACTCGGAAAAACTACCTGTAGGTAATACAAATATTTGTTCCGTACGGGATTCGAACCCGCGACGCGCAGCGCAGCAGTCGATCGCTCAGCCTCTGCACCAACCGTGTCGTCAAAAGAGAGGAGAGGTAAATTATAGGCACAAGATACATTTTGACCTTTGATATATTGCGGGTGTCCTTTTCACTAGGCGGGCAAATGTTTATTTACTAGATGGGCCTCTAAAACAAGCAAGTGGGCAGGACATCGCCAAGCGGTTGTTTGACTCTTCACGTGACCAGAAGGCTGGCCTATTTTTAGCCCAAAGAATCAGCATTGCCATCCAACGTGGTAATGCTGCCAGCCTTTTGGGCACCTATCCCATTGACAGTGATGCGGACGAATTTTTTGATGCCCAATGAGCTCCTGCCTTTTTCTATATTTTTTCGTATTATATACTTGTATATAATTGTATATAGTATATATTAGTGTTAGCAAGTGGGCTAGACGATAAAAATATCGCTATCTCCAAGTGGACGTCAAACATCTCACTGCAAGTTCCGATCTGTGCCGAATTGATTACTTCGACTAGCATGAGAACACATGTTTGTGTTAGAACTAATGTCTGCACGGCATATTTCTGATTAGGTAATAGTTTGATCTGCGGTTAGTTCCGGTATTACTAAATAACACTCGGTACGTAAGAAAAACTCACACTTGATTTTCAAAGGGCTTAATCAACACAATTTGTTGACAGATTACCCAAGTTATTTAAATATAAGTTGTATACCCGATGGAATTTCCTATCGGCAACTTATCAGGAGCCTTAGGCTTAGACTTACACCCGGTTTCTGATTTGAGAAAAGTAGCAAATCTCAACTGATTATTATAAAATACATAAGTATGCGCTTAACTTTTTGCGTTTCACAAGTTAAAATCGAGTTTCGTCAAACCAAAGAGTACTATAAGATATCGGGGTATCTTATAGTAAGTAATACCTAGTAATAGTAAGTAAGTAAATACTAACAGTAGTAAGTAAAAGTTAAGCGCATACTTATGTATTTGAGAATAATTTGGTGTTAATGTATTGTGTAGTTATTTGTAATTGTTAGTAATAGTGTTATTTAAAATGGTTAATATTATATAGGCTTAGCTATCGCATTAGGTTTCTAAACCTGTAATGATAGCTTAAGAGTTTTAAATAAATAAATAATCACTTGAGATTTGCTACTGTTCTCAAATCAGAAACCGGGTGTTATTGTCGTTTTTTGAAAACTCATAATATCGAATCTAATATTTTGAGAATCTGCTATTTTGAGAATCTAATATTATGCGAATAAAGGATCCCAAGTATTCAAAAAACGATGATACAACTAACTTTTACTTTTAAGCAAAAGTCTCTGTGCCGAATTCCACGTTTCTAGCTTCAAAAATGACGAACTTCCATAAAAGTTTTGTATTACGGTGTAAGTCATTTATTTTTCAACAAGAATACAATTCACTTATCATGAGAAATACAAGTTAATCATATTACTTGTTACACGAACTTATGGAGACGGTAGATACCTAAATAAACTATGTAGTAATAGTAGATGAGCAAATATTTTTCTTACAATGCTGTGGGTAACACGAAAAAGTTTAGTATTAACGGAATCAGCAGCTAATTCAGCTGATACGTGTGTATCCAATAGCTTGTAGATATTTAATCTGTCGAGTCGATTCTTGTAGCAGCCAGGGTTGACGGTCAGCGTTGTGTGGGAGCTGTCACATTTTCCATGCTGTTACAACTCGGAAGAAGATTTGCTTCAAAGTCTTTCTCTTTGATGAATTTTTCCATAACTTTAGGGATCGAGAAAATTTAAGAGATAATAAACTGACGACACGGTTGGCGCAGCGGGTTTGATTCCCGCACGGAACAAATATTTGTATTGCCTACAGGTAGTTGTTCCGGGTCTGGCTGTTTGTGTATGTTATTTTATATGTTTGTAAATGCACCCACGATACAGGAGGAGGTGTCTAGTGTGGGGCAACGTTTTTTAAGAAAAAAAAAAAAAAAAACTCTTGTGCAACTTTTCATGCTTCTAGAGTCTAGAAGCATGAAATGTTGCACAAGACTGTGCGTTATTGCAGCGAATTAAAGATGTTTGTTAAATATCTTATACATAGTAGAAGATCTAACTGTTGTGATTTTCTGTTAGAAGGAACAACAGCCGATCAAATAACTCTTTTGTGTGATTGTGTTGATAAGAGTCAGAACCGGCACCTTAATTGCGTAACACATTATATATCAGTCTCAATCTGAATCATTTTGAAGGATATTGCTAATCCATTGCTTCATATGTACGAAAAACTTGTCTGCTCAACTACGTTAATAACGCAATGAATGTTGTTGGACTGTCAAAATGAAAGTCATTACTACTGTGTTACGCAATAACCAAGTGTAAGACAGTGTTCACATCAGAAAGAAGCAAAAAAGTTTTGTATCTCACAAACATCTTTTCTGTAGATTTTTTGCAAGTTTGGTTATGGAACTATTTTCAATTTGTTGCAAGTGCAGGCTATCATTAATTCAATAAAAGAATGATAAGTACGTACTTATAGTTTGTCAAAAGACAGTCTGCACCCAGCCTAATATTATTAGATAAGTATCCAATCACTCTTTGGGTTTTCCTGAGTCGCCAATTAGGTGTTAAGAATTTTATGATCGTCACGATAATTTGATGACCTCCATGTTGAAGTTCGTCAATTGTTTTGACGCCCACATTATAATTTAATCGATGTTTCAAATTATTCGATTCTGATAATCGATTTCCACATAGTACGATCCATAATAGTTTGCTCAAGGTTCAGGTTTTGTGGCACAGAGTACCTTATTAGTGGCAAAATAGCCAATAATAAGGTACTCTGTGCCTCTATACATTTTGTATAAAGAGTTGGTGACACTATAGGCCAGTCATATCTAACACAAAACATCGCAAACTAACAGCTAGTTCTAATTTTTTTAATATGTGGTTAGGAGTTAGGACCACTACGAAAGACCTGTGCTAATTTTGCAGAATTCGAAAAACCGCGAAATTTTCGCATGTTTTATTATTTATTTAGTATTTTATTTTACAGTTTTTGGAAAACTTACAGCTAAAAGCAGCAGCAGCTTGCAGCAGCAGCTTTTTTATATTCTCAATATAAGTCCTAAACTATAAGTATATAAATACCCCAACATAGTTGGGAAACGGCTAGGCAGATGATGAGTAGCTAAGTAGTTCCTCCAGGCCGGACAAAGTGTATTAAGTTGTTCCATCTGGTATTTCTCAGGAGCAGCCCGCAGTCTGGATTCCTGCACGGTTGATGGCAACAGGCTCACTTACTACATCAATGGGACTAAAACATAAGAAGAAACAAAGACACAGAACAAACAGAATATAAGTGGAAATTAAGTGTCCGCACATGTAAATCTGGTTTTTTTTTGTACTGTTTGTTCCGTTCCCACAGACAAACCGTGAAATCGGTTTTGTGGGGCATAGTTTATCAGCAAGATTTTTGTAAACTTACCTTTAATAAAGAAATAATATATATATATATATACTAGATGAACCGACAAACGTTGTTTTGCCATATACACTGGGTGTTTACTGGGTGTTTTTCTATCTATAATATGAATGTATTTACAAAAAAAAAAAAATTGTATATAAGTAGTTTATCAGCCATCTTGTTACCATAAAACAAGCATTAGGTTGCTTAGCTTGGGACAAATGGTGCTGTGTGAAATGTCCAGGGATATTATTATTATTATTATACATTATTTCAAGGAAATATATATACACTCTTTTTGTATGAAAAATTTATGTTGGCCGATTCTCAGACCTACCCGATATGCACACAAAATTTCATACAAATCGGTTCATCCGTTTCGGAGGAGTTTGGTAACAAACATTGCGACACGAGAAAATATATTAGATAATTGGCGAGGGTGGGTGACTGGGTGTACTATAGAACTATACTTACACCTCTGCCTAATTCTTCGGGTTGTTTTTTTTATTACCTAGACATTAATGTCTCACAGCTGAGCAAAGGCTTCCCTACTCTCTTTCCACCTCTCTGTGTCCAGAGCTGCCAATCTTTATTAAAGGAGTCCAGGATATTATGTAAGGCAGTAGCTAGTTCATGCTCTGATAAAATTATTGGAAGGTAGGGCTGACTGACCATAGTGCGCTGGATGTACGCATAAGATGGTGTGGCTGATCAGATAATTTTCTTGTCCTTCTTTATAAAAGAAACGTAAAAGTATAGCGTTGGGCGTGTGCATTTTCTCGCCAAAGGATTTGTTTCGTCATGAATGATTTGCGGATAACTGCATTTTGTTAGAGGCAGTGATTATTTTTCAGGAGATAAATATACAGCGTTGTTCTCCTTTTATGTAGATACAATAAAATACTGCAATCGTCAAACAGAACAGCAAATAAAAGACCTTCGAAGGCCTATGTCTAGCCATGACATATATTATAGAGACTTATAGAGAGAGGGGTACCTATAAAGTTTGTTTTTTAAACCCAGATACTAATCTGACATTTAAGCGGCGGCAGTGGCGTTTCTTAGTATACAAATTTGACACCATACGGTACACCTGTCAATTTAGTATCAGGGTTTAAAAAAAGAAATTTAGAGGGTAGAAAAAATCCAAACAAAGCACTTTAGAACACATAATGTTTATTTACACTAAGTAATATTCACATAGTTGAAGCACAGACTGTGCCTATTGTAAAACGTTACATCAAACGTTTCGTTAAGTAGCTGTAAGTTATCATAGTAGGAACGAGAAGTCACTATCAGATCAATACCATTGCTTTCAAGAAACAAATATAAGTGTCTATGGAAGCGGTAAAAATAAATTTGAAAATGGAATATAGAAGTTTAGCTGTAGAGCTTTAAAAAATAACGATTCTTCAGTCGATTATTCTTATATCGATTGCAAAATGTGTTTGACTTTGTTTATGGAACATCTCGGTAGTAATTAACAAATAATAAAGGAAAATTATACATTATTAAGTTTTTCATAAATATGATCTGGTTATTATTTTTATAAGTACATACAGTGAAACGTCGCCAGAATTATAATTACAATAAATTGATGAATCTATGCAATGACGACGTGAAATTCATAAATAAGCAAGAATATGTAGTTTAGTTAATATACTATACAGAATGATTCCTAGTCACTAAAAAAATGTAACACAAGGTGTCAAGTCACATTTTAAATAGCTAATGAATACAAAAGTATTTATTGGATAGTTACAAAATGTTGCCAATTCATTAAATTAGTGATATAACTGACTAATAATGATTTATTTACACATTGCTTACAAAATTGTAAAACTGGAAAACAATTATGTTGCTTAGAAATCATTGTACATTTTTACGACCTGCCTTCATTATTTCTGCACGTAACGGTATTAAAATCACATGAAATTACTTAGTCATTACCATTCATTTTCGTTCTCTATTGCCAGTAGTTAATTAGTAGAAATCTACAATTTGAACCAATTTAAAATTAGTAATTACACTTACTAATTAAAAATTAGATAAGATAGGTAGGTACTATACACTTCATCAACTCCGTACTTCTCATTAAGATAATAAAACTACGCTTTAAATTTTAATTACTAAACAAACTACCTTTACATTAATATGTACAATAGTAACGTACGCTGGAACTCGTAACTGGCTCACAGATGATGTAATTTTATCATAATTATTGCACATTTCATGGAAAACTCTTATTTCAGTATCTACATGTCCAAAACTATTCACTGTTTCGTTACTTTCAATAAAATCATTGCTGTCCCACAAGCCAGTTAATAATCCAACAAAAATAAATAATTTAGGAATATCTCTATAAAATATTAAGTACTTAAATAATAAAATCAACTATCACATTTATTTCCAACGAAGTTTCTTAAGTTTTGTACAACATTACACTACGGTCAACTAATACTATTTACAGACGTATTAAATAGTGATGTACTTTACGAAATACTATTAATAGTGGAGATAAAAACACCTAACGTCACTAAAACGTTCGCATTGAAATTGTAACACATTGTCACTTTTGTCGATTCGACTATAATCGAGTTAATAGTCGAGCACGCGCCGATCGTAGCTGGCTTCGTTCAGGATCGCGCGTGAGGCCTCGTTTCATTTGGACGCGTTCACTACAAGGTTCGTGGCCGCCTCCTCACTAGCGCCTATGCTCATAGCTTTCTTCTTCAGAATGCCCAAGTCTGTCACGTTTTCTAAGAAGCTTTTGTGAGCTGACAATACTTTAGCACTTTCCACATCTTTTTTTAACTCCTCCATGTCTCGTTTCAACTTTGCTCGTCTGTTTTGGAACCATGTGATGACTTGAGCGTTGGAGAGCCCCAGGGAGCTCGCGATCTCGTCTCTGTCTGCGGGTGAGAGGTACTTCTGATACAGAAACCGTTTCTCCAGCTCAAAGATCTGGTGGTTGGTGAAGGCTGTTCGAGATTTTCGTTTCTTCTTGGGCTGCGGCCTCGAGTTGAAGAGATTCAGGTGATTTGACTGACCATCTGGAACAAAAAATCAAAGAATTAGCTACGGTTATTAAGTTATTAACTATGTGTAAAAAAGAATTTAGTAAGTGGCCAATTGACAAGGTATTAAAAGGAAAAAAGTTGCGTTAAACGATAGAATCAAACGAGTTTGTTGATTAGTCGAATTTACATATATTTTTTGTTACTAACGAAGTGCCTTTCTCTAAGGTTAACGTTTATAGTGAATCCGTCTAGGAGTTATGAAAACAACAAATATTTCAAGGAGTTTTACTATCGAGAAATCTGCAATTCAAATTGAATTCAAATTGCAGATCCTGGGCATAACTGTTTGATTAAGAAGTCAAAAACTCCTATTGAGAATGTAATCTATTTAATTGTAATAAAACCTAGCCCTATAAACCCTCAAATAACCTCTAAAAAGGTGTCATAGAAATCAGGTTCCATATAAAAAGAGTAAAAGTAGGGTTATAGCGGCGCAGACGCACAGATAACCACTCACTCGTTATCAGGCACTAAAACATCAGACTCTACTCTATGACAGTGCAATAAAAGGCCCGCAGCGCTAAAATGTTACTGTTCCCTCGTAAAAGGCACTATAAAACACACCCAGGTATCGTTACATTTTAACGAGCAGAGAATCATATACGGGCCGTCGGTAAAACAGTTTTATAATAATGAAAACACAATCAAATAGGACAGTGTAGCCAATTTTGTTGCAAATCTATTAGAGGTCTAATTGCGTTCTGTGTGTTTTTAAGACGTCTTTGTTTAGTTTTGTAATGTATCGATAATAAGTGCAAGATATAATAGGTGTTGAATAAATTGCTAATGCAAATTCATTATAGTAGGTGTAGTTAATTGAAGTTGTCTATGGGTTGCAGTTATTAAGTAGGTATTTATGGTCTGAAATGTGACACCGTCATCGATAGCTAGGAGTTAGCTCATTCCTTTATTTTAATTACAATTTAGTTTTTATTTGTATATAACAGTTTTAACCTTTTGACAACGGCCAACTGCCAATTTATTCTGTAAAAGTCTCACCTTGAAAACTTAGGCGACGTGAGCTGTCAATAGTGTCAATGGAATGACAGCTCCCGTCAAGCACATTTCAACGAAGTTTTTAAAGCGAGAATTCTACTGAATAGACCCGCTGATTTCATAATTTGACTATTTTAAGAAAATAATTTGATTTATTGACAATTCGTAGCAAAAACACGTTGTTTTTAATAGTTCAATAAATATAATAAAATAAGGATATAACGCCAGCCATCATAATCATTTATAACAGTTACAGAAAAAAACAAAACACGTTTCTTAAGTGCTTAGGTATTTAAGTTTAGTAAACATTTTCCACGCCTGTTAAAATTCAATTTTCTATTTATTGCTCTGGCAATAAACATAAAGGAAATGAAGACACAACAATGGCGCTATCTCTACATCCGGCACATTTTGTATTATCTGTTTCAAATTGCACAGTGCGCGTAATTTTTTTTTTTAATTCACTTGTTAATGTTTAAGGTTTGCTTTGGTTGATAATGTGTAACGTGTCGGAATTGTTTTAGCTTCTAGATAAGAATACAATGTTATGACAAGTATCGGTTTTGTGCTTCTTCGTGAATAAAGTCATTGACTTAATCGAAATAGTGTCCGTGTTTGTGCCTTTGATATACATTCTCAGGGTTTTTGCATTACCATATGCAACGATATACCGTTGCATATCAAAAGTTATAATAGGTTTCGTAATCCAATATTATGCTGTTGATAACACAATAGTAGAAACTCTATCGTCGTACATACTAATTCCATGCAGAAATCAATCAGTGACACAGCGATTCCGAAAGAATCCTTAGATTGTTTATGGTCATTAAAAAAGTATGAATGCAAAACACGACCTCCTCAGAGATATTTTGCGCGGAAATTTGCGTGGTTTACCACAGATATTAATAAAAAATAACCCTTAACATAATGTGCTTCGTTAAGTAAAACTGCCTATGCATTGTCGGATTTATTGGAATTCACAACATTGAAGTTGATGCACAATTACATTAACCACATGCTAAAAGAAAATTTTATGATTTTTTTAACGCTAAGTAAAGTTGGTTTGGCGGTAAAAAGCATTCGTCATTTTAACACAATTTGATGATTAATCTTTCAGTATGTTGTAGTGAGTCATTTATCATTGTTAAAATATTTAAATTACGTCCGTTTTACGTTGGTAAATTATAAGTTTTGATATAAACTGATGCCACTTCCTTTTTCCAGGAATTCCAATTTATATTTGAATTTTCCTTTAGACAGCGTCGGATAGATATCAAGATCAAAATAACCTTAACGCATTTAAATGAATACCAATTTTTTTTTAAATAAACCTGATATAAAACATTGGTTGCCTATATCTAGGTACCTACCTACCTCTATTACTTAAGACATTAAACAAGTTTTTATCAACCGACTGATTAGAACAAGTGCAAAACAACTTGTGTAATAAATAACAAGAAAATTAATTTGCTTCATAAAACCTTTTTGTACACAGTCTACAAAACATTGGCAACATTTTTTTTTCTTTTTTCAAAGAATTAAATGGTCGCTGAATAACTTCTTTAAAATAGTATCCGATACATCAAAAGAATCAATTAGTACAAACAGGACATGAGATGCATGGACTGGTAATTAAATAATAAAATGAATCCCTTCCCATTTATCAGATGTCAGCCATATTCGGTCACCGTCACGTCTCATTAGCGAAAATTATAAAGGAATTTATTTTTGTAGTAGGTACGGTTTTAAGAGTTTTGTCGAATCGACGCGGCTGATTCACCTAATGCATCACATGTTAAATTGGTACTTACTTTATTATTTTCTTTGAAAACCGTTTAAGCTTAGAAGAAAATGTTATGAAAGAATTCTGGTTTTCATCGTATAGTTTGTTTCCATCTAATCACAATCTGAATCATTTTGAAGGATATTGCTAATTCATATGTTCGAACAATTTGTCTGCTCAACAACGTAAATAACGCAATGGAACTGTTGAACTGTCAAAACTAAAACCATTGCTACTGTTAGAGTGTTACGCCATTACCCCGCTGGCCAAACAAAAAAATACGTTAACAAAGACAGATCCTATTCAACAATAAATATTGACGCGTAAATCATTCCCTGTCTCCTGAATATGACATTGGTGGAACATCCACAAACTTCTCAACTTCTTCTAAAGTCCGGGGCACATTGTCCGCTAACAGTAAAGGCGACCTCACTAAAGATCGGCGGCTGTATTAATCATCACCTAATCGTATCCTTAGCGAATTCGAACCTCAATTACATGTGAATCAAACGGGCAAAGTGCGAAAAAAGAGCCAACCTTAATCCGACATCGTTAAAGACTTGGCAAAAAACATGGAATCAGTCACGGCGGGAACACCTGACCAGCTGTGTCGCTTGGTGGCTTAATGGCTGGGAAGATTTTGGAGGTTTAGGGTTTCTCCATGAATTAATATCAATATAATTGCGAGAGTACACACATCAAGCTAAACATTTCCAGTTTTAGCTTACCTCGTATTTTTTTTTTTTTTTGGATGGGAAATCATCAAATGACCCCTCCCGCTCTGGGTGGAGCGGAAGGGAGTGTCAGACTCTTACTGACTAAAACCCACCCGTGTTCCTTCCTTAGCCCTTTCTGTTCCAGGGCAGCGGTAACCCTTTCGGACGATCCCGCTGCCCGGCTTACCTCGTATTGTATAGGCTTTTCATACAATGAGAAGTCAGCTTATACTGGAAATGTAAGAATAGCTTGATATGTCATCGTGCGTACTGTAGAGACTATAGCCTATAAAGGAATAATTATTGAACGAGATAAACCGTAGTTTGATTTTATTCCTCCCGGTACCGAAGGGCACATACTCTATCTCTTCACAGTACCTGCCTAGTCTTTATGGTATTCTGTAAGGCTGTGCTCAGACTGAATCAAGATTGTCTATTGGTCGATGTAGTATCTGTCAATAGCTGTATAGGGCTGTTTCCTTACAGGAGTCACAGCCTCACCGTTCCATTTAAGTCTTAGTCCAGGGAATGCTTCATGTCTGCCCTAACGTCATTCGTGATGACTGACAGTTGATATTAGTGACAGCCACCTGACTCCTTGTTAGTGTGAGACAGTTTTTACATATCTATACAGTTCCAGTATAAGCTAACTTCTCATTGTACGAAAAGCCTTTACAAATGTCAGCTAAAACTGGAAAAATACAGCTTGATATGTCGCCGTGTGTACCCTATCAAACTTATCATGACATGTCAGTGTTGCCAATTTCCTTATTAAAGGAATTACTATAGGAAGGTAATTTATTACGACAAGCTTATCACAGGATAAATGTAACATAACAAGAACCGATTAATTTTCGCTTCATATAAAAAAAAAAAAACTGCAACAAAAACGAACACTGCAATAAATTTAATTAATTGCATTTTTTTCATCTAAAACGATGTCAGTATAAAAACACGATATATCTAAAGAAATAAAGTTCTTCAGAATCGCGAAGGTCGAGAGACAATCATTCTTACCGCATCATTTATCAGAATTAAGCTGAATCTTAATTCCATCAAAAGTTGGAGAGAATCGAGACTTCCTTCATCGTTTTATTTTGTCATGGATGTTACTTTACGTACTTAATTAATTCCTCAATAACATCACGTAGGGCCTTGTGTGTGAGGGGCATCGGACTGACCCTTTTCCCCTCTCGAAACAACAAGAAAACTGGTACAATCATCTCTGTACCATCCATTGCTTCATCGTAACGCGCGAGTCAATCAAACTTTTTCGGGTGAGCGCGCAATCGATACCGATTACCCAATCGTATCGTTGTTCGGTGTTGCCATGTAGATTGGCTCGTAATCAATGGAGTTGCCAGCTCTGAACGGATCGATACGCACGTAAACGTGTAGTTTAAGGTCGGTTTTGTTTTGCAGCGGACGGTTAAGTGAAGAGTGGAGGGTTAAGTGGCGACGACGGGTTGGGTGCAACTAGCCAGCGAATAGCGGAGTTATCGAGTCGTTGCGAATGAGATCAATGGTTTTTATGCCAGTTGTTTTGGCTACCGGAAAATTAAGGTGAACCTGGGGCAATACTTCGTCATACTTGTTACAGTAATATTCTTTTATTTGGAGTCTTTGAACTTTTGCTCAGTGAGACTCTGTTCATATTATGTATTAGCTTCTGCCCGCGACTTAGTCCGCGTGTAATTTTTTTGTACCCCCGCATACAACCCACCCTGTCGCATCGCATCGCCTGCGTTTTCGCAACTTTTTTCCTTTTTTCTCAGCTCCTAAGAGTCCTGGCGTGATGTGCAATAGCCTATATATCCTTTCTCAAGATGAAGCTATCAAATGCAAAAATAATTTTTCAAGACCGACTGGAAGTTCTAGAGATTAGCGCATTCAAACAAACGAACAAACTAAGAAACAAACTCTTCACCCTCGCTTTATTATTCGTATAGATTTTGTAGGCTTTATCAAAATACCGTTGGAAAATGTTCTGCTTGTGTATCATTTTTGACTAACTCCAAACGTGTCATGTCACGTTCGTTGCACTTGCTCGCCTCGCCTTAACCAAACCGCGTCCTTATTCTGTACCATCCTGATATTTGAACAATAGTGTTGGACAGCTCCTTAACGATCACAAATTGAATGTCCTGTCGACTTTTTTAGATCGTACACTTTGTTATTCGGACCCGAAAACACAAAGGAAAGGCTCTTTTTCTTAGATCGCACGCTCATTTGGAGTTTTACGCGAAAAAAGCGTAGCGAAATAGGGTCCTATGTATGCTGCATTGATTTTTTTTCGAACACTGATTGATTAAAGCACAGATGGTCCTTTTTATATCGATTTATTTTCGACTCGATTGAAAACAATTGCCGATCATTCAATTATAAGTTATCGATTAACTAAATCCGTGATATTTCCTAATTGAATTAGTTTATTTCTGTTAAATATTTAATCTGTTGTAAAGATTGAAATGTCACGTGTTATATTACTTATATTAATTGAATTGTTTGATAATTTTCGCGTTAGGATTAAATTGATTATTGTTTTTTACAGAAGTCTTTAGGAATAGGTCATAAGGCTAATCGGATCTTCGATGTTTTTGCAACTCTACTAAATGCATCCACAGTTTTTGTGCAAAGACAAGGTATTTTTTTCGGCTAATATAAAATATGACTAGTTTTCCTTACACCTAGAACAGGGTAAAGTACTGAGGACCCCTTAATCAGGGAAACTATGAAAGTCTACCATAGTTTAGATAACATAACATCACGCCTTGTTTCCCCGAAGGGTTGGGCAGAGGTGTACCTATACACCTACATTTCGCCAGTTGTGTTTAAGTCCCATGTAACAGGGGGGCGAGGCTATTGCCATCAACGTAGCACAGATCCAGACTCCGAGCTGCTATGTGCCATATTTTACTTTAGGCCGATTGTTCCAACGCCAGATAATTTTATTCGACGAATAATTGGACGTAGTAATCAGAAAGGGCTCACCCACATTATTCCCAATAACACGAAAATTGCGTTAGTCTATGGAATACAACTTGACTCATAAAAATATTGGTATATTTGCCCATAAGTGGCAATATTTCTAAATATTCCATATACAACATCATTGCAGCAATACACACCTAAACTTAAAACCTCGATAACTCAAAAATTACTTTTTGTGGGTTGAGTCCTTTTATTAAATTTATATTAAATGTGAAAACACATTCAAACGCAGATTATGGCAACACATTACAACATTTGAAATAGCATCAAACAGAATAATAAGGTAACATAATGTCTCCAGCAGCCCAGAGGTAACTAATGTTAATAGTACTAGTTATATATACTTGTATTGTATATCTCATTTTATATAAGCGAACTGTTATTATTGTATTTATTATATAATTTTATGTTCTTATGAGAAATAAAGTTCTTTAAACCCAATAATTTTGATATTTTGACAGATATTTCATACAAAAAACTATCAAACGTCAATTTTATTGCTCGAATAAAAGTTATCTGGCTATGGAAAAATCAGTCCTTTTTGTAAAGTTTCCAACACGGAATTCAAAGTAGACATAACACAAACAAAGGAAGGCTTACTTCCATTCAAGTGAACTTCCTTATTAGAAGTGTCTTATGACTACAACCATACAGGTAAAATTTACAGACGCCAGCACATCAAGGTACTACAATCTGTCAAATTGCTTTAATACATTTTCAACTTTACCGCTAAAGAATTAGGTTCAAGCCAGATTGGGAAAATTTGACAGTTACAGTAGCTTCGCCTGCTGGCGTCTGTCTGTACAACGGCTGCACTAATACGTAAATACTCTTTCAAAGGTGTTTTAGCGTACGACCAAATAAATTTGACGTCATACGACCTTTAATCTCGTAATCGAATTTGCTTCTGTAAACCATTAGCCACTTGCTAATATAAATTATTACGTTTTTTTTTTGGTTATCAGCAGTACCTATCTGGCTGTACCAAGTGGTGTGATTTTGCAAATGAAACCGGTCCAGTGACCACAAGTCATGGTTACATTGTTAGGGTAATGGTATCCTTATTCAGGGTAATGTGTTGAAGGAGCCTATATTTGAATTAATTTATGGAACAACAAACTGAATGTCATACTTGACAAAGTTCAAATTCCACTGCAGCCAAAAACTTCTTAGGACCTTTATAGCAAATGGTCACTCAAAACTCAACTTAGAATACATTGCAGTAAAGTAGACAACTGATTAAGTGGCAATGGAATGTAAATTATCTGAGATTTAACACTGCTGTATATTAATAAGTACTTATCATTAATTGTTATGTTGCTACCCAGATAGCATTTAAATTTGCTGCAAGTTTGTTTTTTATTTGATATTTAGTTGTTACGGCAAACTTGTTGTGGCAAATTTATTTCAAATTAGCTGTAAACTTGTGAATGTTAAAATGATATAGCAAGTTTGTTTCGATACTGTTGCAATCTTGTTATTGTAAGCGTGATCTGTCAAGTTTGATCCAATAGTACTGTAAACTTGACACGACAAACGATCTCGAATCATCAATAGCAACCACAAAACTAAACTCCGGCTAAGTGCGAGTTGAACTAGCGCACCAAAGGGTTCGGTCTGTACCATAATCAATAATCACCATCCATCAGTTCCATCCACAGAAATGGTTCCAACACAAATAATTTTTAGGGTAAAATGGAAAGTGTTTACTCCACCCAGGCACTACTAGTTATCTAACGTATTAACGTAGTTAGACCACTTTAAGTAAAGGCGTAGCGTAGGTGATGAACCTATAACTGCCTTACTCGGAACGCAAATCCTTTGTAGAAGTTCATGCAGAGCTCTCACCTCAAAATACAAGGGTACACGCTATTAATAACGAAATTTATTTGGGAGGCTTTATTTATAGTGTTCATCTCGAACCTTAGCCTATTTTCATAGACTGAGGAAACTTTGTTTTAATTAATTATGATCAAAACAAATAAATACAAAAAAAAACGGAAAACTAAACGCAACGCAATTGTCAACTGTCAGTATGAAGAAACTCAACGTAGCTGTCAAAAAGTGGCGCCATTTGTTTAACTTCACTCTGTTAGACTTAGACTGTTTCTTTTCTTTCCTTGATTCTTGAAAGTGCTTACTCCGTGTTGTTTGTGATTTATCGACGACCCTGGCTGTGTTTTTGGATTTCTCTTACGTTTGACTTTGCCTGTGTTACTGGACTCGATTGGATTGCACTCTTGTTGGACTAATTAAATCGTCTTGATAAAATATTCCTACTGACTGACGGTAAGTTTGGTTTGGTTCTCTAGCCAGGTCCGCTGCGCCTGCGGCATGTTTTCGTATATTGCTAACACCGTGTTATTATCGAAGGTCGTAATTATCGTTTCACAATTATTTTAAACACTTCAGAAATTGTTTCCTGTTACGTAACTAAAGTATTTTTCAGAATGCAGATAATGGAAGAGGACATTAGATTTGACATTGTCACCTTTGTGGATGAAAATAATGCTCCTGGCATTGTTGCTTCCAACTGGATGAAAGAAGATAGACATACTTGCTTTTATCCCAATGTACGCACTGAAGAAATGAAAGAAAAATGGCTGCACCTGGCGATATGTGGCAACAATATAAAATAAAAATTCTTAAAGCATATGGTATGCAATAAATTCTTATTTGTAATTGGTATATATATTATATTGTTATCAAATATTATATTTTCTTTCTTTCTTATTGTTGGCTGGTGAAAATAATACAACTTTTTTTTCTTTAGAAACTTATGGGGATGCACAACTTCATTTAAGAAAAGCGGAAGAAACATCAAATTTGGATTCCAATGAAGAAGTAGGAAAAGGAATAGGAAAACAAATGTTTATCTTCCAGAAGACTGAAGATTCTTCAGATGAACAAAACCATCAAATATCTACAAAAAAAACAACTTGATTTCTCAAGATACCCATCTCCCCCGAAACCTAAAGCAGCAGAATCTTCAAACACTAATAAAATGGATAAAAACTTCATTGCCCGACGCCCACCCAGCCCAACTCTGATGTTTTCCAGCCCAATTGAGTCATCATCTCGTGCCCATCCATCTATGGACAGTCCAGCTGTTCCCAGTCAACCGAAAATGTGTCCATCTGGTAATATATTTTAATTTATAATTTATTTATGCAGTATTCAGAGGATGTTAACGATATTTTAATTTTAATATTTTTGTTACAGACTGTGCGACAAGCAAACAATTTCGAAACAAGTGTCAGAAATTATTAGAAAAGTGGACCTGAGTTTAGAGCGGCCGGAAGAGCCATTGACTCCACGAAGGCAAGATCCCTTTTCACTGCCACAGTTTCTAACAAACCTGCCAGTAAATGACGATGACAGTTTCTGTCATTTAAATGAACAAGTAAAAAATAGTGACAATACACAGGCAATGGTACCATAGATGGTAATGTAGAAGAATTCTACTGGTTGAAGTAGCTGAGCAATATTCTCTGACTGGGAAAAAATAAAAAACTCAAACGAAATCATTTCTTGACACAGAAATTTGCAAATCAATATTTCGTAAGTACTATTGTAATTCAGGTTTTTTTTATTATTGTTTTAATTCCTACATAACCGACAGTCACATTATGAAACATGCTGCTTAATGTCAATTATAGTACATTACTATAGCTGTTTTATTTATTTTTTCAGAAATGTGTAAATAAGTGCATGGAAATGTTACCGACGATTAGCTGAAAGAGAATCAGTGACTGGCTAAACCAAACCAAAATAAAATTGTCAAGAAGGTAAATTACTCTCTTATAATAATAGTTCGAACCCCGGCGCTGACTCAAAGTTGTATAGGTAGTTGCATACATTTATTTATTTCAACAAGACGACTCATTCAGGGTGACTGCAATTAATGTATTGTATTTCAATGGCACCATTAATTTGAAAGTTAGTTTTGCAGGTGTTTATTGACTAACAGCCATTTTATTTCATTGTTTCAGGGCCGAGAGACAATACAAAATCGACCATAATGTCTGAGTCTAGTCTAGAATGAACAGGCATCTTCTGGGCACGCTCGTTCCATCTTAGACCATAAGGTCTAAAGCGATGGATTACTACTTATACTTTTTTTTATACTTACTTATTTGTTTTCGACTTATATAAGATTGTGTTTCTATAACTGTTTACCCAGGCTGTATAAATAAATACCCTTTAAGTGCAATGGTGAAATAAACCCATTCAATTTTAATTTCAATTTATTTCATTTCATACTTTAAATGCTGTCAAGATAATGTGATCTTAGGTTTATTGCTAAGACAGATGCTTAATAATATACCACAAAGCAAAGAGTTTTGGTGTTTTTCATGAGGCCTACACGCAAACGACGACACAATTTTTTTTTTATCGTATTGGTTCGCGTTCGCGCGTAAGCCTCCTGAAAAACACCAAAACTCGTTGCTTTGTGGTATATTATTAAGCATCTGTCTTAGCAATAAACCATTGATTACAATGTCTGCAACAAACATTAAGCAAGTATGTGACAACATTGTAGGTAATTTGTCATGACAAAGAGTGGGCAACATTGCAATGACAAAGAGTTGGCAAGTTTGCAATGACAAAGATTTGGCAAGTTTGACGGGCGGAAACTAGACATTTGATATAAGTTTGATAGAAACTTGCCACAAGTTTGTCCTTTGCCTTGTCAAACTTTATGCAAGTTTACACATTTGATATTTCAAACTTACTGCAAGCCTGAAACAAGTTTAAATTGCTGTCTGGGTATGCTTTTATGAAACAGAAAATCAGTTTTAGGGTTCCATACCTCGAATGGAAAAACGGAACCCTTATAGGACCACTTTGTTGTCCGTCCGTCCGTCCATCTGTCTGTCTGTCAAGACCGTTTTTCTCAGGAACGCGTGGAGGTATCAAGCTGGAATTTACATAAAATACTCAAGTCTACTGACCCTTGGAGCTGTGAAAAAATCAAACTTCTAAGCCAACGCAATCAGAAGATACAGCCTAATTTCCGCAAATTTTCGACACTCGCAAGTGAATCAAAACCTACAGGGTATTTCATGGTATTTCCCGTGAACTCAGAATCGTGAAATTTGATACGAAACAACGTCCTATAGCACAGATAAAGGAAAAATAGAGAAAACCGTAATTTTTTAGTTACATCATATAATAAAAATATTTTTAATAATTTTAAATTGTACGGAACCCTCGGTGCGCGAGTCCGACTCGCACTTGGCCGGTTTTTTAAAATGCAAAGTAATGTTAATATAGTAATCTATACAACCCATAGTATACTGTGTTCAATGAGCAAACTCAGAGATGTAAACATAAAAATAATGACACGAAACCTGACGGAAGACGACCATAAACACTGAATAAAAAAAAACACAACCAATTTGTTCTTTATAAATGGCATAAACTTTTACAAATAAAAAAAGTATTTTCGCTTATAACGTAGGTTCACATGTAACCGTAAAATAATATAAAGATTAAAGATAAATTACTCGATAATATCCTTTTCCCCGATTAATATGCAAAATGCATTCGTAAACGTAATTAGGGGAACTATGCATAATAACCAGGTAGCTACCAAAAAATAGAAATAAATGTAATACGAAACTGTTTGATTGCATGAATACGAATGAATGTGCTGGCTTTAATGACTGTTATTTTATATTGTTTTATAAAAACCGTTCTTGTACTGCGTTTTTGTTTTGTACAATCATGTTAATTTGAAAATGCTGTGACTTGAACGTGATTAGTGTATGCTAACAAATTGTTGTGTGCTAATAATGTTAGGTGTAACTAATATGCATGGACAAAAACTATCGTTTTGAATGTGGCTGAGTAATAACAGCCTCACGGGTCGATCGGTCAGGTTAAGCTACGCTTGCCGCGGTTTGTCCGTGGAAGGGTGACGGTCTTTAGATATCAAGACCTCTCCGTGCTTCGGAAAGCACGTTAAACCGTTGGTCCTGTCCGTCATTCGTTCGTCCGGTTAGACTGGAAGCCGACCCCAACATAGTTGGGTTTTTACTGACTTCAAAAAAGGAGTACGTTCTATGTTCATCTGTATGTATTTCTTGTATTTTCATCAATTGTGGACCGATTTTAAATATATATCTTTTTTTGAAAGGGTATACCTACTCCTGAGGTGTTTCCATATAAAGGTCAAGTCCTGATTAGTGTTTTTTGAGTTAGCTTCAATAAAAAGTATTTAATGCACTTGATGTATGTTGATAAAGTTATAAAACTTCCTAACAATATTGTTTACATAGTAAGTATCTAAGTAAGTAGTGGTATATGCTTTTTTATTATGTTTTATATTCTATAGCTTCTTCAATAAAATTATTGGTATTCCTATTTTTTTCTAACACTTCTAATGCCAGCTCTATCAAGCGTGGATTATGTGCTTGCCCATACAACTTTGCAACAATAACTTTTTCTAGCTTTCTCGTTAACCGATGATAATGATAAATACATATAATAATAATGATGTAATTATGTTGAATATTCAATACAAACTGCGATCTAGTTAATAATATCCATATTAGATTACCTTAAAGTGTGTACACTTGTTTGTTCTCGATCTCTACGAAAACACAGGGCTTAATAAACACAGCCGGGAAAAAAACATAAGATTACTTGTTTATCAGGGCACATGAAGTCGTTCCACTAGGCCGTAGCCCGCGGTTTTAGCCTCGCCATAGGAGGCGAGGCTAAAAAAACCATCATAAAAATAATACTGAAGAATAATTACAATTAACGTCTAGGGCTGTCAGCACATAATTAACCGCCATTGACTCCTACAAATCAGTCTCTCAATTCTAATAATATCCCCAGACATGTGTCACATCTTAGATTCGGTATCAAAAAACGTCACAACACGGCCATTATCAAAACACACCACAAAGCGTCTCCATCGTAACGGGTGAGTTCTCACCACGGCCTATTTCAGCCGACTCCGAGTGTTTCGAGTTAGTGTGTCGTTTGAGTTGCCGCGGCAAAATGGTGCGTGACATATTACGATGTTTTTGTTTCTTAATTAGGTATAAGTATCCGGTTAAGACGATTTTTTTAGCGTTTAAAATTAGTTGTTTGTGGTTTTAGGTTAGGAGACTGGTTTTTTGAATGTTGGAGAGGGAATTCTATCCCATTATCAGCACCCTAATAGCGTAACATACTTTCAATTACAATCCGAGAGTTTTGAAGGATATTGCTAATCCATTGCTGAATAGGTTTGAAAAATTTATCTGCTCAACAACGTAACTAACGCAATGAATGTTGTCGAACTGTCAAAATGAAAACCGTTGCTACCGTTAGTGTCTTATGAAATTACCCCGCCGGTTTCTGAAAACTTATCATGCTGGACTTATCATTGGATGCTGTTACCCCTCAGTGCTAAGTCGTGAAAATTATTTTGATTTTTTGGTGTGACTACTTTTTCGTTATTCGTATATGATTAGAAGAATTGCAAAAAAACGTTTGTGCTCATCTGATTTGCGACGAAAATTGTCCGGTGAAAATAAAAAAGCGGCAACTGCCAATTTGACAAACGAGTGAGTTGCGGTCGAATCGAATCGAAACGATCACAGACGATTCGGTTTGTTGCGGTTGCTTCTCGGAATCCATGTCAAAATAATATTCGAATTCTTTCCAAGATTGAGTTTTTTTGCGTAGGTACTTGGCGACCAGAATTGAATGAGAAATAAAAAAGTGCTATTTTTCGGATGATTTCATTCATTTTAATTGAACAGTACGCTTCTCGGGCCGTGGGTTGCTACTTTAATGTAAACCTGGCACGATTTCAATGTGCATGCATTATGATATCGATACGCGAATTGATGTAATAAATAGCATCTCTAATGAAAACACGATTGCATCATAGTTATCATTTCAATGAGTTTCTGTATTGCCGTTATGAATTTATACGATTCATTAAATCATGTTTTCTGCCATTTCGTGTAATAAATAACGTTCAATGCAATAAGATTGAAAATAATTGGCATGGTTAAATATCTTCTATTTTCTTCGATATCTTTCGATGAGTTAATCGAAGGAAATGGGTTACTACTAGGAGCACAGAAGTAGAGAGGATTAATCTAATAAAACAATCGAGCTTCGACCACATTCTCACGGGCGCCTGTTCACACGGCCTGAACATTCGGGTGCTGTCCACAACACGTCGGACCTTCTGGTTTCACGGCCCGTTGGCTACCAGATTACGAGGAAAAAATGAAATCGTTTTTACAACAAAAATCGTGTTCAAATTACAACTCTGTTTGCAGTCTTAGTTTATTTTTTAAGATATCGGTAAGCGTCGGTAAACCGCTGGGAAATGCTCAATGGAAGTCACTCAATTTAAAATAAGTCGGCATGACTTTTTATCGTAACGGGATTTCTAAAATCAGAAAATTGCTTTGCCAATTTCATTCTAAACCAGTTTAGAGGTCTAGAACACTACAAGAAACTAAACTTAAAAGTAAATAAGTTGGGCGAAGTAATTAAGCTCTATCTTTTTCCTATACCTATACATTCAACAGAAAAAAGATGCAACAGTGCAACACCCAAGACAAAATGACAAACTAAACCCGGAGAAAGTCGGAAGAATCTCGAATTCGAGTAAAAACAAAGTTGCCATATACTTCGTTCTGCACTATGTCATACGAAACGAGTCATAAAGACGCTCACATTTGCATGGAGTATAATTGAGCCGATACATCTACTCGATTATTACCGACCATTAAATTACTTTAATTAATTAATGGTTAATATCAGTGTGTGTGACAACGCTGCGTACCTATTGCGCATAAAGGTTGCCCACGCCACAATGCCACAATGTCTCATTAGTAACAATTAGTATGGCATAAATTACTCGACATTGTCTTTGGCGCGTTGGCTGCGTTCACTGCTATTATTGTCTATGATACATAGGAATGTATAAAGTTTAATCTATGGATCTTAGGCGGTTTATGGTTTTTGGCTTTTTATTTAACAAGTGTTTAACGCAATTTGATGAAACGTTTCAACAAAATCCGTTCTACTTAAAGAAATTTCTAAATCGTCGAATTAAATGGTCATAAAAAACAGGATATTTTGATAAAGTCTAACAAATTAAAGCAATCATCAGATTAGTTTCAGATATTTTTTGGGAAAAAACCAATATAATTAAAAATCCACAGACTTAAAACCGTTAGCGGTCTATCAAAGTTGGCGCCAAAATACCCATAGACACAAAATCGATGTTCAAATTTTTCAGTCAGACATAAATCATAGGCGCTTACTAATTGTCCGTATTACGCATACCAGCAAGCATTCTAATTTTGAATTTTAAAGAAAGCCCAGTGCTACAAAAAGGCGGTGCTGTGGACAAAAACGTTGCACGCGTGGTGTACTCCGGCAGTTAGTGCAGCGCCCGTGACTGCGTAACGACCGATGTTTATCGTAAGATCGGCGTCTTTAGTACAGACGCTTGCCGGCAGACATTTGTAAAATGTATCTATGTACTTTATTTAAATACTCTCTCGTTACTCATACTTCCGTATAAAGCTGTACCTAGTTGTATGTAATTAACTTGTCTGATTTTTTATTCTGTAGGTATTTTTCGGCAGACAATTTTTTGAGAACATTATTAGCTGGCCGCAAAAAAACCACGTACGTAATCAAGTAAAATGAATGCACATTCATACTTGAAGTGTTGAAGTACAGTCCATGTTCGCCCTTGTCATATTAATTTGCCTGTTACTCTGATTGACAGAACCGCACAGTCGTTTAACCATTTGACATGAGTGGGGACTGCCGAGGCCAAGCTTCATGCGTACCTCATCAAACATAAATAAATACATGCGTACATAATATGTACATTACAGCTTATGTACCATTAAGATTCCTATCTGCCTTCACGCTGCCGCTGCTGCATTTACCATACTTTAAATCTTTGTACAATAGACGATTATATGTGTACTTAAATGATTATTTAAATTGAAGCTGTTGACTATATTTTGCATGGAAATTACGATAAAACCCTGGGACTTACGAGGAATCGCTTGTAAGGGCTTATTAGTAGATTCACACAAATTTACTCACCCGAAACGGGCGAATAGTTACTTTTAAATAATATTATTTTTTGTATAGGCGACTCGTACGAAGTTAATTTATTTGTGGGTGAGTCGACAACTTCCGTGATATGTATTAGGCAATTGGCACATTTTGAATTTTAGGCAATAAGGTATAGAAAACAGGACACTAGCGCACGGAAGTAATCAGAATTAAATATTACAAAACGTGTACTTTTTTGTTAGCTTCATTGCATAAAATTCTAAATGTGCCAATTGCCTAATACATATCCCGGGAGTTGTCAACTCGCCCACAAATAAATTTTATTAGCTTCGTGCGAGTCGCCTATAGAAAAAAAATATATTTAAAAGTGACGTTGATTCGCACGTTTCGGGTGAGTAAATTCATGCGAATCGACAAATACGTTCTTGTAAGACATAATTTACTGTGAATCATAGAATCTAATAATGTTTATGTTCTTTATATTACCCTTGGGGTTAACCGTGTATTATGCGGAGCCAAATTAAATACAATTTACTTACGGCTGGACAAATTTGATAGATTTGTAGACGGTAATGATACACCGTGCCCTCTCGACATTAAATCACAGCTTTTATGTCAAATTGGCGTACGTAATGTAAATTCAATTCGCTCGAGGCCATCTTTCTTTGAAGCAGAAATGAAGTTTTGAATTTTATTTGCTACACAAGAAAATTAATCAAATAAAATTTTAGTATTCTATAACTTTATAGAAAATATATTTTATTATAAATGTAACCATAAAAAACCATTTAGCTCGTTCGGAAATCTAAAATATAATCTGAGATATTTAGTTAAGTGTTTCGGTTGAAAGACTCTTTGAAGTTTCAGTAGGATGATAACGTTTTTTAATACCTCTTCAGGAGGGTAGTCAAAACAAACCGTTTGAGGCCCATCGAGAAGCCACTTGAGTTTATTGCCTGCCTTTATTTTTATATTTACTGCGTTTTTTGTCCTCGAGATGTTTGGGTCTAGCCACTGTGCACCAAGTAGACGATTTGAAGTGTTTTGGTGCACGTTACAGTTAATAATTGATAGTTTTTGTATCTTAGTTTTTTTGATAAGTACGTTTAATATTTTAGTTTTTAGGAAAAAACGTTTGTTTTTAAAGTTGTATTTACTAAACGAGCTAACTTCTTTGCAATGCGTCACCCGCCTAACTTATTTTTCGCTTAGTGTTTTTTTTTTGTCCGGCTCCTAAAGATTCTAGCGTGATGTTAAATAGCTCTTAGAATTGGGTTATCAAATGAATTTTTTTTTAAATAATTTTTCAAATCTGGCCTGCAGTGTACCTGGTTCCAGAGATTAGCGCATACAAAGAAACAAACAAACTTTTTAGCTTTATTAAAATATTCGTATAGATTATTATTTCTAAAAATGGTACCTAATTAATAAATGTAATAGGTACCTACTATAAAGTGTGTATTTTCGCTTGCCTTGTGTTTATCTTTCCGTCCAACCCAAGCATGAAGGTGTTAGTTCAAGACTTGTTTATTCCTAGTTTAGCTTGACATTATTAATACTTAGTCATTAGTTTTCACGACTTCAGTCTAGACATGACTCAGAAACATGGTTAACGGATTATAATAAATCTGAGTGCGAAGTAGATATAGGTACAGTAATCACTAAAGGTGAATTTGACCGGAGTGTTAAGGCTCAACCAGATAGGTACACCACCGACTCTACTAGAACAATTTCTATGAGAACGTCATGGATTTTTTTCTAAGTCATATTCTGCGATAAATTTTGAATGTTCGACAGTTTTTCCATACAAAAACTGTTAGGTACACGTAAATTTTATTGCATGGATAAAATATGGCTGACTTTGGTATAATCCGTCTCAAATAAATGAATAATTACTTAAGTACATACCAATGAACTACTTTGTTGAAAATCGTTTTTTTTTCCTTTATACTCGTAAAGTAGCACAATTGACGATACTTTATTTACATTACAATCTAGCCTATTTACTAATAAGTATGTAATTTAAAAATAACTTAAACTGCTAAACAACTATAAAATTAAGAAATCGTCCAATAACGTCTTTCTTATCCAAGATAATCGATTAAACAATTATTTTATACAATAAATATTCATATAATTTATAAGCTTGCAGTCTTAAAATCAAAATCTGTACATTATAAAAAGGCAGGAAGGAATCATATAAAAAAATCGCCCGCATCGCTGTCAACAGGAAAAGTGCCCAAAAAGCTGGCAGAATTGCCATTTTGTATGGTAATGCTGCCAGCCTTTTTGGCACTTTTTTGTCCACGATGCTTTGGCCGAAAAATAATCCAGCCCTCTGCACCCTAATTGCGTAACACTATCAATCACAATCTGAATAATTTTGAAGGATATTGCTAATCCATTTCTTCATTTGTTCGAAAAATTTGTCTGCTCAACAACGTAAATAACGCGATAAATGTTGTTGAACTGTCAAAATGAAACCCATTCGTACTGTTAGTGTGTTATAATAATATCCGTGGACATTTCACACAGCACCATTTGTCCCAAGCTAAGCAACCTAATACTTGTGTTATGGTAACAAGATGGCTGATAAACTACTTATATTCAATTTTTTTTTTTTGTAAATACATAGGCATATTATAGATAGAAAAATACCCAGACACAGAACAGTCATACAAATATTTGTTCCGTGCGGGAATCGAACCCGCGACACGCAGCGCAGCAGTCAATCGCTTAACCACTGCGCCAACCGTGCCGTCGTGTTACGCAATATCCCGTAGGTCACGTGAAAAGTCGACCAAACGTTTGGCGATGTCTCGAAAAACTAGACGGACAAAGGAACCTCTTCGTTTGAATGCGAAACTCACTTATTTTCGAAAGTAAATCATCACAGACACCTTGACACCGTTCAAACAATATAAATCAAAATAATGAATACCCAATCATATTCGTTTCAGATGTAAATAACAACTATTACGTATGTTTACTCCGATACTTTATTATTCTTAGATTCTGTAAATTGCTAATTGGTTATTGTGTTTATTTCCTAATCAACATTAGCAGGATTAATGCTGATTGGCTCATCGTAACTTAAACCATAATATGAAGTAGTCAAAACCTACATTGTTTTGCATGATTTATCGTCCTTAGTTCATATTTCGATGTTATTATTGAGAAGGTTTAACGTTCTTTGCATATTTTGCTCTACTACAGCTCAGCGAAGGAAGAAACATTATCATAGTCTGTCATCAGCCGAAAGACGTCCACTTCTGGACATAGACGTCCCTCAAGCATCGCCACTATAGTCACTGTAGTCTCCTTCTTAGTGTGTCGATAGCAATCTAAATGGACTCGGCCCAAAATTCGGTTACTTGTTTGGCGCCATCACCAGCGTCCATCAGTTCCTGTAACGTGCAGCTGACAGGACACGCAGGACACGATATTAAGTGTTCCATCGCTTGTGGAACAGCACCACATTTACATCACTGTAGTTATCATAGTCTATACTTCTATACTAATATTATAAAGAGGTAAATGAGTTTGTATATGTAGGATATACCTCCTACATAGATAAACACATATATAGGTACATAAATATCGGAATCGAGAAACTTTCACTAATGCGAAGCTACAGTAATGTCGAGTGTCATAGGATACACGGACTCTTAAATCGAGCCACCCTGCAATTTTTGAATACATAGAAGTCTAAAACTTTTTCTAATTCGGAACATTGACCACACCAAAATGATGGCCAGTATGTCGGCATCAAAATTGCGTACAAACTTTTTTTTTGTCTCTTCATTGTTGATTGTTTTCGGCCTCTGCACATCAAGCTACCCGAAACTGTAAAACTTTCCCAATAGACCTTGAATCTAATGCTTTAGCGATAAAGTTGGAAATGGAATCCGGGAGTGTATTCTATGTTAAAGCGAGAAATTTTCCGCGAACAACGTCGCGGGCTGAAGCTAGTAGGTAGCTTTAGCTTATATAGTAGGTACTACTGGTATTGAAGATATACATATATTATTGCCAAAACCTATATCTGACCATTTTGAAAACCAAATCCCGTGCACATGATGACCACAGCTGCGTCCGTAAGTAAAACAAAAGAGGATCCTTTTTAGGTCGACTAATAATATGCGCTAATAAGCAGGAATAGTCCTTACGGTGGTCAGATATAGATATTGGCGATAGTACAGACGCCAGCAGATCAAGCTGACCGAAACTGTCAAATTTTCCCAATCAACCTTGAACCTTAATTCTTTAGATATAAAGTAGAAAATCTATTACGGAAATTTGACAGATTGTAGTAGCTTGATGTGCTGGCGTCTGTACAATAACATTTTCTTTCTTTCATACAAAGACGATGCGCTTTCACGACATAAGAATACATTTTTAACGCCATTATAATATATTTCAAAGTACTGCGGCCATTTCGTAACGCCTCAAACGTTCGCATTAGGTTCACTGGATACAATCTGAAGATACATTTGTCTTTCCCACAGCGCACAGTGGGCGCGACGCGGTCGCAGTCGGATATAAATCGAGTTTAACAACAATTTGTAAGAGTTACGCGACACCGCTTTGTTCCCCAGCTTTCATGTCGCGGCGCACTGTGCCTGTGACTTACGTTCCGGAAAAATGATCGCAATCACCCCAAAGTAATCTGTTTCGTAAGAATTTGTACTACTGTGTTTTCTATAGTATTGAGTACCTTATCTGATTGCGTTAAAGTTGCTTCGATTTTTTTGCGTTACGATCTTGCTTGAACTAAAGAGCCCTACGCAATGGCTTAGCCACAAAACCATTCTTTATTTGCTCAAATCATTCGCAAGACTTTCATCAACCATCAATACAGTTTTTAATTAAAATAAAGCCATGATATTGAACATTAAAAATCACATTTTAATCATCGAAATTCAATTACAAGCCGCCAAAAAGAAACTCAAATCCGATTTGCACAAAGAATAAAAAGAAAGAGGTTCCAAAAAACCGGTAGCGTATTGCATATAAATCACTGCGAGGCAATAATGCGGTGCCCCCCGGGAACTTCGCGGGAACTTCGCCCCCGGAGAGAAATGCGTTCGACGAAAACACTTCCTTTTGTCACATAATTGCCTAAATTGTTATTAGACGGAATAAAGACATATTGCTGTGGGACTCGGGAACACGAGATTTATTTATAGACCGTAAGAGATGATCTTTTAATAGTGTGACTGTGTGATACGGATGAATCGTTTTGTGCTGGTAATAATTTTTGGGGCGTTGCAAGGGAGATCTAGTTTGATAAATGATGTGATTTGGAGCTATTAGGACGGTTAATTGTCGGTTTCTTTGGTCTTTTTCGTGGATCTAGTGCTCCGTGACGATATTGAAGACAATGATGGAGATGGCACTGGAACTGTTGCAATTAACTAATTGTGCAGTCTTTTGATATTTTATAGACGACATATGTCTAAGTATGTATGAGTAATAATATAAATCATACTTCCACCACTATATCAATAACATTTATCTTCTTGATGAGCCTAAACAATAATCGTTTAAAACAACATTCGTACATTTCCTGGCAAGAACACCGCAATCTAACTCATAACGACCCGAACGTTGACAATGAAATCTCCTCCTAATAGTTTTACGAGTTTCAAATGAAGTGACACTTTAAAAATGTATTACAAACATTTCGGCGGCTAATAACAATAATAAAACAGAATATTTGTGTGCGGTCCAAACAAATCACTGCCATGTGTTCGACACTAAAACCTACAACAAAACACCCCACTGACAGATATATTAGCGGCAATGCATTCACACCAAAAACCACTGAAGAGACGCATATACTAAACTCTCTGCGACACCAATTTCAACTTTATACCCTTGTGTTACGGACACAAATGATTTTTGACAGCCGCAAAACTCATACATCTTAATTCACAACTGTAAATCCAACAGAGGGTAGGCAGAATCTGGATATTTCATCGGTTAAAACTCGAAAGATCCACTTTAATACGACTGTTTGACATATTTATGGAAATTCCATTTCTTTCCGTAAAAATCGGGCCATTTTTGTACACAAATTAGGTTAAAAATAGGAAAAAAAACTGCGTTTTGAAAATATCTTGTGTGGCATCACTTTTATGTGATGAATGAACGATGTTCAAGTGGTTAATATGAGGTCGCCTTGCTTTTGACATTTTGGCAAATGTGTTGTCTGCTTGCAAAAAGTATGTTCAGAAAAACTATAAATAAGCTTATGGCACTAATTAGATACCTAACCCAGAAAACCGTAGTTCATCAACCTTTAAAAAATACAAATTGAAGTGCAAGAATTTTTTTTTGTGACTACAATTTTGTCCCCCTGTAATCACATTTGTCGCAGTGTGCGTCACTAATTGAGACACATTGCGACGTGTGTCTCCGTATCGCCACATTAAACATAGCTGAAGTCACTTCTGTGGACGTAATGGGGATATAGATAACTTTGTTTTAAGTAATTTATTATTGTTAAGACACGGATTACTAATTGAAAATACTTACTTAGCTATTAATTAGAAGTCCAATGGGGTAGTTGCGTAACGTGCTACCAGTAGCAATGGGTTTCATTTTGACAGTTCAACAACATTCATTGCGTTATTTACATATGGGTACCTATTACACGAAAGAGAGGGTCAAAATCTGCTTAGTCTTAGACCCTCTCTCTCATACATAATCTTGTGTTTGCTGGCAACATGACTTATGAGCCAGTATTATAGCAAAAAGACTGACAGATTTAAATTTTTAATACAAAATATCTGATAGTGTGTTACGCTATTACCCCGCTGGATAACGGAGCAAAGAAAACTTCGAGACGACTTTTATAAGAACACAGCGAAAAATAATGTGTAACCTACGTAAAAAGCAGAGTCTCTACAAGGCCCTCATAAATCGTGCCCACCTGATTCCTAAATTTCAATTTACCCAAATTCCACCACAAATAATCCCGCAAATAACGCGTCCGTGGATAAAACAAATGGCGCCTGTTCGCCACAAACGTTGTGCGGAAACAGGGACGATTGTAGCCCAACAATTTAAACGTCGACGCCGAATTAGATTTATTTCGTCCCGGGATTTATTGCCAGTCCCGGTGGGATAGCACAACACTACGTATGCGGATATAAGTCAGTTTTTCACGGAATCTGTAATACTTATTGTGACTGGAAATTGAAGTCATGTTTGTCGATGCTCTATTTTTGTTTGGTCGTTTTGTCGTAAGTTATCCCTGTTGGCGGTCTACGTGAAGTAGATATAGAATACATAGAAATAGAATAGAATACTCTTTACTGTACACCATACAAATTACAGAACATAAATATACACTATACGTTTACGTTTGCTACTATATGTGTTGGGTATATACTTGCAGAAAACAGTCTTGCCTTTGAATATCTCATCATATTCCGTTATATTATGCCTTTCTAGTTACTAGTACCTACTTTTTGCAAGGACAAGTTGACATTATTGTATGACTAGCTTCAGCCCGCGATTTCGTTTGCATGAAATTTCTTGTCCCCCGACCCACCCCATCGCATCGCATCACCTGCCCGTGCTACACTACTTTTTCGCTTAGCGTTCTTTCTTACTTTTTTCTTTTTTGCTCGGCCCCTAAGAGTCCTAGCGTGATGTTAAATAGCCTATGGCCTTCCTCAGGAATCGGGCTATCAAAAGCAAAAATATTTTTTCTTATCCGACTGGTAGTTCCGGAGATTAGCTCGTTCAAAACAAGAAACAAACTCTTTCCGTCTTATTACAAAACGAAACCTAATTTTAGTTCTAGCCTAAACTATTGAGCCAGTACTTGTATTTCGAACTTTATTTCGATTTTGGCAAAGTTCTTAATACTAAAATGACAACTACTTAGCACCGAACTAAGCTGTCATTTTTGTATAAAGAACTGCATTTCTCTATCAGTTGGGTTCTTAATTCAATAACTGGGTCAGTGGTTTAAACCTGATTGAAAGAAAAACCATGTTTTGTAATAAGGGGATTTAGCTTTATTATTAGTATAGATATAGATTGAAGAGAATTAATGTAGAACTTCAAGATTGTCAACTTCAACTCGTAACTTCCAATACCAAAGCGTCAAAACTTGTACAAACCATCGTTCAACAAACATTATCTACTTGTCAGTAAACTCAATACATTATCCCAGCACTAAAACGAGCATTTAAACCGACAGGACAACACACGCGAACCCTTGCCCGGAATCATTTGTCAAGCAAGCAATTCCGAGTCCAGTAACAGGGCTGTTCCAATCGGCTCCCAATCGATTTGTGTCAGTGACTATTGACAAATTGATAATCGATTGTCCCTTAGCAACGTACAGGATCAATGTGGAATAGGTGAGCGTGTTTTGTTTTGTGAACGCAACTAAACCAGCGGGGTAATTGTGTAACACGCGTACGCAATCGATGGCTTTCATTTTGACAGTTCTGCCTCTTCCATTGCGTTATTAACGTTGTTAAGCAGATGAATTTTTCAAACTTATGAAGCAATGGATTAGGAATTTCCTTCAGAACCTGATTGTAATTGAAAGTGTGTTAAGCAATTAGAGTATTGGTGTCTCAATATTTTACAATCTATTGTTTTGTTAGGTAGCTGGGTCCAGGACTTGGTACAGAAAATGGTACTCCTAGACAGTTACCTACTACTAAAAGCAGGTTCCTCTCTTCTGGAGTCGTGACCAGACCGTGGGCAGCTTAGACCCAGTTATCGATGCTGGGCTACTGTTATTCTATAACTCAATGCAATGAAAAATAATAATAGCCACTTCTTCTTCCTAGATAATACATTAGGTGACTTGTCTTATGCAATTTTGACGTTCGAAAAGTGCTGATTCTCAGCCTAATATGAAAGCAAGAAAGAAAGAAAGAAAGAAAGAAAAACGTTTATTGAGTAATAGACTTTTGATTTTGAAAAAAAGAACTGTGGTTTTTTT
Source organism: Apamea crenata (assembly GCA_949629185.1). Lineage (NCBI taxonomy): Eukaryota > Metazoa > Arthropoda > Insecta > Lepidoptera > Noctuidae > Apamea > Apamea crenata. The sequence continues at coordinate 5,977,753 of OX451375.1, forward strand.
TTTTGTAGGTATCTAAAAACCGTTTCATGATTTAAACAAAAAGGTTCTACATAAAAATCAAACTGTTTAAAATACAGCTCTATTGATTTGATCCTCCGCGGCCACATGATTACATGTAAGTCACGTGCCGCCAGCGCCGGGGTCCCTTTAGCAAACAAATAGTGCGAATCCCGGGATTAGGGTGACAATTTGAGCGGATAACACGGGATCGAGTCGAGAGCCGCGACCCACGTCGGTAATTTGTTACAATTATTTGCTATCCCGCGAAGAGAATTGTTGTAAATTGCATTTGTTTTAAACTGTGTTTTTTCAAGATTAGCCGACGACGTTTTCTTTGCATTTTTTTTTTTTTTTTATTAGCCGACGTTTTCTTTGCATTTGATTTGTTATTGTTGACTTTGTATTTGAAAGCAGAGGTGGCACAGTGGTAACGGGCACGGCTTACGAGTTGTTGGTCAAGGGTTCGATCCCAAGCATGCGCTTTACATTTGTGTTACTTATGTAAGTATATTATATCACCATTGCTCTTAAAAACGGTGAAGGAAAACATCGTGATGTAATGTTCTAGAACCCAAAAAATTCAACGACATGTGACATCTATGATTTACCAGCCATGTGGCACTTGCCTCCGTGGTGGATTACGGCCCATTCCCTCTCACAGAAAGGAGCCCTGTGTCCAAGCCGTGGGAAAGTTATAAGCTGATTATGCTAAGCTTTATATTTCGTATTTGTAAAAACTTTAAAGATGAAAAATTTCTGCAAATTGTAAAACTATGAAACTAAAAAGATGCAATCAAAATAAACGGCCGAACCTTTTACAGCTAGACTAAACAAAATGTAGCTCCTGCAATTTTAATTAAATAAGAAAATAACTTTTCCCAGCTTGTCTCGCAGAATTACCTCCCAAGGTAACGATCAAGTCAGCTCCGTCCTTCATTACTCCGTCTATTTGCTTTAAGTGTAACTAAAACTAAAGTAATCAACAGTAAACTTCGGACTCGCCTATTTGAACATATCAAGCGCATAGTGGATAGCCCGACGGGTTAAAGCGGACCAAATTCACTCGACAAAGTGAAATTTCGTTAGCGCACGTTAAGGGCAATAGAGGGGGTAGCAAGGGGGGTGGGTTGTCACTAGAGGGGCGTTTTCCATTTCACGCTCCGTTCGCTGCTGATGACACCGCATTCCGGCGAGCAAATGGCTCGACAAATGAAGAGAGGGCGCAGCCGCGGACACGCCCTGCCACGTCATAACTGTCACTTGGGCTAAAGGGCGACTTTGCTCCCGTTTCCACTGAAAGCCTTTGTACTGACAAATTGATTCGATTTAGACCCGTTGCCCTTGTCTTATAGACGTCGAGCACCCCTTTAATTAACGTCGATACAGTTAAGTGTATGTGTTGACTTGTAGGAACTGTACAAATTACTGTATACGGATGTTTGCCTTCGTAACCAAACGTGGTGATGAACAATGGAAAGTTAAGTTAAGGAGCACTATCATTGTTGTGTAGTTGAAACACGTAGAATTATTTCTCCAAGCCAATTATTCTTTTCGCTCTTAATTGTTGGCCATAAGCTGTTTTTGTAACGTAAAAAACGGGCTATCTAATCGTGGGTAATTATTTAAAAGAAAGGAAATTAATTTTATTTACAAGTCGTGCCGTTCGTGGTATAAATGTGGCCATTATTTTCGTTTTGAGTGTCGTTTATTACATTAATTTGTTTAATTGACAACCGCTAATAGTTACACGTGAAGAAAATAGATGAAAGAATTGATTAGGTTCGACCGTAATTGGTTTTCTATTAGTTTTTTTAAAGAGAGTTATAAAAATTCCATCAAAATGAAGTAGCTGCTGTGTCGTTATAACAAGAATGTCTAATAAAACATCCATTATGGATCGGTATTTGTGACAATTGTTCCGTAACTGAGTATCGTCAGTGTTTTCTTGTGTTCCACGATTGTTAAGCGTCGCTCGTGACAACTGTCTCCACCTTGCAACCGGTTGTGATAAAAACGTTTCTTTTTGTCCACCTGAGCGCGATGTGTAACACTGTGCGCGTGCTGCTGTTTGAGAACACGGAGATACTAATGTTATGAGGTACATTGTACACTTGGTGTATTGTGGGAATCTATTACAAGATACTTCAGTATATTTTTGCTTATGTTTACTTAGTTAACTTGAAATGGATATTGTTTAAGTTTTGAGTTAGTTTGACAATGGAATAGCTTTAACTGAAATTACTTCTGAGAATGTTCAATTTTAACATGTATTTTGATGAGTGGATAATATTTTTTGAACCTACTATCTAGGTACGTATAATATAACTGGCTTTTTATGTGATGAGTATTCTGTAAGTTTTATGAAAACAAAGCGTCTTGTAATATTGTTATGAGCCTGTGTTGTCCCAAAGCAGGGACCTTCCCAGCCAGCAGCCTTCCTTCCCTCCTTCCACTTCAGGTCTACTGCGATTGTGGGCCAATCCAAAAAAATAATCAAGTTTCAGGCCCAGACGGAGATGGAGAGATGAGCTGAACTCTTTCAACAAGAACTGCAGTGCGATTCTATAACCATATCACCGTGAAAACTTAGGTGAAGTGAGCGTGCCGTGAGCTGTCATTCCAACGAGTGCTAAGGGATTGCCACTACCTATTGACAGCCCACTCTAAGTTCACTTCACCTAACTTTTCACGGTGAGATTTTTACAGAATCGGTCGGCTGGTCTTTAGCAGCTTTTAACAGACAGAAGTGCTTTGCCCAGCAGTGGGACAACACAGGCTTTTAATAATAATGAGGTACCTTCTCTTCATTTAAAACTGTCTAAGGGGCCGCTGCGAGTTGGCTACGGCCCCTCATATGGCGTCCAAAGGCCCGGAACCCAAGGGTCCCGAGATAATTGTCGAAGACATTTTTAAAATAATAATAATTAAGTTTCAAATTCTGTGTTGAGGTAGATATCATGAGCACTTAAGCTAAATTGATTTATTTTTGACAAAAAAAAATCACAATAGAATGTCAACTGTCAATCCATTGCCATTTCTGATTATGTCATGGTCGTGACCCGTTCCTACCTACCTACTTAGCTAAGTATTTTTTTATAATATCATTTTTATTGTTTGACCAAACATAAAAAAACCTATCTATGGAAATTTATCATAAGTTATTTTAAGGTGCAATAAATATTATTTTAATTAAACTTAAATTTTCTTTTCATTTCCATCAGAAAATGAGAGAAAATCGTAAAGTTGTGAATGTTTTAGCTAGACTTGTAACATTTTGCGAGCGGTAGGTATGTACGTTATGTTGTTCGTAAGCGATTGCCTGCAACTATATTTGCATTAACTATGCAAATATTTGCTGGTCGTAACTATAAAGCATAACAATGTTGTAGTCTATTTGGCTGGTTGTTGGGAGCTTCGCCCTTACTTGAGTTTTACTGTAATTTGCCAGATAAATAAATCCATTCAGTCTCTTGTAAAAACAATGTAAAAATAACCCTTAAAACCACAGAATAATCATAACAGACAGTCCCCTATGCAGGGCTTGCATGGAGGCTGAGGAAACCGTTGCGCATGTGCTCTTTGAGTGCACAGGCGTCACCCAGATTAGATCAGAAACCCTCGGGACACCCAGTTCTTACACAGATGTTCTCAACAGGCCAAGAGACTTATGGCCGATTCCTATAATTTACGGACCGTTATTGGTTAAAATTAAGACTCCTGTATCTTTACCAATAATGAAGCAAAGACCTCATAGCTTTGGATAGACCCTAGTCTACTATGCAAATCTATGGTAGAAGATATCACAGGTTAAACTAGCCTACTGATCTGTTTATATGCCCAGTTTGATGGTAAAAAATGCTACCGTTCGTAGGCAAAACGATTCGTTTTTGTTTATAGGAACCGAGCATTAATCGACTTCTGGAGGGAGGTGGGCTGGTTGGAATAACCAACGACGGCCGCCATGGCCCACGCACAATGGTCCACTTGAAGGACTTAGAGCGGAAACCAAACCTTCTAACATAGAACATAGAGCCTACTAACCATGATGGTAGATATATTATACAAATTGGAATTAACTGGGCAATTTTTCTGCAATTTTTCGGTGTATCAAAACACGATCACTCAGCGCGTTCACACAACAAACTAGTTTTGGAACCTCGTTTGAATTTAAATTTCGAAATGTCATTGACAATTTTCGGAGCACAATGCTTCGTTCAAATTGCCTGTGTCACTAGCCAGCCAGTAGCAAGCTGTAACTAATACATAGACATCGTCAATCAACGAATAAGTTTTTCTGTTCGTAGAACAGGTGCACAATTGCTACCGTTCCGCTTACTTCACCGTATTATGTAAAACCGCATTCCTTTGCCAGTCGTCTTGTATTTTATTATGTGCGTCATTGACAAGCGGTGTTCGATCTGGTACTCTGCGGGGTGTACCTTTCCTGTACAGAGCACGCAGACGCCTCGGCGGCTGTTGGTAGAGGCGGCATTGCCAACACTTTACATACAAACCAAGCATGTCAGTGGGTGTTACCGTTTACTCGCACTACGACATGACGATTAGATACTGAAAACTTTGACTGGCGGCCAGTGACACAAGTAATAAAAAGCTCTTTCGTCATCATGAACTTTATTACAGTCCGGCCGAAAAGAGAATGCGTTCTTGACACCCGTCAGTTTCATACAAACAAATACGTGTTTTTGGCGAATTAGATCTTTATTAGTCATTAGAATTGTCACATTGACAGGTGTCAGGAAAGCATTGTAGGTATTGGTCGACTGTAGTAGGTACTGCCTTCTCTAGACTATGGTCATTCCGTGCTCTGTACTTTCCTGTGACAGTACAGGTGCATGGAACGATGATGTCGTGGAACGCGGCGATATCATCTGTCATTTGATGTGATTAGTGACGCTCGTGTTTTATAGTCTGTGCTCTGGATTCCGAGGTTTATTTATGTACTGAGGAGCATATAAATTAGTTCGGGGAACTAGGTTTACAATAATGTTGTTTCTTTTGATTTGGGTTTAGTTGGATTGTTTACGCGCTGTGACAATCGTTTAAAGAGGACTTCCTTTTTTATTTTTTCTTCTGTGGCCAGCCCAGGAGTAGGACATTTGGGGCAAAAAAAGAAATAGATAGGTTTTCTTGTGGAGTCTCGTTATGTTAAGAGCCTACTGCGTCAACATATTATGTAGTTACATAAACGAGATTTACATATTGCATTTGCATCATTTAAAGCACAAAAATATTTTTTTTATATACATCTATTCTAATCTATCTTCTATCAATATTAATAATAAAGCTGAAGAGTTTGTTGTTTGTTTTTTTTTTGGTTGTCTGAACGCGCTAATCTCTGTAACTACCTAACTACCAGTAGAATTTGAAAAAAATATTTTTGTATTTGATAGCCCATTTCGTGAGGAAGGCTATAAGCTACTTAACATACGGGCCGAGCAAAAAGAAAAAAAGTATTAGCGCAAGCAGGCGATGCGATGCGACGGAGTTAGTCAGGGAACAAGAAATTTCACGCGCACGAAGCCGCGGGCAAAAGCAAGTTTACAAATAAAATGCAAACCAAACAACAAAATCCTCTACACCCTTTAACTTTCTTAAACACCCAATAAAACAACGAATACCCTATTTATAACAACATAAAACAGCGTATGTAAACTGTAATTACATTTCAGCTTTAGTCTTGAGCTGAAAAATGTCCTCGCAGTGACATTTGTTATTACCGAAGCATAAAGGAGCGACGGCTCGTAAGTGGCGGTAATAACGCTTCGTGTGTTTGATGTGTGGAGCTGATGAAGAAAAATGTTTGCTTTGTACGTTTTTGTATGTTTTTAAGCGTATGGCACTCATGGGTTGCAGCTGAAAATCAGCGTCAGGTGGTACCTTGTGATACCTAAGGGGCAATAGTCGTAATTTTTTAGAACGTTCACAGTCTGATATCAGTCTCAATCTGTCAAAAATACCTCTAATTTCTCTACATTTTTGACAATTTGTTTGTCGCCGAGATGAGACTGCGACTAGATTTCAATCTCATCTCAGCGACAATCTTCTGTTTCATAGAAAGTGCAATACCTACACGGTCAAAATGTATGGAACTACAATATTTTTTTTTAATAACCGACGAAAAATTTCGACGCTATGGGGTCTAAACTCATGTGATGAATCCATTGGTTACTGTTTGCGCGTCTATGTCCCTGCCACCCTGTATAGGTATGTGTGGAGTTAAGGCACCTGATCTTCAGAGCCCTATGGCTGACTGGTGTGTCGGTTTTTTTAATATCTCAAAAAAGTGTGGGTCATACAGTCTATTGCTATAATTTTACAATTTAGGGAAAGATCATAAAGAGTTACAAACGAATTGAATCTGGCGTCCTATAGCTAGGTTACATGGTAACCTGTATTAAGGTTCGCCAGCCCATGTTCTCACAGAAGGAGTACAAACAATCCAATATACTGCTTAGGACTATAAGGTAAACCTACAAACATATGTAAACTTATAATAAGTGTGAAGTGTTAGTATGTGCATGTGTTTTGTGTTGAGGTGTGGTGTCGTGTGGTGTTTATGTAGGTGTGGTGTGTGTGTGTAAACGGAACGGAAAGAGGTGGTGGAGGAAGGTGGTGTGTATGTAGGTGTGGTGTGTGTGTAGGTGTGGTGTGTGTGTAAACGGAAAGGAAAGAGGTGGTGGAGGAAGGTGGTGTGTCGGTAACTCGTAGAAACTTTGTTTATTAATGCCCTCGTAAAAATACCTATTTTTTGTTAGACCTGGATTTGTCGCTAGTTGATGGAAATAGACTCGATTACATGGGACTTCAACATAACTGGCGAAATGTGGGTGTACTATAGGTAGGTACACTGCTACCTAACCCTTCGAGGATTACAGGCGTGATGTTATGTGTATATTGTGTGATTATATTCATAGACTTTGATGTCCCCTATAATAATATCATGTAGGTAAATCTCATCTTTTACAGTTATGTATATGCCTGTATTTAAATACAGATTGACGCTAATTAAACGGGCCCGTTTTATGCCTGCGTAATGTGCCACAGATCGGAGATTCTTAGGGTTGATAGATTAGATGGCAGCAAGAAATCTACGTAACTAATGAATGAGGTTTAAAATAGTTTATCAAACAGTAGGATTTGTCAATTTTATGAACAGATAGGTACGATGTACCTATACTTGACTACTCATTTGTATGGATTAGAAAGGATTGAAGAAAAAACAGGAAGGGAAGGATTTTTTTATAGTACTTACCTATCCGAAATATACCTACTTAAAGTTTACTGGCGAAAGGTAAGATCTAGGTATGTAACGTAAGATTCAGGAAATATAAAAAGACAATCTGAGTTTTGTCTGCGAAACGTTAATATACTAGCTTTTGCCCGCTGCTTCATCAGCGTAAAATTTCTTGTTTCCCCGACCCACCCCGTCGCATTGCATCGCCTGCCCGCGCTTTTACTTTATTTTCGTTTATCGTTCTTTCTTACTTTTTGCTTGGCAACTAAAGGTCTTCATTTTTGTTTGTCGTTCTTTCTTACTTTTTTTGGTTTTGCTCAGCTCCTGAGGGTCGTAGCGTGATGTTAAATAGCACATAACCTTTCTGAAGAATTGGACTATCAAATGAAAAAAGAATTTTTCAAATCTGACTGGTTGCTCTAGAGATTAGCGCGTTCAAACGAACAAACTCTGCAGCTTTATGAAATTAAGTATAGATGGATGTTAGAGTCAACCCTAACATCCGCAATACATTTGCCGCGATCATTTCACTAAGATAGCACAGATCGCAAGATTTAAATGTAAGATACACTTCTGAACAATCTGTTAACGTGATGTATTTTCAGATCCACTATTTTGAATACAGGAATAAATTACTTGACCAAAACGATTAATGGCTGCGTGGGTAGGGAAGTAATTGGACATTGAACTGACAAAATACGACATTATGATTGTCATCTCTTTATGTCTACTCATTTCTTTATTAATAGTCCATGGAGGATGTTATCAACGTTTCTTATCTGTCAGTAAAGCGTTGGTTGCCAAGATAGCGGTGAACGGTCACACAATCATGGCTGTCCAATTACAGCGCGCTTTTTGACACTTTAGTTTCGAATACAGCACCTTAATTTTGAAGGATATTGCTAATCTATTCTTTCATATGTTTGAAAAAAAAATCTGCATAACAATGTAAATAACGCAATGAATGTTGTTGAACTGTCAAAATATTATTAAAGCCATATTTACCTACTGCAGTTAGTGTGTTACGAAATTACCACGCTAGTGAAAATTATAGATTTTCATGGCGGCTGTTATAATTTGATATACTTAACTGGTTTCCAAGGAAACCATAGATTAACGTCTCCACCCACGCGCCATTTTCTTTTTTTCCCGCGTTTTTCTGCAGATGGTCAAAACTTTTAATATTTTAATAGCCATCGAATGTAGGGGATAAAATGCCTAAGGCTATATCAGGGTGGTCCTTTTTAAGCTCCAACCAAGCTTCTCATATAAAAATAACATTTAATTATATTTATTTAATTTCATTTAATCTCATAAAAATGGATACTTAATCCCTTTAATTTCAAGGAAATTACTCATGATTGCCATAATAATAATATACAAAAAAAAACAGATTTATTTTATGGCAAGTATACAATAAACTCGGCGAGTATGATTGTTGGCTGTATAAATAGTCCCCTTTGCCATGTGGGTGTGACAAATATTATCTTTTACAGTACATTGCCTCGCACAAGTGTGTGTTTGTTCACACTTGGGAAGCAAATCAGATGAAAACTGATTTTTATTGTCGGTCATCGACATTTGATGGAGTTTAATGAAAATATATGGAAGACTGTTTAGTAATACTAAGTAATTGATTCTGACAAGTGAAGGGGTCAATGCACAAATGTACAGACGCCAGCACATGAAGCTACCAGAAACTGTAAAATTCTCCCAATCAGCCTTGAAGCTAATGCTTTAGCGACAAAGTTGAAAATCTATTTAAAAAAATTGACAGATTGTAGCAGCTTGATGTGCTGGCATCTGTACTTAACTGACAGAGTAGCTGCAATTTGTTTTCTTTGAATATGATGTCTCATTCATAAAGTTTGATACCTATAAACAATTTTCATATTACTATTTTATGTCATTGTATTTAAAAAAATAGCTTATCACGCCTGTAATCCCCGAAGGGCGGAAGGGAAGGTAGGCAGAGGTGTAGATTCCCATGATACACCCACATTTCAGGATTTATATATAGGTAAGTAAGTCTCATGTAACAGCGTACGAGCCTATTGACATTAACCGGGCACAAATCAAGATTTCAGGTAGTTACTGAGAAATTCCCAATAGAACCCAACAAAATTTGCGCGACATGGGTATCGAACCCAGGACTACATGCTCACCTGTAGCGCTTGCGACCACTAGAACAATGAGGCAGCTCACTTTAACTACCTACTAATGCGTCTTAATTGATGATGGTGATTTTTTAAATAAACCCATGTCATAAAATAAAAATTATATCAATAAGAAAACTATTAAATCCTCCTCCTATCCTAAAAGTATTACCTTCCAGCAAAAAGAGCGCACACATTTTATTTATGGGCTCAATAAATTTCTTATTCACGGAGTTTTCGCAATAGATTCCCTGGCTCATAAAGCCGCGGGTACACAGCCGCGGTCCTGCCGCTCGAACGCGCGGGGACAATCGCGACCGCGGCACACAATACAGGGTTATTCTGTCATTTTCCAAACCACTACGCTATAGGGTTTTATACGCACTTTTGTACGTAAGACTGGATTGCGATTGGTTCTTTGTTGGGTGTAATAGTTTTATGTTTGTTTTTAGTAGTTTTTGTAGTGTGTTTTTTGGGTAAATTGTTTATTTTTCTTTGGTAAATTAAATGTTTTGTTAGTCGTTGCGATAAAGGAATAATGAAATTTAATCATTACGTACTGATTTTAATGCAGAAACTTTTATTTGCGATCGCAATTTTACACGATTCTTTTCTCTAAGTAGCTTTACTCTAAAGCAACTTTCACATCCTTCCTGCAATTAACACGTCCATCAAAGTCCCTAACAATCCGACGTTGGTCACAAACATTGGCCCAACCTTGGCAATGCGTACAAGTCCACATGCATGACAGATTACGATCTGTCAGCACAACATTGTGTGTTTGTGTCCACACGCAACAGATGTAATAACTGATAATACCATTGCTGAGGAAATACCGCTTGATAATTGAATGAGCATGTTTTAGATTCATTTCGTTTTATCTGTTTAGAAATAATTGTTACTTATATAACATGGAAACGATTGAACAATACATTAATGTGCTGCACTTTGAAATGCTATCATGACTTCTGCATGATAACGCCTACCTATTTTATTGCTGGCAAATGGTAGGACAGGACGATATACCTATTGTTCAAGTGCAACATGCTATTAAATTGAGCCTATAGCTTTCAAGTTCTGCTGTAGCTGTATATTTATATTACGTGCTGCAATTATAAAACTGCATTCATTTTTTTCTGCTCGGCAAATTGCAATAGCAATTTATTTACCTCCAAACTCTTATTTTTACGTGAAGTAACCCCTATTTAAACTTCACCCAGAGTTTATAAAAATTAATTAAGTACAGAAAAAAATATGTCAATTAAATGAACCAAAAAGCAAAAAAAAATCACATTACAACTGGTCCCCATCCATGCCCAAACTTAACAAAATGCGCAATCGTGTCGAAGCGTACCGAATCACCCTTCCCTCGCTACAACATTAGCACAGATTAGGGGCTTCCACCAATGTTGTCTTTAGCAAAATGAGTTCTTGCTTAACACCCTACACATTACGTATTGCCCTTTACATCTTTGCATGTTTGTTCAAGCATTAGCAGCATTGAAAAGCTTCGCAATCGTAAAGCTCGCTAAGTGTGAATGATATTGCGAAATAATTCGGAGCTTTGTTCAGGAGTGCATAAAATTGAATTCTGTTCAATAAAAGTATTGACGCAAGTGTTAAGGTTGCTGTTAATTAAATTCTCGCACTGTTTATGTTTAGATTAAGTGTTTTTTCTTGTGTGTTTATGATTAACAATAGCAACTGAGTTGTAAAACTTGTTTTAATATTGATGTCTGTTTCTGATTTCTTGTGATTAATGTTTATGTGTTAGGTACTCAATTAATTAGTTGGGTGACTTTGGTATCTGTAATAAAATACGGTATTTAAATCGATTTGAGTAAAATTACATTATTTTAGGAAAACAACAGATGTATAGGTAGGTACTAAAACTGTGATACCCTTTTCGTAGCTCCTTGTCGTTATCCGACATCGTAAACTTATCCTCAACGAAAACCAAATAAGAATTAGTTCCGTGCACAATCACAGTCTGGGCTACAATTAGGGTAGTTACGTGCCGTTTCGCCGTCGAGACGGTCGCGTGCCGAGCTATCGCGCGTCCGATCGCGCGTAAACCGCGCGGCTGCACGACATCGCGACAAATCACTGGAATTACGAACTAGCCCTCATTAGCAGCTATATTTTAGAAAGAAACAACGAAACGAGGACATAGTTTGTGTCGTGTGTTCCTTACATCAGAATATATTGGTGGGTTGGTCATAAATAATGTGACTACGCATGAGAAATGGGTTGGCTAATTGAATTTATGAAAAATGTTCGTGTTAGCTAGAACATTTTCTTTGAACTTTCTATGTTCTGAAAATTGTTCAATTATGAGTGTGACATCGTTTGTTTGAGATTTATTTTGAATTTCGTTTCAGATTTACCTATTTAAAAGCTTGCCTTTTTTTCGAAGAACAAGCAAGCACCCACTACATTTTCAAAAAAACGTTTTTTTTTTTCTGGAAACATCTCAATAATACCAATTTATAGGAAGCTTTAAGGGCTTCAAAAGTAGCCGTCCAACCGATGCGTATATTGGCTGATTAACGTGGCAGCGGCATGCGGCATAGCGGCAATAAACGGAACAACAACACATTGTGCACCTCCCACTGTACACAAAACGACTTTTTCAACGTCCTACTCAAATATTAGGCCGGACACACACCGCCCGAAAGAAAAAACAGATAACGAGTTGCACTGCTACCGGTCAAAGCAGCCGCCCGTGCCGCCGACCAAGTATGGGCGGGGCGCGTCACGCATAAAACAAACTGAGGCGACGCGTGCAACCGAGACAGAGCGACACCACGTCCACGCGCCAAACGAGACAACAACAGCCCGGTGCTACACACACCTAATTTAAAACTCGAAAATAAATTGATGGTGAGTTCAAAACAAACAGATATGGCTGACAAAAAAGGATGGCCGCATACGAAATCTTCATTAGCAAGCGAGCTAGAACAAGGGCGCCGGCGAACGTTCCTAATTTAAAAATATCGAAAGCAATCGCGACGGTGATTCGACATTAATACGGGTTTTATAAAATTCTCATTTCTTACTCATTCTCCGGTGATGATTTTTAATAAAAGGGAAACAAAACAGTATGACGGTGCTGAATCGCGTTCGTAATGAATGAGCTGTGGTTATTAGCAAATTGAGGCCGTTAAAATGAAATTATCTCTCAGTAGCTTCGTTTCTAACGTAATTAATGGTCTAATAGATCTGTGGAAATCTAGTGAAGGATTAAATGAGCCTGCATCGTAGAGGTAAATCGACAAACTTTTATTTTTACGTCTACATAATTGATTTTTAGACTACGATTTTTGCTGCAGGATAGACAAAGCCTCTTAATTTATAAACGTAACTTAAAGATAAGACATGTTTAAACGTCAAAATTGTATGGTTAAGCAGTTGCTAATCATTACTTCACTTTAAGAAATGTTTATAAATAAACCCTTAATAACCTATTATAAATAATACTGTAAAAATCCCTTTATTACAAACCTTAGACCCTTTATTTCAAAATATGTGATACTTTTCAAATCAGTGGTCTTTCGTTTTGTATTCGTAATAAATATATTCAATACCAATGAGGCATTGGTATTGAATACATTTTATTAAGAATACCGTTTCAAGTTCTTGGTAGGTAAAGAGGTACTCATTATTATCATACGGGAATTCCTCATAGGTACTGGTGTTGAACACAAAAACATGGAAAGCACGTATAAAAATATGGACGTCTCCATCACAAAAAATTTCGCGTGGTAGAACTTTATAACCTTTTTTGCATCGCACTTGTCACAAATGTCAGAAAAAATTATAGATAAGTAGCTTTTTCCCGCCCTTTTTGTCGTGTGTTGGCGCCAATATTTTGACAGACGCGCAACGAGCCAACACTAAACAGATGCCGATGTTGCCATCATGTTATGAAATATTACTAAGTGGTAGTTTTGATAAGCGGCCTTTTTGCCGGCCCGCCTGTATGTACTCCCTTGATCTTTATGTAATGGCCATTATTTGATTTATTGGACTATTATTGTGTAATGTAAGTTGATTTATGTGCAGTAAGTGAGAAGTGTATCTAAGTAAGGTACATACAAAAAATATGTACAGGGATACTTAAAATGTAATTACGTCTTAGAACAAAGAATGGCTGCTCACAGCTGATTCATCTGTAATAAATCTGCACTATTACATCTATTACATCATTATACTTAACGAGTACCTATCAAATAAAATTAAACATAGTTTTAAACGCACATGAATAAGCATCGTTACAAAAGGTTTTGTAACTAAAACACGTAATAATGCTAGGTAATTAACAAGCCTTCAAGCTAGTATTGTTAAAAGCAAAATTTATCGTTTCGAACGCTATAAAAACCGCTGGCAAATATAACACTAGTTTCCTAAAAGAACGCATAAATTAATGCGTCCGTTCAAACATGCCACCCACTGCATTTGCGCAAAAAGTGCGGAAACAATGTGTCAGAATGTCAAGACAATACATTTTATTGCACAAGTGTGTTGACTTTAGTTGAAAAACAAAAGCTAAGGGTCACGACCAAAGGACCACACGTACGCGTTACTCAGAAGTTTTGACAACTACCCGTTTTTATTGGTAAACAGAATTGGGTATAGTTTTTTTTGGGAATACTTTTTTATGGAATTAATTTGACCTTTTTTTTTTGAGGTTATCCGGGAGTGAAATGGAATAATTTAAAACTGCTGTAAAGAGGAAAACATATTCCTTATTACTAACCTAAGCAGACAAAGCACACACATTTTATTATGATTGAATTAAATAAAAAGCAGCCACGTCTAGAGAAAGAACCACTAAAAACAAAAGAAAAAAAAAGACTTCCTTTATTTCCAATCCGACAAATCAATCCTCTCGAACAGAACTCTAATGCCACACAAGAGAAACAGCGGCATAAAGCAAAGAGTACATCGATAATAAAGAGCTATTCGCTGCGTTTAATGACGGAACATCTTGTTCTACCGGCAAATTGGTAACCCGACCCGGTGACCCGTGTGTGGCCGAGAGGGGCCCGAGATCTTAATGTGCACGCGGCCTTATGATGTGAATGGGAAGCTTTTGATTTTTGTTTCGTGTTTTGCGGAGATGGGATTTATAGAGACATTGGTGTTTAGTGGCTGTTTTGAGCGGATAGATACATTAATAGGTAGTTGAATATTATTTTTTGGCTAAAGAATCAGCATCGCCACACAACGTGGCAATGCTGTCAGCCTTTTGGGCTCTTTTCCTGTTGACAGCGATGTGGGCAACTTTTTTGATGCCCTATGATTCTTTTCCTTCGTTTTTTATATGCATGTATTAGTACAAGCTAACCGACTTATTAGTTGGCTTATATTATGTAAATACAATAAAATAAAATAAAAAATCAATAAAACTAGAAAAATAAAATAATTAATTAAAGACTTTTCTCCAGAATGTTATAGAGCAAATACTGTAAACCAAATTCAGAAAAGAAAAATACTGAAAGTATTTCTAGAAAATCAGTAGCATAAAATATCCATTTCATAAAACAAAAATTAATCACATAGCAACCACGTATCCACATCTTAATAATACAAAACACAACCACATTAGTAGCGGGTGTGTGTTGCATACATCGGGTAAGAAAAGTCGGCATATCAATTAGTATGTTGTAATGAAGGAACAACTTCGAGTAATGAGATATAACTTGATACGCCAGGAATACCAACCCTTGTGCTTGCCACAATTTAAAGAAGTTAGCGTTAGCTTGTGTTGTAAGGAGTTTTAATATCGGAAAAAAAAGGAATAAGCTCATTATTATTTTGTTTCAAAAGCGATACTGGCTGGTGATAAAAGTTTGGAGCCCTTTTTGGCTCGGGCCAAAATTGGAACTAACGTCGCGTCGCCATCTTGTTTTGTCAATACAATTTCTGTGACAATTCCACAAATGTTTGCCAACTATCAAATGTCGTTATTTAGGTGCCAAAAAATTCTTATGGTAGGTACTCTAACTAAAACGATGCAAGATTACTATCTTGCAGAGTCTTGCAACTAAGACTTCTTCAAAAATGAGTTATCCTGGTTTCGAATTTTCCACAGAACACTAAATAAAAAAGGACAGTGGATGTTTTCTCCGAAGGACCGGACACTTATGGTAGATATTAAATGTCGTAATAAAGTTGTTTGAGTAAGCTATTAAGTTAACAATCAAGGAGACAGTAACTGATCTTGCAATCACCAGGATAGGTTCTCACTCACTTTCAATAAATTCTAAGGTTTTATTTAATCAAACTCAACACCAAAAACAGTTCTTCAAAATGTCTAACTCCTCCATACCTAATAAAACAAAATGTATTGATCCTCTTACCGCCATTCCCCTATAAACGAAGCACGTGTATTATTTAAACACGTGTATTACTTGTATCTCAAGCACATGTAATTTATGCAAAACAAGGTAACCTTTACAAACGGGGAACATCGTTAACTCGCATCTTTGCTAACGATTATTATACTATTGGCAGTAATTGGGTTTGTTACTGCATTCCCATATGGGTCCGTCAGGGTTATCAGAGAAGAAATTATTCGAGGTAAAGGATAAAAATGGAAACATTTTGTTTTATAGATCGTCTCGTAAAATGTAGTTATTTATTTCCTGATTCATTATAGTACTTTTTGTGTTAAGTAAAAAAACAACAGAGTAAAATACACGTGTAGTTTTTTGCTAATAACTAAAAGAAATGAAAAAACCTAATGAGCATTAATTAAAACAAGTAGCTGTCATTACCGTCATACTTAGCAAGTTGCAATAAAAACAACAATATGTAATAAAACCCGTAAAAAATAAACTTTAAACGTTGAACATTGTTTTGGTTAAAAAAGGCAAATAAAAAAAACTAGTTCACGACAGCCCTTATTATCAAGCGTGCGTGTCAGAAGTCAGCCATCTTTACGATCAACTTATGTGACGTAAGCACGCGAACTCGGGAACTATACTTAGCTTGGATATTGGTTCACGTAATGTACGAGTTTAATTGCTCTTTTAAAATAAAAGACGCTTTTCAATATCCTTAATAAGGCAACAATGTATGTTAAAGAAGGATCAATATTGGCCATTGTCTTGGACCTAAATTATTGATCTGCATATTTTTCATACTTGCACACTTAATAATTAAACTTATAATGATTCAATTTGTCTTTTGGACGTTTCATTTCCGTAAAGGGACTCGTTGTAGAACGTCTTTTCGTTAATGTAATATAACTTAATTATGCAAAGATATGCACCAACGCCTTAGCGTTTATTATAGCAGTAATTAAATGAATTAATGAAGCAATTATCGATATAACGTTAATTTTGATATGTGCATTTCCATTAAATAAAGTAGCTAAAAATAAATAAATATATGTTTATGCTTTTGTTGATGGTAGGTTGACAGTAGCATGGGTAATAGCAGATTAATTCACTAAGCTATGGTAGAAAGTCGAAGAAATTAATGAAAACTCGACATTGAAGGATTCTTATAATTGCACAATTCAATTTCGTTGATTAAAATGTTTAGTTCTTCCAAATTGAAAGGCGCGCGAAGGTATTCGTGTCATCATCTGCCTAGCCTTTTCCCAAATATATTAGGGTTGGTTTCCAGTCTAACCGGATGTAGCTGAATACCAGTATTTTATATGGAGCGACTGCCAAACTGACCTCCACAACCCCAGTAACTAGGTAATACTCCTTGGTAAGACTGGTTGTTAGACTTTTGGGCTTTTGAATACCCGTAACGACTGTCAAAGATCCAGGAATGACAGACGAGACCAGCAGCGGCTTAAACTGCTTTCCGAGGCACGGAGGGGTTTTAGTATGTAAAGATGGTCACCCTTCTGACTACCTATTTGCATACATATCGCGTATGCCTAAAAATAAATAAAAGCAATAGGTATACATAACGGGCTGTTATTTTGTAGGTTTATTAAATAGAAACATACTAACAAGACAATATAAACCAAGTGGCAAATGCTAAATTGTAAAACAGAAAATAGAGATTTATATTTCATTAATTCCCAGAATATGGGTAAGCCAGACAGCGTGATTTTATAATACTTACAATTTATTAAAAACATGTTTATTGACGACTCGAACTATTCATCATAACAGAATCTCTATTCGACAAATTATCGAGACAATATAAATTATATTTATTTACTGTACAAACACGGATGTGCTAAAATTATATTTTTATTGACATTAACTTACATCATAGCTGTATTGTCGTTGCCAACAGTCAAACAGGTGTATATATTTATTTATTTAAAAGAAATGGATTCTTAGAGTTGCTGTCAGGAATTTCTCTCTGCAGCTTGGAGACCGAACTTCTGTCTGGTCATGGTAATAGGCTCGCTCCCTATTACATAGGACTTAAACATATCTGGCAAAATGTACATAGGTGTATTATAGGTACATCTGCTTAACCCTTTGGGGAAAAGTGATGTAATTTTATGTTAAAAAAATGTGATCTCGAAAGTCGGCTCCCAAATACGTAGTAAAGGCTAAGTAAATCACGGTATAGACGGCAGCATACTCTACTTAGCTCCAGTCTAGACGCAATCCATAATAAGCAGCCATATTGTAATTATCATAAGCACTGTTTAATACATGGTTGTATTGAGCTGAGCCGCACACATCCACACTTAAATGTCGTTACCCACGGCTAAGCACCTGTAAGCACAATGTTAATAGTAGCACATTAATAATGGTGAAGCGAAAACTGGCTGGTTAGGGATAAAAGGATGATTTATAAATTATTAAAAAGTTAAGTTACTGATGTAAATCACCTCCTGGGACAGACACTGTTTTATGAAAACTAGACAACTGGACATTGATGTTTTAACATGCTTTTTAGGTAGAAAAATAAAATACATTCTTTTTTGTTCCTAATACCATAATCGCCCATGACCCTTTATGCAATTTATATTTTTAACGGCTGACAGAGATAAAAGGAAAATATATATTAGATTTATTTTTGTTAAATTTTACCATTTATTTTACTGTCTAGTACTGACTACGTTTATTTCCAAAGGCTGATTTGATTAAAATATCTACTTGGATACTATAAGCCGGTGTTTTTTTGAGCACCCCACGCACTTTTTTCTGATAGTATTTTATTGTCTGTGCGGCGAATTATTATTGTGTGTGGTCCAGCAATAAATTCACATGTATTCCATAATATTGATGTCAATGTCATAATAAAAACCATCCTTGAGTTATCGATCGACAACCTTAAGAAAGGAGTTTTGAATAAATGAATACCTTTAATCGAGCTTACGAATTGAAAAAGAAACGCACCATTTTTAAAACTAGGCGTGTTTCGCAGTTTTTTTTTATATCCGACCGCGACGCATCGAAACTTTTTTGAGTATTCAAAAGCAGCATTCGCGGTGGAATTCGCTGCACCTTTAGCTGGCAACACTAGCCAATATGGCAAAGGACATAAGGCGAAATTAAATTACCTTTACAATTACACGCTCCACTACACGTAATTGGATAAAGAGGAGGTATATTTTTATTGACCAGCGGCCTTAAGTAGGTAATTAATATGACCTCTGAGGAGAATATTATATTTTTAAACATTATTACGTTAATGCGCCGTGTTAATTGATTGATGATTTTTTTTTAAACTTTCTGGCTTCCTCCATGAAGGTTGTATATTAAAACTTTAAAAAAACATTAGGCCTGTTTTCCCAAAAGGTTAGGTTAGGCAGAGGTGCCGCCTGATCTCTCTCCGGTCGAGTCGGATCGCCGTCCCATCGGACTATGAGACAGGGAAGAGGGAGTGCACCTGTGTCTGCACACTAATTGTGCACTATAACATCTCCCGCGTTAAAGGCTAGTCTCCGTTGAGATTGGTTGCCGTGGCCGAAATACGGTCTGGAGGACTTTACACGACGACATAACAAGCTATACATTTCCAGTTTTAGCTGACCTCGCATTGTATAGGCATTTCGTACAATGAGCAGTCAGCTTATACTGGAAATTACTGGCTTGATATTATGTCGTCGTGCGTACACGTAAATTTCTCTTGTACTAGGGGGCTAGTCTATGGCATCAAACGGTCACAGATACAGCCTCCGGGCTGCTCTTAAGAAGTTCCTAATGAAAAACCCAATATCACTTTGTCCGGCCTGGGAATCAAAACCCAGGACCTCATGCTCAGCAGTAGCGCCTGCGACCACTACGCCAACGAGACAGGTTGTATCTTAATGAGTCATACAAGGTATCGTTTTGCATCCTCGTCAAATTCAAGGAGGTAACTATGCTACTGATTCTTGACACGAATCAATAATAAAATAATTAGCTATATTTTTTTCTAATTTTCGGAAATCGGCATATTGTGTTAGACACCACTGTAACTGCCCTTTTAGACACATAAAAACGCGGCTGCTGATACGATACCATAACGCGATTCTGTTCTTTGAAAGTGGTGTAGTCTGAAATACTGTCAAACTTAAATAACTAAAAAAACAAGCATGTATTCATTATTTACCAGGGATCGTAATTTTATTTGATTATTTATCTCTTTCATATCAGCCTCTTGAAATTTGACGAGGATGCAAAACAACACCTTGAATATAGAATATGTCTGAGGAAATGATGGCCCGTAGGAAAATTAAAGTACCTAATTATCGTTTTATACAGGAAGAAGACTTTCTTACCTACCTAACTGGATGTTATAAAGTATATAAGCTAACTGCTTCCTTATTCATAAAACTAAGCATCTTTAAACGGTCTATAAAGAGTATATCCTTGTCGTCTTCATTTTCATAGTCATTTCAATGATGACAGACCTGCACCCTAATTCACGATCAACCAGAATCGGTTTCATTTTGACAGTTCAACAACATTCATTGCTTTGTTTACGTTGTTGAGCAGACACACATGACACATTTTTTGAATATACGAAGCAATTGTTTAGCAATATCCTTCAAAATGATTCAGATTGAGATTGATTGTGTTACGCAATTAGGGTGCTGACTATGGACATTTCCAGCGTTGAGACAAAGCTGAAATGTTTCACGTGCATTTTATATTTTTTCTTTCACTGGCAATGGTACCCATAATCCTTTAAACTGGAATACATTAAAGCCCCGTTTACACGATGTAAGTTGGTTGCCTGTGGCATACAATAAAACTGAAGTAACAAATGACTTGCATCCACTGAACACTGTTTAGACGGTAAGATAAGATAAGATGTTTATTTTTTGTAAGACATTAGTACTACAATAGATTTGCATGGTCTTAAAATAACATTCGTGAACAGGATCTACATGTTTTGCATGGTGCAACTTCTATTGTTGCTCCAGCGGTTTTTATTTTGACAGTTCAACAACATTCATTGCGTTATTTACGTTGTTGAGTAGACACATTTTTCGAACATATGAAGCAATGGATAAGACATATTCTTCAAAATCATTCAGATTGTGGTTGAAGTGTGTTACGCAATTAAAGTGCAGCGTATATCAGGCAGTCAGGCTTTACTTGATAGTAGAAATTGAGTGGAAGGTGCTTACCTTCCACTCAATTTCTACTATCAAGTAAAGCCACAACAAGAAACAGATTTAAATAGACTTTGGTCTTCTATAAAGGAGCTAACCCTACTCCAGGCTAGCTCCTTTACTAGGTTAGGTTAGGTTTCCAATTTATGTTATTTCCACTTATGTAGATATACGAATTTTAACTTTACTAAAAAACAAAACTAAGTGGATTTCAAAATGACTGGTAGGAACTATTGAAAAAGACTTTTTTTAAATAGTCATTACAATGTTTAGAAGTTGTAGCGCAAACTGAACTTTAAGTGTGGGTATTGAAGTTGTTTTTCCAAAAATACATAATATATGTTAACATGTTTTGAATCTTTGTCTTGAACGCAGTAAGTACCTACATATAACTCTATATTCTGCCCTTTAAACTTCATAAGCATACCTACTCAGTTAGTAATAATGTATCATGTTAATATATTTGACTCCTGACATCCATTTGCCTTCCGACCTAGCACACAATTGTGCGCTGACGCCTGACACGCCTCATTGTTGTTAAGTATGCAAAATTACAAGTAAAATTATATGCTGCCAGTTATATACTAGGCTAGATAACATATTAAATTATGTATCTGTATTGGAACGTTTAGGTTAAGTATTGTTTGTGATGAGCTTGTGTCTAAGTAATAACAGCCGCACGGGTCGATCGATCAGGTTAAGCTACCCTTGCCGCGGCTGGTCCGTGGATGGGTTACCATCTTCATATACCAAGACGAGGGGTCTTGTACGTACCTCGGAAATCACGTTAAGCTGTTGGTCCCGGTTGTCATTCGTGGATCTTTGACAGTCGTTACGGGTCGTCAGAAGCGCGAAAGTCTGACTACCAGTCTTACCAAGGGGAATCGTATTACCCAGTAACTGGGTTGTGGAGGTCAGATAGGTAGTCACCATAGTTGGGAAAAGGCAGGCAGATGATGATTGTTTGTGAGTTTAAGGGGAAATACCGTTTAGTTTCAGACAGAATCAGAATGATTTAATAAAATACCTAATTATTCTGCAGCAAAGGCGTTTAAATACTTATAAAATATTTTTCTGTAACCTCATTTAATAATTAATACTTAAAAAGATTTTTGTAAAATCAACGATTTCTCTGAAATGTCGTAGTTTAATCCTAAATCGTAGATTATGGAAAAAGTCTACTTTTTCTGTTATGAAAAATATGCGTAGGTACTAAAATTATGAAATGGTTTCCAACCGTCTAGTTAGATTACAAATGAGACAAAGTAGTAGTCAGATTAAGAAAACAAAATAATCTCGAAATAATTTGTTCAGTCTAAACTCAAAGCAGTTTCGCGTAAAAATATGTGCAGATGAACAGAAGAATTTACGCTAATCCGTGAGAGCGGAAACTTTTGAACTTGCATGACCAACTAAAATCCTCTTTAAGCAATTTACAATAAGAACTAGAATTATCTCCAACTGCTAATATTCTTGGTAACAAAATTATCCTTCGAGCTGCATCAAGCGAAAATCGCTTTTGTGTTGGAGAGTTAAGGTTGGTAGGGTGTGTATATGTTAAGTGTGTAAGTTGTTAAGTGATCTAGTACACAGGAGATCATGATCGGGCGCCCGAGGCCGCCTCATTAAAGTGAACTAACGATGTAATTGGCACACAGTTGTAGCAACCGCTAAAGTACGAAATTGGATGATTGTGGAAAAGTTCAATCATTAAGTATAAGCAATTCTCTTTATTTTATTGTTCAACAAAATTAATTTATAGGTTATTATTAAACAATTAACCACTTTAATGCTTATTAAGGTATCCGACTTTGTCTTTTATTAACCATAACTTTGGTGTAGTAAATATTAAATGCCTACTCAATAACATAAAGAAAAAGAGTCGTCAAATTAATTGAACCAAACTTTCTTGCTTATACTTAAAGACATGTCTTCTCATAAAATAAATTACCTACCTGTAGGTGAAAAATAATTAGCAAAATATCTTAAAACGTAGTTATAGCCTTTGCCTGATTTAATACCTGGCCGGTAACGGCAACACACGCACTCACGCTAAGCATTTTAATTGCAGTCTTACTGGATAACATATCGATGTCGCCAGTGGCGGGTCTGGGTTTTCAAAAACGTGTATAACTTTACTTATAGCCCCTCGTCTGCTAGGCAAGCTTATAACAAATAGCAAAAATAATTCTGTCACAGGTGACAGTTGAGTTCTTATTATGTGAATTAAAAAAAAAGTGGAAACCCGGTTCTACTTTTTCGGTGTCAAATATGCCATTTTGTACCTGCCAAATGATCAAAACAAGTACTTAATAAAATGCGCTTTAAGCACATTTGCACCCTAATGCGTAACACACTATCAATAAAAATCTAAATAATATGTTCGAAAAAATTGTCTCCTCACCAACGTAAATAGCCCAATGAATGTTGTTGAACTGTCAAAATGAAAGCCATTGGTACTGTTAGTGTGTTACGCAATGACCCCGCTGCTGTATTTTCTATAAATTTTCACTCACTTCTCAAGACTCCTACAATATTCCCATTAAAAAATTATTTAATCCATTTAGATATTTTTTTGTAGGTGAAATATGTAAGTACATGTTAATCTGATAGAGCT
Source organism: Apamea crenata (assembly GCA_949629185.1). NCBI lineage: Eukaryota > Metazoa > Arthropoda > Insecta > Lepidoptera > Noctuidae > Apamea > Apamea crenata. The sequence goes on from OX451375.1 coordinate 6,001,320, forward strand.
GATTCTAAGTACCAGTCTTCATTTACGGTTACTAAATCCAGATATTTTCTTTTACTAGTAACTACAACATCCTCCAGATTTCTCACTTGCCCCGCAGCACTAACAACTCGCAGTCACGCTAAACGGCCGCGTTATGTCGTTGAACAATGTCGTGGTGCCGGTGGCGCACCCTGACGGCCGGGCTGGAAACTTGTCCGTTATACCAAATTATATAGATGTCATGTCACATAGCCAATGAGTGATCTGGGAACGACGTGGTCGAATTTATAAGTAATTTTGGTGTGATTTTTGGGTCATGATTATAATTTATTGTTGAGTTTTTTTTTTTGATGAGAGTGCTACTGACGAAAACCATTTTATTTTTAAGTTTTGCGCTTTTTCTGTTCCACTAGGTTAAGATGTTATGTCCTTTTAAGCTTGTCTTTCGAAGCTCAATGTCGTATCGCCGGTGGCGCATCCTGACGACCGGGCTGGAAACTTGTCCGTTATACCAAATTATATAGATGTCATGTCACATAGCCAATGAATGAGTGACCTGGGAACGGAGTGTTGGAGCAATCGTTTATATTGGTGTGAGTTTTGGGTCACGATTATGATTTATTATTGATTTTTTTTTTAAGAATGGTCTTCTGGCCGAAAACAAAACAAAAGTTTGGAACCTTTCATTTTCCACTTCTGCAAAGGAAATAAGAACTTTTTAAAACGACATTATATCTAATGTCGATTTAAAAAGTTCTTATTTCATTTGCAGAAGTTATCATTAAAAATGAAAATTATCATTTTCTATAGTCTAACGGAGGAGAAATCACGAAAAGGAGATAGTATAGGAGATACTATCTCCTTTTAAGCCTAGCTATCTATGAAGTAGGTCATTTTAGTTTCTCTCTGACCTTATTTGAAAATGTCGAAACTAGCACTTGTTTGCACAATGAATGTTACTACGGAAATGAGACAAAATCTCTACCAAAAACACTATCAAATCAGCGATCACACGTAAAGCCAGGTATGCACGGGCGACTTTTTCAAGCGACGGTTTTTATAGCACACTGCATTTTCAACTCAGTGAAATTTCAGTCGCTCCATGTAAAATGCTGGTTTTCAGCTGCATCTGGTTAGACTGGAAGCCGACCCCAACATAGTTGGGAAAAGGCTAGGCAGATGATGATGATGACTGATTTTTCAACTCTCAGTATTGAGGCGAGCATTGAGAATTCAACGGAGTACCTACAGACCAGCGCAATGGAGCTAAGCAGTGCGTTGAAAACCCCGTGCACGAAAAAAATCGCCGCAATAAAGAATCTCCGCAATAAAAAAATAGCTGAAATAAAAAAATCGCTGCAAAAAAAAATCGCCGCAGTAAAAAATCGCCCGTAGGCACGAGGGCAAACACAAAAAAAAAACACTATCTACCCATTGCTCACACTCGCAACTAAAAAAGCAACATGAAAGCATTAACTACATTATTCTAATAGGTTCGCGAATCACCAGCGATTAGTTACCAATTAAGTTAACACCAAACAAGCCATGGGTTATCACCATAATTAAAATATTAGAGTCGCGAGTGAAACCTCCATGGCATGTCCGCTTTCTAACTATCGGATGGTGTTACTATGCAATTATTGATAAACTGTACTAACGACTTGGGGATTTTATGTGTGGGATGTATCCTAATAAATGGAGATGTTTGTTGGTGATTTATTCAGACAAATGCCACAAATGGTCACTCAAAAATCAACTTTGGATACATTTCACTAAAGTAGATAACTCATTGAACACTGCTATAGGTAACTCTATTCACACAAAAAAAAATAGATTTTTTTACTGCAGTGTTAATATTTTCACCTAATTGGGTGTTATTACTGGCGTTTAACAAAAATACACTCCAAAAGGCTATTTAGTTTATCTTAAACTCTTAAAAATCACCAATTGCTAAAGCGTAAAATTAGTTAGTCATACAATCCACTTGTACTCAAAACCTAACTAACCTATTAAAAGAAATCACGACTAACAAGCTGACTGGGTGTAGAAATTCTAGTTTGAAAGTCTAGCTATGTTTGGGGAAAAAATAAACGTAATTGATTCACAATTTTTTTACTTTTCGCAGCTGATATCAATTTGCCTGGCTAATTTGAAAGATTTGAGTTCCCATGAGAAACAAAAATCCCAATTAGGACTTCATGGATTACGTTCCTCGAGATAAACTCATCATCATTTGCCTAGAGTTTTTCCAACTATGTTGGGGTCGGCTTCCAGTCTAACCGGACGCAGCTGAATACTAGTATTTTACATGGAGCGACTGCCTAACTGACCTCCACAACCCAGTTACTGGGTAATACGATACCCCTTGGCAAGACTGGCCTCGAGATAAGTAAAGAGGGCTAAGTATCCTTTTGGTACATAAATGTCTCTGCAGAGCAGAGCAAAAGCCTCCACATCCCGTTTCCAAACACTTCTGTTCACTGCTAATGTAGGTCAGTCCTTTTAGTAAAAATCAAGCACCTCCCGCCATCTTCAGCTTCTCAATAACATATTAAAATCACATCCAAAACCCAGTAACTGACCTTTACAAATGTCAAACTTTCCTCCTTACAGATTACAGACGAGTGACCAACGAGACTTCCTTAGCCCCGGGGCTAAGAGCCACATTATCGTTTTTAAACTAGCCCCAATCATGAGGTAATGTGTTTTAAATATGACGAGCATAACACTGCGGCCTCTTTGATTTAAAACGGGACGCATACTTGGTTATATCTTAGTTTTTTTTATTAAATTTTTGGGCACCCATTGATTTTAAGACACCTGTCTTTTGGTTATGGTAAGATTTTTTTGATTAGCTGTCACAATTTTCTGCACATAAATGTAGGTCAGGAAAAACATAGTGAGGAAACCAACACCCGAATGTTTCAAACACAATCTGAATCATTTTGAAAGATAGTGCTAATCCATTGCTTCATAATTATATTCGAAAACAAATTCTGCTCAACAACGTAAATAACGCAATGAATGTTGTTGAACTGTCAAAATGAAAGTCATGTCAACTGTTAGTGTGTTACGCAGCTACCGTGCTGGACTTATAAATTAATATGAGCCTGAAATCGCCAACCAAGCTTGAGCAAGTCTTGAGCAAGCGTGGTGATCAATGCCTTCTCTGTATGAGAAGAGGACTTTGCTCTGCAGTGGTACAGTAACAGGCTGTTATTATAATGCAGGTTCTTGTCATGGCATACTTTGCTACCACAGTTTGCTACTAACAATAGAATAATTCAGGTTAAGCTACGCTTGCCGCGGTTGGTCTGTGGATTGGTGACCATCGTTACAAACCGAGACCCCTCCGTGCCTCGGAAAGCAGGTTAAGCCGTTGATCCCGACTGTCATTCGTGGATTTTTGACAGTCGTTACGGGTAGTCAGACTTTCGGGTACCTAAGTCAGTTAAACAGTCACTCCATGTAAAATACTGGTATTCAGCTGCATCCGGTTACACTGGAAGCCGACCACAACATAGTTGGGAAAAGGCTAGGCAGATGATAATTAAGATAATTCAAATCATCCAATTAACAAAAATCATTGGCCAAAAACACCTAATTTAAAAACCTTTCCAATTTCCAACCAAAAATTTTAATAAAATGTTATTCATAAAATCATTATATTTCCATTAAATAACAAGTTGGAAAGAAACAAGAACATCGATCATAGATGATTAGCGTTAATTATAAAAAACCAATAGTATCGCATAGTTTATGTTACCGACTCCGACTAGACTTCGTAGATGAATAAATTCTGTATTTATTAAGTAGCTGGCTGGTTAATAATTAATACTCATTTTTAACAAGTTCAAGGATTTATTCACAATTTTTGAGACTCATCATAGTTGCATTATGCTGTTGCAACTGCCTTGTTTTTGCAGTGCTTCAGCAATGTTCGCAGTAACCCATACGGATGGATTTCATGCCATCACCGCAAAGAAAAGGCCTCACTCTAGAACAGAATAAGAGGCAGTCACAATAGCATCCTGCCGGACTATTCTGTAAAAATCTCACCCTGCAAACTTAGGTGCAAGGAACTGCCTATAGTGTCATATGCAATGAGAATAGTGGAATGACAACTCACTTAAAGCTCACTTCACTTAAGTTTTCACGGTGAGATTTTTACAGAATAGAGCAACTGAAGGATATGGCGGCAGACACTTAACGAACGGAGGGTTATGTCGGATTTCTACCGACTAAAACCCCACTGTTCCTTCTAGTACCATGAGTCGGGGGCCCGGGAGATACTTGTACATTCGCCGCACCCCCGACAGACTTTTGTACCCTAGTTTCCATTTCTCGTTTTGTCTAGTTGATGGGTGGTCTTCTCATTACTTCGTCTTTAGTGTAGGTTACTAACAGTAGTGTTTTAAGTGCGAACCTGTTACTAACAATAAATTTATTATTATAGTCATCACCATCATCTGCCTAGCCAGTCTAACCGGATGCAGCTGAATACTTGTATTTAAAACATGAAGAAGACTGGTTGAATTTCTGAGACTATTCGCGAAAATTGATTTAAAATTAATTAAGGCAAGTTTGAATTATTTTCTATAGGCTATAATGTCATACTGTGTGGTAATTATCGAAATCTAATAACACAAAACATTTTATAGCCAGAAGCAACTATTACCGATGTTCTAAAAACTGCTACATAATTACATAAAACAGTAGCAGATTTCAGATCATTTAAAGTAATGGTTGTCAAGTCTATAATCTCTTTCGAATCTTGTCATTTTTAATGACAAGATTCTTTGAGATCATCATGATTATCTGCCTAGCCTTTCCCCAACTATGTTGGGGTCTGCCACCAATCTAACCGGATGGAGCTGACTACTAGTATTTAAAATGGAGTGACTGCTTGAATTTCTAAGATTATTCGCGAAAATGGTTTTAAAATTAATTAAGTCAAGGTTGAATTATTCTCTATAGGCGATAATATCATACTATATGCTCATTATCGAAATCTAATCACACAAAACATTTTATAGCCAGAAGCAACTATTACTGATGATCTAAAAACTGCTACATAAAACAGTAGCAGATTTCAGATCATTTAAAGTAATGGCTGTCAAGTCTATAATCTCTTTCAAATCGCCGAAAGAATCTTGTAATTTTTACCATAATCGTTTTTAAGACGACTAAAGAGAAAACTGAGAGTAATTCTAATTACACATCAAAAACGCTCATAAAAACTAAAGGCTTAACTCCAGAATAAAAATTAAAAAATATATCTCTCACTTTTTATCGTCTCTACATCCACTAATAAGTTTTATTCAACAAAAAACCGTTTTTGTCGGTTCTAGTTAATATAATTTTAGTAAGTAGCCATGATATGCCATAAAATGACCAGAATTACGTCATAAATAGTCGTATTAAGGCTGTAGTTAATGAGAACGGCGGCGCTTTGAAGTTAAGTTGCAAAAGCGTCGAGATTCTTATAAGTATGCTAATTTTATTAATTTAACGCGCGAGATCGGATTTGACGCGCGGAGGATATTGACAGCCCGTTTTATATCATAATATGTAGATATAAAACTACATTAATGTGATTCTCGTAAATAAAAATCGTTTAGAAGAGTTTTGGAGGTGATGAAGTTCACTGGTTCTTTGATTGTAATTAGTTGGTAATTTCTAGTAGTAAAACGACGTCTTCATAAAATAACTAGTTCCTTTAGTAACTGAGAGTTTAGCACTACGTTAACTGAGAGTGTAGTAACAATAAATATTTCCATTATAATTACTTACTAGCTGCGCCCCGCCGTTTCACCCGCACAAGTCTTGGTCCCGTAGGAATATCGAGATAAAAAGTATTATGTCTTTATCCAGGTCATGGTCAACCCATGTTCAACCAGATTTAAATTTCATCTAAATCTGTTCAGCCGTTTTAGCGTGAAAGTGTAACAAACAAACATGCAAAAAAATCAAATCTTCTCTCTTTATAATATTAGTTTCGACCAAAGATGAAATACGTGCTAAAAGCTTTTAAACAGAGCTAATTAAGACTCCTAAAAAGCTATCCAATGTTTTTCAAAAAGTTGAAGTTCTAGCTATAAATTCGCCATTAGTCTTCATCTCATTGTTTGTTTGTGTCTATGACATCATCCGCCGACCAGCTTCCGTGTCACTAATCGCTGTCATTTCATCAAAATATCTATGACATTAGTTACACTAACTGGTTACCAGTTACGTATAGTTATTCGCATTCCATGATTATTACGGTGCGTATTATGAAGAGGTGAACTTAGCGACTATACACGTACACCAGTAGAAGATTTGTCAAACAAGAGGTGTTGATAGTATTTGGACTAGTGGTATTGCAACGATTGCTAGTGGAGTTTTTAATTTAATTTTGCGGGTTGAAAAGCATCTTATTTTTTTTCTTGGAAATTAATCTATCTTTCACCTAAAAATCATCTAAATCGATTAGTCACTTTAGCAGTATGCTACCGCCGACAGACTGTCTGACTTTCGCGTTTTGGTAAAATATTTGAGATAACTTTCGCATTTATGAAAAAATGAAAACATCATCCTTGAACATTACCCTTAACAAATTGCGTCCATTTCGTACAAAGTTGTCTCTACCGCATCACTTTTTAACAGCATCAGACATTTCAGGTACCAACTTAATGCCCTCAAAAAATCAGGTCTTCATTATCGAGTTAAGATACTCCGACAGTTTAATGTAAGGCGCAGTCATTTCCGTGTCACCGTTGATTACGGCACAATCAGGTGTCAGGTTCGATTTTAGACAGTTGTAAAATCGAAAGTGGGAGCCAGATAGTCTCGGCCGACCCGACTGCCCGACGGTCGGGTTAATCGCTCTTTAATAGCAGCGGCACTTCACAAAGAACCGGGCGCTTCGCCACTGGCGTACGGAAGGACCAGGAATGCGTTTTGAAATATTCTAATTGCTTAATACCGCCCTTGTGCGGCTTCGTGTTTTAGGTGTTAGTCATAATCATAAGTGTGGGTGTTCGTATTAATCTTAATCTTTAATTTAATTCACACTTTTCTTAATTCTTTAAACCAAATCTCTCGCTTTTATAAATACATCAAGATTAATCTTTTTCAAATCAGCGACATTTTCGCATTAATAGTTCTGTTTCCATTTCTCCATTGAACGTTGTGTCGGCATCAATGGAAAGCTACAGCAAGTGAGTGGGTGTCATGAATGGCTCGACACAATGGTGTTATGGCAGCCGCCGGCTTGAGCAGTGGAGCCGCCAAGCGATGTCTCAACTCTCGAGATGGTTCTTTAATGGATTGATGCTGAGTTTATTGGGATGATAAGGGCGTTATAAAGACGATGAATTTCGGAGAAAGGACGTTGAAGGACATAGTTTAATGATGATCTGTTGGAGATTCATAAAGGGCTCTCGTGACAAGATGCTTTTAATTACAAAAGAGTTTAATCTCAAGATTCTGAGGTAATGAGAGAGCGTACTTTTAAGTACCTACCTATAGTTATAATGAAGACACAGCAACAAGGCTCAGAATTCTTTGAAGTTCAACTTGTCCATAAAATGAATCTCTCCTAACAATATTGTGCTCTAGACAAGGTAAACGTCTATATAACGTCGCCAGACGTATTAATCGCGTCATAAAACATTAATTGCATTAATGCGCTGTAATACTTTAATTTGTGTCGATGACAATGGACAACTGTTATAAATGAATTGATACCGTGAATGGTCCCGCATAAAAGCTTCGTGCCGTCGATGAGCTTCAACAACGTACGTGTCGGCTTTAACGCGTATTAGTAAAATCGAAAGTTAACTACGATATCGACCACTCACCTATCCTAGCACAAAACTAGGGAACTATGGGACTATTTCAACCGGTTTTCCAATGCCGTAAATTAGACTTACTTTAATAAAATCGAGACTGCATCTTTATTAGAAAAATTATGTTCAATCGCAGCCAGCAAAGGCCAGTAGCTATGAGTTGTGAGACATTTATTACGTTGCTTATAATTTTTTATTGTTAATAGGTTAATGGGGCACGCAACTAATAAATAACTTAACGCAATAAGGATTAATGTACAGTTCAAAACTACCGGCATGTAAGTCCGACTCAGATTAGCGAATTCGTTCTACTTTTTATATGTAGAATTGAAATCTCGTAAATCTATTCGATTTCATTTGGATTTTAATCGAGGATTTTTTTTTTTAATTTCTCGCCAGGCAGCACTAACACCCGCTGTTCGTCATAACGCTGTACGTGACCGCGGCTCTTCTTTGATATACATCCTTTTTTCTCTTAACATTTACACGTTTTTTTTTTACTTTTTATTTTTGTTATTGGTTACAATATTATCTGGCGGCTACTGGTCGATGCAAAGGGCTGTTATAATTTAGTTTTATTTATGCAAAATAAAAGTGATACTGGAAAGATTTATTGAGGCGCGGGTGGGCCCTTTAACTGTGAGTTTTAATATTATGTTCGTTGGTCATTTGTATTTAGCTTTTCACTTTCATTCTTTTGTTGTCTATATTGTAAGCTGAAAAGATTGAATAGATTTGGAGCTCTTCCTTTGTTTTTGGTCTTAATACCGTAAAAAAATAATTTTCTAGTTAATGCAAATGTTCATGAAAGTTTTACGATTCTAAATAAATTATCAAGTTGCATTTTTTTTTCATGAAATAGAATTTCACGAATTCGTTTCATGCTATGATTCAATTATTATTGCACGTACAGAGCTAGTAATTCTGTGACTAAAATGTGTCTGTCTAGAAATATTTCAATTTGCCGACGGCAAATCAACAGTGCGCGAAATTATTTCGCTTGCAGACAAATAAATATGAATGAAGACGCTTTAAAATGAAAATCTTTCGCTTTTCTTTCGTCGTTTTCGTTTCGTCATTTCACATAATTATTTATGGACAAAATACCATAGGCATTTTGTGCCAGCCAACCTTGGGATGATGCAGAGAAAAACAGTGGCAGATGTAATTGTGAAAATTGAGGAGTAAATATTTTTAAATATATATTACTTTAGTACTTATCAAACAAATTTGTACCTATTGTCATACAAAATTATAGGTTTTTTTCCTTTAAGACTTCTCCTTCTTCAGCATTTCGTCACCCAATGCTGAGTGTAGGCATCCTGCAATGCACAGCACTCTTCTCTGTCTCTAGCCTTCCTAAGCCATTGTCGTCCAGCAACCTTAACGAGGTCGTCCGTCCAAACCGAAATAATGCAGGCAGCTTGCACAATGTTAAGCGTGTAGCAAAACTGCTTAGCTTTTGGTAAAGCTAAGCAATTTAGCAGTCATACCAAGAACTTAGAACAGCCATGAAAAACAACAGTGCATAATTAGAGCCAAGTTGTTAGTCGAAGGCTTTCGAAAATTTCCATACTAGTCCGTTTCCCTGGTGGACTGTTTGAGGCAATTGCCGTAGCCAATGCTTTAGCATGGAAACAATTTGAATTTATTACGAGAAACATGCTTTTCTGGAGAATTCTAATCCAAATTCTAAGTGCAAAGTCGAGTCTGTGCAAATGATGTTTGAACCCTAAGTCTTTGTGGTGCCGACGGAGATTTGAACGTAGATGTTTGGAATATAGTGTTCCCTTTTTGGTTCTTCGTGGCGAACTTGCTAGCAAAGTTATTAATGCTACGTTATTTTCAGGAGAAAATGCTTTTACCAATAGGTAAGTATTACCTACTTATCAATCATGAGCAAATGCTTTTAATTGGGCCGTTTCGCGTAGATGTGACGTATATTTTCCCCCAACTTATTTTTTTTTTTGTGTTTGTGTCCTTTCTCTGCGTCATGTTTACCGCAAGTAAACCTTTTTTTTTATATCTAACACCCATTTATAAGGGTGGGGGTGGACACCTACTACGGGAACACCTCTGTCTATCCCTTCGGGGATTACAGGCATAATTTTATGTTATACTCAATGGTCAAAAAGCTTTCATTTCATTTATCACTGTTACAAAATTACGCATGGTTCTTTAGTTTCTTTTTCGCCGTCGGCGTCGGTCAAAAGCCATGGTATTCAAGACAGGTCACCCTGCTCACCCCGCGGTCAGCAACGTCGTAAAGGTGTAGGTGTACCAACATCGTAAACTAAACAACAAATGACTTTTAAAATGTTCTCTAAATCTCATAACGGCTGTTTTGTTCAGGTATTAGAAGGTCCCGGAGCTAATCGCCACACACGTATAAGATTCGTCGTGGTTGTGTGAAACAAGAAGATTGGACCGCACGGGACTCGAACCTGGGGTCGCGTCGCCCGCCGCCGACGGTCCATTCATAAAATCGGGTATTTAAGTTACCAATAACCTTTAATGCGTTGGTAATTGTAGATATTGCCTGTTTCCGGGATAAAAGTGATATTTTCCATAATTTTAAGGAAATATTAAATTTTAATAAAGATCATCTTGTTTATGGACGAGTTAAAAAGAGATAAAAGAGGATTTACGTTAGTTCTTAGTTTAAAATGTTGTAAGAACCGGGCAGTGACAGCTATGTCATAAAGTTAATTACTAAAGCAGATATTTAATTACCTATCTACAATGTTATTAAGAATACCGAGCGAGTTTAATCTCAGAAACAATTTCTAATTGAACGCAAACAGCAAATTCAATCCAAAACACATCCTGCTAAAATGCAGTAATCCCTAGTCACCTCAAAACCTTAAAACCTTACACCTCCAACGAATCAGGCATTTAAACCAAGAAGTATAAAACGAAATGGCACCGGCTGACGGGAGGGGTGTAAGAGCGAGACGGCATGCGCCACACGAGCGAGAGACCCGACAGCGGCCGGCTCAAAGCAGGCGGCGAACGCCAAAGGCGGCGGCGAGCGCTAATTGGAGAGCGCGCGACTTCAAAGTGAGCCGCCCGCGAAGTTTATATTAGGCAGGTACACAGCGAGCTACGATTGATTAATTTCACCGCGAGATGGCGAGGCAATTAGTAAGCCTTTGTTAGGGTCACTCGATACGGTTCTTGATGTGTTTCGGTCTTCAGATGTCGCTGCAGGAATCTTATTGGAGTGGGCGGAGGATAGCTCCAGAGTAGTTCAGACACATAAGGTCACAGGAGGAAAGAGGTTGAAGATTTAGACTAAGGCTTATGTAACAGCATGGCTTTTATAAAATAAAACAAGTTGGTAAAGTCAAATAGTGTCACTTTGATGAAGACCAAAATGTTCTAAATCCGTGGGTTCTAATGACGAAGAAGGAATAGACAAGAAAAAACAACGACAGCTAAAAATGATACTACACTTAGAAAAAATGTAAGTAAGTATGTAGATACTGTAGACATCGCAATAGGTAATGCAAGTGCATAACAAGATTCTAATAAACAACCCAAAAACAAAAAGCAAACAACAAAACACAACAAACAATTTAACCAAGACACCAACGAAACAAAACTATGCAAAGAATTACAAAACGGTTACCGTGAACAGGCGTTCAATTCTTTAGCATTTACTAGAAAACGCGTGTAACTCCGGACTGAAGAACAAAGAGTCGCTTTCATTGTACCACCCCACCAAGTACCATTTACCAGGATCACCGTTAACTGTTGACACTAAGCTCGATTTCCTACCAATTCGACACAGCTTCTCTCATCTACTTCACCAACTTATCATTACCTTCTATCGCATCTTTAAGACCCCAAGAATAAAGTTTCAATTCCTTTGATTCAGAAGTTTTGGGATGTGGTTCGGGTTTCCTTTCGGATCTTTTTGATAAGGCTTAAAGGGCCCAGATTGGTAACAGACAGACGATTGAAGGTATAAATCATGATGATAGGTGTATGTAGGTTAATCAGATGGACGGGATTGTTCGCATTTAGTTTTGTTCTGCAAAAATGATGGGTTTATCTCTTTTTTTGCCGCGCGTTCTAAAGAGGCTTAAAGATCATGAAAGACATCATGTTATGAGGGTTCAAGGTTATCTTACATTGTAAGAAGGATATTGATGTTCGACATGACTGTTTGTTGTTAAATAAACGATAATACTTTAGATTTAAACCTTTTGTTATCAACAGCAGTCTGTGCCTATTGGAATTTACAATCTATTGCACCTTTTGCTTTTCCAAATTGTTCTTTTATCATCACATTTAGTCCTACACATCATTCAGTTTTTCATCCATCATATATTCATGACTCCCAACTTTAGTTCCCTATTTTACTATCTTTTAGTATGAACATCTCTATATCCTTTACGACTTCGCGAAATAAGTTAAGCTACAGTTTCTCATAAATTTTACACAATTTGAAATCATATATCCTGCATTGCCGAAAAAAATGTATCCTCATTTTGAATTCCATAAAGACTAAACGCAGTCTAGACCTATTAAACACCCATAATGAGCACAAAAATCCCACAATTACATAGGAATGTATCTGTGCGTCAGCCGGAGCGCTTCCAATCCATAATGAGAGGTTATGGTATCAAAATAAGTGAACATCAGGACGCTACAGATAAGATCGGACCTCGGGCGGCGATGAAATGGCTCAATCTAACGCGGGCTGCGCGTGAGTCCCGCGTCCCGATTGGATGGATTGAGTGTGCCCGTGATTTAGTGTCTCAATTCAACAGGGAGAAATCTTGAGAAATTCAGATGGCTTAGAGAACACTGTTTGGATTTCAGTAATTGTGATTTTTGGGTGGAAGGAGTGAAAAAGTTGGTGGCAGTCTTATAGAAGGAAGATGTTCCTAATTTAGAGGTATTCCATCCAGAGCATTGCTTTAACTAATTTATGTGATGCATATTAAGCCAAATTATTAAGTGCTCGTAGAGTTTATGATAAACGGAATTAAGTACGTCTTAATTTTATTTTGATAGAGAAAAATGGGTACCTATTCTATGGAACCTACTACGCTTTGGAATGGTCACTAGCTTCGTCTTTCTGACTGACCGACTCCTTGACAATTCAAAAGTGCCTGTAAATGGTTTATAATTTATATGAAATAAATTCTAATTGAGTTTTATCTTGGGAAGCTTCAAAGAGGTCTGTGATTATCAGTAGAGATTTAGGAGATGTTGCAAATGGTGCGCTAGAATGGAGCAAGCCTATAAAAAAGTTCACATGAAATCTCAACGAATTCTTTCCGCCATTTTTTCTAAGCCACTCTCAGCACTATTAATTAGCAGAAACAAATAAAATCCTCCACAATGGCGGCACGCTGTAAACGGTGTTACCGAAATATAAAATGTAGCGAATGCGATCTCATCGAGATGTGTTGGGGCTTGGAGATCCTCGCCCGTGGCAATACGGTAATTATAAACTATAATCGATTCGGCTGAAACACGCGTTTCTACTATGATCGTATGGGCTACTGTGTTTACGGAGAATCGGTGTCTTTTGTCTAACTAGAATTGTTTTAGGGTTCCGTACCTCGAAAGGAAAAAACGGAACCCTTATAGAATCACTTTGTTGTTCGTCCGTCTGTCTGTCAAGACCCTTTTTCTCAGGAACACGTGGAGGTATCAAGCTGGAATTTAATACTCAAGTCTACTGACCCTTGGAGCTGTGAAAAAATCAAACTTCTAAGCCAACGCAATCAAAAGATACAGCCGTTTATACCGGTTCAGAACTCAGAATCTTGAAATTTTTCAGCGAGAGTGTTGCTGAAGATGTCTTCCTAATCAACCTATAATCTTCCCACTGCTGGAACACAGGCCTCCTCTCTTGACAGGGAGTGGGCCGTAATCGCCACGCGGGCCCAATGCGGTTTGGTAGATGTGTCATGTCTTCGAACTTTTAGTTCTAGGACATACCGGTTTCCTCACGATGTTTTCCTTCGCCGTTTCGAGAGCAGTGGTGATGAAATAATTTACAAAAGTAAAGCGCCTGTCTGGGTTCGAACCCACGACCTACAACTCGTGAGTCGAGTCCGTTACCACTGGGTCACCACTGCTCTTGAAGATGTCTTAAAATTGTTGAATCCTGGGGGTCTACTTCGAAATAGTATCGGCCGAATGTTCGGCCGTTTCCTGTTTGGTCGGTTCCAATCCTACACTCCTACACTCTTTTGAATATTTACTATGGTACCGACCCAACTGAGCCGATCCGAACTTTTTTCGCATGTTTCAATAATATTCGGTTCGGCCATGTGTCGGTCCGATCCGAACATTCGCACTTTGCACTTCGGAGTAGACCCCCTGAGCACGCGTTAGATCGCTGAACACAAGTAAGTACACAAATAAGAGGTTAATCTAAAAAGTTACACCAAACACTAACGTTAGTGTACTGCAATGAAATCGTTGAAACCTGACCAGAAAATTTACCAGAGATGACTTCCATTCCTATCCTTGATAACCATCAAAAACATACTGCAATGGATGAGGGAGAGTTCCACCTTGTTTGGTCCAACGAAAGGTAGGATACATATGACAGAATTTTATTCATGTCGCCCATCTTCATTTTCATTGTAGTGGAGCAACTGAACATATGTGATAATCCATAATCATACACAGACATACATAAACTCACGTTTTCTTCGCATGGGGGTAAGCAGAAACTACAGAACGCCACCTGCGATGATCCATACATACTTCTTTTACTTCGTTTACGTTCATATACGCACTCCGGTCCGGCCATCCATAATCAACTGGCTATAATATACCCATGCCAATACATTCGTTGACCAACAAAGTTACGAGTATGACGTAAGAAATGTCCCATTAAAGACGTCATTACCTTAAAGCGACAACTTTTGAAGCAAATATTTATAAACTTAAGCTGCAAAGCATTCTCTCTTCGAAGCACAGTCATAAACACTTGGACTTAGAATAACATAACATTGTGTTAAATCTTTAAAACAATACGTTCAGAACTCCTTAACAGTGCAATGGTCGTACTTAATCAATTATTCATTATGGAACTCTATAACGTCTCTATTTCTGCGTTTAATGGCGTTTCAGTGCACATTTCTACGTGCTGGCGTCAATGGTGCTGTATTTATATACCTAGTACTAGCTGTGGCCTGGGGTTTCACCCGCTTAGGTCTCGATCACAAAGAAACGATGGATGGACTGTGTGAAGGATGACATGGTTAGAAAGAGTGCGACTACCGAGATGACAACTAATAGACAAGCATGGAAGAAAAAGACATGGTGATACGACCCCAAATAAATTGGGATAAAGGCAGCAGCATGATGATGATGGATTCTCGATCCCGTGGGAATATCGAGATGAAAAGTATCCTACCTCCTAATCCAGGTCATGATCTACCCATGTGTAAAATATCATCCAAATCCGTTTAGCTGTTTTAGCGTGAAAGCATAACAAACAAACATGCAATAAATCTTTCTCTTTATGTAAATATATAGATCGGTTATAATTATTATCATTACAGAATTTAACTTTTGCCTCTATAGTTGTTGGAAGACGATCTAGAACAACACCATTAGATACGATCTCTCTGTTATGTCTACCATTTTTATTAAGTAACTTAAATGTCTTATTTAAGACATTGATCTGAGTAGTTATATTTCCGTTATAAATTCGGTTTTATGTAATGTTTTACTGTCCCTTCATCTGAATCTAATCTTCTTTTACATTGGCCTGCATACAGTTCGATACAAATACATCTAAGCAATCCTTTTATGCCTTGTAGAGGTTTATACCAATCGTTGACAGGTTACTGAGAACCATTACAGAATGTTACATGGTCGAGATACCTCCATAAACCACCATTTAATCCATATGTGAGCGAACTACAAGCATTTCATAAAGCTCTACCCTGAAGAACCGGTCGCCTCGCGCGTGGCGCCGCCGGTGGTCGATAACGTAACTAATCGGCGGCCATTACCGTCATTACATCTGCTGCTCCAAACGATAAGTATTTAAATTGTAACTCTGAACGAACATCAATAAAATTAGCTATCATTACTTGTTTTGCGAACGAATGATGTTTAAATTGAGCTAATATTGGGAGGTTGAGAAATTAGAGGTCCTGAGGCGGGCGGCGAAAGGTGTTTGAGGAGTTTCTAATGACCACCCTGTAGCTTTTGGTAGGTGGTCAAAATTTCGTCAATATTCGCGTACTAATAAACATTGTGAAATTGCGATCACCAACCTTTGGGCGTAGCCAGTCCGTTTGTCGTACCGGTCTACGAACGGGACTGATGAGATGCTACAGATTCTTTAGAAAAATCTACTTATTATCGGTAGAGATGATGTTAAATGCAATAAACATTTAATATTTCAAAATATGCCAATAGCTTAATATTTTTAATATTTATATTTAAGTACAACTTTTACTGAACAATTTATTTTGAGCTTCTAAATTTGCTGCTACGCGCTACATACTAGCTCAATGAAATCGTATAGCATTTCTGTC
This sequence comes from Apamea crenata, assembly GCA_949629185.1. Lineage (NCBI taxonomy): Eukaryota > Metazoa > Arthropoda > Insecta > Lepidoptera > Noctuidae > Apamea > Apamea crenata. Next base: position 6,017,659 of record OX451375.1, read on the forward strand.
AAAGAATTACAACGCTTTCATTAAAAGTGAAGAGGTATATAAACCTTTTATGCAAAAAGTGTAGCTCCTATGTCTAACAACGAATCGTTAATTTTACTGTTTTATTAGGATGCCAATCTTCTACGATAACCTAGCGGAAACAGATTTTCATCACTGAATATAGGATTGTTTAAAACACACGAGTCGTCTCAGTAACAATGGCTGGCAAGATATAACAATCATCCATAAGTAATCCGTCAAAGCATTGAAACCAGCATTATTCTGAATGCAAACACACGTCACAACCAGGATTAAGTCTAGCTCGCCGAACTAAATCTGGAGGAACAATGCCTTCACTAGTTAGTTACTCAATTCGCCCGACTATTAATAGTCGTCTAAGGGCCTTTACACACGTACCACGACCACACCACATCACATAATCTGCCTATAATGTTCCCACTGCTGGGACACAGGCCTCCTCCTTTCGAGAGGGAGTGGGCTACTCAATCTACCACCCAGGCCCAGTGCAGGTTGGTAGATGTCTTCGAATTTTTGATTCTAGGACATGCCGGTTTCCTCACGATGTTTTCCTTCACCGTTTTGAGAGCGGTGATGATGAAGTTATTTACACAAAGTAAAGCGCCTGTCACGGTTCGAAGCCACGACCTACAACTCTTAAATCGGAAAACCGGCATGTCCTAGAACCAAACATTCGAAGATATGTGACATCTACCAACCCGCACTGGGCCCGCGTGGTGGATTACAGCCCACCGAGAGGAGGCCTGTGTCCCAGCTGTGGGAACATTATATTCTGATTATGCTGAGGTTTAGTTTAAAATTCGTTTTATAGGCAATCAGTGTTTGACACGCACATTCACCTCCGGGAAACAGTAACTAAGCCATAAAATCAATTAATTCGGCGGAACCTTTATTAATCACTGGTTTAATGACAGTACAGTTTCCGAACCACAAAGAAATACCAAATAAATCAAGAAATACCTACTTATAAGACAGTCGACCTATTATGCTGATACTTATCCACGTGGTGTGGTTGTGATTTGGTTGTGGTACGAGTGTTCGAACCCTAAAACATTCTGAAACAAAACACACATTGGACCGAACGACCGCTGCCACCATGTTTAATTAAACCGACTGCTATTATTACCGCTGATTACCCGTAAGCCTGTTTTAAGTGCTGGCATTCGATTAGTCAACGCAGGATTAGAACAACAATAGCTTATTTATAGCCAGCGTTTGTACCGAGCGGTTATTGTATCGAGCAAATCGACTGTTTATTGTGATTTGTGCCACCAGCCTTACTTACGTACTTACTGCGTATGTGTGTGTGGGAAATTGTACAATCGAACACTGCTGTACTTTACACATAGTGTAAATTGACACACAATTATTTGATACCTGCATTGTATTTCAGCATTTCATATGATGGCTTAGAGTTAATATTCTTTTATTTTTACCTTTGTTCGATTTTAGTCAAATATTTACCGAAATAATCCAGATTAAAAAACTGAAGTGTTAATAGTCTTTTGTCGTTTACTGTACTAGTGTGTGGTACCTACACGTTTCGATTTTCATATGTTTTTTTATTGTTTGTTTTGATCATTATGATCGCTTTTGAAATAATATAAACGAAGTTTATAAATGAAGTGATTTTATATTTGGAACTAAGTGAGGTTTAGTTTGAATGCAGTGGTGGCCCAGTGGTAAAGGTCGCTTTTTATGAGTTGTAGGTCGTAGGTTCGAACCCAGACAGGCGCTTTACTTTCTGAATTTTTTTTCATCACCACTGCTCTCAAAACAGTGAAGAAAATCATCGTGAGGAATCTGGCATGTCCTAGAACCAAAAATTCAAAGATATCTGACATCTACCAAACCGCACTGGGCCAGCGTGGTGTATTACAGCCCACTTCCCCTCACCGAGAGGAGGTCTGTGTCCCAGCAGTAGGAACATTATTGGCTGATTGTGCTGAGGTTTAGTTTAAAATTCCTTATAAAGGCAATCAGTGTTTGACATACACATTCATCACCGGGAAACTGTAACTAAGCCATAAAATCAATTAATTCGGCGGAACCTTTATTAATCACCGGTTTAATGACAGTACAGTTTCCGAACCACAGAGAATAGTAAATCAAGAAATACCTACATAAAAGACAGTCGACCTACTAGTATAATGATTTATAGAAAAGCTATATTAAATTGTATTCTAAACGAAATCACTAATGAGGTCTTAGGCAAGTAAGATGTTCAACTAATTCAGAAACTAATAGGCTGTCAAATATTTAAATTGCTCAGCGGCTTCCTACTCTAAGATTGAATGCGGTTTGTGTTACAAAACGCAATAGCCCTACAGCACCGTATTCCAACTACGAACATTACCAACGATTTCTTAACACTGTGCTTCAAATTCCTTGTAGTCTCAACACAAAGCGACACGCTGTGTTAAAGTGTCGGATTTAGAAACGGGTTACAGCTGAGCTTTGATTTCGCAAAACATTTTTGTTGTCATTTGAAAGTGGCACATTCATCAGGGTTTCAAATGGACCATTAAGATAGGAATTATTTGAGAAACTTTAATGTAGTTTGATATTAATTTGATATGATAAAATCTCCTAATTTGATTATTGATAGGTGCCAACTATGAACACAAAAGCGTTGAGCAAGCAACATTGGCACATAGTTAAAGCTCAGGGACGAATTTTCAGCGCCATTTTGGCTAACCTTAAAATCGCCACGTAAAATAATTAAAACACTGCCAATCTTCATTCGCACTAAAAACTAAAGCCTATTTTAATTACAAACACAAACAAGAAAAACCTTATCAATACTCGTGTTCTCATTAACAACATTGTAATATTAAAACGTTACGCTAATAACGTTGCATGTCCGCCATTGTTCTAATTCAAACGGACCAATGGGAGGCCGCGGAGCGACACGACGTCATGACGTCACATGGAACATGTAAACATAATTCAATTAAGTGGATTGCGACGGTCGCTTATCGACGTTATCGTGTGTGAAAAATTGGCGCTAATAGATTGCTTTATCAGCACCGTGACGATGGAAACAGTGTAAACATACAAGGCTTTGGACGTAAATTAAATTGTTATTGCACAGATTTTCCTTTTGCGTTCGGATTTTCATTGCGTGGTATACGGGTTCTTACGTTATTTTAATTAATTTTATGGTTTTATGTAATTTATTCTGTTATGTAAAGTACGACTACGCCATTTCTTTGTTACCAACATACTGTTTTTTTATTTTATGTATTTTGTTTCCCTTCTTCTGCTCTCTCTTACACACATTGTCTACATCTCTTTCTATCTACTATCGTATCGCAGGAATGCTGGAAGAGATTTCTTTAGAAATAAGCATCACCTTTGTACAGTTTTTTACTATGCTTTTCTTCTTATCTGTTTATATGTGTTCTTGTGTGTTAAATAAATGAATGAATAAATTTTCAGAACCGATTGTAACCTAACACTTTTCTAGTCTAATAAATAATAACACATCTTTGGGGTGTTATTAGCGAATTATTAAAAAAACTAGGTCTACAATCACAACACAATAGGCTATAATAAAATGATTGTGCTTGTACATACCAACAACTTCACACGCACACATTCAAATTATGCAATTGCGAAATAATTATTTCTTTCACAACATTACTTTCATACAATAGGTTTTCCGCAACCAAAAAAAATCCATACACGAATAAACTAATTAAATAAAATCGTGACTTCGATAATAAGCATAAATTAAAAGAGCAAAAATCGCGAAAAAGAATCCAAAAAAAAAATCGATATCCACACAATCGAATTATCTTTTGTTCGATAAAGTTTTTGTTCCTTTTGTCGTCCATTTTTTAAATGCTGTCAATACCGTTTGGGACGATATTACCAACCAATGAAGGAATTTTATTTTGCTCGTTTTTAAATGAAAATGGCTTGCGTGTTATAATAATGACTATGGTAAGTCGTGACCGTGTTGTTCATACAAAACTTTTGGAAAGTGAGGAATGCGATTATAATGGTCTTTTGATCAGGCCAGGGCCTCTGGGAGTCCTTGTGATGCTAATAACAGGATCACACTCAGTGTTGTAGCTCAATTATTTAATGAAAAGCAATTTTATACCATTTTAAATTAAAAGAGGCGGAGGCTTTTGTGTTGTATTTTAATTTTAATTGGCATTGTGTTTTTTTTCATTAATTTTATCGCAATTGGGGAGCCATATGAGCGTAATGTTATGCAAAACGTACTTAATGTTTATGTTGTATAGCATGAAGTTGTTGTTGGCCGGAATTAGGGGCAATTCATTATCTAGAAAATTACACTAGATCAGTACGGCTATACCCTGTCCATTAGGTTAACCGTTTTTTGACAGCTGTCTTAGAACGTAAATATTCCAGATTATGTAAAAGTTAACTTTAAAATAAGTAATATTATAAATATAAACATATAAATAACATAAACATATAAATACATAAACTGCCTTGTCTTATTTAATTATCTTATTTATGGCTTCTTACAGACATTATAATACCGTAGGTGTATCAATTTTATTAATGTATTGTGTGTTGCTGCAACCACTAGTTCCATCTGTCAAAAAACGGTTTACCTAAAACAGGTTTCAGGTTTCTTAAATCTGAGCACTGTGCTATGATATTGTGGTATAAGTATCTAACTAATAATAAACTCCAACTAATGGAAACTAAATATGGTTTTGTTAAGTATTTCATAAGTCAGTGGTTTTTGACTAATCTGCTAGTTAGCATAATTTTTAATTACCTACTCTCGCTTACTTTTTGAACCATTGTTTTATCAGTCAAAGACCTCTATATTACAGTCTTAATTAGCCTGTAAAAGTTTAAGAACCTACCGACTCGCGCCATTTTGAAATCTTAACAACGTAATTTCTTTTTCTTAGCACCTCCTCGCAACAGTCTAGGCATTAAATCGAGATAAACATAAAGTTGCCATTCATCCTCTCGAACAATAAAAAACGCGTGTTCTTCACATCCAATTAGACGTGCACTTTTTCGTGTAAATAGGCAGATAGTCAGATAGGCACAATAATACTTACCCACGTATATTGTGCCTATCTTCATATCTATCAGCGCTTAATCTTGGAGTCAACGACTCAAAACGGATGCTCGAATTATAAATCATGAGAAATGCGTGCTTACGTATACATTTTATGTATATTAATTATAATTTAGTATATAAGGTATAGACCTTGTTTGATGTAAGTAATGTTGCCATTATATTACCCTTTATATCAGCGAAATAGATGGTTAGTCTTATGACAAGCCGCCATTGTTTTAAGATGTGTTGGGAATTTTGGACGTAAAGTGTGGACCTTATTTGGCATCACTTATAATTATGTATGCAGATTGTATAGGTACATAAAATTAGCGGTTTAGTCGGATGTGTCATATATATTAATCATCAAATTAAAATAACATTGCCAGCTAGCCTTTTGTAATAAATTGTAACTGGACATTTAGTATTTAACACTATAGGTATCCACTTCTGTGAGAAAACTTTAGTTTTATGTCGCTTCATTATGTACTTTGCTGTGTGTACATTAAATACATAATAAAATAAATAGAATAATTTTATTAAAGACTGACTGATTATCCTACTTCCTACTAATCCTACTATATGTATAAAATTAGATATAAACGTGAAAGTTTGTGAGGATGGATGGTTGTTGCTCTTTCACGCAAAAACTATAAAACGGATTTGGATAAAATTTTGCACACAGATAGTTTATAACCATGATTAACACATAGGATACTTTTTGTCTTGATATTCCCACAGGATCGAAACTTATGCGGGTAAAACCGCGGGCCGCTGCTGCTAGTTAAGGTATTAATGAACACCCAAGTAGCAATACTTCGCCACATGTACCAGGACAACATATCAACGTGACGTCACACGAAGGTGACAGCAGAATAAGCACTAATATTTACGTTCAACTGTTATTTCTAAGCATTCAACTATTCTAGTCATACGAATTTCTGAGGAATGCCACTTCATCGGCGTTCAACAATAGGGAACTTCATTTCGGATAATTGGCGTATGGAAAACAATGGTCTGTGTGTCTGGGCGTTTTAGCAGCCTAGCATATATCATGTCGGTAACGGGTAGAAAGACTGGCCGAAGATCTAAGCACATAGTTAATGCAGAAAGCTAAGTCCTTACACCGCGTATCGGCAAGCATAGTGTGGGACGCCCCCCAGCTAGATGGAAGAATAATAATATAATATCCCTGGACATTTCACACAGCACCATTTGTCCCAAGCTAAGCAACCTAATGCTTGTGTTATGGTAACAAGATGGCTGATAAACTACTTATATACATTTCTTTTTTTTTTGTAAATACATACATATTATAGATAGAAAAACACCCAGACTCGGAACAAATACATGTAGGTCATACAAATATTTGTTCTGTGCGGGAATCGAACCCGCGACACGCAGCGCAGCAGTCAATCGCTTAACCACTGCGCCAACCGTGCCGTCAAAAGAATGACTTATAGAAGGTGGCTGGGGTAGACTGGATGTGGAAGGTGGAGGTCAGGGTGTAGTGGCGCAGTCTGGGAGAGGCCTATGTCCAGCAGTGGACTCCGGTTGATTAAAGTCCTTACAGCTTTGTTAAGAAGCGATGAGATCATGGATAAAATTGGTGGTGTATAAAACACGAAACGGTCTAATACTTCCACTGAAGACTTTGCAGGATTCCAATATTTTTCTTTTCTTGGACAGAATTATTCCCAGATAGAAGTTCTCCTTCAGGCTGTAGTAACTTGCGCAGACTTGGTCGAATTCAAAACCTGCGACGCGTTCTCCCTATAGGTGGGTGACAGGGTAAGTACAACTGATTTTACAGTGGCGCTGAAAGTTTTGTGACTTTCTTTATAGACCGTTAAAGTTATCATCTGCCTGGCCTTTTCCCAATTATGTTGGGGTCAGCTTTCAGTCTAACCGGATGCAGCTGAATACCAGTATTTTACATGGAGCGACTGCCTATCTGACCTCCACAATCCAGTTACTGGGTAATACGGTACCCCTTGGGTAAAACTGGCGTAATGACAACCCGTAACGACTGTCAAAGATCCACGATTGACAGCCGGCACCAACGGCTTAACGTGCTTTCCGAGGCACGGACCCGGACTGTCAAAGTAAGGAAAACATTTGCCAGTATGATTAGATATTGCCAATGGCAAGTGCTGTGGGTATATTATAGCATATATATATATTGTTTGTGTGCAAAAATCAAAAGGATTATAGCATCTGGCGTTCTGTATAGTTTCTGCCTACACCAATGGGATAAAGGCGTGAAGTTTATGAATAAAATGGACCTTCTGAACAATTTTGTAGTAAGTGAACGCGGTGTCCAAGTGCCCGCCAGGGCCACAAAATGGTGAACGATTCAGCAATGTTGCTAACTCACTTACCTCCCTACTTTAGGCCTGTCGGTTGGCAATATTTCAGCAAGATTAAGGGCGACGCCTGGCAACCTACAAATTAACTGTAGTTTGAACCTATAGACTGTACTAAGTACAGTCACGACCACCAATATGTGAACACTTGGCAACTTTTAATTGCGATTTTTTCGTGAAATGACGAATGCAACGTTGAAATACGACACATTACATAAACCTTAGGGTTCGAAAATGCTATGTTCGTAGCAACATAAAATTTCATTAAAAATTAAAGGAGTAAATCGCTTTTGAATAAAGGCGAGTGTATACATACTTTTGCTCGTGACTGTACTTGGCAATTGTAGGTACTAGTATGACTATAAATATAATACTTAATTACATGATGTATTAACTAAAGCTTATGTTAAGACATATTGGCGGTTATAAGAAAGAGGGGCCATAGGGCACACAGTTTGAGGACATTTCATTTTGGGGGTTATCATTCTGTAACCACCACCCATGTTCTAAGGTTTTGGTTGGTATATTAATAATACAGTTATGAAGCTGATATTACCCAACTATCAATTTTTTTTTCAAGCTAAAAATTTTATATCCTTTGACTGTACCTATACGTAGAAAAGGCGACCGCTTACAATTTACATATTATAAGTTATACCTGCTTATGGGCAAGTAAACCTTGCTTTTGTGTACCATTTCAGCTTTTATTACATAACAAGGCTATATAGGTGCCCATGTGCCAGAATTAACACGTACCCATCTAAAAAGGGCACCACCCTTCGATGGACCAACATAGTAGTAAAAAACCAAACACCTTTTATATAAACAGGGGCCAATTAAAAAATGGCCACCTGACCCTATACTCAGACCCTATTAGAAAACACACATAATATAATTATTTTAGTCCGTTAAAAGGGACAAAAAAACTAATTCAATTGATTTTCGAATCGATTATGTTATCTAAATCAATATCTGAAACAAAAAGTTAAGGTGCCTGTCTTTTGTTTATGAAAAATGTTGGGCAATGGCGCGAAACGTTACGGGATGTTTTAGTCTAGAAAACTCCATTAAAAGTTAGGTGCATAAAATAGGCTAGGAGGGTTATAAGTCTTATCTATATATTTTGCTATACCTAAGTAGGCTTAGATTTAGCCAGAAATCTAGGCTACTAGACAAAAACATTGTCTGTAATACCTAAATTACAGACTATGTTTTTAACTACTAGACTAGACTTCTTTCTCTTTATCTCTATACTACTTTGATTCGATGTATAATCTTTAATAAAAAAAAAATGGCAATTTTCCTGAAAATCACATTTTTCATCACGTATAAACTTTAGTGATACAATTTTGGTTAATAATAAATGCGTTGTTCATTTTACGGATAACTTGAAAATATATTTCAGGTAGGAAATCAATCATGTAAACCTATTTACTAGAACTATATGGGCTGATTTTTCAATCATCTGATAACTTGATTCGAAGAATAATTTTGAAATTTTGACAGTTATTTCATACAAAAACTGTCAAACGTCAATTTTATTCCTCGAATTAAAGTTATCTGGCGATGGAACAATCAGCCCTTAGTTCAATTTCACAATTCAATTGAGCAATTTACTTCAAAGTGTAGCCGCTAGAGCTAGAATGTTTTTATGGGAACTTAAAACGCCATCACTTTAGAACTTGCAAGGTTGTCTTTACCGTCACTCTCGGCAACAGCTTAGGTGCTAACGGCCCAAAAATAGACTGTTAGGCCGACAAAGTAAATTGTCTATGGCGAAAAGAGATGAGAATTTTATCGAGGTTAGTGTTGGGGCAGTATTTTAGCTAAAAGACAGGAATTTCAAAGACATTTCAGTTGTTAAAATGGCATTGGGTATCATCATCTGCCTAGCCTTTTCCCAAGTATGAAGTTATCCACTTAATTTTGTAGCGTGAGTCCAAACCTATCAATTTATTTTTGTGCAGTACCGCCAATCCGCCATGGGCAAGTGGTGGTGGTCAATACTCATGCCTTCTCCGAATGAGAAGAGTCCTGCAGTGGGACAAATCGGCTGGTATTAATACCTGCCTATTGCCTTTTTCTTCATGTGGCTTTTACGATTAGAAATGACTGAAATACCAAATCACTGCAAATAACTATGTACCTAATGATAGATTATTTTTTGCCTAAAACTAAGGTGTCCCTTTTTCGTTTTAGTTTAGTGTTTATCAGTGGAAACTTGTAAAAGACAACGTCAACGCCGGCTGCCGCTGAAAACCGTCGCTGGGGCTCTGTCTCGTATAGGGTCTTAGCATTATGCTGAGCGATGGCCGTTTTGCGTGAATGTGACGCATGTTTACCCACAACTTGTTATTTTTTTTTGTGTTTTTGTTCTTTTTATGCGTCATGTTTGCCGCAAATAAATGTATTTTCGTTTTTTCTTTCTAAGCCCTTTAATTTCATCTTTTTTTAAGAACAATGTATGTATCACAATAAAAAGAAATAAAATGGCGACTTCATTTTGTAACGAGTTCAAAATCTAACTGAATTTGCACTATTTTCCACTATCGGCTTTTACGATTAAAAATGACTGAACTACCAAGTCATTGCAAATAACTAAGTATGTAATGATAGATTGGAACCAAAGTGATTTTTTGCCAAAATAAAAAAGAAAGATAGAAAAATCTATGGTTCATCCAATTTTTTCCTCGCTAACACTAAACTGCGATAGGCCGGTCACTCCAACCAGTTTCATTAAATAACCCTGCATCAGCCGGCGGTTTATTTACAAAAAGAGGCCTATAATTCGGCACTCGGGGTGTCCGGGGCTCGTCAAATGTAGGGTTATTAAATAATGACCCGCTGCCGATCACAGGGTGAGCAGAATGTGCTTTTGTAATCATTGAAGATGTTTATATGATAGAGTTGCGGTTTTGTATGGCAAGGGGGGACTAAATTGAATTTGTTTCATGAATGGAGCTTTTATGGACGTGTTTTATAATTGTATATCGTGTGTTGGGCTCTTAGAGTTCAATTAAAGCCTTGAAATAACATCTTCTTCGTGGAGTTTCTTGTCTAGGGGCTCATGTGATTCACCTCACGATTTCTCGCCATCTACTCCGATGATGAGTGAACTTTACACCCAGTTCCTCATACCTCTAATACTGGTGACCCCGACGTGATGAACAAGAAATTTCACGAGAACGAAGTCACGGGCAGAAGCTAGTCTGCCAATAAAAAATGTCACACACACACACATACAAAATCTGCGTCACCGACAGAGATAGCGCTCAGATAGTGTAATTAAATTAACTGACTGATCACCTGTCCCCCTTTGTCGCAACACGTGTGACAAGGACGGACGTATGCACCTTGCTCTGCCGAGAATTGGAGGGTTAATTTAAAGGAGGCGATTAAATACTAAGGTGATGTTTTAAATGTTTTATGAAGAAGTTAAGAGGTTTTATTTGAAAAACTAATTCAGATGTTAGAAACGCGTAAAGATTGCAAAGGATTTTATGAAGGATATATGATAATAGAGCCTGGCCTATCCATAAAACCATAACTTTCAATGATAACAAAGAAATAATAAAGATAACTTTGGAAATGCGAAGTACGAGAAAGTTATCACATCTGCCGAGTTATTGTAACTTAAAATAAAATTACGACATATAAGCCCAAAAATGTAAACAAATATGAATTTATGGAAAAATAACTTTAATTCCTACACAATAAACTTCAGGTTACGCTACAACTTCAAACATTTTTATAACTTTTTCAATAGTGCTAGTCACTCTGAAATCAACTTGATAACCAGTCTTAACAAGGAATATTACCCAGTAACTGGGTTGTGGAGGTTAGATACCTAGGCAGTCGCTCCATGTAAAATACTGGTGTTCAGCTGCATCCGGTTAGACTGGAAGCTGAGCCCAACATAGTTGGGGAAAGGCTAGGCAGATGATGACTAGGTATTGACACTATTTACATCTCACTTCAAGCTCACTTCACCAAAGATTTTTTCAGATTTTTAGGTAGACTGTCAGGGATGAAAATACCGTTTTTCGCTCACCATTAAATGTGCTTAGAAAAAGCTTGCTGCTTTCTGCAAAAACACAGATTGCTCACGTGACTGTTACCAAGCAGTATACTTTCCTATGGTTTTAAGCAATGCAACTCTTCCTCTCTTTTGTTAACGCATATTCTTAATGCGTAATCAGTCTCTAATGTTCCCACTGCTGGGACACAGGCCTCTTCACTTCGAGAGGGCGTGAGCTGTAATCTATCACGCGGGCCCAGTGCGGGTTGGTAGATGTCACATGTCATCGAATTTTTGGTTCTAAGACATGCCGGTTTCCTCACGATGTTTTCCTTCACCGTTTTGAGAGCAGTGGTTATGAAATGATTTACACAAAGTAAAGCTGGGCCCACTCCCTCCTACCGAGAGGAGGCCTGTGTGCCAGCAGTGGGATGATTATAGGCTGATTATGCTAAAGCTGGGTTCGAACCTACGACCTTCTACTCTTAAAAGACCGCCGATACCACTGGGCCACCACTGCTCTATTGCTATATGCTGATTTACCTACTTAAAAATAGAACGAATCACCGCTAAACATAATTAAGTGACCATAAACTAAAGGAATTCCAATTTGAAATTGCAATGCCAAATTAACTATGCGCAGTTAAGCCCTGAAAATAGCCCAAGTAGTCACCTTGAGGAATAACTGAAGCAAAGGCGTTATGGCTACAGCCAAGTGCCACGAATTAACTATGGTGACGCGTCATGACATTCTATTTAACACTACTTGTTTCATGGTGTTTATTTTTGGAGTCGGAACTATGTTTACAGAAGTTAAGAATTAATGTATAAAATTTCTGCTGTAATAAAAACCAAACTGTAACAGTTCGTCATTGAATCATTGAAAATGTATTTGTGTAATGGCAGCTCTTAGTTCCTAATTTAAACTTATGTCAGTTTTAATCGTCTGGCGTATTAATTTCAGTGTTCATATTTTTAACACCTTCGAGTTCAATTGTTTTTTCCTTTTTGGCAATTTTTGGCAAATTGGCAACCCATTTTCCAGCATAGCGAAAATCGAATTATTGACTACCCATTGATTTCCAATTTAATAAAGCGTCATTCACAATAATCAATTAGTCAGCGATTTCGTTTTGAAACTAGCATTATTTGTGTAAAAGCTTACTGTGTGCGCCCTTCGATGCCGAGTGCCTTTTGAGCTTATTTTTTACATATTTTTTTCATAATAGGGGTAATATAAACGTGTCGGGACCGACACCTTGGCGGACCCCACAAGCCGTGGCATAATTTGTGGGATAATAAAATATAATAATTCTTTGGGCCCGACTGTTAGTGTCGACGGAGTGAGATGATTCGATGACGTTTTTTGTGTTGTCTATGATTGTGGAACGAGTTGTATTTATGTTTTAATTTGAAGTGTGTTGTGACGGAAATGGAACGTGGTGAGATTTGAATTAAGAATGTGAAGGGTTGTAAGGAGTTTTTTTATAAAACATAGGCGCAATTCTGTTCTATAAATGATGAAGATTTTGAATGAAGAACAAAACAACCTTTTGTATATAGATTTTTTTTTATTAGGTAGATACAGGCTGTTTCCGTTTTAATTCAAACTGGAAATCTAGAGCCAAGTAGATCATTCTGATTCATCAATATAAACAAAAGTTACAGGATGTTCTGTGTTTATCCGGTTACTATACAGCGTGTCTTGAAGCTCATCACGCTTGAGCTCCAACTCATCACGGTCTAAAAGCTATATCTATTCAGTACGTACATAATTACAAGTACATACATAACATTAGTAGGTACAATCGTAAATATAGCAATCAGTAGTAGTTTAGATTGCATCGCTGTAATAACTTTAATGTTACAATATATACTAACATTTGTATTATGTACAGTATCTGGCTATTTACCACGGTAAATCTGCACATTATCATTATTTTGACCTTGTAGGGTAGGTAGTTTTGAGTACAATCACTATAGTTCTGCGTACTTACCTAGTTAATTACTCATTTGCCGTTTGAAGATCCGACCAACGAATCGTTTTACGCAAAACAAAAATAGAATTTTTACGGAATTTCACTGGTACAGTTGTACCTACTTGGTTGGTTAAGTAGACAACAGACATGCGCTCTACAATCTATGATGTAAACGTCAGATTGGTAATGAGATATTTTGTGCAGAGATTTTCCAACTTTATTTCTCATAATTAATTATTCTATGAATTACTTCGCACTAACGGTCATTTCTCTACCATCGTTAGACCCTGCTGCAAGTTACTTGATCACGGAACGCATCTAATAATAAAAACATAGTTTTTATCCTTTAATAAATTATGATCCAACGTGATTTCCTCTTAATAAAAACCCTTAATTCCATCCTTAGAGAGAGACACTTCCATATCCCCATAATTATACTATATCTTTATGATACGCATTGACGTAACTCTCTAATAATCATACAGGCATTACCCAAGTCTTATAATGTCCCGTAGTGAACAGGGGATGTGTAAAAAAATATTATTTCCGTTCATAGACAAGAAATGACTTCCTCAATCAAGCGCTCAGTGCAGCCAATGACAAATGACCATTTGTTACATGTTAATCTCGTAACATATGGAGCATAGACTATTCCCGCCTTTTCTACTTCGAATTTCGTTTTTTTTTCGCCTGTTAATCGTAGTGATGTCTTCTTTTGTGGCAGCAACAATAGATTTTTTGCAAAGTCCGTGTAAATTAGTGTGTAGGTATGGAGTTTTTCAAAAAGGTTCGCTCCGTTGAATGATGTTTGATACTTTGGGGGTCTTTAAGAGCTCATTGATTTGTTCTGTTGCTGCATTAAGCGGTTAATTCTCATAAATAGCGTTCGTTATTAGTGAATGGGCGTTAATTTAAAATGCATTTGGGGTAAATTAGATTATAAGGGGCTGTGAGTGTTGTAAGTGTGAACATTTCAGAATATTTCTATTGTTGCGGTATTTTTGCACCGTGCCTTTTATAAATAAGTATCTTTCATGCTTACAGATTGATCTCTTAGATTGATTGAACATTCTAACCATCAACTTAGTTATTATCTCTTAGGGAAACATTATTGGTACTACACACCACCTAGATATATTATGAATAAAACAATAAAAAACCGAACCTATTGTAATGTTACACAAAAATTTCACAACCAACCATCCTTCGCGGATTCATCAATACCAGAGACAAATTAAAAAAACAAAAACCTCACGCACACTAATGACAGAGCGCGGGCGCGTTCGGTTCAGAGATCATTCAATTACAACTCGCCGCTCTGTAATCATAACACAATCATCTATTTCGGCATAACACTTGGTGTTTGTCGATAGCCGACATCTTTATCGATAACGATCGATAAATTGATATTGCATTGTTGATTTCGTGTGTGTGACTTCGATACTGGTATTGCGTCATGAAAAACTTGTTATACGTGGTTTGGCATAAAAAAATGCAAAGAATGTTCAGCAACGTTTTTGTAATTAAGCCATTGCATAGCTTCTATCGCGGGCCTTGAGCATGGGGACCGAATCCAGAAATTCCGTAACGAAAAAAACCTAACACCCAAAAAGAAAGACGGTCCAAAAACAAATGACGGTTAATAATTATAATTGCATAAGTTGATAAAAAATGCTATGCAATAGCTTTACCGCGGCAGTCTCCGAGTGCCACACGTCTTTTTTTTTCGATAACCTATAAAGAAACTACATACTGGTCGTATTCTAGAACGCAGCTCAGTATCTCGTATTGAGTGGAGATTTGAAGGGTATACAAGATGGAGACAACAATATGACAATACATTAAAATTTGTATATCTAACAGAAGTTCCTAGTCTGCATTCAAAAATTTAACCAAATATATCCAATAGTTTAGTCACTATAGCCAGTCAAAATTTGGCAAATCCCATAGTCGGCCCATCACTACTTACTAGTTTTAAAAAAAAATCACGTTTACAATTTCAATGTTAGATTTTATTTGATAGTTTCAAAATACTCCAATATATTGCCAGGGTTTACATTTATTATCGTATTGTGTTCTCCACGTTGTATACCTATCTATACTTACGTATTGTATGAAATCCGTCTGTTTTTAATTGAGTAATAAAAAGGGCATTTATCTGGAAAAGAGGTGCCCATTAGGTAGGTACTCTTATATCTTTTCTGTGGACTCACAACTGTAATTTTTGAGCCTCTTAATTAAAACGCTGCGTACAAAAATATAATGAAGAAGTAATTTAATTAAGAAATAAAATGTTGAAGTTATGCTTGTGAATCATAATTTTAATATTTTATTTTTAATGGTAGGTACAACCTTGTGACCCTAGTATACCTAAATAAGATGATTTTAAAAATACTATAAGCATTTACATTGTTAGAAAATTAAAAATATTATACGTACGTGTTATATTTGCATATAAAAGATTAAAATCTTATAAAACCGCAATTATATTTTATTTTTGAGAGAACAATTAAATAATTAAATCAATGGCTAAATAACTTTAAAGGCGTTGAAATAATAGTGTCACAATAAATTAATTAGTTAATTAATTAATTTTAAGTAATATCTAGCCAATCTTGCTATTTTTTTAAACTGGAAAATTTTATTTAGTCACAATCGGACATAATCCGGAAAAAGGCACTGTTGACAGTCAAAATTTACAAAAAATAAAAAAAAAGAATTGATGCTAGTCGCCCCTTCCAAAAGGCAGTTTCGTATGGAGAAGAATGGGCAAGAAACTCCACCGTTAATCTTTTAAGAGATAATGTTAAATTATAAATTATTTTTTTTTGTAAAAGTGTGTTTAGAATAAGTTAGATTATAATACACGTAAAAGATAAGTCCTCTTCTCCACATATCTTTCTATTGCTGTGCACGACAGGGTCCATGGTAGTGGAATGCTATATAGAATTGAGTATTGAGATCCAAACTGCCAGTGCTTATGGAATGGCCGTTCAAAATCACATAGGTAGAGATGATTCTACAGGTTTTCATTTGTTACAGCCTATACTCGTATATGTATGCCTACCTACTTGTTATAGGAAGCAGAGTATGAAAAGAAGCCTTAAAGAAGACTCTGTAAGTCATCGATTGAGATCGATGACTTACAGAGTCACTGAAAAATCGATTTAACAAATGACAGTGGCCTCCAAAAGTTAGTTGTCATTTTTCCACTTCAGCTGTGATGCCACATTACGAGTATGATTTAAAATTAAAACAGCTGAAGTGGAAAAAACTCAACTAGCTTTTGGAGGCCACTGTCATTTGTTAAATCAATTTTACAGTAAGAAACATTTAACATAATTATCTACCACACAAGAATACAAACAAATCACTACATTGGAATTATTTGTATAAGTATATACACTATAATTCCACATTGAATAATGATCTCAAGCATCATGAAATGTCAATAAGCACATACAATGTTGTCTATGGTAAATGACATGACATTTGACATGTAATAACTACCTAACTACAGATATACGTATATTTCGTTGTTTACCCAGAACGAAGGCACACAAGTATTTTACAATCATCAAATACGTATTAACTGGAATAGGCTTTGCTCATTGCTAATGACATTTCAATCAAAAACGAATAAATAAAACATTATTTAACCAAGGCGGCTTTATTATTTTTGATTTGTGTGTATCTGTTGAAAAAAAGCATTTGCTAAATGGTACAATTACCATTTAGCAAATGCTTTTTTTGCGAAAATTCTAAAATTTTCTTTTTCTTTTCCAAAGAAAAGAAAAAGAAAATTTTAGAATTTTCGCACGTTTTAACGTATTATTTTGAAGCTTTTTTTTTATGTGTCGCAGGATCAACTTATCCACGGTTTTCAAATCGATCCCTTTCCTTTTTATTTAGGGAATAACCTAAAGTAGAGCTGTTTATCTAATATTCATCCCCAAATATGGATATGAAAAATTAAATACATAGAATCGCTACGCAAAATTGTATGAAAGAAAACTGACTCAGTTTTCATTTCAGAACTGCGTATTGCAAGTGTTGTACCCCCGTACAAATATAAGATACCTCTTTACACTACTGCAGTAAGGCTATAACAGAGTAATAAAGAGCAAATTAGGCCATTCCTATGTCTTTAGAAGATGTTTCAAAACTGCGTGTTATTAGCATGGCTTGGTAGCTATAGCTGAAATGATTAAGAACATTGTTTCAAACGACCTCGTTTCAAAATTGCGTATTGTAAGCAAAGACTGGTCGTAGTTGTCATAGAAGCAAAAGACATAGTACACACATACCTAAACTCACACCTTTTTTCCCATGGGGGTAGGCAGACACTACAGAAAGCCACGTGCATACTAACATAATCCTTTTGCTTCGTTTACGTCCACACATTTGGTCATAAACGCCGCAGCAAAAGACATATTGCATAGAACTAATCAGCATGACTAGTGGCTGACTGGTCACGCCCAATAGCACCTCAATGACTTCTAATTAGTGCAATTAATACACATATAAACAATACATTACTTGTTGCCACAGACCATCTATTCGAGTCCGGGTGGTGTAATAGTGTGGCTTGCCAAAATAGATCTAGGTACATTTAGTTTATTTGCAGACACGATTTATGTTTAATTTAGTTAAATATAGTTTGGTATGTCGTAATTAGCGTTTGTTGAATTATCTTAATTAATGAGGGGGAGAGATGAGTGATTTATCAATCCTCAAGTAATGGTCGTTAAGATGAGAGAGTTTTGAGTTTTTTTTTGTTTTTTGACATTACAGAATACCTAATTGTCGGTCTTATATAACGCGACTGTAACTTTTTGGCATACTTAACACATACAAACGTTTTGAATTCCATCAAGTCAGAGAATATTACAATTTTTTTTTTTTTAAATGACTGGGATTGAATATCTTTTAGGCATAAACCAATCAATGGACTCTGTCTGAAATATAAGATTTTTGTGTTTTATTTATTTATAAACCAAGTGTTATTGGAATCCATTGACATTATCCCAGAATATGAACAATTTTTACTTTAGGGTCAACTGAAATAACCAAAAAAAGGACTAGCTTCATACATATTCATCGAGGTGTTTGTATTTTTATATGAAAAAGGAAAAAAAAGATTGAGTGGATATTTTACCCCTTGGTAGAATGCCAATGATTTCAATTTCTTACAGTTTAGGTCCTACTTAAAAACTGTTCATAGATATGTGGCGTATCTACCTTGGTATAGCCAACATTACAAAGTGCTGCCAGAATTTTGTGATCAATAAATGAACTTGAACTAGGTTCAAAGGCATGTAAATTAATCCTGGCATAATTATTACCGTTCGGACTCATATAACAATTCCAATTTTACCCTTCACGGCATCAGCATCGCTTCGCATCTTCCCAACCAGGTTGGGGTCGGCTTCTGTCTAGCCAGATGCAGCTAATAGGTGACTGCCTATCTGACCTCCACAACCAAGTTATTGGGTAATACGACACTATCGAATACATCTACTTAAAAAAAAAGAAATATGCACTCCAATGTGAGTGCTTGTGCTCATAATAATATAAAATAAAAAGTAATGTTCATCTTGTCCTCTCCTTGTCTTATTGGATTTCAAAGATATGAGTATTGAGGGATTTATTTTATTGCCACTCAAATTAAAAGCAACATCTTTACTGTCATGCCGCCAAGGCGAGCTCATACTAAATAACAGAGCTTGTTAAGTTTAGCATAACTTTTTCCCATTCAATAGATTACTGTCAAAGTTTAAGTTGGTCAACGAAATTAAAATGTAGATACTTGAAAGATAAAGTACTTATTACTTACCTCCACTGTCAGGGTTATTGGCCTCGAATGTCTTGCTCGTCATGTGGAACAGCGCATCGAGAGGAGTGTGTGGTGCTGCGGAGCCCTGCTGAGGCGCTCGTCGGGGCTCCGAGCAGCAATCCGAAGCTGATGAAGATCTTTCAGAGGCAGAGTCACAGCATTCCGCTGGTGCCATGTCCCTCGGCCGCAGCAGCCCCAAAGCCGCCAGCCTCCACCGCTCACCGTCCAGCAACGCAGCACCAGCCAGCCGCTGCAGCCGCTGCAACCGCTCGAACCCCGAAGCATCCCACGGACGCACTATACGCGGCGGAGTGCGCGGACTATGCGACAAAATGTCCAAAATCGAAAAACTCTTCACACCATCTCCTCGCCTCTCCTCCGCCGGCTCCGAAGCCATCTTCAAGCGCTTCAGCGGCCTAAAGTAATCGTGGGGTGAAGGAGATCGCGACGGCGCCGGTGACGGCCGACCAACACTGATATCGTCCTCAGAACAGCTGTGTCCCGACATCGACTCCTCCTCCATTTTCAGTTCACAGATCCATCACACAACAGTCACAAAATATTTCGGAACGTTCAGTTGATAGTGTTTATCTCACAAAACATCAAGCTAACACGAGATACGGCTGACGGCTCGACGCGCCTCGGTCAACTGACGTGGCGGGTGACAGCCCTGGCTCGGGCGGTGAACAGGGGCGTGGCCCATTAGGCTTCGGCCAATAGGAGCGGGGTATTTTATTGCGGGTGTGCTGCGATTGGTTGGGCCGGGCTGGTGAGGCGCGCCGGAGTGTCACACTTGCCTCTCCAATAAAACTTTTTAATCCGGACCTGGATTGGGGGGCGAGATTCGTGGTGTGATTAATTTAGGTGTGCGCGGGTGGACGCGGCGCCTGGCGGGGGGTGGCGGGTTGAGGAGGGGGGGACGCCGGTTGGTTAATTACCGGGATGAAGACGCGAGTCTAACTACTCGCTCCATTATTTAGCGTCGATAAGGCCGACGTTTGTCACTGGAGAAATTGCCACTTTCCTTCATTTATAGTTCATCGGTTAATTGTCTAAACGCGGCGTCCGCCATGCCGCCAACAGTCGTTGGACCTGCAAACTGCTTATTGGAGGGAATTTTACAGGTGTTCCATTAAATTGCTGTTTGATTTTCCTTGTGATGTTTCTACCGGTCTGGTATTAACTTCGACTTGACACTATAATTGTCTTGACAATTAAAGCCATTGAAGTGTGATTATGAGATATTGGTTTTTTATTTTCTACTGTTCTGCGGCTCTACCATTAGGTAGAGACTAGCTAGAGTTCGAAATTACAGTCTATAGTCATTAAAAATTAAAACTTTCTGCAGCTTGTCATTATTCTTTTCCCTTTAAATGTTTATCTATATAAATGTAGTAATTTCAGAGTAAGTGTTAGTGTATTTCTCTGAAAACAGTTACAATTCTTTTTTTTTTAAGGTACGAAAGTTCTAAGCTTAGATCAGATGCATCAGATGAGTTCCTACCTAGTTCTTCAATGTTTTGGCTTTTGAATAGGTACTTAGATATAAAAAAATGCTTGTCATGAAAATTCGGCTGTACCTACAACCAATATTTAAAAAGAAAGAAAGACATCTTTTTTTTTATTTGGCACTCCCACAGGAAATACAAACAATAAAAAAGAACCAATCTAACAAAATCATGAAAACAATAAAAAAAAAACTTTTAAGTTAAGTTAAGGATGTAGTAAGTTTTAAATATTAAAACTAACTACCTACATCCTTAAATAGTGAAAACAAAAAAAGGAAGGCCTGTACGTCCTGAGTAGGTAGGTATATTTAAGTATGTAACTTAGTCTTAAAATAAAAACCTCGGTATTTAACTCCTTCATCATCTTCAATAAATAATAAAGCCCAAATACAATTATTTCTACCTTCCCAAAAAATACTTGCACTTAAAATTCAAATTCACCGTCGCACCGTTATTAAAGCCGCCATTTTGTATGTTTACTTTCCTCGCTACGTCACGCTCTGCGGCTTTTGGGGCGAGTGATGTGGAAAAATTAATCTAATTTGACATTGAGTTTAGTTTTAATGGGGGCACTGACTGGCACTCATTCAGCCTTGTTTTGATAGGGTGGGGTAAGTGTGATGTTGCCTTTAGAGTTTAGAATTCACTGTTTTTTTTTTGTTGTAGGTAGGTATTTCAAAAGGGAACAATGTATTCCCATTAATAATTTAAATGTAGTGTTGAGTGTGTTTCCCAAAACGTAACTGAAGTTTATTTTTTATATATCAATTGTTATTTCATAAACCAATAATACTCCAAAAACTGCATTAAATATAGCTTCTAAGTATTAAACTTTTTCGGTACCTTAACACTTTAAGAGACGTTTCTGGTGTATAATAAAATATATTAGGTATACTTAAAAAATATTTGGTTAAACAGTCGTTAATCATCACTTAACTTAAAGCAACGTTTATAAGTAAACCC
Source organism: Apamea crenata (assembly GCA_949629185.1). Taxonomy (NCBI): domain Eukaryota; kingdom Metazoa; phylum Arthropoda; class Insecta; order Lepidoptera; family Noctuidae; genus Apamea; species Apamea crenata. The sequence continues at coordinate 6,039,406 of OX451375.1, forward strand.
CTCTAAGAGCTGATTTTTCAATCGACATATAATTTTTATTCGTGTAATAAAATTGACGTCTGACAGATTTTGTATGGATAAAATTATCTGGCATTGAAAAAATCAGCCCTAGGTGTCATTGTGTACCTAATAAAATAACGCTTAATCAGTCATTTAAAAAATTCCTAAGTAGGTAGGTTAGATATGGATTTAAGAAACGGTTTAGACCTTTATTCAGTTATTATTAAGCTACGTCGGTTGAGCAGTAAAATAGATGCAAAAATTCATTCAATATTTAATTAAGTACATAAGTAAATGTCAGTTCACACAGCAAACCATTCATTCATTTAATTATGAGTTTTAATTTTATGTCTCTGGTTTCATATATTTTTTAACTGTAGCACCTTCCATTATTTTATTCCAAGTACCTACATTATGTCACATTAAAAACCTTTTTAATTTCACTCCACCTGCACACATGCGCAACACGCCATAAATTCAACCATTATTTTAATATCTCAATAAATATAACAAACGAACAAAAAACAATCAATAAAAACAAACATTTCAACAGTTTAATCCATGTCATTAGTTCCGATGTTATTTCCTATAAACGCGCGACCGGAACCGACGCCATATTGTGCGCTTTCCCGCGCGACGATCGACCAATCAGCGTCGATTTCCGCCACCATAGACATAGATATTATTAACGGAGCAATTATTGATAATATTTTTCTATTATTCCATTTATATGATACCGTGACATTATTATTTTATCCATTATTTATAATATTAGTTTCGTTTTAGATTGAATTAGATTTTCGTAATAGATAGGCTTACTATAGAGTTATTACATGGTGTGCCCTTTATGTTTTGTGAGTTAATAAAAATAAGTAGTTTACTAACTTAGTGTACTTACTTTGGTACTTCTATTGACATTTTCACAGTATATATGTATACCTAATCGCTATCATCTGTCTACCGTCATGTAACTTATTACCTAAAACATCAATACTTACAGCAAATAAAAAACATGTCAAAACATATCAGAGGGACAATTCCCATATTTTTAAGAACGTTCGCATTCTTATCTGTGTCAATCTGTCAAAAATACTTCTAATTTACCTACATTTATGACCTTTTGACATTTGTATGTAGCTGAGGTGAGACTGCGACTAGATTTTGTACGTTTTTAATCACGAGAATTGGCGTTCTGTCATCCATCAGAACAATAAAATAATTTTATTCAAGACGCCGCCGCCGTTTACGTAGCGAACGTTTACGTAGTGTGCTGCGTAGCGTGGTAAATGGTACGTCGAGTGTTGCGTAGCGAACTTTGTAGCATGTTGCGTAGCGTGATGCGTAGAATCCAGAGCGTAGCGAGTTTCGTAGCGTGGTTACGTAGTATGCCGCGTAGCAAACCGTAGCATGTTGCGTAGCAAGTTACGTAGCGTGCTGCGTAGCGAACTAAGAAGCAAGTTCCGTGGTGCGTATTGCGTAGTGTGCTGCGTAGTGTACTGTAATATATTTTTGTGCTTTTATGGCAATCTACTATTGAACTACAGCCTTAGCCATGTTGAATTTATTTCAATAGATAAATAATTTTGTTAAGGATTAGTATTAGAATTTTTTTCCTCATTGTCCTACATGGGTCTGCACTGTGAATACTATATTCTATCAAAGCCGCTGTTATGAAGTTAAATTTGGTCATGTAGGAAATTTCGCTAAAACTGACAAATGATGGTAGAACTGTATAGTGCTGATAGTATTTACGGATCAACATTTTTTATAGTATCAGGATTTCATGGTTTACTTGTAATTAATGGAACGTTATTTATTTTTATTTGTTTAATTGCAATCATGAGCATAAATAGAAATGCGTTTCACTTACACAAGATTCAATGCATAACTATAACTTGTATGTGTGGTGCAAACTGTTAATAGGTATAAGTTGGTTATTAATAAGGAAATAAATAAATGCGACTTTCTGCTAATGTATTGATCGATATTTTATTGGTAGTGTTACGAACATATAATTATCGAAACCTTACTATTATGATAGAAGTAGAATTTTTATTTCACTAGAAAAACTCTTTTGAATTTTACGTAACTGTAAGGTATTTATGCTCGCGACTTTACCTATCTATACAAATAATAAAAGTTCGTTTGTTTGAACGCGCTTATCTCTGGAACTACAAGTCGGATTTGAACAAAAAATCAGTAAATAAGGGAGGCTTAACATCACGCTAGGATCCTTAGGAGACGAGCAAAAAAAAAATTGTCAGAAGGAACGCAAGCGAAAACGATGGTAGGCGATGCGACGGGGTGGATCGGGGGAACTTCTTCTCCCCAGCGTAAGCACCAGGAAGTGGTGAAGGTCGGGCGATTTGGGGGACTGTCTTTTGTAATTTTGACGTTCGAAAAGTGCTGATTCTCAGCCTAGTTTGAATAAACGACTTTTGATTTTGAAACAAGAAAAATCACGCGGACGGAGTCGCGGGTGGAAGCTGGTAGATAATATAATTCACATCCAATGTAAACAAAGCCTCCATCTATGTACCTACTCAGCATCTAAATAACAGGACATCCTGCCGGCTAAGCTGATCTTATACAAAACAATTTCTCCGCTGTCTCCCGCCCACTTCCTTGCAATGGCGCGAACTGCCACTGTTACTCGTCGTAACGTCCACAAATTGCATCCGCCGAGGTACTGGCCGCTTTTTACTTCCATCTCCTGAATGGTTATCATTAGAAACTCTTTGGAAGTTATTAAATAGCTTTTAGAGGAATTTGTTTATGTTGCGTTTGGTTGAAAAGGAAAATCAAACACATGCAATAAGACTAGAGATTAGGATACAGCATTGACACCATTTTGGGGGTATGAGGAACAGAGTGTAACGTTCACTCATCCTCCATAGAAAAAGGAGGATCCTCCAACCAAACGGGTGTTATGTCTGGCAGGCAACTGCCCGACGATTGATGTCGGGAAGTTTGTATGTATGCTAATTGCGCGGTAAACTCTGCTTGCGAGATGCAGGATTTGCGTGACGTCGTTGATTCTTACAACCAGGCTCAAGCAAATAGGTGGTTCGTTTAGATGCCAATGTATACCTTTTATAATATATCCTAGCCACATTCAAGAACAACACCTTAATAAATCCAAATCTGTTATAATGCGGAAACAAAACCTTTTATCCTGTTAAAGTCTATATTGAGGACAAAAGGCTTGAGATTGAGCTGCTCCAATAAATTTACACAGTGAATCAAGTTTTATTTTTTTGCCAACAATACTTTTTTCTATATGGCATTTTAAATATATAATGACATGAATAATATTATTTTAATTATTGTGAATGTGAAGACTGAGGATTTTCAAACTCAGTTGTCTAAATTATGCCATCACTACTGCTCTCAAAACGGTGAAGAAAAACATTGTGAGGAAACTGGCATGTCCTAGAACTAAAAAAAAATCAAGGACATGTGACATACTGACTACCAACCCGCACTGAGCCTGCCTGGTGGGTTAGGACCCATTTCCTCTCACCTAAGGGAGGTCTGAGCCCCAGCAGTGGGAACATTAAAGGTTGATTATACTTATGCTTTTGTTGTGATTTTTAAAGCACGTTTCCGGAACACAATATCTCGATGCCTTGGGTACACGTCAGGGATTTCATAAAATATCTACTGGGAAAAATAATACCTTCTAGAATAAATGCGAAAGAAAGCAAAACTAGAAATAAATTAAAATCCCAAAGTAATCAGTAAATATTTTCTGGTCACGTGCAAGGGCAATGTACCGGACTGAAATCAGAGCAAAAAAAGATTTTTAAAAAGTTCTCATTCAGATTATGTACGATTCGTCAACGTTTACGTATTTATAGCATTTTTAAGCAAGATATTTGAATGTTAGATGCCAGAGTTATCTAATGAAATGTTGGGCAATTTCAGAATTAGAGACGAGGCTTATTTTCAGCAAAAATAAGTATGATGATATTTAATAATTCATCATCATCTGCCTAGCTTTTTCCCAGCTATGTTGGGGTTGGCTTCCAATCTGACCGGATGCAGCTGAGTACCAATATATTATATGGAGCGACTGCCTATCTGACCTCGACAACCCAGCTACTGGGTAATACGATACCCCTTGGTAAGACTGATGGTTATCAGATTTACGGACTTCGTTGTAAAGATGGTCACCCATCCACGGACCGACCGCGGCAAGCGTAACTTAACCTGATCGATCGAGCCATGCGGCTGTTATTACTTACCCACAAGCCCCTCAAGATACCAAGATATTGTATAATTAAGGAACCTTATTGTTGTACGGTTCTTATGTAAAACTGCATGACATAGGTACGAAAGGGTTTTAATTTTATATTTTAAATTGTTTCTTTTTTACATTGTTCTCACTTATAGAAGCAATAATAATAATGTACCCAGGATTTTGTAATAAAATCTTGATTTAAAAGAGTGTCCTTGGAGTTTCCTGCCCGTTCTTCTCAATAGAGATAGGTACGTTTTTGAATGGGCAACTAGCTTCAATTTTCTGACTAACTGACCGACTATTTAATTTTGACAATTCAAAAGTCCCTGTAAATGGTTTAATTGAAATAAATGACTTAAGTTTGAGTTTGAGTTGAGTTTGAAAGGTTACATATAAAAATGACCATTTCACATCCTAACTGGATGGCGATTTAGTCACCGGCAACATAATTGCGTAACACACTTTCAATCACAATCTGAATCATTTTGCTAATCCATTGCTTCATATGTTCTAAAAATATACCTGCTCAACAATGTAAATAACGCAATGAATGTTGTTGAACTGTCAAAATGACCGCCATTGCTACTCTTAGTTGTTACGCAATTACCCCGCTGGATCCGTCAAGAGGGTGTTATTTGAGAATCGGATATGAGTTTCGTAGCGAAAGTTGTTAATTATGACGGGTAGAATTACCAACTACCTTGACGGATGCAGAGAAACGATTCTTTCCTTCAAAGTACTTAAATTGGATGTAAAGTTTCTACTAAGGTATTCATTGTTTTAATAAAACAAACTATCTGAGTCATCAGTGTACACACGGCTACACATCAAGCTATTAATAACCCGTATAAGCTGACTTCTGATTGTACGATAAACCTGAGAAGAGAGAGAGAGGTCAGATATAACTGAAAATGTATAGCTTGATGTGTAGCCGTGTGTACAAGAGTTTTTTATGGCAATCATTAGGCAATGGGCTACTGCCTCTCCAATGAACGTATTTCAGCCGTTACGATAAGGACAACTCATTGATCATCATCATCTACCTACCCCTTTTCCAACTATGTTGAGGTCGACCTCCAGTCTAACCGGATGCAGCTGAATACCAGTATTTTACATGGAGTGACTGCCTTTCTGACCTCCACAACCCAGTTACTGCGTAATACGATACCCCTTAGTAAGACTGGTGGTCAGACTTTTGGACAATTCGTTGGTGTGGCCCATTAATTGTTCAACCAGCAAGAAAAATGAAAACACGGAAGCACAAACCTCAAAAAAAACTTTAATACGAAAGCGCCAAAAAGAGCATCTGCGGTCGCCATTTATATTCCAAATAACAAAACCTAGCAATTATAAAGAACCCCCAATTTTAATAAATGACATCTCCATCGCTACCCGGCCCCGCAGTCATGACCGACAAACTTTTATATGCATATAATGGTGGCACTGCTAGCCAAGGGAAGACGTCAAAAAACTGTCAAATTCAGCACATTTTACGTTAGTTCTCTTTTTCGCCGCACGCATTTATAAGTTGGTCCGTTCATAATATAGGTGGCGAACTATTTGGTTCAAATTGATAACGGAAGCTAACCCTGGCCGCATTATACGTTGTATGTCATTAGGGGTCTCTAGTACCCGTAGGCACGGCATTTGGGTTCACGGTGACGTGGATGCGTTAGATCCTATGGGGACTTTAGGGTAAGTGTTTGATAAACGCTTGTATAGATACGAAAACTATTGGAAATTGCAGTATTTTTTAAATGTAGCTTATTAGGAAAGTTTTATTACCTTTACCTGTTGTTATCTTGAGCATTCCCTTGAAATACTGACACCCTCCAGAAATTAACTTTCACTTCTGTTTTAACGACCTTCAAAAGAAGTCAAAGTGGTAGTCTAAAGGCCAATTCTCATAAGTTAAAATGGTCAAAATCTAGTCGCAGTCTCATCTCGGCGATAAACAAATGTCAAAAATTTGTCAAAATAGTAGGGAAATTAGAGGTTATTTGACAGATTGAGACTGAGTCAGACTGTTCGAAGGTTCTTAAAATTATGAAAATTGCTCTCTGTTTTTTTTTTCTTCTGAAAGGTTATAGTTAAATGTGAAACAAGAATATCTATATATACCTATCTAATACTGTTATAAGTAGATACTTATAAGACTTCTCAAAAACCAGAAATTAAATATCCTCTTTCAGCTCTACCTGAATTCCGGTAAAGTTCCGATTCTACCCGAAAAAAACTCTCTTGTATTCTGTATTTGAACCATTATGTTCAGTTTCAGTTTTTTATATATCTATGGTTTCGAAACCATAGAAATATAAAAAAAACTTCTTTCTTATATCGATGGTCGAAACAGCCTGTCCTAAACGGGAACACACCAAAACAGTCGGTAATTTCGGGTGCGGTCATTATGACACATCTTAATTTAGTTTCAACACATAAATTGTAATAAGTAGACATGGGTCCAATGCGGGTGGCCTTAAGACGAACGGACATTAGCGTACAATAGAAAATGATGATCGACTTGGTTGAAAACGAACGATATTGGAAGATTTCTAACTAATTAGGACTAATATCAATAAATTATCTTTGAAAAAATACATTTAAATAATGTTTTGTCGCCGAATTTTTATTTCTATATTAGTCTATGATCTCTGAAAATCCCTAATTAATTACCGTTTTGCATTGTCAGTTCAAATTGCGTTTCGAATCACGATAAAGTGGATTCGATTATGACATATTCGATTTGCAAAGAAAATTATAAATCAACTATGAAACTGTGTGGGTGGGGGATTAGAAAATAAGTGATAACTTACTAGATGTTGAGCTCTCTCTTAATAATAAAGATACCTACTTATATGATAAATGGAAAACTTTACAGCGCAATTATTATTTCTACGTTGATTTGATTGAACTGTCAACCTTTCAAAAGTGGTGTCTATGGCGACACTTTTTTTCTAAATATGAAAGCAACGGAAACAAACAGCCCTAGGGGTGTATTACGATGATCGTCCCTATTTCCAAATCGGTCCAATTTCGTCATTACACGTCTATATTTGTTCGACTCATAACGCGATGTGTGGCCAGTAATCGATTATCATAAGTGCTGGCTGGTGGAACAGGAAATAAATGTGTTTTTTGTGCGTTTGAAATTGGAAGGCTATTGTTTTTTTTTTATTCGGAAAGTGTGATGTTTGACAGGAAGATGAATAAATTCAGCTGAGTTTTATAATGAGTTTTTTATATATCTGAAAATGTTACCACTTATGAAAGTGTTAATATAGGATTTTACATAATACATACATAATCAGCATATACTATTCCCACTGCTGGGACACAGGCCTCCTCTCTGTGAGACAGAGTGGGCCGTAATCTACCACGCGGGCCCAGTGCGGGTTGGTAGATGTCACATGTCTTCGAATTTTTGGTTCTAGGACATGCCGGTTTCCTCACGATGTTTTCCTTGATGATTTCCGTGATTAAATAAATTACACAAAGTAAAGCGCCTGTCTGGGTCGGAACCCACGACCTACAACTCGTAACTCGGGTCTGTTACCACTGGGCCATCACAGCTCTCTTTATATTAAACGTCAAAAATGTATGGTTAAACAATCACTAATGACGTCTTAACTTTAAACAATGTTTATAAATAAAAAGGACAGTTAATACCTCACATACCTTCAGACATTTAAGTTTCTAAAACGGTTACAAAATCCCATTCCATCCATTACCATGCCTACTAAATCGAAGTAAACACAGCATGAAATACATTGATATCGAAACAGACGGTAGCTCGAGTAGATACAGGCGAATTACAGGGAATTGCATTCAATCGGGTGTTTGTACTGAACTGATTGCTTTTACTGTTGCGAGGTAGTAGAGACTGCAAGTTTCCATCCTTAATTCGTGATAAAAACCTTTTTGTTTTGTCTGGTACTGGCAGTCTAGGTTTTCAATGTGGAATGGAATACAGGCAGTAAACGGTTTAAGAAGTTTCATTTTTAAAAAAGGAATCTAAAGTGAGTTGCGCATAAATACTTATTTTGAGTATGGAATTAGAACTCAAACGAATCCAAAATGGCCGAAGTAATAATTTACCTTCAGTCCATTTACAACAGCGACTTTATAATAACGAGTATAAAGATCACAATGATTTTGACAGAGTTGTCAATGGCAGCAACCCCCTTATTAGAATGAGAATAAAGATCACTGTGGATTTGGACAGTGATGCAAAAATCAGAGGTAAAATAACTGTGAACGGAAAATACTCCAAGCTTGCTGCTTCAGCTTGCCTATCTTTAACAATTTATCTGTCCATTTTCAGAGAGTTCTTACATATCCAAGAAGACTCAATCAATCTGCCGTCTTTTCCCATCAAGTTGGTGTCAGCTTCAAGTCTTAACGGATGCAGCTGACCAAATTATTTTACATGGAGCGACTGCCTACATTTTACAGGAATCCACTGGATGCGGGAAGCACAGAACCGGTCGAAGTGGAGGTGCTTAGTGGAGGCGTATGTCCAGTAGTGGACGTCTTTGATGATGACTGCCTATCTGACCTCCACAACCCAGTTATTAGGGGAACGCGTCTTGGTAAGACTGGCGGTCAAACTTTTAGGCTTCTGACTACCCGTAACGACTGTCAAAGATCTGCGAATGACAGCCGGGACGGCTTAACGTGCTTTCCGAGACACGGAGGGGTCTTAGTATGTAATGGTTGGTCACCCATCCAGAAACCGACAGTGGCCAGCGTAGCTTAACCGGCGATCGACCCGTGTGGCTGTAATTATTTAGCCGCGAGCCCTTCTAGCTGCCTATCCAAGAAAAACTAGTTTATTCCAGTGCCTGTGTCCAAACATCAACTGGTACATCTACCTCACTTAGTTGTTAGGCAAACTCGTAAACCATTTACGTATTGAATTGTAAGCAATGAAGATTAAATTTAGATTATTTTGCCTATTTCAGGCTGCCTGCAATGAGGTTGATGAGTGAAGGTACGTACAGTTTAGATCAACATTAAAATTAGTGCGAGTACCTACCTAACTGCCTTTGCTGAGCCTTTTCCCAACTATGTTGCGATCGGCTTCCAGTCTAACCTGCACCCTAATTGCGTAACACACAATCAATCTCAATCTGAATAATTTTGAAGGATATTGCTAATAATCCATTGCTTCATATGTTCAAAAAATGTGTCATGTGTCTGCTCAACAACGTAAATAACGCAATGAATGTTGTTGAACTGTCTAAATGAAACCGATTCCGATTGATTGTGTGTTACGCAATTAGGGTGCGGATGTTGCTGAAAACCAGTATTTTACATAGAGCGACTGCCTATCTGACCTCCACAACCCAGTTACTTCGTAACACGAGACCCCTTCGTAAGACTGGTGTCAGAATTTCGCGCTTCTGATGACCCGTAACTACTATCAAAGATCCAGGAATGACAGCCGGGACCAACGGCTTGACATCTTTCATCTTTTTTTTTTTTTTTTATTATTGACAATGGGCTCACTCTTGACCTCAATCCAGCCCAGAGGCAGGGATGAGATCTACGGTGGAACGAGCTTGCCCAGAAGAAGCCTATTCACTCTCGCCCTGAAGAGATTAGGGTTGTATGAACTCGGGAATGCAGACGCAGGCAGACAATTCCACTCCTTTGCTGTGCACATAAGAAAAGATGATGAGAAGCGCTTAGTGCGTATGTATGTTTCATCATCAGTTTTCCGAGGCATGGAGGCCTGTGTGGCTGTCATTACTTAGCCACGAGTCCCCGTAGTAACCTCGAGTACCTACCTAACTATAAGTAATTAATTGTTAAAGAGGTGAAGGGAGGTATTCTGAATACCATATTGGCAAGGGTTGATTGCCCGGTTGTGAGGCACTGGAATACTGGGTTCTGGTGGTGCCCTGTTTAACATTAAATAGCGCAACTGCTTTGATAATAATAATTAATAAATAAATAAATAGTAATTTTACTAACATTTATGAGTATTAGTATTATTAACAGTTATAAGTATTATTTACGTTACGTACGTTACGTTGGAACTCATTGCGATCTCAGAAGCATTGACCTTTGTCATAAATTGACAAAACATTTGACAACGATTAACAAATTCGTTTTCTTGATGAAAAAAAATTCCTCTCCCAACTGTGAGGTGTGCGAGTTGTGGAGGACATGCATCACTTGTTGATGGAATGTGTTTGCTTTGAGGCTGATAGGAGTAACTTGTTCGGGGCTTTGAAGTTGAACAAGAACAATATAGGTACATTCCACCAAATACTATCTGAGCCGAGCTCTGAAGATGCGAGAAAGTTATTCGACTTTATGGGCCTGATATATTAATCTCATTAAGTTTGATGTGCATCCTCTATTAGATTACGATGGGACTGACATACGCTGTGCGTCATAAAAGTCCCTAAAATTTAAAGAATAAAAAAAAAAGTATTATTTACTTTTTTAGCAATGTATGGAATGTGAATGTTCTTCCATAACCATCATCTGTCTAGCCTTTTCCCAACTATGTTGGGGTCGGCTTCCAGTCTAACCGGATGCAGCTGAGTACCAGTATTTTACATGGAGTGACTGCCTATCTGACCTCCACAACCCAGTTACTGGGTATTGCGAATTACGATACTCCTTGGTAAGACTGGTTGTCAAATTTTCAGGCTTCTGACGACCCTGAATGTTATTCCATAATAAATTGAAATAATAATATGTACTAACACTAGTTTGTAAGTTGTTTATGTCCTTACTAACAATATTGGATTGTACTGATCTGACAAATAAATGATAATAATAATTAAATAAAATGAAATCTGCCCAGCATTTTCTCAACTATGTTGGGGTAAGCTTCCAATCTAATCGGATGCAGTAGAGTTCTTACATCTCCAAGAAGACTCAATAAAACTGCCTAGTCTTTTCACCGACAAATCCTTTATTGCCGAGAAACACGGCATTGAATATATCCAAATCATGTTCACCAGACCCTGCCATCATCCATTTCGATGCCAAGAATGGTGATTTAGGGAACATTTTCCGGCTTGCCTAGGTGCCTAGCAGTGCTGGCCCAGTGGCATCAACGGCACGGACTTACGAGTCGGTCGTAGGTTCGAGCCCGGACAGGCGTTTTCATCATCATCACCAGCCCATAGCAGTCCACTGCTGGACATAGGCCTCTCCTGTTGCACCCCATTCAGCTCATCGCAGGATGGGTAGCAGCTGAATGAGAGTAGCCGAAAATCGAGGCGTTTCACTTTGTTTATAATTATTTCACTGCTCTCGAGACAGTGAATGAAAACCTCGTAAAGAAAGAAAGAAAGAAAGAAAGAAAGAAAGAAAGAAAGAAAGAAAGAAAGAAAGAAAGAAAGAAAATATATTTATTTAGCACAGACTAAAAAACACACAATATATCAGAAGGAAACCGGCGTGTCCTAGAACCAAAAATTCGAACACATGTGACATCCACCAGCCCTTACTGAGCCCGCGTGGTGGATTACGCTCCCTCTCACAGAGAGGAGGCCTGTGTCCCAGCAGTGAGAACATTACAGGCTGATTGTGCTTATGCTGATGTTCACTAGATAACTGCCATCGTCAATTTGGTTGCCAATAATGATGATTTACGGGAATATTTTCTCGCTAGCCTATGTCCCTAAAAAAAGGCATATTTGCTGTGCAAAAGACTGTTGACTAAAATCAAATCAAAATATTTCACATAAACCTACGAGTACATGGGCACTTATGAAACGTTAGAAGAGAGGTGCACGGTTCCAATTGGTCGTTTCCTATGGACAAGAGCCGGCAAGAAACTCCATGGTTACCGTTTAAAAAATAATTGGCTTTTACAAAGTTTTCAAATTGGTATGGAAGGACAGTGTAGGCCTGTCAACAAGATGGTCTATAGATCTACAGTCTACAAGGCCTACAACTACGTGTAGGTACCCTCTAGTAGTAGTAGTAAGTACTAATTTAACTGCCTGATTATGTAGGTAATTGACCGATCATTTTAGTGATCTAGATACATAAAGACATTTACGATGGGAATGAAGAAAACAAATAAGAACATAGAAAAAGCGTGACATTTCTGAACTTTCTTGACCATCCAATAAGAAATATTTCATGCAATTAACGTTGAATCAAGCGGAACAACAACTTTTTGTATAGTTTTTAGCACTTTTTCCTTATTTATGGACAGAAAGAAATAGTGCTCTATTCCTAAACGATTTACTTTTTCATCTGGCTCAATTGGCGGTGAATTTAATTCAAGATTCATCTTGTACAGTTGCACGTCCATGATAACTATTTAACTTTTACAGCACCTTTTTTAGCGGAAGGGAGTGTCAGACTTTTACTGACTAAAACCCACCCGTGTTCCTTCCTTAGCCCTTTCTGTTCCAGGGCAGCGGTTAACCTTTCGGAAAATCCCACCGCCCCGGCAGGCTTCGGCCCTGTGGGGCCCCGTCCTCTGCTGACATCTCTTTGAGGCGCGCGTGGAACACAACGCGCACCACCTTTCATCATGATCATCAGCCTAGAGCAGTCCACTGCTGGACATAGGCCTCTCCTATTGCACGCCACTCAACTCGATTTTCGGCAACTCTCATCCAGCTGCTACCAGCCATCCTGCGAAGATCGTCGCTCCACCTAGCCTGAGGGTGTCCCACCTTACGTTTACCGATTCGCGGTCTCCACTCAAGAACACGTCTACACCAACGGTCATTGGTTCTACGGCTAATATGGCGGTCCATTGCCACTTCAGCTTGCACACCACCTTACAGCACCTTTATTTCGTAGCTTTAAGGGTGGTTTGGAGCAGTGCAGTGGTGGCACGGTGGAAACGTACGCGTCTTACGAGTCGGTACCTAGGTTCGAACCCTGACAGACGCTTTACTATGCGTAAATTTATTTCATCACTGCTACTCTTAAAACGGTGAAGGAAAACATCGTGAGTAAACATATTCTAGAACCAAAATTCGAAGACATGTGACATCTATACACCCCCGCACTGGGCCGGCGTGGTGGATTACGGCCCTCTCACTGAGAGTGAATATGTCCCAGCAGTGGGAATAGATTTGAGGACATATTTCATCACCTTATAGGTGGATACGTATTGCCCGAACACTTTCTTTTTTTAGTAAACTGTCATCAATACTCAGTAACACAATAATCAGATCGATCGTCAATCCTCGTCAAAGTCCGTCAATGGTCGGGCGAGGTCGTGTGACATCGGGTGACATCGGCGTTGACGCGTCAAGCCGCGCGACAAAGCGACGGAGCCGCGGCGACATGGCTAATCATTTGTATTGTTGTTCTGCAGATGTTCGGGGCATGTAGGGTGACACTGTTTGTCGGAGGATAGAAGTTTTTCGATTTAATTAGGATACTGCAGCAAAAACCCCGAGCCCCAAGATACAAAACAACTGTCTAGTTTTAGGATCGCGGGCAAATAATACTTTGTAAATGCTGTAGCACACTTTGTAAAGGTAACATTTTACCTATAGGTAATATTTTAAGCTACTCATAATCGTCACCTTTGACTTCCTCGTTGGCCTCGTGGTTGCAAGTGCGACTGCTGCGCGTGGGGTCCTGGAATTGATTCCCGGGTCGGACAGTGTTATTGGGTTTACCATTAGGAATTTCTTAGTAACAGTCCGGAGTTTGGAAGTTGGTGGTTTAATGGCCCCATACCTTGGAAAGCACGTAAAGCCGTTGGTCCTGCGCTTGACCGCTCCCCGGTCGTGTCGGATTGCCGTCCCATCAGTCTAAGAGAGTTAAGGAACAGAGAGTGCACCTGTGTTTGCTCAAACACTTGTGCACTATAATATCTCCTACGTACCTGGCTAATTTTCGTTAAGATTGGCCACTGTGACCGAGATCGGTCGGGAGGCTATTATGTTAACCTGTGAACCTGCGTATCTGCGTTATCTGGACAACAAACTATTTTCTATTACTTACTGTTGGGGAACTGGGATTTTACGAGTTGAGTGAAAGCAGCTCGATTTCATAAGACCCATCCTAATTACACAGAATACTTCCAAAGCAAACACACTTACCACAATCCAACCTCACTCGGTAACTTCAGATAAAAAAAGCCGAATATTGACAAACATTGAACCTATCTTTTCGCTTTATTTGTTGCCAAATTCATATGATTTTTTTGTGCCTTTTTGACCATCAATTATTGGTCAACCAATTATCAGCTCAAATATTGTGGTATGGTTGGGCATCAATCAATCTGCCTAGCGCTAGCCTGTTCCCAACATTGTTTGGGTCGGCTTCCACATTTTTCCACTTCTACATGAAACGACTGCCTATCTGAACTCTATAACCCAGTTAATGGGTAACATGATACCTCTTGGTAAGACTGGTTATGAGACTTTCGGGATTCTGACCACCCGCAACGAGTGTCAAAGTTTTACGAATGTCACGGGCCAACAGCTTACGGTGCTTTCCGAGACACGGAAGTTTATGTTTGTTTAACTAATCGGAGACTTGATCAGGCCATCAGCCGATCGATTCTGTAAAAATCTCACTGTGAAAAGTTAGGTGAACTGAGCTGTTAATAGTGTCAATCCCTAGAATTAGTTGGAATGACAGTTCACTCCGCGCTTACTTCACCTAAGTTTTCACGGTGAGATGGTTACAGAATCGCACTGCAGAAACTGGGCATAAGACTACTATACATTGTAGCTAAGGTGGTCTCCGTTCACTTACGAATAAAATACAAGAAAACTTTTGAAGCAAGGACACAAAATCCGGCCAATAAATCCCGCAAAAGCCACCCAAACTCCTTGCCACCCCACAATAACAATATGTGTCCGTTTAATTACGCGTGACCGATGTACTTCAGTTATTGAGCGTCCCCATTATCCAGCCGTGATAGATAGACTCGTCCGAGACAGGATGAATGCCTAATTGAGACACAATTACATTTATGACGGAGATATTAATGTGTGATCAGGATTTGGAGAATAGTGATGATTGAGCGATGAAGGATCTGTGGTAAGGGGGTGACTTTTTATTAATTCACAAGGCAACTACAACAGAGGGGCAATTCTCGTAATTTTCAGAACGTTCACAGTCTGATCTCAGAGACAATCTGTCTTTTTTTTTTTTTTGGGAAATCATCAAATGACCCCTCCCGCTCTGGGTGGAGCGGAAGGGAGTGTCAGACTCTTACTGACTAAAACCCACCCGTGTTCCTTCCTTAGCCCTTTCTGTTCCAGGGCAGCGGTAACCCTTTCGGACGATCCCGCCGCCCTGGCAGATCCCGCTGCCCTGAATTACGAGAATTGGCCTTCAGGTATCAACCACACTAGGTTCACATTGTAGGTTTCGACCTGATTATCAACCAAAACGTAATCGCACAACATCAGTAACATAACAACAGTAATGATGATAACTACAATATAAAGGTTAGTTCGCAAAATACAGCCGCCCAGTTGCATCTGGCCTCCGACAGGAAATGTGCACGAGAACAAACACGCCAGGAAAAGTATATAATTGACACAAAGTTACATTATTTAGAGTAAACCGTATTTAAAGCGGAACAATGTTAAAAAGGAAGAGTACATACAGTCCACCACCAATATGGCACACACTTGGCAACTTCCAATGCGATTTTTTCGTGAAATAACGAATTCAACGTTGAAATACGACACATTACATAAACCTATAGGTTCGAAAAAGCTATGTTCGTAACAACATAAAATTTCATTAAAAAATAAAGGAGTAAATCGCTTTTGCATAAAGACGAGTGTATACATACTTTTGCTCCTGACTGTACATCTCTTTTGAATCTCTTTTGAAAGCAGTGGCATAAGAATCGAAGATGTCAATTCTGTAGTTTTACCAGTGTCAGTAACCATTATGATAGTCTGTATTATAAGAGTAATGAGTGCAAAAAGACTAGAATTACGACTAACGAAATATGAGAATTGACCGAATTCCCGAATAAGCTTGTGACATAAATACTTACTACTTTCGTAAACGCTACTTAGTAACAATATAGTCAAATATTTTCTTGAGAAACTTAATGTGTAGCTGCAGACCTGCGGGGCGTCGTCATCATCATCAGTCAATAGCAGTGTACTGAAGTCTACTGCCTCTCCGAACCAGTTTCTAGCATATGATCATTACAGTCCATCCTGCATACGTACTGGTATAGGTCTCCACGGATTCGTCTTAAAAAAAAAAAAAAAATATTTTAAGTATATTTTAGGATATTATTGATTAGGATAACACACGTATTTTAGGATAACACGCGTGACCCTTGGGCAGAACCGTCTGTAACGGAGTTTGAGTGTCAACTGGCTCAGAAAGATCACGTCACCAGCGAAGAACCAGAGAAGTAGATAAGAACCGCCAGCACCGACGAGGCGCTGATCCAGCATTAACCCATACAGGTTTAGGGTATAACAGTACGATGACCACTTTTATCTCTATTCTAAGAAGAATAAACCGATCTCTTTGTCTTTATCTTTCCTCCATTTCTGACTCCATGCCGTAAAAATATTTTTTATGTCTTATTTTGTACCTCACTGTTAGGCAAAGGCCTCCCCTTTTTCTTCCCAAACCAGCGTCCTCTCCGATCTCTGGCACGTTAGCCCCTCAAACGTTATCAGATCATCACATCACCTTCGCCGTGGTCTACCTCGACGGCGACGTCCATAGAAATGTAGAAATCTTAATCCAAAATGTTGTCTTTCATTTCTTCTGTTCGCACGTTGGTTATGTACGAAAAAGACCACACACAGCTTTAGAAACGGTAGTAAGACCACAAGAAAATGTGTCATCAGCATAACTGCCACTAAATCTGAACATAAAGCATTAGAGACAATATAATAATAAATAAAGATGGCCGCCCTCCGACGCAGCTGATTATGCGCAACTGTGACATTATCACTCGCTACAAAACAGGCATTAATGAAGGTGATAAAATTATGAGACAATGGGATTGTAATTGCTTATATGTGAACAACTTTACCTGTGACAAACAATAAATGAGTTTGAATTTGAAGGTCGTGGGACTCCGCGACCATGGTTATCTCGGAAGAGACTAGGAACTTTCTCATTCAAAGAACTGAAGTACCTAACTGTAAAAGCTGTCTTGTTCAGTGAGTCTGCAGTAATCTGAAGACGTGTCGCGGCCATGCTCCTTAACTTTAGAGGTTATGTAACCATCTGTGAAACATAAGTGTCTAATATGATTAAACCGCAAAACACAGGAGATACTGAAAGATAACGCTCTGTAACGTAATGTTAGTCTGTCTCTGCGTATATCATATTCGCAAAGTTCGAAGGCTTTCTACGCGTTCTAGAACGAGGAGCATGGCCAGTTCTATGTAATCTCTAATCGACGAAGACAAATTATGAGATTTCTTTGTTTCATAATGACATGGATACATACCTTAGAAATCTTTCTTCAATCTGTCATTTTGTTTTTCCGTTTCTACGGTATTCGTAGTACGCATGCTAGATGAAATACGTTCGACCTTATTAGCGTCCACGACAGGACCTCTATCACCAGCTACTATATCATCATCATCATCATCCACAGTCTGACTTCACCCACTGCTGAGCATAGGGCTCCCTTCTCTTGTACCATTCTCCACGTTCCCGTACGCTACTATATACGGTTGATAATTTAATTTTTAGTCTAGCGGACCTCCCAAAAATCCTCTAGGTAATCCGCCACTGGAGACCACACGGCAGTCCCAAGGACTATGAATAACTAATTTTATAGCAGATGTAAGGATGTTAATGTCTCATTATATTCATAGGCAGTCCTCAGTAGTTATGAGCTGACGATGAAATTAAAACATGGAGGGCATCTACTGGTAATGTAATGGCATTCTTTGGTGTTGGAAAGCGTGTCATATGCGCTACAAATCTGCAAAATCGCAATGACGAAGGACCGTAGCTTGAGCCATTTCTGTATCTGTATTAATTAGATATAATAATAATAAAATATGTATTTATTGAAATAAAGGAAATCATACTTAATTAATAATTAAGCCTTTATTTCTTCCATATCTCCCATAGTATATAATATGCCACTTTCCATAATATAAATGTTAATACGTGGTATAATAGTTTGCTTACATCTAGTTGTTAGTATTATTAGTTTGACATTTTTAGATTTGGTTTTGAGATATGGACCCCATCATGGGTGAAAGCCTCCTCTAGCATTTTTCATTTAGTTCGATCTTTTCCTATTTCCTTCCATTCTTTGCTTGCTATTTGGGTGATATCGTCTATCCATCGTTTATCAGGTCTACCAACTTTCCTCTTTCCTTCCGGTCCTTTCAATTTTGTGGTTTTTATGGTCCATTTATTGTCTGTTAGACGGGCAACATGCCATTAGATATATTTATAGACAAAAACTTGAGGCCTAGACAAAGTGACGTACAATCAGCAAATACGAATATGGATGGAACTGACATAAGCTACCGAAAAGCTAATGTCAATCCTGTTGAAAGCCGTTGTAGAAATACTAAACGCTTTTAATGAGATTACCACTTGTCTTGTCCTCTTGTTACCCATCCACTAACCAGTTGGCTTTTGTTTACTTTCTTGGTTGACAATGGGTACAAAAGTAGCCATCCGTTGAATTTCCAAAATTAATCAAAATTTCTTTGTCATATCATGACAAACAACAACAACAATGTTTTCGAGAACATGGTCTTAAATATAATGTGCCGAAAAGTCAGTTCATGGTTTTTGAGGCCGGCTCTAAATGCCCTATAGCAGTACCTCCCATCAAACTATACGGGGTTCCCTTGGTCAGAGTGGACCATTTCAAATACTTGGGGCATGTAGTAACATCCGGTCTCAGAGATGATGCTGATATCGAGAGGGAGAGGAGGGCCTTGGCTGTAAGAGGTAACATGATAGCTCGCAGGTTTGCGCGTTGTTCAGGGTCGGTCAAGCAGACCCTTTTCAGGGCTTATTGTACCTCTCTGTACGCGTGCAGCCTGTGGGTAAATCACACTCAAGAAGCATACGAAGCCCTCCGCATCCAATATAACAACGCATTCAGAGCGCTGATGGGGCTGCCGCGACATTGTAGTGCTTCGGGCATGTTCGCCGTCGCTAGCGTCGATTGCTTCTATGCAACGATGCGTAAGCGAAGCGCGTCCCTGGTACGCAGAGTTCGCGGCAGCTCCAACAGCGTGCTGGTGATGATAGCGGCAGGCTCGACTGTCCGTATATTAGACGCTGCAGTGACTTGCACGTCACCTACAGTCGCCGGCTGTCAAAATGAAATGTTTTGTGTGGTTATTGTTTTTGTGTTGTACCTATTGTAATGTTATATATAATGTAATAAGTGTGTTCTAGTGTAAGGTTTGTGCTATTTATTATTTAATTTCTGTGTATTAATTATTATTTCTGTGTATATTTTATTATTGTATCTAATAATGAGTCCTTGTTACTTGAACAATAAATGAATTATTATTATTATTATATATCCGTCTCTACAGTTGCCTACATGCTTGACTCAGTTTCTGTATCCTGTCTGCTTCATTATAATATATTCGGTGTTAATATTTGATACTACTTTTATATCAGCTCAGCCTGGGAGAGGCCCAGTCCATTGCTGGACATGGGCCTCTCCCAGGCTGCGCCACAACCACCCTTTCCTCCGCCTTCCGCATCCAATCTGTCCTAGCCACCTTCTTTAGGTCGTCCGTCCAACTAGCTGCTACTATTTATTTATTTATCACATGAAATGTTTCCTTTGCCATTACAGATAAATCTAATGCGACAAAGTAACTTAAAAATATATTTAACAATACCTTACATGCTACATACTACGTGGCCCTTGTGAACTCACCCAGTGTACCGGTGAATAAGTCTATGGCATCCGCCACCGTGTTGAGAGTGCGCAGCGCACGAGTCACCGGTGCGCGCTCCAGCAGGTTAGTGCGCGCACTCGGCACCAGCAGCAGCTGCGGCCTGCGCCGCTGCGCCACGTACTACTTTTATATATTAGGTATACTCCAACCTTTATATCCCATTTTATTTATAATAATAATAATCTCTTTATTTCAAAATACGATTCCATAAAAACAAAAGGTACCAAGATTAGTAACATAAAAACTTAAAAATTAGTAGACATTACCAATATTTAAAGGAGCATGAAGCTGACTTAAGCACCAGATGAAAGGACAACAAGGACTTATTATCATAGTGTGTAAATTGGAAACATGGCGTCCAAATCAAAATATTATTTGCATGACGTGTCCAACAGCCCATTGCAAAAAATCCAACGTGTTTTTATGATCCATCCACTGCAGCTTACACGCATTTTTCAAAGGTGCACGCTAATTTTCACAAGGGAACATGAAAACGGGGCAAAGAGGCGCAAACATCTTTATCCTAAAGTCAACAACTCCATTTTGTATACCAATATCAAAGTGGACCACCTTTTAGCGCCTCCGTATTTAGTCACAGAATCCTTTTTGCTGGATTACAAACTTATTTTTGGGAGATGGCAAAGCTTGTGTACATTTTGGCCCATCTTGGCAATGTTTCAACATCCATTGGTGCTTTACTAACCGGTTTGTCCGCACCATTGTATACAAACACAGCAATGGATGCTGAAGTGTACCCGATTTTGATGTTTCACAAGGAGCTTTCAGAGTTCATTTTCGCGTAATCGACGGCAAAGTAAAGATTGTCGGCACGGTCATCTGTCATCGACGGATGTCACATTATAGTCTCGTTTTTGGACCACAAAAGATTCGGGTTCCTTTCTAATCAGTTGTATTATATTATACAACTCTTTCCAGAACTTTTTTCATCAGTTTACTGTCCATTACTGGTTTTGCTTAACATTTGTTTGAGTGTTAAGGAGAAAGCAAGCAATGGATAGGTTTGTGACAGAGTTGTCATAGATATTTGTTGGTGCACTTCAAAATAGACGATCAATAACGCTTTATTCCCGGTTAGAGGTGTAAATTGACATTAAAATGGAGTTTAATCGATGTTCGGTCTATGAGAAAGGTTTTTTTTGTAAGATTTTGGTTCGTTTTGGTAGCACATTGTCAATAGGACCTTTTTGGTTAGTTGAGTATTTATAATATTCTTCGCTTTTCTGGTACAGACGCCAGAACATCATGCTACTACAATCTTTCAAATTTCTTTAATAGATTTCCAACTTTATCGGTAAAGCATTAGGTTCAAGGTTGATTGCGAAAATTTGACAGTTTCGTTTAGCTTGATGTGCTGGCGTCTGTACATTTGTGTTTTATAAAAACACTAGTTTTGTTCGTGAAATTACTTGTTTTCCCGCCCACCCCGTCCCATCGCATCGCATCGCCTGCCCGCGACATTTCTTCGTTTTCGCGTAGCCTTTTTTTTTCGTTTTGCTGCCTCCTAAAGGTTGAAGCGTGATGTTAAATAGCCTATAACCATCCTCAAGAATTGGGCTATAAAATGCAAATCCGACTGGTAGTTCCAGAGATTATCGCGTTCAAACAAACAAACTCTAATATGTATATCTATCTAATATATACAATTCTCTCGTCGCAACTCCTCCGAAACGGCTGGACCGATGTGTATGAAATTTTGTGTGAATATTGGGTAGGTCTGAGAATCGGCCATCATCTATTTTTCATACAAAAAAAGAAAAAATATAAATACATATATTTCCTAGAAATAATGTATATGGCAAAACAACGTTTGCCGGGTCAGCTAGTATAGTATAAACACATTGAATATGGCTACGTTATTCTATAAAGCACATCGAGTAGTTCCTTACCAACTTGTTTGTAGGGCTTTCCTTAGAACTAATTTAGTTAGGTACCCAGAGTGGACACACATTGAAGACCTTATACTTACTGCTAAAAATATTACCACCTTTATTTGGCTATACTAATAATACAGGGTACCTGACACGCAACCTGTTTCATGGTAATAGGTTCAGATTCAGCAGGTACATGATTCTGAAACAGCGTTGAAATTTTTCGTCCATTATTTTAATGTTTGATACATTTTTACCTTGTGTAGGTATTGCACGATTCTATGAAACTGCAGATATTTTGTTGATAACCGGTGAATTATTTCTAAACTACTGACCCCTTTATTCATAAACGTTGTTTAAAGTTAAGCAGTGATTAGCGACTGTTTAACCATACATTTTTGACGTTTAAACGTTGCTTAACTTTAGTCATCGTTTATGAATAAACCCCTGAGTCTCCAGTGGTCTACTTTAGCCCTGGATCGACAGAGCAGCCGATCGATTCTGTAAAAATCTCACCGTGAAAAATTAGGTGAAGTGAGCTTAGAGTGAGCTGTCAATAGTGTAGTATTAGTTCGAATGACAGCTCACTCCACCCTCACTTCACTTAAGTTTTCACGGTGAGTCGATAACAGAATCGCACTGCTGGAAGTCATGGGGAGAGTCCTTTGCCCAGCAGTGCAGTGGGATGATGCGATGAGGTTAACAGTAAATGAGTCGAGAATCATGATGTGCTAAATTCATGGTTACAGTTTGCGCGTCGACGTGCCTGCCTTCCTATATATTTCAGCACAAATCCAAATTAATATGGGAACTCACGATAAGCGGCCTGCATTCCTTTTAAAAGAGCTACAAAATAGGAACAGTGTAGGTATTTGAAAACAAAAAATGTTTTGTAAATTATTCCTACGATCCCTATTAGTAAGGGTTCTCATATCACACTGCTATTCTAATTAAACGCAATAAAATTAACGTTTTTGTTTGGAATGGCAGAGGTATTTTAATATGTAGGTAAGTAACTACCTGGGCGGTGGGCCTTATATCACAAAACTTTACAATTACAATTTACTATTTACAAATTTGTAAATCTTACAAGTGTACCACTAAACTCTAAGCCAATGAAAAATAAAAAGACAGTCTACAGTTTACATATTTGTAATTTCTGCAATATCTTCTACATTTTAACACTTTTGTAGACTTGCAAAGTGTTGTGGTATAGGGCCCTGGTACACATGGCTACACATCAAGATATGCAAAACCAGTATTGGCTGACCGTTCATTGTGAGAAAATATCATACAAAGTGAGGCCAAGACAAACTGGTTTTGTATAGCTTGACGTGTAGCCGTGTGTACCTATAAACTGACTTACATAGACCTAACCGCTTTTTGATAGGTATTGAAAAAATAAGGTTTTAAAAATATTAAATAGCATATCTGTATCTAAAAAAATGCTACTAATAAAATAGATACTACTTACTTCTTATGAAAAATATACTTCTTACGTTCACAAAATACCTGGAACAACACAAGGCATACCCTGTTTTGCTGTGGGGAATCACGGCTGACACTCCTTCTGAAGAACGGAGGGTTATATCGGAGTCTTACCGACTAAAACCCCACTTTTTCAGGCACTACCATGAGTCGGTGGCCTAGGAAATACTCTTAAATACTCTCTTACATTTGCGCGCACCTATAAATAAATAATATACATCATCATCATCTGCCTAACCTTTTCCCAACTATGTTGCGGCTTCCAGTCTAACCGGATGCAGCTGAATACCAGCATTTTACATGGAGCGACTGCCTATCTGAACTCCACAACTGGATAATACGATACCCCTTTGGTAAGACTGGTTGTCTGACTTTCAGGCTTCTGACGACCCATCATAATAAATAATATACACAACCTACAAGAGAAAAGTTGAAAAAAAAATCAGCTAGATTATTATTACATAAAGGAAGACCTCCACTTAAATATCTAGCTAAGTATTTTCCAAATTGATATTTGATAGCCCAAGAATCTATTCAAAACTGCCAAATAATCCCAGCATCCTAATCAAGAGCTATAAACTGATCCGCTTCTGATTCGTACAGCCGAAGGTGGAAGGCCGCCGATTAGTGGGCTCTGTCGCTCCCCTCATTACTGAGAGCCCTAATTGCACCGCCGCGGAGCCTCAAACGTGCCGACCGCTTTCATCTCGCCGACGGCGTGTGGCGCAAAGTGTGGGAGAGAGCGGGTGCGGGCTGATAAGCTGTAGCGGGTAAAGTTCCAGTATATGAAGATGTGCTTACAAATTTTGGGATGTGATGTGATAATCAACCAACTCAGCTTATGCAGTCCACAGCTGGACATAGGCCTCTCCCAGGCTGCGCCACCACACCCTTTCCTCCGCCTTCCGCGTCCAGTCTGTCCCAGCCACTTAATCGGTGTTCTAATAAATGTAGTAATTAAACTATACGTCTAATATTCTACAAGGTGGCAGGGACATCGACGCGCAAACTGATACCATGAATTCAGCACAGGATTCGTCAGAAGCTTTCGTCGGTCATTAAATAAAAAACTGTTGTTTCATAGAAAAGTTCAATACCTACGCGGTCTAAATGTATGGAACAGCAATTTTTTTTTTATCCGGGCGCTGCTGAGTATTTTACATGGAGCGACTGAGTATCTGATCTCCACAACCCAGTTACTGGCAATACCCCTTGGTAAGACTGGTTGTCAGACTTTCGGGCTTCTGACGACCCGTAACGATTGCCGAAGATACACGAATAACAGTCGGGAACAACGGCTTAGCGTGCTTTACGAGTAACGAAGAGGTCTTGGTATGTACAGATGGTCACCCTTCCACGGAATACTCGTGACAAGCGTAGCTTAACCCGAACGATCGATAGTTTTACGAATAAATGTGTTGAAATGTTGCCAAATTAAGTTCGTAATAGGCATCTACTGATTTAACTCTGTGGCAATACAAAGTCGTAAAAATAAATGTTTTCTGTGGTTTCAACTTTTTATACACAACAAAAAGTAAAAGACTACTGAACAGATTAACCCAAATAAGTAAACATCTTCAACCCGGAACCTTTCATGAATTGATTAAAATTAATAATTGGTCAAAATATATCAATAAAGAGTTACCGATAATATACCGATCGCTCGGCAAAAACCAGATTTATTATCAACTCTAGATGTTTTCTAATTAAAATAAAAACCCAATAAATATGTTATTATGTACTTAATTGATATTATTATGGCAATTACTAAAACCATCTAGCTGACACTAATGAACATTGCAAAAAATGTATCATCGTTTGATATTATTAATTTTGTACATCTATATTCATAATGGAAAAAAGTGTTGTAATATTTATAATAATACGCTATCGCTTCCGCTTATGACGCATCGCCACTCTTTTCACACAACGCTCTCCGCCCGAAATTATTCTGCAGCTGGTAAAAGGATACACTTGAAGAAACTTTACAATTGGAACTTTGTAACCTCCACATAAGAGCTGTGTGAATTGCTTTGATGCAAGCGTAAAAGTTTTGTAAAGTTGGTATGACTGTAATTGTTTTTATTCATTTATGGCCCCATAGACTATCTGTAAGGTGGGCTTTATAGCCTGTCTATTAGCAGCCAAGGAGTTATCATCGCCTTAAAGTGGATTTGTACTAATTTTATTATATTCTTAACTTTATTGGCATCGACAATGTTTTTAATAAAAACGGATGCAACGTGATATTAATTAAATTTTAAAAAGCCCTGTGTATAAACTAGCTATAAAATGTCTACTGAGTTAGCAATCAAGATGGCAGTGATAAAAAATGACAGCAAATTGATAGATTGATTGATTGATTAGCGCGAGACCGTTTTGAATAAAATATTACTTAGCTGGTAAAAGCAGTAGCTACTCTTTTAGTTTGTATCCGGCGAGAATTTACGTCGTTTGTTAGATTTGATTCATTTTATTGGTAAACAACATCTTCATTGGGAAATATAACTATGTAGGTAATTAAATAGGAGTCCAGCTCATTTAAATTGCCATTAGTGTCATATTATGTGGTATAAAGAAAGAAAGAAAGAAAAAGTGTTTATTGCGACTCGTACAGAAAGCAGCAGCAGCAGTATGATTCTTAGTTCAATAAATCAACTCAGCCTATCGCAGTACTCTGCTGGATACAGGTCTCCCATGCTACGCCACAACACCCTGTTCTACGCTTTCCGAATCCACCCTGTACCAGCCACCTTTTTCAGGTTGAGAAGCGACTATTCTAACTTATTTAAAATAAACTGGATGGAAAGAACAGGAACTTACACAGTGTACTGTGTAGGGCTATTCAAGCCCTTCGGTACCGGGAGCAATAAAATCAATCAAATTCCTATAAAATATATTAAGTATTTTATATCATAATTCTTTTGCTTGTCAGCCAAATCTCTTCTAAACTTAAATCTTTATGTGTGTCTCGTATTTTATACCAACCACTTTTAACAAACTCGTGGATGTTGCATGTAACCACAAAATGGGCTATACAGTACCATAATACTAAAAGGGATGTGTGGTGTTACGTGAATGGATAGAATAAGCAATGAGTATACAAGAGGGAGTCTGAAAGTGGCACCGGTGACTGAAAAGTTGTGTGCGAAGCGGTTGTCATGGTATGGGTATGTGATACGGAGGAATGAGGAAAATGTCGCGAGGAAAGTTTTGAGTATGAATGTAGATGGCTATAAGAGTAGGGGAAGACCAAAGAAACGATGGATGGACTGTGAGAGTTATGGCTGGAAAGGGGGTGACTACTGAAATGACGATTAATAAAGAAAAATGGAAGAAAAATACATGTTGCGCCGACCCCAAATAAATTGGCATAAGGACACGAGAATAATGATGATTCTGTGTGACTACCTTCAGTATTGTCTCTCCTTTTCCCTTAATCCATCCAAAGGTTGTCTTTAAAAGACTTTTAGCGATAAGATGGCCCATTGTGTCACCCCTTGTAAAATTTCTACATTTATATCTGTAGTTTTTATATTGTGTATACCGCAATCAACTTAAAATGTTCCCACTGCTTGGTCACAGGCCTCCTCTCTGTGAGAGAGGGTGGGCCGTAATTCACCACGCGGGCCCAGTGCGGGTTGGTAGATGGTGTGCCTAATAAAGAATTCTATCTATGTGTACCCTAATTGGCTCTAAAGGACCTATATTAATATAAACTTTCATACCAAATCCTACTATAATGTTATAAACGCGAAAGTTTGTATGGATGGACGGATGTTTGTTACAGTTTCACGCTAAAACGACTGAAGGGATTTTAATGAAATTTGGCACAGAGATAGTTTATAACCAGGATTAACACATAGGCTACTTTTTATCCCGATATTTCCACGGGATCGAAACTTATGCGGGTGAAACCGTGGGGCGCAGTTATTTCAAAATATAACTGCAAAAAATCGACGTAGATATTTACAACATGATCGCATCACATCATTTTAATATAGGCTAAAATTAATTGATTCTAGACTTCTCATCTTTAATAACGATCGTACATTCGATATTTTTTCAAACCAATCTCCATGGAGACCACCTCGACGCTTTTATATTAGGAAATCGTGATATTATGATACCAACATTACGGCAAATGGGTACATGGATTGAGCACTTACCTTCTATGGACGTAGGCGTACCCAGAGAAAGCTATCTGTATGTATGTCTGTTTGTTTGCATCAATTTAACGTATTATGAATGAAAATTAGATGTTTGGTTTACAATTTTGAAGGTTTTTGAGGATATGTTCGATTTAGGCTTGCGTAATGTTTCATTGTGTGTGAAAATCTAGTGAGTCAAAGTCAAATAATTTATTTCAGACCAGCTGCGCCCCGCAGTTTCACCCGCATAAGTTTCGATTCCGTGGGAATATCGGGATAAAAATCATTGTATGTGTTGATCCTGGTTATAAACTATCTGTACGCCAAATTTCATCAAAATCCGTTCAGAAGTTTTGGCGTGAAAGAGTAACACACATCCATCCATCCATACTTAACTTTGGCGTTTATAATATAATAGTCGGATAGGATAGGCACATACTCGTACGAGGCAATTTTGAACGTCAAAAATTAAAGTAAGATTAAATTGATTCTAGTCACCCCTTCCAAAATGTGGTTTTCGTATGGAGAAGAATGGGCAAGAAAATCCATTGTTACTCTTTTAAACTGTTTGACTGTGTGAAAATGGGGAAACCCTGAAAATGGGCGGATGTAGCCTGAAAAATATGTGGATAGTGTAATAACTTTCTTTGTTGACAAATTTGTAACAGCGGGCTAATTGTGTAACACACTAACAATAGCAATATTGCTTTCATTTTGACAGTTCGACCACATTCATTGCGTTATTAACGTTGTTGAGCAGACAAATTTTTCGAACATATGAAGCAATGGATTAGCAATATCCTTCAAAATGATTCAGATTGTAATTGATAGTGTGTTACGCAATTAGGATGCAGATTGTTATTGATATTGATGAGTATTTTTATTACACACCAACCTGAAAAAAAAAGGAAACAAATATGGAACTACATAGGTGGTGTTAACGCTAAACGCTATTTACCTAATAAGAGCTAACCATCATTTGAAAAAATAATCCTTCAAAATCAAAATATTTTATTTCACATAAACCTACATGGGTACTTGTGAAACGTCAGAAGCTAGGTGCACGGTTCCAATTAGTCGTTTCCTACGGAGAAGAGCCGGCAAGAAACTCCACGGTTACTCTTTTAAAAATTGGCTTTTATAATGTTTTCAAAATACAGTAAGTAGGTATGGGAGGACAGCGTTGGCCGTTCAACAAGTACCAGGTACTCAATAAAATAAAAAATGGTCTACAGATCTAAAGTCTACAAGGCCTACAAAGTCCTCAACATACATACCCTCCCTGAAAATACTTATTATGTAGGATGAAAGAAAAGATACAAGTGAAACCACCCACACACCTCACATAATTAGTGCATAATAATGTTCTATTTTAAGCTAAATCAAGTTAGTAACCAGTTTTATGAAGTGTAAAACAGGAGCCAGGGCTAGTATACAGAACAATGAAAGCTTACCAGTGAAACTGTATGTACTTCATTAGAACTTGCTTTATAGTTTCCGCCTACCGGGTGGTATCACGTGGAACTAGAACGCACATTAGAGATCTGGCGTCCAACGTGAATCTTTGTAGATCTATAATGGTTTGATGTTGGTCATTTTCCAGTACTATATTGGACATAGGATTAGTAGAGAATCAATATGTGGTGGGGACTTGTGACTAAGTAATAAAAACAGCCGCACGGGTCTATGCTTGCCGCGGTTGGTCCATGGATTAGTGACCATCTTTACATACCCCGCTAAGCCGTTGGTCCCAGGTGTCATTCGTGGATCTTTACCAGTCGTTGCGGGTCGTCAGAAGCCCGAGGGTCTGACAAACAGTCTTACCAAAGAGTATAGTATTACTATATACCCACACTGGATTGTGCAGGTCAGATAGTCTGGTTAGACTGGGAGCCGACCCCAAAATAGTTGGGAAAATGCTAGGCAGATGATGATTGGCAGTGAATCAATAGCAATGCTTGTAATTCATATCCGTGTCTTCTTCAGTTGCTTCAAGAAAAGTTGTTTTTAGGTACCTATGTACATTATTCAGCAGCTCGAAGATACTTTACAGGTAATTCTTTTATCGGAGAATCCAGCTCAGTTTGTAAGAAAGACCAGTCGTGCTAGTCCTTAAAAATCTCACCATGAAAACTTAGGCTAAGTGTGCAGCGTCAGGTGGGATGACAGCCGATCGATTCTGTAAAAAACTCACCGTGAAAACTTAGTGAAGTGAGCTTAGAGTGAGCTGTCAATAGTGTCAATCCCTAGCATTATTTGGAATGACAGCTCACTCCACGCTCACCTTCACCTAAGTTTTCACGGTGAGATGGTTACATAATCGCACTGCAGTTCACTTCGAGCTCACTTCACCTAAATTTTCACGGTGAGATTTTTACAGAAAAGATCGGCTGTATTAATGTGTATGTGTATAATTAATATATTATACTTATATTATACTCATATTTACTGTGGTGACTTGTAATCACATCCCTTACCAATTACTCTATAACTATGACTATAAACTGGTTACGCTGAAACAATTCTCTAAGCATTTAGCAGTCCATTATGTTTATGACCACCTGTAAAAGCTTCATCCACCAGACATGACTTTTTTATGTCCTTTCCATGTGTTTCCATCGCCTGTTTTATGAACAGTGTTGTGAACTGTAATGGAAAATTACATAAGTTAGAAGAGCTTAAACCCTGCATAAGCCGCAACCGTTAATATTCCCACTGCTGGGACATAAGCCTCCTCTCTGTGGGAGGGAGTGGGTGGGGGAGTGGGAATCCGCCACACTGGCCCAGTGCAGGTTGTCATGCAGGATGTCACATATCAAAAAAAAAATAAAAAAAATGCTTTTCTTAAAATGTTTGATCCTGTGACATGCCGGTGACATTAAGATAAGATAAGATAAGATAATAGTTTATTTGCTCAAACATGAGTACAATACATACAACACAAATTGTCAGCATGCAAGAGATGTTAAAAGTAGGTATAACACAGATCATCACGTTTGCCTTAAAGATTGGCATGCAAATATTAATAAAATTTAAGTATAATGTCACTCAAAATAAATGTCATGTTAATTTAAAAACATAAAAACACACAAAAATTACATTACATTAAAAATATTATAGATAATTAAATTATTAGGTACACATGATCAAAATCTCTCATCAAAAAATTCATTTATATTATAATAGGCTTTATCTGCTAGGAAATTTCTAACTGTCTTTTTGAACGCTACGTCAGTTAACTGCTTCCAGATTTTAGGTAGTTTATTATATATCTTTGGAGCCATGCAAAAGACACTTTTCCGCATAAGTGCTGTTTTATATTGATGTAGGCAAATTTGACTGTTGTCACGTCTATTACGAGGAAATCGATCTGCCATGCGAGAAAAGAGGTGAGGGTTGGATCTTAAGAATATTGCATTTTCTATTATATAAATTGAAGTTAATGTCAAGAGTTTGTATTTTTTAAAATAAGGCTTGCAACTCTGAGTGGTTTCAAGTTTGAACATCGATCTAATGCAACGTTTTTGAGTTTTGAATATCAGTTCCCGGTCCGTTGAGCTGCCCCAAAAGATAATACCGTATCTTAAAATGGACTCCACCAGGCCGTAGTAAGCGGTGAGCAAAGCATCTAGACTAATTACTGCTGTCAGTTTATACAGAGCATATGCTGAGGTACTTATTTTCTTACTGATAATCTCAATATGTGTCTTCCAATTTAATTTATTGTCTATAGTAAGTCCTAAAAATTTTGTTGTATCAACTTCGTCAATATTATTATTATTATAGTTTATGTCAAGATTATTATTTAATGTCAAGGAGCGTTGTCTGAAGTGCATGATTTTAGTCTTATTTAGATTAATCTTTAAATTGTTTTTATTTAACCATTCTATAATAGCAATTAGTGAGTTATTAATGTCAGATTTATATGTGTCACGATCTTTATACTCAATTGTCACTACACTGTCATCGGCAAAGAGGCTCATAGGTTGTTCTGTGGACTTCGGCAAGTTATTAATATATAAAGTAAACAGGGGAGGTCCCAAAACACTTCCCTGTGGGACACCATACATTTCCTCACGATGTTTTCCTTCACCGTTTTGAGAGCAGTGGTGATGAAAATAAATTACACAAAGTAAAGAGCCTGCTTGGGTTCGAACCCACGACCTACAACTCGTCAATCAGGGCCCATACCACTACTGCTCTTACCCTGCCTAAACCTCATCTCTCTTAATTCAACTCTAATTAAAACATCTCATCTCAATGCTTGTCCATAAATACCTAAATAAATAACAAAACTGCATCTAAAGGTATATCACAATCACAATAAATCAAAACGAAAGCCGAGAATTAGAGGTGGCATTACAAACACAGAGGTTTCCCATAGAGGCCATAGACTACGGGCACAATAGCGCCCCTCTAATTGTGCCATAGAGCAGACCACACACCGCTGGATGATGGATGCTGTATTAACACGTACCTTCGATGGGATTCTTATTAATGAGTACGTATTTCATTATTTATTAACTTTATTATCATTCTGGGAGTTATTTAGTGGAAAGAATTTGTAGAAACGAGTTTATTAAATGGTAGGAGTGTGCAGGAGATAAAGTATTGCAAGTTGACAGTTGTATTTTAGATCTTATGTAACATAACATCACACCCTGTTTCTCAGAAGGGGTGGGCACCGGTGTTCCTTTAATACATGCATTTCGCCAATTATGTTTAAGTCCCATGTAATAAGAGCTGAGCGTATTGCCATCAACATCCGCATAAATCCGGACTGCTACTGAGATATTACAGATAAAAAACCCCATTAACACTTTGCTTGATCTGGGAATCGAACCCAGGCCCCCATGCTCAGCAGTTAGCGCTTGCGACCGAGTTACGATTAGATTTAAGATCTGCATACCAATTTACAACAGTTCGATACGCTTACGTGCCGAATCGAACATCAATCAATGTTATCAATAGAGTCTTTCTAAAGGCTGTTCACAAATTCAAAACCCGAAAATTAGTCCGCCATTTTTCAAGGACAAGGGCAATTAGAAATGTCAATGTCAATTAGAAATGTCATTTACCTACTATTCTTCTGATAGTCTTTGACTGTCATTTGCTCAAGGTGTGGCGGAAAAGGGCCTCTTTGTCAGTTAGTAAGTATGTTTTTGTCTTCAAAGCACAGATAGAGGCAATTTTTAAAGAATTTCGAAGCATCACTGTACCTATAGAATAGACTAAAAATATTCACCAGTAGATTTTATTCTGACACAGCTGTTTCTAATTTCTTACCATGTATCGTATGTATATTTTATTTCAATAGCCTGTATTTCGGTAGTTGTACACATTTAATTACTACACGACCAAACCGCAACACAACTTTTTCAAATTAAATATCTCCGACCAATCTCTAGGTGGTCGCTACCGAATCTTACAAAACAGTTACAGCTAAGTAACTATAAAATATTAATAAGTTGAACTTACGAAAGGAAAAATACCACCAACCGCTAATGTTACACAAAACTAAATAGCGTTGTAAAAAAAGCAAATATAAGCGTAAAATGATACCAAAGAATTGATTTCAAAACGATCTAATAGTTAATAGCGAAATTGCTCGCGTATGGCTAAATAACTTAATGTGCTTAGGGACCAAAATATCCACCATCTTGGATGTGTATTAAAACTCCCCCTGTATTTTATTTACCACGTTATTTTTGCACTCAGACTTGCAAAAATCACCCTTACATCTGAAACAGTAAGGTCGATGTAAAGTGCATGTGTTAAAGTTGTAAGTGTACATATAGAGGGGAATGGTAGTTCGTTGTAAAATGGCGGATAGTACCAAAGCGTTCCCATTAAGGCTGTCTATTACGGCAATGATATTATCCACAATTTCGTATCATATCAGTAATAATACATTTATGCGTTACTCTACTATTATATGATGAGCATTTACGGTGTATACATACGTAGGTACAAGTGTCTATGGTTGTGTGTACTTACGTGTGCTTTTTGGTAGTTTTCAGGGTTCCGTATTTTTATGGAATTTTCGTATTTTCGTATGAAAGTGAAAGAAAAACCTTTTATTTATGGAAAATCTTTACTTTTGTAGTAAATGATTGGCCGGACGCAAAAAAATCATGCCATACCTACCACCTACCAACCTAAGTAGATACCATCTTATTCCAGTCAGTCATTTTGAGTTTTTCGTGTTAGGTACTTATTATATTTTCATCACATTGATAAGTGCTAACTAATTAATTGACTAACGTTTAAAAAACGTTCAAATTCAAATCGCAATCTCCTTTTATTCCCAGTAGTTCCACCATCTCAATGACAATCAATGTCAAAAACTTGTCAAAAATGTATGTAAATTGATTGTATTTTTGACAGATTGCGACTGAGATTAGAATGCAAACGGGAATTGCCCCTCAGACCGTTTTTACCATCACCCATACGGAACCCTTAGCCGCCGAGTTCCGAATGTAATGCTTTATTGCCATGTGCACTTAAGTGGTCAAAGATGCCTAATTTAATTAGATGTGTATTAACGTACGAGCTGGGTGGCACGCAGTGCACACCATGGTACCAGGAAATAAGAAACAGACAGAGATATCGTATATTTAGAGTTTTTTGTTGCTCAATTGATAGGAAGTTTTGAACATATTAAAATCCTGACTGACACCAAAGAGAGTGTTCAGTGAGTGGAAAAAAATATGACACCAATACCAACATGACTGCTCTCAAAACGGTGAAGGAAAACATCGTGAGGAAACCGGCATGTCCTAGAACCAAAAAATTGAAGATCTGTGACATCTACCAACCCGCACTGGGCTTGCGTGGTGGATGGCCTACTCCCTCTCATCGAAAGGAGACGTTTGTCCCAACAGTGGGAACATTATAGGCTGATCATGCTTATGGTCTGATATCGTGAAAGTAAAGACTTCACAGTCGCTTGATCAGCTGGATGTTTCTGTGGTACGAGTATGAACAAAGAACAACGCTAACATAAACATACAACAAGCCTAAAGAACCTACCACACAATAACAACCTACTTAATGACCACTAATTACTAATAATAACCACCCTGACGTCATCCACCGTGTCCCGTACCCAATTTGCATTTTTAACGCCAACCGTGCAACTTTTCACAATGTTTAAAATGTTTATCGGCAAGCGTCACTTACGATTAATTTCAATAATCAATGGTCTTGTTTATACCGAGCCAGTCATTAACTGAGTAGGCTAAACGACATGTGGGGGGGAATGGGGGGAGGTAGTTAATTGCCGCTCAGTATTAGCACTAACTGGAAGCGATGTAGATAACGATGAAGAATTGCTTGTCTGTCTGTCCGTGTGATCCTGTGCCAAAGAGTACTGGGGACGGGAAAAATGCATCATGTTGCTTTGTGGTTGTGATTTATGAGTAATACGGCCTTATTGGGGACGAGAACTTATGAATGTGCTGCTGAAAGGTTTGTAGGACTGTGTTTCGAAGCATCGTCGGTTGGTAGTGCACCTATTCGAATAATTTGATGATAGAATCTTTAGTTGCAAAATCAAAAAGTAATTTAATCAAATTAGGCTGAGAATCAGCACTTTTCGCACGTCAAAATTACATAAGACATTCCCCCAAAACGCCCGCTCTTCACCTTCTTCTTCCACTTCTAGTGATTTCGCTGGGAATAAGAAGTGGCGCAACACACTCCCCAACAGCACAGCTGTCTATTCAGGTAGAAAAACTTGCAAGAAAGTATACTTTACTTAACTGTTAATTTGTAAAGTTTTGAAGATTCATAAAATCATTTCTGAAGGTTTTGAATACTAGTTACTGCTATTACAAGGACCTCTGGGTCACCTCTCCAAGTCTGTTAACGAAGATGTAAGCTCGTCCGAAAGTAGTTAATCGGTCTAAACAATTGACAAATTCAATTTTCCGAGTGGGCAAACAAACATCGCGTGTAGGAACAACTGTCAAATCATGTTATCATTCATGCTTAGTTCGGGCTCCAAACTAATCTTACATATGTCCGTAGATACGTAATACGCAGTAGGAGAAGCCCGTAACTTCAGCTCTCGAGATTTCATTCTTCGCAGTAGACCCTGCTTCGGGCTTTGGCTACCTACCACGGTTACTTTAAATAAATTTAATTTAACCCGTCAAGAAGAAATCACAGGTGTTATTAATGCTTCATCTGCTCTATTATCAATTTATCAGATGGATTTATAATCATCTCTAGCAAGACATTTTTTTTATTGTTAAATTATTTTCAATACCAGTTTTTTTTTAATTAGTAGTGTTTTTTTTTATTTAGTGTATTTTAATTTTATGCTTTTGCTGTGCCCTTAGAGGGTCCATATTTTGTACCTAGCTTAAAGCCTTTTGTAACATCTTGACAATGTAGAATTCAATAAATGAATATGACACAATTCACCGTTTTCACTTAATCAAATCTTCACAAAAAAGTTAAAAAAGGACGTCCTGAAAGTTCTGGTATTTTATTAAATCCTCTCAATTCTTCCTCTGTTATACTGAGCCACATCACTAAGAACCAACCATGCATGACCACGTCACTACGCACTCTGATTTATTCCCTCAAGATCGTCGCCAGTCTGCGATTATCCTTACGATAATCACACGTACGACTAATCGCACAGTCGCCATAATTGTTTTATAGTCGTCTGACTAGATCTCGTACAGTTAGGTCCAGATTGGTCTGAATTGGTACAGATTATGGGGTCTGATTAGATAGTGGCTACTGGCTACCGAGTGTGCTTTGAGCTCGTTTTAGTAACTTGGTTGGTACTTAATATGGTAATGTGTCGCTGTTTAAAAGTGGAGCCGACAGCTCTTTAATTGCGTATTTTAATCGAGTCGGAAAGGAGCTTAATTTAGAAATGAAATCGTTGGAGGAACATGCAAGTTGCTTTGGCATTTGCAGATTCATTTTACAGATACGTTGGTATCTATAATTTATTTGGTTTCCTTAAGTGCCTAGTCTTTTCCCAACTATGTTGGGGTCAGCTTCCAGTCTAACCGGATGCAGCTGAATACCCAGTTATTGGGTAATACGATACCCCTTGGTAAGACTGGTTGCCAGAGTTCGTTCTGACGACTCGTAACGACTGACGACGATTTCCCGAAAGTCAAAGTACTTAATTGATCACAATACAGTAATCTTTTCACCACCCCGAGAAAGCCGAATTCATAAAGTCTGTCTATAACTATACTTAGTTGCTTTTGCTAACTTCTGGCCCCGCTGTGCGCGTTTAGACTTTTAGTTTGTTGGGGCGTTATATTATAGCGCGATGTCAGAGCCGACATAACTAACGCTATACGCTTTGTCCACATAACGTGTCATGTTTTGGCGCTATAAGTTTTATTAACTGCCACTATTTGCTACACAAAGTTTAAATAAATCAGCTTGCTGAACCGTCAACGACAACAATTTCAATTCGTGTTAGTAATCGAAGCGTTCAGTCATTAATCCGACCAACATTTTCTATCAGAAAACTCGGGGAAAATTTTGTAGGAAGTCTAGGAAGGATCCGTTTAGTTAGATACGTTCTGTGATGCTCTCTAAGAGCTTCACAGTACCGGGAGGAATAAAATCAAACTACGGCTTATCTCGTTCAGTAATTATTCCTATAAAATATATACTAGGTAGGTACGTATTTTACATCTTAATTTTTTTGCTTGTCAGTGTAATCTGTCGCTTAATATCTTCTAATCTTAAATCTTCATGTTATATCTCGTATATTATACCAATCACTTTTAACTAACTCGTGGAGAAAGAAAGAAAAAAGTTTATTTGGACACAGCTCGTGAAACACAAAATTAATAAAATAACAAATAATGTTTCAGACGACAATAGTGTGTGCCTCACGGCTGCGCCAAAAAGGTTCATTTCAGCATTAATGCCAGACAGATGCTGTCTGGCGCTGGTTTTCTAATGAACCCTTAGGGAAAAGTGACGGGGAGTGGAGTAAGCACGAAATAGGCTATAGTCTCCACACTACCTTACCTTAGCTTTTAAACTAGGGAAATAGGGACATAATAAACTTAAACTAGGTATCTACACTAAACGGTATGAGGAAGCTGTCAGAACCAATTACTAGCCCACTTACATACCGAGAGCACTTTACATATCAGATGTGTTCAATTGAAACGCGCGTTCGAGTCGGTCCTAATTAGTAATTAGAGTAATTAGACGCATCGCCTGCGAGCGGTGACGATTGACACACGAATGAGAACGGTTGAGATAGATTGCAGGAGTTTGGACAGAATGGAGATTTGGTAAGCATTAGAAATTACTTAGGGTGAATTTCACCGAGCTTTTCTAATTACCTATTTTGATAACCTATCCTGAGAATACATTTTGAATTTTTGACAGTTTTTCCATATCCAGATATCTGGCTTTGGTAAAATCAGCCTTTAGTAAGGTAAGGAAGAAGAATTGAAGATGACTTCCTGTCACCATTGAATTAACTCTAAATGGTGACAGGAAGTCATCTTCAATAATGTGGCTAAAGAGCTCTTTCTACTGGTCATTATGTATGTTGCTTCAATTTTATTGTATGCCACGGGCAAGAAACTTGCATCATACTTATAAATGGAGCTTTATGGCACCTCCCAGGTTTGTCTGAACTTTTCAAAGCACATATTCATGTATTACCTTATGTATTCGACTCTCAAGGTTGAATCTGGACAGCTCTTTGTGTTTCTCGGTTACGTATTAAGTATTGTATGGTTGCAGAATCATGTTTCTTTGCATTATAGCAGATGACACTACAAACACTACCTAAACATCCTTCTTATAAGTATATTTTTCTGTGTTTTCAAAGTTTTAAGAAGGTTTTAATGCCAATAAACGAATTATGTTTTTGTATCTTTCTTAACAAGTACCTAGTTATTGAGCTTCATCGGTTTCATTTTAGGTCCACCGCTAGAATCCATTGCCACACTTTGTTTCCATACAAGAACTTTGAGTTTTAACGGTCCGACTGGGCTTTTACGAACAAATATTTTGCTAAACATCGAACTTATAGCAAGTCAAAATGCCCGACTACTGACGCTCGTCCTTACATGAACCTCATTAGCTGAAAATGGCACGATTAATTACACCGGGTGTAGCGACGAGGCGGCGCGGGCGCACCGTGACCGCGCCGTAATTACTGCGGTGACTATACGGTAGTAGTGTGACAGGACATTACTATTTAGCTTGTGAAAGCTTACATGGAACGATGGGTTTGCTTGTGGAGCTTGCATGGAACATCCACTTTTTTTTCGATTTTTTTCTCAGACAGGCTCTTTACTTTTTATATATTATTTCATCACAACTGCTCTCGAAACGGTGAAGGAAAACATCGTGAGGAAACCGGCATGTCCTAGAAACAAAAATTCGAAGACATATTACATGGCAACAACCATGACTGGGCCTGCGTGATGGATTACACCCCACTCCCCCTCACCGAGAGGAGGCCTGTGTCCCAGCAGTGGGAACATTATAGGCTGATTATGGAAGATTTAATTAATTCGAGTGTAAATCATAGTTGTGAAATTCATTACCACGATTACCGATACAACAAAAGAAATGTTAACAAATACTTACATATTAGTAAGTAGCTTAAATTGGAACAAAATATTAGTCTAATCTAAAAGACATTAGTTACATATAAGTAACTGAAAACGGAGCATGGCGTCGCCGATGCAATAAGTACGAACCCACTACCTGAATATTCTTACGATTTAATTGAGTGTAATTAACGTATTAGCAACTTTATACCCAAGAAAAAAATATCCTAATAACCTTCTAATTTATTTAAAATCGGTTAAAAAAACAGCCTTGGCTGCTGACAGGCATTCGATTTGTAGGGTAACCTGGTCTAGGAGTACGCACTTAAGGTTCAAAATATTCTAAAAAAATAAAAATGAAGTCTAGGAAATCAACTAGGCGTTTATTACATCTACAATTTAAACATCTTTCATAAAGTAACATAAAAAAAAACAAAATTACGTTTTATCTCTCAAAATAACAAAAATAATCACAAATGGGAATTGCGTACTCTTACAAGTACTATTGTATAAGAGTACGCGGCTACGACGATAAGAGTACGCGGGTCGTGCATTACTTTTTTTTTACTTGCAGTGGTGGCAAATAAAATTTCCTTGACCCTCATTTACATATTATATTTTCATTTATATATTTGCAACGAATAAGAACAAAAAACACCAACGAAACGAACTTAAAAATAATTGCATGTAAGAGTACGCGCGTACTCTTATAAGGCACATAACTGCGTACTCGTATAACTGCGTACTCGTACACACTCTAGCCAAATCGTAAACGAGCGGAGTTCAACGCCATCTCTTGGCGTTGACCGGAATTACGCTCGCTGCATTCGTTAGGCATCGTCTTTGAAAACTCCACAGTTTACTTCGTTTTTACAAAATAATTGCATTCTAGTCTCAAAAATACTTTCAAAATGGTAAAAACATTTAAGATTTTGAGCAAAAAACTTTAAACTTACGTTATTTCTTTGTTTTCTTCCGGATTTGATTTTTTTTTCGCACAGCAGTTTTTATCACAGTTGACATCAAAATACGACTGAAGTTAGCCGCGCATCGTAAACAACTTCACGGCTTCTGGCGTTGCGTACTCTTATCGGATGCGTACTCCTAGACCAGGTTACCCTAAGTCAGTAGTGGGTAAATGCTTTATTTTGTCACCTAAATAAGTTTAAAGCAAAATAAATTATGAAAACAAGCGCCACGAGATGTTATCCCAACTCCCGATCCAACATGGCGCCCCCAGCAATAATGGTCGTTCGTTTGTTGTTTTAATTTAGCTCTAAATACACGCATGTGTTACTGTCATTCATAAATAGATATTAATTAGGTGGGGACCACTTCTTTTCGTTAGTATTTTGCTTAATTAACTTACTATTAGTAGTGATGCTTTAGTTTCGGGACACGTTCTGGCTATTTTGTGTTTGGATGGTGACTTATTTGGTAGCCATTTTGTTAATTTTGAATTAAGAAGCAAATATGGGGCTAATATTTTATCAACTTTTATTCTACTGAATATTTTGTTATGAGTTCTTATGGCAACAGTTTTAAAATTTAGAGTAGTGAATGGTAAAGAGCACGGCAGAGAGTTGGCACAGTAGTAAGGGCCCCGAATAGGTAACGAGTTATAGATCGTGTGTTCGAACCCAGGCAGGCGCTTTATTTTGTGTAAATTATTTAGTTACTCAGTTTTATTTTTTTTAGTTACTAGTTACTCTCAAAACGGTGAAGGAAAACATCGTGAGGAAACCGGCATGACCTACCTCCTTAGAACCAAAAATGCGAAGACATGTGAGATTACCGAATCTCACTGAACCCTCGTGATAAATTACATCCTCCTCTCGAACAGAGGAGGCCTATACCCCAGTAGTGGGAATATTATAGGCTGAATGTAATGGTGGTCAAGAAGAGATCATAGGTACTTAGTTAGATACTCTACAGCTGGTGTTTGGTGGACTATAGGTAACTGTAAGGGCATATAATAAACAACTTGTCATAATTAAACTGATGTCACAAATGAATGATGGTGTTATGTACTTAGTCATACTTTTATCGTAACTCACTCGTCTATTATCTACCTCTTATCTATGGCCCGAAACATTCCAAACATGGTTTGGCCCGAAACATTCCAAAGGTTGCCCATCCCTGGCTTAGGGATTAGACCCCTGGTGTAAATACCTAGGTAGATATCTTACAATCACCTACTTAGGTAACATAGTCATCACACTCCCCAGTAAAGCAAGAATCAGGTAGGTAAGTACCTATCTACCACAGGTACGTCTCAGGTAGTTATAGGTAATGCGGAAGGGCGTGTCATGCTACTTGACTGTCTCGTTAGCCCATTATGCAAGTAGCTTTACAAAGTTAGCATTAACAAAGTACCTATCTATTGATGACTAAATTATCTGCCATTCAATGTAGAACACGCATGATGATTACCTAGCTATCCAGTTGGACAGCATTCAATGTTGACAAGAAGCGCCACTGGCTTTTTGCCAAACGTCAATTAGTTCGCGTTGCTCCTTCATTCAACATGTCAAGCGAAACTAACAATGTTCGTCTAATTACCTTTGTAGTAGGTACCCTAGGTATTGCGTTGGCAAATTACTTAGCTGGTCGTTTTCCTTCGAATACCATGGATAAGGTTACATGACATGTAATTATAATACGACGAATTATTCGATTAAAATTTTAAGAAACTGATTATTAAAATTTACTGGCAGTCTTAAAAAATATTCTAGTAAAATAATTTATTAGTTCACAATCATTGATAGCGCGCCATCTGTTACTGAGTAGTCAAACTAATGAGAGAAGCATCACTCCGCCATCTAGCGCGATATAGCTCAACTTTTTAGTCTGCTTGCTTATTAAATTTGTCATAGTTTGACAGCAGAACGACAGAGCCACTATTCTCAGAACTATTGTGCTACTAAATTGAAAAGTAAAAGTTATGTTTTAGAGAAACCTTTATAAATCATGTAGTTTACTCGTGCAAGTAGCGACATTACAGATTGAGTGTATACTTTTGTG
Source organism: Apamea crenata (assembly GCA_949629185.1). Lineage (NCBI taxonomy): Eukaryota > Metazoa > Arthropoda > Insecta > Lepidoptera > Noctuidae > Apamea > Apamea crenata. The sequence continues at coordinate 6,081,622 of OX451375.1, forward strand.
CATAGCTGGTTAATATCTGAGCCTATTCATGATTGTCAAGATTGACGCCTTCGTCGCGACGTCATCACGTCAAATTCACTGTTGAAACTGGTTTTCAGAGCGGGAATGGTATGAAGACATACCTTTGACGAAGATCAGGTGATTGTAATATATTAAACGCGTATCAACAGAATGCCGCCAAGTAGCTTACGGGTAGTGTACGCGTTCGCCAGAGAAATGCATCCGAAAACGAGTGATGTTTTCATTGAATACGGCACAGCCGGATTCCGGACAAAGTGAGTAAAATTTTGCGATTATTTTTTAAATTTCCTTTTGTGTGTTTACCAAATAAGGTCATAGAATGACAAAATAACATATTTCCACTGCACCTTTCTCTCATGCGCTTTGAGTTTGTCACGTAAGCATATTGTCGCGGACCTACTATAAGTAATAGTAACAAATTGTGAGTCATCTGCAATATCGTTTAATAACGAATTCATAACGGGAAGTCGCTGACACGGCCGACTGTGATTATGGTCAATGACTCGTAGTAATCTATAGGCTAAACAATAGGACAGGCTATGATTCATTGTGCCATAGAAACTTCTTATTATAACTGAATGCATATTAGCAATAAATTACTCAATAATTATGAGGAAAACTGGTAATAAAAGAGACCTTGTTACAATTAAAATGTCAACAACAACAAACTAAGCTCCGTTTATAAATTTTTCCCATAATTTTAGAATATGTGTCTCAGTAGGGGGTCTCAAACATATTGTAGCACATTTCTCTCTCCCTGGTGGCAAAATGTCTGCTGTATGATTTATTTATATCATAATTATACCTACATCGTATAATAAGAGTTCACAGGTCATATCTGTAATCATTTATTTTGTTGTTTGACATTATTTGACCCATTCTGCTGTGCAAGGTTTAAATCTTATTCATACTTCCTTAATGGTTTTAAACCAAAATTATTATATCTTATTTTGCCAAAAATATTTTATTTTATAATATTGAAATGTAATTTGTATTTTCAATTTTTTTTTATTTATATTCACATACCATCATGCTAAATAATAATGTGTCTCTTAACTAATTATTTTTCAAAAATAAAAGTAGCCTAAGGTACTCCTTAGAACATCAGCTATCTGAAAGTGAAAGTCCTGTCAAAATCGGTCCAGCCGCTTCGGAGATTAGCCGGAACAAACAGACAGAAACTTTAAAAACTGTTTTGTTGCATTTCGTAAAAAGCTGTTATTTTTACATTACAAACAGACACTACAATTTTATTTATTTGTGTAGATTACCACTCATATTCCTACATTAGTTTAATAATAATATTATTGACTAACATTCGTTTAACATAGTTTCGTAACTCTTGAGAAAGTATTACAACTATTTGGAATGTATTATTTGAAAGTTTCAAGGCCAGCGTTAACGGTAACAGTTGTGTTAAATAACTGCAATACTTTACGTTTACACATTATATTGCTCTAGTTTCATTTCTTTGCTTTAATGTTCTAAATACCTGAAGAAATTTAGTAGTAATTACCACATATTTAATTGGGGAATGAAATTTCATTTACTGAATTAATATTTTAAAGGAAGGAAGAATTTAAATTGGTTTCAAATAAACCAATTATTTCATTAACTAATTTTTTTGAGGGAGATAGGTAATTTGTATTTTTATATTTATGTAATAATTTAATAAAGTATGCTAAGCCGTTGGTCCTGTGGTGTTGGTTGTGTGGTTTGTGGATCTTTGACAGTTGTTATGGGTCGTCAGAAGCCCGAAAGTCTGACAACCAGTCTTACCAAGCGGTATTGTATAACCCAGTAACTGGGTTGTGGAGGTCAGATAGGCATTAAATGTTGCTCTAACACTGTTGGGAAAAGGCTAGGCAGATATTAATAAATATATGTAATGATCCATTTCATGGCTAAACTATGTGAAATTCCTTACCATGGTAACCAGACTTGCTGTCACTTTTAATTAAAAAGGTCATGAGTTCATACCCTGCATTCCTGCCAGCTAAACTATTTAAGTGAGCCCATTCCCACATGTCATATTAAACTAGGGGGACCAATATATTGCTTTTTGTGCAACATTTTATATGCTTACGAGAATACGAGGCTTTTGACTATGTTGTACTTGTATGTGTATATATTGTCTTTTTTTATTTTTTATTTGCGTTTTGTTTGTGCAAAATACACAATTTCTTTTGTTTTCTTTTTTTTTCTTTCATTCATTATTGTATTTCTACTAGTTTCTTATTCATAATACTGCACAGCGAGGACACTAGAAATATAAAAGTTTTGCCAAGTGAAAACATATTATTTTTGACAAGTTTAACTATTTGACTGATATTTGGCGAAGGCTCGACTTGATTGTTTTTTTTTAATAGTACGATAGTCTGCCTAATAGACAGTAATGTCAGATTTCACCAATACTAGGTGACATTTAAATTAATGCTTAAATAAGAGCGTGCTGTTGGATAGGTGTAGGATACGGGCTGGTGTACGCAACTCCACGTCAATGCGCGTAGGTATTTTGGCGGCGCTCTATTGGATTTTCAACTTTCGGTTCTGAGCCGAGTGCTAAAAATCGAACTGCACGCAGGCAAGGAACATGAAGAAATGGAAGGGGTTGGCGAAGCCTTTGCCAATGGGCACTTATGAAATGTCAGAGCTAGATGCACGGTTCAAATTGGTCATTTCCTATGGACAAGAGCCGGCGAGACACTCCACGGTGACTCTTAGACAGTTCATTCAGTCTACTCACAGCCCAACACAGGAAATGCGAAATCCAAGTAGCCTAAAACAGTTTGCATACAATGTGTGCAAAATAGAAATGTATTTATACCCAGGTTAACATACACCAGACTGCACAAACAAATTCAGCAATGCAAATGCCTAAAATAATAAAAATCCCACTTTGATCCCGTACCTTTTCCAATATATAACTTTTGGCAGGTTTCCAACCACTTATGAAATGTATTCACTTTATTATTTGTTATCGAAACACTACCAGTTTATTATAACTGTGATGTTTTGATAGAATAACATTTCTTTTGTGTCGGAATGATAATATTGTAAAGTACTTTTTTGGATTTTTTATAGTTTAACTATAAAAGCTTTGAACGCGTGGAGGTGGGAAAATATTTAAAGTGTGCCAAATTTTATCCAAATCCGCTCAGCCATTAACGAGTAAAAAGGCAACAGATAGACATATTTACTGTAATATTACTTAGTATCTTTTTAAACTGAGATCGAGCTGAATACCAGTATTTTACATGAGCGACTGCCTATCTGACCTCCACAATCCAGTTACTGTGTAATACGATACGCTTTGGTAAGACTGGTTGCCAGACTTTCGGCCTTCTGACTACCCGTAACGATTGTCAAAGATCCACGAATGACAGCCGGTACCAACGGCTGAGCGTGCTTTCCGAGGCACGAAGGGGTCTTGGTATGTAAAGAAGGTCACCCATCCACGGACCAACCGCGGCAAGCCTAGCTTAACCTGATCGATCGACCTGTGCGGCTGTTATTACTTAGCCACAAGCCACTCCGACGACGAGATATAGCTATTTAAAAATATTAAGTATAAGAAAGTCCAGTATTATCTTATTTACTTAACTCATACCTAACTATAGTATATACTCAATAGTTTATCATATGCTAATGAGCAATTACTTAACAAGCGGAACAATGTGAAATTCTAATTATATGCAATGTTAATTAAGAAAAAATTCGACCAAATGCGAGCCGTACTCACACACGAAGGGTTCCGCACCACCGTACAATATTTAGCATATTCAACCTATAATATTTTTTTTTTTTATTTATTTATTAATAACCAACTTACATACAATACAATACCCGCTTCTGGGACACAGGCCTCCTCTCAGTGAGAGGGAGTGGGCTGTAATCTACCACGCGGGCCCAGTGCGGGTTGTTAGATGTCAGATGTCTTCGAATTTTTGGTCTTAGGACATGCCGGTTAAACACGTTTCTTGTATGGGGACGCCGTTTAATTTTTAACTTTATTTTATTATTTGTTGTTATAGCGGCATTACGATGTTAGTACACTTAGTACACACTGAAAATTTCAAGTGTCTATGAATTATGGTTAAAAAAAAACAGCCTTGTGACAGACGCACGGACAGGGGAGTAAGAGGTCTTAGTAAATAGAATCCCGTTGGCACCCTTTGGGTACGGAACCCGAAAATTATAGTTCCTAAACAAATACCATGCTATTTCTTACACAGTCTGGTTAGCCCATTACATGTCAACCGCTTATCATTACACGTTCATAAACTGTTTTGTATGGATAACAATAATGGTTAGATGCTACAGTAAGTATAGCTAATCGCATTTGTTAGGCAGATTGATAATGCAGATGTTATCTAACTAATTTAAGAGTGTATACGCACGAGGATCACGCTTGAATGTGCATACGGTCTGTAGCTACTTACGCAAGTAAGTAATCAGTAGAGCGAAAAACAAGCGAATGAACTCTTCCAAAGCATAAGCATTGAAGAATATGGGATTAGGATTAGGTTCAAGTGCTTCTCGAAGCTTTCAGGCTAGGTATTTTACGGCATATTATTATGCTAAATCAGAGCATTCGTTCGACTACAGTTATGGGCATTATTTTTACTACGTTACACTTATGCTACGGCTAAGTAGGGCCTTGCCCAACCTTAGCCTTTTACCAACTATGTTGGGGTCGGCTTCCAGTCTAACCGGATGCAGTTGAATACCAGTATTTTACATGGAGCGGCTGCCTATCTGACCTCCGCAACCCAGTTACTGAGTAATACGATACCCCTTGGTAAGACTGGATGACAGGCTTTCGGGCTACTGACAACCCGTAACGGCTGTCAAAGATCCACAAATGACAGCCGGGACCAAAGGCTTTACGTGCTTTCCGAGGCACGGAGGGATCTTGGTATGTGAAGATGGTCACCCATCTACGGACCAACCGCGACAAGCGTCGCTTAACCTGATAGATCGATCCGTACGGCTGTTATTACTTAGCCAATTCACTCGATTATGCATCATTTATTTTCCCAGAATGATTAGGTATGAGTGGGTTAGCTAGCACTTAGCAGTTATTAATTAGCCTACAGTCAGTTTCCAATTTCCACCTTTATGCAAACGAAACGCATTTTCAATTACTCCATGTAGAACGACCTTCTACATCCAGGTGAGGAGACGCGCCCGTTTCTATCAAACCGATAATTGGAAGTATTGATCGAGTCTATAATAGTGCAACCCGTGCAACGAATAAACGGCCCTAGATACCTATAGCTTCTATACTATACGGAGTTATTACTGTAAGATTGTCCTATCCAACTAATATTATAAACGCGAAAGTTTGTAAGCAGGGACGGGTGGGTGGATGTTTGTTACCCTTTCACGCAAAAACTACTGCACGGATTTGGATGAAATTTGGCGCACAGATAGTTTATAACCAGGATTAACACATGGCTACTTTTTATCCTGATATTCCCACGGGATCGAAACTTATGCGGGTGAAACCGTGGGGCGCTGATAGTAGTTATATATGCAAATGTTTGTAATTTACATTGTAATTATCAATTTTACAACCTAATTGCCCTGAATGAGCGCGCAGTGTGCGCTCATTCAGGGGGGCAGGGACAAGGACGAGCAAACTGTAACCATGAATTCAGCACATGATTCTAGACCGTAGAGAGCGTAGAAATTCATAGAAAAGTGCAATACCTACGCGGTCAAAATGTATAGAACAACAATTTTTTTTAAATAACTAACTTCGCAGAATCATACTTACTAAATCCATGGTAGGTAACAGTTTCCAATCGTTGTCCCTGCCAGCCTGTATTTGACTAATTCGATGAAATGCTTCAATTCGAGAGGTCGAAATGCCAATTTTTCAAACACGTAAAGTAGTGAAAGCTATTGACTCTACGATTGAGTTGCAAACGTTGCAATGAGGGCGCTGAATAAATTATCTTCGGCGAAGGTCAACCCTCACTGGGCCTGAAAGATTAGAAATACCGTTATAAAAATTTCAATAGAACATAATAGTGTTGCGAATTTGATCTTTACTACCTACTCGAATTTGTCGCGCTGACAGGTGTCAGGAACGCCTTTTTTCGACGGCCGGACTGTAAACTATGTAGATTACTGTCCACTTCCTTTAACAGAGATGAGGCTGAGTCCCAGCCTGTTCTGTCCCATTGCTGGGCAAAGTCCTCCCCCAAATTCTTCCAGGTATACTATTCCTGAGCCACTTCGAACCAGCCCTAGCAGTACGCGTCTAGGTTGTCTAAGGTTACTAACGGGCACAACATATTTACATATAATTAACGCACACCAACAAACACCCCTATGGGAATATTATGTTACAATCACAATACATACACAGAATTTTTACTATTACGTATAAAACATTGTTTATTTATTAAATTAGTTATACTGATTGTGGGAAAAAATGGTGGTCACATTAAAAATCTACACACGTGCGCAGACGCTTCCTTACAAGGGTCTAGCGTAATAAGTACTTCATTCATTTTTTTTTGTTTGACTGCACAACAGAAGTGTGACTGTAATTTACGTAGTTTTAATTATTTTTGGGATAAAAAAATCCTATATTAAAAATAACAGAAATCGATTCAGTAAACGATTCTGAACAAAATAAAAGTATAATGTGAATTAATGCACATTATGAAGGCATAATGTTTATTTATTTATTAATAACCAACTTACATTAACGGTTTGCACCACACATACAAGTTATTAGTCAATATTAGTAATTATAGTTACACATGTCATACAATCATAAAAATTATAAAAATGAAGTTTTCATAAAAATGGACAAATTTTGATGAAATTAAATAAAATGAAACAAAAATTTGTAAAAATTAGATAAAATAAGATAAAAATTAGACAAAATAAGATAGAATTAGGTTAGATATAAATAGAATGTGCATTAATTCAGATTGTATATTGTAGTTTTCTGCATAAAAATCGCGGGTCGCGTTGTAGAACTTATATTATAGATGGTCGCTGTCTATCTTCATGACATCCCATCTTCTAGCCGCGACTTATGACTTGCGACACTTCGGGAAGCGAAGGCTATTCTTAGCGACGATCACACGGCACTGGCGTAATCTACATACCGATGTCTGCTATTTGTTCGTACCTGCTTGGTATTTATTTATTTGTATGGTTTATGTGAGTAAGGAATGTTGGTACTTCTCAATGGATGTGTAGATTAGTCATATGCCTACATCGTGCGTATTTTATGTTAGTCAGCTTTGATTCACGGATCGATAATAGGAGTTTTTGCACACGTGCCATTTGGGCGTAGCTAGATTTTTAATTCAACGTATGTTTTAATAATACGTAGTTTAAAAAAAAACACGCTTATCGAATCTATTGGACTCGTCAAAACAAATAATATATTCTGACCCCAAACTAGAGAGGTTTGCTAGTAGCCACTGAAGTTCCCCACTATCCTCTTCCTCAGATCCATCATCAGATCAGCGTCAAGATACGAAATTATAGTTTTGTCATCCGAACTGCATATACGCACAAAGTTTCATTTCGATACGACAATTAGAAGTAAGTTAAAATTTACTTCTAAGATTTTTTACATTGTTTGTTTAGTTACAAGTGAAGCTAATAAAAGCGTGTGAAAAAAATGATGTATGAACTAGGTTCTTCTTTCGGCTGGACTTAGGAACATTTTGGTTTAAAATGACCTACCTATATTAGAGCTTATGGTCCTGAAGGGGAGTAAGGCAGTCGCTCCATGTAAAATACTGGTATTCAGCTGAATCCGGTTAGACTGGAAGCCGACCCCAACATAGTTGGGAAAAGGCAGGCAGATGGTAATGATGGTCCTGAAGGGGATGATTCGGAGAAGTGCTACCCCTCCTAGGTACCTACTTATATTTTGGCGTACTTATTGTTGTGCTCTAATTTCTAATTTTCATTGCGTAACACACTATCAATCATAATTCGAATCATTTTGAAGGATATTGCTAATCCACTGCTTCATAAGTTCGAAAAATTTGTCTGCTGAACAACGTAAATAAGCCTCATTGGGTTATTTACGTTGTTATGTATGTTGTTGAAATGTCAAAATGAAAACCATTGTTATTGATAGTGGTTTACGCAACTACCCCGAAGCCTATGTATTTCACTTAAATTCCAAGGTTGGCCAAATATTGCCTCTCTGCCTTCCCCTTGGGGAACACAGGCGTTGTTATGATAAAGTACAGCTTACATTTCCGCCACAAAACGTTAAAGCGTGAACAATAAAGAGATTATATTAATTGTTATGACTTTGATAACACGGTGACACAAAAAATCAATACAAACGGAACGAAACACAATGTTTTATCAATACAGAGATAGCTGATACCATAGGCAAACACAAAGACAATGCATTCAATGAATTGGTGTCAGACACTTTAGTACCTATTTACGAAGTATGTGATCTTTGCGACGTTAGTCTGGCTGGTGTACCAATTGTTGTGAAGCCAATTTTGAAGACGAAACCTTTTGTTATGTAATGATGAACGCGATAGGCTACGTTGATTGCCTAATATATTCTAGCTCGGCATAACCTTTTGAATGGGGAATGGAACTTTGCCTTTTGGTTTAAACCCGTGTAGCGAAAAGGATATACGTAATTTCATGTGGAAAACAGCTGTTCTGATTACATCAGCCCACGGATATCTATACCTAAGCCTGTTGCTTCCATTGAGAAAGAAAAATATTTATTCTGCACATTGCTGTAGAGCTCTTGGGATACTTCCAGTACAGAACGCATTATCTTTATAACGGAATCGTGGTCGCAATATCTTGTTAAACAGTAAAACAAGGCTCGCCATCTTTAAGGCATTAAGCGTTCGGTATTGGTAAGATTGGCTGGTGTTCGCAATTCCACGTCAGAGCGCGTATTTTACGTACGAGTGGGAACATCTATTATTCGACGTAACCCAACTTCTCAAGGAAGACCAGAAACGCCTTGGTGGTGGCCTTGGCTGACAATCTCACGGAGGGTATCTAGGTTTCCGGAGTTTGCGCTGTACATGGCAACCACTGGGCAGCTTAGAAGCACATGAGCTGCTGTCTCATCTTCCTCCATAATTAATCCCTTAGACGCTTTGGACAGGAGTGGTATATTCGTGCCTGTGCTTAAAATAGTTATTATGCTTGTTACAGAGCCAACTTATTGGAACATGTGGTCTACCGCATGGGCCTGCTGGCTGTCATCCGGTCCAGGGTGCTGAATGGTAAGATTCTCATATAAAATCGAAGAGTTGCAGATGCAATTCTTAAACCATCTCCTACTGCCACGCAGAATTCTGAACTATGATTGGGTTTGAAGAATGTCAGTGTTGGTGAAAGTATAGGCTCAAAAGACTTCAGCCATTCTTTTATACTACGAGTATAACTAATCAACAATCCCATGAGTTTAGGGCCGTTGTACAGACGCCTGCTGCAGGTCAAGCTACCCGAAACTGTCAAATTTTCCCAATCAATCTTGAACCTTAATGCTTTAGTGATAATGTTGAAAATCTATTACAGAAATTTGACAGATTGTAGTAGCTTGATGTGCTGGACTGCTGGCGTCTGTACAATGTGCGTCTTACAGTACGTGTGGGTCTTCCAGTATTAATCCATAAATGATAAATACTTTCCAATCATATCGTCCGTAGAACAGTTATCCAACTTAAAACATTTATCTACAGCTCAACTTGAAAGGTCTATTCACGTTCCTACTTGCCCGTTACTACTGAATAATGCACTGGGTGACCTTGGTTCATAAACTGCATACTGCCGTTATAAATATTTAACGTTAAATTCCAATGTAGATCAATGCGACAATGGCCTATTTATTATTATTTTAAACCTCCTGTAAGGCAAAGGTGTTTCTTCCCTTTCCCGATTTACTGCGATTTTGAACACATTCTAATAATTATAAAAGATTCTGGCTCATACCGCCATCACTTCTGGGCCTGCCGCGTAACCGTTTCTTGTCGTTTGGTGTTCGCATACGACAGATGTAACATGCCCAGTTTCGCTTGAATCTATTTTGTGTTTTTCTTGTATTCTTAAAAATTATATTGATCTTTCGATATAGGTAATGAATAATATGTGATGCGTTGAACGCTCGATCAAACAAACATTCGATATTTTGAGCGTTCGAGTATTTAGACGTTCGATTTATAGTGGTCGATCAATTGATATTCGATTATTTGGCATTCGATTTGGCATAGTACACCCCATGTAATCAGCGGTGCTGTTCTGTAAAAAATATGACTTAGTTGAAGTGAGCACTGTCATTTCACCTCCCGATCTATTCTGTAAAACCTCATCGTGAAAACTTAGGTGCAGTGTGCTTAAAGTGAGCTGTCAATAATGTTATAATCCCTAGCGGTCCATAGCATAAGCTGCTATATCTGTAAAAATCTCACCGTAAAAACTTAGGTGAAGTGAAGTGTGATGTCATTCCACCTAATGATAGGGATTGACATTATACTGGCAGCTCACTTCACCTGAGTTTTCACGTTGAGATTTCTACAGAATAGATCGGTTGATCCTTTAAAAGTGTTCTAAGACAAAAAAGTAAGGAGGAGCTCTTGCGTTCCGTGACTAATCAGGCCATCAGGGTTATCGGCACGCGTATCGGTCAATCATTGTAAGATAATATAGCCAACTTCAAACAGTTCAAACGGCATTTCTGTCGACAAATTATTGCGTAGAACAATTTGTCTGTCTTAAGTCCCTACGGTAATTAGGAGTCAACCATCGTAGGCATACATTAGCATTGCAAGCAGTTGCGAGTAAATTACATACTGTTCTGCATAATGCACTTTGAAATGCGTTAGTTACTGTCGCACCTCATTGTTAGAACTGCATAATCAGTCGCGAATATCGTACCCTAGAGGGGCAATTCTCGTAATTTTAAGAACGTTCTGATCTCAGTCTCAATCTGTCAAAAATACGTCTAATTTCCCTACATTTTGACATAATTATGTGTGTCGCCGAGATGAGACTGCGACTAGATTTTGAACGTTTTAAATCTCGAGAATTAGCCTTCAGATTCTTTGTAACATATAACATCATGCATTGATTCCCTGTAGGGTTGGGCAGAGGTGTACCTACTTACTAGACTATAGTACCTAAGTATACACCCAAATTTCGCCAGTTATGTTTCAAATCCTATGAACGGGGCAAGCCTATTGCCATCAACCGGGAACAGATCCAGACCCCGGGCTGCTACTGACAAATTCCAGGTGGAAACACCCAATAACACTGCCCGACCTGGGGGCTAAAAAGGCCAATTAAGCAATACCTCTAAAAGCTATTCATTTCCTGAATTCCCAGCAGATCATTAGCAATTCTTCTAATTTTCGTTAAATGGTTACACATAATAGTTTAATCACCTAAAATTCATTTCATATCAATCATATTTGGTGTAAACATTGGTGGACCATTTTACGAATTTCCATACACAACTGTAAAACAGGTAAATTGCGTGATATGAATTGCACACAGATCATAATTATAATGAATTGTCAGTTTGTGACTGACCATTTTACGATCATTAATATGATTCATATTGTTATCCTATTATGATTCTGTCAAAGTGGCCTTTTTAGGCCCCATGGGAATCGAACGCAGGTGCTGCTCAGCGCTTGTGACAGCTAGACCAAAGAGGCAGTCGTATTCTTTGTAGAGTGACCTAATTTGGTATCAGACATTTTTATTACCATACAGCTGATAAAGTATTTAGTTTAAAAAATAAAAGCTTTCGAAAGAGCGTTACTTAAATCACAATATGAACAGACAGACCTTTGACATTTTTGACAAGGTCGTCGCGACATACAAGATATGGTAATACTTTAAGCCGGTTCTGATACTTCTGATCAGGCAGTAAATAAGCGTTCAAAATTAACGCATGTCGAATGGCAAGTCTGATTGTCGTGATTTGCAGGATTTGACATAGTGTTGGGTATATATTTCCTTTTAGGATTCCCATAAGTGTCGATCATGTCTCGATTTTTAACAGCGGGATAATTTTTGTTAGTCGAGACGGCACATTAATCATATCTGCACCGCTCACTTCTTATTGTATTAACGTCTTTAACAGATTTAGATGTAGACAATAGATAGACTGTGGTTAAAATACGCTCCGAAATCTTAATTAGCTCTTTAGCAATAAATATCATATGTCACACACCAGAAGGCCAATTATCGTAATTTAAAACGATCAAAATCTAGTCGCAGTCTCATGTCGGCGACAAACTAATGTCAAAAACTCGTCAAAATGTAGGGAAATTAGAAGTATTTTTTTGACAGATTGAGCCTGAGATCAGACTGTGAACGTTCTTACAATTACGAGAATTGCCCCTCTGAGCATCCAGTGAGGAAACCAGAAGGCCAATTCTCATAATATAAAACGTTCAAAATCTAGTCGCAGTCTCATCTCGGCGACAAATAAATGTCAAAAACTTGTCAAAATGTAGGGAATGTAGAAGTATTTTTTGACAGATTGAGCCTGAGATCAGACTGTGAACGTTCTGAAAATTACGAGAATTGCCCCTCTGAAATATTAGAATCTAAATTCATTCACTCAATGACAGACAACGCAGGGTCCAAATCCCCAAACCGCCGAATCTAGAAGCATGAAATGTTGCCTATCAGTGCCTTTTATAACCAAGGTGGACACTATAAGGAACGATTTTCCAAAATTCTTCCCATAAAGGGATCAAATATGGGATGAAAGTTTGTGTGAACAAATCAGGCGTGTGCCTGATTTGTTTTCCATCGGCAATTATTCTTTATTATATTATTATTATTATGTATTATCTGCAATTATTGTGTGCTAGCCGTGTGGCTAGCACACAATAATTTACTATCACGTTTGACGTTCCAATCCGCTGACGTGCAAATCCTCATATCGCCGGCCATCAGCGAACTGGAGCATATTTTAATATCACAAGAAATATCCTAACTATTGAAGATACACAGAATTCAAGAATAGATATGACTGCTTCATTTAGGCTTCGCGCAGAAAATTTTTTCATGATTGAGACTTTATTTTCGGTGGCATAAAGTGTAAAGTTGTACGAAGTTCGACGCATACTACACTATACTGTTCCCATTACTGGGAAACAGGCCTCCTCTGTGTGGCAGGGAGTAGGCCATTATCCACCACGCGGGCCCAGTGCGGGTTGGTGGATAGTTCGACGCAAAACTTGTAATTACAGACCATGAGACATTTCAACTTTGACTTCTAGGGTAGATAACGCATTTGCAAGGCCAGCATGTACAGCAGATGTCCATAGCCTGCTTGTTGGGCTCTCAAGAACTTTAAAAAAAGTCATCAAAATGCTCTATGGGCTTCCTCAAGCCCACTCGCTAGCTCAATTTGCACTTTAAGTCACAAAAAATAAAGCTGATTACTTAAATAGCTGCTCTTTCGTCTCTTCGGCCTAAGCTGAACATTTCATGATTTTATTACAGGTCGCACAATCGGCATGATGATAACTGCCTCGCACAATCTGGAGCCGGACAACGGAGTGAAGCTTGTAGACCCTGATGGTGAGATGCTGCAGGAAAACTGGGAGGGCATTGCCACCCAGCTCGCTAATGTCAGGTAGGATTTGACGTAACACATTAACTACCAAATATCAAGATTTAGGTTCACACAAGATCCTAGATCCCCAGCGATATAGAAAAAATTGGTGTCCCATACATTTTGAACGCGTAGGTATTTTGAACGCACTAGGCTGTGTATACAATGTGGAGACAACAATACGATAATAAATGACATTGGCAATACTAATGCCTAAGAGTACTGTGGAATTATCCGATAAATCCTAACTTTGAAATTAAAAAGCGATTTTTTCATCATCATCATTTTCCTGCCCTTATCCCATGTTACTTGGGGTCGGCGCAACACGTATTCTTCTTCCATTTTCCCCAATCGCAATCGAATATCGCCACATATTCGCCAAAAATGTAAACAAATATGAGTTTCTGGAAAAATTACTATAAATCCTACACAAATAAAGTTCAGTATTTTTTTATAATTTTGTCAATAGTGCTAGTCACTCTGAAATCAACTTAATTACCATTAAAATAAAGTTGATATTGGTTTAACTTGAAATAACGTCAATTTGAAACATACATACAATTTGAATAAATAGTGTTGAGCCGACTATGGGTTTTGCCAATCTTTGACTAGCTATAGTGACTAAACTATTGGATACATTTGATTGAATTTTCTTATGCAGACTGGGAACGTCATTAGATATGAAGCTGTTTAATTTATTGTCGTATTGTCATCTCCACCTTGTATATGAAACGGCACATTTTTTGTTTGATAACCGACGCATAACTTCTAAAAAAAAAAAATCAAAAATCAAAAGTCATTTATTCAAATTAGGCTGAGAATCAGCACTTTTTGAACGTCAAAATTACAAAAGACAGTCCCCCAAAAACGCCCGCCCTTCACCACTTCCTAGTGCTATCGCTGGGAAGAAGAAGTGGCGCAACAAACTCCCCAGCAGCACAGCTGTCTGTTCGATTAAGTTTTCTAGTCTAGGGGTTCTAGAATCATGAGCTGAATTCATGGTTACAGCTTGCGCGTCCAAGCCCCTGCTACCATATAGTAACGAGTAAGACAAAGTTACTTGTTTAAACTTTCTTAGTGCGTTGTGCACTGCCCCAATTTAGATCCAAGAAAATTCGGTGATAAATCTATATTGATAGCTCAGATTTCGACGAATTGAACGCGTTACACAACCGGTCATAAGAATAGGATTCCATCTTGTTGGAGTAGCATTCCGGTCGGTCTTTATACACAACTATTTCCTTCCAGTCAATTACTGGATTTCCTAGCGTTTGAACAAACCAGAAGGCCAATTCCGGGAATTAAAAACGTCAAAATCTAGTCGCAATCTCATCCTAGCGACAATCAATGTCAAAAACTTGTCAAAAATGTTGAGAAATAAGAGGTAGTTTACACAGATTGAGACTGAGATCAGAAGGCCAATTCTCATCATTTAAAACGTTCAAAATCTAGTCGCAGTTTCAGTTCAGTTTTTCAGTTTTCATCTCAGCGACAAACAAATGACAAAAATGTAGGGAAATAGGTAAGAGGTATTTTTGACAGATTGAGACTGAGATCAGACTGAATGTTCTTAAAATTACGAGACCTGCCTCTCAGACTTTGGACGTTCTTAAAATTACGAGAATTACCCCTCTAGTATCTTCTTGTTAAAGAAAGACTAGATACCTAAATAGATAATGAATTAAGAATGCATTCTGGGCACAATTGTAAGCAATTCAAACCCACATCCAACACCTACGATATCTTGTTTGTGTGCAATTCCGTATTTCGAATGAAGTATTTAATTACCTGCAATTTGCCGCTCCATATTTTCTTATTGCTATCATGACCTGCACCAATCATTATGACGTCATCAACTAGGCTGTCCCATTCCAAGTGAAATAAGAGCCTTTATTCATATAACATCACGCCTGTATTTCCCGAGGGGTTAGACAGAGGTAACCCAACCTGGGAATCGAAGCCTCATGTTCAGCAGCTGTTGCGCTTGCGACCACTGGACAATGAGGCATTTTCTCATTATGTTTAAAAAGTACGCTAGTTAAAAAAAAAGGAAATCTAAAAATAGGACTATTTTAACATTTCCTTGTTTAACATTTCAGTGACAATGATTTAGAAAAAACCGTCCAGGAAATCATCGTGGAGATGAAGGCTGACATGGCGCTCAAAGCGAGTGTATTTATCGGAATGGACACCAGGTAACTATCATCATTCCATTCCCTTTATCATCCTCCTTTATTAGGCTAGGTTGTATTAATTTGACAACTATCTCATCACCTGTACCCTATTACGTAACAAACTATCAATCACAATTTGAATCATTTTGAAGGATATGCTTATCCATTGCTGCATATGTTCGAAGAGTTTGTGTGCTCAAGAACGTAAATAACGCAATGTTTGTTGTTGAATTGTCAAAATGAAAGCCGTAATTACCCAGCGGATGGTAAGCAATGATGCTGTCGACCATGGTTAACTCCTGCCTAGAAGTAACCTAAATTGGTTACTTCTTCGTGCTTTGGAGACAGACTTCCACGTTATATCTATCGGGAAGCGCAGAGTTCAGCGAAGAGTTCTGCTCCTTAGCAGTAGGTAGTATATTAATAAATAATAATAATATCCATCCACTGGTACAGGACCAAAATCTCTTACACAAAGCCTTACCACTCTACACATACCCTTCACCTGATACAAAAAGCCGCAATTGACACCTGTCGCATCACCCGGAAGTTCCTTCTTCTTCTTCCACAATATCATCAACATTCTCTATTTAAATTCCTCCTTACACACTTGGTTCCGGTCCATGTAGGTTTTTGTACTCTCCTATAAGAGAAGAAAATTAAAGCCTGTTTATTCCTTAATTAAAAAATAAACAAAGTGAAACTAAAAAAAAGTAAATAATAAATAAAATTGAGGAAATTAATTAAGGCCCCTCTGAGTAAAGGCCTTTTCTGGCCACTATTTTCCGTCTTGTGCTGCTGCAGGCCAGTTCTGGCCCGCTACTTTCTCGATCTCGTCGACCCATCTTTCTCGCCATCTTTGTTTTCGTTTACCGCTAGTATAGCTCAAGCTTAACTTATTGTGTAATTTTGCAAGCTCTGCAGTAAGGCTAAAAAAAAATCTACTTATGATAAATCTTGACATGGTAATGTCTGCAAACTAACCGGTAGTTTTACGATTGATTCGTTTCGTTAGCTTTACTTTGTTTGGTACTAAAAATATGTTTGCGACCACTTAACACGTTCACAGACAGAGAGACGGATACAATAGATAATCTATTGTTGGTGGTCAATGGTGAACGCGGTGGCAGTGAATGCTTTAATCAATTTAGTTTTTCAAAGTAGAATATAGACACAAAATCGCATAAAGTTAATATTATCCTGCATTTTCCAGGTACACAAGTCCCCGCTTAGCAGCAGCTGCAGCCAATGGCGTGATCGCTCTGAAGGGAACGCCCAAGGAGTTCGGTATCGTCACCACACCGATGTTGCACTTCTTCGTCAAGTGCCGGAATGATAACACTTACGGAACTCCCACTGAAGAGGGTTAGTAGATGATGGTTTATTTACCTTTATAACATCACCCCTGTATTCTGCGTAGAGGCTGGCAGAGATGTTTAATACATCTTTATTTTGTCAGTAATGTGATAGGGGGCGATAAATAGTACATACTTACTTTAAGATATTTTCTGCAGAGGTAAACTTGGCTTCCTTTCTTAATCTTGGTTTGCCCAAAAATATAGTATTTTTTTTGCCTTGTAGTCTGTTAGTTCGATTTTTTCCAGTTCGGGAATGTTATAACAGCCCAGATCTTGAAGTGGTCCGCACCTTAATGGCGCAACATACTTTCAATCACATTCTGCATGTTTTCGAAGGATATTCTAATCAAATGCTTCATATCTTCGAAACATTTGTCTACTCAAAAAAGTAAATAACGTTATTACTTTTTTGAGCAGACCTGAACTGTCAAATTGCTACTGTTTGTGTTTTACGCAATTACCCCGCAAGTTATTGGTATTAGCACCTCCATTAAATGTAGGTCATATACAGGTGACAGGGACATCGACACGCAAACTGTAACCATGAATTCAGCACATATCCTTGACCCCTAGAGTAAAATTTTTCGTCGATTATAAAAAAAATCTGCTGCTTCATTGAAAAGTGCAATACCTACGCGGTTAAAATATATCGAACAGCAATTTTTTTGTAATAACCGACGAAAAATTTGAACTTCCCCTGACCGGTCGATGATGCCACCTTGTACTTTACATAAACAACTTACCTCTTCGGGAAGTACAGGTATAGCATTATTTATATCCAATATCAACTCCAAATAATGTATGTACAGGTGTTTATTTAGCAACGTAGTAATGAGGTCAGTTGGCACATTAACTGATTGTCTGTACAGATAGCGAGCGATAGTAAAGGTGCCGTAGTAACATTCTTGCCTCTCAATGAATCGAGTTGAGCCCGCGCCAATGTTAGCAATGCATTTACTACTGAACTCTGGCCTGCTAATAGACTTGATTAATGCTGGTTAATCTATTACATTCACATAATTACAACATTTTGAAAATGTTTGGTTATACTCAGTATAGTTAAACCGGAGAAGCTTCACAGGGAACTAAAGTACCAATATAATCTACCTTATCAGCCTAAAATTTTTCCACTACTGGGACACAGGCCTCCTCTCGGTGAGAGGGATTGGGCCGTAACCCGCCACGCGGGCCCAGTGCGGGTTGGTGAAGTGCATTTTTGGTTCTAGGACATGCCGGTTTCTTTACTATGTTTACCTTCAACGTTTTGAGAGCAGTGGTGATGAAATAATTTACACAAAGTAAAGTCCCATGTAACAAACGACGAGGCTATTACCATCAACAGGATTGCTTTTCTAATAATTATGTAATTATCATTCATTATCATAATATTTCAGGCTACTACGAAAAAATCGTAGGCGCATTCAAGAACATCCGCAAGCGGTTACATCTCCGCGGCGACTACAACCCTCGCCTGTACGTGGACGGAGCCAACGGCGTAGGCGGCAAGAAGCTGAAGGCTATCAAAAAGAACCTTGATGAGCTGGAACTGCATCTGTTCAACCTGGGAGGGCTGGGGGAGAAGCTGAACTTGGGAGTAAGTATTGTAACAGCTACACTCTATAATGATGACGGCACGGTTGGCGCAGTGGTTAAGCGATTGACTGCTGCGCTGCGTGTCGCGGGTTCGATTCCCGCACGGAACAAATATTTGTATGACCTACATGTATTTGTTCCGAGTCTGGGTGTTTTTCTATCTCTAATATGTATGTATTTACAAAAAAAATAATTGTATATAAGTAGTTTATCAGCCATCTTGTTACCATAACACAAGCATTAGGTTGCTTAGCTTGGGACAAATGGTGCTGTGTGAAATGTCCAGGGATTAAAAATTCACGGAATTTACATGACACAGACATGTCAAATGATTGCACGATGTGTGCAAAATCAGTAATAAAAAAATCATTGGGTTCATTGTGGAAAGTTTTTTTTTTACTTTTACACAGAATTCATATTTAAAATATCGTGTTATGTAATACTTGCAGACTGTTAAACTCAAATCAAATGAATTGATTGCGTTATTTAAGTAAGCCAATCAGTAGTACACACGGCTACACATCAAGCTATACATAACCAGTATAAGCTGACTTCTGACTGTACGAAAAACCTATACAATGCGAGGTCAGCTAAAACTGGAAATGTATAGCTTGATGTGTAGCTGTGTGTACCTAAAAACCAGTTTGTTTAAATGTTGGCAAACTAATTTTTAATTAGCCTATAAGAAACCAGTTTTAAATAAAATTTAAGTTCTATCTAATAAAAGCGGCCAAGTGCGACTCGGACTCGCACACGAAGGGAAGGGTTCCTCGCCGACTCGCACACGAAAGGCTCACCACTGTACAATATTAAATATAAAAACGCAGAAAAAAATCACTTTCTTGTATGGTTAAAGTTGGTTAAAGAATTATTTTTAACTTTATTATATTTTTATAAGTGAAAATTTCAATTGTCTACCTATTACGGTTTAAAAGATACAGCCCTGTGACAGACGGCCGGACGAAAAGCGGAGTCATAGTAATAGGGTGTTGTTGGCACCTTTTGAGTACAGAACCTTAAAAAGTGATGTTAAAAATCGTTGTATCTTTTTAGTGCGGCGCAGACCATGTAAAAGTAACTCAAAGCCCACCAAAAGGCATAACACACCCGCCGTACCAACGTGTGGCGTCTGTTGACGGCGACGGCGACCGGATCGTGTATTACTACCTTGATCAAAAGTAAGTACTACCCTTTAAGACGAGATTGATAAACTTAGTACGTACTATCACCAAAACCAATATCTGACTATTTAGAAAACAAAATCCCGTGCACATGATGACCACAGCTGCGTCCGTAAGTAAAACAAAAGCGGATCCTTTTTAGGTCGACTAATAATATGCGCTGCAAGCAGGAATAGTCCTTACGGTGGTCAGATATAGATTTTGGAGACAGTACTTTGGCTTAGCATTATTCCTGACACTGTCGCACAACTTTTAAAAGTAGATAGTGACGAGAATATATCTAAAACTTAGGTTTCCTAGATATTCGCCATTGACGTTTCATCTGCAGTGGTTTAGGTTATGCACCAATCATTTAGCGACAGTACAACTTTATAGATACATTTATAACTCTTCCCTTCTCTTTCTCTCCCCCTCTTTTCTCTCTCTCTCTCTCTCTCTCCCTTTCTCTCCCTCTCCCTCTCTCTCTCCCTCCCTCGCTCATTCTAAACCGTATTCCGTACCTTTCAGACAAAAGATGTTCCTTCTTGACGGAGACCGCATAGCAACACTCATAGCGTCGTACATACAAGAGTTAATACAAGCCTGCAACGCGACCGACATCGACGTGGGCATCGTGCAGACCGCGTACGCTAACGGAGCCTCTACTAACTACATCACGGACACACTGGTTAGTATATATAGGTATGAGGAACAGGGTGTAACGCTCACTCATCCTCCGTTTAAAAGGGAGGATCCTCCGACTAGATGGGTATTGTGTCTGGTGGGCAACTGCCCGATGATTCATGTCGGGCTGTTGTATATGTGCTAGTCGCGCGGTAAACTCTGCTTGCGCGATGCAGGATTTCGCGTGACGTCAGTATGATGCGTAGTTCGCATGTGGCGGTGTAGATATCGCTACATGTACATAAAAATATTTAATACATAAATTATCGTCATAAATTGTACAGTATTTTTATCTCATGAAGAGACACGCGCTTCACTTGTGTGTTTACCAAGTGTACAAACACGCTGTGAATGTGTGTGTAAGCGCAGGAGCTCTCGATACCGTGCGAGACAATGGCGAAGTCGGAAGTGAGTGTGTGTGTGTTATGTACTGACGCTACTCGTCTTCACGCACACATAATGTATAATTTATAATTGTATATAAGTAGTTTATCAGCCATCTTGTTACCATAACACAAGCATTAGGTTGCTTAGCTTGGGACAAATGGTGCTGTGTGAAATGTCCAGGGATATTATTATTATTATCCAGGGATATTATTAAGATTTTGACCGTTTTTCCATACTAGAACTGTCAAACGTCAATTTTATTCCGTGGATAAAGATATTTGACTTTGATCAAATCGGCTCTTATCTTATACTATAATGTATTATTTTCAGAAAATCCCGATTCAATTCGTAAAGACAGGCGTGAAGCACTTACACTCGGCTGCCAAACTGTACAACATCGGCGTGTACTTCGAGGCGAACGGGCACGGGACCGTGCTCTACAGCCCTAAAGCTAAGAACACTATCACCAGAATCTCGCAGGAAGGGTGAGTTATGATAGCCAGCTTGTATGACAAACTACAAAACTCTAAAATCAAAAGTCATTTATTCAAATTAGGCTGAGAATCAGCACTTTTCGAACGGCAAAATTACAAAAGACAGTCTCCCAAAAACGCCCGCCCTTCACCACTTCTTAGTGCTATCGCTGGGAAGAAGTGGCGCAACAAACTCCCCAACCTCTGCTTAACCTTCATGATTATTTTTAGTTTTTTCCTCTTGTTTCTTGATTATCTATATTTTTGTCTCCAGCCTTTAAATCCATCTTATGTAACAGCCCAGAATTTCCGCTTTGGTGGCAATAGGTTAACCTCATATAACATAATACTTGCAACTTAACTGGCTAAATGTGACGGAAGATAATGGCGCAACGGCATTTTTTACCCGACTGCCAAAAAGAGTTATATTTTTGTCAATTCTTTTCAGCTAGTCACTAAAATTGTACCTAGTGTATTTTTTTCTCCCGTTTTCCAGTGAACCCGGCGCCCGTAAAGCAGCCCAGCTATTCCTAGACTTCATAGACATGACAAACGAGACCGTCGGCGACGCGATCTCAGACATGTTCATCGTGGAGTCCATCCTGTGTGCGCGCGGCTGGAGCGCGGTGCAGTGGATGGAGCTGTACGACGACCTACCGTGCAGGCAGCTCAAGGTTACTGTTAAGGTAAGGGTCAACATGACGTGTTAAGCTAAAGGTATCCTTCATATAAATGATGACAGGGTAACGTTATATCGTCCCTATTTCACAGTTAGGGTAAGGATATATCGTATCCACAAAGATTTTGTGAAGGTAAAGGTATATTCTATTTGCGAACAGAAGTTTTGCATGAAATAAGTCAAAAAACTGCACGATGAGTGCAAAATCAATAATGTACCAATATTTGTATGAAATATGGCTGCAAGATAATCTACTTGTATTTATTGTAGAAAGCGTTTTTATTTTAAATAACAATGTTATCTGAATTCATATTTGAAGTATGGTCACGCATCCACGGGCTGACCTCGATAAGTATAACTTTGCCTTGTTCGATCGACCCGGGCGGTTGTTACTTAGCTACAGTATTTTAATCTCGCAAAGTGACTCGCGCTTTACTTGTGGTAACCAAGTGTAAAAACACGCTGTGGATATGTGCGTGAAGACGAGTAGCACCAGCATATAACACAAACTTCCGACTTCGCGATTGTTCCGGACGATACCGAGAGTATCTGCGCTTACACACATTTAAAACGCGTATGTACAATTGGTAACCACAAGTAAAGCGCGCGTCGGTTCGTGAGATAAAAATACTGTACGAGCCTATCATATTCTGGCACAAGTTTTTGGTGCTAAATAAACATTTTCTCTCACAGGACCGTCGCTTAATAACAACGACAGACGCCGAACGGATATGCTCCGAGCCAACAGGACTACAGGCTCGCATCGAAGAGCTGGTAGCCAAGTACCCCAGTGGAAGGTCCTTCGCAAGACCTTCGGGTACCGAGGATATTGTCAGGGTGTATGCTGAGGCTCAGACGAGGGAGGTTAGTATCTCTAGATATAAATGAACATGCAGTTTTCCAAAGAAAGTATGCGCTTCGTTATCTATCTTCGGAAATACGAACGCGCGTTGATGAGATCTAATATAGAGCTGTTACAACCATGAAAGTACTTGCCTAAAGTAGCACTGGGCTAAGGCCTGCCCCAAGTCCTTCCAAATCTTTGGTTGTTTTTTGGTTAATTTTACATCCAAATAAGGGAAAGTTCATAAAATACATGGAATTATCGGTTATTATTAGTCTCTCTCTTCATTTGTCTGACTGAAATCGATTATAATCTGATTCTGAAAAAAGTTTTTCGCCAAACTGTGCAGATTCCCTAAAAAAAAGTGCAACGCTATTACATAGCATAGACCAATTTTCTCAGACAAAAACCATTTCCACCACTTTTTAAAATTCCATTGTCTTCCACAGCAAGCCGACATGTTAGCAGCTGAAGTATCACAAGCCGTCTACGACCTCGCCGGTGGGGTTGGTCCTCGGCCAGAGCTGCCCGAGACTTCGCCCACCGCTGCCGACCCAGAAATTGTGCTAGAATAAACCTTAATACTTCACTGTGTTCATATCAACCCACGAGAACAAAATGTTACGACATTTAAAAATAATGAGCGAAAATTACAATTTATTTTTTAGGTTTTCTGTCTAAAAATCTATTCTAATATAAATTAAATTGAGTGGTGAAACTTCACAGATGAGATGCGTATCGATATCTAATCACAATAAGATTAGAAAATCTTTATGTGTTTTGATATCGGTCAATCCGATCGCGTCTATGAAGTTTTTAATATGGTCTTTGTACCCGTAACCTGGCACAAAGATTAAAAAAAAAAAAAAATGTACAACATTGTTTCCGAAGCTTGGTGGGCAATTTTTACAGCACAAAAAGGTTTACAGACCAAAATATTTTGAAAAGCTTTTCTGCTATGTACATTTTCTTTTTCTGTTAAATAAGTTTGGCCTATTTAGAGTTTCTATGCATGCTAGTTATATCTTTAAAAAACATGCACTGGGCATCACTTAGAGAGAAGTTTTAGTAATATTAAATAGATCTTTAGACAAAAAACATTGACTTAACGGAATTATCAAATAATCAAAAAACTTATCATTAAAAAGTCGCTGTGCGATGTTATATAATATTCTCTTTAAAATAATCGACAAATATATATAATTATACGATTAATTTTATTAATTTAGCTAATAGTTTTAACCTGCAGTCATTTCGGTACAACGCACTACTAGTCCTATTGGTTTGTCTATGTGCGTTATTTTGGACCAATGTTTTATACTTATTTTTTTTTACTCGCAAGAATCTTTTTTTTTATAAGGACTCTTATTTACTAGGCAATAATGTTGAAAGTTGTGCTTTACTTTATTCAATTCCAACAAAGTCATTTCTGTACAAATGAAAATGCCGTTCATGTCGAAAATGTAATAAATTCTGGTAGAATTCTTACTTTTACTGAACAAATAATAAGCTCCTACTTTGGCATTCCTAAATTGAAAAATCACTGATCAAAATTAATATTCAAGCATGTAGGTAGTTGTTACTCAAGGAAACATTCCTGTAACTTGCATAAAAGTACATTTTTAAGACACAATGGCTTACATTTTTGTGTCTTTTAAACCTTCTGATTAGTTAATGTCACAATCCCATGGAAGCTTGCATAGTTTTGTGAGTATGGTACAGCACGTTAACAACTTAACAAAATGATTAAAATCAGATGCCATTTTTTGCCTAGTAAATACGTTTTTTAAGACTTTAATAGTTAGGCTCTCTTGCTCATAACAGAGTACCTAGGTGCTACTGAGAAATGTTGAGAAAATATATTTTGAAAAATTGATTCTGCTCATAATACTAAATTTATACTAATTTTATACTGACAAACACATTAAAAGGAGATTTATTTTTACAAAGCAAAGCTTTAGACACAAGCAATTATATTTTGACTTTTTAGAGATTCACGCAAGCGCCTCCTTTCAATGTGTTGATTAGTTGATTTAATTATAAATATTCTACAAATTGGAGACAAAAGCAACATACAGCTCAGATAACTATTGAATAAGCCCCTGTCCAATATTAAATGTAGTAGAACAATGTCCACGCATGCATTTTCATTGTACCCCTCCACTGCCCTTTAAATCTCCGAAGACTCAAACTACTATTTACTTTAAGACACTCATAATAGTCTTTCCGTCGCTGCAATTCATGTTGATGTGAAAGAGACAACATGAACTTACGCCGACTTGAAATTGAGTTTGAGTTTTCGGCCGTAAGCATAGAATTAAGAGCTTCTACGCAAATACGAATAATTTGATGCCTTTGCGCATGTTAAGCGACAAAAATCATAGCTATATTAGTACGTGTAGTTGAAGTTTTTATAATAAGCTCGAAAAAAAAAAAAAAATTGAATACATTTTGTAATTTTACAGATTACACGTTAAAATTGAATTTTTAATTCATTCTAGGTAAAATATATACAATATAGAGTCAACTACGCTATATTTCGCTGCAAAAGATGCGCAGGGGCACCCTAATAATTCGTCTTTAATGTGTAACTTAAAAAATACACGTTTATAATAAAAAGTAGACTGTTTGAAATTGATGGATGTACAAATATTTTGCAAAGTTTATTGACTGTATTTAGACTGGATTAAAATAATATCTAAATGTTTGTAAAACTATAACCGGGATGGGATTTCATTATTCTTTACTAATTGTTTATTTAACAAAGGGCTTTAAAGGTCCGTGGCATACTTACCTGTCTTACGTTTTGTTTTTTTTTTTTCAAAATGGCGGGCACGCTTAATTAACTTTCAAAGTTGATCACGTGACATCCATATTTTTTGAATATCTCGGAAACGTGACGCTTAACGGGTTTTGGTTCGATTAAGTTTTCTGTTTGCATTGATGCCAGCTATCGATTTATATAGGATTCATGCGTGGCCGCCATTTTGAAAAAATATCAAAATGGCGGATTTGTTGGCTTTACTATGAAAAATTTTAACTGCCTTAGATAATGTGTATATAAAAAGTATATTCAATGAAAATCAAAGCTATTTTGCTGTCAAAATATAATTTAGTGTGAAAAGTATGGATATAAAAATAGATTAATAAGAGTTGTGAATAAAAATTACCGTTCGGAATTGAGATTTGGAGGACTGATTGAAAAAAAAAAGAGAATGTATCTATCGATATTTTTGTGAAAATGTATGATAATAATACAATGCATTTGCTAAATATTAGTCATTGGCAAATTGATTACACAATATTTCTGTTGACACTAAATTCGATTTAGTTAAAGCTCGCAACCACGAAGTAATGTAGCAGAATGCAGAAGGCTAATTCTTACAAGTCCATGATGTTAATAAAATGGCATAGTCTCAAACTAATTTATTGCAGAATACCATGTATCACCAACAGCCTAACGCGGTGTCATGCGTGAGCGACGAATACGACGCGAAGCGACGGACGCTGCGAACGCGACGAACGCAATCTACTCAACGGCATACCCTAATTGCGGCGTATATGACAGTCTGCGGCGAGACGCGACGTAACGCGTACTTGTTTTGAGGGCGACCAGACGCGTCACTTCAACTTTCGAGCAAAATTGTACTGTACTTCTCCATGATTCGAGAAGTAATGACCAAAATCACGTAGGACACTTGTCGCGTGTAGCATCGCGTCGCATTACGTCGCGTCGTATTCGTCGCTCACGCAGGACACCGCGTAAGGCTCAATTTACACTGCCGCGGAACGGAGTGGAAGCGAGTTTTCGCAGCTATATTTTACATAGCAAAATGAACTTTATGTCAATTGTCTAACGTACAAACTAGATACGAGCTTATTACTGCCGGAATTCCCGAGAATGCTCGATAATTCCCCAGAAGATTCGCGACCTGTGCGTATCTAATTTGTGCGTTACTCTGTTGACATAAAGTTCATTATGCTTTGTACAAAAAAAGGCACTCCGTTCCGCGGCAGTGTAAATTGAGCCTAATCTGAGGTTGCAAATACTTCTGAAATAGTTACGTTACGTTCACCGCATAGCTATTCAAAGTGGGTTGGTATTGGTACAAATGATGTAATGCAACATGTAGGTAACATCAGAAACTTGTTGCACACACATAGGTACCTACTGCATGTAACGTTACCAGCATTGCAAAAACAAGTTGCTGAAGCAACATAACGCAACTTTTGTTTACCATGAATAATGTAGCTTTAGGATGTTCTAAAATTTCTTCTAAACAAATACTGATATTCAGCTGCAACTGGTTAGACTGGAATCTGACCTCTGCGTAGTTGGGAAAAGGCTAGGCAGATGATCATGATGACGATGCGGCTTAACCCTTAAGCCGCATCGTCATCATGATCATCTGCCTATAAGGATTGCTCCTTCTGCATCTACATATTATAATGTAATACAAATTCACCGGAATTGAAACTGCTCAAAATGACTCGAAAACGTTATCTCAAAGTTCTTTATATTTTGCACTAACTATTTTATCGTTTCATAGTAATTGTATTTCGTAATCAATCGTCATATTTTTGTACTGTGTATTTCAATTTAATTTTTGTGTTGTGATAGGTATAAAATATTAAACTAGGTATGTTTTATTGGACGTATCGCGAATCAAAAAAACATATTTCATTGAAATGACTAACCTGCCTAACGATATGCTAAGCTGGTTGTCCGAGGTCAGTATTTCAATTCGGGCCAAGACTGTAGTTAGTTTATCACACCTTCCTGATTCGATATCGGTAGTAGGTGAAGGAAAACATCGTGAGGAAACCGGCATGTCCTAGAACCATAAATTCGAAGACATGTGACATCTACCAACCCGCACTGGGCCCGCGTGGTGGGCTACGGCCCACTCCCGCTCACTAAGCGGAGGCTGTGTCCCTGCAGTGGGAACATTATAGGCTGATCATGCTAGTAATCTACTCGGTCGTGAACTAATTTGAAGTTCACGCATAGGTACCTACATATTTAAACGACTCGGTTGTCGGTCAGTTTAAAATTAACCGTGTGGCCGTGCCAAGCCGTGTGCATAATAGTTATAAGTACTTAGGTACCTACTACCCGTTTATCAATGACTAGCTTCTGCCTGCGGCTTCATCCGCGTGAAATTTCTCTTTCTTCTGACCCACCACGTCGCATCGCATCGGCTGCCCGCGCTATTCCTTTCCGAATTATTTTTGTGTTTGCTCGGTTCCTAAGCTAAAGCCTTCCTCAAGAATAGGGTAGTGCCTGGGTAAAAAAAATATTATTATATTTAGTCCGTCAGTTAGATTATCGAAAAATAATGGACACGTTTTTTTCTTTTGTCAATCAAACAGAAAATTACAAAGATAAAGCGCGTCTAAATTTGGGAGTGGGAGGTCGTGACGTCACGCCATGCTAAAAAGTGTAGCGAGGCGTGACGTCACGTGGAACTTTAACGGGCGATATCTTCATAATTTTTTTATATAATTGACAAAAGAAAAAATACGGATCCAATATTTTTTGATAATCAAACTGACGATGACGGACTAATTAGATTTTTTAGGCATCTAGCCTATTGGGCTATCGAATGCAAAAATATTTTTTCAAATCTGACTGGTGAGAGATTAGAGCGTTCAAACAAACGCCTTTATTCCCACTAATTCCCAGCTTTATTATTAGCATAGATAAAATAGAAATACGTTTAGAAATAACCAAATAACAGATTTGTAACTATTTGCGATACGTCCAATAATCTTGGAATTTTGCAAAAATATCTCGAAGGTCACACAGTTGATTATGTCGAAGAGAGTTTGTAAGATAAAAAATAAACCATTCAAGGGAAAAATGTGTACGTGGTCTGATCGACGTATAGATAAGAATGTATCATAAGATTGACAGTAGATAATAGAGAGTGTACCTACTGATATCGGTATTTATGGCGTAGGTAAGTTTTGATAAGGCAGGTTCAGAACCTAATTTCATGTTTTAGAATACCTACCCCAAAATATATTTAAACCTAACTTGTTAAGCTGGTAGGTATCAGACTCTTCACTGGAGTGCTAGCTCACTAGTGTCACAAACTATGTTCCACCTCTTGTCCTGCTCTTTGTGCCCAAAAACATGCAGCCGAATTGACCTCTGCGCTGCTACTGATAACGCCCGCCGTGGAACTGGAGAAGTTTTGGGCCAACAAAGTTTAAATAACTGTCGTGCTAGCTAGAACATGAAGATTATAGTGACTGTTAATTACACGTTAAACTGACAAAACAAAGGAAGGAACGTTCATCTACCCCTTTTATTTATACTTTTTCGAATATGTATTCGGTAGGCGAGTGAAATGTGCCGAGTGCCGCAATCGAACATTGTTGAATCAGGTTCACTCTTGCTTCATTTTGAGTTCAACAAACGTTTCACTTCGAGTGAAAGTTGCAATGATAGAAAAAAATGAGCAAAAAGTGAAGCTTCTGATATCTGCTTTAGGTACCTACCTTCTACATTCGACTGGGCTGATTTTTCCATCGCCAGATAACACAACAACATAGGTACAAAAACTGTCAAACGTCAATTTTATTCCTCGAGTAAAAGTTATCTGGCGATGGAAAAATCAACCCTACCTACTTAATAATAATAAATGAATAATTTTATTATATTTACCGGATTGATGTCTAAATACCTAAGTGAGTTCTTATCCATCCTACTTGCATTTATAGTAAACGCTTAAATTCCAGAGTAGATATAATTTAGCCATACATTCCTTTTTTCATACTAAGTAACTAATCTCCCACGCTTGCAAATAAAATAAGCACTAGATAATATATTTTGGGTCGATAAGAAAGATAGGTAACACTTTGAGTGTACAAGTCTGCCAGTTGCCTAATAAAGTATGCTTTTGACCACGACTAAGAGTACCTACTTACATCTACCTCCACAAAAAGTTAGGTAGCATGTTAGTAAGCACCTACTATTCGATCGCAGAAACTAACCTCATGCAGTAAGGCGTGAATCGGCATGATGTTACACACTCGTTGGGGTCGGCATCATTCGGGGGTAAAAATAACATAGGTAGGTACTTTTTCGATTTTACTGCTCGGCGGTCCCGAATCTCGCCGACCAACATAGCCAATGGGTTACTTGCGCTTAAACGATGGTTTCAAGGTGGGCTTAGACCTGACAAACATAACCAGAGTAAGTAGGTATTCTTTTCTTGACATTCTATTAAGGATAATAGACCAGAGAAAGAATACCTACTCTATCCCTGTTAACACAAAAACAGTTGGTAGTGGGTATAGAATGCGCGTTCCCTCGTTAGGCCAAAATCGACCTTTACACGAAGTAATAGGGGTGATGAGACTCATTCTGCGGTGGAAGTAGTAGGTAATGCGAAATATCACAATATGGGAATAACCGAATAACACCTTCACAAGATGTTTTGATAGTTTTATCATTCCGCTGTATTGAATGGAATGTGTTTTGTTGTTACTAACTGTAGCGATGTGGTTTTCCCAGACATTGGTTAGGTATACTAGGTAGGTACCTACCTACCTACGCAGCTTAGAACTGCGGGTTAATTGCGTAACACACTATCAGTACCTAGCAATGGGCTTCATTTTGACAGTTCAACAACATACATTGCGTTGTTTACGTTGTTCAGCAGTCACATTTTTCGAACTTAAGAAGCAATGGATTAGCAATATCCTTCAAAATGATTCAGATTTAGATAAGTAGGTACCTAGTGTGTTACGCAATTAGGGTGATGATGTAGGTATAGAAATCCTGTGAGGAGTGGAATAAGAATGCCTTAAAGAATGTATAATTGTTGTTAGCATAAACCTGAATGTTGCTGTCCTGCCAATATTTGTTCAAATCTATTATGTGTGCAATTGTTGTGTGATTATTATTAAGTTTATTGCTGATGTTATAATTCAATAAATCAATTAATAACTACTATGAAGTTTTTATTAAGTAGGTAGGTACCTACCTATTTAGTTTTCCTAGCCAATATTTTTGATGTTCGACAAAGACCCTTCATTTTTGAGTCTCAGAATCTATAAGTAGGTTGTACCTACCTACTACCTAATAATAGGTAAAGCTGAAGAATTTGCTCGTTTCTTTGAACGCGCTAATCTCTGGAACTGCAAGTCTGATAAAAAAAGAATGTCTGCGTTTGATAGCCCAATTTTTGAGGAAGGGGTGCTGTGGGGGGCGGGGCTGTTTAAAATTTAAATAACGTTTACAAAAAAGGGACAAACACAAAAACGTATTAGGTACTAGACGAAAAAACAACATCTGCCCAAAACCACCGCGTACCTACCTACTAACCTACGGAAGGAAAAACATATGTGAAGGGACAGAGTCCTACATAATAAATTGCCTAACGACATTAAAGAGATTCAGTCCTTTACTCTAGGTACCTATCCAAAAAAACCTTAAATCACCACATCTTGAAAGATTTCTCTCGATTTTAAATCGATCACCTAGTATAGGTATTATCTCTTTGATTTAGGTACCTACTTACTTATTAATTTTCTTCTATTACATTAGATGATTACCTACATAAAAAAACATTTAGGCACTAAACATACCTAAGTATTATCATTTTGAAACATTTATAAATTCAAAATATTGGCCCTGATTCCCTTGTTCACAAACTAAACTAAATTTTAATTCTGTGCATCTTTTTCTTTCTATTTCATTAAGAAAAGGACAGAAGATAAAATATTAGTTTAGTCCTGTCAAATTAAGATACTCCATAGACAGATTAGACGTGATTTAAAACATCGCTGCTAAAAATACGTCAATTTACGTCAGGCGCTGACTAATTTGACAGGACTAAACTAATATTTATCTTCTGTCCTTTTCTAAATTAAATAGAAAGAAAAAGATGCATTGAACTTAAATTTAGTTTAGTTTGTGAACAAGGGAATCGGCGCCACTGTCAGCTTCCTAGGTAGGTACCTACTATTAACAATGTGTAGGATTGCTATCGACTTGCTATCAAGAAACGATATGTACCTACCTAATGTTACACTTTTTCATATTACCTACATAAATTGTGAGAAAATATTTGCGCATAGAGCTACTACTTACTAGTTTATTTAAGAGTACCTACCTAGCGTTCTTCATAATTACCTACCTAATAGGATTAACTTGTATTTCTCATCAGGACCGTCTTTACCCGGGGGTGCAAGGGGTGCGTGGCACCCGAGCGCAGGGTTTGAAGGCCTGACCAGACGACGGACTTTTCTTCGCGGCGGAGAAAAAAGGAGCGTAGGTACTTTTAATCCCTCGTTTGCGTTACTCGATACAGTTGTACCTAAGCGATCTATTTAAGCGGACAAAAATCCGTCGTCTGCGCATGTTATTATGGGGCGCAAGTCAATCGCTACACATACCATGCGGAATCATAATCAGTTTTAAAAATTACTGAACAAATATTCATTAGGTACACCTTTAAAAATGTAGGTAGGCACCAGTATTGTTACGCCTCAAGCAGCTTTATATTATACTTAGGTAGGTAGGTACCTACCTATATAATCATATTCGCTTTGCGACTTGCAATGTGCAAGCCTCTTATTGCTACAAGAAAACAGGAACTTTTTACTACCTAAAACAACTTTTGCCATTCGCCGTTTGTCAGTTCGGAGCTAATGAACTAAATAGGTAGGTAACAACTTGGGCACCGAACCGATTTCTTTGTTGTTAAACAGTTTGACAACAAAAAAAAAATCTACGCAGGTTGATTCTCGCACCCCGGCGCCCAATATGGTTAAGACGGCCCTGTTTCTCATGATAAGTGAATTGTATTCTTTTTGAGAAATAAATGTCTTGAACCGTAGGTACGGACGCCAGCAGGTCAAGCTACCTGAAACTGTCAAATTTTCCCAATCAACCTTGAACCTTAATGCTTTAGCGATAAAGTTGAAAATCTATTAAAGAAATTTGACAGATTGTAGTAGGTTGATGTGCTGGCGTCTGTACTTACCTACAATATAACATCATGCTAGTATCCTCAGGAGCCGAGCAAAAAGAAAAAAGTCAGAAAAAACGTGAAGCGAAAACGAAGTAATAGCGCGGGCGATGCGATGCGACGGGGTGGGTCGGGGGAATGAGAAATTTCACGCGGACGAAGTCGCGGGCACAAGCTAGTTTGGATTATAAAGATCAGAAATAATAACCAAAGTAACAAATAAACTTTTTATTAACAATAAAACATCAATACTACTTCTGGGAAACGAAACTTATTTCTATAAAATTTCTTAATAATAACAGTGCAATCATTTAATTTTCTTTTAATTTTATAAATTCAATTCTGGCATCACAAGGAAATCAAGTTTCGCTTTCCTTCAAATACATCTAAATGGTGCAATCTTTGAAGTAGAATTACGTCTAACTACTACAATGAAATTATAAATAATGTTATAGAGATCATAATTTATAATTAAATCAATAATGCTCTCCTTTATTTATGATAAGTAAATGAAAATAAATTTTAAAGGGTAAGTATGACAAATGTTGGAATGTTCATATTTTATTTCACTTTTATCTTAAAATGACATAAAATACATCTTATACAATAAAAAAAATATATATAAGATGGCAGTGTAAAAAAATATGAAATACTTACATAATGATTAAAAACAAAAATCACAATAATTAAAAAAAAAACTAATAATTATTATTTATTAAATGTTTTGCTGTCATTTGTAGTGATACTTACTTTCGAGCCTCAAAACTACAGTTTGACTTGTCAATTTTACATAAATTAATACCGTTTAAAAAAAAACTTAAACATAGTTTGTATTGTGATGATGACAATAAAGAGAAGTCCACCATGGCAGTTGTGCCATGACAATATAACATTACGGCTATGTCATGAAAGGACAATGGCCAGTCTTCTATCATAAACAATACTAATGACATGTGGGTAGTTGTAAAAATAAACAATATCTGTTTCAAAACATTCTTAGCTACTGTGCAAGGAAATTCATACATAATGGATATGAATAGTCTACACAAATCATTTTACTCCTATGGAAATTACAGCTCATTTGTCCACTGACTATGGTGATTTTCTTGTATGAACCATTTATTGCCAATTTTACCAAAAAAACTGAACACTAGCAGCACATAAGCCCTCGTCTGCTAACAAAGCTAAAGTTCGGTAACAATAGAAAAAGTAATTGTCTCATTAGTGACAGTTGAGCTCATGTGACATGTCCCATGTTTAAGAGCTGTCAGTGTCATTATTTTCATCGTCATCTGCCTAAATTTGAATCGCGATATATTCGCCAAAAATATAAGCAAATACATATGAGGATTTTGGAAAAATAACTTTAACTCCTACACAATAAAGTTCAGTTTACGCTACGACTTCAAACATTTTTAAAATTTTTTCAATAGTGCTAGTCACTCTGAAATCAACTTAAATACCATTAAAATAAAGTTGATATTTGTTTAACTTGAAATAACGTCAATTTGGAACATAAATACAATTTGAATATAGGCTTTTTTCAACTAGAAAGAAGAAAAGAAAGTAAAAGAACGAAAAAGAAAGAAAGTATATATACCCCACAATGTCATAATGTTATGGGGATTATTGACACCGACAGCTCTTGAATGCGGTGCTGATAGCGTTTAGACCTTACGAAATTACGTATAGTTGACAGAAAAGTTACAAATAAACAAAAGCATATAACTAGAACTAACACCAATTTTGACTTAGTCATAGAATTCGAATAAACTCTAACAACAATGATAAAATCATCAATATACTGAATTCGTCAAATACACAACAATCATGTTCTCTGCTAACAACAATAATAATTAATATTTTCAATACAAAAATATCTGAATCTAGTATTTTTTTATTTATGTTTTGTTACATGTGGGTACCAACCAGCACATGGCCCACGTGGTGGGTTATGGCCCACTCCCTTTCACAGAGAGCAGGCCTGTGCCCCAGCAGTGGAACATTATAGGCTGATTATGTTATGCTATGACATGTAGGTGGGATTTACTACAAACAGAATGTGATAGGCACATACCATTATTATAAATAAAGCATTTGTGGGTAGTCTTGCTAGGAGAATTTTCTAGTCACAAATACTATTGATATATCTATAATTTTAAAATAGGTAACTTTATCTAGGAATAATATTTTATACTGTTTCATGAAATAATATTTCGTGTCTACATTCTATGCAGTATGTGCTATAAATGCATAGCCTTGTCTATGAGAACTGCTAATCATAATGGTAACTTATAGGTTGTGGTTTATGATGTTGTAATACCATAATTTATGAGTTTTCAGACTTAACAATGGATTGTGGATACATATTAGTTTACAAAATTTATTAAATAAACTATTTTATGGCCAGGAACTTCACATGGATCTTAACAATTCATTTAAAAATCCTCAAATAGCTACCTAATAATTAGAAAATTTGTACCTAACCAAGTATTGGTCCTAAATAAGGTGCTTGATCACAGTAGAAACATTTTGGCACTTCAGTTTCTTGCAATTCTACTACGTTGGTGCTTATC
This sequence comes from Apamea crenata, assembly GCA_949629185.1. Classification (NCBI taxonomy): domain Eukaryota; kingdom Metazoa; phylum Arthropoda; class Insecta; order Lepidoptera; family Noctuidae; genus Apamea; species Apamea crenata. Next base: position 6,117,169 of record OX451375.1, read on the forward strand.
TCATTAGAAACAAAGTAGTAACGACATCGTCTCGGTCCAATACCTTCTATTAATGTGTCATAAGGAGGTGAGAGGATGTCGAAGAAGGCTGCCGGCATGTCCAGGGCTTCTATCTCATGGTAGTTGGATATAGTGGGTGTCAGGGTGCAAGTACCAGAGTTATCTGAACAAATTTGTTGGGTGGTTATTTCAGCGAATAATTTTCGTCGCTTGTGGGAGCCCTGTGCCAGTCGCGCCGCCTCTTTTCTCGCGCGGACTTGGAACTCTGCCGGATCCACAGACTGCGTTACAGGGTACTCTGAAAAGCTTCTGATCTTCACTGCACCAGATATCACCTTGAGTAGCCCGTGCATGTGCGGGTGGTCGTGGAGCGGCATTTTAAAACCCGGTTTCAAAACAAAAATACTCATATTTATTTGGCTGTTTTGAAACACTTCTATATACGTACATGGTGCCTTGTTGGGATTCCTCCAAAGGGCTAAGTCTCTTAAATTATTGTCGTAGCCTAAGTCTTCAGCCTTTAGACTGTCCATCATAGTCTTTAGCTTGCCCAAGTTAACCAATAGATCACTTTTGAACCTGTCATCGAAGGTGTGCAGAGAGTGCCGGTATATAGACACGATTGGCGGTATGTTGACGAGTTCCATGGCTGACTTCTCTTCATCTCCTATATCCATATGAAATCTGACTGAATTTATACACAAAAATTTCTTTCTTCTGATGAATGTAGAAAATAATCTCGACGATAACAAAGCGCAACTGTCAACAAACGTCATTTTGCTCATTTTGTTTTTACTTTTTAAAGATTACGTTTCATTACTCCGAGCTTTGTTTGACTGTCACAATTTGATTTAAGAAAATGAAACGAAATAAAAGATAAGAAACTGAAAATACAGTTTATACAGCATATAGAAAACCTATAAATAATTAATAATATAATTCGTGTTTAGATTAATTGCAATTTCTTACGATCGAGAGTAGTTTCATAGAAGCGAAGCAATCAATGCTGGAGAAGATGTCTGAAAGAAAACATGTAAAAGCGTCATCTAGTGACGAATAGCTGAACTCGATCAGGATGAAGTAGTATTTCTCTATTCTGTGATATTACTGTCTAGACGTTTGAGTGTGTCAAAATTATTCCCTCAAAATAATAGATGGCGCAAGTAGTAGCGTAGTCGTAAACGCAGCGAATGGCTTCAAAGTACCAAGTGAACTTCGATTATTTGAATTAAACACGTCCACCAAAACAAATTAGTCATTCCCACGTCACGTCGATTCTAAGTACACATAAAATTGCCAACTTACAAAGCTTTCAGTCTTAGACCGTACAAAATAATATATCCTAGTGCAAATTAAAAAAAAAAACCCAGAGCAAATAACACTAGGACACGCCACTAAAAAAGAACTTGAAAATACCTGCATATACACTTTAGTTTATGATACCTACCACCTAAACTGGGTACCACCTACCTAAAAAATAACGTCAGTAACAAAATAAGGTGTAGATACTCAGCCAACAATAAAGATCGTTAACGAGGTTTTATGTGTGGTCTGTACGGTCGCGGGTGGCGTACCAATAATACCACTTAAATAAATACCAGGCATTGTAAATGTTACTCGGATTTTATAGAGTTTCCAACGTGCCTGTGTTTCATCCATTCCCGATTAACTGCGACCATAAACACGATAAACATAGATAAATTAATCAGTAGCCAGTACCTACGCGAATAGATGTCGAGGTATTGTAGCGGAAAAATATTAGTTTTACGTTTTTTAATGTCTTTTTATATAAACGTGTCGGTTTTATTGAAATGTTTGGTCTGATTTCCTAATCATTTTGTTGTGATGTGCTTTTTGTGGTTAAGATAACTTTCGTGTGTGATTGTGAAAGAGAACGACTTCTGTTTTTATTTCTATTTTATTAGTTTTATAAACCCGCAATAAAACTAATAAAATAGTCTAAAATATAAAATACTCTATTGTTAAACAATCGATAAACTCTTATCGATTACTTAACAATAGAGTGTGGTATTAATAAACACCTTCTCTTTTATTCATCGATTTAATTAACAATTACTCTATTATTATGCTGTCTGCTTATTGTTATTTTTGTTGAAGTCGTTATTTCACCTTCTATTTTTAATCCTTGATTATTTTAAAGGGATCGCCAGGTTATTTATATTATACATGAAGTAACAGTAGAACACTGTCTCCTAAAGCACAGGTTTCCCCTAGTTTAGGAGGCAGGGTTTCCACCATTCCAGACACCTTTTTACAGCAAACTGTTTTTGTAACTTAGATTTACTGCTTATTGTAACAAAAGGTATCAATAAAGTCATTATTATTATTATTTATTCAAATCACCCTGAGAATCAGCACTTCAACGCACGCCAAAATAACATAAGGCAGTGCCCCAAAACGCCCGCTCTTAATAGAAAACAGAAAGAAAATGCGATTATTTGCGGTAAACATGACGCAGAGAAAGAACACAAAAATAACAAGTTGGGGGAAAATTTGCGTCACGTTCACGTAAAACAGCCATCACCACTTCTTAGTGCTTCCGCTGGGAAGAAGTGGCGCAACAAGCTCCCCAGCAGCACAGCTGTCTGTTAAGTCAGAAGTACTTGATTCTATACACCTACCAACCATAGACACCTTTAAGAACAGTTTTCCACTGAAATCCAAGTACCTATCACACAGCTACCGTGCTCTGTGCTTCGTCGGTTTGTTTGTCAGCTGCGCCCGCGCTGGGTGGCCTTCCACGAACTCTTTATTTGGGTGCGCAAGGTACGGAGGTGATAAGTTGCCTAATAGTACTGTGGTTGTAATGACTCTTGCGGTGCCGTGGTTAGTGTGGGCACATTTGCATGGATTGGTAGCTTCTTTGATAAAAATGTTAAGTATAGGCTATCAATTTATTCGTCTTACAGGTTACAGGCCATTGTGCATCAATCAACGCTCAAGCACAGCTAAGTTTTTCACGTTCATATCTCTTACTGGTTGAATAATATTCATGTTGAGTTTTTCATTGTTGTTGAACCGTCAAAATGAAAGCAATTGCTCCTGTTAGTGTGTTACGCATTTACCCCGCAGTGTCAGCTGGGACTCATCTTTACGTGTTGGGTAAGTTTTCAGGTTATTTTCATTCAACCTTAATAAACCACGACTTAAAACAGTTAAGTTTTTTATTAAACTTCGAGGTTTATAAGACCTTAGCAGCACCATTATAGTGGTTTCAAAGTCGGAGAGCAGTTATGTACCAATTTGGAACAATCTACAAGTAATAACTTTCTTCTCCAAAGAAAATGATCTATTCCACAGAATTTCCTCCTACACCGCCATAAAACCGGCGAATGTTTTACGAATAAAATTCATATTTTAATAGCTTATTTTTTACGTGCTGTGTGTAATGCTAATGAACCGGAAGTGCCGCCATTAATGCCGTGATGAGCGTTCACTTGTCGTAAAACGGAACGTTCATTAAAAAGAACGAGGTTATGAAGTAAAAATAGTTGGAATGTGCGATAGACTGGTTACATTTGGGTTCGACTTAGGCGAACCTGCGTCGTAGAAAATCCCGCACCCCTTCAGATACTTAGTAATTTCTTGCTCCATAGTAAACGGAAGGTGGGTCGCCCTACCCCTATTTTTTCCCAAACAAATGTTATCTAATCAACAAAAAGAATATCGGCCTATAATGGGCCGTCATCCACCACGCAGGCCCAGTGCGGATTGATAGAAGTCACATGTCTTCGAATGTTTGGTACTAGGACAAGCTGGTTTCCTCACGATGCTTCCTTCACCGTTTTGAGAGCAGAAGTGATGAAATAATTAACACAAAGTATAGAGCCTGTCTGGGTTCGAACCCTACAACTCGAAAGTCGCGGCTGTTACCATTAGGCCACCAATGCTCAACAAAAAGTATAATAAAAAACAATTAGATGGATCTGAGTGCGGCTGTTTCCTATGCGGAAAATGTGTAGGCATCGTCGATGATCTATGGCAGGAAATTTCTCGGAAAACCTCTTTGCGTTCCAGGTAACAATTTTTTCTGCTGCTAAAGATACGCTAGACAGCAAGTTGCCACTAGCACACTAGTGGCAAGCTTGATTGGCCGCGTTTAGGCCACCATTGAAGAAAATAGGCCGTGGTAATTAAGTAGAAGTAAAACATTTACCATGCTTGTGTGCGAACCGCCTGAAGGCAAATTCTCAGCGACAATCAAGTCAAAAATGTAGGAAAATTAGAGGTATTTTTGACAGATTGAGACTGCGATCAGACTGTGAATCATCTTAAAATTCCGAGAATTGCCCCTCAGACTGTGAACGTTCTCAAATTTACGAGAATTGCCCCCCCCCCCCTCCTGTTTGCAACGCTAGATCCTAGAACCCAATCTAGGTAATCCAAATAAAGTCTAACACTAATGAACAATGATTTACGACATAGCGCTGCGTAGTATTATATCGGTGACGTACGCATTAGTAATAAAAGCTATCATTGCGCCAATCCTGCTATTTACATTTAAAATAATTTATTTTAGTACGAGCACATCTGCAATTAGATGTATGGGGCTCCGGTTACTAGAAATAGGTATGTTTGAGAGGGAACCAAGATTCAATTGGGCCAACGAAGAAAACCACATTCCAAACCATTGAAATCCTACTGTAATATTATAAACGTAAAAGTTTGTATTGATGGATGGATGTTTGTTATTCTTTCACGCCAAAACTACTGAACGAATTTGGATGAAATTTGGCACACGGATGATTTATAACCAGGATTAGCATATAGGATACTTTTTATCCCGATATTCTCACGGGATCGAAACTTATGCGGGTGAAACCGGTGCAACAAGTCGTACCTAAAGTAAAAGTGTCAAATTAAAAAAAAATCTTAGTGAAGCAGTATAGACATTTAACATTTTTCCAAATAATAACGAAGATCTACGATTTACCCCCTGATTGCCACACGTTTTTGTGTTTTCAATCCCCCCCACCCCCCCTTTACATGGTTCTTAAACTTATCTGGCGAAATGTGGGTACACATCTGCCTAACTCTACATAAGGTCCCCTCTGAAGCCATGCTAAAGGCGCGTTTAGGGAGTGATGTCATTTTCTAATGCCGTCAGTGTCTTGGGTACATTACCAGTCAACAGCGACGCGAATGAATGTTTCGACGCTATATTTTAGTTTGTGAACTTGGTTTTAGTTTTAGTTTTAGTTAAGTTAGGATATAATTTTGTTTTTTTTTATTAATTTAGTTAGGTATTACATAATAAATCAATATTTTGTTATTTTCAAAAGCATATAGGTTATTACATTATTTATTTATTATAGGTTAACCAACAGCTTATGTATACAGCGTTTCTTAACAATAGGTAACAAAAATATTAGACCTATACAGTCGCCAATAATAGGTCAACCAACATTCAAAGTGAGTTATACACATACAAACTTAAAATATTAAAATTAAACATTGAGAAATTACAGAACAATTAGTTATATAATTAAAATCCCGAACCCCGTTATAATTTCCCGAATTCGTTTTTAACTACCCTATTCGTGCCTGAAATATTAATTGCCTCATGACTGTCAGTGCCAGTCTAATGAACGTGGTTGGCTACTATCTTAGGTATAGGCGATTATGATCTTTTCAGAATTTTCTTCAATTGTTTTTTTTTTTTTTTTCTGGATGGGAAATCATCAAATGACCCCTCCCGCTCTGGGTGGAGCGGAAGGGAGTGTCAGACTCTTACTGACTAAAACCCACCCGTGTTCCTTCCTTAGCCCTTTCTGTTCCAGAGCAGCGGTAACCCTTTCTGACGATCCCGCCGCATTGTTTGCTTCTGTTCTGAATGACACCATCCACATTCATCCCGGGACACGGACATTTAACGGGAGTGAGGTACAAACGGACACCGTGTATTACGACATTAGTCACGAGTTACCAACTAAATTCTCATGACGTTTTCATTGGACAGTTATTTTTGACATTCTGCTCTTAGCTCTCATAGTGAGCTGATTGATTGATTGGTACTTGCCTACGTGAAACTGTTGTTGTGAACTGTCCTGGGTTTGATTTGCAGCCGAACTACTCTGTAAAAATGTCATCGTGAAAACTTAGGTGAAGTGAACTGTCAATAGTGTTAATCACAAGCATCATGTGAAATGACAGCTCACTTCACCTATGTAAGTTTTCACGGTGAGATTTTAACAGAAGAGACCGGCAGTGCGATTCTGTAACCATCTCACCGTGAAAACTTAGGTGAGGTGACCGCGGAGTGAGCTGTCATTTCAACTAATGCTAGGGATTGACACTATTGACAGCTCACTCCACCTAACTTTTCACGGTGATATTTTTACAGAATCGATCGGCTGTTGATGCTCGGGCTTGACAATATTGACAGCTCACTTCACCTAAGTTTTCACGGTGACTTTACAGAATAGATCGACAGGTCGGGCAAAGTGTTATTGGATTTTATAACCGGAATTTCTCAGTAAGTAGCAGCCCAGAGTCTGGATTTATATACCCGGTTGACGGCAATTAGGCTCGCCCCTTAATAATTATAAGGGACTTTAACATAACTGGCGAAATGTTGGCCTACTATAGGTAAACTTCTGCCTAACCCTTCGTGGATTACAAACCTGCAGTGCGATTCTATGTATAACCATCTCACCGTGAAAACTTAGGTGAAGTGAGCTGTCATTCCCAATTAATGCCAGGGATTGACACTATTGACAGCTCACTTCCCCTAACTTTTCACGGTGAGATTTTTACAGAATCGATCGGGTGCTGTTATCTATGAGAGTTATTTTTGTCTTACTTTTCACATCACTCTGGCAGTGGTGACCCAGTAGTAACCGCCGTGACTTATGAGTTGTAGGTCGTGGGTTCGTACCCAAGCAGGCGCTTTATTTTGTGTAAATTATTTCATCACCACTGCTCTCAAAACGGTGAAGCAAGGCATCGTGAGGAAACTGGCATGTCCTAGATTTCCTAGAACAAAAAATTCGAAGACATGTGACATCCACCAACACCCGCTGGCCCGCTCCCTCTTACAGAAAGTGAAGGCCTGTGTCCCAGCAGTGGGAACATTATCGGTTGATTATGATTATGCTTTCACATCACTCTATCCAAACATAACTTCCCACAAAAATAACATCGTAATCAACACTTTACACTGCGGAGAATAGTTAATATTCTCGAAAATTTAAGGAAACGCGGCAGACGTTTCGTTTCGCGAATTATCAAACAATACAGACTATAATTACAACTACAAAGCGTGCCATTGAATAGACATGAAAGTCAGAGAGTTCCTTTCATCGCGGTACAGACAGCTTTTGATAATAATTGGCACTCCTGACGTGAATATGAAATATAAAGAAAATAATAATGTGTGCCGAATTGCCAAGTAGAGTCCGACCGAATATCGTTTTCGGTATTCGGTCATTTCTGACTGCAATGTCCTTCGATCAACAATAATAGCACTAGATTGAGGATTAGGAACAAAAACACATCGCTCAAGTGGCCGCGATTGCATGTAACTTGATTATAAACCTTACCTTTCAAACATAAGGTTTGTAATATATTTACTGCTTTGATTGAAAAGTGAACGTATTTTTAAAATAAGACCAACAATATTTATGAAAATAAAACATACATATACATATCTGCCTAGCCTTTTCCCAACTATGTTGGGGTCGGCTTCCAGTCTAACCGAATGCAGCTGAATACCAGTATTTTACATGAAGCGACTGCCTATCTGACCTCCACAACCCAGTTACTGGGTAATACGATACCCCTTGGTAAGACTGGTTGTCAGACTTTCGGGCTACTGACGACCCGTAACGACTGTCAAAGATTCACGAATGACAGCCGGGACCAACGGCTTAACGTGCTTATTTTTTTTGCAATAAGGTTGATAAAACTATGTATGTTACAAAATAAGACTACAACATTATTAATTTGGTCTTATTTTTCCGGCCGTTTTTTATCGGAAATCTACTATTGCTGATCGAAGTAATTATCCATTTTCGGCAATTTTTATTTACTGAAAAAGATAAATTACCAGCGAATCAATACCAATACATTCAATTCATTAGTCAGAGAAAATCGATAGAGTTAGAACAACTGAAAGCACTATTCAAGTTTAAAGAGTTAAATAAAATATATTTAAGTTTGCAAATAGTTTTAGTTAATTTAAGATATAATTTTGTTATTTTAGTGTCGTTTTTACATTTATTGCGTTATACATGTTTTGAGAAGCCATTTTTTCGAATATATGAAAATCTGATGAATAAATAAACTTCATAGAACAATAGGCACATAAAATTAAATAAAATGATTAATATATTGACAGTGATACTGACAGTGAAACTCAAACTCAAATCATTTAATTCAACTAAACCAATTACAGGCACTTTTGAATTGTCAAAGGGTCGGTCAGTCAGAAAGATGAAGCTAGCGTTGCCCATTCCAAAGCGTAGGTACCTATGGAGAAGAACGGGCAAGAAACTCCATGGACACTCTTTTAAATCATAAAATTGTTACAAAATACTTGATTACATCATTCGTGTTGAAATTAACCATGTGAGAACGATGTAGAAAGATGTGCACGTTAAAAGCGTCCGTTATAGAAAACATAAAAACAATTCAGAAATTAAAAATTACAGTAAGCCGTGGCAAATTAAGTCGAATTTCGTTTTCGGCCGAACTATACCTACATTCATTTTCGGTCGGACTCACTTTCGTCTGTGTCATGTTTTTGTGGCTATTATTGTAAACGAGATGACGTGTAAAGGTAAAAGTGTACAGTTGAATTGTTTATGGTAATACAGGTGTTTGAGATGAAATGAAAGAAGTTGCGGTTTGTGTTTGTGTGTGTGACGGTAATTTAAGCAATTAGCTGTCGCTTTGTGTATCGTTCCGAACTTGAGTCGGTTTTTGTGAATGGGAAGCGTTCACTTAAAGAGTCCATTGAAGGGTACCGTTTCATTAATGCTTTTGAATTAAAATATTATTTTAATTCAAAAGCATTAATGAAGGGATAGTTAAATTCGAAGGATTTATCTAACTAGTAACTCTATTTGCGAGCCGACGCGTCCTGCTTCCAGTTTTGTCGGAACCTATCCAGCTCGTCCCGCCATCTCCTACGTGGTCTGCCGCGACCCCGGCTCGCTGCCTCAGGGCACCAATTCTGTGCTATTTAGGCCCACAGTTTGTCCGGCATGCAGCAGACATGCCTGCACCCAGGAGGACGCGCGGGCTCGTGAAAGTTGGAAGGAATGGAGGGGGCCTAAGCCCAGGAGTCGGACATCTTATTCTTTTTGGGGTTCCGTACCTCGAAAGGAAAAAACGGAACCCTTATAGCATCACTTTGTTGTCCGTCCGTCTGTCTGTCAAGACCCTTTTTCTCAGGAACGCGTGGAGGTATCAAGCTGGAAATGTCTTATTTCAAATACTCAAGTCTACTGACCCTTGGAGCTGTGAAAAAATCAAACTTCTAAGCCAACGAAATCAGAAGATACAGCCGTTTATGCCGCAAATTTTCAACACTCGCAAGGGAATCAAAACCTACAGGGTACTTCCCGTGAACATAGAATAACTTCCCGTGAAATATAAGTTCACGGAAAGTACCCTGTAGGTTTTGATTATCCCTTGCGATTGTCGAAAATTTGCGGCATAATTATAATACCTAATATTATAGCCAGGGACTCAGGCCATCTCAAAATCATAATATTTTATTTCACATAAACCACATGGGCACTTATGAATCGTCAGAAGCTAGGTGCACGGTTCCAATTGTTCGTTTCCTATGGAGAAGAGCCGGCAAGAAACTCCACGGTTACTCTTTTAAAAATAATTGGCTTTTACAATGTTTTCAAATTACAGTAGGTATGGGAGGACAACGTAGGCCTGTCAACAAGTAATAAAAAAAAAATCCCTTGATAAAATAAAAAATCTCTCATCAGCTCTCGACGAGAGGAAGTGGGCCGTAATCACCACGCGGGCCCAGTGCGGGTTGGTAGATGTCACATGTCTTCGAATTTTTGGTTCTAGGACATGCCGGTTTCCTCACGATGTTTTCCTTCACCGTTTTGAGAGCAGTTGTGATGAAATAATTTAAGCAAAGTAAAGCGCCTGTCTGGGTTCGAACCTACGACCTATACCTATCTCGTAAGTCGCGGCGGTCATTACCACTGCTCCATTTTTTAAATAGTTTAAAAGTTTTCATTCAATCGGTCAGTTGCTGCGATTAAATCTGAAACAACAACCATTAGATGCTTATTTTAAAGTCTCACATAACTTTGTCCACGTTCAGAGCATTTATTTTATCTCCCAAAAGCATGCCAACTATTGTTAACATTTAAATATTTAGATGTAAATATTTACTCTTCAATTCCGGATCCCACTGACAATCTTGATTCCGGTAGTCGTTTCGCTCGGACAATCAAACCATCAGACAAACGAACCATTAAATAAGAATAAACAGAAGGCTAACAGACTCGCATTTTTTTTTCCAAATATTACTTGGTCTTGTCAATGCCTGAACATACGATACGATTATTAACCCTTTGTTCAGTTTTCCATCTTGCACCGCATGCTCTGTCACCTGCACACATCATCATCATCATCATCTTTTCAGCTGTAAGACGTCCACTGCTCCCTCGAGCACCTCCACTTCGACCGGTTCTGCGCTTATTGCATCTAACTGGATCCTGCGGCTTTAACAAGGTCGTCGGTCCACCTTGTGGGAGGCCTTCCAACGCTACGCCTTCCGGTACGCAGTCGCCACTCCAGAAACTTTCGGTCCCATCGGCCATCTGTTCTGCGAGCAATGTGCCCTGCCCATCTGCACACGTGAGGAGCTAATAGCTGCGTCAGCGAATGCAATCCGCGTTGCTGAATTTTGGGCTAAATTAATTAAAAAAAAAACTATATTTTTGCCATCGAAATGCTAAGGAGAAGAAGAACATGGTAATATTATAACATTTTGAATGCAGGTTACAGAAAAACATGGGAAGCAGACGGCTAGGTATATAAAAAATATTAATGAATGGACCTAAAGTTTAGTCATGCTTGAAATAATTTAAGTAGTAGTTACATAGTACTCTAGCTTTAAAAAAAATACGTAATGGAGTCTGTCGTATTCAACTATTCACAGATGATTACATGCTCACTGTTCCTTTTTGATTGACTCCTTGTCTATTTCATCACAATACCAGTACCTACCTAATTTCCTTTCAGGCACTTTGCATGATGTTTCTGACATCCATCCACTCTTTGCCCGGACACTCAGAACAGGCACAAAGTGATATCCACTGCCGACTCCACCTGTTCGTGTCACACAACGCATAGCTTGGAGTGAAGCTTCTGACCCCACCCACTCTGTGTCCGGACACTCCGAACAGGCACAAAGCGAGTATCCACCGCCGACTCCGCCTGTTTGTGTTACACAACGCATTAACCGCCCCGACTTCGCGCCTTACACACAATACTAAGAACACTAAATTACGCCTTTGTATTTATAGGTTAGTTTGAGACGGAGACTTCAGTTTTCATAAAAGTAGGCAAACATGTTTTGTTAGGGCAATTAATCGGTACTGTGAGCTCTCTGTGAGGACACGGTACGAGAATTAATAAATTACTTAATCAAAAGTTTGTCGAATAACTTTGATAATTATTTCTATAAACGGTTCTACGATTACATTTTTATTTCATAGCTTGTCAGCTAAACTGACTTAGGTAGTGTTTTCCGTCTTCTAAATATAAATAATTTTTTCTCTCCTAATTACGCCATGAACTTATCAAAATATTCATAATGATCCCTTTTAAGCACCAAATAGGCTATAAGAAAAGATCGACTCAACCGTTTTCTAATTAGCCATCACAGAAAGATTATTTTCCGATAATTTTCAAAATGCATCGTCCTGTCCATGGAGTTTCTTCTCCATAGGTAGCACCTACTACGCTTTGGAATGGTCAACTAGCTTCATATTTTCTGACTGACTGACAATTCAAAATTGCCTGTAAATGCTTTGAGTTTGTCTCATTCTTGTCAGTGGTTTTTTGCATACGTAGTTCTTCAACTTACAAAAATGTACTACCTAATTGTTTCGCAAAACTCAAATGTGGTGGGAATAAGGCACAAAAGAATACCCACAAAATAAAATAATCGTAACTTATTTTCAGTATCTGTTTCCTCACACTACTCTGTACCCCATAAGAATCAAAGCTCTGGCGTGCTTCCAGGCTGGCATTCAAAGACAACTAAATCTGTCTTTTGATCAATTGTCCACTAGTGGTGTGCCCGCCACTGCGCGCGCACATAATAACACACTTTGATGTACACACCACTGTTTCAAACAGTAGTTCTTGATCAAAAATCATTTTCATTGATCATAGTACTGATTGATGTACCTACCTTGCCTAGTTGAGTTTCCGGGAATTTGTTGTAGAGATTAGGTTGGTATAGCATCCATGTTTGAATTTTGAATTTCGAATTTGGAACGGAAGAATTGGGATGTTAGGATTTGGGGAAATTGGCTGTTGAGTTAATTAGAACACGCAAATCGGTTTATTAGTGACGCAAGGGAGCTAATTTCTGGGAAACAAAATGAACCGTTCATTTTAAAATTGAATAGATTTCAATAGGTATGGTTTTTAAATGTTCTTTTGTCCTCAGACATTAGTTTTTTAACTTGAAACATAAGCTTAACAAAACAATTTTGTTGTAATTTAAAATTTTAGATAATAAAATCATAATTCATAAAATTTCGTAGCGCGTAGCACTTTGCTACGAGTGTGATTGTTGTAGCATTTTTACTTATAGGTATATATTATTTTGTAGCATACTTTTGTATAATTATTGCATTATCTCTAAGTACATATATCTCATCTATCTGTAAGTACATGCAACTAATACAGGGTGGCAGGGACATCGACGCACAAACTGTAACCATTAATTCAGCACATAATTCTAGAACCCCTAGCGTAGAAATTTAGCGTCGGTTATAAAAAAAAATTGGTATTATGTATTTATTTAATTATACTTTTAAATATATATATATTGCATTATATGTGTAGGTATATTTAATATTTTAGTTTTAGACTTGACACATTCATATTTTTCTCTTCTTGTTCTCACGCACTAATTGTCTACATTTCTTTTTTACTTCTCCTTTCGCAGGTCTGCTGGAAGAAATTTCTTAAGAAATAAGCAGTACCTTTGAACTCATATTATAACTATGTCATATCATTATGTACTTTACTGTGTGTACATAAATAATAAAATAAATAAAAAAAACAGCGTTTTTTTAGAAAAGTGCAATACCTACGCGGTGAAAATGTATCAAAGAGCAATTTTTTTTTTTAAATTAACGACGAAAAATTTCAACGCTAGGGGGTCTAGAATCATGTGCTGAATTCATGGTTATAGTTTGCGCGTCCATGCCCCTGCCAGGGTGGCAGGGGCATGGGACGCGGTAAATTTTATTTATTTTTTTACAAAAATACAAATATCCTTACAATTTTACTCGCCAAACTCATACAAGTAGTTTTAAACGTTTACATCTTTTTACTGTTTTATAGCTCTGCAATTTTATGACCTCAGACGAATTTAAAACTAAACAAAACTTTAATTACCTCATTTAATCGTAACGAACTAGTTAAAATAAATAAGAATTCATGAAAAAAATTGTTATTGTAACTCCACACCCCTGAAGACGTGGTTCCACGAGTTATGTTAAAACATAACACCTTTAAAAAAACTTAAACACCTATTAACTAACCCGCCCTTTAAAACCAAAAAACGCACTTCGAAACCGTATTCAATTTTCATCATGCACCTAATACTACATCCATTGCGTATTATTTTAACTGTTATCACTAAAACAAGCGTACAAAACCAGTAATGGATACCGAAATAACAGAAACATACGATCTGTTTTCAAATGGGTCGTACTAACACCTATTAACTAACCTACCCTCTATAACCGAAGAACGCACTTCGAAACTGACTTCAAATTTCACCATATACCTAATACTACATCCATTGCGTATTATGTTAACTGTTTTCACCAAAAAGAAGCGTACAAAACCAGTAATGGATACCGAAGCAACCGAAAACTCCGTTCTATATTCAAATAGCACGTACCTGAAAGCGTAACATAAACAGTGTCCCAGTTCGAACGACAAAAAGTATTTAAATTTTTAAAATAAGAATTAATAGGAAGACGTCACGTGTGCCCGTTCTAGGAAGTGACGTGATTACTGGCTGGAAACTAATAAAATGGTGTATTACGACGAATTATAATGTAAACTTTAAACTAATATGGCTGACTTTATACCTTTCGAAAAACAAATACTAAAAACCCTCGTCTTTTTTTTATTTTTAGTAAGAGATGCGTTAGTTTTTCAGATGCATACCTGACTGGTATAGGTAATGGGTACGTTATTAAAAATATCATTCTATTTTACTTAACATCATCATCGTTCATGGACGACAACGGTTTCATTCATCATCTACGAAAATTATGTAAAAAAAAAGGATGATGATGGGTGTTATTTACCTGAAATAAATGGATTTATTAATGTCAATTGACATTGATCCCAGAAAAAATATTCCTTTTTTATTTTTTATAGGCATTGTTTGCTTCAACCTTCTTTATGAACAAATACCATTTATTATATCGTTCGTTCTTTGAAAAATTCAAAATCAATCATCAGCTGGAAGTGATAATAAAAAACTTCGCTGCCGTTTCCCTCATAAAATAAAATAAATCACACGTCAATCAAATCCCAAGATATTATTAGTATCTAATAAACATCCCAGTATAGCAAATCTAGTAAAACGCAAAGTAAATCAATGGCGGTCCATTCCCGATGCGTTTGTGCCACATTTACATTCCAGTAGCATAAACTTTTGATATGTTTCCCCTACCTGTTTACTGAGGTCGGAAGTGAGGGAGGCGCGTTTGGACGGGCGAGTTACTGGCGCGCTGAATTACAGGCAACATACGTACAGGGGTTTATTTATAAACGATGACTAAAGTTAAGTGACGTTTAATCAGTCTGCTTAACTTTAAGCAACGTTTACGGACGGGATATCAATGTAATTTGTATGAAATGCTACATTCGTAGGCGTCGCAGCAGTCGTAACTGAGTTCTAGACTGACCTGACACAAATGAAATTAGTTTCGACAAAGAAGAACAAGAGGTGTATTTTTGTGGTTCTTAACAAGGTGCGTTTAATATTAGTAGGCAAAATAAAATCTAAGAAAATCATAATGATAAATGTGACGAATTACTAGTAAAGCAATTAGGAAAATCAATGAAAAATTGTCTCTCTACAGATGACGCCTTGCGATCTACGCAAGGCGTCATCTGTAAAAATGTTCAATCAAATGTTCAATGTTCATCACTCATGAAATAACATCAAGCTTGTGTTTCACGAGGGGGCAGGCAGAGGATATAGCTTCATGTTATAGTTCCCATGGCATAACTCAAAAATCTAGACTGCAACTCCAAGCTTCTACTAAGAATTTCCTAATAAAACAACCACTAACCCTTTGCCCGATGGTCAAGTGGACTTGCTTATTTGATAACTCTACTCACCTACAAAGTAAGCCTACACCTAAATGCTCCCTCAAGCCTTTCAAACATCGCATCGAGTTGTCTAACTCGGTTTTATTTTTAATCGGCGAGGCACACGTGTGGATTGTTTTCAGCCAGCTAATTCTGTGAGCTTTGTGCTCACGCTAATTGATTCCTGAACGAGCGGCTGAGTATCTGGCCTTTGCCTTTGAAGGTGATTGAGTCGTTCTTGTATTTTTTTTTTCATTCAGAAAAAATGGTATAAAAATGTTTCCGGTATGAAGAAAGCGATTGCTGGACAAACTTTAACGTCTATTGGTTAATAGAAGAGGTTCATTCAAGAAGTTAATTAACTCTGAAGTCTGATTGTGAATGCATTTGTATGTGGCCAGTATTTGCCGCTTTTTTTTTCTTTTAGCCGATCAACATTGAACATTTTTTATTTAAGCACGTCTACCAAATTGGTAGATGTGTCTGCCAGTAGTCTTTAATCATCGCCTTCCTTGAATTGAGATGATGATTAATATCAATTAGTAATAGAGAATGACATGTGCTAAGTGGCTACTGTATTGGGTTTCCATTATTATTTTTACGTATTCTACTAATATTATAAACGCGAAAGTTTATGAGGATGCATGGATGGATGGATGTTTGTTACTCTTTCACGCAAAAAGTACTGAACGGATTTGAATCAAATTTGGCAAATGTATAGTTTATAACCAGGATTAACAGATATGATACTTTTCATCCCGATATTGAAACACGAGATCGAAACATATGCGGGTGACAGCGCGGGGCGCTGTGGTTGACTCAATAATTGAATGCCGATTGTAAACTAAAAGTACATAGATACAAAGTTTATCAATCATAAAATGCTCATAATTACTAGGAATTTTGAAATATATTCAAGTAGTCAGGTAAAGTACATACTCAATTAATTTCAGATTTTTCCAACTAGAAAATGTTATAAAAGATTTCCTTTTCTAGTTCCGATTTTCTCAATAAGCAATTAGAAAGCTCGCAACAAAGTCGTAATTACATATAAATTTATTCTTTATCCCTACTTATATTAAGTACTACTTATACTAGCTGCGCCCTGCGGTTTCACCCGCATAAGTTTCGATCCCGTGTGAATATCGGGATAAAAGTATCGTATATGTTAATCCTGGTAATAAACCATCTGTGTGCCAAATTTCATCCAAATCCGTTCAGTAGTTTTTGCGTGAAAGAGTAACAAACATCGATCCATCCATCCATACAAACTTTCACATTTGTAATATTACATAGTAGGATGTATAAATATATTATGTTCTTACTAACCCACCATTTTATCACACATAATACAAGATTAGCTATTAAAACGGTAATAGCAGAACATTCGCAATAAGCCGTCGCGGTAGAAAACCGAAGAAAACAAAAATAGCGACGGCGAAGTAATGTTCGAATGTATGAAAACTTTCGCGAATTACCTCATCGTGTAAACTGTTTGATGGGTATTATGAGCTATTAGACAAGGTACAGAATCAAAAGAAATGACGTCATTATGTTTAGTTCGTTATTATTTACTAGCTTTTATCGGTGACTTCGTCCGCATGACCCCGTCGGTCGCATCGTGTCACCTGCTCGCGCTGTCACTCCGTTTTCGCTTAGCGATCTCTCTGATCTTTTTTATGGTAAATATGTCTATAGCCTTTCTCAAGAATTGGGCTATCAAATTGTAATAAAACTGCCTCACTTCAGTATAAGTATTTATTATTTCGGTTCTACAATATGACAACTCTTATAACTCATATGCAAATGGAGACAAGCAATGTAAAAAAGACCAATTATTTAATTGTGCGTCCGACCTCGACGCGATAACCGTATAATAATAATTATCCAGCAAAGTCTTTTTCAAAACAAAAACCAATCTCCCGCCATTAATTTTCTGACAACCTTTTCAAAGAGAATCACACCAAATCCATAGAGTGGTGTTGTCAGTACAATAAGTCGATTACAAAATAATCGAATACAAAAGGAAATTAAATTTAAAAAAAGAACTAGATACATCAAATCGCGTGAAATAGTTTAAATAAAATAACAAAACCTAACACTCGTCCATCCTGACAACGTGTATGTCCTCATACACGCTATCAAGTAAAAACTAAAACCTAACACTCTGCTCAATACATATAATTTAATTGCACTTTGTGGATACATAATCAAGAGGCCAAGATACTAATTGCCCTGTATGAAATTTATACATATATATGGATTCTATCCGAAATAAATTGCAATAATAATATATCTGTCATTCGTTTGGTTTACAATATAGAGAGTATTCAATTCTATTCTATTACATACCCAGCGTTTTTAAACTAAACATCCCCAAGTTTTGGAGTTCCTCAAACTTTTCCAACTTTTGGAGTTCCCCCATGCGTCTCCAACTTTTGGAGTTCCCCCATGCGTCTCCAACTTTTGGAGTTCTCCAACTTTTGGAGTTCCCTAAGCTTTTCCCACTTTTGGAGTTCCCCATGCGTCTCCAACTTTTGGAGTTCTCCAACTTTTGGAGTTCCCTAAGCTTTTCCCACTTTTGGAGTTTCCCCATGAGTCTCCAACTTTTGGAGTTCTCCAACTTTTGGAGTTCCCTAAGCTTCTCCAACTTTTGGAGTTTCCCCATGCATCTCCAACTTTTTTTTTTTTTTTTTTAAACAATCTCAGAAATCACACATTAAAAATCATATAATAACTAATTTAAAATAACCATAACTAAATGGCACAGGCTTTTTTTTATATCTCGCATACAACTCATATTTCATGTCAAATAACTTGCTACATCATGTAATCAAAAACATGTTTACAAAGTATTAGCCATTTTTATTTCTACAATTTATTATGTACCTAACTAATTTTCTTCACAATTATCAATTTCATCATCACCAGAACATTCAGTACTACTTTCATAAAGCTCTAAAGCAGCTACATGAACCCATGGCAACATTCTATTAGCTGCTACTACCGTTTTGCGTTTGTTTTTCGTAGTACTTAATCCGGGAATCGCGGCTAACTCATATCGATCATTTCCGAGAGACGCAACTACGCGATATGGACCTACGTAAGCCGGAAGAAGCTTTTTACTTTTACCGTCATTACTAAATGAAGTTTTCGTAATCTTTACTAAATCTCCTATTACGTACGTACGAGCTGGACGTCTATCCCTATCATAACGATGTTTTTGTTTAGTCTGCTCTTCGTCAATCTTATCTTTTACCTGCTCGCGAATAGTTACAAGATCAGTTGCGTCCCTAGTACTTTGGCGTATTTCATTCAAACGTGGATCAATTTCACTACTCATATTAGTACCGAACATTACTTCTGCTGGGGTTCTCCCCGTTGTCTTCTGTACGGTATTATTTAGACCCCATTGAATTTTACCAACCTTGGTATCCCAAACCCTTTCGTCGTCCCCGAGATTCTGCGCCGTTAGGGAATTCAGAATAGTACGGTTATACCGTTCTACCTGTCCATTCGACTGTGGGCTAGCGACTGCATTCAACACATGCTTGACACCCTTTTCGGAACAGAATCTCTTAAACGCATGAGAGGTGAAACAAGTACCACGGTCACTAATTATGCGATCGGGTGTTCTAAAAACGTCAAAAATGTCTAATAATACATTTATAGCGGTTAAAGTTTTCGTATTTTTCACCGGTTTTACGAAAAGAAATTTAGTGAAGGCATCGACTACGACTAACAAGTAAGAATGACCTTTCTTAGACTTAATGAAGGGACCAAGGTGGTCAATGTGGAGCGTGTGAAACGGGATTTCTATCTTGGGTATAGGATGTAATAGACCCTCGGACCTGTTTGGCCCCCTTTTCGAATATGCGCATTCAAGACACGCATTCACGTATTTTTTTACGAACTTTGCCATACGTGGAAACCAATAAGTCCCTTTAATCCGCTCCAAAGTTTTTTCAACGCCAAGATGCCCTATGTCATCGTGGTTCAGACGACATAACTGCCACCTAGCTCCTTTTGGAACTACCCAACGAAGTTTAGTAGTGTCGCCATCGACACACCTATAAAGCCCATTATCGTTAATAACGTAATTATCCTTAATATATTTTAGACCTTCCGGGTCTAATTTCGTCTGCAAAATATCGCGAATCCTATTCAACTCGGAGTCACCCAACTGAAGAGTAAGTAACCAATCATCACTATTTAATAACATGACCATAGGATACGTATCGACTTCACTAGACAGATTCTCAGTTTGAGGATTTCTAGACAGAGCGTCAACATGCGACATCTTGACACCAGGACGATACTCAATCACGCATTCGAACTCCTGCATCATGAGCCACCACCTTGCAATTCGAGGAATTAAATCGCGCTTGGTAAAGGTAGTTCGTAATGCCCCGCAGTCTGACACGATTTTAAATTTCTGCCCTAATAAATATACCCTAAATTTTTTAGAGAGCAGATGACCGCTAGAGTTTCTAACTCATAAGAGTGGAAGTTTTTCTCTTCCGGAGAAGTTTGGCGGCTGTAAAAAACCACGGGATTGAAATATTTAGAACCAGACGGGCGCTGCAATAATATTCCACCGATTCCAACTCGGCTGGCGTCAGTATGCAGCTCAGTTTCTGCAGACGGATCATAGATCGCTAGCACTGGTCGTGCAACGAGTTTTTCCTTAAGAGTATTGAATGCTTGCTCTTGCTCGCATGACCACGCCCAGGAAACGTCTTTCTTTAACAATTTGCTGAGAGGATGTGCGATCTGAGCAAAATCCTGAATAAATTTGCGGAAGTAGCTTGCTAGCCCCAAAAACTGACGCACACCATGCTGATTTACAGGGCGAGGAAAATCTGTTACCGACTGTATTTTCTTAATGCCAGGTCTTACGCCCGCAGAACTAATTTCGTAGCCTAAATAATCTAACTTATCTTTTAGAAATTCGCATTTGGTCAAGTTAAGCGTTAAGTTAGCCTTGTCAAGCAACTTTAATATGTGCTCTAATTTAACTAAACAGTTGTCTATGCTCGTTCCATAAATAAGCAGGTCATCTAGGTAAGCTGTAGCTTCATTGAACCGCGCAGAACCTAAAACCTTGTTCATCATGCGCTGAAAGACTGCTGGCGCATTCGCTAAGCCGAACGGCATGCGGTTAAATTCGTACTGACCGTCCGGCGTCACGAAAGAAGTTAGCGCTTTTGACTTTTCGGAGATAGGTACCTGATAATAACCGGATGCCAAATCCAGGGAGATAAAGCAAGCTTGTCCGGACAACCTAGCAATTTCATCATCTATTATTGGCATGGGGTAACGTTCTTTCACCGTTATGGAGTTGAGCATCCTATAATCGATGCATAACCGGAGCTTACCATCCTTTTTGCGAATCAATACGATAGGACTTGCATACTCGGACGCTGACTCTCTGATGATACCGGCGCCGAGCATGTCATTCACCATTTCGCGAACCTTTTGACGCTCACTGTGGGACAATCGATATGGACGGTAAACTACGGGTGTTTTGCTGTTTAACTCGATGCTCATCTCTACAACATCGGTGCAACCTAGTTCCTCCAACGAAGAAGCAAAGCAATGCTTGTATTTTTGCAATAGATCGAATAGCTTAGACTTATCCGATTCATTTACCGACTCTCCGACACGGATCTGGCTAGTGTCAAGGTTATTGGGGAGGTTCGAGGGAACAGAGACCTCTGGTGCAAGGATTCGATTTACAACTTTGACGACTACTGCTCGACCTAGGTTTGAATCTAAGGGTAACGAGAATGGTGAACTAAGCGGCGTTAAATCGACAAACGTCCTACCATGTTTAACTAAATATAATCCACCCGTCATAACACATTGCTGACGCGGCTTTCCGAACAACTTGCCATTTATCATAATATATCCCTCACAGCAAGGCTCTACTGAAGCTCTTACTGAGGCTCTTCCAAATAACATCACGCTGCTGGGCACACTTACTTTAACTACATTTTCACTATCTCTATGCATTTGTGAAAATGGCATTTCGTTATCAATGCTCATAAATAGCAAATCTGTGGCAGTTTTATGCACAATAACGTGAGGCTGTTCTGTGAAAGTTTGACCAATTAAAACGGGGACATCTAAGTATTTGTCATTCACCACACGGCAAGTAATGTGAGCGGGTACATTGTCTACAGAAAGTTCAACGTTAACTTTTCCTACCGATTGTACTAATTCGTTACCAAAGCCCTTCAAAATGGTTTGTACACCGTCATGCTGAAGACCTAGTTCCACTCCTAGAGACTCGGTAATCAGCGAGACTTCGCTACCAAAATCAATGAAGGACTTTACATGCCGACCATTAATTGTTATTGTTTTAATAAACTTAGAATTTGGTTTAGAGGCTGAAATAAGCATAGTTTTGATCGGATCTTTCTTCTCAGAATTTGAATAACATTTGTCAGCAGTATGACCAACTTTACCACACTTAGTACACGTTATGAGGGGCTTTGGGCACCTAGAGAAAATATGTCCCTTTACCTTGCAATTAAAACAATGAAAACTTGATGAACCATTGGTTTTGGTTGTTGGCTTAACATTTGCTACGTCTGAATCGTTCCCTGTTTTAAACCGAGAGTTAGCTACGCGTTCGCCTACATTAAGACTTTCCTTACTGCTCATTAGATACTGCAGTAACTGATCAGGATGACTGCACCTTAGCGCCAAGGCCGCGGATTTCACCGACTTATCACTAATTCCGTAAATAATGCAGTCAACGGCGCGTTTGTCATAAATATCACACTGATTTAAAAGAGCTAGTTTATCATAGAAATAGTTTTCAATAGGTTCATTGTATCTACTTTTGCGCTTTAGCATTTCCTCCAGAGCTTGGCCATAATTTTGTTCGAATGGAAATGCACTCAATAACTTTTCTTGCCACTCAGGCCAAGAGAATAAAATAGAATTTAAACTTTCGTACCAGGTTTTGGCCAACCCCTGCAGTTTTTGCATCGCGTGATGTATAGTGGTTCTTTCGTCCCATCCATAAACAGAAGCGCACTCGTTTACCTTTTTTATCCATACGTCAATGCGTTGATTTTTCAGCGAAGGGTTAAACTCTGCCAAAATGTTTTTAGAATCATTACTTCGGTTCATCGGTGCAGTTGTTGATGGCTGGGACGCAAGTTGCTTAATAGAACTTAACAAATGAGCTAGATCTTTGGTACTAAAGGAAACATTATTTGATATTTCAGGTTGTTCCACCTTATTAGCAATATAATCATAACTGTTACTATCACGACTATGCGTACGACGACGACTTGGCTTCACATAGTTTTTGCGGTGTACGGAAGATTCACGAGAACACGGGCTATACCGGCGCTTTGACGACAAACGACTACGTGCTCTGCTCACCTCGTTTTCCAGAGCTTTGAGACGCTCTCGCTGTCGTTCCAGCTCCTTTTCCTTCTCGCGTAGACTCAAAGAAGTAGGGCTCCGGCGAAGACTGTGACTTCGACTTCGGAGGCGCCTCGCACTGCCGCCGCTACACGCTCTCGATCGGGCTTCTGGTGTGTGGCGACTGCGACGTCGCTGTCGTCTGTGACTGCTATGCCTCGCACCGCCGCTATGATGCGCTGTCGATCTGGCTTCAGCTGTGTGGCGCGATTGACCCCGCATTGGCGTTGATAGGCGCCGCGAGCTAGCCCCTTGATCGCGTGGCATGGTTCGAAATCCATAAAACAAAAATAAAAATGAATTAGAATTGGTAAACTAAACAAAACTACACAAAAACGTAGCTTTAACAGTATTTGCTGAATAGGTACTAATCTTATAGAATCATGATCTATAATCACCGGGTTAAAACATGTGCAGCAAACTATTTTGAAGTACTTTTAATGTGTAAATAGGCGTGTACTTACCACTTCTGAATTGTAATAAAACTGCCTCACTTCAGTATAAGTATTTATTATTTCGGTTCTACAATATGACAACTCTTATAACTCATATGCAAATGGAGACAAGCAATGTAAAAAAGACCAATTATTTAATTGTGCGTCCGACCTCGACGCGATAACCGTATAATAATAATTATCCAGCAAAGTCTTTTTCAAAACAAAAACCAATCTCCCGCCATTAATTTTCTGACAACCTTTTCAAAGAGAATCACACCAAATCCATAGAGTGGTGTTGTCAGTACAATAAGTCGATTACAAAATAATCGAATACAAAAGGAAATTAAATTTAAAAAAAGAACTAGATACATCAAATCGCGTGAAATAGTTTAAATAAAATAACAAAACCTAACAAAATACATTTTTTTTTTCAAATCCGACCGGTAGTTTCAGAGATTAGCGCGTTCAAACAAACATACAAACAAACTCTTTAGCTTTATTATTAGTATAGATTAGTATATTACATCACTGCTGGCCCGGTTGGGAAAATACCTCGCTACTAACTCTCCTTCCTACTCTCTCCTTTTACCTTTTTGAAAACTTAGGACGAATAGTTTTTTGTTAATAGTCCGTCTCCTTTCTTTCTCCTTTCTTTCTGTCTGGGACTGCAGTGAAATCACCTGTCATTTAGAAAACCCATTGAATGTGAGATTGATTATAATTTCACCATCTTGTTGATTTAGTAGTCCGCAGTTTAAAAAAATTACTCAAGTTAAACTTTTACCTTCATTGTGTGAGGGACCGTTAAATATTTGTAGTAATTATTATTATGTCTATGGTGTAATAGGAGCAGGAGCTGCTATAAAGCCATAACCTATTTAGTGCCAACCTTTAAACAAAAACAAGAAACAAAAAAACACATTCGAATTTCGAACCTCCAACATGTGCGAGTATTGTTTATTTTTTTAACAAGTGTGCGTGTCACTAAACGGCCAGTATTTTGTTATTGTTTTTTACGACGACAATAAAACATGGAGTTTATTTAATCTGTGCGTTGCGGTGCGATTGCGAGTAATTAAAAATGTTAATATCAGTGTCTGTTCGCTTCGTAATTTCGGTTTATGAGACATGAGACTCGGTAGCCGAGTGTTTTATGGAATGTGCCTCATTCTATATGATTGGGTTATGTGTGGAAGATTTTATGATCGCTTTTAGAGATCATTTCCCGTTTTTTCTTCGGTTAATGAAAAAATATGCATCATTTGTAGCATTTTCTCGATTCTTCCAAAGTTTCAGGGAATGTTAGAGGCAACGATAGACAGAAAAATGATAGCGCTTCTTGCGTTATTATTTACGTTCTTTCGGTGCGTGGCCAAAAACGGAACTAACGCCGCCATCTTGATTTTTCAAAACAATGTTTACCAAGAGCGACCCACTGTCAACGTCATTCGAGATCCAAAAGATCCTTGTACAGTCGAGTTCATTAATATATTGGCACTGTCAAGGATTCAAAATATTGTGAGCGTTGGAAAGCTCAATAAATTCTATAGAACCTATAGATCAAAAATATGTCCTCATGTGAACGGTTCAATAATATATGCTGTGCATTGTGCAATAATATGTGATCATGAACAGTTCAATAATATGTGATCATAAACAGTTCAATAATACGTGATCATGAACGGTTCAATAATACAATATGCTGTGCATTAGGCAATAATATGTGATCACCCTTTTCAAAAATATAGTATTGGCTTTTATAATATCTGAGCAGGGTAAGCTTCTTAATTATCTCTACATGCATGGGAAAGTCAATTATTTGCTCGAACAAATAAGATCTAGTTTACATTGTTACAGAAATGATAGTAGTTTCCATTGTTTTCCTCGCGTTTGCGTTTGTTTTTAAAATGAGTGTCTTTCAATGCCGTATAATACACCGATTTAGAAACACCTTCCTCACACATATAAACTATTTTATGTTTCGTATGCTCATCAATTCTATAAATTTTTATTTTAAATGGGTAGGTATAATTCAATAGAATTAATATTGTATATTAAATCCAGTAAATCGTTGAATTTTATTAGAAAAACATAACGTCATTTGAAGTTAATCTAGCCAGTGATAAATAATGTTGCAAACTCCTTGACCATGCAATTTTAAGATTGCTAGTAAAATCATCTTTATGACGTAGGTAAGTAATAAGGTTGAATTTGAATTACATTTACTTGTTTAGATATTCATATGTATTCATGTGTGAATCCTACAATGTTCAGATAATATGATCTTAATGTTGTTCATATAATAATGTGCTTTTGGCTGTATACATGTTACTGAGAAAAACCAGGCACATATTAATGAATCTAAATCTTGACCACAATTTAATGATGCTTATAGTTGTCACAATATTATGATTTTTTTGACAGTCATATATTTTTGAAGCCTGAAAGGGCCAATATATTAATGAACTCGACTGTACAGTCCGTTCACATTTATTTTACACCTATGACAGCAACAACTTAAAAGCAACCTTATTGTAATGAGAATAGAGTTGTAAAGTTATAGAGTTATCGGGTTGTGGAGATCAGATAGGTAGTCGCTCCATGTAAAATATTGGTAGGTACTTATTCAGTTGCATTCGGCTATACTGGAAGCAAGAGAAAAAGCTAGGCATTTTAATTTAATATTTAAAATTGTTTCTTTTTTTACATTATTCTCACTTATGGAAGCAATAAGAATAATGTGCCCAGGATTTTGTAATAATATCTTGATTTAAAAGAGTGTCCTTGGAGTTTCTTGCCCGTTCTTCTCCATAGAGATCTACGTTTTGGAATGGGCAACTAGCTTCAACTTTCTGACTAACTGACCGACTATTTAATTTTGACAATTCAAAAGTGCCTTTAAATGGTTTAATTGAAATAAATAATTTGAGTTTGAGTTTGCAGATGATGATAGGTACCTACCAATTTGTATACCTACCACTAGATTGATTGTGAACTTGCCAAAGCCCACCTTTCCGTTTAAAAACCACAATGAACTCACATTTCAAGGCAAAACTCTAAAATTGAAACAATAATTATTAATTTAATTATCATTACTACAATATCCAGAAGCTTAAAGCAATAAAAATTAACAAAACAAAGCATATTTTAGGGTTACTCCAATTCCGCACGGGCGATTTTATAATACGACGATTTTTATGGCGCACTGGATTTTCAACTCTCGGTATTGAGTCGAGCATTGAGAATCCAACAGAGCGCATCCCAGCGCGTCAAAAAAACACACCGTTGGATTTTCAACTCAAGGTGCTACGAAGGGAGTTGAAAATCCAGTGCGCGTAAAAATTGTTGTGGGTACGAGGGCTTATTCTGCAAATTTTAAATTAAAACAGTGAGATTACGCCAACAGCTTCGAATCGAGATGAAAATTATGTATAGTTTGAGTGACTTTTTGTGAGCAATTAAAACTCATTCGTTGACGTCTTATAAACTGCTCGGACGTTGATGAACATTCAGGAGCAATATTTATTGGTTTTATAGCGTGAATCATGTCTAAAGAATCCACACTAAACCAAATTAAATATATAAATGCGAAAATGTCTCTATCTGTTTGTTCGGCTGTTGCGGCTAAAACGCTGAACCAATTTCGATAAAATTTGGGATCGAGATGGCTCAAGCCCTGAAAGAACAGAGGTATATTTAATCAAATAAATCAAACCTTATAGGGGTTAAATGGGGTATCAAAGTTTGTATGGGATAATTCAGAAATACTCGCGGGCGAAGTCGTGGGCAAAAGCTAGTGGATAATAAAACCACCAGAAGTGTGGGTATGTAATCAGTCCATTATTATTAGACTAACTAGAAATTAGGGACTGTGTTGCCAGACCTAGTTTTAGTTTCTCGTTTTAGTCATACAATTATTTGCTCGTTTCCCGGGATTTGCGGAATAATACGGTAGGTACCTACCTAGTGAGTAGTTTCTAGTGAATCCATTAGTACCTACTGGCTGTTTTGACGTATTAAGGAAAGCACTTTAATCTGACAGTCGCAAGGAAAATAAAGATTTAATCAACGGAAATAATGATTTTCACTAAAAAATCTTATTTATCTGTTTATATGAATTAGGGCGGATTTTTCAATTAGGTATCTGATAACTTTATTACTGATAATTTTGACAGTTATTTCATACAAAAACTGTCAAACGTAAATTTTATTCCTCGAATAAAAGCTATCTGGCGTTGGAAAAATCAGCCCTAAATGATTAAATAACACAAAGAAAGTTCTATCCTATAAATCTGAGAACGATCAGGACGGGATCAAAAATAAGTTAAAAGACTGAAAAGCATAAATATTGCATGCCGTCGGTTAAAATAATTAGGTACGCAAGGGATTAGTCTAACAGTTTGAATTGACATAGTATAATAATTATCACTAAACTAATGTAAAGCAAGAACGATGTTGGCTATATTTAAACTATAGCTGATAGGTGGGACAGTCTCATTGGATACGCCTACATGCCACTGTGGCGTATTAATGAATAGTTTGTGTTGTTTTTCTGGTAGATGTAAGTACTCACACTAGTTTCTATGGGCTGATTTTTCAATTATATGATAACTTGATTCGAAGAATAATTTTGAAATTTTGACAGTTATTACATACAAAAACTGTCAAGAGTCAATTTTATTTCTCGAATAAAAGTTACCTGGCGATGACAAAATCAGCCCTAAGTCGTGTGTATACTAACCAAACCAAATGGACTACACTAGCTTCATCTTTCTGACTGACCGACCCTTTGACAATTCAAAAGTGCCTGTAATTGGTTTAGTTGAATTAAATGATTTGAGTTTGAGTTTGAGTTTGAGTTTTACACTTATGGGATACCGAAATAAAAGATTGTAATTTAATATTTGGCATAGGTATGTAAGCAAATGTAATAGAAAAATTAAATGGATTTTGAACTGGAAAGGTTAAAATTAGAAAGTTTTACAATGAACTCATTCGTTACTTCCTAATAACTAGATAGATAGGTAATTCATTATTTTCCACACAGAATTTTTATTAGGTACCTACTTACTTTTCCTAAAAGCCTAGCAGGCCTATCCGATTCCCACCATAAAAATAACACATAGGTAGGTACCAACATATCCATTCTCACTCTTATAAACACCACACTTTTAACGACTACCAGCTAAAATAACCACAGAAAATCAACATTAGAAGCCATTCATAAACTTAACACATCACAGTTAGAATACAAATAACCAAATAACCAGAATATTAATCTTATGTCAGTTCACATGTCAAAATGGCGCTGGTTACTCGCTCTATGGTCAAAATATTTGTTTTCTTATGAAGGGATCATCTCGTGTAGTGCATTAGTGCTGTTATCATTCTGTCTGAACGATTGCATGATTGATTGATTGACGTGATTGTTTCTTTAGATAGTTCAATGTTCTATTATGAAAATAGTAGGGTTTGATTGGGTGGTGGGTGGTTTTAAATGCGGAAGTTTCTCTTAAAGGGTTGTGGTAAAAAGTCTAGTGAACGAATGATTGATTGAACGGTGTTTGGTTTATTGAATGTAGAGATGTAAGGTTTGTGGAAATAGATTTTTTGATTGTTTGCGTAATGATAGGAAATGATAAAGCTAGCCCTCTATCAACTTTTCCTGCCATGTTCTTTTTACTGTTTTTACTATTTTATAAGTATGTATTATATATATTATAGCGTCGTATTTGTCGCTATTGTACAAATTATTATGTCCCACTCTTTCAGTTAACCAATGGTCGGGTTTGCGGATGCTAAGTGCACGAGATACGGATATTCTGGGATGGGGTAAAGTCGGTAGAGTAGATATTCCTAGATCATTCCGTAAACCTTACTAGAACAATACTTCCTAATAATATTATAAACACGAAAGTTTGTGAGGATGGATGGATGTTTGTTACTCTTTCACGTAAAAACTACTTAACGGATTTTAATGAAACTATACCGTAATATGGCTTATACATCAGAATAACACATAAGATACTTTTTATTCCGATATTTCTATGTTTCGCACAAAGATAGACCTTTTAACGACACCTGAAACAAAGAATACCTACTTTTTATCCCGGTAGTACGTTCCTGTGGGATAATTTCCGACTTCCACGCGTGAGAAGCTACAATCATGACATTTTGGTTGACAAATAAGGTAATAATTATGGCAAGTCTTTCCATAGATTTGGTGATTTAAAATACCGTCTACTTTCTTACTTACTTTACATACCTAGTATTGTATACAATCAAGTATTTTCTTACTGAACAAACAGCTTTGCTGCTGGGGAGTTTGTTGCGCTACTTCTTCTTCCCAGCGAAAGCACTAGGAAGTGGTGAAGGGCGGGCGTTTCGGGGGACTGTCTTTTGTAATTTTGACGTTTGAAAAGTGCTGACTCAGCCTAATTTGAATGAATGACTTTTGATTTCGTCTATGGGACTTAATGCTTTACCTTATCTTTCAAATAAAACCTCCAAGCGAGTATAATCTAAGCACTATACCTACTTACGCCTATCTAACATAAAGTCTAGCTTCTATTCTGCGCTACCTAGCCAGCTCCCTGATTTTCCGATAGTTTCCCGAGTGAACGGGCGCTCACGTCGCGCAAGTGCCCCGTAGAGCAACAAATAAAAAGCTGAGCTCGGCCCGCCAATGGCGTTTACAGCTCAAGTAGCGCACAGGGTGTGATTAGTTTTACTATATATTAAGTCTGCACAATTCTGTCAATGTCCATTACCATTAGGTAATGCTCTTACTCTACTATGAATAATGATAGCATGTTAAATTAATTAAAACTTGTCGCCTATACATTGCTGTGCCCTAGCAGGGTTCATTGTTTGGAACTATCATAATGTAACAACCTGTAAACAACATGAAATGCAATAGATGAATATGAATATGAATACTAGACTATTAGTGAACGAGTGCGGAGAAAATAATTAGGTAAGCAGGTATCACATTGGATTTTTGATCATGGATGCTTAAATGATAGCGAGGTTGTGTGTACATACCTCGTTACCTATAGGATGCGAGAATTTTCACATTGGCCCCTACATCTTGTTTCTTAAGAAGCACTGACATCATCATCATTCACACAGCCCGGCTTCATCAACATCTGAAAATAGGCTTCTCTTTTTATATGCCAATCCTCACGCTCCTGTCCCAGACTCATCCAGGTTCTACCGCAGTCATAATGACATAATTAGTGCAAAACCAGCCATTCTTTTCTGTGTGCTGTGTTCCGTCTGTGTGCGTTCCAAAAAGGACAAGGCCTACCTATTGCAAAGAAATAAATTATATTCTTTTTTGGTTTTGTTTAGCCTATACTGTCCAGAAAGCGGTGGCGAAATGATCCGGATGCGTACCGCGAGGGCTGGTCCTAGGTGGCGCTGGAAAAGATTTTCCTAGAAAGACTTGGGGAGGTATTTGCCCAGCATTGAGACAGTATAGGCTAAAGAAAAAAATTATTTGATTAGCATAGAATAAAAAAGTTCTTGTTTTTTCTATGCCTAGGTATACTTAGCAGTATAGGTAACACAAGACTATCAGTGACCATTTTCTGATACTTACTAGATCCCAATTTCACTTACATTTCGTTCACAAGAGCATTTTCAACAAGCACCCTGTAAATGAAAAGTGCCTCGCCAATAGCCAATGATAAACGGACCGGTCAGGTGTGACGGCACCGGTCCGGCCGGGGGCGAATGGGGGAGGACGGGGCGAACGGGGGTCGGGGGCGAGGGGACGACAATCGCCCCCTAATGAGTCGTGCTCTAATAATAATTATCTACCTACACTTTCTGTTCGACTTTGCGAGTTTAGCTAGGGTTGTGCCGAGGGGAGTTTTTTTGAGAGTATTTTTTTGTTTTATAAGATAGGGTGTTTTGAATTATGCTTTAGTGGTGTATTGAATGTCAGTTAGTAACAGTTCCTGCTCTTGACTTTTTCTTCTAAGTAGCATGTATGTAAGAAAGAAAACATCCGGACTTCACCGGAAGTAAATTAAACAGGAATAATTAATGTGTGTCTGTGATCGAGTGTGATCTATTTAAGTGAGGCACTCCCTACACCTGGAAAGTATAAGGTTGTATATTTCTGAATTATTGACAGGCAGTCGCTCCATGTAAATAGTGGTATTCAGCTGCATCCGGTTAGACTGGAAACCAACCCCAACATAGTTGGGAAAAGGCTAGGCAGATGATGATTATGATTTCTGAATTATTCACAAAATAAGTTAATAAGTGTTAGAACAGGTCTAACTTGAAACAACTAGGTACTTACCGTATACAGATACAAGGTCTCAAGGTCAACTCTTTATACCCCTTTAAACTTTTATCCCAGAAATCCCAACAATAAACAGCATCCCGTAAAAAAACCTCTCCTCGCCAACCCTGACCAGCAATAATAGGAAATTTGTTTTCCGGTTCGGTAGCGCGCTCCAATTACGGGATTAACGAATTATTTCCACTTTTTTCCGTCGATTGGCCCTCCCACCCCTCCCCCTTGTGCCCCCCGCACTTCTTTGCTCCTCGTAATTCTCCGGCGGTTTCCTCCTATGGAATCCCTTCTGATTAGTCTTCTTTCCGTTTGAAGCTAAATTGTGCTCGCTCCGTCACGTCCGAGCCAATCGGCGATGTATTGAGCGCTTTCTACTTTTGTAAGAGTGTTCGTCAAGTTTTGAAAATGAGGTCGGAATTTTTCTTGGCGTTCTTATAGATTGGGAAGGAAAATGTTTCGATTTACTGTGCTACTGTGGTTATTTGGTTCGCTGTGGAATATTGAAGCTGTTAGCTGAAGGGAAATAGTTTGGGCGTGAATGTAAAGTCACTAATTTATTTATTTAAAGAATAATTGTTACTGAATAACCAAACCATTCTAACTCTCAATTCCATTTGAGTTCCAAAACTCGCTTTCCGATATCGAACACCTTCGGATCTCGTCTACGTCATTTTTTTTTTAAACGTTGCCCCGCACTAGGTATTACTCCTGGGTGCGTTTACAAACATTTAAACTCACATACACAAACAGCCAACCCGGAACAACTACCTGTAGGCAATACAAATATTTGTTCCGTGCGCGAATCGAACCCGCGACACGCAGTGCAGCAGTCGATCGCTCCGCCACTGCGCCAACCGTGTCGTCACAACGATACGATTCCTATAGATTTAAATTGACAGAACGTCTTTGCATATTTCCGACTAAACTAGCACTGACCTTTTATAAACAAAAATTCTAATAAAATATTTGACACCTTATTCTAAACTTGCTTGAATGTTCGAATGGAACCCGCTCTAAATTATAGCCAGCCTGTACTACATATTGTTGAGTTTGGTGGACAACCTTCACAGTACGTCAAGATGGGCAGAATACACTAGCTGTAGAGACGGGACTTCAGACATTGTGGATTCTTGATGAGTATGTCGCATTTTTAGACGTATAATTATCTCATTTGTTTGGCCCAATATGCAGAGTGTTTCTTCCACGCTATGTGCCGAGATTGTGAATGAGAGTTGCTTCTTAAGCGATTTTCGAATTTTCATGCGTTCATTTAAAGTTCAATATTACTTACACACTGAGAGTTTCTGTCATCGAAGATACTAAATGTCTTTCCATGTAAATAGGCCATTAAGATGAAAACCCTTTCAGCGAATCACCATAGCTGCCTAGCCTTTTCCCAACTAGATTGGGGTTGGCTTCGAGTCCAACCCAGATGAAAAGAAAAGATGCAGCCGTGTACCAGTATTTTACATGGAGCGACTGCTTAACTGACCTCCACAACCCAGTTACTGAGTAATAGGATACCCCTTAGTAAGACTGGTTGTCAGACTTTCGGGCTTCTGACGACCCGCAACGACTGTCAAAGATCCACGAATGACAGCCGGGACCAATGGCTTAACGTGCTATCCGAGAACGGAGGGGTCTTGGTATGTAAAGATGTTCACCCATCCACGGACCAACCGCGGCAAGCGTAGCTTAACCTGATCGATCGACCCGTGTGGCTGTTATTACTTAGCCACACGCTCCTCTAGTCCTTGTCCTCTTTAGTTCTAGCCTTTTTCAGCGAATGGAAGGTTTAAATCTATCACTGCTTGTAAAAATTCTTCAAAACATATTAATAAATACCTGCAGATATTCCAACTCACTTAGATAACAATTTCCATTCTCGAAGCCTGATATCCAGCCAATGCCAACTCCTAGGAGCCAGCGCTAGGTATAGTTGTGTGGTGCCATTAACCCGGATGGTCGAGTGTGGTCTAAATGTGGACGTAATAGAGCACTTGAGTTTCGCTTGCCCAATTCAACGGCACTTCTTTAACGTATACTTGGGGAGAGAAGTCATTTGATTTGGGCATTGCGAATGTGTTTTGTTTTATTTTGCACAGTTTTTTAAACTTGTCAGCCACCAGCGGAGTAGTTACGTAACACACTGACAAGGGTATTTCATTTTGACAGTTCAACAACATTAATTACGTTATTTTATGTTCTATAGCAGAAGAATTTTACAAATATATGAAGCTTTTCTTCAAAATCTTTTTAATTTTGATTGAAACTGTGTTACGCAATTAGAGTGCTGAGAGGCTTTCAGTAAAAGATGGATAAGTATAAGTAACTTCTCAGGAAGCGTGCACTTAGTTGATCGAATCATGTTAAACATAGGTGAGAAGTTGTTAAACCTAAGGCGAGACTATTCGCTCATCTCTTTAAGCCGGATAGCGACTATCTAAAGCAGCATTTTTTTTTTTTGTGGTTGGGAAATCATCAAATGACCCCTCCCGCTCTGGGTGGAGCGGAAGGGAGTGTCGAGTGTCAGACTCTTACTGACTAAAACCCACCCGTGTTCCTTCCTTAGCCCTTTCTGTTCCAGGGCATCGGTAACCCTTTCGGACGATCCCGCTACCCATCTAAAGCAGCATCAGTTCCTGATCCTACCACATAGGCACCTACTTAGTTCAAAATTAAGAGTGACAGTAATTTAAAATCATTTAATGCTAGTTGTCACGACCGCTAAATATACTCAGCCTTTTAGTGTGCCCCATGACTAAAAAAAAAAACTACCAGGTAATGATGTTCCTCCATTTTCTTATTTTTATCATCCTTAATAATTATCTTGAAGCTTCCATCATCCAAATACAGATTAAAAACTGTATTTCCAAAAGACTCGCCATCACTTTTCCCTCCGCGTGTACGTTGCTGATTCTTTTGGCAACTGGAGTGGCCCGACCGCGTACTCATGAGTTTTTCGGACGCACTTACATTGTCGTTATCGTAAATCAATGGCTGGCCGTATAAAACAGAACATCATTGATCAATTATGGCCAGCTCCGGCTATTTGGCAGCAGCCGAAACTTTAAATGCTTCTTAAGTTATTTACGAACTAGCTTTTGCCTGTGACTTCGCTTTGGATGTGGGAAATTAACCCACGATAACTTACTACTGGGATAAAAAGTGTCCTATGTGTTAATTTAGGTTATAAACTATCTGTGTGCTGAATTTCGTCTAAATACGTTCAGCCGTTTTTGAACCAATCCGGAACATACATCCAGACAAACTATATTTTCCGCATCAGATTCCATGCCCACCCCACATCGTAGTAATTACTCTTTTACAAAATATTCAATGTGTATGTAGTTTTGAATTCTTTACTACGTATATTATTCTTTATCTAACTATATACAATACACTTAACATTATTATTGCGTTTAGTTATTTTGATAGCTTTTTGTTATGTGTCATACACACACACTTACCTAGGTATTAGTGTAGTTTTTTGAATATCTACACGAATCTAAACTTGAATAGCAACGCCACATGTTTTCAATATGTATGTATCTATGTATTTATTATATGTATTGTGAGGTATATATATCTAAATAAATAAAGGTAGGTAATCGAAGGGCAATCGTTTCGGAGTTTGATGTGATATGCCAATAAATAAGGCGTAATATTATAGAGGCCTTGCAGTTGTGAGTCATTGCCAAGTGATCTCGCTCGGTTTTGTTGTTCGGAGTTGAATTTAATAGATGCGGCTGCCTTGCTGCAGCGCAATTATGGTGTTTCATATATCGTCATGGCCTACTAAGAAACTGGTAAAGAAACTAATGGTTTATTAATCACTATACTACGCTACTAACAAGTATCTGAGGTCCTAATCCAAGTCATGGTTTAATGGGTAAACCATAACTTGGATTAGGACCTTAGATGCCAACCGCCATTTTAGCGTGATGTCGTAACAAACAAACATACAAAAAATCAAATTTTTTCTTTTATAATATAAGTTTAGATTATCTACAGTCAGTAGTAATGTTAAACCGCTGTCATTTGTACTTAGATTTTTGACAGTACTTACTTACGGGTAGTCAGAAGCCTGAAAACCTGACAACCAGTCCAAGTATATAAATGGTATTCAGCTGAATCTGGGGTCGGCTTCCAGTCTAACCGGATGCAGCTGAGTACCAATTTTACATGGAGCGACCTCCAAAACCCAGTTACTGGGTAATAGGATGCCCCTTGGTAAGTCTGGTTGTCAGTTTTTCAGGCTTCTGAGTTATTTCGTGATTACATAAAGTTGTTACCAATTTTATTGGTCTTTCTACCCACTGAAAGAAAGTGTATGCTCTATTTTCTATCAGATAAAATCGTCACCTACATTCAGATATTTCCATGGTCTCGAGAGTACAAAAAAAATATTGAATTACACTTTTTGTAGTGAATACACACGAATGCATATTTAAATCTAAACGTAAATGCTCCTGCTTTACTCTTTCGATAATTTTAAACAATTAAAATTCAAAGTGAAGGGACAACAACAAAAAAATCAAGTGGTTTCTTTATCGATGGGCTGTAGCATCTATTTCGCCACCGAGCCTCCTGTGCAATGTCACAGAGATAACCAAATATCAGGTGAAGTGCTACTCTAGCAACTCCTTGCTCGAGTAGTTGCTACTTATTTGACGGGTAGTGTTGGGTGCACTGTCGATATTGATCGATTTATTCATAGCAGTTTTCAGTGCAATTTTTTACTGGACTTCTTATTCTTTTTATTCATAAATATTCAATCTTCCCACCCGCTTGACACTCTGTGTATCTTAAAGTAATTACATAGTTAGATTTGTATTTTTTGCGGTGTGCAATAAGAGTAGAAATTTACTTTATCTCTGTCGAACATTGCAGGAGGTTTACAATATTTTTATTATGACATATACTTAGTTAAAACAAAATAAAGTATTAGGTTTGAATTCATCAGGCCTCCTCGCCTTTGTGCAAGATTAAAAAAGATCGATATATCGATAACCGACTTAATTTCTCTGCTCACAGCACTTCACTACTACCCACTTGGTTAAGCATCGCGACTCCTTAAGTGGCACACGTAACCCATTGGTTAGTATCTACTTGTATCTACTGTCTGTTTAACTGTTTACGTCTCAAGAACATGGGGTTGTGGCCACTTTGGTGTTCTTTACGTTTTTTTATGGTTCTTCAGGAAGAATTGTGTGACAGGTTTTTGAAGAGGCTTCAGTTTCAAAATATTTAACAGAGATTGTGAATATTTAAGCAAGAATGGGTTGTATTTTTTTATAAACAATTTTGAAGTCTCTTAATGGCAAGCGACATCGAAGCAGGCCCAGACGGAGATGGTGGGATGAGCTGGACTCCTTCAACAAGAACTGGTCCTCAGCAGCTTTAAACAGAGAGAAGTGGAAAGATAATAGGGAGCCCTTTGCTCTGCGGTGGGACATCACAGGCTTTTAATAATAGGTACCTACTATTAGTAATAGGTACTATTAATAATAGGTACTATTAATAATAGGTACTATTAATAATAGGTACTATTAATAATAGGTACTATTAATAATAGGTACTATTAATAATAGGTACTATTAATCATTTGAAGTCTGGATTTACGCCCGGTTGATGGCTACAGGCCCCCACCTCTCCTACATGGGACATAAACATAACTGGCGATATGTGGGTGTATTATAGTTGCACCCCTGCCATACCCTTCGGGAATAAAGGTGTGATGTGTAATCACATCTTGATATTTTTTTGGGTTATTTACAAATAAAAATTAGCAGCTGTACGTAATCCTACTAATATTATAAACGTGAAAGTTTGTATGGATGGATGGATGGATGTTTGTTACTCTTTCACACGAAAACTACTGAACGGATTTGAATGAAATTTGGCACACGGATAGTTTATAACTTACTACGATACTTTTTATCTCGATATCCCACGGGATCGAAACGTATGCGGGTGAAACCGCGGGGCGCAACCAGAGGTTTAATATATTAAACATTTCTTCGGAATTCGAATTGTGTAGCATCTACATGAGTGTGATTTGAAGTGAATTTTACAGAATTGCGCTACAGATGTTTCGAAAATGTTATCGGGTTCAATAAAACAATACTTTTATAGTACCTATTCATAATCAGCATTATAATGTTCCTCTACTGGAACACAGGCCTTCTCTCTTCGAGAGGGAGTGGGCTGTAATCCACCACGCGGGCTGAGCGCGGGTTGGTAGACGTCACATGTCTTTGAATTTTGGGTTCTAGGACATGCCGGTTTCCTCACGATGTTTTTCCTTCACCGTTTTGAGAGCCGTGGTGATGAAATAATTTACACAAAGTAAAGCGCCTTTGTGTTGATACTATAAATAATTTATATACTATATAATGACTACATAATAAAATGATACTTGTGGAAAACAACAACAGATACAAAACAATCCCTGTTTTCTTGTCCGATTGACCTCCATGTCTTGAAGTGGTCATAAAAATTGAACGCTGAAAAGTGCTCTGTATTCAGTTTATATTCTTGTCTGATTGATAATAAAAATAACACAAATACGCAAGTACATTCAATCACGTGGAATATTTATCTGATGTGCGCTGGTTAGTATTAGATAATTTTCGCTAATAATATTTGATAATTTAATTTGAGATATAATTGATTTAATATTTTTATATAAAATTTTAAATAACAAGCTTGATTCTCCACAGCTACTAAATAAATTAAAATTCCATATTCCGCACAATTATCCTAGAAATCCTATTGATCTCCTATATCCACCATTTCGTAGAACTGTCTCAGGTCGTAACTCTGCAATCCCTAGACTTAGTCGACTACATAATAAATTTGAAATTCAATTCCTAAAGCAGCAGTTCCAATCCATCGGCCTTGACCTCAACAACTCAAAATGTGAAATTTACATTTGTGACAATACTGACAGACTATCGACTATTCAGAAATTTAATTTAGTAACCCCAGACATCAAAATTTTGGAAAAAAGTTCATTGCACCTCTTAGGTTCCCCAATTTTAGAAGACAGTTTTTCACCATTCGTCGACGGAAAAATTAAACATTTTAACGATATTTCGGATAGACTTTCTAAAATTAATTTACATTCGGCATTCACCCTAATCAGATATTGTTGTTTCGGTCCAAATTTCATGTATTTTCTCCGCTCTTCCTCTTTATGGAAGCATCCACACCTTTTGGACAAAATCGATCATATTATTCGCAATACTCTTACATCCATTTTTAATGTGGCTTTGGACGACCGCGCGTGGCTGCAAGCCACACTACCCATTCGTTTTGGTGGGCTCGGCGTTCGCAAAATTTCTAGTGTAAGCCTACCGGCGTTCCTATCCTCGGTCCACAGCACCGAAAAGTTAACCACACGAATCTTGGTTCCTGCTCAGGTTGACTCTGAAGTGCCGTGTTTGACCGACGCGGTGAACGCCTGGAAAGTGGCTTGCCCGGACACGGTTCAGCCCGAGAACCCGTCTTCCCAGAGACAGTGGGATGAGCCGCTCTGCAGGTTGGTACGGAATAAACTTATTAATACGTCCACCAATACTGCTGAGCGTGCCCGCTTGCTGGCTGTGGGTGAATGGGAGTCGGGCCTCTGGCTTCAGGCGCTACCGTCACCCAATATAGGCACTATGCTGGGTGACACCACATTCCGGCTCGCTACATGTTTGCGTCTGGGCGCTCCATGCGGAGCTCCACATCGCTGTCAATGCGGTGAAGCAGTCGACTGCCTCGGACACCATGGCCTATCCTGCAGCAAGAGCGCTGGACGGATGGCAAGGCACGCCAGCATTAACGAAATCATCCGTCGGGCTCTTGTCTCCGCCGGAGTGCCAGCTGTTTTAGAACCCAATGGCTTGGCACGCGACGATGGAAAGAGGCCCGATGGAATGACCATAATGCCTTGGAAGTTGGGTAGGCCTTTGGTGTGGGATGCAACCTGTGTCGACACCCTCGCGCCATCCCATCTTCCTAGCACGGTGGGCTGTGCTGGGGCGGCTGCTGCAGGAGCAGAAAACCTCAAACGGCGCAAATATAACAACCTTATTGGGAGCTATATGTTTGAGCCGTTTGGGGTTGAAACTCTAGGGCCTTGGGGTCCGAGTGCTCATCGAATTTTTCGGGACATCGCCAAGCGGTTGGTTGACTCTTCACGTGACCAGAAGGCTGGCCTATTTTTAGCCCAAAGAATCAGCATTGCCATCCAACGTGGTAATGCTGCCAGCCTTTTGGGCACCTATCCCATTGACAGTGATGCGGACGAATTTTTTGATGCCCAATGAGCTCCTGCCTTTTTCTATATTTTTTCGTATTATATACTTGTATATAATTGTATATAGTATATATTAGTGTTAGTTCAATGAAATGTAAATACGATAAATTAATATATCGATAAAATGAATTAAAAATATATATTATTCCTGTAAAAAAAATAAATTTGATAAAATTGATATCTTTGGCTCTTCCCTTCAGCACTTCAAGCACCAATTGTTTCTAACATTAATTTAGTATATAGTTAGTATAAGCCTAGTCTAAGATAGTTTTAACTAAAGTCACTTAAAACAATATTTACTTTGCCATTTATTTTCAGATAATATCACATAAAAACTAAATTGTTTCTGGTCTTTTTGTTTAATTTTAAAGTTGTTCTTTTTATATATTGCATGTGGTGTTTACCTCTTAATATTGTACATCTAGTAAAAAAAATTTGTGCTCTTTTTATTTTGTATTGATGTAACAATTGTTGGTGAACCAATAAAATAAAATAAAATAATATTTTGTTGTAATTTCATTTTTTGTTGTTACTTTTTATCTAAGTATAGATCTCTTCCTTAAACGTACAAAGGTGATGCTTATTTCATAAGAAATCTCTTCCACCACACCCGAGACAGGACAATAGATACAGAGATGTAGACAGCGTGTGATAGTAAAGGCGACAAAAAATTAATAGTACATGAAATCAAAAACAATTCACTTAAAAAACTAAACAAAAATTACGAGAATATACTAACGTACCTACATACAAATAAACACACATACATTTCTAAAATAATTATCACTAGAAACTTCTTGACAATTCAAAGGTGCCTGTAAATGGTTTAATTCAAGTAAATGCTTGAGTTAAATTGAGAAAATCTATAAATAAAATATTATGCTGAACCACATTTTACCTTCTATTGAAAACCTAAACCTTGAATCTGTATTATATATGTAAATGTGTAATTCTCCTTACATATAAATTTATATGTAACGATTCAGTAATTTCTTCGATTTTAACTTATTTTATGTAACTTTAATGACGTGACTTTGACATAACTTTTGGTATCTTACACAGCTACACGGTTTAAAATCCAAAGTCATAATAATGTCAGCCTATATTGTTCCCACTGCTGGGACACAGACCTCCTCTCTTCGAGATGGAGTGGGCTATAATCTACCACGCGGGCCCAGTGCGGGTTGATAAATGTGACATGTCTTCAAATTTTCGGTTCTATGACATGTCGGTTTCCTCACGACGTTTTCCTTCACCGTTTTGAGAGTAGTCTTAGATATAGTTTTAGAATAAGAGTCATGATAAACTGTGGAGGTTAACCCTGCTCCCATACAAAGGTTAAAACGACTGTAAAACTCTGATGATTCCCATTCAAAAAGCGAAACCAATTCATACATTGAATATTCGCCATAGTAAAACAGTTTTATTAATACAAGTCAAGTGTTTTGCCTACTGGGAC
This sequence comes from Apamea crenata, assembly GCA_949629185.1. Lineage (NCBI taxonomy): Eukaryota > Metazoa > Arthropoda > Insecta > Lepidoptera > Noctuidae > Apamea > Apamea crenata. The sequence goes on from OX451375.1 coordinate 6,158,715, forward strand.
TCCAAGTGGAGTGGCTCATGGCTGGATATTGCGCAACGCACTAAATCATGAGAGTACACTAAATGGTAGGCCTAGTGCGAACGCGCGATGCAAACGTAACGTAAAAATTTTCGTTTCACAGTAGTATCGCATACTATTTTGTAAGGCTTTAATCATATTTATGGGTGACCCAGTGACAACGTCCCCGAGACACGAGTTGTAGGTCCTGGCTTCGAACCAAGACAGACGCATTACTTTGTGTAATTGATTTCATCACCACTTCTCTCAAAACGGTGAAGGAAAACATCTTGAGGAAACCGGCATGCCCTAAAACTGAATAATTCGAAGACATGTGACATCTACTTACCCACACTGGGCCCGCGTCGTGAATTACGGCTCACACCCTCTTACAGAGAGGAGGCTTGTGTCCCAGCAGTGGGAACATTATGAATGATTATATGTGCGTATGTGACATCTACTAACCCACACTGGGCCCGCGTCATGGATAACGGCCCACACCTTCTCACAGAGAGGAGGCTTGTGTCCCAGCAGTGGGAACATTATGAATGATTATTTGTGCGTATGCGACATCTACTAACCCACACTGGGCCCGCGTCGTGGATTAGTTACGGTCCACACTCTCTCACAGAGAGGAGGCTTGTGTCTCAGAAGCCACGTTAAAGGCTGATTATGGGTGATACTAATTGTGCGTATCGCAAAAGGTAAGTTGTATTTTCGATTAAAAAATCGTTGGACTTTATATTACGTTTACTTACGTCGGGCGTCCGTGCTAGGGCCTCTGCACGTGTGGTACAGACTGCAGAGTGTATGATCTATAATATGTCTAGACCAGCTCTCTAGTGTTTAGTCTACTGCGTTTTGCTATTGGGCGCAGCTTGGTTTAAATTTAGTGGAGGATAGATTTATTTTTGGTCCTAAGGTTCGCGTTAGGAGAAAGACACATGAATAAAATGTTTATATCCTTACTAGCTACGCCCCGCGGTTTCACCCGCATAAGTTTGAATCCCGTAGGAATATCGAGATAAAAAGTATTCTATATGTTAATCCTGGTTATAAACCATCTGTGTGCCAAATTTCATCCAAATCCGTTAAGTAGTTTTTACGTGAAAGAGTAACAAACATCCCTCCATCCATCCATCCATACAAACGTTCATGTTTATAATATTAGTAGGATATTAGACTCTAGAAAAAGAAAAAGAATGAAAATACATTTATTTGCGGTAAACATGACGCAGAGAAAGAACACAAAAACAAAAAAAATATAAGTTGGGGAAATATGCGTCACATCCACGCAAAACGGCCATCACTCAGCATAATGCTATGACCCTATGCGAGACAGAGTCCCTGCGCTGGTTTTCTCTAAGAAAGTGGAACAGACTTGTGTAAAGTACCTGCAATCAACACTATTCTAAGTTATAAAATAATTATCACTTAAAAAAATAAGTTAGATTAAAATTGCTTATTAGTCTTATAGGCTAGATTGTAATTAATTATTAAGAAACTAGTTCTTTCAAAAAAAGGATTAAAAAAGATGGAGTAGGGTGTGAGTTCCGCTGATCTATTCTGTAAAAATCTCATCGTGAAAACTTAGGAGAAGGGAGCTGTCATTCCAACTGCCGATCGACTGTGTAAAAATCTCACCGTGAAAAGTTTGGCGAAGTGAGCTTAGAGTGAGCTGTCAATAGTGTCAATCCCTAGCATTAGTTGGAATGACAGCTCACTCCACGCTCACTTCACCTAAGTTTTCACGGTGAGATGGTTACAGAATCGCACTGCTGATGCTAGGATCGACCCTATTGACAGGTCACTTCAAGCTCACTTCGCAGATTTTTACAGATTAAATCAGCTGGTCTTTAGGGTCATATTCTGTGACGCTGTAAGTATTTGTAACACATATTATGGAACCGTTACCGTTTTAATTCAAGTAATAAATAAATAATTGAATAAATTGAACGAATTGACGGCATGGTTGGCGCAGTGGTTAAGCGGTTGACTGCTGCGCTGCGTGTCGCGGGTTCGATTCCCGCACGGAACAAATATTTGTATGACCTACAATTAGTTGTTCCGGGTCTGGCTGTTTGTGTATGTGAGTATATATGTATGTAAACGCACCCACGATACAGGAGAAATTCCTAGTGTGGGGCAACGTTTTTTTAAAAAAAAAAAAAAAATATATGGAAGTAGTGGCGAATGTAAAAATTTTGCCTAGTTCATGGATTTTTTAAATATTTTAGTCCACAACTATAATAATAATAATAAGTATTTTATTCTGTAAAATCGAAAATCCGTCATTGTGTCTTTTAAAAAATCTGGAAAATATGTAATTGTGCAAAAAAAAAAAAAGAATATTTGGTATTAGTTTCGTAAGGCTACAGTTTTCTCATGGAATAAATATAAACGTATACATAGTTTTTATCATCATCTACCTAGCTTTTCCCAACTATGTTGGGGTCGGCTTCCAGTCTAACCGGATACAGTTGAATATCAGTATTTTACATGGAGCGAATGCTTATCTGACCTCCACAACCCAGTTACTGGGTAAGACGATACCCCTTGGTAAGGTAAATTTTCTGTATATACAAACATGAACAAGTCATGATGATATTGTAAACATGCTAAAGAGTAACACAGGAAATTAGACGATTGCGAATGTTCACAAAATAAACAACATTTTAATCAGTCTATCTTCAAGAAAGTATTTCCCAGAGAGCTCATCCACTGACGAACTGAATAGCCTCTGTTCATTAAAGAGTACTCAAGTGATACACAGTAAGATAATTATAATTACGACGATAAGCGTGGGGTCATCAGGCAGGTCCTTTGAGCGCATTAACTGCTGTCAAATTGTTGTGTAGACTTGAGTGATGACAGAGAAGGCAAATTATAAATAAGAAAAAATATAAATTAGCATAATGTAACGGTGTAAATGTACCATAATCACGAAAAACCTGCTTTCAGTTACTTCTGCAAAAACGGTATAATATAACATCGCCTTCACAAAGCACAGTGTATAAATGTGAACCAATAAAAATAAAATTAGCTAGATGTAGTCGAAATTTGCTGTGAAATACAAACTTTAATATTGTATGCGAAATTGAGTGTATTTGTTTGTTACGCTTTCAAGCTAAAATGGCTGAAGAGATTTGGATGAAATTTGATGACCTGTGTTTGGCTTTGGACACAGATATACCTGGATACGTTTTATTCCGATATTTTTACGGGATCTAGACTTGTGTGATGTGAAATTAATAGTCAAGGATAGACATATTATGATTTATTATTATGATTAAATGTGTCTTCATTTCATCAATTCTACGAGTTTCAAAGCTCTACAAACTGTCAAACATCATCGTGGGAGCCTGACCACCTCAATGCGGTAATGTGTATCCTGGGCCCTTGAAAATCAGCCCGAAAACCTCACTCCATTCTCAACCTTACACCTTCGTACAAAAGGCCCAGTTTCTCTTCAACTCGGGTCTTAAGAAGCAAGCCACGTTAATTGACAATAGTAAGCTTCTGTGCGTACAAGTGTAGTGATTGTGTGGTTGTTATGATACTCATCAGTCTTGAGATGAGTGTCAATTTGTATGAGCAACTTGAGATGTTCATTACTTGAGAGATTATCCTATTGTGTCTTTAAATGGGTCTCTAATAGAGGCCCATTGCTGATACCTGTGGTGGTAAAAAAAAACGGGTTGCACTCCGGGAGTGCCGGCAGAAGTGAAAACTTGAATATTAACGTTGTGCATTTTTGATATTTTGGAATGCGGTATACTCTCCCTCCGTCTTGCGAATTTTCGATCAGGTCACGTGTCCTGACGCGAGCTCCGTCTTACGAATTTTCGATCAGGTCACGTGTCCTGACGCGAGTTTAACATTTTTTACCCACCACAACAAAAGTGCACAACGCCGCTAAAGAAGTTTTTACTTCAAAAATTGTTTCCTTCGTTCGACCGATGAAGATTTTTTGCTTTTAAAGTTCATAGAAGGCACATAGTGGATAAGAAAATAATTTGAACATTCGAAATAGATACTTTTGTTAGGTTTCTGATTAGTGACCGCGCCTGTCTGCCTCGTTCAGGTGACCTAGTGCCTGCGTACCTATTCTGAAAAGCAATGCACGCCACTGGCCTCTATAGCTCAGTCATTCATGTCTCTTTTCGGAGTTCGGATTCAGGAACGACTCGGATTCGAACCTTTCCTTAGCAAATTTATCAAGAAATAGCTTTATATGATAAAGCTATTTCTTGATTAACTTGCTCGCCTCGCCTCTCATGCACAAGGTTTTGTGAGCTCAAACCAATGTGACGTTTTCATTTCATAATATACTTATGTACCTAAGTTCTGAGTTATCTTGGAATTTATTGACATCGGTGAAGGAATACATCGCGAGGAAACGTCGACGTTCATATAACTCTGAAATAGCTAATTCGTCTTGAGCAAGCGTGGTGACTGGAGATAAATGCGTGCCTTCTCTGTCTGAGAAGAGGCCTTTTTTGAGTGTCAGACTATTATTGACTAAAACCCACCCGTGTTCCTTCCTTAGCCCTTTCTGTTCCAGGGCAGCGGTAACCCTTTCGGACGATTCCGCTACCCATGAGAAGAGGCCTGGCGTGGGATATTAATAGGCTAATGGTAATGACTATTATTTTATATTGTAGCAGTCATTGTGTAAATAATATGGCAATGTAAGAAAGACATTTTTCGTATAGATTATCGTCACGGGGAACGAATAGATGTGCTTAAAGAAATTTATTCTCTTAAAAGACTACAGTCACTTACATGAGAAATACAATAATAGGTAATAGTGCATAATACTAGAATTTTCGTCGTTCGTCATTTTTTTTTTGTATAAACAGGTTCTTCTATAATGCATCTAGTTGTACTTGGCTGCTATTGGAGTACTTATCATCGATATTATTCGACTACATGTCGAGCAAGTTGTACTTTTAATACATTATAGGAACTTACATTTTTAATGGTTGACGGTAGCTTATTGTAAATATCTGCCTGCATAGGTAAATATTGTTTTGCCGAGCTTCGTTCTTGTCTTGGGTAAAACTAAAAAACTCGCTCGACGTGAACTTCGCTGTGTTTGTTGTTTCTACCGTACAAAGGATAAGTTAGTATGGAAAGATTTATTTAATATTTTTCGGACAAGCATGCAAGTATGATAAATATTTAATTGTTTTATGTTCATTAGTTTTGTTTATTCATATATTTTATAAGCAGGTGTTAAAAATTGATAATGAAAGAGTATCTTTACAATTTTATTTTGCATAATTTGGAGATTGGCTAGACTAGTTTTGGTGGCACTACCCCAGATTTCGATTAGGTATAGCCAGGTGTGGTTTCACAAGGGAGTTATTTAAGGAGTAGCGGAGTATGCACCGGATGATGCGTCGAAGTGATCCAATAAGTGAATAGATCGTTTAAAAGCTAGCACTATAAAATAAGAGAACAATAACACAGCTAAGTGATAAACCAAATTTGATCAGCACGAGAACTCGACTCACAAAAACCGTACAATGTAACCGACACCGGTAAATAGAGCAAAATTTGACGGTTCGAATAACGCGCCCCTCTTAAAAGCTAAAATGGAGTCAAGTGATTGTTTGCGGGTACGATCAGCAGGCAAATCTGTGTGCGCACTGTGATCCATCACCAATCGCGTAGGCTAGGAGCTGGCGAAGACAATGGAGTGTTTTGGTATGCTGAATAAGAATGAGTGGCTGGCAAAAACTCGTGGGACAGTTAAAGCAGCGCTATGAAGAAAGAAAGAAATAAAAATTGTTTAATCCGCGCAAACAAAACGTGCATTACAAACAAAAAAAAAAAAGATATAAAATATACACAGTCATACAACGTAGTCAAAAACCTCGTACTCAAGCATATAAAATGTTGACAATTTTGTCCATTGCTTGATGCTAGGGCCAGGGACCTAAACATTAATTGACATTGACAATGCAAATTAATCCGTGATGCGCCTGCGACACTGACAGATGACAACAATCAAAACAAAAACAAAACGCCAATTGCAGAGTGGAAAAATAACTAATTTTGATGAACCGAAATCATTTATTATCCAGATATACAGGGTGGCAGTGGGGACATCGACGCGCAACCTTAGATTCAGTTGATGATTGTGAAATAACTTGCGTTGAAAATTTTCGTCGGTTATTTCTTTTCAAATCAGCTGTTCTATACATTTTGACTGCGTAATTATTGCACTGTTCTATGAAACAGCAGATTCTTTTTTTGAATTTCTAAGCTACGGGGTCTCGAATCGTGTGTTGAATTCATGGTTACAGTTTGCGCGTCAATGTCCCGGCCATCCTGTATAATTATAAATAGGTAAGTAAGTTTCCAAACATTATGATTATACACGACAACATTAAACAGCACAACAACAACATTTGTCAACATTATGATTGAGCATGTTATGTACGTTCATTTCCTGCAGGTGATTTTTTTTCCTAGCAATGGAGGTCTTGTTGTTATAAGCCACTCTCAATAGAAAAGTTCGTAGTAAAATGGTTTCACTTTAAAACTGGATGAACCAATCCATCTTGTCGCCGTCTCCTCGCCTATCCGCAGAGTAGTGCAGGGGTGGAGTGATCCATCCCCCCTCACCGCAACACAACACTTTAATGTGCCGCGATTTGTTTGTGGAACATTTTACAACAGCGTAGAGACAATAAGAAGTTTTGGTTGTTGAAATACATATGATTTATGAAAGTCCTACTAATATTATAAAAGTGAAAGTTTGTATGGATGGATGGATGTTTGTTACTCTATCACGCAAAAACTACTAAACGGATTTGGATGAAATTTGGCACACTGATGGTTTATAAGCAGGATTAACATATAAGATACTTTTTATCCCGATGTTACTACGGGATCGAAACTTATGTGGGCGAAACCACGGGCGCAGCTAGTTATAAATAAATACCACTATTTCATAATTGATTAAGCGAAATACTAATTCGTCACTAACTTTTACATAATCATCTGGCAGTAGGTACTCTATTTTGCTCCGTTTAAACAATTTAACCCGTAATTCAATACGGTTAATATTATAAACCCTTTCTGCTGTGTCGTGCGTCAGGCAGTGTTTGTTTTAACTCAATTTTAGTATCACGTTACTAAGCTTTATGAAAAAATCTGCGGCGTTTAGTGACAGGGGTGCTCAAAGTATTGTTGGATAGTTTGTAGCTTTATTAAATAGATTTTTGTAATCACACAAGTCCAGTCACGAACACCAATATGTCAACACTTGGCGACTTTCAACTGCAATTTTTTCGTGAAATAACTAATGGAACGTTGAAATACGACACATTACATAAACATATGGGTTCGAAAATGCTATGTTCGTAACAACATAAAATTGCAATTAAAAACAAAGGAGTAAATCGCTTTTGAATAAAGCCGAGTGTATACATACTTTTGCTCGTGACTGTCCATACAGACTCACTTACTAAATTGAGCTACTCATTAAATCATGCAACATTGGAATTTATTGGATGAAATCTCACGTGAAGACAGGGAAATTAATTGTTTATCAAATACATATATACTATACCTACACCGTTAGATTTTGATCGTTTTAATCCTTAAAATGGGTCATTGTACTCATCATTATAAACAATTTTTACTACTTATTTTTACTAGTACCTAGGTATATAATAAAAATATAAAGAAAAAGGCAGGAGCTCATTGGGCATCAAAAAATTCGTCACGTGAAGAGTTAACCAACCGTTTGGCGATGTCCCGAAAAATTCGATGAGCACTCGGAGCAAGGCCTGTAATCAATTATCAAATTGATTACAAACTTAAATTGCCCATTTATTCAAATTACTCCTGTCATTCTTTAACCATTGCATGAAATGGCACATCGCATGAATGCATGAATGACACGGCAAATTGACGTAGGTTGTCCATTTGATTAACAATTATTTTTCTTTACTGATTTAGATACTTGATGGTACTTTCTTCAAAACGTACCGATGCAAGTCAATTCTTATGCAGCCATAATTCTGTTATTTTCACCAGTGCTTGACGATAAGGTGTCAAAAAATGCTCTGTATTTAGGCAGCCCTTATTGTATGTAACGGTCATACTTAGGTACTTAGGAACTACTTACATGGGAAACCAAAGTTTAATCCAGTGCAGCGTCAAAAGTACGCAATGTTTTGGCGTAACACTCTATCAATCACAACCTGAATCATTTTGAAGGATATTGCTAATCAATTGTTTCATATATTCGAAAAAATTGTCCGCTCAAAAACATAAATAACGCAATGAATGTTGTTTAACTGTCAAAATGAAAGGCATTCTTACTGTTAGTGTGTGTTACCCCGCTGAACTTGTGTCTGAAAAACATTTGCTGGCAACTGTTTTTTTTTTTGTATCTCGCAGTTCAACTTAGAAGGTGATCGTCTGCTTAGCCGGGCGTGCCTGTGGATGCCTCAATAAATTAAGGCCTCCAACCAGGGCTTGAAAAACTTAAAAAACTAAGCTGCTACACGCTAAGGGCACCCCCTGTGGGCTACGGACCTTGACTTAGGCGTCGCTGGCAGAGGGCAGCCTAGCATTAATTCCGATCCCAGGCTGGATCGGAATTAATGCTAGCTATTAGTGCTCAGAATCTTTGCTTTTATAAAAGGCTTTTGTAATGCAACAAGATGGGTTGATTGTTTCAATAAGAAGATGGCGCTGGTGCTAAAGTTTGACACACACTGTAAGACATCAGTGAGGAACGACTATTAAGTAATAGTTGTGCGCCGGATGCGACTTGTAAATATTGCCGCGCGCTCCAGGACAGCACATCTGTGGAGTAGGCCATAGATTGTTAGCGATTATTATTTTTGTTAGAGTGATTAGTGCTACAGTTGCTTGTTGTTTCTTTAATTTTTATAGAGTGAGCTAAGATGATTTTTTAGAGAAAGAGTCTTTCATTTATGTTTCTTCAGTTCTCCTGTAGAATGCTTAGAACATAATAATGGTGATGGTTGATTTTGACAGGGTATTTTCGAAAAATGCTGCTGAGACAGTGTTTAAATTAAACTGAAATATTTATCACAAATTCGATTATGGAAAGTGTGATAATTACTTTCATATTTTTATTTTTCAAAGCCTCTACAAGCCAAATCTCTATGTTTATAAAAATCTAATGTTATAAGCGGCTCCACAACTTTTTGCTTCCGCTTTAAAAGCGCCAATAAATTAATTAGAACTACGTTAAAGACGTCAATAGCTTGTCTCACATATTCTGTACGCCATACATCATCCACCACATCACATCTACCAAGTTAAGCAATAATCACCTTTATTGCCCATCAAAACTGTCTTCACATTAGAAAATTTAGCACACAACTTTACGCCTTTCACTAAAAATTAAAGTAAACAAAATATAGTTATTTTGGTAGTTTTTAAAATGTAAATGGGGCTCATTGAGGACGCAGCGTTCAATGAGATTGAAAAAAATAATTAAAAATAGTGTTAATGGGCGCACGGGCCCATTTTATGGGAGATTAGACGGAGGAAGTGTCTTCACGGTCTTTCTATCTGGACTTTTTACGAGAAAAGAGGTTTTATATCCATAATTATGTGTTTTTTTTTAATGTGCGTAAAGGAGAACGGATAATTTGATGCTAGTGAGGAGAAGTGCGCGTGCGCAGGGTTGCCAGATGACCGGGATGTTGATGTCACGATGGTTATTATCGAGGTAGCTAGGTAATTATAGTTTTAGTTTATTTTGAGAATAGTTTAGAGGCGTTTTTCTGAAGAGGTGGACAGTTGACTTTTCGATAGTTTCTTAACTTTCTTGCCACTATATTCATCATACATATACAAGTTTTTAACACAAGAGAAATCATTCTTTTGGGCTTATCTATAAGTAGCATTAGCAAGCAACACATACGCAAAGTATATCATGCATAGTCATCGATCGCTAGACAAACAGGGCACGTAATATAGCATTCAATCTTCGACTTCTGGCAGCCCTCAATGAACAATGGGGGTTAATGAGGTATTCACAGTCGTTAACATAAAACTGCACGAACTGCTATAATTACTGAACACTAGCTGCCTACTTACTTTCAAAGAGCTGTGCTCTTGCGCATCTCTTTCACAATTTCATGATGCTGATTACGTAAGAAACTTTTTAGAGACAGAGAATGATGTTTCTAAACTCTTTAGTTCTTTTTTTAGTGTGCTAGGTTTAAAGCTCAGAGATAAAACAGTGCTTTGTAACAAAATCTATTTGTTTTTAATTACAAACATTAAATGTAGTTGATAATGGTCTTTCCAAGCTCCAGGTCCTATGTACGTAGATATTTTTAATGAAACTATTTAGTTCTCTATTGTTACCGTTTGGAATAAATTGTATTTGTTTATTTTATTATTTATGTACACACAGTAAAATTGATACAGATACGAAATATTAGTACTGAGTACAAAGGTACTGCTTATTTTTATTTTTTTATAATAGCGAGTATGACAGCATCCGTTAAATTCTAAACATCCAAATACACTAATAAGTAATAAAATTATATCCTAAATTAACTAAAACTGTTTACAAACTAAAATATAGCGTCGAAAAAATCATCCGCATCGCTGTCGACTGGTAATATACCCAAGACACTGGCGGCATTGCCACGTTGAATGGCAATGTTTAGCCTCTGGCCTGGCCTGGCCTCTGGCGAGGTTTTCAGCCCCAAACGGCTCGAAAATATAATATTATCAATGGCTTATGTTTAACTTACCACCAGATATAGTAACATATAACAGACAAAAATAGTAAATGATCACCAAAGTTAAACCCGCATTTTAATGTAAACTTATAACAAAAGTTTTAACATCTAGCTATCCTATTTAAGCAAATGACTCCAAATAAATCATGTTTGGTTCTCGACAGCCTGCAAAAAATAATCTCTTTTTTCCCATATTTTTTTCTACACAATCTAGTCGTTTCTGGCACTCGCCGGCCGCTACTGCGGCACCGCTCGCTTCGCTTGCTCGGCTCGTGCGTAGGCGGTCACAGTTTTCACACTTCGGCTGCAAGACAGGCCGTGGTGTCCGAGGCTGTTGACAACTTTGCCACAGTGACAGCGATGAGGTGAACAACACGGTGCTCCAAGTCGTAGGGAAGCAGCGAGGTGGAAAGTATTGTTGTCGAACAAAGTGCCTATGTTCAACGACGGTAGTGCATGAAGCCACAGACCCGACTCCCATTTACCCACAGCCAGCAGGCGCGCACGCTCCGCAGTAGTAACAGACGTGTTAAGTAAATTATCCTGAACTACTCTGCAGAGCGGCTCATCCCACCGTCTCTTGTAAAATGGATTATCGGGTAGATCTGAGCTCGGGCAAGCGAGTCTCCAGGCATCCATAGCCTCGGTGAAGCAGGGCACATCAAAATTAATCAGTGTGGAGGCTAGGATTTTCCTGATTAATCAGTGTGGAGGCTAGGATTTTCCTGATTAATTTCTCAGTGCCGTGGACCGTGGATATGAAAGCCGGTAAGCTAATACTTACTAGAAATTTTGCGGAAATTATAATATAAATACTAGGAATTTTCTTATTTCTTAAGAAATTTATTGCAGCAGACCCGCGAAAGGAGAAATGAAAAAGAAATGTAGACAATAGTGTGTGAGAATAAGTAAAAAAGAATTTAATATAGACTTTGAAACTTATCAAAGTTTTTTTTTTTTTATACAAACCTTTGTCCCACACTCGGAATTACTCCTGTATCGTAGGTGCGTTTACAAACATTTAAAGTTAAGCCATACCCGGTACAACTACCTGTATGTAGGCAATACAAATATTTGTTCCGTGCGGGAATCGAACCCGCGACACGCAGCGCAGCAGTCGATCGCTCAGCCACTGCGCCAACCGCGTCGTCAATTCTAAAGCACTATATTCTTCTAGTGCAAACCTAGCACTCTAAAAAATATAGAAGGTACTGTAGGAAAGTTTCTCTTCTTCTTTTGAAATCGTATTGGCGTTTGTCATATGTTTTGCCATTATCTTATAATTACCAAAAAGGTTGCATGACACAAACCATGCAGATCGTAATCTCTAGTACTTACCTTATTTATTTATTTCTGTTAGGGCTGTTTTTTCCATCGCCGGATAACTTTTATTCAAGGAATAAAATTGACATTTGACTGTGCTTGTATGAAATAACTGTCATTATTTCTTGGAATAATGCTATCAGATGATTGAAAAATCAGCCCATAATGTATAGGATATTAGACACTGACAAAAATAAATAATTTACTTATAATGATTACACTATTTACTGTAAAGATACCTAATTAACTCTTTGACTAAATATTGAATCAATAGTTTTCATAGACATCAATGATTTTCCGCCATCTTATTGTCCCATGAGTAACCCATAGCTGTAGGCGGGCTCCAAAGCCACTCTTAATTCAACATAAATCTTTACGATTCCCATAGGCATCCAAACTCTTCATTAAAAAAAAACTCTTTCACAAATTGGCAACACTGAGACCACCAGGAGTACTCTTGAAACGCATTACTGACATCAGATGTAAAAAGGGCATAAGTTCATCTGAAAAAAACGTGTACATACGATTTTTTTGTTTTTGAGTAGATTTGTCGGTGCGTTTGAAGTGACCGCGCCGGTGGTCGGTCGCGACACCCGTCGTCGTGTCGCAGTGTCGCTCGTCTAGACATGGGTTGTAGAACTCGAATGACTGTGGGAAAGTGAGGTAGAAGTGAGATGTCAAAGGCGAGTTCAGAATCAATGAAGCGAAAAGTTTGGGAGGGACATTGATTTTTGTATCATGTCTGGAAATTGGCCTTGTCTTTCAATGCAATTCTTTTAAGAACATTTATAATAACGTCAATTAAATGGCTGTATGTAATATTCACTGTTCTTTTGGACTCGAGCTACAAGATAGGGGACTACGTCGAGGTCTTAAGGTTGGCGAATTAGTAACAGTTTGTGGAAAGCGGACGGCCTAGGGTGTTCTTTAAAAACAAATTCGTGGAGACTTTTTTAACAAGACAGTGCCTTACTAACACTACATTTGAAGGAGTAATAACTAAAACCTTTATTTATTTACTTCATATTTCTTGCCGGCTGATCGAAACTTCACGTGACCTGAGTGGGCACGTGGGCTGAGTCGTTCTTTGGTCAAAGAATTAGCATTGACATGCAACGTGGCAATGCTGCCAGTCTTCTGGGCACGTTTCCAGATGACAGCAATGCGGACGAGTACTTCGACGCCTAAATATCCTTTTGTTTTTGTATTTATTTATGTAGTTAGTTAAACATTGACTGTTTTTAAAATATTCAAATACCTACACAGTACAAGGACGTAGTAATCTCGAATCACTTTCGGTTCGCACTTCCATAGTAGAGGGTCGTCGGGTAAAGCACACTTGCGTCAATGTGGTGCGATTTTTTTGACGTCGCGACAAGCTGCAGTCTGTTTTGCCTGCCGTTAAGTGGCGTGGCGAACTTCACTAATTTGCTTTTTGCACGACCTTTTTTTTGTTCAAAGGGTTGCCAGAGCTTAAAGGTTAAAAAACCTTTTAAATTGTCATAAAAGGAATCAGTAGGGGTAATGTCAAATGGATTTTTTTTGGACTCAAATCCATTTTGAGGATGATAATATTTTTCTATGACTTTCAGGTTTTCTTTGATACACATTTAAAAGCACACAATTTAGAATCAATTATGATACATCTCATCTATCTGCCGATCTATTCTGTAAAAATATAACCGTTAAAACTTAGGTAAAGTGATATGAAATGAAATGTTAAAATTTATGTAAGTACTTAGATCTTTTTTGACTCTTTATTCGTCAATATTATGTTGGTCCATAAACTAGATGGCGCCGGCATTTCCTTGCTGACTGATCCCTGAGAAGAAATGCCAAAACAAACTCAGAGGTCATGGTCTCTTTTAAAGGCCAAACATTTTATTATTAGGATTGTATGTGACGGAAGACTTAGGTCTTGTAGGGCCTGGCTGAAACGAGCTGTCATTCCACCTGATGCTAGGGATCACTAGGGTTTGATATCATTGATAGCTCGGTTCAAGCTCATTTCACCTAGGTTTTCACGGTGGAATTTTTCACAAAATAGACCCGCTCTAGAAAATGGAAACCGGCTGCAGTAAATAAGTACCCAGTTAAGAAATCACACATCTTCACCAATTTAATGACGAATTAGTTTCACTCTGACAAAATTAGAGCCGTCCCTGCCGACTCGTGAACTGCGTAGCGCATTCAAAAAGACTGCACTCTACATTCGCATAAAATCAACATGCTTTTTATTTTCCCACTCACTCATTATTGACCAACATGTTAATTCCCTTCATATGCTGTGAACAATCAAGCGCAAGAACAGTCCCATCATAATCAAACAACACAACAACGGCACAACTTCGCGAACGGTTTGATGGCCGTCGTAACGAGCGTTCCCATCGGCTTGTTTATACGATCACGCACATTTGGTATGGATATACTTGATGCGGTTCTCATGTTGATGACTTTCATCTGTATGACTTTAATGACTTATGACTTGTGAGTCATGGAGAACGTGATTGACCATCGGTATCGGCTGATTGTTGTCCGTTCACGCTGCCTTGCTTCAGAAAGGCAATATGATAATAAGCCATAATGAGAACTTCTACATCTTTGTACTTTATAAGCATGTTGTAGCCCTTATGGTGTAAAAATATACACGGGATGAAATTGAAAACTCGCGACAAATCAAAATAGCAGGTACAGTAACTGTTACATAATCATTATAAATTGTCATTTCCCAAATCTAAATTCTTGAAAAAAAAAAGTGTAATTTTCGTCTTAGATAGTGCAAACCGAGTTATTGGCTTCAATAGACACGAATTGTCATCAAATTATTGAACAGAGTAAAAATATTTACAACACAAGTTTTAAGACCCTGTTCGTAGCAGCAGCGTAGCAAATCTCGTAGCAGCCGTAGACCATTCGTAGCACCTTTTCCGTCGCTTTATCAAAGATATATTTTTTATCCTTACCCTTTCCATCCTATTATAAACACCCCAAAATAGCTACCAATACAGTATTATTTAGTTTTATTGTAAGTAATTAGTAGATATTTGTGTTAACGAGGAGTGCTAGTGACGTGTTTGTTTACGACGACACATCCGGCGTGCGCACGTGCATGTAACTCGAGCCACTGCAGCCGAGTGCGACTGTTAATGCAAAGTGCGCGTTGTAGTGTTGTGCAATACTCCCTGTATTGGAATATCGATAGAAACAGCATTTAATTCCCTAAAAGAAATGAGAAAATTATACTACGTAAATATTCTATGTGTTTTGTGTTATAGTCCAAATACTTTTAAAACACACTAACGTAACTCCACGCCTGTAATCCCTGAAAGGTAAGGCAGAGGTGTACCTACCCCCAATTTTCGTCAATGGTGTGGTATGTACCTTCGAGGTGTAATTTTAATAAAATTAACGATATTATATTACTTGTTTAATAAAAAACGGGTTGCTCTCCGGTAGTGCTGGCAGAAGTAAAAGCTTGAATATTAACGTTGTGTATTTTTGATATTTTGAAATGCAGTCTACTCTGCCTCCGTCTTACGAATTTTCGATCAGGTCACGTGTCCTGACGCGAGTTTAACATTTTTTACCCATCACAACAAAAGTGCACAACGCCGCTAAAGAAGTTTTCACTTCAAAAAATAGTTATGATGAATTGATTAAGAATTCACTTTAAATAAACTCGTTATTTGTCTCCTTGACTATTTCAGACCAAAAAAAAAGATCTTATTGGTATTGGATATTCAGAACGAAATAAACGTAAAAGAAGCTAAAGGAGTAGGTATGCAAGGATTGTAGCACGTAGCGATCTGTAGATTCTGCTAACTACAGATCCCCGCGCCAAATACTCGTAAGGCGTAAATGCATGTATAAAAAATGCTACCATTATTTGCACATCGATGTCGTCTATCGATAAACCACTCATCCCATCTCTATTTAGTATTGAGAGGATGAGCGGTAATGCACTGTTTACAGTTTAGTGCATCGACAATCAGTTAATTGCAGTCAGTACGTTTCTCGGGAATAGTCCACGAAACGAAATAAGTAGCTGGAGTTAGGAAACACTAAGTTCATTTTGACAGGAATGTTTAGAAAATGTAAATGTTTCATAAAAAGTCAAAGGCCTTATTTTTCAATCATCAGGTATCTTTTTCGAAAGAATAAATATTTTAGTTTGACAATTATAAATATGTTAGTTTGACGTTGAAAATTTTTCTGCGACGAAAATTTTTGTTTTAAATAAACAGAATTTTCTGTTCCATACATTTTGACCGCGCCACTTTTGTAGAAAAGAGAAGATTTTTGACGATGCCACCATGTATATGAATACAAAAGCTACCAAACCATAATTTTTATTCTTCACAAAAAAGTTGAAAAAGAAAAATAAAGAGTGAAAAAATCAGCCCTAAGAAGGAAAGTGTCGGTCTAGCACTCTAATTGCGTACCACACTATCAATCACAATCTAAATCATTTTGAAGGATAATGCTAATCCATTGCTTCATATGTTAGAAAAAATAGTCTGCTCAACAACGTAAATAACGCAATGAATGTTGTTGAACTGTCAAAATGACAGCCATTGCTACTGATAGTGTGTTATTCACTTATTCTATTCGAATTCAAAATAAGAATCTTCACTTCAAAAACTGCATCTAATTTACAATTTCCACTTTAAATAAGCGTAATTTTCCCCTATTCACCACCTCGCGGGTGAGCGCGGGTGAATCGTCACTCATCGGCGGGAGTCTTAGGAAATTCTTCGTCCGGAAGTCGGAGCTTGGCATTTTCATAATGTCTGCACGGGCCGCCTCTCCCCCCGTACTAGCAACTAGTATTCATATGATAATTTTATTGAAGAACATTGTCAGTTAATGTGGCGACGGCTTCTGTGTTATTTTCCTGATGAATAATTTTTGAGTAATAGGAAAATTGCCTTTTCAGTAAGTAACATTTTAATTCTAAATCAACAACCATGTTGTTGTTGATTTAGAATTAAAATGTTACTTACTGAGATCGCACAAGACAGGGGGTTTGGAAGGAAAACGGGGAGGCTTTTGCCCAGCTGTGGGAGACAAAAGAAAACTAAATCAGCGAAAAATATTACTCGTTTAACTTTGTAAGTAGTTTAAATTCATTACTTCATTAGTTATATATTTATATTGGTATGCTTATTTGGAGTTTCTTAATTATTACAATACTAGCTGTTGCCAGACTTCATCTGCGATTGCTGATGAAGTAAAAGGACATAAGCTACTCATCATCCTTGATCAAGGATGATGAGTAGCTTATGTCCTTTTACAGGTCTACCCATATGTGCCAAACTTCATCCAAATCAATTTAGCCGTTTCAGCGTGAAAACAAACAAACAAACTTACTTTCGCATTTATAATATTAGTTAGTTAGGATTAGGATAGTTAGGATCGCATAAGTACCCAATAATCTTATTCCCTCTAAAAGGTCTAAATTATTGTTAAACTATTGACTTATATTATTATAACTTAAGTAACAACTTACCTACCTATGTGCGAATTGGTCCCAAACAAACCTCTGATTTTCCTTCATCTTGAATTTCAAAAGCCTTCTCCACACAAATCCAGGTTGCCACAAGTAGGTATTCAAGCAATTTGTCGCGCGGTGATTTCCCGAGCATTCTTCACTTTCGCCGTAGTTCGAGCACCATCTCGTACAATTACCGGCCGCCGAAGACTCTCGGCAAAAGTTTGAGAGCTGACGAGTTCGAAATTTAAAAGTAGAAGGTTGGTTTTCTTTAGTTGGCAGTAATTTTGGATTGCTAAGTTAAAGTCGGTATTCAAATCGAACGCTTTTTGAAAAATATATCAATGGGTGAAGAGATGACAGTTTTATAAGGAAAGAATACGATTTTCGGTTGTTCTCACTCACCTATTACTTTCAAGGGAAACGTACCTATGACTAGGAATAGGTATACCAACGGTACCAACCACCGGTGGTGGTGGTGGTTATGGTTTGTTTGGGTGGTTGGTGGTGGTTTGGTGGTTGGCGGTTGGTACCAAGGTTATCTATGTAATGGTGAGACTCCCTTATCTTGAGTTAGGGAAATCACTAAACAGAGATTATAACAAGTAGTTAATAAGACTTAACTTTATTTTTCTCGTGAGCGCTGTCCCACTCCTGTTCAAAAGACTCAATCCAATTTTGGCAGAACCTATCCAGCTCGTCCCGCCACCGCCTATGTGGTCGTAGTCTAAACTTATGCAGGTTTAATTTCCATGATCGATAGAGAAGCTTTTACTTTACTATCGCAAAATTCTGCCATCGCACGTTTGAGGTGCATATGAAATATTTTACAGACAGCTTATAGACAGATCAGGTTTATAATTATACAGATCCGGCAGAATTTGTAAGAATTATACAGATCCGGCAGAATTTGTAAGAATTAAACAGATCCGGCAGAATTTGTAAGAATTATACAGATCCGGCAGAATTTGTTAGAATTTTTGTTTCTTGCTTATCGGAAGCGGAAACTATGGTTATGACATTGTATTGTTATTTTATTCCCTTAAACTTGAAACCGCCGAGGCCGGCCTGGAAGGCGACACGACCTAGACACCTTGCTTAGCAGTTAGACGGTGTAGGCTAACAAAAAAAACTTAGATATTGAAAAGGAAGGTACTTATTTAAATTAAGCACTTGTGTACCAAAGTATTTCATAGGAAATTGGAAATATTTTTTGGACGACACGGTTGGCGGGCTTAGCGATCAACTGCTGCGCTGCTTGTCGCGGGTTCGATTCCCGCACGGAACAAATATTTGTATTGCCTACAGGTAGTTGTTCCGGGTCTGGCTGTTTGTGCATGTGAGTTTAAATGTTTGTGAACACACCCACGATACAGGAGTAATTTCTAGTGTGGGGCAACGTTTAAAAAAAAAAAAATTGTACCTAATGGTTTTGTTGGTAGGGGTTGCAGTTACAAAAACAAAAAAATAAGTCGCCATAATCTTTATTGCACCTTTATTAAGCTTAACTCCTACTTTTGTACTATATACAAACGTGCCAATGCATTAACTATTAAAACATTTACTTCAACCTTAAAAATATTTACAACAGTAAAGACTAAACAGTAACAATTCTACTAACTACGTGCTTTGGCTAACATGACTCCATCTTTGGTTTTCTTTAATGCCAGATAAAAATATTAAGTACATTTTAATAAAACTACGTTAATCATAACTTTTTAAAAAGGGCCAATTTGACATCGAATTACAAGTTTATCTTTCTGATCGACACCCTAATTGCATAACACACTATCGATCGATCACAATCTGAAGGATATTGCTAATCAGTTGCATTATATGTTCGAAAAATTTGTCTGCTCAGCAACGTAGAAAACGCAATGAATGTTGTTGAACTCTCAAAATGACAGCCATTACTATTGATAGTGTGTTACGCAATTTAAAAAAATAAGAAGATTTTGAATGGGTGTGACTTTAGTAAAAACATTTTAAAAATAGAAAATTACATTCGATTTCTACAAAATTACTATTCAACCTCTTTACTCAAATTATTCTTTGGAAAACTCTAATTTTCAATTTCAATATTACTGGCCATACTTTCGTTACTGTTCTCATTTAAATCGATATGAGTTTTTGGTTTGATTTCCGTCTTTTCTTTATCTTTTTCTTCAGAGAATTCTTTGCTATCTGTCCGTTCAACTTGACTTCTTTCTACGTCACAAGGCACTACAGGCATGCCGAAAGACGAATGTCCTGGGTAATACATGTAGGGTAGTGGCAGATTTGGGTAATTTACACCCAAGTGTGGGCCATATAACGACTGTAACACTGCCTGGTTGTAAGACTCCTGTAATAAAGCCTTATACTCAGGATTCTTCACGAAATCAACGCCGTAGACACCAGCAAAATGCTTCAGAATCGGCGAACTTTCTAGAAGATTTGGTGGCGAAAAGAGAGGATTTAATGTCTTCCCCAGCATTGGATTTTGGTAGGACTTCAAGTCAGGTATACTCGGCTGCCCATTGTTGTTCACCAGGACTTTGACGGCCACTTTTCTGGCATGGTTCGCGGCAGCCGCTGCGGCTGCCAGCATGCCATTCTCTTGCATCTGCAGCTGCTTTCTCTTCGTCTTGTATCGTCTGTTCTGGAACCAAATCTTCACTTGGGTTTCAGTGAGTTTCAAGCTCACTGCTAAGTCAGCTCTTTCGGGTCCTGAGAGGTATCTTTGCTGACTGAATCTTCGTTCTAACTCGTATACTTGAGCATGAGAGAACGCTGCTCTCGATCGCTTTTTTCTTCCGCCATTTTGGGAATATTCCGTGATGTTATAGTTCGGGGAATGCATCATTCGTGAGTCGTTGGTCGGTGTGGAGCATTTTCTCTGATCGTAGTGCAGGCTGAACGGTTTGTAGGCGATGTCTGAGCTTGGTGAGGAGTTGGCTCTGCGGACTGGGGAGCCCGTGGTTGAAGAACGGGAGTCGTAGTCGTCTGTAACAATGAGAAGACAGGGTTAGAGTGTTGTTCTTGTTTTTGATTGAGAGTGGACGAAACATTGGGTGGTTGTTTATTTTATGAATTTAGGCGATTATAGGCTGATTTTTCAATAGACACATATTTTTTATTCGTGGAATAAAATTGACGTCTGACAGATTTTGCATGGAAGAACTGTCAAAAATTCAAAATTTTTCCTGGGATAATTATAATAATCTGGCGTTGAAAAAATCAGCTCATAAAAATGATATAATTGATCACTTTATTTTTAATTAGTACCTTATTTAATTAGAAAACTGCTACCTTAATCACATTTAGATTTATTTAAACGTTGCTTACATAATCGTACATTAGCAGGTAAGGACCTATTTCGAATCAACATTTTCCCACAAAACTGCGTGAAAAACGTTGCAGAGTAAAAAAAAACAGCGCTTTCAAATCAAAGCAATCAGGCAACCAATGTGTAACCTAATAATATCATTAAGCCAAAAGGTACCACCACCACCTACACAAAACTCCAAACTCGTTAGGCTAGATTCACACGATCACATGGAATCAATTAAATTGCTTATCGGCACACGCCATCCGCGTATAAAGGCGCTTACACAATGGATCCATTACGCAAATTGTCGCCGGTCATTAGACGCGGTAAAAGGATGCGACGGCACGAAACGTAACAGTATTTTTGCGTGCGGTGCTATTGTTAAGTTCGGGGTCGTTTATATTGTATAGTTGACGCTTCGACGCTAATTGATGTAAGTATGAACTAAATAGGTAGGTATGTGTTGGATGTCATTTGGCGTGCCTTCGCTTTTGTGGTCTTGCGTATTGTCTGTCTTACTTTGGGCGTATGGCATACCTTTAAATGTTCCCTAAGAATAACGGAATGAGTCAGCAGGTCATTCAGTTATCAACTTTTGATTACCCATAAACATTGAGGTTAACGAAGAAGGTAGATCTTTTTACCTAGTAACTGGGTTGTGGAGGTCAGATAGGCAGTCGCTTCATGTAAAATACTAGTTTTTAGCTGCATTGGGTAAGACTTTAAGCTGATTTCAAGACAGTTGGAAAAAAACTAGACTTTTTAACTAGGTGAATGTAGAGATTGCTTGCAGAGGACTAATTCTATGAGGTGTACTTATTTCTCTTTGATAGTCACTTTTTACACTATCTTGCATTCATTGCAAAGTTACTAGGACCATGTAATGTGCCTAAAACCTCTACAATTCTAGAATTACTTATATTGTACAATACGTTAATTTAAGTTCATTATTATCTAATATTAACATAATAATAATGACTTTGACTTTCATTGAGACCGAGGTCGTTCAGAAATCCAATCACAAAAATTTACATTAAAACCAGACAATTTGCCAGCGAACTACAAACCTAGTAATTACTAAATTGAAAGGCTGAATGGCTTTAAGCGTCATCACTTATAATAATGAGGGGGTAACGTAATCGCGCGAAGTGACGATTAAGTGGCGATGTCGCGGGGACGCACGACGCGTGACCGCGCGGCTCCCGGTGTGACGGTGTGGACGCACCATTACTTTCATTGTCCGCCGGTAATTATTGAAGCGGCATTTGAATTTGGAATAATCGATAGTTGGGACTTCACTTGTTTCTTAATTTATTCGAGTGTTTTGTTCTCATCATCATTAGCTAGCCAGCAATCCAGGGGTTTTACTCCGAAGTGCAAAGTGCGAATGTTCGGATCGGACCGACACATGGCCGAACCGAATATTATTGAAAAACGCGAAAAATGTTCGGATCGGCTCAGTTGGGTCGGGACCATAATTAATATTCGAAAGAGTGTAAGAGTGTAGGATCGGGACCGACCGAACCAAATAGTAACTTCGTAGCAGGAAACGGCCGAACATTCAGCCGATACTACTTCGGAGTAGACCCTGCTAAGATCGTCGCTCCACCTAGCCTGAGGGCTTACTACCTTCTGTTTACCCATACGCGGTCTCCACTCAAGAACACGTCTACTCCAACGGTCATCGGTTCTACGGCTAATATGGCCGGCCCATTGCCACTAAACTTCAGCTTGCTTATTCGCCAACTATGAGCTATGTCGACAACTTTGTTGTCTCCAAGTGTTAATAGACCATAGTTGAAGAGTTGAAGAGTGTCCATGGAGTTTCTTGCCCGTTCTTCTCCATAGGTACCTACGCTTTGGAATGGGCAACTAGCTTCATCTTTCTGACTGACTGACCCTTTGACAATTCAAAAGTGCCTGTAATTGGTTTAGTTGAATTAAATGGTTTGAGTTACATAAATTTTATCTTTAGGCTCAAGCAATTAGTATCTTGATGTCAAAATTTCAAACTAAAATAGTTAAAAGTAAAATTAAAGTTTAAAATTCAATTCTCAAAGCTGTCTGTACCTAGAGTACCGGGGTAATTGCGTAACACACTAACAGTAGCAATTGCTTTCATTTTGACAGTTCAACAAAATCCATTGCGTTATTTACGTTGTTGATCAGACAATTTTTTTGAACATATGAAGCAATGGATTAGCAGTATCCTTCACAGGGTGCTGATCATCGTTCTATATCACGGATCGTATAATTTAAAATTACTATATTTTTACCTAGTATTAATATTTGTTTTAAAAAATCGTCCTAACGACCAGCATTTTTTAATAGCCTTCAACATTAGCTGCACTGCAATAGAATCAACTCAATCAAATAATGAGTATACCAAAGCTCTTGAAAGCATATATTTACTACTTACAGACAACACGTCAATCTTCTCTTCCTAATGTGTTTTAGCTAGATAATAATAGTGCACTAATACTAACACACTCAGTGGAAACTGCTTCATCATTGCACTCATCTATAAGAACGTTAGGTAAGTACAATGGGTGATTGTAGTCTATTTTTAATTCAACCTCTATGAGTTTAAGTAGGCGAGGATTTAATTACACAATTGGTGGGTTTAAATGACGTAAAGAGATAATTAAAGATGGCAGTAAAGGGCAGTGTTTACTGTCTTTCAATAAAAAGGAGTTTTGATTACCAACTTGGTAGTCACCTCCTTTGTAACCATATCCTCATTCACACAGTCCATCCATCATTTTTTTGTCTTCCCTTAGGTACTCTTACAGCTATCGACATTCTTTCCACACGACATCTTCCTCATTCCTCCTTATCACATGCCCATGCCATGACAACCGATTTCCACACAACTTTTCAGTTACCGGTGCCACTTTCAGACTTCCTCTTTGGTAGTTTTCACAATTTATATATAAATAATCGTTTAAAGTACATAGGTATAGTATTTATTTATCATCTGCCTAGCCTTTGCTCAACTATGTTGGGGTCGGCTTCCAGTCTAACTGGATGTAGCTGAATACCAGTATTTTACACCAATATTGACCATTGGCCAATGAATTTGTAAAATATGGTAATAGTGACTAATGGTATTCCGATAAGAAACGCCGACCTCATATAGTTTTTTTATAATATGACTAGCTGCGCCCTGCGGTTTCACCCGCATAAGTTTCGATCCCGTGGTAATATCGGGATAAGAAGTATCCTTTGTGTTAATCCTAGTTATAAACTATCTGTGTGCCAAATTTCATCCAAATCCGTTCAGTAGTTGTGGCGTGAAAGAGTAACAAACATCCATCCATCCATACAAACTTTCGCGTTTATAGTAGTTGTTGGATTGACGTGTAAAAGTGTTTGTCTAAACCTACTTACAGATATAAAATCATTTGTCAATTATGACAATTACATACATTTAACCGGTAAAATATGTGGTCATTGGGAGGCTTTGATTAATTAGTTTACATTTCTTATTAAATACAATTTAATCAAAAGGTTGATTTAAATGACACTGGTGATGAGTTATCTATTATATTGCCTACAAGAGAAAAGGGAAAAGATGAGCCAACGTAACCAGAGCTGACATTTTCAAGCATCTCAACACATTTTGAATTTACTGATAGTTTGTGGAAATTATTAAAATAATCTAATTAAACTAATTGCAAACTAACCTGATAATTCCGTGACAGGATACTGGTTCTTCCTGGACATATCCAGCGCGCCATCACCACCAAAGTCCCGGTAGCCGTTGCAGTCGTCATAATACTTCAGTCCCTTCTCCAAAGCCTCCTTCTTCACTCCATATGCATCCTCCTTGCCGAAACAACTGGCCGGTTTCCCCAAAAAGTTCATCTTCCCGCCAAAACTCTCCGCACAAAACATTCCATTTTCAAATTCACACTTTCCCTCGTTCTCTTTGGTCAAAATGTCATTTATCGAAAAAGGTGTCGTCAAATTAGGCTTCTCACAATCTTGTAAAGTTAAAGACTCTTTGAAATTCTTCAATTTAGATTCCATTTTTATAAATTCAAACACATGAGTTTACACTTCACCGCGCGGTCCTGACTCGCCTCACCGCAAAAGCGTTCCTCAAACGAATAAACTTTGGGTGATAGATTGCCCGCCTGTTTGACGTGTTTAAGCCTTAGAGGGAGACGGAGCTATGTAGCTACTAGCCGTGTTCGTTCAGGGTAGAGTAGGACAGCGATACTTTAAGGCGGTCGTTTTTTAAAAAAGCTCCTGAAGTAGCGTAAGTAGTGGGGATCGTTGAGTTTTTCTTGAAGATGTTTACGTGAATGCGATTTGATCGCTTAGGTCACATGCAGATTGTGAGGCTGCCGTGAAGTGGCCACTGAACGAAAATGTTCACTGAAAGATTAGTTGCACAGAGCACATGTCATGAGTTTTTCATAGAGAGAGAAACGAAAGTTTTCCATTGAAAACGCTGTTTGTATTCAGATAAGAAATATACAGCACTACTAAGTTACTCTTGCTTAGTTTTCCTGAGATACTTGCATTGCATAATTATGTCTATGTTTATTCTTGCCACAAACTTTCATGATTGTTTTCTTTCACTTATAGGTACTACCGAATCAAGGATATTTTTGATATACCTACTTAATGACTTAGTAGGTACCTAGATATTTTCAGCACTGGTTATATTTAGGATTTTTTAATTAAAATACACTGTGAAATTAATGATGGTGACTACCGAGATGACGACTAATAGAGAAGTATGGAAGAAAAAGACATGTTGCGTCGACCACAAATAAATGGGGATAAGGGCAGAAGAATGATGACTGTGAAATTGATGATGAAATAAAATCAAATTCTAATTAGATAACTAATTATACCATATGATTTCTGCTGCGGATGTATGCTGATAGAGCAACAAAACAATCAATGCATTAAAATGAAACCAAAAGCGTTTAATAACCTATAAGTACAAAGCGTAGTTCTTGATAGGTAAACGTTAGTGTTATCAACCTTAAATAACAATATTACGATAAATCACTCGTATCGCAGCCAATCCGCAGGGGCCCCACTATTTCGTTGCATCGTCCATATAATCCAATTTCCTTAGGCGCCCGCCGTTAACGCGCGCTTTATCTGTAAGTACTTGACAAGTGTCTATCTATCCCTTTCGCACTTACACCTTTCGCCCGTGCCCTAGTTTCACCGTCCCTTTTCCTCATTAGAGCCCCATTTAAACCGACCAATCACGTCCGACCGTCTCTTGTGACGGACCAATAAAAGAAGTGGGTGAGTGGAAGTGTCAACATAAATTTTCTTTTTTAACTTTTCGAATGTGGAAAATTCGTTCTTATGTTTTTGTTGAACGTGATATTTGTAATTGGAAGCGATCGCCATGTTTCCTTGTTCCTTGACAATTTGAGATTTATTTTTGGACTGGCCGGTAATGTGGAAGTTTTATTTAATTTAGATAGGTACCTACTTCCTCATGAAATATATTGAAATAGATTTGATTGAAAATGGGATTGTAAGTACCAGGTACTTCCTATCCCATTTTCACTTATTTTTTTCATTTATTCCAGATTCTATTGTTATTGGTTGACAGCGGATTAATTGCGTAACACGCACTAACAGTATCTAGGAATGGCTTTTATTGTGACAGTTCAACAACATTCATTGCGTTATTTACACTGTTGAGCAGATGAATTTTTCGAACACATGAAGCAATGGATTAGCAATATCTTTCAAAATGATACAGATTGTGGTTGATAGTGTGTTACGCTATTAGAGTGGCAGCTTTTATAATATTCGCTTTTGAGGGTACCTACAGACTTATATTATACTATCAGGAATTATTATCGCTTCAAAGTACTAAGTATACTTAATGCTTTAAAACTATAGTTTTCAATGATTTAAAAACTATGGTTTTCAGTAGGTAAAAAATATATAAAACTTAAGCGTAAAAAAAAAAAAAGGTATCTGGTTGATAGTCTAGTTCTACCGTAGATGAGGAAGTTGGAACCCCATCATCATACATTTCGCCCATACACTAAGTATTCGAATGCCGGTTTCCTCACAATGTTTTCCTTCTCCGTTTTGAGAGCAGTGGTGATGAAATTATTTACACAAAGTAAAGCGCCTGGCTGGGTAAGAACCCACAATCTCTCTCTCTTGTTCTGGACACTATCCATCGGCAAAATTTGCTTTCCTAATGCGAAAGGCCGCATCACCTAATTGTGATATATGCAACAAAATTGAAGATGTGCAACATTTGCTGATGGAGTGTGTTAGGAGCAAGAATGAAAGGGAAGCATTGATTAGAGAGTTTAAATTAAACATTCTGGATGTTGGGCTAATCCAAAGTATTTTAGCAAACCCTACATCAACGATCGCAAAGAGGTTGGCCGGATTGGTGAGGATATCTGGTCTATGATTCTCTTTCTAATAGGTACCTACATAGTCCACATTTGTCACATTACACATTTGTAAATAGTTAATAAGGTACGCTGGGGTTGGCATATATACCTATATGGATAAAAACCCCCTATTTTCAACAAAGAAATAAAAAAAAAAATAAAAAAACCCACAATCTCGTAAGCATGTCCCAGAATCAAACATTCGACGACATATGACATCTACCAATCCGCACTGGGCCCGCGTGGTGGATTACGGCCCACTAACTCTCATAGACTGGAGGCCTGTGTCCCAGCAGTGGGAACATTATAGGCTGATTATGATTAATTCGAATTTCCCAATAAATTGGTCACACTTTTCTCGGATGTGAATTAATTTGAACTGCTTTCAATATGATTAAAGATACATTTTCAGGAATTTGTAAATCGGCCAATTTTCTTTCGGAATTAACATACAACACAGCTAAAAGGCTTGAAGACGCTTTTAATTTAAAAGTTAACATAAGTACCTAAGTACAAAATGCACGTTACATTACATTACATCCAAACCAATTGATTGAACAAATTGACCCAAATAAAACACTTAACCTTAATACCAAAGACAATAAAACCCAAATTAAACCTCCACTTAATAATGAATCGAGTTTAATCGATGCTCGGCTCGATTGATTGATTATCGATATAATATCGATATGGCTCGGCTGACCGCAAACACACCGCTTACGAACACTTAGCTCCGACCACTTATGAACGCATAGAGGTAGGAAGGGACAGAATAGATTTGTTAGTAAGTAATTAAAAGTTGTGTGTGGTCATTTTTTAAACGATTCTGTTTTTTGTCTATTTCTGAGATGTAGCAAATTCAAGAAGCTGCTTAGTGATTAAGAAAAGCTCGGTTAATAAGGAGCTGAAGGAAGAAATCTTAACATTGCGATAATTCTTGTCAAACGTACCTACCTACTTTTTTGTACCTAATTGAAAATAAGTAATGAAAATTTTGTATAGGAGGTTAAGAAAATGCTGCGTCGTAGTATTTTGTCAAAACTCCAGGTAGGTAGGTTCCCAACTTCCTACTGAGGGCCAGTTTGACCAAATATTCGTGGAATAAAATTGACGTCAGACCGTTCTACTCGTCGTATGGAAAAACTGTCAAAAATTCAAAATTTATTCTCAAGACAAAACCTATTCTTGGTATAAACGTTCTGTGGAATTGGCCCTGAGTATGAAGGGTTCAATCAATAGAGCCAGACACACCTGGTTGGATAATTTGACTGGCTCTGCCCGCGACTTCGTCCGCGTGAAATTTGGCCCCCGACCGGCCCATCGATCGCGTCGCTGCGCATAGCCCGCCCGAGCTATTTGTTCATTTTTATTCCTTTTTGCTCGGCTTCTAAGGGTCGGAGCGTGATGTTAAATGACCAATAAAACAATGCCTTCTACAAGAAGTAGGCTATCAAATGCAAAAAGTTTTTTTTTAATCTGACTGGTAGTTCTAGAGATTAGCGCGTTCAAACAAACAAACAAGAAAACAAACAAACTCTTCAGCTTAATTACTATAGTCCGCGCGGAACTAGTTGGTCGCGCCTTAGGTATGTATAATAGAAATATTTGATTGGATAATTGTAGTTCGAATAAAAACTTTGAAAGACCCATTAAAAAGTATCTACTTTCGGCTTTGTAGCCCGTCGCGTCTGTCCCTCCCAGAGTCCCAGACTCTTTCCTAACCTAGAACCTCACAAGGTCATACTTAGGTACTTAGGGTCGGGTACTTACCTATGTAAGGAGTAAATTGAATTAATTAATAGGAGACAGTTGTGCACATGCCTCGGTCTGTGGCACACCACTTGATGGCAACCGATATCCTGAGTGAACATCATCTAAATGAAATATAAAACGCTTACAACAGCTTCCTTATTTGTGAGTAGCTTAAGTACTAAATAATATAGATAGCTATCTATACCTACCTATCCATAAAGAAGTAATAGGTACTTAAGAAAAAGCGAGATTTGAGAATTTGTATTTCAAATAAAGGCTTACTTTCGCGCCTTGTGTATATAAATAATGTGTATATAATAAAACCCACCTCTAGGCGGTGGTTTTTATTTCTAACGTTGGACGGGCTAAACAAAACTTAATTCATTACAAAAATCCCATAGAAAAAAGGAAGCTCAGTTTTTCCCGAAATTGAACACACCCACACCCTTACATCTCCCCAAAAAGAACGAAATCCATTCCCTCAAAATGCAAATACCGCTCCCCTCTTCAAACACATCACGGTGAACGCGTCCGAACAATCCGGAACATATTAACTCGATTCTTCCTTTTGTGATCACTCGATTATCTTTTGTAAACCGATCGACTGAATCAATTACACCTCTATCCGATTCAATTAAGAACTCCTTTGTTTATTAAGTGGCACTCTTTATTCTTTCTAAAAATCAATTTGGTTTTAGGTAGGTAAGGTGCTATTGATGTTCTTAAATTGATTTTTCAGTTTTTGAAGGGCACTTTTTTCTTTTGTTTTTAAATTGAATGGTTTTGAAGTGAAAAGCGATTGATGTTTTTAAATTGAATGGTTTTGAAGTGTGGAAGAAGAAATGATCAATCGTGATCTTGTTTAGAGCTTGTTTCCGGTCCTATTCTTTTAAGTTCAAACTAGTTAATCAAAAACCAATACTTAAAATAATAATTACCATTAGAAATCTCTATCCGTCAGGCTGATTTTTCAACCGATAGATAATTTTTATTCGACGTCTGACAGATTTTGTATAGAAAAACTGAAAAATTTAAAATTATTCCTCGGATAAAATTATCTGGCTTTGGAAAAATTTAAATTATCTAAGCTTACATAGAATATGAAATTATGTGCAGGGTCATTTGCTGTTTAACAATAACTAAACTTATCTGAGTAGGTAGTTATGTAGTAGGTACCTACTAAAAGAAACGAGTTGAGTAGGTATATACCTATACCTACCTATTAGGTACCCATTTATCATTTACCTATTATTTATTGCTGGGTTGGTAGATAGTAAATACTATTGCCATGCATTAAGTTTTAGGCTAAAACAACTCAGAAGTGTATAATTTATCACATTAACAGAAGGAATGCTTCCATTTAGACAGTTCAACAACATTCATTGCGTTATTAACATTGTTGAGCAGACAAATTTTTCAAACATATGAAGTAATGGATTAGCAATATCCTTCAAAATGATTCAGGGTGTGACGCAATTAGGGTGCTAGTCAGGAGGTTCAGAGTAGGTAACCCTTCAGTGCAGTGTACCTAACGTCAATAACCCGTACCTACCTACCTACAGACTTTTGAATTGGTTGGAAATTGAAAAAAAGGAGGCGACAAGGATGGTAGTGTCATACTTATTTCAAGTGTAGGACAGGTAATTACCTAGGACCAGTGTAGGTAAGTACCTAATTACAGCCTCAGATTAAGTATTCTCTGTTATCATTACATATAGGTGTCTCTGGTATTGCAAATGTTCACAGGCAACGGTGACCATTTAAAATGTTAAATGGTCATGATACTAATGAGTAGGGCCCTATGATAGGGTCCCATCCTTTTTTGATTGATATCTAAGTAAACATCATCGCCTTTTTTCCTGTTGTGGTCGGCCTCCGGTCAATCAGGATGCAGCTGAATAGGTACCAGTATTTTCTCCTGGCTCCTGCTCCTGTCTGATACCCAATAACAGAAAATAATCAAGAGGTGGTCAAAGAGGAAAGTGTTCCGCTAGTTATTCGAAAGCCCGAGCTATTATCATCATAACAGCTCGGGCTGCAACAAAGTTATGGGTTGTCCAAAGTCATCACTTTGGACAACCCCTAACTTTGTTTTTGACAGCTATGCTTGCTATCAGGAGACGAACTAAGTATCCAACTAAAGGATTTTTTATTTAATATGGGTACAACATTTTGAAAATCTTATACTGCCACCTAGTGAAAAGTTTCTAAAACTATAGCACCACTGTTAGAACATTTTACTAACAGCAGATGTAGTTTAGCTACTCAATAACAGATGGCGTTGTGTGAAACATGGTTCTGCTTAATATTTTGTCACTTTAGATAACGAAAACTGTTCATTAGTTTTAACTGTTTATTTAAAGTTTTTGAAAACATCGCATGCATCTGTTAAATGTTAAAATATTATGGGTTTAAATAACATTATTTATTTTTATTTTTCCACTCACTAATAGATGGCGCTGCTTAGAGAACCCTTTTTCTACTCGATGTTTTGATAGTCTGGTTTTCTATATGCAAAGTTATTTAAAATAAATTATTAAGGGTAGGTAATTTTACTTTCACGACAAAACAGTAGAGCCTTACCAATCAATGTTGATCAATCTAAACTTTATTATTATCTATAACTAGACGAGTAACCCTCCAAAGCTTCCCCAGACACAAACCACATGGTCGTGTCATGTTTGACTGGGCGGCGTTTTATTCTGTAATTGATATCATAATCGCCCTCTGTTGTTGTGTACGGAGATTTACGTTGCATTTAATTGACTACCCCATAGCGGTAGCGTAGCGCGTAGGGGAGAACGTGACTGTAAGGGCTATTAAATTGCAAGAGAATGAACTCATGAAATCACTGAAGGTATTTCAATTAATGAATAATTACTTGCTGTCCTGACTGGAATTATAATTTTCAAACTCTTCATCGAAGACCCCGATAATTCGCCATCTCTTTTGTCTTATTGGTCTTCTGCGGCCCCGCCTGGCTGTCCCAGGCTCTAGGGCACTAATACTCTACCTATGTAGCAGCTCTACACCGCCTACAGGTCGTTGGGTATGAGCAGACATGAACAGCGGGTTAATTGCGTAACACATTATCATTTTGACAGTACAACCACATTCATTGCGTTATTTATGTTGCTGAGCCGACAAATGTTTCGAACATATGAAGCAATGAATTAGCAATAGCCTTCAAAATTGATTGATAGTACCTATGTTTGCAATTACTCCGCAGTTCCTATGGCCTAATTTCATTACAAATACTAACTTACAGAATTAGTATTTTGTTAGAATATTTATAGGGTGTTGCTAAAGAATTGGTATTCTGTAGAATGTGTAGATAATAATAGCCCCACAACCGATCTCGGTCACGGTGGCCAATCTCACCGGAGATTAGCCAGGTACGCAGGAGATAATTATGATAGTGCACAAGCGTGTGCGTTAACACAGGTGCACTCTCTGTTCCTTTACTCTCATAGTCCGATGAGACGGCAATCCGACACGACCGGGGAGAGATCAGAGGGCCAACGGCTTTACGTGCTTTCCGAGGCACGGGGGTATTAAACCGCCAACTTCCAAACTCCGGACTGGTACTAAGATATTCCTAATGGAACACCCAATAATACTTTGTCCAACCTGGGAATCGACCCCAGGACCCCACGCTCAGCAGTCGCGCTTGCAACCACGAGTCCAACGAGGCAGTTCTGTAGATAAGTTAGTACATAATTGTCAATATTGTTATTTGAAATTTTGATAATGTGCAGGAATAAAACAATATTGAACGATTATGAAAGGTCACGGTACGAATGTAGGCATTTATTGATAACTAGCTTTTGCCCGCGACTTCGTCCGCGTGAAGAAACTTTCTTACATTTTTTTTCCGTAAGAACCCATCCTCGTACGTCAAGGAATATTCTAAAAAAATAATTAGCGAAATCGGTTCAGCTGTTCTTGAGATTTGCGCTTAGAAACACATTCAGCGATTCATTTTTATATTAAAGATTTAAGATTTAAACAATTTGTTTTCTTGAAATAAAGTTGTTTGGTTAGACGTGGTGGTCCTCTTGGTCCCCTTGGTGAAATTGTGGCCACAAGCTTGTGCAACGTTACCTCGCCATTTTGCATAGGTAGCTAATCAGTACATACTTAGGCCACTGAGGCGGCCCAGGGTCTTAGAATGTGATGCAAGGGATTATCAATTCATCATATGCCTAGCCTTTTCCCAAGTGTGTTGGGGTCGGCTTCCAGTCTAACCGGATGCAGCTGAATACCAGTATTTTACATGAAGCGACTGCCTATCTGACCTCCGCAACCCAGTTACTGGGTAATACGATACCCCTTGGTAAGACTGGGACTATCAATTGTTTCTTTGTAAAATTAGAGTTTGTTTTTTAAGTAGTAATTTAAGTACTTATACTCGTATATATTAAGTAACTTGACAAAAGCACACGTGATCTTTGTCAAATAACAAATGTTGAATCTGTCCGACGCTTGCATCATGTTTGCATGTTTTTTCTAACTGGCGCCAACCAGCCTGCATGTCCGTGTGGAAGCAATAACTCAGAGACCAATACGGACAATGTACGGTCAACCATGTGTCATTACTTCATTAGTAACACTTGAACTGCGAAACCCACCCTTATTGCTACGAAAAAAGGCACCGTCGAAGTCAAACTGTTACTTTCGATGGGCGCTTGACTGTATGGAACATAGGACATGGACCCAAGTGACCCCTACCGTGATTGGTTTTTATTTATGGTCGCGCCATATTGACCTTTTCGTAAAAAAAATTGTAGACGCATCTTCGAAATTGGATAATAGAATTTAATGTGGAATGGTTTTCCGCTCAAATTAAATAAAATAATTCTTTATTATAACTAAGTAGGTAGGAAAATCAACGCGCAAATTAGAAATTTTTCGTCAGTTATTATAACTTAACAAGAAATGGTGTTCCATACATTTTGACCGCGTAGGTTTCTATGATGCAGCATTTTTTTTTGATAATTGTCACATTTCAACGGTTCAGAATCATGAACTTAAAATCCATAGTATCAGAGGGGAAATTCTTCAACGCAGGGCTATTCAAAATCATGTATTGAATCCATGGTAAAAAAGGGGCAATTCTCGTAATTTTAAGAACATTCAGTGTCTGATCTCAGTCTGAATACACAACACACAACAACAACATGCTGTTGCGTGCTGCAACATGCTGTTGCTACATTTTTGACAAGTTTTTGACACTGCTGAGATGAAATGGCGTCTAGATTTAACGTTTTTAACTGTTTGGTTTTTGTATTACACGGTTCTTGTTAAAAAACTTTAACCGAAACGACTGAAACCTACCTACGCAAATAACACATTTTCAGAATTAGAAATAAAGACATATATTTATTTATTTGACGAGCTTTTGACGGCACAGGATTATCGTGGTATACAGGGTGGCAGGGACATCAACGCACAACCTGCACCCTAATTGTGTAACACACGATCAATCGGAATCGGTTTCATTTTGACAGTTCAACAACATTCATTGCGTTATTTACGTTGTTGAGCAGACACATGACACATTTTTTAAACATAAGTATGAAGCAAAAGGGATTAGCAATATCCTTCAAAATGATTCAGATTGAGATTGATTGTGTGTTACGCAATTAGGGTGCTGTTAAATACCATGGATTCAGTTCAGTAAATGATTCTGGCACAGGCAGTTTTTTTGTTTTGATAACCGACGATAAATTTCTACCCTAAGGGGTCTAGAATCATGTGCTGAATTCATGGTTACGGTTTGCGTGTCGATGACTATGTCACCCTGAGTGTGATACTCGTACAGGCCTATTATACCCACAACTTAAAGTGCTCAAAGAGGAACCCTTAATACAAAATCGTGTTACATAGTCGCCGTTGCCACCTCGCTGAAAAAAAAAAGATGATTATGATGCAAATCTCACAAAAGCTTTCCATTAGGCTTTAAACTTCTCACATAAATAGTTTCACCTCTCATCAGTTATTAATAATTCAAAATACCAACCAACCGTGCGACATCGCTTCTAATTAAAAAAAAAAACTAATTTTTGGGCGGTCGGGGGCGTCATATTGACAAAATGCCAATATAATTTATAGGCGGATAGGCGCCGGCGGGTTTCGGCCGTTTTTTGCGGATCCCTGCGCCTGCGCAGCGCGATGTGAATGTGACCTCCGACTTGTCAGGTTTGTGATAACGTGCCCTTTTACACTGCAACCGCTTTTTAAGGGCCTTTTAGTTTTTTAGAGAAGGTTGAGTAACTGTACCGTGTAGTTATTTGTCATTGGTTTAGGCTAGTTTAAAATAACCCTTGTGGCTAAGTAATAACAGCCACACGGTTCAATCGATCAGGTTAAGCTACGCTTACCACGGTTGGTCCGTGGATGGTTGACCATCTTTACATATGACGAGGAGTCTTGGTCGTAACCCAGCAACTGGGTTGTGGAGGTCAGATAGGCAGTCGCTTCATGTAAAATACTGGTATTCAGCTGCATCCGGTTAGACTGGAAGCCGACCCCAACATAGTTGGGAAAAGGCTAGGCAGATGATGATGATGTGAGGAGTCTTGGTCGTGCGTCGGAAAGCACGTTAAGCCGTAAGTCCCAGGTGTCATTCGTGGATCTTTGACAGTCGTTAAGGGTCATCAGAAGCCCGAAAGTCTGACAACCAGTGTTACCAAGGGGTATCGTATTACCCAATACTTAACTGCAATAAAATACTGGTATTCAGCTGCATCCGGTTAGACCTGGTGCCGACCCCAACATAGTTGGGAAAAGGATAGGCAGAATGATGCAATCATCATTCTGCCTGAGGGTCTACTCACACTTATTCAGCTCTGTTCAGTTTTTGTTCATAGAAAACATCGATTTTGTATGGAATGCGTACGCATCCGTTCAGCTTTACGACCGCGTACGCATTCCATACAAAGTCGTTGTTTTCTATGGACAAAAGCTGAACAGAGCTGAATAAGTGTGAGTAGTCCCTTAGGCTTGCTAAATAGCAAGCCTAAAAAGAAAGAAAGAAAGAAGGAAATTTTGTTTATTTGCGGTAGATACACATGACGGAGAAAGAACACAAACAAGAACAAGTTGGGGAAAAAATTATTTCAAAATAATACGGAATATTTACATAAACTTTAATATCACACTAATATTAATTATACCTAAAGGCGAAAGTTTGTGAGTGAGTGTGTGTGTGTGTGTGTTTGTATGTTTTTTATATTTTTCACGCCCAAATGGCTGAACGTATTTGGATGAAATTCCTACGGGATCGAAACTTATGCGGGTGAAACCGCGGGACGCAGCTAGAAAAACAAAAACAATAAGATCTAAAAAAACTAACTACCTAATAATAACTATTTATATACCTACATACCTACCTATTCAGCACAAATACACTAATAGACAAAAAAAAAAACATTAAAAAGTAATAAATGCTTTCAATAGCAACTATGATAGAAACTGTGTTTCGATACGTTATATAGACTCATAGTTTCAATATTTTGGCAGATTACCTACATCAAGAAAAATATTTTAAAAAAAATACCTTCTACCCTCGATCTCTTTGAGCATAATTTATTTTTATAATGATAAGTTAATGACTAACAATATTGTACAGACAAGCAGGTCAAGCTTCCCAATACTGTCAAATTTTCCCAATCAACCTTGAACCTTAAATGCTTTAGCGATAAAGTTGAACATCTGTTAAATACTTTTGACAGATTGTAGTAGCTTGATGTACTTGGCGTCTGTACCTACATACGTCTAACGTTAAACATACCGTTCCGAGTGGTTCCGAATGTTCCGATACTCGATCAAAGGAACGTTTATACAGTATGTAACAAAAACCCTGTTGTTCCTTGTAGGAGCGTATATATATACCTATAGGCTTACCATTATTGAAGTTATAATTTAAAAAAAAAACAATGGTGGCCGAACATTGTCCATAATCAGATAGTTTTTAACCCTCTATTGCATGAATTATTAAATTAAAAAGAAAAAAAATATTTTTATGTTTTAATGTGTTTTAATAGGGCTTGTAAGACAAAATATGAAGTGAAAAAAAAAAATAAGTATCTTATTTTAGAAAAAAAAAACAGAAGCCAAAATTGGCTTCCCATGCAATAACGTCTGTGTATGAGACTGCCATTTTTGGCTTCCTATGCACAACAAATACCAAAACTTACACAACGTGAAATTCCCTAAAACAGTTTCTTTTCTCATTCAAGCAAAGAAACATGTCACATTTCTCACATTTTATATGAGAACGCAAAGAACAATCATTCTGACATAATTGACGATTCTTTTGGTGTATCGGGAAATGGTCGATTTTGTCTGTACGTACTGAATTTAGAGGTAGGTCTTGCACTTTTGCTGGGGTTTTCCGTGCCCTTTTTCGTGCCACCTTTTTTTTTTTTTAGGTATTAACCTGTGGTGAATATTTTGGAGTAAAATGTAATTTAGGTACCTTATATTTGTCAAACATTTGTCTTAGCGTAGCACTTACGAATTGTTTACCATTATCAAGTATCACTGTAGAAGGTATGCCATGTATTAGAAATACTTGTTCCTCTAGGATCTTAGTAACAATTTCGGCTGTCGCGCGCTTTATTGGAAATAATAAGCAGTACTTACTAAAGCAACAAGTCACGACTAGGATGTAGGAGTTTTGTTTTCTAGTAGTCGGTAGTGGTCCTACTAGATCTACGCTAATAATTTGAAAAGGTCTAGAACATTGTTTGGGTCTACCCATTTCACCTAGGGGAGCATGTGTTTGATGCTTATGTGCAATACAGGTATCACATGACGTAACCGCTTTCACGACATCAGCATGCATTCCAGGCCAGTAGTACCTGAGACTTACCCGCTTGTAGGTTTTAAATATACCAAAATGACCAGCGACTGGTTCAGAAAGGAATTACAGCATCACGGAGAGAGAGGCCCTCGCTGTATTAGTAGCCTTAGAACACTGGAGATGCTATCTTGATAATGGGAAAAAGTTTATCGTTTACACAGATCATTCGGCTCTCAAGTGGTTCCTTAACCTAAACAACCCTACTGGACGCCTAGCTCGTTGGGGCCGTTAGTTGCGGGCAAAGTTGAGACCGGACCATCATCACCTGGAGACGGTTCAGGCCAGTGTTCCCTACCCCATTACTACCCTCTGTAATCAGGATTTGAGATGGCCACGGAAGTTTAGGCAATAAATAATAAGTGTACTTAATCTTCGAGCTCTTATTATTTCCGAACCTCCTACTTACCTACCTGCTGGCAACCCCCCTAAGGGGTAGTGTCACAGTGGCCACTGTGACACTTCCCCTTAGGGGGGTTGCCAGCAGGTAGGTATGTACTGGACAAGATAAAATTACCTAGTTTTAACTCCGTCACAATTAATAGAAATAATACGTAACAGCTTACAATAACCAGACACTAATAGGCATAGAAATAGTAATGAGTAAGAGAAAACAGAATTATAAGGAAGGTACGTACCAGTTCGCTCTGCTGGTGAAAGTGTCACAAGGTGCGAAAGATTCATTTATACTGGTAGGAGTACCCGTTCTAGATGACGTAGGAGTATTTCCTCTTGACAATGTAGGTGTACCGGGATTACTGATACTAGGACGGCCTCTTTTTCTTGAGATGCTTTTGCCAGCCTTGCAATAATGTTCAGAAATTATTTTCATCATACGCTGGCATTTTTCCTTCAGTCCAGATAATTTTTTCCTTAACTGCTCGCTTCTGCTTCAAACTTTTAGGTCTAGGATCAACTATTTCGTCATCGGAAGTATCGGAATCGGATGGTAGAATAATTATAGGTTTTTTACGTGTTTGGTTGCGCAAGCGCGAAAGCGGAACATCGTCATCGGAATCAGATAGTGAATCATCGTTACTAAGAGAGCCATCACCAGGAATAGGTTTAATGCAGTTAGCAGTGCTATAAAAGCGTGAAGGAAGCATTCTGGAAAGATAAAAAAAAAAACTCTGAATGCATGCGAAGCCATTTTAGGCGCAAACATACTTCATCGTAAATGCATGCGAAGCCAAAATTGGCTCCTGTAGAAAATATTGAAAATGAAGTATAAGGAGCAAATATTTTGAATAAACTGTGATAGGGGTCAAAAACAGAGGTTTTGCAGAACATTATTTACATTTTTTAACATCAATTTTCTTACCTTTTCTATTTAATTTCCACCAACAAAGCTGCAATAAATTTCACTTAGAACGACGTCGCGTACGCACCGGAGAAAAGTGAGGTTATAATGACACATGACGTTGGCCATAGATAATAAAAATTACGTTTCGGTTCAGTTTGAATTCCTTAATATTACTACATTGACATTTTATAATTTTGTTTAAAATTAGGGTAGAAATAAATTACTAAAGTTGAGCAGCCAAAATTGGCTTTGTATGCAATAGAGGGTTAAATTCGATACATTGTTACAAAATGTTTTTAACATCTGAACTACAAGTACTAATGGATCTAGCCTACGGTCGATAAAGATTGCCGCCGCCGGCGGCGGCCCCTTTGATTCGCGATAGCTAGACAGGTTGGCGCCAAAACACAAAGCAGGCGGCACGCACAAACTCCCTTTGTACGACCGCCACTAGCCGATTGTCGCCCTCACTGCCCCTCAGTCGCCCGCGCAACTTACTTCGGGACGGATGTATCGTACGCGTTGACAGCATTAGAAAAAGAACCAAATTATTGTGATTTTGTGAGTGAATTCTGTGTGTGCGTTTTTTCCAAAATTTCTTATTCAAATGAGGAATATTGTAGTGTACCAAGAACGTTTCGCAACTCCAAGGAACATAACTTTGCGTCGACGATGGCTTCCCAACGTCTCCACATACAGACGTTCAACATTGGGTCTGTGCACGGTCGAGACCAACATCGTATTGCCGAAGGATAACCGAGGACTCGAGACCATGACATTGAGGAAGAAATCCTCGTGATGTTTGAAGAAGACCCTACGGAAGTACGTGCTCTGTGGGTAAATAAATTAATTTTAAAGTGTTAGTTATGTCACAAATGACTAAATAGTTACTACGTAACAGATACTTCACTTAGTAGAAAATTACCTACTGCTATAATAGCCTACTCCGTCTCGTCAGCAACCGCTGCATGCTAAAATGTGCCTAAATACTCAAACGTACAGTTGTGATTGCTTCACACCGCGCGATTCCCGTATTATTATTATACTCTTTGGCGCGATCCCACAGCACTGAATTTGGGCCGCAAACGGCCCGGACCGCTCGGCCGGGCGGTAGGTAATTATAACGTGCAAGTACATGGAGTGACGGAGGCCTGGTTATGTGTTTATTGTATTATCAATCGTCAAACTTGATAAGCCAACTTTTTGAAAAATTCAAACTAACGTTCCCAAAGTGTTATCTATCAGTCAAACAGCTGAGTGATGTGAACGACACGTGACGAGTTCATGACCTTAGTGTAGTATGGTAGTGTGCGGCGCGGCGGGCGGCGACAAAGCGACCGGTCGCTACCTATTTCTCTTTGCAGGGGTGAGCAATCAGTGTTACTTTTCAAATATTTATTATAAAATATTTATTTTGATTTTTTTTTCTTCAATATTTTTTTAATTGACTTACGTAATTACCATCGGATATCGATTCTGAAAACGTCCCTACTTGGAACAACAGGGTTTTTGTTACATACTGTATGTATGCAACCAGTGTTTGTCATTCTAAGTGAATAATTGTATTGAGTTTTTGAGAAACAAATGTCTTAAACCATAAAATAAGCGCCACATCCACGTAAAATGGCCATCTTTCGGCATAATACTACGACCTCATGCGAGTAACAGCTCCAGCGCTGGTTTTCACGACGGACGTCAGCTTGCTCAATAAATACAAGACTTGAGAATCAATGATCAATGATGATGAAGATGGACCGATGATCTGGTGACCCACGCACATGACGAAGGATGACTCATCGCGGGCTGCTTGAGGGTTTACCTCGATGCCTGGCATGTGCGTGCGTGTCTATTAGCGTGCATTTGTTTTATATGGAGGTGACATCGAGGTAGCGAGCTAAACCGCGACCGTGAGGTATCGAGGTGAGGCATCGTCGGCATGTAATTACCCCATTCTAAATATACAATATTCCTCATTCATTTTTCTACGTAACCGGCACATACTATAGTAAAACCCCAAATCGATTAAAAAATCGATATAATAAAATTTCTTAGAAGCCACCACCAAATCGATTGGAGCAATGATTTTATTTTATTCGTGGCCGCCACATCATCGCGCGGCAATTAATTGAATGAAACCGAATGGGAACATTAAACTGTGCACATGTACCGGCCACTGATAACGCTGAGAAAGATCATAGTGTACAGTGGCGGACACAGTGAGGCGCCCAGCGGGAATATTTTTGGTGCGAGTGAAAGCTTTGCAAGCAACTTTGCACAGTTTGCATGCGTAGAGAGAAATAGTTCAGTGATGTCTGATGGGCAATTCTCGTA
The DNA here is from genome assembly GCA_949629185.1 of Apamea crenata. Lineage (NCBI taxonomy): Eukaryota > Metazoa > Arthropoda > Insecta > Lepidoptera > Noctuidae > Apamea > Apamea crenata. The sequence goes on from OX451375.1 coordinate 6,200,249, forward strand.
CTTTTAAAAACGTTCACAGTCTGATCTGTCTCAATCTGTTCAAAAATACCTTTAATTTCCCTACATTTTTCACATTGATTGTCGCTGAGATGAGATTGCGACTAGATTTTGAACGCTTTTAATTACGGGAATTGGTCTTCTGTTATGTTTCATTTTATAGTCTGTGGGATAATTGCGTAAGATATATAAAATGGTAATCGATCGCAAATCGCAATTACTTGCAGTTTGAAAGTTGAGCCACGTCCATTGACATTGTTGAGCAGACGAATTTTTCAAACGTATTAAACATTAATCATTTTCTATTATAAATATCCAAGATGAATGCCTTTGTGATAAATATAGCCTATTCCAGCGGATTGTGTAACACGCTTACAAAGGCATTGCCTTTCATTTTGGCAGTTCAACAACAATTATTGCTTTATTTACATATTTTATGAGCAGACGAATTTTTCAAACCTATAAAGCCTGTAATTAGGAATTTCCTAATCATTTAGTGGGTGCTGCTCATAAGCATCAGCTAGATATAGGTAGATAAATTTTACTTCATAGGAAATCATTCTGGTAGGGATGAGATACCTTCCCCATTATTACAGTACACTTCAATATTTGACAGTGCTGCCACAGAGTTCCACCATACATTTACATTAGCTGTACACTTCTCATGTCCGCCAGTGTACGGCGCGGCTGGAACAGGAGTCCGGCGTCCAAATAAAAGCTAACGAGCGCGCGCACTGCACGGGGGCTTAGTAATGGTGTACACGCGCACGACATACTGGAATTAGAGGGAGTTATGGATGAGTAATAATTTTTATAGTATGTAAATGTTTTTTATTTAAGAAATAAACAGTGCGCGGAATATGTACCTGTATGGGAGATAGCTAAGTGCGCACATACGACGACATCAGCTTAATCTTGAGTCATATTTTGTAATATTTTTAGGAACTCAATATTTTTGAGCAGTTACACCCTTTTTTATAATTAGGTATCTATTCAATAAGGTTAATTTATTGACCCTGGTTCCTTTCGACTTTTTCTTTCGTCTAGTCAACATAATTGATCAAATGTCATTTTTTTATTACTCGAAACCGAGTTTCTTTTTCTTGATCGCCGTAAAGTGTAAACTTCTGAAAGGCTGAAAACAATACTGTAGACTGGTTGCGGAGCTTTGCTAAAAATGGTACCTATTCAGTTGCATCCGGTTAGACTGGAAGCCGACCCCAACGTAGTTAGGAAAAAGCTGGGCAGAATGATTGATGACCTACTTCTCCCTTTTAGCAAGTGTCTCAAAGTTAGCAGTGATAGCCCAGAGGTAACGTTACCTCTGGGCCATCACTGCTGAAGGAATACATCGTGGGATAACTGGCATGTCCTAGAACCAAAAATTCGAAGACATGTGACATCTACCAACCCGCATTGGGCCCGAGTGGGCCGCGTGGTAGATTAAAGCCCACTCCCTCTTGAAGAGAGGAGGCCTGTTTCCCAGCAGTGGGAACATTATAGGCTGATTATGCTCATAGTTAGGTGTATTCTGGTTCATTGTAATAAACAAACGTTATGCTCAATGACGAAAGAGAAATCAAACTTAAAAAATCAATTCGTCTGGGTATTTTTTAATAACTTAAGTTTGAGTGATTTTTAGTATAATAATATAATAATAATAATAATATATCCCTGGACATTTCACACAGCACCCTTTGTCCCAAGCTAAGCAACCTAATGCTTCTGTTATGGTAACAAGATGAAAAATTGTATATAAGTAGTTTATCAGCCATCTTGTTACCATAACACAAGCAATAGGTTGCTTAGCTTGGGACAAATGGTGCTGTGTGAAATGTCCAGGGATATTATTTATTTATTTTTATTTTAAGATGGCTGATAAACTACTTATGTACATTTTTTTTTTGTAAATACATACATATTATAGACAGAAAAACACCCAGACTCGGAACAAATACATACAATTTAAATACAGTAGAATGAGTGGCCTGTCTTCTCAGAGTACCTAGTCATATTGAAAACGCTGACCTCATTTAGGTTTTAAAATATGATTAACGTGTGTTAGTATTTGTATAAACCTTCTTAAAGAAATAAACTCATTTATTATTTTACTCAAAACATTAATTCCATGTCTCTTACCAATACCGCATTGAGGTGTACTCTCTGGTGGCATGGCATCGGTCTATCGGACCAGATCACCTTCCACCCGCGATAACCTTAAAAGCAGCACAATATTAATACATCAAACGCCCACGTGCGCCCGCGCAGCCGCGCGTACGTGTGCCGTAATGTTCTGGAGCAGACTCATTTGGGAGATTTCGATACTGATTTGTTTCAGATTTGCGAGGAGAATGAAATAATTTGGGTAATTTAGTAAGCAGGGACAGGGGTAGAGTATAAATAACTGTATAAAAGCTTTTTTGAGAATAACACCTTGGTCGAACTACTTAGTCTTTTTTAGAGTAAAATAATTTTAACTCCAGACTGTAATATATTTTTTTAGGGTTCCGTACCTCGAAAGGAAAAAACGGAACCCTTATAGGATCACTTTGTTGTCCGTCCGTCCATCCGTCTGTCTGTGAAGACCCTTTTTCTCAGGAACGCGTGGAGGTATCAAGCCGGAATTTATATCAAATACTCACGTCTACTGACCCTTGGAGCTGTAAAAAAATCAAACTTCTAAGCCAACGCAATCAAAAGATACAGCCGTTTATGCCGCAAATTTCCTAAAAAACAAACCTACAGGGTACTTCCCGTGAACTCAGAATCTTGAAATTTGGTACGAAGCAACGTCTTTTAACACAGATAAAGGAAAAATTGCGAAAACCGTAAATTTTTGGTTATATCATAAGATAAAAATATTTTTAATAATTTTAAATGGTACGGAACCCTCGATGCACTAGTCCGACTCGCACAAGTTGTCCCACTGTATGTGGCAAAGACCTCTCTTCCCTCTTTCCACTTTTCCCGGTCTACTGCGATTGTGAGCCAATAAATGATAAATTATTTTATTTATTTAAGTAGCTTTGTACAAACACTTACACACGTCAATCATATTTTATAACCTAGATGAGGTCAGCGTTTTCTATCTGACTAGGTATCGATCGATCGGCTGTTCTGTCTTGAAACAACTGTTGTTAAAGTATAAAACAGATTACTTAAAAGCTCTTTGCAGCAAGTTGTTTCTTTTTCATCCTCATTTACATTGAAATAAGATCAATGAAACACTTCAATCAGCCGCATCTGGCTAGTCTGGGAGTGGACTTTACAAAACCTACCTACTTAGTTTGTGTCGATACCAGTAGGTAGGCGTCGATACAAAATAAAAAGTAATTGGTGGTAAAGCGTGAAGTAAAATCTATTAAGCTTCCTGAAAAGCTACGTAAAAAAAAATGAGAACCTCCTTTTTTGAAGTCGGCTAAAAATACGTCTGAAAAAAGGAATTCTTAGATATTATTTTCCGTTTTTATTATTTACATTTCTAACTGTTTATAGTGACTGTCTACAGTATCTATCTAAGTATTTATAGATAGACAGACGGCAACTGAAATAATATAATGTTGGGGTCGGCTTCCAGTCTAACCGGATGCAGCTGAATACCAGTATTTTACATGGAGCGACTGCCTATCTGACCTCCACAACCCAGTTACTGTGTAATACGATACCCCTTGGTAAGACTGGTTGTCAGACTTTCGGGCTGTCAAAGATCCATAAATTACAGCCGGGACCAACGGCTTAACTTGTTTTCTGAGACGTGGAGGGGTCTCAGTATGTAAATATGGTCACCCATCCGCAGACCAACCACGGCAAGCGTAGCTTAACCTGATCGATCAACCTGTGCGGCTGTTATTATTCAGCCACGGGCCCATCGAGCGTGCCTACTATGCCACCAAAAAAGCAGTTCAAGATTAGAAGGTAAAAAGATTTTATTGCACATTTTACCGCCAATTAAATCACACATCCTCGAAAAGTAACAGCCAAGCAACACTAAAAAGTAAATAAAAACGCTTTTTAAGTCAGCCTTAAAAATAATACGACCTGTCAAACCCTCAAATGCCGCACGTTAAAAATTCGCAAAAAAAAAACCGATTCCAATATTCTTTTTACAAAAAAGAATTTTGGAAACTGGTTTTTTTTTACTCAAATCGCGCACGCTTAGCATATATATAAAAGCTTTTAGTGAAGCACAGGTGGCGATCCGACATTCCCATAGAGCATAGACGTGGGCACCATGGATGCAGGTCCCATGGACACGTGTAGGATCAATATCTTATCGGCTTGGCGCCGGCGCTTGCAAGGGACGCGCTAGGGATGTGGGGAGGTAGACGAGCGGTTTTGTAGCGTTTGAGACGCTGAATGAGTAATATTGCCAAACGTCTGCTATTATTGATGCTAGAGAAAGAAGAATGAAAATCAAAGCATTTCTAACAACGAGTAATCTAGCTAAGGGTGTTTCGAAGTGTCATGATTTACCTTTCAGTTTGTCAGAACTACTTAGAATAGATTACTTACTCATTATTATGTACATCATATACATTACAGACGTAAATATAGGAATAAATACTACCTAAGGCAGCTATCCTTGTGTCTAAGAATTACATAATCGCAACGAAAAATATTTTACATATCCATACTAATAATGAAGCTTAAGACTTTGTCCGTTCGTTTGTTTGAACGCTTTTGAAACGACTTGAAAAAATAGTTTTGTATTTAATAGCCCCATTTTTGAGAAAGGCTATAAAGCTATTTACCATCAAGCTACGACTCTTAGGAGCCGAGCAAAAATAAAAAAGCTGGTAAGAACTCTAAGCGAAAACAAAGTAATAGCGAGGGCGGGCGATGGGTTGCAATGCGGTGGGTCAGGGGCCGCAATACGCGAACGAAGTGGCGGGCAGAAGCTAGTCTTAATATAATATAGCATCACGCCTGTATTCCTCGAAAGGTAGGCAGAGCTGAATTATGGTACCTACACCTACATTTTGCCCGTAGTGTTTTAAGTACCATGTCATGGGGAAACTCTATTACGATAAAGCTGCATTTCCATGAGTACATCCTCACTCATTACTGGTGGAGATGCAGCTCGCTACGACGATGAATGTGTGTATAACAACGCTTCATTTGTATAGTTTAAGCTAAGCTAGCATAGTTATTGATAGTTTTAAGCTTATTCCTCGCTAACTGGGCACTAATCCAGACTCCACGCTGCTACTGACAATTTCGTATTGGCCAGGATTGGGGTTTGGACCCAGTACCACATGCTCAGTAGTCATATTTGCGGCTACTAAGTTGACCAGTGCTGGCCAAAAGGCAAATTTCACCCCGCGGCCAAAACGCAGCGTGTCAACCGCCCGTCTACACCAACCAACCCTCATTCGCCGCGGTATGGTAGCAATTCAGATAAAAACGATCTCTACAAATTGAACTGAAAAAATACTGAAACATTCAGGAGATAGACACTTTCTGTTTTATGTTCGTTTTTTTTAAACATTTATGTAAAACTTTATGGGGCGGCTTTTATTATGATGGATGTAGTTAATAGAGCTTTAAATATTTTTAGTATCTTGTTCTGATAATGTTATGAGCTTTGAAAATACTGTTTAGTGTGGGATTGTTACTTATTGATTCTAATAAAATATACTAGGTTTTGTAATTGCAAAGTAGGTACCTATGCATGATTTTCCGGAAACCTTCGTGAGGAAACCGGCATGTCCTAGAACCAAAAGTTCGAAGACATGTGACATCTACCAACCCGCACTGGGCCCGCATGGTGGATTACGGCTCACTCCCTCTCACACAGAGGAGGCCTTTGTCCCAGCAGTGGGAAGGTTATAGGCTGAGCAACTGAGTTTACTATCCATGATTTTAGGATTCACAAACTGATTAGAAAATTCAATGTGTGACATAGAGTATTGCATAGAAAAAAATCAGAAAAAGAGGAAAATAATTAAGTAAAGTGGTCCTGTGTTTGTCTTTAAAGGGAGTTACAAGAATAGACTTCTTTGAGTACAAAGATACTTTAAAGTTATTAGAAAACCAGCATTCCTTGAGTTTGAGTAGGTAATAAAAGGAAACATACAAATAAAGTAGACAATTTTATTTACAAAACAGTTCTTAAAATCGATTTAATACTTTGGCGTAGCATCGTAATACGACATTGCACAGGCATGCACAAATAGTCACTAAAACTAGACAATAACAAAATTAATACTAAAATATAATACTCTTTGGGAATCAGTCTAAATGGCGCAGTCGTTATAACAAGAAATATCAACAAACAAAATTCAATGGGAAATACTTTTTGATTTCCGGCTCCTCATACATATCCTTACGCTCATTAACTAAGATATTTTCAGTCGAGTATATAGTTTGCATTTCAGATGTTGGACCTACATTATCTATATTAACTTGTTTATTAAAGTATTTCTCGTTTTGGGTGTCATACGGTAGGCTATCGTCGAAGTAAATTGTGGAACTTAATTGGTCACTGGAGTAGGATTTGTCATGGTCATATCTGGTTTCTTTATAAGCTTCATAGCTTGGTGCTGGCTGCTGAGTATCTCTGGTTTCTGGCTTGAACATCTTCCTTGCGTTCAGGGGTTTGCTAGGCTTTGCATCAGTCGAGGTGGAGACTTCAGGCGACTTGATCCTTTTGCTCTTGTATCTTCTATTCTGGAACCATATCTTGACCTGTGTGGGTGACAGGTTGAGGGTGACGGCTAGCTGTTCTCTTTCGGGGGCTGTGAGATAGCGCTGGTGTCTGAAGCGTACTTCTAAGGCGTGGACCTGAGTCTGTGAGAAGAGGATCCGTGGTTTCCGCTTGGCGCTCTTGTCTTTTCTGTCCTGTTTGCTGTCGCAGGTAGGCGTTTCTGTTGACAATACAAAAAGAAAGAGGTTAAAATGATGTTGTTTAAAGCATTTAATGTAGGACTAGGTACATAACCATTTTTTAAGGAGTCCTTACAGTCAAATATATTCATAATTGGACAAACGTCGTTATTTTGATGCCTAAATAAAAGAACAATCAATCCGCGGTGGTTAGAAAGGGAGTGACTACCGAGATGACGACTAATAGAGAATTATGGAAGAAAAGGACATGTTGCGCTGACCACAAATAAATTGAGATAAGGACAGGAGAATGGTGATGATGATAAATCAAACCGTATGTATTCAACAACTTGAAAACATGTTTACGATAAAAAATGGGTTAAAAACACGAAACTTACTGTTAATCTTCCTACACAGCCCAGAAGTCTTCTCCTCCGGCGGAAACTGGGTGCAGATACTCTTCTCATCGCTAACTCTCTTTCCCACCAACGAGTTTGAAGGTAGAGGCTCACTTTCATTATTGTCCACTTTCAAAGATGCTTCCGTCGATATATGAGGTCCAGGAACCACTTCACTGTACTGTTCGTAGTTCTGATGATACAGGTTATGGCAATAAGGGTTGTAGCTGTAGTATTCATCGATCTTGTGGTCATGGTACATATCCTGGTTCCAATAAGGCTCAATATTCGCTGGCACGGGGACGTTTGGATACACTTGAGCAAGATACTCCGGTGGGCAATAACCCTGGCCCTGGTACACCTGTTCATACTCGTAGCCTCTACGATCCCTCTCGTTGTACTTCCAAGTCTCGTTCCTGTCGTAACTGTAGTTGGGTTGATTGATGTTCAGAATATCCTTCACGGAAAATGGCGTCGTCAGGCTCTGATTGATCTGTCCATCCTCCAATTTCACTCGAAAGTTTTTCGGGTCGTAGATATAATCCTTATGTTCTATTTGTTTGTCTTTCTCCAAGTAAGTGACGTCCACGAATTGATAAAAGTCGTTTTTGCATTCATTGTAATTATGTTTCAAGTTATTATTGTTGTAAGAAGTCGAAACTTCGTTGTGCTGTTCGTAGTTCTCCATTTTTCTGACACTGTCACTTCATTAGTCACTTTTGGTTTTTACTAATTGTTTTACAGCCGAGTGGTAATTAAGCTGTGGTTTTAAAGGCAAGCGACGGAAGACTGATGGTGTATAGATTGGCGGCCGAAGCCAATCCACGATGCCTAGTGTGTTGTGGGCGGGGCAATGGGGTTGCCTCCATCTCCTTCTAACAAGCGAAGGGCTCGTATAGCGTTGTTCTTGTCGTCTGCGGTGAGGAGTGTTTACTACGGAGTGTAAATAAAGCGGATGATTTCATTTCGGAGTTGAGATGCTCTTTGATTTTGCTAATGACTTAATTATGTTGGTTTTGAAAAAAGTGTGAGATCACGTTTTGGATTGATGTAGTTTTATTCTGGGTGCTTTCTATTAGACTGTTATTTTAATTTAAATGTGATAATTAATTGTTTTACTTTTTTTTTATATTTCACTATTTGCGTAGCGTAAAAATGAAGGAGCGCCACATTTTTATACAGATACCATTCTAAGCGATTTATTTATTTCCAAATAAATGCAGCCCGTAGATACTCCGAATACCTAAGTATTATCTAGGCTACTTATACCAATTAAAACATTGGTTCATTAATTTATGTGACACAGAAACCAGAATTTTAAAAACGATATATCTATTACCAGAATTCAGATATAACCAAATGTCAAATATCCAAACATTTCATCTCATTCATTTCATTCTTTTTTTTCTTTTCATTTCATGTCTTTTTTTTTTCATCCAAATATTTTTACCTACACCTAGTATTAGGGTCCTATTTTATATTTAAATCAATTATTTCAATAAACAATTTCAATTTTTTTTTTGTTTATGATTAGGTTTCCAAATTAAAATTCTTTGAGATTGCATCAAGTGCTACGCTACCTACTTTATGCATTTGAGACTTTTTAATGAAAATATTCCTGTAGTAACATTTTAGCTGATTACTTGCAGTCATTAAAAAAATCTGCTGTAGGTACCTAACTATTTTTACAAATACAAAATAAATGAACTCTACTTTCTCCAAATAAAATAATATGCACTCTAAACACACCTTAAGTATAAACTAAACTCCAATAATTGTCAACCACATCAATCTTTATCGTTTGTTAGTGTGAGTCGGAGGTGTTAAAACAATTGTTTACGCCCGAGTGTCGGCACTCGAAGGTTATCGAGGCTGCGGCCCTCTGTGGCCGCGGATATTGGTCATGGTCGATGACAGAATGACAGGCACCCACACCCACGTAGGCAACGACATTTTTTTGGGTGACTCAACTTACGTGAGAATTTTAGGGTTAAGTTATAGACAAATTGTTTAGAATAAGAATAATTTATTTGCTGAAAAGTCAGGTTTTACCAGATGTAGAAATTTGGGGTTTATTCACAGTCCATATTTTGCCTTTGTAGGGCATGCAAATTAGTGTTAGTACCTATTACATTAGAATACATATGTACTAATTTTAGTGTAACTTTTTTTTGTAACGAATTTTGGTGGAAGTTTCGTTACAATATTAACTAAGTACATAGTAATTTTTAATAATAAAGAAAAATAAGGTTTTTTTAAAAGAAAATAATGAAAGACACCTACATAATAATAATACATTTATTTCTGAAATAGGTAAGTTAAATCCGGCCCTCTATAGCCATGGATATATGTAGGTCATGGTCGATGACAGAATGACAGGCAACGACATTTTCTGAGTGACCCAACTTACATGAGTATTTTGGGGTTAAGTTTTGGTGGATGTTTGGAAATTGTTAAGTAGGTAGGTCAAGCTGAAACTAAGTTGATTTCCGAATAAATATTTTTGTCTAATAGGGAGCTAGGTAGATATCTACTTAATTTAAAAGTACCTAAGTCCTGGTAATTTTACCAAAGTAATACTACTGTTATATTACTGAAGTAGTTTCAGTAAAATTACCAGGAATACTTTACTTATTGTATTGATTTAAATACTTACAAGCTTACTAAATTTAAATTATGACAAAACTCAATATTTTCTTCCATGCCTGAAAAAGCTCTGTAGAACTAGAAGCACTTCTCGCTAGCTACCATGGAAGGCGGAAGTACCTGGTTTAATTTTATTACGAAATGAACGCCACTAAAATCAGCACCAACTACTGGAGAGAGATATAAAAGTTTTACAGCTTCTTAAATTTTTTCTCGCAAATGTACCTATCACTGTCGGACTCGCGTCAGACTCATAAAAAGTTGTCTTCTTCCGCATAGAGGCGTAACTTGAAACTTTTGTATAAATCTGTAACTTGAACTGGTGAATGAAACAATGGAGATATTGTTTTTTTTTGTTCAGGTATAAATGAGTGTAATACAAAAAAAATATACTACCTAATAATAATGAAATTAATGAAGTATTACACTCAATACAAAAAAAAACAAAACTAATAATAATTAACCCCTGTGGGGTTGATTTGTGTTTAGGATGGTTTAATTAGAATCTTTTTTGTAAAGATGCAGCATAATCAGCCTATAATGTTCCCACTGCTGGGACACAGGCCTCCTCTCTGTGAGAGACAGTAAGCCATCCACCACCCAGGCCCAGTGCGGTTGGTAGATGTCACATTTCTTCGAAGGTCTTTCCTCACGGATTTTTCCTTCACTGTTTTGAGTGCAAGTGGTGATGAAATAATTTTCACAAAATAAAGCGCCCGTCAGGGTTTGAACCTATGACGTACAACTCGTAAGTCGCGGCCGCTTCCACTGGGCCACCACTACTCCGTTTTAAAAATATAATTTTGATGGAAATGAATATAGGCATTAATTAGGTTTTTTTAAGGATCTAGCGTCGTTTCCTAAACGTTTACCCGGTTACCGTATCCTTCTTCCTTTCACTAAATTTCAGAGATCAAGACCCCACAGAAGATTCTTTATTAATCTAGATATTAATGATGATCTATCACTTACGTTTTTCAAGTATAAAACAAATATCCGCCCAACTACGTGTCGGACGTCGGACCATGAAGGGAAGGGAAAATGGTTCCGTAGTCGGCACATTTACGGATGAATATTTACGCATGCTTAGTAATAATTTTATCGGCCGCAAAAATAAGTTTGTATAAACTTTGTTCGGTTCAGAAAACACCTACATTTAAAAAACAACTAAAAGAAGATTTTACAAAATCCCCAGTGCCCACAATATAACTCCCTGAATCGTGGGGTTCCTGTCTCTTAAATACCCAAGTGAGGCAGACATGTTCATAGTGTGCAGGTCAAGTAATTGGAAAAAAAAAACAAAAATAAAAAATCTATACGAAACTTACCTAAATACATATAATGTCATATCATTATATATTTTACTGTGTGTACATAAATAATTAAATAAATAATGAAAAAAAGTTAACCAACTAAAATTATTGTTGTAGAAAGAGGTTGATGTTTGTTGAGTGTTTGATGACCAGATGATTAGGCGCATTTCGGTGTGAGGAAGTGTATTTCATAGTTTTTCTTGAAAAAAAAAAAACAAAGTTATTTCTGCGGTTGTCACCAAAAAAATCCCATAACTCAAAAACTATCGACTTAAATAGCAAAGTAACTTGAAAACATTATAATATTTTTATTAATTTCACTACACGCTTCACCATTGATCAAAACATCTACACCTTTCAATTTTTTATCGAAGTAGTGCTAATTATAGTCTCCGAGTAAACAAAACACACGGACGGACGGGCTGTGAAACATGCGGACGGACAGACTGACAGACAGACATGACGAAATTATAAGGGTTCCGTTTTTGTGATTTGGCTCTGGAACCATAAAAAACCGTCAAGTGAAAACGGACCAGCATCTTGCCAGTAGGTACGGCAAAGCTCTACGATCTAGGTCTGCTTGCCTTTGACTTAAGTACAAACGCCAGCACATCAAGCTACTACAATCTGTCAAATTTCTTTAATAGTTTTTCAACCTTATCGCTAAAGTATCAAGGTTCAAGGTTGATTGGGAAAATTTTACAGTTTCAGGTAGCTTGATGTGCTGGCGTCTGTACATAAAACGAGACTAAAAGCGACACTTTATGGTACTGTTTTGTTTAACTGTAGTTGAGTAGGTATTGAAAGAAAGAAACTATATTATTTAGCACAGAATAAAAGACACAACAGGTATAGGTACCAGATAGATACATAAGTACATCAGATAAAAATAAATTAAAAGTGTAAAGTCGTGTGTGTCGTCGTGTAGTGTGTGTAAAGTGTAAAAAATTAAAAAGGCCCAGTTCAGATGCCAGACAACTAGTGCCTGATGCTGGTTTTCAACTGGACCTGAATCGCCTGTATTGCTGTTTAAAAAGTAGATTCATACAATATATTTCTATAAACATGTCTGAAATATATTATTAAGTAATAATAGTTGATAGTAATAATTGTCGAAGTGCTTGGGGGAGGCCTGTGTCCAGCTGCAGTGGACGTCTTTCGGTTGAAATAAATTAATGAAAATGAAACACTCCACACTATCGAATTAGGTCTAAGATGTGTAGTTGTAAGAGGTAAAATAAAAAAAAGTTAATCTCAATTAACTTTAATTTATAGTCGGATTAAATTAACTAAATAGCCCTATAAATAGCCAAGCATGCTCGGTACCTCCACCCACTGCTCGGACCAACTGAACAATCAAAAGGGACGGGACAAGACAGGGGTGGCTCTGATAGTATGATTTATGAAAATGTAAACGTAATTAGAGCTGATTGTCGAGCAAACAGACGGTGTGTGTGCGCAGACATTACGCTCGACGGATGATGCTCGCCGGATCAACCGGCCATGACCTTATGTCCGAGGGTAATTATATGATTATGTCATGTCTGATTTGTGATGTTAATGACATTCAGTTAGACCGGTGCTTTTTTTAAAGAATTGAAAACGCAAGGAGAATAGCCAGTTAGTGCCATCATTCCATGATGCAATTTTAATCGAGTAGGTGCTGTAAAAGTGTGATATCCGACGCAGAGGGATAAAAAGGATCCTCTTTTATTTTACTTACGGACGCAGCTGCGGTCATCATGTGTGTGTGTGTGTGATTTTGTTTTCAAAATGGTCAGATATAGGTTTTACCAATAGTAGGTATCTACGTTATTATAATTCTAGACCTAAGTACCTACGAACCTAATTCTGTAAAAAAAGTTTACTTATTACAAAATGTTAGTAAGTAATTCATCCACATTTAGGTAGAAAAGTTTTTAGCGGGCTCGCTGAAAAAAGATAACTTTAGGGGATTGAAAAAATAAATTCTGCCTTTTTGTATGTTAGCAATGTCATAACTTAGTCCCTAATGACTCCTTGTAAGGGTAAATTGACCATAAATAAGATTTACAAAATATTTCAAGTTGTTGTGAACTTTCAAGCAGTTTGCTAAAAAGCGTTCACTAGCCGAACTGTCAACATTCTTGTAATAAAGTAGCAAGTTTACGATGGAGATACGTACCTACTTATGTCAAGTGGTCTACTTAATTCGTTGACATTTTTTCAGCAAAAAGGGTGTTTTTAACCCCCGGCGGGTGGGCGAGGTATGGTGGATATTTTTCTTATATGTATAGTATACCTAGGTAGTGGTTACCTACAAAATATTTAAAACTAGCTTCTGCCCGCGACTTCGACCGCGTGAAATCTCTCATTCCCCCGACTCACCCCGTCGCATCGCATCGCTCGCCTGCGCTATCACTTCGTTTTTGCGTCCCTAGCGTTAGTCTTACTCGAGAATAGAAAAAAAAACCTTCCGGTAGTTCTAAAGATTAGCGCGTTCAAAGAAAGAAAAAAAAAACTCTTCAGCAATAATATTAGTATGAAAAATACTTAAAATATTCATAAGTAGTATTGCGTCGTTGGTTTAGTGGTCGCAAGCTATGGCTGGGCTTGAGGTCTTTGGTTCAATTCCCGGGTCGGGAAGTGCCCCGAGTTTGCCTGGTTAATGGCAATAGGCTCACCCAATATTACATGGAACTTAAACTTAGCTGGTGAAATGGGTGAACCTTTGCCTAGCCCCTCGGGGAATACAGGCATGATGTTATGTTATTCTAAGGTACTTGAAGCTTCTCGTGACGCCTTTATTCCTCAAAGGGATTAGCAGAATAGAATTGCTTTACCCGTCTAGCTAAGCCTGTAAGTACCTACCATGCATGCGTCATTCCTGAGCTCAATGAAATCAGCCTATCGCAGTCCATTACCGGATACTATACAGGCCTCTCCCTGATTGTGCCATAACGCCCGGTTCTCTGACTTCCGCATCCAATCTGACCCAGCCACCTTTTTAGGGTCATAGATCCATCTAGTTGGCGAAGAATTCCACCCAGATCCATCTACTTATTTTTTTACTAAATATCCCAGTTTTTTTTCTGTTAACACATTTATTATCCGTCATAATTAAATGATTATTTTTAATATTTAAATCACTGCTCATACACAAATATTTATTAAAATGTTCACAAAAATACTGTGGCAAATCACAAACTTACAGTGACATCTGTTGTCGAATAGCAGAACTAAGTTTAAACTCACTGCAGCGCCATCTATGCTAATAATAAGTTGACTACTTTGCTTCTTATTATATCGTTTTGGTTCATAGAAAGCGTTGTGCTGTCTTAGTTTGTGTAGAAATTAACAGGTGGCGCTATATACAATTGTTATGTTTTCTAAAAAAGCCCAATAGAGAGCGCCCTAGTACTCGTCGAAATTATACATATTGGATTGGAAAACCTTCAAATATTAATAAATTCATCAGGATACCAAATGTGATATTAATTTTGCTTCAACTGAATTGGTAAAACCAAGTATTAAACGGAGATTTTCTAACGAAATACACACAATTCGTCATTTCGTTCGTATTCGTACATACAATTCGTATGTATCCTATCCTATCTCAGTGCCCTATTTTTATCTTCCCAACCAGCATTCTTGCAATGTTAGTATGAATCATAATAATTTCAGACTAAACAAATAAGTGTATCAGATTAATTAGTAATTAATTGACTAATCATGTGCCACGACCGCACGCGCGTTACATTTCGCCGAATCATCGCGCCTATCTCAAAGACGATCGCCGAATCGATTCACCCGAGCCAAATAATCGAATAATAATCGTATAAGCCGAATTATTCGATTGTTCTAAGCCCTCATCTCTGTGGGTGGGCAATCGATTGCTCGCTAAGATTACTAAATGGGTAATTCTACGTCACGTTCTGTGTACTAACAAATAATCATGTTCTTGTGTTGGGTGGAGTTATTACTGGTTTTCTTTGTTTTCATATAGAATTGTCGTAGAAACTATAGGCATAGTTTATACAGCGGTAAACAATAATTTGATACTCTCATCGGAATATGAATGAAAATAAATCATAAGCACCTAGGTAGACGATGAGTTGCAAATAGGTATTACTGTTACCTACAAGCCGTGTGCCCAATGGGATTTGACATCGGCAAAAATGACGAACTTGCATCCACTATTTAGGAAAAAAATCAAAATTCCTTCCTTAGCGCTCATCACTTTCGCGTTATATAAGCAACTCTCGTGCAAAAATTCTTGCTTCTAGGCCGAGGGGCTTAGGCTGTGCGTTGTATGTCGGTGAATTAATGAATTAATATAAGATTTTTTATTCAGTAGAAATCGATGATGTTTCGGAAATACGGTGGTGGTGATCACCTACTACCTCCTCTCATAGGCTACACAGGTAGGTATTCTGCTCCTATATAAAGTCACCACAAATTACAGAAGGTCAAAGGTATTTTATTTAACCAAGTGATCGAACTTAGGAAAAGTTTCTTTACTTAATTTATACATTATCTTTGCCTATCATAGACACAGAAAACTATAAAAAAATGATCTTTCAAAAACTTCAGTGTGACCGATGGACTAATGTGACAGACAGACGTACCTAAAGCTATTCAATTTATTTATTTACATACAAAAGTAAATATTAAGCTTTGATTAATGAAACAGTTAATTGTCTAGTGCGGGGCAACCCCTTCGAGAAGAACAAGAAAAACCGGACCGAAACCGGAGAAGTTAAAGTGACCCTTTAGAAGTTATTTACTTGAAATGTACAGCACGATGACGAAGTTTCGTCACATACGATTGCACAGACATTACCCACTGTTACGGGGGATGATGTCCTATGCAATAATCTGGCCCACCTGCAGCATCACACAGGAGTACCTAGAACACGGCACAACCATTGCTAACGCGAACTGGCCACGAGCAGCGCGCTTCGGGTTCTTTGGGGCGTTCTGCATGTCACCGGTCTTCTACGGCTGGATGAAATATTCCAGTCGATTCTTTAAACGAAATGATCTTAAGACAGCAATTACCAGAGCAGCTATCGAACAGGTCTCATACGGCCCTATGGCTCTATCATACTTTTTCTTTGGCATGAGCCTCCTCGAAATGAAGCCCATTGACGCTTGCGTTCAAGAAGTTAAGGAGAAGTTCTGGCCAACATACAAAATGGGCTTCATATATTGGCCGACGGTTCAGACGTTGAACTTTTATTTTATCTCTGAGAAGAATCGGCTTGTGTTTGTAAGTGCTGCTAGCTTTATTTGGACCGTATTTATGGCACACATGAAGTCTATGAAACCAGAAGCCATTACCGAGAAGCCCAGGTGAACTGCCGGCTTTGTAGTTTTTTCTAGGATTTAGGTTGTAAGCCTTTGGATCTAGTTATAATATTGGATTTGAATTATATTATTACAGTTGAAGCACTTGAAGCTCGTTTTGTGTATTTTTGTCATCCTTATCTACAACGGGATTGAGTTGTTCTTCAAATATAGATATAGATCTAAATGAAAATCTTAAATTCATTTATTCATTTCGCTGACAGAAAACGCACGGCCTAAACCACTACTAGCTTCGTCTAGAAACATGAAATGATGCGCAAGAGTTCCTTACGTATTCCTTAAGGACTTTTGAAAATTCTAATAAATTATATTAATGGATCTAAATAGAAGATGAAAGTTGGTATGTAATCTAGACATTTTGTCGATAGGAAATCCAATTAGCAATCGGCTTGTTATTTAACACATTCTAACTTAACGAAGGATTTAAGTATTTCACACATTCTAACTTATCGAAGGATCATAAAGAAATCTTTGTTAACAAAAACGTGTGCGGTCGGGGATCTAGGAACGAAGTTGATTCTCGCAAAATGATAAAAATTAGAAAATTTTCGTAACTAACGTCTTGGATTTCTCATTTGACTTCACTATCAGCTGTGGCACCCTCAAAAACCATGAAAAGGATACGCATGACGAAAAATTTTAAAAATACATATACATATAATTTTTTGAGAGAGAAAGGAATTCGAATAGAGGGGACATAACAGTTTACTCCTACTGCAGGCCGCGTTAAACAACTGCGTTCCAAAAAATATCTTATACGAATATTTTGAGAGTGAAAACATCAAATCAAAGGCTGTGCACAATTGGGCCTAAATCTGATGCAACAAAAGACCTCTAGACTATGTTCCTTCGTAGATCACTTCTCTAGTCTCTAGTAATAATAAAGCTGAAGAGATTGTTTGTTTGTATGTATGCTTGAACGCGGTAATCTCTGGAACTACGAGTCGGATTTGAAAAATTCTTATTGCGTCTGAAAGCTTAATTCTTGAGGAAGGTATGGCTACGTAACATCACGCTACGAAGTGCAAAAAAAAAGATAGAATGCTAGGCGAATACAACACACAGTAACAGCGTCGGCAGCTATTTAACATCACGCTATGATACTTAGGAGTTGAGCAAAAAGGAAAATGTCAGAAAGAACACCAATCCAACGAAGTGATAGACATGATGGCAGACGATGCAATGCGACGCACGGGGTGAGTGGGGAAACGAGAAATTTCACGCGGACAAAGTCACGAGTAGAAGCTGTTTTAGTAATACAGATTCTTCGAGTGTGGCTAACGATTCCATTCACCATCAATTTGGAAAGGGTCGAAAGAAGCATGCATTCTTCATTTTTTGTCCGAAAAAGAGGATTTTATTATTAGAATTAATAATGTGAATGAATTTTTATTGGAACGGCTTTATTGGGCATTAATCATGTTTTGTCATCGAACGAAGGTAATGTGAGCAGAGTTTATAGTTCCTCGGGGTTTTTTTTCATTTTGAATTCTTTGTCAAAAATGTGTAGTGGCTCGATTTTGATTGTAAAAAAAAATATCGTGTGTGAAAAAGGTAGACATTTTCACCGCTTCTCAGTAGTTTGTTATGGTTACTTATTGGAAAAAGTTATTCACTAAGTCACAAGTTGAAAGTAGGTATAATCCATAATACAATAAATCCAGCCAGATGGTACCTACCTAATTATCACGGTAGACTAAGAAAATATCTACATATGACTAGGAGAGAACAGGTTGAAGAACATAGCAAAATCTTTAGCTATTTAATTATTTTGTTATATTGTTCACCCTGTGTATACCTAACCTACATATAGCATGAGTATACGCGGAAAAATCTTACTGAGAGAATCAAAACGGAGGCACTCAAGACAATCAAGTTTTTGTTTTGTTTTATGTGCACATAAATTACAAAAACAGTTAACGAAACACTACTCACTTAACACAACTAACTTATTAACTTTATTGCAAGTGTTGATTTTAACATCAATACCTACCTAATGATTGTAGGTAATCGTACCCAAACTTAGCAACAGGGGGGTGACCACCACCTCTTACAGCAGTATTATTTTAATCTTACTTCGTGTGGGAAAAGGATGGAGCTATACGGAATGTATAGCTCTATCTCTTTCACACACGGAAATAAGATTATAATAATACTGCTGTAAGAGGTGGTGGTCACCCCCCAGATAATAAATAATACCAATCGGTCTAAGTATTCTGCAAAAAATCCACCTGCAGTGCGATTCTGTAACCATCTCACCGTGAAAATTTAGGTGAAGTGAGCGTGGAGTGAGCTGTCATTCCAAATAATGCTAGGGATTGACACTACTGACAACTCACATCAAGCTCACTTCACTTGAGTTTTCACGGTGAGATTTTTACAGAATCGACCGGCTGATGCTAAGGATTGACACTATTGACAGCTCACTTCAAGCTCACGGTGATGATTTACAGATTAAATCGGCTGGTATTAAAGGTAACAAATCTTAGATAGCTACCAACAACCTTCTAACCCATTCCAAACAACACACACATTTTTCTCAACTGCCAACACGTATTTCATACGCATGTTTCGAAGCTAAATATATGAACACACGTCGACGGTGCCTGAACCCCATGGCTACCAATTTGATATGGGCCCCATAAACCATGGTGGACAATGTCGCGATATATAACGCCACTGTCATCAAAACAGTCAGTTTATTTTATTTATTTTGTGAGAAGCTGGCGTCCATTTTGTGGGCAGTTTGTGTCGATTTTGGTGAAAGTAAAATATGAAATGTATCGAGAGTGACAATATACCGACGGCTTTGGCGTTGGGCTTTAGATTGAATGGACGGAAGTTTAATTTCATATTATTTAAGTAGTTAAGTTACAGTGCCCTAGAAGAGCGGTACCCTAGAAGAGCATTATGAAAATGATGGCAGCGGGGTTTGAATTTGCCGTGTCAAAAAACACACCCATGTTTCAGTGACGTCATTCGCCGCTAAATTGCGAACACTTTGTGGCGGCACCGCTTTTTTAGGAAACTACGCTTTTTTGTACGAGTAGTTTTACTTGATTAGCAAACAACCACCTTATCCCATTGACAGTGATGCAACTATTCAGTAATCTGTGGTGATGCGGACGAATTTTTTTATGCCCAATGAGCTCCTGCCTTTTTCTATATTTTTTCGTATTATGTAATTGTCTATAGTATATATTAGTGTTAGTTTGTAAAAATAATAATAAATCTGTGTAGTAACTAATATGTAGGTATAATAAATAGTGTAATAAATAAATATGATACATATATTTAAAACAATTGTAGAAACTCAAGTAGGTAGGTAAGTAGATACCTCCTTCCTACAGATTGAGCATGAGTCATGACCCAATGCAGATCTGCCTAAAAGCAAATCTAACGTTAAAGCAGGAAAATAAAAGATCTAGTACGGATACTCAGAACCAAAAAGTACAGAATTTTGGCCTACGTTTATGCTCTAGTTATAAAGACATTTCACCTATACAAAATTGCAGACTAGACAGTTGATAGTACCTAAATGTTTTTGGCGTCAATATTACTTATCCAATTTTCCGAAATTATTTCGAAAATCTGACTAGTCTTGCCAAGGGGTATCGTGTTACCCGGTAACTGGGTTGTGGAGGTCAGATAGGCGGTCGCTCCATGTAAAATACTGGTATTCAGCTGCATCCGGTTAGACTGGAAGCGAACCACAACATAGTTGGGAAAAGGCTAGGCAGATGATATTGATGATTACTTATCCAAATTATTTACAAAGATATATAAGTGTCTAGATCCGACAATAAACACCATGAAACCTGCTATTTACAGCCCGACCCAACAGCTCTAACATAACAACTTTATCACCCACTCCTCACATCTAAATGTGTACACTATACCGTTTCGCCAATTTGCGTCCCAGCGCAAATTAGCCGAGATTGTTCCTCCGTACTATCTCAATCCATATACATTAAAATTCGTCCGTTGGTACGATTAATTAGGCTGATAATGGCAGTGTTGTATCGTTGCTACCGGCTACCAACATAGCCCACAAAAGAGCCGAAACGGGTCCTTTTTCACTTAACGATCTCGAGTCAACGTTGCTACCAAAAAACATTGCTAAAAAAATACACTTTTACCTGAACCTTGGGAGTGGTATAGAGCTGTGAATACCGCATTTTGGATAAATGTTTAAGCTAGAATTTGCACTTACATTTAACTTAGCAATCTCAATATGTACATTAAGATGCTATTTATATGCTATTTTGTGTTTTTTTTTCTGTTTTTAAACAATAAACCTACAAAAAATAACAATTACATTTTTGTCAGTTGTCCTGAAGTGACCTTTGTGTCTGTAATAAAATTATTTGTGTACTACATATACTTAGTGAATGATAGTGATCACCATTAGGTACTTCTGCTTATATTGTTCATTGTCATTTTCTGCACTGTGGTTCACAGGATTCATTTTTTTGTAGGTTGAAAAAATTGCCCTGACACATCGTTTCTGTGCAATGAACGCGCGTTCTTTATCAACACTATTGCCCCAGAATATTAGGCCGTATCTAAGGTTAGAGCTGATGTAACCATGGCATGGCCGTTATTAGTGATGGTAGATTTGTAATTTTTCTTAGTCTGTGGAGGGCATATGAGAACTTGCTTAACTCTGTCATTATGGTTGTCTTGTTTATTACTGCCATTTGGCCCTTTTATCCAGTTCATTTGACCACTCAAAGGTGGTACAAACCGCTCTTAAAACATCCCAAAGTGAACTATTTCACGGTACACTCAGAGGTCTATATTTTGTTAAAAGATAAAACTGACCAAAATCACAAGACATAAAGAGATTTTTTGTCCTCAGTCCTCGAATGTCCCACACTTCTGTCCTCACCTGCTTGGGCGACATTATTTATAGTTTTGTAAAAATCGCATCAAAAACTTCACAGTGTAATAATCGATTTTATTTCTGACGTCACATAATTAGTGTGAAATATGGTCGCTAAAGGTCGTTCCTAAAGTTTTTTGCGTCGATTTTTTTCTTTTTAAGACAATTTTTTTTTTGTGCTGTGGACGTAGAATTTAGTCCAATTTGAGATAGGAAATTGGGGACGGTTTCTTTTATAATTGGTGACTGTTTATGGTAATGTTCGATTTGTTTATGGAAGGGAAGGAAGAACGCTCTTTCAAAGAAATTAATAAAGGTTTTTTAATCATTTGGGTATTAGCCTACCGCATTTGAAAAGTTTACTATGACAATAATTCGTTTTTCTGTTCGTAAGTGAAGACTTCAGGCTAGAAATGAAGTCTTTCCCGTCTCGACCCTTTGGAACTGCGATGTTGTTAAGTTTAAACTTATAGAGTATGAATGAACTATAAACCCTGTTCCTCATACCTCTATAGGTGTACTGGATGCAATAAAAAAAATTAAACAGTTACAAATTTTTCGTTTTAGGAAAATTTGTAACTGTTTAAGTTTGGAAAAAATCAAGCACAGCCAGGACAAACCACCAGTGCAAAAATATAAATAATCAAATCAAGACATAAAAAGCTCCGTACTGCGAAATTTTAATTACAACAAGATTATGATATTACGAAGATATTAAAAAAGCAACGATAAAAAGTTTACGATCAATTTGGTTTAGGTTCGATTCCCCGCGGTATAAACACACAGTGGCCGGTTTATAGCCGAACTTAAGGGGGTAGTAATAGCTTATCAAGTGTCTGAACCAGCCAGTATAGTTTGACAGATAGCGAAATATGGAACTAATTTAAAAAATATACTGTTTGACGTAAAGTTGACAGTTTCCTTTGCAAGTGGCGCCGTTTTGAAATGTCAAAAGATTCTGGCCGCTCTGCGGGTTTTTTTTTAGAAGAATACAGATGTTCATTGTCCGATTTGGTTGATTGAGTTGTTTTATTAGTTATGGGATGTGATCGCTTTAGTTTTAATTATCATAAGTCGCATTTGATTGCTTCGAAGTCTATCATTTTGATATTTAGATTGTTAAAACCGTCTTTGGGTGTCTTGTACACTAGGCAATTTCAAACTGTAATTTGTAGTTAATCTTCTTCTATTTTTATGTATTTATTAAGAACTTTTTATAAAGGTAAGTAAACATTAATTACGTTCAAGGTGCTTTGCAATTTGCAGAGAAAACTGCTGGTCTATTCTGTAAAAATCTCACCGTGAAAACTTAGGTGAAGTAACTTGTATGTAAGTGAACTGCCATTCCAGCGAATGCTAGAAATTGACACTACAACAGCACCAGCACAGCTCACTTCACCTAAGTTTTCATGGTGAGATATTTGCAGAATAGACCCGCTGTACTCGTCCGACGGATTAGACTCTAGAACTTTATTTTAAAAAAGTTTACCAATGTTTAAAGAGCGTAATTCGATATTAATTAATTGTTCACGTAGCTAATTTCCATAGCTGAGTACGAAGGTTACCTTATCATTAATAAAATATATAAATTGGAAGCTCCACAATAAGTCACAATTTTTAAATTCGAATTAATTGTTAGGGCGTCCACAAAAAAGATATGTTGTTTCATCCTAAAAGAAAAAAGATAGGCAGCACCCGCCGTCTTCCGGCAACCTTATTATATTTTTATGATAATTAAGACATCATGAAAAAAAAGATAAATTTTATTTTGGCTCCGCATAATAGGTGGGCGGGTCCATAGTGGGGGTCCAAACTATGGACCTCTGACAAATGGAGTTATTGTTTTAAACAAAGTTACCAATTACAATCCAATCAGAACCTTTTCTACATTTGAAGCTTTATTGTGTTAGAAATTAGATTCACATTGCTGTGATTTAAGTTCAAGCAGCGAAAAACGTAACTTGGTAATAATTTTTTTCTTTTTCCCTTTTGCGTCTGACGTGAGTAGTAATTAAAAGTAAAAATTATTGTGATTGGTTTTGGCAAATTGCAAATTGGCTCTTTATAAATTTTGAAGACAAAAATTTAATGGAATTTCCTTTTTATTTTAGGCCGCGTTAATTACTTAGTCACAGATAAATTTAAAACATTCGTTTCGGTTTGGAAATGAATTTGCGTGGGAATAAAAAAATATGGCTGTTCTGAATGGTTGACAACAAAATGGTTTTGGCTCTTTTGTCGCAACCATCACATAATCAGCCTATAACGTTCCCACTGCTGAGACACGGGCCTCCTCAGAGGGAGTGGGCCGTAATCCACCAAGCTGGCCTAGTGCACGTTGGTAGATGTCATAATATGTCTTCGAATTTTTGTTTCTAGGACATGCCGGTTTCGTCACGATGTTTTCCTTCACCGTTTTGCAACCAACCAAGAAATTAGAATTCTAGATCGTAGCGCTTTCGTTACATTTCATGGATAAAAGCCATTTTAATGCACACATTTAAAACTGATTACTATTATTATTTTAACTATTATTTTATTTATTTTATATTAATATATTTTTATCTTTATTTGTTCTTATGTTCTTTTGTGCGTCATGTTTAGCGCAAATAAACGTATTTTCTTTCTTTCTTTCTTAACTAAAACACACCACCATTACTGCAAAACAATTATTTTCAAACGTGTATTACATACCTATCTATCATCGCAGGGACGGACGCAAACGTTTTTTTTGTTTGGCTTTAATTATTTAGCCCAAAATGAATGATCTCCTTTGTGTGGTTATTGTGTGATCTGACTTCATCTGACCAAGAGTTTGTCTGGACTTTGAACCCTGAGTTGGTTTCACCATTTCATTTCAGGGCTGGACCAGCACCCTAATTGCGTAACACACGATTAATCGGAATCGGTTTCATTTTGACAGTTCAACAACATTCATTGCGTTATTTACGCGTTGAGCAGACACGTTTTTCGAACTTATGAAGCAATGGATTAGCAATTTGCTTCAAAATGATTCAGATTCCGATTGATTGTGTGTTACGCAATTGGGGTGCAGATAGGAAATGTCGTTTAATATGAAGTGTAAAAGTGATTCCAATATCCTATTTATTGAAAAAACAGTTACATTTTATTTCACTACCCAACTATAAACAAAACAGCACTTAAAAGTCTTAAAACTTCGTCCTAACGCTCATAATCAAACAGGATACGACATTTAACAGCAGAGATACAACATACGTCACATTTCGTCAGCACCTCATCAAGCGGTCGTTAAACAAGTAATAAATAAACTTGTGACATGGAAACAAAACACACTCGTTTATGAGCCGGCCATGACACTGACAACGTCTGGAGTGACGAAGTGACAATGATGTAGTGACAATTTATGACTATGTCTCGATCGGTGCAAAATTTCACCTGTTCGCTCGATGATTTGATAGATCAAATAAGTAGATAAACATTTTATTCGGTGCAAAAAAGACACATACGAGTACAACACACACAAGATACAAACAAGTTTAGGCGGACTCTAAAAAACTTAAGACTTGTGTAGTATTTTACCTGTGTTATGAGTAACACAAAAATACGCAACGCACTTACTTAGAAACTCTTAGACTAAGTCAATCCTAAATAATACATTTGGCAGCATTTTGGCAGCCACTTATAGTTGGTGTAATGTGTTATGGCTAATTGCATCCTAGAGTGTTAGGAGTGGAACTTTAGAGTTATCAAAGTTTAGCACAGACAGATTAAGTTATGTTTGATTAGTGATTAGTCTTACCAAAACTCATCTCATGGCAATTTATAGTGACATTCGTTATACGTATGCGCCGGCGCATCTTACCATCATGGTGGGGGCGCCACTCGCGATGTCAACGGAAGAGTATTTTTAACATGTTTTACTAATGCTGTTAGCGCTTCTTAATAGAAAATACTTGACAGGCTTACATGGAGTGAGTCACTAATTTTATAAACGCGAAAGTTTGAAAGGATGGTTGGATGTTTGTTACTCTTTCACGCCAAAACTACGAAACGGATTTGGATGAAATTTGACACACAGATAGTTTGTAACCAGGATTAACACATAGGATACTTTTTATCCCCATATTCTTACGGGATCAAAACTTATGCGGGTAAAACCGCGGGGCGCAGCTAGCACTAATAATAAAGCTGAAGGGTTTGTTTGTTTGAACGCGCTAATCTCTAGAACTACCAGTCGGATTTGATTTATTTTTTTGCATTTGGTAGCCTAATTCTTGAGAAAGGTTATTATCTATTTAACGTCAAGCTAAGGCCCATAGGAGCCGAGCAAAATGGAAAAAACAGAAAGAACGCTAAACGAAAACGAAGTAATAGCATGGGCAGGCGATGCGATGCGACGAGGTGGCTCGGGGAACAAGTAATTTCGATATATATATAATATAATATAATAGCTAGTAGCCAATAAAATAAGAAGGTTGTGGGGGCCTTTGCTCAGCAGTGGGACAGTGGCGTTGTTCACAAGCTAAACTAAATTTAAGTTCAGTGCATCTTTTTCTTTCTATTTCATTAAGAAAAGGACAGAAGATAAATATTAGTTTAGTCCTGTCAAATTAGTCGGTGCCTGACGTAAATTGACGTAGTTTTAGTAGCCAATTTTTTAATCACGTCTAAACTTGACTGTGGAGTTTCTTGATTGGATAGGACTAAACTAAATTTAACGAAGAATTAAAAACCCGAATCCGTAAAATCCGAATCGGAATTCCGAATTTAATTTGTTTGTGACGAAGGGAATCGGCGCCAGTGTAGGCTAAATAAAAAACGGTACATTGCTAACTTAGACAACCCCATGTATACCAACCACAGAACACCCACATCTATCCACACCAAAAACGCAGTACTACCAACCGAATAAATTGTAGAAAAAAAAAACCAATGTCGGCGAGATAAATAAAGTTGGTGTAAAGACTTTGAGAGCGATAATTACTGCCGTGGCGGAAACGACGCGATTAGTGGCTAAAAGCCGTTCATTTTAATGGCTTTTGAATAATTAAGCCAGATTGAGCCATCTTACCCGAGTGAGGGTTAATATGTTACGTTTCAGCTACTGTGCTGCGAAAAGAAAAGGTGTTTCTTTAAGTGGTGTAACGGGTTCGATTCCTGATTGGTGTGTTTAAGGCATGTGTTTTTAATTTGAGGTGATTCGTTATGCAAATATGTGAGTTGAGTTTTGGCTAAGTAGTTTGGCACATTATTTTAATTGTGCTCTAATCTGGTTGATTGTTGATTGATTATTTAGCTTTAGTCAAGTAATTTGGACCCTGGATATATTTATTCGGTTTGTACACTCTATATGCTAAAGACCGCCGGACATGCCGGTTTCCTCACGATGTTTTCTTTGACAGTTTTGAGAGTAGTGGTGATGGAATAATTTATTCAAAGTAAAGCGCCTGTCTTGGTTCGAACCTACGACCTTACTACTTGTGAATCGCGGCAGTTATAACTGGGCCACCAGTCGCATGTCCTAGAACCAAAAATTCACAGACATGTGACATCTACCAACCCGTACTGAGGTCGCGTTGTAGATTACAGCCCACTCTCTCTTACAGAGAGGAGGCCTGTGTCCCAGCAGTGGGAACATTTTAGGCTGATTATGCTGTAGCAAAAAAAGATATAAAGACGATCTCTACAATAGAAACGGAAGATTACAATCACCATGACAGCTTCATGTATTAACAAGGGACAGACATGATGACGTCATAACAAGAAACCATATCACAAAACACACGTCACTCAGATCCTACCCCTTAATTTTTCCCTACAACCAACGATACCTAATTTATACGGCTAACAAGATCTAATTCTAGCGTCGAACCAACAGGTTCGTATAACGAGCGGCGCGGGCGCGGGCTCTCTGGGGGGAGGGGGGAGGTGGGGCGGTATCAGCAGTTAATACCGGGTGATGTCTCAATACCTCCCAGTGTGCCAGCCTATTATTTCTGTCGCACACGATGCGGTTTCTGTGGTATAGAGTGGAGTAGGATTCTGCACACGAAACTGGATATAATCCAAAAGGATTTTTTGATCAAGACGTTCTTCAAAATCTAATCTAATCTATCTAACTAGCCTGTATTACCCCACTGCAGGGCAAAGGCCCCCCTCTCCCTTTTCCACACAATTCTGTCTTTTGCGAGCGCAGGGCTGTCAGCAACTTCGGTTTTGTAGGAGAGGTGAAAATGTTCGGAATAGAACTGGGGTTATGTGGCAGAGTTAGCAAGCTGAAGATCAGTGGGCTGATCGTGTTTTTCGAAGGACCGATGGCCCTTGAAGTAGATGATTCCTCGAATGGAGGCCGTGTACTGGCTAGCGTAGCGTGGGATGCCTCCAGGTAGATGGACCGACGATCTTAAAAAGACAGCTAGTTCCTGAACACGGGCTGGATACGGAAAACGGAGTACCTCGGAGGGTGTAGTGACGGTATTTGGGACGACGCCACACAGACATGCAAGCTAAGAAAAGGAGGGGAGAGGATTTTTGTGGGAGTGTATGAATCTGCGAAATAACTCATATCATAGCTGTACGAAGTCAGTACTTTCGACTATCATAAAAGCCTTCAATGTCAAATATGCATCGTATCACTGTCATCAATCAATATAACAGCCGATCGATTCTGTAAAAATCTCACCATGAAAAGTTAGGTGAAGTGATCTTAAAGTAAGCTGTCAATAGTATCAATCACTTAGTGTCAGGAGGAATGACAGCTCACTTCCAGCTCACCTCAGTTTTCACGGTGAAAGTTTTACAAAATAGAACGGCAGATGTTCATCTAACTGTCTCTTTGAGCACATAGAACGGTCTACTAGTGCAGCAAATGGATATAGCAAGAGGGAGAAGAAATTATTGATGATTGACTGATTTTTCAATGTCTATCTGAGATCTCCAAATGATTGGTAGTTCGCTTTGAAGACTACCAAATAAGGTCAAAAATAGCAATCAGAAAATTATTTATTACTAGCTGCGCCCCACGGTTTCACCCGCATACATTTCGATCCCGTTGGAATATCGGGATAAAAAGTATCCTATCTTATGTTACTGCTGGTTATAAACCAAAATTTGTTTGCGAAATTTCATCCAAATCCGTTCAGTAGTTTTTGCGTGAAAGAGTAACAAAGATCTATCCATCCATCCATTCATCCTACTAACTTTCACGTTTATAATATTTGTACGATAAGATTTTAGTTGTTATAGTGATCTTGTTCGTTGACTATTGTTGATACTTCCAGGATCAAGAAGTGTGAAGTAATATTTATTACCGACTAATGTAACTTTTATTTATGTTAATTTATTAAATACAAGGAGCCCTTTCCACACCAACGATCACCCCCCTATTTAGGTTGTACTAAAGCGTGGTGCATGCTTGTGCACCTACAATGCGTTTATGTGTTGCTCTTCATGCATACCAGCCCTAATATCAAAACGATCCACGCCTTTAAGGCATAAACAGAAATTAAACCCTATTTCCTGTCCACAAAAGCTCAATTTCCTAGTCCTATTGAAATAAGTTTCCCTAGTACAAGTTAAACTGTGGCTTGTCTCTTCGTCATTTGAATATCGAATTTATAGTGGCGTAATATGAACTCTTTTCATTTGAAGTGAGTTTCTGGTTATGTCGTATTGAAAATGGAATGAGGATTTTCAGATTTTAAATTGTGTTCTGTTTAGAAGAGCTTATAAAACAAAATATGAAGGGAGTAAATTGAATCATAACATGTTAGTTATAGGGTTTAGTTCTAGTTGTTGTAAAATATTTCATAGGTTGATAAGGCTTAGGGAGTGAAGAAGCTAGTGTGAGGTAAGGTGAATCGCGAGAAAGTAGCGCTATTTGCTACCGTATCGCGCGCCATCGCGGCTTCAGACGTGCGCAACCTTTGGCGACCTCTGGCGCACCTGAAATGAAGCAATAACAATCAATGAGCGATTTTCTTTACAAATGTGGTCCTGTTATTTATCGCTAGATTTAGTGATTTGGTTTTAATGTGGGTGATTGAAAGGCTGTATTGTGAAAGGTTGTTTCATTTGGTTTTGAAATTATAGGCTTTTAAAAAAACATTCCATTTTATACTTAATCTGATTGTCTTTTACAGAATGGTTACCTCAACCATTTGCAACATCCTGCAACCTTTTCACTTCTTTCGTTATTCATTTGATTTTAAGTATTCGTAGTGTCACTTTTACTTCGATGTGTATGTTTTTCTTTTTATTTTTTATATTATAATCATGTACTTTTGTGTGTTGTGCTGTCTTTTGTGTGCGCCAAATAAATGGTTTATCTATCTTAAATTTATTTGAAGGAAGGAGCCTCTCTATTAGTAGGAGACTTCTGCTACTAGGTAATCATGGGCTAATCATTCGACGAGATGGCTAAATTGCTTATTGCTTACACTTAAGCACACTGAAATACCGAATGTGTAAAAGCTCCCAACTTTTTCTCCGAATAAAACACAAAACCGATTAAAATGTTGACAGTACCTGCTCGGCGCATTCGATGTCACATCTGCCTCTCCGCATCCGTCCAATCAGCGGCATTATATGTTAATAGCCTATTAGACTATATGCTGCAGGGTTCTTCGCGCCGCCGCTCGCGCCAACCTATCTCGAATGCACTATAATTCCCTCACCACCACAACCAGACCCCCCCTCACCATTGTCCACGTTCAATTTAGAGATCAAGATAAATTGGACGCTTGCTAATACGCTGCCAAGTTATTTTACCCTTGATATATCGGATTTTAACGACTAAATTGCAGAAACAAGGTCGTCGCCAACCGAAAATGTAAGTTTGCAGCCGTTTTGCACGGTGGCTTGTTAGGAGAAGTGTTCATTGTTTTTGTTGTGATCTCTTATTGTATTTTATGTAAGTTAGTGCTTTGTTACCCATTGAGCTCGTGTTTCGGTGGGTGGCAACTGGCACTGAAGTCGAAACGTTTTAATAAACCCACTATCTTTAACTCGTGTACCTACAAACTAACAGATACAGGAATTCTAAGAAGTTCCGGCATTAAAAATTTAATGAAAAAAGAAAAAATATTGAATGACCCATTCCTAAAACGTATCGGGTCCCGTTCCGTCCGCGGTGTCTTTGCTCGAGCGGCGATAAGATCTCCTTTATAATGTTTCAATTAACCAGTAGCCAGTATTTATTGGGGACACGATGAGGCGGCCGGCGATTCATTACCTGCCCGCTACGAATTAACAAAAAATTTAAAGGATACGCCGCATTACAAAGTTAAACCCAACACTACAATTTTAATGGGGATTTTTGTTCTTAAAAAATAAACATTAGAATTTAGAATTACCTTACTGGAAATAAAGAGGTTTAAGTATTAAAATTACAACGCAGTCCATGTATTCATTATGTAAGCAAAACCTTTTAATTAAAAATAAATTTCTTTAAAACAATTGCCTAGCGATCAGATTATAAGTATTTCAAAGAATTTTCATTCTACGGTTTATTTGAAATGTAAATATACGGAACCATTAGCGTAATTTATCGCTATAAGAGACGCCTTTTAGCGTGCGCAAGAGCAAAAAGTAGTGCGATTTGTTTATTTTCGAATTAAAAAAAAAACATGGCCGCGTATTATTCGAATTAATTCACCTGTAATTGGATTTATGGTGTCTCGGCTACATATTTCCAAATCCGCTCTGTGTGGTTGCTAATTATGCCGCTCTGTGGTATTTTAACACTATTTATTGTGCGTCCGCCATCTTAATTCTGCGTTAAGTGGTATTATCGTGCGATGATATTGGATTATCGATATTAACTACTATGTTGGATGATAAAGTTTTTGTTGAAAACCTACTTTGTTTCGGACCGTTTTAAACGTATTTCGGCTTTAGCATGAAGGAATAAAGGTTGTAATACACCTGTTTGTTTATCCAATTATAGGGAAGGAAGGGAAGGGTAGGGGAGGGGGAGGGGTGGTGGAATATATTGGGAAACTTGGTGGAATCATCTGCTCATTATTGTAATCGCTGTTCATCTTGTCTGTAGATCGACTGTTCAGACTGTTCTTTATCGTTTCGCATGTTTTAAGAACTTTGTCTCATTAATTAACACTTTGCTGACTATTGTTCATATTGAGTCGTCAAGGACGCCAGCTGAATATCACCGCTAATGGAATAAAATTGTTTAATTGTCATATATAGGTAGGTAAGCTAGATATGAGGTCAGCGTTTCTTAAGACTGAAAGCTGACTACTCTGAAAAGAAAGGCCGAAACACACTTAAAGGTCACCGTCTGTTTTAAAGTAGGTACAGACATATGTCTATTTTATGTCATTTAAAATATTAGATTATGTCTGGATTTACTTGTTTCTATAGATAGAAGTAAAAGATAGCATAAGAACTATTACCGAATCATACAAGACTGAAAGTGAAGACCATAGATGCTTGTAGTAAATTTGCTTCTGAACTGTCTAGTATCTATTTGTAATATCAAAATAACAGCTTTTTACTAAATGCATAATTATGAAAGTATAATTTATATGGTAGTTATACTCGTAAAAAATACTATTTAAAAAAAGATTGTTTATTTGTCTGTCTGTTTGTTCCTTCTAATCTTCGAAACGACTGGACTGATTTTGACGGAACTCTCACTGGCAGATAGCTGATATAAGGAGTAAATTAAGCTACTTTTATTTTAGAAAAAGAAAGAATATCAAAAGGTATAACGAAGTTGCGTGCACAAATAGTCTCAAATATTATTATGATGATGATGATTGAAATTACTCGGTCAAAAGTCTAATCCATTTCACCACATCCCTAACAATTCATCAAGCACACAGCTCATTCACATGCCATCTAGCTATACCCCATCTCGACCAGTGCGAACAATCTCTCACTGAAGACACATCTCCTACCGTCATTCAGCGTTATTATTATACCTATTCAAACGCCATTTCTCTTTAAAATACGATCAAAAATTTATACATGGCGGCCTTAAGGATACACTAAGGGTATCGTGACGGGGTTACAAGCAAAAAAAAAACTATAAAATAAAAAAGATATATCGTAGCGCCGTTTCTCGTTATTATTTCGGAAAACAATAGCGCCTCGGCTGTCACGTGAAGCGCGGCCCATGCAAATAATCATAAATAAATAAATAAAAATAAATATGAGTCGAAAGGACGATGTCTTATTTTAGGGCCGGGTTCGCTAGCCAAGATGTACGGTTGCTGGATGTGGCACGGTATTATTGGAATTAAATAGGTATACTTAGATACCAGGCTGCAGCGGTGGCCCTGTGGTAACGGTCGCGACATACGAGTTGTAGGTCGTGGGTTCGAACCCAGACAGAAGCGTACACGAAGTAAAGGTTTCCTCCTTCACCGCTTTGAAACCAGCGGGTCTCAAAACCGTGAAGGAGGTATCCGACATGTCCTAGAACCAAAAAATGAAAGATATGTAACATCTACCAACCCGAACTGGGCCCGCGTGGTGGCGGTCCACTCTCTCTCACAGAGAGGAGGCTGTGTCCCAGCAGTGGGGACGTTACAGGCTGAATATGATTGAGACAATCTACATCATATTAGTATACTTAACATCTGTTGGAAGAGTAACAAGCTTCCTCCCGTTGGAAGAGTAACAGTGTCTTATTAGACGATTCTCTTAGGAGATGACACATGGACTTGTTGACTTGGGAATTTCGGGCAATTTATTGGTTTGCGCTCGCCTCACGTAAAACTAATGAATTAATTAATACGCCGGGTAACTTTAAAGTGGTTAGGAATGCAAGATTGTTTATTTGAAACATGGACCGGGATATTTAGGCAAATACGATGGATATCAGACCCAGTAGTCTTTTAGAGACCGCGTGTCTAATGGGGTTAAATTTAATTAGTGTCAAATTATCTATGCTTAGCCTTTACCCAAACACGTATATTGGTAAAGGCTTCCAAGTCTTAACCATCGCTGTGTACCATTATTTAACTCGACTACCATTCAGATTTATTAGTCTAAAGGTGAAAATCTCTAAAAGAAATTGAGTTTTCTTCTCGATCTCTTAGTGAGAATGCTAAAACGAAGGAATAAGATAAATAATGCGGAAAAGAGTTTTTTTTTAAGCTTAGGCTGTAGCGGTGAATTTTAAAGAAAAAAATATATATTACATCCTCATAATTGAGACAACAACTTTGTAATGAAAAGGTGTCAACGAATCGCCAATCCTATGTATTTGTGTTGAAGACGTCTGTGGGCACCTATTTACAAGTGAGCTGTCTCCATTTTTGTCAACCAATAACTTTGGTACATAAGTACATCTAGTTATTTAATACATCTAGTAAGCCAACATCTCGGTCAGCAACGAGTTCGAAGTTGTCCAAACAAGGGAGACTGTCTCCCGAGCGCCATCTTGAGCCGAAACAAATGTCGTCGTAATGAAAATAAAGTCATGCTGTACAAACTGCGAGTATTAACATTGTATTTATGCTATTTACTGGCGATATCGGTGATTCGTTTGCTGGTGATCGATTTTATGTTCCATTTCTTTTGTTTTTTTTTTAATCACGCTCTAGAACAGCGTGTCGGTGGTCGCAATCGCTACTGCTAAGCATGAGGTCCTGTGTTCGATTCCCGGGTCGGGAAAAGTGGTGGTTGGAGTTTCTCCATCTGGAATTTCTGAGTAGCAGCCCGGAGTATGGATTTGTTCCCGATTGATAGAAATAGGCTCACTTACATGGAACTTAAACATAGCTGTTGAAATGTGGTGGTTGAAACTACAAAAATGGCTTATTGGTAAATGGCTTATAGTGCGAAAGAATTTATTGATAAAAAAGTAACAGATACATATGGTTACTGATTTTCTCTAATTATCTACTTTTTGTAAATACCTACCTATTATTGTGAAGAATTCACTAAAGTTATTAGACATGTTAGAATAATAGTTTTAACAAAATAATGTATTCTTTTAATTATTCACATGTAACGTGTTTAAAATTTGTATGCCAGTTTTTGACGAAACATGTACGATAGTAATTCTATTTATATGACCATATGAGCGTTGACAACGTACGGCATTTCATACAAACTTTCAAGTCCTTGTTCTTCGAAAGGCATGAACCGATTTTAATAAAACTTTATACGCATAAGCAGGAAACATAGGTCTAAAAAGTTAGTTAAGAAATTTTTCGAAATGTCTTATTTAAAAAAAGATAATTGGAAATCTCTTTTTCTATGGAAAATTTAAAATCGGTCTAATTTACATGTAAGTAACACTATTTTTCGAAAATGTTCTCAATTAACTTTTTAGACCTATATATCCTGCGTAGGAAGTTTAATTAAAATCGGTTCATGCATTTCGAAAAACAAGGACTTGAATGTTTGTATGAAATGCCTTACGTTGTCAACGCTCTTAATGTACCATGTTTAAAGCAAATAAATATTCTATTCTATTCTAAACGGTGACTAAAGTTGCATCGCGCCATTGTCGATACCGTAGCCTACTAATACATGGTTGTAATATTATTGTCTGATACTCTGACGAAAAGCAGCAGTAGGCAGGTAGAGTAAAGTAGACAGGTATGTCAAGAGTGACTGGAGAGGTTTTCTTTTCAAAGCAGATACGTTACCATCCCTGAGACAGAATTGAAATGTCTCATGTGCCTGTACGACATAAATTCGCAAAGAACTACAATAACATTTACCTCCAAACAAAGATTAGAACAGAAACCCTCGGGACACGCAGATCTTACACAGATGTTTTCAACAAGCCAGGAGACTTAATCAACTTCTGGAGGGAGGTCGGCTGGTTGGCATAACCACCGACGGCCGCCATGGTCCACGCACAATGGTCCACCTGAAGGAGTTAGTGTGAAAACCAAACCCGTAACATAGAACCAACAAACAAATTAAAGAAAATCTATTCATTTCCCCCCTACAAACATAAACGGGGTGGTGTTTGTAAAAGGCAAAAAAAACAAATGTACATACATCACAAGTTATACATACATAAGCTATAAATTGGCCCAATCCATGGGTTTTATTATGTGAGCAAAAATAGCAGAACGAATGCCAGAGTGGGCGGCGCAGGAAATCCATTACCCACCGTACTACCATTCCCAGCTTTACTGAAGGGATGCTGTAAGCCATGTCGATAATCGACGGATATTATTTTCGTTTAATAGGAGCAGTGGTGGACAATTGGTAATATATTGTACCCACTGCTGGGACACAGGCCCCCTCTCTTCGAGAGGGAGTGGGCTATAATCATCCACGCGGGCCCAGTGCGGGTTGGGAGATGTCACATGTCTTCGAACTTTTGGTTCTAGTACATGCCGGATTCCTTACGATAATTTCCTTCACCGTTTTGAGAGCAGTGGTGATGAAATTATTTACACAAAGTGCCTGCCGGGGTTCGAACCCACGACCTAAAACTGATAAGTCGGGGCTGCTACTACTGGGTTACAACTGCTCTCAGTAGGTAGGTTAGTACTTTACTAAACAAATCTCAGTAGCTGAACAATTAAGAAAAGTACAGCTTTATAAGCACGTGCACGTGGTAAGGGTAACCCTTTTTTTGTTGCCATTACCTACAAACAGAGTGAATTTGCGACAAAGCTGAATATGAGCTTTCATCGGTTGTAAAAATGAACTAATGTAAGATTCATTATATTCATTCCCCATTAAGCATAAGGTGTGGTTCCGTAGTATTTAATTCCTTTCAATTAAAATCTGCCAAACTATCGACAAAATCCGAGCACATCACTAAAAAAACATATTAGAGTGCACGTAGTCACATTTTCTAATCTATATTCAAATTGGCGCACGCCGCGCCTCGGCGCCATTGTGAAAATACGAATATTTTTCCAATTTCGCCCGGAAAACTCGCGCCACTGCCATTTTTACATACCTACCAACTTCCCACTTCACACTACACCACAAATCTAAGCTTTATTCCTACGTCATAAGGTGTTAAATCTCAAGATTGATGGTAAATGTAACTTTGTCGAATATAGACGTGAAAATGTATGAGCGCAAACTTTTACTGCCGTCTCTTTCTAGCTTTGTGTGACGTTTTATTTGGCTGCACAGTGGTGCTTATGTTGTTTGCATATTTAGGTAGAAAGCTGTTGGCTGGATATTGGGTCACTATACCTAAAGAGGTGGGTATACCTAATGTAATAGGTTTGAAGATAAACGTTCAGTATTGCGCCATGTGTATTGTAGCCTTGAAGGTATAGTACCTATTGTGCTTTACATGTCGGCAAAGTTCATGCATTACATTCGAGGAGATGGCTGATAGAGTAAAGCTGTGTGTGACTGAATGATGGCCAAGTTTAGTCCAAAGAAACCAGGGGGTCTACTCCGAAGTGCAAAGTGCGAATGTTCGGATCGGACCGACACATGGCCGAACCGAATATTATTGAAAAATGCGAAAAGAGTGGGAATCGGCTCAGTTGGGTCGGGACCATAGTCAATATTCGAAAGAGTGTAGGAGTGTAGGATCGGGACCGACCGACCAAATAGTAACTTCGTAGCAGGAAACGGCCGAACATTCGGCCGATACTACTTCGGAGTCGACCCCCAGGGCCGTCCAAAAGCGCGCTGGGTTTACGATATAGTGATAGTCGCAGCAATCACCTGGATGAGAGACGCACGGAACCGGGAAGTCTGACAGAAGAAAGGGGAGGACTATACCCAGCGGTGGGTGATTCCGGGCTGAAATGATGATGATTTTGGAGGTATGAGGAGCAGGGTGTAAAGTTCACTCATCCTCCATAGAAAAGGGAGGATCCTCCGACCAGACGGGTGTTGTGCTGGCGCGCAACTGC
The DNA here is from genome assembly GCA_949629185.1 of Apamea crenata. Classification (NCBI taxonomy): domain Eukaryota; kingdom Metazoa; phylum Arthropoda; class Insecta; order Lepidoptera; family Noctuidae; genus Apamea; species Apamea crenata. The sequence continues at coordinate 6,237,471 of OX451375.1, forward strand.
CCGACGGTTGATGTCGGGAAGTTGTATGTATGCTAGTTGCGCGGTAAACTCTGCTTGCGAGATGCAGGATTTGCGTGACGTCAGTATGACGCGATGATGATTCTTCTTTATTCTGAATCTATTTCTTGCAATAGTTACTTAGGTGAGTAGGTACTTCTTTTTCTGCGTCGTGTCGATGATTCCATTTATCTGTTATAAATAAACTTCGACCAGAATTCGGCCACTTCGGCAGCGTTATCGTTGACCTCGGAAAAGTCTTCCATAGTGCAGGTGTTATTGCACAGGAGAGCACGACGAGCGGTGGGGCATAGTTTGTGATGTGGCTCTACAGTCGCACTGTGGCTCGTCGGAGTATCCCCATCTGGCTAGGTTGTACCTGCAGTGGCCCACCTGGCATCTTAGTCGTTTAAGGGATTTCCAGGTATCCCATGGTAGTTACGAGTAGTGGGAAGCCATTCGGTAGGTACTGATTTTACGTCTACCGTACCTCAGATCATAGTGCTGGACGAAGGCTTCTCCCTCTCTATAGAAATCTTAAGCTACCTACTTCTTAACTTGAAGAACTCCACCACCACTTCAAAAAGTCTTCGACAAAATAGTGACCTTCTTCAAAAACCATACAAACGTGTCAACCATGTAATGAGCCGTTAAAAGCTTAGTTTTTTGTGTTCCTGTGTTAAAACACTTAAGTACCTAGGCTTGGGTATCCGGTGTGTTAAGTACGTAGATAATGTTGGCTAATCCCTCACTTAAGGAGGGCTGGAGTTCAAACGTGGCTTAGACACCGCGGCGTCATGGTCCCTAATTGTCTTTTTGTAAGTTCCGTCAACGAAGAGACGGGCCCGTCCGAAAGTAGTTCGATACATCGATATGAACCCTTCTCCAGGGGGTTTACTCCGAAGTGCCAAGTGCGAATGTTCGGATCAGACGGACACATGGCCGAACCGAATATTATTGAAAAATGAGAAAAAACGTTTGGATCGGCTCAGTTGGGTCGGGACCATAGTCAATATTCGAAAGAGTGTAGTAGTGTAGGATCGGGACCGACCGAACCAATTAGTAACTTCGTAGCAGGAAACGGTCGAACATTCAGCCGATACAACTTCGGAGTAGACTCCCTGGTTATTTAACTTTGTCGGACGGGCAAAAGCATATCGGGAGTAAGGACAACAACTGTCAAACCGTGTTGTCATACATTGTTAGTTCAGACTCCTAGTAATTTTATGTCCGTAGGTGATACGGAGTAGGAAACGTGTTTCTTTTTAAGAAAACTTCTTCTCTTTTCTATACCTGTTCAGAATTTGCTTACCTTAAAAAACTCTGTCCTAGATTTTTTTGCAAGCCATAGCAGACTTTATCTGATTAAAAAAAAAATTATGATTATTATTTAATTCTGACTTTACATGATTTGTAAACCTCAATCGATCGATTCATACACGATTGTTACACATTGACTACCGCATAACAACCTAAAAAAAAAACAACTCAATATTTTTTTTTACAAAAGATCGTATTTACAAAGAAAACAAGAAAACTTACAGGTAATCTACGTAGATCCCACAGATGGTGAACGTCGGCATTCATTGTACTACATACGGCCACAAACGTGAGGGTACATACAATATTACTCATTACTACTTATTACTTACCTCTCTCCAACTAATTTGCACTTCACTCAAATCTTATAGACAGCCACTGTTTGTTTACGAGTCGTAAATACCTTCCCGCTATCAAAACACTCGGATAATGTTGAGACAACCATACAATCATTAGGTGAAGAGGTTTAGATGTCTGAGAGAATCACCTTATTTAAGGGCCCGTTCACACAGTTTTAGTGTGTAAGGCTAAGTAATAACAGCCGCACGGGTCAATCAATCAGGTTAAGCTACGCTTGCCGTGGTTGGTCTGTGGATGGGTGACCATCTTTACATACCAAGACCTCTCCGTGTCTCGGAAAGCACGTTAAGCCGTAGGTCCCATCTGTCATTCGTGGATCGTTGAAAGTCGTTACGGGTAGTCAGTAGCCCGAAAGTCTGACAACCAGTCTTACCAAGGGGTATCGTATTACCCAGTAACTGGGTTGTGGAAGTCAGATAGGCAGTCGCTCCATGTGAAATACTGGTATTCAGCTGCATCCGGTTAGACTGGAAGCTGACCTCAAAATAGTTGGGAAAAGGCTAGGCACATGGTGATATCACCAATAAGGTCAGTATAATTATGTCCCTCTAGGGGTCTGCATGACAATTCAAGGTAAGTTTTCTAAAAATAGAAAAGTAAATTCATAAAATTGTATTAACGACTAATAACTTAGGTCCATTTTCCTATCTCCCTAACGTGTGAACGTAATCCTAGCCATTGTTCCCATGGGCCATAATGCAGTAATCCCGACAAACACTGCGCCTCTTAACTTTGTAGCTTGTGTCAATATTGAATGAAGATAATTTTTTACTGCAACTGTTTCCTGGCGCTATAGTGAAGCTACTTTAGGAAGAGCTTGTGGGGATATAATATTGTTTTTTTTTTTATATTGTATTTTCTCTTTTTTTAATGGGCCTATTCATGACGTCTATCACGCCTGGTGGAAAGCGATGGATGAGTTCTACGATGGAATGAGCGTTTTTTTTAAGACACAGTGTTTTAAATCGAGATGTAGGTATGTTTAGTAATCTGCTATTGCTTAAAATAATAACTTCCTGATTATCCAACATTGAGCTTGATTGTAACACAAGTAAAGTAAACTTAATCTAGATGATGACAATCTGTTATTTATCTTTTCCTTGTTGGAAAAGTATTTTTAATTTCCGTCAAATCATTTATTTCAAATAGCTACGTAAAAGGGACATTTGACGTCAAAATTCACAAAAAATAGAATAGATTCTCGTCGCCCCTTCCAAAAGGTAGTTTCGTATGGAGAAGAATGTGCAAGAAACTTCACCGTCACTCTTTTAAACATCGATATCGGAAGATGTTGTGCCTGATATATCAATCGGCCCAGCAGCTGATTCAACCAATTAGTGAGCTAAGATGAAAAACTCATTTCAAAGCTGAACCCTAAAAACTTTCATTTTGATACCTCCATTTAATGTGACGACACGATTGTCCAATAATACCCGAAACGATATTATGTACAATTATTTTAACGCATGCGTCTTTTAACTACCGAAATAAAACGCCAAAAAAGTATCTATAATGAAAGAGTTTATAAAGCTGTTTTCATTTTATTGTCTTCCATAAAGGAATTAACGAAGTAATTAAAGCTGAGTGTGTCAACAGTGTTGTGGGTGACGTGTTCGTACACTATGCGCAGGAGTGAATTTGCGTGCGCTTAGCGCCACAGAGCCTTTTATCTCGCCGACAACATGTTACTAAGAATTATGTGTCAATTTATTATTAAAAGTAAATACATAACATAACGTTAATATATTAATTGAAAATCTTTTCCCGTAACAATAATATATAGCCTTTTAAACGTGCGTTGGATTATGGGTTTTATTCCGGGAAAAACGTTAGTTATCTACTGGGAAATTCTCAGTAGAAACCCGGACTTTGGAATTTTATCTGAAAAAAATTTAATTTAATTAATAAAGACACAGTTCTTGTATAAAATTAAATTTCATTCGAAAACATCCATCGGTTTCGTGCTAAACTTCAACTATATCCGACGGCCCTGGTTACTTATCTCCTTTGGTGACCGTACATAACATAACATCACGCCATGTTTCATGTACTATAGGTACACACCAGAGGTGTACCTATAGTAAGTACATCCACATTTCACCAGTTATGTTTAAGTCCCATGTAACCCCTATTACAAGGGACTGTGGACGGTTGTCACATAGCAATGGTTTTCAGTTTGACAGTTAAACAACATTCATTGCGTTATCATCCTTCAAAATGATTCAGTGTGATTGAAAGGGATTTGTGGCTAAGTAATAACAGCCGCACGGGTCGATCGATCAGGTTAAGCTACGCTTGCCGCGGTTGGCCCGTGGATGGGTGACCATCTTTACATGCCAAGACCCCTCAAGAGACAGCCGGGACCAACGCGGTCCTGGCAGGCATTCGTGGATCTTTGATAGTCGTTACGGGCCTTCAGAAGCCCGAAAATCTGACAACCAGTCTTACCAAGGGGTATTACCCAGTAACTGGGTTGTGGAGGTCGGATAGGCAGTCGCTCCATTCAAAATACTGATATTCAGCTGTATCTGGTTAGAGCGGAAGCCGACCCCAACATAGTTGGGAAAAGGCTAGGCAGATGATGGAGTGTGATTGAATGTGTTACTCAATTAGAGGGCTGCTCAAGGTCAAAATGATACCACTGACGTGCTTACTGTACCTATTATTTTAAACCAAACCAACCCTGGATTCACTTAAGCAAAACACGAAACATTAAACGCACTTACAAAAACACCCTCCTCCACAAAAAAAAAGCGCCACATCGTCCCATCGGCAAGTTTTTACAAAAGCGCCACTTCACGTAAGCGCCACTTCAAAATCTGTAATTCAAAACTGTCAGTCGGCGGCTTCGCTCAATCATCTCGGCTTTCATTTTGCCGAAAGATGAACTAATATTTGAACACCTTGGACCGCCTGAGTGATACAGATTTGCAATGTTTGATCGGTTTCTGTTTGTTTTTTGATTTAGAAATGATTGGCGAATGTAATTTGATAATCTTTTGTGGATTATTAGGGGTGGCAATAGTTAGTAGAATGTAAAAAAATAACTGGAACAGTTAAAACGTAAATAAAACAATAGATGACACATTTAAATCCCTTACCTAATCCATTCACTTTTCGGTAGCGCTTTGTTTGATTCAATATTTACTAATTTGGGCTAAAACAGTAATTTTTTTTTTTTTTATTCGCATCAAACAGTCATATACAAACAATATAATTTTAAAGACAATTGGTTTCTTACAACAGACCTATAGTGATATCGAACTTCAGTCCTGTGGGCCAACCTCAGCGGAGACTAGCCGCGAGAAATATGATGGTACTCAAGTATGTGCGCAGACACAGGTGCACTCTCTCTTCACTCACTCTTAGTCCTAGAAAACTGCAATAGAACAGTAGGTAATATGAAAATGAAAAGTTTTGATTTTCCGGTGATTAGCGATATTGTCTTAAATAAATTGGCTCTTTAGTCTACTGAGGCCGCTTAAACTTATCCCTCAGGATGAGTTGACCTAATTAATGTTTTGAATCGGGCAACTGATCCCACTAATACAAGTACAGACATATATATTCTTCAAAAAAAAAAAAGGAATAAATACTTCCATTTTTTTCAAGAAGAAGCACCGCTCTGTGACCATAATTTTATCATAAGGTTTTACTTATCCTGCGCATATGCGCTACTATCACGAAAGCTTAAGAAAATATATCAGGAATAAGTATCGGTCCGTCAAAAAAAAGAGAGCGATACGTATAGGTAAAATACTTGTATTTCCCACACTTAGTTACCGTTATGTTTGCAATGTATTAATGTGTTTAATTGTTTTAAAACTACGACAAAGTAGGGCTGCTTATGGGCTCAGCTGTCACCAGAATACAGAGTAGGATACAGGTAGAGAAATCAGTTTTATATTTGGGGAATATCTATAGATTTTACCTAACAAAATAAAATGTAAGTATGTACAAAGAAGTAGTAGTACCTTTTTATTTGTTTTGTAAGTAGGTAACAAACAGACATACAGATAAACTGACAATGAAAAATTGTGTCTATTGGAATGGGTATTAGACGTTGCCGGTTGCCCTAAAGTCCACCACAACTAAGTACTAGCACTATTTTGTTTTTTAATATTTATTTATATAAGGGATTTTTGTACGCATATGCGACGATGTCAATATGTCAATCCCATCGTGCTGCAAGTAACAACTCACTCCTAAACTAAATAAACAAATCTTAGTCACATAAAACTTAACTTAATCTAATTTATTATCTCATAAATAAGTATAAAATATTTTTGCTGCTTCAGAAGTAAACTTAGCTAAAAATAGCATGGAACATTCCAACATCCATTTCCAACAATTTCAACGAGTTGAGAAGTGCGTTTCTTTTGTTAGTATATCGGCCACATTCCACCAACACATCAGCTGTGCATCTTCTATTTTACCACACACCTAACAGTTAGTGAAGGTACAATTTTCTCATGAGAAAAGCTAAGTTGTATATATAAAGCAATGTTTATTTATGTTTTTATTGTAATGGCTTTAAATTAATTGTTTCTCATTATTATGACTGTACCTAGTTTTTCACACCCCTTTTCATAGTCCAGAGGCAGGCAGCCTTCACACTACTCTGTACCCATAATATCAGATTCCCATCAATCAGTGAGTCCTAGAGGCTTAATCGTCCCTCAAACATTAGCTCGGGGCTATAAAATGCTCGCTTGGCACCCGTGGGGAACCCAAGGCTTTCTCTCACACCCCCAATAGGAAGCCATCTTGTTTTTATGTCACTTTTAAATACAGAACAATTATTGTTTGACGTTAGTAAAAGTATCGGGTTTTGAGATTACTGAAGGGCAGGATTTTGTTTTACAGTTCTGTTAGAGGTATATAGGTGTAAATCTATGTTACTGTAAGTTAATGTTTTCGGTAATATTTGTGCTTTCTTTGTTTACCATTTTGTGTGTTAACTGCAGTGTTTTTTTTAAAGCATATAGGTACCTAATCTCTATTACAAGTAAGTAAGTAAGAATGGCTCTTTTTAATGTGAGTGTACTATAGCTAGGTACAGCTGGCTCTGCCTAACCCTTCGTGGCTTACAGGTGTGATGTTATGTTATGCTCTTTTTAAATTGTTTATAAAATACAGGATGGCAGGTACAAGATTTAATTCCATATTTCAGAGTTGATCCCTTGGTAAGTACATGTTGATCATTTTCATTAGTAATACACTAATTTAAAGTACGTAAGTAGGTTAGTGAGTGTGTTGGTTTCCCTTTGTTTACCGGCCATCCTGTATGAGAAATCTACCCTTGCTTAATAGAGGTGGAGTTAAGTACGAGCTTAGTTTTCAGACATTTCATTTATGTCAGTTTTAGAACGTAAACTTCTAAATCAAGTATTTACCCAACTTTAAATTGTAATATTCTTTTTCAAATATACACACATTTCCTATCGTTAGAGCCGACACGGTCATTGGGCTGTAAAGATAGCCTGCAAGCTGCAAGCTGTAGGCTTCTCTATTCATAGACCTCGGCTAGGCTTGTAAGATGAACCTTTTGTTCTTGTACAGCTTGCCCGATGCCTTTCAGATTGCCTTTAAAATAGTAACTGACATAGTATCAACTAAAGACATTATATAGGTAGTACTTTCTTAAGGTCTGATTTTTCCAATGCCAGAAATCTTTATCCGAGGAATAATTTTGAATTTTTTTTTAGCTGTTCCATACTAATTCTATTAAATGTTAATTTTGTTCTATGGATAAATAATAACATCTGGCGATGGCAAAATCAGCCCTAAGTCAGACATTCATCGATTTTTGGAAAGTAACCGTCAAAAATGCTGATATGGTTAAAAAAAAAAAAACTTTTATATACTTGTTTCCATTTACAAACACCAAACTCATATTAATATCACAGATACCGACAGATAGGCCAATCTGGAAATATCTGTAGGTATCTTAAAATTCAAGAAGGCGTTTACATTTTGACGGCATTTCTAATATTCTACCCTTAGACGATATCTTTTATAATATATATTTTTTTTTGTCTATGGTTCCCTGGTGGTAAGAACTGGTCCTTAGCAGTTTTGAACAGAGAGAAGTCGAAAGAGTATGGAGTCCTTTGCCCTGCAATGGGACATCACAGGCCAGTAATAACAAGGTTCCCTAAAAAATATTGACTTTAATGATGTCAAATTCACTTAAAAATCCAAACACACCTGACAGATGTCACCACATACCTCACAAGTACCTATCGACACAAACAAGGAAGGGAACGCCAACCGAACAGCAGTTACAAACACCCCTAACTATTTATGTGCGCGATAATGTTGTAAACTGCATGTTTACGTTTGTGAATGTGTTTACAAAATTCTGAGGAGGGGGGCGTCAACCGGAAGTGGCGGAAGTGACGGGCAGTGTATCATACAGGGGCGTAAGGTGTTACACTCGCTGTCATGACGAGCGCGTGTTAAGTTATGAGGCCTTGGTGTCGTAATGTATTGTTAGTAAGTTGTGGTTGGAATTTCTTTTGTTTATTTTATCTATTATTATATTATATGAAGGTACCTAGTACTTTGTAGTGTTTAATAGGTGATTAGATGCTCTTACTGAAAAAAAAACTGTCCGAGGAACGTGAATGCTACACCATATATATTTTGCTAAGTAACCTCTATTTTCTGTTTTGTATAATAGCGGAGTAATCGCTTAACACACTATCAGTGGTTTTTATGTTGACATTTCAACAACATTCATTGCGTTATTTACGTTGTTGAGAAGACCATTTTTTCCAACGTACCTATAAAGCAACATCAATTAGCAATATCCTTCAAAATGATTCAGATTATGATTGATAGTGTGTTATGCAATTTTGGTGCTGATTACATTAAAATATTGATTATTCTGTATGAATAATAACCTCAAAATGTTTTCTAACTTTGAAATAAAGTCCGTCGGCATCGATTTTTATTTTGACTAGTGCCTTGTTATTTTTTATCTTTAATCCTTTTATCCTATGTATATCTATAAATAATTGGTGAATATTATGATAAAATAGTAATAAGATGAACCTTAACTATACCTACTTACAATCTCAGTAAAAAAAAAGCCACAGAACTCACCAAAAAGCCTTTGATACACTCGGCAATATAATCAAATTTTATTCACCTCATATAGACGAGTTTTATCATCGCCGCTATCACAATAAGCTATAGATTTCTCATTTTATCCTACAAAATACACTGAAAGGTACTAAATGTGCTCCGGCGCATATATACGGCGATATTATTCTGATCAGAAGCGATTCTGAATGAGGTTGAATGTTTTTTCTTCAACTTCTAAATGCCAATTGTATTTTCTGTGTGTTTATGAAAATGTGTGTTGGAGATATTGTGCTTTTGTTGTGATTCTGTTAGATATACATCTCTATGTTGAAGTTACAAACTCCTTAATTGATGAGGTAGAGATGTTGCATTTAGCACTTATCTTTTAACACGTTTTTACGAGGTCTCGGTGTATCCTACTTCGTAAGCTACAATCCTAATTTAAAATTTTGGATAGGTACTTTGAATCGTGAAAAGTAAAACAGCTTTTTCAGGAGCCTTGTTAGAATCTCATTTTAACCAGATTTGACTGATATTTTGACACTAGTTCGCTACCAAATTACTTGGAAATGCCAGTATCTAAAACGCTGTGTTGAAGTAGTTGATAGGTTTAGCATGAAATAAAAGGCCTAAGCACGCTTGCTGTTTTAAAAATCAACTTAAAAACATTCCTATGTTATCATCATCTGCTTAACTTTTTTCCAACTATGTTGAGGTCGGCTTCCAGTCTAACCGGATGCAGCTGAATACCACTATTTTACATGGAGCTGCCTATCTATCTCGACAACCCAGTTACTGGTATCCCTATGTTATAACGTACTCAATTCAGTGATAAACAAAATTATTAACCGTGCACATTAACATAATGTTTGTCAGTCAGGCTCAATGTAATGTGTCCCCAGCTTTAGTGATATCGCTTGATGGCTATCACATTATACTGCGTTTTTCATGATAGCTTTTATTTGTTTGCTATTTTAGAGACTATTTTTCTTTAGGAATTCATCTGGCGAAGCGATGCAATGGTGCAATCTTTGTTTTTGTGGGATAATTTTATTTACTTAATCATATTACCAATATTGACAAATATTGGTAATATTACCAATATTGACAAATATTGGTAATATGATTAAGTAAATAAAATTATCCCACTATTACAATAGATAGATAGACAAATGCGTGCACTGACTGCATATGTCCACTAAAATCTGTGTGGTTCTTTCCTCAAAAGGTGATTTCAGACACTAATCTACACTGTCCTCAAATGTCATGATCTTACCAAGATTATGGGCTATGAAAGAGACCTCTGAGTTAGTTTTGGTGTTTCTTCTCAGAGTAGTTGGATAGGAAATACAAACCTCATCAAATTTTTAAAATATGATTGACTTTTAAAAGTGTTTATACAAATCTACTTACAAAAATAAAATCATTTATCTTATAGTAAATCGACTGAACCAATTTTAAACAATGATCAATTCAATATTGAAGTTGAAATTCAATAAACCTTACAAAGTTAACTGCATTAGTAACTTGTGTAACTAAGAGAGAAAAATTCTCCCGTCAGTCTTTTTTTTATATTAGAAGAAAAATCATTTTTGATTAACACGATATAATCTAAAACAGACCTATTAAGAATAAAAACTTAATAAACTATAAAAACCACACCAATTCCATCCACCTCGTCCCCCAAAAAGCTTCTAGCGTCAAATAATACAAAATAAAAAATCAACAAAGAACTCTCTGGTACAATGCAAATGGTTCTAACGGTTTATTAGAAAACCGTTCTTTTGTCGCCACTCGACTCAATTCAATTCTTGAGAATAGACCCCTTCGCAATAAAATCTTATGCCTACGTTTGATATGCAAAATTCTTTGAACGCGGGAGCGGATTCTGGTTAACGTGTTAATTAAAATGTAGTAAACGAATAGACTAGGTTTGTAGAAGCCAAGTAATGACGCTTTCAGGAAAATTCCATTGTTATAGTATTATTACACATACGTAAACTCACGCCTTCTTCCAATGGAGGTAGGCAGAAACCACAGAACGCCAGCAGCTGCGATCCTTCCTTGTGCTTCGTTATGACATACATCAGTAGGCCAATGCTCGTAATTTAAAATGTTCAAAATCTAGTCGCAGTCTCATCTCGGCGACAAACAAATGTCGAAAACCTGTCAAAATGTAGGGAAATTAGAGGTATTTTTGACAGATTGAGACTGAGATCAGATTGTGAACGTTCTTTTATTTACGAGAATTGCCCCTCCACGCCGCGGCCGGTTGTGAGTACTACGCACCTAACCTTTCTGAAGAGCATCACCAATAAGGTCACTACATGTCCTTCAGGTGATCTGCTGTCTGGTTCGAGGTGACGCGAGAAAAGAGTTCTTGGACAGCATAGGCAAACAAAAAAAAAAAAAATAGCACCTTTATGTGAGCTTTAATTCATCATCAGCCTACAGCACTCCACTGCTGGACATAGGCCTCTCCTATTGCACGCCATACAACTCGATTTTCGGCAACTCTCATCCAGCTGCTACCAGCCATCCTACGAAGATCGTCACTCCACCTAGCCTGAGGGCGTCCCACCTTAAGTTCTTGAGCTTTCATTAATCATGTTTATTTAAAGTTTAAACTAACAATAATCCAATGAGAATGTAGTCTAAAGCTGTATTTACTTTTTCTGGAGGATTATGTAACTCTTCCTATTCTTGCGACAACTTCCCAGCGAATTTCCCTACGAATTTCCCCGACTACAGAATAAGCGTACCCAATAACATAGCGAATAAAAAGAGTTGATTTTCGATTTGGATACAGAGCGGGCGCCGGGTGGCAATTCCGTAGATCTCGCTGATACACGCTCGCATGGGAAATCACTAGTGCTCGCGAATGCAAATTTAACGCAACGCCGAAATCGGTGTTGAGAATAGGTACCTATTCGTTGATGTTCGTAGGACGAGATTGATTTTCGAAGGGAAGAAAGGAAATCACTCTGTGATTAAAGTGTCCTAAGTGAGAGTATGGTGAAAACCTAGATTTGTAGGTAATAGTTTAACACTATGTAAACGTATGGTTTTATATGGTTATGGTTTATGTCGTCTTAATTTGATTGCCTTGGTCTGGTGGTCGCAACCGCTACTGCTGAGTGTGAGGTCCTGCGTTCGACTCTCGGGTCGGGCAAAGTGTTATTGGGTTTTTCCGTCAGGAATTTCTCAGTAGCAGTCCGGAGTCAGGATTTGTGCACGGTTAATAGCAATAAGCTCGCAGTCCCATGTTATAGAGCAATATGGGACTTAAACATACCTAGCGAGACTGTTGTCTACTACAGATAGCTACACCTCTGCCTAACTGAGGATTTCAGGCGTGATGTTATGTTATGTTATAATTTGATTCTTAATATTATACAAACAGGTTTTAAATTGGAAGACCCTACATGGTTAGTAAATTAAAGCCGTTTTATTTTTTCCATTTTAATTAATTCTTATTTAGTGCATTTCCCATAATTAACCCAAAGTGTGAATTAATTAATATACATTAAAGAAATATCTGCTGTTATAACTCAAACGAGAAACACGAACCGTTCGTATTAGTCACAATTATAAACAAAAAAATATGCAAAACGCCAGAATTTTCTTTGAAAGAACAATAAAAGTAAAAAAAAAACGTATATAATTAAGTCGTGATAATAACAAACACAATTAATTAACAGAACAATTAAAGTCGAATTTTAATGTTTAACCTGGACACAAAGTTTTAACTGAAAAGTTAAAAAAAAAGTATTATTACGAAAAATGACTTAATTCACCGCACGGCCGCCTTAATTAAGAAATTAAGATAAGGCTGGGTACACAAATAAAGCATTTTGTAATCTACTCCGGAAGTGACTCGGAAGCTATCCGAAACGGACGCCGAGCTTAAATTTGTGTGCATAATAAAAGCCTTAAATCGAGAACTCGGGCCCCTACCTTTTGTTTCTAATGATTTCTAATCGATTGTGGGCGGACTATCAAGTTCACTTCATGTGCGTACATAATCAGCCTTTAATGTTACCGCTGCTGGGACACAGGAATCCTCTATTCGAGGCTGTAATAATAATAATAATAATAATATCCCTGGACATTTTACACAGCACCATTTGTCCCAAGCTAAGCAACCTAATGCTTGTGTTATGGTAACAAGATGGCTGATAAACTACTTATATACAATTTTTTTTTGTAAATACATACATATTATAGATAGAAAAACACCCAGACTCGGAACAAATACATGTAGGTCATACAAATATTTGTTCCGTGCGGGAATCGAACCCGTGACACGCAGCGCAGCAGTCAATCGCTTAACCACTGCGCCAACCGTGCCGTCATCCACCACGTGGGCCCATTGCGGGTTGGTAGATGTCACATGTCTTCGAATTTTTGGTTCTAGGACAACTACATGTGCGATTTAATTAAAATATATACATAGGTAGGTACTTTAGTAGAGCGGCTCGTGGCTCGTGGTAATAACAGCCGCACAAGTCTATCGATCAGGTTAAGCTACGTTTGCCGCGGTTGGTCAGTGGATGGGTGACCATCTTTACATACCGAGATCCCGTGCCTCGGAAAGCACGTTAAGACGTTGGTCTTGGCTGTCATTCGTGGACCTTTGACAGTGGGGTCATCAGAAGCCGGAAAGTCTGACTGGTTGTCTTAGCAACGGGTATTGAGTTACCCAGTAACTGGACTGTAGAGGTCAGATAGGCAGTCGCTCCACGTAAAATACTGGTATTACGCTGTATCCGGTTAGAATAAAAGCCGACCCCAACATAGTTAGGAAAAGGCTAGGTAGATAATGATAGCTGCCTAAGTAGGTATATCATTCGAATGGGATGTTATCCACATTTCTAGTTACTGGTGTTTAAAAAACTATAATTTATGTCAGGAAGTGAAAGCAACTGATGTTAATTAGTTTTATCGAGATGCTCTTTAAATTAATGGCGAAATGTTACAACGAATTTAAACCAACTGTAAGATCCTTTTCGATTATTTAAACTTTACTTCTTAATTCTTCCATTATGATTACATTATTATTAATTTAAAAGATTCAATTAAAGAAGAAATATCTATCTCGCTTTCGCTATCTCGATCTCGACTCGATAAAAAAAGGATCGAGACGGTACGATTGGTAGGGGCTCCCGTTTCGATACAAAGCGTTCGAGTCGTATACATAAATTTCAATTAAGGGAGGTGTGACAACTCGCTCACGAATTTTATCGCGTATCGGACGCGTTAGAATACATTATCATATAACTTTATTGTTTACCTTGTTATGACAGCCGACAGTCGCCTTTGTCGAGCCGAAATGTATCGATTTATATCTCGATTAAAATAGTAAGGGCTCGATACAAAAGTTACAGACTAAGGTGTTAAAATTTAAATTGGTTCGTGTTTTTCTGACTAAACACCTGTTTTATTTGAATAATTAGATTTGTGAAAGGTTCCAGCTTCGAAGTATTTTACAGGGTCAAATTAAATTAGCACGCGAAACTTCGCAGACGTGATGGGTTTCGATATCAGAACATGATAAAACAATAATTAAATTAATTTGATGAATTTATTTTTGGGGTCAACGACAGCTAGTAGTGCAGTTACTTAAAATATCATTTTAACCATCAGTTTTTTAGGGTTCCGTAGGTAGGAACCTCAAAAGGAAAACCGGAACCCTTAGAAGATCACTTCGTTGTCCGTCTGTCTGTCCGTCTGTAAAGACCCTTTTTCTCAGGAACGCGTGGAGTTATTAAGTTGAAATTATAATAAAATAGTTAGGGCTGCAATCCCATAAAGCAGTAAAAAATATCAAACTTCTAAGTCAACGCAATCGAAAACATACGGTTTTTTTTTGTGTACGCTTCACATACGTAAAGGGTAACACGACAAAATAAAAATAAACTCATTTTCTCAATTACACTACCGCGGTCTTTGACCCCAAGCAAAAGCGCATCAAATAATTTTAATTTTATTGTGTTTAGGCAACGATACCGATAACGTCCGCGGAGTTTCGCTAGCTAATTTAATTTGACCTCGTCTCGTATAACTAATGAACGAAAATAAGCGGAACCTTATTACTTTTAACAATACGTTTATAATCTCGTATTTAATAGTGTTGCCATACGTTTTAGTAATTACCGATAGTGTTGCAACTCATGAAAAGTAATCGGGAATTTTCTTTTAAAATGTAGTAAAACATTCGCTTGGCTTGGTTTTCAATCTAAATGCAATCGTTTTTTCCTAATAAGTTGGTCTCGGAGGAATAATGTTAATGTCGTTAAGAACGGGCCAGTCTTTGTTGTTTAGTAATTAAATGTGAAATGAAAAGGTGTGATCGTAGATTTCAATTTGAATTACATTGGTTATGCTTATAACTACGTAGTTAATGCTGATGTTTGTGACTGAGAAATGAATTTGTTTTTTAATAGCTGCGTTTTGCATCCTATGTGACTCTAAAAGATTTGGGTGGGTAAATTGTAGTACGAAATTACAAGGACCACTAACGACATATTTCTTGCATTTGCATTTTTTATCTAAAGACTGATTTCTCCAACGCCAGATAATTTTATCAGAGGATAATTTTGAATTTTTGACAGTTCTTCCATACAAAATCTGTCAAATGGCAATTTTATTCATAAAATAATAAATTAATTATTTTATTCCACGAACAAAAATTGTCTGTCGATTGGAAATCATCCCTAAATCAATCAATTAATTCTGAACTTTATCAATTCAATTGATGAGAAATCCGAGTTCTTTTGTTTTTTGCTGGAAAATTTTATACTCTTTGTAATAATTGCAGTAGGTACGAACTTACAAACACAACTTGCAGCATTTTTCTTGAATTTACGCATTTTTCATATAAATCTATCAAATAATTCTGAACTTTATCAACTCAATTGATGAGCAGTCTTGTTTTTTGCTAGAAAATGCCATACTCTTTGCAATCATTTTGAATTGTAAGCAACTCAATTGATAAGCAATCAGATTTTTTTTGTTTTTTCCTCAAAAAGTCTCTGTGTCTTTGTGTGAGTGACATTAAAAACCCGTCAATCTCAATATCTATTCCTGAACATGAGTATTTTAGTGACAACTACTATAAGTGTCATACATTTTAACATCACATCTGTAAAGACCTCTTTTTCCCTCCAACAAACGAGTCAGTCATTAACAAACGCTAGTGCAAACTAAATGCTTACAAAATAACATACAAGAGAACGTTTATAACTTCATTACGACAAGCTATTGGCTGGTACAGTCGGTCACACAAGTGTCATTAACGACCGCGTTTGATTTTATTTCGTCCAATTAATGTCTTACCGTGAAATGCTGTAAAACGAGCCAAGTCGTACGACACGCCTTGTACACTGAAATACAGGAGTGTTACAGTATTATCATTGTCTGAAAACCGTTGAAGTTTACTACCTAATTTTATTACAGTTTCATAAACCAAGCCGGCAAGATAAATGGAGACAGTGTTGCTGTATTTTTGGTTAATTTAAAATTTTGCCGTCAGGGCTTATACTGACTTTAAAATAATATTATTTTTTCTATTCCCACAAATAAGTTAAGTTCAGCGAGTCGCCTCGCATGAACTTAATTTATTTGTGGGCGATTCGACAACTTCAGAAATATGTATTAGGCAACTGGCAATTTTAGTTTTTTTTTCGGGAGCAGTGGCGGCCCAAAGAAGTGTGAAGTGAGTTAAGAGTTGCAGATCGTGGGTTCGAACCCAGACAGGCGTTTACATTGTGTTAATAATTTCATCACGGCTTTCAAAACGGTGAAGGTAAACATCGTGAGGAAACCGGCATGCCCTAGAACCAAAAATTCAAAGACGTGACATCTATCAACCCGCACTGGACCCGCGTGGTGGATTACAGCCCATTCCCTCTCGAAGAGAGGGGGGGGCTGTTTCTCAACAGTGGGAACATTATGGGCTGTTTATGTATGGAATATAAAAAATAATGTTACTTATAAGTGA
Organism: Apamea crenata; assembly: GCA_949629185.1. Taxonomy (NCBI): domain Eukaryota; kingdom Metazoa; phylum Arthropoda; class Insecta; order Lepidoptera; family Noctuidae; genus Apamea; species Apamea crenata. Next base: position 6,254,242 of record OX451375.1, read on the forward strand.
CGATTCGCCCGTTTGGGCGAGTAAATTCGTGCGAGTCGACTAATAAGCCGCTGTCGAATAACGTTTAAATGTTTATCTGATTGCAGAATGAAACCTTTAGTTTTTAATAAAGCTTAATAAACAGAAAGCTGGTTCAAAACGTAAAAGTAAGTCTGTAAAGCACTATAATAAATGTCTAAAGTAATTACCTGTTTTCAGTATCAAGGAGAGACTATCTGGATTTTGTAATGTTACTTTACTTTATACTTTTTTTTCCACATAAATGCGATAACATTTTCTTACGAATAAATAATTGTGGCCAGTGATAGCGGTAGTTAAAAGAGTTATTTTGCTAGCTATAATTATTATTATTCTTTTATTTTCAGAAAACCATGCTATGGCCATACATAATAAGACTATACATAATGTTCCTATAATGACACAGGCCTCCTCTCTGTGAGAGAAAGTGGGTCATTATGCACCACGCAGGCCCAGTGCGGGTTGGTAGATGTCACATGTCTTCGAATTTTCGGTTCTAGGACATGCCGGTTTCCTCACGATGTTTTCCGTCACCGTTACTATGCCATAATTCTGATTTATTAAAACAACACTTGTTCATATTTAAATCATGCCAAACCACTTCTGTCCCCGGCTGTAGTTTCTAGTCTTTCTCTTTGTAGTTGCTGAAAGCTTCAGCAGATAGTTAAATCTGTGTTCGCAGACGTCGACTGAAGTCTGCTTTACGAGCTGTACGCTGTACCGACGGTTCTTTGTATTGATATAACAAGCGCTGACTTTGTAGCCATCTTGGAGTGATAGAACAGGAGGCGGCTGGCGACTCTTTGCGTATCGACAAAAATTTCGAGTTTTTTCTTTTATTTATATGAATTTATGAATGTCTATTGTTGAATTATTCGGGAGAACTCTTCAAAATTGTTTTGTTTTATTTTTCGGCATGACCAAACTTATCATATTTTTTTATATTGATTGCATGTCCTGAAATATGGGACGAGCAGGCTCAAGTAATAGAAAATGGTATTCCAGACCGTATTTCGGCCAATCGGCCATGGCGGCCAATCTTATGCCTTCGACGCGGGAGATATTATAGTTCACAAGTGTGCGCGCAGACACAGGTGCACTTCTTAATTTGAGATGGCGCAAGTAAGAATCGTGTGAAAAGAATTTTTGTCCAAATTTGCAGCATCCCACAATTGAGGTAGATATTTCTTAATCTTCCGATACTTGAGTACGGTAAAACCATGCTGAAAATGTAATTAAGTATATAAAATTCTGAACTTTTAGAAAAATACTGCCTTAGTGAAAAGTTTAAGATAATCTGTGCTACACTTGGCTGTAATCCACAAACCCGAGCTGGGTCCGCGTGATGGCTCACAGCCCACACCCTCTCGAAGAGAGCAGAGGTGGCCTATACCCCAGCAGTGGGAACGCTATAGGATCATGATATGCTACTCTTCTATAACTTTATCCTCAGAAATATAGGTACCTACTCAGAATTAATAACTTCTTTGTCCTGAAAATCAGTACTAATTTTGAATGAAACAACAACTGCTGCACATTCTAGTCTGTGCCTTCAGAAACTCATTGTATGTAACTTTGTTGAGTCGACTTTGTGAGTGGGCGGCTTTATGGCCGTGGGCGGGGGCACTCCCGGGTACTCGGAACAGAGTATAGAGATGTATTGGGAATTGGCGCCAATTTCGCTTTGTTGTTTTCTTTTTACTTTACAGGATGGTTAGGGAAGGTTTTTTTCAGGATAAGATGAAATTATGTAAAAGTAATTTATCATTGAAACGTATATTATATCTTTATAATATACGTTTAGATGATTAGCTACTTTTTCAAATCTAATCTTTTCTCTTGAAAATATTAGATTTTTCGTATGTTTGTTTGTAGCGCTTTCACGTTAAAATAGCTAAACTGATTTGTATGAAATTTGGCACATGGGTAGAACATGACCTATGTAGGTTAGGACAAAGGATACTTTTTATCCGGATATTTCCGGAACAAGCGGAACGCTTCAACGGCAGATGCAACTGCAGCCGCCGACGCGTCGATGGCGGTCGACGACGAGTGTCGACGCCTGCCTGCGACGCGTTCCGTTTTCAGTCTAAAAGCTAGTTAGCTGTCTAAGATTAAAATAAATAACTTAAATTCATATTTATCTACTACTTCCTACCTATTATATATGTATAGGCATAAGTATTAATTGCAAACACAAACAAAACGATTTCTCAGATCACAATTCCGTCCCATTTTTCTCACAACTTACAACAATAAAAAATACAAACAACAACAATTTTAACAGCTCACAATATCAATTAAAACTTCCCGAGTCTACAGACCGCGATATTTTTAATTAGACGTAATTAATGTACGTTCTATGTCAATGCAGGACATTAAATGATTCCTAGAAGTGTCAGGTAGGCTTGTGGGCTTGTTCGTAAGATTCTTGTCAGGTTATCATTTTTATAGTATTATTACTTAGAGCGTTGTTGCATTGTATCGGTTGTCCCCTAATTGTGGTGTTTTAAGTTTGCTTTTTAATTAATTACAAGTACTAATCGTTGGGCCAGTGGTAGCCCAGTGGCAACGGCCGCGAGTTATGAGTGCGGTCCCAGGTTCGAATCCTACCGGCTCTTAATTTCGTACAAATTATTTCAACACCACTGCTCTCAAAACCACCACTATGCCTCCCAGTCACAGAGAGCAGGCCTGTTTCCCAGTAGGTAACATTACAAGCTGATTATGCTCTCAAAACGGTGAAGGAAAACATCGTGAGGAAAAATCGGCATGTCCTAGAACAAAAAAAACGAAGACATGTGACATCTACCAACCCGCACTGTGCCCGCATGGCTTACGGCCCACTCCCTCTCACCATGAAGAGCCTGTGTCCCAGCAGTGGGAACATTATAGGCTCATTACGCTTACTTATCGTTAATTACAGACAATAGAGCCTCTGTAGCTATCTGTATTACATCTGTAAGCATGTTAGAATAATCAGCCTTAAAGATGCTTCAGCTTCTAAGTGAACAGCCAGCAGTGCTGCTGAGGAGTCTATTGCGTCACTTCTTCTTCCCAGCTAAAACACTAGGAAGTGGTGAAGAGTGGGCTTTTGGGGACTGTCTCATGTAATTTTAACGTTCGAAAAGTGCCGATTCTCACCCTAGTTTGAACAAATGACTTTTGATTTTAAATGTTCCCGCTTCTGGGACACCGGCCTCCTCTCTGTGAGAGGGATTGGGCTGTAATCCACGCGCGGAGTCAGAAAGGTTCATCACAAAACTGACGAAGCGACGAAAACTGGTAAATACTGGAAACTATCGAGTTAACGCAACTGTCTAATCAGTGAAACTGACGAATAAGTGAAACTGACGAATCAACGAAACTGGCGTATTAAATAAACTGACGACTGAGAGAAACTCACCAGGGAAGTGATACGCGGTCTCATAAAAAGGGGTTTTAAAATAATGTGTATTTTATCTATTTTAAAGAAGGTTACTTATTTACATGATTTTGTAGCCTAATTCACACAAGACTGATGCTTATCTCAGGAAGCTATAACTAATCCAATTAAAGGCTATAAAATCAAACACTACCAAAATCTTTAAAAAATCTTGTTTTAGACTATTAAACTATTGAGCGGTGCTTACAAATTAATTATATGTAAACCTACCTGTCTAATGATTTGCTGTTAATTAAGTATGTACTTCCTCAATCTAAGGCGTAAGTGGATTAGTTTTTTGCATGATTCTACACAGATATATCTTCGTCCGCGGCTTCGCCCGTGTGGTGGTCGGAAATTATCCCACGGGAATGTACTACCGGGATAAATATTCTATGAATTAATCCAGGTTATAAACTATCTGTGTGCCAAATTTCATCCAAATTCGTTTAGCCGTTTCTGCGAGATTGAGTAACAAACATACTAACATCTAGGTTTAAATCATTTATTCTCGTAAAAGACAAAAATGCCACTCACATGAGAACAGACAATTTACATTCAGTAAACTTATTATAGGTAACCGTCACCAAAGTATAAGTATGTATAGTATTATAATTATATAATTATTCTATACTCATTCAGCAGTTCAACTCTCAACCATTTAAGAACATTGGAGGACATTAAGTCAAGGCAGTTTTCAATTATGTGTTTGGATAGCCGAGATTTAAAACCGCTGAGAGAGCTAACATTTTTTATGTAAGTGGGTAGATTATTAAATCACATCTAAACATACAATCTTTAACATTTATAATATTAGTAGGATAGGATCTAGTCAATAGGTAAGTACAAGAGGTATCTAGAGTCCCTGAAAGTATGAACATTTTTGTTTGGGCTATTTTTTTAATTAGTTTTTTAATGTCGAAATGAAAGATTCAAATTCAGACAGGTAGGGATAAAAATCTGAAAAAGTTTATGAAAAACCCCACTTTACAATTTAAATCTTATTTAGTAAAAAATAAAATACCTTAATTACAATGTACGACAAAGAAAGTTAAACGCGATTATAATTACACTGTCTACTTTTTTCAACAACACAATATGTTTATACAAACAATTACTGAAAAAAAAACTTACTTTTGCAGTTTTTTTCCTCACCTGAGACATTTAACGCACAGATGTAACCCACCCTTAACAATTGTATGCTTTATTGCAATAAAATTGAAACAGCAGATGTGTAAACCCAGCATTTCATGTCAACAATTTTTATCATTTTGTCTTTTTAGGGTTCCGTACTTAAAGAGTGCGTGCCAACTAGACGATACCGGGACCTATTACTAAGGCTCCGCTGTCCATCTGTCCATCTGTCACAGGGCTGTATGTTTTGAACTGTAAAAGGTAGACACTTGTTTCTTCTCAGAGTGTGTACTAATAAATAGCTGCTTACAACAACAAATAAATAATAAAGTAAAAAACTAAAAGGTCTCCATTTAAGAAAATTATTAAAAAAATATACACATGTAGCGTTAAATATTATACGGTGTTACGGAACCCTTCGTGTACGAGTCCGACTAGCACTTGGCCGTTTTTTTTTCTTTTTCCTTTGCAAAGCTAAAAGTAGTGTTATCTCGGCCGTCACAGATACTGGTCGACATTGTAAATGTAATCGTTATTATTTAAAAGTATATGTTGCCGATAACAAGCTAGTTTTAACCGTTAACCGTTGCTTTCTGAGTAGGTGAACTTAGGAAGCCAATTTGCATAGTTGTTAATTGTTATTAGGCGTATTATTAATGTTTATTTGATTGTAACATAGAGCCTCTACATCTATTTTGTGTTAATAATGTCATCACAACTACTCTCAAAACGGTGAACGAAAACATCGTGAGGAAACCGGCATGTTCTAGAACCAAAAATTTGAAGACATGTGACATCTACCAACCCGCACTGGGTCTGCGTGGTGGAGAGCCCCCTGCCTCTCTTTCTAGTCCATCTTTCATACAGTCCATCCGTCGTTTCTTTGCGATGAACAATCAGCATCAGGCACTAGTTGTCTGGCATTTATCTGAGCCTATTTGGCGCAGCCGTGAGACACACAATACTATTTTAAGTTTTTTCTGTTTTTGTGCGAATATTATGTGCCATACCTGGGTCAAATAAAATATTTTCTTTATTTTTCTGTCTTTCTTTGGTCTAAGGCAAACAGACAACCATGAAAGTCAAACTCTACCATCAAAACTCAACTCCCTTAATCTCTTAACTCCACCATCATCTTAAGCCCTCAGTTATCTCAATATTTATCAAAGTTTAAATAACTGTCACATTAAAGTTTATGGGGCAGTAAGCAGATAGCTGCACCTCCCCTGCATGTATTTATACGCTGAGGGTGCAGGACGGTTAACGCCCAGGGAGAGAAATATTGTCACTTACAGCGGTTAAAGATGTTTGTAGTGAGGGGTGACGCGTGTTGTGGGGAAAAAAGCTGAGGTATATTAAAGAATCTTAGCAGTTTAGGGGTGGGTTGCGTAGAAAATTGTAGACACGGGAAAAAAATCATTACAGAGGTTGTGTTATTTGCGTTCTCAGCCTTAGCTGGATTTCTTCCTGTTAGTCACGAGTAGTCTCGTTTTCTGTAAACATAATGGTACTGTTTATAATGTTCTCACTGCTGGGACACAGGCCTCCTCTCTGAGAGAGGGAGTGGGCTGTAATCCACCACGCGGGCCAGTACGGGTTGGTAGATGTTACATGTCTTCGAATTTGTTGGATCTAGGACATGCTGGTTTCCTGACGATGTTTTCCGTCACCGTTTCTGTTTGGTTTACTATACTATTCAGCGCAAATATGTAAGAAACATCGGGTAACTCTGTCACTCTTCATAAATCCCTTATGTTGTCAAAAGATTTCTTATTTGCGAAATTGGATTCTGGAATTTTCTGAAGTCTCATCATTTCAGTTGTTTTCTTAGCGCCAACGCTTTGTCAACTTTCTCAACTACAATCTGTAACAGAATTATTCTATATAATCAATTAACTCCAGTCATATTATTATTATTAAAAGCCTGTGATGTCCCACTGCAGGGCAAACGGCTCAATACTCTCTTTCCACTTCTCTCTGTTTAAAGCTGCTGAGGACCAGTTCTTGTTGAAGGAGACCCCCTCATCCCGCCATCTCCGTCTGGGTTAAGTCATATGAAGAAGATGATGATAAAGTTTAATGTGATTAGGTTTACAGATACCTGTAGGTACTTAGTCTAATATCGCGACATATTCGCCAAAAATGTAAACAAATACGAGTCTATGGCAAAATAACTTTAATTCCTGCATAATAAAGTTCAGTTTACGCTACAGCTTCAAACATTTTCATAACTTTTTCAATACTGCTTGTCACTCTGAAATCAACTTAATAGCCCTTAAAGTAAAGTTGATATTGGTTTAACTTGAAATTGCGTCAATTTGAAACATAAATAAAATTTGAATTTAGGTAGGCTGATTCCATAAAAAAAAAACGGTTAAACGAATGGGTAAACTTTTTATTTCTTTCCCTAAAATACATGATGTAATAGTTTTTACATTCAGAGTCATCTAATTCCGAAGTGTATACACTGTCATGGTACCCGTACAGGTTACGATAAACACGTACCGTTATACTTGCGCAAGTCATCATATCTGCCATTACAACTAAAGGGTGGTCTCCCTTTGCTATAGATAATCTTCTTCCTCTTCCTAGCACTCTCGGCAGAGCTGTCGTGGTCTTCATGTAAGTGTGTTTCTTGTGGAAGGACTGATCTGACTCGCCTCAGGATTTTTCACCACCTACTTCGATTTATGCTATAGGTAATCATTCACAGGTGAAGCTCGACCTGAAGCACCTGGCCGCGACGTCATTAAAAGATGCCCATCCATAGACAAATATCACCCATCTCTCCACTAGTCCAATGCTTACTCTAGGATGCATATCCGGTACGCTCTTAAATCCTTCCCTTTCTTACGGGCACGTCTTCCTTACAATTACCGCGCCCCCCGGTCTACTCCTTGATATGCAATGGTCGCTGTAGCACCATGAACATGAGGCTTCAGGAGCTAGTGCGAATCTTGGGGTTCATTCGATTAATCGAGTCTGGTTTAACCATGCTGGGATCGGTGCCTTTCATTCATTCATTCATTCATACCTACTCCGATTTCTGCTATAGGTAATAATTATTGTTTTAAACATGATAGATCCATATTTCATGGACTTACAACCATAATTTAACGCACCAACCGCTACCATGTCAGCCCTCACATTCCACACTAGGATGTTTCCGCCTCCCGCTGCCAAAGGAGACAATTCCCGCACGCTAGGGTGACCACGCGTTCGACACATGGGGAGACATTCTTCACGACATTTGACTCTGTACTGATAACGGTGACCACATATTTGTGATTATATCAGAAATTTTAGGGACTGTTAATAGTTCCTGACATGTTTTGGGTGTAGTTGTCTTGTATGGCTTAATTAAAATTAATGTTTGTAAGGGGAACATAGTTCATTATTCAAAAGAACGACTGACTACTGTCTTAGATATCGCTTTGTTCTTCCGTCCATCAATTATTTAGGATCAGTGCTCTAAAGCGTACAGACAAAACAATGTCATGTATGATTGAAATTATTTGTTGATTCGGTCTTCCTTTTCTAGTCGAACTCATTTCATAGTTATATATGTACATGTCTTGTATAAAATCTGCGTAAGGTTTTCAGCAAATACAAAAACGTCAAAAAAAAAGAAGGATTTGGGAGAGTCCTTTAATCAGCAGTGGCACAATGTTGGCTAACTTAAAAACCGGCCAAGTGCAAGTCGGACTCGAGGGGTTCCGTACTAATGACTAAAAAAGGGCAAAAAAATCGCGTTTGTTGTATGGGAGCCCCCTTGAATATTTATTTTATTTTGTTTTTAGTATTTGTCGTTATAGCGGCAACAGAAATACATAATTTGTGAAAATTTCAACTGTGTAGCTATCGCGGTTCTTGAGATACAGCCTGGTGACAGACAGACGGACGGACAGACAGCGAAGTCTTTAGTAATAGAGTCCCGTTTTTACCCTTTGGGCACGGAACGCTTAAAAAGGCAAAATATAATCGAAACTAATCGTCAATATTGTTTTGTTTTATTTATTTATTAGGAATACTAAATAACTGAACCTACATATTTATTCATGTATGCCTTTATAGCCTTAGTTCAGCCATCATTCAAAATCATCATTAAAATATTTACCGAATAATTCACGTATAAAATAGATTTAAAATATGTCAGCTTAATCTTGTATTAAAAAAAAACTGTTTTATTCCTAGCTAAATTTACCTTCACAAAATCCTAAAACTAAATTAAATCCCAAGCCCAACTGATCAAACTCGCCGCTGCTTCCGGCGTCACACACAGTCGGCGCCCGCGCAGCGCCGCATGTGACAATTTACGAGCCGCCCCCTTCCGCAGATAGATGGCGCCACGGACACAATGTTTAGCTTTGTTTATGAAGCTTTTGCTGTTTCTCCGTATTTGGTCTTATTGCTTTTTGTGATGTTAAAATGTACTTACAGATTTTTTGGTTTAAGTTTAACATATACATATTTGAGTAGGTGACTGAATGTGCATTATATTTTTTTTGGTTCAGCATACTATTCACAACCATTCGACATACTATCGTATCGATAATGACACAATTCGTTAACCTGACAATTCTCGTAATTTTAAGAACGTTCACAGTCTGATCTCAGTCTCAATTTGTCAAAAACACCTGTAATTTCCCTACATTTTGACAACTTTTTGACATTTATTTGTCGCCAAGATGAGATTGCGACTAGATTTTGAACGTTTTAAATTACGAGAATTGGCCTTCTGATCTGCCTTGCCCCCGACAGCTAACAGCTCTGGGAAGAATTATTCTTATACCTGACTTTAAAACAACCACTTTGGCCACTACTGAAAAAGGTATCTAACTAGAGATAGAAAATGCATAGATGAAAACAAATTCCCTTCGAGGATTATTTAAAGATATTTTCTTCACATTGTCATGGTATGGGCATGTATTACGGAGGAATGAGGAAAATGTCGTGAGGAAAGTTTTGAGTATGAATGTCGATGGCTATAAGAGTAGGGGACGACCAAAGAAACGATGGATGGACTGTGTGAATGATGATATGGTTAGAAAGGGGGTGACTGTCGAGATGGCGGCTAATAGAGGAGTATGGAAGAAAAAGACATGTTGCGCCGACCCCAAATAATTTGGGATAAGGGCAGGAGAATGATGATTTTCTTCACATTGTCAAAAAGTTTGTCAGGACAAAGAGAACATCACAGCTTTGTTCATTTGTTTGTCATCTAAACTCCGCTCTACTTCAAAGTTTTATGATTTAAAAGAGTGTCCATGGAGTTTCTTGCCCGTTCTTCTCCATAGGTACCTACGCTTCGGAATGGGCAACTAGCTTCATCTTTCTGACTGACCAACCCTTTGACAATTCAAAAGTGCCTGTAATTGGTTTAGTTGAATTAAATGATTTGAGTTTGAGTTTGAATGGACAAACACACAAATAGTCTAACGGGTATTTCAATATCGGGGTAAATAAACTCCTGACATTTGCGAAATATCAACAGACTAATTAAACAAGTAATTGCACAATAAAACGATGCTCCTAACATCACAACTGATAGTGAGCGTGTTACTTTTATCTAATGTCACATTAGTTATTACATCAATGATTCTAATGTGCATTTACGACTTGTTTGAGGAATTAAATAAGCTATTAACCTAGAAAAGTGCTCTTCTCAGTAATCATTACTTGTTACAAAATTAACTTCTTGGCCACTTCTGTCTTCTAACGTAGCATATGGTGAGATACAGGTTCACTATTAATATTAATCATACTTTTAAATAAAATATTAATTTACAAACCGTCATCATTATTATCATCAGCCTAAAGCAGTTCACGACTGGACATACCTAGGCATCAAAAATCTATAAGCAATTTAGTTATACTGGGGGCCTAAAAAAGCCACTTTAAGCAATACCTCTAAAAGCTATTAATTTCCTGAATTCCCAGCAGATCATTAGCAAATCTTCTAATTTTCGTTAAATGGTTACACATAATAGTTTAATCACGTACAATTTAAATGTTTTAAAAAAAAAACATTTCATATCAATCATATTTGGTGTAAACATTGGTGGATCATTTTACGAATTTTCATACAAAACTGTCAAACAAGTAAATTGCGTGATATGAATTGCACACAGATCATATTATGAATTGTCAGTTTGTGACCATTTTATGATTTTTAACATGATTCATATTGTTATCCTATTATGATTCTGCCAAAGTGGCCTTTTTAGGCCCCCTGATCTTTATAGGAAGGCCTATTTTCGGTGACTTATGAGCGGAAATTATGATAAACTATGACTCTACTCGTAGGTATGTAATATATCGTTACAAACAACCAAGAGCGAGAGCCATTCTATTCGTTAGTATAGTCTTTTCTCCACATAAGTATATGCAAACTAATGCATAGCAAAAACAGACTGAAATCTATTACAGAACCCAGACAGGCGCTTTACTTTGAGAAATTATTTCATCACCACTATTCTCAAAACGGTGAAGAAAAACATCGTGAGGGAACCGGCATGTTCTAGAACATGTGAATTGTTAAAATTCAACCTACGACTTACACTCGTAAGAAGAACGTACGAGAACGTCGTAGGTTCGAACCCTGACAGGCGCTCTACTTTGTGTTTATTATAACGCTGTGTCATTTGTGAGTTTGTATGTAGGGGGTAATCTGCGGAACTACAGAACCCCTTCCGAAAATTCTTTCACTTAAAGAAAGCTACAATCAAACTCAAACTCAAACTCAAATCATTTATTTCAATTAAACCATTTACAGGCACTTTTGAATTGTCAAAACTAAATAGTCGGTCAGTTAGTCAGAAAGTTGAAGCTAGTCGCCCATTCCAAAAACGTAGATCTCTATGGAGAAGAACGGGCAAGAAACTCCACGGACACTCTTTTAAATCAAGATATTATTACAAAATCTTGGGTACATTATTCTTATTGCTTCTATATGTGAGAACAATGTAAAAAAAGAAACAATTTAAAATATAACATTAAAAATAAGCCCTGGCAGTTAAGAGATGACCAGTCTCAACCAACGGCACCCGTTCAAGAACAATATGGCCGGGTTTCATAAGATATATTGTATGTTAAAACAAGAAGAGTTGAATCACGCGAAAAAAGTTGCGACCAGAAACAAGTAATTAATAAATGAGCTTTCTACTAAACATAGGCTTCTTAATTTCTGCAACAGTTATAGGTACATCAAGATAAAACTATCCAGTAATACAAGAAAACGAGACATTCATTGACAACTTCAATTACACCAACTTTTAAAACTCATGTTATCGTTAAAAATGCCATCAAAAATTGTCAATCGTCGTGCGAACGGAGCCATTGCAACTCTTTGTCGGGACACGATAAAAAATCCAATTTCCTGCAGTTTTGTCCCTCTAGCATTTTGGTGGGCTCTGTCGTCAATGTTATGGGTGTATGTAGTTTATGGATTCAATTGTAATGGTATTTGATGGGCCATAGTGGACTTAGACTTTGGTTATTTGGTTGAGAGCCATAATCAAAACAAATGTAAAACAAAACGCTATCATCATTTGTTTGAATAAGGCTGAGAATCAGCACTTTTCGAACGTCAAAATTACATAAGACAGTCCCCCAAACCGCGTAAGTTCTTTCGCTGGGAAGAAGAAGTGGAGCAACAAACTCTCCAGCAGCACAGCTGGCTTTTCAGTTAGAAAAACTTGATTCTATACAATAGTAGGTATGCATAGGAAGGAATATTATTGGTACAACAATTTTTCTATGCACGGTTTAACGTTTCAAGATATAAAAGTAGGTCTAGAGGATTATGTAAGGCATAAAATTGGCGAAGACCTAGGTGATGCATTGCTTCTCTGTACGATGTTAATTCTATCTCCTACACAAGGTAAACTGATAACACAAACACAAAGAGACATGATGTTATAAGCCTGACGCAAAATGGCTCAAAATTTAACAACAACGAACAAATAAAATACCTCACAACATCATTTAAAATTTGGCACCGACGAAAAATCCAATACTACTAGAAATAGGGTGTCCAGCCAAAGCGGATTTCCACGGATTTTTCCAATTTCCACGTGTACGCATATCGTGTGTCCGCCCGACTGACTTGTGCACTTTTTTTAAACGTAACGTTATTGAAAACGTTCGACTGACGGGTTTATTAAATGCTGTATGCTCTTTTTGACGTTTGAGGGATTAAAATACTGTGTTTTTTGCTGATCGATTCTCTTGTAGCTATTGTTTTGTATTCGTGTTAAAAATCAAGTAAATAAATATTGGATTTTGATTTAATTTTAAACTACGTGAAAAGCTTTTAAGTCTGTTGCTAACTGGTTCAAATTTTATAAATGAATGGACAATTTGATTAAATATAGCTACGCCCCGCGGCTTCATCTACATAAGTCTTGATCATGTAAGAATATCGGGATAAAAAGTATTCTATGTCCTAGTCCAGGTCATGGTCTACCCATGTGCCAAATTTCATCCAAATCCGTAGCCTGAAAGCGTAACAACAAAAATAACAAAAAAAATAGAAAAAAAAACACCATATGCCACAAAGACATTTCCTGCAAAAAGAATAACAATCCCAGTAATAAAAACCGCAAAATACAAACGTAATAACCACTGAACCCCTACACAACGATACATTTTTAATTAAAAACGACAGCTACAACAATAAGGCTAACACATCGAACAATTTAGCTAAATCCATAAAACCATTACACTTCCCCTGTGCAAACATCTCAGATTCACCACGATAAACTGTTGTAATTCACGAGTATCGCATTACAGCCCGACGTCACCCGACGTTGCCCGATGTCGCACGACGCCGCCCGATAATACGCGACACGCGCCGATTATGAAATCCGATGTAGGTAATCGTGTGAGCAGTTAGGGTTAGTTACAAAGGGGATGGGTTTCGTTTTATGCCTACTTACGATTTTAGTAAGGGGTGAGGGGTTATTCTGTTGGCGTATATTTTATTGTAGGTACTAAAGACGTTACTTGATTTTACCCAACAATATAGTTCGGTACAGTACTTAAACTAAACCATACTTTTTTCTTTTTTTTTGGTTACGATATCATCATATAACTTCTTTCGCTGCGGAAATATCGGACTTTTACTGACTAAAACTCACCCGTGTTCCTTCATTTTCCTGTGCCAGGGGCCACGGTAACTCTTTCGCACAACCCGCGACGCTGGCAGGAACTAAACCATACCTTAATGTTACTTCGAAATGTTGCATACTTTTCGTTCCAATTTCTCGTAGAAAACAAGTATCTACGCATCGGTGTCTATTAAAGATCTTTTCTCCCATACTTTTAAGTTTCTTCAACATGGTAGCTAACCCTCTACGAGCAATACCCATAATAGGCAGAAAACTATCACCCCTCATTTCTTCCCAACCACACATGTACTCTTTGACCCATCCCTCGTTAAGGGTGAGCTACCCTTGTAAAAGTCAGCGTGAATAGAGTTAATCCTTATCAGAACCGAGGGGTTAGAGTGAATCAATTAAAGATAAGCAAATATGCTCCATTGTGGACCGGAGGGATTGAATTTGTTGGTGTGAGAAAGGAAATTAACTTTTGCCGGATAAAGCGATCCGTCATCGTCTGACGCGCCCTTAAGTCGTGATCACAAACTAAATTGTTTGAATTGGTTTGTTTGTTTAGGAGAAAATGTGGGAAATGTTAGTAATCATAACTGTTGTTTTTCAGAGCTCCTGAACTTATACTTATTCTCTTTTTTGTGTTGTTGATAGAGCACTTCGTAAATTAGTCACCTGCATCATCTGCCTACCCTTTACCCAACTATGTTAGGGTCGGCATCCAGTCTAACCGGAGCTGAATACCTCCACAACCCAGTTACTGGGTAATACAATACTCCTTAGTAAGACTGGTTGTCAGAACGTAAATTATTATGTTATCTATTTCTATATCAACGGGCCTCTGGCTTCAGTCGCTACCTTCAACCAGCATAGGCACTTTGCTGGATTACACCACCTTCCGGCTCGCTACTTGTCTGCATCTGTGTGCTCCTTGCATGCCTCCGTATCACTGCCAATACGGTGAGGGTGTCGACTGCCTCAGACACCATGGTTTATCCTGCAGTAAGAGCGCAGGCCGTAGGTATAGCACGGCACGCCAGGAAGAAGTCAAGCAATGCCGGCACGACGGCACGGTTGGCGCAGTGGTTAAGCGATTGACTGCTGCGCTGTGTGTCGCGGGTTCGATTCCCGCACGGAACAAATATTTGTATGACCTACATGTATTTGTTCCGAGTCTGGGTGTTTTTCTATCTATAATATGTATGTATTTACAAAAAAAAAATTGTATATAAGTAGTTTATCAGCCATCTTGTTACCATAACACAAGCATTAGGTTGCTTAGCTTGGGACAAATGGTGCTGTGTGAAATGTCCAGGGATATTATTATTATTATAATGCAGGTTTAAAAAAATATGGCTAGCTGGTTTGGCATACCAAAATATTATTCTGTGTTTTCAGGATCAGAATAACACTAGAATTTAAGACTGAAAATAAGCTCAACTGTTGATAAAAATAAGAAAAGAAAGAAAGGATTACGTTTATTTGGACACAGTTCGCTCAAAATAGTACAGTAAAACACAAAATAGCAAAAAAAAAAGTGAAAATAATGATTTAACTACAATACTACCTCACCACGGCTGCGCCAAAAGGTGCATTTCAGCACTAATGCCAGACAGATTACCTGAGTTAAATAAACTATTTTGTTGCCAAATCTCAATTCATTGTAGGTACCTACTCATAAGCTAAACGTGAGTTTGGATTTATTTATTTATTTAGGTTAGCCTACAATATTGTTTACACGTTACATTTATTATTTATGCAAGACATTTCCTGTTAAAAAAACTAAGATAAATCAGAAAAATAATTTGTAAACTTTCTAGCCATTCGGAATAAATTTCATCAATTAATTAATTACTTTAATCCAAAACGGAATAAAATAACAATTAATTAAATCTGGCCACTAATACCTCGAACCGACTTCACAGCGAATCTGTAATAACATTAAGAGAATTTATGTTATAACTAATTCTGCTAATCCAGTAATGAAAATTTTACGCCCAATACATTATAGACCGAACATAAAATACAACTAAAACTAGTTCCAATAAAAGAATCGATTTGGAAAAATAATAAAAATGTCTTAAATCTAATAAATTAATCATGCGACCTATTACAAGGGATCGAATGGTTCTCCCCACACTGAATTATTCATGACTAAATTAATAATATTAACAATAAAGCCCGTAATGGCGTCCACTGGTTATTATTAATACTATCCGGTTGGCTTTAACCGGCCATTATTAATAAAAAATTCAAATGTGTAGGATTACAGGCGTAAGCCGTGGATCCGAATTGTTTAAAGTTCTCACAATAAAAAAAGGTTATAACATAAATTGTGATATAGGCATGAGGGTGTGTGTGTGTGTAGGTGTGTGGGGGTGTGTGTGTTTATAGCTTAATAGTGTTGTGATGTGGTGTGGTAATCCCTTGTGTGAAATGTCAATATGGTAGTTTGGGATAGGGATTTGTTTATGATAGCTAATCCCAGAGGAATCAAGAGGGATGGAGGAAGTCTTTTAATGAAATTCATGTGATTTTTGTGTGTGATACAGTAGTGGCTAAAATGATATACAATTATAATAATGAGACGTATTTTTTGGGGTCGAGAGATATATAGAGGTAAAGGTGTAAAGGCCGCGACTTAAGAGTTGTAGAGCGTAGGTTCGAACCCAGACAGGCGCTTTACTTTGCGTAAATTATTTCATCACCACTGCTCTCAAAACGGTGAAGGAAAACATCGTGAGGAAACAGGCATGTCCTAGAACCAAAAATTTGAAGACATGTGACATCTGCCAACCTGCACTGGGCACGCGTGGTGGATTATAGGCCTCTTCCTTTTGAAAAGAGGAGGCCTGTATCTCAGCAGTGGAAACATTAAACGCTGATTATGTGTTTTGAGAGATGTAAGTATGAAATAATGATTGCCATAATATTATCTACATGATACTTTTCGGCTCAAGAAAAATTTTGCCGTAACCAGTAAAATCCAAGTAAACAAAATTAGGGTAAGAAAATATTGATGTAAAAATCGAGAAAAATAGCGTCATTATTACCGCCGTCAGCCTCAGATTTCCCAAATTTTATTTATTCAGAAAACCATTAAGATTAGGCGTCACGCGTATATCCGTCATCAACGACGCACATTAGCGTCACGCGGCGTCGCAGCGTGTGCTGATAAACGCTAATACATAGCTACCTATGACGTCACGCGACGACGTCACGCATTAATAACATTGACGCGGAAAAATCGACAAGTGTAAGGTATTGGAGTGTTTCCGCTGGAGAAGACGAGACGAATTGGCAATATCTTTCTCAAGAACCTTCTTTGCCACCGAATCTTAGCTGAAACAGCACCTTAATTACGTACCACACTTACAATAACAATCCGAAAGATCTTGAAAGCAATTCCTATTCCCTCCATTGTTTCTCAACAACGAAAAAAACGCAATGTTGTTGAACTGCCAAAATAAAAGGCGTGGCCATTGTAAGTGTGTTATGAAACTCCCTTGCTTGGAGTTAAGTGAGTATTTGCTCTTTCTTTGAAAAAGTGACTGCAGAACATCGTATTCCACTTGAGATTAGGAATAATCTGTCCAGAGCTTAGCGACAGGCGATTATTATCATGGGAACCGTCAATTTCCATTAGTTTGTCATTTGAATCATAGACCGTTTATTATCAATAGTACTTATGTATGTTGTTATATTTATGCAGCATCTTTTTTAAAGCGATAGGTATTGAATTTTTTTTATTGGAAATAATGTTATTTTTTTTATAAAGAAGCAAGTTGGGAAGCACCGGCCCCATCCCTCTTATACACAGGAGCCCTGATTAACAGTAGGATTATAATAGGCGGATTATGTTATTTTTTATTTCAGGTAGATGCATCCTTTACGAGCCAAAACATTCGTCAAACATTGGAAACCCACCAAATTCCACCAATAATTCACGAACACACACGTCTCAGCTCTCGCGCACATTATAAATGATTATCACCTGAGCCGAGCGTCGAGAGAGGCTAATGATTCGACGCTGAACAATAACATAATGTGGGGGAAAGCTTGATAGTACTGTTCTTTCATTAGATGCTTTCGGAGGTTATTTAATGATGTTATTGATAGGTACAAAGTATCGGAGAAGGGAAAGTAGACGTAGCTAAAGGGCGAATTCTGATTGGGCTTCATTGAATTTGTAGATGAAATATCGCAAGTTAAAAGCCTTCGTCGTTCCCTAATGCCGTGAGGATGACAAAAATTAAGCGATTTGGCCGCCCATTGTATATTTTATAGTGTCTGTTTTTTCTTTGTTTGTATTTTCGTGTTGTATAATAAAGTATCCATACTACGTGATATGTGCACGACTTGCAGCCGTCGACTATTTCTGCTTTGAGCTCGTGATTTTAGATATTTTGATATTTTGTTTTTATTTTTCCTTATTATTAGAATTATTATCTTCTTGTATGCCCGTGTTTCTGTGACATATAAACCTATTTTTCTTTTCTTTCTTGTTTAATATTATAAATTCGAAAGTAACTCTGTCTATCTGTCTGTCTAGATATGTTACCTTTTCACGCCTAAACCACTGAACAGATTTAGATGACCGGCATATGGATAGGCCATAAACAGGGTAAGGATTAGGACATAGGATACTTTGAATCCCGGTAGTACGTAGTACCGGGATTCAGAGTATCCTATGTTCTATGTGTACAGGAACTTTCTTAGGAGGAACTTAGGACTTTTACGCCGCGTGCACAAGCTAGTAGATAAATAAAACGTTGGATTTTACTAACATCATTATATATTTATATAATATATTTTTTTAACTAAAATAATTTTGAATTATACTAACATGAATATGGACCACAGTGTCTGAATTAAATAAATAAATTAAATTTAGATTTTTCTCTGTACTAAGAGCAATGCGGTATTTTTCACCCCTGCCAGTGATAAAGTTTAGTATGGTAGGCATACTTAACTTAATATATTACATTAGACGCTTTGGGTTAGACGATGACGACGACGATGACGTATTTAATGACGTTATCATAGAGCAACACGGGCCAACGGCGCTCCCGTCCGCCGGTGGCCCGTGTTGCTCTATGGATGTTTTTGATAAGTAAGGAATGATTAGACACAAGTATCATTGTGTAGGGAAAGTTGATAGAGCTAAAGGGCATCGGAGGGAGCGGGGAATTTACCGCAATCCGGACCTAAGTGCTGTCAGTTTTGTATCAATGTGAAATCGTGTAGCCACAAAACATATGACACATTGGGTACTTGTTGTAGCTACATATTAATACAGTATTATGGAATACAAATTGTTGACAATAAAATACATTCTAGTCGATATAAACATCTTTCTGAGGCGGACTGTACTAATAGGAAACATTAGTCAGTAAAAGACAAACAGTTTTCAAAGATATTTTCCAATATTTGCATTAAAGTGATGTATTTATTATTATTATTATTTATATATTATATATATATATTCTTAGTTTTCGGTATTTACCAATTACCTTTAGGGAACCTTTATTAAAGAAAACAATTATTGATAGTCGCTATGCATATTTATACAAAAATCAGGGATTCTGGTAGCTCTGTGATTTTCTCAACGGCGAGACCATACAAAGTTGGGCCAATTATAGTGCCAAGTTAGATCCTCTATTCAAGATCACGAGGATGATACAGGAAGCGTATTAACAGAGCTAATTTAAAAACATCAACCTTGTTTCCTTAACATATTTTAACAAACAACCCTTTACCCATGGTAAACAACCACATACCATCATCCCCTAACTTGTTATCTGTTTAGCGTACCGAATGCGTTACTAACACGGGTAGCAGGCGCACGGGTAGCACCCCATCATTTAGTGGTCTAATGGGTTAAGCAAAGTTTCTACGACCACCCATGTTCAGTGTTCGCGTGGATAACGCATCTGTGATAGACTTAGATGATGGATTTTCCGAGATTTGTAAGGAAGGTAGAGATAGTCTGGTGTCATCTTCCGACATCTATGTGTATCTTAAAATATAGGATTCGGCAGGGTATTTAAAATTGCAAACACCATTATGATTCTCTACATAATAAAAATCTTAAAATGCAACTTGCGTTAAAGTTCCTTTCATAACGAAGGTGAGCACAAAGGAAGGATTTTTGAAAACTCATGCTTGTTGGTGCACCAACTCGCACTGGGCCCGCGTGGTGGATTACGGCCCACTCCTTCTCACTGAGAGGAGGCCTGTGTCCCAATGATTAATATTATTCGGTTGTTTTAATTCTGCTGAGGTTACTGGTAAAACGCCGAGGAGATATGAAGGTTCAGGTGACCTCATGATGTTGTCAGTCACTCCTGAATTAATTATTGAACCGCTGAAAGTTTTGCCAAAAATGTGTAGGTACCTGCCTGCATGAATACGTTTTTTTTAAACATCAATTTTTGTGGAGTTATTGACAAAACAGAAAAGAAACCTCTTTTTACTTACAAATCATACTGGTTCAAACAAAACACCACTTATGCCCAAACTGGCAATAATTTCACACGTTACACGTCCGTTTAGCGTACTAACTGGTGGCACTATCATACTTACTAATGACTACAGCAAACTGACTGACCACCCGCGATGATCAGCTGGGCTTTTGGGCATAAGTGGCTGTAGATGGGGTTATATTACTTAGGGAACATTTTGAAATATTTGAACTTCAAAAAAAAAACATACATGGCTACACGCAAAAAGCATTACCTACCCACCTTGTAGGGCATTTCATAACAGTCAATAGATTGACAATTTTAAGCTTAAGAATAAGAACATGCCAAACAACAAATAACAACAACGTGACAACAGCTTCTTTCTTTCTTTATCTTTTCTTTTCTCTTTTTCTTTTCTTTTTCTCTTCTCTTTCTTTTTCTTTTCTTTATATCTCTCTTTTTCGTTTTCTTTTTCTTTCAAGAAGCTAAGTACAGCCTTCCATATCAAATCTTTTAGGATTTTGTTTTCATCAGTTTCAAGTGTCTCCCAAATCACAGTTTTTAAACTACCGTACTAACCTCTGCAGCGAAAACTCAACGCAGACTTGAAACTTATTCAATGTTCTAAAATTAATCATGATTCTAAGGGCTGATTTTTCAATCGACAGATCATTTTTAT
Organism: Apamea crenata; assembly: GCA_949629185.1. Classification (NCBI taxonomy): domain Eukaryota; kingdom Metazoa; phylum Arthropoda; class Insecta; order Lepidoptera; family Noctuidae; genus Apamea; species Apamea crenata. Next base: position 6,275,074 of record OX451375.1, read on the forward strand.
TCGTGGAATAAAATTGACGTCTGACAGATTTTCTATGGAAGAACTGTCACAAATTCAAAATTATCTGGCGTTGGAAAAATCTGCCCTAAAAGGAATTAAAAAGAAAGGTTTACGAATAAGGCATTTGCCCTACAGGGACATTACATTCTTGTTATAATATAAATAAATAGTTAATAAAATGCATGAATAGCTAGCTTTATATTGATTGCCCAATTAATAGACATCGCTGGTAATGCGGTGTTAATGAGCCTCCACAGGCACCTTACAATGTAAACCATTTTATTTGATCAGACTACTGCAGTCAAACATTACAAACGTTTCTCCTTCCTTGAAAAATCATGCTTACTCGATAAAGACAAGTTGTACGGTAGAGAGTAATAAATTATATTATATTTTGATAGATTCTTTTATATTTTGTAAATGTGAGGACTTTGTAACCTTGTGGACTTTAGATCTGTAGATCATTTTTTATTTTATCAAGTACTTGGTACTTGACAGGCCTACGCTGTCCTATACCTACTGTAATTTGAAAACATTGTAAAAGCCAATTATTTTTAAAAGAGTAACCGTGGAGTTTCTTGCCGGCTCTTCTCTATAGGAAACGACCAATTGGAATCGTGCACCGCTTCTGACGTTTCTTAAGTGCCCATGTTGGTTTATGTGAAATAAAATATTTTAATTTTATTTTAGAGACCATCCAGCAAGGTAATAGCTTAACACACGTGAAATAGCAACTGATCACTATTTTTTTCATTTTGACAGTTCAGCGACGTTCATTGCGTTATTTACGTGGTTGAGCAGACGAATTATTCAAACCTATGAAGCAATAGATTAGGAATATCCTTTCATAAATCTTGGATTGCGATTCAAAATATGTGACGCAATTAGGGTGCTGGACTCTTGTTAAATAATTAAAACGGAAACTATGCTAAAATCGTTACATGCAGTGAGGATTCAAAGTTATGTACCAGACTACCAGTTCCTTCTCTATGACAAAGACATAGTCATACTCAACTAGCATAATCAGTCTATAATGTTCCCACTGCTGGGACACAGGCCTCCTCTCTGTGACAGGGAGTGGCCTGTAATCGACAACGCGGGCCCAGTGCGGGTTGGTAGATGTTGTAGTCTTCGAATGTTTGGTTCTAGGACAAGTCGGTTTCCTCACGATGTTTCCCTTCTCAGTTTTGAAAGCAGTAGTGATGAAATTGGATACATAATGTAAAATGCCCGCCTGGGTTCGAACTCCAGATCTACAACTCGTAAGTCGGGGCTGATACTACCAGTGAGCCACCACTGCTCCCAAACACAAAGAGGCATAGTTACAAAGACAAGGCATCACCTTTGTAGGTAAGTACCTATTTTTCTGTTCTGTTTTTCTTGTCTGTCTATATGTGTGTACATAAATGGTAAAATAAAATAAATAGAAAATAAGGCTTCTTTATTATGTGTAAGTTTCATATTGAATGTATTATACGCATAAACCTTCCGGAATAAATTCTCTAAATGATGGTGACGAATGTTACAAAGGCGGCATGCCACGACGATGGTTTTATTACGGTATAAACCGCGCTGCTGAAAAAATCTGTCTGTCAATAAGCTTCCATAGTGAGCCATACAACACAGACGAATCGTGCCTAAAAACACGGCTAAAAATCGTAGTTTTTCACGGCAAGAAAAACGTGTGTTTATAAAGGGCTTTACGACCTCTGTGCCATACATTCACTGCTCTATAATATTCAATTCATTAATTCCCATTTCAATGCCATTTGTAACATTCATAAAGAAATTAATACTAACCGTGATTTTATTTTCGAAATCGTGACTGCCCATGACCTGTGATCGGAAATGATTAGTATTTGTTTAGTGGTACTGATATTTCAAATGCGTTTTTCAGGTCAGTGTGACCTCGAGAATAGAAAGATACCTTCTAAGACTTTACATTTCCTCAAAACGTCTTCAAAAAATAAACGAGAAGCCTTATTAAAACAGTTGTATGAAACAATAGCAGTGATAAAGCATACCTTTTGAATAAAAAATAATTGGCAGAGATTTCAAAGAAAATATACTGATAGCTGCAAGCAAAAATTTTGCAAAAACTTGTTTATAAAGGAACAGATTAATTTATTTTGGTTGTCTATTAAATCTTCTATCTAATTAGCAGAAACTTCAGGATAACTCCAAATCTTAGAATAAAATATCATTTCCTGAAACAGCTGTTGGTCCCGGCTGTTATTCGTGGATCTTTGACAGTCGTTACGAGTTGTCAGTAGCTCGAAAGTCTGACAACCAGTCTTACCAAGGGGTATCGTATTTCCCAGTAACTGGGTTGTGCAGATCAGATAGGCAGTCGCTCCACGTAAAAAACTGGTATCCAGCTGCATCCGGTTAGACTGGAAGCCGGCCCCAACATAGTTGGGAAAAGTCTAGGCAGATGAAGATTTAGGGTAACCTTATCACAATTTATTTGGGGTTGTCGAAGCAGCATGTCTTCTTCTTCCACACATCTCTAACAGCCCTCATCTCAATTTTCACCAGCTTATCATCTGTATGACAGAAACTATGAGCATTTGTAAAGAAACATAGTTTCTTTGGTCTTCCTCCATAGTGAAACACAAATAATACGATCTTGCAAACTCCCATAATAAGCCCATCTAATCTCCATGTTCAAGCTATTCAAATTCGATATTCAAACCTATCGATTACCACTGGCCTCTAGCTATTAAAATATAAACTAAACCATAAACAATAACGAATATCCAAGGCGTTACTATAAATACTGAATCTCGTACAAACTCGTATTATGATACTGAAGGCGTCTCCATACATGTTCCGATGCAATGCAGCATAACATCGAATAGCAACGCATTGATGTCATAAATATCTATACATCGAACCGTAAATATAAGGAACAAAGCGGTACAAACGTATAAAACGACCCTACATCTCATAATGATATGTAGATTCCCTACATTAGTTACATGACTGTGTTCTCAGTGAAAACATCTCGCAAACTCCATGCTGAAACCTCGCTCCTTACTGACAGATACACGTCAGGCCAAATTAACCTCTAACTTACCGATTTAAAGATCATTTTTGAGTTGCAGTGAAGAGGAATTAAGACGTTGTGGTCCGTGAACCATATCGACTCATTAAACAAGACATAATTTAAACGCATCCTGTACCAACATTCAATTTAGTGTTCCAGACCAACGATACACGTTCCAATTTTCTCTGTTAACAATTGTTCAAGTTACTGCATTTGAGAATTGAGGCTTTAAGCTCGTGTATTTCAAACTGCGATCGAAATGAAGCTTAATTGGGCTCGTTATAAGGTTGATATTGAATTGTTTAATCTCGGAAATTGAGACATTAGAAATCTTCGAGCGACTATTACCGTGTTCTTTTAACAAATGCACGACGGCGCGGCGTACGGAGTAAGATGTAAGTTTGTGCCGGCGTGCATAAATAAGGCCCGAAGAAGTATCGGTTATTTTAATACTGAGACCCCAGGTGGGCGTGGACCCATCATATATCATCGGCAACAATTATTAAATTATCTTTTTCGTTGACATTAAGTAATTGTTTCGGTTGGTCCGTGCTCATAACTGGCGCGCCGAGCGATGAGGTATCGTTTTTAAATTGTCGTTTTAACTTGTGCTTAAATTCCTTTGTTTAGATGTATTTTTATTAATATTAAGTGACGACATTATTAAAAAATACCTTTCAACGTTCTAATGTTATTTAAAGTTATGTCCGTAACTAAAAACGTGATAGTCATTTTACAATTACATTAGTCAAATCTTTTATAGGATTACGTGCTTACATTTTTTTCCAGCATAAGCATAATGAGCCTGCAATGTTCCCTCTGCTGCAGGCCTCCTCTTAGTGAGAGGGAGGGGGCCGTAATTCACCACGCGGGCCCAGTGCGGGTTGGTAGATGTCACATGTCTTCGAATTTTTGGTTCTAGGACATGCCGGTTTCCTCACTATGTTTTCCTTCAGCATTTTGAGAGCAGTGGTGATGAAATAATTTTCACAAACTAAAGCGCCTGTCTGGGTTCGAACCTACGATCTACAACTCGTAAGTAGCGGCCGTTACCACTGGGCCACAACTGCCATTTTTTTCCTACTACTACTAATTCCGCATTTAGCTATCATGTAGAAGGACATTGAATTATGGCTATTAAATGAACATAAAACGATAAACATCAACAATTCAGCAATATATCCGATAATTGAGTTGGAAGTAGTTCGAACACACTGTATAAGCAATTATGCCGATTAAATAGTACGAAATCTTGTATATTTAGCTGTGGCATTAATCATGCACGGCAGTGTAATCGGGTCAGGCGGGCGTTGGTGTAATGAATCAAGGGGGTAATTAACTAACTAATACACTTATCACGACATGAAGTGTACACGTCCAATTGGAGCAGAATCGAGGCTCGGTGTAAGCTAGATGCTTGCGGCTCGAGACTCGAGCACTCGAATCGAGCTCGATTTCGAGATTGGCTCGATTATAAATTGCAAATGAACTAATCATTTGGAATTGCTCGAATTGCTTGTGAGTATTTAGGTTATTGTGATGGGACTGTTTGAATTGTATATGAGGTATCACAGGAATGTCTGCTAAGGATTACTCGTACTTGAATGAATGGATATAGGTATTTATAAAAAAAACAGGATCTAATATTACTCAAGTAGCACAACCCACGTTAAAAATTAATATAACATAAACACCACTTCATTTCCCATAGTTTTCAGGGCTATCTTCAATTTTTTCGATCATACTACCTAAATACATAGGTACGTACCTATATTTATACATATTATAAATTACAGCCGCTGTTGTGTGTTAAGTTGTGTGTGTGTAATGTTTTGTTAAGTCGTCGAAGCAGGGGCGGGTCACTAGTTTAGGTATTATTCATGGGTCTTTTGTCTTCCCAGAAACTTCTTCATCACCAAAACAATGTAATTAGAAATTACTCCAATTACTAAGTAAACCCTACACGTCACAGCGTGTAAACCGCGTCTTAGAAAAAATGTGTTGTTCAACCAGCTTCCATAGTGAACCATACAAAACTGACGAACCGTGCCTACACACGGCGAATAAACCGTGCTGTAGAAAAAACGTGTCCGTGTACTATTGTGATCCATAATAACACTGACAAACCGTAGATTTTCACGGCAAGAAAAACGTGTGTACAAAGTACCTAACTCTTTCAAATAGAAAGAAAATAAATTTATTTAACACATAGGTACTAAAAGGCACACAGTAACGTACAGTAAGAAATTAGCAGGAAAGTGTGCCTCACGACTGCACAAAAAAGGCCCAGAAATAATAACGTTTACCACGATAGAAAGCTAAAGTCTTTTAATATCAACCTAGGATTTATCTACAATCGCTAAGTCTACAAAACATTCGATATAATAAGGGACACTCTCAGTAATAGAATGTCAATATTGTCGCAATGGATAGCAGATCATAATCTAAAGCATTTATGTTTCCGTTCTCTATATTATCTGAAGTAGGAAGATTACGTATGTCTATAATAATATAGCTTCTGTCTGCGACTTTGTCCGCAAATTTCTTGTTTCCCTGACACACCCCATCGCATTGGATCGCCTCCTCCGCTAATACTTCCTTTTCGTTAAGCATTTTTTCTGACTTTATTTTCTTTTTCTCGGCACCCACCCAGGGGCTTGTGGCTAAGCAATAACTACCGCACGGGTCGATCAATCAGGTTAAGCTACGCTCGGCGTGGTTGGTCAGTGGATGGGTGACTGCATCTTTACATACCAAGACCCCTCCGTGCCTCAGAAAGCACGTTCAGCTGTTGGTCCCGGCTGTTATTCGTGGATCTTTGACAGTCGTTACGAGTTGTCAGTAGCTCGAAAGTCTGACAACCAGTCTTACCAAGGGGTATCGTATTTCCCAGTAACTGGGTTGTGGAGATCAGATAGGCAGTCGCTCTCTGCAAAATACTAGTATTCAGCTGCATCTGGTTAGACTGAAAGCTGACTCCAACATAGTTGAGAAAAGGCTAGGCAGATGATGACGCTCAGCTCCTGCGAGTCCTAGAGTAATGTTAAAAGCCTATAGCCTTCCTCAAGAATTAGGCAGACCCAGAGGAGTGGGCAGTTCCAGAGATTAGCGCGTTCAAACAAACAAACAAACCCTTTAGCTTTATTATTAGTTCAGATGAGACTGATTTAGAATGTAATGATTGTGGTAGGTATGTGACTACCGGGTAAATATCAATCAGATTGATATAAACCGGCTTATGGAGAAATGAAAGTTTCAGACATTTGATTATCGCAGAGGATATTACGAAAGAAGGAAATTACAGGTAATGGTTACGTTGACTGCGTGTTGATTGAATTGAATTGTTATAATCCGATCTGACTACGGCCCACTCCCTATCACCGCGAGGAGGCCTGTGTCCCAGCAGTGGGAACATGATAGGCTGGTTATGTAGGTAATCGTAGAACCAACAGCATCAGTCCTCTTAAGCCCGGGTGCTAAACGTAACTAACCGATCGTCATTTGTTATTATTACGACTCAAGCCGACGACTTGAGCGACACTTCAAAACCCACTCTGGACAGATCAAAATCGTTAAAGTACTGAACACCAAATTGATATCAAACAAAGTAGAAACGTCACTAGCCCAAGGACAGAAATGGTTGTATATCTAAAAGCAGGATCATTAGGCCACGATTAGAAAAAACGATTCAGGGTACTGTTACTGTTACTGTTAGCCTGCATAATCTCACTGCTGGGCAAAGGCCTCTCCCTATGATTTCCAGCTCTTTCGATCCAGGGCTAAAGTGTACCACCTGGTCGTTTGTTTTGTCCAGCTCGCCCCGCCATCTTTTACGGGGTAGGGCACTCATAGCAGGCTTTTTGACATGAGAAACCATGTCAAAAAGTCGGGTATCACGTGAAATGTCAATGTCAAGCGATTTTGAAACGTATGCGGTGTAACTATTACTGTCACATTGGTATGAGCCCTGATTTTTAGTAAGTTATTCAAGAGAACTTTGAATGTTAGGTATAATATTTTACTTAAATACAAACAAAAACCCTAAATTACAATATATAAAAAAAAAGTGAGGAGCTCATAGGGCATCAAAAGTCCGCATCGCTGTCAATGGGATAAGTGCCCAAAAGGCTGGCAGCATTAACACGTTGGATGGCAATGCTGATGCTTTAGGCTAATAAAGGAAACTGAGCCTTAGGGCGGGTTGTTCACGTCCACTTGACACACACGTAAACGTCAAAAATGGCGCTAACTATCGTCGAACCAAAAGAAGCGTTGTTTCAAATTACAATTACAAAATTTTGACCTTGCCGTACGTCAAATAATAACGAGTACGCAATCGTTATTATTTGACGTAGGTATCTATGTTACGTTAACCAACCGTTTGAAACAACTAACCCTTAACCAACTATCATTACAGACCGTACCAGTACAGAAATGCTACAGAACCTTTGCCACATAAAGTTCCATTCCACCTGTATCGAAGTGATTGCGTACTCCGATCGTATCACCCAACCACATTATTGTCTTAATTGATACGTTTTGTTCGTAGCTAAGCTAGATTAAAATAGTTTAAATCGCTAATTCCTTGATTTAACGCGGTGTGTTGCGCCTGCGATCCTTAGTAATGAGATCAGAAGATTGGCTTAATTTATAGTTCTGTTCGGTTGGTAATGGTTTGGTCGCGTTTGTTCAGTTATGTTCTTAATTGACGTTTAATTATTATTGGTTTTGATTATCTGTTTCATGTGAGTTTTAACGGCTTATTTCTGTAGGTAACAGAATTTGTATTGTTTTTTTTTTTGTTTTTATTACAATATTGTCGCAAAAATCAGAATCACAGACTAAAAGACACACAATACACCAGATACATTCATCAGATAAAACCAAAAAAATAAAGATCAAATAAAAAATAAAATAAAACTATTATCTTCATTGAATTTATTATCTTTTATCTGTGTCTAACTGTGTGTAATAAATCTGTGTATGATAGGTATGCATAATCGGTCTGTGTCTATTCTAGCTCCAGTCTGAGATGGTTTGTATGCAAGAAAATATATTTATTTAGCACATACTAAAAGACTCACAATACACCAGATGGATACATCAGATAAAAACAAATAAAAATCAAATGAAAAGTGTAAAGTCCGATGTAAGAAATTAGCAGGAAAGTGTGCCTCACGGCTTCGCCAAAAAGCAACAAGAACAATGTACCCAGGATTTTGGAATAGGCCACTAGCTTCAACTATCTGACTAACTGACCGATTCTTTGACAGTTCAAGAGTGCCTGTAAATGGTTTAATTGAAATAAATGCTTTGAGTTTAATAGGAGCCACCATTAAAGCAAGATTTTGAGTTTAGGTAACTATAATACGTAGTTTTCTTCATCCCAATTCGCAAAACCGTTTAAAAACAAAGAATTTTCATGTCCAATTGTATCTCTTACTTTCACTCCATTCAAAAACTTTATTCCCATACCTATCATAACATCGCAAACCTTCAACATTTATACCTCTCAATTGCGTCCTCGCACAGCCACATAAAACAATCACACGAAACTATTAATCCTGCTTCAGGGAACACGTTGAGATGGCAAAAATGGCGGCTGCTCCCTTCGTATATCATAAATTTGAATATTCCCGAGCAGGCAGTGGATAATATAGTGGGTTATTGTCATGGCCGGCGCGACGTCGCTACAGAAATAAAACACGTGGAAAAATCGCGGATTTTGTGTCGGAACTAACAGATACAGAGCAGGGGGAAGGGACAGAGATTTTTAAGTTTTTAAATTGGTTTAAATTATAAGAATTTGCTGACATCGAATTGCATAGGTGTTTGAAATAATCACTCTGAAAGTAAAAAAAAAAATCAAACATCTATGCAAGATATCAATCAATCAAATGAGCGCATCGCAGTCCACTGCTGGACATAGGCCTCTCTCAGGCTGCATCACAACACCCTGTCCTCCGCCTTCAACATCCAGTCTACCCCAGCAACCTTCTTTAGGTCGTCCGTCCATTTAGCGGGGGCGTCTCACACTACGCTTGCCGAGAAAATATAGATGTCACGTAATCAACTTAGAACGCTAATATCTCGTAATCGTGACGCTTTACGGGGTTTAGTCCTGGATGTTTTCTGTTTGCATTGATGTGAGCTATCGATTAAGACAAGTTTCATGCGTGGCCGGCATTTTGAAAAAAAAAAACAAAATGGCGGATAATATGTAGGTATGCGAGGCTCCATATAAAAATCTTCAATACCCTTTTTCCTTCATCATTTCTGCCGAAAGACGTACACTGCTGGATATAGGCCTCCCCGAAACGCCGCGACATCGACCGGTTTTGTGCTTCTCCCAACCAGCGAATTCCTGATTTTTCCTATGATGTTTTTTTTTTTGTTTAAATCCATGTTTAACCTAGTAGAGTTACAATACTCTAAATTGCCATTAGTAGTAGTGCCATGTATTATACATTAGAAATAACTTATAATTTGGAATCAGCATTAAGGTTTAAAGTACCTACTCCATCCAGCTGTGTTAGCTAGTCTACTGACGCAAATTCGTCGGTATCAATATTTAACTTATTGGACTCTGTCATTGAAAAGCTTATATTAACGTAAATTTCCGTTGATTTTCACCATAATAATAACATATTTTTCACCTTAAATATTAGATCTTTAGAAACATGTTAGCATATTTTCTCCTTCGTCAGACTTGTTTCAGTGGATTCTAATAGCTTTTGTCTAGATTTGAGATCACTCCTTCTATTTATAGCTATTTCTTCATTGTACCTAGGTACAATTTTGAGTGTCGTATCATAAAGTGAGCTGACTTTGCGACTAAGTATATACGACAGTTACATCGTCCCATCGTCCCTCTATACGATGGTGATTGTCGTATCGCAAAGTCACTGTCACCTTACCACTTTGAGAATAACCTCAAACAATTCTTAATCCAGCATCATACGACTTACTTACTCCACTACATCATTGCTCTGTATCCGAATTGAGACATCTCGAGTGGCGGGGCCGCGGGGCGCAGCGAGCGTCTCGCGCGGAATGTTAATATGCAAACCGAGCCGGCCGCTTCTCACAAATATCTATCAATACCACTCGTGCTGCCCATAGCTTGCTGATTCCAAGGATTTTTCGGTTATTGTCTTCTTTTAATTGTTGGTAGTGGTAGCAGTTTAGCCCTTACCTTAACCGTTTGCAGGGCAGTTTAAGCGCAGAGCTATAGTTGCACGGCACATGGTTCAAAATCCTATGACTCTTCTCGTGATTCCTGACTTTTGACACTTTTTGTTGCTTATTGGCCTGCTATAAGACTGCATGGTAAACCCTCTGTTTGTGAGTGTGCTTGTCCAGAAACGTACTGTTGGTTCACTATCGTACCTACTTATTTCTGCCTCCAAGTGTGTCTTGCTCTGTTTCATTTTGAAATGTTAGGGAGTTGGTGAAATTTTGAGCAAAAGAGAGTTTGCAATGTTGCTGGTTTCAATAGCTGGGTGTGGGGAAAAACTTTGGTGAAAAACAACTGGCAACAACCACTTCCCATCCATGATAAACTTTATATGGTGTACTTACATCTGAGATGATGGTGATTGCGTTTTCAATCATATCAGATGTACATTTAAAAGAGTATTCCGTGGAGTTCTGGCTGTTTGTGTATGTGAGTTTAAATGTTTGTGAACGCACCCACGATACAGGAGTAATTCCTAGTGTGGGGCAACGTTTTTTAAAAGAAATAAGAAATAAGTTTCTTGCCCGTTCTTCTCCATAGGTAGGTAGGTAGGTACTATATTTGTTTTTCCTAAACACAGGTTATTTTGTAACCTATAGCTAGGAGAGCACTACGGCACCCACTCACTAGATTAAGAAACCTTATGCTTGTGCTTTATATATTACTTTGCCTTGTAATCTAGTCGTAGTTGAACAATAAATCTTTATTTATTTATAATTAACAGTTTGGAAAGGGTCATCTTTCTGACTGACCGACCCCTTGACAATTCAAAAGTGCCTGTAATTAGTTTATTTGAAATAAATGCTTTGAGTTTGAGTCTGAGTTTGAGTTTGACATAGTAAAAAAATATCTATCTATTGATCATAACATAAGGTCATGTCTGCAACCAGTTATTTCTATCTGCTAGATTTAGCGATGGCAGCTTATCCCTTGGAAACAAAAGAAAATCGGAGTTTTTATTAATGCTACTAATATAAGTATTCATATTAGGTACTCATGGGGACTTTCTTGAGGGGCTTGTGGCTAAGTAATAACAACTGCACGGATCGATCATTCACGTGTACGGGTACCATCTTCACATACCAAGACCCCTCCGTGCCTCGGAACGCACGTTAAACCGTTGGTCCCGGCTGTCATTCGTGGATCTTTGACAGTCGTTACGGGTAGAAGCCTGAAAGTCTGACAACCAGTCTTACCAAGGGTTATCGTTTTACCCAGTAACTGGGTTATGGAGTTCAGATAGCAGTCACTCCATGTAAAATACTGGTATTCAGCTGCATCCGGTTAGACTGGAAGCCGACCCAAACATATTTAGTCGGGAAAAAGTTAGGCAGATGATAGGTATATTTCTTAATATGAACAATACTTTCTGTGATTGTGATGTAAAAAAAATAATCTTTATCTTGTTTAGTTTAATTGATATGCAAATAAAATGCAACGAACCACACTCTCGAGAATGAAGCATGCACTCAATCAATTCAGAATCTTTTGATTCAGGAGCTGAAGAGCGTATTATGAATTTCCGGAAGACATTAAAAGGGCGGTAATCAAAGCACCCATTATGACTGTTATTACAACAATAAATAAAGAAATTATCGTCAAATCGACGATAAAAAAGCTAAATCCAATTAATTTAATCTCAAATAGGATCTCGAATTTGTTTTATTCATAAATAAACAGAAGACTATCGTTAGTTGAAATCTGTCCTCGGCCTTTTTTGATTGAAAACTATGTTTTGCTCCCGACAACCTTAAAATTACCGCTCCCAAACTTGAAAATAAGGCAAACTAAACCTTATTCCTCTTCAATAAGATGTTCTAGTGTAATATTTTTTGTAATGGTTATGTTTGCGTGTTCGCATAGAATCCTATTGTTATTTCCATACGTCACATCAAGGGTATGCGATGAAGGGAGCGCAGTTTACTATAATTAGTTTGTGTTTTATCTCGATCGTCGATTCGCAATACTGATGGGTATTGAGCTGCAGTTAATGTGTGACAGGGATGGTTTTGGTGTGATTGGTGTGTTTTGGTTGAAATGCATTGTAGGCTAGAAGTTAATGTTATATTACCTCAACAATAAACGGTATTCATGGTGTTTTATCGCAATGGTATATCTGCTGAAGTGCTAAAACTAACTAAACTATTTGAAAGTGCTGGTCTCAAGGAAATAAAACAATTATGTAGCTCCAATAAATATGTTGCATCACGCAGGTATGCAATATAATAATTATTATTGATTGCTAGTGAGTCTACTATTTCAAATTACATACTAATTTGTAACACCAGATCCAACCAGCAGGTTAAAACTTCTGTGACTCACTGTGGATAAGCTATACAAAAACTCATGCCCAAAGACTACCAGGGGTATCAACAGCTCCCTAAAATCCCATGTCCTCACACTTATCACGTCTACAATCACGTCGCTTGATGTCCTGATGAATGAACGTTTTGTGATGCTAATACACAGATTATGTATTAAAACTACTGTTCACAACCCTTCATACCGAAACGACCTAACTGTCAGCACACCCCATTAGATTTCCAACCTTGGCGTTTAAAAGATAGAGTTGTTAATCCAGTTTTGTAGGTTTGTGAGATATAGGAACTGGTGTTTTTGTTAGGTAATGAGGTATAGTCTAATAGTACACGTGTTTCCCTTATCTGTGATTAGTCTGTTTGAAAGCTTTGTCTCTGGCTGTCGAAGGGTTGCTGTAAATTGACTGTGAATGATTTATTGGTGACGTTAGTCCGATCGGGTTGATGTGATTTTTAAATTTTGATTAGGTAGTTTTTTAAGCTGTTTTGTAAATATAGTTATGGATGGACAGTATTTTCTGTGATAGGAGAAGGGTTGGGAAAGCAGCAGAAATAATGCTGTTACCTTTTATACAAGAATTTGGCTGTGTGTAACATTTTATTGCATTCGTTTATGTACTCAAACATGGATTTGTAATTGCTATGATGATCAAAAAGTAGTTTATGTTAGAGGCAGTATTTGCAATGAGTCAAGATTTAGTTTTTCGCGGCAGACCCCATAGAAGATTGTGGGACTGCGGGATGAGCTGGACAAAACAAACGACCAGTGGTCCACTTTAGCCCTGGATCAAAAGAGCTGGAAGTCATGGGGAGAGGCCTTTGCCCAGCTGTGGGATGATGCAGGCTAACAGTGACAGAAAATACGAGTACAATTTAAGTTCTTCTCCATTTCGATGATCGGGTAAACTTATATCAACGGCCCAAAAATGAAAGAATTGAAACAACTCATTTTCATTTCTGAATGATATGAAGTAGATTCAAATGAAAGCAACACACATACAGTATTATAATTATCTACAGTCAATATAATTCGCAAATGGCCATCTTCAACTCTAACCTGACCAAATTAAACGAACATCTTCGGAATAAAAAGTATTGGGGTAATAAGAGACCCCAGTCGTCCGACGCCGCCATACATCACGCTATCTGATCTGGCCACCGATTGATTTTCGGAAATCGCCTCCGAATAACCCTGACGATAAAGTGATTTACGGGTCGGACATACGGACTGGGCGTTTGGCGAACTGGGAGGGTTGATTTGTGTTTATTTGCGTCATTAGCATAATTTGGTGAAAATTCGAAGAACGTTATAATATCTTAGATTCTGCTGTGATAAACTAACTAGCCTTAGTACAGTAAATTGGAAACGCAATAATTGAAATTATTTCGATGTCAACTTAATGATTTTTGAGGACCAGTTTTAAAGAGAAGTAGTGACCCCGTACTTACGGCCGCGACTTACGGGTTGTATATTTAACCCCAGACAGGCGCTTTACTTTGTGTAAGTTATTACATCACCACTGCTCTCAAAACAATCAAGAAAAGCACCGTGCGGAAACCGGCATGTCTTAGAACCAAAAATTCGAAGACATGTGACATCTACCAACCCGCACTGGGCCTGCGTGGTGGATTACGGCCCACCCCCTATCACAGAGGAGGCCTGTGTCCCAGCAGTGGGAACTTTACAGGCTGATTATGCTAAGTGAACACGAGCATACGTCTCTTTTCTTGAAGATACCAAGCCCTTGCTGACGATAAACCACCATTTTCATTTCCAATTCTTACAAAATCTTTACTAGAAGGACATAACACTTTGGTAGTGTTGTCCTTCCTTATCGACAGTGCCTCCAGTAATTTTATCGATATCGAATCAGCGCCGCCGATTGGCTCGGTAATGGCTTGATTATCGTATTAGGGCGAGCTGATTATTTTCCACTTTTCGCTTTCTCTTTTCGCATTACACAAATTGTTTGTTTGTGAACTGATAAAAGGAGAAAGCTTTGGTTATATAGGTTGTATAAAGTGTTGTCATTTTGGCCGTTTTATCAACTCTAGAATTATTGACGCTTTTACACGTAAAGGTCATTGAGAGTAAAATGTATCGCATATTATGTTTTCAAAAAATATTTTTATTTTTTCAATATTTATTTCTTATCGTTCATATATCTTTACACATGAACGATAAAGACAAGACAAGATAAAAGATAAGTGAACTGTTCGTTTTCTATTTAATTAAAAATTCGAAAACATCCATCGGATTTGTAAGCGACGCAACTCTTAAGAACTTTTTGCTACAAACTTTTTTATAATTTATGTTTAACACTTTTCTTTTTTAGCCGTCATTTTGATGTGCTTTTTTTTATCTCTGTCTTCGCTGGTCGAAAAAACCATATGTAATATTTTTTCTTCATGTTCTAATTATAGTTGTTTATTCGTTTTCTCTAAATCCGCCATTTTCTTCCATATCGAGTCTGTTAGGTCCATTACAGGATTGTTACCAAACTTCAAATATATACGACGATCCTGGTTATATATCTCTTTTGGCGTCCGTACCTGGATCCCAGTGATTTATTTATTTATTATGGCACTACTCCAACGGTTTAGGGCTGGTTTTTCCAACGCCAGATAATTTTATCCCAGGAATAATTTTGAATTTTTGACAGTTCTTCCATACAAAATCTGTCAGACGTCAATTTTATTCCACGAACAAAAATTGTCTGTTGATTGAAGAATCAGGCATAATTCACATATAACAGAGAGCTTAGTCTTATTATATAAAGTAGTACAGTGAACTTATAACTTATAGGTGTGCACAGCAGTTTGCTTAATTGATTTGGGGTTGATGATCAAAAATTCAAAATTATTCCTCCGATAAAATTATCTAGCGTTGGAAAAATTAGCCCTTACTAGGTAATTAAAGTGATAAAAATAACAATAAAATCAAATAAATTACTAATTATAAAATCAAATAAGTTGATAATAATGAAATCAAATAAATTACTAATTATACAACTAGTGATAGCTGATATCATCGTTATCGTCTGTCATAATCGGTATGTCAATGTTGTCGTTATTATACGGTATCAACAACGGTCTCATGTTTTGGACAAATAAATAATCTTTAACGATATTATTCTTCGAGCCCTTTGTCACCGTACCAGCCAGTCAGTCGGTGTACCAGCGGTATTAGAACCAAACGGCTTGGTACCTCACGATGGAAAGAGACAAGACGGCTTGCTTTGCCTTGGAAGGTGTACGCACGTAACCTGTGTCGATATCCTTGCACCATCTCATGTTCCTAGCTCGGCGGGCAGTGCTGGCGCTGCTGCTGCGGCTGCTGAGACCGTAAAGGTCAGCTTTCAGCCGTTTGGGGCCAAAACACTCGGGTCATAGGGCCCGAGTGCGCGTCTCCTTTTTAAAGAAATTTCTCGCCGGCTGATCGACACTTCACGTTACCAGCGGGTTCGTGGGTCTGTGGCCAATTAGCATTGCCATTCAACGTGCCAGTCATCTGGGCACGTTTCCGGATGACAATGATGCTGACGAGTCCTTCGACGCCTAAGTATCCTTTTGTTTTTGTATTTATTTATTTATATAGATAGTTCGTTACTCTTTTAATTTAGTACCTAGTGTAAATAGTTATGTACTTACAGAAATAAAAAAGAGTAAAAATATTATTCTTATTGTGACCTCTCAACTGTAGTATTTTACCAACCATAGGGTATTCACAACCCTAGTTGCACACTTACGAGACCATCGAATCGACGCATCGTCATCAGCCTGCATAAACTTTAAACCAATATCACAGAAAATCACTATCGTCATCATTTCAGCCAACTGCAGGACATAGGGCTTCCTACCTTCGCTACATCGACCAATACTGTGCTTTTTCCACTACATTCAACGTCGTTTAATGTTGTGATAGCGTTATTTAAGTGCAAGTGCGGTACTGCCGATCAGACCATGTCCCACTGGAGTGTACTAAGTGCCCGTTCACCTGCACCTCTAATGACCTAAAAATGCCTCTGCATGCAATTAACGTGGCCACCTAATCATAAACAGCCTATAATGTTCCCACTGCTGGGACACAGGCCTGCTCTCTTTTTGAGAGGGAGTGGGCCGTAATCCACTTCGCGAGCCCAGTGCGTGTTAGTAAATGTCACTTGTCTTCGATTTTTTGGTTTTAGGATGTGCCGGTTGCCTCACGTTGTTATCGTTCACCGTTTTGAGAGCAGTGGTGATGATTTCGATTACACAAAGTAAAACGCCTGTGGGTTTGAACCTACAACTCGTAAGTTGCGGCCGTTTCCACTGGGCCACCACTGCTCTCGACTATTGACGTGGCCACCTACTGGGCTCAAACTATACAAAAAAAGGAAGAGTACTATCGACACGAAAGGAAGAAGAAGAAGCGTTATTTTGGTGGTGCTTGCATCCAGCATCAGACAACACTTCACCAAAATTACGCTAAAGCAACAATACCTTTTCCAGCAGTTTCAGCAGGACAAGCTGGCTGTACAGCTGTAAAGTGAGAAAAAGGCAGTGAAAATGAAACAGGTTATTAGTTGAAAATTACCGCGCGCCCCGGACTGTAATGTCGCCTGCAATAAAGCCTGCCCGGCGAAGAGGGGTTGTGGACCTAGAGTGCAAACTAGAAGAGAAAATTATTATTTTTTCTTGAAATGATCATGTTCATACAGTCCTCCAGGCCATATTTCGGCCATGGCAGCCAAGCTCATCAGAGAATAACCTTCGGCGCGGGAGATATTATAGTGCACAAGTGTGTGCGCGCAGACACCGGTACAATTTATCATCGCTCACTCTCATAGACCGAAGGGACGGCAATCCGACACGACCAAAGAAAAACCAGGCGCAGGAGCAACTACGGTTTAGCGTGCTTTCCGAGCATGGGGTTACCAGAAATTCCTATCTCATAGTCATGCTTAGGAAGTAATCGAAACTGCGCGTATTGACCGCGTTAAATAAGCTGGTGGAAGCCAACCTGGACTGCGATTTATTCGCAGACAAGTTTGTTGACAATGTGCCTGCATTTTTGTGAAAATAATAGTATTTAATTTATTGTTAGTAATTTATGTTGTTTATTATAGTATATTTTTATTGTAAATCTTTATATCTTTAACTAATGTCATTGGCCAAGGGCCGTTTTTATGTTAAAGTAAAAAAAAAAAAAATGAAGAAGCGGCTAGAAAGAAAAACACTTATAACATTTGGTTTCTGCAAATGTCAATATAAGTTACCAGTGTTACATCCTTCGCTAAATGGTTTGTTTGTATAAAATATACTCCTAGCCAATGACTTGAGGTAGTCTTCAATAGCTAACTTCTTGGATATTTGAAGCCGGTCGGACGAGAAGTACTACCGTAGCCAATCCTATTATATCCAAAGTTTGTAGAGATGAACGTTGAAGCTGCTTGCAATCGTGGGAATGTAATATCACTAGCAGTTCTAAAGACTATTCTTGCAACAAAATCGAGCATACGACCACAACGAAAAGTTTCTTAAGAACAAACAATGAACTGCGTAGTAAATGCGTAACACACTATCAGTAGTAATGGCTACCGTTGTGACAATTCAACAAGATTCATTGCGTTATTTACGTTCTTGAGCAGACATATTTTTCGAACATATGAAGCAATGGAATATCTTCCATATTATTCAAATTGTGATGGATAGTATTTTACGAGTACTCAATTAGGATGCTGGATACACTTAACAGGTATATTGTAAGTACTCAAGACAAACACAGACTACGCTCCTGCACCTTTCACTTCACAAATACTCTGTGTCCCTCGTTGAAAACAGGGTGGTTGTGGGATCTAAGCCCAACCCCCAGAGGGGCCGGAAAGGGGGGGAGGGTTGCAGCGGGCAGCGGAGGGGGGGTGCGGCCTTAATTACCGCCGCTTTTATAGTTTTAATGAGTTCATTTTGGACCGGGGCTAACAAGCGGCGTAATACCTATTTAAACCAATTTTGAAATTAATATCGTGAAGTGATGGCGGGTTACAATGTCGATGTTTTGGGGTTTAGGTATTCAAAAATTTTGTGATCATTTCTAAGTTGGTTTGTATGTGAAATGGTTGTTAAACGTGGGCTTCAATAACCAGCAATACTTTTAACTGTGCCATTCTTCATACAATCTACAAAATTGGTTTTTCTGTATGTCTAAACCCTCAAACTTTTAACATGGTGAACGGGCACTTGGGACACTCCAGCAAGTGGAGCATGGCCTGCCATTTAAGGTCCTTATGCTTTATATTTTCTGTGTATGTTATTATTAACTATACCCTAAGCCTTCACTGCGTTACAACTTTTTAGGAACAGTAGCTCCGTATTTAGGCAAGTAGGTATATTTTTAGGCAATCAACATCATTTCAGCCCGGAATCACCCACTGCTGGGTATAGGCTTCGCCTATCTTCAGCCATATATGTTTCCCGCGGTGCATAGTTGTTTCCCGCGACTTTGACGATATCGTCAACGCAACGCGCTTTTTAATGGCCCTGGTGTCTTTGGCCTAACCTTGGCTACCAAGTCTACGACGTCGGGGACAGGGCGATGCGCCTCAAGTGGAGTTGGCCAGGCGAGGAGGTGGCCGATGGAGTAAAGCTGCTGGGGAGTTTGTTGCGCCACTTCTTCTTCCCAGCAATAGCACTAGGAAGTGGTGAAGGGCGGGCGTTTTTGGGGGACTGTCTTTTGTAATTTTGACGTTCAAAAAGTGCTGATTCTCAGCCTAATTTGAATAAATGACTTTTGATTTTGATTTTGATTTTGAAAGCTGTGTCCAAATAAACATCACATCGATAAAAACAAAGAAACATCGGTAACATCCCTAAAAAGTTTTATCAGGAGCGCGCAACTCGCGGTCGACTCGACTATTTTGTCGATATTAATTAAAAAGGGGTCTGTACAAGTTAATATTAAAGAAAATTAAGCAATCCCCTTCTAAAGTTGCTAATGAATTTTCACAATAAACATTTTCATGTTCGCCCGTAAACCGCTTGACGGCGTTTTGTTTCGTAAGCGCTTCAATTTTGTTTCTAAATTAAATTTTGTTACAGTTTGAACGTTTATTTATTAACGGGCTATGAAGCTATGTTAAATGAAAGAGAAATAACAAGCCTTCAAAGTCTGAACTGTGGACTGAGATATGGAGTTCATGATTTTAGTATGTACTTACCAAGACTATAAACCTGAAGAATCATTTAAAATCATTGTAGAAGTTGTGGAGCATTCCAGGGCTATCAAAGATGTGAAGGTGATATTTATTTTTTCTTCTAGACCGGGTTAGGAATACGACCATCCATTCCATCACAAAGATAACTGATGTCACTTGGAAAGCTGTCACGCTAAAAAGGAATTGGGCTGGACACATCTGCCGCATGCCGCATGTCATCGACCAATGGGCCAAAGTTTTGACCCAATGGGTCCCTCTTAATGGCAAGTGACATCGCGGCAGGCCCAGACGGAGATGGCAGGTTGAGCTGGATTCCTTCAACAAGAACTGGTCCTTAGAAGCTTCAAACAGAGAGAAGTGGAAGACTTCACCACTGCAGGGCAAAGTCTCCCACTTCTCTCTCTTATATAATAAGTTAATATAATAATTATTAATAATAAGCTTTAATTGATTAGAGCAGTGATGGCCCAGTGGTAATAACTCCGACTTACAAGTTATAGGTCGTGGGGTCGGACCCAGCCAGGAACTTTACTTTGGGTATGTAATTTCATCACCACTGCTCTCAAAACGGCGAAGGAAAACATCGTGAGGAAACCGGCATGTCCTAGAACAAAAATTTGAAGACGTGACGTCCGCCCTCACTGGGCTGGCGTGGTAGATTATTAGCCCACTCACTCTCGAAGAGATGAGGCCTGTGTCCCAGCAGTGGGAACATTTTAAGCTGATTATGTAACCTTTGATTAAGTTTGGACTTCATTTATAATTTTGTAAATAATTGTATTCATTAAATGATTGGTTTCTCAATTCTGGTTTGCTTTGTTTGAGGTGTTTCTTCTCTTGTTGATATTTGTGGACTACTACAGCGTTCTAGTCTGCCATGATACCTGCAGTAAATGGACAAACATGATTAGGTACATGATTTAATTTTAAAGTGTTTTTCGAGACATTGCCAAGCGGTCGGTCGACTCTTCACGTGACTAGCCAGACTAGCGAGGCTAGCCTGTTTTTTGACCAAAGAATCAGCATTGCCATACAACGTGGTAATACCTACCAGCTTTTTGGGCCCATTTCCCGTTAAGAACGATGCGGACGAATTTTTTTATGCCCTATGATTCTTTCCGTTTTTATATATCTGTACGTATTATTATAAAAAAAAAGCGGAAATGAAGTTATACCTGCTAGACTTATCAGCAACTGAATCTGCATGTAATCTTCCAAGTTCTGTAAACTTCTTGCAATAAGAGCAGCAGCAACCATCCAATATAAAACCTCCTTAATTAAAAGGTGTTGAACAAAAACACACGACCCAACATCTACGACTATATACACTTGACCCACCCCACCCCAGCGGGCCACATATCGGGTGGGGTGGCCGCGTAATAGCCTCGCAATTATCGCCCTATTAAGTAGTTTGGAACCGCCATTCACGATGGGCTCCGCTGGGACCACTGTGTGTTACGATGGCCCAACTTCGTATACTCGTATGCTGAAGTATGTTTTAATATGTGAAGTGATATTTCGACTAGCAATTAGTATGGCGTGAAATATTAATATTAACGAGTTTGCGTGACTTCGTTAGTGAAATATCTCGGTTTTTTCGTGTGTTATTAGTACTTATTAGAGTGAATTAGATGGTCTTTTAATTTAATTAGAATTTTACTATTCATTGGAGACAACGCATCCATAATAAAACTACAAAAAAGAATGTTTATTATTCGACTTTAAAAAAGGACAATTACATCACGCCATTCCCCGAAGGGTTAGGCACATTTCGCCAGTTATGTTTAAGTCCCATGTAATAGGGAGCGAGCCTAATACCATCAACCGTACACACAGACTCCAGGTTATAAGGGTAGTAAGAATAGAGATGTAGTTCCAAGTTGAAAGTCTGCTTCTCCACTTTGCGTCGTTCGAATTATAGGATGGCTATAATAGCCTTCTCTATCATCACTATGGCCAGAAGTAAAACTACAGACTCATGTTTATACATTGTATGCCTACGCATGTATACGTACACTATATGCCTTGAAGAGGTAGATAAAGTAGGTGCGAACTTATCTTTATTTCTCGTCAATTTCAATACTAATGAGAGAGAATACCTAACAGAAAAATACAATAGCACAGAGCTAAGAATACGATTCTGGTGTGCCAAAAAATTTACAGCAACTCCTGTATCTGTATTCTGTACTCCACAATAACAAAAGTAAGACGCACGCAGTTGCATTAAAATTTCAATTGTAAAAAAAAAGAGTACAGACAGGAGGTGTATTAACTGTTAGATAGTATATTAGAAAGTATGGAGTATGTGTCCTGTATGGAGATGTATATAGATCATTATAAAATGTCAAATTCTTCAAAAAAATGGTGTAATTATCGCCTTAGATAGTGCAAAATAAGTTATTGCCTTCAAGTAGACAGCAATCATCATCGTTCCGATTATTATTTTTAAATTATAAAAACTAATAAGAAAATTATAGTATACATTTTAGCGCGCACCCGGTAAGGAATCCATACATCACAACATGAAGCAAGTTGGCAACGCGTTGAACTAGCGGTATTTACCTAATTTTTACCGTTCCTACGAAAAAGGCGCAAGCGAAGACGTTGCCAAATCGCTCGCCTTCAGGCACGATAGCATATATCCCTTGCTTGTTTATTTTATGACACGTTGAATTGATATTTTAATTTGTCGCACCTATTCAATTCTATCCTGTATAGCAGAAGATACTGTTAGAGTATCCCAGACTTTTACTTACCTACTTATTGCCTATGGCAAATCTTGCACAAGACTTCGTAAGCGCTTTAACGTTTCCGACGGGAAGTTAGGAATTCTGGTTTTAAATAGAAATTGATGGTTTTATAAAATATTCCTACCTATATTGCAACAGAAATACAAATATTCCATTTGCCCAGTTTCTTTTCACCGATGAATGGTATTTGGTTCAATGCATTAGAAGGCGAAACTATTGTCATCCATATGGCGTTACAAAATGGAACTTTAAACCATCTAGATTCTAGAAAACCCTTTTGCACCAGACAAACATTATCTAAAATAGATTTTGAATACAGAGACCTGTTTCTTAAAACTATTCCAACTATTTACCATACTCTTGTAAGAGTAAAAGGGAAGAAAATATGCAAATTGACTGCAAAAAGGTTGCGTTCCTACGAGACACTCGCGCTATTTACAAGACCTACTTTAATACTTACATTCTACGGTTGGTTTTCGTTTGTAGTTTCATGAGTTATGTTACCTTCTGTAAGATTGAAAGCTTCGTCCATTGTTACGACTTCATTTGCTCCTACATTCGCTTTATTCTTTTTCGAATATTGATTCAAAGTGCCTCGTAAGTCGGAATGCGGGGAATTTTTACGATTTGGCACCAGAATATGAGCAAAAAGCATTATACTGTCAATTGTTTTGTTTAGAAGTATTATTTGTGGGCTCAAGTGAAATATATGGCTTTGGTTTTCTTAAGTGAAGTACGCCGATTTGTTACTGGCTCCTCTCTACTATGTTTCGTTGCTAAGGATGCAAAATAAGCTCAATTTTTCTTTTTTGAAGGTCCTGTTTTGCATGCCACAAGGACAAGGTTTCTCGACACAAAAAATGGTACGACAAAATAAACTGAGGGTCAGAATTCAGAAGGCCAATTGTCGTAATTTAAAACGTTCAAAATCTAGTCACAATCTCATCTCAGCGACAAACAAATGTCAAAGACTTGTCAAAATGTCGGGAAATTATAGGTATTTTTGACAGATTATAGGTATTTTTGACAGATTATAGGTATTTTTGACAGATTGAGACTGAGATCCGACTGTGAACATTGTTATGTAAAATTACGAGAATTGCCCCTCTGATCTTCGACCGGTATCTAATGTTGGGTTTATTTTCTGAAGAGGGGTACGTGTCTAATAAGCACTTTCAATTACCATGTTTTTAACAAAAACACATGAGAAGCGTACATCACCATCAGCCTATAGCAGTCCACTGCTGGACATAGACCTCAGGCTAGGTGACGGAAGAAGAAGCATTTATACTAGAATATGGAACTTGTGTCAGATTTTTACGATTTTCTAGTCACCTGCTGGATAAATAATAATAACCTGTGGGCAAGCGTTACTGCTGAGCATGTGGTCCTGCAGTGCGATTCTGTAACCAACTCACCGTGAAAACTTAGGTGAAGTGAGCGTGGAGTGAGCTGTCATTCCAACTAATGCTAGGGATTGACACTATTGACAGCTCACTATAAGCTCACTTCATTTAACTTTTCACGGTGAGATTTTTACAGAATCGATCGGCTGGTTCGATTCCCAGGACCGGCAAATTTTTATTGGGCGTTTTCATCTGGAATTTCTCAGTAGTTGGAATTTGTGCCCGGTGGTGGCAAAAGACTCGCCCCCTATTAAATGGGACTTTAACATAACTGGCGAAATGTGGGTTTACTATGGTTACACCTCTGCCTAACCCGTCGGGGAAACAAGGAGAGATGTTGTGTTATGTTTTTTTTTGTAATGTGCGTACTAAAAATAATAATGCCCTTTTATTTTTACTCTGTCATCATCTGCCTAGCATTTTCCCAACTATGTTAGGGTCGGCTTCCAGTCTAACCGGATGCAGCTGAATACCAGTATTTTTATTATTTCATTTTCACTCTGTATTTCGTATAATGTGTACTTATTAATTTACCAACAAAACTCATACACTAACAAACTCCAGCATCTCTGCAAATTGCGTGGGTCACCGTAATAAAGTTATCGTGGCAGTGATTCCGCGGGGGTCCAATTGTACCCCATCGGATCGCGGCGGGGCCCCCGCGTTAATGGAGCGCCGCCATTATGTTATTAGCTATAAACGCGTTATGACTATATGCTCGAGTGGATTGTTTTTATATTGATATTTTGTGCGAGTTAATTTTTGTGGGAGATGGTAGTAAGTGGATCGAGGGTTTATTTAAGTAGGAGGCATAATGCTGATCGTAATAACGATCAGTAGGTAATCTTTTAGAAAAACAAGCATTAATTTTGACCAATAGGTCAAAATTAATGCTTGTGTCTTCTCGAATACTGAGGCATAGCTTTCACAGCTTAGTTTAGCTATATAATATATCTTTAATAATTCGAAATAATGCTAGGAGATTTTTTGACCACATGAAATAGTTTGACGTTACAAAAAAAAAAAGAATAACAATCGACGATGAAATGAAAAACAACTGACTTCCAAAAAAAAACCATAATAGCACAAATTTCGGGTATCTTAGGTCTTGTAACATAATCGGCCTATAACGTTCCCACTACTGGGACACAGGCATCCTCTCTGTGAGCGGGAGAGTGGGCGTGGACGTTACCTTGATGATTATGACAATATTTATTTAGTCACTAAAATACGTAATCAACAACATGAATTTTGATGCGATTTTGAAAATGATATTTTGCCGAAACCCTGATAAAAACTGATCAGAAGGCCAATTCTCGTAATTTAAAACGTTCAAAATCTAGCAGTCTCGTCTCAGCGACAAACAAATATCAAAAACTTGTCAAAAATGTTGGGAAGTTAGAGGTAATTTTTGACAGATGACAGACAGATCAGACTCACACGTTCTTAAAATTACGAGAATTGCCCTTCTGGTCCCAAACTGTGTCAGGTACTAAAAATAATTACGGAATAAGTAGCAAGTACAAAATTGCGCAAAACTCCGACACTTCCTTCTAAACACTGTCGCAATCGATCAATCGATTCTACCATCGATTTCTAGATAGCGATCGCTAAGGAAAACGTCGCGAGGAAATCTATCATTAAACTTTATTGACTTAGCCTCAATACTTCATATCTAACCACTGTATAGGTAGCTAATTATCTTCTAATTGAGTACAAGTTAGAAATCCTTTAATTACGACTGTAATTTATCTGTTGCTCTTATTTCGCAAACAAAAACTTAGCAGAAAAAAAGCCTGGTCTACAAAGCCTGGAGCACAGGCGTAGGGTAGCCAGTTTTTCGGTATTCTATAGGATGCATTCTGGAGAGTGTGCGCGGGAATTACATGACTTAATTCCTGATGGCGGAATTAATTCATGTAATTCCCGACCATCATTCCCGTTCCATCATCGGACAACCCGTCGTACGGCGAGTTTCCACCCTTACGTTGTTGGGACTGCCGCGATCCGGACGAAGCGTTTTGCCTCGTCGTTTATACCGCGTACATCAAAGGATTGGAACAATTTGCCTGCAGCGGTCTTTCCGTCCGATTATAATTTAAGTCTGTTCAAGGCTAAAGTGAATAGCCTCATAATAAATTAGTGCGCTTTACCATCAACGATTGCATCACTGCTTTCCATCAGGCGGGATCGCAGTCAAGCAATAGTTTATACAAATAAAAAAAAGAAGTACAAAAACTTAGCAAACGTAAAGTTTCTAAGACCTGATTTTTTCATCGCCAGATAACTTTTATTCGAGGAATAAAATTGACGTTTGACAGTTTTTTTTCAAATAACTGTCAAAATTTCAAAATTGTTCTTCGAATAAAGTTATCAGATGACTGAAAAATGTGCCCTAAAACGAATGTTATTTTTTATTGTTTGTATTTCCTGTGCGTGTCCCAAATAAAACAATTTTCTTTCTTTCTTTCTACTAGGAAACGATATTTAAGCAGCAATATTATTAATAGCAGGATAGAATAAAATCTCAAAATATTTCTAAAACTATCTGCCATCAAAGTGTAAAAAATCAATAAGGTACCTATGTGATTTTGTCCGCGTTACAAACCAAAGCCAGAATGTGGGTTTTTAAACTCAATTTCCAGCCAGGATGTACGAAAATCAATTTAAGTCCTCTCTGTGAGAGGAAGCGGGCCCATAATCTACGACGCAGGTCCAGTAATGATTGATGCATAGTAAAAGAATTCCTTAAATCTACAAAAACGACCAAGTCTGAAGCAGAACTAAAGTCACCCACAAAATTATCTTCAATAAACTTTCAATTTCCTTTGTTGGAATCGCTCACACTATGATACACAGTAAGGTGACGTGTGATATCACTATCTACCTACTTATCAGAAAGTTCTCAACTCAGGTCAATTTAAACGACGCTGAAGGCATCTTCTTGAGAAGCTATAAACCCGATCTGTGTTAATTGCAGCATTAAATTTATAATTAGGTATCTATTGAGGACCAGCACCCATTGTGTAGTAGCATTGAAACTAACGTCCTCAATTTCCTCATTGACAGACAAACAGTCAGACAGTTGCCAAATAGGCAAATATAACTATAATACTTAACACTAAAATTGCAAACGATACCACTAGACGGGTCTGTGCGACAGAACAATATTATATTAACCCCTCAATGGTCTCATAATAACTGTTTAATAGACACCGATTTATCTCGAAAAGAGAACCATTATAACTTGCATCTTTGTCAAAAATATTCACGCGATTTTCAACCTTATTACAAAGTAGTAAGGGTTGAGGTAAGGAAGGGGGAATGTCGATGAAAATGGCATGTCGATATAAGAGTCATATCATCGTCATATTTGAATCGCGTGCCATGATTCGGCAGAATCGATCAAAGCAATGCCGGACCACCAGAGACTTTGCGTCCTATTAGAGATTATTAAAGGTTATCGATAGATTTGTCGACTTGTCGAAAGGTTATTGAGTAAGTAAAAAAATATGGTAATAAATTATATCTAAGAGATATTAGATTTCTTTAACGGTTTTGTTTGTTTTGTCTTTGATATGTCGCATCGTGATGTAATTGTTTTATCTGTACAATACTTGTAGGTACTTAACTGTTTCGTAAATATTATGATAAGGTTCTACTAATTGGTAAAAAAACTTGCTCATATTTTTTTAAAATGAAAATGAACTACACATTGCTTGAAATAGAAGATTTTTTTTACATATATTTTCCTTGACCAATCGATATCGACAGAAGTCCATCCCTATAATACTAAAAAGCGTTCTCAAGAGGCACAATCAACACACATTGAATATTTCTTTGTATCGCCGAGTGATTTATTGATTGCGTCTCTGTCAACACCGGCTGGCATTTTACACCAAGCTGAATACTTCATTTGATCCGGATTTTTATCGATAATAAAACCCGATCATGATTCACATCACTCGTTAAGTGTATTTAGTAACAAATGATTTGATCGTGGCCTTCGAGTACTTTCGAATTTTATTCAACAATACTTTCTTTCTATTTGTGATATGAATTCGCGCTTATTTTCAATTTATCATTGATGATGGCTAGTCTATGGTGGCTATTAATATTCATTTACTCATGCCTTGACACGTAAAATCATTGGTTCCAGCTGTTATTATATATATATATGTCAGCCGTTACGGGTAGTCAGAAGCCTGAAAATCTGATAACCAGTCTTACCAAGGTATGATATTACCCAGTAACTAGGTTGTGGAGGTCAGATAGGCAGTCGCTCTATGCAAAATACCTGTATTCAGCTGCATCCGGTTAGACTGGAAGCCGACCACAACCTAATTGGAAAAAGGTTAGGCAGATGATGATGACTCAAGCCTTCGTCTAAAGGCGGCGGGATCGTCCGAAAGGAAACCGCTGCCCTGGAACAGAAAGGGCTAAGGAAGGAACACGGGTGGGTTTTAGTCAGTAAGAGTCTGACACTCCCTTCCGCTCCACCCAGAGCGGGAGGGGTCATTTGATGATTTCCCATCCAAAAAAAAAAAAATCTAAGCTTCAGTCTAATCGTGACTCATCGGAACATTAGGAGCTATGATGAGCCTTCTTACAAGTATTATGCAATTTAGAGTCTGCCAGATGATATTTATGACTAAAACACTAAACTCATTGTCCGTAGCGGAGCAGTCGCAATAGTAAACAATTATGAAAGTTCATTCAAAGTTGAAGTAGTTGCTAGCTTTACGGAACTACTGGGAAAAAGGACATGGAACTACTGAATACTCCCATTAGTTCCATACACGGAACTAGTGAGTTGCAGAAGTTCCATGTGGAACTAGCCACATGTAACTACTGGGAATAAGACTCCTTTCCAAATTGCATTAGGTAAGTCCTAATAAGACACTTCTCTATGCTCCGACGGAGTTGCTTTGAAGGATAAAATTATCCTGAAAACCGGATCTGGATCCGGATCTCCGGATTATCCGGAGTGCACATAGCGGAGTAAGCAAGCTGAAGTGGAAGTGGTCTGGCCATGTATGTCGAAGGACCGATGGAGCAGACGAGTTCTGGAGTGGAGACTGCGTATGTAAGACATAGTGTGGGACGTCCCCGAGCTAGGTGGACCGATGATCTTAAAAAGGTGGCTGGGACAGACTGGATGCGTGAGGCGGAGGACAGGGTATTGTGGCGAAGCATGGAGGCCTATGTCCAGCAGTGTCATTGAAGACACCTCCGAGGACTTGTGTAAGTGGCTAATTCACTGAACATTTTTTATTAATTTTTTTTTTCTTATTTATAAATTTGTATTTTCCGGAATCGCTATTTTTAGATTTTAAGTTATTTATTTTTATTTTTTTTTGTTTTGTTTAATTACCTAACTTTGTCTCTCATTTTGTAGCTTGCTGTAATGATTACCATACACATAATTATTTATAATATACATATTTTACACGTGCTGTTATAGGTCAACCATTTATGACGGGGATCGAAACTGTTTCTCTTAAACACAGGTTATTTTGTAACCTATCTAGGAGAGCAGTGCGGCACCCACTTACTAGAATAAGAAACTCCATGCTTATGCTTTATATTATAATACCTTGCCATGTAATCTAGTCCTAGTTGATCAATAAATCTTTATTATTATTATTAATTAGCTAATGACTATTCTATTCAACATACATAGCTTCTCCCATGATTTCGTCCGCGTGAAACATCTTGTAATTAACATAGTGTATCCTACAGCATCGCATCGCCCACCCGTTCTATAACTTCGTTTTCGCTAAGCATTCTTTCTGCCTCTTGCTCGGCTCCTAAGGTTCGTAGCGTGATGTTAAATAGCTTATACCATTCCTCAAGAACAAACATATAAATATTTTAAACGCGAGTTTGTGAGGGTGGATGGATGGATGTTTGTTATACTTTCACGCAAAAACTACTGAACTGATTTAGATTAAATTTGGCACACAGATAGTTTATAACCAGGTATAACATATATAATACTTTTTATTCCGATATTCCCACGGTATTGAAACTTATGCTGGTGAAACCGCGAGGGCTGCTAGTAGTGATGGGAATTAATGCGATTTCGCATAAATTTCATTAGCATGCGAATTCTTGAGTCTTAGCATGCTAACTGCTATTGCTATGCTATTTGCTAATATAACGAAAATTGATATTAAATAATTATATGAATTTTGTTTTTATGCGAATTATGAGCTATCTTTCTGACAAAGTGTAACCAGCTTTTGAAAAAAGTCTTTCACTGGGCACTGAAGTTGCGACTATGTTGCAGTTTCACTATCACTTGCCAAAACGTACTGAGCTTTGACACAATATATTAAAATTTACAATTACAATACGACGCGAGCCACGCACGTGTCACACAAATTATTATTAAATAATCACACGCATATATTCAATATACGACCTTAAATACGAGCAAATCAAAGATAATAAGGTAATAATTTGCTTAATCCCATTCTTCGCAATTCGCATCACCCTGCTAATAATTTTAACGAACACGCATTCATACAATATACGACCTTAAGTACGAGCAAATCAAAGATAATAAGATAATAATTGCTTAAACTTATTCTTAGCAACAAATGGACCTGCTAAAAGTCAGGATCACGTGAAAGTGAAACAGATAGATTTAGTATTCCCGTGGGTGCGACGGAGAGCGCACGCCGCCGCTGTCTCGTGAGTACCGCGGCATTAGCGTTTGAACGAAATACGAAGCGATTAATTCACTTCGCACTTCACAGAATTTCGCAACTACATTTCATTTGCTAAATGCTAAATGAGCATTCGCATGCTAAAAATGAATGCTAATGCTAATTAATCCATCACTAGCTGCTAGAGCAAAAATATTATTTCAAATCTGACTGGAAGTTCCAGAGAGAGAACAAAAGAACTTCAGCTTTATTATATTGTAGCGGTATCTACAACGCCACATGCGAACAACGCGTCATACTGACGTCACGCGAATCCTGCATCTCGCAAGCAGAGTTTACCGCGCAACTAGCATACATAAAATTTCCAGACATCAATCGTTGGGCAATTGCCCGCCAGACATAACACCCGTCTGGTCGGATGATCCTCCCTTTTCTATGGAGGATGAGTGAACTTTACACTCTGTTCCTCATACCTCTAAAATAATAAATATAGATTCCTATATAAATATGTTTTTACCAAGCTCCTCATACATAACACACCGGCTTGAAGCACAACAAAAAACAAACGCACCATAGATCTAATGAATTTTCTTCACATACCTTGTAGTTAGCGACAGAAGAAAACTACAATTAACACAATGGGTGGTCCCATATTACAGGAAAGAATTGCATTCTTATTTAACAGCGCATTAATTCTAGGCTAGAGTTGCCATGCTATGTGGAAAATCTGAGACGGTCTTTGAAAAAAGTAATATGGCCGTCACGCTTGCGATCGTGAAGGGGCTCGTGGGTACATAACAACCGCCGCACCGGTTGATTGAAGGTTAAGCTACGCTTGCCGCGGTCAATTCGTGGATGGCTGATCATCCATTACATATCGAGACCCGTCCATGCCTCGGAAACCACGTGACGCCGTTGGCCACGGCTATCACTCGTAGATCTTTAACAGTCCTTACGGGGAGTCAGAAGCCCTAATTCTGACAACCAAGCAAGGAGCAGCGCGTTACCCAGTAACTGTGTTGTGAAGGTCACATAGGCAGTCGCTCCATACTGGTATTCAGGTGCATCTGGTTAGATTGGAAGCCGAACCCTACATAGTTGGGAAAATGATGGGTAGATTGATTGCTTGCGATCTTGAAATGGGTTTGTATAGAGGTGTTGTACCTAACTATATATTTCAACAGACTGACCTATGGTCATAATGTCGCCATTATGTGGCTCAATTTGAGTGGAGGGTTTTATTTTCTCGAATTTCTTTATTTATACACCGTAAAATTTTGATCGTTTTAATCCTTAAAAGGGGTCAGTGTACTCATCATTATGAACAACTTTTACAACGGGACCAACCCTGAAATCGTGAAAAAAAAATCAGTCGATCCATACATTATGTCGAGTTAAGCGAACATAAATCTATGGATCAACTGATTTCTTTTTCAGATAGTTCTCCCACATTTCGCCAGTTATGTTTGCGTCTCACATAATATTAGGGTCGAGCTTATTGCCTGGGCACCAATCCAGATTACAGGCTGAGAATTTCGAGATGGAAAAACCCAATAACATTTTGCCCGACCTGGGAATCGAACCCTGGATCTCATGCTCAGCAGTAGCGCTTGCGACCACTAGTTCAACGAGATAGACACACGTTTCTTCAACATTATAGAATACACGGCTGATGAAGTCATTGAATCCTATAAAACATAAATTAACTTTTGGTTTTATTGAATGCTTTATTGAATGAATTCACCAATCAGAAGTTGTTGCAGAAGTTGTTGTGGCACACGGCATGCAAGCTACCTGCATAATTTTGTGCAAGTTACAGGTATGTGTTCTGGGCTTTAAGCTTTAATGAATGCCTTGACGTGACCATTCGATTATGTCAAAGGGGTTTCTATTCTTGAGTATCAAGATATGAAATTCACAAGGAAACACTTAAAGTGCTATGTCTAACAAAACCAGCTGACACAGATGTATTTTTTCTTAAGTCCCTTGCGTAAAGTTACGCTTGTACAAACATGAAGAATACTTGCATATCTACCTACTAATAAATTAAAACTAGTAGCAACACTGACCGCATTATCTATGCACACGTCAAAATTTAAATATCCGTTTCGAAATACTATAAATTATAGAAAAAATGGTGTTTCGTGAGTAATTACCCGGCGGCGTTTCTTTAAAGATAATATTTATTGCGGGGTCAGTATAAACGTGGTTCTCAATTCATTATTATAAGTCCAAATGTAAGGGAATATCATGGTTTTGTAGAAAAACGGAAATAGTTGAATATCAATTACGCATTTTATCTGGAAGGAGATAGTAATTTAGACTAAGTGGTTGAGAATAAGGAAGTAAAAAGCGTATTAAATATATTCTTAGTCATTTCTGTAACTAGGAGTTTTTACTTTATCATCATCAGCATTATTTCAGCCGAAAGACGTCCACTTCTGGACATAGGCCACCCCAAGCACCTCCACCTCGACCGGTTCTGTGTTGGTGTGCTGGTTCTGTGTGGCTCTGTGCGCGGTTCTGTGGTTTGGTGTGTTTTACTTTATCTTCTTATAATAAAAAAATGAATCGCTGAATGTGTTGCTAAGCGCAAATCTCGAGAACAGCAGAACCGATTTCGCTAATTCTTTTTTTAGCATATTACTTGAGGTACGAGGATGGTTCTTACGAAAAAAAAAATGTAAGAAAGTGGCTTCACGCGGACGAAGTCGTGGGCAAAAGCTAGTACAGTTATACAATTGAATCTTAATTAAAGACTAGTTTTTTTTTAAGTTTTATTATTTTGCGAAATATTTCCACATTCTCAAAACTTACTCCACCACTGTTAAAGAACCAAGAATCATCTTAGGTTCCCTCTTACAGTGCAGCAGTGAAACAAGGGAAGGTATAAATCGGCAAATGGGAATCCGACTAAACACTAAGTTGTTGTTTTGAAGTTTCTTGTATGGTTATAAACGAAATTTAGCTAGGGATACGATAAATACGTAAACGAACACGACACATTACACAGTTTTTCTTATTATATCTGGAGCTCTTGAGTGTTATGACACAAAACGACATACAAAAGTCTCTGTTGAGTGTACTTCTAAAGTCTAAACACGGCGCTAACATCGGGATATTCTTCTCTGCCAACCTGGAACAACAGATTCCTTCATTAAATAAAATTAAAGATGTACGCTTCCTATGTGGAATGGACTCATTTATTAACATCATAATTCCTCATTCATTTTCTCATCATCATAGTTTCAGCATAGAATAACTCACTGCTGGCTTATTATTTATTTATTTATAATTTCTTACCTACCATTTTTACAGTTTCGTAGCACTGGTATTGTTACAAATCAACCTTACGATAAAGTTCGAAGAATAAAGAAGAACATAGGTAGTTAAAAAAAAGAAAAAAAATAAAGAAGAAGAGAATAATCAGAAGTGATGAATGCAATAAAGAGATTTGATTTGATAACAACAAAACATAACGTAACACCAAGCCTGGGGCTGCAGTCTCGACATTCATAGCGATCGCTTTACGACCGAATTCGGTCGCAAAGCCCTGTCACTCCATACATTACACCAGCCTGTCAATCCGGGACTTTGCGACCGAATCCGGTCGTAAAGCGATCGCTATGAATGTCGAGACTGCAGCCCCTGTAATCCCCGAAGGGTTAGGCAGACGCATACCAACATGGACACCGACACAGTACACCCACATTCCGAAGATAATTGTGTATTTCTGACAATTTCACGTCTCTCGCCTTGCCTTCCAGAAAAGGCCAGTCCAATAGTGATATGAGTTCAGGACATATCCCATCACTATCCTCATCACCACCACCCTACCACCACATAACGGTCCCACGTTCATAATTACCACAGCGTACACCTCAACGTAATTGTGTCGGTCTTTTTATCAGAATGCATTACACGTGTCTCCACTTTGTAAGCGGCCAGCGATGGCTGCCAGACTACAATGTAACGCTGACTTATTAGCTGTTGTAGACAGTTATAGGTTATTAAAGAAAAAAAAAGTCTCCACGAGTGACAGTACTGTCAACCACTTCCGAACAGCACTTGAACTACGAAACCCGCCGTTATTGCTTCGACATAAAGGTGCTGTCAATGTCGAATTGTTACTTTTAAGGTGAGGTCGACTGTGCGTTTAGTTCAGTCTAGTCCCGCTAACCCGTCGATGACTGGCTTATCGTCTTACCCATCATGAAATGTAAAACAATGTATTTACCCTAGTTGAGAATTATACAGGGTGTACAAGACGCACAAACCGTTAAACTGGATACGCTAGGGGGTCCAGAATTATGAGCTGAATTCATGGTAAAAGTTTGTGCGTCGATGACCCTTAACCAGCGGGTGTTTATTTGCTTTTCTCTGAGGTAACGTTTGAAAAATCACTATCTGATTGTTCTATGCCCCATTTTATGACAATCATATGTCCCCACTGCTGAGACACGTGCCTTCTCTCTGGTAGTGGGCTATGATCTACCACGCGGGCCCAGTGCGGGTTGGTAGATGTCACATGTCTTCGAATTTTTGGTTCATGTCCAAGAACAAAAAAAAAACGGTTCTCTCACGATGTGTTCCTTCACCGTTTTGACAACATTGCGGTGATAAAATAATTTACACAAAGTAACGTGCCCGTCTGGGTTCGAACCTACAATCGTAAATCTTTTAAATCGCGGCCGTTTCCACTGGGCCACCACTGCTCTTGGTACATAACCATCATTAATCTTATGACAAACAGTTCTGAAATCCCATACTAATTGCATGCAAATCCTTGCAAAGAAACCGACACTAGACACAATGTTCGTTCAAATGACAAATGGTTCAGTTTAAACCACGGACCAATAAAAATAGGTCTGTCTCTGTCTTCCAAAGTTCTGACATAAAAGAATGATACAATTATCTAAAAGAAACTTTCAACATTTATCATCATTATAGCTACAACTCGGCCAAACTTTAGATTAATCGCGTTATAATTCCTATGTTAACCAGCTGACTAGAACACTGTTTCTTTCACACCTCAACACAATGGTGCCATAATAGGTGTTCACACATTAAATTATATGTTTTTGTACATTATACGATATGGATTACGAAGATTTAGGAAATTCAAGCGTGGTGGTTGATTCTCACATTTATCATTTGTGTTTTGTTTTGATATTATGACGGGAGGTTCTTATTAGTTTACAATACTGTTTACTTGTCTTGAGTAGCAAAAATTAGAACTGTGGGGTAATTGCGTAGCACGCATAAAATGGCCATTGATCGCATTTTCTTTCATTTTGACAGTTGTGCCACGTATATTGTGTTATTGACGTTGGTGAGCACATGAATTTATTGAACCTATGAAGCAATGGATTAGAAATATCCGAAAACGCCCCACTTTAAGGAAAGTTACTGAATTTCATTTCAAACTGTGCATAATGGCCTGAAAATTGAAATAGGTCGTACTAGCTAGTATATCATGTCAGTAAAAAGGTATGAACTGCCTCTTTCGTCTCGCGGTCACAAGCAAGACTGCTGAGCGTGGGGCCTGGATTCGAGTCCCAGTGCTCACTCACACACACGGTCAAAGTGCTATTGGGTTTTTCCATTAAGAATTTTTCAGTCACAGCCCGGAGCTGATGGTTATACCCCCGGGCCTCGGAAAGGCCGTTAGTCCTGCGCCTGATCTCTCTCCGGTCGTGTCGGATTGCCGTCCCATCGGATTATGAAAGTGAAGGAAGAGAGAGCACCCCTGTGTCTGCACTTGTGCACTATAATATTTATCTCCCGCGTATGTAGATTGCCTGTCTCCACTGAGATTGGCCGCCATGGCTGAAATTAGGTCTGGAGGACTATTATTAAAAAGGTATGACGGTATTGTGATAGGATTTCCCCAGAGCTTTTGATTAAAAGCTCAACTATAAACTCCTTGACACAGAACCTCATAAATCACACCAAAAAACTTAACAATTAAATAGATTTTTTAATTGCCCAATCAAGGCCCGGGTGCGTTCATAAATCATGTGAATCTTAATTGTTAATTACTCGCTCGTTTCATAGAGTTTTAAACAGAGACATAACGTTGTTTATGAATGCGCCTTCATTAACCGACACTCCTGTTGGCCCCCGTAACTGTTTTATTATTGTTTGATGGTTATTATAATGATTTTCGAATGAAATAGGTGCTGCTATTTTTAGTTTTTCGATTTATGTGTGCTGATCGTGTTAAATAGCGCTAGGTGTTTTGCGGTTAATTTATTTTAACAAGGTTTTGTTTCGAATTAAGGTCATCAGTAAATCATCTTTAATTAAAATTGTGTTATTTCGACACTCTTCCTAATGAAAAAGTCAGCAATCAATAACCTTTTCTTTGAAATAAAAAAATCTAAACTTTTTGGTTAAGTAGTACCAGTATGATATTATTCAGCAATAAGGCGAGACACCTAACGACGAGGAAAATATGAATTTACAAAATAATTAAGTAGATACCTGCTTTATACAGGGTGGCAGGGACATTGACGCGCAAACTGTAACCATGAATCCAGCACATGATTCTATATAGGTACCGCGTAGAAATTTTTCGGCAATTCGACACGACGACGACGAAATTGAGTCACAAAATAATTAAATACATACATTTCATTTTGCCAATTCAACCATATGACACTCACTTAAAATTGATTAATCAAAACTCCAAAATGATTTCAGTAAATCACATTCCATTAAACTTATAACTAATTTGCAGCACATTTGGTCTGCATGACACTTGGCATTGATTGGCGCATTGTGCCACTCGGTGCCACATTGTGCTACACAGTGCCACATTGTGCCACATTGCCACCCGAGTGCCTGTCACTCAAACAAACATGGGTTTAACTTGTAAACAATGCGCATCACTGCTTTTGTCAATGATATTGGGAATGAAAGTGGGATAAGTTTGGTATTTTCGTTTTTGTGTTTCTGCAAAATGGTTGTTAAAGACGATAGTGTAGCTTTGGTAGATGAATATTTTTGCGATAATGTGTGTTCTTTTGGGTGAGTTTGTATTAAAAATATATAATCGTAGTTTTACTACATAAAAATATGCCTTATCTCGACAACCCGTTTTGATAATTAAAATTACACGTAAATTAAGCAAATATTAATGTTCATAATAACATTTATGAAGTTTCTCAAATTTATCAGACGGTACTATATACAACTTCACAACCAAGTCCTTCACCAAATTATATTCAAATAATAAAATTTTCCAAAAACACAATTTTCATACTTCTACCACTTTCCCACCCGCCAGTACTGCCTACAGACACTAAAATTATCCAATAAAATTGGATTTTGTGCGGTACGATGCACTCGAAACGGACAATAACAAGTCAATCATTTTCGCATTATTTCCGAACTACAATACTCAGGCTTAGTGGCAGTGACGGACAAATTTTAATCTCGAAATGATGGATTTATTACAAAAAAAAGGTTTTATTGTTTTTTTTTTGTTTCTTAAATCTGAAAGCAGGTGTTGTTGGCCCAGGATTACAAGTATACACTTGTCAAAGGTTTTTTGATTGATTGTGGGATTCTGTTAGGATCGTATTGAGTTTTGTAATTGCGAATATAAACAGAGCGGAACGTGATATTTATTATAAGGAAAAAAAATACTGAATTTGACGATGTGTCTATCTGACTTTTATGTAGGTGTGTTATTTCTTGAGGCATTGTTCACTACAACCAAAAAAAAAAATGTAATTGATTGAATTTTATTTTGATTAAATTAAACCTCAGTTTTTTTTTTCATCAGTCTTAATTTTTTTATTAAATGTTGTTGTGATATTTTAAGTTCAATGTAATTTAATTTGTTAATAAAGAAACAAAACAAAATAGAAACATAAATCGTAAGCCCACTTAGTAAATAGTCATATGATTGATAAGTACGATATCTTTCAAAAATGTGTGTAGCTACGACTAAATTATAAAAGTAATTTTACACCAAACTATTTCAATTTCCTCTCTTCCAAGAACACAAAACGCAAGCCCACACATACATCGCACTCCATCCAAACAGCATTATTTAACAAAAACGAATTATTTCGCCCCATTCATACACAAAACGTCAATTACTATGAATGCACTCACTCCCGCTGATTTCCTTTTACGTCGTACAACAAAAGGCTTAAAACTGACTTATGCCTGTTTGCCAAAGGTGTGGTAATCCCTTTAAGTTCATCGGCTTAAGGTTTTTTTTCTAACGTTTTGAAGAGATGTAAGTACCTAAATCTCGTGTTGAGAATAAGATGGAGTTACGTCCGGTTAATAGATTTTGCGTGTTTCACGGGGTTTGCACCTTTGGGAGTTTGGCGAGTTGAAAGTCTTATTTCTCATGTATTTAGGATCACAAATTGATTGTGTCTTACGATGTGCCTCAAACTAGGTAGGAAGTACTGTGAACAAGATCTGCAGATGCACAGCAAAATACAATATTATTTATTTATTAATTTCATGGAATTAAACTATAGGTAAGTTTTCACAAATAAAATAAATATAAAAGTCAATGTCATACCTTTTTCTTTGTTGGAAAATATGTATGGGTGGCCTTTACTCGCCATAGGGCTATGACATCTACGGACCCCACGATGTTTGTCCTGATACCATACAGGGGAGCGTTTAAATTTTGTTTTATTCATGAATCGGATATTATGAGTTTCATAGCGAAAGGAGTATACCTAAGTTTGACGTGCAATATCACACCCTTGACGGATGAAGGTGACTGTATCGCCACCATACATATAGGTAGGTATGTTTGGCGAATAATCACCTTCTTACACCTAAACTTATTAAAAGCGTTTCATAGCATACAAATATTGCACATTACTCATCAACTTTTTGCCTCACAAACACCATAAAAGGTGTCATAATAGAAACCTGGTTCAGTATGTCACCTACACATTTCTTCACGAATTAATGACCATTACAAACAAAAGTAATGCTTTCGTAATTGGGATATCCAGCTGCTTATCCCCGTGTCGCCAATTTTCAACATTAATAATGGTTACTGAGTAAAACACATAATTTACAATTAGTGAACTTGTCACCAAGTATATGAATATACAGGGGGAATGCTGAAAGGCCGATCAAGTGTCTGATCAAGTATCTGATCAGTTTCAACCAACTCAGCCTATCGCAGTCCACTGCTGGACATAGGCGTCACCCAGGCTGCGCCACAACACCCTGTCCTCCGCCCTCCGCATCCAGTCCGTCCTAGCCAGATCAGTTTATCTGATGCCAAATCTATGATATATGATGATGTTAACTGTTGTGATTGACTGACTGTTAGAACAACAGCTAATAAGGGGGATTTGATTTTACAGCATATTAAATTGAACAATCTTTCAATTTTCATACACAACAACAACATTTTGACAACAACAGGTACTATAGGTAATAAATGACTACTAAACTATTATGAAAATATAATTATTATAAGAAATCAATGTGTGGCTACATCATCAAATACTTTTACTAGCCGCAGGCGAATTCCATTCTATAAAGTTTCTATTAAAATTTGTAAGTACTTAACATTGCTTTTGGGAATTTTCTGCTGTATTGAAAGTTTTTCTTGGAAGATAGGTCGAGAATCAGTCGTTTTAGGGACTAACCACACTTATTCAGCTCTGTTGAGCCAGCGTTTGTCCATAGAAATGGAATGCGTACGCATCCGTAAAGCTGAACGGATGCGTAGGTACGCATTCCATACAAAATCGTTGTTTTCTACGCAAAAGCTGAACAGAGCCGAATAAGTGTGTTAGTCCCTTATTCAGACATCCTACTAATATTATAAATGCGAAAGTTTGTATGTATGGATGTATGGATGTTTGTTACTCTTTCACGCAAAAACTACTGAACAGATTTTGACGAAATTTAGCACACAGATAGTTTATAACCAGGATTAACATATAGGATACTTTTTATCCCGACATTCCCACGGGATCGAAACTTATGCGGGTGAAACCGCGGGGCGCAGCTAGTTACTCATAATTATATGAAAATGTGGATCAATTTCCGAACTTCTGCAATATTCTCGATATCCAAAAAGTCACTCTGTATAGCATAATTACATATAACCTTGAGGGTTTAAACGTCATCTCATTATCACTAATAGATCTTCTCTTGACTCCTCTTAAGGAGAAAACCAGGTAATTCAGTGTTTTTCGCAGCAGCTGTGCTCTCAAGCGGCCTAAAAAGTATTATGCAAATACCAAATTAACAATACAAGGTGATAATAATAGTCATGATTATGTTAACATGTGTTGACGCCAGTTGACCCTGTTGAAATAATGATTAAGGACACTTGTATTCATGTAATTGTGTTAAAGTAGGCTCATCATTTATTATGGGGACCGTGGAGGAATTTATGACTGACAAAGGTACAATAGCTGGCTGTATAGCCTGAAGTTTTATCTTCAAAATTAAAACTTACTTTATGAAATCAGCCTATAATGTTCCCACGGCTGGGACACAGGGCTCCTCTCTGTGAGAGGGAGTGAACTGTAATCTATCACTCGGGCCCAGTTTGAATTTTTGGTTCTAGGACATACCGGTTTCCTCACGATGTTTTCCTTCACCGTTTTGAGAGCAGTGGTGATGGAGTAACTTACACCACATTAAAGCACCTGTCTGGGTTCGAACCTACGACCTACAACTCGCAAATCACTGCTCCAACCCTACTTAGGTACTACGTAAATAACGCAATGAATGTTGAACTGTCAAAATGAAACCCATTGTTACTGTTGGTGTGGTACCTACATAATTACCCCGCTGATGATAATGCAACTTGATAAAATTTCCTCTTACTACATTTTTGCAAAGATAGGCAACAATCCTCAGATAAGTAAATGTCTTCAAATTACGTATAACCAGGTCGTTATCAACACCAGACAAAAAGCAGCCTTGATTTAACTGCAATTGATTAACTAACCATCGATAAGAATTTCCACTTATTCTGCTCTAAAAAAAGCGCGTAAAAGGGCCACCATTACCGCCAATTACCACTCAATAACTCTACATACCAACAGTTTCTATTTATTCATCTTAATTAATCTACACATGCATAATCTCCCATCAGGTCCTAGAATTCCGTTTCTCCACAAACCTATCATGTAAGCCCAGGATTACACAGGCGTGTTTTTCGCGCGGCGATTTTTTTGAGCTCTGGATTTTCAACGCTCTGATTTAGCGCCAAGAGTTGAAAATCCAGCAATGTGTTTTTTTGACGCGCTGGTAAGCGCTCTGTTGGATTATCAATGCTCGGCTCAACGCCGAGAGTTGAAAATCCAGTGCGCGATCAAAACCCGCCGCAATATTCTTACGTCCGTGCGAACATGGGCGGACTATGGGTGCGTTCCAAGTTGCGCGATAATCGATATGAGCGTGCTTTTCCCCGTTCCGAATTAGCGAGAGCGCGATAACGAAGTCCCGTGAATCGTCATGACATGCGCTATCTTGCGATAACGCCGACCATGCCATGAAATAATATCACCGTGAGCGCTGTCAAAAATGACAGTTGTGCTGTTTTGTTTTGAATTACATCATCTTTAAACTAACGTGGCATATTCGAAATTGTGCTTCTGGCTATAGTCGCCATCAACCAAAGAAAAAGAAGGAATGTGGTGTATACACAAAGAAATACTATTATCCAACCATGAGTACAAGTGAATATAGTTTTGACGTTGAGCGAGCACTGTGAGCGCGCTCATGAGCGTTCCGCTGTCATAATCGTGTTATTTAAATCGGAACGCAAATTAAATATAACTGTGAGCGATTATAGCATAATTCGGAATGCAGCCTATGTTGCATGCGATACATAACTCTGTGTGTGTAAGTGTGTGTTATTGTAAATGGGTGTGTGTGCGTGTGTAAAGGAGGGTGTGTGTGTGCAGCTGATTGAATTTAGTAACGCAATCACTTTTATTGCTAGCAATTACTGTTGAATGTATAATGTCTGCGCTAAGTTGCCATTTCAAGACGGTTAAGCGCGACTCTAATATCTTGTGATGCGAACGGATTGAGTTGTTAATACAAATATTCCGAGGACTTGAAGTAAAGATAAACGCTATGTCTTCAGCGGAAAAGAACATTCTTAGATACGTGCTTGTCTTTGAAAGTGAAAACGTTTCCGTAAATACTGCGAAAAATATATCCGACTCTTAACAGGCAGATTGATTGGCAACTGTGCCCTTTTGGGTTGCCCCACTGTGCCACTTTGGGTTCGTCCTTCTCCCAGTCTAGAGCTTATTAATCCATCTTTTTCCTTTTGAAAACCAAAATCAACACGAAGTCACAGTTTCCACTCACTGCTAAAAATAGGACTCTCTTTCCATGTGCCAATCCCCACGCCCCTGTGCCAGCCTCATCCATGTTCAACCGGCGATGGTAACAATGACGTCCGCCCATCTCGCCGCCTGAGTCTGCTATCACATGACTTAAATGGCGGAGATGACGGGACGAACTAAACTGTTTCATAAGGATTGGACACAAACAGCAGTGGATAGGGATAAGTGGAAGGAGGGAAGGAAGGCGACAATCTAGAGTCAGCCCAGACTTGGCTACGAGTTTGACACCTTCAGTGGCGTCCATCAAATCCTGTAACGTTCAGACCACTGCACCCGAATTGCGTAACACACTATCAATCACAATCTGAATAATTTTGAAAGATATTGCTAATCCATTGCTTCATATGTTCGAATTTGTCTGCTCAACAACGTAAATAACGCAATGAATGTTGTTGAACTGTCAAAATGACAGCCATTGATACTGTTGGTGTGTTACGTAACTACCCCGCAGGTCACACCGTGCACATAATTAGCGATTGATTAACCATACATTTTTGACGTTTAAACGTCACTTTACTTCAAGCATCGTTTATAAATAAAGGGGTAAGTGTCCACCGTTTTTCCAACACTCCCGCACATCCCTGATATCAGTCATTACATCTAATTTCAATTCGTGGATTAGCGATAATAGTTCGTTGAGTGATTTTTTCCTCGCGCACAAACAATTACAACGCAGTCGTAATTACAGATCAGTTCGCGCCATTTACATCATTAAGTACTTACGTACTCGTTAACAGTTACTCTGTTAATTAATATGGGTATTTAAATTGCAATCTTTCTTGATCGTTTTTCCGTAATTAAGACGTAGTTTTCTTCATCGTGGACTTCTGGAAGCTAATTTAATGTCGCGGGTTTAAGAAGTTATTGGGCTCTTAATTTTGGTAATAAATACTGGATGGATTCGATGAACCAACAAAGATATAAAGGAGGCTCATTATGTGTATAGTGTTGATGATGGAGTACGAAGGGAGAGACTGCTTGCCTAAAACACCTTTATAACAGAAAATCTTGCTAAAAAGTTGCTTTAAAAAAACCTTCACTCCTTTTAGCTGATAGCGAGCAATAGAGTACCTGCCTATGGACCCTGCACACAATCATGTTGTATAATCAAAGATCAGGTTTGATTACATTTTTAAATTTGATGATAGGTACAAGCACAAAGAAATTTCAAGCTCATCTCATCAAAGAAACATCATTCCTCCAAATATTTATGTCAA
This sequence comes from Apamea crenata, assembly GCA_949629185.1. Classification (NCBI taxonomy): domain Eukaryota; kingdom Metazoa; phylum Arthropoda; class Insecta; order Lepidoptera; family Noctuidae; genus Apamea; species Apamea crenata. The sequence goes on from OX451375.1 coordinate 6,319,298, forward strand.
ACCCAACACTTTTCAGCAGCTACATAATGTATATCTCGTTCGTTAACATCGATAGCACCAAAACTTAAAATTCATTCTACCGCATCATTAAACCATAGACAATTTCGAGCGGCCATTGTTGTTTACATTTTTGGCAAATTTTTAAACGTCCAACCTTAGGTAGTTGTTTGTCTATCTACTGCGTTTATCTTGTCTTCACCATACTTATATTTATTTCCAATTAGGTCAACATTGTAACGGATCATATTTTTTATTAATGTCTAATGTCAACTGTCACTCAGTCATGCCATTCTCCCATGTAGGTGAACCAAACACGCTTGAATTGCAATTCAACCACTTTAACATAATATCCTACTGCCAATTAGCAAAGAAAACTTATTACGAACATAGTACATGTACTTCATTTAAAACAATGAAACTCAATAGAGCAATACATCAAGAATTTAACCCTTCGTCTGCCGTCAAGACGAGTAATGACATCGGCCGCGAAAACCGTCCTCGCAAAAGTTGAAATTCAAAAATAAAAAACCAACCCGCTACTCGCGACTCGAGGCCCGTTGACACAAACTACAGAAATGGGGCCGAGACTCTCTTAACTAATTTCTTCCATCGCTACCGTATACAGAAGTGTTAATTGTCCTGTGCGACAGAGATGGATGTATAAATTAGCGGCATGTGTGAACGGGACAGTCGTTAACACGGCAGGAAAATAAAAAGTTGTTCATACCAGTTGGCGCACACACACAGTAGCGAAGGCTCGTTAAGCCACTGCTTTTAACCCTTTAATGAATGTTTATGTTTGATTAAAAAACATGATTTTAGTGTAACTGTTTATTTTACTGTCTGTATCGACTGTCGTGACTGTTAAGTGGGGAATTTTAATAATTTGTTTAATTGTTTATAAATGTGAGGTAATTATTGCAAATGTATGCGAGATATTTTGTGTTCGTTGTTATTTTTTATTGCGTTAGAGCCACAGCTGCTTTTTTTCTGCATATTGTACGAATTTTGTGAAGAAAAACTGGTTTTGTTGCCATTAAATGATCTATTTATGCATGCAATTAATGTTTTATTTTGTCGGACAAACAGTGTCACTCATATCAAAACATGAAAATTAACTTACGACTTTGGATAATTAATTAATTAATTATTTATAGACGTTGGATCATTGGGTATTTTTCTTATCTATTAGGCCAACGCATTCTGATAACATTCCTAGAACTTTTAATTACACAGTGAATAGATATCCACAGAAGTTTGTTATGTACGGCATGAAATTACATGTTTTTGCATAATTGTTTAATACGTTATTCTGTTATCAGTTTATCACACAGGGGTGAGTAGAAATAGGTCTGCCATGATACATTAATTTGAATGTATTTTAAACCTTGTAAGTCAAGTGCAACCGTCATTTAGAGCTTGAGTTCGTGTAAATAAATGTTGCCCACTTTCATAATTCTAGTTTTTTTTTCGTCACAGGTGTCATCTACCAACCCGCCCTGGGCCCGCGTGGTAGATTACAGCCCACTCCCTCACGAAGAGAGGAGGCCTGTGTCCCAGCAGTGGGAACATTATAGTGTGTGCTAGTAACTAGTAGATAAGTGGGCTGATTATGCTGATTGCATGTTTTTACAAAAAAGAACTAACAAAATGAGAGTTTGATTCTTTCAATGACATCATGCAATCAGCATCTGTATGATGATATCTGAAGCATGCTCATTTATTTATTTTCTGTATGAGAAGAGGCCTTTGTCCTGATGTGTTAAATAATAGGCTGGTATCATTACACACTTCACTAAGGATAACCAACGAGAGCTACATTACAAATATTTTAGAACAGCATATTTTATGTCCTATGGGCCCAAGATTTGTGTTAGACGTTTCTAATCCACAAAATGCAACAATAAAAAACCCACCCACACACGGGTCTAAAAAACCCCCACCCGCGTTCAACAGTTACATCAACCTGCTGACAAGTTGACGTCGATTGGCACCGAGCAAGCCACATCGGTATCCACGATATGGTTAATTAGTAATAAAACCTTGCCTTCTTCGGTCGCCACGACCATCGCGCTTGAGGGTTATCTCTGATACTTTGTTAGCAATAAATGCGTGTAATAACACTGCAATTGTGAATCGATTAGGTTTGGCCGCCATTTTGAATTTGATTAATATGTGGGTTTGAGATCTTGATTGTTGTGATCTGGTTTTTCTTGGGTTATTAGTAGATGTTTATTAGAAAAGAAGATAAAGGAGATAGTTTTACTAAACAAAAGTGGTTTTAGTGATTTTTTTGGTTATGATCGGTATTTTTCTCAGTATTCCCGTTAGATGAAGTATAATTATTACTACCACTGTAAACTAGAGATCATAAGGAACAAATCAACATGCTTTTCATTAGTAGACGCCACAATTTTGGTGGGCCTAATCGCCGAACAAAAAAAACTATCTCCTTTACTTGTCTTATGTAGTTTTATGTAAGGATTCAACCATTTTATTTATTTTCACCGAACATTTTTAACAGTGTGCGCCTCTGAAAAAAAAAACAGAATTTTCTTTTATAAAGAACAGCTGAAAACTGTTGTTAGTATGGAAAGTATGTTCACTGTTTCCAACTGGTTCCTATTTAGAAATAAAAGCTCTATTTTAGAAACAATTTATTACATAGAAAGTTCTAATACGAAATAAACTAACAAACTGTGAAAATTAAAATAAAATATCCTAATCTAACTAAGGGCTTATTGTTTAATCATCTTATCCAAGGAATAATTTTGAAATTTTGACAGTTATTTCATACAAAAACTGTCAAACGTCAATTTTATTCCTCGAATAAAAGTTATCTTCGCCAGATAACTTTAGAATTTTTAGGTAAAAAGCCAGGTGTTAGGTCTATTAGGTAGGTTAAAATATGGCGTCGAAATATTCCTCCACATCGCTGTCGACTGGTAATGTAACCAAGAGACTGGTGGCATTGCCACGTTGTATGGCAATACTAATCCTCTGGCCAAGGTAAATACCAGCCCTTGGGTCACGGGAACTGTCAACCAGCCTGTTGGAGATTAAAAGAAAAAAATGATTCAGAATTTAATACAAAACATACCTATGATTTTGCCATTAACGCTGGTTGATCCATGTATTGCTACTACAAGACAGCATATCATTCCCCATTGTATAGGTCATACCTACTGTAATCATGTACATAGCAAGTAATAATTTGCATACAGATTTGGTATTGACAGAAAAAAAAACAGAATTCTCCATCTGCGCATGCGCAGCAAGGTGCAGAACAGACAGCCAGAAAAGGGTTACAACTCATAAATGACAGGATATGATCAAATATAGTAGTCATTACATGACAACAATTTACTTAGCACCTTTTAAAATCTATACACATGTAAATAAGCTGGTTTTCTTGGAATCTTAGTATTTTAGATTTTTTATCTAAATTAATTAGACTGGACATCTGTAATTCCAGTTGAGATGGGATTTAGAAAAACAGACTGTATACAGGGTGGCAGGGACATCGACGCGCTAACTGTAACCACGAATTCAGCATACCCCCTAGAGAGGAAATTTTTCGTCGGTTCTGCTGTTGCATAAAAAAGCGAAAAATGTTCTGAACAGCAAATTTTTCTTTTTTTAATAACAATTGAAAAATTTAAACGCTGGGTTTCAGAATCATGTACTGAATCCATGGGGTTGTGCGTTGATGTCCCTGCCACCCTTTATTATCTAGTCCAGTCGCAATAACAAACTTTAGCTACAATCATTCTAAAATGATAAATGAAATCAAGCATGACATAATTATTATGTTATATCAATATACATAACATAACATCACGCCTGTATTCCCGATAGGTAAGGCAGGGGTCTACTTAGTGACATCAAACGGGCACAAATTCAGACTCTGGGCTGCCACTGAGAAATTCCTCGTGGAAGACCCCAATAACACTTCGCCCGACCATCGAATCCAGGGGTCTACTCCGAAGTAGTATCGGCTGAATGTTCGGCCGTTTCCTGCTACGAAGTTACTATTTGGTTCGGTCGGTCCCGATCCTACACTCCTACACTCTTTCGAATATTGACTATGGTCCCGACCCAAATGAGCCGATCCGAACTTTTTTCTCATTTTTCAATAATATTCGGTTCGGCCATGTGTCGGTCTGATCCGAACATTCGCACTTTGCTCTTCGGAGTAGACCCCCTGGAGCTCAATAAACTGGTCTGGTAGCCTTATGTCCCAAACCGTATCAAAACTTTATTACGAAGTGCCTTTAAACACATAGGTATTATTATTAATTATATAACATCGAATCGTTTTAACTATGTATTTAAAATATTTTATTGTAGTTATCAATACTCACAACTAAATATTTTGAAAATGTACCCATCTATTTCAATGACGATTTGATAAGCGTACAGAGCCTACGCATTGTCGTAGGGTGAAAACCCATGTTGTTGTTTTCCGTGGTTACAAGTTATAAACTACGTAGTTAGTTTACTTAATTTGAAGGGGTCAAAGTCGAAGAATACAGTCTATGTGATTTCAGCGGTTAACAATACTTAATTAACCACATAACGACATTATAGAAAGTTAAAAACAGTTGTTTTTTGACGTGCCAAAGTGATTATGTTCGAAATGATGTAACAATACTACAATTACTACCTAATTATGAGGAATAAGTACTGTTATCGTGATTATATAAAAATCGTTAATTGAAGAAATAACTTGATTGCGTATACTTGTTAATTATTATCAATTAGGTACTGTTAAGTTAGTTTTTAGTGCAGTTGATTTGTTTGTAATGTAAAATAAAAACATTTGAAGTTTTTTTGTAAAATATTCATTATAGTTCTTCTAGCTGATTATTGCTATTAACAACAATGATAAATACTTGTCATAATGACAATCTTATTTAGAGAGATTATCATATAATTATGTTGTTGACTTTAAAAGAGGTTTTTCCAAAGTTACACTAATTGACTTAAATGTTGATGAAATTATTCTAGATAATATAAACGTTTATTTATTTTTCTCTACACAAGTCATGAACCTTATAACGGGTGGTTAAATTTTAAGGGCCGATGTTGAATGTGAACCACACCTAAACGTCAAGTTTTTTTCTGCATTTCATTTGACATTTCTCAATTTCAGACTAACTCAATTTGAACCATGGAAAGATACACAACCGAGCAACGCGTTAAAATTATTCAGGCTTATTATGAAAATGGGCGTTCAAATCAAAATGCATATCGTGCACTTCGTGATTTTTTCGGTCAATTTAATCGTCCAAATGTGCGTACAATAGGAAAAATCGTGCAAAAATTTGAGCAAACCGGGTCTGTAGGAGATGTGAAAACACCAGTGCATGCTCGTACAGCTCGTACTGCAGAAAATATTGCTGCTATTCGCGATAGTGTGGCTGAAGACCCGTCCACCTCAACTCGTCGTCGTGCCCAACAATTGCACCTCTCACGCTCGTCGTTGATGAACATTATGCATAAAGACTTGCATTTACACGCTTACAAGGTGCAATTGACTCAAGAACTAAAGCCTCTTGACCATTCCAAACGTCGTCAATGGTCAGAATGGTGGCAAGAAATGGCAACATTGGATGATCAATTTTCGAAGAAAATCATCTTCATGGCGTTCGCTATCTTGAGATGATAACGAACTTTTTATGGCCCGAATTGGACACACTGGGCGACAAATTCAATGGCCGTGTTATCTCACGTGGTGGCCATGTCAATTGGCCGCCAAGATCATGTGATTTGACACCGTTGGACTTCTTACTATGGGGTTATTTGAAAGAAAAGGTGTACGTCAATAAGCCAGCAACAATTCAAGAGCTAAAGGATGAGATAATTCGGCACATTAACGGCATAGAACCTCAATTATGCCTTAGCGTCACCGAAAATTTGAACTATCGGATGGAGGTGTGCGGCCGAGGTCGCGGCGGCCATTTGGCCGATATTTTGTTCCATACATAATTGAACCATACCATATTATCATAATAAAAAGAAATGACAATAATTTCCAACATCGGCCCTTAAAATTTAACCACCCTTTACTTCACGTTAAAAGTAATGCACGAACAAGCAGCTAATTTTGGAGAGAGACTGGTGCCTGAGGCAAGTTTATATAGAAAGTTGTGACAAATGTCGGAGGGACAAGCCACCTGCACACGTGAGGACCTAATGACTGCATCAACGAATTGTATCCACGTTGCTAATTTTGGGCCAAACAAATTTAAAAAAAGTATATATATTTTTTCGTGCTATTATGGCCATAAACATGCTAAGAACAGGATCGGTAGCTTTTTTTGTGGCGATGCACCGTTCTTTCAAAGCACAGATGTCAGTACTCAGTAAGCACCACAAGAAGGGAGGCAAGACAGTATTGATCATAAATCAAAAGTCATTTATTAAAACTAGGCTGAGAATCAGCGGTTTCTGAACGTCACAATTACATAAGACAGTCCCCAAAACGCTTGCCTTTCACCACTTCTTAATGCTTTAACTGAGAAGAAAAAAGTGGCGCAACAAACCCCGGCAGCGTAGCTGTCTGTTCAGTTACAAGAACTTGATTCTATACAATAGACAGAACTATAAGTAGGTTATACCTACTGACATAAAATCAGATGCAAGTGCTATCTCAGCTGTAGGAAATAACACAAGAAAACTTCCAGAAAACTAAAAAGATTCTTTATAATAACTCCAAAATCTAAACAATCCTCTTTACTCTTGCAGTCGGCCGTCAACAGGCGTACTCACCTCACATAATCTGTGTAAACAAAAATTAAACAGAATATAAAAACGTTAGCGACAGAGAAAAACAAACTGTATGTGTTATCAGTTAAATGTGTCATAAAACGTTAATTGTCTGCAGTAATTGCAATAAAAATTAAAAGTTATTGCAGTATGTTATCACCGGGTCACGGAGACATAGACGTGTACATAAACGAGTATATAATAGAGATTTGTGATATGTAATGAGGTTCCTTAGTCATCTTCATCTGCCTAGCCTTTTCCCATGTTGCTTTTCCTATGTTGGGGTCGGCTTCCAGTCTAACCGGAAGCAGCTGAATATCAGTATTTTACATGGAGCAACTGCCTATCTGACCTCCACAACCCGGTTACTGGATAATACGATACCCCTTGGTAAGACTGGTTGTCAGACTTTCGGGCTCCTAACTACCCGTAACGACTGTCAAAGATCCACGAATGATAGCCGGGACCAACGGCTTGACGTACTTTCCAAGCCACGAAGGGGTCTCGGTATGTGAAGATGGTCACCCATCCATAGACCAACCGCGGCAAGCGTAGCTTAACTTGAACGATGAACCTGTGCGGCTGTTATTACCACAGGTTATTACTTATCCACAAGGACAAGCCCCTCTGAACTGAGGTTCCATAGTGATGAATAGATTAGTGGGTATAATATTTTTATAGTACTGTGTAACCTAAACCCGCACTTAAGTCATGCTTTTCTGTGACTTAAGTACCTAGTACATTTTTACACAGAAAAGCGTGACTTAAGTGCGAGTTTCGGTCACATGAGATATACAATATTATACGATACGTGTGACTTAAGTGTCTATTAATGCACGACGTGAAATTACGATACACGATCTTCGCAGGATGGCTCGTAGCAGTTGGATGAAAGTTGCCGAAAATCGAGTTAAATGGCGTGCCCAACGGTAGGCCTCTCCCAGACTGCGCCACACCACCCAGTCCCCCGCCCTCCGCATCCAGTCTACCTCAGCCAGGGTCTTTAGGTCGTCCGTCCATCTAGCTGGGGGGCGAGCCATAATACTCCACTCCACTCCAGGACTCCTAGTCACCTCCCTAGTCTAGTCCCAACTCGGTTTCCAGTGCAACCAGATGCAACTGAATGAGTATTGTAGTAGTATACTGAACCAGTGTTTTACATGGAGCGACTGCCTATCTGACCTTCACAACCCAGTAACTGGGTAACACGATACCCCTTGGTATTACTGCACAAACAATATAGTTTTTAAATAATCAAGAAATAATAAGCAAACAGGCAAGGGTCGGGACCTTTACCAGGCTTATCATTATATAAAAACTACGAATTTCTTTGCCGCTCTGTTATTGTACTGACGACGAATGCACGTGATAACCTCTGATTTCTGCATTCCTAGTACTTCGATGACGGGAAATAGCGTAATCAACGATTTTTTTGTTGACAGGATGCATAATTAAAATTAATCTTATGTCATAAGGTCAGAAACGTTTATTTTTTTTGGGTGTCGTAAAAAGCACTAGTAATTGGTTTTTTCAAAGGGCAACACTACCATCGCCGCCCTGCTACTAATTACTACTTGTTGCTATCACCAATCCTATTAAAATATTGCGATTAGGACAATTAGCTACGATTGTTCATAAGTGTTTATGGCTTCTGGTACTTCTAATCGTCTTTTGTCATCAACTTCGGAGAAAGATTCTAGATACTAAGTACTGAGAAATTCCGATGAATGAATGAATTAATGAAATGCACCGATCCCAGCGTGGTTAAGACTCGATTAATCGAATGAACTCCAAGATTCGCACTAGCTCCTGTAGCCTCATGTTCGTGGTGCTACAGCGATCATTGCATGTCAAGGAGTAGACCGGGGGGCGCGAGGCCCGTGTTTGGTCCCTGGGGTGGTCACGGCGTGATATGTGTTCTAGTGTGCCGGTGTTGAGGAGTACTCCCCAGAGGAGGGTCCGGTGACGAACAGCCGCGGTGGGTTCACGGATGAGTGCTAACGCGTGCCCGTGTTCCCGCCGTAAGCGGTAGAGGAGGACACCGTGGAGTTTTAGTGGGTTAGAGCCCCACATAACTGCACTATCTCCCCGTGGTAGTGCAGAATGCAAGAGCATTTCTCCACGATAAACTAAAACAAAATGTAGACAACATTTACAGTAGGTACTTAGGTTACAAACACAACAGTCTAGGCAGCTGATAAACATTCTTAACTGACAAAGGTAGACCAACCTCCTCCTGCGCTTATGCTTATGGACAGCGGCTCAGCGCAGCTTGCCTCCTTCTTCCATTTATATTCCTTCCTAGCGTCTGCCCACAACGTCGTCCGCGTGGAATTTCTTGTTACCTTGACCCTTGACCCCATCGCATCGCATCGCCTGCGTTCTTTCCGTCTTTCTTTTGCTCGGCACCTACAGTTCCTAGCGTGATGTTAATTAGGTTATTAAATACAAAAAGAATTTTTCAAATCCAACTGGTAGTTCCTGACATTAGCACGAACCAGCTCTTCAACTTATTGGTATAGATATCCGAATAGATAGTATAGATTTGGATAATTCGTTTTCGTTAATCAACAAACCATCATGGCGAGTGCACTCAAGATTTGATTAGTTTTTAAATTGTTTTAGAAACATTTGTTTTTTTTTTATAAAAAAAGACAGTATTCCAATTCCTTTCACTGGTCATATCTACAAACAACTCCAGTCTGCACCCAGCCAGCTGTTTCGCAGAAATCCGATACGTAACCGTCGCAGGCGCACCCGGATCACAGTATCGATACTCCACTAATTTATGGCACACACAATCACTTTAACTGCTTTCTCAATTACTTCGTTTCCTGCACAAATCACTATTATTAATATTGCTGGCAATTTTATTGTGCGTTCGGAGAAATTCAATTTCTTATCAATGATGAGGTGCGTCACTCCGACGTCGATTTGCATTCACACTTCAATTATTTTTAGAAACAAATGACAGCTTAATAGCTGTTATTTGGTGTCACACATATGCAGCCTACTATCTGAGTCCTAGAATACTATATTATGTCTAGGTATGCCTAAAAGTCTTTTGCAATTAAGCTCACTATCAATTTCAATATTAAAGGCGAAGCAAGGACGTAAGTAAGGAGCAGTGGGGCCCTGGAGCAGTGGGGCCCCAGGAGCATTGGGGCCCAGTGCTAACGGCCTCGACTTACGAGTTGTAGGTCGTAGGTTCGATCCCAGTGAGGCGTTTTACTTTGTGTAAATTATTTCATCACCACTGCTCTTAAAACGGTGAAGGAAAACATCGTGAGGAAACCGGCATATCTTAGAAACAAAAAAACAAAGACATGTGGCATCTACCAAACCAGACTGGATTACGGCCCACTCCCTCTTACTGAGAGGAGGCCTGTGTCCCAGCAGTGGGAACGTCATAGGTTGACTTGACTATGCCGTGCTCAGAAGAAAATGAAATACACAATCAGACTTTGCAAAAGGCAAAGTCTATGTTATCGGATGGAGGCGACCCCATTACATGACACTTAAACATAACTTTTACGACACGGTTGGCGCAGTAGCTGAGCGATGAACTGCTGCGCTGCGTGTCGCGGGTTCGATTCCCGCACGGAACAAATATTTGTATTGCCTACAGTTAGTTGTTCCGGGTCTGGCTGTTTGTGTATGTGAGTTTAAATGTTTGTGAACGCACCCACGATACAGGAATAATTCCTAGCGTGGGGCTAAGCTTAAAAAAAAAAACCAGCAAAATGTGGCTGTAAAGTACAGTAGGAACACCTCTGCCTACCTCTCCAGGGAATTCAATCGTGATGTTCTACTAATGAATACCCAATAACTAAATACGGTGCTGAAACAACAATCATAAATCATGAAACTGAAGAATTACAATCAGTGAAATACATAAACGCAGCCATCCGGGCACGAAGTCGGTTTTGAAGCAAATACGTAAATTGGCATGTGTTTATACATAATTAATTGGCAAGATCGGTAACTGCTAATCATCGACACGGTATTGTTAAGATCCAGTTTCTTGTTATGCTAAGATATTTACACATCATTGATTTTAATTGCATTGAGTTTTAAAATGCATATTTTTAGAACACAGATAAGTTAAGTATCACTTGTTAGTAGAACAATAATCATGAACGCCTGACCTTTTTATGTCTGACCTCTGTCAAAAATATTCTACAAAAATCTTTTATCATTCTATGGATTTTAGACCCCCGCTAGTGTAGAAATTTTTCGTCAGTTAACAAAAAAAATCTACTGTTTCATAGTGTAACTAGCTTCTGCCCGCGGCTTCGCCCGCGTGGATGTCGGAAATTATCCCACGGGAACGTGCTACCAGGATAAAAAGTATGTGCTTCCCCAGGATGCCATCTACATATATCTTTGCCAAATCAGAAGTTCAGTGGTTTAGGCGTGAAAATGTTACATACAGTTTCAAGTACAAATCCTCCCTAAAAAAGCAAATTACCCCTTTTTGCCCCGTCAGGGGTCAATTTTCGACAACTTTACATACTTAATAATAATTATTTTCTGTCAAAAGTATCAATACTGAGTTTCGAGTTAATCGGACCGCGCATTCAATTTCTTCCACACAAACTTCAACACCCCTATATGTATGCCCCTTTGAGGGGTAGTTTTGAAAAACTTATAATGATAAACTTTATTACTTACTTAGGCAAGTATTGTTGCCAAGTTTCAAGTTTATTAACTAAATTAATAAGATTTTTCATATAAACTGTATCCCCGCTTTTCACCCCCACAGGGGGAGAATTTAAAAAAAATCATAATAATTCATAACTTGACTCAAAGACTATTTATACCAATTTATAATTAATTAATCCACTTATTATAATCCTCCCCTGTAAAATTAACTACCCCTTTTCACCCCGTTAAGGGTAGATTTTCGAAAAACCCTCATACTTGTTATTATTTATTTTTAGTCTTAAGAACACACACACAGTACACTGAGTTTCGAGTTAATCGGACCGCGCTTTCAAATTCTTCCACACAAACTTTAACACCCCTATATTCCCTTTGAGGGGTAGTTTTGAAAAACTAATAATGATAAACTTTATTGCTTACTTAGGCGAGTATTCATGCCAATTTTCAAGATTATTAACCTAACGAATAAGATTTTTCATATAAACTTTATCCCCGCTTTTCACCCCCACAGGGGTGGAATTTTGAAAAATCATTTGGGATGTGTTCATAACTTGACTCAAAGATTATTTATATCAATTTTCGAGTTAATCAAGCCACGCTGTAAAATCGTCCCCTGTAAAATTTACTACCCCTTTTCAGGCCGTCAGGGGTAGATTTTCGAAAAACCCTGATACACATTATTCTTTCCGTTCAATTTTAGGTATAAATACTGAGTTTCGATTAAATCGGACCGCGTGCTAAAATTCTTCCATACAAACTTTGAAACCCCCCACTCCCCTTTTAGGGGGTAGTTTATAAAAACAAAAAATGCCCAACTTCATAATTTACTTGGATAACTATTCGTGCCAAGTTTCAAGTTTATTAACTCAAGGAATAACATTTTTCATACTAACAAAATCCCCCCATTTCACCCTCTTAGGGGTGGAATTTCGAAAAACCCTTTCTTAGTGGATACCTACTCTTCACGGAGAATACACCCTCCAAATTTCATATCTCTAGGACCAGCGGTTTAGGCTGTGCGTTGATGTCTCAGTCAGTCAGTCAGTCAATCAGTCAGTCAGGACTTTGAATTTTATATATATAGATAATAGTGCCAACTTATTTTCTGGTCCTTAGTTCCTTAAAACTTGTACTCTACCAAGAATCGCATATTTTTGTGTTTCTACCTGCTTAACTGTATCATCAGTAATATATCTGCCAGTCTGCATTCCCCTTAACAAAGCAATTACACAGAAATCAGGGTAAGCACGAAACATTGGAGGAAGTATTTTAACAAGCGGTTTTACTTACTAATAACCCACTTAACATGTGATTACTTATCACTAACTACACTCATGTTTCTGAAGCATTGCACGAAATAGTTATGACAGCCCTTAAATTTAAGACAAGAGCTTCGAAACTACAATCCATTGCTGTTTTTGAACAGGGTCGTTGAAAAGCTGTCATACAAAGTTGACATTGGATATCGAACCAAAATTAGGGTGTTCTCATTTCGAATCGTTTTTGGTAGCGTTCAGATCTCACCGCTGTAATTTCGAAATGAATGCTTATGGTCGTCAAAATATCTTCGACAATGATCGTAAGCGGTAAAGGTAATAATGGAAGGACTTTAAATATTACGATAAAAGATCCGAGACGTTTAGTGCTCGGCTTTAAGGACCAATTTCGAGTTGAACGTTTTAAAAGATGACGCTTTTACTTCCCAATGTTAAGGTGATTTAGTAGTACTTACTGAAATTATAAGTCACTAGCTTATGCCCGCGACTTCGTCCGCGTTAAAATCCTTATTCCCCCGATCCAGCTCGTCGCATCGCATCGCCTGTCCACGCTTTTACTTCGTTTTCGCTTTCTGATTTTTTTTCTCCTTGCTCGGCTCCTAAAGGTCTTAGCGTTTTATAAATAGCCTATACCCTTTGTCAAAAATTGGGCTATCAAATGCAAAAAGATATTTTCTAATCCGATCGCTAGTTCCAGATATTAGCACGTTCAAACAAACTCTTCAGATTTATTATTAGTATATATGATATATAGAGATTAATTCAAAAATAGGAGTGCTGCTGTGTTTTTCTATCCAAATCCAATCTACTGAATAATTAACTGAACAGTTTTCTCCTCCATTTTCTTATTAATGAATAAACCCCCGACTTGTCATCATAAAGCCGTAAGTTATATTCAAGTTTTGATATCTTAATTAAGAAACCACCATTTACTTCGAAGAATCCATCTCAATTCAGTTATCAAGTAAAATTAGGCTCCCTGCACAATCCCGGCTGCATCCCGACACTATAATCATTCGGATATAAAACCTCCTTGATACGAAGTCTCTATAAATAAACATAATTTAAAACAACTCGGATTTCGCTTACAAATTGTGTCCAAATCGAGTTTATAGGTCATAAAACTAATGCGAGATAAAATGGTGAATTTATAATTAACATTAATGGGTCCAAACTATTAACGGCTACCGGAAAAAGTTCGGATAGAGACATAAAAATAAATATATATGTAGATTCGGAGATAAACGGTTTTTATATTGAATAAAACGTCACGATGCGGTCTGGTGTTCGGTTAAGAGGACGCACTCTCTGGAGTGAAATCCGATATGGTCTTTTGTTGCACATTTAAATAGATGACCATAAATGATAAATGAATTATAAAAGATTTTATTTCTGTAAGTAGGCTGGTACAAACACTTTCACACGTCAATCATATTTAAAAAAATTTGATGATGGCGATGTTTCCTATCTTTCTTCTCAGAGTAGTCTGAGAAGAAAGATCGAAACTAACTCAGAAGCCCAGCAAAATTTATAGTTAAACAAATATAATCAGGATTCTCAAATGACGCAGGTTTGAGGAATAACTTCTATCAGGGAATATTGTGAAATAATCAAAATAATTACCAACCACTTGTTATTAAATCGTAAAAGATGTGTATTACTTCTAATAGACGTTTTATTTTATTTAGGGCTGATTTTTCAATCATCTAATAACTTTGTTCGAGAAATAATTTTGAAATTTTGACAGTTATTTTATTCAAAAACTGTCAAATGTCAATTTTATTCCTCGAATAAAAATTAACTGTCGATTGAAAAATCTGCCCTTATTCATGTATTTCAGGCGACGCAGGCCCATAAATAAAGTACCATAACCTAAACATACATATATTTTGATTGTAAATCAGTACTTCACTAGCTTGTTCTTGTGCTATCCTGTGGTACTTGTCCGCGGAAGCGATGGGACACCACATCCTCGGCCAAAAGTCTTCTTCCACGACGACGGGCAGATGACAATTCGGTACGTAATTTATAGTAAGCGTGTGCCAAATCACGTTAAAATTTGCATGAGAACTTTCAAAACCAAACAGGCATACCTTGGGGAGATTGTTGGCCACTTATTCCATCTCAAACACCAGGAACAGCTTGGGAACTTTGGGGATGGCTTTATGGATTTGTACGTGTTGATTCTTAGCCTAACTTGAATATTTTTTTGTTTGATTTACTTATAAATGGCTTTCCAAAACATTATATACAAATGTTTTTTGAAAAAATGGGACCCTTATAGTATCCCTCGTGTGTCTGTCTGTCTGTCATAGTCAATATGCTCCCAATCTACTGTACTGTTTGGGTTGAATTTTGTTGTATGATAATCATACACCACACGACCAAAATTATTGCTTCATAAGAAATTTTCCATCGATAAATATTCCCATAACTTTCACACCGCCTGTCCCTTAACCAGCGGCCGAGATAAGACGTTTTCGGGTATATTTCTAAGTTAATTGGTATCGAAGCGGCTTGTTCACTAGAACACATATTTTTTGTTTGGGTGGGCACCTCACATGCACGCTTCTTATTCTTGATAATGTCTCGGCTTCTTTCATTTTAATACGGTGGCAATGTTTTTTATATTAAGATTACTTACTTCCTAAATTACAGTAACAGGTTCTAAAAAGTTGGTGGTATCGACAATACTCTATGAATAGTAAACCTGCTTACCTGCCTTCATTTAAAAAACATCTTTATTTAATGTATTCTTCGTGTGATCTCTAGTTCGTATATATGTCAGGCATTTTGTTTTCTAGAATGGGCCTCATTACATTGTAGCAAATCATTGTATTCTTGAGTAGAGATCGCAAATCGGCAAACGTAATTAGTAAATCGGTAGGGCGCCCTCAGGCTAGGTTTAGCGACGATCTTCGCAGCGTGGCTGGTAGCAGCTGGATGAGAGTTGCCGAACCGAAAACCGAGCTGAACGGCGTGCAATTGGAGAGACCTGAATGAAAAGATGAATCATTATGTAGGTAAAGTTATGAAAAAAAAATCGATGACCACTGCAGTGCCGATTCGCCAGTGTTAAGGAGGATGCACCAAGGTAGCCTGCGACATTCAACTTTCTTAATATTTTTTTTTCGTTCAAAATCTAATTCGCAATATTGATTTATTATTTTGGTGATAGAACTCTTAAACAAACGATTACCATATCTATTGAATAGTCTGGCTGACTTATGGAATGTAACCTGTAAAAACAGATTTAAAAATAAGTTAAAAAGATATTATTTAGAAATGTGTTAAAGTGCTACCTACGTTTTAAGTGTGAAGTTTAAGTAGTATAAAAACTCGCCAGACCCCACAGTCAAACCACTACTACGGTTTTATGGGGCTTAGTTTTAGTTATAGTTTTTAGTATACTGTTAACTATATATTATAATAAATTAAAAAAAAATTGGATTGTATTTCTAAACACAACATTCGAATCTGCACTGAAGGGTTATCAAACAGATTGTCGTATCGGAAAAAAAACTCATTTGTAATTTTTCCTAATACTTAATTTTCTGCTACAACGATAGGATTGTTTATAGAGTGATATTTATGAGCAAAATATTATTCCAGCTTATGAGTGGGTCTCTTAATTAAGTGACAGTGGGCAGGGCACATCCCTTGCAGAACGGATGGCCAATGGGGCCGTAAGGTTCTTCCGATCTATTCTGTTAATATCTCACCGTGAATTTTTTTTCATAACTTTACTTATGAAAAAAAATTCGATGACCACTGCAGTGCCGATTCGCCAGTGTTAAGGGGGATGCGCCAAGGTATCCTGCGACATTCCACTTTCATATTTTTTTTTTTACGTTTTTAGGATCAAAATCTAATTCGCAATATTGATATATTATTTTGGTGACAGAACTCTAAACAAATGATTACCATATCTATTGAATAGTCTGGCTAACATAAGGAGTGTAACCTGTAAAAACAGATTTAAAAATAACTTAAAAAGATATTATTTAGAAATGTGTTAAAGTGCTACCTACGTTTTAAGTGCGAAGTTTAAGTAGTGTATAAAGACTCGCCAGACCCCACAGTCAAACCACTACTACGGTTTTGTGGGGCTTAGTTTTAGTTATATTTTTTAGTATACTGTTAACTATATATTATAATAAATTTAAAAAAAATTGGATTGTATTTCTAAACACAACATTCGAATCTGCACTGAAGGGTTATAAAACAGATTGTCGTATCGGAAAAAACTCATTGCAATTTTTCCTAATACTTAATTTTCTGCTACAACGATAGGATTGTTTATAGAGTGATATTTATGAGCAAAATATTATTCCAGCTTATGAGTGGCTCTCTTAATTAAGTGACAGTGGACAGGGCACATCCCTTGCAGAACGGATGGCCAATGGGGCCGTAAGGTTCTTCCGATCTATTCTGTTATTATCTCACCGTGAACTTAGGTGAAGTGAGCGTGAAGTTAGATGTCAACAGCTCACTTCAACTAAGTTTTCACGGACAGATTTTTACAGAATTGACCGGCAGGAGTGGCGACCGCGTACCGAAAGGCGCAGCGTTCGAAGGCCTCCCACAAGGTCGACTGAAGCATATGACCGGTCAATGTGGCGACGCTTGAGGGAGGCCTATGTCCAGCAGTGGACGTCTTTAGGCTGAAATGATGAGCGGGTCTTAATGAAAGAAGGAAGACTTCTCCTTTCACATTAAGGTTCAGTACTGTGACGACCCGACACCCCTACCACAGGACGTCCATATTAATATTAATGAGAAAAAGTCAATTAAAACGTAATAAAAACATAATGATCGTAATTGCTTTTATGGATGGTCGTTAGGAGTCTTAATTATAGAAAATATAGTGGCCCCCCGTTGCGCCACAGTTGCCTAATTTGGTTAGTTGCAACACCTGTGTTTTATTTTAGAATCACAAAGTAGTTTACTTCAATTTAGTACTTCATTTTGGTAGCAAAACGTTAATTTGGATTCATTTGGTGCTTCTTCATACAAAATTTATTAAATATCTTAATCTATATTACTAATAATGAAGCTGAAGAGGTTGTTTGTTTGAACGCGCTAATCTCTGGACTGTCAGTCGGATTTAAATAAATATTTTTGCATTTGTTAGCCCAATTTTCGAGGAAGGCTATAAGCTATTTCCATCACGCTACGATCCTGAAGAGCCGAGCGATCATAAAAAAAATCAGACAGAACGCTAAACGAAAACGAAGTAATAGTGCGGTAGGGCGATGCAATGCGACGGGGTCGATCGAAGGAACAAGAAATTTCACACGAACGAGCTAGTTTAGAAATATTATAAAATTATAACATTTTTTGAAAAATAAGTATATAAAATTATTATCAAGCGAAACACCTATTATTTTGTTAAGTTTATTTCTTTTGGTTTGAAAATTACGATTGAAAAAGTCTGCAGTGAAGACTTACAAAAAAGCTTGAAATATTTTTACTAAAAAGGATCTCATTTATGCATTAAGAATAGGTACAATTTGTTATGGAGAAAAAAAAACACAGCAAAGTAAATAAAATTATAATAAGCCATAAAAAATTTAATGTTAGAATATATTATTAACATGTATTTGTTGGTGAATCCAGTTAAATTACAGGTGTGTCAACTTAATCAACCAATTCTGACAGCACTAAATGCACCACACGACCATAAATTAATTCCTACTGTGAACTGTTTTAAATAGTCTCCTTTATACCCTCGTCTCATAAGTAAGCTTATTACGTTCGGTAACAATAAAAAAGTACGTAACTGTGTCTCATTATAGAGAGAGAGCAGTATTGGCTCAGTAACGGGTAACAGCCAGAGTTGTAGGTCGTGGGTTCGAACCCGGACAGGCGCTTTACCTTGTGTAAATCATTTCTTCACTACTGATCTCAAAACGGCGAAGGAAAACATCGTGAGGAAACCAGCATGTCCTACCTAGAACCAAAAAATTCGAAGACATGTGACATCTACCAACCCGCACTGGGTCCGCGTGGTGGATTATGGCTATACAGGTACTCCCCTCTCGAAGAAAGGACCTCTGTGTCCTAGAAGTGGGAACATTATATGCTGATTATGTGTCTCAATTGTGAGCAAATAATAACAGCCCCACGGGTCAATCGATCAGGTTAAGCTACGCTTGCCGCGGTTGGTCTGTGAATGGGTGACCATAGTGACCAGATCCACGAATGACAGCCGGGACCAACAGCTTAACGTGCTTTCCGAGGCACGGATGGTTTACATATCGAGAACCATTCGTGCCTCGGAAAGTACGTTAAGCCGTTGGTCCCGGCTGTCATTCGTGGATCTTTGACAGTCGTTACTGGTAGTCCGAAGCCCGAAAGTCTGACAACCAGTCTTACCAAGGGGTATCGTATTGTCCAGTAACTGGGTTGTCGAAGTCAGATAGACAGTCGCTCCATGTAAAATACTGATATTCAGCAGCATCCGGTTAGGTTAGGTTTGGGAAAAGGTTAGGCAGATGCCAAGTGTCTCATTAGTGACAGTTGAGCTCCTAAATAATACTAGCTGACCCGGCGAACTTCATACCGCCTCAAAATCAATAAATATTGTGTTCAGTTATTCAGTCAACCCGTTCTCGAGATATCACCAAAAAAACCGTTCCATACCAAAACTAGGAGAAATTGAATTTTCTTCATTATATTTTTTTTTTTCGTGATTTTTCCCATGTTTTAATAGTTATTCTGAATTTCGGGGCGGAGACAAGACAAAGATCATAAAAATTGGTCTAGCCGTCTTTGAGTTCTAAATGGTGTAACTAACCCAACTTCGTTTTATTTATATAGATTATAATTTATGTAAAATTATTAATTGGTTCTTGAGTAAACTGTTTCTATTAAACTACACATAAATATGTTTATGACTAACTCTTCATCAATAAAATAATACCGATCCATTCCATATAACTGTGTAAAAATGATGACTAAAAATCTCAAACTTAATATCTCAATAATAAATCGTACTAAAACTCCGAATTTACGATCACATAATTATCTTCTCGTACAATTTTAACGCTACTATATAAAAAATAAAAATCTGAAATTATCATAAAATAAAAATGTAGCACATTATGGAGAAGAATTTAACTACTGGAGAAGTTGACCCGACTTCTCCGTGGGGAACATAGGTCACTAGGGCCACTAAATCGTGGGTCATAAAAGTTTACTGTCCGTTTTTATGTTTGTTTGTGGCCCAATATCGGTTTAACCCTCCGCCGTGGATTTGATTGCCTGCTTATTGACGTGTGGTTTGGGGTTATAGTGAAAGCGAGGAGGAATTGCTAATTGGGTCAGTAAGATACAGTATTTCAGTTCTACTTTTTTGTGTTGTTAGTAGTATACACCGTTAAATTTTGATCGTTTTAATCCTTAAAAGGGGTCATTGTACTCATCATTATGAACAACTTTTAATACAGGACTAACCCTGAAATCGTGAAAATCTGTTGATCCATAAGTCGAGTTATGCGAACATAAATCTATGGATCAACTGATTTTTTTTTTCACCATTTCAGGGTTGGTTACATAGTAAAAGTTGTTCATAATGATGAGTACAATGACCCCTTTCAAGGATTAAAACGATCAAAATTTAATGGTGTATAGTATATAATCATTAAAAACCGGAAATTCAACAAAAAATCGAAAACCTGGGTATTTCGGCTGTTTGGTTGACTTTAGATTATTTCAGTTTTTATAGCTACTAGTACCTAGTTAAAACCTAAAAAAAACTTTTCATTTTTGCATAACCTACTAGCTAGCGAGTACCGTTTCTTATCCGAATCTAATCATTTCAATAAGTAACTGAAACAGTGAATACTTCACTAACGACAAAAAACCATTAACCTATCCGGTGAAGATTTTTACAACACACGAAATATGGCTAGGAAGTCACAAATTATGATCCGATGTCAAGAAGAATGAAGACAGTATACAAATAGTAATTAAAAGTCATAGCCTTTAATTCAGTAGAGGATTTTTCATACTGCTTTCGATGTCAATTGGGTTGCCTTTGCCACCTGATAACCCAGGCTGACCCTTCACACAACCTTACACTTCACCGCTGTGTGTGGCACCCAACCCCACTTGGCCCAAACGACCGTCATTCACGGTTGCACAAAGAAGCCGCCGCCTGACGCGTCATACGTGTCACGACTCTAAACGAACCACAAAATATTTAATAGTCCAAAACCTTTATTTAATACTACCTCAGAATGGTGTAAATATAAACATCTAGTATTAATTTAAAAGTTTATATGGGACGTTGCATTTGAACGGGGATAATTATGATCTGTTTGATGTGTTTATTGATCGTTTATTTTAAGCTTCCGTATAGGCAGAAGGTAAAGTATAACCATACAAGCTGTTGTTATGCATCCTCGTCAAATTTCAGGAGGCTGTTATGAAAGACATAAATAATCAAATAAAATTACGATCCCTGGCAAATAAATGAATACATACTTGTTTTTTTAGTTATTTAAGTTTGACAGTATTTCAGAATACACCACTTTCAAAGAACAGAATCGCGTTATGGTATCGTATAAGCGGCCGCATTTTTATGTGTGTGTAAAAGGGTAGTTACAGTGCGGTCTCACACAGGCCGCGTTTTAAAATGCGTGTCCCGTCCCACACATGCCTATTTCCGAAAATTAGAAAAGTAAAACCTAATTATTTTATTATTGATTTGTGTCGAGAATCAGTAGCATAGTTACCTCCTTGAATTTGACTAGGATGCAAAACGACACCTTGTA
This sequence comes from Apamea crenata, assembly GCA_949629185.1. Classification (NCBI taxonomy): domain Eukaryota; kingdom Metazoa; phylum Arthropoda; class Insecta; order Lepidoptera; family Noctuidae; genus Apamea; species Apamea crenata. Next base: position 6,340,791 of record OX451375.1, read on the forward strand.
TAAGTAATTGTTGTTTATAAGATAGAAGACTTCAAATTCATTGGCGGTGGTGGCTTTGTACTATAATTATGTCATACTATTTTCATATAGTCCAAGTCTGGGTGTTTATTAAAGGCAGGTATCTACTACGCGTATATTTGTGAAATGAAATGTTTATTTATCTTAGTAGATATTTACAGGTTCCGGCGCGGTAGACGAGACACAATAGAAATTTTATTGTTAAGACGGCTAAAGCCGTATAGCGCTCTTTAAGTGTTAAGTCACTTTTATACGTCAATATTTTGTTGGTGGTTGTTTTAAAACTTGATGGCGCCGACATTTCCTAGCTGACTACTGTACCAAAAGATGATCACCCATCCACGGACCAACCTCGGCAAGCGTAGCTTAGCTTAACCTGATCAATCGACCCCTGCGGCTGTTATTACATACCCACAAGCCTCTCCAAGAATCAAATCTAATTATAATATTATGAACATGAAGATTCTAAGCACACGGTGTAGTGTAAGCTATATAACGCCTTCTACCTAATAGATATCTTTCAAAAAGTAATAAATAAATAATATAATCTTTATTGCAAACCACATGATCCATAAAAGAACCAATTGGTAAAATAAAACAATAGAGAAATACAATAAAAAATTACATAGGTACATAGACCAAAATAAACTCACGCGTTCCTTAATGATTTACATGATTTTTAACACGATTCCAATCTAGATTGTATCAACAAAACCCATATTTTGACCCCAAACCTATAAATGCCTAATCACTCATAAAAATCCCATAACCAGCAACAGATACCCATCTCCCAATTAAGATTCGCTAAGATAGACCAATCATTCATTACGCTCCGTTCATTCATTCATTCATTCAGAGCTAAAATAGCGCGTTTATCTGTCTGTCTGTCCGTCTATCAGCTGGAGGAAGTCATAAAGCACTCAGCATCGTCCCTGTATCTCTCGGAGACTTGTGTCAACTTGGCATTTCTTTATTGTAGTGAAATTGATGTGTATATGGTAGGAAGACAGATAATGCTACATTGTATTTAACGGGTGCATCTACGAGTATCATTAAAACATGTCTTTGCGATTTATTAAATATGACTAAGCTATGCTGTCATAAGGGGTGAATGGTCACACAATAACGGTTGTCGAAATACAGAGCGTTTTTTGACACAAATGACAGCTGGACAACATTCTCCACACGGTGGGTATCTGAGGATAGATGGCGCCGCCGAGGCCGGCCCAGGAAGAGGTGGCGACTCTACCTAGACGTGACCCGCACGGGTTGGATCCAGGTGGCGTTAGAAAAGAATGCCTGGAAGGGTTTGGGAGAGGCCTTTGCACAGCAGTGCGACAGGGAAGGTTAAAGAAAAAAAAAACTAATATTGGTGAAATTGACAGATATCATGACGGCCTTCGTATTATGACGAAACTGCTCTTCTAGGTAACTGTCGCTTTACCTGATAATAGTATCCTCTATAGTCAAGAAGTTGTGGGTGACAATACTTGCTTGGACAAACAATAAAATTCTGCTACCAACCTTGCTGGCTAAAATCTTTTCATCACAATTTGAGGTAATGTCACATAAGTCGTGCCGAGATGACAGTGGAAATTGACGATGAAAGAATAAACCCACCTCCACCCCCCTCCCCTCCCCTCCTCCTCCTCCTGAACGTGTCTCTCTACTGAAACAAACAGGATTACGGGAAAATAGATTGACTCTCCGTACTGAGTGTGCAACTTGACATGGACATGGAAAAAAAATGGAAAGGGAAAAAAATGAAATGGATTTTCTTTCTTTTCATTCTTTAATTTTTATGACAATTTGTATGACAAAGACCTTCCGTACGTATTCGAAGGATACGCTAGGTAAAGGTAAGCATCCATATTGTAACACGCATATCGCAGACATTTGCCAAAAATAATCTAAGTACACTCGGAATTTACTGTAAGTATTCCTACGGGGTAACGGTGAAATTATCTCCATAACATGCCTTAAATTCAGCAACCATTTCCTCGTTGGTAAATTAATGTGATCGAATCTGGAATGAGGTGATCCGGCAGAGAGCCAAAGTTACATACATGGCTCACAGAATAAGTAAGCTGAAGTGGCAATGTGCCGGTCATAATAACCATAGAACCGATGACTGTTGGGGTAGACGTGTTCTTGAGTGGAAACCGCGAATCCGCAAACGTAAGGTAGGACGACCTCAGGCTAGGTGGAGCGACGATCTTCACAGGTTAGCAGCTAGATGAGATTTGCCAAGAATCGCGCTTAATGGCGTGAAATTAGAGAGCCCTCGCGCGTTGCGTTCAGCAGTGGACTGCTGTAGGCTGACGATGATGATGATGGTTAATTACATAATGAACGAAGAAGTTTATAATATTTTCTTCGAAAACAAAAATAAACAATTGACTGTACAACAACCATTTTCATATAATTACAAGTTGACAGTATTATTGACAGGCACTTCTCCGCAAGTTTAATAGTCGGCCAAACGATACGGTATCTTAATGTCTTCTTAAAGAAACAATAATTGTTACAATATAATTATTACGATAGGCTCAGTAAATTATTGTGTCCACCATTAATTATATTTGATTGAGAAATGTGTCTTTTGATAAAAGTGTGCTCATAATATGTTTTTATAGTGGAGTCGTGAATGGACAAGTATTGTTTGGTTATAAATATTAGTATACTTATATAAATGTTTATTGTTGTTTCTGTTTAACGGTGTTTACATAGACACATGTTTGGTTAGTGATAATTATATTATATGTACCAAGCGCAGTGGTGAACCAGTGGAAACGGCCGCAACTTCCGAGTTGTACGTTGTAGGCATGCACTTTACTTTGTGTAAATTATTTCATCACCACTGCTCTCAAAACGATGAAGGAAAACATCGTGAGGAAACATGTTCTAGAACCAAAAATTCGAAGACCTGTGACATACTCCCATCGCACAGTGAGGACGCCTGTGTCCCAGCAGTGGGAACAGTATTGGCTGATTATGCCTTGCTGTTCAGCCGTTAAGGCATAAAACATACACAGTTACTTTCGTATTTCTTATATTAAAAAATATGGATTATATGGAAATATGGATAATATGCATAAACCAATATTCGAAATAGATATGGTTATTTTCATTCTACAAATTGTGTTTTTACGGCTATCGGGAAATCATTTTCAGTATACTTACTTGCCTACAATAAATTCACGGTAAGGTGAGGTGGGCTGAGATATCTTATTACGGCACAAGAGTCGACTGGAGTGCTATTGTTAAGATGTGTAGGTACTTTTCAGTTAATGGCTAGGTCACTTAACTATGTCGGAGAGAGGCTGGTGGCTAAATAATAACAGCCACACGGGTCGATCACAGGTTAAGTTACGTTTGCTGCGGTCGATTCATGGATAGATGACCATCCATTTCATATCAAAACCCCTCCGTGTCTCGAAAAGCACTTTTTTTTGTTAGGCTATTTTTTGTTAGTCTATTTTGTGTCCCACTGCTGGACAAAGGCCTCCCCTTTTTTCTTCCAAACCCCTTTTTCCCTTTTTTTCTTTTGCCTTGTGCAATCTCTGGCCATGTTGGTCCTGCAAATGATATTAAATCCTCACACCATCTTCGCCTTGGTCTACCTCGACGGCGATGTCCTGCCTCAGATGTCCAGTAAGAGACGGTCCTTGCCCATCTATCTGGGTGCATTCGTAAGACGTGTTCTTCCCACTCCCACTTCAGCCACAAAGCACGTTAAGTTGAGAAAATCACTGTCGATTCAGGTAGGTAGCCTGGAAGAGATCGCAGTAAGCGAAAAGACCGCCCATTATAATGTGTATTTTGTAGTGTATAATTTTTTCTGAGTGTGTAAATAAATAAAATAAATAACTATACTACTTCACTAGACGTTCTCGTGCACATGTGACATGTCCACACTCTCTCACCACTTTCATGACATGTCTTACGTATCATTCCACTGGCTGTGTTCGATCTTGTCGCATAGCTGCGTGTTGTCACCTTCTCTTGTAGGTAGTCATTCATTAACATAACGTCACCTACTACTCTGACCTGCTTAGCAACAGTTCAAACCAAAATAAGCAGTATTTCATTCCTCAGAAAGACTTGTAGGTATGTAGCCTGGCGTTTGCACGAGATACTCGTAGATATATTTCTAGGATACCTACTAGTGACCCGCCCATGCTTTGCACGGTTTTCATGACTTATCAAAGCATCGAGACTTCTTTGTAATATGATGTATATGCTTAAACCTTTCGGAATAATACAGGGTGGCAGGGACATCGACGCGCAAACTGTAACCATGAATTCAGCAAAAAAAATATTGCTGTTCCATACGTGTTAACCGCGTAGTTATTGCACTTTTCTATGAAACAGAAGATTTTTTTTAATGACCGACGAAAATTTTCTACGCTATGGGGTCTAAACTCATGTGCTGAATTCATGGTTACAGTTTGCGCGTCGATGTCCCTGCCCCCCTGTATATATTCTCAAATAGACGGTGAAAATCGCATCAAAATCCGTTTCCGTAGTTTACAAGAGCAATGCAGTTACACAGACACCCACTAAAAGTGAATTTAATTTATAATATTATGTATACATAGATGGTCAACCAGGGTGAAGAAAGATACTTTACCAATCCATACCTCCTGAAATTACGCGTAGGTAATCTACATAATTATATTACGTATACCTTCAAAACCTGTCACACCAAAAAATGATGTCGATTGTGGTTGTATTCCGAGATGATAATCCTAAAAATACAAAGGGGAAAATTTTAATAAAGCAAATTCTAAAAGTTGCTACCTACCCAACCAATGTAATAAAATAACTGTAACTCTAATAATTGTAACTTAAATGATTGTAATAATTATTGTAATCCAAAATTTCTTATAAATTGTAATAATTAAAATAATTGTAATTTAATTTTTAAAAATGATTGTTGTAAACTAACTATAATTTTGCATGCCCGTAATGAGGGTGAAATATGTCCTGTGCTATAATTTAATTTAACATCTTGTGTACCCACCATATTTCAGGCAAATAAATGATTTATCAAATAAATGATTTATAATGAAAATCGACCACAGGAAAATCTCTAAATAGAAAATCCACTCAGTAACAACCTAAGAACAAAACGACAAAGGAATCGATTCATCATCGCTTACCCGGAGCAATGTGACACGAGCAATAAGTTTGTATATGTGACTCTTGGGTACAGCTGCGTTACAGATCACATAGCTCAGAGCTATTTAATCAGCATGCCAGGATTTGCGTGACATATGGCAGTATAGTTGCAGAAGGCGAAGTGAAAAGTAGTCTGGTTAGGTAAACTTAGCACAATGCCCTTTTTTAGGATTCCGTACCTCGAAAGGAAAAAACGGAACCCTTATAGGATCACTTTGTTGTCCGTCCGTCCGTCCGTCTATATCGTATCGTTACGTCTGACAGTTCTAGTATGGAAATACTCTCGAAATGTATTATCAGGATAAGACTTATTCTAGGTACAAAAGTTGTTTTGTTATTTTATTAATTTTGTATTTTGTGTTTCACGAACTGTGTCCAAATAAACTTTTTTCTTTCTTTCTTTCTTTATTATAGGTAGTTAGTAGTTATAATTACTTAGAAGTTAGCTACTAGCAACTTTTGGAATGGGTAAATATTTATTACAAAGGCGTTCAAGGTTGCGAAGCATTTTAGATGAGGTGTTTTTAGTTTTTGGGTAGCATAAGAGGCAGAGGTCACCAACGCCAATATCAGAGGCATTAAAATCGAAACATATTAGGCATTTAGATGCTGAACAACTAGGTAAATACTTATCTGCAAGCTACCCAATTAGCGTTGGCGTTACCAACGCTAATTCCTCGAATCACAAAAAGCAGTAAACTGCAGAAGTCCGGTTCAGTTATTTGTACTTCGTCATATAATATATTACTTCTACTTAAAATCAATTTCATGTGTATATTATAATCAAATAATATCCTCCCGAGCGATTTCGGTTACGGTGGCCAATCTCAACGGAGATTAGCCAGGGTACGCAAGAACTAATATTATGGTGCACAAGTATGTGCGCAAACACAGATGCACTCTCTGTTCCTTTAGGTACTCTCATTGTCCAATAAGACGGCAATTTGACACGACCGGGGAGAAATCAGGCCCGGGACTAACGGCTCTACATGTTTTCCGAGAGACGGGGCTCTCACACCGACAACTACCAAACTCCGAGCTGCTACTTATTTACTGCTACTTACTAAATGCCTAATAGATAAATCGAAATAACACTTGCCCGAACTGTGAATTGCTCTCTCTCTATTTACTTTGCTTTAATGAATTTTACTTTTACTGCTTATTTTAGTTTTATATCCCATCACATAATATCATTTTTAACTTGTTAATTTTAGTTAATAAGATATCAATTTTAATTTTATAGTACACATCTAATGTTTATGGGGCATGCGTTGCTAACCTGTAAGAAATTGTCACACTAACCTTAGATTCTGGTAGATAGCACTTTAAATATTTACAGTGTAAACAATTGTTGGTTGGCCAATTGATAAAGGAAAATAAAATAAAATTAAATTGAACCCAAGACCCAAGGCTCAGCAGTCGTGCTTGCGACCACGAGACCAACGGGTCAGTTAGTGTGTACTATACCAACAACTTAACAACACCTCTCTCTTTGCTTAACCTTATTCAATTTCATTTGGGGTCGGGTCTCCTCGTCATTATTCGCCACATGTTTCGGCTCTGGTTCGTCGAGTCATTCACTAGGGCTTGCTTCAGGTCGTTGTTGACTACAGACATCCAAGTGGAAAGGGGTCTACCACGCTTCTTTGGACCAGAATTCATGTAGAGGACTTGCTTAGTCATGTGTTTTTCGGGCTTCACCAACTCAACGCATTCTTTTGTAAATCGAATTACAAATTAACTGACCCATCTTTTATGTGACACGCTCAAACAACTTCAAATAGCCGTGATACTCACTCCCAACAAACAGTGGCTGTCCCAAACTAAATATATCTGACAATAAAATAAAACTAATTAATAAAAAGATGGCGAGAAAATTAGATGATCACTTACAAAAGATATCTTGATGCGCAAGAGTTGGTCTTAATGAGCGTGGCAGGATTGAAACAACTTGGGTTGTAGGGCAGGAGAAGGACAGTAATAGAGTTGTGTTTTATAAAATTGTTGAAGAATATGATGAGTGTTTTAGGAATTAGTAAAGATAACAAATATTTTTCTGTAATTTTATTTCAGCAACATCTTCAAATTATATATTTTTTTATTTGACACATTTATTATTTATTTATATTATTATTTATATATACTTTATTGTACACCACAAAAATACATAGCATAAAAAACACATGAGATACTACAAAATATACAATGGGTGGCCTGTGCGGTATGTGTGTGTAAGTAAGTGTCTATTTTCAGTGTGACTTGGCTTAAATGATTCCTTCCAGAGATTCTTTTGAAACAGAATGAGCTGAATAGGAAGAGTTTTTTAGCAAAACATTTCTAGATTAAGAGTTATGAGAAAATAAAAATATACATCCTTATCTGTACTGCTTTCTTTTAGTTTGAAAAATTTGTGAGCTGTGGATGTAGGAACAGTTTTGTAAAAATTATTTTTGGAACTCCTATTCAAGAACTCAAATGTTTCTATTTCTCGGCACAAATGCACTTCAAGCAACAATGCAATGTGTCAAATTTCTTTAATAGATTTTCAACTTTATCGCTAACGCATTAGGTTCAAGAATTGATTGAGAAAAATTGACAGTTTCGGGTAGCTTGATGTGCTGGCGTTTGTACACCTAAAAATAATTCCCATTAATAGTACATTTATTCAAATAAAACTGGGGCACATTTCAAACTTAAACTACTGATCTATAACTCTACTACGCCAAATTCCCGAGCCAAATTCGAGCCGACACGATTCGTCTGAAACAAAGCCAGGTTTGTGGCCTGAAAATTAACAGGCACGCAACATTAACGTGATTAATTTAGTCAATTAAGTGGCAGGCTCGCCTCCCGCACTAAATGAATAAGTTATTTTTAATTAGGGAGTAATTGTACGTACGGTTTTATATTAATTAGGATGTAATCATATGGCGATGGGTTCCTTTACGTGGGTGATGATGTGAGGCGAATTTTGGTTGGTGATTCGTTTTTTTTTAAGTTTGTAGCCTGTAGGGCTTTTTATTGTACTCATGGTTGCGGACAAGCTGACATATGGCAAATAATTTAATTTACTGTTCTATGTCGTGTAATATACTTTGCATACCTAGTATTGAATACAATCAAATATTTTCTTACTGAACAGACAGCTGTGCTGCTGGGGAGTTTGTTGCGCCACTTCTTCCTTGCGAAAGCACTAGGAAATGGTGAAGGGTGGGCGTTTTGGGGGACTGTCTTTTGTTATTTTGACGTTCGAAAAGCGCTGATTCTCAGCCTAATTTGAATAAATTACTTTTGATTGATTGATTTATTACTTTCTTCTAAGCATTAGTTATTTTCTTGTGTGGTTTGTATGTTGTATGTCCCTACCTACCTACCTAGTCGTTGGAGGTGATGATATTTTATTGATTTCCCACTGTAGCTAAGGGTGGATATGGATCGCACCAATTGTCGTTTCGTGCGTGTACGTTTGCATGTATGTTACAATATTGTGGTTTTGTAATAAATCTATTTATATGCATTAGTAATGCATAGAAATAGATTTATATTATTACATTATTTCATTCTATCTAGCTACCTACATATTATAAACTAAAGTCAATTTTCATGTAGGTATGTCTGTGTGACCGCGTTGTCCTTCTTAACTACGCAACGAGTTTAGCGATTTTCACCAACATTTAGAGAATGTATTCCAAAAGTATTAGTATTTTTTGATAATCTATGATGTCCCACTGCTGGGCAAAGGCCTCCCCCAAGTCCTTCCCGGAACTCTTTTCCCATTAATCTTACATATTATAATAGTAAAATCTCGATGTTTTGTCGCTAGTAAAAATAAAAGCATCTCTACGTGTTTTAAAGAGTAATGAGAAACTTATCATTAACTAAGCTCACTGTAAACCGATGAAAGTTACCTAACGGTTCGTAATTAAATAAATATCTAGCCATACCTAGGCATTTGGAATAAACTTTTGACCTATCCAATGTCCTGTGTTACCTAACAGGCGGTGTACCGCGTCAAACAGAACATGAATTATTATCAGTATTACGTCGTCTTGATTAGGTACCTCTCTACACCAATTGTGGTTACACAATCCTACATTATGCTTAGCTGTTTGAGGATCTAAGTGGTCATACACACGAGCGATTTGCGTTTACAACAGAGGCAACAGCAGCCGTCGTCGGCAACATTCCACTCGTGTATTTGATCAACGTACTAAAATCGTTGTTAAGTAAAAACAGCCGCACGGGTTGATGCCGCCGTGCATTAATAGACACTTAAGTCACACGTATCGTATACTATTTTATAACTCGTGTGACCTAAACCCGCACTTAAGTCACGCTTTTTTGTGTAAAAATGTACTACTAAGAAGATATTATAACCACTAATCTATTCATCACTATGGAACCTCAGTTCAGAGGGGCTTGTGGATAAGTAATAACAGCCGCACAGGTTCATCGATCAGGTTAAGCTACGCTTGCACGGTGGGTTAGGGGATGGGTGACCATCTTTACATACCGAGACCTCTCCGTGCCTCGGAAAGCACGCCAAGCCGTTGGTCCCGGCTGTCATTTTTGGATCTTTGACAGTCGTTATAGGTCGCTAGAAGCCTGAAAGTCTGACAATCTTACCAAGGGGTATCGTGTTACCCAGTAACTGGGCCGTGGAGGTCAGATAGGCAGTCGCTCCATGTAAAATACTGGTATTCAGCAGCATCCGGTTAGACTGGAAGCCGCCCGAAACATAGTTGGGAAAACGCTAGGCAGACTGAAATTGACTAAAATACAGGAGTGGCACGTTGTCAACGGCTGCAGTTGCCTTACTGTTGACGCGTGTCACTCGTGTGTATGAGCACTAAGGGTTAGCACACAATATGCAGTGCGCTACTGCATCTTACTTTTGCTTTATCGCGTTCCACAGAATGCTACGCTCAGCCAGAGTTTTTCTTGATACTGCCTTGCGTGAGACAACCGGCATATCCTAGAACCAAAAACTCGAAAACATGTGACATCTACCAGCCCGCACTGTGTCCGTGAAGAGAAGAGGCCTGTGTCCCAGCAGTGGGAACATTATACACTGATTATGCAAAGAGCCTTCGGCAGTGGCTCAACAATGGACATGTAAACTAAATACCCTAATAATATTAATTACATCATCGAAATTATATATCTTTCAAAATGTTTATTATTTAGTTAATGACTGAGTGCGCATGTCGTGAATGTGGGGCATCTTCGATGTAGGTAAATCGCCATCATAAATAATAAATGATAAAAATTGTTTTCGGACAGAAACAGTTCAAATTATTAACCAAATCCACTTTGTACAGGGTGTGATGTTGTGTGGTCTTGTTTTTTTAATGGAAATATTCTAGGCGCACTTTGCGCTCTTGCTGAACAGTGAAAGAAACTGAACTGACTCACTCTCGGATCCGTGAATCGGGTATACTGGGCTCCAGTCGGTCGGTGATGCTGAATTTATTGTGAATACTCGGCTCCATTTGTAAGTTTTCGCTTCTATTATGTAATCACATTTTTTGTCAGTTTCTAATATTTTTTATTTACCATATTTCAGGGGATTTTATGTCGTCATAGTGCAAATAAGTGGTGGAGTATTTTACTCAAAAGAAATACTAGGTATTATCAAAACTTAAAGAGAAAATATTAGATTTTTTGTATGTTTCGAGCTAAAACGGCTGAACGGATTTGGATAAAATTTGGAACAAGGGTAGACCATGACCTGGATTAGGACATAGGACACTTTTTATCCCGATATTCTCACGGGATCAGACTTATGTGGGTGAAACCGCGGGGTACAGCTAGTTTTCGATATAAATACCTCTGTTGTCTCATTTTTGTCTGCAAAGACTACGTTATCTGTCAGTAGAACTTAGGTACCAGCTTATATCTAAATTGAGACTCTAGGTTCCGTAAGTAGGGTAAGCAACTATCAGAGCTACAGAAATAGATGTTCAAAGGTAGGTCAGACTGATTGCAGCAAGTGTACGTCGAGTGGTATGTACTAAGTTATCTCGACGAGGGCTCCATTGCGCAGATGCAAGATTCAGAGTACCTAGTAGAAAGTAACTGACATGACAACTAAATAAGGTAGTGAGAAATCAAGAATAATGTTGTAACAATGATTTCTGTCTCAAAAAATATTGCGTGACTTGCGACAGGGGATAGTTTGGAACCATGTTTTTACTATAATACCTTTTCTTGTGGACAAAATGAAGAATGAATGTACCTATAGACTCTGTTTGCCCCTTCTGGGAATACTCCCCTGCCTGTTACTCGTTTTTCGTGCCGAATATTAGCGCATTTTTCATGCAAGTATTTTTTCAAAGCTTTTTCTAGATCCACGTCACACGAAAGTTGTCTACGTGCATCCTCAAATATTGCACCAATTTTTACACATCCCCCTGTAGTGCTGCGCTCCGTTATCGATACATATCGCGCGACCCGACCCCGCTCGCTATCAGGCAATTAACTTTAATGGATATATTTAAATTAGTGCTCCACACTCAATTGACAACATATTATTATCGTTGCTTATTGTTAGATACCAAGATCATTCAAAAAAATTAAAACATTTCAATTCAGACTTTATGAAAGTCAGTGTAAGGTTGGAAATTGAATGCAGCGGGCCTCATTAGGTTCTAGAAGTTAATCAATGAAAATGTTATGGTTATAGGCACTTTATATTTGTATTTTAATCACGTCTGCCACTATTATCAATAGGTCACTCTGCAAAATCATCCTTATCTCAAAGTACGTAATTATGAACGTAAATATAATAATTATTATAATGCACGTAATTAAATGTAAATAGGTAAATAATGAAACAATATTTTTCATCAATATCAAAGAAATATATATTTAACTACAGAATTAAAATAACAATGTACAAAATAAAATCGTATTTACAACAATATTACAGTTTTCATACTGAATTCGAAAGTCTGGTGAACGAATTTTGTACTGAAATACAATCAAATTAAATTTTGGTAAAAAGGTAAGGTTTACCTAAGACAAAGTTATACATTAAATTAATTCAGAACGTAATCCTAATACATAGTATTTCTAAACTCCCTTTAATCTATATTTACACAATAATTTACAACTTGTTTATCGATAAGTCAAATTCACCGCACTCACAACCATACGGTAGCGACAGCAGAAAAAAATAAAATATTTTTTCAATTTTAAATCCGGAACTTCTTATTAGAAACTTTAAATCACTGTTCGATCGCTCCGAATTTGAATTTGTAATCACGTTTTGTAACGTCTTTTGTTTATATTTCACTGTTGGCTTGTAGTTTGTGTGCTAGGTGACGGTGATCCGTTTGACACAGGTGGTTGGACCATGGTTAGATGCGGCGGTGGCAGGCCCATGTGGGTCAGGGGTCTGCCTCCCCCCATGAGGTGGTGGGGGTGGAAATACTGCTGCAGCGCGGGGTGGGGGTATAGGTGGTGGGGGTGGCGAGAAAACTGCGCCATTTTGAGTTTCTCGATCTCCGCCTCCTGTACGCGCTTCGCTTTCGCTCGTCGGTTTTGGAACCAGATTTTTACCTGTAGACAAATAAAATGTTGTTATTATTAAATGAAACGTTTAGTTAATGTTGTTCTTGTGTTGGTTACGTGACAAAAATTCTCTTTCCTTATTTAGTATTCTTATATCATTAGCCTTTATATTTTACGACATCAAATTTAAATTTCTGATCCATGATCATCATTCAGTTAAAAAAAGATTTTAGTAAATTTTAGATCTTAACCTGAGTTTCAGATAATCCCAACGAAGACGAGAACTCAGCCCTTTCAGCGATGCTCAAGTACTGCTTGTCGACAAACTTGCTTTCAAGCGCTCGAAGCTGCTGCGCGGTGAAGGGCGTGCGCGGCTTGCGGTTGGGTTTATGCTTGCGCAGGTTGCACTTTAGCTTGGCCGGCTCACCATTAGCATCTGTAGCAAAGAAAAAAAAAACAGTCAGTCGAATTCATAAATTCTTTTGGCTTAATTGCCAAACAGGATCTTCGCATAATATACCAAGATTTTGCAACATAATAAAAACGTGGGTAGTAAAATTAATCAGGCTAATTTGTAAACGAAACGATCTCCAATGATGTTTCGCAGCCTTTGTGTGATATGTCAAAAGAGATTGGCTTCAAAGATTTAGTAGATGCATTCGACAGATAACGCCCGAAATCAACATTAATATTCTAAAGTTGATCTCGAAAACTCAAACGTTTCTAGATTTCCTCAACAAGTATTTTACGACTAATTAATAAACCGTAAAAACCTCAAGTTTTCACATTTTTCTTGCCCAAAACAGTTTCGAAACGCTCTCAAATGGAGATGGTATGAATATTAATAATGATAAACGGGAACATTTATCTGTAGACATGCCGCGGGCAAGTATGGATAGCATGAACTTTACTGTTACATCTCAATAACACAAAAGCAGCCGAATGACGATCGGAATGCCGCTCCGTTCCTCCGCTGGATTAATAAATCGCATAATAAAACTCATATAAAATAAAGGCTAAAGGAAACGAACCGCGATCCGATCCCGATAAAATCTCCACAAGGTAATTTTTAAACTTATTTAGCGACGAAAACAAGCGTATTAGTAAGCAAATCGTTGATTTTATTGCCACAGCTGGTTAGAAGAGAATTGATTAACGCCCACGTTCAAGATATGAAAGAGAGATAACCATTTCGTTTGGTAACCCATACCCAGTAAGCAAGTATTCATAATTAAAGATCTTTGAAGACATGTCTGGACTTCAGTCATTACGGTTTTATTAAGCAAGTGTTATGTTAGTTTTGATGTTGTTTTTTTTTCCGATCATCTTTATCTACAGTTCGTAACGTAACCAGCAACCTTATTGCGTAACTATCAATCACAATCTGAATCATTTTGAAGGATATTGTTAATCCATTGCTTCATATATTCGAAAAAATAATCTGCTCAACAACGTAAATAACGCAATGAATGTTGTTGAATTGTCAAAATGAAAGCACTTCAGTTAGTGTGTTACGCAATTATCCTGCTGGACTTCAGTCATTATGGTTTTATTAAATCAAGTAAGTTTCATGTTAATATTGATGTCGTTTTTTGTGTGATCATCTTCGTCTTCAGCTCGTAAGCCGTTATGTAACTTTACGACCGCCTAATTAATTTAATTCATCAATCAAATTAACTCGTGATTGAATAATATATTTATGTCCCTCTGAATCATTATCTTGTCCGTCTATTAGTGGATTCGTCAACAAATTTCTGGTTTTATTAGTAATTTGGGTGTGATTCAATAAAAAAAACTTGCTTCGTAATTTATTAGTGGCTCCGTTCGACGGTTTTAATAGACTCTAACCTACATAATTATCTATCAACTAATTGGTATTTAAGTACTAATTAATGCTTGTGATCGTTGATTGATTGACGAACACGTGTTATGAAGACTTTCGTTTTATTGTTTATGATGACACATATTTCGGTCGCACGTCATTATACGTCTTAATGAACGCATGATATTATTATTATGATCTAAGCGTTCTATTGACGCTGGTTTTGAAAATATATGAAAAAGTAACGGTTATTTTTTAAGTCTTTGTTCTTGATACAAAAAATGACCAAATTCAAAATACAGGGTGGCATCATCGATGCACAACCTCGATGCACAACCTGTTACCATGGATTTAGTCAATGATTCTGAACCCCATGCGTTGAAATATTTCGTCGGTTATAAAAAAAAAATTGCTATTCCATCCATTTTGACCGCGTAGGTGTTGCACTTTTCTATGAAACAGCTGTTTTTTTTTATAACCAACGAAATATTTCTATACTATCTTGAATTTTGTGCTGAATTTATGGTTAGTGAAATGCAAAATGCTGAATTTAAGTCAGTCCAACTTGTCAAAATTAAACCTTGTAAAAATATAAAACAACCATTAACCGGGAGAACATTTACAAATATATAATAATTCGTTCAGAATATTAATACATTAAGAGAGTGGCGCTTGAAACGCCGACGTATTAATCCCAATGTCAAACAGTACAGTCGCTTAATAGCTAATGTCCCACAAAAAAGAAATACAAAAAAAAAAACGTGAATTATGTGACATTCGAAAAAAAGCTAAAGTGTATTAACGTCGTGTTTAGCAGACGTCAAAGCAAGTACCGACGACAAGACGGAAATAAAGCTAAGAGCCGATGCACACTAACGATTTAAGTGCCGGGTTTATTTTTTATTTTACTTAAACGCTGCAACCGAAATAGATAACTTATGTTACCGCATTTTCTTCATGAATACGTTCTTTATCTTGATTTATTTTTTATAAGAAGCAGTGTATTAAATAAACGCTACTGTATGTCTTAACGAAATTTCTTACATTATTAATGAGAAAGCGGCTAAAGAAAAAATGTAAAGTTCAAATGAGTCGGCGACAACGCACGTGTGTAGCGTTTCTTAAAATTGCCCGGGAGCTGTTAAATTACCTCCTTTAAAAATACTTATATGGGAGTGTCTGCTCTCGTTCTCTTGTTAATTGTATAAAGAGATATTGACTACAGATGTTCCTCCGCTGAATTATGTCCGTGTTTTGACTCTGTGAGCGACGAGAGAAATATGAGACGTTTTAAATGCGTTTAAATACATTTTCCATTGTTACATATCGTCATTTGTTTCTCTTCTTTTGTAAAAGGAATGTCTAGCGAATGAATTATGAAAAGTGCCGAGCGTTTTTTGTGACAATTTAAAAATGGGAATCAATTCCGATCCTGAACGTTTGTGCTGACGATACCTAATGTTTCAGTGCGCTGCTAAAAAGACAGTTGATATATTAATGAGCATGTTTGCTTTTTGTGTACGCACCACCATTAATCGTGCGAAGCGTGGTATGTCATTCATTCCAATATTTTAAACGGGCAGCGTATACTTGACGTTTTTGTTGTCTGTACAAGAGAGGCGGGCATTCTTTGCGTCTTGCGGGATACTTAACATTACACATTTCTTTTATTATCCATGAATGTAAAGTAATATTAGAACAAATAATATATAAAATAAAACCGCTGTAAAATACTTTAATTCCTTTGTAGTTCAAAGATCACGCCTCATTATAATTTATATTTCATTTATCGAGTGCGATAAATTATCTAGAGAAAAAAATATTCACTCGGATTTCAGTGAGAATGAAAACAACATCATTTTTTGTCACAATCGCGTTTGTTTTCGCTATAAACAATCATATTTATAAGATAAAACAGAAGATCAAGTAAAAACTCATTTGCCGATTTTCACCACAGACGAGAAGTATTGTTAGGAAATTGTAAATTATGTCGTGTTTCAAAATTAATAGGATCATAATGTGAGAGATATAGTGATATTGTTGTTGTTAATCTAAACTTATATGATAAAACAGAAGAGTTGTTTAAATTGTTTGTTTGTTTGAACGCGTTAATCTCAGGAACTGCCAGTCGTATTTGGGAAAATATTTTTGCATTTGATAGCACAATTCCTGAGGAATGCTATAGGAATGCTATATTTTGCATTAGGCTACGACCATTAAAAGACGAGCAAAAAGGAAAAAAATGTCAGATAGAACGCTAAACGAAGTAATATCA
Source organism: Apamea crenata (assembly GCA_949629185.1). NCBI lineage: Eukaryota > Metazoa > Arthropoda > Insecta > Lepidoptera > Noctuidae > Apamea > Apamea crenata. The sequence continues at coordinate 6,357,605 of OX451375.1, forward strand.
CAGGCAGGAATTGGGAAATGCGTCAGTAAATTTTAATATATCGTGGTGTCTTACGACTTTCACAGGAGAAGTCGCGGACAAGACTTAGTAATTTATAATGTTCAACAAAGAGCTATTAAGGCTATTAGCTGTGTGAGCCGGGATTCCTTAAGACAACGCCCACAATATTTATCTGGTGATCAAACGGCATCCCGAACGCGGGCCATTCATCAGCATTCAATCTTTACCTCATAAAGGGGCCATAGAAAACACGGAAGTCGAGCGCCTGCGCCGTTAACCGTTTAATTTATGTTTGGAAAACTATTTAGTGATCGCTTTTATGTTTAGTAGACGGGGCTATTACTTATCACTGGAATGAATCGAATCTATAGTTAGTACCTTAAATCAGATAACTTACATGAATGTGATGAATAGTTTTTTTATGACAAATGCCTCTTTTTGAATTCCATTTAGAAGTAAGAACAGATATTTCTTCCGCTTCAGCTTTTTATGTCACAAAAAAGCGCTTTAGAATATGATTTCAAGCTAATTTATGACGCAAAGAAAACACGCGGATGAGTAAAGAGGTACTTTACGTGCATAATAGGGCCATTATCCATGTAATACTCCATTTTTTTTTACTTCTCACTTTGATGTCAGTGGCATTTAATATAATATAGCAGTTACCACATATCTCATCAGCATCTAAACAATTCATTCCAAGGTAAATAACTTCAATGAAAGACCTTTCATGTTTATTGAAAAAGATATCTTCCATCTTACTTGGTCTATGCCATTTACTTGAATGCCATCTTAAACTTATCGGGATCTACTCTTTTCTCTATGAAGAATTCACTTGTCAATTTTTAAAATTTTATTTTTATTAACGGCCTGTATTTTTCCTCTGTACGCCAAAGACTCACCTTCTTTTTTAATTTTTGAACCGCCTCTGCTTCGCACGGTTTTAACGACTTGACCAAACATTGACATTTCTTTAATATTAGTCAGTTTAATAGTAAAGTATAATACACATAAACCTTTTGCAATAAATTGTCTAAATGATAATAAAAACCGCATCAAAATCCGTTGCATAGTTTAAAAGAACAACGCGGTCATTAAAGACAAACACGAAAAGCGACTTTAATTTATAATATGTAAAGACTAACGACCCGCTACTGATTCGCACGTTTTTTACGACTTGACAAAACATTGAGAATTCTTTACTCTAGGTCAGTTTAATAGTAATGTAAGATACACATACATTAAAAAAGTATCCGCCTTTTTCGCGTATTCTATGGCCCTCGTCTTAAATGATCTATTAAGAGCATCGCAGCGTTAGCGCTGTGTTTATACTTGTCCCGCTCTCCTCAGTGTACAAATAGCACTATTCAATGGGACATTAGTATTTTGGCTCGTCGCCAGCGCCTGACAGGGACGTTTGACTGCTTGTTAAACACAAAACGTCATTTTGCTTCAGTTTTTGTATTAGAATTTTTGGTTTGAAGATTTTTTTTTTTTGGTTAGTGGTTAGTTTGAGTTATGATTTTGTCAGGAATATTTGCGTTTTATTAACAACAAACCGTGAGCCCGATGGGATTTCCTAATCCCATCGGGCCCACCGCACGAAACCACGGCACGCACGCCACGGCCACGGCATGGAATTTCTTAATTTTTGCCCATGGGAATTGGCAAAAATTAAGAAATTTCATATAAATTTTCAACCCCTATTTAACACCTTTAGGGGATGGATTTTCAAAAATCGTTCCTTAGTTATATGTACATATAAGGAACTCTTGTTAAAAATTTCATGCTTCTAGACCCAGCAGTTTAGGCTCTGCGTTGTTTGTCCGTTAATAAATGAATTTAAGATTTTTATTATGTAAGTAGAAGATATTAATAAAAATCAACGTTCTTCAATCTTTACCCGAAACGTGGAAAAGGAATAATAGTGGAATTTAATTGAGTTTTACCATAATAGGTAATTACCTAATTAAGAATTCGCCACGCCGCCGGTTTATCAACGCCAAACAGCTGTTTATACCTACTTTAAAATTCAATATAATTTTCTGGCATTTTGTTTCTACTCACGAATGAGATAAACTTTCCTAATTAAAATTTATTAATTGAATATTTTGCTGACGCTACCGTAAATGAAGCGGTCGAAACAGTCTTGTTGCGCATACGCGGTAATTGATTGGGAATGCTTCTATAATTAGGAGCGTGACTCTCGTTGCCGACCGTACTTGCGTATACCTACTTACAATAGGCCTGTTGAGTGTATATGCATAAATATGCGAAGCGAAATGGATATCATATGTAAGTTGTCTGTTAATGGTAATTTGAGTTATCATGCTTATAAAGTCGGTAAAAATAAAATCTATATAAAAATAAATAAAATTGAAGTGTCTGTTTGTAATGTAAAAAAACGGCTTTTTACTAAATGCATATAATAGTAGGTAGGTATATACGGTACTTAGAACAAAAAAAAATATTTTATGTTTTTGTCTGTCTGTTTGTTCCGGCTAATCTCCGAAACGGCTGGACCGATTTTCACCGACAGATAGCTGATGTTATAAGGAGTAACTTAGGCAACTTTTATTTTAGAAAAATAACTAGTAAAGTGACATAATTACTATTGCTTTCCGCGAATCTACGTGAATGAAGTAGCTATATGCGTTACTAGCTGCGCCCCGCGGTTTCACCCGCATAAGTTTCGATCCCGTGGGAATGTCGGGATAAAAAGTATCCTATATGTTAATCCTGGTTATAAACTATCTGTGTGCTAAATTTCGTCAAAATCTGTTCAGTAGTTTTTGCGTGAAAGAGTAACAAACATCCATACATACAAACTTTCGCATTTATAATATTAGTAGGATAAACAAAATAGTAAGTCAAGTGCGTACATTCTAAAAGTTCATCAACAATAAAGTATTCACAAAAAAACTATTTATTACAGTAAACCTTTAAAAGTCATATAAAAAAAAATCATACAAGCGACCTTCAAAGACGAAATAAACTTTAATTTTATTGAGTGAGAAATCAAAGAAATAAAACAAAAGACTATCAGTAACAATAACACGGTGCTTAAGGCAATAATGGCGATCAAATGAGCGGCAATACACGGCAATAAGAAGGAATGATTGGTGTAATTACAGATTTATAACACATTACAATAATATTATTATTGCTGTAAGACTGTGTATGCAATGTAATGCTTGTTTTCGTACGTCATTATAAGAGTCTGGAAGTCTCGAAGGTGTGAAGAATACTGGAGTACCCCGGACAATCAGCCTTACTATGAGTCTTTCTGATTGGCTATTTTTTAAACCATAGCATGAGCTACTTTATATAGGATGTTAGGTTAAACGTGAGACATACTTTAAGGACACTCCCTTAAAGTATGTCTCACGTTTAACCTTAGCGTGTCGATGGAAAAAATATCATTTTTTTTCTTAAATTTGTTTGGCCCAAAATACAGCATCGCATCGCATTCACTGACGCAGACTCATGAAAATTAACATATTTTACTAAAGGGCCATCCCCGAAATGTAAAACCAAATCAGCTGGTCGATAATGCACCTATGCGGTCAGAATGTACCTAAGCTGAGTTCTTTTTTCATATTTCAGAGTTGGTCCCATAGTTCATTATCATGAGTAGATACATACCCTTTGGGGTTTCATCCTTGTTTGTAATGACCCTCGTCTGGCCTGAAACCCATGTATACTGTCGACACGACAGAGTCGAAAACCTAATCACTGGTTTAAAGAACATAGGTGAACATATTGGGAGATTGATATTTTTCTTTATTACAACTATTGTCAATAATGTAGATAATTACAAGATATTACAAGTTTTATAACGAGTTTCGACGAAGTTATCATTGAACACGAAATGAGACTCAAATTGTACAAAACGGCTATAAATTATAGCCAAACATTAGGACAACTCAAGTTACCAATATCCGTTTGTGCAAAATTGCATAAATTAGCCGCGAGTTCACTATTACCTACTATATTCAATTAAATTTATGTTTTGTTAAGAGATTATTAAAGCTTAAGGCACTTTGCTGTCCTATGCTTAGCTTAGCTATCAATGATTTATTAATAGTATTACTGAACTATTTATTATTAAGTGAGATTAGACTTTATTTTAACAGTGTTTTATTAGCTAATCAGTATTTTAATACGAATCCTAACTGGGCCCGCGTGGTGGCTTATGGTCCGCTCCCTCACCGAGAGGAGGCCTGTGTCCCAGCTGTGGCAACATTATAGGCTTATTATGGAGGCTTTAATGGTTCCCACTGCTGGGACTCGGGCCACTGGTCTGTGAGATGATGGTCGGAAATCACCAAGGTAGTCAGTGCAGGTTGGGCAAATTAGGTATTTTGTCAAATTGTAGAGGTGTTATGTTAGGTGCTTAGATTGAGTAGAGAAAATACCGTACCTAGATATTAACAATAAAATTTACATTGATATTAACATTTAACCTTAACAAAGGTAGATACAGGTCGTATAAAACCTATGCGCATTCGCAACAAACACATAATTTTATAACTAACTCCTTTATTTTTACCTGCAGTGTACAAGAAATAAGGCACAGTACACAATATCGTGCGCTTAATTGACAAGTGGTATATTAATTAGCTGCATGTTGCGATCCACTTGACTCGCTCGCCACCGACGCTGGCTTGAACACGGCCTTATAATTCTGTGCAATGAACATCGGCCTACGATCGTCACGGGGTGTCTTTTATGTGTACGTAGCCTTATGAGGGATAGACAAGATACTTTCGGAAAAAAAGGAAACAATTCTACGCCTTTTTCATTTTTTTCCAAAATGTGATTAGCACAAAGGTTCGCGCTAAAAAAATTAGACGTGTGAAAATATGACAGCTGTCATTACAAACGTCAAACTTCTTTTTTCGTGCAATTTTACGAAGACAATTTAAATCCAGCAAATTAATGTCGTGGGAATACAGTAGCTAAAACTCACGTTAAAATAAAATACAAAAGCAACTGGTTAAAGTGAAAGTTGTCTTCATTAATTATTGTGAGAACATTTTTAGGTCAAACCTGTCAATAGTGACATTTGCAACGTTTTTTTTAACCTGTCTACTCGCCTTTCTCAATAAAGTTGATTATTAACGTTAAACTTTGTGGTTTAAGTTGCTTTAATTGTTTTTACTTAATTTTGTTAATGTGTGGTTAAAATGCCATGTCCAAAGTATCAATCAGCTGGGTTTAATTGAGACTAAAAGGTTACTTGTAATTTGGTAATGAGATCGAAATAATTACGGAAAATTATTGATTGTTTCTTCGTAATCATAAATTATAACTGTCGTTCAATAAATTAAGAGGCAATTTTATCTGATGAATTCAGCTGTTGTACATAAATGAATCACTAATTTACGATGTACAACTTTATTCTATTGAAATACATTAAAAAAGTACATAACTAATCTGCATTCGCGACATATTCGCCAAAAATGAAAACAAATATGAGTTTATGGAAGAATAACTTTAATTCCTACACAATATAGTTCAGTTTACGCTACAACTTCAAACATTTTTAAAACTTTTTCAATAGTGCTAGTCACTTTGAAATCAACTTAATTCCCATGAAAATAAAGTTGATATATTTGTTTAACTTGAAATAACGTCAATTTGAAACAAATAAAATTTGAATATATAGAGTTTCTTGTCCATTCTTCTCCATACGAAACTAACGTTTGGAAACAATTTTGTTTTTAAACTACACTGGAATCAATTTTTTTTTTGTAGATGTTAACGTTCAAAATCTAAAATGTCTTTTAATGGCCTTAGTACCTACCTACTGGAAATAAATGATTTGACTTTACTTTGAAAGAGAAAAAAAAACAATTAAGTAATAATAAGCCTTAAAAACCAGTGCGTTCAAAATAAAAAATAATTCAAACCTCTACAAGCCAATAACTCTATGGCCTAGTATATTAATAAATGAACATGTTAATGTTGGTGCGTCGCTTGCGCAGCAGGACGCCTGCCGAACTCCCACGCGACTGCCCACCTACCTCGGCTATAGCGCAATGATAGGACCAGCCATTAAGGATTCCTTCAATGGAAACTATGTGAGGATTCTTTTGAAGGTATGCGAGAATGTTGTATGACGGATTATTGACGGGTTTTTGTTTAGATTAAGGGGTATTTTGTCTTTGACCACATAAGTATTGTTAAGTATGTAGGTAATTTAAGGACATGTAGTGCCGTTACTGGTGGTGTTCTTCAGATAGGCCAAGTTCGTGGTACTTGCAACCGACTTGCGTGTAAGATGTATGTATGAACGTTAACGAATTTAAGCAATAAAGGAGTTTGTAAGGATCGTACCAGGTGGTGTTGTGTAGTTTTTGCTTACCCCCGTTGAAAGAAGGCGTGAGCTTATATAAGTACGTGTGGTAATGAGGGTACATACACAAAATGTGCAGTTTGTTAGGTAGGTACTAAAAGGTAGTTTTTAAACAACTCTCAGTAGCTGATGTGTTTACACTTTACATGCATATACTTTCACTTTAGAATGATCACACTGATCACTAATATAATCAGCCTATAATTTTCCCACTGCTGGGACACAGGCTTCCTCTTTTTGAGAGTGGGCCGTAATCTGCCACGCGGGCGCAGTGCGGGTTGGTAGATGTCACATGTCTTCGAATTTTTAGTTTTAATGCCGGTTTCCTCACTGATTAGTGATTTCTCATTTGGCCGTAAATGTTGCTTACCTAGTTCAAAATCGCTAGAAAATCGACCATTACCTAATCTTAGTTTATCTAACATCCGTATTATCCAAACTAATTAGAAGGACATACGGACGTTCATTAACACGTTTCTCAGTCATTAATCGAAGAAACGATTAAGGGTGATTAAAAATCAAAGCAACTTCTATTATATCAGACAAGAGTAACCAATTCAAACTAATTAGTAACTAATAATTCACACCTAAGCGAATAAAACATACCGAAATGACATTTGGCCCAGACCGTGCGAAATTCGAAGAACCAAAAACTCGTTTAAAAAGGCAACAATATCACGGAAACCTAATAAATATTCCACGAATATCAAATTAATACTAAAACTAGTCACAATAATGAAAATGAAGGGGAATAAATTATATTGGCTAAACTTGTAAACCGCCAATTTATAAGGCAAGAATGTTTTGTTAAGGTCGGCACTCATCAGATAAGCAAACTGGGCTTGCAAGACTAAGCAATAATTTCGTAAGACCGATCGAAAGTGAGGAAACCGGCATGTCCTAGAACCAAAACATTCAAAGGCATGTGACATTAGTATTGTCACATGTCTTCGATTGTTTATCGTATGTAAGTATGGTAGTGTCACATTACCAACCTGTCCTGGGCCCGCGTGGTGGATACGGCTCACTCTTTCTGACCGAGAGGAGGCCTGTGTCCCAGCAGTGGGAACATTATAGGCTGATTATGCCATTAGACATAACATTTATGCCTAAATACTGATGCAATTATAATTGGAATAACATAATCAAGTTTACTAATTAATCATCATTTAACTATCTTGGATATTGTTATGAATGATGTAACCAATGTTTTGTAACAATTTTATAAATTAAAAGAGAGTTTGGGAGTTTCTTGTTCGTTCTTCTATGGAGATACCTACTACGCTTTGAAATGGGCAACTAGCTACATCTTTCGGACTGACCGTCACCTTGACAATTCAAAAGTGCCTGTAATTGGTTTATTTTTTAAAGAAATGCTTTGAGTTTGAGTCCCCAAGACAAACTATTGAAGTAAGGTTTTGGTTCTTAAATCATCCAATCCAAATTGAAGTGCTAAACATTTACAAAAAAAAAAAAACATTTTTTTTTATACTAAACTACCGTTGGTTCCGAATAGAATATTTCGCAAGAATGGCAGCATTGCAAAACGAGCACAATATATCACAGACATTATTTAGTTATGCATAATTCTTGCTTTCTTGTCTCACAACACTGGAGGACCGACCTTATTTCCAAGAAGGCTCAGATATTATAATTTATGTCTCTGGCAACAATGAGAGCTGCGCGAGAGTCGATGACAAATTATCTAATTCGCTTCGCTTGATCATTTTAATTAACTCGGAACCAGAATAAGAATGGAAGTTATTAATTCCATTTTTGAGTATTATTAGTAATTTATCGTCCGGAATTTATGATAACATAATTCAAACTCTTTATTTTTTATTCGGACCTCATGATAATGAAACTAAATGATCGTTCATTGGGATCATTTTTGTGTAGCAAAGATTACTTAATATACGTTAAAAATTAATATCTATCAATTATACATGTTTACGAGAGCGGATTAATTCGCGTACCTACCTATTTCCCGAGATAATGGCCCAATAAAAATTATAATTAGGCAATTTATGGCAATTCTAATTTTATAATTAATAAGTCAACATTAGCAATTGCCGTTGGGTCAGTTGACAAATTTTTACCCGACTGCTTCAGAAGGAGGAAAGATAAAATGTTTTTTTTTAGAAATGTTTTTTTTTTTTCTATAAGTTTGCAGCGACCAGTTTCGATTCTGCTCTCAAAACGGCGAAGGAAAACATAGTGAGGAAACCGGTATGTCCTAGAACTAAAAATTCCAAGACATGTGACTTCTACCAACCCGCAAGGCGCAATGGGGGCCCTCTGCCTACTGAGAGGACTATGTCCAGCAGTGGAAACGTTGATTTATGTAAACTTCGGTACTAACCTCTAAATTGCTAGGCTTGATTAGGTTTCTTCAAACGATAGCGTACCTAATTTCAAATTTTATTTATGTTTCATTGACGTTATTTCAAGTTAAACAAATATCGACTTTATTTTAATGGTAATTAAGTTGATTTCAGAGTGACTAGCACTATTGAAAAAGATATGAAAATGTTTGAAGTTGTAGCGTAAACTGAACTTTACTGTGTAGGAATTAAAGTTATTTTTCCATAAACTCATATTTGTTTACAGTTTTGGCAAATATATGTCGCGATTCAAAATATGTTTCATGTCTGCTATTATATGTAAGTATATATTTATTTAGATAGATAATATACTTTATGCTTATTCATTGTATAATTTAAATGATACACCACAAACTACCTACAATATATTTTGTCTCTCCTTAATTTTAATCCATTCAAAGGTTGTATTTAAAAGATCGCTCTTAGCGATAAGACCGCCCATTCATCACCCATCACCCTTTGTAAAATTTTATATGTATATTTAATTATTTATGTTCTGTAATATGTATGGTGTACAATAAAGAATATTCTTTTCTATTCTATACCTATCTTAACATTGGAAGGCATTTCTACTTCCATCCGATGCTATGATATAATCTTTATGTTAGAAAAGTAGTCAACTTTCATTCAACTATCTTTCCAAGAATCGGATGTATGTCCACCATAAACCTACATATTTTATCTTAATTTTGATCAAAAGTGTCTTTGAATATCAAATCTTATGGCGGAGGTATTGGTACAAAGTATACAAACTGTTATTTTCTGTTTGATTCGTATCTAATTTATCTTTTAAAGTATCTTAATGCTATACTTTTTCCAGTTATCTAATTATTTTGACGTAATTTAGTAGATTGTCAAACAATTTTTTTTTCATAATTAATTAGCGAGATAATTGCACACTAACAGTAGCAATGACTTTCATTTTGACAGTTCAACAAAATTCATTGCGTTATTTACGTTGTTGAGCAGACAATTTTTTCGAGCATATGAAGCAATGGATTAGCAATATCCTTCAGATTGTGATAGTGTGTTTCGCAATTAGGGTGCGGGTTTAAAAAGGTTTTTTTATGCGAAAAACCTTAGTCATATAATACCAATTTACTTTTGACAATACAAAATGTTTATGGCTACTAAACTCGAATAAACGTTCACATAATGACGTACCAATTTCTAGAACGCGAAAGTCAATTGAAGCGTTCCGTTTTCAAAAGGACTACCGGTGGCGGTTTGTTCGGTGCAAATTGACGGATTAAATTGCATCGCTTGTTTTCGTGAAAGAATGCAAGCGGCGAAAAAATACGAAGTTTGCCGAACGCTTTTAATGGGTGTTTCTAATTGGTCAACGCGCGGGTCGAGGCCGATTGTTACAAATTCGGCCAAAAAAACAGAGGCATTTCCAAAGACTCTTTAGAATGCGTGTGGTTTACTGTGCGGTGAAATAGAACGTTTAGGTTCAGGTCATAATTCTAGTCTGGCTGTAACTGTACGTTAACTAGGCACTTAAACATTTAAACTGTGTGGTTCTGTTCATTGTCTTCTGTCGTTCAAGCACCGGCGTTAACTTTTAGCGTACGCTTCTGCGAACTACTAAAAATATATTCAGTGTTCTAAAACACCATTTGTTACTTGCATTTGCATGTCAAACGGTCAAACGAATTTGAACCTTATTGCTTCAGTCATAAATGTGTGGTTCAACAAATGGCAGGCAACATTGTTTGTAGGTGTTTTACTAATTTGCCCGTGCAGGAAGCACGGATGGCGTGATGAGGACTCAGTACCGTATAATCTTCGCCTCTGATGTTATCTAAAGATTTATTATTTACTGTCATCGTCCGAGAGATGGCAGCACGCGTCACTGACTATGCCACTGGACTTATCTCTTTGCAAATATGCTCCCACATGATTTTCAACCTTAATACTGAGTACTAAGAGCCAAGTGTTTCATCTTCTAAGACCTCCCATAGCGTGATAGGTATTGAAACTAGGCCATTTTTCATGCCTACACATAATTGCGATTAATTTCCTGGTAAGCTGCCTTATTTAGTTTCTTTGAAACAAGTTTAATAACGGACATTATTCATTATAAACAACAGAATTAGAATGATAACAAATTACATGCTGAATAACGCTTAAAACGGTCACAAATTAAAAATCAAAGTCCGTATAATCAGAATTGCAAAACATGACCTCACATGGCAACCACAAAATACATCAAAGAAAACAATAAAATAAAACTAAAGGAATATTTGTTAAAAAATCGAATAATCGAGCAATTGACTCGGCCGGGCCACTCGAGCACTCGATCGAGCGACTCGCACGCAAACGAATCGATTAATCGCTTCGTTACACCACCGACCGCCAGGCGGAGCCACGCGTCAATAAAATACTTGTAAAACTATCGCAAAATGAATTAAAACAGATGGCGAGCCAATTAGGAGAGGCAATCGTGCGCGTACCGGGCGAAAAAAGACCTTAAACGTGGCGTCAAATTGATTTCTTCCTTACGACATTCAACTTAAGGTGTCTATTTGGTATTTTCGAGTGGCAGTAATGGGGTTTCAGTTTACAAGCACTAACGAGAGCATTCGAAACGATAAGCCTTTCCAGTTAAGCTGATAGACAAATATGGATATATTTATCATTAAGTTTGCACTGAAGTGTACGCTTAGGCTCGCGTTATGTTATTATACATTACTAATTAGCTTAGGGAAGGAGACAAATTCGTGCTCTGAGATATCGGATAGAAATAAATAATTCATTTTGTTTATTTGTTAGTAATTTTGTAATTCCGACATTTTGGTTCGATTTCACTGTTACAAATGCCCTGCGGTATTGCGTTTGCTCGTAAATCGTGAGGTTTACTATTGCGTGGATATGAGCGTGAGCATAAATCTATCACAGACGAATAAAGATATAACATTTTGATACTTTTAACAAGAAAAACTCTTTCTTGTTTTCCAGAATTATGTAACGCATATACCTCATTTCTGTCACATAAATTGCTGACCATACCTAAGAAATGTAGACTGCCCCTAAAAACAACATTTCGTCTATGAATAATGTCATAACTTTAATAGTTCACCAATAGATTGGCGATCACGGTTAGACCAAAATAGCGCAAAATACTATCTATTACAAAATTAAGTTAGTGGACATTCAACATACATACGAAATTCAGTAATTGGCGAGTTGTAACTGTCACACCCTTTATTAAAATCAGACAACGATTCGAAACTAAACTAGAAAACCTTTGAAATTGTTTATAAATTTAGCGTAAACATAAGCTTAGTCCATAAGTAACCATATAATTCTACTAGAAAAACTACCAATATCGAATAAAACCTTCACTAAAATAATGTGCGAGAGAGACCACAGATATTTATAAAGTAAAGAGTAAACGAGACGGACATACCTACTGCGCAAATTGACCGAAACTCAACACACAATTCCGAAGTTAAATTGTTTCTAAAGCTCAACAAAACCAATTAGAAGTTCTATTACGCTAACAATAACATCGATTGCTATAAACTTGGGGGTTAATCAACTAGTTGATAATAGTTGATATCACGCACCACTATAACTCAATAGGTGTGAAATGGAATGGTTTAACTTATTAAATGTTATAAATTCAGTTGGGATTGGAGCGAAGTGAGGTATGACGCTTTTAACCGGACTGTGCGTTTATCGATCGGTTGTTAGGGCTGGGCTGTGCTGGTGTTAGAAACGCGGGAAAAAGGACGCGTATTGGATCGTTTTGAGGGAGAAGTTGTAGGGTTATGTTTAGAGATGTCGAAACTTATGACAAGATTACTAATTATAGTTCTTTATGGAGACGTTTTGAGAGTCTATGAGAAAAAGCACGATAGGACGGTTTAATTCTAGCAAAGAAAGGCAAAGTTTTTAAGTTCACGTACGCAAAAAAAGTACCTTAAGGCGGACTTAATGCCTTAGGCATTCTGTACCATTGACTGGTATAGGTGGTGATGAAGATACAAAAAGACGGAGATAGATGGGTGGTGAGAGAGAGGTATGGAGATTTCTTTGAAGTGTTTTTTAAATAATAAACATTTACCCCCTTATTACAAAACAAGGTTTTTCTTTCGATCAGATTTAAACCACTGACCCAGTTATTGAATTAAGAACCCTGATAGAGATATGCAGTTCTTTATACAAAAATGACAGCTTAGTTCGGTGCTAAGTTGTCATTTTAGTATTAAGAACTTTGCCTAAATCGAAACAAAGTTCGAAATACAAGTACTGGTTCAATAGTTTAGGCTAGAAATAAAGTTAGGTTTCGTTTTGTAATAAGACGGTAGTATAAGTATGAACCGATAACTTAGTAGGGAACTACCCTATTTCCATAAAAATGTTTTTTTTCAGACTGACGACTGCACTATAGTAAGTTTATTTTAAATGATGACGTGCAGATCTATTACTTATGAACCCGTTTTTGGTATTTTCGTAGAGAATAATGACCACATTGCATTCCCTGGTCACACGCAACGAGGGACGTGATAAGACGGCCCCTGCTAATTACAGTCGCCACGTTACGACTTTACGACGCAAAAAAAAAACGCAACTTGAATATAGTTAGCGTTATCAAAAGGCGAATAAAAATAAACATAACATCACGCCTGTATTCCCCGAAGGATTAGACAGAGGTGTAACTATAGTACACCCACATTTCGCGAGAGTCCCATATAATAGTGGGCGAGCATACAGCAGCTATCCACCGAACGCGAATCCAGACTCCGAACTGAGAAATTACCAGAAGGAAAAACCTCAATAGCACTTTGCCTGACCCGGTAAGCGAATCCATGACCTCATGCTAAGCAGTAGCGGTCGCAACCACTAAACCAAGGAGGATATCAAATGGCGAATAAAAGTACTTATAATATACTAGCTAATGCCCCGGCATGCGTTGCAATTGCAATGCCCTTTTCATTTTTTTTGTTAGAACAACTTAGGTACCTAAGTTTCAGCCCAATCGGTCGATCCATTTTCAAGTTTTTGCGAGAGTAACGAACGGCAATTCATTTTTATATATAAGAGAAGATTACACTGCCAATAAGAAAATCAATAATACATCAATAAAAATTTAATCACGATGATAAGTGAACAATTGCTATTAAAACTAACGCCACACTAACGTAAACAATTATTTTGTTAATCAGCAGAAAACGCACATTTTCGCGTTAGCAATTTAACATTCTTAATAGACCATTATTCTCGATCGTAAACAAATAGGAAAAGGGTATTAATGGTATTTAAGTTCGTAAAAGCTACCAATATTGCCCGGAGTGGCCGCAGTCCATTGTGCATTGGCGATAAGGGAACCAGTTCCTGCGATGTTTTATTTTTCAGTGGTTGAAAGCGTACCTTTTGTACCGCGATTCGCTGATGTGTTCCCCATTTGTGTGAAACGCTTGGTCAATATGATCGGGTTGGTGACTACCAGTATACCCTACCTATAGCCGTTTTATGTGACGAGAATTTGTTCTCTAATTCAAACATTGTGTTCATGGATTGAATTGCAATATAAAATGTTTTCATATTAGCTCTATTTGAAATTGAGAACAAAACTATTAAAATGCTTCACTGATATTGTTAACTGAGTCGAACTAAAAACGATACCGTTAAACAAATATTTGTGACGGTGACATTTTAATTTTTTAATATTTTTTTGCGCTCGAGTCGCCGTGTTTCCCGCCATTGTTAGTGCGTGCAAAACTAATTACTTTTTGCGCTAATTACATTTCGCTATCTAACTTTATATTTCATTTGCGTCATAAACGTCCGTACCATCGTAAAATACGTACGTTTTACACTTTTTACTCCCAACACAGTTGTTAGCGACTGTATATGTGTGTAAAATAAAAAATAGATACAAATGTACTGCTGAGTGGAAAAGTAAGTATAATTTATGTATTGTTATGTAGCTTGAGCTTTGTGCTCATTCAGTTTACGCCTTCCTTGTATGTTTGTTAGCGACTGTACCTAACCAACTACGCTTTACGCGGGTTATAAAAATTATGTGCGAACGTACAACGGAGTGGAAAAGTGCAATTTACCTAGGTATAAAACTGATGGATCATGTTTATACTGTTCTATTTATTAACAATTCAAACTTTTTGCATTCAGCGTTCGTTAGCGACTGTACTGGGAATTGAACTCATAAAAGTAATATAAATGTACTGTCGAGTAGAAAAGTGAGATAAAGTTTTTCCATCAAGTTCGTAATGATATTCAAGTGTAACAAGCACGTATGAAATGGGGTACTAATGTACAAGCGAGTGGAAAAGTATAATGTATGTAAAAAGTCGAGATTCGTGTTCACGTGTCGTGACCATCGCATGATGGCGAACACTTTTCATTATTCGCTTGCAAATTATTTAATAGCTTTATATTTTTTATGGGGACATTTCGGGATAGCGGCCAATTGGCACCAGTATGCGCACACCTTTTTTCAAAACACTATTTGTAATTATGTTTATTTTAAAGAGGCGTAAAATGATGTTACAACTTTGTTATATGTCAAAATAAAAATGTTTTCAAATTTATTGAATAAACCTATCGTTGAATTGAACCACAAGGTGTTATATTTAACTCAAATATATTTTATTATTATGAAAAGAAAAAGACAAAATAAACGGTTAAACTTAGCAGTGTAAAATAAATAATCCCTAAGTTTTTGGATTTTTTGTCATATTATAAAGTTCAATCAACCTTTAAAACCCTCTTTGCCATAAAAATCCTAGTCATGCGCTTAATTGATATATACAGCAACGAATAATTTCAAATGTAAAAAAAGGAATTTCATTTACATTTTCAAGAAAATCAGCGAACAAAAAAAATGGCACAACTATGAAAAGGCCATTTGCTTTGCAGAGCATACTTGAGAACTGTTACAACGTTGATAAGCAATAACTTCGCATGTTTCCAAGCACTAGTAACTAATATGAATTGCTGTGTTTGCTGTTTACTGTGAAAAGCTGAATTTTTTTGCTATTTTATAGTATAAAAGGGTTTGGTGCAAGCTACGCGCGAAAGCGTAGGCGCAGCGTAGCAAATTGCTACGCCGCCGGGTAAAGCTAGTTTCCTAGAATGCAGTGACGCAGTGATGGCCGTCATGAAAATGCTAGCAGCGGGGGATTTTTCACATCGTGAAGTCATGAATTTACGATGTACAAAATCACTCCAGGAATACGCACCAAGTTACTTTCACAAATAATGTTTCAGTGACGTAATTTGACGGTAAATTCCAGACGCTGTGTGGCAGCCACCGCTGTTTTAGAAAACTAGTTTATAAATATAAAAGTAGTATATCATAAGAACACTTTAAACTTCCAAAAATGCTACGAAATTCGTAGGTATTTCTGTAACATCAGAAACAATCATGTCACATGAACTTTACTAGTAAAAGTATTAAAAGTTCAAGCGAGTTTTCTTACCACATTTCCATAGATTATTCAAGAAGAATACCTACACAGTCACATGAGCAAAGCTGCGGGCTAGTCTACTACCAAAATAGGTTCTACTAACGTAAACTATTCCCCAATGGATTGTACCTAAAGCTATGTATGTATTGAATGTGAACTGAAGCGGGAAATGGGCTAGCTCAGCTCGTGTTACAACCCCAGCCTATAGCGTAGTCGCACTGCTAGTTATCGCAGTATTCGTTGCTCTGTGACCAGCCCTTTTTCACACTATGCTTACGGAAATAGTAGTTTACGTGAATTATATTCAATTTTGTTTCGTTTTCAGCACTTTACGAGTTCGCTACTAATTAATGTGTTGGGTTCAAAAGTGGTTTTTAATGTTTTGTGATATAACTTCAGCCGTAGCTGTTACAATCAAAGATTTATGCAGCGAAAGAGGTGTATTTCTCTTCAACACCTTGTGTGTGTGAATTGTCGTAAAATGAACATGCCTTGAGAAGGAATGAGGAGCATTTAACAAGAATTGATGCTGGCCAAACGAAAGATGGATAAATAGTGTGAAATAAAATATACCTAGATAGAAAGTAAACACTGAAATGACGACTGATAGAAACGCGTGTAAGAATAAACCTAGAGTCACCCGAAATAAATTGCGATGATATTAGGAGGATTTTCTGACCACCAGTCTTGCCAAGGGCCTATCGTGTAACCCAGTTACTGAGTTGTGGAGGTCAGGAAGGCAGTCGCCCCATATAAAATTTTGCCCAAGATACAGGCTTGCCTAGTTTGGCGCCAATGTAAAATCTCTGTAATTTTTTTAGCAACAAAGTTTTTATTATTAAAATACTGGTATTCTGCTGCATCTGGTAAGGCTGGAAGACAACCCCAACATTTTTGGGAAAAGGCGGCAGATTTATTGATTGAATGATGATGTCCTCCAGTTTTCATTATTCATGAGAAAAATTTACAGCCAGACTAATTTCAAGTTCCATAGTACTTCTAAGTACACGAAAACAATCAAGAAACTTCACCATCGACGACAAAACACTAAATGTTTCTCACAATGCAGCATTAGAGGCTAATAAAGTCCGATAGGCCGGTATGGCTCGATTAGCTGGGTGTAATTGAATAGGCGTGTACTGCGGGCCGATTCGATGGGTTGCGGTAATGTTTGCGTGCACGCAACGAATGCTACTAGCTAGCTCCGTGACTCGGTTTGTGGAAAAAATAAGCTAGTTTCAGTTTGATTAGAATTAAAATGTAATAAGTACTACGCTGGTAGAAGGTAGCAAATGAGGAAAATCTGGCAATTTCATGAGTAGCTTTTGTAAAATGAATAAAGAAGAATAACTGCTCAGGTACCGTTTTGCTTGGGAAAACAAGTTAACCCGTCGGTTCCGGTTGTCTTCAATATAACAGATATGGGGGATAAAAATACACACAGACAGATACAGAATGTGGGTAGTGTGCTACGGAGAAGCGAGACATTGTGAAAATCGAAGAAACTGTAGAAAGCAGTTGGATTCCAGAAGTCTTTTAAGTAACAAACAGACTTTTAGACAAGGAGCTGGCCCATATAAAAATAAATAAAGACTGAAATGACACTTGGAAGAAATACATCAAAGCATGATGTATTTCTTCCAAATGTCATCTAAGAAAAAGTGTTGATACACAGCAGTTTTTGGTCGATTGTTAGAATAACTTACAAAATCATTAAAACTTGCTAAGATGCTAACGATGTTAATTATGATACAAATAAATCACTATAGGGGTTTTCCATATTATTTTTAAAGACTGTAATTCATTACCGATATTGAAATCGTAAGTAATAAATAAAGAAATCACTCGAGTCACTTTCTCAAAAGGTTTTACATGAAATAACATTGTTGCTGTCATCGTGACGTCTCTGAGAGAGATATTATCCTTCATGTTATTGCAAAAACGAAACCAATCCATTATACCAGTCAAGTTGCAGTCACTCGGAGTAAAATATTGATATCCATTGCTTAGACGGGAAGCAGACAATTATTTGATAAATTCATTGAAAAAAATGATGACCTGTGATTCTCCAGTGGCAACGGCCCAGGCGCCTGCTTTACTTTGTGTAAATAAAAATAAAATATGACAAATTAAATTAATATTAATTGTAAATTATTTCACCACCACCGCTCTCGAAACGGTGAAGGAAAACATCGTGAGGAAACCGGCATGTCTTAGAACCAAAAATTTGAAGACATGTGACATCTACCAACTCTCACTGGGCCCGCGTGGTGGATTATAGCCCTGTGTCACAGCAGTGGGAACGGGTGGGAAGAATGCTGGCCACTAAACTCTGATTTTTAATTTGCTATACTAAAATGACAGCGGCGTTCGGCCTTTTTGTCAACATGACATTATTAGCCGCCATTTTGGTCTAGTAAATTAAAAATCAGAGTTTAACAGCCTAAATCCTCATTTCGGAACGCCAGATATTTAGAGGAATTTCAAAACCATAATCTCAATATTTTTTTTACTTTCAAACAACACAATTTCATGTGTCAAAGTCAAATAATTTATTCTAATTAGGCACTTTTGAAAGTCAAAAATACACAATATAAGACTACATTGCCTATTGCAAAATGTATTGTACTGTTCGAATACTTATTATTTGCACATGAGGTAATAGAACCTCTGCTTATCCCTCTAAAATAATCTGACGTGATAATATAAGGTTTCATCATCCCATTTTGACAATAGCATCTAAATCTCACGATTACCCGACTTGCACCGTGTAAACATGAGTTATGTGTTGACAATACAATTTATTTGTTGGCGACAGAGGGCGTGGCTGGACGCGCCGCAAATGTACCATGCGCGGAGATGAAAGTGATCCTTTTATACGTATAGGTTGAGTCCTGCGCAGGGTTTTTAAAGTGAAATGAAGTGTAAAATTGGTCTTATTGTGGAGTTCTTCCAGTGGACTGTACATTTGGTCAGAGTTACCTAATCATTGAAATCGTGAGAAAGCAAAAGATCCAACGAAGTGGTAAATAAAATAATATCAAGAAATGAAATCAAATTCACACCTCATATAAACAAAATAAGCTAGACGGAGTCGACATTTCCTAACTCAACTGTTTAGAAATGGAAAAACAAACTCAAGGGTCAAAGTCTCTTTTAAAGTCTAAAACTTTTGTTGGTCAAATCATGTGAGGGCCATGCGGATTAGTGTCTAAAATGGTCTTTTGATGAAAGAACCACTCAGCTTTTCCTGAGCTGTCCAGCCAAGTGGGATCCGACCTGTATACCTAATAGGATACGAATATTAGGAAGTATTGCCATTCAACGTGGCAATGCTGCCAGTCTTCTGGGCACGTTTCCGGATGACAGCGATGCGGACGAGTACTTCGACGCCTAAGGGCAGGTTTTTTGATCCGCAGTTAAGCTTGACCATTAGATAGTTAAAAATTGATCAAAAAATTCATTTTGCAAAAATTTAACCATTAGTTAGGTACTATTTTTGACAATTGGTTGAGTTTAACTACGGATCAAAAAACCGGCACTAAGTGTCCTTTATTTTTGTTTCTATTTCTATAATAAGTTAGTTAGTCATTTAATTTAGTACTAAATAGTTAGTTATCTATACATACACTAAAAGTTTAATAGGAAATAGCTAGATTAGGTACCTGAATCGTAACTACACCTATTGGCGGGATTTACGCAAATATTTCTACGTCCAAAAGCATATTAATCGATGCAAAAAAATTAAAATTCCTGTTTTTGCTCTGTAAACCCACAAAAAGTGTTAATAACATCCCAAATATGGCCATATTGTCCATATTAAGTCCCATTATATCCATAAGTATCACTCAATTCGTTAACCAACAGGATTTCCTTAAACGTTTCTATCGCTTGAAAAACAAATCGATTTCCACATTAGAAACCAATAAATTGAGTAAACGGTTAATCGAGTATCGAATACCGTAATCGAATAAATAATAATCCTAATTTATACACACACATAAACATAACAGCATATCTGTAATCCTCGAAGGGTTAAGCAGAGATGTACCTATAACCCAATAACACTTTACTCGACCTGGGAATCGTATCCAAGACCTCACGCGCTAGCGAAGATAAGACTAAGAATGCAGTCAGTAAGCGGCTAATCGAGTATCGTTTAACCGTAATCGAATAAATAATAATGTTGGAATTATGTCAGGGCTAATTTTTATTTATAAATATAATACAAGAATTAATAACGTTGACATAAAGAATTTTGAATTGCATTCGATTTTCTAAATAAGGATTTATTTATTGAATAAAAATGTACGTAATTGGTCGTTGTTGGAATTATTGAATGTTGTATAAGGAAAAAAATGATTTGACATGTCAATGCGCTTGTTGAGAGACAATCAGTCATTATCTTTGATGTGTTATTGATATGATCAAGTATCACTGATGTCTGTTAAAGGACTTGGTTTTATATAATTGGTATAATAAGGTGAAATCTAGAAAAAATAGGCGTACTTAATATAGCAATGTTGAAAATGTAGGTACGTAATATTTTTAAATGGATGGACCGACGACCTCAAAAAGGTGGCTGCGACAGAATGGTTGCGGAAGGCGGAGGACAGGGTGTTATGGCGCAGCCTGAGAGAGGTCTATGTCCAGCAATGGACTGCGATGATTATGCCTTGTAAATCATGAAGAAGGGCCGGCAAGAAGTTATGCCTGAAAAGCATGAGGCAACTGGATGCTAAGCAAAACACCATTTTTTGGTTGCTTTAATTATAAAGTACTGTGTTAAAGGTTAAATACATTGTTTGTGACTTGAAAACTAATTATAGGCAAGTAGGTACCTAAGTAGCCAACGCGGAAATATATATAAATTTAAAAAAAAACAATACTAATGAAATTGAAATCAGCATTTTCGTGTAATTGTTTGTAAAATACATGAAATAAATTAAAAACATTTCAGTAGTTACGACGGTAACCTACTTAATTAGACCTATGTATTATTATGTATTATAAACATTATTTAAATATCTACATATTATTTACAGTACTCTTCAATAAAAATAAAAATAGCAACATCACAAAATACACTCCCTTTTAACCCTTCGAATACGAACTTATACAATCACAAAATCTTTCCGAATCCCCGTGATCCGCCCGAGTTGTCGAATCTGAAGTGCCATTGTTTACGAATCCAACTGATCCGTTATTTATGTACGGCTTTGTTCTCCACGAGACACCGTTTCTTGAGACCCGGCGAGGGAAGGGTTAACGGGTTTCCGAAACAAGATGTTTGGACGTAAATAGGTGACAATAATGATGACGGGTTAAGTGTGGAGTTAGTTGATGTCTAATTGGTGTAGTAGGAGTAATTTCTAAGCAAATGAAAAATGAGAGTGGTTCAAAAACCTGGCGGTGGTTTCCGTAAAAATCTCACCGTGAAAACTTAGGTGAGAATAATAATTTATTCGTTTATGAAATTGAGAGTGGGAATATGAGAACTGCCTGTCTATCCTGTAAAAATCTCACCGTGAAAACTTAGGTAAAGTAGGCTAGGCAATACCCAGTATCAAGTGGAATGACAGCTCTCTTCACCTAAGTTTTCACGGTGAGATTTTTACAGAATAAAATCGCTAGAAGCGCTGGATCGCTGGTATGAATTTTCCCGAGAAAACAATTATTTTATGACGGAAAGTATATGTTTTTATCTAGATTGGTGCAATAGTTTTATTTACAAAACTATACCCCGCCATATATTTACGCCCGCAAAGGCGGGCACCGGCTGGGGATCGTGGAAGGTGCACAAGTTCCTATGACTTCAGGTCCAAGTGTAGGAACGGAACACCGGGGTAGTTTTTAGTCAGTAAGAGTCTGAAAAACCCCTCTGCCCGCCCCAGTGCTGAGGACATCCATGAAGAATACAGTAAACAAAACAAAAAAGGCGTCAGCTAATAGGCCAAATTGTTTCAAGATATTATAGGTATACACGCGGTTACCGATTACTATAGGCATTTAACTCCAGCTATCATATTGATTGCGAATAATTAAATATCATAGTGCATTTAATAAATACTGCAGTTAATAGATTCCTAAGTATTTATGTAAATTAAACCATTAGGTATAAATGATTAATATAAATTAACTAGAACATTTACTAGTTACTAATGACTAGGTAATTTAAAACGATTTGTTTCAAGTTATAATATAAATAATTATGTTTATTTTATTTTAGTCTGACAACCAGTGTTACTAACGGGTATCGTGTTACCCAGTAACTGGGTTGTGGAGGTCAGATGGGCAATCGCTTTATGTAAAATACTGGTATTCAGCTGCATCATTTTAGACTGGACGCCAACCCCAACATAATTATGAAAAGACTAGGAAGAATGATTTCTATGCATATTGTCTTACTTCGAAGCGTAGGTTATTATATTATTATATTTATATATTAATCGTAAACGCAATTATATAACCCGTAAATGTAACGGAAATTAATTAAAATATTCAATTTATGCAATTGAACGCCAACAAATGTAATTAAGTTTTAATAATAATTTTATAATCGTAATTGGGTGGAGCAAAAATATTTTAATTAATAAATGGTATGCAGGAAAACGATAGCAAAACTTAATAATAATTGAAAAATAGTACCCATAACGGTTTTATCAATTAATTAAGAGCTGATATTTTCCTCGTGAACTTAAATTAATGTGGAATTTCCTAATTCTGTTTGTCACACCAAAATTAGACTTGTAATAATTATAAAAATAATTAAGTATAATAATAATGTTCGGATGTTCGGTGATGTTCGGTAATGTTCG
Source organism: Apamea crenata (assembly GCA_949629185.1). NCBI lineage: Eukaryota > Metazoa > Arthropoda > Insecta > Lepidoptera > Noctuidae > Apamea > Apamea crenata. The sequence goes on from OX451375.1 coordinate 6,380,607, forward strand.
GAATATAATTACGTAGTACCTACGTGGCTGTACATATGTACCTAGTAGGTCTTTAATTGGTAGGTAAGTGGTTGCGATTTTCCCTTTTCAATTAATTTAGGAATTTAGGCGTTGAACAAAAATTATCAAATGGAAAAAAATTGAAAAATAATTAAGTTTAGGTAATGTCGAGTTGGTGTTTTAGTGTAGGTAGGATGTGAAGAATTATTCTTAATTATTATGACAAATAAGTAGGTACTTAACAATAATAATTGAATATTAAATATTTTAGCAAGTTTTTGCTCCAAAAAAAAACTAGGAAATGTGGTAGATAAAGAAACTCTAGCTCCAGAGCAGGATAAACTAAAAGCTCTAATATCTACAAGTACAATAAGCCAGCCGACGACCATGCACAAATTATTATAATACCTAATTTTGAAAAAAAAGGCAAAGAAAATTCAAAAATGTTGGGATCCGAAAGCTTAGAATGAGAAATATCATAACTACAATGAAATCATCACTAGCATTACAGTCAACCTAAGACAAATAGATCAAAACTACTACATCTTACTAAAAGGTCTCTTTGAGGACCATCAACAGATGGGCACTAAACACCACAAAGATCTAAACTAAAGAAAGTATCAAAAAAGGTTGCTCACCTGTCAAAGGTCCAACGGGGAAATGCGACTGGAACATCGACCCGAAGGACGGCACCACAGGCGGCGGGCCGGGCCACGCCAACCCGTACGCTGCCGCCGCAAGCGCACTGAACGGCGTCGGACGCACCAGCCGCGCCTTCTCCGACGGAGGCCTCTCCTCGTCCTCACTCGGCAAACCATTCTGCAAGTCCTCCACATCTACTATCGAATCTTCTTGATTAACCGAATCTTCGTACTCATCTTCGGATGAGGTAACAGTCGCTGATACATTCAAATTCAAAGGAGGAGTCTGAGACGACGGCCTCGGAGACACCGACTTTCCGCCGGGCAACTCAGGTTGCGCAGAAGGAGACTGCCTTAAAGGCGACTCAGGAATCGTTCTGTGGTGTCTGATCATCTCCGCTGTCTCATCCACTTGGTGTGCCTTCGTATCGGCCAAGATCGATGCTACGCTGAAGCTGATCCTCGACGTCTTGGGCGGCTCCGTCGCTTCGGCTGGGCTGCTCGGGTACCTCGAAACACTCTGTATCGCCATGTTCACTTCCTTGTCCTCGTATCTTTGTTTCTTTAACATTGAACGCTGGTCAGTTCCATTTAGCACAGCCGGTTCACACTGGGGCGCGATCTACGGATCGTGTACGCATGCGGGCGCAGTCGGAGGTTGACTGGCGGACAGTGGCAGAGCGCGGCGCGTCGGGGAGCCCGGGGCCGTGAGGCGTGGTTGCGCGGGGCCCCGCCTGCCGAGCCGGCCCAATCGACCGCTGGCCCCGCGATTGATCCGCGCGGGCGTCGGGGGGAGCGATTTAGCACGCTCTTATCTCGTTAGTCTCCTTTGTGATACTCGATTTTTTTTGTAGGAATCAAAACATAATTACCTTTTGTAGGGGTTCGCGCGTTTTGATCGCACACTTTATGCCCGCCACCAGAGGTATAAAGTATAAAAATATAATGAGCAGTCGTGAATGCCGCTTGTTAAATCCTTTTGAGCGTACTCTGCTGGTCCCTTTGTGGGATCAGCGCCGAGGGGGCATCGGTTTGATGAATTCTGCTGCGTCCGTGTTTACGGATCCGTTTCAAATTAGCGCAAATGATTTACAACGACTCTGCTCACTGTTATTTATATAACTTTTATTGTAAGAATATCTTTGACTTATAAGTACATGCCTACCTCATGCTTTCATGAGGTAGGTACCTTTTATATTGCTGAGTACCGACATGAATAGCTAATATTCGCCATCTCCAAGTATTCACATGAATGGTATACTACCTATTAGGGTTGGCATTGATCTTCTAGATAAGACTGATTCCATTACAATTTACAAACTAATCAATCATTTAAGCTAGGAACATAATTCTACTATATAAAGGCACAGTTTAAAAGATCGGGCCAAATCACAGAGGAGATTGCGGAATGACATAGACGTGTTCCAAAGGAACTTTCTGGAAGTGACAAATGATACAGGATAGATAGGTACCTAAGTGAAAAGAGTAGGGTTGAACTGAAATGTGATTAAGTACTTAATTAGAAAATATGTATTAGGTCTGTTAAAATAATAAATCAGAATAAAATTGTAGAATCCATAGTACAAAACCCCAAAACTGCTAATAAAATACTGTTTTGAATTAAAAAATGGTTTTACTGAAATATTGATTAGAAAACCTTAAAAATTCACATAATTTATAAAAACAACATAAATTCTGGGTTTCAGGTGATTTCCCGGAAAACATGAATACATAAACAAAATAAGTGATAAATTAGGTACGTAGAGAACGTAATAATATATGAGCGATAGCCTTAAAAGGCAGTACTAATTTATTCACGTTATTCTAGTGTTACGGCACGAATTGTGTAAAAGTAAGAATGCTTGTTTTGTATTGAAGTTATTGAAACCATGAAAGCTGGTTAAGATGAGAAAGCTGGTTGAGAAAGATGGGTGAAAACTTGAAACTGAATTTGAACAGACATAAAAAACTAGCAGATTCTTGACTTTAGAAAAGTAACGTCCATAACCACGTTCAACGTAAATAATCAGCCTATAACGTTCCCTGCTGTTGCTATAAGTATATGTATTATTTGATTATTATAAGAACAAGATGGAAAGAAAGAAATATCTCTGGACCTCTTTTGTCTTATCATGATCAGAGACTTCTTCTTCTCTAGCCCACAGGGCACCAGTCTTAACTACATATGTCGTCGTCCCAACGTATATATACGTTGTCTTTCTACGTTGTTTCTTTTAGAGTCATCTCTAATTTGCCAATCCGTTACAGCGTTAGATCACTATTCAGTGCGTCCTGCCAGTTATGACTTACGGAGCCGAAACGTGGACATTCACGGTACGGCTGGTCCATAAAGTCAAGGTCGCTCAGCGAGGTATGGATCGGGCTATGGAGTCTCTCAGAGGGATCGAATCCGCAACGAGGTGATCCGGCAGAGAACCAAAGTTGTCGCTAACAGAATAAGCAAGCTGAAGTGGTAATGAGTCGGCCATATTAGCCGTAGAACCGATGACCGTAGGGGTAGACGTGTTCTTGAGTGGAGACCGCGAATCGTTAAACGTAAAGTGGGACGCCCTCAGGCTAGGTGGAGCGACGATCTTCGCAGGATGACGGGTAGCAGCTGGATGAGAGTTGCCGAAAATCGAGTTGAATGGCGTGCAATAGGCGAGGCCTATGTCCAGCAGTGGACTGCTGTAGGCTGATGATGTTAGACTACTTCTTGCTCACCATACCATACGACCAGCCCTTCTCCATTTCAGTATTTTTATATGGAAAGTAGCATCCTTTAGTTTACTCATTTTCCTCAGACCTTTACCTATCTTTTTGTTTTTTAGGTTGAAGTTCAGTAGGCTTCATTTCATAACCTATTTGACAAGAAGTAATAAGTAACTTAAATTTTAATTACAATTTAATTATATTAGATATAGGCCGATTAAAATCATCGATTCATTTGCCAAGCGTGATTTTACCAGCGTTCGTAACTATTCTTTGCAAGTGATCATTTGATGCAGCAGTTGCGTTAACAAGCTAAAAGATAAATCTGTCATATCAAAGAGAACTACCATTTAATCCGTTTAACAAAAATGGCCTCCGAAAATCTTCTCAAACAGATCAACTCAATCAAAATTAGATAAGGGCTGTTACTTAAAAATAAACATCGAACTATCTTCACAGTCGGTTACCAGCAAAACAGGAGGGTGACATCCCATTCACCCTCCTTCATAAACGTCAAACCAGGGGTGATATCCGACAACAGCCATCTCTTTCGCACACACGGAATACACTAAATAGGTATTTAGTATTCGGAAGGGGAAAATAGTTAATTTTGTGGGGTGAGAAGGAAAAAATTGTCTACTGTATCTTCTTTTGCGGGTTATACCTCTCTTATTATGAGCCGATAGAGTTGAAAATTGATTGTTTTAGTTGTCAGGGTAGTTTGTAAGTGTAGGGAGCAGTTTTCCTTATTGAATGTGTGTGATATAAATATAAATGTTATTAATTATGATTGGCTTCATTGATTTTGGCTCAGAAGGTGTTTGTATTGAGTTAGGGTCGGATTGAGGATGATAGTTATTATTGTTTGGTTGGCACTTCGACTGTCTGTTTCATTTGAAACTGGCTACATTGGTCAGGTTCTGTTTAGATGAACGGTGAACCCGGATGATCTCATTTTGGCTCTCTGTTACTTTGGATAACTCTCAGACTCTTTAGATGTTTCTACTATTCCTTATATAAATATTCCTGATACTCTAGTCTAGTTTTCCTTCCCTCTTACTTATTCCTGTGCTCACAAAGGTCTTCACTGTACACTACTATCCTCTTTTCTGTTGTTATGTCTGGCGAATCCAAGTCGTCACAGTGGCGCTTGTTAGGCTTGTCTCATGAATACGGCCACGATTTACGTGTTATAGGTCGAAGGTTCGAACTTAGACAGGCTTTACTTTGTGTAAATTATTTCATCACCACTGCTCTCAAAACGGTGAAGGAAAACAACGTGACGAAATCGGCATGTCTTAGAACCAAAAATTCGAATACATGTGACATCTGCTAACCCGCACTGGGCCGGCGCGCCGGCCGGCGTGGTGGATTATGGCCAACTACCTCACACTGAGAGGAGGCCTGTTTCCCAGCAGTGGAAACATTATAGGCTGATTATGATGATCATTCAATTGTTTTCAAAAGTGACACTCTTTCATATCGTTGTTTACCTTGCTGACTTCAACAGGCCAATTTACAGCCAACACTACAAAATAAAACCATAAAGTTAATGACGATTCTAAAAATATACACGAAACCAAAATTTACTCTAATTAAGTCCAAAATTAGCGCCCTCTACTAATGATACGACACATTTCAGCTCACATGTTGGCAGTGTTGCCATACAAATGATGTGGCATTCTGAACGTGCTCGCAAATATGACTCGCTCTCATACAAATATGTATGGAATCCGGGATTTTGATTTAGGTGGCGATACAAAAAGTTTGGGGAAAAAATGTTGGAGAATTAATGGGTATTCTGAAGGAAATTTTTGTTAAACTGTGTTATTTTTGGCAGGAAGGAATAAGTCCATGAATTAATGTTTTCTTCGTATAAGTAAAATTAATTAATTAAGTCTTTCGTTTATTATTTAATGATTACTAATTGATATTTCTATAATTATTTATTAGGTATTAATGTGATGTAATTATTTATTACCTATCTTCACATCTAGTGGCACTCATTATCATACATATTTTATTTTTTATTTACATATTGTAGTTGTTTATTGTCCCTGAATAAATAAAATAAAATGTATATCTTGAATTCAAGATACATTTTATTTTATTTATTCAAGATACGTTTATTGTCATAAATTCAAGATACATTTTATTTTATTTATTCAAGATACGTTTATTATCTTGAATAAAGCACGTTAACCCGTTGGTCCCGGCTGTCATTCGTGGATCTTTGACAGTCGTTACGGGTCGTCAGTAGCCCGAAAGTCTGACAACCAGTCTTACCAAGGGGTATCGTATTACCCAGTAACTGGGTTGTGGAGGTCAGATAGGCAGTCGCTTCATGTAAAATACTGGTATTCAGCTGCATCCGGTTAGACTGGAAGCCGACCCCAACATAGTTGGGAAAAGGCTAGGCAGATGATGATGACGTTTAGTATCTTGAATTCAAAATACATTTTATTTTATTTGTTTAGGGACAATAAACAGCTATAATATACAATATGTATTGGAACAGAGGAAAGATAATACACATAATATTACAATATTACAGCACATTACATTATCCATTACTGGCATTTTCCCATTTGCCTATGTTTAGGTACATTGGCCTATCCAGCAGTGAACTACTTTCGGCTGAAACGAAGATCCAAGTATCCATACTTCTTATAAATAATAGTGATACTTAGTATAAATAAAAAGGTATTTAAAAATAAATAACTTTTTTTTTAATCCATTTAAATCTGACTTAAATTAAGAACAGAAAAACAAACCTAATATTTCTTCATATCATAACCATCACAACATACCTATTTAGTATGTACTATTAAAACAGTGGTAAAATATGGCCGGTCTCGTAAAAATATCAACCGAACCGTTTACCCGTTCGAACGAGTAAATTAAAATAGATTTATAAATCACGCTGTAGCTACCGTGCGGCGTAGGCGACGGTCATAGATCATGGAAATCACATAGAAGGGACAATGCTTGTGGAAATAGGTAAAAATAAATGGGAATAATAATAAACTGGGAGATGATTTTGGGAATCCTTACAATCGTCAATTTGCACTGATATCCTACGTATTAAATTATTAAAATGTTGCATTTATTTTAATAAGACCACCTGCAGGGACTTTTGAATTGTTCTGTCTGTCTGTCAGTTGTTCAGAAAGTTTTCGACAAAAAAAAAATTGGCCCAAATGTGTCTTTGAAAAAAGTATAAAGTTTCATGTGTTTTAAGTGAAAACAGTTAAATATGATAATTAAAAAGTACACTGCACTTCTTTTACTACGAAAGAAACCTCTCGATAAACAAAAAAAAAATGTTTTTCGTCTTCGGTTTTCGACCTAAAATGCAATTCAGATCCGTTTTCAGCCGAAAAAAAAACTGTTTTCGGTCGGAGTCTATCTGTTCCCTAATTCATCTGTGCCCAATCGTTGATGAACGCGCATACTCACAGCATAATGAGACTAGTGAAACCAGGAACACGTCAATTAGCAGACATTTTGCCCGTTTATGTTTTTTGCCGCCAAAAAAATATGATTTATGGTCAAACCGTGGAACATGACACTCGTTATGGCCGTTACAAATTGTCTATGGGTTTTAGTTATGATTGTTAAGGATGGAATTAGTCGATTTATGGCTCGGCCTATAGAGTAGATTTTAAATTGACTGTTTTGTCAAATGCAGCTTTAAATAAATGCCAGTGTTCAATGATAGCAGTGGTGGCCCAGTGGTACCTAACGGCCCGACTTACGTGGGTTCGAACCCAGACAGCTGCTTTACTTTGTGTCAATTATTTCATCACCATTGCTCTCAAAAACGGTGAAGGAAAACATCGTGAGGAAACCGGCATGTCCTAGAACCAAAAATTTTAAGACATGTAACATCCACCAACTCGCACTGGGCCTGCGTGGTGGATTACGGCCCACTCCCTCTCTCAGATAGTGTCCCAGCAGTGGGAACATTATAGGCTGATTTGTATGTATGTTCAATGATAGAGATGTTGTATTAGCAAATATTTTTCGTCTCTTTCCATATCGATTTTATTCGAGTGTGTGTATAACCAGATATATGCATGTAAACGAAGCAATAGAAGTGTGTATACATGTGTGGATCGTAGCCGGTGGCGTTCTGTAGTTTCTGCCTACCCCCATGGGAAAAAGGCGTTAGTTTATGTATGTATGTATTGACGAATCGATAGCTAGTTAATTAAGTAAATAGCATACTCAAATTCCTACTATATATTAAGAATATGAATCAACATTTTCCCACATGTTTAATTAATAGAAAATCACCTTCTTTTTTCATTTCCAAAACAGAAAACACTCTTAAAATTCTATGTGATATTAATCACCTTTCACATAATTACCTTTTACTGCAGCATAAAATCATTAGAAGTAGTCCTTTTACAACTCTATCAACATAATTATACCATTAGTTCGATAATCGAGAAGCGATTCAGACGGGGAAATCTCGCGGTATCGATATCATTTAGACCCTGTACCCATATGTGTATACTTCACTAGTAATTAAGTCACATTGTCAAGCTACAACGTAATTTGCTGTCGATAGTCAACCTTTTTCTTGAAATGCAACCTTGAGACGCAAGGAATAAGGGTCGTGTGGATTTTATTAACGATACAGTGAATGTGGCAAAATGATGTCTCCCGCTTAATTTACTTCGGGAAGGAAATATTTTAGTTCAAAATTCTATTTTGACATTCGTGTTAATCGTCCGCAGGTGTGTACTGGTATTTATGGTATGTGTCATTGATACTTTAGCCAGCGAGGCATTCATCATTTTAGTGTAATTTTGAACCATATTTAACTCGGTTTCGACTAATGAATTGGGTAAATTGGATCCCTTGGGTCATATCGCTAATGATTCTATTAGTTCATTTTTAGTTGCTGTTTCCGTTTAGTAATAAATCCATCAGTTTTGATCTGCTTTTTTTTTAAACATTTTGTTATTCAAAAGAAGACAACTGGAAGACACACAAACAAAAATAAACAATCTTCTCCAGCTCTTAAACACCCAATTTCACCAAACAAGCGAATTTCAAAACAAAAACCGTATTCGACTACAACAATCGACTAATTACGGCGATCTTTCATCATGTCAACGTCCGCCATATTGGTAGCCATTAAAAAAGTGTTGCCGTCACCGCGCAGGCGTGGTTCGACAAAAAGCACCTATTTGTTCGATTTTCAAACGGAATTTTAATCGACGCGAGATAAAACTTTTTGCGCGGCTACTGGCCGCTTCCCCTTAAAATATTCCGCGAAAGCCCTTTATCGTTCCAATTAAAATTTCGAACGCAAAATGGCTTCTTTCGTCCGCCATTTTGAGGTTGCAGAAAAAATTGGCGCGCTTTATAAGTTAGCTGCATAATAGAACCAAGGGTTGATAGTTTATGTGACGCCACGTACCTACATACCTATATCCCCGCATAGCAAAAAGAGAATATTTAATGTGACCACTTAGTAAGTGCTTAACTATAAAATCTGGTCAAGGTTTTCATGTTCTTCCCACTTCTGTTTTTCGAAGTCTTCTTCGTCTCCAATTTCTCCTACTCTGTCCAAACCCGTGTAGTTTTTCACTGAGAAATAGAGAATCTCAAAATAATGTGTCTAGGCAGGGTGAATCTTCCAATCCTTTGCTAACTAGTCTAAAGCCAACAAGAATAAAAGTAAAATTTTGAAATCTGTCTGTAAGGCTTAACCAAAACTCGACTTTTCAATTTAACTAAACTAAATCCCCGAATACACACGCCTGTAACTTGCAAAAGTATGCAAGTAGCTTGCATGCCGCATGCCATAACAACTTCTGATTGATAATTAATACCATAATAGCATGCAAGCTACTTGCATACTTTTGTGCAAGTTACAGGCATGTTTATTGCAGGCATAACTGTCGTAATATTATTTTGATTTTTTGCTGTAACCAACCCGATTGCCAAACATCTTTGTCACAGTCGATCAAGAAAGTCCCATTATTTCCACTTTGATACCACTGAAACTATATTCAACATAACAGGCACAGCCTTTAGTTAGTTCTAGTACCAACATAAAGACACAAAAGAGTACCAACATAAAGATATCATTAAAATCTCCTTTTCCATGTCTCCCGACAAAAGTTTCTGCTTGTTATGACAGTATTTCTGCAAAGCTTTTGTGTAAAGTCTGGAATAGAGGCATTATGTACGTTATGTTGGTACTTAGTTTTCTATGTGTGCTATCTTCATTCTTAGTGAGATCAAAGGAATGAAATAATAATAGGGTTTAATGTAGTTTCGACCCTGTTTGATTTGCTTTTTTAAGGTTGAATATTGTATCGTCTAAGACTTTTTTTGAATTGATCCGAACGGAGAAAGCCTAGATTTGTTTTATAGAAATATATTATGTCTGTTACTAGGTAAGGTAAGGTACTGTGTCAGTTTCTATTTTTTGAAGTACAATCTAATTAATATCGTTTTTGATTTTCATTCATCCTCATTTCAGCCCGGAATCAGCCACTGCTGAGTATAGGCGTCCCCTTTTATCTGCCATACTTCCCGGTTCCATGCGTCCCTCATCCAGGTGTTTTTGATTTTGACCTCATAAAAAACAAAAATCAAGGAAGACGAGGCAATCTGAAGTAACGGAGTGATTTCAAAATGCATTTAACAATTTCTTCTATACCTTGTCGTCCGTCAAAAAAATCCCATATTGCAGTCCAGATTTTTTTGCTAAATTCATATTCCTTATACTCATTCATTGTTTACGTCTCCCACAGACAGTCGCTCAGTTTTATGGATTAGCAAACATATAATGGTCTTACTTCAATGGTCATGCAAGTCGGTGTCCACAAAGGCTTGGAGGCGTGCCTGTGATTCATTAGAAACAAATTCGAGTATTGTGCACATTCTAAGGCCAGGGATCGCCGCTCAGTCTCGGATATTTGAGCCGAATAGCCACTTGAAAGTGTCCGTGTAGTATATGTAAGGATGCAGATAAAACTGTGTGATGAAAAGATGCTTCTTTTCACACCTCAATCGCTCAGATGAGGAATCTGTGAACATGATAACCCTTTGATTTGGACGGTAGTTTACTAGTTGAAAAATCGGCAAAAATACATTTGTGAATATAATAAACATACATAAAAACGACTTCAAAGGAGATAACATAAATAAAAGCTACCTATATTTATCCAAATTATGATAGAGACTTCTTTTTAGGGTTCCGTAGCCAAATGGCTAAAACGGAACCCTTATGGATTCGTCATGTCTGTCTGTCTGTCTGTCTGTCCGTACGGATGTCACAGCCACTTTTTTCCGAAACTATAAGAACTATACTGTTAAAACTTCGTAAGTAAATGTATTCTGTGAACCGCATTAAGATTTTTACACAAAAATAGAAAAAAAACAATAAATAATGGGGTTCCCCATACTTAGAACCGAAAATTGAAAAAAAGAAATTTTTCATCAAACTCATAGGGGAAGTCAGCTCAAAGCGGCCATAGAAGGCAAAGCGGCCACGATTCATTTTTCGGATATTTGAAGTGATAGCGCGATGTTGCGATTCTGCACGCGTAATAAACCTCCGCCCCGTGCCGGTAAGTCATTCGGTAGCGGTGGAAGCGAGCGGGTGGCGCTTAGTGACGAAAAATACGTTTTCGCGTCTTTTGTTAAAATAATACAAGGTAAGTTTAACCTGTTTTGGTCAAACCTGCTTAAGTTTAAATGCTTGCATTACACGTGTATTGTTACTTGTCTATTTGGCTTTGTTTCTTTAGTATTAGCTCCAAAATTTGATAAATAATGTGGGAGTAGTTAATTTTTATAACAAAATGGGCGATAAGGGCAAAGCGGCTCGGGCAAAGTGGCCAGGTGACCGCTTTGCCCTTATTAAAATATTATGATTCGATTGATATGCTCAGTTATTTTGTTTAGATGCTCAACAATTACAAACGTAAAACTACCCAGGCGTCTTGGGATGAAGTTAAAATTAAAATTATTTTTGTTTGATTTGCATGGAGCCATATGAAGATCCACCCGTAGAGGACTGGATTCGCTGTGATGACTGCCAGTTATGGGCTCATGAATCGTGTACGACATATTCCGGAACTGGAGCTTACTACTGTGATAACTGTCAAGAAATCTGATCTCTGTTGTTATAATTTAATTTTAATTGTTTTATTAAAAAAAGAGGATTGGTTTTGATAAAAGATGAAGACTGTTGAAAGACTTAAGTAATAGAAGTAACCAAACTGTGATTAATAAAAATGTCAAGTATCAACCTAATAGGTAGCAGTAGTTCCTAAAATGTTAACTAAATATTACAAAGTTAAGTTAAATTACTTTTAAGACCGATTGTGATTAAAACGAGTAGAAAATGTTGATTATTTTATTAAAAATATGTTTAATAATAATAAATAATGGTTTTAATATATATTTTTTTATTTTTATTTTGTCTAGCACGATATATTTCAACAAAAAATAAACATTTGCGAAGAATTTTTGGGGTGGCCTCTATGCCCTTACCACCATGGCCGCTTTGGGCGACCCCTCGGGCAAAGCGGTTTTTTGACAAGTTTTTGTAATCTACAAATCTAAGGCTTATATTTAAATTTGCCCGAAATTTAAATTGCAAATTACAAAAATTAAATAAATTCTCTACCTATTAGTATAAAATTATTTTCAAAAATGAATCGTTTTATAGGTTTTTTCTTAATTTAAAGTTAAGGTGGCCGCTTTGAGCTGACCTCCCCTACGTGTGGGGTATAAAGTTTCTGCAAACCTTACATATACTACGCCTAGTCTAAAGGCGATCAGTGCAAGAGGCCGCCACATGGCGCCAACTTCACGGTGCAAATGAATTATGACAGAAAATAGCCCCAATTCACGTTATTTCACGCCCACGCACAAAGAACATCGCCTAATGACTACTGAAAGTGAGCCTTTTGTGAGAAACAGATGATTTTGTGATGCATTCAAACAGCAGTGCTTTGTAGGTAAAGAATTATTTAAATACCGGAACGAATTCCAGATTTTGTTTCGGTGTTTCGATTTTCAAGTGTTTTTTTTTGTTTTTTTTTTAAGCGTACGGTAGATGAAAGCGGAGAAAATGAAAAGATGTATTATCGCCAAAAAAATACCTATATCTGACCATTAAGAAAACAAAATCCCGTGCACATGATAACCACAGCTACGTCTGTAATTAAAACAAAAGAGTATGCTTTTTAGGTCGACTAATAATATGCGCTGCAAGCAGGAATAGTCCCTACGGTGGTCAGATATAGTTCTTGGCGATAGTACTTATTCCATGGGAAAGAGAAAATACCAAAGTATCAACAGTATTCTTTAATTATAATATTGCTATTTCGGTCCTATTGAAATTGGCACACTTGAGGCTATAACATAATTCAACAATTGGGAAAATGATGGTGGAATAACTAAATGGGGTTTATAAAATTGTGGATCTTTTACAATTTTTAAAAGCAAAGATACTCATATTGTCGTAAAGAGACGAGCACCCTAAGCTGTTTATCAATTTTTTTGACCCAACTACCAACTGTCTTACAAACGCCAGCTGGCACTCAAAACGTAATAATATCAATCCTATTGCTTTACACGATTTATGTCAAGAGACCATTCATTGTGACCACAATAGTGTTTTGGTGGTAGGTACTTCAAGGTGGTCCTATTCTCCATCAATGCTGTAGGCAGAGAAAAGAATGGTTACGTGCAATATAAGTCGAATTAGCTGCCTTTGTCCGTGGAGTGCAGGTGACGGTTTGTGCAAGGCACGGGTCATTATTTTGGTATCTGGGATTTCTAATGACCTTAAATAACGTTTTTGCGATGGAGCTGAAGATTTCTTGGTAACGCTGAGTTTGATATTATTTATAGTTTTGATCATCGTAAGGAATCAATACTTCATTGTGGTCATAACATGGTTATTTACCACTTTTTCATTAATGGTCATGTGGTAACAAGCGTGTCTTCATCATCATCATCCCTTCATTCATCATCATAATTATAACGTTCCCACCACTGGGACACAGGCCTCCACTCTGTGAGAGGGAGCGTGTCTTCAATCATTTGAAAAAGCCTACACAAGCACGTAGGCTAGTCTTACAGCAATCATTTTGATGAAATTTGTCTTCTTCGTCTTTGTTTTTATGTACTGTTGTTGGAACTAATTTAGCAGTTCATTAATCTTCAACCTTTTACTCTCTCAACTTTATTGTTTTATTATCATTACCATCACTAACACAAATTCGGTTTATAATAAACATCCTCCCTTTTCTAAAATCTTCACCTGCACACTGCAGCTAACGAAAGGCAGTCCCAAAGCAATAATCCATAATCAGTAACCACCTCTTAGAGAAACAAATACCAAAAACAAAGATCATTGAAGGAGCATGCGCTGCGCGGGCGCCGACTAGCAAACAAGCGGCGTACCTTTGTGCGCAGCCGCCGCGACAGAGCACTGTCACTACTCTAAACACATCGGCTTTTTTGTACTGATGCCGATTCAGTAAGAGCTTATGGAAAGTGTTTGTTTGATGTGGGATTGGGGATTATGTTGTTATTTTTGCAAGGATTGTTTAAGGTTAAACCTTTCGGCAAGATTACGAATATCTCGTTTCATATTGAGTTTCTGCTCTCTTGATACGTCTATCTAGTCTTCAAAAGATTATAAATTGATGAAATGAAGACCTAATATGTGACTCCTCTATTTTCTATAACATTATTAGCTGATCTACATTGAATCAAATCAGCCCATAGCAGTCCACTTCTGGACATAAGCCTCTCCCAGACTGCGCCACAACACCCTGTCCTCCGCCTTCCGCATCCATTAAACTCTTACAGTAACTTCTTTCAAAATGAAAATCTGTTAACTCACCATCAAAATTATTATCAACACCAATTGCAGACAAAATTTGCTTCTCCTTTGCTAAAAAATTCATCCATTGATTAATTCACCCATCTTATCTACCTTATCTTAGCTTCTTTAGAAAAGCTTAAGTATTTCTTTAAAATAATCTCGAAAACATACAACAGCTTCATCAGACGCTATACCTTCCTACATATTCATTGACACTTGCGTATCGGCTGCAATACCGATATCGGTTATTAGTAAGCCATCCGTCGTACGTAGGGCAGTATCTCCTACGTACGTATGTATATGTGTATACAGCCTATGTAAGGCTGCTCCGGAGCCAAGCTCTCTGTTGTAAGCGATTTGTCGCCGTGATCTAGGAATAGGTTAGTTAGTGCTGCAAATTGTCTTACAGCGTTGAGATGGAGGTATCTGGATTTAGGCTATAAGTTGGTATCCTAAATGTTTCGAGTGATAAGATGAAAGGTGAAGGGCGGGCGTTTTTGGGGGAATGTCTTTTGTAATTTTGACGTTCAAAAAGTGCTGATTCTCAGCCTAATTTGAATAAATGACTTTTGATTTTGATTTGAAAGATTCTATGTATTATATATTCTATTCTAAGCCACAAAGACGACGAAAATGATTGTGGTCAGGCTCTTGTAGCAATTAAGATTGTAATGCCCAAAATACATTGGCAGGAAACCGTCAAGGTTTTTCGTACGTTTTCCTGTAAATCAACGCAGTGTCAGACACAAGTTTTTCTCTTTCATTGTTATTCTTTTGACTACCAGCCTATAATAAAAAAAAAAACATTTTCAAGTTCCCACTGCTGGGACACAGACCTTCTCGCGGTGAGGCGTAGGCCACCACGCAGGCCCAGTGCGGATTGGTAGATGGTACGAATTTTTGGTTCTAAAATCCGGAACCGGTTTCCGGTTCCGGTTTTTGACTATTGTCAACTACAATTTAGATATTTAATTGAAAAAAAAAAGCAACGAATTGCACCAAAAAACTTAAGATTAAATATATCACAAAGAATAAGCGACTTTACACGACAAACGATTACATAACCCTCAGCATCTGACGAGCTACCGCCCCTCATGCACGACACTACATCTGCCTCCGTTGACGCTACCAAACAAAACGACCGACAACCAGAGGAGGGAATAATTAAAGAAATCCGTGTGGTATTTAATTGATGACAAATATTGATCGTCACGGCAATTAGGTGGAGGGAGACACCGTGACCCGACGACGCCGGCGAGCGGGCAAGTGACCGGCGACTGACGCTGCGAACGCTTTGGAGTTGAATGTTGGACAGATTATAGAATAGCCGTCTATCGGTTGAAGCGACGATCTTCATAGGATGGCTGGTAGCAGCTGGATAACTTTGACAGTCAAGGCAAATATCACAGATGTATGTATTGAGTATGCAAGATGACACCAGTGTTTGAGATTAAGGTCGACTAGGCAATTGATTTGGACAGAAAGAAATTTAGACACGATGGTTATATGGATTAAGAAAGTTTAAAGATGCAACGAGTTTTGAGGTCAGTGTCTTTAAACTGGAAATAACCATCTTGTCCTTAGCGTGTGGTTGGCAATCTTAAATGAGTCAGCCCAGAATTTCGCTATAAGTTTGGCACCTTCAGTAGCCACCCCAGGTTTTATACCGTGCAGGCAACAGAACACGCTGGACACGATATAAAGTGTCCCATTGTTTGTGGAACAGCACCACATTTCTACTCCAGGGCGGAGTCATCGTCAACGTGAATCTGCACGTCAGCAGGTTTTCCTTGCTTCCTTGCGGTCCAGAGAGTTCCAGGTAAACCTAGGCAAGGAAATCCCTATACAACTATTTTAATAAGCACCACATTTACACTCCAGGGCGGAGTCATCGTCAACGTGAATCTGCACATCAGCAGGTTTTCCTTGCTTGGAGTTATCTCGGTCCAGAGACTTCCAGATAAACCTAGGCAAGGTAATCCCTATACAACTATTTCAATACGATACCAATAATTCCTATTTTCTTGCATAAAACAATTTATTTATTATTAAATGAGGCTATGAACTAGAGCAAATAGCTTAGTTACGATTCAGAACATAGTTACAATAATTATTCGCAGTAGGTACTTAATCAACCCGTTATGTATTATTTAATCCTATTATATAAAAAAATTATAAATGCGAAAGTATGTGAGGATGGATGGATGTTTGTTACTCTTTCACGCAAAAACTACAGAACGGATTTCGATGAAATTTTACAGAAATATATCTTAAACATCAGAATAACACGTAGGATACTTTTTATCTCGATATTCCCGCGGGATTTTATGCGGGTGAAACCGCGGGGCGCTGCTAGTTTTATTCCACAATTCAATTTCAATTCTCCATCTTTAATATTAATTACGTGCATGAATGAGTAAAACATTCGAGTATGCTAAACTTTTAAACGATCAGTTATTTATTACTGTGTATCAATAATTTTAGTCATTAAATTTTATACCTACCTACAGGGTCTTGTGGCTAAGTAATAACAGCCGCACGGGTCGATCGATCAGGTTAAGCTAAGCTTGCCGCGATTGTTCCGTGGATGGGTGACCATCTTCACATATCAAGACCCTCCGTGCCGCGGAAAACACGTGAATACACTATTAATCATAATCTGAATCATATTGCTTCCATATGAAGCAATGGATCGAAAAATATGTCTGATAAACAACGTAAATAACGCGATGAATTTTGCTGGAAAAATTCAAATTCAAAATTCAAGCCATTGTTACTGTTAGTGTTTTAACACGACAATTTCAATTACCCCCAGCCAATCGACTCTGTAAAAATCTCACCGTGAAAAGTTAGTTGAAGTGAGCTTAGAGTGAGCTGTCAATAGTGTCAATCGAGTAGTATTAGTTGGAATGACAGCTCATTCCACACTCACTTCGCCTAAGTTTTCACGGTGAGATGGTTACAGAATCGCACTGCTGGTCTGTGCAAGTCTCATAACCTTAGGGTTTGATTTTGTAGCGGTATCTACAACGCCACATGCGAACAACGCGTCATACTGACGTCACGCAAATCCTGCATCTCGCAAGCAGAGTTTACCGTGCAATTAGCATAGATACAATGTCTGGTTAAGTTTATACTTAATGTTCTAGCCTATCTCTTCGTACAATTTTATCAAAATATGATCAGCGGTTTAGCCGTGAAAACGAAACAGACAGAAACACAGACAGTTTCGCTTGTTTATATTAGTATGGGTAACTTAAAACATAATTAATTAAACTATTTTAAATTCAAGTCTGTTTAGACTATAAATGGCTGCTTCAGGAATTATTAATAGTTAATTTATTCGATAATAATAAACGTTGGCTCAGAGTACAGTAAAAAGTGCGCAGTTTATAGTTTTAGTAGCCATTAAATGTAGTATTTTCGCCTAATGAGTGAACTATCCGATCAATTAGACAAATATTAATAGCCGTGTCGAACCATTATTATTAAAATAAACCCTTTTAACGTATGTAGGTACTTGATGTTATTATTTTATTTAAACTTGTTCGGATATTTTTAGAATGATGGCATCTTTATTGTCATTAGAAATTGACGTTCGAAATTAGGTTTTAAGTTTTTTACTTGTTTAGCGAAAGTCACACGTTTGTCGACATGTTAGGTACAGTCACCAAAAGTGACAAGTTCTGATAACTTATTTATTTTGCTGACTGTACCTAACATGTCGGTTATAAGTTATAGTTGTAGTATATTAAGAAACCGATGGATGTTTTCGAATAAAATTTAATTTAATTAATCGAAAACTAACAGTTCAACTATATCGGACGAGCCTAGTTATTTATCTCCTTTGTCGTAAATAAGTATTTCGGCATCATAATAATTTCATAGATTCTATTCAGCGGGGTAATTACGTAAGTACATGTGGCAGAGATATCAGATGACCAATTCAACACAGAGTGCGAGTGCGCTACCTCTGATCAGATCACGTCCCATTTGCTGGAGCGTCCTAAGTACCCGTTCACCTGCACCTCGGATGACCTAAAGCATGCCACTGATGCCTCAATCAACGTGGCTGCCAAGTGACCTCAAAGAGTACCATCGATACGCAAAGAAGAAGAGATTCCAATGCCACTAATGTGGTTAAACCCAGTATGATCCTAGGTTCAATACTTTGTTAATCATGTATTTCTCAATCAGAGCAGCAATCCTTAACACTACCCTCCCTATCCTTAACTATGCATTAACACACAATACCCTAGTAATTAAAAACCTCTATAGTCACCCCCTAAGACCATAAAACTGCTATATAAACATTAATTCCGCGAAGATAACGGTAAAACATGTAGGCAAACGTGCAGGCTATACTCACCATGTCGTAAACACTAAATCGATGGCGTCCATATAATTATAACGCCATAAGGAACCTACGAGCGAACCGATTGATCACTTAATACAATCACCCATTAGGTACACACGGGTTAGGTTGGGGGTACACTAGAGTAAGGTATACAGGGTGGCAGGGACATCGACGCAAAATCTATCACCATGGATTCAGTAAATGATTCTGAACCCCAATGCGTTAAATTTTTCGTCGGTTATTAAAAAAAGAATAGCTCTGTCATACATTTTCACTGCGTAGGTATTGCACTTTTCTATGATTTCTTTTTGATAACAGACGGTAAATTTATACGCTAGGGGGTCTAGAATCATGTGCTGAATTTATGGTTTCAGCTGGCGCTTCGATGTCACTGCCAGTCTGTATATTTTTATTTTGTTAGCCTGCGCTGTCTTTGTCACCGGCCTCCACTCCTTTCATCATTCGCGATCCTGCGGAATATCTCCAGTTTCTCCTGCCATTATCATGCTTTGGTAGCAATGCCTGGCGAGGCCTGTCAGTTAACGAGCTGTGGGAACGCGGAATCACAGTTACGTAATACGCGTATAATATATTCATTCATCCCTTAAGCTGATAGCGGATTTTTAAATTGATAGTGGTGATTTTAAAATAAAAATGACGTGTTTATTTGGGCATGTGTACCATCGTACGATGTGTGACAACATTTACCTTAACGACCAGTTTGTAATCCTTTATAATTGAATTCTTAAACAATTACTCAATTGACTCAATTCTAACCGCAAGAAACGCGTTGATATTGTTCAAGCTGTTTACTATTTTATTCATAAAATGACTTCATTTTTAGCACATGATTGGCTATTTTTGTGTCAAGCTTTTCCTTAAAGAGACTCATATATTTTTGTGCGGTATTTCGGTAGCATTTTGATTAATAGTTTTCGTCTTAAGTGTAGGTACCTAATTTACCTACATGAAACTGTTTATTACGCATCCCTTTGGTTATGTATATTGTTTATTTGCCTTAAACAATAGTTAGTAAAAAATGAGTCCTCAATATTTTTTGCTATTTTATTTTACTACTAGCTGCTGGCCGCGACTTCGTTCGCGTGACATTAATAGGTACCTCTTGTTTTTTTTCTGAAATAAATCTAACATAAGTTACTTCTTATAACAGCTATCTGCTAGTGAAAGTCCCGTCAAAATCGGTCCAGCCTTTCCAGAGATTAGCCGGAACAAACAGACAGACAGACAAAAATCGTAAAAAATGTTATTTTGGTATATGTACCGTAATACAGTGTGGCGATTAGGTTATTTTAATATTACAAACAGACACTTCAATTTTATTTATTTGTATGGATAAATGAGATTTTACCTCTTTTCTAGAGGAAAACAAGTTTTCATTATATAAAACAAATTCTTCATAGATTAAATTTAACTTCGAGTTTAACAGTCTTCCACATTGCTTTTCTAAATCTCTGTCTCTCTCTCACCTTGTTGCCTTTTCAGATCAGTCAGTCACTCAAGAATGACTCCAAGTCACCACACAAGCTCTTCCTACCCACTGAATGATCCTAACAGACTTATCACCAATATCTTCAGAGACTGATCGTTCTCCAGATATTCATCATCTCAAATCGCGACATAATTCTTAAAGCCTCTGCAAAAATGCTATCTAACGTTATGTCATGACCTATACCTACTGGTACCCGTTTTCATTCAAACTACGCAGCACCTTAATCTATTCTGTCTATACTAATAATAAAGCTAAAGAGTTTGTTTGTTTGTTTGAACGCGCTAATCTCTGGAACTACCCTAGTCGGATTAGATTTTTTTTTTGCATTTGATAGCCATTCTTGAAGAAAAGAAAAAGTCAGAAATAACGCTAAGCGAAACGAGGTGATGCGATGCGACGGGTGGGTCAGGGCAATAAGAAATTTCACGCAGACAAAGTCGATGGCAGAAGTAGTGCCTGATAAAAGAGCAATGTTGGATTTTTACAACGCTCTTTGCACTGTTGGATTCTCAACTTTCGGCGTTGTAAGTTGATCAGCATTACAGGCAAAATTATAAGTTTTAAAAAGCACCAAGTGTGTCAACACCCTAAGTCCCTACACATGACACGGTGCCTTCAACGCAAATTGCTCATCAACGCAAGCGTGTCGAATTTTATGTTGTCTAACAACACGCGATGAGCTGGAAAATGAACTATCTACTAGATATTACCGCGCGTCGTGTTGGTAGTGTGTTTTATACGTCGTGAGGTAAAAAAATTGATTGAAGAGACTAATAATGTATATGACGTGTTTGACTGTTTTTATTGCGAATAGGCCTAGTCTTGAACTCGATAATGCCTAATGGAAAGCGATGGAATAAGCGTGCCCTGAAGATGACTGTTCACTCTCGTTTTGAAAGCGTTCGTGAAGCAGAAGCTGGCAGAGAGTTCCATATTTTGGCTGTGCGCATAATAAATGTGTTTACATTTTTTATTTTATTATTCGACTCTTATATATTTTTTATGATTTGATATAAATAGGTTCCGGACCTTTGGAAGGCGTACGAGAGGCCGAAGTCAATTCGCAGAGGCCCGTTACACGAGGCAGAGACACGTTTTCAATGGAATTAGGATTATCTCTGTTTGCACTCTGCATGTTTACCCAAAGACAACTCCCGGTCTGTGTAGGACTATTGGATTATAGGTTTGGGTAGCTAAAGTGAAATGGGAAGACTATGGCCCATACCTGACCAATGCTTTATATAAAACACATTATTATTAAAAGCATGTGATATCCCACTGCAGATCAAAAGACTCCCATTCTCTTTCTACTTCTCTCTATTTAAAGCTAAGGACCAGTTCTTGTTGCAGGAGTTCAGCTCATCTCACCGTCTCCGTCTGGGCCTGCCGCGATGTCGTTTGCCATTAAGGGGTAAACTTGCCATTAAGTAGATTAAAAAAATAAAGTGGCTTTTGATAACTAAGTAGTTTGTTTGAATGTAAATATTAGCCGTAGTTTACCTAATTCAAACTAATGCAACGACATCATCGAGGTAACTTACAGACACACCCTTTTAGATGAGTTAGTTAGAGAGTGAAAGGATCTTTGCCAATCAGTACTTTTCCTCCGTAAATAATTTAATTCAAGTTTTTCTGTTAATGACGTCACGCTTCTAAACCTAAATGTAAATGATGTCACTCTTCTAAGCTTCGATGTTTGTTTTGCACAACTAAAAGACCGCTTGTGGTGCTATATAAAACCACAGTTTGAGGTGTTGTGGCGAGTGACGTCAATATAGCTAGATTTAGTAGAATGTTATTGAATGTTCCCGGTGGATGGCAATAGGCTCTATTACGTAGGAATCTGGACACTCACGGTACGTCTGATCCATTAAAAAATTCAAGGTCGGCCAGCGAGCTATGGAATGAGCTATGCATGGACTCTCTATAAGCGATAGAATCCGGAATGAGGTGATCCGGCAGAGAACCAAAGCTGTCGACATAGCTCACAGAATAACTAAGTTGAAATAGCAATGGGCCTGTCATATAACCCGTAGAACAGATGACCGTTGGGGTAGACGTGCTCTTGAGTGGAGACCGCGAATCGGAAAACGTAAGGTAGGACGCCCTCAGGTTAGGCGGAGCGACAATCTTGGCAGGGTGACAGCTGGATGAGAGTTGGCGAGAATCGAGCTAAATGGCGCGCAATTGGAGTATATCCTGCAGTGGACTGCTGTAGGCTGATGACGACGATGAAACATAACTGGCAATATGTGAGAGTACCACATATACACACACACACCTCTGCCAAACCTCCTCTGCAATTAAATTGTTTAATAAACTACCTTCAGAATGAAAGTCCATTTATAATTTAAGTCAGTTTAAGAACCAGCTAAAGTCCTTCCTGATAGAAAAATGCTATTATACACTTGGCGAGTTTCTCAGTGTGTATGACCTAACTATTAACCTTTTTAATTTTATTGACTTTTTTTTTCTCTCTACACATTTGTATCGGTATATTGAATTGAATTTTATTTTTCAGTGGCTTTTAGATTTAGAATTGTTTAACTACGGAGATTGTTTAAGAAATTGATAGTCATGTAGGATGTATTCATAATATTTGTTAATTCTTATCTTTAAATTGTATTTCACGTTATTTTATATCTAAATGTAATACATTTCGACACAATGTAAAAATTCTAATGAAATATATAAATAAACCCTTCGGGGAATACAGGCGTATGGTTATTATATAAGAGTGTTTTAGTAGAAAGCTATGTACAGACACATGGTCTTTGCGTTAATTATTGTAGTCTTAAGACAGACTCACCATTGGCTCCCAAAACGGTGAAGGAAAACACCGCGAGGAAACCGGCATTTCTCCGGGCCACAAATTCGAAGACATGTGACATCTACCAACACGCAATGTGCCTGCGTAGTGAATTACGGCCCATTCCTTCTCAAAGAGAGTTCTTTCATTCGAAAGAATTTTTTTATATAATACTTAGTGAGTCAACACGACTATTCCCATTAAAATCGTACACAAGACTATCAAAACGTTAGCTTATCAATCAACAAACACTAAATTACGCTAACATGCACTATTTAGCTCAATTTTCCTTTTCTTTCACACACCAATTTCAAACAAACTCAATAAACAATTGAAAATCAAGAATGACAGCTCAGAAGCCATTATGCTGATGCATGAGGTGTACGCTCTAATTTCCTTAACCGATGCTAATGGTCGCAGTAAGAGGGCCCAGGTCCTGCACGATGCATGTAGCCACTAGCCATTTATGCCACTTAGCACTTTGCGGTGGGAAATATTGTCTTCACATCGATTTTATAGACAAAGGGACGAATAATGAGAGGTTGTTTTGTAAACTCTTAGAGCTCTTGGAAACGTGATCAGCGGGGTAATTGCGTAACTCTTGCCATGCCTGTAATTTTGACAATTCGACAACATTCATTGCGTTATTTACGCTGTCGAGCAGACGAATTTTTCAAACATATGAAGCAAGAAGCAATGGATTAGGAATATTTTTTAAAATCTTTTTAAAAACTTTCCAATCTGCAGTGCGATTCTGTAATCATCTCACCGTGAAAACTTAGGTGAAGTGAGCGTGGAGTGAGCTGTCATTCCAACTAATGCTAGGGATTGACACTATTGACAGCTCACTCTAAGCTCACTTCACCTAACTTTTCACGGTGAGATTTTTACACAATCGATCGACTGAAGGATATTGCTAATCCATTGCTTCATATGTTCGAAAAATTCTAGAGTCAAATAGGAGTCCTAAATAGTTTTACCTGGAGTTCCGTGTTCTGTCACCGGGTTGAGCAGTGTTTCTGAATTTGGGATTTTCCATTTAAAGTTTTTTTTTTTTTGTAGCAGCCCATTATACTAGTATATGTCGTGATCTCCCATCGCCACTGATTTACGTGGTTGTGGGTTCATATCCGAGAAAGTACTAAAGCACTTTTTCAATTCAAATGTACCTTCTGAGTTTATTTTGGACATTACTGATATCGGTGAAGGACACCTGGACTTATAGTTGATTTAAATCTGTACTCGCCACCCGTCTTGAGCAAGCGTGGGGAACAATGATCATGCCTTATGAGAAGAGGCCTTTGCCTTACAGAGGGACAATAAGAGGCTGGCATTATTATTATTAGTAGCAGAACGAAGTATGGATTTTTCAATTGAAGATTTTGTGACTGAAAAAGTTGGCGAAAAGTGAGCACTATGATATTTGTGACGAAAGCTCAACCTTTTAGAAAACTTAAACATTTTTCTACAAATATAACGGACACAAGTCCTTTGGCAAAGCACACATTTTCATGTAATAATGTGGGAAACTAATACGGGAAACTTGCAGCGGAAGAAACTAGTAGAAGCCGCTAATGTTGCACAGTTCCATGCCGAACATACATCCTATACTGACGTAATAGAGAGCTTCCTATTGGGAGGTTAGGTGGTGCACACACTAGCATGTTTTTTTATAGAACTGTAGTATCATCCTTTGAATGCCTAGTTGATCAAGATCGTACTATCGAATTATTCTAATATAAGTTTCGATATGTCACCATAGCGGATCGATTTTTAAATGAAATCTTTACTCCACCGAAAATATTTCGAAAATTCGAAATCCAACCAAAAAGAGCCCCAATATGCAGCTAGTCGTTTAAAAATCGATCATTTTATCATTTTACAAATCATAACTGCAACCCAAGCTCAAAGTTTTCAAGCACAAAAATACATCTAAACTATTCAGTGTTCAAAAATAAGAATTCGCATCCAACCAAGGTATAAAAGTGGACACGTACCACAATATTTTCATTAATCTTGTGAAGTATACGTAGAGATCGTTCAATATAAAACTGCTCGCCCCTCCACTAAAATTTCTTAACCAACCTTTGAAATGTGTATGCAACACCACCAAGCAGTGGAATGGCACTGGAATGAGGAGTGGCGTGCAATTTTATATTAAACGATCTCTACCTACATACATTGATTTGCAAATGTCAAAAAATCAAGACCAATCCCCCATACAAAGGTTGTAAAAAGCTTTCGAAAGCCAGAAGATGATATCTTTAAGCCAGTGGAAAACCAACCAGTGAGCACACTTCCCAAGCAATCCAAACATGGCGGCAGATAGTACCGTGGTAACGTGGGTACTACTGGTACTAGACAAGTGTAAACTTGAGGTAAATTACATTAGCAAATTGTGTAAACTAACGCCAAATGCTGTGAGAACGTTGTCTGGGAAATGAAGAGGTTGTACCCTGCAGTTCGTGTTGAATCAATGAACATTCATTTGATTGGTTAACAGGAAATGAATGTAGCGGTACCTATATGTAATTTTTATTTCAACGTTATATTAAGTACACGTACCTACACTTGTACAAGTACAAGTGAAAAGGCTCAAACGACACAACATATGGGACTTTATTGAATAAAGCCTAAACAATAATGAGAGGCAGATTCATCGCTGGAAGAATGGACCTCAGCAATCAAAATCCGCACAAAAAATCTGCTAAAGGTTTACAACCGATTGCAAGATAAACAAAAAAAAAAAAAAAATTAAGTACACAAGTTTTTCTAGGTCAGAGACCTTTGCTAAGTCCTTGTGAGGAATACGCGTAGTACGTCAAGGGACATTCACAGGTCCCACGCAGTCCTGGGTGGCGGAGGGGGCATATAGGGCCTTCTCGTCCTGCGTCTCCTCTCTCCACGGTTTTTCCTGGATGACCCGATGGACCCATCAGACCTATTTGTCCCCTGGGTCCTTCGGGCATCTGCACGCCGACACCCTCGGGCCCCCTGTCGCCCTTGTCCCCCTTCTGATCTTCTCTCCAGGGTAACCTCGCGGGCCTGGCTCTTGGTATTAAAAGCAATAAGGCAGTAAAGAAGACTGGAAATGGACTTAAGGAGAACCGGATTGTGATAAAGATGATAATGGCGCAAAAGGAAGTGAATACTGAGATGACAGATGAAAGACATGTGTGAAATAAGCGTTCATTCGGGATAACGTTATTTCAAGTTTCAGTCTAACATATAAGAGTCTAGATAAAGACGTACTACGCCGACTCTGAGTAAATTCACATAAGGGCAGTAGGATGACGAAGAAAAACTGTGTGGACTAAGTATTTGTATGCCTTTGAGACCATATTTATAGCTGTAATGTAACTTGGGACAGGAACTATGTTCATTTTCAAGAAGCACTTATGCCCCAAATGCCGATTTTTCGTAAAAAGCGACTTAGGTATGAAAATCTTGATCAATAACAGCCGATCGATTCTGTAAAAATCTCACCGTTAAAAGTTAAGTGAAGTGAATTTAGAGTGAGCTGTCAATATAGTGTCAATCCCTAGCATTAGTTGGAATGACAGCTCACTCCACGCTCACTTCACGCTCACTTCACCTAAGTTTTCACGGTGAGATTGATACAGAATCGCTCTGCAGGTCTTCCAGAAACATGTCGAAGTTCATCGTACACATGATTGTAACTAATTACATCCTACCAAACAATAGTTCTATCAAACTCAATGTGCTCAAACCTTATAAGTCTTTCTGACATTATACTCTCCAAACTGACATTACAAAAGAGTCCTCCACCAATTAGTTCCCGACACGTTTAGACCTAAACTTTTAAGACGCTGCGCTGGTGTGAATGTTGATCAGAATCTAGACTGCCATAAAGAAGGTGAGGGTCTAAGTATACTGGTGGAGTGTTGAGTCAAAAGAGATAATTTGTGTAGTTATGTGCAGGGTGTCCTGGAGAGCTAATGAGTTATAATAAGAGCCACCCAGAGAGACGAGACTCTGTGGTTACGGGAGTGTGGAGAAGGCTTTTTTATTAAGTGGTAAAATGGCGAGCCAAAAAGTTATTTATTACTATCGTCTTTAGTCATTCCATTTACCACAAGACTAGAGTTACGTCAGTTTAGACCCCGAATAAAGGATTCTGAATATTCCATAGCAATAAGTTGCTGCGGAATATTCTAGCGGAATTTTCTGTGAAATGTTTGCTCTGCTCTATGATGCATGTTTTTTTTTTAATAAAAATGCATTATTTCATTTGCTTTGTTTCAGTTAATGGAAAATCCATTAAGAATTTTAAGGTTAAAGGATCAGCACCCTAATTGCGTACCGCATTTCCTATCGCAATCTGAATCATTTTGAAGGATATTGGGAATTCATTGCTTCATATGTTCGAAAAAAAATAATTGTCTACTAAACAACGTAAATAACACAATCAAAATTGCTACTGATAGTGTATTATGCAATTACCCCGCAAAACTCCTCTCATATCTACCTACGGCAAGACTCCTGACAATCGATCCTACTGCTTTTGACTGCAGACTAATACCCCCTACAAATAAGATTTTCGGATTTTATCAACACGTCTTTTAGCCAGTGAAAAGACTTTCTATAAAAGTCTTTAAAAACAAGGCAATTCAAAAAATTTGACTTTATTATTGAACCCAACATGTTAAAATCCCCATAATCCCAGCTTTGCAATTCAAAAAAGCAATTCCTCAAAATATTCCATGCTAAACTGCTAACATATTCCATACTAAGGAACATGCAGGGTCGATGTGTGCGAGCAGCCAGGTCTTACGACTTCATTAGAGCGCGTCAAGCGACAAGTCACGACTGTGCCTAACCGAACAACTGTCTACCTTCACACAGGGTGAATTAAACCCTACCTCTGAAAAGATAGAGTTGGGTTTACAACGGAGGTTGGTTAGACTCTGACTGGTGAAATGCGAGGGAATTTGAACTTTGAGGAGTTGAAGTTAGGGTAGGTTTTGGAGTGTAAGCAACAATAATGTATTTTGATCGTATTGAGATTCGAATGTACTGAGATGGAATCGCTTCCCTGAGTTGCAAGTTCGAATATGTGCACTATAATTGTTTGGTTCTGTCGCAATGTGCTATGATAGGTTTAACTTTGAGGTGAAATCTGAGATATACCTGCGGATGTTGAGTCTGTTAAGTTTATCTAATAGACAATGGAGGCTACTAATCTGACCTTTTGTCTGCACTCTTTATTAGGTACCTTATTTTAGGATTTAACGTCCTAATGCTCTCCTTTACCTTTCCTCATCTAAGGTCACTCTCTAGACTCTTGCTAAGAGAGTTGGTTGGAGAGAGAGGGACACTGAACGTGTCGGACATTCACCTTAGGATTTGGATGGATTATGGATTTACATAATCAGCCCATAATGTTCTCATTGCTGGGACAGAGACCTCCTCTCTGGGAGAGGGAGTGGGCCGTAATCCACCACGCGGCCCAGTGCGGGTCGGTAGATGTCACTTAAATCTTCGCATTTTTGGTTCTCGGACATATCGGTTTCCTCACAATGTTTTCCTTCACCGTTTTTGTCTGCACTCTTTATTTGGTACATTATTTTAGGATTTAGCGTCATATTACAGTGGCACTTCCTTACATCATCTAGCTCAGTCTACCATATCACTCAGCCCTTTTTTTTTTTTTTGAGGATGGGAAATCATCAAATGACCCCTCCCGCTCTGGGCGGAGCGGAAGGGAGTGTCAGACTCTTACTGACTAAAACCCACCCGTGTTCCTTCCTTAGCCCTTTCTGTTCCAGGGCAGCGGTAACCCTTTCGGACGATCCCGCTACTCTGGCAGGCTTCCTTTTTTCCCAATTTTTCCCAATCAACCTTGAACCTTAATGCTTTAGTGATAAAGTTGGAAATCTATTAAAGAAATTTAACAGATTTTAATAGCTTGATGTGCATAAACATGAATATTCACTAGAAAATCTCTGTTTACAGGGTCTTTGTTATTCATCTTCGTGTCGCGGCACGACTGAATTGTATATCTTGTTGCCCCAAAACTTTGCCACTTCCACGTTTACATGGTAAAAGGTGCGTAAATAAAAAGCACGCGTAATTAAAATGAAATTCCTGTTTCCTACACATACCTATCGCAAATCATGCTTTCTATCCATTAAATTTATTCAACCTACATTTACGACTGCTGAGCCAGACCTCCACTTTAGCTTGCTAAAGATTGTGAGGTATTATCTTAGAAAGATCTTCACGTTGAAGCAAGTCTAGCACTCCTGTTGACGCTATATCCCTAGTAGTCTTTGAAACCTATTAGAAAGTGTATGTTAGAAAAAAAGGCAAACTTTCTTTTAGGGGTTGTAAAATAAATCTACAGGATTTAGTCTAGAATCTAGTGAAGTCTAGTGCATGACCTTAATTCATAATAAAAGACACTACAGGGTGGCATGACATCGAAGACCAAAAAAACGATGGATGTACAGTCACGAGCACCAACATGTCAACACTTGGCAACTTTCAATGGCGATTTTTTCGTGAAATAACGAATGCAACGTTGAAATACGACACATTACATAAACCTATGGGTTCGAAAATGCTATGTTCGAAACAACATAAAATTTCATTCAAAAATAAAGTAGTAGATCGCTTTTGAATAAAGCCAAGTGTATACATACTTTTGCTCGTGACTGTACTATGGAATGATGATATGGTTAGAAAGGGTGTGACTATCGAGATGACGACTAATAGAAAAATGTTGAAGAAAAAAACATGGTGCGCCGACCCCAAATAAATTGGGATAACGGCAGGAGAGAATGATGATGTATTCAACAGAGAACTGGTGAGTTTCAAGACCATTCTTATATTCCATTCTTCTAAGCTGATTCTTTGATCGACAGATAATTTTTACTCGTGGAATAAAATTGACGTCTGACAGTTTTTGTATGGAAGAACTGTCAAAAATTCAAAATTATTCCTCCGATAAAATTATCTGGCGTTGGACAATCAGCCCTAAAGCAAATAAACAAGTGAATCGTGCTATTTCAAGCAATACAAAAACTATTCGACACAAAATGTTTCTATAAAATAGTTCAAGCCACCTAACATGTTTGGTCGCACGTACGCCCACGTACTGTCGCGTCGTTGATATCTTAATAAGTGCTCTCTACGCCCGTAATTACTAATTAGATAGACCTTTTAATTAGTTTATTTCTAGGTATTTTATTTATTTTAGAAGCTTTGAACTCACGAAGTACTAATCTAAAGCCTATCCGTCTTATTACAAAACGAAACCTAACTTTAGTTCTAGCCTAAACTATTGAGCCAGTACGTGTATTTCGAACTTTATTTCGATTTAAGCAAAGTTCTAAATATTAAAATGACAACTTAGCACCGAACTAAGCTGTCATTTTTGTATAAAGAACTGCATTTCTCTATCAGTTGGGTTCTTAATTCAATAACTGGGTCAGTGGTTTAAACCTGATCGAAAGAAAAACTTTGTTTTGTAATAAGGAGGAGACTATTTAAGCTAATCATCAAAAGACATATTCAGCCTATAATGTTCCCTGTGTTCCTGTGACATAAGCCTCCTCTCGGTGAGAGGGAGAGAGCAAAATCCACCACGTGGGTCCAGTGCGGGTCGGTAAATGTCACATGTCTTCGAATTTTTGGTTCTAGATCATGCCGGTTTCCTCACGATGTTTTCCTTCACCGTTTTGAGAGCAGTGGTGATGAAATAATTTACCCAAAGTAATGCGCCAGTCTGGGTTCGAACCTACGACCTACAACTCGTAAGTCAGGGCCGTTACCACTGGGCCACCACTGCTCTAAAAAGGCGATGAATATCAATTTTAATCAACTATCGTTCGTGTTCAATAAGTACTTAAATAGCTTTTAATCATAAGTTATGATGGTCTCAATAAGTCAATGCTTAATACAATATGTAGAGTATCCAGACCATAGTCATTTTCATTGGGAAGCATAGCCGGCAATTGTTTTACCATGCCATCAATGGGGGCTTTCGTATGTGGCGTTATACTGTACAGCTCACACCGACGTAACATACAGAGACAAATAAAATTAGCTAGCGAAACTCCGCAGACTTAATGGCTAATGGATCTCAACAAGGCAAAATTTAAAAATAAGATTATTGTTTTGGGCCAAAACCGTTGGTTGTATTTTTATTTGAAGTATGAGTTTAGAAAATCTGTTTTTTTTTGCTTTATCATATTTAGATGTCGATACTCATCACGTCTGCGAAGTTTACTCAAAGAAAACTGTTTTTTTAATACTGATATTTCAAGTGACGACACAAGCTACAGTTGACGACTCCAAAAAAAAAACTCATCAATTTTGTTTCTTTTTGGTTTGATCATGTTTAGACTTTAGATATTAATACCCATCACGTCTGCAGAGTTTCGCTAGCTAATTCAATTTGACCCGGTATACGTGTTTTTATTAAAAAACGTACCTACATCGCGTACACGCGGCGTGTGCGTCGCGTTTACGTAGCGTATACATTCGTCGAACGCCTACGCTAGATGCACAGCGTCTTTATAAAACAAACAATCAATGCAATGTCCATTATTTATGTTAGCAGTCCTACATTATACTTTACAAACAACCAGGTTTTCTAAAAAACTTTCTCACAAAACACTTAAAGTTGGCACAAGCGATGTTGGCGCATTGTCGCGACGTAATAACTTAATAAGCGCCCTCTGGCGGCGGTAATTACAAATTAGATGAAGCGCGCGCTAGCACCCAGCGCACAGATCATTCTGTAGATAGCTGCGAGTTATTCTGCAAAGTTTTTTACAGACAATGTTTTCTAACAATTCTTACCACATTTTTATCTGTAATATTTTATGGTGTACGGTCACCAAAGGAGATAAGTAACTAGCGCCGGGGGATATAGTTGAAGTTTTGCAAGAAACCGATGTATGTTTTCTAATAAAATTTAATTTAATTAATAGAAAAGAAACAGTTCATTTATCAAATTAAATTTCACAGGAAGAAATCCATCGGTTTCTTACTAAACTTCAACTATTTCCGACGATCCTGCTTACTATCTCCTTTGGCGACTGTACATAATAAAAAGTAGGTAGGTATTCTATTAAATTCTTACGAAGACACAAGTGGACTTATCCATATACTTAGTAAACGATTTCAGTTGTAACTTGAAAAATAGGAGGAAAATTAAGGATTCGTCTCGCTATTCTGAAAATACAGTTTGTATTTTTATTTGTAGACAAAGTGTTGTTTTTTTTTTTTGTTTTACTTTAATTTGCACCATACAAAAATTACCAGAACTAACAAATTTCATTCAAAATCTTAAATAAAACTAAAACTTAGTCATGATATTTTTTCTTAATCAAAATAACAAGAAGCATAAATTCATAGGCAACATTTTTGAAGAGTTACCTACCTAACTTTTTTATTGTTTTTTAAAGTAAAATTAAGTGTAGTTTACGGATTTTCGGTTCTTTTTAACGGTATTCGCTCTGCTGAATTTTGAGCAAAAATTTAAAAAGAATATTTAATAAAAAATATTATTATTATTAATATATTTCTTATCGTGTTATTTTTGCAATCGTCAAGCTAAGAAAAGAATATCAGAACTTTCATGTATCTACCTAGAGACATTTTTTTTTATCAAAATTAGCATAAACTTACTTAAACTTGCTTGAGTCTGGACACAAGCAAGTTACCCGGAAACGTGCCCAGAAGACTGGTCTTCTGGGCACGTTTCCGGGTATAAGCGATGCTTACGAGTAGGTACTTCGACGCCTAGATATCCTTTTGTCTTATCTAAATAGTTAGTTAGTCTTTTAACATGTTGAATGTCGTAATTACAGACACAATTAAAAAGCCATTATGTCTCGCGTAGATCTACGTTCCGACAGATGAAGTTAATGTAGTACCTAGTGTAAATAGTTTGTTAAAAAATTATAAAAATAAAACTATAATACTTAAACATGACTTCTTTATACCATTACAGAATAGCCCGGGGTCCTAACCCTTGAATGCGCACGTTCAAGAGAAATCCTTAATGGGTTTAACGTTCCCTAAGATGCGACTTATCGATCGGTTCACAAGTTTACCTGTTAATCTGTGCGCGGACAATATCAAGTAATTGTGTTTTCTTACTTGACTTCACGACTTTACCTTAAGGGGTTAAGCTGGGCTTAGAGTTTTAAGTGATAGGTAATTAGGAATGTTTGTGAAACAAAATAATATCTATACTATATAAAGAGGTAAAATTATTATTTTTGGAGTATTAATATTGCTGGAGTGCCCTAAGTGCCCGTTCACCTGCAACTTGGATGACTTATGCTCGGTTCCTATAAACAAAAACGAATCGTTTTGCTTACCGATGGTAGCATTTTTTAATGCCAAACTGTGCATATAAATAGATTCGTAAGCTAATTTTACATGTGATAGCTACTTCCATATGGGAGGGTCTACTATGCAAAGCTATGAAGTCTTTGCTTCAAAATTGTTAAAGATACAAGAGTCTTAGTTTAACCAATAACGGGTAGTAAGTTATAGGTGAATGCCACTGATGCCGCACCGACTGGGCTCAAACAATATAAAATATCGAAGAAGAGTACCATCGACACAAAAAAAAAGAAGAAGAGGTAAAATTTGTTTGTTTATTTGTACGAGGTAATCTCCGGAACTACAGTACAGTCAGTTTTTTTAAGTTCTTATTGCATTTGATAGCCCAATTCTCGAGGAAGGTTATAGTATATCTAACATCACGCTATGACCCTTAGAAGCCGAGTAAAATGAAAAAAAACTATGAAAGACCACTTAGCGAAAACGAAGTACCTATGTAGTAGCACGAGTGACGCCACGCGACGGGCCGAAATTTCACGCGGGCAAAGTCGAGGGCCGCAGCTACTTAGTTGTTAATATTTATTGTGTGTTTAAGTGTCGTTTTATTTAATAAAAAAGAAAAATAATTCAGACATTACAGTCCATAGATTGTTAGTAATAAGTTAGTAACAATTTGTGCTTATCTGCTATTGGTCTCGCAAGTCCGCAACAAACATAAATAATAAAAAATAAATAAATATATTAATTGATCCTATAAAATCTTTATGGTCTTCTAATGATGATCGGCTTTTTTTACCCCTATAATGGTTAACCCCTTAAGGTAAAGTCGTGAAGTGAAGAATGTTGGGTTTAGATTTGTAGCTTATTAGTCGATTGGCACGAATTTACTCGCCCGAAACCGGTGAATCGTCACTTTTAAATAATATTATTTTTTCTACAGGCGACTCGCACGAATTGTCAGGTTTTGAATTTAATGCAGTAAATAAAATAATGGAAAAATAATATTTTTAGGAAATCAGAATGTGAATTCTTTTGGGGTACGATTAAATCCGTGTGTGACTTCCCACCCTTACAGAGAGGAGGAGGAGGCTTGTGTCCCAGCAGTGGGAACGTTTTAGACTGCATTTTATGGTTGTCCCAAGTTACAATACTACAACTTGGGAAATGTTATTAGGACTGGTGTTTTCTGGTTTAAAATGGTGCTTGATATTAATTAACTATATTAAATGAATTAAGGAAATTGCTGTTCATAGTTACGTTTATTATAATAATTAACGCTTCTGCAAAAGGAGTTACAACAAAGTGAAAAGATAAGATCCTCCTATTAATCCTACTATAATATTATAAATGCGAAAGTTTGAATGGATGGATGGATGGATGTTTGTTACTCTTTCACGCAAAAACTACTGAACAAATAATTAGGATAAAATTTGGCACACAGATAGTTTATAACCAGGATTAACACATAGGATACTTTTTATCCCGATATTCCCACGGAATCGAAACTTATGCGGGTGAAACCGCGGGGCGCAGCTAGTACTAAATAACGGGCGATTAGACATGTATTTTGTCATAATTACTTACATGTGTCTCAATGAATTTCATTGAACATTCGACTGTACTTGTTACTTATGTCACGTAAGAATCAGAATCAGAACTTTATTGCTTATAGTTTTTTGCTTTGTTGCTTTTTTTTAAGCACATTTAGATATTGCTGTTTTAAGTTTTTCACGATAATAGTACGTCCACTTGAATGTATTGTTTCATCATCATTTCAACCCACAATCACTGCTGGGGTATAGTCCTCCCCTTTCTTCTGCCATACTTCCCGGTTCTGTGCATCTCTCATCCCAGCGCGCTTTTGGACGGCCTTGGTTTCTTTGGTCGAACCTTGGCCACCGTTCGGTCACAGCTTTACTCCATCACTCATCTCTTCGTCTAGCTAGATGTCCTGCCCAACTCCTGATGCGCACAATGTTGTTTATGAGATGCTAAAACTAGAAAAGAGACCGCGTATAGGCAAGCGTCCGAGAGGGACGGCCCCAGCTAGATGGACTGACGACCTCAAAAAGGTGGCTGGGACAGAGTGGATGCGGGAAGCGGAGAACATGGTGTTGTAGCGCAGATTGAGAAATACCTATGTCCCACTTGGGCTACTGACTGAGTTGATTGATAGTTAAATAGGGGGTAAATACTAAGATCACGGCTGATAGAGATACGTGCGGAAGGAAAAATAGAATTATGCAGAAATATGAGAATTATGTGTTCAATCATATGCTTGAGATTAAAGATTTAAATCGTTAGATCTGTCCTATTGCGTCAATAGATGGTCAAGTTTCTGTTTCTATTCACATCTCTGACACACACCATTTCGCGTGCTGCCATGGAAACGAATTATGAGGGTTATAATGAGCTTACTCAGTACAGGCGTGGTCCGAGGGGGGGTCGTAGGGGTCATGACCCCCCCCCCCAAAATCATTCAAGTTGTCGAGTCTGAATGATGTACTTGCCTTACTAATTTACTACTTGGTGACCCCCCCCCCCAATCTTGGGTTGCGACCGCGCCTGACTCAGTATGGACATTATGGACACTTTTTGAGTTTTCGCGGTAATAAGTACCTACGGTGAGGGCAAATCTGCGACCCAAATTCATGCCTTAGTTGTCTTTGACATCATTTGACCTTTTAGTCACTTGACCTAAACATAAAAGAATTCAATGACAACCTATAATTTATCCATTCTGTATGAAAGACGTGATAGAGCATTGTCAATTAGTTGTTAAATGTAAACATTCAAAGTAGGTGTGGTCCAATAAGCAAATACTTTATAATTAACTGAACAAGAACAAGCAAGGTCCCTCACGATATGTCTATGGTTACGTCAGAAATCTTGATCATCTGTTTACTTAATGATCAATAAGTTATTGATGTAAGTACTTAATACATGGTGGAGACGACAATACAACGATAAATTAAACTGCGTATATCTAGTGACGTCCCCAGTCTGCATTCGAAAATTCAATCAAATATATCCAATAGTTTAGTCACTATAGCCAGTCAAAGATTGGCAAAACTAGTCTCAAAAAAAAAGTCACAAAGCATCCAGGTCATGCTTGGAGTTTCCCTGCGTGATTGAATCAGAAATTAACAGATCCACAGGAGAACCAAAGTAACCGACATAGCCCGAATTAGACGTAAGTTTGGCAATTGGGCAAACATACATAAGAGGCAGTGGGCAGGGCATATTGCTCGCAGAACGGTTAGCCGATGTATGGCGACCGCGTACCCGAAGGCCTCCCACAAAGTGGACCGGTGACCTTGTGAAGGCCGCAGGAATCCGCTGGATGCGAGGAGCATAGAACCGCCTGCTTAGGGCAGGCTTAGGTTCAGCAGTCAGCAGAACACGTATTTCGGCTGAGATGAAGAAAGGTAAGCCCACATTGTGCCTCTGTATGACTTGGACAGAACGGAATACTTTCTGTTTCATTTTTCTTTCTTTTCTTATATAATTTGGTTTTGTTAATTTTTTATATACCTACTTAATTGGTTTTTTATTATTTTTGATTGTGTTTAGTTTTATAATCTTTCTGTACGAGTCGTAATAAATACTTTTTATTTCTTTCTTTTCTTTCTTTCTTTTCTTTCTTTTCTTTATTTTCTTTTTTCTTTCTTTTCTTTCTTTTCTTTCTTTTCTTTCTTTTCTTTCTTTTCTTTCTTTTCTTTCTTTTCTTTCTTTTCTTTCTTTTCTTTCTTTTCTTTTGTTTCTTTCTTTTCTTTCTAATAGTCCTCCAGACCGTATTTCGGACAGTTAATATGCCAGCCCTTACACCTTTATAGGTGTACACCGAGCCTTATGGCTCGGTGTAACAATGTACTGACTATTAGTATGAACGATGGAGTTACATCTAAGCTAAATTAGGATGTGCCATTTATAAACTAATAATGATAGGGAAAATGAAATAATAGTTGAAGGTTAACATAGCTTCGACCTCGAGTCGATATTGTGTATCGATATTGAAAAACAGTTGAATTTAAATAAGACACAAGAATTGATTGGCAAAGTGGGGGCTAATAATAACTGTCCACCAGACCGTATTTATATATAGTATAATTATAAGACGTGGTGTCCAATCTCAACGGAGACTAGCATTCGGCGCGCGAAATATTATAGTGTAAAAGTGTGTGCTCCTGCGCAGACACAGGTGCACTCTCTTGTCCTTCACTCTCATAATCCGATGGCACGGCACGTAATCCGACACGACCGGAAACAGATCAAGCGCAGGACCAACGGTTTGCGGTGCTTTCTATTTCTTTCTTTCTTTCTTCTTTCTTCTTTCTTCTTTCTTCTTTCTTCTTTCTTCTTTCTTCTTTCTTCTTTCTTCTTTCTTCTTTCTTCTTTCTTCTTTCTTCTTTCTTCTTTCTTCTTTCTTCTTTCTTCTTTCTTCTTTCTTCTTTCTTCTTTCTTCTTTCTTCTTTCTTCTTTCTTCTTTCTTCTTTCTTCTTTCTTCTTTCTTCTTTCTTCTTTCTTCTCTCTTCTTTCTTCTTTCTTCTTTCTTCTTTCTTCTTTCTTCTTTCTTCTTTCTTCTTTCTTCTTTCTTCTTTCTTCTTTCTTTCTTTATTTCTTTCTTCTTTCTATCTTTCTTTCTTTCTTTTATCACACCGCCAGCTTCCAAACTCCGGGCTGTTAAAAATTCCTAATGGAAAAACCCATAAACACTTTGCCCGACCTAGAAATCGAACCGAGGACCCTACGCTCAGCAGTCGCGCTTGCGACCACGAGACTAATGGGGCAGTCCTAATGTGAGAGAGACCAATAGCAATAATGAATTTCCCCTTACTCTTAACACCAAATTAATCGGGTTCTCTTTACATGTAAGGAAAATCTAATTAGCTCCCAGTACTGCTAAATAAGCCAATTGTGACTATTTAACATCGAAAATCCCCAATTTAAATAGGTACTTTAGGGAAATAAAAGAGATAGGCTTTTTTGGAAAACTAAAGCATTTGACGTAACCTAACAAGTACAGACGCAGGTCAAGGTACCCGAAACTGTAAAATTTTCCCAATCAACCTTGAACCTTAATACTTCAACGATAAAGTTGAAAATCTACTAAAGAAATTTGACAGATTGTAGTAGCTTGATGTGCTGGCGTCTGTACCTAATGTACCTATGTAACTCACACTTTCCTCCTTTAAAAGTTTTCCATCAACAGCTCATTCAAATCATGCGAATTGCGCAAGAGCATAATCATTTCATTGAATAACTTCGCACGTTAGGTTAATTGGATAACATTCCAACATAAGTACATAACGTGACCACATTTTTTTTTTGATGACGTCATCCGTCACGCACACTAACATACCGACACACTCGCTAAGAACCAACACCTATGTTTAGATTTGATCATCAATGACCGCAACCACACGTGATCAATCAGGACTCATCAAAACTTATTACAGACTCTATCTACATAGAGGTAAAGATGAAATTCCAATTTGACAATGTATGATGTATGAACAATTGATATTTACAAATGAAAATGTTACGCCAACGTAAATTAGTTCGTAAATATCGCATTTACGTTAAAATACTTAGAAGTAATGTTCTGAGAATTAATATTATTGAGATTAAAACCGCAAATAATTTATTTTGCTGTGACGAGTATAATAATACATAGTGTTGTTTTATTGAAATTGTGTCATTTTCCCGCTAATTACTCGTGGTGTGACTTTGATGACGTCATTGTATGCAAAATAAATGCATGGATAAATACATAGGTATGTATTACCCACTGTGTGATGCACCGTTCATTCAACACTATCAATTTAACCGTATGGTTAT
Source organism: Apamea crenata (assembly GCA_949629185.1). Lineage (NCBI taxonomy): Eukaryota > Metazoa > Arthropoda > Insecta > Lepidoptera > Noctuidae > Apamea > Apamea crenata. The sequence continues at coordinate 6,419,679 of OX451375.1, forward strand.
TATTCATAGGTTAACCATTTTATTTACCTAAAACTAGTTAAAATAAATAATTTAATTATGTTAATGATATCAGCCGTTTTTTTCTGTAAAAATCTCTCCGTGGTAACTTAGGTGAACTGATCTGTCAATAGTGTCAATCCTTAGCATTGAATGACAGCTCATTAAAATTATTAAAAAAGGTAAAATTTAAATTGTAATTAATTAAATTGTTAATAAGTTAATTGTATTAATTATTGCAATTTATCTGAAAGCTCATTTTTTCAATAAAAATATATGATAGGCAGACCCTCTATGGGGTTACCGCTGCCCTGAAACAGAAAGGGCTAAGGAAGGAACACGGGTGGGTTTTAGTCAGTAAGAGTCTGACCCTCAATGGTCTGCCTATCTGACCTCCACAACCCAGTTACTGGGGTCACACGATACCCCTTGGTAAGACCGGTGTTAAACTTTTAGCATTTGGCTACCTTTTTTCGGTTCACTCTAATGGAAACCGTTTTTGTCATTCCATTTTGTAAAAGTTATTTGTCTCTTTATCAACTACTGACCAAAATTCTATGACGATACGATCAATGAAAAATAACAACAAATACATTTTTTTGATACTTTCATTTGGGTGTTTTGGTTGTTTTTCTATCTATAATATGTAAGTATTATCAAAAAAAAAATTGTATATTAAGTAGTTTATCAGCCATCTTGTTACCATAACACAAGCATTAGGTTGTTTAGCTTGGGACAAATGGTGCTGTGTGAAATGTCCAGGGATATTATTATTATTTTCTGTAAAGCAGGCACAATGGTTTAAGAATCATGGGGCAACGAAAAATTTAGTCCAGACTCATATCTACAAAATACATTATCATTGCCGTCCTTTCAACAAAACTGGTTCACTTTGTTTGAAGATTGAAGGCACATACATTAACGGTGGGTACGTATGTGAAACGTGCAAATTTAAGCAATGCAACATGGCGAAGTTGTACCCCAGATTTGGACGGCTCATTTGTGTAATATTTACCCCTTTATTCATAAACGTTGCTTAAAGTTAAGCAGTGATTAGCGACTGTTTAACCATACATTTTTGACGTTTAAACGTTACTTAACTTTAGTCATCGTTTATGAATAAACCCCTTTATGTTACGTTTCACCAATCTGTACCCAGCATATGGCGATCCCGACATTATCGTTTTTAATCACTCTAAAGTTTGACAAGATTCAATTCAAAAGTGAACTGTGTAGGTAAGTTGCGTAGGGACATTAGAAAACCAGCGTCAGACAGCATCTGTCTGGCATTAATGCTGAAATAAACCTTTTTGGCGCATTCGTGAGGCACTATTGTGGTTTGAAACAATATTTTTATTTTGTTAATTTTGTATTTTGTGTTTCACGAACTGTGTCCAAATAATTTTTCTTTTAATTCCTTACTTACAAATCCCAACATTCATTAAACAATCTACCAATATTAGCGAGAAACGCTTAACAGAATCCACAATCATCCATCTTGGTCTCGGGACACAGTTTTCAATTAGCAAAGTGTTAATGTAAGCTTTAGACGCCATGTTGTTTCTGTCAAACAATGCAAACTGACTTTACATGAGTGAAGTAAGGAGCTAAGAGTCGGAGATAATATTAATTGTTTGCTGAACCCTTTCGTCATGATTTGTCGAAGTTTGAATCTTTTGGCATTATTGTAAGTCAATGTGACAAACAGTTGTTGAAATCTTCCGTGCAGAAGAGGAGAGAATAATGTTTTTTTGATCCTATAAACTTAAACACTGAATGAAATCTAGATTTCTTCTAATCTAACTTATTCACAAGGCCCTGCTGAAACTTTTGCTTTCATTTAGTTTTTTTTTTCTGTTACTGAAATCAAGAAATTTTTCAAATTTTAATTTTGGAATACATTATCTGCTGAAGCCGTAAGTAAGCAGACGATTTCATTCGACCTTTTTTCAGGCAAAAACGCCAGAACTATCTTCTATAAGGCTGATTTTTCAATCGACAGATAATTTTATTCGTGGAATAAAATTGACGTCTGACAGTTTTTGTAAGAAATAACAGTCAAAATTTCAAAATTATTCCTCGAATAAAGTTATCAGATGATTGAAAGATCAGCCCTTAAAAGTATAAGGAACTCTAGAACACACCTGCATGCGAATAGAACTCACATCTGTTTATGCTCTACCGGGAAATGATCTGCCAAGTTCCCACACATCATCATTAGGTACCCAATCTTATCAAAACTGCGAACATACCACTACTGAGTGTAAAGGACCCGTAGAAAAACCTTTTTCTATTTTATCCAGTGTCAAACTCCTTGTCGCTCATGGACATAAATTGTGCCTGATGATCCGCGGCCAAGAACTCGAGAATCTTCATAAAGAAACCATCAGAAATGGTTCAACAGGTGACGTATCCAGAATGAAATGCATAAACGACGCGGTAGTCCAGTTCAAAAACACAAAAAAAAAGAAAAAGGACCCCATTCGATATTCAAAGTTCATTAATACAGCGTCAACAAAGGCCGCTAATGCTCGGCACACGTCCACAGACGGCAGCTAAAAAAGAAATTATTCTTAATTCAAAATAAATATCCCGCTTTCGATTACGAAAAAGGAACGTCCATCGTCAGTCACAATGGGATCGGCTTCACGAGAGGCCGTCTCGGACAGTCATTTAAAATATATTGAGCCGAGCGACAAAGGAGCGATTGTCCTGGCGGCTATAAACCCGACGTTTTTCTACGGTGAATTAGTTGAGATTATGTTCGAATAGGGACTAATAAATCTTAGGTAGAGGCAAAGCTTGAGTGTCCATTGATTTCTTCAGAGTAGGCGTGATTGTAGATGGTAATCTTCATAAATTTTACGAGGGAAATCGATAAGTCAAAAGGTAAAAGAAAGGTGTTTTGTATGGGACACGTTCGTTTCATTTGGCTAACAATCAGCCGTTTGTGCGGCGGTTGTAGCAATTATGAGTTATAGCCTGTGCCTAATAGAAATTATTGTTCCCATTCTGTGGTAGGAGATAGTTTCTGCACACGTATAGGACGGTGTTATGGTTCAAGTTAACGGTAAATCAAAATGAGCAAATGTTTTGATGGCCGTCGCGCGTCGTTCCGAAATTATAGACGTTTTAGTATTTCGCAAGCTGGGGTTAATGAATTTGTAAACAAAGTAATTTAATGTTTGAGGTAGGTATTATACAGAGTTATTTTAAATTGGCTAGCTAAACTGCGCAGATGCGATGAGCACTTATCGATATCAAAACACGATAAAATGAAAAATATGTTTTTGAGGTTTTTTTTGTTTGGGAGGTCAACGACCGCTGTTACGGGCTTTTAACTTCTTTGACAGTACATTTACGAGAAGTCAGATGCCCAAATTCTGACAACCAGTCTTACCGAGGGGTATCGTGTTACCCAGTAACTGGGTTGCGGAATACGATAGGTGGTCGCTGCATGTAAAATACCGGTAAAATAATTAAGTATACCTATAATCCATGCAATGCAGTTTTTTTATAAGAATAAAAGTATCCAAAGCACACCTATTTTGCTTCAATTAAATAATGGATTAATCATGTAAACCCTTTCCTAGAGACCCATAAACTAATAGATAAACACTTTCTTCAAATAGAGTTGCGAATAAAATACTCTGACTAAGGGCTTATTAGTTGATTCGCGCGAATTTACTCGCACGAATCGTGCGAATCGTCACTTTTAAAAAATATTAGATATATTTCTATAGGCGACTCGCACGAACTTGATTTATTTGAGCGCGAGTCAACAACTCCAGAAATTGGCACATTTTAAATTTTATGCAATGAAGTTAGGAAAATAGTACACGTTTTATAATATTTATTTATCACTTCCATGAGCTAGTGTCCTTTCTTCTAAACTTTCTTACATACAATTCAAAATATGCCAATTGCCTAATACATACATATTTCCAGAGTTGTCGACTCGCCCACAAATAAATTAACTTCGTGCAAGTCGCCTATAGAAAAAATAATATTATTAAAGTGACGACTCGCAAGTTTCGGGCGCGTAAATTCGTGCGAATCGACAAATAAGCCAAACTAAGCTACATATCTCTATTCTTATCAAATCTCGCATTCACAATAATTACTATACATATCTTCAATTGTTTTTTTTCTATTCGATACAGGACCACCGCCGCGCCGATTGTCGAGTTTAGGGCGATGGGAAGGCAATCCTGGTGATTAGCATAAGTGTTGCGTCGGGGACAACAAATGTGCTTATCGCCGTCCCCGAGATTGCTCTGAACACCAACCTTAATTGCTCATCAATATTCGACCTAATAAGTTGGTATGGATGTCAGAAAGTACGAGACTAAATTGTCTGGCAAAGTTAAACCTTACTTTGGGTATCAGAGTTCAAAATACGCTAGTTTTAATTATTGTTCTTCTGATAACATAATTTGTAGTGCAATATTACCTACTAGTGTTATTGCACACCGTAAGCTCAATATTTTTTTTATTTTAAAGAATGGAAAAAAAAACATTTGTTCGTGACAAAGGAACTATACAAAGGTTAACGTAGAAAGTGCTAGAAAGTAACAAATAAGTGAATAATAAGGAAAATATTTATTTTAACCAAGCCACTAGGTTGTACAACACTAACCAAGTAACCTAACTTATGAAAAAAACTGACGTAACTATTATACCTATAATTGTACCTTTAATTGTATTGTATGTAATTAAAAACAAGGAAAATATTCAGTCTTATAACTTTAGGTGCCAATTGCTGAAAAAGTATCTAGGATCTAAAGAGCCGATTCGGAAGGAATGAAATCCAAAAATATAGATGTATTTAGATGTAGACACGTATTTCAGATGAGTACACCCAATTTTGAAAACAGTATCTTATATAACGCCCTTGAAATTGCAATGCCTTGAAATTGAAATGCCCTTGAAAATGTTTTTTTTACTATTGGAATGCCTTGAAATTGAAATGCCCTTGAAAATGTTTTTTTTACTATTGGAATGCCTTGAAATTGAAATGCCCTTGAAAATGTTTTTTTTACTAGTAACAAACAACATAGCAAAAGTCACATAAATTAAAGTAAGTTTTGGTTAATTATATCAGATAATCCAATATTATTTCAGCACCTTAATTGCGTAACACACTATCAATCAGAATCAGAATCATTTTGAAGGATATTGCTAATCCATTGCTTCATATGTTCGAAAAATGTGTCCGCTCGACAACGTAAATAACGCAATGAATGTTGTTGAACTGTCAGAACGAAAGACATTTCTACTGTAAATGTATTACGCAATTACCCCGCGGGTTTAGAATCCAATAGTTGTTAACAGAAGATAAGGAAAAAACAGACTTATCTGCTCGAGACATTTTTTGTTGAAAAGAGAAATCAAGCATTAATTCCAGCACTCGAGTCCAATCATTTGCGTCCACAGCATGTATGAAACATAATCATTCAAGGTCAAACCACAAAAATGAGGGAAAAAGAACAAATAATAATTATTAATTTCAGAGAAAAATGAAACAAAACTAACTAACAGCTCATAAACTTAATTAAACCATGTTCCATATTGATATCACATAATTATAGGTAGTGATTAAGTACGCTTTCCTTATTATTGCCATAATTATAATTTGTACAATTATTTCAACATGATGTACCTATAGGTACATAATACTTTAACACACCTAAATGATTACATTATTATTTATTAAGACAAAGGTCACTGCGGTTTTAATAACGTTGACGTTCATCACGTAGGTCATCAATTCATCATATTTAGGTAATAATTATGTTTACACATAGCGTTAAACAGGATCAGGAACCGCCCCGTTGGTCTCGTGGTCTGCTGAGCGTGGGGTCCTGGGTTCGATTCCCGGGCCAGGCAAAGTGTTAGTGAAGTTTTGCCATTAGGAATTTCTTAGTAGTTAGTAAGAAATTCAGCAGCAGAATTCCGGGTAGTTGCCCGGAATTTGGAAGTCGGCGGTGTGATACCCCCGTGCCTCGGAAAGCATGTTAAGCCGTTGGTCCTGCGCCTGATCTCTCTCCGGTCGTGTCGGATTGCCGTCCCATTGGACTATGAGAGTAAGGGAAGAGAGAGTGCACCTGTGTCTGCGCACACACTTGTGCACTATAATACCTATCTCCCGCCCCGAAGGCTGGTCTCCGTTGAGATTGGCCGCCGTGGCCGAAATACAGTCTGGATGACGGTATACAGGATTAAATTAAATTACCCCACAAAAATATCGTCAAATCAATTAATTTCTCTTTTGTTTTATCTTGTGTTGTTATTGATACCCATCACGTCTGCAGAGTTTCGCAAGCTAATTTAATGTGACCTTGTATAGGTAGAAACTTTTTCTTCTGAGTTCAAGAAGCATTTTTCCTAAAAATCCCAATATTCAAAATAAACTCCCTTTAAACCTTCAATCTTCTCTCCTCTTCCAAATCTCTATCTTCTTCTATTTATGGTTTCTTTATTTTACTTCTCTTTCTCCCTCGGTTTTATAACAATGAAGATAGAGTGAGAGGGAGAGCCTGATGACTGAAAAGGTTGGACTTTGACATTTAATTCATATCGCCATTTTATGTAATATTTTCGTGTGTAACTGTACTTCGCTATATTAGCTTAATTAGTACATAACAATATAAATTAGTATTTGATTAACGATTGACGTCATCAACAGAGGACATTGTTTATACTCGTAATAACGGTCTTTAATTTACACTAATTAGCACTCGTGTTAACATTGACAGTTGGGTTTTTCAGGATTTCTGACTATTTGCCAAAAAATGTGTATTGTATTGGAATCTGGCAACACTCATTTCCTGTCACAAATTAATGTAGGTAAAATTTATGGAGAACAGTGTTGGCCTAGTGGTAATGGCCGCGACTTACGTGTTGTAGGTCGTAGGTTCGAACCTAAGCAGGCACATTACTTTGAGTAAATTATTTCATCACCACTGCTCTCAAAACGGTGGAAGAAAACATCGTGAGTAAAAGGTACTAGGACCAAAAAAAAATCGAAGACCAGTAACATCTACTAATTCGCACTGGGCCCACGTGGTTTATTACGGCCCACTGTGACAGGACTCACAGAGAGGAGGCCTGTGTCCCAGCAGTGGGAACATTATAGGCTGATTGTGATGAAAATGTATGGTAATAATTATAATTACTGTTCTTCAAAAATCGCGAGAAAAAATAGGTTACCAACTTACATAAACCCGTTAGTTTTAAAAATTATTCCTACGCGGAAAACGCCAATCTATAAAATGCCCACAAAAACAGGAAAAACATACAAAAAAATCTCAACTAATTCAAGGCAGTACTTTCGCGTAGCCATACCGGGTACCGTACTCCGTTCCCTTAATGAAGATGTAGGCAGAACGGCGCATGTTCGCTAACGAGTGCCTCACACATCTGCCTGTACCCTGCCTTATAACTCTTCACAGAGTAAGAAAGAACAGAAGGTCAACTAAACCATTGTTACTCGTGATACTTAATGGTTATCCGCATCCGATCAGGTTAAGCTACGCTTGCCGCGGTTGGTCCGTGGATGGGTGTCCCCTCCGTGCCTCGGAAAGCATGTTAAATCGCAGTAGTTACGGGTCATCAGAAGCCCGAAAGTCTAACAACCAGGCTTACTAAGATGATAATGATGTTGTGAACTGCATTAATTTGTTAAATAGCATGGGTCAAGGGAAGATTCTCATAGATTGTTCCTCAGTCCTAGAGTAAACCTACTGACCTATCTATCGAGTGTCCACACAAAGTTACCTCCATTACTTACCCCGTTACACCTGACGACAAAGTACGACAAACACAAGCAACCAAAACAAACTATCACAGTTCCATTGCTGGTCTTATAGCGAGCTATTAACAATGACAGCGTACTAAACAGTCAATGGATAAGAAATTAATCGATGACTTCGAGAGAGTGCACGATTGTCTATGGTATGTAAGGACGTTTTACACTACAGACTTCTTCAGAGTTAATTAAGAGAATTTCATGTAATTAGACATAGGTTTTTACGTTGTAATGAGTACTGATAGAGGTTCTATGTAAATTTATCGTTGCTTCGACGCAATCTATGTGTTTTTTTATAACATTTAACGATTAAAAAAACTGGGATTTGTACAGGAAAAAAAGTGTAATTTTTTTTTCAAATGTGTTGCTACCTACTGTAGAAAATGTTGCTATGTTTTTATTGTTAGCTAACTTAGGGGTGATTTTTCCAACGCCAGATAATTTTATACGAGGTAGATATAATTTTGATTTTTTGACAGTTCTTCCGTACAAAATCTGTCAGACGTCAATTTTATTCCACAAGTAAAAATGATCTCTCGATTGAAATATCAGCCCTTATTAGTTGGCTTAGGATATTTAATTAAACTAACAAAAATCAGTCAATGTAGTCACATGTAATACCAAAATTGGCAAACAGTTGGATTTTCCGATTTTCGGAATTCCGACTCGAAACGGATAACTTTCAAAGGTATTCTACATCCAGGAAAGAGCCGGAATTTACCACGATAAGAGATGATAAACCTTGTTGAGAGAATGGTGGCCGAGAGTAATGTTAGACACTGGGATAACACTGCTCTCGCAGATTGCCGCCGTTACCCAGTGGTAACGGTTCCGACTTACGAGTTGTAGGTCGTGGGTTCGAACCCTGACAGGCGCTTTACTTTGTGTAATTTATTTCATCACCACTGTTCTCAAAACGGTAATGGAAAACATCGCGAGGAAACCGGCATTTCGACAAGACATGTGACATCTACCAGCGCGCACTAGGCCCGCGTGGTGGATTACGGCCCACTCCCTCTCACAGAGAGAAGGTCTTTGGCCCAGCAAGAAAGAAGAAGATTTTCTGAAAAGAACGGAAGTTTCCTCACGATGTTTTCCTCAAAACATCGTGAGAAACATCGGAAACGTCGGAAAACATCGTGAGGAAACTGCAGTGGTGATGAAATTATTTACACAAAGTAAAGCACCTGTCCGGATTCGAACCCACGACCTACAAGTCGTAATTCGGGGCTGTTACCACGGCGCCACCACAGCGCAATCAGAATATCACTTGGAAGAAACCATACCTAGTCTACCAGTCCACAGGTGCACAATAACTCATTAGACCATCATTTGTTTCTTTTACAAACTCAACATTCTATACACGCAAAGATCATACCATAATCAGCGTAAAAGAGTTTGTTTATACTCGAGTAAATCAATCGATTGAGCTCGGTCGGCGGCGCGCAATAAATCGAGTCGAATCGATGCGGTGTGGTCTCGATAATCGTTAGTTAAGCATTGTCAAGTTAGGAGGCTTTTAGGGTACCGTGAGTGTTGAAGGATCTTTTTATGATGTTGATTTGTTTGGTAGAGGATAATGTCGTGGGAAAACCAGTGCTTAATTACATTTATACGTGGTGGGCCTGCCTGGCAATATATTTGTGTAAATATTTCACAAAAGGAGAGGAGAGGTTATTACCTATTGCTTTTTTTCATAGTTCAGAATATTGGTAAAAAACCAATCATGTTACGGGCAAGAAACCACATAATATCAGAAATAGACTTTTTAAGAAAATACGTAGGTAATTGCTGAATCAACATATTAAAAAATCAAGTGGCTTTTCACGTCTGTTTGTGTGACCACTCAGTTCTTCAAAACTACACAATTAATTTTCTTGCGGTTTTCACCATCATTTAGAGTATTTATTTCGGGAGGTTTATGTCTCGATTTATGTCTAGACTAAAAAACTGTGCGTTGAAGGAACGAGTCGCTTGAACAAATAATTGTGTGAAATGTGACTAGCTCAACCACGTGACATCTTTTGTCACGTGGTTGAGCTAGACGTTTCATTTTTATTTTTAACATTTAACAATAAATCATTGTCTATTTAGATACCGGTTAGTCACCTGTAACAAGCGCGTAGCCATGACATTACCACCTATTATTATAGTTATTAGAAGCATCTATACATATTGTAAACTAAATTCGCTTTTCGTGTCTGTCTGTGTGACCGCGTTCTTCTTCTAAACTACGCAACAGATTTCATCATCATTTGGAGAATTTATCCCGCAAGGTGTACGTGTATAATACATTGGTATTAACCTTACATTATATAATAAAGAAACGGCCTAGGAAAAGGTGGCGCGACGACCTAGACGCGTACCTCAAGGGTTGGATCGAGGTGGCTCTAGAAAAACATTTAATAATAATAATAATAATAATATCCCTGGACATTTCACACAGCACCATTTGTCCCAAGCTAAGCAACCTAATGCTTGTGTTATGGTAACAAGATGGCTGATAAACTACTTATATACATTTTTTTTTTTTTTTTTGTAAATACATACATATTATAGATAGAAAAACACCCAGACTCGGAACAAATACATGTAGGTCATACAAATATTTGTTTCGTGCGGGAATCGAACCCGCGACACGCAGCGCTGCAGTCAATCGCTTAACCACTGCGCCAACCGTGCCGTCAAATCAATTTGGGGAAGGCCTTTGCTCAGCAGTGGGATAGTGTTAGCTAAGTAAAAACAATAATAATAAAAAAATCTCGATGTCGTCAAGTCGTAAAAATCGAGCGAAGCAGTCGGTCGCTTATACATATCGTCAATGAAGTTCTAACAGTACGGAAGTCAAAAATGGCTACTTTACAGGAGAGTGAAAAAACTGTATGAAATGAATGTACATAACTTACGCTTAAGGCCATATTGTGTTTAATTATTTAAACAAATGAACTCTGTGATGATTTGATCCCAACATGTTTTGATTGGTTGATACGATGCACGCCATTAAGATTGACATTGCAATCTCAAAATACTCATAAAATGACTTACGCACTGTTAGAACTTCAATGACGCGACGATATTTCAAGTCCTTGTAACTAAACAATCTAAGGATAAAATAATAAATTACCATGTACGGAACCACGTGTTCAAACACATGCACTTCACAGGTGTTTTTTATCGACAAACAGATGAAAATAATATGTTAAAATTAAAAAGATTCATTAATCGTGTTTACTCTAACGAAGCGATGATTAGATGCTTATTGAAATGTTAGAAATAATTTATTTATAATGATGGGGCTAAAGACCCACACGGTGAGAGATGAAACGTCTTGTTTTTGGTGAAGACCTTAGTTTTTAAGATTGATAGGCCAAAACAAACAGGTAACAAATTAAGGTAGGTAAAGATAATAAACCTTTTTGTAAGTATCAATAGGTTGAAAGTTTGAAACAACTAATGCAAGTGAAGACTTTTCTTATCCTAGGCAAAAGCGAGGCCCGATCGACAGTCAAAGCAGCATCACTTAGGTGCAGTCGCCAGCAGGTCAAGCTTCAAATCAACCTTGAACCTTAATACTTTAGCGATAAAGTTAAAAATCTATTAAATTAATTTGACAGATTAGCTAGCTTGGTGTGCTGGCTGTAATAGTCTAAATAGAAGGATCAGCGGATATTGTAAAATATGGACTAATACTTTGACACCGGAAATCCATGAATTTGCAAGTAAACCAGAAGACCAATTCCCGTAATCAAAAACGTTCAAATCTAGTAGCAATCTCATCTCAGAGACAATCAACGTAAAAAAAAAACAAAAATGTAGGGAAATTAGAGGTATTTTTGACAGACTGAGATGCAGACTGTGAACGTTCTTAAAATTATGAGAATTGCCTCTCAGAAGAAATGCTACACGTCACGTTTTAAAAAACGAACATGCCAATTGAATCAAGGTGACCAAAGCCAACAATTTTAACTTTTTAATGATTAACAACTACAATCGCATTGCCAATGGTCACGGTACCATACAGCCTCATTAACTGCCCATTAATCTCGGGAATCACTTAACGAGGCTCAAGGATTAGCTTCCTTTGCCAAAAATGTAATAAAAAAAAAGTATTTGGGTCGTTAGCGGAACGCGGCAACCCTTTTGTGGGCGAAAATTAAATATTATGAGGCACGGTCTGAGTGTAAGCGAGGGCGAATAAGGGGAACTTGTTCCTGGGATGCCTGTTTTGAGAACAGTTTAAGACGTATTGAGTGAGAGAATTTGGGTCATCTGAGCCACAGACGTAGGTAGTGTCTTGGGGTAGAGGCTGCGAATAAGCAAAAGTATTAGGGGTCCTTGCAAGGATGGATGGGCGATCTGCCGGTCTATTCTGTAAAAACCTCACAGGTGAAGTGAGCTGTCATTCCACCTGATGCTAGGAATTGACACTCACTTCACCCTAGTTTTCACGGTGACATTTTTACAGAATTGCAGAAAACGGACTCTGGAGTTTCATGGCAGAACTAGGAAAAGATTCGAGAAGAAAATTGATGAGTTTCAAGAGGGCAATATGATGCTATGATGCGAAATTCGGAGTATGGCGGAACGTGGAGAGGTATGACGCACTTCTCGAGGACTTAGTCTAGGGATGATATTCATAATTTGCTCAATTATTTAGGTAAAACTATTCGAAAATTTATTTGGAGAGCAATGGCAAGGGCAATGTTGGGAGCAATTTTACAAAAGTCACAAGGTAGCCTAACCCCGCTATCAGTAGCACAAACCCCACAAGTCATAAATATCGCTGAACACGTTAAATATTGAGGCAGTGTCGGCCGATCCGACCAACTAACCCTTTGTCGCGTTCGCCTTGTGAATGGGTGAAAAATGATCCAACAGCCCTACAGCAAATATTAATAAGAAGTCCTATTCATAGCTCGCTCGATATAAAGTTTACGTTTCAACGACAATTTGTTATCTGGCAACACTGTCAATTTAGGATTAATAGGGTTGCTGTGAATTTCACTTAAATGGTCGCCTTTGTGGGTTTTGTTACCGTTTTATTTTGTGGGGGTAATCCTAACGGGGTCGGGCTGGTCCACAACTTCAAGGTCTGCTGGACTGCAATAGGCTGAGTTGATTGAATCCTAACTTACTCCTTAGGTTTTAAAGTTTTCGTAATTTTTCTGAAAACTTTAACCGTATTATTACAAAACGAAACCTAACTTTAGTTCTAGCCTAAACTATTGAGCCAGTATTTGTATTTCGAACTTTATTTCCAACAATTTTTTTTTTCCAACTAAGCGTCAGTTTTGTATTAACAACTGCATATCTATAACAGTTGGGTTCTTAATTCAATAACATGGGTCAGTGGTTTAAACCTGATCGAAAGAAAAACCTTGTTTTGTAATAAGGGGGTGAGTGTTTATTCTGTAAAAGATTGTTGTAGATTATTTTGAAGAGAGTTAAAGTGGCATCTACACATACTCGTATTATAAATTGAAGTCGCTTATTGTGTCCGTCTGTGTGACTGCGTTGTTCTTCTGAACTACGCAACGGATTTTGATGCAGTTTTCACCATAATTTAGAGAATTTATTCCAGAAGATTTATGATTTAACTCATTAATATTAAACTAACATACCTATAAGTAATAAAGAATTATCAATGTTTTGTCAAGTCCTAAAAACCGTGTGAACAAGGGCGGGATACTAGTAACAACTAAAGCTCATCATCAGCCTACAGCAGTCCACTGCAGGACATAGGCCATTCAACTCGATTTTCGGCAACACTCATCCAGCTGCTACCAGCCATCCTGCGTAGATCGTCGCTCCACCGTAAGTAGTATATAACAACAAAAACTCACGACAGGTTTCCTAAAACTACAAAAATAAACTGCTATTATCATCATCATCTGCCTAGCCTTTTCCCAACTATGTTGGGGTCGGCTTCCAGTCTAACCGGATGCAGCTGAATACCAGTATTTTACATGAAGCGACTGCCTATCTGACCTCCACAACCCAGTTACTGGGTAATACGATACCCCTTGGTAAGACTGGTTGTCAGAAAAAAAAACTCAAAAATAAACTGCTATTATATTTTTCCTAAATAATAACTATTTTATATATTATATATTTCTGTTTTAAAACAATAAATAAGGTAAATTCTTCTACCTACATCCGTCACCTTGTATTTATTATCAATATTTATTACTGAATTAGGTACCTAGCAATAACATAATTGTAACAAAACATTTTTAGTTATTTGTAACATTGTGTATTGTTGGATCGATAATATTATTTTATTATCTTTGCAATATACAATGGTAATCTAATATGTTTTTTCCTTTTGTTGAGCTCACGTGGAGGTTATCTAATATTAAAATTAATAGTATGCATGTATTACAGGTGATCTGGGAAATTCCGTACAATGCACGTGAGTAGAACTGTAAATAAACACACGATAACTGATAAATGCTGGAAACGGTCCACTCAAGTCTGCGGGGTGATTGCGTAACAAACTACCAAAAACGACAGACAAAAACACAAAACAAATGACATGACAGTTGAACAACCTTATTGGTTTGTTTATTAGGGGTTTTATTTTCAACATGACCAGCATTGTCATAGTGAAAGCTTCCAGCGGGGTATTTGCGTAACACTCTATCAGAGCCATGGGTCTAATTTTGACAGTTCAACAACATTCATTGCTTTTATACTACGTTGTTGAGCATACCAATTTTTCGAAAATATGAAGTAATGGATTTGCAATATCCTTCAAAATGATTCAGATTGTGTGTTACGCAGTATGGTACTTGCCTCAGAAGACCATCTCAGACATTCCCTGCATGGTCTTCATATCGCCTGACCAAGATTATGACTTTGAAAGAGACTGTGACCTCTAGAGTTAGTTTCGGTTTTTCTCCTCAGACTAACTAGATAAAACTAGATGAGTTCGGAGTTTCCTGACTGACTTCAGTTAGGAAACTCCAAACTCATCTAGTTTTAAAACATTAAGCTACTATAATCTGTCAAATTTCTTTAATAGATTTTCAACTTTATCGCTAAAGCATTAAGGTTCAAGGTTGATTGCGAAAATTTGACAGTTTCGGGTAGCTTGGCCTGCTGGCGTCTGTACGCAAGGACGAAAAATATCGCAACGGGATTTTATTGCGCACTGGATTTTCGACTCTAGGTGTCGACCCGAGCATTGAGAATCCAACAGAGCGCATCAAAAAACACACTGTTGGATTTTCAACTCTCGGCTCAACACCGAGGGTTGAAAATCTAATGCGCGATAATATCCTGCCGCGGGGAAAAAAATGCGTGCGTTTTTTGAACCAATTTAGAGAAATAAATATCATTTAACATCTAGGTATTTATTTTAATAAGGTATTCCTAATCATGTACTTTAATACCGGTTATCCTTAATAACAATCTGCCTAGCCTTTTCCCAACTGTGTTGGGGTCGGCTTCCAGTCTAACCCGATGCAGCTGAGTACCAGTATTTTACATGGAGTGACTGCCTATCGGACATCCACAACCCAGTTACTGGATAATACGATACCCCTTGGTAAGACTGATGGTTGTCAGACTTTGGGGCTTCAGACGAGCCGTAACGAATTTCAAAGATCCACAAATGCCAGCCAGGACTAACGGCTTAACGTGCTTTCCGAGGCACGGAGGGGTCTTGGTATGTAAAGATGGTCACCCATCCACGGACCAACCGCGGCAAGCGTAGCTTAACCTGTTCGAACGACCCGTGCGGCTGTTATTACTTAGCCACAAGCCCCTCTATCGGTTATCCTTAATATATCGTACTGTAGTTTAAATAACCCATCACGTGCCCACAAGTTATTATTTAAAACATTATATTTATATACAGTTTCACGATTGACTCACGTGCAATTTTCGGAATTTCCCAGATCACCTACTTACTCGAACTAATATAGATCTTTTAATCACGAGATGAACTTGAAACAATTCGCTAGGTACCTAGGTAGGCACCTCTATTGTTTTTTTTTATCATAGAACAGGCAAATGGGAAGTGTCCTAGGTTCTTACGTAGGTTTAGTTGATATCTCCCGAAACGCCTACCTGCAACTTAATTGCGTAACACACTATCAATCACAATTTGAATCATGTTGAAGGATATTGCTAATCCATTGCTTCATATGTTCGAAAAATGTGTCTGCTCAACAACGTAAATAACGCAATGAATGTTGTTGAACTGTCAAAATGAAAACCATTGCTATTAAAAGTGTGCTACGCAATTACCCCACTGGTCTATTCTGTAAAATCTCACCGTGAAAACTAAGGTGAAGTGAGGTTGAAGGTCCGCCATAGCACAGCATCATGCTGAGTGAAAGCCTTGTCGCAGTCATGACGTGCAACTGCCGACTATTTTTGTTTTGTGCTCGTGATTATAGATCTACTAGCTGCCCCCCGCGGTTTCACCCGTGTAAGTTTCAATCCCGTGGGAATATCGGGATAAAAAGTATCCTATATGTTAATCCTGGATAAAAGCCATCTGTGTGCCAAATTTCATCCAAATCCGGTCCGGTAGGTTTTTGCGTGAAAGAGTAACAAACATACATCCATCCATCGAAACAATCACGTTTATAATAGACAAATAAACCTATTTTTCATTATTTTCTTTTCATTTAAGTAACTACAAAGAGAAGGCTTGCATTTGACTCCTAAAATTAACCCAAACCCTTCATACATCAAACAATTACCTTTTAAAGGGCTTCTAAAGACCTTTTCCCGCCAACATCGCCGCCCGCGCATTGATTGCAGGTAGCATGCGCACGCGCACGCGATGGCCACGCTACGGTTCGTTATTGGATTTGCGCGTCGGTTACCAAGTTTGAGTTATTGCCTACCTCCTGGTTATATTCGGTTGCTTTCGATAATTGGTTGTTGGCATGCGGCGGTAAGGAGTACAAAGATGAAATATTATGCGGAAGGGTAAATAGAATTTAAGGGGAAAGTATATACAGGGTGGCAGGGACATCGACGCGCAAACTGTAACTATGGATTTATTTTAAAATTTCGTCGCTATGGGGTCTAAACTCATGTGCTGAACATGAGTTTAGACCCCATAGCGACGAAATTTTTCGTCGGTTATTAAAAAAAAAATGCTGTTCTATGCGTTTTGACCGCGTAGGTATTGCACTTTTCTATGAAACAGTAGATTTTGTTTTTGACAACCGATGAAAAATTTCGACGCTATGGGGTCTAAACTCGTGTGCTGAATTCATTGTTACAGTTTGCGCATCGATGTCCCTGCCACCCTGTAGAAGTAGCCATAATACTACATCTACTTTGAGTCTATATCTAATCTTGTCTTACCTTAAAAACGTTGTCTACAGCTGATTTAATCTGTAAACAACTCTCCGTGAACACATAGGTTATAAGGGAGCTCGAAGTCAATTAAAGAAATAAAAAAAAAGAAAGAAACATTGTCTATTCTGCACAAACAAAACGCAGATTACAAATAAAAAAAGACATAAAATATACACATACAACGTAATCAAAAGCCTCGTACTCAAACATACAAAACGTTGACAATTTTGTCAATACAGTCTGTGCGCGTAAGCTAAGTCTGCGCGCGTGTTTGAACTTCAAGAATATATCCCTGCCAGCACTTGTTATCACATTCGGCATAATGATGGCGAAAACACGGAACACAGCACACTTGACACTTAATATCAACGTCGAGATGGCGGCAAACGATTATTTGCGACAGCGCGCAGACTTGAGTAGTTTTCGCGGACTCTAGTGTCAATCCCTAGCATCAGGTGGAATTACAGCTCGCTTTAAGCTCACATCGCCTAAGCTTTCACGGTGATTTTTTTTACAGAATTGACCGGCTTAAGACGTTGAACCGTAAAAAAAAAAATATGGTTAAGCAGACGTTAATCAGTACTTAACCTTGAGCAACATTTATAAGTAAAAGGGTAACTGCCGGAAAACTGTAAAAAAAAATGCGTTTCCGTTTTTTTTTTAAGGTTGCCCCACACTAGGAATTTCTCCTGTATCGTAGGTGCGTTTTCAAACATTTAAACGCAGCGCAGCAGTCAATCGCTTAACCACTGCGCCAACCGTGCCGTCTGATTAAAAGAGTACTTTTAATACTCATTGTCTATATCTCCGAAGCAGGCCTAAGAAACACTGGCGTGACGATTTGGACTCGTTCCTAACCGATTGGATGGAGAAGGCACAGCATAAGGAAAGGTGGAAGAATGTAGCGGTATCTACAACGCCACATGCGAACAACGCGTCATACTGACGTCACGCAAATCCTGCATCTTGGAAGCAGAATTTACCACGCAATCAGCATACATACAAACTTCCCGACATCAGTCGTTGGGCAATTGCCCGCCAGACACAACACCCGTCTGGTCGGAGGATCTCTTCTGGTCGGAGGATCTTTTCAATGGAGGATGAGTGAACTTTACACCCTGTTCCTCATACCTCATATGGAGGAGACCTTTGCCCAGCACTGAGAGAATATAGGTTAACGGAAATCAAATCTATATCTTAACTTTGTTTAATTTTACTAATTTACTTAACAAGTAGGTAGGTACTCCCGAGAATTTCCTGAAAAATTTTTCACCAACTAACTACCTCATTAATAAACGGATATATTGTTAAAATAACAATTCAATATCGCATTCACAAATTACTGCACTTTTTCCTTTACATTATTTTATTAACATTTTTAGAGAAAGTTTACCCTGTTCAATAACAATTTTTTTTTATTGCTCTACCTAGCTGTAATTCTATAGATTTTTTTTTTGTTATCTATTACTGTTGGGCAAAGTCTCTCCCACAGTTTTCCAATTTTCCTTATCTTGTGCCTTCTCCGGGCAATCAGTCAGGAACGAGCTCAAATCGTCACGCCAGCGTTTCTTAAGCCTGCGTCTTTAGGCACCCACTGTGTGACGATATTATTATCATCTGCCTAGCGTTTTCCCAACTATGTTGGGGTTGGCTTCCAGTTTAACCGGATGCTAAATACCAGTATTTTACTTGGAGCGACTGCCTATCTGACCCTGTAATACGCTACCCCTTGGTAAGACTGGTTGTCAAACTTTCGGGCTTCTGACGAACCGTAACGACTGTCAAAGATGAATGAAGAATGACAGCCGGAACCAACGGCTTTACGTGCTTTCCGAGGCTCGGAGGGGTCTAGTTATGTACAGATGGTCACCCATCCACAGACGATCTGTGGTAAGCGCGACCCGTGCGGCAGTTATTACTTAGTCAAAAGCTCCTCTGTGTGACGATATTATTATTAAAAATAAATTAAATACAAATAATATACCAAAACAAATGATGTTATTTAGTATCAATACTAAAAATATAATAAACGGAAATACACAGTGTTCGGTAAAACACGGTTTTTAATGAGTATTTATTATGTTTGTGCCGAGGTATAAATAAATGCGTACATTCCCATGCATATCGGTACCGTTTGCACAACGTGGTCGCCTAATTATATAGCTACCTACAACGAAACAGGGAAAGAGGGGCCCGTGGCTAAATAATAACAGCCGATCGATCGATCAGGTTAAGCTACGCTTGCCGCGGTTGGTCTGTGGATGCGTGACCATCTTTAAATACCGAGACCCCTACGTGCCTCGGAAAGCACATTAAAACGTTGGTCCCGGCTGTCATTCGTGGATCTTTGACAGTCGTTACGGGTCGTCAGAGCCCGAAAGTCTGACAACCAGTCTTACCAAGGGGTATCGTATTATCCAGTAACTGAGTAACTGGGTTGTGGAGGTCAGATAGGCAGTCGCTCCATGTAAAATACTGAATATTCAGCTGCATCCGATTAGACTGGAAGCAGACCCCAAAATAGTTGGGTAAATGCTAGGGAGATGAGATGATCGAAACAGGGATATTGGGATGATGCATTGATCGAAACAGGGATATTGGTATGATGCATTGATCGAAACAGGGATATTGGTATGATGCATTGATCGAAACAGGGATATTGGGATGATGCATTGATCGAAACAGGGATATTGGGATGATGCATTGATCGAAACAGGGATATTGGGATGATGCATTGATCGAAACAGGGATATTGGGATGATGCATTGATCGAAACAGGGATATTGGGATGATGTATATGTATAGGGCTACCAGAGTGCCTAGGCAGGGACATTCTATCAGCGATAACAAAGAAAAGTAAAAAAAATATGAGACTGATCCAGACCGTACGAGTATTTCAGCCATGGCGGCCAATCTCGACAGACACTTTTATCCATCGGCGCGGGAGATATTATAATGTACAAGTGTGTGCGCAGACACAGGTGCACTCTCTCATCCCTTTCCGATGGGACGGCTACCCGACACGACCTAAGAGAGACCAGGCACAGGACCAACGGCTTAACGTGCTTTCCGAAGCAGCTTCACCTCGCCAACTTTCAAATTCCGGGCTGTTACTAAGAAATTCCTTATGGAAAAACACAATAACACTTTGCTCGACCACGAAATGGAAATCGAGCCCCATCATGCTCACCAGTCGCGCTTCAGACCACGAGACCAACAGCGTAGCATTAGATTAACAAAGCTACCGAAAGCTGACGGTTGATAGGGGAGAATGGAAGAAGGAAACGTGTTGCGGCACCCCAAGTAATATGGGACAGGGGCAGGAAGATGGTGATGATGAAGCTACCGAAAAACTTATGTCGATGCTATTGAAATACGAAAGTTGATAGAAAAGTGGCAACAGCCATTTCCACTTTTCTAGGCTTTCAGGATATGGTCGGTGGAATTATGAACCCTGACTGAACCATTTTTTTTGGTTTTGCGGTGGAAATCCTCATGAACTTCCTGCATCGTGGGGGTGACGGAAACAGTTACTAAAGTCGGGTGGGTTTTAGTCAGTAAAAGTCTGACACTCCCTTCCGCTCCACCCAGAGCGGGAGGGGTCATTTGATGATTTCCCATCCACAAAAAAAAAAAAAAAAAGTCTAACAACGATAATCTATCTTCTATATACATAAAAAACTGGCCAAGTGCGAGTCGGACTCGCGCACCGAAGGTCCCGTACAATTTAAAATTATTAAAAATATTTTTATTATATGATGTAACTAAAAATTTACGGTTTTCGCAATTTTCCTTTATCTGTGTTATAAGACGTTGCTTCGTACCAAATTTCAAGATTCTGAGTTCACGGGAAGTACCCGGTTTTGATTCCCTTGCGAGTGTCGAAAATTTGCGGAAACTTGCGGCATAAACGGCTGTATCTTTTGATTTCGTTGGCTTAGAAGTTTGATTTTTTCACAGGCCTAAGGGTCAGTAGACTTGAGTATTTGATATAAATTCCAGCTTGATACCTCCACGCGTTCCTGAGAAAAAGGGTCTTGACAGACAGACGGACGGTTGAACAACAAAGTGATCCTATAAGAGTTCCGTTTTTTCCTTTCGAGGTACGGAACCCTAAAAATGAATCACCGAAATGTATTGGACCAATTGGATACAATTGGACCCGGTAGGTGGCGCTGCTTTTTCGGGCAGGACGACGTCTGCCGGGTCCGCTAGTGTTCATATAAAATGTTTTTCTTTGTCAAACACTCTTCCATTCAAATAAAAAAAAAAACAACTATAATTGGCATTTCAATAAACACACAAATAACATGTCATTGTTTAATTAGGTCTTAGGTGAGCGGCCCTAGGTAAATAATTTGTTTACTACGGTACATGGCGTAAATTCCCATGATAATAATATTATGTTGACTGCGGTCAGTGCGGTCGGCCATTGTAATTGTGAATATAGTTGATAAGGGCTCGATTTGGCGCTCACTAGCCGCGTTCGTTACTCATAATTAATGTTAATTGTGGTGAAGTACTGTTACTGCCCACTTTTCTTGACCGAGTTATGCTTTACGTGGTCTAAGATGATGACATGCAAGGTTAATGTGAATGGTTTTTAATTTTAACTTTCCCTCTTGCCAAAAAATAATCCCTATTAAGAAGAAAAAGCGGGACTTTTGTAGTTTTGTAACATCTAATTTTTACCTGAACACCAGCATGGTTGATATTACCGTTGCTTGGCTATGCCTTCCCGGGTGATCTTGTGAGAACTCTTTGAGGGCATCCCGGCTTCAACCAACAGAACAAAACTCTAATGACATACATAACATAATATCATCACGCTGTAATCCCAGAATAGTTACGCAGCATTGAGGACACATTGACTAGACATTGAGCATCAGACAGGAAGGGAACACTATGTACTGGTATTGAGATATTCCACTCAGAGCACTGATTTCAACAGCACTTGACTGAACCGCACCTGAGCACATCCACTACAGCAACAGCACAACAGTTTTCCATATATATAATAGCGAATGAGTTCCCCCTCCTACTTACTATCTACCACTGAAGGACCCCTGCAGGGTGGAACCTTGCATGGTCCACTTGGAAGTCCCTGAACCGTCTCCGGACACAAGTGGGAAGATGTAAGTCCAACCAGGTAAAGTCTACCTTGATGGAACGGCAGTAGGGTATGATTGTGGGGCTATGTCGCAAACCATGCTTCACCTGCTATCCTGCCCTCTGTGTCCCAAAACATGCAGTCAAAGTGACCACTGCGCTGCCACTGACGACGCCGTGGAAACAAAGTTTTGGGCCAACAAGATATAGAATTCAGTAGGGCCAGCGACATGAAGAGGAAGAAGGAAGAAAGAAAGAAAGAAAGAAAAAAGTTTATTTGGACACAGTTCGTGAAACACAAAATACTAAATTAATAAAATAACAAATAATGTTTCAGACAACAATAGTGTGTGCCTGTGGAACAAGAAGAAGAGAAAGAGTGCTCTCTTTCGCTATATAAGGAACTCATAACTCCAGTCAGAACAAAAATAATTGAATAATACGTAATTAGTTAAGCCTTTACATGAAAACTTCCTAAAGAGTTGATAATGTTCAAACAAATCACTCAAATTCACAGCATAAATGTAAGTTGCCATGCCTACAAACTTGATAATATTAATTAATCGTAAGAATTTATCGTATCACGGCCTGTTGTCATTAACCTGTGCCTATATCGGACAAGGATAGAGCTGATGTTATTTAGAAATAGGGAAAAGTCATTAATTTACCTGTATTCTGTTATCACGTGTTGATCCTAGCCTTGCCTACAAACGAAGGATTGGACAGTTGGGTAGGAGTAGAGGACGAACATCAGGGTGATGAAAACGATGATGATAAAGGGGGAGAAAGAGAGAAAAAATCGAATGTAATGACACCTGACGGACATTAATGAGGAGAATTTTATTATTGTAGATCTGTCAAATGGTTTTTCATGTACAGACGCCAGCAGGTCAAGCTACCCGAAACTGTCTAACTTTCCCAATCAAACTTGAACCTTAACGCTGTAGAGATAAAGTTGAAAATCTATTAAAGAAATTTGACAGATTGTAGTAACTTGACGTGCTGGTGTCTGTACATACCAGAACGCCAATTCCCGTAAAAAACGTTCAGACCTAGTCGCAATTGCATCTCAGCGACAATCAATGTCAAAATCTTGTCAAAAATGTAGGGAAATTAGAGGTATGTTTTACACAACCTTAATTGCGTAACACACTATCAATCTCAATCTGAATCATTTTGAAGGATATTGCTAATCCATTGCTCCATATGGAATGTAATCCATGTGGAATGTTTGTTGCGCCACTTCTTCTTCCCAGCGATAGCACTAGGAAATGGTGAAGGGCGGGCGTTTTTGGGGGACTGTCTTTTGTAATTTTGACGTTCAAAAAGTGCTGATTCTCAGCCTAATTTGAATAAATAACTTTTGATTTTGAATGAATGTTGTTAAACTGTCAAAATAAAACCCATTGCTCCTGATAGTGTGTTCCGCAGTTACCCCGCAGATTAAGACTGAGATCAGACTGTGACCGTTCTTAAAATTACGAGAATTGGCCCCTAGATTGCCCCATAAACGTAATGATCCGTAAAAGTGAAGATTTCATGTCGTTCGTGCGTGTCGACTTCCATGTCAGATTTTTGTTACTATAGACATCCAATTACAGCAGCTAGGAGCAATTTGGCAGATGTTGATGGAGAGAACTTAAGAATTAAGTAAGCAGTAATTACTTACCAACACTGTTTTCGCGAATAACAATATTATCAAATTATTGAGATTACCATAAGTACCGATAGGATAGCGATTACCAATTTTTACAATAAAGGTAGAGAGCTAGAAGAGCCCTCTAAGGTATCAGGAGGAATCAAACCACTTATATGACTCCTTTTAGAATATATTGGGCGAACTTCTTTACATATTTCTCCCTAAACTATCACTGACTGTTCTAAACTAACTAGCTTGAACGTTCAAATGGAACCCGCGCATAATTATATCCGGCCTGCATCAAATGAAATCGCCTTCGGCAGACAACCTCTACAGTACCCTGGGTTCTTCATTGCCGTGTCAATTAACACACACATACTCTTCACAATATCACTTACTTACATTCTCACTCTCACCGATCACCATTTTTTGTCATCAGAATTATTTTACTTTATTTATAATTTTATATCAGATTTCTAATGGTGTTTTATTATGGACTGGATGTGGTGTTGTTGTGGGTAAGCCTGGTGATCTGTAATACAGATTTTACCTACAACGTACACCATTCCCTATTAAGTGTCTTGCCCTGCCTTTGCGCTGTGTTTATGATGATGAGATAATAATAAATAATATAATGAGAGGAGACCTGTAGTATATGTGGACCGGACATAACTATAATAACGCTCGTGT
Source organism: Apamea crenata (assembly GCA_949629185.1). Classification (NCBI taxonomy): domain Eukaryota; kingdom Metazoa; phylum Arthropoda; class Insecta; order Lepidoptera; family Noctuidae; genus Apamea; species Apamea crenata. The sequence continues at coordinate 6,444,248 of OX451375.1, forward strand.
GAAACGGGCATTATAGAGGAGGGATAGCCATCGGTGTCTGCCGCCATCTTCGTCCCTTTTTATGTAAGAGCTTGGACCGGAATTACACGTTATATACGAAAACTGTTTTTAAATAGAAACCAACATATAGATCTCACAGGACCTATATTAGCTATAAACCTGCTTAGGTACCAGTGTGTACAAAAAAATAATTAAACCCACAATGACCACAATTTGACGCTGGCCGCTTATCAGCCTCCAACTTCAAACAGCATCCCGCAAGAGAAATACTCCCGAAAACTCCCGAAATATTTTATTTATCAAGTAGAGCAGGATGTGGCCTAGCCACGGTTCATTAAGGCGGTTCCATTGACTCCTGAGGGTCGAGGGGCGTTGGCACTGACCTGTGACACGTGGCGCCATGTTTTTTCGCGTCTGTCGCTTAATTGATTTGAAGAATTTTGGATTTTAGTTGTTCGCTAGTTATGGTTGATGCTAATTATTGTTCCACTCTTTTGCTGGTATTGAAATGTTGGTTTATTAGTTATTACAGACATTGGGTATGATGTGTAGGTAGGTAGATATTTGTTCAGACATGACATCATTTCATTGTGAAAAAGGTATTTGGTTGCCACTGAGGAATTTTTCCTCATTTGATTATACTTTCATTTGTTAATTATTTGGTATGTCTGAATGAATTCTATTTGATAGTCAATACTTTATTTGCATTCCACAATGTCGTACTTAGATGGTGACTTAAAATTAGGTGTGCCTGACAGGGTCCATAATGATCATTATGGACCCTGTCAGGCACACCAAAATAGTAGAAGAGAGGAAGCTTTGAAAAACTTAGTTTATCAGTTTTCTGAACTAAATCCAATATATATAGTTATACTTACATATGTATTACTGTGTTGTTGCTAAGGAGTTTATTGCGCCACGTCTTCCCAGTTAGAAAGTGAAAGATGGGCCTTTTCTGGGGACTGTCTTATGTAATTCTGACGTTAAAAAGTACTAATTCTCAGATTACGTCGAATGAAACAACCGATTGTTTTTTTACTGACCAACTCTTCGAGCAAGGACTTACTTGATAATTTTATTTAAAATATAATTTCAATCTTTCGTGTCTACACTTTTTTGTTTTTTCGTCTCTTCATATAAATTAGCTGAAGGTGTCAAGCTACAGAAACGCGTGATTAGCGACGAAACACATTTTTATAATTAGGGTTCCGTTTGAGGAGACCGTATTTTTTATTGGCAGTTTTTAATTTATTGCCCCAGTTTTGTTTGGAAATGTTAATTTTTGCGTGCTCGTAAATCGATTTTAATGTTGTGTAAAATGGTCAAATTACGGTTGTATTTCAGTTTTTGTCGTGTATGCGTCACGCAACTTCGTCTGCGTGGACTTCAGAATTTTTACCGGGATTAAAAGTAGGGAACAGTACTTAATCCAAGTACTATCCATCCCGCCGTTTTTAAGCGATTGAGTACCTAACAAACATCCAAACTTCCACGTTTATAATATTAGTAGGATAATATCACAAAACGATAAACAAAAACTTTGCCCAGCAACTTTGAAAATATCATGAGAATTATCAATAAACCGCAGGCTGCGGAAGCCAGCGGTCCTCAAACCATCATTGTCGTCATTCCAAGTAAGTTTGACAGCCGCTGGCTGGGCGAGCCTCAAATAATAAACTAGCTCGACTCAACGGTAGCACAATGCCTGATGCTCTATAAACTATAAAATATTGTCACCGGGGACAGTATACGTAAGGATTTCAGATACATCGATGAAGAAAAGAGAATGCATTGCATTTTGTTTTTTGTCATCATCATACTATCATACTATCATTCAATCCCATTTTTTGTCGAATCAATTAATTTATACGTAAATATATAGCACATGTGCAGGAGACTGCGCATGTGCTATATATGCGTAATTTGAACAGGAAAATAATTAAAAGTTGATTTTAATTATGTTCACAAAATTCTGATAATTACATGATACAAAGCAGGAAATAAATTACGCTATACATAATGTACGTGACTTAACGACGTAGAATGATTGATATGTACAACATGCTGAAACGTTTTATTACTTACACTCGTAAAAACTTACATATCCAAAACGAAATATTTAATACTCAATCGGTTATTGCATTCCACAGTGTGTACTTAGGTAGTAAATTAAAATTTTATGAGAACAATTATGGATCCGGTTAGGTACAACAAAATAGTAGAAGAAAGGAAGATTTAAAAACTTATCAGTCTTCTGAACTAAATCTAATAAAATATTAGGTTTTTTTTAAACATATTACAAAAAAAAATAATTTTAAAAAGTCCGCTTCATTACATGTTGCCAGTATTGTCCCTAAAAAACACCTATTGTCTGATATCCCCACATATACTACACAACAACAGATGCGTACAAAAATAATAAAAAAAACCTCAACAATAGCCGTAAGTGGAGTCAGTTACTAAATAATAAAGTTTAACGACACCTTATTAAGGATTTATTTGTTGGTACTTACGAATTATTCTATAATTTATTACAAATAACAGCCAAACCAGTAACACGCGTAACAAAGAAACTTTAGTTACATTTGTTATAGGATTTGATTTTAATGATGCGCCATTCACCTCCGGACGGCCATTCATGCTTCTGACTTTTTTAAATATATTAGGTAATTTTTAATGGGATTCTTGTAGATTTATTTCGATTTTTATACCGATAGATGGCATTTTACGAATTTTATTAAACGTTACAGTTGAGTTTATGTTGTGAAGGTTGATGTTGTGGTGTACTGGTTTTGAAGACCACCTACGACAGATAAATGCCTAGCCTAATAATGGTATGTTCACTCCTAATCCAAATTTATTAAGAACACGACTGATTTCTTAAGAGCCTAGCCTTTATTGGTATGCTCATTCCTAATTCTAATTTATTAAGAATGAACACTTTTATATACAAACGTTTTATTCTTTTCTGTGAATAAAATCGACCCATCATTCATAGGGCCTGTTAAATTTTAGAACGTTATATTCAGCTGTAAAAGTTATGGGAAAATACATTAATTTTGTATTTGATAATAGTCACGGTACAGTATATGTAACAAAAATGACAATTCAATACAAGTTATTGAAAGTACTCAAAGTATGGCATACTAACTTCATTGGAATTGCTTCAAAGACATTCTCGCTTACAAATGTGTACTAAATAAGACGTAAAATGTACTATAATTGTCACAAAAATGGTGTGAAATTATGAATGGTAGCACTCTCCAGAGACCAAACTCAACCCTTAAAACTTCAATGAATTTTACAACGTCATTATTCGCGTTAAACGTTTTTAAAATACCCGAATACCGACATTACAGACTATCAGACAGGCCGACGCCACAAAAATCGAGCAAATTTCAACTTTATCGGTTGAACCTTCGTTAAAGGATTCGCTATTCACGGCCCATTCATAGACTGTAAAATTCGAAATACAATTAATCATTAATTGTATCATTAGCCGTATCGTATTTACTCTTGCGACGTACCATCACTTCATTTTCTCTCTCTTTAAGTCTCATTCTAATGATTAATGGTAGACAGAGATAGAATGAATGATAAATGATTTTGGAAGCGTTGAAAAGACCGCGGGCGCATGTGTTGCACGCATTTCTCTACGACCGTCAGATGTTTGGGTGTCCTATAGAATTTTAAGCGGTCATTCATAACCCGTTATTAATGATTTGTAGATAGTGTGATAATAGATTTAAGAGTGGAGCTATTAGTGAACTTAAGCAACTGTTCGGTTCGAATTGAATTTAAGGAAAAAAAAAATATTTTTGTTACATTATGTGGCATCCGAAACTTATGTTGAAAGAAATAGCTCCTTAATGTGATTTTAACATTTTTCAAGACATAATTTTCTAAAAAGAAACCTAACACCAATCTATACGGTCATATTATTAATCAAAGTCGCTTTTCGTGTTTATCTGAGTGACCGTGTTGTGTTTCTAATCTATGCAACGGATTTTGACGTAGTTTTTTAACATTATTAAGAGCAGTGGTGGCCCAGTGGTAACGGCTGATTTACGAGTGGTATGTCGTAGGTTCAAACTCAAACAGACGCATTTTTTTTTATTAGTCCATAATATCCCACTGCTGGGCAAAGGCCTCCCTCTAGGCAAAAAAAAGGCAAACAGGCGCATAACTTTGTGTAAGTTATTTCATCACAACTGCTCTCAAAACGGTGAAGGAAAAACTCGTGAGGGAACGCCGGTTCTAGAACCAAAAAATCGAAGACACGTGACATCTACCAACCCGAACTAGGCCCGTGTGGTGGATTACAGCCCACTCCCTCTCACCGAGAGGAGGCCTGTGTTCCAGCAGTTGTAACATTACGTAAAGGCTGATTATATGTACTTATGCTTAAATTGAAATCTCACTGTTTGGTCCAGTCGTAAAAACTGGGAGAAGCAGGGGCTGTCGATCGAATAGGTATTTTAATAAAACTTGATATCACATCGACTCCCAAAATAAATTTAGCCAATTCTGATTGCCTAAATGTATTTTTCCCCCCTTATTTTTTTCCCCGCTCAATATACAGACTTATCATCTGAAATCAAATTTCGTCCCCGGAATAAATCGGAACGGACGGAAATTAAGAAAAAATCACTATGTCCCACCCTCCATATAACGTAATAACGATATGAGTTTTATGACAAATGCATTAATGAATTTAAACGAGGGTGCTGTGTTTATTGTGTGCTCCGACTACGTTAAACCTAGTTAAGTTTTTGGTTTTATCCGTCTTAGGGGATAGCGTTATGCAGAAGTAGACAAATATTTTTTTTTTTTTGTTTTAAAATTAGATCACATTCCACAAAACGTTTATACATAGAATGAGTCTTATAGATATAGTGAGAATAAATATTGAATGTTTGACAGTTCTTTCTTAATAGAACTGTCAGACTGATGTCAATTTTACTCCACGGATAAAAGTTATCTGAAGGCAAATTCTCGTAATTTAAAACGTTCAAAGTCTAGTCGCAGTCTGATCTCGGCGACAAACAAATGTCAAAAATTTGTCAAAATGTAGGGAAATCAGAAGTATGTTTTAACCGCCTTCTAAAAAAAGGAGGAGGTTCTCAATTCGATGTTGCTGATGCTTGCCAATTGATTTGAATTATTTTTTTTTTTTGAAAAGGGTATAGGTACTTCCCAAATGGTCCCATGAAAATTTTATCGAAATCGGACGAGCGGTTTTTGAAAACTCAAAAAAAATATCGCAACAAAAAAGTGTTTACAAAAAAAAACAACCGACTTCTATAAAAACACTACAAAGTGAAAAATATTTTTAATTTCGGAAGTCGGTGGCGAAATACGAATTACAAAAACCAAAGACACCGACTTCCGAAATTAAAGTAATTTTTTTGAACGTTCTTAAAATTACGAGAATTGCCCTTCAAATTTTGGTAAAATCAGCCCTAACTTTTACAGCAATTTGATTTTTAGTTTTTACCTATTTTTCTATTTCTTTCTGAATTAATTTTTAATATCACGGGTAGAATCACCCCCTTGACCGATGCAGGTGACTATATCGCCACTGTATGTAGGTAAGTACCTACAACTTCAAATAATATAATTACTAAAACTTACATTACACACGCACCCCCCACAGATCCACAGATAAACGTTCATGGACGGCTCATATTTCACCTGCGTATGCGGCGTCTCCCCACAGACGACCCACCTCCCATCCAGCGTCGCATGCCTGTTACCTGTAAGCGTATCAATGGCAGAAAGTTCAAATCACTAAAACTTACACTAACTATTCAAATTTTGTAAGGTGATAAAGTGGAAGGGATAAATTACCATAGCAACTTTTAAATTATTAAAAAATTGAAATTTACTAATTGTTTTAAAATAGTTTTCCTCAACTATTTTGTCAATATTTTAATTGACCACAATTTATATGCGTCAAAGGACATCCTGTTTCTATAGTGACGAGTGGTTAATTAAGTTTATCGGGATTTGAGAAAACATTTTAGTGCGTCAGACGAGCCAATGGGAAAAAAACAGGAAATTAGAAAAATGTTTTAATAATTTAATAACTATAGTTACTAATGACGTGTAGTATCCTACTAATATTATAAACGTGAAAGTTTGTACGGATGGATGGATGTTTTTTACTCTTTCACGCAAAAACTACTGAACGGATGGACATGGATACTGATTGGATGAGGCACACAGATGGTTTACAACCAGGATTAACATATAGGATACTTTTTATCCCGTTATTCCCACGGGATCGAAACTTATGCGGGTGAAACCACAGGAGCAGCTAGTATAAAATAAATCTTATGGTCAAGTAATTAACTATTACTTTAAAAAATTACCATTGGTGATCATTGGATAAACCAACAATTGACCAAAAACCACATTTTGAAAAAATTTAACCATTAGTTACTTTTTTTTTACAATTGGTTGAGTAACTACGGATCAAAAAATCGGCCAAGTGCAAACTTTTATTTTATACAAACTAATAAATTATTAAAATAACATATCACCTATACCCCCACAATTCGTCCGCCATGTTTAAGTCCCATGTAATAGGAGGCGACACTATTGCCTTCTACCGGGCACAAATCAATACTCCGGGCTGGTACTGACAAATACCAGATAGAAAAACCCGATAACACTCAATCAAACCCAGGACCTCATGCACAGCAGTAGCGCTTGGTACCACTAGACCAACGTGGAATATTAAAAATAATTACAAACCTACCAAAATTCTCCACTCTCGCATAACACGATCCAAATCTCCCCAATCGCCGTCCCCGCACAATGATATGGAAAAATATCGTATTTAATAACTAACTAAACGGGGAGTCGAACCCGGGCTATGAGGGTGCTTTATTAAAATATGTTGGGCTACACGTATTTACATATGCTCACCGCTATACTGAGCATGACGGATAGGATTACAAGCTGTAATAAGGGTATTTGTGGTAGCTACAAGTTATAACTGAGCTAACGATTTTGCTACTGGATGTGGTAAGCGGGTGTTATCCATTAAAAAATATAGTGGAGACAGGTGGTATTCGCGAAATTAACAGATAGAAGACGTGTCTTTCTATGTCATCTCCCAGGTCAACCTAGGAAGCCTTAATAAATTAAGGCCTTCAGACAGGGTGTAACTATTCATATTATTAATTTATTTCTTTACAAATTGTAAAGAAATGTTACAAAAGGCTTAAAGCTAGGTATAAGAAGAAGGGGACCAGCAAGGAATGACAAGTTAGTAGTAGATCAGAATTAAAACGTTATAACAACCAGCAAGGGATCAGTTCAGGGGATTTGATAGCTCAAAATATGGACCCTGTAATATCACAGCAACAAAATAAAATTAAACGTTTACAAATTACGAAAAACAAAATTAAGACCAATATAAAAAAAAAACATCTAGGTATTTCAAGTAATTTAACAATAAAGTAAGAACATACATGATATTTAAACAGGAGTATTACTGACTAATCAATGAAAATGCCGCTATCAAAATCAATTGAAAAGTATGACGCTACAGTTACGTGGTACGAATAACTCATTCTATCTGCCTAGCGTATTATTAGAATACCAGTATTCTATATGGATTTTATATGGAGCGACTGCCTATCTGTCCTTCACAACCCGGACCCAGTAACTGGACAACACGATACCCCTTGTTACGACTGGTTGTCAGACTGTAGGGCTTCCAACGGCTGTAAATGATCTACCAATGACAGCCGGGACCAACGGTTTAGCGTGCTTTCCAACGAAATTAAAATATTCTTTAGGTAAGTTTAAATCTGATGTAAAAAATGCATATAAAACAATTTATTCAATAAATTCACTATTTAAGTAATTGTCGAATCATTGAACGTGCATTTGTCGCACAACCCTATTATTTATGTGATAGTTTATATTACACAATCAGTGTACTGCGGGCCTTAGTAGCATAAACCTAGGGCTGGCAGGAGTATCGATAGAATGAGGTATTTAGTGGCTTAAAAAACGGGTAATGGAATTTTAATTCTTGTAAAAAAATATACACACATCAACAGAATCTAGGAATATTTTAGTTATGTATTGCAAAGAAAATGCGCAGTATTATAATATACTCTAATAAAGAATTAAATCAATTTTAAATGTTTATTTATCTCTTAGTTTATAAAAATATTTAATTTATACGTATTTAAATTAAATTGTAGCTATATCTACAACGCCACATGCGAACAACGCGTCATACCGACGTCACGCAAATCCTGCATCTCGCAAGCAGAGTTTACCGTGCAACTAGCATACATACAACTTCCCGACATCAACCGTTGCCCGCCAGACACAACACCCGTCTGGTCGGAGGATCCTCCCTTTTCTATGAAGGTTGAGTGAAGTTTGCACCCTGTTCCTGTTCTGTGTTTGTTGTAATAAAAATGTAACTTTAAAATAAAACTTTTTGTAGAAATAAAAGAAAGTTAACAAATATTATTTTTTAGAACTATTTAAGGCGGACCAGATTGCTATAGGTACATTGTTTTTAGTTATATACAACTGTTAAGGCAGCGCATGCAAATAATTCTGTTTTCAGAGGTATTTCTTTCCGACTTGCTAGACAAAAGTTGTGATAGCTTAGCATAATAATTTATAGCGTGAGAATATATATGTGTGAGTTCTATAGAACTCACACATAAGGTATTTTTCTACCATTGAAAACCTTTTTAGAACTGGATCATTAACTCCGGACATTACCTCCTACGTACAAACAAACAAACAAACAAATTTTACCTCTTTATAATATTAGTATAGATAAAAGCTTGTACTTACTTGATTTTATAAAAGGTGGGTTGAATGAGCTTCAGCATCACTAAAATATTACCTGTGAAAAAAATAAACCAATTAAAAAAAAAACTTTTTACGGTTCATAAAAACCCGGTACTTACAATATAAAAAAAAAACTAGTAAGTAATAGATTACATAGAAGGGGGTGATAGATTTACATCATATTCTCTATTTACATACTAGGATTCCCTAGTGTCATAGCCTCGTGGGTTCGCTTCCCAACTGAGGCAAACACATCACATATAAAAGAGAAGTAATCAATAAAAAAAAAACAAAAAAAAAATAAGAAACATATCTACCTATAATTTAATAAATAGTTCACTACTATTGGTTAATTTATAGGTCCCATTAGCAATTTTCAAACCAGATCACGTTCCATTATTGAACATCGACAAGTCGACAACCCTAAACCACTCGATACTATAGGGGTGCCAAAGTGGCCTATAATAGCCCCGACATAATAGTGTTTAAACGATGATCGTCGCATTTGACTCGATACAACACATATAAGGTTTCTTTATTACATTTATTTCGGGAACTTTCCGTTTTATTTCCGATAGACAGGGCTTTTTAATAATAGCCCTTTTTGATCTTTAAAAGAGTTAAGTGAAAAGCTTTTTTATTGTGTGGGTAATTTATTATGTTTTCCTAACACTGTTACTGATTTAGACCACTTTTTTTAAGTTACAAAAAGTTCTACTGTCGAAAGCACATTTTTTAACCGACTTCAAAAAAGAAGGTTTTATACTCAATATCTTTATTGCTTTAGCACAATGTGTACTTACTTATATTGTCTTTGACGGCACAGTTGGCGCAGTGGTTAAGCGATTGACTGCTGCGCTGCGTGTCGCGGGTTCGATTCCCGCACGGAACAAATATTTGTATGACCTACATGTATTTGTTCCGAGTCTGGGTGTTTTTCTATCTATAATATGTATGTATTTACAAAAAAAAATTGTATATAAGTAGTTTATCAGCCATCTTGTTACCATAACACAAGCATTAGGTTGCTTAGCTTGGGACAAATGGTGCTGTGTGAAATGTCCAGGGATTTATTATTTATTATTATTATTATTATATTCGTCTATATGTGTATTTTTTGTGTACGTTCATCGATATCTCCGTGATTACTGGGCCGATTTATGTGATTATTTCGACGTAAGTGGCCACAATACCTAAATAGTAAAAAAATAATTAAAAAAAAAAAACAGTCTTTAAAAAATAGTACAAAGTGAAACATTACTTTAATTTCGGAAGTCGGTGGCAAAAATATACAACACCTAAGACATCGACTTCCGAAGTTAAAAGTTATTTTACACGTTGAAGTGTTTTTTTTAGAAGTCAGCAACTCATTTCTATACTTGTAGGTAAGAATATCCATATTAGAGACAAATATCATCCAAGACACACATTAACCATGTGGACCATCATTCGAACTTCTCTCTCGAGGGGCTCATGGCAGAATAACAGCCGCACAGTTTGACCGATCAAGGTTAAGCTACGCTTGCCGCGGTCGGTCCGTGGATGGGTGACCATCCCTTTCCACTGAACCCCTCCGTGCCTCGGAAAGCACGTTAAGCCGTTGGTCCCGGCTGTCAATTTCGTAGATCTTTGACAGTCGTTACTAATAGTCAGAACCCTGAAAGTCTGACCACCAGTCTTACCAAGGGGTATCATATTACCTAGTAACTGGGTTGTGGAGGTCAGATAGGCAGTCGCTCCATGTAAAATACTGATATTCAGCTGCATCCGGTTAGACTGGAAGCCGAGCCGACCCCAATATAGTTGGGAAAAGGTAAGGTAGATGATGATGAGGTTTCAGACTACTTTTTGGCAGAGATATTTTTAAAACTTCTGATATATGTAGGTCCTAACTATATTCAAATTTTATTTATGTTTCAAATTGACGTTATTTCAAGTTAAACAAATATCAACTGTACTTTAATGGTAATTAAGTTGATTTCAGAGTGACTAACTCTATTGAAAAAGTTGTAAAAATGTTTGAAGTTGTACCGTAAACTGAGCCTTATTATGTAGGAATTAAAGTTATTTTTCCATAAACTCATAGTTGTTTACATTTTTGGCGAATATGTCGCGAATGCAGATTAGGTAGACGTTTATAATTACAGTTAACGATTATATTAATATTTATTATTTGCAAATATACAGGGTGACAGGGAAATCTTAGCGCAAACTGTAACCATGAATTCAGCACATGATTCTAGACCTAGGGTAGAAATTTCCCGTCGGTTATAAAAAAAAACAGCTGTTTCATAGAAAAGTGCAATACCTACACGGTCAAAATGTATGGACCAGCATTTTTTTTTTAAATAACTGACTAATAATTTCAACACAAGGGATTTCAGAATCATGTAGGTACTGCATCCATGGTAACAGAGGGGCAATTCTCGTAATTTTAAGAACTTTCACGTTCGTGATCTCAGCCTCAATCTGTATAAAAAATACCTCTAATTTCCCTACATTTCTGATTGATTTTGACATCTATTTGTCGCCGAGATGAGAGTGCGACTAGATTTTAAACATTTTAAATTACGAGAATTGGTTGCGCGTCGCTGTCCCTGTCACCCTGTATATGTTAGTAGTTTCAAACTAACAAACACCTAATTAACTATTGTAATCAATCATTCTATCGAAATAATTATCAAAAGCAGGAAAGTTATTTATATATTTTCGTTAATTACCCCGCAATAACAGTGCCTATTAGTCGACAACATGGCGACAGAATGAATAAAAACAGATATTAAAACAAAATGGAACAAATATAATTACTATTAATTACTCCCAACAGTTATTTACGTAATTATTTCAATTTTTTCCTCTAATTAATTCATTCCAATTATTTTGTTATCGCGTTGTACGTAATAACTAACTAATATCCTGTTCTGATAACATTCCTAAGTCAAAACGTTGGATTTTAGTGTAAAACGAGCTTCTGCCCGCGCTGTCATTCGTATCGACTTTTTTGTCTGTTTGCTCGGCTCCTAAGAGTCATAGCGTGATGATAAATAGACTGTAGCCTTCCTCAAGAATTGGGCTATAACATGCAAAAACATTTTTTCAAATCCGTCAGGTAGCTTCAGAGATAAGCGCGTTCAAACAAACAAACAAGCTCTTCAGCTTTATTATTAGTATAGATACTGCGTAATCAATAGCGACTAAATACGTAGTTTCCTGTTTTGTAACTGTTACCACCGAAAATAGTTGATATATTGATTAATGAATGTTAATTCTACCAGTTTTAACAGAAATTGATAGGAATTATGGTAAACTTTTTTCCTTGAATTGTTTTTACGATAAAATACATCACGCCGTGCTTTCCCGAAGAATGACAGTAGAAGTGTATACCTAAATATAGTAAACCTAGAGTTCACCAGCTATGTTTAAAAGTCCCATGTAATAGGGGTGGGCCAGCACAAATCCTCCTCATTCTACCGTATCACATGCCCATCCATACCATGACAATCGATATCCACACAACTTTTCAGTTACCGGTGCCACTTTCAGGCTTCCTCTTATGTAGTTTTCACAATGTCTAGGTATACAATGTGGCGCTAAGGTGACATTAATTTAACACACGGGTGAGGCTAGTGGCCAGTAATCATAAAAATTATAACAACATAAAAAAAAATCGTAACGTTGAAAACTTCCACCTGCGCCGCTCGCTGACATAGGGCTCTCTCTCTCTTTCCTTCAATTCGCCTTCTCTTTGCACGTTATTTGTTTTAATTACATTGATGCGATGTTATGATCCGTGACCCCGGCAGATGACCCCTGCGTTTCAGTTCTTTATGTCAGGTTGCTCTAAGATGCTATTTTAGAAAATTGTTAATAAGTAAATACATATTAATGTTTAATTAAATTAAAATATATTCATAAAACTAAAACGCGTAACCGTGTACGTGTGTTAAATTAATGTCGCCATTAAAGCGCCACGCTGTATAAATAATCGTCTGAAAAGAGAGAGCACTGGTAGCCCAGTGGTAACATCCGCGACTTCCCAGTTGTAGGTCGTAGGTTCGAATCCAGACAGGTGCTATACTTTGTATAAATTATTTCATCACCACTGCCTGCTCTCAGAACGGTAAAGGAAAACATCGTGAGGAAACCGGCATGTCCTAGAACCAAAAATTCGAATACATATGACATGTAAGTACAGACGCCAGCACATCAAGCTACTACAATCTGTCAAAATTCTTTAATAGATTTTCAACTTTATCGTTAAAGCATTAAGGTTCAAGGTTGATTGGGAAAATTTGACAGTTTCGGGTAGCTTGACCTGCTGGCGTCTGTACCAACCCGCATTGGGCTCGCGTGGTGGATTACGGCCTCTCACCGAGAGGAGGCCTGTGTCCCAGCAGTGGGAACATAACAGGCTGATTATGTAATCGTCTAAAGTACATAAAGGTACAGTATTTATTGTCGTCATAAAACATTTTGTATCAAAGTTAGCTACCAACATAATAATACAAACCAAATCGTCGCCAACACAGATAATAAATAATATATTAAGTAACACAGCTAATTCAAAATCGGAACATATCTCCCAAAGCGTTGGTGAACGATTGTTTAATGTACCAGAAGTGAGCAAATTCGTTTTTAAACGGCTATCAGCCGGTCATTATACAACTGTGAATGACGCTGATGGTACGTCACTGCTGGTTTGAGTAGGGTGGCAAGGATTTTATCTATACTAATATAATAAAGCTGTGTAGTTTGTTTGTTTGAACGCGCTATTTACCAAGCGGACTTAAATGCATTTCATAGCCCAATTATTGTGGAAGGTAGGTACTTATACTTAGTCTATTTAACATCACGTTTTTTTTTTTTCTTTAATGCACAATGTACACAACCATAGTTACACGCTAGGCTTAAACTAGTGAGTACATGACCCTGTTAGGGCGCAGCAAGATAACTTACAACTAATAATATTGTAGTGAGTATCCATAATCTAATATTAGGAACTTTCACAATTATAGTAATAATATAATTTAAACTTATATTTAGCTATGTCTAGAAAAAGATTATATAGTACGTTATGACGTATACTTATGCATAGTTATATTACTGTAGTATAGTCGTGCGGGATGCCCGTCAGTTGTACCCGTATATTCGTATGTGTGTCTATCGCAATATAAAAAAAAGATACTAAGTACCAAAACAAACCTCGTACCAACCGGGTGACCCACGACACCTCTTATTTCTTGGATAATAAGACAGAATAAACAAGTTTAGATTTTACTTGCGCATTTTCTATACAGAAGATGAACTAGTTATATTTTTAAACCTACTGTAAAACAATAACAATTTCAATTCAATTAACATACAGATTGTAGTAAAACGTAATTTGGTAACCAAATATGCATTTCGGTAATCCATTCCCTGCATTACAAATGAATTTACCTAAACATAAAAATTTCGCAAATAATATTATTATTTACCTGTTAAATTTAGGTAATAAATACTGGCTGGCTGACTGGTTTTTAATAAATACTAGAAGAAAGTAAGAACACACAAAACATTGTTTAGGAAATCTAAAGATGACATATTTTTACTTTACTTAGGTAGGTACGTCTACCAGTTTTAGTTTTTCCAATATTCATCCTGGTAAAGGATTAGCAAGTAAATACATACACAGTATCAATCCACCCTCTTTGTTACAATTGGACGTAGTTTAGCAGAAAAAACTCAACCCACATTCTTCCCAATAACTCGAAAATTGCATTAGTCTATGTCACCTTGACTCATAAAAATATTGGTATATTTTCTCATAAGTGGCATAAGTTCAAAATATTCTATATACACCATCATTGCAGCAATAGGTACACACCTAAACTTAAAACCTCGATAACTCAAAAATTACTTTTTGTGGGTTGAGTCCTTTTTGCTAAACTATTTACGTCTATTAACTAGCGTACTTGCGTATTAGATCAGCGTATCAAGTCTGTTCCAACAATTTCCATCATTTTTAGCCAGCTCACAATAAATTCATACTCACTTTACACTTCACGTATTGTCACCCTAACCAGTAGTATATTAAGTACTCTTAATAATGGGACAGTTTAACAATAGGTGTACGTTTGTCATCTCACACAATAGCTCTCGCAGACTCCCAAACGCTTGTTGTTTGGACATCTGGGGTCTCTAATATCGACCCATAAAGCGTGGACACCCCACCTATTATATTTTTAGCGACGTCATTTCGCGACTTAAGAATGTGGTCTTCGGCGAATTTATCATTCATTCCTTCATTCGAATGGGTGAATGGGAAAGGCACTTAAAACAAATTAGAGACGATTTTTCATTTGTTATTGTGATGGAATATGAGGATTCTGATTGATAATCGTATCTAATAAAAATCTTTTCTTAACATAATAATATAAACCACTAGGGAATAGATTAAGTGTATAGGAAACGACCAAATGAAACCGTGCACATAGCTTTTGACGTTTCATAAGTGCCAATGTAGGTTTATGTGAAATAAAATATGTTATTTATTTATTTTATTTTCGAAAGGCTTACAGACTAATAACATTATAATAACAGTAATATAAATAACTAAATTGCTAATTACAAGCCTCCACGGATAAATACAAAAAATATTACTCCTTCGTCGTCTAAGGGCTGATTCCCCCGACCCGATTTTGATTTTATGTGCAGGTTATACGTTATTGTAGTCAATATCGCAGAAGTTAAGTTAGTACTTACTTACCTGCACCCTAATTATTGCGTAGCATCTATCAATCACAATCTGAATCATTTCGAAAGATATTGCTAATCCATTGCTTCATAATGTTTTCGATTTTTTTTCTGCTTAACAACATAAATAACGCAATAAATGTTGCTGAACTGTCAAAACCATTGCTTCTGTCAGTTTCTTATACATTTGCCACGCAGCTTCTACAAAAAAATATACACTTTTATGGATTTACGAATTTCTAAATAATTATCTCAAACCTATATAAAATTAAATTCCATTTCAGCGTTTTACAGTACCATAAATAACGTTCAATAATAACATCGATACACCTACTCTGCCGCGCTAGCGATATCAGCAGTAAGTGCAATTTTTGACAAAATGAGTTAAATATTGATCCTGAATCAGCGCAATGAGCTCTACCAGATGTGCTGACAGTTGTTTTAATAGCTTAACGGGAACCGGTAAATTTAGTTAAGGATAAAGGCAGTAGGTCCAATAAATGAGAAATCTTACTTAACATAACAACAGTAAGTATAGTTACCCCGGGTTTGCAAGTAAAGCTCTATCATTTAGGTTTTACTTTTACTTGAGGTATGTGCAGTAACTATGTATACTGTCGATATAATAAGTAAAGCATGTTTTTTTATTTTGCCCTAATCACTTTGGATATCAGCAGTAACTAAATATACTGTGGATATAATAAGTAGAGTTTGTTTTTTATTTGGCTTTAATTGCTTAGAATATCGGCAGTAACTAAACATACTGTGGATATATAACAAGTAACATATGTTTTTTATTCTGCCTTAAATACTTATAATATCGGCAGTAACTCATCATACTGTGGTTAGGTATATTAAGCAAGGTCTACTTCACATTTTATTAATAGCGACATAACCATTACTTTAATGCATCAAAACGTTTGTAATGCTTTTCCAGAACAAGTAGTATCCTTTGAGGTAGACATATAGGATGAAAGGATGAAGATAACGTGCTTTTTGCCGGCCGGCTTTCAGCCGTCTGGAACGAAAGTATAACAGAAGTAGAAAAACGGAGTATAAATGGAAGAAGACAGGAAGATACTATCTCGACACTAAATGCATTTCTCTACATAAACGTGATGCTGATCATATCGTATTATCGATGACTAACTAACTCAAAATAGTCCAGTTTTTATTTTATGCAGAACAATTTCTGCACAAAATAAAAACTAGACTATTTTGAGTTATCTGGTGTATATTATTAACAGCAATCAAATAAATGTGAAAACACACCTTGAAGTATTTTGAACCTGCACCCTAATTGCGTAACACATGATCAATCGGAATCGGTTTCATTTTGACAGTTCAACAACATTCATTGCGTTATTTACGAGACACATCATGACATTTTTTGAACATAGGAAGCAATGGATTAGCAATATCCTTCAAAATGATTCAGATTGAGATTGATTGTGTGTTACGCAATTAGGGTGCAGCTGGTCATACTTTTATGTCCGCAGACAACTTTCATCGTCAGGTGGAACAGGCTTTACAAAGAAAAAATAAGGTCTATGATTTTTATGACTTCGTTGATGCAGTGCAGCAAGCGAAGTCGATATTTTTTATAATTATATCGACCTATCTTCGCAACATAAAATGAGGAAAGTACAACCTAGAGTGTACCTTAAAGATATTATGGTTTTAGTCGCAAATCGAGGAGTTCACGCTGCAATACAAAACTAACCATGCTGAGGAACAAGACAGAGATTAGACTTTTTACAGTTAAAGTACCTGAAATCAAGAACGTTTCCTGAATTTAGTTTAAAATCGACTATAACCTAAACCTAGTATGATTTGCTTATAATAAAAGCAGTAACTTACTACTTACTGCTATTATTCTAAGCAATCGATATTTCAATTGCTTCAACTGACACTAGTTATAAAAGGATTTTCGTCATTTAAAACGATTCTAATATATATACAATTTTATTGAATGAAGAATATAAAAGCGCTTTATTTGGGCTACACGTTTCAATCATCACAATTAATACAACTTAAACAAAGAAGTCAGGAAAAACAAAATTGTAACAAAAACTTTGCGCGCCAATTACTCAAAACTATGCAAAACGTACTTACTGCTCTTATCGCTAGCGCGGCAGTACTTACCACCCAATTTCCAAACTTGTAAACATAAACTCACTAAACGAGAAACGGGCATTAAATTTGAACAGGCCAGTAATCATACGAACACTTTAAAACACCCCACCTCTAGTAATTATCCACTATATCTAGACCCCCCAAATGATCATTACTTACCCCCCTTTACATAAACAATTACCCCACAAGAAGAGCCAGGAAGGTCATTTTAAAACGGTCGAAGGGTAAACTCCCCCGTTGTTGGCTACCCTATTAAGTGATGGGTAATTTAGGAATACATAAAGTACATAATAGGGTCCTTAACTTGGGCTTAATGAGGTGAAAACGGGACCGTTTACCCTGTTGGTACCGCGTTAATGTTCGTTCAATCGTTCAACGTGCCTAATATAGAGCATTTGGCAATTCACGTGATATTTCAAATCGATAATGTTGGTATCGAAAAGTTAAGTTTAAGGGTAATCGAGATGCGAGTAGATTAACGAATTGAGAAGGTTAATTAATGGAAACGGCTATACAATGAGCTCGAGAACAAAGTAAAATTACATTCCATGAATTCTGCCAAGCTGTTCGTAATGTAGCTTTGTTTTTTTTCGTAATAAACGACCCAGGTGTTAATTTAATTAGGAAAGTACTTACAAACACAGTGCCTACATCAACTACAATGGACGATTTAATTACAAGAGAGGTGAAAAATTAAGTGCGGTTTGCACTTAATTTTTTATGTTGCAACCTATGTAGGCAGGCACTTTACTTTGTGTAAATAATTTCATCACCACTGCTGTCAAAACGGTGAAGGAAGACATCGTGAGGAAACCGGCATGTCCTAGAACCAAACATTCAAGGACATGTGACAACTACCAACCTGCACTGGGCCCGCATGGTAGATTATAGCCCACTCTCTCTCGCAGAGAGGAGGCCTGTGTCCCAGCAGTGGGAACATTATAGGCTGATTATGTTATGGCTTGCACTCAATTGTATAAAATTCGTCTAAGGTCACATAACGAGTTTATGAACACTCCAATCGTGTTTAAGTACCCGTATAACACCAGATAACATTGAATTTAACTAAACCATTATGATATTAAACCGTCGCACACAAAAAAACCAACCCTTTATTTGAAACTTTTTTCAAACAAATCTTTAACAAAAGCGTTGAAACGTCGCCGTGCAGATGTTCACAACATTTTATTACGATTTAATGCCATAAATAATTTGATTAGTCGCGTATTTATCAACTAAGGACCATCTTCATGGAAAAACGTCACCCATTCATGACCTCCCTTGCTCTAAAGACTTTTATATGGGTCTATGGGACCCCATTGAAATGAACAACCGTTTATAAGCCACTAATGTTATCTAGACATCTTCACGGGAAAGGAGATGTCATATAAAACTTTTTACCAAAACTTTTTGCACTTAAAAATCTAAAATTCGCAGAATCTTCGCACTTAACACTCTAAAAATAAGTGCTAAATGGAAATGTAAGGTAACAGCGTAAGGTTGTTGGATCAATGACATTTTTTTGGCGTTTTCAAAAGAATATACGATTATCAAAAGGTGTAAAGACGTCTTTTGTTGACAAAAATGTATTTTTTGCACGAATCTCTGGAGCACGCGTTGAAAATTGACTCGATCAATGCGTTTAAAAAAAAACTGTCTAGATTATCTTGTTCTCTTTTGTATAAATATTTATGGAATTGCTGTTTTAAAAAATATCTTTGTCGGTGTCTTATTTTTAATAAACCAGCTATTTTAGAAAATCATAACGTAATTTTTTTATTCGATGCATAAAAGCAAAATCTGTTTGATAGATAACTGCGAAATTAATAATACAAGGGGTTTTTAATTTACGATAATTTAGGGTTATTATCATTAGTCCACTGCTGGACATAGGCCTCTCGAATTGCCGCCATTTAGCTCTATTCTCGGTAATCTCCGAAGATCGTCGCTCCACACAGCGCTGATTGTTCCAACGCCAGATAATTTTATTCGAGAAATAATTTTGAAATTTTGATAGTTATTTCATACAAAAACTGTCAAACGTCAATCTTATTCCTCAAATAAAAATTATCTGGTGATGGAAAAATCAGCCCTTAGTCTGAGGGCGTCCTACCTTACGAATATTTTGGGTATGTACCCAAAATAAATAAAACATCTTAATTCATATAATCTTAGATTAAATGAACACACAAAAACTACTCAATCGACCGAGAAGGCAATCCAAAAGCACTTCACTCTGTAATCATAAGCCCCGGACCACACACGTCGACAAACGAAACATACAGTAAAAGGTGCTAATGCGAAAACAAAACACGTTCCATTTTCGTAAAAACAAACATGGCGCTTAAAACGCCATAATCTCCTTTACCCGGCGCCCCGACTATTTGAAAATCGAACTAGTTACACTTCCCTATTCGAAAATTGTTACACGTTCGGACAATATTTGTTGGGCGTATAATGCGACCAAATTCTGAAGACCCTCCCTTGTTTTAAAGGGCAGTTTAAAATTAACTAAATGGAAGTGTCTTTTAAAAATGGTTCGGTTAAGTGATGTGGTTAAGTGGAGACTTGATGTTTGGTTGTTTTAGGGCGCTGTTTGTTTTCGAGCTTTAAACACGACTCGTCTTAACAAGGTGGGGTTTATTTTTATCTGTTCCACAACAAAGAGACTGTGGTAGCTGATTTTTTTTTATCTTTGGTTGCTGTCTACCTCCTTAATGCTTAAGTTACATACGTATTACCTTATTCTTAGTGTTGCCATAGTTCAGGCTTTGGGAAAATACTCTTAGTTTTATTCACATGTCAATAATGTCTATTAGAATATTTACTGAAGATACTTAAAGGGATCCTTCTTCATAGTGGCAAATAAAGTGTTTAGTAAGACCTTTTTAAGATTACAATCCACAAATTCAAAAATGTCGACAATTTTACCCCTATTGCCGGAAAATTACCAGAAATATATATTATAGCCATGCAAAAGTTCATAAAATCTGAATAGGAAACGAAGGAACACAATAAATTAAAAGAGAAACGAATATTGCGACCGTGGGGCACGAACATACCCCACGGTATAAAAATGCCACAATAATTCAGTGAGTACGCTGCCCTACAGATTTATTGCGCGCATTAATCATAATAAATTTGGCAATAGCAATAATGATTATTTAATAATACACTTCATGTTTGCAATGATATTGCGTAACGATTCTTTTTGGTAATAATAATAAAATTGATGATAGAAATCAATTTGTTTGAAATTACAAATTAGAGTGAGCCTCTCGGTGGAAGGGAAGTAGACAGTAATCCACCACGCGGGCCCACGCGGGTTGGCAGATGTCACATGTCTTCGAATTTTTGGTTCAAGGACATGCCGGTTTTTCACGATGTTTACCTTCACCGTTTTGAGAGCAGTAGTGATGAAATTATTTACACAAAGTAAAGTGCCTGTCCGGGTGCGAACCTACGACCTACAACTCGTAATTTGCGGCCGTTTCCACTGGGCCAACCACTGCTCCTTCTTGGCCGCCGGAATATGTAGGTATGTCGCAGTAGTGAGCAGTGATTAGGCTTACGCTGATTATGCTTATGCTAAAGTTGACCCAATATTCTGTCACTGAATTTTCGGTAGCAGCCTCCCAAAATAACTCACAAGATGAAAAGGGCCATTGTCCGGGAGATGCTAAACAATGCATAGGAAATAGTCGCCAGCTAGGTGGACCGACGACCTTAAAAAGGATTAGTCCATGTTCGACCCCCACAATCTTTACCCCCGTCCATGTTCAACCCCTAAATGTTGTTGTTGTGTGGGTAACAGACTGGATGCGGAAGACGAAATGTCGCTGCCTGGGAGAAGGCTATGTACAGCAGTGGACTGCGATACGCTAAGTTAATAGTAAATTCATATTCAAAATTTAATTAAGTATTTTACTCCCCATTTCATTTCATTCTCCCATACATTACAAAAAACTGAAATAATTCAACATTCAACAATTTCCTCAAACGATACAGAAATTATCTTCAGAGATCAACAACAGGAGCCTTACGTAGTTTTTGTGAAGAACTATTAGCACACAGACAGACGGATACTGGTGTCATTTCTTAGGGTATTCAGCTTTCGCCGTATTTAACTGACTAGCGAACAATGGGTATGTCGGATCCTTCATAATACCGATTACAGATTAGATTGGTCTTAATTCTGCATACATTACCTGAAAAACTACGAGAAGAAAAGGCAAAAAGGCTTGTTATCTGAAAATTACAAGCACTTAGAGAGAGTGGAAGGAACTAACTGAAACACCGATGAAAGAAACTATTTCATATTGCATCTATATACTTACAAATTGTTTTTTTGTTTTACTGCTAAGCGTGCCCAGAAGATGCCTGTTCACTCTTGCTTTGTAGGCAGACGGACTAAATGTGGGAGAGAACACAGATAGAACGCAAACAGTTCCATACTTTGACTGTGCGCATAATAAATGTGGAGAAGCGGTGGATACGACTCGTCGGGATATCAACCAAGTGTGGATGGTATGCTGCAATACGTCTGGTAATAAAGCTGAAGAGTTTGTTTGTTTGTTTGATCATTAATTATTTACCCAATCCGCTCGTGGCTAAATGATAACAGTTACCTACAAGTCCCGGCTGAGATCTTTGGCGGTCATTACGGTTAGTCAAAAACTCTCACAACTAGTCTTCTCAGTTCTCGTAGCTATATTTATAACAGCCGCACGGGTCGATTAAAAGTTAAGCTACGCTTACCGCGGTCGGTTTGTGGATGGGTGTCCACCCTTTACATATCGTGATCACTTCGTGCCTCACGTTAAGACGTTGGTTTCTGCTGTCATTCGTAAGTCTTTTACAGTCGTTAAGGGTAGTCAGAAGCCCAAAAGTCTGACAACCAGTCTTACCCAGTAACTGGGTTGTGGAGGTCAGATAGGCAGTCGCTCCTTGTAAAATACTGGTATTCAGCTGCATCCGGATAGACTGGAAGGCGACCCCAACAAAGTTAGGAAAAGGCTAGGCAGACGAATGAATTATTTACCAAATTAACCGTTAATTAGTCCTTTTGTCCGTTTCAAACCCAATCATATCTATTTATATTTAAAGCTCAGTTATTCCATTTTGCATCGTTAGGTAGAGCACCGCAGCTTCCGTGCACTTACAGAAGTGGCAATTGTGGAATATTAAGCCAGGGAATGTTTTTACGATGACAGCGCACTGTGGGATTGTTTAAAATAACGTGGACCAAATTTATTTTTGCTTTTGTTATTTTTGAGTTGTTTTTATGTACCTAACTTTGTTTGGTTTTAAATGCTCTTTTTTTTACTATTTGTATATACATCACTGGGCCACCACAGCATATAAAACTAAAGTATTGCTTAGTGCAGCACTAACCGCTGCACTAAGCAATACTTTAGTTTTATATGCTCCTCATTTTACTGTTTTTAATTCCCATGCGTGTCAAAAATAAAATATTTTTCTTTCTTTCTTTAAAATTTTTGGGTGATGAATTTTATTTTGTAGTTGAAAAATCCTTAAGTTTAAAAACAACGAATTCCTGTACTTACGAGTATACCAAGAATTTAAAAACCCTGTGACTCTTTCTTCCTTTATAGATTCTGAATACGATAAACAGGTAATTTAATATTTCAGTTTTTAAATTTAAAAAGAAACCTGCAACCTCTTTTTCTCGTCTATTCACACCACATTTTTGTTAACAGATTTATCACTTGTGTGACCTGCTGTGGTCTACAAGATTTACTGCTTACTTTTTTTGAGCTCTATTCAAAATCAATGCGAATCTGCAAATCCTGAAAGCATAATTTATTTAATATTTTATTTGTCTTGGGTACATTACCAGTCGACAGCGATGCGGATGAATTTGTCGACGCTTTATTTTAGTTTGTAAATAGTTTTAGTTATTTTAGGATACAATTTTGTTATTTTAGTGTTAACTTGTAAATTGTAATTAGTACCATATTTGATTTTAAAAAAACTAGAAGTAAATTCAATTATTTCCACGTAGTGTTAGAAGCGGCCCACTGTGACCGGTAGGACGCGACGCACGTTTTATTACGTTACCGCTTTTCTGTGGAACTGAAGCTACAGGCTGTTGTGACGCCAGGAAATTACCACTGATTTTATGTATTAGATACTGATGTCGGGTTTATTAAACGTCGCCTCATTGGCTTATTGCATACTTGACAAGATACCTATTTGAATTACAATCTATAGTCAGCGTGGTAGTTGCGTAACACGCTATCAGTAGACGGCTTTCATTTTGACAGTTCAACAACATTCATTGCGTTATTTAGTTGACAAATTTTTTGAACAATATGAAGCAATGGATTAGCAATACCTATCATTTAAAATGATTCAGTGATAACCGGTGCAGCTGTTCAGCTGTAAAATACTGGTGTTCACCAGTATTTCACATGAAGCGACTGCCTATCTGACCTCCACAATCCAGTTACTGGGTAATACTATTGTATTATAGGGGTATTCCCCTTGGTAAGATTGGTTGTGATGTCAGACTTTCGGGCTTCTGACGACCTGTAACGACTGCCAAAGGTCCACGAATGACAGCCGGAACCAACGGCTTAACGTGCTTTCCGAGGTACGGAAGGGTCTTGATATGTAAAGATGGTCACCCATCCACGGACCAACCGCGGCAAGCGTAGCTTAACCTGATCGATCGACCCACGCGGCTGTTATTACTTAGCCACAAGAAAGAAAGAAGAAGATTACTTAATAGGAGGACTGAGTTTTTTTTTTTTTGTGTAGCCTATTCCCACTGCGGGACAATCCCCCAAGTCTTTCCATGCACTCTTTTCCCGCGCCAACTCGAACCAGCCCTGGCGCTAGGCGTCCGCTTTCTGGGCCGGCCTCGGCGGCGCCGTCCACCTTCAGGCACCCATGGTGTGGAAACTTTTGCCCAGTGGTCATCCTGCATGCAGCTGATGTGACCCGCCCAATCCCACTTGACAGCCTTGCCTACGTCTATATACCCGTTTTGGAACACAGCATTGTGTTCCGAATTTTATCCTGTCTTTTTAGACCCAGGATGCTGCGGTCCATCGCTCTTCGGCAAACTGAGAAATTACAGATGGAAAACCCAATAAGTAACAGTGCCCGCGACACAGGAAGTCTCTTATTTATAAAACCTAATTAACGAATGACCCAGAATTGATTAAAACATGACGGCTCATTATTATGCAACATATGTATATATAATTATTTTTGCTAAATATGAACGCCATAGACTATCATGGTGGGAGTTCCACTTTATAAATCGATAAACATATTAATTTTACGTAATTCCCCAAAAAAACAAACAATGTTTCCTCTTGATAACTATAAGTAACAACTTTATTTTTCATTATAATGTTACCTTAAGGCCCGTTGAACACGACACGGTTTCTTTACGGTGCGGCATATAAACCGCGCCGTAGGAGAATCGTATCAATCAGCAAGCTTCCACAGTGACACTGACAAACCGTGCTTACACACTGCGTATAAATCACCCCAAAAAAATAACGTATCCGTCAACAAGGTTCTATAGTGGTCCATAAAACACTGACGAACGTGCCTACACACGACAAATGAACCGTAGCTTTCCACGGCAAGAAAAACGTGTGTGTCTTAAGGGCCTAAGGTCCGTCGTACACGGCACGGTGTTATTACGGTACGACACGCTTGTTGCACCCCAGAATAATAGTGTGAGCTTGTATATGACTTGGCTCTATGGTATACGACGTGCTGTAGTGCCGCCGTCTCGTCAATAAACTTCCATAGTAATGTAATCCACACAACACTGACGACCACGCCTACACATCAATCTACTACATGATCTTCGCAAGATCTGACCAAGATTATGTCTTTCTTTAAAAGAGACTGTGACCTCTGAGTTTGCATTGGCCTTTCTTCTCAGAGTAGTAAGATAGGAAACGCCGATCTCATCTAGCTTATATTAATATGACGTGTAAAACTGATTTCACGGCGAACAAACCGTAGTTTTCACGGCAAAAAAAACGTGTGTGTGTAACGGGTCTTACGGTTGTTTTTATTAGTCATCTTGGAAGTCATAACAATAATATTGGAAAATACTCGTCATTAAATCAATTGATTATTTTAACGATATGTTATTTGCAAATACAGATTCTAATTTAGTGCAGTTAGGTATTACGGTAAAACCATGACCCATTTTCCATCTCGTCCGATACTTAGCGTAATAGTAATATAAAGTTCCCACTGCTGGGACACAGACCTCCACTCTGTGAGAGGGAGTGGGCCGTAATCCACCACGCGGGCCCAGTGCGGGTTGGTAGATGTAACATGTCTTCGAATTTTTGGTTCTCGGACATGCCGGTTTCCTCCCGATGTTTTTCTTCACCGTTTTTGAATTTTGAAATTCCGCAAAGTAAAGCGCCTGCTTAGGTTCGAACCAACGACCTACAACTAGTAAGTCGCCGCCGTTACCACTGAGCCGCCACTGCTCTCTCTCTCTGTCACATCCGACACTTGCATTTGGCAAAAACGGACAAACTTGTTACCAATTCTCGTTCTCAAGTGATGCACTCACCGAACAGCATTTCATTTTTAGGGTTTCGTACCTCGAAAGGAAAAAACGGAACCCTTATAGGATCACTTTGTTGTCCGTCCGTCTGTCTGTCAAGACCCTTTTTCTCAGGCACGCGTAGAGGTGTCAAGCTAGAATTTATATCAAATACTCAGGTCTACTGACCATTGGAGCTGTGAAAAAATTAAACTTCTGAGCCAACGCAATCAAAAGATACAGCCGTTCATGCAATTTTCGACACTCGCAAGGGAATCAAAACCTACAGGGTACTTCCTGTGAACTCAGAATCTTAAAATTTGGTACGAAGCACCGTCTTATAGCACAGATAAAGGAAAAATTGCGAAAACCATACATTTTTAGTTACATCATAAATATAATAAAAATATTTTTAATAATTTTAAATTGTACGAAACCCTTGGTGCGCGAGTCCGACTCGCACTTGGCCGGTTTTTATTTATTTAGATGATAAAGATACAAAAAGTAACACAGTGCAACCGAAAAAAAAACAGTCACTCAGTGAGAGAGTCAAACAGTGAGTTTGCACATTGAACACATTGCAACATTAAAGACTCGCTAATGACCAAACAACCTCAAATAACTCCTTCATTTAATTAACAAGACCCACGGACACAGCAAACAAACTTATATTTAGCAAAGTCAATAGAGAATTGCGAATATCAAACAATTATTTTTGTAAAACCTGTTACAACGTCTTGCGCCGATTTTTCCTGTTGCCAATGTCCGTAATTCTGCAAGAATCTGTACAATCAACTGTCGTTTCTTTTTATTCACCTGGCCTTTTAATTACTTATTTGAGGTTAATTTCCTTCCCCTAGGGAATAAAGGATGACTTTTTACGCGTGGAACTATGCTATTTACATATTTTATTTCTAACTAACTCCATGTGTTGTAATACTGTGATGAGTATAGTGTGGGGACCATAATATGATACGATATAATTATTATATTTATTCCAAGCGAACGTGTTTACATAAACGCGTCTATTCTATCACTGTTTTCGAGAAACCTACATAGGTAAATAAATTTGAAAGTTCATTCTAAATTCGCTTGAATGTTCGAATGTAGCCAGAGTTATTTTTCTGACAGCTTGGTCAACATAAGGTCGACTTTGCAGACAAACTTTACCTACAGTACCTATAGGTTTTTTTTCTTCGTATTCATTAGAAAGTAGACGATGCTGAAATTTTAGGCTCTTTCTTCACTCTTTTTATCACTGGTTAACTATAATTTTCTATTTGGAAAAGTTGATTATTGCAGAGAGAAAGAGAAACTTCTAATGACCAGTGGGTATACCGTACATCTTTGGCTCAATCAACTTAGCTTATCGCAGTCCACCGCTGGACATAGGCCTTTCCCAGACTGCGCCACAACACCTTGTCCTTGGCCTTCCGCATCCAGTCTGTCCCAGGTACCTTTAGGTCGTCGGACTTCACATCTCTGGCTACCCCTTCGCGTTTTCGACAGCCGTAGTCTTACAATATCTTCATGAGTCATGCACAAACCTCTCGGGAAAGTATCAAATATGTACAAACTAAACATCATCATCTGCCTAGCCTTTTTCCAACTATGTTGGGGTCGGCTTCCAGTCTAACCAGATGCAGTTGAGTACCACTATTTTACATGGTGCGACTGCCGATCTGACCTCCACAACCCAGATGCTGGGTAATACGAAACCCCTTGGTAAGACTGGTTGTCAGACTTTCGAGCTCCTGACGACCCGTAACGTCTGTCAAAGATCCACGAATGACAGCCAGGACCAACGGCTTAACGTGCTTTCCGAAGCACGGAGGGGACTTGGTATGTAAATATCGTCACCCATCCACGGACCAACCGCGGCAAGCGTAGCTTATCCTGATCGATGGAACCGTGCGGCTGTTATTAAGTAATGTGTGTGTGTGTGTGTGTGTTGTGTGTGTGTGTTTCTGGCTAAGTAGCCAGAAACATATTTACAAATTAAGCCTATTTTCCCAAATAAAACCTCCACCTGAAAAACAGCCTCCTGTATCTGCACAGAAAAAGCGGCAAACTGAAAACTCATTTCGCGGAGTAATGGCCGGACCCTACTTACTATCGTTGTCATCGCCGACTTTTTAATAAAAAAAAAAATGCCGAGAATCCCTCATCTCTAAATTGTCCGCTCCTCTTGGGAATATGAAAGTCATTATTTAAAAAGATTGCTTCTTTCGCATATTATTTCTGCGTAAATTTTACTTAAGCCTGGCTCTCAAGCACGGGGAACTGACTGAATATCAAAATTTTATTACGTACCCCGTAGGTTTGCTTTTCGACTTATTTATGGTAATAGAAACGTTAATTAAGAACGTCTTAAATTATCTAGTGAAGGTGTTTTTTTTTTTGTTATCGTTGAGGGATAATTTATTTGCCATTCTGGTGTTTTTTACTATCTAAACCGCAATTGTTTGTTCCAAAAGGTGTACTGATTGAAATAACTTAAATACTGAAACTAGTTATGCATTGAGAAAATTGTTCGAAATTTTTTTACAATTATGAAAAACATAATCCATCCATCCATAAAGAAAGAAAAATATTTTATTTGAGAGAGGAAATACAAACAGTAAAAAAGGAGCATCTAAAACTAACAAAATTACATTAAAAATACCAAAAAAAAATAACCACAAAATCCATATTATCCATTTATTACAGTAAAAAAAATACCTAGGGTAACTGAGGTTTTTGAGTTATTTTAGTTACACCTTGTAAATGAAATAACTCCTAAATTTCATAGTAGTTAATATACTCGATATTATTATGTTGAAAATAGCTCATTTTCTTTTTGCATTATAATTTTTGTTTTCTGATTTTTTTTGTAGTTAAAGGTGTATTTTTTTGCTGTTACGCCAATAAACGCGTTTCTCTTTCCTTCTTTTCTTTGTTTCATGTAAGTACCCATTACCCACAATACAAAAACTAATTCTAAGCGAAGCATAGGGAATAGGGAATAGATAGAATAGAATAAAATAGAATATACTGACTTATTTGCTTTAAAACGTGGTACATCAAGGTCTTAATAAAGTTATGATCTTACATGTTTCGCCATGAACTGGCCTACAAGTAACAAATCTAAACAATAATTTTGTAACAAATCTAACACATTCCGTTCAGTGTCAACATTTTTATGCTTGAGTACGAGGCTTTTGACTTCTATTAATTTGTTAAAATTAAAATTATAACATTGGTTATTAGGATTTTGTATCTTTTTGAACACTTAAGAATAGATATACATATAGAGTAATATAATTAAATCTCAATATCATATCTTATATTTATCTGCTACTTTTTAATCAAAAAAATATTTTACACTATAAAAACAATTATTACCAATACGCCATTTGTGTGGTTTGGATTTAAAGCGTATAACTCTATAATAATATAACTCTAAGCGCGTCTGATCAATTTACAGGACCACACCAACTTATAATTGAATTTGACTGCTATAATAAAGAATCTCAGTTATGGCCCCAAATTGCCTGATAAACGGAGATAGGGAGCGCCCTATCCCATTGACTCCTAATGGCAGCCGACTAGTATATTGTCGAACCCTCGTTCGACAATACTCCTATGTCTATTTATACAAGGATATTTGACAAAAGAAGCTTGTTTGGTTATTGCAAAAATATGTGAGTGCAGTTTTATGAATTTCTTAGCATAAAAGTCTGATTTTCTACCACTTTATGCTGCAGTCTACTCTGGTGCATCTTTTAAGATGAGTCCTGAATGTCCTGACCTCCAGAATACAGCTAGGTATACATTGTTAAATTTTGATCGTTTTAATCCTTAAAAGAGGTCATTGTACTCATCATTATGAACAAATTTTACTACGGGAACAACCCTGAATCCGTGAAAAAAATATCAGTTTATCCATACATTATGTCGAGTTATGCGAACATTAATGTATGGATCAACTGATTTTTTTTTTTGCATTCATGCGATGTTATGATCCGTCACCCCGGCAAATGAGCGGCGCTTCAGTTCTTTAAGTCAGGTTGCTCTAAGATGCTATTTTAGAAAAAAAATAGTAAATAAATAAGTAAATAATAATGTTTAATTTAATTAAAATATATTCATAAAACTAAAACGCGCGAAACCGTATACGTGTGTTAAATTAATGTCACCACTAAAGCGCCACGCTGTAGGTATGTATAGATATATTGATATTGTACTCCTGTCCATTAGGTTAACCGTTTTTTGACAGCTGTCTTCGAACGTACATATTCCAGGATTACGTAAAAGTTTAGTTTAAAATGCGTAATAAAATAATTTTTTAAACTAATCTTATTGAATTATCTTATCTAAGACTTCTTACAGACATTATAATACCGTACGTGTGTCACTTTTGACAAAATAAATATAATTGCTCCTACTCCTACCTAGTGGGCAAAGTATATATATGTATATATATATATTTAGAAAACGGGCCAAGGGCTTAGTATAAATGATTACTGCTGTTATTCTCGTGGGATCACCCATCCTAAAGCGTTGGCTGACATTAAATTAAACCCGAGCCGGTTTAAAACCTCTTTTTCATGGACACTTAAAGGCTTCCATAACAGAATAGGTAGTACCTATAACTACCCATTGACCAACTACCAACCTTCTTTGCACGTTTAAACATGGCTACACGTGTACAACAAAATCTACATCTATTTAACTACGAAAACAAATCGACTGATCACCCAGGACCGGCCCTCATTAAAAAACAAAAACTCCTGTGTAGGTAACCAATTATGCATGTACCCTATTACCTTTTCAACCTTATCTTTCGAACATCTAATCCTTAACATCTTACGTAACAGTCAGACAGGCTGGTCGTTTGATCTCAGCGGATCTACTGGGTAAAGCCCATCGTCTACGACTCTACTCAAAAGTAACGTGTTACAAACTTAAATCACCAATGAGTAGCGAGAGCATAAATATAGACTTCGGCTGCTACCAATAAAGCTAAAATTATTTAATAAAAATGTATACTGCATGTCGTTATCATTTACCAAATAGTTTTCACGACTTACCGCTGAAAATGTTTAAAAAAATACTTTTCTAACTATTACTATTTAAAAGATACTTAACCATTAAAGACTATTTAGAAGACAAATCAATAGAATTTGTACTTTGTAAGTTAAATTAATTGACATCGCTTATTGTGAATACCTACGTTTACACGCCATGTTATGGCAGGACATGCTGAAACAAATTTACTGTAACACCTTATGTACCTTTCCAGCAAATAAATATTTTTGATTTTATTTTGAATGTCACAGCACTAGTACACTAACAGTAACAATTGCTTTCATTTTGACAGTTCAACAATACTCAAAGCATTATTCACGTTCTTCGTAGCACTATCAATCACAATCATTTTGAGGGATATTGCTAATTCATTGCTTCATTTGTTCGAAATATTTGTATGCTCAGCAACATAAATAACGCAATGAATGTTGTAGAACTGTCAAAATGAAAGCCGTTGTTAGTACCTATGTTACGCCATTAATCACGACTCTTAAGTCGAGCCACACTTCATTTTTCTTACAAAACTCTGCATCTTTTTAAATGGTCATGAATTTAAATTTGGTACTAATGACACTAAAATGATGGCTAGTATTTCGGCTTCGAAACTGCATCAATACTTTTTCTGTGAATCATCACTATTTTGATGTTTTAGGCCTTTTAAATAGTTACCTAACATGGGAATGGAAAGCACCCTCGATTTAGGAGTCCGGGAGTGTATTTCAATGGCAGTCGGATACGCCTTACTAACGCGCAGTTCCGGGCTAGCCCATAAGCAAATTAAGCAATAGCTCAGGGTATCACGTCTCGGGGATACCATATGCATAAACAGCACCGAAAAAATATTTGCGAGCACATGAAAGGCAAGGCTGTTTGTCAACAAGACATTACAAGGCCCGGAAGTCACTCAGAGACGTGCGTCATCTTTACAAATCGTTCGTTGATTATTTAGAAAAAAAATACGAGGCTACTAGTGAATAGGGGGCTCACAGGCGTGGATTACTTATTAGGATTTAAGACATCAAGTAGTCTTAATCCGGCACTGCTAACGAGTTATTAACTAGATTGGTTATGTGATATTTCGTGTACAAAATTAAATACTCGTGCTGTGACATTCTGGCTACTCATTGGCGATTCGAGTTTGTAACACGTTCCTCTTGTGTAGCGTCGTGGACGAAGGGCCTAACTCGATAACAAGTGAGCATCACAATCGTCTTACAGCTCATTATTGTACGTAAATAGCTCAAAAATAATCATGTTTCGGACATTTATAGCGCTAAGCTTAGGATTAAAGGCGTCTGTGATGAGAGCGTATCTTTAGGCTACGTTATGCTACGGGTAACTTTGTCGCGATAACGCGAACTCTATTGTATAGAGAGACGTCGACCGGTGTCCAAGAGAGAGCGCGCAAGGTGTAGTTCGCGTTATCGCGACAGTGTAGCCTTAGCATTAGTGTATGGTTTGGATTATTATTTAGACGAATTTACAACAAATATAAGCTACTGTCAGTGCCCCGCGGTGTCATCCGCATAAGTGCCGATCCCGCGGGAATATCGGGATAAAAAGTTTCCTATGTGTTATTCTGATGTAGGTATAAGCAATATTACTGTAAAGTTTCATCCCAATCCGTTCAGTAGTTTATAATATTAGTAGGATAGTAGGCATATACCCAATTAAGCACATCTAATAATATTTAATTGTTTGAATTGCCACTTAGCTCTCTTCCTCTCTCCTAAATTTTGCTGTACCCGACAGGGTCCATATTGATCTTTTACCTTGTATATACCATCTATGTAACACATATGGAATGCAATAAAGATTTGAGTATTGAGTATTGTATAGGTATTTAAAGCCTACTATGTAACTGAGATTGGTCATCATCTGCCTAGCCATTTTCCAACTGTGTTGAGGTCAGCTTCCAGTCAGTATCTGACATGGAGTGACTGTCTATCTGACCTCCACAACCCAGTTACTGGGTCATATGATACCCCTTGGTAAGACTGGCGTAACGACTGTCAAAGATCCACGAATGACAGCAGGGATCAACGGCTTAACGTGCTTTCCGAGCCACGGAGGGGTCTCGATATGTAAATATGGTCACCCATCTACGGACCAACCGCTGCAAGCGTAGTTTAACCTGATCCATCGACTCTAGCAGCTGTTATTACTTATCGACGGAAAAAAGAACCACACAGAATGACTGGAACTGTCCAGTCAGTGCACGCACTGTAAATTGAACTAATGTGTAAATCTGCTCATCAATATATTTCCCTAGCTGTTATTAATGTGATAATAGCATACATATTTGATGAGTTTAACGATGGAGTTGTAAAATAACGTTGTAGGTAATTGCTACGAATATCACACGTTCCACGCTACGCTATTACGGCTACGCGCTACGAAAAAGCGTACATCATTATCATCATCAGCCTATAGCAGTCCATTGCTGGACACAGGCCTTCCCTACTGCACGCCATTCAACTCGATTTTCGGCAACTCACACACACTGCTACCAGCCATCCTGCGAAGAAAAAAACATACATACAAGTACCTAGGTATGTCGAATGACAAATTTATTTCGTAGTCGCGAAACAGTTTCATTAGACATCTTTCGCTTTTGCGTAATAATCAGGCTACAATGTCCCCACTACTGGGACACAGGCCTCTTTTCCGTGAGTGGGAGTGGGCCGTAATCCACCACGCAGGCCCTGTGAGGGTTGGTAGGTACTCTATACTCAAATCTTTATTGCATTCCATATGTGTTACAAATGTGTTAGATGTCAGAGGGGCTTGTGGCTAAGTAATGACAGCCGCATGGGTCAATCAATCAGGTTAAGCTACGCTTGCCGCGGTTGGTCCATGGATGGGTGACCATTTTCACATACCAAGACCCCTCCGTGCCTCGGAAAGCACGTTAAGCCGTTGGTCCCGGCTGTCATTCGTGGATCTTTGACAGTCGTTACGGGTCGTCAGTAGCCCGAAAGTCTGACAACCAGTTTTACCAAGGGGTATCGTATTACCCAGTAACTGGGTTGTGGAGGTCAGATAGGCAGTCGCTTCATGTAAAATACTGGTATTCAGCTGCATCCGGTTAGACTGGAAGCCGACCCCAACATAGTTGGGAAAAGGCTAGGCAGATGATGATGATGTCACATTTATTTGAATGTTTGGTTCTAAGACATGCCGGTTTCCGTACTGATGGTTTCCTTCATCGTTTTGAGAGCACTGGTAATGAAATCATTTACATACACAAAGTGAAGCACCTGTCTAGGTTCGAACCTACAACCTACAACTCGTAAGTCTGTTACCACTGCGCCGCCACTGCTCAACTAACTACTGCACTAAATAATACTCTAGCAATACTTTAGTTATAAATGCTCCTGTTGTGCTTAACTGTTTAAATATCCTGTGCGTGTCCCAAAAAAAAAAACTCTAAATTAAAGCCAAATCTAACGATGTCCCTCTAAAACATGGCATAGCATAATCTAAAAATGTTTTCGCCTTTATACTCTTTCAATTAAAGTGAACGTTAATCTCTCTTTGCTATTAAATTACATTAATTGGGTAGGGGACGTGCGTCATTAATCACACACACAAAACGACTCTATTACAATCCAATAGAGCTTAATTTTGTACAGCAAAATTAGGAGACACATCGTCTTTTGTTAATATTTGCGAAT
The DNA here is from genome assembly GCA_949629185.1 of Apamea crenata. Lineage (NCBI taxonomy): Eukaryota > Metazoa > Arthropoda > Insecta > Lepidoptera > Noctuidae > Apamea > Apamea crenata. The sequence goes on from OX451375.1 coordinate 6,479,255, forward strand.
TGACAACGTCAATTTGATGTGACAAGGTTTTTTCAATCTTATTTCCTGGTGATAGAGTTTAGATTGGTCATGTGGGGGAAAGGGAATCTTTTTCGACGATGCACAATGAGATTGTAGATATCTGTGTAATACGATTAACTGTTAAGTGACATGGCGCTAATGATTTGATTCGGGATTTCTTTTTGCCATGGTGTTTAAATTGATTTTTTTAATATCTCGTTTGGTAGACTTTTCTTTTTGTGTGTTTTTAATGAGGCTGTTAAATATGAAAAAGAATAAGTTGACCTCAAAATCATTATACAGGATGAATTTTAAAATCCCTACTTAACAATCCCTAAAAATATCACCTACAACCTATCTCGAACACAAAAACATCATAAACTCCACCGAACTCGAGTAAACCCCACAAATTAAACAAGACATGTTACTACCAACTAATTTAGTAGTGTCGAGCGGCGGCGCTTGAATCTCCGCTTCGGAACTCCCAACTGTCGCCGAACAAAACATTGAGCTGAACGTCTGCACACCTCCTTCGTCATAAACAAATCAAACATGGCCGGCCCGCCCGAGATATTAATGAGACAATGAGACATTAGCTCGCTACAAAATGCCTCCGCATTCGCGAATAATTAAATCGTAAAGTCCCCTCTACGCCGCCTACAGCACCCGTCTATTTACTCCTTTTTCATTCAACACAATAGCCGCTGCAATCCAACACGCTTGGCTCCGTTACGTCACTTTATTGTTGTGCAACACATGCTAAACTCAACCTTATGTGCACATAATAACGATCCAATTTGTCTAAACGCAGATAATTCTATAAGGCGTATTCCGTAGAGACTATTAATTTGAGCGCGACGGACCCCGCCTACTCAATATCGCGTTTACACACATGTCGGATTGTATCGTCGTCTCGTTCGCTCCGCGCCGCTTATTAAAATTCCTCGGTCGGTAGCTGCATCTCTGTCGGCCGGGAGAGGCGGTCCGCGGCCGCGGCTTGCGCCCCAATGCTGGCGCGATTTTCACCGCGCTTCCACGCGAATCATTACACGGAGATATCGCTCGTTTCCGAACACATTCGCAAGTTTCCGCGCCGCGCTCCGCGACCGCACGTTCTGATTTCAAATCCACGTTCCATAATCCGATTTTAATTTTTTTTTTTGCTAGTGATGCCAATTGTGCTAATTCGACTGCTGCTACAATAGTGATGTACTGACTCGACTATTGTATCGAAACGCTCGTTTACGTGGACAGTGTAATTAATAAGACCATGTGCATATGAATGTAATATTCGATAGCTACTTGTAAAATAATACACCGACGCGAAATCAATTAGCAAACTTTGTAAACTTCAGTCGTTAACAATGGGACGAATTTAAAAATACCTACCAATTACGTTCATTAGTAATTGTTGATTACAATGGGACACATGATGAACTCAATGACACTCTAGTGCGCATTTAAATAAACGGATTCTCGAAAACAAACGATAGTGATTGGATAGGAAAAAAAAGAAAATGTCGCGATAAGCCGTCGGGGGTTAGCGGTAGCGCACGAATTTAATTGAAATGTCATCGAGCAGATGAAATGAAGACTTCGCTCGAATGCGAGCGTGCCGAGACCGCCGAAAGCGGCGGGAAAGGCCGGATATCTTTTAGCGTGGACTCGCTGCTGGGAGGGAAACAGGACGCGCCGGTGAAGGACACGGTAGCTGACACGAACAGCAATGACGCTGAGAGCACTGACGCGGCGCCAGAGAGCGACGAGAGTGACGTGGACATTGAGGACGTCGACTCGAACGTCGATGATCGGGAGGAGAGGGACAACGGGCATGACGAGGAGTTGGAGACCAGGGGCGGGGTGGTGGTGCCCCAACCGCTGTTGCCGCGGCTGTACCAGGGCCCGCCGCCGCACTCCTGGCCGTTTGGAGCCTTCCCTTGGATGGCACCCAACCCTATGTTTAGAGGTGGATCGCCTAACAGTAAGTGTACTTAGTTGTTTTACAAAGATTCCTGATTCCAAACTCAATTAGAATTTGCTTCAAGCCTTATTTACAGGAATAATGCTTGAAGCAAATTCTAATTGAGTTAGTAATAATATCAACTATATTCTACAACAAAAATCGTGTGCTTCAGTGTGATTACCTATTTTCCGGGTTGATATATCACCACGCTTTCCTTATAGGAAAATGTACGAACATGCCAGTTATTAGGGCGCTAAATAGTCCCGTGCTATCGCATGATGCCAGCTTCATTCCCCCGAAAACAAGTTGATATCAAAATTAGACTTTGATAAGCTTTTAAAATAGTTTAAAATACCTCCTTCATGATGGGAGTTATATTTTTTGTAATATTATAAAAAGATCGCTCCAAGAATGAATATACTTTATCTGCAGACGTTTTTTTTAACATTTAAAGGAAGAACTAACTGACACCACACCTAGAGAACTGTGCAATTTGTGGTAAATGATCGAATATCGACCATCACGGCCTCCATGCATGCATCCACCAGTTTTTTTTTACACGGCTTAGCAAAATAAAAAAAATGGTCAAATATCGACCATGTCAGTTCTGCAAAAATATTCATGTCATAATAAATAATCGGTGTCATTATCCAAAAAAGATGTTATTGTTAAAAAAAACAACGGGTTGCACTCCGGGAGTGCCGGCAGAAGTGAAAACTTGAATATTAGCGTTATGCATTTTTGATCATTTGGAATGCAGTCTACTCTCCCTCCGTCTTACGAATTTTCGATCAGGTCACGTGTCCTGACGCGAGCTCCATCTTACGAATTTTCCATCAGGTCACGTGTCCTGACGCGAGCTTAACATTTTTTACCCATCACAACAAAAGTGCACAACGCCGCTAAAGAAGTTTTTACTTCAAAAAAAGGAATATATGTACAATAAAACGAACCAGATTCCAGTTAGAATCCTATTCGAATACGAGTTCATAAACTGAAGTTGCGGTTAACGTTAGAAACATGGCAACAACTACTACCTACAATTAAATAAAATACAGGGTGATCAACATCAGGAATTCTTAATATCCAGTTAATTATTCAAACATATTGGCACGGACCGTTCTCGTGACTCGTAATAACAGCTGCATGGGTCGGTTGAAAGTTAAGCTACACTTGCCGCGGTTGGTTCGTGGATGGGTGACCATCGAGACCCCTCCATGCCTCGAAAAGCCCGTTAACTCGTTGGTCCCTGGCTACCTGTCATTCGTAAGTCTTTTACAGTCGTTACGGGTAGTCAGAAAGCCCATAAATCAGAAAACAAGTCTTGTTAAGAGCGTTGACAACGTACGGCATTTCATACAAACTTTCAAGTCCTTGTTTTTCGAAATGCATGAACCGACTTTAATTGATTGTACCTGCCGACGTATTCTGTAAAAATCTCGCCGTTTAAACATAGGTGAAGTGAACAGTCAATAGTGTCAATCCCAAGCGATCCCTAGCATCAGGTAACCTAACAGCTCACTTCACCTAAGTTTCCACGATGACGTTTTTACAGAATAAACCGGCTGTACCTTTACTTTTACAGTACCTTTTAAGTTTCACCATATTTTGCTTGCTGTTAATCGATCTTTACGAACTGTAATGAAATATTCTTGTGCTAATCAGTTCAGGCAGTGCCAAGAACCCCAAGTTGGGTTATTTTTGCACTAAGTTACTTAGGGCGCATTTCACCAATGAAATTGAACGCGTTCAGGACATCTAAACCGCGTTCAAGCGCTGCCAGAGTCAAAATTGCTGTGGAATATGTATTTTGCAGGCTTTCATGTTGACAGTTCAATAACATTCATTGCGTTATTTACGTTGTTGAGCAGACAATTTTTTCGAAGATATGAAGCAATGGATTAGTAATATCGTTCAAAATTACGTGATTGTGATTGAAAAGGTATTACACAATTAGGGCGCTGTTCTCACATAGTGACGTTACATGAAGAAAAAAGAGGGTAATAAATTACCAAATGTGCGCTTTTGTAATTTCTAACATGAGGATATTACCGTGGACGTCCACGTCCATAAAATGTATGGAAATAAGTGCACGTTATAACGTTATCGTGGATGGAAATTTAAAAGCGTCCACATATTTCCATACCTTATACTTCCCTGTATTTCCTTTTCCTTTTTTAGTACGGACACTTTTAACGTGCACATCTTTGTACATGAAGGATATGTAACCAATATTTTGTAATAATTTTATGATTTAAAAGATTGTCTGTGGAGTTTCTTGCCCGTTCTTCTCCTTATGTAGGTACCTACGCTTTGGAATGGGCAACTAGCTTCACCATTCTGCCTGACCGACCCTTTGACAATTCAAAAGTGCCTGTAATTGGTTTATTTAAAATAAATGCTTTGAGTTTGAGTTTATCGTGGTGCCGTGGACGTCTACGATAATGTAGCCACGTTAGAAAATATAACAGCGCACAATATCACGTCCCAAAAGTCTGGAAGCCGACCCCAACATAGTTGGGAAAAGGCTAGGCAGATTTTATGATACATAGTTACCAAGTTTGAAATTAAATTGAAACTTGTCATAATAAAATATTTTAAGATCCTAAAATATTTTAATCTATATTTTGGTCTACGCATGTGCCTAATTCCATCCAAATCAATTCAGCTAATTTAGCGTGGAAGCGTAACAAACAAACAAAAATATATCAAATCTTTTCTCTGTAATATTAGTTTAGATGAGAAATAAATTGAATAAACAAATAATACATTTATAAATACAGAAAATATTAATAATGAACTCATTTATTAAACTATGCAAGTATGAATTACTAAAGCAATTAGCTTGACTTATAATAGGATTTATTTATACCAAACAATTTATATAATGAATGAATAATGCAAATTGTTATTAGAATGAATGATTGATCGACGAACGTGTTCAGAAGTGAATAACATTCAATTATATTAAAAATCCAATGCATCATTTAATGTTTATATTAATTTTATTAGGGTAGAATTAGCGAAAAATAAAAGAAGAGGCCATTTTTTATTTAAATCTAAACTAGTAAAATAAAGAGAAAATCTTATTTTATTTTTTGTATGTTTGTTTGTTACGCTAAAAAGACTGAACGTATTTAGACGAAATTTGGCACATGATCTGGATTAGGACATAGGATATTTTTGATCCATCCATCAAATATATACCTACATATATATATGCATATACTAGCAGTATGAAATAAACAAAAGGATGCCAAACATACTGCTACAAAGAAAACCTCATTCTACCTATTTACGAGTATAAGTAAAAATAAATAATATTACAGGTATGTATGTATGTGGTAAGGAAACCAATACCAATACATACTTTGCTTAGAAACTAACATTAGACGGTGAAAATATATATCATCATCATCATCCCTGCCTCTGGGCTGGATTGAGGTCAAGAGTGAGCCCATTGTCAATAAAAAAAAAAATGTCCATGACCTGATTCATCACTCGTTGCTAATGTTTAATTAAAGACATAAATAAATAAATTATTTCATTGTAAAAACACAACTGACACAACTCACAATACCTAAGTAGGTACCGTTACCGTAATATTTTAAAATATCAAAATACAGATACATTATCAGCCTAGAATGTTCCCACTGCTGGGACACAGGCCTCCTCTCTGTGAGAGGGAGTGGGCTGTAATCCACCACGCGGGCCCAGTGCGGGTTGGTAGATGTCACATGTCTTCGAATTTTTGGTTGAAGAACATAGAACGTTGTGTCCTCGCAATATTTTCCTTCACCAATTTGAGAATAGTGGTGATGAAATAACTTACACAAAGTAAAACGCCTGGCTGGGTTCGAACACACGACCTACAACTTGTAAGTCGGAGCCGTTGCCACCGGACCACCACAGCTCCCAATAAAATATAGATAAGTAGGCTACAAAGTAGCTCCCAATCAAATATAGATAAATGGGGATCAATAAATGATAATTACTTAATTGTAAGCAGCAATTCATTGTGTGTAACTAATTTCTCTCTGACTGTACCTACCTATCTATCCCATGACTTAAAAATCATACTAAACTTTACAACGCGATCTTTGATCTTGCGTATAATTTAACTGTAAAATAATTATAATTGCGTATCTTTACATATAAAGAGGAGTAAGGTCTTGTAGCAATGCCTACAGCCGATTTTCTAATATTACCGACAAAATAAACCTGAGAGAGATATTGTACATACACTTTTGGGTTGCATTCTCCAATGAAGGATCTGCTAATTTTTTGGTAATTGACAATGACCTATCGCGGCAACAAAGATAATCAAATGACCAAAAAAATAAAAATAATTTTGCACATTTTTTTGAATATTTGACAATACACAATTTTTTTGACATGCTATATATGTATGTACCAATACGGCTAACTATGCGACAAAAAACTGAGCGTTTTACCGTTTAGTAACTTGCGTTTGGGTAGTGCCTTTATTTAGTTGAGTAAATCAATCAAACTCAAACAAAAAAGAACGTAATACTCAAAATTGAGTAGAAAGAACGTTGATAGATACAACCTTGAACCTGTGATTAAATTAGCAAACAATTCAGTAAACGTTAGTGACTAATTAATTTTGAATTTAAACTAAAGAGACTAATGACAGCTACTAAGTAATCTTTTTTGTTTACTACCAGTTAATTTAAACTAATACAAAATAGCGCTTTACACACTAACAATAGCAATGACTTTGGGAACTTGTTTTTCTGAGGTACTTCAATGCTCACCATTGCGAATGGCTGTTCCCATACCAGAAAACTGACCACGCTGGTAGAGAGGCGCGCAAGCTTGCGATATCGCTAGATCTCACCCAGCTGGTGAATCAAGCAACACGGGTACCTGACGTTGACGGACAAACACCCAATTGCCTAGACCTGCTGCTAACAACAGATCCGGACAGGCATTCAGTATCGGTCTCAGCCCCGCTGGGATCATCTGATCACTGTCTGGTGAAATCCGTATCGATCTGCTCTCCTCCTGATGATAGCCCTAGAGGCACGAAGCGAGTATGGCGTTACGAGTCGGCAGACTGGGATGAGATGCGGCACTTCTTTGCGTCTTATCCTTGGCAGCGGGTAAGCTTCTCTTCTGATGAGCCCTCCAGCTCCACGGATACTGTCGCTGACGTGATCCGGCAGGGAATGGAATACTTTATCCCATTCTCCGACATTCCGCTCGGTCACAAAGCCCGACCTTGGTACAATGCGGACTGTGCTCGGGCTGATCTGAAAGGAGTCTGTCTACCAAGCCTGTGTACAAGCTCGCGACCTTAGACTCCGGGCTCGGAGGGTTCGAGCTAAGAAGAGAGCCTTTAACTCTGCTGCCAAGTCTTGCAAAAAGGTTCTCCGAAGGGCACGTTTCGACCATGTCAGTCGCATAGGGACCAGGCTTGCATCCTACCCTTTGGGGAGTAAGCAGTTCTGATCCTTGTCCAAATCGGTCGAAATCAACTTCTGCCGTCCCACGCTGCCTCCTATGCAGAAACCTGATGGTTCACTGGCTCACTCCGCTACTGAAAAGGCAAATTTATTTGCTTCTTTATTTGCGGAGAACTCGCGTCTAGACACTGGCTCCAAGCACCCTCCAACTCTGCCTCGATGTGATTCTTCCATGCCGGAGATCACAGTGCGTAACAGACAGGTTCGAAGGGTGCTTCAGTGTCTGGATGTGGGCAAGGCTAGTGGGCCTGATGGCATTCCTGCGAGAGTGCTGAGGTGTTGTGCGCCTGAGTTGTCTCCTGTACTGACTCGCCTCTACCGCCTCTCTCTCTGAAAACTGGAACTGTCCCCAAATGCTGGAAGCTTGCAAATGTGCAACCAGTACCGAAGAAGGGTAGTCGTGCCGATCCCTGCAACTACTGATCGATCGCCATTACCTCCATTCTCTCCAAAGTAATGGAAAAGGTAATTAACAGCAAGCTGCTGACATATCTTGAGCAGAATGATCTCCTGAGTGACTGCCAATATGGCGTTCGCCGCGGGCGCTCCACTGGGGATCTTCTGGTGTATGTCACACACTGCTGGGGCGAGGCCATCGAGAAACACGGCGAAGCTCTGGCCGTGTCTCTTGATATCTTGAAGGCCTTCGACAAGGTTTGGCACGCAAGTCTGCTGAGCAAGCTTCCAGCCTATGGAATCCCAGCTGGCTTTTGTTGCTGGATGTCTGACTGCCTGAGTGAACGGTCAATCAGAGTAGTCATTGACGGCTGCTCCTCTGACCTCATGGCGATTGATGCTGGCGTTCCTCAGGGGTCTGTTCTCTCTGCGACTCTTTTCCTGCTGCACATCAATGACCTACTGATACCAGGTATTGTTGGCTATGCAGATGACAGCACCGTCGTAGAGAGATATCTGTCCAGCGCAAAGCCTGGAGGGGAAGAAGTCAGTTCGTTAAGAGGGTCCTGGTGGACCGAATGAATGCGACCTTAAGTCTTGTCTCCCAGTGGGCTGACAACAATCTGGTCAGCTTCAACACCACCAAAACACAGGCTTGTCTGTTCAGCGTGGAAAGGAGCCCTTTTGATCTGGCTCCTACTTTCCAGGGTGCAGCTGTACCTGTGACGGACAGCCTCGAGCTTCTAGGCATGAAATTGACAGCAAATCTCAATTTCGGCGAAAACATTGAGTCTAAAGCACAAACGGCGGCTAAAAAGCTGGGCATCCTGAACAAGGTTAAGCGGTAATTCACACCGGGACTGCTTTTAACCCTTTACAAAGCACAAGTCCGATCGTGTATGGAGTACTGCAGTCACTTGTGGGATGGCTCAGCTAAATACCAACTCGCCACTTTAGACTCAGTCAAGCGCAAAGCTAAGAGACTCATTGGCGATAAAAAGCTGGTGGAGGCAAAGCTTCACAGTTTGGCTCACCAGCGAAGTTTGCCTGTCTGTCCGTCTTCTACAGACTGTACCTCGGAGAGTGTGCTCAAGATCTACATGAGCTCATCCCGCCTTCACCTTTTTACCATCGAGAGTCCAGACGCACTGCGGGATACCACCCCTATTTGGTTAATATACCATATATACGCACTAAGCGCTTCTCATCATCTTTTCTGATGCGCACAGCAAAGGAGTGGAATTGTCTGCCTGCGTCTGCATTCCCGAGTTCATTCAACCCTAATCTGTTCAGGGCGAGAGTGAATAGGGTTCCTCTGAGCAAGCTCGTTCCACCGTAGATCTCACTCCTGCCTCTGGGCTGGATTGAGGTCAAGAGTGAGCCCATTGTCAAAAGAAAAAAAAAACATTTTTCAACGTATTAGCAATATCCTTCAAAATGGTTCAAATTGTGATTGATAGTGTGTTACGCCATTATTGTGACCGTTTGGAGGACTCCACGTTCCGTATTGCCTCATGTCTTAAAAATCCGTCTTTTGTGTGGATGATGGGCCTAAAGACGCTTGCGCACCTGTAGGTGATGCTGTTTCATTATCCTTATATATGCAAGCCTCAGAATTCAAGCATTACTGAGGTCCTGAACTTGAGGTCTTGGGTTCGACTCCCAGGGCGGGCAAAATGTTATTGGGTTTTACCATCAGGAATGTTTCAGTAGCGGCCCGGAGCCTGGATATGTGTCCAGTTGATGTCAATATATTTCTACAGAACAGTTCTATGTAACATGGGGGGACCCATGTTACATGGAACTGTTCTGTAGACATAGGGTAGTTTCCTGGGTAAAAACATAATAATTATATTTATAGTCCGTCAGTTAGATTATCGAAAAATAATGGAAACGTATTTTTTCTTGTGTCAATCAAACAAAAAATGACAAAGATAAAGCGCGTCAACATTTGGGAGTGGGGGGTCGTGACGTCACTTGCTTGCAAAAGTGTCGCAAGCAAGTGACGTCACGCGGAACTTTAACGGGTGATATCTTCATCATTTTTTATATGGTTGACAAAAGAAAAAATACGGGTTCAATATTTTTTGATAATCTAACTGATAGACTAATTAGATTTTTTTAGGAGAATAGCCTATTATGATTCAATATTTATTTGATAGCTCCGACAGTATGGGCATAAAAACAACAAAATCGAATCAATTAAAACCTAATATTTTGACAAGCGACAAAGAATTACCTTTGCACAAAAAATGCCACAACTCCGCGTGCTACCTTCACGTTGACTAGTTTTTCGAACTTCATAACTTTTAAATACACTATTAATTATATTTTTTTCAATTGTACACGTCACAAGTCATCGTTAGCGCACGTGTGAGATTATTCAGTATATATACTAAAAGTATATGTACCTATATATTAACCAAATAACAAGCTTTGAATATCAGGATGGTTACTAGTTAGTTATTTACTGTGTATGAAGGTTATTATTGAATATGGTTTATAGGGAAAGGGTTTTATGAAGTAAAGCACAGACAGACAAGGCTAAACATTTATTGAAATTTAGGCTTGTCAGTAATTAATCAGAAAGCTAGTCGTCCGTTCGTAAATCTAGGTCATCACGGAGAAGAAGGACAAGAAACTCCGTGGAAACAGTATAAAAGTATTCTATCAATATCTTTCTTACGTTGTCATAAATTATCGTAATCTTTAAAAACAATTAATTCCATCTCTTGGACTACGGTCCAAGAGAACTCAAAATAATGGCAACATAATAACAATAGCTAGGAATATTGGCCATAACATTATTTTACACAACAACATAGTCATAAGCAATAATTAGGGTATAATATCAAATTACATAACTTACGTAACATCTGGTCGATCAATTCCACATAACAACAGCACTAGAACTAACAAACTGAACATCTACCAAGCAACTGCCTTGATAACGTCGTTACAATCCTTTTTATACACTACCAACGTCTTATACGTAAAAACATCTACCGCCATTTTGAACCAATCACAGATCATCATATATTTTGGCTTAATATCTTCTAACACAGATAATAATAAACAAATCTTATGTAGTAAAACAGTTTTAAAACATTATAACGTAATTAATCAATTTAATAACAGTTGGTTCTTAATTCTTAGACATCAAAAAGTATATCAACATCGACCAACAGTATTGTGCTAATCATTTGAAACAACCTATTATATAAAAATAGCACTATAAAATCTAAGATATACTACAAGTATAATCAAATATTACTTAATCGTTTATAGTAATAACATTTAAATGTTTTTTACAAGTTAAGACTGTTGTTTTTTATAAACACAATATCTAGTCAAATTAGGTATTTCTAAAATGTGACGGATGTCATTATCCAACAATCAATATTCTAATATTATAGTTATATCAATATGAAATATCTAACACGGCCATACTGACATGTACTTCGTTCTCGAAGTACAGTGGCGGTTAGAAGAGGAGGGGCATTGTCACGACGAAATAGATTGACACTTTTGTTTAACTTACGACCTTCTTCTAATGAGTAATTTCTATACTCTATAGTATAGGTTACACACACACTATTCGTCTGCAATTACTTTGAATAATCACGCTATTGACTACAGTTCCTTGTCATGTTCACTTATTCGTAAAAGTTTATGATTATACCCACAGAAATCTAAATAAACAAATTATAAGGTAGACGGATGCAGATAACTTACGAGTCATTCACCGCGACTAAAATATCAGAACGTTATTTGTTTTTGGATTGTTATTATACTTGTTATTGTAGATTAGTGATGTGTGTTTAATCGTTTAGCGGTGTTGTAGTCCATTTTGAAATGCAAGGAAATTTAAGTATTGAGATGAAACCAAATTATCGCGCTGCGTAAAAGTGGACTTAAATTATATCACAGTTTGATGAAACCGGACTGAGTGTGAGTATTATGATTTAATTATTTTATCGATTGTTTTTCGAATTAAAGTATAACTGCTGATCCTTTTATTTTTTTTTTTTTTTTAAACGTTTTATATTTATCATAAAGTCTAAATAGAAGAAAAGAAAATTAATGATGAATATAACATTAAGTATAATAATAATAGATTCATGTAACTCAAACTCAAACTCAAAGTATTTATTTCAATTAAACCAATTACAGGTACTTTTGAATTGTCAAGGGGTCGGTCAGTCAGAAAAATGAAGCTAGTTGTATAATATGTAACATTTCTATTTTCAAAGTAATTTGGTTTCAAATTGGTAATATTCGTATTTTGCTATTAGCCTAACAGTACTCTTTTTTTTGTTTTAGAGAAATACCTACTGTGAATCAGAGGGTCAAAAGATATCAGGAAAAGCCTATTATCAGTCGAAAGCGAAGTGGAAGGCCCCAGCTAGTCAGTGAATATGAAACAAGTGGTTACATACCAACGAGATATTTTGCCGAATTATTCGACACATCTTTACGAACCGTTCGCCGTGCAAACCGTTCGCCCATATTTGATTGAAAAACATAAATAAGACCTTCACATTTTGCGATAAATAGATGGGAAGCACGGAATGAGAGATCTGATGAGCAGTTGAAGTAGCATTGCATGGAAATATGGGAACATTTAAGAGGAACAGATATATGTTTTAATATTGTTGGATTCATGCGGATTCATGTTTACTTCGATAGCATTGATAATAATGGGGAATATACAAAGTATTAAGTTATAAATTACAAATGGATTTTAGTAATTTAATTAAAATAATATTGTGTCATATCCGTAATTAAGGATTATTTTGAGGTTTAGCTTCAATCTTCCTTTCATAATGAAAATGAATACTTAAGCTTTAACCGCAATAAGTCCTAATAAATACGATTTGTTAACTTTGACGTTTGAGATAGGCAACTAAAGTTAAAACGAACGAACTGGCAGTAAAAGTAGTACTTTTGAGTAATTTAATTGTATTGTGACAAGGAGTCCGCACTTTTTTTTTTTATTTACGTGGGTAGATATGCTAGTCGTATTTGTTAAATTGTTAGAGTACCTGCTTTACTTAAATAAATTGTTTTATTATGAGAAAATAAACTGTTTTAACTAGAAGATTATTTATTTGTAGTTTATAAAATTATAACGAATAAATAATTTGAAATCACTTATAAAACATTTTTATTTTTAACCCCATATTACAATAACAATATAATAATAAAAATATAGTAATTTATTATTCTCATTTATTAATCTATCGAATAATAAAAAAAAACCGATAAAGATTATTGTTGGAAAAGAAAAATAAAAGTCACACCTCGAGATTGGAACCCAGACCTATTTGTTCATTGATCCAACACGTAAGACTATTAGCTATCGGTACTTGATATAACCATTTGAATTTTAGCAATGGTATGAACCAACCAAGGTCAGGCGCAGTGAACGAAGAAAATTCGTTCACTGGTCATGCGTAATTACGTATGATTTTGGTTTCGTTCGAGGCCAGCTAGTGTGCGAATTCTGAGGTGTGCGTTCTGTCACTGTTGATATATCACTTATACACACACGTAGGTACGGCCTTTACCGCGTGATCACAGCAATACAGTTCTTAATTAATGACCTATGACTGTACCTATGAATCTACAGTCCCATAAAAATAACAGCATTTCATAATGACCAATTCAACAGGAAGTTATGTTTCTTAATTCAGTTGCTCAGAGCCAACTTTTTTACCAACGTATCTAAATATGTCTTAGTTACTTCTGCTACAGTAATAGAAAAACGTTAAGTACTTAAAACATTTACCAAATAATTCAAATAACTCATCGCTCGGTCAATCTGACAATATTATTGAAAACTATTCAACAAACATTTCCTGTTAACTTAGTAACAAACATCTAACATGGCCATTCGGACAAGTACTTTGCTTTTAAAATACATTCGATACCTTTTTTCTACATTTGTAATTTACTTTTGTTTTCAAGAGGTCTCTGGCCTTGGCATATTAGTTCTATCATTTGCTGCACATGAATTTCAAACTAATATCGGGGCAGTGACCGACCAGCAATTCATACAATAGCCTCTGGCCTTGACATACCAGTCCTATCACCTGCTGCGAATGAATTTCAGAAAGGTATCGGGGCAGTGGCTGACCAGCAGTAACAAATTTTATTTTATAATTTAGTTTTGTTTTGCCAAGTGCCTAGACGTGTCAAGTCCCGTCCACCCGCTGCTAGTGGGATAGACTTGCACCAAGCAAATGACCGACCAGCGGAAACAAATTTTAGGTACCTGCATGATATCTTAAAAACATTTTTTAAATAAGTAATTTCAATATTATCTCTACAGCACAATCAATAATTAGAGATCAGATAAAACGAAATGATCAATGGGACGTTATGAACCACATTTCATTGTAATTACGACCAAAGATAGATTGATAGATGTTTTAAGTACTTCATAATGTGTTTGAATCTCAAAATTAAATGAAGTTATCTATCCTACTCCCGAAAATAATTTATAAGCAAATATAGCTTAACATCAGGAATTACTAAATTCCACTTTTGAACATTATACTACTCTTTTATATTATTGTATTCTCAAATTGTATTTTGAAGCAATTGGTTCAATAATTATCACGTAATTAACATAGTCAAAACTGTTCGTCTTTTATAAGGCTAAGCTGCACATAATAAAATAAAATCTAAATGTTATAATATAATAATTATCAAAAAAGTATTTTGCAATACATAACCTTTCAATATAATCATCTTATCCGATTGCATTTCATTTTGATGTAAAAGAGCCTCTAAGGGCCTTACCGACTACAGATACTTCTTACTGCCGGAAAGTTTCTTGATATTCTTACAGCAGATTGAGCTTCCGTATTTTCATAACTCATTTAGTAATAAGCAGCTCCGCAGCTTCAACGTCAGAGCCGGCAGCGCGATGTCATCATTATGGTGTGAGTGGAGTCAGCGATCCACCGACCAACGGCTTCCAAAAGGTCGTCAAAGGCTCCACCATCAATCATGAAAATAGCAAAAATAAAAAGCATTAGTAAACGATTTTAAAAGGCCGGAGAACTATCCCACTTCTGATGTGAGATTATTCAGTATATATACTAAAAGTATATGTACCTATATATTAACCAAATAACAAGCTTTGAATATCAGGATGGTTACTAGTTAGTTATTTACTGTGTATGAAGGTTATTATTGAATATGGTTTATAGGGAAAGGGTTTTATGAAGTAAAGCACAGACAGACAAGGCTAAACATTTATTGAAATTTAGGCTTGTCAGTAATTAATCAGAAAGCTAGTCGTCCGTTCGTAAATCTAGGTCATCACGGAGAAGAAGGACAAGAAACTCCGTGGAAACAGTATAAAAGTATTCTATCAATATCTTTCTTACGTTGTCATAAATTATCGTAATCTTTAAAAACAATTAATTCCATCTCTTGGACTACGGTCCAAGAGAACTCAAAATAATGGCAACATAATAACAATAGCTAGGAATATTGGCCATAACATTATTTTACACAACAACATAGTCATAAGCAATAATTAGGGTATAATATCAAATTACATAACTTACGTAACATCTGGTCGATCAATTCCACATAACAACAGCACTAGAACTAACAAACTGAACATCTACCAAGCAACTGCCTTGATAACGTCGTTACAATCCTTTTTATACACTACCAACGTCTTATACGTAAAAACATCTACCGCCATTTTGAACCAATCACAGATCATCATATATTTTGGCTTAATATCTTCTAACACAGATAATAATAAACAAATCTTATGTAGTAAAACAGTTTTAAAACATTATAACGTAATTAATCAATTTAATAACAGTTGGTTCTTAATTCTTAGACATCAAAAAGTATATCAACATCGACCAACAGTATTGTGCTAATCATTTGAAACAACCTATTATATAAAAATAGCACTATAAAATCTAAGATATACTACAAGTATAATCAAATATTACTTAATCGTTTATAGTAATAACATTTAAATGTTTTTTACAAGTTAAGACTGTTGTTTTTTATAAACACAATATCTAGTCAAATTAGGTATTTCTAAAATGTGACGGATGTCATTATCCAACAATCAATATTCTAATATTATAGTTATATCAATATGAAATATCTAACACACGCATGCGCTTGCACATCGGAGGCGTTTGTCAAAAGAGTAGGCACACCATGATTTCATTGATAAAAATAGGACTTCTTGAGTCTTTTCTTAATGAGGAAGATTGTGACTTTCACATCATTAGCCCATTGATAGGATCTCTATTGGTATTTTTATTGTCAGTTCTATGAGCAGTATGCAAATTATTATTTTTTAAACACGAAACTTCAGCTTATTAGGTAAGGTTCTAGTCTTGCATACACGGCCAGTTTAAAAGACTTGGACATACTTAGAAGAGCGCATCTGAGTGTCCTAAGCTCAGTATTAGGCAAGCGCTTTCAAATTATTTTTTATTAGGTTTTTGTTACGAAAAAAAGGTGATGGAATAAGCGCGTAGATGTAAACACGCTCACATAATCAGCCTCTAACTGGGACACAGGCCTCCTCGCTATGAGAGGGAGTGGACCGTAATCTACCACGCGGGCCCAGTGCGGGTTGGTAGATGTCACATGTCTTCGAATGTTTGGTTCTAGGACACGCCGGTTTCCTCACGATGTTTTCCTTCTCCGTTTTGAGAGATAAAATAAAAATAAGAGATGTGGTGATGAAATTGAATACAAAAAGTAAACACGATGGTTGGTAAACACGCTCGTTTGGAAAGGTACACCAATAGCTTCTTTGTATAATAATTCTTAAGTACTATAGATCACAACCATAGATATTTTACATTTCTATGATCACAATAGTCTTGGTCTTACACAGTCGCCAATTTTATTATAGGTTTACCAGCAATAATCATAACGTTGTCTCATTTAATACCTACACACCCATGAGCAAGTCTTGTAGTGACTAGTGCAAATATTATATTTTGGCCTGCACACATTCCAAACTTTTTGAATGAACAGTCCAAAGACAAACAGTCTCGAAAACTGGCTCAAATCCCAAAAAAAAACGACAAACTGCTTAGTTACCCTACCGAAGCTTCCTGTATCATTAATACAAACGCCCGGTAGATGGCGTTGACAACTAATCGTTAATCAAAACAATAATTAACAAAATAGCAACACCTTCTTTAGTTTTACGTTAACAGTAAACCTATGGATGGACAGAAATCCCAGGAATTTTCGGTCCTCAAACTAAACTAATGAATAATAACTCAAGATCATTACGATTTGACGATACCGTTTTTCCTGACTTTGACAAGTGTCTTAAGATGATATTTTGATTTGATTTATGGTGATGCTTCAGCAGTGAGTTAAGTAACCAATGGAAAAAGAACTGTATTTTAATCGACATAGAATGTGTCTTATATTGGCACAAAAGCAAAGAATAAAAAGCTGTCAAGTTGTCTTGTCTAAACTAATATTATAAAGAGAAAAGATTTGATTTTTTGTATGTTTGTTTGTTACGCTGTCACACAAAGACGGTTAAACAGATTTGGATAAAATTTGGCACATGGGTAGAACATGACCTAGATTAGGACACAAAATAATTTTTATCCTGATATTTCTAAAAGATCGAGAGTTATATGGGAGAAACCGCGGGGTGCGCTATTCTTTTATAAATTCAAATAAATAAGGGCCTAAAATACTAAAACACAATTATTGAACACAGAACTTGGAAAATACTGCATTCATTAATTTAAAAAGAAAATGTATGATCGCTAACAATTAGCTAATTATACATAATAAATATGTATAAATGCTTACTTACATAATTAATATGGTAACAAAGTGGAGTTGCATACATTTTATTATTAAAACATTTTCAGACAATTTATGTAGTCAGTGCATTAAATTCTATTATAAAAAAAATTATTGTACAGATCAAATCGATTACAGTATTTTTTTTCAGTAGTAAGCGACACGCGCTTTACTTGTGGTAACTAAGTGTAAAAACACGCTGTGAATGAGTGGATCTACTATAGGCGTCATATTATGTTAAGTACAGCGTGATACTACTGAATGGAACACATTAGGTATTTGAGGGTGGGTAATGGTGAGAGGTGTTTGTGGCTAAGTAATAGCAGCCGCACGGGTCAATCGATCAGGTTAAGCTACGCTTGCCGCGGTTGGTCCGTGGATGGGTGACCTTCTTCACATAACAAGACCCCTCAGTGCCTCGGAAAGCACGTTAAGCCTATTTGGTCCCAGCTGACATTCGTGGATCTTTGATAGTCGTTACGGGTCGTCAGAAGGCCGAAAGTCTGGCAACCAGTCTTACCAAAGGGTATCGTATAACCCAGTAACTGGGTTGTGGGGGTCAGATAGGCAGTCGCTCTATGAAAAATACTGGTATTGAGCTGCATCCAGTTAGACTGGAAGCTGATCCCGACATAGTTGGGAAACGGCTAGGCAGATGAGGGTGTAACGTTAAAATAACTGTTGACATTTTAGTAGGTTATTTTGTATGAAACTTCTGCAGTATCAAGTCATAGGTATCTATTTGTGAGTTATTTTTTTATTATCCCTAACAATAGATATTGATGAACATTCAGTGTCAATTTTAATCCACCATTTTGAATAAGCAGGACATCGCCATCGCCATACAACTCGACGCCCCTGTTCCCCGTATATCTTCACCTTTAGAATAATTTTCCAGCAGTGTCCAAGCCCACCATTTCATGTTCTCAGATGAAATCATGACAAATTTCTGATATTTTATTAAATAAATAAAATTCTTATGTAAACCATAAAATATTAACCGTGAAGAGAATAAAATTGGATTCAATTAAACAAACGCAATATTGTTTTTGCCACAATTTTTATATGCCTACGTATGTGATTAATAATAAAATCTTTACATAGAAAACAGTTCTGATACAGACGGACGGCTTATTAGTCGTTTTGCATGAATTTACTCGCCCGAAACGGGCGAATCGTCACTTTTGAATAATATATTTTTTCTATAGGCGACTCGCACGAAGTTAATTTATTTGTGGGCGAGTTGACAACTCAAGAAATACGTATTAGGAAATTGGCACATTTTGATTTTTATGCAATGAAGTTAAGAAAAAAGTACGCGTTTCATCTAACTCTTAACATTTCTGTAAAATTCAAAAAGAGAAAATCAACAATATAAAATTTAGGAAACATGTCCGTAATGCTGTAGAGTCACACTAAGAAATAATTTGTCCCAATTTTACCCCAGAGTAGGGTCAAATAGGGAGTTTTTAAGTATGTGTCCCAGTGTCCCTATTTGGGAACAACATCGTGGGTAACAAGCATCATCTTTCTTTATGTTGGTAATAGATACCTGCTACCCGTCATCATCATCTGCCTGCCTTTTCCCAACTATCTTGGGGTCTGCTTCCAGTCAACCGGATGAAGCTGAGTATCAGTATATTACATGGCGCGACTGCCTATCTAACCTCCACAACCCAGTTACTGGGTTATACGATACCTGGTAAGACTGGTTGTCAGACTTTCGGCCTTCTGACGACCCGTAACGACTGTCAAAGATCCACGAATGACAGCCGGGACCAATGGCTTAACGTGCTTTCCGAGGCACGGAGGGGTCTCGGTATGTAAAGAAGGTCACCCATCCACGGACCAACCGCGGCAAGCGTAGCTTAACCTGATCGATCGACCCGTGCGGCTGTTATTTCTTATATAGCCACAAGCCCCTGGTATTACCTTCCCATATCATAAAATAATAATAACGTAATGTAACTGACGCGTGACAGAACGATAAATTGATTGACTCAATTCAATTTCGAAATTAAAGTCAAGCTTTTACAGATTTGTGAATAAAAATAATACAATAACTTTTTTTAATACCCGTAACATCGTAACAGCGTGTTTGCCATTTTGCAACCAATGAAAGTAGGTACAGCAAAAAGTAAAATAATAATAATATAATATACTAAATCAAAAAGCCTCTTTTTGATTTAGTATATTATACAGGTTTAGTGTACTATGCAGGGACATCGACGCGCAAACTGTAACTATGAATTCAACACATGATTCTAAGCCCCTAGAGTAAAAATAAAATAGGCGGTTATCAAAAAAAAATCTGCTGTTGCATATAGTTAAGAGCAATGCCTACGCGGTCAAAATGTATGGAACAGCATTATTTTTATTTTATATAACTGAAAAAATTACGGGAACTTCAAATCGTGTTCTTTATTTCACACGTAAATATGTTTATATCGAGCAATGCCCTTGCCACCCCTTGTTTTGGATGGGAAATCATCAAATGACCTCTCCCGCTCTGGGCTGAGCAGAAGGGCGTGTCAGACTTTTACTGACTAACTAAAACTCACCCGTGTTCCTTCAGTTGCCTGTGGTGCCAGGGGCCACGGTATCTCTTTCGAACAACCCGCGGCCCTGGCAGGCATCGGCTCTAGCGGACCCCGTCAGTTCGTGCTGACATCTCTTTGAGGCGCGCGTGGAACACAACGCGCCGTCGACCCTGGCCCTTACCGGGCGGCGAGCTGATCGCCGCTGCAAGCCCGCGCCTACGGTGGCCGGGAGTCGGCTGTTGACTCCCGTCCAGGGCGTCTTCTGCGGCGAATAGGGGCGTGAGGGCGCAGTGATTGCCTCTCCCTCCTTTCACGCCTTAGCAGCTGAACGGATTTGGATTGCATGCGGATAAACCTAAACCCCTAAATATGTTTAAACCGAGCAATGTAACCTAACCTAAATATGTTTATACCGAGCAATGCCCCTGCCACCCTGAAACAGAACAAGCTTTGGAGATTATGTAATTGTCCTGGAACCCAAAGAAGCTAGATAGCTATCCTAAGCATATTTTTCGACCAATGAAACTATAGAAAAAGAGTTTAGTCTCTTTTTGCATCAGTCTAGCTATTATAATTTGCTGCATATCTACCTTGGTTACCCCAGTACCTTACCGATCATTTGTGTAAGTCCATATTCAACATAACCGAATTAATACTTCATATAACCCGCATTAGTGATGTGACACCACCCAATAATCGGATTAAATTACTTCAAACGGCTTTGATTCGTACACGACCGATAGTGCTGCCATGTACCCGTGACGACCGCACGCCAATTAAATGATTTGAACCAATCAGCGGTCCTCATTGCCGTTCGCTATTTGAAATTATACCGTTAATGCTTGATAAGAATACAATTTTTACCGTCGCGAATTGCTCCGAAAACTATTACAACTGCAGTTTTAGCGAAGTTAAATTGCGTAAGTTGGTTTAGCGTAGATATTATTATTTGTCCACAATCTGTTTGATGACCAAATTAATCATAAAAAGTCAAAAATTCTCATTCTATTTATGTTCCTCGAATTTCTTTCAGATATGTTTTTGCCACCTAGGCTCACCCAGGCCCTCTTTCTGGGCCAGCCAATTAAATGGCTGAGCAATTTGTTCTTTTTTCCGCTTTTCCATATAAATATCATTTATTATTGGGTCCATCAAATGCTTCACACGTAAGTTTGACCAGCTCTCATAAATTTGGCCATTTCCCAGCCCTTTCCTAAACTGCACCTGTTTTTGTTCAAAGCATTTTTTCAACTCCTTAGAAAATATTAGCTTTGCTCTGCCCGCGACTTTCGTCCGCGTGGAAGTCAATTAAATCAATTATAGGTACCATAAAAATACTGTGGCACTTGGGAATATCACTATCAGTGACAACATTTTTGTAATCTAATCAGTAGGTTCTTCGGGAGATTACCTCTTACAAACAAACAATGTGACATCTTCATAATATTAGTTATGAAAACTAACACGTGTGTCAACTTTAATCAACTCATATAATATCTATAAATAAATGCTGTGGTCAAGCGTGGCGGGCAGATTAGCGACAATTATTTGATTGGTCGCCCAATGAAACAGGAGA
Source organism: Apamea crenata (assembly GCA_949629185.1). Lineage (NCBI taxonomy): Eukaryota > Metazoa > Arthropoda > Insecta > Lepidoptera > Noctuidae > Apamea > Apamea crenata. Next base: position 6,501,056 of record OX451375.1, read on the forward strand.
GTGCTATCGTATACATGCCTTTCGATATAGTCATGCTGCATTTGACGTATGACGCGGTTTGTGCATACTTGGAATCGAAATTGTGGTGTAGGTATAGGTACCTTATATACAGGGTTTATTTTCAAACAACAGCCAAATTTAAGGATGTGGTACAAACTATCACACTGAATACTCATCATAATCGCGATTAAAAATGCAACCGTCCCATACGTTTAGGTCGAGTAGGTTCGGAAACCGAACTAAGCTTATATCCGTAAGCGACACGAAACGCCCGTAACTTCGGTTAAAACTACGGACTTACTGCTTAAAGAAGTAGACCCCCGCTCTCCAGAGAAAATATTCTGTCTGTAGCTACAAAAATCTTTGAGTTCAGCAAAAAATACTCACAGATGAAGTTTTAAAAGTATCTGCAAATACTCCCTCTCACAGAGAATAGACCTGTGTCCCAGCAGTGGGAACATTATAGGCTGATAATGATTATGACATGCAAGTACTTCTAAAACATCAACGTTCATGATATCGTTCAAGGAAAATGGCTCACAGTACCTATTGACAAACTGCTCATTGCTGATAATGACTATTTGATTGGCGGGCAACCAATCAAACAGTAGACTGCTATCGTACGCATACAATTGGATACAGTCACGCTAGGTTATACCGTGTACCTACAATATACTTGCTAACTTCGAGTAAGATCGTTTTGTGAAGAATGTATTTGGTTTTCCGTAGTTTTTATTGTGTGTAGGTACATGTACTGCATTCTTCATACATCAGCATTTAGGACGTGGCAACTGTGCGTATTATTACCACCATCATATTCTTTTGTAATGGCCCTACATTAATGTCTCATTTAATATTAGCTCTTACGTACAGACTTAAGTACATAAACTCACACCTTCTCCCATGAAGACAGACAGAAACTGCACGCCATCTGCTACAATCAAAGAGTCAAAGATCCACGAATGACAGCCAGGACCAACGGCTTAACGTGCTTTCCCTCCCCCGCTTCACCCATCAAATGTATATTCATCACTCTTTTAGTTATATGCATTTCGTCACAAAACTCCTTACTTGTACGTTCTACCATATGTTCAACATAGCTAGATTGTATCACTGTAAATCATATCAAAACGTCAATATAACGAACCGGCTTCGGTATGAGAATTTTTATGATGTAGACAGCTAAGGTATGAGTGTATGAGGTATCTATTAAATTAGCCAACGATATATCTATTACTGGTGTTAGGTCTGGCTAAGGATTGCTTGTTACGTTAGACTGAAGTTATGATCTTTTGTTTAAAGTAATGCTTGATTATTGAATATACAAGCTAGCCTATAAAACACCCATTCCTCAAGCCACCTCTTTCCAAGCAAGAACTTTTCGAAATTACTCCTCTCAAAGGGTGACTTGAAGGAGGAATTACAAAAAATCCTTGCTTGACACATAAGGTTTCTTAGTTTTCGGCAGACTGTGAATTTTATTAAGAAGAATGTCAAACCACAAAAAATTATGTACATAATATACTAAGTAAGTAAGTATGTAAGTATGCAATCAAATGACATTCATTCAATTACCATCTTATTACTTAAAAACACATTTGAATAATTTAAAAAGTTTTGGCAAAACTACTCATATATTTTTACCTTATATAGATTTCGTGCCCAAGTAGGCTGCAGCAAGGACAACCTCCACAAGGGGGGTTCATGGAAGGCTCAGACCTCCGATGTACATACGAGTATATGCGCCGCATGTACATCTCTCCACAGACAATGGCTCACCTCCCATCTTGCAAAGCATGCCCATCTTGCACACGTGAGGACCTTATGGCAACGCGGTGTCCGCGTTGCTGAATTTTGGGCCAAACAAATTTAAAAAACGATAATTATGTATATTTTTCGTGTTATTTTTGCCATCCACATGCAGAAGAAGCTAAATTACTTTTCAATGTCACAGTTCTGATTGATTCTCAAGTCAAACACGCATGAGGTAGCCACTAGCCATGTAGTAACATGATATATTTGATCCTACCTCACAACACAGTACACATACTTTACTGTTTTGTGCCTCGTCCAACACACTCGTTAGTGGAAGGAACTCGTACCGAGTTTTTGTTGTCGTCCATTCATGAAAAGAGGAAGTTTTGTAAAAGATACGTACCTAAGGACCGAGTGGTCCTTTTTTCCAGGAATCTCATCCATCAGCCTTCCAGCCGTCAGACATCGTTGAAAATTCATCTTTGGTAAAATACCATATACTTTCTACTATATAAACTTATGTCTTATGTTAAGACCACTTTGTAAATAAATCAGAGTATTCCAGCAATTATTCTAGCGTTTTCCAGTTACACTTGTCTAATCTATTTATGCCCGATGAATCGTATATATAGTGAAGTGAAACTCTGTTTGTTTGAAAGTCATTAAAACAGCACACAAGCTCACTTTTTTAATGAATGTTAGAATGGATTCCAATGCAATTAAATGAAGTAGATATACCTATAACCCAATAACTAACAAATTGTCGTTAAATTTTCTAGTTATTAAAGAACATAAAGATAACATAGCCGGTGCTTTTCAAGCAAAACTAGAACATGTAAGTGTTTACTCAGAAAAATATCATTTTAATAGACAACAAATTATAATACCATATAGATTTCCAACGAACTGTAGAAACTGGCGATTTTCTGTTCGCTTCCTGTATCACACACACATGGCTTACTAAGTAGCACTATTAAGTAAATTATATCAATTTCTTGTTCGTAATCAATATTTACTAAATATGGACCTATTAGGACCAATTCTTGAAGTGTAACTTGCTGTCAAGTTGCCTATTAGGTGCGGTGGATAGAAATCGGTATGTAGCCAACGCTATGCAATTATAGATGCCAGTCGAGTTGCTGGAATCTGACGGTAATGTTGAAAAATATGCTCGATTCGTGTGAACTGTGCCTAGTTTCGTTTTGATATCTCGTGGGAAATCGGTTTAGGAAGTATAAGGAATTTGGGAGATACGCCATTTGGTCGAGTTGGGGATAGGCTTTATCAAAATGTAAGGGGTCAGGTGACACTGTCCCATCTCTATGATTGTCAACCGATGACAATCATCATCATCATTCTCTTTCCCTTCTCCTAATTTATTAGGGGTGTGGAGGTATGAGGAACAGGGTTTGAAGTTCACTCATCCTCTACAGAAAAAGGAGGATCCTCCGACCAGACGAGTGTCGTGTCTGGTGAGCAACTGCCCGACGATTGATGTTGAGACGTTGTATAATAATATGATAGTCGCGCGGTAAATTCTGTTTGTGCGGTGCAGGACTTTGCGTGACGTCAGTATGGAGGGTCAGCGCAACATGTCTTCGTCTGCCATAGTTTTCTATTAGTTGTCAATTCAGTAGTCACCCCCTTTCCAGCCATACCATATTTCACACCTCCATCAGCCACCAAACTAAACCACCGATGACCAAATAAATAAAACTTTTAAAAGTCATAACCTTTTAAAGAAATGTCCCTATGCATGACTAGAGTCGATGACAGAGAAACAAAAAGAAAAAATGTCAATTCTGCAAAAATAAAATGCACTTTACAAAAAAAAGACATAAAATACACAAACTTATTTTAAAGATATCTCCTTGTTTTCCAGAAAACAAAGAAATTTCAAGGAGTAAAATCCAATGAAACCAGAAACTCTTCACTTCATGTTAAGAGTACCTACTTCTCCCCATTTTCTTTGAATTCAATAAACGCCTGAAATCTATTGTTGCACCATATTTCCTATAAAAGCTAATCTCGTTGGTCTTGAACTATTCCTAACCATCGGAAATCGTCTGACCGCTATCAAGGTAATAGATGAAACCGATTGCCGTTTTAGGACATAACACTTGACTTGTCTTAACTTGATTGAATAAATTGTGGACCATCCTGAACTGAATGACTTTCATTTTCTTTAAAAAATTTTTTTTTTCTTTAAGATGTTTTCATTGCTTGGAGGGTTTAAGTGCAAAAGCGGTCCTTTTAGATTTAGACTTAAGTGGTAACATTATAAAACATTTGTATCGTTTAGAAGTTTATCTCACATCTACCAGATTACTGTCATCATCCCAAACTTCAATTTAACTGTTGAAGTTGAGCTTAGTCTAACACAAAATAGGTAGGTACCTATAGAGTTGGTTTTGACAAGTCAATGATATCTACTGCTCCGAATGTTATAAAATCTGTGTCCTCTGCATAGTGTTGAATTGTTAGAATCTTCAAATATGTTCATTTTTTTTGACGTGAAAACGTCTAATAAATCGATGAACGCCGGCTGCATGCACGAAAAAGGATTACTCATTGTCCCGTTACGTTCATTGTCCCGTTACGCTCAATCATTTATTTTCATCAATGTTTTGTTATGACGTTGTCACGTTAAACTATCGTCCGTAAACCAACTTTACAGACGACCAATTTTTTTTATGTTAGCCCACGCTGTCATGGTCATTTAGTTTCCTAAAAATAAAATAATACCAGACTATTATTGTCCCATTGCAGGGCAAAGACCTCCTCCCATACGAAGAAGGCACAACTATTGATCACCATGCTTACTAAAGACAGCTGGCGAAGTTTTTTAAATTGGCTAAAAATGTTAAATATATTAGGTAATCCAAATGCATATTACTTATTAGACGTTTAACAAACGATGCCTATAGAAGGTATTATGTAGACACAACGGTTGCAGTATTACGAGTTCGAGTCTTCGAAGCTATTAAGTATGCAAGTACATAATTTGAACTTATCACTCCCTAAGTGAAAATACCATGAAGAAATGTGAGTCGTCTCTGAAAATGGCAAGAGGTCAGTTAGTATGGACCCCCGTTACGTGCATATGTCTGCTGTAATGACTGACACCCAATTAAATGTGGCTGATAACCTCAAGAACTTTAAAAGTAACGACCAGAGGCGTTTTATTATCAGTAGTTAAATGTTAGAAGGAAACCTCTTTGCAATAATGTGGCTCTTTGCTGGGGAGTTCGTTGCGCCACTTCTTCATCGCAGCTAAAGCACTAGGAAGTGGTGAAGGGCCCGCGTTTTGGGGGACTGTCTTATGTAATTGTGACGTTCAAAAAGTGCTGATTCATAACCTAGTTTGAATAAATGACTTTTGATTTTGGCAAGTAGGCTTTATATGTATGGTAGGAAACGTTGTTGAAATCGTTGAATGACAGCAAATTAATGATGGTTTCGATTCGATTTTCAATTTAGAAGAGCGTAAATTCGTTTTTTAATTATACATCGGACTCGAAAGTAGTCTAGAGGTATGTATGAGGAACAGGCTGCAGGATCACTCACCTCCATAGAAAACGGAGGATCCTCCAACCGTCTAGTCTGGGTTTCGTGTCTAACAAAACAACAACAATTGATGTCGGGACGTTGTATAGTATAGCATATGCTAGTTGCGCGGTAAACTTGGATGGCGATGTAGTCGCCACAGTAGCCTTCACTTGTTCGATTTATTATTCTGTGGCCTAGACAATCTACCAGTATAAACAAAGTTTTATTTACTCCACAATCATCACTAACATTTTCCAACTGTCCACATGAATCCGTCCACTTTGCAAGAAATCGGTCCTTCGATCCGCGTGTTACAACCAAGGTGCCGCAGTGTGATGCTATCAGTGTCTAGATAAATGCTACTGTCCACCAGATTTAACACCTTACCTATAGTTACTTCTTCCAAAGGACCGGGAAAAATGGATTAGTCTTTTCTTAAGGACCAATCGATTGAGGATGCTCTACGATTATTCGAATTCGACTCGTCATCATCATCATCGGTCATACCGCTTTTATAATAGACCTCCGCGCATTTATATAATATAATAAAAAAACACCGGCCACCCCCCATAGCGAGATATTGAAATTCACCAATTAAAGTGAACAGTAAAGCTTAATAAATTTCAACAAAAAAACGTCCGCCATGTTTCCGCATCGGGAGCATCATTACCGTATTTATTAGTTGCAGCATTAACCCGTCCTTAACACTCAACTGTAATGGCAACCGAAAAACGTTTAATGCGGTATGTGAATTGTGCCCAAATGCGTCCACACGCCGACAATATTAAATAAATAATTACACATTTGTCAGATACTCCTAAAAAGCGAAATGTCCGCGTCGAGCTGGTCGCCATATTTGGTGCGCTGTGGCGGCCAGTGCGCATGTGCAGGTGAGCGCCAATTACTGGAGAGCGCAAAAAGCGCGCGCGGACAAATTGTGAAATTGTAAACGTGTGCGCTTTTGAGCTTAGCCAACCACCAACCTCTTTCAGACGCTGACCTATTAACGCAAGATGGACGCCGCTTTGTTGACACGAATTTAGTGCTTGAGTGTTGGCTTTTGTCAGTCAGAAATAACGTTCCATTTTTAACTGTTGGTTTATGGATTTTCGTATAAAAAATATTCTATAACTGAATTAAGAATTAGAGATACTTTTCAAGTTATGGAACAACAAACTGAATGTCATACTTAACGAAGTTCAAATTCCATTGCAAAATTATCTTATTATAAATCTGCTATATATGTATGTTTCTGAGCAGTGGTGGGGCACCATGTTAACGGCCCTGACTTACGAGGTGTAGGTCGTAGGTTCGAACCAAGACAGGCGCTTTACTTTGTGTAAATGAATTCATCACCACTGCTCTCAAAACAGTGAAGGAAAACATCGTGAGGAAACCGACATGTCCTAGAACCAAAAATTCGAAGACATGTGACATCTACCAACCCGCACTGGGACCGCGTGGTGGATTACGGCCCTCTCAAAGAAAGGAGGCCTGTGTGCTAGCAGTGGGGGTACTGCATCACTAATCAGGTGGTCTACTCCGAAGTGCAACGTGCGAATGTTCAGATCGGACCGACACCCAACATCCCAACATTCGCACTTTACACTTCGGAGTAGACCCCTAGGTCTACTCCGAAGTGTAAAGTGCGAATGTTGGGATCGGACCGACACATGGCCGAACCGAATATTATTGAAAAATGCGAAATAACTTCGGATTGGCTAAGTTGGGTCGGGACCATAGTCAATATTCGAAAGAGTTTAGTAGTGTACGATCGGAACCGACCGAACCAAATAGTAACTTAGCAGGAAACGGCCGATACTACTTCGGAGTAGACCCCCTGATATATGAATCATAACGTAGATACCTTTGTTTAAAAAACACCATATTTTCACGTAATTTTTATACAAACAATTATTCCACGTTTATTTTACGCAACGGTATGTCAAGTCACACTCTTTAATAAACATTAACTTGACTGAAACAAGGCCAAAAGAAAAAACCTAGACATTTCCTTTACAAATAATTAAGTATCTTTATGTGAGGTATTTAATTGTTTTTAATGTTCCAACATACTACTGGTTGACAGGATAAAAAATACAATTAACTTTAATCGAGGTAATTAGCTGCTGGGACAATCAAAAGCATATAAAATTCATGTACATACCTGTAGGTAAGTAGGTACACAGATAGACACTGTACAACAGTTTGCGTAATTTACTCTTTTAAACCGTCAGGTTAACAATGGTGCTATATGTATTTAATATCATTTTATATTTCATCATTGTTATTCAGCGTTGTTGGTTTAGTGGTCGCAAGCGGTCCTGAGTTCGATTGCCAGGTCGAACCAAATGTTATTGGCTTTTTCTTTCACTTAGTAATCTCAGTAGCAGAGCCCACAGTCTTACCAAAAAGCGTTCGATAACTTATAAACTCGCTATTGACCATTATAAAATAATTCTGCTAAATAACACCTTACCCTAGTAATATTAGAGGTCACCATCACATACCTTACTAGCTTAGTCAACCTAAGTGCTCATACACACGAGCGACACGCGACAACGGCAGTCGTCAACGCGTGTCTGATCTGCCTTTCACGAGTGCCGGTCGCGTGTATTCACACTAAGGACGCAGATTTCGTTTTCACTAATCAAGTTATTCCCACCGTCTTATAAAATAAAAATATACCACAACATCTGCTAGCACGAGTTTACTAGAAGCAATTGCATACCCACACATAAATGACAAACAAAATGGAACTGGACAATTTTCTCCCACACCGCCACTCAACCAACAGACTATATTGACTGCAATTCTGCGAATATTTTTTATGTCTTAATTATCTTCAGCATGAAGGGATCGTAAAAAAGCGCCACCCCCTTCTGCAGCAGCAGCCTGTGATTAACAAACAATAACCGTATAATAAATTATAATTAATATTTTCTGAATAAACAATTTCATACTCCGTCATCTTATAATGGCTGCCGCTGGTTTTATGGCCTGACAGGGTGGAATTAGGAGTTATATTTAAATGGATTGAGATGTTCAATGTGTTTTTCTGTGTAGGTAACGCCTTCGTGGTTTAATGATCATCCGATTTGATGATTTTTTAATGAGAGAACTTAAAATTCTTTTATCATCTAGGTACTTTTAACTACCCTGTTGGTCTCGTGGTTGCAAGCGCGAATGCTGAGCGTTTGCCCCGGTCGCGGTCGGGTAAAATGTTTATGGGTATTTTCCATTAGGAATTTCTTAGTAGCAGCATGGAGTTTAGAAGTTGGCGGTGTGATACCCCATGACTCGGAAAACACGTTAAGCCGTTGGTCCTGCGCCTGGGATCTCTCTCCGGTTGTGTCGGATTGCCATGCCATCGGACTATGCGAATGAGGCATGTGTGTCTGCGCACACACTTGTGCAGTATAATATTGATTTATTTATCTACTTACGTGTACCATTACAGGATATAACCCAATGCGGTAAATGCGCTAATAATAATAACAATAAAATAATAATAATATCTTCCGCAACGAAGGTAAGGCTCCTTTGAGATTGGACGCCATGGCCGAAATACGGCCTGTAACACTATTATTACTACCTTTAACTTTGCCAATCATTTTTGTAACTTACCTAAAAGGAATTTACTTAGTTTTCCAATATCAGTCGACCTTGTAAACTTTCCTAAAAAGTCACTGAACTTTCAGCCATGTTAACCTTCAACTATTATTTCATTTTCCCTATTAGTTTATAAATGGCACATCCTAATTTAGCTTAGAAGTAACTCCATCGTTCATACTAATAGTCAGTACATTGTTACACCGAGCCTTATAGGTCTAAGTGCTGGCATATTAATTGTCCCATAGACCGACTCAAGGACCAGCGAAGTAATTGTGCGCCATTCATTCATTCACTCCCGATCCGGCCCTGTGCTCACATCTTGAGCACGGTAATTAGTGAACGACGCTTCTTGACTCGAGCCGAACTCATTCAATTCAAAATTATGCAACTTACATCCATTATCTTTTTATGACCTACCTTTTTAATGACGATCGGGGGCTATGACAGCTCTTAACATCCATTTAATTTTCGTTACCTACACTTAATTGGTGTACTGCATATATCAAGGACAATAAAATACATTTGACCAGTAGGCTGTGGCACGTCTTCGGTTGAGCGTGAATTTTTTTGCACAGAATCCCGTTTTGTGTGCATCTAATCATTACTGACATTTTATAGTGAGGAGAATGTGATAATGCTGGTTATTAAGTGCCCTATAACAATCGATTAGTTATTTTTAATTTGCTGTGATGATGAGCTTAGTATGCTGGTGTTGACAGCACTAAAAACATAACATAATCAGCCTGTAATTGTCCCACTGCTGGGACACAGGCCTTCTCTCGATGAGAGGGAGTGGGCCCGATGCGGTCGGCATGATTTTTTCCATGCCGGTTTCCTCATGTTATTTTCCTTCACCATTTTGAGAGCAATGGTGATTGAAATTAGATACACTAAGTAAAGGGCCTGTCTGGATTTGAGCTCACGAGAACTACAACTCGTAAGTCCACTGGATATACGCCATATGGGATACCACTGTGCTGCCACTGCTCAGAAACATAAAGCAGAGTTATTTTGTGTTAAGACCGTCACCAGAATTGCGTAACACAATCTCTTTCACAACTTGAAGGATTTAGAAAGAAACGCCTAGTCCATTGCTTCATGTGTTTAAAAAATTCGTCTGCTTGACAACGTAAATAACGCAATGGATGTTGTCGATTTGTCAAAATGAAAGGCAATGCAATAGTTAGTGTGTTACTCCCGCGTGAAGGAGGAGGAGAAGGATTTTGAAAGAAACGCCTAGCCCATTGCTTCATGTGTTTAAAAAATTCGCCTACTTGACAACGTAAATAACGCAATGGATGTTGTCGATTTGTCAAAATGAAAGCATTGCATTAGTTAGTGTGTTACTCACCCCGCGTGTAATATTGAGCTATATTATTTTATTCCATATCTTCGGCTGTAAACCTAGATGGGCTCTAATGAATAAACTAACTTTTTACGAACACCCTTTCTAGTTCAAATTCGATACGATCGAATGCTTTATTAATGTCAATATCCCACTTTTTACCCATCAAACGTCCCATTTAAGTGAACAACTCGTTAAAAATGCCCTTAGCCTTTTAAAAATATGCTCTATTTGGAAAACACTCCATACAATGCTGTATTTAATCCCATAATTGTTCGACTTTCCAAGAATTGCTAGAAAAACATTCTTGTTGAACGGGCGAGTGGTGCATCAATAATGCTTATTTACCGGAAAATGGCTAGAGATCGCATTTTCTTGCTAATTAGTCGGTCGTGTTGGTAATTTTCGAGTGATTACTGACGGATGGCTAACACGCTGACGTGCCACGAATTCTGCGTGTCATATTATCCGCAAACGTTACCTACATTGTAACTTTAATAAGTCTGACACTCGATGCGAAGAAAATGTAATTGTTCCGTCGATTTAAACTGTCTTATTGTTCTGCTCGAAGGAAATGTTGTTACAAAACACTTCCCAGTTTGTATTTGAAATTAATAGAAACATTAATACTATTCAACTCGCATTTTAATTAGAAACCTGCACAGCGGAACATTTAACACGTTGAACGCCAACGCGGTCAGTGCTGACCGACAGTGAACTTTCCCTTTAGGCCAAGCAAAAATCACAGTTCTATCCAAAATTAGAGCAAATGTTTTTTTAATTAGATACTTATATTTAATGTCCTAATGTATGTTTTTATTAACAAAAGTCAACTTGAGATATTATTTATGGAGATATTAAATGTCGGGCAGCACTGACCGACGCGGCTCCTAGAAACGAAAAATCGACTTTCCGTTAAAGGGGGCCGCGCGGGTCGCGGTGTCAGGTCTCCTCCTGCGGCTCCCGAGTTTGTAATCTCACCCGCGCTTACGCAGTTGACGCCCATAATATATCTTGATCTGAGATGCCTTTACATTGAACAACTTATATTTACTCCAATAAACTTTTTGGTATAAAATGAGAGTTTTTTTTTTGTTTAATGGGTAGTTTTCGCTAAATATTTTACAAACACACCCCCACACATTCACGCACACACATACTCACCCCTACACACGCACACGCAAACACACAAAACTTGTGGATTTATAATATTAGTACCTACTAGCTTCTGCCCGCGGCTTCGCCCGCGTGGATGTCGGAAGTTATCCCACGGGAACGTGCTACCAGGATAAAAAGTATGTGCTTCCCCAGGATGCCATCTACCTCTTTGCCAAATCAGAAGTTCAGTGGTTTAGGCGTGAAAATGTAACATACACTTTCAAGTTCAAATCCTCCCCTAAAAACCGAATTACCCCTTTTTGCCCCGTCAGGGGTCAATTTTCGACAACTTTACATACTTATTATTAATTATTTACTGTCAAAAGTATCAATACTGAGTTTCGAGTTAATCGGACCGCGCATTCAATTTCTTCCACACAAATTTCAACACCCTTATATCCCTATATCCATATAGCCCCTTTGAGGGGTAGTTTTGAAAAACTTATAATGATAAACTTTATTACTTACTTAGGCAAGTATTGTTGCCAAGTTTCAAGTTTATTAACTAAATTATAAGATGTTTCATATAAACTGTATCCCCGCTTTTCACCACCAAAGGGGTGGAATTTAAAAAAATCGTTTGAGATATATATTCATAACTTGACTCAAAGATTATTTATACCAATTTTCTAATTAATCAAGCCACTTATTATAATCCTCCCCTGTAAAATTAACTACCCCTTTTCAACCCGTTAGGGGTAGATTTTTGGTCTTAAGTAAAAACACCGAGTTTCGAGTTAATCGGACCGCGCATTCAAATTCTTCCACACCTTCCCCTATATCCCCTTTGAGGGGTAGTTTTGAAAAACTAATAATGATCAACTTTATTGCTTACTTAGGCGAATATTCATGCCAATTTTCAAGATAATTAACCTAACGAATAAGATTTTTCATATAAACTGTATCCCCACTTTTCACCCCCACAGGGGTGGACTTTTGAAAAATCATTTGGGATGTGTTCATAACTTGGCTCAAAGATTATTTATACCAATTTTCGAGTTAATCAAGCCACGCTGTAAAATCCTCCCCTGTAAAATTGACTACCCCTTTTCAGGCCGTCAGGGGTAGATTTTCGGAAACCCCTGATACACATTATGGTTTTCTTTCAATTTTAGGTATAAATACTAAGTTTCGAGTAAATCGGACCGCGCGCTAAAATTCTTCCATACAAACTTTGAAACCCCCCAATCCCCTTTTAGGGGATAGTTTATAAAAACAAAAAATGCCCAACTTCATAATTTATTTAGATAAGTATTCGTGCCAAGTTTCAAGTTTATTAACTCATGGAATAAGATTTTTCATACAAACCAAATCCCCCCATTTCACCCTCTTAGGGGTGGAATTTCGAAAAACCCATTCTTAGTGGATACCTACTCTTTACGAAGAATACACCCTCCAAATTTCATGTCTCTAGGACCAGCGGTTTAGGCTGTGCGTTGATGTCTCAGTCAGTCAGTCAGTCAGTCAGTCAGGACTTTGAATTTTATATATATAGATTAGCACTCGTCGATAACGTAGCTTTCCATTACTGAAATAATTTTTGAAATCCGATGATTAGTTTTAGATATTAGGTACTTTCTACATCCAAACTCACAATCCGACAAAATTTACATCTTTATCATCATCATAAGCCCCGAGAAATCCACTGTGACAAAGGCCTTTCCAACTTCGCGCCACACAAATTTTCACTCTTTGGTAATTGTTGTTTTTTTTCTAAGTCCTTTACGTTTTTCAAAAACCATCTTATTTGGAGTAACTAGAGGGCCACGCGGGTCAATGAATATAGGATTTAGTTTGATAACACTGTCCTACGGCCTGAATGAATGAATCGAAAACACTTGTAAAACGCGGTCAGCACTGACCGACGCGGCCCGAACGGAAAGTCTAGTTGTCGACCATCACTGACCGACGCGGCCTGAACGGGCAGATGCATTTTTTTCCTTGGCGTTCAACGTGTTAATAAACTGCTAATTAATTTACACACAGGTGGGGAATAGATAAGTGAAAATCTACAAGCAACTTTGTTACTATTCCTAGTCGTTACACAAACAACAAAGAGAAAAACAAATGACTACAAAATAGTGAAATGAAATGCGCTTACCGGCTTCCAGAGCATTTATTCAGCAGAAAAACGAGCGAACACAAAGTAATTTATTCAATAACGAACAGAGATTACAACAATCCAATTAAATCGCGACATTGACAACTAAATCCTATTAAGTAGCCCAAACGGCGCGCTTAATTGGCGGCCATTACACAAAATGCTCTATGGTCTGTCATCGTTGCACAAAATGGCGCGCGCGGGAAAATAAATACGTTTAGAGATGGATATTATATCTTCATTAACGTTCGGTAGCGAGCATTGATATGTCCGCAGGTGGGGGCTATTGAAATTGTTGTATTTTATCACCGGAGCGCCGCCGATAGGCATTCAGGGGATAGTCTTCGCCTTATTGCCTTCTGTACGTATTGAGTCGTTGAAGGTCGTCTCGGAGAAAGCTTTTTTTACTATTTTGTACATGATGTTTATGATGATGAAAAATACTGGCAGCTTTTGTCTACAAATATAATTAAGTTTCACATATTATCAATCAATTTATTCATCCTCTCTGCCCCAGTACCTATTTTCTTCTTCAGTGTATAGAATTTCACCTTTTGCTGAATAGCCTCTCCCAACTACAGAGCAAACTACAGAGCTATTATAGGTTTGTCTATTTTCCGTGTCCGGCTGACCCCAGTCAAATAAGTTTTTAGGGTCATAGATCTGTCTAGCTAAAGGACTTTCCTCATCAAGTTCACCGCTTATTTATTAGTGGCTAGCTTCTTTATTCTCTTCAGACTTTTTCTGCATCCATGAGTAGCAACAGTTTTTCAACATTATAGTTATTCAAATACAGGGTGGCAGGGACTTTGACGCGCTACCTGTTACCATGAATTCAGTACATGATTCTTGATTTATCGGTTACTAGCGGACCCGGCAGACGCCGTCCTGCCCGAAAAAGCAGCGCCACCTACCGGGTCCAATTGTGTATACAAACCCTGTCCTGACACTAACAACCACAAAATTTTTTTTTATCTAATTTGGTGCAGTCGATCGGAAGGTATGTACATATATTTTGGTGATTCATTTTTATGTATATACCTACATAGATTTAAAAAACGGACACAAATCCGGACTCTGAGCTTGAGCTACTGGAAATACCCAATAACACTTTACCCGACCCGGGAATCGTACCCAGGACCTCGTGCTCAACAGTAGCGCTTGAGACCACTGGACCCACGAGGCATTTCAGACAAAGTATTAATTACAAAATTATAATAATTAAATATATTTAAATTCTACAGTGGTTTGTATGTAAATATATGTGCAATGTTAATGATAAGGTCAAACAATTTTCCATTCAAATGGTCTTCAAGGAAATTGAAAAATTAACATGCGAATTGATTTTATTACGTATTAAACTAAACAATGAAAGCTGGTAGGGTTAATTAATATTCATTATAATTTAATGATTAGACAATTAAATGAGGGATTTCTAAAATTAGCTAGTTGTGTAGATATTAGTATGTACAGTGGCCTCCAAAAGTTAGTTCTCATTATTCCATTTCAGCTGTGATGCCTCATAATGATTTAAAATTCTAGTGATCCAAATGTTTCAACTGCTACAACGTGGCAACGCGTTTCAACGCTCGGACTTTTCAAACTCTTTATAATATTAATAAAGATTTAACCATTTTGTAATCCTACTAATATTATAAATGCGAAAGTTTGTATGCATGGATGTTGTTACTATTTCACGCCAAAGCTACTTAACCGATTTGGATGAAATTTGGCACACAGATAGTTTACCAGGAACACATAGGATACTTTTTATCCCGATATTCCGACGGGATCGAAACTTATGCGGGTGAAACCGCGGGGCGCTGCTAGTCCTTTAAAAAGCTTCTTTCTTTACTTCAGAACATGCGCTGTGCAACTAAACAAAATAACTCTACTGTGACTTCTTGGGTATAGTACAGTCGACCGCAATTGGTTGGTTACACTTTGATCTTGAGCTGGCCTAGCGTACTGGTTTTGTTTCCAGTGACGTGCAACCTGTTGTACCTTGAAACGCTGAAGAAGAAAGCTGAAGTAGGAAGCAGTAGATACTAGAACTAAGAAGGCAACAGTACCCTAAGTGCGTAACAAACTATTTATCTCAATATGAATCATTTTGAAGGATATTGCTAATCCATTGCTTCATATGTTTGAAAAATTAGTCTGCTCAACAACTAATAACACGCAATGAATGTTGTTGAACTGTCAAAACGAAATCCATTGCTACTTATGTTGTGTTACGCAATTACCCCGAAGATTGCAATACTCTCGTAAAATCGTAGCACAAGCACAAAATTACACAGTAACCTTTACACGCCGAGTTCCGCATCAACATCCGTTTCCTGGTCATCATTCGGCGTGAAATTCGACCGTTAGTTTAACTATAGTTAAACGTCACGTCGACCGTGCAAACGTCAGTAATGGCTGACACAGTTATTCTGTCGGTTAAAATTACTACGACCGTGTTTGCACAGGAAGAGCTTTTGAAAGTTTTAGTGTATTTGTGTCGGTTATTAGTGAAAATGCTCGTTATTCAGTAATGCCGCGGTTTCGGTGGTAAACGGCTGTTGTCGTGTACGGATATCTTCGTAGACCACCTTGGTGGTTGGGAGTTTTGAAATTGGCGTTTATGTAGGTGTGTTTTGTAGGTAACGTGTTTTATGACAGGCAAATATTTCTTAGCATTAAGGGGTTTATTTATAAACGATGATTAAACTTAAGTAAAATTTAAACGTCAAAAATGTATGGTTAAACAGTCACTAATCACATCACTACTTAACTTTAAGCGGTTATGAATAAAGGTGTAAGTGGGCACTTGCACCACAAATGACTAAATGCATTTAGCGCTAAACGAAGCGCTAGCGTTTAACATCATTCCATTTCTGTCAATCGTTTGAAGACAACAGAGAAAGAATTATGTTTAAAAAAAATGTGGGCGGCGATTTTTGCATACAAATGTCTCACATCATGAAGCCATTTTGATTTTAATTGCTTAAGTACATCTTGTTGTTTAGGGGTTAGAAATAACCACTCTGAGAGTTTAAAGTAATCAAAAATCTATGCAACAAGATGATTAACTTTGAACGTTAATAAATCTAATGAACGGAAACGTGACACTTTACGGAGATTGGTCTCGTAATATTTTCTGTTTGCATTAATGTCAGCAATATCGATTTACCTATATAGGTTTCATGCGTGAATTGAGTTTTGCAATGTTAACGAATAAGTAAATTAACTTCGTGCGAGTCGCCTATAGTAAACATTATATTAATTAAAACTGACGATTTGCCCGTTTCGGGCGAGTAAATTCGTGCGAGAAATAGTGGCTTTTAGTCGTATTTGTCGATACAAATACGCCTAAAAGCCACATCCACTATTTCTCTAACTAGACTAAATCGCTAACAATACAGTCAAAGCACATAAATACTTCCGATAAACAAACAGCACACAATAACAAACATTAGTATAACTTTGCATACATTACGTCCTGTTATCACCATTCATTAAACCTCCTGCGGTGTCATTAGCCCGATAACATCGAGTGCTGAATCAGCTCAGCCGATTTGAATATTAAAACATCGATTCATTGGACTGTATAATCACACTATAGCCAGGCCTATTGTCTCACTTCCGGCCGCTAAAGAGCCTATTATCGGTCAAATCAATCGATTAATTCGCATTTTAATTACATTTTCATAGTAAATGTTGGATTTTTTGGGTGATTTCGTGGATGCGATATGGTTTTATTGATGTTTGTTATTATTGGGTCCTTAAGAGCGTTTACAACGTACGGCATTTCATGCAAACTTTCAAGTCCTTGTTTTTAGAAATGCCAGAAAAAGCAGAATAAAAAGGTCTAAAAAGTTAGTTAAGAACATTTCCGAAATGTCTTATTTAAAAAAAGATAATTGGAAATCTCTGTTTCTATGGAAAATTTAAAATCGGTCTGATTTAGCTGTAACACTATTTTTCGAAAATGTTCTCATTTAACTTTTTAGACCTATATATCCTGCTTATGCGTAGGAAGTTTCATTAAAATCGGTTCATGCATTTAGAAAAACAAGGACTTGAAAGTTTGTATGAAATGCCGTACGTTGTAAACGCTCTTAAACTGGTTATGTTAATCGATTTGTAGTGAGAATACATGATTCTGAATAATAAGATACCATCACGCCTGTAATCCCCAAAGGGTTAGACTTTAGACAGAGATGTACCTGTAGTACATCCCCATGTCACCATCTATGTTTAAGTCCCATGTAAAAGAGGATCTATAGGAGTACAGTGTAAAGTTTTACTTTTCAGAAAAAAACATAAATAAATTTTGATTCAGATAATAAAATAAGATTTCCAAAACAGTAACAATTACGCCTGTAGGATGACAAGGACATGAATTTATACCATTTTTTTCTGAAAAGTTCTCCTGTAAAGTTAGCTTCTAAGTATGTCGCTTAGTCAATTTTGCCTTTCAAGTGTCGAAATTAAATAGCTGCTACGTACGCTAATACCTAATTTTCCCTTACCATTAGACACGTAGGTCTATGGGCTATTTTTTTAATTTCATTATCGGTGACGTCAAT
Source organism: Apamea crenata (assembly GCA_949629185.1). NCBI lineage: Eukaryota > Metazoa > Arthropoda > Insecta > Lepidoptera > Noctuidae > Apamea > Apamea crenata. Next base: position 6,519,153 of record OX451375.1, read on the forward strand.
CAGGACCTATGTGATTGAGCGTATATTGTGAATTGCCAGTTATAGCTTGTTGTTAGCGACTCTAACATCATGATAAGTACCTAGTTACTTGTAATGAGTCAGATTTAAGAGAAGCAGCGGGTTTTTAACCTCAACAAGGAGCATATAAGGAGTTTCCGTAACTATATCTCACCTTCCTGAAAAGGCAGTGTTATTATCTTGTTAATAGGTTACTTAACGTTTCTTCATTAGCGATTGTTAATTATGTTTCAAGCCGCTTCGTACTTAGGTAACTTTCTGTTTTTTTTTCTATTCGCTTGGCTCCTAAGGGTACTAGCGTAATGGCCAGGACCCTAAGGAGCATGTCTTCCTCAAAAATTGGGCTATCAAATCCAAAAAGATTGTTTCAAACTCAAACTGAAAGCATTTATTTTGCAATTAAACCATTTATAGGCACTTTTGAATTCAAATTAAATAGTCAGTCAGTTAGTTAGAAAGTTGAAGCTAGTTTTGAAAATCCGAATGATATAACGATAGTTTTAGAGATTATCGCGTTCAAACAAACAAACAAACTCTTCAGCTTTCTTATAATAGATATTATACATATCTATAATATAGAAATGAATGTGTTGCTAAGCGCAAATCTCGAGAAAAGCTGAACTGATTTCGCTAATTCTTTTTTTTAAATATTCCTTGAAGCACGAGGATGGTTCTTACGCAGAGAAAAAAATAAAAAATAGGGTAGGAGTAGGTTAGGAGTAGGGTAGGAGTAGTGTAGGAATAGGGTAGGAGTAGGGTAGGGGGTAGGGTAGGAGTAGGGTAGAAGTAGGGTAGGAGTAGTGTAGGAGTAAGGTTGGAGTAGGGTAGGGGGTAGGGTAGTGCCACCACGCGAGCGAAGTAGCGCCGGGCAGCTAGACATAATTTATATGGCAAAACGACGTTTGCCGGGTCAGCTAGTATATAATTATATATATATATATATATAGATAAGTCCAGGTTTCCTCACGAATTTTTCCATCACCACAATTATTTTAAAAGAAGATCTGACCAATACTTATCATAGTCTTTTTTTCTCCAGCAGGAGCCCCCAGTGGTCCTCCAGTTGTTCGCTGCCAGCTGCGCAAGCACAAACCCAACCGCAAGCCTCGGACGCCCTTCACCACGCAGCAACTCCTGGCTTTGGAGAAGAAGTTCAGGGACAAACAGTACCTGAGCATCGCGGAGAGGGCCGAGTTCTCTTCCTCGCTTAGACTTACTGAGACACAGGTGAGGATTGAATTATTTTGATACTTTAAGTAATTTCCCTTTGGTTAAAATAACGAATTTCTATTCAAACTTTCATCCCCTATTTAACTCCTCCAGTGCATGGATTTCCAAAAATCCTTCCTCACTTTCGTTTTATAAGGAACTCTTGCGGAAAATTTCGACCCAGCTGTTTCGGCTGTGAGTTTTCGGTCAGTCCATGAATGAATTTAGGAATTTCAATTTTAAGAGCTATAAGACCGACGGCTATCCCCTGATAATGAATAAGAAGTGTTGAGCCTTTATAGAAGTTTAGTCCCTGTCACAAAATAGCGTATTGTTTGGGCATAAGTAGGTACACAGGTCGTGTGAGTTTGGCGTGGAAAAGTAGGTACTTACGCACCAAACTATGTTTGAATTTCTCGGCACCGAGGTTAAATTCCTCTAGCTGCAAAATAATTATAAACCAAACCAACTGTTACTTACACTAAATTTGTAGACCTGTGTAAACCTATGAAAAAAAATAAAACCACCTTTTAACCAAACTCTTTTATTCCAGGTTAAAATATGGTTCCAAAATCGCCGCGCGAAAGCGAAAAGATTACAAGAAGCGGAGATAGAAAAACTAAGGCTATCCGCCCGGCCCCTCCTGCCGCCATCCTTCGCGCTGTTCGGCGGGGGAGGGGCCCCTCCGCTGTTCGCAGCAATGGCAGCTGCCTCCAGACCTCAGCTCAGCTTCTTAGGAGGTCCACCAAGCCACCAACACGCGATAAACATGAATATACTAAATTCTTTACACCAGCCACATTGACGAATGGATCACGCGGCAACGCGTGAAGCAAACGATCAGCCGCCATCTTGAAACGGTGTGTTCGAAAATTTAAATTGAAAGGGTCCCTATTCTCGTATTTAAGTGCAGTGTTTTGTTTATTGTTGGGAATTTTGAATCGCTCGTTGTAATGGATACGCTTTCTTCTCACTCTTGCTTGGTATCTACAAATTGTATCGGTGCTTTTTAATCGAACTTATATTTCCATCGCTGCAATTATCTAATAGGTTAACATGATTGTTAATGAAGCGATGAAAAATATGAATGCTTTTTCTACACGATATACTGAATACTTTCGCGTAACTTGTGCACCGTGCTATGTAAAGGCAAAAACAGTAACGCCTAGACATTTCTACATTTCTAAACCGGCGCACGTTGTAAAATATTGAGAATAGGGACCAACACCGGAGCTCGAGAACCAAAAGTTTAAAAAAGTGAACCAAGGACAATGTATAAAAAATAAATGTGTTCCAATTTCAAAATAAACTCCGTTTTGTGCGATCCCAGAACTAAGGGCATGGACACACCATCGAGAATAATTTTCGGAAGTTTTAGATGTTAAGCCACAATATTGTTGTAACAAAGTTCTTAATAAAACTGTTAAATATTACCTTTGTGTGTATAAACTCCTTGTAGCAAACCTTTTTGTTACTCATAATAATATACACGAAATGAAAAACTCTCTATAAGTGCAATTTCTCAAAATAATGGTAATTTATAATACCTAGTACTGGATAGAAAAAATTGTAAATAAGTTTAAGTTTATACCTTAAGAATAAATAATGTTTACTTAGTAACTTACAGAATGTTTTAAATCTGTTCTGAAGTAACTAAGCACATTGAACTATTATTTTTAATAAAATATCCTAACTAATATTATAAATGCGAAAGTAAGTTTGATTGTTTGTTACGCTTTCACGCTAAAACGGCTGAACGGATTTGGATGAAATTTGGAACATGGGTAGACCATGACCTGGAGAAATTCATAGGCTACTTTTCATCCTGGATCGCAACGAAGTCACGGGCAACAGCTAGTAATTAATATGTCTTACTTAGTCTAAAGACTTCTTCGAATCAGCTTCAAATCACTGTCTAATTAAATTGTTATTATTCGTTGCCACTGTCGCCAAATTGTGATGTGTTAGAAAATTAGAAATATTACGAAGTTTGTTTTTTATATTAACTTGGAATTCTTTAATACAACAAAACGTATTGAAACAAATTAATTACATAATTTGTTAAATTACATCTATTCTGGGTTCATTCATATTAAATATACTTCCTTTTCTATGAAATTGTGTTTATCTCAAATAATATAGACAGACAAAATGGGCTTTTATTTTCCCCCTAATTCTACATATTTTTCTCCATTTTCGCCATTTAATAAAATATTTTAGAATACATTTTCCTATAACTTATCAGACTAAGCTATAAGGTTTCTGTACTTAATTTATGTTTAAGTAAGTTTACTGATGTGCAAATAGTAATGTAAATAATATTTAAATAAATTATTGTATACGTAAGATCGAGTACATAATGTATTAACTTAAGTATATTTCTAAAACATTAGATTTTTTAAAAACGAATCACTGATCATAAATTTTGTGGACATGACTTTTTAGAGTGTTTATATTGGAGACTACATTACCTTCAAAATGCTGTGTATTTGAAACTTGGTTATTACAAATAAACAAAATTAATAGAAAAAAGTTTAATTTAGACACCTGTCCCGCCGCTCCGACGAAGCAACTAGCTATCATAGATATTCTCGCACAAGAAAATTGTAGGCCCCGTGAAGTTAAAGAAATACACATAATAATAGTTGATCGCTGACTGTTTATACCGCCGACGTATCTCACCATGACAAATGCTATCAAAGAGAATACTCGCTCAGCGACGCTCGCTTGGCGGGCAGAACACTCGCTATCGCCTACACATACCAGCGAGTAATCGCTCATTGCCGTCGAGCACTGCTTGTTGCTCGCCAACTCGTTTTTAGTTGATAGCTCTACTCGCTTCTCGTTAGTCGCCAACGGTGGGACAGGTGCCATACTAACAAAAACTATAATAATGACAAGAAACAATCATAACGACGTTAAGGCGCGAAAAGAAAAAATGTAACCATGTCGTTTGCAACATAAATGCTCTATGTAACTACTGTTAAGCCATAGTGTTATCACAATAAGTACTTGAAAAAGTAAAGTTTAATCGCTTTTGTGTCATATTAATTAAAAATCATGCTTATTTATTACTTTTTTTATTTGACGAGTGATTTTGTTACGAGCAGCATTGGAGCGTGAAAATTGACAGCTGTCAGGCATACAATAAAAGTCATCCTAGCCACTATTTAAAAAATCACTAAAAATGGACCTATAATATAAATTGGAAGAAAATCGTTGCTCATAACAATCAAAATGTCACTTATATTCTGTACAAAAATAGCAAAAGTAATAGTGTATCTGGATTAATTTGAATCTATGTTATAATCGCCTTTAATAGAAACCTAAACATAGGAATGGACTATGGAACATTTGTAAATTATTGATTAAATTATAAATTCGTTATTAGTACAAACATGCGGTTTTATTCAAAACATAATACAACTCCTTTCATAAAAACCTATTTAAATGCTTACCTAAATGCCCAGTAAACGCTCTTTCTTTAAAGGTGCTCCCACAGCAGTTATATAACGTTATAAAACATTGTGTAGCACGATAACATTTTATAACAGTGTGTAACATTATGCTACAACATGTTAAGAATGTTATGTTGTTGTTGTAAGAATGTGGTGTACTTGAAACTTCATGTTACAATTTTTTAAACAATGTTAGACAACAAATGTTATGCAACATTCTCTAACGTTATATGTATGTATATTGCTGTGTGGGAGCACCTTAAAGAAAATAAATTATAGTCTACTTATTTATGGGTGCAGTGTTCTTTAGGCCGACATTTGCTATTATATATAGATCTTATCATTTTAATTCATAATTATTTGAATATTTAAAGTCCGTCATTGTTTTATTAACTTATACCAGTGTCCATAATAAAATAACGTAGAAAATTACAAGCGTCCAGTCCACCATTACTCATAGAAGCCGCTACGAATAATGTAGCCTTACCTTTATCAGCAACCACACAACAAAAACATTTTTTCAACCATAAACAACACAGATAAAATACTCGTCAAATCTATCACAATTTACCATAAACAACTCGCGTTTCTACGCGATTGAAAGTCTATGAAGACATCGACGATAAAGTTTATCAAGGAGTCCTTATATGTCGTGTTATGGGGTAGGGACGCCATAACTTCCTGTTTCACTCACTAATTGGTGTCTTTGGCTAAAAACTCGCTGTGCCATAATGAATGATAATACTTTTAAATGCACAGATTCGTATGCCGCGTCGGCCACTGAACGCGCCCGGAGACATTAATTACTCATTTGTGAACTAGTTGATGCTCGTGGGTTTGGGTGTGGTTCCAGTGTAACACCTACGTGAGAGTTAATTAAATGTTCAATATTCCATTTTTTTAAAGTGAAAACTTCTTTAGCGGCGTTGTGCACTTTTTTGTGATGGGAAAAAATGTTTTAAACTCGCGTCAGGACACGTGACCTGATCGAAAATTCGTAAGACGGAGGGAGAGTTTTTTGTGATGGGTAAAAAATGTTACACTCGCGTCAGGACACGTGACCTGATCGAAAATTCGTAAGACTGAGGGAGAGTAGACTGTTAATATTCAAGTTTTCACTCCCGGAGTGCAACCCGCTTTTTTTTATTGCCAAATGGGCCAGCTCGCGATGCTTGGTGGAAAGCGATGGATGAGGTCTACGATGGAAATACATACATAAACTCAAACCTTCCTCCCACGGGGGTAGGCAGGTACTACAGAACGCCGCCTGCTACGATTCTTACTTAACTATTCCTTTTGCTACGATACCCTACTAATATTATAAATGTGAAACTTATATGGATGGATGGATGTTTGTTACTCTTTCACGTAAAAACAACTGAACAGATTTTGATGAAATTTGGCACACAGATGGTTTATAACCAGGATTAACATATAGGATACTTTTTATCCCGATATTCCGACGGGATCGAAACTTATACGGGTGAGACCGCCGGGCGCAGCTAGTACGAAATATTTACGACGTCTTTGTGGGCATCACAAAGGTAAGTAAAACTTTACATTAAAAAAACCAAATATGGCAGGTATTACCTAACCTAACCTATATTACCTTCAAATCTGGATTCACATAGACATAGGGCACACGATATTGAATTACAGGTTTTTCTTGAACGATAATGAATGAAAATTACCAAGATGGTAATTTTTTAATCCATATTTTATTTATTTAATCCATTCGTTTAATCCGTACACAGTTGGGTGCCCTGTAATATTCTCTTGCAGGGAAAACTGACTTCTGCCGATCTATTCTGCAAAAATCTCACGGTGAAAACATACATAGTTGACGTGAGCTGTCATTCCACTGATGCTAGGGATTGACAGCTCACTTCACCTAGTTTATAAGGTGAGATTTTTACAGAATAGATCGGCTGTTGTTTTTTCCATGATTTCCTTGTTGTCTATTATACTATAATTATCCTTCATAGTCTATCCTTGATCCTTAAACACTTTTGTCCTAAACTAACATTTTTTAAGAAAGATCTGGAACATACCACAACCACCACTGCCACCACCATAGATATACGAAAGAATTTGTGTTTTTTATTCTATGTCTATGGCCAACCAAAGACAGAGAAAGAATGAGAGTATAGTCCTTTGCCCTGCAGTGGGACATCACAGGCTTTTAATAATTTAATAATAATAATAATATGACCAAACACTATTTGTCTCTGCATCACCTAAAGGTTGACTGGTAGAAAATGCCTATGGTATTAAGTCTGCCTCTCTAATTCTTTGTGCTTAGAGCATTAAATAAAAAAATAATAAATAAACAGACTAACTCACGCTACGTAGCTATAGTGAAAAAAGTATAAGCAGGCATTTACTTAACCGCAGCAGGTACACACAGCGACACATCAAGCTATACATTTCCAGTTTTAGCTGACCTCGCATTGTATAGGTTTTTCGTACAATCAGAAGTCAGCTTATACTGGTTATGTATAGCTTGATGTGTAGCCGTGCGTACTGGCAAAAAAGTTACCTCGGCGTAACACACAACAATTTTATTACAAGTAAGTATATAATATATTTACCAAAATGGCCGTTACTGCTGGCTAGTAATTTATTGTAATTGGCCAGTTTATTCGTAATGACTCCCGTCTTACTAACTTATGGGAAAACATGGCCAGTGTAAGTTGAGTCGTGGTACAACTCTTTGGTAATTTCTTTCTTTGTTTGGCTAATTTCTTCACATTGTCGATTATTTTTCAAGAAGTTAAACCTTTAGAATACTGAACTAAATTGATTATATTTGTGAAAATGGTAAAAAAGTGGTTATAAATATTAGCTTTCATAAAATACAGAGTGTAAGTAAGTCCTGATTCTGACATTATTAAAGGTTAGGTTAGGTTAGCTGAATTCATGGTTACAGTTTGCGCGTCGATGTCCTTGCTGCCCTGTATTTTATGAAATTGAATTTTAGTAACAATTTGTTTACCATTTTCATCAAATAGAATCCATTTAGTATAGTATTATAAAGGTGGCGACGGCGGGCGTCGACGACGGCTACAGTTGCCTCTGCCGCACGCCGTTGACGCCTGCCGCTCTTGTATACCTATGCACACTTAGGTTTTCTGACACTGATTAAAGTTCAAATACTAAAGGCTGATTTTTCCAACGCCAATTCAAAATTAAAAGAAATAATTTTTAAATTTTGACAGTTCTTCTTTACATAAACTGTCAGACGTCAATTTTATTCCCCGAATAAAATTTATCTGTCGGTTGAAAAATCAGTCTTAAGATGAACAATGATGATTTTGTGACTACAATAAATAGATGTTTCTGATATACAACCATAAGTTCATTAGGTGCATAATAATGCTAAGTTTTCATTCTACCTCGTAAGTTCTACGAAGATCTTTTAAATTGGCTGATGTTAATTATTACATGAATTGATAAATACGTCACCACTTGCCTGTTTATGGACACCTACTTGGCATTTCTTTCGTTTTATAGGGATAACTACCTACTCCCTGCCTTAAGATGTGTTCAGGCCTGAGTGAAGCCTGTTACAGACAACAATGACAACCTGCAACAGATACACCTCATTTTAAATGATAAATTTGTCAAAAATCTTTTGAAAATCTGTTTCTTTTTTACGAGCAAACTGGTGATGGATCAAATTTTTCTGGTGTCGAATCTGTGATAGGCAAAACTGTAACTGTTTTTTTTTATGGCTTTGTGCTAGTCAACCTTAGGAGGTTGTCGACTTCTTAACTTTATATATAAATAATCCTGTGGATGCCTTTATAAATTACCTTTATAAGTACCCTGTGGGGTACGGACCACGGCTTAGGGCATCGCTAGGGGGGGCTAGGGACTGGCTGAATCGGATCAAACTGACTTTTGTCATAATTTAGATAACCTTAAAAATCTTCTTTTTAGCATAACGATGGCTAAACATGAAACATCTTGGGCCCAAAATTCAGCTGTGCGAACTCCGCTCACTGACACAGTCATGAGATCATCAAGTGCACAGGCGACAGGGCAGGCGGCGCAGGATGGAAGAATATTGAAATTGAAAATTAATAAATATGAAACCATCTTTGTTTTAGAGCGATAGTCTGCCTAAAGACAGACCTGTCTCAGTCTGCACACAGCCTTATATCTCGTATAACGGTCTGTGGCACTTTTTACGCGGTCGTCAATTGTTTTTACATTAAAATACGTACTTAAGTAAATATTTATTACTCCGTGTTGCGTTATTGTACGCAATTATACAATTATTTGGTTATTATGAGACTTTAATTAACGGGACAGTATTTATGGGTGTTATTAACAAAGTGTAGTAGGTAGTTTACAGTATTAATATCGACTTAAACGCGTCATTGTGTTAATGGGTTTGTGGTGCTAACTATTATCTTGGGATCAATGCTACATAGAAATAAGCTGTTTCTAAAAATGGACTAGGTACGCAAAGATCATTTGACTTGATAGCAACTACATCGCATTATGGAGACTACGCTTAAAATTGATATTGTAATGGAATACGAGTCTTAGATTTTAGTTTAAACAGTAGTGGTTAGGTTAGGTAGTATATTAAGTAATTGGTTGGAATCCAATATTAGTGCTCATACACACGAGCGGTACATTGCCAACGGCAGGTGCAACTGCAGTCGCCAACGCGTCGACTGCAACGGGCCGTCTCCTTGCTGGAGGCTTTGTGTTCTCTTAAGGCAACCACAGGATAGTCCGGATAAGTAGTCACGACATCTCTAGGTCAACTACGAGATGCCATTTATGAAAAAAAAAAGCAACGGGCCGCTCGTGTAAATGAGTACGTACTCATTTCCACGAGTGGCATGTTGCAGTCGACGCGTTGGCGGCTGCCGCCGACGAGTTGACAGCTGCAGTTACCTCTGTCATTGTCAACGTTCCGCTCGTATATATGAGCACGAGAGTGAGAGAACGTTTTAAAAATGATACTACGAGCTCTACGCTGCTACGCCGTAGGCCAAGAAAGTGGCTAATCATAAATAGATTGCCAAAACGCTACGAAATGTACCTCTATATGAAACGCTACAAATTAATTCGTCAATGCACTAATAACACAATTTCTCACAAAATAATAAACGACCTAAATCAACAAACTCCAATCTCACATTTATCAAACTTATCTCCTTGAAACCAACACGAAATCAAGTGATCCTAATTATATTACGTCAGCCAATCACGGCTCAAAAGCAAAGTCAATTTGTCATAATTAATACGCAACGGAAACTCCGCGTACAGCCAATGGGTAACTTACAAACACGAGTAATTGGCCCAAAACATGAATTAAACATAATTTACTTTTAATTATCTGATCGATGGCATTCCAGGGTAACCCTTTCGGTCCAATTTAGATTCTTTGCATATTTCCGCGCTCCGTCTCACTGGCCAGTTCGTTTGGCCACCAAAGCTGTAGATTTTATCTAGGCGTAAGGGTTAAAAAAGTATTGTTAACAGTGTATTTTGTTGTTGGTTTGGTTCGAGCCAGGATTCGTTAGTTTTTGGTGCTACGTGTATAATCTTTAGCAGGAACGATACTTTTAAATGGAAAGCAATATAAAAAGTGAACAATATTGTATCCTTCAACTGCAGATAACCTCCACCATCAGACAAAAAAACCGCATTGGTGTGACTACCTCTGTAAATCTCATTCTCTTTGCAATAATAATAATTAAATATAACCTGTATCGCGGCAGGCCAAGACGAAGATGGCGGGACGAGCTCGACTCCTACCGCAGGGACTGGCCGGCACTCGCAAAAGACAGAGTTGTGTGGAAAAGGGAGAGGGGGGCCTTTGACCTGCAGTGGGAACAATATAGGCTGATTATGATGCTTAACATAAAAAAAAAACAGCATACAGTTGGTACATCGCATCAAAAATTCGATCTACATCCAAAGCCATCGATGCCCTTACACAAACAAGGAAATGGGCAGGCCATGCTGCAAGACTGCATGACAATAGATGACCAAAATTATGACTTCTTGGATGGGACCGGTCGGCAAACGCAAAGAGGAAGACTACACACTCGCTGGGAGGACGAGATCGTGCTATATCTGGATCACGCTGGATGGACGGGACGTAGTGAAAGACTGAGAAAGCTGGCATTCTCTGGAGGAGGCCTTCGTCTAAGGGGTTCTCAAATAAAAACATTTTTTTTTTTTATATAAGGCTTTTTGAGTATGAAAGTATGACCAAACAGTAGCTTTTTTTCTCCTCTTAAAATCTATGATATTTTCCTTACGAAATCAAAGCTACTGTATACAGCACCCTAATAGCGTAACACACTATCAATCTCAATCTGAATAATTTTGAACGACATTGCTAATCCATTGCTTCATATGTTCGAAAAATGTATTTGCTCAACAACGTAATAACGCAATGAATGATGTTGAATTGTCAAAATGAAAGCTATTACTATTGTTACTGATAGTGTGTTACGCAATTACCCTGCTGAATTAACAATATGCATGCAGGCCAGTCTCTTTCAACTTCAAGTATCTTCTCAATCAAGCAATTTCAATCCGATCACATATCAAAATCAACGCGTATTAATATTCGCACAGTTAAAAATATAATATTTCTCTCTCCTCAATAATAAACACGGACTACCAATTATTTATTTTTATAAACCAATAACAAATCCGAAGCACAATCGTAAGATTAAAACCTAAATCATTCTTATTCCACGCAATACTCGATTAATTTCATAAGTTGTGACCCCTACCATGGGTTTTCTTCGTGATTTGCGAATTAACAATAATTTTGAAAGAAAATGTAGTACTGACTGGGTTAAGCTTGGGAAAAGACTCTACCCAGTAATGAGGACTCTGAAAAAAACCACTATTTACCTATAAATTTTAGCTTTTAGAGTGAAGTTTTTTCATCAAAGCGTCTCAAGTGAACTTTTCAATCAAAAATATTTTCACATTTCTTATACGGCACACGGAACTGCTACAAATACTATTTATCAGTCAAAGCTTTCAGGGTGAATTTTACAGTAAACGCTTCTCAAGTGATTTTCTTAGTTAACCATTTTCATAAACCACAGGAGAGAGAAAGAAAAATTTGATTTGTCCCAAGTCTCGGTCCCGAAATCCCATCATGATTGTGAACTTGTATCATCGAGTTTTTAAGGCTATGACTGTCGTAGTTCTTTATGTTATGTGGAGCGATAGCTTTGTTGCAATGTGTAAAAGGAACTGTTCCAAATCTGCACTCTAATTGCGTAACACAGTATTGATCTAAATCTGAATAATTTTGAAGGATATTGCTAATCCATTACTTCAAATGTTCGAAAAATTTTTCTGCTGAACAACGGAAACCACGCAATGTATGTTGTAGAACTGTCAAAATGAAACCCATTGCTACTAATTAATAGTGTGTTACGCAATTAGTCCACTGCTCAAAAATAGATCCAACTAACTTCTACCGGCGACTTTGTCCGCGTGAAATTTCTTGTTACCCCGACCCGCCACATCGCATCGCAACACCTGCCTGCACTACTACTTCGTTTTCGCTTACCGTTCTTTCTGACTCTTTTCCCCTTTTTGCTCGGCTCCTAAAGGTTCTAGCGTAATGTTAAATAGCATATTGCCTTCCTCAAAAACTAGGCTATCAAATGCAAAAAACAAAATTCAAATCCATCTTGTAGTTCCAGAGATTAGCGTGTTCAAACAAACAAACACACTCTTCAGCTTTATTATTAGTATAGATATGGCCGAATATGGTTTTGGAGGCTTCATTTGTAAATAACTAAATCTCGCAAATTCCTACCAACGAAATACTATCTAGAACTTCAAGTAAGACCTGAAGTTAATTTAAATTCAGTTGTGAGTGGGCGCGGCTGCGTAATGACCAAGTGCCACCTATAACTAATCAGCGCACGCCCTCGCCGCGATATCGATTCATTTGTCATTCGGAAAGGTACAACACTATAACTAGTGCGGGTTCGAGATATCAAATCATCTAGGCTGTATGTGATGTTGCCTTTGCGAGAATTGCAATCTTTCAAAAAAGGAATTTCTTGAGGCTGAATGGGATTATTGCCTTTGCAAGGTGCGGTGATTCAATAATGGAATACACTCGAGGTTTAGGCCTGTTTGCACCACGAATCACTAAACACGTTTAATGCTGAACAAGTTTAAAACAACGTTCTGTTTCCGTCAATTGTTTTGAAGTTGTTAGAGACAGAATTATGTTTCAATCTAGTGATATGTGGTGCAAGTGAGCCATACCCCGTTTGCCATTGATAGAAATCAAACTACAGTCCTTTCACAGTTAATTTTATTCATCTCTGATTCTGCATCACTGTCAAAATCACTGTGATCTTTATTTTCATTACTATTAAGTTGCTATTGGGTCGGTGCTGTCAGTCTCAGAGGTAAAATAACTGTGAAACGACTGTAAAATGGTTGCATTGACAACTGGTGATGAGTCTCCGTACGTCTCATTTTCATCAAAATTGTGCAGTGATAGAGGAGACCAATACTATGTTCAAGACAACGGATTTCCATTTCTCATTGGATTGTAGTAAGTTGACTATGGTATGGTGTTGTAAGTAGGTACAATATTTACTAACTAATAATCATCATGACCTACCCTGTCCATTAGGTAAACCGTTTTTTGACTGATTGATACACGTACGGTATTATAATGTCTGTAAGAAGCCATAAATAATATAACTCAATAAGATAAAGCAGTTTATATATTTATTTTACTACGCATTTTAAAGTTAACTTTTACGAAATCTGGAATATGTACGTTCTAAGACAGCTGTCAAAAAACGGTTAACCGAATGGACAGGGTATAGGTAGAGTCCGTCTCGCGAAAGAAGTTCCGCGGCAATAAGTGGAACTATTTATTATTATATCGTTAGCAACATTCCTACAACAACCCTCTTTCGTCATACGCCTTTCTCTATTTAAGATTGTGCATTTTATTAACCAGTGCCTATAATATGATGTCGAGATAAATAAATAAATCAATATTTATGATTACGACGCACGACAGTGGCGCCACGTCTACGAGACTTCTTTAGAGAGACAGACTCTACATTTGTACCTATAGAAAAACCCCATGGTCACCATGAGATCAAAGTGTTTTCATATTCTGATTGTTTTTCCTTTTGATTTAGCAATCACAGCCATCATCATCTGCCTAGCCTTTTCCAGTTGAACCGGATGCAGCTGAATACCAGTATTTTATATGGGTGACTGACCTCCAGAACCCAGTTACTGGGTAATACGAAACCCCTTGGTAAGACTGGTGGTCTGATTTTCGGACCTCTGACGACCCGTAACGACTGTCAGAGATCCACGAATGACAGCCGGGACCAACGGCTTAACGTGCTTTCCGAGGCACGGAGGGGTCTTGGCATGTAAAGATGGTTACCCATCCACAGATCAACCGCGGCAAGCGTAGCTTAACCTGATCGATCGACCCGTGTAGCAGTTATTATTTAGCCAAAAGCCCAATCACAACCATTAAAGAAAAATAACCAGCTCATATTTCCCGATCATTAGCTCATACAGACTAATTCGTAAAAGGCTGCCCATCCCCAGGCTAAAATTAAGCTGAAACGACAGGCTGAATGCCTGAGGCATCGTTTGACAGCTAAGACAAAATATGAAAGATTATCTGTCGGGAGCAACATGGCCGCAGTTGGCTGATGTTTTAATTAGCCCACAGGCAACGGCACTTAGCCAGACAGCCAATTGGAACCTCCTGTAGGGCTGGCACTTTGCTTTAGACGTTAAGCTGTAGTGTGTTGCTAACGAAATATAAAACTTAGGGATTCTTAACGTGTTTGTGCCGCAGTTAATTTGAATGATTCCGAAGATCTTTTTGCTTAATTTTCTCTTTTTCCTATTTGGATACTTTCAATCTAAATTCCCCAGCCACCACTAGCTATTAAACTTAACAGTAATAAGTAACTAACAAAAATTAAGATTTAATTACTTGATTCAACGACATTCCTTATACAGTGTGGCAGGGACATCGACACGCTACCTGTTACCATAGGTTCAGTACATGATTCTGAATTGTTTCGTCAGTTATTAAAAAAAAAATTGCTGTTCCATACATTTTCACCACGTAGGAACACTATATTGCACTTTTCCATGAAACAGCAGATTTTGCTAGCCAGGGGGGGTCGACGCTAAAGGGTCTAGAATCAAGTGCTGAATTCATGGTTACAGTTTGCTCTGCGATGTCCCTACCACCCTGTAAAGCTACTAAGAAGACATGCATGTCATTCCAGTGCGGCAGTTTAAAAATAAAATAAAATAAAAATAAAAAGCCTTTTATTTCTTGCTTATTCGACTTACAGTTTCAATAACAATGTGCATGCAATATTACTCCCAAATTTAAATATTTCAAATAAAAATATTAAAATATAAATAAAGATTTAAAATAAAAATGTTAATATTTGATTTAATTAATCTGTTAGCAAGAACCCTCTCAATGAAAGGTAAAGGCCTCCTCCAGAGATGACCAGTACTCTCTATTCTCTGCCGCTCGCGGCCATTGAGTACCTGCTACTTTTATGATGTCGTCTGCCCATCGTGTGTTTGTGTTTGGCAGCAGTGCAGCAGTTTATTACCCTAAAGTTTTCTAAGACTTCCGTCCTTCCGCGCAAGTGTATTTTAAAGGTATCGACACAAATTCTATCAAACTATTTGTCTCTTTTACTTCAGCACCCAGTATAATGTAACCTCTATGTATCTCAAAATAAGATGACAGTAGCAACCCTATCCCAGCTCGGTTAGTTACTGCTAAGGGCCCATGAAAATTGTTTTACGCCTTTCCAGTGTCGGGCGATCTCTTCATTTTGCTTGCTAAATTGAAAGCTAAGTGCGCAGGCCTCGCATGCAAACATCAACCATTTTATTCTTCAAGCTATTATTCTTTTGCTTAGGATTTTTTTATTGGGATTCTGGTTTTTAGAGCTTAGGTGATGTGGGTTTTAATTGCTTGGCCATTGATAGGTGCAAACTGTCTGTTTTTTAAGCGAAGTGACATCTTTTTTCATCATTGGGTAGTTAGATTTCCACGGATAGTTTGTTTTTGGTGTAAGCCATTTTACGCACGATTAAGCTACCGAATAGTTGACAGGCAGAAAGTAAGCTGTAGATAAGCTTGTAAACTTTAGTATAAATGATTTTATTTCAGTTAGTTACGGGTAGATGAGTGGACCTGTCCAGCCAGAGCACGCGTTTGTCAGTAATAAATGTAGCTGTCACATTTTCCCGCATTATCCCGATTTATCCGTACCTACATTTGCAGTCGGTAGACCGAACGTATGAAAGAGCCTAACTGTTTAAATATCACACAGCTGGCTCTCAAGGAAAATTGACCAACACAGTGATATTGCCTTTTGTATTTTATAAGGCAACAGTAAGTTATTTGACGACAACATAACGTGAAAATAATAAAAATGATCACAGGTCCAACCTATTACGAACTTCACCTTGCTTTCCTCTGGTCTCTTCTACACCCTGCTGAACAATTTTTTCACTCTCCACCCGGTCTACTAACTTTTTTTGCATCAGCCGTTATTTAGGTACCTACTACCTACTAATGCCTAACAAAATACATAAGGCAATATTGTTGTGTTAGCCGCTTTCGGGAAACTATGTGATATTTCAACAGTACAATTTTTCTTTTTAATTTTTATTGCTGAATGGAATGGGCCTACTCTTGTCCTCGATCACGCCTGATCGAAAGCAATGGATGAGTTCTTGATGGAACGAGCGTGCCCAGAAGATACCTGTTCACTCTTGCTTTGAAGGCTGGGTTAAATGTGGAAGGGAACCCAGACGCTGGCAGTGAGTTCCACACTTAGGGTGTGTACGAACCCTGCAGTACGTCTGGTAGTCCGGTAGTAAAAGGGTGATGGTGGGTTCAGGTCGTGGAGCCCCTGCGCATACTCTCCGAAGTACAGTCTGTAGGAGACCGACATGCAAGTTTACGCAGATGAGCCAGGCTGTGAAGCCTAGTCGTCTCGTCGCCTATAAGCCTTTTTGCTCTGCATTCTACAATGCTCTGCATTAATTCCGTCTCTTTTAGGCATCCTCCTTTAATGTCTGGTCTCATAATACCTAAAAAGTAAATGGATGTGTGTAAATTCCCTCGTCTCAGTACTGTAGTTATTGGTCAAAATCGAATTAAAACGGTCAACAAGTCTCCGTCGTGTAAAGTGATCTAAATCGACAACCGTCTCCAATCGAGAAACTTGCACCGCCACATAATAATCACGGATAGGACACCAATTTACAGACCGATGATTACAACATCCGCGTAATCGTTCTAAATCGATTCAAACATTCTCAGTACCGAGTAAGTTATCAGGGCCAATGCTTTACGTCCGTGCAAAGCAATTAACCGTTCGCCGCTCACTTTATTATTTCTCTCCGATTAATCGATTCCACTCGCCATTTTAATAATCGATACCGATCAGTGTCCGATGAGTTATGCTTATTTGTTTTTCGTATTCGCGCTTCGTAATCGATTTTTTCGATGATCGATACGTTTCCTTATGTGTCTCGATTTTGGTACACGATTCGATTTATTGTGAGGCGTGGGTTATTTTTCTTTTAAATTGATGTTATTAATACTCGTGTATTGACAATGTGTACATGAGAATTTAATTCGTATGGTTAAGAATTCATTTGGAGGACATCTTGTCTGTATTTTCATAACATAACATTACGCCTGTAATCTACAAACGGTTAGGCAGAAATGTACCTAATAGAAATAGTATCCACAAACCTGGACTGGGCCCGCGTGGATTATGGCCCACTCCCTCTAACAGAGAGGAGGCCTGTGTACGACCCGTGGGAACAGTTGATTATGCTGTACAGTCACGGCCACTATGATGTCAACACTTGGAAAAATTCAATCGCGATTTTTTCATGAAATAACAAATTAAAACGTTAAAATACGACACATCGCAAAAACCTATGGGTTCGAAAATACTATGTTCATAATAACATAAAATTTCATTCATGAACAAAGGAAAAAATCTCCTTTGCATAAAGCCAAATTGCGCTTGCGACCACTAGACCAACGTGGCAGGTTAAGAATTCTTTTGAAGAACATTAATCTGCATAGCCATTTCCCAACTATGTTAGAATCGCCTTCCAGTCTAACTGGCTGCAACTGATATCTGCAATTTACATAGATTGACTGCCTATCTGACCTCCATAACCCAGTTACTGGGTAACACGATACTCCTTGCTAAGACTGGTTGTCAGACTGGGGCTTCTTCGAAGATCTACGAATGACAGCCGGGACCAACGGCTTAACGTGCTTTCCGAGGCACGGAACGGTCTCGATACCTTTGCAATGGATGGAGAGGTCCCAATACCTATGTTATTAACGGTCACCCATCCACGATCCGACCGCGGCAAACGTAGCTTAACCTTTGATCGACCCGTGCGGCTGTTATTATTAAGCCACGAGCCCCATTTGAAGGACAGCTTAACTGTATTTTTCGTTTGAAAACATTGTATTGTAAGCCACATGAAATAAGCATTAAGTCTTGCAAGTTGGTACATCAATCGTACTGAAGAAAACGACTGGCACCTCCAACGGTACATGTATTTATGTAAACAGCATTTTGAACTTAGACCCGTTACATGGTTTGCTGCATTCAATCTCATATTATAGTAAATCATCTAGAAATACGTTTAGAGATTCTATTCGAAATACAGAACCCAAAACGTATTACTTAGGTACTAACTTACTCTACTTCGCGTCATTGGTCTAGTGGTCGTAAGCGCTACTGCTAAGCAAGAGGACCTAGGTTCGATTCCCAGGTCGAGCAAAGTGTCATTGGGTTTGTTCATCAGGAATTTCGCAGTATTACTCTGTCTCGCAAAGGGTCGTAGCATTATGCTGAGCGATGGCCGTTTTGCGTGGATATAACGCATAAATTTTCCCCCAACTTATTTGTGTTTTTTCTTTGCGTCAAGTTTACCTACCGCAAATAAACATATAGCTTTTGCCCGCGACTTCGTACTAGCTTTTGCCCGCGACTTTGTCCGCGTGAAAACACTTTCTTACATTTTTTTTCCGTAAGAACCGTCCTCGTATATCAAGGTATATTCTAAAAAAAGAATCAGCGAAATCGGTTCAGCTGTTCTCGAGATTTGCGCCTAGCAACACATTTAGCGATTCATTTTTATATCATAGATATGGATATATTTCTTACCTTATAGAATATCTTGTTTGTGACTATCCAAGTCTGCTAGTACGCTCATAATTTGCTCGTCCACTATTTATGCGAAGACACTGCCTCCTAAGATACAGGATCTTCCTAGTTTAGGAGTCAGGGCTCAAATTCTGGGCAGCGGGATCGTCCAAAAGGGTTACCGCTGCCCTGGAACCGAAAGGGCAAAGGAAGGAACACGGGTGGGTTTTAGTCAGTAAGAGTCTGACACTCCCTTCCGCTCCACCCAGAGCGGGAGGGGTCATTTGATGATTTCCCATCCTCAAAACAAAAAAAAAGGGCTCAAATTCTGTATTGACTGTACTTTTTCCATCTCTATTGTACACTATTCCTATTTTTTAATTTCTCTGTCCCCTAGTGACTTCTATGTGTATTTTAATAGGTGTCAAACTTGTATTGTGCTAATAAATACTTCTTATTATTAGTATTACCCCGGAATCTGGGGTCTACTCCGAAGTGCAAAGTGCGAATGTTCGGTTCGGACCGACACATGGCCGAACCGAATATTATTGAAAAGTTCGGATCGGCTCAGTTGGTTCGGGACCATAGTCAATATTCGAAAGAGTGTAGGAGTGTAGGATCGGATCCAACAGAACCAAATAGTAACATCGTAGCAGGAAACGGCCGAACATTCGGCCGATACTTCTTCAGAGTAGACCCCCTGAATTTGTGCCCAGAATTGGTGACAAAAGGCTCGTCCCCTATTATATGGGACTTAAAAATGACTAGCAGAATTTGGGTGGCTGTAGGTACACCTCTGCCGAACACCTCGGGGTATACAGGCGTGTTGTTATGTTGCTTGTAAAAGATATATTTGAAACTACGCCACAATGTCATCATCATCTGCCTAGCCTTTTCCTTTGGGGTCGGTTTCCAGTCTGGCTGGCAGCGGAATACCAGTATTTTACATAGAGCGACTGCATATCTGACCTCCCACCTCCAACCCAGTTTGTACGTAAAACGATACCCATTGGTAAGACTGTTTTCAGACTTTCGTGCTTCTGACGACCCGTAACGACTGCGAAAGATCCACGAATGGCCGCCCCGGAAC
This sequence comes from Apamea crenata, assembly GCA_949629185.1. Taxonomy (NCBI): domain Eukaryota; kingdom Metazoa; phylum Arthropoda; class Insecta; order Lepidoptera; family Noctuidae; genus Apamea; species Apamea crenata. The sequence goes on from OX451375.1 coordinate 6,539,168, forward strand.
CAATGTCACAATGTATGTAAGGTAAGTCTCTGATCTTAACATAAAAGGCGTCACCTTAACAGTATTGTAATGCCTATAGCCACCATGCTTGGTACCGCGATGGCTGATAAACAAAAAACAACTCACTGCTGTAAAAACTAGCACTTCGTTCAGAAAGCCCAACTTAGGGTATTTTTTTTTTCACAAACGATACACATCTAATCAACAACCAGCCAGTCACATTGCGCAGATAATATCAATTCCAAATTCAAATTCAAATCGACCACTTACAAGCAATTAAACAAATTAAAATCATTTAAAAATAAAACGTTGGGACCCGTCTCACGCTTGTCCGATAGCCTTTTACAGCTTAAAAGCCATATTAAACTTTCGAAATGAGTAATGCCGCAGATATGGCGAGGTGATGACAAAAAGACTGATCTTGCGCCGACTTTTACTATAGTTATAGTTGTTAAATGGGCACATGGCAGCTTTCCACGTAGCATCCCGCTGTTCGAATGTCGAACACCTATTACGACTCGAGTGGTGGGGTACTGGCTGCAAATAAATTGTAAAGGAAAATGAGTTAATTTTATTATTACGACTTTTATTTCAATTTCTTATAGCAGAAGTCTGTGAAGGGCTTCTGGCTAAATAATAACAGCGGTCGATCCGTGGATGGGTGATCTTTACATACCGAGATCCCCCGTGCCTCGGAAAGCACGTTAAACCGTTAAACGTTCGTCCCGGCTGTCATTCTTGGATCTTTGACAGTCGTCACGGGTCGTCAGAAGCCCGAATGTCTGACAACCAGTCTTACCAAAGGGTATCGTATTACCCAGTAACTGAGTTGCGAAGGTCCGATAGGTAGTCGCTCCATGTAAAATACTGGTACTCATCTGCATTCGATTAGACTGGAAGTCGACCCCAATATAGTTGGAAAATGGCTAGGCAGATGCGGTGGATGATGGTCATCTTTTACTTCGAATCGTCTTCTTCCTCTTCCTCATGTAGTTTCTTGTATAGGGGCTGATGTGATACGTCACACGATTTCTCGCCACCTATTCCGATTTCTGGTACTTTTTGTTCACTCATACAAGTTTACTTTGAATACGAATAGTTAAAATTATAGGTAAACAAAACGTAATTAAGAAGACCCTTGTGGTACCCCACCCACCTGCTAAACGATGCTGAAATACAGATTCAAAACTGCCCAAAAATATTTTAACAAAAAAATCCTCAGCAAAACTGCCCAAACTATTCTGCCGACCCTCCTATTACACATACAAGTGTCGTGAAGTAACTGTGCACCCGTCCACTCGCTAATTAGTCGGGTTCGATTCCCGGTAACACTCACACCGGCCACTTTTTACACTATATCATTTTTAACCAATAGAGATCGTTATCATGCAACAATTAAACTTAACTCCACAATTACGCATACCTTTTTTATCCTCCATCCTTGTCTAGCACTCAATGGTAGAAAAGGATGGGGTTAGAAATACGTAGGACAATATATGCATAAGATCATAATGATTTGATAAGGGTTATTAATTTTTAATAACTAATAATATGTATGACACATTATGATGTCATCATTTTTGAACTAGTTTTAAGTGTTATTGTCTCTGCTTGTTAGCTCTTCGTAAAAACTAAGCCTTTCAATTAAAAACGTTTCGTGTCGTGCAAGAATTAATAAACATGGTTTGAGAACCTATGTATTATTTTGTTGGAGTTTGTAAGGTCTTGAAAGGTGACAATTTTATTATATTACGACTATATCGTCTATATCCATCACAATAATTTTTAAAATATTATTATTATATATTTTTTTTTTTCCTCATCTATAGATGAGGAAAAAATAATAATAATAAATTTGTAAAAGAGTATTCGCTGAAAAAGGTCACAAAAAACTACTTTTATCATAGCTTAGCTTTTATCGTCTTTCATCATCATAACTTCAGCCGAAAGACGTCCACTGCTGGACATAGGCGTCCCGCAAGCACCTCCACTTCGCCCGGTTCTGTGTTCCTCGCTAGCATTCCATGGCTTTTGGTAATATCTAACCATAAAATTAAAATTCTTGCTGATAAAGGCTTTCCATAATTACCATAGACACAGTAAAATAAATTAATGAAAGAAAGAAAAAAAAAGTAATTATTGAGACTCGCACAAGAATATCACAAACTTAACTAAATACACTCATAGAAAAATAAAACAAAAAATAAAAACTAAAGTAAAAATATGAAAATAAAAACATCAATTTGCTCGATCTATTTTAAATAAGCAATACTTTCCTTTCACAGACTATATCATAAATTCAGCCAGCAGGGTCAGCGACACACTATCAGTAACAATGCGTTTCATTTTGACAGTTCAACAACATTCATTGCGTTATTTATGTTGTTGAGCAGACACATTTTTCGAACATATGAAGCAATGGAATAGCAATATCCTTCAAAATGTTTCAGATTGAGATTGATAGTGTCTTACGCAATTAGGGTGCAAAAAGCACCCACTACTAGTCCCTACAGCCGATCGATTCTGTAAAAATCTCACCGTGAAAAGTCATGTCAAGTGAGCTTAGAGTGAGCTGTCAATAGTGTCATTAGTTGGAATGACAGCTCACTCCACGCTCACTTCACCTATGTTTTCACGGTGAGATGGTTACAGAATCGCACTGCTGTTCTGCGCGTCTCTCGGTCAGATGTTTCCCTCCAATATGACTCGAAATTGAAACTCCAACAGTGAACAGTTCGCAAAAAGTAACCAGCTAAGCATTGCTAATTCCTAGCTTAATTTAAATCCTGACCCTTTTCTCCGTAATCAACAACAGGTTCGTATTCAAACTACTGATTCTTATTATACCCTTTCTACCTCCGTCCCTTCCTTATCTCCCGAACCCTGGCCGCCTGGCCCATACCTACACCTTTTAAACAAACATTCCTTTAAAAAAACAAATCGCCGATCCAGTTTGTCTGAAATCGCCAGGACGGGCGACATACACTCTTTAATTGACTCCAATTCTAAGAAAGTAATTTCACAAATTACTTTTAGCTACCGGATTTTAAGATCGACACTCGACAACAGTTGCAACCTTGTCTAAATAAAGACGTGGAAGCTACCACCTTCAATTGTTTCAGACATCGGAGTTATCTTTGGGTGAAGTTGAATGTGACAAAGTTCTTGGAGGACCGGTCGGACCGAAAAAAACTATATATGTAGGTAGGTCCGTTCTTATGTTGTGGGTGGGTGAAATTTTATACTATTTGGAACATGTTCAGTTTATTAAAGTTGTCGTTAGTTTGTTAAGTACTCTATAAATTATAATGAGTACGCTTAATGAATTTTGATGGGCATAGCTTCGAGACTATTAAAACATTTCTTGTTAAGATTTTTGACGCTCATGTTCAATCGCATCTGACAATGTTATTTTGTAACGTAGAATGTTTGTTTTAATTTTATGTAGCAATTAAATATATATTAATAAACATTCTGGTACGAAGTAAATAACCTAATTATGACCATTAATTAACATAATCACGTACATGTTAAACGCAGTTGTATATACCTAATTAGTTCCAAAGAACTATTAGAAAACACGCTACACATAAATAAAAATGTGCCCATTAGTGGGAGGGAAGTTGATTCCAAAATAGTTTAAAAAAAAATAGCCTGATGATAATTGTAACTTGCAAGGCACAGACCACGCTGTGGCTGTGCCTCGCATAGGGCCACAGCATTATGCTGAGCAATGGCCGTTCTCCGTGGATGTGACTATGACGCATATTTTTTTTTTCCCAACTTGTTCTTTTTTGCGTTTGTTTTACCGCAAATACACGATAATTAAAACAATCGATTAATAAATCGATTTGATTTCGTTCATTATTTATCGATAAATAAATCAATTCGGTTTAATAAACAATAGATTTTTTTTTCTTTACAGGCTACACCACAGAAGCATTCAAATTATTCCCCTTAAAATTGCAAGATTGGCCTCCAAAAGATATCAAGAGTAACAAATAAACACCTACACAGCTACAAAGAGGTACCCATTTAATACTAGTAAATTGCTAACAGCTTCCGCTATATAATTTATATCACAATTTAACTAATATAATTTGTTTAGATGTTTTAGTAGATAAGAGGTCCGTTCATAAGAAGCATACTTCTAAACCCACTCTAATATCTATTAAAAAGCCCATTAAATAATAAAAATAGCATGATAAAGTTAAAATAACTGTTTTACTTCTAATAAGGCTCAGATTCATAAACCAGTCATTTAAAACATATTATGATATGATTATTGTACCTAACTAAAGTCTGATAACCAGTCTTACAAAGGCGTATCGTATTACCCAGTAGCTGGGTTGTGGAGGTCAGATAGGCAGTCGCTTCATGTAAAATACTGGTATTCAGCTGCATCCGGTTAGACTGGAAGCCGACCCCAACATAGTTGGGAAAAGGCTAGGCAGATGATGATATTGTACCTAACTAAATGCAGTACCAACCCGCACAGGGCCCGCGTGGTGGACTACGGCCCATTCTCTTACATAGAGGAGGCCTGTGTCCCAGCAGTGGGAACATTACAGGCTGATTATGTAAATGCAGTTGAAGAAAATGTCTCTACTATGGTTTTTTATGATATATTTGTCGTCAGTTTTTACTTGGTTTTTCCCAAATTAATAACTATTCGTCGTTACGGGTAGTCAGAGAAGCCCAAAGCGTGACAACGTGTCTTACCAAGAGGTATTGTATATGTTAACTAGTAACAGGGTTGTTGAGGTCAGATAAGCAGTCGCTCCATGTAAAACACTGGTATTCAGCTGCATCCGGTTAAGACTTGAAGCCGACTCTAACATAGCTGGGAAAACGCTAGGCAGGTGATAATGAAAATTGAGATTCATAAACCTTAGATTTAAAACAAAACGTTTAACGATTTGTTACCTAATTAAATGCAGTTCCTGGGAGAAAATGTCTGTTTTGTTTTTTGTGATATATTTGCTGTCACTGCTGGGCAAAGTCCTCCCCTTTTTCATACACGATTGGACACAATGTAGGCTAACAAAAAAAAAAATGTTGTCAGTCTTTTCTTGGTTTTTACTAAATTATGACAACATAACGCCACGCCCGCCTGTAGCCCCGGAGGGTTAAGCAGAGGTGTACTTATAATAGTACACCCACATTTCGCCAGTTATGTTTAAGTTCCATGTAATAGCGGGCGAGCCTATTGCCATCAATATTATGAACAAAAAAGGCCATACATGAAGAAATAAATATTTTTTTAGGAAATTGACCAAATGTCTACAAAAGTATTAAACCCGCAACTTCCCCGGTATCACCAAAAAGTATCGTATAAACACTGTGAGTCCAAATTAAAATTCGTGAATTCTGTCGAGTCGACCGAACACGGCGAATTCTGAATCGAATAAATATCTTCGTAATTAAATATAATTTGTATTAACTATGCTATCGCGGTTAAATTTATTTTCGGCCGGCAACACACTTTGGTAAATAAGTTAATTGTTTTATAACCTGTGGGTGACCTTTGAGAAAAAGCTTAAGTGTAGTTTAGTAGTTTTAAGTCTTTTGTACTTAATTAACGACTGTTACCATCACTTTCATAGATAGTTTAGTATACATACTTGTCTTTAATAGACATTAATTCAGTTTAAAAAACTCAACTGACTGACTGACTGTTTATCAAGAGCAATGAAAAATATAAAGATAGCAATGGCTAACATTTATAGACAAATGTGCTGACTACTTTGGTGGACATGTCGTTTGAACCTTTTTAGATGGAATTCTACGACTAGCTTTGCCGCGAGTTTGTTCGCTTGCTTGTCGGAAAACATATTGGATTTCATGAGTTTTTTTTTTTTGCGCGGTTTCGTAATTCTTTTTTTTTTAATAAAAGTAGCATATGCCAAAGTAGCCAGTGAAAGTCCCGTCAAAATCGGTCCAGCCGTCGAACTTGAGCCTTTTTTACAGTCGAAATTGGTATCTACCAAAGCAACGGTTAAACTTTCAAGTACTATCTCATATATTTTACCATGATTCATTCACAGCGGTATAATTTTCCCTGTGCGTGGTGGCTAACAAAAACATACCTACAAGCAATGTCAACAATCGCCTTTTTCGTAGGCGCTACTTACAATAATTATCTCCTTAATGAGAAAATCATAATATCGGTCTAATTAACCAGAACAAGAGAAAAGCATACCATTTCTTATTCCTTGTACATAAGTACGAATGAACGTCGGCAAAAATCAATCGAACAACTCAAATATGAAAATCAAAACAAGAAGTATGATTCACACAATTAATTTCCGAACTATATATCAATGAATCCCACAATAGATCATTAACAACTTCCTCTAGATTGTTTTTAATTGTCTATGGAGTCTTGAAGTTCCTCAGTGGCGTCTGGCAACCAGAGAGTCGACGCAAAAAGTATTTGCTCACAGATATAACGAGAATCATTAGCAGATTGTCTCTGGAGTATTTATATTAACATTCTTTATGGGAAAAAGTCAATGTGTTCCTGTCTGTGATACGTTAGTTGGTTTTACTTATTATCGAGGTTTATTGGACGTGAGTGGGGTGACAAGTGGCGATGGCGCTTCAAATAATGATGGTGTAACTTATCTCATGACTTAGGTACTTACAATCACAATCTGAATCATTTTGAAGAATGTAGCTAATCCATTGCTTCATATGTTCGAAAAATTTGTCGCCTCAACAACGTAAATAACACAATGAATATTTTTGAACTGACCAATTATAAGACATTGTTACGGTTAGTGTCTTACGCAATTACTCCGCTTTCTACTGGAATACCAGTCGAATAAACTATCAAAATTAATAGGAGCAGCGGCAAAATTGCGTATCATTTAGTCCCAATGGATTTGACAAACAATTTCATTGCACACACATAGTTGGACATGTTGTAAAGCATAATCTATTTTGACCATCGCAAGCAACGGTCAATGAAAACATCGTGAGGAAACCGGTATGTCCGAGAACCAAAAATGCGAAGACATATGTGACATCTACCAACCCGCACTGGGCCGCGTGGTGGATTACGGCCCACTCCCCCTCTCACTGAGAGAAGGCCTGTGTCCCAGCAGTGGGAACATTATAAGCTGATTATGTAAGCTACGGTATTTTAGCTTATTGTGTAGGTGTAGAGTGAGGCTGTTTTTAGGGCTGATTTTTCAATCACCAGATATGTTATTTCGAGGAATAATTTTGAAATTTCGACAGTTATTTTATACAAAAACTGTCAAACGTCAATTTTATTCTCCGAATAAAAGTTATCTGGCGCTGGAAAAATCAGCCCTTATAAAAAATTTCACGTAAGCACAGTTCTTTTTTTTTTCATAAATAGGCTTGTAATATTATAAATTAACAGGTCCGTTTTAAATGACATATAACTCAGTAAATATAATTACGAAATTAATTTGATAATGACAGACTCAAACAGCATGGCCGCCGTACGATTAATAAAAATGTCTGTCCTCTGGCACGCCTAATTAAAAACAATTCGCGAGGCATTTTAATGAAACAATAGACGCGCGAATTTTTTTTTTAATGGCGGCTCCATAGTAAATTTAATAATAAATAAGGAAATGCGACGTGGTTAGAATGGTTAATGATAAAATGTCTCTTATTAATTTATGTGGCACATACAGGGGGCGGCTTTTTGTATTTTTCTGTACAGAGTGTATATATTAGAAATGGAATGCCTACACGCGATAGCCGCGATACACATTCTGACGTGTACTGAATTTCAATATGTTAATTCGAATGAAATTCAAATCATAGAGCAGCGCTCTATCTGAAATACATATATCAAGAGAATATAATATGTCACTTAGGAAATCGTAGGTAGAATAACACTCTATGCTATAAAACGTGTGGGATCGGGGGACCCCCGGCAGAAACGAAGTTCAAAATGAAAATCCTGAGCCCGGCTGCGAAAAATTTAAATATATTTGTGGCCGCCATCTTGAATTTTTATTTTGACCTCAGAATCGGCTTCAGCACCTTCGAAAACTATGAAAACGATATCTCTGTCTCTCTCCCTCTTACTCTGTATTATACATATTCATTTTTATTTTTTATTATTTTTATTATTATGTATTATTTATTTTATATCATAAAGTAGCATGGAGGGGGCATAACGCAGAACGCTTTATCGTTACGTGACGAATTCTAAAAGTTTACTCCTAGCGCAAGCTGCTTTAAAGATCTTCGTACCAATAATGGTCCTCCAGACCGTATTTCGGCCATGGCAGCCAATGTCAACGGAGACTAGCCGTGGATGGGAGATATTATTGTCCACAAGACATGCGCGCAGACACATGTGCATCACTTTTCCTTCGTTCTCATAGTCCGATGGGACGTAATCCGACACGACCGTAGAGAGATCTACGGCCGTGCGGCAGGCTCTATGATAATTATACAAAAGACCGAAGAGTTTCAAGTAGCTTGTTTTAATCACAAGTCCTCGTAGTCATAGCTGTATGTGAAGGAGCCCATTCGGGGAGATTCTGCCACCATACGTAGAAAGTTGCGTGGCTGTGTGCCAGCTTGAAGGGTAGGTATATGACGAGGGTGTATGGGCGCCGGTGTAATTACAGGCGGGCAAACAACTACCATGGCCTACCTGGAAATATTTTTATTTATTTTATTGGTCTATCTACAATCGTTACACTGTTCAACCAAATTAACACAAGCAAACATACAAGCCAAGTGCACAATGCTAAGCGATAGACAAGCATGCAAAAACAATAATATATATATTTTTAAATACAAAATTAAACTAGGTATAGGTTCAGAAATGATGCATAATTTTTACACAATTTTAACACTCTTAACCGACTAAGAAGCCATGTGTGTCGCTGCTACGCCTCACTTCTTGTCGTGCCCTCTGTGCACAACACCTGCACTATGGAAGACCTCTGCGAGACCAACGCTAACACTATAATAATGTATAATAATACAAGTTATATAATGGTTTAAGATAATTGTAATGTATCTCGTTGGTAATCCTTAAATAAAATAAATAAACACTGTCGAAGTGGCGGAATTCTGGTCGAAGCTAATTTTAAACTATCTTGTATGGCAATAAAAAGTATCCCTCAAAGTCCAAAGTATCCCTATACCAAATTTCATCAAAATCGGTCCAGCCGATTCGGAGATTAGCCGGAACAAATAGACAGACAAAAAATTTAAAAATTGTTTTTGTTGTTATAAGTACCGCATATGCGTTTAGTAAAAAAGCTGTTATCTTGATATTACAAAGAGAGACTTCAATTTTATTTATTTGTATAGATCATGGACTCTCAACGCATCAAATACATACTCCAAATAATCAATTCACCTACGGGATACGTCCATTTATCTTCAAAATATCGTGCCAAAATCCACCAGACAGTGTGGCGGGCACAGGAGCATGTATTGAGAAAAATTAATAGTGTTCTTCTATGAACGCCTCCCGAAGCAACCCGCAGAGTCATTGTCGTTCACTCATTCATTCACGATCGAAACGAAACTCATTCGGGTGTACGGCGACCGATGGGTTTTGATCGTGAATTCGTGATAGAAACTTGTTGCTTTAGTTTGAAATATTTTAGTAGAAATGTTAATTTAAAAGCTATACTAATATTTTAAAGAGCTATTTGTTTATGTGTAGCGGGTTATCTCGGGAACTACTAGTCGGACTTGAAATGTTCTTTTTGCATTTGATAGCCCAATTCTTGATGAAAAGGCTATTGGATATATAACATACCGCAACGACACTTAGGAGCCGAGCAAAAATAAAAAAATGTCAGAAAGAACGCTATGCGAAAACGAAATAAAAGCGTGGGCGATGCAATGCGATGCGACGGGGTGGGTCGGGGGAACAAAAATTTCACGCGAACGAAGCCACGAGCAGAAACTAACAGTCAATAAAGAAGTATGAAAATAAAGTAAATACTATGGAAATGCGTTCCTTGTGAAGCATGTGCGGTGTGACTATAAATGATAGGCTGAGGAATTATGTGATAAGGGAACGCTGCAGTTCCAAAGAAGATGTAGTGGCAAAAATTTTAAAGAGTATACTTAGATCGTTTGGTCATGTTGAGAGGATGAATGTAAGGCGACTAACAAACGGTATATACGAGGTAGATGTGAGTGGTGACGCCGAGCGTGTGTGTATGACCAATTCCAATTCTCGTAATTTAAAACGTTCAAAATCTAGTCGCAGTTTCATCTTGGCGACAAACAAATGTCAAAAACTTGTCAAAATGTAGGGAAATTAGAGGTTTTTTTTGACAGATTGAGACTGAGATCAGACTGTGAACGTTCTTAAAATTACGAGAATTGCCCCTCAGATGTGTGAACGTAAACGAGGCAAAAGGACGAGTATGTAAGAATCATAGCAGGTGGTGTTCTGCCTTACGCCATGGGAAGAAGGCGTAAGTTTATATGTAGTGTGTGTGTGTAATAATAGTGCTACTGTGGTTTGCTAACATAACCACCACCATTATTGATATAGTTTAGTTAGATTATAGTTATAAGTAACGCAGCTTGGAAGAAGCCTATATCCAGTCCATAAGCACATAAGGACATAAGCTTTTGCCATATATCCCCCAGCGACGGCCTAAGCCGAGGTCCGTACCCCACCGGTGTCCTCCTGTAGTCGCTTAGTTTTAAGGTTTTTTACTCCCTGGCTGGAGACCTTAATTTATTAAGGCAACCACAGGCAATTGTCCGGTTAAGCAGACGAGAACCTCGTAGGTTGAACTACGAGATACCATTAAAAAAAAAAACATATTGGACACAAGTTAATACAACAAATCTTTAGACATGTGTGTATTCTGTAGGATAATTAAATAGGGAATTAATTATAAAAAGACAAACATTTAGAAAAACACATATTATAATTTATTTCGAAAGCATCAATACATTTTTAATAAAAGACGTGATGGAGCTTAGACTGATCTTGAAAACTTTTTACAAAAGTTACAAATGTTTCTTACAGGAACAAAAAAAAAATGATCGTTGATTACCTCTCAATGTTCTTCGAATTGATGTCCAAGGGTTTATTGGCTAGGCTCCACTCACTGGCACACTTGTTTGGTCATAGTCGTTAATAACATTCCATTTTTCCGCCATCGCAGTTGCTAAAGCCCCCGTGCCCATGCGCCCTGCAGCACTCATGCTTTTCAGGGTCGATACGGGAGCAGACCTGGTCACAGGGCCCCACATGAACAGCATCGATGCCGAAGGTACAGAACATCATAGCGAAGGCGATGAGCAGAAGAACCAAAGTTGTCTTGATAGCAGCCATCTTGTTTTTGTAGTAGGTTGAGATATCGAGATGCGATTGCAAGGAAGTGAAGATTTGTTATGAAGCTTGAGATTTTTCGCTCCATATTTATACTATAAACTAATGGGTAATGAGTATGTACATAGGTATTACAGATCGGATCAGACCGGTTTGTGTTGTGAACAGGATAATTTTGTAGTCAACCTTGTTCGCTTTTCTTGTTTTTCTGCGGTGGGGCTTTTCCATAGTCGATTAGATTATTAAATTCTAATAATGCCTATCAGGTGCATTTTCACGACAGCGTGTATTATGATTAAGTTAAGTAGACAATTGTCATTTTTCTTACTATTAAACAAAGAAAGAAAAGTTAGAAAGTAAAAAAAGAAGGGGGAAGTTAGATTGGGCCCCTGAGGAAAAATAATCGAAATACTTAACACAAACACAGCGCACACAGAGAGAACACACAAGACACACAGTCACACAGTGACAGTCAGTCGTATACAGAAGGGATGAATGAAAGGCAATAGCATGCAGCTGACATTAAAATGCTAAGAGGGATGAGGGTTGTTACGCGAATAAGAAATAAGTATTCTAGAAAAGAATAGGTACGAGTTAGCATTCTAGGGTTATCCGTCAAACCAGATAGTTTCCTTATGATTTGTTTGATCTTGATGTTGCGACATCGGCTGATTGTTTATGATTATATAAATTATTTTATTTATATACTTAATTATAGAGGAAAATTATAAGGATAATATAGGACCTATTGCAATCATAGGTAATACATTGTTATCCTATGACAAGATAACGAAGATAACCTATGACGTACCTATGTTGGCACTGGAATAATCCAGGGGGTAATTGCGTAACTAACAGTAGCAATGGGTTTCATTTTGACAGTTCAACAACATTCATTGCGTTATGTACGTTGTTGAGCAGACATATTTTTCGAACATGAAGCAATGGATTAGTCAATATTCTTCAAAATGATTCCGATTGAGATTGATAGTGTATTACGCAATTAGGTTGCACCCAGTCGGTCCCGGCCGTCGTTTTAAGTCTGTCGTCTATCTTAGGGGGGGTACCCTACGTTTGCCGATACGCTGTCCACACTTTAAAAAAAATTGTGCTCCAACAATCCTCGTCAGTGGAAAGTGTAATAAGAAAAGTTTTGGGGATTTCAATGGCTGTAAGAATAGGGGCAGACCAAAGAAACGAAGTGAAAGATGATATGGCTGGAAAGGGGGTGACTACCGAGATGACGACTAATAGAGAAGTATGGAGGAAAAAGACATTTTACGCCGACACCAAATGAATAGGGATAACGGCAGGAGAATGATTAGTCCACGTCAGTAGATAGGTTTTTTAATTAAGCTGCCATAGTAACAATAACATTGTTACTATGGCAGCTAATCTCTAAATGACCAGGGTGCCTAATCTCTAAGGCCGTCAACGAAGATACAGGCCCGTCCTAAGTTCTGTCAAAACCAGTGCCAAATACAATTTTTCGGACGAGCAAAAACACATCGGGCGTAGGGGACACCTGTCAAATCGTGCTGTCATTCATTCTTAGTGTGGGCCCCGAACTAATCTTATGTCCATTAGTGATACGGAGTTGTAAACGCCAGTTACGTGGCTACTGAGTAGACCCACAGGCCCTACATATTTTTGCTTGTTCTCCTTCCACAAGCAACGCAAGGAGGGCAAAGTAAAAAAAAATCTGCAGTGAAAGAAAAAATCTAGTGCGTATTAGGAATATGTATGCAGATTATGCACCAAGGAGGAAAATGGTCGTATAAGGTAGGTAAGTGATTCATACCTTACTTACGACTCAGGAAACTAGACAAAGACAATCTGACAAAGAGATCTGATAATTATTAGGCATAAGGAAACTAATTTATAATGATTGGTTTTTCTACAAATAATGTTTTGTTTGTAAACAAAGAAATTACACGTTTTATTTTTTTCAGTTTAAAGGTAAAACGTTTGATAGCTGGATCAAATTATCAGTATTTTTTTTTTTCATAGTTAGGGCTAATTTTTCAATCATCTGACAATTTTATTCGAGAAATAATTTTGAAATATTGACAGTTGTTTCATACAAAAACTGTCAAAAGTTAATTTTATTCCTCGAATAAAAGTTATCTGGCGATGGAAAAATCAGCCCTTATTGCAACAAAGTATTTTATCAAACAAACACAACAGCAACAGCTAAACCTGGTATCCCGGGTTTGATTCCCAGAGGGAGGAGTTATTGAATTTTGCATTATATTGAAACCAGCGCTGGGGCTGTCTCGTATAGGGTCTTAGCATTATGCTGAGCGATGGCCGTTTTGCATGGATGTGACGCATGTTTTTCCCCAACTTGTAATTTTTTTTTGCGTTTGTGTTCTTTTTTTGCGTCATGTTTGCCGCAAATAAATGTATTTTCTTTTTAAAAAAATTTCAGTGATAGCCCTAGAGTCCGGATGTTTACTTAATTAGTAATGGTTATAGCCCCTCCCATATCACGTGGGACATAATAATAACTAAAGAAATGCGGTTGTAAAACACATCTCTGTCTACCCTTTGGAGAATATAGCCGTAAAGATATGCTATTTTTAGTTACGTTACCACATATAATGTCATTCAGGGTTCAGTAATAAATTCATGAGAATCAATACCAGTCGAACTTCGTTTGCCAAGAGACACTATTATGTCACCAGCACAAAACTTTATAACCAGCTTAACAAAATACTAAAAATGTATCCCAATACTAAATATCAGTTCAAATCTAAGTTACAGGAATATCTTCTAAAACTAACTTTTCGAAATACGGAGGATCTTCTTTTGGGAAATTTAAGAAATATAAATAAATAGTTAAAAAAAAAAAAAAAAAAGTTATTGTACTCTCGCATACGCTCGCATACTCACTCATACTTACACACACTCTTTCACAAAGATACACACACCCTCACACACATAACTCAAGACTAACACACTAGTAGACATACACTACACTTTCATTTATTGTTATTTTATTAATTATTTTCTTCTTGTATTCTGTTTTTCTTTTATTTCTCTTGGATTTGCCCTAATGGATTATTGTGTATAATTTGTGTCTTGTTTTATATATGCACATCACTTTGAAGGGACACTGGCTTCTAAGATACAGGTACATAAACCTAGTTTAGAAGTCAGGGTTTTCACTATAGAACACTAACTTAAGCCATTTTTAGACCAACATAATGTTGATGCATTTATTGAGAAATAAAGATTTATTATTATTATAGTCATTCGTTTCAATTTATGCATATAAGTACATATGTACATAAATTATATCTTTAATATCAGGTATCTAAGACTCATAGGAATAACACACATCATAATAAAATATATTCACTTATACACTAAGTACCTAATACTTAAGTAACATAACAAAAAGTGGTTGGGCAGAGGTGTACCTATAATAGGTAATAGTGGACCCACATTTCGCCAGTTATGCTTAAGTGCCATGTTATAGGGGGCGAACTTATCTCCAGCTCTGCCTATCAACCGGGCATAAATCTAAACTCCGGACTGCCACTGGGAAATTTATATCCTACTAATAATATTACAAATGCGAAATTTTGTATGGATGGATGGATGGATATATGGATGGATGGACGGATGGATGTTTGTTAATCTTTCACGCAAAAACTACAGAACGGATTTGGATGAAATTTGGCACACAAATAGTTTATAACCAGGATTAAAAGATAGGACTTTTTATCCCGATATTCCCACGAGATCGAAACTTATGCGGGTGAAGCCGCGGGGCGCAGCTAGTCTACCATAATACTTTTTTGCAAGTCCTTACTGTAATTGCAAGTGGGGGTCGTAGGTTCGATTTCCGGTTTAGACAGTGTCGGAAAAACTATTGGAAATACTATACGCTACAGTTGTATCTCACTTACATTCACTTTTACAGCTTGTCGTCTGAAAAATTTACTATACAATCTATACCAATAATAACGCTGAAGAGTTTGTTTGTTTGACCGCGCTAATCTCAGAAACTACCAGTTGAATAAAAAAATATGTTTTTGCATTTGGTAGCCAAATTCTTGAAGAAGGTTACGGTCTACTTAACGTTACGCTAGAATCCTTAGGAGCCGAGCAAAAACAAAAAAAGTTAGAAAGAACGCTAAACGAAAACGAAGTAATATGTAGCGATGCGATGCGACATGAGGAGCAATCAATTTCACGCGGAAGAAGTCGCGGGTGGTAGCTAGTGTAGGTACTATAAACTCGGATGCTTGACACAGTGCTACCAAATCTATTTTATCAATCTGGTAAATATTAAAAAAAAAACATATTTTAAATTAATGAGTAGACTTTACTGTACCGACTGATTAAAAATATGTTCAGAAGAAATCAATAAAAGTTCATTTGTTTTCGACTTCAAAATAAAAATCCATAGAGATTTATTAAAAACTAGCAGCGCCTCGCGGTTTCACCCGCATAAGTGTCGGTCCCGTGGGAATATCGGGATAAAAAATATCCTATGTATTATTCTAATGTATAAGCTATATTACTGTAAAGTTTCATCAAAATCCGTTTAGTAGTTTTTGCGTGAAAAAGTAATAAACATCCATCCATCCTCACAAAATTTCGCGTTTATATTAGTAGGATAGAAGGATTTTAAGTAGGACCTATCTACCAAAGGACCAAGACTTCTTGAACCAACTTTCGAAATCTTAGTTCGCAATATTTATTTGCGAAATATGGACCGACATTTTTTTTCTAAGAAGATAAGGCCAATAAAACCCATGTTTTGACGACGACTGCCCACAGAGTTACTTATAAAGCCATTCCAATTGTGAATTATTGCCTGTAATGACGAATTTGATCTTTTAAACGGTGACATTTTAAATAATTGTGCTACATTTTGTATTATTACGAGTGTCGAAAGAAAAGGAACTTTAAATTCACCAATCAGAATGGAACGATAAAAAAAAAGAATGTCACAGTTTTCTGTGAGTATTGGAATTTCTTGACATTTCTCCACATTGTCCCAGCAGCGAATGGCGACCGGCGAGTGACGCGGCATCTCATCGATTTTATTGGATACAATTGACGGGCCTTTGTTTGCAAATATGCACTTTAGTGTTACTTTTCTTTGGCTTTTATAAACAATTATCGATAAATAATGGCCCAGCTTTATCTCTTTTAACGATATGTTCCCATTTCCACAACAACAAGGCAAAAAAGAAAATGGAAAAATTATAAAGCTGTCCTGCTTTTTGTTTCAATAAATATTACCATATAGCGACTCTTATTAAGGAACAACAATATCCCTTGAATTATTTTGAAAGTAAAATTCCTTCTCCTGATCATTTGCATAACATTAATGATGTTTTCATTCGAGTTCATTCTGAATATCGATGGGGACGTTTTTTCTGCGAGCGTATGCAAAGGAGCACATTTGCATCCTCCGAAACCACATTCGGCCTAATTTGGATGCGTCCGCTATCTCCGCCGAAATCGTTAAAATGCACGCACGGTAGCGAGAACGGTTCAAAACACAAAACAATAAATAAATAACGAGAACAATAAATATAATTAAAAACGACAAAAAGCGTCCGTTCGCATGACGCGGGTACAAACGGGTGCGCGCTCTCGACGACTCTATATTAACGATACGAATTCAACCCAAATTCCTTGAACGAAATTCTGCTTTATCGAATACTATTACGATTCGATTTACAATGCTGAAAATCGATATCCCTTCAACATTTTGTCACCAGCACGTCACGTTTCCGAACGCTCCTCATTAGAGATTTTTATTTTTAAATAGTCGCAGTAGGGTCGAGTATCCTGTGGACCCTGCTGGGAGTTTTTTAAACTTGAAAATGGAATTTAAACGAGATGACGTTTCTTTATTGCGTTCGATTCCCTCGAAGCGATTCTAGACGCGTTTGTCCTTTAATTGGCGTCAATAGAGATGCGTTTCGTTTGAGAGAAGTGATCGAATTTGACAGATATCCGAAGTGTGTCCGTAAGTTTTGTCTATGACAGGTCGGAAGCCATAGGTCCTAATAAGGTCCGAGATGGAGGAGTAATGGGTTTTCAGAGTTGTCGCGCTGTCTCAAATTTATTGCACCAATTAGTAGAGTCCACGTGAAGGGGTTTATCATGAGTTTCGATCTCGCTCTATTTGGGAGGTAACGGTGGATAATGGCCGAATTTCGGGGAATGGTCCTTTGATTTTTTCCTCAACTATGGTAGATATTTTCGGAAGCGAGAATGTAACAAGTTAATTGGGTAAAAATATTCCGAGGTCGACACATGGTGGGTGCTTATAAATATCATTACGAGCACAGATTAATTAGGAAGCTACCGGGTTTAGATGTTAGAACCGGAATACGAGATAACTAGTATTACTGTGTTGGCAATTACTCCGTATCTTATTATAACGATACTGTTTCTAGAATTGTTACTTCAAAAGAGTTTTAGATAGCCATCATCGATCCGTTAACTGGGTTTCATATTAAACTTATAATTAAACGATTATGCAGGATTAAGAGGTATGTTAATCAGTAAGAAGTGGCGTTTCTAATAAAGATTGAATCTTGTTGTAACCACATGTTAATCATAGTAAAGTTTTATATGTTATTATACTAAATTAAATTACAAACCTGTTGAAAGCATTTAATTTCTAGTAGCTTTTACATATATTTCTGTCTGCAGCTGTAAAATAAATTCTTTAGGTACTATCTACTACCTTGATTGCTCAGTTGGTCTCGTGGTCGCAAGCGCGACAGCTGAACGTGGGGTCCTGGGTTCGATTCCCGGGTTCACAGGTAAAAAGTGTGAATTTATGTATTGTATGCACAAACTAGATCATCACTCACAGGTAGGTAATTACATTATCATGTTGTATACTTGTAATTATGTTCTATCGTCGTTAGAGCATAATGTTAGCTTAATTAAAACAAAACTGGTCGTGATTGAGCTGGTTGTACTTACATTAACTACCTAACAGGAAAATCAAACGCACATCGTTGTACATGGCTGTTTTAGGATTCCGTAGGTACACAGAGGGAGCCATCGCAACACTGTCCGTCCGTCTGTCTGTCAGAGGGCTGTATCTCATGACCCGTAATAGGTAGACAGTTGAAATTTTCACAGAGTGTGTATTTCTATTGCCGATATAAAAATAAAAATTAATTAAAAGTGATACCAAGACGAAAGGGATGCCATATAAGAAACGTGTCTTTTTAAATAAAAGGGATACCAAAAATTTAATAAAAGCGATACCAAGATGAAAGGGATGCCATATAAGAAACGTGTCTTTTCGGCGTGTTTTGCCTAGTGGTACGGAGCCCTTCGTATGCGAATCCGATTCGCACACGAAGGCCGGTTTATATAACTCCGTATCGTTATTATTATAATTATGACATTATGTCATCGGTAGCGTGTCATAATATATGTACTTAGGTACCTAGCAAACAACAAACTAAAAATCGACCGGAGATTTTTCAATAGTCGTCAATGAATAATAATAAGGCGGTTTGACAGGCTTTGTACAGACACCAGCACATCAAGATACTACAATCTGTCAAATTTCTTTATTAGATTTTCAATTGTATCGCTAAAGTATTAGGTTCAAGGTTGATTGGGAAAATTTGACAGTTTCGGGTAGTGCTGGCGTCTGTACAGTTAGTATGTCAAACATTGACTAAAAAATCTGCCCTTAGCTTGGTATTCCTTCAAATAGTTATGATTATTTTATTTGAGAAGGTTTTAATGAAAGTTACATCTATAGCACGATTTCCGAAAACTCGTACCCCATTGCCGAGCTGGGTAAGATTGTGAGATTAGCTAAAACCTTTCGTTATAATATCTACTTACATAGTTTTCGTTCATAAAAGTTTGACCCATCTATTAGGCTGGTAGGTTTGTAATCTTTGAGAGATTTGGTATCATGGCATATGACATCAAGATGCTAACGAGGAAGTCTTAGACGCCTATAACGAACATAATATTGCAAAACATTCTGACTTCTCTTTTCTCCTTGAACTTCAACGACAAATAATTTTAAAAAAAATTACCTACCTATTGTTAATTCTAACTATAGTTTATATTTATGATAATATAATAATTATATTATCACTATCGCGAGTAAAAAATGCAATGACAGACAGTACCTATACCTATACTTATCGAAAATTATATAACAAAGCTGAAATAATATAATCATAAACCAAAAGGGAGAAGAACAAAACAGCAAATACCTAGTACATAAAACAAAAAAAAAAATTGGTAGGGTAGATAGATAGATAGATAAATCCTTTATTTGGCGCACACAAAAAAGACAGCACAACACACAAAAGTACACTATTAGATGATAACCAAACTAGCCACATGATTATAATATAAAAACAAGGTGCCGATAAAAAAAAAAACAAAATGAAAAACACAAATATGGAAATAAAATTGACACAATGACGAATAAAATACTACTACTAAACGGGTACTAAAGTTTATATTTTTATTTAGATACCTCTTCAAGAAGTTTCCAGAAAATTCAGTTATTATTAATGGTTTAGTGGAGTAGATAAGGTAGATTATGGTAGATAAGAACAACATTGTTACTATATTAATTAATAGTACAAGTCTATTAGGTACGCACTTTGCATTATAACAGCGTTGTTATTTTATTGATTTTGATACTGACTTGCTACGCTTTATAACTTCGTGCGGTTGGCACCACCTACGACCGAGTGAATGAACTAAAAAAAGGTTTTAAATTATGAACTCCATTATAACGACAAAAATTCATCATTACATTCAGAAATCCCACGGGATGATAAAATGAAGACGTTATAGGTTAACTTCGTACAATACAGAATGGAGGCCGTTCACTTATTGGGCAGTTTTTTGCGTTACATGAATGAACGAACCTTTTATGAATGAATCTATTTTGTGACGTTTTTTTCCACCTGTGCAATAGAGTTCTCGGACTATAAAAATTTGTATTGTTACAAGTGATATTATTTATGATCTCCAGACTTTTTGTGGGCAACGTAAAATTCGGAGAATTTTTGAGAAATAGTTTTACGACTATTAACTGTGAAAAATATTGTGAATGAATGGGACGGATTGAACACAGATTAGATTAATTTTATTTTATTGCTCTATCTGTTAAAACTACAATCAAACATTTTGGTCTTTTATGAATTAACATGATTGATTATGGAAAAAATTTAGAGTTTGATCGTTCGTTCCATAGTTTACCTAATTTGAATTAGGTAGGTAAGTAGTCCTTGTCTTCCATCAACACTTAAAAAGAAACCATCTACAATTATTTTACGAGTGTTTTGGTCCTAAAAGCTTTCCGTACAAACAAATTAATAGCATTACCTTCGCAGATACAAATCAAATTCAGACCCATAAATCAATCAAAAACACCTTATTAGTTATTATTATTAAACAATGCCATGACTAACTCATAGCTACTACTCAACTTAACAGACAATATCGCAACACTGTCTGAAGCATTTTCATTCCCACGAGCAACAATACTGTAAATAATGACCGATCAAGTTGACCGCAGTCATTTTAGCGACACGTACAGCCTTCACTTCGGAGTTAATGACGTGAAAGAAATCGCTTACACTCGCCAATCGAGATGTGTGACGAGAAAAATTCGAGATTCTTCCCACGCGTAAAAAAAATTCGGAATAGGTATGTGACCTGACCGGTGATGTGCGGACACGGTTAATCGGTTATGTTTTTTATTGGGTAGTTTTGAAGGTTTTTTTTAATGTAGATCGGGGCGTAAAGTACAATGTGTGTTGTCTGTTGTGTGATTATTATTTTTGGTGCTTCGAACTTTTTGTTACCGCTTTATAACTTTTAAATAAATTAGGCACGTTTTAATTATCTAGTCTAGATTTAGCCTTAGTAAGGCATTCGGATGTGTGCAGCAATCTCGAACATAATAATGAAGAGTCTTGTGCCACTTAAATGTTAAAACATAATCCAACAAACTAAACATTCAAATTACATCAGCAAAAAATTAAACTAGAACACAACAAACATCATATTCATACAAAATTTCGGTCGGTATAATCTCACCAAACGGAGGCACCCTCATGAATAAAACTAGCTGGTGTATAAATTCAAATTTCCTCTTCTCCACACGCTCATTTCCATATCTCGGCCTCTCTCCCCCTATGCTTTATTATTAAAACTCCAGTGCAAAAACCGACACCCAAGTTATTCGCTATCTACGTTCGGAAATGGCATTATCGGCCGCGCGGCCCGAGGCGCACACGTCTCAGCCAATAGGGCATTCTTATCAGAAAATGACTCATTTCAAATGACAGAGTGTTCTAAAGCATTTTCAAATATAGAAAGCCGCAACAGTCGCTGGAGTTACGTTCCAAATTTAAACTCTGTACCGAAGCGACTTCGGCGCACTTCGGCGTGTCGTTACATCACTCAGTTAAGGCTCGTAAAATGGGGACTCTCGTAGCGAGAGGAAATTGGAATAAGAAAATTTGGGGTGTAAAATGAAAGATAGACGAGTGCTAATTTCCGGCTATTACTACGTCTCTTTCTTTCCCGCACATTTATTGCGGAGAACGTGTTTGGGGTGGCATATACTGTCTTTTTCTAGCGTGTAGGGACTTTACTATTTAATAGAGCGCATGGTGTAATGTAATGGGACTCTAGAAAACTGTCTATCGTCTAAGACTCTACGTTTTTCTCGCCGCTTGGGAGTAAACTATGTAGTGAAATTAAATGGTGTCAATTCTATAAGTACTTCTATTCTATTGTTATAAAGTTTAAGGGGTAGTATAGTAGAATGAGTAAAAGCATTACAATTCTAAAAAGTCATGCCTTTTAGCAAATAATGTCTCTATAATATTAAATTCACGCTACAGCGGCTCAGTTTCCCGATAACTTTATTCAGCATTGCAATAATATGATTGAGCGTCAATATCTCGAGCGGTCCGCTCTGGCCGAGTCCTCAATAGCAAATGACGCCTCCGACCGCGTTGCGTCAAACGCTACCGGAATTTATCGACTACCCGCAAACAATTCGCCTCGCCGCCGGCTATATTCTATTGAGGCAACTTTGGTAGCGAAATTATTGCACAGAGGATTTATTACTTAGCGAAAAGCGGATACAGGTATGAGAGTTTAAATAGATACTGGCGCCGATTCCCTTGTTCACAAACTAAACTAAATTTAAGTTCACTGCATCTTTTTCTTTCTATTTCATTAAGAAAAGGACAGAAGATAAAATGTTAGTTTAGTCCTGTCAAATTAGTCAGCGCCTGACGTAAATTGACGTGTTTTTAGTTGCCATGTTTTAAATCACGTCCAATTGGTCTATGGAGTGTCTTAATTTGACAGGACTAAACTAATATTTATCTTCTGTCCTTTTCTTAATGAAATAGAAAGAAAAAGATGCACTGAACTTAAATTTAGTTTAGTTTGTGTATAAGGGAATCGGCGCCATTGTTAGATGTGGTACAGATTAGTTATCGCTAAAATAATTTACCAGTGTGAGTTTCCTGTAAGCCGTAAATAAGATTGAAATGAACATTAATGGGGCTATGGGTTCAGACCTGAGGTGTTTGAACAGACAATCTCGTAAACGTTTACAGTGCAATTGTACAGCGAGTGGGTTTTATATGGCGTCGGTAACGGAGCGTCTGAGAGCGTAGACAGCGCCGCCATTGTTCTCAGTTAAAAGTTTAAAGAGAACTGACGGATATGAGCACTGCGTTTAGTCTGGCTTAAATAACTTTATGGCGTTTTAATTCCTATTAGCGTGTTTGCACCAAACTATTCTAGGAGTTTCATAAAATTAAACAGTTATTTCAGTACTTAACAGTTTAAATAATAAACAGTTATTCTTAACCCACTGTGGTTGTATCTTAATCGCTTCTGAACCCCGTGTAATGCGATACGAAGTTATCGAGGAGCTATTAACACGTTGTATTCGGTCGATAAATGAAATCCCGTCACCCCTTGTTTGATTTCTATTAAACTTACACCGTAATATGATTATTTTGTGTGTTGTTTGCTGTATTATAACAATCGAAATTATGTGATTAACTTTGACGAATTTAGATTTACTCTGCAGAATAAAGATGGTCCACAAATTATATTATTGATAAAATGATGATGTATTTAATGACGCAAAAATGTTTTCTATCAAATTAAAGTTCTTATACGATAAAAAGCCGGCCTACAATTAATTCAAATCGATTTCCACTTAAGCAAACGTTCGCCGCGAACGATCAGAATTTCAAATTCGGCTTTCAGAAAACGCGGCCAGCATGGTGTAAAGGTTCTTTTTTGATTCCAATATGCCATTTAAACGGAACGCGCCAAAAGAAATAGTAGTTGCAGCCGAGTTAGGTTGGCCAGCCTGATGCTATCTTGGCAGTTGGCACACCTGACCGACGCTAATTGGACAATAAATCAATTCTTTCCCGCTTCTTATTGGCGAATCGTGGCATTCCAATATTGAAAATTTGGCCGCGCGATATTGACAACATGATAAAAAACAATAGGCGGTTATCTTTTTCTTTTGTGTTCATCTCTGGACTCCGGTTCTTATTAAGGCTGAATCGTTTTATATTTTGTTTGTGTCAAACCCAATGTCTTATCGGTTAGACAATTTGTTTTTGGGAGCTCGTTATTGAATTATTAATATTGATATTTTGTATATTCTCAATTGATGTTACATCTGAAATAAATCTCATGTCATTGTTATTTGACTGGCGTCATAGAAATCGTCGTGTGTGATGAATCGGTTTAATAAAAGCGCTATAATCGGAATAAATAACATTAATGCAGCAAAGAGCGCGGGCGTCATCCATTATTAGAGTTATTAACAAAACGGAACGCGCGCCCGGCTAATCTGGGCGCGCTCTGAGCGTAATTAAATTCTCAGAACAAGCGAGCTATTAAAGCGAAACGGTAGCGCGACGCCCATTACGAAACGGAACGTGCATAATTATTTCGTTCCCGCCTTTTTTTCTTATTCTCATTTCGATTTTCGAAAGCCCGCGCTAATGTAGCGTCGCTGCCCTCTGGCACGAAGTCTTGTAAACAATGTTCTCGTAAAATCTTATTCAATTACCGCCTGCCTTCTTAATATACTGATTAGTTTTCGAATTGTTAATTATATTCGGGCGCAATAGACCGTGGAAATTATTAAATACTTGGTTATGTTTATGTTGCTGAATTTCCAGTTCAAGACGTGGTTCTATAAAGTCTGTAAAGGTAGTGGTAACAAAAAGCTGGTAGTTTTTTCTATCCAGACCACCAAGGCATTCAAATGAGGCATATCATTAGCCGTATATAAACAATGTCGTAAAATGACAGGTAGCAGAGCTTGTCACATCGTTGGTATAATATTATTCATGTGGTGTTATCGTCTCGACTCATCTACCGTTCTTCGTACTGTTAACATGTATTTTGACAGATGACATAAGTTTGGCGCCGTATCGCCGGTTTGTCATCTCGCTACGATGAAATACAATTCGGATGTAATAATAAGCTCCCGTCTTACGTTCGTTGATAAACGGACTCGTGTAAATCAATGTAATGGTGTTGTTGTGACGTCAATTTTGGTTGTTATTCACTGGAAACCTTTTGTTTCGCTATCATTTCGTGTTTTGTAATAGACATGTGAGTAATAAACTCGCACATTTAGCGCTAGTTTATGTGTATTGGAGCAAATTATGTGGTTCAATCGATTACCTGTAGGTGTACAGTCAACAGCAAAAGTAGATGAAAATCAAAATCAGAAATTCAATACTAATTAACGGAGTTCGCGTCAGAACTGTGTGGCGTCGAAGTGATTCAAAAATATGACACTGAGTCTGACATACCTACTTTTGAATCACTTCGACGCCACACAGTTCTGACACAAACTCCGTTCATTAGTATTAAATTTCTGATTTTGATCATCTACTTTTGCTGTTGACTGTACGTGTACCTACATTTATTACGACTATAGTCCACATACGTACCTACCGATCTTGTCTAGAACATTTGGACGAAGTCCATATAGTTTGTGGCTGTAGGTGCAATGAAGCAACTTTATAAGTTAGAATTTTGATCGAAATTAAATTATTTATCGAAATTATTCTATAGCTTGAATCAATATTTTTAAAGTGACATTTTGATTTTTTTTTTTTTGCGGACAGAGCGCTGACTCCACCTACGTCATTAATTTCTCTGAAATTTCAAACTTGAAACATTCCCCATTCACTCTTCCCCCAAGAGATAATATCATTGATCTTTAAATGTCAAAAATAGAAATAAACTACTTAACTGAACGCAAATTAACCACTTCAATGAAAAATGCAGCAATTTTCTGCGACAACTTTCCGTATTTATCTCCTTGTGGACAAAAAGCGGAATGTGAGAGTCGACTAAGGGTAGATATGCTAATTTTCGAATGCAACTAAGTACCAGTTAGCAACCTGTCCATGGAATTATTCCTAGCAGACGAAGATTCCTAAAATATCTTAAAACAAACAAAAAACGTGACTTGTTTCTTACTGACGCAATTTTCGCTTCTCTCTTGTTTTGGCATAATCATTATCGTGATCATCATGAAAGCTTCCAGAAAAGCGTAAAAAAACAACTTAGGGTTTTCACCAAACCTCCGAAGTACTTAGGCAAGAGCGACACGAGCAATGCTAGTTTTATAAGTACATTACTTTACTCTTTGTTTTATACTCAAACTCTACAGTGAGCGGCTGACGAGATAATGCGTTCTTGATAGAGGAGGTTTGCACCGGAGCAGTGAGTACCTACCGAAGAATAACCGGTGATTTACCGGTAAAAGTAATCGATTGAAATAATCGGTAATTAACCGATTGATCTCCCGTGATCTTCGCATCTTATTTTTTTTATATAATAATACACACACAAGAATAAAAGACACATTCAACAATCATTTTTTTATAATTCCAACCTCTAGTGTGATTATACCTATTATTTACGGGCTATTCGATAACATTCAAAGTTTGGGTCCCAGAATTTCTATAGCTGTACCTATGTGAAATATTTTTACAAACATTGAAAAACTGTATGAATGATCGCATACTGGAATACGAATCTCGAACTGTTTGTCGAATTTCTACTATACTATACTGCATCCCGTTTTTAGAAACAGCTTTAGACAATTTTATTGCAAAATAAATTTGCTGATAAAGATGTTGTAAAGGCAGGAATAAATAATATTTTCCGGATCCGAAACATATCTCAAAGCGCAGAAGAAATAGCCACGTCAAGTGAATATAGTACAAGAGAAACTGGTCGCCCGGATTTGCTTGGATTTCTAAAAAGAAACACCAGTGACCAGTACCTAATGCAGATCATGTGACATCCTCTACGGCAATGAATTTATTCAAAATGTATACGGAAACACAGTATCCTGAAAAAAGCCACAATTGGGAAGAAGTTGTGCAATTCTGGAAATTCAATAAACATATTATAGCCTTTAGACGAAATAGCCTTTATATACCTAGCTGTGCCTGCTACTTCTGTAAGGTCAGAGAGAGTATTTTCGGCGACAGGACAAATATTATATGATAGAAGAAACATGTTACGCTATGACGCTGTTGACATGTTGTGTTTCTTAAATCAAAATCAGCATTTGTTATCTTTATAAAACGTTTTTTTTTTTTAATAAATGATTATATAAAGTACCTATATCAATTGATTATTGTTATTTCTTCATTTTTAATGTATAAATTAAAAAAAGAAACAAAATTTCTTTATTCTCCGGTGACCTCCGGTTTTCACCGGAGATTGCCCAATCACCGGTGAATTCAATCGGTTGTTAAAATCTCGCTCCAGTGCAAACCTCTAGCTTCTTGACACCAGGTAGTTTCATACAAACGAATAAGTACGTGTTTTGCGAATTTGATCTTTATTAGCTACTAGAATTGTCGCACTGACAGGTGACAGGAACGTATTCTCTCGACGGTCAGACTGTAGGTACTTTGGAGATATTTTGCCATGAACTTTCAAATTATTTAACAATTTAAATAAAAACTGTAACACCAACTCAAAATCCACCCAATTCTTTAGTCCCTCGATCGTTATCATACGCGCACGAGTCAAACTGATTGGTTACCAAACTATGATGTATGTGCCTTGCTCCCAAACTATGTCAGGAATGTACCTTTGACAAATATGTATATCTTAGGACCACTGACATCTGTCCACAGGTGCTTTCTAAACAATTATTTAAATTAATAAGAGCTACACTGTGGACGTTTTAATGGTTGTAGGTATGAGGCTAATTATTGATGTGTTTTTGTTTCGGCAGGTAGGTATGTTGAATTGTTTAAACAATTTTGTAGCGTTTTATAATACTTTTTGTATTGTCTCAGCTGCTTATTTTAAAAATATATGTTATGGATGTTGCTGTAAAAAATAAAGGGATACCTATTTATTGTTGAATTGATCCACACATTGCAGTATGGATCTAAATGAACGGAACGTGGCAAATTATAGGTACAATTATCATGAAATACAGGGATCTTTTCGTGTTTGAATGACACACATTCGTGAAATTCATGAAAATGTCTTGAAAAACAAGACGGCATTAGTTTTCCGCTACGCGCCAAAAGACCCTCGTACAACTTTAGAAAAGATTTGAAAGGTTTTTGCTCAGGGTTTTTGATTATGTAAAACTATGTAAAACTGTTTTTTTTTCGAATGAAAAAACTCGATTAAGTAGTCATTAGTACCGCGTGCTGCACCTTCTAGCTATTGTTTAGATATGCAGCCGATCGATTCTGTAAAAATCTCACCGTGAAAAGTTAGGCGAAGTGAGCTTAGAGTGAGCGTCAATAGTGTCAATCCCTAGCATTAGTTGGAATGACAGCTCACTCCACGCTCACTTCACCTAAGTTTTCACGGTGAGATTGTTACAGAATCGCACTGCAGGTAGATAAATGAATCAAAAGCTGATGCCTACAGTTCAATTATTGTAAGCATTGATCGCGTATTGTATTTCTTAGCAAATCACTATTACAATCAGAAATACGAATACCCAAAGAACAAACTACTTATAATTAAGTTTTTCTCACCATTGTTTATAAGCATTTGTGTAATTCACATATTTATGTAAATCAATTTACCTTACTCAGGGACCATTAGGGAAGCTAATTATTACTATATACCTGCAAACTTACTATAAAGTGTTTTACTAGCTAAGTAATTATTAATTAAGCATTCTCTCAGTTTGTTGTTATTCTACCAAAGGGGTTTGTAAATAATTACTTTGGTAACCTTGAAAAAATTGCAAGTGGCAAATTAAACTGGCAACTCAACATTAATCGAATGTCATTTTATTTAACTGTCAGTGTCATATTATGTCAAAGTTAAAGTTGTTGTCAAACAAGACAACGGGAAAAGAAATCACTATCTTAATTTATTTTTTAAAGGAAATTTAGTTGTTCCTAGAGCTAGTAAGCTGGATAAAGTAAACTAATATTGATTAAAAGGTATTTCTATCAAGTCCTACCTCATAAAATGGCAGACGACGACGGTAAGTTGATGTTTGTAAAACTTAACCTCAAAAACTTTGCTATTAATAAAAATAAATCAGCAAATTAAGTTATGATAGCTGAAATAACAGTTCTATTTAACACCGAGGCACTCGCCTAGCTTTCAGAATATACAACATGAGTTTATTATTAAATTTTTTATCGTCAATCTTAAAATTTCATGTTATAAATCTTTGCAAAAGACCAGTGAATATCTGTAATACAATAAATTTCATAACTAATTGTCAATCAATTGATGTCAGATCAGCTCCTACTATTTAAACTCCTCCAAACTAACCATCTTGTAATCAAAGTAGCATTGTTAATACATAATAATAATTATGTTTAATAATTTATTTATTTATTTATAAGTAGGAGAACCAACAGCTAAACCAAATTAATAACAATTGTGTAAGCGACACAGAGCCAATTACAGGTTCTCACGAGTAGACATAGAGAAGGTAGTAGAAATCTTAGGATCACTAAAAACTAAGTAGCAAACACGATAAAAGTACAAATAAAATTAATTAAATAAGCAAAGCATTAGATAGATACATTCGGACGCCATGTTTGGCAGTAATGTTTAATAATGTTTCTTTTCTTTTATTTAAGCATTACCTTTAGATTTTACCCGTTAAGTTTCACACAGCCTGGTAGGTTTCACGTGTGTGCAAATAGTTCCTTAACATTAGTATTTAAGATGTGGATAATGTTGTGAGCTACACTACTTAATGTCTTTTTTTCTCATCATCATCATCATCCACAGCCTGACTTCACCCACTGCTGGGCATAGGCCTTTCCTACCACACCCCTATGCAAGCCTCATCCAGGTTTTGTCCACAATGGCAACAATGTCGTCTGCCCATCTCGCCTTTTTTTGTAACTGTTTGTTATGCCAAATTAAATAAATAATGTCACAATTATCACACTAATGTTACCATTTCCAGCCCCATCAGACAGTAATCTCCTAGTAATAATAGTGGACACAAACCCGAACCAGCGCTACATAACCGAAGACCCGAAGGTGCTGACCAACTGCCTCGATGCTGTTATTTCATTTGCTAACTCACACTTGATGCAGAAGTCTAGGAATGAACTGGCTGTTATAGGATGCCATTTTCATAAGAGGTAAGGTTTTTATATTTGAGTGTTTCTGACTGAAATGTGCAGTGTAATAATGAACACTTTTGGTTTTCACTGCAGATGTTTTCAGTGTTGGTAGCAGATAGCCAAAAAAAGAAGAAAACTGGACAAATTGTGATGACCACAATATGTCCAGTTTTCTTCTTTTTTTAAAACACTTTTATTCACTTCATTTTGTATATTGGCACCTTGTAGCTATTTCCTAATATTCATCTAATTAGTTTTTCATTGTGCCTTTGTTGTGCTATGTCTTGTGTGCACCGATTTATCTATAAATCTTGATACATAATATAAGCTAAATAATCGCAGTGAATCCCAATGTGGTTCTCTACACTGGACTCGAAAATATTCAAATAAGTTTTGAAAAAATTTATTTATTAATTTATTACAGCATGGAAGACTTACAGCTAAAAGAAATGGTGATTTTATTATTATTGAAGTATCAGAATTATTGGCAATTTTTAAGCTGTCTGAGTTTGGGAACCGGTTAACATCTAAAAAAAAATTATGCCTGATGATTGTCCCTTATTATTATAATTCTAAAACTAAATGATTTTTTGATGACTATTTTCAGTGAATACCTGTACCCTTCTCCTGGGAAGCCACTGGATGTAAGACAGATTGATGGCCAGTATGAATTGTTTACTCTAGTTGAGAAAACAATCAAAATGAGGTAAGAATTAATACAATCACGAGCATAAGTATGTATACACTTGGCTTTATTCAAAAGGGATTTACTCCTTTATTTTTAAATTAATTTTTATGTTGCTACGAACATAGTATAGTATGTATACACTTGGCTTTATTCAAAAGCGATTTACTCCTTTATTTTCGAATGAAAGTTTATGTTGCTACGAAAATAGTATTTTCGAACCCATAGGTTTTTGCAGTGTGAACCCATAGGTTTTTGCAGTGTGTCGTATTTCATTGTTGTTTTCGTTATTTCACGCAAAAATCGCTATTGAAAGTTTCCAAGTGTTGACATATTTTATGTAGAAAGATTTAAGTGCCTCATTGGTCTAGTGGTCGCAAGCACTACTGCTGAGCATGGGGTTCGATTCCCAGGTCAGGCAAATGTGTTTTCCAAAAAGAATTTCTTAGTATAGGTCTGGATTTGTGCCTGGTTCATTGATAATTTGATATAAACATAACTGGCGAAATTTGGGTGTTTTATAGGTGCACCTCTGCACTACCGTTCAGGGATTACAGGCGTAATGTTATGTTATTTAGATTCAATACGCTAATAAACAGATGCGCAGAACAATATTGCCATCCATCTTTAAATCAATATAAATAATATAAACGGCAGTGGGGTGTCATTGTGGAGCTATGTCACAAACCATGCTCCACCTCCTGCCCTCTGTGTCCCGAAACATGCAGTCAAAGTGACGTCTGCGCTGCCACTGACGATGCCGTGGATGTAGCAAAGTTTTGGGAAAACCAGACTTAAATTACAGTTGTGCCAGCGCCACGAAAAAGGAGTATAGTGTTTATTTCTGTAAGGGCTGATTTTTCAATCATCTGATAACTTTATTCAAGGAATAATTTTGAAATTTTGACAGTTATTTTATACGAAAACTGTCAAACGTCAATTTTATTCCTCGAATAAAAATTATCTGGCGATGGCAAAATTAGGCCTAAGTCACTTTTACACATCAATATTATTTTAAAAACTAACTCATATTTTCAGATTAGTAAACCTAGTGAAGAGTCAACCACAAGATGACAAACCAGGCGAGTCTCTGCTAGCTGGTGCAGTTGCTATGGCACTCTGCTTTATAGCCAAGGTAAGAAATGATCAATTACATTATAAATTAATTATTATAATTAATTATTATAATTATATTAATTAATAAGCAAAGATTTAAATGTTTATATTTGACCTCACCACTAGTAGGTAGTCACCCCCTTTTTAACCATATCATCATTCAGACATTCCATCCATCCTTTCTTTGGTCTTCCCCTACTCTTATAGTCATCGACATTCATACCCAAAACTCTTCTTTTGACATTTTCCTCATTTCTCCATATCACACTCCCATGCCCATACCATACCAACAGATTTCCGCACAACCTTAAAGTGACCGGTGCCAGTTTCAGACTCCCTTTTATGTACTTATTTCATATTATATCCATTCGTGTAACACATCCCACGCACACATCATCATCATTGTGTGTCACACATCCCATGAATACGCGTAAGGACTTTTAAAGAATATACAATTTTAGAAATATATAAATTTTAGATCCGTCGTGAATCTCCTCCCGGTCTGCGCATGACCAGCCGTATCCTGGTAGTAACGGGTAGCAGTGACACGGCTGCGCAATACATCAATTACATGAACGTCTTCTTTACTGCACAGGTAACTATTGAAATTATCTATTTTTATATACATGTAACATACATGTAAGTATATAAAAATAGATAATTTTTAATGAGTGAAATGTCACCCATAACCTAAGGCGAAAGGACATGGCAGGCTGTAATGATAAAAATTAAGTTAAGTCATCATTATCTGCCTAGTCTTTTCCATGTTGGGGTCAGCTTCCAGTCTAACCGGATGTATATGAATATTTTACATGTAGCGACTGTCTATCTGACTTCCACAACCCAGCTACTGGGTAATACGATACCCCTTGGTAAGACTGGTTGTCAGACTTTCGGTCTTCTGGCTACCCGTAACGACTGTCAAAGATCCACTAATGACAGCTGGGACCAACGGCTTAACGTGCCTTCCGAGGCACGGAGCGGTCTCGGTATGTAAAGATGGTCACCGATCCACAGACCAACCACGGCAAGCGTAGCTTAACCTGATCAATCGACCTGTACGGCTGTTATTATTTAGCCAGGCTCCCCTCTATAAAAATTAAGTCAAGTATGATGTATGAATTCTCAATAGGTAATACGGGCTGGTGTCCGCAACTCACTACAATGCAGGTATTTTGCGTACGGGTGAGAAAATTGATTATTCGATCCACCCCAGCTCCTCAAGGAAGCCCAGCGACGCCTTTATGTTACTTACCGTCTCAAGGAGGGTACCTAAGAATTCACAATGAAAAATAAGATTATTCCTTACGAACAGGACTTGATTCAACAGAATCTTAAAATCCTTTCTGTGCCATCACAGCTGAATTTCTTTTTATTTTCACAGAAACAGCAAGTGCTTATCGACGTGTGTTCATTGGACAAGCACCTCAGTCTACTCCAGCAGGGATGTGACATCACTGGTGGACTGTACCTCAAGGTGCCTTCGCTTGAAGGACTGCTGCAGTACTTATTGGTAATGTATCTATATCTGTGATACGTCTGATAGACGTGTGCTCGTTGGATAAGCACCTCAGTCTACTCCAGCAGGGATGTGACATCACTGGTGGACTGTACCTCAAGGTGCCTTCGCTTGAAGGACTGCTGCAGTATTTATTGGTAATGTATCTATATCTGTGATACGTCCGATAGACGTGTGCTCGTTGGATAAGCACCTCAGTCTACTCCAGCAGGGATGTGACATCACTGTTGGACTGTACCTCAAGGTGCGTCTTCACCGGAACTACTGCTGCAGTACTTTCGTTTCTAATAAAAGAAATAATCTTCATTTCTGATGAAAACGATTCGAGAGTGTCGGCAAATATAAACAAACAATTTACATTTATTTCAACCATAGAATGATAATAGAAATTTGAAGACCCGTTCCAAATCTTACATTCGGTATACTGCTTTGGTAAAGTAATGAGCCGACAAGAACGTTAAAACTACTCTAGGTCATAGTCAGTAAGTCAGCTGATATATACTTATTCTGTCTTCTCATTTTCCAGTGGGTCTTTCTCCCGGAGATTTCGGAACGAACAAAGTTAGTACTCCCCGGTCGTGGTCGCGTGGACTACCGCGCCGCCTGCTTCTGTCACAGGGAACTGCTCACCATCGGATATGTGTGCTCTGTGTGTCTCAGCGGTGAGTCGTTAACACTTACTAGTAGTCTATTAGACGTGCCTTATAACCTTTAAGAAGAAAAAAAATATGCTGCGATGATTATCCAGCAAAGATAGCTTAATTTTTGTGACTTTATGAAGCTAACTTTTTTTTTTTTGTTTTAGTTTTCTGCAAATTCAGCCCTATCTGCACGACTTGTCAGTGAGTATTTAATAGTATTTTTATTGTAGTTCTAAGTATTTATTTTGGTTTAGCGTCCTTCTTCTTCGTCGTAGCGATGATTCAATTTGTTAGTTTTAAATAAGCTTTGACCAGAATTCGGCCACTTCGACAGCGTGGTCCTTGGCTTCGAAAAAGTCTTCCATAGTGCAGGTGTTAGTGCACAGAGAGCACGACAAGAGGTGAGGCATCGTTTGTGATGTGACTCCACAGTCGCCCTGTGGCACATTGGAGTACCCCCACTTGACTAATTTGTACCTGCAGCGGACCATCTGGCTTCTTAGTCAATTAAGAGATTTCCAGGTGTGCCATGGCAGTTGGTGGCCTGGTGGAAGCCTTTCTGCAGGCTCAACATGGTTACCTGAAGGGCGATGTTTGAAAGCGTGCTACACACATTTTCGGTTTGGATTGACTCGGCATGATTCGACATAAGCAGGCGGCAAAATACTCATTCGATTTTGCCACCCGGACTGTGCCGAGTCAAGGGAGATATTTTACACAAACAAAATAAACGAAAAAGAGAGAGTTTAATATCTAGTTTCAAGAATAAAATAGTAATAAATCTCTATTATTTTCAGTACTGTATTCAAGATCGGCGGTCCTCTGCCCATCAAGCCTAAAAAGAAGAAAATGAAGCTTTAGAGTAAGCATCTGTTCAATATTGTAACTTGTAACTGTAAATATAGATAAGATTTTTCTCACTCAAGTCTTTCATTTATGATCAAACAAGCATAAACTGTCCGAACGTCAGACTTGTTGTTAAATCAATTTAAACCGTATGTTGTAGTAGTTAAAAGTTGAATTTGGTTTGTTAGCTTTACCGCAGCTACTATGAGCTGACCCTAAACGGCCGTACGCGAGGCAGTATTAACAATAAGGATAAATAAGGATCGTAGCACATCCCCGACGACGCCACGACCCTCTTCCAGGAGAGTAGTACGGCCACCAGTACTCTCAAAATGTACATGCCCCGACAGCCGTCCTTCGCCGTCCCATCACTTCGTTGTCCGTCTGTCAAGACCCTTTTTCTCAGGAACGCGTGGAATTATCAAGTTGAAATTAATATCAAATACTCAGAGCTGCAATCCCTTGCAGCAGTGAAAAAATCAAACTAAGTCAACGCAATCAAAAGGTACGGGCGTTTATGTTCCGTTTATGTCGCGTATTTTGACACTCGCAAGGGATGAAACCTATAGGGTACTTCCCGTTGACCTAGAATCATGAAATTTGGCTAGAAGCAATGTTATGTAGCACATTATTATTATTATATTTGTTGGTATATTGGTGTGGCTAGCTGACATATGGCCAATAATTTAATTTTATGTTCCGTGTCTTGTAATGTTAATTAGTTAACATAGGCACCTAGTATTGTATAAAATCAAATATTTTCTAACTGAACAGACAGCTGTGCTGCTGGGGAGTTTGTTGCGCCACTTCTTCCCAGCGATAGCACTAGGAAGTGGTGAAGGGCGGGCGTTTTTGGGGGACTGTCTTTTGTAATTTTGTCGTTCGAAAAGTGCTTATTCTCAGCCTAATTTGAATAAATGACTTTTGATTTTGACAAGTAAAGGAAAGTCCGAAAAGTGTAAAGTTACATTACAAAAAAAAATCCGCTGATAAACTATTTACATAGGTACCTGCAATTTTTTACGGAACCCTCGGTGCGTGAGTCCGACTCGCACTTGTTTTTAGGTGTCACGGTTGCCCTTGAAAAGTGCCCCTTACTAAAACAGTAATAATATTCAAAACAATTATCTTCAAGATACGAATCAATATCACAACAGTTAGCACGAAGGCAGTTACCGATACTTGAAGATAACTGATAACGCCTCGTTATCGGCAATTAACACGTTATCTTCTATATCCGAATGTGATAAGAAGTGTAGAGCATCATTTCTTTGTGTTATTGTTGCAGTATTTATGCAAATTACAGGCATTTGTTATCAATGTGTTTATTTGAATAATATGTTTATCTGTGCAAGACAGTCACGTGTGGCTACTGATTCTATTTA
This sequence comes from Apamea crenata, assembly GCA_949629185.1. NCBI lineage: Eukaryota > Metazoa > Arthropoda > Insecta > Lepidoptera > Noctuidae > Apamea > Apamea crenata. The sequence goes on from OX451375.1 coordinate 6,575,333, forward strand.
TAAGACTATAAGCATATACTTAATAAAGTTTAGATTAAGGCTAGAAATAGAAATCTGATTGACGTAGGTTTAGATAAAGAAGTAATATTTTTTACAAGATTGAGAGAGAGAGACGACAATACGATGATAAATTAAACTTTTTATACAGAAACTAAAAAAATAACCAGAGGGCAAACTGTAACTACCTATGAACTCAGCATACGAATCTGGAAATTTTTCGACTTTAAAAAAATACTTAGTTGTTCCCTAGCCATACATTTTGAACGCAGAACGTGGGAATTGCACTTTTTTATGAAACAAGTTTTTTTTTTTATAACCGACGAAAAATTTCTACGCTAGGGGAGCTAAAATCCATATGCTGAATCGTGGCTACAGTTTTCGCACTGGTTAGATAACTTTTTTTTTTGTAATATCTGTATCCTGTATATCTGTAGTTATCTAGCTATAATATAAAAATGAATCGTAAAATGTGTTACTAAGCGCAAATCTCGAGAACAGCTGATATTTCGCTAATTCTTTTTATTGGGGAAGGCCAAATAAACAATGGATTCGCGCACCGAGGGTTCCGTACAAATTGTTAGGTAACAGATTTACGGTTTTCTGATTTTTTCCTTTACTTGTGCTACATGACATTGCTCCATGCCAAATTTCATGATTTTAGGTCAACGGGAAGTACCCTATAGGCTTTGATTCCCTTGCGAGTGTCAAAATATGCGGCATAAACGCCCGTATCTTTTGATTGCGTTGACTTAGAAGTTTGATTTTTTTCACTGCTTTCACGGATTGCAGCCTGCAGTATTTGATATTAATTTCAACTTGATAACTCCACGCGTTCCTGAGAAAAAGGGTCTTGACAGACGGACAACGAAGTGATCTTATAAGGGCTCGGCTTTGATTCCCTTGCGAGTGTCAAAATATGCGACATAAACGCCCGTATCTTTTGATTGCGTTGACTGAGAAGTTTCATTTTTTTCACTGCTTCAAGGGATTGCAGCCTGCAGTATTTGATATTAATTTCAACTTGATAACTCCACGCGTTCCTGAGAAAAAGGGTCTTGACAGACGGACAACGAAGTGATCTTATAAAGGTTCCGTTTTTCCTTTTGAAGTACGGAACCCTAAAAGAGGCAGGAGAGTGATGATGCTTTGTTCGACTCTACACTTTTATCTGGTCGGGTATTGTCTTGACTCCAGTATGCTACTGAGAAGTTCCCAGCATCCTAATTGTAACACTATCAAACTTAATCTGAATCATTTTGAAGGATATTGCTAAACCATTGCTTCACATGTTCGAAAAATTTGTCTGCTTAACAACGTAAATAACGCAATGAATGTTGTTGAACTGTCAAGATAATAATAATAAATCCCTGGACATTTCACACAGCACCATTTGTCCCAAGCTAAGCAACCTAATGCTTGTGTTATGGTAACAAGATGGCTGATAAACTACTTATATACATTTTTTTTTTGTAAATACATAGGTACATATTATAGATAGAAAAACACCCAGACTCGGAACAAATACATGTAGGTCATACAAATATTTGTTCCGTGCGGGAATCGAACCCGCGACACGCAGCGCAGCAGTCAATCGCTTAACCACTGCGCCAACCGTGCCGTCAAAGTTGTTTTGACGGCACGGTTGTGAGTTTAAATTTTTGTAAACGCACCCACGATACAAAAGTAATTCCCAGTGTGGGGCAAGGTTTGAAAAAACAAAATCCTCGGGTTTGGCAGTGGCGCTTGCGACCGCTAGACAGCCACCCACGACTGCCTTTCAGAATTAATTGAAGATAAAACAATATGCATATAATTACTTACCCACCTACTGTGACCTACAATGATTAGTAAGACGTAATTATTATCAATAACATAAATTAATTAGTGGCAATAAAGGCTTGAATTTGATATTAGAGCGATTTGATTAAAAATGACGAATCAGCGTGACTTTGTATATGTTCACAATAATAATAAAAAACATGATTAGACTAGTTTAAATTCAAATTTTATTTATGTTTCAATTTGGCGGTATTTCCTGTTAAACAAATATCAACTTTATTGTCATGGTGATTAAGTCGATTTCCGAGTGGCTGGAAAAAGTTATAAAAATGTTTGGAGTTGTAGCGTAAACTGAACTTTATTGTGTAGGAATTAAATTAATTTTTCTATAAACTCATATTTGTTTTCATTTTTGGCGAATAGGTATGTCGCGAATTCAGATTAGAATCGCTAACACGCAATGGGCACACGTAGTGTTATTTCTATGTAAAGAGATCGAAGAACCAAATTTGTCGACATAGCTCACAGAATGAGCAAGTTATAGTGGCAAAAGGCCGACTATATTAGCCGTAGAACCGATGCCCGTTGGGGTAGACGTGTTCTTCTTGAGTGGAGACCGCGAATCGGCAAACGTAAGGTAGGACGCCCTTACGCTAGGTGGAGCGACGATCTTCGCAGGATGGCTGGTAGCAGATGGGTGAAAGTTGCCGAGAATCGAGTTGAATGGCGTGCAATTGGAGCGGCCTCTATCCAGCAATGGATTGCTGTAAGCTGATGGTGAAAGAGACCCTCATTCTGCAGTGAAACACTGTCTAGGGTAATTGCGTGACACACTATCAGTACCTGGCTTTCATTTTGACAGTTCAATAACATTCATTGAGTTATTTACGTTTTTGCGCAGACAAATTTCACGAATATACTACTCTGTCAAGAAAGTACCGGGAAAATATCAATAGTAGGTAAACAAAATATTAGTTATTCATCCAAATTTATTGTATCGCCTTCAAAGTATGCTCCTTCAGAAACAATACACTTACACCAACGAATAGTCCAATCATCAAAACATTTTTTAAATGAGTTTTCCGGAATTGAATTCAATTCTCGCCGCGAATTCTCCTTTATGTCTTCTACACATAACACACGTGTTTTTGATAAAGTCGATTCACCGTAAGCCTTCTGTAACATTTTCAGTGAATCCGAACACGAAATTCCATTAGCGATGCAAAATTTAAGACAAACTCTTTGTTCAATTTTTTTGTCCATTATGAAATTCGCAATACACACTAGATATGATGTAACAAAAAACAGCACTGTACTTAATCTAAATAACAGATCAACTCAAACTCCGCGCCAAAATGGAAAACAGTTGTGCCAATCTAATAACCAAACAATAACATAAAAAAATAATATGGAACCATAAACAAATCATCCACTACCGATACTTTTTTGGCTGAATGTATGAAGCAATGTATTAGCAATAGGTATCCTTCAAAATGATTGAGATTGATAGTGTGTTACGCAATAATGGTGCTGGTATAATAATTATACATTCATCTCTCTCTGGCGTTTTCCGGAGAAGCCCTAAACAGTGACAGCTAGCTGGCAGGATCACTAAACAAAATGACGGAGTTCGTCGTGATTTTAATTTTTCGCCTCATGTTCCGAGCCGCCATAAAGTTTGAAACGAACTGTACAGGCGGGCGGGCCCCACTTCACTTTTTTTGTATGAAAATGCGTTGCAATGCGGCCCGTTGCGGCTGTAATATGTGCAAGGCTTTTAGAAGAGCATGAACCATACGAAATAGTGCTTTAAAAAGATGAAAGGCGGAAAAAAGAGAGCCAAGTTAACCATCGTCATTTGCGTAATTTTTAGAACCCAAAAACTGACATCGTTCCATCGCCTATCTTCGTGTCCTCTATAAAGGACATTATTAGGGCACTAAAGTGACTGATAAAACAATTCTACGTGTCATAAAGTAATAAACTAATAACGCTAATGGTCAATAACAATAAAATGAAAGCGAGCAACTGTTTTCAACAATCAGTCTTTAATTTCATGCAAATACGTCTCGGTTACAAAAACAACACAATCTTTTAAGTAGGCACTTCACTATAACGATACCTTACACATGTACTCTACCTATATGACATAGGTATTGTATTCAATATCAGTACCTACTACATTATCCACATAAGTAGAAATAGAAACTAGATATCAGCTTAGCCCTACTTCAGATAATGCTATATATCCTTCACTGGGGAAAATTAACATACAAAACGTTTTAAAACTACACTTTTTTATGCCGTATCGCGAAATCCATCAATGATTTTGCTTTTATGATTGCGATCGACAAGATAAAATATATTTTAATTTCGAAAATAACGCGATATCAAGGGTTGGGACAGGTTTTAAGCTAAATGCAAGTGATAACTAAATAGGCATAAACGTTGCATATAATCTAGTTAAATGATCTGAAGCAATAAATGATATTTCGTACAATGCACGCAAATCTAATCAGAGTAACACAATTTTGAATGAGTTGATTGACGATTTCGATCAATTTTGACAATTTTTCAGCAATACCTATGGTTTAATATCCTTAGTTTACGTATGCATATAATCTCATTTTATAAGTATTGAATAACACATTATTATGGAATAATATTTCTTAGGAGTAATCACAAAATGCTTATAAAATAATAGGTAGATATTTAAATCGCTCACTAGAGAGAAATAAACTTAACTTAGAGTACTACATTGGTACTTGTCTTGGCGCAGTCTGGACAAATTAATGTCCAGGCATTGATGCTTCATTTTGACATTTGAGGCCCTGTTCACATGACAAAAACTGAAGCGCACCTGGAGATCATTCCATGAGCCATCCGACCGTTCAAACGAGCGTGCGCTGATGTCACACGCTTAGAATAAAGCCCTCTGCAAGTTTCTTGCCTGTGGCATATATAATAAAAATTGAAGCAACAAATAACTTACATACAACACCGTTTAGTTTAGACGGTGCAGCTTTTATTATTGCTTCAGCTAAGGGTGTGGCACTGGCAATTAAATCACGTGTCAATCAGGCATAATAGGTAATGGCCATAAACGGAGCTAACACACAGTTAGCCATAATTACACTTAAAGAAACTAGCTTACAAATACTCATAAACTTTACACTAATTACACTCGTCATCAATTCCACTAATTTCGCTATGATTTGTCTAGAATCTCGAACGCGCGGTCAATTTCTTCTTCGGGAGAATTGGCAGAGTCTAAATCTATGGCTACTGTACTCAGCTTTTTTTGTAGAGGTAGCACATCGATGTGGGAAAACTCCTTGGTAACATCAAACTCTTTAGGTTGCGCTTCGTCCGGTTCTGCAGAACCAAATCTGGATTTTCTGGGGCCTAGCACAGCTGGTGCTGTGTGGCTTGGAGCGTTGACGTGGTACTGCATAGGGTTTGTCTTTTCTACGGCATCTATCTGGATGGCCTGAAATAAGATAACAAAAGAATAATTAAACTTTTTGGTAACAGTTTAAACAAAGCGATGACTGAGAGAAAGAATCCTAGCATTGTTAGTTACAACACAATCATTGGAAGAGATTTTGATTTGAATTAATGAGCCGATAGTGTATAAAGTTAAGCAAATCAATCTTCAGAAAATCAAAATCATACGAAACTATAAGTGATGAGAACGCTAAGAGCGTTATGTGGTGTTACACGAATGGATAGAATAAGAAATTACTACATAAGGGGAAGTCTGAAAGTGGCACCTATAACTGAAAAGTTATCTGGCAATCGGTTGGTATGGTATGGGCATGTGATACAGAGGAATGACTAAAATGTCGTGAGGAAAGTTTTGAGTATGAATGTCAATGGAGAGATGAGAGATGGATATAAGAGTAGAGGAAAACCCAAGAAACGACGGATGGACTGTGTGAATGATGATATGTTGAATGATATGTTTAGAAAGGGGGTGACCACCGATATGACGACTAATAGAGAAATATGGAAGAAAAAGACTTAGGGCGCCGACCCCAAATAAATTGGGATAAGAGCAGGAGAATGATGTTATGAGCCTAAGTATAAATCACAACTCTGAAATGACGTGGTTATATTAATGACATTACCATAACACATATTTAAAAACCAACCACCTGCATAATCAACAATTTTGGACGGATACAATAATTATTAGTGACAATGCTAGAATGATCGATACGTTCACCATTGTTATTCGACCTTCATCCACTAGATTATTAAGCAATTGACCAAAGAAACATTTACGAAACTGATTAAGATTACAATAGTATCGAAAGCTTGAATTATAAAAAGAACTGCGTGGTTAATTTCTCTCTCTCTCTTACTCTTATAAAAATATCTCAGATGTTACATTTTGTTTAGTGTTGAGCAACTCTCAAGCACTGATCATTATGCTTAGCACACAGATTTGTGATAGCCGTTTGATATAATTGACCAGCAGAGGAACACATTCGGATGGGTTGGGAGTGGCTAATTAATTGCTAGGATCAGTGTTAAGTATTCAACTATGTTATTCTGTATTCGTATACAGCACAAACCTGGTTTGCGTGAACTGTGAAATGGACTCAGAGGAAGAGTTCCGTCTGACGGGGTCCGCTAGAGCTGATGCCTGCTAGGGCCACGGGTTGTTCGAAAGAGATATTATTTATTTATATATACTTTATTGTACACCACAAAAATACACCCGAGATACCGTGGCCCCTGGCATAGGCAACTGAAGGAACACGGGTGGGTTTTAGTCAGTAAAAGTCTGACACGCCCTCCCGCTCCGCCCAGAGCAGGTGACGTCATTTGATGATTTGAAGAAAAAAAAGGAAGAGTTCCATAAGGAGGTATGCTTGGACCTATTATAATTAAAGATGGCCAATGCATAGCCGAAAATTGAGCACAGTGGCAAGCTAGAGGCATACGAACAGCAGTAGACTGACATAATAATGGACTGTTCATTTTAAAGCATCCTTCTTGGCCTTTAGACAAAGTTTATTATTAATATTATAGCTATACAACATACGACAAATTGAAGGTCAAAGGCATGAGACAGTGCTGGACTGTCTCATGTTTAGGCATGCCTAATTCGAACTGCCTTTAAGTACTTAGAAAGAAAATTACCCTTTATTACATAAACATGAAGTTTATGAAGCTACAGAAAACGTTAAGCCCGGATAACTACAAATATTAGTTAAGTATTACGTTACATAATCTTCATATATTTGTTTGCTGCCACCGGTAACCGATCGTTATCAATGATTGTAATCAATGTTGATTTTTTACATAAAGGTATCGCGCTTAGATTAAACGGAGAGTAGAATCATTAATGCACCGATAAGCATTGTTTCCTTTTGTAAAAATACATTATCATTTTTATCAATTTTATTTTCGAATTATTATTTTATTGAGTAAAAACAGGGCCCTAAAACACTGCTGATAATTACATATTACATAGCCTGCACTCCAATTGCATAACACAATCTGAATCATTTCGAAAGATAGTGGCGCCGATTCTCTTGTTCACAAACTAAACTAAATTTAAGTTCAGTGCATCTTTTTCTTTCTGTTTTATTAAGAAAAGGACAGAAGATAAATCTTAGTTTAGTCCTGTCAAATTAGTCAGCACCTGACGTAAATTAACGTATTTTTAGTAGCCAATTTTCTAATTACGTCTAAACTAGAAAGAAAACATGCACTGAACTTAAATTTAGTTTAGTTTGTGAACAAGGGAATCGGCGCCAATATCAGGTTTTGCTTAAAAAAAATCTCAGTTAGTACGCCTGATCTCTCTCCAGTCGTGTCGGATTTCGAATGGATGGATTGGTGGATGTACATTCTCGCTAGTAACTATCGACCAATCTCAACAAAAAATTGCCAAGTAGTACGCAACTGCCATGATGATATTATTATGTTCTTGCTTCTATCAATCTACAAGAAAACCCACTTGTAAGTCGCGATACTCAAGTACCTATTTCCTGTGCAAGTGAGCACCATGAGCAGTCAAGTTTCCTATATACACGTGTTGCATGTGTAGCGGTATCTACAACGCCACATGCCGACAACGCGTCATACTGACGTCACGCAAATCCTGCATCTCGCAAGCAGAGTTTACCGCGCAACTAGCATACATACAATTATTCAACATCAATCGTCATTCGTCGGGCAGTTGCCCGCCAGACACAACACCCGTCAGGTCGGAGGATCCTCTCTTTTCTATGGAGGATGAGTGAACTTTACACCCTGTTCCTCGTATGTGTACGACGATTTATTTTGGCAAATTATCCTGTGCCTGATTTCTACACGAAATAAGATTCAATCAAACTTTTCCACGCTGGAAAAACCGCTTTCATACGAGTAAGATAATTTAAATTACATACGTACCTAATTAGAAAAAGGTATCTAAAGCAAGCAGTGGGTAATATCAATTAACTAAACCCCAGTAATCACTAAATGAAGTGGTCAGATAACATAGAGTCTACACAAGTAGTCATGTGTATCTATTGTCAAAACACTCAAGTTCTTGAGCATCTGATGCGGACCAGTTGTTAAGATAAGAGGGAGAGAAAAAGGCGCTACTTGAATTAGTTGTGTTATACAATCACGGAAAGGTACAGCAAACTTAAGAGCTTGGGCCCTTCTAGATCATGGGTTTATCTCGTTTCTTCTTTAATCGTTGGTTAAAGCCAAGCGCAAATAACAGCTGCAACGGCCCGTGAGCAACGCATTTTCATACAAAAGAGTGCGGTGCGGTCCACCAGCAGTGTGCGTTGGTTCATAGAAAATGAACGAAAGTAATGAGGAGGATATTTGCCATGCGTTGCTTTGCGGTGCGGTCCGTTCTAATTTGTACTAGCCTTAACGAAAAACACCTTTCAAGGAGGCCGCTCTTTCAAAAAAGTCTCGTCGACGAGGTGCATAATCATAGTTAGGATAATATAACATACATAACAACTCGCCTCCATTAGTCTTAGGCAGAAGTCTATGAACAGACGCCAGCACATCAAGCTACTACAATCTGTCAAATTTCTTTAATAGGGTTTCAACTTTATAACTAAAGCGTTAAGGTTCAAGGTTGATTGGGAAAATTTGTCAGCTTGACCTGCTGGCGTTTGTACATAGTGTGTCATACCCTCATTTCGCCAGTTTTTGTTTTATTTATGCTAATCGAAGGGGTGAATGTATTTTGGCTGTTACCTCACCGTAGTTAAGTAGGTATCAGTTACACATTTTTTTGCTCAATGCTACAATGGACCTCCGTTTAATAAACTACTACAAATGAGGTTGCAGCTGTTGAGCCAACAGCTTCTCCAGCCTATGCAAACAGCTAGACATGTAAAGATAAGGCACACTTACTTCTCCATAAAGCTCCAAAGTGAGCGAGTGTCTCTTCCTGTTAGCCTGCCTCATCCTCCCTGAACGAGAGATGGACAGCTGCCGCTTAGCCGTCTGAGGAGTCTCGGTCCTCTCCTCGTCTGGATCAGCATGCTCGTTGTAATGAGGCGCCCTTCGCCTGTCCGTCGTGTGGAAGATTGACTTGAAGAACTTCGCCATTTTCGAATCTCGTATGTCTGAAAATTTGGTTTTTGAACGTCAAAATGAGAACAAGGGAAGAAGAAAGAAACAATGTATTGCTTATAAATGATAGTAGGGCTAGAAAAGGGGGTGACACTTCTTGCGTGTCGATGTCAATCTAAATAGAATTGACCCAGCGGGGCAATTGCGTAACACACCATCAGTAGGTACCTAGCAATCGCGCTCATTTTGACAGTTCAATAACATTCATTGCGTTATTTACGTTGTTAAGCAGATTTTTTTCTAACACATGAAGCAATGGATTAGCGATATACTTCAAAATGATTCAGATTGTGATTGATAGGGCGCCGATTCCCTTGTTCACCGACTAAACTAAATTTAAGTCAGTGCATCTTTTTCTTTCTATTTCATTAAGAAAAGGACAGAAGATAAATATTAGTTTAGTCCTGTCAAATTAGTCAGCGACTGACGTAAATTGACGTATTTTAAGTCGCCGTGTTTATAATCACGTCTAAACTGTCTATGGAGTATCTTAATTTGACAGGACTAAACTAATATTGTATCTTCTGTCCTTTTCTTAATGAAATAGAGAGAAAAAGATGCACTGAACTTAAATTTAGTTTAGTTTGTAGACAAGGGAATCGGCGCCAGTGTGTTACATAATTAGAGTGCAGTTTGGTACCTACAGTAGCGTCCAACGGTTCTACACTACTGAGATGACGACTAGTAAAGATTATGGAAGAAGAAAGCATTCTACGTCGACTACACAGAGTACATTATTATTAAATAGTAATTGGGAAAATGCAGAAGGACAATCAATGACGACGTTGTTCGTATTGGATTATTAGACAGTCAATGAATGTCTGATTTATTAATCTACCTATTTAGCTTAAGATATCGTGGAAAGGATTACCAACTTGCGTATTTTTTTTTTTACTAGCCTACGCTGTCTCACTTCTGAGCAAAGGTTTCCCTCCATTCCTTCCATCTCTCGCGAGCCCGCACGTCCTCCTGCCAGTTTTGATGGAACCTATCCAGCTCGTCCCGCCATTTCCTACGTGGTCTGCCGCGACCCCGCCTCACTGTCTCAGGGCACCAATTCTGTGCTAATTGGACCCACAGTTTGTCCGGAATGCGGCAGACATGTCCTGCCCCGACTTGCGTGATTGGACAGTTAAAATAAAATGACCACAAGACACTAGGTAAGTAGGTGGTGAGTTTTCCCGAGTTTGGTTCCGGCACGGTCACGGACATGGACCAAATATTTGTGTAGCACGAAAATAATAATGAACTAGGTACTGTTAGTCTAGGCTCATGAGAAAATTCGGGACCCTGACCTGAGACAGATACAATCCAAGTGTGGGGTCATACAATGTCAATATGGGTTTTGCATTGCTTAGATCAGCGAGATGTGATCCTATAGTCAGCCATTGTATAATTTAGCGCAGTTGTAAGGAAATACAAAAATGGTCTCACGCACCGGCGAGGGTTCCATACAAAGTAGGTATGTAACTACAAACTCACGCCTTTCGGATTTTTTCTTTACTTGTGCTATGACATTGCTTCTTGCCAATCATGGTTCTAGGTCAACGGGAAGTACCCTATAGGTTTTTGATTCCCTTGCGAGTGTCAAAATATGCGGCAAAAGCGGAACATAAACGCCCGTATCTTTTGATTGCGTTGACTTAGAAGTTTGATTTTTTCTCTATTTCAAAGGATTGCAGCCCTAAGTATTTGGTATTAATTTCAATTTGATAACTCTACGCGTTTCTGAGAAAAAGCGTCTTGACAGACGGACAACGAAGTGATCTTTTAAGGGCTCCGTTTTTCCTTTTGAGGAACGGAGCCCTATAAAACACGGAAAATATAGATGGCTAGATAGGTGTTAGAATAGACACTCATACAGCGGAAACTTGAAGCACTCACGATTGCTAGGTATATGGATGGCTTAGCAATCAACGTATCAGTCCTGCACTCTATACAAATGCGACACAACAAATACCGACTATAAATTACGTTGAACAAAAATTACCTATCTTTAGACTAAATAAAATTATCAATTCATTGTCGATTAAGAAAGCATTACAATTACGACCTTATCAGCTGTGTGTACCAAGAATTGGCAATCATTTGGAAAAACACTGCAAAGAAATATTTATTTGTTTTTTTGCGACGAGCTTGACGTCTAAAGGCAGGATTCATCCACAACACCGTGAAAACTTAGGTGAAGTGAGCGTAGTGTGAGCTATCATTTCAAATAATGCTAAGGGATTGACACTATTGACAGCTCACTTCACCTAACTTTTCACGGTGATATTTTTACAGAATCGATCAGTGGAGAGTAGAAAGGGAGCCCTGTGCCCCGCAATGGGACAATATTATAGTCCAAAAATAAAATAATAATAATTAATCAAATAATTTTTGACAGTAATAAAAATGGATTAGTGTACGTGATTACTTCTATGACCTGAATGCTCTTGTTACCTATTGATCTATTTTGTTTTATTAGGTATTTAATCTCACTTAAGAAAGATAATAATTATCACAATTATCACAAAAGGCGACTGCCTAATCACTTACCTCGTTCACAAACCACCGTTTCCTAGATTCGTTTGTTTGAAATGCACTCTTTTTGTAATGACACGCGTGAAAGAAAACGAAAACTATGAAACACTGCAACGGTTTGAAACAAACGCTTACTATTTACCATAATTTCATCTTTGATAAGATACGAGTGATATATTATCATCGATACTGCTTTTTATATGATAATGCTGTTATCATTATCTTGCTAATGGATATTGTTAACTTGATTTCTTATAGATATATTTGCTATTGCAATTTTTTGTAGATTTTTTGTTCTTGAAATATTATTGTTTTTTAATGAAGTCGGTTTCATTGAATGTATTTATCAGTGTTTGATCTTCAATTGATTGTTTGTTTAGTAGCATATCGAACGATCTGAGTCGATAACTTACCTACTAGCTTACATACAAAATCAGCCTATAATGTTCCCACTGCTGGGACACAGGCCTCCTCTCTTCGAGAGGGAGTGCGCTGTAATTTACCACGCGGGCCCAGTGCGGGTTGGTAAATAAAAATATATCATAATATATTATATTGCCAAACTTTCGCATAGGAAGAGGGTACTATGAACGGCAAGTTCTTTAGAATACCTTTTACTAATAAGTAATGCCTTCTAAAGAAGCTCGTCGACATAGTACAGGAGAAACATTAATCAGCTCCTCCTACTGGCTTCCTGAGTAAATACGGACACTCAATGTCACGTCTCTGGTTCTAGGACATGCTGGTTTCCTCACGGTGTTTATCTTCACCGTTTTGAGAGCAGTGGTGATGAAATCATTTTCACAAAGTAAAGCGCCTGTCTGGGTTCAAACCCACGACCTAACTTACCTACCTGAGGCTTCCAAATATAGGAAAAGGATTGACCTACATTATTATCAATTCTAAATACGACGGTTTGGCCAGTTAATATGGTAAAACGAAGTTTGAAGGTCAACAAGGTTATTTAACAGTACAGACGCCAGCAGGTCGAGCTACCCGAAACTGTCAAATTTTCCCAATCAACCTTGAACCTTAATGCTTCAGCGATAAAGTTGAAAGTCTATTAAAGAAATTTGACAGATTGTAGTAGCTTGATGTGCTGGTGTCTGTACCTACATTAATATTCGTGTGACTTAAGTAAGTAGTCCACTATCGCACGGCGTGAAATTAATTAAAAGTCACACGTAGGCAGGTATCGTATACTATTTTATAGCTCGTGTGACCTAAACTCGCACTTAATCACTTAGTCGCTTTTCTGTGTAAAAACGGACTGCTTAAGTCACAGAAAAGCGTGACCTAAGTTCGGGTTTAGGTCACACAGTGCTATAAATGGCTTTTTTAAGTCAATGTCAGCAAGCTACCAGCTGAGCTTACTAGGCTTGCCTTGAAAGGCCAAACTCTCGTAGACATCAAACCTCATGATAATAATATATGCTAAGTCATACATTTGTTTAGCGCTTTATCAAGAATAAAGATCATTAGATATCATTAAATTGTAGGTAAGTAGAGCACATAGCAACTAGGTATGTGGTTATCACATCTAGGTACGCTGTATAGACAGGTAAGTAATTTGATATGCGTATATGTAATGTTTCGTCTCACGAAGAATGTTAGTTAGTTTTATCTCACGTAGCGACGCGCGCTATACTTGTGGTTACCAAGTGTACAAATACGCTGTAAATGTGTGTAAGCGCAGGAGCTCTCGGTACCGTCCGAGACAATGGCGAAGTCAGAAGTGAGTGTGTAAGTGTTAGGTGCTGACGCTACTCGTCTTCACGTTCACTTGGTTACCACAAATAAAGTGCCTGTCTCTTCGTGAGATAAGAATACTATAGTTATACAGCAAATTATTCGATTTGCAATGCAAGTACCAAAATAAACAAGGTTAAATTAAATTATTTTGAGAAACTTCACACATGAGACGGCTATAGCCCATCACGTCTGTTATCTTTTGCTCGTTAATTTTACCTTGAATAGGATTTCTTCTTAGGTACCCGGATTACAGAATGAAGGGTTACCATAAGGTAACCCTGAAGACGATGTACCTTGAATACCGATGTACCTTGCTTATCTATAAAGATAAGTAAGGTATTAATTCAAGGTACACCGTCTTCCCATATATTTATAATCACCTAATGTATCACATTGCAAATCAAATTTAAAAGAGTAACTATGGAGTACTCTTTTAAAATGGAGGACGAAGGAAAAAGGGGAGGCCTTTGCCCAGCAATGGGACACTATAGGATAAAAAAAAAACTATGGAGTTTCTTGCCCATTCTTTTCCATGCTAAACTAACTTTTGGCAAGGACACAGAATAAATTCTAATTTCTTGTAAATTTTACGTTCAAAAGTACCTTTTAACAGCCTACTTGAAATAAATTATTTAACTTTGACTTTATATAGACGCCAGCATATCAAGCTTCCCGAAACTGTCAAATTTTCCCAATCAACTTTGAACTTAATGCTTTAGCGGTAAAGTTGAAAATCTATTAAAGGTTGTAGTAGCTTGAGATGCTGGCGTCTGCTGTACCCAGTATTACCCAGGCTGCAGTATTTATTTACCAACTGTGGTTATAGTGTTAAATTAAAACAACAAATTGAGACTCAATAAAAAATAATATTTATAATCTGTTTAAAATGTACAGTAGACAAAATAATAGCTAGGTTTAATTAAAAAGAAGCGTCGTTTATACAAAACTGCGTGAGGAGCGCTCGGTTTACAGAAAGGACTAGCAAAACTAACTCTTGTGCCCACTTGAGCGATAACACAATGGTTTACTAACAAACTGGAGGAAATTACGATGTTGAATGTCATGAATGCATGTCAGCCATTCAAATTTACACCTTATTGCAATGACTTAAGAGTCACATGACGGGTCCCGTTTGTTTTGAATTTTCTATACAAAGTTATCGCTTTAAAAAAATGACTTTTATACTTCCTGTAAAGAACAATTTCTTACGGGCTTGTTTTATTGCACCTGATAGCTTCCGCAAGTACTTGTAAGGTGGAATGGTGACGTACAAAAAAATTTCAGTCTCCATAGCATGTTTCTATCAGCGGGGTAATCTGGCGCGGTCCGAGGGGGTCATTACCCCCCCCCCCCCAATAATTCAAACTGTCGCGTGTCTGCATGATTTACTTGCCTTGCTAACTTAAGTTACTAACTACTACTTGGTTAAATTCATTCATATTACGATTGATAGTGCGTTACGCACTTAGGGTGCAGAAGTGTCTTTCAAAACTAATGTAAGACACATTGTCCAAGTTTGACATTGATTACAGTCCACGTAGTGCCATCATCTACCATTGTGTACAAGGGGGTGATTATACACAGGATGTACGAACTAAGAGGATACGAATAACTAAAGATAAAGATATGTACTAGTAAAAAGGTACTAGGTAAATGCAATTAAGACTGTAATATGAATACTACTACAACTTTTCTGTGCTATAATAAACGTGGATCCACGCGAGACACAATGGCTTTTTATTTGTGTCTGTAATTACAACATTCATCGGGTTAAATGCTCTTGTAGTCAAAGGTAGATGTCGGCCACGAATGTCAATGATGGCACAGTACTGAGGGGTAATTCTCGTAATTATAAGCACGTTCACAGTCTGATCTCAGTCTCAATCTGTCAAAAATACCTCTAATTTCCCTACATTTTGACATGTTTTTGACATTTATTTGTCGCCGAGATGAGACTGCGACTAGATTTTGATCGTTTTAAATTACGAGAATTGGCCTTCTGGTCTGAACGTGAGTCCCTATCGCAAGCATTCGTTCGCGAACATTGGTAAGCGAAGTTACACATTGGTGATGCGACCATAATGGCTGGTCCGCAACAAATGCTCGTATTGTTCCAAATTAGAATCATCTTTTGCAGTCTTTTCTCAACTATGTTGGGGTCGGCTTCCAGTCTAATTGGATGGAGCTGAATACCAGTATTTTACATGGAGTCACTGCCTATCTGACCGCTCAACCCAGCAACTGGGTAACAGGATACCCCTTGACATGATTGGTTGTCCGACTTTCGGTTTTCTGACTACCCGTAACAAATGATCTATGAATGACAGCCGAGACCAATGGCTTAACGTGCTTTCCGAAACAAAAAATGTTCGTAAATTCGAGTGCAAGCAGATAGTCGCAAGTCTGTGTTAGTTGAAACCCCCTCATTTTATGTAAACCACGTTGTATGCTCAAGTAACCACAAATCAAACATAGTTATTAAAACATAAACCAAAATATTTATAAAACAAATTATACAATTTAAAATCCTATGTAAGTAATCAAACATTTACGTCGACAGTATGAAACCAAATGAAATAACATATATTGATGGCAAGATGATGAAATTATAATTTTTTGGGACTATTATAAGAACATAGAAATAAATCAAGCGATTTCGAATGCATTTCGAAATGGTGGTGATCGAATCGATAATCGATTGTGAGTCAAACAAGAATCGACTAAATGATATTATTCTAATCGATTAAGTATCGACTTCTCAGCTATCGAGTGGTATGAACTAAAAGCTTGTAAATTACTAAGGGCCAGAAAGCACCGTGCGTAGGAAAAATTTAACAATACAGGGTTATATTAAATTACCTAGCGAAACTTCACAAATAGGATGGGTAATCTTCTTTCTGAAATTTCGCGAGTATGTTTAATTTAACCATATCCAGACAGAACATCCATTTTAACTCCATAAAGGCACTCCATTATTAAACCCTTTTTTTAATAATAATTGGAACATTTTACAATCAGTATTGAATTACTTTAAAATTTTATGTTTAAATATTTAAACTTTAAATTCCCCAGCCTATCACATCGCGTAGTATATAAATTAACATATTATATTTATATTATTTACATATAAAGTACAGAAATTTGAGCTAATCATTTAGCAAAAATGCCAATAAAATAACGCCCTTATACAAGTCGACATAAGGTAGAATTTGGCACGCTTTAGGATAGCTGATGGACGATGCCAAAAGATTAAAGATTCACCTAGCTACAAGTACAGTTTGATAATAATAATTTTTCTGTAGAGTATTGTTAAAAGACGTTCGACTAAGAAATATGTATGTTTTTTCGTAGAAAAGAGTCATATAAAGAACATACCGACTATACACAAGTTTAATCAAATTCTTTATAAATCATATTTATTTAAATCCTTCTTTTAAACAATACTCATACAGAACGTATATTACAAAAGTCATTATAAAAATAAACTAAAAAAATAAAAATAAAACTAAGTTTCGTCAATATGAACCGTCTTGTCATATTACTATGTTACAATGCGAATAATTAATGTTTCACTAACATTATTAGTCGTAGATGCAGCTGTAAACATTGAAAACTTAAAATTAAAAAATATAAGGCTATTAAACGCAGAGTCGATGTCACCTGAAGATTTCACAAGATTTTTTGTAAAGAAATACATATTCCATAGATCATGTCCCAGCAAGCGTAAGCGCAAGCGGCGCGTGGCCAAAATCGGTACTAACGCCGCCATCTTGATTTTTTTTTTCAATACAATTTCACTAAAACAACGCCCCTCTGTCAATGTCATTCAAGAGCAAAAAGATCCTTGTACTTTCTAAATACCAACGCAACAAATCATAATAAACGAACAATAAATTGACTGTTAACCCCTGTTATGGAACGGAACGACGGAACGTGGATCCACGCGAGACAAAATGGCTTCTTAATTGTTTCTGTAATTACTAATTACGGCACTCAACCGGTTAAATAAACCAATCAGGAACGTAGAATTGGCTTGTATGACTGAAAATTATTGGTTAATTTATTATGATTCGTCACTTTAGAAATAAACGACCATTTTCACAGTATTTTGGTCATAGTCTGGGAGCTAGTGTTAAAGCTTCGCACTTCATTGTTTTATAGCAAAACTGTTACCCCAGGTACGCACATGCGTGTTTTCCCCGCGGTATTTTATTTTCGCGCACTGAATTTTCAACGCACTGCTCAGCGCCGAGAGTTGATAATCCAACAGTGTGTTTTTTTGACGCGCTCTGTTGAATTCTCAATGCTCGGCTCAACACCGAGAGTTGAAAATCTTTACGTATAGAACATGTTACAGTGTGAAATGAAAATATGTAATTGAGTGTCATGGAGGCGTGAGCATAAAGATGTTATCAATATTATATTAAACGGATATGTTCCGAGTGTTTACAATAATTTATTAATAGTATTTCTAACCAACATTCCTTCGTAAATATTGACGTTATTTTATCGTTGGCGTGGGTGAAGAGCCCGGTTTTATTTCGCGTTTATTCTATTTAATAAATAAGAAACTTTTAATAACTGCCAGAACGGAGTGTTTTCTGCGTCGATATAAATACTATTTTACAATAAGATATACAACATGTCCCGGAATTAACGCACACCACCAAGCACCCCAGTTAGATTATTACGTTATAATCATAATACATACACCGATTTTTTATTATTAGATATAAAACATTGTTTTTTTTTAATAAACTAGCTTTTGCCCGCGACTACGTCCGCGTGAAGCAACTTTCTTAAATTTTTTTTCTGTATGAACCATCCTCGTACTTCAAGGAATATTCTAAAAAAATAATTAGCGAAATCGGTTCAGCTGTTCTCGAGAATTGCGCTTAGCAACACATTCAGCGATTCATTTTTATATTATAGATTAGTTATGATTGTGGTCACATTACAAATCTACTTATGCACACAGTCGCACCCATATAAGAGTCTAGCGTAGTAGGTACAGACGGCAGCACATCAAGCTACTACAATCTGTCAAATTTCTTTAATAGATTTTCAACTTTATCGCTAAAGCATTAGGTTCAAGGTTGATTGGGAAAATTTGACAGTTTCGGGTAGCTTGACCTTCTGGCGTCTGTACTTCATCAATATTCATTTCTTTTGACTGTACAGCGGAAGTGTGAGAGTAATCTACGTACTTTTAATTATTTTTGGGATAAAATATTAACTATATTAAAAATTACAGAAATCTATTCAGTAAGCGATTCTGAACAAACTACTTGCATAATGTGCATTAATTCGGCTACACATTGTATATTGTTAACATACATTCAATTGTTTCACAAGACAACACCATACTTTTTAGTTGAATATCTTACAAATAGTAGGAATATAGTAACATTTAGGAAGGACACGTTTTAAAAGACAGCGTATAAATGTGAAAAAACACGACTGTTACAACTCTTTTCATAGAAATTTGAAATGTACAAACGGTTTATAAATATTACTCGACCTTGGTCATTTCATAATGAAACAATCTACCTTTAATATTTTATTAACTATTAGCAGTTAGCGTTTATCAATAAAAGGATTATTCTCTATAGATAATTATATTGTTAACATTCACACATCAAGAATCATTAGAAAAATCTTTAGTCTGTCTCTGCGACTAGCACCTAGCTTTTCCAATCTAACGAGTAATACATAAAACTCACGCCTTTTCCTATGAGGATAGGCAGAAACGAACGCCATGTACACACGGCTACATGTCAAGCTATGCATTTCCAGTTTTAGCTGGCCTCTCATTGTATAGCTTTTTCTTACAATTAGAAGTCAGCTTATACTGGTTATGTATAGCTTGATGTGTAGCCGTGCGTACTATCCAGGCGTACTCTTGGTTCGTTTACGTTCATACATCTTGTCATACACGCCTTTATTACCGACTACGGCAGAGCCAAAGGACGGTTATGATTTGAATTCAATCACCAATAAGATCAGTGTGCATCCTGGACAGTTACTCCCACATTGCTGACTGGAGAATATTCGAAACGAGAGAAGTCTATGGACTCTACAAGGCTGCTCCTAGCGTTTCTCATCGGTAAAATTCGTTTTACATGTAAAATCAAGTACGAATTCAATCCAGCCTCTTCACCCCGCGAGCACGAACTTAGCCGACTATACATATGTACATTTACAGACTAACTCTAAACCACCTGCTCCGAGTCATCCCGCGTACTGGATATGGCATCTGTGGTGGTCGACGTGGCGGCGCTTCTGTACAATTTTAAATTTGACTCTGTGTAATCTAGAATTTTCCGGCTGGAATGTCTGATGTATAGCATTTGTCTGTGGTAGATTTTTAGAGCTCCCTTGATGGTTATGTATGTGATCCCGCCTAGGATGGTTCTGTGTAGGTTGTTTTGTATGGAGCGGAAGAAGATTTTGCCTATGATTGTGGAAATGGTGGGTAATAGGAGGGCTGAACAGAAGATTCGTGTGGGTGATAGGTGCGAGCTGCTGTTCTGGTTGTGGTTGTTGTTGTGGCCAGTCACTATGGCGCCTCTGTCGCCTTCCACGCTGAAAATAATAACGAAATTATGTAGTTTTAGCTACAATATACACATTGTGACCGTTTATTTTCAAGACAAAGTCAAACTGGTTGCTTATTTAATTGTGTATGTAATTTATAATTTTTATAACATTGATTTTACATTATGTTATTACTTTAACTCACACACAAAATTATTACTTGTAATTTTTTTAGGAAAATCATCAACTTTTACAATATTAGCAAATATGTGAACAACATGTATCTATCACATAATTATTTTCCTGTCATTGCTTTGTTTTTTATTCTTTTTACCTAGTGTGGTATAGTAATGTTATTCGAGGTGCATCGTCTTCACATATTATTATTTATTAATGTATATAAAATACTGTAAAATAATTTTAAAAGAGTAACGGTAGAGTTTCTTGCCCATTCTTCTTCACACGAAACAACCACTTGGAAGGGGCAACTAGAAACAATTCAACATTTTTGTAAATTTTGACCTTTACAAGTGCCTTATATATGCCTTTTTAAAATAAATGATCAGAATTTTGCAAAGAAGAAACCCGACCCTGTAAAGAGTAAACTCGTAACTTAAGGTCCTTGAAACCAGCCACTTTGCTTGCCAAAAAGTACCAGAAAACTATACTCACTTGCCAAACGGCAGTACATACGATAGCGCCGGGATCTTAGCACAGTACTTCCTCAGGAACAGCAGGACTGAGTCCTCCCAGTTGTACATCTTCGCACTAATGAGCGTCACCGGGATCGTGGGTAAGAGTACTAGGAGAACTAGTGGATCTGCTGACTCCATCATCTCTAGGCCTTCCCTGTGACCTACCACCTGGAAAAGAAGAGATGGGATTATTAGTTTTGTATAAGCATAATCAGCCTTTCATGTTCCCACTGCTGGGACACAGTACACAGGCAGGGTTGGGCAGTATTTAATAATAATAATAATAATAATATCCCTGGACATTTCACACAGCGCCATTTGTCCCAAGCTAAGCAACCTAATGCTTGTGTTATGGTAACAAGATGGCTGATAAACTACTTATAGACATTTTTTTTTTGTAAATACATACATATTATAGATAGAAAAACACCCAGACTCGGAACAAATACATGTAGGTCATACAAATAAATAATAATAATAATTCGTATTTCAAATACCTACTCAAGTATTTGAAATACGAATTACAATTTATTTTATTTTTACGGCGAAGTATTTTGTAATTAGTATTTCAAATTTGAGGCTTCAAAATACATTTTAACATTAAAATACATTTAACCTTCATTTAGCGATCGTGAGTGTGAGTGCGAGGCGAGAGTGCAATGATGGTAAAGCAGCTATTAGAGTTGGCAACACTGCACCTGTTATGTACACTGTACGCTATGACTACGTCAAAAATGGCCAACAAAACGCAAAAAAATGTACGTCGAATTGTCAATGTCAAGCTAAGACGTCAAGTCATAACGGTTTAACGGTTTGTTTTTAGTTTTTTCACGGAATAAATAAAGCTTCTGTTCTGTGTAGAATACAAATTGTAAGTTTGTCGCGATGGATGATCAATGGATGACTGTTTGTCTGACAGTACATTTAAAAATCTAGTGTTCATGAAAGGAAACTCTGGTTTTATTGCTTAATTAATCATGTTTTCCCCTACTTTTCAGCCCATGCTGGTCTAGATTACTTATTTTGTAATACTTATGTATTTTGTATTTCAATAAAAAATAGCTAAAATACTGTATTTTGTATTTCAAATAATTACCTTACTTAAAGATATTTTGTATTTTTTATTTTAATTACTTGCGATACTGTATTTTGTAATTTGTACCTATTTCAATTAACGCAACGCATGTATTTTGCCCAGCCCTGGACACATGCCTCCTCTAGGTGAGTTGTGGGGCCGTAATCTACCAGGCGGGTCCAGTGCGGAATGTTATATGTCACATGTCTTCGAATTTTTGGTTCTACGACATACCGGTTTCCTCACGATGTTTTCCTTCACCGTTTTGAGGGCAGTGGTGATGAAATAACTAATTTACACAAAGTAAAGCGCCTTGACTAATAAGACACAATTCATCATCATCTACCTAGCCTTTTCCCAACTATGTTGGGGTCGGCTTCCAGTCTAACCGGATGCAGCTGAAGACACAATTATTGATAAAATTATTTTTTGCATCGGGTCTCAAAAGGTCAATCAAAAGGTAACTTTTGATTGACCTTTGAGTATAGGACCTCTAAATCAAGCTCTAAGTTGACAAGGCATTTTTTTTTTTTTTTTTTTTTTTTTTTTTTTTTCTTTTGGCACAAATCATTACATTGCTTTATGATTAAAATTAAATTTTAAATTCATTTCATTATGATGAATGTATGTAGTTGTATGTTTTAGATTTCTCTGTGGAAAAGGATATATTACGTGGACACTAAAAAGCTGTGTTTATCGTCTGATACCATCCGCAATCAGCAATGTCCATCAAAATCATGCATGTCAAAAACTATCGCGCTAATTTCAGAACTAGCTGGGCATAATCAGCATGTAATATTCCCACTGCTGGGACACAGCCCTCCTCTCGGTTAGAGGGAGTAGGCCGTAATCCACCACGCGGGCCCAGCACGGAATGTTATATGTCACAATTCTTCGATTTTTTCAGTTCTAGGTCATGCCGCTCACGATGTTTTCCTCTACCGTTTTGAGAGCAGTGGTGATGAAATAATTTACACAAATCGCCTGTCTGGGTTCGAACAGGTTCGAACCCACCTACAACTTGTAAGTCGCGGCCCTTACCACTGGGCCAGCGCCCAGCACTGCTCTGCATAATGATTACGTCATAATTCCAAATTATCTATAGATATTAGATATAGTTTTACATAATGGCTATAGCCGTAATTTCAATGGCGCATCAAGTACCTACTGACTAAAATTATTTTTTTCAAGTCGGATCCGAAGTTCACCTCTAGCCATGTTAGTGGTAACCTTCAAGCCAAGAGTCATAATAATAATGAAGGTATCAGTGGCAAAAAATATAATCATTTTTAAAATTAGTTTTGAGGGATTCACGATACATAATAAACCGATATATAATATACATATACATTATCGATACCGATATACAATAATATACATACATCGTGCGTGCTGCAGCGTTGTGTCCAAAATTTGGACTATACTATAGCAGTGTTCATAGTCTCAGATAATTGACATTCCATCGCCACTTAATCAGTCATCTACTTTAGTGAAATGTATTCTAAGTTGATTTTTGAGTGACCATTTGTAACAAAAAGGTGCTGACAAGTTTTTGGTTGCAATGGAATTTGCACTTTGTTAAGTATTTTTTGCACTTTTGCACAATGTTTTCTGTTTGCATTGATGTCAACTACCGATTTATATAGGTGTCATGAGTGGCCGCCATTTCGAAAAAAAAAAAAAATGGCGCGGCAGTAGGTATGCCACGAACCTTCAAAGCCCTATGAATTTCGCGGGCTACCCTGAGGCTTTTACCTTAACTTAGAATTCAACAAAATAGTATGGTGGTATGCAGCTCCAGCTCCACCCCAACAATTTTAAATAATTTGTTTTTAACGGTCAATCAGCCGTTACGAAACTCACAAGTCAGTTAGTCACACATGACGAACAAGTGATTGACATGCTTTAGCATATTGTATTGTATTTCATGATGTCCTCCTGTTCTAGACTTCGAAGGCTACCAAACTACAAATTATAAAAATATCGTCTAGTTACATTTACAAAGTATGTAACAGACGTTGTTTTATCTACAATGATTTTTATTATCCTCGTGTTGAATCAACGTTAATATAGATATGGTGTATTTGTAGAGGACCTTTAATCCAGTTCTGACTTGATCTTTGACAAACAATCAAAAGTCCAAACTTTGCCAACGTGCAATAGAGCTCAGTATTCTGGGCTTTAATTGACAGACCATATTCTGATGAAAACACGGATTACTGACGTTGGTCAAAAAGCCGCTAAGCTGAAATGGGACCGGGCTGGCCAGGCCTGCCGTATGCCCAATGAGCTGTGGGCCAAAATAACCCCAACGTGGAGCCCTGACACAGACAAGACGTCGCGGCAGACCACGTAGAAGATGTCGGGACGAGTAAGAGAAAACAAAGGACCATTGGTCCACTTGTGCTTTGGATCGAAAAAGCAGGAATTCATGGAGAGAGCTCTTTGCCCAGCAGTGGGATGATGCAGGCTAACAGTAACTGAATCTATCCAAATTTAATAACTGTCATCTATGACTGGTAACATGCCTTTTGTTTGGAGATATAGCATATAGTCAGGCAGGAGACATTGCATCCTCTGGTGCCTCACAAAAATCAGGCTTGGAAAACCGACCCATTGATATAATAATTATTTAGCGATTACAATAATTAACGCTTGGATCACAGAATGAGGGGCTTGTGGCTAAGTAATAACAGCGGCACGGGTCGATCGATCAGGTTAAGCTACGCTTGCCGCGATTGGTCCGTGGATGGGTGAGCATCTTTACATACCAAGATCCCTCCGTGCCTCGGAAAGCACGTTAAGCCGTTGTTCCCGGCTGTCATTAGTGGATCTTTGACAGTCGTTTCGGGTCTTGGCTAGGCAGATAATGCTTGGGTCACATAATATTTACCTGAATACCACTTTGGGCTTCATTAGGCACACAAAACATAAATATGGGGGAAAACGAGTTATTTACGGTTTTAAAATAAACAAAATAATTCAAATCAAGGACAAGGTCAGTAAGTACATTAACCTATGCTTTTAAAATATACGCATAAGTACGTCATACGTAGGTACTTAGGTCTATAAACCAGCGTCAGGCATTATTAGTTGTCTGACTTTTATGCTGAACTGGGCCTATTTGGCGCAGCCGTTAAGCACACAACACGGTTTTAACCCTTTGACCGGCACGGACATCTATGGACGTCAAATTAAAACGTGCTCACGACGCTTCCGACGACGGCATGGCACGTCGAAAATACCACATTTTTACAGTTCAAAATACGTACGTCCATAGACGTCTGTGGCGGTCAAAGGATTATGTTTTTTTCTGTTTTTTTTTGTTGTTTTTTTTTGTGAATATTGTGTTACTTAACCTGGGTCAAATAAACTTAAACTTATTTTCATTCTTCGTTGTTTATAAAATATATGTATAATACCTGTAAACCACAATAACTATAACAGCCGATCTATTCTGTAAAAATCTCACCGTGAAAACTTAGGTGAAATGAGCTGTCAATAGTGTCAAAGCTCTAACATCAGTGGAATGACAGTTACTTCAAGCTCGCTTCACCTAAGTTTTCACGGTGAGATTTTTACAGAATAGACCGAGAGAATCTAAGCTTAGAAGGGAACTTGCAACTTCGAATTCCGATTATACTAAATTGCTTCTGCCCGCGACTTCGTTCGCGTGAAATTTCTTGTTCTCGACCCACCCCGTGACATCGCATCGCCTGCTCGTTCTTCCTGACTTTATTTATTGTTGCTCGGTTCCTAATGCTCCCAGTGAGATGTTAAATAGCCTTCCTCAAGAATTAAGCTAAAAAAACGCAAAAAAGAATTTTTCAACTCCGACTGGGTGTTCCAGATATAAGCGCATTCAAAGAAACCATCAAACTTTCTTTCTTAATTCTTGCTCGGCTCCTAATGCTCCCAGCGTGATGTTAAATAGCTTTCCTCAAGAATTAGGCTAAAAAAGCGCAAAAAAGATTTTTTCAACTCTGACTGGGTGCTCCAGATATAAGCACATTCAAAGAAACAACCAAACTCTTCAGCTTTATTAGTAAGTATACTTAGATAGATAAAATGCAAATAATATCTGGTAATATCTGAAGACGCTCAAAATTAATAACTTAGGTTACCGTTAAGTATGTAATTTACAACTATTACCTATACAATTATAACAAAGCAAGGTTTAGATATACTTTATTGTACAGACGCCAGCAGGTCAAGCTACCCGAAACTGTAAAATTTTTAACTTTAGCGATAAAGTTGAAATCTATTAAATAATTTTGACAGATTGTAGTAGCTTGATATGCTGGCTCTGTACACCAGAAAATACATAAAAAATACGACTGTCACTACAAAACATACAATGGGCGGCCTTATCGCTTTCTGCGGTCTCTTGCAGGCAGCCTTGGAAAGGACAGGATTGCGTGTATCAACACTTTATTTTACTATCTCCTCTATCATAACCTTGTAATTAATCCAATTTATATGCAAATAATTTGTTGATTATTTTAAGTTATGCTGCATAACTTAACTAAGATCTATCCAAATTCCCGTTTAAAATTGATGTTATTTCTACTTATAACAACTTTATGTTAGTATAAACTTAGTTGATTTTAGAATAATTAGTACTATACCTATTGAAAAAGTCATAAAAATATTCAAACTTGTAGCACAAACTGAACTTTAATTCTAGGTGTCAAGATATTTTTTCCAAAAACTCATATTTGTTTACATGTCTGGAAATAAAATTGCGAACGCAGATTAGTAAGCATAGAATTCCCGCAAACTGAAACACCATGTCATGCTTGCAGATTCTGAAAAAGGTTTAAAAGAGAGATCTTTGCAATATAAAGTGCACTTGTGGGCCCTGACAAACGGATTACGCACATCGATGGAAAGTGACAGGGACAATAGGTAGTAGCGTCAGGGCTCGGACAAAGGAGTGCCCAAGTCGTATAAACCTGCTAGTTCAGAGAAAGTGGTGACATAACGCATTGGGTCAGACTCTTAGAGAACAGAAATCTTGCAGGTCTTTACGTAACCATGTGTTTGATTTTAACGTATTGCGATGAACCGCAACAAAATGTTAGTATAGCACTTCTATTTTGTTCAAAGGAAGCGGTAAGATTGCCTCATTGGTCTAGTGCTCTTAAGCGTTACTGCTGAGTACGAGGTCCTGGGTTCGATTCCCAGGTCGGGCAGTGTCATTGGAATCGGAGTTTAATCTCGTAGTATATCGATAATGAATACGCCGTATCACCTACGGATATAAATACATAAGTTTAGGGGTCGAATTTAGAATTAATGACCTCACGATTTGACGGCTTAATTAATGACTCCCGATGTGTTTTTATCCGTCCAAAAAGTTAATTAATCGAGTATAGGATTCATTTCGAAGTATTTCGAAGTTTCGAACTAATTTCGTATCTACGGTGAAGAAGTTAGAGCGGTGTCGCACTACGTCCGATCTGAATCCGAATTCTAGATACGAGTTCAATCAGAATTGGGAATGTTCTAAATTCGGACGGACTGAGTTCGGATGTAGTGCGCAACCCCTCATACAAATAGTACTATGGCTACTTTGGGCCGTCATTTCTCGGATTCGGATCGGACGAAGTGCGAAACCGCTCTTAGAGTAGGCCCCCCGTTCTAGAAAGGATACGATATCATTGAGGAAATGCAATCATGAGTTTATCTTACTACGCATACTAGGACACAGAATAGCAGATCAAGCTATACATAACCAGTATAAGCTGACTTCTGATTTTATGAAAAACCTATACAATGCGAGGTCAGCTGAAAGTGGAAATATATAGCTTGATGTGTACAGTATTATAAGGTCAAGTGCAAAGTAATTGATTAGTAATTTATCACTTTAATTATGCACTTTCATCTCATAATGTGGCGACGTTACTACACTGTTTACCTCCGAAAGTACAAAGTTCAAACACTATAATTACGACTATTTTTATTGGTTACAGATAAGGAAATAAAACGTGTTTTCATCGAGGATATTATTGCGCTACGCTCTGAAGGTCTTCGCCGACACATGATTCGCCAAAGACACATCAAATACATATTTTATTTCGTGCCGATACAAGAGAAGATCCAGAAGTCAGAAGCCTAAATTCTGACAGCCAACCTTACCAAGGGGTATCGTGTTACCCAGTAACTGGATTGTGGAGGACCCCAACGTAGTCAGGCAGATTGATTGACGTGAGAAGATCGATCGAGCGATAAGGCCGTCCATTGTCCGATCTATTTTTTGTTATTTATTTTTGTGGTGTACAATAAAGTATATATATAAATAAATAAGATCCAGAAAATGCTATACGACATCCATGCAATTCTCCCTATCACTTTTTTCTAATAGAATAGGACAAGCATAGCACAGATATGGACTATCGTTGATTGATAATGAATATCAACTAGGTCACTGTCAACAAGTCTTGAATGAATCACTATCAATTACTTTTATACGTGCATTTATAAATGGCATTCCTTTTGAAGTGGATCAGACAGGCTAGCTATCGAGTCTTATTTTCTTCTATTAACACTATATCTGTTTTCGCCAAACTGTATGGCTCTGAAGTAAGCAGTTCCTTGGTTTCTGTTCCGCAACCCTGTTGCTGCTCACTCAATATTCGCTACTTGTTGGTTCCATCAACTCAGCCAATCGCAGGCCACTGCTGGACAAGGGCCTCTCCAAGTTTCGCCACATCACCCGGTTCATCGCCTTCCATATCCAGTCTCTACCAGCAGTTTTTTTTAAGGTCGCCAATCCGTCTAGCTAAAGGATGTCCAACGCTACATGTGCCGATTTGCAATCTCCACTCAAGAACTCGTCTTGTCAAGCCATCCGGTCCTTTACAGACATGGCTAATCCACTGTCGCTTCAGCTTGTTGCTATGTTGATAGTTCATGGTCTTTTTAAGTTAATCTTGCGCAAGAAAGGCTTCAAAATAACGAAGCCATTTTTGCGAGAGTTGTTGATGACAAGACAGTTTTCTCAAACTCCTCAAATAACAGTTCCAAGTACTTCGAAGCCAATAAAAACACGGAAATTCGTTACTTCAACGCAATTGTTTACATAGTTAGTCGCATAGATTTCGAGTGCGTCCTGCATCGCGTAACTTCTTGAGCAATGGCAGTTGCAATGCGCGGTGCAAATATGCACAAGTACTTTAGTATTCGAAGATAGTTAAGGCGGCCTAAAAAGGCCACTTTGGCAGAATCATAATAGGATAACAATAAGAATCATATTAAAACTCGTAAAATGGTCACAAAATGACAATTCATTATATGATCTGTGTGCAATTCATATCACGCAATTAATCTGTACTGTATGACAGTTTTGTATGGAAATTCGTAAAACGGTCCACCAATGTTTACACCAAATGATTGATATGAAATGAATTGTAGGTGATTAAACTATTACGTGTAACCATTTAACGAAAATTAGAGGAATTACTAATGATCTGCTGGGAATTCAGGAAATTAATAGCTTTTAGTACCCCTAAAAGCTATTAATTTCCTGAATTCCCAGCTTGCTTTAAGTGGCCTTTTTAGGCCCCAAGTTCTAGCAATTCTTTAGGGACTATTTGCTTTTAGCCTCTCACAGAAAGGACCTGTGTCCAAGCAGTGGGAACGTTATAGGCTGATTATAATAGTAAACCTTACTTTCCAGACAATATGATGGAGAATTAGACCATTGTTAATTCATTAGATGTCCACAGCTATGATAAACTACTTAACACATTTTATATCACAATTCGAATAATTTTGAAACATAATATTCCTAATCCATTTCCTTCATATAATGTTCGAAAAATTTGTCTGCTCAACAACGTAAATAACGCAATGAATGTTGTTGAACTGTCAAAATGAAAGCAATTCCTACTGATAGTGTGTTACACAATTACCCCACTGGTTTTTCTAAAGTCCTATGCTTCATGATGAAGTATTTTTAGAAGCAATTATTATATGTCCTCTTAGTTTAACTGCTAAGGATCGTCATGGGCATTTCGTGGTTTAACACATTCCTGTGGTTTGACTTAAAGCCAGTAAACTTAAATATTTTTGTAATCGTACAGCTAGTTTAGCTAAACCAAGCCAGGGCCCTATTTCACTATAACCACTTAATGATTTCTTAGTTCGAAACCACGTCAATTCCTTAGCTAATCTGCTGCTAATAACGTATTCTCTATGACACAATGAATGAACCCGCGCAAAATGAACGCGAAGTTGGCTTGGTTTGAACAAATAATTTGTCAAAATACTACGCTCGACCACCATACGTGGTTTGCACGTGGTAATATTACTCAAGGTATAACCATTACCATACAAAATTGGGGCCCTGATTAAGATGAAATAATTCTGCGTTAGACAGATGACAATAAAGCCATAATAAATGACCATAACAGACCAGTACCTGTTTACATATTAAATGAGAAAAATAACATTTTTGGGGCAGAACGTGCTTCAAATTCAAATGACGCAAAAAAATAAGGTATTATTGATGATAACAATTTTTTGCGTACACAAAAAAGGTAGGTACCAAAAAACGACCACACTTGAATACCCAAATAAATAAACAACAAAACCAAATGTATGTCATGATGACCGTCTCATCAATTAGGTACATACAGTAAATTAGTTAGCTGTCGGTGTCATCGTCGACCAAGAATCGCGATCTATAACTGTTGTAGACATGCTAATTGGTCATAAAGACACAGATCGTGACAAACGTGCGAGAGACGGTTTAGTACACTTTGCACTAGTGACTCGTCATAGTCGTATGTCTACGATGAGGTTAATGCAGGACAAGTTGATATTGAACGGAAACGTTACTCGGTTTCCTGGTATTAAACGGCAAATATTATTAGTGGGATAGATCCATTGATGGATGACTAACTTCTTTGATTAACTCTTGTTTATTCATAGACCTGTAGAGAGGGTTAATGCTATAAGCAATCTGGACATTATCATTTTGCCAGGTTGAGATGCAGAGTTAGTAAGGTGAAATGGCAGTGTGTTGGCCATAATTGTCGAAGGACAAGCAGCCGTTGATGTAGACGTGTCCTAGATTGAAGACCGCGAATCGGCAAGCATAGCGTTGGACCCTCCTAAACTAGATGGCTTAAAAGACAACTGGGACTGACTGGATGCGGAAGGCAAAGGGAAGAAGGAAAATCTGGGTATTGTAAGCAATCTCGGAGAGGCATATGTCTAGGCAGACAATGAAAAGCTGGGTTAGTTTATTATAAGTAAATCGGTAATCGGGTATGTTGTGCCTGGGGCTGTTGCCAAACAAGAGGACAATGTTGCCCTCTTGGTTAAAATAATCCTATTTCCTAGAACCTTTCGATCATTACGACACGACAAACATGAGGGTGAGGCCCGTAGGCAAACACACAAATAATACGATTTTATATAATGACAAAACAAATAATTCCGATAAGCATTTGTTTTGTCATTCAAATATTTAATGAAAAAATATTTGCTTAGCTTCCGTTATCTAAGTTAAGAGAGCGTAC
This sequence comes from Apamea crenata, assembly GCA_949629185.1. Taxonomy (NCBI): domain Eukaryota; kingdom Metazoa; phylum Arthropoda; class Insecta; order Lepidoptera; family Noctuidae; genus Apamea; species Apamea crenata. Next base: position 6,606,829 of record OX451375.1, read on the forward strand.
AAATAAGGCAATGGGTATCATTGCTCGATTGGAAATAAAGCTAATTAAAAATTACGTGCCGTGGTCCTACATTTAATAACTAATTTTATTACTAGTGATTAACTGGTAACCGTTGCACATTGCGATATTTTCTACTTTTAGTAACATCGAGTTTCTAATATTTATTTTATACGATTCACTATTATCTGTGCATTTTATTAAACTACTAAAAAAATATATATACTTAGTCCTTTTAGGGAGCAGTGGTAGCGTACGAGTTATAGGTCGTCAATTGGAACCCCGGCCGGCACTTTACTATGTGTATTTAATTTCATCACCCAACTCTCAAAACGGTGAAGGAATACATCGTGAGGAAACCGACATGCCTTAGAACAAAAAATTCGAAGACACACCAACCCGCACTGGGCCCGCGTGATGTATTACTGCCCACTCCTTCACACAGAGAGGAGGCCTGCGTCCCAGCAGTGGGAACATTATAGGCTGATTATGCTTATACTTTAACTCTTGAGTTTGCCAAACTAATTCCATAGTGTATTCAAGGAAATACTAATTCCATGATGGAATAAAATGCGTTTAATTCACTTGTAAAGGTCATCAGGAAATATTTATTTCATAACACATGCATGACCTTCTTCATACACCTTTACCTGTAGTTGTTGTTAAATAAGTTGCATTAACACAAATATTTTCAGATTATTAGAGAAAAAGGCTACTGATCTAAAAGGAAATTGAGTCGCATTCAGAAGTTAATGAATTATGATGCATGTGTTATGTTATGATGAACAAAGAATATTTTTCGTCTAGCAATAGTCAAGTTCGTGTCTGTGTCATGTGGGTGCCATTAGGCGGTTATCACACTGAGGTTTTTAACTTTGACTGTGGAATCTTGATCTGTATAATTATAGAAACCGCAAGGCACCGCATCTCCGTGGTCTCCATGGTTTACATTCAAAGGCGGTTTTTACCTAGACTGTAGACCACACGTAGAAGCGGTGTCAGTGTGTTACACCCTGCGGTTTTTGTATAAAAATGAAGTTTCTACAGTCAAAGTTGAAAACCGCAGCACCGCACGGTTTCCAGTGCAGTGCGATAGAGCTCGCACCAGTCCAAGGAGAAGATGACGGGACGAGCTCGAATCCTATCGGAAGAACGTTTAAAATACAGAATTGTGTGGAAAGGCGAGAGAGGCCTTTGCCATGCAGTATGACAATACAGGCTGACTTGATTAAGATCGGAACAGTCAAGCTGCATCCAAAAGTTATCAACTTGTAAATCCTAACGTAGATATTTTAACGTCGAATATTTGACCGAAATGGTCAGTAGGTTACCCTAATCATAATCAATTTCATGACATTGAATTTAATGTTCTAGTTTTATACTTAAATATACATTATAGTAGACTTCATTGAAAAGGTTGCAATGAATTCAAAGCCAAAAAATTTGAATTAATTAACGTGTAAAAATACTTAGAATACTTCAAAACGTTATTGCGCGACAACGATTCGTTCTCAACCGCCTTTAAGGTTACAAGGTCAAATAAAAATGGAATATTTCAAAATGTTGCAAACAGGTTGATGGTGCGAAGTCAATCATAAAACGAGAGTCATGCAGCATAAACGAAATACGTCTGCTACTGGACATACACCTCCCCAAGCGTCCTCACATTGACCGGTCCTGTGTGTCTGCACCCAACGAGTCTTAGTTTTAACTAAACAAATAAAAGGAAGCCCTTAAACAAAACTCGTAAACCGTTATTTGACCTCGTTATTTGCGATAGGAAACAGCGTAGATTCTTTTTATCATTTAACTAAGAGAACAGTGGAACGGTCATAGAAAGATAACAGAGATAGCTGAATTTGAAGGACATTCATGTGCAGAAAGCCCTCTTTATTATCTATGACGAAGATAGTACAACCGATACAGCATAAGAAAAGAAATAAAATCGTTAGAGTGTGTGTGTGATCGTGGTGTGTGTAGGTGTGTCTGAAATAAACCAAGACTTGAAAGGGTACATTTTTTTACGAAACGAGACGTGGTATATTCATGTCATGTTAGAAGGAATGATTAAACCAAGTTCGGATATAAATCATGCCTCAAAAACTCCCTCTGGCGAAAATAAACGAAAGAACGAGAGAACGTTTGATTGGCAGAAAACACCTAGGCTAAATTCAATCTCTACACAATATTTTTTTACACAGAAGTGTGACTTAAGTGCGGAATTTAGGTCCCACGAGCTATAAAATAGTGTCCATCTAATAGACTAGGTACTTAGGTCACACTGCACTATAGGCGCACTAGACGTAATATCAGTACAAGAACAACCAATTAATCAAATATTACCTGCATAACAGTGACAGCTCCATACGTGATCGCGATCCAGTATATAGACCCCAGGAGAACTCCACCAGCGATGAAGGGACAGATCTTGTGGGTGATCTCTTCCATGGCATCCAAGAGTGCCACGAATGCTCCCATAGAAGGAAACACGACTATATATTCCGCTTTACACTGTGGACACAGCACTTTGCGGGTTATGTTGCCTCTTTGCTTCTCGTCGACCCACCGTTGAAGGCAACTCTGGTGCACCTGAAGCAAGAAGAGATAATTTTTAACTGATAGAACTAATGAGCAATGTAATTAAAGTTTACACGCCAAGCATACAGATTAGATGTCACATGAGGGTCACACGAGCTTAGTAGGCTTGTCATTAAAGCCTAAACTAGACTGGTTGTCCGGGTCCGGGTGAACTCTGCTATAATGATGACCAAATACTGGCAGTCAATGATTTACAAACAGACAAAACGTATTCAAAATGAAAGGCACTATGCTCAAGGGCACCGGTGACCTTCCTTGGGTATGCATGTTTACAACGTGAGGTCCAAATAATTAATATGGTTACTGTACCTCTTAACCTTCCCACATTTCTAAGGTTATATCCAACCTATCTATATACTTTAATATTATACATGCAAAAGTAACTTTGTCTGTCTGTTTCTCTTTCATACCTTAATTAAAGGATGAATGGAGTTCGATGAAATTCGGCTCAGAGTTAGACCTTGACCTGGGCAAGACATAAGAAACTTTTTATCCGGGTAGTAAGTTGCCGTGGCGTGATTTTCGACATCCACGTGGGCGAAGATAAAAACAAACAGTAACAAAGATAACACTGCCTATAATGATCTATGTTATGACGTTTATCAGCCTTAATATAATCACTTTCACCTGAGTAAGTAGTAATAACGGCCTTTCAAACGTAATTGAAGTACGAGCTAAACGTCCAGACACCTCGCGTCAATACATTATACCTACTTACATAAACGACCCTAACTCATATCTTAACAAAGACCTGGAAAAAGTCTCCACATAGAGAGGTTATTCTGATCATTTTGAGAACAAATTGAAAACCCAAAAAGTAGTTGGGAAGATTAAGCACCGAGGGCCAGTAAGTCCGACAGTCCCTGCTGCCCGCCCTAAGGCATCCAAGACTTTCACACAAAATAAAAAAGCAATGTACCTACAACTCTTTCATACAAGTTACCAATACACATGTAACGAAAAAATCAATGATATTCGCTTGATTGAAAATTCAAATTGAAAATTAAGTATTACGATGAAAGAATTTATAATCAATGGCTCAGTAAATAGTCACTAGGTTGTTGCCAATATCGAGAATTATGATGATTATCCACAGGCTGTGCGGATTTGAAGGCGTATTTAGCAAAAAGGTTAAAGTTGTTTGAGGGTGGTGACAATTTCTTTTCAGTTAAATGTCCTTTCCAATTCAACCAACATTTAATAGTTCTCTGTCTAATGAATGCTACAAGCATAGGGCAATGGATTAAGTACACAGGTCAGGGATGCAGTTGACAATGATGCTCTGTAACCGCTGGATCGATTGTCATTGACGCGACATGTCGCAATTATTAATGAGTCGACAGTACTACCGATCAATAAAGCAAATACACGGTTGATACAAATCTAGTAGAATTTTTAAATAGTGTCGACATGCTAAATATAACAGTACTTAACTTTCACGAATGTTAGTTATAGGTTTGTAGTCCTATGACCCAGTTATTTTTCACGTTAACTTAATATGAAAATTAAATATAAAACGCTAGGTACTAAATTTTTTTCAGCACTAAAGGAACTATCCAGGTCAGTCTTCGGTAGTTTCGAATAATAAAAAAAGTCATTGACATGTTTCTGATTTTATTTGCGATCTGTCCAAGGCTTTCGAATGTATTGATCACAAATAAGCGAAACGTTAATTCGAAAGTAAAACTATTTCGGGATTCGAGGGTGATTATTTAACCTTGTGTTATCCTACGAGTAACAGTGTTTAATATTAATGTAACAAAGAGGATATATTGCATACGTTTCCGCTTGAATGGTGATGGGAATACCCTAGGGTTACATTCTGGTTACTCTTGTGATGGTTATGAAAAGCATATAATATATCGAACTTAGATTAATGGAAAATGTATTTAATTTGTCAGAAAAGACCTTTAAAATCATTTGTGCTTTAACCAATTTGTTTAACATGACCTTAACCTTTCAGCAGATCGATGCAACAGCAATTTCGTTGAATGGAAGCATCAAGTTTAACAAAATTGTTATCTAGTAGGTTAAATTTTCTCTGACACTCACCAACAAGAGACGCAACTGTATTGAGGTACAAAACAACACGACGTATCAACAACTATGAGAAAATATCTTGTATCGACTAGCAAGGCCCAAACAACATTGAAGATAATTTAAAACGTCATAAGAATATTTTAGTTAAGCTTGCCTTGAAAATTAAGCAGATGAATATTAATTATGATACAGACCCGAATAGACGAATGCTTGAAACTACTTCCTATCCACGCGACCAATATCAACATAAATGGAGAATGGATAATGGAGATAAATGGTAAAATAAATAAATAAAAGATCCATGATTCTGAGGATTAGTAAAATACGGTGCTAATATTTGTCCGACATTGTAACGATGTCCGTTTGAAGCCGATAAATGGCGATAAGGATAAAAAGACCCAGTAGTTAGGTTCAAACACCTGTAAGCAAACGGCTATGGAATAAAGATCTTTGTGCCCTTGCCACATTGTAGTTCATTCGCCGTTCTTTTAAGCCAAACCCAGACGTGAATGAAGCAATGGATTAGCAATATCCTTCAAAATGATTCAGATTGAGATTGACAGTGTTAGTTCTGTTACGCAATTTAGGGTACAGGATTCGCGTTGAGTTTGTATGCCCTCCACACTATTCACATTACATTACACACGTCTAGACCCGGCTTAACCAAAAGCGGAACCCAAAAGGAGGGTAATGTTTTGTGGACGTTTGTGTGTGGTGTTTTTTTTTTTGTTTGTTTGTGTTTTGTTTATGTTTTTGTTGTTTTGTTTGTTTGTTTTGTTTTTTTTTTATGTTGCAGTTACTTTGCCGTTTTGACATTAATTCGATACAATGTCAGTTAATACAAATACGCTGCCCAATAATTATTCTACTCTGTAAAGAAAAAAAACATCCCGAGTGTTTTGGAATTTCTATGTTGTGCAATTAATCATGGCTGTGCTTTGCACTGCACTGCACCGAATTATTAGGTGTGTTATAGAGGCAGGTCTTATGCAAATTCTATTTTGATTCAATTAATAATATAATGCGCCGCAACACGCAACAGAATGCCGCATCGGAATCACTTCGCGGAATAGCAGCAAAGGTAGGGTTTATTTCAATAAATCAATATGAATAATTATACAGGGTGGCAGGGACATGGACGTGCAACCTGTTATCATAGAATCGATACATGATTCTGAACACCCTGTTGAAATTTTTCGACGGTTAGGTATTTTACAGGGAACTAATTTGCTGTTCCTAACATTCACCGCGTAGGTTATTCCATATTTCTATGAAACGGCTGTTTTTTGGTTTTTTTTTTTTTATAACCAGTGAAAAATTTCTACGAATTATGTGCTGAATTCATGGTTGCACACAGGTTGCGCATCGATGTCCCTGACACCCTGTATAGGTACCTACTTTATTCAGGGCAAAAGTATTATAGGGTGTACATCATTTAATCACGAGATGCATACAAAGTCTACAAACACACGTTCTAATCGTTTTGTTAAGGAAAATACGCCACAATATATCTTAACATTACATTAAGGAAATAAAGCCTTACAAGGGTAATCAAAAATTACCATAATTATAGGAAGAATGAAGGTCAAGCCTAGAATTGCTAATTATACAAAAATATTAATAGAATTGCCAAATTTACTAATATATTATACAAAAATATTAATAGAATTGCCAAATTTCTGGTACTTACCTAGTGTTGACGTTTACAGAAGCTAACCATTTATTTGAACACCAGACAAACTAGCTGGCATTTCACATGAATTGAAATGTGAAGCATAATCAGCCTACCTATAATTATTATTTACCTACTTATTTATTTCGAACACAAATGATTCATATTGTTGTTAATAACAATTATAAAACTACGTTAAAATACCATAATGTTCCCACCGCTGCTGGGACAAAAGCCTCCCCTGAGGTGAGAGGGAGTGGGCCGTAACCACGCGGGCCCAGTGCGGGTTGGTAAATGTCACATGTTTTCGAATGTTTGGTTCTAAGACATGCCGGTTTCCTCACGATGTTTTCCTTCACCGTTTTAAGAGCATTGGTAATGAAATAATTCACACATAGTAAAGCTCCTGCCTGGGTTAGTACCTACGACCTAGAACTCGTAAGTCGCAGCCATTACCACTGGGTCACTGCTCCCACTGGGCCACCACTGCTCCACTGCACAATTAAACAAAAGCTACTACAGAACTCTGAGAGATGTACCCCTCCAATGAAATCTTTTCAAAGTTGCACCATAATGGAAAAGTGGTAGAAGAAAATTATAACTATAATAAAAAAGCCCTTTATCCTTATGAAGATCGGCTAAGCTTAAGATAATCTAAAAGTATAGTATGTGACAAACTATGACTGTACCTCAGCGACCCTAATTCGCATATAAATTAATGATAAAAACTGTCCAATGTTCACTTTCCACACACAATAACAAATGAGTGCTAAACAAGCTGATAAGGTACTGAAAACAATTATTCTCCAAATTATCTTGATGATAGATAATACATTCAGTGAAGATAAAAATGATACTGTGGTTTTTAAAATAGGTGTTAATAAAATGGCTGTTGCTTTAATCTGTATCAACGCAAGCATAATCAGCCTATAATGGCCACCGCTGGGACACAGGCCATAACTCTCGAAGAGGGAGTGGGCTGTAATCTAGTACGTGGGCCCAGTGCAGGTTGGTAGATACGATGGTACAACGCAAGCTATTTATAAGAAATAATAAAATTCTTCATGTGTTTTGGTATATAATATGAGTTCAAGTTCAAATAAGAGCCCAGAGTCAGGATTGTTGCTGGTTGATGGCAATAGGCTGCCCCCTATGACACGGAACTTAAAGATAACCGGCGAAAAGTGTGTGTATGTGCCTGCCTAACTCTTCAGAGATTACAGGCATGATGTTATGTTTAAAGTAATTTTAATTATGTTCAGTTTAGCTCTCTTTTCCAAGCGAATATTTCACATACAAAACTTTGCTGTCAACTCTTTGATGACAATGAACCAGTTAATTTGTTCTCTGATTAGCAAAATTGGTGTTGACTTTTATTTCAGTTGTAGAGAACAAATAAATTAATTGACCGTTTTTTATATTTACATAAATAAGAATCAAAGTTGCTTTAAATGTCTGTCTGTGTGACCTCATTGATCTTCTAAAGTTCACAATGGATTTTGATGCAGTTTTCAATCATTCATCATTTAGAGAAGTTATTGTAGGTATACAACATTATTAATAAACTTAGACATAATACAGACATCTCAATGTTTTGTCAAGTCGTAAAACACTTGTGAAGCAGGGTCGAGCAGGGGGGCGCTAGTAGTTCTTATTTTTCAAAGTTGTCCAATTTTGTTTTATTTTCTTGTAATTGGTTCTGTTCAGTCAATTTTTTTTTATCTTTTTTTATTTTTCTGCCTAACTGTAAGACCGCTTCATGACATTGTCTCTAAGGGACAATGTCAATACTTGTCAAATAATCTGATCATATTTCATCCGAGTGGACAAGAGTAATCTGGCATAAAGGTTTATTTATTTACACCCCAAGATGAACTGATAACCTTGATAGTACATTGACTGTGGCAAGGTATAAGTGACTACAGGCTCGAAAATAATCATTATCGTCTCAAGAAAAGTATTGTTTGTTGCAATAACAAAGTTAATCTTTGTTTTACTTTCTCCATAGTGGATTTACAAAATAAATTGAGATAAAAACAACAAAACAGGGCGAATGTTTTTTACCAATAGGTAATATGGGCTGGTGTCCACAACTGGCATGACAACAAACATTATTATCTATATATATAAAAATCAATTGCTGTTCGTTAGTCTCGCTAAAACTCGAGAACGGCTGGGCCGATTTAGCTAATTTTGGTTTTGAAATGTTTGTCGTAGTCCAGGGAAGGTTTAAACGGTCAGAAAATATGGAAAAAGGAGTAGGGTAGGAGTAGGGTAGGAGTAGGGTAGGAGTAGGGTAGGAGTAGGGTAGGAGTAGGGTAGGAGTAGGGTAGGAGTAGGGTAGGAGTAGGGTAGGAGTAGGGTAGGAGTAGGGTAGGAGTAGGGTAGGAGTAGGGTAGGAGTAGGGTAGGAGTAGGGTAGGAGTAGGGTAGGAGTAGGGTAGGAGTAGGGTAGGAGTAGGGTAGGAGTAGGGTAGGAGTAGGGTAGGAGTAGGGTAGGAGTAGGGTAGGAGTAGGGTAGGAGTAGGGTAGGAGTAGGGTAGGAGTAGGGTAGGAGTAGGGTAGGAGTAGGGTAGGAGTAGGGTAGGAGTAGGGTAGGAGTAGGGTAGGAGTAGTGTAGGAGTAGGGTAGGGGGTAGCACTCCACGCGAACAAAGTAGCGCCGGGCAGCTAGAAATAATTTATATGGCAAAACAACGTTTGCCGGGTCAGCTAGTTATTAATATTTATTTATTTTTAGCCCTTGTTGCCAAACTAACGGGCATACCGCTCCCGTTTCTCATTTCCATTTTTCTCTGTCTTGAGCTAAAGTGGATGTGGAGCAATTTTAAGAACATTCAGTCTGATCTCAGTCTCAATCTATTAAAAATACCTCTAATTTCCCTACATTTTGACAAGTTTTTGAAATTTGTTTGTCACCAAGATGAGACTGCGACTAGATTTTGTAAGTTTTTAATCACGGGAATTGGCCTTCAGGTGTAATCTCAGTAATTAATCAGTAGTCACACCCTTTCTAGACAATTTTTCTTTCACGCAGCTTATGTATGAAAGAAACCCTTGAACATCACTTGACAGAATTCTTGGTTTTTCTCTTCTTATAACCAAGTCTTTTAAGCTAAGTGAACCAAGGCATAACAATACAAAATTTTGGAATCCCATTGTTTTAATTTAATGATTTTATTAACACAATGATAAGTGTTTATAATCAATTTCAAAATAATCTTTTTTAGTGATTTTACATTGATATGATGATATCTATGTAGGTAATAAAATTATATTCCAATAAGAACTGTTATTGGCAGAGAAACAAGTCTATAAATAAAATGTTGTTTGTGAAATTTCAGCAGTTAGGCAAACAAACAAATTAAACTGATGATATTGCACACACAAACAAGACTGCCACATACAACTTGCACAACACATTTTCATTTCACAACTTTAAATCAAATTACAATACAATCTAATTGTCTAAATTATTAGTGTTTACCCAAAACAATTGGAGCAAACAACACATACTTTCACTTCCTGTCTTGTTTATATCAGAAATCGGAAGTGCGGATCATGACCGCGTATATCTAGAACAAGTTCTAACTATGCACTTACCCATTTCGTGGTCCCGATGCACTTACAAGGCTGTACCCAAGCCGCCAGCCTGTCATCAGCCTCAGTAGCAAAACACACCCAACACGACTTCGTATTGTCATCCTCAGCAGGCTGCAAAGCCTGAGAACTACCCAAACTTGAAGGTTGTGGCACGGAAAAGTGCTCTGTGACCCCAGACACTGGCTTTTCACTAGACATAATCGGTACTGCGTTTATAATAACGATACAAAAATTCACACTCAAAACAGACGAGCGTACTACAATAATTCTCAACAACAACTGAGAACTGACAATGTGCCAATCCTTGACGTTATTGTAACAAAACCATATTTTTCTCCGCAAACGATAAAAATACTTTTGTAATCCTAATCAACAGCTGTTTTCGTCGCAAGGTTTTTTTAAGAAATTTCGTTCGTTTTGACAAGACTGAGAAGTTGTATTGATATGTATGTCTGTCCTGTCTTGTCTTCAAAATGAATGGTCAAAAACGTGAACGAAATAGTGATGTAACTCCAATAGCTATGACTCGAGTAAGAGATTTTGTGAAACTTTTATTCGATTGACATCGCAAATGTTATTGAAAATATGTCATTTTCCACAGACAGATTTTCAACATTGCCAAACAGTCACAAATATATAAAATAATTTCATAAAAAGTCCTTAAAAGACAACATCTTGCTTTAGTCGATTATGGAAATCGATTCATACAATCAATAAATAAAACAACGTGTTGTAGGTATAAAATCATCACGAAATATTTGCATTAAAACTAGAACTGTACAGCTGAAACCTACGTATTATTACTGGGCCTATCACCAACACATAGGTATTAATAAATTATATCCCTGGACTACCCCAGTAAAAAGAAAGATGGATAAAAAACTCGTCCAAGCAACAAAATTGGCATTACACATAGTATGTAGTTTATTTACATTAAAATGTCTGCTTCTTGTCCAGGGGGCTTACAGAGGATTTTAATATTTTTTTCACTTTTATCTGCTCATATTTTCATTTTACTAAAGCTATATTTACTAACTAAAGCAAATAACACTTTTGTCTGAAATGTGGTTTGAAACACTGTCGGTCGATTTCACTTGATGGGACTCTTATGACAATTTGTTAAATAATGTATAGGTAGTTCCTAAAAATACCCAGTATTTATTTATCTAATCGTTCTTTTTTTTTAACTTGATTTTCAATTTCATTTTAGTAAAAAAATAAGGGTAGTATTTAAACGCAAATCAAAAAATATCCTTTTTCTATGCAATAAGATTCCGAATTCCCATCAAAATTACTGATTGCACAGCAAAATATTCAACTCAAAATATCACTAAACACACTACAATTTATTTTAGCAGCGTACAGTATTTTTCCTAAAGCAAAATGTTTCTGGCACTCGCCGGCTGGCACCGCTCGTTTCGCTCGCTCGGCTCGTGCGTTATGTGGTCACAGTTCTAACCTAACCTAACCTAGCTTTTTCGATTTCAGTTTTAGCCGTTTCATTTCGGTTAATGTGCACATTAGCCCGCTAAAGATGGAATATCATGACACAAACTAACATGATATCGAACTTTAGCTGCTTCTCAAAGATAAACCAAAGTTTAGCCGGCTAATCATAAGTTTATGTTCACACCCTATGCGACTGGGATACTTAGTTATTTTGCTATGAAATATGGAAAATTTGCTGTGCAGTCAGTATTTATGCTATGTATGTAGTATTTTTGTAGAAAAATAAATTTAACTGTATTGCATAGGAAAAAAGTAATGTCATATTGATGTATAAATATAAATGATGAGTATGTATTGAAAGGCGAATATTTATTTGATATGCAATTTATAATATCCCAAAAAATAATGATATTATGCAATCCTTATGTAGAAAAGCCTTATATTCATAGTTAGGGCTTTTCTATTTACACTTTTGTGTATAACAAGGTTACAAGTAGTTTGCCTTGTGACCCAAAAGAACTCTCCCTCTCCACATGCAAAAAATGTTGTCAAAGAATAAGAATAAGAATATTTATTTGCCAGAAACATGGTATAAAATACATATAGAATATGTATTTTATATAAAATACATATAGTTCAAACAATGGCTATTAGGTCTTTCATACGATGAATCGGAAAACATTCTCACATCACTCAACTCACACTCGGAATCCTACTCCCACCACAGATACTGACACCTACATACATACCCTCAGAACAATAAGTTATTGTTCTGAGTACATACCACATGCACACACACTAATACACCTACACACCACACGCACACGCGCCCACACCAACACCCTATTTTTGATTATCTAACCTTTTTATTTTTCACTGCTTAGCATTTTATTTTTGATTGTTTATCATTTCATTTCTAATTGTTTAATATTTTTAGTTTTAGGCTTTGTTCAGTGCAATTTAAGCTTTAGTTCTGTTTTTAATAATTTACGATTCAAGTTTTACTTTCACTTTGATCTCAATATTTAATTTAGTTTTATATAATTTGCAATTACTCACCTATTCTTACATAAACTCCAGAGGTAAATAGCATTATGTATCACAATACAATTTCATCTTTTTTTGGGTTTACCTGGATGAAACTCAATTCATCATTTTATTTGAGAATAATTCTCAGCGAGTCTATTGAGTCGATTTTTTTAAAGTAACTTTTTTTGTTCAATCCCTAATACGTCGCGTTCCGAGGTTCACTAGAAACGAAACATTTGTTACAAGCTTTTTTTTCTGTTTCTTTCTGTCGCGTTTACCTAAACGTCATAGAAACGTCAATTTTACATGCTTACAATTACTGTTATTTGGAAGTGGAGCTGGAACACAAAGGTTAAAAGGTGTTCAACTCAGCTGGTTGCTGCTTCCGCGTTTTCTGTGTGCTGTGGTTTCTGATACGAAAATGAGTTATTGAATGGTTAGAGTTTAATTATTACAATTTATGAGTGAAGTTACATTTCATCATTTAAGAAGAATTGGACTAATTCCACTAAACTGTAAGTTTTTACAACTGTAACTTTCACAACAAATTATTACTAAGTTCTGCCGTTTTTTACTGTAAGTCGACTGGTACGAATAAATTATAGTTTCGTAGTATAATTTATATTATTTTCAAATCACCGTTCGTCCGTATTGGTTTCTGTTTTTATAAAGTTTCAACGAAATCTTAGCCATGCATTCCATTTACATAACATCGAAGGTGACTAGGATGATCTGAGAAAAAGTAAAAACAAATAATAACAGTAATATTTACTCTAACATATAAACACTGCGTTATAGTTTTTGAAACTAAACATGCATGAAAAAACAGGGAACAGGCACCCACAGTTTGTAAAAAGTTTCTAACTGCAAAAAAGAAAGATGTTGAAAATAAATTGTTTGTATGAAGTTCGAGCTGGAACATTTTCTGTTTAGTATGTGCATAAGTTACTGCTTCATAAAAATGTATGGTTATAGCCTCATGCATGAAAACATGATGATATGGAGGGCACTTCAGATTCAGATATACAAGTTACAAACTCTGGGTTTGATAATCAACAAGTTTAAGTTGACAAAAAGGTTGATTTATTTATTTTATTATTTATGTACCTATACACACACAGAAAAATACGACATCATTGATCCTAAAATCATTGGTTTTGTATTAAAATATTTTAAAACTATACATATTTTATTATTTATGTACACACCATAAAATAAATACGCAGATACAACATACATAATTATTATAAGTATTGAGTACAAAGGTACTGCTTATTTCTTACGAAATCTCTTCCAGCAGACCTGCGAAAGGAGAAATGAAAATGAAAATAATGATAATACAGGTTGCTCCTTTTTTAGAACAGGTACTTACTAGTTAAACCTACCAACCTAGTAAAATAAGTATGTTTATTCCAGTTTTAACTAATGACCCAACAATGTATTTTGTTTACTTTTTAAGTCACCACTAGACTAAAACTTTCATTAAAAAAACCTTGATATTAGAATTAAAAAAAATATATTAGAAAAGACTTACTCACACAATCATGTAGCCATATTGTACTCATAAAATAAAAAATAAACTACCTACCCAATCTTAATAAAAGTTAAATATTATTTAATAAAATTATATTAAGTATTTATATAAATTCTACTATTTGAAAGTTTTTCAAGCCATAGTCATCATTCTTCTGCCCTTATCCCAATTTATTTGGTGTCAGTGCAACTTATCTTTTTCTTCCATACTTCTGTATTAGTTGTCATCTCGGTAGTCACCCCCTTTCTAGGCATATTATCATTCACACACTCCATCCATTGGAGTGAGTGAATGATGATGATGACTATTCTATATTTTAGCATTCCATAAGGTAAAACGTATTGGCACTATTATAAAATCCATCTCATCTGTAGGTATATATATATAAGGAAATAAACAATTTCTATAAAAAAATTAAATAATGATTTTAAAAGTCAGGGGCCCATTGTTTGCATCTGAAACAGGTTACCTGTCAGTATGCCATTCATTCTATTCACACCAAATGTAGTTTTTTTTTTCCTGAAGAAAGAAAGTCCTTTGTGTTTGCATTGTTTTAGTATAGAAATTTGACATTACACCTGTCAAATTAGTATCTGGGTTTCAAAAACGAACTTTATCTACACATTCACTTGTGGTTAGTGTTGTGTATCTTTAATATAGGTACTTGGAAATCTTTTTGACAAATAAGATCAAGTACCCAACATGTGCGAAAATATCACATTAATTTAAGGCTATCTAGTTCTTTTGCTATCCACAAAATAAAATAGTGAATTATCTAAATAGTGTTACATACTTTTGTGTAGAATCAAGTTCTTCTAACTGAACAGACAACTGTGCTGCTAGGGAGTTTGTTGCGCCACTTCTTCTTCCCAGCGAAAGCACTAGGAACTGGTGAATGGGGAATGTTTTGGGGGCAGGTTTATGTAATTTTGATGTTCAAGATGTGCTCATTCTTAGCCTAATTCGAATATTTTTTTATTTTAACTCATAACTACTCACACATTTATCAATGAAAACATTTGATAAAGTACCTGCCTATTTATGTGTTTATACAGATACTATATTTAGGGCTGATTTTTCAATTGATAGATAATATTTATTTAATGTTTTTTTTTTTTATATTTATTGATGGAATAAAATTGACGTCTGACAGTTTTGGTATGGTAGAACTGTCAAAAAATCAAAATTATTCCTCAGATAAAATTATCTGGCATTGGAAAAATCTGGCCTTAGTAGAATTAAATAATACCTAAAATTGTTAATTTGTATGACTTACAATCATACCTGCAAATTATCTATGTAAGTATATCATACCTACAGGCTACAATTTCATAAATTCATAATGATTATCTATAGGTACCTACATATTTTCCTGCTCACATGCCATAGTAAAATACTTGAAATAACTCTACTGAATCTTTTTGTTTTAAATCTATGAATGAATTTAGTTTTATTCATTCACAACAGTTGTAGTTTGGGGGTAAATGCATCTAGGAAAACCATTAAACATAAATACAGGGTGCTCTCCTGTATAGCAATTTAAAATTGTAGAACTACTCTGTGTTTTTGATTTTGATTTGTACTCTCTCAGCGGTTTTCTATGCTGCTCAAGGATGTTGTAGCAACTAATAGATGCTAGATAATAAATCAGTTTCAAAGCTAAGTAAGGCATTAATTAAGCTCATACACTGAGATTGTACGTCGTCATTACGACAAATCATGCCGGCGACCGGTTACCCTTGAACAAACTTACAATCGGAGAGGGGAATGAAATGACGTTCGAATCAACTCGCGAATTCGCGTTTGGTACGTCACTAGCCAGTACTCGCGAGTTGCGCGTCAAATGCGCGTGTGTCTACAGTCGCGTCTTCCCGCGCCTTTTTCAAATATCGAACAAGGTACATTTTATTGTCACTTTCACTAAAATTTTGTTGGTGTTGCATCACTAAGCGAGTATGCGAACCTGCTTACATACACGTGTGGTTGTGTCGTTCACAGATATTTCGTAATGTGTAATCTTGTTTTGTATATCTTGTGGATTATGAAATTATCTCAACGTGTTTGATGCAGTGTTTTTTAGGCTCTAAAGCAGCCTTTAGTTACGTAGTTTTTTGCGAGGTTAGCCAATTTCAAAGTTCGCCGAATTGCTTATTTCCATGTGGACTCGACCTATTTAATGTGAATTAGGCATCCGCCAACCCGCACTGGGTCTGGTTGGTGGATTATGGCCCACTCCCTCTCACAGAGAGGCCTGTGTCCCAGCAGTGGGAACGTTAGAGGCTGAGATTATGTATGTAGGTATACCTAATGATAAAGTTTTATATTGAAAACACGGTGTAAGTAATATCTACATTCTGTACGTACTGTAGATGTTTACCGGCTGTCAAACAACGACCAACAATCTTCATTCAATTTGTAATGTAAGATACAATTGAGTCGATGTTAATAAACAAATATTTTTCGATGCATCATGTTGATGATTGTGATGTTGCATGCAAGGGGTACATAAGCAAAATATGGAAAGAAAGAGGAATGAATGATGGAATGAGGTGTGCTTCTAGAATTAATCTGAATTTCGGACTTTGGGTATTGCTGAGAACGGAGAAGCTCCTCGCAAGTCAAGCTAAGAGATCGTCGGCTGTTTAGCCGGGCTTGCCTGTGGATGCCTCAATAAATTAAGGCCTCCAGACAGGGCTTAAAAACTAAGCGACTACACGCTAAGGGCACTCCCTATGGGGTACGGACCTCGGCTTAGGGCGTCGCTGGGCAGCAAGGGTCAGGCTGGATCGGATTATGCACGCTACAAGTGTATTCCACGCCTTATCTTGTTAGGGTAGGGTAGTGGCGTTATTGAACTCAATGAAATCTATTCATTCATCCGTTATTGGGTTTTCTATCAGGAATTTCTCAGTAGCAGCCCGGATCCTGAATTTGTGCACGGTTTATGGCAATAGCCTCGCTCCCTATTACATGGGACTTAAACATAACTGGCGAAATTTGGATGTCTATTATGCAATTTTGAAGTCCATTCAAGTCTAGACAGAATGTCCCGTGCGTGACCCGTCCAAACATTTGAATACCTACCCAGTCGGATAAGTATTTAAATACTCTTTGGCAAAATTCCGCAAAAAAAAAAAATCATGTGACTATTTTTTTCATAAACACCGTAGTCATGTGTTTTGCCGGTTACGTTGGAAATACCTTTCGAAAATCCGTGCGCAGACCGTGAGTGGATCCGTGACGGTAAGGTCATCTAAATCTATACAAAAAAATAAAATTTAAGTGTCTGTTTGTAATGTCAAAATCGGCTTTTTAAGAAATTTTAATGCTCATGAAAGTAAGAAAGAAAAAAATAAAATACGTTTATTTGCGGTAAACATGACGCAAAAAAGAACATAAAAAACAATGATAAAGAAAAAAAACAACAAGAAATGGTTGACATGCGTCACATCCACGCAAAACGGCTATCGCTCAGCATTATGCTGCGACCTTATGCAAGACAAGTACATACGGTAGTACTTAAAACACTTTTACTTTTTTCTGTCTGTCTGCCTGTTTGTTCCGGCTAATCTCCGAAACGGCTGGACCGATTTTGACGGGACTTTCACTGGTAGATAGCTGATGTTATAAGGAGTACTAACTACTAAGTAACTAAGGATACTTTTATTTTAGGAAAATAATTAGGGTTCCGCACTAAAAAAACACATGAAATCCAAATTTCATGTCATTATTGTTTTCCGACATCCACGCGAAAGAAGTCACAGGCACAGCTAGTATTATAATAATAATCATTAGCTCAGTCGGTAGTACCCATTGTAATAAATAATGATCCTAATGACTACGTGCCTTCTGCTGTTATTGTTGGTCTGATCAGAATTGCAAAAATACTGACTTATGAACCTATTGCACGTCACGTTTGCATACGTGCTATTTGCATTTATGGAGTGGCTTTATTGATTTAATACGTCACGTCACACACAGATCATGCATGTGGACTTTCAAGTATTTATTAATATTGTTATGTACTTCGTGGTATTCCTAGGGTTTGGCCCTTCGGGGTGGGATACGCAAACAAACGAGTCCTATCTATTTTTCTGTGACTGTGGCCTGACTGCTTGAGACATAACATAGAGCGACATTATTCCTTCCATTTAGGCCAATAGCATCAACGATAAACTTCAGATGTCCGTAATTGCACAACTGAAGATATGCGTGTAATTTAACGGTGCGAAGCCTGAAGAGTTGCCAAACTTAAGTGTTAGTGGGTAGGGCACACTACTTGCAAAACATATAGCCGATGGGACAGAAAAGTTCTGGAGTGGCGACCGCTTACCAGAAGACGTATCGTTGGAAGGCTTCCCACAAGGTGGACCGATGACCTTGTGAAGGCCGCAGGAATCTGCTGGATGGTTCGGGAAGCACACAACTGGTCAATCAATAAATCAAATCAAAAGTAATTTATTCAAATTAGGCTGAATTAGCACTTTTCGAACGTCAACATTATTACGAAAGACGGTTCCCCAAAAGGCCCGCCCTTCACTGGTCGAATTGGAGGAGCTTGGGGGATAGCTATGTCTAGCAGTGGATGTCTTTCGGCTGAAATGATGATGATGAAGAATTGCAATACCCCTTCTTGGCAGTCCACGCCCTTGATAGTGTTAATTTACAGACGTGTTATTAATTTTATTGATCAACCACCCGTTTCCAAAAATCCTCGCTAAAGAAATGATCATTGAGTTTTACGAGCGAAACCTTAACCTGATTATGCAATACAGATTATAATTAAGCCCAAAGCTATCAAAGTAAGGTGGTAATTTAAATAATGATTGTAACATGACTTTACAAGTAACTGCCACATCTTTGGTATCATGTAAATCTTGGGTTGAGCAAATGTGGAGCATTAACTCATTTTTTTTATTGCTGTATGGGCCTGCTTTTTACCTCCATTACGCCTGGTGGACAGCGATGGATGAGGTCTATGATGGAACGAGCGTGCCCAAAAGATGCCTGTTCACTCTTACTTTGAAGGCAGACGGGTCAAATGTGGAAGGGAATACAGACGCTGGCAGAGTTCCCGTTTTCTTTTCTAAAATCATCATCATCCTCCTACCCGCGTCCTGTTAATTAGGGTCGATGCGACACGTGTTTTTCTTCCATCCCCTCCTGTCAGCCATCTTTTCTTTGACTTCCTCTCCCTGTCCATCCATCATCATTTATATTCATCACCCTTAGTTTCAGGCGTTTAATCCCTCCTCATCTCATGCCCATACCAAGACAAACGATTTTCTTTACCTAAATGTATAATAATAATTATAAAAAAAAAAAAAAAAAAAAAAAAAAAAAAAAAAAATTAATAAAAAAAAAAAAAAAATAATAAAAAAAAAAAAAAATAATTAAAATAAATAATTATATTTATGTTCTGTAATTTGTATGGTGTACAATAAAGAGTATTCTATTCTATTCTATTCTATAATTAAGTACAGAAACTAAAATACATTAGGTTTTTATTGTAAAGAAGCATCATTTAACTATGTGTTGCGACACTATCGTCAGCATCTACGCCAGTTTTTCTTGAAATCCTTGTCTATTTAAATCACTGCAGAATTGCAGATTCCCTGATTCGTTATTTATCAATTCAAGTAAGTAGGTAGTCTCTTCTTTATCTTCCAAAAGCACATCAAGCTACTATAATCTATCAAATATCTTTAATAGATTTTCAACTATATCGCTAAAGCATTAAGGTTCAAGGTTGATTGGGAAAATTTGACAGTTTCGGGTAGCTTGACCTGCTGGCGTCTGTACGATAGAACTTTTTACCGAAGATAATGATATATTTACTACATTTGGTCAACCTTTCAGTGATATTGATGAATTCTGACAAACAAGACTTATCAATTTACTTCACTCACTGATTTATCTCTGAACCGACGATGCAATATTTCTGACAGGCAGGTCGTTTACCTTTCCAAACAGATGAGTTTTCGGATACCTATTAACTTTATCTTTGAATTCCGACTATAAAGTTAAGCATGTCGTTGACCATTTATAGCTAAGACGGTATAAAAAAAAGTTCGCGTCAAGTTTTATGGCGATTCTGAAGTGCGCTACTTGCTGCGCAGTACCTCACCCCTCACCCCCGTTGAACGTGAATTTGTTAGGGTCAGTTCACACCGAGACTCAAAATATACTCTCAACGCGAACTCTCACAATGCAATGTGTACCTTTTCGTGTAGAAAATAAAGTATATTTTGAGTCACTCTTTTAAAGTATGCGCGCAGCGTCGCGTCGCGTCGCGTCTCGGTGTGAACCGACCCTTTCTGCGCAGCGACTCGCCTCATGTTCCGAGCCGCCATAAAGCTTGAATCGGGCTATAAGAAACTTGAGATAGGTACGCAGATTGGTCCTGTAGGTTAGTATAGAATAGGTCTATCTCGTCCACATTTATTATGCATGGCCGAAGTATGGAAATCTCTGCCAGCGGGCAGCGACTGAGTTCCTTTCCATGTACCTATAACCCGTCAGCCTTCAAAGCAAGAGTGAAAAAGCATCTGAGCAAGCTCGTTCCATCGTAGACTTCATCCATCGCATTCCACCAGAGATCAAGAGTAGACCCATTTCGGAGCTATTAAAAAAAAACATTTCCGTTATTGTCTCAGAGCTGTTAGGAAGTCTCCACAACGTTTCAAAACATTGAAATGTGACACACTTTCTAACAACAATAGTTTAATTTTATTATACCTAATGCATTCAGTCAGCGAATGATAAAATGCAACAGTTTCAGTTATCTATTTATTTTATAAAATCCATTCTACCCGTTATCATGAACTAAATACATATACTTATATACTTATAAAGTCACACGCTATTTTGAAGACAGCTAAACAAACTTTGGTAAACACGATATTCATCATAGATATAAGTTTTATATTTCTAGCTTCTGCCCGCGACTTCGTCCGCGTAAAATTTCTTGATCCCCCGACCCACCCCGTCGCATCTCATCGCCTGCCTGCACTATTAGTTCCTTTAAGAGTTCTTTCTTACTTTTTTTCTTTTTGCTCGGATCCTAACGAATCCTAGCATGATGTTAGCCTTCCTCAAGAATTTGGTTATCAAATGCAAACATAATTTTTTCACATCCGACGGGTAGTTCCAGAGATAAGCGTGTTCAAACAAACAAATTCTTCAGCTTTATAATTAGTAGGTATATAAATAGATGGTACTTATTCATAATGTTACGTGATAATCACATGCAAAGAGCTGGTTGGACAGTGGTATTGGGTTTTCCATTAGGAACTTCCCAGTAGCAGCCGGAGTCTGCGTCTGAGACTGGTGCGGTTGATGGCAATAGGCTCGCACCCCTATTACCCTAAAGGGGGGTGCACATACTTCGGGTTCACCTCCGCCTTTTTTTTTTTTTTTTTTTTTGTGGATGGGAAATCATCAAATGACCCCTCCCGCTCTGGGTGGAGCGGAAGGGAGTGTCAGACTTTTACTGACTAAAACCCACCCGTGTTCCGTCCTTAGCCCTTTCTGTTCCAGGGCAGCGGTTAACCTTTCGGAAAATCC
This sequence comes from Apamea crenata, assembly GCA_949629185.1. Lineage (NCBI taxonomy): Eukaryota > Metazoa > Arthropoda > Insecta > Lepidoptera > Noctuidae > Apamea > Apamea crenata. Next base: position 6,628,315 of record OX451375.1, read on the forward strand.
CGCCGCCCCGGCAGGCTTCGGCCCTATGGGGCCCCGTCCTCTGCTGACATTTTCTCTTTGAGGCGCGCGTGGAACACAACGCGCCGTCCGGCACGGGCCTGGTCCTGATCGGACGGTGAGCTACCCATTACTCACCGCCCGCAGGCCCGCGCCTACGGTGGCCGGGAGTCGTCACGCGGCTCCCGACGCCCGGAGCGTCTCCCGCGGCGGCTGAGGCGTGAGGTGTTCTCCCTCAGCCTCCCCGCCACCTCCTTCGCTAGCATGACTGCTTCGCAGAAGGAGGTGACTGCCTCCCATTCTCTCTCGCCCCGGACCATGGCTTGCACCAGGGCCGGGCGCGAGAGGTCGCCGCCGTTGCCGATCGCCTCTACGAGGACACGGCGGGGCTCCGCCCAAGCAGGGCAGACCTCCACCGTGTGCTCCACCGTGTCCTCTGGGCGATCCTGGCAGTGGTGACACCCGGGCGTCTCCTCCCGCCTGATGATGTGCAGGAACCTCCCGAAACATCCGTGTCCGGAGAGGACCTGCGTCAGGCGGTACGTGAGAACGCCGTGACGCCTCTCTAGCCACTCCTCAAAGAGGGGTCTTATCGCCACTATCGTGGCGTGCCCTGCGCTGGGTTGCGATAGTCGCGCCTTCCATTCCGCCATGAGATCGCGCCGGAGGTCCGTCCGCTCCGCAGCGATTTGCCGCGGGTGCAGAGTTTCCCCCCGGCATAGTGCCTCCGCGCGCCAGTCATGCAGGCGCGCGAGGACTATTGCCTCCAGATCCCATGGCGGCAGTCCGGCAAGGAGGCTTGCCGCCTCGCGCGAGATCGTGCGGTAGCCCCGGATTAGCCTTGTGGCTACCACCTTCTGGGGCGCGTTCAGGTAGTGTGCGGCTCGAAGCCGCAGTGAACGCGCCCACACCGGGGCCCCATATAGGGCCATGGACCGCACGATCCCCGCGTAAAGCCTCCGGCAGGAGGCGTTTGGCCCCCTCAGGTTGGGCAGGAGCCGCTTTAAGGCGGCCCCGGCCCGTTCCAGTTTGGGGGCCAAACGTCGAAAATGTTCGACGAAGTTCCACCGGCTGTCGAGGACGAGACCCAGGTATCTCATCGTTGCCTCGACGCCGATGTGAACCCCTCCTACCATCAGTTGGGATCCCGAAGGTGGCCCGTACCGGGGCCCATGAAAGGACATGGCCTCGGACTTGTGCAATGCCACCTCGAGACCCAACCGCCGGATCCTATCCACGACTATCGCAGCCCCGCGTGTCATCGCGTCGGCCGCCGCCTGATACGACCTCCCCTGCGCCAGGACCAGCGTGTCGTCAGCGTAGCAAACTACGCTGACGCCATCAGGGAGGTCTGCCCGCAGCACCCAGTCGTAACCGATGTCCCACAGGAGCGGCCCCAGAACCGATCCCTGTGGGACACCGCACGACATCTCTCGCCGGTTCCAGTTCCCGTCGCGACCGGGGTAGATGACGGCTCTGTCCGTCAAATACGCCCCGACTACTCGACGGAGGTAGGTCGGCACCCGGTGATACCGGAGTGCCTCCCCAATGCAACTCCAGGGCAGGGTGTTAAACGCGTTGGCGATGTCGAGTGACACCGCCACGACGACCCCGCCCCGGGACACCGCATCCCCCGTCGTGAGGGCTCTAACGCGCATGATGGCGTCCACCGTCGAGCGCCCCTTGCGGAAGCCGAACTGGCTATCCGCAAGATCCGGCCCCGTCCCCACCAGGTGCCCGACGAGGCGGCCCGCAATCACTCTCTCGAAGAGCTTGCCAACCTCGTCGAGCAGCACAATGGGCCGGTATGCGGACGGAGAGTCCGCAGGGCGCCCTGGCTTCTGAATGAGGACCAGCTTCCCCGTCTTCCAACGCTGTGGAAACTGGCCTCTCTCCATGCATGCGCTTAAGAGCGCCTCCAGTCGAGGCCCGAGAGCCGTCGAGGCCAGGACCCAGGCTTTACCCGGCAAGCCGTCGGGTCCTGGGGCGGTATTTTTGGCCTTCAGCCTGATTACCGCCGCTCCCAGCTCTACCCCGGTCACTTCAGGGGTGTCGTCGTCGTCGTCCGTGTGGTCCGCTTCGGACACCGCTATTGGCGGAGCCATAGGCGGGGGAGTATGCTCCCCCCGTGAAGGGAACAGAGCGCTCACCACCTCCTCCACCAGCTGAGGGCGGAGACTCTGCGTCAGCGGGGGGGCCCAGGTGCGGAGTTTATTCCGCACCATTTTGTAAGGGCGCCCCCATGGATCTCTGTTCAGAGTCTCCAGCATCTCCTCGCGGGCCATATCCTTGGCCCGCTGGACTGCCTCTCGGAGGGCGGTCTTCGCCGCTCTGTACCCCTCGTACAGCTCCGCCTCCGTGGCTTCCGCATCCGGAGGGCGGATGCGGCGCCTGCGGTGCCTGGTATACCGGTGTCGCGCGTCGACGCACGCCTTGCGTAACGCCGCGATCTCCTGCGACCACCAGTACACCTGACGTCGGGCGCGTCCTGGCCGGACTCGGGGCATTGCCACGTCACAGATCTCGGACATGGCCTCCCGGAACCACTCCGCCTCATCGTCAATATCAGCAGGCCTGTCCGGTGAATACACCCAGGCCTGCACGATCGAGGCTTCCAGGAGAAGCTCCCGGTCCAGCTGCTTCAGCGCCCACCGCGGACCACTCGGGGCCTGTTGGACCAGCGCGCTAGAGGTCTGGGTGGAGACATCAAACCGGATATACCGGTGATCGGAGTAGGTCTCCACCTCCTCCATGACGCGCCAGTCAATGACCTGCTGCGTCAGAGCGGGGCTGGCGAACGAGATATCCACTACCGACTCGCCCCGCATCCGCACACACGTAGGAACAGAACCCCGGTTTAGGACGACCAGGCCTGTTTCCAGAGCCCAGTCCTCCACCATCCTGCCCCGCACGTCCGTGCACCGGGAACCCCAGGCCAAGTTCTTGGCGTTGAAGTCCCCGAGCACTAGCACGGAGAAGGGATGGTTCCTGGCGACGACGACACTCAACTCTGTTAAAGAGTTCTGGAACTCGGCGAGAGTTCGGCTCGGAGAGAAGTAGACTCCCACTACTACAATCTCTCCGAACCGTGCTGCTACGCACCCCTGTCCCTTCGTGACACATTCGAGGGACGGGGTGCCGGCGGCAACCGACGAAATTATGGCCACTGAGCCGCTAAGGTCCTCCACCCAGTCATCCCTGGGCGGGACAAAGTACGGCTCAGCGACCACGGCGATGTTAATCGACCACTGCGCCATGCTCTGGAGCAACAAGTCCTGAGCGCAGGCGCAGTGGTTGATGTTCGCCTGAAGGAGGCGTAAAGGAGCCATTACTCCTCCATTTCAGCCCCCTCCCGGGCCTCTTGAGGAGGCCCTTCAGCAGCGGCGGCGGTGGCGGCGGCGGCGGCGGTGGCGGCGGCGGCGGCGGTGGCGGCGGCGGCAGCAGTGGCGGCGACGGTGGTGGTGGTGGCGACGGCGGCGGAGGGCCTGCCTTTCCTCCTGGCTTCGGTGGGTGGGGCGCAGGACTTGCTCCCCGCCCGGTGATCGGCCGGCTTGCCAGCAGCCGCACATACGACGCAGTGCGGCGTGGCGTTGCACGAGCCGGCCTTATGTCCGGGCTTACCGCAGCGGAAGCACAGAGTGCTGCGGTCCTCCGAGGTGCACATGGCGCTCGCGTGGTACCCCACGAGGCACCGATAGCACCTCAGAGGTCTGGGCTCCAGCAGCTTGACCTGCGCTGACACCCAGCCCACCAGGAGCCTTCCGCCCTCCACAATTTGTCTCGCCGCCGTCACGGGACAGCTTACCGTAATGGTTCGCATGCCCGTGAAGTCGGGACGTATGGTGCCCGCCTTCACCTGGTCGGCCAGACACCCGCCCGTCCCGACGACGGCGGCTACCACCTCCTTCTCCGTAACAGAGTCATCCAGGCCCATAATGCGCATATCTACGCACTTGACGGGCCTGGAGACTCGAGCCTCGTCCGCGTTGAGGGACGCCCTTAGCTTCTCAGCTAGGGCGTCAGCGGTGGGGCCACTCGTCGCACCGGGGATCTCCAGCATGCGGGCACCAGTAGCGGTCACCCTAAGCCGGAGGCCTCCGGTGATCCCCAGCTCCTGGAGGTTCACCGTCGCTTTTGCCTTTGTTAGCACGTCACTGTAGGTCACTCCCCCCTTGACCGCGTCCGGCTGTAGTGTTATGACTACAGCCGCGGTCTTAGGGGAGCGAAGCCTAGCCGCAACGGCTCGCTCCTTGCGGCGCTGCCTTTGCGCCTTTTTCCTCGCCGCCTTGGCCGCCTTCTTTCTCTCCCCGACCACTTGCCATTCTGCGTTGGTCGTGGGAGGTCCTTCTGGGAGAGGCGAAGGCTCTGGGGCCCTCGCCTTCCCAGCCGCTTTGCCCTTCTTATGGGCCGGCGCCGGTTTTGCCGGTGCCGAGGCTCCGCCAGCCGACGCCGGTTTCGCCAGTGTCGGTTTCGCCGGCGCCGGTTTCGCCGACGCCGGTTTCGCCGGCACCGGTTTCGCCGGTGCCGGGGCTCCTCCTGCCGACGCCGGTTTGGCCGGCGCCTGGGCCCGGCCAGACGGCCCTGGCTTAGGGGCGGCAGCGGTCGCGTACGAGGTCGCCTTCGGCCCCGGAACCGTCCTACCCGCCAAGGGAGGGCGCAGGACTATACCCTCCAGGACGTCGAAACGCGCCTGGAAGGTCGCCAGCTCCTGCCGAACCAGGTTCAAGACCTGGTTCTCCACCGGCACGGGCCGGCTTGACGGTTCCGCCTGCTCTTTGTCAGGGACTTTCAGGCTGGCCAGGTCTGCACGGAGCCTCCGGTTCTCCTCTTGGAGAAGCTCCGTGGCAGCCGTCAGGCGAGCCACGTCCGCCCGCAGTTCGGCTACTTCGCCGGCCGAAGGACCGGCGTAGTTGGCCGCCTCCGCTGCCGCCATAATGGAGGCCATTGCCGCGTCCATGGCCTTGTTTTTGGAATCCTGGCGCTTCTTCAAGGCCACGACCCGGATTGCGGCCTCCACGACCGCCGCAAAGCTCTTCTTGCGGTCCGCCTCGGGGCCGCCAACCTCAACCGCCTCGTCGCTTGAGGGCTCCGAAGCCGTCCCCCCCTCCTTTGCGGGCTCCTCCGCTCGCTCTGCCGCCTCCCGAGCAGTGAGCCCCCTCCCTTTGCCTCTCTCCCGGGCTCGTCCCCGCCTACCGGTGGAGATTTTTCTGGCCGAGGCCAGCTCCCAGTCAGAGGACGACCCCTGGCCGTCCAGTGACCTTGGCCGCTTGCTTCGTCCCTTTCTTTTTGCAGCGGCCGTCTCCTTGGCACGGCAGAGGCTCCCTGAGCCTACCGTGCTCGCTCTTCCAGATGCAGCGTCGGACTCCGACCCCGCATCACTCCTCACCTCCTTCGTTGTGGTTTTTTTAGGTTTTAAGTATTCCATAGTAGTTCCCACGAGTAAAAACTTTGTGTACTTGCTCAAATTAACGTGGTTCGCACTAGCGACTAAATCAAGCTACCCATTAGCCAAGCTTCTTACCTCCCTCACGGTGCGCCGCCGCTTGGAGGTTTGGGGAATTTTTTATAGAGGTTAATCTTCCTCGCGGTCCGGGCGGTTAAGCCAAGACCCTCGACCCCCGTCAAATGTCAGAGACATGACCTTGACAGTCTTCGGGGCTACGAGATTAACGGTGGCAGGAGGGGGGGGTTACCCCTCCTGCCTGCCCGGCGGCAGGGTAAGTGCACACCGGGCCCGCTCTTACTCCACAACAGTTGCCGCTCTGCTCCTCATAGCGACGTGTGTGGAGCGCTCCTCTTGGCAGAACATTAGCATGCGGGCAGCGAGATCTCATTGGGAAATAATCCCAACAAGAAATCGCTGCCCGCACCCCGGGATGCACCGGCCCGAACACTGGTCTTCCCCCCGGTTCACCTCCGCCTTCCTTCGGGGAAACAAGGCCTCATGTTATGAGATCACATGACTAACTGACGACTTACGTTGGTATCACCATGCTCGCTTTCAATTTTGTGACTGCTAAAATCTCCATTTACTTATTTTTCTGACCGTAGAGCAGGATAAAATTAGGGAATTTCCTATTTTTACGTCCGTTCATGATTATTTGCTAACAACTATTTTCCTTATAAACGTAACACTGATATTATTATGTATAATCAACATGTTATGTTCCTATTATGTTTCAAGGATGTATCCAACCGGTCAAATCTGTAAAAATCTCACCGTAAAGACTTAGGTGAAGTGAACTTCTTCGTCGTATCGATAAGTCCCTGGGCTTTTATTAACTTTTTTATATAAGTTTCGACCAGATTTTGACCAGTTCGACAGCGTCAGCGTTGGTCTCGCAAAAGTCTTCCATAGTGCTAACACCTGCACTATGGAAGACTGTGCACAGAGAGCACGACAAGAGGTGAGGCATCGTTTGTGATGTGGCTCCACAGTCGCACTGTTGCTCATTGGAGTACCCCCACCTGACTAAGTTGTACCTGCAGTGACCCACCTGGCTTCTGAGCCGGTTAAGAGATTGCCAGGTTGGCTATGGTAGTTGGTGGCCCGCTGGGAGCTTTTATACTGGATCAACATACTCAGCTGGATGGGGCTGTGAGCTGTCATTCCACCCTAGGCTAAGACACTATTGACAGCTTACTTCACCTAAGTTTTTACGGTGAGATTTTGCAGAATAAACCCTCTGGTACACACGGCTACACATCAAGCTATGCAAAACCAGTATTGGCTGACCGTTCATTGTGAGAAAATATCATACAAAGTGAGGCCAAGACAAACTGGTTTTGTATAGCTTGACGTGACTTGTGTAGCCGTGTGTACCTAGTTGTACGCTAAAAATATTATCTAGAAGAGTTTGCAGACTCCACTGTAGTGTTATGTAATCTGATGTTAACAAGATAAGATTGCTGGTGACACCAATTGAACTCAGTTGTATTATACTTCGCCACAGAATATACCTACTTCACTTATAATCAGAATCAGAACACGGCAACACCAATTAGGCTCCGAACAGACATGCGAGACGCGACGCTACTCTAGTAAAACAGTTTCTATGAAATCTGCGATCTGTGTTCTGTTGCGATTCTGGTAGAAAAATTTCAAGAAAGATTTAAAAAGAGAGATTTAGAAAGGCTCCCCGCAGACAGGCGCAACGCAACGGTGTGATGCGTCACACCGTTGCGTTACGCCTGTCTGCGGGGAGCCTTTATAAAACCAGACCCTGTCTGGCTGTGTATGTGTAGCACCATAAAAAAAAACATGATCTTATATCTCGACTGTGTAGGTTGTGGTAGAAGACTATTATTAAGTCCAGTGCATTTTTATTACTCACATCAGTGAAGGAAATACATCGTGTGGAAACCTGCGGGGTAGTTGCGTAACACACTAACAGTAGCAATGTCTTTCAGTTTGACAGTTCAACAACATTCACTAAGTACTCTATTTACGTTGTTGAGCAGACACATTTTTCGAACGATATGAAGCAATGTATTAGCAATATCCTTCAAAATTATTCAGATCGTGATTGAAGGTGTGTTACGCAATTAGAGTGCAGGACTTGTAAGTTAATATTCTGAAATCGTAAACCCGTCTTGATCAAAGCTCGTGCCTTCTCTGTATGAAAAGAGCACATTGCCCCGCAATGGGACTATAATAAGGATGGTATTATTTCTTTATGTAAATCTTTGACAAATGAAATGTCATACATTGAGAATACAGCATTCTGAGTCTTAAATAGAGATTAAAGTATGGCAATAGGAATGATTCTTCGCTGGAGGACCAGCCCCGAATCATTTTTGTAAATTATAATGTTCAACAAATTCTTAATTACATACGTAAATGCAAGCTGTGAGCACTGAACTGAGACGGATGTCAGGATCTTAATACTGCAATAATAATGACACACGCAACAAACGTGTTATTTACGTTCATCGTAAAACAAGTTTTCCTCTACGTAAACGAATAAAGACTGGTGTGAAAATCACTCGACCGTGCGTTATTATAGTACTAACTATTCACAGAAGTTCTATAATTAATTTCGTTTCTCATACGGCCCTTAGTTTCGCAGTTTTAAGGACCTTTTTTTTTTTTGCAAATCATCAAATGACCTCTCCCGCTCTGGGCTGAGCGGAAGGTCGTGTCAGACTTCTACTGACTAAAACCCACCCGTGTTCCTTCAGTTGCCTGTGCCAGGGGCCACGGTATCTCTTTCGAACAACCCACGGCCCTGGCAGGCATCGGCCCTAGCGGACCCCGTCAGTTCATGCTGACATCTCTTTGAGGCGCGCGTGGAACAGTTTTAAAGTCCTTAGCTGGCTTACGGTGCATAGTCTGCGGAGTATGAGGAGAGAGAGGCCATCCATCATTATCATCGGTCTAGCCTTTACCCAATTGCTGGGGTCGACTTCCAATCTAACCCGATGCAGCTGAATAGCAGTATTTTACTTGGAGCGACTGCCTATCAGATCTGTACTAGTAACTAGTTACCAAGGGATAAGTTTAATAATATAATTACCGTGTTACCCACACGATATCCCTTAGTAACTGGTTGTCAGACTTTCGGGCATCTGGTTACTCGTAACGTAACGACTATCAAATATCTATAAATGACAGACAGGACCAACGACTTGTGTATCAAAAAATCAGCATGTTGCAGTCCACTGCACGTAAGCCTCTCCCCCAAAGTTGCCAGAACACCTGGATCTCCAATTTTATCAGCACAAAATCGAGAATTAAAGACATTTTATGACTTGAAAGCTCTTTAGATCGCCTATCGCAGTCCGCTGTAATAATAAAAGTCGAAAATAAATTACAACAATTTCCAGAGCAACTTTTTGAGGATAGCGAGAAACATTCTGAATTTGACCTTTTATTCGAAAAAAATACCTTGTAATGAGTGTTGTTTTTTTGTGTCTGTTCTGGTAGGCCAGGTGTCGAAAAAATCAAAAGTTTTTGGCAACGATGACCAAGAAAGTTGGCCGTGCAAAGTGATCACATCTGATACTGTCACATGCGTTATGTGACTGTGATCCATGTTTCAAGTCACGTACACCAATATACTATGGCCGTTAAAAGAATAATATATTTTTCTAATAATTATATTTTTTACTAATTTTCCTGTCGTAATAGGTAACTAGCAGAAAATGATAAGTTGTAATTAATAAAGCTGTTATTGGTAAAGTAATTACAAAAATAAAAATAGTAATAGTGTGCCAATTAATTTCACTCATAGAAAACAACACAGTCTATGAACAAAAGAGTAAACTAATAATTATATTTTTTACTAATTTTCCTGTCGTAATAACTAGCAGAAAATGATAACCTGCTACGGAAATTACACAATACTTACTATTAGCCCAGCAGGCCAGCACCCTAATTGCGTAACACACGATCACAATCTGAATCATTTTGAAAGATATTGCTAATCCATTCCTGCATCATAATATGTTCGAAAAATTTGTCTGCTCAACAACGTAAATAACGCAGAACTGTTTAAATGAAACCCATTACGTAGTGTGTTACGCAATTCCCCCACAGGTTCGCACGGGAGCGTTTTTTTCGCTCATTTGGTGTATTCCCAGTCGCCCCCACAAGAATTGCCACCAGGTGGCAATCGGGAATGAAATTCCCAGTAGTTTGAAGTTATTGCCCCCACTTCAAATCGCTGTACACTGCGGCGTGGTCATCAGTCACAGTCACAGATAATCAAATTACATATTTTAAATAATCATGTTTTAACAATAAAATTATCTTTAAGTAAGTACCTACAAGTTCACATTGGAAAAGTCTGACCGCCAATACCCTCATCGCGGCCGTAAGACGGTCAACGATGAAGCTGCTTTCAGACTATATAGCAAAGAAGGACTTGGTATTCATTTTAATAGTAAACCAATAATATACAGTACAGTACAGTGTGAACGTGTCCATAACAATGTATGGTGCGCGATATTGTTGTACTATGAGCTATATGTATACTATATCCTATTATATTATAGCGTAGTCTGAAAGCAGCTTAAGGGGGGTTGGCGATCCACGCCGCAGAGTACAGCGATTTGAAGTGGGGGCAATAACTTCCCAGTCGCCACGCGGTGGCATCTGAGAATTTCATTCCCGATTGCCACCTGATGGCAATCCATGTGGGGGCGACTGGGAATATACCAAGTCTGTCAACCAGTCCAAGGGGTATTGTGTTAGCTAGTAACTGGGTTGTGGAGGTCAGATTGGCAGTTGCTCTGTGTGAAATGCTGGTATTCAGCTGTTGTTGGGAAAAGGCTAGGCAGATGATGGTGCTGAATTGCTTATTAATTAGATTTTTGCCGAGAACCTATAAGTTTATCCTTAAAATAATAGGAGTTAGGCGTTTAGTTTTGCAAACGCTCATCACCACGTATTTCCCAGGTCGTAGGTGACGGAAAACAAGGTTATTTATACACAGACGTAATTAATACTTACCTGTTGGAAAAAGATTACGTCATACAAAATTATTCTGGAGAACCGTTTATCCTCATTTGAGTAGAATTTTAGGAACCCGTTTGTCGTCACGTCTTGTGTGTATTTTGTCAGATCAAGTTTTCACCGTTATCCACAACGGTTAAGCCACAAAACTTTATTATTTAAAAAATATATATATATGCTTATATGTCTGGTGTTCTGTGAATAAAAGTATGCAAGGGAGTCCACACACAGTCGCGGGTTGAATTATCTGTGCATTTCCAGTCTTTTCTTACCAGTCGAGGTGACCACCTCGACTCGAGTTAACGAGCTGTCATATGATGGGATATGACAGCTCGTTAACTACACATACCACTCAACCAACAACAAGTGTGGAGTACTAAAATTATTATTATAAACCGCTAATGTCCCACTGCTGGGCAGATTCCTCCCTACTCTCCTTCCACCTCTCTCTGTCCAGAGCTGCCAAGGAGCAATCTTTATGAAAGGGAGTCCAGCTCATCCCGCCAGTACTAGTAATGAAAATAAACAACAACAAACAAACAAGGGATATTTATTTATTTATCCATTTATTTCAGGCATCAAGGCCCATATAAAACACATACAATACAATATTAATATAACTTAAAAAAACTATTAAAAAAATCCAAATGTAATGTTTTAATGTAATTAAAATCGGTCCCTTATGAGATTGCCTCCTACCACTGGCTTGTGAGCCGCGGATGCAAGTAATTTTTTAGTATACATACAAGTGACGAATGAAAACAACTCAAGGACTTTTAAAACTTCGTTTTTCTTTTCGAACTACTATTAGTGTTAATTGATGTGATACCGCCCCTACCACGAGTGTATCATAATCAATCAATATGTTGAAATGAGCACGGCGAACAAACTAATGTGCTAGTTATCCTTGATGAAGTTCTACTAACATATCGACTTGATGAAAGATATTACTATGGAAAGTGCTTCCTTTGGCTAGGCTATACATACTGCATAGAAGCGCAATACCTGACAAACGTGTAGTACGCGCAACAGATCTTGATACTTGAATTTAAAATCGTGTTGGTATGTCATGGCCAATGTAGAACACCCGATTCGGGTTCGAATTTAATCATAACGGTGTTATGTAGTAATACTTGTGTGTATACGTTGAAGATTGTTGTTTAATACTCATGTTCTCTCCGCTTTTTCGTTGATTTATCTCTTTGATGCATGTTTTTATTTATCTGTAAATTCGTTCTTAAAAGAAGCCTTATCATAATAATTGCTTTTATTTATACCTATCCACATATCAATAATTTCTTTGAGTGCAATATAATATTCTTATCAATGAAGTTATTCCAGCGAGTAGTAAGTAGGTACCGGTATTTTAACATTTAGAAACACCTCGAGTAGTAGACACCTGACGTACCTACTATCTGATGTAGATTAAGGTCATGTCGTCAGGGTCATTGCAATGTATTATTTTACGACAGCAAAGAGTAAGAGGGTTTTCGTCTATTTTTTACCGTATTTCCGCAAAAACAATCGTACCTTTAGCTTTTACCAAAATCTTGAATCACTAATACTCAGATGGAGAAAGCTTTGTTTTAGTAAATTGACAAAAAATATTTTCTCTGGCGGAACTAGAATTATGGATTCGTTGTTATATAATTTTCTCAATACAAACTTTCAGCTAAATAGACCGATAGAAGCCCAAACGTGTTGCAGTTATTAGATAATGTTGTAGATTTGGTAAAATTTAAATGCTACACTAGTTCAAGGATCAATTTTACACACACGGCTTGACCGATCGTTATGTACGTAATATGCACGTATTTACTCTACAATTAATGGTCTATCCGTGATTATTTGCGCAATTTATATACTGACGCGGGGTGACGCGAGCTCTAAGGCTATATTAAAATGTCAATAACTACACAGTTACTACAAAAATGGCCTTATAAATATTTATTTGTTGGTGCCTTAACTTGTTATATCATGTTAGTTTTAGTTTTTCTGACGTTTTATGTCCTTTCTTAAGCCTTCATCATCATCATCGACAGCCTTGTTTCACCCACTGCTGAGTAAAGTATAGCTCCTCTTTTGTTCCATGCTTCCCTGGTCTGTGCGAGTCTCATTCTCCCTCCCATATTTTATGACAATAATATTATTTATAATATTTTCATTCGTTTGATACTTAGTATATTTTCTCCTTAGAGCAGCATTTTCACCTCAAGGAAAACGTCATATTATTGGGACTGTCATCGCTGTAGCGCTTCGGGTATGTTCGCGGAGGCCTGCACAGATGGTTTCCATGCCATCGTGCGAAAGCGCCAGCATGGTAGTGACAACAGCTGCATTCTGAAAATGATCGCTACCAGCACCCGGATTCACTATGACCACGCAATGATTCTTTACTTCGAAACTACGTCAATTACTTAGCTAATAACGCCAATTTCGCGTTCATTTCCCGCGGTTTCGTTTATTATGTCAAAGAGAACACGCGGCTGTCCCTTTCGGGGGCACTGGATGGCGACAGTCATAGGTAAAATTTGAGAAAACTAACAATACCTATATAACTACCTAAGCACTACTGTTACTAAAATCAAAATACTAAAAAACTATACGTACTAACTACTATGACCTTAGTCAGAAATAAAGTTTAATTTAAATACATTGGTAATATTACTGTGGTTTGCCTTGAGGTGTTATCAATTTACGGCTTGATCACGAACGAAATTAAATTTCAATTGAACTTGCCCGACATTTGATCGTCATTTAGCTGGCTAGTGTCGCTTTTGTCTTGTTGTTTGCATAAATTAATTAAGTACTTTCTTATAATTGTGAACAGCTGTATAGATACTTCAACTGTTATTTGTTTTGAATGGGTTTTCCGATTTTTATCAAAATATCTTGCAGCGGTACTTGAAACTCATTCGTAGATCAGATAAGTACTGAAGTACTCGATAATATATTGATAATAATCAATCTACTCGTACGCATAGTGCGTAAATGTAAATTCATATAAAAAAATGTTTAGCGTTTCTCTTTTTTATTCGATTTCTTCATACATTATTTCTTGTTGCTGTAAGATATTGGATAATTATCGCAAATTAGCAGTATCCAATATCTAGGGTATTATGTTATTTTTGCAAATATTCAAAATTCCAAATAGTACTTAATAAGTACGCAAAACTTGCTACGTTTAACTCGTAATCGCAAGTAACTGTTCTACGTACTAAAATAGCGGATCTATTTAAAGATCGCACGGTATTGCATAGGCGGTGACTGATTGCTAGTCTGTGACCCATACAATACATAATATCCTGGTTCTCCACTTTGACCACTGACGAACTGTGTCAGCTTCGACTCTTATAAACATACATTGATCCAACTACTAGCTTTTTATTAAGCAGATCTCAATAGAAATCAGCAATGGATCCTTATTTTATGTTGTTGTACGTCTTATCAAATTACTTGGTGATCCAGCAGGGTAATTGCGTAAGACACTATCAGTAATTCAGTAGCAATGGCTTAAACAACATTAGTTGCGTTATTTACGTTGTTGAGCAGATTCATTTTTCGAACATATTATGAAGCAATGGGTTAGCAATATCCTTCAAAATGACTCCGAATAAGATTGATAGTGTGTTAAGCAATTAGGGTGCAGTAGTGGCCACATTAATCACGACATCAGTGACGTTTTATGGTCTTGAAGGGTCACTTTAGACACTCTAGCAACTTGATCATGGTGGATCGGGAGCACCGCATTCATCCTGAAATCAACCCTGAAGTTTTTCTTTAACCTTTACTGCATTCAAATCAAAATCAAATCAAATCAAATCATTTATTCGCATAGAATGTAGGTATTTAACAAAAAGTTGGTAAAAAAAATATATATATTGGCCCGTGTACATTCTGCCTGAGTATTGGCATGCAAAATTTAACAAATTAAGTTTCAAATTTATATACTAAGGAACACCAAATAGATAGGAACACTAACAAAATAATTAATATAATAAATTCAGAATTAAATTTTAAACTTCAATACATTATTATGGAAAACTAATAAAATAATTAATATAATAATTTCAAATTAAAATGTCAATAATAGCTACTTAATGTCAATTATAATTAATGTCAATAATACTTCATGTCAATAACACAGTGTTCATGGTGTAACTGCAATGTCACAGTAGAGGGTCATTCAAAAAATCATTTATTGTATAGTAACATTTCTGAGTCAAATATGCCTTGAGTTTGTTTTTAAATTGTTGAAGGGTGTCATTTTTTATGTTATCCGGTAGTTTATTAAATATAATTGGACCCATGCAAAGAACACTTTTTCTAAGTAGTGCAGTTTTATAGCTGCTGACAAATAAAAGATTTTTGTATTGACTTCTAACGGGACCTTTCTTGGTGTCTGAGACCTTAGCAAATAGCTTTATGTTGCTTTTAACAAAAATTGCCATTTCTAAAATATACAATGACGGAAACGTAAGAATTTTTAACGACTTGAAGTAGGGTTCACAGCTATCTCTTGGTTTTATACCGCACATGGCTCTTAAGCAGCGTTTTTGGGCTTTAAATATGGTATCTCTTAAAGTACAATTACCCCAGAAAATTATTCCGAACCTCAAGACCGATGCGACTAAGCCATGGTATGCAACTAAAGCCGTCTTAATGTCAACTTTTTTTTTCAAATTAAATAGGACATACGCAGCAGTACTCAATTTTTTACAGACCTCTTCTGCTTGTGGTTTCCATGTTAATTGATCGTCTATAAGGATTCCTAGAAATTTCGCGACCTTCGTTTTTTGAATCGTCTGTCCGTTATAGTTTACGTTAACGTTTGGTGGAATTGTACGTTGGTGAAAATGCATTATATTCGTCTTTACTAAATTTATAACCAAATTATTTTTATCAAGCCAATCAATTATATTTCTAAGACTATTGTTGATGTCCTCTTCATAATCACTAATATCATTACATTTTATAAGCGCTGTGCTGTCATCGGCAAATAGAACCATAGGATGTCGAATTTGTTGAGGCAAATCATTTATATACAGCAAAAATATTGGAGGACCTAATACACTACCCTGTGGTACACCAAATTTGACTATTTTACTCTCAGATTGATATTTCTGTTCAAATTTTGACTTAAGACAAATTCTGGATATCTCGGTATACTGTGTGCGGTTACTAAGGTAAGATTTTAGGAGGTTTAACACATTACCCCTTATACCGTATTTATTAAGTTTGCTTATTAAAATATCATGATTGACACAATCAAAAGCCCTAGTCATGTCTGTAAAAATAGCACAGATAGGGTTCTTTCTATCAACGTTAATCATAACTTCGTGTAATAAGTCATACAGTGCTGTATTAATACCTTTATTCTTTCTGAAACCTGCTTGTTCACTACATAGGATGTCATATTTTGTCAAAAATTTGTTAATTAATTCATAGATAACCTTTTCTATAACTTTGGAAAACACAGGAATCAATGCTATCGGCCTATAGTTAGCTATATCCTCTTTGCAATTCTTTTTATGTAGCGGTTTAACTATGACAGTTGCAACAGTGACAGTGATTTGATTTGATTTGATTTGACAGTTCATCCACGCTCATTACTTTATTGCCGTTGTTGAGCAGACGAATTTTTCAAACCTATGAAGCAATGGATTAGGAATTTCCCTAAAAACTTTCCTGCCAATTGCAAAAACCGTAGAAGAAAATTGAATTTCGCGGGCTACCCTGGCGCTTCCCCCTAGAAGAACAATGGAAAAAGTACTAGCAGATTTTTGACGAAGCGTATTAGCGCTGTCAGAAAATGTACTAGCTCTGTAATAGGATAAACTCACAAAGCCACTTTCTCTCACCTAGTGCAAGGCAAATATAACACCCAATTGACATCAATACAAGGTTGTTCAGTGCTTATGTATCATGCCTTGTTGTTGATTATACTTGGTGACGTTGTGTGCGGCGATTACACGTTGCTAAAACTAAGCTAAAATTTCCTTCATTTGACTTCTACAACTTGCACGTGGTGATAAAGCGCTGATTAGGGCTTTAATTAGACTGTTGTGTTGTTCAACTTATCGCAGTCATCCGATAAGCTAAGGCTTCTTTTCTACCAGTCTTCCGTAGCTGAAATGCGATGGTTCTCTATAGGTACTTTGATACCTGGTGGTTCAGCAAACGTTATTACGTTTTGGACAGTTTTGGGACTAAGTGACTTACTGTCTGCTGCTCAGAATAACAGATACTGCTGTCAGACTTGTTTTGGTGACCGTTCTTAGTTTATTAAGAACAGTAGATGATGTTTTAATGTTACTTTTGTCCATATTCTGTTGACAGGATCTGTTTCCAAAGACTTCGCCATTTTTCTTGGCTTTGTGTATCGAATTAGGTAGTTAAATACTAGCTAGGATACTAAACAGCAAAACATAAAAAATTAAAAACAAAACAAAACAACCATATCACACAAACAAAACAACACATCCAAAATTATTAGAATGTAGGGTCCGTAGTTTTCCAAAATTGTGTTGCTCACGTGAGTTCAAGTTCAAAAAGATCAAATTGTTATCAATTTCAAGTATTCTTCCTGTGTGAGGCTATCTGTATTCGATTTGCTTATCAGATCATTAGTGAATGCATGTTTATTACTTTTCCCCGATTGATCTATATTGAGCAGAAGTTCAAGTTTAGGTATGAGGAAAATTTGATTTGTTTATTTGCCTTTGGTATTTCCCCCAGAACTGAACTTTACTAATGGGGTGACGGAAATGAAATCCTGATCGCGTCTTGATCGAATATTAATTTCATTTAATTATACATAATGATGTTGTTGGTTATCAGCGTGCATTTCATGCGAAACGCATTCGCATGGAATGCACGCTGATAACCAACAACATTTCTTAACATTATAGGCATTTTAGACAAAACACGATACAATGCTAATATAAATCAAGGACCTTAATGGTATAAATAATTGTCTACCTAAGTAGATGAGTACACGCCCACAAACCACAACATTACACTCCGATATTATTCATTTATATTTACTGGTAAAGCCGTAACAGTGAGTTTCCGCTTATTTACCCATAATCCCTTTAAGGAAATACGAGACGATCTCTACCTACCCGAAATGGAAGTAATGTAGCGTTAGGTTTAGATATAACTTTTTGGTCCTTGCGTCCTGGATTTTACCAGGACCTACCTTGAAATATTTACCTATGGTTAAAGAAATTTATTTCTCAATAAGAAATTACAAAGATTTCACTTACTTGAGAACATTTTTAGAACTTAAATATAGTATACTAGCTGACCCGGCAAACGTTGTTTTGCCATATATGTATAAATTATTTCTAGCTGCCCGGCGCTACTTCGTTCGCGTGGTGTCCTACCCCCTACCCTACTCCTACCCTACTCCTAGACTACTCCTACCCTACTCCTACACTACTCCTACCCTACTCCTACCCTACTCCTACACTACTCCTACCCTACTCCTACACTACTCCTATTCACTTAAGGGTTTGAAAAAAAAAAAAAATGGATAGTAGCCGATTCTCAGACTTACTGAATATGCACAAAAAATTTCATCAAAATCGGTCAAGCCGTTTCGGAGGAGTATGGCAACGAAAACTGTGACACGAGAATTTTATATATTAGATGAACTTTGACACACAAACCAAGCAGCTATTGTTTTTTTTTAAACAAAATCATTTACGCAACAACATTTCACCTCGCACACAAATAACGTTAACGAATACCAAACTTAAAACTTTTCAATCTGCCCGCAAAAGAAATAATTACCGTGGTCGCAAATATTCATAGTAATAGGGAATGCGAACCCGGTGCCGCAACAAAGCAATGCAACAGTAGGGCAAGTGTGTTTGATCATTTAGAAAGTGATTTATTAATTTAGTTTTGAAAATCGAGTTCGCATTCTTTACCCCTTTAGGTTGTTTATTATATTGTTGTACTCCCGCAAAAATAATTGTTCTCTCGCCATTGACTGTTCGCACTCGCAGTAGCAAAATATGTTCATTTAATTATATATATAATATTATAATATCTACCTAACTGATCAGGATCCCTGATCAGTTTTTGGCACCATGTTGTAACAAACGATGCCGAATAACTTCTTTAGGAGAACTCCAATGTAATTGCCAAAATTGACAAATCGGAACTCCTATGATTTACTTCGGTGTGTATATTTCACAAATCCCCCATAATCTACCGTGTCCGGCTCCGGTTTCCCAATGCCTGTAATCGAAGTTGAATAACATTAAGTAGAACAGCAGCAAAACGTCACATTGTCACAGTAATTTGCGATCAGCCATGAGGTCAATGGCGATACGTAATTATGATTTCAACAGCGAATAATGACCTAAAATTAAGTAATCGATAAGAATTGACAGACGAGTTGTTTTTTTCTCTATATTGATTGTTATGTAAATTATCTCACAAATTACATTTTATCAAGAAGAACAAGTAAAGTGACAGATACAATATCAAATTAGGATGTAGCCTTGTTCGCACGACGAAATATCAAGATACACATTTCCAGTATAAGCTGACTTCTCATTGTACGAAAAGTATATACAATGCGAGGTCAGCTAAAACTGGAAATGTATAGATGTGGCGTCAGATAGTCAATTCTACACATTGTTTTTCTGCAAACAAAACTATTTAATGTATTTAAATTTTAAATACTTTGACTGGCTTTTCAATTTTGAATAATTGTTACTGACAGCCTTGTCAAATATGTCGTCAAAGTATAAATACAGTAACTAAATCTACTAGCTTATCAAAACATTTATTGCAATTCCAAAAAGTATTTTATTTACTTTTCTCATTTACTATTACTGCATTATTGAATCATTTACTTATCTATGTAGATATGGACAGCATAAACATGATTGTGTACATGCGGTCTTTAAAAACAAGTTTCTTTGGTTTTATTTCGTAAATCGATATAATTTATTAAGTAGTGATACATCTTTGATGATTTGGCAAGCAATGATAAAATTCAGCACTTTAAATATACTATTCATATAAACAAAAAATATTTTTCAAGTATCAAAACTAAGTCATCAGTTTTTCGTACTTAGTACGAGGTCCTCGAGTCCTTGAGCTTCTGCCCTCGACCGACCTCGTCGCATTGCATCGCCCGTCCGCGCTATTACTTCGTTTTCGCTTAGCGTTCTTCCTGACTTTTTTTTTGTTTCTGCTCGGCTCTTAAGCATCCTAGCGTCATCTAAACACCACTAACTAAATAGCCTGTTATGTAGACTTTTCAGACATGAGTATCGAATATCGATATCTCAACACGATAAAACATATTTATCAACTCACACTTCAAGTAACATCACTACCTGCGGGCTTACTAAAAAAAAAAAAAAAGTCATGAAATCTTTTATTTTTTATATTTTCGTGTTTATAATTATATCGATATCCATCACGTCTGCGGAGTTTGGCTAGTTAATTTAATTTGACCCTGTATAGATCAAAATGTTTTTGCACTAAACTGTCAATTTATTAGAAAGGAGTAAGGGTACTTAGGTACCTACTAGGAACATAAAGACAGCCATGCCACATTAACTTAATTGATTCGTTAATTAATTTATCAACTAAGATTAATTGGCTGATTCTTTCCACAACTCTGAACAAAAGGTGCTCTTCATAATCTGACACGCTGATTACAAGATTATGGTCACAATTACGTAAGTGAGTAATTACTTTCACTTTTAATTACCTACCTACTGATATAACAGACGTATCTATCGAGTAATGGAGTAGGAAACTGGGAAGCCACCGTTCCCATTTGTTGGCTCTATCAATTTAAGGCTCCCGCAGACAGGCGCGACGCGACTCCGGTAGAAAAAAATCCGTAAAGTTTCCATAGAAATTGTTCTACAAGAGCCGCGGCGCGCCTGTCTGCGGGAGCGTTTACACGATTTTATTGTGCTTCACAATCGGTTTGAGTGGCCATTGTTCTAGCACCCGGCTGTTTATTTTATAATGTGACTGTACTGTCAAGTTTTGAAGGCAAACAGGCATTAATATCGGCTATTTATGAGTCTCCTTCAACAAGAACAGCGGGGTAATTGCGTAACGTACTATCAGTAGCAAAGGCTTACATTCAACATTCATTGCGTTGTTTACGTGGTTGAGCAGACAAATTTTTCGAACATTTGAACCAATGGATTAGCCATATCCTTCAAAATTATTCACATTGTGATTGATAGTGTGCGCAATTAGGGTGCTGATCCTTTGCAGCTTGAAACAGGAGAGCAATGGAGGTGGACCTTCACAAGCCTTTAATAGCTTTATTATGCATAAGGCAAGGCAAGACTTCCGTGATTAATGCCTGCTGCTAACTCAGCACCACCACACTGGCCTACAAACACTCGATTTTTTTGATGTTTAAGCACATTAGTCGCCCGCAGCTCGAATAAACACGTTGCCTCGAACGTGATTTAATTTTGTGCAACATTGACTTTAGCCCACTTACCAATTTCTGCTGACGTAAAATCATATCATGTGTGTTTACTGTTTACCTACGTTATAAAGTGCAAGAACCTATTTTACGCAAACTAAATAATTACTTACCTATATAAGACTTTTTGTTATTTTGATCTTTAAGGTAAATAGTATTTAAGTAAACTAGGTATAAAATAACGAATTAATATTTTTTTTTATATCAAGACTTCCCTATAGTATGCTCATGCCGCCTGTGATACAGGTTTATCCTAGTACAGGCATCTAACATTATTATACCTTTGTAAGTTATTTCTAAGACTTTATGTAAATATTTTACCAATTTAATACTGAATTAAATATTATTATTATTATAATAATAATTTACGAGTAGACTTTTCAGTACTACATAAGGGGTTATTTTTTTAAATATTTATAAAGGCTGTACGAGTAATTTTTCAGCATTATAAACCTCTTACGTTCCTTAATGCTATCGACGAGAGTTGCTGTGTATTAAAAAGAAACATATGCCTTCTGAAACATGTGACATAAAAACAAAGACTACAATATGTATAGGGACACATAAAAATTATAAATGTCACGATGACTTTGTGGGTAAAACCAAGCAGATAATAAATATAGGTAATAGGATAATTATTATAGGTACCTAGTAGAGAGAGGTGCTTGTAGCTAAGTAATAACAGCCGCACGGGTCGATTGGTTAGGTTAAGCTTCGCTTATCGCGGTTGGTCCCTGGATGGGTGTCCATCTTTACATATCAAGACCTCTCCGTGTCTCGGAAAGCACGTTAGGCCGTTGGTCCCAGCTGTCATTCGTGGATCTTTGACAGTGGTTACGGGTCGTCAGAAGCCCGAAAGTCTGATAACCAGTCTTACCAAGTGGTACGAGTATCGTGTTACCCAGTAACTGGGTTGTGGAGGTCAGATTGGAAGTCGCTCCATGTAAAATACCGACCCCAACATAGTTGGGAAAAGGCTAGGCAGTATAATAATGTATAGGTAACTAGTAAAGAAACACAAAAACGAAAACCGTACTAAGAGACCTAGTACCTAGCACTCATTAACTGGTTGAATGCCGTAATTACAGAAACAATTAAAAAGCCATTGTGTCTGGCGTGGATCCACGTTCAAATACGAAGGGTAAATATAAATTGACCACCGAGACAACCATAAAATGACGTTGGAAGACTATTGAACTAACCAAATTACCTTAGCTTTCGTAGGCAAAAGATATGACGACTACTTATTTGTTTTTATGTTATTTATGAACGAAAACATCCATCAGACAGAATAAATGGCTGTTTCCTAAGCCAACTCTGCGACTCAAAGGCCATATCAATTTGAAAAGAAGGTAGGTACGCACAGACCGCCGGATATGAAACTAATATCGTTTATTTCAGGCGTTTATTCACAAATAGCCAATTATAATTTATAGACGCGTCTAGTTGCCTTGAGAATTGCGAACGTTGAACTGACGTTGATGAATTACTGGATTATAGAGGACAATCCATACTAATGTTATACAGAGTTGATATGACAGAGGGGCATTAAATTACACTACGTATACTATACGTGTTTAGTATTAATTCGATACGGTATAAAAATAAAAAGCGCCAAAAATGAGAAAATATTTTTTTCAAACAAACTAAATAGCTTACAAATCAGAATAAAACGTAACCACCCTTTGTAAATAAATTTGACTGAGCTTAGATACCTAGGTAACAAAGTGGCAACGTCTTTATCGTTGTAAGGTGCATGAGCTATGCTTAGACATAATCAACTTTTAGGGAAGATACGAGTACATCGTGTTCAAACGGTGCAAAAACTTAAAAAATCATTTGCGACTAAACTACTGCTCCTATTTAATTGATTTTTGGTACAGAGCTTGAAAACGGTACCTGGCAGTTTAAAGGAAAGCCCCTCTGTCGTATCAACTTTGTATAAATACGAAGGTCGATCTGTTTACCTGTATATCCTTTTCACGCCTTACAGCCTGAACGGTGGAGTAATTGCGCAACACACCATCAGTAGCAATGTCTTTCATTCTGACAGTTCAACAACATTCATTGCGTTATTTGCTTTGTTGAGCAGACAAATTTTTCGAACTTATAAAGCAGTGGATTAGCAATATCCTTCAAAAGGATTCAGATTGAGATTGATAATGTCTTAGGCAAATAGGGTGCGGATTTCGATGAGATATGGCACACAGGTAGACAGGTAGCCCTGTGCGATATACGATACTTTTTATTCCGGTAGTATGTTCTCGTGCGATAGGTAATTCCACGCAGGCGAAGCCACGGGCAACTAAAGTTTTAGTTAGACTATCAGTTGCGTTGAAGGCGACGTGCATTCGGCCAGACAAGTGATAAAATATTTAACCTTTGTGGTCTTGTGGGAGTGAGTAAGATTGACACTACTAGTACATAGGTACTCGTATAAGATGAAAGACGTACTGAATCAAGAGGTAGGTAGTGTTAACGCTGTACGCGTTAACTGTACCGGAACCTACTACGTGGGACATAATTTACGAAAATAAGAAGCAATATAGAATTTTCTCAAACATGCTTGGAAATTCTAGCATTATTTGACAACTTTTTTCGAGATAAATCTAAAATGCTGTAAGCATAGCTATTCACAACCATCAGACAGGCTATCGTATCAAAAATTACACATTTCGATAACCTGCTTTGCCTTGCTTCCCGACAGCTAACAGCTGTCGGAAGAATAGAGGTGGTCTATTTAGATTTAAAGTTTTAAACTGACAAAATTTTCGGTTTGTAAACAGCGTTTAGAGAGCACAAAACCAGGATTGATGTTCGATTCGGTACGGAACCGTATCGAATAGTTGTGAGCATCAGCTCGAAATGTTAGTATGAAAAGCCATAATGTCGTGTTTACACGGAGGAACACGGAGGACAAATTAAATAGGAGCAGTAATTTACTATTTCGCTATTTATTTTAAGAGGGCGTCATCACTTTTATGCGCCCATCACAATAACTGTGGTTGCATGAAAACAATCGCTGCATGTCCAATTTTAAAAACTATACCGTATACCGCAAACCGTTTTTCGACAGATGGAACTTGTAATTGCAGCAACTCACAATACATTGATTGATACACGTACGGTATTATAATGTCTGTAAGAAGCCATGACTAAGATCTGATATTATTACTCATTTTAAAGTTAACTTTTTCGTTATCTGGAATTTTTATGTTCGAAGACAGTTGTCAAAAAACGGTTAACCTAATGGACAGGGTACAATTCCAAATTTTTGAGCTTGAGTGATCAAATGCAACCAGATTTATTTTTATACCAGCCTGAATGATGTAAGGTTTCCTTTTGGAGACATCCTTTACAGTAGCTAGTTCGACGGCTAGCTGAAGTGTTTTGGCGTTACATAAAAGATAAATGAGGTCTACGATAACTTGATGGATTAAAACATGTTGGTATTACTTACTCTCGAGCATGCGAGTTAAACATATAATTTCCTTATACTTGAGTCGATAGAAACGTGTTGCTAAGGCAAAACTAAGGCGGCACGTGTGTTTCAATGCAATCATGTAAATAATACACCCACCTACTTCTCAAGTTACTATAATAGAAATCGTAATACTACTGCGACTACTGCGGTTTTTGGTCCGTCACTTCAACTATAGTAGTGTCCGACCGAAAGTTCGGTTTCGGTTTCGGCCTAGTTTCGGCCAAAAATCAAGTTTCAAGAACTTAATTTGAAAAACTAACAAAAATATGATTAATATTTTTTATATTATATTATTTAATATATCTATAATATAAAAATGAATCGCTGAATGTGTTGCTAAGCGCAAATCTCGAGAACAGCTAAACCGATTTCGCTAATTCTTTTATTAGAGTATTCCTTGAAGTACGAGGATGGTTCTTACGCAAAGAAAAATTTTTTTAAATTGCCTGAAAAAGTCTAAAAACAACACTTTTCTATACTCCCATACAAACGAATACAAATTTTGTTTCGGGGTGGGTCGGGGGTACAAGAAATTTCACGCGGACGAAGTCGCGGGCAGAAGCTAGTATAATATATAATTTTTTATATTATATTATTTAATATATATTATATTATTTAATATAATATAAAAAAATGATTACAACAAAAATAATATAAGTACTGTTTCCATTTCATGTCCTAATTAATGCAGAATAATGGGTAAAATGCACCAAATTTCAGTATTTTAAGGAATTTTATACTTAACCACGTGAGTTTCGGTTTCGCTTTCGGCCGAAACTGAAGCCACGACCGAATATTCGGTTTCGGTTTCGGCCGGAAAACCAGTTTCGGTCGGACTCTAAACTATAGCATCTCTTAGAGTAGCAATGTGTTTCATTATTACAGTTCAACAACATTCATTGCGTTATTTACGTTGTTGAAACGACAAATTTTTCGAAAATATGAAGCAATGGATTAGTAATATACTTCATAATTATTTAGATTGGTAGTGTGTTACGCTATAAGGGTGCAGGTGCCAATATTTTACGCAATGGGTTGGAAAAAATTCCAAATTATTGTTGTCAGTGTGCGTGATTTCGTTGTTACTAGGACAAAAGTAAACTGGGTCTAGCTATTCTTAGACATTTCAATGTCAATGAGGTTTAAGAATATGTACGCTGCATTGGCTTGGTGACTAGCAGTCTGTTCGATACGATTTGACAAAATACTTTCTTAAAAAATATATTTACTATTTATTTTATTGTATTTAATTCAGACACAGTGATCCATATTGATGGTAGTATAATTAAAAATTATGTTAGTAACCAAAGATTAAAATACATGCCACAATAATACTATTATAACATAACATCTAGGTTGTATTCTCCGAAGGGTTAGTCAGAGGCACCTAAATTACCCTAGGCTGATAAAATATTCGTTTTTTCTAATTATGTGAAATATCACAGTTATGAACGGCTTTCCCGTGTATAGTACAACCACGTTTCGCCAGTTATGTTTAAGTCCCATGTAAAAGGGGGCGAGCCTGTTGCCATCAGTCAACATACTTTCTTAAGAAAATGCCTAAGGAGTCGCCTACAATAGTTAATTTAATATTATAATCATCCTAACTGCAGCGTAATACACTATACATCTCAATCTGAATAATTTTGAAGGATATTGCTAATCCATTGCTTCATATAATTTGCTGCTTAAAATAAAATATTTTCGAAAAATTTGTCTTTTCAACAACGTAAATAACGCAATGAATGTTGTTGAACTGTCAAAATTAAACCCATTGCTACTGATAGTGTGTTACGCAACTACCCCGCTGAAACCAAATAGCTTCCATCTTCATTTTTAGTAAAATAAAGATGAAGTTTCTTATGTGCATGTTCAAAAAAGACAAATGGCGTCCGTTGTTTTCCTATAGGCTTAATAAATTCATGAATGCTAATCTCGGGTTGTTTTTGAAGCATGAAGCAAAAACTCAATATATTCAAATAAATACCTACATTACGCCCGCCTGCAGAAGAAAAACTATCCACTACCTGCGCTCATTCTTCAAAATATTCCATCGTTTATTTTTGAACTCGAATTTATTTTTACAGTTCAGAGTTGTGTAATGTGCAAAGAATATTAGTACTAGAATAAAACAAATAACAATACCAAACCGTGATGCAACTGATAGTGTTGTATCCACCTACCTCCTACAAATACTTGAGATCTCGTGTCTGATAAGTATGAACTAAGTACTAGTTTCTGTCCGCGCTATTACTGCGATTTCGCTTCGAGTTCTTTCTGACATTTTGCTCGGTTCCTCAGGTTCCTAGTGTGATGTTTTAGAGGTATGAGGAACAGTGTGTAAAGTTCACTCATCCTCCATAGAAAAGGGAGGATCCTCCGACCAGACGGGTGTTGTGTCTGGCGGGCAATTGCCTAACGATTGATGTTGGGAAATTGTATCTATGCTAATTGCGTGGTAAACTCTGCTTGCGAGATGCAGGATTTGCGTGACGTCAGTATGACGCGTTGTTCGTATGTGGCGTTGTAGATATCGCTACAATGTAAAACAGCCCATAGCCTTCCTCAAGAATTAGGCTATAATATTATGCAAAGGGAATTTCACAAACCCGACTGGTAATTCCAGAGATTAGCACGTTGAAACCAACAAACTCAGCTTTTATATTAATATAGATATAGATTAATATTGAACTAATATTAAATAAATAACTTTCGATGTTATGTCGTAAAAACTGTTCGAAACAGTCACTAGTCATCTACAAATACTTGAAAATACAGTAGAGATCACGTGTCTGATAAGTACCTAATAACTATATTTGCTTTATTCTAGTCGTGAGGAAACTGGTCGGTCATCGTGGCAGCTAGTCTCTAGCTGCGTGATGTTATCGTGACTATTCGTTTCTAACAAGTACACGTGTGTTTTATTTGTTGTCAACCTGCGCCCTAATTGCGTTACACACTATCAGATTCAATCTGAAGGATATTGCTAATCCATTGCTTCATATATTCGAAAAAATTGTCTGCTCAACAACGTAAGTGACGCAATGAATGTTGTTGAACTGTCAAAATGACAGCCGTTGCTACTGATAGTGTGTTACGCAGTTACCCCGTAGTTGTAGAGGCTTTTGCGTTCCCTATGTAGGTACACATGGCTACTTGGCTACACATCAAGCTATACATTTCCAGTTTTAGCTGACCTCGCATTGTTTAGATTTTTCGTACAATGAGAAGTCAGCTTATACTGGTTGTGTATAGCTTGATGTGTAGCCGTGCGTACTCAGTTTTAACTCCCGCTCCGGATTTAGGCTGTATGGAGAGTGTGTCAATTAAATTGACAAAAAGATTCGTGCTTAAGAAACCACGCCATGTCCAAGTCATTAAATATTATGGACTAAATACTTATTGAATCCAGAACAATAATGCAATTATTGTGTTACAGTCCGCCATCGATTATTTATAAAGGAGGTCACGTACCAACTCAAGGACGATTTCAGCCATATTTCGATACGCAGCGACGGTATTCTTTTGGTCGGGATCAGAATCATAATTGTATCGATTAAAAACAAAACACGTAGCACTTTCCAGAAATGAAATGGGCCCATTTTCTGTATATTTTTACATTTTCATTTGCTCGATATTCTGCATCTACAGGGTGTAAAAAGACACATCACATAGCTGTCAAGTAAACATCCTGTACACTGGCTGGGAAACGAAACTTATTTTTGGTCTGAAAATAGTGCTGTTTGCGGTAGTGGGCAATGTAACAGACGCAAAACAATGTACATGCATCGGTAAAGGGGTCGTGGGGGTATTCAAAGTTGTGTTATCGTTAGTAAAAGTTGGAATTGGAATGACCTTCAATATCTCAGTAACCAGAAAGTTCCCAGGTATATATGGTTCAGTAAAAAAAAAAAAATACAATGACGGGAAGTACAAGTCTTAGGTTCTTTAAATGTATTTTACACCCGTTATGTATGTGCTTACTTATTTTAAGTCCAGTGTGTGTTGTGCATTATGAACGCTCAGACAGTATAAATAATGTAAATATAAATCACCTTCACATTAAAAACTGTACATAGTATCGTCTTCTTACGTGTGACATATAGGCCTGTAATTTATTTAAGTGCGGTTTGATAATATTGCTTTATCAAAGGTCTAAGAGCAACCAGGCGCAGCCACAAGCAAGCACCAAGTAATTTTGAATTTCGTATCCTCCTCCGACCTCATTGGGGATGTTCGTCAGTAAAGTCAGGTGCCTAGTACTCGCAACCGGCATGCGTGTATGACCAGCCGCGCGGGGTAATTGCGTAACATATAAAATGGCTTTCATTTGACAGTGTTAGGGTTAAAGGAGGACACCAAAGGAAAGGTTGTTCTAAGGATTACAATATCATTAATATTAATTTTTATTATTAGAATGAGAAAGACGGGAGTGTTGAAGTAGGATCGATTTAGTTTTGCTATACTCCAACAGACATTTCAACAACATTCATTGCGTTATTTACGTTGCTGAGCAGACAAATTTTTCGAACATTTATGAAGCAATGGAGTAGCAATATCCTTCAAAATTATTAAGATTATGATTGACAGTGTGTTACGTAACTAGGGTGCTGATGTATGAACGAAAACAAAGCAAAAGTAGTATGTAAGGAACGTAACAAGTGGAATTCTGTAGTTTCTGCCTCCCATGGAAAAAAGGCGTGAGGTTATGTATGCAATTATGCATGTATGATGACGTCAATATGCATGTATGATGACGTCAAATAAGCATGTATGATGACGTCAAAAATGTTACTTAATTCACGTGTTTTAATAATAGGTAATCTAATCCAATCCACGTTTTTTATAGTCCTTCGTCTAATCATTATGCTAAATACATTCTTATCGATTTTATCTCTACGTGACATAGCCCACGAGATACGAAAACTGCTATGATCGCTCCATTGAATACTTATATCGTGATTAAAAAAAACATCGAATAATCGAACCTAGGATTCGGTGATAAGGGATAATTGGTCGTAAACAGATAAGCGTAGAGTAGTGAATCGGTTTGAGAGCTTTTGCGTCAGTTGTGCCCATGTGTTGCTAGATGGTGCACGCGTAAGATGTTTAGTCATTAAGTAATTCATTAAGTTAGGAGACTTGTGATACGGTTTGGAAGTCGTGGTCGACCTTGCGTGGTGAGTTGTTTGTAACAAAATTGTGAACGACTTTTTAAAACTTTTCCTAGTGAAACTCAAAATTAACAATATTTTAAAATTAGGTCAGCTTTTTCATAGGGTCTATCAAAAACCGGCTGGAATAGTGGTGGCTCAGTAGTAATGGCACCGACTTACGAGTTGTACTTAGGTCGTGGGTTCGAACCCAGGATAAAATAGAATAGAATATATTTATTTCCAGCCAGGCGCTTTACTTTGTATAATCTGTTAAAAATCTTGAACAGTAATATTGACAGCCCTGAGTTATTATCAAAATTTTATTTCAATGTTCCAAACAAAACATTTCTATTTTTAAAATATGTAAACAACACGATTTGGATCTCTTTACAACCAGTGTGACCTCAGCTAGAAGGTGCTTAAGCCTCAATTTTTTTATAGTTATTGTATTTTTTCTTATTTTTTTCTCTCACTTTTCATTTGCGAACACAAGTGGTTATTTTAATAGTTTTAACTATTAAATATAGTATTGTATAGTAGATAATAATGTTACTGCTTGTATATTCACAACACAAGATACGTTAGGTATAAGTCTACACGCGAAGACTTGTAAATGGCTTTCTGTCAAATATTGTTTCCTTTTTTTTTTGTTTGTTTTTTATAGTTGTAAGTCTTCCATGCTGTAATAAATAAGCAATTTCATCGCCACTGCTCTCAAAACGGTAACGAAAAACACCATGAAGCCTGTGTCTCAGCAGTGGGAATATTATAGGTTGATTATGCTATCAAAGGCACCAATAGAAAATATAAAATCAATCTACCAAGTCTAGGTGTTGCAAAAATATCTACAAGACAAAGGGTAAATGGATTAATTACAGTGTAATTTATCACGTGTCCTGCAGAGAATCTTATCTCCATATAATCGCAATAATTACACTTAGGTACTGAACTATAGTCTAATTGGCTTTATAATAACTGGTCCTTTAGACCAACAACCATTCCTAGGTCCTAGGTCACACAAAGTTTTTTTTATGCATTTGATTGAAAAAATTGGTCCAGGCGTTCCGGAGATTAACCGGAACAAACAGACAGAGACAACATTTTTCAAATTTTTTTTTAAAGCACTACTTTCATATACTTATCCTTTTGCTTATGCGTACTTTCATATGCATTTTAGCAGTCACTTCAATTTTATTTGTATGTATGTATGGACGTATCTATTATTTATTTGTATGTCGTGTATAGTTGCAGAATGTAGTACTATTAATTAATATTTTTTCTCTTCTTTCCAGATATCAACTAAGCACAAAAATCGGCCAAAATGTGTCCCATCTGGCCGTTGCACCTGATCATCCTGTACATCCTGGCATTATGTCCACTATGGGTGATCTGCCAGGCGGCACCGACGATGATCGCGACCTTCAGTCAGAACGTGACCGTCGTCAACATGAATGAGTATGAATACGTCGATATCACTGTTGTAGGTAGGTTGGATTTGCTATCATCTTAAGCGCTTATTACACTACCCAATCTGTATGGTCCCTATCTCCTAGGTAGGGTAGTGTAATAACAGAAGGCCAATTCCTGTACCTAATTGAAAACATTCAAAACCTAATCGCAATCTCATCTCAGCGACAATCAATGTCAAAAGCTTGTCAAAAATCAGAGGTATTTTTAACAGATTGAGACTGAGATCAGACTGAACGTTCCTAAAATTACAAAAATTGCCCCTCACATAGCTAGGTCGATCGAGTGTTCCCGACTGCACTTGCCCACCCTATCAATAGGGCTCTACCGATTAGGTAGTGTAGTGAGCCTTTTAATAGGTCATAGGACCACGGTGTTCCCTTAGCCCACGTTCGGACGGCCGTATAAATATCGCGGCGAGATTTTATCGCGCACGCGATTTTCGACTCACGGTATTGAGCCGAGTATTGATAATCCAATAGAGCCAAAGAGAATAGACATTGAATAGAGCGCATCCCAGTGCGACAAAAATACACACTGTTGGATTTTCAACTCTCGACACTAAGCAGAGCATTGAAAATCCAGTGCGCGAAAATAAATCGCTGCGGGAAAAACGCGCACCTGCGTACCTGGGCTGAATGTACAGTCCACTAAAAGAGATAAGTAGTCAGAGTCGTCAGGTATAGTTGAAGTTTAGTGAGAAACCGATGAATGTTTTCAAATGAAATTTAATTTGGTAAATGTACTGTTTGTTTTCTATTAATTAAATCAAATTTTATTCGAAAACATCCATCGGTTTCTTACTAAACTTCAAGTACATCGGACGACACTGGTTACTTATCTCCTTTGGTGACCTTACCTACTACTTCGCGATGAAATCAAAATCTTTTATGCGTACCTATTACACTATCCAATTTTAAGGAATGCTAACTAGGCAATCGGCAGATGTAATCGCTGTTAGAACAGATTGGATCCAATTTAGTGTGAATTGGAGGTCCAACCGCACTACTTCCTAAATTGTGTACGAACCTTCTTCACCAATGCGTCTGAATGCGTCGTCTGTCCGATTTAGAATCCAATTTAGTGTAGTGTAATCACTAAGCTTCCGACTTCCTAGTTAGCATTCCTTAAATTGGATAGTGTAATAAGCGCTTTAGCAGCTCGTAGCGTAACTGGTTGGCTCTAGATAATTTCATCATACTACCATATCATTGAGAAAGAACTAATGGTGCAATGCAACTCGCATGTATCGATTGCCCTTCGCTCGTTTTATAACTGGTTAGTGGCTAGGTGGCTACCACTCTAATTAACGAGCGAACCAAGGACGCGTTTAATGAGCCAAAATTAAACAAGGTGGTATTTAAAAAAAAACAATTAAGTACCTAAATAAATAAAATAAAAATGTTTATTGCAAAAGAAAACATACATGAGTTGGATATCACCTTTTAAGCAAGAAGATGCTTGTGTTAGGTGAACTCCGCTCTTCCACTTATCATGATAATAGTTATGAAGTACAAAAAAAAGAAAATACTATATTTACAGGGTCAAATTAAATTAGCTAGCGAAACTCCGTAAACGTGATGGGTGTCGATATCTAAACATGATGATTTTGCTAGCTTAATAATTTAACCCTGTACCCACTTGTATTTAACCCTGTACCTACTTGTATTTAACCCTGTAAATACCTACTTGTATTTGGCCACAACATGCAACTTTTATATGAGAGTATTAGAATAAATTTAAAGATAGATTCTCAAAAAAAAAGTACTTAAAATAGTCAAACATGAAGCCTCGTTTATCTTGTAGTCATTTGCTACCGAGCATGTGCCCTGGGGGTCTACTCCGAAGTGCAATAGTAACTTCGTAGCAGGAAACGGCCGAACATTCGGCCGATACTAATTCGGAGTAGACCCCCTGGGTTCAATCCCCAGGTCCGGCAAAGTTTTCCATCAGGGATTTCTCAGTATCAGCCTGGATGTGTATCCGGTTGATGGCAGCAATAAGCCCGACCCTTATTATACTGGACTTAGGTCCAGTTGGTTAACGTAACATACATACAGACGCCAGCAGGTCAAGCTACCCGAAACTGTCAAATTTTCCCAATCAACATTGAACCTAACGCTTTAGCGATAAAATTGAAAATCTATTAAAGAAATTTGACAGATTGTAGCAGCCTGATGTGCTGGCATCTACAAAGCAAGACCATCATTTTGTAATTTTATCTGGTTTGACGTATATGCGTGCGTCAAGTGGACGTGAAACAACCCGCCCTAAAACATAACTGGCGAAATGTGGGTGTACTATAAACCTTTGCCTTCACCTTTAGGGAACACAAGCGCTGGATTGCAAGCAGGCGACCAGTTCACGTTGAATACAACTGACAGTCACTTAGCCGCAGCAGTTTGGAACTCAACATATCAGTTGACTGACACTCATGCCCAGAACAATAAGTTCGAGGGCAGACTTCGAGTCGCCGGAAAGTTTCTTGGTAAGAAACGTTTTTTTATTAATATTAATATTTATAAGTAGGCATCTTAATTGCCGTATTGTAAGTACCTAGAGATTTCACAAACCGACGAGTTACGGCTGTTCTGCCCCCTAATTACGTACACACTTTCGATCACGAAAGATCTTGAATGAAATTACAGCAGTCTTGAGTTGTTACTCTCCTTTCTTTTACTTTCTTCACAACAGATAATATGTCTAAAAATAAATTATGGCAATAACCATAGAGTAATGACAAGTAATAAAAGTGTCAATTTTTTTGTTGCACTAAGTAATCATGCGCAAAGTTACTCCCACTACGCTAAAACCTGTCCAATTTAAGTTACGTGCCGGCCACTGTACTAATCTATTGCCTTATAATGTTTGAAATGTTCTCCTGCTCAACAACGTAAATAACGCAATAAATGTTGTTGAACTGTCAAAATGAAAGGCATTGCCATCCAAATTTGTTACGCAATTACTCCGCTGGCTTAGCGTGGCGCTTTTTACCACTGCTTAATATTGTTAATTCAATAGTTTCAAAATAGGGTGTGATTGTGGAGCTATGTCACAAACCATGGTCCAGCTCCTATCCTGCCCTCTGTGTCCCATACATACAGTCAAAGTGACCTCTGCGCTGCCTGCGAAAACGCTGTGGAAGTGGCGGTTTTTGGACAACAGCATTTAAAATACAGCCGTGCCAGCGACACCAAGAAGAAAACTCCGCTAGATATCTAATTAATATAAAGTGATTAATAATCGTCTCTTTTTATACTTGAAATTAATCTAGTTTTTATTCAGTATCTTCTTGACTTACCCAGGGCCTGAAACCCCATACAAGATGTTCAATGTCCTTTAGTATTGGACACATTGAAATAAACTCTTATATCGTAATCCAGCTTAATCGGATTTCGAGATCGTGCGGGTTAATTGTGTAACACACTGTCAGTAGCAATGGGTTTCATTTTGACAGTTCAACAACTTTCATTGCGTTATTTACGTTGCTGAGCAGACACGTTTTCCGAACATATGAAGCAATGGATTAGCAATATCCTTCAAAATGATTCAGATTGAGATTGATAGTGTGTTACGCGTTTTTGCTTTAGTTATAACTAGCTGCGCCCCGCGGTTTCAGCTGCATAAGGCTCGATCCCGTGGGAATATAAAAAGTATCCTAATGCTAATCCAGGTCATGGTTCAAATATATTCAGGCGTTTTATCGTAAAAAAGCAGCCCACAAACTTACAAAAAATGAAATCTCTTCTTATTATTAGATCATTATTGTTACCAATCAAGGCAATTAATTCGAAAAACTACACCTTGGTCTTAGCCCAAAAGGCTGAGAAACGATAATTCGGCGGTAGGTAGGTGGGTCGAAGTAGATCTTGCTTTTTGTTTTAACATCTATGAAAAAACGAATATTATATAAAAATCTAACTAATATTATAAATGCGAAAGTAAGTTTGTGTGTTACCTTTTCACGCTTGTAAACCACTGAACCGATCATCCTGAAATTTTGCATACACGTTGGCACTTGGCAGGTGTACAGAAAAAGACATAGGGTATCTTTCATCCCGAAAAAAAGTGCTGTTCCCGAGGAAAAAAACAATAACGTTATTATGACAATAGATTTCGAATCATGATTAATTAATCAAGAAGTTTCACGCGGACGAAGTCACGGGCAGAAGTTAGTCGTCCGCGTGAAATTAGTCAATAAGGAATTCAGCAAAGTCATTGTATTTACAGATCTTTTCCTCAAAATACTTCCGGACATCACTATCGTCTACTCATATTAAAAAGTCACGGTGACTTGCAACTATAAGGTTAAATTAGTATTGGACGATGATGCCTTACGTATACAGATTCAAATTAATTTAGCTAGCGGAACTCTGCGAACGTTATGGATATATCGATATTTAAACACGATATAATAAAACGATAAAAAAATTTGATGTTTTTTTTTTGGATCAACGATCTCAGGTAGTGTGTATGAGTTGAGAATATCTGTTTAATTTCGTTAATACATCGATATCCTTTACGTCTGTGAAGTTTACAGAACAAAAACAGATTTTTAAGCTGATATTTGAAGTGACTACACTAACTGCGGTCGATGACCCCACAAAAGATATTAAATTAATTTGTGTTTGTTTTTTATCATGTTTAGTTAGATATCAATTCTCACAGAGTTTGCGGAGTCGCGCTAGCTAATTTAATTTGAAACGATTAATAATAAAGTGAGCTCAGAGCCAATAAAACACTTTTTTTATCGACTTCAAGTTTCAACAAATTCAGCCAATTGTTTCAACAAGTTTAGCATGTACGATGACAGATGGTAAATAAAAACAAGGAACGTTTTTAAGGAAATAATTTAGTTTCACATATAAAGCACACAATTAATATACATTATTTCATTGATATAGTATTTATTCACATGGTCAGCAAGTGTTTTGGCAAATAATTTAATTTTTTGTTCTGGTCATGTAATGTTAATTACCGATCAATTTACTGAACAGACAGCTGTGCTGCTGGGGAGTTTGTTGCGCCTCTTCTTCTTCCCAGCGATAGCACTAGGAAGTAGAATTTTTGGGGACTGTCTTTTGTAATTTTGACGTTCAAAAAGTGCTGATTCTTAGCCTAATTTGAATAAATGATTTTTATTATTGACTTTAAATTATGTAATTTCCCAACTGGAAGTTGCATAAGCTGTAGACTTATAGCGCTCATTTCAGTATTTGTCTCTCCTTCCCCTTTTTAATCCATCCAAAGGTTGTCTTTAAAAGATCGCTCTTAGCGATAAGACCGCCCATTGTGTCACCCTTTGTCAAATTTCTATGTTTATGCCTGTAATTTATATGGTGTACATAATAAAGAGTGTTCTATTCCATTTAAACGTTTCCAGTACAGTCAACCGCACATCAATCGTAACAAAGGGGTTTGAAGATCCGTGCATACCGCCATTTTGTTTTTTTTTATTATTTTCAAAATGGCTGCCACCAAACCCCGTAAAGTGTCATGTTTCCGAGATATTAACGTTCAAAGTTGCTCACGTGTCATCCATATTTTTTTTAACTTACATCTTGTCCATACATAGAAAGTTTAAAGTCAATCAATCACCTATGCAACAAGATCACTAAGCAAGTTTATACAATATGGACTCGCTTCACGTTGAACCATTCATTCAAACTGCAGCAGTGCGATTCTGTAACCATCTCACCGTGAAAACTTAGGTGAAGTGAGCGTGGAGTGAGCTGTCTACTAATGCTAGGGATTGACACTATTGATGATAACTAAGCTCACTTCACCTAACCTTTCACGGTAAGATTTTTAAAGAGTCGATTGGCAGGTCCTACAGTGCAAGACGGCGATTTGAAATGCGTTGCAAGCTTGCAACGGGACCTCTGTTTCTATAAGCGTAATCAGCCAATATTGTCCCCATTACTGGGTTACAAGTCACAGGCCTCCTCCCTGTAAGAGGGAGTGGACTATACCCAAGCGATCCCACTGCGGGTTGGTGGATGTCATATGTGTTTGAATATTTAGTTTTAGTACATATACAATTATACGGTTTATGAAAGACTAGCTTCTGTCCGCGACTTCGTACGCATGAAATTTGTTGTTACCCTGACCCACCCTGTAGGCCCGCATTGCCTGCCCGCGCTATTTCTTCTTTTAGCTATCATTCTGAAAAAGAAGAAGAGAAGAATAAAAGTCAGAGCGTGATGTGAAATAGCATATAACCTTTCTCAAGAATTGGGCAATCTAATGCAAAAAGGATTTTTCTAGTCCGACTGGTTCCAGAGACTGGCGCGTCAAAGAAACAAACTCTTCAGCTTTATTATTAGTATAGATAGATTATTTCCTTCTAACCGAAACATTATATCTTCTTCTTATTTTGTCCCCAGGCAGAACCAATGTCATGGTGACAGCACACCGCGGTTCACAGAATCTAACGGTGGCCGGCACGCTCCCAGTTGTAGTGATCAGACCGGAGAGGGTCATAGACACTATATTTGTCAGCTCTGTGGCTACTTTTGTGAGTATTCAGCTATTTTTAGGGTTCCGTACCACAAGAGGAAAAACGGAACCGAGAAACGCGAGTAACG
Organism: Apamea crenata; assembly: GCA_949629185.1. Lineage (NCBI taxonomy): Eukaryota > Metazoa > Arthropoda > Insecta > Lepidoptera > Noctuidae > Apamea > Apamea crenata. The sequence continues at coordinate 6,665,948 of OX451375.1, forward strand.
TTATACATTTTTCAAGGGGTAGTAAAAATTTTTTTTAAAGTTATAATAACTTATCCGAATATCCTTACCTCCCTACACACACAAATAAGTCTACGAACACAGCCTGATAAGTCTGTGTACCTACCTAACATGACTGAATGCAAATTATGAGACTTTATCATAATTATGGGTAGTATTATCAGTAATATTTACTTCTATCTTCGTACCTTCGTTGGTAGGACATAAATATTACTGATAATACTCATAACATTTTAAACTTATTAGCGAATTAACCATATTAAGCTTTTATTATCTGATAATTGCGCTTGCGGCACTGTAATTAGGTATTGGTGATTTGACTATATTCAATATGCACTGAAAACTACATCAAAAGTCTGATTAGAAATCTCTAGACATTAACCCCTCTATTCATAAACTTTGCTTAAAGTTAAATAGTGATTAGCGACTGTTTCCGTTTGCACGTTCCCGTGAGATAATTTCCGACTTCCACGCGGACGAAGCCGCAGTCAAAAGTTAGTTTAACCATATAACTAAACAACTCCCCAAAGAGGACGGCACAGGCTAATCCGACATTTTGCCAGTTTGAACCATGTAACATAACAAAAATATCGTTGTATTCCAGGTTTCGCTGATTTTCATAAACTTCGGTTGTGCGATGCACTGGCCGACCGTCAAGAACGTGCTCAAAAGGCCTATAGGACCTATAATAGGAATGTGTGGACAGTTCCTCTTCATGCCACTTGTAAGTAACTTTAACTACTCAGTACAGTCACGAGCAAAAGTATGTATACACTCGGCTTTATTCAAAACCGATTTACTCCTTTACTTTTAAATTAAATTGTATGTTGTTACGAACATAGCATTTTCGAGCCCATAGGTTTATGTAATGTGTCCTATTTCAACGTTGCATACGTTATTTTACGAGAAAATCGCAATTGAAAGTTGCCAAGTGTGGACATATTGGTGCTCGTGACGTACATCTATGTTTATCGCCAAGCATGGTAGCTGTGTTCCCGTTTGCGGCACCCATACCCTTCAAACTTTCTAAATTCTTTCTTTCTTTCTGATTTTTTCTTCAAAATTAGAGACATGTATCTATACCCTGTTCATTAGGTTAACCGTTTCTTGACAGCTGTCTTAGAACGTACATATTCCAGATTACGTAAAAGTTAACTTTAAAATGCGTAATAAGATGTTTAAATAAACTGCCTTATCTTATTGAATTATCTTATTTATGGCTTCTTACAGACATTATAATACCGTACGTGTATTGTGTGTTGCTGCAATCACTAGTTCCATCTGTCAAAAAACGGTTTATCTAATGGACAGGGTATAGAACGCCGACGTACCTGCAATTTATTTTGTAATTCAACTGTCCATCACAGACAGCGGTGACCGCATACCATCTGTCCGTTGAACTAGGAGTGAGAGTGTTTGCGCACACACTTTTCACTATAATATCTCTTGCGTAGTACGCTAGTCTCCGTTGAGATTTGCTGCCTTGATCATGTAGGCAATCTTTCTGCCCATGTAACCCAGAAATGTAAGAGCAGTGGTGGCCCCATGGTAACGACCCCGACTTACCGAGTTTTAGGTTGTGGGTTCGAAGCCGGGCAGGCGCTTTACTTTGTGTAAATCATTTCATCACCACTGCTCTCAAAACGGTGATGGAAAACATCGTAAGGAAACCGACGTGTCCTAGAACATTCGAAGACATTATGTGACATCTACCAACCCATACTGTTGAAGTGCGAGTGCTTGTGTCCCAGCAGTGGGAATATTAAAAGCTGATTATGCATGTAACCCCAAAACTCTTCTTTCCAGATGTCCTTCGGTCTAGGTTTTCTGATCTTCCCCGACGACCCGGCCATGCGGCTGGGCATGTTCTTCACCGGGGTCGCGCCCGGCGGTGGCGCGTCCAACATTTGGACGTTCATCCTTGGAGGAAACCTTAATTTATCGTTAGCCATGACTACTATTTCTACGCTCGCGTCTTTTGGTAAGTTGGTCCAAGATTTCTTAGAGTAATGTACAGACGCCAGCAAATCAAGCTACCCGAACTTGTAAAATTTTCCCAATCAACCTTGTACCTTCATTCTTTAGCGATAAAGTTGAAAATTTATTAAAGTTTAACAGATTGTAGTAGCTTGATGTGCTAATAGCATCTGTACCACGTCTGTACCTGTTGGATAAATTATGGCAAATAATATACCACTTCCCTTCTGGTGGGTGCAAAATGGGAAAAATAAGTGTCGAAGGAGTTGAGCCATACTAATAGACATATAAGTTACATTTAAAGCGAATAAAGCCTTTAAAAGCAAAGTTTATGTTGGAATCATGAGTAGGTTGTGGAGGTCCGATAGGCAGTCGCTTCGTGTAAAATACTGGTAGTGGCTGGCTGGTTTCCCAACTATGTTGGGGTCGGCTTCTAGTCTAACCGGATACAGCCTATCTGACCTCCACAACCCAGATACTGGGCAACACGGTACCCCTTGACTGACTGGTGGTCAGATTTTCGGGTTTCTCTGAATACCCGTAACGACTGTCAAAGATCTGACCAGCTTAACGCGTTTTCCGAGGTACGGAGTATGGAGAGTATGTTATGGATCCACGGACCAATTTTTGGCAAGCGTTGCTTAACCTTGAAGATCAACCCGTGCAGCTGTTAAAAGTAACCCACCTACATTGTGCTATAAATAAAAGTTATAACCACATATAAATTCCATGTTCTCTACCTTCCAGGTTTCATGCCCATGTGGCTATTCTCCCTCGGGCAAGTGGTGTTCCGTAACGCGGAAATAGTGGTCCCGTACACCCGCATAGCGACATTCGTCATAGGGCTGCTAGTTCCCTTGGGCATCGGTCTGGGCATGCAAAAATGGACGCCTAAGATAGCCCAATTCATGGTCCGAATCCTTAAAGGGTTCTCTACGACCTTGCTTCTTTTTATTATAGTTTTCGCTATAGTTACCAACTTGTATATCTTCGAGTTGTTTACTTGGCAGGTAAGAATAAATGTTTATTTATTTAATTAACATTACAAATTTGGCTGGCAAATGCGAGTCGATTCAAATCTGAAAAACAAAAGTCACCTGTAATTAATTAACACTTGTAATAGGATAGAATTTCAAATATTTTAATTTATTTTATTGGAAAACTTCATATTCATGGTTATAAGGGGGAACACCTACATTGTGTAATACTTCTATTGTGCAATCATATTAAATCACTTCTTGCACTCAAACGAACTATATGTACATACCTATTGACGCAATAACATTGACGGCTCCTAAGCGGCTAATTTCACGTCAGCAAAACTTGCCTAGTGTTCCAAGACCATGTCAGGTTTCCAGCCAAGTTCAAAATACTTCGCAATACTGATCCTACACGGTGCAATGAAAAAATATGGTGCAATAAAACTAAACTCGCTCAAACTTTTGTTCAATCATTGCGCAATCTTCAATATTAACCCTAGACGGTCAAAAACATTGCGCAACTCGTGATATTGTGCAATATATAATATAATTTATCGTCTAGGGCCTGCCTAAAGAGACGATCTTTCCTCCTGCGGGTCAAACAGAGATATCTCAACTCTATTACAGGTTAATATAATTAATTGCGTTCTTAAATCAGCCTTCTTCAACGTATCCCGAAACCGGCCTCTCGAAAATTATCTGGGACCTCTACTGCTCATATCTGCATAATATCAGAATCTGGACTAAAATCGCCCACTTAATTCCTTATTGAAAGCTTTTACGCCATTACCATAAGGCCATCTACACGCAGCGGGCTTACAATGCCATCAGATTGAACGATTTTGTATGGACAAAAGCTGAACGGACGCGTACGCATTCCATACAAAATCGTTGTTATCTATGCTATGTTTTCTATTTACAAAAGCTGAACAGAGCTGAATAAGTGTGTTTATTCCCTAACAACGCCTTTAGCATTCTCTACCACGGTTTTCTTGTGCTCTTAGAAAGTATAAATTATTACACCTAAATTTTCTTCGTTCCCAGATCGTGGTAGCCGGCATGGGTATCCCCTGGCTGGGGTACTGCTTCGGCTACTTCCTGGCCTGGGCGTGTCGCCAGCCGCACGCCGACTCGCTCGCCATCTCCATAGAGACCGGCATCCAGAACACTGGCATCGCAATCTTCTTGCTGCGATACGCGCTTGGACAGCCTGAGGCGGATCTTACTACAGGTATCATCAAACTCAAACTCAAATCATTTATTTCAATTAAACCATTTACAGGCACTTTTGAATTGTCAAAATTAAATAGTCAGTTAGTCAGAAAGTTGAAGTTAGTCGCCCATTCCAAAAACGTAGATCTCTATGGAGAAGAATGGGCAAGAAACTCCACGGACACTCTTTTAAATCAAGATATTATTACAAAATTCTGGGTACATTATTCTTATTGCTTCGTCATTCTCTTGTCCTTATCTAAATTTACGAATACGCACACGAAGGGTTCCGTACCACAAGGCAAAAAACGCCGAAAAAAACACGTTTCTTGTATGGAGTCCCCCTCTATTAGCGGCAATAGAAATACAGACTATATTAATTTCAACTATCTACCTTTTACGGTTCATGAGAGACAGTCCACTGACCGACAGACAGACTAACAGCGGAGGCTTAGTAATATGGTTCCGTTGGCACACTTTGGGTACGGAACCCTCAAAAACGATGCCATGCCTAAGTTATAGAAGAAAGAAAATTACTCCCCTAGTATTAAAGAGTGGGGTAATTACGCAATTTGGATCGCAGTCGGAGCGGGATGTATTATAATTTTTATAGTATTTTTCTCAAATAATAATATCGTATTCTGTAAGATAAACATGACTAGAATACGCGTTGTAAGGTGACGCTAAACATAATCTCCCCTTTAAAATATTTTCGTCTATGGGATTCGGCAAAATAACTATTAACAATGTAAAATGCCGTTTCGCATCCCAAGTTTTAGTCACCGCAAAATTGCCTGCCGTGTATTGGTCTCTATCTCCTTAGCAATAAGACTTAGTTTTGTGTTAACTCATCTAAAAATTTTACCGCTGGAACATCGCATCGCCTAAATTGGTCTCTATCGCCTTAGCAATAAAACCTATTTTATCTCGTAAAATTACGTTTTTCCAGTTGTACCAGTATCATGCGCCATCATGACTCCACTCCCGATGACCTGCATCTACATCTACCAGAAAATTAAGGCTTGGTGAGTAATCATTGTATTTGTTCATCTGTTCTGTTTTACGCTCAATATATTAAGGGGACATACCATAAACTTATAGCCAGGCAGATATAGCACGAAGTGTTAGCAGTTTTTTTATGAGACGATTTTTATCGTGCACTGGATTTTCAACCCTCGGTGCTACTCAGAGCGTTGAAAATCCAATGCGTGATAGTAAATCGAGGGCTTAGAACTATGTGTTGCATTGTTTCAGTGCGAGAATGAGATGGAGCTATACAAGACGAATAGCGCCATCCTTTTTTCGCAACGGAAAAAGATGGGTGTAACACTTCGCTATACGGCCCATGAATTTTTGCTTCATTTTTATTGTTTGTGCAATAAACATAGCTAGACTGAGCGTATGGTACGCCTCAAAAGTGGGATTATACAACGAACTGTGTTATTTATTTGTCTATGGATAATAGTAGGTCTTCCCTTCATTAGATGTCATTACTGGTTACCTTATTTGCCCTTCACTTTTTAAATGTTTTTTTTTTTGCATTGTGTGCAAACATGGATCACTAAGATGTAGCAATGTACGGTAATTAAAGATTCGAAAGTCATTGTGACTTATCTGAGATCGTTGACTTCTGACTATACTAAGTAAATGAGAGGTCAACTGATAAATAATGTGATATCAACAAAGATTTTGGCTTAATTATTACTTTGATAAACACATCTGTACTACATAAACCTCCATCTCTGTACCTATTTTTTTCTGTTCTGTTTTTTCTTGTCTGTTTATATATGTGTGTACATAAATGGTAAAATAAATACATATATACAGAACGGTATCGTATGAAAGTATATGCGGTACTTTTAACAGAAAAACAATTTTTACTATTTTTGTCTGTTTTTTTTTGTTCCGGCTAATCTCCGAAACGGATGGATTCATTTTGACGGGACTTTCATGTTTTATGGAGTAACTTTTATTTTAGTAAAATAATTAGGGTTCCACGCAAAAAAAATAAACCAATGAAACCCAATCCAAATTGTTTTTCGACATGCCAGCGAACGAAATCGCGGGCACAGCTTGTTACAAATAATATTTATTTTGGGCATCACTTCTAGCCTTGAAAGAATTCTACCACGGTACTGCTGAATTATAAAATATTTTTATGACATTGCTATTTCTTAGTCCATTCTTCTTAGAAAATACGAGTTTACAATGAAAACACACAATGGGAAGTCATATTATACGACGGCCATAATTTATGAATTCTGAAAATCAGGGCTTTCATTGGAGTCATTATAAATTAGAAAAAAAAAACATTTGTCATTTTTTTTGGGAATATGCTGAAATGTTTTTGGTGCGTTATCTTGTTGTCAGCCAAAATAATCATGATCAAAAATTGCATATTCATTTTTTCACTATGGCAAGACCAAAGGGGTTTTTTGAATTGGCAATAATATCTACAGATGTAAGAAAATTGGCAATAAAGGATGACTTATTGTTAAAAAAAATATTATCAAAATTAAACAAGATATCTTTTTTTTTGTTTTTCATATAAAAATAAACATCAACATCATTCACGGTTTGTCGTGACAGTATGGGAGGTATGTCAACATGTACTTGTACCGGGTTGAGGTGTTGGGTTCCGAGTTTACGTTCATTGTGGACACGTGCATTGCTTCGCTTGGTAGTTTTAGAAGGCTGTATGAGGTAATGAGGCTTTAAAAAAAAAAAAATCTTGCATTTATCGTTTTTGTAGTTGGTTTTTTTTTAAAAGCTTGACAGTATGGTTAAGAGACTGCGACTTCATTGGAGGATAATGAATTACTTGGTAGACATTTTTAACATTCATCATCATGGGGTTCTCACTCACCACTCAGATTAATACATAAAACGTTAAAATCATTGGACTAATATTTTTTATCCTAAAACAGGCCCATTGACTGCCAAAACGGAAATTAAACCCAAGGCCCACTTGCATCACGAATCAGTTACTGCATATTAGTGCTGAACTGATTTAAAACATTGTTTGTCTATGCCAACTTCAAATAATTGAGTTCGGCTAATTTGAAGGCACCCCAATTAGAACAAAGTTTTAAATTCGTTTCGCGCTAAATGAATTTCGTGATTTGTGGTGCAGATGTGCGCTTTTATAATTTCTTAAGTGACGACATTATCGTGGACGTCCATAAAATGTATGGAAATACGAGCACGTTATATCGCAATCGTGGAGGGAAATTTCAAAGCGTCTTCTTATAAATATCCATACATTGTTTTAATTGCTTGCCTGTGTTATCGTGATACCGTGAACGTCCACGATAATATCGTCATGTTATGAATTATAAAAGCCCACATTTGGGCCCATATTTCAGGTTTAAGTCATCATTTCAGTGAAAATACTATGCAATGGTTCTGCGTGAATGCCGGCTGCATGGTTACATACCTAAACTCACTTAAAATAAGGATGATAATTGAAAACTAAAAATGTGCTCGAAATTACTAAAACTTTACTGAAATCATCGATGTGACAGATGGTTTGCTTTCTAGCTTAGAGATGCAAGTTGTAAATACTTCACGTGAATGTCTTATTTGTAAACATTATTCGAGACAAAGATTTTAATAATATACAACTTTACTTTGAATTAGTTGGCGAAACATCACAGGTAATGTAATCGTAATAGATCAAGAGAATGAAATGACCTGCTAAAGTTTAAAATATCTACTTGGAGCTGATTTTTCCAACGTCAGATAATTTTATCCGAGGAATCATTTTGAATTTTTTACAGTTCTTCCATACAAAATCTGTCAAACGTCAATTTTATTCCACAAGTAAAAATTATCTGTCGATTGAAAAATCAGCCCTTAGTATTTTTTTAAATTTATTCACTGACAGACAACGCACAGCCACAGATTACTAAATAGTTACTACGTAACAGATACTTCACTCAGTAGAAAATTTCCAATACCTACTGCTATAATAGCCTACTCCGTCGCGTCAGCAACCGCTGCATGCTAAAATGTGCCTAAATGCTCAAACGTACAGTTGCGATTGCTTCGCACCGCGCGATCCCACAGCACTGAATTTGGTCCGCAAATGGCCCGAGAACGCTCGGCCGGGCGGTAGGTAATTATAGCGCGCAAGTACATGGAGTGACGGAGGCCTGGCGCAGCCTAAACCGCTGGTTCTAGAATCATGAAATTTTGCACGAGAGAACAAAAGCGAGGACTAGGAATTTTGAAAATACATCCACTAAAGGGTTTAAAAGGGTATTAAAGCTGTATAGAAGTTTATCGTTTTTGCTTGTAATTTGATAATCCTTGATCTAGATCTGAGAGTTTACACTAACTCATAAGATCGCGATAAGTTATCGACAACCATCACGTCTGTGAAGATTCGTCAACTAATTAAATGTAACGTTGTCTGTCAAAATGTTAATTAATAAACCACCTGTTTTGAGGGTTTTGTCTCCAACAACATTTACGAATAAGAAAAACCTATTCTTGTTTCCTAACTTTGTATCTAATTCTTCTCACTTCTAATCTATAACAACGACGTGTTTAAAGTATTCTGAATTATAAACTTACTGTTTATGGAACTTTTAAAAAATCCTGTAAGAAACATTCGCTATCCTACTCGCACATTTTATGACCGCCACTGACACGAGACTTGGTTTAGTTTAGTATACATAAAATATAATACTAAACTAGTTAAAATTACTCAAAGCTCTAAATACCTGGACTTGTTATTTGTTATAAACAAAAGTATGCAAGTGCACTTCTGTCAAAGATATTGCAACCTTATAGTAAAGAGAATAAAAATCACTGATTTGACAGACTTGCTAGTGCCAGACAACAGTAACCTTATTGTATCGAAAATACAGATCATTGATGCATTATTAGAGGCAAAATTGCATGGTATGCAAGCTACTCGTATAAGTATGTGCAAGTTACATGCATGTAAATTATGTCCCTCAAGCCTGGTTTACACGGTGCGATTTATTTGCCTGTGGCATACCACAACTTGAAGCAACAGTAGAAGTTGCACCGTTTGAACAGTGTTTAGACGATGCAAGCCATATGTTGTTTCATATTTATGGTATGCCATAGGCATAACTTGCATCGTGTAAATGGGGCTTTAGGGATCGTTACAAAGTAGTCAACTCAGTTTACTTATAATTCAGAATACAATAAGCGATAACCCTACCTACCCTACTAATAAAAATCTATATTACAGCTTTGTCAACCGACGAAAGCACAAGAAAATGCTGGAAGAAGACATCACCCCACAAGGAGATTCGCCACAGCCCGCAATCATCTCAACCGTTGATCTATTCGGAAGGTCCAACAAAGGTCTAGATGAATTCGCCCAAACTGACATAAAAAAAGACGCCACTGACGTTGAGAACAACAGCAACGTCAACCCTGTAGGAGTTTCTGTAGCCAACTAATACGTATAACAAGATTCGTTTATCTTTTTTTTATCCTGGCATTTTACATGAAGTATTTTTCAAAATATTAGCAATACTTGGGTAATACAAAAACTTACGAACTGCCTAAAGGATATTTACAGCTTTAACGTTTACGATAAAAATCGCATTTTCGTAAAAAAAAAATCCCTTACGAAATACATCAAGTTTAATTAATGCCAGCAATAGATGCCTTTTGAGTGACCCAAATGAGTTAAGGTATAATTAAAAAAAATGTTAAGTTGTTTTAAAAAATATATTATTGTTTTTCAATATTCTGTTAGTTATGGGCATCCCGCCATAGATTATAAATTATTTTGTGAGCAACTCTATAGAAAGATTATATTGTAATAAGTAGATACTTATGAAGAATGTAAATGATGTTATTCGTTCGAGAAATTAAAAATAAACATATAAAGCAGTGTTAAAAAAACGCCACAAAAATATTTTAATAAACAGTGTTACCAGAGATAATAATTTCAGAACATATCTTGCCATATACAAAAAAATTACGTAAATATTTACAAAAGATCTTGTTATACGTGTTTTTGCTATCGTAAAAATGTTTTTCTGAAACTTTAATATCTTGAATGTCAATTTATTTTTTACGGGTGCTATTACATCCACTATGAAATTTTCTGAACGCATTATTATGCATTTTTAAAGAACTTGTGATTTTATTTAACTATTTATTGTTGTACGGGCCTTCATATGTTTTGGCGCCGCACATTTCTTTACAAAGATTTAGAGCACATTATTGCTTACTAAAATCGAAGATAGAATTTAAGTTTTTATTTATCGATCCGTTTTTCGGTAAGACGATAACGTGTGAGGATCTTGCTGACTTTTGTCACCTAATTGAATGGATTTCACCTATAAAATTGTATGTCACTCGAACAAAGTTTTATATAATTATTTCGTATTATTTTCTCTTTCTTTGCAATAATGGCACCTAAATGGTTAAGGGTACAATGTGCTTAAATATTTTGCATGCGTTTTTGGTGTTGCCAGAGGAAAAATGTTACTAGAATGATAGTTTATTTGTCTGCTTTGATTTTAACGTAAGAAAACCGCGCAATCAGTTAAAATTGTATTTGTCACTGTCATTAAGCATTTTAATTGTTGTGTTACGTCAGTGTGATGCTTAGTTCGCATGTGGCGATGTCGATGTCGCCACAATTAGTAGAAATTTATAAAAATCTTAAATATCTGGCAACCCTGTGTGGTAGAAATAATTATTGTTTGCTTATTCTTTTATCAAATCAGCTTCTTCTTTTATCATTTTTATTTTCACTTCTTATATGATTTTGTATTACTACTAATACGATCTCGGTTCGTATACTATCGGTGACTTTCGCAACTCGTTTATAGGTGGAACAGATGTGAAATAAGGCTGTCCTTGGTTTAAAATGTTTGTTATGAGATCAGTATTGTGTTAAGTTATGTGAGATCATTATTTTGTTAAGAATCTAATACAAACGTTTTTCATGAACAAATCTGTGGTTTGATTTGATTTGATTGATCGAAACCTCTGTTTAAGGGACTAACCATACTTATTCAGCTTTGTTCAGCTTTTGTCCATAGAAAACAACGATTTTGTATGGAATGCGTACGCATCCGTCAAGCTAAACGGATGAGCACGCATTCCATACAAAATCTTTGTTGTCTATGGACAAAAGCTGAACAGAGCTGAATAAGTGTGGTTAGTCCCTTAAGCATCTCTGATATAGCTTGAGTTTTTAACGAGGTATGAAGCAAGTCATAAAATCCGTGTGAATCAGGGGTAGTTATATAGTTAACAATCATATTTTTAAGCCCAACTTGAGTGACCTCCTTGTATAATTTCTGCTATGGGCTCAAGGAAAAAGGTACTATACAAGGAGGGCGCATACATCCTGTCAAATAAAAATAAAATAATCCGAATTTGAAACGTCTATCAAAAAGTCCGCGACAGACCATCAGTGTGACAACCACAACTGGTCACAAAACTCGCAAAAATGGCCAGCTAACAGTTTTTTCCAATAAAAATACATAGAACTTATAATAAAAATGTAAGCTCAAAACCTACCAACCAACTTAGGTGTAACTCTCGGGAGGCCTAGCTAGCAACATGGCGAAACAATCAAAGTATGACCACCCTACCAACACCTTCCCCTACAAGATCCCCAAGAGGCTGAACAAGCTCAGCGTGCCTCGCAAAATCTTTTACGAGTCTATGGAAGGCATGCCTGGGTACACCGACATGGGCATCCGAAAGTCTGCCTTGAGAGGTGTACCTACGGATAGAGTGACCGATATCTCGTGGCCATGGGTGAGGCAAGTATCTTTCGTACATGATTCTATAATAATAGTAGGCGACATAAGGTGCAATATAAGATATTAAATGTTAACTGAGGGATACAAAAAAAAATCTCTATTTGATAGCCCAATTCTTTAGGACGGCTAAAGGCTAACATCACGCTACTACTCTTAGGAGCCGAGCAAAAAGAAAGAACGCTAAGCGAAAACGAAGTAATAGCGCGGGCGGGCGATGCGATGCGACGGGGTTAGTCGGGGGACGAAATTTCACGCGGACGAAGTCGCGGCCAGAAGCTGGTTAAATTCATATACTATTACGATCCTTACATCTTTTCTTCGCAATATCACTTTGCAGACGCTTAATGCTGACCAAGAAAAAGTACAAAAACAGATTCCATCCGGAGCGCATAGAACGCATTGAGCGAATGATCGAGCTAGCGAACGCGACCATGTACTCCAAACTGGCGAACTGTGTCATTGACCTTAAGAATCAAGATACCGGCAAAGATCTGAAGAAGAAGAAAGGCTGGTCTGAGAGCGAGTGGAAGAAACACATGGATTATATCTCAACTTTTGCTGGTCCCAAGAGGACGTTCCATCCACCGCCCATTAAGGTACACCCTTTTAACATGTTAGAGTCGTAAAAGGCAGTCAGAAGCCAGCAAGTCTGACAACCAGTCAACAAAGGGGTACCGTGACGTGTTTCTGTAACTGGGTTGTAGGTAGAGTCTGAACTCTACAACCCAGTTACTGGGTCAGGCAGTCGCTTCAACTAAAATACTCGGCCAGCGGGTTACCGGTTAGACGTAGCGTCGAGTGGCGGTCACAGACATATTCCGGATGATTTTTTTTCTAGTCTGCATCTCTGTGTCTGTAACTCTAAGAAAAAAAAAAAGGTTGAAAGGAACCATAAGCTCAATTTTAACGAAAATAATAGTGACATTTATATATATTTTATACTACACCACAAAAATACATCAAACACTACAAAATATACGATATGCGGCCATATCGACTTTATATTTTAAAAAGGTGTGTTTTGGAAGATAACTTTCTTCGAATATTCTGCCTTTAGATCACATTACAAACTAATTCATGTACGGTCACCAAACGAGATAAGTAACCAGGGTCGTCGGAGAAAGCAATGGATGCTTTCGAGTAAAATTTAATTTAATTTCCCTGGTCACTTATCTCTTTTGGTGACTGTACCTGTAATCATAAGGTCTAAAGTTGCTAGATAGTGTAATTACAACCCGCAACAGTTAACTTGAGACCCGAGCGGCACCTCCTGACTCCCGTGCTGTTACTGCTCTCGCCATGGACGCCTGAGTATCGCGCAATTACGTCATCCGTTCGAAGTCTCAAGTTAAGTTTTGCGGGTTGTAACTGATCACCATATAAGTAGGTACTATCGGCAAAATTTATATCTGACTACCGTATAGTACGAACTATTCCTGCTTGCAGCGCATATTATTAGTCGACCTAAAAAGGATCCTCTTTAGTTTTACTTACGGACGCAGCTGTGGTCATCATGTGCACGAGATTTTGTTTTCAAAATGTTCAGTTATAGGTTCTGGCGATAGTATCTACAGTCCACAGGCAACAGGTAAAAATATTCATCTTTTCACTACACTGACAGTAATGTTTTTTATTGTGTCATCATCACCTTCCTGCCTCCCATGTTAGTTGGGGTCGGCGTAACATGTTTTCTATTGTGGGTGTCCATATAGGGTAGCCGGTTCACTTTAGCTACTTAAAAACCCATAGTCCAAAATCATTGTCTCCATGTTATGTAATGGTCTTGCACCAACCGGGAGGGTAATCCTTGGCACCTTGGGTGCATATAGTGCTTAGGTACAGGGACAATCGTCGATTCACATCTGATTTCATTAAAAGCATCTAACGGGTCTAAAGGTCCGGGACTCCAGGGCCCCGAAAGTGTGTTTGTTACGCTTTCACGGTAAAACGGTTGAGCGATTTTGGATGAAATTTGGTACACAGGTAGATCATGAATTCATGACTTGAGGTGAGACATAGGTAGGATTTTATCCTGGTAGTAGGTACGTTCCTGTGGGATAATTCCGACATCCACGCGGGCGAAGCCGCTGGCAAAACCTAGTAATAATAATAATAATAAAAGATACGTAATGTCGTGGTTGTTACAGCGAGGCAAATCCATGCCGTTGGAAGCTCTGCTGCCGCGGATCAACGAGATATCGTCCATGCCCGGGTTCAAGTGTTACATCAGACAGTCGAAAGAAGCTTGGTACAGAGATCCGATAAAGGTGAATAGAAAAATATTTTATTTGGGTCACGCATATTTGCGCTTTCATAATTTAAATTTAGAAAAAGCAGCTTTAACGCTTACACATAAAGTTTAGTTTAAATCTTTATGACATTTTCATTCTGAAATCAGCCAAATTTACACTAAATTTGAGTGATTTCAGAATAACGTCACTTGGAAACAAGGATATGAATAGATTTTATGTTCCCTTGCATCTAAATTAGAGATTCTGGAAGTATTCTGTGTCTTTTTGAAATTATTTTATCTTTCTTTCTTCCAGGTGCCTCCGAATGCTCTCAAATATGTAATATCAGATAGAGTTAAAAAGCTAGCCGCTCCGAGAGTAATACCACAACATTACTAGCTGGCAATCAACACAATTCTACATCAAACACTGTCTGCCGTGTACCAACGTGAACATACTCTGTGCAACCAAGAAGTATCGTCTAGTGAAGCAAAATATGAAATAGTTACTAAAATATTGTATAAAATGTTAATTCATAGCCTGCCCTTATGCAAAAGACAAAGTGATATTTACTCAAAGATAAACATCCTGCTAAGTATCAACCAGCATTTTATTTTTTAGGAGCGACGGAATCTTTGGGGATTTTGTAAACCTGGCGAAGCGCAGAGCTGATAAATACCTATTAACTTTATACTAGGTGAAATAAAGCCCTGCGTTTCGCCGGCCCTAAGTACAGTCAACAAAAGAGATAGTATGCAGGGTCGTCGGATATATTTTAAGTTTAGTAAGAAAAGGATTGATGTTTTCGGATAAAATTTTATTTTGGGCTGATTTTTCAATCATCTTTTTTTTTTTTTATAAAAACGTTGCCCCACACTAGGAATCTCTCCTGTGTCGTGGGTGCGTTGACATACATATAAACTCACATACACAAACAGCCAGACCCGGAACAACTAATTGTAGGTCATACAAATATTTGCTCCGTGCGTGAATCGAACCCGCGACACGCAGCGCAGCAGTCAATCACTTAACCACTGCGCCAACCGTGCCGTCACGTCTGATAACTTTATTCGAAGAATAATTTTGAAATTTTGACAGTTATTTCATACAAAAACTGTCAAACGTCAATTTTATTCCTCGAATAAAAGTTATCTGGCGTTGGAACAATCAGCCCTTAATGAATAGAAAACAAACGGTTCATATATCAAACTAAATTCATTCAAGCAGCCGACAACCTTCACCAAGGTTGAACTGCGAGATGTCAACTATAAAAAAAAAATTGGGTTAAACGTTCCTGAGTGTAGATCGCGAATTAGCAAACGTAAGATTCCTATCTTACGTTTGCTAATTCGCGATCTCAGGCTAGGTCACAGAGTACATTTTTATGGCTAGGTGGAGCGAAGATCTCCGTAGGGTGGCTGGTGGCTGGTAGTAGCTGAATGAGAGTTGCCGAGAACCGAGTTGAATGGCGTACAATTGGAAATCCTATGTCCAGCAGTGGGCTGCTGTAGGTTGATGATAATGATGGCGGTTGGATAACTTGGCGGAGCAATCGTAACGCACACGAGTTCTCGGCACCACTGACCAGTGTATACCTCGGTGACAATAACCCAGCAGTGCGATTCTGTAACCATCTCATCGTGAACACTTAGGTGAAGTGAGCGTGGACTGAGCTGTCATTTCAGCTAATGCTAGGGATTGACCCTATTGACAGCTCACTTCACCTAACTTTTCACGGTGAGATTTTTACAGAATCGAACGGCAGAAGCTGCCCAAACAACTATGATAACTTATAAGTCGTGCTATACACACATGTTCTGGCCGGCTTGATTCGGCACAGGCCGCGCGGCAAAATCAATAGTAGATAATTATAATTTGCCAAAATGTATTTTTTTAATAAGTGTATACCACGCCTTACCGGAGACCGTAAACTATTTACGATGATGTACTGCACTTAGCTGGGTGCACGATGTTCTTAACTTTTGCAATGTTGAAATGCGTACCTAGGTACGGTAGGTCGTAGCTAGCTTAGCTGCAACTTGATACTTTATCGCCCGAGCTAGCAAGAATGCAAGAGATGCAGCACATCGACTCATCTGTGTGAGAAGTCTTTATCAGCCTATTGCTAGGTTTCAGCTCAAACCTCAGTGTAAAAGTTAAAAAGTTCCAAATACGAAATGTCTATGAAATCTACAAACACGTTGACGTCACACATGTCAATGTCACAAGTCACTCAAGTGGTCAAAATGTACAACAAGTACAAACAATAATGTATCCGTAAAAGTAAATAAACATGTAACACCCAAACCCAGCCACAGACCACCTAACACCAATCACAGTTCAACTCTCCTACCGGCTAACACTCGGCACAAAAATGGGTATGCAAAAATTTAAAATAAGCCAGGATGCCTTTCGACACAAGGTACCTAGAAGAATTCAGATGCTCAGTGCTCCTAGAAGGCATTTTCTAGATAGCGGAGAAGGTATGCCCAAGTATACCAAATCAGGAATCAGGAAATCCGCTCTAAGAGGCCGCCTCATTAATAGCGACATTGCCTGGCCTTGGCTTAGGTAAGTTCTTCTAGAAGTCCAGCGTGGTAATTGCGTACCACTACCTGTAGCAATGTCTTTAATTTTGACAGTTCAACAACATTCGTTGCGTATATTATTACATGCATTATTTACCTTGTTGAGCAGACAATTTTTCATACATAAGAAACAATGGATTAGCTATATCCTTCAAAATGATTCAGATTGTGATTGGTAGTGTGTTACGCGGTACTAGAAATAAGACTGCGAAAAAAAATCTTAGTGAATATTAAGTCAACTGTTATTACTATTCCGCTTTACTATTTAGGGTTGATTTTTGCATAGCCTAGCTAGCATAGCTTTTATTCGAGGAATAAAATTGATGTTTGATAGTTTTTGTTTCAAATATCTAGCCAAATTTCAAAATTATTCTTCGAATAAAGTTATTAGATGATTGAAAAATCAGCCCATAATGTGATGACCTCGTCGCCAGTCTGTATTGAGAGTGGTTGGTCTGAGTACCTACCAAAGCTGGGTACCGCTAATCAAATAGGTAATCCGTTCGTTAATCTTCGTTAATCGCTAATCCGTTAGTAAAAAAGTAAACTTTGTTACTTATTATAATGCACAGACGCCAGCACACCAAGCTACAAATCTCTTTCTCTCTGTCAAATTTCTTTAATAGATTTTCAACTTTATCGCTTAATGCATAAAGTTGAAAATCTATTCTAACAGGCATATCAATACACCAAAAACTAACAAAAAAAAAACGAACAACCTGTAACTGACTCCGTAAATGTTTACCTAACAAGTTTAAATCTGATTTTGTAAACACACCGACCTAAAATCCGCCACCCGGTGGCAACTGGGAATTTTATTCCCGATTGCCTCCTGGTGGCAATCCATGACTGGGAATATTCGGCTAGGTGTATAGGCTTTTCGTATAATGAGAAGTCAGCTTATACTGGAAATGCGTAGCTTGATATGTCGCCGTGCTTACAAATCTATTACAGACGTTTAATGGCCTTGAAAAGGATGTACAGAAATAGATTCAGTCAGGAACGATTGCAAGTCATCGATCGAATGATAGAAGCGTCCAACGCTACTATGTACTCGAAACTGGCCAGCTGTGCAATAGACCTCAAGAAGACTGAAACGGCAAAAGATGCGAGGAAGAAAAAAAGCTGGTCTAGCTCCGAGTGGAAGAAGCATACGGAGTACTTGTCACAAATAGCCGCAGCAAAAAAAAATTTTCATCCGCCGCAAGTTAAAGTACGTTTCCAACACATCTATCTGTAGTAATCAGTCGGCCTATTCTCTAAAAATCTCCCCGTGAAAACTCCGGCGAAGTGAGCTGTCATTCCACCTTTTGACAGCTCACTTCACTAATGTATTCACGGTGAGATTTTTCGGCATAGATCGGCTGGACTATTCCGTAGGTACATATCTGAATATTTTTTCCGTCTTTAGAAGCACGCGTGAAATTGCGGGCAATCATATTTTTCTTTCAAAGAAAATTATGACTGCAGGGTGTAACCTTCTGTGGTCCACTTGGAAGTCCCGAACCGTCTCCAAACCAAGTGGGAAGGTGTTAGTCAAACCATATCAATTGGGGCTACCTTGACGGAACGGCAGCAGGTTGTGGATGTGAAACTGTACCACAAACTATGCTCCACCTCCTATCCTGCTCTTTTTGCTCCAAAACATGCAACCAAAGCAACCTCTGCGCTACCATCGATAACGCCGTCGAAGTGGCGCCGTCGAGTTTTGGCCCAACATAACGGCCCCAATAACTATCGACACGGCGAAGACTAGCCACTAAGCAATTACGTTCATAAGAAATGTTTAATTTGCAGCGAGGTAAAACGATGCCGTTGGAGGCTCTTCTGCCAAGAATCGATAGAATAAGTACACGACCTGACTTCAAGTGCTACAAGAAAATGTCGGAAGAGGAGTGGTACAGGGACCCTGAAAAGGTTAGCTTACAAAAAAACGTTAACACTTTGCGGGACACTAAACGATCCCAGACGTAATAACAATAAAATGTCATTGGTGTCCCGGTTCCGTGTCATTCAATGAGTTGAACCCCATTTACATAGTGCAAGTTTCTGGAACGTTTAAGAGCAATAATCGCATAACAAAACGCACGTTCAATGATTGCCATTCAAGAACCGCATGCAAGTGTTTAACGCGTGCGATTTCTATAAAATGGCTTACAATAATTGAATGCAAGTTTTGCCGTTTTGCATGCGACTTCTGTTTAAAACACCAAGATCTTGCGAAGACTGAGTAAGACAAACGTGGTCATTAATAATTATATTTTGTTTTTGCCAGGTGTCGCCAAAAGCCCTAAAATACGAATTAACGGAGAGAACCAAGAAACTAGCCACGCCGAGAGTTACCCTAGGGGAATCATAACAGTTGGTTTCTAAAAGGCTAATTAATCAAACTAAAATTTTACTAAAGCCGATACCAGACGCTTCACTTTTCGTTCATTTTTGCCTTTCATTCGAAGTAAAACGAACACAAAATTATTAACCAAAAGAGAAAAATTCATACATTCGTGAACCGATCCAACGATATTGGATTTGGGCACTCGGCCGGCGTCGCCGTTCAGTCGCCTAAAAAACAATCGAAAAATGAAATAAAAAGGAGCGGATGAACCGTTCATCATCATCATTATTTTAGCAGAAAGACATCTAATGCTGGACATAGGCCTCCCCCAAGCACCGCCACTTCGATCGGTTCTGTGCTCGCATTCAACGGATTCCTGCGGCCTTCACCAGGTCATCGGTCCACCTTGTGGGAGGCCTCCCAACACTACGTCTTCCGGTACGAACCGTTCCCCGTTCGGATATAATCTTGTCGGAGTCGTGTGAACGAATGGAATGAAACGAAAATTAACCTTCACTCGAGTGAACCATTCAATTGAGCGTCTGATATCGACATAACAACTGTCTGTGATTGGCTGACTGAAATATCAATCAATCTGCCTAGCCTTTTCCCAACTATAGTTGGGTCGGCTTCCAGTCTAACCGGATGCAGCTGGATACCATTCTTTTACATGGCGCAACTGCCTATCGTGACCTCCACAGCCAGACTTTCGGGCTTCTGACGACCCGTAACTACTGTGAAAGATCCACGAATGACAGCCGGGATCTTAACGTGCTTTCTGAGGCACGGAGATGTCTCGCACTGCTGACTGAAACATCCAGCCAATCAAATTAGTTAAATATTGACAAGCGGTTGATAAGTAAGTCTTTTAGAAACAGAGTGTAGTCTGAATAACCAAACTGCAACGCCCGACGTCCTAACTATCACTCGATATTTATAAGAAAAGAAAATTAATTTCAAAAACATTGACACCTCCAATAAATGGGTCGGTTACACCAGGACAGTCTCTCGCCTCAAAAGAAGAGAAGAAAAGACTCGTGTAAACAGTACTTGTGATATTTGCAAGTCAAAAATTGAGAATCTTTTTGCATTCCAAAAGAGTTGTCAAATCAAATGAAATGTCGAAAAAATCTCCTCTCTATGGCCGGGAAACTGTCGTCGTCCCCCGTGCAAAAGGGCCAGATTCCAGTCGATAGTTCGGTAAAATAGTACTAGTCCTGTAATATTAAGTGATGACACCGAGCATCTACAAAACACACAAATAAAACAATCAAAATAATTATTATATAATGGTTTTATTTACATTATCCAACTGATTGTATCTACATAAATACTTCATAAAAAATGAATACTGAAGGTTGCTGTTAAACTTAATTTCATTATCATTCACAGATCGTTTGTCTACAAAATTAAATACGTAAAAATAAATAGGTGAGGCTTAAATTTACTTTGATTTAGCGACCACGTTTTACGTGTGCTCGATGATTAATTCTATATTGTCTCTGGTTGGAGGTTTATGTGAGACAGTGGATGATAGCGTTGGTGAAGTCTTTGGTTGTGGACTGTCCGCCGAGGTCCTTTGTCCTCACTTTGCCGTCTTCCAATACCCTGGAATTGGAAAGATCGTGGTGTGTTCTGTTTTAAAAGTAGCTGATGAAAGTGTAAACAAACAATAGTA
Organism: Apamea crenata; assembly: GCA_949629185.1. Lineage (NCBI taxonomy): Eukaryota > Metazoa > Arthropoda > Insecta > Lepidoptera > Noctuidae > Apamea > Apamea crenata. The sequence goes on from OX451375.1 coordinate 6,686,742, forward strand.
CTAGATTTCCGAAAAGCAATCAAAATCGGCCGGAAAATAAGACCACAGATAATGTTGTGGTCTTATTTTGCAACATAGTTATTGCTTAGAAATTATGTTTTACACTTACTGGGTAAAACTATACCCCTTGGTAAATATAAAATTAACCTTAACATGAAATGAAAACATTTTTAAGGTGTTTTTAATTTAAAATTTCGGGTTTAATTATTCAAATTGCCAAATCAAAGCACTCAATTTGTAAGTGGCAACATTACTTAGGTGTATGCTATTTTGATCTTTGCATCCTAGTAATAAAATCTAGTTTGCTTTGCAATAGTCTGCTCAGTGCCATAGATTCAAAAACGTTATGTGTCCTGACTTGATATAAAGGAAATAATTTGAAAACCGACGAAGATATAAAAGTCTAGATATGGCTGTACATACTTGTTGATGGCAGTCTTGATATTCCTTGAGTAGGGGTGCAGGTTGACGTGTGCCAGGAGGTTGGCTGAGCACAGCAACATGGCGATCGGGTTGGCGATGTTCTTGCCCACCGCACCCGAGAATATGTGACGAGCGCCCTGGAAAGGTTGTTATTCGCACAAAATCAAAGTTTACATTCATCACCATCATCATTACAGCCGAAAGACTTCGACTTCTAGACATAGGCCTCCCCCAAGCGCCTCCACTTCGACCGGTTCTGTGCTTCCCGCATCCAACGTATTGCTGCGGCCTTACATCTTCCGTAACGTTTGGCAATTCTTGGCGTCTTGCTTGGCGTTCTCTATGCATTTTTAAAACCATACCAGGCCTCCGTCACCCCATGTACTTGCGCGCTATAATTACCTACCGCCCGGCCGAGCGGTCTCGGGCCGTTTGCGGACCAAATTCAGTGCTGTGGGATCGCGCGGTGCATTTAGGCACATTTTAGCATGCAGCGGTTGCTGACGCGAGGGACTAGGCTATTAAAGCAGTATGTATTGGAAATTTTCTACTGAGTGAGGTATCTGTTACGTAGTAACTATTTAGTAATCTGTGACCGTACTACGATCGGTAACCCGCCTGCTCAGCGTGGCGATTATGGCAACCGGCCCCCCAGATAGTGTGGGATGCCCTCAAGCTAGATGAACGGACAACCTAAAGAATGTGGCTGCGGTAGACTGGATGCGGAAGGCGGAGGACAGGGTGTTGTGGCGCAGCCTGAGAGAGGCCTATGTCCAGCTGTGGACTGCGATAGGCTGAATTGATTGATTGAATGAAACCCCAAATGACAAGCACAAAGAATAATTCGTAAACGATCTCATTTGTGCAGTTTGAATAGGTGCATTTAATCAGGATGGAGAATTCTACTACTTTACAGTACATGACAGTACAGTGCTACATATATCTGACCTGCTCGAACACGGCACACTCTGCGCTGTAGGACGCTCCCGCGACCACGCCCGCGCCGCCCACCAGCCCGCTGGCGAGGTTGTCCACGATGTTACCGTACAGGTTCGGCGTCACCATCACGTCGAACTGGTTCGGGTTGGACACCATCTGCATGGACGCGTTGTCTACGATCATCTTCTCGAATTGGAGACGGGGGTATAGCTTAGCCATCTGGAAACGAAAATTAGAGTTTAAAATAATGTCTTCGGATGTCCGTAACGGTAGCAAACCGGGCTGGTGCTGAAAAATTGACAAGAGAGGCAATTCTCGTACTTTTAAGAACGTCCAAAATCTAGTCGCAGTCTCATCTCGGCGACAAACAAATGTCAAAAAAATTTCAAAATGTAGGGAAATTAGATGTATTTTTGACAGATTGAGGCTGAGATCAGACTGGCGACTGGTTTGTTATTTTAACACCTGTCCACACGAACATAATTAATTATTTCGAGACTATATCTCAGGTATTTTTTCGCCCACAAAACCAATTCAAATGCACTTTGCTATCTACCTTCAAAATTAATACTAATGACTAACCTCTTCACAGCTGCGCAAGAACAGTCCATCGCCCAGCTTCATGATGTTGGCCTTGTGTACCGCGGTGACCTTCTTGCGACCCATCTTGACCGCGTAGTCGAACGCGAACTTGGCGATACGTTCCGACTTGGCCGCTGTGATGATCTTCAGGCATTCCACGACGCCTGAAAGTATGGGATGGGAACTTATGACACGTCTTCTTGATTTTGATCTCACACAAAAACAAACTTCACAATTATCAAAATGCAAAAACGGTAAAACAAACAAATGTATATTATACTAGCAGCACCCCGCGGTTTCACCCGCATAAGTTTCGATTCTGTGGGAATATCGGAATAAAAAAGTATCCTATGTGTTAATCCTGGTTATAAACTATCTGTGCGCCAAATTTCATCCAAATCCGTGCAGTAGTTTTTGCGTGAAAGAGTAACAAACATCCATCCTCACAAACTTTCGCGTTTATAATATTAGTAGGAAGTAGGATTCTAAACGCATAATTCAAGTAACTACACTACGTGCGGTCGTTAATCCCGTAATTACTTGAAATATGAGTTAAGAAAATCAGAGTTCAAAATCGTTCGCTGTCTAATTAAATCATGTCAATGTTCGGTCAAACAGCGAAGTGAAGTGCCACCATGATCTTTAACAGAAACATTGAAGTTTGCAACGTAAAAGAACGTTTGTTTAAAGTTTTTCTACCCATCCTTCAAAAAACTTAACGTAAAATTAGGCCAGTGTCCATTCTTACCGGGCACGCTCTCGTGCTCAAGCGCCGAGTACTCTCCCTCCGTCTGTTCTCTGATGATGATGCAATCGACGTCGCGATGACGACTCTTCACATTGGGCAGCGACTTAACGTGGACCACGTTGGCGTAGAGGTCCAGTGCGTTACGGAGCTTCATGTTCAGGGTTTGAAGCTCACCGGTGTGTGAGAAGTCAGGAGTTGCGAGGATGCCCTGGAAATATGAATGGTATTGTTGCAGGAAATATGCAGGCATTCTACTCTTGGGTGCATTATAATAGGTTTGCCGTATGAGGATTTCGGTTATAGGGCGAATTTCTTAATAATATAATGTTTTGACTTTAAAAGAGACCATGACCTCTGAGTTTGTTTCGGCAAAGTTCAGGGCTCAGTCAGCTAGGAAATGCCGGCGCCATCTAGTTTTAAAATATTGACTAACTATTCAAGTGTTAAAGAGTCTTAAAAGATCATAATACTTACAGAAATAAACATTACATTTTATTTAAATGAAACTTAACGCAATCAGGGGCAATTCTCGTAATTTTAAGAACGTTCACACAGCAACTGTGCACACAACACATGTTCAGCACTTCAGTGTCAATATTCCACAACAATAATGACACTGACACTGACCGCTCTTGAACGCGGTTTAGATGTGCTGATTGCGTTCAGTTTCATTGGCGAAATTCGCCCTTAAACGTACGTCCTTAGCAGTCAGCTCCGTTATCATTTCACTACTTGACAAATATTTTTACTACGATATGAGCTATTCATGGATAGCTGATTATGATATGACAGAACATGTATTCTCTTTTTAGAAAAGTAGGTACGATAATAAACTACTTAATAGTAAACTGTCACTAAGCTCATACTTGCATACCCAGTCCGAGGGCTTGAGGCGCTGCGTGCTGAAACACAGGTTATAAACCTAGTTCGGCAGCAGATGCTAATAAATAGACTCAATTGTAACTTAATTATTTTAAGTAGCTAAGACAAATTGTGTAACTTGTTTATTCTACTAATTGTCTGCTAATTGGGTGATGATGATGATGACGAGAGGGAACAGGCAATGTTTCTAATTTCGACAGATTTCCTAGTTATTTGTTTCAAGCGGCTGCCCGTATTTCGGTTCCGATCTAGGAACCAATAAGTATCCCTTTTTTGCTTAATAAAGATAACTAACTTACCTTGACGTATATCTTATGAATATGATATTTACCTTGATACAGCACTTGTTCCTAGCGATGGAGTTGACGACATCTTCTAGCGGCGCGCTCAATGTGGGGTTCACTTCGGAGAAGAAGAAAGACTCGAAGTCAACTGGGATGTCTGCCGCCTAGCAAACGAATTAATATCATATAGTATTTATTTTACACGTTGAATGCAGAATTTATAAAGAGAATAAAACTGACATAATAACGACAATACCTAACCTAAACATTTGCTGCTTTGAGAGCATCTTGAATTTACTCGTAGTTGTTCCGGTTTTCGTCAAGTAAACATCCGGTTTAGGAACCTATACTGCATTCGCGATTTATTTGCCAAAAATATAAACAATATGAGTTTATGGAAAAATAGCTTTAACCCTTCATCGAACGTAGATCCACGCGAGACACAATGGCTTTTTAATTGTGTCTGTAATTACGGCATTCAACAGGTTAATTCCTACAAAATATGGTTCAGTTTACGCTACAACTTCAAACATTTTTATAACTTTTTCAATAGTGCTAGTCACTCTGAAATGAACTTAATTAATTAATTACCTTTAAAATAAAGTTGATATTTGTTTAACATGAAATAACATCAATTTGAAACATTATTTTGAATAGACTTTAATTCTTATCAATCGTTTATGGCAACTATACGTTATTTCAGATAATTATGTGGACCGTCATTCCGACATACTGCATGGTAAGTTTCTCTTTACTTGATCATTTTAGCGATCGGAGTTTAAAAATAATATGTTTAAAGAAAGAGAAATAAGACATAACATAACATCACGCCTGTATTTCCCGAAGGGTAAGGCAGATACATTTTTGAGATTTCTGTTAAAGTTTCTCACCTTGAACACCTCCTGTACGGAGTAGACGAGCTCGGGACCCACTCCATCTCCGGGGATCAATGTGCACTTGATGCGTCCCTCCGTCGAACTTGATTGCTACACATTCAATATACATATTATAGCACTTATTATTATTATGATAGAGTTCATTATTGTTCTATGCGTGTAATAAGTTCGTCCGCGAATTTCTCGTTTCGGATTAGGTTCCGTTGATTTTTTTTTTGAACTGGAAGGTTTTGCGAAAGCCAAAAGGGCGTAAAGAGAGATTCGGCGATCACCAACCATCGTACGTTTGATGGCATAGTCACCAGAATAAAATGAAATACTTGTTGTTTGTATGATATATTATCCTGCGTTTGCGATTTAGCTTCCAAACATGTAAACAAATATGCATTTTTGGATAACGCAGTCTCATCTCGGCGACAAACAAGTGTCAAAAACTTGTCAAAATGTAGGGAAATTAGAGGGATTTTTGACAGATTGAGACTGAGAGCAGACCGTGAACGTTCTTAAAATTACGAGAATTACCCCTCTGTTTGAAGAGTAATGTCATATTCTCACTTTGTACTACATGATTACAGGTTGTGCGTCGATTTCCCTGCCACCCGGTTTAATTATACATTTATTCCCTACATCTAACAAACATCATTGTATGTACAACTACTACTCATTCACGTGTCATAGTCGCGAAACGCAATTAGTACGTGTAAATAATAATTAACGATCCTATTCATACTATGAAACAATCGCTAGGATTTACAGCGACTGATATGACTAGTGATAACATTGAGGGGTTAGGTCAAATGGTCGTAGACTTGACACTTATCGGATGTGGTATGTAGGAGTGTTGAGAACAAAATAAATAACTTACTGCCCTTTGATAAATAAATGCTTGTTTTCTTTAACACAAAATCGTGCTGTCGAATTTTCACCGCTCAGCTCAACGCCAAAAGTTGAAAATCCAACAGCACGCTTTTATTTAGGCATTATTTTAGGTGTCGCCTAGAATTTGTGAAAACGGGCATTTGTGAGAAAGGTCTTACTGTTATTTCATTTACCTACCTATAGCTAAGTATATCTTTTTAAATGATACAGGATTTTAAACAGCTCTCTGTGCGCATTCATAAATTAAATTAAATGAGCGATTTTTTATAATAAGTATTTTGAGTAGGTACTAAAACTATTGATAATTAAACAGATTTATTAAAAAAAAAATCTAGATAATTGGTCCTTCGTGCCTGTGGGGTAATACAGGCTAAAAATAAATATATTCACTGTTCTTTGGTTAGATTTTTGTCTATCTTTGGTGTGTTGATTTCTTTTATTCGCTGTTAGAAGTATTTTATTAGGTACATCATTTACAATCGATGCCTAATACAATCGAAGTCTAAATGCCACAAGAATATCAATATACTTACATATTTGCAGTAAAGTATATTTATCTTTACAAACTTACCTGATTTAACTAAAACTAGAACTTACTGAACATCCTACACTTTTTTGAACATTGTCAGGTTCTCTTCCAGTCTACCTAGATTCAGCTGAACATCAGTGCGTTTTATTGTACACAGCAGTGAACATATACACTAACAGTTATGTTAAATGACCCAGGGTTATAGTTAACAATGCGTTGGACAACACACAGGGACTGCAATGTTGCATGCTACACATAAATGCTAATCAGCCGATCGATTCTGCAAAAATCTCAACATGAAAAGATAGGTGAAGAGAGCTTAGAGTGAGTTGTCAATCCCTAGCATTAGTTGGAATGACAGCTCACTCCACGCTCACTTCACCTAAGTTTTCATGGTTTGATGGTTACAGAATCGCACTGCAGAACCCTTTTAACTGACAGGAAGTTGATGAGACATTAAAAAAACCGTGTGGTGTGATTTTCCTTACCTTTGTACTTTCTGATAGTTAATATATAAATTCTATCAAATAAATACCACAGTTTAACGATAACCCAACTTTAGAACCAAATTTTTTGGATCAACCATTGTTTGGTTAGTACAGACGCCAGCACATCAAGCTGCCCGAAACTATCAAATTTTCCCAATCAACTTTGAACCTTAATGTTTTAGAAATAAAGTTGATAATCTATTAAATCAATTTGACAGATTGTAGTCGCTCCATGTGCTGGCGTCTGTACATGCATTTGTTTTTCGATAATTTTGTATCTGCACTTCTGTAGTTAAAGGGTGTTGAACTAAATCTAATATTGAACATAGTTTAGTATAAAACCATGCTATATATAGGACCATCCTATTCTCTAATCATTTGAGCCAATATTGTGTGTTTGTTGGTGCCAAAGTGTGTGAAAATGATTTGTTTCTGTAGGTATTTTGTGTACCAATTTGGTATGTTCAAATTTACAATTTTGTACAAGGTTACAACCAGCAAGAGTTGACTTGAGACCCGAGGGGCCCGAGCCCCGCGCTGTTACCGCTCTTGCCATCGACGCCTCAGTACCTACCGCGCGCTTACGTAATCCGAGCGAAGTCTCAAGTTAACTCTTGCAGATGATGTTTTTGTTATATATTTCGATAGAATATGCCAAACATAAATATCCAAAAAAAAAAACAATAAATAATGAAACTTAATGAATTTAGATATCCCTTTAATAATTTACCCAAAAGTGGGGAACAAAACTTGAATAACATCATTTTTGATTTGGAATTCTTGAAAATAAACAGGCAAGATGTTTGACTGTTTTTTAAAAGAATAGAATGGTATCTTAAAACATAATTAAAAACAATGTTATGGGAACGGGTGCATGCATTATTGCAAAAAAATATAGCTTACGGGTCATCTGAAGTCTTACAAGGAACCCTCATACTAAAACTTAAAAAACGTGTAATATTTGTGATTATAAATAGAATTTACGATTTCACATGAAAACAAATTTTGATACCATAGCAAATTTAAGAGCCAAATGAAAAAACTTATAAAATAAAAGAATTTCTGTGCAACTTTCTGTTTAAATTTTGAATAATAATAAATAGTTGATGTAATTAAAAGTAATGAAGCAAGTTTTTTTTTTTACGGAGAACCAAATTAATTTATTCTGCAAAACTAGTGACAATTTTGTTTTTTTTTTAACAAATACATTGTAACAGATAAGGTGGACTTGAATACGTAAGTAAGGCAATGCCTTATCTACCCACCCAAAAAGAAATACAATGAAAGAAATAAAGAAAATTCTGCTTCTATTAAAATTGAATGCTGTTTTTTTTTTTGTCATATTACAAATAAGGTTTTAACCACTTGTCAGTCCATGGCCACAGGAGTTGCCAAAGTAAAACTACTCTTTACAGTCAATGCCATTTTCAAATTTCAAGATAGGTTCCAGTGTATCCATATCCAGTGTATGTAGGTATCCAGTGGCTAAGGGCCAGAAAAATTTGAAGTTTACCAGAAAATTCAGGAAAAACTGAAAGTGCTTTTTTATGGGATTTATGATTTACTTTTTTTGTTTTTTGTAGTGATATTTGGGCAGAACCTGTTGTATCAGCTAGTTAGGTAATACAATAATAATTATTGTACTTGCTTCATTACCATAGATAGTGTGGGGTATTAGTAGACAGTTAGTATGCTCACCAGCGTGCTGATACCGTGTGGAGCGTAACATACGTTTTTGTCCGCGTTTACCGTTGTAGTGTGGACTCCTTTGTTTGCATGACACATATAGGATCCCTGAGAAAATATCAAGATTATTATTGCAGCTATTACCAGGTTTTTATTACCTTTGACATTAAACTCTTAATATTATTGGAGCTAAGACAAAATTAAAGTTTATACTTTTCCAGTTCATTTAATAGAACTGGAAAAATATGAAGTATCACTTCTAGCAAATGTTTATGGGGCTCTCTCAGGGGCAAGCTGGTACAAATTTGTACCGCTTGTGGCACACAATGTGTAGCAGCTCGTCCTAATGAAATTACAGATAACAAGTCAACAAAAATGCACAACCTAGGCAATAGGCATTCACAACTTTCATTATTAAGAGTTCTCAAGTGTCATTTTCATCAGGAAAATTAGACGCATATTAAATTGCGGTTTCAAGTAGATATTATTAGCTGAGATCACGTGAGCCGCTCAGGAAAAATTAAACATTATTATACACATTTCCATAACAAATAACCTGGTACTTAATAACATGATAATGTTATCATGTTCGGCAGTTTAGGTAAAACATGAGTGTTAATAAACAATATGCGAAACGGCTATCATAACAGAGAAGTTACGAAACAGCCAGGGCACGACATTGGCAATAATTTATTTATTATAGAATCAATCGAATTCGTACTGTACCTGCATCAGGGCACGGCACACATTTCTAGTAAGAAGCGACATCCTCGATTTTTATAGAACCTTTATGGAAAGGCTTTTTTATTAAAATTATTTTTGGATCAAATTCCTGCAAAGACGTAACCTAACCTATCACACGTTCCGTTCCAAGGTTAATGACAGCTCTTTAATTTACATGATTAAAATGCATAGCATACACATGCACATGATTTAAAACTCATATTTTCATATGTGAAGCACCAAATAATACTTTTGATCATGTTTTAATTTATTTACACTTAATTACATAACTATAAAATAATAAATACTGCATTGTCAAGGTTAATTACACTATCGTGGAACGAAACGTTGTCATATTAATTAGTTGCAAGTTTAGAAAATCCTTTTGGTACTGGTAAATTAGTGTTGATGAAACAAATTACAAAAAGTCAAGCACCCATCAAGAACCCTAGCAGAGTTCGAATTTGAACCCACGACCTACAACTTGTAAGTCAGGGCTGATACCACTAGCTTATTTAAAATGTGGTTTTAATAGCACGTGTAAAAGCGATTCCGATATACTATTTTACAGAATGAGCAATTTCATTTCATTTTACTGGGTCACCACTGCTCCAGTATAAACCATATATACACACAAACACACATTTTTTTATGTAATTATATTATTATGAGCATAAAAATGAATGGTATGAAATGAAGCGGAATACTAGCAACCCTGGGTTGAATTATCGAACCAATGCCAAGTGCGAGCGAATTGATTTTTACGTCACCATTCAAGTGGCTGTCACGGCGCAACATTTGAACTCGTCGTCTTAAAAATTAAGTGATTTCGGCAAAAAAACTGATACAGAATGCATGCGACGTCTTCGTCGTTTAGTTAATTGTTTTGTAAGCACTAGGATATCGTGAATTTTATATTAGCGTCATTTTTAACCTGCTACGTTAAAGCTAAAAGGTCGCACAAGTGTGAAATCGGTGAGTGTTTTTTTAATCCTAAATTTTATTATAATTATATTACATGAAGTAGTCTAAAAATTAGGGCAATGTAAGGTTTAGAGTGTCGTCTCTTGCAAGTATTGGAGAAAATGCCTAGATACATAGTTACTTTAATTCACAAAATTATTGTAGTCGTGATCTGAGACCTAGGATAAAATGATTTGATAACATTATTAGTGATGTAAACATCTCTGTAACAATGATAGTATTCTCAGCTTGATTTGAATAGTAAGATACTTGTTAATAAAATGGTGATAAGAAGTCGTAGGTCAGCCTTATTGATTATTACGTTAAACGTTGTTTTAATTTCAATAACTTTTCAGTTTGCCTATTTATATTTGCATACAAAAGAGTAAAATACGTTCACCCCGAATTTTTAATTGACTTTGAATTTGGACGAGTTGAATTGCAATTAACACTTGCAAATTTTTCAGAAGACCGACCGCGGCTCTGCGTCGTATTAAGCGTTAATTGCGTCGCTTGATAATTCGATTTAATATTCATAAGAATAGATACTTAGTTCACAACGTACCTACCTACCTATGGCAGGAAGTTATTTAATTTCCCCCGTTTATGGTTTAAAAACAGATTGCAATATCTACATCAATCTTTGATAGCAGTTTATCTGCTTTGATTTGTATTAACATGTTGATATCTTATCCAGGATTTTTTTTACAACTCGTCTATGAATGGTTAGTTAGGGTACCTTATACTACTTTATTAAAAAATACACAACAATTACAGTTTGCAAGCTAACACTAGACATATACCCCTTTATTCATAAACGTTGCTTAAAGTTAAGCAGTGATTAGCGACTGTTTAACCATACATTTTCGACGTTTAAACGTATACTTAACTTTAGTCATCGTTTATGAATAAACCCCATTATATACAAGAACATAGTAAACAAAAAATAAAGAAAAAGGCTCATCGGGCATCAAAAAATTCGTCCGCATCGCTGTCACTTGGATAAGTGCCCAAAAGGCTGGCAGCATTACCACGTTGGATGGCAATGCTATGGGTACCTTATACATAAATAGGTAATGTCTTTTCATCTCGGGTTTTACTGCAAAACCCAGAAAAAACCGTCATCACAAGACCCCATTGGCCGCAGTCTTCCTAGGGATTCTAATTAGGAGTATACGCGATTACGTAATCCAATAATCAAATCGAGGCTATGTTTTACATAGTTTGGACTTTTTTTGGTGCAAATTTTTGTTATTAACTTGGTTGGTAATATCCATAGATAATATCTATATCCAGTTTGGTTCATCATCATCATCATCAGCCTATAGCAGTCCACTGCTGGACATAGGCCTCTCCTATTGCACGCCATTCAACTCAATTTTTGACAACTCACATCCAGCTGCTACCAGCTATCCTGCAAAGATCGTCGCCCCAGTTTGGTTGGCGAACCGAAATAAAAAAAATGTTTTTTTCAGGTTTCGCAATACCTTCCTTATTTTATGGTTTCAGCATGAGCGTATCATTCTCTTGCCCTTATCCCAATTTATTTGGAGTCAGCGCAACATGTATTTTTCTTCCATACCTACTTCTCTCTCTCCTACTTCTCTCCCTACCCTACCTACTTCTCTCTCTTCTCTTACTAGTCGTTTGTCTCATGACTCATGATGAGGTCCAAATTCATATTTTGATTTGCACTCCATAATGTAATATTTACGCGTGTTACAATGGCTTAAAGCTAAGGTGTAATTACGGACCCTGTAGGGCACAGCACACAGTAAAATTAATTAAATCTTAAAATTAAAATAAAATTAGGTACCTACGCGAATAGTAGATAAGTATATGGTAAGAGTAACTGCAGCTCATGCCGTGTTATAAACCTTAATTATTTATTTCGCGAATTTCCGTCCTCACGATGATTAAGATATATTTTTTGAAAATGGTTTAATAAAAACATCGAAAACCTCGATCTCTGTATCGAACTGCTGCGCTTACGACCGCGAATTTGCGTTGTCATACCCGCATGGTGCATACCATTACCAGCATACCCATTACCCACCCAACTGCTTTCCAAAGAGGCGATTAAAACTAAGTACTTGACCCACAATTTCTTTCAGTTATTAAATAAAATCTCCTTCTTGAACCTGTAAAAAAAGAATTAGTCATTTTGACACTTTTCAAATTTCCCAGCTTCTCAGCAGTGTCAATATTCACATAAATATACGTTGTTAGCAATTTTTCTTAATAAGCGGTCTTGTTATACAAAATAGTACCCCTTTTCACACGATTTGGTGGGTGCATAGATCCCTTTGCTTAGAAATAGCAAGAGCAAGAATAAATTGTAAGTATTTTTCTGTCAGATGGCTCTTGCGACATAGCATCTTCCTATTCCGAATGTCAATGCGGGTTTCACATCTTCCAACCAGCGAAACAGAAGAGAAACTGCCTGAAAACGGTGAAGGAAAACATCGTGAGGAAACCGGCATGACCTAGAACCACAAATTCGAAGATATGTGACATCTACCAACCTGCACCATTAGCTTAGCACACTATCCATCACAATCTGAATCATTTTGAATGATATTACTAATCTGTCGCTTCATATGTTCGTAAAATTTGTTTGCTCAACAACGTAAATAACGCAATGAATGTTATTAAACTGTCAAAATGAAAGCGATTCATAGATCGGTATATAGTGTGTTACGCAATTACCTACCCCGCCGCACTGGGCCCGCGTGTTGGATCACGGCCCTCTGACAGGTTCTGATATTAAGAAAGTCTAAAAGTTTTTATTTATTCTTTAAGTATTCATCTGAAACGACACGAAGAAGGTACCTGATACTTTGAGGACTTTAGGGCTTGCTTTATTGAAGAGCCTCAATATGTAAGAACATATCTTCAGCCCGATTCAAACTGTATGGCGATGGCGGGTCGGAACATGAGGCGAGCCGCTGCGCAGTAAAAAAATCACCTGTCAACGGGGGTGAGGGGTGGGGTACTGCGCAGTGAGTAGAGCACGTCAGAGCCGTCATAAGGTTTGAATCGGGTTGTACGTACCTATATAAATACTTAATCAATTTACCAAAGAATAGTTACTTTGTACTAATCCATATAACAAATTCTGTTAAATCAGTTCCATTCCATTACACCCGAGATAAATAATGATGTACACACTTAGGGAACCTTGAAATTCTGTCAACGATAACAATAATAATGTCTTCGCCTTCAGCGAGTATGTAAAATTATCTAATTACTCGTCTTATCTGAAGTCACACAAATATTTTTAATTGTTAAGCAACCGTCTGACGGAGATAAAGTGCGCACCGAATTGTAACTTGTAAATTGTAACTGTAACGAATGAAAATAATTGTCTCAGAAACAATAGGGCGACCTCGTTTTAATTGGTTTTCATTAAAAACCTTAAATTTATCAATTCAGTGACAAACAATGCACAACCTAAACCGCTGGGTCTACAAGCAGATTTTGCACAAGTTCCTAATTTAATGAAAGTGAGCACTAAGAACCGCACCCTAATTGCGTAACACACTATCAATCACAATCTGAATCATTTTGAAGAATATTGCTAATCCATTACTTCATAATTATGTTTGAAAAAACTGTCTGCTCAACAACGTAAATAATGCAATGAATGTTGTTGAACTGTCAAAATGAAAGCTATTGCTACTGATAGTGTGTTACGCAACTACCCCGCGGGTCTTGGGAGAGGTATATCCAGCAGTTGGCTGCAACCGACTGAGTTGATTAAATATGAAGTTAGAGCCTTCAGTGTTTAAAATAGTATGCACAAACAGTATAGATAAAGTTGTAAAAAAATAAAAGGCCCGTTTTGACAGTTCTAGTAGTTCATAAAGATCAAATTCGCAAAACACGTATTCGTTTGTATGAAATTGACAGTGGTCAAGAACGCATTCTCAAATGTCATAACGGGCCTTTTATTTTTTGTAAACTTTAAGGGTAGGCAGGAACTACGGTACGCCACCTGCTACGATCTTTACACAACTCCCCGGGTCGGGCACTAGCACTGCCCTGGCACAGCTGGGACACAGGCCTACTCTCTTCGAGAGGGAGTGGGCTGTAACCTACCACGCAGGCCCAGTGCGGTGTGGTTGATGTCACACTTCAAAACTGAGGTTCGAGGACATGCCGGTTTCCTCTCAATGTTTTCCTTCATCGTTTTGAGTACAGTGGTGATGAAATTATTTACTCAAAGTAGATACCGGTCTGGGTTCGAACCCATGACCTATAACTCGTAATTCGGGGTCGTTACCACTGTGCACCGCCGCTCTCAACCACTGTCTATAATCATACTATTTGTTTGTTTGTTGCAGAGTTTCTAAGTCAAAATGGCGAATATAAACTTAGACCAGCCGAAGTTTGACCAGGGGACGTATATGGGTCGAGCAAAACATTTTATTATGCTCACCAACCCACTGAACGCGTTTGCTACAGACAAACAGTTAAACGAGGCAAAGCAAGTCGTCGAGACGTTCAGGTGTGTTCATCATCTATATATATCTAGATATTATATAATAATATAGTAAAGTAGTGTAGTAGTGGTAGAGGGGCTTGTGGCTAAGTAATAACAGCCGCACGGGTCGATCGATCAGGTTAAGCTACGCTTGCAACGGTTGGTCCGTGTATGGGTGACCATCTTTACATACCAAGACCCCTCCGTGCCTCGGAAAGCACGTTAAGCCTGTCATTCTTGGATCTTTGACAGTTGTTACGGATCGTCAGAAGCCCGAATGTCTGACAATCAGTCTTACCAAGGGGTTTCGTGTTACCCAGTAACTGGGTTGTGGAGATCAGAGTGGCAGTCACACCATGTAAAGTAGTGGTATTCGGCTGCATCCGGTTAGACTGGAAGCCGACCCCAACATAGTTGAGAAAAGGCAGGCAGATGATGATATACTAATATAGTAAAGCGGAACATGACTTATCCGACATCTTCAACAATCATCGTCATATTTCAGCAAATTTACACAAAACCATAATGAGTTATACACTTAAAACGGATTTTTTCATGAATCGTGGAAAACGTATGAAAATCCGTTCGATAGGTTTTAAGTTTATCGCGTTCAGACAGACAGACGGACACAGCGGGGGGAGGGGCTTTTTTAATGCGGAGTGACAGTGAGAAAAGTTACGCGAATTAAGAGCAAAATTCGGGGGGAAACCGGTATCTTAGTTTGAGACATCCCTTTCGTTGCCCGAAGACTATTAAAATGATACTTAAAATGTGTTGTTATTACCTGTCTACTTACTTATTTCTGCCTCATTGGTCTAGTGGTCGCAAGCGCTACTACTGAGCATGAGGTCCTGGTTTCGATTCCCAGGTCGGGCAAAGTGGTATTTGGGTTTTTCCATTAGGAATTATTTAGTAACAGCCCGGAGTGTGGATTTGTGCTGGGTTGACGGTAATTGGCTCACCCCTATTTCATGGGACTTAAACATAACTGGTGAAATGTGGGTGCACCATAGATATTATGATATTTCTATGGGGTGCACTATACTACAGTCGCCAAAGGAGATAAGTAAGTACAGTAGTACAGTTTAGTCCAAAACATCCATCGGTTTCTTATAAAACTTCAACTA
Organism: Apamea crenata; assembly: GCA_949629185.1. Lineage (NCBI taxonomy): Eukaryota > Metazoa > Arthropoda > Insecta > Lepidoptera > Noctuidae > Apamea > Apamea crenata. The sequence continues at coordinate 6,702,377 of OX451375.1, forward strand.
TATCCGACGGCCCTGGTTAGGTACTTTATCTCCTTTGGTGACCGTACATCTCTGCCTTACCCTTCGGGGATTACAAACATGATATTGTGTGTGTGTGTTATTTCTAATAACAACCACATCAACATCATTATGATAATAAAATATTTCATTAAACTTAATGAGAAGTTTGTAAACGATTAGACGTAACGTGTTGTGTAACTCAATCGCGATAACGCATCGCGTTTGAACTTTGTTTAAAAAATATTAACCGGTCACAATTAACATTTACATGGGAATTAAAAAAACATAGCTATCGAAATGTAGGTGCCACAGCGCCAGTTATTGTAATTTGAACTTAATTTCGACAAACATAACGTACGTTCTCAATACAAAATTGACCACTTAGATTCGGTTTTAAAGTCAGTTTTTGTAATTCAAACTTTAACTTTGTCGGAATAAAGTTCGAAATAAAAAAAAATGCTCGATGGATCGATAAACCTGGATATATCGATAAACCTGGATCATATTTTTTTTGTCTTGTTACCAGGAAAACAAAAAAATTGCCTCCCGGTTATGACGAGGACAAATTATGGTCGGCCAAATATCTGTACGACAGTGCATTCCACCCCGACACTGGTGAGAAGATGATCAGGATCGGACGCATGTCTGCGCAGGCGCCTATGAACACTATCATCACTGGATGTGAGTAACTGACTATACATACGAATATTATAAATGCGAAAGCAACTCGTAGTTTGTCTGTAAAAAGTTTCACATGTTATCGGCTGAACAGATTTTGAGCCTCGGATACACTAGGGGACATTTTACCTGCAACATGACGCGCCACACTCAGTCTACGTGTCACTGCAACGTTGCAAAGTGTCCCGCAACATTTTACGTTACACGAGACATGTTGCTTGCTCCCGCTCCGAGAGCGAGCGCAGGCGTCCTACGTCAGTGTCGCGCCATTTCTAGGCCTGCAAAATGTTCAGCGATTTCTCGATTCTCTCGGGACATTCACGTAGTTGTGGAGCGCCATGTTCCGCAACATATCGCTCCATTTGTCCCCTAGTGTATTCGAGGCTTTAGATTAAATTTTCGCACAGGTTATGGGCATACATTTTGACTGCGTAGGTATTGCACTTTTCCATTTAACAGCAGTTTTTTTTTTGATACTTTTGAAAAATTTCTACGCTATTTAGGGGTCTAGTATCATGTGATGTGTCATGGTTTCAGGTTGCGCAAACCACCCGGCCGCCCTGTATAGAGCAATAAAATCTTCTTCTTCCATCCCTTAATCCCAGTTCTATGTGGATTCGGGTCTTCTTGTACAGACGCCAGCACATTAAGCTACCCGAAACTGTCAAATTTTCCCAATCGACCTTGAACCTAATGCTTTAGCAATAAAGTTTATTTATTTATTTTCCAGGCATGATAACGTTCTACAAAACAAACAAAGCCATTATTTTCTGGCAGTGGTGCAATCAAACGTTTAACGCTATTGTCAATTATTCCAATCGAGCCGGCGACGCAGTTATCACCCCAAAGTAAGTGCTTCAGTTTTAGTATTTTTATCTCACGAAGCGACGCGCGCTTTACTTGTGGTAACCAAGTGTACAAACACGCTGTGTATGGTCATGAGGGACTTCAGTTATTTTCTTGGATCCCATTTTTCGAGAAAACTGAGACAAAATATATTTTCTCGACCGCTTTTGTAACTTTGTCAGGGTTTCTGCACGAATTCGATTTTGCCACAATATGTTCTCAGTACCAAATCTGAATATTGAACCCTGAAACCTTATGGAAATGCTCTTTTAAATTGAGCTTTTTGTATGGTACACACGGCTACACATCAAGCTATACATTTCCAGTTTGAGCTGAGTTCGCATTGTATAGGTTTTTCGCCCAATCAAAAGTCAGCTTATACTGGTTTATGTATAGCTTGATGTGTAGCCGTGCGTACCTACCATTCCTAAAAATTGCTGAAATTACATTACATACTTGGGAAATGTCCTTCTAACATTTAGAGTTACGAAACTTGATTAAAAACAAATCCTGCAGGCAATAAAATAGCATAGATAGTAACAAAACCTATTTTTGTATTCATTTACAGGCAATTAATAGCGTCTTATTGTGCGGCGTGCGGAGGTGCCTTGAGCACTGCCCTGTTCCTCAACAGTAAAGTTAAGGTAAGAATCCCTCTTCATGCACAACAACCACAATCCCAAGCTATAAGGCCTTAAAAAAAGTTACATTTTTTATTGTAAAATAATTTCCTGCAAGTCTTAAAACTTTTGTATTCGTGCCACACGCATCGGATCAACTCAGGATGGATGAAATGGCGACAGGTCACAGGAACAACTTGCGACCCACGGATGCCCCTCAAGTAAAAGGGGAAAATTTATGAGTCTGTGATAAGGCCTGTCGTACTATAAGGGTCTGAATGCTGGGCTGTGAAGAAGACGGATGAAAGAAGATTGCATGCAGCGGAGATGAGAATGTTGAGATGGATGTGTGGAGTGACGAGAATGGATAAAGTAAGAAATGAGTATCTAAGAGGAAGTTTGAAAATGGCGCCAGTGACAGAAAAGTTGAAAGGAAATCGTTTAGCTTGGTACGGCTTGGGCATGTGATGAGAAGGGACGAAACGCATGTGACTAAAAGAGTGATGAATATACATGTTGATGGATGGAGAGGGAGAGGAAGGCCGAAGAAAAGATGAATGGATTGTGTGAGGAATGATATGAAAGAGAAGGGAGTGAATGACAGCGTGACGGTCGACAGGGGAGAATGGAAGAAGAAAACGTGTTGCGCCGACCCCAAGTAACATGGGATAAGGGCAGGAAAATGATGATGATGTATTCGTAACAATTGTTTTTTTTTTTTTGCGTGTGATTTTTTTTCCTGAAAAACCTCGACCATATCATGAAGTGCGATGATTTGCACTCGGATTTTATATTTACAGCTTTTACCAAATCAAAACGATCCCATGCGTTATCTTAACGCCAATGAATTATGGCCGGCACCCTAACTGTGTAACACGCTAATCTCAATCTGAATCATTTTGAAGGATATTGCTAATCCATTGCTTTATCGTTTCGAAAAATTTGTCTGCTCAACAACATAAATAACGCAATGAATGTTGTTGAACTGTCTAAATTAAAGCCGTCTAGTGATAGTGAGTTACGCAATACCCCGCTGGTGTATTTTATTATCGAAACGATAGCCTATCGCGTATTTTCCAACGTTATCTTCTATTTCGGTAGTGTCAACACTTCCACTAATTGTTATATCATGTATTATAAACGTCATAGAGGTGTGTCGTGTCGTGTCGGAAAAACCGCGAGATAACGAACTGTTTACATTGGAAAACACGCCTCATACTCGTATAGGGATTGGAATTTTTTTATGTCACTCGACTTCGATGGATGTCTTCGTCTGACAGGTTCTATGATATTTCAAACAGCTTATTAAGAAGTCTAATGAACAGTTTAGCTATGGGCATACTTAGATTTATAGAAATGTTAGAGGAAGTAAAGGAGAACTATAAAAGCAAATAAGTCAGTACAGTCAAATGGTACCTATAGGTACAGTCAATAAAAGAGATAAGTACGCAGGGTCGTCGGATATACTTGAAGTTTAGTAAGAAACGGATTGATGTTTTCGGATGAAATTTTATTTAATTGTCTAGAAAACAAACAGTTCATTTATCAAACTAAATTTCATTCGAAAACATCCATCCATATCCGACGACCCTGATCTCTTTGGTTGACTGTACATGTGTGCCAAGCAAAGTTTTAGGAAAGATTTCTAGGGTACCAAGGGTAATGATGAGAGAGGAAAGAGAAGACGAAAGGGCTGTTATGGAAAACCGACCTCTGAAAACAAGGCTATAAAAATTAAGAACTACTCGTATTTCAATTCTACCGATAGGTACTTACCGTCTGCAGAAAGCTAATTATGTTAATTAAATTACAACTAAGTAATTAGAGTAGATATATAAAGGATTATTGCTATTATGAAAATAAAAAAAAATGGTTATTTGATGAAGAATTACGATTACCTATATGATAAAATATATCACAGATAATATAATCTTCGAATGCAATATTTTATTATTATTAAATTAATACATCGACATTGCAATGCAACCACACCGTGACCTATTGCATTTGTCGTGTTTGACAGATTTGTAATACTTAATGTGTCATGAAAGTTCACTTATCGCTTCCATTATAATTGTGATGGTAAACACGTTACGCTTGTTATGTTAACTTTGACGTGACGTCCGACTCCTCCAGTTGTTTCAATAGTACGTAAGTTCTATTCCGATATGTGTAGGTACCTATCATTATGGCACGTCGTATTTAGAAATTTAGATTCACATAGATTTTACATAACTTTGTATCCATAATTTCGTCTGTATAGGTAATTACAACGGCTGTATATTTAGAACAATTAGAATACTTAAAGTGCGCTTACACGGGCAACTTTTAATTGCTAAATTTTGGGCAATTATGACGTCGGAGAACAGGGGTGGCCCAGTGGTATCCGCCCCGACTTACGATTTATAGGTCGTAAATCGAACCCAGACAGCACAGCTCTCAAAGACGGTGAAGGAAAACATCGTGAGGGAACCATCCGTCCAAGGACTAAAAATTCGAAGATATGTGACATCTACGAACACGCACTGGGACCGCGTGGTGGATTATGGCTCACTCCCTCTCACAGAGAGGAGGCCTGTGTCCCAGCAGTGGGAACAGTATAGGCTGATTATGCTGTTATGATGTCACGGCAACATAAAGCGATTTACTGCGATGCCAACGTGTAGCGATGGTTGCCAGAGATACCGCTACACGATATTTGCCAACTTTCTACATTCTGTTTGGTTCTTTCCTGATATTTGCCAACTTTCTACATGTCCCTGCCACCCTGTATAACCACCACCCCAATTGCGTAAAACACAATCAATCGGAATCTTAATCATTTTGAAGCAAATTGCTAATCTATTGCTTCATAAGTCCGAAAAATTTGTCTGCTCAACACGTAAATAACGCAATGAATGTTGTTGAACTGTCAAAATGAAACCGATTCCGATTGATCGTTTGTTACGCAATTAGGGTGCTGAATGGTTCTCACATGATCTGACTTCTGACCACTGTAATAATTGTCTGTACTCAAAAGAGACTTTGGTCTCCTCAGAGTAGTCAGATAGGAAACACCGATCTCATGTAGTTTAAACATAATTTATGACCACATCGTCATCCACATCCCGACCTCACCTACTGCAGGGCACAGGGCTTTCTTGCTTGTCAATTACCAATCCACAAGCTTGCCAGCCTTTTCTTTTTTTTGGGTGAGAAATCATCATATGACTTCTCCGTGTCAGACTTTTACTGACTAAAACCCACCCGTGTTCCTTCAGTTGCCCGTGCCGAGGGCCACGGTATCCCTTTCGAACAACCCGCGGCCCTGGCAGGCATCGGCCCTAGCGGACCCCGTCAAAGCTTGCCAGCCTCATTTAGCACCCCATTTTCATTTAAACACACTTTCAACCACAATCTGAGGAATTTTGAAGGAAATCGCTAAAACATGGCTTCATATGTTTGAAAAATTGTTTTACTCGACAACGTAGATGACGCAATGAGTGTTGTTAAATTGTCAAAATGAAAGGCATTTCCATTGTGTGCTACGCAATCACCCTGCAGGTTTTACCCTCGATAGCAAGAATGTTATGACCTACTCGCACCCCCGGTGCGACACTGTCACTTATGCAAAAATGTAGTTTTTCAGGAGAAGCATTTAAAACTTTGACACCTCACAAAACAATGACTTAAGAATATATAGATGAGATGAACAGCTTATAACATTACTTTACTTTTTAACTTTACTTTTGGATAAATATTAATCACTTTATGTTGTAAAAAAAAGTCGAAAAGTTAAAAGTTTGTTGTTGTCATTTTTTGCAAAAGTGACATTGTCGCACCGGGGGTGCGTACTTATAAAGTAATATGGAGCAACTTTATAAACTAGATTACTCCACAACTTCCGGCAACAGTTGCTGTTTAATTAATGCAATAATTACCCGTGTGAGCGCAGCTTTAGTGTTTATTTTTAGTTACAAAGTAACCCATTGTTTTTTCGTTTAAATTCGTTTTTTTTTTTAGTTAATTTGCATTCATTATTATTGTTATTTCATTAATTTTTGACAGTGACTTTTATTTCTAGGGCATGAACCCACTGTTCGCGAGGCTGGTTCCCTTCGCGGCCGTGTGTGGCGCTAACTTCATTAATATCCCCATGATGAGAAGCACGTACGTATTATGTTTTATGATAATTTTATCCAAATAGCAGCGATGCAGGTCGATCGATCAGGTTAAGCTACGCTTGCCGCGGTTGATCTGTGGATGGGTGACCATCTTTACATACCAAGACCTCTCCGTGCCTCTCTTCGTGGATCTTTGACAGTCGTTACGGGTAGTCAGAAGCCCGAAAGTCTGACAACCAGTCTTACCAAGGGGTATCGTGTTACCCAGTAACGGGGTTGTGGAGGTGAGATGGCAGTCACTCCATGTAAAATACTGGTATTCAGCTGCATCCGGTTAGACTGGAACCCGACCCCAACATTAGTTAGGAAAAGGCAGGTAGATGATGATCAGCGAAGCTATTCGTTAAAACCATATTTTGTATCATGAGTTGACTAATATTATTGTCACTATGGGTACTTAAGGCTGTTCAGTAAAACACTTGTTTTGGGAATGATGATGGATTTATTTCCAAACCAATATTTATACAAAATTCTTAAAAACTAATTACATCCTATTGGCTGATCAGCTGCCTTAGAACTGTGGTCAGCCAATCAGCGTTTAGCACGCTTAATAAAAACTAGTGGCGCTCGGTGAGCCGCTTAGTAATTTGAAGGTAACCGGCGCGTGAGTATGTCCGATGGAGACGCGCCGACGAGGAGCGCATGATATTTAAACGACCGCTAGGGCTAGCAGCATTCAGTGCCGGTCCGCGCGCCGCGCGGGTCAGTCGCTTATGCTCGATGTTGTATGCCTGTCTCCCACAGTATCCCCCTTCAAGAAAACCGTACACGTTTTGTAGGTTTAACTATCCTGCCGGAACGGGTCACGTATGGGTCTTCCACCTCTTCTTCTGTGGCCGCTGGCAGTATGTAGGCAGGCTTCAGTCTATCTAATGATACCACTGATTCTCGGTTGGGCAGGCGTATCTTGAAGTACTTCTCATGTTTCTCAATGACTTCGTAGGGGCCTTCGTACGGCGGCGTTAATGATTTCTTTGCACAATCTACACGTATAAATACATGAGTGCATGTCGACAGCTGTTTCGGTACAAAGGTCGTGCGTTGTTGTTTAGCAGGCGCACGTGCGCAGGACTCATTAAGCGATGCCATTGATTCCGTTAGATGACGTAACAATAACTGGTCTTCGTTATCTATATTCGCAGGTGCAAAAACATCTGCAGGTAATCTTAATGAGGTGCCATAAATCATTGTAGCGGGACTGTAGTTTGTTTCCTTATGAATGACCGTGCGTAATCCTAATAGAACGGTCGATAATTCTTGAACCCATTGTTGTTTATTCCCTCTTGCGGTTAATGCTGTCTTGAGGGTACGATGAAATCTTTCTACGAGACCGTTTGATTGCGGATGGTAGGCAGTAGTGCGGATTCTTGAAACACCCAGTTTGTTCATTAGTTTTTGAAATAATGATGACTCAAACTGGCGTCCTTGGTCCGTAGAAATACGCAGTGGGCAACCGAAGCGAGTAATCCATGTATCGTATAACACTCGGGCGACGGTCTCCGCGGTTATGTCGCTGACTGGCACTGCCTCGGGCCATCTGGTGCATCGATCGACAATTGTGATCAAGTATCGGTATCCTTCTGATGGAGTGAGTGGTCCAACAATGTCGACATGTATGTGTTCAAATCTTCGGGACTCGGGAAACTGTATTAACGGAGTTTTCGTATGCCGGTGAATTTTAACACGTTGACACGTAACGCAGCATCGCGTCCATTCAGAAACGTCTCTGTTCATTGCTGGCCAGAAATACTTATCGGTGATCATTTTTCTTGTCGTTCGGATACCGGGATGACTCATTTCGTGTAATGCTTTGAAGGCAGTCTCACGAAACGATTTCGGTAAATATGGACGTGGTGTTTTTGTTGTATTTTCGCAGTATATTTGTTTCTTTATTCCAGGCAGTGTTATCTTGATAAAGTGGAGATTTTGTTGCTTTAACAGGTCAGTTAAATCTTCGTCTCGTGTTTGTTCGTCTGCCAGATTATTGAAATCGATGACAGAAGGACAGTCAATGGCAGTTATGCGAGATAGGGCGTCCGCAACAACGTTGTCTCTTCCGTGTATATACTCAATCTTGCTGCAGAATTGACTGATAAAGTGGAGTTGCCTTTCCCGTTTTGGAGTGTCGCTTGCGCTTGCTGATTTGGTCATGGCGTAGGTCAGGGGCTTGTGGTCCGTGTACACGACGACATCATTTCCTTCAATCAATCTTCTAAAATGTTTGACAGCCATATAGACAGCTAATAGCTCGCGATCATATACGCTGTACCTTGATTGGGTGTCACTGAGCTTCTTCGAGAAGAAAGATAGCGGTTTCCATATGTTGTTTATTTTTTGATGCAAGACTGCTCCTACACTTAAGCTTGAGGCGTCTGTCATGATGCATAATGGGGCACCTTGAACTGGGTGTGTTAATTGTACAGCTTCCAATATGCTTTGACGGCAATTATTGAAAGCATCTTCTAATGTCTGGTTCCAGATGATAGGTGTTTTATCGTTCTTCTTTTTATTATGAAGGAGCTTATTCAATTCTATTTGAGTCTCAGCTTGGTTAGGTAAACAATCGTGGTAAAAATTGACCATTCCAAGAAAACGTCGAAGATCTTGCACATTTTCTGGTTTCGGGTAGTTGGAAATTGTTTGAATGCGCTCAGCAGTGGGCGTAATACCCTTTTCTGTAACTTCGTAGCCCAGGAAGTTTAGCTTTTTTTGACCAAATAGGCACTTTTCTAAGTTGATCCCGATTCCGTAGTTCGACAAACGTTTAAAAACAAGTCGCAAATGTTTATCATGCTCCTCTGGGGTTTTAGAGTAGACAAGTACGTCATCAATAAAGCAGTAGCAGCAGTAATCCAGGTTTCTCAAGACTTCGTGCATAAATCGTTGAAAGGTCTGTGGCGCGTTTCGTAAACCAAATGGCATACAACGAAACTCAAAAAGACCGAAAGGTGTCGTTATTGCCGTCTTTTCTACGTCGATTTCAGCAATTGGAATCCAAAAGAATGCTTTCTTCAGGTCTATTTTCGAGTATATCTTCATGCCATCTAATTGGTAGGTGAAGTCTTGAAGCCTTGGTATTGGGTAGCGGTCTGGAAGCGTTACCGTGTTAAGGCGACGATAATCACCACATATGCGCAGGCTTCCATCTTTTTTTGTTACAACGTGCATCGGGCTGGCCCACGGACTTTTGGATGGTTGACATATGCCCATTGACATCATAGCTTGAAACTCGGCTTTGGCTGCGTTGTATTTAATCGGCGGCAGTGGACGGGGTCTTGCGAAGAGTGGGGGGCCGGTAGTCTCAATATGGTGCTTTACATTATGCTTGATTTCCTTCGTAGGTGTCATTGGTTTTAGGACTTCAGTGAATTCTTGAAGAAGTGCATGATAACGGTGTCCTGGTTCGACTACATAAAGCGTGGTATCCTGTGTAGTATTTATCGTCATCGTGTTAACTGAAAGCTCGGTCAGACTGTCTACAAGTTTCTTGCTGTGTAAGTCCACAAGAAGTCGGTGGTGCTTAAGGAAATCGGCACCAAGAATCGACGTCTTCACATCCGCCATTATGAAAGTCCACTTGAAGTTGCGTCGAAGTCCAAGATTTATTTGCAAAGTTTTTTCCCCATATGTTTTAATCGGTGTATTGTTTGCGGCGAATAATTTGAAAGGTGTTTCTATCGGTGTTCGCTTAGTTTTAACGGCTAGCACCGATAAGTCTGCACCAGTGTCGACTAGAAACCGTTCTCTTGAATTTAAATCAGTTATACATAGGCGGTTATTCATTTGTGCTACACCGACGCCCGCCACAGCCGATGTGGTCTTTAGTTTTCCGACGGCTTCCTTGAACATGGTGATTCACACTTCTTAGCTCTGTCTCCAAATCGGTGATGATAATAACACTCCCAGTCTGGATCTCCTGGTCTCTTTCCTGACCCTGTTCTTGAGCGGGACCGTGATCGTGACCGGAAATTGCTGCGACGAAATGGACGACGGTGACTCACGTTCTCCTTCCTCAGTGCGGCAATTTCAAGGGTCAGCTTCTCGAGTTGTTTTGTTAGTACTTGAAACTGCAGATCTGGACTGGTGCTGGTGCTTGGAGCAGGTGTACATTGGCTGACCTCCGCGATAGTATGTTCTGTATGCTCCATCATCTTATCCGCCATCATCGCTTGGGTATCGAGTGGAGATTCCGTGTTAACGGATAGTACGGCACGGACTTGGGAAGGTAAGTGACCCATCCATAAAATTTTGAGCGCGTTATCGGGTACTTTTTCTCCAGCCAGCTCTCGCATCACCCTCAGGAGTTGTGTAGGCTTCTGGTCTCCTAATTCTAGTCCACTCAAAAGCTTCTGGAATTGACGGGACTCGGACTCTTCGTACACCGACAGCAAACGATTCTTCAGAGCGATGTATCTTCCTGATTCGGGTGGTTTACAGATGATATCACTTATTTGCTCGATGTCTTTCCTCTCCAGGACTGCAATGACCAAGTTGTATTTTTGTTCATCGCTTGTCTTGTATGGTGATATCACGGCTTCGAATTGAGCAAACCACAGCCTTGGTTGTGCTCGCCAGAATTGTGGGATCTTCGCTTGCAGTGCTATAGCAGAGACTTCCTTTTCGCACTTTTCTGATACGGCGTCGTCAAAATGTTCCATGACAGGACGGCGCTGATCAAATCACGTCGGGGTCACCAGATATGGGTACTTAAGGCTGTTCAGTAAAACACTTGTTTTGGGAATGATGATGGATTTATTTCCAAACCAATATTTATACAAAATTCTTAAAAACTAATTACATCCTATTGGCTGATCAGCTGCCTTAGAACTGTGGTCAGCCAATCAGCGTTTAGCACGCTTAATAAAAACTAGTGGCGCTCGGTGAGCCGCTTAGTAATTTGAAGGTAACCGGCGCGTGAGTATGTCCGATGGAGACGCGCCGACGAGGAGCGCATGATATTTAAACGACCGCTAGGGCTAGCAGCATTCAGTGCCGGTCCGCGCGCCGCGCGGGTCAGTCGCTTATGCTCGATGTTGTATGCCTGTCTCCCACAGTCACCATAATATTATGTAATTTGTGAAGGTCTATAAGTATACTGGGTTAAATTAAATTAGCTAGCGAATCTCCGTCCGTAGACGTGATGGGTATCGATAATATCTACAGTGAGACCGACGAGAGAATACATTCTTGACACGCGCTCAGTTTCATACAAACGAATATGTGTTTTGCGAATTTGATGTTTGTCCCTCGACGGCCGTACAAAAAATCTTAATTTCAAGTAACTACAGCTGATTATTTGCATTTATGAGTTTATAAAACCTTTTTTTGTCGTCATTTGATAATAACATCAGATCTCCGGAGTTTCGCTTGTTAATTTTATTGAGACTCTTTACCTATAGATCGAAATCCGATCGTAAAAACTTTAAACGAATTTTATTTGATATGTATGGATTATGTTGATACAGCATCATTTTAATTAAGTTCACTGGTCACACCGATCGTAGGATCGCAACATTTCGTGATTCTTATAATTTACCTACTTTACAAAAATTAAAATTATGAAATATGTATTTCAAATCTAAGATCGTAGAGTAGTGTCACTGTCACTAAAGCTGTTGCTTTTCCAGAATGACATTACCAGTATCATAATAATGACATTTGGAATATCAAAAATTTTTTACTGTTCACATCACTAGTGGCGCTGTCAGCGCTTTGTTTAAAAGTGTGCGTGTAGGGTGTCCATATCCTAACCAAATTATTTTTACGGGTTTTGTTTAGTTTTACTTTCCAGATCTAGAGAAGTGTCGACACGTTTTCAATATAATCGGATTTAACTATCGGTATTCTCATAATACTGACAGAGATACTTTTCGCTCGTCCGATTTCATGAACTCACAAATACTACTTTGGATGCACTAGATTTCAGAACGCCTTTTTAGGTTCCCGCTACTGTGTAGAATGATTGTGTTTCCTTGAGAATTTCACATATTTTGACGATGTTGTCGTCAGCGATTTTCGTATTGATGTTTATTTATATCATTAGAACCATAGGCCGACCGCTTAACTGTGCAGGAGGGGTGTTAGTTGTCACAAGTTAAAGTATCACTGAGCTCTCGCATCACGTTACCGCATCCCTCCCGCACCGCGCTGCTACCTCAGTCATAAAATACCCGTCTGTAACCAATTATTACTTTTTAATTCCTAACCTTTTACATGTACATTTATTTCAGTGAAATCATGAACGGAACCCCTGTTTTCACCCCGGAAGGAGACCGAGTGGGCAACTCCAAGATTGCAGCGGCCACAGGCATATTCCTCGTTTGCATTTCCAGAGTGGGCATGTCTGTGCCCGGCATGAGTACGTATATATTATCTAAACTAATATTATAAAGAGGATACTGATGAGATACTGATCCAATTACAAAATTTCTTTCACGAAAGCTAGTCTATTGTTAAGAGCCATAAGATATGTCTTAAGGTACCTATTAGTTGATTTCCACTCTGACGAAAGTCGCAAGCAGAAGCAAGTATGTATGCAGGGTGACGGGGACATCGACGCGCAAACTGTCGCAATATTTCAAGGGAGTCCCTTGAAATATTCGTCTGTTATATAAAAAAAAAATGCTGTTCCATACATTTTAACCGCACAGGTAAAATTTATGGGTTTTCTACGCCAGGGAGTCTAGAATGATGTACTGAATCCCTGGCAACAGCTTACGCGATGGCCTTGCCTGTATTACAATTTCGGAAGGGTTAGTAAGGTAGTTACCATAAATTGACTGTAAAATATATTTGCTTATAATAAAATAAAAAGAGATGCTCTTTTTATTATTTTTCAGCACTGGTGCCAATAATAACGAACACGGCGATTCAGAAGCGTTGGTTCAAGCCCACCTCGCTGGCCATCATTCCGTTCCAACTTGCCCTGGTGTGTCTTAGCGTGACGTTCGCGACGCCATTGTGCTGCGCCTTCTTTGAACAGAAAGCCAGCATTAGCATCGACACCATTGAGAGTAACTTGAAGGTAACAGAAGCATTTCAGTACTTAGTCAATTGCACGATTATGGTCGTGAGGAAAATTTTGACTATGAATGTCGCTGGTTATAAGAGTAGTGGAATACCAAAGAAACGATGGAAGGACTGTGTGAATGATGATATGGTTAGAAAGGGGGTGACTACCGAGATGACGACTAATAGAGAAGTATGGAAGAAAAAGACATGTTGCGCCGACCACGAATAAATGGGCAGGAGAATGATGATGAGTTATGAATTAGAATAATAATTAATAACATGTCTGCTTTCACTGCACTTCCAACCAGTGGCATGCATTGCATAGAGGCATATAAGCAGTGCCTACCTCGATAAATCACCATAACCCTGTCAATTACATTTTAGTGTGTGTGCCCCACAATTAGGAAACTCACTAAATTATCATACCTAATAAAATCTTCATACAAACACGCGCGGCAGTAGGCCAGACGGCCTACTCGGGTCCCGTACTATTCGCACATTGTCATTGGTCTTTACTCGTTTAAGTTAATACGACGAAATTAAATCCCTGCCTACCTATTCTGAAAACCAATGCACGCCACTGCTTCCAACCCTTAAGGCCGTGTACTCATATAAGCGAAGGTCACTTCATTTTATTTGACCTGAACGCGTCGTCACCCGAATGCGCCCTCTGTTGGCGACAGAGGGCGCATTCGGGTCTGTGACCAATAATCGCGACGTTCGTAATAAATCAACACCCTAGTGCTCGTCGATCGCTTAAATAAAGACTACCTCAGTCTAGGTCGTTACCGCATTAGGTACAGACGCCAGCAGGTCAAGCTACCCGAAACTGTCAAATTTTCCCAATCAACCTTAAACCTTAATGCTTTAACGATAAAGTTGAAAATCTATTAAATAATTTTGACAGATTGTAGTAGCTTGATGTGCTGGCGTATGTACATTAATTTCACTATCACTGCTCTCGAAACAGTGAAGAAATAACCGTGGTGAAATCGGTATATCCTAAAACTAAAAATTTGGAAGGTATAAGAAAAAGATACAAATTAAGATACTCCATAGACAGTTCAGACGTGATTATAAACATGGCTACTAAAAATACGTCAATTTACGTCAGGCGCTGACTAATTGGATTTGACTAAACTAGGTAATATTTATCTTCTGTCCTTTTCTTAATGAAATTGAAAGAAAAAGATGCAAACTAAATTTAGTATAGTTAGTGAACGAGGGAATCGGCGCCAGTGTGAGATATCCACGAGCCTGCACTGGGCCCTCGTGGTAAACTACACTCCTTCTCACAGAGAAAGGACATGTGTCCCAGCAGTGGGGAACACCATCATTTTCTCAATAATCTATACTACACTCTGGTTTTTAAATGACAGCTGTGATCGACCTTTTTGGTCAACATGACAGTGTGTGAGTGTGTTTAACAATGTCTGTTTTATATTTTACAGGAAAAAGTAAAAGAGATATCTCCCGAGACCACTACAGTGTTCTACAACAAGGGATTGTAAGCAGCAAGTGTGACGATGAAACTTCTCAGTTTTGGCTGTTAAAATTAGGTTTAAGACAAAATGCCATGAAAAAATGTTGTTACAATTTTGACGTCAGGTATCAGGTTTGTCATCAACCGAATCGATGGTGAATGTCAATTTTGAGAGAACTTTGTTTACAATGTCTTATGTTTTAAAGCATTTACTGTTTTCTGTAGAATTTTGGTCTCATCGACTGCAGATCGGTGGATAAATCATAAGAAATGCACTCCACCAGTCCGCCGTTTCTTGTTTTTGACGGGGTTTTCCCAAATCCCCCAACTTGGGGTATATGGGACCCAAGGCTTTGTGCTTATAATATTATTTTCGAGAGATCCTATATAACTTGTTACCACTAGTTTTTAAGACTAAACTTGTTTTGTTTGTAATGAAGAATATTCGTATTTTTGACTTGTTGAATTTGTTGTATACAAGAGGTCTATGATGAACTGTAGTTTCGATTGTTGCGAAAAATTGCTTCATGAAGCTCGGAATTAATATATCTGATGCCTTGATGCCCTTGATGTTGATATTTATAGATTTATTTTTTGTATATTTATTTTGTAAAAGCTTTTACAATAATTTATGGTCCAACCAAGTTATGATTATTTTTTAAGTAAGTAATGCATTTTTCATTTTATTATTAATGTTTAAAAATGGGCGAGGAAAAATTTTCAAGTAAGAGGTTGGTCACAGAGAAAGCTGTGGGTTGCATATCCAGTGACGGCGTTGTATACAACCTGGTGCGTAAAAGGCAGTATCTGGAGAATCTGGAAACGTCTAAGGGCCTGCACCCACTGGTAGCACGGCACGGCAGAGGCTCCATCGGCATCTCTACATCTCATCTATCATTAGACATACGGCGACGCCCTTAGGCATTATCATTGAAATTTCAATTTTATTGTCATACTTTTAAGTTATATTTTCGCCGCATAAAAATCCCTTGCCGTGTCGTAGATTCAGAGACGAAACTTAACGTGAATTTACGCTTCGATCTGTTAAAATAAGCGCATTTTGACACTAAAATTCGTCTCCGTATCTTACCGTTAGAGGCTGCAGTAGGTACTATCGCCAGAATCTATATCTGACCACCGTAAGGACTATTCCTGCTTGCAGCGCATATTATTAGTCGACGAAAAAGGATCCTCTTTTGATTTACTTACGGACGCAGCTGTGGTCATCATCTGCACGAGATTTGGTTTTCAAAATGTCAGATATGGGCTTCGGCGATAGTACATGTAGCTGCGGCTTATCACCGTATTTGAATGCTCTGTGTTCAAAGACTCACAAAGACAGGTATAGTATATGCAAAATCGTACAAAAAGTAATTCATAGTTACTTTGTGACTAGCCTGAAAGAGACATGTATATATGTATATCATACAAATGAATACGTGTTTTGCGAGTTTGATCTTTATTAGCTAATAGTTGTCGCACTGACACGGGTGTCAGAACGCATTTTCTCGAAGGCCGAACTGTAAGAGCCCTTCGATCTGACCACTAAGGAGGCGTTTTATTAAGAATTGTTTTAGCAATAATGTGCAATACCAATACATTCCAAAGATATTCCTTTTGTCATAAGTAATAATATTATATTTATATTTGTATATTGTGATGTCAATTATTATTGACCTGTGTATAAGCTGACAATAAAATTGTGAATTGTAGGATAATTATGTTCATTTTTTTTTGCTATATTTAATATAATTGATATGTTTGTGAATATATTTTTCAGTACCTATATTTATTACGACTTTCAAAATATTTCAACCATTTTTTTGTACAGACGCCAGCACATCAAGCTACTACAATCTGTCAAATTTCTTTAATAGGTTTTCAACTTTATCGCTAAAGCATTAAGGTTCAAGGTTGATTGGGAAAATTTGACAGATTCGGGTAGCTTCGATTCTGTAAAAATCCTGCAGCTGGCGTCTGTACATAGTTGTATTTTAATTTGGCTTTGTTAGCTCTGTATGCCAAGCTAATAGAAATGATTTTATATACACTCGAGAGCAATGAATCCGGGTCACTTAAAGAATGTTACAAATCTCGGAAACTAAAAATGATAGGTTAATGCAATAAATTGTATTTAATAGACAATGTAATACTCCTTAAATGAAAGTAAAAAAAATATGAGTCACCATACATTTTATTAACACAAAATTACATAAAGAAAAAAACTGCTGATCTCTCCTTAAAACAAAAATAGGAAACATGACATTTTTGAACTTTATTACGATTTTCTTGAATTTTAATACTTCGTATTGCCTCCTCGTGCTTCCATTACTGCGTTTACGCGGTTTGGCATGCTGTACACCAAGTTCCTTATACGATTTTGGGGAATATTCTCCCATTCCTCTGTGAGAGCAATTTTGAGCTCACGAAGCGTGATTGGGGGAGGGTTTCGTTGTTTTACGCATCTGCCTAGCTCGTCCCAAGCATGCTCGATCGGGTTGATATCCGGGCTGCGCGCTGGCCACTCCATACGAGTAATGTTCATCTCTTGAAGGTAGTCATTCACAATCCTGCCTGTATGAGGTCGGGCATTGTCATGCATAAATATAGCATCCTCACCTAAATTGACCATAAATGGACCAACGTGATCATTGAGGATTTCTTCCACATATCTTACGCTAGTTAAAGAGCCGTTTTCTATGATCACCAGCTCTGTGCGACTTTCAGAAGAAATTCCGGCCCACACAAGTACAGACCCACCACCGTAGGCTACTTTTTCTTCGATGCATGCTTGCTTGAATCTTTCCCCTGGTCTTCGATACACTCTGTGTCTTCCATCGTGCTTGTAGAGCATAAATTTTGATTCGTCGGAGAACATAACTTTTGACCAATCTTCAATACTCCAATTTACGTGGCTCTGGGCATATCTTAGTCTTGAAATACGATGCCCACGCTCCAGTTTAGGGCCGTTTGCAGGTCTAAGGGGTTTTAAGTTAGATTCAGCAAGCCGACGTCTTACTGTCCATGCACTTGGGTTACTTCCTCCGAGGCGTCGAAACTGATTTGTGAGTTCAGTTCCTGTGAGAAAGCGATTTCGAAGCATGGTGTTCACCAAGTATCGGTCTTCTCGTGCTGTGGTACACCTGGTTCTGCCCGTTCCTGGTCTGCGTAGGTTAGAACCAGTTTCTTCGTAACGTCGGAGAACTCTTTGTACTGTTGACAGCGACACACCGACAGTCCTGGCTGTATCGCGCTGACTCCGGCCGGTTTCCAGCATTGTAAGTATTCTGGTGCATTCTTCAGGCGTAAGCGACATAATTTCAGCTTGAATAATGAATATAGAGCACTATCAACATGGTTTATGTACCCACATAAATGACAGATTACAAACAAAAGCAAAACCAAATGCTGTAATTTCGTAGTTCCATCTTCGAAAGTGGCCCTTTTTCAAATTTGATTTTTTTATGATATAACTTTACAATAACTAAGAAGTTTTAATAACTTCATTTAAGGAGTATTACATTGTCTATTAAATACAATTTATTGCATTAACCTAGCATTTTTAGTTTCCGAGATTTTTAGGATTCTTCAAGTGACCCGGATTCATTGCTCTCGAGTGTATTATTTTTATTTCAATTAGGTAATTGACAGAATAAAACACACGTTTTCCTTGCTGTGAAAAATTACGGTTTATTCGCCGTGTGTAGGCACGGTCGTCAGTGTTGTAAGGAAACTTGTTGACGATACTATACATAGAACCGTTTCATATACAAGGTCACACGATTTTTCTCCGGCGCGGTTAACACGCTGTGCAGTAAAGAAACCGCGCCGTGCACGAAGGGTACCGCCATACCAACCAGCCATACTTTTAATTTAAAAAATAAACTGTTACGTAACTTGTTGTCTTTTGTTATTTCCTCGATTCCATTATTATATTCCGGTAAGTTTGTAATTGTGTGGTGTGTCTCATTTAGATTCACAACCATAATTTTATCTATCCATTCTTACTTAATTAATGGGGAGGGAAACTGTAATTAATAATAAATAGGACATTTAATCTCCTTGATCGACCGTACTTCGAATTTAAAAGTATTATTCTTAATTTACTCGGTCAGCTAAAAAACGTCGAAACTATTTTGTATAGAAAATATGCATCATAGGAAGAAGGTTTTTTAAAGATAAATGAATATGTTTATGGATATGTTTATGATTTTTATTTTGTTTTTGAATATGGCATAATCAAAAACAAAATATTCATTTTTTTTAATGAAAAAAAAGTACTCGACTCTCTCGCAGGATTACGAATTTTGTATACCAAAATTCGTAATCCTGCGAGAGAGTCGAGTCACGATGCCAAGTTTTGATAACTGAACCCTAAAAATATTGCCTTTAATTACATAATACGACATTGTCATTACATTTTTTAAACTTATTTCAAGGGCATGAATCCACTGTACGCGCGGTTGGTCCCCTTCGCGGCTGTAGGCAGCGCTAATTTCATTAATATCCCTATGATGAGAAGCACGTAAGTTCTGTCATATCACACATGTTCTCCCACAGAAATTATAGCAGAGTGCCTTGATTCTGTTTCCATAATTAAGTAGTAGGTACACACAACTTCAACTAGGTACAGACGCCAGCACATCAAGCTACTACAATCTGTCAAATTTCTTTAATAGATTTTCAACTTTATCGCTAAAGCGTTAGGTTCAATGTTGATTGGGAAAATTTGACAGTTTCGGATAGCTTCACCTGCTGGCGTCTGTACACATAGCTTAATCAACTAGATAAGTACAGCCGCATTTAAACCTTATGGCAATTCGGGACATGCGGCGAGTCGCTGCGCAGTAAGAAATTCATGGGTCAGCGGGGGTGAGGGGTGGGGTACTGCGCAGCGAGTCGCGCACTTCAGAGCCACCATAAAGTTTGACGCGAACTAACAAACACGTAGCACAAAACAACTGGTTTTGTGCTCCGTGGCAACAAAGACACACAATTTCATCACAATCACAACGAGCTTGCTGGCTGGCTGGTCAAAACTAACCGGTAGTGATTGGTGATGCGCTGGTTCAAATCCACATTAAATCGCTCTCTTTTTGGAAGTATTCCTTATGATAGTCGTAACAAATTCAATGTTACGGCGAAAGCGTCAGGGTAGGTACCCGCAAAATAACAGTTTTTAATGAGATTATAATTCTGTAAATACATAGGTACTGGTTATGGTCGCGAATCATGTTTTGTTCAACACACAACCTTACCTGCAAATTGCTAAAAACTTAAGAAAATTTTAATTTTGCGGGCTACCCTGGCGGTTCCCCATAATAGCAGTAGAATATTTTAAAGCTTGGGGGATTCCCCACACAGCATCGCTGTCTGTATAATCTAATATCGCGACATATTCGCCAAAAATGTAAACAAATATGAGTTCTTAATGACCAATATAATAAAGTTGGTATTTGTTTAACTTTAAATACCGTCAATTTGAAACATAAATAAACTTTGAATATACTTATGTTCCATATTCGCAAACATACAATTACATTCTGGATCTATACACATCTGGAGGTAGTTCTTCTGACTTGATTCTAGCTTATGGTTTATTTCAGTGAAATCATAAACGGTACCCCTGTGTTCACCCCGGACGGACAGCGAGTGGGCAACTCCAAGATAGCAGCGTACACAGGCATCTTTCTCGTGTGCATATCCAGACTGGGCATGGCCGTGCCCGGCATGAGTACGTATCTTATACTTAAATTTGAACTGCCACATATTCGCAAAAATGTAAACAGATGTGAGTTGGAAAAATAACTTTAATTCTTACACAATAAAGTTCAGTTTACGCTACAACTTCAAACATTTTTATAACTTTTTCAATAGTACTAGTCGCTCTGAAATCAACTTAATCACCATTAAAATAAAGTTGATATTTGTTTAACTTGAAATAACGTCAATTTGAAACATAAATAAAATTTGAATATAGACGGATACAGGGTGTAAAACAGACCATCACGAAGCCGTTATCTACGCAATCTGTATAGCAAACTAAGTAGCTTGTGCAAAAATAATTAAGTATATACTTACTGGGAAATTACTTTTATTTGTGTTGTGAAAATTCGCTGTTTAGAGTAGTACCGTAGTACGCAATATAACGGACGCAATACATTGTGCTTATGGGTGCATGAAACGGTACGGGGATTGTGGGGGTATTTAAAGTAAAGTTATAGCGTTTTAACCCCTATGTTGTATGGTTAAACAGTCGCTAATCATTATTTAACTTTAAGCGACGTTTATAAATAAACCTCTAAACCACGTCAAAATAAATTGGAACTTAGACCTTCAATTTCGCCATAACCAGAAGGTTCCCAGGTATGTACCACTACAAAAATAAGGTCCTAATAACTGGAAGAACAAGTGACTATCAGCTTCGATTAGTGTATTTTTACACCTGTTACATGACTAAGGGCTGATTTCAATCGATCGATAATTTTTAATCGTGGAATAAAATTGACGTCTGACAGTTTTAGTAGTAAAAGAAAAAATAGAAAAAAAAGACTCGCCAGTTAATTTTATCAGAGGAATAATTTTGAATTTTTGACAGTTGTTCCATACAAAATCTGTCAGACGTCAACGTGACGTCGTCGGTGGACGGCATCACGTTAACGCCGGCTAGCAGCTGTCGGTAAAAACTGCGCTCAGGCTCCGTCTCGATGGCCGTTTTGCGCGGATGTAATGCATATTTTCCCCCTACTTTTTTTTGTGTTTCTTTTCTCTCTCTGCGTCATGTTTACCGCAAATAAACATATTTCCTTTCTTTATATTTTGAATCAAATGCGCGGTACGGCGAATTAGACGTGTCGTTTGTTTTTCCACTTCAACGATTTCCTTTCAAGTCTCTATTTTCCTTGTTGCCAGTTCTTAAGTGAGATATTACCTCCTTTCAGCACTGGTGCCAATGTTAACGAACGCAGCGGTTCAACGGTGTATCTTCTGCCCCAACTCGAAGGCCATCATTCCGTTCCAACTATTCATGGTGTGCATCTGTGCGACGTTCGCTACGCCATTGTGCTGCGCCTTGTTTAGCCAGAAAGCCAACATGAATATCTCAAGTTTAGAGGCACCCTTAAAGGTAAGAGAAATTATAGTGTGTATCGTATTTTCCTATCTAGCCTGTCCCTTGCTGACCTCTCCCAGCGCCACCCTAAGACGAGGTCCGTACTCCACAGCACCCCCTGTGGGCCTTAGCGTGTAGTCGCTTAATTTTTAAGTTTTTTAAGCCCTGGCTGGAGGCCTGAATTGCGAGACGCCATAAAAAAATAGTAGGTATGTATTAAAATAATATTAACAAAGGAACGTGGTGGTAGTGGTGGTACTTACTTGAAATTATGAGTAGTTTTTACGTTATCTTATTACATATCGATACCCATAACTTCTGTGAAGTTTTGCCAGCTAATCTTCTTTTTAAAATTTCATAATAGGTACTGCACTCGAATTCCGTAACACAGTATTAATCTAAATCTGATCTGAAACACTTTGATGGATATAGCTAATCCATTACTTCATATGTTCGAAAAATGTGTCTGCTGAACAACGTAAACAACGCAATGTATGTTGTTGAACTGTTAAAATGAAGCCCATAGCTACTGATAGTGTGTTACGCAATTAGCCCGCTGGTTTTGGTGGTAAGGAACCCACACAAAACGTGGCCGACTCGCACTTGTCCGGTACCTAACCTATTTGCATCACAATCTGAATAGTTTTGAAGGATAATTGCTAATTCATTGTTGCATAACTTGCATATGTTCGCAAAATTTACAATTTGCAATGCAATGGCAAATTAATGTTTTGGTAGTTGTCAAAATGCCCTTGCTACTATTAGTGTGTTACGGAATCACCCGGATGATTGTTTTTATTCAGAATTTTTGCAACTGCTGCCCCTGCTGTTCCTCGTGGGAACCTGTGTACCTACCTACCTTTGTGTAATAACTTTTGTTGGAACACTGGTACTCATAACACAAGTTAGATCTTACTTTGAGTACCAGAGTTCAAAATACGCTAGTTTTTTAATTTTCTGGTAACACAGTTCTTAGCGTATCATAGTTACTAGTGTTATTGTTCACTTTTTTGCGAAATAAAGAAAAATTATTATTATTATTAACTTAAAATCTGTCGCTCTGTTGGGATCACAGGATATAAATGAACAATTATGTAAATGTTTTCCATTTTGACAGGAAAAGGCGCTAAAGCTAGCTCCCAAAGCGACTACGGTGTACTACAACAAGGGTCTGTAAGCAGTAAGTGAGCAGATGTGTAGCTGCAAACTCTACTAAATCACCACCTTATAAAAGCATGAAACAATGGGAACTGAACTATCAACTTTTGCGACAGGTGTCGCTACTGTCCCTTGTCTCACGGAAAATGTCAAATAACATACTAATAAGCTTTGCGCTTTCTTCCCCATTTAATTGCAATGGCGACGTAGATTCTCTTTAGGCTACAAAATATTATGCCATTTGGTTGAGTTGGCGAGCACTCTAAGTCAGTGGTTATAGCGATCATCATTACAGGTTCAACATGAAAAATTTACATATTCAGCTTGCTCTTGTCCAAAGCCACGGGAGATATTAATTCGTTATGTATATCTAGTTTTTAAGACCACCCGTTTTATTGTAATGGAAAATATTTTAAACGTGTTGAAGTTGTTGAATAACAAAGGGCGTATCATAAACTATAGTTTCACGTTGCATCTGTCTAGTTGGTCGCAGGCCAAGCTCTTTGGGGGTCAATTTGTCTGGGCCCATACCATACCTGTTAAGTAAGTAAAACATTAATACTGTCCAAAAGTCGTGTACAGACTCCAGGACATCATGCTACTACAATCTGTCGAATTTCTTTAATAGATTTTCAACTTTATTGCTAAAGTATCTAAGCTTTATTGTTAAAGGTTGATTGGGAAAATTTTACAGTTTCGGGTAGCTTGACCAGCCGATCGATTCTGTAAAAATCCCACCGTGAAAAGTTACGTGAAGTGAGGTTAGAGTGAGCTGTCAATAGTGTCAATCTCTAGCATTAGTTGAAACTAGAGCTCACTCCACGCTCACTTCACGTAAGTTTTCACGGTGAGATGGTTACAGAATCGCACTGCTGCTGGCGTCTGGGCGTCTGTACAAAAACTTGAAGTTTATTGTGTGTGTTTATGAGTTTAATGTTGATATTGATATAAAAGTTTTGTTTTTATTACGCTTGTGTTATACAAAAGTTTAGGTATGCTTATTTTCATTATTTTTATTTTATTTTTTATTAATTACTTATTGTTAGTAAATGGGCGATTTGGCCCTGTGTTGTTTTCACTACTTACGTTAGGTCTGACAACAATGCAAGGACAACCCTTCCAAAGATTCTTATTATGTAGTTAGTCGAATTATGTGTCGTAACTGCAGCCATAGAAAGTATGTATTTATTAGTAAATTTACAGATATAAGTCATTTTCTTGAATAGTTTTTATTTTTCTAGATAATAAATATTATGTTACTCTGTCTTTTGTTCTTTTTTTCATTACGACACGCCAAAAACTGCCATCTAATACACACACGCAGTGACTTTAGTCCCTGGTGACACGCTTATTTTTTGACATTGCTAACGATAAGTCGGCTGACAAAATCTGTGTGTAGATTTGGATATTGAGATCACCTGCAAGTCGTCGACGACTAAAGTCACTGCTTGTGTGTGTACAGATGCCAGCACATCAAGCTACTACAATCTGTCAAATTTCTTTAATCGATTTTCAACTTTATCGCTGAAGTATTAAGGTTCAAGGTTGATTGGGAAAATTTGACAGTTTCGGGTAGGTTGACCTGCTGGCGTCTGTACATAGCTTTAGAAACAAAGTCTAAATTACAAATATTACAAAATCGTACATGTAATAATTACAACTACACCTAATCCCCTTTATTCATAAACGTTGCTTAAAGTTAAGCAGTGATTAGCGACTGTTTAACCATACATTTTTGACGTTTAAACGTTACTTAACTTTAGTCATCGTTTATGAATAAACCCCAATATGTCTCAAGAATCGGTTTTGCAAAGCAACCGAATTTTTTCCCATCACTACACAAAGTATTTTGTTAAAGCTGTCAAATCCAATTATGTATAAACCGTTTATTTTAAACTAGCTGTTGCCCGCGACTTCGTCTGTCTCTTTTCCGTAAGAACCTTCTACAAAGTATTAGAAAACTTTGAAAAAAAATATGGATGAAATCGGTAAAGTCGTTGTCAAGTTATCGCGTGACCAAGGGAAATAGGGATTATTTTTAATATAAATATAGATAGAGACACCCTACAAAACGCGACAGCGCCACTACAGTCCATTCATAGTTATTTTACGTCTATCAGCAGCAACTCAACAGCAACCTTATTGCAAAGACAATGAAGATCACTGTAATTTGGACAGTGATGAAAAGTAAGAAGGAAAATAACCGTGAGACGGTGTGTCATCACGATTATGACATTCGTAATATCGAATAAATTGATTCGATATTACAAATGTCATAATCGAGAAAGCATAATGATACTTGTAATGTCATTCTGGCATTGCAGCTGAGAGTAATATTGATTCTTAATAATGATTATGTGATTCAAAACAATAAATATGAATGCACCTAATGTAGACGCCAGCAGGTCAAGCCACCCGAAACTGTCAAATTTTCCCAATCAACCTTGAACCTTAATGCTTTAGCGATAAAGTGAAAAATCTATTAAAGAAATTTGACAGATTGTGGTAGCTTGATGTGCTGGCGTCTGTACATACTTGTTTCATTTGTTAGTTTTCGGCACATGCTTTTATTTTACACTAGCTTTTGCCCGAGGCTTCGCTCGCGTGCTTGTTGAAAAATATCCCTCGGGAACGATCGCGTGACAACACATAGGTATACTTGTAGTAGGTGTATGTGTTAATCCAGGTTATCACCTCCCTGTGTGCCAAATTTGGGCCGTAGATGTCACATGTCTTCCAATTGTTTGGTTCAAGGATATGATTGCCGGTTTCCTCACGTTTTCCTTCACCGTTTTAAGAGCAGTGGTGATGAAATAATTTACACAAAGTAAAGCGCCTGCTAATTGTGTTCAAACCCACGACCTAAGTGCAACACGTACGTCACGGCCGTCACCACTGCTCCTGAGTAGGGTAGGGATATATCTATACGGCAGAGGAAGTCGCTAGGAAAGTGCTTGTTATTCCACAGTATCAACACGGTAATGACCGCTGGGGGCAGTGCCAGATTAAGACAACTTGATGCCCTAAGCAACCCAGGCCTGTGGGGCTCCCTATCCACTAGTCACCTTGTATTTTTTCTAAAAAATCTGTCTCTAGATTGACTTCCGGGTCTTGTAATATCTTGCTGACAAACAACCTTGCCGTTCATGTGCTAGTAAATATTTTTTCGGTGCTGTTTATGGCATGCGCGGTAGCAGCAAAATAAGAACACAGGCCTCCTGTCTATGAGCGGGAGCGGGCCATAAGCCACCGGAGATGAGATCCCGCCACCAGAGGGTGATACCACTGGGACACCACTGTTTTGTGGTTATGACTATAGAAATACTTGAAGGTGAAATCAAAGAGAAACCCGAAGGTGAATCGAAGAGAACTATTGGGTGAAATTCATGCCGTTACAAGAATACGAGACTCGGGATATTGTCAATCGCTGTGTAACTTTTGGTTTCCCTCCGAAAACAAAAAAGGTTAAGTTTCAGAAGCAGCGCATGTTACCTTTTGTTAGTCTCAATTTTGGACCCAAAGACATTTAAATACCTAGGTACTTACGGTTTCTTTACGGTACGTCGTTTTCAACAAGCTTCCATAGACACCCGGCCGATCTATACAACACTGACCGTGCTTCCGTAGTAAGAGTTTCATGTGTATTATTTATATAAAGTGGTTAGTGACCGTAGTAAGTTTTTCACGGCAAGATAAACGGGGTGTATAAAGGGCCTTATAGGTGCATAAATTATTTTACAACCTTCTTCGATTCTCAATTCTCTATCATAGAAGTTATTATCTATGGTTAGAAAAAACGCAAGAAACATCCTATCAATTCTTGCCAAAAAAACGAATGTCACTTTTTCAAAATTCGAAATAAAATTTCGGTGTATTTACAAAATAATAATGTGTAATAGGCTTATTTCTTTGTAGATGTTATCTATAAATCTGAATAGAGTAAAACACGTTATATACCCGTGTTTTACAGATTATACGCGTTCAAATCTGGTGAGTAGGTGACTTGAGTTTTCACCCCTAAGATGTTCCCACTGGAGGAACACAGGCCAACCTAGCCAGATGTTCCAATTCCCACCAAGTGGGCCGTGCGTTCTAGGACATCATGTTTATTTCCTCACGATACCCTACTTCACCGTATTAAGATTCATCCAGTACTCCTAATTGCGTAATACACTTCCAAACAGAATCTGAATCATTTTGATGGATATTGCTAAACCATTGCTTCATATTTCCGAAGAATTTGTCTGCTCAACAACGTAAATAACGCATTGAATGTTGTATAACTATCAAAATGAAACCCATTGTTAATGTTAGTGTTTTATAATAACCCCGCCGGTTCATTGATAGTGTTCATCACTTGAAAACGGTCAATGAAAGTAGAGATATCTAGTAGAGACCTAGCCTATGTGTGCCTTTATAATTTCTTCGTGGACGTCCACGTACATAAAATGTATGGAAATACATGCACGTTATAACGTTATCGTGGATGGAAATTTAAAAGCGTCTTCATATATTCTGGGACATCGACGCGCAAACTTTAACCATGAATTCAGCACCATGATTATAGACCATAAAGCGTAGATTTTTTCAATGGTTATCAAAAAAAAATCAGCTGGTTAATAGAAAAGTGCAACACCAACGCGGTCAAATTGTATGGAACAGCAACTTTTTTATTAAAATAACAGACGTAAACTTTTACCGCAGTGGGTTCAAACTCATGTACTGAATCAATGGTAACAGGTTGCGCGTCGATGCGATGGTAGCCACCTTGTATTTCCATACATTTGACTTCCCTATGTTATAGTGATTCCGTGACGTTTACGTGGACGTCCACGTTATTATCTTCACGTTAGAAATGATAAAGTTTGGTTAAGTTAGGTTCATTAGGTACTTATGTCATCTAAGAAACTTGGTCAGGTCAGGTTTGATTTGACAGATGTGTATTCGACCACACTGAATTTTACTGAAGCGTAAAAAACTATGGCGAAGCCGCAGGGAGGCCCGGTAGACTTGGACCAGCCCCGGTGGGACCAGAGCACATACTGGGGCCGCGCCAAGCATTTTATAATGCTCACAAACCCATTAAACTTCTTCGCTAGCGACGAAGACCTGGATAAAGCCAAGAGTATCGTGGATGAGTACAAGTTCGTTCATTTAATATTATTAAGGGGAATGCGACAGGTAGCCCGAGAAATTAAAACATAAATCCTATATTGATTGATATTTCATGGAAATAGTCATTCAATAGGATTATATTATTTATATTTATTTTATTAAAACTTTGCCCCACACTAGGAATTACTCCTGTATCGTGGATGCGTTTACAAACATTTAAACTCACATATACAAACAGTCAGACCCGGACCAACTACTTGTAGGCAATACAAATATTTGTTCCGTGCGGGCTTCGATCAATAATGTACTATTATTGATCGAAGCATGCGGGAATCGAACCCGCGACACGCAGCGCAGCAGTCGTTGAACTTAGATGGTTGCAAGTATTAATGATTTTAATGATTATAATTCTGTAAAGTCATATTGGTTATGCTCGCGAATCACATTGTAATCAACGTTCAACATGAAACTTACCTACAAATTGCAAAAAATACACCTACTATATACTAAACCTTCTGGAAAAATGTTCGTTTTCTTCGGCCGTAAGATCTAAAACTGTAACCGAAACTTAGCCTTTTTATTTTTTTTTTTTTGTGGTTGGGAAATCATCAAATGACCCCTCCCGCTCTGGGTGGAGCGGAAGGGAGTGTCAGACTTTTACTGACTAAAACCCACCCGTGTTCCTTCCTTAGCCCTTTCTGTTCCAGGGCAGCGGTTAACCTTTCGGAAAATCCCGCCGCCCCGGCAGGCTTCGGCCCTATGGGGCCCCGTCCTCTGCTGACATCTCTTTGAGGCGCGCGTGGAACACAACGCGCCGTCCGGCACGGGCCTGGTCCTGATCGGACGGTGAGCTACCCATTACTCACCGCCCGCAGGCCCGCGCCTACGGTGGCCGGGAGTCGTCACGCGGCTCCCGACGCCCGGAGCGTCTCCCGCGGCGGCTGAGGCGTGAGGTTCTCTCCCTCAGCCTCCCCGCCACCTCCTTCGCTAGCATGACTGCTTCGCAGAAGGAGGTGACTGCCTCCCACTCCCTCTCGCCCCGGACCATGGCTTGCACCAGGGCCGGACGCGAGAGGTCGCCGCCGTTGCCGATCGCCTCTACGAGGACACGGCGGGGCTCCGCCCAAGCAGGGCAGACCTCCACCGTGTCCTCTGGGTGATCCTGGCAGTGGTGACACCCGGGCGTCACCGAAACTTAGCCTTACGTCAGCATTAACACATGATCAATCACAATCGAAGTATATTGCTAATCCATTGCTTCATTCATTCGAAAAATATTACCTGCTCAACAACGTAAATAACGCAATGTGTAATGCAATTATCCCGCAGGAGATATCTATACATTCATATTAAAGTCGCTTTGAAAACCAGCATCAGGCACTAGTTGTCTGCCATTTTTGCTGAACTGGGCCTTTTTGGTGCAGCCGTGAGGCACACTTTCCTGCTAATTTGATGTATTTATCTGGTGTTTTGTGTCTTTTAGTCTGTGCTAAAGAAATCTATTTTCATTCATCTTTTCCTTTTCTTTTCTTTGTAAAGCGACTTTAAATACACACGAACAGAAATAAACAGACACTCATCACATAGAATAGAATATATACTCTTTATTGCACACCATAAAAGTAATAATTAAATACAATATAAATTCGTTTTTTTGTCATGTTTGTCAGGAAAACAAAAAAAATGCCCCACGGTTATAACGAGGACAAACTTTGGGAGACCAAATATCTCGTTGATAGTGCATTCCACCCCGACACTGGTGAGAAGATGATCAAGATCGGACGTATGTCTGCGCAAGCGCCTATGAACACATTCGTCACTGGATGTGAGTAAATGTAAACTCTATATTTTTTCTAGGTTTCGAGAAATCGAATTTAATTTTTTATCTTTTTTTTTGCATTTTGCAGGTTAGTATCAAGTTTGTATCGTTGAATATCACAGGCTACCTTAGCGCACCCCCCAAAAATGGGTTGCGATGAAATTTGAACTTAAACATGACATGTCTATGACACAGATTTGTTTTGGTTCCAAAATAGTTTTTCTAATGAAATTGGTTGCTTTTCTCAGGCATGATAACGTTCTACAAAACAAAGCCAGCTATTATTTTCTGGCAGTGGTTCAATCAGACGTTTAACGCGATAGTTAATTACACGAATCGTTCAGGTGACGCAGTTATCACCACGAAGTAAGTGATTGGCAGTGATTTTTCTTTATTCCTAAAATAATCATTATTTTCAGGTCCAGAGTCTTATTAGGAGGGGTTTGTGGCTAAGTAATGCCAGCCGCGCGGGTCGATCCGTGGATGGGTTACCTTCTTAACATACCAAGACCCCTCAGTGCCTCGGAATGCACGTTAAGCCGTTGGTCAAAGCTGTTATTTGTGGATCTTTGACAGTCGTTACGGGTCGTCAGAAACCCAAAAGTCTGACAACCAGTCTTACCAAGTGGTATCGTGTTACCCAGTAACTGGGTTCCGGAGGTCAGATTGGCAGTCCCTCCATGTAAAATACTGGTATTGAGCTGCATCTGGTTAGACTGGCAGCCGAGCTCAACATAGTTGAAAAAATAGGCTGAGCAGATGATGGTCTTATTAACTGTTTGGGACATGAGCCTGACGACTGTTTGTTTGCACATTTATTTGCACAATGTACAGACGCTAGCACATCAAGCTACTATACAATCTGTCAAAATTCTTTAATATATTTTCAACTTTATCGTTAAAGCATTAAGGTTCAAGGTTGATTGGGAAAATTTGACAGTTTCGGGTAGCTTGACCTGCTGGCGTCTGTACACATAGTTACTGACTAGGTTAAAACTTTTAGGAGGACATGACCCTTTTACCCTAGGGCGCAGCAAAATATAAACGTAGGAATAATTTGATGACCACGTCTGCCGCGGTTTTCCGTTTTCATTCGATACTGCGGAGTAGTCATCCGTCCTTACTAGCTTCTAGCTAGCTAGGTGGTAATTAATATACACTCCCGGACTCTTGCACTTTTTTTATAGAAGCCATGTTTTAGGCCTTTAGGCTAAGCGCAAACGAGCCAAAAGCCACAGCCACCGGTAGACCAGCGACAAGCAGTTCACATGCTTTTTCATACATTTTGTAGATTCGTCGCACACAAGAGCCGGTGACGGCCACCCGCTACAGAAGTAAACAAGTAACACCTCAGCAAGAGACGACAGCCACCGGTGGTTGTGGCCGGTGGCTCGTGTGCGTATACCCTTATACCTCACATGCGAGTTGTACGGGGTGGCTCGATTTAGGCATTCGGCGGGGTAGTTACGTAACAAACTATCAGTAGCAATGGTTTCATTTTGACAGTTCAACAACATTCATTGCGTTATTTACGTTGTTGAGGAGACGATTTTTTCGAACATATGAAGCAATGGATTAGCAATATCCTTCAAAATTATTCAGATTGATAGAGTGTTACGCAATTAGGGTGCAGGAGTGTATTTGTTATGTAAAATAGTAATTTTTTAGTATGACTTTATTGAAACTAAAGTATTTGGACTTTGACAGGCAAATACTTACGTCTTATTGCGCGGCTTGTGGAGGGGCTTTAAGTACCGCCCTGTACCTCAACAGTAAAGTTAAGGTAAGCATGAAAAACACTGCATCGGTCAGGATTTTGGTATTTTTTTTCTAAATGTTTATACTGATTTCTAGGGCATGAACCCACTTTTCGCGCGGCTGGTACCCTTCGCAGCCGTAGGCAGCGCTAATTTCATCAATATCCCTATGATGAGAAGCAGGTAAACT
The DNA here is from genome assembly GCA_949629185.1 of Apamea crenata. Classification (NCBI taxonomy): domain Eukaryota; kingdom Metazoa; phylum Arthropoda; class Insecta; order Lepidoptera; family Noctuidae; genus Apamea; species Apamea crenata. The sequence continues at coordinate 6,734,328 of OX451375.1, forward strand.
AACTACTCAATTACAAGATATAAATTGACGTGTGGTTATATATTGCTTCATATATGGAGAAATATATCAATAGGCAGGGACATCGACGCGCAAACTGAAACCATGACTTCAGTGCATGATTGTAGAGTAGAAATGTATCGCCGGTTATCAAAAAAAAATTTGCTGTTTCATAGTAAGGTGCCTACGTGGATAAAATGTAGAACAGAAAGAAAATAAACGACGAAAAATGTGGTGCTCACCGTCCGATCACAACGCGCGCCTCAAAGAGATGTCAGCACAGCAGATGACGGGGCCCGATAGGGCCGAAGCCTGCCAGGGTAGCGGGATCGTCCGTAAGGGTTACCGCTGCCCTGGAACAGAAAGGCCTAAGGAAGGAACACGGGTGGGTTTTAGTCAGTAATAGTCTGACACTCCCTTCCACTCCACCCAGAGCGGGAGGGGTCATTTGATGATTTCCCATACTCAAAAAAAAAAAAAGGGGTGCTCAGAATTATATACTGAGACGGTAACAAGGTTGCGCGTGGATGTCTCTGCCACCCTGTATCTATAATTATGACATTATTTGTAGTCGCTTTTAGTGTCTCTATTTAATTTGCTATATCAAATATTAGTTACTCACTAGAATAAAGATCTCTGTGATTTTGTGTGATAGAGGTAAGTGAACGACTGTTGGTTCGTAGATTTTAATCACAGCTGTCATTTTTTTATAGTTGTATGAAATGGCTATAATACGGCAAATAATAATAATATAATAATAATATCCCTGGACATTTCACACAGCACCATTAGTCCCAAGCTAAGCAACCTAATGCTTGTGTTATGGTAACAAGATGGCTGATAAACTACTTATATACAATTTTTTAATTTATTCCATTTTTTATCAAATTGACGTATATGTCAATTTGATAAATAATTAATTTCCCTGACGGTACCAACCTTATGAGTTCTGTAAATTATAGGATTATTTTGTCTGCATAGTTATTCACAACTATCCGACAAGGTATCGTATCGAAAATGACACATTTTGACAACCTGATTGATCTCATACCTTACCTCAGACAACAAAAAACCGTCGGAAGAATAGCTATTTGATTTAAACTGACAAAATTTTTGGGTTTTAGACTTGTGAACAGCGTTTAGAGGACACGTACGAGAACATGGATTGATGTTCGATTCGGTACGGAAGCGTATCGAATAGTTGTGAATAGCTATGCTGATAGGTAGTTTGTTTTCGATATTAAGTACCTATGCCTTTTCCAAGTGAAGACTGTGTCTGTGTGTGTGTGTGGCTGTCTCATAATAAAGAGTACCTATTCTAGTCTGATGTTTCTTGCAGTGAGTTAATAAACGGAACGCCTGTATTTACCCCGGAGGGCAAAAGAGTTGGCGACTCCAAGAAAGCAGCGCGCACAGGAATCTTACTCGTGTGCATATCCCGACTCGCCATGGCTATGCCCGGCATGAGTACGTATATAACCTAATTATTTGTGCATTCAAACGACGGCCAGCAACACAAACAATACACACAACAATAGTCCTAGTGTGAGGCAACGTTTAAAAAAATAATAATGGCCGGTGCGCAAACGAGACCAGAGGGGTAATGGCGTAACACACTACCAGTAGCAATTGCTTTTATTTTGACAGTTGAACAACATACATTGCGTTATTTAAGTTGTTGAGCATACAAATTTTTCGAACTTATGAAGCAATGGATTACCAATATCCTTCAAATTGATTCAGATTCTGATTGATAGTGCGTTACGCAATTAGGGAGCTGGAGTGGATACCGCGTAATCTACATTCCATCCTGCACCTGTGCACTTGATGATCTTATGACTGCGTGTCAGTGAGCAAAAATATTTAAACTTTTTGCCATCGATACGCTAACAAGAAGTCCTCCCTTATCGGCAAGAACTAAAGAATATCTCATACTAAAGTTCTGTCAGTACTCTGCATTACCTACCTGCCCCTGTTACAAAGGAGAACAGGGGAAGAAGGCTCGGGTTATGTTAGAATACTGACGGAGGTTAGCCAGCCCAATTCAAATTTTGTAACGTTTTCTTGCAATTTGCTGGTCAGTAAGTAATAGATGGTAATGTTAATCAAAATACTATTTACGACCGAAAAAATAGGAATTATAGTAAACGTTAAAGTAAAAACTCTCTAAGAACTCATGAAGTCATGACATTTGAGGCGAACCATATTTTGACTTGAGAACAGTTGTGGCCCAGTGGTAACGACAGCGACTTACGAGTTGTAGGTTCGAACCCAGACAGGAGCTTTACTTAGTGTAAATTATTTCATCACCACTGCTCTCAAAACGGTGAAGGAAAACATTGGGAGGAAACCGGCATGTCCTAGAACCAAAAAATCGAAGACATGTGACATCTACCGACCCGCACTGGGCACGCGTGGTAAATTACAGCCCCCTCCTCACAGAGAGGAGACCTGTGTCCCAGTAGTGGGAACATTATAGGCTGATTATGCATATCCTGACCTGCAAAAACCGAAAGTATGAATTTCGCGGGCTACCTTGGTGAATCCCCGTTAATAGCTAATCAGCAAGGGGTAGTGAGGCTAATTGCCTAGGGGCCGTTTTCTCTATGACATAATGAACGAAACCGCGCGAAATTAACGCGAGCTTGGCGTGATTAGGTAAGGAATTGACGTGACGAGAGTAAGGAATCTTTAAGTGGTCATAGTGAATTAGGGCCCTAGGTTGCTCCGGACCTACAGAGGATTTTTTAACGCATTAAATACTATTTTAAATTTTTTAGCCTTGGTGCCTATTCTAACAAACTTGGCGGTTCAACGAAAGCTGTTCTGCCACTACCCGTTGGCTGTAATTCCCTTCCAAATATCACTGGTGTGTCTTTGTGTGATCTTCGCGACGCCATTGGGCTGTGCCTTCTTTGAGCAGAAAGCTGCTATGAGCATCGATTCTCTTGAGCCGAATCTAAAGGTAAAATTTAAATGTTCTGTTAATTTATTTATTTACTAGCTGCGCCCCGCGGTTTCACCCGCATATGTTTCGATCCCGTGGAAATATCGAGAAAAAAAGTATACTATGTGTTAATTTTGGTTATAAACTATCCGTGTGCTAAATTTCATTCAAATCCGTTCAGTAGTTTTTGCGTGAAAGAGTAACAAACATCCATCCATCCGTACAAACTTTCGCGTTTTTATATTAGTAGGATTTAACTTAAAACGGTGACTGAAACCGTCGAGAGGAAACCGGCATGTCCTGGAACCAAAAATTCGAAGACATGTGACATCTACCAACCCGCACTGAGCCCGCGTGGTGGATTACCGCTACGGCTCACTCCCTCTTACAGATAGGGAGGCCCGTGTCCCAGCAGTGGGAACATTACAGGCTGATCACGAGTATGCCCTTGCCGGTGGCGCACACCTTGGCGATGGTTTTAGGCGGGAGAGTATTCCGTGTCAAGAAGAGTAAAAGTTATTTAGTATGTCTAGAGTGTTGGGCAGTCATAATAATGGCAAAATTCTGAGCACTAAAGCACATTGATAATGATGACCCAGATATTTATGGTAACTTGTTTCAATTAACTTTTCAGGCAGAATCATTGAAGTTATCTCCTAAAGCGAAGTCAGTGTACTACAACAAGGGACTGTAACAGGAAGTGAATCAAACTTTACCGATGTAGTAATAAATGTATCGGCCCAAGCACTGCCGGGTTGTATAGGTACTCTCTTTGCGAAAGTGAAGGCAAATATTTACTCCTTTGGGTCAAAAGACAAGTACTCACTTGGTTCTTGTTTGGGGTATTAAGCGAGGGGTTGCTTATTTTCGTCTCCCCCTAGACTAGGCTTTTTGTGGCTCTAGACTACCTTTCAAGAGACATGCTAAGTCGTAATGGTCAGATTTTAAGACTTTTTACATCAGTTTTTCCCACTGAAGTTGTACAGACGCCAGCAGGTCAAGCTACCCGAAACTGTCAAATTTTCCCAATCAATCTTGAACCTTAATGCTTCAGCGATAAAGATGAAAATCTATTAAAGAAATTTGACAGATTGTAGTAGCTTGATGTGCTGGCGTCTGTACAACCGATATTCTGTAACATCTTCTACAACTTTTGTTATGTAAAGTCTGGAAGAGCTCTTCTGAATTGCTTTTTTGGATTTTGTGTCAATTTGATTCTGAATTCAAAGATGTTTTGTAGCAAGCCCGCTGTTTTGTTTACTGTGTCTGAATATTTTGATATTTGTACAAGATGTAATTAAGTCATCGATGTATTTATGAACAAAAGAATTCGCTAATCATGCCAGATATTAAGATAAATAAATCACTATGGAGTTCAAAGGTGCTGTTTCAATGAAATTCCTCGATTCACAGTAATATGCACAATGCAGATTATTATTATCACCAGTCAGGGAGCATGGGAATTTCAAAAATATTCTGTCACGTTCCGCTACGGCTGGCGTAGTAGGTCTCACAGCTACGGCGTAGCACTCTACTGTGACATCGCACATCGCTACGGCCTATGGCTACGGCCCATGGCTACGGCGTAACTCGCATTATGCTACGATCGCGTAGTCTTTGAGTATTTTTTACCGAATTCCAAAAGTAAGTTTCTTTATTATAAAACCCATATTTGATGTTGTGAACAATGTAACTTAATTTTGTAAAGGTTTAAGGCGCAGGATGGCGTCGGTTTTTTTAATGAAATTAGGTCTAGTTATAATATATGTTTATTTATTGTATCTTGTATCAAAGCACAATGAAATTAATCTGGAAAATCCTAGCCTCTACACTGATTAATTTTGATGTGCCCTGCTTCACCGAGGCTATGGATGCCTGGAGACTCGCTTGCCCGAGCTCAGATCTACCTGATAATCCATTTTCCCAGAGACGGTGGGATGAGCCGCTCTGCAGAGTAGTTCAGGATAATTTACTTAACACATCTGTTACTACTGCGGAGCGTGCGCGCCTGCGGGCTGTGGGTAAATGGGAGTCGGGTCTGTGGCTTCATGCACTACCGTCGTCGAACATAGGCACTTTGTTCGACGACAATACTTTCCGCCTCGCTGCTTCCTTACGACTAGGAGCACCGCTGTCACTGTGGCGAAGTTGTTACCAGCCTCGGACACCACGGCCTGTCTTGCAGCCGAAGTGCGGGTCGCTTAGCGCGCCACGCAAACATTAACGACATCATTCGACGAGCTCTTGTCACCGTCGGCGTTCCAGCTGTATTAGAACCCAATGGTTTGGCACGCGACGATGGCAAGAGACCGGACGGCTTGTCTTTATTTCCATGGAAGGTGGGTAGGCCTTTAGTGTGGGATGCAACTTGTGTCGATACTCTTGCGCCATCCTATCTTCCAGGGTTGGCATGCTGCGCTGGTGCTGCTGCTGCAGCTGCGGAAAACCTCAAGCGGCGTAAATATAATAATTAATAATTATATTTTCGAGCCGTTTGGGGTTGAAACCCTCGGGCCGTGGGGTCCGAGTGCGCATGATGGTCTTTTTAAGGAAATTTCGAAAAGACTGGTTGACACCGCTAGGAGTAAAAGTGTTCTGTGGGTTGACACTTCCCATGACCCAAGGGCTGACTTTTACCTTGGCCAAAGGCTAAGCATTGCCATACAACGTGGCAATACCGCTAGTGTCGTGGGTACATTACCAGTCGACAGCGATGCGGATGAATTTTTCGACGCTATATTTTAGTTTGTAAATAGTTTTTGTTAATTTAGGATTATAAATAAAAGCACAGTTATATCCAAGTGACATCAGAATAATATACATTTGCACATACACAGGATATTAGTTATTTTGATTCACATTCAGATTAAAAAACACCAACTCCAGCTTGTTTCTTCCCGTTCCATAGACTAGAGAAATAGTGTTGTGTTAGGTCCTTAGACCTTACATTATGAAATTGGCGTTTTATATGGAAGTAGCAAAACAAAAAAAAACGGTTAAGTGCGAGTCGGACTCGGCACTGAGGGTTCCGTACAAATTTGTAGGCAAAAAATGTAACTAAAAAAATACGGTTTTCGGATACCCTATAGGTTTTGATTCCGGAACATAAACGCCCGTATCTTTTGATTGCGTTGACTTGAAGTTTGATTTTTTCACTGCTTCAAGGGATTGCAACCCTGAGTATTTGATATTATTTTCAACTTGTAACTCCACGCGTTCCGCGCGATAAAAAGGGTCTTGACAGTTGGACAGACGGACAGCGAAGTGATCTTCTAGGGGTTCCGTTTTTTCTTTTCGAGGTCCCTAAACCTTAAAAAAATGAATTTATTATATAATCAATAAAAATGTGCACCATTGGTATCAATGAAATTTCGCCATTTTATAGGTAGTTCATTGATTCATATATGCTAAAAAAATGGTGGGAGCAAGAATCAATAAAAAAATATTTGAAGGTGGTTTAGACTGCCTCGTCGAAATTAAATTTCTTTCCTTGCAAGAAATGATTCCAAATTCCGGAAAAAGTGGTAATCTGTTGGAGCAAGGCCCGGGGAGTGTAGTGGGTGTCGGGAGACATTCCAATCGCAGCTCCTCTAATTTAGCGACCGTCTATTGTGCAATTTGTGATCTAGCGTTGTCCTGAAGCAGCAGTGGGCTAGAGCAATTTACCAGCCTCGGTTGTATAATGGCTAGCTTTTCCATCATCGTTGACAATACATCAGATCTGCCGTAATCGTCTGGTCAGATCTTAGGAAGCTGGTCCACCAGACACTTGCCAGTATCTCTTTTTGAGTCAACTTAGGCTTGGGGCGGGATTGAACCCAACAGGTTCTCCAGGGTTCAACCATGTGATGAGCATTACTGATTATCGTACAGGATCCACTTTTCGTCACAAGTAACGATACGATTCAAAAAATCCCCACGTTAATTACTGTAACGATTGAGTAATCTAACACTTCTAACAGCACTCAACGCGTGTTTGTTGGTGTGCTTCACTCGATTCATGCGGTATATGCCCATTTTTCGAACATTTTTACTTTTACAATATGTTTCATTAGGATTTTTTAATACTCATCGAAGCCTGCCGCTAATTATGACGTAGTTTGCAATGGATCCGCTTTCACGATCACTTTTAATTTTTCATTGCAACTAGGGTCTCCAGCCATTCACAGGGTTTGTTCTGTAGGTCAAAAGAGCTTTGAAGGTCCGTGGAAACCTACCCGTCCGCCATTTTGTTCTTTTTTTAAGAAGACCAATGTTTTAAAATGTCCGTTTATTGGCTTGAATGATGTTTGCAAGACACAGAATTTATGAAAATTAATTGATTAATGAAATACCAGAATTTCAAGAATACTTAATTGCTCACATTTATAGCTCTGTAGCTCCTACGTTAGAAGAGTGGCGTGCATTGCAGGATGCCTACATTCAACATTGGGTGGAGCCAGGTTAAAGAAGAGAGCCCCTTACTAAGATCAAGAGAAATCGTCACATAAAAATACTCTCCTTGGTGAGATCTTTCCATTTTCATTAATCTAAACGTAATGTCACGTTTAGATTAATGAAAAAAATGCACAAACTGTGAGTCAAAAGAAAAAAAACTTTACTCTACTGGCACTGGCAGCCCTGCTGTTGAAAACGTCAGTCTCGCGGAGTCTCGCCTGTCAAACGTCACTTTGCTAGCTTCTTTGTCAAATGTCAACTCAATCAAACAAAATGCTCGGAGCCGTAATTATTCAGAAAATTGGTGTTTTATGAGACAATGAGATAAATATTAAGAAAATGTATAATCTCAAAGCGTGTATGGTGTGTTTCAGCACGGATGTTAAATTATTTAGCATGAACAGTGGTAAATTACGGCATGAATTCCGTTTGATTTCTGGTATTCAGGTATGCATTGTTTTGATACGGTTTAACATGATTTTTTTTTTATATTAAGGTTTTAGATCCCGCTGGTTCTAATACATATATCCTTTTGTTATTTACAGACCTCTGACGGGGATGGCATGCCGGATTATTTATGTTTTCAGTGTGCAGCTGTCGTGCGAAATTTCAAAAGATTTCGCGATAGATGCCATCGAGCTCATTACGCTTTGAAAGAAATTTTGAGCAAAAACAAAGAGGTAAATTGCTTGACAACAGTTAAAGCTATACAAATAGTTTAAAAATAGTACATTACGATTAGTGTGACTTACGTAGGCGAGGGTGCTAAAGGCGTGCATTAATAGACTACTAAGTCACACGTATCGCATACTATTTTATAGCTCGTGTGATCTAAACTCGCACTTAAGCCACGCTTTTCCGTGTAAAAATGGACTACTCAAGTCACAGAAAACAGTGACTTAACACATACACTGTCCAATGACCAAAGGAGTCAAATTTGTACCAAACTCATATGTCCATGACTCTACTTGGAGTCATAATCCAAAAGTAAATTTGATGTTTTTTTTGACTGGACGTATGAATAAGAGGAAAAAGATTCTCATGGAAGGAGATAGCAAGACTACAGAAAATTTTAAAGAGCCGCCGTGGATGTTCCAATACATTTTATAGCTTTCATTTTATACTGGGTCAGGGAACAGTTTAGTTAGGTCTTGGAAGAACAAGGTCAAGTTAGGACTTGGTTTAGGTCACACCGTCACATATTTTAAAATTTGACATAATTATTGTAATGGTGGTAATTAGTGGTGCAACATAATAATAGTAAATAATAATTACCATTTCCACTTTACAGATTAGCCAAACAAATCTTGAAAACTTAAACCGCAACCTTCTTGCTATCATGCCGCCCCTATCACTCATGAGTATAGATAAAACTCATTATGAAAAAGTAACGTTCCAGTGGAAGAGACAGAACCGCATAGATCAGTGTAACTCCTCCAAATGTAATGTAGCAGTATTTCACTGCAGTACACTCTCTTCTGACTTCACTTTTGATGCAATAACCAATCCTAGTGAATTGGAATTCAATGAAGAAAAAATCAAAACGGACATTGATGAAACGGAACCTGAGGATGTACCGGTTGAGTATGAAGTTTCCAAAGATGAGTCTAGTGGCTTTGTGTGCGGTACAACAGAAGACGCTGAAATAGCAGATTCATTTTTGGATAATGAGAACTTTGATAGTGATCAGGATATTGATAAATTCCCCGAGTTGTCATTGTCACTTAATGTTGAGAATACGGCTGTAGATGGGACGGATATGGACGAAGAATATGCCACCTTGGTCCCAATTTCTGTGAAAGAGGCTAAAGCTGCAATTGAAGTGTACAAAATGTTCACTCAGGGTAAATACCATTGTGAGATATGCAATAAGGCTTATAATAATGCAGAACGAATGAAGATACACTTACGTATGCATGATAAGGTGAGACCTATTTATTTATTACTAAAGGAAGGTCTAGGTAGAAAACTAGACATTTCTTGGATTTTGTGTTGTGTGGCCTGGAAATACCTAATATAAATACCAATACATAGGCATATTTTCCATTTGTTTCAGCATGTGAGCGGCAACTACCACTGTGGCCTCTGCCAGTACTACTATAAAACCGAATTTTTACTGAAGACGCACATGACTGATAAACATCTGTTTAAGTACTTGTGTAGGAAATGTACTGAAGTTAGTTTTGATCGGTAAGTAAATAGTTTAATTCAAATCTTTACTATAAAATCTAATGCCCATTAAAAAAAAATGCCTAAGTACAAGCGCGCTGTTGGATTTTGAACTATATGGTCTGAGTCGAGCGTTGAAAATCCAACATCCTAGATGCCATCTAGTGTGTAAATAGGCATAAGTAGTATTAGTTGAGTAATTTCTCCCGATACCTCATTTGATAAAATCTGTTAGCTCGTTCAGACCCAAGGAGTTCAGGAGGAGGAGTTGTTCGAAAGAGATACCTTGGCCCCTGGCACAGACAACTGAAGGAACATGGGTGGGTTTTAGTCAGTAAAGGTCTGAGACGCCCTCCACCCGCCCAGAGCGGGAGAAGTCATATGATGACTTCCCACCCAAAAGAAAAAACGGAGGGAACACAGTCAGACAAACATAGAATACATACCAACTAAAAACATTACCCTCCTATTGTGCTCCGCCGCAGTTGAGTAAAAACATCCTGCACCCTAATAGCGAGTGTTGCTAATTCACTGCTTCCCATGTTTGAATAATTTGTCTGCTCAACAACGTAAATAACGCAATGAATGATGTTGTACTGTCAAAATGAAATCCATTTCTACTGTTTGTGTGTTACACAACCCTGCTGTACAGAAAGTTAAGTTGAAAAAACCCACAAATAAATAGCAAAACCTACTTTCAGATCGTCGGCAAAACAGCACTACATCTGGACTCATTTACAAAACGGTAGCAAAAAGAACGCAAACTGGTACGAGTCACGACCGAAATGGTTGCAGACACGGGGAGGCAAGCGTGTCAAAGGAGTGGTCACAATAAAACCTGTCAAAAAGAATAGGAAGTTACCCGAAGACTTTCTTATCTACTCTCCTATTGGGCATGAAGAACAGTACCGGTTGGTTCAGGAAAGACAGCAGTCAAGGAACTATCAGGAAGCGAGGTATCAGTGTGATCTGTGCTACCGTGGTTTTAGAGGGATGCAGACGTATAATAAGCATATGAAGAAACATGATCCTGTGAGTATATGCTTTATTAACCCACGTTTTGACGTAAAAATATCGCGGCAGGCTTTTAACGCGCACTGGCCTATTTCGTATTACCATGATTGCAAAATTAAAAAAAAAAAACCTTTACCTTTTAGGCAAATACAAAAGTCTTTTAAAAACTTGTATTTACGACCGGAATAGGTCACTCCATAGAGCCGAAACTTCACACAAACGCGCAATAATAGTTGCACCTTGTTTGGTTGTAACTACTAAGTACTACCTAACTAGTAGTTTTTTAACAAAATAATGTTTTTATAAATATTTTTTCTATTTTGTATTAATATTTTCAGGCACAATCCGGTCCTTTACAGTGTGATATCTGCAAGATCCACTTCAAAGATCAGCGGAAACTCTACAAACATATGAACATCACGCACTTGTTCAAATACTCTTGTCAGTTGTGCAGTTATGTGTGCTGTAATAGGTATCTATTTTTTTTTTTATTTATTATTAGCCCCTGATTCGCACGGCTTTTATGACTTGACAAAACATCGAGGTTTCTTTATTATTTGTAAGGGCTGATTTCTCAATTGACAGATAATTTTTATTTGTAGAATAAAATCGACGTTTAACAGATTTTGTATGGAACAACTGTCAAAAATTCAAAATTATTCCTCAGATAAAATTATCTGTCATTGGAAAAATCAGCCCTAAGTCTGATATTAATGTATTATAATAAAATAATAAAAATCGTTTACTATCAGGCGTCATCGGCCCATAGCGTGTTAGTTTTGCCAAAACTTAAAAACTATGTTAATAGACCACATAGGCACACATGAATACACAGACGAAAAGAAAAGCACAGCCACCATTTAGAGGAAGATTTATCACGTCCCATGTCTGACATGTAGCCTGATAAACCTATCCATTGTAGGCCCTTCTAACCTTTCTGAAAAAACCTTCAGAATGCTGTTGCTCACCCTGCGCATCATCATTCATTCATCATCATCATTATACTCACAAACATTTCGGAATAATTTCTCTAAATGATGTTGCAACCGCATCAAAATCTGTTGTGTAGTTTAGAATCCATACTAATATTAAAATGCGTAAGTAACTCTGTCTCTCTGTTACCTTTTCACGACTAAAACACTAAAAGATGACGACGAGACCTTTTACAGCCGGCAGTCAGGAATACGGCCTTAAAAAAAACATATTCTCAATTCATCTTATGTTTTTTTTTTCAGAGGTCAAGCTCATATGCATTATAGATGGCATAAAAATGTGACGTACGAGTGTCCTCATTGCAAGAGGGAATTCATGTAAGTACACACACACACACACACACACACACACACACACACACACACACACACACACACACACACACACACTACACATATCTTGTTTACTGAGTACAATTTATAATGAACTCAATCATAACTGAAATAGAGTTGGAAATACCATGAGCGAACACACGCCATCGAGAATTATCTCGTGCATGCTATTTTCAACTCTATTTTAGTTGAGATTTAGTCCATAATTAATTTATGTAAAACTGCTCTAACATTTTGTATTTCAGTAAATTAACACCCTATAAAATTGTGTACGCATTGAAATAGCCTCAACGAATGGCGATATTTAAAGGGGATGCGCTCGCCAGAGTTGTATTGTTGATTTTAATTGTCATAATTGTATAAATAAATATTATATTAATTTCGATCTTTTCGGGTAACCACTAAAAATCAGCGCCGGCTCTGGGCATAGCAAATGGCGAAAAACGTAAGAAAATTTGATTTTCGCCGGCTTTCCTGGCGCCGGCGCATTCTGGGCTGTCATCTTGTTGGCAGGCTAATACGTTTAACACGTCTTGAGCTGAAAAAAGCAGAAAAGCTCCTAAAAGTTAAAAATAACTTTAGAATAGGGAAGGGTCTTTGGTTTTTTTTTTTTTCGTTTTTCGCAACCTCGTCGAATGCATAAACTCTTCCTTTTTTTTTAATCTGTCAAAAAGATAAAAAAGTAGTATTTCACAGAATAATGTTTGATTTTACAGGAAGGCATCAACGCGTCTAACTCACATAAGAATAAAGCATCCGTCCATGTGTCTGTGCACTATTTGCGGACACAGTTTTGTGAGCGATTCTGGACTGTATTGTCACAAACAAATTGCACATACTGAAGAGGTAAGGGTGTCCTTTTTTTGTACATTTTATTATGCTTGCATCGAAGGTTAAGTTTCGCTTGTCGCGGTCGGTTTGTCGATGGGTGACCATCTATTACATATCGAGACCCCTCCTTGCCTCGGAAAGCACGTTAGATCGTTGGTCCCGGCTGTCATTCGTAGATCTTTGACAGTCTTTCCGGGTAGTCAGAAGCCTAAAAGTCTGATAACTAGTCTTACCAAGAGGTACCGTGTTACCCAGTAAATGGGTTGTGGAGGTCAGATAGGCAGTCGCTCCATATAAAATACTGGTATTCAGCTGCATCCGGTCAGACTGGACGCTGACCCCAACATAGTTGGGAAAAGGCTAGGCAGATTGATTTGATTTACACCATAATATCAATAACTAATGTTTTGTAGTTTTTAGTCCAGTAATGTATGTAGGCGCAACAAAAAACGACTGTAATCGGATCAAAGTTCTAATTACGCAGAGGATTTGCACTTTTCAACTGTCAAAAATTAAAATAGTTGTCGAGGTGGCGCGGAAAAAAACATTCCTCGAAGGATTTGGGGGAGGCCTTTGCCCAGCACTAGGACAGGCACGCTAGCAAAAAAAAATCGTCATGTGTGGACACAATATCAAAAAGGAACAAAAACATTTAGATACCTTATTGCATTCTTCTGCCGTTGTGCAAATAAGGCATTAGCGTAACCCTTACAAAGCGTGTCTTATTTGTTTTCCTAAAATCTTAGATAAGAATTAAAAACGTGTGGGGCCGGGGGAACGACGTCCAATTGAAAATACAAGATGGCGGCTGCGAAAATTAGAAAATATCGGAAAATTTTAAAATATTTGCAGCTGCCATCTTGGATTTCCATTTTGATCTCATTATCGGCTTCAGCACCCTCGAAAACCATGAAAACTATATCTCTCTCTCTCTCTGACTCTCTCTATTATATGTAATAAAAAGTTGCATGGGCACAACGCTTTATCGTTACGTGACGATTTCTCCCAGTTTACTCCTGCCGCAATCTCCGTTAAAGAACTTCGTTCTAAAAACTTTTTCTCTTATTTTACAGGAGATAGAACAAAGCACTAAGATAGTGTTGAACACTGCCGACCCTCACTACTGCGCCGACTGTGAAATACAGTTCATGTCCTTCGCAGCCTTCACCACGCATCTCGGCAGCTCCTACAAACACGCTACTACTAATCTGTAAGTATGAAACATAGACTTGAAAGGGCTTTGAAAGTCCGTGGCATACCTACTGTCAGGTATGCCACGCCATTGCCAGGTTACAAATGTGACCGCCATTTTGAAAAAAGAAAACAAAATGGCGGAAACTGTATGTATGCAAGGCTCCATATGACAATCTTCAATCCCCTTTTAGTCCATGAGAAATGCGTGAGTTTATTAAAAAACTTAAATAATAATGACGTGTATGTATTTGTCTAATCCAGTTACTACATAACAACTAGCATACAAGTAACGTAAGCGAGAAGGCTGCTATATTAAGTCTTGAAGTCTTGGGTAACTTTCTCCGAAGACAAAGGATTGTTTGACTCTTAGGCCGTTTGTTCATCGCGACCGATAACGCCAACCGACATATCGGTCCGATTTGGCAGCCTACGCATTTGAATGGTCGTCTCTCCACTCGACCTTCGACAGCCGACATTCAAATGTATAGGCCGCCTATACGGCCTAACCCACTTAAAGCCCACGGTTTACTTTTATACTACACCAGGGCTGCAGGGAGTACTAGAGTACTTAAGGAATCAAATCTCTAGGACCACCGGCTTAGCCTGTGCATTGTCCGTCTGTCAGTCACGTTCCTAATTTTTTTTTAATGCCTTTGATAGCGTGTACATTTCGTGTCTAAACAGTTCTATCAAGCCGTCCCGCCGCAGTAGGACGGAGGAGCCTCGCGCGCGCGGCCGCCCACGTCGCGGCGCGTGCTCCGAGATCGTCAACAACGGCCTCACCACCTCCAGCACCTGTGAAGTGGTAACTATAAATAATACCAGCCTGGTGTTATCCCAGTGTAGGGTAAAAGCCTGTTCTCATACAGAGAAGGCACTAGCATTGATCACCACGCTTGCTCAAGGCGGGTTGGTGATTTCAAACTTTTATTAAGTATAAGTGCAGGGTTTCCTCGCGGTGTTTTCCTTCACCGATGTTAGTGATACCCAAGAGAAACTTAGACAGTACATATGAATTGAAAAAGTCACATTGGAATTATACATTATATACGTACTTTTTAAAAGATTCACCTCAACAGCTCCGTGCTTATCAAAGGAAAGCTTAGTGTAGTCGCCTGGTGTACCCGCACTTTGCAAATCTTTCCTATGTCATTTATGTTTTTTGTTGTTCGATACTGGAAGACCTAGAGTCTATTTGATTGCTAAAATTTCGATCGGGCTTGGTGTAGTTTAGCCTGAAGTTGTTTATTGGCAACAAACAAATTGGGTCGTCTTTGCAGAGGGCTGGATAGTGAAGAAGTTATCACACGTTGACATTGTCAATATTCCTCTATCGGAACGTTCAGTTTCATTGGTAAAATTTGCCCAAAGTAACCTTTTATGTTTGTGTGATTTAAGCGTGATAGTTAATAATATGTTTATGGTGACTATCGAGAAGACGGCTAATAGAGAAGTATGGAAGAAAAAGACATTGCACGGATCCCAATTAAATTGGATAAGGGCAAGAGAATGATAAATGATGAGTTAATATTTTTCAGTGCGGCAAGTTCCTATCCAATGACGTGCAAGCCCGCAAGCACTACGAGTCGGAACACCCCGACACCGAGTACCTCAAGCGCTACATGTGCGACGTCTGCGGACACACCACCAGGGTACATAACAATACTATTCGCTTCTTCTTCGTAGCCAACTAGTCAGAGCGGTCGTGGTCCTCATGTAGTTTCCTGTCTAGGGGCTGATGTGATTCACCTCACAATTTCTCGCCAGCTACTGCGATTTCTGGTATTTTCTGTGCACTCATGCAAGGGATCGCCCACTGCGGATTTAATTTGGTCAGTCCTTCTCATGGGTGAGCGTTCGCGTGGTGTAGTGCCCTGCACGACAACGCGCTCTATACGTCTCCCTCACGCCTCGAGACATTTCCGAAATATCTGAGGATGCGAGTTTACCTACACTTATACTAAGTTTTTGGAACGAAAATCAACGACGTGTCAAAACTAACACTTAGCGGGACACTAAGCGTCCCCAGACGTTTTTCAATAAAACTTCTATTGTGTCTCGTTCAGTGTTA
Organism: Apamea crenata; assembly: GCA_949629185.1. Taxonomy (NCBI): domain Eukaryota; kingdom Metazoa; phylum Arthropoda; class Insecta; order Lepidoptera; family Noctuidae; genus Apamea; species Apamea crenata. The sequence continues at coordinate 6,750,313 of OX451375.1, forward strand.
CCTGACAAGACGTATATCCAAAATAGACGTTTAAGGGCATAATCATCTGCTTAGCCTACCTATTTATTTCGCTCATATTGACTGATAAAAAAAAATCTATATTTTTTCCAGCAATACGCGAATCTCATAGTCCACATGCGGACACACACGAACGAGAAGCCCTACGGATGTCCGCACTGCGACCGTCGGTTCAACATGCCCAGCAATAGAGACAGACATCTTGTCGTAAGTATACTTTTGAATACATCTCTAACCCCAGTCAGGGCCCAGTTTAATTTTTTACAGTGTCAGTCCTACAAAAACGGGGGCTGTTTTTATAGGACTGACACTGTAAAAAATTAAACAGTCCCGTGCGTCCATTCCATTTTACAGTCCCTATCCAACAGCTTTTGAACCAGTCCAATTTTTTTAGTCCCAGTTTAACATTTCCAGCCTTAGTCCAAATTTTTAGCCCCAGTCTACCATTATCAGACTAATTTTACTGTCCCTGTCCTGTATTGCAAAACGGTGAAGGAAAACATCGTGGGGAAACCGGCATGTCCTCAAACCAAACATTCTAAGACATGTAACATCTACCAACCCAGGCTCGCGTAGTGGATTACGGCCCACTCCCTTTCACGGAGAGGAGGCCTGTGTCCCAGCAGTGGGAACATTATAGACCGATTATGTGTTATGTGTGTCCTGCACACAGCCACGGTACATTTTGTAACCCCATCTCCATTGACAGCCGACAAGGCAACTTCAATAGGTTACCTTATCAATTCGGGACGTTATTAAACGTTACAGGTCCACACCGGTGAGAAACGATATCAATGCCAGCACTGCAACCGTCGTTTCACTCAAAGCAGTGCCGTCAAGCTTCACATACAGACTGTTCACCTCAAGATACCCTACGCGCCCTGGAATAAGAAGAATCGGAAGCGACGCAAGGTAATTCTTCATAGTTTTATTTCATGATGTTGACGCTATAATTTTTCTTTCTTTCTTTCTAATGTCTTGATGGCTCAGTGGTTAAAGCCTCGCCTGCATTCTTAGAGGTGTCACATATATTTAAAGCCGATGCAGCATTCTATATTTTTGCTGCTCAGATAGTTATGGTGTTCCTTCAATGTCACATATTTGTGCTGCCACTTGTACATGCCTTCCACAAATGATCACATATTTTTGCCGTCAATTTGACAGCAGACATTAATGGATGAATCATGAAATCAGATATTATTGCTGAGCTCTCCATTGTAATATATTTATGCTTGTGACTGTTCCTAAATTTCCCTAGACTCATCACATTTTTATTTTTCCTAATTATGTTAATTATTCGTGTTAAGATCGGCTTTCGGTCCTCGTTTCGGTGATCCGCCGCAGTGGGGAAGGGAACGCGCCCCTCCGTGCGCACGTTCCTGTAGAGCTCGTCACAATAATCTGATCTGCCTTATCCCGAAAGACAACTCTATCATTAGTATTTTCATCTCATTGATTTAATTGTTTCCTTTTTTTCCAGGAGTTAGAAACAGCCGGAATGTCGACTCCTCTTATTTTGCCGCCTCCGAACAAGTTAACAGCATACGACGCGCCCGGAGACTATCTCAATGCTTACATCACTTATAATGACGACTAACACTCATCTATATGTTGTGACTACTATAGTAAGGACATTTTAAAGTGCTTTTACTCAAACTTGACTGTTTCCTCAAGCCATTCTGCTCCTACCCTTCACCATCATCTGCCTAGCCTTTTCCCAACTATGTTGGTGTCGGATTCCAGTCTAATCAAATGCGGTTGGTTACTTGAGCCCACGTTCGTATAGTCTTAAAAATATCGCGGCGGGCTGTTGAGCCAAGCGTTGAGAAACCTACAGGGCGCACCCCAGCGCGTCAAAAAAACACACTGTTGGATTTTCAACTTTAAGCGTTAAGCAGTGCGCAAAAAAAATCGCCGCGGAAAAAACGCGCCCATTCAAACCTGGGCTTACATGGAGCGACTGTCTATCTGAACTCTACAACCCAGTTACTCGGTAACACGATATCCCTTAGACTGTCCTTATCTCAATTTATTAAGGGTGATTTTCTTCCCTAAGTAGCGCTATCATACCGACGTCACGCACAATCCTGCATCGCGCAAGCAGAGTTTACCGCGCAATTAGCATATATACAACAGCCCGACATGATTCATCGGGCAGTTGCCCACCGGACACAACACTCGTCTGGTCGGATCATCCTCCCTTTTCTATAGAGGATGACTGAAAACTTTACACTCTGTTCCTCTTGCCTCGATACATATTATATCTCTAGCCATCACTTTAATGATCACTGTCTTTCCTAGCGTTTTTTGATCTTTTACACAATCTATTCACTATGTCTGTGATCTACCTCTTTTCAAATACAGTGTTGAATCATAGTAAGTTTTATGTAATGTGACTATTTAATTGGTCATATCATCATCGACTGCGTCGTTGGTCTCCTTGTTGCAAGCGCTACTGCTGACCTGATGAGGTCCTGGGTTCGATCCCTAGGTCGAGCAAAGTGTTAATAGGTTTTCCGTTAGGAATTTCTCAGTAGCAGCCCGGAGTCTGAATTTGTGCACGGTTGATGGCCTATTACATGGATTTTAAACATAACTGGTGGAATGTGAGTGTGGGTATATGGTATGTACACCTCTGATTAAACCTTTTGGGAAACAATGTTATGTTGTTTATCATCATCATATCATATTCAGTGTAGCCTATAATGTTCCCACTGCTGGGACACAGGCCTCTTTGTCAGTTGGAGTGGGCCGTAATCCACCACGTAGACAGTGCGGGTTGGTGGATGTCGTATGTCTTCGAATTTTCGGTTCTATTGGTCATATGTCGGTTACGAATTCGTCCTCCACCGTTCGTTGGACACCTCTGTCTACCCCTTCGGATAAAACAGGCGTGATGTTATGTGAATTCGTTCACCAGGCTCTGCAGAGAATTTTCTTAAGGTGCATCTCAAAGTGAACATTCGTTTGCGAGCATACGTTCAGGAGCACAAAGTATCTTTGATAGAGAAAATGTAACGGTCACTGCCCTTTCGACTACTTTGGTTTACAATGATAATTTTACTGACTGACTGAATGTCGCTGTAGGGATGCATGCACCATAACAGAAAAATCCAACTATTTGCACAACTGGCCATTGAAACTCGTCAGCGGTATTTTTACGATAGCCAGAGGGACAATTCTCGTAATTATAAGAACGTTCACAGTCTGATCTCAGTCTCAATCTGTCAAAAATAATAATAATAATAATATCCTTGGACATTTCACACGTAAAAATACGTCTGAATTCCCTACATTTTGACAAGTTTTTGACATTTGTTTGTCGCCGAGATGAGACTGCGACTAGATTTTGAACGTTTTAAATTACGAGAATTGGCCTTCAGATGCTTCTTCGTTTTATATGGTCCTATGAACCAAGTCACTTTCATCAAACGTTACTTCGAAATGGTGCCAAGATGATGGGCAATACTGTAACTGTTAGCCTGCATCATCCTGCTGCTGGGCAAGCCCATGACTCTTTCGATCCAGGGCTAAAGTAAACCATTGGTCGTTGTTTTGTCCAGCTCGTCCCGCCATCTTCTAAGGCGTCTGCCGCGACGCCTTCTAGCTGTGTCAAGGCTCCACGTGGTGGTTATTTTGGCCCACAGCTTATTGGGCATACGGTAGACATGGCCAGCCCAGTCCCACTTTAAATATATATATCTTTCAAGTTTGATGTTTATAGCAATAATTGAAGCAATATTTTAGAAGTTTACTATTTATTAATTCTCGATTGTAAAAAGTGATATTGTGAAAGCGTTTCGTTCAGTGTTACGTTTTCCGTTTTTGTGTAGTTGTCTTTTGTTTTTATTTTGATACCTATGAATGTGAAAATAAATAGCTTTAAAGTTGATTCTTCTTGTTCAATATAAAAAAGAGATTTTAATAACTTCCAATTTTTAGTGAGAGCATTTAGTTATACGGGGTGAAATTAAATGAGCTAGCGAAACTCTGCAGACGTGATGGGTATATTTTTTCGACGTCGACGAGCGCTGGTAGTGTTGTTACTAAGTATGAGTAGAGAAAAACTGTTTCGTTTTGTTTGATCGTATTTAGATATTGATACACATTACATCTGTGAAGTTAACACACAAAAAAAAACTGATATTTCAAGCGACTACACAAACTGCGGCCAATAACCCCACAAAATAAACCATCAAATTTATTTATTTTTGTTTTATGGTGTTTAGCCATACCCATCACGACTGCGGAGTTTCCCTAGCTAATGTAATTTGACCCTGTATTATAAAACCATGTCAACAGTCTCGCAACTAATAACTGAAATGCGTAGCTATTCACAACCATTCTACAAGTTGTTGAATCGAAAATACACATTTTCAATTACTATTTTACCTTTTTTTTTTTGTTTCTGGTGGAAATCCTCATGGACTTCCTCCATCGTGGGGGTGACAGAGGGGTATGCCAGACTCTTACCGGCTAAACCCACCGCGGTGTTCCACCTCTGCCCATGACTGGGGGTGCGGGATTCGCATAAGCATTCACCGCTCCCAGGCGCGGTCCGAAGGGGGGGTCGTAGGGGTCATGACCCCCCCCAAAATCATTCAAGCCGTCGAGAGTCTGCATGATTTCCTTGCCTTATTAACTTAAGTTACTAACTTACTACTTGGTGACCCCCCCCCCCCCCCCCCCAATCTAGGGCTGCGACCGCTCCAAATTACTATTTTACCCTGTTCTCGATTTAAATTGACAACATTTTCGGGTTTTAGGTTTGTGAACAGCGTTTAGAGGACTCTTTTGATAACATTGGTTGATGTTCGATTCGGCACGCAAGCGTATCGAACGGTTATGAATAGCTATGCTGAACCTTTACATGGTTTGAGCCAGTAACTAAAGATAATAATAATAATATCCCTGGACATTTCACACAGCACCATTTGTCCCAAGCTAAGCAACCTAATGCTTGTGTTATGGTAACAAGATGGCTGATAAACTACTTATATACAATTTTGAAAAAAAAAGATGCACACTACAAAAGTTTGAGGAAATTACGTATAGCCTGTTTCACACCGGATAAGTTGCGGTTAAATTATCCGGCAGATCTTTTCATGCAAATTCTCTTCCATTTTTTATGTACTGGGTCGATGATGTTAGCCCATTGAGATTTTTTAATAGGTAACGTTAGGAATATCGGAATAACATAGAATTTAATTTAAAAAAATTCTAACTTCCAAAAAAAAATTATGAAATTACATTTATATCCTTGTTCTATATTGTGTTCACAAAAATGTAAATAGTCGTTAGGATAATGCATTTAAAAACGCATTTGTTATTTGCCTTCTTGATATTATGTGACTAACAAATTAATTGAGTGAATCTATTTATATTTATTATTAAAAAAAATGCAAGTTTAAGCATTAGATACTCGGATAAAAACATAAAAATCATGTTTTTATACATTTGCAAACAAAGAACGTCTGTATTAAAGTCCAGAGGAAATCTTGATTGACACACGCTCAATTAAACTTGCACAAACGCAAGTTCGGAATCGAAACATGAAAATATACTTGCACAAGTTTATTTGAGTCTGAGATATGTATGAAATCTGACAGCAACGTTCTAGAATCTAGAGCAATAATACCAGCCTCTTATTGTCCTACTGCAGGGCAAAGGGTTCTTCTCATACAGAGAAGACACGAGCATTAATCACCACGCTAGCTCAAGACGGGTTGGTGATTTCAGACTTAACTATACAAATAAATAAAATTGAAGTGTCTTCTGTTTGTTATGTCATAATAACAGCTTTTTACTAAATACATATGAAAATATTTAAGGTACAGACGCCAGCAGGTCAAGCTACCCGAAACTGCCAAATTTTCCCAATCAACCTTGAACCTTAATGCTTTAGAGAAAAAGTTGAAAATCTATTAAAGAAATTTGGCAGATTGTAGTAGCTTGATGTGATGGCGCATGTACATACAAAAAAAAACTGTTTGTTCCGGCTAATCTCCGTAACGGCTGGACTAGTTTTGATTGTATGGGGATACTTTGAACCCTGAGGAAGGACAGAGGCTATTTTTATCGACATACCACGCGAGCGTAAGCTGGTATTATTTAACTATCGAGTCCAGGTTTCCTCACCATGTTTTTCCTTCACCGTTGTCAGTAACGTCCAAGATAAAGTCAGAAATCAACTGTCTTAGTAAGAGTAGATGTATAACACTATGTTTTTATCTTATATTGTTTTACAAATAGTTATTAATATTGTGTGTACGTATGTAGTGTGTTTATGATAGTGAAATATATTTAAGAATGTAATCTATCGGTTTATTGTGCGCAATGTATCATTTGCCTTGTAATTTAACTAATGCGAATATTTTTAATACATAACATTAATTCGTAATATTTCTTTTATTTTTATCCTTGTATGCAATTTATGTCACGTCACTGGGACGGCAATCCGCCACGACCGGAGAGAGATCAGTCGCAGCCAACTAACCCTGGGTGCAGCAGAAAGGCCATTGTGAACTTTAGAACGGACTATGCGTGCTAGTGCTGTACTTGAATGCGTTTAGCAAAATTTTCTGTCTGCTGTTGACGGCTGAGGAGTTTCCTCATCTGGAGCCAATCCTAGGTGCAGCAGCCAGGTCATGATTGACTTTTGAACGGACTATCATAATTAAAAGAGTATATAGAATTTCTTGTCTGTACTGTTGACCGTTGAAGAGTTTCCTCGTCTGGACCCATGCAATCCTAGGTTCAGCAGCCAGGTCATGGTGGACTTTAGAACGGGCTATCACTATTGAATCTGTTTAACAAAATTTTGTGTTTTGTGTCAAGGGTCGGTCAGTCAAAAATATGAAGCTAGTTGCCCATTCCAAAGCGTAGTAGGTACACACGGCTACACGTCAAGCTATGCATTTCCAATTTTAGCTGACCACTCATTGTATAGGTTTTTCGTACAATCAGAAGTCAGCTTATACTGGTTATGTATAGCTTGATGTGCGTACCTATGGAGAAGAACGGGCAAGAAACTCCATGGACAATCTTTTAAATCACAATAATATGGTTACAAAGTATTGGTTACATCATTCATGTTAAAAAATGACGAACGATGCAGAACATTAAAAGCGTCCGTAATGAAAAGATAAAAAAAAAACAATTCAAATATGAAAGTAAATCAAAATAAGCCATGTCAGCAAAGAGTTGACCAGTCCCTACTGACGGCGCCCGTTCACGAACATGACGCATAGATTAGCACCATTCAGCTCAACCATTATGCAGGGAGCTAAATGATCCAACACATGCGCCACCATCAGCGAGACATTAGAGTGAGCATGACATACTCTCAGCCGCCAAGGCACATTCAAGTCAATGAAAGACGTACCCAGTAAATGGTAGCTATAAACTATGTACATAGTAGGTACTCACATATGTGCTATGCAATTATTACATTTCGTGTCTGTACCGATGACCGTTAAGGAGTTCCTTCGTCTGGAGCCAAAATCAGGTCATGCCTCATAAAAATGCATTGTCTTTGAAACAGAATCAACATGTAAACTTTCAACTCCGTAGGATACGAGGAAGTCGTCTTAATTCAGCTTGCAAGATTTGACCCATACATACTAACTAACAAGACAAGTTAAATAAAAGCTTGTAATAAGAAATGAAACAAGGTTAGTCTACTATTTTATTTATATAAGCTCCTGCCCGCGACTTTGTCCGTGTGAAAGGGTTTCGAACCCCTTTCGTGTTCCCCCGACCCATCCCATCGCATCGCATGGCCACATTATTACTTTGTTTTCGATCAGCGTTCTTTATAACTTTTAGGGGTCGTAGCGTGATGTTAAATAGCCTATACCTATAGCTTTCCTTATGATTTGGGCTATTAAATGTAATAATATTTTTTCAAATCCGTTCCAGAAATTAGCGCGTTCAAACGAACTATTCAGCTTTATTATTAGTATAGAAGATAGAGTATGCAAGGCACACCAACCAACAACATAATTGCAAAGATAAATGTAATCACAAATCTTAAATTACTGTATGTAAATACATATTACTAAGCAGTGCTTAATTGACTCAAAACTCAAACAGAACACGGACAAACAATAAAATAATCTATTTGAGCAATAGTTAAATTTTATTCTATTTAGTATTTACTACGGGGTTAATAAAGTTGCAAGTCCTAAGACTAAGACCGCAACCTTCCAAAAATGTATCACGGATGAAATCCGCGGGCAGAGCTAGTTATTCCTACTCTGTCTGTTTGTCTGAACGCAATCGTACGACGGCCAGCTCCGCGACCCAACTAAATCGCGGTAACGAAACCATAGCGCGCATTTAAACAGGGCAACGCCATCTATCGAGCTTGTAGGAATACCTTTTATATTTCTATACGTGAGTGAAAAACATTGCTTTTTTTATGTAAACTTATTAATATTGTGTATATTATATTACTAGCTTTTGCCTGCGACTTCGTCCGCGTAATATTTCGGCCCCCAACCTGCCCCGTCGCATCGCATCGCCTGCCGGCGCTATTACTTTGTTTTCGCTGACTCCTTTTGTTTTTGCTCGGCTTTTTACTATCCTAGCGTGATATTAAGTAGCCTTTATCCTTCCTCAAGAATAAGGCTCTCAAATGCAATAAGATTTTTTCAAATCCGACTGGTAGTTCCAGAGATTAGCGCGTTCAAACGAACAAACTCTTCGGCTTTTTTATTAGTGTCGAAATCTATACGTCTATATATATGTTATGTTACGGGTTTGGTTTCCGCACTTAGTCCTACAAGTGGACCATTGTGCGTGGGCCATGGCGGCCGTCGGTGGTTATTCCAACCAGCCCACCTCCCTCTAGCTAGAAGCTTATTAAGTCTCCTGGTCTGTTGAGAACATCTGTGTAAGATCTGGGTGTCCCGAGGGTTTGCGACCTAATCTGGGTGACGCCTGTGCACTCAAAGAGCACATGCGCGACGGTTTCATGAGCTTCCATGCAAGCTCTGCACATGGGGCTATCCGTTATGCCTATCGTGTGGAAGTGTTTGTTTAGTGAGCAGTGTCCCGCGATGGTCCCCGTCACCAGGCGCAGGCCTTTCCTGTCCAGGCGTAGTAATCTTTTGGTTAGCTTGCCATCTAATGATGGCATGGCTTCCTTGGATTGCCTGCAGCCCGGTGCCGAGGACAACCAGTTTTCTGCTTGTGCGTGGGTGTGCTTCTGTAGCCATCTGCGTAGTTGATTGAAGGGGATGGGTACGACTGGTTCCGGCCCGAAGACTGGCGTGCTGGATGACTTTCTGGCCAGCTCGTCAGCCGCGTCGTTACCTAGTGACCCACTGTGTCCTTTTATCCATTGTAGTGTCACTGTGTTGCGGTTCGATACAGTTACCTGTTCAAGCGCCTTGTGACATTCTAGTATAAGATTTGATGTGATGCATCCCTTCTTTAGGGATTGGAGGACTGAGGCGCTGTCAGAGAGTATACGAACATGAGTGTCCGTAACTCTCCTGGCTGCTATGGCATGGGCCGCTTGTATTATACCCACACACTCTGCTTGGCAGCATTCCTAGCGGGCTGGATATGTTTATGTTGAGGTCGTGTGAGAAAACTCCGACTCCAGTTCCGCAGTCGGTCTTTGATCCATCCGTGTAAACTCTCAGCTCTCCCGGGCCTGAGTAGTCGCACTGCTCCTCTTTATGCACTATGTTGTAATGCTTTTGGAAGCAGTATTGCTTAGGGGCTTTGTCGCAGGGTGATGCCATCATTGGCTGCCGTTTGATCGCATACAAATAAATAAAATTGAAGTGTCTGCTTGTAATATCAAAATAACAGCGGTTTTCTAAATGCATATGAAAATATATACGCTACTTATAACAAAAAAAAACATTTGTTTTCATTTGTGTCTGTCTGTTTTTTTCGACACATCTCCAAAACTGCTGGGCCGATTTTGACTATAATAATAATAATATCCCTGGACATTTCACACAGCACCATTTGTCCCAAGCTAAGCAACCTAATGCTTGTGTTATGGTAACAAGATGGCTGATAAACTACTTATATACATTTTTTTTTTTTACTATACTTTCAGGTGATGTTATGGAGTAAGATATAGGCTACTTTTTGACCCGGTAGCATGTTCCCGTGGGATAATTTCCGTCAGCCTGGTGTGTATCATCACGTCGGCGAAGCCGCGGGCAGATGCTTATAAATAATATGTATGGACCAATAATTTTGTGTTGATTTTAAGTTATAGGTAAAAAAAAAACACTTAATAACATAATAACCACTTTATTTCTCTTAACAATTAACATCTTTCAAATACTTTATATAGATCATTTAGGCTAGCAATCTGCAATACTGCGCCATTATGAACAAAACTAGTAGGAGGGAGGAAGTTTCGTCTTATAGCTGGGAACAGGACATGTTCCTGTCGCCATTGCTCAGATTTCACGCTTTCTGGGGTGGTGTCTGGGTTTGGCTGTGAGTAGAATATGGCTGTCTGTCGGCTGAAGGTGTCGAAGCAGTCCTTTTCGCTGTCCCAGTTCACTTCAGTGACGAGGCGTACGAGGTAGGTAGGGAGAGCGCCCATGAAAGGTGTGTGACCGTCTGTAACACAAAAAATCTATAGTTTGTATGGTGTAAAAGAGTCGATTAGCCGTGCGACCATTCTTGTCTACCTGTCTAGCAACGGGGCCTTTTTTCTGGGCATCCAAATTATGCACTTAGAACAGATGCAAGGGGTCAGGTATTGGAGCAGTGGGCCGTAAAGACCGGTTTGCTTGTCCTCAACCGAGTGTTGGTGCTCACGTGCGTACGTCAGCGAGGCGGGTTGATAGTAGACATTTCATTTGTTGGCCCCGCTATAGCGTGCCCTGTACAAGGCTGGCGCGTGACATTGTCGGATCCCCGATATATCCGTTTTAACGTCTTCGCCCAGGTTGCCAATAGTCCGGCCCGGCTGACTTCTGAAGGGAAGGGTCCGCGTTGGGCACTGAAAAAGCTGGATCGGGAGGCTCTACTGGAAGTGTCAATCGTTCAGGCCTGGGTGTCTACTAGGAGCACCGAACAGGCCTGACAACATTAACGAGGACGTGGCATGGCTCCAGTAGGCGCGATCACTGCGCCTTGCCAGGTATCCTGACCAACTCCATTGAGTTCCATAATACGCTTTCCGATATCGAAGACCATCGTAAGTCTTCGTATCTCGACGGTGGTACGGGTGGTGGGTCTTGTGGTGTACAGGTGGAAATTGCGCAGATGCGCAAAAGCGTGTGGTGGCGCGACACCGGTATGCCAGGCACCGCAGGAGGCGTATTCGCATCTCGAATGCAGAAGCCATATCCTGTATAAGGGGTACAGAGCTGCGAAGGAAGCCATGAGGTCGGCGATTGGAAGGGCTAAAACTCGGGCCCGCGAGGAGTTGCTTGGATCAAGATCCGTGCGGGCGACCTTACCTTATGGTTAGGAGTAAACTTCGCCCGTGGGCTCCACCACTTACCCAGAGTCTTCAACCACAAATCCTCGATCAGGTGGTTTGCGCTCTGTTCCCTTCAAGGGCGAAGCATATACCACCGCCAATGACACCGCCTCCTGCAGAGCTCGGCGAGGATGTCATTGAAGTTGATTAACTGAAGTGACCCAGGTAGAAAATAAGAGCCGAGTTGTTCCGGTTACAAGCCAAAAACACCACCCTAGGGCCGGACGGCGTACCAGGCCGTGCGACCGTACTGTCTGTACTGCGCGGTGCACTTCCCTATGGGCGGCGTCGACGTAACCTGTTACGCTGATGACACCCTGATGAAGGCCCGGGGGCAAACGCACCGGCAATCGGCCATACTGGTCACGGCAGGGGTTGCGCTGGTCGTTGGAAGGATCCGGCGTTTGTAGCTCGAGGTGGCTCTGCACAAGTCTGAGGCTCCCTGGTTCTATAGGAACAAGCCACCTCGAGATTTTCACATAGTTGTAGGAGGCGTCGGCATCGGTGTCGAGTCGACAATGAAGTAACTGGGACTGGTCATCGACAGCCGGTGAGACTTCGGGCCGCACATTCAGCGGCTGGTCCCCAGGTTGATAAGCGTTGCAGCTGCTGTTGTGCGACTGCTACCCAATTTGGGAGGAGACAACGCCTCCTACCGGAGGCTATACGTGGGGATCGTGCAGTATATTGCCTTGCACATGTGGGCGGACACCGCGCACCATCGTAACGATCCGCAACGTCGCAATATTGCGAAGGCCACAGAGACCGGTGGTTGTTACGGTGATAAGGAAATACCGTACGATCTCCTACGAGACAACAACTCTTCTAGCCGGGTCAACGCTCTGTGATCTGGACACGAAGATCCTCGCGTCCCTATTATATCGCAGGCGGAGGGTGGAACTAGCCTCCGGTTCCCCGGGAATTCGAGGTACGAAGGACCGAGCTCCTTCAGGTCCTATTGGCTGAAAGGAGGGAGCGACTTGCGCAACCCAGGTAGTGGCTCGCCACAATAGTGGCGGTAAGACCTGTTATGGGGGAATGGCTGGAGAGGCCACATGGCGCCCTCAGTTTCCGGCTGACGCAGGTGCATACTGGACACGGATGTTTCGGGAATTACCTCCATCGCATAGGCCGGGAGCGAACGCCCGCGTGTCATTACTGTATGTACTGCCCCGAGGATATGGAGCAACATACGCTGGAGGGGTTCTGTCAGGCTCAGCTTAGGTCCAAAAGCGCTGTGCCCCAATGTCGTGCCGAGGGCAGGGGCCAGCACTTTTTTTTTTTTTTTTTAGTGTGGCGTACAACCTGAAGCGAGAGATCGCCCATACACAAGTAAGAGTGATCTCGCGCTCCCGGTTGTGGTTCAGTCCATGGTCGGAAGCGAAAACCCGTGAGATGTTGCCGCGTTTTTTGGGAGGAGGATACATGCAAAAGAGCCGGAGAAGAGAGAGACAGATCATACCTCTCACTCAATTACCAACAAAAGAGCAGCCAGGCGTCAAAAGGCGCTTAACGACCTCCGGCCACGGTGGAAGGAACAATGGGGTTTTAGTCGGTAAGAGTCCGGCATAACCCTCCGGTCTCCCCAGACAGAAGGTATCCATGAGGATTTCGCCACGGAAAAAAAAGGTAACCAGTCCACTTTAGCCATCCAAACATATATTGGAATATCTTTGTTTCCATATCCTGCAATAGTCCTACATCAACCAGGGGTTGTCCTTGGGTGCACCTGCATAGTGTATACAGGGATAAGCGTCGGCTGGTGCTGCATTTCATTAAAATTGTCTAAGGGGCCTCTACCATTTGGCTTCGGCCCCTCGTACGTTTTCCAAAAATCTGGGACCCCATGCAGGGTCCCGAGATATGCACACTTTAAATAATAATAATAATAAAGTTTTTATTTCTGCTTCATAAGTCTCAACTCTGTTGAGTAAGTTATAATTTTGGGAACGCTAGCTGATCATCGTACTTTTACTAGCTGAATACATACCTAACAGTAAAGGCAATGCCAACAGTTCCCCATTGCCATTGATTTCCAGCGAGAAGTACTCATATAACATATTGCGCTTGTTCATCAACAGCTCAGCCATCTGTTGTGCCATGTCCCTCATTTCACCTGAAACAACATAAAGGATGCTATGTCTGTATTTTATAGACGCGACGACATATCCACGTTTTAAAAATTTGATGTTGATTCTTGATTTGAGACTGAATAATATTAGTTTGTAGTAGCTTGTAATGCTATTGAATTGTATTGTTAATGTTTTTTTTTTTCACGATTTATTGTTTATAATGTGTTAGTTTTATAATTTTAATGATTTCAAACACAATGTGAATTGTTCCTGAATAAATTGAATTTGAATTATAGTTGCGGGGAGTTTGTTGCGCCACTTCTTAATTTTTTATTTCAGCCATATTGGATTTTATGGGATTTTTTTAGCCTAAATTACTCCTTACTTATAACATCAGCTATCTGCCAGTGGAAGTCCCGTCAAAATGGGTTCAGTCGTTTTGGAGATTACCCGGAACAACAACTTTTTTTTTATTACTTTTTTTGTCATTCATAAGTACTGAATATACTTTCACATGCATTCTGTAAAAAATTGTATTGATGGGCCTGCTTGTGATCTCGATCTCGCATAATGGAAAGCGATGCATGAGGTCTACGATGGAACCAGCGTGCCCAGATGGTTCTTGTTCCCAGCTGTGTGTTATCGTGAAATTACGCACCTAATTCCGGATCCCACTCATTCTCTTGTGAGTTAAGTCCGAGCACAAACAACTCTTCCAAAGGCAATGGACTGGACAACTTAATTAGACCAAAATTCTGGAAGTCATACAGCATTGTCTCGTAAAATAGTTCTTCCCTGAAAAGGAATAAAACCTCTTTTCATAAAACCGTCTATAGCCAGTAGCCGGCAAATACTCGTATATCCAAGAAATAAACTATGCGGTGAGTCAAAACATGATAATCATGTAGCGGTATCTATGTACAACGCCACATGCGAACTACGCGTCATTCTGACGTCATCCAAAATCCTGCATCGCGCAAGCAGAGTTTTCCGTGCAATTAGCATATACATATACAACAGCACGACGTGTTTCATCGGGCAGCCCGCCAGACAGACACAACACTCGTCTGGTCGGAGGACCCTCCCTTTTCTGTCGAGGATGAATGAACTTTACACCCTGTTCCTCATATGTACCTCTAAAATCATATTTTTTTTTTGCAATAGATATTAGTACAGTTTTGGTCTTAAAGTACAGCTCTGTGACAGACGGACGGACGGACAGCGGAGACTTAGTAATAGAATTCCATTGGGGGTGCCAATGGAAATTATTACTAAGTCTCAACCCCTAAAAATGCTTAGTACTTACGCAAATCGAGTAGTATCACACAAATACAACTTCGTAGAATGTTGTATAAGAGACTTATGACAGTCTATACAAGCGATAAAGATCAAATTCGCTAATATTTCCCTCAAATTAGTATTACACTCTTTTTCTACACCCAACCTTAGTTGTTTTACACTAGTCAACTTAGTTTCAGTTCTCTCATACTTAAATGTTCTTGTTTTAAATGATTCCTTTGGATCTATATAACTTAAGTTTGCTTGGTCTAAAGCTGTGTGAGTTTTATATATTTCTTTATTTTCATTTTTAGGTTCTTCTACGATGGAATTTTCTAGAATGTCGTCGTCTTGTGCAGTGTCAATGACTATTTTAGGTCCTGTAGCCAAATTTCCTTCATTTTTCTCTTCTTCTAAATTCGTTTCAGTATTGTTAACAACAGTTTCGTTAGGTTTCGTAACTGTGGGAAAGAATTTCTCTATTTTCTGTACGTCCGAGTTGACTCGGACCATAAAGCTAGGGTTTGCTTTGGCAGCATCAGTTGTCTTTTTGACGATTTCCTCGACCATCGTAGCGCCTGGTAAACGCGCCTGGAATAAAAAAATATACTCATAAAAATAGAATGAACGATGGTTCATTGATTGATTGGTTAGTTTATGGTTGGTCGGTTTGGCCTATGTCCAAAAATGGAGTCTACATGGACAGAGGTTCTAAATAATCCAGAAAAGAAAATTTAAAAGAAGGATAATACGTCACTATCCCAGGCTATTTAGAAACTACAGCCTCCTACCATCTACAAATTAGTACATATATTCGTTTTCAAATTTTATTAGAGTACTTACTAAAAATGAAAAGTTTAGCAAAAAAAAAAACTAAACAAAAAACTGAAAACTCTTCTTTTAGTAATAACTAAAGATTACATAAAGAACAGTTATTTTCAGAGCACCTGCCAATTGTGTCCTGAATATAGGAACGTACCTGTGTATACATAACTCTAGTAGAGTTACAGCTCAACAGCTTGCTCTCTATACAAGATTTGATCTTCTCTATGATTTGCTCTTCGTACAGAAACTGGACCTCATGTTTAGTTGGATGCACGTTTACATCTACGTTTCTTGGATCTATAAAAAAGGGGAAAAGAAATTGCCATATGTGTCAAGGGAAAAGGGAACATCATAATCTAGGTAGATTATGATGTTCCCTTGACTTGTCCTAACTGTGTTGACACGTTTTTCTAGCCGTGAAAAACTACGACACAATTTTTCTACGGCTCGGTTTTTACGCCGTGTGTAGGCGCGGTCGTCAATGTTGTATGGTTATTGTGGAAGCTTTTTTTGACACGCACGTTATTTCTACGGCGCATATGGCGTTTCTTTACGGTAAACGCCGTACCGTAAAGAAACCGTGCCGTGTACAAGTGCCGGGACCAACGGCTTAACGTGCTTTAAGGCACGGAAGGGTCTCGATATGTAATGTAAGAACCAATTTCAAATGCACTGTTTTGTAAGAAAACAATAAAATGTTAAACTTACCTAATTCTAGACTGAGGTAGACAAATGCGTGTGAATTTTTCGGTAAATATGTCGAGTAAATAGAGTCGACAGCTTTTTTGATTGCTGAAACAAAACACAAAAAAACTATTAAATAATATTATATACAACAGAGACAAACATTACTTTCAATTTTATTGTAGTCCTCAGCTAGGCATCTCCCAAGAAAAACAGCTAGGTTCACCGTCTTCGCAACCAATCTGTCCCAGCAGCGTCGACTTTAAGGCTGTAGGTCCATCAACAGTAGTGACGCATCTCGTAAGATTTTAGACGGGTTAGTGGCAATAGGTACATACGCTATTATATAGGACATGTGACCATTACGAATGCATTACACATCTATCCGCCCACCACCTCCGCCTCCGCCCGCGCTCGCCAGGCGGCACGGCGCGGCATGGCATGGTAAAGGACTTTCGTAAGGGAAAATGATTTAGAATCATATTTTCGTGTGTATGAATGTCGATTGCTATAAGAGTAGGGGAAGACCAAAGAAACGATGGAAGGACTGTGTGAATGATGATATGGTTAGAAAGGGGGTGCCGAGATGACGAGATGACGACTAACCCAACCCATATGATTCAATAACAGTAACCATCACACTAATAACCTCATCTAACCAAAATTATTCACCAACAATAGAGAGGATCTGGTGCTCGGCGGCCGCGGATAGAGAAGTATGGAAGAAAAAGACATGTTGCGCCAACCCAAATAAATTGGGATAAGGCAGTAGAATGATGATTTTCGTACCCTTAGATATCGTAACAACGGGACTTGAGCATACCGCGAGATGCTGCGATATACCGCGGAAGACTTCACCATACAAATGATAATGCTTTGCCGTGCCATGCCACGGCACCTAGGGAGCGCCGGCCTAATACCAGTAGAAAATAGGCGCATCTTCCCTTCAAAACTTCAGTAAGTAATGAGAGGTCTTACACAATGAGTCCACAAGCCTGTGATTGATGAACAGCAGTATGGTGCCCTTCTTATGTGAGTAGTTGACGTTGGTGATACATCCGCGTAGAGACAGCTTCAGTGTCGGCTCCTGTAGCTCTATCTCCATTAATTCGCGAGCTATTGCGTTGCCATGGATCTGGGAATAATGTAGATAGAATCCCTTTAATCATTTTTGATGATTATTATGGAAGGGTAAATTATGAGCTATTAACTAATATCAATCAATTGCTTATCTCCTGTCAACTGAGTAAAATTGAACATGCTTGTAATTGAATGAAATTCTGAACCGCATCGGTGGGCCGCACCGGGCCGCTGCACAACGCACTGGTGGGTCGCTCGCCTGGCGTATTTTTGCGGCTACTGTTTTGCGTTGCGATGCGGCCCGCCAGTATTATTTATTTATACTTTATTGTACACCAGAAAATACATAGTCGCCTGTAGTGTGCGATGGTTCATACAAATTGAGCGAAAGTGATCTAGGAGGATTTTTAGCACTAGCGTAGGGCTTGGGCCTGTTACATGACGCCGGACCGCATGTTTGTGTATACGAATGAATATCGACGCGGCGACGCTGCGTGTACAAGTGGTGTGCCGGTGCGGCGGCGGTTCGAAGCATGCGCGACATTCCTTCGTATCCACATTTACACACTCACTGACGTGACCACGTGTACACACTCACGGGTTATCAAAATATATACTCACAATCCGAACATTTTCAATGACAGAAGAATTCATAGGTGTTTTCAAGTCAGTGTTCTCCCCAAACTTTTTCAAAGTGAACCCGACATGGCTATTATGTATTGCATACCCTCCAACGACTTCCATTATATGTGTGTACTCCTCTGTAGGGCTTCGCAGAGATTTCTTGCGGGCTATCACATTGTAGAACAGATCCTCAACTGTTATTTGGGTACCATTGTTGCCTGCACATGGTTTCATTGGAGCCTTAAGTTTTCCATTTTCGTAGGATGCTCTAGAAAGGGGATTGAAGATTTTTAAATGGAGCCTGCACCTGGCATACCTACTGCCCGCCATTTTGTTTTTTATTTTATATGTCGGTCAGGCCCGATACCTATATAAATGGATAGCCCCGTAAATCGTCACATTTCCGAAATATTAACGTTTAAAGTTGATCATGTGACAACCATATTTTTTGAACTTGCGTAAATCTTGTTGCATTGGTGTTTGAAATAATCACTATGAATGTTTAAAGTAATCATTTTAGTAATGATATTAAGCTAAATGCGACACTTTACAGGGTTTGATCATAGTATGTTTTCTGTTTGCATTGATGTCAGCTACCGATTTATGTAGTGACATGCCTGGGCACCATTTTGAAAAAAAAAAATCAAAACGGCGGCAAAAGAATGGCGGACAGCAGGTAGGTATGCCACGGACCTTCAAAGCCCTTTTTGTGAAAAATATATATG
The DNA here is from genome assembly GCA_949629185.1 of Apamea crenata. NCBI lineage: Eukaryota > Metazoa > Arthropoda > Insecta > Lepidoptera > Noctuidae > Apamea > Apamea crenata. Next base: position 6,769,089 of record OX451375.1, read on the forward strand.
TATAATTAAGTAGTTCATTCATTTTAAGTAAGTGTTCTTAATATATTCCAAACCCAACTTGGGTTTCCATTCATTTATCAATCAATCATAATCATATTTTTTGTTTTCCATGTTTATCAACCGAATTGGTCTATTCAGTCCTCTCTCTTTAATAATGTCACGGATATTACAATGGCAGTTGTTATGTCATAAATATCAAGTTTTAAGAATTCTAAACTTCATACATACTTGTAAGCGCATTTGCCAGCAGCGGTCTTAGTGAGTATAGTAAGATGAGCGATGTGACTGATACTAGCCAGGGCTTCACCTCGGAAACCATATGTGCTCATTTCTTTCAGATCCTCGTATTCACGCAGTTTTGATGTGGTGAACCTCTCACAGACTATCTCTAGGTCTTCACTTCTAATGCCCGTGCCATTATCTTGAATCTGAATGTTATTTCATTTTTATAGTTTGCTCATAGACCAAAACTATACATATATTACACAAGTGGCAGAGACATTGATACTCAAACTGTAACCATGGACTGAAACTACGTAGAAATTTATCGTCGGCTATCAAAAAAAAAAACTGCTGTTCATAGAAAAGTCCTACGCGGTCAAAATGTATGGAACAGCAAATTTTTTTTTTTAATAGATTTGGGTAAAATACAAATACCTGCAAATACTTTAATCCGCCGGCTTTAACAGTTATGACAATATTGGTAGCTTTAGCATCCAAACTGTAATAAATAAAAGATGAAGAATTATATAGAATCTAAACAGTATGACTAAATATAAACAATACTTCATTTTATTTAAAAAGTTAGAGGCAATGTATGCAAGACTAACCTGTTTTCAATCAACTCTTTTAAAGCATTGGAGGGCCTCTGAACAATTTCTCCGGCGGCTATCCGGTTAACTACTTCTTCACTCAGTTTTTTTATAATACCCGGTTCACCCATAGTGTACGCTATTTGTAGCAAAACTTTAACTTTAGTTTTTAATTCAAACAAATAAAATAATAGCCGAGGCCCCGGCCGGCGTCTTTGTTTACAAAACAAAAATAATGACAACTGCAACAGAACTTACAATGACAATTGCCATGCCATGCCAGTGACAGTTTCAATTTCAACGTTGCTAGGTAAGAAAATATTTAACTGACGTCCGAGCCACAACGTCTCTCTCTAATAGTAATCTGTGGTCTTTTATGTAAATCTATGGTCATGGTCAAAGTAAAAATCTTAGACTGTGGATGGCAAAGAGTAAAGTAATATAGAGGGAAGTGGATGGTCAAAATCTGTGGTAAAAATCGAGGTTTGTTTTCAATCTCATCTGTTTGATAATTTGATTATTGCTAAGATTGATTGATTAGAAATATGCATAAATATACATTGGCGAGTTGATGTTAAAGTAAATTGTCTCGAATCACTTTGGATCTTCAACCGTGCTAATTTGCTGAGGTTCATTTGCTCTACAATTCCTGTACTCTAGACAACTTGTAAAAAGAATAATCTAAACAATTTCTATCGCCCGAGTGAGTTATTTATTTATTCACGACCTTAAGAAGTTCAGAACAGAAAAAAGCAGCACCATGGATATTGACGACATCGAGTTGGACTCTGAGACCGACTCGGAAGTCCACAGTGATGAGGATTCGATATTCGAAGCTGATAACATGAGCCAGTGTCATGCGCTGACAGACAATGACGACGCCTTACTCGGTTTGGGGAGGCGTAGCCAGACGATGACCCAAGGAACACATAGTCCCAATAAAAGAAGCCGTGAATCATCAGCAGCACTAGCTCAAATAGATGTAGCGTTGTCGGCAAATAAATTACTAGACGAAAAGATGAAGAGACTGGAGAGAGATCTCGCCTCACGGCTCAATGAGTGCCGGGAGAAACTGAAAGTTGTTCAAGGTAGTGCTACAAACAATGATAAAAATGAAACTTTCCGCTACATCAATTGTGGTAGACCTTACTTTAAGGACAGCCAGAACTTTCCGGCTCCAGATAATGATGATGCTAAATTGGCAAAATCTCAGATGTATGATTTCTCCTTAGTCATTTCATCACCTGGCTGGACAGTAAGAGACAAGTCTCATTTTGTTAACATGATGCACAAAATGTCAATAGATATTAAAAAAAATGAGCTGTTCAAGAAAATTGCTATCTTACAACGCAAAAGTAAATCAACAAAAGTGGAAAGAGAAATAATGGCCATTAGAAAGGAAATTGATAGAGTAAGTAAATTGCCTTTGTATAAAGTAGCTCTTCCGATAGATCAGGAGTATGACTGGGACATGTTAGCAAACAAATTAAATAGGAGGCACACGGCACAAGAGTATCAAGCCTTCTGGAAGTTATTTTTTCATCCTTCAATTAGCAAAAACAGTTGGAGCAGAACTGAACATGCAGTATTACAGAGAGTTGCTAGTCAACATGGTAAACAGGATTGGGATAAAATTGCTCGCAAACTAAATACTGGCAGGACTGGGTATCAGTGTTTTGTATACTATCGGACAAATATGACCAGCTCTTTTACTGGAAAGAAATGGACTAATGAGGAGATAACATACCTTAAAAGATTGATAGAATATTTCAAAGAAGACTTTTACATTCCCTGGGGGAAAATAGCTGCAGCAATGGAAAACCGAACTAAAATCCAAATCTATAATAAGTATATGAGACTCATTGAACAAAGGAAAGGCAGGTTTCTCCCTGAGGAAGATGCGGTTATTCTTAACTGTGTGCAAAGATTTGGAGAGAATTTTAAGAGGATGACTTCTTATTTACCCGGCCGATCTATGATCCAGATACGTGCCAGATATCAAGTCTTGAACAGAATGAGAGTGTCCACTGTATGGACTGTTGAAGATGACAAGAAACTTATTCAATTGATGGCGAACCAAGAGTCTAGCATGAACTTTTCAACAGCTGCGCAGTTTTTTCCAAACATAACAAGAACAAAGGTTAGATCTAGATATATTACTTTAGTTAAATGGATGAAAAAACATCCTAATTTAGATTTAGAGCATGCACCGCGACGAGGCGCGCGACGTTTGAATCATGGGGAAGCCAGCGGAAACCTGATAGAGGCAGTAGAGAATTTAAAAAATTCTTTAATTACAACATGCCAAAAGAGGGCTAAGAAAAAGAAGGTTTCTGAAGAGTCTACTCACAAAGATTTAAATGATGCTATTGTTGTATACCTTGTGAATTGTATAGTAAAAGAAAAAGAAACAGAATCAAAGAAAAATCCAGTCAATAATTTAGTTTTAGGTCCTGACCATGTTGTGTCAATGGCAGACTTAAACATTACAAACCTGCGCAAAAATATAATATTTTTAAACGCACGCCTAGACGAGTCTGTTTATATAGACAGCGCCTATGAAGATGATTACCCATCTTTAGGAGATAGTAATCAAGACGTTTCTTTAGTTAAAGTGAAATCCTATTCTAGGAAGCCCTCCAGCCAACCTATAAAGGTTAGAGACGCTCCTAATGTTTGGGGAACTCCTACGCTTTTTCCAGGCATACGAAGGCTAAACCAGCGAAAGTTTGTGTTCCCTCCACAACTGGCGACCATTACCGGTGCTAGAGCTATAATGGCATGTGTGATGTCGACCGGTCCATACAGTGAGTCTATAAACCTACATGTTCTCTGCAGGCGTAACATACTATTGAAGGAACTCTTAGATCAGGTTCTTGAACGCTTCTATGTTTTGTTCACATGGCCAATGATCTTATCCAATGAACGGCCTACCGAGATAACTGTAACAAAACTGCCAAGAACAGATTCCGTTTTCATCCGACCACCTATATTGCCAACTGCGCCTGAAGTTACAATTAATGTTAAATGTATGAAGAAATTTAAAAATGTAGATGTCACAGAAGTTATTGATCTGGATGAAGATGCAGCTAAGGATGTTGTGATTGCTGTCAAAGAGAAAATTGATACTGAACCTGGTGAGAAGATAGAAAAACATCTTTGTTGAATAATCATTGAATTTTGATTTGATAAGTTGTTATATATCAGCTTTGTATGTCTGGAAGTGGTGTATGCTAATAAATAACTATCATACAAATAATGCTTGCGTTTCAATTAACAAAAAATTACATTAAATACCTGTGGCGATTATGACGGCCATAGAAATGTAAAAAATAGGAGAAGTGGCAAGGAGGCGTATCTGTGTCGTCGCGGTGTGATCAACGCGATCATAGACTAGGCAAATGCCCGTCTTCGCGAATTAGTGCGCTTTCGACCGTGATCGTGATAAAATATAAAAATGCCGGTTTGTTCAGTGGTTTCCTGCAAAAACCGAAGTACAAATAAAAACTTCGTATCTCATGGAATCACTTACCATATGTAAGTACAAGTATTTTACTGTATTTGTCTTTAAAATCATAAAAAACAACAAATCGTAAAATATTTCTTGGTTTTACTACGTTATTTTTGTTGTCAAATATTGCAGCGGCTGTACTGTACTGTACTGACCGACGAAATCTGTTCAATGGTTTAGACGTGAAAAGGTAACAAAAAAAACTTTCGAATTTATAATATTAAGTACAGACGTCTTCAAAAAAAAAAACAAATGAAAATATTTGATTAAAAAAGTTTATTGAATTAAAAAAGATGGGCTCGAGGAATATCTATGTATCAACAACATAGTTTGGATGAACTACTAGAAGGGGATCGTCTTCTACTTCTTGATCTGATGATTTTTGCGACGCTTTGAGGCCCGTGGTCGAAAGTGGGATTATAACTTGATCCTGAAAGCAGAAACAAATATTGCAGTCAATCCAGATGTCACAGGAATAGAAGAACAAAATCAAGAGGCACATCATACGCCCAGTTGCCCTTTATACGAAGACTGCACACACACACACACGCACTACACTTACGGCTGATTTTTCAATCGACAGAAAAATTTTATTTTAGGAATAAAGTTGACATCTGACAGATTTTGTATGAAATGATTGTCAACATTTCAAAATTATTCCTTGGATAAAATTATCTGGCGTTGGAAAAATTTGCCCTAAGCGGGAACTAACTTCGTCTAGGCAAAAGAACTTGTAAATGGGTTTATTGAAATAAATATTCTTGGCTTCATTGGTCTAGCAGTCGCAAGCGCTACTGCTAAGCACGACGTTCTGGGTTCGATTCCCAGTTCGGGAAAAGTGCTATCGGGTTTTTCCATCAGGAATTTCATCAGCCTGGAGTCTGGATTTGTGCCTGTTTGATGGCAATAAACATAACTGACAAAATGTGGGTGTACCACACCAGAGATATAGAGAGAGAGAGAACATCCACATTTAGGCAGTGGTGTACAGACGCCAGCACATCAAGCTACCCGAAACTGACAAATTTTCCCAATCAACCTTGAACCTAATGCTTTAGCAATAAAGTTGAAAATCTATTAAAGAAATTTGACAGATTGTAGCTAGATAGCTTGATGTGCTAGCGTCTGTACATACACCTGTGCCTAACCCTTTGGAGATTACAGGCGTGATGTTATGTGTATGCGATATTCTTAAATATTAAACTCACATGGTACATGAGCCTGTCAATGACCTTCTCCACCAAGGTCTTTCTCTCGAGTAGTTCATCTTCATTCTCGATCTGACCCTGTCCAACCAGCTGTTCTAGGTACCAACTCACGACCGCACTCTTGTGCATGCCAGCACTTTCTTCTCCTGAGAAATAATAATAATATTTGAAAACAATTTCTTATTTTGGTATAATTTTATATAGGAACCTGAATCCCTCTGATGAATATTATTAGTTTCGGATGACAAGTTCATTTGGTTATGGGAATTCGGGGAGTTCCCGTTTACTTTCGAACTAGTTGAGTTACCGTAGTTAGTTAAAGTAACCACAAAGAAAGATATCACGATTCTTTTTTAAGACGTACGTGCGTGAAACCATAAATAAACAATCATAAATACATTAAGCATAATTATTGGTAAAATGTAAATGTACAGTCGACCGCACGGAGGAAACACGAAAATAGTTTTTGCTGCTACGAATTAAATGCACAATTTCAATAAAAAAAAATTATGATGGACGTGCTGTTAACGGACCTCTGCCTATCCTTTCGGTTAATACAGGCGTGATGCTTACTTATACATATATCAACTAGCTGCGCCCAGCGGTTTCACCGGCATAAGTTTCGATCCAATGGGAATATTGGGATAAAAAGTATCCTACTATTAATCCTGGTTATAAACCATCTGTGTGCCGAATTTCATCCAAATCCGTTCAGTAGTTTTTGCGTGAAAGAGTAACAAAGATCCATCCATCCATACAAACTTTCCCATTTATAATATTATAAGTAGGAAGGGTACAATAACAAATGTAACATACCTCTAGTTTCAGCTTCCACTTCTTCTTTCCTCATGAACACGACCAGCATATCACTCAATGATTTGTACTCTTCGAACGACAGCGTCAGTTTCTTTTTAGGAGCTGAGTCGCCGTTCACTGGGGTATCTGCAAAAGATTTATTTAAAATTAGTATTTTTTTTTTATTATTATTTTATATTTTAGCTTACTTATATAATAGAGATAATTGAATATTTGAATATAATTCAGATTTAAATGTCCTTAAGTAGTTTATTATAAACTTTGGTCACTAAAAATATAAATAAATTAGTAATTGAATGTCAGGTGGTAACTTTTATTTCACCATAGAAATTAAATTGTGTATGTAATATGCAAACTAAAAAGAATTTTCATATTATTGTATGAACAAAAAAATCGAATTATGAAAGTAAAGTTGTGAAGCAAACGTTGTTGAGGAATATGATGCGAATTCAATACCGTAAGGTTTTTGGTATTTTTTCAATTAAACTGTATAGGCATTATCTATCAGTATGAAGACAAGTAAAGTATGTGCCAGATAAGTTAACGGGAACCAAGAGATTGAAATGCCATTAGAGTGTGACGATGAAATGTCATTAGAGTGACTATTTAATTGGTGATGGAATTGGAGAGGTCTTCTATATCCAACAGCATTAAACATTCTTCTCTCTCTCTCTCTTCTTTACTTTTTTTTTCGAAGTCAAGGTAAGAAGAGAAGGAGGCTTAATGATCTAAAAAGTAAACACAACAAACTTACCACCGTTGGTGCCACCATTAGGAATTTCCTGGTCTACATCCATACTGGGTTCGTACTGAGGGTCGTCTTCGTCCAAGTGGATGTCAGGCTGTTCCACTCTGATGATGGACTTGTTCAGCAATCTGGAATTTTTGTTTGTTAAATCTTGAAACTCCCACTAATGAATTTTATGGAAGGAATGAAGCCAACAGTAAATATTGCATTTTGCAAAAGGACATAGTTGCTTGATCATTTGGCTTGTTTATCCAGATGTTTTACTTATTTTGGCGAATCAAAATAAACCTTATTTAAATTAATGTAACCCATATTATGTTTGTAAAATATTATATGTACAAATACAGTTAATTATAACTGACTACCTCGTTAGTCTAGCATTTAGCCCAGATTAGCACGGGCACGTTTTTCTTGTGGCGATTTTTTTTCGCGCACTGGATTTTCAACATATTGCTTAGCGCCGAGAGTTGAAAATCCAACAGTGTTTTTTTTTTGGTGAGCTGGGATGCACTCTGTTGGATTCTCAATGGTCGGCTCCACACCGAGAGTTGAAAATTCAGTGCGCGATAAAATCCTGCCGCGATATTTTTACACACCTGTGTACGAGGCCTTACTAGCGCGACTCCTGAGTTCTTGAGTGCATTCCGCAGGTCAGGGTGTTGATTGAATGTTCGATTAGGAAATTCTTAGTTTCACGTAATGTGGATTCATGTCTGGTTGATGGCAATGGGCTCGTCCCTTCACACATGGGACTTTTCTAGCGAAATATGGGTGTACCACATCTATTTCTTCGAGAAAAAATACAGGCTTAATGTCATGTGTACCTGTAGGCCTCGTGCACGTGCTGCGGCGTGACGTGTCCGCTGCAGTGCATCTTGGCCATGCCCTCGGCCAGCCGCACCATGGACTCCAGCTGCCGCACCGTGATGCGCCACGCGCCGCCGCCGCCCGCCCCGCCGCCGTCCCGCTGGCGCAGCACCGTGTAGTACTCCACCAGCAGCTTGCCGGCGTCCTGGTGGGATGGGGGAGCGTGAAGGAGGGCCATAACTTGATAATTAACTCTTAACTGTTAGACAATGCAGAACTTAAGCCGCATCTCTAGAAGCATGGAAATTTTGCACAAGAGCTCCTTTTATAATGAAGGTTTCACCCCCCTATTACATAGGGGGGTGAAATTTTGTATGAAAGTTTGGAATTTTTGCCGGTAGGAAATCCCATTGGGGACACAGCTTGTATATTTATAACTTGGTTGGTACAATTTACTACAGGTTGCGAGTATGGAAAAACAGATAGTTGTTTCGGCTGAGGGCGTTTGTGTAAGAATTGGCTAGAAAGCAACCATGTAAAACAAATACCGAAACAATAAGAATTTTAACATATTCGTGGTTTCCAGTGAATTTACTTGACTCAAAGAATCAAAAATCTCAAAAGGAAGGGAAACATCCAAAGGAAATCAAGTAATGGAGATTTCCATCATGCTGTTCTGAAGTATCCAGCATTAGTTAGAACATGCGCGTGCTGCATGCTGGAAATCTCCAGTACGAATTGCAAGAATTAAATTCCCAAAGTGATGAGAACCATTTCTATACAAAAAGAAATGTGCAGTACAGATAGTTATTAAATTAAGGACTACAACTAACCATAAACTTACCTCAGTAATAATAGGCTTGAAAGACCTCGAGAACGCGATGTATCTCAGCAGATCTTCCCTCGTGTAGACACAGTCATACGCCTCCTCCTTATTACAATGCAGATCGACGATCTTCCTGGCTATAGCGTAGTCTACCATCTCGCTGCTCTCGTCTATTAGAAAGAGAGAACGTTTATTACGCACAGTGGAAGAAAATTAAATAGAAGGTCAAACTAAATTAGCTAGCGAAACTCTGCAGACGTAATGAGTATCAATATCATCATCATCCAGATGTAGCTGAATACCAGTTTTTTTACATGGAGCGACTGCCTATCTGACCTCCACAACCGAGTTACTGGGTAATACGATACCCCTTGGTAAGAGTTTCGGGCTACTGTCGACTGCAAAGATCCACGAATGACTGTTAGATGTGATACATGAATGATAAAATAATTTATCAACACACCTATTAGTATGAAGAACAGGTCGAATCTGGACATGATGGGAGCGCTAAGCGCCACGTTCTGTTGTAGTGACTTCGCTCTGTCGTAGCGGCCGCCGATTGGGTTGGCAGCAGCAAGGATTGATGTGCGTGCGTTTAGAGTTGCTCGGACTCCAGCCTAGAAAGAAGAGGAATTATTAATAAACTAGTAGCGCTCCGCGGTTTCACCCGCATAAGTTTTGATCCCGTGGGAATATCGGTATAATTAGGTCAGAAACCCTCAGAACACCCAGATCTTACAAAGATGTTCTCAACAGACCAGGAGACATAATAAGCTTCTAGAGGGAGGTGGGCTGGTTGGAATAACCACCGACGGCCGCCATGGCCCACGCACAATGGTCCACTTGGAGGACTAAGTGTGGAACCAATTCCATAACATAAAACATATTGGGATAAACAGTATTCTACTAAACCAATTTTTATCTTCTGTCCTTTTCTTAATGAATAGAAAGAAAAAGATGCACTGAACTTAAATTTAGTTTAGTTTGTGAACAAGGGAATCGGCGCCACTGTCCTTCAAGGTACAGGATTTTCCTAGTTTGAAGGGCAGGGGTCTTCTCATTTGTAATAGCCATACCAATCCCTTGTTAAATACATTATTTTTGACAATTTGTTCAAAATATTTTTTAAGACGTTTTATTTTTTAATTATTTATGTTACATTCAGACCCTACAAACTCTTCTACATTACATACCTTGGCTATAGATATAGTCTGCTGTTCCATAGCCTCGTGGATGGCCACTTGATCGACGAGGTCCATCTTATCGAACTCGTCGATGCAGCACACACCATTATCAGCTAACATCAGAGCGCCCGCTTCTATTACAAAGTCGAATGATTCTTCGTCCTGTGTACAGTAATGAGAATTATTATAAAAACAGTGGCAAATGGCCCACCAGCCAACCTTTGTTTACCCCTTTGGAGATTACAGGCGTAATGCTATGTTATATACCTTAACGACGGCAGCGGTGAGACCGGCGGCAGAAGAAGCTTTGCCGCTAGTGTACACGGCGCGCGGACTTATCTCGCTCACTTGCTTCAGTAGTTGAGACTTGGCGGTACTCGGGTCGCCGACTATGCACACGTTGATGTCGCCTCGCAGGGTTGTGCCTGGTGGAAGGGTTACGAATTATGAGTAAGTTGGAAAAAAATGTTTTAGTAAGCTAATAATAGGCTTGCCTCTTATTCTATTGAAACTCCAGTACCCTAATTGCGTAAGTTACTTACGCAATTAGGGTACCCCCCTCTTTAATCTTACGTAAGATCAGTATCTAAAAACATTGCAAACAAAAAATTGCAATAAATTAAAAACTTATAATTTTTGTTTACTTTTGTGATCTTACGTAAGAACTGTCTAAACCCCTCCCACCCCCACGTAAGAAAAAATAAGACTTGTTTGGACCCCCCCTCAAATCGTCTTACGTAACAAATGAACAGCCCCTAATCTGTCTGGAGGTTTACAAAAAATATGAAAAATCTACTATGGAAAACTGGGATTCGGATCACTTAAATCCGATTTCGAGTATTCTATTATCTGCACATACTCCATTGTATATTTAGCATGTAATTAGATTACTATAAAACCTCACCTTCAATAGTAGTCTTGGCGACTCCACCAAACAACATGAGTAGTATTCCTCTCTTCACCTCATTGTTGCCGTGGATGCTCGGGAACAGACTTGTGATCAGATTGTTGTAAAGGTTACGGTCGCGGGACATCTCGTATACCTGGTGATAAGGAGTTTTGTAAGAAAACGGTTTATTAATAGATGCTTTTTAACCGGGCACTAGAATTTCAAGTATAGGCGTAGAAAATCCAGTGCGTGTTAAAATTGAAGAAGATTTTTAGTCATTTCGACTTTTCGTGGATTGTAATTTAGATGCTTGAGAATCCCATCATGTTTCCTCAAAGTATTATACTTTGAGCGAGCATTTATTATTTGAGCATAATATATGCTCAAATAGTTTACGAAAGAAATTGCTGCTCACATTATGGACAAGTTGTATCTAAAGATGTCTAAATCTGTTTTTTTTTTAATGGTGATTTTATTGTGGCGTCGCCGCCGATAAAAGCCTAGGAAACGTTAATGTGACGACTGTCCACAGGAGCTGTCTTGGAACTGACTTACCTTGTCCCATTCTTTGTCAGTCATTTGCTTCCTCATGTCCTCGGTAGTCAGGTCATCAGTCGCCATGTCAGCAGCTCCAAACCTTCGCGATATTGCTTGCACACTGCATGCTAAGAACGCTGTTCTGTTGATGAGAGAAATGGTTAGTGATAATTAAGTACAATTATAAAACTCCATAGTACTTAGAAGTACTGGATTGTTTCATTGGGAAATTCTAAGTAATAGCGTTGTTTGAGTTTTGATGTCTATTATTAGAGACCAGGGGGTCTACTCCGAAGTGCAAAGTGCGAATGTTCGGATCGGAGCGACACATGGCCGAACCGAATATTATTGAAAAATGCGAAAAAAAAGTTCGGATGGGCACAGTTGGGTCGGGACCATAGTCAATATTCGAAAGAGTGTAGGAGTGTAGGATCGGGACCGGCCGAACCAAATAGTAACTTCGTAGCAGGAAACGGCCGAACATTCGGCCGTTACTACTTCGGAGTAGACCCCCAGCTTTTGCCAGCGGCTACTCGCGTGTATGTCAGTAAACATCCCATTTATAGATTGTTTTCATCTAACTTCTATTGGCTGACGCGACACGCCAGTAAAGCTCCCAGTCAGCATGTTTATTTCCGGACATCTTCAACAATCATCGTCATATTTCAGACAATTTATACAAAAATTTAATGAATTATACACCTAAACATTCCTCATCAATCATTTGTGAAAACCGTATGAAAATCCGTTCGGGAGTTTTTGAGTTTACCGCGTTCAGACAAACAGACAGATGCAGCGGGGGGCTTTGTTTTATAATATGTAGCCTTGTTGGCAAATTTGAATAGACAAGCCCTCTATTACATAGGACTTAAAAAATAACTGGTGAATAATGGGAATACCAAACACTGCAACTCTGCCTACCTCTGAGGAAAACAGGTGTTGTTATGTTTTCAGTATGTACCTTTGTTAACACAAGCCATATCATTTCTTGGCTTAGTAAGCAGCATGCTCATAAAATAAAATACGCCCATAAATGTTCATTACTTGATCATGAACCGTAACTGCTACAATGGATCAATTTTACACCAATAATACTGATAAGTAAATGGTTGATATTGTGGGTGAAAGAAGTGTTAATTAAGCTTACTTACGGAAGTCATTGAAGTAAAGCAACTTAGGTGAATAGTACATTTCACCAGTATCGTTTTTAAAGTCCCATTTACAGCATTTTTATCACACGAAGCGACACGCGGTTTACTTGAGTTTACCAAGTTTACAAACGCGTTGTGACTGTGGGTCCGAGACAAAGGCGAAGCTAAGTGTGTGTGTGTGTGTTATGTGCTGACGGTATTTGTCTTCACGCACACATTCACAGCGTGTTTGTACACTTAGTTACCACAAGTAAAGCGCGTGTCGCTTCGTGAGATAAAAATACTGTAATGAAAGATAAATCTATGGCCACTAACAGGGCACTAGTCAGATCTGGGGTATTAGTAAAAATTTGCTACAAGAATAATGCAATAATTCCATAACTGGGAATCCAAGTCACGATTCCACTTTCAGCAGTACTACTAATCTGAAGAGAAACCCATTGTATAAAAGAACTTACTTATAATGCAGTTCTCTGACTCCCAAAGCCTTAAGTCCCTTGATGCCCTCCATCTGTCCTTCATTGCCTTGTCTTGTCCTGGTGGTCAGCTCAGCCTTTGCTCCTGGTAATGATAAGGAGCCTACATCTGGGACTACTATGAGGGTACCAGTGAAATCGTAGCGGTCTCCAGCCTGTAAGGGGATAGAAAAATATTAGATTTGTAGAAAAATATTAGTTTGTGTAGCTTTTGCAAAATGAAAGCATTTGTTTTGTACTTTTCAGTTAGTTTAGACAACACTCTCTTAACTCAAATCTTTTGAAATAGGTACATGTTATCATTGTCTGTGAAGACAAACTTGAAAAAGTTCTCAAAAAATATTAAATTATTATTTTCATTATAACCTGCACAGACTCCACAGCTTCAGCCCTCAATATAACTTCAAGGGAGCGAGGGATGCAACCCCTTGGCAACTCAGCTTGTGTCTCCTGAATGCGAACTTTTTGGAAGTCAACAAACACAGACTTGTCTGTGTCCAGCATGAAGCGACGTCTATTGGCACACACGGGGTTACGACAGATTGCTGGGATTGTGTACTGGAATCATTGAAAACAAAATAAATATAATTATTTAGGAAGATATATAAATTCAAGTGTTGTTGTTGTTTTCAGACTTTTCTGTTTAATAAACAAATATAATAACTATCACACACAAATCACAAACAAATCACAAGCAAATCAGCTAAGTTTAAAAATTTCTAAGTTTAGTTTCATCAAGTTTTACCATTTGATTTTAAATAATGCTGTAGGAGCTATATTAGTAAATTATAAACGCACCTTAAATTGCTGCTCAACATTTTTAATAACTGTCTGACAATCCAAACAGACAAAATTGCCCAAGACCAGCTCGGGATGCACAGGGTGGGTCCTCACAATCTGTCCAGAGATTCTTATCAACGTGCCAATCTTTGCCGTAGTCAGCTCCCTAACTTTATGCCTAGTTGGCACATCAACAAACGACACATAACACTCCTTGTCTTGCAAATCCTTCTTTATACCACTATCGGCAAGGCTCAAAACATAATTCAATATAGCATGATTCAAAAATGGGTATATTCGGTAATATTCTTCAATTATTGTGGTAGCAAGATTTTGGTTGTACTTCTCAACATCATCGAAACTGACTTCTAGGGTGCTTAGTTCGGGTTTGAGGAGCTCTTTGGCGTTTTTCTCGTATTTCAGTTCATTGTCTTCTTTGAACCTGTGTGGAAAAAAAGAAGTAGCATTATAACCTCTATGGTGTTGGAAACAAAGAAAGTACCTGAAATTATAAGTGAAACCAATATATTAATAATGGTGAACATAGATTTGTACTCACTCTTCTAAGAAATCCTGAAAAAGCTTTTGGCAACGAACTCCAACTTCGTCTTTGACTTGGCTTTGTGTGGCGTAGGTGTCGGCGACATCCATTTTTTAAAGTAAAAGGTACTCAATGATCACAAATATCTTAAATTAATCCACTCCACGTAGAGAACACTTATTAATACTTAATACATAATCAATACATAACAAAGAAACACGTTAGTTACACAGTTAACACTTCACTTGTTCTCGAGCGCGTCGGTTACGGTCAGTCCGCCATACATTCAATAATATACAGGTAGGCTTGATAAATAACGTATGTTTATTGGCAATAATATGAAGTAATATGTATAAAGGTAATAATTAATTTGTAATTTATTGAGAATAATGTTACAGGAAACATACAAATAAAGTCAACTTTTACCAAAATTGCGCGAAGCGCGTGAAGAACGCAATCAGTCGCATTTTTCAATTTTGACAGACGTCATTTCGCATTTTGGCGGGAGTTTTGTTTGGTCGTCCGGAAATTCTGGAGATCATAAACACTGAAATAAATAATAACGAAAAGCTGCAATGAGAAGATAAAAGTATAGTGTTTCCGACAGAGTAAAGATTCATAAATCACATAGTCCATGTCGTAAGTAAATCCTTGGTTCTTTGCAATAGCTGCATCAATTCTACAACTTGTTTTTTTTCTGAACGAAAACTAATTTGTCCGGTGTTGACATAACTGTTGTTGATAACTTTGATATGTATAACTTTATCGTAAAATGTAAACAGACGTGGTACATCACATCACGAATCACGACATCGCCATCACGGTTCATTAGTAATATTACCACTCATAAGTTAATTTAATAGCGAGCAGCTGATATATATGATTCAGATTTTCACAATTATAATAAAAAGAGCGCAAATACTCTGTTATTTATCACAGAATGGATTACTGAACCATTATAACCTCAAATTAGAAAAGTTTGTGGTGGATATTTCAGAAAGCTTCGTGAAATAATTCCTAAAAAAAATACGAAACCGTGATATGAACCATTATAATGGCGGAAGCACAAGTTGGTTTTTTATTTAACATTGCTGCAGCGGTATCTTCTGAAAATGATGAAACTAAAACTTTACTGAAAAGTTATTACTTGTAAGTCAGAAAACGATATGTGAGGCTTTCTAAGTAACTATATAATATTATGACAGTTAAAATGTATGTACTTACTTTCCAGAATGCGCTGTAAAGATATCACAAGAGGATATGGCCTTCCTGACAAATACTTTTCTCCAAAGATAAGATGTCCAAACTGTTGTATTGAATGGAAAAAGAACACTGAAATCAATGTAAGAAATATTGTAGATAATTATTTTATTTTTTTACCTTCTCCGACTTGAAGTAACAGTGGGGTAATTGCGTATCAGTTCAATTCAGTGTCAGTTCAACAACATTCATTGCGTTATTTACGTTTTTGAGCAGACAAATTTTTCGAACATATGAAGCAATGGTTAAGCAATATTCTTCGAAATAATTCAGATTTTGATTGATAGTGTGTTACGCAATTAGCGTGCAGGTAGCAGAAACAGACAGGCACTTTAATGTGTATTTACTTACAGGTAAAGTCAATCAAATTAACTAAGAGGCAAAAGCAGAGACTAAAATCTCGTAAAACAAAAGAAAGCAAGAAAGAATATGTGAGACGCAAACAAGACTTGCTGCACAGTAACAATGTAGTGAGTATCCTTACACTCTTGTAGTTTTTTTAGAATGCAATATAATTCATTGTTGTTACAGGTAGATGTACAAAATAAAGATTCAGTCAACATTAAAAAAGTATCTTTGTAACAGTTTAGTTTTTTTGTATTATTTGCCTTATATTTTTTATAATTATTGGGTTTTTCCACCTGGAATTTCTCAGTGTCATCCCGGAGTCTGGAATTGTGTCTGGTTGATGTCAATAGGCTCGCCCGCTATTACATGGGACTTAATTAAGCGAAATGTGGATGTTTAGGTAGTCAACAAAAGAGATAAGTATGCAGGGTCCTCGGGTATAGTTGAAGTTTAGTAAGAAACAGATTGATGTTTTCGGATAAAATTTTATTTAATATTAATAGAAGCCAATCAGTTCATTTAACAAACTAAATTTCGTTCGAAAACATCCATCGATTTCTTACTAAACTTCAACTATATCTGACGACCCTGCATACTTATCTCTTTTGTTGACGCCAACTCTTCGGGTAAACAAGTTGTGATGTTATCATATTTTTTCTTATTTTAGGAGCAAATCTGTGGATTCTGTAAACACAGTACAATTACTCCTTCAATAAAGCCACAGAAACAAGCCATAAAACCAGAAAACACTGGACAAAATGACAACAAAAAAAAAATTGAAACTGAAGTCCCTATAACTTTACAAAAGCCAAATAAAAAGAAGACTCATCCAGTTAAAAAGAAAGAAATCAATGTTTATGCCAATGCACTGCATGTGTTCTCGTTGCAGAACAAAAATAATGCTCTGGCCACCAAGGAGAAACCTAAAGTAATAAACAACAATAAAAAGAAAAAGGACAAGTTTGCAGGTCTATGCCAGAAGGCTGTTCTAGCTTCAGCCAAGCTTAAGCAAAAAGAAGTAAAGAAAGACAAACTTGGCTTGTTTCTGAAACCATCTTCATGATAATAAAACAAATTAACAATTGAGAAAAGTTTTTTTTATTTTTTTGTTTATCCTATGTCTTTACATGAAATCTTTTATCTCTTATAATTATCAAATGAATGTCCATCACATTGGTATGTGTATGGCCAGTAATGACATGGAAAAAACCATTTTGGAACTTCTTATAGAAATTGTAGGTATCATTCTCAGCCAGGTACTTATGGGGGTCCAAATTTTGTTTTCTAGCATCGGAAATTAAATCTAGATACCCTATAGCACCAGCAGCATCTGTTGGGCCATCAATTCCATCGGTCCCAGCACTTAGGAAGTGAACATCAAACTTGTCAAAATCATCTTTTGCATTATGGAGACAATTTGAAAATTCTAAGGCAAGTTGTTGATTTCTGCCGCCTTTTCCTGAACCCTTCACATTGACTGTGGTTTCTCCACCAAGAATTATACAAAGGTCTTTATCTAATGGGGCAATATATAATGCTATGTGTATACACAAATGTTCTAGAACTTTTGAATCAATCCCTGGAACATTGCAAGACTGAAGTTGCTGTTTGAAATCATCTAAACTCAAATTTCGTCTTATATATTCACAAAAAAGTTTTGTCAGTTTGGCATATCCAGAAGCAATTTCTTTCACTTCTCCAGTGACTCCATCAGACAAAGGGATGGGTACATAACTTAATCTTCTTGCTTCATCCATGGCAGCACCTATGCTTATTTTGTTTGATCCTATTATATAATTTTTCACATTCTTTCTTGGAAATTCCTCTATTTTCTTAGTATCATTCAGAACTGTTTTGATTGATTCTGGAAGTTGGTCCATTAGTTTGAATTTCTTAATTATATTGATAGCTTGAGCAGGGTCATCTTCGTTTTCAGTAGTAGGCCCACTGGCTATTAAGTCCAATGGGTCTCCAACAATATCAGAAAGAACTAAAGAAATTACTTCAGCTGGTTGTGCCTTTATTCCCAACTGGCCTCCTTTCAAGTCCGAAATCCTTTTTCTTACAGTATTTAGCTCCTTTATGTCAGCACCAGCATTTGCCAATTTCTTAATTAGTGTAGTTTTTTCATCTAGAGTAATAGGAGTTTTAGGTAAAGGCATGAGAGCAGAACCGCCACCAGATAATAAAACCAAGAGTACATCATCATTTCCAAGCTTGGTAATATGATCTAGAATTTTTTTAGCTGTGTTCAGAGCTTTGGCATCAGGTAGATTGTTCAGTGCTCCTTCATGATAGAATATATTCGGATTTGACGGTCTATGACTTAAACTTCCCGCAGGGATGCTTATAATTCCGTATTTAATTTTTGAACTCAAGATATTTTCAACTTCTTTAGCCATGTTTTGCACGGCTTTTCCGCTACCGATCAAATGTACATTTCTATTATGTAAGTTGATATTTTCTCCATCTATACTTATCTGCTGATTCGTAGGATTGTATTTCACAAACTTTTTAATGAGATTTTCTGGAAGCACCGCGTGTACGCTACTTACGAAAGTTTTCATTAAATCGCTGACCACTGTTTTCGACATTTTTGAACACTGTCTCTTGTTCTTCCAACTTGAAAAGTCAATTTGTTTAACAAAATACAATGACGTAATACATCATTGACAAAATACGCGCAATCAAGTACCTATACTGTCGGATAATATATCTTACGATTATTATTATGGTACTTTTCCACATACCGAAACAAATATACTGCAGAACCGCAGAAACATTGTTACAAAACCGTGCAGTGTTGTGTTGTTGCTGTTGTTTGAGTACATTTTTCTCCCCCACGGAATGAACTGCTGTTTTACCCGAATGCCCTAAAAGGAGGGTAATGTTTTTGATTTCTAATTTTACCTACTAGTTTGCGGAAAGCAAAATGCTGAATAAATAGAACTACTCGATTTGGAATTCGCATTTAGATTTTGGCAAGATCTCGTTTGTTCACATTCATAGAACGTTCAGAAAATCAGAACGTTGAGTCAGTCAAGTCAACGTTCTATAGTTGTCGAGCAACGTCAACTCGTCAACGTCGTTGACGTTGCTCGACTAGATTTTGACACATGACATATCAGCTGACTCGGCAGTCGACGGAATGTTCCGAATAATGTCATGAAATTCAGGAATTTACAGCATTCGAATTTATTATGAAAAATATGTTACGGTCAGTTCCAGTCAGTTCACACCGAGACGAGACACGACGCGACGCTGCGCGCACACTTTAAAGCGCAGGCCACACCACACCGCCATCCAGCTGGCGGGCGGGCGGGCGAGCCGAGCGAGGCATCGTTTCACCTTTTTTCATACTTGGGTTCACACCGCGAACTACAGAGACCGAAGTATGAAAAAAGGTGAGGCGACGCTCGCTCGTCCGCTCCGCCCGCCCGCCAGCTGGCGGTGTGGCCCGCGCTTAAAAGAGTGACTCAAAATATACTTTATTTTCTACACGAAAAGGTACACATTGCATTGTGAGAGTTCAGAATACGTTGCGCCGTGCAGCTCTCTCTTTTAAAGTGTGCGCGCAGCGTCGCGTCTCGGTGGGAACCAAAGAGTACTTTTGTTATATGGAGTGAACCCGTATTATTATTAGACCTCTTTGGTGTGAACTGACCCATAAAATTTAAAATAGCAGCGGTCCCCCGACGGGACAACATATAACCACAGAGTACATTATACTACACATAACTAAAAAAAATCATACGTACATACCATTCAGAGGTACATACTTACGTAGGGTCATAATTTCAAGGTTATCTTTTTTCTTTTTACAGGGTTTCACGTTTATACCTACCTTTTTTGTTCTATTTTTGGCCATTTATTCAATAGTTTTTTTTAAATTGTTTTAGGCTTTTTACATTCATACTATGTATATTTATTATTATTTTATGTCAGGGGGTTTTGTAATTTTTTTTTCATGCTTTTTGTAGGGACTCCTTATTATTTCGAAATGTGTAAAGTTCGCCTTACCGAATGTTAGAAATCTAGGACCTAACATCGTTTTAGATAAAGAGGTGCTTGAAGCTGTAGGCTCGGCAAATTTTCTAGGACTAACAGTAGGTAGATGCCAAACTTCAGTGGGGACCTCATATATCAAGTCTAGCAGGAAGGCTCAGTTCGGCTGCCTACGCCGTCAGGAAAGTAAGACAATACAGACGTTGATACAGCTCGTTTAATCTATTTTAGTTATTTTCACAGCGTTATGTCCTACGGTATTGTGCTGTAGAGCAAAGCCGCTGTTATACAAAATATATTTGTCCTTCAAAAACGAGCTGTACGAGCAATTTATCAGCTAGGTGCCTGAGTTTCTCTAAGAGATTTTTTTAAAGATATTGGTATTCTCACGGTTGCATCACAATAAAATTCATCTTTGCCAAAATCTTATATAGGTACATATTAGGCAAAATTTACACGTGTAACTAAAAACAGTGATGTTCACAGTGTTAACACTAGAAATAAGGACAAACTACGTGCCCCCTTTCACCGGCTTTTTATGGTTCATAACACATTTTTTGGGCTTGGTCTAACCTTTTATGTTATATGATACCCTCTTCTTTGCTAGACTTGCCTTTTAATGCGGTTAAAGCTCAAGTAAAATCCAACCTTTGTTCAAAGGCAATACTATTCCATCAACGACTACTTACACGATAAGAATAGTTGGTCGCCCTAGTTTAACGCAAGACAATATTTATGTTCTTTCTCCAGAATTAGCTTACTGACAGGTTATTGTTATGAAGAGCGTTTACAACGTACGGCATTTCATACAAACTTTTAAGTCCTTGTTCTTCGAAAGCCATGAACCGATTTTAATGAAACTTCATACGCTGCAGGATACATAGGTCTAAAAAGTTAGTATTAATTTATTTTACTTCGATGGTCTCAGTTTATCATTTGTGACTTCAAGTAACAGATAAGTGAACAGACCCAGCAATGCATAAATATGTAAGCGCTGTCACGGCCTTTATGCCTGGAGGCTTTTATTTGGGTAATAAGTTTTTAATTTACATTTTAATTTTAGTTAACTATTTTTTAGCTTGAGTACGTACAGTTTTTAGTATATTTATTGGTATCTATGCTATTCTCTAAGAATACAGCCTTGCGGGCAGCGCTGTCGCAGCGGTGTAACTATAGTTTGGTATTCATTAACCTGCGTACAGCTACACTAGCGCTCAAGGCTGTAACGGCCGTGAGTTAAACTACCCAACCAGGCAGTCGAGTCGCGACTATATACTGTATAATCTATGGTCGATTGGTCGCGACCACAGAACACTATTACTCGCGACTGTGCTGTGGCTGTGCCCCAGGGTTGGATTTTGTACTATAATTATAGTATTTATACTATAATTTCACCCTTTGTACTATATACTATCCAAATCTAAAGGTAGCCATTGACGATACGTCCATCAATCCAAATGGAGTGGACGTCTTCCAAAATGGTTTCGTGAATGTGATAAACGTATGCCAATCAAATGGACGCCTTCCAGCTTTGGATTTCCAAACGGATTGAAATCCATGCATCCAATCCAAATGGACGTCATCCGCGGCCGACTGTCAATGTCAAAAACGTTCGACACGCAATTTGGAAGCCGTTCGAATCGTCTGTGAATGGGCAAAACCGCGTCCATTTTTTTGTAAATTTTGTCTCAGCTTTTGCTATGTGTTGACGGGGGGTACATGTGCTACAGTGCTAGAAAGAGCTGAGTCTATGAAACCAGGACTGTTTTATTTGTAAAGGTAGCCATTGACGATCCAACCAGCCTTTCATCCATTTTCTCCTTCGTCTTTTCTGTCTTTTTATCGAAATACACACTGCTGTTGCCACCATTAAAAAATCCATTGTGATAATTCTTCCGTACGACGTCGACTTGATAGCTTGCTATCTTCGAAGTGGCGGCGCGTAGGTACGTCCAAATGGAAGTAAGTCAATGTGCCTAGAAACTGAAGTACCTCCATATGGAAGTCTTCCATTTAGAAGTATTCCAAACAGACGTATCGTCAATGGCTACCTAAAGGATAGTACGCTAAAATACTATAATTTAAAGTTTTTTCCCAAATGCTTAGTCTTGCGATGTTTTCTGTGTCGATGGCCGGCGATTCCCCGATTATCCTCCGTAGGCTCCGTAGTACACTTCTATCTTTCCACTAATCTCGATCCTTCCATTCCATTCGAAATTCAATCAAAGTGTCAACAATGGTGAAATACCTCACCAAGACTAAAATACGAAACAAACTGGCAACACAATCCATAGACGCCACATTATTGTCTTGTGACGCTAGCAAAAGTGGGAATTGTACTGATTTTATTCCTACTGAGGATATATTATGTTGATGAGATTAAATGCCAAGGATGAAGATCTAGCTAATAGTATCACCCAGGATTCACCACATAGCACTGTATTTTGAGAGATAAGAGTATAGTATTTTTTTTTTTTTGACATGTATGTAGACGTGCCCTAAAACTCCGCTAAATATAATATTCAAGAACTGATAAATTTAGAAGAGGAGTAAATTTGGTCATACCTGGTGACTACCTAATAAGTTAAATTAAAAATAATGAAAGTGTACTATAATTTTTTCTAAATACTATCCTTTTCATTTTTTTGTGCTATCTTTTTCAACGTACCTAAATCCAACCCTGCAGTGTGCCCAAAGAGTAAAGTTAGTAAAGTAATATAGAGGGCTGTGCCGCAGTGACGAACGGACGGTGTGTTGTTTTTTAACAATAACTGCGCGATTTTTTCACTATATTAAACTTTATATTAGAATGCGGATTTTTTATACTTGAAATTTAAGCATTTCGTACGTCTCAGTCGAGGT
This sequence comes from Apamea crenata, assembly GCA_949629185.1. Lineage (NCBI taxonomy): Eukaryota > Metazoa > Arthropoda > Insecta > Lepidoptera > Noctuidae > Apamea > Apamea crenata. The sequence goes on from OX451375.1 coordinate 6,791,850, forward strand.
GCAAATATTTTTCGGTCGCTTTATAAGATATTTGTACTTAAATATATAAATTTTATAACAAATCGGTTGCTAAAAGATATTAATATATACAAATATTGTTTATTCAAACATAAACATGGTTTTTTTAATTAAATCTACCAATCAAAAAACAACACGCATTTTTTGTTATTGAACACTTCCTATTTAATTCACAAAGTATTTTATTTGTTTATATAAAAAAAGTATATTTACAATCACAAAACTAAATGGAAACACAAAGTAGGCAAATATAATTAAAATGCTGGAGGCGGGTAGCCCTATCGCATGTTTACGTACCGTGCGGCTGTAGGCTGTAGGCAATGTAGGCATTTATTTAATTACATAATTATTTCCAAGATGCGGCCGGCCGAGTTACAATACTGTATAGATTATTGGATTATAGATTAGATATGAGTACCGTGGTACCGAGCCGGCGCGGGCGGAGGTTCGTATTTTCGGGTCCAATCGGGGGCGCTTCCGAACAGTGTATAATCAGCTTTAACATAGATTAATATACCTACAGAGCTTTAGGACAAGACAATAATAATAAATTGATAAGAAAACGAATGTCAGATGTTAAGGTTACACTTTGAGATTACAAACATTGCTTATCTAACATTGCTGATAGGAAAAACGAATGAGTTTTGGTTTATTGGATGCTGGCCAGTCAAAGCAAGCCAAAAACGGAAAACCAATATTTTGCCGCGAAAAATGGTATTACGTTCCGTTCCGTCGTTAACTGCACCGACTGCACGTCTTGATAACATTTTGTAGATCTATTTTTATTGATTAGTTTGATTTTATTCGTTTTTTGAAACCTTAATAAATTGATTATGTATACGAAGTGAATGTTACTTTTACGATGATGTTTTATTCATTTACATTCCCTATGAATGCAATAAATGCAAAACTGCGGCTAAAACCGAACGTACTTCATTCACGCACGCGCAAACATGAACATGTCGTAACAAGTTGCCGGAAATTTCAAAATAAAATGCAAGCAAAGTAGATTTGAGATTAATTTTAACAACTATTCCACATTTCAAGAATAAACTTTTATTCTAATGACACTATGGATAACCCAGTTTGTATATCCCAATATTTCGCAAATAAACAAAATGTGAGGTCATTTGAAAATGTAATAAAATGCAACATAATCAAAAACGAAAATGAAGAAACTTTCTATAAACTTGTCATTGAAGATGGTACCATGGTGAGTGATTTGCCACCTGATTTTTTATATATTTTATCCACTCTTAAAACAAACCTGAAGAGTAAATCCAAATTGGATTTCAAGGATTTCTTTTCTGTGGATGATATGCCACACTTACACCCAGTAAGCAAAGAATTTATTTTTAATAATAGTTGGAAAGCTGTATGCGAAATATGTCCAAGAAACTTTTTTGGTAGTAATCAAAATAGTAAAATATTCAAGAATTTAGTTCGGACTGTTGTTTACAGCATGAAACGCCAACATTTTGTACTTGAAAAAATGATTGCAAGATGGGACTTGGAAATATCACCATGGAAAAGTCTTTCAAATACTAGTGCAAGGAGTACACTGTTGAAAATTATAATATGGATATTGAAATATGTATTGTCATCAATGATTTGTTTAAACTTTTACGTTACCACATGCAAACTGGATGCGAACGAAAACAAACTTTATTATTTTTGGAAAAATCAGTGGCAAAGTTTTTATGACAAGCAAGTTTCCAAAATGATATTTACTAAAGTGATGCTGAAATGTGAACCTTATTCAATGGGTAAAAAGTCCAAGAGAAATCACAGCCTGGCTGATAGAAGGAAATTGAAAATGTTAAAAAAAGATATTCCTAAGTTATACCTAAATTTGAAGCCAAATAATGATTGCAGACCAATAGTTTGTTACAAAAATGACTCGCTGAGTATTTCTGAAAAATATAAAATTAAGGACAGATTGAGGTTTTTAAGATTGTTAACTGGTAAGCCACTTATAAAACTAGAAAATCAGTACAAAACATTGCACGCTAAATGGCTCGCTGCAAATAAGCCAAAGCTTTACTTCATTAAAACCGATCTCAGCAATGCTTTTGGTTCCATAAATAGAGAGAAGTTATCAAAAATATTATCAGAGAAACATATGAATTGCCAGAAGGCTGAAAAGTGTATGAATATGAAGAAGAAAATCGCCCAGCAATACCGAGATTTAGTAATAGAGTTGCGAAAGCCTATCTTAATCCGTGCTGGATCAACAGTATATGAATGGAAAGAAGGATTGGTTCAAGGGTACAAATACTCTCCGGCACTATCTGAACTGTATTACACATATTTGGATGAACTATATTTTTCTGAGCATTTAAAAACAACTGAAAATCAAGTAAAATTATTTATCAGAGTCGTTGATGATTATTTATACATCACAGACTCTTTAGACGATGCTTCATCATTTTTGGAAGCATTGTCAAATTATAGAAATGTGAATTATGAAAAAACTGTGGTGAATTTTCCCCATGAGAGTATAAAACAAAGTGAAGATATGTTTTTCCTTGGATATTGTTACAACACATCGACAATGCAAGTTAGTCGAGCCAGTAACATATTTGCTGGACAAATGTGCTACAAAATTGCATTCACAAGTGGATTTTCTGAAATACACAAGTTTATTGAGAGCCGGATTGGGCAATCAGGGATTCAAATTAACAGCCATATATTTAACTTAAACTATAATAATGAAGATCTAATATGGAGGCATGTATTTACCACTTTTTGTTTGTCAGCTAACAAATTGTGTACAATATTGGCTGTACTATGCAATGAGGAAGAAATGAAGAAGTTTTTGTCACTTTACAAAAAGAGGGTAGCTGTGAAATTGAGTAATTCTATGATAGAAATGTTAATGAAGAATAAACCTAGTGTTTTTTTGTTTGTGTATTGTATCAATCACTTTAGATATTTATCATGGAAAGCTTTATACTTATGTGCAAAGTTCACACCAAAATGCACTGGCCTGGTGCCTTTAATAAACGGTGAATTGGCGAAATCTAATTGTATATTTGGAAAATGGCGGGAACATGCAAGAAGAATCGATACAAATGGCGAATGTGAACGTAAATCGATCAAGGAAGTCTGTCGAAGAACTGACTTAAGAATGATTTTTAAAGATTTCGATGTATTACCTAAAGGATTTGAATGTTATCACCATAAACGATTATTGTAGGTGTAAATAAAAAAATGAATTGTGTTAAAAATATTTGATTTAATAAAAATATACATAGACAGTAGAAAAAAAAAATATAGACACTAGACACACATTTGGACGGATGTAAGTTTCTAAAAGCTAGTTTAGCTGTAGAGATAAAATTATATTACCTAACAGTAGTACATAAGTTTTATTGAGAGCCAGATTGGCCAATCAGGGATTCAAATTATGAGCCAAATCTGTAAGGGCTGATTTCTCAATCGACAGATAAATGTTATTCAGACATCTGACAGATTTTGTATGGAAAATCTGTCAAAAATTCAAAATTATTCCTCGGAGAAAATTATCTGGTGTAAATAAAATATTTTATTTGATAAAAATATACATAAAGCTAGAGATTCACTTGGACGGTAGAATATAAATGCTTAAAAATAATATCTAGGTAATCTAGGCACACATTTGGACGGATGTACATTTCTAAAAGCTGCAACATTTTACAAAAATTGGTTATTCTAAATCAGGTCAAAATATAATATCATCAATTCATTATATCAAATCTAAATTAAGTCACCCAGGAATTGATTGTCTTATAAAATCATAACTATTGCTTACGAACTAACATGGGTTAGTGAAAAACTGGAGTGCCAACACTAAAAAATATATTAACTTATTTTAAATTCGCGAGTAGCTTTTTTATGTTGTGCTAATCTCAATATTGCGCGGCCTATCATAATAATACTTATGCTACTGCTACTATAATTGGTTTACTATTTACCTTTGTTTACCCCTTTTAAGGGGTTCAGGCGTGATATCTTGTTATTTGAAACGTGTAGCTGCCGGCTATAGAGACCTTATTATTATTATGTTCCTGCATACCGCAAATAAACATTCCATTCCCTCACTACTCCATACACAAAACACTTAATTATCTCAAGATCGCAACTACAAACAGTGCTATCGCTAGTAAATGCCCGACCACACCGTTGCTATAAGCGTGTGATAAAAAGTCGGGGTCAGAAGCGACATAGTACGACGCTTGTGGAGCATCGCAGGACACGATCCTCGCCGCTCGAATAAGCGCGGGGCCGGCGACTATTTCCGCTGATCGCTTGCTGTGTGGCAAAGGCTTTAGGCGTACTGCCACGTCGCTGAAGATTAGGTCGGAGTACGGTGGCAGGGAGTAGAACATGGAGAAACTGTGAAAAGAATGTATAATTTAGTGTTTGTTTTGTAAAACTGGTCAGAACATTGTTTAGAATTCCTCCTTGTCAATATACGTAAGTGGGGGCTCCTGGCTACGTATTAAGCTACGCTTGCCGCGGTCGGTCCGTGGATGGGTGATCAATGATCATCTATCTTTACATACCGAGACCCCTCGGTGCCTTCAGAAAGCACGTTAAGCTGTTAGTCCTGGCTGTCATTCATTGATCTTTGACAGACTTTACGGGTCGTCAAAAGCCCGAAAGTCTGACAACCAGTCTTATCAAGGGGTATCGTATAACCCAGTAACTGGGTGTAAACATAGCATGTATTACCCATATTTGCAAAATAAATGTCTATTCTATTTTATGGAATTGCATGGTGGCTTGATTTAGAAGTAGTGTCCCCTACACTACCAGAAACCAGACTTCTAAATCGAGCCACTTAGGCTTATTTCTATAGGAAATATCTACATGTCAAAGCTATCAAAACAAATGCTATTTACCTGAACTCATCAGTAGTGACAGCCCCATAGAACTGCTGAGCATACACCATAAGATTAGAGAAGGTATCCAACTCGGTATGGTTCGCTCTGCCCATCAGTACTGATCCGGGCACCTTGCCTAGATTGCAGTGCTTGTATTCATGCATCTTTGCGCGAGTACCTGAGGATAAAGGTTTGATTAGTTTTGGTGGGAAAGTAATGATGAATGTGATGTCAGCTTGTAACAATAATAATTGGCAGCTAGAGTAGACCTCGAACTAGTATCAAAATAACGTCTTTATCGTGTAGCCATTGAATAATATTAATTATAGAAATTTTAGCAGAGCCACGTGGGTATTCCGCACGAAGCTGTCGAAAGCACTTATGTGATGAACGCTTTTGTATTGTCGAATGATTTTGATATGGTTGAATGCCAATTGCACGCCATAAAACAACAGGGTTCTTTGTTTTCTATGTTAGATAATTTCAACCTTAGTGAAGTTTCAGTTTTCTGGGAACTGTTGTCAAAAGTGGTATAGCAATAACGAGGTCGACTATACCTATCGGTATATTCAGCTGTACCGTTAGAACATAGTTGGAAAAAAGGCTAAACAGATGACAATAGTTACCATCAGGACAAAGTAGCTGCAAGTCATCAGGCAGTAGATCCCTCGCCCACCATTCACGACGTCTCCCCGCCGAAACTTCGGCAGGAGCCGAGTGACGCACGAAGGCGACGTCACCGCCCCCTTCTACCATGCATCGTACTGCGCCCACGTGACCGAAGTAGTCTTCACTTGCGTCGCGACGACACCGTCTGTTTTGTTATGAATAAGACGTTTGAATATAGAAAATTTCTAGTGTCTTCTGAAAGATTAGTAGCCTAAAAAAACCCTGTTGCACCACACGTCCTTTTCTACGAAAGTTGTCGACCATAAGTGTGTGATTTGTCATGTATAAAAGAACTGTTTCTGCCAGCTAGTTTTAGGTAGGGCGCCCATGAGCAACTTAGTTGCCCAGCCCGTTTTTTGTCTCCTCGTCGACATTTGGACGATGTGCACACGGGAGCGACAGCAACACACTTTTTTCATAAAATTTTGGAACGACAACTGGCTGGCCGGCAACATTTTTTTGTCACCGTGCGCGCACTTGCATTACAACCTAAATTATCGGTCGGGTGACAGTTGCGTCGCCAGCCTGTCTCCAAACCCGCAAACAAAAAAGTCTCCCAGCTATAGCGTCGTCGCTCCATGCGCGCACATTCATACAAACGTGTAGACTTGATGTGAGAGACAAATTCGTTGCGGAGACAAAAGTTGCTCGTGGGCCCTTACCGTTGAAACAGCCGTATATCGTTCTATATCGTTCAGTTAATTAAAACTTTATTGTGGAATTAGCATTGATATAAGCGATTTGGTGTAAACTGTTAGCTTATATTTGATGAATAAATGAATATGAATAGAGAATACACCTAGAAGGAATGTCAGCTTTTCATTTCATGGTATTGATCGTCAGATGAGAGAATGAATGACGGATAATTCATCGTTATTAAATTCTCAAAATAAAGCAATAACTATTATGAAATAAGTAAAAAGTAGTACGGTAACGATTTTAATACTTTCTGGGCCCTAATCACTACTCAAACTATTGACATTTCAATTCCTTATCGCCTAATAAGACACGATATTGACGTGGTTTGCACGTGGCAAGATTTCGCGGGAAATAACACAGAATTGGGGCCCTGAAATCCTATCTACAAAATGAACGCACGGTTACGCGGTTACTGCAGCTCAATATAAATCTTTACCTGTATGAAGCACCATGACACAGATGACACAGGTTGTCGTGCGGTACTGTTCCGGAGTCAACATATTCAGAGCTGAGAGCTCCGGGCGCGCAGGATTTCGTGAAGTATTCGGCTGCAGCGTGTGCGCCGTCGCAACTGTATGACCTGCATAGACAATTTTGTTGATATAAATGAAGATTTTTATACAAAAGCTGGTGTAGCGGTATCTACGACGCCATTGTGCGAACTACGCGATATACTGACGTCACGCAAAATCCTGCATCTCGCAAGCAGTGTTTACCGCGCAACTAGCATATACACAACGGCCCGACATGAATCATTGGGCAGGTGCCCACCAGACACAACACCCGTCTGGTCGGAGGATCCTCCCTTTTCTATGGAGGTTGAGTGAACTTTACACCCTGTTCCTCATACATATATACTGGTAAATCGAATTTTCATTTAAAAACAGACATAATGAATATATTTCGCGTCACCTTGAATTGCGAACATCGCACAAATATTGTAGAAATAGTGTGACAGTAGAATAAAAAACTTTTTACCTGATCCATCCATTAGATATAAGGTAAGCAAGCGGGAACACCCATCCGGCAGCTCTTCCTAACCCAGTGTGACAGGTATTCTTGCCACGTAAGTACGTCAGATCCGTGTCCGGGTCTTGTTCCTTTGCTACAGCCACTGCATAGTACCAGTTGTCACCGCTTGAGTATATCTAAGGAATTAAAGGAGGTTATTATTTATTTAAATAATCTTAAAAAATGAAATACAGCTGTATTACAGCAACCTCTATGGGTTAACTTTTGCGCATTTGTATGACTTTTCTCTCCGTCGGGTTACCTACTCCGGTTGCAGATCGTCATCTATCACTCAAAAGTTTTGAAATGTTTTTGGAATTGCATAGAGTTGTTAATCTGTAACTTTGTAATCATAGTACGTAAAAGCAAGCACTTCCATGGTCGGAGCAGCTCTATAATTATAGATCTCATCATCGCACGTTCGTATTTCCGAAGATAGACGATGATTACCGAAGCGTATACTTTTCTTAGGAACTCTTAGGGAATGTTGTTATCCTACCTCCTGCATGAAGGGCACAAGTCGGTGCGTGTAGGCCGCGTGCAGCATGTCGGCCGCGTCGAACAGCGCGAAGTCGGCCGCGCCCTCCGCGATGGCGCGCTCGCAGTGTCGCGTGCTGTGGCCGCGCCAGCAGACCAGGGTTGGGGAGAGGAAAGCTGCCTTTAATGCCACCTGGAATATGAACAAGATGTTAGATAAGGTTGAAATGTTAAAAAAAGGAAAACATTAAAAAACATTATGCTATGATGGCTTTATTACAATCAAGAATACTCGAGCTAGCTAAATGATCAAGAACAAAAACTCGTTGCTGAACTGGCCACGATTGATAGTACTGTAAATTTTAAAGCTGCATATTTTTAATTAAAAAAGAAATGTGTTAAAGGTATTTGAATGATGATAATTTATATCATGATCTTCAGATTATTATCAACCTTAAAACACGAACGAAAAAAACGTAAAAACGATTTTGATTTTACGTGAAGTAATTTTGAAGTTCAAATAATTCAAAACCATAGGTTCACCTCTGCCTTACCCTTTCGAGGAAACAAGGCGAGGTGATACGTTATGTAATTCAAACATAAAACCAAAATCTAAGCAATTAGTTTGAAAAAAAAAATAAGATAATATTTTTTGATCATAGGATGATTTTTGTAACGGATTTTTTTAATGTCTTATATTACTTCTCACCCTGCTGACACGCTTATCACTTTATCAATGTCTGCACACTAAAGAAAAATATGGGTGTAATGTAACGATTGTCTGCAAAACTCGACCTTAGGTTGTGCAGGCTGGCAGAAAAATAACAAATTGATGATGATTTGATTGATAGTATCGGTAAAACGGGATGAATAGGGATGCAGGGGTGAATCGGGACGAAACTTTAAAATGGATTTGAACTTTTTAAATAATATAGTTTATTGTTAACAAGGACACTTAATCTTTAATTATAAAACAGTAAACACATTAGAATCTTTTCTGGCAACAAACTATATTAATTCAACATTAAAATCCATTTTAAAGTTTTGTCCCTATTCACCCCTGCGTCCCTATTCACTCCGTTTTACGGTAGGTATTTTGTTTCGAAAAAACAGTGATAGCATAGGCGCGTTGATATTAACACGTTCGCTTGGAATAAACGTAATAATTATAGTGTTGTATCATTTTATAACCCTTACACTATATTCATCACAAGTGGGTGTACTTACCCTCATCTTAAGACACTTGTCCATCTCCGGATCACTGGTGACACATAACGTGGCTCGCTTGATAGGACAGTCTCTGATAGCGAGCACTGCCTTCTCTGCCTGTTCTCCTACGAATTTGTTGTTAAGGATGTGTTTAGCTGCCTGTTCCTCTTCTTTTAGTATGCGGAAGTTTACTGTTGCGTCCTGGAGAGAAGATTTGGAAGTTATTTTTGGTTTGACTAACAGCTGAAGACTTTATCTTCAATGGCTTGAGGATTTCATCAGTTTATGATGGTGGGAAAGAGTTTGGGGCGGCTTTTGTCCATCAGTAGGGTAGCAAAGGAAAACAAAAAAAAAAAAATTATGTAAAACTCATAGAATACAAAAATTTCATGTTTTTATGTTAAGTTTATTAAAAATCCTTGTTTTGGATTGATGTTATTTCCACTTTAACAATTATAAGCTTTATGCTAGTTTAAATTGAGTTAATTTTAGAATGACTAGTACTATTGAAAAGCTCATAATACTGATTGAAGTTGTAGCGCAAACTGAACTTAGTATTAAAGTTGTTTTTCCAAAACCAAATACATATTTGTTTGTAGGGTGCATACCATAAATACCATTTAGTTAATTCATTTATAGTATAAACTTACACAACACATCACATTTATATACAAACATAATTATAATATTTAATTATGTCATCAATCATATTCACCGGCATTCGGTTGTTGACGGGCCAGCGCACGCGGAATGACGTCATTGTGACGTCGCCGGCAAGCGCACAGGTGGGAGTGGACGAAGCGATCGTCCACTCACCTTGCTGCAACCTTCAGTCGAAACAACTTCACGCGCTACTCGGTTGCGCATGATTTTGTGGCATCTCGTTCGCTTATTATTTTCGTAATCTATCCGAATACTTGTTATTATTGTGCTATATAATAATATATAATAGGCACACACAGTCACAATAGACATATTGTGACTGTGTGTGCCTATTATAATCTTGACTATTCTCCTTTTAACTGTTTTCTGTGTTGTGTGTGTATGTCGCTAAATATAATCGTGAGTACTGCAGACTTGATTTTCATTCCCTTGCCTATTACACACCCCTATCAATTACTATATGTTTCCATTTTTGGATTTGTAATTTTGTCATTGATTGTAATCGAGATTGGGGTCAAATTGCACCATGCATTTAATTAGATTTTTTTCTAAATATGACTACATTGATGCAGCCTTCCAACTTACCTGCAACAACAAATCCGTGGTTTCATTGGATCTGAACAGTCGGAACACTGCTTCAATAGGCTGTCCCGATGAGTCCACACGCATCTTGTAAGGCGGCATAGTACTTGCTCTGTACAAAATAAAATAAAGTGTAATATTTAGGCATTATAAAACGATTTAATTAAGTGTTTTCCTAGGTAGAATGGATGAAGTGGGGATTTTACCAGCCTTACGGTCTAAATATAAAATGCAACTCAATTTTAAACAATGTATTATAGAGAGTATTATAGTTGAATAGGAAATACTGAACTCATCTATGTTTTATTTTTTACTGCTTTTGTGATCCAATTTAAAGAAATAAATATCATTTACCATTATAATATATATAAAATATACTTACTTATTATTCATATCCTCCTCATACTCATTCTGCCTGCTATTCAAGTTGTTATTACCAAACTTATCTCTGTTGAAAGAGTCAAAAGGAAAGCGCGAAGCTTCAGTAGTAGAGTATGGATTGAATGGGGCACCATTTTGGAACGCATTCGTCGTATTATTATAGTTCCGGTTTAGAGGGTTCGGCTCGCCGTATAGTTGGAACATCACTTGGAAGAGGTTTTGGTATCTGCAAGACAAAGATTAGTTTGTAAAAAAACAATAATGAAAATAGTAAGTGCTATCGCCAAAACCATTTTGAAAATAAAATGCCGTGCACACGACGATCACAGCTGCGGCTGCGTCCGTAAGTAAACAAAAGAGGATCCTTTTTAGATCGACTAATAATATGCGCTGCAAGCAGGAATAGTCCTACCGGTGGTCAGATATAGATTTTGGTGATAGTACATTGTTTTTATTTAAAATTCTCTCACGCATACGGCAGCGGCAGGCAGGTTCTTCCTCTCTCACTCTAACCCACAGCGCTAGTCGTATTTCGGACAGACACTTCCCCCTCTCTCTACTCAGTTTTTAGTGTGCGATAGACATATACTATAGACTAGTTTAAGTTATCACTTCTGTCGGGCGTCCCGAGACGCACAAGTTTTTTAATTTTTTTTAAATAAAAATAAAGTCGCTTTTTGTGTGTCTGCGTGACCTCTTAGTTCTTCTAAACTACAAAGTGGATTTACAAATATAATAAGAAAATCTCGATGTTTGCCAAGTCGTAAAACCCGTGAGAAGGGGGCGGGTTGCCGGAATAGAATAGCCATTTATTTTACAAATATGGGTAATACCTACTTAATAGGTGTTATAATACATTAAACCTTAGCCATATTTCACCTTGCGGCATGCAACATTTCAGTCATTTCATTTCCAGTTCAGAATAACAATTTGTTTACTTGCAGAAGCCTATATTATTTCTCGGAGATATCATAGATGCATGCGTTTTTTTTCCCTTTCATATATAAATTCAGCCAGTATTAACATCTCTCAAAGCATCAATGACTTACTTCTTCCTCTGCTCCCTAGACACGGCACTGCTGGTGACGATAGCGTCAGCGGGCACGCGGCCCCAGTTGCAGTTCTCAGAGTCTGTGACCGGACGACGGGAGCCGTCGCGACAGATCAGCTCGAACTGGTCCTCTGTTATTCCACCTACAGAGAAACGAATACTAGTTATTTTTTGTAGTATTCAGTCTTTGAACAAACGCTTTATAGCGACAGCAGCCCGGTCACGAGGCCAAGTCCTGAGAATGGACACTCTTAATAGACTTCGAGCTTAAGTCGGCCGTAGCTAAGACAATCTCCACAGATGGGGTTTCACGGACGGCTCAGATCTCAAGTGCGTATGCGGCACCTCCCCACAAACAATGGCCCACCTTCCATCCTGCGCCGCATGCCCTGTTACCTGTGCACTTGCTGATCTTATGACTGCGTCAGTGAACAGAATTCGCGCAGCTGAACTTTGGGCCAAAGATGTTTGAAAATTTTGCCATCAATACGGTAAGAAGAATGAATAACCTGCAGTTATTATTGTACTAACCAAGTATCTGATGCGACAGTAGAGCATGTTGGATAGTCGTGTCGCGGACAAAGGCGATATCGCCCGAGTTGTTAGCGATCAGACAACGTAGGGCTCCTTCGTAGCCCGCGAAAGGGTCTGCGAGAGTGCAGCGGATGCCTGCACCACCGGTGCATAGCTTGCATAGTCTGTGGAAGAAGGGTTTTTGAATAAGAAAGTAAAAGCTAGTTAAAGTTTCATCAGCATCATCATATCAGCCGAAAAACGTCCACTGCTGGACATAGCCTTCCCCCAAGCACCGCCATATCGACCGGTTATGTGCTTCTCGTATCCAGCGGATTCCTGCGGCCTTCACCAGGTAATCGGTCCACCTTGTGGGCCGCCTTCTAACGCTACGTCTTCCGGTACGCGGTCGCCACTTCAGAACCTTTCGGCCACATCGGCCATCTGTTCTGCGAGCAATATGCCCTGCCCACTGCCACTTAATTTCTAATACTATTTAATTGGCAAATATTCAATTATTTCTTAGCATTCATTCTAAAATATTGTATATTATTAAATAGAGACAAGAAAAACAGGGAATATTACACTTACTTGTCAGAATTATCACCAATAGGATTGTACATGTCTTTCAGTGAGTTGGGCGCGCACGAGTCGCCAAAGAACTCTATCGCAGATTTGACGTGGTTGTTGCAGTCTGTTATTTTTAGCCCACCTTCTTGCATTAGCTGTAAAAAGGTTTTAATCTTAGTTATTGTAATCAATCAAAGTAAGATAGGAATATTATTTAATGTACGATTATGGGCAGTTTTCTTCCCTTATGTTCGGTGTATCAGCCCACAGACGTAAAAATATCGCGGCGGGATTTTATCGTGCACTGGATTTTCAACTCTCGGTATTGAGCCAAGCGTTGAGAACAGAGCGCATCCCAGCGTGTCGAAAGTTGAATTTTCAACTCTCAGTGCCAAGCAGTTGCAGTTGAAAATGCAGTGCGTTCAAAATAATCGCGGCGAGAAAATATCGCCCTTGCGTACCTGGGCTTAAGGGCAGGAGGAGGGTGATGATGATCTGCCTATCAATTACTTCGCGGGCTTCGCTTCGCTTCTGCGGGCTGTGTACGCAACTCTACGTTAATGCTCGTATTTTTCGTACGGGTGGTAAAATCGATTATTCGATCCACCCCAGCTCCAGGCTCAAGGAAGGCCCGCAACGCCTTGATATACTGACCGTCTCACGGATAAATGATTTTATTTCTAAAAGTAGGTTTGCACAAACACTTTTACACGTCAATCATATTTTAAAAACTAGATGAGGTCGGCGTTTCCTATACAACTACTCTGAGAAGAAAGGCCGAAACAAACTCAGAGGTCACAGTCTCTTTTGAAGTCCAGACATAATCTTGGTCAGATCACGTGAAGACCATGTAGAGCGATGTCTGAGATGGTCTATTGAGGAAAGAACCACACAGATTGAGTGGACCTGGCCAGTCAGTGTACGCATTTGTCAGATATCGTGCAGCTCAACTCAAAACTTAAGGAGGTCAACCATTCGACGAACAAACCGGATGGTACCTGGGTACCTGGGTTGAATAGAAATAATAAGATAGCCTTCAAATAGTCTAAAAACTTACAACATGTATCGGCATCACCCATCCCGCTAGCGCCCCGACGCCCGGAAAGCAGGCCTTCGTCCCTCGCAATGCACCAAGTCCATAACCAGACTGCACGTTAGGCAGGGCACCTTTACGGACTACTGCAATTGAGTATTGGTAGGGCTCCCCACGCCCGTATAACTGTTGATAGAAATAGAGAATACATAATATTTAACTGGCTTGTTGGTCTAGTGGTCACAAGCGCTACTGCTGAGCATGGGCTCCTGGGTTCGCTCAGGGTTCGATTCCCGGATCGGGCAAAGTGTGATTGGTTTTTCCATCTGGTATTTCTCATTAGAAGCCTGGAGTCTAGATTTGTGTTGATGGCAATAGGCTTGCTCTCTATTATATGGGAATTAAAAATATAATTGGCAAAATGTGGGTGTACTATGTACACCCCTGGCTAACCCTTCAGGGAATACAGGCGTGATGTTATGTTAAAATAAGAAAGAAGTAATTTGGGCCTTGGATTGATTATCACTAACTTATATAATAATAATATAATAATATCCCTGGACATTTCACACAGCACCATTTGTCCCAAGCTAAGCAACCTAATGCTTGTTTTATGGTAACAAGATGGCTGATAAACTACATAGATACAATTTTTTTTTTTTTTGTAAATACATACATATTATAGATAGAAAAACACCCAGACTCGGAACAAATACATGTGGTCATACAAATATTTGTTCCGTGCGGGAATCGAACCCGCGCCACGCAGCACATCAGTCAATCGCTTAACCACTGCGCCAACCGTGCCGTCAAATATTATATGAATGATTTCTGAGCTAGGTAGACCTGTATTATAGAAAGTGTCCTCTCTCATACTTTAGTGACAACTAGCTTCCACACGCGGCTTCACCCGCGTGATATGTCGATAAAAAGTAGCCCATGTCCTTCCTCACGGTTCAAAATATCCCCATACCAAATTTTATCAAAATCCGTCTAGCCGTTTCGGAGATTAGCCCAAACAAACAGACAGACATTCACGGAACAAAATAATCATTGATGGAATAAAATGATTTATAATCATACCTCCTGTAGAATAGGAACAAGAGAGTGGTATCTGCCTGCAACATATACTTCACCAGCATCAAGACCAAGCAATGAGGCTTCACCTCGGTCCACCCATGTCATACATTCTTCTGTGTCAAAAGCCTGCAAAATTATTAAATAAGTTATCAAAATGATATTGAGTACAGTTTCTTGTGGTGTACTACTTATTGTTCAGAAATAAAATGAGGTGCTGTCTGGCTGCTTTGAAGACAATCTTGGATCTTGAACTGAACAAGAGTTTTGCCAAATAAAGAATTTTTCACGATGAAGGAAAACATCGTGACGGAACTGACAATATGTCCTAGAACCAAAAATTTATATGCAAATTTTATTTTTTTTAAAACATTGCCCCACACTAGGAATTTCTCCTGTGTCGTGGGTGCGTTTACAGACATATAAACTCACATACACAAACAGCCAGACCCGGAATAACTAATTTTAGGTCATACAAATATTTGTTCAGTGCGGGAATCGAACCCGCGACAAACGCAGCAGTCAATCGCTTAACCACTGCGCCAACCGTGCCGTCAATTGTTAGAGTGATTGAAAAAGTTCTGTACAATACTGTACTTACAATACTGTATAGATAATATTACCGTGGTTCTGCTCATTAGAACATTGTCAATCACTATTACAGCTCAATTCAAACTTGATAGCAGCTCTGAAGTGCGCTACTCGCTGCACAGTACCTCATCCGTCACCCCTGCTGACGTGTGAATTTGCAACTGTGTACCAAGCAACATGCCACATGTTCCGTTCATGTTTGAATGGGGCTGTACTGTACTTGTGTGACAGTTGTCACATCCGGGTTCTGTACCTTTAAAGAAACTCACCCTCTTACACTGCAGCTCTATAAAATCTTTTCCAAACAGTCCCTTGTCCTGTAGGACAGACTTGGACAGTTTCTCACATTTCTCAGTCTCTAGTAGTGATGTGGTGCACCAAGTTATCATGTCCTGTCCTTCCACTTTGGGTATCTTACCTATACCATTGATTACATTTTCACTGTTGTAGATACTGGCCGTTGCTGAACCTGGTGGTAAAAAGAGGTCCTTCAAGAAGTTTCACCACCAAAGTATGTTCAATGTAATTTTATGAGAATTTTTACTATTGTCACCCTATTCAAACTTGCAATTATAAATAAATATGAGGACACATTGACATTTGTCTGAATTTTAAAACAGACTGGGACCTCTGAGTTTGTTTCGGCCTTTCTTCTCTAGTCAGATAGGAAACTCCGACCTCATCTAGTTTTTTTTTTAAATTTGATTGGTGTGTAAAGTGTTTGTACAAACCTACTTAGATAAACATTATCATTTAATGAACACAACAAAATATCCTACATAGGAAATAGCACGGAACAGCTATTCTAATTCTAATTAGGCTGGCTATTCTGTGCTTAGTTAGAAAATACTATAACCATAGAAAAAGAGCACGGATACAGTCTTGAAGCTTCTGTGTTTGATATTCTATATTCAATGTGAATTGGCAATTATTATTTAAACAACTTCCATTCAGTTGAATGTTATCCTGATGAAAATCCTACTAACAACAGGAATTGTAAATAAATAGTTGTCGAAACTTTGTTACGAAGTTTTTTAAGTGAATTAACTTACCAATTAGAATGGGTAGCAGTGCTAAAATATAGTAAATATCCATATCTGCTAATATTAATGGATTTTTCTGTCAGCAAAGCACTATTTCATGTTGAATTTTCGTTAAAATGATTAATTTTGGACACACCCCAGCCGCAAACAGACAAAACCAATTTGATTGATGGCCATCAGTGTTACCATTATCTCAGCATAGAAAAAAAGAACTGTTGACTGGACTTCGTGGTAGACCTGAGGTACACGGAAGTTATGACGGTAGTCCACGAAGGCACGAACCGCAATCAACCACAATGAAATTGTAATCTTCCTAGTTCCCTGAAATATTACAACGGCAACGTGTCTCGGTCTCGGCCACAGAGTACATTATACTATATGAGGTCTCGGCTCGGCTTCCTAATAAAGTGCATTCCAGTGCAGTTCAAGCACAGACTAATTAGTGCTAAGTAGTACTGTAGTAATTAGACTAGCATCTCATTAAATTGGTTTGTAGCTGTGTTGTTTTTTTTTTTATTTTGACTAATTCTATAATTATTATTTATAATTTCAACTACTATTCTTCAATATTCATATTTTATGTCGTGGACGGTGGAACGCGCATAATGTATGTCACATCGAAAAAAAAGAACAAAATTTTGACATTTGATAGTTTGACCAATTTTGAGAAAAGTTTCACAAAATCGTAGCAAATCTTCAATTTTCTTAGAATACTTTGATAAAAAGTACGTTGATATAATTCAATAATCTTATCGTTGACGCCTCATTGTTATTTAGTAATTCATATTTACTCCAGCTAACACACCCATTTTCTTTGCAGGTTATAATATTTGTATTCAAAACAATTCCGTTCTAAAAACACGTGTTTTATTTAATTATTGCAATGGTCGTATTCACGTGTGGTTATTGCGGGGAGTCTGTGACAAAACCTAAGGTCGAGAAACATTATTTGATAGTATGCAGAAATAGGAATCCCAACTTGTCTTGTATGGATTGTTTTAAAGACTTTCAGTGAGTATGAAACACTTAATTAGCGCAAGATATTTGTTTACATGACCGCGATTTATATGTAAACATAGTTCGATCAAATAGTTTGTCTTTTTGATATATGTTGTGCTATAAATAGAACTATGCATAAGATACCATTAATGTTGTTGCCAATCAAGAAACAAAATAGGTATATATTAGTGATTATTAACAAAGTATCCAACATAATCGTCATATTTCTTATTAACCTCTTTTAAAATACAATTGTTTGTGGAAAGTTTATAGTCTGTTAATTTAATTATGTCATTGACATTATTTGTGTAAGATTGGCATAAACAAGCTAATATCTTTTTAAAGTATGCCTGGTTTGGCAATATGACAAGATACTATTGCTGTTGAAAACAAACTGTTCAGTTTGTGTTTTAATATTGTGTAGTTCATCTCAATGCTTCTGAGATCTTATCTAATCATTTTAATTGTTGAGTGTATCAGATTAAAATAAGTCATGAATTTTCTTTCCAGTGGTAAGGACTATGAATCACACATAAAATGTATAACAGAAGCGGAACGCTACTCTGGAAAAGGATATGTTTCCAAAGAGAAAAAAGGTGAGAAGAAACAGAATACATGGGTGGAAATGTTAACCTCAGTCCTAGATGAACAACAGAGTGCACCGAGTAATGTACTCAGGATTATTGAGACCATCACCAAACACAACAACACCCCACGTAAGAAACCCAAATTCATTAACTTTGTTAAGAATGTTTGTGGACAAAAGACAAATCCAAAAGACATTGACCAAGCCTGGGACTTGATCTCTGTAAAACTGACTGCCTTATCCAATGCCAATAACAGGAATCAAAATCAAAAGAAAGATGAATCTGTTGCTGAAGATGAAACACCACAAAATGGTACTATTGAGGAGAAAAATGAGAAATCTGAAGAGAATAGTACAGCAGATGATACGGAAGAACAGAATGGAGATGTAGAACAAAATGGTGAGGCCGAACAGAAAGGTGAAGTAGAGGTAGTTGGCAAAAAGAAACTATCTAAAAAACAAAGGAAAGAAGAGAAGAAACACAAAAAATACGAAGCTGAGCTCCAGAGTGCTGCAGCACCACTCCCTGAAGAAGTAGAAGAAGAAGCAGAAAGCAAGAAAGGTAAAAAGAAGAAGAATAGAACTGAATCAATGAATGGCGATGAAAATATGACCGAAGGTAAAAATGGCAAAAACAAAAAACGCAAGAGACAGGATACTGTTAATAGTGTTAATGGAAATCAAGAAGCTCTTGAAAATGGGGCAGAGCCCGTTGAAACTGTTGTAGCTAGTACAGGAAAAACTCAAAAGAAGAAAAGCAGGACTGAGGAAGAAGAAGCTGAAGAGAGTATTTGTCTCCATGACCAAAATGTTGCCAAAATTGGAGAATTAGCAGTCAGCGACGACAAATTCAACTGGCATGCGGTAATCCTATCTGTTTTGGAGAAGAAAGGCAATGAAGTACCCTTCAAACGTTTGCAGAAGAAGGTTTTGGGAGAATACAGTGAAGCTACTGGCAGGGAAGTGGATGACCGCATAGCTGATAAGTTTATAAAGAAATTGAGGAGTGCTCCCAACGTGAGAGTTGATAAGAACAGGGTACTTCTTATTGACTGAGAAGTTATAATTATGCATTATACTTAAATGTACTGCCACACTTTGGAAGAATGTATGAATTGGATGAATAACTTTAAATAATTGTTAGGATTCTATGAGATTGAAGAGTAATACAGTTAAGTCCTAACACTGTGTATATGCCAATAGTGACAATTTAGATACTGTTGCATAATATTTCAAAATATACTTTGATGTTAAAACCAATAGAATTTATTACATGTTGAAATTATACATTTTTATTTGGTTCTGCTTTATATGTATATGTTTTAAGGCATGTATTTAATACTAGCCAAAGTGTGGAGCCAAATTGATATGGATTTAAACTTGTTAAATATTAGGATTTTTGAGGCAGGAGTTACAGTCCATACTTAAAACTCATTTTCTATATTACTATTTTAGTTCCCATATTCTTCTTTCTAAGGCAATAATAACGATGTTCTTATTATCAAATATAGTTTTATTTGTAGTTCTAACAATAATAATTTTGTTAGTTTGGCCTCCTCTAGTCAAAACATCATAATTATGACAAAAAAAAAATCGGTTAGTCCGTTTATTCACCCCAAAATCCACCCTATGGTGGATACGCGGAAACGCATGTCCGAGAATCTACTCTAGGCCTAGTTGAATAAATGGAAAGGATGGATTCTCGGTCATGCGTTTCCGCGTATCCGTAATAACCGAAATATACCATATTTGGCTGGAAATAAACTGTCTCCTGTCCAAGAACTGGAAATTCGAAGACATGTGACATCTACCAACTCGCACTGGGCCCGCGTGGTGGATTTCGGGCCCACTACCTTTCACCGAGGGGAGGGCTGTGTCCCAGCAGTGGGAACATTATAGGCTGATTATGCTGTTATGCTGTCTAAGAACCAAAAATTCGAAGGCATGTGACATCTACTAACCCGTACTTGGCCCGCGTGGTAGATTTTGGCCCACTCCCTCTCGAACCTCCTGTGGTGGGAACATTATAGGCTGGTTATGCAAACTGTCTCGTTGGTCTACCTTTCGCTACTAAGCGTAGTGTTCTTGGTTCGGTTCCCAGGTCAGTCAGCCGTACAGTGTTAGGTATTGAGTTTTTCATTAGGCATTTCTCAGTCGCAGCCCGGAATTTAAATTTAGCCGATTCTTACTGCTGAAGTCTGTTGCCCGATAGCTCGAGTGGCTACTTCTGCTTCACCAACTTCGTATCATCGTCTTCCAAAATGATACTCCTGTAGCGGTATCTATAACGCCACATGCGAACAACGCGTCATACTGACGTCACGCAAATCCTGCATCTCGCAAGCAGAGTTTACCGCTCAATTAGCATAGATACCTACAATTTCCCAACATCATCAATCGATGGGCAATTGCCCGCAAGACACAACATCCGTCTGGTTGGAGGATCCTCCCTTTTCAATGGAGGATGAGTGAACTTTACACCCTGTTCCTCATACCTCCAAACTCCTATAGATACTACAGGCACCATAGAGTTCATACGCGTGTCTAAATCCATAGCGTCGTCGTGCAGTGTAATGCATATTTAGAACAAACTTTCACAGGGAGAAAGAAAGAAAATACAGTCAAAAAAATTATATAAAAAAGTAACAAAAAGAAAAATGAAACGGTAAGTCCTATACGAAGTCAAAAGGCTTCCATCTCAGCATGATGCTGCGACACTTAAAAGAAGGGAAAGAAAAATGAAAAGAGGGGAAGGGAGAAGGACGTGGGCTATTTTTCATCCAGCTAATTTGTATTTGTATTTAAAAAGCGGTTAACTGTGAGTCGGACACGCACACAAAGAATTCCGTACCACCGGTAAAAAACGCCGATAAAAACACGTTTCCTGTGTGTATCCTTTTAATTTTTAACTTTATTGGAGTTACTCCTTAAGAAACGATTTGAGTTATAAGGCCCGGTACGGAAATTTTATGAGGAGTAAAATCAAGTGTAACACGAAAAGTTGAGGCGTTACGTAGAAAGAGACAAACATATATATCTGTAGGATTGAACGTGTAAAAGAATGAGATGGAATACAACAGCGTATCTCATTCTCGGGGTCTCCTCTTTGTTTACTTTTTATCAAAATAAAACCTTTTTTGAAAATAAATGCCTGTAATATACTTTTTTTATAACTTGAAACCTTATTTTAGTACAGTGTTTGATTCCACTCTGCCACGATTTTTACAACTAGGTTGAAGTATTAGATAAGCTTACTACAGGTACTAATATTTTTTATGTAGGTACGTCTAAGATTTAGAAGTAATATAAATAATCCGAATAATTACAGATATATGTTTGTTTCTCTTATCATTTTAGCAGATGCGTTCATTTACCCTTTTTTTCTATTCGATATTTATATCATAAATTATCGTTCGTAAGGAGTAAACTCCAATCGTGCGTCGTAGCTGACACACACACACTTTATTTTTATGTTTATTATTTGTTGTTATAGCGGCAATTATTAAAAATACACACCAAAAGTTTCAACTGTCTACCTATTACGGTTCATGAGACAGCTTGCTAACAGACGGGCGGACAGACGGGACGGCGGAGGCTTCGTACCTAATACGGTCCCGTTGGCACCTCCGCTAGGAGTAATAGTGTTCTGTGGTTGGCACCCTTGGATGCGAAACCATAAAAAGAAGAGCTAAATGACACTTAGATCCATTCACAACAGCTAACTTAGATATTATGAATCGATCTAGGTAGGTATCAGTTAGCTCATCTTCTATTAGATTTTTTTTTTATCAGATTTAGATCTAAGTAGGTGTTTAAAAATTTAACCAGGTTAGGCAAAATCTATAGATACAGATATATCTAACCTGGTTAAATTGTTTATCAGCCTCAAAGAAAGCGCTCCGGTTGAGTTGAGCACCAATGCGACATTATCCGCTGTCATTAATCATTTTCATCAAGCGCCCGCTAACATTATTTTCGTGTTCTACATTCTTGTAAAGAGTTTCTGTCAGGGCGCACGGTAAATTCGACGTGTTGTTATTGGAATTCTTTGTCAACACTTTTCGATTAAAGAGCACCACAGTATGGGTAGGTTATAATTGGTTGTCAACAACAAAAACGATCATACATAGTAGGTAGGTAAGTAATAGTGTTGTTCTACGCCCAAGACTCTGCCTAACAAAAGAGGAGCCGTCTTAAGAACTTATTCTTAACGTAGTTCCTACCAAGATATTGCGCTACAATAAAGATCGATTGTACCTACACACGAATAAGTGTTTCCGCTATGCCAGGTCGATCCATACCCGTAACATCCACTCGTATTGTGCGCCAAGACTGTTTGTTCAAGGAACAATGGATGCCTACTTGGAATGTGTTGGCGGATAATATTTTATAGGCGGGCATGTACCTACCTAGGTATCTGCTAACGCATTGTTCGATCTGTTTATTATTTTTCGCAGAAGGAATTTGTGCGGCAATTCTGATGGTTATTTTGGTACCTATAAGTTAATGCCCTTGCTACCTATTCCGATAATTGTTTCACGATTTCGTGTGGTCACGTAGGCTTTATTTTTGTTTTCGGGGAACCCTTCAAAAGGGGCCCGGACTTTGGAGATAAGACCGGGGAGTGTGGGATTTTTATCTCGCTAAAACCACCCCTGGTTTTTGTCTCGCTAAAATAACCATCTGCACATAGAAGAGGAACCTTTACCTCTCAAAAGACCGAGCCGAAACCCCCTCTGTGTAACCCCTGTAAAGGGGTCTCCCCGAAACATACCTAACTGTGCAAGTATGCAAGGCAGCAAGTGACCACTGTGCGCCGTTCCCTGACGTCACTCAGTGGGCGGACAGAGTTCCCAAAATAAGCGCCCGCGACTCCAAATTCCTGCCTGCCTTAGTGGTCACGTTGGGCTACCTACACCATTCAAAGATTAAATGAAAGAAAAATACATAGGTACCTATGTAGATGATTGTTTCCAAAGCTATTTTGTCATTTTATACTTGTCTATTTGTTAAAATAATATCTACTTAATCACCGCTTCATAAATTACACATAAGTATTCAAATTACTTCTAATTTAAAGTTTGGAAAGTAGAGGTGGGTACCTACTTAACTATACCTACTACTTACGCTTATCTAGGGCTTAGATATGCTTGTCTTGGTTGCTCCTCAAGCCTCTACTCGGTTTAGGCTAAAGTTTTATATGTTGGCTTAAACCAATCATATGATTTAAATAAAAAGTCAATTATTAAAACTAGGCTGAGAATCAGCATTTTTAGAACGTCAACATTAAATAAGACCCTCAAAACACCCGCTCTTCACTTCCTTTAGTGCTTTAGCTGGGAAGAAGTGGCGCAACAAACTCCCTAGCAGCACATCTGTCTGTTCATTTACTTAGATGAACTTGATTCTATACAAAAGTAAGTAATTAACATTACGAAACATTAAATTAATTAATTATTAAATATGAATGAACGTACCAACTTAATTAAATGTCTGTGTGACTGTGCGAGTAACTTCCTTTTTGTTCTTTCCTCTCATATTATTCATTGTTTCATTATCTCTTTGTCCATTTTCCTCGGCAAATATTTCGAATCCTCTTCATTCGTTATCTACCTACATGTAGAACTCCATTTTAAATTCAATAAAATTTCCATAAACACAATGTGGTCGTCGAGATCTTTCAAATGCTCTCTCGATCCGATAATTCTGTTGCATTTTCAAATAAAAAAGGTCACATTGGACGTTCGCTACATTCTGTTTCTCGTAGCAAATAGGAATAAAACGTCGTTATACCTTTGCCTGCTTTTCTTTTTATCTTCGCTCCATGTTGCCATTCATTTGCAATTTCGCTGATTCGCTCCATTTCATAAAATTATAGGTAGCTTTCTGTCCATCCTCTCTCATTAATATCACGAGATAGTGTTATTTACTTCTGGCATATTTTAACGCTTATAGTAGTACCTACCTACAATGTTTTCAGAGATTTCTTTGTATTTTATTTTGGTTCAATTTCATATTTTTTGCCACGTTTTTCTGAATATTAAGGAAATTGGAAACCCTTTTCGATGATGGCGGAGGGTTATGTCAGCCAGGCCATTAGGCTACTTCTTTATTTAAAGTAAGTAGGTAAGTAATCACATCATTATTATCATTCAATAACGGATGACCATGGGTATGGCTATAACAGATGAATAACACCCCTGTCCTTCAAACTAGGAAAATCCTGTATCTTGAAAGACAGTGTACTTTAGTGATTTGACACGGTTTACAAAATATTATAATTGCGTATTAATTCTGATAGACATATTTATTGAATGGGCTTAAAAGAAAATTTTGAGAAGTATTTGTGTGTTTGCGTGTGTTGCTGTGGATTTAACCAGCTGGTCGATTCTGTGCAAATCTCACCGTGACAACTCAAGTGAAGTGAGCTTGATGTGAGTTGTCAGTAGTGTCATTCCCTAGCATTATTTGGAATGACAGCTCACTCCAGCTCGCTCATCTCTTTCAATTTCATAAGTAGATAACAATGTCTTTGGTAGATAATAAGGAAAAGCAGTTCTCCCTTAACAAAAAAAGGTCTGAATTATTTGACATTCATTCATTCATTGTAAGACCAAAATTCGGAGTCCCTCGAAAATAATATTTGTTCCGTTTCGAATTCATGAATAATTCTTTGTAGGTGCCCATGTGTAGCTTTTGAGAAACGTTTTCTTTATCTGGTCTACAGTAAAATATATTCAATCCAAATCCAATAAATTGATTTTCTTTTTGCCCTTTGTACCATAACAGAAAGTTACTGTGCTATGAAAGAGAAAACTAATGTGATTCGCGGATCACCAGGAAAACTTATTTACGAAAGATGTGTCAAATTTGTCAATCCCGCTACCTGTATGTTGGCGGCTGACGTAATCGGATTACCGACACGAGTTATGCTACAACATAAATCGGATTACCGAATGCCTGCGTTTTAACCAGATTTTTTCTTAGCTCGGTAAAAATATATTTCCCGACCATTTATTTAACAGCAACTTTATAACGGCGCTGGCTTGACATATCGCATAATTAATCAATGGTACCCTCAGTGTTGCGCTGCAATCTTTCGTATTCGAGACGATCGATCCCTACGTTTTACATGAATAATCAGGTGTCTTAGAATCGAGTGTCGAACGAGTCATTAGCTGATTGGATTATCTGTGATACTGACAAAAGTCAAGTGATCGCCTATCGAAAAGCTTTGTTACCTTAGCGCTTTGTTTGCTTTTCGCTTGCGTAAAAACCTTTGTGTTTCCGGAATTAAAAGCCGACTTCTAGTTAACACCACTGACTACTTGATATGTATCGCTGTTGGTTTGTAATTCAAGATTTAACAACGGGAAGTCCAACACCTCTTATCACCCTGCTATCAGACTTACCCTATAATAATACACCACGAACATAAATTTTAATAAATCCAACACTTCAGTGGCGTCACACCCCTAAACAAAAGTGACGCGGCCATTGTTATACACAGGAAGGCATTTAAGGGCTCACACTGACCCATAAAAGTCAAATTTTATATTGGGTCGCGTGAAAAATAGTGGGATTTATTGTCGAAAATAATGCGGTGAAAAATTGGGTGGGTCGACTACTGATATAATAAAGATTATCTCCGTATACGTTTGTTTTAAGCACAATACAATGTTTTTATCTAAAAAAGACTGATTTGATACATGTTTTTCAGTAGACGATGAAACGACAGTACTTCTATTCCTACACTAAATTATGATTATATTGTATAGGAAAAACATAATCACCAATTGTATACACAAATTTAAAATAGTTCTGAGTTCAAAAGTAATTGCAAATATAAATCTAGACAGTACTGAAGAACAAGACAGTTGTAACAACAGAGCTCGATACAGCCTACAAAAGTAATAAAGTTATCAGATGGCTGCTGCCATGAAAGTGAATTTATTGATATAACTTAGTAGTTATCGCCACCTGTGCCTTGGGGATTTATTCGACAAACTTTTGAACTAATACTTTTTCAAGATTTTCCGTTGTCTCGTGTCGTAACAAATACGTAAAGAAATGAATTTGAAGCCTTTCGTTTTCATTACCATTCGGTGTTTAATTGTATGTTGTGTTGCGTAAATCATGAAAATGAATCATCAATGGTAGGAGTTTGGAAATTTTTTATTTTATTTTTTATCGTAAGTATCCAATCCACGCTTGGGCAAAGGCCATATTGTAAATGAACATGCAAAAAATCTGTTCGTTTGTTAGTTTGTTAATGCAATGGGTGCCATATTTTCCAATTAGAACTAGAAACAAAAGTAAAAGAAGCAGTATCTCCATAACAAAGGATTGGTTAATTCAGACACAATAGAATTGTGCAATTGATATTGCTAGCAATAACTTATACACGGACTCGTGTCGGCCGCCAAAACTAAAAAGTAATTGAAAAACAAGATATGATAAAGTTAACCAATTTCTCAAAGCTGCCGTTAAGTGATAAATTCGGTAAGAGAAAAAATAAAAAATGTATTCGTTTCAACATATAGTCCCGCGTTGGGCGCCAAAGAAAGAAGATGTTTTATTTTTCAGTTGTAGGAAAACTCAGGAAAAAATAAAAATAGATACAAGAGACGCAGGAAATGAGGAAAATTAACAAGTTTTAACACTGTCGCTAGGTGCTTAACATAGTCCCGTGTTGGACGGCAATAGAAAACCTTTCATGTTTTAAAGAAAAACTTAGGAAAATAATGAGAGAACGAACAAGACGATAATGTTATAAAATGGTTGCGGTGAACCTTCACTAAGATAAGAGATTTTCAAGCTGCGTAATTTTATTCTTATGCCTAAAAATTTATTTTATATGTCTAAAGAAAAAGCATTTACGTTATTTCAACATTTGTGCTACCAACATTTTTCCTCTTTCGATTAGTATTCTATCTTGTTTCTTAATAACGTTCACCCTTTTGACAGCTACCAGCTCGAAAACTAGCACGTACCAAAATAAGGGACGTTAATTTTACCGTCAATTTATCTCAATAACCTTGGCAAGGGATCCCAGAACGTCGGGGCTCGGGTTTCATACATGCATCATACATAAGTAAATAGCTAATAAAGCTCCGACGGGCCACATGTGCCATAGAGACCCTATTCAAAGAGATTGTGTACTTTTATACTATAAGTAGTAACAGAAATAGAACTGGGTTCTACGCTCATGCCTGAGAGTGTGATCTTTGGGGGTATCTGCGCGGTTGGTATTACTAGAAGCATCACTCTGTCTTGTATGCTTGAGTTAAAGAGACCACTGAGTAGATTTCCCCCTTTATTGTAGGTTTTTTCGGGGCGTAATAGTAATTAGATAGATACAAAGCAGCAGACTTTAGAATGAAATATTGTCTTTAGTATCCCTCTTGAATACTAGTGTACAGTTGCTGAATAAATGCGAAAAAAACTTTTTTCGAAATTCTACCCTCTGGCGTTTGTATAAGATCTTACACAGCTGCACTCCTGGGCTCTCACACTGTACGTAAGCTACCTTTTAACTATGGAAAAACATCCTATAAGCTAGAAAAAATCTCGTCTCGAAAATGCGGCGTAAACGTGCATCGTTGATGTTTGAGCTCTGGTGGTATGGATTAAATGAACCGAGTAATTGAATAATCTACCACGCCAGTAAGTACGCTTGCAAGCCGGCGGCGTAGGTACTCCTATTTTTACTTTCTTTTTTATAGCTAACTAAAGTACTTTGAGCTCATGTCGGCTGTTTTGAAGATCTATTATCTCTTTATTTATTATTAATCGATGTTTCCCTTCCTTCCAAAACCCAGAAAACACAACAGGAGAAACTACAACTATCTAGAATTTATAGAGAAATTAATAAGAAAATGAAAAATAATTTAAAACAATACAGGAACAATATCTTACACACATGTTTAGTAAAAACAGGAGGTGTCAAAAAGGCGTATAAAAAGTTAAATAACACAAAAACCCTTATGACACACTTAACTAACAAACCAGGGTCAACAGTTACAAATAGAAATGACCTGATGAACCTGGCTACGAGTTTCTACAAAGACTTATACAAAATGACCCTTCACGACGAAGAAACAAGCTCCAGTTGGCCAGTAAACGATGGACCTGTCCCTCCCTTTCTCAAAAGTGAGATAGAGCTATCAATAAGAAAATGAAAAACTGACAAAAGCCCGGGTCCGGATGGAATGTTTAATGAAATAATTTTAGTAGCTATATACAGTCTAGTCATGCCACTCTGTACGCTATTTAACCTTATTATAAAACAAAAACAAATTCCTACACAATGGGAATGCTCCGAAATTGTTCTTCTTTTCAAAAAAGGAGACCCTAACTTGATTTCTAATTACAGACCTATCAGCTTAATGCCAGGTCTCTACAAAGTATTCACAGCAACGTTAGTGAGACGACTATCAAAAGTAATAGATGAACATCAACCAGTAGAGCAGGCAGGTTTTCGTAAAGGATATTCAACTGTGGATCACATTCACACCTTCGGTTATATAACGCAGGATAGAACGCAGTTTCATGAGTATCAAACGCAAAGACCGAGTGAAACACTATAAGGAAAGAAACAAAGGCATACGACATTATTAAACAGATACTTAGGCAAAAATGGCAATGGGCCGGTCACCTTCAGAGACTGGAGACACAAAGGTGGGCACAGATGACTACAAATTGGATCCCAATCAATGAGATACGAAAAAGAGGAAGACCATTCAAAAGGTGGAACGACGAAATAGTAAAAACAGCTGGAAAAACTTGGTGCAGATTGGCGAAAGACAGAAGGTCATGGAAGCATTTGGAGGAGGCTTTTACCGCCTAAGGCGGTCCTTACTTAGAAAACGAATACTAACACTGCAATTTAAGATTAAATGATAAGTATTTACTAACATTTTGTTTCAATTTTTCTATTTTTTTTTCATTTTGTTAAGTAAGGAATCAATAAAAGCTATTTTTTTTAAAGTACTTTGTAACTTGTTTTCCGGGCGCATTACAAGGTGATTTTTTCTGAGGTTTTTAAAGAGCGATGCTGCAGTTATTTTATTTTTGTACCAAAATGTTTAGCTAGCTAGTGAATTCGTGTGGGTATTCGTGGTTCTTCTGTTGGCGTTTTTTTTTACTATTAAGGTAAGTAGCTGTGAAACTCTGCACCCGCGGCAAATCGCTGCGGAGCGGACGGACCTCCGGCGCGATCTCATGGCGGAATGGAAGGCGCGACTATCGCAACCCAGCGCAGGGCACGCCGCGATAGCGGCGATAAGACCCCTCTTTGAGGAGTGGCTAGAGAGGCGTCACGGCGTTCTCACCTTCCGCTTGACGCAGGTCCTCTCCGGACACGGATGTTTCGGGAGGTTCCTGCACATCATCAGGCGGGAGGAGACGCCCGGGTGTCACCACTGCCAGGATCGCCCAGAGGACACGGTGGAGCATACGGTGGCGGTCTGCCCTGCTTGGGCGGAGCCCCGCCGTGTCCTCGTAGAGGCGATCGGCAACGGCGGCGACCTCTCGCGTCCGGCCCTGGTGCAAGCCATGGTCCGGGGCGAGAGGGAGTGGGAGGCAGTCACCTCCTTCTGCGAAGCAGTCATGCTAGCGAAGGAGGTGGCTGAGAGGCTGAGGGAAAGAACCTCACGCCTCAGCCGCCGCGGGAGACGCTCCGGGCGTCGGGGGCCGCGTGACGACTCCCGGCCACCGTAGGCGCGGGCCTGCGGGCGGTGAGTAATGGGTAGCTCACCGTCCGATCAGGACCAGGCCCGTGCCGGACGGCGCGTTGTGTTCCACGCGCGCCTCAAAGAGAAAATGTCAGCAGAGGACGGGGCCCCATAGGGCCGAAGCCTGCCGGGGCGGCGGGATTTTCCGAAAGGTTAACCGCTGCCCTGGAACAGAAAGGGCTAAGGAAGGAACACGGATGGGTTTTAGTCAGTAAAAGTCTGACACTCCCTTCCGCTCCACCCAGAGCGGGAGGGGTCATTTGATGATTTCCCATCCAAAAAAAAAAAAAAAAAAAAGGTAAGTAGCTGTATTATTACTTGGGTTACACTACAGATTAAGTATTTTAATAGTAAACTGGGAAAAGGGATTACGTTTTCAAAGTAATGTCTGCAGATGCCTTATTTCGCAGATTACACCATGATCTAAGCTATGGGGGCAATATAATAAACAAAAGAACCCTACCCCACGCAGGGTAAACATAAACTGGCAACACGAACAACTCATTTCGTCGCTATACTTAATGCTTAAACGTTGTTTCCACGTTGCATACTAACAAATACACCCTTGTATTAGCGGGTATGACAATAACCTGGCGTACTCGTATATTACGCCGTCATTCGCACAACGAGCAATTAAACGCACGACAATATGTCGCTTTATGACTGTGTCTTGTATAATATTTGTGCTGCGGGGGGTATAGGTACCTAACGGCCGGGTGTGAACAAACATAATTATACAATTATAAAAGGATGGCAAGATCCGTCATTGACATGAACATATTAACGTGATCAAGTAAGATGTTAAATACGATGCGTTGAAGCGTATATTGATGCTAAGACGTCTATGGGGTACGGCGTATTTGTTCGGTCACGGTGGCCAATCTCAACGGAGATTAGCCAGGTACGTAGGACATATTGTTGTTGTTTGTTTTTTTTTTTTTTTTTTTTTTTTTTATTGTAGTTAACAAATGTGCGCGTAAACACAGGTGCACTCTCTGTTCCTTTACTCTCATAGTCTGATGGGACGGCAATCCGACATGACCGGGGAAACGGCTTTACGTGCTTTCCGACGCACGGGGGTATCACACCACCAACTTTCAAACTCCGGGCTGTTCCTGAGAAATTCCCAATGGAAAGACCCAATAACACTTTGCTCGACCCGGGAATCGAACCCAGGACCCCATGCTCAGCAGTCGCGTTTGCGATCACGAGACCAACGGGGTAGTCCAGAGGGATGTAATATAATATCTAGAAATTACACTTGGGATTTGTACAATTCACCTGTAGGCAGTAAGCATGGTTATACGAGTACCGATATTTTCTTATATTAATTGAAAAAGATTTATTTATTTTTTTATTTTATTTTGTCATGTTTGTATTTCCCTATGGGATATGGGTTATATTCATTATTTGCCTTTGTAGGTAAGGCTTCAATATTAGGTCCACTATTTGCTTTGTGTAAGCCACAGGTCAGAAATAAATGGGTTCGCAATAGAAAGTAAACACATTATTTCAACGCAAACATATTTATTTCCTTTTCCACAATATTCGTAACAACACATAGATATCACCAAAATAATAAGGCATATGTACATACGCCACCACATCAAGCTACTACAATCTGTCAAATTTCAACTTTATCGCTTTAGTATTAAGGTTCAAAGTTGATTAGGAAAATTTGACAGTTTCGGGTAGCTTGATGTGCTGGCGTCTGAACTTTGCTAACTTTTATTATTCTGTACCAAAGTTATCCAATGCGGTACACTGTTTGGCATGATGTCAAGCAATCAGCAATCTTCTTGTCTACTAAATAAAATATGTGCTGCTAACTGTGATCACCAATCCGAGAGTCAAATGTGAAGATGAAGACCAGTTTCCCTTTACCCGTTATAGCGGCCATTGGAAGGTCTTTCTTTATTTTCCTTCACTTCACACTCTCAGGGCCGATTTTTGAATCTTCAGGTAACTTTTTCTCCTCTTCTTGTCTTAAAACGTAATTATACAGTTTTTGTATAGAAAATATGACAAACCGTCATATTGATTCCTTCGTTAAAAGTTATCTGACGATTGAAAAATTGGCCCTAACTCATGTACATACACTCATGTTATATATATTGCCATCAGGCAAATATATGCACCGACAGATACAACCATTATTTTCCTTCCCAATTTACAACACAAAATACTTAATATGATTTAAAAAGCATGTCGCACCATTTCTCAGTGAAACTTAGTGTGAAACAAGTCAAGTTGGGGCGTGTGCCAGAACGATAACAACGTTATACGGAGCTTGTCTACCGTCGGCCTGTGATTAATTATAAGCAGAGAGGCGAGAGGAGCCGACGTCACAATTAACCCGTTAGCTACAAGTTTCGGGGCCTTAGTTACCTGTACCGCCGCCGACAAGGAGGCAACTAGCTATCGACTATTCCATCACTCAAGAAACATACAATAGATTTAGGTCCTGTGTCTGCAAAAGAGATCATTTCATTAATCTGCCTAGCCTTTTCCCAACTATGTATGTTGGGGTCGGCTTCCAGTCTAACCGCTGCAGCTGAATACCAGTATTTTACATGAAGCGACTGCATATCTGACCTCCACAACCCAGTTACTGGGTAATACGATACCCCTTGGTAAGACTGGTTGTCAGGCTTTCGGGCTACTGACGACCCGTAACGACTGTCAAAGATCCACGAATGACAGCCAAGACCAACGGCTTAACGTGCTTTCCGAGGCACGGAGGGGTCTTGGTATGTGAAAATGGTCACCCATCCACGGACCAACCGCGGCAAGCGTAGCTTAACCTGATCGATCGTCCCGTGCGGCTGTTATTACTTGAGATACATACATTAATAGTCGATCGCTAACTGTTCATATTACCGGTTAGAACTCTTCCTCCACTAGTTTGTCGCAGCGACAAGAGCTATCAATGAAATTACTCGCTCAGCGCCTTCGCTGAGAGACTTTCGCCAGGAACATATGCATATCAAGAAGTGATTTGGCAGTCATTCTACTCGTCGCGCACTCGCTCTTACCCCAGCGATCAAACTATCCGAACTACACACTCGCTGCTCGTGGCTTGCTAACTCATTTCTTCACTTTCCTAGAAGAGCAGTGACCGCTACTTTGAACCTTAATGTCAAATACTGGTCAAAATGACTGATTTTTATAACATCCGTTATAAATATGACGGACACGAGCTATACGCTAAAGCGACACGCGGCTTGCGGCAGTGACTGCGGAGAAAACAAATGAAAGAAGTTGTTTAGAGCATGTCACGAGTCACCGCGACGCGACTTGTGGAGCCACGGACGGGAACAGCTGATCAATTCTGTAAAAATCTCACAGTGAAAAGTTTGGTGAAGTGAGCTTAGAGTGAGCTGTCAATAGCGTCAATCTCATATTTCGGGAATGACAGCTCACTCCCCGCTCACTTCACCTAAGTTTTCACGGTGAGATGGTTACACAATCGCACTGCAGGGCCCCCTAATTCACTATGCCCACTTAACGATTCCATACTTCGAAACCACTTCAATCCCTCGCTTACCTTCTGCTATTAACGTATTCTCTATGACACAATGGCGTGCTTTGAACTGTCAAAATACATATTGTCCGTACGGTTGACATTTCGATTCCTTGCCGTGAACAAGACGTGTCTGGTTTACCTACGTCGTTAATATTGACGTGGTTTTGCACATCATGTGGTAAGATTTCACGGGGAATAATACAGAATTGGGGCCCAGATGACGCGCGCGCGTGTCGTTTGACGCAAGATTGAAGACGGGGCCTTAGAGCGAGGAGGCTACATTGTTCCGTGATTGCATACCCGTGTGGAGTGGCTATACGGTGTACTAGACACTAGCAGAGTTGATATAATGGTCTATCTAACACTATTCTTGTCAGTTTCCTGTCTGCACAGCAAAGACAATGTAGAGTTTCGTAAGTAATAGCGTAGCGACAAGACAGCTATCGGATATTTATATCCCGGATATAACCGGATAATATTTCCTCTCGAAGAGAGGGTGCCTGTGTCCCAGCTGTGGGAATATTTACAGTATTTACATAGTTACTTTGCGTTCTTAGCTAACCTTAGACAATAATGATTTTAATGTGACAAATATGGTTTACATATTTAGCTAATGGTCTGAAATTGCAAACACACAGTGCTGAGCAACGGCGGAAATCTTCATTCTCTGTTAGTTTTAATGTTGGTCTGGCAGTTTGAGTACTTTATGCGGCCTACCCAAATGTCCTTTCTTTGGAATTATTCGTCGAGTCGTTGAGCTCCTCAAGTTTTGAGTTGAGCTACACGATTGCTGGCAAATGCTTGCACTTACTGGACTGTTCCACTCAAATCTGTGTAGTAATTTCCTCAAAAGACCATTTCAGCCATCTATCTACATGGTCTTCCATGATCCCAGATTATGTTTGGATTTTAAAGAGACTATGACCTTTGAGTTTGTATCGGCCTTTCTTCTCAGAGCAGTCAGATAGGAAACGCCGACCCCATCTAGCTTATTTTTATTTTTTATAATATGACGTGTAAAACTGATTCCGAAATCCTAGTTACAGAATAAATAATTTCATCATCAATGCTCATTGTATCTGTGCATGCAATGACAATAGGACTGTACCCTGCTATGAGAGAAAAATGTACAAAAATCTTAAAACACATATTTCGATTTATCGTTCTAGATATTTACCGAAGCCTTAAATGAAACCATTGTCTTCTAAATCACACTACATTACACCCACTTTCGCCAAATAAATCTCATGTCAAAAACCTTTGTTAAGCTAAAATGATAATAATTAATGTACGCGTCACCTCGCTTCCTTACGCATGTCATTTTATATTCAGGCACGTCTCGCTGTGCTTTAATTACGTGGAAATGACCTATTTCCTCTCACATTCGATGTTTTCTTCGAAGTAGGTTATGTTGTTCAAAGGGTGTCTATCGGAGTTGGCGACATTTTGGTTAAGATATAATTATAAACTGTTATGTTGTGTTGTATTGTTACTTTAATATATCTTAACTGCCAAGGCTTATTTTTAATTTTATATTTTAAATTGTTGTTTTTTTACATTGTTCTCACATATAGAAGCAATAAGAATAATTTACCCAGGATTTTGTAATAATATTTTGATTTAAAAGAGTGTCCGTGGAGTTTCTTGCCCGTTCTTCTCCATAGAGATTATGTTTTGGAATGGGCAACTAGCTTCAACTTTCTGACTAACTGACCGACTATTCAATTTTGACAATTCAAAAGTGCCTTTAAATGGTTTAATTGAAATAAATGATTTGTTTTTGAGTTTATAACAAAACATCGTACCCGTTTTTCCCGAGGGGTTAGGGAGAGGTGTAATTACTTTGCCAGTTATGTTTAAGTCCCATGTGGCGTGTGGGCGAGACTATTGCCATCAATTGGGTACGAATCCAGACTGCTATTACTGAGTTTTTTTTTCTCTTTATTTATTTAGGGACATTTATAATCGCAATGCGTATGAAAGAAACTACTGATGGAAAAATCTCATAACCGTTACCGATATAATAGAGAAGATTTAATTATCACGTCGCAATGACCTAACCCCTGAAGATTCCGATTCTTAAGTGACTCTTTGAGAGCAGTGGTGGCCCGTGAGTGCAAACCGAAGCAGGCTCTTTACTTTGAGTATTTAATTTCATCACCACTGCTCTCAAAACAGTGAAGGAAATATCGTAAGGAAACAGGCATGTCTTAGAACCAAAAATTCGAAGACATGTGACATTCACCACCCCGAACTCCGGGCCCGCGAGGTGGGTTATGGGCCACTTCCTCTCATAGAGTGGAGGCCTGTGTGCAGTGGAACATTACAGGCTAAATATGCAAGCGACTTTTTCAGGATGCAAAAACTTTTTTTTCAATATGTGAACTTCATAAAGCACAGCGTTGCTCATTAGTGCTGGCGATTTCAGACCAATAAGACGATTCTCTATTCCTTACAATGTTTGCTACAGTTAGTAACAGTGTCTTTAATTCGTTTAGAAAGCTAAATGAATCAAAGCCAGCACTAATGGGCGACGCTGTGATCTCGTTCATTATCTATCTGCCAAAAGTGGCCTCTTGACATCACATACCAATAGGTATAGAAGGATATTTGAAGGCGAAGATCACTAAATGTAAGGTGTATAACACAATTAGCTACATATTTTCTTTTTTTTCCGTTATCCTACATTCTCCCAGTGCTGGGCAAAGGTCTCCCCTATATTCTTCCACCTTTCCTTATGCTGTGCCTTCTCCATCCAATCGGTTAGGAACGAGTCCAAATCGTCACGCCAGCGTTTCTTAGGCCTGCTTCGGTGACGACGCTCGTGTTCAGGCGACTCTGGCCCATTTGTCTGGATGCATCCTACAAGTGTGACCCGCCCAGTCCCACTTCAGCCTCGCAGACTTGCCGCCAACATCGGCGATACCTGTCGATACCTGTATTGTGGTGTTGCGAATTTGGTCGGTGAGTAAAATTTTTTAAATACTACGCTCCATCGCTCTTTGGCAAACCTTGAGTTTGGATTTCTGAGCTACATATATCCCAGGCAAATTGTTACCAAGTTAGTATAACCTACAGTCAACCCAACTCCATTAAATTAAGTTTTGCAGTTGGTAAGCACTTCATCTGCACACAATGCACGAGACTTCTGGATTTTCAGCATTTTGTCTAGCTGTATATAATAAATCCACTGGTTCAATTTACGTAGAGATAAACTTCAATGTTTACCGAATATTATTCAGGCTTTTAAAGATTTAAATAGGGTCTCGAATGGTTTGCTTACAAAAGATGAATGTAAACTGAGCTAATCTGATTAACTAGAAATTCACTTAGCACATGTTTCTAATAACAAAAGCCAGGTTGGTTTTATTATGCATTCAAAATGGCTTTCATGAATATTTAAAGTAATCCGAACACTATATCATAATTTTAATACAATGTTTAAGTAGCCGTTTTCACTTGAAAGTGGATAACTTCATTATAATTTCATAACGATGCGAATTAGTTAGGTACTTACGAGTATCTTCTGCTTCATTCGTTTCAGCACAAGCAGCACTAATAATACCTCATATCTGTAAGCAATTTTAAGTTTATTATATTTATTTGTACAAATTCAATCAATTTATAATATATTTTTTATTGTTAAAAGTATATTTCTTTTTAGTTTGTAAAAGAAACTTAAAACGATCATTTGACAACTAATTTCATATCTATCAAAGAAGGGGATGTGACGTCACGTCCGGAGTAGTGTTAGAATATTCACCGTTGTTGATCACTAGTTAGTTGTCAAATGGTCGTCGAGCAAGCAAGTCGTGCTGCTCCATTGCAAGTGTTAATTATTATCGCTTATCGCTATTTTGCTGTGAAGTGCTAATATAGAATTTTGAAACCAGAAATAATCGGTTTACATGGACAACATTTAGGGGTTGAACATGGACGGGGGTAAAGATTGTGGGGGTCGAACATGGACTAATCCAAATAATCGACTTTATTTTATAAAACGCTTGTGCAAGAGAGGAGGATAACATATCATAGTAAAAAGATCAGGAGGGACTTGTGGCTAAGTAATAACAGCCGCACGGGTCGATACATCAAGTTAAGCTACTCTTGCCGCGGTTGGTCCGTGGATGGGTGACCGTCTTCACATTACCAAAACCCCTCCGTGCCTCGGAAGGACGTTAAGCCGTTGGTAACAGCTGTCATTCGTGGATCTTTGACAGTCGTTTCGGGTCGTTAGTAGCCCGAAAGTCTGATCTGTTTGATCTTAACAAAGGGTATTGTATTACCCAGTAACTGGGTTGTGGAGGTCGTAGTTGGGAAAAGGCTAGGCAGATGATGATCAGCCAAACACCAAAATTGGAGCCGGTGTAACTGCCCTTATACAGGGTCAAATTAAATTAGCTGGCGAAACTCCGCAGACGTGATGGGTCGATATCTAAATATGATAAAATAAAAAATAGATGTTTGTTTTGGGGGTCAACGACCGCTGGTAGTCTAGTTACTTGAAGTATGAGAAAATCTATTTTCTTTTGTTTCTTCGTGTTTAGATATCGATAACAATAAATTCTATGAAGTTTGCACAAAAACCGGTCAAGTGCGTGTCGGGCCATGCACAGTGTAGGGTTCCGTAGTTTTATAACAGCCAGGTGCGGGTCGTATTCGCTGACTGATAGTTTCGTACGAAATTTTCGAGTCAAATACAATTGGTCGACTATTACTCGTAAACTTGTAAAGTCCACTGAAGTGTGATAGTTTTCCTTTAAACTTCGTTATATATAGGTACTACTGCCGTGACATTCGAATTTCTAACTACAACCGTTTATTTGGTAGAGGAGGGGGACACTTGACTCTAACGAAAATTGGTACTTTAAAACTTGATAAGTCACGAACGATTTACTTAATCAAAAAATTGTCTTCCCAAACCCCTAATATTTTTAAAAGACCTATCCAACGATACCCCACACTAAGGGAAGGACGAAAAAAAGAATTATCATCCCCAGTTTACAGGTAGGGGAGGTACCCTAAATAAATGTTGTTTTTCAAAATTTTATTTTACCACTTTGGCGTCATTAACGTGTATACTCATGCCAAATTACAACTTTCTAGTACCAATAGTTTTTCAGCTAAACCGCGGACAGACAGACAGACGGACATGACGAAACTATAAGGGTTCCTTGTTGACTACGGAACCTTAAAAATTGGGATATTCCATGTGTCTCCGCTCCGATGACCATCGTCAAATGAATTTATTTTATTGTGTTTAGATATGGATACCCATCACGTCTGCAGAGTTTCGCTATCTAATTTTATTTGACCCTGAAGAGGTGGACGCACTATTATGTACGACACACAGATAGTTCAAGTAAATCAAATCATTTATTCACTTGCAAAAACTATTAAGTTTTCGATTTACGTATAAAAATCAGATGCGTAGTAAAGTAAACCATTTCGTATACAAGAATAGAATATTATATCCCCGTATATACTCAGTGTTAAGAAATCTCGAGGATTTTCTAACACTCGTGACTAGGATTTTCACACACCTACCCATACTTATATTATTTTTGCTAAAAAAACAGATTCTACGTAAGATTCTTGTTTGCGCTATAGATTTGGATTTAGAGGATAAAGACAATATTCCCGGGGTTTTTTGTTAATACTATCTAAATCTGGGTATTGATCCGATACCTTATTGCTCTTAGCGATAACACCGCCCATTGTGTCACCCTTTATAAAATTTATATATTTATGCCTGTATTTTAATAAAGACTATTCTATTCTAGTGGTTATTTTTCGTATTATTACCAAGTTTTTTTTTTCATTTCTTTTACAAAAACCCGATGACGGATTTGCGCCGAAATATGGTAACTGACACTTTATATTTGAACAGAATCAATTTATCAATAGTTTATTTATAGATAGATAATTTTATTAATTATCCTATTCGACAGAAGCGTGAGTAAACTATCAATTATATGCCAAAATTAATCCCGCCTCCTACCAATTGCTAAACATAACTGATACGCGTAACGTGCCCATATTTTATCACCATCAGCGGCTACACGCACCTGTCAAGGTACAACAAGTACCGAAACAGGCACTTAAAGACCCACTACACAACAATCCACCTTAAAATAAAGACTATAGGGTGGAATATAAGTTGGAGCTCATAGAAGTAGCAAAGTTAATGGCCGACACGGAGAAATGTCGAAAAACAGATTGTAAGAAATTTATCAGTGTCCTCGTTCTCGTGTGTGGGTTGCTGTAGGGTGCCAGCGATCACTCAAGTGGTTACGTGGTTACAGCTGCGATTATAGTAATTGGGGAACAGGGGTTCATATTTTTAATAGGAATGTTCATTAAGTGGGTGTACACCAGGTACACTTCTGCATAACCCTTGGGGGAAAACAGGCATGATGTTATGTTATGTTAATTATGAGGGTTAAATATGAGGAGGGACAGATCATATAGATAGGTACATACGAAGTAACGTATAATATATGTAAGTCAAACGTTTTTTCAGTTTAGGTAAGTTAGAGAACTTTGTAAAATAACCCCACAAATCGAAGCGCTGAAATGTAAACAATAAACCACTGCACTAATCTGAAGGCCAATTCTCGTAACTTAAAACGTTCAAAATCTGGTCGCAGTCTCATCTCAGCAAAAAACAAATGTCAAAAAATTATCAAAATGTGGGGAAATTAGAGGTATTTCTTGACAGATCTGATCAGAGACTGAGATCAAACTGTGAAAGTTCTTAAAATTACGAGAATTGCCCCTCTGGTCGTACATAATCATTTGTCATAAACAGTACTTAATAGATTAAAAAATAAAACAAAACCAGCCGGCCAGCTAATAGCCAGCCGGCCAGTTATTAGTAGGTTCAATGTTCCCACTGCTGGGGCTCAAGCTTCCTATTGTGAAAGAAGGCTGTAATACGGGCCCAGTGAAGATTGTGGATGTCATTTCTTCGACTTGATTGGTTGCGCACACAGTGTAGCCGGCAGCCGTCTTCCCCACGCCGTAGCAACAACTTGTGTGCTGAATAGATTATGTCAGAAACGTCACTGTAAATGTAAATAATAGTCAATAAGTAGACTATACTGGACACTGGCATTTTATTTAAAACTTTCTTAAATCACGATATCACAGGTTACCCCTGGATATTTTTCTCCTGATTCATAAGTTTTAACAAACTTATTCCTAATAAAAACAAAAGACAATTAAAAAGTGCCTGTAATTGGTTTATTTGAAATAAATGCTTTGAGTTTGAGTATTGAGTTTGAAAAGCAGTAAGGTTAGAGCTGTATATTAACTTGATTGATTTGAATTAACTTTATAAGCAGTTACATTAAAAATATTTAAATTATATTTTGCTAAATGCTAATTATTTCTATTCATTTTATTTCCTCTCATATCCTCAAAACCCATTGCAAAATTTAAATATTTATTTCTCATCACATGCCAGCCATCTTTCGCTAGATATTATACCCCGACTAAGCCCCAGTCAGCCCCATTCAGATCATAATCCTGCAGCTGTAAGAACAATCTCGGGGAGGGTAGAGTAGGTACCTATACCCGCGGGGGTAGAATGGCTGCTAAATAATTACAGACCATCCAGATTCGCTCGCGGTCGTGGTTTTGATCGATTGGAGTTGTGATTGAAACATAAAATAATGTTGACGATACAATACGTTCCTATTTAGTTGTTTTTATTTTCATGCTTGATGGGGTGATTTTAGTCATAATGGCCAGTAGTGTAAATAGACCAGAGAAAAATCGTACTTACTGCAATTTAAAATCTGGGGGCCTAAAAAGACCACTTTGGCAGAATCATAATAGGATAACAATATGAATCATATTAAAAATCGTAAAATGGTCACAAACTGACAATTCATAATATGATCTGTGTGCAATTCATATCACGCAATTTACCTGGTTGACAGTTTTGTATGGAAATTCGTAAAATGGTCCACCAATGTTTACACCAAAATATGATTGATATGAAATGATTGGTGATTAAACTATTATGTGTAACTATTTAACGAAAATTAGAGGAATTGCTAATGCTCTGCTGAGAATTCAGGAAATGAATAGCTTTTAGAGGTATTGCTTAAAGTGACCTTTTAGGCCTGTTTTTAGGCCTGCCCTGTTTGCTAAAGAGTGATTATCTATTGTATTTTTCTTTCATGCGCTTATGGCTATTAATGACTCAATATTTGATATACGTACCTAGATACGTTGCTTCGAAGAGTGTCTTCAGTCATTATCCGATTATTGTGTGTAACTGTTTCATCCAGATATTATTATTTTATAAGTATTTATTTGAGTCCCCAAACGTTAATTTTCTTTTCTTTTCCAACATCTAAATGCCTGCTCATTTTAAAAAGTTTTTCTCTATTTGTAATTGACCATCAAAGCCATTTACAGGGTTACCAACTAGTCCAGTCATTATATACATTTGAAAAAGAAAATGAACCGAGAAAGCCAAATTTTGGATATTACGTGGGGGGTGGCTAGAAAAGCGTAAGTTCAAATTGTCGACCAAAATAACCTTGTGCAATATCCGCCATCTTGAAAAAACCCTTAAATTCAGTTTTTTCATCATAACTCGGTTCCCCGTTGAGATACGAAATTTTTTATAGAATACTTTTTTGTTGCTCTTTTCACGATCTACAATTAAGGTCCCATACATTTTTCACGTATCGATCGTCGTTTTCGAGATATCGATCAAAAATATCAAAAATTTGGGGGGTTTTTTTCGCTATTTACTTCTTTCTGGTGGAAGATATCGAAAAATGTTTGAAATAAAACTTGTAGAGCGTGTCCAGACCTACAAACTCGTTTTTTTATTTTTCATTTCCGACAAAAATTACGACCTCCAGCGCGCCACAAAGTCAGTAAAACTGTGCCCGGTTTTCATTTAGCCGCTCGCTCGGTTGTATCCACACGTCAAAATGGATGGAAAATGGTTCAGGGAATTATTGCAGTACAAAAAAATTCATAAGCCAGCCAAATTAGAAATCAAATACATGAAATTTATTTATTAATTTTTTTTATTTTTTTTTTATTTTTGATTTATTTAATTTTTTATTTATTTATTTATGGGACCTTAATTGTAGATCGTGAAAAGAGCAACAAAAAAGAATTCTATAAAAAATTTCGTATCTCAACGGGGAACCGAGTTATGATGAAAAAACTGAATTTAAGGGTTTTTTCAAGATGGCGGAAATTGCACAAGGTTATTTTGGTCGACAATTTGAACTTAAGCTTTTCTAGCCACCCCCCACGTAATATCCAAAATTTGGCTTTCTCGGTTCATTTTCTTTTTGAAGCCGATTTTTCCGACGTAATGACTGGACTACAACGCTTTTATGAATGAAACAGCAACCCATTCACACCCAAAATAACAACAAAATCTATTCAATACAAAACAAAATTAATCGAATTGCCATCGTTTCTAAAAACAGTTACCGAATCTAAATTATTTCCTTTCCGAGTAACGAAACAGTACCGAAATGATCCTTAAACAATAGCAGGATGAATATTTACGGTTTATTCATGAGTTGAGGAGCGAATTTAACTGCGGACTGCGATAAGGTTGAAACGGATAGACACAATAATACTGATCTTCACATAATGTTATAAGGACACTCCGATTTGACAACCAACCTTGGTTGTCAAATCGGAGAAACCATAAATGATAGGTTGCCTTTTAATGATTTGTGTTCGAGGTTTAAATGTTTTACTTTTAATTGCAAAGGGGTACGAAATGGCTGGCGTTTCATTCCAAATATTTATCTTTATAGAATACCTATATAAGCTTCTAAAAGATTAAGATTAATGAAATAATAAAATATTCTCCGTGAGTGACAATACTTAAATGTATCAAAGTACACTGCTACAAAGATCTTTTGGAGCTCGAATGGCGTTGACAGGGGGCGCTGTTGGTAAATGTGTAATTGTTTTGTGAAATGTCACTTGCAATGTATTAAAATAACAACATGGTGGTGTTAGTTCCGATTTTGGCCACGCGCCAACATAACTTTGTAGCGCTATAAGTAACGATCTTGACCTCAGACTTTAGACATGCTACCAGCTTCTACCAAGCCAATATTTTAAAGAGAGTATGAGCTATTCATATGATTTACTTCGTAGGTATGTTGCTGATGAATACCAAATGAAAAGGAAAAAAGAGTTTTCTTTATCAGAAAATTCGTTTTTTTATATTTTTTCGTCATACATTTTCCACATGTGTGCGTTCTTCACACGCAGTTACGGAATATAGAAATGATGGTGGTGTTACTTCCGTCTCCTTCGCGGGTTATATCGTAATTTAAATGTCCCACAAAAGTAGCTATGAAGCGAAAAAAAATACGTGTTCCGAGGTAAAGAATTTCCTGCTTGCTTGTTGCTTAAAAATAGCTTGTCAAATAGCTTGTCATATAAAAATAATTGATAGGCTACGTAATAAAGTAAGTAAATTCTCAAGAGGGAAAAGTTTGTCATAGAAAAGCAATAAAGCAGTGGGTTAATGTAACATAAATATTAAGAGAGTGAATAACTGTACAAACAATATAAAAGGCATAGTACCTATAAAGAGAGATTTCGTAAAAACCTTCACTTAAAGAGCTTTATCCGCTTCAAAATGGCGTGTTTACGCGTGCGAGATTACCCTGTGTCCTAAGCGACCAGCTTCTGCACGCAACTTCACCCGCGTTGTAGACAACTATACTATAAAACAGTCGGTATCAGCGTAGCTTTCTACCAATGAAAGAATTTTTGAAATCGTATCAGTACTTCCAGAAATTACATCTACATCCCAACTTACAAACTTTGTCTGTTTATAATATTAGTGTAGATCGTCGCGTTCATTTTGTTCCGTGAATCAAAACGCATCGTTGCTCGTTACGGTTTTTCCAAATAAATAAGTGACAACTCGCTTATATTAGGACACGGACTTTACTTGTTGTTTTGCAATTTAAAAACACACGCTTTCCGTTGAAATTGGACTCCCTGCCAGCTCTAGCTAAAAACTGTTAAATCAATCTTTTCCACCTACAAAAATATTATCCGTTTATAAAACTGACGGCGAATAAATCGGAGTTCGGTGTTGTTCGGATACGATTCACGAACGTAATAACGAAAACTTTTCAAATGTGACAATCGATCAATCCGGTATATTTAGAGCACATTGAAAATGTATGGAGGCAATGTTTCTTAAATGGGTTTGGAATAAATATGTCTGTATCCCTATAAGTATACCTATACCTACAGACACCCCCATATAGTTTTAAAAATGTATTGGGTAGGTATGCCTAAACGACATGTATGTCATGTCGTTTAGGAATATATTTTTAGAAATGATTCTAAGACTTCTTCCACAAGTTTGTTTAGTTGAGCATTTACTTATTCTCTAAACGACTGCATTAGACTGAAAAAATTCATTTCCTTTGCCAAGATCTCCAGATTATATTTGCAATAAATATGACGGTTACGAAAACACAAAACTCGTTTGAAATTCGAATAGCGAATTTGACATGCCGCGATGCGTTCGGAAACAGCGTTACAAGCTGGCAACGCGGCGGAAGCATTAAGAAACTAAAATAGTATAACGA
Source organism: Apamea crenata (assembly GCA_949629185.1). NCBI lineage: Eukaryota > Metazoa > Arthropoda > Insecta > Lepidoptera > Noctuidae > Apamea > Apamea crenata. The sequence continues at coordinate 6,836,769 of OX451375.1, forward strand.
AACAGAGTATCTGAGCGCAGCGATCTCTGGGGGTTTACTGCCCCACTGTTCAGCCAAGCACGTAAAGCTGCATTTATATCGGAATGCGGAATATTGTTTTTAATGCAGAAATTTTCTTACAGACAATATTTTGCACAATACTTAGCTTGCGCGTGATTTGCCTTGAACAACTCTGATACATAAAACTTTTACGATGCACAGTATTTGTTGCATTTCATCATAAAACCTTACCTAACTAGGTAGGTTTTAGTTGTGCCGATTGGATACGAAAATAGTCTTTCAAATTATTTTATTGTTTTCGTAAACTTTGATGCGAAAAAAGGATTGACATTGGCTGACAGTGACACTGAAATGAATTTCGGAAGTCGGTGTCTTTGCTTTTTTTATTTCTTTTTTCGACACCGACTTCCGAAATTAAAGTTATTTTTCACTTTGTAGTGTTTTTATGGAAGTCGGTTGTTTTTTTTTGTAAAAAAGTTTTTATTTTTCACTTTTTTATTTTTGTTGATTTTTCAAAAACCGCTTGTCCGATTTCGATAAAATTTTCATGGGACCATTTGGGAAGTAACCAACAAAAAAAGAATTTTTCAAATCGGTTGGCAAGCGACGGAGCTATGCGCGAACAAATATAAAAAAAAAAAAAAAATACAAACATCCGAATTGAGAACCTCCTCCTTTTTTTATAAAAGTCGGTTAAAAACAGACCGAACAAAAACCAAGAAACTAGAATCAGTCTTTACCAACAAACTAGATTCATAAAAGATTCTACGTTAAGAAATTCCCTTTATTAAATGCTATCAGAAACGCTAAAGACTCATATAGACTTAAATAAATAAATAAATCCCTGGACATTTCACACAGCACCATTTGTCCCAAGCTAAGCAACCTAATGCTTGTGTTATGGTAACAAGATGGCTGATAAACTACTTACATACATTTTTTTTTTTGTAAATTCATACATATTATAGATAGAAAAACACCCAGACTCGGAACAAATACATGTAGGTCATACAAATATTTGTTCCGTGCGGGAATCGAACCTGCGACACGCAGCGCAGCAGTCAATCGCTTAACCACTGCGCCAACTGTGCCGGCAAAAGACTTGTAGCTTTAAATCCTTCTTGTTTGAACAAGCCTTAGTGAGTACCCAGTGATCAATCATTTCCATTTGTGTGTTATCTTGATCAAGGGACACGCATATGCGTATGTTTGTTCGTGGATAGACTTGTCATTATTTGTATTTGACTATTATAATAATTATAGGAACTTACTTATTCGTAAATAATAAAAGTAGTGGCTAGTTTTGATGTGTAGTTTAGGACTCATTGGTGCCTCTCTATCACATGTCTAATTGGTAGATACTTGATACCACTTTATTAAAATAAGTAAGGGTTTCACCTTTGGTAATTAAAAAAAACACAAATAAAAACGACCAACATATAAGTAAGCAAATACTTACCTCAGCAAAATTTTATTTTCCGAAAAAAAAAAACCTGTTACTTAAAAATTTCATCTTCATCATATTTCTTATAAGCCTCTTACGAGTCAACTGTGAAAGCGCTAAACTGTGATCAAGTCCCCGTCGCCAACTCATAAACTCGATTTACATCAGGCTTGCCTACAAAATATTTCAAGGAATAAATAGCTATTAGGTACTCGTATAATTTCAAACCGGAGCTTACGTTACTCTCGGCCACTTTCGACAGGCTCAAGTGATAACGTACCCATTTTTAATACATAGGTAAGTTCAAATCGTCCCTCCTCCTCATCCTCCTCCTCTCCATTATTTTTCATTCAAATGTTAAGCCTTTGAGAGCAAAATTGGTTGTGAATTTTTCGAACGAAAAATATTGTACCCCTTCTTGTAAGCGTAGTTTAAACACGATTTGTAGAAAGCTTTTTTAATATTTTGATATTATATGATAATCAAATTGATGATTATGACGATGTTCCCGGCTGTAACTCGTTGATCTTTGACAGTTGTCAGGAGCCCAAAAGTCTGACAACGAGTCTTACCAAGGGGTTTCGTATTACCCAGTAACTGGGTTGTGGAGGTCAGATAGGCGACTGCCTATCTGACAGGAGTGGAGCGAGCGCTCCATGTAAAATTCTGGTACTCAGCTGCATCCGATTAGACTGGAAGCTGACCCCAACATGGTTGGGAAATGGCTAGGCAGATGATGTTTGATGATAATCAAATTGAGATACAGATCGGCAGATTTTTGCCTTTTTACAGGTGAGTACGTACGTACGTACGTACGACTTTAAAAATTAATTAAGATTTAAAAGGTTTTTTTCAATTTCATATGTAGATAATAAGGAAAAGCAGATTTTGCTAAAAAAAAAATTACTGAATTCTTTGACATCAATGAATTTATGTAACTCCAAATTGGAGTCAAATAAATTCTTTGCAAGACCAAAATTCGCCGGAGTTCCTCAAAAATAATATTTATTACGTTTCAAATTCATGAATAATTCTTTGTCTGATCTATACAGGGTGGCAGGGACATCGACGCGCAAACTGTAACCATGGATTCAGCACATGAGTTTAGACCCCAAAGCGTCAAAATTTTTCGTCAGTTATTAAAAAAAATTATTGCTGTTCAGTACATTTAGACCGCGTAAGTATTGCACTTTTCTATGAAACAGAAGATTTTTTTTTAATAACCGACGAGAAATTTCGATGCTATGGGGTCTAAACTCATGTGCTGAATCCATGGTTACAGTTTGCGCGTCGATGTCCCTGCCAACCTGTATAATGTCTGGTCTACAGTAAAATATATTCGACTAGCTGCGCCCCGCGGGTTCACCCGCATAAGTTTCGATCCCGTGGGAATATAGGGATAAAAAGTACTCTTTAAGTTAATCCTAGTTATAAACCATGTGTGTGCCAAATTTCATCCAAATCCGTTCTGTAGTTTTTGCGTGAAAGAGTAACAAATAACCATCCATCCATCCATACAAACTTTCACTTTATAATATTAGTAGGATTCAAATCCAATAAACTGATTTAGGTACTTTTTACCATAGCAGAAAGTTACTGTGCTACGAAAAATATTGCAAGTCTTTCCGAGGAAAAGTAATATGATCATCAGGACGGCATACAGCCAGCATACAGGTAGCGGGATTGACAAAATTGACACATATTTTTCTAAATAAGTTTAGAAAAAAGATGTGTCAAATTTGTCAATCCCGCTACCTGTATGTTGGCGACTGACGTAATCGGATTACCGACACGAGTTATGCTACAACATAAATCGGATTACCGAATGCCTGCGTTTTAACCAGATTTTCTTAGCTTGACGGTAAAATAGTAGATTATTAACCAAGGGGATAAAGCAGTGTCTTCTGTCGCAGCAAGTCACCCAAGACTAAGACAGCTTTATCACCGAGGAAAATACTCTACTTTTCGTACCATTTGCGAAAAAATAAACTTAACGTTTATGTATTTGAAGAAAACAAAAACGCGGCAAATTCCTAGACTAATATTTTTTTGTCGGAAAAGCAAATGCATCAAGCTCGTACGGCCTCGTCGGGTTTCGTAATTTTATTTAATAATCATAACTGCATAATAAATGCGTATTCCTTTTTCAAAAAGATGTATAATGCTTTATATACAAACTCAATGGTCTAAACACAGATGTAGTTCAGTATAAATTTCGGTAAGTATTCCAAATTTAAATCACATTCTCCCCCTAGAGGATGAATGAAATTCAGTACAATTTTCTTTCCCTGTTTTTAACAGATTAAAAATGACTATTGTTATGTTCGCTTTTTGTGGTAGAATGTCACTTTTTTGAGCAAGTGGTATGAAAAATATATTTCCCAACGATTTATTTAACAGCAACTTTATTACGGCGCAGGATTGACGTATCGCATAATTATTCAATGGTACCCTCAGTGATGCACTACAATCTTTCGTATTCGAGACAACCGATCCCTACGTTTTTTTTTACATGAATAATCGGGTGCCTTTGAATCGAGTGTCGAACGAGTCATTATCTAATCAGATTATCTGTGATCCGAGTCAAGTCAAGTGATTGGCTATCGAAAAGCTTTGTTAACTTTACCTTTGCGCTTTGTTTTCTTTTCGCTTGCGTAAAAACCTTTGTTTTTTCGTAATGAAAAGCTGAATTCTAGTCAACAGTACTGGTTAAGCAATCTTTCTATTTCGGAGATTAGGTCCTATTTGATATGTATCTCTGTCGGTTTGTAATTCAAGATTTAACAACAGGAAATCCAACACCTGTGTTTGGGACGAATATTCAAACGCGATTCGATCACGCCATCATCAGCCACAATCAGAGCACAGCTAAATGACGCCATTGCTCGTTCTAATTGGCCAATTGTTCCCATACCCCTTCCTCAACCGCTGTACTTTTTTTTATTAATTACATTTGCATTCACAACCATTGTAACGACTACTTGGTATTTTTATTTCACAAACCCCATCAGAAAGCCATAAAACAAACATGATCAGGCAGCTTGATCACTCACAAACAACCTGTTATCACCCTACTATCAGAGCTACCCTACCGTACCTACCACGACCATAAATTTTAATAAATCCTACACTTCAGTGACGTCCCATCCCTAAACAACAGTGACGCGGCCATTGTTATATACAGGTAGGCAAATTATGGGCTCACACTGACCCATAAAAGTCAAGTTTTATAGTGGGACGCGTGTAAAATTGTGGGATTTATTGTCGAAAAATTGGATGGCTCTACTGATATAACAAAGATTATCTACGTAAACGTATATACGACGTAGAAAATAAGGTAAAATAACAAGTTTTACCGTTTTCGCTAGGTGCTTGACATAGTCCCGTGTTGGGCGGCAATAGAAAAATTTGCATGTTAAAAAAAAACTTAATAAAAGAGTGAGGCTAGACGATAATTTTATAAAATTCTAAAGGTTAACCTTCACTAAGACAAGAGAATTAACAAGGATTTTTAAGCTGCATAATTTTATTCAAAAAGCATTTACGTTATTTCAACTTTAGTGCTACTAACATTTTCCTGCATATGATTATTTATTCTATGTTATTTCTTAATAACGTTCAACCTTTTGACAGCTATCAGCTCGAAAACTAGCAAGCACCAAAATAAGGGACGTTAATTTTATTGTCAATTTATCTCAATAACCTTGTCATTTATCTCAATAACATTTTCAATCCGGTTTCATGAAACGGTCGGCCTGCTGTGAACATCATACATAAATAAATAGTTAATAATGCTCCGGAAGGCCACATGTGCCAGAGGGACCCTATTCAAAGAGATTGTGTACTTTTATACTTTCTATAAGTAGGAACAGAAATAGAACTGGGTTCTACGTTCATACCTGCGAGTGTGACCTTTGGGGTAGTTATCTGCACGGTTTGTTTATATTACTAGAAGCTTCACTCTGTCTTGTATGCTTGAGTTAATCAGGAAGGCAACTGAGTAGATTTCCCCTTTTATTGTATGTTTTCGGGGCGTAAAGTGTTCGGATATAGATCCCAAGCCGCCCTTAGAATGAAATATTAATTATCTATATTATCTCTCTTGTATACATAAGTAAAGCGCTTGTCTGGTACAAACCCAGACAGGCGCTTTTCTTTGTCTAAATTATTTCTTCACCACTGCTCTCAAACGGTGAAGAAAAACATTGTGAGGATACCGGCATGTCCTAGAACCAAAAATCGAAGACGTGAAATTTGCCAACCCGCTCTGGGCCCGCGTGGTGGATTATTCAATTCAATTCATTTATTTCAGACAATGTCCATGGTCCTTAACTCCCCCCCCCCCCACTCGCCACCCTGTTGATTATGGCCCACTCCCTCTCACCGAAATGAGGCCTATGTCCCAGCAGTGGGAACGTTATAGGCTGACTATGTTATGTATACATAAGTATCACTTTTAATTATTTCCAGTTTCTGACTAAATGCGAAAAAACGTATTTTCGAAAATCTACTCTCTGCCGTTTGTATAAGATCTTACACAGCCACAATCCTGGGCTCCCACTCCCACACTGCACGTAAGCATCTGCAGTAGAAATATTCTCGTCTCGAAAATGCGGCTTAAACATGCAACGTTGACGTTTGAGCTCTGGTGGTATGTGGGTATCTGGTGGATTAAATGAACCGAGTAATTGATTATTGGACCACGCCAGTAGGTACGCTTGCAAGCCGGCGGCGTTGGTACTCCTATTTTTACTTTCTTTTTTATAGCTAACTAAAGTAGTAACTTGTTTTCCGGGCGCATTACGAGGTGATTTTTCCCGAGGTATTTTATGGGGGCGATGCGGCAGCTATTTTATTATTGTAATAATTTTTTTTAGCTAAATGAATTCTTGTAGGTGTTCGTGGTTCTTCACTTTGTGTTTTTTTAACTATTTAGGTAACTAGCTGCATTTTAACGTGGGTACATTACACTACAGATTAGCATAACCATAATCAGCCTGCAACGTTCCCACTGCTGGGACACGGGCCGCCTCACTGTGAGGAGTGGACCGTAATCCAGCACGCGGGCCCAGTGCGGGTTAGTAGATGTCACATGTGTTAGAATTTTTGGTTCTAGGACATTTGGCGATGCGGCAGTTATTTTATTATTGTAACAACATATTTAGCTAAATAGCTAGTGAATTCGTGTAAGTGTTCGTGGTTCTTCTCTTGGTGTCTTTTTAACTATTTATGTAACTAGCTATATTTTGACGTGGGCACATTACATTACGGATTAAGTGTTTTCTATAACTAACGGGGAAAAAACTTTTCGAAATAAAGTCTGCAGATTTCTTAATTCGCAGATTATACCATGATCTAAGCTATGGGGGGCAATATAATAGACAAAAGAACCCTACCCCACGCAGGGCAAACATAAACTGCCAACACAAACAACTCATTTCGTCGCTATACTTAATGCTTAAGCGTTGTTTTCACGTTGCACAACAGCCTTGTATTAGCGAGTATGACAATAACCTGGCGTATATTACGCCGTCAGTCGCACAACGAGCTATAAAACGCACGGCATGTCACTTTATGACGGTTTCTTGTATAATATTCGTACTGCGGGAGGTATACATAACGGTCGGGTGTGAACAAACATGTACAATTATTTATAAAAGGATGACAAGGTCCGTCATTGACACGAACATATTAACAAAGTTTTGTGATAATGTGCGATGTTACACACGCTGTGTCAGAGACTGTTGATGCTACGATGCCTACGAGGCTACGGCGTAGCCACGCAGAGGGATGTTTGTGGCCCAGGGGTCAAAGCTCCCACCGTTGGCTGCACCCGTTTGTTATGGAACAATTTTAATCTCGCCCAACAACATACCGGCGTAATTTTGACAGTTTGGTTACGGTAGGGAGACGTGGGAGTCCTGCCACAACAATCTATAATGATTACAAAAGTTGTCACTAAAGACGAAAGCAAATGTCGGAGCTTAAGCAGCAGGGAAAACTTACCTATTAATAGAGATCGTATATACTATCGACGGTAGAAATCGGACACAGATGTGGATATCTAAAGTACTCCGAACATTATAACTGAAACTTCATCATTTTAATCCAATGTTTCACGTGAAATCATACAACAAAGCATAACCTCGTGCCCCATCTGTAAAAAGTGTCCCAAATGTCAGTTCATTTGCACCCTTAACGTTCTGACCTACGCCTCTGACGCCGCGATAAATGTGGCCGCCTACTGGGCCCAAACCGTATATGAAACATAGATGTACCGTCGAAACGAAAAAGAAATAGTGCATAAGTTTTTACAATTTTAGAACGATACAAATACGACAAGTTTAAAACGTCCTACAAGGTATCGTTTAGTTTCGATATACGTTAAAAAGAAATCCAGCAAATAATTTCGTTTAAAAGAATAGATACGCCTCGTATGTACTCAGTGTTATAAATCCTGAGGATTTTCTAACACTCATGGCCAGGATTTTCATATTTTTAATGGGGATGTTAATTATGAGAGTTACAGATCATTGAATGATACTTATGAGCCAAAGAAAAAAGGTTAATGATGATGGTTGGTTAATGACTCCCCAAGAGGAATAAATACTTTAGTTCAGGTTAACATGCAGGACTTTCTATAATCAACCTATTGCAAGGTGAAACACAGGAACCTAAGCAATCGATCGGGTCGTAAGTGTATGCTTTTCTAGAAAGATTGCAGCAGAAGTTCGTCATACATACTGCTGTATAATGTGAAAACTGGTGCAACAATTTCTATCCTACCCACAATCCTACCCTATCCAAAGTATCAAATGCTCGTTTCTTTAGCTGATTATGTTTGCTTTTTTCTTTCGTATACTTTTTTTTTGGTTCGTACCAACTCACGGATCAATTATTATTTTTGAGGAACTCCGAATTTTGGTGCTGTCAATAATTTATTTGACACTAAATAGTTTTTTCTTTTATTAAACGAGACCTGCTTTTCCTTCTTATCTACTTGTAACATTGAAAAAGCCTTTTAACTCTTAATTAATTTAAGTCGAGTACCTACTTACCTATCAAACGGCAAAAATCTGTTGATCTGTATCTCAATTGCATTATCATAATAATAAAATCATAAAAAGGCTTACTAAAAATCGTGTTAAAACTACGCTTCCAAGAAGGGGTAAAATATTTTGCGTTCCGAGAAATTCCCAATAAATTTTTTGCCCTCTGTAAGCCTTTGAACGAAAAATCATGGAGTTAGGAGACGATTTGAACTTACCTATGTTTTCAGAGTGGGTAGATTATCACTTGAGTCTGCCGAAAGCATGTGAGAGTAATAAAAACTCTGGCTCGAAATTATACGAGTAGGTACCTAATAGCTAAGATTCCTTGAAACATTTTGTAGGCAAGCCTGATGTAAGTCGAGTTTTGATGTGAGTTGGCGATGGGCACTTGGTCACATTTGACCGCTTACACAGTTGACTCGTAAGAGGTTTGTAAGAAATATGATGACGAAGGAATTTTTTAGTAAAACGTTTTTTTTTTTTTTATAAGTAGATTACTTATATATGTATTTTGGTCATTTTTATTTGTTGGTATTTTTTACTTAGCAAAGGTGAAACCCTTACTTCAATAAAGTTGTATCTTCAAGTAGGTACCTACCAATTAGATATTCTATAGATATGCACAAATGATTCCTTAACTACACTTCAAAACTAGCCACCACTGTTATTATTTACGAATAAGTTAGTTCCTAAAATTATTATAATAGTCAAATACAAATAATGACAACTCTATCAACGCACAAACATACACACAACCGTGTTCCTAAATGTGGGACGTGGGTTGATCAAGATAACACACAAATGGAAATGATTGATCACTGGGTACTTAGTAAGGCTTGTCCAAACAAGAAGGATTTATGAAGGATTTAAAGCTACAAGTCTCCAGGTCTTCAGCGTTTCTGATAGCATTTAATAAAGGGAATTTCTTATAGTAGAATCTTTTATAAATCTAGTTTGTAAGCAATTGTTAAAGACTGATTCTAGTTGCTTGGTTTTTGTTCTGTTCGTTTTAGATGTTAAACAATGATTTTAGTCTCAGCCGATTGTCTTCTTAAACATCAACGTCTGCAAACAAAAAAAGGAGGAATTTGAATGAAATATTTCGTATCAAATCGGTACAATGAAGTCGGTAGGTTTTTATTAAAGTATCTACTCATTAATTTGTGCCGACACAAATGAAAGAAGTCCTGCAAAGTTAATGGTTCAAACTTTCAGAGTTGTTCAAGCCAAATCACGCCCAAACCAAGTATTGGGAAAAATATTGACTGAATTTCTGCATTCAAAACAATATTCCGTATTCCGATATGAATGCAGCTTGACGTGGTTGGCCGAACAGTAGGGCAGTAAACCCTCACAGATCGCTCCGCTCAGATATTCCGTTTCGTTATACTTTGTTAGTTTTTTGATGCTTCCGACTGCGCTGCCAGATTGTAACGCTGTTTCCGAACGCTACGCGGCCATGCTTAATTTATTGTCAAATTCGCTGTTCGAATTTCAAAAAAGTTTTGCTTTTCCGTAACCGTCATGTTTATTGCTAATGGAATCTGGATTCTTGGCAAAGGAAATGGAATTGAGTTTATTATATTTCAGCCTTAGTATTAGAATTCAGTCTATTGCAGTCGTTTAGGGAATAAGTTAATGCTCAACTAAGCAAAGTTCTGGAATAAGTTTTAGAATCTTTTCTAAAATTTAAAAGCCTCTTCCTATTCGCCATGTATGTGGCCTACCCAATACATTTTTTAAACCATAATGGCGTATGTAGGTAGGTATGTTGGTATACCTACATATTTAGGGATACTTACACGTACATTATTTATTTCAAACCCATTTAAAAAACATTGCCACGAATGTAATAACCAAAGCTTTTCGATTGTGACAATCAATCAATCCAGTATATTTAGAGCACATTGAAAATGTTTGGAACATTTTCAATGTGCTCTTGGCAAATGGTGGAATGGCTTGGTGCTCTCAATGCGCTTCAATTGAAAATGTTTGGAACATTTTCAATGTGCTCTAAATATACTGGATTGATTGATTGTCACAATCGAAAAGCTTTGGTTATTACATTCGTGATCGTATCCGAACAACACCGAACTCCGATTTATTCTCCGCCAGTTTTAAAAATGGATAATATTTTTCAGGTGTTTCCAGATTGATTTAACGGTTTTTAACTCGAGCTGGCAGGGAGTCTAATTTCATCGGAAAGCGTGTGTTTTTAAATTGCAAAAGAACAAGTAAACAAGTGAAGGCTGCGTCCTAATAGAAGCGATCGTCTCGCGAATACGTAATCGTCGCGATCATTTGTCACTTATTTTTTTGGCATACCGTGAGGTGCAGTGAAGCGTTTTGTTTCACATGACAAAATGAATGCGATGATCTACACTAATAGTATAAAGAGTAATCGCTGGAAGTACTGATCCGATTTCAAAAATTATTTCATTGGTAGGAAACTACACTGATGCCGAGTGTTTTATAGTGTAGTTGAGTACAAATCGGGCAGAAGCTATTGCCACTTATATAAGGACACGCACGAGGTAATCTCGCACATGTAAACACGCCATTTTGAAGCTGACAAAGCTCTGTAAGAGAAGGTTTTTAGGATATCTGTCTTTGTACCGTGCCTTTTATGTCGTTTGTACAGTTATTTACCTTCTTAATATTTGTTACATTAACCCACTGCTTTTTTGTTTTTTCATGAAAAACTTTTGCCTTTAAGAATTTATTTACTTTATTACGTAGCCTATGTCCATTATTTTTATATGACAGGCTAAGAATTCCTAACCCCGAATACACGTATATTATCTCGCTTCATAACTACTTTTATAGGACAATTAATTTACGATATAATCCCACGAAAGTGACGCCATCATCATTTTCATATTCCATAACTGCGTGTGAAAAGGCACACATGTAGGAAATGTATGACGAAAAAATACTCGTATGAAAACATTATGAGAAACGAATTTCCCGATAAAGAAAACTATTTCTCCCCTATTTTTTTTTTTTGATTCGCGGTGGAAATTCTCATGGACTTCATCCATCGTGGGGGTGACGGAGGGGTATGCCAGACTCTTATCGGCTAAATCCACTGCGGTGTTCCACCTCTGCCTATGGCCGCCGACAACATACCGCTCGTGTATTTGAGCACCGTACCTACTCAAATATACGAGTGACGTGTGTAGGCGACACGCGTCGACCCGGTGACCGTTGCAGTTGCCTCTGTCGTGGACGCGTGTCACTCGTTTGTATGCTCACTTACGATGTAAGTCACATGAATAGCTCATACCCTTTTTAAAAGATTAGCCTGAAGGTGGTAGCATGTCTAAACTCTAAGGACAAGATCGTTACTCATAGCACTAAAAAGTTTTGTTGGCGCGTGGCCAAAATCGGAACTAACGCCGCCATCTTGTTATTGTAATACATTGCAAGTGACATTTCACAAAACAATTACACATTTACCGAGAGAGAATATTTTATTATTTAATTATTAATCTTTTATAAGCTTAGATAGGTATTCCATAAAGTACGTAATAGATTGCTGTTTTCGATAAATAATTGGCATGAAACGCAAGCCATTTAGTACCCCTTCGCAGTTAAAAGCAAAACATTTAAACCTCGAACACAAATCATTCAAAGGCAAGATCATATTGTTTCTCCGATTTGACAACAAACCTATTCTCCCTAAAACATAATGTGAAGTATTGTGTCCATATCCGTTTCAACCTTATCACCAGTCCGCAGTTAAATTCGGTCGTCGACTCATGAATAAACCGTAAATATTCATCCTGCTATTGTTTCGGGATCATTTCGGTACTGTTTCGTTACTCGTAACGGAAATAATTTAGATTCGGTAACTGTTTTTAGAAACGATGGCAATTAGATTCATTTTGTTTTGTATTGAATGGAGTTTGTCGTTATTTTTGGGGTGAATGGGTTGGTGTTTCATTTATAAAAGCGTTTTTAATCCTGTAAATGCTACAAGCATTTACACGAACGGTCGGCATTTTATAAAAAGGTAATCGAGATTTGGTGAAATAAGGCATTTTGGTGATGTGAGTATAGAATGGAAAATTAAATTTTAAACTTTATTCCAAACTAGCGGGCCCGGCAGACATCGTCCTGATTGATTTTACTCGGCGCTTCTTACACTGCTGGCCATTATGACTAAAATCAACCCATCAAGCAAGAAAAAAAAACTTAATAGAAACGTATTGTATCCACATTTATGTTTCAATCACAACTCCAATCGATCAAAACCAAGACCGCGAGCGAATCCAGATGATCTGTAGTTATTTAGCAGCCATTTCACCCCCGCGGGTATAGGTACCTACTCTACCCTCCCGGAGATTGTTCTAACAGCTGCAGGATTATGATCTGAATGGGGCTGACTGGGGCTTAGTGGGGTTGAAATATCTTGCGAAAGATGGCTGTATTGCGATTTGCGAAATAAATAATGTTTTTGTTTTGCATTTAGTTTTCAGGATATGGTGAGGACATAAAACGAGAAGAAATAATTAGCATTTAGCAATATATTATTGAATTATTTGTAGGTGTTGCAAATATAAAGCAAATTATCTACAGTCTTCATTTATATTCGTTGCTTATTTATTTAGTGTTTACCTATATATCTATTATTTAGGACAAGTGTACCTATTTTAGTGTATTTTATACATAATATTTGCACCAACGACAGCTCCATTTTGTAACCAGGCAAATCACTGTCCATTCCAAGGTTACCTGGAAGAGATCGCAGAAAGTGATAAGGCCGCCCATTGTATATTTTGTAGTGATTGATTTATTTTTTGTTATGTATTTTTGTGGTGTACGATAAAGTAAACAAATAAATATATCCATCACGTCTGCGGAGTTTCGCCAGCTAATTTAATTTGTCCCTCTATAGGGGCAGTTACACCGGCTCCAACGTTGGTGTTTATCTGATCTTTTTACTACGGTATGAGGTATTATAGTATTGCTCGAGCTGAAAAGAATGAAGCAGAAGAAAATTAGGTAACTGTTTTTCATCACTCTGAAATTATAATTCAGTTATCCAGAAAGAAAAGAAATAAAATACATTTATTTGCGGCAAACATGACGCATAAAAAAAACATAATAACAAAAAAAAAATTTTACAAGTTGGGGGTAAACATGCGTCACATTCACGCAAAAAGGCCATCGCTCAGCATAATGCTAAGACCCTATACGAGACAGAGCCCCAGCGCTGGCACTTTCGGAGAGCAGTTTGGCTCAGTGGTAACGGCCGCGACTTACGAGTTTTAATTAGTGAGTTCGAACCCAAGCGGTCACTTCAGGGTAGCGGGATCGTCCGAAAGGGTTACCGCTGCCCTGGAACAGAAAGGGCTAAGGAAGGAACATGGGTGGGTTTTAGTCAGTAAGAGTCTGACACTCCCTTCCGCTCCACCCAGAGCGGGAGGGGTCATTTGATGATTTTTCATCCACAAAAAAAAAAGCGGTCACTTCACTTTGTGTAAATTATTTCATCACCATTTTTCTCTAACGGTGAAGGAAAACATCGTGAGAAACCAGTATGTCTTAGAACGAAAAAAACTTCGAAGACATCTACCAACCCGTACTGGGTCCGCGTGGTTGATTATGGCCCGTTCCCTCTCAAAATGAGGAGGCCTGTGTCCCAGCAGTAGAAACGTTATAGGCTGATTATGCTTTATCCACTTTCAAGTGAAAACAGCTACGTAGGTAAATATTGTATTAAAACTATGATTATAGAATTCAGATTACTTTAAATATTCAAGGGCGCCATTTTAAATGAACAATTAAACCAACCTGGCTTTTGTTAATAGAAACAAGTGCTAAGTGAATTTCTAGTTAATCAGATTAGCTCGATTTCCATCTGTCTTTTATAAACAAACAATGCGAGACTCTATTTAAATCATTAAAAGCCTGAATAATATTCAGTAAACTTTAAAGTTTATCTCTACGTAAATTGACGGCAGATTGGAACAGCTAGACAAAATGCTTAAAATCCTGAAGTCTCGTGCATTGTGTGCAGATAAAGTGCTTACCAACTTAATTAAATGGAGTTGGTGGGGTTAATTTTAGGTTATACTAACTTTTTAAACAGTTTGCCTGGGATGTATGTAACTAATTGAGTTATACAACTTACGTTCACTTTCAAATATCGTGCTATACCTAGCCGTATGGAATGAGAAGAAAAAGGCCACTTTTGGCAAAGAAAGATCGAGATCACAGCGTTGCTCATTAGGGCTTTGATTCATTTAGCTTTTTAAATGATTCAAAGACACTGTTACTGACTCTAAGGAGAAGAGAATCGTCTTATTGGTTTGTAATCACCAGCACTAATAAGCAACGCAGTGATTTGTGTAGTTTACATATAGAAAACAGAATGGGACAGGCAAGTTATTGCACCCTAAACCTTCAGGCGTTAAGTCATTGTGACATGATATTTTCATCTTCTGTATACCGTGTGGCGATTAGATTATATTATATTACATGAATTGAAACCACGTATTCTACATAACGTATATTAAACATACACAATTAAAAAGAATTAATAACAATTAACATTTTAGTCTTGGGACCTTTTTTTCGTTTCCGTATTTACCTAACAATATTAAACTTAATTTGTGTTTACTTAGTAACAATAACATAAAGTTTGTGTTGAATTCTTGATACCATTGCCTCACGCGTGTCTAGTGACTTATTATCAAGGATGGTTTATTTCATGACAATTTTTACGCTAATTATTTTATTTGTTTTTTTTTAATCTATTTTTAGTAAAATTTAAATTTTATTATTTTAACAGACTTTTAACAACTTGTAATGACCGCTGTACTATGTAATGTGATAACCTAATCACCATTATGTAGAAAACAGAATGGGACAGGCCAGTTATTGCACCCTGAAAGAGTCGCTTAAGAATCGGAATTTTAAACCATCAGGCGTTAAGTCACTGCGACATGATAATTTCCTCTTCTATATATAACGGTTCCGGTTGTCAGATTTTTCGATCAGGAACAGTTGATGGCAAGAAGCTCGCCCCTCATAACATGGGACTTAAACACCTTTGCCTTACCCTTCGGGAAAAACAGGCGTGAACGTTATATTAAAGTAAATACAACACAAAAAAACGGTATATAATGATTTCTTAAACAAAATGCCGTCAAATCCGACACCCTTTGAACAACATAACCTACTTCGAAGAAGACATCGAATGTGAGAGGAAATAGGTCACTTCCACGTAATTAAAGCACAGCGAGACGTGCCTGAATATAAAATGACATGCGTAAGGAAGCGAGCTGACGTGTACATTAATTATTATCATTTTAGCTTAACAAAGGTTTTTGACATGAGATTTGTTCGCCGAAAGTGGGTGTAATGGTTTTCACTAAATATCGTGGAATATATATACAGGAACCTTTTTAATTCATTGGCAATATTTTAGTCCAAGAATCTAATTGAGTTACAAATAATAATACTAGTAAAGTGTTCAAAAATAATAACTAAGAGATTTCTCAAAATGAAAAAAAAAACCCCTCTCCACACATAGCACATAATCGGCGATAGATCGAAAAATGTGTCTTAGAAGTTTTAGTAATACTAGCCGGTTTTTCTCCTATTGCAAGGCAAAGGCCTCTTCTCATTGTATCTATTATACAACTGTATCTATATACAGTGAGCATTGATTACCGCCATTGCTTAGCACTGCGTGTTTGCAATTCAGTCAAGACAACACATCTTTAACAAATAATCTGTATTTGCTAAACTGTGATCTCTCACAGTAAAATCAATAATGGTTAGCTAAGAACGCAACTATGTCAATATTATTCGGTTAGTTAAATGGGATAGCTGTCTGATCGCTACGCTATTACTTACGAAACTCTACATTGTATTTGCTGTGCAGACAGGAAACCGACAAGAATAGTGTTAGATAGACCATTATATCAACTCTGCTAGTGTCTAGTACATGGTATAGCCACTCTACACAGGTATGCAATCACGGAACAATGTAGGCTCCTCGCTCTATGGCCCCGTTCACGGCCTTGAGCGATGCGACTAACGACGCAACTTGCGGCAAGCGACACGCGCGTCTCCTGTTCCCGTCTGTCGCTCCGCAAGTCGTGTCGCAGTGACTCGTGACATGCTCTAAACAACATTTTTCATTTTTTTTCTCCGCAGTCATTGTCGCAAGACGCCTGTCGCTTTAGCGTGTAGCTCATGGCCACGGGGTAAAGCTATGGTTAAGAAGAGCGTTTCCGTCATATTTATAACGGACGTTATAAAAATGTGTCATTTTTACCAGTATTTGACATTTAGGTGTCAAAAAAGTCCTGTATTTGGACATTACGGCCCCCAGTGGCGGTCACTGCTCTTCTAGGAAACCGTTAAAGCGAAGAAATGAGTTAGCGAGCAGCGAGTGTGTAGTTCGGATAGGTTGAGCGAGTGCGCGACGAGTAGAATGACTGCCTACATAATCACTTCCTGATATCTTTATGTTCCTAGCGAGAGTCTCTCAGCGAAGGCGCTGCGCGAGTTATTTCTTTGATAGCTCTTGATGCTGCGACAAACTAGTGGAGGAAGAGTTCTAACCGGTAATATGAATAGTTAGCGAGGACCTAAATCTATTGTATGTTTCTTGAGTGATGGAATAGTCGGTAGCTAGTCGCCTCCTTGTCGGCGGCGGTACAGGTGCCCAAGGCCCCGAAACTTGTAGCTAACGGGTTAATTGTGACGTCAGCTCCTCTCGCCTCTCTGCTTATAATTAATCACAGGCCGACGGTAGACAAGCTCCGTATAACGTTGTTATCGTTCTGGCACACGCCCCAACTTGACTTGTTTCACACTAAGTTTCACTGAGAAATGGTGCGATATGCTTTTTAAATCATATTAAGTAGTTTGTGTTGTAAATTGGGAAGGAAAATAGTGTCTGAATCTATCGGCATCATAGATTTGTGCCTAATGGCAATAGACCTTATACATACATACATACATGGGTTAGAGCCGATTTTTCAATCGTCACAGAACTTTTATCTGAAGAATATATATTTAGAATATTATAGGTTTGACATATTTTCTACACGAAAGCTTTTATTAGCATTTAAAGCCACGATTTTTATTCATAAGATAGGAAGAAAAGAGAGAAGTTACCTGAAGATTGAAAAATCAGCCCTGAGATTGTGAAGTGAAGGAAAATAAAAAAAAGACTTTCCAATGGCCGCTCATCATCTGCCTAGCGTTTTCCCAACAATGTTGGGGTCAGCTTCCAGTCTTAACCGGGAGCAGCTGAATACCAGAATTTTACATGGAGCGACTGCCTATCTGACCTCCAAAACCCAGTTACTGGGTAATACAAAACCCCTTGGGAAGACTGGGTGTCAGACTTTCGGGCTTCTGACGACCCGTAATGACTGTCAAAGATCTACGAATGACAGCCGGGACGAACCGCTTATCGCAATTCCAATGGCCGCTATAACGGCTTAAGGAAAACTGGCCTTCATCTTCACGTTTGACTCTCGGATTGGTGATCACAGTTTGCACTTACAAGATGTAGTATAGACAAGGGAAAGATTGCTGCCTGCTTGATATAATGCCAAACAGTTTTATTAAGGGTCCGGCAGCTGCACTCTTGGCAGTCAGCCTTGCTGGCTACCTGACTAATAATGTTTTTATTTTAACAACGGCATGACTCACTGATTCTCATAAAAGTAGTTCGTGGCGATACGTGAGATTGCAGCTTTACCAAATCAAACATGCCTACTGAAAATGAATATGAATTTAATACGTAGAATTGAATTTCCATCGACTGAAGCTCATTTTCAATTCAATTTTCCCAGTCTGAGTTCATTTTCGCTGCGGGTCGGCCGGAAAAAGTAAAATATAATATTGAATTATATTTTTGTTAAAACATTTACATTTTATCTACCTGCGTGTCAACTTAATCCAAGGTAACGTTGTCTGAATACCAATTAGTACGTGGGCTTCATAAATAAGTGTCCCGCGTTGGATAATTTTGGTACAGAATAATAAAAGGTACCTAAAATCATTATAATAATAAATAATCTGCGCTGATTTAATAGACTTGCGAGACCAATAATGTTGCTTACGATAACTATGTGGGTAATTGGAATCTGTAAGCAGTTCGATTTTAGTCTGGCAAAGTAAATAGTGGATTTTATATTGGGTACGACAAATGAAAGAATCATTTTGAGTTAATAAACGAAAATATAGGTATGACCATTCAGACATAAAAATAAATAAAGAGTGTACAAATCCCAAGTGTTCTCTCTCTGTGTGTGTGTGTATTCTGATCTCTTTGCTGTTTTTACAAAAACATTATTATTTTAGATTGTATTCAAACTTTAGTCTATCTACCTATACTAATAATAAAGCTGAAGAGTTTGTTTCTTTGTTTGAACGCGCTGATCTCTGGAACTACAAGTCAGATCTGAACAATTCTTTTTGTTTTTGATAGCCCAACTCTTGAGGAAGGTTACACGCTATGAGCCTTAGGGGCCGAGCAAAAAGAAAATAGTCAGACATAACGCTAAACGAAAACGAAGTAAGAGCGCGGGTAGGAGGCAACGCGGTGGGTCGGCGACTGAAACTTCACGCGGACGAAGACGCGGACAGAAGCTAGTTTAATAATAAATGTTATGTAGTAGGTACTAGGTACAGAACGACATTTACGAAAAAAAAGGTATTTCGGAAAAAAAAATGGTTGAGCTCAAGGGAAGTGTCCCAAGTTGATCGCGAATGAATTTAACATGAGCTCAAGAGAAAATCTGAAATTAAATTACATAAATATGTAAAAATTGTGGACCTTAAATAGATATTCAGACATTTTAAACCGACTTCGAAAAGAGAAGAACGGATAGAGAGCGATAAAGAAGTATAGTTGGTATGTTTGTGAAATCTTTGGGATATAAGTAAATAGTAATACTGGTTTAGTTTACATAGTGTAAATATTGAGTAGTGTTGGCCCAGTAACAGTCGAGACTTTCAAATTGTAGGTCGTTTGAAAGGAAAGGCGCTTTCCTTTGTGTAAGTTATTTCATCACCCTCAGAACGGCAAAGGAAAACATCGTGAGGAAACCGGCATGTCCTAGAACCAAAAATTCGAAGACATGTGAAATCTACCAACCCGCACTGGGCTCGCGTGGTGGATTACGGCCCATTCCCACGCACCGAGAGGCCTGTGTCCCAGCAGTGGGAACATTATTATTTTAAGGGTTTTTCAAATATCGTCTCTTACCGGAGTAGAACAGGGTAATAAAGTTTAAGGGGTGGATTTTACTGCTTGCTTCCATTAACTCGAAAATGGCTATAAATGATCTTTAAGTCATACAATGGGAACGTACCAAACGCTTTTTTAAAAACAAAACCTGTCGTGGTAAAACGGGACGACAAGGTTTATTTAAAAAATCTTATTCATTTTTTTAAATTACAAAACAACTTTAAAATTAACCCGAATTAAATAAATCTATATATATATAATTCAAAGTCCTGACTGACTGACTGACTGACTGACTGACTGACTGAGACATCAACGCACAGCCTAAACCGCTGGTCCTAGATACATGAAA
Source organism: Apamea crenata (assembly GCA_949629185.1). NCBI lineage: Eukaryota > Metazoa > Arthropoda > Insecta > Lepidoptera > Noctuidae > Apamea > Apamea crenata. The sequence continues at coordinate 6,856,841 of OX451375.1, forward strand.
TTTGGAGGGTGTATTCTTCGTAAAGAGTAGGTATCCACTTAGAAAGGGTTTTTCGAAATTCCACCCCTAAGAGGGTGAAATGGGGGGATTTTGTTTGTATGAAAAAACTTATTCCTTGAGTTAATAAACTTGAAACTTGGCACGAATACTTATCTAAATAAATTATGAAGTTGGGCATTTTTTGTTTTTATAAACTGCCCCCTAAAAGGGGATTGGGGGGTTTCAAAGTTTGTATGGAAGAATTTCATCGCGCCGTCCGATTTACTCGAAACTCAGTATTTATACCTAAAATGGAAAGGAAAGAATAATGTGTATCAGGGTTTTTCGAAAATCTACCCCTGACGGCCTGAAAAGGGGTAGTCAAATTTACAGGGGATGATTACAGCGTAGCTTGATTAACTCGAAAATTGGTATAAATAATCTTTGAGTCAAGTTATGAACACATCCCAAATGATTTTTCAAAATTCCACCCCTGTGGGGGTGAAAAGCGGGGATACAGTTTATATGAAAAATCTTATTCGTTAGGTTAATTATCTTGAAAATTGGCATGGATATTCGCCTAAGTATGCAATAAAGTTTATCATTATTTGTTTTTCAAAACTACCCCTCAAAGGGGATATAGGGGAAGGTGTGTGTTAAGACCAAAAATAAAGAATAACATGTATCAGGATTTTTCGAAAATCTACCCCTAACGGGTTGAAAAGGAGGTATAGTTAATTTTGCAGGGGAGGATTATAATAAGTGGCTTGATTAATTAGAAAATTGGTATAAATAATTTTTGAGTCAAGTTATGAATAATTCTCAAACGATTTTTTTAAAATTCCACCCCTTTGGGGGTGACAAGCGGGGATAGTTTATATGAAACATCTTATTAATTTAGTTAATAAAATTGAAACTTGGCAACAATACTTGCCTAAGTAAGTAATAAAGTTTATCATTATAAGTTTTTCAAAACTACCCCTCAAAGGGGGATATAGGGGTGTTGAAGTTTGTGTGGAAGAAATTGAATGCGCGGTCCGATTAACTCGAAACTCAGTATTGATACTTTTGACAGTAAATAATTAATAATAAGTATGTAAAGTTGTCGAAAATTGACCCCTGACGTGACGGGGCAAAAAGGGGTAATTCGGTTTTTAGGGGAGGATTTGAACTTGAAAGTGTATGTTACATTTTCACGCCTAAACCACTGAACTTCTGACTTTGCAAAGAGGTAGATGGCATCCTGGGGATGCACATACTTTTTATCCTGGTAGCACATACCTAACTTCCGACATCCACGCGGGCGAAGCCGCGGGCAGAAGCTAGTAAATTATAAAGGTCGTAAACATACATCTTCGATATTTTTAGAGTAAAGTACACGCGGACGAAGTCGCGGGCAAAGTGCTGTACTATATATTATAAATTCTGTCTGTATGTTGCATTTTCACACCTAAACCACTGAACGGATTTCGATAAAATTTGGTAAAGAGATAGATAGCATCCTGGGGAAGGACATACTCTTTATCCTGTTATCACGTTCCCGTGGAATTTTTAATGAAAATATTTCCGAAATCCACGCGGGCGAAGCCGCGGGCAGAAGCTAGTCGCTCATAAAACAACTAATTCAATATCGGCAGATACTGAAATAATTGTTTTGTGATTGAATGATCATTATTATCATCTTAGTTAAAGATAAACCGGCTCACGAATATATTTTGTTGTATCAAGTCAAGAAATATTATTCTCATTCAAGAATAATTACTTCCCGTGACCCAAGGGCTGGGTTTTACTTTGGCCAGAGGATAAGTATTGCCATACAACGTGGCAAAGCCACCAGTGTCTTGGATACATTACTAGTCGACAGCGATGCGGAATATTTGGACGCCATATTTTAGATTTTTAATAGTTTTAGTTAGGTCAGGATAATAATTGTTGTTTTAAAAGTTTGTTAGTTTATTTAGTATTAGAAGTTTGTGCATTAAAATGATTAACAATATTATTATTAAATTTATTATTAAAAGCGTGTGATGTCCCACTGCAGGGCAAAGGTCTCCCTGATTTCCTTCCACTTCTCTCTGTTTAAAGCTTCTGAGGACCAGTTCTTGTTGAAGGATTTCAGCTCATCCCGCCATCTCCGTCCGGGCCTACCGCGATGTCGCTTGCCATTAAGAGGGACCCATTGGGTCGTAAGTTTGGCCTATTGGTCGTCTGACATGCGGCAGATGTGTCCAGCCCAATTCCATTTTAGCGTGACAGCTTTCCAAGTGACATCAGTTATCTTTGTGATGGAACGGATGGTCGTATTCCTTACTCAGTCTGTTAGTTTGATACCCAGAATACTCCGTTCCATAGTCCTCTGGCAAACGTCAAGGGTGGACCTCTGCTGATTTGTCAAAGACCATGTTCGTCCACCATATGTGAAGATGGGAAGTATGCACATGTCAATGAGTCGTCTCTTTAAAATAATCATAACAATAATTTATTTCGCTCTCAAAGTACAACAAAAACCTAATCTATGAAGTTCAATTTGTTGAAGTGTTCGGTGGTTGTATATAGCAGCACATAATTTGATGATCCAACAATTCCCAAAACTAACTTAACCTTGTATTTAGGGAGTTAGTGGTATGAAAGAATAATTTATCAACGTAATCCCGAGCAATTTTTGCCATATTAAGCTCCGTGATCTCCGAGCAATTCGTTTGAAGTCGGGCCTGTTTGAGAAATATTTTAATTTTGCGTTCCTTTGGAAGCCCGGATCATATTTGGCGATGATGATGGTTTCGTGGATCGCAAAGGAGGAAGCGCCGATCGCGAACGAACAAGAACCGCTGCGGCAAAGCTCCTACGGAGCCCGAAGTACATCTTAAATGTGATGAATGTACATCTCCCGCCTACACTACACCACTAAGGCGAAGGACGTCGTGGAGAACGTGCGCCAGAAGACGAGGTACACGCCGAGGGTGCAGTTACTGGAGTCGCACCGCAACGTCAACTTCAAGGCGTTCGTGGTGCGTGTACCGAATTGCTATCTGCCCGTCGTCATGGAAGAAGACTTCTGGCCGCAGGACGTCGTGTTCCGGTGCTTCCGCGGACAAGTACCACAGAAAAGCACAAGAACAAGCTAGTGAAGTCAAGTTTTATAGTAAAAATATGTATGTTTAGGTTCCTATGGGCCTGCGTCACCTGAAATAAATAAATGAATATTAATGAGATTACAAAAATTAAATGTGTAACCTTTTACGCGTCAGCGTAGTATAATTAATTGTATTAGAATTTATGGAGTAAAGTTATCAAACAAGTTAGCACTTGTTTGATAACTTTATGCTTGAGGGCTCTGGGGCTATAGGCAGAACATGCTGGGTATATTTTCGTAGAAGTCAGTTCAGGTTGGAATCCGGAACTATGAGAAAAAGCAAAGTGATCACACGAGTCTTCTTCTCTTTAGCGTGTCACTCAATCACACAGTGGCAGGGACATTGACGCGCAACCTGTAACCATGAATTCAGCACATGATTCTAGACCACATAGGAATTTCTACGGTTCGTAGAAAATTATCGTCAGTTTTCGTCGTTTTTTCAATCATGTGCTGAATATGTAGTTACTGTCTGCGGGTCAATGTCTCTGCCATCCTGTATTGTCAAATTCACACAGCATTTTTTTGGTATCGTGTTAAGTATATTGAACGAGTGGTTGACCTCCCCTAATGACGTTTATTTTGTACAGTGAGCTAGGTACGGTATCTACCCACTAAAAGTAATTGCCTCCATCAATTAACCGTATTTATTATATCGAGAATATTGCGCGAATTTGATCGCCATTGCCTGAGGTATGGCGCTAATAGGGGTGTCGGACTGAAATAATCCTATTAATAACATAACATCACGCCTGTATTTCCTGAAGGGTTAAGCAGAGGTGTAACTACAGTACATACACATTTATGTTTAAATCCCATGTAATAGAGAGCGACCTTATTGCTATGAGGCCTGGGTCCCAGCAGTAGGTTGATTATGGTGCTGCTGTAATGTGAACGTAGCTCAAGACAAAGGTACACAATGGTGAAAAGGAAAGACAAAGAAGGATGAAAATAAGTTTGGCCCGAAACAATTATAATGCGATGACCCAGAACCCGAAAGACTACACTACTGTACACACTACACACTGACACTACTGTAAATACAGAAAACAACAAAACCAGGCCTTTATTTTTTAAATGGTAACCCTACCCGCAATTAATTATATTGTATCGTTTTTACGGTGTAATTTCGAATCTCGATTATGGAATATCGAATATTCTCTGCCCCTTAGTGAACAGTATTGCAGGAATTAATTTAATTCGATGCTTCTCGATCGTGGAATCCGATAAGGCTTTTCCTTTTTATAAAGTAAAAATAAAATGGAGGCTGATTACTTCGATGTTATGTATTGATTTCTTGAATATTCATTAGGCTCTCAAGGCTTAAGCTCTCAGTGAGCCTATTGTAACGTTTGGGTTTTATTTTTTGGAAGATACCTATACCCTGTCAATTAGGTAAACCGTTTTTTTGCGAGATGGAATTAGTGATTGCAGCAACACACAATACATTGTTTGATACACGTACAGTATTATAATGTCTGTAAGAAGCCATAAATAAGATAATTCCATAAGATAAGGCAGTTTATATACAGTATGTTAACTAACAGAGGGCGTTCCCGTTAACCCGCAATAGCATCCATACATGCTAAAAAAAATATTACCATTCGAAAAGAAAATGTTTTTTTTTTTTAATATTAAAATATTCACAAAATTTATTGTCAATTAATTTTTTTTTTTATTTCGGATTATTTTATGCTTATTTTTCTATGCTGATATTTTTATTTTAATCTATTAATGATATAGATTAGCGAGTTTAAGGGAACGCCCTCTGTTATTTAACATACTATATTACACATATATTTATTTTATTACGCATTTAAAGTTACCTTTTACGTAATCTGGAATAAGTACGTTTTAAGACAGCTGTCAACAAACGGTTGACCTAATGGACAGGGTATACGGTAGTTATCAGTCTTACCAAGGTGTATCGTGTTACCCATTAACTGGGTTGTACCAGTAACTGGCATGCTCCACCTCTTATCCTGCCCTCTGTGTCCTAAAACATGCAGTTAAAGTGACATCTGCGCAGCCACAGACTACGCCGTGGAAGTGGCGAAGTTATGGGCAACAAGATTAATTTTATTCTTACCTTGCTTCATTTTGGCGTGTCGATGGCAATAATGACATGAAAATAACCTGGCAAAAATAACACGAAAATAACCTGACAAAAATAACACGAAAATAAGCTGACAAAAATAATGCTAAAATAACCTGGCAAAAATAACACGAAAATAGCCTGGCAAAAATAACACGAAAATAAGCTGGCAAAAATAATGCTTAAATAACCTGGCAAAAATAACACGAAAATAGCCTGGCAAAAATAACACGAAAATAAGCTGGCAAAAATAATGCTAAAATAACCTGGCAAAAATAACACGAAAATAGCCTGGCAAATTATTATTATTATTATTATTTATTAATCAAGCAACAAGAGACTCATACTAATTATTAGGCACACAATTTCAATAACAATACAAACATACAAGACAATAAAATAAAAAATAAAATAAAATAAAATAAAATAAAATAAAATAAAATAAAATAAAATAAAATAAAATAAAATAAAATAAAATAAAATAAAATAAAATAAAATAAAATAAAATAAAATAAAATAAAATAAAATAAAATAAAATAAAATAAAATAAAATAAAATAAAATAAAATAAAATAAAATAAAATAAAATAAAATAAAATAAAATAAAATAAAATAAAATAAAATAAAATAAAATAAAATAAAATAAAATAAAATAAAATAAAATAAAATAAAATAAAATAAAATAAAATAAAATAAAATAAAATAAAATAAAATAAAATAAAATAAAATAAAATAAAATAAAATAAAATAAAATAAAATAAAATAAAATAAAATAAAATAAAATAAAATAAAATAAAATAAAATAAAATAAAATAAAATAAAATAAAATAAAATAAAATAAAATAAAATAAAATAAAATAAAATGAAATGAAATGAAATGAAATAAAATAAAATAAAATAAAATAAAATAAAATAAAATAAAATAAAATAAAATAAAATAAAATAAAATAAAATAAAATAAAATAAAATAAAATAAAATAAAATAAAATAAAATAAAATAAAATAAAATAAAATAAAATAAAATAAAATAAAATAAAATAAAATAAAATAAAATAAAATAAAATAAAATAAAATAAAATAAAATAAAATAAAATAAAATAAAATAAAATAAAATAAAATAGAATAAAATAGAATAAAATAAAATAAAATAAAATAAAATAAATTAAACTTATTCATTACATTATTAGTCACAAAAATAAAAATATAAAAAACAAAAATAACTTAATAATTACAACCTTCTAGTCGGCATTGGAACAGCAACATGCCTGCCACAGCAATGCCGGACATAAGGGCAATGCAGCCTGTTCGCGATCATTGCCAGGATAGGATTTGGGCTGGCCCGCACCCGGCGCACCAGGGACGCACACCGCTTACGCATAGAAGCGTGGAAACAATCAGTGCGCGCCATCGCGAACATCCCTGATGCGCTACAGAAACGGGGCAGCCCCAACACCGCCCGGAACGCGTTGTTGAACTGGACACGGAGGGCACTGTATGCCCTCACACTATAGTCAGCCCACAGGCTATACGTGTATAGGGATGTGCAGTACGCTCTAAAAAGCGTGACCTTCACACCCGTAGTACAACGCGAAAACCTGCGAGCTATCATGTTCGCTCGCACCGACAGTGCCCTCCGCTCCCGATCCATATCAGCATGGTCTTTAAGGTCCTCGGTGAGTAGATGCCCTAGATATTTAAATTGGTCCACTCGGCCTATTGGAACACCATCTAGACATAAACTCGGAATGTTCATAGGGCTCGACACACCGATGGCCTGAAAAACCATGTGTTGGCTTTTCTTCCCATTATACTTCAAACCATGTCCATGCGCGTATGCGCAAAAATAACACGAAAATAAGCTGGCAAAAATAATGCTTAAATAACCTGGCAAAAATAACACGAAAATAACCTGGCAAAAATAATGCTAAAATAACCTGGCAAAAATAACACGAAAATAGCCTGGCAAAAATAACACGAAAATAAGCTGGCAAGTTAATGCTAAAATAACCTGGCAAAAATAACACGAAAATAACCTGGCAAAAATAATGCTAAAATAACCTGGCAAAAATAACCTGACAAAAATAACGTCATGAATATAAATCTTGCTTAGAACCAAAACAGTTGACTTTACTTTTCTAGCATCTTTTAAAATCTGCTAGATGTTGAATAACTACAGAACTTTTCCTTATTTATAGCAAAACATTCGACTATCGAAGGCTCTATCCCTCAATCTCCAGATTTAGACGGGGACAGATAGTCTAATTTTATTAAGATACTAGCTTTTGCCCGCGGCTTAGCCCGCATGCAGGTGGGAAATTATTCCACGGAAACGTATTACCGGGATAAAAGTATTACACAAATATTTTATTATAACCTATATTAACACCTAAGTAGCGGGATCGTCCGAAAGGGTTACCGCTTAGTAAGAGTCTGACACTCCCTTCCGCTCCACCCAGAGCGGGAGGAGTCATTTGATGATTTCCCATCCGCAAAAAAAAAACGGGTGAAAATATAGGTTATAATACAATATTTGTAAACATAGGTGAAGTGAGCGTGGAGTGAGCTGTCATTCCAACTAATTCTAGGGATTGACACTATTAACAGACTCTAAGCTCACTTCACCTAACTTTTCACGGTGAGATTTTTACAGAATCGATCGGCTGCTCAGAAAGTCGGGTCATATTTCAATCATGATTCGAAAGACACGCAGCGCCATCTAGCGTCCTAAAGCAATTGTGACCGTCGAAAGTTATTGTTCTTTTCCTCGCGAACACTTTTTTTTTTTAGATGAAATGTGTGTGTATATCCTTTTCTATACCCTTGACAACGTATATTCAAAATTACATTGATGATCAGTTCAGTGGATTAGTCGTGAAAAGCTAACAAACAAACTTACTTTCGCATTTATAATATTAGTAAGAATATATCGCGAAGAAAATGTAAAAGATATTCCAACTTGGGAGCTGCAAGATGGAAGCCTTGGATCTCGGTATAGTGACGCGGAAAATTGCAGAGCGGTCGGAATATCACACTTGTAGGATTACTTACGTTGCAAACTTGAGGGTTTCGGCGAAAAAGTTTATCGTATGGATTCAAAACATGTTGTTGAAAAGTTCAAAAACATGTTTTGTATTTGAAATTTTGTCAGTGGTTGTATTTGAAATGTAGCTTATATGAGCGCTGTTCAAAGATAAATGTGACGATACAGTATTTTAAAATCTATACAAATAATAAATAAAATTGAAGTGTCTGTGTGTAATGTCAAAATAACAGCTTTTAACTAAAAGCATATTATTATGAAAGTATTTCAGGCAATCTGCCTAGCCTTTTCCCAGCTATGTTGGGGGCAGCTTCCAGTCTCACCGGATGCTAAATACCAGTATTTTACATGAAGCGACTGCCTATCTGACCTCCACAGCCACACAAACAGACAGCCGCAGTCAAAGATCTACGCATGACAGCCGGGACCAACGGCTTAGCGTGCTTTCCGATGCACTTGTTAAGTAAAGACGGTCACCCATCCACGGACAAGCCTCTCCAGAATGAAAGCAGAATGCTTACAATAGAATATGTAGGTGAAATGTGAAAACTACGGACAAATAAAAGCAGAATAATTAACATGCCATTATACATTCCTTCTTTTCATGAATGAAGCGTACTTCATTAAAATTCGATCATTACGTACTTTGTACTTTGCGAGCCGCCAGATCATACAAGTTAAAACCATATTTTATTGCACAGATATATTAAGCGAGAAGGTTTTTTTTGATGTTTTTATTCCAGATTTGGTAAAATTAATAAAATCAAAATCTGTTATTTTAAACCTTTTTTACCTATTAAGTTTTAAACTATTCTAGTTGGGTGACCATCTTTACATATCAAGACCCCTCCGTGTCTCGGAAAGCACGTAAAGCTATTGGTCCCGGCTGTCATTCGTAGATCTTTGACAGTTGTTACGGGTCGTCAGAAGCCCGAAAGTCTGGCAACCAGTCTTTCCAAGGGATATCGTATTACCCAGTTACTGGATTGTGGAGGTCAGAGAGGCAGTCGCTCCATGTAAAATACTGGTATTCAGCTGCATCCGGCTAGACTGGAGCTAGGCAGATGATATGATACTATTCTAGTTGATATGCTCTAGTGATGTAAACTTGACAATATTGTCGTATGTAGCCTAAGTTCTGTCAAAAATAACACGGAAATACCTACCTGTGGAAGATTAGAGGCCCTGAAATAGTAAAAGTGATGTCTTGGCAGCGAAAAAAGGTGACGAAGTTTGGAATTCTTAAAACTACATCACTGAGCTGAACTTCCAATACGTATTACTTTACCACTTCTAAAATTAAAAACAATTTCTTGCTACCGAAATCGAAACAAAGTACCCTACTCTTATGCTACAAAATAAAGCACTTTCTATCAATCCGTATTCTTCTAACAAAAGTACATATCATTTACTGCAAGCTTACATAGTATAGTGTACTCTGACGTCACACGTGGACGGCTTTGAGCCGGGAGAGGGGAAACCGGCGCCCATAGCCACATGCGGTCCCTCCATGACATCCGGTAAAAGCTGCGCCTTTGACGATAGTTATTCTGAAAGTATTCGATAAGACACTGGTGAATAACGTGGATTTTATGGAGGAAATAAGGGCAGCTAAGAGGGGTGTCAGTAGAGAAGGGAAGGAAGTAAAAGTTAGTAAAAGGATGATAAAATATACGACTGTTAGAAGAAGAATAAAGAAGTTGGAGGGAACGAGGGGCATGCTCAAGACAGCTGCATCAAGAGTGGGGATAGTTAGCAGCAACTGCAAACGTAGACTAGTTCTTTCTTAAAACATTCTTATCGACTCTTTCAGTTTCCTTACTGACATCTCACTTGGCTACTGATTTCTCCGAATCAATATTATTTCCCATCGAATAACTATAAGTCCGCGCGGAACTAGTTGGCCGCGCCTTAGGTATGTGAGCGGTGGGACGGAGGGGCCCCGCGCACTACGTACGTGCGTTGCAACCCGCCGCCTCACCCCCGCTGTCCCTCCCGTCCCACCGCTCACGTACCTAAGGCGCGGCCAACTAGTTCCGCGCGGACTTATAGTTATTCGATGGGAAATAATATTGATTCGGAGAAATCAGTAGCCAAGTGAGATGTCAGTAAGGAAACTGAAAGAGTCGATAAGAATGTTTTAAAAATGTGTGCACAAATTCGAAGACACTAGTAATTATTAATTACCGTGGGTTAAGGTAATCTACCACGCGGGCCCAGTGCAGGTTGATACAGCCCACAGCCCACTCCCTCTTACTGAGAGGAGGCCTGTGTCCCAGCAGTGGGAAAATTATAGGCTGATTATGTATGAATGTATATAATCATATATATAGTGTATATGTATAGTGTGTGTATATATAGTTTCAAAATCTCACCTGTTATTTTATGTTGATGACAGAATAGACCTCCAAACCACGTCAGCAATTTTTTCGTTACTTTAGCTGCGTGCTACCCGTGAGAAATCTTTTCAGTTTAGAGATTTATTTTTCAGCATTTGATATTTTTGCTTGTTTTGAATATAAATCTGTTTATTTTTTAAAGTACATTTTTATTTATACTTGTAAATCATTTGTCTTTTTGTTGTTTATTTTTGAAAAATTAAACTTAACTTCAAAATATATTTTTAAAAGGAAAAGGCATTTATACAAATCATCGTATATTTAAGGAAACAACTGCCTAGCCTTTTTCCAACTAATGGATGTAGCTGAATATCTGGTTCACAACCCAGTTACTGGTACGATATCCTTTGGTAAGACTGGTGGTCTGGCTGCTGACGACCCGTAACGACTGTCAAAGATCCAAGAATGACAGCCGGGACCAACGGCTTAACGTGCTTTCCGAGGCACGGAGGGGTTTCCGTGTGTAAAGATGGTCACCCATCCACGTAACCGTGGCAAGCGTAGCTTAACCTGATCGATCGACCCGTGCGGCTGTTATTACTTAGCCACGAGTCCCTCTATGCACGATATGCTTTAAAAAACATTTAACGCTACTATTTTATCGAGAAGTAAAAAGGCAGTCTCGTACCCTCACCCCTAACGTTACCAATTGTGCTCGCTCTAACACCCTTTGTGTATTTGACGATCGGCGAACGGTAAAGGATAACATTTTTTTAGGTTTCCCTTTGTCGAGCTCACGGCACTTACAGAGAGATTTTCCTAGTGCCTATAAATATCGGGTCTTGGCTTTATACCTTCAGAAATGTTCAGGTTTTGGCTCTTCATTTATTTTGTTTGATGTTGACATCTTTTGTCTTTTATTTTCTTTCTTTGGCGGCAAATAATTATACAGGGGTGAACATTTAAATTTATTGTTTTAAGTTTTTGAAATATTATAATTTGAGATTTTCATTAATGTAATAGTATACAGAAAAATCTGTGGTTGGTTCTTTTTGAATTAAAATGTCGTAAGGAAATTGAAATATTTTTTTTTTTTTTCTGTAATAGGTTAACGGAATCACTTTTATAAGTACGTACAGACGCCAGCAGGTCAAGCTACCCGAAACTGTCAAATTTTCTCAACCAACCTTGAACCTTAATGCTTTAACGATAAAGTTGAAAATCTGTTAAAGAAATTTGACAGATTGTAGAAGCTTGATGTGCTGGCGTCTGTACATATAGCCTTGCTAGTCTGACTTAATAGTCTGATAAGCGAGCGTAGCACTGCTCGTCCCTTCTTTGTATATGCCGGGATATTCGCCCTGCAGTGAGAAATTACAAACTGGTGTATTAATAACGTGGAAGTTTTTTTTTTTTAAACGTTGCCCCACTCTAGGAATTACTCCTGTATCGTGGGTGCGTTCACAAACATTTAAAGTCACATACACAAACAGCCAGACCCGGAGCAATTACCTGTAGGCAATACAAATATTTGTTCCGTGCAGGAATTGAGCCCGCGACACTCAGCGCAGCAGTTGATCTCTCAGCCACTGCGTCAACCGTGTCGTCAAAGTTAAGAACATAATATTATGTTTATTATACAGGGTTACTTGTAATTTGACGAATTCCTTCCAGGGGCTGATAGTGTGACCCATTTGCAACAATTAAGCACCCTATAAAGCCTAGGCGAAACGTCATGGAATTCGAGAATATCCAATTTAAATGTATTTAAAAATACACTCAAAATCCGTCTCTAAATATCACTTTTCTCTAAACTCTCAAATCAAATAGACTTCGTTGGCATTCCACTGTGTAGTACTTTGTTACACCTTTCGATGCAACAAAATTTTCTAAAACACCAAACAGTTAAAAGTTATATAAAGGCGTTTATTTACCATTTTCAAAAATGATCTACGTACATGAACTTTGACACTTTATCTCAAAAGGAAAATGCTCATGAATGTTTGGAATCCCGTACCATGCTGCATCAAATTCAAACTTTGTTTTTTATAGATTAAAACTAGCTGACCCGGCAAACGTTGTTTTGCCATATATAAATTATTTCTAGCTGCCCGGCGCTACTTCGTTCGCGGGGTGTCCTACCCCCTACCCTACTCCTACCCTACTCCTACCCTACTCCTACCCTACTCCTACACTACTCCTACCCTACTCCTACCCTACTCCTACCCTACTCCTACCCTACTCCTACCCTACTCCTACCCTACTCCTACCCTACTCCTACACTACTCCTACCCTACTCCTACCCTACTCCTACACTACTCCTACCCTACTCCTACACTACTCCTACACTACTCCTACCCTACTCCTACCCTACTCCTACACTACTCCTACCCTAGGGTGGACATCCCTTATCACTTAAGGGTTTGAAAAAAAAAAAAAAAAAATAGATAGTAGCCGATTCTCAGACTTACTGAATATGCACAAAAAATTTCATCAAAATCGGTCAAGCCGTTTCGGAGGAGTATGCAGACTAACATTGTGACACGAGAATTTTATACAGCGTGTCACGGAAAGGGTATATACATAGCAAAAGCACGGCATCCTTGGATGATATCAAACGATATTGGAAGGGGTTTTTAATCCTATGTCTACATGTTCGGAAGTTATGAGATTTTTTAAATCATTGATACCAGAAACCGAACTATTCAAATTGAAATAAGCACATCACTAGCACTAAGTCAGCTGATCGGTGTCAGCGAACTGTTTGTAAGTAAAAATAAACCTCTTACTCCTGGTAATTCTGAATAAAAGGTTCCGCATGTTTATTTTTTGTTTACAAAATATTATTACTGACTTTTCCTAAACTTTGATTATGTTTGTGAACTAGCTACAATACAATTAATTGGTCTTGGTATCATTTAACGAAATAATATTTAGATACCTGCTTGCATTGTCACGTATCATTTACACACTTGTTGGTTTTTTACTTAGTTGCCCTTTTGTAGAAGATTACTTTGCAGATTATTATTATCTACCTAGTAATCTTTCACCCACCTTACCATCGTACCTACAACATAGTAAATACCTAATTCAAAAACAATATTCCTGTAAATATCCTGGGCTATGTCATTCGAAATGAGAACTTCTATCAAACCGTCAAATGTTGCAATCTTCGCTTAGTGCTAACATAAACAATGCGGACAAGTTAAAAAGTGTCGGCATAATAATTATGTACGGTATGTAATTGATCTTATTTGAAATAAATAAACCTACCGATTCGCTGTTTATGATTGTCACTTGTCAGCACAATACTTTGGGCAAATATGAACTTCAAAGATTGTGAGCCCATAACATAATAATTTTTACACATACGATCCAGGAGTGGTTTCGTAAAATCGTCAGCTCGTACCATTGAATTGATCATAAAAAAATCGAATCCTTACGTGCATTCACGAATTAATATTTTGCCATTAGAACTTAGAATAGAAAAAGGATTTAGTTAACAATTTATGTCCAAGTGAACCCAAAACATCATTTCAATTCACCTCTTCGGAACTTATTCTTCTCCTAGTACAAATAAAATCACAGTTCACATATCGGGTTCCGTTCATAATTTTATTTTTAAAATAAGGTTATTTTTTTAAAATAATTATGACGAAAACTATTATTAACAAGTTAATAGTTTTTTTTTATTACAAAATAATAGCACGCACGCATAATTTTTTTCTGTAGGACTAACCGAAGAATTATCGGAAGTTCACGGTCTATCGGTGCTGTTTGAGTGGTACATGGGTTTTATTGGTTTGAGCTTTGAGCACGTTTAGTCTAATAATTCAAATAAAGTCAATAAAAAATGTCGCAAAACTGCATCTAACTGTGGAAAGAAATTAATAAAGTACTAGGAGGGCATGAGTAACAGGAATTGTTATTGCCGAATTGAAAATCGTTTGCTCACAGAACCCTGATTACGTTTACACACACAATGAAGTATCATAATGTGTGTAAACCTACTGGGTTAGGGACTCAGGGTCATAGGGAGAGTGAACCAATTGCCGTCCGTGTAGTTTCAATTAACAAGTCCTGGACCCTGGTAAATACAACTTCTATCGAGATAACGCGGTCGCGTAATATGATCTTTAATGTATTGAAATGAATGATTTTCCGGAGTTGCGGGAATTTCCGGGGTTGCGGGAATGTTCTAACGAGATAACGCGGCCCCGGAATGCAAGGGCAACTGAAGGAACAGGGTGGTTTTTAGTCAGTAAGAGTCTAACACTTCCTTCCTCCCCACCCAGGGCGGGAGCTGAGTCATTGATGATTTTCCCATCCCAAAAAAAAATAATGATTTTTCAATTATGAATTTGAATTACGTAATTAGTTTGCTCTAGTGTATTAGATTTACGGAGTTTAGTTGAAATTATTAATAGGATGTAAAATAATCTTGAATTCTTGAACAACATTTTTTAATAGTAGTGGACAGGACACTAATTGGTACAGCTACCCTGTACCAGGATAGTATCCCAATAGGAGTTTTATTTTGCATTATTGTTGTTTGTTTTGCTCGTCAGTCGTCGTCTGTTCCGTGTTTAGTGCACTCGTTTTTATCTCTGTGATACGCCCATCAGTTCAGTACGACTACACCTAATTGACTTTTTTTTTGTTGTGTTTGCAAAATGTTAAGTAATAGCGAATATTACGAAATGATGATGTGTGTTGGAGCAGAAGATGGTAATTTGCGAGCTGCCTGACAAGTGTACCGTCGCCGTTTTACTGAGGGTAGACCAGATGCTGAGCGTCGGCAGCTGCCTTCGGCATGTTTTAGTCGGATGGTACATCGTCTGTCGTCGTGGATTGGGCGTGGTAGTAGAAGCGTGGCTTGGCCTCCGCGATCCCCAGACCTAACCCCGTTAGACTTCTTTTTGTGGGGGTACATTAAAAATGTAGTGTACGCAGTGCAGTGTGATACAATGGACAAAATGAAAGTGCGGATTGAGGCCGCTTTCCGGACAATAACACCAGACATGCTACGCAATGTTCAGGTGTCCATCAACAAGCGAGCGGCCTTGTGCATACAATACCAAGGTCACCACATCTTTAAAAATGTAAGTCAATTTAAATAAGGCAAAGCTTTAATTAAGATTTTACTGTTTACTCGGTAATAAGTAATAATAAGGGATGAAACTAGTTAACCTACCTAAACTTTGTTTCGATTTTTTACGTAAGTTTTGAATGTCAATTTTTACGTGCAATTTCTGGCTTGATATTAATGAGTAGTAAACTGTAAATCAATAATTACGCATTATTTTTTACATCACGGTAAAGTAGGTATGGTCCGTATGGTTTCATATTGCGCGCGCGCCGCCGCCGAAAAAGCCGCCAAAGGGATTGCGTCCCTTTGACGGCACGTGCGGCGACATGTTTTATTTCGTCAGTTCGCGCCGACAAAGAACAGCGCCTGCAGTAGGCTACTACGATACTAGGCGCGCAGAATTACGGAAGAGATTTATCGTAATATTGGCAACTGAAATTGAAGTCATTGACCTACGTAGTGCGGTGACACGTTTGTTATGATTTGAATTTAAGAAACCTAAGAAACCGAAAATTTGGTATCAATTTTTAGAGTATTTTATTTTGAGTTGAAACCCTTCCAATATCGTTTGATATCATCCAAAGAAGCCGTGCCCTTGGTATGTGTATACCCTTTCCGTGACACGTTGTATATAAGACTAGCTGACCCGGCAAACGTTGTTTTGCCATATAAAATATATATAAATTATTTCTAGCTGCCCGGCGCTACTTCGTTCGCGTGGTGTCCTACCCCCTACCCTACTCCTACCCTACTCCTACCCTACTCCTACCCTACTCCTACCCTACTCCTACCCTACTCCTACACTACTCCTACCCTACTCCTACCCTACTCCTACACTACTCCTACCCTACTCCTACCCTACTCCTACCCTACTCCTACACTACTCCTACCTTACTCCTACCCTACTCCTACCCTAGGGTGGACATCCCTTATCACTTAAGAATTTGAAAAAAAAAAAAAAAAAATAGATAGTAGCCGATTCTCAGACTTACTCAATATGCACACAAAATTTCATAAGAATCGGTCAAGCCGTTTCGGAGGAGTATGCAGACTAACATTGTGACACGAGAATTTTATATATAAGACTAGCTGACCCGGCAAACGTTGTTTTGCCATATATAAATTATTTCTAGCTGCCCGGCGCTACTTCGTTCGCGGGGTGTCCTACCCCCTACCCTACTCCTACCCTACTCCTACCCTACTCCTACCCTACTCCTACACTACTCCTACCCTACTCCTACCCTACTCCTACCCTACTCCTACCCTACTCCTACCCTACTCCTACCCTACTCCTACCCTACTCCTACACTACTCCTACCCTACTCCTACCCTACTCCTACACTACTCCTACACTACTCCTACCCTACTCCTACCCTACTCCTACACTACTCCTACCCTAGGGTGGACATCCCTTATCACTTAAGGGTTTGAAAAAAAAAAAAAAAAATAGATAGTAGCCGATTCTCAGACTTACTGAATATGCACAAAAAATTTCATCAAAATCGGTCAAGCCGTTTCGGAGGAGTATGCAGACTAACATTGTGACACGAGAATTTTATATACAGCGTGTCACGGAAAGGGTATATACATAGCAAAAGCACGGCATCCTTGGATGATATCAAACGATATTGGAAGGGGTTTTTAATCCTATGTCTACATGTTCGGAAGTTATGAGATTTTTTAAATCATTGATACCAGAAACCGAACTATTAAAATTGAAATAAGCACATCACTAGCACTAAGTCAGCTGATCGGTGTCAGCGAACTGTTTGTAAGTAAAAATAAACCTCTTACTCCTGGTAATTCTGAATAAAAGGTTCCGCATGTTTATTTTTTGTTTACAAAATTTTATTACTGACTTTTCCTAAACTTTGATTATGTTTGTGAACTAGCTACAATACAATTAATTGGTCTTGGTATCATTTAACGAAATAATATTTAGATACCTGCTTGCATTGTCACGTATCATTTACACACTTGTTGGTTTTTTACTTAGTTGCCCTTTTGTAGAAGATTACTTTGCAGATTATTATTATCTACCTAGTAATCTTTCACCCACCTTACCATCGTACCTACAACATAGTAAATACCTAATTCAAAAACAATATTCCTGTAAATATCCTGGGCTATGTCATTCGAAATGAGAACTTCTATCAAACCGTCAAATGTTGCAATCTTCGCTTAGTGCTAACATAAACAATGCGGACAAGTTAAAAAGTGTCGGCATAATAATTATGTACGGTATGTAATTGATCTTATTTGAAATAAATAAACCTACCGATTCGCTGTTTATGATTGTCACTTGTCAGCACAATACTTTGGGCAAATATGAACTTCAAAGATTGTGAGCCCATAACATAATAATTTTTACACATGATACGATCCAGGAGTTGTTTCGTAAAATCGTCAGCTCGTACCATTGAATTGATCATAAAAATCGAATCCTTACGTGCATTCACGAATTAATATTTTGCCAGTATAACTTAGAATAGAAAAAGGATTTAGTTAACAATTTATGTCCAAGTGAACCCAAAACATCATTTCAATTCACCTCTTCGGAACTTATTCTTCTCCTAGTACAAATAAAATCACAGTTCGGGTGTATCGGGTTCCGTTCATAATTTTATTTTTAAAATAAGGTTATTTTTTTTAATAATTATGACGAAAACTATTATTAACAAGTTAATAGTTTTTTTTAATTACAAAATAATAGCACGCACGCATAATTTTTTTCTGTAGGACTAACCGAAGAATTATCGGAAGTTCACGGTCTGTCGGTGCTGTTTGAGTGGTACATGGGTTTTATTGGTTTGAGCTTTGAGCACGTTTAGTCTAATAATTCAAATAAAGTCAATAAAAATGTCGCAAAACTGCATCTAACTGTGGAAAGAAATTAATAAAGTACTAGGAGGGCATGAGTAACAGGAATTGTTATTGCCGAATTGAAAATCGTTTGCTCACAGAACCCTGATTACGTTTACACACACAATGAAGTATCATAATGTGTGTAAACCTACTGGGTTAGGGACTCAGGGTCATAGGGAGAGTGAACCAATTGCCGTCCGTGTAGTTTCAATTAACAAGTCCTGGACCCTGGTAAATACAACTTCTATCGAGATAACGCGGCCGCGTAATATGATCTTTAATGGATTGAAATGAATGATTTTCCGGAGTTGCGGGAATTTCCGGGGTTGCGGGAATGTTCTAACGAGATAACGCGGCCCCGGAATGCAAGGGCAACTGAAGGAACAGGGTGGTTTTTAGTCAGTAAGAGTCTAACACTTCCTTTCTCCCCACCCAGGGCGGGAACTGAGTCATTGATGATTTTCCCATCCCAAAAAAAAAAAATGATTTTTCAATTATGAATTTGAATTACGTAATTAGTTTGCTCTAGTGTATTAGATTTACGGAGTTTAGTTGAAATTATAAATAGGATGTAAAATAATCTTGAATTCTTGAACAACATTTTTTAATAGTAGTGGACAGGACACTAATTGGTAACGCTACCCTGTACCAGGATAGTATCCCAATAGGAGTTTTATTTTGCATTATTGTTGTTTGTTTTGCTCGTCAGTCGTCGTCTGTTCCGTGTCTAGTGCACTCGTTTTTATCTCTGTGATACGCGCATCAGTTCAGTACGACTACACGTAATTGACTTTTTTTTGTTGTGTTTGCAAAATGTTAAGTAATAGCGAATATTACGAAATGATGATGTGTGTTGACGCAGAAGATGGTAATTTGCTAGCTGCCTGAGAAGTGTACCGTCGCCGTTTTACTGAGGGTAGACGAGATGCTGAGTGTCGGCAGCTGCCATGTTTTAGTCGGATGGCTTGGCCTCCGCGATCCCCAGACCTAACCCCGTTAGACTTCTTTTTGTGGGGGTACCTACATTAAAAATGTAGTGTACGCAGTGCAGTGTGATACAATGGACAAAATGAAAGTGCGGATTGAGGCCGCTTTCCGGACAATAACACCAGACATGCTACGTGTTCAGGTGTCCATCAACAAGCGAGCGGCCTTGTGCATACAATACCAAGGTCACCACATCTTTAAAAATGTAAGTCAATTTAAATTAGGCAAAGCTTTAATTAAGATTTTACTGTTTACTCGGTAATAAGTTAAGGGATGAAACTAGATAACCTACCTAAACTTTGTTTCGATTTTTTACGTAAGTTTTGAATGTCAGTTTTTACGTGCAATTTCTGGCTTGATATTAACGAGTAGTAAACTGTAAATCAATAATTACGCATTATTTTTTACATCACGGTAAAGTAGGTATGGTCCGTATGGTTTAATATTGCGCGAGCGCCGCCGCCGAAAAAGCCGCCAAAGGGATTGCGTCCCTTTGACGGCACGTGCGGCGACATGTTTTATTTCGTCAGTTCGCGCCGACAAAGAACAGCGCCTGCAGTAGGCTACTACGATACTAGGCGCGCAGAATTACGGAAGAGATTTATCGTAATATTGGCAACTGAAATTGAAGTCATTGACCTACGTAGTGCGGTGACACGTTTGTTATGATTTGAATTTAAGAAACCGAAAATTTGGTATCAATTTTTAGAGTATTTTATTTTGAGTTGAAACCCTTCCAATATCGTTTGATATCATCCAAAGAAGCCGTGCCCTTGGGATGTGTATACCCTTTCCGTGACACGTTGTATAAGAAGATTATCATTTTAAATCCTAAAAAAGTTCTTTTTGTAAACAAAACTCGGAGATTTTCAAAAAAAAGAAAAACAAAATCATTCATTAATTCTGGGATTTTTTCAAAAATACATAAAAATTGTGTTTTTTTCTTGAATTCCATGAATTTTCGCCTAGGCTTTAAAGGGTGCATGGAAATACGTCAAATTACTAGTCACCCTGTATAAGTCCACGAGCATACACACACTTAAAATAAGAAAACATGAACCAATTCCAACTATGTATTACTATCAACCAATCAGCTCAGCCTATTGCAGTCCACTGCTGGACATATGCCTCTCCCAGGCTGCGCCACAACACCCTGTCCTCCGCCTTCCGCATCCAGTCTGTCCCAGCCACCTTCTTAAGATCGTCCGTCCGTCCGTCGGCTTCCAGTCTAACCGGATGCAGCTAGATACCAGTATTTTACATGGAGCGCCTATCTGACCTCCACAACCCAGTTACTGGGTAATACGATGCCCTTGGTAAGACTGGTTGTCAGACTTTCGGGCTTCTGACGAGCCATAAAGACTGTCAAAGATTCAGGAATGACAGCCGGGACCAACGGCTTAATGTGCTATCCGAGGCACGGAGGGGTCTTGGTATGTAAAGATGGTCACCCATCAACGGACCAACTGTGCCAAGCGTAGCTTAACCTGATCGATCGACCCGTGCGGCTGTTATTACTTAGCCACATCCCCCATTTGCCGACCATACCTATATCTACATAAATTTGATTTTGCTGCCTGGCTGTATTGAATCATGCCATCCCGAGCAGGTGTATTACCCCTTATACAAAGGTGTTATGTTTCGTACGAAGCATTTACGTCAGACGACGGTAGAAGATCACGTTTTGTTGAATGTATGCTATATTTGTGTGGTTCTTGTTCCCTTGGTGGGTAGTGGGAAGATGATAATATAGTTTGTTCCTTTTTCGTAGGCATGTGTGTCCTTGTAATTCATCATCACCATCTGCCTCGCCTTTTCCCAACTATGTTACGGTCAGCGTTCAGTCTAACCGGATTCAGCTGAGTACTAGTATTTTATACATGAAACGACTGCCTATCTGACCTCCACAACCCACCTTCTGGGAAATACGGTACCCCTTGGTAAGACTGGTTGTTAGACTTTCAGGCTTCTGACGAAGCGTAACCACTGTCAAAGATCCACGAATGACAGTCGGGACCTGTCCTTGTAATTATTGTATGTGTCAACTAAATGAATGATTGAAGAAGAAAGGGAAGAAAAAAATTTGGGTGAAGCCGCGGGGCGCTGTTAGTTACAATATATTGAAGGGACTTTTAGTGAGGATTTATTACTTTAAATGCAGAAATGTAATTATTTTCGGCCTACAAAATTATTTATACGATACTTAAACACTGCGCTCTTAAAATCAACAACAAATCAAGAAATAAACTCCAATGCCCACTGGAATTTACGATTCCCGTAATAAAAACCTCGCGAGCCATTCGAGGCCAAAAGTGTTTGCCCATAAAACTCCCCTTTTTTCCATCCGCTGGGCATTTCAGGCATCATGGACATCATAAAACGAATCTCCACTAACCGTGTACGGTGTGAACTGTAGTTCACACCGTAAATACGAGATAATAATTTTGTCCGAAAACTCGTGAAGTCGTAAATGTTACTCAAATGAGATCGAGTGCTCACTGTTAGGTCACAAAACCGATGGGTGCAGAAGGTCGGCCCTAAATAACGCACGCACACATAGACACGCGTCTACTTACGTGACTGGTATTAGTTTTTGGGTGACATTAGTCAATCACCCAAAAACTAATATCAGCCACGTAAAGTCACGTAGCATTTGTTAAGTTGTAAGTATAGCTCTATAATGTAAGTATTAATAAGTTATCGTGGTGTACTCCTCAACAAGTTTCACATTGAATTCAACTATTTATTAAGGAAATAGAAGTGAATGTAGAAGTTTTGTTTTTATTCCTGCACGTTTTCTCATAACACATCTGACATTGGCAGAATTGTCGACATCGGAACCATTGCCATAGAAAAAATAGATCGACAGATAGATATTGTTATAAATTAGATTAGATATTATTATAAAATATTGGGTAGTTCAGGCTGTTGTTCTAAGATTTTAGACGGTCATTATATTTGTGAGTGTACGTTGTTACGTGTATTATTTATTCCCGTATCCAGAGTGCTCCACAACCAACGATTTTTTCAGTTCAAGTAGCTACAAGGATCTTTCGGTTTAATGACGTTGTTATAGCACTGTGGGTAAACATTTGTGGGATTGTTTTGTGAAATGTCAATGAAATGTATTGAAAGAACAAGATGGCGGCGAGAGTTCCGATTTTGGGTAGGCGCCAATAGACGCTTGTACAGACGGCAGCACATCAAGCTACCCGAAACTGTCAAATTTTCCCAATCAACCTTGAACCTTAATGCCATCGATAAAGTTGAAAATCTATTAAACAATTTTGACAGATTGTAGTAGCTTGATGTGCTACCTACAGTTATAGTTATGTGTCCAAACGACATCGACAGTCCAAAAGTGACAGTTTTTAACGATTGCTAATGTATAGCCCATTCACATTAATTTTACCTCTGATTCTGCGTTACTGTCAAATCAAAGTGATCTTTGGTCTCGTTACAATAAGCTTGCTGTTGGGTTGCTACTGTCAGAGGTTAAATAACTGTGAAGGAGTCCCTGGAACTGGAAATGAGCCTTTTGAGATCGCCTTACATAGGCATCTATGTTTTCAATCGTTTTATGGACCCGGCCTTCTGTAGTTATATGTTTTGTGGTTAGACGTTATTGCGTTTCTTCTAAGATTTATTTCAGCTTGTTTCGCGTGCGTTTTTATTAGATACATTGTTTGTTTCAACGAGTAATGGTTTCGATTCTACTTGTGTGTTATGAAGAATAATTGCAAAAGGTCAACGATTCTTCAAGGGCATAGTGAAACCGAGATTTTAGTTTGAGTATGCACTCTATTTCTGTTATTCTTAAAGCCTCTTTTATTAATCCATTTAAGCACAAACCGATAATTTTGTGTTTAACTTTCTTTGAGGTTTTGCAACTCGACAGAGTTTCAGCTAGTCATAATATTATGCCAAAGTAGACCTTGCATACAACCAAAGAATAACTAAGTTGAAGTGTATATTTCTGCAAACTTTCCTGAAAGTATTTACACAGAAATGATGTTAAGAAGTCTGAAAGCCAGGGAGGCCTTTGTTTACATAGCCCCATCATATAAAATGTTGAATATATAAAGTTACATTTGAACATTTGTAAGCTAATGTATACAGTTATTGGGGGCTGGGAAACTCTTTAAGCACTTATGCCCAGAATATGAGTATGTAGATCTTAGATAAACTTAAAACGGAAGATACGTTACTTGCTCACAGCGTGAGGTCCTATTGAACCAATTCCAATAGACACAGTTGCACTCAGTCATACGCGTACCATCGTCTAAACAGCGTATGTCGATACAACGCAATCATTTCAGTTTTTGTATATAAATACGCATCAAAAATCGTAGAGCATACCGTGTCTTCCGTTTTTAAGTTTATTTTATGTAGGAACTCTTCGGAAAAAATAACAAATACAAATAAATTCTAAGGTAAACGAGAAAACTTTTGTTTCCATGTGAAAAAAATCATGAAATACTGGCTGACTTAATAGGAAAGGTCATAGAATTCTTTTTCTATTTTCCTGTTTCCATATCTGATTAATTAGTTTGCGTAGACAGTTAAATCATGCCTCTGAGACTAGGAGGGTCCTTGCAAGGATCTTTAATCGTGACTATTACAACAGTTGGTATTGTGGTTGTCACTGATAGGTCGATCGATCAGGTTAAGCTACGCTTGCCGTGGTAGGTCTGTGGATGGGTGACCATCTTTTCATACCGAGGGTTAAGCCGTTGATCCCGGCTGTCATTCGTGGCTCTTTGACAGTCGTTACGGGTAGTCAGAAGTCCGAAAGTCTGATAAAACCAGTCTTACCAAGGGGTAGCGTATTACCCAGTAACTGGTTTGTGGAGGTCAGATATTCTGTCTACTAATAAAATACTGGTATGTGCTGCATCTCAGAGTAAGGAGCTTCACGGACGCTTTTTTCCTCCTCCTCCTCCTCTCCTCTTTGGAGAAACCGAAGGTTTTGTCTGTGCTATTATGGACGAAGATATGATGACGAACAATTACCGGAGATTTATTGTGAAAGACGGCACGGTTTACATATTATGTCGGGCATGCCACCGGCCGGGCCGGGGGAATCAATCAGGCATATTGTTCATAAATATCAGAGTGTAAATTAAGTAGATTTCAGAATGACTAGAACAATTGAAAAAGTTGTAGGAATGTTTAAAATTATAGCGCAAACTGATCTTTATGACATGTGTTTACATGTTTGGAAACTATATCGCGAACGCAGTAAGTATATATAGTTCAATCTAAGTTTTAGTAATAAAGTGTGTTAAGACTTCTTTCCCAACTGCTTAAAGGGCTTAAATGATTAGTGTTGCCAGTATTTCATATTCGGATATAACAGTATTTATTTCTTTACCCAACTATAAGAAGCAGACTGTTTTTGTTAGGGTGGAGGTCAATAACCTCGTTCATGTTCATTGTCCGCTTAACTTTTATAGCCAAAATGACAGAAAGTCCCATCTTTTTTAATTTGCGACCTCGTTATAATTACTTTAATGAGTTCGCACTTAATTATACAAAGCCCATTTGTGGACGAGACACGGAAATTGCATTAAAACTCTGCTAGAAAATTATAAATATGAAAGTTTGGATGTTTGTTCATCAATCATTCTAAATCTATTGGCGAATGAAGTTGGATGAAATTTATGACATGGATGGACTATGAACTGCATTAAAACATTGAATATTTTTTTATCCTGCGGGGTAATTGTATCCTGCGGGGTAATGCGTAACACATTATTATCAGTAGCAATGGGTTTCATTTTGACAGTTCAACAACATTCATTGCGTTATTTACGTGGTTGAGCAGACAAATTTTTCGATCATAATGAAGCGATTGATTAGCAATATTACCTTCAACTTGAGATTGATAGTGTGTTACGTAATTAGGGTGCTGATTCACAAAGCAGTTTCGTTAAGATACGAGTGAAACCGCGGGAAACAGTTTCTTTTAAGGTTTTTTTTAATAAAGCCTTAAAAGAAACTTACTATGCTTGCGACACGTGCTGTCTGTGTGTCTCTCCATACTATGTGGCCTTTAGTTTTCAGTGCATTAGTAGTTTTTTGCACAAAGGCGGGTTTTGTGAAACTTTGCTGTAATGCACATGCCCATACAAAGTATGTAATTATTTATTAAACAACCACTTAGAGTGTAGAATATATAATACACTGCAGGCTTACAGTGGCTGTAGACCGCGTAATAATAATCTCATAACACCGCTCTTGGGAGAGATATTCCCGAAACTCGACTGCATGCTCGTGTCATATCAGCTTAAGATATTATGTTTATTACTTGAATGGGCGATCAATATTAATCCTTACTAAATGCATAATCAGCCTAAAATGTTCCCACTGCTGGTACACAGGCTTCCTCTCGGTGAGAGGGAGTGGGCCGTGATCTATCACGCGGGCCCATTGAGGGTTGGTATATGTCTTCGAATTTTTGGTTCTAAGACATGCCGGTTTCCTCACTATGTTTTCCTTCACCGTTTTGACAGCAGTGGTGATGAAGTTATTTACACAAAGTAAAGCGGCTGTCTGGGTTCGAACTTACGACCTACAACTCGTAAGACGTGGCCATTTCCACTGCCACCACTGTTCTAATCTAAATGACTGTCTTACCAGGTCTTACCATTTTCCAACAACATACTCAATACTCATTTGTTTATTACATTCCACAATGTGTACGTAATGTGTTTATGGAAAAATAACTTTAATTCCAACAAAATAAAGTTTACGCTACAACTTCAAACATTTTTATAACTTTTTCAATAGTGCTAGTCACTCTGAAATCAATTTAATTAACATTGAAATAAAGTTTATATTTGTTTAATTTGAAATAATGTCAATTTGAAACATAAATAAAATTTGAAAATAGATGGTAACTTATTGGTGGGTGTACGAGTGATTTAGGTTAAATGGGGATCAAAATTCATCATCCACTCTCGGGATCATCTAAACATTGGACATGTGCATAGAAACGGTCAGCGTTCCTATTCGCTAGTGTGACTAACTTGTTCGTAAATTATAATCTGATTTGAACTGCAAACCGTTTTTCTATTGTGCTATAACCAACACTACCCATAGTACGCCCACAGTAATTAAAATATGCCTGATGTTAACGAGAGACAGACATATCTTCGCCGTCATATTTATTACCTTTATTTTATCCCTTACATGTAGTTGTTATTTATTTATTTGTTAGTAATGTTGGTTTTGTACTTAAATAAGGTTAGTATTGTTAGGTGGAAGGCCGTCTTTTGCGGTGAAAGCCTCCTCCAAACCGTTCCAGGTGGCTCTATCCTTTGCTCGTCTGGGCCATAATATGTGTAATATTATAAATGCTAAAGTAACTCTGTCTGGCTGTATTTTCACGCCTTAGGAGCTGAACGGATTTCAATGAATTTTGGCACAGGGATACCTAGACCATAATCAGGGTAAGGACGTAAGATATTTTTATCCCGGTATTACGGTCCCTTGGGAGAATTTGTGATCACCACGCGAGCTAAGAGGGCTTAAGTTTCCTTATTTATACTTTCATTGTTATCACCCACAGCCTTTGTCCACCCACTGCAGACGTAGTAAGCCCTTTGGACAAGGGCTCCTTATGTCATTCTTCCTTATTTCGCGCCGATTTTGTCCACGACTTTCCGACAGGAGTGATAATGTCATCGACCCGCCATTGGATTATCCACGCACTTTATCGCCCAGTTTCGGTCACCTGTGTGTCCGGGTTTGTTGTCTAAAGTATCCAGAAAGAGATTGTCGCACGACAGTCTCTTTAATTTATCTCTCTTCATTCTCTGTAATTTATTTAGTCTCCTAACATATCGATGCCAGCGTGTGTACTACGTATGAGCGACAGAGACTAGATTTTTAACCGACTTAGAAAAAGGAGGAGGTTCTCAATTCAACTGTATTTTTTTATTTTATTTTTATTTTTTATGTTTGTTACCTCAGAACTCCGTTATTTATAAGCCGATTTGAAAAATTCTTTTTTTATTTGTTAGGATATACTTTCAGATTGCTTCCATAGAAATTTCATCAACAACGGTTCAGTAGTTTGGTTTTTAAACCAAAATTACTGGTAAAAATTACAACTTAAAATTGAAAAATATAAACTTTTTTGCAAAAGAAAAAAAACAACCGACTTCCAAAAAAGACAATACAAAGTGAAAAATGAAAGCAAGCACTAGCACTTTCTGGCACATATGATCGTTACTTAACAAAATAAATGTAAGTTTAAATAAGCAATACACTGCTCACTCCAAATAGGGTAATAAAAATAACCATTACCCTGAACGAGCCAGCTATCTGCTACACCTTTTAGTAATAGAATCGTTCAGAAGCCTGTTAAGGATCATATAGAAATGTACATAACATTGTTTTGTTTTACGCGGCGTTTTCTAGTTTTCTTTATAAGCGTTTAATGGTCTTGAACGATGTTGAGGCAGTTCTGCGTGATGCTGGCTGAATTTTCGGTAACAGACTAGGTATTTTGTTTTAGGGTTTTTTTTATGTTAAGACTTGGATAAAGTCGAACGACGAATTTCACTAATGAAATTGAACGCAACCAGAGGGGCAATTCTCGTGATTTTAAGAACGTCTGATCTTAGTCTCAATCTGTCAAAAATACCTCTAATTTCCCTACATTTTTGACATTGATTGTCGCTGAGATGAGATTGCGACTAGATTCTGAACGTTTTTAAATTAGGGAAATTGACCTTTTGCTGTAGGTTTGTTTAGGTTTGATAAAGTCAAAGGGTGAATTTTATCAGTTAAATTGAACGAAAACAGCACATTTAATCCACGTTCCAGAGCTGTCAGTGTTATTTATTTATTCCACAATAATGTTGACACTGACAGCTCTTGAGCGTGGTTTAGATGTGCTGATCATCTTCAGTTTCATTGGTGAAATGCCTTTCTCGTTCATTGATGTCAGTTGTTCCGCTTAAGATTTCGACTCAAGTTCAACAACTAAACATTTCACGTCTTTAACATAACCAGAAGTAACAACACCAAACGAAAGCACCACAAACCATTCAACAAAGCCTCTATCATATTTTGAGTGAATTTGTAACTCGAAACCTCAGATTGCGTAACGTTTACCCAGCAGTTAGCGACATCCTATGTTTGCCTAGTACCCTCATCTCTGCGGTTACCCCCTTTTTGTCACAGCCTGGCTAAATGATCTCGTGATTTTCTTTGTATATTTGGGTTATGTGTATTTACAAATATGAGGAGTTCCTGGGGGTGAGATGTGAGATTCTGTTGTTAATATTGTTAGAAAGATTTGCTTGTTTTTGTTGGGGTTTGTTTGTTCCTTGTAAAATTAGATTTTGCCCCTTTCTCCACGAGTTGCCTGTTTTTGGAACATAGAAGTAAACTGGTAGAAATCGTCACGTAACGACAAAGCGTTATGCCTCCTCTATGTGACTTTTTTATATTATATAGAAAGAGACACACAGAGAGAGACATAGTTGTAATGTTGTAGTGATGTTTTCGAGGGTGCAGAAGCCAATAGTAAGCGCAGCCGCCATCTTGGATTTTAATTTTGAACTTCATTACTGCCGGGGGTCCCCCGACTCCACAAGTTTTTTATTTATTATTTATTTGTTTCGTTTTCTTGTTCACCTCTACGGTTACAGTAAAAGAAAACAGTTATTTGTCAAAAATGTAACGATTTGAGTTAACGTGCTCTTTTCTTCTGTGTATGAGAAGAGGTCGTTGCACCAATGATCACTAGAATATATGGCAAGGTTATCCTGACATATAATAGTTATTGGAGCTCAGAGGGCCTAGACAGTAGCAATCGCTTTCAAAGCGTCTCGTATTTGTACAACGACTTTCAACAGGATTGACATAAGGCTTTCAAGAGCTTATTATATATTTGATTTGATAGTAACGTAACCCCCCCTCCCTGCGAGGGGCTTGTGGCTAAGTAATAACCAGACCCACGGGTTAATCGATCAGGTTAAGCTACGCTTGTCTCGGCTTGTCCGTGGATGAGTGACCATCTTTACGTACCGTGCCTTAGAAAGCACGTTAAGCCGTTGGTCCCGGCTGTCATTCGTGGATTATTGGCCGTCGTTACGGGTCGTCACTCCATGTAAAATACTGTGGTACTCAGCTGCGTCCGGTTAGACTGGAAGCCGACCCCAGCATAGTTGGGATAAGGCTAGGCAGACGATGAGTAACGTAACCTTGCGTTTAAAAAAAAAACGATAAACCATTCCACATAAGAGAAAGTACAGCCAAAAATAACTCACAAAAAACATCAAAAAGCAACCATCGTAGGGGAGAAAAGCGTTCTTTAATTATAAAGCACAGCAAAGAACACAGAGTACTCAAAGTGAGGTTTAAATGCGATGCGTGTCTGGGGGCGAAAGTTCGCAAGTACCCGATTTAACACGCTCACAACTGCTTTTGTTACTTCAGACAATGTTTAAAGGCTTTGTCTGCAAGGGATGATGGGGAATTTTCATTCTCTTTTAAGTTATAATTTTTACCAGTGATTTTGGTTTAAAAACCAAACTACTGAACCGTTTTTGATTAAATTTCTATGGGACCAATCTGAAAGTATATCTTTACAAATAAAAAAAGAATTTTGCATATCAGCTTATAAATAACGGAGTTCTGAGGAAACAAATATAAAAAAGAACCTCCTCCTTTTTTGAAACCTCACCCCTATTTTTGGTCTAATTTGACCGGACTATAAGGTAATACGCCAAAATTTCCTTTGGCCTTATTTAAATACACCCCATTTTGTTTTTAAAGTCGCCATATCTTTCTCTAGACCTAGTCTCTACCTTCCAAATAGCTTTAGCAATTGAATCCTGAACACTTCGCAGACGTCTGTGAGGATATGACACCTATTACCACTCACAGAAAAAAGGCCTATTGTTAGAAGGGAACCACAGTGCGTGCGTAAAATGATAAAGATGGATCGTTTCGAGTGTCCCTTACTATTCTCAACACGTTTTGTTGGTTCGATATTTCCATGATACGTTGTCAGTATTTTTGAAGACGATCCTGTACACATTGGTCTAAGAAACAGCTGCTGATATCGAGGGTGTGTGTGTTAACTTGAAAGGAAAAGAGAAAACGTCTATTGGCACAATAAAATAGCACCGTACTTTTTTGTTCTTTTTTAAGAGGGGCTTGTGGCTAAGTAACCGCACAGATCGATCGATCAGGTTAAGCTACGCTTACCGCGGTTGGTCCGTGGATGGGTGAACATCTTAACATACCGTGCCACGGAAAGCACGTTAAGCTGTTGGTCCCGGCTGTCATTTGTGGATCTTTAACAGTTGTTACGGGTTGTCAGAAGCCCGAAAGTCTGACAACCAGTCTTACCCTGTAATACCCCGTATAGTTACTGGGTAATACCCCTTGGTATTCCAGTAACTGGGTTTTGGAGGTCAGATAGTCAGTCGCTCTATGTAAAATACTGGTATTCAGCTGCATCCAGTTAGACTGGAAGCCGACCCCAACATTGTTGGGAAAAGGCTAGGCAGATGATAACTTTTTTGTTCTTTTCTCATGACAGAAAGGTAACATTCTATGCAAACACGAGCTTGTTCCATCTTCTAGTTTCTACAAATATTACGTTGTAATTAGGTTTACCATCCGTCGCTTTTTGTCTCTACGTCTGGACTTTCTCCGGCCTTGTCATATGTCCGGACTTTTTGACTTTTTTTTATAAAAAATAAAAATAGTTATGTTCTAAATAAAGAAATATTATGAAATACAATATCATTTTTTTTTTAAATGTTCGGCTTTTTTCTGCACTTTTCAAACGAAATGGGAATCCTTGTTGTAATCGCTGATCCAGTTAATTTGTCCGCACGGCAAAATACAAAAATGCAAAATACTTTGAATCGAAACGCTACATCTCGTAATACGAGGAGACAAATCGTTTTTTTGGTCAAATCTCATATTGTGTTATCGGTCACAAACATGTTGTTATTTTTGCCAACCAATCACAACGTCTAACCTGACATATGACAGCAAATGAGGTTTAAAAAAAGTGGAGTATTCTATTAAATTTTTCACATTGAAGAATGTCGGGTGGACATTCCATTTTACGCTCCCTCCTACTCGTACCTAAAGGTGTCTATTCACAGTCAACGTGATAAGGATTACAATACACAGAGATAGGACCTTATCATTCTTATCACGTTCGTCTATAGGCTGTTGTATTTTCACGGCACGTCGACCATACTTTTGACGTCGGTTGTAAACATGAGAAGGACGTGGCGACGGTATGCTGTATCTTAACATAGGACCTTTACTGAGGGTATAAGGGATACGGTTACGGTAGGAGGCATATTATTTTTAATGATTATTATTGTGGTAGACTTTTGTTTTTGTTTTATGGTTCGGGGTTCGTAAACTTTTGCTTTCGCTTCGCAAGATTTTTACGAGTTGACAAAACATTGAGACTTCCATATTATATGTATGTATGTTGAATATTTATGAGGGTAGAGAATTTATCCGGAAGCTTTATGCCTTCCCGACTAATTTCTCTGGATGATGGTAAAACCACATTAGAAGTCTTTGCGGAGTTTAGAAGAACACGGACACGAAAAGCGACTTTAATTTACATAATATAGACGACTAGCTTCTGCCCGCGGCTTCGCCCGCGTGGATGTCGGAAGTTATCCCACGGGAACGTGCAACCAGGATAAAAAGTATGTGCTTCCCCAGGATGCCATCTATCTCTTTTCCAAATCAGAAGTTCAGTGGTTTAGGCGTGAAAATGTAACATACAGTTTCAAGTTCAAATCCTCCCCTAAAAACCGAATTACCCCTTTTTGCCCCGTCAGAGGTCAATTTTCGACAACTTTACATACGTATTATTAATTATTTTCTGTCGAAAGTATCAATACTGAGTTTCTAGTTAATCGGACCGCGCATTAAATTTCTTCCACACAAACTTCAACACCCCTATATCCCCCTTTGAGGGCTAGTTTTAAAAGATAAAAGATAATTTATTTGTCAAACATGCGTTTACATATACTGACTAATCAGACATGCGAGGTATTAAATTAATAGATGTTGTGAGCGTCAATGTTTTGCCAACAATGGCGTACAAATTTTGTAGGTATAAAAAAATTACATTTAATTGCATTTTTACATAATAGTCATTCTAAACATTACAAAATACAAAACAAATAAATAATAATTGATGTCAAGATATTAGAGTATAAGTATATTATAGTCAAAATAAATTAAATATGTCCAGAATATTCATTACTATGCAGTCAATATTATAATCATTCAAAAGTCAATTGATTTAAAATTCCCATTATTCAATTGTTATTCTTAACTATGTATGTACATTAGAAGTCGGAATAGAAAAGTCCTTTTCATTTAAAAAATCTACAACATTGTAATACACTTTTGCGCATGATTACTCACTAAAAATATTCTCAGCTTACTTTTGAAAAGTGACAAGGACTCTCCAACTTTTAGGTAGTTTATTAAATATGACAGGAGCCATACAGAAAACACTTTTGCGCATGAGGGTTGTTCTCGCAGTATGAGAGCATATCCTGCTGTTGTCACGCCTATTACGTGGGACTACTTCATCTAATCGTTTAAATCGGTGTGGATTTGTTTTTACAAAAACAGCTACTCCTAAAATGTACAGACATGGCAAAGTAAGTATTTTATATTTTTTAAAACTTATAATGATAAACTTTATTACTTACTTAGGCAAGTATTGTTGCCAAGTTTCATATCCCCGCTTTTCACCCCCACAGGGATGGAATTTAAAAAAATATTCATAACTTGACTCAAAGATTATTTATACCAATTTTATAATTAATCAAGCCACTTATTATAATCCTCCCCTGTAAAATTAACTACCCCTTTTCACCCCGTTAGGGTTATATTTTCGAAAAACCCTCATACGTGTTATTATTTATTTTTAGCCTTAAGTACACACACAGCTAGTACACCGAGTTTCGAGTTAATCGGACCGCGCGTTCAAATTCTTCCACACAAACTTTGACACCCCTATATCCCCTTAGAGGGGTAGTTTTGAAAAACGAATAATGATACATTTTATTGCTTACTTAGGCGAGTATTCATGCCAATTTTCAAGATTATTAACCGAATGAATTAGATTTTTCATATAAACTGTATCCCCGCTTTTCACCCCCACAGGGGTGGCATTTTGAAAAATCATTTGGGATGTGTTCATAACTTGACTCAAAGATTATTTATACCAATTTTCGAGTTAATCAAACCACGCTGTTCAATCCTCCCCTGTAACTTTGACTACCACTTTTCAGGCCGTCAGGAGTAGATTTTCGAAAAAACCCGAAAAACATTATTCTTTCCTTTCAATTTCAGGTATAAATACTGAGTTTCGATTAAATCGGACCGCGCGCTAAAATTCTTCCATACAAACTTTGAAACCCCCCAATCCTCTTTTAGGGGGTAGTTTATAAAAACCAAAAATGCCCAACTTCATAATTTACTTAGATAAATATTCGTGCCAAGTTTCAAGTTTATTAACTCAAGGAATAAGATTTTTCATACAAACAAAATCCCCCCATTTCACCCTCTTAGGGGTGGAATTTCGAAAAACCCTTTCCTAGTGGATACCTACTCTTCACAAAGAATACACCCTCCAAATTTCATGTCTCTAGGAGCAGCGGTTTAGGCTGTGCGTTGATGTCTCAGTCAGTCAGTCAGTCAGTCAGTCAGTCAGTCAGGACTTTGAATTTTATATATATAGATGAAATTGAATAGTGTCTATAGGACAAATTATCTAATTCAGCGTGCTATAAAGCAAATTTAGAGCACGTTATTAAGAAAAGGGATGCACGTACTACGTGCGCGTAGGTGAGCGATTTGCGACGTCGACGTTTTTTTCGTAGGAACGTTCAAAATGAAGTAGTATTTACTTAATTTTAGTTAGCTAGTTCAACACGTTGCCAACTTGCTTCATGGTTTGAACTCAACGATGAATGGATTGCTTGTCGGGCGCGCGCTAAAATTGATACTTTAATTTTCTCATTTGTTTTGATAATTAAAAAAAAAACTGAAACGACGATAATTTGTGTCTACTTTTTTTTTTTTTTTTTTTTTTTGTGGGTGGGAAATCATCAAATGACCCCTCCCGCTCTGGGTGGAGCGGAAGGGAGTGTCAGACTTTTACTGACTAAAACCCACCCGTGTTCCTTCCTTAGCCCTTTCTGTTCCAGGGCAGCGGTTAACCTTTCGGAAAATCCCACCGCCCCGGCAGGCTTCGGCCCTGTGGGGCCCCGTCCTCTGCTGACATCTCTTTGAGGCGCGCGTGGAACACAACGCGCCGTCCGGCACGGGCTTGGTCCTGATCGGACGGTGAGCTACCCATTACTCACCGCCCGCAGGCCCGCGCCTACGGTGGCCGGGAGTCGTCACGCGGCTCCCGACGCCCGGAGCGTCTCCCGCGGCGGCTGAGGCGTGAGGTGTTCTCCCTCAGCCTCCCCGCCACCTCCTTCGCTAGCATGACTGCTTCGCAGAAGGAGGTGACTGCCTCCCATTCTCTCTCGCCCCGGACCATGGCTTGCACCAGGGCCGGGCGCGAGAGGTCGCCGCCGTTGCCGATCGCCTCCACGAGGACACGGCGGGTCTCCGCCCAAGCAGGGCAGACCTCCACCGTGTGCTCCACCGTGTCCTCTGGGCGATCCGGGCAGTGGTGACACCCGGGCGTCTCCTCCCGCCTGATGATGTGCAGGAACCTCCCGAAACATCCGTGTCCGGAGAGGACCTGCGTCAGGCGGTACGTGAGAGCGCCGTGACGCCTCTCTAGCCACTCCTCAAAGAGGGGTCTTATCGCCGCTATCGCGGCGTGCCCTGCGCTGGGTTGCGATAGTCGCGCCTTCCATTCCGCCATTTGTGTCTACTTGAAGGGAAGTTTTCATTATCTAAGACGATAATTACAGGATTTTTTTCAAGTATTTTAGAAATGACAATTTATTATGATTATGTAACAGTTGCTGCACCTCCTATTTCGATTTGTCGCAAGTTTTCAATTTCATCCTGGATAATATGCATAGATATAGACGCAAATCAAATCAATGTTTTGTAGTCCCTAATATTTTTTGTGGTATGGTTTTGATTCAAACTCTGTTATTATTCACTCGTTGTTCGATCATTCCCTTAATTTTATACTATTTTAAAACAAACAATTAGTACCCTACTTTAACCATTACAAATGAATTAAAATACCCTTTATAATTATATCACACGAATCAGAATGTTTCATCCACTCAATTTGCATACACACTTCCTTTAATTGACAAGTTAATTTTTTCATCAGCACAGTTTATTTTAACGAAATGAAACGTTAATTTTAATTTATTTAACGAGCTTTTCGGGGAATTGATTTAAATTTTCCATAACGAAACGAGGGATACAATCATCAGCCATACTTAATATTCCTGTTTCGTCGAGCAATTTTAAATTAATCTCGTCTGCTCAATAGGAAAGCCTTCATTACAAAGATCCTTTTCAATGGTGGACTTCCTCTTATTTTATTAAATCTACTTGTACATAATACGAGTATTATTAATTCAAGCTTGTAAGTCATCATCTGCCTAGCCTTTTCCCAACTATGTTGGCGTCGGCTTCCAGTCTAACCGGATGCAGCTGAATACCAGTATTTTACATAGAGCGATAGCCTATCTGAACTCAACAACCCAGTTACTGGGTAATACGATACCCTCTGGTAAGACGATGTCAGACTTTCGGGCTATTGACGACCCGTAACGAAACGTCACACGTCAAAGATCCACGAATGACAGCCGGGACCAACGGGTTAACGTGCTTTTTCGAGGCACGGAGGGGTCTTGGTATGTGAAGATGGTCACCCATCCACGGACCAACCTCGGCAAGCGTAGCTTAACCTGATCGATCGACCCGTGCGGATGTTATTACTTAGCCACAAGCCCTCTTGCGGCTGTTGTTACTTAGCTACAAGCCAAGCACAAGCTTGGCTTGTAGCTAAGTAACATACCTTATACCTACAAAGGTATAAGTATAATATAAATAGGAATGGACTCTACTAAAGGTGTCAAACTCGTAGACAAATGTCAATTTCATTCCTCCAATAAAAATTATCTGGCGATGGAAAAATCAGCCCTACGAAGAAAAATAGGAACTTGTTTAAAAAGTTTTCATGAAAATAAACTTTCCATAATGATTATAATAAAGGATAATTTTAGCTATGAAATGAAGCGTTATAAAAATCTGCAAAGTATGCATGAAATAGAAAAATAGTTCTATGTTTAGTAGTAGAGAGGTCTTATATTTAATATTATAAAAACAACTACCTCGACATCTATATAAATTAAATAACAGTGACATACAGATAAAAATAACTGACCATAGTTTAATTAAACAAACAAGACAGATTGAATATGGTTGTGGCAGGTTGTTATGGTGCCCCCCCCCGGTGGGTTCCCGCATTGTCGAGGCGGGGGGGCTCAGTAGCCGTGGTGGATTGGGCCACGGTGAAGCTAAGAGGAACCCGAGGAGCGGCCGCTCGTCTAGGCTGTGCGGAAAAGCCGACGACGTAGCGGCCGGCGGGTAGGTTGCGGTGCCGTTTGGCCGACATCGCAGCCTACCTGAGGCGGGCCGCGATGTCCCCCGTGTGGGAGACATCGCGGCTGAGGATTGGGGGCCGCGGCGGGGGGGGAGTGTCGGTGATACGTTGCCGCTCTCCCCACCTTCCGCGGCCTCGACGGGGCCGCCACCGTTCGATGGCGGACGCGGTGGGGCCGCAGGGGAAGAGGAGTGTCGGTGTGTCGTTGCCGCTCTCCCTATCCTCTGCGGCCGTAGCTCCCCATCTTGGGGGGCATGCGGGGCCCGCCAGTCAGGCGGGCGTGGGGGCCAGCGGGCAACGGGTGCGGGGGCACCGTTGCCTGCATTGCACAGGCCTCCACCAGTGTTGGACGGGAATGGCTAGGTGCTCCCGGCCATTCTCGTAGCCCCCCTATGTGGGGGGCATGCGGGGCCCGCCATAACATCTAGGCGGGCATGCGCCGGGAGGGCTATGGAGGTAAAGGCTATGCCTATTCCCGTGGCCCTCCCATCACGGCGAATGAGGGAACACCGCTGAGTTTTAGTGGGTATACTGTCATTCCGACAGGGAGTCCCACATACCCCGACTCGTCCCCCGCGAGGCGGGCATGCATAAAGCATTTCTCAGCGACAAAAAAAAAAAAAAAAAAAAAAAAAAAAAAAAAAAGGTTGTTATGGTGGCCCCCCCGGTGGGTTCCCGCATTGTCGAGGCGGGGGGGCTCAGTAGCCCCCCGTGTGGGAGACATTGCGGCTGAGACGGGGCCGCCACCGTTTGATGGCGGACGCGGTGGGGCCGCAGGGGAAGAGGAGTGTCGGTGTGTCGTTGCCGCTCTCCCTACCTTCCGCGGCCTTGACGGGGCCGCCACCGTTTGATGGCGGACGCGGTGGGGCCGCAGGGGAAGAGGAGTGTCGGTGTGTCGTTGCCGCTCTCCCTATCCTCTGCGGCCGTAGCCCCCCATCCTGGGGGGCATGCGGGGCCCGCCATTCAGGCGGGCGTGGGGGCCAGCGGGCAACGGGTGCGGGGGCACCGTTGCCTGCATTGCACAGGCCTCCACCAGTGTTGGACGGGAATGGCTAGGTGGTCCCGGCCATTCCCGTAGCCCCCCAATGTGGGGGGCATGCGGGGCCCGCCATACCAACTAGGCGGGCATGCGCCGGGAGGGCTATGGAGGTAAAGGCTATGCCTATTCCCGTGGCCCTCCCATCACGGCGAATGAGGGAA
Source organism: Apamea crenata (assembly GCA_949629185.1). Classification (NCBI taxonomy): domain Eukaryota; kingdom Metazoa; phylum Arthropoda; class Insecta; order Lepidoptera; family Noctuidae; genus Apamea; species Apamea crenata. The sequence continues at coordinate 6,895,187 of OX451375.1, forward strand.
CACCGCTGAGTTTTAGTGGGTATACTGTCATTCCGACAGGGAGTCCCACATACCCCGTCTCGTCCCCCGTGAGGCGGGCATGCAAAAGCATTTCTCAGCGACAAAAAAAAAAAAAAAACAAGGTTGTTATGGTGGGTACAACGAGCTTGACATGACACATGATAGACATGCACTACGCTACATGTAGTGCATGTCTACGCCGTAGCTGCGTAGCCCTGCTCGTAGCGTTACGAGATGCTACGCGGATTTCTATCTATTATTAAACGCTTTATAGACACATAGAGGTGTGTGCATGATGGGGTATGATGTACAAAGGTGTACATAATAAAAATATTCAATTTTATGAATATTTCTTTGACTACATAACCTAAGGAATATAATCCTACTAATATTATAAATGCGAAAGTTTGTATGTATGGATGTATGGATGTTTGTTACTCTTTCACGCAAAAACTACTGAACAGATTTTGACGAAATTTAGCACACAGATAGTTTATAACCAGGATTAACATATAGGATACTTTTTATCCCGACATTCCCACGGGATCGAAACTTATGCGGGTGAAACCGCGGGGCGCAGCTAGTATCAAATAATTGTCACAATAGCGTTTCCTCTTACGTATTTACTGCAGGAAAATTGACTTATACAATTGACGTGTTTTTTTCTTAAAACAAGCTTAACTACGTCACATTAGTTTTTGTCTGCACTAGGAACACCTGTATAACAGATCACGGAGCGGATCCGGTATAGCGGATAATTGACAAATGCGTGCAATGACTGGCAGGACAGCTCAGCACTGACATGACGCTCAAATCTATGTGGTTCTCACGTCAAAATACCATTTCAGACATCAATCATTCACATGATCTGACCAAGATTATGTCTGGACTTTAAAAGAGACTGTGACCTCTGAGTTTGTTTCGGCCAGACAGTAAACAAAGGTATGTATATATGCTGTTAACCAGCTCTGTATAGTTCCAGGTATCTTATTATTCATACAAGAGCAGTATCGATTTACAGCACCTCCGGGAGAACAGATGATAGCTACTATAGAATTACGAGCCGATCGAGTTGGGATTCTCTTGATTCCATGAATTGCATCGAATCGAATGAATACTCGATGTCTGAATCGAGATGGGTTTCTTGAACTGTATGTTATGATAGTCGTACGGTATTTTGTGATACCCTATTTCATTTGGTATGGTTTCGAGATTAATTTCTTTAATGAATGTTGGTAGTGTCTTAATGAGAGTTTTGGTTAAAAGGTTCTTTAGTTTATTTTTTATTAGTTTCCTTCTTTTGTAAGATAAAACAAAATGTAGTATATTAAACAGAAATAACAATAAACTTATATATGGGGGTGACCACCGAGATGACGACTAATAGAGAAGTTTGGAAAAAAAGACATGTTGCACCGACCTCAAATAAATTGGGAAAATGATGATGCCTACCCACTACATTTTCTCAAAGTACGTCCACGAAATAGCAATATTTTTATTCATACTGTAGGTATGGTAATAGAATCTATACATATAAAATTCAAAGTCCTGACTGACTGACTGACCGAGACATCAACGCACAGCCTAAACCGCTGGTCCTAGAGACATGAAATTTGGAGGGTGTATTCTTCGTAAAGAGTAGGTATCCACTAAGAAAGGGTTTTTCGAAATTCCACCCCTAAGAGGGTGAAATGGGGGGATTTTGTTTGTATGAAAAATCTTATTCCTTGAGTTAATAAACTTGAAACTTGGCACGAATACTTATCTAAGTAAATTATGAAGTTGGGCATTTTGGTTTTTTTAAACTACCCCCTAAAAGGGGATTGAGAGGTTTCAAAGTTTGTATGGAAGAATTGTAGCGCGCGGTCAGATTTAATCGAAACTCAGTATTTATACCTAAAATTGATAGGAAAGAATAATGTGTATCAGGGTTTTTCGAAAATCTACCCCTGACGGCCTGAAAAGGGGTACTCAATTTTACAGGGGAGGATTTTACAGCGTGGCTTGATTAACTCGAAAATTGGTATAAATAATCTTTGAGTCAAGTTATGAACACATCCCAAATGATTTTTCAAAATTCCACCCCTGTGGGGGTAAAAAGCGGGGATACAGTTTATATGAAAAATCTTATTAATTTAGTTAATAAACTTGAAATTTGGTAACAATACTTGCCTAAGTAAGTAATAAAGTTTATCATTATAAGTTTTTCAAACTACCCCTCAAAGGGGGATATAGGAGTGTTGAAGTTTGTGTGGAAGAATTTGAACGCGCGGTCCGATTAACTCGAAACTCAGTGTGTGTACTTAAGACTAAAAATAAATAATAACACGTATGAGGGTTTTTCGAAAATCTACCCCTAACGGGGTGAAAAGGGGTAGTTCATTTTACAGGGGAGGATTATAATAAGTGGCTTGATTAATTATAAAATTGGTATAAATAATCTTTGAGTCGAGTTATGATTTTTTTTAAATTCCACCCCTGTGTGGGTAAAAAGCGAGGATACAGTTTATATGAAAAATCTTATTAATTTAGTTAATAAACTTGAAACTTGGCAACAATACTTGCCTAAGTAAGTAATAAAGTTTATCATTATAAGTTTTTCAAACTATTATAAGTTTTGAGGGGTCAAAGGGGGATATAGGGGTGTTGAAGTTTGTGTGGAAGAAATTGAATGCGCGGTTCGATTAACTCGAAACTCAGTATTGATACTTTCGACAGAAAATAATTAATAATAAGTATGTAAAGTTGTCGAAAATTTACCCCTGACGGGGCAAAAAGGGGTAATTCGGTTTTAGGGGAGGATTTGAACTTGAAACTGTATGTTACATTTTCACGCCTAAACCACTGAACTTCTGATTTGGCAAACAGATAGATGGCATCCTAGGGAAGCACATACTTTTTATCCTGGTAGCACGTTCCCGTGGGATAACTTCCGACATCCACGCGGGTGAAGCCGCGGGCAGAAGCTAGTAAATTATAACATAGAGATAAATAATGATAAAGTTTCGTGTTGTTCTTAAAAACATTACACAGGAGTTTAGAGTTAAGAAATTCAGTGTTGAATATGTTTTAAGGTGTACGAACTACACAATCAATATGCACTAGAGTCCATCAAATAATTTTAATATTACATTATTTTAGAAAAATTCAATTTCCGACTTAGGCGATTGCCCCATGTCGCGGGTTGTTGGAAAGAGATACCGTGGCCCTCTTTATAGAAATATGTAATGCATGTAATGGGCTAGATGCCTAAAAAAATCTAATTAGTCTGTCAGTTAGATTATCAAAAAATATTGGACCCGTATTTTTTCTTTTGTCAATTATATAAAAAATGATGAAGATATCGCCCGTTAAAGTTCCGCGTGACGTCACGCCTTCCTACACTTTTTAGCATGGCGTGACGTCACGACCTCCCATTCTGAAATCTAGACGCGCTTTATCTTTGTTATTTTTTGTTTGATTGACAAAAGAAAAAATACGTGTCCGTTATTTTTCGATAATCTAACTGACTTTATTTTTTTACCCAGGCATTTACCCTATTGAAAGTGTTATGGAGCTTTATTAGCTCCATAACACTTTTTTTTTTTTTTAAACGTTGCCCCACACTAGGAATTACTCATGTATCGTGGGTGCATTCACAAACATTTAAACTCACATACACAAACAGCCAGACCCGGAACAACTACCTGTAGGCAATACCAATATTTGTTCCGTGCGGGAATCGAACCCGCGACACGCAGCGCAGCAGTCAATCGCTTAACCACTGCGCCAACCGCGCCGTCAACTTTCAACTACATGCATGATGTATTAGGTTCATACTTGCACAAGTTCACCCTTAAACTTGCATAAGTCGTTACCACTTGCAAGCGGTTTTGCTTGGTAGTTTGAAAACATAGGTACTATAACTTAGTTTACTTCTCACGATAGGCATCCTTCTTGCAGTTTTGAAACAGTTTACGCATCTAAAGTTGAAACTTAGCGCGGAGCAAAAAGTATGTTATAGTAAAGTTGTAATGTATCGAACGTTTGAGGACTTGAGGTAAGTATTAAGCTAGTTATTGAAACCTGTTTACTAAAAGACTTTTTTTGCAGTTTTGAATGTGAAAACTTCTCTTATCTTAACACGCTTTTTTATCATTACATCACTTATGTGAGCACTGGTGGTACAGTGGTAACGGTTGCGACTTACGAGTTGTAGGTTGTGAGTTCGAACCCTGACAGGCGCTTTACTTTGTGTACCTAAATTATTTAATCACAACTGCTCTCAAAACGGTGAAGGAAAACATCGTGAGGAAACCGGCATGTTCTAGAACCAAAAATTCGAAGACATGTGACATTTCCGCGTGGTGGATTACGGCCCACTCCCTCTTACAGAGAGGAGGCCTGTGTCCCAGCAGTGGGAACATTATAGCGGGTGATGCTTATGCTCATTCTTTTTTGTGTCTAATTTTAGACCAACCGGGTACTTGCTAGCATTCCAATCACACCCATTAAAACAATCATCATCATCTGCCTAGCCTTTTCCCAACTATGTTGGGGTCGGCTTCCATTCTAACCAGATGCAGCTGGATACCAGTATTTCACATGGAGCGCCTATCTGACCTCCATAACCCAGTTACTGGTTAATACGAAACCCCTTGGTAAGACTGGTTGTCAGACTTTCTGGCTTCTGACGACCCCAACGACTGTCAAAGATCCACGAATGACAGCCAATACCAACGGCATAATGTGCTTTCCGAGGCACAGAGGGGTCTTGGTATGTAAAGATGGTCATCCATCCACGGAGCAACCGCGGGAAGCGTAGCTTAACCTGATCGATCGACCCGTGCGCCTGATATTACTTAGCCACAAGCTCCTCTTACGCATTGAAACAATCACATATCTAAAACTACAGTGTTATTAACCATTGCCTCGCAGGATTCGTAGCTCGCAGGACAATATTTAGAGCTTTCATTGTAAACCAATACGTAATGGATAGTCTGAAACATACAATTTATTTTTAACTATCAAAAGTCCATACTCAAACACACAATTATTTCCTCATTACTATATAATGACGTCACTCGACACAACGTGGGCTGACAGCGAACAAAAATAAAGCTTATTACCCACAGTCGTGAAGCCCCCACATTCACATCTGTTGAACAAATTAGTTAGGAGTGTTTTAACGAGCAGACGATGCTTGTGGCGGCCACGAAATACGCGGCCCTACCATGTGTACCATGCCTATTTTTAGAGTTTATTTGGAAGGAACTATTTGAAAATAAAATGATAAGAACGATATCTACGATCTAAGCAAGTAGAGTACTTAGTCCTTGGCAAGCACGTACGCACTGACAGTAGGACTACTGAGCGCCTAGAGCCTAGCGAGTCACCTTACATAATCAGCCTATTATATTCCCACTGCTGGGACACAGGCCTTCTCTCTTCGAGAGGGAGTGGGCTGTAATCCACCACGCGGGCCCAGTGCGGATTGGTAGATGTCATATGTGTTCGAATTTTTGGTTCTATGACATGCCGGTTTAATCGATGCTTTCCTTCACCGTTTTGAGAGCAGTGGTGATAAAATTATTTACACAAAGTAAAGCGCCTATCTGGGTTCGTACCCACGACCTACACACATTTTACCACTTTGGCAGTGTCTCTCGCGCAAACTATTCAGTTTAGAAAAAAATGATATTAGAAACCTCAATATCATTTTTGAAGACCTATCCATAGATAACCCACACGTATGGGTTTGATGAAAAAAAAATTTTTGAGTTTCAGTTCTAAGTATGGGGAAACCCCCAAAATTTATTGTTTTTTTTTTCCATTTTTGTGTGAAAATCTTAGTGCGGCTCACAGAATACACCTCCTTAACAAGTTTCAATTTCAACAGTTATAGTTCTTATAGTTTCGGAAAAAAGTGGCTGTGACATACGGACGGACAGACAGACAGACATGACGAAACCATAAGGGTTCCATTTTTGCCATTTGGCTACAGAACCAAAATGACAAAGATAAAGCGCGTCAAAATTTGATAGTCGTGACGTCACATGCTTGCAAAAGCGTCGCAAGCAAGTGACGTCAGGCGGAACTTTAACGGGCGATATCTTCATCATTTTTTATATAATTCACAAAAGAAAAAATACGGGTCCAATATTATTTGATGAATATTAACTGACAGACTAATTAGATTTTTTTAGGAAACTAGCCCATTGTGTTGCCCAGTAACTAGGTTGTGGAGGTCAGATCGGCAGTCGCTCCATGTACAAGAACAATTAACAATTCAGCAGCGCCCGCTAGTCTGGAGGCTGGTTTTACACTGCAAGGAGTAACATCAAAATAATTAAAAAAAATCGGAAGGTAATGTAGATACGTGGCGGGTTTTGTTCTGAAAAACGACAGATACAAAATAAAAAAGCAATATTAATGTGAATACCGGGAAATTACCTGAAAAAACTAAATGGCCTTGTAATTTTATTTCAAGAACAGTTGTTTAGTTCTTAGAATATTCCGAAAGCACCGTTTTTCCTTTCAGTTTGATCACTCACTAGCTGCGCCTCGCGGTTTCACCCGCATAAGTCTCGATTCCGCGGGAATAACGGGATAAAAAGTATAATATGTCCTAATCCTATGTCATGGTCTACCCATGCAATGTTTCATCCCAATTCGTTCGACGATTTTAGTGTGAAAATGGAACAAACAAACAGAACAAATCAAATCTTTTCTCTTTATTATATTAGTTGAGATTAACAGATTCTATTTCTAGACTACCCAGTTGCGATATTTTTAAAAAGAAAAGAACAAAAATACGCCTTTGATAGAAGAAAAATACGAAACCATTAAGATAATTAAAACTTTTTTGTTTTCCAACTCTTTTAGAACTGCATCAAAAAACTTTGTGTATTTTTCCTCTAACAAACTTAAAAAACGTTGACAAAGCGACTATGTGACGTCACATCACAAGCTACATTCAATTATTTTCAAATATCTCGTTAAGCTAAACAAAGACCCATATTCCAGCACACATTTGTACAAACTACCCTACAGAAATCTTAACTCACTGTGGAATGGTTAACTCGAAACAAACTACTTGTACACAAGGTTCTGGAACTTTGCTAATGGTACCGACACGCTAGGTATACGTAACTATGTGTATGTACCTATGTGTGTAGTACCTATATGTCCATGTATTGGTTTTGGTAAGGAATGAGGTGGTTAGTATCGGTCTGAAGTTGTAGAGATAATCCTACTAATTGTTCTGTACGTGTGTTTGTCACCTAACTCCTTCTAAACGGCTGGACCGATTTGTATGAAATTTTGTGTGTTTATTTCAATGGGTTCCTGGATGGTTTGAAAACACAATTGAACCCGGTGGTGGAGCTGCTTTTCCGAGCAGGATGACGTCTGCCAGGTCCGCTAGTAATATTGTAAATGCGAAAGTTTGTGAGGATGGATGGATGGACGTTTGTTACTCTTTCACGCAAAACCTACTGCACGGAGTTGAATAAAATTTGGCACACAAATAGTTTATAATCATGATTAACATATAAATGATCATTTTTATCCCGATATTGTTTCGGGATCAAATTTTATGCGGGTGAAACCGCGGGGCGTTGCTAGTCTTGAAATAAACTAAAGCTTTTTTTTTCTTCACGTTTTGGTAGATTCTTTAGTCACCGTAATGATTAACATAGAGAATGTCATAAAAGTTATCGCCTGTTTAAGAAATACCCCCGACAAGCGCGGATTTGCTCTAAGATGCGTCTAGACAGTGCGTAGGATGAGCCGCATTTGTAGTGCGAAAATGCATTTATATTTTTTTATAATTCAGGTGCCTTAGCTAAAGGCATGTATCACATGCGTGGGAGACCATACAAAGCTCATGCCTCGTACTGTTGGACGCACCTTTACAGAGCGTTAGTGATAGCTAATACAATAAGACGCATATAAGCTGAATCCTCCTATTTGAAGTTAGATAAGAGACACGTAGCAGATCTATATTTGCGCTAAAGGTGTTATAAATTACATATCCACTTGTTAATTTTCTTGTTCAGGGCAAATCTCTTTTATACACAGAAGGAATAAACATTAATGTTACCAAGAAAATAAAATCACATACTTTTACAAAACAATCTAAATATGACGACATTAATTTACCAAATCATGTGTCGTTATCGAAGCTACAAATCTGCCTACCCCCAAGAGAACTAATCCGCAGTAAAAGTTACACGACGCTGAAGCGTATGGAGAGAATCATATTACACATAGTTATAGGAAGGATTATTAGGGAAGTTAGACATTCTAATTGTTTAATGGACGACTCGAGCTGATGGATATATCTGTAAGTAACCCTTCCATAATAATTATTTTGATTGCGGATCTGTCTTTGTGTGTCTGTTTGTTTGTATCTTTATCAGTGTATCGATTGGATGACACTTGTTGAGTAGATAGCTGGAACCTTGAGGAAAGATATAGATATGCTTTTTACAAGTATCATAATAACCTTTTGCCTGCGGCTTCGTCCGCGCGGATGGCGAAACATATCCCACGGTAACGTACTATCGGGTTTCAAAGTACCCTTCGTGTTAATCCTGGTTATAAACTATCTGTGTACCAAATTTCATCCAAATCCGTTCAGCCGTTTATACGCCAAATCAAAACATACATCCTGACAAGCAGAAAAAAAAAACTATTTTATTATGTGTATAGAAGATAACAATACGCCTGTATTCCCCGAAGGGGAATATTTAGACAGAGGTCTACCAACAGAAAACCCACATTTCGCCAGCTATTTTAAGTCCCATGTAATAGGGCGCGAGCTATCGCTATCAACAAGGCAGAAATTCAGGCTCCAGGCTGCTACTGAGAAATTCCAGATGAAAACAACCCGATAACGCGCTGCCGGGAATCAAACCTCATGCTCATGCAGTAGCACTGCGCCCGCTAGACCAACGATGCAGTAGGGAATAGTTTAAATAAAATGTAAGTAAAAACCTTTTTAAAAACAAGCTTTTAATCAACTAAAAAGTACTAAATACAATCTCGGTTTACAAAGAACTTTCACATTTTCTTAAAAGCTTGAGGCTTATCTTAAAATGTAAGAAGTTCGTTCACGCTTCAAGCTTTTAAAACAATATTAAAGTAGTTTTGTTTACTACTTTTGAGTTCATCATAACAATAACGCATTGTCTTTGAAACTGAATTAACATATAAAATTTAAATGCCATAGGATAATAGGACACTTACGGTACAGCTGGTCCATAAATGCAAGGTCACTAAGCGAGCTATGGAACGGGTTATGCTTGGGGTCTCTCTGAGGGATCGTATCCGCAATGAGGTAATCCGGCAGAGAACCAAAGTTGTCGACATAGCTCACAGAATAAGCAAGCTGAAGGAGCAATGGGCCGGCCATATAAGCCGTAGACCCAACGACTGGGTAAGACACGTTAAGTGGAGATCGTGAATCGGTGAACGCAAGGTAGGACCACTCAGGCTAGGTGGATCGACGATCTTCGCAGGATGGCTGGTAGCAGCTGGATGAGAGTTGTCGAAAATCGAGTTGAATGGCGTGTAATAGAAGAGGCCTATGTCCAGCAGTGGACTGCTGTAGGCTGATGATGATGGGGTGATAAGAGGAAGTGGTTTTAATTTAGCTTGCATGATTTCACCAATACATAGTAATTAACCAATAAAGCAAGTTATAACAAGCTTGTAAAAAGAAGTAAGCTTTGTTTTTAGCCTGCATTGTATCCTACTGCTGAGCAAAGCCCTGGTTTCTTCCAAACCTCCCTGTCTTGTGCGATCTCTGGCCATGTTGGCCTTGCAAATGTTACCAGATCGTCACACCACCTTCGCCGTGGTCTAGCTCGACGGCGATGTCCTCCTTCAGGCGTCCAGTGAGTGACGTTTTTTGCCCATCCAGGTGCGTTCGTGAAACGTGTCCGGCCCACTCCTACTTCAGCCTTGCGGAGTAAAATGCGATGTAATCCACGCGGACAAAGTCACAGGCAAATCGCTAGTCAAGAGTTAATAAACAGTCTTTGGTATGGAAAATTTTGATATTCTGTTCCATTACATGGAACTTTTAGAACATTAATTCCCAGCGGGGAGGGGGTCGACATTTATGGCTTAATTAGACATTCGGAATAGCTTTATCAAAGTTTCCTGAAGACTTCAAGTTATTTATATTGCTGTACGGTACTTATTTAAAGTTTTCTTGAGGATAATGGCGGTATAAACGAGGATTTTATGTCTAATGGGTTTGGATGAGGTGGCAAAAGAATCTGTTGTCTTAACGAAAGAGAAAAGATTTGTATGTTTGTTTGTTACGCTTTCACGCTAAGTAAGGTAAGTGAAATTTAGCACATAGGAAGACCTGGAATAAGAATTTTATCTCGATATTCCCACGGGATCGAGACTTACGCGGGTGAAACCGTGGTGCGCAGATTTTTAATAGCCTCCAAGCCTTTTATTGAAAGTTTCGACGTCACATTAAAAATAATTAATGAGTTAGTTTGAAAATTCTTCCACATCGATAAATCATAAAATAACTTAAGTAGAATTTCTTGAGACCTACCCAGCTTCCGGATCGGGCTATCTAATTGGGAGATATCGTTGAACGAAACAACAAATGATTTCTGCTGGGGCTCTTCTTAATACTTTTATCAAGTATCATTATTAACTGGACTACAAGTTATAATTGAAAAAAATATAGATTCAGTAACAAATAATAATAAATAAATAAAATTATTTATTTCGGGTAACTAGGCCCATACAAGACAATTTACAAAACATTTTACACTAATAATATAATAGAATAAAATAAATTCATAATAAATGTCAAAAATTCTAAATGTGATAGCATTCAAATTAAAATTATAAAATTACGATACTTTAAATACAAAGAAATGTTTGAAATTGAATTCATTTTATAAAATAATATTTTTTTTATTTACTTAGACTTATTTACATACTATAAAAAGCTAACAGTCTTAAAGTAATTATATGTATATAAAAAGGAGGGGTAATAATCAACGGGCATTCAAAAATTCGTCCGCATCGCTGTCAATAGGAAACTTGCCCAAATGTCTGGCAGCATTGCCACGTTGGAAGCCCGAAAGTCTGACAATCAGTCTTACCAAGTGGTTTCGTATTTTGCTGCATCCGGTTAGACTAGAAGCTGACCCCAACATAGTTGGTAAAAGGCTAGGCAGATTATGATGACCTACCTTAATGTTATTTTTACTTATAACAACAAGATAGGTATACAAGGTAATAAGCTTTTGATTCAGTAACAATAGCTTATACAGAGTGGCAGGGACATCGACGCGCAAACTGTAACCATGAATTCAGCACATGAGTTTAGACCCCATAGCGTCGAAATTTTTCGTCGGTTATTAAAAAATATATTGCTGTTCTATACATTTTGCCCGCGTAGGTATTGCACTTTTCTATGGAACAGAAGATGTTTTTTTTGATAACCGACGAAAAATTTCTACGCTATGGGGTTTAAACTCATGTGCTGAATTCATGGTTACAGTTTGCGCATCGATTTCCCTGCCACCCTAAATAAAGTAAATATGTATACCTACTAATAATAAATAAATAACATTTCTAGACGCTTCTAACAAAAACACTTATTTGAAATTGAGTTGATATTTCTAAAAGGCATTACCTAAGTTAATTAAAAACTAATTAGCACTGGCTACAATAAAAAACACCACACCATGAATCACAAATAATAATAAAAAAAAAAATAACCTATCGTACCGCCCGCGCTCTTGAGCTGTCGACTGCAGAGCTCGGTTGTAACGCAGAGTTTAAAACGAATGAATAGAGCATACACAATTTGTAGTGTCTATGCACCGTGCACGCCACTTATGTTTCAGAGGGCCCTACAGAGAACTAATTTGCTATCTGTAAATAGAAAAAAACAACTGGGGCAGTGGTGTAGTTTATTTTTATTTTGAATGTGAGCGAAGATTATGCTGCATTCTTTTGTTTTGTAAGGGCTGATTTTACCAACGTCAGGAGGCTAATTCTCGTAATTTGAAACGTTTAAAATCTAGTCGCAGTCTCATCTCGGCGACAAACAAATGTCAAAAATTTTTCAAAATGTAGGGAAATTAGAGGTATTTTTGACAGATTGAGACTTAAATCCGGCTGTGAACGTTCTTAAAATTACGAGAACTACCCCTCAGATAACTTTATACGAGGAATAATTTTGAATTTTCGACGATTCTTCCACACACAAACCGCCAGACGTCGTATTCGTACTGTCGATTGAAAAATCAGGCCTTACTGGTATAAAAATACTGTTTTTGTCTATGAAAATGGCAATATTATTTAATAATGTAATGCGTGAACTGTCGCAAGCGCTACTGCTGCGCACGAGGTCGGCCAAAGTGTTATTGGGTTTAGTAGTAGTAGCCTCGAGTCTGGATTTTGGCGCGGTTGATGGTAATAGGCTCACACGTAACCGGCGATATGTGAGTATATTAAAGGCACACCTCTGCCATACCCTTCGGGGTTTACAGGTGTGATGTTATGTCATGTAATACGTGAGTATGAATGTTTGTTTGGTAATCAGTAACGATAAAACCGGAACCGGATTTGGATGTAATTAGGCACAAATGTAGATGGATCATCTAGAGTTTTCTTTTATTTTCGTTGCTGAATATGAATGTATTTATGTATCTATAATTTTGGATATGTATATATCTGTGTATATATCACTATATATACACAGATATATACATATCCAAAATTAAATGGGACTGTCGTTGGTCCAATATTATGTATACAATACACTTATTGTATACATAATATTGGACCAACGACAGTCCCATTTTATGTCCAGGAAAATCACAGTCCAATCCAAGGTCCTGGAAGAGACCGCAGAAAGCGATTAGGCCGCCCATTGTATATTTTGTGGTGTTTGATGTATTTTTGTGGTGTACAATAAAGTATATATAAATAATGAAATGGATAATTTCCCTAGAACCTGGCAAAGCGGATTTTTTTTAAATAAACATACAATTCGATTCTATAGTTTATACAATACCAAGTGTCAGGGAAAAATAATGGTGAACAAAATACTGAATAAAAAATATCTATATATATATAAAAGAAAGTCGGGTTTGTTACAACACTTATAACTCGAGATCGGTTGGATCAATTTTCATGGTTTTTGTTTCGTTGGATTTGTCTCCGCCCTGAATAGCAGAATACATTTTAAAAACAATCAAAACTTGACGAATACATAATTATGAAAATGAATCATTTAATCATGTTCCTTTGTGTCGTACCTGTCAAACATTTGTTTTCCTCCTGTCATCCTGTCAAATACTGTGATTGACATTTATGCATGCGTTCAGAAATGTATTTTGTGTAAACTACCTATTTAAAAAGGGTGAATAAACTTTTGTCTGTATTTTTTTTAATCAATTATAAAGGTTGAAAAGTGTATTAAGCAGATTTGAATAGAAGTTCCTCAAATATTTATGCATGCGTTCAGAAATAATGACAAATGGTTAACATCGGTAGGAGTAGGGTGGTAGTAGTAGGGTAGGAGTAGGGTAGGAGTAGGGTAGGAGTAGGGTAGGAGTAGGGTAGGAGTAGGGTAGGAGAAGGGTAGGAGTAGGGTAGGAGTGGGGTAAGAGTAGGGTAGGAGTAGGGTAGGAGTAGGGTAGGAGTAGGGTAGGAGTAGGGTAGGAGTAGGGTAGGAGTAGGGTAGTAGTAGGGTAGGAGTAGGGTAGGAGTAGGGTAGGAGTAGGGTAGGAGTAGGGTAGGAGTAGGGTAGGATTAGGGTAGGAGTAGTGTAGGAGTTGGGTAGGGTAGGGGGTAGGACACCACGCGAACGAAGTAGCGCCGGGCAGCTAGAAATAATTTATATGGCAAAACAACGTTTGCCGGGTCAGCTAGTTCTAAAATAAAATCCGAAAATAAAAAGAAATTGCTCAATTACTACAAGCTCCTGTAAACCTAAAAACAGTAGGTCACCAATTTCAAGTACCTATAATAACTCAATTGTTCAATGTAATTGGCGCAATTATCGTGTAAAACAAAGACCAAGATGGTAGCTTTTAGATTTAGGATAACCTTGACTGATATTATTGAAGCCCGTATAATCGTCTGGTCATTAAAGATAAAATCGAGGGTAGAAGTTTGAAAGTGCTGTAAAATTATTCTAATAAAATCTATAAAGAATAGTAAGAATCGAGAATCTTAAAAGTGGAAGTATTTCATTTTGGAATCATTATGGAACCCAATTATGTAGGTAGGTAATTATTACTCCTTGCGTAATCTTACGACGTGCAAACCACGTACGGTTGTCAAGCGTGGTATTTTGACAGGTTCAAACCACGCCAACTTCACGTTTTTGACGTGGTCTCGAAGTAAGGAGTCGTTAAGTGGTCATAGTGAATTAGGGTCCTGATGAAAATGGACGTGGCAATGACAAAACAACGTGACAGTGACAAAATCGACAAATATCAGCTGTAAGGGGATCACAGACACGTTCTTACTTGTGTGACTTACAAAATAAGACTAAGTTTACACTATTTCAATTAATCAATTATTAGCTATTAGTACATAAATCTATGATTGTGTATTTGGTTCAGTATCAGAATTAAGAAATAATTTCTGGTTTAAGATGTTTATTTTTCTGAAGAATAGATTCTTTGTTTATCTGAGAAATAGTTTGACTCTTGAAGACGGCTATAGGCTTTTCAACAGCACGCTAGGACCGTTTAGGAATCGAGCAAAAGTAAAAATAGACAGAAAAAAATAAGCTAAGCGAAAACGAAATAGTTGCACGGGCAGACGACGCCATACTCATTACTCAATTCCATATGTGTTACATAGATGGTATTTACAAGGTGCGATGCGATGCGACGGGATAGTTCGGGGAAGCGAGAAATTTCATGCGGACGAAGTCGCAGGGAGAAGCTAATCTGCCTGGGCGGCGAGTTGTTCGGAAGAGATACCGTGGCCCCTGGCACAGGCAACTGAAGGCACACGGATGGGTTTTAATCAGTAAAAGTCTGACACGCCCTTTCGCTCAGCCCAGAGCGGGAGAGGTCATTTGATGATTTCCCACCCAAAAAAAAGGGAGAAGCTAGTTAAATTATATTATTATTGAGTACGACTGTATATTGATTGTACGATTGTATATTAGAGTTTAGAGTACAAATGTCCATAGTATAAGTGTTTTGTATTGTTTACTAGAATATAAGTAGTATCCTACTAATATTATAAACGTGAAAGTTTGTATGGATGTATGGATGTTTGTTACTCTTTCACGCAAAAACTACTGAACGGATTTGGATGAATTTTGGCACACAGATGGTTTATAACCAGGATTAACATATAGGATACTTTTTATCCCGATATTCCCACGGGATCGAAACTTATGCGGGTGAAACCGCGGGGCGCAGCTAGTAATTATTATAAGTTAGGTTTTATACCCACGTGTACAATAAGTTCACATTGTAAATATTCGTATGCCGCTAGTAGCGGCGGATGTGTCGAACTTATACATATGTACCAAACATCTTTGTACCAACCATATCCGACGAATAAATGCCTTTGTCTTCGACCACGCATTTCGTTCAGGATTTATAATTAACTTGCATATGAATACATACGTAATGTAACGATCAAATTATTTGGGAGTGTCACCTACTGGGCATGCAAAGGCTAATTACCGGTTCCCAAATCCTCTAAAAGCCACAGCAACGTTGCCAAAATCCCAACCAGCCAATATTGCCGCTAACATGAAAAGAGCCTTCAAGAATTAAGCTCCACCGTCAGCTGTTAGGCACATTTCAGCGCTCGAATAACTCTGCTCGGGAGGAATTTAGCAAATCTCCCTTCATAGGGATAATCTGGCGTCTAAAACGAGTGTCTATTGCGAAGTTATGGAAATGGAGTGCTGATCAAATACTTTGTTCTGGCAATTTACGTCATTTTATGAGACAAGGCTGGTGTCAGTTTTGTTTTACGATTGTACTTTCGTGTGTAATTTTGTTATTGTATATTATTGTGCTATAATTATTTTATTATTATATATTTTGCTATAATTTTTCTATGTCACAAAAGCGAGTGGAGAAGGCGAGGACAGGGTATTGTGGCACAGCCTGGGTGAGGCCTTTATCCAGCAGTGCAGCCTTTATTAAATCGACATTGTATCATGAATCATTCATAATAAAAGTCTAGGTATCTCGGTACCTACGAACAGCAATGCATAAACCACCCTGGAAACAAAAGTCAAGAATCTGCTACAAGTATCAAAACTAGATACCGGTGCGGTTTACGCGCTTGACCAATATCCGTTGACACAGATCACCGGATATGTGTCAACGGATGAACGGATCTCACAATGACACTCCATTCGTGCCTACTCCATGTTTCCACCGCGCGGAGAGTTCTCGGCTTAATTATAGTATTTGGTGGAATTGCGTTAAATCCGCAACGTTTGTGCTAAGAGTTAGTGCGTGTTGTTACAACTTGTTTCACTGAACATCTGATTGACTTGTTTGTTGAGCAGTTTGCTGGTTAGATACGAGATTCTCTTTTGTTTTGTTCCTTTGTTTGAGGTATAATTATCTCATTAGTTAAGGCTATGAGAGTTTACACAACTGTATAGATGTTGGTTGTAAAGAAAGATGTTATGTCTATGATCTTTTACGTAAAGAAAACTTATTCCTAGCGTGTCGCTGTCGATAGCTTTCTTTGTCCATTTTTTTACACGTTTGGTGTCTTCAGTAGCCCATCAGTTTCAGTAACGTGCAGACAACAGGACGTGCAGGATACGACAAGATATCACGTTATCATCATCATCCACAGACCGACTTCACCCACAGCTTAGCACTGGCCTCTCCTTTATTGTGCCAATCTCCATGCTGCTGTGCCGGCCGTAACCAGAGGGGTAATTCTCGTAATTTTAAGAACGTTCACAGTCTGATCTCAGTCCCAATCTGTCAAAAATACCTCACCCTACATTTTGACAAGTTTTTGACATTTGTTGACATGACACTGCGACTAGACTTTGAACGTTTTAAATTACGAGAACTGGCCTTCAGGTTTTACCCACGATGGTAACAATATCATTCGCCCATCTCGCCGCCGGAAGACCGCTGACTTTGTCTTCACTCCAGCTATCATCACTGCGTCTTGCCAGTTGTCCTGCCTACTCCATAATCCGTTCCGATATCGAAAACCTTCATACGTCTACGGAGTATTGCAATTTACCTTGTTGTGGTAGATGGATATTTTCAGTGTTCCTAAACTTTCTTATTGATATTGTGCTTGAGGGGTGTTAGTGCATTAGACGGAGCTCAAAGTTATGACCGCTTATACAGAGTGGCAGATTCAGTACATGATTCTGAACGAAACATTTCAACTCAAGGGGCGTTGAAATTTTTCACCGGTATTACAAAAAAAAAAAAAAATTGCTGTTCCACAGATTTCGACCGCTTAGGAATTGCATTTTTCTATGAAAGAGCAAATTTGTACTACGCTAGGCGGTCTACAATCATGTGTTGAATTCATGGTTACAGATTGTGCGACGATGTCTCTACCAACCTATAGATCTAAGCCAACAATTATTCAAAAATTGAAGCTTTACCAAACACGAATTCATATCCAGTATTGATAATTATCTGTATTTTCATAAAATTAATATTTATTAAAACCTTTTCCGACTTTTTAATAAAACTGGAAATACCGCAATTTCATCCAACTGAACAATTTGAGCTACAATTCAGTAAAGATATAAAGTGGATTGCATTAATATTTTACCTTGTTCAGTAGGTACATAATACCAATCGCAGTCTGCATTGAGAAAACAAATTGAAATCCATTATTGTATAACGAGTGAGATTTTCTCCGGCTCTCGGAAATTCAATTGTTCAAGAATTCTTGTTACTATCCCGTAGTAACTCAAGCCTACACAGGTAGAGGTAAGATTGAGGGAATCGATTGGGTACTGAATTCTGAGTAAATCATTTTAAAATGTATTTTGCAGGCACTCAGTTGAAGAAAGATGGTTTTATCTTAGTCTGCGTATCAGCACCTAGGTCCTATTCAATCTTTTTGTGTGCTCTTGTTTCTGTGACAAATAAATATATTTTTCTATTGGCGACAATTCAACAGTCCGACAATTTAGCAAGTTGTTGCACAGGTTTTCTGCAAAGTACCTGCTTCGAATGTCAATTTTTGACATATATATGTCGCTTTGTTAGTTAGATTAAATATGGCCTTGATTGTTAGTGTTGATCGAACCCTATGGGCATTTGTAATAGGCATAGACACAGACGGGTCAACATCCTAAAATTCCATATGACTGTAATTACTTACACAAACTACACTCACACACGCTATCTTAGAAACCGACACAAAACAAAGTTTCGTGGTGGCAGAAATAGATATATACGTATATTGTTAGTACTTCTTTGGAAGAGTTACTTCACAAACACATCTACTACTATTACCTAACATTATGCCTGTATTTCCTGACGGGTTAGGCAGAGGTGTACCTACGTATAAGTACACCTAGATTTCGCTAATTACTCCAATGTCACCAAAATGTTATAAGTATATTAGTCAAATTGTAGCTGGAACCGTTGTTATCAATCCATAAATATTTCTTAGATATACGGATCTGTTCCAACTTTGTATCGAAGTTAGGAAAGTTCGTCAAAGTCCTGACTTTCAGTTACGGCGATAATTAACAGATAAAGTGGAAAAAGGCCGCTTATTACCAAAGTTTACTTTGAATCATGTCCTTGTTGAAATATTTATTGGGCTCTTTGGATATTAATATTATATTCAAAGATGAATATAATATTAATATGACACTTGACACAAACATAGTTAGAGATAATAATGCACATGAACATACGATGTCACTTATTTTAATAGTTTTTTAATTTATTCGAAACTTGTCAGTGTTAAGGCTGTCAATGTCAAGGCCGTCAATGTCAAGGCTGTCAGTGTCGATTGTATCTATCAGTAGTGCGTTCGTTTTTGGAGCGCTCTCTTGCTCCCGAGACAGCGCCTGCGCCGGACTTGCGCACTGATTGATAAAACATCAACATGGCGGACATCAACATCGAGCACGAGGACGCTAATCCGCTTGAATCTCCGACATATATTTATAAATATGAGTCATGAGCATAGAGGGGCTTGTGGTTATGTAATAACAGCCGCACGGGTCGATCGATCAGGTTAAGCTACGCTTGCCGCGGTTGGTCCGTGGATGCATCAGAAAATACTTTAAGCTGTTGGTCCCGGCTGTCTTTCGTGGATCTTTGACAGCTGTTACGGGTCGTCAGAAGCTCGAAACTATGACAACCAGTCTTACCAAGGGTATCGTATTATCCAGTACCTGGGTTGTGGAGATCAGATAGGCAGTCGCTCCACGTAAAATACTGGTATTTAGTTGCATCTGGTTAGACTGGAAGCTGACCCCAACATAGTTGGGAAAAGGCTAGGCAGATGATGAGTCATGAGCATGAATATATAACTATGAACAGCTCGGCAGTAATATCCGATGGCCAATGTAATTTAAAACGTTCAAAATCTAGCGCAGTCTCATCTCGGCGACAAACAAATGTCAAAAAATGTACGGAAATTAGAAGTATTTTTTGACAGATTGAGACTGAGATCAGACTGCGAACGTTCTTAATATTGTGAACGTTCTCAGATTGCATTATTCATTCATTAAAATATGACGGCAAATATATGTAATAATTTCAAATACACAAACAGCCAGACAACAAATTGTAGGTCATAAAAATATTTGTTCCGTGCGGGAATCGAACCCGCGACACGCAGTGCAGCAGTCAATCGCTTCACCACTGCGCCAACCGTGCCGTCAAATCGCATTATCTTTTCGCTTTTTATTATTGTACAAAAGATCCATACAAAATCAACCCCAATATTAAAGCTTCCGTTCTCCGGCCAATCTTTATCTTTTGCAGCAAAAAGGCGACCCTGGCCCGAATCTAGTCGTAACTGCATAGCACACATATACACGTATGTATATGGACACCAGTACTTTACATAAACAGGTCAGGTCGGCTCATATGCAGCTAACATTAGCATAGCTAATTCTATACGAACTGGTTTTAAGTAGCCCTCTGCCTGCCTGGTTTTTAGAGGTTTTATATATATATTTTTTGTTATGTTTAATTGACTTCAAAAAGAGGATGTGTCGAAGTCTACTTTAATTTTGTATTTTAATCGATTGTTCCCAGAGAGTCTCAGCGATAGTCAGCGATGCAGACGTCTATTTCATTGCCTATTATTATTTCCTCTCCTTTTTTAGATATTTACTTGTATATGTTATGTCGTTTATTTATTAAGTTATCTTATTTTATTAAAGTTTTAAATATTTCTTAAAATATAAAAAATAAGTATAAAAAACATTTAAAAATACTTTAAAAAAAAATCACCGGTGTCGGGAGCAGGGTCTAAGCTACCGGTGGTTAGGGCTCCAGAGACAGGAGCCTCCTCACAATGCGAGCCGTATCGGGGAGTACTGCCTTCTGAATCAGGCCCTTGATCCAACCGCCTAACGAGAGCTTCGATAGCTGTTGATCGAGGCTTTGGATCAGGCCATTGGCCGATACGACAATCGGCACAATGACAGTCGAGCTTACATTCCACATGTCAACAACCTTGTGCGCTAAGATGCCTTGTGCCTTGTTGTTGTTCAAGATATTTGATTGTGCATATATTATTATTGTTATTTTAAGACTACCAGCTTTTGTAAATTATGTACGGTAACCATTTATTCATAACAAATTATTGCTAATTTGATATGTTACTAATCAAATCCCCGGTCTAATTATTCCCTTGGTTGTTATTATTTTGGTACAATACTCACAACAAACTGACATGAGATTTCATAGCTAGTTTACTAATCAGTGACTCAGGCTTTCAGTATTCAGTTAATTAGTCCGGTTTGCCGAGTTTCAGCGCGGTTACATTGAGATACATCGTTATGTTACGACTCACTGTTGCAACTAACTAATTACAAATAAGTTAAAGTTTTTTTTTATACGTTAACGTATAAAAAAAAGTTATTTTATACGTTAATACTGCATATCTATTGTAAAACACATTTCCAATCGCAATCGGAAGGATTTTGAAGGAATGTGCTAATCCATTACTTCATATGTTTGAAAATTTTGTCTGCTCAACAATGTAAATGACGCAGCGGTTGTTGTCGAACTGTCAAAATGAAAGGCGTTGCTACTGCAGGTAAGTGTTTCGCAATTTTCCCGGATGTTACATCTACCTGTGTGTCAATTTTCCCGGATGTTACATCTACCTGTGTGTCAATTTTCCCGGATGTTACATCTACCTGTGTGTCAATTTTCCCGGATGTTACATCTACCTGTGTGTCAAATTCCGTACAAAATCTGTTACATTAAGGGCTAATTTTACCAAAGCCAGATATCTTTTATCCGTGAAATAAAATTGACGTTTAATAGTTCTAGTATGGAAAAACTGTCAAAAATTCAAAATTTATCCTCCGGATATGACTATTCTAGGAATTAAAGTTTGTTGAAAAGCGCCCTTATAAGAACAAAACGTAGGTTTTAAACAAACTAGTGAATAAGCGGTTTGTTTGGGCAAAGCCGCGGGTGTATCCAGTAACAGATGTTTGTTCTACTCCTTGGGCTAGGATTATGATCCGGATTTATTATGCGGGAATCAGAGTTCTGACTTTATACGATAAGTCCTGGGTTACCAACTTTTCGCTATAAGACAGGGCTATGAAAAGAGCGATGGAGTAACAAGACTTAAAAAAAAAAAAACGGTATTCCATCTTTATGTTTGTAGATATAGCTGTTCATCCTTTACATCCATTAACTGGGTTGTGGAGGTCAGATAAGTAGTCGAGTTTGAGATTACACATTGCTACTCATTACCAAGTGATTCATTTAGTTGACACAATTATAAGGACAGCACCCTAATTGCGTAACTCACAATCAATCTCAATCTGAATCATTTTGTAGGATATTGCTAATCAATTGCTTCATATGTTCAAAAAATGGTGTCTGCTCAACAACGTAAATAACGCAATGAATGTTGTTGAACCTCAAAATGAAACCGGTTCCGATTGATCGTGTGTTACGCAATTAGGGTGCTGGTCCTGGCTGTCATTCGTGGATCGTGAAATTCGACAGCCAGTCTTACCAAGGAGTATACCCAATAATACCCAGTAATAACTGGATTGTGGATGTCGTCAGATAGGCAGTCGCTCCATGTAAAATACTGGTATTCAGTTGCATCTTTAGGTCTTTAGGTTTCGGTTAGGCTGGAATCCGACCCTAACATACATAGTTGGGAAAAGGCTAGACTGGTTGATCGTTTGTTCATTCTTTGTCCATTAATAATGAGGTGAAAAAGTATCTAAAACATTTATTGGTGATCGAAGATAGTTATCTTGAATTAGTTGGGTTTCGAAGACTCCATATGAATAAACAAAGAAACATTCGTAAAGCAATGTGATGTTCTTCAGAATTTAACGATCAGGTGATACCTTCACCTGAACGTAAACCAAGCAAAGTTGGTAACCCAGGACTTATATAAGGAGCAGGTGGCGTTCTGTACTTTTTGCCTTCCTTCATGATAAGAAGGCGTGATTTTATGATAAAGCAATCATCGCGACGAGACAGCCAAGTTAATTATATACATAACTTTGCCCAGATCAACATAAGCCGATAAAGCCTGTAAGCCACCGATCATCAGGAAATCGAGATAAAAAAATCATAATTCATCTGTTGCACTCTCCCCTAGAGGCCGCGGAGGTCGCTCGATCTGGATTAAAATTCAGTGGCTTCCATTAGACTTCGCGCATTGTTTGAGTGGGCATTAAACTGCCGCCATTTTGATTCCAACTTTTTTTTATTTACCAAGTCTGGCCGCAAAGTTGCGCCGTGATTCCGATCAATTGTGGTTTACGTTCAAAATTGCCGTGTTGGAGCGGTTTTTAAAAGTTTAGTCATTATAGTCGATAATTAGCTAAAGAGGGATTTGAAAAAGTATTTAAGTCTGTATTTTGTGGGTTAATTGTTGCAAAAGTTTTGGTGATTAACTTCTGAATTATGCAAACATTTTACCTTACGATATATGTCTTATTTTAAATGATTACTGAAACAGTAATTATTTTTAAATTCAATCAATCTGCCTAGCTTTTTCCCAACTAATCTAATATCGCGACATATTTGTCAAAAATGTAAACCAATATGAGTTTATGGAAAAATAACTTTAATTCCTACACAATAAAATTCAGTTTACGCTACAACTTCAAATATTTTTATAACTTTTCCAATAGTGCTAGTCACTCTGAAATCAACTTAATGAATATTAAAATAAAGTTGATATTTGTTCAACTTGAAATAACGTCAATTTGAAACATAAATAAAATTTGAATATATGTACGTTGGGGTCGACTTCCTAACTAACCAGATGCAGCTGAGTACCAGTATTGTACATGGAGCGCCGGTCAATCTAACCCCCACAACTGGTTGTCAGACTTTTGGGCTTCCACGAAGGTTTCTCGAAAGGTAAAAGATGGTCACCCATCCACAAACCGACCGCAACAATCGTAGCTTAACCTTCGATCGGCCCGTGAAGCTGTTATTATTTAGCCACGAGCCGTAATTTAAAATTAGCAATTGAAAAAAACCGAAGCAATAATAAATTTACATCGTGCTACATAACAAACTCAAAATTGTTGCACACCAATTACTTTATTCTAGTAGAGTATCATTGGCATAGTTTTCTGGTATTCCCGTTACTATTACTAACTGATATTATATAGCCACCTGCAAAATTATTTAACTTTAGTACCTCTATTAGAGCCAGGATTTTCAAGTTATGAAACAACCAACTGAATGTCATACTAAACAAAGTTCAAATTCCATTGCAACCAAAACCTCATTAAGACCTTTTTGTTACAAATGGTCACTCAAAAATCAACACAGAATACATTAAACTAAAGTAGATAACTGATTAAGTGTTAATGGAAGGTAAATTATCTGATATTATGAATACCTCTATAGCATAGATAAAATTATTAAAGTCCATTTGAAAATAGCAATATGTATTTTCCCACGTAAATGTGAAAATTGGCTGTTTAGCAACTATGTTGAATTCCCGTTGTACCGTATGCACCATCAATGGTGCAGAGGAGACTAATTACTTTCGTTTGCACCATTCATGGTGCAAATGAAACTGCATTGATAGTATGGTCTCATTTGCACCATTGAGAATGGTGCAAACGAAACCGCATTGATAGTATGATCTCATCTGCACCACTGAGATGACACTATACTTGCTATCAATGTCATTTTATGTCAATAATTGTTAAATTGGAGCTTAGAACTATAAAGAACAAATTACAATGAGTGAAACTAATTTAACTTTTGTTGCACAAAGTCGAGGAAGACTTTTCATTTCCACACACAGTACAAAAATTTAAATAACATGGAGGTGTAGATATTAAAAAAAAAAACAGGAATGATTACCATTACGGAGGTACGTACCGCATTTATGATATAGAAAATATATGTATAGGTACACTTGTGGGTGAAGCCGGGGGTGCACGGGTCGCAGAGTTTTTTTAGTTTTCACAAGCGTATTTTTACCAGAATTATGGAAGTATACATTGACATTTTAATTTTTTAGGATGAATCGAAGGTTGTGAAAAAACGTGAGCATTAATAACTGTATGCCTGATGAAAACAAAAATGTCGTATGCCATTTAATTGGTTGGAGTATAGATACCGCGACAACTTCAGAAGAAACAGTACCTGCCATTTATATAAAGACCGTGGCCAATTTCAAAGACATGGGTCTAAACTTAACAAAACTACCACGGTACGAAAGTTATAAATCGGTTGCTTATAGACGGATAAATAAAAAACAGGGAGTTAATAAGACGGCTTATATATAGTGTCGGAACTGAAGTCGAAATTGGTAACGATCATAAAGATTTCCTTTTGGCTGACTATCATCACGAACGCGAACGTTTTTTAATTTTTGCTTCGGAAGAAGCTATAGAAATGATTAAAAACGGGAAAATCTTCTTTTGCGACGGTACCTTCAAAAAGTGTCCTAGACCATTCAAACAGTTGTATGTGGTCTTTTGCGACCTAGGAAGCACCGAGGATAAAAACTTTGTAGTGCCGGTTGCTTATATACTTTTGGGAAATAAAAAAAAGGAAACATATATTCTAATGTTGGAAATGATTAAGTCGCAAATTCCAGAATAGAACCCTTCTAAATTTATATCGGACTACGAACGATCGTTTATCGGTGCCGTAAGAAGTGTGTTTCCTTTATCAAAGCATCACGGATGTTATTACCATTTCCAAAACCAATTATGAAGGAAAGCAAAGCGTCTTAATTTAAAGAAGTATAATAACAAAATAAGTAAAATTGTATCTCTATGCACTGTCCTGCCTCTTCTGCCTGTATCAAGTATTGATGATGGATGGGATTACATAGTTTCGGAAAATGATGTTGAGATAATAATAAATGCAAAAATTTCTAAATTACGTTAAAAAATTTTGGATGCCCAAGAAGACACTGTGATGCTGTTTCGGTGAGCGGCATCGTACGAACAACGTCTGTGAGGGATGCAATGGGTATATTTATTTATTTATCTCATGGAAAACCAACAGCTTTACATAAGTACAATAAATATACTGGAATAAGAAACATGAAGCCAATTATAAGTTTTCACGGCTAGCAATACAACAATACAGTAAGAGATCTTATAAACGACAGATTATCAAGAACATAAGCGCACCAACCATCAAATCGGTTTCACCAAACATAAGGAATAAACTACAATAAAATAAAATAAAATAAGTACCAGAACTAAATTAACACAAGGAAATAATTTTGAAGAAATTAAGGTTCAGCTTATTGCGTACGCTTGAGCCTTTCGTTGAAAACAAGTCAAAAGAGAACTGCTTGCATAAGTCATTGAAGTCTTTACTCGCTCGCACTAAAAATGAGTTTTACCTGTAGTTGGAAGAAGATAACGGAATAGCGATAGGTGGATTCAATCTGAGTAATCGCTGGGGAATATTAAAATACAGCTTACGTAGAAGCTGCGGACAATCCACCTCATTGGATACAATTTTGAGCAAAAATGTGCAATCTGCTAATCGGCGACGGTTACTAAGTGGTTGTAGGTGAATATTAATAACTGCTTCAAAAGAAGACCTCCGACTGTAAATAAATGCTTAGCTGTGCTTAAGCAGGATGCTGCTTTTAATTCTGTTAACGCATTAACATAATACCCATACAGGGCAAAACACGTCAAGAAACGTAATAAATATATATTGCATGTACAAATGCAATTAATTAAGTAATGGCGAAATTGATGTGCCGTTATTTTTAGAAAAGTGAAGGTGAAATCAGTGTTCTTGTTATAAAGTTGCCATTTTTAATGTTAGGCAACAATAAAATGTTATGTGTAATATAAGTGTTTGTGTGGCGTCATTATTTTTATATTATTACATGAAGTAGTTGTGGAATTTATTTGTAAAACATATTATTTTTCTTGCTTTTTTGTTGTTTATTTATATTAAAAAGTGGTTCCGCACACAAACAAAATACAACCTATTGGTTTTTATTTTACCTATAACTAGGAAAGTATGATGAAGTAGTTGTATTAATATTCATGGTGCAAACGAAACTAACTAGTATCCTCTGCACCATTGATGGTGCAGGTCAAAGGTGCATACGGCAAAAGTATGGTGAAATAGTTGTAGTAATATTTATGGTGCAAACGAAATTAACTAGTCTCCTCTGCACCATTGATGGTGCTGGTCAATGGTGCATACGGCAAAAGTATGGTGAAATAGTTGTATTAATATTCATTGTGCAAAGGAAACTAATAAGTCTCCTCTGCACCATTGATAGTGCAAGTCAAAGGTGCATACGGCAAAAGTATGGTGAAATAGTTGTAAACAAACGAAACTAACTAGTCTCCTCTGCACCATTGATGGTGCTGGTCAATGGTGCAGGATGGCAGGGACATCGACAGGAATAACCATGGATTCATTACGTACATCATACTGAACCTGTGATGAAATAATTTTTTGTAGGCTATTTAAAAAAAAAAATGGGTGCGTGTACAAGTGCGCGGGTCAAAAAAAAATATTGACATAAAACAAGTTATACTTTTAAAAAACAATTTTTAATTGTGTGCAAATAATTAATTACAAAAAAGGTTACAATAAAGTTCGTTGTTTAGGCTGAATAATGTTGGTAACAAGTCACAGGCCTTTTAAAGAAATTAAAAGCATAATAAAAAACCAGAATTTTATGGCATCCAATTTTTTTTTGTGAAATGTTCATTGCCTTTTTTTAATCGATAAGAACAAACAGGTTGCTATAAAAAATGCTCAAAATAGGTACAGGCCGGTTTATGCTAAAAAAAGTGATGTATAGCTTTAAAAATAATGAACGATTTTGCGGACAGCTTCAACCTGTGAATTTTGTGTGACGGTGATGCGCGCGCATCTTAAAATTTCACTCTCATCATTTTTTCATAACGCGCCTAAAGAAGTATAATTTCAATAATTGCTGTTCAGTACATTTTGGCGGGGTAGGTATTGCACTTTTTATGAAACAACAGTTTTTTTTGATAACTACACAACAACAACAACAACACAATAACAACAACAACGAACAATATCTACGTCTAGGTCTAGGATCATGTGCTGAATTCATGGTTACAGTTTGCGCGTCGATGTCCCTACCACCTTGTATACGTCACTTCATGTACATATATAGCACTCTAAAGACATGTATTTAGAGTGCTATTTATGATCACAGAATTAATACAGTTGCCTTGAGCGATATAAATTCCTGAGATGCTCAGACGGGATTTTATGATTTGATACGTAGGTAAGAGCTAAACATGAGAAGTTTCTATATTATGTGTTAAATCTTAGAAAGCTCTTTAGATGTGCGTATAATGGATAAGGGATTCATTAAATCTTACTCGAGTATAAAATATTTATATTAGTACTAGACTAGAAATCGACTGCTCCCGCCTTGCCATATCCCAACTATTTTGGGGTCGATTTCCAATCTAACCGGGTGCAGCTGAATACCAGTATTTTACATGTAGCGACTGCCTAGGTATCTGACCTCCACAACCAAGTTATTGGGTAATACATACAGTAGTACCCTTGGACTTAGACTAGAAATCGACTATAAAGTAAGGCTTATTTGTTTGATCTATTCTTTTTCGTGTCGCTTCACTTTGACTGAATGTTTTAGGACACAGAGGCCAGGATAGGATTTTTAATTTGATCTATTATATCGAACTAAATACTGTCATGACAAATCACATGACAAGATTCGCTGACTGATAAACAGATTTTACTTAAAACTCAGCTCTAACGCACAAGCATAATCAGCCTTTAATGTTCCCACTGCTGGGACACAGGCGTCTCTATGAGAGAAAGTGGACTATATTCCACCAAACCGGTCCAGTGCGGGTTGGTGGACGTCACGTCACGTCTTAGATTTTTTGGTTCTAGGTCATGCTGGTTTCCTCACTATGTTTTCCTTTACCGTTTTGGGAGCAGTGGTCTTCAAGGAGGTCAATCGAAAGGGTTAAGTTTGTTTGCAAACGAAAACAAATAAACTGTTGTTATTGGTTCCACTTATTTACGCCTAGTAACAGATACAGACAAATTCTACCGTCAATAAATTGTTTTATGCTTAAATTCCGAATCGTTTAAACCGAAATACAGTTTCTAACCAAAAACAGACACCTACACAAATTCCGTCATTCATTTGTTTTCTATTTATAAAGTAGGTAAAGGAGTTTCTATTTTCAAAATGAAATGCGGAGCTATCAATAACAAACGAAAATTCTTGACAGGGGCTGATAACGTCAAAAGTTGTACCATTGTTAATTGTATAAAACGGGCAAATGCGAGTTGGATTCGCCCACTAAAGGTTCTGTACCCCAAAGGAGATATATGTATTTTTCTTTTTATTATTTGCCATCTTAGATCAACAATAGTACTATTGTTAACTAAAATTCTATGATCTATGATAGCAGCTATAGTTACACATATTCTGTAGAAAATAGATTAGAACAACATAACATCATAGCTGTATTCTCCGAAGGATTAGGCTGAGGTGTGTCATGTACATGTCTAGGTATAGAAAAAATGTAAAAAACCCCCGACACAAAATAATAATAAAAACAGTATGAATGTAAAAAGCCTAAAACAATTAAAAAAAAACCTATTGACAAATAGACAAAAAAGGTATAAACGTTGTCGTGTAGCGACAAGTAAAACTAAGTACGGGGTGATAAAATTAAAGAGAGGGAGGTAGAAAACAATTAAAAATATATTATTAACAATAAAAAGATGGAGATGAACTCAAGAGTGGTGTGTAGAATGTGGAGGTGGGGTGCAGCGATGACGATGAGTGATAGGAGGCTGAGGAGGCTGAGGTGGAGCAGCTGCTGGCAACAGATGCGGGTACAGAGGTCCAAGATCAGGTGCAGGTACAGGTGAGGGCAGGTGCGTGCGCGGCACGGAGGGCACCCGCAGGAGGGCCCACGCAGCAAGGCAGGTCGCCGCACGGCAGCAGGAGGAAGAGGCTCGGCGGGGCGCTGACAGCCCACCAGGTAAGGTGGCCCTCAGTAGTTGATGCGTGTGCGGCACGGAGGGCACTCGTAGGAGGCCCACGCAGCTAGGCCGGTCGCAGCACAGCAGCAGGAGGAAGAGGTACGGCGAGGACGCACCCTCCAGGTAAGGCGGCCCTCAGAAGTTGATGCGGCCCGACAGGTTCAGGTCCGTAGCCTTGAAGACGGAGCACGGAGGTGTAGTAAGGTGGCTCTGGAGCAGACAGGCGGCGGCGGCGGGTGGATCAGGCCTTAACCTTAGTGTTCGCTTTAGAGGCGAAACTCGAACTGACCACTGCATTGCGTGGATCAATAAGGAAAACTCGTAAAACAACATCATGTAGAAAATATGAATTTGAGATATGAATGCAACCAGTGTTATTTATTTGGCTAAGTATGCATATGATGTTTAAACCTGGCAGTTAAGCATTTGATGCTGGCAGCTAAGGATTTGAAAGTAAACGTTACCATGACGTTTTAAACATCAATGTCAGAACTGACATAATAAAATAAATATTATTAAAATACAATAAAATCTATAGTTATTTTGTAATAAAAGTATAGTGTTTAAAGGAAAAATGATATGAATCAATGTGGACGAAATTATCAACCCACGGTTGACACTGAATCGTTGAAGTCATATGTTAAAGTTTGTCTGTGTACTAAGTGTGGATAAAACGTGTCCTGGTGTCGTGAGAAATAATCAGATCAGCACCTAACGATCTGGAGGAATGAATGAAAGTAACTGTGAGTATGTACATTATGTTACAACGTGAATACCCTATACAAAAGAAAAAAATAACCTTGAAATTATGACCCTACGTAAGTACGTATGAAATTTTTTGATTAAATGTAGTCCCGTTGGGGGACCGCTACTATTTTAAAGTTTAACAGAACGTTAGGCTATTAATAATTAGAGCACACCCCGTCGTTTTTGCGTCAGGGGTTAAAAATAAGCGTGATGTTATGTACAAAAATGTTATGATATTCATTTACAACTGGCTTGCAAGTTCCAAATATATCTTGTCATAGACAGACATACCGATGTGCATACGTCGTAGAATTAGTTATCGCCTCGTCTGTTGCAAGCTTATTAAGTCTGGTAACAATAGAAAAAATAATTGTGTCTCATTAGTGGCAGTGGTGGTGTGATGGTGGCAGGCTAGGCAGATGATGATGATAGTGATAGTGATGGTCTCACAGAGAGGAGGCCTGTGTTCCAGCAGTGGGAAGATTATAGGCTAATTATGTAGTGACAGTTGAGCACTTAATGGGAATTGTGGCTAAGTAATAACAGCCGCATGGGTCAATCGATCAGGTTAAGCTACGCTTGCCGAGGTTGGTCCGTGGATGGGTGACCATTTTCACATACCAAGACCCCTCCGTGCCTCGGAAAGCACGTTAAGCCGTTGGTCCCGGCTGTCATTCGTGGATCTTTGACAGTCGTTACGGGTCGTCAGTAGCCTGAAAGTCTGACAACCAGTCTTACCAAGGGGTATCGTATTACCCATTAACTGGATTGTGGAGGTCAGATAGGCAGTCGCTTCATGTAAAATATTGGTATTCAGCTGCATCCGGTTAGACTGGAAGCCGACCCCAACATAGTTGGGAAAAGGCTCGGCAGATGATGATGAGTTGAGTTCTTAATGGCTCTCTTTCCCCCTCTTTCGGTACGATACCCTAAAAATATTTTTTTTACACCTAATTAAAATGAGAGCCTCTCCATCAATGGAATGGTTACAAGTATTCTGTCTGAAAATACTTTGGCTCCATCAACGTTTTTATTAGGTCGAATCGAGAAGGTTTTCCTCGTTATGTTTGATGGAGAGGAAATAAAGATTTTATAAAAAACAACTCCTTTTACTCTGAGATTGTAACTTGATTCTTTCAGTAATGGAGGTGCAATTTGGTTAATAATCTATAAATATACTAAGTTTGTTTATTTTTTTATTTTTAATATTGACTTTATTTACATTTCATCGAACTAACACTAATATATACTATATACAAGTATATACTCGTAATACGAAAAAATATAGAAAAAGGCAGGAGCTCATTGGCATCAAAAAATTCGTCCGCATCACTGTCAATGGGATAGGTGCCCAAAAGGCTGGCAGCATTACCACGTTGGATGGCAATGCTGATTATTTGAGCTAAAAATAGGCCAGCCTTCTTGTTTATTTTGTTGTTTGTTTGAATGAGCGCGCTAATCTCTGGAATTTGATAGCCCAATTCTTGAAGAAGGCTATAGGCTACCAGTGGCGTGCATTGCATAAAGGCATATAAGCAGTACCTACCTCGAAAAATCACTATAATCCTGTCAATTACATTTTAGTGTGCGTGCCCCACAATTAAGAAACTCACAAAATTATCATACCTAACAAAAAACAAAACCTTCATACAAACTCGCGCGGCAGTAGGCAGTCGCCAGACGGCCTACTCGGCTCCCGTACTATTCGCACATTGTCATTGGTCTTTACTCGTTCAAGGTAATACGACGAAATTAAATACCAGCCTACTACTGTTCTGAAAACCAATACACGCCACTGTAAGCTACGTAACATCACGCTAAGACCCTTAGGAGCCGAGCAAAAATTAAAAAGGTTAGGAAGAATGCTGAGCGAAAACGAAGTAATAGGGTGGGTAGGCGATGCGATGCAATGCGATGGAATGAGAACGGGAACAAGACATTTCACGCGGTTTAAGTCACGGGCAAAAGCTAGTAAATTATAATATATTTATGTTTGGAAATAATGTTACAAACACTTTAATACGTCAATAATATTTAAAAAGCTTTATAGAAAGAAAAAGAAAGAAAGAAAAATATTTTATTCTGCACAAACAAAACGCAAAATTACAACTACAAAAATAATAATATAAAAAAAAAATAAGAAAAAATACTTAAGATGCACATAGTCAAAAGACTCGTACCTACTCAAGCATAAAAATGTTGACACTCTTATCTATTGTTTGATGTCAAGGCCAGGGAGCAGGGCTGACCCTGGTCCTGGTCATCCCTGAGGATGAGGTGTTATATCCCCAATGGCAGGAAATTACTGCACGGCAGGCTCAGAAAGAGATGGAGGGACGAGCTGGACTCCTTCTGACTGACTTTACAATGACTTGCAAATTGCAAAAAAAGTAAGTTAATTTGAATTTCGCATCCTACCTGAGCGCATCCCCCTTAAAATGTAAACTTGGTTTTTCTATTAAACATTAATAGTACTTTAGCAAATACCCCAAGCAATAACTCGGCTAACTAACCTTATATTTACTTACACAAAGAAATTCTTAACGTAACAAAAGAAATGTAGGAACGTAAGCATATTTTAATCTCATCATTCACTAAACACACGAGGAAGATGAAAAATGTAGAAGCAAAGATTACCTTTCACGGTAAAATAATCTTACCTCTTAGTAATTGTATACCTAATGTGAATAAATAAAGGTTACATTTTCCTTTGGAAATTACCTACATTCAATTAACTTTAAGAATGTTGCCATCTTCCGTTAAGATTTGAGAGAATTTCCTTTTTTATTAGCCACCAAAATCAAATTTAGGCGAGGTTTAATTTATTACGCTACTTAATTTGTTGAGTAAAATTATATGTATGTGATGGGAATATCTGTTTTAATAGCTATAAATACGCTAAAAATATGTAGAAGAACTGTCTTCTTCTATAATTTCTGGCTCTTTATTTATTTAAATTTTTCGCACAAAAAGGTACAAAGGCGGACTTAATGCCTTAGGCATTCTCTACCAGTCAACCAAGGGTGGTGAAGAGATTAGATGGCAGGTGCTTTGGTTGAGAGGGACAGTGATAAAAAACTTAATGCTCTTCTGATACAGGAACTCCTAGTACAAGAGCCAGGTTTACACTGATGTTTGTGTCTTGAAGTAAATATAAATAAATAATTTTATAATCATATTCGCATAAACTTGTGACTAAGTAATAACAGCCGCACGGGTCGATCGATCAGGTTAAGCTACGCTTACCGTGGTTGGTCCGTGGATGGGTGACCATTTTCACATATCAAGACCCCTCCGTGCCTCGGAAAGCACGTGAAGCCGTTGGTTCAGGCTGTCATTCGTGGATCTTTGACATTCGTTACGGGTCGACAGTAGCCGAAAGTCTGACAACCAGTCTTACAAAGGGGTATCGTATTACCCAGTAACTGGGTTGTGGAGGTCAGATAGGCAGTCGCTTCATGTAAAATACTGGTATTCAGCTGCATCCGGTTATACTGGAAGCCGACCCCAGCATAGTTGGGAAAAGGCTAGGCAGATGATGATTGGCATAAACTCAAAACTCCGAATAGCACATGCCCTGATAGAAAATAATAGACAGACAGCAAGGTGGTAGCAGTGGTGGCTCAGTGGAAATGGCCACGACTTACGAGATCGTAGGTTCGAACCCAGACAGACGCTTTATTTTGTGTCAATTATTTCATCACCACTGCTCTCAAAATAGTGAGGAAAACATCGTAAGGAAACCGGCATGTCCTAGAACCAAATATTCGAAGACATTTGACCTCCACCAACCCGCACTGGGGCCGCATGGTGGGTTACTCCCTCTCGAAGAGTGGAGGCCTGAGAATGTTCCCAGCAGTGGGAACATTATAGGCTGATTATGTTATGCTAAGGTAGTAGTTCTGTTTATAGCCCAGGCTGTGTGGACGTTTAAATAACCCCAGAAAAAAAACTTAAATATTAATCACACTTTAGTCGACGTACAACAAAATCATTCCCGACCATTCAAACAGCGATCCCTCTACAAAATACTTGCTTAATTACAAGTTTACATCACTGTTTTCAGCCCAAGTGTTGTTTTTCACGACTGTGGCAATTTGGAGGCAGATTACATCAGGATCGGATCGAATGAGTCCGTACTTGCTATGACCGAGGGCCATAATTCCCCGCATTGCAGACAGCGCTGCAACAACCATGTACTGAGAACCAATTTTAAGTATTAAGCTTTTTACTTTGTTGGTTTTATGATGTTTGCTCGTTTGTACGATTTATGATATAAGCAAGTACTTAAGTAACGGGACTGGCTGCTACTAGTTATTACTGAGTTTGTATGTTTGCTTCTTTAATCGTAAACTTACTTATCTGTGCGAAAATATCACCAAGCTTATGCTATGTACACACGCAACGACTTTAGCCACTGTGTGTCTGCCAGGGGTTAGAAAGAGGCTGTCGCACAGGTGACAGACATGACACATGCATGCTAAGGGAGAAGTGTGAATATCGAAGTTTTTCTAAAACTTGATGTACCATATTTACGGGCAGGTGAGTCTCAGTAGTTGTCAAATGCCCATGTAACACCCACTCTCACGAAGATCGGAGAAACTACACTCGAAGTTTTGGACGAGTATGTTTACTTAGGGAAAACTGTCCAGTTAGGTAGGTCCAACTTCGAGAAGGAGGTCAGTCATCGAATTCGACTCGGCTGGGCAGTGTTTGGGAAGTTACGCAATCTCTTCTCGTCCCACATACCGCAATGCCTCAAGACGTAACTCTTTGACTAATGCGTGTTTCCAGTGATGACCTGACACGCGGTCGCTCTCCTGGGGCTGGCATCACCTGGGGCTCACCCATGGGCCTTATTAGAAGCCTAAAAGACACGTAAAGGGTAATGGAGAGAGGGCTATGCTTGGAGTTTCCCTACGTGATCGAATTAGAAATGACCCACAGGAGACCCAAGGTTACTGACATATCCCGAAGAATTGCCAAATTTAAGTGGCAGTGGGCAGGGCACATTGTTCGCAAGTTCTAGAGTGGCGATCGCGTACCGGAAGACGTAGCGTTGGAAGGCCTCCCACAAGGTGGACCGATGACCTGGTGAAGGCCGCAGGAATCTGCTGGGTGCGGGAAGTACAGAACCGGTTGAAGTAGCGGTGCTTGGCAAAGACCTACATCCAGCAGTGGACGTCTATAAATGATGAGTACTATTCCATACAAGACGTCTTTTTGATTAAAGTAACAACAGTTTCCACAATAATCCGTATTATAGAGGAAACTGTTGCTACTTTCAACAAAAATGCAGTAAGCACAAGGACCATTTTTAAACAAACGCTATCTCTTATGACGTGTACCACGCCCTCTAGGACCGAGCGGCGCTGGTTTGATTACCGTTTTCCGTGCACCACGATCGACTGTTGTAATTTGCTTGCTATCATAAAACCAAACGCCCTTATTTGCTACACGGCAATATATTATTATTTGTGTACCGACTTTACAGCCCCTGCCTATAAATTGTCGGAAATGCCGCTGAAAATGTATAGTGAAGCCGCTTGAAGCGATGTTTTATGCTGTAGGGTGAATAACATGATTTTTATAGCCTCCACTTCTGATAAATACTCCAATATGGCGTGTTCGATAATATATTAATAATACACTTATGCTACGCTTTTGTTTTCCACTAACCCGCACTGGGGCCGCATGGTGGTTTGTGGCCCACTCTCTATCACAGAGAGGGTGCCTATATCCCAGCAATAGGAACATTATAGGCTGATTATGCTTATGCGTGTGATTTTAATAACTGTCAGGGCGTTATAATATAATACATCAGTAATTAAACCAGTCAGGATAAATATCAAAAACTACCCAACCGTTTTTAAAACGATTAACAATTCGCCTAACGGTATTTAAAAAAAAAGCAAGTTCAAGTTATTTATTTCATAACAAAAATACATTTGTGTCGAAATATTTGCACAGTAAGTACACAAAAGAGCTCTTTCAGTGAGAGTGAGCTTTAAAAAATATTGAAAATTATTTTTTCTCAATATTCATACCCTTTAGAGTTCACATACGCTATTCACCCCCAATAACCGGCCCTTATTAATAATAAATTGGAAGCAGCTCAAATTCGAGATACTAAAAATATATCAACGTAAACAGGTCTCGGTCTCTTGTTAGCTATTTATTGTCAAAGCCAGACATAAAAACCGTTGATCTAGATTCTGCCATTCGTAACGTTTTCAAATTTATTTTTGTTGGGGTTAGGATGTTTTAAAAGCTTGAAAGGGTCGCCTGTTGCTTTATTTTTTTTTAATTTAAATTTATGTACAGTAAGGCTTTTGCTAAAACGGCGATATGATGAATTCATGTAATATTTTACAGTGGTTCTAAAGGTAAAAAGGTCTGGCTGCTATAAAAACTCATTGTTCAGAGATTTTTTTGGGTTTTTTACCCAAAGGGTGCCAACGGAACTGTACTTTACTAAGCATCCGCTGTCTGTCCGTCGGTCGTTCTGTTTGTTAGCGGGCTGTATCTCATGAACCTAAATGATAATAGGAAGACAGTTGACATTTTCACTGAGTGTGTCTAAAGCCACTGTAACAACAAATAATAAAAATAAAATAAAGAAAATCCTACTTCCTACTATAATAATGATGTATCTATTATAAACGCGAAAGGTAGTGTGGATAGATGGATGAATGTTTGTTACTCTTTCAAGCAAAAATTACTGAACGGATTTGGTTACTGAGAAATTTAGTACACATATAGTTTATAACCAGGATTAACACATAGGGTAACTTTGGTCCCGGTATTCCCACGGGATCGAAACTTATGCGGGTGAAACCGCGGGGCGCTGCTAGTAATATTATAAACGCGAAAGTTTATGAGGATGGATAGATGAATGAAAAGATGAACTTTTTATCCTGATATTTCTACGGGGTCAAAACTCATGCGGGTGAAACCGCGGGGCACTGCTAGTAAAAAATAAAGGGGTCTCCAAATAGGAAACGTGTTTTTTGGGTGTTTTGATTGAGATCGTACAGACGCCAGCACATCAAGCTAGGTTCCCGAAACTGTAAAATTTTCCGAATCAACTTTGAACCTAATGCTTTAGCGATAAAGTTGAAAATCTGTTAAAGAAATTTGACAGATTGTAGTAGCTTGATGTGCTGGCGTCTGTAATTCCGAGTCCGACACGCACTTGGCCGGTATTTTTTGATAGGTTACATCAGGAAGTTAAGGAAAAGGAGGATGTATTACCAAAATATTGTTTTTATGCTTGAGTCTGTAAAGAGAAAACGTTTATTCCCCTAGATAAATATATCTTAGACCCGAGTGAAATAACAAGGTTCTCGTCGAAAAATATTAGGTATACGTTTGGTCTTCACGAAGATAAAATAATAATAAATGTGGGTAGAGCTGTTCAACAAATAATAGTGCGGCTTTTACTGTGTGGGCGAAGAGAGTTAAATAACTGTTGCTTATTTTATTTACTTTTATTTTGCTGTAAGATTTAGTTTGAATAGAAATTCAAACTTTTGTTTCAGTTAATCCTATTTGCTACTGCTAGTACAGGTATTGTGACCAGAGTCTTACCAAGTGGTATCGTATTACCCAGTAACTGGGTTGTGAAGGTCAGATAGGCAGCCGCTTCATGTAAAATACTGGTATTCAGCTGCATCCGGTTAGACTGGAAGTCGACCTCAACATAGTGGAACAGGCTAGACAGGTGATGATGAGGTATTGTGACAATATAAGTACTTTTTTGTTCTTATTATTTTTGCAAATTTGGCAGAAAGATTTCGATGACATTTGGCAGACAGGTAGACCCTAAGGCCAATCGGCTCGTAATGTAAAACGTTCAAAATCTAGTCGCAGTCTCATCTCGGCGACAAACAAATGTCAAAAATTTGTTAAAATGAAGGGAAATTAGAAGTATTTTTTGACAGATTGAGACTGAGATCAGACTGTGAACGTTCTTAAAATTACGTTATCCTGATAGTAAGTTCCCGAAGGATAATTTCTGGCCTGCACCCAGGCGAAGCCGGGGGCAAAAGCTAGTATTATTATATCTTTAATTTATCCTACTTCCTACTAATCCTACTTCCTACTAAACGCGAGAGTTTGTGAGGATGGATGGCTGGATTGATGAATGTTTGTTACTCTTTCACGCTAAAATTTGGCAAACAGGTAGTTTATAATAAATAAAAAAAAAAAAAATAATAATAATGGTAATGGTAATTATATTTATGTTCTGTAATTTGTATGGTGTACAATAAAGAGTATTCTTGTCTTCTTGTCTCTTGTCTTTATAGCCAGGATTAACAATAGGATACTTTTTATCCCGATATTTCCACGGGATCGAAACTTATGCGGGTGAAACCGCTGCTAATAATATCAAATAAAACTAATTACGAAAAGTGTTCCATTTCAGAATCTACATACGACTTTTTGCTCGTACGTTTCACAATACATATCATTTTAAATCATAGCATAGTACAGTACTATGCAAATTAAGGGGTTACCAAACGTAAAAAAACTTTTTTACAAAAAAAAACAACCGACTTCCACTACAAAGTGAAAAATAACTTTAATTTCGGAAGTCGGTGTCTTTGGTTTTTTTATTTCGTTTTTCGCCACCGACTTCCGAAATTAAAGTTATTTTTCACTTTGTAGTGGAAGTCGGTTGTTTTTTTTTGTAAAAAAGTTTTTATTTTTCACTTTTTTGTTGTGATCATTTTTTTGTTTTTTGTTGATTTTTCAAAAACCACATGTCCGATTTCGATAAAATTTTCATGGGACCATTTGGAAAGTATACCCTATCCAACAAAAAAAGAATTTTTCAAATCGGTTGGCAAGCGACGGAGTTATGCGCAAACAAACATAAAAAAAAAAAAAAAAAAAATACAAACATCCGAATTGAGAACCTCCTCCATTTTTAGAAGTCGGTTAAAAAAAAATGCAAATCTAAATCTGTCTGTCCGGGTATTGTATGCGAAGAGGCTATTGAGGATGAGTGCTTCTTTGTTACCAACATCCAGATTGGATTCCAATCCTCCAGGATTAAACAATAGATGTATGTTGTTTTGTTCCAATATTGGGTCAACTGTTTGGACGGGCTATAAATGTTTATGTGGATATTCAATCGCACTGCGGGATGTGAATATGAAATTCTTGTTGTGACCGTAGAATTGGGAACCTCATAGGGTATTGTGTGAAAATTGTTTTTGTCGTTATGTTGTCTGAATAATGCCGTGAGGAAAGTTTTGAGTATGAATTTGGATGTGAGGTGAATTTTTTTGATGACTATAAGAGTAGGGGCAGACCAGAGAAACGATGGATGGATTGTGTGAATAATAGCACGTCTAGAAAGGCTAGTGAAAGGATAGTGTGGCTAAAAAGGGGGTGACTAGCGAGATAACGACTATTAGAGGGGTGCGGGTTGGTAGATGTCTTTTTTCCTTTACATAAAGCGACTACCTATCTATTATGTACAAGTTGGTAAGGCTGGTTGTCAGACTTTCGGGCTTCTGACCAGTGTAACGACTGTCAAAGATCCACGAATGACTGCCGGGACCGTGCTTTCCGAGGCACGGAAAGAGTACCTAGCAGGGTAAGATAATTTTAATTATGCAGATTTCACCACAGTATGAGCTATTCTCATACAGCTGCTGTTCACACGAAACGGGAAATAAATTTTGCCTCACATTACATAAGTGTATACGTTAAGTTATGTCAGCTTTACTTATTCGCCTAAGTGAGTAATGCTTGCTTCTAATGGTTTATTATGGTACTTAAGTCTTGTACCTACAAAACATGTGTAGACTCATAATCAGCCTATAATGTTCCCACTGCTGGGACACAGGACTCCTCTCAGTGAGAGGGAGTGGGCGTAATCCACCACGCGGGCCCAGTGCGGGTTGGTAGATCTCACAATCATGTCTTTGAACTTTTGGTTCTAGGAGCTGCCGGTTTCCTCACGACATTTTCATCCACCGTCTTGAGGCCGTTTTTCACATTCTCAAACTGTGTAGACTATTACAAACTAACTTTTCCCGCGGCTTCGCCCCTATGGATGTCGGTACCGGGACTAAAAGTACCCTATGTTTTAATCCAGGTTATAAACTATCTGTGTGCCAATCCGGAACATACATCCAGACAAACAGGCAAACGGACAAAAATTATATAGGCTATATTTTCGGCACCAGACTCGTTCTCACGCCTCGCATCAATGACTTTTTTTCAAAGATATTCAATGTACAGTTTTGACTTCGATATTATTTTATTACATGGTAAGATTAAAAGCACTTAACGGCAGGCGAGGTTTTTCTACAACATTCTCACAAGTATTCGACTTGCAATTGTTTGCCGTACAAAGGTATCACTAGTGCAGAAGAACGTATATCATTAGGACACTAGCGTGATTTGTAACTTGTCTAA
Organism: Apamea crenata; assembly: GCA_949629185.1. Taxonomy (NCBI): domain Eukaryota; kingdom Metazoa; phylum Arthropoda; class Insecta; order Lepidoptera; family Noctuidae; genus Apamea; species Apamea crenata. Next base: position 6,936,052 of record OX451375.1, read on the forward strand.
TTCATACGCTAACATTTGTGTCAATATAGTTGTGAGTCAAGAGGTCATTGTGAAGAGTTCGTTGTTCGAGCTGGATTGTACCAATGTTCGAACAAATTCACTAGGATAGAACGATTGAACAAACAAAGGGAAAAAGAGAATGTCTGTAGTCGGTGGATTCGAACGTTAAGGGACTTGGCGTTGTTGTCGTTTCAATAGTTTAGATTTTATCTACGGATTTTATATATTTATATCATTTTTGTAAACATTGGTACATGCAATTCATAGTTTTCAAACTTTCTTTGTAGTAATAACAATGTTTCAAATTAATGTTTACGAGACCCGCACCCTAATTGCGTAACACACCATTAATCGGAATCGGTTTCATTTTGACAGTTTAACAACATTCATTGCGTTATTCACGTGTTGTGCAGACAAATTTTTCGAACTTATGAAGCAATGGATTAGCAATTTGCTTCAAAATGATTCAGATTCCGATTGATTGTGTGTTACACAATTGGGGTGCTGGAATTGTTACGTAAACATTAATTTAGGAAACCATCATTCTGTAGAGATACATAATTGGGTACAAGAGCCTGCAATTAAGCACTGATAGGAAATTATACCGTCTCGAACCAAGGAACGCAATTTATGTAAGATATGTTCAACACTGTCACTTGTTGATTGTCACTTCACTTGCAGCGCACTTAGCGCTCTGTGCTCGATTTTCTACAATATTAACAACCCTGTTTGACTTGGGTGAGCACAAAGAACAGCCGCTCGATTCTGTAAAAATCTCACCGTGAAAAGTTAAGTGAAGTGAGCTTAGATTGTGCTGTCAATAGTGTCAATCCCTAGCATTAGTTAGAATGACAGCTCACTCCACGCTCACTTCACCCAAGTTTTCACGGTGAGGTGTTTACAGAATCGCACTGCAGTGTAAGTCTCAGGCGCCGCTCCACAGCAGCTTACGGCTAAGCTACGCAAGTGAACTTAAGACTGATCGACACGGTACGATTTAATTACCTGTGGCATACGATAATTTGAAGTAACAATAAAAGTTGCACCATCTAAACAGTACTTAGACGATGAAAGTCTTTTCTTGCTTCTATTTTATTGTATGAATAAATTTGACAGTTCTTCCATACAAAAACTGTCAGACGTCAATTTTAATCCACGAATAAAATCCATATCACAAATATGATGACCGTACACATAATTGCTGTATATGGAATAATCTCTCGGAATTAGCGCCATTCTGGTGTATTGGGGTCGGCTATTTACGCAGAATTAGCAATTAGGAGCAATTTTGGTCGATAGCCTATCACTTATAATAATTGGGTGTCCTTCATTTCCTTAAACGATATTCGACGCTTGGAAAAAATTGGTTTGAGTGAGTAATTAGGTCCAAGAGGAGACCTCAATTACTTACGTTATTGTTTTTTTAGGTCTTTGGGTCTGATTTGGGACTGGTTTTGAGAGAGAAATATGCTGGAAGATAGAATATATGTTTTAGAGCAGGTTTTTGTTTCTAAAACCAATGTTTTATTTTATTTTATTTATTAAGGGATAATAAACAACTGCAACATATTATAATACATATGGTTAACAAAACTTTAAGTAGTAATGTTGCAGTCCACTGCATTATCCGCTGATGAGACATATTAAAAGATCAGTGGTTGCCACTAGAATGTTCAGGTTTGAATTGTAATATATAGAGGGATAAACCTATAAGTATAATAATAAGTAATAAGTATAATAGTATAAGTTTGTTGATATGAGATCTTCAGGACGAAGTTAAATCTATTGTTATTTAGAGGAACCAAAAACAAACCACCACAACCACAGTACTTCACTAGCTTGTCCAAGCTAGTGAAGCACTAATTTGCAATAAAAATAATACATATGTATCTTTAAGTTAAGGTATTTATCCATGGGCCTGCGTCGCCTGAAATAAATAAGTTATTATTATTATAAAGGCTATATTACAGACAGATGCGACGCGACTCTAGTAGAACAATTTTTATGAAAACTTCGTGGAAATTGTTCTACCAGAATTGCGTTGCACCGTTGCGTCACGCCTGTTTGCGAGGCTTAACGCGATGTAATTGTACTATTTAAGCAACAAATATGATAACTTTTAAGCTCTTATCTCATTGTTATAAAGTAGAAGATTACAATGATTGCCGCGAGTTTGATAAAACTCCAGGCAATCATTTTAATTTATACCTTAATTTATGGAGATAAGAGCTACATTACGATAACTGAGGTAGGTACTAATGGTGAATGTCCTACCTTACATTAATAAAGGATAAAATAAAAAGTTTGGAGTTTTACTTTTGGATCCCTTTCGTTATTACTGTTTGAACGGTATAATGAGCTGTTGAAACAAAATATATTTTTCTACTCCCGCATCCACAAAGGTCATTCAACTCTTTAAACTTTTTATCCCATATTGAAGTACTAACAGAGGTAGAATTGTTTAATATAACCCAAATTGTTGACAAAGGGAACAAAAATACGTTTGTGAAAATTACTTGGACTTAAACCCAAGCTTAGGAAGTAAAGCTCGGACTTAATTTGAAGTTTGTGAAAGACACGTGTACGGTACGTACGTACAGACGCCAGAACATCAAGCTACTACAATCTGTCAAATTTCTTTAATAGATTTTCAACTTTATCACTAAAGCATTAAGGTTCAAGGTTAATTGGGAAAATTTTACAGTTTCTTGCAGTTTCTTCGGTAGCTTGATGTGCTGGCGTCTGTACACGGTAACTAATGAAAAATCTGGAATGAGTTGGCTAGACTCCTGGGCAAATATTGGTGTAAAGGGTGTGCTATATAATACATCACCCATGTGTTGCTCGAAGGGTTGGGCAGAGGGGGAAAAGTAGATTTTGTTTTACGAAATGAATCTCTACAACTGAGCTCATGTTTATGCGTTGCTCATGCAGGCTAAAAGCATAGGAAAGTTATTTTGCTAGGCGGAAACACAAGCCACAGAAATAGACATACAGGAGTATGAGGAACCCGGTGTAAAGTTCACTCATCCTCTATAGAAAAGGGAGCATCCTCGGACCAGACGGTTGTCGAGTCTGGTCATACATGCTAGTTGCGCGGCAAACTCTGCGCGATGCAGGATTTTGGGTGACGTCAATGTGATGCGTAATTCGCATGTGGCGATGTAGATGCCGCCACAGATATTTAATTTTTTTTAATTTTTTTTTGCTAGTGTTGCATTTTACTTTAACTGCAGTACACAAAATAAAAACTTTTTTGAAGTTCAATACCACGATAATGAATTAAGTAAAAGTCTAGAAATTACACTAGCTTACATTTCTCATTCAGAAAATGTCATCATCTTTAAATTTAAATAGTACCTATAAAATAAAGTCAATTTTCGTGTCTGTCTATTTGTCCGCTTAAATCTTCTAAGCTACACAGTGGATTTTGTTGCGGATTTCACTACCACTTAGACCATTTATTTAGAAAGACTTATGTCTATAATATATTAATATTAAACTTATAAATAACAATGAAATCTCAATGTTTTGTAAAGTCGTAAAAACTGTGCGAAGCAGGGGCGGGTCGCTAGTCTTTTATAATTCCATCTACGCGTATTTATATGTAGTTGCATCAAACCACCAGTTGCCCGCGGTACCCAGAACCCGAAGGATACAAATTTAACTCCTTTAATCCCGAGCTTTCACCGAAATGAGAAAAGTGCGCAACGGACGAGTTTTCTTTTATCTCGTCCAAGTGTAAACAGTTTAAGAGGAACTCATTAAAACTTTCAACTGTTTGTACTTTCGAAGCACGTGGAAAATGAGTGGTTATGGTCTTACTGGCGGGCTTACATCTTAATTAGACGCACTTCTTATATTACAAAGGACTGCTTAATGCTCAGAAATAGCGCTTGCAGTACTTAGTGTACTGCAAGCGCTATTTCTGAGCATGAGATTTTGGGTTCGATTCCCAGGTCGCGCAAAATGTTATTCGGTATTTTTACTAGGGTTTTCTCAGTAACAGCCCGGAGTCTGCATTTGTGTCTGGTTGATGGCAATAGGCTAGTTACTAAGGTAATTGTTGGATTGTGGGTGTACATAGGTATAGACAACCCTACCCAACCCTTCGGGGAAACAAGGCATGATGTTATGATAACTTATATCACATTCAGCAGATCGTTGAACTCCTCTGTGTTGAGCAGTGGCGTGCATTGGTTTTCAGAATAGGTAGACAGGAATTTGATTTCGTTGTATTAACTTGAACGAGTGACAAATGACAATGTGCGAATAGTACTCCTAGTAGGCCGTCTGGCGACTGCCTACTGCCGCGCGTTTTTGTATGAAGATTTTGTTTTTTGTTAGGTATGATAATTTAGTGAGTTTCCTAATAGTGGGGCAAACATACTAAAATGTAATTGACAGGCTTATGGTGATTTTTGGACGTAGGGACTGCTTATATCCCTTTATGCAATGCACGCCACTGGTGTTGAGTTACACGATAACTAACACATGCGTCCACTGTCTGGATAAGTACATTCAAACCTGTGTGGTGCTTTTGTACGCCTTTGTGACTGTGTGTGTGTGAATTATATAAAGGGGACGTTGAACTCTGAGTATGTTTTGGTATTTCTTCTCAAAGTACTCGGCTAGGGACACCGACCTCATCTAGTTTTAATTAAATAAATGTGCTATTTTTAACCAATTACACAATTAATATTATTTGTCATTCATAATCCTTGGGGACCTCGCACACTACGCGGCCACGACCGCGGGTGGACTTGCTCATGGAGGTATTATGGCAACTCAACCCGAGACCACTTGACCCGGACAAATCGATCCCGTGGCAATTCAACCTGACAATTCACCTCAACTGGTTGGCCGGTCGGTCGTGCTCCGAATTGGCGAATGCGACCGAGTGCTCGATGCACATTTCGTTTGTATATTTTATCCTACACACACAAGTGGTAATCGCTTTCTAATCGCTTCTTATTTCTACAACGACTTTCATCGTTCGAGGGATCGAATCCAGAGAACAAAAGTACTTGTCGACATAGCTCACAGAATAAGCAAGCTGAAGTGGCAACGGACGGGCCATATTAGCCGTAGAGCCAATGACCATTGGGGTAGACGTGTTCTTGAGTGGAGACCACGAATCGGTAAACGTAAGGTGGGACACCCTCAGGCTAGGTGGAGCGACGATCTTCGCAGGATGGCTGGTAGGAGCTGGTGGAGAGTTGCCGAAAATCGAGATAAGTGGTGTGCAATGGGAGAGGCCTATGTCCAGCAGTGAACTGCTATAAGGATGATGATGACGATGACTTTCAACAGGATTGGCATAAACTTTTCGAACACTTCGAAACAAAAACAAATTAAAAAAGGGTTTGACTAAAAGCGATTAAGGGATGAAAGGCCTTGAATGCTTTTGTTTATTTTTTAAAGTTTGATTGTAGAAGTAGGATATTCTGTGTAAAATAATACCAACATGCAAACACTTAAAATATTATGCTTGGAAAAAATAATAGTTGTTATTTTAATGAATTTATAATGCGAAACGAATTTACATGATACCTATCTAAATACAGCCGATCGATTCTGTAAAAATCTCACCGTGAAAAGTTAGGTGAAGTGAGCGTGGAGTGAGCGGTCCTTCCAACTAATGCTAGGGATTGACACTATTGGCAGCTCACTCTAAGCTCACTTCACCTAAGTTTTCACGGTGAGATTTTTACAGAATCGATCGACTGGTATTTATTTTACAAATGGGTCACAAAAATAGTTTTAATTTTTCAGAACATATTAAATATGTTCTGAAAAATTAAAACCATTTTTGCGTCCATTAGTAATCGTGAAAGTTTCACACAAAAAGTAAATACCTATTTTTGAAGAATATTTTTCGAGGATTATTTTAGTTGAAATACTGAGTATTTCAATATATATAGCTTTCTAGTTGATACTTTGTTTGGTTTAATTCGCAGAAAACATTAAGAACTTAAATTTAAGTAAATATTATCTTGCTTGGGAGTTGGTCTTTTAACTATATTTTTTAATGCATAATGAGCTGTAGGGGCTTGTAATAACAGCCGCACGGGTCGATCGATCGATCAGGTTAAGCCACGCTTGCTGCGGTTGGTCCATAGATGGGTCTGGATCTTTCTTTCATCATGGACCATCTTTACATAACAAGACCCCTCCGTGCCTCGGAAAGTACGTTAAGCCGTTGGTTCCGGCTGACATTCGTGGAACTTTGGCAGTCGTTACAGGTTGTCAGAAGCCCGAAAGTCTGACAACCAGTCATACCAAGGGGTATCGTATTACCCAGTAACTGGGTTGTGGAGGTCAGATAGGCAGTCGATCCATGTAAAATACTGGTACTCAGTTGCTCTGGTTAGACTGGAAGCCGACCCCAACATAGTTGGGAAAAGGCGGGGCAGATGATGGTTGAATGCATAATAAGCCTGTAATGCCCTCTGTTGGGGAACAGGCTAATGATGCAAAATAATCTCTTCGAAAAGGAGTGAATCCACGACACAGGCCCACGTGGATTAGATTGAATGTAGAAATCCTTGAATGTTTCCTAGGTAAAGTTGGTCTTTGGTTGAAAGCGCGACTGTTGAACGTATCAGTTGCTCATGAGTTCAATCTCAAATTCAAGGAAGGTATATAATGTTTTTCTATTGAAACAATCTCAGTAGCAGCTCGTAGTCTAGGGTTGAACTTGCCAAATCTAGGATCATACAAATCTTCTCCCTTTTGCGGAATACGACGTTGTGTTGTTAAGCATAATTAACAATTTTCTCGTGAATTTGCTCTCAACTGCAACATTCGAAAATTGTATACAGGGTGGCAGGGTCATTGATGCGCAAACTATAACCATGGATTCAGCACATGAGTTTAGACCCCAGAGCGTCGAAATTTTTCGTTAGTTATAAAAAACGAAATCTTCTGTTTCGTAGAAAAGTGCAACTTCTACGCGGTCAAAACGTATGGAACAGCAATATATTTTTTTTAATAACCGACGAAAAATTTCGACGCTATGGGGTCCATCCAATCTATGATTACAGTTTGCGCGTCGATGTCCCTGCCACCCTGTATTAATACAGGTTTAAGCCCCATCAGAGGATGTCAGGTATAACAGCAAAATGTAATATGAGAAAATGTAAACGCTTCAAATAAATGTCCTTTTAATATTACAGCATTTCTGTGGCGTTCGACATCGACATGCAATATCCGTGTTCCGTACGCGGAAATGGATATACATTATACATACAGACATATTATACTATACATGTTTACTCACACTGTTACCACAGAAACGCAGAGCAAGCATATATTGTTAGCGTTGATCTATTGATGAATGATAGTATTATTGAAGTTGTTCGATGAATTTAAATTAATTATGTATTGCAAGTATAGATATTTACATTATATAAGCTAACATTTAAAATAATGATATGCACATGTGAAAAAATAAGCAAAATAATCATAGGGCATCAAAAAGTCTGTAATATTTGTTTTGTAATAGTCGGTTATTTAAACCGTTTGCAACTGAATATTAGTACTATACATACCACCATAAACATCTGCCTAGCTTTTACACAACTAGAAATCAAGAATAATGCGTTTATTGGCATTGCATAAAAACACCTTAAAACTATAAAAAACAGAAAACAAAGATTGTAATGTTAAAAGGGCCTCAGCTCAGCATAAGTCAGCCACATTTTCAGCTGCAACTTTAATAATAATAATTTTAATAATTTGTTTGTCCTTGTATCTTCATTGTTTTACAAGAACAGAAGAACAGAGTAGAACGGACGGTCGACGGGAGAATGCGTTCTATATTCCTGTTAGTTTCATAAATATAATACTTATTTTGCGAATTTGATCTTTATCTTTATTTAGCTATTAGAATTTTCGCACTGACGGTTTCAAGAAAGCATTCTCTTGACGGCCGGACTGTAAGTCTAAATTCGCTTGAGTGATCGAATGCAACAATTTTACGAGTACGTTTTATATTTAACGAGTTATTTTTCCACCAGCCTGAAAGATGTATGGCCCTTTTTGCAGACAACCTTTACAGTATCTACCTACACGTTTTGAAATACATATATTCAAACTATTGTATTTGGCCCATATGCGCAGTACATTGCCAAAAGGTTTACCTCGGTTGTCTTCTATTCAAACAAGACTTTAAAGGTCGTAAATAATTGAAAACTCATCTTACATGTAGATACCCTTTCTAGCCTCCAGTTAGTTCCCAACACCGGCCCCTGTGGTTAGCTTCGATAAATTCTCCAGCGAAACTGAAGTACGATCAACCGCACGTTTGCTCTACGACAACCGCCCTTACTGCTATGAAATGAAGGCGCTATCAAAGGGTAAAAAGCTTGTTTTTACCCGCGGATTCGGCCACATGTCTGTCGTAAATTATCCCACGGGAACGTAGGTACTACCGAGATAAAAGGTCTTATATCCTATCTTATATACGCAGGTGTATACATGTGTGTCAAATTACATTGATATCCGTTCTGCTGTTATGGAGTCAAAAGGTAACTGACATATAGACAGATATACATAGTATGGTTTGTTACCATAGACGTGCAGTTGAGTATACCTGTGGCTATGTTATATTTCGTATGGAGATTTCATTCAAGCGTTTGACACAGTTTCCAGTATGAACAATGTGGAAGGATGAAGGATGACATGCAGGACTTGAGTTCAATGTACGTTCGTGTGGGACGAAGCCACGAACGGCTTTATCTGAAGAAAGGCGGAATAAATACCCTTAGGTATGTTTGGCATTGTTTTGAATAAATGTGTAGCGGTATCTACATAACGCCACATGCGAACTATGCGTCATACTGAAGTCACACAAAATCCTGCATCTCGCAAGCAGAAGTTACCGCGCAACTAGCATATATACAACGGCCCGACGTGAATCGTCGGGCAGTTGCCCGCTAGACACAACCCCGTCTGGTCGGAGGATCTTCCCTTTTCTATGGAGGACGAGTGAACTGTATACCCTGTTCCTCATATCTGCATAAATGTAAGAATATAAATACTTATAACGTTTTTCACCTAGTAGTGAGATGATGACACATTATCATGTCAATTCAGACTCATCGCAGTCCACTGCTGCACATAGGCCTCTGCCAGGACATTCGCATCCATTCTGTCCCAGTTAGGTACCTGTTGAAGGTCGTCCGTTCGTCTAGAAGGGGGCGCCGATACGCGGTCTTCGTGCTATTATGTAGGAACGATATGTTACGGTAAAAAGCTGGAATCGCACATCAACATCCCACTGTTCATATGGTTAAAAACAAATGGAGTACGAAACTCCCATGTGATCCCAAAAACATACAGTAAAATATCGTAGGTACGAGATACTGCTACAACCTACCATATATTTACAAATTTTTCAAAATATATATATTATGTCCTGTTCCTGTATCTTAATAGCTTTTTTTCTGTCAATTCGATTGGTTTTGAAATTCCTCTTTTTGTTAACTACAAGAGGCACTGACCCCCAAGCTCAAAATCTCTCTCAAATCAAATGATAAATTATTTTATTTCTCTAAGTAGTTTTGTACAAACACTTTTACACGTCATTCATATTTTCAAAAACTAGATGAGGTGCCGTTCCCTATCTGACTACTCTGAGAAGAAAAGTCGAAACAATCTCAGATGTTACAGTTTCTTTTAAAGTCCAGACATAATCTTGGTCAGATCATGGAAGACCATGTAGATTGTTGTTTCCTGCGATAATAGATACTAGAAAAGGAACCACTCAACTTAGGCCCCAATACAAAACTATGTTGTGTACAGGTAAATACAAAACAGCACTAGCTAGGAGGAGTATTTTAGGCATGGGTCCGGTTATATACAATGAAATTCCTGATAGCATAAAAAATGAAAATTTGCACAACTTTAAGAGAAAATTAAAGATTTTTTGAATAGAAAAATGCTATTAAGTATTCAATCACAGAATATTTGGATGACATGCTGTTATAAAATTTCTGAAATTTCCTAAGTAACAATTATCGATCTTCCTTAGTGACATATAATTTTAATTTTAAGACATCATTCAATTTCTTTAACATTCTTTAAATATAAGTAAGTGCTGACAATTTTCGTTTTATTACAATAACTGCGAACATTATGTATTTTTTATCACTACACATAATTTTATTTATCAAGTTAACTAATCGACATTGTTCAGTGAGACGATCTAATTTATTTACTTGTTTATTTGTAATTCATAAGTATAATATCTATATAAATTTATTGTTTTAATTATATTGCATGTTCTATAATGTATTTTTAAAACAACTGTATATGCCATGTTTTATGCAAATAAATATTATTTCTATTTCTGAAACAGACAATTTCAAGTCAAAGACTCCCTAATCGATTTGCCCCAAGGGTCATAAACCATAATTTACTTCAACTAAGTAATGTCAATTCGATAATCGTTGAAAGCTACACAAACTGGGTCCACATTAATAATCTGGCCCCTTGACAGGGGTGGCACAACGGTCATGGCTTAAAAGCCTTTAGATAGGACGATACTTATCGATAGCAGCCAGAAGGTACTCGCTACTATTTGGGTACCATTTGTATGATATACATAAATGTTATAGAAATATAGACGATTGTTAAACGGTGTATATGTTAATGACATAAGATATTGCGAAATAACTCACAAAATACGTCGTTTATTTTTCCTAAAACTAGTAAATAATAATAATAATATCTTTATTCCTCAAGTATCATGACTCAGTTCTGTTAGAAACCATATTCCTTACCCCTGTGTTAGTATACTCTCACACGCGTAATACCGAGGTGGACAGCTTGCAGCTGCGACTCACATATAAACAATCGAGTCTGCTCGCCACACAGCGCTGAATAAGGTAAGGAAAGTAGGTGTCGAAATATGTACTAAAGTTTCTTAAAACATATCACATAGAAGCCAAAGCAGAAAAATAATTTACTGTGTCATCTATATTTATACTAACATTATAAATGTGAAAGTAACTCCTGTTACCATTTCACGGCTTACAGCTAACCGGATTTGGATGAAATTTGGCACACGGATAGACTATACCAGAAGGCCAATTATCGTCATTTAAAACGTTCAAAATCTAGTCGCAGTGTCTTCTCGGCGACAAAGAAATGTAAAAAAAACTTGTCAACATGTAGGGAAATTTGAGGTATTTTTGACAGATTGAGACTGAGATCAGACTGTACACGTTCTTAAAATTACAAGGATTGCCCATCTGGGTTAGGACATAGGAATTGTTTATCCTCGTAGTGGTCTGTGGGATAATTTTCAACCTCCACGCGGGAAAAGCTTTACTATAAGTTATTATGGATGTCACACCTCAGCTACACACGCCGATCGTCACACCTATCCTTTTCTCAACTATTTTTGGAGTTGGCTGCCCATCTAACCGGATGCAGCCAAGTAGTATTTTACATGGAGCGACTGCCTATCTGACATCCACAACCCAGTTACTGGGTAACACGATACCCCTTGGTAACACTGGTTGTCAGACTTTCGGGCTTCGGACGACCTGTAATGACTGTAAAAGATCCGTGAATGACAGCCGGGACCAACGGCTTTACGTGCTTTCCGAGGCAAGGAGGAGTCTCGATATGTAAAGATGGTCAGCCATCCACAGACCGACCGCGGCCTGATCGATCGAGCCGTGGGGCTGTTATTACTTAGCGACGACCGTCCCCATACAGTTTGTCACACCTAAAAAAAAGTACTAAAATATTACTATGAAATTTATGCTATCAACACTTATGTAGACGTCTCCAAGAAGAGATATACACAAGACATGACACATAAATAATAGGTAACATTAGGTAATACTCTTAGTTAAATAGGCAATACAGGATCTGTTATGTTAGCCATGTGGGGTAAGCCTCCGCGGCCCTCTTCATACTACCTATTTTATCCCGTCGCGTCGTTTATGTCGTGAACCATTTGGTTCGCTGTATATTGTGTGCCGTGTATAATTAGATTTTGAGAGGTATAATTATAAACGTTGCCTTAAGTTGGGAAATGATATCTACCTGCCTTCTTTTCAAGTCTATGGTAATTTTACAAGTTTTAAGTAGTTTTATCTTAAAAAATAATTGGCAGTTAAGGTTGTTAGGTTAAATAGGCAATGTAGGATGTGCTTTTAATAGCCATATTATGAGGTAATTCTGCCTGTCATTTTCATTCTACGTATAACAACCATTTATTAAAAGTCAAGCAGTGGTGGCCCAGTGGAAGGAGCAGAGGTGGCGCAGTGGACAAGGTCCTGACTTACGATTAGTAGTTCGTAAGTTCAAAGCCAGGCAGGCACTTTGTGTAAATAATTTCATCACCACTGCACTGATCTCAAAACAGTAAAGGAAAACATGGTGAGGAAACCGGCATGTCCTAGAACCAAAAAATCGTTACAAATGAGGTCATTTGTCTTCAAATTTTTGGTTCTAGGAAAAATCTATCACGTGGGCCCAGTGCAGGTTGGTACACCTGTACCAACCTGCACTGGGCCCACGTGAAAGATTTTTTATAGACCATTCCCACTCGAAACGAGGAGGCCTGTGTCCCAGCAGTGGGAACATTATAGTCTGATTATACATTAAAAGTCCCCCAGTTAATTTTATGGCTTACCAAAACCACCTGCCCAATACGATAATAATCCACTTCAACATTTTCAAATTCAAATCGCTATCTCACCGACCCCCATCAAATTATATCAAAAATGTTACTCCCCCTGATCTCTTACTGATAAGGACTCTGTAACTCCAGATCATTATTATCAGTACCGCAGCTGTTTCTGACAACTTCCATACTAATATAACAATTAATTGTACCAATTTTGAGTCGTTTGAGCAAAATGCCGCCGAGTTGTTATGCAGTTAACAAAAACATTAAATTATTTACTTACTTAAATCTCTTTGGCAGTTATGAAACCACCTGTAGCTAAGCGGGATGTCACTTTTTTAATTGTTTTGTTTTTGGGGGTGTTTTTGTAATGACATTATATTTCGTTTTAACGATTTTGCCTAAAGGAAGGTAGGAGTAAACTTTACCTAACAATCAAAAGTTGTGCTGTTTTAATGAGTTGAAATCAATTATTTCTTGCCCGTTCTTCTCCATAGGTACCTACTACGCTTTGGAATGGGTAACTAGGATCAACCCTTGACAATTCAAAAGTGCCTGTAATTGGTTTAGTTGAAATAAGTAGTTTCAGTTTGAGTTTGATTACCAGCCGTTTGAACTTTAGATTATACACAACATGATGTGGCGTGACATAGCGTTGGAAGGCCATTCACAAGGTGAAGGCCGCAGCAATAAGCTGGATGCAGGAACTTGGACAGAACCGGTCGAAGTGGCGATGTTTGGGGGAGGCTTATATCCAACAATGGACGTCTTTCGGCTTTAATGAAGATTATGACACGACATAAGATCACGTCTGCAGGTATACTCACTTTTCGTCAATTATGTTTAAGTCTCATGTAATAGGGGGCGAGCCTATCAGGTTGCTACTAAGAAATTCTAGATGGAAAACCAAATAACAATTTACCCAACCCGGGAGTCGAACCCAGGACCTCATGCTCAACAGTAGCACTTGCGGCTACTAAATCAACGAGGTAAAATTATCCTATCCATTATCTTTCAGCCTTTTCCCAACAATCAATGTTGGGGTCAGCTTTCAGTCTAACCGGATGAAGCTGAATACCAGTACTTTACATGAATCGACTGCCTATCTGACCTTCAAAACCCAGTTACTGGGTAATACGATACCCCTTGGTAAGACTGGTTGTCAGACTTTCGAGCTTCTGAAGACGCGTAACGACTGCCAAAGATCCATGATTGACAGCCAGAACCAACGGCTAAAAGTGCTTTCCGAGGCACGGAGGGGTCTTGATATGTAAAGATATTATCCCATTATTTTGTGGAAATAATAATTAACTATAGGCACTTGCCCTTTCTTTTAAATAGCTCTAAAAAATTAGAAGTACAAGGCGAACACATTAAATCTTAATCTAATGTTATAAAAATGTTAATCATCGAATGCCATGTCAAGCAGTGTTTGAATTTACGTGTTCACATTAATTACAATATTATGTTGCTTATAATAAAACAATGCTATTACGAGAATGTGACTAGTACATTCTCAGAATAATAGCCTTTACTCGAAATAAATGACCTTAATTTTGCAAAATATCAGCATCTCGCTACGCAGGCTACGTCGTAGCACTTTCGTAGCATTGTAGCTACGTCGTAGACCTCAGATGCTACGTAGGTATTATAGTGCAATGTTGGATCTTGATTAATATTTGCTTTGAGCATATTTACTTAGAGGTCGAGTGTTAATACGTGAGTACAAAGGATATAGAATTAACTGGTTCGTGTTTGAACTTAGATTAAAAAGGCTGAGGGTAGGTCACTGCTCAGTTTTTAATGGAATTGGAGGATTAAATTGAAAGTGGATGGGTAGAAATATGTTTCAAGTTCAGATTCGAGTTTGTCTTTTCATTATGTTATTTCATTATCTTAAGTGCTCCGTATACAAGGTGAAATTGAAACACAAAAATAACCATTTTGCATATATTTTGTCGAGTTATGCGAATATAAAGCAGATGATATTTCCTTCTTTCTGATTTCGGGTTGGTCCCATTAAAAGTGATTGTTAATTATGGGTACAATGACTCCTTCAGGTTTTCAGTTATTTCAATCATACCGTTTAGATCGAACAATGTTAAAATGTGCAGTATTTATTTTATCATCTATACTATACATATAGATAATAAAGTATACTATATGTACAAATAAATAAAATGGAAATGTCTGTATGTGTCAAGAGAAAAGTTAAAAAAAAATAGATGCATATTAAAGTATTATTTTATTTTATTTTATTTTACAGTTTTTGGAAAACTTACAGCTAAAAACTTTTGCGCGATTGAGAGTAACAACAATAAGGCCAATTACAAGTTTTCACAGATAGAAGAGATATAAACAAAAAATATTTGGGAAGGTAGACAGCGTTTTGAGTAAATAAATTATCTTTAGTACAAATGTTTCAAACAGCGTTAATTATAAATTAGGTTATAAATTAGGTAACGTGATCAAAAAAGAAATCACAAACAGTCTTTTTTAATTTTGAAATACTGGTATTGAAAACATCGATGTCAACGTCCCGGCAGACCGCATTATACGTATGACTCGCTCTGATCAAGTATGAATTTCGTCTGTAATTCGTTCCCACCATAGGAGTATGCAACACATGAGGATTGCGCAGAAAAGCAGAAGGAACCCGCAGTCCGATTTTGTTCAGCAATTCGGGAAGCTCGGTTGAACCGTTAGCGATTCTAAAAAAAAAAGCCAAGTCTGCAATGTTTCTACGTTCAGAAAGAGGAAGTAGATGGAATCTTTTACAGCGTAGGAGATAAGTGGGAGAATAAGTTTTAGACCGGAATTGAATGTACCTCAAAAATCTTCTTTGTATGCCCTCCAATCTATTGATGTATATGTTGTAATTGGGATTCCAAACTTGAGAGGCATACTCTAGATGACTGCGAACAAAAGTACAGTAGAGAATTTTAATGGTTTTGATGCTTCTGAACTCAGAAGAGACCCTCAATATGAACCCTAGTGATTTTGATGCTTTATTAACGATTTTGTCTATGTGTTGATCAAATAATAATTTTGAGTCAAAAACAACTCCCAAGTCTTTGACTGTGTTAACCCTAGCTAGGGATTTGTCTAATAGTTTATAGTCAAATGTGAAAGGAGCGGGCTTTCTGGTGAAGGAGCACACGTAACACTTGGAGACGTTTAAATGGAGCTTATTAGAGCTGCAGTAATATTGGAACCTATCTAGATCCTCCTGCAATGATAGAGCATCTGATAAGGAGGATATCTTTGACATAATTTTCATGTCATCTGCATAAAGAAGAATTTTAGAGTGAAGGAAGCAAGAATCGATATCGTTGACGAATAAATTGAATAAGAGCGGCCCCAATAAAGAACCTTGAGGAACTCCAGATGGGATATGCATCGATCTTGATGAATACCCATTCAGCACAACAGTCTGACACCTGTCCTCCACATAAGACTTAAACCAACGGAATAGATCACCCCTAATGCCCATCGATAGCAGTTTACGCATGAGAACGACGTGATCAATTCTGTCGAAACATTTGGCATAGTCTGTATATATGACGTCGATCGTCGATATATACGTCGTCGTCGTTTATATGGGTACTTATAACAAAAAATCAATTTTAAAATGTTTTATCTGTCTGCCTATCTGTCTGTATGTTCCGGCTAATCTCCGAAACGACTAGAACGATTTTGACGTGAATTTCACGAGAAACCAAAATTAGGGTTCCGCGCAAACAAAAACCTATGAAATTAATTTTTGTTTCCGACATGCACGCAAACGAAGTCGTGGGCACAGCTAGTTTTCTATAAAAATATTTAATTAGCTTCATCTCATGGTATGGTTCATTCACTTAAACCTTAATTCTTCATCTTCTCATATGATTTGTTTTGAAAACGGCAAGTCTTTACTTAGAATTCTATTAACTAATTTCTAGTCTCAGTAAATAATTAAAATACATCTTCTCTTAAAAGAACATCTTCTTCATGAAAATGTACTTCGTTAATTCATTAGTATATATTAATATTTAATGAGGTCGTGAGAGGGACGAACCGTACTTTACTTGATTCCCTCCGTCGAAGCTAAGGTGCTTGTCAAATATAAGAAAGAAAGAAAAAGCATTTATTGCGACTCGTACAGGAAGATCATAAAACTAAACTAAACACAATAATAAAAAAATAAAAAAAAACAAATTACTTAGATATATAAAAAAAAGTAACAAAAAGAAAAATGAAACAGAAAGTCCTAAACGAGGCCAAAAGGCTCCTATCTCATCATGATGCTACGACATTTAAAATATGTGGGTAGATGCTATATTTTTAGGGTCCGGGTTATCACCAACAGTATTCTCAGTGTGTTCACAGATCGGTGGGATTCCCCGATGTTGCGGTGGTGGATGCAGCTCCATGCTGAATTTTAATTGTATGTCTGTGTCTGTAACATACTAACATTAGAAGTTAAGTAAAATTGTTACTAACCCTATGGACTCCTGTCTGAAATAAAAGTTTTCTATTCTATTAAGAAAACGGGTAAGTAGGTAGAGGTGTTGTTCGTTTTTTGATAACTGACCTTCGCGAATCTAAACTAATACTTATTATAAAGAGAAAATTTTAGATTTATTTTATGATTGTTTGTTATGCTTTCACGCTAAATCGGCTGTACGGATTTGGATGAAATTTGGACCATGGTCTACCCACCACGCGGGCAACAATCCACTACGCGGGCAACAATCCACTACGCGGGCCTAGTGCGGGTTGGTAGATGTCACATGTCTTCGATTTTTTTGGTTTTAGGACATGCCGATTTCCTCACGATGTTTTACTTCACCGTTTTGAGAGCAATGGTGATGAAATAATTTACACTAAGTGCCTGTCTGGGTTCGAACTCGCGACCTACTCATAAGTCGGGGCCGATATCCCTGGAACACCACTGCTCTTACGTGTGTATATGAATTCTATGCGAAGTCGTAAAAATATTTGGCGTTCGTGGAATCTCTGCAAGTAAATGGTTCGGACAAAACAGGTACATGAGAATAAATGGCGAAAGAGGGAAGATGGTGTTCAGTAGGGCCACTGAACCAGCGGCTCCAAAAGAAATGGAAAATAGAAAGAGAAAATTGTTTATTATTCGGCATAAAAATATTCGCAGGTATATAGGTTAGGTGGCCATAAATATTACCTACAATTCAACAAGGATCTTTTGACGTTAGACTGACATTGTCGGTACAATGTAAATTATCGTGAATCCTATCCGACTCGTTCCTACTATTTCTACTTAATATTGTAAACGCGAAAGTTTGTGAGGATGGATGGATAGATGTTTGTTACTCTTTCACGCAAAAACTACTGAATGGATTTGGGTGAAATTTGGCACGATTATAGTTTATAACTACGAATTTATCCTGATATTCTCACGGGATCGAAACTTATGCGGGTGAAACCGCGGGCTGCTAGTCGTGTATAATTTATTGTGGTCAAGCTATTAATAAGGTGCCTCATCCTCTACGGACGTGTCCTACAAACATGATTTACCTTACTTTCTTATTGATGACTAGGGATTACGCAAGGTATAATGACATTATTATACGATAGTTTCTGCCCGCGTGCATAAAATAAAGTTCATGACACTCGGCAACGATGGTATGACAATAAGTACTTAGTATCAGTGAAATACTTTTTTGTAATCTGATCAATACTTCCAGTAGCAGTTATCTGCCTTTTACAGTAGCAGTACCATTTACTAACATATTATAAACAAAAAAAAAATACCTCTTTATAATATTAGTCTCAATATTTTTTTATTCTCGATCTTTACTATTGCATTTTTTTTTAAATTCTAGACGCTCCCGTAAGTTTCAACGCCCTACACAGGTACATCAAGCTTAATACCTGCTTTAGTTATAAATATAAACGCTACTACGATGTGTTTGGCGACCATACATATTCCGTGAATACGGGGGAGCGGTGGAATGTTCATAGGTACAAGGTGGGTAAAAGTAATGTCATAATGTGAATGTGCTATAATTTTTGCTAATGGCGTTATAATGTCATTGTGAGTGGATACATATGTTGTAGAGCTATAGAGAATTATACAGCTCATGCAACGATGGAGATTTTGAAACAGTAGTTTCGGGGCCGTGTGATCTCCCAGTTCGTTTATTTGAACTGATCGGCCAGATCGCCAGATCTGACATGATCCGATATGGCAAGATCTGATATGGGGCTTTTTAAAATCTCGTGCTTACCACAACAATTCACAAACCTTGCTTGCAAGGTTTGTGAATTCACGACGTGAAATCACGAATTTGGAGGATGTTTTGCGAGCAACAATTCAAAATGCCGTAAACGAGCACAACTTGCAATGGTCCGCTTCAGAAAGGCTTTACACAGGTGGCTAATCCCTTCTATACCATTAAAGAATTCCTTCAGTTTAAATCTAAATGATAGAATTGTTCCTGTACCAAATAATTTGCATGTCATTATGTTACGATTGAATATTATGTTAAGCTACTATTACGCTACCATTGTAAGAACTTTTGTAACCATATTTATCTGCAAATAAATCTTTGACTTTGAAAAATGTGAATCAACTCAGGCGATGGTCGTTTGACCGATATAATTTTTTTCGAATTAATGTCATAAACTTTACACCTTTAAATATACTTGTTGTGGTATCAGTGCCCATTCTTTTTCATTTCGAACCCAATGACAGCCTATTCATATTATGACATTACTTTTACCCCACCTTGTGCTATGTGTAATGGAGACTTTTATGCAAACTAAATGTAGGCAATTATTATTGCCTCGTTAAACTTGTGGTCAGTTCTTTGCTACTAATTATTAAAAAAGCATAACATACCATAACATCTCGCAAGTTATGCAGAGGTGTATCTAAAGTACATCCACATTAAATGTGGATGCTTTTGAATCTTAACAGGCGAAATTTTCGCCAGCTAAAATATTTAAATATTTTTTCATACAAATATCCAGGAAGAACAGTAGCCTATGTTCTTCTACATGTCCCAGGTTACATATCTGTCAATAACGATCAGCTCAGTGGTTTGCAAAGGTAACAGACAGACAGACAGACAGAGTTACTTTCACAATTATGCTATTAAAGTATACAGTTTCTAAAAACTAATCAACAATTAAATAACTTTTCTTAACATATAGTTTTAATAGAAAAAGTTGTTGAAAACGGTATAACAGTTTGTCAAATCTGCTGCACTTGTCCGTGTCGAAGTTTCTGTGTAATTGTACTGAAGAACCTATGAGTATGAATACAAGACATGCATAGAATGCTGAATACTCCAAGAGTCAAAGCAAGTTCGACGACATGGTTGGCACTGCGTGTCGCGGGTTCGATTCCCGCACGGAACAAATATTTGTATTGCCTATAGGTACTTGTTCCGGGTCTGGCTGTTTGTGTATGTGAGTTTAAATGTTTGTTAACGCACCCACGATACAGGCGTAATTCCTAGAGTGGGGAAAGGTTTTCTAATAAAAAAAAGTTACCGAAGTGAAAACAACTTGTCTTAATACCCATTATAGCCAAACTATAGATAAATTAGTTTAGTCATAGTTTAATTACTAGATCACCTACTTGTCGAAAATGGCCTCGTCTCGGCTCGAAAGGACTCGTCCTTTGTAATCTATTACGGTGCTCTACTGTCAAGAGCAGAGGTCTTGACCGTAGAGGTGTGTCAGGTTTTTATAACGTTCAACGCTTATTATCAAGCAATAAAAAAACCTTCAAATTATCTATATTTTTGACAAGTTTTAATCATTGATTCTCATAGCCATTTCATGCAAAACTGTTCAAATTCAAGTGACTTTTTTATTTATTTTATCCTTTGTTAAAAATAATCAGTTTCTTAATTACTGTGTAGCCTATAAGACTAATAAGCTATTTTAATCTAACTTAATTTTTTACGTGATAATTATTTTGTAACTTAGAATAGTGTTGATTGTACTTTACACTAGTCTGTTCCACTTTCTTAGAGTCTGATATAATGGTATTTATTTATTTATCTTCCCACTGGAATGCCATACAGAAATTACACCAACGGAGCAAAAAAATACTCCATAAATAGGTACTCAAAAGTGAAGTGAATTAGAACATTTTTGCATTCATGAGCATAGCTTGTCCTATTCATTCCCTGAGGGACTATCGAAGCCAATGGCCACGGATATTTCTTTATCACGAGAAACTTTTCTTCCAATACAGACAGACTATGGGAGTTAGCGTCCGTTCCCAAGAGTTATTAGTTTTCATTGCACAGCTGCTTGAGTTAAGCGTTATCTCCTGCCTTATCTGTTGGAGTTGGGACATTTAATTAAGAGGTATCGGAGGGAATTTAGATGTTGCCTTTGTACTAGCTTTAGTTGTTATAGTTGGTTTATGGTTATTTTAGTCCTGGAATAGAATAGAATACTCTTTATTATATACATTAAGTATATAAATTACAGATATAAATGTAGAAATTTTACAAAATGTGTCACAATGGGCGGTCTTATCGCTAAGAGCGATCTTTCAAAGACAACCTTTGGATGGATTAAAAAGTGAAAGGAGAACGAGCACGCAGTATGTGGTGTAACAATTACATAACAGGTACAATAAATATCTAAAAAAAACATATTCACATTCATCATATTTTTTTTTTTATTCATTTGTATGTTCTCAGAAAACTCTTTCAGATAAATGTTATAGGTGAAGTCTGTTTCAAAAGTATGAAAAAATATATCAGAAAACGTATCTGTGGATCCAATACACGTAATCCACCACACGGCTGCACGGACCCAGTGCGGGTTGCTAGATGTCACAATGTCTTCGAATTTGTTTCTGGTTCTAGGAAAATCTTTCCCGAGTTCATACAACCCTAATCTCTTCAGGGTGAGAGTGAATAGGCTTCTTCTGGGCAAGCTCGTTCCACCGTAGATCTCATCCCTGCCTCTGGGCTGGATTGAGGTCAAGAGTGAGCCCATTGTCAAAAAAAAAAAAACTATTATTTAGGATATGTATATATCTGAGTATCTGTTTTAGTATCTTGTATACTTAATATTTTCACCAACGATAACCCCATTTTATGTCCAGATAAATCACTGTCCATTCCTAGGTTGCCTGGAAGAGATCTCAGAAAACGATAAGGCCACCCATTGTATATTTTGAAGTGTTCTATTTATTTTTTGTTATGTGATTTTGTGGTGTACATTAAAGTATACACAAATAAATAAGTACCCTTAATTTACATGATACATTGAAGTAGGTACTCTTGTAGGATACCCTCCAATGTATCACTTAAATATGTTTGTTTATACACACGTATTCAGTCGGATGTAATAAATACAAGGTACAAGATACTCTTCACATAAGGTATTCTGGTGTCAACACTTCATATGGTTTTGGGAAGTTAAAATGAGGTTTGTTACGGAGATTAAGGGTCTGATGTCGTTCTAAAGTGTCTAACTTCGTAATGTCGAGTTCTGTCACTTGTTTATGTACGTAACATGTAGATCACATACTTAATCTACATGTTACGTAACTGGTTCTGTATGTGCGGAATGTCTATTGAAGTGAATATGTTGCCCAGTACCACGAACCCTGGCCGCACTTAATGATCTCTTGGACTCTAATCCAACAAGCGATCTGCTTGCGGACGAATGGACGAATATTTTGTCGGCATGTCAGAAGTTCTGTGAGAGGGATTTAAGAAAGTGTACTTGATGATTTTATCTGTTATGTGTATATAAAAACTGTATCTTTAAGTTCTGTAATTGATTTTAAACCGTTTTAATTAAAGATAAGATAAGATATTAATTTTTTGTAAAACATGAGTACTACAATAGATTTGCATGGCCTTTTATAGCGTAAACAAATAATATTTTGTTGCTGAAATTAACCATTTGAATTAACAAAAAAACTATAATTTATCCAACTGTCACGCAGAAATAAATAAAGAAATAAATTTTGATAGGTTTTTTTATATTTTAATGGATAGTAAACAAGCTACAAGCTCCTTTCCTTTCCATTCTGATGTTTAGTGGTTACTAACGCCTTTCTTCACATCTAGTTGCTTTCCCAGAGAAATAGTTATAATGTGCCTGTAATAACAACTTCGAAACACTTCGAACCGGAACACCGCAACGCGCCACACAGAAACGCGGCACACCACAACGTGGCACACAGCAACGCGGCACACAGCAACGCGCCACACAGAAACGCGGAACACTACAACGCGGCACACAGCAACGCGGCACACAGCAACGCGGCACACAGCAACGCGGCACAAAGCAACGCGGCACACAGCAACGCGGCACACAGCAACGCGGCACACAGCAACGTGGCACACAGCAATGCGGCACACAGCAAAGTGGCACCCAGCAACGCGGCACACAGTAACGCGGCACACAGCAACGCAGCACACAGTAACGCTGCACACAGCAATGCAGCACACAGCAACATTGGCGGTAGAAATAGGTATGGTAGTACTACAATGGTAGTAAAAGAAGCATCTTCACAAAGAATTAACTACTTATACAGGGTGGCAGCGACATCGACACGCAAACTGCTACCATGGATTCAGTACATGATTTTGGACACAACAATTCATCGGTTATTGAAAAAAAAATCTGCTGTTTCCTACAAAAGTGCAATACTTACACGGTCAAAATTTATGGAACAGCATTTTTTGTTAAGAATCTTATATTTCTAGTTACTTTACGTAAACAAATCGCAAACTAGTAGAATTCCAAAGCATTAATGTTTCCCGGTACTAAACATCTGAAACTCAGCAATCTTTTTTTTTTATTTTTATTTTACTACAGAGATTTCTTCACCGTTTTTATTTCTATATTCATGCCAATCCTGTCCAATCCCTAGTATTAATTTTATGCCTTTACATTAATCAAGAACTATCTCTCTTTGCAAATAAATCTAAATATCTTTCTCCCCTAAAGTCCTTAGTACTCATTTGCTCGTTCTGTCGGCGCCTGTCTTTGTAAACGCAACCGGACACCAGAGAGAGCGTTTACGAAGAGCGCTTCACTTCGCTCCAAGTGTTGTACAAATAAACCAAGGGGAATCGGGAATAGAAAACTCATTTAATAAAATAAAAGTGTTTTGAATTTACTAGAGATGGTGTTTTAGAGTGTATTTGGAATATTTAAAAAAAAAAATGAATCCATTTGTTACCTTATATTATATTTAACTTAACTTATATTTAACTAGCTGCGCGCCGCGGTTTCACCCGCATAAGTTTTGATCCCGTGAGAATATTGAGATAAATAGTATTCTGTGTGTTAATTCAGTGTGTCAGCTACGTCCATACCATACCATCAAAATTGGTCCAGCTGTTTGAGCGTGAAGAAGTAACAAACATACACACTCACAAACTTTCGCCTTTATAATATTAGTGTGATTAATTTTGTATACTTTTTTTAGTTTTGTTATGTCTGGAAATGATAAAGATCTAATAATGTTAATCTTGTATTAAATAAAAAATAAAAAAATCTTTATATTTTACATCATCATCATCATTTCAGCCGAAAGATGTCCACTGCTGGACCTAAGCCAAGCACCTCCACTTCGACCGGAATATTTTAAATAATAAAATTGTAGAATTGGATATGGCGCTGACCAAAAGAAAGTTGGTATAGCCACAAGACTACACATAGACTTACAGAAACCCATATCCACAATCATAAAAATTTATAGTTAGGTAGGTATTTTCAGAAACTTGATAAGACGAAGCCGGGGTCAGAACTAGTAGACATTAATAAGGAAGACAAGCAGGCAGGGCTGCCGGAAACCTCTCCGGGCCCACTAAGGATATAACTATGACTTAGTATGAATGAGATATGGTATAAGGAAGACATGTATCTTAATGTATAAATGAAGAGGTGTAGGTGATTATCTGGAGCTTTGTTAGGTTAATTAAGTTTGAGTTAATCGTCAATTTTTTTTGTAAATATACCGTATCGTGTATCGTATCGTTTCGTTCGTGTTGTGTTCCGTATCGTCCGTGTATCGTATATTTTTATATTTATATATAATAATAATAATAATAATCCCTGGACATTTCACACAGCACCGTTTGTCCCAAGCTAAGCAACCTAATGCTTGTGTTATGGTAACAAGATGGCTGATAAACTACTTATATACAATTTTTTTTTTGTAAATACATACATATTATAGATAGAAAAACACCCAGACTCGGAACAAATACATGTAGGTCATACAAATATTTGTTCCGTGCGGGAATCGAACCCGCGACACGCAGCGCAGCAGTCAATCGCTTAACCACTCCGCCAACCGTGTCGTCAATATGTATATTAGCCGTTAATTTAACACTGATGGGCAAAGCTTTCCACCTCTCTCTGTCCAGAGCTTAACCAATCTTTATCAAAGGAGTCCAGCTCATCCTGCCATCTCCGTCTAGGCCGGCCGCGATGTCGGCGGGACCGAACGTAACGGAGTCGTAAATTTGGCCCACTGATAGTCTGACATGTGACAAAAATGTCTAGCCCAATTCCTTTAAAGCGTGGTACCTTGCCGAGTGACACCAGAGGGGCAATTCTCGTAATTTTATGAACGTTCACAGTCTGAAGGCCAATTCTCGTAATTTAAAACGTTCAAAATCTAGTCGCAGTCTCATCTCGGCGACAAAGAAATGTCAAAAACTTTTTTAACAGATTGAGACTGAGATCAGACTGAACGTGCTTAAAATTACGAGAATTGCCCCTCTGATCTCAGTCTGAATGTGTCAAAAATTCCTCTAATTTCCCTACATTTTGACAAGTTTTTGACATTTGTTTGTTGCCGAGATGAGACTGCGACTAGATTTTGAACGTTTTAAATTACGAGAATTGGCCTTCTGTTATTTTAGTGATGGAACGGATTGTTGTATTATTAACTTGTCTCTACTTTCTCATTCTAATAAGGTTGCTGTTGGGTTGGTGCCATTGATAATTCTGTCAAAATCATTGTGACCTTTACTCTTGTCACAATAAGGTTGTGGTTAGATAGCTGGTGTCTGAAGTAAACTACCTTTGAACGGACTGTAGCTATGATACGGACATATTTTGACTACTCTTCACAGTGTCGGATAGCATAAGCATAAACAGCCTATAATGTTCCCACTGCTGGGACACAGGCCTCCTCTATTAGAGGGGAGAGTGTCGGATAGTTTAAGTAAAAAATTTTTTACTAAAAACACGTGAGTTGTCAATTGAAATCGTTAATTTCGTTAGACATGTGAACAACCTAATAATAATAAAAAATGTGATAGAAATTAAATCAGGTACTTAACAGTTGAAATTGAACTAACGCTACTCACTAAGCTACAGTTTTACAATATGGTTCTCACGCAATCTTTTTCCAACAACTACAATAGATGGGAAACTATATTTGAAAGACACTACCGTTATCACCTACTTTCTCAGTAGTGTTTTTACGCAAAACAGTAGAATCACACGTTACATTATCATAATAAAGTCCCTAGGCAAAACATCTATTCCTGAACGTTTGCCTAAAGGTGAGACACTAGAGCATTTTCTAGAGCATTTCCATGTAATGTTCTTACTAATGGTTCAATAAAGGCAAAAGCCTGAGCTTTTGCCTGTATTGAACAATTAGTAAGAACGTCTGCATTCGCAGGAACGTTACATTACATGAAAATGCTTTTGAAAACTGATTTCCAAAAGCATTTTCATGTAATGTAATGTTCCTGCGAATGCTCGAAGCTGCGTTCGACGTAATGTTTACGGTGACAGCATTTACCTGTAAAATTTATTTCTACCCTGCGTTCATTGTTGATGATTGTTGCGTTCTTGATCGCTCGTGCGTTTGCTCCATTAAATATTACTCAAATAAGCTCGTTGATTTTTAAAATCAGCTTGTAACAAAACATCGAGCGTCGTGTTCGAAGTGCGGTTCGATAAAAATATAAAACGACGAATGCTCGATGTTCTGTACAAGTAAATGATCTAGTCTATACTCGCCTTTTACGCGAGCACAAAAAAACAAAAGACGACGAGAAAACCAATTCAAATATTATGATACATAGCAAAAAACTTATATCAAAATGATACCTCCTTAGAAATCTATTTGAGCACATGTGTGGAATAAGAATAACACAAGTCTCTTGGAAAAACTTTTCCTATCTTTCGTAACACATACTTTTTCTTTTTTCGTTTTGCTCGACCCGTCGTTTCGCAAACTTTTGCTCAAAATTTAGTGTCCGATTGTCTATTTTATCGAGTTTTTGAAAGTTTTTATCTGAATATATCTCGATGGAAATGGAATCAAACTTGTCGACGAACGTAAGATGAAATTGTTATTTTCTAAGATTTTGTATGTCGATAATATGGGGCGGCGTAACTTTTTAAGAGCTTGTTGATTAAGTTATATGTGTAGGCATGTGTCTGTGAAATATTTCGAAATTAAAAAGTTTAAATGGAAAATAATTGTAAGTCGTATCAAGGTTATGCCGGGTACAGATTGGTAAAACGTAACATGAAATGTAATAATAATAATGTTTTTTGCCAAAAACAGTTTACATTTCCTTATAGTCTACTCTATTAGCTAGGTTTACAAAGAAAACAAACTAAGACGCAAAGGAAGGATGTTGCTTATGAACTCCACACTAGGTCGAGCCTGTCTCGTGGAGTCCATGGGTGGTATTAACATAATAAATATAGTGAACATGCGCATTATTACATTAACAAAGGATTTTTCAGAGGCATATGAAAAAGCGCTAATACGAGTAAGTACACGTTAAAAACAATTTCGTCTACAGTGCAGCTGACGACAGAATGCTTTTTTGACACCTGTCAGTTTCATACAAACGATTAAGTGTTCTGCGAATTGGATCTTTATTACTATACCCTATCCATTAGGTTAACAGTTTTTTGACAGCTGTCTTAGAGCGTACATATTCCAGATTACGTAAACGTTATTTTTAAAGTGCGTAAGTAATAAAATAAATACATATAATGTATAAACTGCCTTATCCTATTGAATTATCTCATTTCTGGCTTCTTACAGACATTATAATACCGTACGTGTACCAATCAATGTATTGTGTGTAGTTCCATCTGTCAAAAACGGTTTACCCAATGGACAGGTTATAGCTACTAGAATTATCGCACTGATAAGTGTCAGGAACGCATTCTCTCAACGGCCGGACTATAGCTGTTGTGTTACTATTCATGTTGTATTACATAGGACCATTTGTATTTAATTTCATGTTACGTTTCACCCGGCATTATATATCGCTTCAAAACATGATTCGAGTAAAGTTTTGTATGAAATTCGCCAGTTTTATCTCGAGATTCATATCTGAACTTCGTTTTAGAATACGGATCTTAGTAGCCTGATTCTTTGCTGGTCAGTCTTCATATTGTACGGGTTTCTGGTTAGTTATCACTACATGTTATAAAACAAAGTACCCCCGCCGCGTCTGTCTGTCTGAACGCGATAAACTAAAATACTAATTGGCGGAGTGATTCATGAGGAAGGTTTAAGTGTATAATTCATTACGGTCGATGAATGATTAATTGAGGAAGATATCGGAAAAATCATACCGACTGGGAGCTTTACTGGCGTGCGCCACGTAAACATTAAATGAAATTTGGCACACAAATAGTTTATAACCTGGATTAACGCATAGGGTACATTCAATCCGGTGGTACGTTCTTGTAGGATATTTTCCGAAGTCCACATGGGCGAAGCCACGGGCAAAAGCTAGTACTTATTCCATAAAAATAAATTATTTGCCTACAGTAGTTTCTAAAAACTATAGAGCAGCGTTAAAAAGTTCTACATCAGCTCCTTTTTCTAAGTTTCTCCCTCTTAGGGGACATTCAAATTAGCTCACCGTCCGATCAGGACCAGGCCCGTGCCGGACGGCGCGTTGTGTTCCACGCGCGCCTCAAAGAGATGTCAGCAGAGGACGGGGCCCCATAGGGCCGAAGCCTGCCGGGGCGGCGGGATTTTCCGAAAGGTTAACCGCTGCCCTGGAACAGAAAGGGCTAAGGAAGGAACACGGGTGGGTTTTAGTCAGTAAAAGTCTGACACTCCCTTCCGCTCCACCCAGAGCGGGAGGGGTCATTTGATGATTTCCCATCCACAAAAAAAAAAAAAAGGGGACATTCAAATAGCTGTCATTATGACTAAATTTAAAATGATAAAATATCGCTCTTAGTACACATAAATATTAATGATGTATTTTGGTCTTCACAGGACGAATTATCAAGCTGTACATTTCCAGTATATATGCTGACTTCTGATTGTACAAAAAGCCTATTCAATGTGAAGTCAGCAAAACTGGAAATTAATAGCTAGCATATGTATGTCTTAATGTGGACTACACAGCAATATTTAACCAAAATAACGAAAAATTTGACAGCTATTTGCGAGTTTGCCAACTTAATACACCCTCTTAACACCCCAGCTGCGTAAAACAATCACAACTCCATTTTCAGTAAAAAACATAAACCAAGGAACGAAGCCTATTTTACTTTAACCATTTTTTTATTACCCCCATTCATACGTGTAAGGTGTGCCTTAACAATAAGTTTCCGTAGACAACCTTATTATATTTCTGTTCGCGTATCCCGGTGAAGAACCGGGTACCCGGTACAAACTTCGGAACGGGAGCGGAATAATAACGCTTATAATAAGGCATTAGAGAGGGTTTAGAAACTTATGGAGGGAAGCAATGGGTTTCTATAAAGTTGAAAGTTACTTTCGAGTTTGATTTCGTTTTTTCGTCAGCTTTCGAGAAAATAAAAAAGGTAATTTGGGTGGAAAAGTGGCTTATCTAAGGCTCTTTTAACACCGGATAGGTTTTAAAACTTATTTGGCGGATAATTTCATGAGTGTTTTATAGATAAATCGTTTATAGTTAAAGTAAATAATACATAAGTTGAATCAGAGTAGAGCAGTGGTGGCCCAGTTGTATCTGCCTCGACAGACGAGACGTGGATCGTGGGTTCGAACCCAAGCAGGCGCTTTACTTTTTTTGTAATTTATTTCATCACCACTGCTCTCTAAGCGGTGAAACCGACGCCGACGACGATTTTTGGGTTCTAGGACATGCACTCCCTCTCACAGATATGAAGGAGGCCTGTGTCCCAGCAGTGGGAACATTAACGGCTGATTATGATTATGCTTAGTAAAACCTATCCGTACAATCCTCTTTACAGTGTGATCAATTTTATTCCCTTCATGAGAACAAGCCATTGTCCTGCTGTGAAACAAGTAGGTACTAGCTAATTTAATTAACATTCAAACAAAGAAATTAAAGTAACTCGTTACTTTTAGTTAACTAATTTCTAAAGTAGTCATAAATAAACTTTTACAAAGTTAACAAAAAACTAATTTTGTTATGAATTTGATGTGCAATTTGTCATCAAAGGCTCTCATAATTGTTTAATTTTTAATTGGGAAATTGTTTTCTAAGTATTTTTCATAAAGCTTTTGTAATTACTTTGACAACATTTTTTTAAATGTTTTTTTTTTCAGTTTTTCTAATTCAGGGTGAATGTACTTTCTGCTCTAAGTGTAACTTGCGTAGGTACCATTATTTATTATCTGAGTAAAATACCAAAGTAATTTCCTAAAGCTTTGGATGGACGCCTTAATTTATTGAGGCATCCACAGACAAGCCCGGTTAAGCACACGACAATGTCCTAGGTTGAACTGCGAGATGCCATTCCCAAAAAAAAACAAGTAAATTATTAATAAAATATATGTCTTATCTAAATATCTGGTGGGTACAGGAGCGGCGACAGCAGTGGTGGCGCAGAGGCGACAGCCGTGACTTACAAGTTGCAGGGCCTGGGCTCGAACCCAGGCAGGTGCTTTACTTTGTGTAAATAATTTCATCACCGGTTAGACACCTAGAACTAAAAATTCGAAGAAATGCGACTTCTACCAACCTGCACTGGGCCTTCGTGGTAGATTATAGCCCACTCCAAAGAGAGGAGGCCTGTGTCCCAGCAAGGGGAACAGTACAGGCTGATTTTGACAGGAGTGGCAAAGCTGTTACAGGGATTCGTTGAAGCTCAAGAGATGTTGACTGGGGCGCTCTTGGTGCAATTGTTTTGTGAAATGTGACACTTGACATGTATTCAAAAAACCCAAAGGCCAATCCTCGTAATTTAAAACGTCCAAAATCTAGTCGCAGTCTCATCTCGGCGACAAAGAAATGTCAAAATCTTGTCAAAATGTAGGGAAATTAGAGGTGTTTTTGACAGATTGAGAATTTTAGACTGAGATCCAGACTGTGAACGTTCTTAAAATCACGAGAATTGCCCCTCAGATGGCGGTTTTAGTTCCAAATATGGCCTCACGTCAAACTAACCTTGTAACGTATAACGCATTACCTGTCTTCTATTTCCTATTATTGAAGTGTACACACAATAGGTGCATCTTACCTCACAATAATGGCAGAACTCAAGTTTATTAAAAAAAGAATTTTCTTTTCATAAAACTTGCTGTCTTAGTAGAACAGGAAAATATTTCCAATAGGAACCATTTAAATTGAGATCAAGCTACCTGAGATTGGAATACAATTGCTTTTGTATTGCCATTTCTATTTCAGAATACCGCAGCTATTTCTGCACAGACTGCAATTGTTCTATTATTCATTCATTTTGTTTCAAACGTAGTTGGTATACGTCTTTCGACGTCGTCTTTAGCCACGTTTCGTCTTTAGTCACGCAAGTTGCTGGTTGGTCTGTAGATAGGTCTGTATAAATTTTGTCAACGTTATCTCATCTTAGAACGAGACATGACGATTCGCGAAAAAATAATCAGTCATCCGTTACAAAACTTCAAATTCGACCCAAATGTTTGGGGACCGCTAATTATTTTTTCGCCATTACGATGTTGGTCCCTTGGAGAAAGTTGTTCGCTTTGATGGTCTGTACCACACACCTTTCTGAGAAATGCTGTATATCTGTGCCTGTGTGACGAAATAATGCAACGACAAAAAAACTGTAGCGCATGACCTTGGTACATGTTAATCAGTTTAGTTGTACCGACTTGAATTGTTGGTAGTTTCACGCCTGGGCTCACCCGTTGTATAACTTCCACAGTTCAACATGGCGTCGCTAATGTTGAATGAAAACTGAACTTAGGAGCGAAAGTCGGCGTGTCGTACGCGCCAAAACTGTAGGGCAATTTTCTAAGACTTTATTTCACTACTCTCATCATAGCCAGCCTATAATGTTCCCACTGCTGGGACACAGACCTCCTCTTGGTAAGAGGCAGTGGGCTATAATCTACCACGCGGGCCCAGTGCGGATAGAAGTCACATGTCTACGATTTTTGTTTCTAGGACATGCCGGTTTCCTCACGATGTCTTCCTTCACCGTTTTGCTCTCAAAACGGTGGTGTCAGTGGTGTTGAAATTATTTACACAAAAGTCTAACTGGATGCAGCTGAATACCAGTATTTTACATGGAGCGACAATACAAAATCATATCAACTGAATTATTCTACAACATGAGCTTACACAACCAAACCTAATCGGATGGTTAACAAAGACAACATTGTACACGAAACAATGACAGTGTTTCCACTGATCAAATGAACCGCTGTCCTACTGAGTCACTGAGCCTAGTTAGCCGCTGAGTTATAGGCCACTTAGCTGAATCTTCCGATATCATATTACCGAATTACTTAGTCACTGAATCTGTCTGCAAAAAGTGCGACGGAGACGGCCGTATCTCTGATTCTTCTTTCTAATTAGTGCTTATACACACGAGCGACACGCGTCAACGGTAGAGGCAATTGCAGCCGTCAACGCGTGACGGAGGCAGTCGTCGACAACAGGGCGTACTCAAATACACGAGCGGCAAGTTTTCGACAGCAGGCGTCGACGCGTTGACGGCGGACGTCGACAGGTGTCGACGGATGCAGGCGCCTCTTCCGTAGACACGTGTCTACGGATCTGTGACGTGTCTACGTGTCTTAGGTTACTTTTTAGGAGGCCAATTGGTTGAATACGATTAGGCGCCGTCCTATTGCCATCACTCGCGCGATGATGCGTCCGTCCGACGAAAATGATCGTGCGACCGTGCGTTCAAACATACGGATATCTACTAAATGTCCTATTGAAGGTCGTGCGATCATGCGATGCGACCAAATTGTTTAATTTTGTCGCGCGATCATTTTCGATCGATGACGAACGATTGACGATCGTTTTCTCATCGGGCGATCGGTTTCATCGCACGATAAAATCGCATCGCATCATCGCACGAGCGATGGCAATAGGGCGGCGCTTTACACTTGTCTGGAATCAGAAACTTTAACTTAGCCATTCGAATAGTTTACCATTTGATAGTCATAAGCCATTTAACAACAACTACGTTGGCAGGACACAGCGCGAATTGCATTGCGTGCAGGAAATTGCCAATAGATTTAGTCGATTGGTTACGTTGATTGAGCGCAGGCAGTAAACAGTAAGTTTTGGTAGTTAGTTATAATGGACAAGCCGTGAGTCCGATGCGATTTCCCATGTGCAAAATGATCGAACTTCCATACAAACTTTCATCTCTTACTTAACCCCTTTAGGGAATGTTTTTTTTACAAAATTCTATCTTATTGCTCACCTTTGTTGTAAAAGAAAAACTTGTGCAACATTTCATGCTTATAGACCCCGTTGTCTGTCAGTGGATGAATGTTTTTTTTTACTAAGCCTGCTCTGTCCCAGTGCTGATCAAAGGCCTCCGTCAAATCCTTCCAGGCATTCCTTTCTAGAGCCACCTCGATCCAACCCTTCAAATTTTATTTGTTTCAAATTGACGTTATTTCCAGTTAAACAAATATCAACTTTAGAATGAAAATTAAGTTCATTTTAGAGTGACTAGCACTATTGAAAAAGTAAAAATGTTTGAAGTGTAGCGTGAACTGAACTTTATTGTGTAATACTTAAAGTTATTTTTCCATAAACTCTTATTTGTTTACATTTTTGGCGAATATGTCGCAATTTTTATATAGGTTGTCTCGCCACCTCTTCCTGGGCTGGCCTTGGCGACGCCGTCCATCCTCAGGTACCTAACGTGTGGAGACATTTAGGAAATATAAGTCCTTTTTAGTGCTCGCTTTTGTTATACTAATGTATAAGGAACTCTTGTGCTAAATTCCATTCTAGAACCAGCGGCTGTGTGTTGTCTGTCAGTGAATGAACGAACTTATGATTTTTATAAAGTACATTATGTATGACTTTGGTGTGTGTTAATATTATTAATTCCACTTTAATTCACTTAAGCTTTGGCGCTTACACTAGCGTACAAGACTATGGACTATTTCTCGACCTGCTACCCAATAAATTCTTCCAAATATTGCTTTTTTGTTTTGCGGTTATCATTTTTGTTCACCGAGAAGCACGTACATATAAGTTATCACGTACATTTTGATAATTTATTTATTTATTTATTTATCCATTTATTTCAGGCATCAATGCCCATATAAAACACATACAATACAATATTAATATAACTTAAAAATACTACAAATACATACAACATTATAATTACACTAAAAACTAACTAACGCACACAAAGTGTTTGCGTCGTGTTTTGCTGACTGGTGTCATGTAGCCGGCCACGAAACCGGCGGTACACAACACCCTTCGGCCAGAAATCTTCCTTGAGGAACTTCTCGAGATGATGTGTCGGAACACGCACCACGAACGACTTGAAGTTCGTGTTGTGAGTGTTGTGACGCGACTCCAACTTCTGGACCCTCAATGTCCAGTTGGTCTTCACACGCATGTACTCCACGATCTCCTCAACCTTCGTGGAGTGGTGCAGCCATTATGAGACAGCTGCTCAAATCCGGACAAATGAAAATTCCAACTGATATTTTCTCTCTGGGTTAGCTCTCAGACGTTATTTGATAGATTAATTCCAGTCGGTAGGTAAGTGTTACAAGTCCAGTAACAGTAACGAAAGACGTCCACTGCTGGACATAGGCCTCCCCCAAGCACCGACACTTCGTCCGGTGTTTTGTTTCCCGCATCCAGCGGAAGCCTGCGGTCTTCACAAAGTCATCGGTCCACCTTTTGGGAGGCCCTCCAACGCTACGTCTTCCGGTACGCGGTCGCCGTTCCAGAACCTTTCGGCCCCATCGGCGATCTGTTCTGCGAGCAAGTGGCAATTCTTCAGGCTATGTAGGTTACCTCTTCATTTCTGATTCGATCACGTGGGGAAACTTCAAGCATAGCCCTCTCCATTGCCCTTTGAGTGACTTATAGCCTTCTAATAAGGCCAAGTATTGGTTGGACTTAGTTAAAAGGTTGTTTGGTAGACATCACTATCAGTGATAATCCCAACGGTAGGAACCTCTTAAATAAAAATATAAGCTGTGTAACAATGTAGAACATTGTTTTGGTCGTAGGGTGTTTTATATACGTTTTGGGACAAAATGTTTACTTTGTTTTGGTCAATAAAATAAACCTATACGTGGATACAATGTTATGGAACAAATGTTGTAAACAATAAAATGGTTCTTTGTCCGTGTATACATCTTTTTGGAGCTGACTCTACCCCATAAATAAAGATATGACCTGTGTAACAAGGTTTCACGAACAAACATTCAAGTACCGATCTATCTAACTAAAGGTTTTACTCTTGGGTATACGGTTTGGACAGTAAGCCGGTCCCAAACTTCATCAAATTCACCGTCCTATAATAAATTTAGACGTCCTGTGTCTAACGCGCCTACCCTCAATAAGATAATCCCATTAATATCGGCTTGTCGTGCAGTTGTCCATTATAGGTCACTCGGGACGCATGTATTGTGTCTGCTGTAATATGTAGATTGTATGGATTACTGTCCAATACAATTTAGATATGATTGATTCGAGATGGTATTGTGTACTTGGCTTGTTGTCTGTTTTGGTTGTATAGGCTATTTTGATATTACTGGGAGTATTTGAGTAGCGTTTTATGTAATGTGGCATTATGTTATGACCTAGCATAATCAGTCTAAAATGTTCTCCGCTGGGACACAAGCCTTCTCTCGGCGAGAGGGAGTGGGCTGTAATTCACCACGCGGGTCCGGTGCGGGTTGGTAGATGTCACATGTCTTCGAAAATTTGGTTGTAGGACATGCGGGTTTCCACACGAGGTTTTACTTCACAGTTTTGAAAGCAGTGGTGATGAAATTAAATACAAAAAGTAAAGTGTCTATCTGGGTTCGAACTCACGATGTAAGTCGGGTCCAATACTGCTGGGCCACTTAATGCTCTGTGTTTTATTTCATGTGAAATGCTATGGCCTATTTTGGCCTAAAACGCTGTGATAGTTAAACATTCGAATACAGTCTTAATCCCAATAGCTAGAATTTCCTTTTCTGTAAAATACCTTTTTTCAGAATTTTCTTTTGCAGTAATCGACGTCCCTGGAAAAGAAAATTGC
Source organism: Apamea crenata (assembly GCA_949629185.1). Classification (NCBI taxonomy): domain Eukaryota; kingdom Metazoa; phylum Arthropoda; class Insecta; order Lepidoptera; family Noctuidae; genus Apamea; species Apamea crenata. Next base: position 6,972,134 of record OX451375.1, read on the forward strand.
CTTTATTAGCCTGTAATAGCCCTATTATTGCCGGCTGATATTAGGTTTTTGCTCAGAATACATACTTCTGTTGGCAGTTGCTATTCTGTTCACAATTTATGTATATGCAACTTTTCGGCCATGGTTTGCATTATATTTTTAGCTGAACACTTTAGTTTTATTATTTGATTATTGAGGGGCCCGTGGATAAATAATAACAGCCGCACAGGTCGATTGATCAGGTTAAGCTACGCTTGCTGTGGTTGGTCTGTGGATGGGTGACCATCTTTACATACCGAGACTCGTCCGTGACTCGGAAAGCACGCTAAGCCGAGCTTTCATTCGTGGATCTTTGACAGTCGTTACGGGTAGTCAGAAGCCCGAAAGTCCGGCCAGTCTTACCAAGGGGTATCGTATTACCCAGTAACTGGGTTGTGGAGGTCAGATAGGCAGTCACTCCATGTAAAATACTGGTATTCTGGACAGGAAGCTGACCCCAACATAGTTGGGAAAGAGGCTAGGCAGATAATGCCATTAGTTTTATTTTATTTTCCTAAGTATCTTAATTTGATATAAAAGAGTGTCTATGGAGTTTCTTCTCCATACGAACATAGGTAGTATAGATTACGCTTTCGGATGGGCACATATTTAGCTTCATCTTTCTGACTAACGAACTCCTTGACGATTCAAAAGTGCCTGTAATTAGTTTAATTAAAATAATTGAGTTTGAGCTGAAACATGTCGGCAAACTTGTCTCTCCAAATCAACACTAAAAATTTATGAATAAACACTAAGCTTGAAGGAGTAAGTAATTGCTTTATGTACGATAGAGAAGTTTCATACAGGAGTGTTGAAAGCAAACACTCGCTTTACTTGGTACAACTTGTTGATGAGTACAATGCAGAGCTTTTAGTTATAACACTGTTAAAGCGATGTAAAGGATGTAGCGTTTATGTATTTAAGGATTACTGCAGTGTAGCTTATAATGTATGTATAGGTAATTTCTGCTTGTTTGAATGACAAACACTGTTTCAATGTTGTCTTAAAGAAACTACAAAATATGTTAACAAAAATAAAGATTTTTGTTAACCTATTTTAGTTAAAAGTGTTAGGGTTCGCTAATTTACATTTTATTTAATTAAATTGAAACTCAAAATTACTCATTTCCAGGCTAGTAACTATTTGACTCGAATATTTTTGTACTGACAACACTGTAGTTTGTCGTTGGTCGTTGGATGCTTCTGATTGGCTAATCAATCTGATGTTAGCACATTGTCATCTGTGATTGGCTGACGACATTAAATCGTTAACCAATCACAGAACTCTATTTTACCGCGGAAATGAAAAAAAACCTGCGAGGCGGGAAGCGGTCGGTTGAACATTCTGACTCGAGCTGTTGGTGGTGAAAAGGGAATAAAGTTGTGTTTCCTGTTACTTGGATTTTCTTCAGTACTTCACCTAGGTATCCTGAAAGTCTAAATTTAGTCCAGACTCAGTCACAGAGCACTTTATAATACCGGGTTCAGTTCCATTTTATATATCAGAAGTGACACGCTAACCAAACTTAAAACGTAAGTACACGCCCATTGCTTTTATTATTTAAATTCTGAATTATAATTCTTTTTGTCTTTTATCTTTGCATTATAATATAATATTTATTCTAAAATTATATTTAATGCACATTTGATTAATACTAGTAATGAGGTACTGAAATCAGTGGTAATTTTAAGTATTACGGTCGTATTATGGAAAGAATGAACATGCGTTGAACAAGTTTGCTTAGAGATAAACAGTGTTTGAACCTATTTATATAGCAGCTCTAGACGTAGTCTAAGACTATTAGAGAGTGGTTCTATTGTTTTGTAATGCGACCTAAAGTACTTTATAACGGTTTATTTTATTTGTGTGCCTAAATGTTTGTGTGTGTGTGTCTGAATAAGTATCTGAAATGATCGAGAATATTATCCTATGGAGGCTATTAAAAGGGGTACGAAAATTTGCTTATTTTTGGCGTAAGACGCATCGTTTTCGAGATATGACGCATTTTTCATCCTTCAATTGAACCGAATAATATGGTGTTATTCACCATATTTTTAGTCATTGTTATTAACATATCCTCTTTGTCTGCGAGTGTTTAGATCATGGACGAACCACCAGGACGCAGAGAATGCTCAAATCGAGACTCCAGTGGGCGTAGACTGGAGACACCTAGTCGAGGGGATCGCTCACAAAGTCGAAGCGGCCTGCGCAGCCCGAATCGATCTCAAGATGAACGAGACTTCCTGCTGAGACGGCAGAGAGTACAGATGCTGGAGCAGGAATTACGCCGAGAGCGTGAACGACTTCGTGCGACGGAGGACCCTCGTCGATCAGAGCCACGAGCCAGCGAGCGTCGCGAGCCCTCCGGCCGTCGGGAAGCTGAGCGTCGGGCAGAGCCACGAGCCAGCGAGCATCGCGAGCCCTCCGGACGTCGGGAAGCTGAGCGTCGGGCAGAGCCACGAGCCAGCGAGCATCGCGAGCCCTCCGGACGTCGGGAAGCTGAGCGTCGGGCAGAGCCACGAGCCAGCGAGCATCGCGAGCCCTCCGGACGTCGGGAAGCTGAGCGTCGGGCAGAGCCACGAGCCAGCGAGCATCGCGAGCCCTCCGGACGTCGGGAAGCTGAGCGTCGTGCAGACCCACGTGCCAGCGGGCGTCACGAGCTCTTCGGACGTCGGGAAGCTGAGCGTCGGGCAGAGCCACGTGCCGCGCAACGTAACAATGCTGGAGAATATTTAAGGTCACGTAGTCCATCTTTTTCTAAGAACGATCTTGTTAGTGTTTTAAAACTGTTGAAAGAGGATCTGTCGTCACAGCCACATAACCAAAATGCACAGTCGTCTCAAAAGATAAACCACCAAAATATATTGCCTAATTTTGACCCTTCGACTAAAAATCAACGTATTGATATATGGCTGAAAAAGGTCAACGAATGTGCGTCGGTATATGGTTGGGACGACAGAACTACCACTCATTTTGCCATGCAGAAACTCCAAGGCCTGGCTAAAATGTGGTACGAAAGCTTGAATTCCATTCTTTTCAGCTGGAAAGAATGGCAAGATAAATTGATAAATGCATTTCCTTGTGAACAAAATTACGGCCAGACCTTGGAGGATATGCTGAAAAGGAAGAGCAAGTCCAATGAGCCCATCGAAGTTTATTATTACGAAAAGCTTGCTGCCGTGAATCAATGCGATATAGTAGGAAAGCGTGCCGTGGACTGCGTTATTCACGGCTTGAGTGACAGGACGCTTAGATCGAGTGCGTTGGCATTACGATGCAATCACCCCGACCAACTTTTGCAGTTCTTATTAAGCAATAAATATGCTCATCAGCCTTCAGTGGACCATGGCCTTTTTCGTAATAAAATTGTAGATAATGCACATCAGAATAATAACCAAAACCAAGCTCCAAATTCTATATCTAGATCGGGTCAGCCTAATGGCTGCTATAATTGTAAGGAGAAGGGGCATAGTTTCCTACATTGTCCTAAACCTCTCTTGAAGTGCCAACGATGCAATAAAATCGGTCATACGATAGAGACCTGTTTTAGCAAGCCAGGAGAAAAAGATCTCTAGTGTAATGAATTTTCCGTGTCCTGAAAATGTACACAATCTTCGCCAATTCCTCGGGCTGGCAAGCTACTTCCGGAAATTCGTCAAAGATTTTGCCTTGATGGCTTTTCCAGTCGGCAAATTGTTAAAGAAAGTATATCATGGGAATGGGGCGATAATCAGGAAACTGTTTTTCAGGATTTGAAGGCTAGGTGGTTAAATAGACCTATTCTCGCAATATTCGATCCATCAGCAGAGCTGGAACTGCACACTGACGCGAGTAGGATAGGTATCGGACGCATCCTCCCTCAGCGTTCACTGGATAACACGCTGCGACCGGTTGCATACTATAGCAGGCAGACATCACCAGAGGAGAAGAATTTCCATTCCTATGAACTGGAAACTTTAGCAGTGGTTTGTTCTCTACGAAAGTTTCGAGTTTATTTGCTAGGGAAAGACTTTTTAAATCGTTACAGATTGCAGCGCTCTTCGGTCTCCTTTTACTAAACGGGATCTCATTCCTATTTAGAAATTCCAAGAATTTAATTGTACAGTCGAATATAGAGCCGGCATAAAAATGGGACATGTTGACGCGCTATCCCGTAATCCTGTAGTCGATTCCGAGGAGAATCAATCTGATAATCTTCTAACCGTTATGGCCATTTCAAGCCTGGAGAGAGCCTGAAGACTGGTTACATACCCTTCAACTTAGATATATTTTTGATAGTAGTCTAGATCAGAAAGGCTTGCAATATATTAAGGAAAGATCTTGCCCGTTTTTCTCCATAGGCACTTACGCTTTGGAATGGGCAACTAGCTTCATCTTTCTGACTGACCAACCCTTTGACAAATCAAAAGTGCCTGTAATTGGTTTAATTGAGATAAATGATTTGAGTTTGAGTTTGAATACTAAGTCGTTAAGAATAACAAGTTATTTCGCTGTGTAGGTGAAGACAAGGGAGATGTGCGCTGAGTAGTACCGAGGGGTTAGAGATGGCAATTATGTCGGATGAGTCATGACAATATCTGTCATATTGGGGTTGAAAAGACTTTGGAACGATTAAAAAAATGCTATTGGATCCCAAAAATGACACGGTTCGTTAAAAAGTACGTGAGCCTGTATTGAATGTGCATACGCTAAAAATAATCAAAATGGTAGAGAAGGTCTTCTTCACCCTATAACGAAAGTGGAGATACCCTCTCATACATACACTACATATTGAGCATCTCGGACCCTTCGTGAAATCCAAGCGAGGTCTTTCTTACCCATTATGTAGTAGTGGTTGACGCTTTTACAAAGTTTTGTTTTGTCAGACCGGTTCGGAACACGCACACTCAGAACGTATGAAGGGTGCTAGAAGACATATTATTCAGGATATTTAGAACTCCTGATCGCCTCGTGAGTGACATAAAAACATATCCTGAATGCTGTCTCTAGTCCCCGATCAAACAGTCAAGTTGAAGCGATATAGGCGCACAATTCTCGGCTCTTAGGGTTGCCATTTAGTAAGAATTCAATGGGGACTAAACAACACTATCCAAAAAAAAACAACCGACAGGACACCAGCCGAGGTGATGTTTGGTACCTCCATGAATGTTTCGGCAAAACCCATCCTTAATGAGATTTCTGATGAAACTCGCAAATCTACGGATTTAACCAATATACGCCAGGAAGTTAAAAGTAGGATAGACGACGAGCAGATCAAGCAAAAACGGTATTATGATAAGGGTAGGAGTCCTGCGCGCGTATACGCGGAAGGCGACTTTGTTAAAATTACTAAAACTTGCTTCAATAATGAAGGGTAGAGTAAGAAGCTCCTGCCGTCATAATGTCCTTATCGGGTTACAAAGGTCATGGGTACTGACCAATATGTAGTAGCTCCAGTACCTGGTTTATGTAATACACAAGGCAAGCGTCCAACGACTGTTGCTGTGGATCGCGTGATGCCTTGGATCCACGTGGCTGCATTAGATTTGAACGAGAACTCGGAATCTACTTCCGACACAGATGATTAGATATACTTAAATAAAGTTTTGGTGTCCCTTGTAAGGCATGTAACTGCAGAATTGTGTGTTGTTTCAGATTGGATGCGAGAATCGATTGGTTCGCGTCTGATCTATGCCAGAGCTACTCGTTCGTCTTGCTCCTATTGTTCAAGCTTAATCGATCGGCTTGAGCGAATGGTTAGCAAAAGTTCTCTCGATTAATCGATCGTCGAGGTAATCTTTGAAGTATATCGACTAATCGATCGTCGATCACCAGGTATCCCGATTAATCGATCATTGGGACCTGAGGAATGGTTTAAACACAACTAATCGATCGTTGTGATATGTACACCTTGCCTATGATTAATTTGAAGTTGCTCTTCAGTAGAAGTCTGTACATCCTTATAAGCTAAACTATTTTGTAAATAGATATTAATATTTCGTCTCATATTGTGTGTGTCTACGCGCATCTGTGCTTTAAATTGCTTAATTTTTGTTTTTTAACTTATTTCTCCTCGTAAGTGATTTGTAATCTTTGAGAAATAATATTTAATATTATAATAATTTGTAAAACCTCTAATAGTCATTAAATGAGTTGAATACATTTATAAATAGATAGTCACTATAAAGGTTTGAATGTTAATTGTTATGTATATCAGCATATCATTTAAATTGATTTTGAAATATTGTGTACATGGATTGTGAAGTTTGTTTAACTGACCTAATTCCGATTGTTAGGGTTCCACCCGGTACCGTGTGCAGGGACGCACACGATATCAGGATGGTCGATTGTTAGGGTTCGCTAATTTACATTTTATTTAATTAAATTGAAACTCAAAATTACTCATTTCCAGGCTAGTAACTATTTGACTCGAATATTTTTGTACTGACAACACTGTAGTTTGTCGTTGGTCGTTGGATGCTTCTGATTGGCTAATCAATCTGATGTTAGCACATTGTCATCTGTGATTGGCTGACGACATTAAATCGTTAACCAATCACAGAACTCTATTTTACCGCGGAAATGAAAAAAAACCTGCGAGGCGGGAAGCGGTCGGTTGAACATTCTGACTCGAGCTGTTGGTGGTGAAAAGGGAATAAAGTTGTGTTTCCTGTTACTTGGATTTTCTTCAGTACTTCACCTAGGTATCCTGAAAGTCTAAATTTAGTCCAGACTCAGTCACAGAGCACTTTATAATACCGGGTTCAGTTCCATTTTATAAAAGTAACAGTTTCTTTTTTAGCACGCTTTTATTAGCTTCACTTACAACTAACTAACAATGTAACAAAATCTTAGAAGTCATTTTTAACCTACTTCTAATTGTCGTATCGAAATGAAACTTTGTATGTATATGTAGTTTGGATGACAAAACTATAATTTGGTATCTTGGAGCTGATCTGATGATGGAGCCACGAGGTGGATAGTGGAACTCTTCAGTGGCTACTAGTGAACCCCTCGAGTTTGGGTTCATATGATTCGTTTTGACGAGTCCAATATATTGCACTTGATGTCGAGGGTCTGATGATGAGGAGATGGGTAGTGGTACTCTTTACTAGTAAACCCCTCGAGTTTGGGGGCATATGATTCGTTTTGACAAGTCCAATATAATATGGCACTTACAGTTAGGTTTTATTTTTACTGTAAAGCACTTATAGTACTGCGAAAATTAAATTCAAACAGTACGTAAAAATCGCATTACACGTAAAGCTGTTTAATTTAAATCTTACCAACATTATCTGAACAAGCCCACCGTAAAACTTACCTAAAATTTCTGGACACTTTTCGCACGCCTCTTAAGTAAATATTTACGGAATATTACGTCGTTTTCAATAAGAATCGAGTGCCTAATACTCAATAAAACGGTATCGATATTGGTAAAGCTTCATCGGACCAACGCGAAAATATCGCATCCATTAATATTTATGAGTATAATGATCGTAAAAGGTACTAAATTGTTATTATTAGGGTGTATTTACATAATCAGCCTATAATGTTCCCACTGCTGGGACACAGGCCTCCTCTCTTCGAAAGGGAGTGGGCTATAGTCTACCACGCGGGTCCAGTGCGGTTTTCGTACATGTCACATGTCTTCGAATTTTTTGGTTCTAGGACATGCCAGTTTCCTCAGGATGTTTTCCTTCACCGTTTTGAGACCAGTGGTGATGAAATTATTTACACAGAGTAAACCGCCTGACTGGGTTCGAACCTACGACCTACAACGCCAAAGTCGGGGCTGTTACCACTGGGTCACAACTGCTCTTAGCAGTCATTAGGGTGTATGTTTCTTTTATTAGTGACTCGCTTTTGCCCGCGACTTCGTCCGCATGAAATTTATTGTAGCCCCGACCCACCCAGTCGCATAGCATCGCCTGCCCGCCCTATAACTTCGTTTTCGCTCAGCGTATTTAATTTTTTTATGTTTGCTCGGCTCCTAGGGTCCTAGCGTAGTAGAAGTAGCTTATAGCCCTCCTTAAAAATTGAGCTATCAAGTGCTAAAAGAATGGTTCAAATCCGACTGGTAGTTACAGAGATTAGCGCGTTTAAACAAACATATAAACAAACTCTTCAGCTTTATTATTAGAAAGTATAGAAGATATATCAAGCGATGTAGGTTAAAAACAACACCATTGTAATCAATGTATGTTCGTAATATTTAATAATTTCGGATACTTTACTGTAACTTACACCCTACACACCCACATTCACACAATCATTCAACATCTCCGTACACTTCACCTGCACACTAAACACACATTACACTATACCAATTTTTTTTTTCTTTTGTTCTATTTATTCTCTTTTATTTAATTTTTTAAAGTACATGTTTTCTTTTTTTTTCCTTCATAATTTGTCTAGAGGATACATAACCGTTGTATGTAATGTTAATTAAGTTTAATTCGGAGTGAGAGCCTGGTGATCCGTCACACAGGGTATCCTAGTATGGACGCCAGTCTCTCACAAAGGATCATATTTCATGCATTGTTGTCAAAACGCTATATTTCTTGTGCTTGTTATAGCTATGTGAACCTTTGTGAAGAGAGAAAAATAAAGATTATTATTATATTACTATTAATGTGTACCTATACAAAACATGCAGTCGTAAAAATAAGAAAAGAGCCTTATTATTATAAGAGTAGGCGACGGAAATATAGTTTGGAAAAAAAAATACCAAGCTCGACTATTTTTGAGCCATTTTGATATCTTGGACAAACCACAAACTTCGTCGGTTCTTCGGCTGTTATAAGGTTACAAAAACAAAACCTTTGCTGCAAACTTCTCTATTGATAAACCTGCCAATAAGTAAACAATAAGTTTCTAAACAATAATACCAAGAAAATGCTGAGAAATTATTTGTTGAAGAAAATTAACACTTCGCTTCATTATATTTCGAAAACTTTTACGTAGTTAACTACAGTTGATACCCGAAAAACTTGAATCGAAAATTCTAAGAGAAATAATATCTTATTTGAACTTACATATTTATTTAAGTTGATACTTTCAGATAACAACGGGGGCTCGTGACTCGTGTGCTTTCTGATAGTAACAGCCGCACTGGTCGATCGAAGGTTTAAGCTACGCTTGCCGCGGTCGGTTTGTGGGTGGGTGACCTCCCTACCCCGGAAAACATATTAAGCCGTTGGTCCCAGCTGACTCTCGTAGGTCTTTGACAGTTGTCACGGGTAGTCAGAACCCCAAAAATCTGACAATCAGTCTTACCAAGGGGTAACCAGTCACTGGGTCGTGGAGGTCAGATAGGCAGTCACTCTATGTAAAATACTAGTATTCAGCTGCATCCGGTTAGACTGGAAGCCGACCCCAACATACATAGTTGGGAATAGGTAAGGCAAATTGATTTTCTAACAACAACAGTTAATTAATTCAAAGAATCTTAAGATTTTTCCTCAAATAAAATTAAAATGTTTAATTCATTTGTCAAACAATTACAGGTTCTTCATAAAATATAACACAAGAACTTTTAATTCAGAACGAATGTTCCTGAAAATGTTTAATTCATTGCAAAGTAACTGTTTCTGAAATATAAATCAGGAGAACAAACAACTAATTCCTTCATAATACAATTACGGAGAGTAATTATTGGTTTCTTGGAAGCTTTTGATCTTTTTCATTAAAGTTTGAGTATATAATTAAAAAAAAAACATTGTTTTGATTTTTTGGATGTCATTTATTGGTCCATAATTATCGAGGAAAAAACTTACTTCTAAATTGCAGTCTTAGGTGCAACGTTGTTCGGTAAGTATTTTAGGTCCTATGAAATTGACGATTTTTGATACTGGCTATTGTGAAGATCGATATATTTAATTCTAATTAGATCTCATCTCAACGACAATCAATGTCAAAAATGTAGGGAAATTTCAGGTATTTTTGACAGATTGAGACTGAGATCAGACTGTGAACGTGCTTAAAATTACGAGAATTGTTCCTCAGATGAACGTAAACGAGGCAAAAGGAGTATGTAAGGGTCGTAGCAGCTGCCAGGGTAGCGGGATCGTCCGAAAGGGTTACCGCTGCCCTGGAACAGAAAGAGCTAAGGAAGGAACACGGGTGGGTTTTAGTCAGTAAGAGTCTGACACTCCCTTCCGCTCCACCCAGAGCGGGAGGGGTCATTTGATGATTTCCCATCCTCAAAAAAAAAAAAGGGTCGTAGTAGGTGGCATTCTGTTGTTTCTGCCTACCCCCATGCGAAGAAAGTGTAAGTTTTTGTATAAGTATATATAACAAATGTTTAATGATGAGTACAATCTCCCCTTTTCAGATTTAAAGCAGACCAAAATTAAGCTTATACGTTTCAAAACATAAAAGTTATAAAACAGAGGCACTTTAAACCTTTCAGATGTGGGCAAAGGCTTTCAGAATGTGGCAGAGTAAAGTTAATTCTGAGTGGATTGCTAATATTTAATAGGCTCTTTGTTGGAGGCATTCCCATTTCTGTGTTAAAAAATATTGAGAATCAAAAGTAATGTTGTATTGTTTTGTTGATTTGAATGTGTACCATCATAAATTAATCAGTCTATAATAATTATATTCCACTAAACAGGCTTTCTCTCTTCGAGAAGAAGCCGGGCTTCTTCGGGCTGTCTACTACGTGAGCCCAGTGCGGGTTAGTAGATGTCACATGTCTTTGAATTTTTGGTTGTAGGACATGCCGGTTACCTCACGATGTTTTCCTTCACCGTTTTGACTTACAACTCGTAATAGCCGTTATCATCGATGGTTTCGTCATATTTAGAGGATGAATGAAAGTAGACTAATAAAAGGTATTTACAAGGAAGATGTGGCAACGCCGGGAGGGGACGCCCTAGGAGGACAGTATAGCGACCTTATAGGTGATTTTCTTCAGAAAGGTCAGTGATGTAGTACACTCAACCGGCGTGCGTGTATGACCAGAGGGGCAATTCTCGTAATTTTTAGAACGTTCACAGTCTGATCTCAGTCTCAATCTGTCAAAAATACCTCTAATTTCCCTACGTTTTGACAAGTTTTTGACATTTGTTTGTCGCTGAGATGAGACTGCGACTAGATTCTGAACGTTTTAAATTACGAGAATTGGCCGTCTGATGTGTGTACGTAAACGAAGCAAAAGGAGTATGTAAGAATCGTACCTACTGGAGTCGATGATCGTAGCCGGTAGTTTCTGCCCACCCCCATTTGAAGAAGGGGGGAGTTTATGGTAATCATTCAAAAAAATTGAAAACGTTTCAATTATAGAGGTATGAGGAACAGGGTGTAAAGTTCACTCATCCTTCATAGAAAAGGGAGGATCCTCCGACCAGACGGGTGTTGTGTGTGGCGGGCAACTGCCCAACGATTGATGTTGGGGAGTTGTATATATGCTAATTGCGCGGTAATCTCCGCTTGCGAGATGTAGGATTTGCGTGACGTCAGTATGACGCGTTGTTCGCATGTTGTAGATACCGCTACATAATCAATACTTTTCTAGTTTATTCTACTAAAGTAGGTACTTGAAAGTCAACAGGTTCTTAAATTAAAGGTAAACATCGACCTGTTTGTTTAGGCCCGACCACTAAAGTACTTACCTACAACTTCGAAAGCTACATCGTAAACGAAAAATAAAATTTGTGCAATGATTTTAGGTTACAAAAATATCAGTTGTATGGGTTCTTCTAAGTAGTTCATGAGTAAAGCAGCTATTTAGTGGAATAGAAGAGTTTTTAGCCGTTGATACCGGCTGCCATTCTTGGATCTTTGACAGTCGTTGCGAGTCGTCAGAAGCCCGAAAGTCTGACAACCAGTCTTACCAAGGGGTATCGTATTACCCAGTAACTGGATTGTGGAGGTCTGGTAGGCAGTGGCTCCATATAAAATACTGGTATTCAGCTGCATCCGGTGACACTGGAAGCCGATTCCAACATAGTTGAGAAAAGGCTAGGTAGATAATGATTACCTAGAAATCAACCGTAGAATAACGTGGAAAGTAAATAATAACAAATGATTAAATAACCATGACTTTTGACATTTGAGGTTTCGTAATTACAAATACAACTTATTATGTACGAAAAACACGCGCTTTGATGTGGAGTGGCGAACATCAGCCCGTTATACAATTAATATGTACAAGAGAACTTGTTATCCAAATGGTGATTTATAGCGGTCTCTATAATTAAAGATAACAATGAGACTTCTGTAATTATAAGCGTATTGGAGTTGTTTTTGGGACCCTAAAGGTATGATCCCGGCTTTCAATGTAATTTTGCTTGGTACTAAAATTAGAATGTGTAGTAAGCACCAACTTTTATAATACATATAAATTGGGTCAAATTATTATAGGTATTTTCTGTCTTCGCATATTGCATTAAAAGTAAGCTTATTTCGAAACTTATGCGTACCTATACGTTTCGATCCCGTGGGAATATCGGGATATAACCATCCATCCTCACAAACTTTCCCGATATTAAATAAATATATTAATATTACAGTAGAAATAGGATTATTTAACATCGCAATGCTTGAAGATGAAGAACAAATCGGATTTTCCGTTAAATCCAATTTTGATGTCGATTTAAGTAGTAGATATGAAACTGAAGATGGATTGATTGATTGACCCAACGATTTTATTGACATTATATATCATCACGCCTGTATGCCGCGATTGGTTAGGCAGTGGTGTACCTACAGTACATCGTACACCTACATTCCGCTAGTTATGTTTAAGACCCATGTAATAGACTAGACTACTGCCATCAATTTATCGAATTATCGAATTATTCATTAGTAATTACTTATTCTGTAATATTAGCTATTAAGGCAAGTTGAGCCGTTGGTACCGGCTGTCAATCGTGGATCTTTGACAGTCGTTACGGGTCGTCAGAAGCCCGAAAATCTGAAAACCAGTCTTACCAAGGGGTTTCGTATTACCCAGTAACTGGGTTGTGGAGGTCAGATAGGCAGTCGCGCCATGTAAAATACTGATACTTAGCTGCATCCAGCTAGCTGGCTAGCCCAACATAGCTGGGAAAAGGCTAGGCAGATGATGATGATTATCTATCTAGGTACCTATCATACAAATTCTTAAATGGAAAAGCCTTAAAAAAAGATGCCCAGCTAGTTTTCTCTGAATTCCTTCTTTGTCATTCATACCTACTTAGTTTTAGATTTCCTCACACACCATCCCCATTGAAAACCTTGTAAACACGATTATTTTCTTCGTCGCCTTATTACAATTACTAAATAAGAGCTGCAGTCACATACAATTCTCCTCTGATATGCTAACGAGTACCGACTGTCTTCAATACGGCTGTAAGACGGGGGTTCCTTTGCCTCGAGGCGCGATGAAGATGGGGGCTGTCAAAGCTTTGCACTATCTTATAGGTTATATGTATTAATCTCATTTTACTTCTCAACTTACTAATACTAATAATATATATATATATATTATAATATATCCTACTAATAATATAAACATAAAAGTTTGTGAGGATGGATGGATGGATGTTTGTTACTCTTTCATGCAAAAACTACTGAACGGATTTGGTTGTAATTTGGCACATTAGATAGATATATATCGATAGTTTATAACCAGCATTAACACATAGGATACTTTTAATCACGATATTTCCACGGGATCGAGACGTATGCGGGTGAAACCGCGGGGCGCTGCTAGTACCTACATAATATTATGTTGCTGATGTTGAGTAGGAACTTCTACTGTTACGGTGTACCCTTCGTAAGACTGGTGTTTAGTCTGTGCGTTGTCTGTAGGTGACAGAATTAAAGTTTTGAAGGTGATGAAGAATTTTTGACAATTCTGTTTTTTTGTTAATTTTTAAACTATAGGTTTCATGAGACGCACTCATCGTATGTACCGTCATTTGTTAAAGATGACGTGAGATTTTTGTAAATGCCCCAAATAAATCGAAAGGTGATCGTGCGCCGAGGCTGTCTAGTTCTATTTACCAATGAGTCAGGCCATGTAGAAAACGTGCCATATCCCAAAGATTTTGTATGCAAACTGAAGTTCAAAACGAAAAACAAACAAACGTTCAAAATCTAGTCGCAGACTCATCTTGGCGCAAAATAAATGTGAAACGAGAATTGCCCACAGAGGGACAATACTCGAAATTTAAAGAACGTTCACAGCCTGATCTCAATCTCAATCTGTCAAAAAATACCTCTAATTTCCTTACATTTTTGGCATTTGTTTATCACCGAGATAAGACTGCGACGAGATTTTGGACGTTTTAAATTACAAGAATTGTCCTTTTTTATCAAGGAGCCTTGCGTGGAAATTTTAGGTTGGTTATAAGAAAAAAAAGATGTTTCATACGTTTTGACATTAATAACACTTTTCTACAAGCAGATTTTTTTTTTGATAGCCGACGTAAACTTGCTTCTTTACAAAGCAAATAAATATATTCCATTCTATTCTCTAGGGGATATAAAATCATGTGCTGAATTTATGGTTACAGTTTGCGCGTCGATGTCCCCTGTATTTATTGTTACCTAACTACTCTCCATCTAGGTTAAGAGGACCATTTACGTCTTCCTACACACCCGCAAAACATTGTTATTTTTTTTGTTGTCTGCCCTATATAATGTTTTTTAAAGTCGGACTTCTTGTAATCAGATTTGATTCCTCCCGGTTGTGGGTCAAGCGGGCATACAAAGAGATTTGGTAAAGAAAGAGGACCAGTATAGTGGCCAAACTTTCTTTTAGAACCCCTGACCCTTTTACAAGATCAATAAAAAGATAGCAAAGTAGAATTTTATCGGTACCTACTCTTTGGTTGTTACACTTTACTTTTTTTTTAAAGAAGAGACAAAACAGACAGGCGCTTTAATTTGTGTAAATTATTTCATCACCACTGATCTCAAAATGGTGAAGGAAAACACAGTGAGGAAACTGACATGTCCTAGAACGAAAAAAATTCGAACACATGTGACATTTGTCAACCCGCACTGGGCCCGCGTGGTGGATTACGGCCCACTCTCTTACCAAGAGGAGGCCTGTGTCCTAGCAGTAAGAACATTATAGGCTGATTATGTATGTGGGTAAGAAAGGACACGGTCTATACCTAGACATTCAACCCTCGTTTATAGGACACTAGCTGCGCCCCGCGGTTTCACCCGCATAAGTTACGATCCCGTGAGAATATCAGGATGAAAAAGTATTCTATGGGTTAATCCCAATTATAAACTATGTGTGTGCCAAATTTCATCCAAATCCATTCAGTAGCTTTGGCGTGAAAGAGTAACAAACATCCATCCATCCATACAAACTTTTGCGTTTATAATATTAGTAGGATTTCTTGTGTTTTGCAGGCACATCGAACAAAGTAAATATACTAGCACCCTTATAATTGCGTATCGCACTCTCAATCAATAACCCAAAGTTTGAATGAAATGGCTAACCCACTGCTTTATATCTTTGAAAAATTCCTCTACTCTTCGGCGTAAATAACTCAATGAATTGTGTTAAACAATTAAAATGAAATGTATTGCCATTGTCAGGGCTGATTTCCGCGATCACACTTTTCATAATTTAAATTCTTCAATCAAGAGCTGTCAGTGTCAATATTCCTCAACTTCCGGAAAGTTGAGGAATATTGACACTGACAGCTCTTGACTCTTCTTCTCGAAGAAGCAATGTTAGCGTGGCGAGCAATAAAAGACTGAACTGTATAAATAGGCAATGGTGTGTTGCCGTTCTGATTTACAATATAAACTTCGGACAATGACAGCTCTTGGTGAGAGGTGCTGATTGCGTTTAGTTTCATTGGTGGAATTCAGCGTAAGTGGGTTTAGCGGTTACCCCGCCGGATAACGAGCAAAATTAATAGACATATTTACATAACTCACGCCTCTTCAGGCAGAAACTACAAAACGCCATCTGCCACGATCCTTAGGTACATAATCTTTTTGTCTCGTTTATGCTCATACAGTAGAGGGGCAATTCTCGTAGTTTTTAGAACTTCACAGTCTGATCTCCGTCTCAATCTGTCACCTCTAATTTCCATACATTTTGACAAGTTTTTGACACTGATTGTCGGTGAGATGAGTTTGCAACTAGATTTAAAACGTCTAGTTACGAGATTCCTCGAATACGGCCCTCTGGTCATACACGCCGGTTGCGAGTATCGCTACTGGCCTTTCTGAAGAACATCACGAATAAGGTCACTATATGTCCTCCTAGGGAGTCCTGTCCCGGTATTTCCACTCACATCTGCCTTGTAACGTTTTGTTAGTCGCCTTTCATTCTTCCTCTCATCATGACCAAACCATCTAATTCGGTGACCAAACCATCGGTCGATTTGTTAGGTTAAGCTACGCTTGCTACGGTTGGTCCGTGGATGGGTGACCATCTTTACTTACCAAGACCCCTCAGTACCTCGGAAGGCACGTTATGCCGTTGGTCCCGGCCGTCATTCGTGGTTCTTTGACAGTCGTTACGGGTCGTCAGAAGCCCGAAAGTCTGACAATCAGTCTTCCCAAGCCTGCCTGATTCTGTTGTAAACATTCTGCTCAATTATGTTACACTAGCTGTGCCTGCGACTTCTAGATAGAGACACAAAATAATACAAAAAAAAATTGTTATTAGTACCATAATATACATATACTTTCATATGTCGGGTTAGTCTTACTACGAGGTATCGTATTACCCAGGAACTGGATTGTGGAGGTCAGCTAGGCAGTCGCTCCATGTAAAATACTGGTATTCAGCTGCATCCGGTTAGACTGGATGCTGATCCCAACATAGTTGGGAATAGGCTAGGCAGATGATGACATAAGCGTAGACACCAGCACACTATTATGAACAGCAAATGGAGCCTAAATTAATAGAGATTTGAATACTTTATTCATGCCTTATTCCTATTTAGCTTTCATACTTTTTCATTAAACTACAATAAACAGTAATATAAAAACCGAGGTCCTTGGAAAATAAAAACCGTAGGCTCCCAAAATCGTGATAAATAAAGCAACAGTACGTACTTTATGTGGGCATAAAATATTATTTAACAATTCTGTCCGTGAAGCCATTTGTACTGTATTTAATACTCTTTTTATGTCTTTTAACCAGTATATTTTTTAATTAAAAACGTACATTTTGGCACATAAAGCAGTCACAGTATGTTTATTTGCTAGTTATTTGGTTGGTCGTTGGTCTAGTGGTCGTAAGTGCTACTGCTGTGCATGAGATCCTGGGTTCGATTCCCAGGTCGGGACAAGTGTTTTTCGGTTTTTCCTTGAAAATTTTCGCAGAAGCAGCTCGGAGTCTTGATTTGTGCCTAGTTGAGGGGAATGGGCTCGCCCCCTATTAAATGGAGCTTACACATAACTGGCGAAATGTATATTATAGGTACACCTCTGCCTAACTCTTCTGAAGTTACAGGCGTGATGTTAATAAACAATAGCTCCAATGTTTTACGTTTTCATGTGAGCACTTTGCTAGCGACTTTATTCACCTGAATTTCGGATTTTCTAATTAAAATGTTAAAAGCTTATTTAGGGGTTTTTTGTGCGCCTATTTCCTTTTTAAGGGTTCAAGCTACATATTTATGAACTTGATTGAATGATTAATTATTGGGCACGTTTCTGGATGACAGGGATGCGGACGAGTAATTCGACGCCTGAATATCCTTTTGTTTTTAGGGTTCCGTACCTCAATAGGAAAAACGGAACCCTTATAAGATCACTTCGTTGTCGCCTGTCAGTCCGTCGGTCAAGGCTCTTTTCATTATAAACGCGTGGAGTCATCAAGTTGAAATTAATATCAAATACGCAGTTGCAATTTCTTGATACAGTAAAAAAATCAAATTTCTAGGTCAACGCAAACAAAAGATACGGGCGTTTATATTTCGTTTATGCCGCATATTTTGACACTCGCAAGGGAATCAAAACCCATGGGGTACTTCCCGTTGACCTGGAATCATGAAATTTGGCTAGAAGCATTGTGGCGTCGCACAAGTAAAGGAAAAAGTCCGAAAACCTTTCTACAAAGGACAATGACCAAAAGTCGTTCCAAAGAGTAATCAAAATATTATAGTAATTATTTTCATAATTTTTTACGACATTACGCGTCGGGGATTTGATTTTTGAACAGGGGATTTAATTGAAAGTTAAAAAAGTGTTGATATTGTTTTATTCCCTTTACATGACGTTCCGTTTCAAACGATATCATTAATATTGAATTGAATTTTGAAAGTGTCATGATCACATCTTTCAAAAAACATGTAAAAAAAATCATACTTTGCCGATTCTACATTAATTAAAAATAACTAGAATAAAATAGAAAAACGATTATCATTTTTTAAGGCAATAATGGCCGTTCGTGTATGACATGTCAAACAAAATAAAGTACCTAGTTTTTAGGTTAAGTATATCTATTTTTTGAAAATCTCCGGAACCCGGGTTTGGTTTACAAAAAGAACTTTTGTAGGAGTTAATATAATAAATAAGTGTAGTCTATAAAAAACTGATTTTATCCATACATCCATCCATGAGCATTGTCCTTTGTACGGAATCCTCGGTACGCGAGTCTGACTCGCAATTGACCGGTTTTTTTTGTATTTATTTATTATAGTTGGTTGGTCTTTTAATTTAGTACCTTGTGTAAATAGTTAAGATATTATTTTAATTCATAAGTAAGTAAATAAATAAACATTATTTATTTCATAAACATTTAAATTATTAGATACAATTAATAACGCCACTAACTATTTACACTGGGTAGTAAATTAAATGACTAACTAACTAAATATACAAATAAATACAAAAAATGTTTATGTTTTTTGGTCACTTTTCGGACATCGTCCATGCACTAGTTCATCAGAATCGTTTCAGCAGAATATCCGTGAAAACGTGTTGACGTATTTTAGTAACAAATTTTTTAATCACGTCTGAACTGTCTATGGAGTCTCTTAATTTATGGAGTATCTTAGTTTATTTAATAAATAAATAAAATATTTACTACTCAGTACTCACCGACAATTTCACTTAAGTTATGACGTCACACAATGTAGGTATGAATAATCAAGTTAAGTACTTCGCTTGATTGTTTGAACTGCTACTGTCGAACTTTAGCCGCGGTTTACCATACAGACTAATTCTGTTAATGTAACTTAGCCCCAGTTAGTACAACATTAGAATATTCCGCTAACTAACTATGTACACTTTATGGGTACGTTTTGAAACGAAAATTCGCATTTGTGACGGTCGGCACTGTAATAGCTTAAACCCCCCACCTGGACATGAGTTAACCTGGAAGTCTATAAACAGACTCCAGACCCAGATTGGCCGAAGCAAGGAAAACCTGTTCAGGTGGAGATTCATAGACGAATTCGCCTTGGAGTGTAAATGTGGTGCTGTTCCTCGTCGCCATGTCCTGCATGTCCTGTCAGCTGCACGTTACAGGAACTGATGGACGCTGGTGATGGCGTCAAACAAGGAACCGAATTCTGGTCCGAGTTCATTTAGATTGCTATCGACACGCTAAGAAGAAGTAGATGACATAAACTACGTCACATGCCACAGACGGCAAAACTCTCCGATTTTGTTAAAATTTCACGAAGGGATGGTACGCAAATTGTTTCATTTAGTACCTTTATTGTTAAGTTAGTCGACGCGTGTAAACAGCTGCTAAAGTGACGATTAATCACTTAACAAGTGGTTGTAATAGGCGAGAGGGAGTCACTTTTGAAAGAATTTGACTTAAATAGGCATAATGAAGGATTGATACAATCAATTTTATCCCAAACAACTTCAGAACGTGCCAAAAAGTTAAGTCATTTAATAACAGTCCTTCATCAGTGACTTCTATCCTTACCCTAAGTGTTTTATATAATTGATTAACTGATTAGTATAGTTTATCTGTTATTTATAAAGTTTAATGTAACAATAGTAAAAGGCACGATGGGGTTGACATATCTGTTTAGATAAGAACCCAAAAACAAATAAAGAGAAAAAAAAAGTTGTTATAATTATTTAACGTGAGATTGCCTGGATCTCGTACTGCTTATGGCCATGTCCGAATACGAGATCGACGTGATCATTTATATGAATTACTAGCTTCCACTCGTATGTCGATAAAAATCTCGCGATCGTTGCGTTCAATTGAACAGGGGGTCTACTCCGAAGTAGTATCGGCCGAATGTTCGGCAGTTTCCTGCTACAAAGTTACTATTTAGTTCGGTCGGTTCCGATCCTACACTCTCTCTCTCTCTCACTCTCTCTCTCTCTTTCAAATATTGACTATGGTCCGGACCCAACATAGCCGATCCGTACTTTTTTCTCATTTTTCAATAATATTCGGTTCGGCCATGTGTCGGTCCGATCCGAACATTCGCACTCTGCACTTCGGAGTAGACCCCCAGGTTTGCCAAACAAATGATCGCGATATGATCGCTTGTTCGCGCGACGAGCTCTATTAGGACACTCGACGGGCATTCCCGTAATTAAAAGCTTTCTAAATGTAGTCGCAATCTCATCTCAGCGACCATTAATGCCATAAATGTATTATGTAGGTAAATTAGAGGTACTTCAGACAGATTCTAGACTGAGATTAAATAGAATGCGAACGTTCTAAAAAATACGGGGTTTGTCCCTCTGGTTACCTAAGATACTCGTAAAACCGTAAGAGGCCTTTCAATGGGCGATGTAGAAAATGTTTTTAGAAAGAGATTATGTTGCCAGTAACTAGCTAGAGTGTCATTAGGTTTCAGAACGAAACTTCGTTTACTTTAAATAATAAATGATAATGTATGGAACCGATCTTTGTGATTGATTGAGAGTTCAACTGTAAGTTTCATCAGTCAAAAAGAATAGGGAATTGAACTCGCAAATTAAATGAATACACTTTTTCACTCTGGTCTATCTGCTTAGGTTAGTGTGCATACCTACACACGAGCGACACGCGTCGACGACAGTGGCTGCAACTGTCTGGGTGGGCGGTAATCGACGACGCGTCAACGGCTACCACCCCGACAACATACAACATGCCGCTCGTGTATTTGAGCACCATACTCAAATACACAAACGGCATGTCACTCGTGTGTACGCACTAAGTGTGCATACACACGAGTGACATGCCGTTTGTGCGTGCCGTGCGTGCGTTTGTTGCTCCTATAAATACAAATAAAACGTATCACAAAATGGATATATAATTATATTAATTCGAAGTCATCAATAACGTATCATGGATATTCGATATAAATCGATCTCTTATAGGCCGATTAAAGGAAGAAGAAAGGTTCAAGTAAATTGTAATACTTATGGTATTACAATTTCCAGTATAATCTGACCCCTCATTGTACAAAAACCCTACAAAATACGATGTCAGATTATAATGGAAATGTATATATAGCTTATGTGGCGTTGCGTGTATATTCTGTTCGAAAGGCGTCTAATGAAAATGTAAACAAATGGATTAGAAAACTTACCATTGATGCCAACTTGTTGTACTACTTATAAATGAAATGCTTTGATTGGATAATTTGAAATTCTAATTTGAAATCATTTTACAGATGTTTTTATTTGACAATTAAGGTTATTTTTATAGCCTCTATTTTCGTAGATGATTTTTCAATTACAATTTAATAATGTTATTCAAACAATTATTGTTCGAAAAAGTGTTGAGTAATAAAGTTGTAAGCTTCTAAATACAGATGAATGTGTTTATTTATTTACTAAGCAAGACATACATATTTACTAGGACAGTCACAATAGTTAAACACGAGTCTTCAATACTGTGTAAATACACCATTTATAGTCATGCACAACATTCTTATTAAAGGCAAACAAATATCCGATTAATTTTGGTTTTTAGTAAGGTATTGCATAAGAATTTAACCTGAACAAGGTTTGTTTACACTTTCATCACATACTTTTGGAATAGACAGTAGGTATTCGTGACGTTAACAAATCCCTCAAGATCATTATCCTAAGATCCCGGAGGAATGCATCGCTCCTCCGAAGGTAATCTCTTACCATGTGAGCAAGGCTCGGAAGGATTTAACGACCCCTGTTGATCTCCCTTCTAATGTTGTTGCCAAGATATTTATGCCCGTTTTTACTGACGCTAGGCTACACCGAAATTAATGACTAACTAACAGAGCGCTGTTTCATTTTCAACTTTCGGCGCGGAACTAAGGGTTGAAAATCCAACAGCGCACTTTTCTTTAGGAATTACATTTAAGTGTTAGTGAAAAAGGGCATTACTGCTCTCATTACAAAATTTTGTTACTTAAGTCTAAGCTTAGCCTTCCAAACCTTTTTAGAATTCCTAACTTTATTCTGGCTGAAATAAAGTTCTTAATACAAAATTGATAACTGAGACTTGGTTCTAAAGTTAGAATTCCTTTTGTAACGAGACGGTTACGGTTACATTTCATGTTACGTTTCAACAATCTGTGCCTACACATACACGTGCCGAGTGTTGATTTAGACGTATAAATACAACGTCTTAATGTTTATAAACATCGAGCCAGTTTTTTTGTTTTAAAAAACTAACTGTGATCAAAATACAGATCTTGACACAAAACGAAAAAAAATTGTATTGAGAATAAAAAAATATGTATCAAAATTATTTATCGAATTTTAAAAATGTTCAGTGGCTGGCAGTCAGTCAGCCAGCCATTCCTAGAACTATTCTGTGACATTTGAAACTTAAAAAAAAAAACAACCAACTTCCAAAAAAGACACTACAAAGTGAAAAATAACTTTAATTTCGGAAGTCGGTGTCGTTGGGTTCGCATTTAAAGTTATTTTCACTTTGTAGTATCTTTTTTGGACGTCGGTTGTCTTTTTTTTTCAAAAAAGTTTTTATTTTTCAATTTTAAGTTGTAATTTTTACCAGTAATTTTGGTTTAAAAACCAAACTACTGAACCATTTTTGATGAAATTTCTATGAGACCAATCTGAAAGTATATCCTTACAAATAAAAAGAATTTTGCAAATCGGCGAGTTCTGAGGTAACAAACATAAAAAAAATACAGTCGAATTGAGAACTTCCTCCTCTTTTGAAGTCGATTAAAAAACGAACCAATTTATCTTTTGAAACTGATTTTGTAATACTATAACGAAACTCACGAAAATATAGGTAAAGGTAAATGTAACGAAATAGAAAACATTATGTTTTCATTTTGTAAACACTTTTCTCTATTTTCGTTACGAAAATTGCCACTTTGTTCGAGTCGAAATGACTATATACCCCCTATATTAGATACCCAATGTTTCTTTATTGACAGGGTTTTCTTTATTTAAAACAAGCTTTTGCCCGCGGCTTCACCGGCACAAATGTCGGAAAATATCCAAGTCACATAATTTATAAAAAGTATCCTATGTGTTAATCTTTGTTCCATAACAAAGATTGTAGACAATCAAATGAACTATTTTGGCTGACTGTACTGTTCACAACAGGTTAACTGAATGTGGGTCAAGCGGTAATCTGGACTATCGAGTAAGCACCTTCGTAACTTCATCGGGGAAAAGGATTTGCTGTAAGTAGATATGTAGGTTCCAATATACCTCGTTGTATGTATAACGTGGGTATGGTCTGTTCCAAAGGTCATCATCATCAGCCTAGGCTTTTCCCAACTTTGTTGGGGTCAGCTTCCAGTCTAACCGGATGCATCTGAATACCAGTGTTTTACACAGAGCGACTGCCTATCTGACCTCCACCACCCAGTTACTAGGTAATACGATACCCCTTGGTAAGACTAGTTCTCTGACTTTCGGGCTTCTGACGACCTGTAAAGACTGTCAAAGATACGAATGACAGCCAGGACCAAAAGTGCTTTTCGAGGCATGGAGGGGTCATGGCATGTAAAGACGGTCACCCATCCACGGACCAGTCGCGGCAAGCGTAGCTTAACCTGAACGATCGACCCGTGCGGCTGTTATTATTTAGCCACAAGCTCCAACAGTTCCAAAGTATCTGATGAAAATGTACAGAAATGGAAACATAGATCACACCTGTGGATGCCAATTTGAAGTGCCACTTACAAATTGAGTGCTTAGATTTGATTTTTTGAATACTTAAACGTGAAATTCCTTCACCATTTTGAGAGCAGTGGTGATGAAATTAAATCAACAAAGTAAAGTCCGGCCTTGGTTCGAAGTCACGACCAATAACTCGTTAGTTGGGGCCGATACACATAAGACAGAAAACCTACTTATTGTCTGCAAATAAAACTGCTAACACGCTATTTTACTTTTATTTACCTAAGTTTTAATTTAGTTTTTACGTTATACGCATTGTTAATTTATTATATTAAGTATGATATGCACTTCTTAGCCTGAAGCTAGTTCAGGCAAATTAGCAACTGGGCGCTATTTTTAATTGTTAAGGTAATCTATGTAAAATGTGTTCCTTTTTATAAATATACGATTTATTATTATTATTATTAATATACCACTGGGCCACGACTGCAATTTATTCATGATAATCAAACAATATTTGCAGGAGAGAATATAACGTTGAAACCTACTAAATACAGATGAATGTGTTACTAATTCTCTTTAGTGGGTGAATGCGTAAGAAAGATAGAAAATAAATTGATTTGACCCAGGTCAAGGTACACAATATTCACACAAAAACAAAAACAGGATAAAACTTAAAATAGTATTGTGAACAGAAGGCCAATTATTTTCGTAATTTATAACGTTCAAAATCTAGTCACAGTCTCATCTCGGCGACAAGCAAATGTGAAAAACTGGTCAAAAATGCAGGGAAATTATAGGTATTTTTGACAGATTTAGACTCAGATCAGAAGGCCAATTCTCGTAATTTAAAACGTTCAAAATCTAGTCTCAGTCTCATCTGAGCGACAAACAAATATCATAAACTTGTCAAAATGTAGGAGTAGAAGTATTTTTTGACAGATTGATACTGAGATCAGACTGTAAAATTACGAGAATTGCCCCTCTGACTGTGAACGTTCTTAAAATTACGAGAATTGCTGCTCAGGGTTCGTTTACACTTTCATCAAATAGTTTTGAATCAGATTATAATCGAAAACACTACCACAGCATGGCATTAAGTAGGTACCAGTTGTCTATCTGCGAGCAAAATGCCAACAAAAAACAGCAGCGTCCGTTTGATATCTTATTTACGCTGTCAACCACACAAAGGATCAGCTGCACAAAGTAAGGGTTGTCCTGACCTGAACCTGGCTCACCGACTCACCGCAGAATAAACTGACGGCCCTTAGTATGGTAGTTGACATCTGCCTATCCAAAACATGACGCGGTATGAACAGTGACATGTTTGAAATTGAAAACTGTGTTTTATAGCTGGTATTGGTGTTCGATGATTTATATTTGCACTAGCTTCTGCCTGCGTGGAATTTCTTGGTCCCCCAAAGCCTTCCTCAAGGATTGGGTAACCAAATGCAAAAAAAAAAAAAAAAATCTAATTTGACTGTTAAGTAGGTATGTAGTTTCAGAGATTATTTTATTTTAGAGAGATCAGGCGCAGGAACAATACTAAATCTAACTTACTTACTATACTGCCGATCGATTCTGTAAAAACCTCACCGTGAAAAGTTAGGTGAAGTGAGCTTAGAGTGAGCTGTCAATAGTGTCAATCCCTAGCATTAGTTGGAATGACAGCTCACTTCACCTAAGTTTTCACGGTGAGATGGTGACAGAATCGCACTGCTGAGTTTGTTTGTTTGAACGCACTAATCTTTGGAACTACCGAAAAAGTTATTTTTGTATTTGATAGCTCAATTCTTGAGGTAAGTTATTTGCTGTTTAAAATACGCTAGGCGTTTCAGGCTTCTTAGGAGCTGAGCAAAAAGAAAAAAAAGTCAGAAAGAAAGGTAGCGAACACGAAGTAAGAACGCGAGCAGGCGATGTGATGCGATGGGATCGAGGAAACAGGAAATTTCACGCAGACGAAGTCGCTGGGAGAGTTAGTCACCATATAATGCCGAAAAAATACACAATTACGAGAGCGTAGCCGCGGGCACAGCTAGTTACTAATACAATCTAAATTTTAATTAATAAGCAAGGTCAGACTTGACTACAAGTTAATCTAATTAGTGCGTACCTACAGAATAAAATCTAGATAATTAAATTCTCCGCTAAAATGTTCTCTTATGTGCCTGTTAATTTTACTATACCTTACTAACGTTGAGTACAGACGCCACCAAGT
This sequence comes from Apamea crenata, assembly GCA_949629185.1. Classification (NCBI taxonomy): domain Eukaryota; kingdom Metazoa; phylum Arthropoda; class Insecta; order Lepidoptera; family Noctuidae; genus Apamea; species Apamea crenata. The sequence goes on from OX451375.1 coordinate 6,998,319, forward strand.
TAAGCTACCCGAAACTGTCAAAATTTCTCAATTAACCTTGAATCTTGAGCTTTAGCGATAAAGTTGAAAATCTATTAAAGAAATTTGACAGATTGTAGTATCTTGATGTGCTGGCGTCTGTAAATTAAAAGTATATATATATGTATAACATGTAAGTGTAGTACTTAGTTTAAAGATGGCAGAAGATGTATCTCGTTATCTTTTAAATGAAAAAGGTTTATGTGAACAAATCGATACTTACTAATAATGAAGCTGTAGAGTTTGTTTGTTTGAACGCGCAGAGCTCTCTAACTTCCAGTCGGATTTGAAAAATGCTTATTGTATTTGATAGCCTAATTCTTGAGGAAGGCTAAAGGCTAATTAACATTACGCTAGGGCCTTTAGGATCCAAGCAAACGAAAAAAAGACTCAAGGAATGCTAAGCGTAAACGAAGTCGATTACTTCGAATACTACTACTACTAGTACTTCGTCGATACGACGAAGACATTTTCTCACGATGTTTTTCTTGGCCGTTTTGAGAGCAGTGGTGATGAAATAACGTAAAAATGACACGAAATAAAGTACCTAATGTAATATCGTGACACAGTCGCCAAAAATTTAAACAAATATGAGTTTATAGAAAAATAACTTTAATCCCTACACAATAAAGTTCAGTTTACGCTACAACTTCAAACATTTCTATAACTTTATCAATAGTGCTAGTCACTCTGAAATCAACTTAATCGCCATTAAAATAACGTTGAGATTTGTTCAACTTGAAATAAGGTCAATTTGAAACATAAATATTTGAATATACCCGGGTTCGATCTGACGACCCATAAATCGTAACTCGGGGCCGCTATCTCTGAGCAACTGAACCTCAATAAAAATATGAGCAAATTACAGTTGTGACCTAATTACAATACCAATACCCTTAATGGGTACTTTACAGAATTATATATTAGTTATTTAAACTTTTCACACAAAAAGGTACAAAGGCGGACTTAATGCCTTAGGCATTCTCTACCAGTCAACCAGCTTTGGTTGGCTGAAAAAAAAAAAGCTATTAAAACTAGGTAAGTACATAAATAGGTTATATACACATACATACTATTTACTATAATATATATACAAATTCAAAGGAGATAGGTGTTGAGATGACTCTACGCTATTTGTTTTGAAAATAACTCTACAATTTCCGCTTAAATGCACACTGACTGGTGGCCGTTCTGATATCAAGAGGAAGCGCATACCAAAGAAGAATGGAGTTATTATAGTTATCATTAAAATCAGAAATATAACTCCTTCAGTTAGAATTGCCTTAAAATGCCAGGATTTCATGAAATACTCTGGCGCTTTCGCGTTAACTAAAGCACTGCTTAAATTTTAATGTGATGAACTTAAGTTTTCATTAAAAGTACAATCAGCAACAAAGTAAGTGTTTAATTTAGTAAAGTAGCACTTAGTAGTTTTACGGTCCGGGGTCGTTCGTTGAGGTAATACTTGGGGGAGGCTTGGCTCCAGTTGTAGACGTCTTTCAGCTATTTAAGGTATTTTTGGCTAGATAATTGGTTCACAGCGGGGTAATTGCGTACCACACTATCATTAGGTTCAATAACTTTCATTGCGTTTTTTATGTTGTTGAGCAGACAGATTTTTCGAACGTATGAAGCAATGGATTAGCAATATCCTTCAAAATCATTCGGTTTGTGATTTATCGTGTGTTACGCCATTAGGGTTTTGAACATGGAATCGCCGCGCGGCGACTAGATACGGCACAACCAATAATAATTGTGCCGCACAATTAGCGTACGGCTTCCACGAGCCATCAGTTCGAATGCAAACAGATTAACACTTTTTGGAGTAAGCATAAAAAAGCGATAGAAGAAAAAAAAAGAAACAAAGAAATTTTTTTTATTCCGCACAAACAAAACGCACAATACAAAAAAAAAAACATAAAATGTACATTATGGATTCTTTCATATTATTGTAATCACCTTATTGTTAACACCTACATTCTGAGCAAATAAATGAATATTCTATTCTATTCGATTCATAAATACAACGTAGTCAAAAGACTCGTACTCAAGCATTTATAAAGATGTCGTTTTTGTCCTTCGACAAAATACCTCATTGTGTTGTGATTTGATGTAATAATTAAAGTAAAAACTTGAAAAAAGCAAAGTTAAATAGATGCGGTGGCTACGGTGAAAGTAAATAAAAATCAAAACGACACTTATTAGGGCAAATTTTACCAATTAAACTGAACGCGGACAGCACACCGAAACCGCGTTGAAGAGCTGTCAGTGTCAATATTCTATAACAATAATGACACTGACCGCTCTCGAACGCGGTTGACGCGATACAGGATGACATTGAATAGTTGCGACAAATACTACGTCGCGGGTAAGGACAAACTTATCGTTCTGAGCACTAACACGTGTAAGATAAGAAAGGTGCCGTCCTTGGTTCTCGGGACACAGAGGTTTGGACACCGGCGAGCAGGGGTGTGTGTGTTGTTTGAAGCACAGAACCAGTCGAAGTGGAGGTGCTTGGGGGAGGCCTATGTCTAGAAGTGGACGTCTTTCGGCTGAAATGATGATGGTGATGAATGATTATGTAACAGTTAGGTACTGCACCTCCTATTTCGATTTGTCACACGTTTTCAATTTCATATAGGTACTGGCTGTGCCCAGAAGACTGTAGCATTGCCACGTTGAATGGCAATGCTGTAGTTCATCAACCAAAATCACTTCACAGAATTATTCATTCCCACAACTATTTCGTCTAAAACGTTTGATGGTGGTGGTTGGTTGTTTACACAGACTGGGTAACTAGTAACCAAATTCACGGCTCAGTAAACACGGGAACGTAATTAAATTCAACAATTTTAGTAGTAATCAGTACATGTTTGTGGCTGTTTACACAAATGAACAAAATTTGGGTACGGGTTCAATGTTATGTTTATAGGATTTTTATTATCCAACAAGACATCACGCTTGAAACCACCTAGTTATGTCCTTCCATACTACTACTGTAATTTGAAAACATTGTAAAATCCAATCATTTTACAAGAGTAATCGTGGGGTTTCTTGCCGGCTCTTCTCCATAGGAAACGACCAATTGGAACCGTGAACCTAGCTTCTGACGTTTCATAAGTGCCCTTCTGACGTTTCATGTACGTTAGGTGTACCTATGTGAAATAAAATATTTTGATATGATTTGATTTGTGTAAGTCCCATTTTATAGGGGCAAGCCATTAGGCATTATCGCACAGCATCCAGTAGCCGCTACTTCCAAATTTGTGATGAAACACTCAATAGCACCCAACCTGGGAATCGAACCCAAGACCTCATGCTCAGCAGAAGCGCTTGCGACCACTAGACCAATGTGGCAATCTGTATAATCTATATCTTTATTACTTAGTAACGAAGTCACAATTGTTCCCTAAGTTATAATTCTGAGCTACACAATGGATTTGATCTAGTTTATACTACCTTTTAGAGAATTTATTCCGGAAGTTTTAAATGTGTAATACATTAATATTAATTCTATATAAATAAAATACCATAAAGAAATGACAGCCGATGGCCGGTGGAGCAGACGAGTTCTGGAGTTGAGACTGCGTATCGGCAAGCGTAGTGTGGGACGCACACCAGTTAGATGGCGGACGACAAGAAGGTGGTTGGGACAGACTGGATGTGGAAGGCGGAGGACAGGGTGTTGTGGCGCAATTTGGGAGAGGCCTATGTCCAGCAGTGGACTGCGATAGCCTTAGTTGATTGATAAAGAAAACCAATGTTTTTTCAATACGTAAAAACCGTGTGAAGCAGGGGCAAGACGCTAGTCTATAATAAAAAAATCAAATCAAATTCTTGATTGAAAAGGCTTACTACTCTATCAATGAGTTTTTAGACGATAATAATAATAATAATAATAAATCCCTGGACATTTCACACAGCACCATTTGTCCCAAGCTAAGCAACCTAATGCTTGTGTTATGGTAACAAGATGGCTGATAAACTACTTATATACCTTTTCTTTTTGTAAATACATACTTATTATAGATAGAAAAACACCCAGACTCGGAACAAATACATGTAGGTCATACAAATATTTGTTCCGTGCGGGAATCGAACCCGCGACACGCAGCGCAGCAGTCAATCGCTTAACCACTGCGCCAACTGTGCCGACGATGGAAGCATAAAATAAAAAAATGTCCGATCCACTTGTTTATTCTATCTAGTTTACGACGTTACTTGTTTGAAACAGTTTTATTTAGTTTGTAGTTTTATTACGCCTAATTTGTACGCCTTGCAAGGCAAAACATAGTGATACAACGCAAATTTTTATACCATGTACCATATTACCTATGTTCAACAAATAAAATACTTTGATGTTGACTTAATAACTAGTAAAACAAAGTCGCTTTTCGTGTGTGCTCTTAAAACGGTGAAGGAAAACTTCGTGAAGAAACCGGCAAGTCTTAGAATAAAAAAATTGGAAGACATGTGACATCTACTAACTGTCTGTCTGTCTGTCTACACTACACTTTGGAATTTGATGCGGTTTTCACCTTCTCAATATGATCAGTTTGGCAATAAAAAATGCTACCATTGGTAAGCAAAACGATTAGTTTTTGTAAATACGAGTAGTAACTGGACATTAAAGACTATTTTTGAACATCAATGTTCAAAATTAAATAGCCGGATTAATCAAGTAAATGATCTACATCTCATATATAAAGAGGTTCCTTTTTAAACGAATTTCGAGTTTATTTAGTCTTCAAGTCGATATACGTTGGCTCAGTAATCTTTATAAATAGTCCTCGTTGAATCTGAGTGCTTCACCCCGGCCCTCTTAAGCTTTCACACGAAAGATATTCTACCCCAGATTTGTCGTTTCAAAGCCTTTATAGATTCCAAGAAGATTTTGAATGTTCCTTAAAACCTTTTCGGCTTATAACGGCCCATGATTAATAGTAAGCATTTTTTTTGCATAAGACTCCATGAAAGGAATGTTTATTGTTCTTATTACATTTTTGTAAATCGGATATGTGTAGCTTTGATATTTTTACGGATTTGAAGGAATATAAGACGCGGTGCTTGGTTTTGCACTCAGCTCAGCATTTTATTTTGTCATGTTTTTCTGGAGTATATTTTTTTTATTGCAAAATGGGCCAGCTCTTGACCTCGATCTCGTATGTTGGAATGCGATAGATAAGGTCTATGATGAAATGAGCATGCCTAGAAGATTGCCTATTCACTCTGAAGGCTGACGGGTTATACTCGGCTGTAGCAACCATTTGTACTTGAACACATAATAAAATAAAAGTGAAAATTTTCGACTGAGCCGAGTATACGCGTTTCAACGTCACCAATTGACTGGAGCCGAGTATACATGATTCAGCGTCAGGCCCGAGCGTGACCGTTCAGTTTCCTTTACTGTTCAAAAAAAGCGCAAAGTGCGCCTGACACAGAGTCAAAAATACTGGCCACGAACAAAAAGGTCGTACGAAAAATTTAAAAAAATATTTACCGATAGCTCAGTCCACCTTAAAAAATCAAAGAAAGAATGATATCAAAGGATTTTTAAGCCTCTTTGGTAATAAATGAGCTCCGGTGACGTAAAACGGTTCCCTTCGGTACCCTTTCGTAATTCGCGTCACGTTGTCAGCGGCTTCTCAAGGGTTGTTGGGGCGTTTTCAAGGCAAATTAGCCAAGACCAAAGGGAGCTAATAAGGTGAAAGGTACGTCATGCTCGGGGATCTCATAATTATGAAGTCGAAGGACGTTGCACTTTTAATGTCGGGAATTACCTACGTGTGGAAACATCCACACATATTTCTTTGTAATTCTACAGATCAATCTGTAGATTTATTCGATATATCTACAAAATATAATCATTTTAAAGTATTTTGTTTTATTGGATTACCATGTTGGTGTACTGCGCAATTAGGGCGCAGTACACCAACAAATGAAGCAAATAAGCATACCTAATGCATATGAAGCAAATGGATGAGCAATATACTTCAAAATAAAAATTCAAAATAATTCTGATTAAGATTTGTCAATCTTAATCTGAATTATTTTGAAGAATATTGCTCATCCATTTGCTTCATATGTTGGAGAAATGTGTCTGCTCGTACGTATCCAACACAATGTATACAGTTGAACTATTAAAATGAAACTCATTGCTACTGATAGTAACTACTAAGTTATTAGGTTGCTCAAAGCATTCTTGCTTTGTAATAGTTTAGAAGATAGTTTAGGCAATATAATCGCTTTAACAAGCTGTCAATCAAGATTCACAACGCAAATAAACAAACCTAAATGTTTACTTTAAGCTCACATCACCTTAGTTATCACGGTGAAATTTTCACAGAATAGCAACGCAGAACCCAAAAGCTAAGGCTAAAATAAACACACAAGAAACAAAGAACAGAAAAATAGGTACAAAGGTGATGCTAATTTCATAAGAAATCTTTTCCAGCATACCTGCGATAGGAAAGTATGTGAATAGAGAGATGTAGACAGCGTGTGCAAGAATAAAAGAGAAAAAAAAATACATTAAAATATAATATAAAAAAAAATATATAAAAAAACGTCGCCCCACACTAGAAATTACTCCTGTATCGTGGGTGCGTTACCAAACATTTAAACTCACATACATAAACAGCCAGACCCGGAACAACTCTACGTGTAGGCAATACAAATATTTGTTCCGTGCGGGAATCGAACTTATGTATTTTTCAAGCAAACCTAAAAACTACTCAAGCAATGAGACCACTGAGGCTTCATATGCCAAATAAAAAAAGAAATTTGCCTGGTAATCGGCTGGATTACCGGCCGATTACTAGGCCAGGTTTCCGTCTTGACTTTAACTTTCTCCGGCCAAAAGTTAAAGTCAAGACGGAAACTTCTGGAAGTTATGACTCTGTTCAATGTGTGCCGCAATCATTTTGATTTTCCGGACTCAGGAGTCTGTGTTACCTGGTTCCTCGAACAGTTCATGTACATGAGGTACGCACTCGACGTCTGTTTGCTACTAGTCTCTGTAAATCCAACGCTGGCTCGCATTCACCACTTAGTCGTTTGGTAGAGACATATAACAATGAGCTTAAATCAATCGACATTCTTTTTCTTACTAAAAATGCATTTAAGAAGCAAATCAAAGCAACCCTAAATGATCAGCAAAGTAATTTATAATAACATAATGCTTAATAATGTACGCACACTTTACTATCTACTTTTTATTTTATAAATTAAAAAAATCCAGATATGAGTTCTAGGATGACTGTTGGTTTTGTATCTGTGTCTCTAGCTAGTTTTAAATAGTTTAAATTGTAATCTGTAGAGAACGCAGTGGGTAGCATAATCATTTTAAAATGTAATATTTAAGTTATTATGACTGTTTCTTATTGTGCTACTGTTTGTTTTTCCTTATATAAATAAATAAAAGAAATACAGCATGCAGAACTTCCGCCTTTTTAAATCTGTTAAAAAGATCTTTCAGACAAAACCTTACACAGTGGGTAACTTTTATTTAAAATAAAGAAAGAAATAGATAAAAGATTTTAAAAGGGTAGCACTAGTTTAATTGTAAAAGTACTCGAGCCAATCTTTCAGAGCTGGAGCGAAGTAATCCATTTCCTTTTGTTGACCAGCACTAGTCGATAAGCAGTCGATTCCATTTACCTTTTTTTCTTTTTTCCGTACCCGCTGAGAAGGAAAAATGAACCGGTTCTTACAAACGAGAAGTGCAATTCATAGGTAAACCTACTTACTTATGCGCGATATCTGCAAGTTTTAAAATATCTTACTAGAGTTGATAATTTAGTGAAAATTTGAAATGATAATGTAAACAAATCGTGTATATATAAACATACATACATACAATTGCGCTAAGTAACAGCCGCACGGATCGATCTAGCTAAGGCAAGCAGTTTGTCTATTAGTGACCATCCATTTTATACCAAGACCTCTCCGTATCTCGGAAAGCACATGGTCCCAGCTGTCATTCGTAGGCTATCTTTGACAGTCGTTACGGGTAGTCAAAAGCCTGAAAGTCTGACAACTTGTCTTTCTAAGGAATCCTGTTACCCAGTTACTGGGTTGTGAAAAAATGTAACACCAGCCGCTCTGTTGTGAAGTGAGCTGTCAATAGGGGCAATCCCTAACATCAAGTGGATTGACAGTTCACTTCACCTAAGTTTTCACGGTTAGATTTTTACAGAATAATACTACAGTAAATTATCTCCAATACCCACAAAAAACCATGTAGTTTCAAATATGAACGGTCACACATATCCGCTAGAATATGTAGTGAAAAAATGTGGCAATTTCCTATGATTGATGGATCACAAGGTAGAGGGCGCTGGTAACAGTGTCTCAAGACTGTCTGCTGTTAGTCAAGTGACATCACTTGAAAGCATTTGTCAAGCTTATGACGGGTCTCCGTCGGAAAATACTTTAGGCTGGAGCAGGCTGGACCATAGAATAAAACATAGAAGCGTACTGTCCTTTGTATAGTGCATGGACCGATACCGGCGAATGATCACAAGGAGTTCTTTTGTCTAAAACTTCCTGCGACACATAGCAGAACTAAAAAGACATAGAGAGATAGATGTATAGGCTGATAAATTTAAACTTATAATCTTACTAGCTTCTTCTAGCGGCTTCGAACGCGTGGATGTCGGAAATTATCCCACGGGAACGTGCTTCCAGGATAAAAAGTATGTCCTTCCCCAGGATGCCATCTATCTCTTTGCCAAATCAAAAGTTCAGTGGTTTAGGTGTGAAAATGTAACGTACAGTTTCAAGTTCAAATCCTCCCCTTAAAAATCGAAATACCCCTTTTTGCGCCGCCAGGTGTCAATTTTCGACCATTTTATATACTTATTATTAATTATTTTCTGCCAAAAGTATTAATATTGAGTTTCGAGTTAATTGGACCGCGCATTCAATTACTTCCACACTAACTTCAACACCCCTATATCCCCCTTTGAGGGGTAGTTTTGAAAATCTTATAATGATAAACTTTATTACTTACTTAGGCGAGTATTCTTGAAAAGTTTCAAGTTTATTAACCTAATGAAGAAGATTTTTCATATAAACTGTATCCCCGCTTTTCACCCTTACAGGGGTGGAATTTAAAAAAAAATCGTTTGGGATGTAGGTATTCATAACTTGACTCAAAGATTATTTATACTAATTTTCGAGTTAATCAAGCCATGCAGTAAAATCCTCCCCTATAAAAATGACTACCCCTTTTTAGCCCGTCAGGGGTGATTTTCTAAAAACCCTGATAAAACATTATTCTTTACTACTCTTTCGATCCTAGGTATAAATACTGAGTTTCGAGTTAATCGGACCGCGCGCTAAAATTCTTCCATACAAACTTTGAAACCCCCCAATCCCCTTTTAGGAGGTAGTTTAGAAAAACATAAAATGGCAACGAATATTTGTACACCAATTTTATTGGTAGGACATAGAGCTCGACCAAAATGTATATTTAAGATCTTATTGTAATACCTGTGTTCACAAATAAATAATGATTGATTGATTGATTGATTGATTGATTGAAACTTCATAATTTACATAGATTAGTATTGGTGCCAAGTTTCAAGTTTATTACCTCAAGGAATCAGATTTTCCATACAAACAAAAGCCCCCCCATTTCCCCCCTCTTATGTGTGGAATTTCGAAAAATCCTTTCTTAGTGGATACCTACTCGTCACGAAAAACACACCCTCCAAATTTCATGTCTCTAGGACCAGCGGCTTAGGCTGTGCGTTAATGTATCAGTCAGTCAGGACTTTGAATTTAGATAAAAACACTTTTCATGTCTGTTTGTGTGACCGCGTCGTTCTTCTAAATTACGCAACGGATTTTGATGCGGTTTTCATCATCTCCTTGAGAATTTATTTCGGATGGTTTACGTGTATAATTCATGAATACGAAGTTTTGTCAATTCCTAAAAACCGTGTGAAGCAGGGTGACTAGTGCATTAGAAAATCGATAGAAGTTAGAACATTCCGTATTTCCGACGTTTAACAATAGCACCGCGTCTACGAGACTTTTCTCGTCGAAAGCACTCCACTGCTTCTCAACCCTAGTACGACCTGTCTTTATAGGAATAACAAATGTAAGAACTACAATCATCACGCCATTGTGAGGTTGTTTACATTATGCATTCCATAATCTCAAGTAGGTCCAATAGAATTAGTTATACATACACACAGATGACAGTGACACTGTTAAACGCAATAGTGTCACTGTGACACTTGCTACACACTCTTCCATAGACTAAAACAAGAGTGTTTCGGTTAACGCTGCAGAATGGGCGCTCTGCGTTACATGTGTCACTTGTCTACCATTTTCAACACGCTAACGTTAAGTCCTTAGCGTAAGTGGAAAACGCTTGGATTTTGTCTAGGCCCCATCGACGTAACTACATTAATCTAATCCTAGAGTACCTATAAAAACTACCTGAATGTAATTTTGGAAAGTAGACTCATCAACATTATTAGCCTTTATATATATATATATATAGACTAATAATGTTGATGAAGCCTGCTGGGACACAGGCCTCCACTTTCGACAGAGAGTGGGCTGTAATCTACCAAGCGGGCTAAGTGCGGGTTGGTAGATGTCAAAGTGTAAGTACAAAAAAGATAAGTACAGGAATGTAATCCTACAGGTTAGAAAACAAAAATACTACCTCAGAAATTATAAATAAACCTATTATTGCCTTTTAGTAACTTTTATCTTTGCCCCAAACCCTATTGTTTATAAGATAATTATATTATAATTGTGTGTATGTTAAACTGGCGCCCATTATATGTATAACGATGAAAAAAGCAACAAAAAATATATGCAAAGCTGATTGCGCTGAACGCTTAGAATGCGTTCAGAGCTATAAATTCGCTTCTACACATTCTTGTTCTATGGCTAGAGTTAAGAGATTAGTTTTTGTTTATTCCTAAACTGAATTGATGTAGACAATTTAAGAGAGAATCTGTTGTTTTAAGCAGCGACACTATACCTTGAAATGACATATAATTTTTACTTTTGATGGAGAGCGGTAAACGTTTCCATACAAGAAAGTGCCTTAAGGTTCATTTTGTCGAAAATACTGAGGATACAGTCTATGGTACTGTAGATGATTTATCTCGGTACCTTTGTATTGGTGTGGAAGATAAAAGCAGCTTAAATAATGTGGCGTCCAAGATATTTCGACTTTTCTGATTGAATTCAGGCGTCATGGCCCATGACAATATACAATAACGATGATTTATATACACTAAACTGTACACGTAGGTCTAGTGGTCGCAAGCGCTACTGCTGAGCATGAGGTCCTGGGTTCGATTCCCGGGGCGGGCAAAGTGTTATTAAGTCAGGATTTGTGACCAGTTGATGACAATATGCTCGCCTCCTATTAAATGGGACTTAATAACTGGCGAAATGTGGATGTACCCTACTATAGGTTCACTTCTGCCAAACTCTTCGGGGACATTATAATAATTTGTCGAATTTTATTTCCTCTTTCTTTTCTTTCTAATAGAGGGTCTGCCTATTTGTATTCACTGAGCACAAATCCAAACTCCGTGCTGCTAATGAGAAATGCCTGATGAAAAAACCTAATAACACTTTGCCCGACCCGGGAATCGAACCCAGGACCTCATGCTCAGTAGGAGCTCTTGCGACCACTAAACCAACGCGGCAGTCTTCAATGTAACTATGTTCCTATCTTCAACAGCAAATACTTTTTACTGGAAAATAACAAAAAAAAAAGATACGACACCAAAAAAAAACAAGAGAAGATCTTCATACTCAAAGCGTTCTTAGAAATAACACCCCATCTTCGTAATGGAGGCCTTGTCTACTCGGTTCAATAGATTCAGTGGGAGTAATGCGGGGCTCACACATGCAGCGCTAGGTATGCACTATGCAGGCATTTCTTAATCAAGCGAGATCGAACGGGCCGTAGCGAACTGGCGACGTCTAGTCCGGACTTTACATAAGGTGTTGGAGATTAATTGGAAAAGGAAACGTCACGATTCTATCTACAAGGTGTAATTGAAAATCTTGAAAGGTTATTGACCCCTCTTTTTTGTACCTACTCATTATTATGACGTAGAATCGTTGAAAAATACCTAATATTAGGCATTAGGAGCAGTGGGCCACCAGTGGAAGCGACCGCAACTTACGAGTTTTAGGTCGTAGGTTCGAACCCAGGCAGGCACTTTACATTGTGTAAGTTATTCCGTCAAAACTGCTTCCAAAATGGTAAAGAAAAACACCGTGAGGAAACCGTCATGTCCTAGGACCAAAAATTCGGAGACATGAGACATCCACGAACCCGCACGTGATGAATACGGCCCACTCTCACAAAGGAACTTCTTCAGAGGAGGTTCTTGGGAACATTATAAGCTGATTATGCTGATTCTAGGCAGAAGGTAAGTCTAAAAGATGGTAAGTGATAAGGCTGGCAGCTCCGGGCGTATAGATTTATAGGCTGTTGTTTTATTTTTAACTGACGAAAAATCTCCAACGCTGGGTGTTCTAAAATCAGGATTGCTTTTTAACTGACGAAAAATTTAAACGTTTTTTCTGTTAAAAAATCATGTACCTTGTATTTGAGATGCGTCGCTGGTGGAGGCTATTTGATTGTTGACATGATTATTAAAATATTGTCTACGTAAAAGACAAATACGGGTCGTCAGAAGCCCGAAAGTCTGTCAACCCGTCTTACCAAGGGGTATCGTATTACCCAATAACTGGGTTGTGGAGGTCAGATAGGCAGTCGCTCCTTGTAAAATACTGGTATTCAGTTGTATCCGGTTAGACTGGAAGCCAACCCCAACATAGTTGGGAAAAGCCTAGATGTTACAGACAAACTGCTTAATATACCTAATTCCAACAATACGACGGTATCACTGTGTAAATGGGTTACCAGGGCAATCTATTTTAAGAACAACGGATTGAGCCTGCACAATCGATTCGCTGGGACGGCATCAACAATACAGTGTGGCGATTAGGTTATCACATTAATTGAAACCACGTATAGACTACGTATTTTAAACCTACACAAAATAATTAAAAACAACTCATTTTTTTTTGCTTTCTAGTATTCTAGAGAGGAGGCCTGTATCCCAGTAGTGGGGACATTATATGTAGGCTTATTATGGTTATGGTAACATTCTAGCCGTGGGATTTAATTTGTGATAGGTAACAATACCGTAACAATACGTGTCTAGTGCCTTATTATCAAGGGTTGTGCCAATTTTTACGCTATATATTTTGTTTGAAAAATTCAGTTTTCTATTTTTAGTAAAATTGTTTATTTTATTTTATTTAACCGACTGATAGCAACTTGTAATAACCGCTGTCCTATTTAGGGCTGATTTTACCAAAGTCTGATCCGTGGAATAAAATTGGCGTCGGCCAGGGGCCTTACTCTCTGTGACACAATAAACGAAACTGCGCGAAATGAACGCGAGATTGGCGGAATTAGCTAAGGAATTAGCTAAGGAATTGACGTGGTTTCGAGTAATGAATCGTTAAATGGCCATAGTGAATTAGGGCTAAGTTCTAGTATGGAAAAGCTTTTAAAACTTTCAAATTTTATTCTCAGGATAAGTCTTGTTCTAAGTATAAAAGTTTGACGAAATTCGCCCTTAGGGTGATAATGATAAACTAGTCGCCCCTCTACATACAGTCTTACATAATATTTTGTGTGTTTTATGGTTTATTCACTTTGATTTGGTTTTTATCATTGATGTTCCCGTTATGCTCAAACCCTTCACATTAACTTTATAACTAATTATTTTTTCATTCCGTGTTGTGGAACCCTGGTGATATGCTATAAAGCCTAGTGCAGACACAAGTCTCACAAACTTTGTCACGTAGTTTTTAGGCTTGTTTTAAATAAATTATCATGTCATTGTTTGTGAAGAAAAACAAATCATGTTGTCCCCGAAGGGGTCGGCAGAGGTGTACGTACCTACACCCATATTTCACCAGTTATTCCATGTAATAGGGGCGAGCCTGTTGTCATCAATTGGGCACAAATTCAGACTCCGGGCTGCTATTGAGAAATTCCTGATAGATAAATCCAATAACACTTTGCCCGACCTGGGAACTGAACCGAGAACCTCATGCTCAGCAGTATATACTTACTGTGTTCTGATATTTTTAAAAAATAAAGAAAAATGGTTTATTATTTTAACAAGTGAACCTTAAAAACTAGTGATTGGAGCCTCCTTTTAAGCAGATAAGCCTGTGTTAGGAGACTCCGCTCACTCCGCGCACTTATTGCAGTTATTTCTCAAAGGGGTAATAAAAAAAAGGAGATGGTTTTCAATTGCCGCAGTATGGAATTCAAATCTCTTGCGATGTCTTCGGTTAAAGAAAATTAGTGAATGTTATACATGGTATATAACATTGTGTTTAATTCGATTTGCTTGTGATAGGCTGAAAGTGAACTTATGGGCAATTCTCGTATTTTTAATAGATTTTGAAGGTTTTAAATTACGAGAATTGGCCTTCTAGTATGGGGCACTGGAATGTTTAACCCGGCAAATACCAAAGTCACTTATGCAGATATTAGACACTTCTCTTTTCATTTATTTTGAACTTTCATTTGGCATTTTTAACTTGTAGTTAAGTATCAAATAATCGTGGCTACATGAAAAAAAAAGAGTGCTATATTCGATATATTATATCATTATAACGTGTGTAATTAATGATTTATTTTCTGTAAGTACGTTTGTACAAACACTTTTAGACGTCAATCATATTTTTTTTAAACTAGGTGAGTTCGGCGTTTCCTATCTGACTGCTCTGAGAAGAAAGGCCGAAACAAACTCAGAGGTCACAGTTTTTTTTAAAGTGCCGACATAATCTTGGTCAGATCATGTGAAAACCATGGAGATTGGTGTCTGAAATGGTATTTTGAGGAAAGAACCACACAGATTGAGTGGACCTGTCCAGTCAGGGCACACATTAAAAAAAAACCGTGTACGTTGTTGTACAGACAATTTTTTCGAACATATTATAAAGCTTCAAAATAATTCAGATTGAGATTGATAGTGTGTTACGCAATTAGGGTGCGATTTGAAACCATTGTTAATTTAAAGCCAATCACAAAAAATGATTTATGAATCTGTATTAAATGAATGAGCTAATTTTATCGATTCCATTCGATACAATTGGTTCATATTTGACACATTCTAAACGCGGCTTATCCAATAAAACCAATTTCCATATCCCAATTTTTCTCTCATACTCATATTCACAAAACACATAAATTGGACGAAAATATCCCGAAAAATAATCAGTCAAGCCCTTCTGTCACTCGTTGTTTAAAATATTAGCCATTTTTAAAGCAATATTGTGTGAAATAAATCTCAATTTCCATATCGGGCTGGTCGGTCGGTTTGGTGCATATACATATATATGTACATACGTATTGGTGTTTCAACAGCAGTCGCTACATAATCCATTAGAACATAAGGATAGGGTTATGGAGTTTGGAAAAAAGCGATTATTCGATAGACAAATAATTCCCATTTTGATTTCCGAAAAGTACTAATTCTTGATACATGTACTCACTGATCGTCTTTTTAACCGACTTCAAAAAAGGAGAAGGAATTCCGTTATATATAAGCCGATTTCCAAAATTCTTTTTTTATTTGAAATACAACGAAAATGCAAAGCCAACGACACCGACATCCGAAAGTAAAGTTATTTTTCACTTTATAGTGTCTTTTTTGAAAGTGATTTGTTGTTTATTTGTAAAAAAAGTTTTTATTAATGCTGTTGCCTACTAGCAACTGTGACCAACTCGGATGTAGCGCTCACTCTTGCGCGAGTTTGGTCGCAGTTCAAACGTAATACACACAACACATTTTGGTCGAGCTGCCCCAGCTCAGTTACTCCGACCAAATTAAACAGTACCTACAGATAGTTGTACAAATACCAGAAAGTTAAAAGCAGATCATGAAATAAAAAGGTGATCCTCATTAGCGATCAAAAAATATTTAGAGGATCTACTAAATGTTCACCATTTTTAATTTTTATATTATCCGATGATCGAATGGTCGCAAACGCGACTTTTATGCTGAAACGGGGCAAAATCCCCAGGTCGGGAGAAGTGTTATCGAGTTTCTCTACTAGGAATTTCTCTGCAGCAGCCTAGAGTCTGAATTTATGCGATAGATTCTATTAAATGGATGTTCATGGAACTAAAACATAACTGGTCTGATAGCAACATCTGCCATTTGTCTTTTATTCGGGTCGGCATTCAGTCTAAACCTTGTAAAAGGATAAAACTGGTATGTGGCGGTACCCCTACAGCTGAATACCAGTATTTTATATCGAGCGACTGCCTATCTGACCTTTTCAACACTGTTACAGGGTAACACGATAGCCCTTGGTACAATTAATTGTTCTGGCTTCTATCTATCTATTATATAAAATTCAAAGTCCTGACTGAGTCACTGACTGCCTGATACATCAACGCACAGCCTAAACGGCTGATCCTAGAGATATGAAATTTGGAGGGTGTTGTGTGTGTTCTTCGTGAAGAGTAGGAGGATCCACTACACAAAGGTTTTTTCGAAATTTCACCCCTTAAGATGGTGAAAAGCTGGGATACAGTTTATATGAAAAATCTTATTCATTTAGAATTTTAGATAATAAACTTGAAACTTGGCAATAATACTTGCCTAAGTAAGTAATAAAGTTTATCATTATAAGTTTTGAAAAACTAACCCTCAAAGAAGTGAAGTGTGGTGTTGAAGTTTGATTGGAACAAATTGAATGCGCGGTCCGATTAACTCGAAACTCAGTATTAATACTTTTGACAGAAAATAATTAATAATAAATATGTAAAGTTGTCTAAAATTGAGAGAGGATTTGAACTTGAAACTGCATGTTACATTTTCACGCCTAAACCTAACTGCCTAACTTTTAATTTGGTAAAAGAAAGTTCACTCATCCTCCATAGAAAAAGGAGGATCCTCCGACCAGACGGGTGTTGTGACTGGCGGGCAATTGCCCAACGATTGATATTGGGAAATTGTATCTATGCTAATTGCGCGTTAAACTCTGCTTGCGAGATGCAGGATTTGCGTGACGTCAGTATTTTTTTTTTTTTTTTTTATTTTTTTTTTTTTTTTTTTTTTTTTTAAAAAAAACGTTGCCCCACACTAGGAATTTCTCCTGTATCGTGGGTGCGTTCACAAACATTTAAACTCACATACACAAACAGCCAGACCCGGAACAACTACTTGTAGGTCATACAAATATTTGTTCCGTGCGGGAATCGAACCCGCGACACGCAGCGCGGCAGTCAATCGCTAAACCATTGCGCCAACCGTGCCGTCATATATAGTATGACGCGTTGTTCGCATGTGACGTTGTAGATACCGCTACATGACTCCCCTCCGGAGACCGGAGGTCGATAGTGGGCTGAGTCTTGCATCTTGCGATGCTTGCCAGGCTAGCTGAGGTTCCAGTGAGTCGGAACCGGTTGCCGCATAGTTCACGATGAGTCGGAACTGTCTGCGGAGATGCCCCAGTGAGTCGGGGTGGCGCATAGTTCGCGGTGAGTCGGAACTGTCTGCGAAGATGTCCTCAGTGAGTCGGGGTGGATGGCGCTGCGTTATACTCCAGTGTGTCGGATGTCGTACAGCGCCGGGTTGAGGCTGACTGCTGCGTCGACCAGGAGAGGGTGCTCTGCTTGTTGACTGGCTGAAAGTGCAGTGTGCTGTGCCAAGGTTGCTGATGAGGCTGAGGGTGATGACCAGGTATGCGCGGTCGCTGCATGCTGGTGGTCAGAATACCCGTTGAAGCCGTGGGTGCTGGCTGGCTGAGTGACTTCGCCGCTAAAGCTTGCGGGAGTGATGATGGTGACGTCACGCTGAAGTAGGTGCACGAAGGCTGCGCTGACGTTCATCACGTCGGGGTCACCAGTTTGGAGGTATGAGGAACAGGGTGTAAAGTTTACTCATCCTCCATAGAAAAGGGAGGATCCTCCGATCAGACGGGTGTTGTGTCTGACGGGCAATTGCCAATGATTGATATTGGGAAATTGTACTCGTATCTATGCTAATTGCGCGGTAAACTCTGCTTGCGAGATGCAGGGTTTGCGTGACGTCAGTATGACGCGTTGTTCGCATGTGGCGTTGTAGATACCGCTACAACATAGATGGCATCCTGGGGAAGCACAATAGTTTTTATCCTGGTAGCACGTTCCCGTGGGATAATTTCCGACATCCACGCGGGCGAAGCCGCGGGCAGAAGCTAGGGCAGGATAAATTTTTATCCAGTTCGCAAAATGTAACCAGAAATTCAGCACATGATTCGAGACCCTAGTAGAAATATATTGACGGTTATATCTCTGGGCGAGAGCCCAGAAATCTCGATGTTGTCCTACCATATATTTTTAATATGCACGTGTTTGTGACACTATTCTTCTATCTTTCTTTTCCAAACTAAATTCTCAACAAATGAATACGTGTTTTGCGAATTTGATCTTTATTAGCTACTACAATTGTCGCACTGCAATGTCTCAGGAACGCATTCTCTCGACGGTCAAACTGTAAATGGTGGTGAAAACCACATCCAAATTCATTGTTTTGTTAAGAAGATCTAAGCGGTCCTCAAGACACGAAAAGCGGCTTTGTTTTATACTACGCATAGAGTCCGCGCAAACTAAGTCGGTACGCTGTCAAAAATAATCGTTTGCCGCCATCTCGACGTTTATATCAAGTGTCAAGAGACTGTGCTGTGTTCCGTGTTTTCCTAAGTAAATATTCGCCACCAAATTATGTCATTACGCCGAATGTGATTACAAGTGCTGGCAGGGATTTAGTCCTGAAGTTCAAACACGCGAGCTTACGCGCACTCTAGATATAGACTCCGCTTGTCACTAAATCCTCACCCGAATGAAACAAATGAAGGGCCCCAGCTCGGCTCATTGCGTTTCTATCCGCCGTGTCCGTTATCAATCACGCGGATGCCTTAATCCCTTCAGCGGCCACTAGAGCGCGCTTTTGAGCTCTTGGAAATTAACCAAAATGACCACACTTTGTATAAACTTTGGAATATAAATTGCTGGCAACCACAGTGCTTTGGAACAAAAAAACTGGGCGGAAAATCAGCCGACCTTATTCTGTTAAAATCTCACCGTGAAAACTAAGGTGAAGTGAGCTGTCAATAGTGTCAGATTTTAGGTTTAAATAATTTACTACCGATATTCCTCCAGCCATTTAGATGCTAGGAGGGAATAAATAATCTTTAATACATACACATAAACATATGGGTGAAACACATAACCCTTCTTAAAAGTCGGCGGAGTAATTGCGTAAAAAACATACAATTACAATGCCTTTTATTTTGACAATTCAACAAAATTCATTGCGTTATCGAGCAGACGAGTTTATATCCTTCAAAATCCTTCAGGTTGTGAAAGAAAATGTATTACGCTCGCGTGGAGTGAGCTGTCATTCCAACTAATGCTGCTGCTAGGGATTGACACTATTGACGGCTAACTCTAAGCTCACTTCACCTAACTTTTCACGGTGAGATTTTTACAGAATCGATCGGCTGGTGGAATGACAGCTCACTTCACCAAGTTTTCACGGTGCTATTTGTACAGGCAGGAAGTTTTTAATATTCGGAAGGCTAATAAACTCCTCAAGTGGAGAAATTCATCTACCGAACGACGTCATTACGTCGGCGCCGGCTCTCGCTGTAAACCAGCGCTGGGGCTCTATCTTGCATAGGGTCGCAGCATAATGCTGAGCGATAGCCGTTTTGCGTGGGTGTGACGCATGTTTCCCCCAACCATTTCTTATTGTTTTTTTTTTTTGTGTTACGTACCTATTTTCTTTCTTTGTTTCTTACCCTTTTAGATAATACTGGCGTTTAGGATACCTTCAGTAAAAAACGTTTTAGAAAATAAAACATTTACCGGCAATTAGCTGCCTCTTGACTTTTTCTGACTTCCAGTCCTGAGTTATATTTTACCCATACACTTACATGACTTCCCTTTTCACGTAAAAAGCTTGTATAATTTATTTATCGTTTACGCACCTCTTATCGTACATTATCTTAGGTACGAAGCGTACAGACAGTGAAAAAAGTTTCTGAAAATTTCCGATACAATTATGAAATACAAAATGCATACAGACGAAGTCGCGGTCAACAGCTAGTGAGGTTATCAGACATCCTCAAAATCCTAGACTGATAATTAATTTAAGGTGAACGCGTTAGGGTAGTAGTTAGACTAGATGGACGGACGACCTTAAGAAGGTTGCTGGGACAGACTGGATGCGGAAGGCGGAGGACAGGGTGTTGTGGCGCAGCCTGGGAGAGGCCTATGTCCAGCAGTGGACTGCAATAGGCTGAGTTGATGGCGTTAAGGTCTCTGCGGACGCGGTGCGGTGGGACGGGACGGCGACGTGAAACTGAGCAGTTGTAATGACATATTACGGAAGACGCCACACAGAGCCGTCCCGCTCGACGCGACGGTAACCGCCGCGCCACGCCGCCGCCGCGCTGAGCGGGAATACAAGTCAGAATCCGCGGGGCGGGGCGAGGCGGGACGCGAGCGCGTTTTTGATTTGTATTCATGCACCCATTTCCGTTTACGTTGTTTTTTCTTAGCTAGCGCAAATAAGAGCAATAGCGTTTCCACGTCTGAATTGCTCAACATCTTTTTGATGGAAGAAAGGCGCGACGGGATGGGACGTAATCCGCGCCCGCAGTGTGAACACTGCCGCCGCGCCAGCAACGCGTCGCCGCCCCGCCGCGCCCGCTGTGTGACCGTTTTAAATTTGTTATTGTTTTTGCAATTTGCAGGACAGTATTAGGTTGTAAGTCGATCTACATAAATATTGTTACGAGCTTCGGGGTTCGTGACAATAAAAACTGCCGATATAAATTAATAAAAATTACACTTTAATTAAACAACACTAATAATAACTCAAACACACTAATTATAAAACACAATTGCACTTAAGTCGCACTTGAAGATCGCTTTCGATCTTTTTTCGCTTGTATAGCTTATACGACTCTGCCTCGCTCCTTTTTTTTTTTAATGGCAATCTCGTAGTTGACCTTGAGAGGTCGTGACTGTTTAACCGGACTTTCCTATGCTTGCCTTAAGTGAACTTAAAGCCTCCAGCCAGGGCTTGAAACTAATTAAAAACTAAGCGACTGCACGCTAAGGGCACCCCCTGTGGGGAACGAACCTCGGCTTAGGGCTTCGCTGGGAGAGGGCAGCAAGATGGGACAGGCTGGATCGAATTTATATTATTAGTGCTTTGATGAGCACGGCGTTTGCTACGCCTGCCTCGCTCGCGGTTCATCCCGGCCTTACATTATGTACCTATACATAGTGCCGCAGATAGTTCTAGAAAGTTCTAGCATCGACATTTCTAGAAGGGTCTTGACTCTATTAGTTCTGCAACTCGATATTAGATGACGCTAGTGGTAACTAATGTCACCATGCACCAGACATTGATTGTGGCGCGCAAAAATATCATTCGCAAATTGAAAAAAAAACGTCAGTGAATGCGACTGAAGGAGCCTGGCATACCTACTGATTATTTTAAACATTCAGATTGATTAAACAAACATTTGCAAAAAGATGTAAGCAAGTTCAAAAATATGCATGTCACGTGATAAACTTCGAACTTTAATACCTCTACAACGTTATTTCACGGGGTTTTTTTAGTATTATTATGTTTTCTGTTTGCATTGATGTCAGCTATCGATTTATATAGGTTACAGGCGGGGCCGCCATTTTGAAAAAAAAAAATGGCGGACCTTTAATGTTCTTTGAATTTCACGGGCTACGTTAGAATAACCTTCTTAAAGTGCAAGAGGCAAATAGACAAGGTGAAAAGAGTCATAGCATCCATTAATTAATAAAAACAAATCACAATAACTCGGAAATCATTACAGCTATCGCAAATAGGCGGAGTGTTAATTACACTTAATGAGTACTTCTTATGTACGTAATTTTTTAGGGTTCCGTACCTGCGGGGTAATTGTGTAACGCACTATCAGTAGCAATCGCTTTTATTTTGACAGTTCAACAAAATTCATTGCGTTATTTACGTTGTTGAGCAGGCACACTTTTCAAACATACGCAGCAATGGTTTAGCAATATCCTTCAAAATTATTCAGATTGAGATTGATAGTGTGTTACGCAATTAGGGTACCGAAGTGTGTCAACGGGACCCTACTACTAAAGCTTCGCTGTCCGTCTGTCGGTATGTCTGAAACAGGGCTGTTTTTGTACCGTAATAGGTAGTTGAAATTTTTACAGTGTACTATTATGGCCGCTATAACAACAACAAAAAGTAAAGTTACAAATTAGGGGGGGGGGGGAGGGGGGGTTCCCATACAAGAAACGTGTTTAAAAAAAAATGTCGTGTTAAATATTTTGCGTTGGAACGGAACTCCTCGTGAGCGAGTCCGACTCGCACTTGGCCGCTTTTTTACTATTGTAAGTGGGTACAAAAGGATTGATGTTAAGAGCTGGTTTCTCAGTTGAAACTGTAATAGAGAGGGTTTATCTAACAAATAATAATTAACAACCAGTCATGTTAGAAGTATATAAGTTTGTGTTTTATATTTTATGCATTATACTATTAACGGTGCCAATTAATTGTCTACACTTAGCACTCAGACAACAGGCGGAACATATTCACGTATATTCAACCAGTAAGTGCTATAGTCGACACGGCTCAGTTGCCACAGAAGAAAAAAAAAAGAAAAAAGTTCTTGCGTGCTTGCTCCCTGGACTGGGCTGGACTCGCGCACTAAAATACCACATTCACAGAGATGAGATTGATAGTGTGATACGCTATTACCCCGCAGTTGGAATGATTAATTGCTTAACACATTTTCAATCACAATCTGAATCATTTTGAAGGATCCATTTCTTTCGATATTTTTTATTCATCAAAATTCTTATTAATAATGTCCGTTCACACAGATCGTCTCAGAGAGGAGAGTACATTTTTATCGCGTTTATAAAAGAGTTTTGGGTCATTGAAATAAGGTTAATTTTTTCACGTATCTTTTTTAAATGAGAATGCGCAGAAAAAGATGACGCCACACCAATTACGCGTTGGTGCTCGGCCTTGAGTTCAGGAATTGATTCTGGTTTATTCGCAGAAACCCGAGATTTCACAATACTCCAAAGAAAGAAATCGTATGATCTTTGCGGCGAGTTGATATCATATTAATTTATATATAGTTATAAATTAATACAAAAACAAAAGTATATTTATGCGTCGAAGTACTCATCCGCATCGCTGTCATCCGGAAACGTATCCAGAAGACTGGCAGTATTGCCACGTGGAATGGCAATGCTAATGCTTTGGCCAAATAGCTTGACCTGCTGGCGTCTGTACGTCCTACGAAACATCGCCATATCTTTTTTTCACACAGCAATTTGAAATCAACCGCCATAGTAGTTATTACATACATACATACATACACTCAGCCTATAATGTTTCCACTGCTGGGACACAGGCCTCCTCTTTGTGAGAGGGAGTGGACCGTTATGCGGGCCCATTGCGGGTTGGTACAGGTCACATATCTTCGAATTTTTGGTTCTTGGACATGCTGGTTTCCTCACGATGTTTTCCTTCACCGTTTTGTGAGCAGTGGTGATGATATATAATTTAAAAACACAAAGTAAAGCGCCTGACTGGGTTTGAATTCGAACCTACGACCTACAATTCATAAGCCGTGGTCGAGGAGTACAATCAGCCGCTGTGTATGGCATTTGCGGACTATGAGAAAGCCTTCGACTCCATCCAAATATGGGCAGTTCTGGCCTCTCTGCAAATATGTCGAATTGACTGGCGCTACATCGAAATGTTGAGATGTTTGTATGACGCTGCCACGATGACTGTCCAGATCCAGGACCAGCAAAACCAGTCCCATCCAACTGCTCAGGGGGGTGAGACAGGGGGATATAATATCCCCAAAACTGTACATGTCACAACTTCGATTTGCCGATGACATCGTCATAATGGCAGAGACGCTGGAACAGCTAGACCAAATGCTGCACGGTCTTAATGGAGCCTCTCGGCGGGTTAGCCTCGGCATGTATTTGGATAAGACGAAAGTTATGTACAATTCGCACGTCTTGCCGAATTCAATCCACATCGGTCGCATCTCGAAGTTGTGAAGGATTATGTCTACCTGGGGTAAATAATCCGGCTCGGTAGACACAACTTTGAGGAAGAAGCCGACAGAAGGATTCAGTTGGGTTGGGCAGTATTTGGAAACCTCCGCCAAGTCTTCTCGTCACCTATCCAAAAGTGTTTGAAGACTAAGATCTTCAACCAGTGCGTCCGCCCTGTCATGACATATGGCGCCGAAACATGGACACTGACGGTCGGGCTGGTTCACAAATTCAAGGTCGCTCAGCGCGCTATGGAGCTAGCTACGCTCGGAGTCTCTTTGTAGGATAAAATCAGGAATGAAATTATCCGGAAAAGAACCGGAGTTACCGACATAGCGCGCAGAGTAAGCAAACTGAAGTGGCAGTGGGCTGGCCATATTTGTCGAAGGACCGATGGCCATGGGTGGAGCAGACGAGTCCTAGAGTGGAGACCGCGTATCGGCGAGCGTAGGTTGGGACGCCCCCCAGCTAGATGGACGGACGATCTAAATAAGGTTGCTGGGACGGACTGGATGCGGAAGGCGGAGGACAGAGGCTGCGCCACAACACCCTGTCCTCCGCCTAGGCCTATGTCCATCAGTGGACTGCGATAGGCTGAGTATATTGATTGACCGTGACCACTGGGCCACTAATGCTTAGTTGTTATTGCTCTTTATTAAAATGCCTATCTAATGACATATGTTTGGATGTTATTGATCGTGGCGACCATTTTGTCCGGTTCTCCTTTAATCAATTATTTTCTCTATTTCTATCTTGTTTACACCATTGTAATATGAATGCTCAATCTTGATATGTAATTGTTTTTTTTCCTCAATTGGGATTGAAGATTTGTATATGGAGCCTGCCATACGTCGCGCCATTTTGGTTTTTTTTTCAGATGTTTGATTTATTTAAACTTTTAGGGTGATTATTTCAAACATCTGTGCAACAAGATGTAAGCACGTTAATAAATATTATGGATGTCACGTGATCAACTTTGACCGTTAATATGTCGAAAACGTGACGCTTTACGGGGTTTGATCTTAGCATGTTTTCTGTTTGCATCGATGTCAGCTATCGATTTATATAGGTTTCAGGCGTGGCCGCCATTTTGAAAAAAATACAAAATGGCGGACAGGTACCTAGGTATGCCACGGATCTTCAAACCCTTCTATCATTTACACGATTCCTCGTGTTGGAACGGGCACAGAGAGCTGTCCTTAAAGTGTTTACCCGAAAGCCATTTCGATACTCAACTATATTCTGACTGTAAGGTGCTTAGTGTCCGACAGATCTTTGTGCTTGAATCCATCTTGAGAAGGCATCGATCAGTTCCCCTTCCTGATATTACCAGACGTAAACAGAAACTAGTTTGTCATGCTTCTTCACATCACACATTTGCGAGAAGACAGTATTATGTAACTAGTAGTTTACTTTATAACAAAAAAACTTAATATACCTAGTACATTTAAGCAAACATGATACTAAGATCTCAGTGAAAAGATGGTTGTTACAGTTAGACTACCTAAATAACGAATATCTTTTGTCTTCACAAACATATTAATTAATTTATAGAGGTATGGGGAACAGGGTGTAAAGTTCACTCATACTCCATAGAAAAGGGAGGATCCTCCGACCAGACGGGTGTTGAGTCTGGCGGGCAATTGCCCAACGATTGATGTTGGGAAGTTTGTACTCGTATATATGCTAATTGCGCGGTAAACTCTGCTTGCGAGATGCAGGATTTGCGTGACATTAGTATGACGCGTTGTTCGTATGTGGCATTGTAGATACCGCTACAAATTAATTAAACACACACACATACACACACCCCCTCCCAAACGCATACACACACTTTTATTCTCTACTTACATTCTTTATTAAAAAATAAAACAGTAGCACACAATGTTTTTAGGTTATAAAATAATGAAATTGTCAGCTGATCGCTATCTTCTGAGATACAGGCCTCGCCTAGTTCAGAAGGTAGAGTCAATACCCTAAGTAAACCTCTTTTTACTACCACAAATGCTGTGGGATTATTATTGTACAATACACAACAACAATACAAAAAAAGTAAGTAAGTAGTAGTAGTAGTTAGGTAAGTATATTAATATCATATTGTACAATATGACATTAATATACTTACCTAATAATAAGTACTTTTTTTTATATGTAATCCTGTTGCTATGTTGGTGAGAAATAAACTATTATATTATATTTGTATTCATCATTCATAATTTATTTTCTCTACTTTTTTTTATCATGTTTCACCTAGTTATAATATGTGCATTGTGCATGCTGAGGTCTCCTGATGGTAATTGAAAGATCACATGTAAAATAACCATTTTTTAATTTTGCAGATTTATATTGTACTCGTATATGTGTATCTTTTGTTGGAGATCTCAAATCAATAAAATGTTCTATTATCCTTAAAAAATACAGGTGAAATTGAATAGGTGCGCCAAATTAAAACATCTATTCAACAAATAAATTTTAGAGCATGTCATTAAGGAAAGTGATGCTCATACGTGCGCGTAGGCAAGTAATTAGGCAACGTCGTCACGTGCCCTTTTTTCGTAGGAACGGTCAAAATAACGTAAATGACCTCTAGCTCAACGCGTTGCCAGCTTGCTTCATGTTGTGAACTCTGCGATGAATGGATTGCTTATCAGGTGCGCGCTAAAATGTATACTTTAATTGTTTTGATAGATTAACTTAGTTTGCACTATCTAAGACGATAACTACACGATTTCTTTCAAGAATTTAAGTTTGGGAAATGACAATTAATTATTTAACAGTTATTGCAATATTGCAACTGCTATTTCGAGTTGGTGCAAGTGTTCAATTTCAACCTGTATATACATATAAATATATATATATACCTGTATGTGCCTTAATATTTCGATACTTTAATTCTATTTTTCTTTTAGCGGAGGATCCCTATATGTCACCTCCGCCCGAAGTATACACGGATTTGCCTCAGTATATGGCAGAGGCCGCTAAATATATGTATTTAGGAAGGTATACCACCGTGAGTTTTCATTATGAAAGCCAACAGTGGATGCACTCAACTGAACTCGATCGATGTTACGATGACTTTACCAAATGCATCACAAGCTTGTAAGTGAACCATAAATAGGGTTTGTTTAATATCGATGAATAAGTTTGTAGTACGATATTTTCATCTCACAAAGCGGCGTTTTACTTGTGGTTAACAAGTATATAAACACGCTGTGAATGTGTGCATAAAGACGAGTGGCTTCATCACATAACACACACAGTTCCTACTTCCTTTCACTTGTTAACCACAAGTAAAGCGCGTGTCGCTTCTTGAGATAAAAATACTATTTAAACTAAGGATGTAACGGAGGCCAGTTCTTAGAGGTGACAGACGGAAGCTGCACTAGGCTTGTAATGGAAAATGGAACAGCGCCTCCACCTCTACAAATGCGAAACTTCCGCAAGAAATCGTACCTCAGCCTCCGCATTTACATCCGTAAGTTTTTAACGAAAGTTTAATAAACAAAATCGGCTTCAATAACAGCCGCACGGCTGGTTCAAAGGTCAAGTAAAGCTTGTCGAGATCGGTCCGTGGATGGTAGAGGTCTTTGGCTCGGAAAGCTCGTTAACCTATTGGTCCCAGCTGTCATTCGTATTTACATCTAGAAAGTCGTTATGAGTAGTCAGAAGCCCAAAAGTTGTGACAAGCAGTCTTACTAAGGGGTATCGTGTTACCCAGTAACTGGGTTGTGGAAGTCAGATAGGTGATAGCTCCATGATTATCCATAGATTATGAGTCACGTAGCGTCGTAAGCAATGACAAGACTTTAAGAAACCTCCGTTGCAACTCCGCTAAAAACTTACGGAGTATGGGAGCGGTGGCGAACAAAGTACGATTTCGCATTTGCGGAGTTAGAGGCGAAGTTCCGAATTTCACTCGTGCATAGCGATGACGAAGTATATCATTTGGTTAATCACAAAATTAACACTAGATGGATGAAATGGTGGCAGGTCACGGGAACAATCTGCGACTCCCGCATTCCCCTTAAACTTAAGGGGAAGATATATAAAACCACAGTTAGGCCTGCTGTCTTGTATGGATCCGAATGTTGGGTCACAAAAGGAATGAATAAAAGGTAATTGCATGCAGCTAAGATGAAAGTGCTACGAGGGATGTGTGGTATTACACAAATAGATAGAATAAGAAATGAGTACATAAGATGAAGTCTGAAAGTGGCACCGGTAACTGAAAAGTTGTGTGGAAATCGATTGTCATGGTATGGGCATGTGATACGGAGGAATGAGAGAAAATGTCGAGAGGAAAGTTTTGAGTATGAATGTCGATGGCTATAAGAGTAGGGGAAGACCAAAGAAACCATGGATGGACTGTGTGAATGATGATAGGTTACAAAGGGAGTGACTACCGAGATGACGACTAATAGAGGTGGAAGAAAAATACATGTTGCCCCGACCCCTAATAAATTTAGACAAGAGCAGGGGAATGATTATCATGAGGCGTTTTGATCGGATGCAATCTGATGCAGTGCACAAACATGTGTATACAAAGAAGAATGGCAAGACTCCATGTAATCTGCGTGTCGCATTTAGATTTCTCGCACATTCATAAAAATACTCTCAAAAGATAGATCTCGGTCAAATTAAGAGAGAACTTTGTTTAAAGAGCAAGGGTGGCTCCGTTTATATCAGTACTAGCACCGCCCTTTAGTTTAATCCGCATTAGTTACGATTACGTGAGAAAATCGAAATACAAAGTATTCTATGTGTTAATCCTGGTTATAAACTATCTGTGTGCCAAATTTCATCCAAATCCGTTCAGTAGTTTTTGTGTGAAAGTGTAACAAACATCCATCCATCCATCCTCACAAACTTTCACGTTTATAATATAGTAGGAGTAGGTAACGTCGATATGGTGAAACCCAATGCAAATATGCTATGATTACCTTTTATCCAGAAAAACGTTGGTAAGAGATCTTTAGCACGAGATTTTGGTAAGCTAATTAGCATATAATATATATATATACATAAATATAAATGCTATATTCCGGTGAATATGGTAACTCTTTTGCTACTGACCTAGGTTTTGCGATTAGATATTCGGATTTAATAAACTTTTTCTTATAATGTAGGTACATAATTTCATTCATGAACGCTTCCGAAATTAACTAGACAAAAACTGCCATTCTTCTAAAAAAAAATTTCGTATGGTTGTTTAAAAAACATGATGTTCCTTATCTATTTTCAGGGTTGCTCCTATGCCCGTTTGTGTAATGTTTACACCAAGAACATACACATCGATGACCACGTATTGCAATGCATATTTAGATAATTGTAGAGTCGGATATCGTAAGTACGTTATATTATTTCGGTGGTACAGAAGGAAGAATATCTTTTAATTGAGATCCCTAATTTTCGCACAATATTCTTTTTCCTAATATAAGTACTTTGGCATAACGATTTTGGTATAATTTGTTTTGCCATAATAATACTTTGCCATATTTTTTTTGAGCTACCGTTTATGTTGGCATAATTATCTTGAAGGGTAATTTGTTTTGGCATTAATTTAATTCGCATAATGTTACTAGGCCTAATGACCATTAGCATAACAGTATTTAGGCATACAATTATTAGGTATGATGTTTCCTGATATTTCCTACTGTTATTTATCTCGTTTCTCGTTGATGTCCCGTTGATGGTGTCGGTGGACTAATGGTCTCATAAACATTTATCATTATCTTTGCAAGGTGACCTGTATGTTATTAAAATTTATTTTCAGGGTTTTGGCGAATCGTTGGCTATGGCAAATGCTCTGTACATGCTGAGACTGGAAAGCCTTCCCTGCACGACGCTTATTATTAAATTTGCCGAATTGTGAAACCGTGGTTCTCTATGTCCTTGTTTTATTATACTGTTCACAGAAGTTTATAATCTAGTATAAAAGTTTTATAATATGTCTAGTTATTATTACCCTTTGTTTTTCTCAGTACCTACACACAATATGTACTGCACCATATACAAAATATACTGGTGGATTTTTTTACCACCTTGACACAAAAGAGGTCCCTTTATAGGTAATAAGCTATTGAGGTTTCAAACGGAGTAGAAGTCTTGGTAATTTTTGATGTGAAAACGACTTTACGCTCGATACAGTTCAACTTTTCAGAGCGACAAAAATACCGTCAGATTTTTATTGCTAATAACTACTAGTCTTTAAATCAATGGTTGAGCATTAATATGAACGGTTATGTCTGGCAAAAAAAAAAAAAAAAACTACCGAGATGCTTACTTAAAACGGATACTGCTGCGCGTAATTTTGATTTGATATGAGATTACACCTTTCCGTAATTAAATTTTTGGGTAGTCCCAAAAAACGTAATAATATAACAAATAGCCTTTCTTAGTAGTTTACAAATAGCCTTTCTTTTTTAAGTGTTAATACTATATCTGGTTGTGTCTAATAACTCGTAATAACGCAGCCAGCCTATACTCCCAGCCACACCACCAACAACAGGCTTTTATTTATAAATTCGATTTTCGAATCTCTTTATTTATTAGATTTATTTTGTAGACTTAACAGGTCAACCCAAGGCGTCTACAAACAAGTTACAATTAGCAATATACGCGTACAGTTGTTTTTAACATAGGTATTATTATGATTTAATACTAATGCTTAACTACTAACATAAAGTAAATACAGCTTAGCCTAGTTATGTAAAACACGTATTCTAAAAAGATAAATAATTAAATTATCTTTAAAGTGGTGAAGGTTTTATAAAAATAGCTCATTTTGCACGATGCAATATAAACATAATCTAAAACATTCACATGTTACGTTATTAGGAGAAATGCTCTAGATAATTTAACAATAATTAATTAATTATATTCATTTTTTATACAGAGACCATCTTCGTATCGCGTTACTAGGTGCAGTCAAAGAATTATAAGATCAAGCATGCTTAAGTTTTATATTTGCTTGCACTTAGCTAACTTAATGGTTGCAATGGCAATCATATAATTTGGTTTTAATAGGCTTTTGTATTTTATTTATCTTTTTGATAGATTCTTTTATATTTTTTGAATGTGAGAACATTGTAGGCCTTGTAGACTGTACCTAGATCTTTAGACCATTTTCTATTTTATTACGTACCTGGTACTTGTTGACAGGCGCACACTATGCTCCTATAGATACATATTAATACTGTAATTTGAAAACATTGTAAAAGCCAATTATTTATACAGGAGTAACCGTGGAATTTATTGCCAACCCTTCTCCATAGGCAACGACCAATTGGAACCGTGTACAGTCGCCAGCACATCAAGCTACAACAATCTGTCAAATTTCTTTAATAGATGGTCAACTTTATCGCTAAAGCATTAGGTTCAAGGTTGATTGAGAAAATTTAACAGTTTCGGGTAGCTTGATGAGCTGGAGTCTGCACCTAGCTTTTGACGTTTCATAAGTGCCCATGTGAAATTAAATACTTTGACTCCAGTCAGTCGGTAAATCTGAATCGCGCATTCTAGGCTCCAGTCGAGCCTCGTCGAGCCTCTGTTGTCACTTTTATTGCGTGCTCACCCCTTTTTTATATCAATGGAGAGCTCTTTTGTTAAGGCTTATGAACTTAGCGTTTTGAAGGATTGAAATATTGATTGTTGGTCGTAGGATACCTACGTATGATATTTTGACCCTACATTAAATTACGATATGATTTAGGATTATTACCGACTATTATCAGACCTTAACGCTCGGCCTGATCTCGAATGTTGAGATAGTAAAGCAATTCCTCTTTACGATAACAGAAAGCACCTGCTGTAACAAAACGCTAACTTGACTTCAGCGGTGAAACACAAGTTTTGTGAGTAAATGTTGTTCTTCCCTGGCCAGTAGGATTGCTCACTTTTTGGGGAAACTAGACCATAAACCACAAATACTAGAATCGGTGGGATTGCTCGTTCGTTCGTAGGCTGGGGCAAGGGCCGAGAGAGAGGCTGTTTAAAGTCCAGTTGTCCCGTATTAACTTGTTAAAGTTTACACCTGCGACCGTGGCAAGCGTAACTTAACCTGATTGATCGACATAGGCGGCTGTAACGTTATGAATTGAAAAGTCACACACAATGGTACGTGCCCGGATTCGACCCACAACCTCGTGTATGAGAGGCGAGGCTTTAACCACTGTGCACTGGGTTCATCACGATAATATTATTGCACAAAATGTTCACCGCGCTGCTTCGCTATCCTCTTGCTGATTGGCTTATATTATTTTCCAAGACATAATAAAGAACTACCACGTTGGTCTAGTGGTCACAAGTGCTACTGCTGAGCATGAGGTCCTGGGTTCGATTCCCAAGTCAGGCAGTTTTACTGGGCTTTTTCTATCAGGAATTTCTCAGTAGCAGCTCGGAGTTTGAATTTGTGCCCAATTGATGGCAATAGGATCGCTCCCTACTGGCGAATTGTGGGTGTACTGATATAGGTACTCCTCCGGCTAACCCTTAGGGGTGTGATTTGGCGCACATGCGTGATTGCGTGTTAATTAAGGGCCTGTACTACCTCAGATTGCGAAAATTGTCTTAGCTTTAATGGCTGTAGTTTCAACAATACTGCAGTATTCACTTTGTAATAATACATTATAAATTATATATATAATAATACATGTGCTCCCATATAGGTTCAAAAGTCTTATACTTAAGAAGCTTTCATGAATTTTATTCTTTATTTTTCTTTTATTGTGGCATTCTTTGAGTAATTTATACATATATTTTATATACATTACATTATATATTCACATTATCATTTATGTTATATGTAGGTATATATTGTACACATCTTAAACACGAGAGTTAATTTAATAACTTAAAAATTGTATTTGTAACTTTAGCGACTGTTTTCACTGTATTAAATAAAATAAATAAATCCCTGGACATTTCACACAGCACCATTTGTCCCAAGCTAAGCAACCTAATGCTTGTGTTATGGTAACAAGATGGCTGATAAACTACTTATATACATACCATAATTATATCCATATGATATATGTGATATATGTTTATTGTATCCTATTGTTAATCTGTGAACAGCGTTGTGGGCTGCAATATTGTCCATATATTTTGTATTTTTCTTGTTTCTATGTTTTATATTGTAGCTGTTTGTTGTTCCACTTGAATAAAAAAAAAAAAATTATTTGCTAGTTAATTTAATGAATAATTTAACTTTTTTAACCTTTTTTGTGGATGGGAAATCTAAATTTATTTCCATTTTAGTCTATACAGAAGACGTCGATTTCGTATATTAATATTATAATCATAATTTAATCATTTATTACCAAGCCTACGTCCATGAACAGTCTAGTTCACCCTAACTGAATCAGTTTGACAGTGCGAGCAGTATAGAGTGATACATGGTGCGGGGAAGTGGGGAAGTGGGGGCAAAATATGAATTTCAGCTGAACTATTACAAGCCGAACTAAGCAAGATTCCCTCATAGTTCGCATCAGTACGAAAGAAGAACCCTACCTTAATCATCATCATCAGCATATAGCAGTCCACTGCTGGACATAGGCCTCTCCTATTGCACGCCATTCAACTCGATTTTCGGAAACTCTCATCCAGCTGCTACTAGCCATCCTGCGAAGTACGTCGCTCCACCTAGCCTGAGGGCGTCCCACCTTACGTTTACCGATTCCCGGTCTCCACTCAAGAACACGTCTACCTCAACGGTCATCGGTTCACTTCTACTAGAAGAACGCAACCCTAACAGAATGTAATGAAACCGTAAAACTTTGGTGTTCGATAAACTGCTCCATTTTCATGTTTCACTTTGTCTCGTGGCTTAAACTCTCTGAATTAGGTCTCTGAGAGGCGAGTCCAGCGTGTTTGAAATTTCAAGTTACGGTAGGTTTTAGATAGTTCAGTTCGTACCTTATCAATTACTTAGATCGTTACTAAGGGGTAGGCACAAGAGCAGTGACATTGAAAAATCATCTCTAAGTTGAATATTTCTATATTTGTACCCTTATGTGTAGTAGAGCATATATTCTAGAAGGCTTATGCCTTTCAGAATATATGGTCTAAATGATGGTGCAAACCACCTGAAAATCCAGTGTGTAGTAAAGATCTAAGTGGTCTCGCAGAGAGACATGAAAAGCGAAATGGTCTTTTTTCATATCAATATCACAGAGTTCAAAAATTTTATAGGTATATTAAAAACCACAGTAGCCTTTGATGGCTTATATTTGGCTAGTGAGTTCGGAAAAATATACTCAACCCCTGGGGGTTGAACGTGGACAACATTTAGGGGTTGAACATGGTCGAGGGTAGAAACTGTGGGGGTCGAACATGGACTAAACCCTTATTATCTAATATAGGTACTACAAAGAAACAAAAGAAGCTAAGTTTGTAAGTTTTACATTCAAAGAATTATTATATAATATATTAATAGCATAATTAAAGATGTTAGTAAGTGTATTAAACTAAAGTACATATTCATAGTTTGTTATTTGCAGAAAATTCTTTTTTAATAAACATTTTCACATTCTTCTACTATGTATAGATATAAGTTTTTTGGAGGGGGAGCCCAGAGGTCGTCAAATTTAGAGAAAACCCACGATTCCTTTATCAGATTTGCCTATATAAGTCATTATGGTCACTAATAACAACCCTATTTCATGTCCAGGCAAATCACTGTCCATTCCAAGGTTGCCTGGAAGAGATCGCTGAAAGCGATTACGCCGCCCATTACATATTTTTAGTGTTCGATCATTTTCTTTTTGTTATGTATTTTTTGTGGTGTACGATATAAAGTATATATAAATAAATATGAGTTAGATCACACACGATCATACCAAAAGCAACGGCTCTGAAGATCACTCTATTTTGGTCCGTTTTTGGAATCTGAAAGATACTCCGGACCACGGAGATCCTATCTGAAACTTTTCAAATATATTTTCGGTGTTCTCTCATTTTTCATTCACTTAGCTATAAAACCACCCTGCTTATGCTTGCTCAAAACCCTCAGGTCCCTACTATTCATATCGCTACTGCAGCTAAGTAAAAACTTTTACTACGAGACTAGGTAAATTTTTAGAGACGGTTGCCGAAGGAACTTATTTTGTATTTATCATCACCATAACATCTTCACAAGAATAAAGTATAGCGAAACATAAACGTAAAAATGTGTTCAGCGTCAAAAACGCGAAGTGTTAAGAGTGAGCACGTGCAAGTATCCCATTTTGCCGAGAGGACACATTTTGTCTGATTGTTCTCAGCTACCAGCGATAATAAGGATCATAAAACACACTGTTTTTCCTCGTTTTATGCAACATTGTTACACAGACACAATATAAGAAACTACAGAATTACCTACTGGTTTTAGGAATGTTCGCCTTCCGCCAGGTTATTCCAGCTGTACTTTAAGATTGTCATGTTATCTAACCGGGGGGCGTTCTGTGCTATGCTTATAACCGTCAAGGCCACATCTGCAGCTCCAACGACCTTCAGTCTTGCGACGGACAACGGTGTTGTGGCGTAACTTGGAAAAATACTTCATTTTGTACTATTTAGAGAATGAGAGATTATTTTTCTAGGCACTACATAGTGGAATAAAGAGTGGTCTGTCCTCTATATTTATAAAAACTTATTTACAAAAAAAAACAACTGACTTCCACAAAAACACTACAAAGTGAAAAATAACTTTAATTTCGGAAGTCGGTGTCTTTGGTTTTTGTATTTAGTTTTTCCACCGACTTCCGAAATTAAAGTTATTTTTCACATTGTAGTGTTTTTATGGAAGTCGGTTGTTTTTTTTTTTTGTCGTGATATTTTTTTTGATTTTTGTAGAGCTTGTCCGATTTTGATAAAAATTTTATGGGACCATTTGGGAAGTCTACCCTTTCCAATAAAAAAAGAATTTTTCAAGGCAAGCGACGGAGTTATGCGCGAACAAACATGAAAACAAAATACAAACATCCGAATTGAGAACCTCCTCCTTTTTTTAGAAGTCGGTTAAAAACTAGACAACTTTTTCAAAAGAAAATAATAAGGCATCTAACTCGAAGAAAGCTTTCATGATTATCTCTCGAATAATATCTTTAATACTTTTAATACTTTTTGTTCTGTCTTTTGTAATTTTGACGTTTTGAAAAGTACTGATTCTCAGCCTAGTTTGAATAACCTTTGATTTTGATTGAACTTCTCGAAAAAGTGGACCTTTTGCTCCATTCCTGTTTAGTGATACTTGGATTGCTTTAAAAGCTTGGTATTAAAGTGTTTCTTTGTTAGGAGCAGGTAGATCGATGTTCTGAATAAATTAAAAGGGAGTGACGGGGTACGGAGAGGTCTCATTTAGTCGAGATGAATATTTATCATGTTAAGAGTGTTGATGGTTTTATACCTATACAGGTCTGAGTCGGTGGAATATTTCATTGAGACCAGACTGCTCAGATAATAACGGATGCACTATACATAGGAGCAGTGGTAACATCACTGACTTACGAGTTGTATGCAGGCTGGCGCGTTACTATGTGTAATTTACATATTTCATCACCACTGCTCTCAAAATGGTGAAGGAAAACATCGTGAGGAAACCGGCATGCCCTAGAACCAAATATTCGAAGATATGTGACATCCACCAACCCGCACTGGGCCCGCTTGTTACGATTACGGCCTGTTCCCTCTCACAGAGTGGAGGCCTGTGTCCCAGCAATGGGAACGTTATAGGCTGATTATGCTGTACTATATTTTAGGCCCGCTTATATAGGCAAATATGCACGCAGCACGTACGTATACAGGCCGCATTTTTTTTTTAATAGGTAACAATATCACCGTACTGGGTTTCAAAATTATGTACCGGGGGTCTACTCCGAAGTAGTATCAGCTGAATGTTCGGCCGTTTCCTGCTACGAAGTTACCATTTGGTTCGGTCGGTCCCGATCCTACACTCCTACACTCTTTCGAATATTGACTATAGTCCCGACACAACTGAGCCGATCCGAACTTTTTTCACATTTTTCGATAATATTCGGTTCGGCCATGTGTCGGTCCGATCCGAACATTCGCACTTTGCACTTCGGAGTAGACCCCCAGAATCCATGGAACATCGACGCACCACCTATTACCTAAACGTAAACAGGATTGTTTACGTTTAGCGTTAACCGCATTTAGTGATTTTTAGTGCATTTTTTTTTCTTGTCTTTCCCAGTTATTTTTGATAGACAAACTCCTATTGCTTGTTAGGCGTATGTTAAGTAAAACGTGTTGATAAAGTACCTCGGCACTTAAATTATTACGTAAGCACTGAACTTAATTAATTATGTTACTTACTTGATATTTATGTGCCTAAGGGCGAATTTCATCAAAGAATTCGATCTTAGTACTTATACCGCGTTCAAGAGCTGTCTGTGTCAATATTTCACAAAAATGATGACACCGACAGCTGTTGAACGCGGTTTAGTTTAGATGTGCTGATCGTCATTGGTGAAATTCCCACTTAAGCTCATGCTGAGAGTGACTTCAGGAATGTCAAGGTTTTGGCACGATACGAGTATCGTGACGAAAGATATATCAATTTGAAAAAATATCAGACAACTGTCTCATACTAAAGTAAGTTTATTTGAAGTGGAAACTTCTTTAGGCGCACTTTGCGCTCTTTTTGAACAGTGAACGAAGCTGAACCGTCGTGCTCGATTCGGTGACGCTGAATCAGGTACACTCGGCTTCAGTCGGTCAGTGACGCCGAATCGACGCCGAGTATACGCGATTCAGCGCTGAGTATTCGCTCAAAGCTGAATCGCGTATATTCGGTTCCAGTCGTAAGTTTTCTTGCACCTACAGTGGAAAATTTAACAAGTAAGTAGGTCATTCAACTTTGTGCGATGGAATCCTCAGAGTTTCAGAGTCTTGGCTATTTTGATCTTAAAGCGGAACGGATAAACGGCTCACTAGAGAGGAAAATCCCCTGAAAGAATTGCACTACTTTGGAGTTTGTGATCCTGGGCTTTGAATATCACACATTTTAGTTATGTGAATAAATAAAAAAACCCTTTTTATTCATTGATTGCAAAAAGATAACTTCTGAGTAAAGTAAGTAATATTAATTCTCTTTCTGTGAGAGCTTTCCCACTTCCACACTTCCTTACATTATTCCTAATTGCTTTAGGTATACGTCACTTAGGACGAAATTCACCAAACTTCTATACCTGTCGGTACTCCGTCGGGCTACAAGCGAGCACGACGGTTCAGCTTCGTTCACTGTTCAATACGTACGGCGTTCCAGTGTGAGGATAAATAAATAGTAATAATACCGAAAATTCACCAAAGTCTATTCACACGCTGTTGAGGTGATAAGGTTGAGTTTTGCTACCACTGTATGACTTGATATTTTAAATGAAATGCGGCTGTCCTTTACGAGGGTTTATTGGCAACTAAAAAAAACATAGGTTCATGCGTCTCCTAAATACGTTAAATTGGCGTTAACATAAGCCGCCCACCAAAGGACTATATGATAGTCCTTTAAAAACAATAATTTATAAAGTGAAGTTACATGCAAAATAAATCTAAGTTACGTTAAACAATCATCTCGTCTGGTACCGTATCGATTGGTAAAGCACACAATTTTGTCACACATCGCTTGGTTATATTGTCACCGCTCTTTACGCTGTACACTCTGGTTAAACCATCGGGGCCGGGGTGCTTGTCGGTAATGCGTCCCATGGACCATTTTCCCGGCGGGAGGTTGTCTTGCTTGATCAGCACTATATCTCCCTTCTTAAACTCTTCGTCGCGTTTTAACCATTTTGGTCTCTGCTGGAGTCTCGTTAGGTACTCTTTCTGCCATCTCGACCAGAAGTCACTCAACAATTTCTGAGTGTATTGCCAGCGTGTCAAATTGCTTAATTTAGCGTCCTTTATGTTTGGGTTTGGGACCGTGACTGGTGCTTCCATTATTAAAAAATGACCAGGTG
This sequence comes from Apamea crenata, assembly GCA_949629185.1. Classification (NCBI taxonomy): domain Eukaryota; kingdom Metazoa; phylum Arthropoda; class Insecta; order Lepidoptera; family Noctuidae; genus Apamea; species Apamea crenata. Next base: position 7,037,475 of record OX451375.1, read on the forward strand.
TCAGTGCTTCCATGGTGTCGTCGTCCATTGGACATAACGGACGCGAGTTTAAGCATGCTTCTATTTCGTAGAGAACTGTCGTCATCTCTTCGAATGTTAAGTTTGTAGTTAGAACTCTCTTCAAGTGATATTTTATGGATTTAACTCCGGCCTCCCATAATCCTCCGAAGTTAGGTGAATATGCTGGTATAAAATGCCACTGAGTCCCGTCGTTAGCAAGTAATTCAGCGATTTTTCCATCAAATTGCAAACTAGCTTCCTTCCAGGCTTCATATAGTTGTTTATTAGCGCCAACAAAATTTCGCCCTTGGTCGCTCCACAGATTTATGCATTTTCCCCTGCGGGCGCAAAACCTTTTGAAGGCGCCTATGAATGCTGCTGTACTTAGGTCACCAACCAATTCCAAATGTAGTGCCTTGGTGGACATGCAAATGAATATGGCTATATAGGCCTTGCCAGTTCTGGCTCCTCTGCCCTTACTCATCAATATTTGGAATGGTCCCGCAAAGTCGACACCTGAATTGAGGAATGCTCGTGCTGGTTTCACCCGTACGCTTGGTAAGTCACCCATTACTTGTGTTCTTACCTTTGCATTTAGTTTAGCGCATACCAAACAACGATGGATGTATTGTTTGACCAGCGTTTTTGCTCGCAGTATCCAATACTTGGATCTGAGGTAAGTAAGCATCAACTGTATTCCTCCATGCAACGTCTTCGAGTGGGCTTCTGCTATTATAAGATAGGTAAGTTTACTGTTACGACCCAGAATGATTGGATGCTTGCATTCGTCACTCAACTCGGCATTCCTGAGCCGGCCGCCCACCTTGAGGACGCCATTCTCGTCAAGGTAAGGATTTAATGCTTTCAATTTGCTTGATCTTTTTACTCTTTTCTTTCTCTTTAAGCTTTCTATCTCTTCTATAAATTCGTTCTCTTGTTCTTTTTGTATACAGGTTTGCAGGGAATTTTGGAGTTCTTCAGTTGTGATGGTACTATCTATGTTTTCCTTTAATTTCTTTTGTTTCAGGAATCTTCGGCAGTAGCTGACTGCTCTCAGTAGTTCAATTAGTGTGTCAAAGTCGTCGAGTTGTGTGGATAATTTATTACTTTCTTCGTTTTCGTTTTTTGTTATTTTCAGAGCTCGTATGGTGTTTTTCTTTTTTTCTAGGTCTATTGGTGTTATGTTTAGTTTAGTGAACTGTATCTTCTGGTGTGATAACCACTGTGGTCCGTTCCACCATAGGTCGCAACCTTTCAAGTTGGCTACTGACATACCCCTTGACGCAATGTCGGCTGGATTATCGTGGGATTGGACATGGTGCCACTGACTGCAACTTACATTGGTTGTGATCTCGACAACGCGGTTTGCCACAAACGTCTTCCATTTGTTCGGATCTCCATGTAACCAGGAGATAACTATAGAAGAATCTGTCCAAGCATAGATTTGTGTTGTAGGTATCCTCATTGCTTGCATTATTTGCTTAAGTAGTTTGGATAGAAGCAAAGCTCCACACAGTTCTAGTCGAGGTAATGAAATGGTTTTTAAAGGAGCTACTCTTGTTCTTGCAGCAATGATTGTGCTTTTTACTGTGCCATCTAAGTTTGTGACTCGGCAGTATGCCACAGCACCATATGCTTGTACAGAGGCATCGCAGAATCCGTGGATTTCTATAGAATGTTTTCTTGAGCTCGACGTTCCCATCCATCTATTTATGTAGATTCTGTTTACATGTTCGAGATCAGATCGTATTGTAGCCCATTTTTCAGTCAGTGTCGTATTCAAGACTTCGTCCCAATCAATCTTTTTTTGCCAGAGTTGTTGGATTAAAATCTTTGCCAATACAAGGCAAGGTGCAATCCATCCGAGTGGGTCGAATAACCTTTGAATGTCAGATAGAATGCTTCGCTTCGTGATTGCTTTGCCGACAGGTAAGTTCAGATTATATTCGAATTGGTCTTTACCCAAATTCCATTGTATGCCCAGAGCTTTAATTGTTCCATCAATTTTTAGTTCTAGGTGTGCATTGGATGATCTTTCGCTTGGTTCAATAGTCTCCATGAAATCACGGTTGTTAGAAGACCATTTTTTCAGTTCGAAACCACCTAGTCGCAGTAGCTTTTTGAGATCTTGACTGATTGTTATAGCTTGTTCCAGATCATCGTGTCCAGACATAACATCGTCGACGTAAAAGTCTTCACGCAATATCTTAGCAGCTTCGGGATATTTGTCACCTTCGTCATCAGCCAATTGCATGAGTGTCTTTATGGCGAGATAGGGTGCGGAAGCCGTTCCGAATGTTACAGTCAAAAGTCTATAATCTTCAATATCTTCCGATGTGTTATCTCTCCATAGAATTCTTTGATAGTTGATGTCTTCTTTGTTTGTCCAGATCATTCTGTACATCTTGTGAATGTCAGAAACATAACAAACAGCATGAATCCTCCATCTAATGATTATGGTTCTTAAGTCATCTTGTAACATTGGACCCAACAAGAGTTCATCGTTTAGTGAAGTACCGTTGGAGCCCTTGCACGAGGCGTCGAATACAACACGAGTCTTCGTTGTTTCCTTGTCACTACGGATCACTGCGTGGTGAGGTAAGTATACTGATTTATTGTTTATTTCATCCTTAGGTATTTTTTCTATATGTTTTAATTCTTTATATTCGTTGATCACCCTTGTGTATTCTAGCTTCAGTTCTGTGTTTTGATTAAATCTTTTTTCCAGTTGAAGGAGTCTTCTTTTTGCTATTTCTCTTGTATTGCCTTCTACTGATTTTGGTTGTTCTGTTTTAAACGGTAGCTTGACTATGTATTTTCCGTCATTATGTCGCTTGTGTGTCTTCTCGTAAATGTTTTCACATAGTTGTTCTGTTTGGGTAAGTTTCCTTTTCGTATCTGTATCCACTTCCCATATTGTGGTCAGTAAATCTTCTATGTTAATTTCTTGCTTCAGGGCCATCAAGGATTTTTCTCTTGCGTTCAGTTTAATTGTTATTCCACCCATTAAGATCCATCCCAGGTAGGTATTTTGGGCACATGGTGTACCTGGTGGGCCTTTAATAAGTCCTTGCTTGAGAATTGATGCGTATTCGTTTACACCCAACAACAGATCAATAGGTCCTGATGCATAATAATTTGTATCTGCTAGTTGGAGCTTTGCTATATGCGGCCAATCGGTCCCCATCGTGGTGTTTGTAGGTATATTGGAGGTCAAGTGCTTGGACATCACGTAGGCTCTGATAGGTAAATTGAATTGGTTTTCCCATCGTGATAATACTTGTAACTGGACCTCATGCTTGACTCTGACTCTCATGGATTCCATTCCGGAGACAATTAGATTTACTGATGATTTTTCTAGGTTCAGGATCTGAGTTGCCTTCTCGCTTATAAAACATGCTTGAGATCCTGAGTCTATCAGCGCTCTTAGAACAGTAGTGTGTCCATGTTCACTCTTCAAAATTACTACTGCGGTGGCCAATAGAGATATCTTCTGCCCCGCGGTATAGTGAGACGCAATCATTGTGTGAACTTTCTTTTCTTCTACATCTGCTTGGCTGGATGAAGTCGGTTGCTTGGTTTCTACATTTGGATCCGCTTCATCATTCTTCTTGGGTTGATGTAAAAGTGTGTGATGTCGTCTCTTACAGGTGCGGCAAGACATTGGCATACGGCACTTGAACACCGCATGTCCCGCCCCAAGGCAGTTGAAACATAGTTTGTTTGCTTTGACATGTTCGCCTCTTTCATTAATCGTCATTTTATTGAATATGCTACAATGACACAGCGTGTGCGTTTCTTTACACAAAGCACACGGTTTTTGTTTATCAGTTTCTGTTGCTATAGCATGAAAAACACGTTCTTTCGTAGGTTTAGTGGTAGTCGTCGGAGAAACCATTTCAAGCGTCCGAAATTTGGCTTCTAAAAACTCGCGCAATTCCTTCCATGTAGGCAGCGCTTGATCGTTCACTGAGTAGGCAGTCTGCTCCCATTCTTTGTGTGACTCCGGGTCCAACTTCTGCACAACCAGAAATATAATTACTGGATCCCAGGAATCGGTAGGCACTTCTACGTTTTTTAGGCTGTTAATAACCTCAGTGGTACAATCCAAGAGGGCTTTCAGCTGTGCTGCTGTTTGATTGGTACATTTTTTCTGATAAAATAATCGCTTCATCAATGCATTTACTATTATGCGCCTATTATCGTATCGGTGATTCAGTGTTTCCCAAGCTTGAACATAATTAGCACCCGTTACCTGAATGTGCTTCAGTAATGATGCCGCTTCGCCCGTGATACTGGTCTTCAAATAGTGTAGTTTTTCAACTTCACCTAGTGTAGTGCATTCATGAATTAATGACACATACAAATCCTTAAATGTAGGCCATTCTTCGTAGTTACCGGAAAACGGAGGGAGTTGTATGTTAGGTAGCATCACTTTAGCCCGTAATTTTCCATCACACGACGTATTGGTGCATGAAGGTTGGTCAGTGGTCTTCAAATTACATGAAGCCAACATGTCTCTTAGATCTCCCAACATACATAGGTATAAGTCTTCATGAAGGAGAAATTCTTCATTCACATAGTACGGAATAAGTCCACGTTGTTCCCGAGTTGTACTTTTCAACAGATCATGGTGTGCTTTCTTAAAAGCTACCCAGTATTCTTCGATCGTTTGAATACGAGTTTGTAAATATCCGGGTTTAGATAACCGTTCTTTTGGGCACTTTTTTAGGTTTATTTGAGTCTTTTTGAGTATCGACGCCAGATCTTCTAGTACACTTAACGCTTGGTCTGCTTGAGTTGTCATTGTTTATGCTTATTTAACAAGAATCTTCAAAATGTCTATTTTCTAAGTTATAATGTTCTAATGACACACCGATACATTTTACAGACACACTAATTGAACCAATTCTAAGAAATCTGTGCAAAACAACACCAGGTGTTCCCTTATCGCTCATTGGAATGCGGTTCTTTTGTTCTCCGGCGGCGCTCCATCAAATCTTAGTAAGGTTCGATCCGGCTCGTATTCGACCATATGTTGAGGTGATAAGGTTGAGTTTTGCTACCACTGTATGACTTGATATTTTAAATGAAATGCGGCTGTCCTTTACGAGGGTTTATTGGCAACTAAAAAAAACATAGGTTCATGCGTCTCCTAAATACGTTAAATTGGCGTTAACACACGCACTTTTAACAACAAATTAAGAAATTTTTGGGCCTATTTTGCGCGGCCGTAAGGCACACAAATCTATTTTAAGTTTCTTTTTCAGTTTTTTTTTTGTTTTCGTGTGAATATTGCGTGCCTTACTTAACCTGGGTCAAATAAACTTATTTTCTATTCTTTCTTATTGTATTATTATTATAAATCTAACAAAAAAGCAGTTACATCTACGAAGGATAGTTTAAAAGATGAAACTAGCGCAAAATTTGAAAATAATTTTAATTTGGTTATAAGTATTTTCAAACAAGAAAGTGTCATGTATAGAAACCCTTTTTTACGATTTGTTTACCTTTAGTTAATTACCTAAACCAATGGAGTATAGAAAAGGTCACATCCTGAGAGTAACATTTGAATTTTTGACAGTTTTACCGAACAAAAACTGTCAGACGTCAATTTAATTCCACGGATAAAAGATAATAACTGACTTTGGTGAAAACAGCCCTTAAAATTAAAATGGAAATCTTTTTTCTTGTATTAAGTACAGTACATCCAACAGTGTTTGCTTAGATTTCGAGAATTAATTAAAAAACTTTTCTTACTACCAAGACACGATTAATGGATGGAGTCATTAGCGCAAAAATACGTCGTCTTACTAATTGAGTGACTCAAGTTCCATGGATAAATTATAAGTCTTAGTAACTGGTGTTTCAGCTGTTGGAAACAATAATTAAATTAGTTACTTTCAGAAGGTTTCCCAATGTTTGCCAACGTGCAATGGAGCGCAGTAATCTAGGCGTCAATTTGACAGACCATATTGGTAATACCACACTGCACTCCAAAACACAGATTAATGACGTTGCTCAAAAGCCACTAAGCTGAAGTGGGGACTGGGATGACCACATCTATCGTATGCTTAATGAGCTGTGGGCCAAAATAGAATAGAAAACTTTTATTTCAGACAGGAGTCCATAGGGTTAGTAACAATTTTACTTAACTTCTAGTGTTAGTAGATTACAGACACAGATCTACATACAATTAAAACTCAGCGTGGAGCTGCATCCAACTCCGCAACATCGGACGATGACGGCACGGTTGGCGCAGTGGTTAAGCGATTGACTGCTGCGCTGCGTGTCGCGGGTTCGATTCCCGCACGGAACAAATATTTGTATGACCTACATGTATTTGTTCCGAGTCTGGGTGTTTTTCTATCTATAATATGTATGTATTTACAACAAAAAAAAAATTGTACTTATATAAGTAGTTTATCAGCCATCTTGTTACCATAACACAAGCATTAGGTTGCTTAGCTTGGGACAAATGGTGCTGTGTGAAATGTCCAGGGATTTATTATTTATTATTATTATCGGGGAATCCCACCGATCTGCGAACACACTGAGAATACTGTTAGTGCTGCCGCGAACACGCGTCGTCAGGGATGCGCATCTACTCCTAATAATGGCGGCAAAACCATTAATATAAAAAAAAGCCCGGTAACCCGGCCCGGCCCGGTTTTGTACGGTAAATAGCCTTGACACAGCTAAAAGGCGTCACGGCAGACTCCGTGGAAGATGGCAGGACGAGCTGGAGAAAACAAATGAGCAGTGGTCCACTAGAGCCCTGGATCAAACAAAAGAGCACAGTAACTTTCAGAATTTATTTTGGACATTAGGTACTAACATCGGTGAAGGAAAACATCGTGGGGAAACCTGGACGTAAAGTGAACCAGATTCTGCTCGCGGTTTCGCCCGCGTGAATGTTAGAAATTATCCCACGGGAACGTGCTACTGGGACAAAAAAATGACTAAATTTATCCCTAGGATGCCATCTCCTACACCTCTCCGAAATTTTATCGAAATCCGTTCCGCAGTGGCGTAGCGTGGGTATAGGCTGCCCGCGGCGGAAGACAATTTTGCCGCCCTCTTAATTAGGTATTTCAATTTAATTTAGACTATACATTAAATTCATTAATTTTAGAGAACTTTTCGGCAAGAACAGTCATCATTATTTTGCATTATACAGGTTAGATTTTAAATAAAAAAGACAAACCAATTTAAAATCCTCATTTCTTAAAGAAAACAAATTATTTATGCGACAAATAACTTCTGAACTTGTTTGAAATAATCGGAGCTGACCTGAAGTATTTTGTATATCTGTTTACCGTCTCCATCTAAAAGTTGTCAACAAACTTTTTCAATCTAAATTAACAAAGAAAATTATAAACATTTTGCATTTATATTTCTTTTGGGAAGTTGTTCGGTGAACCGGCTCTGCCCTGTCGTATTTTTATAACATCTAGGTATACTTATTTTATAGGTTAAGGTATAAAATCAATCTACCTAGTCTATGCCCGACTATGCTGTGGTCGGGCTTCGAGCTTAACCGGATGCCGCTGAATACCAGTATTTTACATGGAGTAACTGCCTATCTGACCTCCACAACTCAGTTACTGGGTAATTAGCCACATCAGATCACACGCCCTAGAACACTAAGCGAAAATGCATAATTGCATCGAACGCAAGTATATGCACATTCGCTCGTCCACCAAAATGTGAGCCAGTTCGCGTTCAGATCTCATTAGAGACACCACGTACTCAAAACCATTACCACTGTCTTGTAATTAAGTGTTAAATAGTGATTAAATATACGGCTATTATCCTTACAATTCGAGACTTTAACTTTTACCATTTAAATCATATCCTATCAATACGAGAAAGGAGTGTTAGGTCACCATAGCGTCTAGCACTAACTTATACACGCCCGTAACCTATAGTTGTCGGAAACAATAGCAGTCACCGTAGCTGAAATCGGCATGGGATGTATATACATAATATAATATACTGGCTAATATGATACCCCTTGGTAAGACTGGTCTATGGTACTTTTATTGTAAATTAAAGACGCTTTTCGTGTTTGTCTGTATGATTGCATTTGTCTCCTGTAAACTACGCGCATAAATTTTGGTGCAGTTTTCACCATCAAGAACCGTTTAAAACTGCACTATTTACCATAACTACAATCATATTTATTTACCTTCAATACAAAAATGTAAAAAAATGTGGACTTTATACTAAAAAAAACACTGCAGTTGGGGACTTTTTCTCCGACTGTCGCGGAGCCCAAAAGGAGAGAAGGAGTAACTCCACTCCCAATCCAATCGCTGCTGCAGTGGCAAATCACCTTATTTAAATTCAGTTAAAGTTCAAAAGAATATACGGAAACTTTATATTTATTTTCTACAGTTCCACAGACCCCAACCTGAAAGTTTCAGCTCGTTCCCGTGTTCCAGAGGTAACAAAGCTTTTTAAAATCGTGCCAAGCTTCTCTGAATTCAACGTACATTTAAATGAGCTTGCTACAGTTTCGAGATGTCGTGAAATGTAAGTTTTTCTTTGAAATTCATAAATGTAGCTTTCAATTGTTTATTTTAAGGCGCTTGTAAACTAGTTTGAGTATTGTTTTATTATTGGAGCGGAATTTAGATGCAGTTGAGAAGTATTGGTGTATTCTGTGTGTACAGGAATTATTTTGATTCGGACAACTTAGACGCGTACCGCAAGGGTTGGGTCTAGGTGGCTCTAGAAAAGGATGCCTGGAAGGATTTCGGGCAGGCTTTTGCCCAGCATTGGGACAGTTTAGGCTAAGTAAAAGTGGGTTCAGAAAAAAGGAATTAACGGTATGGTTGGATCCGGAAATAAAATAAAAAGGATCATGTTTCTATGTGACTTTTTTGGTTAAGTCAATTATAGTTGGTGAGATAAAATGCGTTTATAAAATCGCTAAAAATGTACCTCCCCCCTCTAACTTTTCAACTACCTATACGTTGGAAAATTCTGAAGTCGGTACAACAAAAAGAAAACTCTCAACGAAAGTTGTTTTGTAGAAGATGAGTGATGTAGTTTTTGATATATTAATTTATATAATTAATCAATTACAATAAACATTACTTAACGATAAATAAATAGGTTTGCTTTGAACAAAAATTATTTTATCCTTCCGTTTTCTTATGGTATACCTAATGATATTGGTTCCGTATCCAATCTGGAATCCATAGTGTCTGCATTAAAGCAATCACTTCTCGCACAAGAATCATTACTTAGAGCAATGCAGAAAAGGAATCTCTTCAATAAGCTGAGATCACGCCTGAATGCAGGGAAAGATCACATCCGAACAGAACAGTGTCTATATTATGTACCTACGGATAATACTGAAAGAAATGAGAGCTCGGTAGGACAGAATAGAAAGGCACAGAAGGTTGGCTCCATGCAATGTCCAAAATACGAAACACGCGCACGCACACATAAGAGTACGTACGGAGATTTTAAAGTGAGGAGCGCTTGCGCTCCCTGTACGCGAAGCATGTATACATACCTTAAGTTGTAGCTACAGGAAAACATTCTTAAAAGAATGTGCTTTATAAATAGCTAACTGAACACAGTTAAAGTGAACTGAACAGTTTTGGAAATATCACCACCAGAGATCGCCCGCGGCGACTTTTTGCAGCGATTCAGTAGCGCGTTTCGGGCAGCCCGTCTCAAAAAGTCAACCTACAGGGTTGATTTTTGAGACGGGCTGCCCCGTCTCTCTGCCCCTTAATAAGTACGTGCCATTTCGTTCGGCATATAAAATTAACCTTCTGTCTATCCTACCAATTGTGTCAGTAACAAGAGTAATCCGTACCCGTTCGTCGGTAAAACCTGTGGATTTACCTGTATTAACATTTAGATTTCACTGGAAATATTTCCATCTCCCACGACCCGATACTGCGCGAACTTTAATCAAGTGAGTCGGTATCTTGGCAGTAAGTAGAAATAACTCTGCTATTGTACTGAGACGAATGGTGTAAAGGGCACGAGCTATGGCTGGGGTACACTGGGGTACCTACAGTGTACAGAATTTACATCAAAATTCGCATCCAAAACCTATTTCCAAAGGACTTCCTTTTCAAATTTCTTGATAAAATAATAAAATCGCGGAACATATCAACTGTTGATATCGTCACCGTCGCGTGGCTCCCCTTCGAACGTAAACATGACAGCTTATCGCCGATTTGTACTAGGAAACGCATTCTGTAATACGCTTCGATGCAGTATTTTTATATTACGAAGCGATGAGCGATGAGCGAACACGCTGTGAATGTGTGCGTGAGACGAGTAGCGTTAGCACATAACACATACATACTTGCAGCTTCGCCATTGTCTCGGACGGTACCGACAGCTCCTGCGCTTACACATACATTCACAGCGTGTTTGTACACTTAGTGACCACAAACAAAGTGCGCGTTGCTTCGTGAGATAAAAATACTATAAGTGCAAAACCCGCTTCCTTTTTCATTATAAAATTAGAAGAACCAACGAAGGTTAGAGAGCATGAAGGTTTTGTGTAAATTGACTGAAATATGACAATGCTTGTTGAAGATGTCGGAAAAAATCATGGCAACCGGGTACTTTACTGGCGTGCGCCGCGTAAACCAATAGAGCTATATGAAAACAATGTATTACGGAAATATTCCTCTTAAAAAGATCTATTAAACATAGTAGTGGGATAATTTCGGTGCTCCGCGCGGGCGAAGCCGTGGACAAAAGCTAGTAAGATAACACAACAAACTACTACTTAGAGCAAATTTTACCAAAAACAGATAAGTGTTATTTGATGTAAATGATTTTTAAGATCTTAATGAAATTAAAGATGATTGCGATTTAACTAATTAATTTATTTTACAATTTGATTTTATGTATTTCAGTTATTTAATTTTAGTTTTAATTATAATAGTATTACTATGGCATGTATTTTAATCTTTGGTTACTAATATATTTTTCAAGTATTCTAACGTAAATATGGAACACTGTGTCTGAAATTCTGAATTACCTAAATAAATCAATATTATCCGTGGAATAAAATTCACCTCACAGTTTTTTTAAGGACAACTTACTGTCAGAGGAATACAAAACTCAAATGTATTCCTCGGATAAACCTTGGGTAGGTACTGTCACATTGTGTCACAACCTTATCGTTCAGTTCCGACTTTTTCAATAAAACTGTCTCGTCGTCTTCCAATTTGTTCCCAAATTACATGAAGGAGAAAATTAAAGTATTATTATGGAAGGCGAGTTCTCGTAAGACGTAAGTACCAATCGTCCGCGTTGTAGACGTTACACTTATTGGGTGTCTTTTCAATAAATGAAGAAGGAATTTTTATTACATTTCAGTTAAATATACAGAACAAAATTGAAAACTCGCGCCAACTCGAAATAGGAGGTGCAGTAATTGTAACATAGTCATTATAATTTCCAAGTGTAAATTCTTGAAAAAATAGTATCGTGTAATTATCGTCTTAGATAGTGCAAACTAAGTTAATCTCGCTTTTGCACCTTACGAGTACGTCCTTAAACATGTACTTTCAAACCCATGACAACGATAATTATTTATCCAATAAAAGATACAGATATAAAAGCCAAACCTCCTTCGCTGTTGATATCTCACAATTTATAGATGTCGAGCGGTGTTTCGATATTGAACAATAGTGATGAAAAATTCTATTGTAGTAAATAGTGAGTTATTTCTTGTACAAACTATACAATGCTTTCGTATATCCTCGATCTTCAATAAAAATAATATCAACCTGTGAACATGATAGAAAGATTTTTATTTATTTGTCACAAAAACACGTGCATACAAAAAGATAATTAATTCTAATAATAAGGAAAAATAAAAACAAAATATATCTGTAATCACGAGCATAAAGCAGAAATAGTCGACGGCTGCACGTCATGACTTAGACAAGAAGGCATGATGCCACTGAACCACTAAAATCAGCGCTTCAGTGGTTAGCCAAAAAGGACGTACGGAAACCAAGGTTTTGATTCCCTTGCAAGTGTCGAAAATTTGCGGCAAACGGCTGTATCTTTTGATTGCGTTGGCTTAGAAGTTTGATTTTTTCACAGCTCCAAGGGTCAGTAGACTTGAGTATTTGATATAAATTCCAGCTTGATACCTCCACGAGTTCCTGAGAAAAAGGGTCTTGACAGACAGACGGACGGCCGGACAACAGAGTGATCCTATAAGGGTTCCGTTTTTACCTTTCGAGGTACGGAACCCTATAAATGGATGTTTTTTTTTTGCCTATCTGATCTTAAACCAAGTTACTGGGTAATACTACATATACCCTTGGTAAGACTGGTTGACAGATTTTCGGGCTTCTGACGACCCGTAACCAAAAACAAAAGCCGAAGTCTGTGCCAAAGATCCACGATTGACGGTTCCACGGCTTAACAGGCTTTCCGAGATGTAGTTAAAAGCCACGTATGGTCCAAATATCTGAGGTACCCATTTCGCGATTGAGATTGTTTCATTTCAGTAGTTATTAATCCCACCAACAAATTAGGACATGACTCTTTATTAGTTAAATCAATAAATTTGCCACGCCTTTTCCTGGTTGGAAGCCGACCCTAATATCTGCACCGGTCGGCTTCCAGTCTAACCGGATGCAGCCGGATAACAGTATTTTACATTGTGCGACTGCCTCCACAACCCAGTTCCTGGGTAATACGATACCCGTTGGTAAGTAAGTCATAAGTAATTTATTTCATAACAATATAGATACATTGTGTTGAAAAATTAAAAAATTACATTGGATATACAAATTGCAATTAAAATAAAATTCATTAAATACATTTAGAAAAGTAAATAAAAACAATAACGGTCAATTAAGAATTTACAATAGATCAATAATAAATGTCAAAGTAATAAAATCAATCATAAGTTACAATAGCTAAAAATATAATACCTATAGTTAATAGCCTTTCCCCAATAAATAGGTCCTCAGTTTGTTTCTAAATAAGTTAACACTGTATATGGTTTTGAATTCTATAGGCAACTTGTTGTATAAAACCACAGACATACCTCGGACTATGTTTGACAACTTTTAATTTCGGTTGACTAGTGTTGGGCAAATCTTTCCTACGTGAGCGAGCTCTAGTTTGTCTCTGCTCTGGTAAGATTGGTATTCAGACTTTCTGGCTACTGACTATCCGTAACTACCGTCTATGAATGTCAGCCGGGACCAACCGGCTTAACGTGCTTTCCGAAGCTCGGAGAGGTAACGTGCTTTCCGAAGTGCTTTTCTCGGATCTGTAATATATGGTCACCAATCCACGGACCGATGCCTTCGATCGACCCGGGCGGCTGTTAATATTGAGCCACGAGCTCTTCTAGGACTTGACTCATTATTACACAAATCAAACGCAGTAAAAAATGACATCCAAAAATTCCAACCTAACAGTTTTTAAATCCCTCGATGATTTTTAAAATTTTCCTGTGAATTTTAAACCCAGAAGTGGCGGAATAATTCACTTTCGTACCATCGAGATGACGCATGGTGCCCGCAGTTTTGATTGAATTTTGCACTCCGGCCTTACACGGGTCAATAACCACAATATACGGGGAATCAATTAACGTTGTACTATTTCGTTCGATTTTATTTATTTCTTTTCGAAATTCTGCGTACCTAAATAAAAAAAACCGGTCAAGTGCGAGACTCGCGCATCGAGGGTTCCGTACAAAAAACAATGCCCAAAAGTCGTACCAAAAAGTCTCATGCATCAAGATCAAAATATTATAGTAATTATTTTCATAATTTTTTACGACATTACGCGTCGGGGATTTGATTTTCGAACAGGTTTATATTTAATTTAAAATAAAAAAGTGTCGATATTGTTTTATTCACTTTACCTGCTGTTCCGTTTCAAATGATATGATTAATATAACATAGAATTTTGAAAGTGTTATGATCCCGTCTTTCAAAAAACATGTAAAAAATAAATATTTTGCCGATTCTACGTTGATTAAAAATAAAAGATTTTTAGAGCAATAATGGCCGTTCGTGACAAGTGTCTATATATCCTGCTTATGCGTAGGAAGTTTCATTAAAACGGTTCATGCATTTCGAAAAACAAGGACTCGAAAGTTTGTATTTTATTTATTTATTTATTTTATTTATTAGGTCTACCAACAATTGTTTACACTAATCTACAAACAAAAATAAAACATGCGTTTAAACTCTACAAAGTGCAGCAATCACTTATAGGTAAACACCACATGAACAAAAAAAAAAACAATAATAATAATTATGCTAGTTGATTATACAAGTAAACTTATGTACTGTATGAAATGCCATACGTTGTAAGCGCTCTTAAGGGCTGGTGATTACAGCGCCACATATTATCTTTAGCGGAGGAATAATTTTTGCCAGCTTTTCTATACAAAACTATCATAGGACAATTTTATTCTGCGGATATAAGATAACGATACGTTGAAAAATCAGCTCATTAAGCTACGCTTACCGCGGTTGGTCTGTCAGTGGTTGGTCCACCTTTAAATACCGAGACCCCTCCGTGTCTCGGAAAGCACGTTAAGTTGTTGGTCCCCCGGCTGTCATTCGCAGATCTATGATCGTCTTTACGGGTAGTCAGAAGTCCGAAAGTCTGACAACCAGTCTTACCAAGGGATATTGTATTACCCAGTAACTGGATTTTGGAAGTCAGATAGGAAGTCGCTTCATGTAAAATCCTCAGCTGCATCCGGTTAGACTGGAAGCTGACCCCAACATTGTTGGGAAAAGGCCGGCAGATGAGGCAAATGATGATACGTTGAAAAAATCAGCTCTATCTTAAAATAGGGTTAATATGGAGGATTTTTGTTAACAAAAACCCTCTGTATTCAATCGGAAAGCAAATAAAAGCATTGGGAGCCGGTTGTCCATCTATAATAGTCGTGACGGGTCGTCGAAAACCGGAAAGTCTGACAATCTGTCTAACTTTGGACATCGGCGTTCGATATAAGGTATTCAAACGTATCCGGCTCCATCTACAGGCTCAATGGAGAACACTGACGAAGTAAAATAGCGGATAAAGGTGCCTACAGATATTCCCGATTTTTGGCGATTGGTATTGTCGTTCGATATGCAGTGTTTTGATGATCAATAAGATCAGCCAGCTTCTAACAGATTTTATTGATCGTTACGACGCCTGATAACGATCGATAAATATCAAGCTTTAAATCGAGATAGTCCCACAGCTATCTCGACTATCGATAAATCAACTAGTGATGTCTACGCACTCGGAGCGAGGGGCTCGTGGCAAAACAATAACAGCCACTCGAGTCGATCGTATGTTAAACTACACTTGCCGCGGTCGGTTCATGGATGGGTGACTATCGATTGCGTATCAAGATCCCTCCGAGTCTCAGAAAGCACGTTAAGCCGATGGTCCAGGCTGTCGTTCCTAGATCTTTGGCAGTCATTACGAGTAGTCAAAAACCAGAAGTATGAAAACTAGCCGTACCAAGGTGTATCGTGTTACCTAAAAACCTGGTAGGTGGAGGTCAAATAGGCACTCACTCCATATAAAATTCAGGCACATCCGCACCCTAATTGCGTAACGCACTACTAACCACAATCTTTATCAGTTTGAAGGATATTACTAAACCATTGCTTCATATGTTAAAAAAAATTATCTGCTCAAAACGTAAATAACGCAATGAATGTTGTTGAACTGTCAAAATGAAAGCCATTGCTGCTGTTAGTGTGTTACGCAACTACCCTGCCGGTTAGACTGGAAGCTGACCCCAATAGAGATAGGAAATTAGAGGTATTTTTGCAGATTGAGACAGATCAGGGGGCCTAAAAAGGCCACACAATTACCTCTAAAACCTATTCATTTCCTGAATTCCCAGCAGATCATTAGCAATTCCTCTAATTTTCGTTAAATGGTTACACATAATAGTTTAATCACCTACAATTCATTTAATATCAATCATTTGGTATATAAACATTGGTGGACCATTTTACGAATTTCCATACAAAACTGTCAAACAGGTAAATTGCGTGATGAATTGCACACAGATCATATTATGAATTGTCCGTTGGTGACCATTTTACGATTTTTAATATGATTCATATTGTTATCTTCTTCTCTAATTCTGATTCTGCCAAAGTGGCCATTTTAGACCCCCAGACTGTGAACGTTCTTAAAATTACGAGAATTGCCCCTCTGATATGTGAGGTGACGGATGTAAATTAGTTTTATACTGCAACGTGACGTGTGTATGCATACTTTAATAAATACAATTTTGTGTGACATAAAAACAGTAATGAGTATGTATAAATAGTGTGATATTGAGTAGCATTGCAACAATAAATAAAAAATACTGATAAATAAATAAATGTAATGTAATTCGTTAATTATGTAAATAGAGAAATTCTTCGAAAGGAGTCATAACAATAACTTGTTTTAAACGAATGTTTTTTTTTGTGTTATTGTGACCTTTTTTACTGAAATTCAAATGATTTGTATGCCCATGTGGCGGTAGAACATGGAGGACACTTATAACAAAACATCTAAGGTCTATTAAAATTTACCTACGTTTCCAGTTTATTTTATTTCAAATTAAAAAAATATCAACTTTATTTCAGCTGTAATTAAGTTGATTTCAGAGTGACTAGCATTCTTTAAAAAGTCTTGAAAATGTTTGAATTAATTTTTCCAATAACTCATATTTGTTTATATGAGTTATTGGAAAAATAAATTTAATACTTACACAATAGAATTCAGTTTACGCTATAACTTCAAACATTTCACATGTTTAGCAAGTTAATTGTGAACGTAGATTATATACTAAAGTACATAATCGAATCGAATCATTAATCGTCATTAATCGAGTAAATTCATATTTGCAAACCAGTCAATGATTTGATTTGATTTGATCGTCAAAAATCGAGTAAATCTGTAAGCAACTTAACGAAATAAAAGTAAATATTAAAAAAAGCTAACCTTAGCCAATGGAAAGAAAACTAAGCGAATGAATGAAAGTATCAATCATTACGTCAAACGAAATTGACGTGAAAGCCAGGCTCAGGCCTTATACCCTACCTTTTGTATAAAAATATTGGCTTCTCCAATAAATAAATAACGTTTGAATTCCTAGCTTCAGACAGAATAGGTTTTGTACCTATATTTAACCCATTTATTTATTTAGAATCACACCGGGTGGCAGGGACATCTATGAGCAACCTGGATTCAGTACATGATTATGAAACCAGGGAGGGTTTCATAATCATGTCATCATCAATCATGCTTTAAAATATTTCGTCGGTTATTAAAAAAATAATTTGCTGTTCCATACATTTTGACCCGGTTTCTTTTTTAATCAGATTAAGTAGGTGTAATCCAGCACTTCTTCACTTATCGGAGACACAGCATGCACACTAAAGTTAACAACTATGATATCCAACTTACAGTATTAATAATATATACATGTCGGCGAAGGTATATCTGTTTCTCGTTATCATCAGGCATATTTTAATTACTGAGGGCGTACTATGGGTAGTATTGGTTATAGCGCAGTAGAAAAACGGTTTACAGTTCAAATCAGATTATAATTTACGAACAAGTTAGTCACACTAGCGAATCATACACTAGGTACACAACTCAACTATACGGAACGCGAGACAGTTTCTAAGCACATTTTGTCCGTACGATGTCCAATGTTTCGATGATCCCGAGAGCTCTGCTCACACCGCCGCGCTTGTACTCTCAGAACTCAGGCTAGACTCTGTCGAGCGCCACGAGATGGCGCTGGCGTTCCAAATATATTTTAATAACCCTCCTTTGCGTCGCGCAGTCGGGTAAAAAAGGACTTCAATATGCAAAGAGTTGGTATACACCGTGTTCCGGACGACATACATAAACTTCGACCAGATGTTCAGACCATGGAAATAAGCATTTTTCATTAAGGACTCATTAATGAATTCTTATTTTTTGTAAATTTTCATACAAACTAAATACCTTGACGTAAATCACCCGATATGCATGCCCCTTAATCTCTTTAACCGAAGCATTTTATAGATTTATCATTTTATTTGCACTAAGCGGCAACATAGGCCAAATAAAGACCCTTTCTGAATGCATAGCTCAAATAAATTCATTAAATTAAATTGCAAATAAATATTTGCAATTTAACTTAAAAATTATTCGGTACAAAGATTTGTATCGAATAATTTTTAAGTACTACCTACTTCCTTTGTTAGATTTGATTTGTAAAAGCTATAGAAGCGTTTGCCAAAGTTTATGGATAACGTAAAGAACACGGTGTATAGTAACAGTTTACACACGTAAACACCTAGAACAATACTGTGTGAAACCAGCATGTTATTGGAAATTTCGTGACTTAATTTTTCATGAATATTTCCGCCTGTCAGTGACGGCGGACGGTTTGGTAATGAAACGTAAAGACCAGAGTTGAATATTATAGGATGTTTAAAATAATGACAGTAATTTTTTATTTGTTTTTTTTATGTGGATTATTTTAATAAAACTGTATTATTTACATAATATAAACTAACAGACTTAATATAATAAATAATAATATGTACAAGTAGACATATAAAAAAATAAAACGGGGAAAGAATCATAGGGCATCAAAAAATTCGTCCGAGAGGTGATAAAATAATTTACACAGAGTAACGCCTGTCAAGGTTCGAACCTCCTACCGAAAACTCGTAAGCCGTTACCACTGGGCCATCACAGCTCTCAAGTAATATAACTTATAACTAACTTTTATCTGACGAATAAACATTGCGGTTTGGCAGCTTTTTTAAAGAACTTTCGTCAAACTGTCATAATTATTCTTCAGATAAAAGTTACCTGAGTATTGAAAAATCAGGCCTATAGCTCTAAAACAATACTGTGTACATACATAATCCTTAAAAAAACAGCGCTCACTATTTTTCATCCGCTATCAGGTCGGTGCTGCACCGAACTACAATCTAGTAATTTGTTTACTGTTGACGGGGGCCGTGAGCCGGAACATTCGGCGACCTGGTTTCGGCCCTTTCACCTTTTGGCCTAAACTGCCCGATATTAAGCTTGTTATGTACCTACAGCTGTGACCTGTGATCCCTTAGAGATTTGATAGAAGGTTTGTTTTAGTTCTGCGAGTATTTGATTTTCAGTTCGGACTTTTTCATTACGGACCCTTTAAACGTTCTCACATACATTAATGTAATTTCAACATGAATGATGAAGCCAATATTTTGTAACCATATTATTTTGATTAAGGGCTAATTTTTCGAACGCCAGAAAATTTTATCACAGGAAATATTTTGAATTTTTGACAGTTCTACCATACTTAAGCTTTCAAACGTCAATTTAAGTATTCCATTAAAAAATTATCTGACGCTGCAAAAATCAGCCATTAAAAGAGTGTCGGTAGGGCGGAAAATTGCAACGCTTTGGATTCAGAATCATGTACTGCTTCCGTGGTAACAGGATGCGCGTCGATGGGGCCTGCCAACTCATATATTATTGTTTGGTTTCAAGAGGCCTAAAATTAAAAGAAAAACAAAATTTGGCGTAGGTCCTGCCACTGACGTGCTGCCAGCACATCAGTGGTAACAAAACCAGCATAAGCTGCACCCTAATTGCGTAACACACAATCTCAATTTGAATCATTTTGAAGGATATTGCTACATTCGTGCGAAACATTTGTCTGCTCAACAACGTAAATAACGCAATGAATATTGTTGAACTGTCAAAATGAAAACTATTGCTACTTATAGTGTGTTACGCCACTAACCTTCAGGCCTCTTATTCTATTGAAACTCCGAACTACGTTAGGCCAGCTCGAGGTCAAAGTGTCACCACTGAAGTGCGGTCGGCTGTTGTACCAATGTTTATTTTAAGAAATGAATTGTAAATCACCAGTATTATAGAGTAGTTAGGGCCACCTCTAGTCGTTTCCTCCATTTATGTACAACTTGGCCACAAACCGCTGAGATGGGAATAATCTCCCGCGATCACTTTATACCAGACCCTAAAGGCCGGTTAAGAAAACAACCCCCGACACTCTAAGAAGAAACCTGTGCTTATAATAATAAGGTACCAATTTCCTTGTGCTTTATCTTCTTAATTAAAAGTCAACAGTTTCGGTACAAGAGAATTTTCTAAGCTGGTGGTCTCTTTTACATTAAACGTCGCTTTTTTTCGCTTTAAGCGAGTACAAGAAATTTTTAACAGATTTGTAAAGAAAGGTCGAATATGTAATTTGGGTAAGTATTGCGGATAAGACAAGTAGCGGTATTATGTAAGAACAAGTTGGTATGTATCTGAAAATAAATGTTTGATATTTGTATTGTGTGTTTTAGGTTTATACCGAGACCCCTCCGTGCCTCGGAGAGCACCGTTGGTCCCGGCTGTCATTCGAGGATCTTTGACAGTCGTTACGGGTAGTCAGAAGCCCGAAAGTCTGACAACCAGGGGGTCTACTCCGAAGTAGTATCGGCCGAATGTTCGGCCGTTTCCTGCTACGAAGTTACTATTTGGTTCGGTCGGTTCCGATCCTACACTCCTACACTCTTTCGAATATTGACTATGGTCTCGACCCAACTGAGCCGATCCGAATTTTTTTCGCATTTTTCAATAATATTCGGTTCGGCGATGTGTCGGTCCGATCCGAACATTCGCACTTTGCACTTCGGAGTAGACCCCCAGTCTTACCAAGGCGTATCGTATTACTTACCCAGTAACTGCTTTGTGGAGGTCAGATAGGCAGTCGCTCCATGTAAAATATTGGTATTCAGGTGCATCCAGTTAGGCTAGAACCTGACCCTAATATAGTTGAGAAAAGGCTAGGCAGATGAGGATGTGTTTTAGGCTTTTATTAGGTACAATGTGTGTGTACCTAACTGATGCAGAGCTAGTTATTTGATTAATATTTGTGTACTTATACTATTCTATTTTTATTAAAAAGCTAAGTTGAGTTGAGTTTTTTTTATTTTTAGATCAAGTACCTATAAATATGAACTTTGAAAATATACAGTAAAGCCTATTCTTGTTTCTGAAATTAAAACTCAGGTTAAACTAAAATTGGATCATTTCCGTAACTAAAATAATTATACTCCTGTGTAACACATTCTCTTCATCTAATCTCCTAATCACATACACTCAGCACTAATCATCCGCGGTTATACCCGTAGTCACGATATACCTCAGTAAACAGATAACCCAATTTCAGCAAAGCGGCTTAACTCGCGGTTAACTTACGCTTACGGCGTCCCACATACGCGTACAAATGCGAACATTTAAATGCATTGAATTTGTGCTGACACGTTAATCTACGGTTCAGTGTAAAGAAGTATTAAAGGATGTAAGTGATAGTGCCATCTACCGTAATTAATTCGTGGGTTTTATGTGAAGAGGGTATTTTATAATATAATATTATTCTTTATTTCGGACTACAAGTACTCACAAACCACAATCCATCCACAGTATTAGTAACAATGACTTAATATGTTAGCTAACTGTAAAAGTTAACTTTAAGGTTAAAGGCTGATTTTTCCATCGCCAGATTACTTTTATTCGAGGAATAAAATTGACTTTTGACAGTATTTGTATGAAATACTGTCTAATAAAGGCTTCAGGATGCTGTTGGAGCTTCCGCGCAACTTATAATCATACCGTCATACCTCATAATGCCATGAAAATCGTCAACATGGGCTAACGCGAACATCTGCAAAGCGCTGCAGAAGCGCGGAAGCCCCATCAATATGGGCACTTATGTAACGTCAGAAGCTAGGTTCACGGTTCCTATTGGTCGTTTTTTATGGAGAAAATTTTAAAATTAATTGGCCGTTACAATGTTTTCAAATTACAGTAGGTATGGGAGGACAGCGTAGGCCTGTCCAGTGTCCTGTACTTAATAAAATAAGAAAAAAAGAAAAAAGAAAAATATTTTATTCTGCACAAACAAAACGCACAATTACAACTAAATAATAAATGATCTACAGATCCAAATCTACAAAACCTACAAAGTCCTCACATTTACAAAATATAAAAGAATCTATTAAAAGGGTAAATAAAATATAAAACGTTATTAAAACCAACTGATATGATTGCCAAGTAAAATATTGTGATATGATTACCATGCAAACATTGTTTTTTATGCAACCATGCATTTGTTTCATTATATTAAACAAGCTAAGTGCAGCAGTATTAAGCAGAGTATTTATCTAATATAAGTAACGTTGCTCCCATAGAATGGATCAACTGTAAAACTAGAATAAAAGCATATGCACAAAAGTAAAATCGCACTTAAATACGAAAGCATTTTATTATTGACATTCAAGTATTCTAGGAATACGTCTATGATATCCACTTCAGTATCCCAGACGTATAAATTCCATTTCGAACATACTCAACGATTAGAAATGGCCTGGATATCTGCCAAAGCCGAACAATGATTGTCTACAGACAGTAGAAGCGATAACGGCTATCTGTATTAGATAGATAGATGGAGAGAATACTCTTTATTGCATACTAAATAAAGGAAAAAAACAAAATGTATGTAACACTTTGTCGATTTATGTGAACAAACAAGGGTTCTGTATCACAAGGCAAAACACGTCGGAAAAAAGACGTCTCTTGTATGGAGACTCCATTTAATTTCATATTTAATTTTATTTTTATTATTTGTTGGCAATAGAAATTTACACTCTGAAAATTTCAAATTTTTACCTATTACGGTTCATGAGATACACCCCGCTGACAGACATACAGACGGACGGTCCTAGGTTCAATTCCCAGGTCGAGAATTCTATCATTTATCTCTGTAGCAGCCTGGCCGGAGGTCAGGATTTGTACCAGGTCGATGACAGTAGGGTCGTCACCTATTTCATGTGACTTAACATTAATATTGAAATGTGGTTCAGATACACTCCTTCCTAACTCATCGGTGATTACATCATCATCATCATCATTTAACCTCCAAGCACCGCCACTTCGACCAGTTCTGTAATTCTTGCGTCCTGGGGATTCCTGCGGCCTACACCAGGTCATTGGGCCACCTTGTGAGAGGCCTTCCAACGCTACTTCTTCCGGAACGCGGTCACCACTCCAGAACCTTTCGGCACCATCGGTCATCTGTTCTGCGAGCAATGTGCCCTGCCTACTGCCATATAGTTTGGCAATTCCTCGGGCTATGTCAGTTACCTTGGTTCTTCTCCGGATCTCTTAATTTTTTATTTAATCGCGTAGGGAAACTCCAAGCATAGCCTTCTCTATTGCCCTTTGGTTGGCTTCCAGGCCTTCGGGTATTACAGGCACGATGTTATTGTTATGTTACGGTATGTAATATTCTGAAATGAAAGTTTTTATGACCTTATTATGACAAAGATTCTCACTTTC
Organism: Apamea crenata; assembly: GCA_949629185.1. Lineage (NCBI taxonomy): Eukaryota > Metazoa > Arthropoda > Insecta > Lepidoptera > Noctuidae > Apamea > Apamea crenata. The sequence goes on from OX451375.1 coordinate 7,060,869, forward strand.
CACGTCATATCGCAGATCGCTCTTAACTGAAAACTTTGAATTGCCTTTTTAATATTTGACTAGAGAAAAGTTTGCTGGCAGTGTAATTGGGAGTTGGCACAGTTTCCTCATTACTCATTCAAAGGTTCAGCTGGGAACTGGCAGGCGAGGACTAACATTTAGATATTATATCGAAGACGCAAGTGAATTTAAATAATAATCAAAACGAATAATAAAAAAAAAATGAGTTTTTTCAGAAGCTCTATCACGAACAGCAGTGCGATTCTGTAAAAATCTCACCGTGAAAATGTAGGTGAAGTGAGCTGTCATTCCACCTGACGCTAGGGATAGCTAGGGATTGACAACTCACTTTAAGCTCACTTCACCTAAGTTTTCACGGTGATATTTTTACAGAATAGCACGGCAGGTGACTTAAACATAACGTTAATTCTAACCATTTTAAAATCGCAAATATACCTATCCAATAGGATAATCAGCCTATAATATTCCCACTGTAGGGACACAGGCCTCCTCTCTTCAAGAGGGAATGGGCTATATGTTATCTACCTATAAATCGTAAGTTGGGACCATTAATTACCTCTCGAACACCACTGGTCTCAAGCTATCCTACAGCATTTTGGTCTAAATTGTTGAAACAAAATTGTCGACAAGTACAATTATATTTCCCATAGGTATGAATTCAGTTTACGAGCCGAAATGGTTTCTTTTTTATTTTATTGAATGATGGAACACGCAGGCGGCACACCTGCACGGGTAGCATAACTGTCACTCTAATTGCGTAACACTAACACACTATCAATCACAATCTGAATAATTTTGAAGGATATTTCTAAATCCATTGCTCGAAAAATTTATATGTTCAAAAAAAAATTATGTGGCTTGTTTATATGTTCGAAAAAATTGTCTGCTCAACAACGTAAATAATGCAATCAATGTTGTTGAACTGTCAAAATCAAAGCCATTGCTACTGATAGTGTGTATGCAGATGGCTACCGTAAAAATGGAAGAAACAAATGACAAAATGAAAGATCGAAGAAAGATTTCTATGGCGCGGTATCAAAAATCAAGAAAAGAAATGTCACTTTGTCTTCGAAGAGTAGAGATAAAAGTGGTCATGCTTCACGTGCTAATGATGTAACTGGTCATCGGTGCCTTGAACCCTACACCATAATAATAAACATAGGCGTCCTATTATGCACGTTGCCATTCCGGAGGCAAAGCTGGAATGTCTCTAATTAAACCATCACCTTTCAAACGGGACCACAGCAACGTTGTACCTGGCTTCTGACGTTTCATAAGTGCCCATGCAGGTTTATGTGAAATTAAATATTTTGACTGCCAGTCAACATTAGAGTGATGCAGTAACTAAACATGGTAGGTCCAGCAGTGCGATTCTGAAGCTATCTCCCCGTGAAAACTTAGGTGAAGTGAGCGTGGAGTGAGCTGTCATTCCAACCAATGCTAGGGATTGACACTATTGACAGCTCACTCTAAGCTCACTTCACCTAACATTTCACAGTGAGATTTTTACAGAATCGATCTGCAGGTATTCTTGTCTATTTTCCCTTCTTACTATCAAAGCGTATCGCAGAATGCGTTCTATAGTACAAACCGGTTGAGCTATAAACTATCATGTTTACGTTCGGTTACTGCCACAATTACCTCAAGTTATGGGTAAGTTAGGGGAGCCACGCTACCGTAACGCTATCGAGAGTTGATACGTTCCGCGATTATATTCTTGTATCAAGAAGTTTGTTGCGGAAGTCCTTTTAAAATAGGTTGTGTTTTATTTAAATATATAAAGGTAGGAAGTGCTTACTGAAAGTCCCTTTATTATACACTGGATAGACTTCTAATACTAAAGAAACTAACAAACTATTAAAATAAAAATATGATATCCTAACCTGACTAAAACTATGAACAAACTAAAATATGGTGTCAAAAAATTCTTCCGCATCGCTGTCGACTGGTAATGTACCCAACCCAGAGAGACTGGGTGCATTGCCACGTTGTATGGCAATATTTAGTCCCCGGCGAAGGTAAAAGCCCTTGGATCACGGGATAACTTGTCTTAATTTTATTATAATAAATGGCCAAAAATCCCTAATTATGGTGAAAAACAAGAATGGGATCTTTATCTCATAACAACATCCTTAAAATACCGTGAACATAAGTTTCAAACCGCATAAACGACTTTATTATTCATTCACAATCGGGTAATTCCGCATGAAACCTGTCTACTGACAATTTGTGTCCCATTGTGTGGGAGGGTAGGTAATTTCCGGTCAAGTAGGTATGTATTACCAGCAATAATATCCGACCGCTTTTGTACCAGATCTAATCTGTTCGCTCCTTTACAATTTATGTAAGTATTTGTTGTGGTACACATTTTTATGTAGGTTAGGGCACTTTATTTTTGAACGATGTATAGTCGCGGAACGAAAAAGTTAAGTTGCTATGTAAAATATGTAGAAATGGAATGTAAATAAAATTGGTTATATTTTTTTTTTGCATTTTGATTCATTAGTTATTCAGTAGTTCATTTCGATTAGTTCCCTAACCAAAGTCAGATAATGTTATAATAGGCTTTGTCCTGCATTATACATGTGTACAGTAACGAGCAAAAGTATGTATACACTCGGCTGTATTCAAAAGCGATTTACTCCTTTATTTTTTAATGAAATTTTATGTTGTTACAAACATAGCATTTTCGAACCCATAGGTTTATCTAATGTTTATTTCAACGTTGCATTCGTTGTTTCACGAAAAAATCGCAATTGAAAGTTACCAAGTATTGACATATTGGTGCTCGTGACTGTACACAAGTTTCTTCCGAGAGTAAAAATCACAATGATTTTGACAGACTTGTGAGTAGCAGCAACCTTATTAGGATGAGAATAAAGATCATTGTGATTTGAACAGTGATGCAAAATCGAAGCTAAAATAACTTTACTGTGAAAGGACTCTACCTGTTATAATACTGACTGCCGATCCACCCCTGCTTCGCACGGGAGCAAGGACAACATAACGAAACGTCCGGGTTTCTGAGCTACGAGTATATCTAAGTTAAAAATTTTATACATAAAATCCTTCCAGAATATATTTCTAAATGATGGTGAAAACCGCATGAATATCCATTGAGTAGTTTAGAAGATCTAAGCAGTCACACAGACAGACACGAAAAGCGACTTTGTTATAAACTATGTGTGTTCTTTCGCGCCAACACGGAGACCATAAGCTAGCCACTACAATATTCACAGAAAAAATATCTTTTATTTTGATCGGAAAAATAACAACGACATGGAAAAATAACTACATATTTCGTTAGGGAATATTAATAAATAACAATATTTAATAAATAACATAATAGTCTCATCGATATGAAATCAACCGAACCAATCGTTTGTGGAACTGTAGCCCCCAAGGTACTCGTCTGTATGTTATTAACACAACGTTGGAATAATAATAAAATTGTACCTATAGTTTGTTACACTCAATGTGTTTTAATTGTGTTGGTTACTTGTTTGTTGTATCATCATCTGCCTAGCCTTGTCCCAACTATGTTGGGGTCGGCTTCCAGTCTAACTGGATGCAGCTGAATACCGAATTTTTACATGGAGCAACTGCCTATCTGTACTCCACAACTGGGTAATATGATGAGACCCTTGGTAAGACTGGTTGTCAGAGTTTCGGGCTTCTGACGACCTATAACGACTGTCAAAGATCTATGAATGACAGTCGGGAACAATGACTTAACGTGCTTTCCGAGGCACAGAGGGGTCCTAAGTATGTAAAGATCGTCACCCATCCACGGACCAACCGCGGCAAGCGTAGCTGAAGCTGATCGATCACACCATGCGGCTGTTATTTCTTAGCCACAAGTGTTTTTGCAAATCTACTTACAGAAATAAAATCGTAGCAAAGCCATTGACAAAAATAGTCCGTATGGTTATTGTGTGCTGGATTTAAACTCTGTTTGAATAAAAAAAATTATCGCTTCCCGGTAAAATATAAAATCGCCCCGGAATATAAATATAAAAAAATATTTACTTTTATTTGTTGATATTTCGAATCGTTCACGGTAAAATAAATTTTATTAATAGTCAGCACAATTTTTTTGCTTTGTTTTCGTGTAGATATTAAAATATGAATAACTATCTGCGCCCCGCGGTTTCATCCGAATAAGTCTCCATCCTGTGGGAATATCGGGATAAAAGTTTCACATTCGCCAAATTCCAGCCGTTTTAGCGTGAAAGCGTAACAAACAAACATACAAAAAATCAATTCTTTTCTCCTTATTAATATATTAGTTACGACAGATATAGAGGACCCATGGCTAAATAATAACAGCCGCACAGATCGATCGATCAGGTTAAGCTACGCTTGCCGCGGTTGGTCTGTGGATGGGTGACCATCTTTACATACGAGACCCCTCCGTGACTCGGAAAGCATGTTAAGCCGCTGGTCCCGGTTGTCATTCGCGGATCTTTGGCTGTCGTTACGGGTAGTCAGAAGCCCGAAAGTCTGACAACCAGTCTGACCAAGGGGTATTATATAATATTACCCAGGAACTGGGTTATGGAGGTCAGTCAGATAAGCAGTCGCTTTATGTAAAATACTGGTATTAAGCTGCATCCGGTTAGCGTGGAAGCCAATCTCAATATATGTAGTTGAGAAAACGCTAGGCACATGACAATAACTTGTCTTAAATTAATTAACTTTATTATTGCACACTTTACATTGTCTATTCTTCTTCTTAGCGTGTCGATAGCAAAAAGTTCAAACATCTTTGGCCCAAAGTTCAGCTGAGCGAACTCCGCTCACTGACGCAGTCATAAGACCATCAAGTCCACGGGTCACTTGTCGCCGAGATCTGTCAGTCTCTATTACAAGCTTGAAACATAAATCAAATCCTATGCAAACTATCGGCTTCACTACAAACGGCATAAATCGAAATTATTCCGGATTCGGAATAACAATGCAATTTCAATTCGGAATTGAAGATATAGCTTGTTTAGTTCCAATTCTCGGAGTCGATTTTAATTAGCCCTTACTATGCCCCGATAGAATTGTAACAAATCATAAATTCAAAATGGTTGCCAAAGAAAAATTGTAACGGATATATGCAGAAATGACGAACGCATTCGGAATAGGTAGATTATTTGAAATTGGAATGGAACTGTTGTGAATTTAAATATTGCAACGGCTTTAAATTTTTATTCGAGTTTCAAACGCACCTGACGAACACATTGGATTTGTAATTTGTTGAATAGTCAGTTAATAAAAGTTTTTTTTACAGATCTGTAACAAAAACTGATACCTATATGTTTAAAAAAAAAAATGATGTTAGTTCCGCTTGTAATAAAATGACAGAAAGAAATGGTATTGGTTACTTTTTTATAACTTCGAAACATAAGCAGCCTGTTAGCGCGAGGAGCAATAAAAGAGTGAACTGTATAAAAAGGTAACGATTTAATTCCGTCATCTACAAATATAAGCTTTCCCGGACAAACAGTTAACAATTTTGGTGGTCATCGGGCCGAGCCGTGTCGCCGTTGCGCCACACCTCGCTAATCAATGATTAGCCACGGTTTAGCTTACTAATTAGTTATCTCTTAATGAATGATTAACTTTTCTTTATTTAGAAACACTAGTTAGCGGGTGTCACGTGTCATCCAATTGTTTTTAACTTGCTTACACCTTGTTGCATACATGTTTGATTATTTCAAACTTCTACCTATGACTGTGACTATTTCTAACATCTGGGTTTGGTCATAAATGTCATAATTATACATATTTTCCGTTTGCATTGATGTCAGCTAACGAATTAGCATTAGCCCGTGGTGCAATCTAAAAATATGGTGTATGAAAGCAGACTTCTTTGCTTATTTATGTTATTTATAATTAACTAGCTGACCCGGCAAACGTTGTTTTGCCATAAAAATTATTTCTAGCTGCCCGGCGTTACTTCGTTCGCGTGGTGTGCTACCCCCTACCCTACTCCTATACTACTTCTACCCTACTTCTACCCTACTCCTACACTACTCCTACCCTATTTCTACCCTACTTCTACTCTACTCCTACACTACTCCTACCCTACTCCTACACTACTCCTACCTTACTCCTACACTTCTCCTAACCTACTCCTACCCTACTCCTACCCTACTCCTACCCTACTCCTACCCTACTCCTACCCTACTCCTACCCTACTCCTACCCTACTCCTATTTTTCCTGAATTTTCTGCGTACACCACACTGTACACAACGTTTATAATAAATAATAATAATTTATTTATTTGTTGTTTGTTTGTTTTTTTATTTGTTGCTTACTTAACATTTTTATTTCTAATAAGTTTTGTATTATGGTTTTAATTTATGTATTTGTTTCTTACGCATGAATACAGATATATATTTTTCTTTATTTTATTTATATGCACACACTATGTTCAGCTAGAATATCGCTTAATTTCAGCGGAAAGTTAGACTTACCCGATTTAAATTTCACAACTTTCACATGGTGGGACGTCATTACGTCATTCGAGAGGTAGGTAGATGCTGGAATTTAGCGCTGTTGACGATAGGTTCATCCGAAGTCGCAGCATTTTTGCTGACCAACGACCTATTCTTCCACAGATGCGACGCACGGCTTAATTGTTGTTTGTTTTGTTACAAAAGTAGTTAAACTAGTTATTTCGCCACTCTGCAATTGGCATTTTAGTTTTTCTTATGATTGTTATTTTGTTATTGTTTCGTGGCCGTCTGCTAATGTCATGTTGTCAATGTCAATGTGAGTTGTCATTGGTCCCTGGCCTTGACATCAAGCAATAGACAAGAGTGTCAACATTTGTATGCTGGAGTACGAGACTTTTGACTATGTTTTCATAAGTCTTTTTCTTATTTTTTTTAATATTATTATTTTTTATTTGTAATTGTGCGTTTTGTTTGTGCAGAATAAAATATTTTTCTTTCTTCTTTCTTTCTAATTACATAGGCTTCATGCGTGTCCAACATTTTGAAAAAAAAAAAACAAAATGGCGCCACAGTTGGTATGCCATTCTTCATATAAAAATATTCAATCAGTTTATAAATAAGACTATTCATTTATACTTTTCTTAGACACACACACTCATTTCAGGCGTAACAATCTGGTTTCCGGCCACGGGTGGGTTTCTCATAAATGTCAAAAGGCGAGGAAGGGATTACACACGATTATGGGAACAATCTCCCTGTCAACTAATCATATTATGTGTTGAGGTCTACATTGTGTGTAGACGGGAAGATTTTGGTAGGGCCACTAATCCATTTCGTAAACATCTACCGTCCTTTGATTGCTACAATAAAGTTATTGCTCGATGCGATTTAGTTGGTATACCATAAGTTGAAGCTGGTATTCAGGTGCATTCGGTTAGACGCGAAGCCGACTCCAACATAGCTGGGAAAAGGCTAGGCAGATGATGATACCATAAGTTGAAGGAACAATAAAAGTTGCAATGCAAGTCGGTTGTTGCTTCAATTTTATTGTTTGCCACATGCAAGGAACTTAAGCGATGGTGGGGCTAAATGAGAATAAATTAATCACGGTAATTGAGTCAACAGCCTATCTTAGTCCACTGCTGGACTTTCAGGCTGCGCTACAACATCCTGTCCTCCAAATTCCGCATCCAGTCCATCCCAGCCCCCTTTTAAAGGTCGTCGGTCCATACTTTCTAAAGATTACTTCGACATTCGAATGGTGTCGAAGTTTGAATCTGCAATGATCCACTTTTAAAAACAAATGAATGCGCTTTCGAATAGTGACCGGTAACTTGAATGAGGTTCTATGTGAACTTTAACGAGTAATTCTAGAATGCATCCCATCTTTACATACCAAGACCCCTCCGCCTTTTCCTCACACAAATTAACTATACATCAATCAATTAACTGCTACCAAAAAATAAGCATGGTGCACTCTTAACCACAGAAATTTCTAAAGATTACTTCGACATTCGAATGGTGTCGAAGTTTGAATCTGCAACGATCCACTTTTAAAAACAAATGAATGCGCTTTCGAATAGTGACCGGTCACTTAAATGAGGTTCTATGTGAACTTTAACGAGTAATTCTAGAATGCATCCCATCTTTACATACCAAGACCCCTCCGCCTTTTCCTCACACAAATTAACTATACATCAATCAATTAACTGCTACCAAAAATAAGCATGGTGCACTCTTAACCACAGAAATTTCTAAAGATTACTTCGACATTCGAATGGTGTCGAAGTTTGAATCTGCAACGATCCACTTTTAAAAACAAATGAATGCGCTTTCGAATAGTGACCGGTCACTTAAATGAGGTTCTATGTGAACTTTAACGAGTAATTCTAGAATGCATCCCATCTTTACATACCAAGACCCCTCCGCCTTTTCCTCACACAAATTAACTATACATCAATCAATTAACTGCTACCAAAAAATAAGCATGGTGCACTCTTAACCACAGAAATTTCTAAAGATTACTTCGACATTCGAATGGTGTCGAAGTTTGAATCTGCAATGATCCACTTTTAAAAACAAATGAATGCGCTTTCGAATAGTGACCGGTCACTTGAATGAGGTTCTATGTGAACTTTAACGAGTAATTCTAGAATGCATCCCATCTTTACATACCAACAAGACCCCTCCGCCTTTTCCTCACACAAATTAACTATACATCAATCAATTAACTGCTACCAAAAAATTAGCCTGGTGCACGCTTAACCACAGGAATTTCTAATTGGAAAATAAACACAGATTACCGTTTATTCCTTAACAACAACAGAACGTTTCAAACAATATGTATCCCATGATAATTAAATCTTGTACAATAGCTGCTAACATACAATTAAAACCCTTTTAGGGATAATAATACAGCGCATATCTTCGGCTTCAGCAAGGGTTGTTTATACTGTGTAAAGGGCACATCTGGTATATTATACAATATATACCTATTAGGTACCAATGCGGTATGCGCTATAAGAGGGGCTCGTGGCTCAATAATAACAGTCGCACGAGTGGATCGAAGGTTAACCCGATCAGGATGGATTCGGCTTCCAGTCTAACCGGATGCAGCCGAATACTTGCGACTGCTTACCGGGTAATACGATACCCCTTGGTAAGACTGGTTCTCGGACTTTCGGGCTTCTGACCACCTGCAACGACTGTCAAAGATCCGCGAATGACCGCCAGGACCAACGGCTTAACGTGCTTTCCGAGGCAGGTAGGAGGTAGGTAAGAACCTGTGGCTATTATAAATATAAATCAACATATCTGAAGGCCTGGTTCCATAATGTACGAATAAAAGCATGAAACAATAGAATATGGAGCTGACATCAATAAAAAGGAAACCACTATCCATTCAACTTTATATGTATTTCCAATATATACCTTCAAAAAGCCAGAACCACGAGGGACACATACCTACCAACTCAAAAAAATATTTTTACATAATATTCTTCAAATCGGTTCAGGAGTATAGGTTGTGGCGAAGGATACATACATACATACAAAAATAATCTATTTGGGTTTGCCGGAATAATCCGATTACAGGATTGTACCCAACGTCTTTATCTGTTAGACAATTTATCCGGAATAGCGGTCAGTTTGTCGAATTTTCTTTGATCTTTTTCTATGCAGGAAAATGGAGATAGTACGCAAGAAAATTGTTTGATAAAAATATCTGAGGTCACGATTAAATCATTATTAATTATACGATAAAATATTTACTTGTGTTTGGCATCTTAAATTATAATTATAATACATCGCAGTTATTACCATATTTATAACAGGTGTATATAGAATCGTGTACCGAATCCGTGGTTCAAGTTATCGTTATTATGTCCTTTACACCGTGTATAGTTTGGGAAAGAGAAATCTGTAAAGGCAATCCTCTAAACCATGGATGGGCAACCTTTGGAAAGTTTCGGGCCAAACCACTAATGATCACTAATGAAGTGAAGGAGCCATAGGTACATAAGAGGTAGATATAGCCGAGTGAGTGGCGATAAAATTGTGATTTACCACATTTTGTTATATTTACATACATTGCTTGTGGACACCGTAATCTTATATAAAAAAGTGCGCAAAACAAGCAGTGGACAACATCTATCATGAAAGTATCATCTATCATCATCGATTAGTATATCATCTATTTTTTTGCGTTAGATTTGAATCTACCTCGAAGAATGCTAGTCTTTGTTTTTTACTGGCGTGAACTGAGAATTAATATCCTTTTTACAAGCGTGATTTGAATATATTTTGGGGGTCGGATGAAAAGCCGGATCGGGCCGGGCGTTGCCCATATATGCTCTAAACCGTAAAACTGTATACAGTTGTGAAGGAAAATGAACTTAGCAAAACGCTTGGCAAATTGATTTGTGATCGTCGTGCATTATGTTGCCATCGTAGAAGATTGGCAGCTACTTACCATCATCGTCTTGATACTTGACGTTTTCAATCAGTTGGTTGAACGAGGTTTACTGATGCATGCGTCAATTATGATTTCGCATTGAGTTTATATTGTGAGTCTTGCTAGCTCCTAGACCGATCATGTTCAGCAATGTCCGAGCACCAAGGCATAAATGATTTTATTTCTGTAAGTAGATGTGCACAAACACTTTTACACGTCAATCATATTTAAAAAAAACTAGATGAGGTCGGCGTTTCCTATCTGACTACTCTGAGAAGAAAGGCCGAAACAAACGGCCGATATGACAATCGGCACAATGACAGTCGAGCTCACATTCCATTCTAATTAAATGATTATTCGATTTTTTTTTGGAGTTTAATTGCGTACCATAAACTGCGTCTGTAAAAATATTCAGTAGATTGATGAAAATATGATATCAAAATAATGGTTGCTTAAAGATCTGCGTCTCCACCTACATAATATATGTACGGTCACCAAAGGATAATTATACAATAAGTAACCAGGGCCGTCGGATATAGTTGAAGTTTGGCAAGAAACCGATGGATGTTTTCGAATGAAATTTAATTTCATTAATAGAAAACAAATAGTTTATTTATCAAATTAAATTTCATTAAATAATATCCAACGGTTTCTTACTAAACTTCAACTATATCCGATGCACACACCACACGACACCACACCTCATCACAAAACACATGCACATAAAACTTCACACTTGTATAATTTGACATATGTTTGTACCATACATATAGTCCTAAGCAGTATATTGGATTTTTTGTACTCCTTATCTGGGAACCTGGGCTGTCGAACCTTAATACAGGTTACGATGTAACCTAGCTAGGACATCAGATTCAATTCGTTTATGACGAATCGTGTTTATGTTTATTCGTTTCAACTCTTTATGATTTTTCCATAAATTGAAAAATTATATTACTATTAATATAATTTTACAATTTATGGAAAAAAGTGTGGTGGACACTTTTTTTGAAAAAATAAATAATTATTATCTCAGGGTTGGAAAAAAATAATTTAGTAAAAGTATGCTTATAAAACTGGTGAGCTATCTCAGAGGTACACAATAAGTTAAATTAAGTCATATCACTTTGAAGCTTAATCCAGTGCGGCTAAATGATATTCTTACTTGCATATTCTAAATATTGCCAAGCGAGGCTGTATGTTAATTTAGCGTCTGCTTTTAGAAGTAAATTTAAAAATATGTGGCTTATAATATAAACATTTTATGAAGACTAGCTCAACGAGAATTTCAGCTTTAGGAGCTTAGAACTTTTTAATAAAAACCGGCTTTTCAGGGGTTCTGCCTGTTATGATATCCAAGAGAACGAATGAGGTTGTGCTTTTGTGGAAAGAACATGGTACAACTACAGTACCATTTTAGAAATAAGTGAAAATCGACGTCGATACTTGTAGGTTTGGGAAAAGTATGCTATAGAACGCAGAGGACATGACGCGCCAACTGTGACAATGGATTCAGTACATGATTCTGAAACCGCAGCGTTGAACATTTTCGTGGGGTATAAAAAAAATGCTTTTCCATACATTTTGACCGCGTAGGTATTGCAATTTTCTATATAACAGCAATTTTTTTTATATTCGACGAAAATGTCCTACACTAGGCGTCTAGAATCATGTTCTGAATTCATGATTACAGTTTTCGCGTCAATGTCCCTCCCACCTGTTTGACAGAATAGCATAAGCATAGCATAATCCGTTTAGTCTACTCTCGGCCCCTCGACCGATAAATAATGTTTCCACTGGACCCCTAACTATAGTTTATTCTCGACCCTTGGGGGTCGAGAGTGAATTTTATTTTCCAAGTTTTAGTGTATTCTCGACCCTTGGGGGGTCGAGAGTGGATTTTATTTTCCAAGTTTTAGTTTCCTCTCGACTCCCAAAGTACAGTTATGATGATAAAAAAACATCACATCTTTTAATATATTTTTATTTTACAGTTTATAACGTTCCCACTGCTGGAACACAGACCTCCTCTCTGTGAGAGAGACTGGGCCATAATCTACGTCGCAGGCCCAGTGCGGGTTGGCGGATGTCACTGTCTTCTAAATAAAAATGTATAGATGCGAAAAAGATTGTGTCAAAATCAAAATCAAAAGTCATTTATTCAAATTAGGCTGAGAATCAGCACTTTTTGAACGTCAAAATTACAAAAGACAGTCCCCCAAAAACGCCCGCCCTTCACCTATGTTGTGTTGGTTTATAGGCTGGAGGTGAAATTTAAGGCATAGTTATCTTTTCGACCTTGGCTCTATAATGTGCTGGTTTTTGATTAGTACTTTATGCCATCATCATCTGCCTAGCCTTTTCCCAACTATGTTGGGGTCGGCTTCCAGTCTAACCGGATGCAACTGAATACTAGTATTTTACATGGAGTGACTGCATACCTGACTTCCACAATCCAGTTACTGGGTAATAATATGATACCCCACGACTGTCAAAGATCCGCGAATGACAGCCGGGACCAATGGCATAACGTGCTTTCCAAGGCACGGCGGGGTCCTCAGTATGTAAAGATGGTCACCCATTAACAGACCAACTGCGGCACGCGTAGCTTAACCTGATTGATCGACCTGTGCGGCTGGTATTATCGAGCCATGGTTATGTGTAGGTACTCAAAATTTTGATCAGACCAGCTCTTGACTTATTTTCACAGAAAACAAACAAAAGCAAGAAGTAACAATACTGCAAGTATTTTCTTTCGCTTTTCACTTAGCTTACCCCATTCAAGCAACATTTAATTATGTACAAAGTTACCGCGTTCGCTGAAAGTCATTAAAATGTATTGTAACTCTATTACTCTAGTCCGTAAACAATAATGTCAGTAACAGAGGTCCTGCCCCGAACGCGCGAAATAAACTCGAACGATTTTAAAATTGAAAATTCTCATAAATCAGCCTATAATGTTTCCACTGCTGGGTGAGAGGCCTCCTCTCTTCGAGAAGGAGTGGGCTGTAATCTTCCACCGCGTGCCTAGGTTTGGTTTACTTTGTGTAAATAATTTCATTAATAATCCAGGTGGATGAGAAGGAACCTACAACTCGTAAGTTTTTTTTTTATTGTTTTTTATGCGACTAAGGGCTGATTTTTCCAGGGCTAGATAACTTTTATTTGCGGAATAAAATTGACGTTTGACAGTTTTTGTGTGAAAGAACTGTCAAACGTCAATTTTATTTCTCGTATAAAAGTTATCTGGCGATGGAAAAGTCGGCCCTAATTGAAATAAATGATTTGACTTTGTCACAAATTCGTAAAAATTCAAAACAAAATACTCTAGGATAGTTCTATTTTCGATTCAAAAATCTTTCGAATTTACCGTTTGCTCGCCGCGCGTTCGTGCTAGGCAGGTGTAACATAGAAACGTAAACGTAACGTTGAATCGACTCGTCGCGTCGACGGCGACAGTCATACGTAAATATTGATTGTAAACACTGAGCAGACGGTGTTATCCGCCTATGGATGTGTTGTTATCTACGTATCTACTGTTTATTTGAAGGAAATATACGGGACTTTAGGATGGACGATCACGCAAAACATGATAACGTTGCGAAGGGTCAAAAAGACTTCTTCAACTGTTTAAATACAGCATTTGTAATTATTTAAGTTTGCCGCCAGACTGATATTAGACACCCGTTCATCAAGTGTCCAAGTTTTTGTGGTAAGGCCATTAAAATCTAATGATGTAAACTTTTACAGGTATGAACGTACCTCTTATATATACAGGCACTTAAAATTATATAAAGAAAATTGACAATCCTGTTATGCGTCAGGTTGCGAAGCGGTCCAGCATCACATCGTAAATATCGGAAAAAAATAAAAGATTACCATTTTTTTTTTATTATACATACAAACTACTCACACATATGTAATCACATACATTGGTCTGCCAAGCTCTAAAAATCATAAGTATCTAATCACAAATGCAACATTTAATCATAATAATTCAGTATAAGTACCTACTCATTTGTATAGCATGTACCCGAAACTCATCTGACCTTTTTAGTTCAAATAAATAAAAACGTTTACAAAAGGTGTACAATTAGCCAAGATTGGCAAATTTCCCATACAATTATAGTGCCTTAAAGTAAACTACAACTAAAATATTTTATTATAATAAATATTTATTTATTAAATATTTTATTATTAAATATTTTATTATTATAGAATATACCTAATGGATTTTTTTTTTGTTTTGCTAACCAGCTTTGTCGCACTGCTGGGGAAAGGTCTCCCCCATACCTATATAATTTTCCTTATTTTGTGTCTTCTACGGCCATTCCGTCAGAAACGAGTCCAAATCCTAGTCGAATTATGATATTATGTATAAAGGGCACAAAAACCATTCAAAACGCCCTGGGCCCCCTGAATAGCCCCTGCCTGCTTGGGCGCCCTGTATGTTTCCACAATACTAAGCACGGTGAGTACGGTGACACGATAGTTCGGTTTGAGGTAAGAAATAACATTTTCTAGTCGTTGGCTCGATATATTGGAGGCGACGGTTGTACCGTAGAGAAAATATTGCTCCATCGTATGTAGCTCTGTTACTGTATGTAGCTCTGTGTACGAGTGCTTTTAAATGGATATTTTATTGAAGAATGAAGGAGGGATACTGTTTTTATACGTGTTGTGTTGGATAATAGGTAATTCTTTGGAATAATTGGAACGCTTTGTGCGTTTCCACAAGTACAGTCTTAATTTGAGTTAGATAGTTTTGTAGAAAAGCTATTCTAACGTCTTCTACAATAAACGAATGATATGATATTCATTTCATGATTTTATATCATCATCATCTGCCTAGCCTTGTCCCAACAATGTTGGGGTCGGCTTCCAGTCTAACCGGATGCAGCTGAATACCAGTATTTTAGATGAAGCGACTGTCTATCTGACCTTCACAACTCAGTTACTGGGTAATACGATCATGATTTTGTATATTTTGATTTATTTATTAATTTTGAATTATTTATAATTTATTAATTTATTTTGGCTTATTTGTAAATTATGATATTGACTCATTAAAAAGAAGTACTAAATATAATTTCCGATTCATTCTGTAAAATCTCACCGTGAAAACTAAGATGAAGTAAGCTTGCAGTGAGCTGTGCATAGTGCCAATCCCTAGCATTAGGCGGAGTGACAGCTCGTTACCTAAGCTTTTACGGTGAGATTTTACAGAATATACCTGTTGTAATAGGTTAGTATAAGTTACGAAATCGTTCATTATTTTGGACTTGGTTTCATTAAACTCGTTACCTACTTCCCTATTCAAGTAATTTGTAACATTTTTGACGTCGCCATTTGCATCATACAGGATGGCAGAAACATCGACGCGTAACCTACGCGAACCAGTCACAATGGTTTCAGTACATTTTTCTGAAGCCCCCTGTGTTAACATTTTTTCGTTGGTTATCAAAATAAAAAGTTGCCGTTCCATACATTTTGATGGCATAGTGTGTCTAGAATACTGTGCTGAAGTCATAGTAACAGTTTTCACGTCGAGGTCCCTGCCACCCTCTATAATATGACAAGGTTCTAAATGGTAAAGGTTTTCCTAAGTCAACCGAACAGTATTCAAATATAAATACGTCAGCCCATCTCTCTGAAGCGTCGTAGAATGCCACTAAGGGATTAAGTCAGGTAGACAGACAATAATATCCGCCTGACTGACGTTCCTAATCCCTTAAGTATGGCCACAGAACACGAAATCACCGCGCCGCGCCGGTAGCGTCTACGGACGACAGTACTAATAAAAGTTATGGCGCTTAAACTGCGTTGAGTACACGAGTAAGTACAGGGGTTCTACTCCCTAAGCACGAAATCCTTAGTTTTGGCCAAAGTTAGATAGACCAAAGAAGATAGAAGATTAGTTCAGGGCCCGAACTAATAATTAATGACAACACAATTTGGCAGTGGGAGTCAAGTTTCCTTACTCCCTATATGTTTTTCATCATCATCATTTCAGCCAAAAGACCTCCACTGTTGGGACGGCCCCACCAAGCACCTCCACTTCGACTGGTTCTGTGCTTCTCGTATCCAACGGGTTCCTGCGGCCTTCACAAGGTCGTCAGTCCACCTCATGGGAAGCCTTCCAACGCTACGTCTTCCGGTGCGCGGTCGCCAATCCAGAACCTTTCGACCCCATTGGCCATCTGTTCTGCTGTATGGTTCTCAAGTGGCGGAGTACTTTTTGATATGAAATCTCCTGACAATATCCCTAAATACGAAAACTTGACGGTAAATGTTCGTTAAAAATAACGTGGCTCCTAACAAAACACCAAAAACAAACTTCTATTGAATACATAAAATTATGTTGAACACATTCTTATAACTCATAAAGTTATCCTTCCATTCAATATAACCCAAAACTGTCTCCAATGATTTTTTTTATATTACTAACGTCCCAACTTCCAATACATTTGTTCCCAAATGAACAGTAGAACATTTTTTCCCTTCTCAAGGGTACAAGGAAAATTGACGCGTTTTTCGCCCATTCGGGACACTAATAGAAAATTGGGGTAGACCCAACAGTAGGCGGACGAAACGCGGGTTTTTATGGACAATTTCGTCACAAAAACTTGTAAGCGTCGTATAATGAACGCGTTTACCTTATTTTGTATGACCATGGGTCTTGGTTAAGAAATATTGATTCCTGAATGGGTCATTTTGGTTCGCTTGTAATTTTGTTCTGTTATTGTTTTGGTTTATTATTTATTGAAAAGAAATATCTTGGCCATCACTTTTGTTAACACTACGATAATCAACCTCACTGCCTCGATATAGAGGCGCTATCAATGTCCAATTGTTCCCACTGATGTGCGGCTTATTGTACACGCAATTGTTTTTTGTTACTCAAAACGGTGAAAGGAAAACATCGTGGGGAAACCGACATGTCTTAGAACCAAACATTCGAAGATATGTGACATCTACCAATCTGCACTGGGCTCGCATGGTAGATTACAGCCCCACTCCCTCTTGAGGGAGGAGGCCTGTGACCCAGCAGTGGGAGCATTATAGGCTGATTATGCTAATCGTTTTTTTTTTTTTTACTTTTTAACGTCACTGTGAAAGGTCCGGAAATCTTCAGAAAAATATAACTCCATGTTAGCGTTCACTAATTTAATTAAATTGAAACGCAAAAATACTAGTTTCCAGGCCAGTAACTATTTGATTCGATTATTTTTGTACTGACCACACTTTAGTTTGACAGAACTTGGTCGTTGGATGCTTCTGATTGGCTAATCAATCTGAAGCATCCAACGACCTAAATCGTTAACTAATCACAGAACTCGATTTTACCGCGGAAATGATCGAAAACCGGGGAGGCCGGAAGAGGTCGGTCGAACATGGTGACTCGAGCTGTTGGTTGTGAAAAAGAATAAAGTTGTGTTTCCTGTTACCTGGATTTTCTTCAGTACTTCCCCTAGGCATCCTGAAAGTCTAAATTTAGTCTAGTCTTTTTTTTTTTGGATGAGAAATCGTCACGGAAGGGAGTGTCAGACTCTTACTGACTAAAACCCACCCATGTTCCTTCCTTAGCCCTTTCTGTTCCAGGGCAGCGGTAACCCTTTCGGACGATCCCGCTACCCTAGTCTATAGTCTCAGTCACAGAGCACTTAATAATACCGGTCTCAGTTCTATTTTATATTTATATGTACCTACGTAGTTACCAGCTAGAATATCAGAAAATATAATTTCTCAGAATAATATATTTTTCTAAACCGGAATATTTCACAGCGTGACGTAATCAGGACAGGCCATTTACTTTATGTTTGAAATAGGAATAAAAATGACATGTGACATGCAGGCCGCTTGCGACCCTTTGTGGGGTTATAGCCCGAGGTTGTTACCGGCCATGTATAAAATGTTCTGTATAGAAAAGGCACAAAGATGAGTTCATTTTTTATTTTTATTTTATTTGGAGGAATCGAATGCCTTATTGTTTTATTCTTTTGTTTTTTTTTTGTTGTACTTTTTACCTAAACAAATTAAATTGTTCAAAAAAATAATAAATATGATTTACAAATCATTTTTAATTACACTCAAAATGTTTTGGGAACAGTTTCAGAATGCGTACGGCTAAGCATTGGGATTCCCTGCCGGAGGGAGTCTGTGTTTCCTGAAAGCTCTCTGAAGAGAAGTCTGTAACCTAGAAGATTTTAAGACGAGAGTGAAGGAGGAGAGAGAGGCTACTTTAAGCGTGCTCTAACGTTAACCATACCAACGCTTACCCCCAAGTGAGATATTGGTCAAACATGAGCATATTAATATAAAAAAAAAACTAATTTTAAATATCTAACGATACGTTAGCCTTTACCAGAAGTATTCATCGTATTAGTGATTCAGCAGTTTCAATACCAATTACCAGGATCACCAATCACGAGGATTGTGCTGGAATATAGCAGTTCGTCGTGGACGTGCTATGACAGCGGCTTTCTTACATCATTATTTCGTCATCGGAAGACAGCCACCACGCAACTATCGATGCATCGCGACGCTCTGCTTGAGTGACTGTCACCAGCCAGTGTCACTCATCGAACCTCTTTGGTGGTTTCACAAACTTCGTGACAAAACTAGAGGGCGCCAGTTACTTAATACGTTGCAGTTTTTTTTTGGTACTTTTTTAAATAATTTTGAATAATTTCTAACATACAAATTAAATTCATCAGTGTTAACGTAAGTCCTTTCATTGTACAGTTCATAAAGCCGCGTTCTACTTTTATGAATACCAATAGTACTGTAGCCCAGTCACTGAAAGATGCGTTACCTACTATTAACCGAGATAGTCTTGTGAATAAAGGTTGAATTAAATTGTTTACAGTATATATTTAAAAAATTATCATAAAGATGATTAGGATCCGCATGAATTGACAAAACTGTTAATTTATCAGTGAGTTTACTTTTGAAAGCCTCCAAGCGATGCAGTTTTTGGGTTAACATATCTTTTTTAACAACTATTTTGTTTTGATTTCGAATAGTAATCCTTTGCCCGCAATGATCAGAATCTAGTAAATTTATAATTTATTTGTGGCTTGGTATAATATCTGTATAAATATTATCTAGGCATGTGGCACTATATAGTAGGGGTTATTCTAGTGGGCTCCAAAAATAGGTTTATTGTAGGACTGAAACAGACTTATAAAAAAAAAAGTCTGCGAAAAATTCACTACGCTATTCCCAACCACCGCCACCAGTGGTTGAGAATAGCGTAGTGAATTTTTCGCAGACAACATTTTAGATGTTTGTTTTTTCGTATTCTACGTGAATGAACAAAGCCAATACACGGCTTCGGGCTTACAACAATAAGCTGCGCGAATCCTATCTGTATGTAAACTAAATGGAAATGGCTTGTAATATCCCCATTTACCGCTGAGCCGACAACCCGTTAATGCCTAATGCACCGTTATCTGCTAATCCCATACGTTTTGTTGTATACCTAGCAAATATTACCTATGCTGCAATACATACTGAATTGATTGCTGGCTGAACTTTGTAGTAATGCACGGATGAATGATTTTATGCTCAATGCTTATTCGACGGTTAAAGTACATTATCATCATCTGCCCAGCCTTGTCCCAACTATGTTGGGGTCACCTTCCAGTCTAATCGGACACACCTGAATACCAGTATTTTACATGGAGCGACTGTCTATCTGACCTCCACAACCCAGTCAATGGGTAATACGTTACCCCTTGGTAAGACTGGTTGTTAGACTTTCGGCCTTCTGAAAGATCCACGAATGCCAGCCGGGACCAACGCCAACGGCCTAACGTGCTTTCTGAGGCTCGGAGGGGTGTTGGTATGTAAAGATGGTCACCCATTCACGGACCAACCGCGGCAAGCGTAGCTTAACCTGATCGATCGACCCTTGCGGTTGTTATTACTTAGCCACGAGTCCCTACTCATCTATCTTCTATACAAATAAATAAAATTGAAGTATCTGTTTGTAATGTCCAAACAACAGCTTTTTACTGAATGCATATGAAAGTATATGCGGTACTTATGACAAAAAAAAAGTAAAAAAAAAGTCTGTCCGTTTGTTCTGGCTAATCTCCGAAACGGCTGGACCGATTGTGACGGGACTCTCACTGGCAGATAGCGGATGTTATAAGGAGTAACCAAGCTAAGGCTTTTATTTTAGAAAAAAAAAATAAGATTCCGCTCGACAATTACAACCCGTGAAACCCAATTTGCTTTCCGACATGCAAGCAGTCGATCTGTAATTTCAAATATTTATCAGTTTTATCAAACGATCTCACACAAGAACAACAATTTCACTGCAGTTGATAGAAAACAAAGGACACAACAAAACCAATAAATTCACAATAAGCGAAAACATTGGCCATGTGTGCCTGTGGTCAGACGGTTTTCTGGGCCATTTGGCGGGCAGGCCAATGACGTCAGTGTCCGGATTAGCCGCGGTCGGCTGTCCACCGCATTACGTTGTATAGGATAAACGAAACGATTTGTAAGCTTTTAATGTAGCTTCGATGATGTCATAGTGATTTGTTCTAGGTTAAGGGCGGATCTATTAAGTTGAGAGCTTTTTAAAGTAGGATAAGTACCAAAAACGTTAAGTACCAAACGGGATTTTGATTTCAAAATGGTCAGATATAGGATCTGACCATTTTGAAATCAAAATCCCGTACACATGATGACCACAGCTGCATCCGTAAGTAAAACAAAAGAGGATCCTTTTTATGTCGACTAACAATATGCGCTTCAAGCCAATGATATATATAATACGCCATTGCTTCAAGCAGGAATAGTCCTTACGGTGGTCAGATATAGATTTTGTACCTTTAAATTAATTTTTCAATATTGGAAACTAACATACATACAGTGCCATCTGGTGTAAATTATCCAAAGCACTATGATGAGCGGCATCATAAACTAGAAGACAGCAACTACGAAAGATTTCTGTAGACAAGTGACGCCATCTACAATCTTCGTGTGCAACAATCTGCGCAAGCGCCACCCCGCGAGTACTCTGCACCACCACTACAGATGACTACGCGTAGAGATTGTGCACACATGTACAGCCAATCCGCCTTTAAAAGAAGAGCTGTCTTCAAATAAATCGTCCGACTGTGACCTCTGTGTTTGTTTCGGCCTTTCTTCTCAGAGATAGTCCTAGGAAACGCCGTGCTCATCAAAGCATTAATAATAAAAATTCGATCCAGCCTGTCCCATCTTGCTGCCCAGGGACGCCCTAAGCCAAGGTTCGATCCCCACAGGGGGTACCCTTAGCGTGCAGTCGCTTAGTTTTTAATTAGTTTTAAGCCCTGGCTGGAGGCTTTAAGTTTACTTAAGGCAACCACAGGATAGTCCGGTTAAGTACTCACGACCTCTCTAGGACAACTACGAGATGACAATAATAAAAAAAAAAGAATAAATCGTCAGTCACTAGCTGGAGGTTTCTGAGCTCGGTAGCCACGCAGCCAAATCTGATCCTTAGTACGACTAGTTCCCTGCTTCTTCAGGAAACTAGCCAGCTAGGGGAGGTCTGAAGGGCCACGCAGTCCCTTTCATCCCTCCACTTAGGGTTACCTCATGATATATATAAATTGTAACGTAAAATAAGATAAGTTACCAATAAAATATCATCAAGTTCAACGGGGCTTTAATTTCACAACAAGCAACCCTACAACACTAATTAAATTGAGTAGGTACCAACAACTATTGACTGATGAAATTGTATAACATTACATAGTTGATGATAGCTTTACTCGTACATGAAATATCAACGGCAGACAAATACACAACTACCTACAAAGTTTATTCTAACTTTGCACTCATTCTCAAATACCACATCGGGTATTTGAGAATGAGTGCACAGTTAGAATAAATATGTTACTATGGTGCACGTTGCCCAGCCGCATGGGTCGATCGATCAGGTTAAGCCATGCTTGCCGCGGTTGCTCCGTGGATGGGTGACAATCTTTACATACCGAGACCCCTTCCGTGCCTCGGAAAGCACGTTAAGCTGTTGGTCCCAGCTGTCATTCGTGGATGACAGTCGTTACGGGTAGTCAGAAGCCCGAAAGTCTTACAACCAGTCTTATCAAGGGTTATCTTATTACCCAGTAACTGGGTTGTGGAGGTCAGATAGACAGTCGCTCCATGTAAAATACTGGTATTCAGCTGCATCCGGTTAGACTGGAAGCCGACCCCAACATAGTTGGGAAAAGGCTAGGCAGATGATGATGATATAAAATCATGAAATTAATATCATATTATTCGTATAACGTAGAAGACGTTATAATAGTTTAGAACTACAATACAATTTTCTACAAATTTCTACTATCTAACTCAAATTAAGACTGTACTTGTGGAAACGCACAAAGCTATAATTATACCAAAGAATTACCTATTATCCAACACAACACGTACAAAAACAGTATCTCTCCTTCAGAAGCCGACCATCACGTAATTAGGCAAGGGTTCAGCAGATGGTGATGGTGCTCTTTGCCATTTCGTCTAACAAAGTCTTTAAAAAAAGTGTTTAGGTTTAAAGATATTTATTTCTCATAAGAACTTCAATAACAGTTCACTTATAATGAGATACAAAGTGCGTTCCTCGTTCCTCTGGGGCGTTGGCGACGTTACAGGGTACATACATGTTTCTTAAGTTTTGCCTTAACATCATAATTAATAACTAAAATAAAACGCTTATCAGACCTTAATTTGGCAAAGTACATCATACTGCACACCAATATTTGCACTTACTTCTTTTAATATTGGATAATGTCCAGCATACTTGACAGGCATTTTCAGGAAATCTAGACACAGGAGTTATTTTTTAAATTATTTTTCCGGGTTAAATTGAACCCCAAACATACCAAAAAAATATATCAAATCTAGGTTTTCAGAGAAAAAAAAAAATGCCTAGCCAAGTTAAGGGATGTTTATACAGGACGGGGCCCCATAGGGCCGAAGCCTGCCGGGGCGGCGGGATTTTCCGAAAGGTTAACCGCTGCCCTGGAACAGAAAGGGCTAAGGAAGGAACACGGGTGGGTTTTAGTCAGTAAAAGTCTGACACTCCCTTCTGCTCCACCCAGAGCGGGAGGGGTCATTTGATGATTTCCCATCCAAAAAAAAAAAAAAAAGGGATGTTTATACTATCACACTTCTTTAAATCCTCCGGTAAATCATTAAATCGTTTAAATCGGTGAAGCTATGTTCGGCGCAAACTTTACGATTATAACGTAATTTTCACACTACCTCCGACGACCGAGGAAACGTGTATCAATAACAGACCGCCGAACAATATGTTTGAACAAGAACCGCATTTTGTGGGGAAATGGGGAAGGTAAGCGTCGGTGTGCAAACAGCGTTAATAGGGTGTATATTTGTACAACTTTTGTTTTATTTCCCTTTAATAATAATTTTTATTTTAAAATTTAAAAGTATGTAGTCCACCGTCGGTAATAGTGAAGGTGCTTACAACCCGCAAGAGTTGAGACTTCGCTCGGATGACATAAGTGCGTGGTACTGAGGCGTCGATGGCGAGAGCGGTAAAAGCACGGGGGTCAGGAGGATATCTATTTTAGATTGTTGCCACCGACTTCTGAAATTAAAGTTATTTTTTTTGGAAATCGGTTGTTTTCTTTTGAAAAAAGTTTTTTATTTTTCACTTATTAGTTATGGTACCTACTCCACACCAATTCGTATATCATTAAACTAACATCATCAAGATACATAAATAAGTCAACAACTACACAAATAGAGTTAATTTTGACATGGGACCACCGCGCAAGCTTCCTCTACCAAATGAAAAATTTTGAAAATCAGTTCATAATGGACTAAAATATCGATGAACACAAATAAAAAAAACCATACAGACGAACATGAAGCCTCCTCCTTTTTTGAAGTCCGTTAAAAACAAAACAATAGACAAATTCCGCTGAACATGAACCCAATGCCCAATCCCATTCAATTATCCGCCGTAGTTCCGGGATTCCTCAAGCTATAGGTACACGTACGAATGTGATACCCTTCGAGCCGAATATCTTCCTTATCTCCGGAGTATGGAGAGGTCTTGGTAAAGGCATCAACAGTTCGACACGTGCCGACGGAATATCTCACATGTTTTACTGTTACTACTGTTTCCTCGTATCTTTGGGGGTTGGTGCAAGTTAGAATGGTGATGTACAAGAATATTGCCGCAACTCTCGGTAAAATAAAAAGTTATAGATGTTAACAATTTTTTGGATGGTTGGTATGTATGTTGAAATACCTACGCTTTTTATTTCGTATGGAAATCGACAAGAATGTCCTCTGACCTGGGGTGGATGGAAGGGCCTGTCAGACTTTCATGGCCTGCACTCACTGGCGGCACGGCACGACATGGTACGGCAAGGGATTTTTAAACCACGAATAGAAATATAACTTCATAGTATGACAGTACGATTGAAATTTCAACGGCAATGATACTGCGGTATCCTTAGGCATGCCGCGACGTCCTTAGGCATCATCATTGAAATTTCAATTGTATTGTCACACGTTCGTCACACTTTCCGGTCATGTATCCCTGTCACTCCCGTCAGATAGGGATTACACTACAATTATGAATTAAAAAAAGATTTAGGCTAACAACTTATATTTTAAAGGTAGATAAGATAGATGCTTCTTATCTTATGCCTTAAATTAAAACGACCGGCAATTTAATTGCGTAACACAGTTGTAATCACAATCTGAATCATTCTGAGGCATATTGCTAATCCATTGCTTCATATGTTTGAAAAATTTGTCTGCTCGACAACGGAAGTGACGCAATGAATAGTGTAGTGTGCTACGCAATGACCCCGCTGTTCACAAAAGATGAAAATTAACTGCGTAATTTCATTCCTTCAAAAATAATATCGTTTTAAGCTTGGACTACAATACAACAGTACGAATGATACGATACAATCAAAATACAGGGCCAATGTTACATCGACGGGTATTATCGGCCAATCAGTGTTCACCCGCTGATAGTCCGATAACGCAGGGATTTAAATATTCTGCGGATATTGGGTATTCTCCTTTTTAAAGGAATATCCAAACCGAGGGTAATCTCTCGCGGGATGCGGGACACGACTGCGCGCGTCGATTGTTTTAACTATTAGGAAGCCACGCGTCTATTCGCGCCAGTTTGAACACCTCCATACATGTTACAGTATTTTTATCTCACGAAACGACACGCTTTGCTTGTGGTAACTAAGTGTGCGAACACGCTGTGCATGTGTGCGTGAAGACGGTAGCGTTAGCACATAGCACACACACACACTTCTGACTTCACCAGGTCTCGGACGGTACCGACCGAGAGCTCCTGCGATTACACGCACACACATAGTTGACAAAATCGTGCGCGCGGTGTGAGCAATTTTCAAAACGATTTCGTCCCGCATCCCGTGTGGGATTCACTTCATTTTGAAAAGAGCTTTAACGATCGAGGAAATGTTAACATTTGTTTTTGTGCAGTACCTAGAATATTTTGAATTCCTGTTACAATTTGAAAAATACACACTATATAGTGATTGTTTGTTAGCCTAGCCTACCAGTATATTATGCCTACTATATACATAGTGTGACATGTGTATTTTCCGATGGGGTAGGCAGACAGAGTTGTATACTGTATATTTCGGGCCCTATCAGAACACCAGCGGCAGCGCTGCGACTTTTTTTTTTAAATGTCGCAGCATCATGCTGAGATAGGAGCCTTTTGGCCTCGTATTATAGGACTTTATGTTTCATTTTGTTATTTAAAAAAAATATATACTTAATTTGGTTTTTTTTATTTTTGACTGTGTTTTGTTTAGTTGGTGATCTTTCTGTACGAGTCACAATAAATACTTTTACGGTTCCGTACCTCGAAAGGAAAAAACCTAACCCTTATAGGATCACTTTGTTGTCTGTCCGTCCGTCTGTCTGTCAAGACCCTTTTTCTCAGGAACGCATGGAGGTATCAAGCTGGAATTTATATTAAATACTCAGGTCTACTGATTCTTGGAGCTGTGAAAAAATCAAACTTCTAAGCCAACGCAATAAAAAGATACAGCCGTTTATGCCGCAAATTTTCGACAATCGCAAAGGAATCAAAACCTACAGGGTACTTCCCGTGAACTCAGAATCGACGACGACGAAGAGACTCGCACTTGGCCGGTTTTTTCTTTCTTTCTATACTGTATATTATGACTGTATAGTTATCTAGTTATGTTTAACTCCTACGTACCCAATGACTATCTATACGAGCTGTTACAGACTTATTCCTGGAATAAAAACCAGTCTCGGCCTGGAAAATTTGCTGTCTTTGAAGACTGAAACCTCTAGCATAATTATTGTTTCCTCTTTGTAAGATGGTTTGGGTCCTCTACGATTTTTTTGGTTTCTAAATGGTGAAAGTAAGCATGTTTTCTTTCACTGTTTTTAGAGCAGTTGTGATGAAATAATTTACCTCTCTAGAAAGGAGGCACTATAGCAAAGATTATTAAAAAATCCTGACCCTGACTGATCAATTTGGTGACCGCAAAACCAGCCCTTAGGCCATCGTAATTAATCTTATTTTCCAGTTCTTGTAACACCCTCGGGTACGAATTTGTACAGACGTCAGCAGGTCAAGCTATCCGAAACTGACAATTTTTCCCAATCAACCTTGAACCTAATGCTTTAGCGATAAAGTTGAAAATATATTAAACAAAGACAGATTGTAGTAGCTTGATGTGTTGGCGTCTGTACCTTATTTTTCATGCTTAAACTTTAAAATTCAAATCTACTTAAAAGAAACAAGATAACTTGGTTATTATTTAAAAATTGTTTCTTTCATCTACAGTAGGTATAACCATCTCAGGGGAAATTAAAATTGTTAAACAATTTTTTAAATAAATTCATGAGAATATTCAATGCGACAGCAGTTATTCGTGGGCTAAGTTTTAAAACTGTTTTGATGAACATTCTAACTTTGTTAGGCGCGGCCCACATAGATGAGACATAAGACAAGGACGGACGGGACGCAGACGCGGCAATAGTGTGCAGATGGAAAAGCGACGCACCTGAATCTTGTCCTTTCTGTATGTTTTTCATCAGAGGGGCAGTTTTCGTAATTTTAAGAACGTTCACAGTCTGATCTCAGTCTCAACCTGTCAAAAATACGTTTAATTTCCCTACAATTTTTATTTTATTTATTTTATTATTTATGTACACACAGTAAAATACATAGTGATATGACATAGATATAATGTGAGTACAAAGGTACTGCTTATTTCTTAAGAAATTTCTTCCAGCAGACCTGCGAAAGGAGAAGTAAAAAAGAAATGTAGACAATAGTGTGTGAGAACAAGAAGAGAAAAATATGAATTTGTGAAGTCTAAAACTAAAATATTAAATATACCTACACAAATAATGCAAAACAAATTATATATATAAAAGTACACTTATACAATGTGGAGATGACAATATGACTTTAAATGAAAACACTGGCAATACTGGTTTATAGAAACATTTGTAAACTATCAAATAAATCCGAACATCGAAATTAAAAAAACAATTTTTTCTAACAAACTAAATAGCTTAAAACTGCAAACAAAATAAAACACCATTTATAAAATTGGTACACTGACCTGCGATAAGAATGGCAACGCAGCTTGGTTTCATTCATGTGGCCGACGCGGACGACGGCGAATGTTTGGCGTATTCTTATTATTATTAATGCTCAATTACACAAATCAAATCACAGAATATTAACCAAATAGTCGGGCATCATTCACCCGCGAGTTATTCACTAATCAATTTATTATTCACAATCACTTTTCGATCACATAATTATGTCACCAGTTATTAAATTTTATTTTCAATATGTCCGCCGTGTTCTTGAATACATAAACTACACCGACGTATAATGTTATTTCTCACTCTTGATAATAGGTCACCATTAGCAGCCATTTCTTTCAATTTATTAAAAGATATTATTATTCTATTTTTTAATTCCTCAACGGTAGTAACTGCTGTTCTGTTGTTGTTCTCATTCTTTATGTGACCCCACAGAAAGAAATCCAGGGGCGTGAGATCTGGTGACCTCGCTGGCCACCGCACTGGTCCAAAACGGCCAATCCACTCTGTCCGAACATTTGAGTCAAACGCTCTCTTGCAGACACCACTGAATGAGCTGGTGCTCCATCTAACTGGTACCACATCTGCCTGTACACGTCCAGCGAAAGTTCGTCCGTGTACTCGGAAACGGATCCGTCGAGGAGTTCAATGAACTTTACAGCATTTAAATTGCCATCAATAAATACCGGACCAATAATGGTATTTCTGTGTATGCCAGCCCACACATTGACCGCAAATCTGTACTGGTGGGAAGACTCCCGTACTAGATGCGGATTCACGCGGCTCCAGTACCGAAGGTTCTGTCGGTTCCATAAACCATTCCTTGTGAATGTACTCTCGTCAGTCCACAGCACATTGTACAGGAAGTCAGGATTCTCGAGATGTTTGGTTTCCAACCAGCGACAGAAAGTTTCTCTTATTGGCTTATCTCTCGGTAACAATGCTTGTACTTTCTTGTACTTATAAGGTCTGCGTTTGTCACGTTTCAAAACTTTTTGAATAGTTTTGTGATTTACACGAAAATGTCGACCTGCATTACGAAGACTACACGTCGGATTGCGATCATAATAATTAATAATTATTTCGTCTGAAATCACATTTGCACGTGGAGGAGCACCATCTACGTACGGGATCAAGGATTGATTTTCCCGTATCCTCAAGTTACCTAAGTTTACTTAGCTATTTAACTAAGTACGTTAATACGTTTATGTGTCCTGTCACTATTAAAACAAAGCGTCAAATTTCGCACAACACAACACAACCAACAATGATACGATAACACTCGCGCGGCGACTTCAAAGGGGCGGGGCGCGGGCGCATCCGAATTTCCAGAGAAAAACAAAACGCGTCACAGGCAGGAACCACGTCCGGTGACTCACTGACTGAAGGCGTAACCGAGACACGCCGACAAGTAGCAAAGTAGGAACAAGAAAACTTAGCTATCTCTTTCGCACATACATATTTTGCGATTGACAAGAGTGCGTAACAGCAAAGTAATAACTTTCGCATGCATTTTTTCTTATAGTAGCTGTGATGACACGCTTTATGACTCTTATGGCTCGGGCATAAAGTATAATTTGCATTGAGAAAATAAGTTTGAATGAAAAGACGTAGTTTTTATAGTAGCGAGCTGGCAACGTCTGTCGTTAACCTGTCGCGTGCTTTTCTGTTTACAATACATCGTGTAGAAAATACTTAAAATGAAAAATAAAGTCCTGTGGCTAAACTACTGGATATATTCATTTGATTTTTTGTGTGACGGTTGGGAATATCATGACTTATACGAAGTTTCATTTATGATCCTATTGTCATCCCCACACTGTATAAATACATAATACAAAAATATATAAACATATATATTATATATATATATATAAATACTCACGGTATAGAGGAAAGGTAATGCTCTTTTAATCGACGTTTAAATAGAGAAATTGTTTTTATATCACGAATGCTAGGCGGAAGTGAATTCCACAATCTTACAGCATGGACAGAGAAGGAATAAGAATAGTAGCTCGTTTTATGAGGATGAGATTTAAGGATGGATCTTAGGTGTGATCTACACGGTGCGGCGCTAGAGCGAGCGTAAGAAAAACGCTCACGCAGGTAGGAAGGATAAGACGGGTTGTGTAAGATGTTGAAGAGTAGACATAAAATCCGAGTGTTCCTGCGAAGGCGGATTGGGAGCCACTTGAGTTCCTTGCGAAGGTGTGAAACATGGTCATACTTTCGAAGACCGAAAACAAAGCGAATGCACAGGTTTTGCAAGCGCTCAAGCTTGTTTAATAGCTCCTCAGTAGCATCCAGGTAGCAGGCGTCGGCGTAATCTATAATCGGCTGAATAAGTGTTTGTGCCAAAGAAATTTTAGTCTTCAAGGGCAGAAGACCCTGAAGGCATTTCAGCGAATGAAAGGAGAAATGTACCTTTCGGCTGACCTCATTGACCTGAGCACGCCACGAAAGATTGGAGTCAATAACTACACCCAGATCTTTAGCGGTTTCCGTATAGTCAATGCGAACACCATCGAGATATAAAGGCATGAGGGATGTAACATCAGCCACATTGCGAACGAATCTGCTGCCGATGATCATGGCCTGGGATTTAGTTGGGTTAATTTGCAAACCAAATGACTTAGCCCAAACGCTGACGCAAGCCAGGTCATGATTCATTGCAGCAATTGCAGAACCTGCGTCAGCCACAGTAAAATCTCGATAAAGCTGCAAGTCATCTGCGTAGAGATGGAAACTAGAGGATATTACTCTGGTAACAGAGTTTATGAAAATTGAAAAAAGAAGAGGAGAAAGAACGCTACCCTGAGGAACACCCTCAGTGAGACTACACCAATCAGAGAAGGACTCCTCCAGGCGAACACACTGAGAGCGGCCCCGAAGATAAGAACTGAACCAGGCTAAGGTGGAAGAAGAGAAATTGATAGATTTGAGGAAACATAGTAAAATGTCGAAATCCACTGAGTTGAAGGCGCTACTAAAGTCAAGCAATACGAGAACAGTAAGTAACTTATTCTCCATTGCCCAGCGGATGTCTTCAGTCACCTTCAAAAGCGCGGTTACTGTACTGTGACCCGAGCGAAAACCGGATTGAAAAGGGGATATTATCGAGTTTGACGCCAAGAAAAAATGATAATTGTCTATGAACTATGTGTTCAAACACTTTAGAGAGAAATGGAAGAATGGAAATAGGTCTAAAGTGGGTTAATAAAGTAGGATTGTTAGTTTTAGGTAAAGGTATTATGTGAGCCTGTTTCCAAACTGACGGAAAGGAGCAAGAGGAAAATGAGTGATTGAAGATGTGAGTGAGAACAGGAAGTAATGAGGGAAGGATAAGAGTTATCATTCTTGAACACAACTTATCATTACCGACTGCTGAAGAAGTGATCGCAAGTATAGACTTCTTAACGTCATCCTCAGTAACATCTATCAGCTTGAAGTGAGAATATTGTGGTAACGGCAAACTAGCAAGACTCTCCAGTGTCGCAGCCTTGACAGACGGATCAAGAGAAAAGGGAAGGAGAGAGAAATGCTTATTGAGATCATTGAGGTTCACATCCTTACACTGGTTGGCAGGTGACTTGCCTATGCCTACAGATTTGAGAAATTTCCATACATCGGAAGAACTGCGGTTATTGAGTTGGTCGTGGAAATAGCGTCTCTTAGCATCTTGACACAGATGCCTGCAGCGATTACGTAACGATTTGTAGTAAGAGAGATTCAGCTCTGAAGGTCTGCGCTTATATCTGCTCTTAGCTTTATCCCTGCGAGCCATAAGCTCTTTAATTTGTAGCGTTATCCATGGTGCAGGGTTATGTCTAACTTTGACACGTCGGATAGGGGCATGCTGATCATATAATTTGAGAATGGTTGCGTTAAAACAATTCACCTTATCGTCGATGTCATCGAACTCAACCAGAGGGGTCCAGTCGAGATCGCCGGCGTCACGCTGCAAAGCTTCCAGGTCTATGCCCTTGTAGTTACGGAGATATAAAAGCTGGGACTTACGCTTGGGAACATGGATACGATACGAAAGGTAAATGAGATCGTGGTAAGAAAAAGTAGCCGTAAGTTGACCATGGTAAGAAACATTACTAGGAGAAGAGACAATCATAAGATCGAGAAACGAGGGTGTACAATTAGGAAAATAGTGAGTTGCAGAAAGAGGCAAAACTTGCAGATTGAAAGAAGACAAGAGAGAAAGGAGTTTAAGGGATCGAGTGTTACAAGTTTTTGACATTTTTTTGTCGTCGAGTAGAGACTGCGACTAGATTTTGAACGCAATCTGGAGGCCAATTCTCGTAATTTAAAATTAAGAGAATTGGCCTCCAGATTGCGTTAATAAATAAAAATCTTTATTGCAGACCACATGATCCATAAAGCCACAATTTAAAAAATTATAATAATAAATTAATTTAAAAAAAAATACAATTAATTGGCATACATACACACAAATATAAAGTCACGCCTTTCTTCAAGCACAATAATAAATAAACAATATACAACGTGCCACTACAATGGCGACATTAATTTAACACACGGGCAGGGCAAGTGCCCAGTAATCATGAAAATTATGACAGCAAAAATAATTCATACTTAATTTGAAAACTCCCGCTTGTGCCGCTCGCCGACATATGTAGGTCTCTTTATTTCTTTCAATGCGCATACTCTTTACATGTGTTCTTTCTTACAATGATTAATGCATGCAATGATTACAATGGTAATAAGTAATTTTTTTTTGCACTGTCATTGCAGGTACTACAGACGCCTGCAGGTCAAGCTACCCGAAACTGTAAAATTTTCCCAATCAACCTTGAACCTTAATGCTTTAGATAAAAAGTTGAAAATCTATTACAGAAATTTGACAGATTGTAGTAGCTGGATGTGCTGGCGTCTGTACAAGTGACTCTCGGCTTTTGTTTCTGTCTATGTGACCGGTTAGATGTTTTAAACTACATAAACACCAAACATTGTCATATTCCACATTTGTAAATAGTTAATTAGGTACGATAGGGTTGGCATATCCGTATGGATAAAAACCGCCTTTTTTCAACAAATAAATAAAAACAAAAAATAAACACACAACACTAGGAAATATATATGTAATATAATATGGAATATAGAAAATCTAATATAGATATGAATATATATGAATACATAAATAATAACATAATTTTATAATAATTAAAACACTTTTAAAAATTACAAAATAATTACCTGCATATTCTTACGCAATACATAAAATAACTTATATACTATACCTATATACACATAATCTAAATAATATATATATATATATACATAATTGTAACCCAAACCACATCTAATAATATTTAATTGTTTGAATTGCCACTTGGCACTCTTCCTCTCTCCTAAATTTTGCTGTGCCCGACAGGGTCCATATTGATCTTTTACCTTGTACATACCATCTATGTAACACATAGGGAATGCAATAAAGATTTGAGTATTGAGTAAATGTAACTACAAATAATGGTGAAAGCCGCATCAAAATCCCTTGAGGTTTTTACCATTATTTACAGCATTTATTTCGGAAGGTTTATGAGATTTACTTAAACATTGCACAGAAATCTCCATGATTTATACCCTGTCCATTAGGTTAACCGTTTTTTGACAGCTGTCTTAGAACGTACATATTCCAGATTACGTAAAAGTTAACTTTAAAATGCGTAATAGAATAAATATATTATAAACTGCCTTATCTTATGGAATTATCTTATTTAAGGCTTCTTACAGACATTAGAATCAATCTATTGTGTGTTGCTGCAATCACTAGTTCCATCTGTCAAAAACGGTTTACCTAATGGTCAGGGTATAACGTGTCGCAATGGCGACATCTTAAATCATGGAGATTTTTGTGCATGTGCAATGGCACGCGTGTGAAGACGGGACGGGTTGTAAGTTAAAAATAAAAACTATCTTTCAAGCATCGTATCAAGAAAATACAAAGTCTGAAGACACTTTCAGACTTCAATGTAGCGAGGCGCATATCTTCCAAGCCATTTGACGTAAACGCCAAACATCACAAAGTATCATTATGATAATATAGTGCCTGCGTCATAGACGGGTTGGATACTTACTATTTTTTGTTCGAGAATTTTCTCGTTCATTTTCTACTTTAGGAGAACGTTAGGGGGCGCTACAAAATATTCTTTCCGTTAAGGGGAATAAAAGCAAGCCAGATCAGAGAATCATTCATGAAACGTTGTTCATTGATTAGATACTGTACTAAAAGTAACTAGTTCTATGCTCCTGTTTCATGTTTATTATTACTTATATGCATATATTTAGATTAGTATATTATACTTTATGTATGTATTTATTGTATTATATAAATCACCACAGACTAACTACAGTTTTTCTCTCCTTCCTTTTTTAATACATCTCTTAGCGATAAGACCGCCCATTGTGTCACCCTTTGTTAAATTTATATACTCGTATGTATTTATGTCTGTAATTTATATGGTGTAGGTACATAATAAAGATTGTTCTATTTTAAAACTAAAGCTACTGTATAAAAATCCTGGCTGGACTTTAGGAGTAGGTAAGTATTAGGGTGTTGCATTATATATTTTCTCCCATACTCTGTTTTTTATAAGCTTTATACACATACCCAACTATACTAATTTTAGGAAGGTTAATTTATTTATTACTTTAATTAAAACGGTTTAAAACCAATTACAGTAATTAAGAATACAATTTGTATATACACAAACACAAGATAAAATAAAAGATAAAAGTACACACACAAGATAAAATATAAAATCATCGAGTAAAACAACTTTCATAAATCCCTCTCACAGTACTTCTGACATGCCGACAAAATCTTCGTCCATTCGTCCGCAAACAGATCGTTTGTTGGATTAGAGTCCAAGAGATCATTAAGTGCGGCCAGAGTACCTGGTATTGGGGACTTAGCACGCGCAAGTGTGCGACATGGAGGCACAGCAAACAGCCTGTGCTTTCCGCCGCGGCAGTAGTGGTCTGGCACAAAGAAGCAAGCTAGCACAGCATGTAGATCAGGCGCGTCTATGGTGCCACGGAGCGTCTTACGGGCTATGGTGAGCTGGTCTTTTGCTCGCCTTACCTCTAACGAGTTATATCCGAGGCATCCCAGTAGAAATGTAGTCGGATAGAGGTAAGGATAATAGCCATGTTTACGCTTATAGATAAACCTAAGAAACGCTTTTTGTACCTTTTCCAGTAAAAGCGCGTAGGTACTTTCGTGCGGATTCCACACGCAGGAGCTAGATTCTAATTTGCTACGTACGAGTGCATTAAATATAATTTTGATGGCATGTGCGGAACGAAAATCGCGGCAATTACGTAGAACAAAACCCAATCTTTGGTAGGATTCTTTAGCTACTGTGGCGATGTGGTCGTGGAAGGTGAGCTTTAGGTCGAATGAGACTCCCAGATCTTTCATGGCTGATGTTTTCATGATGGTATTGTTATTTAAATTATATTCACAATTAACTGGGTGCCGCATTCAACCGAATGTCATTGCGAAGCATTTGGAGGGATTAAATTCCATCTTATTGTCAAAGCTCCACCTGTATATCGCGTCTATGTCTTGCTGCAGTGCTAAACAGTCACGCTCGGAGTTTATTTCGAGGTATAATTTCAAGTCGTCAGCATACCATAGACATTTTGCATGACGGAGAACTTGGGGAAGATCATTAACCATGATTAAAAAATAATAAAGGTCCCAAAATTGAGCCCTGACTTACTCCGGAACGCGTGGTAGGTGCTTGATTCGTACACACCGAGCCTAACGAACTGCTGACGATCGCGTAGGTAGTCTGCGAAGAAACGGAGGAGAGATGGTGCGAAACCTATTTTGCTAAGTTTCATCAGCAGCGTGTCGTTGTTAACCCTATCAAACGCCTTCCGAAAGTCGAAATAAAGTTCGTCTACCTGACGCCCGCGGTATAAGCTGGAGGAGATATATTTAACCAATGTCACGAGATTCGTGTCAACTGACCTCTTGCTTCTGAAACCGTGCTGCTCATTACATAAATATTTGTTTACTTGCTCGTATATGGCATTATGGAGGATGTTCTCAAAGACCTTCGTCGGGGAAGATAAAATTGCGATAGGGCGGTAATCTTCAACGGAGCTTTTGTTTTGAGTTTTAGGAATAGGTGTTACTCTAGAAACTTTTAAGAATCATCATCAACATTTCAGCCAAAAGACGTTCAGTGCTGGACACAGGCCTCCCCCAAGCACCTCCACTTCAACCGGTTCGACAGGATAAGCATATTTATAGAAAATTAAACAACATGTTTTCCTTCTTCAAGGACTCTGCACAGTATAGTGCTTAACTGAATCTTAAGAAATAGTTCAAAATAAATTATTATTAATTCGAAATTAATGATGTGATTGCTGTGAGCGATTTGTAGCCTTTATACACCGTTAAATTTTGATCGTTTTAATCCTTAAAAGGGGTCATTTTACTGATCATTAT
Source organism: Apamea crenata (assembly GCA_949629185.1). Classification (NCBI taxonomy): domain Eukaryota; kingdom Metazoa; phylum Arthropoda; class Insecta; order Lepidoptera; family Noctuidae; genus Apamea; species Apamea crenata. Next base: position 7,097,420 of record OX451375.1, read on the forward strand.
GAACAACTTTTACATCGGAACTAACCCTGAAATCGTGAAAAAAAATCAGTTGATCCACAGATCTATGCTCGCATAACTCGACATAATATATGGATCAACTGATTTTTTTTCACGGTTTAAACGATCAAAAAACGGTGTATTCGTGTGATAATTGCCGACATCCACGCGGGTGAGTCCGGAGTCGCGGGAAAAATCTAGTAGAACATAAGTTCTCTTGGTTTCTGTTCAACCTTATTAAATACAGAACAAAATCGGACTAGAAAGGTTTCAAATATCGTCAAAGTTTCAAGTTTTTTGGTTGTCAATCTACTTAAGGATTAGTTTCAACTTATTCACAAAACGGTATCCCTATACAAACCGTTACTTAGTAACTTGCCCAAAGTAATCAAAACTCGTTACTTTACTAATCCAATTTTAATTTACTTAAAGCTACATTCCGTCTCTTTCCAACTGACGGACTAGAAAGGGACAATACGATTTCAATTACAATATGGACGGGTTCTATGGAGTACCTACGTGACTGCTAATGTTGAAGGGTCTCCCAGATTGCAAAGTCCTGATTAGTATAGATTCAGTTACGAAGTAAGTAAATTATTTTACGATGGAGTTTAAAGATTTTCGTGTAGAATATCAACAGCTTGTTCATTACCGGCCGAACCGACCTATTTTCAGTTAAAGACAGATAGAAAGAAAGAAAAAGTATTTATTGCGAGTCGTACAGGATCATAAACTAAAATAACTAAACACAGTTAAAAATAAAACAAATTATATAAAAAAGTAACAAAAGGAAAAATGAAACAGAAAGTCCTGTACGAGGCCAAAAGGCTCCTATCTCAGCATGATGCTTCGACATTTAAAAAATAAATGCCGCAGCGCTGGTATTCTTCTGATAAGGCCCGCTGTGATGCCACGGACAATCACAGTAATAAATACACAATAAAATAGATTAATAGATATAATTATGTAAAATATTAGCAATAAAATAAATATTATTAATTTTTAATCGCTAGTGATCGCAGATCGCTTGTGCTGGTAGCCAGTATAATCATAAATCATCATCTGCCTAGCCTTTGCCCACCTATGTTGGGGTCGGCTTCCAGTCTAACCGGATGCAGAGCTCCATGTAAAATACTGGTATTCAGTACCAGTATTTTACATGGAGCGAATGCCTATCTGACCTTCACAACCCAGTTACTGGGTAATACGATACGTATTACCTAAAAGTCTTATAGGCTAGGTTCTAATTAATTATCAAAAAGTTCTAACTAATTAAGTCAAAGATTTGCAAAATCCATGGTCGGCCCATCACTACTATTTAGTATTTATTTGAAATACTATTGTTGTTCCTAAATACTCCTATGCATTTATATAAATTGCCAGTGTTTTCATTTATTATCGCACTGTCATCTCCACATTGTTTAAGAAACTAAAAATGACTAAACTATTTAGCCACATTACCTACAATAGAATTTATTTTTACATGAAGGGAGACGAAAAAAAAAATTTTCGCAAAAAGTCCGTGCAGGCGTTAATGTATTTGCATGATAAACGCTTCTTTGCCTACAGGAAAGTAGGACACACTACAAAGTCCACCTAGTTTGCCTGTTCCAAAGAGTTTTCATTTTAAAAGACCAACGGACGCAGGCAAGGAAAATGAAGTCTACCTAAATGCGCTCGTCGCAGATAATAATGTTAAATGTCATGAGGAAAAAACAGGGGGTCTACTCCGAAGTGCAAAGTGCAAATGTTCGGTTCGGACCGACACATGGCCGAACCGAAGATTATTGAAAAATGCGAAAAAAGTTCGGATCGGCTCAGTTGGGTCGGGACCATAGTCAATATTCGAAAGAGTGTAGGATTGTAGGATCGGGACCGACCGAACCAAATAGTAACTTCGTAGCAGGAAACGGCCGATACTACTTCGGAGTAGACCCCCTGGTTTGCTAGACGGTGTAGAGGTTTTTTTTTGTTACATTTAAACGTGTTATGTTAAATGGTTTTGTACAAATATTGTAAAGGAATTTAGTCTTTTATGATCTTTAAGGGTCAGATTGAGGAGGGGTTGGCTTTTAAGTTCACTCATACTACACTAAACTATCTCAAAAGGTTTTACCCTTTTTAGTTTTTACACTAGATCAGTGTTGTCAAGGAGTTGGATCGCATCGACATTCACGTGCTGATGAAGTCTGTGTTGCCTGTGTCAGCCGCCGGGCGCCGACACGCGTTGGGGGCTGTAGCCGACACGCATCGACGGTTACAGTTGGCTCTGTTGTCCACGAATGTCACTCGTGTGTATGCACACTAAGTGTCTTCCTCTTAACATAAAGTGTGGTTGTTATTCGACGATTTCTTAATGTTATAGTTCCTTAGCGGTTTCAGTACCATCGGAGAGCTTGCCCGCGGGCACGCGTTACCGTGGCCGATTAGGAAATCTCTAAATAGACTTCGAACCCAAGTCAGCCGGAGCAAAGACAATCTCCAGTGATGGGGGTTCACGGACGGCTCAGATCTCAAGTGCATATGCGGCACCACCCCACAGACAATGGCCCAACTTCCATCCAGCGCCGCATGCCCCTATCACATGTACACTTGATGACCTTATGACTGCATCAGTGAGCGGAATTGGCGCAACTGAATTTTAGGGCAAATTTTGGGCTTTTTGCCATCGATACGTTAAGAAGGAGAAGCAGTTTCAGTCATATTTAAATTATTCGCTAATGGCTAATAGGCTAGGTTGTAATGTGAATAAAGTATCACCAACTACAATTTTTTTTTTTAACTTTGCCCCACTCTAGGAATCACACTAGGAATTACTCCTGTGTCGGGGTGCGTTTACAAACATTGAAACTCACATACACAAACAGCCAGACCCGGAACAACTATCTGTAGGCAATACAAATATTTGTTCCGTGCGGGAATTGAACTCGCGACATGCAGCGCAGCAGTCAATCGCTCAGCCACTGCGCCAACCGTGTCGTCAAATATACATTACCTACGAACGAAAAATAAAACCGGGTAAGGAAGGCGGAGTCGCGCCAGCCCACGTAGGAGATGGCGGGACGAACTGGATAGGTTCTGCCAAACCAAACTGAAAGGAGGAAGAAAGATGGAAGGAGTGGAGGGAGGTCTTTACCCAAGAGTGAAGAGTGTGAGTGAGTGACAGTGAGTGAGTGTGTGTGGATGCGCCGAATAGTAAAAAAACATCATGTGGAGACCTTGTAATATTCATACTCAAAGACTGTCTTTCATTTCAACGTTCTTGCTGAGTAATCGATGAGTGACGCTTGTAATTTGACATTTCTGTCTTATACCTAGGTAGGTAGTAAGTAGATACATATAACTATGGTGAGGGGCGGTAACTTAAATGCTCACAAAGTAATCGATTGGTTTCCATGTTAAGGTAAATGTACGCGGCTGTATCTTTAACAGAACAGGCTAAATGAGTGTGTACTGTACGAGTACAACTCTGCCTACGGGGAATACATGCGTGCTGTTACTTGATGTTATGTTTATGACATTCCTACAGTTATAACTGGTATATCCTTTCATCACCACTGCTCTCAAAACGGTGAAGGAAAACGTCGTAGGGAAACCGGCATGTCCTAGAACCAAAAATTCGAAGGCATGTGACATCTACCAACCCGCACTGGGCCGGCGTGGTGGATTACGGCCCACTCCCTCTAACAGAGAGGACGCCTATATCCCAGCCGTGGGAACATTATAGGCTGATTATGCTAATTGTCACTTAATTAACTATCTTCTTCAGGATGAAGTCTGAGTTGGTTTTGATATTGACCGTTTATAATAAAAAGGTCCTAAAAAATCGGTTGCAATTGAATTAGGACTTTGTCATGTATGACATTGAGTTGGTATTCCCAAAACTTGATAATTATTTGAGATTCTTAATTTGAATATTAAGTATAGTCAAATTGAGAATCTCAATACTACAGCAAACTCTGACTTATCAAATGTATCATTGTTGGTATGTCTCATCAAAACCACAAAGTTCTAACTCTCTATAATAATTATCGATTTTCGAACAAATCTTACATACACGCAAACGTGAACCGCTATATAGATACAACGTTAGGGCCACCACAAACAAATTAATGCCGACCAACCCCTATGCCTAACTTTGCTAACGAGAAACCGTCCTTCACTTAGGGTCATCAACTCTGTAAGAAACTTGTTACTCAAGTTTGTCAACCTAAACGGCAGTGTGGTAGCCCTAGAGAGGTATTATACTTATAAGTTGGTATCTCTTTCGTTAGGGAAAGTGATACTTGAGGGACATTGAAGCCGCTTGATAAATTGGTATAGCAGGGAGTAATATGAGACACTTGTCCATTAGCAGATAAAGTATTTTACGGAGGAATCCTTTTACCGAATTACGTTGACAAACAACTCTGTCTTTCGCTGTGATGGATGTCATTGACTTGTCATATCTTGTTTCTTGTCTTTGAGACAATCTTGCCTAGGTTTTAGATGAACCTATCGGGATCACATCATAAAGAAAACTGTCTGGAAAAGAAAAAGCTTCATTTTTTACAGAAGGTATGTTTTTTCTTTGGACAAAAAGTATTATTTTTCCGGAGTCTTGCTGATTAAACTGTATAACCTCGGATCACGAATACCTAGTTTTATTACGTACTAGCTGCGCCCCGCGGTTTCACCCACATAAGTCTCGATCCCAGTGGGAACTGCCGCGACTTAGGTACGAGTTGTAGGTCGTAGGTTCGAACCCGGACAGGCGCTTTACTTTGTGTAAATTATTTCATCACCACTGCTCTCAAAACGGTGAAGGAAAACATCGTGAGGAAACCGACATGTCCTAGAACCAAAAATTCGAAGACATGTGACATCTACCAACCCGTACTGGGCCCGCATGGTGGATTATGGCCCACTTCCTCTCACAGAGAGGAGGCCTGTGTCCCAGCAGTGGGAACATTATAGGCTGATTATGTAAGTTTCGATCCCGTGGGAATATCGGGAGGAAAAGTATTCTTTGTGTTAATCCTGGTTATAACCTGAACTACTTTAAAAAAAAAAGTTTTCTATTCTATCTATGGCAGTAGTTTTTATATATGGCCAAGACACAAGTTGATTACTCCTTTATTGTTTTGATTAAAATCACATAACCCGCATCACAACAACGTCTCCCAATGAATACGTGAATTACCGATCGTAGCTTTAAAAAAACGGTCCGTAAATTACAGGAACCCAGAAAACGTCGGCTTTAAAATTAACGACCTCTCTCCAGCGGTCAGTCGTCTGAGTGCCAACGTGTCACGACAAGTCCTATTGTTTTCTGACATCGTTTGTCAGTGACAGTCCCAGGGAACTTCGACCTGCTGATAATGGCGACACTTTGCTTTAATCGGGGCTGTTCTCTCATAGCCATTGAGCTTGTCACTTCTGAAGAGTCGGGCTGTGTGTCTGATAGTATTGAGTATCAGTTGATATCTTGGTTAGTTTATATCTAGCTATAAAGATAAATAGATTCGGGCTATTTGTCTATTGTAGTATTGAGTATCTGTTCATCAAGACATCCTTCTGAGATACTAGTTAATTAATAAGACGTCGTCCTGCCCAGAAAGCAGCGCCACTTACCGGGTCCAATTGAGTTTTCAAACCATCCAGGAACCCATTGAAATATACACACAAAATTTCATCTAAACCAGTCCAGCCGTTTAGGAGGAGTTAGGTGACAAACATACGTATAGAAGAATTATGTATATTAAGATATATAAAAGGAGAAACTGCATGCCAGCATGCCAACGAACAGCCGTTCCTGATCGGAACGTGAAATTTTGCACACGACTTCCTTTTATAATGTAAGGAAGCATTAAGAAGGGGTTTTTGGAAATTCGACCTTAAGGATATAAAACGTTAACATATATTTTCGAAAACTATGTTTCAAGGGGGGTGGAGGGTGTTAAAAACTTTAGAGGTAAATACGTTATACACTCGGACAAAGTCACAGGCCAGGTGCTAGTCTAGCTATAAAGAAAGACAGATAGGACTAAAAATATCTGGAAAAAAATATATTTAAGTATACTATACCTGCTCGAAAAGCGCCATAAAACTTGAAAAAAATGAGGCAGGAAGTACGTCATTACCGTGGTACAAATTTGCGGGTCGAAAAGTGTATGAAAATCCATTAGGAACGTGCTCTGTTTTTTTTTCATTAAGGCCAATTCTTTAGCTAACCTAATTAAATATATATAGTATAATGTCGAAAGACAAAAAGGTTTTTTATCACCAAGCGCAAAATGATATGATAAATTAAAGTTGATTTTATTTGTTGAGTAGATTTCAGGCGCACCTTAATTGACCAACAAATACAATGCTTCCGTACATTAAGGGAGGGCGCCCACGAGCAACTTTTGTCTCCGCAACTAATTTGTATCTCACATCAAGCCTACGGGTTTGTATGAAAGTGCACACATGTAGCGACGGGAAAGCTGGGAGACATTTTTTTCCGCGTGTTTGGACGCAACTGTCGCCCGTCTATTGGTAGCAATAGACGACACGCACGGCGACATAAAAGTTGCTGGTTAGCCAGTTGACACGCAACCGAAAATTTAACAAAAGAGTAGCGTTGCTGTCGCTCCCGGGTGCGCATCGTCCAAATTTCAAAATTCAAATTATTTATTAATCACAATTTGTACAAAATAGAATAGACAGCGACCCCCAAACTAGGCATTTGCCTGTATCTTGGGAGTCAGAGTTGCGACATTTTTGAAGTGTGGTACAGTATCGCTCAACACTCCAGTGGGTATGCCACTTTTTTTTTTTTTGAGGCTGGGAAGTCATCAAATGACCCCTCCCGCTCTGGGTGGAGCGGAAGGGAGTGTCGGACTCTTACTGACTAAAACCCACCCGTGTTCCTTCCTTAGCCCTTTCTGTTCCAGGGCAGCGGTAACCCTTTCGGAAGATCCCGCCGCCCCGGCAGGCTTTGGCCCTATCGGGCCCCGTCCTCTGCTGACATCTCTTTGAGGCGCGCGTGGAACACAACGCGCCGTCCGGCACGGGCCTGGTCCTGATCGGACGGCGAGCTACCCATTACTCACCGCCCGCATGTGGGTATGCCACTGGAGTTTGTTTTTAGCTAAGGACTATTCCTTGAGTTTTATTCTTTGAGTATGAATTTGACAAGGTTTTCACATTTTTCTCTTCTTCGCATTCCCACTCCTGGGCAAAGGCCTCCCTGCACTCCATCCATCATCTCCTTACAGTTTAGACGAAACCAGTCCTATCGTTTCGCCATCTTCTACGTGGTTAGGCATGGTTTTCTTTTACCGTAACATAAAAGAAGGTTCGTAGATATTGGGGCAGAAAGGGGAGCAACATTAATCGTTGTAGCTACAGGAAAACGGTCTTAGGAGACTTTCTGTAGCTTTTTCTTAATATAAGGATCAAAAGTTAAGGAAAGTGCTCTATGCGACTTTCTCTCTATCTCTCTTTGTCTCTATCTATTATATTATGCGAATGTGTGTGCGTGCGGGTATCACATAAGGAACTTCGTGCCTGACGGGGGTCCCTGATGGCACACGTTTTTACTTTTAGTATGTTTACGACATCCATCTTCCGGTCCCGGTGGAAGTAGCTCTTTCTAATGTACTAGGGCGCGTTGACTATAGTACTTTTTTTGGGAATCATTATATTATTATTTGACGATTGCTTTGGCTGGTGCAGCTTCACAGCTGAATACCGCAGGCCCATACAGACTTTAAAACTTGTTTATTAATACGCTTTTATTAGCTTCACTTGTAACTAACTATGTAAAAAATCATAGATGTCAATTTTAACCTACTTCTAATTGTCGTATCGAAATGAAACTTTGTATGTATATGTAGTTTGGAAGACAAAACTATAATTTGGTATCTTGGATCTGATCTGATGATGGAGCCAGAAGGTGGATAGTGGAACTCTGGCTACTAGTAAACCCCTCGAGTTTGGGCTCATACGATTCGTTTTGACGAGTCCAACATATTGGACTTGGAGTCGAGGGTCTCATCATAGAGCCAGGAGATGGATAGCGAAAATCTTTAGTAGCCCCTAATCGTCATATCTTCGTTAACTTTATAATTATTAACATAATGAAGAATATACTAGACGCAAAAGTTGAAAATGAAAATATGTAGTTTATAAACTATGTGTAGTTTTTAAAAATATGTAGTTTATATACTAGTAAACACGTTTTTATCACGCGCTAAATTTTATAAAATAATTAAATTGAATTAAAAAAGCACACTTAAATCGCTCCAGGTTTTTTGAATCTTCTTTATTCTTGGCAACGTTCGAAGACACTCTCAACTTGTATTCGTCGTTCGTAATTACTACTCTCTTGTCATATCCATACCCTTGAGCTAAGACTAAGACACAGTCACACACACATAGGCACACAAAAAGATAGTCACCATCACACACATACATCACAGTAGGTACTACAGACACTCATGACGAAAGCTGAAAGCATTTCCTCTGTCTTTTGTTTCTCATGAATCATTTGTCAACGACAAGGGAGCCTTGAACGAGCCGCAAAGGCAAGGGTTCAAGGTTGTTGACATATTAGACGTTCATGACATGCAGATAGCAGTTTTAAAATAGACGCCAACTCGTCGGACGAAAATGGAAACAGCTTTATTAGAATAAGAGTTTATTAGACACGTATGGTGGGTTGATTTAGGTGAATTGTAGGAATGATACGAGGGTTAAACAGAGCAACAATTATAATTTGTGTAACAACAGATTCATTGAAATCCTCAACCAAATATAATTAAGTTATTATTCAGAGGTGCTAAAGAAGGCTATAAGTGTCCCGTCTTTAACAAAAAAAAAAACACATAAATTAACTGAACCCGAAGTGAATAAATTGAAGTAAGTTTGGCAAAATGATAAAACAGTAGTATTGTGATTAACAAGCTTTTTGGATTTAACACATTTTTATGTACACCAAAATAATGTATATTATTAAGGGTGAATTCTATCAAACTTTTATACGTAGAATAAGTCTTATCCTGAGAATATATTTTGATTTTTTTCCAGGTTTTCCATACTGAAGAACTGTCAGACGTCAATTTTACTCACACACGGATATAAGAACTGGATTTGTTGAAATCAGCCCTTATTGGAACAAAGTTCGTTATCACATGTTATACATTGTGTTACATTTGGCATATAAGAGCTCAGACCGAAAAACGTGTTAAATTTTGAGCATCACGACACTTTTGTTTTTTCATTGATTCAATTTTCATTTTATTTTAATTGTTACCTCAAACAATTATATATATAAATACAGCGAAATGTATAAAGTACTCGACACCTCTCGACTTGTTAATCTATTAATATGGCACTTCAACCGTCATTTGCCCGTATGTGGAGTACCTAGGGTGTAAAGTTCACTCATCTTCCATAGAAAAGGGAGGATCCTCCAACCGTGTCTGGTGGGCAACTGCTTGATGTCGGGACGTTAAATATATGCTAGTTGCGCGGTAATCACGTGACGATGTATCACATCCGACCCGTTTCTATAGAAATTCAAGTTTTCATTCCAACAAATCACTTTTATTCGATTTTTTTTTATGAGCTGACATATTAAAAGATACTTCATTGAGATTTTTTTTGCCTTTTAAATAGTTGATGTTAAATATTTAATAATACGTACCTACCTAACCCTTATTTGCCGATTGTACAAAAAAGTTTGGCCGTAGAAGGAATTTAAAATAGGACGAAACGGGAATAAAATAATTAAAATTATATTATGAGACCAAGGATGCATATTGTTTGGAATGACGCAGGATTTTTTATGTAGGACAAACCTCAGTGGGCCAAGCGAAGAGTAAATCCTATTTTCAGCACTAGAGAAATAACGTAAGTATTTTTATAAGCCGAACAATTAGCTACGAACACCAAATTCAAGCTACTTTTAACTAACTTTAGTCACTTGTTATGTAGGTGTCTTATTTTAGTCCAGACAGACTGTATGCTAACGATCAAACTTTCACGCCAGCGCCTTGTACCTTCTAAATTAAATGGAACAATTTGATTGTATTTTGATGACGAGTTTATTTATTTCAATTGTAACGTTTAATATTGTTCGGGGAGCGGCTATTAATTTTATGGAGCCAATTGAGGTACCTTCCAGCCACCTTAATAGATCGACAATGTCTAGGGAATTTGGGTGGGACGTCAGGAGATGGCTGTCTGTTTTAGACATGGAGAAGGAAGTAATGGAGGTCTAATGTGTGAGAGAATTGAGCAGCTTTCCTCAGTCCAGGCGACGTTGGCATAACTAGTGTATTTATTTATATAAATAAATAACCTAATTACCTAATTTAATAATAATAACCTATATAGGTTAGCCAAAAATTTTTTACACAATACATTTAACTGATAATTTCCTAAACAGTACATTAGTGTATAATAAATGTAGATTGTCATCTCGTGGACGTTCACTGCATTGTGTCGAAATATAGACAGTGACGCGGCTGAAATAGACGGCTGCTCCAATATAAGGCTACCTATCATAATCAGGCAGGCAGCAGACTATGTCGCAGGAGAACGACGTAAGCTGATCATATCCGTCATGGTGGCTCTGTCAGTGCCATTACGCTCTCCTCAAAGTATAGAGAGTGAGAGTGTAGTATAGTGTTTGTGTATCTGAGTTTATATGTCTGTAAACGCACCCACGACACAGGAGAAACTCCTAGTGTTTTCTCCGATTTTTTTTTTTAAAGGCTTAAATTAGAAGAAAGATATTTTATTTTAGACTTTTCGCGACTCACGATTAGAATCATTCATACATTAGTATAAATAAATAAATAAATTGTTTATTGACACAAAAATTTCAACATTGGTACTTAAGTATGGACAGTTGTTTGTTACATTGTATATGTACTGATGCTGAATCCCAAACTAGGCCAGGAGCCTGTATCTTGGGAGACAGGGTTCAGTCGCAGCAAAGGTACACAATACTGTTTGTACATAAGGTTGCTGATTATTAAGATAATTACGCTATTAATTTTAAGTTTGTGTTAGTATATGTGAGTCTGTGGTTGATAGTGTGTCGTGGTGTGTGTTTGTGTGTGTGTGTGTGTGTGTGAGGGAGTGTATGTGTTTGTGTGTGTGTGTGTGTGTGTGTGAGGGAGTGTATGTGTTTGTGTGTACGAGTGGATAGATTAAATTTGAATTAGTGTGATTTATATTAGATAGCTAAGAAGGTCTTCGGTTTTTTGATAATCAAGTCGTTGAAGCCATTCAGTAATTTTCACTTTAATTTTGCGTCTACATAGTGAAACGATGTTAAGTTTCTTATTTAAATCATTGTATAGTTTAGCGCTTGTACTACGTGTTTGCTTTTTTGCGAAAGAGGTTCTACAAACCACACGAGGGCATACAGAAGATAAGCTGCGTTTATGTGAGTTTGGGATGGGCACATCTCGATGCTTTTTGAGAACAGCGTTCAAGATGAACAGCTGTCGAACTGTGAGGACCTTGCAGTTTGAATATAGGCTCACAGTCGGGTATCTGTAAGGTTTCCTGGTCATTACCTTCAGAACGGCTCGTTGTGCCCTTTCCAATTTAATAAGGTGCGTTTTAGCTGCTCCACCCCAGACCGTGATGCAATATTGTACCACAGACTGGCATAGAGACAGATAGACTAGTTTTAGCTTGTCATGTGTTAGGGCATCTCGTAGGGATTTAAAGACAGATATCAATCGCCTTACTCTTGTTGTGACTAGATCTATCTGTTTATTCCATTTCAGCCTGTGGTCAATCCGTACGCCCAAGTATTTAACCTCTTCTACCCGCTTAAGTTCAAGACAGTCGCAGTTGTTGCAATTTGCACAAGTGTGAGCTTTAATATAGAAGTTTTCGACAGGGTCGGTATTTTTGCTGATGGAAAATGCTATATAGTTGGTCTTTGTTAGATTTAGTGTATGGAAGTGCACCGACCTCAAATGAGATAAGGACAGAAGAATGATGGATAACGAGCCACAATTATGCTTAAAGCTTTGACACTCCATTTTCCTTATTCCATGGCTCGAGGTCGCTCGGACCTATAAACCTGAATTCCATTTGCCATAATAAATGGCGAACGGCTCTGTTTATTTGACACAAGAATGTTTATTTCTTTCGCTACTTTGAAGTTTGTGACTGGGGTGTTAAAACGGTAATATTAAGTTAGGCTGACGCAAAGCGACAAGCTCTTGACATGCAAAAAGCATTTCAAGTAATCGGCAAGGTTTTCGTGGAAATATTTTATTACATTGTTACAGCTGTTGGTTTAATATTATTTCCATTTTCTATTATGAACGTGTCTCCAAGACAAGTATCGCCGATGTTGGCGATAAGTCTGCGAGGCTGAAATGGGACTGGGCGGGTCACACCTATGGGATGAATTAAGACTGATGGGCCAGAATCGTCACACAGTAGGTGCCTGAAGAGGGGAGTCGTCACCGAGGCAGGCCTAAGAAACGCTGGCGTGACGTTTTATACTTCTTTCGAACCGATTGGACGGAGCAGGGTGCAGGCACAGATAAAGAAAAAATGGAAAAATATAGGGCAGACCTTTGACCTTAACAGAATTAATAATATCTATAATAATGATGATGAAAGGAAAACTATTGAAATAACTTTGTGAGGGTCGAACCCGAATTGTCAAATGAATTTAAAAACAGTAGTAAAATAAATGTTATTTCAATAAATAGCGTTCAGTGAAAGGGACAAAATGTTCTATTTCATTGAAATACATAGTTCGACTTACGAGTATATCCAAGTGATAAAGTTATGCTTCAGAGAACAACTTTTATTATTTAATGTATTGCTGTTTATTAGAAAAAAATGTGATGGAGTACGTACTAACTACGTGGAGGGCGGTCCAGGAAGAAGTGGCGAGAGGTCGAAGATGCGTACCGCAAGGGTTGGGTCGGGGTTGCTCTGGAAAAGTATGCCTGAAAGGATTTCGGGGAGGCCTTCCCTCAGCAGTGGGACAGTTTTAGGCTAAATAAATAAAAACGCTGTTAAGTACCAATGGGTACTTAGCAGCGTTTTTATTTATTTAGCCAAAAAACCTGTTAATATTTGCTAACTTAATAATGATTAAGTTAGCAATATATTAGCAGGTTTTTTAACAGGTGTAAAAAGACACTTTAAGCTAAGCCTACATTTTTTTGTACTGGACCATACCTGGGAACCTTCTGGTAAGGGAAATATTGAAGGTCAAAATTTAGATTTTTACGAATTTTCAATTTTTACGTTTTAGAGAAAAAACTTATTTTTCTCGAAAACAAGTTTTTTAATGTTATAAAACCACTTCTAATACACCCACGACCTGTATGCTTGCATTGAATGTGCATAAGCACAAAATATGTTTTATGTGTGTTACATTGCGCACTACCGCAAACAGTCACACCAAAAATGAAAGTCGTTTTCCAGCAATTATTTTTGTGCAATGTTACTTAGTTTGATGTACAGAATGCGTAATGACGGCTATGTTTTTTTACACCCTGTATATTCTTAGCAAAAACACAGGCGGCCTACCAACGTCAAGTTTAGAGATGTCTGCTGAAAATGAAAAAAAACGTCAAAGCCTGACAATGTTTTTCAAACAAAAGATAATGAAATACAAAACTGTTTCAAAAATGTATTTTCGCTGTGGCACGATCGCTTTGATGACAGAGACAAATAGCCACGCTCGAAGATACGAGTAAACAAACAGTGCATAGTTTTGTGTCGAAAAATAGTATAGTAGGTGAAATCGTGTCACTCATCATCATCCTTTGGCTTTGGCTTTTTCCAACTATTTCGGTCGGCCATTATCATGTGTGATACTGAAACTAACATAATTATTGGACCTTTATAAAATTACTTACCTACTCACCTGTTTTCCATATTCATCTGCCTAGCCTTTTCCCAACTAGGTTGGGGTCGGCTTCCAGTCTAACCGGATGCAGCTGAATACCAGTATTTTACATGAAGCGACTGCCTATCTGACCTCCACAACCCAGTTACTGGGTAATACGATACCCCTTGGTGAGACCGGTGTTAGACTTTCGGGCTACTGACGACCCGTAATGACTGTCAAAGATCCACGAATGACAGCCGGGACCAACGGCTTAACGTGCTTTCCGAGGCATGGAGGGGTCTTGGTATGTGAAAATGGTCACCCATCCACGGACCAATCGCGGCAAGCGTAGCTTGACCTGATCGATCGACCCGTGCGGCTGTTATTACTTAACCACAAGCCCCCTGACCTGTTTTCCACATTCTATGTATAGGTATAATCATTTTCTATGTGTTATTTTTTAACCGATTGCCTATGCATCGATTTAGAAAATTCCTTTTTTAAAGGATAGGGTATGTCTAAGGGAACTTCCTTTTTTTAAAGGATATGGTATGTCTTAGGGAAGTTCCTTTTTTAAAGGATAGGGTAAGGATAGGGTTTTTATGTGTCTAAGGGTGGTCCCATATATATAATTATATTTTTACTATCATTGTTTGGGTAGTTTTTGAGTTAGCCTCAATAATACGTATAATTTTCCATTTAGTGTATATTGATTATTGATGATGTTATAATAACTTCCTGTCACTGTTATTTACATAGCAAGTAGTGATTATACGAATGTTTGTGGAGTAGATAAGTACCACTTAAAAGTGAAATATAAAAACTTTTTTATAAAAAAAAACAACCGACTGTAAAAAAAAAACTACAAAGTGAAGTTACTAAGTTCACTTTGTAGTGTTTTTTTGGAAGTCTTTTTTATTTTTTTTTATAAAAGGGTTTTTATTTTTCATTATTGAAACTGATTGACGACTTCCGACTTTTCGTAAGTGAATACCGTCCAATCACCTGCGTATAAAAATTGCGAGTGTCAATTTCGAACAGCAGGCTCATTTTGATTGTTAAAAATTGATTAGTTCTTCTGAAATAAGCATGTAAATATTTATAATATTAGGTAAATATTATTTTGTCCATAAACATAAAATAAATTTTGTCCCTGAAAATAGTTACTTTACTACTTTTGACAAAAACTCCCTGTAACTTGAAACTTCACTAAGGTAGGAACTAACTGTCTGTTACATAACTTTCTGTTTTGGTTTTAAGCAAAACTAGACCTTGACTTTTGTGACGTACAAGTGACAAAGGGTGTGGGTGTTAAAGCCATTACGAGGTCAAATATGCCACCACATCACTGATCCTACAAAAGATTTTTACGTTTAGTAATTTGTATGTAAAAAAGGAGGTTTTATGCGTAGTCGGCTAAAAAAACTACGACAAATACAGGTGGTAGCGTGTTCCCTATTTAGATGTTATCACAGAGGCTCATACAAATGTTAATTAAATCTTACTAATATTAGTTTGTGCTACGTTTTGGGTCAAACGCTTGACTGATTGGCCGTAGATATGTATCATTGATCGCTTATGCAAACTAAAGTAGGTACAGGTAAACCAGAAAAGGTATACGCTTCGGTAAAATTCGTGTTTTCGAATTAGCACGAACTTTGCATCACAGAGGTAGATAAGGATAAGGTTTCTTAGTTTTGTACTACCGTGTTTTTTAACTATTCCAATCGCAGATCGTCTTTTGTCACTAAAGTCAAGAAAAGGTTATTCAAATTGCACAAAGGTGTTAGTTTATAATTTTGTAAACATGGTAATACAAAATATGCAATACTTCCACGTTGGTAACAGCCGATCGATTCTGTAAAAATCTCACCGTGAAAACTAAGGTGAAGTGAGCTTAGAGTGAGCTGTCAATAGTGTAAATCACTAGCATTAGTTGGAATGTCAGCTCACTCCACGCTCACTTCATCCAAGTTTTCACGGCGAAATGGTTACAGAATCGCACTGCAGCTCTTTATTAGATCTCATCATCGCGTGTTCCTATTTCCGACGATAGACGATCATTCCCGAAGCGCATATTTTTCTTGGGAAAGCTGTGCCAATGTTATGAAAATACATATTTATGACACTGGTTTATACAGAAAAATATACCTTAATGCTCTTTTGTGTACCAAATATATTTGTTTTATAGTTTTTGAGCACGCGATGACGGATAATAAGTATAGAAATGCCTTGTTTTCTAGAAACCAATTGTTTTTATGTGTCGGTAAAATGGAAGGCGTATTTGCGATTGAAATTGACGTGCCTATTACGGGGTTGCCAATTCAGAAGAACTTTAAATTGAGTTTTTTTTAAATACAAACGAAAATTACTGGATATTTTTCTTTAATTATTTTATTCAAGCTTTGCTATTTTATACGGTGAATAAGATCTGCTTAATCTCCTCCTTTTTACACTTAAAAATGCTTTCGCTTTTCCTCGTGTTTTTCATCAAATTTTCGCATAATTTCTTTGGTATCCCATTTCGTATTCAAGATTGACTACGACACGTGCCATTAGTAATCCCACGGAAAAAAGTCCGGACGTGCCGCGAAATCTTCAGCAACCAAAATTGTATTCGTTACTTGTGATTTACAAAAAAATTGGGTCGTATTTAAAGTTTGTTTGTTTAAGAATTTCTGTAAAACAAGTGAAGTTAATGAAAGCGTGTTAATAACTGAAAGTATTGCGGTGGTCATGGTCTTATAAACTGTGCACAACGAATTTGGCGCATTTTAACTAAATATGTAACAGACATCATACTAGAGAAGAAAGAAAGAGAGAACAATTGTTTATTCGGCACGAACAAAACGCACATTACAAAAATATTTATTTATTTATTTATTTTTATCTGCTTACATTAACCATTACAGGATTTAACCCAATGCGGTAAATGCGCTTATCCTAACTTAAATTATTATACTAACACCTATAACTTATTATAAATAATGCATTCCTTGTGAATATATATTGGAGGATTTTATGTCTTTTCATAAAATATGTGTATGGCGGAGAAGGTATGTTGGGAATCGAACCCAACACAATATTTTGCGCTTGGCCTGCACGCGCAAGTATTGTGACCATCGCGTCATCGGCAAGCTGAGGCGCGGCGCGGCAACGACACGGCTCGGCCCGATGACCACTCGCTTCAACGGACTCCACCGCGACGGACGATACTCTTAAATTATTCATTGTTTGTCCGGGAAAGTTTATATTTGTAGATCATACGGCATTAAACCATTGCCTAGTTATACAGTCCACTCTTTTATTGCTCCCCGCGCTAACAAGGTATGTGTGTCTATTTATCATCAGGCATATTTTAATTACTGTGGGCGTACTATGGATAGTATTGGTTATTGCGCAATAGAAAAACCGTTTGCAGTTCAAATCAGATTATAATTACGAGCACGTAAGTCACACTTAGCGAATCGCACACTGTAGGTACTCAACGATACGGAACGCGAAACAGTTTCTGAGCACATGTTGTCCGTACGATGTCTAATGTTAAAGAGAGCACTGCTCACACCGCTCTTGTAGCTGTATGCTCACCTCCACCCCCACGAACTCAGGCTAGACTCTGTTGAGGGCCACCAAATGGAGCTGGTGTTCCGAATAGTCAAACGAACGCCTCCGACATATATTTTATGATTTTTTTTTACCAAAGCCAAAAGCTCACAAAGTATCCGGCCTTGCATACTTCTCTATTGGTCGTCATCTCGGTGTTATACTTCACATTGCAACTTAAATATAAACGTAATTAAATATTTAATAAATACGCAACAAATTCTTGTAATCCGCTGAAAGTTAAATTACGTATACCTCCTGTTGACAAAATGACACAATTCTTTGACCCTCTTTACCGTGGGCCCTTTGTTACATTTTACCGCGTCGACCCGAGGAATTAACCTTTAATTTGTAACTGGCTCGAAATAGAATCGGTTGAGTTAGAGATTGTCGGAATATTTTGGAGGGAAAGTGCTAGATTAGTTGTTTGTGATTACGTGGAATAGTAACTATTATAGATTGTAATATGGTTTCGCGTAGTACAATAATTAGGTAGGTATATAAATATTCTGAGCAGTGGTGGCCCAGTCATGATGACCGTGTCTTACGAATTGTAGGTCCTAGGTTCGAACCCTGACAGGCGCTTTACTTTGTGTTAATTGTTTCATCACCACTGCTCTTAAAACGGTGAAGGAAAACATTGTGAGGAAACGGGCATGTCCTACAACCAAAAATTCAAAGACATGTGACATCCACCGACCCACACTGGACTCGCGTGATGGATTACGGACTACTCCCTCTCATCGAGAGTAGGCTTGTGTCCCAGCAGTGGGAACATTATAGGCTTATCTGATATATATTGTGTTATATAAACAAAAACTGAAAATAAATATGTATATACAATATATATTATAGGCTAGTTATAGGGAACATTATATGATGATATATATTATCTGTGTATATATAAAATATTGGTCAGGCAGGGGCCATAGTTCTCTCATAATTCGATGACTGATTTGATTTTGAAAATCAATGTTTCCATACGCTGCAATAGTCCTACATGGATGGTCCATTTTCAATGGCCTATCTACTTAAATTGTCCGTGTATTCAAATCTCAACCGTCATTCGTATCAAATGGGTACACAGCCAATTTACATAGTGTGTCAATCTGCTAAACAATACATATTGTCTGTGTGTCTACGCTCTCGGCCATCAAAACCATTAATAGACTAACGGCGAAGCTGCGGGCCGAAGCTGACCGAAATAACAAGACAGATAAATCGACAGAGACTTGGTTTGGTTTTCAGAAGTCTAAGATTCTAGCATCAAAGTCAAGACCCAAGTAATTATTTATTTTGTGTACTTGTGGTCAAACGCAAGCTTTCTTATAATTTAACTAAGCCTAGATAAAAACTAACCCAGTTGTCTCTTTATCGTTTATTAATTATTTATACCTTTATTAATGCATTTATTCCTTTGACTTTTCTCAGGACAATGCAAGTATGTGCTCTGTATGCACAATGCAAGTTCACACAAGAACAATCCCCGGCTGGTTACTACTTAGCTGCGACCCCTTCAACCAACACAACTGGTTACTGTCGTCCACTAAGTCCCTCTAGCCACTCCACTCTAGCAGTGATTGACCGAGCCTATTCGTAGGCAAACGTTACTAATCTGAACCAATTAAGGCAGGTGCCTGAGAGGTTCCAATTACTGTCCAGCTATTAGGTACCGTGGTACCTGTAGCGGCAAGTGTATTAATGGTTTTGATGGCCGAGAGCGTAACGAGGGGCTTGTGGCTAAGTAATAGCAGCCGCACGGGTCGATCGATCAGGTTAAGCTACGCTTGCCGCGGTTGGTCCGTGGATGAGTGACCATTTTCACATACCAAGTCCCCTCCGTGCCTCGAAAAGCACGTTAAGCCGTTGTCATTCGTGGATCTTTGACAGTCGTTACGGGTCGTCAGTAGCCCGAAAGTCTGACAACCAGTCTCACCAAGGGGTATCGTATTACCCAGTAACTGGGTTGTGGAGGTCAGATAGGCAGTCGCTTCATGTAAAATACTGGTATTCAGCTGCATCCGGTTAGACTGGAAGCCGACCCCAACATAGTTGGGAAAAGGCTAGGCAGATGATGATGGCCGAGAGCGTAGAGACACAGAAATGTATTGACTAGCAGATAGACACACTTTGTAAATTGGTTGTGTTTTACCCATTTGGTTCGAATGACGGTTGAGATTTGAATACACGGACAATTAAAGTTGATAGTCAATTATCAGGACCATTCCGTGTTTAATACGTTTAGTGCAAGGAGCCCTCCAGGGCCCTAATTCACTATGACCACTTAACGATTCCTTTATTCGAAACCACGTCAATTCCTTAGCTAATTCCGCCAATCTCGCGTTGATTTCGCGCAGTTTCGTTCATTGTATCATAGAATTACGACCCCGCACCCACAGCATGACCAGCGTATAAACGGGTTTTGTCGATAGAAGAGTAGCCAAAATGACGGACTTTAGAAATATTTCTACCGTCTTAAGCGTCTTGGCGATGAAGAGAAGAAATGTTGCTATTCTTCAGTCGACCAAAGTCCACAATGTCACAACACCAATTTTTCCAAGTGTCAAAATTAGTAGAAACACAACAACAATTTTCGAATAGTCTAAATCACCATTAGACTTAGACAAAAATCTATATTGATTAAAATTAACTCCCCGTTGCTACGTAAATGTATTTGTCTTAATAGAAACGCGAGCCTACGGGTCGCCCCATGCTCGGGCGGAAGAAATGTCGAGTTGGATAGAAAGAACTGTCTATTCTTAGTAAAATAGAGATCAAATTGGTCATGCTACGCGAGCTGGTGGGTCCACTTGTAATACTATGTATGGCGGCATGGCTTATGCGTTCTATGGAAAGTGGTTGGACAGGTATGTTGGTTTTATTTTATTTTTTTATTTAAAGCAACAGCAAACAGAGCCTGTATTTCCGTAATTTAAAACGTTCAAAATCGCGCAGTCTCATCTCGGCGACTAAACAAATGTCAAAAACTTGTCAAAATGTAGGGAAGTTAGACGTATCTTTTACAGATTGAGACTGAGATCAGACTGTGAACGTTCTTAAAGTTACAAGAATCACCCCTCAGTTACATTATAAGAACTTAGAACTAATTGAACAAAAAACTATTTTAGTGATAATATAACCCACAACACTGTCCACAGGTAGACATAATAGTTTAGAATTAAAAAAAAAGTGTAATCGCTAAGAGTAGCAGTACTTGCATTAATTAATTGTATAATGAGCATTAATAAAGTTAAAATTTAGACAAAGATTACATAACATAAAATAAGACCAAAATAAATAGGTTTAAATGATTTTGGTTAAAGATTTTCTTCTCTCAACATGTAAACATGACCAATTATTAAGTTATCATTTTTATCCTGCGATATTATAATTATAGACCTTTCAATCTTAATGAAAAGTTGGCGTAGATTTTGTCATTCTAAAAACCACTTTGACAGCCTGATTTCTAAGTTTATTTTTGTTTGAGTTGTAATAACATAACAGTGTTTTTATTTTCATGTTTGCTTTAGTCTTGTACAGACAGCAACAAAAGCTTCTTGATAGGTAAAGCGTCTGTTAAGGGGCTTTTGTTATTAAGGGGGTTTTTTTATTAGTTTCATGGTAATGGAAGGAACGAAAAAAAATCGAATCGAAGGAACACAATATTACAGGGTAATGGCTCGCTTATTGATTTTCGTATTCGTAAAATACAAAAAAACTCTGGATCAGATCAGTAATTTTTAGGGTTCCGTACCCAAAGCGGGCCAATGGGACCCTGTTACTAAGCCTCCGCTGTTCGACCGTCTCTCTGTCTGTCAGCAAGCTATATCTCATGACCCGTAACTATTACCGAAATTTTCACTGTGAGTGTGTTTCTATTACCGCTTTAAAAACAAATCATAAAAATAAAACAAAGTTAAAAATGAAAGGGGAGACCCCCTATAATTTTGGTATAAGAAACCATAGAAGAAACATTTTTCCGAAGCGTTTTTTGCCGAAGCTTCGTGTGTCTGGGTCGCACATGGCCGCTATTTTATAGTTTACTTCTTTCTTGTTTTTAGGAACTATTTATGATAATAACATCGTTGAGTAAGTAAGTAATATCGTTCCAACATATTAACCCAGGGTCCAGCGACGAACAAGCATTTGGTAGATATATAGGCCGCTAACCTGAGAGCAGTAGTGGCCATCAATGGTGACGGCCGCGATTTACGAGTTGTAAGGTTGTGGGTTCGAACCCAAGCGGGCACTTTGTATAATTTATTTCATAAAAAAAATGAAATAAATAAGAAAACATTATGAGGGAACCGGCACGTTCTAGAACTAAAAATTCGAAGGCATGTGACATTTTCCAATCCGCACTGGGCCCGCGTGGTAGATTACACCCCACTCCCGCTCCATGAGAGGAGGCCTGTGTCCCAGCAGTGGGAACATTATGGGCTATGTATGTTGTTTTAAGTACAGTATATCTATATTTGGGTATGAGAACCCACTTTTGCTGCTAACCATACGTGTCTAGCTGACACCCCACATAACCTGTCATTACAAAGTGCACTCCCATCCATATTTGATAACTACAGTTACTGAACTAAACTTAGATTGACGTATAGATTGTTTGATTGTTGTTAGGCAGTTAACTTATCTAGTGATGAACATAGAAAGAAAAACAAAGTTTGAAAGTGTCGAAGTCACGTGGTATCATTATAATAATAGGCAAACCATTTCTGACAAATGTGTCTCGAAAGTTGATTACAACCATTAGTCTAGAGACGAGCAACCTCTTTGTGGCTCTCTTGGCTTATCCCGAAGTCTTCAACCTTTTGAACGCCATTGTCACATATATGTGACAAACGAAATCTTACCCTGAACGCCAACGTCACAAATATATGACAAAATACACGTGGCACCATATTATGAAATAAACGATTTCATTCATTACTGGAATCCCTATTTTTTATGAAGGTCATTTGACAGAAAAAGTGGCCTGGCGTCAGGGGTACGGCGGTACGTTTATACTCTGGCGTTCAAAAGGTTAAATAGATTTTGGACTTTGATAGGCCAAAGCGAAGAAAACCTGCTCAGGTGGAGATTCACAGATGACTCCGCTCTGGAGTGTAAATGTGGTGCTGTCCTACAAACAATGGGGCACTTAATATCGTGTCCAAAATGTCCTCTTGTCTGCACGCCACAGGAGTTCATGGACGCTACTGATTGATCGACACGGTAAGGAGAAGCACTCTCTTGTCTGTTGTCAATAAACCAAGTTTTCACCAATATTTATGATTCTGGGAAAACCTCATACATACTTATTAGATACTTATAGATTATAGAACTTAGGTTGAATTTGACCAATGAAACTGAACGCGGTTTATATTTACTGATCACGTAAAGTTTTATTGGTGAAATTCGCCCTTAGCGAAGCTTGTGCCCGTTAAATATACTTCTGCTCTTAACTTCTTGTGCATTGGTGACCATTCGTTGCACGTCAAGAAAGAAAGAAAGAAATAGTATTT
Organism: Apamea crenata; assembly: GCA_949629185.1. NCBI lineage: Eukaryota > Metazoa > Arthropoda > Insecta > Lepidoptera > Noctuidae > Apamea > Apamea crenata. The sequence continues at coordinate 7,120,388 of OX451375.1, forward strand.
ATTGCGACTCACACAGGAAGATCATAAAACTAAACTAAACACAATAAAAAATTAAATAACCAAATTGTATAACAAAAAGTAACAAAACCAAATTATATAAAAAAAAGTAACAACAAGAAAAATTAAACAGAAAGTCCTGTACGAGGTCAAAAAGCTCCTATCTCAGCATGATGCTACGACATTTAAAAAATAAATGTCGCAGCGTTGGTATCAAGAGAACTATCGAACCGATTAACCGACTAACGATACCGTCACCAGTCATAAATTTATATCTATACGAATAATAAAGCTAAAGAGTTGATTTGATTGTTAGTTTGAACGCGCATATCTCTGAAAGTCGGATTTGAAAAAAAGATCGAAATTCAGAAAGATCGCTAAGCGGAAACGAAGTAGTAGCGCAGACGGGCGATGTTATGCGACGGGTTGGGTCGGGGGAGCAATAAATTTCAAGCGGACAAAGTCGCAGGCAGAAGCTAGTATTATCTAATTTCTAATAGGTCATTTATTTCGAATAAAGTCGGTTAGTAATAATAAACTTAGTAAAAATACCAAATGGTTTCAGTTATAATAAGGCTTGAGCTCATGAAACAATAATAAAGGGTCTCAAAACAACGCCATTTGCATTTTAAATCAAGCCCTTATATTTTCCACACGAAAGCGCTAATCTCTAACCTTGTAACGTTAGCAACAAGTTTCAAAGTGTGCAAATCCGTGGCTTTACAACTGCCTGTAATAACATTATGATAAGTAAAGCTTCCTCCACGCTCCGTTACACGTAGGTATACTGCGTTCGCAATGTAGTTCCAAAACATGTAAACAAACATGTGTATTTAGAAAAATAACTCCTATAATCACACAGGAAGTTCAGTTTGTGTTAGAAATTCAATATTTTTTATGACTTTTGTCATTCTGAAATTAACTTAATTCACACTAATTTAAGTTGAAATTTGTTTAAGTGTAATTATCAATTGGAACCAAGGATTTGAATATGGAATAGGAAGTTAATTTCAGTTGGTTTATGGTGCGTGGTTGAGTCGCTCGACAATGTTCGGCTTTTATCGACAAGGGAGGCGAATGAAATAACAATGCGAATGCAAAAAAACGCAAATGCGAATGATATATAGGGGTAATTCTATCGGTGAAGTTGTTGTACTTGGTCCGTGTGAATCTCGGATATTATTTCATGGGAAAGCGAATGAAAAAAGGAAAGATAAACGTTTATTTGGACACAGTTCGTGAAACACAGAATACAAAATTAATAAAATAACAAATAATGTTTCAGACAACAATAGTGTGTGCCTCACGGCTGCGCCAAAAAGGTTCATTTCAGCATTAATGCCAGACAGATGCTGTCTGACGCTGGTTTTCTAATGAACCCTTAGGGAAAAGTGACGGATGAGTTCGAACGTTTTTTTTTTTTGCTGGGCGGTGGAAATCCTCATGGACATCCTCCGTCGTGGGGGTGACAGAGGGGTATTCTATTACCGGCTAAAACCACCGAGGTGTTTCACCTCTGCCTATGGCCGGGGGGGCGGGATTCGCATAAGCATAACCTACGACCCGTAAATCGCCATCGTTACCACTCGGCCACCACTACTCCAGCGTACTATTCATAGTTCAACCATAACATTTAAAATTCTTTGTTTCAAAAAAATAAAATTAATGTAGCCCAACCCCACTTTCATTGGCATAACTTGACATAATGCCGTCATTTATAACACAACAGCGCGACGCTCCACAGTTTCGTTATTTTATTTTTTAGCACAGAGGGGAAACTTGTAATGGAAAACTCGCTATCTATATCATAAACGAGCTTCCTCGGGAAACTCGAACTCCGTGCGAATTTGCAAGAAATAGTTCCGTAATACTTTACTTAAGGTAATTTTGCATCCCAACGCTCTTGAATATGTTAGTTTGTTATAATATTTAGGTAAGGTTTTAACTTTTTATGTGTATAAAGACTGTACGGTTGACTCATGCAAACTTAAACCTTACGTAAGCTTTGGTTTCTAAGAAAGCGGTGAATGGTCACACAATAACGGCTGTTCAAATATTATTATAATGTTAATTATTGCCATGACGGCCGTTATAATATCACGGACGTTATAGTATGACGGACGTTATAATATTATGACAGATGTTATAATATGACGCAACTTTATAATATGACGGAACGTTATGATATGACGGAACGTTATAATATGACGGAACGTTATAATATGACGGAATGTTGTAATATGACGGAACGTTACAAACGGATGGACGTTATAATATGGCTTTTCCTAAAGCTACGGTTGCCTAGAAGAGCGTTTGGACTATTCCGTATATTATAGCGGCCGTCAGTGACATGGTCCTCTATGTCGTATTTTACGTCGCTACATGCATCGTGTACCTAATGGTACACGATGCATGTAGCGACGTAAAATATATATAAAGGAAGAAAGAAAGAAAATAATTCTATTTAGCACAGAGTAAGAGGCACGCAACACAACAAATTATACTACAAGTAAAAAAATAAATGAAAAAATAAAAAATGTAAAGTGCATTGTAAGAAATTAGCAGGAAAGTGTGCCTCGCAGCTACGCCAAATACTTCAGCATAAATGCCAAAAAACCCACGTACATCATCAAAAACTATTTCCCAAAGCTGCTACAACCATGAACGATACTTGCAACTATTTACGAAGTTTACCAAGACTTATATTGCACGTCTGGCCCATATATTTGGCTCGAAAATCCTTTATCGTCTCATAGGAGTTTCTTGATTTACGACGCACCGTATTGTGTCCATAAACTATTCAGGTGCAACCGAGTGCTTTAAATAATATTAACTCCCCAGAGTAATAATAATAAATCATTGAATTCAGAAAGCCAATTCTCTGAATTTAAAACGTTCAAAATCTAGTCGCAGTCTCATCTCGGCGACGAAGAAATGTCAAAAATATAGGGAAATTAGGGGTATTTTTGACACATTGAGATTGAGATCAGACTGTGAACGTTCTTAAAATTACGAGAATTGCCCTTCTGATAACAAACACCCATAACCATAAAATGAACAGAAAACCATCCACCACATAAAATATCACACACTTCACTAGTGAGCTGGGTTTTGGTCGTGCTGTCCTGTAACGTCTGTACACAAATCCTGCCGGAAAAAAATATCTGAGCTAAGGAAGACAACCTTATGCCTAGTCTTGTGTATTGCTTACTATACAATGGATGTTGCAGAAAATAGAAAGAAATATTGTTTATTCTGCACAAACAAAACGCACATGACAAATTACAAAAGACATAAAATATACACAAATAACGTACTCAAAAGCCTCGTACTAATAACAAATCGACCGTCTGTCGTCGAAGGTAGTCGTACTATTGATTTTGTTTACCTCCTATCAGAATCTTGTAGCAACTCGTAGCTTGCTACGTCGCGCACTTGGTGTCGCTAACTTGTTTCGGCAACAATTCCTTTAAGTTTGCGATATACCGAATAAATAATTCCAAACTAAGTTCCTTATTTATATCTGCCAGAGAGTCGTAAATGAAACGAATAAAATAAAAATAGATCATTTCCAAAGAAAAGAAAAACTCGAGCCTCTACCCCATTCAACAAATATTTTCCCATTACCTTATCATTTCCGTGTTAACATCCGATCATTTTCACATTTATTACGACCACGAAAACAGTATTATCCTCTACTATCCTTTTTATCTTGATATTTATTTAATACTAAATGCTTCTTTGTTCTTGTGGTCGCAAGCGCTACTGCTGAACGTGAGATCATGGGTTCTATTATCAGGTCAAGCAAAGTGTTATTGGGTTTTTTTTAATTTTGCCAGTATGATTCCGGAGTCTGGATTTGTGACAGGTTGATGGGAATAGCCACGCAATATTTCATGGAACTTCAAAATAACTGGTTGTGAATATACACCTCTTTCCAATCCTTTGGGGAAGACGGGCATGATGTTACGTCATTTAATACTACCCACAAAAACAAAAGAGCGACGGAATAACAAACAGAGACGAATGAGCGTTGAGCGTCTGTGTACTACGATGTCATTTCCTGAGTGACGTAGCACAAATTAAAACGGGATGTTCAACGGATGGACGCGTGGATGTTAATGTATGATGTATTAAGTCTAGATATTTCACAATCTTTCGGCCTAACATTTTCCCAACTCTGTTAGGTTCAGCTTCCAGTTTAACCAGATGCAGCTGAATACCAATATTTAACATGGAGTGACCTCACCTACACTCTCCCAATGGTGAGCAAAAGCTTCCCCCAAAACCCCTCCAGTCATCCTTTTATAGAGCAACCTCGATCCAAACCTGGCAGTACGCATCTAGGTCATCTCGCCATCTCTTTCTGAACTGACCTTGGCGGTGCTGTCCAACCTCAGGCATCCACCGTGCACCGTATGGAGACTGTTGCCCAGCGGTCGCTGTGCATGCGGCCGACATGACCTGCCAAATTTTATTTCAGCTTGGCAGTCTTTTTGCCTACGTCTAGGATACCCGTTTTGGAACGCAGCGTGGTGTTTCACATTCTGTCAGTTTGCGTTCGAAATGAAAAATGTTTATGCATATATGAGGAAGGGTGTGTGTAGTTTGCAAGTATAGGGTGTGTGTGTATGTAGTGTTAGTGATGATAACGAGAACCTCGGAGAACGTCAATGAAGGCTATTTTTCAGACAATTTGTACTTCCTCTATAAAATAGGTATAATACGTTCAGCATGCATAGAAAAAGCAATTTTATTTATGAAAGTTTGTAGCTAATGCTCGTAACGAATCTCTTCGGAGTTATTTGAACAATAGAATGTGAACCTCATGACATCGGTTCCGACTGTTCTCATTAACAGTTTGTAGGGCACCCCGTTTCTCCCGTGGATATTGTAATGACTAAGTAATTATGTCAGGGATGTACACGTACAGCATCCAGCCATACATTTGTGTCATTTTGGTAACTTGTAGCTAAACGTTGCTGCGTACGACGGATACTTATCATATTGTGGGTTTCAACAAACATAACATAGCATAATCAGGTTATAATGTTCCCACTACTGGGACGCAGGCCTCCTCTCTGCGAGAGGGAAGGGGGGTGGGGGTGCGCGCGCGTATATGAATATGCGCGTAAGCAAGCGACTTGTAAACGTCGCTGCGAGCCCTTTTTCGCTTTTCAATTTCCGTTAGTTCAACGCGTTGCCAACTTGCTTCATGTTATAAACTGTGCGATGAATAGATTGCTTATCGGGCGCACGCTAAAATGTATACTTTAATTTTCTTATTTGTTTTGATAGATTATGATTTAGTTTTTTGACTGGAACGTCGATAATTCGTGTTTACTTGAAGGCAATTAAAGCCTGGGCTTGAAGGATAATTATACGTTTTTTTTTTTAAAGTTTATATTTGGAAAATTACAAATTATAATGATTATGTGTTTACTGTTTTTGTGTTACTGCACCTACTATTTCGGTTTGGCGCAAGTTTTCAATTTTATCCTGTAAATCGCACATGGATTGTATAGCGATCGGTCATCATACATTTCATCAGTGGTTCAAACAATATTGGTAAAAGCCATCCAATCGAGCTGTATTGTAGGTCTAACACAGCAATATGAATTGGTCCGTATGCAACGAATCGCAGAAAAACAAATGAACAAATAAGTGCTCCTATATAACCTTTACTATCGACTGTTTATTTATCATAAGGGCCGGTTTTTGTATCCGTAGTTAAACTCAACCAATTGTTAAAAATAGTATCTAATGGTAAAATTTTTGCAAAATGTTATTTTTGGTAATTTTTAGTTTATCTAATGATATAATATCATTGCTAATGGTCAAGTTATTGACTATTAGTTAAGAAATAACTATTAGTGACCATGATGAACTAACAATTGATCAAAAACATATTTTGCAAAAATTTGACCATTAGTTACTATTTTTAATAATTGGTTGAGTTAACTGCGGATCAAACAACCGGCCCTTAGGACCAGTTGTTTCAAATGGTTTCTTTTTGGTTTGACGATTTAGCGCCATTTTTAACGTATACGCGTGCGTAAAGTGGTCTTAAAACAACCCGCACTTAGACTCGCTCCTGCTTTGCGCGGTTTTTTTAACTTGACAGAACATTTCTTTATGTTTTGTAGATTGAGGTAATGTTAATGACATACAAACCTTCCGGAATAAATTCTCTAAATTATGGTGAAACCCCCATCAAAATCCAAAAAAACGCGTCCACACAGACATACACGAAAAGTGACTTCAATTTATAATAAGTATAGATAATTATGTATATTTATAGATATTGAAATAGTTATTGTTGAGTGTCAAGCTCCGCTTGTCTTGACTTGGTAATAAAACTACTACGATATTACAATGACAGTATTTTTGGATGCTGATTACAAAATATATATGGAGACGACCGAATGTGTGCGCACGCTCAAGGTGTCCGCGAATGAGTGGCAGGAGTGGGGAAGGCCCGTGGGTATGTGGCCCGATGTGACGTCAGGAACATTATAGTTTATCGATAAGGGCAAAATGTCCAACTGTCAATCAATCTTGAAAAGAACCTTGCTTTCCTTTCTCTTGACAATAGGTACACCTACATTATTCGGTTACGTCCATTCTCTTCTTTGATTGGCTGTTGGGAGAATGTTACCTCATTCAAATTCGACCCAATTCTGTATTATTCCCCGCGAAATCTTACCACGTGCAAACCACGTCAATAATTATCGTGTCTTGTTTACAGCAATGAATCGAAATGTCAACCGTACGGACAACATGTATTTTGACAGTTCAAACCACGCCATTGTGCCATAGAGAATGTGTTAATAGCAGAGGGGCAATTCTCGTAATTTTAAGAACGTTTTCAGTCTGATCTCAGTCTCAATTTGTCAAAAATACACGGTATAATTTCCCTACATTCTGACAAGTTTTTGATATTTGTTTGTCGCCGAGATGAGACTGCGACTAGATTTTGAACATTTTAAATTGCGAGGATTGGCCTTCAGATATCGTGATAAGAAAAGGAATTGACGTGGTTTCGAAGTAAGGAATCGTTTCTTAATTCAATAACTGGGTCAGTGGTTTAAACCTGATCTAAAGAAAAACCTTGTTTTGTAATAAGGGGGAGAGGGTTTTATTGACGACATTAATGAGTGTTATTCTAAATAAATACTTGATACGCTCGCGAATCATATTTTGTTCAACATACAACCTGATACTGATCTGTAAAAAACGTAAGAAAATTAATTAATGGCAACAGAAATTGCCCAATTAAAACAAAATCCTGAATAAAGAACATGGCACCCACATGAGACAAAACTCCAAAGCTTATCACCGATGATTGATCGTGCCTAATGGCGCGAAAGGGATTCGACATTAATCAATGTGTGTAACGTAGAATGGAATCACTCAGGCGGGAGGTGCGTGGAAATGGCCTACAATGGCCGACAATGGCCGTAATGGACAGTTTAAGGGCTATTTATAGACTTATTGTGTTCCTGTGGCGAACAATAAGGAAACTGTCGGTACTTGTCTTTTTCTATAATAAGGGAAATAGATGTTCACGGATTCTGCTTGGTTATTTTGTCAGTTCTACTTGTTTTGAGTCAGGGGTTTATTTACCGACGCTGCTTAAAATTAAGTACTGTTTCTTAAGTTTAAGCAACGTTTATAAATAAAGGGTCAATGTTTTAATTTAAATAGTGTTCAAGAAAAATGTGGTTATCTGTATAGCACTAAGTGTCTTTAAATTAATTAGACGAAAATAATATAATTTTGTCGCAAAAATTATTTTCGTTTTACACATAATCAGCCTCTGTCTGTCCTGTGTTTCGGTATAGTGCATAATAAACCAAAGGTAATAGGCATCTGGTAATAGAGATTCCTAGTAAAATTGCAAAATACGTTCAGTTGAAATGCCAATTTGGAATATGAGTTTCGTACAACCGGGAAAAAAGTTTCAACCTACTTTTTACCTTGACTGTACCTGCGTTACTTTAATTAAAAATGTAAGGTACAGGTAACACCAAAAATGAATATAAATTAAATTTGTTTACCATTCATTTATGTAGGACTTAGAAATTTTGGAGGTCCCGATAAAAATCGTTGAATTTTAAGTGCAAAAAAACCGCGCCTGGGGTCTTTTCAGATTCATGAATAATTTGAAAAAATTGAGTGAAACGGCCATAAAAAACAAGAGATGTTAATTTTGTAATGGCACCCCGGAATTTGTAACAATAGGTGCAAATTAATATTAACTTTTCCGTTTAAACGTTTTTTGAACAAATTAAGCAATTAACTTTTTACCCAATGTTAATTGAATGAATTAAACTGTTAGGAAACATTATGAAAGAATACTGAATACTAAGGAATAATAATAATAATATAGTAAACTATGGGGCAGTTTGCCAACTTCACTAATGATAAAACTTGATCAGTTGACGAGGCATAGAATAGAATAGAAAGATCTTTATTTGCATAAGGAGAAGAAGTTATCAGCATGTTACCAGACTAGTTCTTACAAATAAATTCATTATGATTCTGATTGTTTAATCTAATTAAATAACATACGGAGACATCCCTCTGCTTCACATTTAGGTATGTCAATTTACCCCACAGTTCTAGTATGTCATACATCGTAAGGAAACCGGCATGTCCTAGAACCAAAAATTCGAAGACATGTGAATATAGGTATGTATTTATCACTGTTATTAGTCTTGAGTAGTCTTGTCCAATCACTTACTAAAATCAACCTTACAATATCCTGCCACCAAACAATTTAAAAACAAAGTTGCTGCTATAGGTTCGAAGTCAACACCGATCAGTTCTCAGAAGTCAGGTCACCGACTCCACGACCATGTCACTTGCTTCCCGGTAACAGGTGTGACGTCACATGTTGTATATATTACGACTGAACACGACATGGTTATTGGCGCCATCGATTACTTTTATAGTTGATATTGTAGAGTAGCGGAGATATGTAGAGTAAGACTGGAATTGAAATCGTTTGAATGAGAAGTAGACTCAAACTTTTTAAACAGTATGTAGCAGAAATATGTGATACCCAACTTGTTCTTTTTTGTATTTGTGTTCTTTCTTTCTTTTCTTGTGTTTATCACAAATAAACGAAAAATAAATCTTTCTTTTTCTTTTTTTTCACCCAAAATCAGTATGCCTAGCGTTTTCCCAACTATGTTGTGGTCTGCTTCCAGTCTAACTGAGTGCAGCTGAATACCAGTATTTATTCATGGAGCGACGGCCTTTCTGACTTTCACAACCGGGTGACACTGGGTACTTACGGGTACTTATGTTGTTTCGAACGCCGCTGTTGCGACACACACTGTTGCGAATTATTTTTCCACTGCCTCACAGGTTCGAAAGCTTTGGTAAAATTGGCTATCAGACTTTTAGAGCTTCCGTAACGACTGTCCACCTACGAAGGAAAACTGGGACCAACGGCTTAATGTGCTCTTTAAACTCCTTAAAAGTATGGTGGCAAGGGAGCAACCATCTCACTGATAAAAACAAGGTCGATTAGTATCCCTAGGCGCCATTATAAACTTACTAACCTATTTGATGGACAATCGTGGAAAGTTTTCCGTAATTTTTCTCATGACTACTAAGCGTTCATTGTAGGTAATCGTCGATTAAGCCAAGGTGGACAAGAAAATACTAATTAATTATAGTGCAACACAACAAGTGTTACACACTTTTTGCTCTCTAACAGTCTCCAATCGTGTCTGTAGGTATTAATTTAATTATGATAGACTGTCTTGTCTGACGTAGTTTATTGCAGTGATTACTAATACTTCTAGTTTACAACCAAGTTCGCTAGTCTGCTGAAGAAACCCGGGGGTCTACTCCGAAGTAGTATCGGCTGAATGTTCGGCCGTTTCCTACTACGAAGTTACTATTTGATTCGGTCGGTCCCGATCCTACACTCCTACAGTCTTTCGAATATTGACTATGGTCCCGACCCAACTGAGCCGATCCCGAGGCCATGTGTCGGTCCGATCCTAACATTCGCACTTTGCACTCCGGAGTAGACCCCAAGGTTTATTTTTCGTCGTGTGAAAGTTATCATTATCATTCACAGCCCGACTTCACCCACTGCTGACCATATGCCACCTCTTTTCATGCAACTGGTTATGGACATGGAGCGTGGGGATTGGCACATGCCAATTCCCACGCTCCTTTTTTTTATTATCGTGGAGAAATGCTCTTGCATTTTACACTACCACGGGGTGATAGTGCAGTTATGTGGGACTCTAACCCACTAAAACTCCACGGTGTTCTCCTCTGCCGCACTCATCCTTGAACCTGCCGCGGCTGTCCGTGACCGGACCCTCCTCTGGGACCAAACCAGCACATGGGCGCCAGACGACCCCCCCCCCCCGTGTCTGGGCACCCTTGGTCCACCTACGACGGGTCAGGTCATTGGCCCCGCCGCCTGCCAATTTTCGGCCGCAGAGGATAGGGCAAGCGTCATACCAACACTCCTCCTCCTCTGCTGCGGCCCCACCGCGTCCACCATCAGACAGTGGCGACCCCGGCAAGGCCGCGAAAAGTAGGGAGAGCGGCGCACCGCAATACCGGCACTCCTCTCCCGCCGCGGCCTCCAAACCTCAGCCGTGATACTTGTGATACTTTTTGAAACTCAAACTCAAATCATTTATTTCAACTAAACCATTTACAGGCACTTTTGAATTCTCAAAATTAAATAGTCGGTCAGTTAGTCAGAAAGTTGAAGCGAGTCGCCCATTCCAAAAACGTAGATCTCTATGGAGAAGAACGGGCAAGAAACTCCACTTGGCCGCTACGTCGTCGGTTTACTGGCAAAGCCCTGACGAGCGGCCCCTCCTCGCGTTCCTCTTGGCTACACCGTGGGTGACCAAGTTACGGCTACTGAGCCCCCCCCCCCCCTCGACAATGCGTGAACCCACCTGGGGGGCAATTCCCATGCTCCTGTGTCAGCCTCATCCACCGCAATGGTATCGATGTCGTCTGTCCATCTCGCCGCCGGACGACCGACAGAATTTTATTAAAAATAACAACAGGATTTTTGAGTTCGCGTATCAGCGGTCAGTTTCCCTCAGACGTCAGTTTATTTAATTTGCCAGTTTCGTTGATAAGTCAGTTTCATTGATACGTCAGTTTTACCGTTTAGTCAGAACGTTGCGTTAACTCCACAGTTTCAGTATTTGCCAGTTTTCGTCGATTCGTTAGTTATATTCAATTCGTCAGCCAAAGTACAGTCGGTAGAAAACTGCACACATGGATTTTTTCCTAATGTATGATAATACATTTTATTGCTTTGAATTAATGCCACTACTTACTTCAGCCAGTACTTCTCAACTTAATGGGGAAAGTCGGTCAAAGTAAATTTTAGATTGCGTGACTATGGCCTATCCTATGGCGTACAATAAATTTGACATTTCGTCCATTCATTCCATTTTGTGTCCATTCATGAGTTTAGTTTTAATTCACTACTATTTTTGGTGATTTCAATACAGTAAATTAATTTTGTATTTGACATGGAAAGTGTCAGAATTTAAAACCCTTAAATATTGCTCATTTCCTCGAAATCAGTTTCTTTAAAATGTTTCCGACAAAATCGCAAAGGACAATGCCCGTAGATGTATGGAATCCCGTACCATGCTGCATCAAAGTCAAACTTTGTTTTTTATAGACTACACTTATCATATTTACTCCTAAAAAAGTTCTTTTTGTAATGAAAACCCGGGTTTCGCAGATTTTCGAAAAAATCGAAATAGCCTAAAAACTAGGTACTTTTTTTTTTGACACATCATACACATACGGCCATTATTGCTCTAAAACTGATAATCGTTTAAATAAAAATTCTTTATTCTATTCTAGTTATTTTTAATTGATGTTGAGAGACGTGATCATGACACTTTCAAAATTCAAAGTTATATTAATCATATCATTTGAAACGGAACGTCGTGTACAGGGAATAAAACAATATCAACACTTTTTTACTTTAATTAAATTCCCCGTTCAAAAATAAAATCCCCGACGCGTAATGTCGTAAAAAATTATGAAAACAATTATTTTAATATTTTGATCTTGATGCATGAGACTTTTTGGTAGGACTTTTGGTCATTCTCTTTTGTATAATAAAAAAAAAATTAGTAAAAAATGCTCTATGAATAGTTTTAATTACTAACAGTCTTTAAATTTTAGGGGCTTTTGAAAACTTCATTTGAGAACTAGCTATAAGTCTACGATAGCACAATAAAATTTTGACAGTTACAAAACAACAACACAAGCATTACTACATGCTTCCTGGGAGGTTCTAGCCACAGAATAATATTGTACAAGAAAGTTACAGAAATAAACTATTTTAATAATTTTTAATTTGTTATTGTACCTATAAGTGCTCATGTGCTCAGTGGTGTGTGTACATTGTACTATAAGATAAGAGTGAGAGTGAGGGAGACACAGGTGCACACCCTTTGTGCACCTGTGTCTCACACACTTGTGCACTACAATATATCCCGTGCCGCGGGCTAGTCTCCGTTGAGGTTCCGCTGAAATAAGGTCTGTAGGACTATTTTCTATAAGTGCTCATGCACAGAAGGCAAACCTTCGACGGCGTTCAACGCATGTCGACGTCTGCAGTTGCATGTGCGTTGACGCGTGTCGCGCGCGTGATGTATGCACACTAAGCACAAAAAGAGTTAACTGCGAGGTTTTTTTACACTTTCGATTCGATTCCCTTTCAACGCAACCAGTCAACAAAACACTACCCAAGACTCTATTCCCATAAAATCAATTTCCAGTACGAAGTTAATATAACTTACGAGTCCCTAACGCGAATTACGTACTTGCTCACTTAACATTACTTCTGGAAGTAATTTCCTTTATGTAAGACTAACTTAGGCGAAGTGATATAGCTAGCTGAGTTATACATTCAAATGTTTATTGAGTTTACTATGACGAAGAGAACGATTTACGAGTCCCGAGATTGCGAAAACTTTGTTTACGGATGAAATACATTGAAGTCGCTATTCGGAGGGGCTTGCGACTAAGTAATAACAGCCACACGATGCGATTGGGTTAAGCTATGCTTGCTGCGGTGGGTCCGTGGATGGTTGACCATCTTTACATACCGTGATCCTCCGTGCCTCGGAAAACATGTTTAGCTGTTGGTTTCGGCTTCCATTCTTGGATCTTTGACAGTCATTACGGAACGTAAGAAGCCTGAAATGACAACCACTCTTACCAAGAGGTATCCAAATTATCGCGTTTAGCGATAAGACCGCCCATTTTGTAATAACTCATGAAAACTCATAAAAAAAAATTAAGTTGTAGGGCTAACTGAACTTTATGTGTGGTGTTTAAAGTTATTTTTCTAAGAACGCATACTCGTATTTGTTTACTGCTTGGAAACGAAATTGCGAACACTGTATACATTTCTTGAGCTATTTGAAAATCTACCTCTATATTTATGTACTCATGCACGTAATCCTAATGTTATTGAAACTACTAACAATTGTAAGTTTCAGAGTTTCAATAGTAATTATAACAATAGGTTCAAATTGCCTTGAGCTTTCATTTGAAATTCAAATCTCTGCTAAGTATTAGTTTGTTACTATGTGTTACGTGTTGTTCTGAACTTGCACTAATAATAAAGGAGCATAATCGTTCAAGGAATCGCTCTCTGAAGAATAAAATCAGGAATGAAATAATCCGAAATTGCCGACATAGCTTGCAAACTGAAAAGGTCAGCTGGCCATGTTTGTCGAAGGACCGATGGCTGGTGGAGCAGACGAGTCCTGGAGTGGAGACCGAGTATCGGCAAGCGTAGTGTGGGATGCCCCTCAGCTAGATGGACAGACGACCCTAAGAACTGGGACAGACTGGATGCGGAAGGCGAATGACGGTGTGGTGGCGCAGTCTGGGAGAGGCCTATGTACGGCAGTGGACTGCGATAGGCTGAGTTGATTGATTGATGAAAGTAGTTTGTCTGGATGCGGAAGGCGGAGGACCGGGTGTTGTGGCGTAGTCTGGGAGAGGCCTATGTACGGCAGTGGACTGCGATAGGCTGAGTTGATTGATTGATGAAAGTAGTTTGTCTGGATGCGGAAGGCGGAGGACCGGGTGTTGTGGCGTAGTCTGGGAGAGGCCTACGAGTATGTACGGCAGTGGACTGCGATAGGCTGAGTTGATTGATTGATGAAAGTAGTTTGTCTGGATGCGGAAGGCGGAGGACCGGGTGTTGTGGCGCAGTCTGGGAGAGGCCTATGTACGGCAGTGGACTGCGATAGGCTGAGTTGATTGATTGATGAAAGTAGTTTGTCTGGATGCGGAAGGCGGAGGACCGGGTGTTATGGCGCAGTCTGGGAGAGGCCTATGTACGGCAGTGGACTGCGATAGGCTGAGTTGATTGATTGATTGGTAATTGTTCAATGTTAATTTTATCTGTAGTCTAGAATATGTGTTTGAGTGAAAAGATCCAATCAGACAATTTAATTTTATACTGTGATCAGAATTCCGAACTAATCAATTTCGGATCTAAAAGGCTGAACTTTTCTCGCTAAGTAATCACCTATGATAATAATTGAAGCAGTGATTTTCCAGTTTATTCAACCGTGCGTGGTATACGATGTAACGTTATATATAGGTACTACTGCCGTGACATTTGAATTTCTAACTACAACCGTTTAGTTGGTAGAGGGGGGGGACACTTGACTCTAACGAAAATTGGTACTTTAGAGCTTGATAAGTCACGAACGGTTTATTTAATCAAAAAGCGGTCTTCCCAAACCCCTAAGAGACCTATCCAACGATATCCCAAACTATGGGAAGGACGAAAAAAAAATATCATCCCCACTTTACATGTAGGGGAGGTACCCTAAATAATTGTATTTTTCAAAATTTTATTTTACCAATTTTTTGGCGTGTATACTCATGCCAAATTACAACTTATTAGTACCAATAGTTTTTGAGCTAAACCGTGGACAAACAGACCGACATGGCGAAACTATAAGGGTTCCTTGTTGACTACGGAACCCTAAAAATAATAATACTAAAAACATATAATAAAGATGTCATCATCTGTCTAGTCTTTTCCCAACTATGTTGGTGTCGGTTCCCAGTCTAACCGGATGCAGCTGAATACCAGTATTTTACATGGAGCGACTGCCTATCTGACCTCCACAACCTAGTTACTGGGTAATACGATACCCCTTGGTAAGACTAGTTGTCAGACTTTCGGGCTTTCGGACTACCCGTAACGACTGTCAAAGATTCGAGATGTATAACAAAAAAAAGAAGACATTCTGTGCTACCCTAAAATATACTCGAATCGAAGAGCATGAGTACCTATAATACGGTTAGAGAGTAACACGAGTATACAACAGAGGGCATAGTGCGAGTTTTTCTACCTACTCGATGGCGTTAACGTAAACTCAGATTTGTATGGAATGACAGCAGTGCTATCGAGTTTCCACTAGATGGCGCTGCTCTAATACCGTACAAATCTGCGTTTACGTTCACGCGATCGAGTTGGTAAAAAACTAGCACTACACCCTCAGTTCACAGATGATGCAGAAACTTCAACTGTATTGCATCGTATTACGTAAACAACAACAACAGCCCCCTGCAATTTGTAGTCGAGTGCTATTGATGCCTGATAGCTCTTGTGTTGATCCGAATACGTAGGTAAGTACACTCTACGTGTTCGAGAACACTGAGTACGAACAATTATATTCGTCATTCCCACTCTGTAATTTGTGTACTTATGTAATATTTAAATGATGTATAAAGCGATTAATATAAACCGTTCGGTAACAAATACGGAAAATAACAATATGCCGAAAATTTTACAAAAAAAAAAACAAAGCGAAAATCGTTCTAGTCTCCTCTGTACTAGGTGCAGAGGAGATTTCTCTCTTTGAGATTTAAATGCTTTATTCTCAAATATAGTCGCTTACTTGGGAATATAAGATAACATTATGTAATAATATTTTTCTAGGTACCTATACACCTCACAGGTCACCTATACAATACGACAGGCTTAAAATTATTTTGTTTCTAAATTGGTTGGGTAACACCATCAACGGTTTTATTCTTAACTAGTAAAAAAAATATTATAAACCTCGCGACCGATTTCAGTCACGGTTGCCAATCTTAACGGAGATTAGCCAGATCCGCAGGAGATATTATAGTGCACAAGTGTATGCGCAAACCTGTGTTTGTGCACACACTTGTGCACTCTCTATTATTTTACTCTCATAGCCCGATGGGACGGCAATCAATCCGACAGGACCGGGGAGAAATCAGTCGCATGACTAACGGCTTCACGTGCTTTCCGAGGCACGGGGGTATTAAACCGCCAACTTCCAAACTCCGGACTGTTACTAAGAAACAACCAGGCGGCTAAGTCTCAATTACTAGGCTAGAGACAAACCCCTTTATTCATAAACGTTGCTTAAAGTTAAGTAGAGATTAGCGACTGCTTAACCATATATTTTTGACGTTTAAACGTCACTTAACTTTAGTAATCGTTTATAAATAAACCCTATTGTTAGTGAGTGGTTTCAATGGTGTAATGTGATAGTTGTGATTTAAAACCGCTGCAAGAGGTTATATTTTTTATATAGGATGGTAAATTATTATAAAATTGTGCTCCTTCACAGGTAATATTATTTTTAGCATAATTTGTATGTGTCTTTGGTAGGACAAGTCAGTTTTTTTCCGTTAAACTTAAAAATAATTATTTCATACACAACTCTTTTTATGTTTTCGGGGAACACATCCAAAAGATGCCCAAGCTTTGGGGATAAGGCCTTGTGGAATTTTCACCTCAGTTAAACCACCTTGGTGGTCACCATTTGCACATGAAAGGAGCACCGTTACCTCTCAAAAGACTGGGCCGATACCCCCTTTGTGCAACGCCTATTAGGGCACATCCCTGGGGAATCATTATCTGCATAGCCAATTCCCAGCTATGTTGCTCGGCTTCCAGTTTAACCGGATGCAGCAGCTGAATACCAGTAATGTATTATACATGGAGCGACTATTTATCTACCGTTCCGTAATAAGTAGATACCAAAATAAAGCCATCAACAGACAAAAACAATAATAATTCACCAAATATTCTTGTCGTGCTTAATGTGGGGTAACCACGTAAGGTTTAGTGCATGTCAAAACGCTATTGTCAAAGTAGACTAGGCTGAAAAAATGAGCCAAAGCTAAAGTTAGGACAGTCCACGCGACCGTCGTCAGCGAGGCACGCCTATTAGCATAACAACCTTTTCATACAAAAACGAATAAAGAAAACTTAAATGACAGAGGTATCTATCTCTGTGAAAGAAATAAAACAAATTGGGAACAGCACACGATAAGCTTGCTAATTTTATTAAAAAAAACTAGCTGTGCCCCGCAGTTTCACCCACATAAGTTTCGATCCCGTGGGAATATCGGGATAAAAATTATCCTTGGTTATAAACCGTTCCGTTCCTGCACATAATCAGGCGGGAGGAGACGCCCGGGTGTCACCACTGCCAGGATCGCCCAGAGGACACGGTGGAGCATACGGTGGAGGTCTGCCCTGCTTGGGCGGAGCCCCGCCGTGGAGGTGGCGGGGAGGCTGAGGGAAAACACCTCACGCCTCAGCCGCCGCGGGAGACGCTCCGGGCGTCGGGAGCCGCGTGACGACTTCCGGCCACCGTAGGCGCGGGCCTGCGGGCGGTGAGTAATGGGTAGCTCACCGTCCGATCAGGACCAGGCTCGTGCCAGACGGCGCGTTGTGTTCCACGCGCGCCTCAAAGAGAAGTCAGCAGAGGACGGGGCCCGATAGGGCCGAAGCCTGCCAGGGCGGCGGGATCGTCCGAAAGGGTTACCGCTGCCCTGGAACAGAAAGGGCTAAGGAAGGAACACGGGTGGGTTTTAGTCAGTAAGAGTCTGACACTCCCTTCCGCTCCACCCAGAGCGGGAGGGGTCATTTGATGATTTCCTATCCTCAAAAAAAAAAGGCAATAACTTAGTTTGCACTATCTAAGACCATAATTACCTACACGATTTTTTTTCAAGATTTTAGATTTGGGAAATGACAATCTACTCGTATAATGATTATGTAATAGTTACTGCATCTCCTATTTATTCATTTATATTTTATTCATTCTGTACCAGCATAGCTATTCACAACCGAATATCTACTCGATACGCTTCTGTACCGTATCGAACATCATTCAATGTTATCGTAGGAGTCCTCTAAAAGCTTTTCACAATTCCAAAACCCGAAAATTTTGTCAGTTTAAATGAAATAGATGACCGCTATTCTTTCGACAACTGTTTGCTGCCGGGGGCAAGGCAAATGGTTATCTAAATGTTTCATTTACGATACAATAGCGTGTCGGATGACTGGGAAAAGCTATGCAGGAGTTTGAACTACGTTATAATAATAATATAAATGTTTTATAAAGACGGTAAAATGTTAAAGGTATGAGTAATACTCAAGATTGTGTAAAACCTACTTATGTTCATTCTGTTTAGTGATAATTGCATAGAGAGATTAATAAAATAATTTTAAAAAAATGCTTAAATGTAAATTATATGCCTAAAACTAACGTGCCTGAACTAGGTGATCCTGTGTTTCAGGCGAGAAGAGCTAAAGTATACTAATAAAATTATAAATAATCAAAAAGTTGATATAATCAAAATAGAAAAATAATTATAATATTATGTTTAGTTTCTTTCATAAATACTTAACGTAGGTGAAATTTGTATACCTATATTTACTTTAACACAGTTAGTAAATCCCCTGTATCTTCGTAAGGCATACATTGGAGGGCATCCATAAGGATTCTCTGACAATTTCTATAGTTCAGGGAATAAATGTTTGCTTTCAAGTATAGAGGAGAGGATCGAGATACAGGTAAAATAAAAAAAACGGAAAAGGTAGATTAGGCAGGCTGTTTGGTTCAACCCTGCGACCTCCAATTCGAAATTCGCGGTCGTTACCACTGGGCCACCACTTCTCTACTCATTCTCCTTGGCCATAAAACGTGTCAATCAATCAATCAACTCAGCCTATCGCAGTCCACTGCTGGACATAGGCCTCTCCCAAGCAGCGCCACAACACCCTGACCTCCGCCTTCCGCATCCGGTCTGTTCCAGCAACCTTCTTAAGGTCGTCTGTCCATCTAGCTAGGGGTCGTTCCACACTACGCATGCCGCTTGATGATAAAGCGTGTGTAGCGGTATCTACAACGCCACATGCGAACAACGCGTCATACTGACGTCACGCCAATCCTGCAACTCGCAAGCAGAGTTTACCGTGCAATTAGCATAGATACAATTTCCCAACATCAATCGTTGGGCAATTGCCCGCCAGACACAACACCCGTCTGGTTGGAGGATCCTCCCTTTTCAACGGAGGATGAGTGAAATTTACACCCTGTTCCTCATGCCTCTAAACGTGTAAAGTATCCTATTCCCCTAAACCAATCAAAACAACATGACGTTCTATGCTTATAAATTAACACGATCGAAGTTCACAAAACGTATGAGGGTCAGTCCCTTAATACGTCACACTTACACGTACATCCTGTCAGTCCCAGAGGTGCTATGACGACGCTTGAAACTTGAGTCACTTGAAACTTTCAAGGACCATCTGTCTCGAACTTTGAGGAGGGTCTGTAATGGTCGGAGTATATTGTTTTAATTGATTTATTGTTCGTAAGTTGGAAGGTATATAGAAAAAAAAACCGGCCAATTGCGAGCCGGACTCACACACGAAGGTTTGCATACCACAAGGCGAAAAACGCTTTAATTTTTACTAACTTTATTTAATTTTTATTATTAATTGGTTTTTATAGCGACTATGGAAATACACAATGTGAAAATGTCAGGTGTCTTCCTATTACGGCTCATGAGATACAGCCCGCTGCAAAAATCGCCGAAAACCACTCGTTTCTTGTATGAATACTCTCTTTATACGCCCGCTGATAGACAGACGGATGGGCACACAGCGGCGGCTTAGTAATTGGGTTCCGTTGGCACTTTTTGGGTTCAGAACCCTAAATATCATGTGTAGAGGAAAATAATTAAAAACATTAACAGTATATACATAGCTGGATGAGAGTAGTAGAGGATCGAGTTAGTCGATCTAACACGACGAGCTTCTCTTCAAGGAAATCTACAAACGGCTCGTTGACACTTCCCATGCCGAAAGGGCTGACGTTTACCTCGGCCAGAGACTAAGCATTGCCATAAAACGTGGCAGTGACGCCGGTATTTGGGTATACTTTACCAGTTTTTTTTCGACGCTATTTTGTTTATTAATTAGTTGTTATTTATGCACATTTCATTTTAATTCTCAATAAATAAAACCTAACTATGTGTTATCTACATAATCTACTTGGCCTTAAAGGTTCATTAGAAAGCCAGCATCAGACAGCCTCTGTCTGGCAAAAATGCTGAAATGGACCTTATTGGCGCAGCTGTGACGGTGAAGCATACACGTAATCGTAGTTGGGAAAAAGCCTTAGAAGCTTGGCAGCTTCTAAGGATTTTTCCCAACTATATTAGGGTCAGATTCCAGTCTAAGCCGTGAGGCACATACTATTGTTGTTATAATATAAAAATAATAATGCTCAACCTTGACACGTTAACCTTTAATAATTATTATTTTCCTCAAATTTATTCAATGTTTTTTCTCAATTTTTATTTTTATCTTGCCTACACCATTAATTGTAATATCTTATCATTACATAAGTTAATTTTAATTTTTTCCTTCTAATTTTATAATTTGTATTCATCATTCATAATTTATATTCTCTATTCTATCGTGTTTACACCTAGTTACATGTGCATGCTGTGGTCTTCTTTAATTGAAGGAGCATACGAAAAATAAACTTTTTTTATTATTGTAAATTTCTATTGTATATGGGTATCCTTTGTTGGAGATCCTCAATAAATAAATAACGTTTCGCTTTTTTATTTATTTGTGTTTCATGAACTGTTTATAAATAAATGTTGCCTATTGTTTCTATCTATGTGCGATTGGAGAGGCCTATGTCCATGCCACTATGTGGAGACCGCGTGTCGGCAAACAAGTGCGGGACGCCCCCCAGCTAGATGTACCGAGGACTTTTAAAAGGTGGCTACGACAGGGTATTGTGCCGCATTCTGAGAGAGGCTTATGTCCAGTAGTGGACTGCAATAGGCTGGTGATGATGATGGGCACGGTCAGTAGCCCCAAGTTTTTTCGTAGTCGTTCTTTCAGTAGACATCCAGTAAGACTCCTAAAGTGTTTTTTTAGGTTAGGTATAATCAAACTGCCCATGACAAGTATTTGTTTAAATCCCTCTAAAAAGTTAAATTCAGTTACACTTGTGCTACGATTTACTTATGTAGCTGCTACTGGGGATCGGACTTACAACCTCTCACTCGTCAGTTCACGATAATAGCTGCTGCCACTCCAAAATAATGTTTTCCGCTAAATTAATTTCTTCATCTAAACAAAAGAACACGATGCTCATCACGTACGTCATAGTACGCCTTGTTTATTTATAATAGCAAAGTTTAGCATAACAGCATTGTTATGGAAATGATCGCAGATAATGTTTACAGGCGCATACGTACGTCATCGCATGTCAGACCAGTTTAGTAATGGTGGTTGGTTGAGCGTGTGTTGTGACCTTAGAACTTAGAAAGAGTAAGAAAAAAATATTAAGATAATCAGTTAAAGATTGACACTATAATGTTACATAATATGAGTGCACATGAATCTAGACCCGAAAATGTTCACTTTTGACTTTTCCATTACAGTTATCGCTGATAGAATGTCACTTTGTCTAGACCTTCTGGCTGGGTGACTCGCCGCTGAAGCTTGTGGGAGTGATGATGATGACGTCACGCTGAAGTAGGTGCACGAAGGCTGCGCTGACGTTCATGTTCGGGGTCACCAGTTTGGAGGTTTGAGGAACAGGGTGTAAAGTTCACTCATAGAAAAGGAAGGATCCTCCGACCAGACGGGTGTTGTGTCTGGCGGGCAATTGCCCAACGATTGATATTGGGGAATTGTATCTATGCTAATTGCACGGTAAACTCTGCTTGCGAGATGCAGGATTTGTGTGACGTCAGTATGACGCGTTGTTCGCATGTGGCGTTGTAGATACCGCTACACAAATATTTGTAAACCTGTGTTTAACAGAACATTCACGCCTTGTTTTTCTGAAATGTGGGTTCCCATAGCACACCCAAATTTCGCCAGTTATGTTTACGTCCCATGTAATAGGGCGCGAGCCTGTAACCATTAACTGGCGACCAATTCAAGGTTTCTACTGAGAAATACCAGATAGAAAACCTCAATAACTCTTAGCCTAACTTGGGAATTGAACCCAGGGTCCTGTGTTTAATTACCTGCTTATCTATGTAAAATAATTAGAAGATGGAGAAAAATCAAAAGATATTGTATGATTTATGGCCAACGTCGCATAAAAATATCTTCGCTGTATGCCATTTAAGTTCATTTATCTTCTTCAGATACCACTAATCCTAATTATAGTCTTTTCACATCTTCTTCCCACGTTTTCAAACCACGTGACATGCCTACGTAGTGTCTATAGGCCAGGGTGTTGAGGTCATTGTCATTTGAAGCCAATTTGCCAATAGCGACGCGATGAAAGCGAGTTTAAAAATCATTAGGCAATGCGCAATCTGGCAGCCGGACAATCCGGGCAAATGCGTAGGCGATAGAGATTGTCATCTAGAAAATACTAGAATACAAATATTATTAGGCTTAGCAAAGACTAAGGCTGTGCAAAAACTAAATGTTGCGTGATATTCGCTCGCGCCAATTGTGTCAACTATCTTCTATGGAGCTGTTCAAACTGCCGAGAATAGTCTCATGACTATCGTTCTCCTTCTTCGTGTCTATTTTTCTTACATCTTGCTAGCCCAACACTTTTCGACTTCCACGGCGTCGTCGGTGGCAGCGCAGACGTCAGTTTGACTGCAAGTTTTGGGACACAGAGGGCAGAATAGGAGCTGGAGGATAGTTTACGACATACCGCCGCATACACGCCTTTTTGATTCGATTTTCTCGTTCAAGAAATGAACAAAAAATTGTAGGTGCCGTGTAAATAAAGGAGATCCATAATATATTCATAGTTGATCACTTACTGTTCAAACCGCGGGTGAGTACTCGTTTATCACAACGACAAGTGCTATCAAAGAGAGTATTCACTATACCAGCGAGTAACAGCTCATCTAACAATACATAAAAATATAACTATCCTATGTGTTATTCTGATACATAAGCTATATAACTGTAAAGTTTCATCAAAATCCGTTCAGGCGTGAAAGAGTAACAAACATCTATCCATCCATCCTCACAAACTTTCGCGATTATAATATTATAGTAGGATAAAAAAATTAAATATTAATTAATAATTAAATAAATATTAATATTATAGTAGGAAGTAGGATACATTTCTCTGATTACTTCTACTTGTGCAACAAATTTCTACTTGAGTCCACATTGAAGATTCCTTTAACAGTTCGCCTGCTAACTGTCAAGCTTTGACTTTTGGTCAAACGTCGGTTTGCGTTTAACTGCAGTTACCGTCTCTGCAGCAAATACTCTTGAATTTATATTTATTAGCGTGTTCATTTATAAAGAGAAATTTGAATAAACATTAGAGATAATTGAATGAAATTTTGTAGTTAATTTGGATTTGGAAAACGTCGATAAGTGGTTTTACATAACGGAGCTGTTTTGTAAAAAAGCTAGTGTTTATGTAAAACAGCGGATTTGATAGTCCATCTGTGACATATCCATAAAAAAAAACATCATTCTTTCCGGTCGGTACCGGTACAAAATACGTTAAATAACATAAAGCAATAACCGTATTGCTTATTTTGCGTATTTTGTTATCTATGAACAGAATCCTTCTCATATTAAATAACCGTGGGTATTGAAAAACATGGCAAAACAAAATGGCCAAGTGCGAGTCGGATACGAAGGGTTCCGTACCGGAATCGATCAAAAAGGCTGAAAAAAAATCATTTTTTATGCTTATTTTTTTTTGTCTGGATCGCTAAGAAAGGAATGTTCTTTTTTGTTTAAAAGCGTATACGGCCCAGGTGATCCCATTGTCATCAGGGCACTATCCTCATGATGGGATCCTGGAGAAATCGAGGGAACTCTTCAAATATTATGGCACACCTATAGCGATTTGGGTATTTTTCGGGTGTTCATCGCAAGTGGTATACGAATTGGTGTGGCCTAGGTAGCATACCTAAAAAGTGTAAAAAAAAAAAACTTATAAACAAAAAAAAAAAAACTGACTTTTTTATAATTTATGTTATTTATAGTGGCCATACTCTGTGAAATAAAACTGCCAACAAAAAAAACTGTCTACGTATTACGGTTCAAAAGATGCAGCCCTCTGACAGGCGGAAGGATAGCGGAGCTTTAGCAATAGGGTTCCGTTTGTCGTGTAGCGACAAGAAAAGCTTAACTTTAAAGACAAAGGACAAATTAAAGAAATGTAAGTAGAAATCAATCAAAGATTTATTTACCAGATAAGGATGAAGATGGAATGGCAGTGGTGTGTATAATGTGAAGGTGTGGTGTATGGGTGACAATGCGAGATAGGTGAGTTGAGGAGGCTGAGGTGGAGTTGCAGATAGAGCTGAAGAGGTAGACCGACGCGAGGCAGGTGCCGGTGACAGGTGCAGGTGCTGGTGAGGGCAGGTGCGTGTGCGGCACGGTGGGTAGCCGTAGGAGGGCCCACACAGGAGGAGCAGGACGCAGCATGGCAGCAGGAGGAAACAGGCACGGCGGGCATGCTGTCAGCCCGCCAGGTGAGGCGGCCCTCGAGTGAGGCGCGGCCCAATTGGTACAGGAAGATCTTTGGAGTGCTCCGGCGTGGCACGCCAGCGGTCCGACTGGTACAGGAGGCCTTCACGGAGGACGGAGGACGGAGGCGTAGGGAGGGTCCGTCAGGTACCGGAGCGGAGAGGTACGCTGGGTGTTCCCGAGATAGGTGGCCCTGGAGTATCAGGCTTTTTTGTTGTATTCGCTATAAAGGCGAAACGGGAACTGATCTCCGTATTGCGTGGATTTATTATGTAGAAAATATGAATTTGAGATATGATGGCCATGATTAATTTTGGAGAAGTATGAATGTTTAATCAGCTAAAAAGTTACAAGCCGTAAGGATTTAAAAGAAAAGTTGTCATGGCGACGTATTAAATGTCGTTGTCAGAGCTGTCATAATAAAATATATTTTAATGAAATACAATCAAATTTATATAGTTATTTTGTATTAAAAGTATTTTGTTTATAGGAAAAAATTATATCAATCAATGTGGAAGAAATTCCGAGCCTTTTGGTGTCACTAAATCGTCGTAGCCTTGTGTTGAAGTTGATGGCAGTGTCTGTGTACTCATTGTGGATAAAACGTGGCCTGGTATCGTGAGGGATAATCAGAATAGCACCTAACAGTAACGGAATGCTTGGTCTGACCTGGAGGAATGAATAATAATAACTGTGAGTACGTACATTATCTTACACATGTGCACTCTTTTGGTACAGAACCCTAAAAAACTGGATTCGGCATTAGAAAAATCCTGAGAGTCTGTTTGAAGCGGTAATATTAATATAATCCATCCATTAAGTACGAGACTGGGTTTCGAAGGGAATAAGATTATCGACAACACACCGATTTTCTTTGCAAACGTTATTTAATTTTCTTTTACGTAGGGCACAAGAAAACCTCACACGAAATATAATACTGAAACCCGATCCGGATGAGCATGCTCGAATAAGCATGAGGGTTTAAGAGTGGATATTCGAGCATTATACGCTATTAGCTCGAAAAATACGGAAATAAATCGTGTTTATGAGGTATTGTAGATATGTATTTTATTTGTTAGTATTATGGGTAGTGCGAACATTATTTTTGAATAAATATAATTAGTTTTTGTTCAACTTGGATTATTGGGGCCAGGGGGATTATGACTGTGAAAAATACTCTAGAAAAAGGTTCCTTCTTTATAAACAAAGCCCTACGCGTTCACCTGAATTGATTGGACAAATCCACCAAAAATCTGTCTTTGGTGGTTTGTCTTATCAACTCAAGTAATGAGCGAATGGTTTTGCTTGGGATGCCAGCCGCAGCAGAGCAAAGACAAGTCGTCAGCACCTTCGCAGTACCTTTCCTCTACTGCAACCGGCATCCCAATTGTTCCCAACGACTTTCACGCGAACGAAGTCGCGGGAAGCCAGTATTTTATATGTAGGTACAGCAGAAAAACCCTTTGCTCATTACTTGGCCTTCTCTTAACTTCCCTTTAGTACTGAAGTCATGCGATAGAAAAATTCAAGGTAAAACTCGTCAGTGTCATTGTTTGCTAATTTATTTTTGGACATAACAAGCGACGACGATGC
The DNA here is from genome assembly GCA_949629185.1 of Apamea crenata. Taxonomy (NCBI): domain Eukaryota; kingdom Metazoa; phylum Arthropoda; class Insecta; order Lepidoptera; family Noctuidae; genus Apamea; species Apamea crenata. Next base: position 7,146,819 of record OX451375.1, read on the forward strand.
GTGGCCATTCTCATCAATTATTATGGAATAATGAAAGCGATTATAGATAATGAGGAGAATTTGCATAACGACCATTTCGTGCGTGTACCGACGCGCGACGCTCCGATTTAGTACCTATTGTCTAAGAAACATAGCTCTCGTTACGGGTAGTCAGAAGGCCAACAGTCTGACCACCAGTCCTACCAAGGGGTATCATGTTTCCCAGTAACTGGGATGTGAAGGTGAGATAGGCAGTCGATCCTTTTAAAATTCTGGTATTCAGCTGCATCCAGTTAAACCCCGAGGCCGTGGTGGCCGATCCCAACATAGTTGGGAAAAGACTAGGTAGATTGATTGTCGTTGATTTTGTGATTGTGTCTAAGAAAGACGGCTCAGTTAATGAGTTCGTTATCAAGACATACCTACTAGATGGTTTCTATGTCTGTAAGTAAACCTTTTGAAGGCACACAAGTCAATATTTGTTTAGGTTTCGACGGCTTTTCCTGTCTTACAGCCTTTATACCTAACCTAATAACCTATAAATAAAATAAATAACCTATCATACCCCAGCTAACAAGACAAATAAAAATCCTACTGTTCGTGACTTACTGGTAAATCGACAGAACTCAAAATATTGGAAAAACATGCAGACACGAACTCACAGGGTTACTTATTTCGGTAAATATGTGAGTGTAGTAGCTTAAGATCATCATCATTGTCCTGCCCTTATCCCAAATTTATTTGGGGTCGGCACAACTTGTCATTTTCTTCCATACTTCTGTATTAGCCGCTATCTCGGTAATCACTCCCTTTCTAACCATATCATCTTTCACGCAGTCCGTCCATCGTTTTTTTGGTCTTTCCCTACTCATAAAGCCTTCCACATTCTTATTAAAAACTTTCCTTATTCCCGCATCATATACCCATACAATGACAATCAATTTCCGCCACTTTTTAGTCACTGGTGTCTTTAGTCTTTCAGACTTCCTCATACTAATTTATTATTCTATCCATTTGCAATAACACCACACATCCCTCTAAGCATTCTTATATCAATGCAATTGTTTTTCATTCATCCCTTCTGTGGCTAACTAGTGTTTAGCGGTTGTGGAAAAAGAACAACAAACCAACAACAAATTAGTATCTATTACAGAAATCTCAAAATATTAAATTAATAGGGGGGGGGGGGGGGGGGTTATTATTATTTTTTATTCATCATTAAATCTTTCTTATATAAAAGTTGAATGAACTTTTGGAAAGGAAACAGAAAACAATCGTCAATTTGATTCCTATCTGTCGGTAAGTAACATTCAGTTATATGATGTTACTGTCAATGTATTACGACTACCTATAAAATATCAATATCTTTACGGATCAGATTTTATGTCCTAAATATCTCTACAATTTTCTCTTTGATGTAGGAAAATAAATAAATACATCAGATTGACGAGAAGCTCGTGGCTAAATGAAAACATCCGCACGAGTCGATCGAAGGTTAAGCTACGCTTGCCGCGGTCGGTTCGTGGATGGGTGACCATGCATTACATATCGAGATCCCTCCGTGCCTCGGAAAGCACGTTGAGCCGTTGGTCCGGACTGTCATTCGTAGATCTTTAACAGTCGATACAGGTAGTCATAGGCCCAAAAGACAACCAGTTTTACCAAGGTGTATTGCGTTGCCCAGTAACTGGGTTTTGGAGGTCAGATAGGCATTGCAGCAGCTGGATCCGGTTAGACTGAAGAAGCCGACCCAAACAACCAGGTACCAGGTAGGTAGGTAGGTAAGGTGCTTCATAGAGGTACCTTAGCAAACGGACACAGACTTCTTGATGGCTTGGTCGATATGCTATTGTTTTGACTATTATTGATTACTGATGGATAGGCATACAGGTAGACTCTGACCTGGATTAGGGCAAAGGATTCTTTTACACCGATAGTACAGTCTTTCCCAAAACGATGTACATCGACAAGAATTCATTTAATAGTCTTCAATTATTTTTCAACACATGAATTTTTGAGAATGAATGTATGCTGCCGTAGAATATGCTTCGACAATCACGCCGGCAAAACGGCTGGCATAAGCGAGTACCAGGTACATATTACACTGATTCACAAAAAAAAATGTTCATCTATTAATACCTCGGTTTGGTCGTCACCTATAGGCGCGTACCGCTCAACCTGACAACGCATATTTGTGTAACTAATTACTGAATTAAGCAGCTGGCTAGGGTTAACGAACTCAGTTTTGTATAAATATTGAGAAATCAACGTAGGTAAAGGTCGGAAAGTCATTGCCAAAGTTCTGTTGTTTATAATAATTAATGATTTAATGACGCAAGCATTCATTATTTACCCATTTCAAAAGTTGATGCTGTTGCTAATCGCTTGCGGCCTTTTATTTGAAAGTGCCATTCTTTTGATATACGACCGTAATTGAAAGAAGCTATTACATGTAGTTTTTTTATATATTCACTACAAAAACGATGTGGACTATCGGCAAACAGTACTGCCAATATGTTTCCACTGCTGCCGATTTATTCTGTAATAATGGGACCGTGAAAATCGTTGTGAAGTGAGCTTGAAGTGAACTTGGTGAGCTGTCCATAGTATCCATCACTAGCATCAGGTGGAAGTACAGCTCACTTCACCTAAGTTATCACGGTGAGATTTTTACAGAATAGACCGGTAAAGATCAAAATTTATCTTAATTCTCAGGTGTTTGAAGACCAGCATTGATTATGTTTTTTTTTTTTGAATATTGGTTTAACTCTCATTGGTTTCTCAAAAGGTCATAGTGTATTTTTGTGTATGTAGTGAGTAATTTTGAAGGAGAAAATAAAACAAAACCACATCGAATCTAATTTTTATTTCGTCGCTTTTGGGACCCCTACATAAGAAAAATACAACAATGCCAAAAGATAAGAATTCCATTCGTTTCGCTACTATGAAAGTTTTCCATACATTAATAATGTACATTGTTACATACGTAACACGACGTCAATACTAAAAATGTACACAATTGTGAATTAAGTATTTTTTGCATTTATTGTAGCATACATATTTTATGAAATCAGGAATACTTTTCGGCTTATTTACAGATAAAACAAGGAATGCTGTAACGGACCGAAGATAAACTTCTGTGGCATACAATCATGACTTAAGCCCTCTTTGTTCCGATGTAATAAAAACTATATTATATATAGCTTTGCTTACTTTCTTAAACATAGAAAGATGTTTAACCCTTTTTCATAAGATGGTAACAGACAGTACAATAATTTTAGATGATAGGGTTATCAAAATGCTTTGCATATTATCGGAGTTAACTTTTAAATATTATAAGAGCTACCGCCTACACAAAAATTAATAGGTAGTTACTTCTTCAATATTATATACTTTAAAATAGCCAACATTCACAAATGTGTACATAAACTATGTATACTGATAGTGCCACAACAAGGAATGTACATATTTTATTTACACTTTTATTTTTTATACATTCAATGTTGTAACCCCTACCTTACATTAGATTATCGACAGAATAAATACATTAGATAAATAAATAATAAGGAACACAAATAAATCTTGAATTAACAAACGTAAAGGTGCTTTGTACTTAACGAGCTCTATTTAAATTATACTTTTAATTATTTACAATTTATGGAGGTAAACGTAAACTTTGGAATATAGTGAACAGCTGTTATTGAAAGCTGGATGTTAAGTCATTAATGATATGCTGTAGAACTATTGTGGATAAGTTGAAGTCAAATTAGATAATGGACAAGACAATACTAGAAGTCATATGTATGTCATAAAAGCAAACAAAAATGTATACATTCAAGAGCTCCCGACGGGTGACGATGTTTGAGTGCGTCCAGCGCACTTTATAGTGTCAGCCTCGTTACAATCTTTTGCGATTTGCATTTTATCTTTACCAACGCGGAGCTCAGACGCTGTTCAACAATTTGGTTTAAGATGAAAATAAAGCCAAAAGGGGAAGTACACAATCAGGAGACAATAAAGGAACCCCGCCTGCAGGGTTCCTTATAATTATCTTTGTGGATACCAGACCTCTTGACCCAATTGTAATACTTTTTACAGAATGATGAAAGCCTTTTGTCAATTTTCATGTATGAGAGAGTATTCATGTGACATACCTCTCACAAAATTATTGAATTTCACCGTATTAGCCGATTGCAGATGAAGAAGAGGAAAGAGGGAGAGAAAAAAACTCTAGGATAAGACGTTTTTGTTTATGTCAACCAACCATTTTACTGATCAGAGATTTGACCTGACCAAGTTCTGATTTAGTGGGATATGTACAAGCCAGAACGAGTTGTAACGATTTTGCAACGCAACACTGAAGCTTTTTTGGTTGTAATGATAGAATGCTAACACATACAGAAATTATCACTTTCATTATTGATCTACATGAATCTGTATGAAATAAAAAAAATTGAGAAGATCTTTCCGAAATCTACCTACAAAAAATATCATGAGTGACTTAACCATCCAAGCTTCTAAAACGTTGAAGATATTAAGTATGGATCAAGAAATACTTCTTAATCACAGATGGAAAATATCTATTTGCTATTATATTACACATTTAATGAAACTATATGTATAATACTTCAACGTTAAATAACGAACAAAATGTAACTTTCAAAAGACATAGATATTGAAAAATATACTTTGATGGCAGAATATGGCATTAATCCTAACTATAAGATTTACAAAATGAATTTTAGACCTAGAAGTACTGAGAAAGTTGTGGTCAATCATTTATTGATAATACATCTATTTATTAACAACCACAATATTCACAAATGGAAAGAAACTACACCAAAGAAATTTTAGTATGTACGTACGTTATTAATAAAAACATCAATTGAACTGTCAAATTATTTTTTCCAAGCGTAGTTTCCCCACACGGTTTCTGCAATATATTCACTTATTATTTATACTTATTAACCGTTTTATTATTAATCATAATCATAATGTCATTAGTATTATTAACAATATTTACAACACTGACTTTTGTTCTAAGTTATTCTAATTTGAAACAGAAGTGAATTAAATTACGTATTAACGAATATATACTTTATAACACATACAATAGTAGAATAGTTTAATCTTTATAAATTATGAAGAAGAAATGAATATCATAAGAAGGCAACTCTGAACCACAGTTTCTGTCAAAGTTATACAAGGCAATATGAGCTCTATTCATAATAAGATAAAGTTAATGTGTTAACGCTGACAGCTAGTTTAGCTCAGGAGCTCTATATTTGAAGATATAAAGCAGATGTATTTTCTACAATCCTATGGCAATTACACTTTATAATTGTTTAATTATTATTAATCTGGCAGTGCCTTATTTTTTTTTATCTTCATCCACATGTAGTTCCGAAAGATGCTTTGCTTCTTTACATTTACATTAAATTATACATATAATTATATTATATGAAAAAATACCCGATAAACAAATAAAACTATAAGATTTATACAAAACAAATAGAAATATTATGAAACCTAACCAAGAATAGAATTCTATAGCTACTATCACATGGATTAATACTTCTGACTAACTTAATGTCATATACATAATTTTTATTGTTTTAACAATATAATACACTTCTATTATTAATGTTTATCAAATTCACAACATCTTATACTTATAAAACCTCGCGTTTCAAGTAAATATTATACTTCTTTGGTCATTCCAAATTTATTAAATAATTTTAATACATTCACATCCCATTATTATTATATTTATTGATAAAGTGATGTAATGTACCATGTGACTTACGATACCTACTAAATAATAAAATCGTACAACTTACTTGAGGTCCATTTATATTTGCAAAGAGAAAATGTTTCTAGAACACCGAATCGAAATGTATATTACAATTAACTTACACTTGACAGATAATAATAATGACACAACGCAACGTCACTGTCATCACATTATATTAAATAATTATTAATATTTACAATCGCTACTATTTTATCTAAAACACGTGTCACACTCTCTGATTGCAGATATAAAATGGCTTACTATTATGTATTTTACATCATCAAACGAAACCTCGAGTACATTTACATAAGTAACGACTAGTTGGGTAGAAACAGCCTTTTATAATACACAAGTTATTAAAACAAATGAAATCGACAAAATCAACACTGTTAGACCGCGGTTCTATATAAAAAAAGTCTTAATTAGATCACAGTATCTAGGTCTCCGGTATCGACCTCTGGCATTGACGATCATAGAAAACTCTCGGAAGCTCGTGTCTCCTCTCTATCGATGGCAGAAACTATTTCAACACCCTCCTCATAGTTATGCATTTTGGTGGTATTATTCACACAGTAGTGTTGATCAGGATCACCGTACTGAGTGTGGTAGAACTCCTCACGCATCATGTGGTTCAGATTTCCACATCTGAAGAAGAGGATCTCTTGGAACGGCTTTCTGAAGTCTCGGTTCAGAGTCGCGTATATTACCGGGTTGAGCAAGCTGTTTAGGTAGCCCAGCCAGAGGAAGAGTGCGCTCACTGCGTCAGGGATCACATCTTCTTTAACGAACGGTCGGAGCAGAGCTAGCACGAAGAATGGTAGCCAACAGATGACGAACGCTGACATGATTATACCAAGAGTTGTGGACGCTTTGCGCTCTTTGGCTAGTTGGAACCGAAGCTTCTTCTGATGCATTGCGTTCTGTGGGTGCAGTAAGTCTTTGGCGATATGGCTTTTATGAGCAAAATTTGAGAGCGACGAGCGGATTCTGCTCGTCGTGGTCTTCTGACTGCTCTCTGAGGGTTGTCTCTGCCTTTCCTTAACTGTTAGTTTCCCGGGCACTAGCTGTGTTGGCGACCGGTTGATGGTGTGAATAGGCTTCGTGGGAGTCTTTGGTTGTTGCAACATAGGACACTGGGACTCGTTCGACTTTCTTTGGCCGCTGAAGCACCTCCCGATTGTGCTTTCTTTTTTGTCTACGCTACACTGTAACAAAAATAAATATGGTTAACAATACCCGTTTTTATGTTCAAGACGTCTGATTTGAGATGTCATGTTTCCTTGAATATTCGGAAAAACGTTGTTGACATACGACATGCGGATGAGTATGTGAAGATAGAAAATTCTAACAGGCTTTTTGTTAATACGTTACACAAAAGAAATATTATGAAGCAAACAATTCCTCATACCACGTAAAGGAAACACGTGTCGTATAAGAAATTGGTGTAACCACCACGATTGCTTCCGTAGTTATCTGCCAAAAGCCTTCTTCCTTTAATCCGCAACGGATATTTAAATTATACAGAAAACAATTTAGGGCAGAATAAGCTCTCGGTAGATTCCTATTTAAATATTTATTTTCCATCATGTATGCGTATTTGTGGATGTATTAGAAGATTAAATTGGGTAAAGTATTTTAACTGTTCCACCTTGCAAAAGACAGAACAGTATTTAAAGTCAGTGATTGAAGAAGAAGAAAAAGAAAAAGTAAATGATATGTATAAGCTCAGCGCCGTCCATCCTCAGGCATCCACCGATCATTGTACATGCGGCCGACGTCTCCCGCCCAATTCCATGTCAGAACAGGATGATTGGAAAGATATGTGGGAGGCCTTTGCACAGCAGTGGGATATTGTAGAGCTAGTAAAAAAAATGAATATGCTCACCGTTGTATTGGTACTAGCTGTGGATCCTCTCGGGGGAGGCTGTGCCGGCTGGTTGCCCAAGAGCTTCGCTTCTGCCGCTCCACCATTCTTCACATTTATCTCCAAGTAACAGTGCGTTTCCAAATGCGATTGAGCACGTTTCTCGTCTTTTACAATCTTCCTAGCAGCTCTAAATATCTTATAATAGACCACGACCATTACAGTCAACGGGATGTAGAACGAACCAAATGTCGCATAGATTTGGTACGCCTGATTCTGAGACACAGAACAGGAGGTATCAGTCTTCTCATTACCTAGGATAAGGACCGGCGGGAGGGATATGAATGCTGCGCTAACCCATACAATGAAGACGCAGAAGAGCATTCTTCGAGGCGTTCTTTTCACTCCATACTCTAGAGGTTTCGTTATGGCATAGTATCGATCCACAGAGATCATACATAAGTTGAGGATGCTAGCAGTACAGGATAAAACGTCGCTTGACACCCAAAAGTCGCATATGACCGGTCCGAAAGGCCAGGTTCCCATAATATCGTAAACTGTGGCTACTGGCATCACTATACACGCCACACACAAGTCACTCACTGCCAGGGACACTATCAAGTAATTACTAGGCCGTCTCAATTTTCTAACTAAGCGCACTGCAACACAAACTAGTACGTTGCCTATTATAGTTCCGACTATGACTATCATAAATACTGTGGCCAAGAAAATAGTGGTAGCTATGGAATATTTTGAATGCTTTATGTGACCTTGCTTCGAGAATGTGGAATTGTCGTCTAGAAACGTCCAGTTGGCCGTTGAGTTGGGGTTGCTTATGTTGAAATCTGGACTTAGGATTGATTCTAGTTCAACCGAGGCAAGCGCCGGTTGCAACAGAATAGACGCCAGTACGAGAAGACACGAAGGTAAAGCAACAAAGCTAGGCAGTGAACAGTAGGAGTTATGACTTTGAGTCGCCATACGAATCCCTGGTTTGGGTGACGATTAATTTGTTCGTTATCCTGACGTAACCATACATTGGTTTTGTTTCTCTCTTTGTTTAGCTACGATGCCTAAATTGCGTTTACGAATCAAGTCTGAAATACGACCTCGTCGCGCAGCTTTTTGGTCTTAGAATGGCGCGCTTGATTACGATTGAGAATAGGCTTTAATTGACATATTGCTTGGATTGTGTTTTCAATTCGGAGCAGAGCCATTTGACTGCTGGATGTTGGTGGACTATGGACTCTGTGCCGTTATGATAGGGTTTGTTTTTGTTTGAGTGGAGTCTCTGGCGGTGCCAGCTGAGGTATGTTGTTTTATTGCGCGCGGAAGGTGGCGCGAACGGCTGCTACTCCAATATCCCTTCTGCGGATTGCTTCATTAGTGCCGTTGATTGGTGAAGAAAATTTCCGATCTGAAAAGAAAAGAAACAAATTTGAAGGTTTTTTTCATAAAACTCGACAACGCTTTCGCTTACAGCTTTTTTTATACACTTATTTCGTATCAAACTCGGCTTCGAGCCTAGAGGTCACGATATTGTAACCTATGAATAATAATGGCAAGATTTTTGACAAACACACACATAAATAATACGAAATGTTTGAGCATTATATTATTACTGCTGGGAATAACCCGAATTGAAAGCCATGATACCCGGACTATCTTTACTCAACTATTTCTCATTTAAATATTTATTACAAGAATCCGGGACTTTGTGAACCAGAAGATGAAAGTGGCAATACACGAAGTAAATAAATAGAACCCGTTTGATTTCGTTGTATGATTGCTGGGGATATTTATTCTGATCATTATAATTTCGGGTGCAGAATATATTCTTATTTATATTTTTTTTACAGTACATATCACTCTTCACTAGGTATACATGGTGGCAGGGACTTCGACCCACAGGTGGACATAATTCTGAAGCGCCTGTGTTGAAATTTTTCATAGATAATTAAAAAAAAATTGCTGTTCTATACATTTTGACCGCGTAGGTATTGCACATAATTTTTTTTTCATAACCGGTGAAAAATTTCTACGCAGTTGGGGGTCCAGAATCATGTACTGAATCCATGGTAACAGTTTGCTTGTCGATGTCCCTGCTACCCTGTATAGGGGTCACTTGTATAATATATTAGTACAGACGCCAGCAATTCAAGCTACCCGAAACTGTCAAATTTTCCCAATCCACTTTGAACCTAATGCTTTAGCGATAAAGTTTGAAAATCTATTAAAGAAATTTGACAGATTATTGTAGCTTGATGTGCTGGCGTCTGTACGTCTGTAAGATTTTAGTTAGTAGCAAATCAAGTTTTTTTTTCTGTTACATCTTAAAGTTGCCTCAGAGCTGATTACGTTTTCACCATAATTTAAATAAAAAAATGAAAGTGTCAACCATGATGGAAACATCTCCTGAAAAAATTGAAGAAGGTAGGTAATTTACGACTTCAGTAGGCCTGCCACGTACTTCGGTGACAAGACGTCTTAACACATGCATATAGATCGAAAAATTTGGCGAATTTCGTATGAGTTTTAACTAAGTCCGTGACGTACTTACAACAACGCAATGGACGCACCATTATGTTGGGAATCTAGACATTAAAAAACGACAAAAATGTGCCCTCTGTTGTATTTAGGCTTAAAAAAATGGTTTATTTGTGAAATGTTAAACTTACTTCGAATAAAAATAGAGACAAAACTGACTAACAAAGAAAATAGGAAAATAATGTACACTCCTTATTATATACTTTCAAATCTGTGATGTCGTAAAATCACAATGAATAATATTGTAAAACTTGATCTCATAATGTCCCAAAAAAGTGCCCTAAATTGTGACTTTTTGTTTTTTCTATAATATTATTGGGTCCAGAAATATTTTAGTATAAGGTGATTTTTTTTTTAAATATTTTATTTAATTAAGGACTTGTAAATTATTTAATTGAGAACAATAAATCATTTTCATTTTAGCCTTACAAATTGGGGTCTCTATAGACACCGCGCGAGTAGTCACGTGATTTCCTTCATGCAAAGTTACCATTCGTATATGTATAGCGAGCTAAACCTTACTTTCCGAGTCTTAACAATACGACCTACAAATTCATAAATAAATCATCCCACATTTCTGTGAACCTTTACGTTAATAGTACGTACAGATATCAATACAATAGCCATGCCTCAAGCTTAATTGTCGTTCCGGCGTGAAACAGCACATTTAAACCGAAACCCATTAACTGAAGCGCCGCGTCACGGCTTCGTATTGAGTTCAGGAGTATGAAGACTACAGAGACTAAGGTTACAAAGGCGCTTCCACTGGCTAACAAATAATCAGCCGATAATGTTCCCACTGTTGGGACGTAGGCCTCCTCTTCAGTCCCAGTGCGGGTTGGTGGATTTCACATGTCTTCGAATTTTTTCACACACAGGCCTCCTCCCTTCAAGAGGGAGTGGGCTATAATCTTCCACGCGGGCCCAGCGCGGGTTGGTAGATGTCACATGTCTTTGAAATGTTGGTTCTAGGACATGCCGGTTTCCTCACGATGTTTTCCTTCACCGTTTTGAGAGCAGTGGTGATGAAATAATTTACACAAAATCAAGCGCCTGTCTCGGTTCGAACCCACGACGTACAACTCGTAAGTCGCGGCAGTTACCACTGGGCCACCACTGCTTTCAGCGCCTGCAAAAACTAGATTAATAAAGCAGTCTAATATTATGTACGGTTATGTGGCGTGGTCTTACAGATGCTACCCGCCTGCGGATTTTATCTAAATCTTTGAATGGTGCGGGCATGCAAAATGCTTTAAGTAGGTAAGAGTGCTGTCGTAAATAACAATAATAATGGGATATGGCTGAAGGTATTTTATTGGTAAAAACGTTGACACAATTTCAATTAACTGCAATTATGTGATTTGAAAACAATCTTCATTTTATTTCGTTGTTAAATGTTGGAACAGCTACTACTACTAACTAATAGATAGTTGACTATACTCCATTTATGATAACATTAGATAAATAACGGCCAAATAACGACAGTTATTGCATAATATTGTTGAAATGAGCTGCATTTTAGAGCTATTTTAAAATGTAAATAGATTACATGGCTTCGTGTTTATCGTGAAATAGCGGTTCCTTTATTATACGTTTATATCGAAATAACGAAAGGGTGCTAACCGTGACTTTTCTAATGTTATCATAAATGGAGTATAGAACATTAAAATGCGAGTGGAATATTAACATGAGCTTTAAAAGCTTGGTCTCTGTTCAGTATTTACTCATGTATTATGAAGCGAATATTGCTCAAACAATGTGGGATCAGTTAAAGCTATTTTACAGGGGAAATTATAACCCACATTCTGCTTTTATATAGAATTATGAACATGATCATTTTATGCCACTTTGTGTTTGCAGACAACGGTGTTTCGTTTGTGTAGCTGATTTTGCTTTGGTTCGTATTTGATATTTTGTTGTTTGATTGTAGGATCTATATTTTAGTAAGTAGGGTATATATTTGACCGGTATAAATACGTTGTTATGGTTATAGTAGTTTCATCTCACGAAGGCCGATGAATCGTAACAAAATTACTTTTATTTCGACGTCATAAAAGTCACGTAACCCGCCTTAGTGATATAAAACCACTATACTTGAGGGGAAATTCTCATAATTTTAAGAACGTTCACAGTCTGATCTCAGTCGCAATCTATCAAAATACCTCTGATTTCCCTACATTTTGACAAGTTTTTGACATTTGTTTGTCGCCGAGATGAGACTGCGTCTAGATTTAGAACGTTTTAAATTACAAGAGTTGGCCTTCTGTAATGGGGTCTTTATTGTAATGTTTTATTTAAAAAACGTACCTATGTATTTAAAGTTCCCTAATTACAAGTTCGATAAATGCTTGCAGAGTAAAATTACTAACACGAATAAAGGACGGTGCCCAATGAACCTTTTTTCTCTAGGTCTAACTTATTTACCTACATAATAATGTCTGCTATGCTTACTACGCAAACGCAAATATCATCATATTTTACACTAGCTTCTGTCCGATCCCATCGCATCGCGTCGCCTACCTGCGCTATTAGTTTGTTTTCGCTTAGCGTTTTTTCTAACTTTTTTTTCCTTTTTGTTCAGTTCCTAAGGGTCTTGCGTGATGTTAAATAGTCACAGACTTCCTCAAGAATTAGGCTAACAAATGCAAAGAGAATTTTTCAAAGCCGACTGTTAGTTCCAGACATTGGCGTCATCAAAGAAACAAGCTTTTCATCGTTTTTTATTAGTAGTAAAGATAGAATTAATGAAATCTCATCCGTTCGAACCACATTTTACAATCCATTAAATTAATTCCCAAAGCATCCATCAGCAGCTGTTGAACTTTAATAACACAATTATGATAAAATTGGATAAATTTTAATATCGCGTGTATCTATCGTAAAGTGAACAGTTGCTTCTTAATTATCGTTCAAAAATTGGATAGTGCTCGTTGCGATATTATTTTAATCAGTAAAAGAGGATATAGATTATTGGGAATATTGATCAGATTTTTATTACGATGTCATTATCGGTGTCAAGTGGGTTATAAAATGGTTTCTGTTTAGTTTCGTTTTAGAGCTGTGCCCTAACTGCGTAACAATCATAATCGGAATCATTTCGAAGGATATTGCAAAAATGGTTTAGTAATATCCTTCAAAATGATGAAGCAATGCTGCTTCATCTTCAAAATTCAGTCGTGTACACGAAGAAGAGAAAGATTGCTTCGTCATCATTTTCTGCCTAGCCTTTTCCCAACTATGATGGGGGTCGGCTTCCAGTTTAACCGGATGCAGCTGAATACCAGTATTTTACATGAAGCGACTGCCTATCTACTTCCCCAATCCAGTGACTGGATACCAACCCCAACCAACCCCATCCAACCTCGATACCTCTTGTAAAGACTAGTTGTTAGACTTTCATTCTTTTGAGCACCTGTAACGACTGTCAAAGATCCACGAATTACAGCCGGGACCAACGGCTTAACATGCTTTCCGAGGCATGGAGGGGTCTTAGTATGTAAAAATGGTCACCCATTCACGGAACAACTGCGGCAAGCGTAGCTCAACCTGATCGATCGAACCGTGCGGATGTTATTTTTTAGCCACAAGACCCTCAATCTATTGCCTCTCAAAATTGTCTGCTCGACAACGGTACAATACAGTAAGTGTTGTTGAACTATTAAGATTAAAGCCTTTACAACTTTTAGTGTGTTACGCAAGTACCCCGCTGTTTTTGCTCCTACACCTATGCCTAAGCCGGGAATAATAATGATGGTTAATGGTAATTTAACTGAACTTAGCAAAGCAGACCTTATTTGTTTCGCCATCACCATCTAGCTTATTTGTGTTTTTGAACATGACGTGTACCTAATTGTGATTCCAATTTCTCATTTACAGTATAAATCATTTTATTTTATTCTTAAAAGTAACTTGGAGCAGCCTCTACCTCGTGTCGAATTCTACGCATTCTCCCTAACAATCTAACAACACGTGGAGATTACAATCCCATATAGATTAATCCCAGAGCTAAGTACTTACATATCTACTTCAATTGTCCTATCGCAAACGAGACTCCGAAGATTTATTACACCATAAAAGTAATAAATTCTATCAGAAGTGAACACTGGGATTACCATCGTGCTAATCCTATCTGAAAACAAATGACAAACGGCATGTCGTACCCCATACAAATGGCCCATTACGACCCATAAGGCCAGTAAACAATTAACCTGAATGATAGGCATCATAAGGAGTAAGTAGTAATAAAGGTAGGTAGCTTGCTCCTTTAATGGTTATAGTGACGTAATTACGGCTTAGTACGCAATTTTAATTATTATTTTTACGACCAACAATGGTTTTTAATGTGATATAAAAATGCGGTCTCCGGTTTTGGTGGGTGTTTTTCTGGTGGAGTTGATTTTGATTCACATCCGGAAATCAAAATCAAAACCAGCAGAACAGTGGTGGCGGTGGCTAGTGGTGACGGTATGACTTACGAGTTGTAGGTTGGCTGGGTTCGAACCCAGACATGTTCTTAACTTTGTGTATTTAATTTCATCACCATCGCTCTCAAAACAGTGAAGGAAACCGGCATGTCCTAGAACCAAAAATTGGAAGATATGTGACATCTCCCAACCCGAACTGGGCCCGCGTGGTAGATACACTCCTTCTCGAAGAAAGGAGGCTTGTGTCCCAGCAGTGGGAAAATTATAAGCTCATTATGCAAACATAATAATAGTATGCAAAACATCAGGAAAAGAGTTAAGTTGTTAATATCACGCAAATAAATGAAACCATAGAGAATAGTGATGATTATTTTTTACATCACATATATTATATCACCATATACTATCACATATAAAATATTCACACTATGATTTCAGACGATTCGTTCAACTGTTGTCTTTCGCGGACAGAAATTTCTTAAGGCGCCTGGAAATGACTATATTTAGCCGATCTCCAATAATACACATATTACAAGATGACGTTCAAAAACGAATCCTATACACCAAATATAAAACATAATGTTAACATAATCATCATCATCTGCCTAGCCTTTTTCCAACTATGTTGGGGTCGGCTTCCGGTCTAACCGGATGCAGTTGAATACCAGTATTTTACATATAGCGACTGCCTATCGGACCTCTACAACCCAGTAACTGGGTTGTGGCGGTACGAAACCCCTTGGTAAGACTGGTTGTCAGATTTTCGGGCTTCTGACGACCAGTAACGACTGTCAAAGATCCACAAATGACAGGCGAGA
This sequence comes from Apamea crenata, assembly GCA_949629185.1. Classification (NCBI taxonomy): domain Eukaryota; kingdom Metazoa; phylum Arthropoda; class Insecta; order Lepidoptera; family Noctuidae; genus Apamea; species Apamea crenata. Next base: position 7,162,245 of record OX451375.1, read on the forward strand.
CCAACGGTTATAAGCACGGAAAGCACATCCTATACACCAAATATGAAACATAACATTAAAAATGAGCATGAATAACTCCCACACAACTTACACCAATAAATTACGCCAATTTGATACAAATTGTCTATAAATTACTGAAATTAAAACGTTCCGTATGGAGAGATATTATATGAGCCACATTTATCACTGAAACATCTGTTCATACATTATGTATTTATTTGTACCTGTACAGAGATGTGTAGCTGCCGTAAGACTACGTTCGCAAGCACGTAAAAATATCGCGGTGGGATTTTGACGCGCAATGGATTTTCAACTCTCGGTGTTGGACCGAGCATTGAAAATCCAACTGAACAGACTAATTATCAACTGTTGGTACTTTTGAAGGTATGTAGGGATATGCTCTAAAGGATAGGTGTAAAGGAAGGAGGTCTTACACAAAAAAATAGCCGTAATTTATTATTCAACGCGTGTTCAGTCTTACGTCAAGACGCGTCTTAATCTGAAAGTGGACCCCTGACCACGGGGCTCCTATCAGAAACTTTTCCAACATATTTCCGATGTTCTCTCATCATGCCGCACTTACTCAGCTATCAAGTTTTCGCCCTGAATATGCTTGCTCAAAAACCCTCTAGGCTGGGGCTACCATTACGTCAACATACAGACAAAAATGCCTAAATAATCGACAGAACAGATTAATTTAAAAAGAATAGAGTGTAGGTGAAACGTTCACAAACGGCTGTCCTACTATTGAATGATTAATGGAATAAATTAATAGTTTAAAACACACTAGAAAAACACGCTTTTATAAATGCACGTAAAAACAAAAATCGTGGTCAAAGTTCATTACTAGACTTTTCTAAGAAATCCCAAACAGCTATGATACGATTATCCATCATGAAGTTCCAGTTCATATCTTCCGGCTCCATCATCAGATCAGTTCGACAGTACCATATTATGGTATTGTCATCAGAACTACATACAGCTGCCAATTTTCACTACGCTACGACCCTTGGAAGATGGTTAAATTAGTTACCTTAGATTCCATTACATAGTTAGTTATATACAGGTCAACCTAATAAAGACGTGTTAAAAATGTCTACGCTCGTCTAGCATCATGTGCTGAATTCATAGTTACAGTTTGCACGTCGATACCCCTGCCACACTGTAAAGTATAGAACAGGGGTAGCAAAAACAGGGGTAGTTTGCACTACCTCGTAACTTTTCTGGTGTAGATGGTGTGGTTTTCTGGGTTTCTGGTTTAGATCATTGTCAATTGGTTCCATTATAATGGGAGATGATTAATCACCCTCAGTTTTTTGTCTAGAAATAAAAGCCATTGTATTTTTTAAACAATGGACGTTCGAAAAAGGTTAATTGATTTCCTGTGTGACCACTTATAGCTTGTGGCGAAAAAGGTCAAAAGGTTTTCTTTTGAATTGGGTTTTATTAAATAAACTAGATTCTTTTTTACCTTTTCGGTGACCTGCTATGGTAGCCCACGAATTGCCAAATTGTCAATGTTGTATGTTGGAAAAAATATTCGCCTAATATTCGATTCGCCTCCGTAACAAGAACATAATTATGTACAAAATTATGATCATTAATACAACCCTCTAAGTTCATATAATCCTATTAATTGATATTTCATGAAATAGTCACTCATTAGGGTAAAATATAAGAAAATTTGAATTTCGCGGGTTACCCTTGGCCCTCTCCCCTTAATTGAAAATAGATAGCTTGGCTTAGCTTTCAATCATTCTAAAAAATGTTTTAGTAGAAAATATATCTACTCTTTAAGATAGTTTTGCCAAGATATACAGATATACCTGAAATGATTTATTACTGGCGATTTTTATCTAGATATTTTCATGTCTAGACTGAAAACCTATAGCTGTAATATGATGGGTGCTTCAAATGTATTGGTTTTATACTAAGTTGTTGAAGTGGAATATGGTTCATCTTGTTGAAAACTATTATGATGAATCTTGCATACTCATCATAATTGATTGGAGGTAAAAATCGGAGACTTTTGCCCTTTGTAGAGTCAGTCACCCAAGTCAGTGGCAATACAAAAATTGCCACCTAGGCAATCGTGAGGCGAATTACATCAGCCCCAGACAAGAAACTACACGAGGACCACGACCGCTCTGACAAGAGTGTTACGAAGAAGTAAAAGAGAGGGAAGAATTACGCTAATATCATTCTTGCCTTGGGCTAGCAAAAACGTGAAATACTTGAACAGCAAAGTCAATAATTCAAATAAATTAATGTTCAAAACACATTCTTTCACTTTTCACGACACACCACAACACCAAATTATTCCTTGGCAACAATGACAACTCAAAGTATGTACATGTACACTGTACAGCATCAAAAACATTCCCACACATTATACCAACATTACACACCCAACACTTCCATTGTTCATACTGTAATTTCAACGTAATAAAGACGCAAAAAAACGCCATTACTTTTATCTTTCTGTCGCAGACCGTACGTTTGTTTGAATGAAACGGTAAAACAAACATTTTCCTGTGTACCTGAGACATTTCCTTACTTTTATACAGGAAAAAGACTACATATCAGGTGCGTTAAACGTTAAAGGTATTGAAGTGACAGTTGACATGTCATGTCCGGTACATTTTTAGGAGTGAAGTCATGTGAAACGAGGAAAATGTGCCATGTCACGTTTGTGGGGCTCTCAAGGAGTAAACAAGAGGAGACAGAGATAGTAAAAGGTTTATAAGGGTTTATTTCATCAAACTATTTGATGGCCAACACCCGACAAATGCGCGAAGTAAACGTAACGTAAGTTCAAACAATTTTTTAATTGAGGATACAATACTATACTTCAGGATATTGCGAAGCAGTTGGTCGACTCTTCACGTGGACAGAGGGCTCGCCAATTATTAGGTTAAAGTAACAGTATTGCCATCCAACGTACTCGTAGCAACGCTGCCATCCTTTTGAGCACTTTTCCCACTGACCCAATGAGCTCTTCCCTTTTTTTATTTTCCTTTATGATTGTATTTGACATTATGTCTAAGTATATTGTTTTATTAAGGCTATATTCATATAATATGATGTGCAAAACAAGTAATTTTAATTTTAAAATCGTTCGATTTTTCTTTTGGTTTACTCCACGCGATCGTTCTAGGCCCGAAGATTGAAGGTTGGACGATTATCTACATATTACAGTTCTTCCACAGAACGAGTTATTTTACCTCTGATCATCTCACCAATAACCCAAAAGCAACCTTATTATAAAAAATATAAAGATCAACATCATAGGACTTTGAATCACTTAAGACACTTTCAAGTCGTGTCAGAAGACGAATTTTATTTTTTACTCTAAGTCACGTTTTAGTGGCTCTTAATACATTATGTAAAGAGTAATTTCTCAGTCTCTTACTCCTGCTAAAAATATGTTGCCGTAATTTATACTAACCGTACATTCTTTTAAAGATTGCGTAGAACGAGTACGTAAAATGGTACTCAATCAACGACTGGAAATGATTTTCAACAAAGTGTGAGTGTTAAGAATAAATGGACGAACTTAGTTAATGAAGTGTTGATGGTCTTGTTTATATCTTTTATTATTATGTCAAGGGAGCATCGACCTTATATTTTAATAGAATAGGTCGATATTTGCCCACAAACCTACGGGGCCAAAGTAATCTAGTTAGGTAACTACACCAATGTTGTGACATTGATTCGAGAACAAGAATAGACCAGGGTACATAATATAGGTATAAATCATTAATGGTTTAACAATAATAATATTTTCTTGCATGATGAATCCGGGACACAGCAAGAATTATTAAAAAGTTCTGGGTAACTCACGTATTAGGAATATATAGACATAATATACAGCTTCACTTCCTATTTAGTCAGAACTGGTTTCTGGCTCCAAAATATTGATTTATGTACTAGCAGCGCCCCACGGTTTCACCACAAGTGTCGATCCCGTCGCAATATCGGGATAAAAAATATCCTATTTTTTATTCTGATGTTTAAGCTATATTACTGTAAAGTGCGCTTTACCATCGACGATTGCATCACTGCTTTCCATCAGGCGGGATCGCAGTCAAGCACTAGTTTATATCATTAAAAAAAAAGTTCCATCAAAATCCGTTCAGTAGTTTTTGCGTGGAAGAGTAACAAACATCCATCCATCTTCACAAACTTGCGCGTTTATAATATTACAAGAATTTAAATTGGATATGATACACTGATGATGATCTTGCACTGCACTTTACAGCGCAATCCCACCAAACCAGTAAGAAATTACTTCGTCGGTTGCTTTTCATCTCTCCTGCGCGAGAAAATACCTAATATAATTATGGAAACTGGGGTCACACAATGGGGGGTGATTTGTAATCACTAAAGCTAAAGTTTCTACTAATCCACAATGTTTCCGTATCTGCCAAGCCTTTTCCCAACAATGTTGGAGATGGCTTCCAGTCCAACTAGATCCAGTATACCAGGAATTTACATGGAGCGACTGTCTATCTGACCTCCACAACCCAGTCAGTTACTGGGTAATACGATACCCTTGATAAGGTTAATCCACAACATTCGCGAAGAAAAAACTAGACTTGTCTTCAGTAAAAGCTTATCTTTATGCCGTAATTTCAAGGCTAAGCGATATACACATTTTTCATTCCCAGAGGAATGTCATCCATCACTACTTTATCACCCCGCATTAATACAAGGGCTTACGAGACTTTCCAAAGATGTATCGCCGTTTCTCCGAAGTGTGTATTTATAATATATGGGTGTAGTAGGTACAATACAAACTTGGAAGGTCTTGAAAGATCGATTGGTGAGTTATTAAATTCCGTTGAGCTACAATTGCTAAGTATAGAAATAGAAAGCGGAATATTAATGGACGAACTAGTCTATTTTCTACATTTTCTGAATTAACGTAAATTTTAATACACGTAATTATTTTTCTAAACTGACAAATTTTTATTAGTATTTCCTAAGCTATATTTATAGAGGGACTAGAATTCTTGATAGGTATATAAATACTAATGGACGAAAAATTCTATTTTCTACATTTTCTGAAGTTAAGTAAATTACACGTATAAACATACTTTTTAAATGGACTAAATTCTACCAGTTTTCCTACGCGATATTTATAGAGGGACTAGAATTCTTGATAGGTTTAAAATAGAAAACTGAATTACTAATGAACACACAAGTCTATTTTCTACATTTTCTGAAGTTAACTACACGTATTTATTTGTATAAATGTTCTATAAGTTTTTCCTAAGTTATATTTGGAAGGGACTATTTTCTACATTTTCTGAAGTCACGTAAATTTTAATACACGTAATTATTTTTTTAAACTGACAAATTTTTATTAGTATTTCCTAAGCTATATCTAAAGAGGGACTAGAATTCTTGATAGGTATATAAATACTAATGGACGAAAAATTCTATTTTCTACATTTTCTGAAGTTAAGTAAATTACACGTATATACATACTTTTTAAATGGACTAAATTCTACCAGTTTTCCTACGCGATATTTATAGAGGGACTAGAATTCTTGATAGGTTTAAAATAGAAAGCTGAATTACTAATGAACACACAAGTCTATTTTCTACATTTTCTGAAGTTAACTACACGTATTTATTTGTATAAATGTTCTATAAGTTTTTCCTAAGTTATATTTGGAAGGGACCTAAAATTCTTGATAGGTATAGAAATTGAAAGCTGTATAGAAACAATTTATGGAAGAGCAACTCTTTTTTTTATCAGCCATTAATGTCCTACAGCTGGGCAAAGGCCTCCTTCTCTCTTTGCACTTCTGTCTGTCCAGAGCTGCCAAGGGCTAATCTTGATGAACGGAGTCCAGCTCATACCGCCATCTCCGTCTGGGCCAACTGGAACAACTCTATTTTCTGCTGTTTCTTAAGTAACGTACACACGTAGAACCCTTGTATACACGTATTTTCTTGTCTAAATTCTATCAGTTTTTCCTAGACTATTTTTGAGTTACTTTGAGTCAATCTATTTTTTTTTAATGATTAAATAGGACTCCGCTTGACTTCGAACTCGAAATGTGGATATTTTGCTGTTTATTTATTTATTTATATATATATATATACTTTATGGTAGGTACACCACAAAAGGACACAACATAAAACAATACATGAAACACTACAAAATATACAATGGGCGGCCTTATCGCTTCCTGCGATCTCTTCCTCGCAACCTTGTACCTGTTATTGTTCTGTATTTTTTGTGCTAAGTAATAAAAATAGTACCGCCAGACCTCAATCACGCCTCGTGGATTTTTCGCCCTTGTGTTTTTACGAGCACCTAGCAGTGCTTTCAGGTAAAATGGTTGGTAGCCCGCTGGTAGCTTTTTGCAAGCTTACTATCATGGCTCACGAGTCACGTGGGGGTACTCCACGGTGCGACTGCGGAGCCACATCACAAACAATGCCTCACCACTTGTCGTGTCTTCTGTGCAAATACACCTGCACTATGTAAGACCTTTGCGAGGCCAAACCTAACGCTGTCGAAATGGTCGACTTCTGGTCGAAGCTTAGGTATAAAGAATAACTAGCAGTGTCACGCGGTTTCACCCGCAAAAGTGTAGATCCCGTGGGAATATCAAAATAAAAAGTATCCTATATGTTATTCTAATGTATAAGCTATAATATTACTGTAAAGTTTCATCAAAATCCGTTTAGTCGTTTTTGCGTGAAAGAGTAACAAACATCGATCCATCCTCACAAACTTTCGTGTTTAATACATATTAGTAGGTTAAAAGGGAATCATCGATACGACATAAATAATAAATTTAATAAAATAAATTAATAAATTAGGTACTTAATAAAAAAAAAACCTTTACAAAAGGTGTACAGTCACGAGCAAAAGTATGTATACACTCGGCTTTATTCAAAAGTGATTGGCTCCTTCATTTTTAAACGAAATTTTATGTTGTTACGAACGTAGCATTTTCGAACCCATAGGTTTATGTAATGTGTCGTATTTTAACGTTGCATTCGTTATTTTACGAAAAAATCACAATTGAAAGTTGCCAAGTGTTGACATATTGGTGCTCGTGACTGTACAATTAGCCAAGAGTGGAAAATTTCCCATACAATTATAGTGCCTAAAAGTAAACTACAACTAAGTAACTAACTAACTACGATGAAGTAGGAGAGATGTTAAAATGGTTCTTTGACTACGAGATATTAATTATCCAATTTCAATTAGTAGTTTGAAAGCAATTAAATCTATTAAATAAGTTTCAGCCAGTAACAAAACTTTATCATTTACCATCAAACACTTCATCATTACTCCTAATAGATTTTCCTTATCAAGTTTCCCATGTCACTTCATGTTCTGAATAATAAATGTTCCTAAGTGACGCACTCCTTAAGCCATTCTCGGAGGACCAGTGATATCTCATAGATTATTTAACAGGAAGATTAGCTTGGTTGGTTTATAAGGTTGTACTAAATTCAGTGTTCGAGATCCCTAGGTCTATTCCCTAGCCTAAGAGACTTGTAGTAGGTTTAACTATTTTGGTGAAATTATAATGAGATTATGTAGGCCTCTTTGCTGGTGTTACAAGAATATTATAAATATGGGAGCTGCTGTAATTCAATTATAATTGTTTTATTATTTTAAATGAGCTTCAGATCTTCTTAGTAAAGAAGAAAATTATAAAAGTAAGCCTTCCTCGATATAACTATTATCTACGTCAACAGAGATTTCATTTTCTACATAATAGATTCTTTTCTCATCTGTGTAAAAAAACTAAACCCCAAAGAACAAAACACATAATTACTAATAAACAAAACCTCAACAAAAAAAATTAACCCAGTTTCTTTGCAACCTCGGACATCAAAAGTCCATATCCATATTTAGGTGGAAGGTTTGTTGTCCGTTCAAAAAGGGGCTCACTTAAAGGGCATTCTTTATGATTTATCGTTGGCGTGTCCAGCACACTCCCGGCGTGTCCACCACACTCCCCCCGTGACCTACCCGTATCAGCTGACTGGTGCCTCTTTATATAGCTGTCTACCTCACCCTTTGTGCCTCTTCATGAATAATTAAAATGGGCATTAGTTTGGGCAAATTAGGTTTCGCCTGTGTTTTGTAGTTTAAGAGATTTATTGGTACGTAAGTGTGTATTTATTTTTCGGGTAGGTGGGATAGAAAAGGGTTATAACTGTATTTACAAACAAATAAAATATATTTACAAATTAATAAATTAACTTCGTTTTTTTTTATTGAATACACGTTGTCGTGTGTTCAAAGAATAGGCTCGTGGTTGGTTGACTTTAAAAAGGAGGTTGGGTTAGACTGGATGCGGAAGACGGAGAACCGGGTGTTGTGGCGCAGCTAGGAAGAGGCTTCTGTCCAGTTCTGTACAGAACGTGGTAGGCGCCAAAGGTATGACGTCGATTGCCCAGGGTGCATAAGGTCGGAGGGTACATCATTCGAGGAGGCTGCTTAAGAACTAAGGACCTAACCAAACTGACACGAAAAGCGACTATATTTAACAAACAATCAATCAACCCAGTATATCGCAGTCTACTGCTGGACATAGGCATCTCCCAGGCTGGGCCACAACATCGCCTCCGCCTTCCGCATCCAGTCTGTCCCAGTCACCTTCTTTAGGTCGTCGGTCCATCTAGCTGGGGGGCGTCTCACTACGCTTGCCGATACGCAGTCTCCACTTCAGGACTCGTCTGCTATATGTTTTATATTATGTATTTATAGAAGTGCACTAGAAGAGAATATTAATTCAAGCTAAAAAAGAAAGAATTTCTTTGCTTATACGAGTACAAGCGAGCTTTAGTTAAAAGATATGAGGCGTATAAGAGCCGACCCACTTAACGAGACTACACTAAAACGCTCTCACAGGGAGGCACGGAAAATGGTCGTAATATAAATATTGCCATTTTGTAACGAACAAGATATTACTTATGAGTTACCTACACGGTGTTCGTTTAAGTGAAGGTGAGGAAGGACTTATTTTTTGTGTCACAAGGAAATTTGAAAACCTTCTTGGAATTTCATGTTTTTATGAATGAATCTGCCCTGGCGACTGACAGTGTGTCATAGTCGTGGCGCGTGTGTTGGAGCATTTACCTCCCTTCAAAATGGTTGAGCTGAATGATGCTTATCTATATGCGTCATGTTCGTGAACGGGCGCCGTTAGTTGGGACTGGCCATCACTTAGCTGCCTCGGCTTATTTTTAATTATTTTATTTTTGGATTGTTTGTTTTGTTAACTGGAATGTTGTTCCCTTTCATTAGCTAAATTATTGTGAGAAAGGCTCGTCAAAGCTTCAAATTCGACACAACCTATTACCGGGCGTCCAATATAAACTAAAACCTGTGTACTATAGTTTCTTGGGTTTGTAATAACTTTGCGACCTTAGTTATTATCCCCTATCCGACCCAACATCTCTGCGACGTGTGAGGGTTTAATCCGGGTTCCTAAATGGATGACCAAACGTTATATTTATTACTAGTTGGTGAAGCTACGTTACCTGTTAAAGGGGCCTACTGACGTCAGTAGGCCCCTTTAACAGGTAACGTAGCTTAGTAATTTCACATTCTTTTTTACGTAAAAAAGAATGTGAAATTACTATCGAAAAGAAGAAGACTCCTAACAGATGGTTTCTGTATCAAATATCTAAATACAAATTCAGACATAAAAGTTAAATAATCATAATCATTTATTTGCAATATGTATTGGTACAGTGCTGGTCTTAAAGTTAGTAATTAAGTTTTGTAATACATAGCCAGACATTTGAGGGACCCGTGGCTAAATAATAACAGCCGCACAGGTCGATCGCTTGCCGCGGTTGGCCTGTGGATGGGTAACCATCTTTACATACCGAGACCTCTCCGTGCCTTGGATAGCACGTTAAACCGTTGGTCCCAGCTGTCATTCGTGGATCTTTGACAGTCGTTTAGTCAGAAACCCGAAGTCTGACAACCAGTCTTACCAAGAGGTATCGTATTACCCAGTAACAGGGTTATGAAGGTCGCCCAGGTGAAATACTGGTATTCAGCTGAATCCGGTTAGATTGGAAGGCGACCCCAACATAGCTGGGAAAAAGCTAGTCAGATGATGAGTCAGACATTAGACATGCAAACATTCCAATATATTTAATGCTAGAGTGTAATATTTATGTCCAATGGCATGGTTTAAATGCTAGTATATATTATTTATTAGCTTCTTTTTCCCATATACCTGCAATTTTATATGTTAACTAGCTGCGCCTCGCGGTTTTACCCGCATAAGTTTCGATACCGTGGAAGTATCGGGATAAAAAGTATCCTATATGTTAATTCTGGTTATAAACCATCTGTGTGCCAAATTTCATCCAAATGCGTTCAGTAGTTTTTGCGTGACAGAGTAACAAACATCCATCTTCCCATCCATCCATCCATACAAACTTTCGCATTTATAATATTAGTAGGATAGTAGGATAACATTAGATTTAAGTATCAATTCCTTTAGAATAGCTTTCGTCATTGTTTAGTGAAGATAAACAACTTGCAACAGTAACCAACGGTCAGTAGCTTATGGGACCAGAGGATTAATCCTTCGTTCCAACGTTATAACCTTCCCAACCCAAACCCAAGAAACTAGTACACAGGTTTCAGTCTATATTGGACGCCCGGTAATAGGTTGTGTCGAATTTGAAGCTTTGATGAGCCTTTTACAGAATAATTTAGCTAATGAAAGGGAACAACATTCGATCCGAAATTCAAAGCGCCGTTTTGTGAAGATGACAGGTCTAGAGAGGTGCCAAAAAGGGTTAAATCGTCGCATGTTATAATAATTATTTAGGCACGTTACAAGGTACAGACGCCAGCACATCAAGCTACCACAATCTGTCAAATTTCTTTAATAGATTTTCAACTTAATCGCTAAACCATTACGGTTCAAGGTTAATTACGCGTAACAGTACGGTGTGGCAGATGCAATCTGCGGTATATTAAATGGGTGATGATGCACCAGATTAATCGAAAATGCCAATACTATAGAATAGAATAGAATAGAATACTCTTTATTGTACACCATAAAAGTCAGTAGCAGTTTGCTATCTAAGCATAAACAGTTTTATCACCCAATAACTAACTATCACCTAATACCACACCGCCACTATCGAACTATTTAAATTGTGACCAGCCCTGACATCAAGCAATGGACAACATTATCAAACTTTAAACTTTTAAGGTTTTGAATACGAGGCTTTTGGCTAGTTTCTATTTGTGTGTATTTTTTTTTTTTTTTTGCAATGCGAGTCTTTTTTGTGCAGAATAAACAATTTTACTTATAAAAATCGTAACGAGAAACCGTATTGTTAACCGACTTCTAAAAAAAGGAGGAGGTTCTCAATTCGGATGTTTGTATATATATTTTTTTAATGTATTTTTTGCGCATAACTCCGTCGCTTGCCAACCGAAAAAAAATTTTTTGTTGGAAAGGTTATATACTTCCCAAATGGTCCCATGACAATTTTATCGTAATCGGACAAGCGGTTTTAGAAAAATCAACAAAAATCATGAAATTTATCAACAAAAAAGTGAAAAATAAAAACTTTCCCCTTTATTCATAAACGTTGCTTAAAGTTAAGCAGTGGTAAGCGACTGTTTAACCATACATTTTTGACGTTTAAACGTTACTTAACTTTAGTCATCGTTTATGAATAAACACCTTATTGACAAAAAAAAAAACAACCGACTTCCATAAGAACACTACAAAGTGAAAATAACTTTGATTTCGGAAGTCAGTGGCGAAAAACGAAATACAAAAACCAAAGACACCGACTTCCGAAATGAAGTTTTTATTTATGCATCCAATCAGTACCCTGATTACGTAACACACGATCAATCACAATCTGAATGATTTTGAAGGATATTGCTAATCCATTGCTTCATATTTTCGAAAAATTTGTCTGCTCAACAACGTAAATAACGCAAGAAATGTTGTGGAACTATCAAAATGAATTCCATTGCTACTGATGTGTGTTACGCAATTACCCCGCAGGTCAAAGTTAATAGGTTGACTGTTCAGTTTGGCCTCTTCCTTCCTTTGGTAGTCTGACAGTTTGGCCTCTTACTTCCTTTGGTAGTCTGACAGTTTGGCCTCTTCCTTCCTTTGGTAGTCTGACAGTTTGGCCTCTTCCTTCCTTTGGTAGTCTAACAGTTTGGCCTCTTCCTTCCTTTGGTAGTCTGACAGTTTGGCCTCTTCCTTCCTTTGGTAGTCTGACAGTTTGGCCTCTTCCTTCCTTTGGTAGTCTGACAGTTTGGCCTCTTCCTTTGGTAGTCTGACAGTTTGGCCTCTTCCTTCCTTTGACAGTCTTCAGACTGTCACGCCTTGACCTCGTGCGGAAACAAACGAATACAAGACATTACCCAGACGTCTTAAATCATAGAATAATTGTTATTACCATCCATTATGAGGTACAGGATAACAGAGGAGGAGATAAATAAATCCTAAATCAAAATGATAGAACAAGATCATATTGATGCCAAAATTAATGCATACGTACTGTTTTAGGAACTTATATAGACAAATAAATTATATCCATCTATTTGTTATAAACGTAAGTTATAGTTCTGCCAAGAAGGGCGTTGGCAGGACTTGGATGTAAATCTTGATCAAAGATTTATGTCCAACGCATAATGTCCATATTTTGTGCCCAAATTATTGTTATTATTGCTATGGGAGAAGATATATTTTGGGTTGTCCATATTAAATCAGCGGTGGTATTGAACCAAGATGTATTTAAATGTACGCTGAAATTATTGTTGTGTCGTTGAACTTCTCAAAAGGTTACAAAGAAGCACTCGATCCGTATTGATCTAGGCGTTACAATGTAGACCTAATGTTAGAATGCTAGTTAAGACCTTATATTTATTCTTTAATCTCATCTGCCTAGCCTTTTTTCTTAATTATGTTGGGGTCGGCTTCCAGTCTAACCGGATGCAGCTGAATACCAGTATATTATATGGAGCTACTGTCTATCTGACCACCACGACCCATTTACTGGGTACGACGATACCCTTTGGTAAGACTGGTTGTCAGATATTCAGACTTCTGACTACCCGTTACGAGTCTGTCAGAGATTAACAAATGACAGCCGGGACCAACGAATTAACGTTCTTTCGGAGGAACGGAGGGGGATATGTAATGGATGGTCACCTATCCACGGACTAACCTCAGCAAACGTAGCTTAATCTTCGGTGAACTCGTGCGGCTGCTATTATTTAGTCAGGAGGCCCTCATTCTTTCAACTATAAAGGACAATGATCTACACGAAAGACTATTCAAGCATTTCTCTGTGTCTGTCTTCTGTGTCTGACTGTGTGTGTGTGTGTCTTCTGTAAATGTGTTTTTTTTCTGTGATTTATATGGTGTACATAATAAAGAGTGTTCTATTAGAATCTCTTTTCGGAAACTTCTAAATTGTCTGGCACTATAGGAATCTTGATACTGTATTCTATATTTATCTTCGTTACTAAGCCATTGTTAATCCTTTGAGCCAGTCTGCAAGCTTCAGACAAGTTTTGTCTTAAAGGAAGCAAAGGATTGTGAATCGAGCTCATTGTTGGCGTCCCAGTTACGCTCTCAAAGGGTTTATCACGAGAATGTATAACGCGAATAGTGCTGTAATTTATATCAGAAGATTAAGGAAGACATTGTTAATAATACCTTTGGAAGAGCTAACTAATTTTGCCTGTAGTGTAGTAGTTATAATCATTTTCACCAGCGAGCAAATGCGCTAAATATTAGTGTCCGACCGAAAGTTCGGTTTCGGTTTCGGTTTCGGCCGAGTTTCGGCCAAAAATCAAGTTTCGGTGGCAGTTTCGGTTTCGGCCATAATTGGCCGAAACTTTTGCCGAAACCGAAACAGTAACAATTAGTGATTTGATTTATTGATAACTGATAAATATTTTGAAAAAATAATAAAAATATTATTAACATTATTTTTTTTTATATTATCTATATTGTATATAAAATTCAAAGTCCTAACTGACTGAGACATCAACGCACAGCCTAAACCGCTGGTCCTAGAGACATGAAAATTGGAGGGAAGAGTAGGTATCCACTAAGAAGGGTTTTTCGAAATTCCACCCCTAAGAGGGTGAAATGGGGGGATTTTGTTTGTATGAAAAATCTTATTCCTTGAGTTAATAAACTTGAAACTTGGCACGAATACTTATCTAAGTAAATTATGAAGTTGGGCATTTTTTGTTTTTATAAACTACCCCCTAAAAGGGGATTGGGGGGTTTCAAAGTTTGTATGGAAGAATTTTAGCACGCGGTCCGTTTTAATCGAAACTCAGTATTTATACCTAAAATTTAAAGGAAAGAATAATGATTATCAGGGTTTTTCGAAAATCTACCCCTGACGGCCTGAAAAGGGGTAGTCATTTTTACAGGGGAGGATTTTACAGCGTGGCTTGATTAACTCGAAAATTGGTATAAATAATCTTTGAATCAAGTTATGAACACATCCCAAATGATTTTTCAAAATTCCACCCCTGTGGGGGTGAAAAGCAAAAAATAATCTTGAAAATTTGCATGAATGAATACTCGCCTGAGTAAGCAATAAAGTTTATCATTATTAGTTTTTCAAAACTACCCCTCAAAGGGGGATATAGGGGTGTTGAAGTTTGTGTTGAAGAAATTGAATGCGCGGTCCGATTAACTCGAAACTCAGTATTGATACTTTCGACAGAAAATAATTAATAATAAGTATGTAAAGTTGTCGAAAATTGATTGTCCAGGGATATTATATTATTATTATCCAGGGATATTATTAGGGGAGGATTTGAACTTGAAACTGTATGTTACATTTTCACGCCTAAGCCACTGAACTTCTGATTTGGCAAAGCGATAGATGGCATCCTGGGGAAGCACATACTTTTTATCCTGGTAGCACGTTCCCGTGGGATTCCGACATTCACGCGGGTGAAGCCGCGGGCAGAAGCTAGTATTAAATAAATTTTTATTTGATTACAACAAAATGAATATACCTACTGTGTTTCCATTTCATGTCCTAATTAATGCAGAATAATGGGTAAAATGCACCAAATTTCAGTATTTTAAGGAATTCAATACTTAACCACGTGAGTTTCGGTTTCGGTTTCGGTTTCGGCCGAAACTGAAGCCACGGCCGAATATTCGGTTTCGGTTTCGGTTTCGGCCGGAAAACCAGTTTCGGTCGGACTCTACTAAATATACAGGATACAATTTTGACCAGTGCGCAAACTGTAACCATGAATTCAGTATGGCTTTAGCGTAGAAGTTTTTCGTCAGTTATAAAAAAAAAAATAATCTGCTGTTTCATAGATATATGCAATACTAATGCGGACAAAATGCATGCATTTTTATTTATAAACGACGGAAAATTTCGACGCTAGCAGGATTTAAACTCATAAAAAGTCTTATTCCATGGTTTAGACCAAAATCATCAGAGACGTACCGAAACAAAATGACGGTAATTTGCAGTGTCAATTTTAGTTCCTGAGACGCTCGAGCCGCTTTGAATCGGCACAAAAAACAACTGTCATTTCGTATTGTAGGTATATTTAGTCCAGCGTACTTGTATAATATAGGCCAGAGAGGTTTACCCACGCAAATAGACGAATCAAGTTAGTCTTTATTAAAACACAAGGGAAGGATACTGCGCTTTATCATGAGGTTACTCCAAAGTATTGCAAAATCAAGAAAAACTAACTGTATGCATACAGTTAGTTTTTTTAGAGAAGAGGATTCATCTATGTGGGTTTTCTATAACTACTCGTAAAAAGTAATCTTTTGAAATTTACGTGTATTGGTTCAGGGTGGACTATTTGTAACAGAAAACCACACAAAACTGTTACTTAGACTGAATACGTAATGGTAAAAAGGTCCCAAATGTAAATATACTCTCCCTCTTTTAAATAACTATTAAATGTAGGTACTGGGGAAAGGACCATCACAAAAAGAGGTTCATAGGGAAATCCATTGAAATCGCCCTGAGCAAAAACTTGTTTCGCCTGTAAGGGACAATCAGTTGACTAAAGAGCCAATCGTACGCTATCAATATTTAGCCCCTGAAATTTTTTGTTTTCTCATTTCTTTTTCTATTCCCTCTTTTTTTTATAACTCGGATAGAATAATTTGCACCCACTTTCTTTATATGGTGATACTGACGTCGTTATATATGTTAAGCCTTATTTTTAACAAGTAAACAATTATGTAAGTATGTACTTTGCTCTTTTGTCCTTGAGTAGATGCTACTAAAATTTAGAAAAAAAAAATGAATTTAATTCAATCAACATAGCCGCTCCACCCTAGAACCTTTCGGACCTATCGACCTTCTGTTCGCGTACCGGAAGACGTAGCGTTTTAAGGCTATCCACAAGGTGAACTGATGACCTGGTGAAGGCCGCAGGAATCCGCTGGGTGCGAGAAGCACAAGCCAATCGAAGTGTCAGTGCTTGGGGGAGGCCCAGCCGTGGACATCTTTCGTTTTAAATGATGATGACGATGAACGTAGGCTCTCGCAGTACGTAGTCTCGCAGTAATATGCTACTCATAAGTTGCTTTAAAACACTCAGCCTTTGTTTTGACCAGCCAGACTAAGCTTAGAGTACCTACAATATTGACCCTCTCAAAATTTCAGACCCCATTTAGCTTGCTCAACCAAAGTCTACCTGTTAACAATTTAATCTTTTAAATATTATAGCAGTTTAAAAACAGCAACAGCCTCTGTTCTCATATTTAGGGGGAAACACTGGTCTCCGCATGCCAGAATTAAACAGGCTTTGTACCGGCAGTGAAATAAAATATTCCGCACTCATGAGAGGTTTTTTTTTAACTTCATAATGAAACCACCGGTTTGTTAGCGGTCCCGCTGAACAAATAACAAGCTCTTAGCTTTTTTTATTGTCATGACAAAATGTTGACGAAGGCGTTTAATTAGTAAATACAGCGTGGCGTAAATACAGCCTGTGAACTTTGGATAGTTTTGTGGTTGGTTGTGAAAACCTTCTTGTGTTTTTAAGCATTGTTGCATAAAATTGAAATTGTCAACTGAATAAAAAATGTGTTAGTATTTTTGCGAACTCAATCGAATTATAGCTAATCATAATATTATATATACTAATAATAAAGCTAAAGAGTATGTTTGTTTGAACGCGCTTATCCCTGGAACTTCCGGACAGATTAAAAAAAAAGTTTCGAAATCCAAATTCTTGAAGAAGGCTATAGGCTATTTTTACATTACAACATTTTGGCTCAGCAACTAAAAGCCTAGCCCTTAAGAGCCGAGCCAAAACAAAATAAGTCAGATAGCGAAAACGAATTAATAGCGCGGGCAGGCAATGCGATGCAACGAGGTGGGTCGGGAGAAGAAAGGACAATGCCCATGAATGTATGGAACCCCGTGCCATGCTGCATCAAAGTCAAACTTTGTTTTTTATAGACTACACTTATCATTTAATAACGCCTACATAAGTTATTTTCTTAAAAAAAACCCGGGCCTTGGAGATTTAGCAAAAAATTCGATATAACCTAAAAAACTAGGTACTTTATTCTGTTTGACATGTTATACATGAACGGCCATTATTGCTCTAAAAAAATTATAATTGTTTAAATAATTATATTCTAGTTATTTTTAATTAATGTAGAATCGGCAAAGTATTGTATTATTTTTTTTACAAGTTTAATGAAAGACGTGATCATGACACTTTATAAATTCAAGGTTATATTAATCATATCTTTTGAAACGGAACGTCATGTAAAGGGAATAAAACAATTTCAACACTTTTTTACTTTAAATTAAATTCCCTGTTCAAAAATCAATTCCCCGACGCAGTAAAAAAATATGAAAATTTACTATAATAATTAGATCTTGATGCAGGAGACTTTTTGGTACGACTTTTGGTCATTCTCCTTTCACGCGGACGAAGTCGCAGGCAGAAGCTAGTGTGTCCTATAAGTCTACAGCTAAGTTCTCGCTGAGGGAGTGGACGGAAGTGGAATGGGGTTAGTATGGCGACGTCTGCAAGCAATAGATGGCTGTGCCTTGTAGTTATAAAGAGGAAGACAGCTAGGAATATAAGACGGTTGAATAGAAGGTAGAGGGATGAAAATCATTCAATATGCTCTACGTTCATAACGGTTTTCTTTCAAATGATTTTTGTATGCGACGCAACTCGCATAAGTACCACTTAATGTTATAACCTTTTTTTGTTTTGCAAAAAAAGTCATATACTTTTTGTTTTCTTGAAGCCGTCAAATTGATGGCTACAAGGTGGCACTTTTTTTACTTTAGACAACATCTTCAATAAAAACGATTGTACTATTTTCTCGTCTTTGTAACTAAAGTTGTTGACATTGTAAATCCGCTATTTTCTTGCACCCAGAGCCCTTTAAGACTATTTTGTTTATGATTTTTCTTGCGTGATATTTGCTTGATCTTTGATTTTACCTTTTGATGTAAAAATGGTTTTGTATAGAAGCGTTATTATTATGAGCATTGACATAATTTGAATACATACATAAATAAACTTACGCCTTCTTCCCGTGGGACTAGGCAGAAACTACAGACAACTACCTGCTAAGCTCCTTACATACTCCTTTTTGCCTCGTTTACGTTTTACATCAGAAGGCCGTACCGTAATTAAAAACGTTCAAACCCTAGTCGCAATCTCATCTCAGCGACCATCAATGTCAAAAACTTGTCAAAAATGTGGGGAAATTAGAGGTATTTTTGACAGATTGAGACTGAAATAAGACTGTGAACGTTCTTAAAATTATGAGAATTGTCCCTGCGGTCATACACGCTATACACAGCGGTTGCGAGTACTACGCACAGGTCCGTATCTAGTACCTCTCATAAGAACATCATCAATAAGGTCACTATAGTTCTATGACCTCGTAGGGCGACCGCTCCCTTAAATACATTATTAATAAAAATACTGTTGATTAAGGATTCCATGTCACCATAAAATTAATTTGACCTTTTTCTACCTGTCTACGATTATTTTTATAATTGACCCATAAAATAAATTTCCCACTATTTAGTTATCAAGCACATACGGCTAGACAAACAAAACATTAATAAAAAGTATTTGTGTGACTATTAGGGTCAGATATTATCATAGATAACTTACACAGCACCAACTAAATCGAAAACAATAATATCCCACTAACGCCAGTATACCCACACTTTCCACGTACAAATATTTTGCCTAAAAACTGTTCTAATGAAGCACTTGAAGCAAGGTCACAAGATAACTAAGCTTGCACATCCAATATTAAATTAATTTAATCAATTGATAACGATGTTCCAATTGAAATGATAACGGATAACTTTATCATTATTAGCGTTATCTACGCTAACTGGTTCTAATATTAGGGGGTGCGTGAAAAGTGACTACCTTGAGTGATACTTCACGACTAAATGTTTTCGATTTTTCTATGCTAAAATAGTGTAAAAGTTATAAATTGTGAATGTCAGGTGATGTCAGCCATGGGTAGTTCGCCGTCCGGTAAGGACCAGGCCCGGGTCGTGACGGGGTCCGCTAGGGCCGATGCCTGCCAGGGTCGCGGGTTGTTCGAAAGAGATATCGTGGCACAGGCAACTGAAGGAACACGGGTTGGTTTTAGTTAGTAAAGTCTGACAAGCCCTCCCGCTCCGCCCAGAGCGGGAGAAGTCATTTGATGAATTCCCAAACAAAACAAAAAAAAAATGTGATGTCAGGTCCGGTCACCAAAAAAATTAATCAAATAATAATAATAGCACTCCAGGCTGAATTTCGGCCATAGCAGCCAATCTCAGTGGAGGCTAGCCATCTAGGCGGGAGATATTATAGTGCACAAGAGTGTGCAGACAGGTGCACTCACTCTAATAGTCAGATGGGACGGCAATCCGACACGAAAATAAGTCTAGAAAACTATCATAAAGACTAACAAACTAGTCAATATTATGTTCTTCATAAAAAAACAATCAATAACCAGTTGCTGTTGTATATCGTCGTAATATTTCAGTAACATTCCCAAAGGACCAACTTTTTTCCCTCTGAGGACCAGTAATGTAATAATGGAAATAGCATAATCACACAAAAGTAAAAATCTTTTCGACAAATCTAACAAAAGGGAATGACGCCAGCTTTCATAACTTTTATGGCCGCTCATACACGACTTGGATTTAAGGAGCTGACTACACTTAATGACCCCGGGTCGGAAAAGTAGAAAAATGCGACAAGGAACCTGTGTGCACCTAAGTGAATTTTCCAGATTTTAAAGGTGCTGAAAAATCAAATTTTGCTACATTCAACTTTCGTTTGTTTCATAATAGTGCAGCACAAGTCATCACACAGAGCTGTCATTGTAGTGACAGCTCTGTGTGATGATTTCTGCCGTTCGTGTGTTTTTATTAACTTGTGTGTTTGTAAGAATTTTCAGAATGTGAGGAAATAGATGCACCGCAATAAGTACCGACTGGTTCATAAATACAAGGACGCTCAGGACGCTATGGAACGAGCTATGCTTGGAGTCTCTTTGAGAGATATAATCCGGAATGAGATGATCCGGTAGAAAACCAAAGCTGTCGACATAGCTCACAGAATAAGCAAGCCGAACTGGCAATGAGCCGGCCATATTAGCCGTAGAACCACTCAAGGATACGTCTACCCCAATGGTCAGCCCGTTAGGGTAGACGTGTTCTTGAGGGGAGATGGAGAATCGGCAAACGTAAGGCAGGAGGTCCTCAGGCTAGGTGGATCGACAATCTTCGCAGTGTGGCTGGTAGCTTCTGGATGAGTCTCCAAGAATCGAGCTAAATGGCGTGCGATTGGAGAGGCCTATGTCCAGGTTGATGATGATGATGAATTACGTACCGCTGCCATTTTACTATTTTACTAAATAGATAAGCTAAGATACCATCAAACAGAGCCACTTGTATATACCACTAATTATGTTTTATCGAAAGTGAATTTCATCGAACTCCCAGGACTAAAAGTGCCGTCAGTGCCTTAACAAAAATCTTCGCTGCTATAGAAGTAACCGTACTTACGTCAAGAACCACCAATTATTTTAATGTACCTTCTCATTACAATATCCTTAGCACTCTCGTACAATGTTGAATACCTCTTTCAGGATTTAAGCATGTAATTTTGTACGACATAAACCTATTTTTTGTACTGTAGACTGTACAATTACAATTTGTATTATTGAAGTCTTTGATATAACTCTGTTGAATGAAAATGATGCTTTGCTTGCCCTTTCATTATGAAGTTTTGCTGTATTATTATTTTATATAAGTAGGTACATGTGTAGGTGGAGTTTATTGCCCTTTCTTCTACATACGAAAACTACCTTTTGGAAGAGGCGACTATAGAATCAATTCTATTTTATTGTAAATTTTGACGTTCAAAAGTGCCTTTTATATGCCAATCCTATTGTAATAATTCTACTAATATTATAAATGCGAAAGTTTGTGAGGATGGATGGATGTTTCTTACTCTTTCACGCAAAAACTACTGAACGGATTTTGATGAAACTTTACAGTAATCTAACTTATACATCGAAATAACACATAGGATACCTTGTATCCCGACATTCCTACGGGTTCAATACTTATGCGGGTGAAACGGGCCGCTGCTAGTTTGAAATACATGCTTTGACTTTTTACAAAATAATTGTGGCTTTGGATTGATACAGAAATAAGAATATGACGCGATTTTTATTATTTCAGCTGTTTTTTATGTTAAATTATGTTTTTATCTATAGGTATATTTAAATAAAAAATAAATAATATTCGTTGGTAAGCGCATCACTTGAGAATGGCCGGACCGATTTGGTTATATTTTTCGTATTAGTCCGAAATAGATTTTTATGCAAATAAAAACTGAAAAAAAATCCGGTAAAATCCCAAATTCGGGAAAACTGTACGTCCTTTTTCTACGGGATTTTTTAAGAACTCAGTATTGAAATTTTGACAGGACAACGTCTGTCGCGTCAGCTAATAATAAATTCATGCAAAAGCTAGAAGATGATTTACACGTACAAATTGCGTTTTTTTTTGGAGTTTATCCTAGAACTCCTGAAACTTTCTGAAACAGCAGAATCTTATTCCCCTTATTTTAAAACAGCTTAAATACTCGAGGTTAAAAACTTCACTACGAGCAGTGAAAAAATTCAGAACATTCCTATTTGCAACCGTAGATTGCAAACCAGCTGACTTCGAATGAACAAAAAATTATTCAATGATATTTATTTATACTGGACCAAAAGCTTTTAATTCAGTCTATATTTATCGAATCCGTATCGAAATAACAAAATCCAGTCTGAATAAACGATTATGAATATTCATAATGTTTATGATAACAGTTTTTTGTTTCGAATCCCGCGTCGATTGGACAACGAATAAGTAATGAAAATACAGGCCGTATAATAAAAATAAATTTCGACAAAATATTTCCCTTTTTTCGAACAAAAGCTGATAATATGTATCGATTTTATATTGGAAACATATTTCTTTTGATACAAAAAGCTGTATTCATTTGGTTTTGTGTGTGATAATGGAAAGATGAAGGATTTACGAAAAGGTTTTTATGCATATTGAAACATAATACCTAAAGGCGTGTGGGAATGTGTATCTGAATTAATGCACATTATGAAAGTAAAAATATATTTATGTATTTATAATATAAACATATTTATATATTTATAAATATGTTTATTGAATACGATTCATCTGTCATTTTTAATCTAGATAATTTTTGATCCCAAAAATAATGAAAATACGTAAATAACAGTCACAGTTTAGCTGTACAGTCAAAACAAAACAAAATGGACGAAGTAACTACGACAAGGTGCTTACGTAGATTTTTAATGACACCACAAATTGCTCCCACAATCTGTATGACTAATTTAATAAATAAACGGTGTTTTATATACATAATAGTTGAAATTCAGTAAACGTAATAAGATTAAAACTTAATATTATAATTTAAATTTGGTGGTGTGCGTTAATTCCGGGACATGTTGTAGACACGTGTAATGTTGTAAGACCCCGTTGTGGAAGAGAAATAAATGTTTATTTATTATAATGTCTAATGTAATTTACCGTGTAATGTAGCGCGAATTCTGCGTACGGACGGGACCGGGAATGTAATGTAATGCTACGAACATTACATGTAACGCTCGCGCTGATCCATTCGAATTACACTATAAGATAAATTTACATGACACGCGTCAGTACACGCCTTAAGTCCGTAAAAGTTCGTAAGAGCTGGAATGATTTTCCGTTAGAAGGTATCAAAGGATTCTAGAATTTGCTTAGCTCAAACTTCATTCGGTCAATCGTTCAATTCAGATAGAGTTCAGCTGCACAACTGCAAAAAAGGGTGTTGTTTTTAGAGTCTGTTCAGCGGCCACATCGCTTTGAGAAAGATCTGGGGACTCCATTGAAAATGTCCCTATGTTACATTATTAGGTGACTGTTTACGAATTTTACTTTTTACGGCAGCTTTTGGACATTTGAATTTATTGTTAGAGAAATTTGATGTTAAGCAAATTAACTATTTACTTAAATAGTCCGTACATCCAAATCACGACTGTCATTCTTATACAGTTTTATGAAATGGTTTTAGTAGGTACAGTAAATTGACGTATGGGGTCATTAGTCAGAATTAGCTGAACAATAAATTCCCGTGATAGTGCGCAGTTCGGTCTATATGTCAATTTTTTAGTCGTTATAAATAGCCGGTTGTTTTATAGTGACGTATTTTAATGCTTTTTTTTTCAAACGGTACGGAGGATAAATATCTAGTTATCAAAAAAAAAAAAATTGTTATCAAAAAAATAAGAGCAAATTTTTTTTTGCACTTTTCTATGAATTAGCAGATTTCTTTTTTTAAACCAACGTAGTATTTATATCTAGTCTAGAATCGTCTGTGCTTGATTCAAGATTTCAGTTTGCGCGTCGCGTCGATATCCCTACCACCCTGTTTATCTATAGCCTGTAATCGCGACACGTGTACACGTCACTCTGAGATATGTGTGCATTTGACATGTTAACCCAAGTGTGACTTAGAAATTAACCCTATTCATGTATCTAATACAATTAATTTCCAAATCATTAGCTATTAACCCTTAATCTTGAAGATGTCCTCATTAGGGTGAACATGTTAATTGAAGTATACCTGAGGAAGGAATGTTTCGTTTGGGTCAAAGATCTTCTTCAAATCTAACTAGGGTTAGTTAACTAAAGTGTCAGTAAGTTTAAACTCTCGTTTAAGAAAGAAAGAAAAAAGTTTATTTGGACACAGTTCGTGTTTCAGACAACAATAATGTGTGCCTCACGGCTGCGCCAAAAAGGTTCATTTCAGCATTAATGCCAGACAGATGCTGTCTGACGCTGGTTTTCTAATGAACCTATAAGGAAAAATGACGGGGAGTACACACCGTTCAACATACCTAATACATACTTATAAATAAATAAATAAACTAGTAATCACGTACATATCATTACAAATAAAAATAAAAAGAAAACAACAGAGTCTCAGCAAAACCTGTTTTTCTCGATCAATCTCCTAGGTGTTATTTAGTTTACATTCCTACTTATAAAATTAAGAGGGTTGCTAGCTGAAATCTAAAAGCTAGTCAAGTTAGGGTGCTCCAGTGAATTTTCTAGCACATAAGACATTTTGACTTTATCTCTGAGGTGAGCTTACACTTCTGCCCAATATAATCAGCCTATAATGTTCTCACTGCTTGGAAACAGGCCTCGTCTCTTCGAGAAGTAGTGGGCTGTAATCTACCACGCGGGCCCGGTGGGGGTTGGTAGATGTCACGTCATGTTTTCGAATTTTTGATGTTAGGACATGTCGGTTTCCTCACGATATTTTCTTTCACCGTTTTGAGAGCAGTGATGATGAAATTATTTATAGAAAGTATAGCGCCTGGTTTGAACCCACGATCTATACAAATCCTAAGTCGGGTTCGTTACCATTGGGCTACCAGGAGTGGAATTGTCTGCCTGCGTCTGCATTCCCGAGTTCATACAACCCTAATGTCTTCAGGGCGAGAGTGAATAGGCTTCTTCTGGGCAAGCTCGTTCCACCGTAGATCTCATCCCTGCCTCTGGGCTGGATTAAGGTCAAAAGTGAGCCCATTGTCAATAAAAAAAATAAAAAAAAACCACCGCTTTTTCTTCTGCCCAATACTCCGGTGAATACAGGCATGATGTTATTTAACGTTATGTAAAAAACGAATCGACAAACTCCTTGCCGGTCTTAAGGTAGTATAGCCACTTTAAATATTTGGGCTATGTGCTTCATTATAATACCAAATTGTAACCGTCCTACTGCAGCGCCTTTCTCATATGGAGAAAGCACGAGCATTGATCACCACTTATATTAATTACTAGCTGCGCCCCGCGGTTTCACCCACGTAAGTTCCGATCCCGTGGGAATTTCGGGTTAAAAAGTAGCCTATGTGTAATCCTGGTTATAAACCATTTGTGTGCCTTCATCCAAATCCGTTCAGTAGTTTTTGCGTGAAAGAGTAACAAACATCCATCCATCCACCCATATCAACTTTCACGTTTATAATATTAGTACGATTTGTGTGCCAAATTTCATCAAATCTGTTCAGCCGTTTTTGCGCCAATCCAGAACATACATCCACACAAACGGGGAAAAATTATTCGTTACTATTTTATTATAATGTATAGATAAGTCCAGGTTTCCTCTCGATGATAAAGACCTATCTTAATGACTAAGCAAAACTCAGAAATTATTATTTTTTTTAATCTTAGATACCTTTTACCAATTAAAAATCCCTGTTGTTTCGTACCTGAAACATAAAAAAAACAAAACTGTTAATTTTATGAACACTTTAACATGCATTTAAAATCCAAGCTGCAAACAGACACCAAACAGCGTTCAATGAAGTTGCATATGAAATGTGTTACAAAATCGAGTTTGAAACTCGAAGCATTAAACTCGACACACTCCACAAATTGACATTACACAAATTCTGTGGGTTTATTTGAAGCCAACATTTAATTTCGACTAAAGTAACAGTGGTTGGGTTTAGTGGTGTTCCTTTGATCACGAATACAATAAATATCAAACTAAATAATAATAATACCAGCCCACTGTGGGGCAAAGACCTCTTCTCATAAAGAGAAGGAATGAGTATTGATCACCAGCTAGCTACCTATGCTTTAGCATACGTGCTATTCTATTTGCGTACTTAACTTCTCCTGCGTGGGATTTGTTCCCGTCGCATTGCATCCCCTGTCCGCGCTCGTAATTCGTTTTCGCTTAGCGTTATTTTTAACTTTTTTTCTTTTAGCTCGGCTTCTTAGGGTATTAGCGTGATGTTGTATAGCCTATAGTTTTCCTCAAGAATTAGGCTATCGAATGCAAAAATAATTGTTAAAATCCGACTGGTAGTTATAGAGATTAACGCGTTCAAACAAAAAAATAAACAAACTGTCTAGCTTTATTATTACTTTAGTATGGATAAGTCCAGCTTGCCTCGCGATGTTTACCTTCACAGATGTCGGTAATGTCCAAGATAAACTTAAAGATCAAAGTATCATGCATTATTCTGAAAACTAGGGTTTGCTAAGAAAATTGCAAAACAGCAGATGCCAGGAGTGGCTTCGTTGGGGTGGAACATAGAATCAGGTGGAATAAGGAGATGAGCTGTCGTATTCGACTGCTGTTTACGGTGTATTACTATTTTATATCAACAAAGTGAAGAATTAAAATAACATACAAATAGCCTTTTTTTCTCTCTTTGTTGTTGAAATTGTGTGCCTAATAATTAGTATGAGTCTTTTGTTGCTTGATTATAAATAAATAATAATAATAAATACAATGATCAGTTTAAGCATAGTCATTATTTTATCATATTATATATTGGTTATTAACTTATTACACAACTCATTAATATTAATAATGTTTATTATTTGAGTTACATTCATATTAGAGATGGAAAAATAAAACTAGGAAGGCCACAGAAGCGTCCAGAAGATATATATTAAGAAAGATATGAACCAGACTGGAGGAGACAAACCAGAGATAGGAAACATGGAGACAATCCCCTTTATTCATAAACGTTGCTTAAAGTTAAGCAGTGATTAGCGACTGTTTAACCATACATTTTTGACGTTTAAACTAGAGTCCGACCGAAACTGGTTTTCCGGCCGAAACCGAAACCGAAACCGAATATTCGGCCGTGGCTTCAGTTTCGGCCGAAACCGAAACCGAAACCGAAACTCACGTGATTAAGTTTTAAATTCCTTAAAATACTAAAATTTGGTGCATTTTACCCATTATTCTGCATTAATTAGGACATGAAATGGAAACAGTAGGTATATTAATTTTGTTGTAATCATTTATTTAATACTAGCTTCTGCCCGCGGCTTCGCCCGCGTGAATTTAGGAATCCCACGGGAACGTGCTACCAGGATAAAAAGTATGTGCTTCCCCAGGATGCCATCTATCGCTTTGCCAAATCAGAAGTTCAGTGGCTTAGGCGTGAAAATGTAACATACAGTTTCAAGTTCAAATCCTCCCCTAAAAACCGAATTACCCCTTTTTGCCCCGTCAGGGGTCAATTTTCGACAACTTTACATACTTATTATTAATTATTTTCTGTCGAAAGTATCAATACTGTGTTTCTAGTTAATCGGACCGCGCATTCAATTTCTTCCACACAAACTTCAACACCCCTATATCCCCCTTTGAGGGGTAGTTTTGAAAAACTAACAATGATAAACTTTATTGCTTACTTAGGCGAGTATTCATGCCAATTTTCAAGATTATGAACCTAACGAATAAAATTTTTCATATAAACTGTATCCCCGCTTTTCACCCCCACAGGGGTGGAATTTTGAAAAATCATTTGGGATGTGTTCATAACTTGATTCAAAGATTATTTATACCACTCTTCGAGTTAATCAAGCCACGCTGTAAAATTGACTACCCCTTTTCAGGCCGTCAGGGGTAGATTTTCGAAAAACCCTGATAATAATTATTATTCTTTCCTTTAAATTTTAGGTATAAATACGTAGTTTCGATTAAATCGGACCGCGCGCTAAAATTCTTCCATACAAACTTTGAAACCCCCCCAATCCCCTTTTAGGGGGTAGTTTACGAAAACAAAAAATGCCCAACTTCATAATTTACTTAGATAAGTATTCGTGCCAAGTTTCAAGTTTATTAACTCATGGAATAAGATTTTTCATACAAACAAAATCCCCCCATTTCACCCTCTTAGGGGTGGAATTTCGAAAAACCCTTTCTTAGTGGATACCTACTCTTCACGAAGAATACACCCTCCAATTTTCATGTCTCTAGGACCAGCGGCTTAGGCTGTGCGTTGATGTCTCAGTCAGTCAGGACTTTGAATTTTAAATACAATATAGATAATAATATAAAAAAATATTAATAATATTTTTATTATTTTTTCAAATTAAGTTCTCATAGCAAAATGTTTATCAGTTATCAATAAATCAAATCACTAATTGTTACTGTTTCGGTTTCGGCAAAAGTTTCGGCCAATTTTGGCCGAAACCGAAACTGCCACCGAAACTTGATTTTTGGCCGAAACTCGGCCGAAACCGAAACCGAAACCGAACTTTCGGTCGGACACTAGTTTAAACGTTACTTAACTTTAGTCATCGTTTATGAATAAACCCCATTTTGGGAAGGCCTATGCCTCTGACGCGACTGCCTACTCTTTTTCCTTTAATTATTATTTGGCAAAGCATTCGAATATACTCAGAAATGAACTACGATTGGTAACAACAAGTTTTGATTATTCAACGCAAATCTAACCCAATTACTACCAACTGATTTCTAATACACAAGTGCCAATATAATAATCAACTCCGTACCCAAGTACAAACAATACTTATTATATTCAGTTAGATATCGATGCCCGAAGTCTCAATATAAGGCTTTGCATAATTCATACACAAGCTAGGATTCCGAACTGCTTAGATTCGATGACATTCAGAAATCTCTGGATAAACGTATAAATTATTACTGGCTTGGTATAAGCTGACTGTTCTGTTGTCCGAGATGATGATTGTTTTTTTTTTTTGTTGTATTCGATATTTGAATGACTTGATGGGTTTTGAAATTGAAAAAAGTCTTGTTATAATCTTTTTATTAAATATGTACTTGACTTGATTATTTTACATCATAACTGACCTAGCGTTTATAACCGATTTCAAAAAGGATGAGTTTATAAAAAAATCACACAATGAAAATAGTCACACTAAGATCTGTGTCTTGTCAATCTGTATAAGAATAAATGTTGATATTTATAACGTTTTAAAATCTTAACAATACACCTTCTAATACCCCACAGATCAAACACAATCTTCACAGATGGAGTTTACGGACGGCTCAATACTTAAGTGCGTATGCGGCACGTCCCAACAGACAATGGCCCAACTTCCATCCGCGTCGCATGAGGGCATGGTGTCACCTGTACACTTGATGATCTTATGACCCGACAGTGAGTGGAGTTCGCAGAGCTGAATTTTGGGTCGAAGATGTATGAACTTTTTGCCATCGATACGCTAAAAAGAATCCCACGGGTTCAGAAATCCACCAACATTCTTAATAACGACTTAATAACTACGTTATAAAAAAAAATACATTTATTTACTGACAGACAATGCACAGTCTGAACTGTTGGGTCCAGAAGTAGGAAATTTTACAGAATAGTTCCTTCTAATATTTATAACGAAAGTGAGCACAAAGCAAGGATTTTTGAGAATTCATCCTCTATAAGCGTCATTTTTGCCGATGAGAATCCCATCCAACACATAGCTTATCTGCAGATGAATAAGGGCGGATGTTTCCAACACTAGATAATTTTATCAGAGGACTAATTTTGAATTTTTGACAGTTCTTCGATACAAAATCTGTCAGACGTCAATTTTATTCCACAAATAAAAATAATAATTATCTGTCGATTGAAAAATCTGTCCTAAGTAGAATATAAATAAATCACTCAAGTATATTTTAAGCGGGCTTATCCCATACACACTCATGGGTAAAAAAAGATATAAGATGAAAAACCTTTTAGATCCGATAACGTTTTCCTTATCTTTTGAGGATTCCCGAAATTCGGTAAGTCTGAAGTCACAAATCAAGAAGCCGAAAGTGTTGAATTACAAGAATATTATTTAGTTTTGTGATTTTTTTTTTAATAAAAATTTTGCCACACTAAGCGCGGGAATCGATCCCACGACACGCAGCGCAGCAGTTAATCGCTTAACCAGTACGCCAACCGTGTCGCCAGAACTAAAATTTGATCAAATGGAATCTCCTTTTTGTATACAATCAGAATTTAGCTTGGATGCTGTAACATCTTGCTTCACAAGACGGCCTGCAGGTGTGAGCTGTCTGTTTCTAAGATAAGAAAATAAAAATGAGGAAATTATCCCACGGGGACGTGGGGCATCGAAATCCATTCGAATAGTGACTTTAATTTATAATATTACCCCGACCTACCCCGATACAAAATTTGTATTCGTTTGTATGGAAGTGTAGAAAAGTGTTGTTTTTAGACTTTTTCAGGCAATTTTTTAAAATTTTCTCTGCGTAAGAATCATCCTCGTACTTGACTATACCTATTCTAAAAAAAGAATTAGGGAAATCGGTTCAGCTATTCTCGAGATTTGCGCTTAGCAACACATTCAGCGATTCATTATTATATTATAGACTAGCTTCTTCCCGCGACTTCGTCCGCGTGTAGCAACTTTCTTACATTTTTTTTTCGTATGAACCATCCTCGTACTTCAAGGAATATTCTAAAAAATAATTAGCGAAATCGGTTCAGCTGTTCTCGAGATTTGCGCTTAGCAACACATTCAGCGATTCATTTTTATATTATAGAAGATGTAGGTGGAACTTAGTTATTTTCTTATTCGTGTCCCCTCTATAATTCGATACCGTAATATAATTTTTTTCACTAAAATTATGTAAGATTTAAACAATATGGAGATATTCAATTTGCGACAGTTTCTATCGAAAAGCGCTACGGACAAAGATAACAAAAAATATAAGCTAGGTCAGAAAGTTCAAAATATAATATTTTTATGTTTTCATTTAAATTGTTTAATAGATACGCAAAAAAGTCAGACCCAATTTTATCTTTAAAACATTTTTCTGACAGCAAAGCCAGCACTACCTTTAATTTGACTACCTTCATAACTACTGACTGAAAAAAAAAATATACATAAAGCGAAAAGACAAAAGAAAGAAGCTCTCGATCAATATATAGGATACGTTCGAAGACACAGAAGGCTCTTCAGTGGGCCTAGCACAAACGCTCATGCCCTAATTCTGTATTATTCCCCGCGAAATCTTACCTTTTTTTTTTTTTTTTTTTTGTGTATGGCATCTCGTAGTTGACCTTGATAGGTCGTAACTACTTAACCGGACTATCCTGTGGATGCCTTAAGTAAACTTAAAGCCTCCAGCCAGGGCTTAAAACTAAGTAGAATTAAGCGACTGCACGACGTGAAAACCACATAAATATCGTGTTAACGGCAAGGTATCGAAATGTCAACCGTACGGACAACATGTATTTTGACAGTTCAAACCACGCCATTGTGTTGTGAAGATGGTCACCCATCCACGGACCAACCGCGGCAAAGTGTAGTTTAACCTGATAATTCGACCCGTGCGGCTCTTATTACTTAGCCACAAGCCCCTTAACAACAGTATTAAGGTGTTTTCCTATCTATAATATGTATGTATTTACAAAAAAAAGATGTATATAAGTAGTTTATCAGCCATCTTGTTACCATAACACAAGCATTAGGTTGCTTAGCTTGGGACAAATGGTGCTGTGTGAAATGTCCAGGGATATTATTATTATTAACAATTAAAAAACATTTGAATTTACGTTTTATTTACGTCGTCGCGCATTCGTGCTGGGGCTTCAGTTTTCAACCTGAATCCTGAAAAGCTCGCAGCCCATTTCAATTGCTAATATAAAGTCTACCGACTCGATTTCTCTTCATATTACATTTTAGTATGCAATCGTACATTTACATACGACTTTTTATTAAAATTTTACATATTCTGTGTTACTTTGTGGCTTTAGGTTGTTTAAGTATGACGTGGATTTTGGTCGCATATTTTTTATAGTGGCAGTCGTAGTCAGTAGCACAAAATTTTGACAACTAGTCTTGTTAAAGGGTATCTTGCTACCCAGTAACTGGGTTGTGGAGGTCAGACAGTACCTGGTACTTATTGACAGGCCTACGCTGTCCTCCCATACCCACTGTAAGTGTGTAATTTGAAAACATTGTAAAAGCCAATTATATTTAAAAGAATAACCGTGGAGTTTCTTGCCGGCTCTTCTCCATAGGAAATGACCAATTGGTACCTAGCTTCTGACGTTTCAAAGTGCCCATGTTGGTTTATGTGAAATAAAATATTGTGATTAATTGATTGATTGAGATAGGCAGTCACTCTATGTAAAAAAAAAAACGTGTCGGAAAAACGCTCCCCTGTCAGGAGCGAAATTTCTTCCGCGATACTTGCACGCACTTACATACTCGTATATAATAGAGAGAGAAAAAGCCGCATGAAGCAGGCATAACGCTCTTCCTGACATGACGATTTCTACCAGCCAACTCCTTTCGCAAGCCGCGATAAGGAACTTTGGTCCAATAATTCAGCTGCATGCTGTTAGACTGCAAGCTGACTCTAACATTGTTGGGAAACGGTTAAGCATACGATGATTTTTAAAGTACCAAGTGGGTATCTACATTCGTCGATCGTACTCCTGTTCGCCTAAGTAATCAACAAGATTTAAGGAACAAGTGTTTTATTTGAACACGGAAACCTTCATTGAGACTGTAGTGGTGTGGACTCTATGATGGTTTCCTTTTTCAAATAAAACACTTGTTTCTTAATTCCTATTTATTCTTCTTGTTGATTACTTACTTTGGCAAGTACTAGTGATCCACTTGATGAAATGTGATATCCGCCGTGTTTAATAGATGCCTACAATATCAAGGAGGTTTTTCGATTGCCATAGAGGCAGTTATTTTCACTAGCACCCATTTCGGGCAAATCG
The DNA here is from genome assembly GCA_949629185.1 of Apamea crenata. Taxonomy (NCBI): domain Eukaryota; kingdom Metazoa; phylum Arthropoda; class Insecta; order Lepidoptera; family Noctuidae; genus Apamea; species Apamea crenata. The sequence goes on from OX451375.1 coordinate 7,195,376, forward strand.
CAATTCAGCCAGTGAAGTTTTGTGGCTGCTTTCATCATTCTACGTATACTTCCCTTGAAGAGCACCTACTAACTATAAAAAAAACTAATAGAAAAAAAGTAAACAATAAAAACCTTCCTTTGAAAAAGCTCAAGGAGCTTTTCTAGTGTTTAATTTTCTGTGTTACTATTTTATTTAATTTTTTAACCTGTGTTGTCCTACTGGGTAAAAGTCTCTCCCATACTTTTCCAATTAACCGATTGGCAGTAGAAGGCACAACATAAGTTTCCTTATGTTGTGCCTTCTACGGCCAATCGGTCACGAACGTCACGCCACGTCGACTGACGACGACTGACGACGCCCGTCTTCAGGCACCCACTGTGTGACGATCCTAGCTTATCTGGGTTGATACTCTTATGTCTATTACTATTGTTACTACTACGTCACGAACAAAAAAAAAATAACAAATACAAACAGAAAGTTAGATTTGAACCTTAGCTTCGAAATAAAAGATAACACAAGTATAAAAAAATGATCAAGCGTTTTCTCTTTAATAGCGAAAGATTTCCTTTTGTTTTTATTTACCATCTAGACGCAAAACAAGAACCCTTTTGTACTACCTGATAGAATTTACTTTGATACCGTATGAAATTCCAGCGTCCATTACAAATAGTGAGTGAATCCTAATTGAATCTAGGAGCAAATAATAGTGAAACGGGTGTACTGGAAGAAACATTTCCTTTTTATATTTCCAATTCCAATTTTCCACCAAATCCTTTCCCATTTTATTCCGTCGATATTTCGTTTTAAAACGAAACTATAAAAGTTTCGCTTATACGAGTATGCTTTAAATTCCAACATATTTTATATGCTTTAAATTCCAACATATTTTATTATGGTTAAAACTATAAAAGTTTTGACAGGATTTTTATCATATTTTTAATTTTTTTTCTACTATATCTTTAGATATAGTTTAGTAGTAGTAGTTTTTATTTATATCTGGGTATGTTAAAAAAGAAAACGTTTTTCACAAGTCACAGTTTGGTTGTATTGTTTTCGTATAGAGTTTTTTTTTCACTTTTTACCTCGTCAAGCTTAATAACATTCATATGGGACCACCGCGTGAGCTTCCTATTAGATGAAAAATAAAATTTTCAAAATCGGTTCACAATTGAAGAAAATGTTCCTTTTTTTAAAGTCGTTTAAAAATAATGAAGAATGAAACTTTAAAATAATATGTTACGCCAGCTAATCACAATTCTGCAAAATTAATAATTTTAATGTTCTATTTAACTATTGGAATTATAAATAGTTAAATAGAACATTAAAATTATTATATACGAGTATATACACATTAAATTTTGAAATGGTACAATATATTCATTATAATTGTTCATCATCATCTGCCTAACCTTTTCCCAACTATGTTGGGGTCGGCTTCCAGTCTAAGTGGATGCAGCTGAATACCAGTATTTTACATAGAGCGACTGCCTATCTGACCTCCATAACCCAGTTACTGGATAACATGATACCCCTTTGAATCATTGTAATTACTAATAAGAGAAAAGAGTTATTTGTTTTAGCTACCCAGAAGCGGACCGAAACTTATGAACAGTAAGTAACAGACTTCGCAGACGTCCAAAACAAAAAGCTTTTGTAAGACATTTTATACTTAGGCAAGTATGACATCTCCGCCGCGAAACCATAACAGCGAAACCGCAGCAGTTCCGCTATGATTTGTCCGCTGTAAAACAAGCGAAACAGAAGCGAAATTGCCTGTTCTAACGCACAAATTTGATAGGTAATGTTTCTATCTTTTACCCGTCTGATTTCGCTGATGGGCTCAGAAGCCTGTTACACCTCGGCGTTCAGCCCGCTATTTTGTTGCAGTGCCGCGTGTGTTTCGCACCTATGTATGGTAGTCGACAAGTTTATAAAGCGAAACAGCATTTTTGTTGTAAAATGGTTGTTGATTTTACGGCAAAACTAAACTAAGACGTCCGAATTAGACCTATACTGTATTTAATGAGGCGTGTTAAGGTCTTAAGATCTTGAAGTAAAGTTATTCAAAAACAGTCGGTACCTACGCATAAAGATGAAAAGCGAAACCACACAATAAGTCACAGGCATAAGTTAGTTTGATGTTCAGCAATAGACCGTTTGTAACTCTCAACAGCAACTTGTTGTCGTATAAAGCTCCTATTGTGGTTACAACTTTGACAGTCTTGTTATGCAGTACCGTTTTTCGACGAACAAAGTTACAAACCCGTGTTTGGCGTTCCGACAGACAATGTTCAGGTTTCGCTTCCTGAGGCGAATTATGTAATTCGTGGAAACAGGCAAGTTACAGATGGATTTTGTTATTAAAATATTTCCCTAATTATACTATGGAAACATTACCTTTTTTGAGACATGTTGTTTTGTGTTCAATTATCTCTTTTATTCCGTTTTTGTTCGCAAATGTTGAAAGAATTCTTGCGTCGTATTTTTCAGGCGTGTTTGCATATTCATCAGTCTTCACGTGCTTCTGTGTAAAATAATGAACATTCTATGTTTTAGCATACTTGATAGATTTAAGTTCTTCCCATGGGGGTAGGCAGAAACTACAGAATGTCACCTGCTACGATCCTGACAGACTCTTATACCTACATTTAAAATTTTGAATAGTTATTTATTTAATATGGACGTCATTTTGAACTTCTTTGTTTTTATTTCTCAATCGTTTTATTTGAAATTTTAACTATGAAACTTACAGGTATTTCTTTGTTATTTTGTAGATTTTCCCACTGTTTGCTGGGATACAGGCCTCCTCTCTTGGAGAGGGAATGGGCACCCGCACTGGGCCCGTGTGATGGATTATCCACCACGCGGGCCCAGTGCGGATTGGTAGATGTCACATGTCTTCGATTTTTTTGGTTCTAGGACAAGCCGTTCGACAGGAGGCCTGTGTCCCAGCAGTGGGAACATTGTAGGCTCATTATGCTATGTCGTCTCAGCAGTATCGAACAATTTACGGAAATACCAAGATTGCATAGAAATTGTGAAAATTTATTTGCAACAAAGTCTATTTTATCAAAACCCTATTAACCTCAAAACCTATTCCAATAATTTATTTAGTAAGAAAACTCTTCCCAAAGGTTTAAGTTCAGTTCAGAGTCTTCCGCGGTCAGGTCAGACCCTAGGGATGATCCGCAGCGGTAATGGCAATCCTCTCGGGTCATAATGCTTTGTGTTTATGTTGACCTTACCCGTACTATTTTCTCGTAAGGAACGGTTAGCACTATTTGCTCTGTCACCTTCGTTCTAAATAAAAATGTAGCTTTAGTAAATTTGCTGGATTTTCTGGGACTATGATTATTTTTCTTTAGCCAACCTGGAACCTTTTCTAATAAAACCGACAGGTAATAATTCGTAATTTTTACACGTTTCTTTCATACATGTTTTATTTAACAGAACCTATCGTGACAAGGTGACAATTTTGCAATTTTTAGGGTACCGTCCCTCAAAAGGAAAAACGGAACCCTTATAAGATCATACTTCGTTGTCCGTCTGTCTGTCCGTCTGTCAAGACCCATTTTCACGGAAACACGGCGGATTATCAAGTTGAAATTATGATTATAACAGGTGAAGGAAAAAAATCGTAAACCGTAAATTTGTAATTACATACCCTGCGCGAGTCCGACTCGCACTTGACCAGTTTTTTGACAAATATGTCGCATATCTGTTATATTTTTATTAGAAGCCTGTTAGAAACCTTTTGGTGCACCTCTGCCCAACCCTTCGGGGAATACAGGCGTTATGTTATGTTTGTATGTTTCTCTGTATTACTTTTTCCGACTCCTGCAACCTTGGTTCTTGCATTTCCAGCCTTTTAAGCAATGTTAAGTTAGCTCGTTGGTGGTCCAGTGGTTAAGTGCTCTCTCAGTATATATTTCTTTAGTTACATCAGCTTCCAATGTGCTTATCGTAAATTCATCAGTATGTATAAATAAACTGACTATGAACATTCATAACCATTACAATAAAATGTCTATCACTAAGCTTTGCAGATGGATAAGTGATAGCAGTTTGATAGTAATTACAGAACTATGCTAGACTGCCGGAGAAATTCGGTCAGACCTAGTTGTTGTTGTTGTTGTGTGGTGTGTGTTGTGGTCTAGTCCATGTGGTAGTTGGCGGAAGTAGCCCGGAGTGGATTGACTCCGGTTGGCAATAGAATCACCCGCTATTACATGAGACTCAAAGAAAATTGGTAAAATATGGGTGTTCTATATGAACACCTCTGCCTGTAAATAGTTCATGTTATTTTATCAACATTGAAACTACTACTACTAATGCCCGGTCAAGTTCTATCTATAAATGGAAGTGGAACATTGACTCTACGCTTATGAAAACACTTAAAGGGTTAGTTTAAGTTATTATTACATCACAATATTACTGACCCTTTTTTTTTTTTTTTTTTTTTTTTTTTTTTTTTTTTTTTTTGTCGCTGAGAAATGCTTTATGCATGCCCGCCTCACGGGGGACGAGACGGGGTATGTGGGACTCCCTGTCAGAATGACAGTATACCCACTAAAACTCAGCGGTGTTCCCTCATTCGCCGTGATGGGAGGGCCACGGGAATAGGCATAGCCTTTACCTCCATAGCCCTCCCGGCGCATGCCCGCCTAGATGATATGGCGGGCCCCGCATGCCCCCCAAATTGGGGGGCTACGGGAATGGCCGGGACCACCTAGCCATTCCCGTCCAACACTGGTGGAGGCCTGTGCAATGCAGGCAACGGTGCCCCCGCACCCGTTGCCCGCTGGCCCCCACGCCCGCCTGAATGGCGGGCCCCGCATGCCCCCCAGGATGGGGGGCTACGGCCGCAGAGGATAGGGAGAGCGGCAACGACACACCGACACTCCTCTTCCCCTGCGGCCCCACCGCGTCCGCCATCGAACGGTGGCGGCCCCGTCAAGGCCGCGGAAGGTAGGGAGAGCGGCAACGTAACACCGACACTCCTCCCCTGCCGCGGCCTCTAATCCTCAGCCGCAATGTCTCCCACACGGGGGACATCGCGGCCCGCCTCAGGTAGGCTGCGATGTCGCCCAAGCGGCACCGCAACCTACCCGCCGGCCGCTACGTCGTCGGCTTTTCCGCACAGCCTAGACGAGCGGCCGCTCCTCGGGTTCCTCTTAGCTTCACCGTGGCCCAATCCACCACGGCTACTGAGCCCCCCCGCCTCGACAATGCGGGAACCCACCGGGGGGGAATATTACTGACCCTACCCTAACATCACCATTCTCGTGCGCTTATCCTAATTTATTTGAGGTCGGCACAACATGTATTTTTTCTATAGAATAGAATACTCTTTATTGTACACCATACAAGTTACAGACCATAAATATAATATATAAAATTTTACAAAGGGTGACACAATGGGCGGTCTTATCGCTAAGAGCGATCTTTTAAAGACAACCTTTGGATGGATTAAAAAAATTAAGGAGATACTAATATAGTAGGTAGTCTGTGGTGTACCATTTACATTATACTATTAATACATACATAAAGTATATTTTACTCATCTAAATAAATATATACATATAATATATATTTTTTCCATACTTCTCTATTAGTCGTCATCTTGGCAGTCACCCCCTTTCTAGCCACATATTTATTCACACAGTCCAACCATCGTTTCTTTGATCTTTCCCTACTCTTATAACTATCCGCATTCTTACTCAAAACTTTCCTCACGACGTTCTCCTCATTCCTCTGGATAACATGACAACCGATTTCCACAAAACTTTTTATTCACCGGTGTCACTTTCAGACTTACTCCTAAGTACTCATTTCTTACATATTCTATTTACTAACCTAGCCAAATATTTAATTCCAAAATAGCTGGTCTATTTGAACCTCTATTGCCAGCCGATAATTTACATTATATTCAGGTGCAGTCTGCAGAAATTAGGACAAACATTACCATTGAAAAGCACTGACCTGATAAAATTGAGCACCTATTGAGTTGATTTATGGGAAAAATGTTATTTTAGGCTAAGTCTCTATTGTTATCTTCGCTTGGTAGGTAACAAGTTTTCTCCATGGGTTTCCTTGTCATAAAGTGTCTATGTGCCACAGATTTTATCTTTATAAGTATAAATCGGTCAGGCATGAAAGCAAGACGAATACAACGAAAAAAAATACCTGGGAAAAAATTGTGGCATAGTGGCTAGAACTCACTCAAAAAGCTGCAATCACGAATCTTATCAAAGTAATAATAATAACTAATTTTTTCACTAATTTTTCTAAAGAAACAAAGAAGATACATTTATTTAGCACAGACTAAAAGACACAATACACACATGAGATAAAAAAAATTAAAATAAAGATCAAATAAAAAGTGTAAAGTCCGTTGTAAGAAATTAGCAGGAAAGTGTGCCTCACATTTGAAGGTTCACAAAAATAAAAACTTTTTTACAAAAAAAAAACTCTAAATTGGACAATCGATTTTTGAAAAATCAACAAAAATAAAAATATTTTACAAAAAAAAAAACAACCGACTTCCATAAAAACACTACAAAGTGAAAAATAAATCTAATTTCGGAAATCGGTGTCTTTGGTATTTATGTATTTCGTTTTACGCCACCGACTTCCGAAGCTAAAGTTATTTTTCACTTTGTAGTGTTTTTATGGAAGTGGGTGGTTTTTTTTTTGTAAAATATTTTTATTTTTGTTGATTTTTCAAAAACCGATTGTCCAATTTCGATAAAATTTTCATAGGACCATTTGGGAAGTACTATACCCTTTCCAACATTTTTTTTTAATCGTATGGCAAGCGTCGGAGTTATGCGCGAACAAACATAAAAAAAATACAAACTTCCGAATTGAGAACCTCCTCCTTTTTTTTAGAAGTCGGTTAAAAATCGATTAAAGTCATCATAATACAAACCTATTCGTGTCCCGCTGTTGGGCAAAAGCCTCTTCTCAAACAGAGAAGGTACGAGCATTGTTCACCACGCCTGCTCAAGACAGGTTGGCGATTTTAGACTTACTAAATTCCAAGTTTCTCAATGATGTTTTTTTGGTATTTAATTGAAGACATCATTACCATCTAATTAGTAACGAACACCGAAGAAAAGTAAATTCTAAAACGTTGATCTTTGTTCCTACTTAGTCTGAGTTCAAGTTAATTACCAAAACTGTCTCTTTAAAAAGAGTTCATTACAGACGGTGTAATTTATTCTGAGTAAATAAAGACCTTTCCGAAGAGGAGAATTGAAAATGTTTAAGTTTTGTTCAGACTTGAAAATGTTGCGGGAGTTTTTGAAACAAATGACTGTAGTAAAAGTATTCTATTTCTTTTTTCGGTAGGTACAGTAATATTTTGTTTTTTAATCACTACGAATTTAATGGAGGGGCCCGTGGGTAAATAATAACAGCCAGACAGGCCGATCGATCAGGTTAAGCTTCACTTGCCGCGGTTGGTCTGTAGATGGATGACCATCTTACCGAGACCCCTCCGTGCCTCGGAAAGCACGTTAAGCCGTTGGTCCTGGCTGTCATTCGTAGATCTTTGACTGTCGTTAAGGGTAGTCAGAAGCCCGAAAGTCTGACAACCAGTCTTACCAAGGGGACCTCCACAACCCATTTTAGACAGGCAGATAGGCAGATCAGCAGATAGGCAGTCGCTCCATATAGAATACTGGTATTCAGCTGAATCCGGTTAGACAGGAAGCCGACCCCAATAGTTAGGAAAAGGCTAGGCAGATGATGATACGAATTAAATGGTCCAAATAAACATCATTTGAGTTTGTTGCGCCACTTCTTCCGAGGAATACTACTACACTACACACACACACACACACACTAGGAATTGTTTAAGGGCAGGCGTTTTGGGGGACTGTCTTATGTAATTTTGCCGTTCTAAAAGTGTTGATTTTTAGCCTAGTTTAAACCATTAAATTAATGCCATTTGACTTAATTTTTGATAAAAAAAAGCATTAAAATATTCATCCGCATTGCTGTCAATGAACATTTTATAGTTGTCGAATTTACGAGTGCGCTTTTTATTGCCCAAACTTTATGTTAATGGAATAAAATGTCAGCCGACGCGCGAGTGATTTGCAACGACTATATCCAATGACTATATAAAATGCATGTTTTAATAATGTATCATGCTACAGGAGATGGCCCAGAAATGAACGACCCAAAGACAAAAAATTATAAAATTCCAAACGGCCATTGTTTGGTAATTTTAAAATTATTTGTCTTACAGATGCGTAATCACAGTTTCCTCGTTGGTCTAGTGGTCGCAAGCGCGTTGGTCTACTGCTGAGCATGAGGTTCTGAGTTCAATTCGCGGGTCGGGCAAAGTGTTATTCGATTTTTTCCATCTAGAATGTCTAATAGCAGTCTAGAGTCTGGATTTGTATCCGGTTGGCAATTGGATCCCCTATTACATGGGACTTAAACATAACTGGCGAAATGTGAGTGTACGCCTGCCTAACCCTTCAGATAATGCAGGCGTGATGTTATCTTATGTAGTTTCCATTCACACACACACATTCGCTTGATTTTTTATTTTTGTCTGTGTTTACTTTAGTTTGTGATGTTCCTGTACGAGTCGCTATAAATACTTTTTCTTTCCATTCCCTAGAAGTGTATCCCTTGTGTCTTTTACGATATCCGATGACATAAACGGGGTGATCTAACCACACGGCATCATAATATTTTATACACCAGCATAAAATCTTTTGTCGAAGCCAATTTAGAAATGGAACATGATTTATTATTTTCATAAAACATTGAGAAAATGATTTATTATGGAGGAGCTAATGGAATTGGTTTGCAAAACCTTTTTTACTTTACCTACACGATATTGATTTATTAGCTAAACAATTTACTAATTTACTAAAGCTTTCCAGGCGTTAGAATTTTTTTTTTTTTAAAAAAAACCTTGCCCACACTAGGAATTTCTCCTGTGTCGTGGGTGCGTTTACATACATATAAACTCACATACACAAACAGCCAGACCCGGCAGTCAATCGCTTAACCACTGCGCCAACCGTGCCGTCAAATTATTTTTGCCTCTTAACTTTTAGAGTCAACAGTTGTAAAAAAAACAACCGACGTTGTTTTTTTTTGTAATAAAGTTTTTATTTTTCACTTTTTAGTTGTACCCCACATAAATTCGTATATCACTACTTGCTATTTAAAAACAATGACAGGCAGTTATTATAATATAAGAAAAATACATAACATTTAAGCTAACTCAAAAACTACTCAAGTAAAGTTAATAAAGTTTATATGGGACCACCCCTGAGGCATACCTACCCTATCCATTAAAAAAAGAAGAGAATTTTAGAAAAAGTTCCATAATTGCCGGAGATTTCACGTAACATATAATACAAAAAAAAAACAATTGAATTGAGAACCTCCTCCTTTTTGAAGACGATGAAAAGAACAAAAAAAAAAAGAATATTTAATCGAGTGATTCACAAACTTCTATTCTCTACATTCGTACAAGACTAAAGATAAAAATCATTTAAAAGCATATAAATCACCCACACACATTATCAATCGTTACCCGAATTGCAATTTCTGTTACAAAAGGGACTGCCCACTTCCCTGCGCGTCGTCCTCAATCAATCAGCGTCACAGTCGTGAAGTCTGCACACGCCTTTAAGACAGTAACGAGAAACAATTTGTTCGAAATGAAGGAGACTCATTGAATTAGGGGCTGACGCAATGCATTCAGGGTAAGCTTTTGATCTTTCTTGAGATTTCTTTTTCGTACGCACTTCTTAAATAAACGGGAAGATCCTTTATTGAATTTTTTTTGCAGCATAAGTACCCTGACCAGTGAATCCTTTTTATTTTCTTTTGTTTGCGCTTCAGCATTGTAGGTTGCTTTGCTTTAAACCAGTGGGGTAATTGCGTAACACTTAAATCGCAACGCCATTTTGACAATTCAACAATATTCATTGCGTTGTTTACGTTGTGGAGCTGACGAATTTTGCAAACATATGAAGCAATGGGTCACGAATTTTCTGTAAAATCTTTCTAGTTGTGATTGTAAGTGATTGTGAAAATACGCTATCAGGGTTTTCATTAAAATTCAAGCCACCAGTTGGCCACTTTTAGGACAACAAAATATATCATTAATATTTTATGTTCATTGTCGAAATGACTAAATGATGAACGAATGAATTAAACAAACAATGAACGTTCATCATTTGTTTAATCCATTCGTTCATCATTTAGTCACGATTAAAGAAACTATAGACGCTTTGATATTTTTGACAGGTGCCCGAACCTGACGTTTCAGTGCTGCCACCTAGTGAACGTCATTTCAGAAAACCCTCACTAAAGTGCTTTTGCTTATTAATGCTTTAAACTTATGCTTCGTTCATGGTTTTTCTAATTATAATGAGATTTAAGAATATTAAAACTACGAGTACTGAGTTATCTTTTTTAATTGCCTATAAAAATCATGATAGTTCAAAGGATCCTTTGAATGGCAGCTCTCAGCAGATCTATAAAATTGTATCTGAAATTAACCAGATTTTTTCTCCGAAGAACTATTGTTATTACATCTTATCGCGCTACTATGCTCAATTTACCTCAAGGTCACCTTCAGGTTAACTAAGGGTTAACGGATTCAGTATTACTCGACTGGCCCGAGAAACTCGAAAAACTTGGCAGCAAACTTGCTAGTAATGAATTATTTGTGAGGCGTACATTTTACATACCATTTTACATTACTTGTTCAGAATCTAAACATCTAATTCAAATTATTTGTTGGTAAAGCTTCTTTTGAAATAATCCAATTCATCGAACATGTAAGAGCACTAACAGAAAATCTAATTTCATTCATTATTAGTTTACTGAAACTCGAATGATGGCCTGTCTAAAAGTTTGCAATTTCAAATTACATTATGTACCTACTATCGCCAAAATCTACATATATCTGAGCACCGTAAGGACTATTCTTGCTTGCGGCGCATATTATTAGTCGACCTAAAAAGGATCTTCTTTTGTTTTACTTACGGACGAAGCTGTGGTCATCATGTGCACGGATTTGGTTAGCAAAATGGTCCGAAGGCCAATTCTCGTAATTTAAAATGTTCAAAATCTAGTCTCTTTCTCATCTCGGCGATAAACAAATGTCAAAAAATTGTCAAAATGTAGGGAAATTAGAAGTATTTTTGACAGATTGAGACTGAGATCATACTATACACGTTCTTAAAATTACGAGGCTTTGGAAATAGTACCTATTATGACATATCATTACACCTGTATTACTACTAAACTACTACTACTCTACTCAATTATAAGTTAAAATGTGGGTGTGACTCGCCAGCTATGTAATAGGGGGTGACCCTATCATTGCCATCGACCAGGCGCAAGTTCGTGTTTGTGGGAGGCCTATGTCCAGCAGTGGCCGTCTTTCGACTGAAATTATGATGATACTAGCTGCGCCCCGCGGTTTCACCCGCATAAGTTTCGGTCCCGTGGGAATGTCGGGATAAAAAGTATCCTATATGTTAATCCTGGTTATAAACTATCTGTGTGCTAAATTTCGTCAAAATCTGTTCAGTAGTTTTTGCGTGAAAGAGTAACAAACATCCATACATCCATACATACAAACTTTCGCATTTATAATATTAGTAGGATTGAAGATGGGCGTAAGTACAGACGGGATACCAAATGGAAAATTATGATGATATTGAAGATGGGCGTAAGTACAGACGGGATACCAAATGGAAAATTATGATGATATTGAAGATGGGCGTAAGTACAGACGGGATACCAAATGGAAAATTATGATGATATTGAAGATGGGCGTAAGTACAGACGGGATACAAAATGGAAAATTATGATGATATTGAAGATGGGCGTAAGTACAGACGGGATACCAAATGGAAAATTATGATGATATTGAACATGGGCGTAAGTACAGACGGGATACCAAATGGAAAATTATGATGATATTGAAGATGGGCGTAAGTACAGGCGGGATACCAAATGGAAAATTATGATGATATTGAACATGGGCGTAAGTACAGACGGGATACCAAATGGGAAATTCTAGATGGAAAAACTCAATAACAGTTTGCCTGACCCAGGAATCGAACCAAAGACCGCTTAGCACTACCGCTTGCAACCACTAGACCAACAAAGTCTAATAAAATTCTTGACTAAAATTTAAATTCTCAGTACATTTTATTCATTATGTAATGGAAGTATGAATTTTCTATTAAGTCCACGACACACGGGTTATTAAATGCACGAATAAAGGCACGAGCGAATAGAAAACAGAATACAGGGATTTTAGACGTAAAGCCGGATTTGGGAACCTCGTAAGCAACCCCGGCTCGTTTCGTAGTAGGTATTAAATTATTCAACACTAGCTTCTGCCCGCGGCTTCGCCCGCGTGGATGTCGGAAGTTATCCCACGGGAACGTGGTACATGCCAGGATAAAAAGTATGTGCTTCCCCAGGATGCCATCTATCTCTTTGCCAAATCAGAAGTTCAGTGGTTTAGGCGTGACAATGTAACATACAGTTTCAAGTTCAAATCCTCCCCTAAAAACCGAATTACCCCTTTTTGCCCCGTCAGGGGTCAATTTTCGACAACTTTACATACTTATTATTAATTATTTTCTGTCCACGCATTCAATTTCTTCCAAACAAACTTCAACACCCCTATATCCCCCTTTGAGGGGTAGTTTGAAAAACTTATAATGATAAACTTTATTACTTACTTAGGCAAGTATTGTTGCCAAGTTTCAAGTTTATTAACTAAGTTAATAAGATTTTTCATATAAACTGTATCCCCGCTTTTCACCCCTACAGGGGTGTAATTTCAAAAAAATCATAACTTGACTCTAAGATTATTTATACCAATTTTATAATTAATCAAGCCACTTATTATAATCCTCCCCTGTAAAATTAACTACCCCTTTTCACCCCGTTAGGGGTAGATTTTCGAAAAACCCTCATACGTGTTATTATTTATTTTTAGTCTTAAGTACACAGACAGTACACTGAGCTTCGAGTTAATCGGACCACGCGTTTAAATTCTTCCACACAAACTTTAACACCCCTATATCCCCTTTGAGGGGTAGTTTTGAAAAACTAATAATGATAAACTTTATTGCTTACTTAGGCGAGTATTCATGCCAATTTTCAAGATTATTAACCTAACGAATAAGATTTTTCATATAAACTGTATCCCCGCTTTTCACCCCCACAGGGGTGGAATTTTGAAAAATCCTGATACACATTATTCTTTCCTTTCAATTTTAGGTATAAATACTGAGTTTCGATTAATCTTCCATACAAACTTTGAAACCCCCCAATCCCCTTTTAGGGGGTAGTTTATAAAAACAAAAAATGCCCAACTTCATAATTTACTTAGATAAGTATTCGTGCCAAGTTTCAAGTTTATTAACTCAAGGAATAAGATTTTTCATACAAACAAAATCCCCTCATTTCACCCTCTTAGGGGTAGAATTTCGAAAAACCCTTTCTTAGTGGATACCTGCTCGTCACGAAGAATACACCCTCCAAATTTCAAGTCTCTAGGACCAGCGGTTTAGGCTGTGCGTTGATGTCTCAGTCAGTCAGTCAGTCAGTCAGTCAGGACTTTGAATTTTATATATAGGTATAGATTTTCATTGTAGATGGTTTGAAGGTGTTATCGTAAATTTTAATAAAACAGTGATTTTTTTTTGGCGAATCCCCGATATTTTATATTATTGTAGATTAATTGGACTGTGACAGAAATTGATGGCTTTAGTGATTTTTTTTAACGTATTTCGCGTTTGGATTTTTTTGGGTTTGATTGCAAAGTTTTATTTATTGGAAGATTTCCTTTAAAACACTCTTAAGCCGTGAGGTGCACACTATTGCTTTTAAAACATTACTTTCACTTGTTTATTTTGTGTTTTACGTACTGTATCCAAATAAACTTTCTTTCTGTCATTTCACAAGTTTCTGCGTAAACCTTAGTGTGTAACTATGTCACTAACATATATTATGTACTTACTTTGTTACTTAGATATAGGTTTATAAATGTTTAAACTTTTAGTGGTTCACTGTTTACCATGTCACCCTACCCTAAATAATAGTTTTCATCAGCTTATTTTTTTTTTTGATAACCTACGAAAAATGTCTTTAATATACAGCAAAAGGAATTTCGTTCCATCCGGGTGTCCCACGACACCACTCGACTTTTTTCATACAGTACGGAGGTCCTATGCGACGATTCACTTACCTATTGAAAGGTCATAGGATGGCAAAACCGGCCCAAGCGAGTCAACACGAAGGGTTCCGTACCACGAGGCAAAAAACGTCGGAAAAACCCGTATCTTGTAGGTATGGAGACCCCTTTAATTTTTACTAATTTTGTTCTATTTTTATTATTTTTTGTTAAACGTCAGCATAAACACATACTGTGTGATTTCAACTGTTTACTTATTACGCTTCATAAGATACAAAAAAAAAAAAGTAAAAAAGTATCACACTATGGAGACCCCTTTAATTTTTATTAACTTTGTTTTTTTTATTATTTGTTGTTGAGCGGCGACAGAAATAAGCACTGCAAAAATTTCAACTGTCTACCTAATACAGTTCTTGAGATACAGCCCGCTGACAGTCAGACAGACGGACAGCAGAGGCTTAGCAATAAGGTTCAGTTGGCAACCTTAGGGGCCGTCTCCACGAGCGAGAGAATCGCGGCGATATTATCGTCGTCTCACGTGTTTCTATAAACTCTCTTAGAACGTGTCTCTACACGGCAATATCATCGCGGCGAGAATTGGATGGCACGACGAGACTATCGCCGCGATTCTCTCGCCCGTAAAGATGGTGCCTTAGGGTACGGAACCCTAAAAAACAGTATAACAATTCGTGATACCAATACAGGCTTTTGTCTGGAAAACAAAACACTGCAAGGGTCTATCAATATAAATAAATTGATTGTACTCTGTACGACAGATAACTGAATAGAATATTTATTCGATTCAGCCAGATGTTTTAAGCGTTGGACGAAAAAGTTTTTACTGCTGTGTTTTTATTCGGCGGGCGTGGGCGCTGTCAGCTGTCAACCCTAACGATCCTGAATAAAACTTTCTTGAAACATTTCATTTTCGGATATTTTTGGGCTGTGTGACTCGGTCGTTTAAAATAGGGTATTGCTAAATTTAATTTTGTGATGATTGTGAAAGTTTTTAACAGAATTAACTTCAAAGTTTTGGATTTGCGAAGTAGATTCCTGATTACTTCTTAAGAGGTGAATTAAGAGCCGTATATATATTTTTGCAAATGCTGCCTGAAGAGACTGATCCGATTCAGTCAAATTTTTCATACGTTGGACTAAAAAGTTTTTACAGTGTTTTACAGCCCGACACCCGCCTCTACGCTCGGCGAGCGTGGGCGGGCTGTCGGGCTGTCAATCCAGGCTGTCAATCCCAAATAAAACTTTCTTTAGATATTTCACATTCGGATATTTTTAGGCTGTGTGTGACTCGGTAGTTTAAAATATGTGCTAATTTTAATTTTGTGACAGTTGTGGAATTAAAAAAAAATATCTTTAAAGTTTTTTTGATATTTGCAATCAGGATTTTTGAATAGGTATAGATAATACGACTAGGGGTTAAATAAATCAAGACACATTTATTTGTGTTTTCAACCGTTCATAAATAACTAATACGTCTGCTCTAGTTCGATACTACTCGGACAAACCCGAAATAAACACGTGATTACAACCGTAATTATAATATTACCCTCACATTGTTGAACTTATTCGTATAATTGAAACATTATATACTTTATTGTAGACCAAATTTTACATTACAAAATATATAATATACTACTATGAAACACACAGAAAACCCATTATCCGATTTCAAGATCAATATTATATAGGAAAACTACTTTCGTCTATCAACTTACTTCCTTTAAGGAAAGCATTCTAGAAATTTCTCTCTTAAATCTGGTTAGTTCCAGGATCGGTTCTAACCTCATCTAGTTTTAAAATATGATTGACGTGTAAAAGTGTTTGTACAAACCTACTTACAAAATTCATAAAAACAAAATCAAATAATTTAAAAAAGTTTTAGTTAAACCTGTAATCAGGTCACATGGAGAGGATTCTTATCTACTATGTATTTTTATCGCTTTTGCAGCTGTTAGTTGAGCACTAGTGAACTTTAGTGGGTTTTAATTTAGAGTAAGGGCCATTTTATGTTCACGGTAAAATTACTTAGAAGTTATTTATAGTTATTAGTTTAGAAGATACTTAGAAGTTATCAGCCAGTATTTTGATATCTTGCATGAATTATATTTTATGTTAGCAAGATCTTGAATGACTGAAAATAACATCAATCTTTGGAGCAAACATGAATGATGAATGAATCATCCATATTTTTATAATGTCACGCGATATTATAAAACATGGATGCTTCATTGAACAAATTGGTATTACCTATACGCCTTAAGAGGCGTTTCAATGTTAAAAATGTATGGTAAATCGACACTCGTCGACGACAAAGGCAACTGCAACTGTCGACGTGAGTCAGCGGCAGCCGACGAAGCGTCGGGGCTACCGCTCGACAACATGTCGCTCGTGTATTTGAGTACGGTGCTGTTGACGGCTGCAGCCGACACGCGTCAACGGTTGTAGTTGTATCTGTCGTCGACGCGTGTTAATCGTATTTATGCATATTTATAGTTTAACTAAAAGCAGGTTATAAACAAGGAGGAATAAATCTTTATACCCAAGTAGGTATCTAAGCTTGAGGAACACCGTTTAAACTTTAAAATACATGAATTCCTTTCTCAAAAATGACAAAACTCTATCACATTCAGAAACTACCTGCTATTGATAGCAACACATTACCAACTAATTTCCTCCACAAAATCCAATCGACCACCTCGCACACCGAAGCACTCACGGACCAAACAATCAACGTCAAACCGGGCCTTTCAATTTACGTCCCACACGTTGGTACATGTAATTCCGTAACAAATTAATGGCCTATCCTTCGCTACCTTCCAATAAGCCTGACAATCCAATAAAACTGAACGACGGACAACTGACAGCTAGGCGAGCCTAATAAGGGAAGGTGGTTGTTACACCGCCGATGGATGGACAAACTGTGTACGGCTATTTTAGTTTTTTCTGTATATCTAGGAAATTGCTTCAGTACTCATTGCGGCAATTGTGTGTTCTGGTGTTGTTTGTGGATTATTAGATAAGTGTAAGTGGATTGGGTATCTATTTCGTCTTCAATGTTTACTATCGTTAACATTTTTATAACAGACTAGCTGTAGTATGCTTTAACGTGTATAAGTCACTATCTCGTGGAAATATCGGGTTAAAAGTATTCTATGTCCTAATCCAGGTCATGGTCACATGGTCATGGGGAGACCCATGTGTAAAATTTCATGCAAATCCGTTCAGCCGTTTTAGCGTGAAAGCGTAACAAACCAACATCCAAAAAATCTTTTCTCTTTATAATATTAGTTTTGATTAATAGAAAGGCCAAGATATTAGGTATCATAAATAACCTACCTACTTATCAAAGCAACTTTAACAAAGTACAACCTAATTTTAGCGCGCATATATTAACAAAATCATAATAGCGAAAGCAAAATAAATCACAATTTTGACAACCACAAACACAAAGCTACGAGACGGTGTGACCGTCTGCCAACTTTATCGTCCCTCGATTCGTTTTTATGTACCAAAATCTTAATATGAAGAAATATGTATTCACGAGTAAAGATTTAGTGCCTATTTTCCCATTTTTCTATCAATATTTGCGGCACTCCGGACTGACTCATACGAATGAACGGAAACAAGACATAGGCACTGAAGCTCAGACTTTATGAGAAAACTTTCCCTCTTGTGTTGTATAAGGAAAAAACCCAAACACAATATAAATATACCTTGAGTAAGTTGGGGTAAGTTCGGCGTTCGAGGATAAAATGATACGGATCAAATTCCCGGCTAATTTGGCAATATTTTTTAATGCTTACAACATTCGACCAGAATAAAATTCCGTAGAATTTGATACGTACGGGTTTATCCTCGAACGCCGATCTTACCCCAACTTACTGTAGATATATTTATATTGTGTTTGTGTTTGGGTTTCAGTTTTAGTTGTAAGCCCTGGCTGGAGGCTTTAAGTTCTCTTAAGGCATCCACAGGATAGTCCGGTTAAGTAGTTACGACCTATGAAGGTCAACTATGAGATGCCATAAAAAAAAATGGGTTTCAGTGCTTACTCCTTAAGAACGAATCCTTACTTCAGCCGAAGTTATGGCCGTTTCCTACTCCGTATCGCTTACGGACATACATAAGATTAGTTCGGGACCCGAACTAAGAATGAATGACGACACGATTTGACAGTTGTCCCCACACCCGATATTGTAATTGACCGTCCGAAAAATTGAATCCCACCCTTGTTTTGAGTGATTCACTACTTTCGGATAGTCCCGTATCTTCGTAGACGGACTTAGAGAGTAGACCCCCAGCCTCAGGTCAGAAAATGTCTACTTACTACGATCAGCATGCCCGGTACGCTCATGAACGTTGTGTACCTAGAATAGAAATCATCTTTTTAATATAAGCCTTAAATTCATTCATTCAGAATATGACATTAAAAACTGGGGGTTTATGTTCGGATCGGACCGACACATGGCCGAACCGAATATTATTGAAAAATGCGAAAAAAGTTCGGATCGGCTCAGTTGGGTCGGGACCATAGTCAATATTCGAGAAAGAGAGAGTGTAGGAGTGTAGGATCGGGACCGACCGAACCAAATAGTTACTTCGTAGCAGGAAACAGCCGAACGTTTGGCCGATAGTACTTCGGAGTAGACCCCCTGATTACCTGACAATAATTATTGATTAAGATAGATTTGCAATACTTATGATTATTACAGTGCTTGATGTTACATAATATGATAGAATGTACTGGTTCCAATTGTTTCTTTTTTTACGCCATCAAAACTATGTTTTGTTACATAATCATCTGCCTAGCCTTTTCGCAACTATGTTGGGGTCGGCTTCCAGTCTAACCGGATGCAGCTGAATACCAGTATTTTACATGAAGCGACTGCCTATCTGACCTCCACAACCCAGTTACTGGGTAGTACGATACCCCTTCGTAAGACTGGTTGTCAGACTTTCGGGCTACTGACGACCCGTAACGACTGTCAAAGATCCACGAATGACAGCCGGGACCAACGGCTTAACGTGCTTTCCGAGGCACGGAGGGGACTTGGTATGTGAAAATGGTCACCCATCCACGGACCAACCGCGGCAAGCGTAGCTTAACCTGATCGATCGACCCGTGCGGCTGTTATTACTTAGCCACAAGCCCCCTGTTTTGTTACATAAATTCTTTGCAAATAAATTATTTCTGATTCTGATTCGATCACACACAACGCACAGCCTAAACCGATCTAGAAGCATGAAATTTTGCACAAGAACTCATTATGTAACGAAGGTCCCCCAGAGCCGTAATTACCCCAACATCAATCAACTCAGCCTATTGCAGTCCACTGCTGGACCTCTACCAGGCTGCGCCACAACACCATGTCCTCCGCCTTCCGCATCCAGTCTGTCCCAGCCGCGTCCGTCCATCTAGCTGGAGGACGTCCCACACTACGCTTGCCGATACACGGTCTTCACTGCAGGTCCCGTCTGCTCCACCGGCCATCGGACCCTCGACAAACATGGCCAGCTCACTGTCACTTCAGTTTGCTTACTCTGCAAGCTGTGTCGGTAACTCCGGTTTTTTCCCGGATAATTTCATTCATGATTTAATCCTACAAAAAGACCCCAAGTTTAGCTCGCTCCACAACGCACTGAGAGACCTTGTATTTGTGGACCAGCCCGACCTTGAGTGTCCACGTTTCAGCACCATATATCATGACGGGCAGGACGCACTGGTTGAAGACTTTAGTCTTCAAACACCGCGGGATAGGTGACGAGAACACTTGACGAAGTTTTCCAAATGCTGCCCAACCCAACTGGATCCTTGTGTCGGCTTCTTTCTCAAAGTGGTGTCTACCGAGCTGGATGACTTGCTCTAGGTAAATATAATCGTTCACAACTTCGAGAAGCGACCCTTCGATGTGGATTGGGTTCGGCAAGACGTGCGATTTGTACAAGACATTTATCTTGTCCAAATTCATCCGTCGAGAGGTTTCATTTAGGCTGTGCAGCATTTGGTTTTTATGTTCCAGCGTCTCAGCCGTTGTGACGATGTCTTCGGAAAATCTAAGATGTGAGATGTACTCGCCGTTCACGTTGATACCCTGTCCAGTCCAGCGTCTTGAAGACGTCCTCCAACGCATTGGTAAACAATTTATTTAACTCCAAAATACTATACTTATAAACATACAATTTTTCGGGATCGGGTATAATACTCACAGAACCCCTTTCAGACAGATATTTAAGTCTCATAAGAGACCCATTCAATCCGCTTGCTTGGAGTATCGAGACCATTTATCAAAGTATTTATATCTTGAAGGAGTAAGAGTTCTCGAAATAAGCATTTACATAATATATCGAGGTTTCAGAGTGTTCATAATTCATGTTACGGCGTTGTATTTTGAAATAAAAAAGTGTATTTTCTTTTGTTTTTAGGAATTTCGCGCCGATTGTGACGATTGATTGATGGCTAGAATGACGTAGAGTTTCTGTCATCAGTAGTCCTGCCCCTCGATTTAGAACGTCACTATAACTCATTCAACGCTTACCAATCGAACGTACGACAACGAATTAGGTCACAATTTTGGTCGCATAAATTAACCAGAGTTTTATTTTTAATTTATTTTTTAATCCTTCTCCTTAAAAAAATAATCACAATTATTATTTTTGACACGCGATCTGTTTGCGCGTCATCGAGGCGTAAAATAATGTGAATTCAAATTCCTTCATTGCATATTAGATCTCGAGAAAACCTCTGTGACAGACGGACAAAAAGTTATCTTAAAAGGCTCAGTTTTCCTTTGAAAATCGAATCCCCAAACACATAAATAAAAATTAATAACCAGAATAAATCAAATAATATCTATTATACAAGAAATCAGAGAGCAGTGCTAGCCCAGTGGGAGCAGTGCGGGCCCAGTGGAAACGGTCGTGACTTACGAATTGTTGGTCGCAGGTTCGAACCCAGACAGGAGCTTTACTTTGTGTAAATTATTTCATCACCACTGCTTTCAAAACGGATAAGGATAACATCATGAGGAAACCGCCATGCCCTATAACCAAAAATTCAAAGACATGTGACATCTACCAACCCGCACTGGGCCCGCGTGGTAGATTACGGCCCTCTGTGCCCCAGCTGCAGTGGGAACATTATAGGCTAGGCTGATTATGCTCCACAAGAAATAATTCGGAAATTCCATTATTCTTATTTACAATTAATTACCCTTATTTTTCGTACTTATCGCCGAAGGGATGCTTAATTTATTATGAGGAGCTCGTTTCAGAGGGTTAATTAGTTAATAATCTGGGGTTGGGACTCCTGAGGATTTTTGACCTCCGAGATCGTGTTGCTATCTTAGAGTATTATTCTCAGAACAGGCAGGATGAAGACATTCAGATGGAATTATTGTGTAGTTTATTAAACAATAATGTGCTTATCACAATCAGCCAATAATGTTCCCACTGTTGGGATTTAGGCCTCCTCACTGTGCTGTGTGTGTGTTGGCCGTTTTGCGTGAATGTGACGCATGTTTACCCTTTTTTTTTTTTGAGGATGGGAAATCATCAAATGACCCCTCCTGCTCTGGGTGGAGCGGAAGGGAGTGTCAGACTCTTACTGACTAAAACCCACCCGTGTAAGTTCCTTCCTTAGCCCTTTCTGTTCCAGGGCAGCGGTAACCCTTTCGGAAGATCCCGCCGCCCCGGCAGGCTTCGGCCCTATCGGGCCCCGTCCTCTGCTGACATCTCTTTGAGGCGCGCGTGGAACACAACGCGCCGTCCGGCACGGGCCTGGTCCTGATCGGACGGCGAGCTACCCATTACTCACCGCCCGCAGGCCCGCGCCTACGGTGGCCGGGAGTCGTCACGCGGCCCCCGATGCCCGGAGCGTCTCCCGCGGCGGCTGAGGCGTGAGGTGGTCTCCCTCAGCCTACGCATGTTTACCCTGAACTTGCTTACTTACGATTGGACTTTAGGCAGATACTCGGTTAAATGGCTAAGCTTATGAAGAGGTAATTTGAAAGGTAAGACTTTGTACACGGGACTGTTTCTTTGCGGTACGGCGTATAAATCGCGCCGTGGAAGAAACGTGTCTGTGAACAAGCTTCCATAGTGAACCATACAAAACTGACGAACGTGTCTACACAAATGTTAAGAAAAACGTCTTTGTACAACGACTCTTACAAGAATAAGAAGGTATTTTAACAAAAGACGCGCATAACAAAAAAAAAAAAACAAAAGAATACCTATTTCTACGTCTTAACTCAAAAGGATTTTTCTGTAACTTTTCCCTTTTAGTGAAAACGAACTTTTCCAACGGGCGAATAAAATATCACGTCTACTTTTCTTCCTACGCGGGTCCCGAGTGTGCTAGACATTCGGTCTAGCCTAAGCTGTAGCCTTTAACGAATATTTTCTTTCACTATAAATCTTGCAAGCAGTCCTGAATGGGAATCATCAATTTCCAAATCAAGTAGGGAGGGAACCCGTCCTGAATACGGAATGGCAACATAACATAACATCACGCCTTGTTTAGAGGTACACCTCTCACATGTCGTCTCTCACTCACATGTTGGTAAAGGTGCACCTATAGCTACAGCTATAGGTGCACCTTTACCAACATGTGAGTGTACTATAATACACACGAGGGGCCTGTGGCTAAGTAATAACAGCCGCACGGGTCGATCAATCAGGTTAAGCTACGCTTGCCACGGTTGGTCCGTGGATGGGTGACCATCTTCACATGCCAAGACCTTTCCGTGCCTCGGAAAGCACTTTAAGCTATTGGTCCCGGCTGCCATTCGTTACGGCTCGTCAGTAGCCTGAAAGTCTGACAACCAGTCTTACCAAGGGTCAAAGGACAAAAAGTCTTACCAGTAACAGGGTTGTAGAGGTCAGATAGGCAGTCGCATCATATAAAATACTGGTATTCAGCTGCCTCTGGTTAGACTGGAAGCTGACCCCAACATAGTTGGGAAAAGGCTAGGCAGATGATGACTATAATACACACACACTACACATTAACATACCCACATTTTCCCAGTTAAGTTTAAGTCACATATAATAAGGCGGCGAACAAATTTATTTATTTATATTGCCTTCAACCGGGCACATGTACAGACACCAGACTACAATTGAGAAATTCCAGATGGAAAAACCTAATGTAGCGGTATCTACAACGCCACATACGACCTAGTCATACTGACGTCACGTAATATCCTGCATCTCGCAAGCAGAGTTTACCGCGCAACTATCATATTATATACAACGGCCTGACGTGAATCATCGGGCAGTTACCCACCAGACACAACACCCGTCTGGTCGGAGGATCCTCCCTTTTCTATGGAGGATGAGTAAGTTTTACACTCTGTTCCTCATACTCCTATACCTAATAACACTTTACCCGATCTGGGAATCGAACTCAGGATTTCATGCACAGCGGTAGCGCATGCGACGATTAGACCAACGAGGCGTGCTGAATGGTATTTCAGAGTAATGCGGCTGCCTAGTCAACAGTGAAATAAAATCAAGACTTGAACACATCGGTATGCGTTGTCTTAAAGCAGTCTTAGAGAAGACCGAAATGGATATCAAAATCTGGCACAAGGCCCATAGATGCTGAATATACTCGTAATTATCGCAACGATTTCGACGCAGACAATCTTTGACACCAGAATAACAGATGGTATCAGACGCTTCATTAAAATACGTAATTAGTAAAGACAATTACAGGAAATGATTAGTCTGGTTGTGTTTGTCGATATTATATTACCCGTGACTTCGTCCGCGTGAAATTTCTTGGTGCCCTGACCCACCCCGTAGCATCGCATCGCATCGCCTGCTATACAGGGTTGCAGGGACATCGACGCACAAACTGTAACCATGAATTCAGCACATGAGTTTAGGCACCCTAGCGTAGAATATTTTGACAGTTATCAAAAAAAAAAACTGCTGTTTCATAGAAAAGTGCAATACCTACGCGGGCAAAACGTATAGAACAGCAATATTTTTTTTTAATAACCGACATTTTCGACTCTATGGGGTCTAAACTCATGTACTGAATTCATATGGTTACAGTTTGCGCATCGATGTCCCTGCCACCCTGTATTACTTCATTTTCGCTTTGCGTTATATTTTATTTTTTTTTTCTATTTGCTCGGCTCCTAACCGTCCTAGCGTGATGTTTAATAGCTTACAGCCTTGGTAGTTCCAAAGATTTGCACGTTCAAACAAACAAACTCAACAGCTTTATTATTACATAGTACAGATACGAGATAGATAACCGTTCAAATCATTATTGTGAACAAATAAAGCAGTTTTTTAGGCATGTTGTAGTACTGTGGTAGGTATGCCATAAAAGTTCGGTGAAATAAATCTTTCATAGCTAGGATATGATCGGCACTGAGTTTGATCGGAAATCTCCTGGCAAGCGGCCATTTTTGTACCTGAAGCATCTAATAATAATAATTTATAAGTCAGCCTGTATTGTTCCGCTGCAGGGCAACCCCCCCACCCCTTCCTTTTCTTTCCCTTTCCTTTTTCCTTTTAACCCGATCCGTCTATGCCCGACCCCGCGCCAACATGGACCAAAATCGCCTAAAGGCGTCAAACTCGCCATAAGAAAGAAGTATCTAATTATATGAAGTAGTTTTCTAGCTAAATACACAGAAACTTGATCTTTATAATACAAAAACATACCCCACAAAGTTTTAAGGCAATTTCTCCGTATCATAGCCACGTTTATTTTGTGGTTGGCAACATCGTTACAACCAGCCCGGCCAGCCAGTCCTGTTCCCTGCTACCTGTAAGTTTTGACGTTCCGTCCTTATCGGTGTCTATAAAATGATTGTTTAGAGTTTGGTATTACAAAAGGGTCTTGAAATCCAAGATGGCGGCGCTTGGTTTATGAAGGGAAGGTTATGATACGCCGAATTTGGGTTGTGCTTAATTAACTCTAGAGGTAAAGTAATTAAAAACAAGGTAGGAACAGGGTATTCTGTTTTACGGTGGAACATGAGAAGACGGTGTACTGATGTACCTTAGAGATAAAACATACTATAGGCTAAATAATTTTGGATCTCTGTACAAAGACTTTGAAAGGCTACAAAATGGTTTCTAACCAAATAAAATAAATTTACCCCTAAGAAATGAAGTTAGGTTAGGTAAGGTTATGTTTTCCTTAGAGAGCTTGTATCATTTTTGGTAGTAAAATAGATAAACTTTGGTAAGCATTTAAGTATATATTATGACTAGCTTCTGCCCGCGACTTCGTCCGCGTGAAATTTCTTGTCCTCCCAACCCACCGCGTCGCATCGCATCAGCGCGCTATCACTTCGTTTTTGCTAACGTTCTTTATGACTTTTTTTCTTATTGCTCGGCTCCTAAGGGTCATAGCATGATGTTATCGTGCCTATAGCCGTCCTCGAGAATTGGGCTATGAATTAAAAAAATATTTTTTCAAATCGGACCGAGATTAGCGCGTTCAAACAAATAAACTCTTTAGCTTTAATATTAGTACCTATAGAAGAAATAGATTTTTGTTAACAATAATTTTAGTTTAGAACACACCTATTTTGTGCAGCAAAATTCCTCTCCTCTTCCTTTATAAAATAATTTTGTAAAATAATTGGCCATAATAATAATATTTTTTGCCATATAATAATTTTACTGACTGGATTTGGACAACATTACGCACACAGATACTTTATAACCAGGATTAACATAAAGGATACTTTTTATCCCGATATTCCTACGGGATCGAAACTTATGCGGGTTAAACCGCGGGGCGCAGCTAGTACATAAATATCGTAAAAAATGTCTGAAGCTTCGTTGAAATGCGTAGCTTAATTTCTCGGCTATAAATAGGTTGCTAAAGATTCTTATACGGCGTTTATTTATTTATATCGTCACATTCCAAGTATTGAATATTCCGATATTAAAACGCTTGGCACTTCAAACAGCTAGGTGGGCTATCGGAAGTTATCTAGCATACCTATAGACTATATGTATGTATAATGTATGTCTGTTGATATATTAATATCATGTTTTGTTACGTATTTATGTTTTAATTATGTCGGCTCAGGTGGTATTGTCAAAAAGTTTTATCGATATATAATCAAATTACTAATGCATACCACTATTTTGGAACTATCAAACCATAGAAAAAAATGCTTAAGACCATGGGTTCTGCCAATCAGTTGAGCTAAAACTATTGAATATCGACGCGCAACCTGTTACCATGGATTCAATAATTCATCTTTCTTCTTCAACATTGACAATAGTGTCTATCCATCAAGAAACAACGGAACTAAACCCGCCATCTTGTTTTGTCAATAGTGTACAATGTTAGAGTATGACAATTTTAATACGAGGAACCAGAAGGCCAATTCTCGTAATTTAAAACATTTAAAATCTAGTCGCAGTCTTATCTCGACGACAAACAAATGTCAAAAACTTGTCAAAATGTTGGGAAATTAGAGGAATTTCGACAGATTGAGACTGAGATCAGACTGTGAACTTTACGTTCATTAATATAAGATGTAATTGACCAGCCGGTTTATTCTCTCAAATTCTCACGAAACGAAGCGGATGGAAGCGGAGCACCGTGAAAACTTTAGTAACTCCAACTAAGTTTTCACGGTGAGAATTTGAGAGAATAAACCGGCTGGTCAATTTGATAGGTATCTTAAATGAATGAACGGAAAGTTGAATAAGCTGATAATAAAAGTATTATCAGCTATTAAAAAAAAAAATAAGAACGTAAAATCATAAGTGAAGCACCCACGGACAATACTCTTATCTACAAAATATTTATTTTACAATTAAGGGTAAGTTTGCATTTAGCGTGTGTGAAGCTTTGAGATAATATTTTTCTCCTGTGTTAATACAAATGTTAACTGGGCTGAGCCAAAGTTCGCCTTAACTATGTCGCTAAAAATAGCCCGCTAAACGACTAGCTAAATTAATTTGGTTCGGGTCTAAAAAGAATTTTCTGCGTAATGAAACTAATTATTTGTTAAATAAGGCATTAAGATACGCAGGAGAAAAAAAAACCATTTCGAGTTCACATATCTATAATCAATTAGTAGTTACGTACTTTTACCGAAAACAAGACGTTCATAAATCAGATAATTATATGTACATACATAAACGAAGAAACGCAGCGTGCACAGGATGGAAAAACGCAAGTGTGCCTGTGTCCTTAAAATCAATTAATTCTTTCGTGACTGTCTCAACAATTAAGATGATTTATGTAATCATATGACCTAACAAATGTAATGTAAACACCAATAAAAATTATCTTATTGCTATGTAAGCGAAGTGTTGCTCAATGACAAATGTATGAACTGTGGCCCTTGGTCATTTATCATAGAGATTCATAGTTTTAACTGCCTGTACATTTATGATACGGTAGGACACCAATACAAATTTTATAAAATTGGTTTGTTATTCGACTTATTGAGAAATAATTTTGATATAACACCCAAAAAGAATGAAAACGAATACCTATAGGTACAGACGCCAGCACATCTGTCAAATTTCTTTCATAGATTTTCAACGTTATCGCTAAAGCATTAAGGTTCAGGGTTGATTTGGAAAATTTGACAGTTTCGGGTAGATTGACCAGCTGGCCTCTGTAACAAACAAAATTTTGGGTGAATTGGAAAAAAAAATCAAAATTTTAATTTTGTTTTTTTTTTTCATTTCGTAAAAAGCAACAATTTTTTAAGAAAAAATTCAAATGTATGTATGTATTGGAAATTACCGATCATATTGGTAACATAATTACAGGGTGCCAGGGACATTGACGCGCCGCTTGTTACCATCGATTCCGTACATGATTCTGAACACCCTTGCGTTGAAATTTTTCGTAGGTTCATCATTCTCCTGCCCATATCCCAATTTATTTGCGGTCGGCGCAACATGTCTTTTTCTTCCATACTCCTCTATTAGCCGCCATCTCGACAGTCACCCCCTTTCTAACCATATCATCATTCACACAGTCCATTTTCATCGTCTCGTTTCTTTGGTCTTCCCCTACTCTTATAGCCATCGACATTCATACTCAAAACTTTCCTCATTCCTCCGTAACACATGCCCATACCATGACAACCGGCTTTCACACAACTTTTCAGTTACCGGTGCCACTTTCAGACTTCCTCTTATATACTCATTTCTTATTCTATCCATTCGTGTAACACCACACATCCCTGTCAGCATTCTCATCTCAGCTGCATGCAATTGCCTTTCATTCATCCCTTTTGTGGCCCAACATTCTGATCCATACAAGACAGCAGGTCTAACCATGGTTTTGTATATCTTCCCTGACCTGTCGCCGGTTCATTTCGCCTTTCGGTTATTAATAAAAAAAACCGGCCAAGTGCGTGTCAGGCCACGCATAGAGGGTTCCGTAGTCAAGGTTTGCCATTAAAATTTGACTTAACGTATATAGCCTGTATTGTAACGAAACCATACCGCGATTCAGAAATTTTATTGAGAGTGTTTGTGTTTACTTATTATTTCGTTATTTTTGTATGAAGTTTTCCAAGTAAGCGCATTTTACGAGTTAGGCCTCTGTAACTCCTGAACTAACAAAGTTATCTAAACCATTAAAGTTTTCCTTCAAAGTTCATCATATGGACTACGATCAAGAATTTTCTCAGAATTTTCGAGGCAGCCGTTTAGCTTTTAGAGGAACCCTAAAAATGGGAGATCAAAGGTAATAGGAGAACCAATTAAAAAAAAAATCTTTCTCTCCTTATTGAAACATAGAAAGAGATTTAATTTGTCCTTTTATATAGCTACCAAATTTTCCCTTGTTTTCTGGTTTCACTGCGTACATTTTCCGAGACCACGGGTGTTTTGCTCAAACGGACGGAATCAATCGAATTAAATAATTCCCACTATTTTATGACTTGGCAGTCTACCAAAGACAATAACGACATATTAAAAGTTTTACTGTACTTTTTCCCATTAAACTAGAGGCATCCGCTTCGTTTTATTTTAATGGCTGACTATCGGAATAATGGCGAAGATTCTGTGGGTGTACGTTTACGTTCACTGATTCCGCGAACTCTGATTTATTTGTGAGCACATAATTTACAATGAGAACCATCGTTTCCTGTTTTAGACGTATACCATTGATTTGTGTTCTTTTTGTTTGATTTAGACGATATAAAGTGTTTTTTTTTTGTATACCTACTATCATCTTTCTCCTGCCATAATCCAAATTGAGTTGCGGTCGACGAAACATGTCTTTTTCTTACTTCGTACGTACGTACGTTCTTACGTCATACTTCTCTATTAATCGTCGCGTCGCGTCGTCTCGGTAGTCACCACGTTTCTAACCATCAAACAGTCAATCCATCGTTTCTTTGGTCTTCACCTTTTTTTGTATATAAGTTGTTTCATTCTTTAGGACTAACTGTTGAAGATGGAACTATTCATAATTAATGTTTTATACTCTCGAGACAAAGCCCCGAACTGTCACGTTGGCCTCGAAGTTGCAAGCGCTACTGTTGAGCATGAGGTCTTTAATTCGATTGATTCTTAGGTCGGGCAAAGTGTGTTTGGGTTTTTCCATCAGAAATTTCTCAGTGGAATGCAGTCTCGATTACCGCCAGGTGGATGTACTCTGCCTAGCCCTTCGGGGATTACAGCCATGATGTTATGTGTTATGTTTCATTATCTAGGACCAACTATTGAGGATGAATGTACAGCGGTATGAGGAACAGGGTGTAAAGTTCACTCATCCTCCATAGAAAAGGGAGGATCCTCCGACCCGATGGGTGTTATGTCTGGCGAGCAACTGCCCAATGATTCATGTCAGGCCGTTGTATATATGCTAGTTTTGCGGTAAACTCTGCTTGCGTGATGTCAGTATGACTCGTAGTTCGCATGTGGTGTTGTAGATACCGTTACAAATGTTTCAAACTCTGGAGTATTAAATACCTATTCATTTTCTGTCATCTTTTAAGGGAAGTCTGTTCAGGCATCCTGAAACTGGTCTAGTTACTAAAGGTAAAATATTCAAGGTAATGTCCGTGCCGCTCCATAATTTATCCAAAATGAATTCAAAAGTGTAGGTAGCTGAAATATGAAACTTTAACTTCCTTTTCCACCAGCTCTCCATAACTAAATACATAATCAGCCCATAATGTTCCCACTGCTGGGACACAGGCCTCCTCTCTTAGAGGGAGTGGGCCGTAATCCACCACGCGGGTCCAGTGCGGGTTGGTATATGTCTTCGAATAACTAAATGAGGATGTGTAATAGGATGTTCCGTACTTCGTGCGCTTATTTCATTACCTAAGACTTATCCTTATTCATGTTAACGATTAAGTTTTGACCTACATGAAGTAAATACAACGTGAAGACGACAATAAATTAAACTTTGTACATCTAATGATGTTTCCAGACTGCATACAAAAAGTCAACTAAATATAGCCAATAGTTTAGTCACTACAGCTAGTCAAAGATTAGTAAAATCCATAAAGCCCATCACTACTATTTAAAAAAGAAAGAAACACAAATATTTTATTTGGGGCACGCACAGTTTATTTAGTTTGTTTAAAAAAAAAACACTTTTTTAAATTTCGATGTTAGTTACTTTTGAAAGTTACAAATAATCCTATGCAATAGTAGTATTATCAGTTATTACATATCGTGTATATTTGTCGTCTCCACGTTGTATACCAGAAGAGATGGCATGAGCACCGTGAGATCCTAAATTCATTTTCTTAACGACATTAAGCATAGTGAAACCCATCCAACAGTCTGTATCTACTGTACCGTAAATAATTTGGACGTCGCTGGACGTCGAACGGTGTAAGACTACGCCACTGCAATTAAAGTGTCATTTGTCCTCGTCAAA
This sequence comes from Apamea crenata, assembly GCA_949629185.1. Classification (NCBI taxonomy): domain Eukaryota; kingdom Metazoa; phylum Arthropoda; class Insecta; order Lepidoptera; family Noctuidae; genus Apamea; species Apamea crenata. Next base: position 7,226,443 of record OX451375.1, read on the forward strand.
CGTCATTATAGATGCAATGTCAATGCCGGATAGGGTTGTCACGTGGATTGAGAATGTATGTAAATTGTTTATGGTATCTTGTGATGTTTTTATATCATCATGCGGGCTCGTGGCTACATAAGCTTTGCTTGCCGCAGTTGGTTCGTGAGTGGGTGCCCATCCATTATATATCGAGAGGCACGAATTTAAATAATGTTAAATTGAAAGCACATTAAAATGTTTCAAAAAGTATATCATTTATGAAAGTAATCAGTTTCCCTCGATAGTTTTTTAACGCTTTTAAGGTACAGTTTGACCGAAACCGCTGGAGCGGCGAGACGGGGAGCAGTGCAGGCCCCGCCGCTGTACCAGTCCGCCGTCAATGGTCACAGCGCCCCGCTCCGCGCCTGGTCCCGCATTCCTAAGGCGCGGTATAGCGGTTTTGGTCAAACTATAGAAGGACAAATATATACTCAAATTCAAATATATATTGCATTCATGGGTCACACATAGTTAATTATAATATTAAAGTTCCAGCACCTGACATGAGCCCTGTAAGGGCACAGCAGTTTTTACAATATGTAATAAGAATAAAATGTACTCTTTTGCCAATACATTAAACGGGTTGCAGGCCATGATTTATACTTATTAGTATCCACTTAATATTTGAGTCAATAGTTATGTACGAGTATGTAGTTCCAAACGTTACCTTAAACACAGATACGTTAGCTTAACATATTTTCTACTACAAGTATTTTGTCATAAATCATAGTGAACAACCCTACCGGTTACCACAGTATCGCCTCTGGCCGCTTCCGTGGCCAGACACACGTAAATAGCCCGCGGCTACGCTGCAGGGGGCACACACCTTTTTGTTAAGGGAATTTACGAAATGCGAGGGCGAAATGTTTGGAAAGTTTGCAATATTTTGTGATTTTTCGTATGAATGCTATGGGATAACCTACAGGTTTTTAAGTTTACATATCAATGTAGTTTTTCTGCGAGATATTTTTAGTATACCTACTAGTACAGTTTGAGATACGTATTCATACTAAAGAACTCAAAGGTTGTCTGGTAAACAATACCTATGGCATTAAGTGTGCATACACAAGAGCGACACGAGCCATCGGCAGAGGCAACTGCTGTCGTCGACATCCGTCGACACCCGCCGCCGACGCCCGCCGCCGAAGCCCGCCGCCGAAGCCCTCCACCAACGCGTCGACTGCTGCCGCCGACATGCATTGCCAGCAGCAAGAAGGAGTTAACGGCAATGGCAGAGACATGCCTGATGCATGATGGCTCTGTGGTCGACGCGTGTCCCTCGTGTGAATGAGTAGGTACTAACTCCGCAACTTTACATTTTTGTGCTTGAATTATTGAACAAATAACGCGTCTAAGCAAGTAGATATTTTATGTGTCAGTCGCAAGCCCATAATTAAGATTATGGTATAAGGAAAATGTAGATGGTAAAAATTATGACCGTTTAACTTGGGTACATAATTTATCTGGTATACAGGGTTAGTTTTCAAAGCCAAAGGTAAATGGGCATTTTGTGCAGACCTGTGACCCACCAGCGACCATTAATGAAACTAGTCGGAGTATGTTAAAGACCATGAATACTACCCAATGAGATGAGTCTCGCATTGGGTATTGGTGTGGTACAGACCATCGGACCATACAATTTTCTCCATGGGACGCGAAAAAGTTGTGTGTGGAGAAAGTTGTTCAGTTTGATGGTCTGTACTACACCTCAAAAATTTGGCTGTTTTTGAAAATTAACCCTGCATAAAATGTCTGCCCGGTCACCGCACTACAGATCCAAAAAAAAATTAACATCAGTTTCTATCAGAACATCTATTTTCTCATAAAAACCGAGCCTTCGCTCCACGCTATAAATCCACTCGATACAACAGAATTTCACACCGTACTGACCAAAATTCCACAAACAGAAATTCGAAGAAAAATATTTCAAAAAGGTTGCTTCGATAATAAATTCGACGCGTTCGCAGGGACAGGATACGTCATCTGTGACAGATGGTGTAGAGTCGCCAGGCCCACTGTATACATTGGCTGTCCATCAATATTGCTGACATGTGGATTATGTACCGAGCTATTTTTACGTGAAAATTCTATGACAAAATGTGGCTGGCTGAAACTTTCAGATGAAACCTAGGCATGTGCTAAGAAACGGTTGTCTTAAAAGCTTTATCGTAAGTCCTCGTAACCGCGAGTGATTTTTTATCTCGCACTGAATTTTCAACGCAATGCTCAGCACCGAGAGATTCCCTCGCTAAGCGAATCAAAACAGTAACCTCCTTACTAATAAACGTATACCTACTTTTAAAAAGGGGCACGTCTCATAATTTTAAGAACGTTCACAGTCTGATCTGTCAAAAAATACTTCTAATTTCCCTACATTTTGACAAGTTTTTGACACTTGTTTGTCGCCGAGATGAGACTGCGACTAGATTTTGAACGTTTTAAATTACGAGAATTGGCCTTGTGGTGAATAGTCACACACCGATTTCTCTCTTTCAGTTGTCAGTAATTTGACTTTCGAAAGAAGAAGACAAACCATTGTGTAACTATACAGACGCTATACAACGTTTATTAGTAAGGAGGTAAGTATATATTATCATGAAGGTGATTTTAAAAACAGTAACAAACTCTGAAGTCTCTTTAGCCTCCTGAAAGTTACAAGAGAGCGGTTTTAACACGGGATCTAATTTACCTTGTTCAAGTCGAATAGTCGAACGTCTTAAGTTCGTTCGAGTAGAAATAGTTTTACCGAAAATGTGTCAACTATTTACGTTAAAAGTGCTGCCGTGTTCCACCTACGATACCTATCTATGTAAGTAGGTACGCCGGAGAAATTGCAGCAATATATTATGAGACATGTCAACTTTGTTGCTATGTGACACGGGTGAAATGCAATAAAACGGAAGGCACGTCCCAAGTTAACGTGATCGACGAGTTATTGCATTTTGTAATAAACAGCTTGGAATCAGAGAATCCTCCTGCTAGTTTCATTATAATAATAATAATAATATCCCTGGACATTTCACCTATTAGATTTAAATCTGTACCTCCTAAAAGGAAATGAAAGAAAATATATTTGTTGGCACTAAACATGACGACGCATAAAGAAAAACACAAAAACAATCTAAATATTTTATATCACGTAAAGCTACATGGGCACTTATGAAACGTAAGAAGCTAGGTGCACGGTTCCTATTGGTCTCTTCCTATGGAGACGAGCCGGCAAGAAACTCCACGGTTACTCTTTTAAAACAAGTTGAGGGTAAATATACGCCATATCTACGCAAAACGGGCATCACTAGACATAACGTTGTGACAATAGTGTTACAACATTCAAACAAATTTGTAAACAAACAAAACAAACTTTGTATAGTAGGTGCATAGGCACTTGACTTGACCTACTATATAAACTTTTAGTAGGGATCACATCCAAAAATTGTTTTTAAAGAAATTAGCACCAAGGTGGCAAAAATATTATACAGAATTAGATAAGCTTACTTCTGCCTCACCCTTCGGTGAAAACAGGTGTAATATTATTTTTTTGTTTGTGTTTAAAAGCATCTTTACATAATATACATTAAAGTCGCTTTTCATGTCTATAGGCGTGATCGCGTTGTTCTTCTAGACTGCTTACTGGATGTTGATGCAGTTTTCACTATAATTTAGAGAATTTATTAAAGGAGATAGTTTTCCTTTTTAGAATAGAAAACTTTTATTTCAGACTTTTTTTTTACTTTTTTTTTTTAATAAAAAAGAAATCTCGATGTTTTGTCAAGTCGTAAAAACCGAACGAAGGGGTGGAGTGGATCCCTATTATAGCAATAAATTATTCGTCCCATTTCCCAGAATATAGGTGTCAATTAAAATTACTTTCACCCCATCTAGGACAGTGTCACCTGCGTGGCTGCTTCACAGGACCTAAAGTGTCAATCACTCACTGTCTGACTGGGATTAAATGGCTCTTTTCATACTTGAGTTTCCATTTGTTACCTAGCGTTTTTCTTGTTTTTTTTTTGTTTGGGGCTATCAAATACAAGAAGATTTTTTCAAATCTGATACTAATTTCCAGAGGTTATCGCGTTCAAACCAACAAACTCTTCAGCTTTATTATAAGTATAGATAGATAAATACAAAAACAAAATGATATTTTTAGGCGTCGAAGTACTCGTCCGCATCGCTGTCACCCGGAAACGTGCCCAGAAGACCGGCAGCATTGCCACGTTGAATGGCAATGCTAATTCTTTGGCCAAGTATAAATACTTTTAAACTTAATAATAATAAAGAAATCTCGATGTTTTGTCAGCGGCCTAACCAGTGTGTGAGAGATGCGAATGTATAGCTCCATTTTTCACACATTGAAGTAAGATTAAAATAATACTGCTGTAAGAGGTGGTGGTTAGCCCCCTGGTCTTAAAGCCCGTGTAAAGCAGGGTGGTGTCGCTAGTATGCCAATAAATTATAAGGTGTCAATTAAAATCCACCACCACCACCACCATCCACCATCCACTTTCACTCCATCTAGGAAACTGTTACCCACGTGACTGCTTCACAGGAAACAAATTGTCAATCACTCACTGTCTGGCTGGGATTAAGAGGCTCTTTTCACACTTGAAACTCCATTTGTAACAGAATTTGAGAACTTTGGTAGTACATATTTATAGGCTGGCATAAATTCTTCCAGACCCTTAGAAAGATTACGCAACGAAAATCACTAAAAACAGTAAGCACATTACTTTAAAATGAGGACCACTAAATCTTTCATTCAAATTCGTAATACAATTTTAACCCAACTGTAAAAGCGTACTATGTCGCAACTCCCAAACAAATTCCACCATCGTAATACACATCATTCATCACCATTTAATTCATAACTTCATAACCACGTACATCTCCGCGTTTCCAAACTAATTGTTTACGAGTGCCGTTAATAAATGGCTAGTAACGCGCATAGAAATTCAACACTACGCTGAAAGTGCCACGTGGTTATTGTCTGAAAGATTTATGTTGTTTACAGCACTAGTTTTTGTTACAGAGCACTTATTGAGAGTTTTACGGTCGTAGGTTTAAATGTGATGTGTTGTGAAAGAGGATGTTTAAAGTGGGAGGAAACGGTGGTGTGAAGACTTCGTTCAGGACAGAGCAACCTGCAAAGGCAATGAGAAATATGGAATTTAATAGGAAGAGCATTTGGCCAGCAATAGGACCGTTTTCTTCTAGAGTGTCAATGCTAATCTATACAGGCTGGCAAAGACGTCAACGCACAAGCTGTCACCATAGATAAAGTTTATGATCTTCCCAATTAGATGTTACTAAAGAAATAAGAAGAGAATTATGTAAGCTGTGCAGTCAATCACTAGTCACGCTAGTAGGCAAAGAGAACTCCCAATAACAAAACACCATGTTGACGTTCACTATGAATCAAAAAGCATAGATATTTCACAAAACCCAGCTATCTCGCAAGCACTTCGCCGTAAATGGACACGTAAACCGTCCGTAATGCGTCTCGTATTCAGGCCTCGGTGAAATTAAATTTTCTGTCCTAGCCACCGTCAGCCGTCAGACACGACCTACATGAATAGCAGTCTGCTTGCTAAAATCTGCATGACTTGCTCAAATACAGTGTTTCGACTGTATAGTGTAAAATGTTTTTTTGATAAAAAGATATAATAGTAACAGGTGCCTAAATATAAGAATGATACTGAGTTTTCATTATTTTATTCTATGAATCTATTATTGTTAAGATTTCAAATAGATACAAAACTCTCATAACGAGTGTTATTAGACATATATCCTATCCTACAAGCCTAAGCCTACTAATATTATAAACGTGAAAGTTTGTATGGAGGGATGGATGGATGGATGGATGTTTGTTACTCTTTCACGCAAAAACTACTGAACGGATTTGGATGAAATTTGGCACACAGATGGTTTATAACCAGGATTAACATATTATAAGATACTTTTTAGCCCGATATTCCCACGGGATCGAAACTTATGCGGGTGAAACCGCGGGGCGCAGCTAGTAATATTATAAACGCGAAAGTTTGTGAGGATGGATGGACGTTTGTTACTCTTTCTTGCAAAAACTACTGCACGGATTTTGATGAAATCAAAATAACACATAGGATACTTCTTATCCCGATATTCCCACGGGATCAAAACTTATGCGGGTGAAACCTCGCGGCGCTGCTAGTTATAATTATAATTTAATCAAATCTTCTTCTTCGTGTCGACTGCGACAGTTATTTAAATTTTGTTGGCCCAAAACTTCACCAGTTCCATGATGTTCGGTGGCAACGCAGAGGTCGCTTTGGCGGCATGTTTTGGGGCACAGAGAGCAGGATAGGAGGGGGAGCACAGTTTGTGACACAGCTCCACATACAAACCCTGTGTTACCTGTCTAAAATTATGTTTGAATATTTTATTTGCCAGTCCATTGTGATTCAAGTAAGACCTTAATGTAGGTTTTAAAGCAAATAAATATATTCTATTCTATTCTATTCTATAAATATGATTGGACCTATTAATCTTAGGCATTCATTTCTTGAAGTTATTTAGTGAGGGATTGGTTTTGACGTTACTTCATTCTTTGTTGGAGATTGAATGGAAGAATGATTGAATGTGAATAAGTTTTTTCTACCGATCAATTTAGGCTATAGATATGCAGGGAAATTATGTGTGATTTTGAAACCTAATTATTATTGTAACAGGGAGAACAACAGTAAGGTAGATCATAAAACTTTTAAAAGGGCATAATCAGCCTATAAGATTCCCACTGCTGGGACACAGGCCTCCTCTCTGTGAGAGGGCGTGATCCGTAATGTTACATGTCTTCGAATATTTGTTTCTAGAACATGCTGGTTTCCTCACCATGTTTTCCTTCGCCGTTTTGAGAGCAGAGGTGATGAAAAAATTTACTCGCGACTCGTATGTCGCGGCTGTTACCACTGGGCCACCACTGGTCACTATTATAATGAACTGTCGCAAAAAGTGTTGGTATATGAAAGAAAAGGATTAACCTCAATTAATGGAAGTGCTCAGGTGCGGTTCGGTCAAGTGCGGTTGAAATGAGTGCTCTGAGTGGAATACCTGATTATTCGGATGACCACAATATATTTTGAAGTGAAAACTTCTTTAGCGGCGTTGTGAACTTTTGTTGTGATGGGTAAAAAATGTTAAACTCGCGTCAGGACACGTGAACTGATCAAAAATTCGTAAGACGGAGCTCGCGTCAGGACACGTGACCTGATCGAAAATTCGTAAGACGGAGGGAGAGTAGACCGCATTCCAAAATATAAAAAATGCAAAACGTTAATATTCAAGTTTTCACTTCTGCCGGCACTCCCGGAGTGCAACCCGTTTTTTTTTATCAAAGCAAAATCAAAACAGCGAAGTCCGTCACCTATGTAATAACGAGTAAGTACTAAGAATTCCGATACATTTTTAACGACATATCCCCAATTATAACCGTTTCTTTTACATCCAAACACGAGATGTCCTCAAAAAGATTAGGTACATCATTTATTATGTCCTTTATAAATACCCTCTTTGTCTGCCTACGCTCATTAATATTGCACAATCGAGTGTTTCAGGAATGCTGAAAGATCTAACAATACGTTCACGTAAATAAATAATGTTTGCTCGTTTCAGAGCATTTTAGAAGCATCAAGCATTTTATAAGCAAGCGTACACAATTACTTTCAGCAGATTTTCTAAAGCGGCAGAGATAAGCATTTTGAAGTGTGTTTGAGGATTCCCTTGTTTTGTTTTTGTTCCCACCTTTTGTGTTTATCCAATCCTTTTAGTGAGTTCTCATTTCATTTGTGTACAGTGAAACGTAATAACAGCTGCACGGGTCGATCGATCAGGTTGAGCTATGCGATTGGTCCGTGGATGGGTGACCATCTTCATACCAAGACCCCCGTGCCTCGGAGAGCACGTTAAGCCGTTGGTCCCGGCTGTCATTCGTGTGTCTTTGACACTCGTTACGGGTCGACAGAATGCCGAAACGCTGGCCACCAGTCTTAACAAGGGGTATTGTGGGGTTACCTAGTAATTGGGTCGTGGAGGTCAGATAGGCAGTCTCTCCAAGTAAAATACTGGTATTTAGCTGCATCTGGTTAGACTGGAAGCCGACACCAAAATAGTTGGGAAAACGCTAGGCAGATGATGACAGTGAAAGGTTTCTGTGTTATTTGTATCTAATTAATGGGAAAACGGGCTTCAAAATTTTATCAGGAAATACTACGTTCTTTTGTAATATTATTTCATCTATGATCTCCACAAAAACTGATAGTGTCGTGCCCAGACAGAACCAGTAAAACCAGAAAAGATGACGACGCACTTTTGTGAAAATGTAGCGAGAGTCAAGGCGATGTCGATCAGCAATTACTATTGAAGATGCCTAGCTGAGCATCTTGGTCTTAAGATGTTTTCATGTTAACCACAGACCGTCGTGAAAGACTGGATTGACATTCATTCATAATGACTGAAGCACTTTAACACAGTGTATGGTAACCAAATGTGAAATAAAGATGGAAAGACTGGTGAATGGTGAAAGAAGATTGTTTCTATATATCGTAGTGACAAGCTTTGACGGCGCGGTTGGCGCAGTGGTTAAGCGATTGACTGCTGCGCTGCATGTCGCGGGTTCGATTCCCGCGTATGACATACATGTATTTGTTCCGAGTCTGGGTGTTTTTCTATCTATAATATGTATGTATTTACAAAAAAAAAATGTATATAAGTAGTTTATCAGCCATCTTGTTACCATAACACAAGCATTAGGTTGCTTAGCTTGGGACAAATGGTGCTGTGTGAAATGTCCAGGGATATTATTATATTATAAGCAAGCCTGCAAGTTACGCATGCCGTGATTTTAAGTAGTTACACGAATATGCTTGCTTAATTTTTTTTAGTATTGTTTTTCTTTAGAATTTATTTATTTATCCTCACACTGGTACGCCATACAGCAATTACACCAATGGAGCAAAAAATCACTTCATGTGCTGCTTCCCATCCATCCTGTGCGCAGTGGACATTGATCGAGTGGGGATGGATCACGCACGCTCAAGTGCAGCAAACGGAAAATGTTGAGGTGTCATCTTGCCTGACAGAAGACAGAAAAAAAGAAGTTATGACAAAACTAAGAGACATGCTACCCATCAGGTATTATAATTGTTTTTTTTTTGTATGCATAATAATATGTTTTTTTTATATAATAATTATTATGTTTGTTTAACAACTTTTATTTCAGATACTATATTTTGACAAAACTTAAATACAATTTTTTTTTTTTTTTTTTTTTTTGTTAGCCTACGCTGTCCCACTCCTGGGCAAAGGCCTCCCTCCACTCCCAAAGGTAAAAATATACAAGCTAAACTAAAATAAATTAAGTGTGTTTCCTTGACAATATTAATTATAGAACCAATCAGACCAGACCTAAATTTTTATCCGTCAATTTAATCAATATTAAAATATGTGTCGAAATTGAAAGTGTTTAACAATTCCAATTTCGACGTGACAGCATTTATTACCACGCTTTCCAATTTTGTAATTTTACGGGCCATTTGGACAAATTAACTTCATATTTCTGCCTGGAAGCTACATTCATACGCTATATTTCACTGTTATGTCATATCTTCAGTGTAATTCCACCTCTTTAAACGCTGTTATTTTACAACATAATTCTGCATTACATTCGCGTCCAAATTGTTATAGAGATACATCGTACAATTTACTACGGCATAAAATTACCTGTTACTTTACTGCCCATTGAATTTGAGCTTTATGTCTTTGTTTTAGGATTGAGAATTGTAGCGTAATAACAATTGCACGTTTATTTAAACATTTCAGTCCGTGAACGCTTAGTTTTTCTTTTTAATTTTATGAATGTAAGGATCATTTTTAAATGTTTTGTCTGTTTTTGTCCGAGTGAAAAGTGGACTGGTTTTTATATTTAGTTAAGGTTCAATAAACTTTTGAGGGGCTTGTTTTCTTATTCTCCGGGTGATTGATGTATTGCAGGAGAATATAATTAGCAATGGCATACAATTAAAGGTTACTGAGTGACTTGCTTGCTTTTAACTGTTTATTTCTCAAACGTTATAGAGTAATTTTCTTTTTTGCTTTTGATTGCAATCACTAAACTCACTAGGTAGGTAGCTACTTACAAACGAAACTAATTGATTGACTAGCCAACACTGTAGTTATTCATCCATTTAATGAAGTCAAAATAAGCTCTTTTTATATTTTCGCAAATCTCTTTAAATCAAAATTGTTTTAAAATGAAGATGTTAAATCATACTTTTCAACGTATAATAAATATAATTAACTTAGAGCTTGATTATCTACTCATTCACTTCAGAAAAATAAAATTAATATATTTAAATACAGAAAGCAGAACATTTGATTGACGCGAGAACTTCAAAGACGGCAACGACTTGAAATATTACACGTCAGCTCGCACGAAGCGCATCTACCTATAATGAGATAATTATATTTAAAATAAGTATATCGGAATCTCTCATCTTAAACTGGGTAATCGTAGGTATTCTAGAAATAAGTTGACAGGTCTTCGGTCAGCAGCCTTATAATCCAAACTCTCAATTTAAATTACAAATGTATCACAATTAAACTCGGATGAAAATCGATTAATTATGCTTCAGGACGTAAGCGATCCGTCGTGACCGTCTAGTCTACGCCATCGTTCGTTTCCAAAACTGCACGAGAGCGAGACAGATAGCTGCTTGACATCCTTGATGTTCCGCTAGAGTGACACCACCGTTGCCATGCCACCCTCGTCCACACAATGTCAAAATAATATCTTCAATTAATCCAACTAGGTGGCGCTAGGGGCGCGCCTTCAAGTGGTAAGGATATAATAATAAATATAAATTGTGACCATTCCACATGACGATAACCTCGTGAAAGCTGAGAAAGATAAACAAATTAAATATCTCGACTTAGCACACGAGGTTGTTGAAATGTGGTATGTGAGCTTGGCTGTCATTGTGCCGATTGTCGTATCGGCCAATGGCCCGATGGCCGAAAGCCGCGATCAACATCTCTCGAGGCTCTCGTTAGGCGGTGGAATCAAGGGACTGATTCAGAAGGCAGTACTCCTCGATACGGCTCTAATCGTGAGTAGGTTTCTGTCTCTGGAGCCCGCTTGAGTAACTTTAATTCTATCTAGACACGGCAGTGTGAAAAACCAAGTTCGGTTGTTCTAGTTTTACTGCTGTTTCTGTATTAAAATCTCATCTATGTCTTTCTTAACTCATCTAAAGACATATAGGTCATACTTCCACGAAGAGGAAATCGTGAATCGATATTTGTTTGTTTGTTACGTCATCACACGAAAACAGCTGATCTGATTTGAATGAGACTTTTACAGTCATGAAGCTACTAGACTAACCTAAAAACTGATATATTTTTAAATCTGTTGAACGGAAAAGTATGAACGTAGGTAGGCATTACAAACTTCTACGCGAAACCGTGGGCAAATCTAGTTGCCCACGGTTACACACACAACATAAATACTGACGACATAAATACTGACGACATGTGAAATTTCATTGAGCATTTCTGCAACTTCTGGCATCAGTTCCAGATGTTTTCCTAGCCATCACATCAAGGATATAATCCCGTACATCAAATCACTATTTTGAGCGAAAACTCAATGTAAACAAAACTGATATAATATATCATTCTCGGGTTTCGACATTTTTATAAATTACTACTGTTAAAGTGGTGGCTGTGTTGCTGTCATATTGTTAGACATATCCAAGAGGCTGGCAATGTTTTTAAAAATATTTTGAAATCTACAATTTATTTAAAACTGTGTTTTAATTTAAGATAGATCTGACTCATCTACGTATTATTTTTAAATCTTAAACATATTTTCGGTTACTGGAAAGGCTGTGTCATTTCAGCAAAAACATAATTATTTATATTTTTTAATGTATAATAAGCATACTCAGCAGAGGTCGGAATTAGGTACCCTAGAGTTATTTATGTACTTGCATCGATATGTTGATATTAATATGGATCTTCCCGGGATTTCTAATAGACAATCCCGTGTGGCCATTTCGTTAAGCGGGGAGTGCTCCGCATTTCCACTATTGTTTTCTTTTGTTCGCACAACATAGCCCGTGCTCGCGCGCGTGTGCGCATTGGAATTTTGCAACTTCGGACATCCGATGTCGTTGATGTAAAGTTCGTCGCGCGTGCAGTGGTTTAAACTTTTTTATTTAATAAATCACGGGATTTTTCTGCTCTTTAAATTATATTCTATTCAAACTCTGTACTACTCTAGGCCAGCTGAAGGCCAAAGTGTTAGCATTGATGCATGGCTTTCGTTCCCTACGCATATTTTTTAAGTATACTCTGGGACATTACTGTATCACAAATAAATAGTTTACAAAACAAATACCAAGGGCGGTGATGCACGTCATTGCACTTTTTGTGAAAATAAATCAAGAGCCAATACAAACTTCCCGTTGTAAAAAACAGCGAAACGAACACACTGATGCAAGTCATAAGCGAAGGCGACTGAGTAAAATATTAATATAATATTATTAGTATCGCCATTCCAAATGTATAAATCAAAGTTAACAGATAAACGATGTACTGTCACCAAAGGAGACAAACTAACTACTACTAAACTTCAATTATATCCGACGGCCCTGGTTACTTATCTGCTTTAGTAACCGTACGTATCATAATTCAGAGATCGGAATATGTGGAGTATATTTGCTAACTTCAAGTTAGTAAGTAACATAGAGTGGATAATACCGCCTTCTGAAAACGTCGGGATGAAAACATCACGACCATTCCGGGACTTTAGAGGGAGGTATCATCCACTCTATATTACTTACTTCCTTAATTATACAAAAATATTAATTTATCTATTTCCTATCTTTGAATCATGTTATTGTCTTGTTCCTTAATTAATAACAATAAAAAAACCGGCCAAGCGCGAGTCCGAGGGTTCCGTACAATTTAAAATTATTAAAAATATTTTTATGATATGATGTAATGTGATGTAAATAACTAATAATTTACGGTTTTTGCAATTTTTCCTTTATCTGTGCAATAAGACGTTGCTTCGTACCAAATTTCAAGATTCTAAATTCACAGGAAGTACCCTGTAGGTTTTGATTCCCTTGCGAGTGTCGAAAATTTGCGGCAAAAACGGCTGTACCTTTTTATTGCGTTGGCTTAGAAGTTTGATTTTTTCACAGCTCCAAAGGTCAGTAGACTTGAGTATTTGATATAAATTCCAGCTTGATATCTCCACGCGTTTCTGAGAAAAAGGGTCTTGACAGACAGACAGACGGACGGACGGACGGACAACAAAGTGATCCTATAAGGGTTCCGTTTTTTTCCTTTTGAGGTACGGAACAATAAAAAGATAAACAGTTACCAGAACAAGGTCCCAACGACAAATAATGTCTATCTTCCATTTTCTCTATTTAATCTATCTTTTGGAAAAAAACCTTACCTAACCGTATGTATATAGGGCATTAGCAAACTACGTGTCGATATTCTTAAACCGTGTTTTTTTTGTATTATACTTAAGCATGTGTTTACTTCGGGATGTCTTTGAGTAATGCTTGTTGATTCACTTGGAAACATGTAGGTACTGAACGTTTGATCTCAAGATTAGAATAAGTTACCTCATACTTAGATACAGAGTATGACTGGTAACCGTGCTGCTCCTGCTGCTGAAATGAAAAAATATTAGGTTTTTCCGAAAGATATAATAAATAGAGAAGATGGAGGTTAGACATTACTTGTCGTTGTGACCTTGTTCTCGTAACTTTTTATCCTTTTTTATTGTTTATTAATTAAGTAACAATTAAGACAATATAAACAGAAACATCACCCTCAATAGGTCTGTCCGGATGTTGACATACTTTTGAGAAATCTGAATACTAACGTAATAATAATAATACACATAACACATAGTAATTTTTGTTATGTATTTTTGTGGTGAACAATAAAGTATATGGATAAATAAATAGATCTCATCATCATCTGCCGAGCCTTTTCCCAACTATGTTGGGGTCGGCTTCCAGTCTAACCGGATGCAGCTGAATACCAATATTTTACATGAAGCGACTGCCTATCTGACCTCCACAACCCAGTTAATGGGTAATACGATACCCCTTGTTATGACTGGATAAATAAAAATAGATCTACTTAACTTAAATATACGTCGGAATTGGGCTGCTAGTTCTAATACCAACTAGACAACTGCATTTATGTATTAAGCCTGCTATTCTCATAACTGTTCGGGAAGAAAGTATTTGCTAGAAACATCATCTTACTACCCGCTACCGTTTGTAACATGGACCAAACCGCTCATCTTTCGTTACAGCAGCCTGTTCATATTGCCGGACGTAAATAAACGACCGTAGATCATTACAGGCATTCTTCCAGAAACTATGTTATTCTTAGCACGGCAGGTCGATGCGAAATAAAAACTGCGCCGGATTCACTTCGGGTTAGGTAATAGATTTGGATATGCGCAAGAGTTTAGGGTTTCCCCGTGTATTATATAACCGTATATTGATTATACATTGGTCAAATAAAGTGGGTTTTTTTTTATTCTTAGTCGCTCAAAAACATTTCAGAAATGTACCTACAAAGATCATACTAAAACGTTAGTCAGATAGGTTTCTGAGTTCCAGGTTAATCAAGATCGCTTCAGTTCAGTTATCTTAAGAGCTCGATGGACTAATATATCTTTGATTTTAAACTATACATTCTAGATACATTAGCTTTTACAAAATTAGGTACCTATACCTTGTTTAAAAAGCTACGAGACTTCTCTTGCGAAAGTATTATATAGTAAATCTATAATAAGTAACGTGTTCACATTAACATACATAGGTAATTCAGCCTATATACTGTTCCCACTGCTGGGCCTCCTCTCTGTGAGAGGGAATGAGCCGTAATCCACCACGCGGGCCCAGTATGGGTTGGTTGATGTCACGTCTTCGAATTGAGGTATTCCTATTAGAGTACCTACTGATTTGAACAGCATTTCTGCGAACCGCACTTGAGCACTTTTTCGTACATAAATTTCGTAACGTGCGGTTCGGTGGAACAGATTATCGTTATTGTTTTCAGTTCCCGAACAGCACCTGCCATACAGTTTGTTTTGGTTCAAGGACATTCCTCACGATGTTTTTTTTGACCGTTTTTTAAAGCAATGGTAATGAAATAAATTGCACAAAGTAGAGCGCCTGTTTGGGTCCGAACCCACGACCTATAACTCGTAATGGCCCGTTACCACTGGGCCACCACAGCTCTCAATGTTTTTTTTTTTATTGACAACGGGCTCACTCTTGACCTCAATCCAGCCCAGAGGCAGGGACGAGATCTACGGTGGAACGAGCTTGCCCAGAAGAAGTCTATTCAGCCTATGTGTTCAAATAACAATATTTCTTGGAATATCTTAAACAAGGTCACAACTGAAAACATATCTACACATTTGTTAGTAGTAATCGTTGATTGTTGTTAAAGTCAACAGTTCGATCGCAGTTGAAACTTTTAATTGATATATCGCCGTTTTTAACTTTGATTAATGTGGACGCGAGTTTTGTAAGTTTCGCGAGTTTGTTTCTATGTATACAGAAGTTTGATGGCAATTTAATATATTTGTACATAATATAATTATATTCAAGTATTAGATTGTATATTGTACATAAGACTAGCAGCGCCCCGCGGTTTTACCCGCATAAGTTCTGATCCTGTGTGAATATCGGGATAAAAAGTAGCATAATTATGTGTTAATCCTGGTTATAAACTATCCGTGTGCCAAATATTATTGTTTTGTTCAAATCCGTTCGTCACAAACTTTCGCGTTTATAATATTAGTAGGATTTCTTAATAAGCATGTATATCAATTTAGTTTTTATTAATAGGTTCATTGTTATTTTTCTTTAAGACAAAATTTGGAAATTCAACTCAATCGTAAGTCACCGTTTAGTCTCATGCTGTCTAGCTGTCACTTCAATACAAAGTGTACCTATTGTAGTAGCATAAAGACTTCAGAACCTCTTAGAAAGTTAAGCGTCATTCGAAAATTCTGGAATTAAATGAGAAAACGGAATATTCAGGGCGCGGACGTCATTAAGACAATTTCTAAACTTTGCACGTTTAACTAGTAAAGTTCCCAGTCTACAAATAAAAACCGTTTACCTATAGTGAGTATATACTTGGTTAAGTGGTCACTAATAGCTAGATGGCTGATTGTCAAAACCTATAGTCAGCTCATCACTACTATTTATAATGTGAAAAAATGTATTTAATTTAATTTCGATGTTTAGGTCATTCAATGGTCCATTCGATGGTCTCCAAATCCACTACACTCACACTCCTACGCACTACTATTTATTCAACTATTCTCATTTACTTTCGTATTGTTGTCCCCACATGGTATGTTAAAATGTAATTAAGACAAAGACATTTATTCGTCGGATATGGTAGGTATAAAGATGGTTGGTCCATATGGATAAGTTCGACACATCCGCCGCTAATAGCGGCATACGAATATTTACAATGTGTACCTAATGTACACGTGGGTATAAAACCTAACTAATATACTACCTATACTCTAATAAACAATACAAAACACTTATACTATGGACATTTGTTCTACTAATATTATACAGTATAAAATAAAAACAACAATAACAACCTTTCTATTATACAACTAAATAAATCGAATTTATTCTTATAATAATCAAAAAACTCTTTTAATGGGTAAAAATTATTTTGGGGAAACCAATTTTTAAGATTTTTTTTTTTGGTAAAATTAAATGGTAGCTCTCTCTTATTAGTTTTAACGACCCGAAGTATAAAATAATATGTAGCTTATTATCTTATTTTTCACAACCAAAAATCACTCTCCGGCTAGAACGTACTACCAATATAATTCATAATACAAGAAAATTATCTAGGTAGGTAAATAATACCTTCTAACCGTCGTTTTACCCGTAGTTAAATGTCTAATAATTAATAATGGTATTTTGTCTATAGCTTTCCCATTTTATTGTCATGAAAATGTCAAGTTCAGCCTATTTATGTATAGAGCGGTTAAATGTCAGATTTTTTTGTTAGTAAGGGGTATGGATCTACTTATTACGAACATAATTCCAAACACATTTGAGTATATCTGTAATTTTTTGATGTACATAATAAAGAGCGTTCTTTCTATCTATCTGTCTATAGCAACAGAAAAAGTCAATATGTATAAAAGCCAAAATTCCTCTCCGCATTTCAACACATTATCACAACAAATCTCTTCAATACCCCATCTTTTTAGTTTTACGTACGCAAATCTGCTTTTTAAAAATCACTTACATTGTAACGTTTTCAATCAACCGATACTAATAATATCAAACATTCTGGCTTTACAGCTGGGATGCCAGTGTTGAAATAAAGTGCAAAAATAAACATAACTCATTCATGTAGGTGAGCATGTTTATAAATACATACACACCATTGAATTGTGTGTGTTTAAGTAATTGAATCTAATGTGGCAGTGTGCACAGTACTCTCGGATTCGTATTGGGTATTATGAAATGTTTATAAAAGTGTGAAAATTTATTAATGAAAACCTGCTATACAGCGTGGCGCTTTAATGGCGACATTAATTTAACAAACGTATACGGTTTCGCGTTTTAGTTTTATGAATATATTTTTATTTAATTATAATAAATAATAATAAATAAATCCCTGGACATTTCACACAGCACCATTTGTCCCAAGCTAAGCAGCCTAATGCTTGTGTTATGGTAACAAGATGGCTGATAAACTACTTATATACAATTTTTTTTTGTAAATACATACCTATTATAGATAGAAAAACACCCAGACTCGGAACAAATACATGTAGGTCATACAAATATTTGTTCCGTGCGGGAATCGAACCCGCGACACGCAGCGCAGCAGTCAATCGCTTAACCACTGCGCCAACCGTGCCGTCAAAACATTAATATATATTTATTTACTCAAATTATTCTAAAATAGCATCTTAGAGCAACCTGACTTAAACAATATAAATTACGGATATAAATATAGACATTTTACAAAGGGCGACACAATGGGCGGTCTTATGGCTAAGATCTTTGGATGGATTAAAAAGGAAGGGGAGACAATACTGAAGGTAGTCTGTGTTGTACTATTTAGATAATACAATAAATACACACAAAGCAAATTATACTCTTCAATATAAACTTATATATAATGATAATCATGAAACAGGAGCAAAGGAAATAAAAATATGATGTTTAAGGAAAGAGGAAGTGTTTTATATCATAGTTTTAAAAGTAAACAAAGATTGAGCACGCCTTGATTAAAGATTTGGTTTATGAGTTTTGGTCAGAACTTCATGTACCTATTCATTAATATCCCACGAAATCTCATCAGCTTTGAAACCCAGGTATGTACAAAGAATCCCTTATAAAATAATTTGCTAAGTGAATTTTATTGAAAATGGCAACACTGCATCATATTTTCATTTCATGTCAAACTAATAAAATGAAATAGAATTTAATTTAAATTGAAACACAATTTAATAAATTAGCTCTCCCAGCAAATTAATTACTCAGAAATCCTGTATTTTCAATTAAAAATCGTAACAATAAAATGAATACGAAATGATTTTGCTCTCTTTACAAATACAAATTAAATGGTGTATCTCCACAATTTCCCTAAAGCGTAGTAAATTAATTGGTTGCTGGGTATAAATCTAGATAAACAGTTGTTTCTGATACAGAACAAAGCATTACGTGGTTTTAAATTAGTTTCCAATAAACTATTGCTTAAAGGTATGTTTCCACTAGGGATTCATTTACACTCTACTTACCGGAGGCCATTATTACAGAATACACAACTAATTTAAAATGGTTTTCATACATTTATTGGTTCCTTTTAGGGCTGATTTTTCCAACGCCAGATAACTTTATCGGAGGAATAATTTTGAGTTTTTGACAGTTCTTCCAAAAACTGTCAAACGTCAATTTTATTGAAAAAAAATATTTGAACATTCTTTTATTCTATCTATATTTAAAAGCAGTGGTAGCCCAGTGGTAACGGCCTCGACTTAGGTACGAGTTTTGGTTGTGGGTTCGAATCCAAGCAGGCGCTTGACTTGTGTGAATAATTTCACCACCACTGCTCTCAAAAGGGCAAAGGAAAACATCGTGAGAAAACCAGCATGTCCTACAACCAAAAATTCGAAGACATGTAACATCTACCAACCTACACTGGGCCCGCGTGGTAGATTACAGCCCACTACCTCTCGAAGAGAGAAGTCCTGTGTCCCAACAGTGACTATATTAAAAAAAATTAAAAAAAAATTGTTTATTGTGTCTCAAACAGTTACTTTTGCAGATGTGATTGAGACAGCCCCAGTAAGTAATTAATAATACTTGTGTTGGGGTTGTCTCGCTCTTTCCCTTAATTGATAGGTTATACACTATTGAGACTCTGTAACAATTAAAATTAAACTAATAATAATTGAACTAATTTAGAGACAAAGAGAAAACAATGACATAAAAAGATTAAAAAGTAATTAACAGCTCTGTGTATTTTGTGAGTATGTGTTTGTGTGACTGTAGTGTGTGAGGGTGGGTTGGGGTGTGTGTGTGTTTTATATTGTGTGTTTGTGTTTATGTATGAGTTTATGTATTATCTGACAGTGCCATTATAAATCGAAGTTAAAGATACAATCAGGTGATCACAAATTATAACATACATTATGATAAAGAAGAGAAGTATTCATGTAAGTCTGACCAGAATATGCTCTGTTTCTTCATAATTTAGGGTTTTTAACCACTCGGTTATAACTTTTTTGCAGTGATGCGAGACCTCATGGTGGAACTTAAGTTTAGCGTTAATTTTATTGTATATGTAGGCTGATTGGCATACATACTGACGCCTTGCAAAAACCGTACGTACCGGTGTAGAGGAAGCCACAATATCTTTTCTCCTCCTAGCCTGTCTTTCTGAGTTAACTGGAAGGTATTTATGCAAATATAGAATGATGTTTAAAAGGTACAGTTTCCTGACTGATAATAGGCCACCAATTCTATATAGATCGAGTGTGGGATATCTATATGGCTTAAAATAGATTACTTTTAAAAGTGACCTTTGGGCTCTTTCTAACTCTATATTATAAGCTGATTATTATATCCCTTTGATCGAATGTGTTATACATTGTGTATAGAAGTCAAACAAAGTTATTTTCTTTGTGTCGAGTTTGGGAAGAGCGCTGATGTCTGAAATACAGGTATTTTATTTAATCCAGTTCAGACACAGATGTTCATTTGATCATAGAATAAAGTGTATCACTATTGTTAGAAGAATAAAGAAGTTGGAGGGAACGAGGGGCGTGATCCAGACAGCTGTATCAATAGTGGGGAAGTTTTCCTCGTTAAAATAAATACAGTTGGTTGGTTGTGCGTATTTTTTTAATTAAACCTGCTTCTGATGGATAATAGGTACTGTATTGTTTAAATGTCTGCATATTTTTGATCAATTCAATTATTCTTATTCTTCTTAATCTTAGGGATGCCAACTTAAAAAAAAGAAATAGCGTATATTGGATTTGAGAGGGGTCTAGAAAAAGAATAGACTTATAATAAAATATGCATTTAAATAACGAAAGCCCCATCCAAATCGGATCAGTAGTTTTTGAGAAAATTGCGGAAATTCATACACACGGTTCGAATCGGACGACAACGAGGGTCAGAACCTCCGTTTTTGTAGTCGGTTAAAAAGGTAATAGCTAATAAAAATTATTGTAATTTTTCAAACAGCTGTTTCTCAGAGAATACTGAAGCTGAAGTGTCACATAAATTAATCGATTCAATTTAAAGTCGAGAGTCTATATAAATAGAGTTATTAATCGTACTCTATCTATGGCTTTTGTAGAAGATAAAATACGCTTACGTGAAATAGAATAATCTATAAGTACTAATAATAAAGCTGAAGAGTTTGTTTGTTTTTTGAACGCGGTAATTTCTGAAACTACCGGTCGGATTTGAAAAAAACAGTTCTGTATTTTTTTTTAAATTTATTTATAAAAACAATTTATATTGTGTTGAATATAATTGACATTACACTTGATAGCCCAGTTCATGAGGAAGGCTATAGGTTACTTAACATCACGCTAAGACACTTAGGAGCAAAAACAAAACAGTCAGATAGAACATAGTAATAACGCGGCGATGCGATGCGAGGAAGTGGGTCGGAGGAACAGGAAATTTCACGCGGACGAAGTCGCGGGTAGAAGCTAGTAAAAAGTACGCTTACACGAAATACTACTCTGTATTAAGGTTTGGTTGGGAACCATAGTTGCCATTAAGTATCATCGTATTCCTTCCTGGATTTAATTTCAATTACAAACAATGCTTTGATACGTACCTATATTCGTTTCGTGGAAAAGAAATGCTTTCCGGCAATGGTTCAATCATCCTCTGGCTGCTGCTACGGTCTCTTTTCTGAGCAGGAATTTAAAAATATCTATACATTTTAATTAAAACTAAAGCCTTTTTTGCGTATCGATCGACTCGAGTATGATAAGAGTTTATTTCGTACGGATTTCACCATTGAACTTCAATATTCTACAAGACTTTGGACACTGCTCTTTAGCGTGCTGAATGCGTTCAGTTTCTTTGGTTTAATTCGCCCCTAGTGAATTGTAGAAAATAATAATGCTATTCAGCCGTCCTTTTTTAAATAATCGTTACTATTTTATCTATTGGCTCATGAGTCACGAATCATGAAAAAGAAAATCACGATTCGTCTTTTCAGCACAATGCTGGTTACAGTCAGACTGTATCATTCCTTAGGCCCTAGGCAAGGTCTTCTGTTATCTTTATCCAGCTCCATACATACTACGAAAGGCAGAAGGCGGAGGACAGAGTGCTGTGGCGTAGCCTGGGAGAGGCCATGTCTATTAATGGACTGCGATAGGCTAGCTGAGTTGAAACATATATACTATTGCATGATACTGTCGTCTACATATTACGGTTCAGGAGACACAGCCCGCTGACAGAAAGACAGAAGGCGGAGGATTAGTAATAGGTTTCCTTCGGCATCCTTTGGGTACGAAACCTTTAAAATGGAATTAAAGTTCTCTTAAATATTTTAGATCTCCTCTAAAAGAGAAACAACAGCTCAAAATACTCGTTTGATTCAAGCGGTAAGATTCTCTACAATCCAAGATCATTTTCTTTCTTTTTTCTATACCATATTTGTACTGTTTGTCCGTTCAATATACCCGCACCCGAACACACAGCAGAAATAAAGAATGGCCGCGGTCGGAAACAGTCGGTAACCGATCGTCATTTGTTGAACGAAACTCGTTCAGCGCTAGTTTCGCTCGGCTCGAACTGTTGCCAAGAAAATTACGGTTGTAAAATAATATCGAGGGAAATTCTAGGCGAGGTATTGTGTTGGTTTGAGGTAGAAGAGGTAATAATAATGTATTTGATGTCACGAAGTTCCAGCTACAAAGACTACAAAATTACCAAATATTGATATTTGTTATTGTTTTTTAATTTTTTATTAATAAATAAGCAGAACAGTAAAATAATGAGTCAATTATTGTACATTTTTAATCAGTAAAATATTTTACATTTTTAATAAACATTTGACATCACCATAACAAAAAATATTTATTATAATTCCAAAAAAAAAAAAAACTAAACATTTGCTCCCTCGAGTTCCCGCAGGATTAAAGTCAATCCTCATTGAAGTAATCATAATAAACAATTATTCTAAACATAACTATTAACTTTAAAACATCGCAGATTCACACTGTTTCCTCACTTTCTAATTTCACGTGTGCGATTATTCGGTCATTCACCTCTGAAGTATATAGTAAATTTTTCATCATAAACTAAGTAATGAAAGAAAAGAAAAATATTTAATTTGGGACACACAGGAAATAAAAATTAAAAAAAAAATAACCAAAAAAAAAATTAACCTAATAAAAAGACCTAACGTCAAAAAGCTGCAGTATATATTTATTTTGGTTGCATTTGGGGCCGAAAGGTTCTGGAGTGGCAGCCGCGTACCCGAAGACGTAGCGTTGGAAGGCCTCCCACAAGGTGGACCGACGATCTTGTGATGGCCGCAGGAACCCGTTGAATGCGAGAAGCACAGAACCGGTTGAAGTGGAAGTGCTTGGGGGAGGCCTATGTCCAGCAGTGGACGTCTTTCGGCTGAAATGATGATGATGATGATGACGCTTGCACTTGGCCTAACAAAGGTGACTTTCTATGAGCGATAACGATGGTGGAAAAGCAAAACGTATGAGAGTCACATAAACTACCGAAAAATTTACGTCAATCCTGTTGAAAGTCTATGAAGAAATACGAACACTCTGAAAGCGACTGCCACTTGTCTAGACCCTCAGCACCCCAATTGTGTAACATACCACCATACCATACCACAATCTGAATCATTTTGAAGGATATTGCTAATCCATTGCTTCATATGCTTGAAAAATGTATCTGCTCAACAGCGTAAATAGCGCAATGAATCTTGTTGAACTGTCGAAATCGTTACGAAATTGCCCCGCAGGTTTCCACACAATGTTTCTCTTCATCGCCAGTCAGTAAAATCTAAAGCTGAACCTAACTATAATCAATGAACAAAATATTCCCAAACTATCTGATTCCCTATTAAAACTTACAAACGTAATCACTATTAAATAAAGCCACGAGTACACTAACAACGCTTGTTGCAAATGAAGTATTAAAATATTCCGCGCCTAGTCTCGCAAATGGGTTACCTGCCGATAAGTGGTTCCGCAGTAATGGCCGCCTGAAGCTTGGCGGGAACATGAATAAACTGGAGTAAAAGGGTAGGAGATTTACGCCTGGCTTTCATTATTGAGCGGGAAATCTTGGAGCTGTTTATTATTATTTTGTGTTGGTACTAATTTATGGATAATGGTGGGTACAGATTTTGGGTTGGAGGTAGGTACCTAATGGATTTACCTCAGTTACTTAGCTATCGGTTGTGACGTAGGTAAGTAGGTTAAAGATAGGTGGGTAACAAATTAATAGCTGTTGTAACTCTCAAACTCTTAGGTAATAAAATGTGTCTAAAAAGTCTCCGTGTAAATTCCTTACTTTTACTGCTGTAACATTGGATTCGAATGGCCGGAATGGAGCCCAAATTTGTCAGATCTTTTATTTCGAAAATCTGGGTTGGCTTAACGTAGTGCCGGCCGAAAGTTTTCGAAGAAAAAAGGACAATCCTGTACTCCGATAAAAGATTATCTGTGAACACTCCCAAAAGATTCTTTCAATAAATTAGGCAAATGCTGTCCAATTTGTTTCAATACATCGAAAGCTTTTACCAATAAAAATTACAATAGCAACTCAACTACGATTATCTTACCT
The DNA here is from genome assembly GCA_949629185.1 of Apamea crenata. Lineage (NCBI taxonomy): Eukaryota > Metazoa > Arthropoda > Insecta > Lepidoptera > Noctuidae > Apamea > Apamea crenata. The sequence continues at coordinate 7,250,898 of OX451375.1, forward strand.
CAGTACTTAATATACCCAATAATTCCGCACTCATTCAAAAAGCCAATGAAAACAAAGCGTTATTAATAATATCAGACGTCTAAACAACTATGTGGCTAATAGAAACAAACATTTCAGCTTGTATAGACAGCGAAACAGACAGTTTTAAAATTTACTCGAACCGCCGCCAACAACGCGAGACTAGATAGATATCCAACAGAGACCAAGCTTCATTCGATCCAGCTGTGACAGGCTGTGAGTGTACAGACGCCTGCACACCAAGCTACTACAATCTGTCAAATTTCTTTAATAGATTTTCAACTTTATCGCTAAAGCATTAAGGTTCAAGGTTGATTGGGAAAATTTGAAAGTTTCGGGTAGCTTGACCTGCTGGCGTCTGTACCTACACTCACAGCTGACATATATTAGTTTTTGTCTGCTCCTTACACGATAAAATCGCCTTTACCGACTCAGTATTACATATTGCGTCGTAATGTCACATACAATCAGCCGATAATGTTCCCACTGTTAGGACAAGGCCTCCTCTCAGTGAGAAGTGGGCCCTAACGGACTAACCACACTTATTCAACGTAAAAATATTTTTTACACAGCTACACAGAACAAAATATAACAATCTGGAAATTAACATTGTTTCTGAACGAAAGCTGTGCTGTTCAGCTTTTGTCCACAGAAAACAACGATTTTGTACGGAATGCGTAATTACAGCGGGGTAATTGCGTAAGACACTATATTAGTATCTAGCACTGGGATTTCATTTTGACAGTTCAACAACATTCATTGCGTTATTTACGTTGTTGAGCAGACACATTTTTCGAATATATGAAGCAATGGATTAGCGACATCGTTCAAAATGATTCAGATTGAGATTGATCCTATGTGACGCAACTAAGGTGCTGAGCAGAGCTGAGTAAGTGTGGATAGTCCATAATCCACCACGCGTCATAATGTCAATACTGCAGAATTACATCCAGCCATCTTCTTTACATGCAGAACGAATTATAAATGTAACACTGACAGACTCTGACCAATAAATAGATACAAAAAAGGCCAAGCTTTTAAAAATGTTTTAGTTTAATGTCAACGACATTGGTCAAAAGTGTATGCATTTTGATCTTTGTTATTAAGTTATTAAATACATATAGTTTATCGGCCAAACTTCCGACCCAGTGGAGCCCGCTTAATGCTGGCATTAAGCGGGTTCCACTGGGTCGGAAGTTTGGGCCTGGGCCCAGGAGGAGATGGTGGGATAAGCTGGACTTCTATAATAAAGATTGGTCCTTACCTACACTAAAATACGGCTAATATGGAGTAGGGGTTCTTTCTCACACGAAAGAGGTAGCTACGAATGCGTCGTTTAATTTCGAACGCGTTATAGTGGCTCAGGAATTCAGGGTGGTCAATGATTGTGGTTAAACGACTATTAACCAATAATATAAAAAATATAATATAATATCCCTGGACATTTCACACAGCACCATTTGTCCCAAGCTAAGCAACCTAATGCTTGTGTTATGGTAACAAGATGGCTGATAAACTACTTATATACAATTTTTTTTTTGTAAATACATACATAATATTATAGATAGAAAAACACCCAGACTCGGAACAAATACATGTAGGTCATACAAATACTTGTTCCGTGCGGGAATCGAACCCGCGACACGCAGCGCAGCAGTCAATCGCTTAACCACTGCGCCAACCGTGCCGTCAAATATTGTTGTGTATCAATTAATCACGAGAGCAGTGCTGGCCCAGTGGTAATAGCTGCGACTTACGAGTTGTAGGTAGTAGGTTTGCACCCAGACAGGCGCTTTACTTTGTGTTAATTATCATCACCACTTCTCTCTAAACAGTGAAGGAAAACATCGTGAGGAAACCGGCATGTCCTAGAACCAAAATATTCGAAGACATATGACATCTACCAACCCGCACTGGGCCCGCATGGTGGAATTGGCCCACTCCCTCTCACAGAGAGGAGGCCTGTGTCCCAGCAGTGGGAACATTGTAAGCTGATTATGACGTATCGATTAATCAACCAAAGCAGATCGTTTAAATAAAATAAAATAACTTTAATTCATGTAATAAGACTCATATATAAACAGATACACAAAAGGATACAGACAGGATAACAAGCACAGACAAAAATGAACAATCACCAGGTAGCAATATGTCTGCGGCCGCATTACCGGATATAAGGGTAATCCAGTCTGTTGGCGATTATCGCCTATCATAAAAATATCGAATCATATACATCAACCAATCGGTCGTATAAGGAAAAGATCGACATTGGATCAATTCCATAGAGAATAGATCAATTTGGTGTAATAGCTTAAAGTTGTCAAAAAATAAAAGGCCCGTTTTGGCATTTGTGAATGCGTTCTTGACACCTGTCAGTTTCATACAAACGAATAAGTGTTTTGCGAATTTGATCTTTATTGAATACTAGAACTGTCAATGTCAAAACGGGCCTTTTATTTTTTGACAACTTTAACTATAATCCTTTCACAGGTATTTTACCTCGGACAGCAGCAACCTGTCAGCAATCTTATTGTACCAACCATAAAGATCACCGTGACCTTGACAGACTCGTTAGTGGTAGCAACACAACAGCAACCTTATTGTAAAGAAAATAAAGAACATTGGGATTTTGACACATGCGAAATACAGAGGTATAAATTAATATAAAATAACGATAAAATGAACGGTAAAATGACGTTGATCATCGATTGATGTCAATTGTGTAGGTTATAAAGATAATTCTGTAGATCGTTTACCCGCTGGTGAATTTTTCATACGCGGCGCGCGACCCATGTACCAGTAGTATCTACCTAGTACCTACTAGTATAGTAGTATTGCACTATGTATGAAATTCGGTTTTAGCTCCACTTTAGTTCCTCATGTGCCAACAACGTGTACAAACCGCTAATGAAATTTCAATATACTGTCTGTGATCTATTTTTCATTGTTACGCTTTTGAAATGTAGGCACATAAATATAGAGTAGTTGAAACAATTAGGAGCTCCGCGGTGGGTACAATGTACCATGAGTAAGCAATCTGACAACACAGGGAAAGCTTCTAATTATAATTTTGTTCTTTATATGTAGTCATGTCCCGAAATATGACTGTATGTAGGTAGTTACGACAGAGATACAGTATTTTAATCTCACGACGCGACGCACGCTTTACTTGTGGTTACTAAGTGTACAAACACGCTGTGAATGCGTGTGTAAGCGCAGGAGGCGACTTCGCCACTGTCTCGGACGCTACCGAGAGCTCTTCCAAGACACACATTCCCAGAGTGTTTGTACACTTGTTAACCACAAGTAAAGTGCGCGTCGTTTCGTGAGATATAATACTATACCTATGTGTCATGTTATCAACGCGATACTGACAACCCGTTTCTGAAATGCCTATCATAACTTGCAAAGCAAAACTGTTATCTTATGCATAACTAACCATTTAAGTACCTACATAAGAAACAAAGAAAACCTTACAAATAAAAAAGAGATATCAAATTCAGGCTTCCAGGCTTCTCCTTTTTACATACATAAAAGGACATCAAATATGAAACGTTTTTGCTTATTTGACGGAGATAAAGAACTCTAAAGCTATTTAGGAAGGACACGTAAATACAGAGCAAACGTCTGCTATCTCTACTGTGGTCATTAAGGCGCCTGCTCGTGATAGTGAAGTTTAAAGTGAAATGGAGTCAACGTATACGATGGTATTTTTGGTTAAAGTGCGCTTTGTAACAATGAACCAAAACCTGTTAAAAACATTGAATCTTAATACCACTCATCATCTGCCCAGCCTTTTTCCCAACTATGGGTCAGCTTTCAGTTTGATCGGAGGCAGCTGAATACCAGTATTTTGCATGGAGCGACCGCCTATCCGACCTCCAGAACCCATTTACTGGGTAATACGATAGCCCAATCTTAATACCACTATAATCTGGATATTTTATAATGACCGATATCGAAAACTTTTTGTTTGATGACGATCTGTGAAAAAATCCTCAATGCTTGAATTTGTCAGTTGAGACTGGCTCTTCACTTGCCGGAATTATTTTAAATCTTATATTTTAATTGTTTTATTTTATAAATTGCTCTCACTGCTATAAAAGCAACAAGAGTAATGTAGGTACCCAGAATTTTGGAATATTTTGATTTAAACGACGTGTCCTTGCAGTTTCTTACCTCTTGGGCAACAACTTGCTGACTAACTTCTTGATAATTCAAAAGTGCGTTTTAGGTTTGTGTTGTGTACCTAATGACCTCATATTTTTTAATGTAAAACCAAACATTTTAAACATTCGATATTTTAATCACTCGGCATTTCAATCTTAGACATTTTAAGCTTAGGTATAACCATTTTCGATATTTCGATACAATCGATATTTCGATACAATCGTTATTTAAATTTCGATGTTTTGAACATTGACATTTTACCCGTAGGTATTTTAATTTTCGGCGTTCAAATATGTACCCAAATAAAATTATATAAGTATCAATATTAACAATGAATGGATAATAAACCTAGTGTTTTAACGACACAGGACAGCATGACGACAAATGTAGTAAAAATTATAATATTTATGCCAGCCGTCACGGGACCACATTCCACACATTCGACGTTCTGCTAGAGTGAGAGTAATCAGCGAGTGTCAGTCTTATCCGACATCTTCGATGATTCAGTAACTTAATAACAAAACTAGACGGCGCCACTTGATACGCCGTCATATAAAACAACATCAATAATTGATTGACACCGGAAAGCCAAATTCCGTTATTAAAAACGTTCAAAGTGTAGTTGCAATCTCATCTCAGCGACATGAAAACCTGTTGATGTTAAAAACCTGTCAAAAATAGAGTTTAGAGGTATTTTTGATATTATACATAGTAAGACTGAGATGAGACTAAGAACGTTTTTTAAAATTACGAGAATTGCCCCTCTTACCAAACTATACTACGCTCGTTAAGTATGTGTGGAAGAGAGAAAAAAAAGTGAGGGGTCAATTAGTAGCCTCAGCTAGCTCGCACGGCGAACTTTTAAGCATACTTGTGTTGAAAACTCCGTGTTAAGACCTTTAACGCTAATTGTCACCCCGCTTTGCGTATGAAAATTTTAATCACCGCGGAGAAATTCATAATTTTTTGCTGGTTCAAAACGCAAAGACATATTTTTTTTTAAATATGGAAGATTGAATTATGTGCCCATCAAATTTACATAATATTAACAATTTGCCAGTAGGAGCTCCTAAGTTCTGAGTTGAGCTGCACTATTGCTGACAAATGCGTGCACTGACTGGATCGATCTACTCAATCTGTGTGGTTCTTTCCACAAAAGACCTTCAGACACCAATCTACATGGTCTTCACATGATCTGACCAAGATTATGTCTGGACTGTAAAAGAGACTAAGACCTCTGAGTTTGTTACGCCCTTTCTTCTCCGAGCAGCCAGATAGATAGATAGAAAACGCCAACCTCGACTGGTTTTTAAAATATGATTGACGTGTAAAAAGTGTTTGTAAATACCTACTTACAGAAATTAAAAAAAAAATTATCATACGAAACCATTTAAAATTGATGTTTAAGAATTCCAACAATTTTAACAATTTAGGAGTTTTAGAAAAATAAGACAATATTTTTATTTGTGTTAGAAATAGACGCGATCCGTAAGGTCATTCCTTAACGTTTGTACATGACACTTTTCAAACTAAATTCATTACTCAACCAATGAAAATATAAATCAGCCTCAGAATGTATTTATTTCTTAAAATCTAGGTTTACACAGTCTGATGTTAATATTTTATAAATTCTAAACATCCTATATACAAATATTGAAATGTCATCAAGGTATCATCGTCACCTTAACAGTTATCGTTAAGTTGAAGAAGCCCAGTCTTACGTTAAAAAGCATAATGCCAGAAAATATATGCATTTTACGATGGTATAGTTTCCGATATCCTAGCTATTTTCTTTCCACCTCGTATACCAAATACCCTCAAAGCCAGACCAAAACCCAGGTTCGTGTAGCGTCAACTTGCCTATACGGAGAGATTTACGAGTATCAAATAGCAGAGCGTAGAACATTACCAGAAGCTTGAGCTCGATCCTACGATAGAATTTATACGTGACAGAATTCTGCAACGAATAACGTATGGCGTTAATTACATTTTATTTATCACCAATATCGTAAGGGGAAAATCAATTTAGTGGAAGGTCGTGTGGGAGTGCGGTGGGACACTTTAACATCGTACCTTCTTAAGAGGAGGTAATATTCTTTGAAATATTTTTTTCTGCCGTACCTCCCATTGTACGCCAGAAAAAATATTTGACATAAATTGTTTTTTTTTTCATTCCATTACAGGGCTTTCCCTGTAATGGAATAAAAAAAAATCAATTTTATTAAAGAAAAAATTATACAGGGTGGCAGGGACATCGAAGCGCAAACTGTAACCATGAATTCAGCACATGAATTTAGACCCCATAGCGTAGAAATTTTTCGTCGATTATAAAAAAAAAATCTTCTGTTTCATAGAAAAGTGCAATACCTACGCCGATAATAACCGACGAAAAATTTCGACGCTATAGGGTCTAAACTTTTTTTTTTTACTGTTTCAACAGAATTGAATCTGGCGTCATTACTTATGACGCCAGATTCAATTCAAACTCTCTTATGAGTTTTCCACACTTTTTTGAAAATAAATAAATGATTAAAATATATTATTATTAATCCTGTATCTATAAAACTTTGCATCGCCGGAACGTAGATAGGCAAGACATACCTGAAATATTACTCTGTCTATGATTGCGGCATGCGAGCGGTAACACCATAAATAATAGATATAGTTATTTCCTCTTCAAAGAAAACAAACAATTTTATAAATGATAAGTGATTTTTATTTTGTAAGCAGGTTTGTACAAACACTTTAACACGTCAATCATATTTTAAAACAAGATGAGGTCGGCGTTTCCTATCTGACTAGTCTGAGAAGAAAGGTCTTTATGTGTAACTCATATGATCTGACCAAGATAATGTCTGGACTTTAAATGAGACTGTGACCTAAAAGTCACATTACACATAACACACACACACACATACACATACCCCACACCCTCGCACACACGCACACTCTCACACATTACACATTAATTCTTTCACTGATAGAAAGCTACACAATTACCTAGTGCTATAGAGTACACAGTACCTAGCCTAAGCATAATCAGTCTACAATGTTCCCACTGCTGGGACACAGGCCTCTTCTCCGTGACAGGGAGTGGGCCGTAATCCACCACGCGGGCCCAGTGCGGGTTGGTGGATGTCACATGTCTTCAAATTTTCGGTTCTAGGACATGCCGCTTTCCTCACGATGTTTTTCTTCCCCGTTCTGAGAGCAGTTGTAATGAAATAAATTGCATATTGTAAGGCACCTGTTTGGGTTTGAACCCAAGAGTGGCGAAACAATAGGGTGGCAGGAATGGCAAAATGCCCCCCACCGGAGGAGGCCCCCGGCCCGAGAGAGTCATGAGCCTGTGCTCACGGCTCTCTCGGGCCGGGGTAGGTAGGTAGGACAGGATCCTCCTGTGAGGATCCTGTCATACCTAAGTATAGAAATGCAAACTTTTTTCGACCACTAGACAAAAGAAGCAGTCAGGTATTCAATTTTGTAGGGAAATTACGAAATCTACGCGGACGAACTCGCGGGCGAAGTGCCAGTAAAAAAAAAGTGTAACGTTGGTTGAGCTTCTTTACATTGAGGGAGGGCCCTACCAATCCCATGAATTTGCCACGGGCCCAGAAAATAGTTACGCCACTGGAACCCAACCCTCGTAAGTCAGGGCCGTTTGCCACTGGGCCATCACTGCTATACTGGAGCATCACTGCTCTCACTGCTACAGAAGCTAGTTTGCAATAAAATTCTCGGCTTAAACAAACCATTGGGTCAGTTTAAAAAAATCGACATCAAAGGAAATGAAACGATTAGCATTTTTAATGCGATAACTTAAATAAACTCGTCCCCTATTGTCTATCAAGGACAAATCGATACATCGGTTCGTATAAAGCGATATAATCGATAGTATTACGTCTTGACCTTATTACCATACAGCACTAAGGTTTTCATTAAAGGTTTTCATCTTTAATCAATATAAAAGGTTTATGATGTTGTGTCAAGTCATTTGTGTGTGTTGAAGTCATTTTTGGGTCATATACTTTATTTCGACATTATTATCAACTTTGTTTGGTTCTAAAAGCACATATTATTGTACTTACTTATAGACCACAGGAGAGGACCAAACATTAAATTTATTTTAATAATATTTCCTAGTCCTAATGAAATAGTGACATAAAAACAGGATTGTGATTGTTTAAGGCTACGTACGCACTGCAAGCCACCTGTCAGTGCGTACGTAGCATTATCATTTTATTCATAAAAACAAAACTTAATAAAGTTGGTATCCAGACTTAGGCAAACCAGAGTCATTCGGTCAAAGCCCATCGTTGTTACTGAGACTGAGTTTTAAAAAAAAACATATTTTTAGATGAACAAACTTACCTACGCCTGATTACATAGAGAATCCACTCAAGCTTATACATTCAAGGTGATAATTCAAAACCAGCCCAGCGATAGATTCTACCTACATGTCTGACCTAACCTGAAAATACTCCGACATAATATTCAAAGAGTGTATATTATGTCGGTGTATTTTCAGTATTCACTCAAATATTCATCTCAAATCATAATAGAAATGAGAGTGAAAGAAATGTTATAAATATAAAAACATCTAGATTTTCCTTACAGCTTAACGCTGAATAGGGTCATGCTAAATGTAGCTTTATATGTAAGTACTCGTCTATGTGTACCTTTTTAGGGAAATGGGTTCGAGAAAAACCACAAGAGGTAATTCGTGCGAAATTACTGGCTTGTTGGTCGCCAATGTTGGGCGCAATATTTGGAGGTAGATTGGTGACAAATATTGGTGACTTAATACATTTACGAGTAAAACCCGAACATATAAAGCAATTGCATTAGTTTAATACTGATATTGACGCGCTGCGTATGAATACACCTACGTAATTTTAGTTAGCGAGGAGTAGTCGCATAACATGTGATATTGGGTTAATATGAAAAGGGCTCTCTCGCCGCGAGTTGATCATTTATCATAGTTTTCGGTGTTTGTACTTGAACTGTCACTACACGAGTAATAGCCGCGTTCAAAAGCTGTCACTGTCAATATTCCACAACAATGGTGACACTGGCAGCTCTCGAACGCGGATTAGATCTAATGATCGTGTTCAGTTTCATTGCGGAAATTCGCCCTTAATTTGTTAGTAAAATACGTGTGATGTATTACTATACCCTAGCTGTCCGTTGGGTTAACTGTTTTTGCCAGTTGGAACTAGTGATTGCAGCAACACACAATACATTGATTGATACACGTTCGGTATTATAATGTATGTAAGAAGCCATATAATAAGATAAGCCAGTTTATATACCTATTTATTTTCTTAAGCATTTTAAAGTTAACTTTTACGTTATCTGGAATAGTTACTTTCTAAGACAGCTGTCAAAAAACGGTTAACCTAATTAATGGACAGGGTATATTTATACAAATCGTAGCATACCTATTTCTGTATGAAAAATCTCACATTTTAACTCAAAATCGAAACTTGTACAGATTTAATTACAATCTTGTCACCTTAATTTATATTCGTACCTTAGCCTCGGCAAGTCAACTATTAGTTTAGATCCAGGGAAGTTTGTGGACTTAACCGTTGGCAAACATAAGGTCGAGTTGTCACGGGTCGTAGGGTTTGATTGAACACGTCTACTAGGTGACATCTCAACTATATCGGTGGGACATGTTCCACCTGGACCGTATTTATGTGGACGGATGGACTTAGAGATACGTGTTTTCATTTGAAATGTAAGGGTTCGTCGTAAAATTCAACATTTTCAGTTCTGAAATCAATAAGTACAACCAAGGCTAGTTGGGTACGATTGCTGAAATCCAGTTTACAGCCTGAAATTCCAGTGAAGACGGTAATTTGTCTTGTGCATTGGGTGGATCGTATCGTTATCTTAAAACCTTTGTGAAGATTCGCACTTAAACCTATACAATACACGAAGGTACCTATGTAAGTTTTGGGTAACGTTACATTTTATAAATGATTCTTACCTTATATTTCCTGTATTTGTGATGTTGATGTTACCTGTAACAGAAAGAAAATGGTCATGTATTAAATTGTCACAATAAACATTCTTCTTGTACAAGTTGATCTGGAATGTATATCAAGCTTGTTAAAGCTAAATAATGTAATTAACAGTTTTCGCGACATTTCTTAATACAACCACAACACTAGTAATACAACACTAGTCGACAGACTTTTACATAATCAGCCTATGTTGTTCCCACTGCTGGGACACAGGCCTCCTCTCTTCGAGAAGGAATGGGCTATAATCTACCACCAGGGCCCAGTGTGGGTTGGTAGATGTCACATGTCTTCGAATTTTTGGTCCTAGGTCATACTGGTTTCCTCACGATGTTTTCCTTCACCGTTTTAAGAGCAGTGGTGATGAAATAATGAACACAAAGTAAAGCGTCTGTCTGGGTTCGAACGACCTACAGCTCGTTAGTCGCGGCCGTTACCACTGGGCCACCAACATACAATAAAAATAGTTCATTTTTTATGTTCAAATAATTCGACGCTCCACAATAATAACAGCGTTGAAATATATTAAATTGACACTTTGGCCCTCGTGACCTATTGATAAAACCATTGAACTATTAAATGAGGTTTATTGGCAAGTAATTCGCGCAGTGGAAGCGCGTTATTATTAATAAATCATAATGGATGGAGTTATTTGAGGTAGTTCTGATTTATTTATTTATTTAAACTTTCGCACAAAAAGGTACAAAGGCGGACTTAATGCCTTAGGCATTCACTACCAGTCAACCAAGGGTGGTGAAGAGATTAGATGGCAGGTGCTTTAGAAGAGAGGTGTTAAGATGACTCTACGCTATTTTTTATCATTTTGTTTTAAAAACGCAAAGACGTTGATTGGTTGATATGTCATTTATTTGTTTTACTTCCTTATCTTAAACATTTATAAATGTTATTAAAAAAAAAAACTTTTTTGGCATAAAAAATGTGCACAAACTAAGTGAAGCTTGCGCCTGACTCCTGCGCTAGGTAAAAACACCTGTGCTTACAGGAGACAGTGTCTACTCCCAATCAATAATACCTAATATTTAGACTAGAATACACAATTGAAATTCAGTTGACACATAAATACCGGATAGTCGATTATCGTATAGCATATAAGGCATAATTATTAAGGGCCAAAAAAAAAATACCGATAAAGATATCCTTATATACTTTTAATATCAACTCTAATTGACCGATAAAGTTGACCTTTTCGTTACTTCAATCTTCACATATTAAATTAACGTATGGACACAAAATAATTTCTATGAAATAGCTTTTCGATGACCATCATTTTCCAAATGGAGCCCTGTTAAGGAACTACGAAAGCGCAGTTTCAATAGAAAAACTCAAAGAAAAACTTCGAAACCACGTAGATACACCTCATTTAAGTTAGATAAGAAAAATATTACTTACCTACTTACTTTTCAATTTCATTATTACTTACGTCATGTTTTCAATTGGTATTTTCTTGCTAGCATAGGGAGGGAAAAGTTTTTTCCTCTACCGATCATTTTTTCTCCTGACAGTTCATTTTGTTTATATGTATGAATGTATGTATCTATCTATGTGTTAGTATTTATTCTTGTATTTTATAGTATTTCCTAGTTATTTATCCCGCATATTGCACCTGTCATGTTTTCTCTGCCTCACCCTAAGGTTGACTGGTAGAAAATGCCTCAGGCATTAAGTTTGCGTTTGTATAGTATTTTTTATACTTGTGCATAAAGTTTTAATCCTACTAATATTATAAACGTGAAAGTTTGTATGGATGGATGGATTTTTGTACGCACATTTTCATTTGGTAAAATTTTTACTCGGCTGAATATTACCAAGGATCATTTGGTCTTTCATCAAATGATTTATTACAGCAAACAATGCAGCGAGAGCCAGAAACATATTTTATAATGTAAAACCAGATCAACAAAACACATTGTAATTTAATTTGTTTATTTTGTGCAACCAACATAAGATGCAAAATGGTCCATGGTCCAACCAGCGTTTGGAGAGTTCATGGTTCATGGAGCCATGAACTATCCAAACGCCTGGTTGACACTTCCCGTGACTCAAGGGCTGAGTTTTACCTTGACCAGAGGCTAAGCATTGAAATTTAAAAAGAACCGGAGTTACCGACATAGCTTGCGGAGTAAGAAAACTGAACTGGCAGTGGGCTGGCCATGCCTGTCGAAGGACCGATGGCCCGTGGAGCAGATAAGTCTTGGAGTGGAGACCGCGTATCGGCAAGCGTAGTGTGGGACGCCCCTCAGCTAGATGGACGGACGACCTAAAGAAGGTGGCAGGGACAGACTGGATGCTGAAGGCGGAGGACAGGGTGTTGTGGCACAGCTTGGGAGAGGCCTATGTTCAGCAGTGGATTAAAATAGGCTGAGTTGATTGATTCATAAACTAAGCATTGCCATATAATGTGGCAATCAATGCTGGCAGTCTCCTGGGCATGTGTTCCAGTCGACAGCGAGGCGGATGAATTTTCGACAAGTTATGATATTATAATTGTGTTTAGCAATGTTAATTAATTATTGTCCGGTTTAGTTTCTAACGTAAAATTCACTCATCCTGATCACCACAAGTAACCAAAGCCACCACCCACAAGTGAACCACAAGTGTTTTTACATAATTAAGGTATTTAGCCCGTTTAATTAATAAAGTTAATTATGTTTAACCTTAATTTCAGGATAATCCTATCTAATTGAAAATTAACTAAAGGTACCAGGTAATATTAAATGAAGTCCATCACTCGGTAGGCAACCAGCCTCGCTACTAAGCTTCGTTTTCTTATGAAAGCGGTGAACGGTCACACAACAACAGCGGTCTAATTTTGACAGCTTAATGTCAAATACTGATGAAAATGACCGATTTTCCTGACGGCCATTATGATATGAAGGTCACCACTCTTCCCCTAAACCGTGGCTTAACCTTGTGTTATACTTTTGGCGTCAAGACTTTTTCCTAGCGGTATGCAGGCCGACGTGACCCATCCAAACTCATTTGACTGGTGTTTTGTTTCCCTTCATTTGTTTCCCTGAGTAGGCAGCCTTCTTGCCTACGTTTACGATCCCCGTTTTGGAGTGCAGCGTTGTGTTCCGTATTCTGTTCTTATCATCAGCATCATCACCAGAATCCTGTGCTCCATAGGTCTTTGGCAACCTCCATGGCGGAACTTTTGCGCGTTAATGACATAAATATTTTCTTCAAACATAGACCTATATATCTCATAATTAATAGTCACTTAAGCATCCCGGAATAGCACTCAAAACGATCCTGAACTCCTATCAACTTTGTACTCCAGCGTAATTCCGACCAGGTGATTAAGTAATATATTAGAATATTAAATTAATCAAGAGAAATATTCTGGCAAGTATTCATCAAAACACGTTCCTAAAGTAATTAATCAAAAGTAATTTATTGACTCCTACCTGGAAATTAAATAATTATATTTTAGCTAGGTAAGTAGGTACCTGCTTGATCTAAAACTGGAGAGATGCATTCTAGGAACTATTCTGCATATTGATGCATGTTAATAACTGTTGCAGTTTTTAAAAGAAGAGTACAAGAACACTATCTGTCCACTTCATCATAGCTGTGCATGTATTTATTATTTTGAGTATGATATAATTATTATCATTCTAATGATATTTATTTTAGAAGTATGTATGTATGTTAGTATATTCTCGTAATTTTTCTTTAGTCTTTTAAGTGAATTGTTTTTGATTGTATGTATTATTTTTTTATCTCCTTTACTATTTCACACGCTGTCTACATCTCTGTATCTATTGTCCTGTCTCGGGTGTGCTGGAAGAGATTTCTTGTGAAATAAGCATCCTCTGTACCTATTTTTTTCTGTTATCTTTCTTGTCTGTTTATAGATGTGTGTACATAAATGGTAAATAAAATAAATAAATAAACTATTTTTCTCAACTATTGGGGTCAGCTTCCAGTCTAACCAGATGTAGCTATATACCAGTACTTTACATGGAGAGACTGCCTAGCTGACATCCACAACCCAGCTACTGGGTAAAACGATACCTCTAGGTAAGACTGGTTGTCAGATTTTCGGGCTTCTGACTACCCGTAACGACTGTCAAAAATCCACAAATGACAGCCGGGATCAACGGCTTAGCGTGCTTTCTGAGGCACGGAGAGGCCTTGGTATGTAACGATGGTCACCCATCCACGGACCAACCACGGCAAGCGTAACTTAACCTGATAACCGCGAGCCCCTCATTTAGATTATAATAGTATAAATTATTAATATTGTTTTTGTTATAATGATGTAGATGAAATAATGAATAAAAACTTATAGGATATTGATCGATTATGATAAATTGTTTTGTAGTGGAGTGTAGGTACCATTAAATGCATTATCATCGTGGTAGCAATTAATATTGCAGTAATGGAAACCGGTTGCTACGTCGCTTGTAACCTTTTTACTGACATTGTTTGGATGATTTATGTCTTGCTTTTTTAATCAGCGATAATAATGATAATATTTTATTGGGTTGTGCCCACCTGTATGACTTAAACCTTTTGCCTACTGTAAATTACCTATTTATTTACTTATTTGTATTCGGTGAAATATAGGTTTGATACCAAAACATAGATGACATCATGTTAGATTTCTTGTGCCTACTGGCTAAGACTCCTCTTACAGAGAAGGCATGAGCATCGATCCCCACGCTTGCTCAAAGTGGGTTGGCAAAAAGAGTGATTGCTCTTTTAACCGGACAAGAACACACTTGTAACATCTCACACAATATTGCTAAACAAACAAAACATCAACAGATCGATAATTGAATCATAATTTAAAGCTATTTCCGATAAGATGAGCGTTAATATTGGACGCTTACGTCATTGATGAGTCCTTCAATGTTCTTGTCGAAATGTCTACTGAAACAATGTTGCCATCAATCAACTGCTGGTTTATCAAGTTCTATCGACTTACGATCGGCTGGTTGTCAAAAAAGTTTCGATTTTTTTTTTTAATTATTTTCCAGGCAGTTATTTGGTAAATTATTTTACAGGCAATGGGTGACGCAATCCTACTTCCTACTATATTAACATTATAAACGTGAAAGTTTGTATGGATGGATGGATGTTTCTTACTCTTTCACGCAAAACCTACTGAACCGATTTAGATGAAATTTGGCACACAGTAATGGTTTATAACCTTATTGACATATAGGATACATTTTATCCCGATATTCCTACGAGATCGAAACGTATGGTGGTGAAACCACGGGGCGCAGCTAGTCTGTTATAAATGCAGATGTTCGCGGAAGCCCGTGTTGACGATTTTCATGCCATGATGAGAAAGAGGGCGGCATCAATAATGGGTAGGTTGTGTAGAGGTTCCAACAGCATCCTAAAGACATTGTTTGCCAAGGTGGACAGCTCCTTTATCAGGCTCAGCTTCGTAGTTATTAGTTGTCGTTAGGTTAGTTTGTAAGTGTTACGAACATAGTTTTTAAGTCATTGTTACTAATATATACTACACACATCAAAAGTGTCTTGGGATCAAGTACGTTTTAGAGTATCGCCGCAATTGAGGATTATTATTTTAACTTTTTTGGATCGTTATAGAATCTCTTTAGTTAATTGAACTATTTGAATAAAGAATTTCCTTAAATTTTCATTTTCAACTGTCAATTAGGATTCCTATATTAGTGTATAATAGCGTTTTTACAAAACCATTACAATTTTTGCATCGGAACTGAAAAAAAATGCATTGATATGGATCGACGACATCATTTGACGAGAAGGATGATGAGCGCCGTGCCTCGGAATGTTGCTAGCTAGTTCCAGGCAACGTACTGTGGTTGTCACTCTTGGCACTACACAGAGCGTCATAAGCCGCCTCTGGACACGCTATCGCATTACGGGTAGCGTGGCCGAGCGACATGAAGGACGATCTCGCATCACAGGTACATCCAAAATACTGCTCGACGGAATCGTACCATGATCGCCATGATGTTGGCTACGAGGCTCCACAGCTCTTCAGGCGTGCTGATAAGCGAACAAACCATACGAAATCGTTTACGTGAAGTGGGTTTGCGTTCCCGAAGGCCGCTGAGAGTTCCACCTATAGCACCCCGCAATAGTAGGGCCCGTTTACAATGGGCGCACAGAAATTGGAAGGAAGAAGACTGGCGTTGTGTTTGCTTTTCCGATGAATCTCGTTTCGGTATGAGGCCGGATACAAGACGTACTCGAGTTTGGAGGACCTCTGGACGTCAAGAACGTTTGAAATTTTGTCAGGAAGTTCATTCATATGGAGGGGGAATAATAATGGTTTAGGCCGGTATTTGGATCGGTGGAAGAATCAATTTCATTTGCATCAGGGGCAACCTCAATGCTCAGATTTATACGGAGAGGATTGTTTCAGACGTAATCATCCCTTTGTGAAGCCGGTTGAGTGATTCGTTTCGACTAATGCACAATAATGCACGTCTACACACGGCTAGAGTCGTGACACATACTCTTTCCGATGCTCTCATCAACGTTCTGCCGTGGCCTGATCAATCACTAGACCTCAACCTAATTGAGCACGCATGGAATATGGTCCAAAGAAGAGCTTTGCCGAGTATGGATGCCGTGTATACCCCACAACAACTTTTTGACTTGTTAGAAAGAACGTGGTCAGCCATTCCTCAAAGTGATTTTGATGAACTGCTTTCAAGCATGCCAAATCGCTGTAATTGTGTGATCCGTGTCAATTGGTGGAAACACAGATTATATATTTTTTTTATCTTTACAATAAAAATTTAAAAAATCCTCATTTTCGCCTTTTTTGCCATTTAGTTGACGACATTAAGTTAGGTTAATTTCTCACAATTTGCAAAAATTGCAATTTTTCTTAATTGTTAACTTAAACATAGGAATTAAAGTAAGAAACCAGTCTGGAAGACTAGCTTTGTTAAATATTAATCGGATAATGTTTTATAGTTAAAAATGTACTTGATCCCTAGACACTTTTATTTTTTTTATTGACAATGGGCTCACTCTTGACCTCAATCCAGCCCAGAGGCAGGGATGAGATCTACGGTGGAACGAGCTTGCCCAGAAGAAGCCTATTCACTCTCGCCCTGAAGAGATTAGGGTTGTATGAACTCGGGAATGCAGACGCAGGCAGACAATTCCACTCCTACAAATACAAATAAAAATACACACGATCCATATACACACTTTTGATGTGTGTATATGGATCGTGTGTATTTTTATGTTTGATCCGCAATAAACGTTATATTATTATTATTATAAATTCCACCCTTGAAAGTTGATAACATTCTTCAACATTTTCCTTCAGGTAGACTACAATGTTTTATATAAACGTCCTACTTCTTTATAAAATATTTTATTTATTCTGTACGTTACACAATAAACAATTACCTACGCGTGTGTACGAATGTCAAATTATTCTCTAAAGGCAGAACATTTTTTGCTAGATTTTCTTCATGAAAAAACCAACCACACAATGGACTAAAAAAACTGCCTGCCAGTAAATCAATATTTTTTCTTACCACGACATTTTCCTACCGAATTGCTTAGAATCCCTGAATTAAGTTACGATAAATCTCTCCCTTCAATTGACTTTATCGAATCGTAAGAAATGTACTCAGTATTCTCTGTTTTCTTTCCATTTCGAACCTTAATTGATTCAAACCTGTATTTCAGTAATATAGAACATTCTACAAAGAATTTCTCCATTTAATTAAATCTAATTAAGCTCTCATAATTAATTTATGGTTGCTTGATTAAAATGAGGATCAAAAGAGTCTTCAAAAGTTATTTTATTACGTACGATGAGAAAAATATAAGAGATGTGGGTAGGTGGCGTAGGTGCTTAATGTACGATGTATAATTATTATCAAGATGATTTCATATTAATAAAGCAATATTCAAGTTAGAAATTATACTTCCCACTTTGTAAAGGAGGGGCTTGTGGCTACGTAATAACAACCGCACGGGTCGATCAATCAGAAAAAGCTACGCTTGCCGCGGTTGGTCCGTGGATGGGTGACCATCTTTACATATCAAGCCCATTCCGTGCCTCGGGAAGCATGTTAAGCCGTTTGTCTCGACTGGCATTCATGGATATTTGGCAGTCATTACGGTCGTCAGAAACCCGAAAGTCTGACCACCAGTCCTACCAAGGGGTAGGTATCTTATTACCCAGTAACTGGGTTGTGGAGGTCAGATAGGCAGTCGCTTCATGTAAAATACTGGTATTCAGCTGCATTCAGTTAGACTGGAAGCCAACCTAAACATATTTGGGAAAAGGCTAGGTAGATGATGGCTTCCCTATTTATTAAGGTACCCCTATTTATTAAGGTACCTACCAGCTGTGGCCCGCGGTTTCACTCGCATCCTAAGGAAAGTCTCAAGTACGAAGATAAAAATTATCCTATATTTCAATCCAAGTAGTAGTCTACCTGTGTGCCAGTTTTTATCCAAATCTGTTCTGCCTTTAAAGCGTGATTGACTAACAAACATACTATCTCACAAACAAGCTTACACATTTATGATAATAAATGTGTAAGCTTATTATGATAGTAGGTTCTATATTAATCAATCTTTGAATTTAAGATATTTAAGAAATCATAGCAATATGTGCGTAGGACACAGTAGGATCAAAGATCAATTTATTTTATCTTTTAACTCAATAAGATCTCCAATATAATTAAGAAATCTTAGCTGTACTTTCTAATATATAAAATTCTCGTGTAGCCAATGTTTGTTAACAAACTCCTCCGAAACGGCTGGATCGATTTGTATGAAATTTTGTGTGCATATCGGGTAGGTCTGAGAATCGGCCAACATCTATTCTTCATATATATATATATATATATTTCCTTGAAATAATGTATATGACAAAACAACGTTTGCCGGGTCAGCTAGTAATCTATAAAAATCGGATGTCTAGAACATTTCTATTACCTTTTTGATATCCTGAGGAGGTAGAGCGCAGGATTACAACCTTGAGAAACAATTGAACGGAGGAAATGAAAGAGACCTACTTTCAGATCTCAGTTCTTTACAAGACTGGGTCTAAAAAAGAAACAATTTTAATCTATACTAATCTAATAATGGAGAGTTTGTTTCTTGGTTTAAACGCGCTAATCTCTGGAACTATCAGTCGGATGTGAAGAATTCTTTTTGGATTTGATGGCCCAATTCTCGAAGAAGGTTTCATCACGATATGACCTTTAGGAGCCAAGCAAAAAAAGAACGCTAAGCGAAGCGATCATATTGCCGTCGCATTGCATAGCGCGGGCGGGTTAGGGGCTAAAATATCCCGCGGACGAAGCCGCGGGCAGAAGATAGTTTTAAAAACACCGGGAAATTATTAATATTGTAGACAGATTTGCAATAAAAAACAGAAGCTCACTGTCCATACTAAGGTTGCCTGGAAGAGATCGCAGTAATGCGATAAGGCCGCCCATTGTATATTTTGTAGTGTCTCATGTGTTTTTTTATGCTATGTATTTTTGTGGTGTACAATAAAGTATATATAAATAAATAAATAAGCTCATGAGAAAATAATAATTTGAATGGTTGTAGGGAATCCAGTAGATTACAATCATTTTCATTCAATCATTTGTACTTGGCTTCGAATACTCAAATGCTACTTAACTTTAAGACATCCTTAAAAGGTATTATGTAGGTACAATATATTTTAGAGTGAAAGAGACAGCATAAGATTAGGAATTCTGTTCCGGATAGTCAAACTACTTTGTACTTTGTATAGATATAAGAAAGATTATTTGTACTAATACTTTTACACGTCAATCATATTTTATTTTTTTGTTGTGTTTTGTTTAGATTGTGATCTTCCTTTACGAGTCGCTTTACTTTTTTAAAATACTTTTTCTTTTCTTTTTTATTTTTAAAACTAGATGAGTTTGCTTTTCCTATCTGACTATTCTGAGAAGAAAGGCCGAAACAAACTCAGAGGGTGAAGTCTCTTGAAAGTCCAAACATAATCTTAGTCAGATCATGAATGAAGACCATAATATATATAGAATCTACGTAGAGAATTAACACCAACACCTTTAAGTACGAAGAGGAGCTTGTGGCTAAGTAATAACAGCCGCACGGGTCGATCGGTCAGGTTAAGCTACGCTTGACGCGGTTGGTCCGTAGATGGGTGACCATCTTGACATTCCAAGACCCTTCCGTGCCTCGGAAAGCATGTTAAACTGTTGGTCCCGGCTGTCATTCGTGGATCTTTGACAGTCGTTACGGGTCGTCAGTAGCCCGAAAGTCCGACGAACAGTCTTACTGTTTAGGTAACCCAGCAACTGGGTACTGGAGGCAGATAGGTCGTTCCATGTAAAATACTGGTATTCAGCTGCATCTGGTTAGACTGGAAGCCACCCCAAGTTGGGAAA
This sequence comes from Apamea crenata, assembly GCA_949629185.1. Taxonomy (NCBI): domain Eukaryota; kingdom Metazoa; phylum Arthropoda; class Insecta; order Lepidoptera; family Noctuidae; genus Apamea; species Apamea crenata. Next base: position 7,271,515 of record OX451375.1, read on the forward strand.
AGGCTAGGCGGATGATGACCTATAAGTAAGATGTACAAAATAACGTGCAACATCTATTAAAGTTAGTAGGTCTCCAAAAAAAACCAAAGGGGTCATTCTCATAATTTTAAGAACGTCCACAGTCAGAAGGCCAATTCTCGTAATTTAAAACGTTAAAAATCTAGTCGCAGTCTCATCTCGGCGACAAACAAATGTCAAAAACTTGTCAAAATGTAGGGAAATTTGAGAATTTATTTGAGAATTTCCCCTCTGATCTCAGTCTCAATCTGTCAAAAATACGTCTAATTTCCTTACATTTTGACAAGTTTTTGACATTTGTTTGTCGCCGAGATGAGACGGCGACTAGATATTGAACGTTTTAAATTACGGGAATACGGGCCCTGATGTGTCATATCCATCCTTTTACATTATACAAAATATCATCTGTTTCAAAAACACAACAATTAGGTTTTCCCAAATATAATAAAAACACAGCCTTCCCAGCTACCTAAAACAAACTTAATTGAAACTTGGCAAACTTCTAATCAGAGTCCGCCAAGTTTTTGCCAAGCCGGCAGACCAATTTTAGGCTACACTTGGACAAAAAGTGACAAAAACAGCTTCGTAATGGCCATGTTGTGATACAAAACCTATTGGCCTGCGGGAAATGAGATACGTTTAGGCCAAGAACTTTTTCTTTTGTTGGCGTGTTGCGGTCTTAAAAATATATGCTTTGAAATTTTCATTTCTACTTAGCCGTGTCGTGCGTATCATTATTATAAGAGCAATGGTGGCCCAAAGATAATGGCTTCGACTTACGAGTTGTAGGTACTAGGTTCGAACCCAGGTAGGCACGTTACTTTGTGCTAATAAGTTCATCACCACTGCTCTCAAAACGGGAAAGTAAAACATCATGAGGAAACCTAGAACCAAAAATTCGAAGACGTGATTGACCATCCCGCAATGGGCCTGCGTATTGGATTACGGCCCACTACCTCTCGAAGGAGGCCTGTGTGCCAGCAGTGGAAACGTGACAAAAAATGAACGAAAACTAAACGTGGCTGATTATGTGTGTATTATAATTATATTTAATTTGGGCCATGAATAGGTGAAAGGAACATTGTCTATTAAAATAAATAAGTTTAGGAAGTGAACGAAACATACTTGTCATCGACTTGGCTTGGTATTCAAATTCTTGATGTATTCCTCTTAGAGCACTGATTTGAACAGCACTTCCGCGAACCGCACTTGAGCACTTCCACTAACCGCACCGAAACAAAATTTCGTAGCGTGCGGTTCAGAGGAATACATAGTTTATCGTTATTGTTTTCAGTTCTCGAACAGCACCTACGTAAAATATTGTTTTAGTGATTCATAAACATGAAGAAATTACGACTTTTCTTATAATATCAGCCAATTATTGTCCTACTGCAGGACAAAGACCTCTTCTCATACAGAGAAGGCAGGAGCATTGGTCACCATGCTTGCTCCAGACGGGTTGGTAATTTCAGAAATATGGTATATTAACTATTAACTAGAAGTCCAGCTGTCATTCGTAGATCTTTGACAGTCGTTACGGGTCGTCAGAAGCCCGAACGTCTCACCACCAGTCTTCCCAAGGGGTATCGTGTTACCCATTAACTGGGTTGTGAAGGTCTAAAAGGTAGTCGCTCCATTTAAAATATTGGTATCCAGCTGCATCCGGTTAGACTGGAAGCCGACCCCAATATATATGTCCAAGTTTCCTCACGATGTTTTCCTTCGCCGATGTCGAAGATAAACTCACTACTTCACTCAAATCACCATAAACATTTACACATTAACATTACTTATACGCGATGTAATATTAATAAATAATAACGTGTGACGACACTGGTTACATCGTGTGGCCAAGCACAATATTTATGTCCTGAAATATAGAGGCGTCCCCTTAATGGGAGGACGCCTGGAATAATCGAAATATTTATTATTCATATTCTATTTTTGGGAATGACGCTTGACGTGTAGTGAGGGAGTTTTACATTACCAAAAAATATGGATTTCATATACAATGTAGGATTCTATAAGGGTAGATAGAAACGGTGGAACAAATTAAAGCATTTTAGTTGCTCTTGGCGTTTTGCGTGGATGTGACGCATATTTCCCCAATTTTTCCCCAATTGTATGACCTACATGTATTTGTTCCGAGTCTGGGTGTTTTTCTATCTATAATATGTATGTATTTACAAAAAAAAATGTATATAAGTAGTTTTTCAGCCATCTTGTTACCATAACACAAGCATTAGGTTGCTTAGCTTGGGACAAATGGTGCTGTGTGAAATGTCCAGGGATTTATTTATTTGTTATTTTTTATGTTTTTTTTTCTTTGCATCATGTTATAAACGTATTTGCTTTCTTTATTTCTAGTTTAAATTATATTGTCCGTGTCAGTGGGAGTCAAGACATTGACCTTAAAAAAATATGATGAAATTCATCACAACCGTTATTTTGACATGAAATACCGTGCTATTTTACACCAAAAACAAACTCAGTGTGATGGATGACACGTTTTTAGTTACGTTGCCAAGCCATAGTTGATTGGCAAAATTCGTCGTATCTTGTTATAGACTAGTAATTAGATGCCTACCTATAGTCAGTAGGTCACTCTAGGTTGTCTAAAAATAACAGCTTAATTTAATAAACTGCAGATTTGTAGATCATGTTCTATTTTGTTAGTACTTGTTGACAGGCCTACACATCTATCATCTATCACCTGTTAAAACTGTAATTTGAACACATTGTAAAAGCCAAATATTATTAAAAGATTAACTGAAGAATTTCTTGCCGGCTCTTCCTCATAGGAAACGACCAATTGGAACCGTGCACCTAGCTTCTGACGTTTCACAAGTGCCCATGTAGGTTTATGTGAAATAAAGTATTTCGATTTTAAATTAAAATGAATTACGTATTATAAAGGTGCGTTTTAATTTAACGCCGACCTCATAAAAGTTCTCAAATGACTTAATTTTTAGCTTAACTTCATAATATTTGTCTACTCAAAAATCATTAACACGAGTTTGTCATACAAAAAGTTCGTATAAGAGGAAATATGTTGTAGGTACTTTACCCAGCTAGCACTTTAAATGTCAATACTTTAGCACTACCTTGCAAGAAAAAGTGTTTAAATAGTGAACATCCGTGTTTAATCAGCTGACATCATGGGATCAAAACTATACACACGGAAACTCACGCTTTCATCCCATGGGGTTAGGCAGAAACTACAGAACGCAGGTGGCGTTCTGTAATTCCTGCCTACGCTCCTTACATACTCCTTTTGCTTCGTTTGCGTTTATACATGTAGTCATACATGCACGCCGTTGGCGAATAACATCACCAAAACGTATCCCAAAAACTATGTAGGTACTCAAAAACCCCCAAAAACTATTTTTGACGTTCAAAAACGGTCGTTCGTCCGTTCGTTCGATTTTGTTCGTTCTCATCTCTTCACCACCCTTGGTTGACTAGTAGAGAATGCCTAAGGCATTAAGTCCGCCTTTGTACCTTTTTGTTCGAAAAGTTTAAATAAATAAATAAAAAGTGCTGACTCTCAGCGTAATTTGAATAAATGACTTTTGATTTTGATTTTTTGATTATGTCCTTTAGAAATCAATAATACGGTGTAATGTAGGAAGTCATTTCCGTGGCTCAACACTAACTCGTCTACCTAACGTTTTTCCTGTCATCCGCTTAGACTTTTCGTCAAAACCATCCTACCCTTCTCCAAAATATCTACTGCGCCTAAACTTGTCCCTATCTTTTTTAATTTTCTCCCTTGCCTTTCCCCCATCATCTGCCTAGCTTTTTCCTTGTTAGATTTGGATTGTTTTTCAGTCTGGCTGGATACGACAGAATATTAATGACGTAGAAATGGTCAGCAACAAAAAACGATGAACAGTTTTTCGGTTTTTAAATCTTAATTAGTGAACAAAATAATTATAAAAATCTGAACTGATATAACATTTTAGCTTAGCCATTACATGAAATGCTAAAAAGCAATGTATCGAATAATATTGTATCAATTTATATGACATGTAAAAGTGACACTGTTAATCGTATATTATTGCTGACTGTATCTATACAAGATTTTGGTTTTTGTTAGAATAGTCACCACTCATAAACTGCAGCGGTCAGTTTATGGGTGGTGACAATTCTTACAAGCGCAACTTAACCACACCAAGGTATCGATTGATTGTCGTAACTACATAATTATCTATCAAGCTTATAACTAAATAACATTATATAACATCACGCCTGTAATCCCCGAAGAATGAGGCAGACGTGTACAGCCACGTTTATGTTGATGGCACTAGCCAGGAGTCTTGATTCGAGCCCTGTGATGGCATCAACGGAGCACAGATTCAGACTCCGGGCTGCTACTTACAAACTCCAGATGGTAAGCCCGACCTGGGAATCAAACCCAGGACCTCATGCTCAGCAGAAACCCTTGAACAAAGCAGATTCTATAATAATTAATGCAAAATTATTCATGAATATCAGTAGTGATATGACCAGAGTTATCGATTCAATATTCAGTAATTACGATAACAAGACAAGTACCTACGAATAGTTTGCCGTCATTGCTTAAATTAGCTTTGTACGTCACGTCAACGTAATATTGGCGCTTAACAAATCGTCACCTTTATGGTAAACTTACGAAACTGAAAAAAACACATTTTACAGGGGAACGTTTTGAAACATTAAATTGCCAATAACTTTTTTCAAGAGACAGATGTAATAAACTCTGCGATACGTTTGATTTTCAAAATTCCTCTGCTTTTATATACCATGAATGTATTAGTTTTATATTACAAAAATAACAAATAAATGCATATTCGTTACTTTTCACCTTCATACATGAGAGTTCATAGGTATTATATTACATCGTAGCAAACTTACGGAAGTGGCAATTTCGTAAGTTACTTATGAAAAGTATCAAATATATACTTTGGTAAACTAACGAAAGTGCCACTTTCGTTAGTTTACTATGAGATATATCACGTCTTTTCAAGGAAAATAAGTTCCTAAATCAAAATGTTTTAGAAATAATTCACGTGAAATCACAAAATTATGTTTGGAGTAGGAACACAAAATAAAATAATAAAATACGTATTCAAATGAATGTATTTATTTAAGAAAAAAATCAACTAATCTGCTTTTACGAGTAAAACAACAAAATAAAAGATAATAAGTAACAACAATTTTCCAAATAAATATTTCCTTACGGTTTTACTCACGTCATTTGTGGAGTTGCGACTTTCACACAAGAGCTCATGACTAAGATCTCCGTACGAGATGGAAACTAGTCGGACAAACCCGAAGTAATGACGCGAATAGAACCGTAAGCAAACGTTTTATGTTGTATGAAAACATTTGCTTACGATAGAAGACACAAAATCAAAACTTACAAACTAATACAGTCTTAAAATAAAAGAGTAAATGGAAGTACTTGAAAATTTTAATTTTCAAGTACCTACAGTTCCTCTTCGTCTTCAGCATCTGGTTCAGGCAAGCGATCTTGAATTGCTTCCGAATCGGGTAGGTTTTCATAAAAAGAATGGTAATATTTTGGTATCTGATTTTCACGACATAGTTTTAATAAATCTCTTTTTTTTGCTTTGGAAATCGGTATTCTTTCAGCATAAATATTACTTGGTACTATTGCTGTACTCTTTCCTCTTTTTGATTTTATTTTAAATTCTTTAAAGGTCTCGTCATTGTAGTCAGTTTTAATAAAGATTGATTTAGGGTTGTCTTTACGGTATTGAATCCACACAGCATCTTGGAAATTTATCTTCACTTTTGGTCTTGTCTCTTCTAGTTCTCCATTGTCTTCTTGTTCTTTTGTTCGTTTCTTTTTCGAACCTTGTTTTTTTCGAAATTTCTTCCGCAAACTGACAATGATTGGGATTGAAATCTAAAAAATCGTCATGAACTAAGACATTCACATTAAATGGACGGGGATTTGTTCTGGCTATTCTCATCACTTGAATCCAACCGTCCGGAGTATAAATTGCTGTATTTTTACATTTCTGTTCTATTTTGGAGTGAATAGAGTCACATTCCATGTGACTATGTCCAGACTCATAGAAAACATGATCAATTATGTTTACTGTGGAATGATTTGTCACCAAGTGCAGCAACATACAGCAAAAACTAAAATTTTTTTGCTGGCCGCCACAATTGTCTGACATCATTCTCACATGTGTTATGCCTTGTTTGTGACTACTAATATATTTGTAAACACAGGTTGCAATTTCAGCACTTCCCCGTTTACCTTCCGTTTCGTCCCATGTAAAACAGTCTACGTCTTGATCGCCAAATTTATAAAAGGTCAAATTGTATACAGCTAATTTTCGAACGTAAAAGAATGGTCCAGATGTAGCTTTAGGAGTTTGGAGGACGGCTTCTAGGTCAAAATTAAATGCCAAAGTCTTCGGATCAATCTTTGCTGCTGCTTTGTCAGCGTCTCGACGCAGGTAAGCATCATCGCGTCGCTTAAGATGGTTCGAATGATGTTCCTCTTCAGGGCTGCTCGGGTCATGTGTTTTTAATTCCTTGTAAGCGACGCACTTTTTGCAGAGATCCTTTTTTGGCACATGGAATCTCAATTTATAGGACCTGAAGACTTTCCGGTAAGACTCTATTCCTGCTGGGATTGCGCCTTCGTCTTCACATTTTTTCTTGTATAATGAATACATTATGGTCACATTCAGTCCAGAATCTAGATACCTGAACTCGGAATTCTTTCTGCAATAATGCGACTCCATCGCAGGAAACGAAAAAATATGTTTTTTAATTCGATCAAGTCTCTCAATAGAAAGTTTATTAGATGGAGGTTTTTTGCCTCTTCTATCAGCTAAAAGAACTCCTTCTTCAGAAATCTTTTTTACAGCACCCCTTACTATTCCTTCCTTGATGTTTAAGGTGTCTAAAAAGAATTCTCTACATACAGTAACCTTTTCATTGTTTATTGTGAAACAATATTGATGCGTACTTACTTTCCGCGATGGACCACTTGTTGTAGATCGTTTTTTACCTTCTTTTGTAACATGTTGAATTATAAATTGACGCTGCGCTTGTAATGATTCCATAGCTCGAAATGAGTCATAAATTTTTTTCCTCGCATCTTCAGGTATATTAGCGTTGCATTTATGTTTGCTTTTTGACAAACACTTAGGTTGCTTCAAAGGCGCAGCCGCAACAATTTTTCCTTTAGTTGTTTTATAAACTTCACCTTTCAAACGTTTGGACCTTTCAATACGTCTTTTCCAGTTATTAGGATCAGAAACATGTTTTTTCTTCGGAGAGCTAGACTTTGGCTTAATTTTTGATAATATGGCACCGGATATAGAAGCACGCCTTCCTAATATTTTTGCAGGTGGTTGCTTCTGTTGCAAGTCATTTTCTGAGCATCGCCTCTCTAGTAGTTTCGAGGAAACTTTAAATTGTTTTATATGTTGTGTAGGATGAGCTTTAATACGCTTATGGTCCTTGTTAGGTCTGCCGGTTTCCAAAGTAGATCGTAAATCTTCGTCTTCCGTAGGTAGAATAAGTTCCGTTGATATTTCATGATTTTCGTTATCATTAAAAGATGAACAAGACGTTGTGGACTCGTCTATATGTATTCCGTTGCTATGTGAGATGTAATTCGGATCCTTAACGCTGTCATCACTATCGCAATAATAATCAAGTCCATCTACATCTTTTGAAACATCATTATTTTCGTAGATTGCTTCATGCTCAGTTAATATATTAAATAGATGTTGTGTTTCTGGTGACATTTCTGGAACAGGTGATGATAATGGCGAAACGTTGTTCATCGTTGTTAACAATCGAGACGGTGAGCATAGTGTACGAGAAAAATCATCTTGTATTTCTTGCAAAATGACAGGATCACAAATATCTAAAACAATGCACATTTATTTACTTTAGTTGCCTATCCATAACTTGAACTACTTTACATTACTTGGCAACATCTATACAAATACAATACATAAACTTGGATTAGCCATTTAAGCGTGAAGAAGTAACAAACGTACGATCACACACAAACTCAGCGACTGGATGGACATGTTGTGTGGATTTAAAAAAAATTACGGTTATAATATTTATACTAGCTGCCGCCCGCGGCTTCGCCCCCGTGTACAAAAAGAAAAAAATGGAGCTTATGTTTTAAGTAAGACCTGTAGCAATACATTGGTGACAAATGCATTTAATTCCATGCAGTAGTTTTTACGTGATGCACGCACAAATATATACAGACTTAAGACATACAGATAAACAGAAAAATAGACAAAAAATCTAGAAACTGTTGTTTTGGTTTCTGTTGCTCATAGAAAGACCCCCCATATAAGTTTTTTTTCAGTATCTATAATGTACAAAAATCGATCTATTCCATTTTTATTATACCTATGTATAGATAGATAGAATCATCTTACCTGATAATTTTTTATCATTACTTTTTTTATTCATATTTAGTGGAGTTAGGGGAGAATATGGTGGTGGAGAAACTGAAGGCTGCGTGTTTGAATACGGCGTGCCTGGATTGGAGTCAGCTGAAAAAAAAACAATGTATACAAACTGACATGCGGTTTCCGCTATTAATTGCAATATTTCGATAATTTTTCATATCACATTATAACCATTAATAAATCGAGCAGGCATGAGTAAGTCGTGTATTCATTGCAATTAATAAAATTGTTTTTAATATTTGTGATAGCCCCGCCAAAAACTAGAATCATGCTCGTTAACAAAGCAATGCACCCACAAAACATTCACACATGCAGAATATTGTATGATTCATATTGCAATATGTAATCCAAACTGATCTCTGACACGAGACGCGTTTCATTCCCTCGCGGAGCATTTTCAATGTTGACTCGTCGACCGCTCGCATGAATAAGATGCATTGGAATAAACCTATCAAATTAAGATAATATAAAAAGTTAACACGCCCTAAGATTTCTAAAAATATTACGCAATTATAACAAAATCATACCTCTTGAGTCTGCAAAATCAACCATTTGTCCTTGATAGATTATTTTTTTTCTGATATCCATTAATCGCCGTTTTTTAGCCAATAACTGTTCTAATGACAAAATCTGTAAAATTAAATAACAATTACTTGTTAAATTTGTCGTCTTTCGATAAAACTAATGACCATAAATAGAAATGTTATTCAATCATTTAATACTCACGTCTTCATTAGCTTCCATTTTTTATTCTGATATTATTGACACACACCACTCTACAAATTACTAAATTATACCACCTGATCACTGTTATAAACGAAATAAGGATAATAGCAAACAAAAGACGACGATAAGTACGTCTTCTACGACGTTTGTTTCAATAATGACCGTTGCCCAATTCTGTTGAATTCAATGACAATAAGAAAATACTGTCTCGCTTGCACCAGTACACAGTACCACAGTTGCGTTCCCGGTTATGCATAACTTCGAACTAATAGCATTAGTTTTTTTTGTGTACCTTTAATAATATGATTTCGTTGTAGTAATACTTGTAACTTTGAATATTAAGAAGTTACTATGGGATATATTATTTTGACCCTCTTTGTTAAACAAGCTACCAATGTAAAATTACGAAAATGCCCGATTCGTAAGTTTGCTATGGGATATTAGACCCTCTTTGTAAAAAGCTCCCAATGCGAATTTACGAAAATGCCCGATTCAGAAGTTTGCTATGGGATATTTAAGCCTCTTTGTCAAACAAGCTACCAACGTAAATTAACGAAAATGCCCGATTCGTAAGTTTGATATGGGTTACTTGAGTCCCTTGAAGAATGTATTCTACCAATGTGAACTTACGAATCTTCCATATTCGTATGTTTGCTGTGAGTTGCTAAATTGATTTACTAAAGTGTGCTACGATGTAAATTCACGAATATGGCAGATTCGTAGGTTGACCGTGGTGCATTTTTCTTGGACTTCATATATTCGACTACGCCAAAACAACTGATATCAATTTCGTGAGTTTAATTTGGGCGTATCAACAAAAAATGGAGATTCGTACTATTGGATTTCTATAACCGTTAGAGACAGAAATTTGAAAATTTTACACCTTATGTAGTACAACATAAGGTGTAGTTTTATAAAGAAATGTCAAATTTACAAAAACTGCAGATTCGTTCGTTTGCCGTGGAGGTGACGAAATATACGAATGAATGAGTATTTGATCACGTTGTAGTAATATGCGACTTGTGAGTTTGTGAGTAACATATAGTACCTGCAGTCAGTCTTAAAAAGACAAATACAGTTGCATTGCTTTGCTTGTATTGCTGGAGAGGTTTTCGCGCCACTTCTTCGTCCCAGCGAAATCACTAGGAAGTGGTGAAGGGCGGGCGTTTTGGGGGACTGTATTTTGTAATTTTGATGTTCGAAAAGTGCTGATTCTCATACTAGTTTGAACAAATGACTTTTGATTTGGATTTGCTTATTTTATTGTTTATTGCAGAATAAACAATTTCACTTAATTTCGATATAGGAATTTTCGTAATTTTTAGATTTTTACCTGTTTAACATACCTATATAAACCCCACAGCCACATCACACGCTTCAAGAAATTTAAATTCAAACCAGTCCTTTGGTACGAAATCTTCCTTTGACGTATTGAAGAAAGTTTTGTACACAGAAATCCTCCTTTTTCAACACACATTCCTAGTACCTCTGCAGTCACTTTTGTCACGTACGGATCGTCGTATATTGCAGGGTGCGAACGAAGCCACCTGAGCTATTGTCTTCTTCCTATACTGCTCCACTGCAGTCTATTGTACTGAAATCTTTTCTCGAATAGGACCACTCTTTGTAGACATCATTAACACGCTCAGCGCCATGTGTATCTTTTGCGATACACACTGTCTAAACACTTGTGTAGCCTTTTTGATACACAAGCACCATTCCAGTCTAAGCGCCGTGTATCGCTAACGCGCACACTTTCCATACATTTTGTATACAAAAAATGTTGCCCTGGCCTAGGGAATTTTCCTGGTGTGTTTGGGTTTTGACATATGGGGCTTGGCGCTGAGCGTGTTAAACGACCTTTGTAAGGACCAGTTCCTGAAGGTACAAAATATGGCTAATTGTAGCTATAAATTTGCTAGGTATATTTAATAATAAACATAAACGTCACACCTGGTTTCCTCGGAGGGTTATCCAGAGCAGTAATATGACACCCACATTTCAACAGTTATTTTTTAAGTCCCATATAATAAGGGGCAGCCCTTAATTAATTTCATTGACATTACTATAGACTTCCTAACTTCCTACTAATAATAGGCATTATAAACGTGAAAGTTTGTATCGATGGATGGATGGATGGATGTTTGTTACTCTTCCACGCAAAAACTACTGAACGGATTTGGATGAAATTTGGTACACAGATAGTTTATAATCAGGATTCACATATAGAATAGTTTTTATCCCGATATTCCCACTGCACTGGATCGAAACCTATCTGCGTGAAACCGTGGGGCGCAGTTAGTAATTAATAAAATGCAGAAGCCAATCACAACTTCAAAATGTTAGCTACTCTATCTTCATTATAAATGTAAAAAATCTTGTAGATATCTGTTACTCGATCACACTTTACCTGGTTAATGAATTAGTACAGTCACGAGCACCAATATGTCAACACTAGCCAACTTTCAATTGCGATTTTTTCGAGAAATAACGAATGCAACGTAGAGATATGACACATTACATAAACCCATGGGTTCGAAAATGCTATGTTAGTAAAAACATAAAATTTCATTAAAAAATAAAGGAGTAAATCGCTTTTGAATAAAGCCGAGTGTATACATACTTTTGCTCGTGACTGTACACATTTTCTCGGGTAGCTGAAGAGGTTCCAGCTATATTCAGCCGCTGTCAGTTCGATTGGAAGACGGCCCCAACATACATACTTAGCTGGAAAAAGGCTAGATAGATCAGATGATGATGACATGAAAAAGTTCCCATTAGGTGTGAGTAATACCTACCTATTGGTTTATTTTTTAGCTTTGAACTATGACCTTGAGGTCTTGGGTTCGATCCCTGAGTCGGGCAAAGTGTTATTGGGTTTTTCTATCTGGAATTTCTCAGTACCAGCCTGAAGGAAAATTCTCGTAATTTAAAACGTTCAAAATCTAATCGAAAAAAACTTGTCAAAATGTAGGGTAATTAGAACTATGTTTTGACAGATTGAGACTGAGATCAGTTTGTGAACGGTCGTAAAATTACGAGAATTGCCCCTCTGGAGTTTCGATCTATGCCCCCGTTTGATTTCAATAGGCTTACCCCCTATTACAACATCATCATCATCTTCCTGCCCTTATCCCATGTTACTTATGGTCAGCGCAACACGTTTTCTTCTTCCATTCTCCCCTGTCAGCCGTCACGCTCTCATTCACTCCCTTCTTTTTCATATCATTCCTCACACAATCCACCCATCTCCATCATCCAAACTGGCGAAATGTGGCTGTACTACTGGTACACCTCTGCCTAACCCTTCGATATTATACAGGCGTGATGTTATGTTATGAATACTAAATAGACACAGGTGTGTCTAGGATAATGAGGTCATTACACCACTGACTGAAACAACAAACGGTAGATATAGCGGTATCTATCTAGTTATTAGCATAATCAAATTCGGGTATACTGACGAACACAGCACTACGATTTTAGTACCAATCCCAAACGAATAATAAAAGTAATAACAATATGTTTAATACCACATTTGATAGTTTACTAGTGTCACTCAAATTACACACATTAAAAGTGATGTGTTTATCGCTGAAATTCATAACTATACTAAATGCGAGTGGTTAAATTGTAACAAGCTTTAAGGCACGGTTAGTACCGATTTTTTGATCCGTAGTAATGATAATGATATAATATCATTGTTAATGGTCAAATAATTAACTATTACTTAAAAAAATAACCATTAGATAATTGATCAAAAAACCCGTTTTGCAAAAATTTAACCATTACTTACTATTTTTAACAATTGGTTGAGTTTAACTACGGATAAAAAAATCGGCCCATATGAAGAATGAAATACAAACATAAAGGGCAAGAAAGACAGGATGTTTATCAATAGGAGTAAGTTAAATTATTTTAATGGGGAATAATAACACAACTACATAATTATATATTTTTGCTCGAACTTGGCTGTTCCACTTCCGTCCATGTTTTTTCTAATTTAGAAGCAAATTGTTGGGTAATTGACAATTGCGCAACGCGGCAACAAATAAGGTTCAAAACTGCGATGCGTTTGATGTTAGTTGAATTGAATGACCACCAAAATAAAAGTAACTAACTTTGCAGTTTTAAATTTAATTTTTTTGTTTTCAACAGAATTATTACGATGTTTTTTGTATTTTATTTAAATATATTCTAATACATTATATTTACATAATTTAAAAAGCTAACAGTCTTAAAATAATAATAATAATATGAACAAGTATTTATATACTTGTACATATTATTATTTTAAGACTTTAAAGGAGGGGAAATAATCAAAGGACATCTAAAAATTCGTCCGCATCGCTGTCAATAGGAAACGTGCCCAAAAGGCTGGCAGCATGGCCACGTTGTATGGCAATGCTGATTCTTTGGCATTGTTTTAAGATTGTTTTCTCTTTGTTTATGTCTTTTCTTTGAATATTTGACAATACACTAAAAAAAATCTGGCTTGTAATACATAAATGTTCCAATACGCCTAACTGTGTGACAAAAACTAAGCGTTTTACGGTATCCTACGTTTGGTCACCTTAAAGCTGTCTAATGTAACGTGGGCTAAAATATATTCATGAAAGTGCAAGCCTCTGAAGATCAGAAGCCATTTATTTTCGATAAAATAAAAGCAATGGAGTATATTAACATCGTTGTGGATCTTCTGGAGCGTAAAGTAGTAACATTAATAAAACTGACTAGATAAATGGAAAGAGCATTCAGAAAAGGTTTTATTGCGCCGCCTATTTCATTAGGGTCTGTTGAATTTTGACTCTGATCACACAAAGGGTTATTTGATCAAATAGAAAATGTATTGTGTTTTATAAAAGTAAGTAGTAAAAAAAGTAAGATTGTTATGAGACTGACAGACTGAGACTGCAGTGACCTGCTCTATTGGCTTAAAATAAAAAAAATAAAATAATAAATGGGAGCCCAAAATAATACCATGCAAGATGACTGACTCTGTCAGTTTAAAATTACTGAAATGCAGTCTGCCTGACCTCACCAATGGCTCATAGTAAAAATAATTGAAATGGCAATCCAAAATAGTTCTATGAAGTTAATTCGACCTAAAGCCTTGTACTCTTTCGTACGTACAAAAGTGATTCTATCGTTTGGTAGCCAACATTATTTTAAAAACACTCATTTTCAGATAGCCCCCAAAATCCACACTTCCTACAATTAAATTGAATAACCAAACATACGAAGAGCGTACTTCACCAATCGCCACCAACCTCAACCCATTAACTTCAACTAAATGTCGTGTAGTCGTTATAGCTACTAGTAATATTTAGGTCAGATCCATCAGCTCGAACCAGCTACCGTGTCACAAGATTTTGATTGATAACGTACCATGATTCAGCCGGATTTTTTTTACGTAATTATGAATAAAGGTGCAACGTCGCTGTGTTGGGAAGGTCGGGAGGTTAGCCTGAATATGATGGTTTGAAAATAAGGATGAATGGAGCGATTTTGACCAATTATGTGGAGGGTTGGTTTTCATGATTAATCTGATGAGTGTGCTTATTTTAAAAGTTTTTGTCTAACACTACAAAGTGAAAAATAACTTTAATTTCTAAAGTCTTTGGTTTTTTAATTTCGTTTTTAGCCGCCAACTTGCAAAATTAAAGTTATTTTTCACTTTGTAGTGGTTTTTTTTGGAAGACGGTTGCTTTTTTTGAAATAAAGTTTTTATTTTTCACTTTTTAGTTGTAGTATCTATCTACTCCACAGAAATTCGTATACCTTCACTTGCTAGTAAATAACAGTGACTGAAAGTTATTATAACGTCATTAACATACACTAAGTGGAAAAATACGTATTATTGAAGCTAACTCTGAAACCAATCATCAAAACTTGACTAATTTTATATAGGACTACCCTATAAGTATACCCTTTCAAACAAAATAATGTTTCAAATCGGTTTATAGGGCCGAGGTAAGAAACATTAAAAAAAAAAAAAACCAAATTGAGGACCTCCTCCTTTTTTGTAGTCGGTTAAAATAAACAATAATGAAATCTATGTCATAAACTGTTTGTAGAGTTTTATTAACAAATATTTACAGTGCAGACGCCAGCACGTCAAGCTACCCAAAGCTTCCCAATCAACTTTGAACCTTATGCTTTAGCGTCAAAGTTGCAAATCGACTAAAGAAATTTGAAAGATTGTAGTAGCTTGATGCGCTGGCGTCTGTACAAAGAAAAATGGTACATCTCTTCTTTAATCTTTATATTACCTATTCGATTTCGTACCCTTTCTCATCCCTTTAACATTAAGAATTAGGTATTGTATATTTAATTTATTTCTTAGTTTGATTGTTGGTTTTTGCACCGGTTGACGTCATCACGTCAACGCCGGCTGTCGCTGAAAACCAGCGCTGGGGCTCTGTCTCGCAAAGGGTCTTAAGCATTGTGCTGAGCGATGGCCGTTTTCGTGGATGTGACGCATATTTCCCTGAACTTGTTATTTTTTTTGTGTTTGTGTTCTTTCTCCGCGTCATGTTTGCCGCAAGTATACAATATTGTCATATTTCTTTACTGTTCCAATTTCATCGCAAAAAAATAGTTTTAAGATTACAATATAACAGACCGTCAAAATACAACAATAATATTTCGCATACATAATAATTATCATCACATCATTACATCCAATTTGGGACAATTGTTATTTTTGCACGACGGCGGCGGAACAGTCGCACGTGATGAATAAAAATGATAGTTTAATGGCTATCAACCTTAGACCAGCCTCTGTTGTTATGATCTATGATGACAGAGGTGATCCTGTAGTCACGTGATTTTGTAAATAACATCGCAATAAGAACTGCCAGTCTTCAATACTCAATATAATATGTATTGCTTCCAAATGTGAAAATAGGTATGATCATTTTGGACCCTGTTGGGCACAGCAAAAGTAGGAGAGAGGAAGAAAGCTTTTATTTGACTACATAGTTATTATAACAAAATATTGTAATTATTTTATTTAAAAAAATCAAGCCAAGCCAAGGCCTTGCCAAGGAGTATCGGGGTTCTAAGTAACTGCCCAGTTGAATAAAATATAGTCTTTATTTTATTTATTTGGGAAAATTAACGGTTACACATTACAGTATTACAAAAATTTTTAACAACAGAGTGGGTAAAACCCACGACATTTTCCACATATTATTAAAGTCGCTTCGTGTAAAATACAGCAGTGCGATTCTGTAACCATTTCGCCGTGAAAACTTAGGTGAAGTGAGCGTGGAGTGAGCTGTCATTCCAAATAATGCTAGGGATTGACACTACTGACAACCGACATCAAGCTCACTTCACTTGAGTTTTCACGGTGAGATTTTTACAGAATCGACCGGCTGGTATCCAGCTGCATCCGGTTAGAATGTAAGGTGAAACCAATATAGTTAGGCAAAAGATAGGCCTATTGATTGATTGAATAAGAACTGCTATGGTATCAAAGCTAAAATTCCATGTAGGTAATATTTAACGTTTTTTTTTATTTATCCATATTTTTCTGTTTTATCCGACAAGTTGCATAAAAAAATAGTTAAAATCGAATTGAATATTCAGAAAAAGCTCACTTGCCAGGGCAGACTAAACATAGGTAGGAAGGCTATGAAAGGAAGTCACTTCAAGTAATAATTTTGTAATGTTTCTAGCCATTAGCTTGCCATAACGAGGCTTTCACTCTTAGCGATAAGACCGCTCATTATGTCACCCTATGTAAAATTTCTACATTTATATCTGTAATTTATATGGTGTACTTAATAAAGAGAATTCTATTCTATTCTTTCATTGGACAATGGACATTATAAGCTATCAAAAGAAAAGAAATAAAATAAGTTTATTTGCGGTAAACATGACGTAGAGAAAGAACACAAACAATAACAAGTGGGGGAAAATGTGCGTATATCCAATTAGATTAATCACAAACACCACACTCACTGCCTGCTACAGCGGAAATCATACCCAGAGTAAATCAAATCAAATCTCTTTATTGCATTCATGTGTACATTTAGTTGTTACAACATAAGAAAGTTCCAACATGAAAAAGAGGGAGATAATAAAAAGAGTATTAGTATGTGTGCTTTAGTATAGTATCATAGTAGTGAGTGCTGTTATGACTGTGTAGATACATCATCATCTGCCTAGCCTTATCCCAACTGTGTTGGGGTCGGCTTCTAGTCTTACCGGATGCAGCTGAATACCAGTATTTTACATGGAGCGACTGCCTATCTGACCTCCACAACCTACTGGGTAATACGATACCCCTCGGTAAGACTAGTTGTTAGATTTTCGGGCTTCTGACGACCCGTGACGACTTTCAAAGATCCATGAATGACAGCCAGGACCAACGGCTTAACGTGCTATCCGAAGCTCGGAGAGGTTTTGGTATGTAAAGATGGTCACCCATTAACGGACCAACTGCGGTAAGCGTAGCTTAACCTGACCGATCTACCCGTGCGGCAGTTATTACTTAGCCACAAGTTGTATAGATACATCGTTTAAAATGTTTAGGATACTGCCAAATACCGACGTAGAAACCATGGGTACTCGCTGTTCATTAATCCTAATATTTCAACAATTAACCCTTGATGATAAATCAAACCCGCCCTTAACAAGATACCCATTTTCCTATGACGTGGCACATTTCATGGTACATTTTATGAGCGTGCATAAATCATAGTGAGGCAGAAAGGTCACAAGGACGATGAACTCTTTTATGAATACAATTCGGAGGCTTTTAGCAAAACTGTAGGGGTTAACCGGAAAAAAGTTAATTAACATATCGTAACAAAACGCCTGTGTTCCGCGAAGGGTAAGGCATAGAAGCATACCAAGGTTAGGATTTACAGTCTCGAGCAAAAGTATGTATACACTTGGCTTTATTCAAAAGCGATTCACTCCTTTATTTTTGAACTAAATTTTATGCTGCCACGAAACTAGTATTTCCGAACCCATAGGTTTTTGCAATGTGTCGTATTTCGGTGTTGTTTTCGTTATTTCACGCAAAAATCGCTATTGAAAGTTTCCAAGTGTTGACATAGTGCTCGTGACTGTATCTATAGTACACCCACATTTTGCCAGTTGACCCTATTAAGTATTGAGCCTATTGCCACCACCGGGCACATATCTGGAGTCCGAGTGAGACACTGAAAGTTCTTAGAAAATCAAAAACTGAACAAACTTTGGAGGTATGAGGAACAAAGTTAGTTCACTCAACCTCCATTGAAAAGGGAGGATCCTCCGACCAGACGGGTGTTATGTCTGGCGGGCAATTGCCCAACAATTGATATTGGGAAATTGTATCTATGCTAATGGCACGGTAAACTCTGCTTGCGAGATGCAGGATTTGCGTGACGTCAGTATGACGCGTTGTTCGCATGTGGCGTTGTAGATACCGCTACAAAACTAACAAGTTATTAATTTTATTATAAATAGTGTCCGTTTACATCAATACATCGCTGCATCCAATGGAACCACTGAGAAAAGCACTTTGCCCACTCGTCCTTAGGGGTCTCTTCGACGGCATTTTGAAACGTAGCCACTGCGTCCTCGGCGTCCCTAAAACGTTTTCCTCGAAATTTTTCTTTTATTTTCGGAAATAAATAAAAATTGCAAGGTGCGAGGTCGGGCCTATAGGGCGGGTGACCCAGTAATTCACGTCTGATGTCGCCAAGTAGTCGATTGTTTGCTTGGCGGTGTGCGACGAGGCGTTGAAGGAGGATCCTACTGCGAGGTCGTTTCTCCCGAACTCGTACCGAGTAATTCCAGATGGAAAAACTCAATAAAACTTCGCCCGAGAGTATTGACCCCAAGAGCTATTAACATACGTTATTTATTAACATGAAAATAACTACAAAGAACATCTTCAAATTGAAACGGTTTATCAGTTGGTGCACATAATTCAATACATCAAGGTTACTAATAGAGTTAGCGGTAATTCAAGAGTTTCAATGGTCGGTCTTTAGGAACTCTTGAATTAGTTGCATTTAAATTGAAATGCAGATCCTACTTCCTACTAATCCTACTATAATATTTATAAATAAATGCGAAAGTTTGGATGGATGGATGGATATTGGTTACTCTTTCACGCCAAAACTGCTGAACGGATTTGGATGAAATTTGGCACACAGTTTATAACAAGGATTAACACATAGGATACTTTTATCCCACGGGATTTTATTTTATATTTATTCCCACGGGATTGAAACTTATGCGGGTGAAACCACAGGGTGCAGCTAGTAAACCATAATGTAAAGGACACCGCGGATTTATTCAATTCAAGTGTCATAACACTAGTATGAATTTGATATGAAAACTAAGTTTGAAGTTTTCAAACCTTACCTATCTCCTTCTCCCTTTACCTGTCAGTAAAAGATAAAGAAAAAAAAAATTGGGATAAGCACAGGAAATACAAACAACAAAAAATGAACACTAAGGGCTGATTTTTCAATCGAAAGATAATTTTTATTCGTGGAATACACTTGAAGTTTGACAGTTTTTGTATGAAATAACTGTCAAAATTTCAAAATTATTCCTCGAATAAAGTTATCAGATGATTGAAAAATCTTTTTAAAAAGTTATCTGGCGATGGAAAAACTGCTCTTAAACTAACAAAATCATCAAAAAAGAAGACTTTTGCGAGAACGATGTTAACACAGTGATATTAAGACAGCAATTACTCTTCGGTAAGTTTGATAAGAAACAACTAAGGGCAAGATTAACCGACCGCATTTTGAATTTATTTTTAAACTAGCTGCGCCCCGCGGTTTCACCCGCATAAGCTTCGATCCCGTGGGAATATCGGGATAAAAAGTATCCTTTGAATTAATCTTGGTAATAAACCATAAGTGCATCAAATTTCTTCCAAATCCGTTCAGTAGTTTTGGCGTGAAAGAGTAACAAATATCCATTCCTCCATCGAAACTTTCGCGTTTATAATATTACTAGGATTAGCCATTGTCTGCAACGCCTGTGTAAGTGGAAACGCCGCCAGGAGGGGACGCCCTAGTAGTACATAATTTATAGTGACCTTATTGGGGATGTTCTTCCGAAAGGTCAGATGGGGAGTACTCGTATGCGTGTATTACCGGATGTGTGAACGTAAACAACGCAAAAGGAGTATGTTCTATGTTACGGGTTTGGTTTCCGCACTTAGTCGTTCAGGTGGACCATTGTGCGTGGGCCATGGCGGCTGTCGGTGGTTATTCCAACCAGCCCACCTCCCTCCAGAAGCTTATTCTCCTGGTCTGTCGAGAACGTCTGTATAGGATCTGGGTGTCCCGAGGGTTTCTGATCTAATCCGGGTGACGCCTGTGCACTCAAAGAGCACATGCGCGACGGTTTCATCAGCCTTCATGCAAGCTCTGCACAGGGGACTGTCCGTTATGCCTATCGTGTGGAAGTGTTTGTTTAGTGAGCAGTGTCCCGTGATGGTCCCCGTCACCAGGCGCAGGCGTTTCCTGTCCAGGCGTAGTAATCTTTTTCGCAAAAGGAGTATGTTACGATCGTAGCAGGTGACGTTCTGTAGTTTCTGCTTACACTCATGGGAAGAAGGCGCGTGTTTATGTATGTTTGTATCCCATTGATTGTTACTAAATCACACTATTAACATTCATAATTAGCCTATAATGTTCACACTACTGGGACACAGGCCCTGTGAGAGCGAGGGGGCCTTAATCCAACATGCGGGCCCAGTGCGGGTTGGTAGATGTCACATGTCTTCGAATTTTTTGGTTCTTGGACATGCCGGTTTCCTCACGATGTTTTCCTTCACCGTTTAGAGAGCAGTGATGAAATAATTTACACAAAGTAAAGCGCCTGTCTAAATATTAACATTCTCTTACCCGAATCCAAACCAAATTCCAAGAATTTGTCCTTGGTTAGACTTTCACATCAGCAATCTGTGCTAATAGCTTTTACACGTGGTTAAAGCCGCCGCGGGTCAAAAAGTAATGGAGGATACGGCAGAATTTCAATAGCAAATCACTACAAAGGTTAGGATGTGCCCCAAAGTGAACATTCAACGCCTACGGGCAATATATTCCATTTTTCCAATTTATTATGTAAGGCAAGAAGATTTAAGGAAGTTTTTATGGAATAAACCTTTTTAATTTGTATGTTCAAAGCGTAATTCTATTAACACTGAGCGTAACTATAAGTTTTTTCGTTATTTTCATTTTTGTTTTTCGTAAAGTAAGTAAATCTGTTGTTAAAGGGTGGGCATTGTATTTTTTTTTTTTGTTTAATACATTTCTTTGTTTACTAACTGTTTTGTTTTAGAAGTTTCAATTAACAAACAAATATTGTTTCTAATTTATTTTCTTTAATTGTGTTTTGTTGATTAAGTAAAGGGCGGGCGTTTTTGGGGGACTGTCTTTTGTAATTTTGACGTTCAAAAAGTGCTGATTCTCAGCCTAATTTGAATAAACGACTTTTGATTTTGATTTTAAGGATTTAGGTCTACACTAAATAATTAAAAAATCAAAAAACTCGATTGCGTAAAAATTGAACCAAACTACGTACATAATAAAAAAAACTGAAAAGAAAAAAACAAGCACTTAGATGTCCGGTGGTCTAGAATTCTATAATAAATATATTATTGAATGAATACTATTGAAGAAAATAAAATTGATTCTAATAATGGAACATAACAACTAAACAGTGGGGATCCATTGAAAAATTAGATTGGCTGTCGAATTATAGGTATACCTCTGCCAAACTCTTTGGGGAATACAGGCGTAATGTTATGTTATGTTTTTATTACCTGTACTGTCCCACTCCTGGGCAAAGGCCTCCCCCAAGTCCTTCCAGAAACTCTTTTCCCGGGCCACTTCGAACCTAATGAATACCAATCCTAACTTCCTAACTAACCCTATTCTACTAATATTATAAACGCGAAAGTTTGTGAGGATGGATGGATGGATGTTTGTTACTCTTTCACGCAAAAACTACTAAACACATTTTGATGAAACTTAATAGTAATATTGCTTATACATTAGAATAGCACATAGGATACGAAAGAGAGTTTGTTTATTTGTTACGTTTTCACGCTAAAACGGCTGAACGGATTTGGATGAAATTTGGCACACAGATAGACCATGACCTGGGTAAGGACATACTATACTTTTGATCCTGTATCGCAGACGAAGTCGCGGGCAACAGCAAGTCATTAATAAAGCAATAGGTAACCTTTGCAAGGTTTCCAGGTAGGTGTTTTATGTAAATAACTATTGTGCTGAAAACGATACCACTGTGGGCATTTTCCAAATGCTAGCGGTGGATCAACAATATGAACTAAGTCGTTGTGTACACAACTACTTAATTAATTTAAATTTAAACAAAAGCTGCTAAGACCCAACTTAGTTACGCAAGTTTGACATTATTCAAATTTTCAACTTTAATCTTTAATAGGCAGGTGGCTGACAGATATTCTTCTTCAAAATCGCTTTAAATTTCTCCTGTATCGTGGGTGCGTTTACAAACATTTAATATACAAACAGCCAGACCCGGAACAACTACTTGTAGGCCATACAAATATTTGTTCCGTGCGGGAATCGAACCCGCGACACGCAGCGCAGCAGTCAATCGCTTAACCAATCGTGCCGTCTTTGATTTTAAGCAAAAAGAAAAAGAGTCGAAAATAACGTTAATTGAAAACGAAGTGATAAGGCAGGTGATGCGATGTGACGCGGTGGGGCGGGGGAGCAAGAAATTTCACGTGGACGAATTCGCGGGCCGAAGCTAGTTGTTATTATAAATAAAATTCGCTTTTTATGTCTGTGTGAGAGTGGCGATTAGGTTATCACATTAAATAGTACAGCGGTCATTACAAGTTCTTAAAATAATAAAATTTTAATTTTACTAAAATAGAAAAAAAAAATAGAAAATAATTAGCGTAAAAATTGTCATGAAATAAACCATCCTTGATAATAAGTCACTAGACACGCGTTGGTTTCAAGAATTCAACACAAACTTTATGTGTTACTAAGTAAACACAAATTAAGTTTAATGTTGTTAGGTAAATACGGACATGAAAAATAGGTCCCACGACTAAAATGTTAATTGTTATTAATTCTTTTAATTGACTATGTTTAATATACGTTATGTAGAATACGTGGTTTAAATTCATGTTATAACCTAATCGCCACACTGTATAAATCCTTAAAACAGCCTTTCCTTTGGTGTTCCTCCATTAACCCTAACAACCACATCAGTACATTCCACCCGAGCGAAACCGGTCAGGTCGTTAGTTTCTCATAAACAGTGTATTGGCATAGGACCAATTTAAACCTCTAATCAATTCGAACGACAGCTTGACCGTGACTTTTTTTTCAGGGTCAACTGTCACGAACGGTCTCACATGCGTAATACATAAATAAACATACATTATGTCAGCATTGTGATAAAAACAAATGCTCACATTTAGAACATTAGTTACCCATCTATTTATATAAACATATTCTAGGCGTCAAATTGACAGACCATAACTATTCGCAACATTACACTCGCAAAGATTACTGACGTTGCTCAAAAAGACACATCTGCCGTATGTCCGGCTGTTGGGCAAAATAACTACCACGTGGAGCCCTGACACAGCTAGAAGGCGTTGCGGCAGACCCCGTAGACAAACACAACAAACGACCAGTGGCTCACTTTAGCCCTGGAATCGAAAGAGCTGGAAGTCATGGGGAGAGGGATGATGCAGGCTAACAGTAAGTACCCATCTATTACTACAGTACGCCGTACATCAGTTAACACTTTGACCTCGAGCTGGCCTAGCCTAGTATGGAGTTTCAATAGAATAAGGAGGTCAGGTTATACTAGCTCTGTAATCCCTGACGTGTGACCTACCTTGACCGTAGACAAAATAAATTATAGAGGTGACAGAGATAAGGAACTGTTTTAATTAAAATCAAATTACGCAAGACACTTAAAACAATTTGTAAGAACCGCTTTTCTCGTACAAAAAAGAGAGCTTAAGACATACTGGATTTACAAAGTCAGTATACTAGCGCCTAATACAATTTGGTCCTTAGGTACTGGCAGATGGTTATCACAATGCTTTGTCTAAATAGATAATCTTTTACGTTTTTAATGTAGCTACTGTTTCTTTTATTACAAAGCCTGGGGTTTACTTAACCTTAAATTCCTATTGATAACTGTGACGATAACGCATTGTTTCTATATTGATGAGACATATACTGACAAACAACTTAAGTAGCTGAAGAATGCACCTGCATGAGATAATTGCTGCACATTGCATAATCAGCCTTTAAGTTTCCGCATGCTGGGACACAGGCCTCCTCTCTGTGAGTAGGAGCGGGCCGTAAACGACCACCCGGGCCCAGTGAAGTTTGGTAGATGTCATATGTCTTATGATTTTTGGTTCTATGACATTCCTGTTTCCGCACGATGTTTTCCTAAACCGTTTTCATCGAAGTGTCGATGAAATAAATTACACAAAAAGTGCCTGTTGGGGTTGAACCTCTCTTAAAATTGTTGCACGCCATACTCTAATTTACTGGCTTCTGCCCGACTGACTAAGTATTGAGACGCGAAACTCCGATTTCTTGTATTAATATAAAGGTTGACTGGTAGAAAATTCCTATGGCATTAAGTTCCACATCTCTACATTTATGTGCTTGAATTATTGAATAAATAAATAAACATAAACAATATATCTTACGGCACTCAGCAATACAGTAGCTTCTCATTAGTAAAATAATTCGGATAGCTCCGAAGATTACATACAATTTCATAAATTTTATCTCTTCATAATATTAATGTAGATTAGTATAGATTAAAAAATATAGAACTAGCTATTAGTACAGATTATTTTGTTTAATTTGAGATAAGATTACGTTAACCAAATACGTACATTGGTAGGATAAGTGCATTGGTGGTCTTAGCGAATATTAGCAGGAACATAATTATTCTCTCTCCGATATCTTGGTTTCAAAGAAAATGATTGGTCCTTCACGTTTCATCATATGACTGTATGTTGTATTAATTCATCATTTCCGAAAACTTCACAAGTCATGTGCTATTTATTAGTTATTTTATTATAACATCACGCCTGTGTTCCTCGAAGGGTTAGACAGAGCTGTCCCTATAGTCTTATAGGTACGGGTATACGTTTGTATACCCGCATTTCGCCGGTTATGTTTAAGTCCCATGTGATTGGGACAAAAGAATGCAGGAACCTGCTGGATGCGGGAAACACAGAACCGGTCAAATTACATTAAATTAAATAAATATTCATTTCAGGAAGTTATTCCCATATTAAGCACTACAAATTACATAGAACAAATACAACAATTATAACACAAAATAACATACATAAAACATTACACATTAAAAACATGGCATTTAAAATAAATAAGTTAGTTGAATCTTTTTTATTTTATTGTTTGTTTTATCAGATGTATGTATCTGGTGTATTGTGTGTCTTTTATTTTGTGCCAAATAAATGTATTTTCTTTCTTTCTTTCTTTAAATAAAAAATAAAATAAAATTATAGTTACTAGGCCAAAGTGGAGGTGCGTGCTATATCCAGCAGCGGTCTTTACAGAGAAATAAATAATCTTTCAATTTTCATTCGTAGCTCATATTTTCAGTTTCAAAAAGTTTCGAGTTTACCGCTTAGTGACTGTCTGACCTCGAAACGTTATTTCTTTATTCATTAACTCGGCTGGGTCATAACATTACTGTTAAATACACTTTACATAACATTTCACGGTATGGTTATACTGCCATTTTTCGTCACGCAATATATAAAAATACGCCATGATTTGCATAGGGATTAAGAACCATGTTTTTTTTTTGTTAAATATACTTATAGAAAAAAATAAAGATTGTATATTTAATATTCAGTTTCTTTTTAGCATAGCCATAAGCGTCCCAACATAGCACGAATAATTGCCAAACTTAAGTGGCAGTGGGCAGGACACATTGCTCGCAGAACAGATGGCAGATGGGATGGTGGGGCCGAAAGGTTCTGGAGTGGTGACCACGTACCAGAGAAATAGCGTTAACTGGTCGAAGTGGTGGTGCTTGTGGGAGGCCTTTGTCCAGCAGTGGATGTCATTCGACTTAAATGGTGATGACACTGTGATGATTTACTATTTTGCTTGATTTAGTTTTGAAATGGGCAAGCTTTCAACGGTAGGTACATTTGTGGTGGTCTTTCAGTAAAAGTCAGCACTTTCTACCAAAAAACCATGGTATCCGTTCTCTTCTGTCATGGTTATTGTAAACCAAGGCCAGAAAACTTTGATCCGTACCATAATTGCGTAACAAACTATTAATTACAATCTGAATCATTTTGAAGGATATTGCTAATCCATTGCTTCATATGTTCGAAATATTTATCCGCTCACCAACGTAAATAACGCAATGAATGTTGTTGAAATGTCAAAATGACGGCCATTGCTACTGATAGTGTGTTACGTAATTACGTCACCATCCATATTTAAAAAAGAAAAATATATAAATAACTTGTTGTAAATAAATAATAAAATAAAACAACTAAATTCCTAACTGACATGACCCGAATACTATTTTTCTCATTCCACTCAATTAGCACAGCCGTTTTTTCAGGTCACCTGTCATGGCGTTTTCGGATCACGGCCAAAATATTCCTTAACTAATGAAATTCTGAACAAACTAACGATGCTTTTAAATAGTTTTCTTTGTAACTGTACCGCTTTTCGCTTAATACATTTACGACTCTTACGGCTGCCGGCGTTCAATACAATTCTATTTGACAATGTAATAATAATAATAAATAAATGATCTACTATGGCCACCCCACACCCATAGCCCAGTATATTTTGTTACCATGTTCTGCAACAGTCCTGCACCAACCGGGGGTTTCCTTCGGTGCACTTACATGGTGCATACAGGGATAA
Organism: Apamea crenata; assembly: GCA_949629185.1. NCBI lineage: Eukaryota > Metazoa > Arthropoda > Insecta > Lepidoptera > Noctuidae > Apamea > Apamea crenata. The sequence continues at coordinate 7,298,672 of OX451375.1, forward strand.
TCGGTCGGTCGGTTGGTGCCTCCTCATCATTTAAAATTGTCTAAAGGGCCTCTGCGAGTTGGCTTCGGCCCTGGTACGTCTTTCAAAGGTCCGGGACCCCGGTGTCCCGAGATATATCAATTTCAATAATAATAATAAAGCCTTTTTATTCAGACAACAGATACACAATTATGTTTCTTATACTACTGCACTGTTATAACTTAAAAGTATATGTATTTTACACAATTAAAATTATTCTCGTATTTGGTGCTTCTTTACTTTCTGTAAGTCCGTTTGCCAGTTGGCAAAGGCCTCCTCCAATCTAATCCATTCTGATCTCTCTCCGGCTCCTCTACTCCATGTTATGCCTGCAACCTGCCTGATATCATCGTCCCATCTTTTTTGTTGTCCTTGACAATGTAACGAAAAGTAAATCAACAATTGAATTTTAGGTGTGCTATGCAAATCATCGCTATATTTTTTAGGTCATGATTCACATCACAATCCGGTTAAGCTTACAACTACGATCAAAAGATAAGCCGATAAGAAAATATGTTAAAAACGGTACTTTTTTAACGATAAATACATTCCACTCGATATTTATCAGTATCAAAATCAGCTGTTTAATAAATTACAAGAAGAAAAAAAGAATGAAATTAATGGTAATTTATTCAATGTTTTTTACCAAGCCACTTAGGAATACGAATTAATCATTTACTAATGTTATTATTACGCCTATTCTTGCTTGATTATAAAAACAAACAATGGTGGAGATTTATTTTTAGTCAAGAGTAGGTAGAACTTTGTTTTACCGGTTTTTTAAGAACGTTAAGCTGGTGATTACGCCCAGCGCCCTAATTGCGTAACACACAATCAATCTCAATCTGAATCATTTTGAAGGACATTGCTAATCCATTGCTTCATATGTTCAAAAAATGTGTCATGTGTCTGCTCAACAACGTAAATAACGCAATGAATGTTGTTGAACTGTCAAAATGAAACCGATTCCGATTGATCGTGTGTTACGCAATTAGGGTGCTGGGGATCGAAACTTATGCGGGTGAAGCCGCGGGACGCTGCTAGTGAACAATTTTAATACTCCTGTAAGTGGTTTTGTACAAACACGTTAACAAGTTAGAAATGTTTTTTTCTTTTACTGAATGACATGAGTTAAGTACGTGTTTTCTCTCTAACTACGGAGGAAAAATACCGCAATCAACTCACATTGTCTTAGTACGATCATGTTACCTAATTATTGTTTGTTATTGTGTCCTGTACGAGTTGTAATAAATACTTTTTCTTTCTTTATGTAGGTACGTATTTACAATGAAAATAACAGAAATTCTTTACTGTAAGGTTATATATTATATTAATAATAATAGTTCTTTATTTCTCCTCACAATGACAAGCTGAAATGAAAGAAAGGGAGGTAGAGAACAATTAAAGATAATTATATTTACAAACAGTTTTAAAAAAAATGGAGATGGATTGAAGAGTGGTGTGTACTATGTGGAGGTGGGGTGTATAGATGACGATGAGTGATAGGAGGCTGAGGAGGCTGAGGTGGAGCAGTTGCTGGCAATAGATGCGGGTACAGAAGTCGAGTACAGGGTCCAAGTGCAGATGCAGGTACAGGTTAGGGCAGGTGCGGGCGCGTGGGCGGCCGGAGGGCACCCGTAGGAGATGAGATGAGATTGCGACTAGATTTTGAACGTATTTAATTACGGGAATTGGCCTTCTCATCAGACCCTCCTAGTACCTATAAGATCATGACATAAAAGGTAGGTAGGTATATGAGATTAAATTGCGCAAAAAATTGTACTTACCTACTAAGCTCGATCGATTTACTGCGAACAACAATGAACAATGAATTCTGTCTACCTCAATAGTCAATAGCGTGAAGGATGACAGCCGATAGTTTTGTAGTTCTATTGTTAAAACGCAATATGAATATTCATTCTACCCGGGGTTTCGTTGTGAATTCTCCTGCTACGAGGATTTAATTACTGTTAGAACTAAAACTTTTTCCAGGTACAGGATTCCCATATTCCAATATGGGAAAGGTGAAATAGCGCGATATTGCAATAATCTTTTTTTTTTTTGTCACGAACCAAGTATAAACTAGGGAATATACCAACTAAAAAGTAAGCACGTGTAAGTTTTTTGAATCTGGCAATTTTGAGCCAGTTTCAACCAGTATGATTCTATTGAAATTAACAGAAAAAAATATATGACAAAAAACGATAACTCTTCACTCATTAGCTGCCTATATCGTTACTAACCTAACCTACGGCTAACTTGCCTACCCTTTTCCCAACTATGTTGGGGTCCGCTTCCAGTCTAACGGAATGCGGCTGAATACCATTACAGTACTGAATAACAGTATTAATATTAGTGTAAAAAAGATAAATAAAGAAAGAAAAGATAGAAAAATGCGTTTATTGGCATAACACAAAATGAATATACCTACCTTAAAACTATAAAAAACAGAAAACAAATATTATAATTGTTTTTGTTGTTGTGGCCTCAGCTCAGCATAATGTCAGATGACAACACAAGTGTACCACCTGACGCTGATTTTCAGCTGCAACCCACGTTATAATAAATTGAGAGAATTAATACTATTACAATCATGTCGAAAATTATCATATAAAATATTACTATATTATTATTATTCAAGGCTCGTTGGTTGCTGGATGAGAAAATTAATGTAGCGGAGCGCTATCAGAGAGACTTGATGACAGGCCGAAACAAGACAAGCGTTCTACTAATCAATTATTACCATGACAAAAGACGCACTACATGAGAGAACCGATAATATTATTGTTATTTTGTATGTTAGGGCGAAATTATACTTAGTCGTTCTCCCAAATTCAATTGCCTATGGAACTCGGGCAAATGACCGAGTGTAAACGAACGGGGTCGAGTACGTCCGTCTACGGACAATCTAGTCCAGCATCATCTTCCAGTAGCCAGTATGACCAGTGAAATTAATCTAACGGGTGCCCGAATTCGAGTAAAGTGTTTCGAGCACCCGAATACGGGCTAGCAGGTAATTATAATTGCGCCTTGGAAGGCAAACGAGCTGACGTCACTAGATATTAGGTACCTAAGTTGTCACCACCACCTATGCAAATCTGGAATGCCAGAAGATGCGTAACTATCCCAGAGGCAAAGCTGGCATATATCATGACTGTGCCAATCTCAAATTTTTCGTAGGTTTAAAAAAAAAAAATTTCTGTTCCATACGTTTTGACCGCGTAGGTAATGCACTTTACTATGAAACAGAAGATTTTTTTTTTGATAACCGACGAAAAATTTCTACGCTAGGGGGTCTAAACTCATGTGCTGAATTCATGGTTACAGTTTAGGTACGCGTCGATGTCCCTGCCACCCTGTATTTAGGTAGGTACTATTATTATCGTAAAAGAACTACGAAATCATATGAAAGAAAAACTATATCAATAAGATAAACGTGAAAAAAATATTTGCACAGCTATGCAAATAATTTCACTGACGACTATTGAGCTACCGTATCTTGACGTCATAATAATTATCATAGTGATGATCATGCTAAACAATTGTGATTTGGTTATTTGCAATGAATTATAGTTACACTGAGCGAGGTAGCTCTACGATTTTAGATGAAATTGTGTCGTCAGGGACGCAACCACTGACCGCTGACAGCGAAGAATAAATCGGTCAAAACATAGATGATGTCAAAAGTCATAGCACCTTAGCCTGTTATGCTTTTATTTTTATTATATTACCTAAATTCTTAATTAAAACGAGTGCAAAACGACAGATTTTCTTTCCCAAATAATATGTTATTTTCAGTCTCCGCGGTTTAACCAAAAGAAGTATTTTTAATACCCACATAAACTTTATACCGGAATTCTTTTGGCTGCGTGTCTAAAAACTGAAAGTTACGGCCTTTTAACCCAACACGAAAGTGTGGGCCGAGGGCACCACGAAGATAAAATTTATTCATCGTCTACAGTCTTTTGTTTTCAGAGAGTACGCATAACTTCCGAGCCAAAATAATGGTAAAGCTGCAGTCCATGGAAGACTGAAATAAATGAGTGAATGTATTTTTATACATTCATGTAATGGTGCCAACGTACAGAAAATGAATACATACTAAAATAAATTAAACGACACTATGACATACTTTAAATTAAAAACGAAACTATGTACAAAGTGCGATGTGCGTCTCAAGGTAGCACGAAAAAATGCCATGAGACGTTAAAATTATATCGTTGAAAGAATTAAAGTTGGGTACAATTTCTAAAAGTACAGAAAAGCAATGTAAAAACAAAAGACTATCCCACATCAAACAAACCAGAAACAATTCATCACCAACTTTTTGTATCAAATTAATCGCAACAGAAAGTTGCGCCACTAAAATTGCCAGCTACACGCTCGGTCAGTCTTTGTTACCAAGTTTTGAAGCGGGATCTAAATCATTCATGTTTGTTTCGCAAGAATCCTTGTTAGAAACTTTCTCTTTCGACTCCCAATTTATCGTTCAGCCCAACTTTTGTTTGGTCAAAATGTAATCTGAAGTTTTGTGGACATTGCAGTTGAAGTCAGTCCTTTATTTTTTTAGTAACATATAGTTGCTAGGTTTAAAATGTGAGAAAATTTTGGCAACATTTTTAGATTTTTAAAACTTGTTTACGTAAAATTGATTGAACATGAGATTAGAATTTCAAAAACACAGGAAGCCAGATGTCGTGCCACGCTGCTTATGGTGATGTATAATGCATGAGAAGAAAAACTAGCCAGCCAGGGTCAAATAACAAAAGCAATAAGACGACAAACACAAAAAAAACATGAAGTCTTTTCCAAACTTGCATACAGACAAAAACTACTAAACCCCAACTGCTTAAATATTGAAGTGACTGATGTAAGTATGTATGTACGAGCAAATACGAGTACTTACGGCTCAACCATTTGTTTATCCATGTTTCATTCTAAAGTTTATTTTATTCGTTACTGCATATTCAAATGTACTGTAAAGCTGGGTATCCATTATGTTCGCGAACCTCTTGCGCTCCGCGCTCGTCTCCATCAGAGCGGTTACGGGAGCGCGGAGCGCAAGAGGTTGGCGAACGTAATGGATACCCAGCTTAATGTTCTAGTTGAAGTTTTCAACTAGAACACTTGAATACGCAGTAACTTTATGTACGGTCAAATACAAGTTTCCACTTAAGTACACAAATATACAAAACAAAGAATCAAACTTAGAGCTTAAGAGATTTACCAAAAATAAAAAAAAGTTATAGTCATGGTTCGCATACTCAGGATGACACATAATATTATGAACAAATAAATGGTCGAGTTAAAAACAAGTGAAGTTTCTCGTGCTTCTACAGCCCATGGTACAAAGCTTCACTGCAAAAGGAGTACATATTCCATTTGCTTCATCCACATTCATGAATCTCGTCAAACACGCGCGCCATTGCAAACTATTCCAGTCATATTTTGTACAACGTATTTTCTATCCTCGTATTGTGTATCGTCAAAACAATATGCTAATGACACTCGACGTAGACACTGTCATATCATACCGTATCGGATTGCATAACCATTTCCTTTACTAGCTTATGACCACTTCCTCCTTAACTTTGACCTTGTTTGTTTGATAACGCATGGCCGTACTATTTTATGATGTTTTCACAATGCATTGGTAGAAACTCTAGAGTTACATGTTTGTGTGTCCACTTCACTGTATTTATTGCCAAATCATTGTTTACGACATTGAACTCCAAGTGAAATTTATTATTGAAATTTGACCACTGCTAGCAGTTCTAGCTTAAGATTGTTACGATTCTCCATGTGTTTCTAGTAATAAACAGTATTCCATCTACAATATTTTCCCAATTTATAAAAGGAAATAATGTTTTAGTCAGTCAAAAAAGTCGCAAGAAAGACGTTCTTACTTTTATTTGTGAAAATAATCTGATAAATGTAATCGTAAAGTAATACCAAGCATTAATGCTACAAGTTGCAAAACCTTAGTAGCCGGCTGACAATCAGCTGATTCGCAAAAACTTCACGTTCGAATAATCAAACAAACATAAATTGAACAAATAACAATCGAGAATTTTTACACTCCTTATCGGTTTCCGGAAGCAGCTGTAGCGTTATGCGTATCATTTATAATCGCAACAACGACGAAAATAAATAATATTGTATATTGAAGATATTTAAAGACAGTTTATCAATTATTTTATTACATCCATGACCTTCATTAATGTTATCATTGTGCCCATTAACTAGATGTGGACCAGTTATTTTGTCTTCAATAATGACATGACATTTGTCTGGACCTTCAGTACTCAATAATAATTCGCGTCTATAATAGTTTTGGTTGAGGAAAATTAGTGAGGCGAATATGACATAATTATGTACGTATCTTCCATCTTTAACAAAAACCATACACGTGTTTGTCGGGTACATACTCATTGAGACTCACATGCGTCAAAGGACACCCAGAAGTGTTAATAAATTCAAGCATGGTAAGTCTTTCATCCGTCCAAACTTAAAGGTTCTTCCTTTAAATATTCAGGTCAGCTTTCGCTAGAATTGGGTACAAGAAATGCCCACTTGTTGAATAAAATAGTGTTGCTCATACGACAAGCTTATCTAATATGACCAAAGGACCAGGAGCCAAACTGAGCGAGATGGACTGAATAATAAATAACGTTCAACAGATTAGGAGTTAAGAGAAACATTTCTAATTAGGGATTAAAGGCGCTGTAGTAATGGAAGATCAAAGAAAATAAACTACTGAGTTACGTCACAGATCACGATAGAGTATGTGTAAAGAGAATGATATATTTTTGGACGTACTACTCTGACAGAAAATGTGTAGCTATTTGAGAAAATTGGTATGAAAAACATTTCCATAACGACGCTTTATGAAACTCATCATCTGCCTAGCCTTTTTCCAAGTATGGGACGGCTTTCAGTCTAACCGGGTGCAGCTGAATACTAGTATTTTACATGGAGCGACTGCCTATCTGACCTCCACAACCCAGTTACTGGGTAATAGGATAACCCTTGGTAAGACTGGTTGTCAGACTTTCGGCCTTCTGGCGACCCGTAACGACTGTCAAAGATTCACGAATGGCAGTCGGGACCAACGGCTTAACGTGCTTTCCGAGACACGAAGGGGTCTTGGTATATGAAGATGGTCATCCATCCACGGACCAACCGCGGCAAGCTTAGCTTAACCTGATCGATCGACCCGTGTGGCTGTTATTACTTAGCCACAAGCCCTTTTATGATACTAATCATATAAATTATGATTGGGGATGAACACTGAACTAATTTGTTGACTATGTGATTTCGATAGTTGGAATTGTAGATAATTAGTGTCAAACTTTAATCAAAACCAAATTCAGGCTGCAAATGAGCCCACAAAGTGTCAACTAGTGATTAATTATCGAACCGAATAGATTTTAAATTAGTATAGGCTTAATTAATGAGTAATACCGACAGACAACGCCCAGGATTGGATAAGAGAATCAGAGATAAAAAATTAAAATGAGAGAGAATAATTAAAGCCTTTAGTAATATTGACTTTAAAGGATCACGCATACAATATAGAATGCTCAGAATCCTTATCAAGTGCCTAAACAGTTTTAAAGGAATACGATGCTTACCATTTTTACAATAGGAACTATTTTTAAACAAATAAATAAAATTGAAGTGTCTGTTTGTAATATCAAAATAACAGCTTTTTTCTAAATGCATATGAAACTATATGCGCAAGTAGCGCATATAGAAAATTTATTTTTTCAACATTTTTATGTCCATTACTGCTGGACTGATTAAAGGAACTTTCACGGGCTGATAGCTGATGTTATGAGGCTACTTTTGTCACTGTAGCACGTGCCCGTGGTATAATTTCCATCATCCTCTTTTGCGAAGCCGGGGGCAAAATTTTGCTAAAACATAATTTATTATTATAAAATCGCCGAAAACAACGACAGGAAATCATTAGACATTATCAATTTTGTCCAAGAATATATAATATATTATAAAACATTATCAACAAATACGAGTAGTTCGCATGGCATTGACATTGGCCTTCAGAAAATTGAAACTAATCACATAAACTATACCATTGCCTATAGACCTTCACCTCTTTGTATGACATCCGTTAGCATTGTATTTTATACGTCGTATCGCCGCACCTTAATAGGGCTATCATATAGTGCATCAATGACTGTTACCACATGCTTTATTTGACATATAATGTAAACAATAATACTTCTAGATACAAGACAACCTATTTCATTCGTGACAATTGGACTGAAATTATATTTTCCTTCATCGGGATCCATACAATAATTTCTGCAGAATTTTGTTGCTTCCCTCTGCTTTCAACTACGTGGAATTTGTTTTAATGGAAGTTTACTCAGTTTAATGGACAAGACCATAGTTCGTACAAATACTGAGAATTTCTAATTTGAACAACTAGTACGTTTCGTTGAAATATTCGAAGTAACCACTCACCATTTATTAAAGAGCTGGATTTCATATTACTATTACTATTCTGCAAAGTTCCCGTCAAACCTCACTCAACGGACTGCACACAATTTGACAGCGATTTCATTTGTTTTTTTTAAACCAAACCCTATTGTATTTAAATTCCGATTCTGTTCGTATTTCAAACTAATATTGCTCTTTGGCATTTTATTCCAGAACGTTGTGATACGTGCCGTGTATGTACGTTGCGTTGTGGTACGACGGAAATGATTCCATTTCCTCTATGAAATACGAATTTAATCTGCGTATTACTCAGTGGAGCATTAGAATATATTAATTAACAAGTGACGCTTGTAATGTTATCGGATTAATAAGCTTCAGTAGTCGCGATCATGTTAGTGGCATATCGAATAGATAACGTTTTGTGATAAGGCAGTACATGCGGTTTCCTGCGTTTGATATATGACATGATTTATATGTCTTTATCTTTCACTTTTCGCTCTTTTGGTTCGTTGTGGCTATGTATGACGAGTGTGTTTTGTTTTTTTAGAGAATAAAGCCGGAAGACGCACGCGCGACATGTCTAGCTACATCTAGCGACATGTTGCAGGACAATTGTCTCCTAGTGAATACAGGACTTTTGACATAATATAGTATAACAACCACGCGTACTTTTTGTAAATAGTTTTTTTTAGAAATCTCCTAATCGGTAAATCCTCTAAACCTTTTCTTACGACACTTTGCTAAAATATTGTGTTTGAGTAATAGACGTCCACTTTGATTGCATAACAATATTTGACGACGTTAATTCAACTAAGTATGATCACAACCAGCATAGAGCAAATTAGCTAAAATCACTAGCTTATTTGATCGCTAATTTGTTTACAACTTGACGGTATCTTCTTTAGTAAATTATGGACCTATATATTTATAGAATATCTACCGCAACGTTTTAATATCGAACAATTTAATACACTATTAATATTGATAGAACAAACTCTTATGACTAAAAACTTTATTGTGCTAGCCAATTTTTAAGAACAGCAAATTTATTTTTATTTGCCTTAAATGTCTCGGGTATTGAGATAACCACATCTCATTCAGAGAGGGTATGACTTGATCACCACGCTTGCTCAATAATCAATAATGAAGTAATAAGTCATTCAAATGGATATGATTATAATAGACACTGTTGAAGGATAGCCTAACATAGGTATTTGGAAAAGGCGAAAGCCAAAATAAATGAGCCAACAAAATGTCTTTGAATAAAAGCAAATAGAAAACGTATTTACTTATGTAAGTATTAGGAAAATAAAATCAAACATTTCTTCGATACGATTTAAATGTCAGAATATGACTTATGTTATGTTATCTATCTGTTCGATCGTGTCCACGTAGCGCTGATTGAAAGCGTATAGTGACATATATAAAGACAATCGTTTGAATGTTGTTCTACAACGAAGAGTTTTCGGCCAGCATTTTTATTATTCAATTCGAATTCGTTTAAAATACTTTTGACAGCTGTCAAACTGTCTTCTCTATGACGGCGTTTTATTGTTGATTTAGGGAAAGATCGATTAAATTATTTCTTTGTAAATGTTTGTAAATATGGAAAGACTGACGCAATATTTCTTCTTTTCGATAAGAGCAGAAATAAAATGTTTTCTTTGGACTATTATGGGAAGTTAAGTACTGAATAGGACATATGAATCAGTAGTTGAGTCTGTTCTGGTATGTAAAGGAATAGATATCTCATTAGCACTTTTCAAACCGCTGCTTCCTTTCACAGCAACACTTTCGTTCTAAGAAATTTTCAATGAAAGCTAAGGAAGAAATTTCAAATCATATTTCCCTGCAGAATATGTACACTTCTGTATTCATTTCAGTTATTTTATTTAAGCTAGCTAATAAGTGCGAATATTATGTGTTTCGCTAAATAACATTGTATTTTCGTAAAAAATACTGCCTTATTGATTTACGTGATTGCTGAGTATTGGGCTCCTGCCTGGGTTGGTCAAATATTTGTATTCGGTCAGCGGCAATATGTGGCTTATATGTTGTCTGTATGTGTGTTCATGGATCCTAAACAAAGCAGGTGAAATTAAAATGTCCTTTACACCTCCGTCAGTGGTAAAAGGACATACTTTTCTGGCAACATTGTAATAGTTTGGTTTAATTCCAAAACTTCAGTACACGTTACATCAATGTCATGTCGATCCCTGAACTATCCTGTATGACAGGATTTTTCCAGTTACATGCATCAACACGAGAAGGCTTACACTAAATACAATTTAGTGTTTTTTTAAATAATTAAGAGAAAATAGTAATAAATTGAAAAGACTGCCTGATTTTTCCAACGCCAGATAATTTTATTGAAGTAATAATTTTGAATTTTTTACAGTTCTTCCATACAAAACTGTCAGACGTCAATTTTATTCCACAAATATTAATTTTCTGTCGATTGAAAAATCAGCAATCAAAAAACTTTAATTAAATTATTAATCATTCTAAAAAATATTAAGTACTTAATATTCTGTTATGTTTCAAAAGTCAGGTATCACAAGTAAACACAATTTTATTGAAAAACAAAACTTCAAAGGGTCATGAAAGCAGACGAGAAAGTTTGCCAATCGATAGTTTGTAATTATAAAGAGATTACTGAACGTTGATTGGAAAATTTTAAATTAAAATGTTTCTGTTGTAGATGTTGTATTTTGTGTATGAAGAACTCTTAGGCTTTTTAGAAAAAAAAACTGTGTGTTAATAACAACCTAAAGCAGACGTCAGATGCTTCACTTTTGATTAATTTGTGTCTTTTAATAGGCATCTTTCTGAGCAGTGTTGGCCAAGTGGTAACGGCCGCAACTTACGAGTTGTAGATCGTAGGTTCAAACCTAGACAAGCCCTTTACTTTGTATACATTATTTCATCACCACTGCTCTCAAAACGGTGAAGGAAAACGTGGAGAAATGTCCTCGAACCGAAAAACTCGAAGACACGTGACATCCACCAGTCCGCTCTGGGCCCGCGTGGTGGACTACGCCAACCAACCACTCCTTCTCACAGAGGAGAGGCCTGTGTCCCAGCAGTGGGAACGTTAAAGGCTGATTATGCTAATAGGCATCTTTCACTCGAAGCAAAACGTCTGAACATGAATGAAAAGTGAGCAATGAATTCATTAGTGAACCGAAACGATGTTTGATTTCGGCATTCGGCACCGTGGACTCGACTAGCGAATGATGAAAAATTAAATGAACTGAGCAGATGAATGCTCCTCGTTATGTCATTTAAAGTATGATATAGTGTCACTTTATTTCTTTAAGGGACGATTTTTTCCAACACTAGATGATTTTATCGGAGGAATAATTTTGAATTTTTTACAATTCTCCCATACAAAAACTGTCAGATGTCAATTTTATTCAACGAATAAAAATTATCTGTCGATTGAAAAATCACCCCTAAGTTGCTGTAAGCTGTTGTAAGCTTAGTTATTGAACCCCTTGATAATAAACTTTTTATGGATATTTTATTAATTTCTTTGTTGGAATACCTAAATATTAAATTCAAGTATAAAAATCATAAAACTCGATTTGTTCTGAGTAATACCCTACTTTGTGAAGTGGAGGACTTATCTATTCAATTAATTACTGCAGTGACTGATATACACTCTATTATCATTGATGACTAACATAACACCTATGAAGTCAGTAATTTATGGGTTTATTGTGGATGGAAGGATGGAGAAATAAATAACATTCAGTTCAAAACAATGATAATTTGTGGACCATAACAATTATGAAGATATTACACGGTACAATTGCATGCATTTCAATTTGAATGAATCAAACACGGGCTGCCTCATTCGTCTATGGTAACAAGCGCTACTGCTGAGCATGAGGTTCTGGGTTCGAGCCCCAGGTCGGGCAAAGTGTTTTTGGGTTTTTCTATACGGAATTTCTCAGCAGCAGCCCGGAATTTGGATTTGAGCTCGGTTGATGGCAATAACCTCGCCCCCTATTACTTACGTGCCATGGGACTTTGACATAACTGGCGAAATAGGGGTGTACTATAATACACCTCTGCCCAACCGTTTGGGGAAACAAGGCGTGATGTGATGTTCAATCAACCAAATTTAATCGTGTAAATATAAAAGTGAATTATTCAATACCGCCCAATCATTTCTGTGCCTTTTAATTGAAATTAATCAATTTCGTTGTACCGTGCAATACATATTGCCATTACCTACTGTAGGCTGTAGTGAAAATATTTTTTTTAAATTCTTACAGGCTAATCAAAGAAACTTATGTTACTTAATTTTCGTCCCTTTCGCTGAAGTGTCCGCATGAGGTGTGATGTTACATCACGCGTCGTTAATCCACAAACATTTTAAACTTCAGATTTTTAAGTGTCATCAGAGGTAACGTCTATCTTTAAGGTTTAGATTAACAACGTTTTTCAGCATTTTAAGTAACATTCTCGAAATGCTGTTTTAGTTGCAAATTAGTAAAAGCACATTTGTGTGGGGTTTTTTTTTAAGCTGGTTGCTTTGATAACTGAGTAGGGGCAAATATCTAACGTAGTATATGTTCTAAACACCAGAGATAATGTCGGTCTAAACACCAGAGATAATGTCGGTCTCATTGTATTCGGCTAATAATAAGTTCAGTAACTGTAAGCCCACGTCCGCACGGGTGGGTTTTTATTTCCCACTGGATTTTGATCCCTCGGTGTTGAGCCTACCATTGAGAATCCAAAAGAGCGCATCCCAGCGCGTCAAAAAAACATGCTGTTGGATTTTCAACTCTCGGCGCTAAGCAGTTGAAAATACAGTTGGCGAAAAAAAATCGCTGCGGGAAAAACGCGTGTGCCCGTACACTAGAGATATTCGTAGTGTCGTTTTCACTCACTGTATTCGGCTGAAAATAGTTCTCAGAGGCTTTTTACTGGCTTTTCACAAAATTTCTCACTGTAACTCATAACTGTGACCCCACATTAAACTTACAAGAACAGAATTTTAATAAAAGGGCTACTAAATTATGAACAAAACGATTTATTAAACTAATAAAAGTCGGCTACAATATTAAATTGTAATTAACTCTTTTGAATTCGCCGCCTACTAAGTACTGCACAATCATTTATTATAGTTAAAGCCTTAGTAAATAAAAACATACTATATTAATGACTTGTTTGCTTAACTGTGAGTAATCATTCTTTATAAAATATTACCTACATCTTACAGTTATTAAAATTCATATTTTTTTCAAGAAAAAATAAAAAACCCTGCCATCGAATCTCTTCACCATCCTTGGTTGACTGGTAGAGAATGCCTAAGGCATTAAGTCCGCCTTTGTACCTTTTTGTGCGAAAAGTTTAAATAAATAAATAAATAACTGTAAGAAGTGGGTCTTGTCTAAACCAGGCTGAATATTACGGGACTATTAATACCAAATAGTCCCGTAATATTCGGCCTGGTTTAGACAAGGTAAATAATTAATATGCAGCTAATTATAATGTTGGGTAGATCATCATTAGTAGAAAATACAGAAATACCTATAATCCGAACTTGACTAGAACTCGTGAAACACTCACTGAAACTATTATACAAGAAATTATATATATTATTATAGTTGACACCGAAAATATTTAAATATATTAATTTATAAATTTTATTCAGCCTTACGGATACAATACACAGTAGTTCACGTTGCCTTTGAATTTAGGTGAAGCAACCAACATGTTTTTTTTTCAATACTGCCATGCTCTTCATTTCTGTACCTTTCAACTAAAATGAATCAATTTGGTTGAACCGTGCATTATTGCCATAACATTCTTGCCCAATAACAATTGAGAAACTATGATTCACAGACGCTGCGAAATTCCTAATGAATACTAACTAACTACTAACGAATACCTTATTTGAACATAATTCAGACCAAAACAAGAATTATAGTTGCGAACAAGATCCACAATAGGAACAGAGAACTATGCAGCACAGAAGTTTAAATTGGTATTGACTTGGAACTACGTCTTTATGTGACTTTAGATTATCAGTTAAAGTGAACCTATGTTGCAAATAACTTGAAGGAGCATTAGTAGTTCTGAAGTCGCAACTTTTATTACCACGAGATATTTATTAAAGAGGATAACAAATTTTACACTGGATAAACTTCTTAGACTGAGGGCTAATTTTTCAATCGACAGATAATTTTTATTCGTGGAATAAATTGACGTCTGACAGATTTTGTATGGAAGAACTGTCAAAAATTCAAAATTATTCCTCCGATAAAATTATCTGGCGTTGGAAAAATCAGCCCTAAGTTAATTAGATAATAAGCTGTTAAAATAAAAATATAATACCATAACCTAACCAAAACTATTATTTAACATCCGGTTGGACTGGGAGCCGACCCCAACATAGTTGAGAAAAAGCTGGGCAGATGACGACATTCAATTCACTAAAAAGAGTAAGTATAGAACATTATAGCATGATCAGATTGATCAGTCTATAATGTTCCCACTGCCGGGACACACAAGCCTCTCTGTGAGAGGAACATTATGCCTGATGGAAATTGTACCGTAAAACGAAATTTAATAAGACGGACAAATTTTGGATATAGCAACATAAACAAACCTAAATAAATATCTACGGTCAAATACCTTTTATTTTTATTATTTTAGGACACAATTTACCAAAAGTTAATCAATGTTTTACTTTTTCCATTGTTACAAAAATAGTAGGTAACGGATTATTCAACCAATTTGGATTAAACAAAAGAAATTTCAACCACTGAAATAAAATAATAAACTGAAAATGAAATACAACAATAAGCAAAACCACAATTTAATACAATAATGTATTTCAACAGGAGCCATAAAATCCCGCTTATGTCCAACATGTTGTCAACAAAGTTGCGTTGAAAGCTAACTAAACAGTATCGGTAAAACTATTTATTCGCTGAAGCACGTAGTTAGTAGTTACGCGACTCAATAATGTGTTAACTGTTTGATCACATAATCGGTAGACGAAAGTCGGAATAATAAATGGAGAATATTTAATTGATCCTCTAAATCTCTCTAAGATGTTTTTTTGATCTTCTAATGATGATCGCTTTTTTACTTAATGATCTTTTTTAGCGTTCTGGTTATTTTAAAACTATCTGTACCGTTAAAGTTGACTGCAGTAACTAAGCTGGGCTCTCGACCTTAAGGGCTAGGTTAGGTTAAAACTGTGACTAACCACTAATGCTACATTCAAGTTGCCGTTGCTCGGCTAACTTAACAGTACAATACAAAACTATTCGCCAAAGCATGTTAGTTAGTAGTTACGCGACTAAATAATGTGTAAACCGATGCTGTTTGATCAGATAATTGGTAGATGAAACTCGTAATAATAAATGGGGAATATTTAATTCATCCACTTAAAACTTTTTCCTCTTCTATTCACACAATTACCTTTTAATCATTATAGTATTTTTTTAAATTGTCTGTACCGTTAAAGTTGGTCACAGTAACTAAGCTACTCGTAGACCACGACCAAATGGGGTACACACAAAAATGGGGTGCACATCTATATTCAAGTTGGTCGTAGTACATCATATAAAGAGGTTCAGTTCAGTTGACATAAAAATACTATTCGATTAGTATTTCTAAGAAATCAAAATGGTAGTTATTTGGAAACCAATTAAAAACAAAACACAGAGTAGGCCGCCATCAAAAGTTAAGCCGCGCCTGCAAAAGTTAACGGCAGGGCCATTAAAATGTCGCTGTAAGACGAACATGCCTACTTAGTCAAGGCCTTAATCTTTATAGGTACGATAAAATTTTCTTTTACCTGATAGGCCTTTGTTCAATATCGATTTTGCTTCATATTATTAAGTAATTTGGTTATAGAGAGGCCTTTCTTTTCTCCTATTCACCGATAGAAGCTAATGAGGTCATGTTAGCGGGATATAATACAATATTTTAGGGATTTAAACGAATAAAGAATTTAGGCTGAAACGTGAAGGGAATAAAGTCGTGGGTTACGGTTTCGATATCATTTGAAAAATTTGGCTTTGGTAAAGTGAAATCAAAGATGTACTGAATAAAATAATTATATTGTTTGAAAATAACCTTAGGCGATGCTTTTGGTACAGGTAGGCTTTGGTGACATAATTCTTTTTAAAGTTTAAATCCTGTGGCAATTTCGGATTTGTTACAATGTGACCTTTCAAAAACAAATAATCATCAGCTTGCGTTCACAAAGTATAATAGTCATTATTGAAACGTAACAAATTCTGTAATGTTAAATAATGTTTACTTATTGTGCGCTTTTATAATTCGTGACGATATTATCGTGGACTCCCACGGTCACACACATCACGATAACACAGTAAAGTGTAATGTACAGAAATACTAGCAGTGCCCTGCGATTTTACCCACATAAGCGTCGATCCCGTGGGAACATCGGGTTAAAAGTACAGTGATATGAAAGTTTACAGTAATCTAAGCTATACTACTGTAAAGTTTCATCAAAATCCGTTCGGTAGTTTTTGCGTAAAAGAGTAACAAACATCCATCCATCCATATATCCATCCACAAACATCCATTTATAATATTAGTAGGATTAAGTAGGAAGTAGGATAGGATATTAGTAGGATATGAAGACGCTTTTAAATTTCCGTTCACGATAATTTTATGGACGTGGACGTCCACAGTAATATCATTACGTCAGAAATTATAAAAGCGCATAATAAATAGAGCGTTTCATAATGTAACATTCCCGTGGTTAAGGAATCTACAACATTGTTACCAGCGCACCTATTAATAAAGTTTCTGCAATTTTACGCTATATCGTGCCTGTCTCTAATAAAGTTCGAGTGGTCTTTCCGCTGTAGCGTGTGCGCATAACTAATGAGCATGTAATAAAATAAATCAGCTTTACAAGTGGTCAGGTGCGGGTTGCTAATAAGAGAGTTGGTCTGAATAATATTGTTGGGAACTGTAGATGCGGCTTATACAATGTTTTTTATTTATTAAAAGACCATGCTATGCCATGTACAAAAAAAATGCCATGACCATTTAAAATACTGACATTCAGCTGCATCTGGTTAGACTGGAAGCCGACCCCAACATAGTTGGGAAAAGGCTAGGCAGATGATGAATTATTAAAAGCCTGTGATGTCCTACTGCAGGGCAAAGGCCTCTCTACTCTCTTTCCACTTCTCTCTGTGTAAAGCTGCTGAGGACCAGTTCTTGTTGAAGGAGTCCAGCACCCTAATTGCGTAACACACAATCAATCTCAATCTGAATCATTTTGAAGGATATTGCTAATCCATTGCTTCATATGTTCAAAAAATGTGTCATGTGTCTGCTCAACAACGTAAAAAACGCAATGAATGTTGTTGAGCTGTCAAAATGAAACCGATTCCGATTGATCGTGTGTTACGCAATTAGGGTGCAGCTCATCCCGCCATCTCTGTCTGGGCCTGCCACGATGTCGCTTGCCATTAAACGGGACCCATTGGGTCGTATGTTTTATAAAGAAATCATAAAAAAAACGAACTACTGGAGGCAAGGTTTTCTGTCTGTGTATAATTAAATCGTATATAAATCATCAAAGAAAATTGTAAAAGGTAAGTCTGAAAGTAAACGGTTGTAGTGCTCAGCTAATATAGAAATGGTTATGACAGAGGAATAAAATATACACACAAACACCAAAAAAAAACTTTTATAACTAAAATCTTTAGAATGCTTTGAATATTATGATAAAACAACACAGCAGACAGTTCTTAACATAATTTTCGATTTGATGCCCTAAGAGAATACAAAAAATGATTGAAAAAGAAACAATTCCAGAGGAAGAAAATTGGTAAATTTGATAAAACTAAAATGGAACACGAAGTATTTGGGAGTGAAATAAAATCTTTGTACAGTAACCACAAAATGAAACAAAATTTTGTAACATCGCGCTTGGTTTCTAGTTGAAGCGAGTAACCCTAAAAATGTTAATTACTGCAAGCATTTGGCCTTCATTTAATGACTGAAATAGATTGCGCTTCGTAACGTTGGCAAAGAAGTGATAAGCTTTAAAAAAAAAACAAATAGAAGTGAACATCTGTGACAGACAGACATAATTAACAATCAACACTTCGATCCTATTTTCGATGATTATATTTGTGACTCACAGAAAAGAGAAAAGTTTTGTAAAAGTTTGTAAAAGTTTGGCCAAGGTCAAACTGGCGAGATAGATAGAAACTCTGTCTCACAGTCAATTTACTATGATAATTTGTAGTTGTGAAGTTGAATATGGGCCATTTAACGCCTTGTTGAACCCAGGCTACGTTTACGATAGGCGTTAAGCGCCCGCCAAGTTGATAGAAAAACACGTGTCAACATGTGGATACTTACGACTGCTTCACCCGCTTGGAGGTCGGAAATTATCCCATGCTACAGTACTACTGGGATAAAAAGTATCCCGTTATCATAGTAATCTCCTCTCACAGAGAGGAGGCCTGTACCCCAGCAGTGGTGACGTTATAGGCTGATTATGCTTTATGTCATAGTAAACCCGTGGACCAAATTTCATCGTTCGATTAACCGTTAAATGTGAAAACGTAACAAGCAGACAGAGTTGCTTTCACATTTATAATATCTATTAGTACAACCCGCGCTCAAAACGGTGAAGGGAAACATCGTGAGGAAACCGGTATGTCCTAGAACCAAAAATTCGAAGACATGTGACATTTACCAACCCGCACTGGGCCCGCGTGTTAGATTACAGCCCACTTTCTCTCGAAGAAAGGACGCCAGTGTCCCAGCAGTGGGAACACTATCGGCTGATTTTGCTGCATGCTTATGCTAAACATAGGCAGACTTGAAAATAAATCAATCCCGCAAAAACAAAAGAAAATCGCTTGAATCACCTTCATTGAAAACAGCAGCCTCGCAACTAAATGAATTCTTAATCTACACAAGGCTATAGCAATTCGATCCAGCTTCAGAACCTATTGCATCTTCAAATGCAACAGCTTTCTCAAAGCCCGAACCAATAAGTTCTTGGTTTAATTTATTCCCAGAACAGGTCAACGAATTTAGTCTGCGAACGATCCCATCCAATATAAAGGCAAAAGGCGCTTCAGTCCAATTTTAGTGAAGCTTCTAATATTAAATCTTGAAGACGCTCATCGCAAGGCGAGGAGGTGTCGGTAAATTTGATTCACTCCGCTGTGGTATACTCACTTAGTGTAATATAGAGTTTAGTGGAAAATTGAAAACATAAATTTTATAGAGGAACATTTAGTTTATGATTTTCTTTGGCGGAATCTCTCTAAGTTTGAGAGTTCATCGGGATTATTTGTCGATTCGCACGTATTCACTCGCCCGAAACGGGCGAATCATCACTTTTTTAAATATAATATTATTCTTTCTTTATGCGACTCGCACGAAGTTAATTTATTTGTCGGCGAGTCGACAACTACAGAAATATGTATTAGGCAATTGGCATATATGTTGTATTTTATGCAATAAAGACACTAGCGCACTGAAGTGATACGAGTTAAATATTATAAAACGTGTACTTTTATCTAAATGTGCCAATTGCCTAACACATATTTCTGGAGTTGTCGACTCGCCTAACGAAAAAATATTATAATATAAAAGTGACGTTTCGGGCGAGTAAATTCGTGCGAATCGACTATAAGCCATTGACCGGGAATTACTAATGGGGGAGATACTTAATTTGCTTAATGCTTGGTAAAAATTATATCAATTCAACTCAACTCAACTCAAATCATTTATTTCAACTAAACCAATTACAGGCACTTTTGAATTGTCAAAGGGTCGGTCAGTCAGAAAGACGAAGCTAGTTGCCCATTCCAAAGCGTAGGTACCTATGGAGAAGAACGGGCAAGAAAATCCACGGACACTCTTTTCTATCGCTCTTTTCTTTTCACTCTTTTCGGTCTATGATTTCTCTTGATTTGTAATCAATAGATTTTGTTTCCTACGGTTTCCTATTCCAGTTCACTTACGTAACAATTTAGATTAGACATTTGGCTGCAAAAAAAAAACCTACAATTAAAATCCAAATAAAACAACAGTAACACGGATTAAAAAAGAAAATAGTTCAGTCTCCAAGAGAATTTCAATTAACGGATCTAGGACTTCCACTGAGAGGGATTATTTTGCTCAAACGGACTTAAAACTGCCGGAAGAATTTAATTTAGCACCGGCAACTGCAGTGATTACGAGAAAGTCTTTTTTTATTTGGAACCGTTTGAGCTATTTTTTATTTTGAAGTTTATTCCGACTACGGTAAAGTTCTTAATACAAAACTAACAACTTAGTACCGGAATATGTTGTCAGTTTTGTATAAAGAACCGTATTTCAAATATCGTTACGTTCTAAAAAAAAAGGCTCGATTAAAACCTTACTCTGTAATTAGCCCGATTCAGTTTACACCAATCCTTAAGGCCAATACCCGTAATTAAAAACGTTCAAAATCTAGTCACAATCTCATCTCAGCGACAATCAATGTCAAAAACTTGTCAAAAATGTAGGAAAATTATAGGTATTTTTTTTTTATTTAGACAGATCAGGCTGTGAACGTTCTTAAAATTACGAGAATTGCCCCTCTGGTTGTTTGTACAAGGTAACTAAAAAGGTAAAAAAATGTTTAAGCAATAGAGCTAACTGGTAAAACAAATCGGAGGCTAACATAATTAGACATTTCTTTCTAAATATTTGCCTTAGTAACGAACGACAAGACCAGAACGTTTAAATAAAAAAGCAGTTAGAAATACAGTCACGTCCATTACGAGGGAAATAAGAAAAGTATCGAGATGAATAAAAACAGTTATTGAAATTAAAAAGCGGCCAGGGAAGACACGAAGGAGTAAGTACAGTCAACAGCAAAAGTAGATGATCAAAATCAGAAATTCAATACTAATTAACGGAGTTCGCGTCAGAACTGTGTGGCGTCGAAGTGATTCAAGTATGACACTGAGTCTGACATACTTTTGAATCACTTCGACGCCACACAGTTCTGACGCAAACTCCGTTCATTAGTATTAAATTTCTGATTTTGATCATCTACTTTTGCTGTTGACTGTACCACCGTACAATATTTACGAGTATATGTATATTTTTTAAATACATACTTTTCTTTGAAGTATGGGGGACCGCTTTTAACCTACAAATTTTGTGAAAATTTAAAGTTTTAAATTTCATTCTGACGGGTTAGCTATCCAAAAAATGTATCAAGTTTCAGATATCATAAGAAATTTAATAAAAATATCTTTTTATGGAGCATCATTCTGAAATATTTTTATAATCTACCTACTTGAAATTATTTCAGAATGCTCCAAATATTTAAAAGATGTCGCATCCAAATTCAACATTAAAACATTTTATCACATGATAAAAATATTTTTATTGAAAGCTGCTGAAATTTCATTTTGCAATTTGAAATTCTAGGTATAAGTTGAATAATGCATGCTTTGAATTAAGGAGACTGGATATCAAAAACATACTAAGCAGCAAAAATTCTTTGATATATAAATATACTGTGGTTTTCGTAATAATAATAATACTGAAGAGTTTGTTAGTTTGAACGCGCTAATCTCTGGAACTACCAGTCAGATTTCAAAAATGATGAATGCATTTGATAGCCCAATTCTTAAGGAAAGCGCGGGCTACTTAACATCACGCTAGCGCCCTTAGGAGCCGAGCAAAAACAAAGAAAGCTGAGAGAAAATGCAGTATGGATGTAATAGCGCCGGCAGGCGATGCGATGCAACGGGTATAGGGTCGGGGGAACAAAACAGATCATGTGGACGAAGTTGCGGGCAGAAGCTAGTCCTGCTGATCCATAGTTTGTATGGATGGATGGATGGATGGATATTTGTTACTCTTTCACGCAAAAACTACTGAACGGATTTTGATGAATTGCTATGCACACAGATGGATTATACCCAGGATTAACATATAGTATACTTTTTATTTGAATATTCCCACGGGATCGAAACTTATGCGATGCAGGTGAAACCGCGGGGCGCAGCTAGTAATATTATAAACGCGAAAGTTTGTATGGATGGATGGATGTTTGTTACTCTTTCACGCCAAAACTACTGAACGGATTTGGATGAAATTTGGCACACATATGGTTTATAACCAGGATTAACACATAGGAAACCCCGATTTTTACCCCGATATTCCCACGGGATCGAAACATTTTATGCGGGTGAAACCGCGGAGTGCAGCTAGTTAAACATAAAGGTCTCACAATATTGCAAATGAAAAGGTATAAAATACTGTTATTCAAAGAGACACACGTTTTGAGGAAAGAACACCTTTTATTTACACAAAAAAGAGAAAAATAAAGCTTGCCATCAGTTCCCAAACACGGATGTCGGCGAGTTTCGTCATTTATGTGAAAGGCCCCCATCAAATTCGTTGGGGGCTTTTGAATTTTGACGCATTGTGTCGGTATAAAAATGGTGATTTGGGGAAAATACAATTTCATTTCTATTGTGCTTTAGGTAAAGTTATGAAAATAAGTCAAGTTAATCAAGGTGAGATGTTGATTTTTTTTTCAAGAAAAGTGAGTGAATTTTTAAATATGTATGCTTTTGTATGAGCTATTTTATGTTATAAATAATATTTTATTTTGTTCATTCATTAAAAAGGACCCGGACTTCCCTATGTGTTTATTATCCTAGTGTATGGCCCTCCTTAAGTTGGACAACTAAAAAGTAAAGACCCATGGTCCAACTAGTTGGACAGAGCAGTTGGACCACTGCCCCGGACTGTTCTTTTCTGCTTTTTATATTATGAAAATTTGCTTTTGAAGGACAAACATTTTAAAATATTGAAACAAGCAAAATAATAAAAATAACCAAACCACGGGACAGCCATATCTATTTTACGAGCAAGCTCTCCCTGAGACAGTTTCAAAGTTATAAAAGTAATAGAATATACATAGCGTGAACTCGAGCAATGAAATTTTTCATTATTATTATTTGTTACTCCCCAAGAGATCATAAAAACTTTGGAACTATGAAAGTTATGCGGATGGTTCTCCGTTCGAACATGGGGGATGTTAAAACGTAATTTTGTTATTGCTCTGTCATCCCCATTTGGGGGATGACCGAATGACCGAAGAAATTGACTGGCCTTGAACCTCTCACTGGCAAGTTAAAACAAAGGAATCGATGGCTGAAAGTATTTTCTTGATTTTTTTAGACTAAGAAGAGCTTTTGATGGTCGCTTTGGAAGCGACAGAGCTCAATTTAATTTTTCAGCGTATTGATTTAAAGTAGTTGGTTAGTAATAGATTGGTTTCATTCCTTCTGTTGATCTTTGCAATAGCATACCCAGAATATAATATCCCACTGCTGGGACACAAGCGTCCTCTCTGTGAGAGGGAGTGGGTCGTAATATGGTCGTAATCCACCACGCGGGCCTATGCGGGTTAGTAGATGTCACATAGAACGTTTCCTCACGACACATGCGATCATTGAAATACTTATAACTAAATCGAAGTATCCATGTACCATATTTCTTTTGACCAAGTAATTTTTTTATCACCCTAACTAAGGTTTAATGCCACTTGTCTTAAAGCTACAAGGCGTATTTTGTTTTCAAGTCCAATGTGACGGTTAGACAGTTTCGAATGAAACTGTCTAACTGTCAACTGTAAACTTCAATAAGGTTGAATAACTTTAGTGAAGTTTCAATTGAATTGTTGTCTTTCTCAGTAAAACCCCGGAGAGATATTTTCATATGCCCGGTTGGTGGCAATATGCTCGCACCCTATTACATGGGACTTAAACATAACGGGCGAAATTTGGGCGTGCTATAGGTATACCTCTGTCTGTCTGGATTACAGGCATGATGTTATGTTATTTTACGTGTTGTCAAAAGTGGTAAAGCAATTATGAGCTCGACCATAAAACGTGACATGACAGAATGAACTTTAACTGAAATATTGTTTATTTCATTTTGTTTTTCTTTGTGAGTTTGTGATCTAATCTAGCTAGATAAAGCTTTCTCAAAACGACTTTTGAAGATAAACCTTGTCATTTCAGAGCACTTTTAAAATGTCAGTGTAGATACATTATTGTAAACGTTACCTTAGCTGTTTTATCTTTCTTATCCTCAAAAAACCTTACTTATATATATATTTTATTCTAGTTTGCTTTTACAAAGTACCCTCAAAAACCTAGCAAGGACTTCATAAGTACCTGAAGTATACTTGTAAAATATACCCGAGAGTGGGAGTGAAGTGACTTGGCGGAAATCGCTCCAGTCCTTCGTCCGGCCAACTTTGCTTTTTGTGCCAAATAGTTTATTAATCTGGTACCTACTAAACTTTTGAACTTTGGGGGAAGTTCAAAGTGCCATTTAGCTCAATTATTAAGTGCTTTTAATTTTACGACTACCTTCGCGGGCCTACGGTGTGGACACTCGGAACTAACTTCCGACTTACGATTCATGAATAATTAAGTAGGACGGAACTGGTTGTTTTTTGTTTTATGGATGCTTTTTTGTTTTTAGCACTTATGAGACTCGTGAAAGAAACATTACTTACTCAAAACGGTGAAGGAAAACACCGTGAGAAAACCGGCATGTCGTGGTACCAAAATTCGAAGACATGTGACATCTACCAACCCGCACTGGGCCTGCGTGGTAGATAATTATTATAGCCCTCTTGAAGAGAGGAGGCCTGTGTCCCAGCAGTGAAAACATTATAGGCTGATTATGTATACAATATTTATTTATCTATTATAGTATATTGTATTTACATACTAATTGAATGGAAAGATGGCGTGAGTTGATGTATGTATTGTTGTATTATTATCAATAACGTCTTCATTTATAAAAAATATTTTGATAACATTAGTTCCATTTCTGGAATAATACAACAACTTCTGTAAAACCCAAGGCAGAGAAATTTTGTTTAATATATAAATGATAATTTGTTACGGCCGTGAATCATGTTTATATTGTCTTACAACCCGATACTGAAAAGCAAATTGCAAAAAACGTAAGAAAATTTGAATTTCGCGGGCTATTTGTGATAGATTATCTGAATAATGTACAGACGCCAGCACATCAAGGTACCCGAAACTGTCAAATTTTCCCAATCAACTCTAAACCTAATGCATTAGCGATAAAGTTGAAAATCTATTAAAGAAATTTGACAGATTGTAGTAGCTTGATGTGCTGGCGTGACTTACACAAAAACAAAATAAATAACTGAAATTTCAAATCCAAACTCTATTTTACATAAATCACAATTCAAATTTCAATACCAAACACTATAACGTGAATAGAGAAAGACTGGCAATGGCGGTTTCAAGTGACCGTACAGAAATAAAAAGAAAACAAAAAAACCAGCGCTGTAATTAATAACTGTTCGTTCATTGGCAGTTGGCTCTTTGTTTACGTCACAGCTTTTTTGTTTTCTATTTTTATACAGAGGGTTGACAACCTTATTGCCATTGTGAATGTATTTTCTCTGCAATATTTTGGAATGAAAATGCATGAGAGAAAAATCGCCTGGCAACAGCCTAATGTTTGCATTATTTGCAATATCTAATGAGTTTGTGTTGTCAAAGTTAGGTTTAAAAAAAAAAATCAAGGAAAAAGAAACATTAGGTATACTTATCTCATTATTATCTTTCATTCATCTTCTCACAAAATATTAAAACATTGACGACACACATGTACTATGATAATTGTCAAATAATACCATTCCAATATCATAATTGAATTGCCCTTGGTTGATCTCAAAATTAACTTATAGAGACAGGTATGAAATATTTGTAAACACTTGTGTGTACACAAAGCATTAAATAAATAAAGTATGTTTTCGGTCATGACTCTAGCTTTGACCATAGATATAAGTTTTACATTTCTATGGCTTTGACCCACTTGTGATCTAAACATAACAAAAAGATGCAGAGACCCACCAGCCCAATCTTATTTAAATATTCACAATAATTTCAAGCGATGAAGGTATAATCTAAATTAGTATTCTAAACACTGATAAATTTTGCATTCGGGAATCGATTAATGGTTGTTCTCGACCAACCTTTCAGCCAGATGTTGGTTCTCATGATGGTACAGTCAACCCGAAGAAGACGTATACATTGAAAATAACGTAAAACAAGAATATAAGATAATATTCACACCTACAATCTAAAAATAATAATGGTTATTATGTAAATTTAAATAAATAAAAGATAAGAAATAATCATAGGGAATATAGCTGTCAACAGGAAAAGTGTCCAAAAGGCTAGTAACGTAAAAAAATAACGTTCGACAAAAATAATCAGATTTTCTAAAACTC
This sequence comes from Apamea crenata, assembly GCA_949629185.1. NCBI lineage: Eukaryota > Metazoa > Arthropoda > Insecta > Lepidoptera > Noctuidae > Apamea > Apamea crenata. The sequence continues at coordinate 7,325,487 of OX451375.1, forward strand.
CACAGATGGGGGTTCACAGACGGCTCAGAGGGGCAATTCTCGTAATTTTAAGAACGTTCACAGTCTGGTCTTAGTCTCAATCTGTCAAAAATACCTCTTCCCTACATTTTGACAAGTTTTTGACATTTGTTTATCGCCGAGATGACACTGCGTTTTAAATTACGAGAATTGGCCTTCTGATATCAAGTGCGTATACGGCACCTCCCCAAAGGTAATGGCCGACCTTCCATCCTGCGCCACATGCCCTGTCACCTGCGAACTTGTGATCTTATGACTGCGTCAGAGAGCGAAGTTCACGAAACTGAATTTTGGGTCAAAGATATTTGAACTATTTGCCATCGATTCGCTAAGAAGAAGATTTGATTTTAAATTTTATTCAATAGGAACCCAGCTTCTGACGTTTCATAAGTGCCCATGTAATAATCATAAGTGCCCAAGTAAGTAATATAAGTTTTTTTAATACTGTTATTCAGCTGTATCCGGTTAGACTGGAAGCCGACCCCAACATAATTGGGAAAAGGCTAGGCAGATGATGAGATGATGATGAAAGTATTTTCAATTTTGATTATCCACAATCTTTGTTCCATCAAATTGAATCAATATGGAGCCAAAAAACATATTTCACATTGGATAGGTACTTAACTGTAGCTACAATATCATAATATTTAGCTATATTATCATAGAACGCAGGTTTTAAACAATCGAATGAATTCTTCACAATGTATACATCTTTTTGCGGTTGACTGTACCAAAATAGGAAGGTTGATAGGTAGGAAGTAGATATTAGTGTTATAGACATAATATACAAACCTTGACCTGCGATGTTAATGTTTTCATGTTATTTAAAGTTCTATCCGATTTAATTTTCAAATCGAACAACGATGGAAATAACAGTAAAGAATACCTTATCAGCTGAAAATACAGGTTAGAAATTTTGAAAAAAAACTAGTAGTTTTTACCGAACTGACTGTGACTTGGTACCTACAGTCGCAGCGTGATGTTAATAACCTATAAACTTCCTCAAGGACTGGGCTATCAAATACAAAAATATTTTTTCATACATATCTGTGTAGCAATTCCAGAGATCAGCGTTGTCAAACAAACAAAAAAACTTACCCAAAAGACGAGTATTTTGTCGGTATTTAAATAATAAGAATTGTCAACAAATATTTATTCTTTCTACTCGTGTACCATGGAAAACTAGTTTCAGTTAAACACCATGCAGTACATTTTTAATCGCCTATTCATGCTTTTATTACCTGCAGTTTATTGTACCTAATCATAAACAGAACCAACTCGTAATTTCACCTCTAATAAAAAAACAACAGGAGCTACAGACGGTCGTCATAACAGCTTATTAGTTGATTCGCACGATTTTTGTCGCCCTAAATGGGCAAATCTTCACTTTTTATGTTTTATTGGCGACTCACCCGAATTGGCACATTTTGAATTGTATGCAATAAAGTAGGTATAGAAAAAAGGACGCTGGCACACAGAACTGATAACAGATAAATATTATAAAACGTGTACTTTTTTCGTAACTTCATTGCATAAAATTCAAAATGTGCGTTTCGGGCGAGTAAAATCGTGCGACTCGACTATAAGCCATCATAACAAATGACACTCGGTAAACTTGCGGTTATCGACCCTAGTCCGACACCTTTAATACGTTGATTTTTAATAAAGGTACAAGTTTGATAGCAAAAAATGGTACATTATTAATTAAACTTGACCCCAACGAGATAAACCGATAAAACGTTCTCGAGTCTACAGTGTGATTTTTTTAGTCTTTTATATATAAATAAAAATGAAATCATGTTCGTTGGTAAGCGCATCACTTGAGAACGGCTGGACAGATTTGACAATTGTTTGTTTTAAAATATTCATAAACGTCCAGATAAGGTTTTTATGGAAAGAAAAAATCGAAAATTTTCTTGGAAAATGTTCCAATCATAAAAAAACTGAACGTCCTATTTACTATGAGATTTTAGAATGAACTCAAGGTGACAGGACAACGTCTGATGGGTCAGCTAGTGCGTAATAAATATTATTTTAAGCCCGTGTATCTGACGTGTTTTTTTTTCTGCGAAAGAAGATCTCGATTTTCTTTTACATTAATCATGTTACAATCGTTTTGGAAAAGTAAGTGAAGACATAGAAAACAAAGTAAAATAGCATTCCCATTGAAAATAAACGTTATAATGTACAGGAGTCAGAAAAACTCTTTTACAATAATATTTCTTTGCAAAATATAAATACTAAAGAGATACATACGTTATGTTCTTGATTGAAATAAAACGTTGGTTACAGGTGAACTTGAGAAGAATGTGTCCATGCTGATCTGAAAGTGGAAAAAAGGGTATTCAATTGCTATAATACTGGAAAGGTGTATACTATATCTTAAATTAATAGTATTAAAACATTTACAAAAAAAAGAGAGAAATAAACTGGAAAAAAAGAAATAACCTGTAGACGTTCAAAAACTGTACCGAACGTACACACGGCGACTCATCAATTTCCAGTTTTAACTAAACTCGCATTGTATAGGTTTTTCGTACAATGAGACATCAGCATAAACTGGAATTGTATAACTTGATATTATGTCGTCCTGCGTACCTACCTAACTTTGTCGAAACAATACCCTGTTTAATTTAAACAGATTTTAAGACCTATAAAAAACTTCTTCTAAGGTTTCGTCGCTAACGGGATTAAACAGGAGTTTTTTTTTTATTCAAAATGGGGATCAGCCGTCCAATATTTTATAATTGTAACTCATTCAAACATAAAAATCAATATAATATTTTAGGTACATGAAGAAACAAACTTATTGACCTTCACAACTCAGTTTTCTTTTTTTTTAATCATTGCCCCACACTAGGAATTACTCCTGTATCGTGCGTGGGTGCGTTCACAAACATTTAAACTCACTTACACAAATAGCCAGACCCGGAACAACTACCTGTAGGCAATACAAATATTTGTTCCGTGCGGGAATCGAATCCGCGACACGCAGCGCAGCAGTTGATCGCTCAGCCACTGCGCCAACCGTGTCGTCAAAAGTTGCTGGGTAACACGATACCAACGGGTAAGACTGGTGGTCAGACTTTTGCCCGTAACGACCGTCAAAGATTTACTAATGACAGCCGAGACCAACGGCTTAGCGTGCTTTCCGTGTCACGGAGCGGTCTCGATATAATTAATTATGTATAATGGATGGACCTATCCATGAAACGATCGCAGCAAGCGTAGCTTAAACTTTGATCACCCGTGCGTATAATCACTAAGCCCCTTGTTGAGCCCCCAATTAAAACATAATGCAATCTCAATACTCATGTACCTTAGTCGGGTTAAAAAAGTGTAACCGGAAGTATGGAACACCGCACAAGTTTTAATAGACTTCTTACAATAGAGGACTATTACAATTTTTGCGGTGTCTTCGGCCTCATTCACCGTTACTATGAATACTGGACAAATGAACTGAGTCTTTCAACTGGTGTAATTAAAAGGTGTTATGTAGTTGTAGGTATTATATTTTCTGTATGGTCACGGTAATATCTAATATATAAAATTCTCGTGTCACAGTTTTCGTTGCCATACTCCTCCGAAACGGCTTGACCGATTCTTATTAAATTTTTTGTGCTTATCCGGTATCTATGAGAATCGACCAACATCTATTTTTCATCCCCCTAAATGTTAGGAGTTGTCCACCCCTAAATTTTTATTTTTATTTTTTAGACAAAATTTTTAATTGCATTTTTTTATGATACAACATACAAAAATACATACAATCCTCAATTTTCACCCTTCTACGATCAACCCTTATTTTTTAATAGCCATTTTAGTAATTTAATCATTTTTCCTCTCCGGTCGAAAACTGATCAATCGTCATTTAATTAGAGGGTAGGAGTAGGGTAGGAGTAGGGTAGGAGTAGGGTAGGAGTAGGGTAGGAGTAGGGTAGGAGTAGGGTAGGAGTAGGGTAGGAGTAGGGTAGGAGTAGGGTAGGAGTAGGGTAGGAGTAGGGTAGGAGTAGGGTAGGAGTAGGGTAGGAGTAGGGTAGGAGTAGGGTAGGAGTAGGGTAGGAGTAGGGTAGGAGTAGGGTAGGAGTAGGGTAGGAGTAGGGTAGGAGTAGGGTAGGAGTAGGGTAGGAGTAGGGTAGGAGTAGGGTAGGAGTAGGGTAGGAGTAGGGTAGGAGTAGGGTAGGAGTAGGGTAGGAGTAGGGTAGGAGTAGGGTAGGAGTAGGGTAGGAGTAGGGTAGGAGTAGGGTAGGATTAGGGAAGGAGTAGGGTAGGAGTAGTGTAGGAGTTGGGTAGGGTAGGGGGTAGGACACCACGCGAACGAAGTAGCGCCGGGCAGCTAGAAATAATTTATATGGCAAAACAACGTTTGCCGGGTCAGCTAGTTATCTATATAATATTACAGTGGTATGGTCGCGGGCGGTTGTAGATTTGTAGGTTTAAAAGAAATACTACTTTATTTCGCCTCATGTTGTGCCGTATCTTTAAAAGATTCTTGGCTTATAACTGGGCCATTCCAGTTGAATTTTTCAGCCAAATTTTTCTTGTTGGTTGGAATCAGAACGGGTTTTTTTTTAAGTTGAAAATGATGACAACGTTTTTCAGCCGGATCGCCATTTGCCATCTGAAAACGCGCGATTTTCCGCAACCATTAAAAAAATACCATTTAGTATAGTATTTTTAGGAAATCTTCAACCAAACCGAAAAGTAGCGTAATTGCCAAGAAAAATAAAAGACTGTCCTTTGCTATAAAAACTTTCTGTATTGTTCTATACTCTGTTAGTCGACTAGCTACATAATCAGCCGTCCCATACATTTGGCTCGAGTAGGTATTGGAGCTTTGTATGGGACAGTTGATAATTTTTTCGCGATTACGATGTTTGTCCAACGGACAAAGTTGTTCATTTTGATGGTCTGTTCCACACTCATAAATAAGACCACACATTATTGTATGATACACGCTGTATAATGTTAATGACACCTTTTAAGTTTCCACACAGATTTTTATAAATAGACACAACATTTAGCATACGCATAGTCAGCCTATAATGTACCCACTACTGCTGCACTATGAGAGGGAGTGGGCCGTAACACACGCAAGCCCAGTACACACACAAAAAAAAAAAACATAGGTAGCAACTGCTTAGCGACACTGTTCATTTAGCCAATTCAATGCTAGTTCCAATACATACTTAATTAATTGTACTTTGGTCTATTTAATGTAATTAGGTTTGCCTACGTCATTTGACAAAAATTATAGATTCATGCTCAGATTGGAAATAGCTATTTAGTGCGGACGATACATCATCTATGAGTAATTGAGCAGAATTATCGAAACGAGTGTTGGCAGAGCAATAGCCAGGTGGGTGGACGACCTACAGAAGGTCGCGGGGAAGACCTGTATGAGGGAAGCATGACACAGAAGCGAGGAGGCCTCAGCAGTGGCTAGAAATATTTTCTATGCAAAAAAAATCGTCTTTTTTGTTTATGTTTCATGACAATTTGTTATTTGGACGACGTCTTGATTTTGATTATAAGTTTGCATTCTAATCTGAATAGAATAGAATATTCTTTATTATGTAGGTTAAACATATAAATTACAGATACAAATAAATGTATATATTTTACATAGGACGACATAATGGGCGATCTTATCGCTCAAAGCGATCTTCTCCAGAGACAATACTGTGGGTAGTCTGTGGTGTACCAATTACATGTATCTACAGCGATCAAACAGAATAATGAGCTCGAAAAAGATAGTCTGTTCGTTTTAAAATGGCCGAACTCAACTTATTTTTAAATGATTACGTAGTTTCTGGTAGATTTAGGATACGGTAGAATGAGAATAAGATTTTTTAAGTCATGCTATATAAAGATCACTGCTAATTGTACGCAATTTCAAAATGTATTTTTTTTAATGAAAATAGGTTTGTTCACTATGCATCAAAAATGATTTAAATACTCAAAAAAAGGAACTTTCTCTGTGGTACAGACGCCAGCACATCAAGCTACTACAATCTGTCAAATTCCTTGAATAGATTTTTAACTTTATCTCTAAAGCATTAAGGTTCAAGGTTGACTGGGAAAATTTGTCAGTTTCGGTTTGCTGGCGTCTGTACCTACATGTTTAATTTTCGAACGTAGCTCTTGATTGATCCAGAATCTATTTTTTTAAATGAAAATAGGTTTGTTCAGTTTGCATTAAATGATTTAAATACTTCAAAAAAGGAACTTTCTCTATGGTACATGTTTAATTTTCGAATGTAGCTCTATAGAAGGCATTCCATAAATTCTGAACAGAAAAACGATCGACTTCAACAAAATTACCAAATTAGTCGTTAGGCGAGCAATGGACATCATAATTCAAAACTGAACGTCTTCAAGACCCGTTTCCCCGTTTCAAAGGAAAATCAATTTGGCCTTGACATAAGGATTAACATACATACTTACCTACATACTAGTGTTACAGAAATGTGACAATAATTATGTTCTAGAAAGGGAGGGGCGCCAAGAAGCCCCGATCAAGGCCAATATGTTCCATTTTTGAACGTTTCTACATATATTATGGAGGAACTGTGTTTCCGAACATAAATTTATACTTGACTTACTTGAAATATAATGAATTGTGTGGAATTATTCAACCTTCATTTCGATTTGGGAAAACGATTTCCATAGGATACCGTGGGGTACCGTAGGGTACCGTTTTCCCAAATCGAAATGTATTGTGATAACTTGCATGCTCTGTAGGTATACTAATGTTTCCACAAATGAAGAATCTTGAATCATAGATGTACCGGTATCTTACCTATTGTTTAGTAATGTGGGGCGCTCCTAGATGGAACGACGATCTTAGAAAGGTGTCTGGGATACACTGGATGCAGAAGGCGGAGGACAGGGTGTTGTGGCGAAGCCTGGGAGAGGCCTATGTCCAGCAATGGACTGCGATAGGCTGAGTTGATCCGACCTATTATTTTGGGATCAAATGGTAGTTTCACACAGCATTATTGTTTTTCATTCAAAATACCGATCAACGCCGCCGTTTGAGCGTGACCTAACGAAGTAATTAACTTTGTTTTATTTTTATACAAAGTAGGTATAGGTAAACGGTAGGCAGGTAGGTGTAGGTAGGTTATTGGGTTTTTCAATCAGGTATTTCTCAGTGCAAGCCTGGGGGTCTACTCCGAAGTAGTATCGGCCGAATGATCGGCCGTTTCCTGCTACGAAGTTACTATTTGGTTCGGTCGGTCCCGATCCTATACTCTTTCGAATATTGACAATGGTCCCGACCCAACTGAGCCGATCCGAACTTTTTTCGCATTTTTCAATAATATTCGGCCATGTGTCGGTCCGATCCGAACATTCGCACTTTGCACTTCGGAGTAGACCCCCAGGAGTCTGTGTGCCCGGTTTATGGCAACAGGCTCGGCCCCTATTACATTTGCCTTAAACATAACTGGCGAAACGTGGGTGTCGCCTCACGGAATATTAGTAAAACACACCTTCCAATATATTAATAAAAGGATAACAAACGTATTATTGAAATCCTTAGAACGGCCTTTCCTTTGGGGTACCCCTTTAACTCCGACAGGTATGTATTGTATACACCTCTGCCTTACTCTTCGGGAATACAGGCTTGATGTTATGCTATGCTATGTGTAGCCGTATAGAAACAAAACCAATTTGCCTTTTTATAATTAAAATACATGTACCGGTAATTCACTCTCGGTAAACGCAACGCTCATACAAAAACACATCCGGGGTCAAAGTGTAGTATTCTATAATATAAAAACTATATTATACATTATTATTTTAACTGTATTAGCTTGTTAGCACATCATAATGTATGTTAAGCGTAAACCACGTTGTTATGGGAACCGTTGTGTATGAAGGGACGTAAATGATGTCATCCATAATGTAGATATAAAATATTTTATGGGCTTGTAACTAGGGGGCTTTATGTGTTCGGAATTAGTAGTTGCCGGCGCCTTAACAGGATATACGAAGGAGTTATAAATAAACTAGCAGCGCCCGCGGTTTCAACCGCATAAGTTTCGATCCCGTGAGAATATCGGGATAAAAAGTATCCTATATGTTAATCCTGGTTATAAACTATCTGTGTGCCAAATTTCATCCAAATCCATGCTGTAGATTCCTACATTATAGGCTGATTAGGCTTAATCTTCAAGCTGGATCAAAGCAGTGCTGCTTTGGATCCCAAAGATATAATAATAACGTTTACAAAAGGTGTACATTTAGCCAAGAGTGGCAAATTTCCCATACAATTATTATAGTGCCTAAAAATAAACTGCAACAAAAATATTTTTTATTACAGGTGCAAGTAATGATGGTTCGGAATTCGAGTGGTAGGTAGCGACCCACCCGAACTAGGTTTAATTTAAACCTGTGTCAGTTAGTATTAGTGGCCAGATAGCTACCATACACATATCTTCATATGTTTTTGTATTTAAGGCCGAGCCGAAGTCCGAAAGGGTTACCGCTGCCCTGGAACAGAAAGGGCTAAGGAAGGAACACGGGTGGGTTTTAGTCAGTAAGAGTCTGACAATCCCTGCCGCTCCACCCAGAGCGGGAGGGTTCATTTGATGAATTCCCATCCGAAAAAAAAAGGCTGTTCCTATTGTACATAACATACTCAAAATAGCAAATACAAAAGTTCCTGGAATTCAATAGATATAAAAAAATAAAATTTTCCATTCACACATCCAAGCATGAAATAAAAAAAATAAATTATTCCCTATGGCCGACCGAAATAAATTGATAGTCTACAAACTGGAACTGCTATCAAATCAATTGTTTTAACAAACTGAGCTCTGTTTAAATAAAACATCCTGTATTTCTCTATAAATGTATTATTATGTATATTCCCTGTATTGTTGTATCTATGTTATCTATTTTAATAAAGCGGACGAGTTTGTTTGTTTGAACGCGTTAATCACTGGAACTACCAGTCGGATTTGTAAAATTCTTTCTGCATTTGATAGCCCAATTCTCGAGAAAGGCTATAGATATTTAACATCACGCTACGGCTCTTAGGACCCAAGCGAAAAGAAAAAGAAGTCGAAAAGAATGCTAAGCGAAAACGAAGTAATAGCTCAGTTGGCATTTTTCCTTGTTTTTTAGTTTTAATAATAACTTTATTATTATTCATTTGAATTGGAAACCTTTTTTGCAAAAAAATGTTGTTTTATCAATTAAGAATTATTTTTAAATTAGCTATTAATGTCCCACTGCTGGGAAAAGAGGCCTCCCTACTCTCTTTCCACCTCTCTCTGTCCAGAGCTGCCACGGACCAATTTTTATCAAAGGAGTCCAGCTCATCCCGCCATCTCCATCTGGGCCTGCCGTGATGTCGTTATCGTTAAACGGGACTCACTGGGTCGTTAGTTTGGCCCATCCGTCTCAATCGTCTGAACCTCAACATTTTTGGTTGTTAGAACGCAATCAATTCTCGTTCAATTACTCAAGGATCTTAAAACATAGCAACAAAATAAATTAATAAAACATCATGAAAAGTTCGCTTTCGAAAAAAATCTATACAATCGTGTATTCGTTCGCAATAGACAACACTTAGCAGTGTAGTCGTCATCTTTACTGTATATTAATTACAAAGTGAATACTGCAGTACTGTTGAAACTAAACATAATTTTGGCAATCTGAGGTAGTGCAGGCCCTTAAATAAAAACATCTACTATTTTTATCGCGTCTCTATACCTACGCATGACTGTGCTCTTGAATAAATATTTATTTATCAAAGAACTCCGAGATAACATCATCAAATTACGGATTCATGAAGATTCGTCGACGTTAACGTAATTGGCGAAGACCTAACTTTTGTAACTTTAGCCGCAAAAGTTATAATACCAGTTACCTAAATGTTTCTATCCAAGCCACAGACGGCCTAAGTAACTACGTTAGAAATGCTAATAGAAACTTTCAAAGATTAGCTAATTCTCCTTTTATCTCTTAGGTTGAACGTTCACGAAGCTCACAACTCAATAGTAAAGCCATTAAGGGTGATGCGCTAATGTAGCGAAATTCAAAGTTTTTTGCAAATTCGCATGTCAGTGCCAGGTTGTGTGTAGACTTAAATATAATTCGCGACTAGTAGCAATGACTTTCATTTTGACAGTTCAACAACAGTCATTGCGTCATTTATGTTTCTGGACAGACAAATTTTAGGAAAATATGAAGCATTGGTTTAGCAATATCCTTTCAAAATCATTCAGCTTGTGATTGAAAGTGCAATGAGGGTGCTGGTTTATAGTTAGAGGGCGTTGGGCGCGGAGATAGTACGAGAGACAGATGTGCTCGCGTGACGGTGTGACTAGCAGGCAAAGCTAGGTATAAGTAATTAGCTTCTCCTTAACAATGACCTGGGAGTTTTCAAGTCTTTGAAAAGGTTACTTCTAAGCAAGCATGCACCATCGTCGGCCACATTATCACTTACTGACAAATGCGTGCACTGACTAGACAGGTCCATTCAATATGTGTGGTTCTTTCCTCAAAATACCATTTCATACACCAATTTTCACATGATCTGACCAAGATTATGTCTGTACTTTAAAAGAGACTGTGACCTCTGAGTTTTTTTCGGCGTTTCTTCTCAGAGAAAACTAGATGAGGTCGGCGTTTCCTATGTGACTAACATAGGAAACGCCGACCTCATCTAGTTTTTTAAAATAAATGATTGACGTGTATAAGTGTTTAAACGAATCTACTTAAAGAAATAATTTATCATTTACCGTAAATTGAGATAGTGGACAAACGTGAGCCTATCAATTTTACTGATCTAAGCCTATTTAAGGGTATTTCTAATTTATCCCTATCGCTTAATTCCTTAAGACTTTGATCGCTAATATAAGTAACTTAACTAATAAATTAATGTTAATATTCAGCAGTCCATTACCATATTCATGCTGGTTGGGTATAAAAACAAGGCAAATTACTTGTTTTTCGGCTCCTTTTCTGCTCCAATTTTAGGTGGTAAATTCTTTTGTTGAGTTTATAATCCCGACTTGACTTTTAAAGTGGACAAATATTTTTTTAAGTCTATAATTTACGGTTCCAGGAAATATTTTGCGTGGAACTGAATTACACTCCAAAATGCGTGCTTCTAATAGCATTATAAGTTATTTTACGCAATTCAAAACACAACTGCTTACAATCCTTCTAGTTAGGTTTAAACTCAGGCGGGTGCTTTATTTTGTGTAAATGATTTCATCACCACTGCTCTCAAAACGGCGAAGAAAAACATTGTGAGGATTTCCTAGAACCAAAAATTCGAAGGCCTGTGACATCTACCAACCTGCACTGGGCCCGCGTGGTAGATTACAGCCCACTCCCTCTCGAAGAGAGGTGGTCTGTGTTCCAGCAGCGGGAACATTATAGGCTGATTATGGTACAAGCGGGCATTAGAATATTGTAAAAAAGTGCCTACCAAACGCCATAAGGTGGCGTTAATATTTAATATTAAACTTTGGAACTTGAGGAAGTTTCAAAGTTTATTCAAACGTGTTAAAATCAGTCCAACAGCGCCCTTATCTTGATACCTAGTCGGCAATCCTCAGCGGTGACCTCCAACAGTAATTGGGTTTAATAAAAATTTATAGGCCGACGTCAAGGGGTGGAAACTCAGCGAAATCTCACGAATTTGGCGCTTATCTAATATTCACTAAGGCAACGTTCTACTGGGGTGAAAGTCCTAGATTTTCGCTTCAGTAGGTAAGTAGGCACTAAAGATTGTGATATTTTCGGAGAATATTCTGCAACAGGTTGGCTTCAGTCTTACTAGAATATTAATTGTTCATTAATTTGTAATTCATATGGCTTATCAATTCTGAGAATACGGGTAATAGTTATGAGGAAGAAAAAAACGTGAATATATTGGGAAAAGGGCAGAATGATAAAGATGGTAATGAAAAAACATAATACTCTATAGGCAATAAAAAAAGAAAGAATTTTTTAAACGCTCGATTCCGCCCAAAATTCTTTTCAAATAAAATAATCCCATAAACAAAGAAGACATTAAAACCTCATCAAAGCTCAAACAAAGACGAAAAGAAATTGAGCCGCAAATACTTTTGGAAGGGAAACCATAGTACCAACATTTTACGAGGCATTTATAGCCAAAGCAGCCATCGATGTGATCGGGCGATAATTGACTTCAGTATTTATTCCTCTCACGTTGGTACCATTATATTTAACGATTACATTGTTACTGTATGTCAATGTTATACATATTAATACGACGTGTGAATGTAAGCAATATGCAGATTTTGACGTTGGTCTAGTGGTCGCAAGCACGACTGACGAGCTACGAGGATATTTAATATAACTTACGATGCGACACCGATTTTATGACAAGTACGGTTGAATAAACCACTCAGGGCAATGGGCAAAGCAATGGGTAGCTCGCCACCGATCTTCTTCTCAGCGTGTCGATAGCAATCTAAGTGAACTCGGCCCAGAATTCGGCTCCTTGTTTGGTGCCATCACCAGCGTCCATCAGTTCCTGTAACGTGCAGCTGACAGGACACGCAGGACACGATATTAAGTTTCCTATCGTTTAGGGAACAGCACCACATTTACACTCCAAGGCGGAGTCGTCTATGAATTTCCACCTGAACAGGTTTTCCTTGCTTCGGCCAACCTGGGTCCGGAGTCTATTTAACGGTTAGGACCAGGCCCAGGTTGACGGCGCGTTGTGTGCCACGCAAACCTCAAAGAGATGTCAGTACAAAGTGACAGGGTCCGCTAGGGCCGATGTCCGCCAGGGTTGCGGGTTGTTCGAAAGAGATACCGTGGCCCCTGGCACAGGCTACTGAAGGAACACGGGTGGGTTTTAGTCAGTAAACTGACACGCTCCACCCAGAATAGGACAAGTTATTTGATTTTTCAATAATCAGGATAGCTTTTATCTGAAGAATAAATATGGTGGTTTGACATATTTTCTGTATACAAGCTGTCAACCCGCCATTTTTATTTCTATATAAGTTAAGTGACGATTGAAAAATCGGTCTTTAGACAATAAACAAAAACTTGTGAAATAGTTGGATTGGTGCCTGTCACCTGTCGCCTGTTGGTTTTATTAAATATACCGAACAATTTTAAGTTTTTTTTCCCATTAGTAATTTCTTGTTACCATCCCGAGGTCTGGATTTGAACCCAATTAATGGCTATAATTAATGGCCCGCCCTCTATCACATGGGATGTAAACATAAACGGCGAAACACGTATGAACAGTGCCTACTTCTTCGGAGAAAAGAGGCGCGATGTTCATGTGTTATGCAAATTCAATCCCGAAGACGTTGTCGAAAATTGAAACGGGATTCGAAGAAAATATGTTTAATATCCTGCAGTGAACTAAAATTTACGAAAGTAATAACCGCAATGATTGAAAATCTTTCCCATGTTCTGTTACGTTTTTAATTTCCTTCGATATTAAGGAGGGTTATTATATGCGAAGGTTGCTTCCCGCCTTAGGTTAAATAGCCTCCTTTGATTCGGTGAACTCAAATTTGTAATTGGAATATTGTTTTTTTTTTCTGTACCCGACAATATCGCTCGAAGGGTTTTGAATCTCACAGGCTTGGGCTGTACCTACCCATTAATATTATTTGTAAGTTGGTTTTTTACCTCTTTCAGCCCTAACGACTACGCCAATTTTTAACCGATTTAAAAAAAAGGAGGAGGTTTTCAATTCGGATGTTTTTTTTTGTTTTTTATTACATAAATTATGACTTTGTAAAGTGTGCTGGGCTATCCATCATGATAATGCATGTAATACTTTTTTGTACGTTCAATTATTTATAATCGGATTTTTATTACATTCATCATCTTTCAGTCCGAATCTGACAGCGGTATTTTGATTTCAATTTATTCGTGGCAAAAAACTCGTGATTTCAGAACATGTAGGTTTATCTAAATCAAAATGCATACCTATTCCTGAAAACTATTTGCTATTCTTTCTTAAAACAAAAGACACATGGAAAAGCAATTTTATTGAACTTCAAATGAAACAACAGCGAAAATCAATGACGTCAACATTGTGAGGAGCAGACCTGCCAAATTGCATAAAAGAATTTTCCTCCAAGAAAAATTGCATTCACTTCACAATTTTACTCTGAAGAGTTATGAACGAGTAAAGTATCAGATATTATTGCAAGTAAGTTGTTAAGTTTATTACTGTTTGGCTTTCAATGTAGGCCCGTATATCATAGTTCTCTTCCTAGATACAAGAAAGAGAATCAATCTTTTTTTTGCACAAATGAACAGACAAAATGATAGATCAATATTTTTATAATTTAATAAAAGATAGCTATGCAAGGAATTCTATACAGGGTGGCAGAGAGGCATTTAACTTGTTCTTTTTTGTGTTTTTTTGAAGAAAATATATATTTTTATTTGCATCAAACATGACGCAGAGTCATGTTTGATGCAAATAAACATATATTTTCTTCCTTCTTTCTAAATGGATTCCGCACATGATTCTTGACGCCCTGGAACAATTTCGTAGGCCATAAAAAAAAATTGCTGTTTCATACATTTTGACCGCAAAGGTATTGCACTTTTCTACAAAACAGCTGATTTTTTTTTACCGAGTAAAAATTCCAACTCAGGGGCTTCAGAATTATATACGAAATCCATGGTAACAGGTTACGCGTCGATGTCCTGCCACCCTGTATACCTTATTCCTGACGTGATTTCTATAATTTTATTTTACAAATTAAAATCTACTTCTAAGGAACATTTTCTTTGTCCAAACAAGGTTTTTAATGATCCAAAGGCAGAAACGCTACTAATTTCATTACAATCTACTATGAAAATTTGGAGCTCGAGAAGTCCAAATACATATAACGTAAAGCATATACCAAACGGCATGCCATGTTTTCTGAACAAATTTTTCAGATCATGTAAACTCAGCCAAAATACAATAGACAATCATCTCAGATTTACAAACAATATCCCAGGACTTAACACCACACATCAAAATCTTGCACCAGATCAAAGCACTGCATTCTTTGAAATCCAAACAAAGTGAACCAAACCCACAAATACCAGCAGCACCTAAAATAAACCACGGTCAAGAGCAGATTGGATGATGACGTAAAATATGATCATGGAACGAGACAATATGGTAAACAATAGAACAGTGATGCTCAAACTTAGCCGACGTTGCGCGGACGTAAAACTATCGCGGCGGGATTTTATCGCGCACTGGATTTTCAACTCTCGGTGTTGAGCCTTGAGCATTGAGAATCCAACAGAGCGCATACCAGTACGTCAAAAAACCACACTGTCGGATTTTCAATTCTCGGCGCTACGCAGTGCGTTGAAAATCCAGTGGACGAAAAAATCCCGCCGCGATATTTTTACGTGCGTGCGAACGTCAGCTTAAAATACTATTAGTGTCACGTGATCACGTCCCACTATTCGATCTCCGAAAAGGCCCAGTGCGTGGTGCGTGGGTACTTTACTCAGTCGTCTTATAACCAAGAAATGTAGCCAAAGATATTTTTTTGTTATTTCAATAAAGAAAAGCTGATACAAAGATTTTTTTTTAATCCATGTCATCGATGCTTCTTTCTTTTGCGCTGCGACATTTATTTTTTAAATGTCGAAGCATCATGCTGAGATCCTATCTCAGCATGATGGCCTTTTGGCCTCGTATAGGACTTTCTGTTTCACTTTTCCTTTTGTCACTTTTTTTTATATAATTTGTTTTATTTTTATTTTTAACTGTGTTTAGTTTAGTTTTTGATCCTGTACGAGTCCCAATAAATACTTTTTCTTTCTTTCTTTTTTTTTCGCATAGATTTTAGCAATTTTGATGAGTGTGAATTCTGACTCAGAATCCAGTAAAATTAACGTGATCAATGAAAATAAGCCAGCTAGCCACCTTAAAGTAAATCTAGTTATGTACCCTGTACAAATAACAGACAGACCATTGGGGGTACGCGAACCCCACTTTGAGAAACACTGCAGAGCATAGAGAAAGGAACTAATCGGTCGGTACACTGTAAACAAGACGGGAGTATCGATTTTGGTCTGAATAGCGGAAAATATTACTTGAATGTTAATGGATACTGTGGTTAAGGGCTCTTGTACTTTAATGGTTTTTTGAAGGGGGTTCAATTAAGGAAGATATTTTTGGGGACGATGCTGGAAATTGTTTGAAATGCTTATGGAGGCGACAAATTGAATAAGCTTGTAATGTTTTGTCACGGAGGGTGACTGCTTCTTTAGACACAGGTTACTTACATACTACTAGTTCAGAATTCAGACCTTTTGTTTCAAGATGAAGATATGCGTGTGTAATCTGTGTGATTATATGGACAATTTTTACACTTTTTCTTGTTCGTGTGACATGTTTTGGGATAGGTAAAACGGGCTGGTGTCCGCAACTCCACGACAATGCGCGTATTTTGCGTAACATGTTTTGGGATACAGAAGGCAGGATAGGAGGTGGAGCATGTGTTTGCAACAATCACACCCTACGCCGTACCGTCGAGGTTTTTTCCACTGGTTAAGTAAAATTGCTAACCTTCCGGTGTTGGACGGCTACAACTCTTACTATACTAAACAAATTAAAAACCAAAATGAAGGCGTGGCTTTGTACATAAAAAATCACATTGAGTGCACCGTAAACGAACCGGTTTTTACAAATGGAAACTGTCTTACATGCCAAATAAATAATAAATTAGCAATAATTGCCATGTATCGTTCGCCATCATATAAAACTAAACCCGAATTTGATTGCTTCCTAGACAGTTTAGACAGCGTTTTTTCCTCCTTCAATAATTTCAAAAGTATATTTCTTATTGGTGACACCAACATAGATATTAAACCGTCTAACCAAGATGAGCGCTGTGCCAATTACTTAACTCTCAATGCCACTCATGGACTTTTGCCTGGGCATTACTACCCGACCAGAATCAATAATTGTATAGACCACGTCCTATTGAAATCAAATAGACCTACAAATGTACTGGTCCTGCAATCTTATATTACTGATCACCTACCACTCTTGGTTGAAATCGACGATACAGAAATAACGAAACTGTCTGCTCCTAGTTATAAAATCCCAAAAATTGAATACTGCAATGTCATAAAAGATATTGAATGTCAGGATTTTTCTCATGTTACCAACATGGAAGATCCTAACATTGCCGCCACTAATTTAGTTAGCACAATACAATCCATCATAAACAAGCACACTAAAAGAGTAAAAGTTCCGAAAAAAGAAAGAAATCTTAAACCTTGGATAACTCCAGGTCTATTGCGTTGCATTCGTAATCGTGATAAACTACATAAAAAGGCTCGTAAAGTACCTAGTAATGATATTTTGCAGAACACATATAGACGCCATCGGAATTTTTGTAATGGCCTTCTTAGGAAGCTTAAAATAGCGCATGAAAAGCTTGAATTGGAAAAAGCAAAACATAATCCTAAAATGTTGTGGAATAAAATTAAAGAGATTACTAATACTAAAAAACAAATAAAACCACCTCTTGAACTCCTAAAAATGCATCCTAACCAATATACTGCAGCCAGTGAGGTATGCAAGTTTTTCGCTACCATAGGCACAAACCTAGCGTCTAAAATTATCTCTACCACACAACCAGCTACTCTACCCAAAACGTCCCCTCATAACTCTTTTGTTCTCCTTGCTGTTGATGACGCTGAGGTCGAGTCCACCATTATGAACTTAAGAAATGATAGCGCCACTGGTTGGGACGGTATATCCCCTACTCTTCTAAAATTATGTAGAAAATCTCTTGTACCATTAATAACACATGTAATCAACATATCCATAGCAAGTGGAATTTTCCCCGAACCATTCAAAAAGGCCCTGATCCATCCGATCTATAAGAGCGGGAACAGGGACTGTGCGAACAACTATAGACCGATTTCTGTTCTTTCAGCCATTTCTAAGGTTATGGAGAGGCTGATAAATGGTCGTCTACTGAACTTCTTAGAGAAAAATAAAATTATAGCGCCCAACCAGTATGGCTTTAAAAAAGGGGTCTCTACAGAAGATGCAATTACCGATCTTACAGAACTTGTCACGAGAAAGTTAGACGACCATAAAAGTTGCCTTGCCATATTCCTGGACTTAACAAAAGCCTTTGACACAGTCTCTGTTCCTACTCTTCTCTCAAAAATGGAAATCATAGGTATTCGTGGTAAAACGCTCGATTTGTTTAAAAGTTATCTCCAACATAGAAGACTCAGTGTCAAGATTGACACATGCGTCAGTGGTGAACAAATTGTCTCATATGGAGTGCCGCAAGGCAGTGTACTCGGTCCTACATTGTTCCTAGTTTATATAAATGACCTTTGCACACTGCCACTGTTCAACTCCAATATCTTCACCTATGCTGACGACACGGCAATCGTAGTTTATGGTGATACATGGGCTGATGTGAAATATCATTCTCAACAGTCGTTACAGGTGGTTATGAACTGGCTGCAGCATAATCTACTTTCCCTAAACGTATCCAAAACCAACTTCATACCATTCTGTGTTAGTCACAGAACCAAAGCCCCACCGGAATTTACCATAACTGCACATTCATGTGATGATTCCCCTTCATGCTCTTGCACAACACTATCTCGTGCCAGTCACACCAGATACCTGGGTGTAGCGATCGATGACGGGCTGAAGTGGTTCACCCATGTCGATAATTTGGTTTCGAAAGTTAGGAAGCTAATCTACATTTTTAAGTCGCTAAGACATTGTGCGGATTCAAAAACACTGATGATGGTGTACCTTGCGCTTTGCGAGTCCGTTATTGGTTACTGCATCCCGGTGTGGGGTGGCACTGGCAAAACTAAACTGCTGGGTTTGGAGCGGGCACAGAGGGCTGTTCTTAAGGTGATGCTTGGCAGACCGTTTAGGTTCCCCACAACCCAATTATATGCGGACTGTAAAGTACTTACTGTACGACAGCTCTTTGTGCTTCGAGCCACGCTCTGGAAACACAGCCAACTTCCCCCTCCGGATCCTAACAAGCGATCACTAATCACATCATGCCCATCAATACCCCACAAAACGTCCTTCGCTAGTCGACAACTGTATGTTGTAAGTTCCCTTATGTATAGAAATATCAGCAAAAAAGTTCAAATAAATAAGTTAAATAGATATGAAGCAAAAACCAAATTAAAAAATTGGCTGTACGACTTGGACTATTCTAAAACAGAAGAGCTACTCATCTTTCCCTGCTAGTCTCGCAATTAAATGTACAATCACACTCCACTACGCTTGTACTCAACCATGCTTAAACCAAATTATATTTGTCTTGCTAAATTAATCATCCCACTCAAACCTAATTGTGAATGTTAGTAGTTATTTAACAAACACACACAACACATACACACACACACACATAAACACGCGCACTGACTCTCATTCTCACGCATACTTACACACGCAGTCATTGTAACAAACTACACATTCATATTCCTCATTTAAATTTTCTTTTGTTCCCTCTTATTTTTTATTTTTATTTTGTATTATTGTAATTAATATTATTTCTTTTATTACACCGTTCATGTATTTTTGAATAAGGTGCGATGAAAAGGACTATTTGTGCACGAAGTAACAGTAGAACACTGTCTCCTAAGGCACAGGTTTCCCCTAGTTTAGGAGGCAGGGGTTTCCACCATTCCAGACACCTTTTTACAGCAAATTGTTTTTGTAACCTATATTTACTACTTATTTAGCAAAGGTATTTAGTATCAATAAAGTTATATTATTATTATTATATTATTACTATGATTTTGACCTAACCATCAAAAAAGGTTAAAAAAATGGCTGTACCAAAGTCTACACCACGCTGCAACCCGAACAAGGAAATTACCACTCTCAGACTATCAAAACAAAAGCCACTTTTCTCTAAGTCCTTATTGCTATATATAGATACACGAAAGTGTTTACCAAAAATTATCTAGGGCACACACACAATATAGATTTATGTCTGCAAATAAATCTAAGACTAAGATTCGTTTTCCGAAGACGTGCTATCAAACAATATAGGACGTCGAGATCTGACATAAGTGGTGCGAATTCTCTCGCGGATACATCAAGGGTCATTCACGACACTCCCGAGGCAATCTTGGGTCATATCTAAGGACTAAGAGTCCTTAAAAAACTCCAATTTGGAAGACTAATTTGATAGGGGTCCTGATTTTGTGAGGGTCATGAGACCTTGGTGTGTGGAAAGATTCGCTAGATCTTTATGCAAGACTACTTTGATGCTCTAGTGAGTTTGATCCTAGGTCGGATAAAGTATTCGAGAGGGCTTTTCCATAGGAAATTTTTAAGTAGAAGCCTGGGTTGGTGCCCATAGCAACAAGGTCTTGCCGATTACACGGAACTTTACAGTATTAGGAATTGGCGAAATATATGTGCACTGTGCACACCCTTCAGGGTTCACAAGCGTGAAGTTATGTTAAATGAAGCATTCAAACATGCAGTATACATAATATAACACATACGAGCGCCATTCATAATTATAAATATATGCATATGCAAATGCAGATTCTAACCGAATATGCCAAGGCCAGGCGATCAATTTGGTGAGATTTAGTATGTATTAATTCTATTATTCACATATAAGATGAGAAATTGGAACATCTATCGATATTAACGATCTCAGTCGGTGTCCGCCGATAGCCAATTTATTACTGTGAATATTCTTTACATAAAGTGAGAACTACTTTCCCAGCCATGAATAATCGTTTGTTAAATTCATTGAGATTTTGCGTTAACCACGGAAATGTTCAAAATGAAAAAGGTGAACCAATTCAAGTCAAAATGACTAAGTTCGTGATCACATGGTTGTGTTGTGTATGCAATAATTATTATGTAATTAATTTGATTTTTATACCGAGTTAAGACATGACACCAAAAGCATACCAAGAATGGTGGTATTCCTATATCATGATAGCATAATTAACCTATAATTTTTCCACTTCTGGGACGCAGGCCTCCTCTCTGTGAGAGGAAGTGGGCCATAATCCACAACGCGGGCCCAATGCGTATTGGCAGATGTCCCTTATCTTAAAATTTTTGGTTCTAGGAAATGCCGGGTTCCTCACGATATTTTTTGGTTTGCGTCATGATAATGAAGGACAATGCTGTAAGGTAAATACTACCGCTTTCTTCCACAAGCTATACGAAAATAGTATTTCAACATTGGTTAGCATCAGAAGTGGCAGTCGAACGTACTTATTTTTGAAGAGCCCCTTTTAATTCCTATCTATCGATAGTAACGATTTTAATTTAAACTGATATTGCTTCCGGATGACCTTCTGTATTACGAGTATATCTGCTTATAACAAGTTCAGGGTAAGGTGTAAAGTGGTGCTCAACTGTTCACTATCGGTTGAATGACGCGTTCAATATCGAACGAAACTGCATAAAATTTTATATTCTGACGCAGGCGCCGTTTACCAAATGATAATATAAAGTAATAAAAAAATGGTATACAATATGATTCAGATATAACATTGGTTTAAAAATAGATCCATACATTTTGAAGTCACGTTTTTTTTCTGAAACAGTAGATAATAAAATATCTCATGATAACGCTGTATTGTCGTATCTCTTTTGGCTAAGTAATAACAGCCGCATGCGTCGATCTATCAGATTAAGCTATACTTGCCGCGGTTGGTCCGTGGATGGGTGACCATCTTTACATACCAAAACCTCTCCGTGCCTCGGAAAGTACGTCAAGCTGTTGATCCCGGCTGTCATTCGTGGATCTTTCACAGTCGTTACTGGTCGTCAGAAGCCCGAAAGTCGGGTAAGCAGTCTTACCAAGGGGTAAGACTGGTTATTGCTATTACCCAGAAACTGGGTTGTGGAGGTCAGGTAGGCAGTAGGTTACCTAATGGTTATTTTTTTAAGTAATAGTTAATTATTTGACCATCAGATAAACTAAAAATTGATCAAAAAACACATTTTGCAATAATTTAACCATTAGTTAAGTACTATTTTTAATTGGTTGAGTTTAACTACAGATCAAAAAATCGGCTCTTAGTACCTACCAAAATTTAAGTTGCTACTAATCGAATCTAAAACAAGAGACAATCTAAATTCGTTCTAAAAATGAGAAGAGAATAATGGAGAAAAATAACCTTAGAAGGCCAGTGTATAAGTAATTTTAAGTAATAACTGCTCAGCTATCGAACCCGGATCCATATTAGATATTCCGCTTCCCTTGACAGACTTTAACGGTTACGGATATTAAACTGGGAGCATACAATGCTTAGGCTCTTTTTTTTTCTTTTAAAGATATTATTATTGGATATTTTCGACTTAAGTGATTCATCATCTTCTGCCTAGCCTTGTACCAAAGTTCGTTGGGGTTGGCTTCCCTTCATGTTAGTCCTAGTACCGATTTAACATAAAGCGTCTGCTTATCTGTCATCGAAAAGGCAGGATAACACGATACCCCTTAGTACGACTGGTTGCGTCACTGAAGTCAACTTTTTGCTATCCAAAGTTGGATATTTTTCTAAGCGCTGCATACGTCTGTCCGTGCCTTGGAGAGCACTCAAAACGTTCGGTCCCGCTATCAGCCATTACAGTTGAAAAACCTAGTCTATAGACAATTTGTCTGCAAATTCATTCATCTAAATATGTCGGGTCGCTTATGAACTTTGCGATAGCCAAATTTGGTGTTCAACCGTGATATTTTATGTTCTACTAGCTTCTGCCCGCGGCTTCGCCCGCGTGGATGTCGGAAGTTATCCCACGGGAACGTGCTACCAGGATAAAAAGTATGTGCTTCCCCAGGATGCCATCTGTCTCTTTGCCAAATCAGAAGTTCAGTGGTTTAGGCGTGAAAATGTAGGTAACATACAGTTTCAAGTTCAAATCCTCCCCTAAAAACCGAATGACCCCTTTTTGCCCCGTCAGGGGTCAATTTTCGACAACTTTACAAACTTATTATTAATTATTTTCTGTTGAAAGCATCAATACCGAGTTTCGAGATAATCGGACCGCGCATTCAATTTCTTCCACACAAACTTCAACACCCCTGTATCCCCCTTTGAGGGGTAGTTTGAAAAACTTATAATGATAAACTTTATTACTTACTTAGGCAAGTATTGTTGCCAAGTTTCAAGTTTATTAACTAAATTAATAAGATTTTTCACATAAACTGTATCCCCGCTTTTCACCCCCACAGGGGTGGAATTTAAAAAGAATCATAAAAATTCATAACTTGACTCAAAGATTATTTATCCCAATTTTATTACTTATTATAATCCTCCCCTGTAAAATTAACTACTCCTTTTCACCCCGTTAGGGGTAGATTTTCGAAAAACCCTCATACGTGTTATTATTTATTTTTAGTCTTAAGTACACACATAGTACACAGAGTTTCGAGTTAATCGGACCGCGCGTTCAAATTCTTCCACACAAACTTTAACACCCCTATATCCCCTTCGAGGGGTAGTTTTGAAAAACTAATAATGATAAACTTTATTGCTTACTTAGGCGAGTATTCATGCCAATTTCCAAGATTATTAACCTAACGAATAAGATTTTTCATATAAACTGTATCCCCGCTTTTCACCCCCACAGGGGTGGAATTTTGAAAAAATCATTTGGAATGTGTTCATAACTTGACTCAAAGATTATTTGTACCAAATTTCGAGTTAATCAAGCCACGCTGTAAAATCGTCCCCTGTAAATTGACTACCCCTTTTCAGGCCGTCAGGGGTAGATTTTCGAAAAACCCTGATACACATTATTCTTTCCTTTCAATTTTAGGTATAAATACTGAGTTTCGATTAAATCGGACCGCGCGCTAAAATTCTTCGATACAAACTTTGAAACCCCCCAATCCCCTTTTAGGGGGTAGTTTTTAAAAACAAAAAATGCCCAATTTCATAATTTACTTAGATAAGTATTTGTGCCAAGTTTCAAGTTTATTAACTCAAGGAATAAGATTTTTCATACAAACAAAATTCCCCCATTTCACCCTCTTAGGGGTGGAATTTCGAAAAACCCTTTCTTAGTGGACACCTACTCTTCACAAAGAATACACCCTCCAAATTTCATGTCTGTAGGACCAGCGGCTTAGGCTGTGCGTTGATGTCTCAGTCAGTCAGTCAGTCAGTCAGTCAGTCAGTCAGGACTTTGAATTTTATATATATAGATGTCTGACTATCACTTCAGATAATAGTTGACCCGTTTCATTGCTGACTTCTCTTGTAGATAACACAGTATTGATATTAAATTATATTGAAAGTGGTTGGAACCATCACGTGCAGCATGACTGGCAGAGCCGAAAGATAAAATAACTGATTGTAGAAAGATTTCTACAGTTCGATGTCAAAAATGGAATATCACGTTTTATAGAAAAAGATAACTATCCAAATTCAACATTATTTATTTTGGGACAACTAGATCCAAAGGTTAGTATACAAAAACTTAAAAAAAACTATTGTTAGTACTTCAATACAATTACAAAGGACAACACTCATCATATACATCATACAATATCTATACACAAATACCTCTGTGCTGAGCCCCGCCCCGTCAAGATAACCAACAGGGAGATAGAACTCCCTAAAAGATCACCAGACGGACGAAATGCCTCAATTATGTCAATTCTTCGTAGTATTTTTTTTCGTATTGAATTGCAACGACTTACCACTCGTTTCTAGGTTTATGCGACATTATAAATATCAAGGTACCTAAATTACCTTTTTGAGTTCACTATCCTACTAATATTATATAAACGCAAATGTTTGTATGGATGGACAGGTGCACGGATGTTTGTTACTCTTTCACGCTAAAACGACTGAACGAATTTAGATGAAATTTGGCACACAGATAGTTTATAACCAGGATTAGGATTATTATTATATTATTAACACATAGGATACTCTTTATCCCGATATTCCCAGAGGATCGAAACTTATGCGGCTGAAACCGCGGGGCGCATTTAGTACTTGATCATTTTAATCTTAAAAGCTCATCATCAGAACGTCTTTATTAAGAAAAGAAACTGCAATTTTTCAAGGAAGTTAATAATACTAGATAGTACTTAATAACAAGAATGCTTGCACTGTATACGTGACTATACATTAATCTATGAAGTTTGGTGCCAATATTGAACTTCCGATGAGCTTGGGGCTATAATCTGTACCTACCTATTATTATGTAGATACTCGCTCGAGGTCAGGGTGAGATGATATTATTATTCGACTTAGGCCTGATTTTTCCAACCCCAGATAATTTGATCCGAGGAATAGTTTTGAATTTTTGACAGTTCCTCCATACAAAAACTGTCAGACGTCAATTTTATTCCACGAATAAAAATTATCTGTTGTTTGATAAATCAGCCCTTATTGGTAATATAGAAGACTGGCTGGTTAGATCTTTCAAAAGATTTAGAAATAAAAGAAAGAAAACACATTTATTAGCCTTGGGTTTCCTTTCAGGGTTCAAACTAACTTAAAGCAATTATATGAATGAATAAAATTGTGGCGAACAGGGTAATTTAGTGTGTGCGAATGTGGAAAAAATCAAGAAAAGTTATCTCGTCACCATCTCGTTCACCAATGACTGTCGTAAAAGACGATAGGGAAAAACGATCGGTAGCATCCTATCCTGACAGCTAAAAAAAAAAACTGCGATCACCCATTCGTCTGTCAGTGTAGTGATTATTTATGACCATAATATTAATTAATAATAATAATAATACCCCTGGACATTTCACACAGCACCATTTCTCCCAAGCTAAGCAACATAATGCTTGTGTTATGGTAACAAGATGGCTGATAAACTACTTATATACAATTTTTTTTTTTTTGTAAATACATACATATTTATAGATATAAAAACACCCAGACTCGGAACAAATACATGTAGGTCATTCAAATATTTGTTCCGTGCGGGAATCGAACCCGCGACACGCAGAGCAGCAGTCAATCGCTTAACCACCGCGCCAACCGTGCCGTCATCGATCGATCGTTTAATTAAAACGATCTTGGGACAACTTTAGCAATGGATCATAATATTAATTAAAACGATTTTGGGAACACTCTAGCAATGGATGTTGATCACGGTGGCTGGTGGCAGCTGGATAAGAGTGACCAAGCATCCAGTTAAATCGCGTGCAATTGGAGAGTCCTATGTCCCTCAAAAAGGTGGTTGGGACAGACTGCATGCGGACGGTGGAGGACAGGGTGTAGTGGCGTAGCCTGGAAGAGGACTAATTTCCAACAGTGGACTGCGATGCGATAGACCGAGTTGATTGATAGATGTCCAATAGACTAGAAATCTTTATAGACTGATGAAGATTGTTGTTGATGATGATTTATCTAAACCAATATTATAACGAGAAAACATTAAATTTTTGTATATTTGTTACGTTTTCACGCTAAAATGGCTAAACGCATTTGAAAGAAATTTGGCACATAGCTAGACTATGACCTGGAGAAGAACATAGGCTGCTTCTAATCATGGATCGCAGATGAATTCACGGGTAACCGCTAGTGGATAGATATTATGGAACAATGCCACAAGAAAAACAGCATAAGAGCGTCATAGCATACACAGAAAATTATACACCGGTAAATGTTGATAGTTTTAATACTTAAAAGGGGTCATTGTATTCATCATTATGAACAACTTTTACTACGGGACCAACCGTGAAATCGTGAAAAA
The DNA here is from genome assembly GCA_949629185.1 of Apamea crenata. NCBI lineage: Eukaryota > Metazoa > Arthropoda > Insecta > Lepidoptera > Noctuidae > Apamea > Apamea crenata. The sequence goes on from OX451375.1 coordinate 7,352,212, forward strand.
AAAATCTGTTGATCCATACATTATGTCGAACTAAGCGAACATAAATCTATGGATCAACAGATTTTTTTTTTGAGGATTAAAACGGTCAAAATTTAATGGTGTATAGAAAATATAAATATAATAGACAATACATTAAAGTCATATTATGTACAGAATTCTTACGCTTTTTATCTAGCAATTAGTTCTTAAGATTATTTATGTCATTGCCTAGTATTAGGTACAAAAGACCAATTTGCGTCTAACTGGTCTAGTGCGTCATTGGTTCATTTGATTAGACAATGGCCGTTTTAAATGAAATAGGTGAACCTCGGGAGACTGCGTAGTTAGGTGCTATTTTGTTTTAATGTCTAAACGTTGTAATGGAGAATTATGTACCTATTGTGTTTAGCTGTCTTTTTTAATTGTGCAAACAATTAGGCGCATCTTGGCACCTTGATGCGTAGCTAATAAGTTTACCACGACATTAGTTATTCTTAAACCTACCTGATGGATGTAAAAATACTCTGTACTTAGCCGAGAGTTACTTGTTCTTCCCGATATTGTAAGTTGTTATATATTGTAAGAGATACTAAAGGTCAAAGTTCCTTCTTTTTTATCCTTTTTTTTTTTTTTGAAAACAAGTTTTAAAAGTTATTACTTAACTTTGATTAGGCCCACGACCCCCGGCCACTGCACCCATAAAAGCACACTTTTTGCGTGCGTTACGTTGCGCACTAACGTAAACTGTGAATTTTCGCACCAACATTGGCAGTCGTTTCCCAGCAATTATTTTTGCACAAAGTTATTTAGTTTGATGTACAGAATGCGTGGATGGCGGCTTTGTGAAGAGTTTTGTTACACCCTGTATTGCTCGTAAAGAAGGAAAATAAACTGCGATTTCTTTAAGATCATGTTGCAAATAAATACCTAAAAAATATACAGGGTGGCTGGTACATCGACGCGCAAACCATGAATGACTGTAGACCCCCTAGCGCAGACATTTATTGTTGGCTTTAAAAAAATCTTCTCTGCTGTTTAATATAACAGTTCAATACCAAAAGTTTGGAACAGCAATTTTTTTTTAATACCCAACATAAGCTTTCAGCGCTGAGGGGTCCAGAATAATGTTCAGTACATTATTCTGGACTCATGGATCTGATTCTAGATCCATGGTATGAGGATGCTCGTCGATGTCTCTGCCACCCTGAAATTCTACAAAAAAATCCGTAAGCGTTGAGTAGGTAAATCTGGGTTAGTAAAATGTGGAGATAGAAAATAATATAATAAAAATAGAAATATTTTATTGACCAGGTAATACAGTAAGCAGGTTCACTGGTTAACAGCAAGTTGAGACGACATGAGTAGCTTAAAACACTAACTACAGCTAGGTTATAATATATTATCTGCCAGTGAGCCCCAAACTAAACAGCTAGTCTGTATCTTGATAAAAAAATACAAATTAACTTTCTTGAAAAGCGTCATACAACAATGATTCAAAATCATTTTGCATCCCACAATTAATTTGCAGCATTAATGTCTGTTACATGTTTAAGTATTAATGGTTAGACCATTAATAACAATGAAACATTTCATTACATACAAGTTTTTGCTATGAACTCGCAACTGAAATTTATTTATTGTTCCACAATCGTTACACTACAAGCCAAGTGAACAATGCTAAGCGATCAACACAGCAAGCAAAAATATTATTATGTCAAAGAAAAAATAATTTATATTATGGAAACCTTGGTTGCCATAGCAAATCGTAGCTCATTCTAATTATACGTAGAAGTGTGTTTCAAGACTCATTTTATTGTCAAAATACGATCCAAATGTTTTTAAAAATAAGATTTGTTTTTACAACATTGCCGGATACAGAAGAAATCTGCGCTAATTAAGAAACCGTACCAGGCTAATGTAGGCTAAAATTTACGATACTTCCACAGTCTAAAAACACGGCATCCACAGGATAGTCTATAAACCAGCCGTGTTTATTCTTAATAGCCTCTGACGTAGATATTATAAAAACTGCGGAGCTACTGAACTTTGACTATAAATTATAATTTTATGCTTTATAATCGCGCTTGGAACAAAAGGTTTATTGTTTAATCCGCTTTTCTTGTCGGCTGTATATAGAACTTTAGGTATTTGATAATGGATCATGGTAGGTGTTTGTTAAGTAATATAGGAAATTGGTAATAACACTGATTACTATGCGGATAGATTTAACGTAAAATAGGTACATAATAAGTAATCGTAGCTGGTTACAAATTGATGTTGCTTTTATAGGTACATACTAGCCCATTTTCAATTTATGATGATTAATATAATATGATAATTTTATATTAATCATGTTTGACACTAATTATGAAAGTTTATTATTCGTTGGCAGCTGTAAACAGACAAAACTCCATCCCACGTCAAATTCAATTGTTTGCTATAAATTTTCACTTATCGTTATAATTTCCCCAATGTTTTTAATATATTCATAAATTCGTTCTCATCATCATGATCATTGCAGCCGAAAGACGTCCACTGCAGGTTGTGCCATAGGCCTTCTTATTGTAGGTTGCATATACGTATGCACTGGCCTGTGTGTGAATAATCTTATTTATACATACCAATTTGTACTGTTTATTTTTTAATTTTAATTTTAATCTTAATGTTTTAATTTTGATTCTAATGATAATTTTGATTTTAATTTTTGATTCTAATTTCGATTATGATTTTGTATCTTACTTAATGTTTAATTTTTCTATCTTCACTACGACTAAAAATCTTGTTAAAACGTAATATTTAAGAAGCAATTTTTTATGTAAGTGCTGTGTACGCCTGTAATTAACTAATTCACCATAACTCAATGCTTATGTTTTTTAATGTTAATGTTTCTAGTGAATAGGTCGTTGGTGTACCTATCAAAATAAATAAATAAATACATGTCCTGTCATCTAAAACCTGTAAAATATGATTGACGTGTAAAAGTGTTTGTACAAACCTACTTACAAAATAAAATCATTTATCATTTACCTATTTAAAATAAGCATAGTTACGGTTTTGTTTATGTTCTGTACATTTTCACTAGTGTGTAAAAATATAGTAACTATCACACCACTGCTGCTTTTATTATTACCACTGCTATTTCCAATACTCCTCCGTGCATTCTGGCAAGCAATCAAGGTTCTGTGCTTCTCGCATCTAGCGGATTCTTGCGACCTTTATAATGTCACCGGTTCACCAGGTGAGAGGCCTACCAACGTTACGTCTTCCGGTACGCGGCCGGCCACTTCAGAAGCTTTCGCGAAATTCGACCTAAATAGCAAAAATCATTAAATCCACAGACCCGACCAATGGACTGGAATAAGGCTTTTAAAAGTTTGAAATACGATAAGCCTTTGAACTTCGTTCAAGTTTCCTTCAGTTTCAGAGACTTTTATTCATTCATTCGTTAAAATCGCTATCAATTATTTTAATCAATGATTTTTTTGTATTGTGACTGTTACTGTCGGCATTAATTGTAATGTCAACAGTATAATACTAAGGGCTGATTTTTCAATCATCTGATAACTTTATTCGAGGAATAATTTTGAAATTTTGACAGTTATATCATACAAAAACTGTCAAATTCCAAGAATAAAAGTTATCTAGCGATAGATCAGTATAACCAAGCCATGGTGTGTCATTTTTTACCCCAAAGAGTTTTGTTCACGTGTGTACATATTTGTATATAAATATTAATCATTTTTTAAAGTGGGATCAGTTGACAAAGGAAAAATAATAAAATTAATTATTTTGTCAACTCATCCCACGGGATAAGTTCGAGCGGTTTCAGTTGACTAAAGAGCCGAAAAATCAGACCCTTATTTAATAAATTGTGCACAAATAAATGACTGCCTCGTTGGTTTAGTGCTCGCAAGCGCTACTTCTGAGCATGAGGTCCTGGGTTCGATTGCTAAGTCGGGCAAAGTGTTATTGGGCTTTTCGATCTGGAATTTCTCAGTACCAGGCCGGTTTCTGTATTTGTGCCAGGTTAATGGCAATAGGCTCCCCCTATCACATGTTACTTAAACATAACTGTCGAAATGTGGGTCTAACTAATATAGGTGCACCATCCCTTCCCATCCCTTCGGGCCCATCCCTTCGGGGAAACAAAGCGTGATATTATGCGCTTAATTACTTAGGTTCGAGTTCAGAAACCTTCAGTTAACCTTATTCTGCTACTTAGCAACGGACTTATGCGATTAAGTGCGAGATAATTAAGTGTGTGTGCGTTTAGGTGTAAAAAGTTCTTAGTGCGTCATTGAAGAGCTTGAAAAAACATCTCGTGTTTGCTCGGATAATGAACATCTTAGGACGGTGTGTAAAAATAATTTTAGTGTTAGCAAAGAATAATAATGATAATCTTCATTCATTTAGAATCAAATTATCAAACTTCAGGATCGATTTCTAATACTTAGGTGATATTTATTTTTTGTCGCGACCCACAACCGTAGCTACTTATTGATCCGTCTACTAATTATCTTATTTGAAATTATACTCATGACAGAAGCCTATTGGAGGATTCTCTGTAGACACTAAAGTATCTATAGCCCCACGAAATGTTACATGGCACGAAACTAAGGTTTTCTTTACACAGAAATAAAAAACCCCGATATTTTTGCATTTATTTTAGCGCTACATGAATATTTAGTGGGATTATTGTAAGTTTTATTATATAAACACAGTAATATTTATTCAATCATAGAATAATACTCAGTGATAAGTGTCGTATTGTGTAAACAAGAAATAATAGGCACTCTTTGCATAGGAATAAAAACCCTGATATTTTTTGTATTATTTGATGTTTTATTTTATGAATTGTGCAAAGAACAAGAAATTAATGTCTCTTCATTTATTTAACACCTATAAAACCACAGTACCTACTATTATGTGCTTAGTTTGCATCCGTAAAATACGTTAATTAGCATCTAATTAGTATGTTTGACCTAACATCCTACTGATATTTTGACGCCTAGTAAATCTCAGCCAAATATTTATTTAAATCTGTGTAATTTTGTCATTGAATGGATTTTTCCCTTATGGACAGTTTAAGGCCAAACAAGAGACTTGTTGATAGCAATAATACCTGATTTGAAGTAATTTTTTGTGACAGCAAACTATATCCTACTAATATTATAAACGCGAAAGTTTGTATTGATGGATGGATAGATGGATGGATTTTTGTTACTCTTTCACGCAAAAACTACTGAACGGATTTGGATGAAATTTGCACACAGGTGGTTTATAACCAAGATTAACATATAGGAAACTTTTGATCCCGATATTCCCACGGAATCGAAACTTATGCGGGTGAAACCGCGGGGCGCAGCTAGTATCTTTATATATATTTTTTTTTTATATACAATACCTATTCGAAATACGATGCAGGTAAAGGCAATAACAGGCTTTGTCAGAAACAAAACCTTACCTTAATCACCTAACTACATGATTTATTAATTTATTTTTTACACACAAACAAAAAGATTGTTCAAGGACAGACTTTACTCTAACAAAAATTATTCCTTTTGCACCATCATCAGCCTAACCACTTCGGGACGGCTTCCAGTCTAACCAGATGCAGCTAATTACCAGTATTTAACATGGAGCGACTGCCTATCTGACCTTCACAACCCAGTTACTGGGTAATACCATACCCCTTGGTAAAACTGGTTGTCAGAGTGTCGGGAATCTGACTAACCGTAACAAATGTCAAAGAGCTATAAATGTCAGCCGGGACCAACGGTTTAACGAGCTTTACGAAGAACGGAGGGATCTCTCTGTGTAATGGATGGTCACAAGCGAAGCTCAACCTTCAAACGACCCTCTTTAACGGCAGCACCTGTTTATTAAAGCTACGAGCCCGTCTCCTACACTTCTGTAAAAATAATAATTATTTTTTGAACCATTGGTCAAAAAACCCTCAGCACTATTTTATTTTAACCTACAACGCAGCTGCCCCTTGCCTTTTACTTCCAGCATAAAGAAAACTTATTTAAAACTTTCCGCACTAAAACGCATGCATTACGAGGACAAGGAACAGGAGACAACGTTCAGAAATTAAATACTGTTCTTGTTAAACCAAGAGGAAAGTTTGCTCCCCCTTAATATTAAACTTTTCTACATTGTATCACGAAGTATGAAAGGAGATGGTGTCTAACGGAGAAAAAGCTTTATAGAATCGCTCTCTTATGCGATCGACGTCGTCTAAGCCCTAATTAAAATCGATCGCAACGACGGTGCAGTTCTGATTATTACATTATTTTACATACGTTCATATTTTTAGTTCTGTTTTGTGTGAATATAGTGTCCCTTACTTAACCTGGGTCAAATAAATTTACTCAGTTTTATAAAACACTAGCTGCGCCCCGCGGTTTCACCCGCATAAGTTTCGATCCCGTGAGAATATGGGGATAAAAAGTATCCTATATGTTAACCCTGGTTATAAACCATATGTGTGCCATATGTCATCCAAATCTGTTCGGTCGTTTTTGCGTGAAAGAGTAACAAACATCCATCCATCCATACAAACTTTCACGTTTATAATGTTAGAAGGATGGCTTGATTTAAGCTACGGTTTCCTGGTGGCTGCTGGGACGGCATTATGAAAATTATGGGAGCGAGGTAATTGACTTGACGGTATTTAAAAGCGCTCTCTAGGAAACTAACTTAACGAAAAGTTCTGAATCTCACCCTTATTTGAATAAATAACATTATACAAGGTGTAATTAAAGTGGTCTAGGACCATAGAAAGGGTTCATTATTATTCGCTGAAGAAAGACCTGGTGTTCCGTAGCCTTTTCTCAATATTATGCTGGGGACGGCTTCGAATATCTATTCATGTTAGTAATAAAAATTAAAATGCACCTGTATGAGTGCATTTTAATCCTTTACACTTATTTAACCACACAACATTATTTAAATCACCAGCACGGTCACATGACACTAACAATTATTATGCAAAACGTCTCAAGGAAGATGCAGCAAATTACTGAGAGAAGTGTGAGAACTGTTTCAAATGCAAAATCAATTCGTGTTGCGTTGGTCACATGTAAATAGGGAGATATGCAGTGTTTACAGATGCACAATAAGATGCAAGGTTTTTGACACATTGTTTGTGAAGATTTTGCAGGAAAATCTGATGCAAATAAGGATTAGAATGTCTGAAGATTTGAAAGAAACTTTGTAGTCTAGCAAGTTTATTGTGGTTTTTGTTTTGTAAAACGATAGTGTAGTAAGAGGAATGCTTTTAAACTTTCTACTTTTTAAGTTTAGTTCGTAGGTGCGGAATGGGTGTTTTATAAAGTTTTTTTTAAGATTTGGCAAAGTACTGTACATTTCCTTTTTTGCTGTTTTTTTATATTCCTGTTTGTTTCTTTCACAATTAAATTAAATTGTATTATTTTGCTTTAAGTACGCTGTACCAGTACAGCGTCAGAATAACTGTTTGCTTTAAAAATATATATAATTGTTTTAATACTTGTTGATGAATAATTGTTTGCTGCACCGGACGACGTCATTACGTCGGCGCCAGCTGTCGCTGAAAACCAGCGCTGGGGCTCTGTCTTGCATAGGGTCGCAGCATAATGCTGAGCGATAGCCGCTTTGCGTGGATGTGACGCATGTTAACTATTTCTTATTGTTTTATTTTCTGTAATTGTTCTTATGTTCTTTCGTGCGTCATGTTTACCGCAAATAAACGTATTTTCTTTCTTTCTTTCTAATGAATCTTTTTATTTTAAGAGGACACGTTACACCCATGATATTGTTATGACATGTTTCATGTTCATAAACTAAAATTGAAGTGCCACTTAAAATAATCCCTTTACGAAACCTCAAACCAATCTATGGTAAAACAAAACTTGTAGTAACGTTATTCCCTAAAGACATAATTATTATGTCAAGCGCCAATCGCTCAATATTTTACGACCATGTCACAAACAAAAGTGCTGAACAATGTCACATGTGAACTAATCTGTCTACGTAAACATATTTTGGTTTACGGCGTTGTAATAATCAGATAAAACCATAGAGCCCTCATACAATGACGTATAAAACGATATTACTTGGATATAAAAATAATAGGCTGTCCCATCTATCCTTGGTTGACCAATAGGTTATTTTCCTAAAAAAATCTAATTAGTCCGTCCGTTAGATTATCCAAAAATATTGAACCCGTATTTTTTCTTAGAACGCAAAATAAAAAATTGAGCATTGACAGAAAATATCAGACTTTGCTTTTTGCAGCCTTGTAATTTTTAAAGTCTGATTTTTTTACCTCTCATTAAGAAATCATTCAACGATCAATCGAACAATACTACTTTATTCCACAAATTCATTATTTATTTATAAGTAGGAGAACCAACAGCCTAAACCAAATTAATAACAATTATATAAGCATCAAAAAGTATCACCCGATTAGATTACACTAACACATTCAACGAGGACCTTTTGTGATTTTAACAAGGTAATTACAACTACATCACTGTTATGAACAAAAACACGCTTAAGATTGACGTAAAAAATTACCAATTAATCTTGACATGTGGCAAAATATGGAACTAAATTATAATGTACTAAATTTGACAGTTGCGTTGACATTTCCTTAAGCAACTAGCGACACTATCATCTGCAAAGATTACATTAAACAGTCTGTAGCTTGTGGACCGTGAATCACCAATTGATTTGCTTCTGCACTTGACCTTGGCAAACTTGAGATTCTCACGAGCGCTATATTTGTAATTGTCGTATTATACTAATGTGTTTTTTATTTGTTTAGTTTATCTATTTTAGAACAGAATGCCCCTCGCACTATAGTATGGTGTAATGATTAATGAGAAGATAAGAAAAATAAACTTAGTTACGTAATTACGCAGCTATGTACTGTAATGATACATAATCAGCCTATAATGTTCCCACTGCTGGTACACAGGCCTCCTCTCGGTGAGACGGAGTGGGCCGTAATCTACCACGCGGGCCCAATGCGGGTTGGTAGTCTATGTCGCATGGCTTCGAATTTTTGGTCCTAGGACATGCCGGTTTCCTCAAGATGTTTTCCTTCATCGTTTTGAGAGCAGGTGGTGATGAAATAATTTACACAAAGTAAAGCCTGTCTGGGTTCGAACCTACAACCAAGAGCTCGTAAGCCACGGCCGTTACCACTGGGCCATCACTGCTCTCTGTAATGATAACAATAATTAATTGTTTAAAAGTGAGCGTTTCAAATAATATTTTTGTTATTGTTTAGAATAATGATAAGCTCAGCTGTAATGATTAAAGATAACGACATAATTTGTGGCTGTTTTTTATTAAAGTCAACCAACCCGCTTGAAGCATTTTGCCTGGCACCTACTTAGGTAGGTAAATGTTTAAAAAATTAATGATGAAAACTGAATACAGCAATATATGAAAACCACAATAGGTACTTTTTTATCGGCTTGAAGAAGAGAGAAGTACCTACATCCTCATCATTTTAGCCGAAAGATGTCCAATGCTGGACATAGACCTCCCCCAAGCACCGCCATTCTGACCGGTTCTGTTCTTCTCGCATCATCACACATCATAGTCCCTACATGCCATGGTAAAAATCCAATCAACCATGGCTTGGTTGATTGGAAGTTTCGACGGCACGGCATTTATCAGCAAGGTGTACGTGCACTGCCTCGACGCCTCTTTGGTGTAGTGGTCGCAAGCGTTACTGCTGACCTGAGGTTCTGGATTCCATTCCCAGGTCGGGCAAAATGTTATTGTGTTTTTCTATCCGGATGACAATAAGCACGCCTGCTATTACATGGGATATAAACAGAATAGGGTAGTTTCCTGGGTAAAAAAAAATATTATTATATTTAGTCCGGCAGTTAGATTATCGAAGAATAATGGACACGTATTAATGTTTCTTTTGTCAATAAAAAAAAAATGACAAAGAAAAGGCGGTCAAAATTTGGAAGTGGGGGTCGTGACGACGCGCCATGCTAAAAAGTGTCGCAAGCAAGTGACGTCACGCGGAACTTTAACGGGTATATATCTTCATAATTTTTAAACGAAAAAATTCGGGTTCAATATTTTTTGATAATCTAACTGAAGGACTAATTAGAATCTTTTAGGAAACTAGCATAATGGCGAAATGTAGGTGCACTATAAATTAAACTCTGCCCAACCCTTCGGGGAAACTAGGCGTGATTTGTGATGTTATATTATTTAACCGGGACCAACCCTGGGCCTCTGAGCCTGGGACCAACATTTCAGTTTTGCCATGGAGGTTTTTAATAATACTGAAAATGTTTGATGAGTGATGAGCGGTCGGTTCGTGGATGGTCCACCATTCATTACATATCGATACCCCTCCGTGCCTCGGAGAGCACGCTAAGCAGTTGATCCTGGCTGTCATTCATAGATCATTGACAGTCGTTACGGGTAGTCTGAAGTCCACAAGTCTTTTTTTTTTTTTTGGATGGGAAATCATCAAATGACCCCCCCGCTCTGGGTAGAGCGGAAGGGAGTGTCAGACTCTTACTGACTAAAACCCACCCGTGTTCCTTCCTTAGCCCTTTCTGTTCCAGGGCAGCGGTAACCCTTTCCGACGATCCCGCCGCCCTGGCAGGCTTCGGCCCTATTCGGCCGTCATCTGCTGACATCTCTTTGAGGCGCGCGTGGAACACAACGCGCCGTCCGGCACGGGCCTGGTAGTCCACAAGTCAGACAATCAGTCTTACTAATGGGTATCCTGCACCCTAATTGCGTAACACACGATCAATCGGAATCGGTTTCATTTTGACAGTTCAACAACATTCATTGCGTTATTTACGTTATTGAGCAGACACATGACACATTTTCTGAACATATGAAGCAATGGATTAGCAATATCCTTCAAAATGATTCAGATTGAGATTGGTTTAGTGTTACGCAATTAGGGTGCTGTTACCCAGTCTCTGGGTTGTGGAGGTCAGATAGGCAGTCACTTCAACCACCGCCACTCCAATGTCGCAATAAATACTTTTTCTTTTTTTATTTCTTCATGTAAAATACTGGTATTCAGCTGCATCCCCAACCACTGATATACTCGTTTATACATATAATCTATTGACGACATTAACGAATGACAGTCATCAATCATCAAGAACAAAATCAGCGTGTTATCAAAACCTAACAAGTGACAGGTAGCTAAATCTTATCTTTGAGATGCAAATCAAACATGGGAAAACACGTTTACATATTAGATATACAAATCGATACAAGTGGCGATATAGATTTGGATATTATGAGGCGTCACAGCTCTGTCAAGGCTTCAGATTTTAAGATTAGGCGTTTGTTATTGGAAGATAAAATGTTTTGGAATTCTAGTAGATTTTACCATATTTGGGGTCTGTATTTTATTTATTTGATACTTTAAGCTGGGGGACGTCCCACACTACGCTTGCGGTCTCCACCTCAGGATTTGTCTGCTCCACCGGCCAGATAGATGCCCCCGCTAGATGGACGGACGACATAAAGAAGGTGGCTGGGACAGGCTGGATACGGAAGGCGGAGGACAGGGTGTTGTGGCGCAGCCTGGGAGAGCCCTATATCCGCGACTGCGATAGGCTGAATTGATTGATTGAATACTTTAAGCACACAAATGTAGAAAGGGGAACTTAATGCCATAGGAATTTTCTACCAGTCAACCTAATGGGTGATGCAGAGGCAAACAGTGCTAGGTGGTAATCATGAAAAATGAAGAATAAATAATTTTAAATATGTAAATTGCTTTTATTTTGTCATTCAAAGGAAAATTTTGGACCCTGAAATAACAATTACTTATAATTATTGAAATTGATTCGTTAGTTCAAAATAACATAGGTACAAAGAGTACTTAACGTAAATTTAAATCAGACAACCATGCATAATGAATAATCATGTAGGTATAGGCAGGAGGCCAAAGGTAAGTAAGTGTAAAAATATTAATTTATTCAAAGAATTCATCAATGTCACCTTGAGGACGGACTGTGTTGTATAAATAAAGAATAGATTAATAAAACCGGCCAAGTGCGCGTCAGGCCACGCATAAAATAGGGTTCCGTAGTCACACGTAATGGCATTTTACAAGTTAGGCCTCTATAACTCCTGAACTAACAATGTCATCTACGCCATTATAGTTTTTCTTCAAAGTTCATCATATGGACTACCATCATGATTTTTTTCAGATTTTACGAGCCAGACATTTAGCTTTTAGACGGTGGGGGACGCCCTATTTTAACAAAAAAATGCGCTTTAAAGTTGAATATCTCGCAAACGGATACCGAAATCAAAAAATTGTGCAACCTCTCAATGTTTTTAAATGACGTATCTAATGATACTCCACACTATGGGGTAAACGCGAGGAAAAAAAACCATCCCTACTTTATGTGTAGGGGAGGTACCCCAAGAAAATATTTTTCGTGATTTTATTTCAGCACTTTGTCGACGTGGTAAATACACATATCCATGCAAAGTTTCATATTTTCAGCACGAACCGTTTGGAAGTTAAGCCGACGATGGACGGACATGACGAAACTATAAGGGTTCCGAGACGTGAACTACGGAACCCTAAAAACCATTATATATAGCTAGTAATATGAACTCATTGTAATGGACTAGAGGCGGAAGGTGAAGATGGGCCTAAATACGGTGGCTGGGGTAGACTGGATGAGGGAGGCGGAGGACAGGGTGTTGTGGCGCAGTCTGGGAGAGGCCTATGTCCAGCAGTGGACTGCGATAGGCTGAGTTGATTGAGAGGCGGAATGCGAAGGAACGAATTTAGTCTATGTCCAGTAGGGGACCGTGTTAGGTATGAGATGATTATTTTGATTATATATTGCAAGATGAATTTGCTAGTTTTAATAATGGACAATAACTTAGGGCTGATTTTTAAATCGACAGATAATGTTTATTAATGGAATAAAATTGCCGTTCGATAGATTTTGTATGGAAGAACTGTCAACAATTCAAAATTATTCCTGGGATAAAACTATCTGGCGTTGGAAAAATCAGCCCTAAATCACTCAAATACAAAAATATGGATGAATTCTCCTAACTCTATCAGTTTTGATAGCAGTTAAACAATTGTTTCACACACAAACCAACTAGACAGATAACTCATCATCATCTGCCGAGCCTTTTCCCAACTATGTTGGGGTAAGCTTCCAGTCTAACCGGATGCAGCTGAATACCAGTATTTTACACCTCCTATCCCCCCCCACAAACCAGTTACTGGGTACTATGATACCACTTGGTAAGACTGTTTGTCAGATTTTCGGGCTTCTGACGACCCGTAACGACTGTCAAAGATCCATAAATGACAGCCAGGACCATCGGCTTAACGTGCTTTCCGAGGCACTGAGGGCGTCTTGGTATGTAAAGATGGTCACCCATCCACGGACCAACCGCGGCAAACGTAGCTTAACCTGATCAATCGACCCGTGTGGCTACTTAGCCACAAGCCCCTCAACTAGACAGATAACTGACTAGACAGATAACTATTATTAACAAATGATTAAACCTAAAGTTTCTTATGTAACCTATAAAAAATTAGGTTGACTCAACCATATCATAATCAGCTGAATGACGCCACTCTGATAGACATAGGCCTCCCCAAAATACCGCCACTTCGACCGGTTCTGTGCTTCTCGCATCGCGGATTTCTGCGGCCTTCACAAGATCAATCAACTAAGTATATGAAATAAATTAAATGTTGACATTTGACGACTAGGCAGACATTTTTTATAATATCAGAAGTTACTATTTTCGAAATAACACAAACCAGACGACAATATAAACGATTTCTCTTTCAAATGTGGATTTTTGTTATAATACCTATATTTAAATAGCAAATCATACGAACATTCGAGCTGTTTGAAGGCCAAGACAAGGTGTCGCGGAACAATACAAATAATGATACTTCATGAATTTCAAAATCCTCAAAATGATGTTTCCGTTCTGGATATATTTATAATTTTTATTAAATTTACGAAAATTTTGACAGTTATTCTCATTACACAGATTTTATACGAAATTGAAGAAAAAAAATGCTTTTAATTTTAATTCATTTTACCATTTATGTACACACATATCCAAACAGTCAAGAAAAAAACAGAACAGAAAAACTCATAATGCTTATTTCAGAAGAAATCTCTTCCAGCATACCTGCGATAGGACAATAGATAGAGAGAGATGTAGACAGCGTGAGAAAAAGTAAAGGAGACGAATAAAAATACATAAAATCATAAGCAATACCCTTAATAACACTAAACAAATATTATGAGAATATGTATGTATGAAACTGACGCCATTTTTGTCTATATCCGAGTTGCTTTCATCCCTTGAAATATTGACACTGAATTCAAAGTCTACTCAAACAATCAACCCTTATCGTGTTACCAAAACTGTTTCGATTTATCTTTTAGATATTAATTATATTTGTTACGCTTTCACGCTGAACAGATTTGGATGAAATTTGGCACATGTGTAGAACATGACCTGTGTTAGGACATAGGATACTTTTTAAGTGAAGAAGTACACCTATCTAATACCTGAGGGGCAATTCTTGTAATTTTAAGAACGTTCACAGTCTGATCTTGGTCTCAATCTGTAAAAAATACCTCTGATTTCCCTACATTTTCGACAAGTTTTTGACATTGATTGTCGCCGAGATGAGATTGCGATTAGATTTTCAACGTTTTTAATAACGGGGATTGACCTTCAGATGTTGCCAATTATTTATGTGAAATATATTTGAGTATATCTTTTGTTGGAGATGATAAATAAATAATTGTTATCCTTGTGAAAGACAAGGATACCAGTTATTTATTTATATTCTCATCCATAGTATGAAGATTTTCATTGTTTCCGTTAAGTATATGTAGATACAGTTAACAAATATAGTCCAATCGGCACCATAGTGTAAATTACACCTTAGAATGCTTACCTTATGACATTTTAATACACAATGTTAACTAAACATGATAATTAAATATTATCTAGAATCCGGCTTGAGTCCATATCAGCATAGTTTCCTGGAACTTTGGAATTATTAATTGAATGAGAATTCCTTGCGCGATGCTTGATAAATTTACGCTTTTGTGGGTTACAATAAGTAGAGCAATATACACATCTAATTTTGAGAAGAGAGAGAAAACATTGTTCCGTTTTTATAGCCAAAGAGACTTCGGTTCATTTAAAAAAGTATATACTTGGCTTACTCTTTATACAGGGTGGCAGGGTCATCGACACGCAAACGGTAACCATGAATTCATCACATGAGTTTAGACCCCATAGCGTAGAAATTGTTAGTCGGTTATCAAAAAAAAATCTTCCGTTTCATAGAACAGTGCAATACCTACGCGGTCAAAATGTATGGAACAGCAATTTCTTTTTTAATAACCGACGAAAAATTTCGTCGCTATGGGGTCTAAACTCATGTGCTGAATCCATGGTTACAGTTTGCGCGTCGATGTCCCTGCCACCCTGTATTTTTACAAAGCCATAAGAGACTTTGGTCCATTTCCGAAATGTAATTTTGTTAATTATTATAATTGGTGGCCGTATGGTAATAGTCGCGAATTACGAGGGGTCGGTAATAGCTTTGAACCCTGCACTTTACTTTTTGTGTAAATTATTTCATCACCACTGCTCTCAAAACGGTGAAGGAAAACATCGTGAGGAACAAATGTTTTAGAACCAAAAAAAAAACATGTGACATCTACCAACCCGCACTGGGCCCGCCCACTCCCTCTCACGGAGAGGAGGCCTGTGTCCTAGCAGTGGGAATATTAAAGAACGATTATGAGGATTATAATTCAACTGTTATTATAAATTATAATTACCTACAAAAGCGAGTAAATTAATATAATCTACTTTATGACAGAAATACCTGGAGACCTACTAAATGGTGCTAGAAGATCACCCTTTAAATAAATCTAGACCTCATTTGTTACCCTCTCAAGGGGCACACACAAGTCAAAGCTGTCTAATACACAGAAAATAAATACAAGAATATCTGAGAGTACGGTCACCAAAGGAGATAAGTAATCAGGGTCGTCGGATATCGTTGAAGTTTTTTAGGAAACCGATGGGATGTTTTCGGATTAATTTTAATTTAGTTCATAAAAACAAAGAGTCCATATCTCGAATTAAATTTCATTCGAAAACATCCATCGGTTCCTTAATAAACTTCAACTATATCCGATGACCCTGGTTACTTATCTCTTTTGGTGACTGTACGTTCTTAAAGATTCACAGCTTCGTTATCGTGATCATTTCAAGCGTAATGAAAAATATAAACTTGGATATAACGAGGAATCTGACTGAAGGAATACTGAAGACGTTTCGGTTATTAATATTGAAGAGCAAAGAGATTTTGTAAACGAAGCCGTGTTTGGAGTTTAAATAGAAGAATGCGGTATGTAATAAGAATAGTAGAATGGTACTAAGAATAGTACTAGTAATAATAGAAGTAGAGAAGAAGAAGAAGTAAGATAATTGAAAACCGTCGTGAAATCACACGTTTTAGACATCACGCAGGACCTTTAGTAGCCAAGCAAAACGAAAAAGTCAGAAATAACGGTAAGCGGTAACAACCAAGTAATAGGTAGGCATGCGATGCGACGCGACGGGGTGGGTCGGTGGAACAAGAAATTTCACTCGAACGATGTCGCAGGCAGAAGCTATAATAATAGTCGTAATATACAGCAAAAGGAACTTCGTTCGCACCGGGTGTCCCATGACACCTCGCGAGTTTATAAAGTCAATATTATTGACTACTAGTTTTATGCAGGGTCAAATTAAATTAGCTAGCGAAACTCTGCAGACGTGATGGGTATCAATATTTAAGCACGTTATTATACAATTTTTTAATATTTTATGTTTTTTTAGGGGGTCAATGACCGCTGGGGTTATAATTGAAGTATGACTTGAGAAATCCTGTTTTTTTTTTATTTATCGCGTTTAAATATAAGTACTTCTGTGAAGTTCACACAAAAAAAAACTGATTTTTAAACAGATGTTACAAGTGACAACATTAACTCCGGTCGATGAACCCACAAAACAAAACATCTAATTTATTTATTTTGTGATATATCATGTTTTTTATATACCCATCTCATCTGCGGAGTTTCGCTAGTTGATTTAATTTGGCCCTGTATAAAGTGGTTTGATAGTCATAAGCTAAATATAAATTGGATTGAATCTGTTAAAAGAGTAATAAACTAATATGAAACATCAAAAGATGTTTGTTTATAATATTTAAATAAAACATTTGAATGAATTATGTGCGAGTTAAGAGTTTCACGATTGATATTATAAAGGAATAGTAAATGCTTTTCAATCATTTACTTGAATTAACATCAGAAACTGTTGATAGGATGTTAAAACACTTCGAAATCAGCGCAGTTAATATCATGAGTTGTTTATAACTCATTTTTTTTTTTAATATAATACAATTCAACCGCTAATGTCATAAAGGACCATCATTATCTGCCTAGCCTTTTTCCAACTATGTTGGGGTCAGCTTCCAGTCTAATCGGAAGGAGCCGAGTACCAGTAATTTACATGGAGCGACTGCCTACCTGACCTCCACAACCCAGTTACTGGGTAACAAGATACCCATTAGTAAGACTGGTTGTCAGACTTTCGGGCTTCAGAGTACCCGGAACGACCGTCAAGGATCCATGAATGACAGCCTGGACCGACTGCTTAACTTGCTTTTCGAGGCCCGGAATGGTCTTGGTATGTAATGGATGATAACCCATCCACGAACCGACCGCGGCAAGCGTTTAACCTTTGATCGACCCGTGCGGCTGTTATTATTTAATCATGAGCCCCTCAAATGAATAGGTAGTATAGAAAAAAAAAAATTGTATCTGGATACGAAAATACAGTTTCAAATGTGTGCTTAATCGCAATATTAGCCTAAGAAACTGTAGGTTTATATCGCGATTAGCTTCTTAATTCGCTTGTATGAATATAGTGTTGATTCTCTGTCTATGGAAATAGCCTTCAAAGATAAACTACTAACTTGAAAAATTCACCCTGTGTATTATAAGTATATACTGGGTGGCATCGACGCGCAAACTGTAACCATGGATTCAGCACATGAGTTTAGACACCATAGCGTAGAAATTTTTCATTGGTTATCAAAAAAAAATCTTCTGTTTCATAGAAAAGTGCAATACCTACCTACGCGGTCAAAATGTATGGAACAGCAATTTTTTTTTTTAATAGCCGACGAAAAATTTCGACGGTATGGGGTCGAAATTGGGCCCTTGGTTGACTTGTAGAGAATGCCTAAGGCATTAAGTCCGCCTTTGTACCTTTTTGTGCGAAAAGTTTAAATAAATAAATATGACTGTAACATAGCGAGGCTCTAAATATAGAAGAAATAAATATAAGACAAGAAATATAGAAATATTTAAAGAAACCCAGATGAAATCAACCACTGTGAAACCAATGCTAATGACATCTCACAAAAACAAAACAATTTCATAACAGATTATCTCAAAGATAAGTCAGAAGGAAGTGTCACTCAAATTAATCTCTCAAGGCAACTGTGGTACTTTGAGAAGCTCAACATTTAGTTTGCCAACAGATGTTTAATCCAAAATACTTGTTATTAGAAATTAAGGCCACATTTAAAGGTCATAAGCTAAAATAGTTCGTACAAAATTAGGAATTAATTTAGATAATATAAATATAACAACACGCCTGTAATCCCCGAAGGGTTTAGCAGAGGTGTACTTATATAACATTTCGCCAGTTAGGTTTAAGTCTCATGTAGACTATTGCCATCCACCGGGCTCAAATCCTGACTCCGGTACCCTCATTGCGTCACACACCATCAATCTCAATCTGATTCATTTCGATGGATATTAGCTATATAAACATTGCTGCATATGTTCGAAAAATGTGTCTGCTCAACAATATAAACAACGGAATGAATATTGTTGAACTGTCAAAATGAAACCTATTGCTACTGATAGTGTGTTACGCAATTTCCTCACGGGTTGCTACTTATAAATTCTAATAACACATTGCCCAGCCTGGGGATCGAACCCACGACTTCAGTCTCAGCAGTAGCGCTTGCTACCACTAGACCAACGAGGCAGTTAGGTAGAGATGATTTTCTCTTTTCTCTTTTTTTTTTTAAAAACGTTGCCCCACACTAGGAATTTCTCCTGTGTCGTGGGTGCGTTTACAGACATGTAAACTCACATACACAAACAGCATTTTATTTACGGAATTCTAATTATTACACCTAACATAACATAATACTATCGTCTCAAACATTATTTTATTAACATACGTTACGATACAATCAGCACAATTAGATGATATACATATCAATACTAGAAAACAGCATTTCTTACCATTGGATACGATTAAATCAACATGCTTATCGCAAGATAGCGATGTCGCAGATAAGTGATGTTTTTATGATACAAAGTCATTATACTCTATAGAAATATTCCCTTAAGGAAATAACCGTACTTGTTGTAATAATATTATTAATTGTTTAACTGTCTCAACGTGTAATATAAAAGACAAAGGATTGTTTTCGCATAAGAATTAGTTCTAATTGCTTTTATTACCATAATCTCTTAATCAAAGGGTTGCGCATCGTGTTGTTCCACTTTCAATTAATAATTTCCCGAAAACTTTGTCTGTAAATAAATTGTGGTGTGTAGCGAGTGTGACTAATCGAAATAGTTTAAATAAACTGCGTGTAGGCTTACCACAAGTTTAAAATTCTGGACCCTCTCTAACACACATTTCGCCTGTTCCATTAAATTATGCATTGTTTACATTATCCTTGTAGTTATGTCCTCTCATCATTCCTGCCCTTACCCCAATTTATTTGGGGTCAGCAAAATATGTATTTTCCTTCCATACTTCTCTATTAGTCGTCATCTCGGTTGTCACCCATTTTCTAACCATATTTTTCACACATTCCATCCATCGTTTCTTTGGTTTTTCCTCTACTCTTATAGCCATCGACATTCATACTCAAAACTCTTTTCACGACATTTTCCTCATTTCTCCGTAACACATGCCCATACCATGATAGCCGATTTCCCCAAAACTTTTCAGTTACAGTTGTAGCTATATCAACTGATGCAATAATTTTAAAACCTCAGGAAAACGAAACACAAATGTATACTTGTACTTACCAAGAAGTTATAATTAAAACCACCAGTATTAGTACTTATTAAACCAAATATTTAACATAGATAGTCTTTTTTTAACACAAATTACATCGCATGTACCTAAATTGCACCCGTACGAAGCCGAGGCAGGTCGCTAGTAATTATATAAACATACCATAACATCACGCCTTGTTTCCTCGAAGGGTCGGGCAGATGTGTACATAGTACACCCACAAATTATAATAATCTTACAGATTGTGAGCCCGCATTAGGAAGTCTATAATTCGTGCCAAAACACAAATAGCGGACGCTGGCCGCACAGCTGCTGGATTAAAGTGGAACTGGGCTGGCCACATCTGTCGCATGTCGAAGCGTCGAAGGAATACGCAAAACCCACCAATCAGTGAATCCCAAATAGCATGATAAGACTACGCAGAAGGCCTAGAATGAAATGGCGGGATGAACTAATGTCCTTCTTAAAAGATTGGCCCACAATTGCAGTAGACCGGGATAAGTGGAAAGAGAGAAGTGAGGCTTTTGCCTCGAAAAACACAGGCTTATAATAATAAATAATAACTGATTTACTATCACATTGGCGCCACCAATACCAATAATATTTCACGATTTACTGCCAGAATGTCGCTTGAATCCAATCTCATTCACTGTTGACGCACTATATTCCATGTCAAAATCTGTTTCATGCAATGTCATACTGTTATTACGACACCCATAAAACGCAATAAAATGGTAATTTAGCGATTACCATCTGTTCATTATTATCGTGTTCATAGCATGACTGCACCAAACACGGTACACAGAATTGATGGAAACGCGCAACTCAAACGCAGTTATGTAGTTGTTTCAATTTGCGAGATCTTAACAGATCAATTGACTCTTCCTCTATTTAGACGACCGTGGTGCTGACTATTACAGCATCTATTACACTGGATGGATACTTATGGGTCTATATTTGTATGGGAACAATCATTTGTTAAAAAATTGTACCATAACGCTACTGGTGGTCACGTATTAGGCTTAATTTTGTTAACCAAAGGATACTAAATATAATAAATGTATTATATCGATTGAAAAAGAAGAAAACACAAATATAGATAACGGATCACTAGAAAGTGATGATGGATCACGTAGTGTTCAACTTATAATACGTATAGAAACAAAAATAAGTGTATATTCACGTTTATTATTTGCCTAAGCGTCCCGAGACGGTACTCGGCGTCTGGCGAACGAGCAAGTTTGTAATACTACATCATGTATCTTCCGTGAGCGCTAGCAGAATTTCATAGACTAGGTCGAGATGATCATAATAATGTTTATTTATGAGCAACCACTAATTACTACACATCTATTTGCGCATCTCTGCGAGTTCCAAGCCTGATTTGTTGTTCAGTGATCATTTTGTTATCATGTGATATAAATGTGAAGTCAACGTCAGTGGTAACACCTGCACTACAAAAATCACCATTACTGCTACGACATAAGGGCATAAGGGCTTATATAGTAATAGTATGTATGTGTATATAACCTATTTATATACATAGTTTTAAGTTTTTTATCATTGTCCCTCTCAACCAAAGCACCTGCCATCTAATCTCTTCACCACCCTTGGTTGACTGGTAGAGAATGCCTAAGGCATTAAGTCCGCCTTTGTACCTTTTTTGTGCGAAAAGTTTAAATAAATAAATAAATAAATAAGGGCGCTGTTAATGTACTTTTGTTTGCAGTACCAGTTCAGAAAGTATACACTACCGCAAGTATTTCAAATTGATGGAGATTCCATAATGAAGTCCTAAAAATATTATAAGACTAGATACTAGAGGTATACTGCTGACGTTAACACGGTCACACATAAAACTGGGATAATAAGTTCGATGTTAAGAATATTTCAAACGATGCAAAAGAAGCTATAAAGTGAAAAGAGTATGCATTTTTATATTCTTCCTAGGGGTGTGGGTGGAATTTAAGAAGCGTCGCTTCATGAATTCCGTAGCAAAAATGTCTTTATGAAAAATTAGGAATGGATGAGTTTAATAATAATAAGTTTATTGACTGATTGTTTATTGTTTTACTTTATTGTGGATGTGCTTGGGGGATGCCTATGTCCAGCAGTAGACGTCTTCCGGCGGATATGATGACTTTCTTCTTAGCGTGCAGCCGATGGCAAAAATATAGTTTTTTTTCTTAAATTTGTTTGGCCCAAAATTCAGCAACGCGGATAGCATTCATCGACGCAGCCATAGGAAATGAAATGATGATGATGAAGTTTATTTTATTTTCTCTCACAATGGTTTTGCAGCACTTAACAGTTTTGAACTGTATAAATTCACATTGTGAGAGGTAGTGCCTGATGTAGGTTTAGGAAAACCGGTCACCAGGCCCCACTTAGTGGCCTCATACAAATTAACAGGCAGGAAACATGTATTTACTACTACTACGTCTACTAAACAATTAAAACTAAAAATAAATAAATGAAAATAAAAGTAACAACAAAAGCAGTGACATGGATGAGTAAGGGCAGGTAAAGATAAAATACTTATTGAAATCCCATGAGGAAATATGTTCCACTAAACAACATGATTTAATAAAAAATAGAATAACCTTTCCTTTTAAAGAGAAGAACGTTGGAAAAGAGACAGACATTTTGATGAAACATAATTTTTACGAAAATTAAAAAAAAAATCATCTTTTCAGTTTCAAGACTTTGCTGAAATGGCTAAAATTACCATTCTCTTTGACCCACTAAGAAGAAATTACTTTTTATATTTCTTCAGTAGTGAATTATGGTTTCTAAAATCTAAAAATAAACTGCCGAGACTTGGGGTATTTAAATATTACTTTTATGTTAGATACAAGAATAATTTGTGCCGTGATTGTTAAGTTTAAATAAATTTTTACTAGCTGCCCAAGACTTTGTCTGCGTAAAACTTCGGCTGTCGACCCACCGAGTCGCATCGCATCGCCTGCGCTATTACGTCGTTTTCGCTTAGCGTCCTTTTGAAGTATTTTTTCTATTTGTTCGGCTCCTTAGCGTGATATTAAATAACTTATAATCTTCCTCAAGAATTTGGTTATCAAATGCAAAAAGAATTATTTAAATCTGACAGGAAGTTATAGAGATTAGCGCGTTCAAACAAACGAACTCTTCAGCTTTATTATAATTAAGTATAAATTCAATATTTCAACGCAAGAGGTGTCACGTAATCTTCTAAGAGATTGCGATTTCCCAAGATTAGATTCATTTCAATAAATTAACGTTTCGTGAAAAAGGAAATTCGATGTTAAATTTTGAAGAGCTGTATCAAGAGGGTTTTATTTCCAAAGTGTTTATCAATTACCTGTAATTGAACATCTGATGCCTGTCAGTAAATAATATCCAGATCATTTCACAATTTTCTGGCAGTTTCGATATTACGAAAATTTTGTCCTTAATTAAATCCTTGTTTCCTGTAAAGGTAATGATTGCTGGTATCTTTTGAATTTCGTCTTTAATTAATTTAACCTTATTAGCGTCAATTAAAATATTCTTATTATGCACTTATATACTTACTTTAGTTACAGTATACTTATTTCGTTTTCAACCGCTGCTGAACAGATTTAGTATTTTAGACATAGTTTGAACTATGAGACGAAACAAACGTTTTGAAATCAGCTCCTATGGGAGTGAAATGTAGTGTTGTAATTTGGGTAAACAATTTCAAAATCTTCGCAGACTAAGTCGCGGAAAAACGACCCAATAGATTTTTTTCATATAAAATTATGAAAAAAATCAAAATCTTCGCAGCGCAAATTGCGGAAAAAAGGACCAATAAATACTTTTAGACAAAATAGCAGCTCATTGAACATCTGTTTAAATAAATTATGAATAGTTTCCGTTTCGACCTGATAGCTCCGTCTGAGGCATAAACTTAATATTAAATTATGATCAGGGTCACGTCACCAGATACTTTGTTAAAATAAGCTATCTTTATTTGGTCATGTCTATTAAATTATTGTTTGTCAGTCAACGTGCCACCTTTTCCATTTTGGGTTTTCATTTTAAGCTCTTAATTTCCTAGTAACCATTGTTGTATTGTTTTTGTAGTAAATTTATACCTTATTGTCTTAAAACATTATTTAACCTATTTATTTGGTTAAATTTTACTGCCTAGTGGCAGATGACTGGATACCTCTAATATACCTAATTATGTATTTATTTGACACATGTAGGCCAATTCCTGCAATTAAAAACGTTCAAAATCTAGTCGCAATCTCATCTCAGCAACAATCAATGTCAAAAACTTGAAAAAAATTTAGGGAAATTTGAATAGAGATACATTTTTGACAGATTAAGACTGAGATCAGACTGTGAACGTTCTTAAAATTATGAGAATGGCCTGATATAAATTACCCAAAAATACAGATGGAACAGGTAATTGACAATTCCAAAAATAACTACGCGGACAGACTGCCATGTGTCACTAAAATAGATAGACACAAAGCCACTCAAGACAATCGATCAAACAATGAGATAGCATTTAATATACCTACGCACTTTAATGATATACACTAGTATAGGTCTATCGAAACTGACGTAGAAGATGTTGTAAGGTTTGCCACATTTCCATTAAAACCACATTATGATTGTTGTGGCATTTTGCGCAATACATAATGCATTGTGGTCCGATTTTCACACGCTCCAGCCGCTTAGACATCACATAACATTAAAGTAATATAACAGCGCAAAAACTAGTAATTTTAAGTTTTAGTTTTTAACAAATTGATAATCAAGAAGAAATTGATGGTAATAGGGTTTTTTTACCTCATAATATAAACTACGACGCAACACAACAAAAATAAGGTTGCCTAGACTTCATTACTGATACAAAAACTAAAGGCAGCAATCATAAATTTGACATTTGAAAGAATGCTGTCAAAATGTTTTTACAGCTATCGAACTATTGATTAATGAAGCTATAAATTAAACCACAGCTGTTTTTTCCCTAGGCAATAAATTAATTCTCCACCACCACCCAAACCACATAGGTAATAATTAATAGTTTTTTTTTAAGAGGGATATGTTCTCACCGTTTTATTCGATTTTATGCGATGATGGCGGTCGACAACGACGTATAAACGTAGGTTTTTAAATACAATCATGTATTGCATTATGAATTTCATCGAAGTAATTTCTAGCATTCCGGGCAATAATATCTAAAATTCTAACATAGATTTTGAAAGTAATGGTAGCAAAGTGTTAGAATAAAAATGCTTCCTAAGAAAACCTTCAGCATCGTTTAGATTTATGTGTGAACAGTTTAAAATAAAGTGCCCCTCGTATAGAACAATGATGTAGTACCCAACAATACGATGACGCAAATAGCATTGAATTTTCACAGAGCATCTTCCACCAAAGGAAAAAAGAACAAGAAATCATCTTCTCACACATAGTACGATATATGTCCGAACTAACCATCATCAAGAAGACGTTATAATTGTACTGAAATCTCCTCAACAAGGTGCAATTAACACAATAAAAACCGACCAAGAGGAAATCGGGGTCACTGAATTAGGGAGTCCTTTCCAAACTGTAGTACTAGAGTACTTTAACTTTACTATAGATCGGTCGCTGTTCTGCCGGCTTGATCATTTGCGTAGCCTTTTCCCAACGATGTTGGGGTCGGCTTTTTTTATTATTATTACTTTTTTTATAATTAATTTCTGCCGTAATAAATATATTGCACGTAATTAATAAACATGCACTAGCTCCTAAATTTAGTTTGGTTTTTTACTGGCAATCAGTGCGTGCGTTGCTTAGATCTGCAGAAAATCCTCTGTAACAGACGGACAAAAAAGTGATTTGCATCATTCTCGTAATTTTAAAAACGTTAACAGTCTGATCGCCGTCTCAATCTGTCAAAAATACCTCTAATTTTCCTACATTTTTGACATTGATTGTCGCTGAAATGAGATTGCGACTAGATTTTAAACGTTTTTAACTACGGGAATTAGCCTTCTGTGTACGGTTCCGTATTCGTTTTAAGGTCGGAACCCAAAAAAATATGAATTCGAATATGATGATGATGTTGTGTTGACTATGAATGGTCACTTAGCCACAGCTTTGTTATCATCGTTTGTTTGACTAATGATTGAATGAACTTTATTGTTTTGTTGACTAAACTTCGTAATGGATTTAATGGATTTTCATGGTTACGCAGTTTAATGTTACCACCGGATCTTGGAGGCCGAGATGGTGTCTAAGTGTATTGTATCAAATTCTTTAGACGGATGTGGCCATTTCCTTTATTATTTTACAGTATTTACGTAGCAGTGGTAAAATAATGGATATAGCTAGAAGCTGTGTTAGAATCAACTGGCTTCCTTCGTTGGTTTAGTGGTCGCAAGCGCTACAGCTGAGCATGCGGTCCTGGGTTCGATTCCCAGGTCGGGTAAAGTGTTATTGGGTTTTTCCATCTAGGATTTCTCAGGAGCAGCCCGGAGTCTGGTTTGTGCCTGGTTGATGTTATTAGGCTCGCCCCCAGCTATATGGGACTTAAACAAAACTGGCGAAATGTGAATGTTAGGTGTTAATTTCCTATACGGCAATTTCCTGTACATTCTGTTAAATGCACAGGAAATTGCCATATAGGAAGGATATTAACGTATAATTACTAGATATGTGTAAATGATAGGTGGATGGGAATCGGTAACATTCGACCTAGTTCTTTTATTTTCTCTTGATTGAAACTTATATCTGGCGCAGCTGATTGAGTGTCTGATCCGATGAAAGCTCTCTATTCTAAATCGATATGGGATTAGTTGCACCACTGAACTTTTGATGTCACACTTGTACGAGATATTTTATCTTAATCAGTACCTAGTTTTTATGTTTATGATGGACAAGTACAAAGAAACTAACTAATGTTCTGTGTCTCGTAATGTTAATTAAGTTTTTCTAAGTGAACATACAGCTGTGCTACTGGGGAGTTTGAAATGGTGATGGGCGGGCTTTTGGGGGACTGTCTTATGTAATTTTGACCTTTGAAAAGTGCTGATACTTAGCCTAATTTTAATAAATGATTTTTGAACTATCATATATGATATATTTTGGATGGATTTCTTTGAATTAAACTGCATAAAACATTCTGTTCTGTGACCATATATTTTTAAAAGAACAATGTTCGTCTAGCCTCCTTCAGTAGCTCGACTTTTGTTCCAACTCAACTTTACTGAACGCTTCATTTACGTTTCATATTTTGTTGCAGTTGTAACCGAGGCAAAGTTTTAAATGTTCTGCACTTTTCATTAAAACTGAAAGAGGAACTATAATTTGCATTTTGCTAATTACCTACAACGTGTAACTAACACAATAATTAAAATATAGAGAGAGATGTAAGCATACGATTTAGTAATGGCAGCAACCCACAAGGCCTTAGCTATTAAGAAATTATTTTAATACTTATGAAAATTGTTTGAAAATTCACCATGTAATTTAGAAGAAGTACGCAAAACACCTGTATGAGGCGGGCACAAGAGCGTGAGGATTGGCA
Source organism: Apamea crenata (assembly GCA_949629185.1). NCBI lineage: Eukaryota > Metazoa > Arthropoda > Insecta > Lepidoptera > Noctuidae > Apamea > Apamea crenata. The sequence continues at coordinate 7,379,918 of OX451375.1, forward strand.
AAAGACAAGAGGCCTAAGCTCAGTAGTGGATGAAGGCGGGTTGTGGATGATGATGATGAAACAAAACACAGACAAACGACTTTGCTTTGTACTATTTAGACATAATATCGCGACAAATTCGCCAAAAATGCATTACAATTAAGAAACGAACGACGACGACGACGACGTTTATGGAAAAATAACTTTAATTCCTACACAATATTACACTTTACACATTTTTATACCTTTTTCAATAGTGCTAGTCACTCTGAGATCAACTTAATAATCATTAAAATAAAGTTGATATTTGTTTAACTTGAAGTAATGTCAACTTGAAACAAATAAAATTTGAATTTCAGATGTGTAAGTGCATTATCAGCTTATACTATCGTAGAAATTACGTTGTAAGATTTAAACGAGGAAAGGTAAGTGCTACAAGATACAGTATAGAAGAAGACAATAAAGACCACTTACTATTCCAAGTATTCTATAATTCCATACAATTTACTTCGTGACACGCTCACGACTGTGCATAAGGACTTCCTTTACACCGATACGACAAAACCTTTCAAGAATATTTCGCTATGTTCTGTAGACTAGGAATTTACCTTGGTTATTAGAAATAATGTTCATGCTTTAGTATCGTTTTGCAGTTTCATTATTCAAGCCAAAGAAATGTTAGCATAATCAGCCTTTAACGTTCCCACTGCTGGGATCCACCACAAGGGCTCAGTGCGGGTTAGTAGATGTCACAAGTCTTCGTTTTTTATTTTAGGACCTGCCGGTTTCCTCACGATATTTTCCTTCACCGTGTTGAGAGTAATGGAAGAAACGTTAGAAATTTCAATTCAGAGCCAAGTTTGAATGTAAAACCATTTCTAGTCGTCGTCTGCCTTTTCAAAACTATGTTGAGGTCGGCTTCAAGTCTCTCCAAATGCACCTTAATACCATCATTATTCATAGTGCAACTGTCTACCTGCAGTCGCACTATTATTACTACGGAAATACGCGTTACCGTTTTGGTGAGACTGGTTTTCAGACACTCTGGTTACCCGATTTTTCCTAATTCATCAAAATGAACTCCTACTTTATAAGCTCCAAAATGTTCGATAATTCCATTAACTTATTGAAAAGAAAATGACAGTCACGCCTGAAGTTATCGAACGTTAATGGACGTTAGAAAGAAAATGGGTTGATAATAAATTGAATTATCAGGCAAAGAACTTTCGAAGTTACAATTTTATATACCTAATAATTTTGTTGCACCCCAAAAAATATTGATTAGTCATTGCAGCAACAACAACAAAATAAAATGATCCTTTAATCAAGAAACCGAAGACTTTAAAGATAAAAATAATGATAACGATAAAAACAAAACAACATCATAAAAATATAAGAATTGAGACCTAAAAAGTCCCGAAGAACATAATAACAATGTTTGAGTATCTTTAACTAAATATAAATTGAAGTTTGTTTGACAACGTCTTAGATTTTCTCTCATATTTGAATAAGATTGGCAAGTTGAATAATGCGTCATTAGATAAAAAATCTGTTGGACTTGACAATGAGACAATATACACCTGCTACAACATGTGCCTCAACATTGTTAGTTTAACGTAAAACTGCAAACAATTCGCCTCTTAAAACCAATGCCATTAAGTTCTTTCTAATAAATATAGTTTTATAAAACAGAAGCGGGTAGGGAACTCATCTTCCTTCATGTGTTGAATAAACCATTTATTTAATTATAGTAAAATTAATAGATTAGATTAAATCGAACAAAGAATCAAACGATATGATTTGACAAAGCAGAACCTAAGTCTTACCCTTGAGAGACACCATACTCAAAATGTCTGTTCATAAAATTATCGATTCGAACACCATTTGTGCCGCTGTATTAGCGCTGTCTCAGCGCCTTTTTTTATTCAACTATGACGACATTTCTTAAGGTAAGAACATTACATCATAAAAAACTACCATGACCTCACATACCATTGAACTTCAAGAATGGAATTTTACTAGATACGCCTCCAATGATAACTGTTCTTAAAATTCTTGCGATTAGATGTATCGAATGCGTCAAAAGGGACAAACTTTGCTTAAATCCTTAACAAATATGTGCGAAAGCAATCGTCGTCTGTTCCAGTATTTGCAGTTCTAATACACTACGAATACTATATATACGTCATGCATTTTGTATGTATTTGGAAGCATAATAATGATAACGGCTGATTGTAGGTAATGATGATGCAGAAGAAAGTTTCGCATTTCTTCATAATGATTATGAGAAGGTTTTAATTGATATATTCAAAATTATTTACGGTATAAAACGATAATTTAAACAGCTAGATTAATTTAATTTAAGAAAATGGAATTGATCGTGAATGCTTTAAAACCGCATTTTAGAAAGATGCGCAGTTCCTACTTGATGTTTGTATTTGGATTTTATTTTATCTGTTCCGCTTCGATAAGTATTTTTTGCTCCTAGTTTTTGTTTAAGACTCTCTGTTAATTCTTTTTTGTATATAACGTGACCACCGGAGAAGTATTAATCATAAAGTTTGGTATTAGTACTTACATTTTATCAGCAAACCGCATTTCTTTGTCCACAAAGTTGTCCACAAATTCGTTCAAAAACTCACTAATATTAAAACTGATCACACTAATAGTATTATTAATGAAAAACTATTTAATTTTAATTTACTATTATTAAATCTTATCAATGTCAATTCTTTCGAATTTGTTCGTCTGACGCACTTTATCGATAAGATAACTATACTAAAACAACGAAAAAAAAATACTATGTTCTACAATATTTTTTTTGTAACACTGTTTTGACCACAGCACTTCACGTTGTTTTTTTTATTTACAATCACTTATATTCTTCGTGTTCGTGAACATGTCGGAGTATTCGTGAGACGTGCCGCGGGACGTCCGTTCGAAACAGTGTTCGCGGGCCAACTGACGCCAATGTAGACTACGCGTGCCGACCGTTCTTCACCTGTAGCTCTCGACTCAATTTCCATGATATTTTCGCTCTTTTTATCTAATTACTTTCAGCGATTATGTCCCATCGATTTTTCATCAGTGACATTCTAAATTAGAATTTGACTATAAGACAAGGACCAAAAGTCGTACCAAAAAGTCTCATGCATCAAGATCATAATATTATACTTAGTAAATTATTTTCATACATTTTTTACGACATTACGCGTCGGGGATTTGATTTTAGAACAGGGAATTTAATTGAAAGTAAAAAAAAGTGTTGATATTGTTATATTATAATCCCTTTACATGACGTTCCGCTTCAATTGATATGATTAATATAACCTTGAATTTTTTGAAAGTGTCATGATCACGTCTTTCAAAAAACATGTAAAAAATTATACTTTGCCGATTCTATATTAATTAAAAATAACTAGAATAAAATAGAATAGAATTTTCATCGATTATTATTTTCTTAGAGCAATAATGGCCGTTCGTGTATGACAAGTCAAACAAAATAAAGCACCTTGTTTTCAGGTTATTTCGAGTTTTTTTTTTGAAAATCTCCGAAGCTCGGGTTTTGTTGACAAAAAAAAAAACTTTTGTAGGAGCTAAATGATAAGTGTAGTATAAAAAACAAAGTTTGACTTTGATCCATACATCCATCCTAAGCATTGTCCTTTTTCGAAATATTTTTTTTTTTTTTGTAATGCTTTATATTATGTTTATCAAATATTTCATTTTGTTTTACTAATTGCTGTACAATGTTAAGAATTTCAGTAATTTGTTTTGTAAATGATGTTCTAAATTATATTAACAATTTCTAATTACAATATGAATCCCTGAAATTGAATAACGTTGCTATAATGCTGCTAAATGATCCCTCTAATTGCTTTAATTTGTTAAACTATAAGTTTAGTCCTGAATTAATTTCACTTAAATTTTACCTTTGACACCTACAGAGTGTATGAACTTTACTAATTGGGTGTGAACATTCTTAGTAATTATCTAGAATTCTAGACACGTATAGGATTTAATAGGAGTTCAATAATAAACTAATACATATTAAAACAAGTGCGTAGATTTTTTTTTTTTTCGGGCAGAGTACTTCAGATAGCTCCCGGGCATAAGACCTAGGAGTGTGGAATTTTTACTCTACCCATTGGTAGAGTAAAAGTGAGACAATTTGGACAAGATTATTTTATACCCAATCCATTCCTTAGTAAGGCATTCTCATCTGCCTTTTTTTGTTTTCGAGGGAACACCTTCAAATGGCGCCTGGGCTTTGGGGATAGGACCGGGGATTGTGGGATTTTTACCCCACTAAAACCACCCCCCGTGATGGAAAGGCAACGGTGCACTTCCCCATGGAAGGTGCGCCGTTGCCTTTCAAAAGACCGATCCAAAACCACACACCCCCCTCACACCCCCTCCGGGGTTTCGGATCGGTCATTCAACGTTTGCATCGGTGTGTGCAACGCCTGTTAGGGCACATCCTTGGGGAGAGAAGAAGTTTTAGGGAGACCCCCAAAACCTCTTCTTCTTTTCATGTCGATGGTTCTCTTCTTCCTCAAAACCTAAAGCAAGAAAGCAAGAATGCAAGGCAACACGTGACCTCGAAGTACAGTGCGTACCTACATACACGTGGTATTTTTACCTTACTAGCACAGTATCTTTTTAGATACTATAGCACGACCAGAGCCTAATTAATAATATTCGAAACAAATGATTCGATGTAAAAAACCCATTGAGAATTACGTTCGGTCTACATAATACTATAGTAAAAAAAGACAAACGTCTTCCAAAAAAACACTACAAAGTGAAAAATAACACTCACAACATTTTGTAGTGTTTTTTTCTGACGCACTGAGACTCCTCCTTATTTTGAAGTCGGTTAATAAATTGTTAAAAACACGATTAAAGATGAATTATTACAATAGCTACATAAGCTATTCCAACTTCAAATATTAATATGCAGCTTCCACGAAAAATTGCCTGAAACCTGAAACATATTATATTACATCGCACAAGTGACCTCTGCACGGCACGGCATGGGCGCTGTCTAATTAAAACGAAAATGGAAAAAGTTGTCGGAAAACATTTAGGTACCGTGTGAACTGTTTTTCATTTTCGAGTTTCATTATAATGTAATCGTGTTTCGTACTTTTAGCAATATTAAGTGCTTAGATAGAATTATATGTCGGAGATGGTATGTGTGTCTCTCGTTAACATCAGGCATATTTTAATTACTGTGGGCGTACTATGGGTAGTGTTGGTTATAGCACAATAGAAAAACGGTTTGCTGTTCAAATTAGATTATAATTTACGAACAAGTTAGTCACACTAGCGAATCACACACTGTAGGTTTCACACACATATTCAACGATACGGAACGCTGACAGTTTCTGAACACATGTTGCTCGTACGATGTCCAATGTATCAATCATCTCGAGAGCTCTGCTGACACCGCTTTTGTAGCTGTTTCTCTCGTCCCACTACGAACTCAGGCTAGACTCTGTCCAGCGCCACGAGATGGCGCCGACGTTCCGAATAGTCAAACGAATGACTCCGACATATATATTATTAGCAACCTATGTAGAGCAGTGGTGACCCAGTGGTAACGGCCGCGACTTACGTAGGTTTGAACCCGGACAGGCACTTTACTTTGTGTAAATTATTTCATCACCACTGCTCTCAAAAAGGTGAAGGAAAACATCGTGAGGAAATCGACATGTCCTAGAACCAAAAATTCGAAGACATGTGACATCTACCAACCCGCACAGGCGCGGCGTGGTGGATTACGGCCCACTCGCTCTCACAGAGAGGCGGCCTGTGTCCCAGCAGTGGGAACGTTATAGGCTGACTATGCATCTTATGTATGTACAAGGTGGCGCAAAAGTTGTCACCCGATGCTCTTTCGCTGTATTTTTTTAATGAAAGAAAACCGTTTCTGCTCTTGGATTATGTTTATTTGGCCTTCATTTTTTTTCCATGATTAATCGAGAATTGACGAACCTTCAGGTCCGGTTTGTGGCATTTTCCAGCACTCTTGCCAGAACTTGTGGACAGATAGTGTTCTTTCACTCTTCTTTTAAAGACTGCAACAGTTTGACAGTCCCTAATGTCTGGCGGTATGAATTGCACAATCACACCGCGTGCACTGTGAAGGAGTAGGGAGGTAGAAATCGGTGGAGTGTGGAGGTGGACAGGTATGGGAGGACAGCGTAGGCCCGTCAACAAGTACCAGGTACTTCATAAAATAAAAAATGGTCTACAGATCTAAAGTCTACTAGGTACAAGACATGAAATAATCTATCAAAAGGATAAATAAAAAAATAAATTTAGAAACCCATTAAAACCAAGTTATACGAGTATGATTGCCATTACAACCACTAAAAAAGAGTTGAAATTAGAATTGTCGGTATTTAATGTCAGATAATAAAAAGAATATTTCAAAGAAGTATTTAAAATATAAGTTAAAAAAAAACAACGTAATGTTTTAGTTATGCCGTTAATGAGGTGCCAGGGAAGCCACATGGCAGAACGAAATAAGGAATTATTGCTAAACTACCTTATCTCCAACGTAGTCTTTAATCTTATAATATGCTTTCTTGATACGGACAAGGACAAGGACAGCATCTTCTGATAAGGGGGCCTAGACAAAATCCAAGCGTTTTCGCTCACGCTAAGGACTTAATGTCACTTCTGCACGCCCATTGACGTCCATTCCGCAGCGTTCACCGAAACACTCTTGATTTAGTCTATGGAATAGTGTGTAGCAAGTGTCACAGTGACACTACAGCGTTTAACAGTGTCACTGTCACTGTCATCTGTGTGTATGTATATCTAATTCTAGATTATGGAATGCATAATGGAAACCTCACAATGATGTGCTTATATGATTGTAGTTCTTACATTTGTTATTCCTATAAAGATAAACTTCGATTCCAAACCTTAATACTTATTTCTTAGATAGGGTATTAGAATGTTAGTAGCAAACTTTAGGTTTACTGGCTCTTTTTCTATTTTTAGCCATGGTGACAACCCTGATTTGTAAACTAATTTCCCGTGTGCCTTTTTATTAAGTTAAACGCCGAAGATCATCACAAAGCGATAAAACGATAAAAAAAATCCTATTCTGACATCTCCACAATTTGCTCCATGTTACGACGATTTATATTATTGTTTGACGTCTTTGCAATGCTGCTTCATTATTAGCTTCCCGTAATAATCTCAAAGTAAGCATCATTTTCACTAATTAATTTGAATTAAATACACAAAAATATAATTGTTTACTTTTTTAAGCGTTAGCGTGAAGATCCGATCTCCCGCTAATAGAGCGTGTTGCGGAAACGTCAAAATATCCTTAGCGTTTGTCAAAAGTGGCACTTGTCTACCATTTTAATGAACATTTCGTTTATCTGTCACGCTCGCTTCGACGTTCCTTTCCGCATGACGAATAATGACTTTGTCTACCAATTTAGCAGCAGTCACGTGACATCTGGTAAGCAAATGTCAACTCCATACAATTTGATCTTTCCGTTGGCGTTAACGCTAAACAGAAAATGGATTTCGTCTAGGTCCCATGGTCATCACCCTTTTGCGCCACCTAGTAGAACCGGCAAAACCTGTGTAATCTAAGCTTCCCAAAGACAACATCAGGGGTCCAATTAATTATTATAGGTATGCTTGGCAGAATGGTATCGAAATCTTTACCTGTTTGAATTTGGATATTAGAACGTCTCTAGCGACGCTGTGAAAGAATAGTTATTGGCGGGAAAGTAGCATCACGTGTTTTCATCTAGGTACTTCATTAATTAATTAATATATTAGGATAAATCTCTTAAGTTGGGTAATCCTTTTCTATAATCAGTAGTATTCAAGTACTCTACTACTCTCTCATTACTACATTATATCCGAAAAAATTGTCTGATCAGCAACGTAAATAACGCAATGAAATCCCTTCCTTCTGTGAGTGTGTTACACAATTACCCCACAGGCTGCACCCAAATGTGGACATATCTACTTATCGTAATCCTCGCACAAAAGTCAGTGTTCATTCACGTTCCATACAATCTTAACTCAAATTAGTCTACAAACTTTTTGTTTTATTTTCGGAATTTTGAAAGTGTAAATCGACCTACCACAGCAGTGATTATAAAAGTAAGTTTTTGTGAAAATGCTAAATTATGCGTTGACCAAACGACAACAATGGACATGCAATAGCAATATTAAGTCACAGTTAACTTCTATTATCAAAATAAAATCAGTCATTTTCATTATAAATTACTTAAAGCGTTAATGTTTGAAACATTTGACTTCTGAGCGAGCATACGATTACGGTTCTGTATATTTTTATAATAGTACAAGTTGTACGTTGTGTGTTATTATAAAAATATACAGAACCTATTCGAACTTTTGTAATCACCATAAAAAAACGACCAATTCAACTGTATGATTATTATAAGTCACCAACATTTTCAACGTTGATGATACGATTTTATCTAAAAGCGAAGCTAAATTGGTGTGCAGGGAAGATAGTGTGTAAACGTATGTTCTAAATGCTCCGGTATGAAGGCTAATTTGAGTGCGGGTCGTCCTGATAATGAGTCCAGCTTAATATCCTTCTACACGAATGTTCCACAGGCACTGGTATTTTCGAACTGTTCCTTTATTGTGTGGAATGGGGCACAAAATCACATATCAATATCTCTATTAAAGTAATTCTGCAAAAATCCAACTAGGATTTAGGCATTTGGCATCTTTAACTGGCACTCCGAATGATCGAAAAATGAAATGATCGTTTCCATGTAATTAAACACAAAACTTGAGAGAAGTGTCTGATATCAGCGTAAAGAGTCAAATGCTTTTCAATAACGTTTGATTGAAACTATTGAAATCATACTTCAAAGGGAATACTAATAACGCTTTATCGTTGATTGAAGAATTGGACCGAATTATAGAACTGTCGAACACACTATCAATGAATGAAATTAATATGAGGGAGATATTCCCTCAAACACAAAACAAGCATTACACTAATAACATCACCATCATCTGCCTGCCTTTTCCCAACTATGTTGGGAAATACAAATACCAGTATTTTACATGGAGCAACTGCCTACCTGACCTCCATAACCCAGTAACTGGGTAATACGATACCCCTTGGTAAGACTGGTTGTCAGACTTTCGGGATTCTGACTACCCGTAACGACTGTCAAAGATCTACGAATGACAGCCGGGACCAACGGCTTAACGTGCTTTCCGAGGCACGGAGGGGTCTCGGTATGTAAAGATGGTCACCCATCCACAGACCAACCGCGGCAAGCGTTGCTTAACCTGATCGATCGACCTGTGCGGCTGTTATTATTTAGCCACGGGCCACTCTACACTAATAACAAATGAAAGAAAGAAAGAAGAAAGAAAGAAAGAGGTCACTTTCCAGTATAACCGGATGCAATTGAATGCCAGTATTTTACATGACCCGACTGCCTATCTGACCTCCACAACCCAGTTACTGAGTAACACGATTCCAAAGGTTGTCTGCAAGAAATACACAGCTGTCAATTTAGTTCTTCTAACTTAACAGACACGTGCTGCTGGGGAATATGTTTTTCCTCTTCTTCTTCCCAGCTAAAGCACTAGAAAGTGAAGGGTGGGCGTTTTTTGCTGTCTTAAGTAATTTTGGCGTTAAAATGTGCTGCTTCTCAGCCTAATTTGAATAAAATATGACTTTTAATTTTGATTCCTGTTGGCTATAAGACCGTCTTTTGTACCTCCTATTGTCTGGTCGGTATTCAATAAATGAATATATATATATTAAAATATATAAAAAGAAATATAAATACCTTCAAAATTTAATTAATTATTCACCAACAAAGCCAGCTCAACATAATCAAATTTAGTTTTTAAATTGAGCCCGGAATTCTATTAACATGAAAAATTAATGTATCAGACCAATGAATTCGAATTTATCTGTGAACACGCAACGTTGATTAAATGATTTATACAGGTCAGTTTCTGGGGCTTATGATAGTAAATTATTTTGATTCTTTCGACGACTCCGTGATTTTTATTGTGGTAGGACTTTTCTATAGCATCTGAGAATAAACCGCTTCAGTTTTATGACGTCAGAAGAGATGGTAAACGTTTTTGTTTGATGAACAAGTATTATTGAAGTGACTTTTAGCAAGCTGAAGTGGTAGTGGGCTTACCATCCATTGTCTGTCAAACAATCGATCGCCGATAAAACGAATGAGTTCTTGAGTGGAGACTGCGAATTGGCAAGGGTAGCTTAAGACACCTCCCTGCAATATGAATTGACGTCTTTGCAACGCTTTGACGAAAAGACGGCTGAGGTAGACTGGAAGTTTGATGAGGAACCAAGTGTTGAGGCGCAAATCGGTAGAGACCTTTTTTTTGCCACCCTCTTCCCTGGGTTCCCTTGGTGGGCGGACTGAGTCCTCACACTGTGCGCTCGCAGCTCGGTAGAGACCTATGTCCTGTCAAAAATCTCTCTGCGAAAACTTAGGGAAAGTGAGATGTAAATTAATAGTGTCAATCCCTAGCATCAGAGGGAATGACGATTCAATTCACCTTTTACAGAACAGATGCTAGGTTGAGTTGTCATTTAAGCGGAATAGGCTAGAAAGAGTTTTACTATACTTACTTTAAATGTCGTTTCGCCTGTTTTCATTACAAATACCCTCGATGCCTATGTATGTTAAAAATTTGAAATGAATTTATCTACCAAGTCATAATTTCTCCTATAAAATTCTACTATCTCTAGTAATAATACTCAGGCAGTAAAAAAGATATTCGTCCTACTGGAATATTAGGTAGTAAAATTACGCGCCATTTTTTTATAGACCAAATGAAAACTCGTGTTAAGGGTACTCGTATATTTACAGCAATTTATTGTTTTTATCGTCGACTCAAGATAAGTGGAACGATTTATTAGAAATGTAAATAGATACTGTTTGTTGCTATAGAGATTTGGGATTGAAATCTTATCTTTCTACGAAAGCTAATGTCGATTTCCTTTTTTCCGATACTATAATAGTATACGGTGATATATCAGACTTAGGTTTCCAGTATAAGCTGACCTCTCACTCTACGGAAAGCCTATCATTCTTCATTTCCTTATTCGACTTTTCTTCATTCTTCCTTTTTTCATTCTTCATTTCTTTGTTTTCAGTTGTTTGCATCCTATGTACAGTTTCTAAATTTTTCCTTGAATTCATAGTGTGTACAGGTAATAAAAAATTTGACTTTGACTTTCTTTCTTCTCATCATTTTCTTTTCATTTCATTTTCTTTATTCTTCATTTATTTGTTTTCAGTTGTTTGGAACATATGAAGAATTTCTACATATTTTGTTCTTGAATTCATAGGGTGTAGATAAAAAAAAAGTGTACACGTAAAAAGAATATTTTATTATATTCTATCTAATACGAGGTCAGTTTATTCTGGAAATGTGTAGCACGTGGTCGTGTCCACGCATTCAAGACGATATTCTTACTATAGATTTAATACATATTCTTGAAAGAATTGATCGTTGTCTTAGCTTATTGAATGTTTTTATTGTTTCTAATCTTGCTAGTCCAAGGTCGACCAGTAATTCTCTACTGCCAATTTTCAAACAGTAAATAATGCGAAACCTAAACACAATCCCGAAACTTTGGGAGATAAAAATACGAACTACGAACATAAAAACTATTAAGACATTGTCTGCAGTAGAAACAAAACAATGTTGTCTATACAAGACAGAACAATTTGGTCTAATGTCGAAACAAGTTTTACAGCACATTTTGAAACTGTTGACTATGAAACTGTTTTGCCTAGTATTATAGCGATAATCTCTGTAATAGACCGTCTTAACTCTGAAAAACTTGAGATAATGAAAAAATGAAAATTCAAGAGTTTATTTAACAACCAAAAACTAAATATTATAACATTTATAACACACTAGCTTCTGCCCACGATTTCGCGTGAAATTTTTTGACTCACCCCGTCACGTCGCATCGCATCGCCTGCCTGCGCTATTACTTCCGTTTCGGTCAACATTTTTTTCTGATTTTTCTCTCTCGGCTCCTACGGGTTCTAGCGTGATGTTAAGGAGCCGACCCGTAGTTCTAGAGATTAGCGTGTTCAAACAAAAAAAACCGGCCAAGTGCGAGTCAGACTCGCGCACGAGGGTTCCAATTACAAGGGACAGGGACAGGGAGGGGTACAATTTAAAAGTATTAAAAATATTTTTATTATATGATGTAAATAATTCACGGTTTTCGTATTTATTCCTTTATCTGTGCTATAAGACGTTGCTTCGTACCAAATTTCAAGATTCTGAGTTCACGGGAAGTACCCTGTAGGTTTTCATTCCCTTGCGAGTGTCGAAAAGCTGTATCTTTTGATTGCGTTGACTTAGAAGTTTTTTTTTTCACAACTCCAAGTGTCAGTAAACTTGAGTATTTGATATACATTTCAGCTTGATACCTTCACGCGTTCCTAAGAAAAAGGGTCTTGACAGACAGACGGACGGACAACAAACTGATCCTATAAGGGTTCCGTTTTTCCCTTTCGAGGTACGGAACCCTAAAAACAAGAAAACAAATAAACTCTTCAGTTTTATTATTAGTATATAGATAGATTTCCTTGTTCTGTTATCATTAACGTAAAATTCCATTCAATTCGTTATCCGACTCATTCCGGAAATATATCCGTTTGTCCTATTATATGATATCCAAAACACGATTGACAAACAAAATATCAACTTTATCTATATTTCCCTATTGTACTTGTTTAAGGTTGAGGGACTTTAGGCATTTGTACTATTATCTTGTTGCTAAGCGTGTCAGTTGCTTCATGTTTGGTCATTTCGTAAAGTTATTTCGTCGTTCCAAAAGGTGATCATTAAATTATGTTTTAGTTCTTTTCTCATAAGGTCCTAGGTTAGATTCCCAGCCCGGGCAAAGTGGCAATGTGTTTTTCTAACAGATATTAAATGTTAAGCGCTCAACTGTCACTAATAATGAGACATAATTACTTTTTCTATTGTTACCGAACTTAATAAGTCTGCTTAACAGACGAGGGGCCTGGCAATTTTATTAATTAGCAATAAAATCATTGTTAGAGTCTGTCAGTGTCACATTTTTAATTCGGTCTGTCATGTAAAGAAGATAGTTGAATGAATCGCAATATATAATGCTGAGTCGGTAAAGCAGATTCTACTGTGTAATGAGCAGACAAAAATAACCCTTAAGGTGACGACCAAATATTGGCTGAGACTGTACAAGTATGATTAATGTACCATAAACTTGGGTACAGCAATAACCGTTTCCAAGGGCACAAGAGACGTGTTCCTCCATTCCTATTTACGACATGGCCCATTCATATTTCAAGTTCAAGTTCGCCATTTTCGCAAGCCGAAATCGAATCGCGAACAGACTGATAAACGGTTATTTCTTCTGACATTCCGCCTCTTACCTTGTGCCATTAAAATTTATCGTCAGTCCTGAAAAACGACATGGCTCCTACTACTTACTATTATATATTATAAAATCTCGCGACAATTTTCATCTAACGAGTCCTATTCATGCAGGAAAATTGACTCTTAGCGCAAATTAGTTTTGCCCGTTTTTTGTGAATATGTTCTCAGGGTAGGGGTTAGACTTCGTTAACAAAATTTATATTACCTCAAAAGCATTTATAGAAGACTAATAGATGCCGATCTTTGCCGAAGTTCTAACTTTCGGGACAGAAGGAACACTTTTTCAAAAACGTCTTTTTTGTGTACCTACCCGACAATTTTAGATGTATTTGCTGTAAAATCTGTGTATTCCAGGAAGTATTTGTTACTGCTTCGATAAAATATATTTTTACAGTTTTTCTGAGGTAGAGAAATGGATTTATTTTTGGATTATTTATAATATCAGTGTAGGAAAAGAGTAAAAGTTTTTTTTATAAAATATGCAGCGTCATAAAAGTTTAGTTTAGCGAATTTAGCAAGGCAATTCGTGCTCATATACATGAGCCGAAAGCACGTTAAGCTGTTGGTCCCGGCTGTCATTCGTGGATCTTTGACCAATTCTTACCAAGGGGTATCATTTTACCACTGGGTTGTCGAGGTCCGATAGGCAGTCGCTTCATGTAAAAAACTGATATTCAGCTGCATCCAGTTAGACGGAAGCCGACCCCAACATTGTTGGGAAAAGCACGAGCGACAACAACAGACAGTGGCAACATCAGAGGCAACTGCCGTCGACAACGTGCCGCTCGTGTGTATGAGTACATATCTTACTTTGCTACAACTTTCTACATCTTCTATAACAACAATAATTTCACTAACAATATTACAACTTCTTTGAAATGTTCGAGACGGCATCATTTCTAAACCTTAGTACAGACAGAGACTTATGCTGTCACTTCTTCTAGTAAGGTTTGTTGTTGTACTGTTATGTTTTCAGATAGTTTAGGGAGAGGGTTAGGTAAATTATTGAGTAACAACCTAAGTCAATCTGCTGTTAATTATTGTATGCCTGGGAAATCCTACAAAGATATAATGTCATCAATAACTAGCAATAAATATGATCCAAATGCCATTATTTCTGTATTTGTAGGTAATAGTGCTAAGGTAAAAATAGATGACATCACTGACAGTGTCACTGAAATCTTGAAAATTAATTGTCAGAAAATAATATTGTGTGCTTTTCCATACTTTGAGCACTTATCAAGTAGGCAAAATTATTATATACATATGCTAAATAACCATATGCATTTCTTAGTAAATCACTATAGTGACAAACTCATATTTTTTGACACCAACACTTTTGTTGAGACTTTCAAATCTACTAGGGATACAGCGTATCTGCCTATTAGTTCTAGACGTCAAATAGCAGGGCTATTAGCTTTTATTATTAACTCAGACATAAGTAGTATGTCGAAGTCTGATGTAATTAGCACCATAAAAATTAGTAATAATACTAATATTAAGGTGGTTAGCAACAATAGTTTAAACTAGTTGGTAAGACAACAGAAGGTACCAATAACAATATTGTTAATCTCACCTCCAATAAGGTATCTTCTAGCACTCAATTAGTTAAGTGTAAAAAAGGGGCTAAGCAGAATTCCTTGAAATTGTTTCATCAAAATATTCAAGGTTTTTCTTCCAAATTATTAGAAATTGAATTGTTTTTAGAAAAAACAATGTTTGATATTATTTGTATAACTGAACACTGGTTGAAAGATTATGAAATGCTGATTAATTATGTGAACTATAGTGTGGGCAGTTGCTTTAACCGAAAATCCATGCAGCGTGGAGGTTCATTAATTTTAATTAAAAATTCTATAAAATATAAGACTCGTAAAGACATAATGGAACTATCTGTGGAACATAGCATCGAATTGTCCTGTGTTGAGCTAGATAAGCATTTTATAGTGTGCGTATACAGACCTCCAAACTATCAAAACTACTCTATTTTTGAGTCCGTAATGGAAGATGTCTTGGCAAAACTTGCAACTAGCAATAAATCAGTAATTATTTGTGGTGACTTTAATATTAATATTTTGGAAATTAATTCAAATAGCAGTAGATTATTAAGCCTTTTTAAATCATTCAATCTGTCAAATGTGTTTTTGGAACCAACACGAATAACTACGGCTACTGCTACATGTATTGATAATGTTTTCTGTTGCTGCGAATATCTAGAGAAGGCCATTGTAAATTATCTCCCTTCTGATCACAGCGGTCAAACCGTTTATTTTAAGTCCAACACACCAATACAAAAAGTACAGATTCAAACTAGACCAATAACATCGGGTAATTTGAATAAGTTTAATATAACTTTAAATAGCAAGTTAAGTGCTCAGGGCCTAAGTATGACTAATGGAAATATTTTGTATGAAGAATTATTTTCACTAGTACAAACAGAGTTCAATAATTATTTTAAACAGAACTCTAAAACTATTTGCCCTAAGTTCTTATTCAGTGACTGGGCAACTAAAGGCATCAGAAAGAGTAGGGAAAGATTATTTGAACTGTATGGCCTTAAGCCGTATATTAACACGGATACTTTTAATAAGTATGTTGCTACTTATTCTAAAACTTTTAGAAATATCTGCAAAGCAGCTAAAGCTTCATTTATTAGTAACAAGGTTAAATCAGCAGACAATAAAATAAAGACAGTTTGGAGAATTATTAACAATGAAACGAACAGGAACAAAACACGTAATACTGATTACACTCTGAACACTTCCCGCGGTCTAATTAGCGATAGCATCGATGTTGCTCAGGAATTTACAACTTTCTTTACCAATATCCCAATTAAAACTACAGAAACTTTAAATTCCTCGCCCGCACTTGCTATAGAATTATTAAGAGCGAATGTTTCAGCCTGTACTGTGGAATTTAAATTTAAACATATTAACCCTATAGGCATTATAAAAGCATTTAAGCAACTTAAGATCAAAATTACCGAAGATCTGTGGGGCATGTCTACTAAAGTCTGTCAATCTATTATTGAGACAATTGCACCCCACTTAGCTTTAATATTTAATTTGTGTGTAGATCAAGGGGTATTCCCGGATTTAATGAAGTTCAGTAAGGTTATTCCACTTTTTAAATCTGGGGACAGCAAAGACACAAATAATTATAGACCCGTATCGGTTTTGCCGGTTTTCAGCAAGGTGTTTGAAAAAGTAATGTTGGATCAAATGCTCAATCATTTTAATCGTAACAACATCCTACACGATCAACAGTATGGTTTCACCAAAGGACGTTGTACAACAGACGCCGGTGTCACTTTATTAAAACACATCTTTGACGCATGGGAAGAGGCACAAGATGCAATAGGTATCTTTTGTGACCTATCCAAGGCATTTGACTGCGTTAATTACGAAACACTGCTTTTGAAACTTGAGCATTACGGACTGGGTAAACTAGCTCTTAACTTAATAAAATCATATTTAAATGATAGATTTCAGCGAGTTCAAATAAACGGTGTGAATTCATTGGGGTTAAAAGTCAAAATGGGTGTACCGCAGGGCTCAATATTGGGGCCGTTCCTATTTTTAGTATATATAAATGATTTACCTCATTTACTAAAAACCCGACCACAAATGGTGTTATTTGCTGATGACACATCACTGATTTTTAAAGTAGACAGACGTGCACAAGAGCTTGACGACGTAAATAACGCTATGCTTATGGTCCATAATTGGTTTACTGTAAATAATTTAGTATTAAATGAGAAAAAAACTAAATGCATTAGATTCGCTTTACCGAATGTTAGAAGTAGTTTATGTCACGTTGTATTGAATAAGGAGATACTTGAATTCGTCGAAAATACGTTTTCTTGGGGATCACGCTTGACTCAAAGCTGCAGTGGGGTCCTCACCTAACATCACTTGCAGGGCGGCTAAGTTCAGCCGCTTACGCTGTTTGGAAAATCCGTCAATTAACAGACGTGGATACCGCGAGACTGGTCTATTTTAGTTACTTCCATAGCATCATGTCTTACGGTATTTTGCTGTGGGGACGAGCTGCAGATATTGATTCTATCTTCATTCTGCAAAAGAGGGCTGTCAGAGCCATCTACAATCTCAGCAGACGCGAATCTCTAAGAGAGCTGTTTAAAAAAATTAACATCATGACGGTTCCTTGTCAATATATATTCGAAAACATTATGTACGTTCGAAAAAATCTACATCTTTTTAGTAAGATAAGTGACAGGCATAATTTTAACACTAGGAATAGGAACAAACTAGATCAACCGCGCTTCAGATTGTCTAAAGTAAAAACTTCTTTTATGGGGTACTGTGTAAAATGTTATAATAAAATACCACTCGATATTCTTCAACTAAATGAGAAGAAATTTAAAACATGTATTAAACGCACACTATGTAGACAAGCATATTATAAGTTGGATGAGTATATACTAGATAAAAATGCTTGGCTTAATGCTGGTCCTGCTCCACAGGCACTTGGGTTCACTAGTTGATCACAATTTCTATATTTTGGAGGAGATACTTCCCCTTTTTATTTTTGTTTTTATTTTTGTGTTTCTGACATTATGAATTTAATGTTTATTCAATCAAGATTAATTTTGTATACTTCACTATTAAATACCTCTTCCAGATTGGTAGTAACTTTTTATATATATTTTTTTCTTATCTTATATTTTTAGTTAGAAAGTTGCAAACTATAGTTTTGTATAATTTAGAAGCATTTTTAAAATTTTGTAAATGTAAGAACCATGGATCCGTTTTTTATGATATTTTGATGTTGACTTGAAAGAGCATGGCAGTTGAGAATATGTCATGCTCACTTAAATGTCTCACTGATGGTGGCGCGTGTGTTGGATCATTCGGTTCCCTACAAAATGGTTGAGCTAGGTGGTGCTGATCCACGCGTCATGTTCGTGAACGGGCGCCGTTGGTTGAGACTGGTCATCTCTTAACTGCCAGGGCTTATTTTTAATGTTATAAATTGTTTCTTTTTTTTTACATTGTTCTCACATATAGAAGCAATAAGAATAATGTACCCAGGATTTTGTAATAATATCTTGATTTAAAAGAGTGTCCGTGGAGTTTCTTGCCCGTTCTTCTCCATAGAGATCTACGTTTTTGGAATGGGCGACTAGCTTCAACTTTCTGACTAACTGACCGACTATTTAATTTTGACAATTCAAAAGTGCCTGTAAATGGTTTAATTGAAATAAATTATTTGAGTTTGAGTTTGAGCTTAGCACCTCCTTGAGTCCGCCTTTGTACCTTTTTGTGCGAAAAGTTTAAATAAATAAATAAATTATCAAAATAATATCTACACACATAACATCACGCCAGTAATCTCTAAAAACCACTGTACTATACCACAAATAATATTTTTACGTCGTGAAATTGCATTGATTTTGAGAGGTTCACGCTCAGAAACCGCTTTCAGCTGGAAACAGATTTGTAACACCTTACGCGACCAACGACGTGACAAATTGACGCGTGCCCATTCACCTTTCATCGATGTGGCCAATGAGCACGCATGGCTCGGGGTCGTGTATTTCGGTCTTCAATTTGCTGTAACATTAATTCCGAATGATTTATCTTGATTTGGAGGAGTTGGTGTACTCAGTGACTTTGATTCTTTTGTGTTTTTGAACGAAAGGAGCTTTTTTGATACGTTTAATCTTGATGCTGCGAAATTCCGTACATGATTCTTTAATTGAATAAAGGCATTGCTAGGAATGTCGGTATAGTGTCATGACTAAATGAAGAAACTAATCTGTTCCAAAATTATCTAATGAAAGTGTAAACAAACGCTGTTCAGGTTAAACTAAAACAAAAACTTTGACCTGTATTTTTTCAATATCAAATCTCTATTTCAATTTGTCAGTGACAATACCAATTGAAATCTGCAAGTACGTTGTCTGATCCATTTGTTTACATTATCAACAGATAGTTTTTAACATACCATACGCCTACGACTCGCGACGCAGGTATATTGCAGTTGCAATAACAACTTGCAACGCGCGTTTAAAAAGCGTTCTAATTAAACTAAGTGATTTATAGTCGCATACCTACTTGTGTTTACGATAAAGTTTTTCAACGTCCTAATTTTTAATGTTCTCTGTTCGTGTGCCGCCATAATGTGGTGAGTCACAGCTGAAGTGGAAAAATTTTAACTAACTTTTGGAGGCCACTGTGTATTAGTATGTACAAGCTGCTGCCTGCGACATCGTACGCATGACATTAATAACTTTTGATTTTCTTTCTTTTTTGTAAATTAAAAGTAGCCTACCTAAAAGTTATAACATACGTGCCAGTGAAAGTCCCGTCCAAATCTGTCCAGACGTTTCGGAGATTAACCGGAACAGAGAGATAGACAGCAATTAAAAAAAAATGTTTGCTGTTATTTTGACATTAAAAACAGACACTTCAAGTTTATTTATTTGTATTGAAAGAAAAGTCACTTATACTGTGGTAAATCCTTTTAATCATGGACACTATTTAATACACGTAGTCAATACACAGATAGTCTTACACTTTGTCCTCTTAGTCTATATCGCTCGACAGTCTTAAAATATACTGCCTCACAGACCGTATTCGATTTTACTTAACAGCTCCGCGTCTACGTTACAATAGTGGGGCAAAGCGCGCGAATTTTAAGTCAATAGACGGACGTTTAATTTATATAAAATGGTAACTATTTATTATATTAATAACTAATGCTTTGTATTTGGATTCACGTTAATTACTACGTATATAATCATAACATAATATTTAAATACCTACGGTATTATGTTTTATCGAACTAATAATTACTGTTATTAATAAAGTTGCGTACCTACTAATAAAATCTTAAATTCACATTGAAATATCTTGATTTATTTTGTAATTGCTTACAGTATAGTTTAAATAACAGGCACAATGCAATAAGTGTGCAGAGTATAAAGTACGATAAGGAACTCCTTCAAAACGGGGAAGGAAACATTGTAAGGAAACCGGCATGTCTTAAAAGCAAAAATTCGAAGACATGTGACATCCAACTCGCACTGGACCCGCGTGGTTGATTACAGTGGTCCTAGCAGTTGAAACACCATAGACATGCTGAGGAACTTCGTTCTTCGAACATCGTAAATAATAATCTTCAAGTGTGGTGATCAATGCTAGCTCATTCTCTTTCTGTATGTGAAGAAAGCGTTTCCTACAGTTTCAGACGTTTATTATAACATTAAGAAAAGCTCGTACAGACACTAGTAGCCATACCAATATTATAACCAGCTCAGTCTTAAAACACCATGTAGCGGTATCTGCAACGCCACATGCGAACAACGCGTCATACTGACGTCACGCAAATCCTGCATCTCGCAAGCAGAGTTTACCGCGCAATTAGCATAGATACAATTTCCCAATATCAATCGTTGGGCAATTGCCCGCCAGATACAACACCCGTCTGGTCGGAGAATCCTCCCTTTTCTATGGAGAATGAGTGAACTTTACACCCTGTTCCTCATAACTCCAAACAGCATATTAGCTTACGGTAAGCGTCTGTATATTTTACCAAATTTAATTTATCATAAACATTTACAAATGGTGTTTAAAATGTAACCGACTGATTCATTCACGTGTCTAGGGGTATTATAGGATCGTGTGTGAGTATGTATGTGTGAGTGATGAACATCAATCTCCTTCAATCAGTTGTAGCTCGCTCCAAGATCAACAAATACTTAGTGGGGTAAAACTAGGCAAGCTTGTGAGCGATTGGCGATTGGTTTTTGAGCGATTTATTGCAGCAAAAACAACTTACCTTACTTAATTTTTTTTACTGCAAAAAATCAACCTAACCTCAGTCTTCAGTCAGGCAGGCAGGCAGGCAAGTCAGGCAGTCTGTGGACTGAATTTGAGAGGGGCTTATGTCTAGTAAGTGCTGACAGAACAAAAGAACAAAGTACGGCAAAGGCGTATACGTGTCCGTCGTGTGCATGCACACTAATTATGACTGCATATTGCATAATCAACCTATGACGTTTACACACAGGCCTCCTATGTGAGACAGTCCCTCTCACAGAGGAGGCCGTAATCCACCATGCGGGCCCAGAATGGGGTGGTTGATGTCACATGTTTTTGAATTTTCTGTTCTGGGACATGTCGGTTTCCTCACGATGTTTTCCTTCACCGATTTGAGAGCAGTGGTGACGAAATAATTTACAAAAAGTAAAGTGCTTTTCGCAGTTCGTACCTACGATCTATCGTATCTCGTATTGTTGTATTTTTCGCTTTTAGCATACATAATTAAAATCTTCCCAAGCTGCGTTTAAAAGATCGAAAAAGATTTATTCAACAATCTTACTTAATGTCCTCCATAATGGTAGGAATTGAAACTGTAGACTCACAACGAGATCTAAGTATCGCAACACTTTAACGAGTCATTTATTTGCTCCATCAATTCGTATAGCCCCCAAGCCCTCTGAAGCAATTACATTCAAACAATGTTTCAGCGAAAAACCACTTGGAAGTTCACGGCGAAACAATAAAGTAACGAAATAGTTCCACTCTGTCCTGGCTGTTTCAGTAAGTACGTAAAGCTGGATTGTGCTGACATTGTGTTACTTTGTTTTGAATATATTTAACGTATTGGAGTATACACTAAAACAATGTAGCACTGAAAGTAGGTACCCATTTTTCTACTATGTCAGCTTTAATTGTGTGCATTTAAAAGCATCGGGGTGACAATGCTGGCTTATCTTTTGTAAAACAGCTTGAAATAATTTCGTGAAAGTCGCGATGAGACGAGGCATGAAGCTAGACCACTTTTTTAACTCGTGAGCTGTGTCAGTGCCCCTAACGTAGATGTGTTTGTGCATTTTCATAGGTATGTTTTATTCCCTCAAAATGTGCAAGTCATGTGCTTCTCCAAAGACCATTTCAGACACCAATCTACATGGTCTTCACATGATCTGAGCAAGATTATGTCTGGACTTTAAGAGACTGTGACTTCTGAGTTTGTTTCGGCCTTTCTTCTCTGAGTAGTCAGATAGGAAACGCCGAACTCATCTACTTACAGAAAAATTGTCATTTATCTCACTTCCATCTCCATGTAAGCTCCGTATTGATTGTGACAACCACAACCTTCCTTAGCACACCGTACATCTCGCTATGCTTATGCTTGGTTTCACAATCAGCGGAGATGATCTTAGATCATCTAATGACACTGGATATTATTCCAGGGTCCGAAGTTCCAACATATCTAAAATTCCGGTTTCATGAACATCCGAAGTTCCGGTTTACGTACCGGCTCAACATGCAAAGTTCCGGCTAGCCACCGATCCATCCGGACATATCGGAGGCATCCGACCACTGAGTTCCGTGCTGACAGCGTTCAGTAATTCCGGGCATCCAAGTGCTCCACGCCGGGTACATATTTTGCCCGCGTGTCCACGTTGCCCGCTGAAGTCTTCGTCACAACAGGCTGAGCCAGGAGAGTATTGTGCTACTCCCAAGGGAAACTAAGGAAATCGTAGTGACCCTAGACTTACCCACACCCTTTCTCTTTAATCTTCTTTATTTTTAAAAATATACATTTTATGTTGACACTTTACGTGGGTATTTTTTATCTCCCCACGTAAACCTCTTCCGTCACAATCACGATGAGCTTTTGTTTAGGCATGTTCTCTAACCTTGGCAGTGACTAAGTACTTTTCGTGACTAAACTACAGAACGGATTTAAATGCGGAGTTCACTATCATTTATGGAATTTCTTCTGAAAGGTTTATCAGTATAATACATTAATATTACCTAAAGTTACATAAATAATCAGCCTTAATAAGCCACCTGCTGGTACAGGCCTCCTCTCTGTGAGAGGGAGTGGGCCGTAATCCACCACACGGGCCCAGTGTGGGTTAGTAGACGTCACATGTCTTCGAATTTTTAGTTCTAGGACATGCCGGTTTTCTCACGATGTTTTCCTTCACCGTTCTGAGAGCAGTGGTGATGAAATAATTTACACAAAGTAAAGCGCCTGCCCGGGTTCGAACCCACGACCTACAACTTTTAAGTCGCGGTCGTTACCACTGGGCTACTATTGCTCTCTAAAGTTACATGCAAAGAAATCTCGATGTTTCCTCAAGTCGTAAAAATCGTGTGAAGCAGGAGCGGGTCGCTAATCATCTATACTAATAGTTTAAAGAGTTAAAATTTGTTTGTTTGTATGTATGTAGGAGGTAATCTCCAGATTCTAAAAATATTTTCACTGCTAGAAAGCTACATTCATTGTGAGTGCTATAGGCTATAATTAATGTTTACATCATGCATTTTAGCTGAGCTATCACAACTTTTGTCTAGCAAGTCGGAAAGAAATGCCTCTTAAAACAGAATTGTTTGCATGCACTGCTTAAACAATTGTATATAGGTACGTAAAAACAATGTATGGCAATCTGGTCCGCCTTAAATAGTTCTACAAAAAAATCTGCGACACAATATTTCTATCTTTTATATTTTATCTTTTAATATCACTTTTATGTTTAAAAAAAAAGTATTTTTTGACATGCTTACGTTTGAATGAAAATATATTTTTTAAATATGAATCATTATCAACATAAATTATTGTATGATCACAAGGACATTATAGAGATAAGATTAACCTTTTACAGTATGTCAATTGGTCATATAGTTTCGGAGATAATAGAAAATGACTAAAACGCAAAATGCCGCTAAAACATTCATGAATACAACTTTCATACGCGGATTGAGCAAATTGTCGGTATTGTCATTGGGTGATATAAGATCGTTGGATGTCGTTGTATTGATTTCTATTTGTTTTGGTTGTTTGATGTCATACATAAATACTTCGTTCCTTCTCCTCTTCGTCTGGTTTACGATTGTTTCTTACTATTTCAAGTTGAGGTAATAATAATAATAAAGCTGAAGAGTTTGTTTGTTTGAACGCACTAATCTCTGGAACTACCAGTGAGATATGAAAAAATATTTTTGAATTTTATTGATAGCCCAATTCTTGAGAAAGGCTATTTAACATCACACTACGAGTCTTCGGAGCCGAGCAGGAAGAAAACAAGGCCGAATGAAGAAATAACGCTAAGCGAAAACGAAGTAATAACACGTACAGGCGTCGCGTTGGAGGAACCAATAATTGCGACGAAGTCGCAGCAGAAGCTAAAGTTGTCAAAAATATAAAAGGCCCGTTTTGACATTGACATTTCTAGTAGTTAATAAAGATCAAATTCGCAAGACACGTACCTATTCGTTTGTATGAAACTGACAGGTGTCAAGAACGCATTCTCAAATGTCAAAACGGGTTTCTAAATTTTGACAACTTTAGTACCTACATTCTAAATGCATCACTCAAGCAGATTTATTGGTGATAAGAAGCAAAAAGAGTACGTAAGGATCGCAGCAGCGGTGGCGTTCTGTACTGTCTGCCTACCCCAATGGGACGAAGGCGTGAGTTTAAGTAGTTATGTGTAAAATCGAAGTTTCAAATACAACTTTTACGACATGTGCCTAAGTGTGTATGTGTCTACTCATTTCAGTATGTACAGAGGCCAGCACATAAAGCTACTACAATCTGTCAAATTTCTTTAATAGATTTTCAACTTTACCGTTAAAGCATTAAGGTTCAAGGTTGATTGGGTAAATTTGACAGTTTCGGGTAGCTTGATGTGCGTGATGTCTGTACGATCAGCCCACATGGTCTGATTATAAATATTTTCACCACATAAACGTTGAAAATAACAATCAATAGGTACTGTTTAATTTGCTCACGTCGAAAATACGCGAAATGTAAACGATTAAAATCTTCTAGCGCGTTACGTGTATGCAGTAACTCTTGTACAATCGTATAACTATCAACGGACGTAGCTTCTCTAATTAAATACGCAGCCAGTAGATTTGTATTCTGTTTGAAATCGAACTTAAAGAAATAACAAATTGTATCGCTGTCGCCGCCGTCGTGTATTATAACGCCGAAGCTGGCACATCCAGTCGGCGCCATTTTGTTCGTTTTTCAAAGTTTCCGCGCACGATGAAAGTAATATGATATTTATGGGTACACTTATATAAGCAAAAAATGTCAAGTAATACTTTAAAGTGTCACGTTTTATATATATTTAGAAGTAAACATCGCCATATAAGAACTATGAACATAATAATAACACAAAGGCGCCTTAAAAATATGAAGACATTAAATCTAATAAATCCTTTGTGAGAGACTGGTATCTGCACGAGGAAAAACCTGTCACACGGATTACCAGCCCCCGATTATTACCTACTAGACATTTTTTGTTTGTAAAAGTTTCCCATAACCATACATACTACTACATTCAAAGTGCGCAAAAGCTTTGAAAAAAAAAAATGGCGATCCCTTTGAGATTTGAGTGGACCAGCCAAGTCAACCTGAATGACACCGAAAATCAAGGTGATCTAAGTACCTTTTGGAAGGGGCAACTAGAATCAATTTTATTTTCTTGTAACTTAATGGTTTTAGTTACGTTTTACGCACGTTTTTTTTTTACGCACGTGTAGCGATTTTTTGCTCCATTGGTGTAATTGCTGTATGCGTTCCAGTGTGAGGATAGATAAATAATAAATAAATAAATAATTTGACTTTGACTTTGATCTAGTCATAAGAAAATTAAAAAAAAATCTACAAAAAATTAATTCATGGTTTTTACAAAAACCGAAGTTTTATGTAGTGGTTCTCCCTGACCTCTTACAGTACGAGCCGTCTTTATGTCGGATAATATTATAAGTCAATGCAGAGTTAATTTTGGCTTTCGTACGTAAACGTATTGTATCATTTTGAAACAATGTATTCCTTATTACGTTAGTATGGCATAGCATGTCTATTTATATCTACCTACAGAAAATTCTGAATAAATTCTCTTCGAATTCCTGTAAATTTTCTAGTTATTGAGTTTTGCTTCAATGTTATTGCGCAATTTTTACTTCAAATGCAAATTGTATTACATTAACGATTGAATAATTCGTCAATTTTCAGTTTTCAACCAAGACAAAGTATCTCATCATCTGCCTAGCCTTTTCCCATCTAAGTTGGGGTCGGCTTCCAGTCTAACCGGATGCAGCTGAACACCAGTATTTTACATGGAGCGACTGCCTATCTGACCTCCTAAACCCAGTTACTGGGTATCACTATACCCCTTGCTAAGACTCAGACTTTCTGGCTTCCATAAAATGGTTTTCTGTAACAAATATTGCAGTTAGCTATACGACCATCTTGTACCATTGCATCTGTTTTGTCTTGTTGATTGTCAGACTTTTGGGCATCTGACCCATAATGACTGTCAAAGATGACAGTCATTATGGGAAACTACCTCTAGGTAGGTATACTTTCATGAAATTCATTACTACCTATAG
The DNA here is from genome assembly GCA_949629185.1 of Apamea crenata. NCBI lineage: Eukaryota > Metazoa > Arthropoda > Insecta > Lepidoptera > Noctuidae > Apamea > Apamea crenata. Next base: position 7,406,758 of record OX451375.1, read on the forward strand.
GCTAGTTTCCTGGAAAATTCTAATTAGTCCGTCAGTTAGATAATCAAAAAATATTGAACCGGTATTTTTTCTTTTGTCAATTATATAAAAAATGATGAAGATATTGCCCGTTAAAGTTCCGCGTGACGTCACTTGCTTGCGACACTTTTGCAAGCAAGTGACGTCACGACGCCCCACTAACAAATTTTGACGCGCTTTATCTTTGTCATTTTTTGATTGATTGGCAAAAGAAAAAATACGTGTCCATTGATTTACGCTACTCTAACTGACTGACTAAATATAATAATTATTTTTTTACCCAGGAAACTACCCTATAATTAAATTAATAAAAGCCCAGTCCCACTGCAGGGCAAGGGCCTCCCTACTGTCTTTCCACTTTTCTTTCTTAAAAGCTACTAAGGACCAGTGGTTGTTGAAGGAGTCCAGCTCTTCCCGCCATCTCCGTCTGAGCCTGCCACGAACTTTTATTTAGTTCCCTGGAATTTGAATTTATAATCAGTAGACTTATCCCAACACTAGAAAATACCATCGACCTTTTACCTAAAATGTAACATTAATTTCAGCTACGAGGCACTTTTTGAGTTAATTAAAAATAACTTGAACCCCTAAACGGTCTCCAAATTGAACGCGACACCCCTTAATAGCCACCCCTGGAGTGATATAAAAAAAATAACGTTAAGCAATAATATTTTTAAAGGCACCGTCAAAGTGTCGGTGAGATACACTGAATAATATAAATGATGCGCTGAAAACTTTCAGTCATTAATATTCGTTATTTTAATGTTATTATATTTCTTAAAAACATACAACACTGTTATTTTATTTAAGCTCAGAGCATTATGAAAACTAACATCATCATTCTTCGGCCTCTATTTTTTATTTGGAGTCGGCGCAGCATGTATTCTTCGTCTTTATATCTCTTTCAACCGTTAACTTAATATTCAATCCCATTCAACCCCATTCTAACCTATCACACAATCCATCAATCGTTTCTTTAGCCTTCTCCGTTATCGTATAACTGTGATGTATCCAATAGTCCACAATGTGAACAGCGTTGGGCTGCAATAATATTGTCTTGGCGCGGGGAAAGAGTTCCTGGAAGGATTTGGGGGAGGCCTTTGCCCAGCAATTGGACAGTACAGGCTTAAGTTCTTGGCCGTCGGCGCAACTTTCTGGCTTTCTCTGGCATACCCAATAACTACCCATTGCTAATTACTATATATAACACCATACATTGTCTTAAAAAAATTATCTACATGAATGTGATTGCCTGACCAACGTACAAACAATAAGTAATGATAAACACATACAGCCAAATTGTGGAACTCTCTGCCAGTGTTTGTGTTCCCTTCTACATTTAACCAGTCTGCCTTCAAAGCAAGAGTGAACAGGCATCTCCTGGCCATGCTCGTTCCACCATAGACCTCATCCATCGACCGTGATCGAGGTTAAGGGCAGCCCCATTCAGGATTTTTTTTTTAAATACCCATATGTATTTAGCACAGGTCCTAGGTTTCAATCATACTAAATATTTCTGAATATACAATTCCATCGCAGAGAATCATATCAAAACTATAACATAACAGTCGAGACTGGTTTACGATCGGAACATACTGATGTAGATCATGAAAATCTAACGAGATCGGTCATTTACTTTATTCTGTCACTTCACTTTTCTCGTGAACTAGAGCGAAGCGGCACGCAAGTTAGTGCTACAAATACTACAATAATATTCCGTAGAGTAAATTACCTTAATTTACTATTTTATTTATTAGGTTTTCCGTTCGGAATTTCTCAGTAGCAGCCCGAATTCTGGATAAGGTTATATGATTGATCGCAATACGCCGATTACCGCCGATTTATGGAATGGCTCGAATCCGCAACGAGGTGGTCCGGAAGAGAACCAAAGTTGTCGACATAGCTCACAGAATAAGCAAGCTGAATTGGCAATGGGCCGGCTATATTAGCTGTAGAACCGATGACCGTTGGAGTAGACGTGTTCGTAAGTGGGGACCGTGAATCGGTAAACGTAAGGTGAGGCGCCCTGAGGCTATGTAGAGCGACGATCTTCGCTGGATGGCTGGTAGCAGCTGGATGAGAGTTGTCGAAAATCGAGTACAATGCCGTGCAATAGGAGAGGCCTATGTCCAGCAGTGGACTGCTATAGGCTGATGATGATGATAGCAATAGGCTCGCCCCCTATAACATGGGACTTAAACATAAATGGCGAATTGTGGGTGTACCTATATAGGTTTAACCCGACGGAGAAAACAGGCGCGATGTATGTTGATGTTATGCTATGTTAAAATATATACCAAATCACATTCCATGTCGACTTAAGTATAACAAAGATTATCGTTATTTTGGTTAACTAATCATAGCAGAATTTCATGTTCAGGCTTTGAGTGGCAGGGGTTACACCTGTGCATTCGTGGGCTTAACAGAAAATGAACGATCATGGTCCTGTCATGGCGGTGGGTAGTGCCTACATTTTGAACATGACAGACGCTTTGCCTGTTTGTACTAGCTTCAGAATGCTTCATATTGGCGATTTTGCAGAGCATTTCAAATTCAACGGTGGGTCAGATGCGTTAATGTTTCTAGTATGCAAATGGTTAGAGGAACACATTCGGTGGACTTCATAAAAACTGCACGATTAATTTGGTTGACCGCATACGAGCTCAGTTACGATCGTGAACTGAAATAAGAACATAAAACAGACTCGTAATACGTATTGAAAGGCGTCTCATACAGAGAAGGTATGAGCATTGATCATCACGCTTGCTTAAGACGGGTTGGCGTTTTCTAACGTACATATATTAACTATAAGTCCAGGTTATCTCAAAATGTTTTCTTCCCCGATGGCAGTGATATCCAAGATAAAATTAAAGAGACAATGCATTAATTACATTGATCTGAAGGCCAATTCCCGTAATTAAAAACGTTCAAAATCTAGTCGCAATCTCATTTCAGTGACAATCAATGTCAAAAACTTGACGAAAATGTATGGAAAATAGAGGTATTTTTGACAGATTGAGACTGAGATCAGACTGTGAACGTTCTTTAAATCACGAGAATTTCCCCTCTGTTTAAAGAAGGGTTTTAGACTGCCTCATTCATTGTTTCCTTTAACTGTAATGTAGCTAAATTCTATTTTATTACTCTCTCAATTTATTCATGGACACGAAAACGACAAAGGAATTTTATACCCTATGGTATAAAATTTATGTTTTTAAAGGGTTTTTTGGTAGTTATTTCTTACCTTCTCTTCTTCTTTTGTTTGTTTTGGTGTATCTGTATACAGACAGTGTCTTTAATTTCTGTTATTGGTTTTAAACAGTTTTAATTGAAGAAATAAAGAAATAATAACAAAAATAACAAATAAGTGCCCTTTATTAAATCTAATCCGTTGCCAATCACTCAAAACGACACATACCTCATATTATCTCTTTAAAGTTACAATGGGGAATGTATAATACTCATGTTATAGGTAGGAGTGGTCGTTTGTGAAATGTAATTTCATAGAAAATCCATCACGACCGTGACTCAGCATTAATGGTCATGCTCAAAACGTTGCCGCGATTTGCACACGCTTCCAACTTCGAGATATGTATACATTAGGTACAGACGCCAGCACATCAAGCTACTACAATCTGTCAAATTTCTTTAATAGATTTTCAACTTTATCGCTAAAGCATTAAGGTTCAAGGTTTATTGGGAAAATTTGACAGTTTCGGGTAGCTTGACCTGCTGGCATCTGTACATCCGGACAGACTATTGAGGTTTTTGTGATGTTACTGTTTATATTTTGTTTAATAAACAATATATGAAATGGCACAATTTTTATTTATTTATTTAAACTTTTCGCACAAAAAGGTACAAAGGCGTTTATTATATTATTATCCTTGGTTTATTATCCTTGATAAGAACGCAGCTAAAACTTTCCTGGGGAAAAAAACACTGGGGCATATTTATTAAAACTGACAAGTGACAGGCGACCAGGTGTCAATATTTTGAGATTTTTTTAATATTTTTTTTTTCCTGAATTTTCTGTGTAATATAATTATGTATTTTTTTGACAAATATGTCGCTCTACATTATTTAGTATAAATCTAAATGACAATGTCGAGTGTTGGCGAGTTCAGAATATTTAAAACAACTTTATTCTAAAACATAAGACACAACCCTTTTGTACCTACTGAGAAAAGGTACTTTTTGGGCCATCATCCCCTCAAAAAACAAAAGTAACATAATTACCTTGGTTCGTATTTAAAGATCAAAGAATATTGAAAAAGACTTACTAGTGGTAGGTATCTTTTTTAAAATTTATTAGTTTCTTTTAAATTTTCTTTAATTATGTGGTTTATGGATTGTGGTACCTCATAAAAGAAGTGGCTTTACATAATTACACCAGGGACATGTGACAAAAAAATACTTTTTTTCCGGGATGATAACGAGAAAAAAATATTTAACTGATACTCTAAAAACTTGTAGACCTTCTAATGATGGACCAAAAAATTTTTTTTTTTTAATTGTGCTTCATATGATGTGCTACACACTATTTTAAATAATTGAGCTTGGCTAATACTTTTTGGAGCGCAAAATGGGAATTATTAGAGGTTTGAAATACATGCCGACGAAAACAAAGCAGTTAAGCATAAAAATATAAGCAACGGTTGGTAGCGGGGATCTAAAAAAAAAGTTATGACCTAAAGCATAGAGGAACCAATAAACGCTAACAACGTACCACTTGAATATGTGAAGGAGTACGTACCTATACTTAGGGAAAGAAATTTCATTTGATAAATATAGCAATTTACTGGAAGTTGAACGAAGAGTTAAACAAACATGGAATAAATATTGGAATCTAAAGGAAGTTTTCAAAAGCGGCCATACCTTTCCCAGTAGAATTACTGAAGAAAAAGGTAATGGACACAAACCTCCTTCCTTGCTTAACATACGCATGCCAAACTTGGATATTCAACAATTCTATCAAGAACAAAATTACTACATGCCAAAGGGGCCTGGAGCGTAGCACGCTTAACATAAAAAAACAGCATAGAATTCGTCACTCAAAAATTCGATCTACATCCTAAGCAGTCGATGCCGTTACACACGCACTCAAACTTAAGTAGAAATGGCCAGGCCATGTTGAAAGACTGCATGAAAATTGATGGGCCATAAAGATGACTTCTTGGACGGCACCCGTTGGCAATCGCAAACGAGGAAGACCACACACTCGCTGGGAGGACGAGATCGTGCGAATAGTTGGATCACGCTGGATGGACGTAGCGAAAGACAGAGAAAGCTGGTATTCTCTGGTTGAGGCCTTCACCTCAGGGGCTCTCATATAAAAAAAACAATTAAACTTCTTAAAATTAGTGATAAACACTGTAAAAAAAAATTAGAGAACTAAAAGGCTTTTTTATTTATTGTACCAAGCGTGGATCTCTCGGCGAGTGTTCTGCCCGCCAAGGGAGTGTCGCAGAGCGATTATCTACTGTCTTTGATAGCTCTTGTCGCTACAACAACGAGTACCTACTCCCCGGCCGTGTGAAGTCGGCGATCAAATATTAATATTACTATAATGATATATCTCCTTGGGCTTGTAGCTAAGTAATAACAGCCGCACGAGTCGATCGATCAGGATATGCTACGCTTGCCGCGGTTGATCCGTGGATGGGTGACCATCTTCATATACCAAGAGTCCAACACCCCTCTGTGCCTTGGAAAGCACGTTAAGCCGTGTGTCCCGGCTGTCATCCGTGGATCTTTGACAGTCGTTACGGGTCGTCAGAAGCCCGAAAGTCTGACAACCAGTCTCACCATGGAGTATCGTGTTACCCAGTAATCGGTGTGTGGAGGTCAGATAAATAAAATACTGGTATTCAGCTGCATCCAGTTAGACTAGAAGCCGACCCCAACATAGTTGGGAAAAGGCTAGGCAAATTGAGTGATGTATCTCCTTTACTAACACAGGACCTACCAACGTGGAACAGGTGCCCTAGGAATCTTAATTAGTGTAAGAGATGTTTTGAGCAGTTCATTGCGAGCTAGGCCTAGACGGCGAAAGTTTCAAACTATTACCATGTCAAATGCCTAATGAATTAAATGATAATTTCTCTGAATAAACATTTCAACCAAATTCGTCGCAGCTTTAATTACAACATTAAATCTATTTTGTTCAATTGAAATAAAATTTGTTGAAAGTAAATTTAATTATGAAAATTTTTAATTAATGTAATGAAAGATAAAGTTATAATTAGTTTTTGAAGTTAGTAGTACTTTGTACTTATTTAAAAGGAGTTCCAGTCGACTACTGAGATATAGACATAATCGTCTGTCTACTCTTTTTTCAACTACGTTGAGGTCGTTTTCCAGTCTAACCGGATGCACTCGAATATCAGTATTTTGCATGGAGCGACAGCTTATCTGACCTCCACAACCCAGTTACTGGGTAACACGACCCAAACACGAACGGTACCCTTGGTAGGACTGGTTGTCAGAATATCGGACTTCTGACGACCTTGTCGGCTGTCAAAGATTCTCGAATGACAGCCGGGAGGAGAGCCGGGCTGAGGAGTCTCGGTATGTGAAGATGGTTACTTATTCACGGGCCGGCAAGCGTCTCTTAACCCGATCGATTGACCTGTGCTGCTTTTATCACATAGCCATGAGCCCATTAAGATTCAGAGAATAATACTATTGGTATTATTAAATGATACACGTTATAATTAAATAAATATATTACGTTATTATTCCATGTGGACGTTTTTACATCAACGCACCTATGGTAAAACGAACTGGTGTCCGCAAATCCACGACAATGCGCGTATTTTGCGTACGGATCCACGCACCTATTATATCACTGTTTTTTTCGAATTAAAAAAGCCATTTGAAATAATTTGAAAGCTCGTTCTATATTCACTTGAATGTTCGAATGTTACTAGAGTTATTTTACTGCCAGCCTGCACACTGTATACAATGGTAAGACCAGCGCTCTACTATGTGTAAATTATTTCATTACCACTGCTCTCAAAACGGTGAAGGAAAACATCGTGAGGAAACCGGCATGTTCTACGAGGACATGCCGGTTTTCCAAAAATTTGTACACATGTGACATCTACCTACCCGCACTGGGCCCGAGTGGTAGATTACGGCCCACTCCCTCTTACAGAGAGGAGGCCTGTGTCCAATATTGGGAACGTTATGAGTCGATTATACTTATACTGCACACTACAAGGCCTACTTTTGCAGACAACTTTTACAATACATTCTTAGAGAGAATTTAGTGAATGGTCTAGTAAAATTATTCGCTTGGTAATCTTGAAAGGCCTGACGGGTACAATAGACATTGAGTATTTGAATCGGTCTAGATTCAATTGAAGATATTGGTAGTTTAGGTCATCTATATATTGGTCTGGTGAACTCCGTGTGATGGATACTTTAATATAATATAATTTGATTTGGCTGTATTGTACCTCCATGGTCTGGAAATATTAGTATGCATAATTTTTTACTTAAGCCAGCTTGATTCCCAAAATAAATAAACGACTTCATGATAATCGGTTATAGGCCGCTCCCACTGCTGGGACACAGGCCTCCTCTCTGAGAGAGAGGGTGGACCATAATCTACCACGCGGGCCCAATGCGGGTTGGTAGATATCACATGCATTCGAATGTTCGGTTCGAGGACATGCCGGTTTCCTCACGATGTTTTTCTTCACAGTTTTGAGAAGAGTGGTGATGAAATGATTTACACAAAGAAAGCGCCTGTCTGGGTTCGAATCTTCGACCTGCAACTCGTAAGTAGCGGAACGGTAAAGTTTAATGATCGTTATTATAGATGACAATTAGCCCGTGCCTTCGCCCACGTGAATGTCGGGAAATATCCCACGGAAACCGTAGTAGTACCGGTAGGTATAAAAAGTATCCTCTGTCCTAACCCAGGCCGTGGTTTATCCGCATGCAATCCAAATCCGTTCAGCTGCTAAGGCGTGAAAAGGTAACAGACAGACAGAGTTATGTATAATAACACCAGCCTTTTATCGTCCCACTGCAAGCAAAGGCCTCTTCTTGTACAGAGAAGGCCTGAGCATTGATCACCACGCTTGCTCAAGACGGGTTTGCGATTTCAGACGTATATTAACTACTAGCAGCTTATGTTTCACCCACATAAGTTTCGATCCTGTGGGAATATCGGGATAAAAAGTATCCTATTTGTTAATCCTGGTTATAAACTATCTGTGTGCCAAATTTCATTCAAATCCGTTCAGAAGTTTTGGCGTGAAAGAGTAACAAACATTCATCCATATTACTAGGATAGGATAAGTCCAGGGAGTCTACTCCGAAGTAATATCGGCCAAATGTTCGGCCGTTTCCTGCTACGAAGTTACTATTTGGTTCGGTCCCGATCCTACACTCCTACACTCTTTCGAATGTTGACTATGGTCCCGACCCAACTGAGCCGATCCGAACTTTTTTCGCATTTTTAAATAATATTCGGTTCGGCCATGTGTCGGTCCGGTCCGAACATTCGCACTTTGCACTTCGGAGTAGACCCCCTGGTTTCCTCGCGATATTTTCCATCACCGATGTCAGTTATGTCGAAGAGAAACAAACCATAATTAAAATTATCGATTACTACGTCAAACTACATGATCTAATACCAACTAATTATAGGCAACATTAAAAATACACAGGAAATGTTATGACACATTCTCTTTTACAAACCGCGCATGTTTTGACATCTCAGAAATAACTGGCTGAAATAATAAGCAATGTGTTTTTCAAAATATTAGTTCTGCATCATATCCGGCCAGTTTTTGTCCGGGTTGTGACTTCACACCTGTTTTTTGGATGTTGTCACAACTGATAACCACTCAACCGTCCAAGGATACTTTATTATGGGTACTTATGAAACGTCAGAAGCTAGATGCACGGTTCCAATCGTGTTGGAAATCGAACCCAACACAACACCTTGCGCGCGGCCTTCACGCGCAGGCATCGTGATCAGCACGTCATCGGCGAGTTGAGATGCGGCGCGGCGGCGACACGGCTCGGCCCGATGACCACTCGCTTCAACGGACTCCACCACGACAGACTCTTAAATAATTAATTTTTTGTCCGGGAAAGTTTATATTTGTAGATCATACGGCATTAAACCATTGCCTAGTTATACAGTTCATTCTTTTATTGCTCCCCGCGCTAACAAATTGCTCATTTCCTATGGAGAAGAACCGGTAAAAAACTCCACCGTTACTCTTATAAAAATAATTGGCTTTTACAATGTTTTCAAATGACAGTGTTAACAGATATGGGTGAATAGTGTAGGCCTGTCAACTACTACTAACATAATAGAAAATGGTCTACAAATCTACGGTATACAAGACCTACAATGTGTTCACATTCACAAAATATAAAAGAATCTATCTATTATATTCTTTTGATCGAACCCAGGACCCTAAGCTCAGCAGAGGCAAGGCACTCAGCCAATTAAACATAGGGCTTTTCAGCTTAAACATTATAAAAAAATAATAGGGTAATTTTCCTAATAAGGTTCTACAATGTTCTCACATTTATCTATACGGTTTAAATTAATTGCTTTTATAAACGCAACTGTAATTAATCCGACTATTAATAATACATTTAACTAACACGGATTTCAGTCCAGTTGCGTTTAATAAAGCAATCATTTAGTTCAGAAAAATGTGGGAAAATGAAGGTACCTGATTAATAGTTAGTAGTGGGTTCGTATCTGTGTACGCTGTTATTATTTTCAATTACTGAGTCAGAAAAAGTCATACCTATTAATAGTCTTGGCTCGTAATAATTATGTTTTTAAATGTAATTTCTACTGACATTTTTTCTGCTACTATTCGCCTCTGATGTGAGTTCAATCCGTGGAGGTACGAATGTGATATTTTCCCCTACAGTGGGACAATAAAAGGCTGGTATTATTAGTATTAGTCTTGCCATAAAAAAATCCAGATAGAAATTATGTGAAAATTAAATACATATTTTCATTTTGAAAGGTTGGGCGAAATAATGGGTACCAGCCCGTCTATTCTGTAAAAATCTCACCGTGAAACCTTACGTGAAGTTAATGAGCTTAAGGCGAGTGGTCATTCCACCCGATGCTTGCCCGATGCTTGGAATTGACACTATTGACAGCTCACTTCACCTAAGTTTTCACGATGAGTTTTTACAGAATAGGTCGGCTGAAAAGGGCGTGTGATTTTCTTTCGTTCTCAACGTCATAATCCTGCATATTTAGGTCCTTACTAGATAATTGGAAGAAATACTTTTATTATTAACTTCATCAATTTAATAATGACGTGTAAACATCTGCCTCAGAATGAAGACTTATTTTTTGCGAACTCAAAAAAAAAATTGCTTTTCCTCACGTAGCAACTGAATAAATAAACACACAATTTAATGTGATGTATAAGTTGATAAGTATTATATTTGCCATTCAATGTAAATGACAGTTGAATGATGTTTGCACAGGTTTATAAATTGACTTAGCGCATTTTGTTGTGGCAGGGAAATCGAAACGCAACCTGTTATCGTGGCTTCAGTAAATGATTCTGAACAAAAATCTGCTGTAAATGTATGGAACAGCAAATTTTTATTTTTAATAACCGACGAAAAATTTCAACGCTGGGGTTCAGAATCATGTATTGAATCCATGGTAACCTGCTACCCAAAAAAAATCTACGGTGGGGGGGGGTTTAGAATCATATGCTGAATTCACGGTTACAGTTTGCGGGTCAATGTCCCTTCCACCCTTTAAATGACCTTTTCAATGAATGTTTGGAGAAGATTACACATAGGCCACCATAGACTAACTGCAGCATTGTGTTTCCTTCTCCCTTTGAATCCATCTAAAGGTTATCTTTTAAAGACCGTTTTTAGCGACAAGGCTGCCCATTGCAGAAATATTACCCTATACGCCTTCCGGTAACCAGTCTGCGGGGTTTCGCTAGCTAAATAAATTTTACCCTGTATAAAAATAGATGTTGGTAAATAGACCAACAGAACTTATTTCTTTTCCCCATTTCCGAACTTAATATGTAAATTGTATTTAATTTTCCTTATTGTGTAATGACTGTTATACGATTCTTATTATCCTCATCGAAAATATTTATTATTTGTCTGAATTGAGTTTGTTGTGCCTTAAAATATTTTTTTCACTCTCCGAATCACAGTGATGTTTATTTTCATGCTTGTAAGGTTGCTGTTGGGCCCCACATATATCATGCAAAAAAATAACAAAATAATGCACAATGCTAAAATATAAATACCTATGTAAAATCTCACAGTTAAGAGGAAAGGTAAAACTTCTTTTTTCTTGTGGTCCCAAAATACCTCAGGAATAATTATTGCATTTCTATGTGGAATCCGTCACCGCGGTCCCGGTCCAAAAAGCCCCATGACCCGCTCTTTTAGATTTCGCTATTTTAGGCACTTTTATGCCTTTCATAACTTTTGTTTACATTAATTCAACTATGTATTCCGCCATTTTCTCCGCAGAATTCTTTCAACAAGTAATAAACTGCACACGAATTTCTATTTACGCATCATATTGGACAGAAATGCATAATAAATAAAGATCGATTCGAATCTACTTGTGAAAATATTTATATGACGGTCGATTCGCACACGGATTAAATTAGCTGTTACAGAACTATTTACTTAGAGATGATGAAAATATCTTGAATCTTGACGTCATCGATCATTTAAGGTCAGAGAATCCTAAAATATCTCAATGTTTAACTGGCGTCATAACGATAACTGTCAGTATTTATCCTTGGGTTTTGCGAAAACATACATTTTGGTTCTTAAAAATATTGTCTAAAATAACAACAAAAAGCACTTGAACTTAACAAAAAACAAACAATCCAGATAAATCAAAATTAAACGCACTTCGTTGGTAAGCGCATCACATAATAGTCAGTAGTAATAGTCTGAATTGGGTTAATTTTCGGAAGAAAAATCGGAAAAGTTTCCCGGAAAAAAATCTAATTCGGGTAAACTGAACGTCCTTTTATCTATGGGATTTTTGTCTTTATTGAAAATTGGACTGGACAATGTCTGTCGAGTCAGCTAGTCACTAAATATAGGGCGAATGGTAATTAGTTCCTGATACTTACCCAAATAAATAGAATATTGAGTACCTAACAAGAGTTATTTATACACCATTAGCTGTAATTTAATTTAGTCACTAATCTCTTTTTACAAACAAAACTATTCCACTTTTTTCCATGCATTATTCTTTTTCATTCATTTACCAACCTTACGGACCGCAGGCGCGCTTCTAGTGGGGTGATCGGGGTCATGCACGTAGTAAATTAAAAAATCGTTTCTTTGGGAAAGTTGTTTGTTATGATGAGTACAATCATGTGTTTAAGTATCGGTCACTAATTACCAGTCAATATATAAATAGACGCTAGATAAAATAACTTAACTAAATCCAAAGTAGTCCGGCATGATAACATTTTTCAAACTATTGGCATCACTATCTTCACATAGTTCTCTAATTGACCATAGCCTTGCCTAGACACTTCTGTGGTATTTTTCAATTAAGACAACGTCTTCTTCAAACGCAGCTAATTATGGCATAGGTATGCAGACGCCTTTAATGAAGTTTTATTATGATTAATTAAGATTGTCTTACCTAGCAATTTATTGAAATACTAGGCAGGTATGTATTACTAATGACTTCGTTGATATTGTAGGTATTATGTTAACTATTAACTTAACGTTAACACTTTCGACTCCACCATTTTTCATAGAGCTGCAAAACTTGCAATATGTAGGCCATGCCGCCATACATATTGCAAGTGGACCCTGGAGGAGGGTCGTCGGCATTAGATTTGAGCTAAGGTGAACCCTCGAGGAGGGTCGTCGGCATTAGGTTTGAAACCGTATTACAAAACACTGTAAAACGAAGTAAACTAATGTTTTCAGAACGTCTTGTTGCTATGTTTAGTATCCCTAGGGGTATTTACATGTACTAGTGGGGTGGAGACGTGAAATAATAAAAAATACAAAAATTATGAAAATGTATAATCGCTTGGTCTGATTTGGGATCTGATCAAGCGATTATACTTTTTCATCATATTTGTAATTTTTATTATTAAACGTCTCCACCCCACTAGGACTTGTAAATACGTAAAGGTAGGTGTCAGGGGCAATTTTCATGTAGTGTATTTTTGATAATAATTATGAATGGCATACATAGGTACCTACATCATATGTTTTTTAAATGACCCACGCGTTATTATTTTCTAACAGCTAAGTGACGTTTAGTGTTCTATTATTACCTTGATCGTCGCTCATGAATTCAAAAAAAAACCGGATTTGTTACCGAGATGAGACTAATACCAAAATTAAGTACTTACCTACCGACATTTATTTATTTTATTATTTATTTACACACAGTAAAATACATAAGGACATGACATAATTATAATTTGAGTACAAAGAAAGAAAGAAAGAAAATACGTTTATTTGCGGTAAACATGACGCACAAAAGAACTTATGAACAAATAAAGAAAATAAAACAATAAGAAATAGTTGACATGCGTCACATCCACGCAAAACGGCTATCGCTCAGCATTATGCTGCGACCCTATGCAAGACAGAGCCCCAGCGCTGGTTTTCAGCGACAGCCGGCGCCGACGTAATGACGTCGTCCGGTGCAGCAAACAATTATTATTCATCAACAAATAATAAAACAATTATACATATTTTTAAAGCAAACAGTTATTCTGACGCTGTACTGGTACAGCGTACTTAAAGCAAAATAATACAATTTAATTTAATTGTGATAGAAACAAACAGGAATATAAAAAAACAAAAATAAAAAACAAACAGCGAACAAAAAGGAAATGTATGTACATGCTAAGAGAATATCATCCTCAATAAACGATTTACGTTTTATGTAGTGGCAACATTTCGAAGCGTCCTATCCTCCTATCCTATTCGATTGACGTACGCGCACCCAACATGCACCAAAGAAGTTATGTAAGGAATTACAAAATGGCCAATGATGTAATGTGTTATGCAAAAGTTATGTGTCAGTGCTCTAAGCGTTTGTGAGTGAATTTGAAAGATGAGATGTATCCGATAAAAGCCAAAATCTTGGATACTGGAGGGTGACCCGTCATGCACACACTGTTTAGAGCTTTGGAGAAAAACCGGAAGGCATGAAAAATATGAACTAAAGAGTCGCGAAAGGTACAAAATAGAACAACACAACTTAAATAATTAATATGAATATTGGAATTTAATTTGATTATTGGAATTTAATTTGATTATTGGAATTTAATTTGATTATTGGAATTTAATTTGAAATTAGATTGTCAGTGGATCAAAATAAAAATTAATATTTAGCAATAAACATGGACAACCAATAATTATGATCTGATGATATGTATTTCAACAAATAGGTTGTCAACATAGAATTAATATGGACATTGGACAGTGGATGCGGATGTGGACAGGGGATTGAATACAAAGGTACATTGTTGGTGTAACCATCGGATATTATTAATTTATTTTTAAAACCATGGGAAATAATTGAGAATATTCTTCAAAAATACAACTTCTGCTTATCAGAACGATAATATGTATATCTTAAAGCATCCGTAATTCGTTTGTGCCTAGAGATGTTTATACTTTTTCTATGTGTGAAAGGATTTAATAAAAAATAAAAAAATCGTAATCCAAATTAAATCCCAGAAAATGTCGACCGTATAAACACGTGCAAATTATTTGAATAAGATAAGCCACTTGCAGAATTTAATGTTCCCCCATGATGGAGGCCGGAGCTAGGCTATCTAGCCGACCTGCCGGTTCTATCAGAGTTATTCATCAATCAGTAATTATTGAGTAAGTATCTACTTAGAATCGTCGTACCCAAGCATTTCTTGCGCAGTCATCGTGATGCTGCATGAATACGAAATGAAATAACAGACAATAATTGTTTGTTTTTGCATGCCTATTTTTAGACTCGCTCACGTCATAAGTGTAGATAATCTCAGAAAGTGTAAGCAGAGATGTGGTACAAAAAACAATACATGACTTGGATACAAACAAAACTATCGTTTGATAAAAAAAAACATCATGATCATCATCAGCCTATAGCAGTCCACTGATGGACATAGGCCTCTCCTATTGCACGCTATTCAACTCCACTTTTGCCAACTCTCATCCAGCTGCTACCAGCCATCCTGCGAAGAACGTCGCTCCTCCTAGCCTACCTTACGTTTACCGATTCGCGGTCTCCACTCAAGAACAAAAAATGACTTCTGGAAATGGCTTCTAGTTGGTCCAACAGCTTGCTAGAATTATAATTAGCAATGTTAAGAAAAGGAAATAATGAAGCTAATGTGCTGAAGCCAGACAAATATATATAAAGGTGCAGCTCTCTGCACCTATATACCTATATCTGTGTCTGGCTTCAGCACATTAGCTTATAAGAAGTTAAAGTTAAAGTACAGTTGCTCTCAGCTGTACTTTAACTTTAACTTCCTATAAGGTTGTAGATAAAATCCGAAAAAACACGTCAAATCTTGTGACTGTTTTATCCCGAAAATTCCGAGCACTCAAGCCTATTTTCGGTCAAAAGTTCATCGGTCAATCGACCATTCGGACAAAAGTTCTTCGGCCGATAGTTCTTACGACCAACTCTTCGTCGGCCAAACGACCATTCGGGCAAACGGGCAATCGTGACGCACTCATTTAGAGCTCATTAACTTTTATGGCATTCATTCTGAAGAATTCAGATCCGCCGAATTTTCCTGATTGATGGCAATGGCACTTAAACTTAACCAGCGAAATATGGATGTACTAGGTCCTCTCCCTAACCTTTCGAGGAACACAGACCTTTTTTTTTTTTTGAGGATGGGAAATCATCAAATGACCCCTCCCGCTCTGGGTGGAGCGGAAGGGAGTGTCAGACTCTTACTGACTAAAACCCACCCGTGTTCCTTCCTTAGCCCTTTCTGTTCCAGGGCAGCGGTAACCCTTTCGGACGATCCCGCAGGAACACAGACCTGATGTTATGTTATGTTAATTCAACATGTATGATGTAATCAATATTCCCTAGCAATATTATGATTTAAAAGAGTGTCCGTGGAGTTTCTTGAGCGTTCTTCCCGAGCTTCATCTTTCTGACTGACCGACCCTTTGACAGTTCAAAAGTGCCTGTAATTCGTTTATTTGAAATAAATGCTTTGAGTTTGAGTTCGGAAAACAAACGCTGAGTAAAAACACAGAATCTTCGCCTTTAACCTTCACCAGTAAATTATGACCTTCAAAACCCAAGCATCCAGTCATCAAATATCAAAGTAAGTCTCTTCAATTTGATAAGGATTTTCCTAAATGCCAGTCGATCCTACCCCGGGGTGTTTCTGTTCTGTCTCAAACGTAGCGTTACGTTACGAACGTGTCGTGTTACGAAGTAATTGGCAACTAATAGTTTGAGCGATGCGTGTGTAACCCTGTGCTCGTACCAACCCGTATAGGGTGTCTTTATAAGGGCGCAAGGAAGTTAAAGGTATCGTAAAGAACACGAACTGTAATCATAATAGAGACGCAAGGTATTTTTAAAGGGTAGGTTTTGTTTGGGTCACTGGAAAAGTAGACACAGTACCTAATAGTATTTTATTGTAGAACATCGTTACGCAAGAGACTGAAACTTCATAAATAAAACTGTTTTCTGGAATCCGTAAGGTACCTCGCAAACCCATTAGGAAACAGTAAACATACATAAATCTAGCGCTTCAAAAGCAATAGTCTTCTTTATCATAAGGTTATATTGTGAAGTAGTCCGACCTAATCTAGTTTTTTTTTTAAATATGATTGACGTGTAAAAGTGTTTGTACAAACCTACTTACAAAATAAAATCATTTATCATTAATTGTATAATTTAGGGTTGATTTTTTAATAGTCAGATAACTTATATATGAAGAACTAGCGACTCCACGCAGTTTCACCCGCATAAGTCTTAATCCCGGGGAAATATAGGAATAAAAAGTATATCCTAATCCAAGTCATGTACCCATGTGCCAAATTTTACCAAAATCTGTTCAGCCGTTTTACCGTGAAAGCGTAACAATTATACATACAAAAAATCAAATATTTTCTCTTTATTTATGATATTAGTTTAGATAAATATGACAGTTTGACATATTTTCTATACGAAAGCTCATGAAAACCGCAATTGTTATTCCTCACATAAAAGTTATTTTACCATGGGAAACTCACCCCTTAGACTGTTTATATTTCCACCAAAAACCATGTTTTTTGTTTTGTTGTTTTTTTTTGTTAAGCCTCCAACTCTTTCTGTTTTTTTTGTACTTATTGTTTTTTTTTGTTTGTTTTTTGTTTATAGATGTACAAATCCATTCACAGAACTCATCACGATAATTGTTGATATGTTTTCAATTTGTAGTTATAGTTAAGAATTAGGCAAAGCTTACAAAATGTGTGTTGTGTCTGATTGTTTATTTTTAATCACGATAAAAATATAGGTGCAAACAAAAATAAACCTGTATAATTTAAAACCGTAAGTAAGAGATACTATCACTAACAAACTCAAAGGTTCGAAACCCCGAAGGTCATCAGCTGAACAAACATACAAATAAAGTCTTATGATAAATTGGCATCCCAACCGAAACTCGAATCAATATAAACTTCAGATAAACTTGTGCATTTCGGGAATTAATTATGTAGTTTCCTTGGTTTATAGGGGTCTGTTGTTAGTGTTGTTTGTAAAGTGATAAGGATAATAATGATTTGTTAGCTATACCAATAAAGATCGTGACGTGAGGTTGCAAAATATTTCCATTCATTGAAATTATCGTTTATATCTTTATTTTTGCCTTTTGCATATTTATAGCAAGAGAGCATTTATTTAGGATTAAAATACACACTGGATAAACTAACAAACTATTAAAATTAAAATACAGGGTACAAACTGTAACCATGACTTCAGCAAATCAGTTCAGACCCCATAGCGTAGAAATTTTTCGTCGATTATCAAAAAAAAAATCTTCTCTCTATTTCATAGAAAAGTGAAAGGATAGCAGGAACATCGACGTGCAACCTGTAACGATGGATTCAGTATATGATTCTGAACACCCGCGAGATAAAATTTTACGTTGACTACAAAAAAAAAAAAAAATTTGCTTCCGCGTAGGTATTCACAGAAAAAAAATCTACCCTAGAATAGACTATTCTAGAATCTTGTGCTGAATTCATGGTCACAGTTTGCGCGTCGATGTCCCTGCCACCACAATATAGGTACCTAATGCAAGATTATTTTTATACCTAAGAGGATTATTCTTGATCGAAACCTACGAGAAACCACCCTTTCTCTCCCTCCCCTTTCACCTACATCATGTAATATGTAGAGCAACTTTTAACAGCTAAACTCTCAAAGCGTTAATACTCTTCTAATTATTTCTAACACCGCGTTGGAACACTGAAGCCACACTACACTTTCATGTATTAATGATTTAAAGTTTAGCTTACGCTGTATTTACTATGGAAACTCACTGTGCATAGTAATTTACGCTCACTAGTGTTCTAAAAGGAAAAATATCGTGAGGAAACCTGGAATTACAGTTAGTAGAAGTCTGAAATCACCAACCCGTCTCAAGCAAGCGTGGTGATCAATGCTCGTGTTTTCTCCACATGAGAAGTGACCTATGCAGTAGAACAATAACTGGCTGATATTATATATTGAGCAGTGGTAGCCCAGTGGTAACGGCCGCGACTTACGAGTTGTAGGTCGTGGGTTCGTACCCAGGCAGGCGCTTTACTTTGTGTAAATTATTTCATCACCACTACTCTCAAAACGGTAAAGGAAAACATCGTGAGGAAACCGGCATGTCCTAGAACCAAAAATTCGGAGACATGTGACATCTACCAACCCGTACTGCGCCCGCGTGGTGGATTACAGCCCATCCCTCTCGAACAGAGGAGGCCTGTGTCCCGGCAGGTGGGAACAATAAAGGCTGATTATGCTTATTATTTTTAGAAGTTAGGTGATGTTTTATCGAGTTACCAATAGTAAAGGACGTTCCCACTGCTTGTGAGGTTCGTAATTTATATCAAAACTTCCCGCTTTATTTGCCCTTCGTCGCCTCTGCACAGAGATTAGATAGTGAGAAATGTATATCCTTAATTGCATGAAGTTGTAAGAATAGAACGCGAAAGCGGACCTGAGTAACATTGTTAGACGGTGAATTTTATTAATGACAGCTGTCAAAATGGAGATGAATTGCGTTACCCCTCTACCGCCGCACGGCCACCTCGTATCTGCTATACGAAAGTACACTTAACTTCAACAAGGTGGTAGTTATACGAGTAGTCAAATAGTAACAAGATTACATACTTCTCTAACAGGGACGATGGACAGTGAACTTTATTCTAGCCTGATCGATCAACATGTCTAATCATACTGATGTTTTCGATTTCCTTGAATTATCTTTTCGGGTTCGGCTTCGGAGCGGTTCATCTAAATCCTTACCAGCCTGTGACCAAACGACGAAGAAATTAATTAAATGAAATCAAATCATTTTTATTTCAGGTATACCATATAAAATTTAACCAGATTACAAATTATTCATTAATCATAAATTATTACAAATGAATAAATAAGTGATAAACGGCGATTTTTGTTTTTTTTGGAATGTCGTCTCGTAGTTCATCCTAGGAGTTTCTCGTCTTCTTCACTGGACTTGCCTTTAGGTGCCTCAATAAATGAAGGCCTCCAGCCAGGGCTTAAAATACATAAACACTAAGCGACTACACGCTAAGGGCACCCCCTGCGGGGTACGGACCTCAGTTTAGGGCGTCTCTATGAGAGGGCAGTAAGGAACGGGCTGGATCGGAATTATAATGTGGCGACAAATTACTGTAACCTTTCAATCTTACATTAACGCTCCATTTCTTCATCCCCCTTGATCTTGATGGTTTTGTTTTCAATTTCGTACAACGCGTATCTTCATCGCTATCTGTCAAAACTACGCCATTTTAAACTTTACTGTTGTTTGTGTATGAATTTATTTGTTTTTCGTTCGTTAGTGGTACAGCTGTCAAAAGAAATGATGTGTGTTGTATTGGGAAGCGTTGTTTAGTTTTACACAGATGGGTGGTGAATAAAAGACCTTGTCTTTCAAAAGGATATTATTGAAATGCTAATAAACAAGAATAATTAAGTTAAAAATTCGACCAATGTAGATAGATTCGATTCGATGTAGGTATGTAATTAGTGTTTGATCATGATCAAACTAAACTCAGATTTTTTATTTGCTGGATCAAAATGATATATATATATTTATACGGTTTCCTCACGATGTTTTCCTTCACCGTTTTGAGAGCAGTGGTGATGAAATAATTTACACAAAGTAAAGCGCCTGTCTGGGTTCGAACCTACGACCTAAAACTCGTAAGTCACGTCCGATACCACTGGGCCACCACTGGGTTCTGCCCAGGTGCATGGGTGGTTCAAAAAAGTCAAAAAGGTGGTGAGAGCAGGCTGGTTGTGGAACGCGGAAAAGTGTGTGTTGTGGTGTAACTGTGTGACACCTAGATTAGGACTGTTGTCAATCCTCGATTTTGGCAGTCGTTACGGGTCGTCAGAAGCCCTAAATTCTGACAACCAGTCCTACCAAGGGATATCGCATTACCCAGTAACTGGGTTGTGTAGGTCAGATAGGCAGTCGTTCCATGTTAAAAACACTGGTATTCAGCTGCATACGGTTAGACTGGAAGCCGACCCCAACATAGTTGGGAAAAGGCTAGGATGATGATTCAAGATTAGGATTTCCAAACCTAGTTCCAGTAATATTTCATAGCTACCTTACCCTACCTTAAACATTTTAAGTAAAACATTCATCTTAAACTATATTGCTTATTCACCTGTGAATTTCACCTAAACCCTTGAACCCCTAAGCTCCCTAATGAGAAGTTTCATAACTTGTACATATTTGCACAGCCCTGTATTTGTTTGTCGCACCTACAACGGGTTTGTCGTAACTACAAATTAATATGTAAATGGTGACAATTATGTAACAGGAATTCATTTCACGTATATTTTGGTATTTTTTGGCCTTGTAAGACAAGCAATCAACGTTTCCCACGTTGATTGCTTGTGAAAATTAAAACTGCAGAAAATTTATTCGAACGCATGCACGCTCATTTATCTCGTTGAAGACAAAATGGGAGTTGGGACAATGTTGCCAGTAATTAAAAACAATCTTACTACTAAAATAAATAAAATAGGCCAACACCTTTTCGGGATTCGTTCAATAATCGTTGTAGATAGGTAGGTCTATTATTGAATAACAATCTTAGAAGTACTATACACCATAGTAATAGATATTAAATTAAAAAAATACATAGTCCTCGATACTGTATCAGGTAACAGCCACGGGCGGTGGGATCGTCCGAAAGGGTTACCGCTGCCCTGGAACAGAAAGGGCTAAGGAAGGAACACGGGTGGGTTTTAGTCAGTAAGAGTCTGACACTTCCTTTCGCTCCACCCAGAGCGGGAGGGGTCATTTGATGATTTCACATCCAAAAAAAAAAAAAAGAAAGAAAAAAAAAAAGATAACAGCCACCCAACCTTTCCCTTTCTTTCGAAAGCTTTTTAAATTAACATACCCATTTAACGACTGGGGAAGGCCAATATATAGCAATAGTAGTACCTAATTTTCGTCTGATTAGGTATAATATTATGATGATGCCCTATGATTCTTTGCTCTCCGTTTTTATGTAAGTACCATAAAGACACTATTATCTTTTGGTAATGAGCTGGACTCCTTTAACCCATTGACCGCCAAGGACGTCTATGGACGTCAAATTAAAACGTGCTCACGACGCTTCCGACGGCGTGCCACGTCGAAAATACCACTTTTTTACAGTTCAAAATACGTGCGTCCATAGACGTCTGTGGCGATCAATGGGTTAATAAAGATTGGTCCTTGGCAGCTCTGGACAGAGAGAGGTGGAAGGAGAGTAGGGAGGCCTTTGCCCAGTAGCAACACAGTAACGATGAATAAAAAAAGAAATGCCTGCGTAAACAAGGCTGTGATCAAGAGTCACGTTTCCTATACATAAAGCAACTATCCATTGTCAAAACGGTAATAATTTTAACACCAAGTAACCAAGAAAATATACTACAGAATCTTAAACACTCATAAATGGACACGATCTTAATTATTATTAAATGAAGTTCAATTAATATACTGGCTTCTAAGATACAGGTACATAAACCTAGTTATAAGTCAGTTTTTAGACCAACATAATGTAAATGCATTTATTGAGAAATAATGATCTATTATTATTATTATAATAATCTTTATTTTTATCTTTATTTTATTTATATAAAAAAAAACAGATGTAACAGTAACAGCTTTTACGAAGTAGGTAGTATTCGATCTCTGGAAATTAAGTGGATGACGTACTGCTCTCCTAGCTAGCGTGTGTGCGTGCATATGCGAGGGTGCGTTTGTATGTGTGCGTGAATAATATTTGTTAAAGTAATATTTTTACCTACCAACAAATGTAAATGGATTTCTATCAAATGTTGAGAAACCCCAGAGGTCCTGAATAAATATAAAGAAGGGTTATGAGCAGAGAAAAGGCAACCTGTCAAAATACTGAAATCTTTTTCTAGCACGAGGTATTTGAACAAAGCTTGTGTGCAAATACTGGAGGCCATTATTTTGTTCCTTTATTATTTGCTTGGAAACACGTGTTGTTTGAAGTTTGCTTCGAAAATTTGGATTTTATTGACCTTGTTTTTAGGGTTCCGTAGTTCACGTCTCGGAACCCTTATAGTTTCGTCATGTACGTCCGTCCGTCCATCCTCGGCTTACCTTCCAAACGGTTAGTGCTAGAAAGAGCATGGATATGTGAATTTTTTTTTGTGGTACTTCCCCTACACGTAAAGTGGGGATGATTTTTTTTCTAGCGTCCACCCCATAGGCTATCATTAGATAGGTCTTTTCAAAACATTGAGAGTTTGCTAAGCCGACTTTTTGATTTAGGTATCCATTTGCGATATATTCAACTTTAAAGCGCATTTTTTTGTTAAAAGCGTTAAGTTTTTTTTTTTTAATTGGAAGTGTATGTTTATGCTCGGTTCCTATAAACAAACGTTTTGCTTACCAATGATAGCGTTTTTTATTGCCAAACTAGGCGTACAAATAGATTCGTAAGCTTAATTTACCTGTGATAGCTACTTCTGTTTGGCAGCGTCTACTACGCAAAGCTATGTGGTCTTTAGTTCATTAAGTTTCGGCCAAACGATGCGGGACGCGAAGCGGGAGCGTCAACAACGCGAAAACCCGCGACTACAACGGTCGCGTGTGTAAAGTGCCATAGAAAAACACAAGCAGCGTCCGTCGCGCGACTGACGCTCCCGCTTCGCAGTCGCTTTGGTCGCGCAGGTTTGGCCGAAGCTTTATTAGTAAATATACAAGTGTCTTCATTTTAACCAATAACGGTCTGTAAATTATTATAAGAGCCGACCATTAGAAGTTTTGCTTTAAGAAAATTTTCAGTTACATGAAGGTTAGCCTGTGTAAATAATTCTCGACAATTATAATACACAACGTAACCTATATTGATTATAATTTCTTACTACTTAGGGCTATTTTCTCAATCGACAGATAATTTTTATTCGTGGAATAAAATTGACGTCTGACAGATTTTGTATGAAAGAACTGTCAAAAATTCAAAATTATTCCTCCGATAAAATTATCTGGCGTTGGAAAAATCAACCCTTAATACGATTTTCTTAAGACCTAAGGTACTCCTTAGGACATTTAATGTTAGCTTAAAACGCTGCACCCATTTTACTTTGCTTGTGCATACCTAATGCAAAGGTTCGCCATCTAAAAATACGCGTTCACATAATATACACAAACAACCCAGGAACAATTTATACGACACTATTGACAATTACATTTTGAATGCATCAAGTTTATATTGATTGAATCATTTCCTGGATCATTATAATGATTATTTCTGTCATTATTATGTACATAATTATATATTATGTATTTCTTACGTGTTTATTTAATACGAGTAATAAACATGTATATAAACATGCTTGTAAATACTAAATACGTAAGTTAAACTGTTCACTTGCACCTGGGATGAACTAATGAATGCCACTGATGCTGCTATAAACATGGCCATCTACTGGGCTCAAACAATATGAAAACAAAAAAGAAGAGACCATAGACACCAAAATAAAGAGAAAAAGAAGGTCAATTAAACCGGAAAAGATTAAGACGCATACTCAAAGTATAGAACGGGGCCCTAATTCACTATGACCACTTAATGATTCCTTACATCGAAACCACGTCAATTCCTTACCAAAGGCGTGGGTATGAACTGTCAAAATACATGTTTTCCGTACGGTTGACATTTCGACTCCTTGCCGTAAACAGGACACGATAATGACGTTATTATGCTACACTAAAGTTAAAATTTTATATTCTTTGAAAGAACTTGATTATAATGTAAACTTGGTTTTTATGTGTTGTGTATATACAAAGTGAGTCTTTAATTTCTGTAATTGATTTTAAAACCGTTTTAATGAAAGAAATAAATAAATATTATGAATGAGATTACGAAAGTTGCTTTTAAAGGTACAAAATGAAACATTCATTTTGACAAAATAAAGATGCAATTAATTTAATTTAAGTTCATAAAATTATCGAAGAAAATAAAATAAGTCATGCAATAAAACGTGTTTACAATGTTCTAGCACTAATTTAAACATTTAAAATAATAAACAAAGCAATTTGGCTTCAAATGTTGGACCGTTCGCGATCGTAATTTAAAATGTATACGGAAATAATAATAATATTATAATGAGTATACAATTTGGCATTATCTTGTATTATTTTAGTAGTGTGTCATGCTGACTTTAGGAGACATTTCTATTTTTATCTCGCTGACTATTATGGGTGTTAACTGTTCCTAGTGTAGCGGTATCTACAACGCCACATGTGAACTACGCGTCATACTGACGTCACCGTTTACCGCGCAACTATCATACATACAACGTCCCAACATCATTCGTCGGGCAGTAGCCCGCCAGACACAATATCCGTCTGGTCGGAGGATCCTCCCTTTTCTAGGAGGTTGAGTGGACTATACACCCTGTTCCTCATACCTCTATACGAAGCTAAATAGGTATACACATACATAAATTCATGCCTTATTACGATCCTTAGGTACATACTCCTTTTACTTCGTATACCTACGTTTATACTTCTGGTCATACCCACGCCGTCTGCGACTACTACGCACGTGACCTTTCTGAACGAACATCACCAAAAAGGTCACTATATGTCCTTCTAGGGCGTTCCCTCCCGGTGTTTCCACTCACATATGCCTTGTGAATAGTTAAAACACACATGTTTATGCTATTTTCGCGTCAACAGAAAGTACTTAGTTTAAATGTAGATCGTACAGAACCTACAGCTACACGCTAGCCAGTCCAAAGTATTTTTGTTGTCCTTTTCAGTAAATAGAAAAAATCTCTTTGATTTCACAGTTATTCATTTATCATTACCGCACATAGAGCGGGAACGTAAGGTTAAAAACACACGACCGTGTTCATGTTCAATACACTGCATTATGAACCTTAAAGAGGTGAAATAAGAACCATTTTCAGATCAAATATGTTGAAAATTATAACTTACTCGTACGTAGGTAGTGATATTCGGAACGCTACAAAGTGTAAGGATACTAATACACATAACAAATTAAAGCAATCAAGAAACTTACAAACTATACACACTTCAAAGGTACGACACTCTAGCAACATTGCAAGCCAAACCTTTTTCACGTCCAATATACGATTACCCAACAAATCGATGGCTGCCACAAATGCTAGCCAACTAAACACAGTACTAATTAATGCAGCATCGGATAAAGTTGGACGCTTTCGTAGACTATTAGTCACTAATCAGTTTCATTTTGAAACTAAAATTGTACCAAAGCATAGGAAGTACTAACAGAGAAGTATGGAAGAAAAACACGTGTTACACCTCCCTAGATAAATGGAATTACGGCAGGTGAATGATGATGATGGGAAGTACCTATGTGATCAGAAATGAAGACATCCGCAGGAGAACCAAGGTAACCAACCGACATAGCCCGAAGAATTGTCAAACTTAAGTGGCAGTGGGCAGGGCACATTGCTCGCAGAACAGATGGCCGATGGGGCCGAAAGATTCTGGAGTGGCGACCGCGTACCGGAAGACGTAGCGTTGGAAGGCCTACCACAAGGTGAACCTTGTAAAGGCCGCAGGAACCCGTTGGATGCGAGAAGCACAGAACCGGTCGAAATGGAGGTGATTGGGGGAGGCCTATCTCCAGCAGTGGACGTGGGCGAGGTTCGGCTGAAATGATGATTAATATATCGATAAATGTAGAAAAGTGCAATGTTATTTTGTGTTGATTTTTGACTAGATAGGGATGATATCTATAGAGGTTGAATTATATAATTCAGTATCAAACTAAAATACAAATATAAATAAATATATTTGTTTTTATTATTATGGTAAGTATTATGGTAAGTTGATAACTGCAGATCATGAACCGGTAAAAATTATGGTTGTAATAGGGACTTAGGTACCTATCGCCATTCTTTGTAATATAATATTGGTGATTGTTTATTAATAGCGTACTTAAACTTTATTCATCTTTGACTCCCCTCATCCCACGTTCCCTTGAAGAAACAAGAATAAATGCATACATAGATTAACGGCAGAAAATTTTAAATTATCTAGATTCTTTTCAGGAAAGTCTTTAGGTATAAGTGCTTACCTAAATCTAGGTGAAAACGTAGTCATTTATTTTCAATAAGTAATAAAACATAGAACACTTAATTCACGACACCTATTATCCATATCAACGTAGGCAAACCCACATTTAAACATTACTTGGCCATAAATCTTATTTGTGTTGACTTCCTACAATGTAAGACATTACACCACCCATTATAAACCTTAACGTCCTATAAATAAGGATCAACGACGTGGCGATGTATTTACCTCTGTGGCCACAAGCCAACTGCACGGAATGATAAAATACAGGAAATAAACTATGATAATTCTACAAATCCGATGAAATAAACTGTCATGAGTTTCTCTATGATATATATTTGTCATGTTTTCAGTTTTCATTGGTATTAGAGAGTATTTTTATGTATGTTTTATGTGCTGTTGGTATAACACGTTCTTATATCGAAGTGAGAAATTGGGGTAAAGTGATTTAGAAGTCTATAAAACAGGTGTTGATATGACAACTTTGTTATAATATACATTTTCGGTAGCTATTTTATTTTATCAGGTCAAGTCTTTTGTAGTACAATACACTGACACTTAAGTGATCGTACACACGAACAACACGCGTTGACGACAGAATAGAATAGAATAGATGTTTATTTCATTAGTTGAGAAAACTGTGTTACATGTCACTTATAAAATGTAATTTTACAAGGGCATTGGGTATGCATTTTATTTTGGCGCACTTTGTCCGGGTAGGGATCTTTTGCAACCTATTGTTGAGATCTTTTCTCACATAATTGATTTATAGGTATACAGAACACGCGTTGACGACAGCGGCGACTGCATCCGCTAACACGCGTAGTGGCTGCCGCCGACAATGTGTCGCTCGTGTATTTGAGTACGGTACTCAAATACACGAGCGGCATCTTGTCGACGACTCCAGTGGCCTCTGTCGTCGATGCGTGTCACTAAGATAAAATCAATAATTTTCTGGAACCCATGATTGTGCGGGTTAACAAACATTTAGAAAGAAAAAGAAGAAAGAAAGAAAAAAAAAAGATCTTTTTTTCTTTTTTAAAAAACATTTATACTGTGTCTTTGCATAGATCAACTAAATATCATTCATTACCATTATGTTAGTTAGAATGTTATAAGTACGGTCAACCACAGAACAGGTGGTTGCACACTTGCGCTATAAAAACTGTTCTCACTGCTACAACATAAAGGCGCTATCAATGTCAAATTTATCACCACTGATGTGCCGCTGACAGTCAGCGGCTGACTGTACCAGTAGATGGGTTATCCTACTAGAAGTTCTATCAAAGTTCTATTAAAGAGAAATCACGGGTAGAAACCCGTGACTTCGTCCGCGTCATATTTCTTGTTCCGACCCATCCCATCACATCGCATCACTTGCCAGCGCTATCACTCCGTTTTCATTTAGCGTTCTTTCTGACCTTTTTTCTTTTTGCTCGGCTCCTAAGGGCCGTAGCGTGATGTTAATTAGCCTATAGCCTTCCTCAAGAACCGGGCTATCAAATGCAAAATTAATTTTTCAAATCCGAATGGTAGTTCCGGAGATTACCCCCTACAAACAAACAAACAAATTTTACCTCTTTATAATATTTGTATAGAAGTATAGATATGTTTTCATACTCAAATCTCACCTACATAACCACCTAAACACCCAAACCCGAAACAAACTATGTATTTGTAGGCTACACAAATATTTGAGACGAGCGCCAAACCGCGACACGTGGAGTAGGAGCTAATTGCTTGACCACTTCGCCAATCAGTCTGTTATGTGTAGGTTCGATAGTTTGAAGAGTACTATGTTTACCCTCCCTCTCACAGAGAGGAGGCCTGTGTCTCATCAGTGGGAACATTATAGGCTGCGTATGTATGTATACCTTGGGGGAATGATAATCTTACTAATATTCTACTATCTATATATATAAAATTCAAAGTCCTGACTGACTGACTGACTGACTGACTGAGACATCAACGCACAGCCTAAACCGCTGGTCCTAGAGACATGAAATTTGGAGGGTGTATTCTTCGTAAAGAGTAGGTATCCACTAAGAAAGGGATTTTCGAAATTCCACCCCTAAGAGGGTGAAATGGGGGGATTTTGTCTGTATGAAAAATCTTATTCCTTGAGCTAATAAACTTGAAACTTGGCACGAATACTTATCTAAGTAAATTATGAAGTTAGGCATTTTTTGTTTTTATAAACTACCCCCTAAAAGGGGATTGGGGGGTTTCAAAGTTTGTATGGAAGAATTTTAGCGCGCGGTCCGATTTAATCGAAACTCAGTATTTATACCTAAAATTGAAAGGAAAGAATAATGTGTATCAGGGTTTTTCGAAAATCTACCCCTGACGGCCTGAAAAGGGGTAGTCAATTTTATAGGGGAGGATTTTACAGCGTGGCTTGATTAACTGGAAAATTGGTATAAATAATCTTTGAGTCAAGGTATGAACACATCCCAAATGATTTTTCAAAATTCCACCCCTGTGGGGGTGAAAAGCGGGGATACAGTTTATATGAAAATTCTTATTCGTTAGGTTAATAATCTTGAAAATTGGCATGAATACTCGCCTAAGTAAGCAATAAAGTTTATCATTATTAGTTTTTCAAAACTACCCCTCAAAGGGGATATAGGGGTGTTAAAGTTTGTGTGGAAGAATTTGAACGCGCGGTCCGATTAACACGAAACTCAGTGTACTGTGTGTGTACTTAAGACTAAAAATAAATAATAACACGTATGAGGGTTTTTCGAAAATCTACCCCTAACGGGGTGAAAAGGGGTAGTTAATTTTACAGGGGAGGATTATAATAAGTGGCTTGATTAATAATAAAATTGGTATAAATCTTTGAGTCAAGTTATCATTTTTTTTTTACTCCGCCCCTGTGGGGGTGAAAAGCGGGGATACAGTTTATATGAAAAATCTTATTAATTTAGTTAATAAACTTGAAACTTGGCCACAATACTTGCCTAAGTAAGTAATAAAGTTTATCATTATAAGTTTTTCAAACTACCCCTCAAACGGGGATATAGGGGTGTTGAAGTTTGTGTGGAAGAAATTGAATGCGCGGTCCGATTAACTCGAAACTCAGTATTGATACTTTCGACGGAAAATAATTAATAATAATATAAGTATGTAAAGATGTCGAAAATTGACCCCTGACGGGGCAAAAAGGGGTAATTCGGTTTTTAGGGGAGGATTTGAACTTGAAACTGTATATTACATTTTCACGCCTAAACCACTGAACTTCTGATTTGGCAAAGAGATAGATGGCATCCTGGAGAAGCACATACTTTTTATCCTGGTAGCACGTTCCCGTGGGATAACTTCCGACATCCACGCGGGCGAAGCCGCGGGCAGAAGCTAGTCCTACTAATATTATAAACGCGCCAGTTTGTGAGGATGGATGGATGGATGTTTGTTACTCTTTCACGCAAAAACTACTGAACAGATTTTGATGAAACTGTACAGTAATATAGCTTAAACATCCTAATAACACAAAGGATACTTTATATCCCGATATTCTTACGAGATCGAAACTTATGTGGGTGAAACCGCGGGGCACTCCTAGTAAAATTATAAACGCGTAAGTTTGTGACGATGGTTGGATGTTTGTTCCTCTTTCACGCAAAAACTGCGGAACGGATTTGGATGAAATTTGGCGCACAGATGATTTGTAACCAGGATTAACACATAGGATACTTTATATCCCAATATTCCCACGGAATCGAAACTTATGCGGGTGAAACCGCAGGGCGCTACTAGTACGACAATAAATGAAAACACTGGCAATACTATTGCGTTGGAGGGTTTTGAAACCATCATCATCATCATTTTCTTTGCCTACCCACATTTTCTTATCCCAATTTATTTGGGGTCGGCGCATCTTTTTCTCGGTAGTCTACCCCACTAGGTATATAAAAGATTATTGCGTAACCCTCTGTGCGCAAATTCGACTCGCACTTGACCGATTTGGTACTGATACGAAGAAATAATGTGCATTGGATAAAAGGGATATTTTGCGAAAAGCACATTTTGCTAAAGAGACATTTTATGTAATGGACGTTTTGCTTCTGATAGAAATTTTGCAAAGTGGATGTTCTGCGGCCGAGCCCACAGACCAGCACCAGTTGACGTCTGACCGTCTGACCGACCGTCGCTGAAAACCAGCGCTCCCCAGCGCTGGTTTAGAGAATTGTTTACGTAGGTCGTAAAAAATCTCTAAATGATGGTGAAGCCCGCATCACAATTCGTTGCGACGGCGACGCGGTCATACAGACAGATACGAAAAGCGACTTTAATTTATAAATATTCTATACTAATATTAATAAAGAATTTGTTTAAACGCACTAATCTCTGAAACTACCAGTCTGATTTGACCGGGCGGGCGATGCATTGGTATATACCATGATTTATGGGCCAGCGTCGCCTGAAATAAATAAAAAAAAATCACGCGGGGAAACTCGTGGGCAGAAGCTAGTGTATAAATAAATAAGTTATATTTCTACTAGTTATATACATAGAAGATGCATCTCAGAATCATCTCGCATTACTTACCACGAGTACTTTCAAAAGCATCTCGCTTACCATTCTCTATTTAGATACCCGACGCGAAAGATATTCATCACTGCTATCGTGATATTATCAGGCTCAGCCGTCCGCTCCTGGACATAAGCTCTCCCATAAATCTTGGTTATGAACACCTCCGGTGCGGTATTATGCCTTACACGCGGCTATGTATAATATAGGTATTATGTAAATCAAACCGTTTGCCAGCGAACGTCGAATACATCTTTTGTTTACCGACAGGCAAAGCGTCTGGAGATGTTTGGTTATAGATATTTTCTTCAGCAATCACTTTCTATGTATTTTGGGAAACTAAATTTGAAACGTAGCTTCTAGGTTTTAAATAGGATTTTTCAATATTTATTATTTCGTTCAGGTGCGTTAGTACTCGCAACCACCGTGCGTGTATGACCAGGATGAAAATTCCCGTAATTTAAAACGTTTAAAATCTAGTCGCAATCTCATCTCAGCGACAATGTCAAAAACGTAGGGGAAATTAGAGGTATTATTGACAGATTGAGACTGAAATCAGAATGTGAACGTTTTTAAAATTACGACAATTACACCTCTGATGTAAGAACGTAAACGTGGCAAAAGGAGTATGTAATCAGGTTTTCTTGGAATAAATTCATCCTAACTACGGAACACTTCATTATTCGTGTCGTTTGCGTGTGTTTTCATGATCGAATACGTGCCTAGTGCCTCTTTCACGACTAATAAAAATATAGTAAAAAAATAATAGTTCCGATAGAAGTCTTAAAACCATGTATATCGTATTAAAAGATAAGAACCTCTTACAGAGGAAAATAACACAGTCAAGTTTGAAATCATATTTATTTTACCATTTATGTACACACATATACAAACAGACAAGAAAAATAACAATCCAACAACATTCATTGCGTTATTTACGTTGTTGAGCAGATGATTTTTTCAAACATATGAAGCAATGGATTAGCAATATCCTTCAAAATTATTCAGATAACGATTGTAAGTGTCTTACGCAATTAGGGCGCGGGATACTACTAAGAAATTCCAAATCGAAAACCTAATAACATTGCCTGACCTGGGAATCGAATCCAGGGCCTCACGCTCAACTGTAGTGCTTGCGACCATGAGACTACCGAGGCAGTCATTTATTAATATACAATCGCGGACAATATTGACAGACCACATTCGCAACACCACACTGCGCTCCAAAACACAGATTACTGACGTTGCTCAAAAAGCCGCTAAGCTGAAGGGGGACTGGGCTGGCCACGTTTGCTGTAGGCCCAAGGAGCTGTGGGCCAAAATATCCACCACGTGGAGCCCTGACACAGCTAGAAGGCGTCGCGACAGACCTCGTAGAAGATGGCGGGACGAGGTGGACAAAACAAAAAACCAGTGATCCACTTTAGCCCTGGATCGAAAGAGCTTTAAGTCATGGGGAGAGGCCTTTGCCCAGCTGTGGGATGATCCAGTCTAACGGGATAATATTCATTCCTTGATGCATGAAATCTTTCCTTTGATCTGATACATAAAATTACTCAGAACTTTGAATATGATACACCATTTACCGACAAAACCACTCAACTTATCCAATTAGCTAACATTATGAACAAATCCCTAAAGCACCTGTTCAG
The DNA here is from genome assembly GCA_949629185.1 of Apamea crenata. Lineage (NCBI taxonomy): Eukaryota > Metazoa > Arthropoda > Insecta > Lepidoptera > Noctuidae > Apamea > Apamea crenata. The sequence continues at coordinate 7,439,816 of OX451375.1, forward strand.
GGATGTCAAACAAACATGCATCAATTGCGATTGCTCCGTCGAAAGAACCGCAGAGTAATTAATAGATGCGACGCGACGCGATCTATGTAGTTTCCAAACATGTAAACAAATGTATGTTTCTGGAAAAACAACTTTAATTTATACACATAAAGTTCGTTTTGAACTACAACTTCAAAGTTTTTTATGACTTTTTCAATTGTTATCGTTATTCTGAAATCTACTTAATTTTCATTAGCATAAAGTTTGTTCACGTGTAAATAACTGCGATTGGAAACAAGGAATCAATAAACTGTACCTACACAATACCAATGCGTTATTGTGGTTTTCTTGTGTACACAAAACTATAGAAATTAATTCATTTTGGTTGTGTTACATTCGACATTGACTGCGCTATGACTGTAGTTGCTGGTGGTTCGAGGTTTGGTTAACTGCCTAGGTGAGGAAAAAGGTTGTTATTGAGTTTATCCACTAGGAAAGGACATTGTCCGGAATCGCCCTGTGCACAAGAAATATCGGACATACACGATAATTAATTGTCTATTTTATTATAATATTAGTTACAAAAACTTTTGTAACACGAACTAACTGCATGCCAAAATGAACATTTTAAAGTATTTTACGCGACTAATAACATTAATCGCCGCCATCTTCGCCAAACGTCATGTCGTTTTATAGTACCGCCGTTCGAGCGCGCGCTGTTTCTATTTTTACATTAATACACACAAACATTTTATCTCATTCCAAAACCAATGCTAAGAATACAAGTACCTATGTTAATTAGATTCTATGCATTTAAACGTTGTAATTAGAAAATTGGCTTTAGAAAAAAACTGCATAGTTACCTAATTATCTAGGTAGGTACAAAAAATAGCTAAATGTATTATGTTATTGTTTTTTTAGTTTCATAAAAATCACTCGGAGCTATGAAAAACTATTATGGTTCGATTATAACCTCCAAATCTGATACTTTTTTTGAAATATATCTATTCTGCAGCTAGTCCACTATACAAATAAGATCTTATAGGAGCTTACTAATGATCGACTAACAACACATAATTTTCCGATGCTCTTGGTTCCAGGGCGAACACTGTATGGGCGCAGAGCAATGTCCTTTCAATACCAGCCCGGATTACGATAGTTTCTTCGCCTAATTTGTAGGACTTAAATAAAACAAAACTGGTAAAAGCGGGTATTCTCTTTGGGAGTTCACCTACTTTACAGGTGTAAAGATGTAATAAGTTATATTTACTCCCCAAAGGATCGGCGTAAAGTTCTGATAGGTTAATATCAATTGTGTAAATTGAGGGTTATAGACATAAAAATCTACGATTAACATAACATAATCAGCCTTCAACATTCCTACTGCTGGGACGCATGCCTCCTCTCTGTGGGAGGGAGCGGGTTGGTATAGGTCACATCTCTTATCTTTTGGTTCTAGGACGTGCTAGTTTTCTTACGCCGGGCGTCGGGAGCCGCGTGACGACTCCCGGCCACCGTAGGCGCGGGCCTGCGGGCGGTGAGTAATGGGTAGCTCGCCGTCCGATCAGGACCAGGCCCGTGCCGGACGGCGCGTTGTGTTCCACGCGCGCCTCAAAGAGATGTCAGCAGAGGACGGGGCCCGATAGGGCCGAAGCCTGCCGGGGCGGCGGGATCATCCGAAAGGTTTACCGCTGCCCTGGAACAGAAAGGGCTAAGGAAGGAACACGGGTGGGTTTTAGTCAGTAAGAGTCTGACACTCCCTTCCGCTCCACCCAGAGCGGGACCCCGTCATTTGATGATTTCCCATCCACAAAAAAAAAAAGGGGTCAACGTCTCTTTTAAAGTCCAGACATTCATTTGTGATTAATCTTAAACTACATAGTGAAAAATAAAGCATTAGCTCATAGCTATTCAAGTGTTGAAAGATTTACGGAGAAACAACTGCTTAGTTTTATTAGAATGTCCTCACACAGTTATGTCTGATTAATCTGGAGATGATGTACGATGTGATAATTGAAATAAACACGTTCAAGTCATCATAACTGTAGTGTAATTTAATTTCATAGCGTTTTTATTTCTTTATCTATCTTTCTTTTTAGCTTTTGGCTGAAGTCCGATTACATTAGCTCGTCATACATTTTAGTCATAACCTCATTAATTCAAAAAAAGTTGTATTTTTTAGCTATTTAGCATTTATTATTGGTTGACAAAAATAGCCATCTAGCGTAAAAAATCAGGAAAAGGAGAATGCCCAGGCACAGTACTCTTGATAACTGTCTCGTGTCTCAAAAAGTTGAACAGCATCAACTATCTAAAATTAAAATATATTTTTTAAAAAGACTTAATTAATATTTATAATGGGATAGTATTTTGAACAATAATTAGTACTTTTAACTTTCTGACTATAAGGTACGCCATTTTTTACTATAGCCTGTCAAAACTAGGGGTGTCCATTTTTTCTATTTCGTGTACTGTGCCTAACTACCTACCCGCCTACAAAAATACATAATAATATCGATTCTGTATTGATTGTTCGATTTATCTATCTTTTCATTGAAAATGAGACGAGACAATAGTGTGCGGTGAGGTAGATATTTGGTTGGTATGGTTATTAGCTTTGGTTTTATTTATTGTTGATATTGAAATCGGAATCGTTGTAAAATCAATAAAGATTTTAACCTGTAAATCGCATTATGTTTTTTTTTTTTTTTAATGTTGCTAATCGATATGTTTGCTTTTCTTCCTATAAGCATAAAGAAGCTTAAACACAAAATAAGTAGGTTCTCAACGCAACAACAGAGTTCTAAATCACATGTAACTTGCTGGTATTTGTAAGTGCCGGTAGTTGTCAACCGCGGGAAAGGCGCCTAGTTGTATTCGTGAAATACCACTGGGTGATTTGTGGAAATCGATTAAAAGTCGAATGTTTTAGAATCATTTACCAGCACGGGTACAACCTTGATTGACATTTATTGCCCGTCTGTCATACACATTGTCAAGTTAACCAGTATGTTTTTTTCTGCTGGTTTTGGTACGTTGTGCGTCGAATTTGAGCCTTTTAGTTCCTCCGTTACTCCTGCTAACCCATTGAAAATAAACATACTTCCAACCCGCTGCACCGTGTGTGTTGTATATTACTAAAAACAGGACTTTTTGTGTTGTAATACATTAAACATGGCGAGTGCGACTGTGGAGCGATGTCTCAACTGCTGTTTGAGATTAACTCCACTTATGCGCAGACTCATTTTGTCGGAGATTCCAAATAATATCATGAACATTTTACGTGTCTGGATCTCACCAACGCCGGTAAGAATGATTAACATTGTCGTTTTGATATTATTTACTTAGGAACTGCGCTTTTTATAATGTGTACCATATGAAAATCTTAGAGGACAATAAGTACAATCCATGTCTGTATGTTAGTTCCTCACCTCATTAGTTGGGTTATGGATTTTAATAACTTAGATAGGTACCTGCTATTGTGTCGGTAATAACATAACTTATTAACTAGGATTGTATATTTCTATCAGTTTAGTTTATTCGGAGATACATAAAGTTAAAAAAACATTAAAAGAAGACGTGCTGTATTTTTACAGCTATAGATGGTAATGTACCACAATTAAGAAACTTCCCAAAACTAGGGCTAGTCGAGCTTAAAAGATTTGTTTTAGGCTCGTACCAATTGAAACAAGCCAGATCCTACTATGGCGAGCATATAAGACAAAATGGTATATACCATATAGAAGTATCGGAAGCGTTTGAAGAGGAATTACCTTTAATATTGGGAACTAATAATTATTTAGTTAGAGGAAGAATCAAATCGAGGCATGTGTCTAGTAGAACTTATTACGCTTATATTTTATTAAATAAAGACGAAAATGTAAGAGATACATTAGGCGCTATAGTAGGATATTATTGTTCTTGCCTTGTAGGAAAAAGAACCGTAGGTTGTTGTGTGCATGTAATGTGCATAGTGTGGTATTTGAGCTGGGCACGTTACAACAATGTTAGTGTTCCAGCTCCATTTTTGAATAATATATTTTTGGAAGATTAAAATAAAGGTATACGGAATAATCATTCTTTCATTTATTGTACCTAGTGTAGCTGTTTTCCATTCCTTCCTACGTACATAGACCATTTCATGAAACCTACTACAATCTATTATTTGAGTAGGATCTAGATATAACACTGAGCGATTGACTATCAAGTAATGATTCTTCCATACTTTGCATTATTTTGAATGAAACGCGGGAATAAGAATTTGAAGCACGAAGATGCTCCAAATCTAAATCAAGACTTGGTGAGGTGGTCACAGGCCACCAGTAACTGGCCACCTAAAATAGCTAAACCGCTACATATTTTACACAAATGTACTTCAAAGGCACAGAGCTCACTCGTAAACCCATTCAGATCCCTTCAAATAGCTTTTTTCAATTAATTTTGTGGTCGAACATAACCTCAAAATAATATTTTAATTTTTCAAAATATCTCGGTAATGCCATTGTAGTTTGTGTTGAACTTTTTGAGGATGTATTTAGACATGTAATCGAGTATTTTAAAGATGATTTGATGAAGACACAACAATGTTAAATTCAGTACATTTGTCCATAGTGCCGTGGGCAATCTCCTTTCATTAGTAAATTAATTTTATATATATATAAAAAATTATTATATATAAAAAAATTAAATTAAATTAGTAAAAAACGCCTCTCTTTTTCCTTCCAAACCTCGGGACGTCTTGACCGATCTATGGCCATGTTGGCCCTTACGAACCTCGTCAGATCGTCACACCACCTTCGCCGTGGTCTACCTCGATGGCGATGTCCTCCTTTAGGCGTCCAGTGAGATCTTTACTCATCTCTCCGGGTACATTCGGTCATATTAAAATAATATTGTGTATTTTAGTCTGTGCTAATTATAATATGTATTTTTTTTCTTTCAGTAAACTCTGATTTCAAGTCACAAAAATGACTATCGCTTATTTTTTATTTTTTTTTAAACGTTGCCCCACACTAGGTATTTCTCCTGTGTCGTGGGTGCGTTTACAGACATATAAACTCACATACACAAACGGCCAGACCCGGAACAAGTAATTGTAGGTCATACAAATATTTGTTCCGTGCGGGAATCGAACCCGCGACACGCAGCGTAGCAGTCAATCGCTTAACCACTGCGCCAACCGTGCCGTCGAGCTTTCTCTATGGCTTTATCCCAAAAAATGGCTAAGAATTCAGTTCAACACAAACCCTCATCAACCATTCCCTACTTTGATTACCATTAAACCACAACTAACACAAATGCAGGGCAATTCTAAAGTATTATAACATTACTCCAAAGGGGTACTTTAGAACGCACGCTGCTGAATAGCCCACACATGCCGGCTGAATGGGACGAAATCGCTTCCATTTCCACGGAGGAATCAAAGGGAGCGCTGAATCTGGGACGTGAAATATGAAGACTCTTTCACACTGCATGCTGGCCGGAGAGAATTCAATGAATTGCTTTTAATAGTTCTGGCGATGAAGTTTCGATTTCAGTTTTGGAAATAAAAGAAGAGCGTTTTGGAAATTCAGCTTCCATTTCTTAAACTTCCAACTTATGCTTTTGTTGAGCATTTTCTGTTGACACACAATTACTATAATGTTCCCACTGCTGGGACACAGGCCGCCTTCCAGTAAGAGGGAGTGGGCCGTAATCCACCATGCGGGCCCAGTGCGGGTTGGCAGTTGTCACATGTCTTTGATTTTTTGGTTCTAGGCCTAGGTTATAGGTGCCTTCATACCTATACCTATATTCAACCAGTGTGAAATTTGAACACTTAGTGAAAGTCAATTATTTTAAAAGAGTAACCGTCTAGTTTCTTCCCGGCTCTTCTCCGTGTGATACAACCAATTGGAACCGTGTACTTCTTAGCTTCTGACGTTTCATAGGAGTGTAGGTTTAAGTGAAATAAAATATTTTAAGTTCTGAAACAGCGCCCTAATTGAGCACAATCTGAATTAATTTGAAGGATATTGCAAATCCATTGATTCACATGTTCGAAAAATTTGCTGTCGGTTCATCGAAGTAAATAACGCAATGAATGTTGTTGAACTGTCAAACATAATGAAAGCCATTGCAACTACAGTGCGATTCTGTAACCATCTCACCGTGAAAACTTAGGTCAAGTGAGCGTGGAGTGAGCTGTCATTCCAAATAATGCTAGGGATTGACACTATTGACAACTCACATCAAGCTCACTTCACTTGAGTTTTCACGGTGAGATTTTTACATCGACCGGCTGTTAGTGTGTTCGCAATTCCCCCGCATTTGACTATAAACAAGGAGGTATTACATTAAAAGATTAGCATTGACCACGAAGTAAATAAATACACTGGCAGTGACTTCAGAAATCACTGTTGTTTTGAAACAACAGTTTTGCGTGGCGCCTGAAATGGAGATAGGTTTACTTTAAAAGTACTTATTTACAGTGAGTCTTAAGTAGGTAAAATTCGACGGATTTTTTACATAAGAAACAAGGTTTTTTAACTAACTAAATATATTCTTATGTAATTATAGTATTATGTACTATCATTATATAAAAATATATTAAGTATACACATACATAACACACACATAACTTCACGGTTGGGCAGAGGTGTACAAACTCAAACTCAAAGCATTTATTTCAATTAAAGCGTTTACAGGCACTTTTGAATTGTCAAATAGTCGGTCAGTTAGTCAGAAAGTGGAAGCTAGTTGCCCATTCCAAAACGTAAATCTCTATAGAGAATAATGGGCAACAACTCCAAGGACGTTCTTTTAAAGCAAGATATTACAAAATCCTGGGTGCAATAGTCTTGTAGCTTCTATGTACCTATAGTTATACCTCCACATTTCACCAGTTACAGAATGTTTAAGTCCTATTGCCACCAACCACGACCAAATCCAGACTCCGCGCTGCTACTGAGAAATTCCAGATACCTAGAAAAAGTCAATAATAATTTGCCTGACCTGGGAATCGAACCCAGGGCCAGAGCCTCATGCTCAGCAGTAGTGCTTGTGACTAAATAGACAAACGAGGTAAATGAAATGAATAAAACATCTAAACAAAAATTTAAAAATGAATAGAAACGACTTCAAAAGTGTACAATTCCCTTTAACTGAAGACTGCATGCTTATTTCCTGAATGTATTCCCCGATGCACCCACTATAAGAATATTCCCAAAGGAAATAGCCTATTTGAATGGCCAAGTGTATTAAGACTTTATTCAATGTTCCATTTCAGAAAAATGATTCTGAAGTACCTACTTCAACATTCTTTGTATGGCGATACAATGATTTTTTTAAAGAGGAATCACATTGTCAATCTTAGACAGATTGACAATGTGATTCTTCATAACGCAAGAGTACAACAATATGTGGTGTACAACTTTATTTGTATAAATAACACAAATCAAATTGAAAAGGCAAAAGTTAAAGTCAATGAAACGTTGGAAAAACCGATGAACTTATAAACATAATTTACCGTAAGGCAAAAATTAATTTCATAATCAATTCATTCATCATTCTTTTTCATTTTTTTTTCCAGTAATTTCATTTCATTTTTTTTTTTCATTATTTGTATTCTGAATTAAAGAGATTATTATATAAAGTACCATACCTACTTGAGATCCGAGACCCCTCCGTCCCTCGGAAAGCACGTTGGTTGGTTGGTGGTAAGTCGTTGGTCCCGGCTGGCATTCGTGGATCTTTGACAGTCGTTACCGGTCGTCAGAAGCCCGAAAGTCTGACAACCAGTCTTACCAAGGGGTATCGTATTACCCACTATATAACTGGGTTGTAGAGGTAAGATAGGCAGTCGCTCCAAGTAAAATACTAGGAGCTGCATCCGGTTAGACTGGAAGCCGACCCCAACATAGTTGGGAAAAGGCAGGCAGATGATGAGATGATGATACCTACTAGAAATAGGTTCAACAACCCTAGAAGTACACGATTAAAATTTACAACAAATTCATCAAAAATATTATAATATTCAAAGACTAGAAAATCTGCTGAAAATTACGCTCGAACGTGGGCGTCATACAGATTTAAAGTACCAGATTTTCCGCTTATAACAGTACTAATAGCCGAACAATGCTTAAAGGGTCGTTAGCGTAAAAAGCGCTTTAAAATTCCACGTCCAATTACGCTGAAAAATACCTTTGGAGACCAAACTACTTTTAATTCCCAGGGATTTAAAGCGAAAGTAGCTGCGGAAGCAGTGAGCCATACTAAACTACTATTTGTTATGTTTCCCCGAGTGGCAACTGATAGTTTTGTAACTAAGTTTTGTCCTGAAATATGTTGTCGATGTTGACTTTGATGTAACAAGATTTTGTGATTTTCAAGATACAAAATCTAGTTTCTACAAACTAAACATTCGCTTTCAGCTTCAGCTCGGAGTAGAAAAAATATAAGAATTTTGAGCATACGAGAACGTCTTCGAATTATTTTGAGATAAGACGATGTGACATGTACCAACTCGCACCCGCGTGGTGGATTACGGCCTACTCCTTCTCACTAAGAGGAGGCCTGTGTCTATTACAGGCTGATTATGCTTTGCTATGCTATGCTATGAGCATATGTTGTAACCAAATTCTTTTGTACTGGACAATAGTAACCACGTGGCTTTATACGAATGAAAGAATTTCTTAATACTACGTCGTAGAGATGTGATCTTGTAGTTATGACTAACTACATACATAAACTGACGCCTTCTTCTAATGGCATGGCAGGCATTTCTAAAGGTAAAACTACAGAACGCCACCTGCATCAATACTCCTTTTGCCTTGTTTACGTTCAAATATGAACATTATTAGAAAGAAAGAAAGAAAAATGTTTATTTGGACACAGTTCGTGAAACACAAAATACAAAATTAATAAAATAACAAACTAATGAGACTATTACTATCTAATGAGAGGGTCTTGTATCTCAGGGCCAATCTTACCCACGCCAGATTTCTTTATACGAGAAATAAATTTGAATTTTCCATTCAAAACTGCCAGACGTCAATTTTATTCCAGAAATACATAATAAATTATATATATTTTTTTATTATTTATTTGGGAAAACAAACATTGACACATTATATTTTAAAGGAAGAAAAAGATACGGCCAAATGTGTAACCAACAACAATTTCCACGGAATACACAAATTAAAAAAAATAATCTTTACAAACCATGCTATTTAAACTAAAACCTACAAACTATAACAATTCAAGTTAAGAAAACATTTCTTGTGTCAAATAATAAAACAAAAGTAAGTAAATAAATATATATTATAAGTTGTTAAAGTCAGTCCTTACTCGTCTGTATTATGTTGTAGGTTGGCAGACAGATCCCTATTCAATTCACCTAATTCAAAGTTACCTGAGTCTAAGTATACCCATGCCCTACTCGTAGGTACATTTCAACTACCAAGGTGACTGTGAAATGAACCTAATAATACGCCGCTGACCTTAAAACCAAACTTTCTCATGTCAAGTCTCATGTGGTCGTAAGTTTCACGGCAACTTGCCACCACAACTTCAAACCGGAACAAAGAAATACTGCTTGGTAGCAAGAACAAGAATGGTATTAAAATTTAACTACACTCGAGAGCAATGAATTAGGGTCTCCTAAAGATACCTGAAAATCTCGGAAACTAAGAATGCTAGTTTAATGAAATAAATTGTGTTTAATAGACAATTAAATGGTCCCTACATAAAAGTAATAAAATGTATGTGTCACTTTGTGTTATATTCATGAAAAATTCATAAACAAAAAAATATAGGTACCATCTCATCTTTTAACAAAAATAGAAAAGTATTTTTTTTCTACCATTTTAAAATTGTTATTCTTTCCGATACTTTCAGAAGGCCAATTTATTCTCGTAATTTAAAACGTTCAAAATCTAGTCGCAATCTCGTCTCAGCGACAAAGAAATGTCAAAATTTTGTCAAAATGTAGAGAAATTAGAAGTATTTTTTGACAGATTGAGACTGAGATTAGACTGTGAACGGTCTTAAATTTACGAGAATTATTGCTCCTCAGGTATCTTTATGTGACCTTAATTCATTGCTCTCGAGTGTAAAAATTTACTATGAACTTACATAACTAGGAACTTGATTATAGTAACAACTGCAAACTGCGCAAACTGTAACCATGGATTCAGCACATGAGTTTAGACCCCATAGACCCCATAGGACGGCACGGTTGGCGCATTGGTTAAGCGATTGACTGCTGCGCTGCGTGTCGCGGGTTCGATTCCCGCATGGAACAAATATTTGTATGACCTGCAATTAGTTGTTCCGGGTCTAGCTGTTTGTGTATGTGAGTTTATATGTCTGTAAACGCACCCATGACACAAGAGAAATTCCTAGTGTGAAGCAACGTTTTTTTACAAAAAAAAAAAAAATAGCGTCGAAATTTTTCGTCGGTTAATAAAAAAAAATATTTCTGTTTAGTAAATTTTGACCGCGTAGTTATTGCATTTTCTATGAAACAGAAGATTTTTTTCTTTGATAACCGACGACAAATTTCGACGCTATGGGGTCTAAACTCATGTGCTGAATCCATGATTACAGTTTGCGCGTCGATGTCCCTGCCACCCTGTATAAAAAAGAAAGAAAATACATTTCATATTTCTTTTCATTTATATCCTACTAATATTATAAACGTGAAAGTTTGTATGGATGGATGTTTGTTACTCTTTCACGCAAAAACTAAGGAACGTGTTTGGATGAAATTTGGCAAACAGATGGTTTATAACCAGGATTAACATTTAGGATACTTTTTATCCCGATATTCCCACGGGATCGAAACTAATGCGGGTGAAACCGCGGGGCGCCGCTAGTCAATTATAACTGCACACTATCTATCCCGACGGGTTTACATAAACTCAGATACACAGATCGCACACGACAAGCTATTCAATACAGTTAATATGTAATTACTTTGTCGGTGTCCCGACATCGTCTTTAATGTCGGGATGTAATTGGTTATTAAACTACATAGATAGTTTATTAGCAACCACGAGCTTGGTTCTGCCGTGATTACAGTTTGTGGTGATGATTGATGTGAAATTGTGATTAGTGACTACGCGTGACGTGGGGCTCATGGCTGAATAATAACAGCCGCAAGTGTCGATCGCAGGTTAAGCTACTCTTGCCGCGGTCGTTTTGTGGAGTGGTGAACTGTTAGTTGGACTGATGACCTAACAAAGGTGCTGGCTAGGCGCAAGTACTGCGATAGGCTGAGTTGATGATGATGACGACATGAAGACAAATTATTATGTGTGGTACCTTGCCCAAACCACGCTGAATGTCACCAAAAGAGATAACTAACCAGGGTCGTCAGGGTCGTCGGATATAGTAGAAGTTTAGTAAGAAACCAATGGATGTTTTGGAATGAAATTTAATTTGCTAAATGGACTGTTGGTTTTCTATCAATTAAATTAAATTTCATTCGAATACATCTATCGTTTTCTTGCTTAACTTTAACTACATATATCCGACGACTCTGGTTACTTATCTCCTTTGGTGACTGTCCAAAAGTATATTCTGCAAGGCGCCACATATTTGTTGAATCTGTCAAATTAGAAAAGACAACTGATAGTCTTATATTTAAAAAACCAGTTGCGTATTGCGTATCTTACTTTTGCAGAAATGCTATTACTCAGTTTGTGAATATTTTTAAGACTCCCAAGAATAGACTCCGTAAATTGTTACCTACTCTTTTTTTACTACATGTAAGTACTAAGTACTACGTGTAGGTACGTATTCTGTATATTTCTGTCTTTCGCTGTATTTCTTACATTTAGTTCTTGTACATATTTTAGATATCTGTTTATCCTATTCATGTTAGAATATTATTCTTTTTATTTATTTTCATATTTACAACGTAGGTCTAGGGTGACGTCTAGAGGTAAGTTGTAGAGATACCTACTTTTTTTTATTTCTTACCAAATTTATTTGTTGACCACCTACAACAACAATAAACAATATTCTATTCTGTTTCAGCAGCGCTGGTGCCATGGTGAAACTCGTATTTGTAAATAACTCGATATTTAAAGTTTTCCATTTTGTGAATAGAACGATGTCAAAAAAAAAAAAATGGTGCGAAAACAAATGAATCACAAAATTCGAAACACAAATACACAAGCCTTCAAATACATTTGAAATTCTTAACCAAATGCCACATATTTGAGAACAAAGTGGCTATTTCGAGAAAATGCCAATTTCAATACATAATATTTTAATACTGGAAAATTATGCTTTTTGAGCATATACTATGCATATTAAGGTCAGAATCACCAATGTCATCAAAAAAACTACCGTATTACTACTTACCAAATCGTTTGACCACTCTATAAAATCTCCTCACTGTAAAACTGTTTTCAAACGCTTTAATTGCAATATCTTTTCCAATTCTCTTCACGAAATACACTTTTAAATACCTCCTAATAAAACTGAGACTAATAACCCCGAACTGTCAGCGAAAAGGCAGGCGAAATTGCAAAATTTTAAACTGTTTTTAAACGAGTCATTTCGGGGTGGAGTGGAAGTAACTAGATGCGCTAGATCGAGGGAATGGCTTTCATTTCCCTGTAAATTCTTCAAGTTAACGCCTTATTCAATTTCACTGTGTTCCAGTTTACAGTTCGTTTTCTTGCTTGGATTCCGTTGCGATTTTAATAGAGTCGGTGGTCGGGCGTTTCGACAATCCTTTTTTGGTGTTAAAATATTTTTAGATAACAAGAGTTATCTAAAAATATTTTAACAGAAGAACTTCAGAAGTAGAAAGAAGGATAAAACAAGTCGGACTTTGTCTACCAAATTAAATTGTCCGTCATCACTCTTTGACATTTTTAAGAAATGGCTATATCACATCACATTTACGCAGAGTGTTAATTGGCTAAATAATGCATTTCCCTGGCTGTAGTACATTCAAAGAACAACGATTTGATGATACTTGCCAACGAATCCTGGACTGTCCGCTTACCAACTTGATGCCTGGCTGATCTTTTAGCTTGTGTGCTTCTTATGCTTATCATCATAATTATATAATCGGCCTTTGATGTTCCCACTGCTAGAACACAGGTCTCCTCTCTTCGGGCCCAGTGCGGGTTGATAGTTGTCAGATGTCTTCGAATTTTTGGTTCTAGGAAATGCCGGTTTCCTCACGATGTTTTCCTTCACCGTTTTGAGAGCAGTAGTAATTGCAATTTTTACACACAGTTAAGCGCCTGTTGTGAAGGACTATGTCTACCTGGGGCAAAAAATCCAGCTCGGTAGACACAACTTTGAGAAAGAAGCCGACGGAAGGATTCAGTTGGGTTGGACAGCATTTGGAAAACCCCATCAAGTCTTCTCGTCGCCTATCCCACAGTGTTTGAAAACTAAGGTCTTCAACCAGTGCATCCTCCCCATCATGACATATGGCACCGAAACGTGGACACTGACGGTCGGGCTGGTCCACAAATTCAAGGTCGCTCAGTGAAGGATAAAATCAGGAATGAAATTATCCGGAAAAGAACCGGAGTTACCGACATAGCGCGCAGAGTAAGCAAACTGAAGTGGCAGTGGGCTGGCCATGTCTGTCAAAGGACCGATGGCCGGTGGAGCAGACGAGTCCTGAAGTGGAGAACGCGTATCGGCAAGTGTAGTGTGGGACGCCCCCCAGCTAGATGAACGGACGACCTAAAGAAGGTTGCTGGGACGGACTGGATGCGGAAGGTGGAGGACTGGGTGTTGTGGTGCAGCCTGGGAGAGGCCTATGTCCAGCAGTGGATTGCGATAGGCTGAGTTGATTGAAAGCACCTGCTTGCGTTCGAACCCACGACGTAAGTAGGGGCCCACTGGGCCACCTCTGCTCTCATTATATCATCATTAGCTGCGCCCTGTTTTACCAGCATAAGTTTCGATCCCGTGGGAATATCGGGATAAAAAGTATCCTATACCTATGTTAATCCTTTTCATAAACCATCTGTGTGCCAAATTTCATCTAAATCCGTTCAGTAGTATTAGCGTGAAAGAGTAACAAACATCCATCCATCCATCCATACAAAGTTTCACGTTTATAATATTATTAGTTTAGTACTCGTAGAATAGGATATACGCAAATGAAATCACAATGTAGCAGTCGTCGGCCCTAATTAAGACTGCCAGGTACTCCTGTGGAAATTCTAGGCTAAGCCAAGTCGGTGTTAACAATAAGATTTTAGTCCGACGTTTGAACGGCATTTGGCAAACGTAATATTTGCATGTGTCATGTCATTTCCGTTACTTCCATTGATTTTCTGCTATTACTGTATGTTGAATCATCGCGTTCTTTGATGTAATGACTTACGCGTTCGTTTTTAATGGAATTCAATAGTTACATAAAATCTGCTAAGGATTTGAACAGTTTTAATCATTAAACCTTTTTTTATTTGTTCCTGACTGTTTACAATCTACATTACACCTAGCATTATGCGAAAGTTGTTTAAAACAAAATCAATTGAATATTTCAAACAAAAAAAAAACAGTTTGTGTAAAATGTGTAGTATGTACAGACGCCAGCACATCAAGGTACTACAATCTGTCAAATTTCTTTAATATATTTTCAACCTTAACGCTAACGCATTAAGTTCAAGTTTAATTGGGAAAATTTGACAGTTTCGGTAGCTTGACCTGCTGGCGTCTGTCACAACACACAGCAGATGGCACGGTATACCGAATATCTATACAAGGCAAAACATTGGCTCTTTTCCAACAAAATGCTGCGATAGTACGTACCTACCTACTGATATATTGACCACCATTGCATTGCTAGTTTTAACAAAGAATCCCGTGAAACTAATCAATCCGGCTATCCTTTATTTTACATGGAGCGACTGCCTATCTGACCTCCACAACCCAGTTACTGGGTAATACGATACCCCTTGGTAAGACTAGTTGTCAGACTTTTTGGGGTTCTGACTACCCGCAACAACTATCAAAGATCTTCGTGCTATCATGCTTTCCGAAACCTGGCGGGGTCTCGATATCTAATGGATGTTCACCCATCCTCGAACCGGCCGCGGCGAGCGTAGTTTAACCTTCGATCGACCCGTGCGACTGTTATCATTTAACCACACGCCCCTTAAAACCAGTTTTCCATTTATTCACACAATCCTATTCCGACACGGTATCTCTTTATTCCTACGAGTACATGTTGATATAATCTGAAAGGCGCTAAAAGTAGGTACTCATCTTTTATGAGCCAATAAAGAGGTCTCACTCGATCCAGTGATTTCAGTAACGCGTCAAAGTCTTATTTCATTCCTGTTTTATTATAGGAAAATATATGTATATATATACCTAGTGTATAGGTGAGTGCGGAAGTGATTTTGCTATACGATTTAAGGCTGCTTTTTCAATAGTCAGATAACTTTTATCTGAAGGATCATTATGACAGTTTGACATATTTATTTATGTATACTTTATTGTACACCAGAAAATACATAACAAAAAATACAATTATCACTACAAAACATACGATGATTGACGATACGGTTGGCGCAGTGGCTGAGCGATCGACTGCTGCGCTGCGTGTCGCGGGTTCGATTCCCGCACGGAACAAATATTAGTATTGCCAGCAGGTAGTTGTTCCGGGTTTGGCTGTTTGTGTATGTGAGTTTAAATGTTTGTAAACGCATCCACGATACAGGAGTAATTACTAGTGTGGTGCAACGGTTAAAAAAAAAATGGGCGGCCTTATCGCTTTCTGCGATCTCTTCCAGGCTACCTTGGAATGGACAGTAATTATATATTTTCTACACAAAAACTGTGAAACTGCAATATTTATTCCTCAGATAAAATATTTAAATTAGGATCTCCAAAACACAAAACAAAAGATAAACACTAAACATTACATATACCTAATTAATGGACGACAAAGTATTTGGTAGGTGTACTCCTTCAATTACAGGAGACTACAGCATGCACAATAAAATGAACAACTAAGCTAACAATACAAACAATAAGATAACTGAGTATTGAAAAACAAGCCCTTATATATTTATTTGTACAATGTACATACAGTTACAGGCTACGACTAGGCTAAAACTTAAGAGTACAATACCCTGTTAGGGTGCAGCAAGTTTTATTAAACAGTTATAGCTACACTGGCCTCCAAAAGTGACATTTTCCACTTCAGCTGTAATAATTATCACATTACATCACACAGGTTATGTTATACTTAAAGTTCAGAGAAAATTTTGAGAGTTTTTTTTTAGATTATAGAGAAAAAGGTAAGAGCGGCTGACTTCAAAGACAGACTAATAATAAGGAAAATACATTGTTCTGTACTTGTAAACCACAAGTTCTGTGATCAAAGCCGAAGAACGAAATAAAGTGAAGTTTGTTCCGAATATCTTGACCGCCATAAATATCTAACAAAATGTAGGTCAAAATATATAAACTGTTGTAGCATTTGTTTGTCAGATACGTGACCGTAGTGTGTGTAACTATAATAACAATTATGATATACAAAGTTGATACGACACAGGGGCTTTCCTTTAAACTGCCTAGGTACCATTTTCAAGCTCTGTACCAAAACTCAATTAAATAGGAGCAGTAGTTTAGTCGCAAATGATTTTTTTAGGTTTTTGCAGCGTTTGAACACGATGTATCTTTCCTAACAGCTGATAATGTCTAAGTATAGGTCATGCACCTTACGACGATAAAGACGTTGCCACTTTGTTACCTAGGTATCTAAGGTCAGTCTTATTTACAAAGGGTGGTTGCGTTTTATTTTGATTTGTAAGCTATTTAGTTTGTTTGAAAAAAATATTTTCTCATTTTTGGCGCTTTTTATTTTTATACCGTATCGAATTAATATTAAAAACGTATAGTATACGTAGTGTAATTTAAAGCCTCTCTGTCATATCAACTCTGTATAACTAAATAAGATATAGATAAGATATAAGTATATAAATAGATATGGCGGGGTGAGCTGGACTCCTTCAACAAGAACTGGTCCTTAGCCGCTTAAAACAGAGAGAAGTGTAAAGAGAGTAGGGAGGCCTTTGACCTGGAGTGAGACGTCAGAGGCTTTTAATAATACGTAACTAATAGCAGCTACTCGTCATAATTTTGTAAAATAATTATATGGCTTATGTAAATTTATAAAAAGAACGTTCAGGTCACAACAAACTACAAACAAAATACTGTAGGCTCTAACGTTGTTAAAAGAAACATAAAAAAAGTTCTTTAAAAAAATAAAGCCATCATGCGGTGATATAAAGACAAATTCTCCAAACACATTTCACAAACGATGTTGTATCTTCGTTATAAAACATCAAAACGTTCCACGATTCTACTTTATTGCAGTTTTCTTACAAAGGAATAAAGCACTCGAGGCGCGAGCACTTCTGTACGCGAATGTATTTTTGTACAAGCGTTTTATGACGTACAATCGCTTTGGGACGCGTAATCGTAATCGTCTTGACTGTACCGAGTAAGTATGTTGACGTTTATGGTTTAAATTGTATTAACTTTGAATGAGGATTGTACAGTCAACAGCAAAAGTAGATGATCAAAATCAAACATTCAATACTAATTAACGGAGTTCGCGTCAGAACTGTGTGGCGTCGAAGTGATTCAAAAGTATGACACTGAGTCTGACACACTTTTGAATCACTTCGACGCCACACAGTTCTGACGCAAACTCCGTTCATTAGTATTAAATTTCTGATTTTGATCATCTACTTTTGCTGTTGACTGTACTTGGAATAATTTTGGTAAATTGTCTGCTTATTTTTTGCCTTAAGTTCGCACCGACAAATATCGCGGCGGGTTTCTATCGTGCACTGGATTTTCAATTCTCTGTGGTGAGCCGAGCATTAAAAATCCAACAGAACGCAACCCAGCGCGTCAAAAAAAACATACTGTTGGATTTTTAACTCTCGGCGCTAAGCAGTGCGTCAAAAATCCAGTGCGCGAAAAAATTATCATATATAATCAGCCTATAACGTTCGCACTGCTGGGACACAGGCCTCCTTCTCTGTGAGAGGGAGTGGGCCATAATCCACCACGCGAGCCCAGTGCGGGTTAGTAGATGTCGCATGTCTTCGAATTTTTAATTAGTACACTATCTGTGACTGCCCTGAAATAGTAGGTACTGAAACTATTAAATATCTTGGTGTTGTACTTGATAGTTACCTTAAATGGCATCAACAAATTGACTCAGTCGTGACACGCCTGAAGCTTTTATATATTTTTAAGAAACTCAGATCTGCGACAGACTTTACGACCTTAAATATATTCTGTATATATATATATAGTGTATATTTTGCACTAGCTCAGTCAGTGATGGGATATTGCTTGACAGTTTGGGGTGGCGCTCATAAGATTTCTATGTTACGCATTGAGAGAGCTCAAAGAGCAGTTCTGGAAGTCCTTGCGAGGAAACCTATACGCTTTTCTACAATCTCCCTGTAATTCTGTCTGCCAGGTCCTAACAGTCAGTCAAAGTATTTTTTTTTCTTTTGTTAACCTATGTTGTCCCACAGCTGGGCAAAGGTGTCCAAGTAAATAAGTTTACAAAAAAATATTTTACTCTAGGTATTTATAATACACTGGAACAAAGGAAACAGATTGTAAGTAAGAATCTCGGAATCACGCGACAGATACATACATATATTACCTTCCTAATAATTGATTATTTGACGACACGGTTGGCGCAGTGGCTGACCGATCGACTGCTGCGCTGCGTGTCGCGGGTTCGATTCCCGCGCAAGTTTAAATGTTTGTAAACGTACCCGCGATAAAGGAGTAATTCCTAGTGTGGGGCAAAGTTAAAAAAAAAAATTACTAGCTTCCGCCCGCGACATCGTCCGCGTGAAATTTCTTGTTCACCCGACCCACCGCGTCGCATCGCATCGCCCGTCCGCGTTCATGCTTCGGTTTTGCTCAGCGTTCTGTCTCACTTTTTTTTCGTTTTGTTCGGCGCATAAGTGTTGTAGCGTGATGTTGAAACCTAGCTTATTAACATCCTCAAGGTTACCAAATGCAACAAAAATAATAGTACAGATTATCTCTTTCTAAGATTGCTGATGAACCGTTATTGGTGGTGTAATTGGCGACTGTGTAGGTAAGTCCGAGGCTGTGCGAAGAGGAGTGCACCTGTGTCTGCGCGCACACTTGTGCACTATGACATCTCCTGCGCCGAAGGCACTACTCCGTTGAGATTGGCCGCCGCCGTGGCCGAAATGTTATCCATAGTACTTAAGTTATGCTATACATTAAATCATCAGTTCCACAACCATAATAATATATACTCGTACATATCGCTGCCATTAAACGAAACACAATAACGGTACACCACGCTCAATGTTTACTTAAAACTTCACACTTTTGTGGTCTAGCCGCCATTTTCCTCTTCCATCATTCCGTTTTTAAAGCGAGATTGTTCGAATTCAATATAAAATTCGAATATTTCATTTAAATTCTATTCAGAGGCAATGATACAAGATTTATATAAAACTGAAATATTCAGAATTGGATAAAATGAAATAAATAGCGCGACTGCCAGCTGTCAGGAGATACAGTTGTGTTTGGACATCAAAATATACTTCCGCAGTTTTCGATTGCACGCGACGATGGTCAAATAAATTCTGTTGTCGAATATAGTTTTGATTATGAACTAAACTGTGTTTGTTTTGTGATATAAACTCAGCGTATCGCAGTCCACTGCTGGACATATGCCTTTCAATGGCTGCGCCACCACACCCTGTCCTCCGCCTTCCGCATCCGGTCTGTCCCAGCCACCTTCTATAGGTCGTCGGTCCATCTAGCTGGGTGGCATCCGGCCTCCACTTCAGGGGGTCTACTCCGAAGTGCAAAGTGCGAATGTTCGGATCGGACCGACACATGGCCGAACCGAATATTATTGAAAAATGCGAAAAAAGTTCAGATCGGCTCAGTTGGGTTGGGACCATAGTCAATATTCGAAAGAGTGTAGGATCGGAACCGACCGAACCAAATAGTAACTTTGTAGCAGGAAACGGCCGAACATTCGGCCGATACTACGTCGGAGTAGACCCCAGGACTGGTGTGCTCCACCGGCCATCGGTCCTTTGACGAACATGGCCAGCCGACGATTTTACGATAAGAGTAAAAATCTCACAGAAAAGCCAACACCACCACCACGCGAGCCCAGTGCGGATTTTTAGATGTCAAATGTCTTCTATTTTTCTTCTAGATGAAGCGAAAACATCTTGAGAAAAAGATTTAATGTTTTCCTTCCCTGTTTTGAGAGCAGTGGTGATGAGATAAATTACACAAAGAATAGCACCTGTCTGAGTTCGAACTTAGGACCTACAACTCGTAAGTCGGAGCCGTGACCACAGACTCACCACTGTTCATCAAACTCATTGCACTAACAGTGCGGTCTACGAGAGAATGCGTCCTTGATACATGTAATTTTCATACGAACGAATACGTGTTTTGCGAATTTGATCTTTATTAACTACTACAAATTGTCGCACTGACAGGTGTCACGAATACATTCTCTCGACGGCTGGACTGTCGGTGGAATGAGCTTGGAGTGAGCTGTCATTCCATCTGATAGATTGAATATTTTTTTTTTAAACGTTGCCCCACACTTGGAATTACTCCTGTATCGTGGGTACGTTTTCAAACATTTAAACTCACATACACAAACAGCCAGACCCAGAACAACTGCCTGTAGGCAAATACAAATATTTGTTCCGTGCGGGAATCGAACCCGCGACACGCAGCGCAGCAGTCGATCGCTCAGCCACCGCGACAACCGTGTCGTATTGACAGCTAACTTCACCTTTTTTACAGAGGAGATAGATAGAACCTGCCAAGATTACCTACTGATACGAGTAGATATGAGACAGCCATATTGTTAAATGCTTTTTACAAAATTCTGGTATAACATTAACCCATTGCCCTGTCCAAACATCCACATAATAATATGGTACAAGTTGAATTTAAATATAGTTTCTAATTGGATGGTTGTGGATTTAATGTTAATTTTTATTGTTTGTATTTCCTGTGCGTGTCCTAAATCTATACTTATAATAAATCTGTAGAGAGGTCAATTCTGTACATGAAATATATTTCCAAAATAACTATCAGGGGGTGATTAGGGATCGATACTGATGCCAAAAATGCAATCAGTAAAATTTTTGTCTGTCTGTCTGTCTGTCTGTCTGTCTGTCTGTCTGTATAACCGTTATAGAAACAAAAACTACTCGACGGATTTTAATGAAACTTGGTACAATTATTTTTCATACTCCTGAGCTGGTTATAGTATACTTTTCATCACGCTACAATCAATAGGAGCAGAGCAGTGAAGGGAAATGTTGGGAAAACGGGAGAAGTTACTCCATTTTTTACGCTTCCGTCGCGTGTGCAACCTTAATGGTTAAAGCTACACAGAAATCATGTATGACGGAAATGTTCTCCTTAAAATTATATAAAAAATATCCCACGACAGCATATGTCTATCTTTTATGGTTGACTCACAATAACACGTGTAACTCCCGATAGCTTAGCAGTTCGAAGCTTTCTGATTATATTTGTCTACTCTTACATTTATAACACTCTCAGTCATTCTTAATTAAAAAAGTTAACATTATTAACTATTCCATACAAAAGAATCATAGAAATCGGTATAGAAACACCAAAGTTATACATGAAATACGCTAATAATAAGCCATCGCGCGTGAATACTGAAACACGCTCGACGCGTCTCGACTCTCGCGCCTATAAAATTCAAAGTCCTGACTGACTGACTGTCCGACTGAGACATCAACGCACAGCCTAAACCGCTGGTCCTAGAGACATGAAATTTGGAGAGTGTATGCTTCGTGAAGAGTAGGTGTCCACTAAGAAAGGGCTTTTCGAAATTCCACCCCTGAGAGGGTGAAATGGGGGGATTTCGTTTGTATGAAAAATCTTATTCCTTGAGTTAATAAACTTGAAACTTGGCACGAATACTTATGTAAATAAATTATGAAGTTGGGCATTTTTTGTTTTTATAAACTACCCCCTAAAAGGGGATTGGGGGGTTTCAAAGTTTGTATGGAAGAATTTTAGCGCGCGGTCCGATTTAATAGAAACTCAGTGTTTATACCTAAAATTGAAAGGAAAGGATAATGTGTATCAGGGTTTTTCGAAAATGTACCCCTGACGGCCTGAAAAGGGGTAGTCAATTTTACAGCGTGGCTTGATTAACTCGAAAATTGGTATAAATAATCTTTGAGTCAAGTTATGAACACATCCCAAATGATTTTTCAAAACTCCACCCCTGTGGGGGTGAAAAGCGGGGATACAGTTTATATGAAAAATCTTATTCGTTAGATTAATAATCTTGAAAATTAGCATGAATACTCGCCTAAGTAAGCAATAAAGTTTATCATTATTAGTTTTTCAAAACTACCCCTCAAAGGGGATATAGGGGTGTTAAAGTTTGTGTGGAAGAATTTGTACGCGCCGTCCGATTAACACGAAACTCAGTGTACTTAAGACAAAAATAAATAATAACACGTATGAGGGTTTTTCGAAAATCAGCCCCTAACGGGGTGAAAAGGGGTAGTTAATTTTACAGGGGAGGATTATAATAAGTGGCTTGATTAATTATAAAATTGGTATAAATAAAATAATCTTTGAGTCAAGTAATGAATTTTTATGAATTTTTTAAAATTCCACCCCTGTGGGGGGAAAAGCGGGGATATAGTTTATATGAAAAATCTTATTAATTTAGTTAATAAACATGAAACTTGGCAACAATACTTGCCTAAGTAAGTAATAAAGGTTATCATTATAAGTTTTTCAAACTACCCCTCAAAGGGGGATATAGGGGTGTTGAAGTTTGTGTGGAAGAAATTGAATGCGCGATCCGATTAACTCGAAACTCAGTATTGATACTTTCGACAGAAAATAATTAATAATAAGTATGTAAAGTTGTCGCAAATTGACCCCTGATGGGGCAAAAAGGGGTAATTCGGTTTTTAGGGGAGGATTTGAACTTGAAACTGTATGTTACATTTTCACGCCTAAACCACTGAACTTCTGATTTGGCAAAGAGATAGATGGCATCCTGGGGAAGCACATACTTTGCACAGCACGTTCCCGTGGGATAACTTCCGACATCCACGCGGGCGGAGCCGCGGGCAGAAGCTAGTAAAATATAAACTAACATATAGGTAATAAATAATTCTCGATGTTATGTAAAGTCGTATAAAGCGTGTGATGCATGGGCGAACAATAAGTGGCTTAACAATCTTTTTTTTTTGTTAGCCTACATTTTGTCCCACTACTGGGCAAAAACCTCCCCTCGTTTCTTCCAAACCTCCCTGCCTTGTGCGATCTCTGACCATGATGGCCCTGCAAATGCTACCACATTATCGCCCCACCTTCAGCGTGGTCTACCTCAACGGCGGTGTCCTCCCTCAGGCGTCCAGGGAGTGACGATCTTTGCCCATCCCTCTGGGTGCATTCGTGAAACTTGAAACACAAAAACAATCATTATAAACACAATATTTTGCTGTGAATGTAATAACTATAGGTATCTGCTCCTGCTTTCATTAGTAACAACTACACCACTGAATGTTCTCTGATGTGGCAATGAATGATAAAACATTATTAAACAAGATAATGTAATGTACATAACTTATCATTAAGTATAATCTTTCCAGACAACCCCGATAAAAATGCAATTTTGTTGTAAAAAATAATAATATTTTACAACGAAAGTGCCGCGTAATGGAATCAATTTGGTTTGAAGGCTTGAAAAAGCTTGTGCTAGACATACGCGGTACATTATTGTTATCTTGTTATGTAACACTAAAACTACTATTTTTATTTACTGAAGGTAAAATAAATGAAACCAATTTCCCAAGACGAAGCTATCTAGACACATATAAAGAGAATCTCCAGCAACAAACTTCAGCATTACTCTAAAGTTTTAGTCTCCATCGCACCTTCGGAACTCCCTCGATCGAGCTCCTCACGGCTAGTCAGCACTTTAGGATCAACTTAGTTAGACCTTTGTGCTTTAATAGAGCCAATTTTCTGAGATAGTTCGTAGTGGCTGCCAAACTGGCTTTTATTGTGGCTCTTTTGTTTTGTTTTCTCTTTTTCTCTTAAGCTTTGGGTTTCTAGGTAAACGGATCGTCGTAATAATAAACGACAGTTATGAAAATCTGGCACTTTCACCAGTATTAAAGTTTTGAAAAAACGTTATGTATTCGGGCACTGCCCAATGGGCAGCCGTTATTATATGAGCGTTTACCAGACACCTGTCCCATCGCCAGCGATTAACGAGAAGATAGAAATATGTATTCCTATTATTTTTGTAATTGCACTTTTTTTATATATATATATAAAACGTTGCCCCACACTAGGAATTTCTCCTGTGTCGTGGGTGCGTTTACAGACATATAAACTCACATACTTACACAAACAGCCAGACCCGGAACATCTAATTGTAGGTCATACAAATATTTGTTCCGTGCGGGAATCGAACCCGCGACACGCAGCGCAGCAGTCAATCGCTTAACCACTGCGCCAACCGTGCCGTCAAATTACTTATTAATGCAATCACAAAAAAACAAAACTTACAACACAAAACTTATTAATGCAATTACAAAAAAATACTATTTGCATCACCCAAAAGTTGACTGGTAGAAAATGCCTATGGCATCAATTCCGCCCCTCCCTATATATTTCTGTGCTTAAAGTATTTTATAAATAAATAAATGAGCTAGCTACTAAAAATTTGTTAGCGAGTAACGAACAGCGAGTGCGCGACGGCGACGAGCTATTACCCGTTGATATGCGAATGTGCTAAGCGTGCGACTCTAAGCGAGTGTTCTGTCCGCCAGCGAGCGTCGCTGAGCGAGGCAGAGGCAGACGCTTAGGCAAAACTATTTGAAAATAAATCAAAGGGTGGCAAAACTATCAGCCTGTCTGACTGCCCAGGGTGCGACGATCATTTCAATATTTTAAAGCACCTGCAACGCAAGCAAGGAAATTATAGGGGCAATATTTAATTGATCGTCTTTAAACTTATTGATCTTCTTATGATTGACACTTTTTTAAATGAATAAACCTCTAAAAACTTTTTGAGCTACTAATAATGCACACTTCGCAATCATTATATTAGAGTGCTCAACAATATTTTTAGGAGCGCAAAATAGAAATTACAAAAAGTTCAATTGACATGCCAAATTAAAAGCTGAAATGAAAATTCAAATTACCATTCTTGATTGCTTTCACATCTTAATTACCCTTCATTCCCGAAGTCCCAAACTAGAAGCTAATCACCTAAAATTACCACCAGCGTCACACCGCATGTAGTGTTGTACCGACTGACATGGCAATCGCGTAATTAAGTTCAAACATTGAAGCCTCGTTTGCATCTGCTCCCGACAGAGTTAATCGTGTTAGCTGAATTATGCCCGTGGTACTGTTGTATGCCGTAATTTATAAGCGGTAGCGAGTTGTGAGCGTCGTCGACAAGTTGAAATCTAAAGCCTAGGCAGATCACATACTACCTACAACGCGCCACGCCAGATAACCTGCCCCTGCGTGTGTTTATTTACACACAAATTCAATAAAAAAGCGTTTCCGCGCAGGGTATTTGGCTCCGCTTCCCGCGCCCCGTCGCGAGCGAGTTGGTGTATGATTTGCCTAAGGTTTCCTAGAAGTGCGGTGGCCGCTACATACAGTGACGGCTGTCGTGAAAATGATGGCAACGGAGTTTGACTTTACAGCGTCAAAAATGCTTTCCAGAAAAACACACCAACTTTTTTCATAAATAACATTTCTATGAACAACTATGCGTGTTGTTGGTAACTGCCTCGTTGGTCAAGTGATCGCAAGCTCGGCTGCTGCTGAGCATGAGGTCCTGCGTTCTCAGGTCGGGTAAAGTGTTATTGGGGTTTTCCATCTGGAATTTCTCAGTAGGAGCCCAGGGTCTAGGTTTGTGTCCTCTTCTTGGCTCTCACCTCATCACATGGGACTTAAACATTACTGGCGAAATCTAGGTGTACCTACAGTACTAAAAGCCTCTGCCTAACCCTCTGGGGAATGCAGGCGTGATGTTTTGTTATGCATGCGGTGTCGTTGTTGGCATCCTTTGGGTCGTAAGAGTAAACTTTTTTTTATAAATAAGGCTTTGACTTAGTTTGACCATAGTAGTGTTAGTTGAGATTTGATATTTAGTTTGGTCTTATGAAAATTTATATTCTAATAAATAAAGAAAGAAAAATATTTTATTTAGGATACACACAGAAAATTTAAATCTAAAAAAATTACATTAAAAACAACCAAAAATAATGATAAAATCGATACGTGGGAGGCCAAAAAGGATTGAGCATAATGCTGCGATATTTAAAAATAAATACTAATAATCTATTTATACAAAAAAAGTAATACAAAGTTCAATGACATGGCTGTAGGAGGAAAGTATGATTGTGAATAATTAATAGGCCGTAAGGTTGATACAAGAACAATAGCATTATTACGCTAGTAAAATGTATTTCAATACGAGGAAAACCTATGTTATAGGTTTTTTTCCGCATACGTAAATAATAACCTAGATAAATGATCATATTTTTTTCCATAATTAAATGTAGGTCAATAATAGTACATTTATTATTATACTAATGTGTAGTTCATTATAACGTCATACATAAGTTCTGTGAGAGGGATTTATGAGTGTTGTTAACTTTTTACTTGATGATTTTATATTTTATCTTTTAAGTGTTTGTGTATATACAAACTGTATCTTTAATTTCTGTAATTGGTTTTAAACCGTTTTAACTAAAGAAATAAATAAATTAGTACATACCTATAGTAGCATCACAGTTACGTACTTATTATTATGAATAATTATTTAAACTAAACTTACCTAAATTTAATGAGGTCAAAAAATAACTAACTAAACTACCTAATTGGCAGTATTAGTAATAGGTAAAGCGAAATGCCCGTATGAGATTTTATTGCCAATGCCTATTTAATTTAGGCAGTGCACAGACCAGTCCAAGTTGTCAGATTGTATACTGAAAATCATGTTTCGTTGTCTTGACAAGTCTGAATGCCAATACTCGTACTTAAAAAATTTTTCGAATTCAAGTCAACTTCAACTTGTCAGAAAAGTTGGCAAATTAGAGACTTTTTGACAGATAGAGACTGACATTACATTGTGGACAGGAATAACCCCCCTGTACCCTGACTACGATAAATAACACTGTTTAGCTCTGTTGTGCTCAATGTTTAAGTCTAGAATATAACTGAGTAATCCAAGCTGTGTCTGACCCACTTATATACTCGCTCCGCTGTCGCTTATGACTTGTTGTAAAGGTTACGCACGACCCTTCGAGGCGTGTTTATTGTTATAGGTACAAGTGACGAAGGTCTATGACCATCGATATTTTAGCCTGAAATATTGTCGTAATCGATGGTCAGTTAATTTTGGTTTGGAGCACTGCTGGACATAGGCTTCTTCCAGGCTGCGCCACAACATCCTGTCCTCTGCCTTCCGCATCCACGCCATCCCAGCTCTTTCTTACGGTCGTCAGTCCATCTAGCTGGAGGGCGTCTCACACTACGCTTGCCGATTCTCACTCTAGGACTCGTCTGCTCCACCGGCCATCGGTCCTTCGACAAACATGGCCAGCCCACTGCCACTTCAGTTTGCTTACTCTGCAAGCTATGTCAGTTACTCCTGTTCTTCTCCGGATAACTTAATTCCTGATTTTATCCTTTAAAGAAACTCCGAGCATTGGTCGCTCCGTAGCGCCTTGAATTTCTTCTTTTTCCATACTTTTCTAAAAGTCGTCATTTCAGTAGTCACCTTCTTTCTTGCCATATCATCTTTTACACGCTCCATCTATTGTTATAGATGGAGCGTTGTTAATCAAATATCATAATAATATCAAAAAACCGTTCCGCTTATAAAATCGCCCCGCTACCGCCTATAACTTGCTATGAAGGTCATAACGCACGAAGCGTCGCAAAATGTTTACAGTTTACAGTTATGCAAGTGTTAGGGCTTCGGCCGTCGACTTGTCGGACTGAAATATTGTTACACTGTATAAAATTATATGATTTATAGACTGAATTGTATGAATTAATTGTGATAGAGGAGTCTGTTGATGTGGTCTTTAAATCATTGGCCTGTATGGACCAAGAACATGAAATTGTGATGGTAATAAATTATTGTGAATTAATTATATTCTGTACCTATGAATCACAAACTGGTTGAAAAGTCGCCAAGGGTGATAATAATACATTCTGTCAATTCTGAGGAATACGGTCAATAGACTGAATTTTTGTAACTTATTTTTTTTAAAGTAATTTCGGATAAGGTTTGCAGGGCCAACATGGCCTTTTTGACATGAAGTCTGGGAGATCACCCAAGTCAGGTAGGTTTGGAAAGGAGGCCTTTGCCCAGGCAAAGGCCTCCTTTCCATACCTCCTCACCTTTTTTGCAAAAAAAAGTTATTTCAAAATAAGGAGGAGGAGCAGTTGTGTAAGGATCGTTGCAGGTGGTGTTCTGTAGTATCTGCCTCCCCATGGGAAGAATGATATATTTATACAAGACTCAATAAAATTGTAAATACCTAACTAGTTTTATTATAATTTATAGTCTATAATAATAATGAAAAATAAAGAATAATGTAAATCGTGCAATATATAAATACCTATACCTAAAACCAAATATATAAATATTTATATAAAATATAAATACCATAATAGCAAATGATACTGTTTTAATTTCATATTTATTTTTGTGTTAACAAAAAGCGCCTTCATCCTCTCTCCTATTAAAAACTAACTTTGCTGTACCCGACAGGGTCCATGATTGATTCGATGTTTTGACATACCAACTATGTTCACATTACGGAATGCAATAAAGTATTGAGTATTGAGAATGCGTGGCTTTATGTAATGTGTTTTTTCAAAATAAAACACGGAGATAATGTTGTATTTATTTTTTGTTTTCACATGCCTACCCTACATGATGTGAGTCGATACGAAGAAAATTCCACAAAACGTAATTTTAACTTCAAAGTGAACACATTCCAATTCTCAAAGTTCCTAAACATTGAGCTACAAACACACAGCAAAAAATTAAAAGTTCAATCAAAACAAAACATTGTTCTTTGCCATGAACCCCTTTTGTTTCGTCAACCCTTGTTTTCTTTCTAACTGCAGAAATAAAATCCTCACTTAAAAACTGAGCTAACTTCGTCTTGCTTGCAGACAACGTTGAAAACTTCGTTAAAATCCTGTACAAGCTAAAGATCTATCCTTTCTTCGAATTACAGGAGATAAGTTTTTATTCTTATTTAGAAGGTATCTAAAGCTTGATATACATTCACATTTCCAAACATCCTACAGAAGATCGCGGGCAAAACCTGGATGAGACATTTCCCAGGAAGGCATGGCACAAAATGAATATAGGGGCACAAAATATTATTTATGAATAGTCCAGTTGAAAACCAGTGTCTGGCACTTATAGTTGTCCTGGCATTTATGCTGACCTGGGCCTGGGCCAGTGAGGCACACAATACAATTTTATGTTTTTTTTTTTCGTGGCTTAACCTGGGTTAAGTAAATATATTTTATTTCTATGAAATTAGAAAACGAATTGCTAATTGACTTATAAAATAATAATAATTATGTACCACACACACATACATACTATTTTATGATTTTTTTTTCTTGTACTATTATACTATTACAAGGCTGCCAATAATGATGATGAAACATCCTAATCTTTTGTTAGATATAGATAAAAAAAGATTCATCAAAGGGATTATTAATTAAAACATTGTGAAAACTGAAAGCAAAGCTAATAGCTGTTTGCGTTTTGGTTGAATTAAAACAAGCATCCACAAAAAACGCAAACGTTTTGTTCAAATACCTATGACTTGAACATTCTGTTGATGTTTTCATTTTTAAATACCAGCTTAAAACATTGTTGTGTTACCTAATTAATTGGGAACGTGCGCCCATATTTTGTATCACGGAATGATTCATTAATTCCCTTCGTATCCGGAACTTCTTCCTTTAATATTTTTATAATTACGGCATTCAACCGCGGGGTAATTGCGTACCATACTATCAGTGGCAATGGCTATCATTTTGACAGTTCAACAACATTCATTGCACAACATAATATATAAAACAATAGATTAGCAATATCCTATCCTTCAAAATGATTCATATTGAGATTGATAGTGTGTTTCGCAAGTAGGGTCCGACTAATCGTGTTTTCTAATCTTCAACGATTTGTTAAAGATTAAAATTAATGAGACAATCCATAAAAAATCACCTCCGACTATTCAGAAAATCATTTTCCGTAACAATACCTACTAAGGTTACAAAATCATCATCTGTCTAGCCTTTTCCCAACTATGTTGGAGTCGGCTTCCAGTCTAACCGGATGCAGCTGAATACCAGTATTTTACATGGAGCGACTGCCTATCTTACCTCCACAACCCAACTGGGTAATACGATACCCCTTGGTAAGACGGGTTGACAGACTTTCGGGCTTCTGACGATCCGTAACGACTTTCAAAGATCCACGAATGACAGCCGAGACCAACGGCAAACCGAGGCATGGAGGGATCTGGGTATGTAGAGACGGCCACCCATCCACGGACCAACCGCGGCAAGCGTAGCTTAACCTTATCGATCGACCCGTGTGACTGTTACTACTTAGCCACAAGCCCCACTAAAATTACAAAATAACGTTGAATCATTGACAAAAAATACCGCGAGATGTTAGTGGTCCACGACTCATTTATCTGCGAGCCTCACTGACCACGGCGATTCGTCTCCCTGCCCTAATCATTTGGGACAAGATTGATGGCAGAATAGGAAGTTAAATTTTATTACATCACGCGATGGTAACAAGGGTTTGGTGAATGTATGTGGTACATTTTGTAAGATATATCGAGAAGAAAATTAACTTGGTGGACGGATTTTATAAGCCTCGTTGGTCTAGTGGTCGCAATCGCTACTGCTGAGCATGAGGTTCTGGGTTCGATTCCCCGGTTGGGTATTGGTTTTTTCATGAAAAAAATCTGAGTTATAAATCCTGAGTTCGGATTTGTGCCAGTTGGTGGCAATAGACTCCCTGTTATCCAATCTGCCTAGCCTTTTCCCAACTATGTTGGGGTCGGCTTCCAGTCTAACCGGATGCAGCTGAATACTAGTATTTTACATGGAGCGACTGCCTATCTGACCTCCACGACCCAGTTTACTGAGTGACACGATTCCCCTTGGTTAGACTGGTTGTCAGACTTGCGGGCTTCTGACGAACCGTAACGACTGTCAAAGATTCACGAATGACAGCCGGGACCAACGGCTTAACATGCCTTCCGAGATCCGGAGGGGTTTCGTATGTAAAGATGGTCACCCATCCACGGACCGACCGTGGCAGCGTAGCTTAACCTGATCGATCGACCCGTGTGGCTGTAATTATTTGGCCACGAGCCCCTCACTTAGCCACGAGCCCCTCACTTAGCCACGAGCCCCTCACTTAGCCACGAGCCCCTCACTTAGCCACGAGCCCCTCACTTAGCCACGATCCCCTCACTTAGCCACGAGCCCCTCACTTAGCCACGAGCCCCTCACTTAGCCACGAGCCTCTCACTTAGCCACGAGCCCCTCACTTAGCCACGATCCCCTCACTTAGCCACGAGCCCCTTACTTAGCCACGAGCCCCTCATTTAGCCACGAGCCCCTCACTTAGCCACGATCCCCTCACTTAGCCACGATCCCCTCACTTAGCCACGAGCCCCTCACTTAGCCACGAGCCCCTGCCTATTATATGGGCCTTAAATGAAACTGGAAATAGGACTGTACGCTGTGCTATAGGTACACCTCTGCCTACCCCTTCGGGAATTACAGGGGTGATGTTAAGATATATGTGTTAAACAGCCCTGTTCACCCACTGCTGTGGGTATGTCTTCCTTTTTGGTGTCACGCTTCCCTGGTATGTACGAGTCTCATTCAGATCTTGCGAACGGTGGTCATCCACCTTTCTGGCTTTTTTTCTAGCTTTGGCCAAATCTTTACCTATAATTTTCCATTGCAAGACTTTCCCAGAAATATTCAATTAATTGAGTCTACTCTTGGTATCGTATGCAATTTATTAGTAAGTCCATCCATGCATTATTTTAAAAACCACCAATTACTTTTGGTCTCTTTCTCAATATTTATTTTTGTTTTCCGTATTCGTTAAAACCCTGTCCAAAAATAAATAAAAAATGTGTAAAAATAAATGTGCTTGGGCTAAATAAATGTATTTTCTTTCTTTCTTTCAATTTATTCAAACAAATTATCTGACTTCTTCTCCTTTATTGTTGTCTAAGAAAATAATTGTTTTGTCTAACCAACTAGATATAAATTACAATTGTCATTACAATTAATTGTGAGTTTAATACTACCACAATTTTTAAACCTCCCACTTAATTTACTTAGCAATATTTTGACTGCGGACAAAACAAAAATCAGAATTTAATTTATGTATTTACGTGAATAATTATGTAAAATTCAGACTGTGATGGATAGTGTTGATGTGCAATGTACGTATTTTGCCAAGTTTTTTGTACGCAAATCATTCGGGAGAACATTTGTCATAGCTATTTGAGTTCCTGAAGATGTATTTATAGCATGTTTTAGTAATTATTTGCGTGTGTAACTCAAATGAGATGTATGTTGAATAATAATGGATATTTCAATGTTTGCCTGAGGATTGATGGATTCAGTTGCTCATTGTGGTTGATATTTAAATTTTGGTTTATTAAAATAAAATAATATTGAAAAATAACTTTGTTAAGTGATTCATATGGAAATTGATGTCACATTAATGTACATAATGTTTCTTAATGTTTCCGTTTTTCGTGTTAAAAAGCTAGCAGGTTCATTTTACATTGACGTCACAAAAAGTAGAGTTTAAAATTATAATACAGGATAAGATAAGTACGTTCTTATAACGTGTGAATAATATAATAGAGTGCCTATAAATACCGAAAAAGAAGAAATCCTTGATGTAGTGTTATGTGAACATAAAATATATAGTGAGCATTATCATCATCTCATCATCTGTCTAGCCTTTTTCCGACTATGTTGGGGTCGGCTTCCAGTCTAACTGGATGCAGCTGAATACCAATATTTTACATGGAGCGACTGCCTATGTGACCTCCACAACCCAGTTACTGGGTTATACGATACCGCTTGGTAAGACTGGTTGTCAGACTGTCGGGCTACTGACGACCCGTAACGAGCATTATTCAGAATTTTACTAAACCCAAAAAAAAAACAAAAACAACCGTTGCGTTGGTAAGTACTACCTGCCCACAATTCATCCACAAAAAGGCCAGAAAAAAAACTAAAAGCTCCCATTTACAAGCTCTCAGCGCTGGAACATTTGCGTCATTTCACGTAATGTAAATCATTACAGGACGCCATTTGTCACCGTTATCTGTGGCGGTGACGTCCTGATGCGCTGCTACCGCTATTTCGTACGTGTAAAATATTTACGTACCTACCTTTATTTACTTATTTAACACTTAATTAACATGGACTTAAAGCTATAGGCATTTTTACCGATCAACCTTTGGGTGATGCAGGGACAAATACAGGGGTAGGGGGGGTAGGTACAATTACGAAAAAAGGCAAAATAAATATTTATTTATAATAGGCTAGATGCCTAAAAAAATCTAATTAGTCCGTCAGTTAAATTATCAAAAAATATTGGACTCATATTTTTTTTTTGTCAATTATATAAAAAATGATGAAGATATCGCCCGTTAAAGTTCCGCGTGACGTCACGCCTTGCTACACTTTTTAGCATGGCGTGACGTCACGACCTCCTACACCCAAATTTAGACGCGCTTTATCTTTGTAATTTTTTGTTTGATTGACAAAAGAAAAAATACGTGTCCATTATTTTTCGAAAATCTAACTGACGGACTAAATATAATTATTATTTTTTTACCCAGACATCTACCCTATTATATACCAGAAAATACATTTAAAAAAATACGATTACGATACAAAACACACAATGGGCGGCCTTATCGGTTTCTGGGATCTTTTCCAGTCAACCTCGAAAAATATATAAATATTTATTTGTATTTTTCGGTTGCAATACTTGCAATGATGCTTTAGATAACATATTTCCTATACTATTCGGAAGGTAAGGCAGAGCAGAGCCCTATTGCTCCAGTTATATCATAAGTCCCGAGTGTAAGGGAGGAATGATTCAAAGGACTAAACAATTTTTTCCCGATTCAATCTCAAACCATAGAAGCCCACACTCGGAAGTCGCGGTAACCGACCACTAGATATATGTGGCAGTGAATGTAATGCAGCTCTCATTTGGAGTTTTTTTTTGGGTATGTTTAGTAGGATACTAGACAGTCTTTTTCTTTGTCGTTTCGGTGATTCCATTTACCTGTTTTAAATAAGGTAATAAGGTTAGGCCAAAGAAACCAGGGCCGTCCAAAACCGCGTTGGGTTTACAATATCGTCAAAATCAATCAAAATCAACAGTCATTTATTCAAATTAGGCTAAGAATCAGCACTTTTTGAACGTCAAAATTACAAAAGACAGTCCCCCAAAAACGCCCGCATTTCTCCTAGTGCTATCGCTGGGAAGAAGAAGTGGCGCAACAAACTCCCCAGCAAAGTCTCCCCGTCAAAGTCGCAGGAAATACCTGGATGAGAGAAGCACAGAACAAAGAAAGTATGGCTGAAGAAAGGGGAGGCCTATATCCAGCAGTAGGTGATTCCGGGCTGAAATGATGATGAAATAAGCTTCGCCCAGTATTCCTCTTCGACAGCATTATCGTTGGTCCCGAAAAGGTCTTTCATAGTGCAGGTGTTTTTGCTTACGGAGCACGACAAGAGGTGAGACCTCGTTTGCGAGTCGCGCTGTGGCTTATCGGAGTACCCCTACCTAACTAAGTTGTACCTGCAGCAGTTGTAATCGACTAACAAGGCAGTTAGGCCCACCTGCCTTGTTAATCGATTAATAGAATTTCAGGCTCGACAGTGGCCAGTTCCATTACTTTACCGACAGTAAAAGGTTAGAAATACGACTCGTAAAAACGAAACAAAGCTTAGCACATAAGAAGACAGACCGACAAGATACTGTTAGTAACTTTCGGAGGTATACATAATAAAAGATTACAGCATCTTTTATGCGAACACTCCTCCCGCAGTTAAATCATACCAATAGATACCCAATGGCAAAAAGTATTTTCGTAATTGCAAAAAAAAAAGGAGAAGCTTATTAGTTATCTTTACCAAATGCAAGAAAGCAATAAATAAAATATACAAGTAATAATCGGCCATCGATATACCATTAATATTTTTATGAATGTTATAAAACGTTATATAATTCATCATGATAACAACAAAATTCATCACGATAACGTTTTTAAATA
Source organism: Apamea crenata (assembly GCA_949629185.1). NCBI lineage: Eukaryota > Metazoa > Arthropoda > Insecta > Lepidoptera > Noctuidae > Apamea > Apamea crenata. The sequence goes on from OX451375.1 coordinate 7,475,269, forward strand.
CCTATTTCATAAGAAATGAATATTCATAATCAGTCTTTAATGTTCCTACTGCTGGTATCCCAGCAGAGAGGGAGGTGGAGGGGACACAGGTATTCCCTCCTCTCGGTGTAAGGGAGTGGGCCGTAATCCACCACGCAGGCCCTGTACGGGTTGGCAGAAATCACATGTGTTAAAATTTTTGGTTCTAGTACATGCCGGTTTCATCAAAATGTTTTTCTTCACCGTTTTGAGAGCGGCGGTGATGAAATAAGGGTTCGAACCTACGACCTACAACTCGTAAGACGCGGCCGTTAACACTGGGTCACCACTGCTCAAAAGAAATTAATATGGTAATAGTAATTAACAAAAAAAAAAATAATGCAATTAGTTCAGAAATGCAAAACTACCATACAAAATTGTAGCCGTGAGAAACCTCACAGGTGTAAAAATAAAGATTAATTATTTCGTTCAAAAAACATCGAAAGCTTTGTAGAGCTCTGGATTTCGACCACATGTAAAGCAACAGGTTTCCACTTACTATGAAAAATTCAAGCGTTTAATTTTACCCTTTTTAAAGAAAATAGTACTCGCAACGGGCGTGCGTGTATGGCCAGCTGGCTTATTCTGCAAACGTGATAACAGATTAAGTAAGTTTTATGTGAGTTGTTATTCTATACAGGTATGAGGAACAGGGTGTAAAGTTCACTCATCCTTCATAGAATAGGGAGGATTCTCCGACCAGATGGGTGATGTGTCTGGCGGGCAACTGCCCGATGATTCATATCAGACCGTTGTATATATGCTAGTTGCGCGGTAAACTTTGCTTGCGAGATGCAGGATTTTGTGTGACCTGACGTCACACAAAATCCTGCATGTGTCGTTTGTAGATACCGTTACATTTCCACTTGACGCTAGGGATTGACACTATTGACCGCCCACTTCACCTAAGTTTTCACGGTGCGATTTTTACAGAATAAATCGGCTGATGTGTGAACGTAACCAAAGCAAACGCATTATTATGTAAGGATCATACAGTAGGGTTCTGTAGTTTTTGCCTGAAAAAGGCGTGAGTTTATACAACACTGAATTATCTTAATACTTTGAAAAAAAAAACATTCTGATGACAAAGAAACTTAACCCGACAGCCTTCAAACAACAAAGATAACCCAAACATTCTTCTCTGCCCATAATTCCTATAAAAACGAAACATAAAATAACCAAGCCTAATGAATTAAAAATAGCTTAAATAAACCTACTTTTTATGCAAATCCAATTTCTTTGCACTCCGAGCTATTTAAGGAAAATACGGGAACATTCCACGGTGGACTTATAAATTGAATCGATATGCAAATCAGGAAGGATCCATCTTGGATCGCTTGAGTATTATTATGTGGTAGAGGTACCTATTCAATAGATTTTGGGGTATTCTTTCATACAAGATAGAGACGACAATACAACTGCGGATATAACGAAAAATTCTAAGACATGTGACATCTACCAACCCGCACTGGGCCCGCGTGGTAGATTACAGCCCACTCCATTACAGTCCAACAAAAAATAGGCGCTTCGGAAATAAATAAATTTGGGAACTGTCTAAAATAGGTACGCTTACCTTCCTAAATTTTTGACAATATTTTGACATTGACGTGAGATTACGATTTTGAACATGAAATGGTTCAAAATCGTAATCTAAGTAAGATGATTTTATAAATGAAAACTACAAAATTTGGATCAAATAAAAATACGGGTGCCTTATTTTTACATCTAAATTTAATTTTACATTCTTATATAATTTCTTCAGAACATAAAACGTTGTCAATCAGCAGTGCGATTCTGTAACCATCTCACCGTGAAAACTTAGGTGAAGTGAGCGTGGAGTGAGCTGTCATTCCAAATAAAATTGCCAAACTTAAGTGGCAGTGGGCAGGGCACATTGCTCGCAGAACAGATGGCCGATGTGGCTGAAAGGTTCTAGAGTGGTGACCACGTACCGGAAGAAGTAGCGTTAGAAGGCATCCCAAGGTGGACCGATGAACCTTGTTAAAGACGCAGGAACCCGTTGGATGCGAGAAGCACAGAAACGATCGAAGTGGGGCTGCTTGGGGGAGGAATATGTCCAGCAGTGGACGGCTTTCCGCTGAAATGATGATGATAATGATGATACAAAATTAAAATATATAATAATGTGAAAAATAAAACCGTTTATTTCCACATTGTGTATTCCGTGCAAAACGACCATCGCTCAGCATACAAGCTCTGTCTGAAAAGGCAATGTCTGTTCCAAACAGCATATCCTTTATGTCTGTCTACCCTTCAAGTCAACCTGATGTTATTATCACTGCCGAAACTACCTGCATCGTCGTTGACAGTATAATATCCAAGACTTTAAAGTTACTCACCAAATGATTTTGAACCCTGTCAGCAAGTTTCAGGGTTGGAATTTGAAAGTGGTGTCAGGAACATTTCAGTTTAGTGTTTGTGCTTTAGTATTGTAATAAAAGCTGTCTCAGTATTGTTTTACGGTGTATATGACATGAACAGTAACGTCTTTAGTATCCTTTGTTTGTGTTACCAAATCGTTCATTTACGGTATTGTTATCTGACTTCCGTATCCTTAGCACGAACATAAGGATCTATTATACAGTTATCGTAACGTGATTTTCAATAACTGGCTTTCATGAAACTCGATGACATACCCCAAAAGATAACTATATGTGTAATTAACTCCCAAACATTTTATAAAAGCTAAACTAGCGAAGCTAGCTTTTATAAAACCATTTCCCTCCTTTTGGGCTCTGCTGCAGTCGGACGAAGCACACGTCATTGCTGCGTTAAAAAAAAAAATCTCAAAGTATTTATTTCATTGAAACCATTTACAGACACTTTTGAACTGTCAAAACGTAGGTCAGCTAGAAATATGAAGGTAGTTGTTCTAGTCGTTCCAAAGCGTGGTAGGTTCCTATGGAGAAGAACGAGCTAGAAACTCTACCGTGGAGTTATCGTCATTGGCTATTATAGTAGTAGGTGCGTGAATTATATTTTACCATTCATTATGGTTTCCGGCCTTATATTGGTCAAGGAAAATAGGTCTTCCATCTGTTCTCGTTTACAATCGAAATATGATCTTGACCTCCACAAACTAGATGATAAAATTAGAACAATCGCGCATCAGCTGGTAAATCTCCTGCGTAGAGCTCACTTGCAATACAAAGCATATACCTACCTCAATTCAAACGCGACTCTAGCGTAAACTTTTGATAATTTATATTACTCTTACGTAACATTTACTACTACATAAAAACTAGGAATTACAGTGTATCCTCTATCACTTGTCTAATTTTGTAAATAAACACGGTGTGAACATCACGAATTTTCGAATAAATCACGCACTTTAGGGTCGGTATGAACGTTAGTTCTTTGTGAGAAAGATATTATACTGTACGATTCATATCAAAAACTGCTTTATATTGCCATTTAAATACTTTAATTTTCTTTAAATCGAATTGTCACGAGTTTTCGCTTCAATCGCACACTTTAGGTTAGATATAAAAGGCTTGATCTTTGTAAGACACCCATACAGTGTGATTAAAATCAAAAACTGATTTAAATTTTCATTTAAATACTTTCACTTTCTTAAAAATCGAAATTTCAGTCCGCCATATTTGTTTACAAAATATGACAAGTAAAACGACACACTTTAGGCAAACTATAAACCAGTCTGTTAGAGCATTCCCTTGAGTGAAAACTTGCTTCTCCAGAGCGGAGTAAAGCGGCTAATACGAAAGTTTTGCAAGAAAACCCAGTGGTGCAGTGTAATCTAGAGTTATTGGGTAAACTGTAGTGTTGGGTTCCGTAGCTGAGCGAGGAAACCCTATATTCCTATCTTCTCTCTTAGAACAGCTATACTATACAGCTAAAACAAAAATAATTTTCAAAAGAACCGATAACACTTCTCTTAATCTAATTTACCTATTTTAGTAGTTCTTTTTATTACTGTGTAAAGTTAGGAGAATATTTTTTTAAACAAATTGACTACCATCTTAAATTGCCCGTATATTCGAATCACAACTGTCATTCTTTGACAGTTGTATAAAATGTTGCCGTCTCCCAACGACGCCCAGGGGATGCCCTTAGCATGTAGTCTCTTAGTTTTTAAGTTTTTTAAGCCCTGACTGGTGGCCTTATTTATTGAGTCATGCACATACAAGCCTGGTTAAGTAGACGACCACCTCATAGGTTGAACTGCGAGATGCCATTCCCAAAAAAAAAACAGCGTCAGGCATTAGTTGTCTGACAATATTATGCTGTACCTATTTGTCGTGAGGCACACAATACCATTTTAAGTTTTTTTCTGTTTGTGTGTGAATATTGTGTGCCTTACTTAACCTGGGTCAAATAAACTTTTTTTTTTCTTTTTCTTTATAATTTTCACTATACTTGGGTATGCAAAATTATAAAGCCGCACGGGATTTCAAAGAGATTTTCTTCTGAGAATAGTAGTGGCCCAGTGGTAACGGCCGCGATTTAAGAGTCTGGTCGTGGGTTCGAACTCAAGCAGGCACTTCGCTTTGTGTAAATTATTTTATGACTACCTACTGTTCTCAAAAAGTAGAAAGAAAACAGTGGTCTAGAAATAAAAAAATCGAAGACATGTGACATCTACCTACCCGCACTGGGCCCGCGTGGTAGATTACCTCTGTCTGTGATTTGCCTATGTCCCTACAGTGGGAACATAATAGGCTTATAGTTTTAATAGTGGCGCTGGCCATTGTAAATGTTTGAAAAAGTTATAGCCGTGTTCACCACCACCAGTACTGCTGTGTACCAGTAGCTACAGTGAATTATCTTAATAATGATTCTCACTGGCCACCCCTCGGGGACAGTGGGAATTATTTTTAAAAGTTGTGACAGGGGGTGGAAAGTGGTAATAATTCTTTTCAACGAACCCACTAATTTTGGCCGACACACACTTGACAGTTTTTAATAAGTTGAACACACTTCAGTTTTGATTACAACAATTCGGTTATAAATTGAAAGTGGTTCGCTTTGTTTGAAGAACAGTTAAGTTTGTATTTATGAGTTCTTATACAACTAGGGTAGGAGTTACTTACTTACTTACTTATTAAAACAAAATGTTTTAGAAGTCAACTGGTATTATAAGTTTTTGAATAGAATTTGGAGCTGCTACACTTAGATATTATGGTTATATTTTAAATAAATTAATGGTAAATTAAAAGATAAAAAAAATGTTGCCAGTTTGGCAATGTGAACACTCTCAATTCTCATCCAATTATCAAATCGCCGCCGCAGAAGTTTTACTTCAAAACAAAAGGACATAGGGGAATAATCATTTTACTTATCACCCACCTACTCGTACCATGTATAAATCTGTTTCCCAGAATCTATAGCTCGTTCATAAAGGGGTGGCAACTCGAAGTCTGTGATTAAAATGCAACATAGACGCTGCACTAAAATTAAGCTACACGCCTCAGCTCCGGTCTAGTTGACCTGAATGCTCCAAATATTTATAGAGAACACAGTGGATTGGTCTAGACTGCTATAAATTTAGTAGGTAGGTAATTCTTTAGCAGATCAATTTTATTCTTGTACTCAAAAACGTTTAATTTCGAGTCGCAATCTCATCTTAGCTACAATCAAGGTCAATAAAGTTTTGAAAATGCGGGGAATGTGGGATTTAGGGGGGGAGGGGTTAAGGTTTAGGGGGGGGGGGGTAACGTTTAGGGGGTGTTTCTTAGGGTTTTTTTTAACTAGCTGCTGGACGCGTCTTCGTCCACGTGAAAATTCTTGTTTCCCCGACGTACCATCGCATCGCCTGCCCGTGCTATTGTTCCGTTTTCGCTTAGCGTTATTTTTGGCTTTGTTTTTCTATTTTTCGGCTCCATAAGGTATTAGTGTGATGTTGTATATAGCCTTCCTCAAGAATTAGGCTATCGAATGCAAAAAGAAAGAAATCCGACTGGTAGCTATAGAGATTAACGCGTTCAAACAAAAAAATAAACAAACTCTCTAGCTTTATTATTAGATTATAGTTTAGAGGCATGAGGAACAGGGTGTAAAGTTCACTCATCCTCCATTGAAGATCCTCCAACCAGACGGGTGTTGTGTCTGGCGGGCAATTGCCCAACGATTGATATTGGGAAATTGTATCTATGCTAATTGCACGGTAAACTCTGCTTGCGAGATGCAGGATTTGCGTGACGTCAGTATGACGCGTTGTTCGCATGTGGCGTTGTAGATACCGCTACAATAGTATAGATACTCGTAACTCCAGCTTGCCTCGCGATGTCCTTTGGACTTTTTTTCTTATTGCTCGGCTCTTAACGTGATGATCCTGCGTGATTTTAAATAACCTTCCTTAATTTTGATTTATTTTGAATTCAAGATTTTCCGTACAGCATGGCTTTTTCTACTACGGAGGAAAAACGAGCACTGTTTGAAATTAATCTTGTACATACATAGATAATATCTGTCTTTTGTAATTTTGACGTTCAAAAAATGCTGATTCTTAGCCTAATTTGAATAAATGACTTTTGATTTTGAATAACACAAATTCTAAAAATATGAACTGTAACAAGTCAAAAGAGTCGGACCATTAACAAAACTAAACACAACAAAGTTCAATTCTGAATCTACTCAAAAATTGCACAAAAAAACATTACAAGTAAAATTCAAACTCTGTTTCAAAGCCAAAAACATGAAAGACTTGCTTCATTATGCATATTATTTTTATCAAAGACTTTTACAAATGGCCTTCACAGTTATCTGGTGAATTCTATATCACAACATGAGTTTTGTGAAATTCAAAGAAACACTATGAATACAGCACTGATAGGATAATGAAGATGAATGTATGTTGTTTGCTTTCTCGCTCACTGAAAGGGAATAAAAAATCCAGGGTTGTTTTTAAAATAATAAAGGGTTATTTTTCTATTTTTTTAGTTTGGATTGAATACGTCTAGAAAAAAAATACACAATATTATCATCATCTGCTTAGCCTTTTCCCAACTTTGTTGGGGTCGGCTTTCAGTCTAACCGGGGCAGAATTGATATTTCTACGTCTAGCAAAAAAGGCTTACCTTTCAAGGACCAGATCTTACAAAAACAACCCTTATCTCTTTGCCTTTTACACGAAAAATTGAGATAAAAACGTTAATTTACCCACCGACCATACTTACCAAATAAAACAAAAAGTGTATACCTGTAGGGGTAAAACCGTAATATTTGTTTTATGTAATTCGCGAAAGACTTCCACGTACGGACATGAACATGAACGCATTTTATTTTTAGCTCCACCAAATTTTTACAGCCCCTAAGTGCTGCATTTAATACAGAAGTTTGTTGCTTTGCTTCGCTCCTGCATTAAATTACACTGTGCTTCGAAATGTAGAATGTGTTCGAATGTGGTAGCTGGTTTTATGCTCGTTTTGTATTCAACTTTATTACTTTTGTTAGAACTTGAGACAATTTTATAGGTACGTAGGTTTGGTTGTCAATTTCATTGCTTGACATCCGTGGAGTTTCTTGCCTGTTCTTCTCAATAGGTACTGTGAAGCTCTCTATAAGCTTCACGGTACTGAGTGGAATAAATCAAACTACGGTTTATCACGTATGTTCAATAATTATTCCTATAAAGTACGTATTTTACATCCTAATCATTTTTCTTGTCAGCCGAATCTGACCCCTAAACTCTCCTATTATTAAACTATAATAATTTTTGTCTCGTATTTTATGCCAATAACGTATACCTAACTGACTCGCGGAGGTTGCATGTTTTGGCTATAGTCTCTACACTACCTACTACGCTTTGAAATGGGCAACTAGCTTCATCTATTTGACTGACCGACTGGTTGTTAATTCAAAGGTACAGATATTCTATTTCACGAAGTCCGTTCGGCTTTGATTGTAGTAGTGACGTATCCCGACAAGCGCGCTTGTGTGTGCCGATCGACACTGAGCGCTCTCGAGGTTATGCACACAAAAACAATGTGCATGTGCACGCTTGACAACATTCATAGCCAGACGGACTTCGTGACATAGAACATCTGTATCTGTAATTAGTTTAATTGAAGCATAGCTTTAAGTTTCCGTTTCGGATACGAGTACAACAACGACATATTAGAATGGTAACACGAGTGACTATGTGTAGATAGCAACCGCGCAAGTTTATGTTTGGATAATCGAAAATCAACTTAACTTTGACCAGGCATGGATATTGAATACACCCACATAATGACCTTTACTTGACTACCTTTACTTGAGCAATTTGTCCTAAGACATTTTCTAGACTAAAAAAAAAGAATCTCAGGTAAAGGATTGGAAATTTGAATCTCAAAGGACTTCTGAAGCTTTATCCACCTAAATTCACTAACTATCTTAGTTTACCTGGGTTACATATAATCAGTCTATAATGTTCTCACTGCTGGTACACAGACCTCGTCTCTTTGAGAGGGAGTGGGCGGTAATCTTCCACGCGGGTCTAGTGCGGGGTGGGATCTAGGACATGCCGGTTTCCTCACGATGTTTTCCTTCACCGTTTTGAGAGCCGTGGTGATGAAATAATTTACACAAAGTACAGCGCCTGCCTGGGTTCGAACACACGACCTACAACCCGTAATCTTATAAACTGGAGAATTATTTTATTCTCAGAGAAAGGATTGGAAATTCGAAACCGACTTATTCTTAATTAGTTTACTATCATAGTTTACTTGAGAGTAGGGATTACATATTTAAAAAAAAAATGCTTAAATGTCCGGACAATCTCATTTTTAATCTTTCATTTTTTCAGTATTAATATTACTCTTCTAATTTCTAAAACTCTGAAGTCGAAAACTTCGGACAAAGCCCGAACGGGAACCAAAAAGCCGTATTTAGCCGGAACGCTGGTAACCCTACATAAGAGTAGGTATGAAATCTGCAACCAAAAGCCACACTCCAGCCAGGAAATGTACCGGGTATCAAAACGGGTGATTGATCTGACGGCGCAGTGACGTGCCGAGAATACCCAGCAGGACGGAACGATGTTAGATGAGTTACAGCCGCCGAATGTGGATGAGGGATAGTGAACGTGGTATAAAGTGGGGTGTTATGTGTTGAAAAAATATAAGGTACTTTATTCTGTAAAAAGTTTGGCCAATTTATAATGGACCTAAAGTATATAGAAATTATTACTATGCTGATAATAAGGCTTATCTGTTTATAAGCTTTTATTTAGGTTTAGGATAATGTGTTAAATCAGAAAATCATAGCTGATGACAATGTTATTTAGTATTTATTTTTTATCCTTAATATCCTACTGCTGGGAAAATAACTCCCAACTCTCTTTCCACCTATCTCTGTCTGTGGCGATGTTATTGTATAATAAAAATCCATGGCGATTGAAAGTTACTTACGGGGGAAGCATAGGAAGCAATAATTGGGCTGGTTTTTGACCTAGGAACTTAAACGATAAAGTTACAGATGGGCAGGTAAACTAACATATTGGACTGGTGGAGGAAGTTGGAGCGGTGAGCAGTGATGGCCCAGTTCGAACCCAGGCAGGCGCTTATTTAATTCCATCACCACTGCTCTCAAAACGGTGGAGGAAAACGTCGTGAGGAAACCGGCATGTCCTAGAACCAAAAATTCTAAGACATGTGACATCTACCAACCCGCACTGGGCCGGCGTAGTGGATTACGGCCCACTCTCTCTCTCTCTCGGCCCACACAGGCCTCCTCTCAGTGAGAGGGTCACTGAGAGGAGGCCTGTGTTCCTGCAGTGGGAACATTATAGACTTATACAACCTATAAAATAAACTCGGCTACCATTCTTATCAGCTCACGATCTATATCACCCAGTCATAACGTTGCCACGGTTCGTCCGAGTCATAAACGATACCCAGTCCCCAGACTCCCAGTTTACGTCTCCCAAAATATGCCACTTGAGTAGCACCTTCTGTTTAACTTTATGATGGGTTCGCAATAAAGCCTTTTGCCATTAGCACTAAAAGCCTCGTAAATTATACGTTTTATCTATCTCCTTTACGACTCAGCGGGCACTCCGCTGAATATTTTTTGAAGCTCTTTAAATGTTTTGTATTTGATGTTTTGAGTCTGTTGTGAGGTGGTTTTTAATGTGGGAAGTGGAAGGTGTTGAAGTGATTTCAGTTTTAGATTCTATAGGTATATCTCAGTAGGAAGAATCTCCTTTAAATAAAACCGGATTGTAACTTGTTTCCCGAGATATGGATAGATGCGTGTCGAGAATTTTTAAGATTTTGTGAGAAGATGGATAAAAGATAATAATTAGATAAGTGTAAGCAAAAAATGTTATATTTTTTCACTTGATTGCTTTTCGCAAAGAAATGCGTTAATTTTGAAGATAAAAACTTTTTATTTCTAAATTTTAAAGGTACACAACGTGTCTTGACCTTCTATGCTTGACCTAGACAAATTTTCTAGGTAAAAAAGGTTACAGGAAGTTCCAAAAAATGTTGCCAGTTTATGAAACTAGAGATGTAAGATTATAACACGAATATTGTCTATGGTTACTAAATTGACTAAGTATAAAATTATAAACTAATTTTGTGTTCATATGGACTTGAACAATATTGCACTTTGTTTATTAGCAAGTATTATGTTTGTTAATTTTGTTATTTTCTCGTGTTTCCTTTTTTTTGTATTGTATTTTACCTAACTTACTTAAGTATTTATGTGTGTCCCTTTTTAGTTTGTAAATTGCTCTGTACAACTTCTTGGGATTATATTGTAATGTTGTGCATGTAAACTTAAATAAATAAATCTGCATATAATAAAATCGTACCAAAGTGCAAACTATATACATCGTTTTTTTTAAGTGATTTTTTTTAATGATTGTTAGCGCTGCTGTTTAGCTACTCTTTCAAACTTTGACCGTCTATTATGTTTTAATTATGTAATTCAACAACGCTTGAATCTAATTTCCAACTGTTATAATTTTAACTGATATCTTCCAGCTGAAAAACATCAATGTGCACTTCTCTAATGCGCTAGCATTGACTTCAAGCAATTGGTTTGAAAAATGCAGGCATCCAGGTAAAAGTAATATATCTCGGAGTCTGTTCCAAGTTCTAGATATCAAGGGAATCAGCCATTTGTTCTAACGTCTGAAACTTTGCGATGACAGTCACAAATAGTTCTGATGGCTTTCATCGTATTTCTTAGTTCAGTGTCCTTTGGAAATGATGCTATAAATCTTTTAAAACCTCCCACGGGTAAAGGCGAACAAGTATCTTTAAGTCATGTTTATGAGTATTTATGTATCTACTCTAAATGCAGATGCAAATGAAGCTCCATATAAATATAGAATATAGATAAAACATTTATTCAGAGCTCTTAATGAGACAGGCGGATTGGTTTGCTTAAACCGACCCCGTTACGAATGCAGTATCCACTGACTGGCATCGCGCCACCAGAAATTCGCAGGACTATAGGCAGCAGCATCGACAGGGCGAAGCTACAGGATAACCCACGCCACTCAATGCGCAATTTTAATTCAAAGGCTTAAAAGCCGCAATAATTTTCTTGGGTGCGTGAGTCCAGCCAAAGACCTCCACAAAAAGATGTGATATTTGGAAAGAACAACCCTGATCACTTTATTCAACCATCAGAGAGTCTCTCATCTGGGCATAAGTTATCGTGGCCGTCTTGGAAAACCTTAAATAAACTTCGTACCCAAAGGCCGCAGCATGGACGACCTCCACAAGTGGGGGTTCATGGAAGGCTCAGACCTCCGGTGTGTATGCGGTGTCTCTCCATAGACAATGGCTCACCTCCCATTTTGCACCGCACCATGTCACCTGCACACGTGAACGGATGTGTCAGCGAACGCTATCTTCAGCCGGTCTATTCTGTAAAAATCTCACCTTGAAAACTTGGGTAAAGTAAGCTTCAAGTGAGCTGGCATTCCACCTGATGCTAGGTATTGACAGCTCGGTTCAAGTTCACTTCGCCTAAGTTTTCACAGTTAGATTTTTACAGAATAGTTCGGCAGTTATATAATAGTTCCGGTTAGACTAGAAACCGACTCCAACATAGTTGGGAAAAGGCTAGGCATATGATGATGATTTCGGCAGATACAAGGACCCTGTGCGCCTTAAATTACTAACGAAGGATCCTGTTCCACCATCATTTCCTGCTCTCATTTTATTTGGTCCAACATCCTTTTGAAAAACCTATGAAAACGTACTGCAACTGAATCACATTCATGATAGAATCCGGTATGTACCTAATTTTTAAATTAATAGTCAGTCGTGAAAGAATCCATTCGCGTCGCACAAAGAGTAGAAAGAAAATCAGAAGATAATTCCAGAGATAATTTAACTTGAGCGCGCCAAGAGCTGAGTTCAAGCAATTTGTAAGAAAAATGCAGCCTTCCAGGTGAAGGTAATGTATCTTTGTGAGAAACTGTTCCACTCGCTACGTCTCTGAGGAAATTAACGATTCGTTTAAACTAACCTTACATAATATTATAGTAATAGGTCTGTGCTTAGACATGTGGTACATATTTGAAGTAACCATGAATCGCCCATGTCAAAAGACTCATCGTTTAGTACAGGGGGTCTACTCCGAAGTGCAAAGTGCGAATGTTCGGATCGGACCGACACATGGCCGAACCGAATATTATTGAAAAATGCGAAAAAAAGTACGGATCGGCTCAGTTGGGTCGGGACCCTAGTCAATAGTCGAAAGAGTGTAGGAGTGTAGGATCGGGACCGACCGAATCAAATAGTAACTTCGCAGCAGGAAATGGCCGAACATTCGGCCGATACTACTTCGGAGTAGATCCCCTTGTCTCTGCAATCTGCAAACTTATCGTCATCGTCATCATCCACAGCTCGACAACAACCATTGCTGGGCATTATAGACCTCTCTTTCTCATGCCAGTCCCCAAGTTCCTGTGGCAGCCTCGTCCAGGTATTGTCTGCGATTGTAACAATATCGTCTGCCCATCTCACCGCCGGACGACGGACGTCTCGTCTTCCAATCCTTGCACGCCACTCTGTGTCTCCCAAATTAGGCCTTAATGTCTCAGCCATTTACTATACTTTAAAATATATCTATTTTTCTCAATCCAGCTAACTAAATCAACCTACCTATCAATTTGCGTGATAACAACTAATATTAATAGCAATGATATTCATCAAAACAGATGTCCAAATCAAAATGAAAATATTTTCTTTCACATAAATTTTCGGTTTTAAGGTTACAGTTTTAAAAATAATTAAGGACAGCGTAGGCCTGTCAACAAGTTGGTACCAAATACTTAACAAAAATGGTTCAGCGGAATTTGGTAGATTCTTAAAAACGTCAGTGTTGAAGATTTTCTTGTAATTTAGAGCAAAAAAAAACTGAGCTAGCATTCGTATCCTCGAATTGTACGGTGATTCGGTATTTGACTATAATGTATGCATAAGTGAACAAAAAACCGACTAATCCACTATACCGACTGAAAAGAACAACTAACATAATTATGTATTCTTCTCAACAGGACAGGAGACGTAATTAACGTTTGGAGTGGGTGGGTTGGTTGGAATAACCACCGACGGCCACCATAGCCCACGTACAATGGACCATTTGAAGGACTAAGCGTAGAAAACAAACCCATAACATAGAACATCCAACTAATAGGTAATAGGTAATACGGGCTGGTCCGCAACTCCACGAAAATGCGCGTATTTTGCGTAACATCCTACTAATATATAAACGTGAAAGTTTGTATGAATGGATGGATGGATGTTTGTAAATTTTATTTTTAAAAACTTTTAGCGTTTTTTCAAAATTATCAATTGTTTATTTTCTTTCACATATGTATAGTTAATGTAAACTGGAGGAGCGCAACCACCTTAATACAAGCAATTTTTTTCTTAAAAGGTGACTCCAAACTTATCAATGTTATTTACATGAGTTGATGAAATAAACATTTGGAACTACTGAACGGATTTGGATGAAATTTGGCATACAGATGGTTATAAACCAGGATTAACTAAAGGATACTTTTACCTATTTTTATCCCGATATTCCCACGGGATCGAAACGTATGCGGGTGAAACTGTGGGGCGCAGCTAGTAAATAGTATGTATAACCGTCACCATTCGCACCCAATATAAAATTATTTTGAAGCGACCATCATTTTGTTACGTGCCACATAAATTAAATTAACATTTTAAGTTTATACTGTGAGTTCATTTTTAATTTGGTTTGTGAATTTTTCTTTTTCGTGTCAACTTGATTCTGCTTGCGGTCTGTATCCTGTTACGAAATTTCGTAAAATGAGAAACATTTTATCATTTTACCATAATTTGGTGCATATTTCATTATCATAGCACGTTATTTGGGTTATATTTTAATAATGTGGTTTAAACTGAGTCATTTTAAACTCGTAGGCAATAAATAACTTGCTACAGCACCCTCTACGAAACGAATACGTTTCGTAGACAGCGCGTAGCAAAGAATCGTAGCCAAGTGCCAGGGACTTCACACATTTTGTAACACATTCTTATGTAGTAACAAATATTATCTTGTTGATTTTTATGTGTTGAACTTGATACGACTACAATGCGGCTGATGAGAGAATGCGTACCTGACACCTGTCAGTATCATACTAACGAATACATGTTTTGCAAATTTGATCTTTATCGGCTACTAGTATTGTTGCACTGACAGGTGTCCGGAACGCGTTCTCTCAACGGCCGGACTATAAGTGAGTTTCCTAGTTAAAATGCAAAGTAAGCATTCTCTGTGTCAGTACAATTAAATAGTAAATGAAAATATCAGTTCAGTCAGTCAGTTTAACAGTTGTTTAGTTTTAAATAATAATCATCATCATTTCAGCCGAAAGACGTCACTGCTGGACATAAGCCTCCCCCACAGGGTAAGCACCGCCTCTTCGACCGGTTCTGTGCTTCTCACATCCAGCGGATTCCTGCAGCCTTCACCAGGTCATCTGTCCACCTTGTGGGAATACAAATACAAATACAAAAAAAAAAAAATACAAAAAGTTTATTGCAGTAACATGTACCACTTTTACAGTAAAACTTACATAGGGACCTCCTTTTAAGTAAAGATATACCTGTGCTAGGAGGCCCCGCTCTTCAATGACAAATTATAAAATGGTAAAAGTGGTGTACCTACCAAAACATAATAAAATGAAGTAGGGAATAAATAATAACAATAAAGTATTTAAAATATATTATGCACCTTAGTGAAAATATTTACCTGCACCTAATTATTGTACTTTCTACGTCATTGCCATCATTGTGAATTAAAATGACAGTTCGATAATAATAGCCTCCCGACCTTTTTCGGTCACGGTGGCCAATCTCAACGGAGATTAGCCAGGCACGCAGAAGATATTATAGTGCACAAATGTGTGCGTAAACACAAGTGCATTCTCTGTTCCTTTACTCACATAGTTTGTTTGAAAATTGCTTAACATCATAGCAGCTCCTTGACCATGCAATATTGTAATAATATTGCATGGTCAAGGAGCTGCTATGATCTATATAAAGAAAATGTTTAAAAAAACTCTAGGCAAAAAATAAAAAAAATAAAATGGAAAAAAAAGATGGAAAATTACTAATGGGTACCATCATTTATCAGGAACGAAGCGAGAATTTCCCATTTAAACCATTAGAATTTTCTTTTAATCCTCCTAACAAACCCGCAGTCTAATCAAATTAGCATAATAACTGGAAATATCCATCAGCGTTCCAACGTAAAGCAAAACATTAGGTGCATCCATCCATTTCGAACTAGTACCTACGATAGGGCTAGGGTTGCTACACGCAATATTTGAACCTATTCGAGCAATATAACAATATTGTAACAGTTACGAGTACTTTCAGGATTTTTTTTTTTTCGTGGAAATCATCAAATAACTTCTTCAGCTCTGAGCAGAGCTGAGGGCATGTCAGACTTTTACTAACCAAAACCCACCCGTGTTCCTTCAGTTACATGTGCCAGGGGCCACGGTAACTTTTTCGAACAACCCACGACCCTGCCAGGCATCGGCCCTTGTGGACCCCATCATTTTGTGCTGACATCTCTTTGAGGCGCGTTTAACGCAACGCGCCGCTGTCGACCCGGGCCTGGTCCTTACCGGACGGCGAGGTACACATTGCTCGCCGTCCGCAAGCCGGCGCCTACGGTGGTAGGGAATCGGCTTCCAATTCTCGACGCCCAGTAGCGTTATTATGTTATCTAGTAAGCAATATTTATTTTACGTATAACATAACTATAAGTCAAATGTAATGATACTACCTGCTGCGCCCTGACAAAGCCATTTAATAATAATAATAATAACTTTATTTCGGGTGGCATAGACCCATAGAACCTTAAACTAGTACACTTTACATTATTTACATCATCATTATCATCATCATTTTTTTTTCCATTTACTCATGTTTGACCTTAAAAGTTATGAGTAAAAAGTTCGCTAGTCAATTAGGCAATGTACATACACTGGTGTACATATTGCTTATTGGCTAACGAGCTTTTATGACTGGGAGATCTCATTAAGGTGCCCGACGGAAAGTGTCTGTCTGTGGTTAGGTTGGTGAGTGGAAAACTTTTCTATCAATAACTAGTCTAGGCTTCGCATACTAGTCTAGAAAGTTTGTCTAATTGCGAATGATGAGTTTTTTGCAAAATAATTAAGATTTTTATTATAACTGTACGATCCTACATATTTTTTGCTAGATATTTTTATTATTGACTTCATAAATTCAATGTTAGACAACCCTGGTTCCAAGGCTTCACGTTGTAAGAGATACGTTCAGCAGATTGCATCTTCCTGTATATTTGAATGCATAAAAATTCGCTCTTTCTACCCTACCCACTAGTTTTCGGTAGACAATTTTAGATGCATCCCAAATCGAATTTTCTCTTTGAAATATTTGTTGACTTTGAAGCAACGAATTGCTGGATGCATTGTTTTGAATTCGTTTTAGCTAACGTGTCGGGAATATGTTGGGTTGGATGAAGTTTGAAGGAAAAATAGCATAGCTATTCACAACCACTTCCGTACCGTATCGAACAACGAATCAATGCTATCGTATGAGTCCCCTAAACTCTGTTCACAAGTCCAAAAATTAACATGTTGATAGTTTATAGACGATCACCATTCTTTCGACAGCTGTTTGCTGTTGGGGGTAAGGAAAATAAGGTTATCGAAATGTGTCATTTCCGATACGATAGCTTGTCGTACGGTTGTGAATAGCTATGCACGTGCTTGTAAAAAGTAACTTCGAGGTCGAAAATAAGTAGGTAAGTAAATTTCACTGAGAAGAGGCCTCTGTCCCAGCAGTGGAAACGTTATAGGCTAATTATGCTTTGTTATGCTAACTCTAACAACATTCCTCATTCATTATTACACTAAATTTAATTAAACCTATACTTAGAAAATAACAAAGAAAAAACAAACAGAAGATTTACAATGCTAAACCCTCTTCCACTTTTTAATTCAAAGGCAAATTCCCGTTTGCAAAGCTTAATTTAAATATTATCTCCGTAGTATTATCATACTTTGTAAGGTAAGAGATTACTAGTTTGTGCAAAAGCTGTACAGGTCGGTGAACGACAATGCATAAGACAGGTAATTAGGGTGATGAAGAAACACGGCTTGGCCCGAGGCACAGAACTCCAAACTTTACAATGTGCCAAGCGGCGCGGCAAGATAACGTGCGGACAGCCGCCATCTTGGATGATTTTTGAAAAGAGATTTTTTCAGCTTTTTTCGGGGGTTCGTCACGAGACCACTTAGAGAAACACAAGTGATGACGTTGACGTTGTTCTGTTCAAAGTAATTTAATTGGTTTATGCTTATTTTGTTTTTCAATCTGAAGGCCAATTCTCGTAATTAAAAAAATGTAGTCGCAATCTCATCTCAGCGACAATCAATGTCAAAAATGTAGGTATGTTAATTAATTGTATTTTTGACAGATTGAGACTGAGCTTACAATGCGAACAAATAACTCTTAATTCTTAAAAATACGAGATTTTCCCCTCTGTTCTTTTAATAAAAAAAATTGTATTAACAAAAACTAGATGGCTACTTCAGCGCATCTATGTTTCTCATTTGATCATCTTTTTGAGATACAACATAAAATATTAATTTATTTTGAAATTCTTATTACTGAAATCGAATTTCTGAACTACAAAGCAAAAACTAATGTTTTTAAATGGGCAAACGGAGTCAGACGAATCAATTTAATCGAGAACGCATAAACGATATCATAAATGAATTCCTTTGCAATAAAATTGAATGTAGATAGATTACATTACTTCAATGACTGTCTGACTCGTTAGGTTAATACTTGCAAACACTAGGTTGCAGCATAATCTACCTATACTGTTCCCACTGCTGGGACAAAGGCCCCCTTGCTGTGAGAGATGCCTAGGTTGGTCAAATTGTTATTAGGTTTTCACATTAGGAATTTCTCAGTACTCGTAACGGCCGGTCAGATGCCTGGTTGAAGGCAATAAGTACGCGTATGATACTTTGCTATCTGACTGAAATATAATCGGCGTATTGTGACAGTAAGCTTCATCTACACATCATGTATAATTTAAATATGCTATTCTGCTTCTACTTCTTCGTGTTGCTGACACGACGGTATTTTAAATGCTGTTTTACCAAAATTTTGCCACTTCCACGGCGTTGTCGGTGGCAGCGCAGAGGTCACTTTGACTGCGTTTTTTGGGACACAGAGGGCAGGATTCTGTTACTTTCTACCAAGTGTATGTCTGTGTATTTATGGGCGTAACGCATACTTTCTGAGAGCCAGTTGCAGCTTTAACGAGATTTGTTGTGAAGAAAGTATTGACCTTTTCTGCACCAAAGCAAACACTGAGAAAGCTCTTAGCAAAGCCATTTTTTATACAGGAGGCACCTAATAATTGCACTTGAACTGTTTGTTGTCTAGATTGGTTTAAAACTTGAACAAACGAGAAAAAACAACTTTGAGAGAATGATTAATGTTACTTACGGCTGATTTCTCAATCGCCAGATAACTTTTATTCGAGGATTGAAATTGACGTTTGACTATTTATGTATGGAAGAACTATCAAAAATTCAAAATTATTCCTCCGATGGAATTATCTGGGGACGGGGGGAATCAGCCCTTACTTAGACGATGAAGGAGTAATATTTTTTTTGTATTTATCTGTGGAGGCTTGTAATCAGCAATTTAGTTATATATTACTGTTATTATAATGTTATTAATCTGTAAGAATTTCGAAAATAAAATAAATAAATTAAATTATATTAAAAACCTGTAATATCCCACTGGTCTCAAAACAGTGAAGGGAAACATCGTGAGGAGACCGCAATGTCCTAGAACCAAAAATTCGAAGACATGTGACGTCTACCAGCCGCACTGGGCCCGCGTGGTGGATTGCAACCCACTTCCTCTCATCGAGAGGAGGCCTGTGTCCCAACAGTGGGAACATTGTAGGCTGATTATGATGAATGTCCCACTGCAGGGTAAAGGCACTTCTCCTCTTTCCACTTGAATATTGAACATGCTTTGGTCGTCTAGGGGTTCCCGCACCCCAAACAAAGGGGGTCCCTTGGATTTCTACCTTGAGATTTTGAGGCCCCTTGATTCCAGAGAGAGTCGGACTAACGAAAATGAAAATGAAAATGAAAAAATGTTTATTCGGTAACAAAATTTGGCACTGGACTAATGTGGCTTAAATGACCAAAGTGAACCAGCTATTATTACACTACCTACAAAGGTACCTGCCACACAGTTTGCATGTTCCACCACTTCCTTGCAAGCTATTCATTACAGAGAAACGCTTTCAGAATTTCGATAGGCAGACGTTTAACACAGAGATATGATCTAACGGCTATAGATCGGCGATAGTATTGTGTATTACCCCCGACCCAGTTCACACCACTTGGTACTAGGGTTATTCACATCACGAGCTACGAAATATTATGGAATAGAGTGGGTAAGATTTTGTGCCATAAGACTATCTAGGCTGTTGTTTGGTGCGAACGATGGATGGACTGTGTGAAAGATGATATGGTTAGAAAGGGTGACCTTCCGAGATTATTTTGAGAGATAATTTTCAAGTTATGGAACAAATAACTGAATGTTATACTTGACAAAGGTCAAATTCGATTGCAACCAAAAACTTATTAGGACCTTTTTGTGACAAATAGTTACATAAAAATCATCTTTGATTACATGTCACTATAGAGTAGATAACGGAAGGCCTATTCTTGTACTTAAAAAACGGTCAAATTCAAGTCGCAATCTCATCTCAGCGTAAATCAATGTCAAACACTTGTGAAAAATGTAGGGAAATTAGAGGAAAAGCAAACGACGCAGTAATTTTGTTTTAAAAACCAAACTACTGAACCGATTTTGATGGAATTTCTATGGGACCAATCTGAAAGTATATCCTTTCAACTATAAAATAAAACGAATTTTGAAAATCACAAAGAAAAGAAAAAAATCTCATCGAGTCAAAGAATTTTGCTTTTAAAATAATCCTTCTGAGGTAACAAACATTAAAAAAAAATCAACAGAATTGAGAACCTCCACCATTTTTCAAGTCGCTTAAAAATAAGAACACAACACATACTCTTTCAGTTAAACGTACTCTCTCCATAATTTCTTAGCTCCACAAATCTCCGAAGCAGTCCAGAACACACGTCGTTACATTCGTGAACGTGTCGGACACCGCTCACACATGCCGCACTACATTCACCTGACCGGTGTCATGAGAGTGAGCTCTATGGATTGTACGAGTAGTGATGCCTATTGTCTGACGAAAGCGTAGGTTGAAGATAGCTCTTGCAATATAGTATGTGTTTTTAGCCTCTGAAATGTCAGCATAATGTTGTCATCACCTGCCTAGCCTTTACCCAACTATACATACTATGAAAGTACGTAAGTTAAAGACGGGCCCGTGGCTAAATAATAACAGCTACACCGGTCGATCGATCAGAAGGCCAATTCTCGTAATTTAAAACGTTCAAAATCTAGTCGCAGTCTCATCTCAGCGACAAACAAATGTCAAAAACTTGTCAAAATGTAGGGAAATTAGAGGTGTTTTTGACAGATTGAGACTGAGATCAGACTGTGAATGATCTTAAAATTACGAGAATTGTCCCTCTGTTTGCACAGATGCGACGCACGGCTTGATTGTTGTTTGTTTTGTTACACAAGTAGTTATTTCTCAACTCTGCAATTAGCATTTTGTTTTTGTTTTGATTGTTGTTGTTTTGTTGTCATCTGCCGTGTCGCGGGCGCATCACGGATTAATTTGTATTGTCAATGTCAATTAATGTGTGTTTTCTTTGGTCCCTGGCTCTGACATTTCATATGCTTGAGTATGAGGCTTTTGACTATGTTGTATTTTATGTCTTTTTTATTATCATAATTTTTTTTTTATTTGTAATGTGCGCTTTGTTCGTTCGTAATAAACTATTTTTCTTTCTAGACAGGCAGTCACTCCATGTATAATACTGGTATTCAGCTGCTTCTGGTTAGACTGGAAGCCGACCTCAATATAGTTGGGAAAAGGCTAGCCAGATGATGTTTTGCCAGCAGCGTGGGTACCTACTTTTATCGTTGCAGTAGGTATAATCTATAAGCACAATAGATATCCGAGAGATATGCCCTCACTGTATATTTGTTGAAGATCAAGTGTCGTCAATTTTCCCACTCTGGAAACTTCCACAAAAACAAAAGAAATAGATACGGCACACATGATCAAAAGGGGCGGCTTTTTTGGCACACAAGAAAATAAGCGTAACACTTTTGTGCTATCTTATTGCACACATTCTCAAAAGGAAAAGAAAGTATAAATACAGTCACTGCATGCACTTGAAAGTATAGATACAGTCACTGCATGCACACAAATACAATTCTAGCATCAACTATTTATACTAACCCATCTTGGTTAGTATAAATATTTGATCGATAAATATATATATTAAAAACCAATAAAACCAAATCATGTAAAATGTAATATATTTGTTTGCAAATGAAATTTAAATAGTTTCTTTAGTTTCTCTCTTACGTAAAAATAAAACTATTTAACTATCGATCATAAAACAACAATTGAAATAACCTATTGAACTCCTTTTCCTGCTGAACATATGAATAATTGATTGACCTGTGAAATGTAAATACTTGGACAATATCTGACGCTTTGATAATTTAGTTGTTATATTCTTAACCAAAAAATGTAGGTGAATGCCAATATAATTTTCCATCACAAATTTCGTCAATTAGATAATATGATTATCCATCGGGTCTTGTTCAAACTGGTGAAAATTAATAATAATTTCGTGTTTAGAAAAACTAACATTTATCGATATCCATATCTCAGCGCTACGCATCACTACTGCATAGTTTGTCATGGATAGACTAGGATGGGTGGACTAGGCAATAGTCTCATGACATACGTTTAGGATGATAGTATGTAGGCGACACGAACCACGCTTACAAACCATATCCCTCGATATCGGTGCTAAGCACGGTTGCAAAGACATTGTAAATTCCCTAAAAACTTGAATGACAACATTCTTATTCCTTTGGCCTTTGCGTATATTAATACATAATATTATTATTTTTAGTGTATCCTTTTAAAAACATTAACAGTTAATTATTCTCGTACTATCATAACGCCGAGGTGCGAGGTTACAAAATTGATATATAATATGTATAGGTATATAAAAGAGGTTGTACCTCTCTTTGTGTTGTACCGGATGTGAGGCAACTGGAAGTGGTAGGGTAGGAAGTGACGGACGTACGCACCCAATCGTTACGGCGTTGCCGTATCTAGGTTAAGATTGAACCTTTTTTGATTTATTCATGCCGTTTTTATTTAGGTACTACATAAAGGTGAAATGTATTATTATGTATTAGATACACCCCTGTCTAACCCTTCTGATAAAACAGGCGTGATGTTATGTTATTCAAGAATATCAGAAGTAACAATCATTGTGTAAATTTCAACAGATTATTACACTTTGACAATTTGAAACCTTGTCAAATCAGTTTACCTACTAATTCCCCATTTATTTAGACGATGAATAAAACGTTATCATAACATAATACAATTTATTATTCCGATGTCATTTCGAAGCTTTGGATCTCCAAGTCAATGCCTTCAAAGCATAAGGACTGAGGTACACTTGCAATTTGTAATAAGAATGAACTCTTTTTTGTGGTTTCTGGTACACATGTGTACCACAAACGGTACAAATGTGTACCAACTCCAGTCATTGAGAGGTAAATAAGCATTAATATTATTTAAAAAACCGGCCAAGTGCGAGTCAGACTCGCGCACCGAGGGTTCCGTACAAACCTGTAGGTATATAAGTAAAAGTTATGGTATTTTTATTGCTAAATGAAATCCATAACATAACAATGTGGAAAGCTGACGGTACCTTGTCAATACATATATGAAAACATTATGTATGTTCGGAAAAATCTTCATCTCTTTAAGAAGAGAAGTGATAGACATAATTTTAATACTAGAAATAGGCACAATTTGGATCAATCTCGGTTTAGATTGGCTAAGGTACGAAATTCTTTTATGGGGAATTGTGTAAAATTTTATAATAAAATACCACTGCGGATTCTACAACTGAACGAGACAAAATTTAAAACATGCATAAAACGCACACTATGTAGACAAGCATATTATAAATTAGAGGATTATATCCTTGATAAAAAAGCTTGGCTTAATGCTGGTCCTGCTCCACAGTCACAGCCACTTGGGTCCACTAATTAGTTTTCTTTTATTTTATATTTGGAAGAGATGCTCTCCCTTTTATTTTTATAAACATGGTTTTTTTTTTTTTTTTTTTAAATCGTATTTTTTTTTTTTTGGAGTAAATGTTTAATCTTTTTATTTTTAACTTTTGAAAAGTTATAGTATTGTATAACTTCGAAGCATTTTTTATTTATTTTGTAAATATGAGTACCACGTGTAATATAATGTAACTGTTTTTGTTTTTTTTTTTTTGACATGAACGAGCATGGCAATTGAGAGTTTGTCATGCTCACTCAAATGTCTCGCTGATGGTGGCACGTGTGTTGGGTCATTCGGTTCCCTTCAATATGGTTGAGCTGAGTAGCGCTGATCCACGCGTCATGTTCGTGAACGGGCGCCATCAGTTGAGACTGGTCATCTCTCAACTGCCACTAGCTTATTAACACGCTTTTATTAGTTTCACCTGTATGTTTGTATGTATGTTTGTTTGTTTGTTTGTAACCGACCCCTTTGAGCTCGATTTTGTCCTACTTTGAACGATCAGATTTATTTCAAACTTTGCACACCTGTCAAAGATCGATGACAATGCAATAATCCGATCAAAATATCCGATTATCCTAATTAGATTCGCCAGGATTAATTAATTTCTTTCCGCATCCTTTGCATGCGAGTAAGAGAGACAGAGTTAGTGCGCGAATTACGCATGCGTGCAGTTCCAGGCTTACTCTTTGGTCGGGCAACACATTTGTACATATTAAGGACGATTGATAGTTAGCAAACCGAACTTAAAAGCGAAAAATAATTATAGTTTAAAAAACTAAAAAACACGCTTTTATAAAAAAATTCAACTAAAAAATAGAAAATAAATAATAGTTTAAAAAAACTAAAAAAACACGCTTTTATAGAAAATCCAACTAAAAATTAGAAAATAAAATCTAATAAATTCGGATTAAGAATAGTGTAGATAATAATAAATAATAATAGTATAGTGTAGATTTTGGTCTGAGAATCGGCCAAAATCTATTTTTTTATTTTTTTTTGTTAATCGCATAACAACGTTTGCTGGGTCAGCAAGTCTAATATATAAAATTCTCGTGTTGCGGTGTTTGTTTCCAAACTCCTCCGAAACGGCTGAACCGATTTGCATGAAATTTTGTGTGCATATCGGGTAGGTCTGAGAATCGGCCAACATCTGTTTTTTTTTTTTAATCGTTGAACAACGTTAGCTGGGTCAGCTAGTAAGTTTATGATTATTAAAAAAAATATACTATGTGATGTAACTAAAAATTTAAGATTTTCGGAATTTTTCCTATATGTGTACTTTATAACGTTGCTTCATGCCAAATTTCAAGATTCCAGGTCGTCTGGAAGTATCCTTTAGGTTTTGATTCCCTTGCGAGTAGTTGCGAGTTTCAAAATATGCGGCTTTAATTGCTGTATCTTTTGATTGCGTTGACGTAGAAGTTTGATTTTGTTACAGCTTAAAGATATTATAGACTTGAGTATTTGTTAAGAATTTCAATATAATACCACTACGCGTTCATGAGTAAAGGGGTAATAAGTTTAAAATTATTAAAAATATTTTTATTATATGATGTAACTAAAAATTTATGCTTTTCGCAATTTTTCCTTTATCTGTGTTATAAGACGTTGCTTCGTACCAAATTTCAAGATTCTGAGTTCACGGGAAGTACCCTGTAGGTTTTGATTCCCTTGCGAGTGTCGAAAATTTGCGGCATAAACGGGAGTATCTTTTGATCGCGTTGACTTAGAAGTTTGATTTTTTCACAGCTCCAAGAGACCATAGACTTGAGTATTTGATATGAATTTCAGCTTGATACCTCCACGCGTTCCTGAGAAAAAAGGTCTTGACAGACAGACAGACAGACAGACAGACAGACAGACAGACGGACAACAAAGTGATCCTATAAGGGTTCCGTTTTTACCTTTTGAGGTACGGAACCCTAAAAATAACATAATAAAGCGAAACTTATGCGGGTGAAAATCGACTGTCTAAATGGCAATTCGGCTTGGCCGCAGGTGACTAAAATCGTTAGTTCGAAAGAGTAGGTTTTGACTTTTGTCTTTTGGTGACAGGTCGCATGCGGTGAGTGACTAAAATCGACCGTGAAAATGTTCAGTCGCAGGCAATCGCCCGCCGCATGAAGGTCGACATTTTGATGCAAGATGAAATAGTCATCTGCAATTTTTATCGACCTGTGTTAATGCGGTGGCGATTCGGTGTGAGGCGATTTGGTAAGCGACTAGCCGCACGGCGAAAATCGACCTAGTGTTTATCCCCCATTAGGCTTCACGACCTAGAGCTATGCAACTTGCAACATGATGTTTCAAGGGACACGCGCGCGCATCATGTCGCGTCGCGGTGACTTGTAGCAAGATCCAATCCACTTCTTTCATTTGTTTTTCCCCATTCGCTGTCGCCAGACGCGTGTCACTTGAGCGAGTACCTCGTGGCGACGGGGCTAGCAATTCTAAGATTCAGTTTACTGAAGACCCCCCCAACCTCACCCGGTCTGACTCCTCGTGGTCTTTCTCTAAATTTGACTATAAATCTAGTACGAGTAGGTATGCATGATTTATTTACATACTAGAATATGAATATCTGGTGGATATATTATTCGTTTAGGAAAATGTTAGTATCTTTAAGATCTTGGGAAACGAGGCATGATATTCCTTTGACGCAAATTGAGAACCCTCCAACCAGGCAGGTCATATTGTCTGGCAGCCCTCATTTTTGCTAGATTGGCTCACACAGTGAAATGACAGAGCCAGTCCCTAGGTAGTAGTGTAGGTATCTAGATATTTAATCTAGCGTTATATTTCGTCGAGACCTATTAGGTTAACCAGTCAACCAAGTGAAAGAAAACAAGAAATAAATAACGGACTACTCAGTTGTTGCTAGCACCAATAACTTTAGCATAATATATACATTTGTTTTAAAATATAAAGTCTCTATACTCTTTTTTTTATCCATCTAAAAACAGCGAAAGTGTGTATTTTAATTTTATTAAGGGAGGACACTGGCTCCTGCAACACAGTTTTAACTAGTGCAGGAGCCAGAGAATTCCATACTCTGGTGTACAAATTGTTTTATGTCAATAAATATATATATATATAATCAACCCATAACGATCCCACTGCTGGGACACAGGCTTCCTCTCTGTGAGAGGGAGTGGACCATAATCCACCACGCGGGCCCAGTGTGGGTTGGTGGATGCCACATCTCTTCGAAGTTTTGGTTCTTTTTGGTTCACCGTTTTTGAGAGGAGTGGGTAATGAAATAAATTACACAAATTAAAGCGCCTGTCTGGGTTCAAGCTTACGACCGGCCACTCGTAAGTCGCGGCCGTTACCACTGGGCCACCATGACTGCTCCAATAACTTTACTCACCTATAAAAATATCATTTATTTGCAATTGTTTCCAAAAATTAGAAATTTCATATAGGCAGCCATCTAGTAAAATCAACACGCAATTGAAGCAAAAATACAGTTGAAAAAATTCATAACTTTTTTTTTCAACTTTATTTTTTTTTTGTCGACTTCGACAGTCGAAGAAATACTGAGTGTGTCCAAACCCTAAAACGAAAATGTTTGAAACTCGCTTAAAAATATGATTTATTTTCGTTATGCCAAATGATTCATCAACTTTTCATTTCGATTCAAATGAATGAGAACTCGAAAGTCATTCTAGTTAAATGAATTATGATTAACGATACCTACTTAGCGCTTACAGGCCACCAGTTTATTTTGAAACGTGGCGAAATTGGGAACTAATATCAAAATGTACTGGACTAAAAACTTTGTAAAATTATTTCTTAGTCAGTCGCGCCACCATTCAATCTCAAGATACATTGGACGTATCTGTATTCAATTGTTTTCATTTAGAATGCTAAATATTAACAGATGGCTATTAGAATAGCTATAGAAATAAATAATCCCCATAATGATGATGACTGCGTACCATATATATGTGTCAGATACACAGATACTACAGCTTACTGTGCGACCGACGAGAGTTGCGTTCTTGTCTTGACATCTGTCCGTTTCATACAAACAGATACCTGTTTTGCAAATTTGATTTTTATTAGCTCAAATTGTCACACTGACAGGTTTCAGAAACGCGTTCTCAACGGCCAGACTGTAGTAGACAATATTACACGCAGGTATAATACACTCGAGAGCAATGAATCCGGGTCACTTAAAGAATGTTAAAAATCTCGGAAACTAAAAATGATAGGTTAATGCAATAAATTGTATTTAATAGACAATGTAATACTCCTTAAATGAAAGTAAAAAAAATATGAGTCATCATACATTTTATTAACACAAAATTACATAAAGAAAAAAACTGCTGATCTCTCCTTAAAACAAAAATAGGAAACATGAAATTTTTGAACTTTATTACGATTTTCTTGAATTTTAATACTTCGTATTGCCTCCTCGTGCTTCCATTACTGCGTTTACGCGGTTTGGCATGCTGTACACCAAGTTCCTTATACGATTTTGGGGAATATTCTCCCATTCCTCTGTGAGAGCAATTTTGAGCTCACGAAGCGTGATTGGGGGAGGGTTTCGTTGTTTTACGCATCTGCCTAGCTCGTCCCAAGCATGCTCGATCGGGTTGATATCCGGGCTGCGCGCTGGCCACTCCATACGAGTAATGTTCATCTCTTGAAGGTAGTCATTCACAATCCTACCTGTATGAGGTCGGGCATTGTCATGCATAAATATAGCATCCTCACCTAAATTGACCATAAATGGACCAACGTGATCATTGAGGATTTCTTCCACATATCTTACGCTAGTTAAAGAGCCGTTTTCTATGATCACCAGCTCTGTGCGACTTTCAGAAGAAATTCCGGCCCACACAAGTACAGACCCACCACCGTAGGCTACTTTTTCTTCGATGCATGCTTGCTTGAATCTTTCCCCTGGTCTTCGATACACTCTGTGTCTTCCGTCGTGCTTGTAGAGCATAAATTTTGATTCGTCGGAGAACATAACTTTTGACCAATCTTCAATACTCCAATTTACGTGGCTCTGGGCATATCTTAGTCTTGAAATACGATGCCCACGCTCCAGTTTAGGGCCGTTTGCAGGTCTAAGGGGTTTTAAGTTAGATTCAGCAAGCCGACGTCTTACTGTCCATGCACTTGGGTTACTTCCTCCGAGGCGTCGAAACTGATTTGTGAGTTCAGTTCCTGTGAGAAAGCGATTTCGAAGCATGGTGTTCACCAAGTATCGGTCTTCTCGTGCTGTGGTACACCTGGTTCTGCCCGTTCCTGGTCTGCGTAGGTTAGAACCAGTTTCTTCGTAACGTCGGAGAACTCTTTGTACTGTTGACAGCGACACACCGACAGTCCTGACTGTATCGCGCTGACTCCGGCTGGTTTCCAGCATTGTGAGTATTCTGGTGCATTCTTCAGGCGTAAGCGACATAATTTCAGCTTGAATAATGAATATAGAGCACTATCAACATGGTTTATGTACCCACATAAATGACAGATTACAAACAAAAGCAAAACCAAATGCTGTAATTTCGTAGTTCCATCTTCGAAAGTGGCCCTTTTTCAAATTTGATTTTTTTATGATATAACTTTACAATAACTAAGAAGTTTTAATAACTTCATTTAAGGAGTATTTACATTGTCTATTAAATACAATTTATTGCATTAACCTAGCATTTTTAGTTTCCGAGATTTTTAGGATTCTTCAAGTGACCCGGATTCATTGCTCTCGAGTGTAGTAAAATAAGTGAAACATTTAACAAAATCCAAAAAACATGTCTTGTAGTGAAGTTATGCCACTTCACAACAAAGCAACTCCACATAAAAGACGGACAAAGTTAGCAAACGTTCCATAAAATTATGACTTGGCCTGAACCGCTGCATTGTCAACCAAAACTCGCTTTTACCTACTCAAAGACAGAGTTCGAAATCTAAATTCTTCTCAGATCACTTAAACAGGGTGGGTTCCCACCATTAGTTTTACGCATAGTGCGTACCTACATCAAAAATTCAACATGGTGGTGAAAACTCCGACACTTTGTGAAATCGTTAGTCAGACCCTAAGAATTATTAATAAGCCTAGCACATCATTGAACGGCGTCTGTTCTTTGTTTCTGAACCTTTTTCCTAGTTTCAGTCGGTTAAGGATAATAGTTATGAGTCTTGGGTAGAAAGCTTTTTTATGTGGGGTAACAGATGTTTGTCTGAAAATTCATGGTTAAAGTTGAAATAGACAAAATGTGCTGAAATGTTGAGAAGAGATGAGTTTTGTTTTTTCATGTTTGAATAGAAAAAAGGTTTCTGAATGTTATTTTTATTCGTCATAAGACAAATTGGTTTTTAGCATTTCATTTTAATAAAGAAATACAGGGTCAAATTAAAGTAGCTAGCGAAACTCCGTAGACGTGATGGGTATCTAAAACCGATATCGAATCGCGTCTGCAGAGTTTCACTACGTGATGGGATATCTAAACCCATTATCGAACCCATCACGTCTGCAGAGTTTCACTACGTGATAGGATATCTTAAACCTTTATCGAACCCATAATGTGTGCAGAGTTTCACTACGTGATGGGATATCTTAAACCTTTATCGAACCCATCACGTCTGCGGAGTTTCACTACGTGATAGGATATCTTAAACCCTTATCGAACCCATCACGTCTGCAGAGTTTTGCTAGCAAATTTAGTTTGACCCTGTATAGATGTTGAGTGTTGCCTATTTCTATCCATAATTTTAAGTCATTAATAATAGGTGGATCAATATACAATTAAGTCTGTTAATAACAACAACTATTAAAACAAAACTATGTAGACATGCACTAATAACATTAAAAACGATTAATCCTTTAACAATTTCGCAGCGCGAAATAATCAGTATTAATCAGATTAGACATAATGAATATTGACAACGCAACTGGCACTCCAGGTAGGCACAAAATAAATAGTACAGAAGGTTGGCTCCATAGAGTAAAACTCAAAAAATGTATTCCATAAAAGGCGCCTTTGAAAGTCGAAATTTATAATAAAAAATAGTATTGATTCTAGTCGTCCAAAGGTAGAGAGAGAGGCGTATGGAGAAAAATGGCCAAAAAAATTCCACAGTTACTCTTTTAAAATATTTTACAATGTTTTGTATACTTTAATTATAATATAATTAGAAGCTTATCTAACAGAAAATTACTAAACCACAATAAGTAAAAACCAAAAAAATGGGCTTGGCGGCGTTGGGATTAGTGCCTAATCCTTGGCTTGGTTACGCTAGGTAGCGTCACTGAGACATGACATTTCTTAGGAAAGCCTCTCTATAGTATTTAAATCTCTTTGTATGGACCTGACCTTCGCATCTACCAACTGTTCTGTATGTATCCCAGGCGATAAACAAATGAGCTACGATTTATTTGTATCATTTGTTTAGTGTGCAGTTATTTTAATGATTATGTTCGAAATTGGTGGGGTAAAGTTTCATTATTGGATGTAATTATTTCAATAGATTGATATCAGTTAATTAAGTGTTTGTTAACGAGTAATATGAAAAGCAGTAGCGAGATATTTTGTGTATATTCATAATAAAATTTTGAATGAAAATTAAAATTTGTTTCCATTGTTTTTTTTTTCGTATTACGATGACGTTATCCAAAAGCGCTTTGGGTGATGATATCGGCAAAGTCGCGAGAAACAGCTGGATGAGGAACGCACGGAAGCGGGAAGTATGGCAGGAGAAAGGTGAGGTTGAAATAACGATTATGATGATGTGGTATACTTTGAAACTGAAAATAAATGTTTGTAATTAAAAGTTCTAACGCGTTTACTTAGGATTATCAGCAATCGATTGAAGAGTATCTATTATCCTAGTGTACCTAAGTAATCGTTTAACCACAAAATAATTCAACAAAGGAAATTAATGTAATACCAAAATTTTCACTCATTCTACACAATAATAATAAAATTTATTACTTTTAGTAAGTGATTGCAGAAAAATCACTTAATGATATTTCATTTTGAAAATATTTACTTTTCTAGAATGTTTTCCCTCTGCACACGATCAATTCACTATTTTCATTTCAGATATTTCTTTAAAAATAAGAAATTCGAATTGTAGTCCATGAATCAACCGACGACATTTTCTGAATTTATTCTCTACGTGCTCGTACCTTTACATTAAAAATGAATAGAATTTAAACGTTCCTAAGATTATTTATTTTGTACTCTCTTTTATTTTCATTATATTATACTAGCTTCTGCCCGCGGCTTCGCCCGTGTGGATGTCGGAAATTATCCCACGGGAACATGCTACCAGGATAAAAAGTATGTCCTTCCTCAGGATGCCATCTATCTCTTTGCCAAATCAGAAGTTCAGTGGTTTAGGTGTGAAAATGTGACTTACAGTTTCAAGTTCAAATCCTCCCCTAAAAATTGAATTTCCCCTTTTTGCCCCGTCAGGGTACAATTTTCGACAACTTTACATGCTTATTATTAATTATTTTCTGTCAAAAGTATTAATACTGAGTTTCGAGTTAATCGGACCGCGCTTTCAAATTCTTCCACACAAACTTTAACACCCCCTTTTGGGGGGGTAGTTTTGAAAAACTTATAATGATAAACTTTAATACTTACTTAGATAAGTATTCGTGCAAAGTTTCAAGTTTATTAACTCAAAGAATAAGATTTTTCATGCAAACAATCACCCAATTTCACCCTCTTAGGGGTGGAATTTCAAAAAACCCTTTCTTATTACATACTTACTCTTCAGGAAGAATAGACCCACCAAATTTCATGTCTAGGACCAGCGGTTTAGGCTGTGCGTTGATGTATCAGTCAGTCAGGACCTTGAATTTTATGTACAGACGCCAGCAGGTCAAGCTACCCGAAACTGTCAAATTTTCCCAATCAACCCTGAACCTTAATACGTTACAGATAAAGTTGAAAATCTATTAAAGAAATTTGACAGATTGTAGTAGCTTGATGTGCAGCTGGCGTCTGTACATATAGAATAGATAGAAGATAATAAAACTGAATAGGTATACTTCGTCCCATTTTTTTTTTAATATATTAATTCGAACCTCTAATGATTCCGATTTTGCGCTCCTAAAAATATTATTGAATACTGTAATATAATGATCGCGCCTCTTTTTTTGAACCCCAAATAATTTCCATTTTAGGTTCCTAAAAACACTAAATAGCCTAGTAACTGCCACCAACTAGGATGTAGCGCTCGCCGGCCGCAGCCGTGGCACCAGTCGCTTAGCTCGCGCGCGTTTGGTCACAGTTTTCAGAGGAATAAATTCTTGTTAAACCTAAATTATATCGTTGACAATTAAATGACAATGAATTAATTCCTGTATTCAAGAAAAGATCGGCTGTCAGCCCTAACAACTATTCTTTCAAATTACATTGTCGAACCAACGATCGCGTACAGTGCATTTTATTTGTCATGTATAATTTTGTAAACAAACACGGAACGAAAACAACGAGTTTTCGCATCAAACACATTATTTAAAGATCTATATTTAGATCTTTGTAAACAACACAGATGATAATTATAAATAACAATAAAAACCGCTTCAAATCAGATAACTATAGATACCTATAAACACAACTTTCCTGAAAATCGTAAACGTAACAAAACATAAATCAAACACTACAAAATTAACAAAGGGCGGCCTAATCGCTCTTTGCCATGCCATGTTTGTTTACAAAAGGGACGAGTAAAAAAAAACACACTTAACTGAGACATCTGCCATAAATCCATCTAGAGTTGCACGACACTATAAGATAAAGCCGTCACGTACTTTCTCGACGGGAACCTGATAAAATATCAGAAGTATGGATATTAATCATTGGTGCAAAAGAGCTTGTGAGGTAAAAAGTGAGGGAAGGGATAAAATATCAAAGTTTAGAGATGACACGGAATAAATGAAGATGAATTACAGTGCGGTGGCGTAGTTACCTCGATGATGAATATGATGCTAGAGTAATATGATATGGTGCAACTTTCTTTGGAGCCAGTTTACATCAAATGCATTAAAGATAACAATGATTAAATATGAAGCAAGAGCGATGGTAGCCCAGTGGGCCGTTTAGTTTAGTGGGTATTTTGGAACAGAGACGTGGCCGTCAAATGAATATTTGAATAGATATACAGGGTTATTGGAACAACACCAACCACCTCTTAAGAGGTCATTGTACTCATCATTATGAACAACTTGTATTAAGAGACCAAACCTGAAATTGCGAAAAAAATCAGCTGTTCCCTACTACATTTAGACGAGTTATACGAACTTATACGTAGAGAACACCTGATTTTTTCCGCGATTTCAGGTTTGGTCCCATAGTAAAAGTTGTTCATAATGATGAGTACAATGACCTCTTAAGAGGTGGTTGGTGTTGTTCCAATAACCCTGTACATGAGGAAAGATGTTTTCGTTTTTCGGCTATCAGAAAGCATTATACACTCTAAAAAATTGAAGCCAACTAAGAGAGATTTTCTCTTAGTTGACGTTAAATTGAATAAAACAACCATGACAATAAGCAACTCAACGATAGCTGATTAATTACAACAACAAGTTCATATGTGATTGAACGAACTATGTAGGTATGTTTATTAATTCTAACAAGTGTATATGTTGATTGCATCACTATTCACTTCTTTGTATGGCCTAATCATTTTTATTTAGTTAACATAAATAAATACGTCAGTTGAATCAATTCAGAATAAACTAATAAAAGCAATCAAATCAAATGATAGTTTCGATAAGTTTTGTTAATAAAATTAACAAACATGTCTTAGTTGATTTAACTAAGATCCGATAATTAAAACAACTAAAATTTAATGTTACATTCTACTAAAACTAAAACGTTGAATCGACTTTCATATTAGTTGAATTAATCATTCGATTGATCGATATAATCAAGACTTCAAGAGATCCACCCCTCCATATTCCTTTCTACCGGCTACCCCGCCCCGCACTCACCCACAGGCTGGCGGCGCGCGCGGCTGAGCCCCACTCGCTCGCAGAGACGACTAACCGGCGCGTGCGTGTCGTGCAGCACGACACGCACGCGCCGGTTAATCGTCTCTGCGAGCGAGTCAAAACCAGTTTATCCATCCCAAAGAGTATAATAATAATACGGGACATCCATCCAATCCTTTTTTATCCTCCGTTTTGGACGAGTCCACGGTTGATTACTCCGTGAGTAAAAGAGTAATTTCAGTGTCAGAAACTACAAGTGCAGAGATCTCGTCCTTTGACTAGGTACTTAATTGAAATGGAAGACGTTATGGAACTCCTCAAGACATGGGAGTTAGAGACTCTAATACCAGTATTCACACGTAAGTATCTCACTCGCTAGTTTATTTTAAGGTGCTGATTGAAAATGTACTAAGCCCGGAGGCCATTCATGTTGTGTAAGGAAATAGGTATGCACCCTACCACATTATTTTTCTGTTTCGAGTTTGCTCTCTAATTATCGAGCGAGAATTACGAAAAAAGTGGATGAGTGCGCCTTTGATTATATATTTTTCGCGTCACCAAACTAACCACCGGCGTTCGAACGGTAAGGTGTGCGCCTTGTTCGTTTTGAGTCGGCTTTTAGCGCGAAACAAAGGAGCCGAGACAGCGAGACATTCAATAATTGTCTGGTGCTATTCTCGCTTTCTATCGGGGTTCTCCCGTCAAACTGAATTACTTCTTTAGTGGTCGCCTGTCATGAGCAGAACAGGTTCGGGAACCCCCGCACCATGCGCAGTACCTACGAACCTCAGAGAGGCCAGTTTGGCGGGATTTACACATAATTAATATGTTGTTTGCTTGTTCCTTAAGTTTTTCTGATCCGCTCAGCACTCATTTTAAAATAATTTTAATTTGTTGAACTATGAAGTTTCACTCTCAAATAGTAAGGTAGGTACTTACCGAAAAATTGACGATTAAATTATTATACTGACAGTGACGACCCATTTACTGTTGTTTTTATTGTTGGCATTTTATTAGGTATATACCTATAAAAGCATCACAATAATGAATAATACTTAGGATAATAAGAGTAGTCTATGTATGTTCTACCTCATAGTTCAAATTACCTATCTCCATGTCGCATTACCACACTTATCTCTATAGAAACCAACTTATACCAGTCCTTATAACAGACATACACTAACTTGTAGTCCCTCTCCATTCATTGTTATTTTCAGAACAACAAATAACAATACAGGCCTTATCATCACTGTCAGATGATGACATAAAAGAGATAATTCCTTTAATAGGTCCCAGGTCTCTTTTTATGAGATGCTGGCGGACATGGAAAGCAGAGTTTTCATCTGTAAATGTAATTACCTACTTATCTATCTTCTGAATTATATTTTGTTACCTAATGTAAACAGGCTACCTATAATTTTTAAACCAAAATATTAATTTGCAGACTTTGATGGATTTGTCTTTATTTGATGTGGACTCCATAGACCCTAAGAACATAATTGTTGTTCCACCATCTACAGACAAAGAAAACCTGCCTCCAAACAAAAGTTTAATAAATAGTGAGGGGACCAGATCTGAGTGCAAAGTATGCTATTTAATATTTAAACATAAGTTTTAGTTATATTTTCTACTTATTTTCACTGTACGTAGGTACCTATTTACTTGACTGCGGCGAAGCCCTAAAGGAGGGTTATGTTTTTGACCTGTATGTGGAAGCAGGCGGGACCCATACCATTTTTATTATATTTTCAAACTCTAATGGGTCCCGCCTGCTTCCAACATTTATTTAATTTAAAATGGGCTTGTTTTTAGCTTTTCAGTTTTCTTAACTAAGTTTTTTACCGCAATTGGGTTGTTTAGTTTTTTTTTATTAGAAGCACTTATTTGTAAAATTATCTGATAAAGTCTTAAAAGTCTTCAATCAAATATACAATTTTTATTAATTAACTACTAAAATTTTTATAGTGATTGAAGCCTAAAGTAGATTTATTTATATAAAGAAAGATCTACCTTCTGTGTGTCAAATCTTTCATGAAAATTAAATCAAATTAAATTTTCAGATATTGGAAAGTCTATTAAAAGAATCCCTGGACTCTGCATCACTTCTTGCATTTAAAGGTCACTGTCTTATTGGGGATAGTGCACGAAACTTATTGGCATCAGTTATTGGAAAAGCCATCCTGAATGAATACAAAGATATGCCTATCAGAGGTGCGATTTATTATAAGTGGGTCAATCATATCAAAGAACTCTTTCCTGGTGAAAGAACCACCACATATTATATTCCAGCTTGTACAACTGCTAACGGCATTGTACTGCAAGCTAAAGGTAAACTCGTTCACCAGGTATTAAATAAGCGAAGGCGCTTACAAAGCTTAGGAGCTTTACGGAAGCGGAGTAGAGAAGAGAGTCCCACATACTCGTTAGAATCTAATCGGTCACCAAGACCTTTACCTAGTATTTTGCTTGAAGAGGAAAATGAGAATATAGAAGATGACATACAATGGCTCGAAAATTCTTCTGAGCCATGGAATATGGTTGAGGACAAATGGAAAAACACTTTAAAGGCCAGAACGCGCCTTTTCTATGACAACCACAACAATGAAACCATTGAATCTTACTATGAAAAATACCCGGCATTAAAAAAACCACAAGGCTATTCTTTGGTAAATATACAATGTTAATTTAATTTATTGAGTAAAGGTAACTCACAGCTTACTGCTAATAACCTGTAGGTATTTAAGTAGTTACTATGTAATCCTGTGAAATTAAATATAACCCATACATAGAAAAACCATATTTGAGTCAGTAACTAAATACCTAGATGATCTGGCGGTCTACCACATGATTAGAAATACGGAACAGATACAAAGCATACAACCGTGCAAATCAACAAAACTCATTTAAAGTTAGTAGAAAATCTGACATTTTGGTCGGCGGTCATTTTGTCTTCGGCGTACTGCTTTGTCTAATTTCAAGATAATCTGTAATATTGTATATAAGCATTGGCATGATATAGGCACAGTATTACATAATATAGGTACCTAACCAACAGAAAATTAAAAAAATTGTGTTGTAACTCACTTTTTCTGTTATTGTTCATTGTATTTATCCTACTAATATTATAAACGCGAAAGTTTGTATGGATGTATGGATGTTTGTTACTCTTTCACGCAAAAACTGCTGAACGGATTAGGATGAAATTTGGCACACAGATACTTTATAACCAGGATTAACACATAGGATACTTTCTATCCCGATATTCCCACGGGATCGAAACTTATGCGGGTGAAACCGCGGGGCGCAGCTAGTATTTAATAAAGGTATGCATTTTTATTTTCCAGATGCATATAGACTTTGATGCTGCACATGGTATTTACAAAGACAATTTGTTTATTAATTTTCCATTATTGAAAATCAAGCTACAGGAACTGATAAAGAAGAAAAAATCAACAGAACCATTTTTCCACGAACTGGTCACCCTTGCTAATTGTAAGTATGAAAGAAATATCTGTACCTTTACATTTGGGTGTTTACCGATGGGACTCTGCTCTATTATTAATAAAATTTGTTGCTTACCTACTTCTTCTATTTTTTTTTTCAGCATCGAATGAAGATACATCAAATTTAGCCGGATTCTATCTATCTATACCGTTTTTATTAAACACTGCGGCAGTTAAACAAAAGAAGAAACGCAGTTCGGATGCAGGTCAAAGCTGGAAACCAAGTAAAGTTGAAGCCCGGGAAGGCTTTATAAAGCACGTGAAATCTAGTGCAGAAATCCGTCAAGCAATAGAACTCCGCCTATCAACCCTTCTCCAAAAAGGAGCGCCATCCCAACCTTATATTATTGTAGTGGGTGAGTCGCTAGACAAAATAAATACTTTCCTTATTGTTGCGAATAGATCGGTCATCTATGAGAGATTGTCTGTTATGCACGCAGTTGATACGTGTTACAAAATAATATGGACCCTTAATGCAGAGTATGGTATCGACACATACCCTGTGTGGTACCTACTTCATACAAAAAGCGTTTTATAAAATGTCATCTGCATTTGATAAAGGATCAACTGCTGCCGAGTCTCTTCTCGCGGATTGCCATATATAATACTTATTGTATATTTCTTTTTAACCCATTTATCGGCGTGGTGTTTAAAATTTCAAATTTAGATGTCTAAATTTCTTCTGGAATAATACGCGCCGATGAACGCTTTAATAAAAAAAGCAATTTCTTATGCCAAATGTTAATGACTGATAATTAATAACTGTTTTTTAAGACATTGTTTATTTGTCATTTTAAAATTCTCTCTATTATGAGTACTCTTACTAATAAGTAGGTATTTAGTATTATACCTATCTAGGTACATAATAACCAAATTGTTACATTAAGATTATCATAGTTAAGTTTGTTTTAGTTGTGATAATTCTAGACCACTGTTAATAATATTATTTACATTTTTTATTTTGTCAGAAACAAATAATAATGTGACTATTGCTTATTCATAATTGATTAAGAAATAAGCTATGAAAAAATTGTTCACTCTGTTAAATATTGTTGTTAAAAAAGTTTCATAGTTATGGTAGATAGTTATTAGAACAAAATGTTAACATGTTTTATATGTCACAAACAATTATCCGGACTTAAACATCTCAAATTACATTTTCAGTTAATACACAACCCAAAGGAACTTAGTGTATACACATGTGGACAGGATAACTGTAATCGGCAATTCCAATTATTTAATTCGTTGAGGAGACATATTGTGCGGGAACATTTTTCAGGAAACTCAATTAAAGCAAATATTATTTTTACTTACTTACATTAAGTCTTACTTAGAGTTAAAGTAACATTAAGTCTTACTTAGAGTTAAAGTAACATAAGCACAGGTCCTGTTCTAGATTCATTTTCAAAAAATCTAGATGAAAAACAATTCCTTTGCGCCACTTTGGAAATATGTCAAAATAAGTCATTAGTCAAAGTTCCTTGGGCTACTGTTACTTCAACCCGCTATGTACCTGACACTGTCTTAGTTTATAGTACAAGTCCTGATTATCTGCCTGTATTTTTTAAAATAAAACACATTTATTTGTATGATTCAGAAAATCTAATTTTGATGGGAATCACATTAGAAACATTGGAGTTTGACGATCATTTCTGTTGTTATGAGGTTATAGAACCAGACACCATACAGAATGTTGTCAAGTTCTATAATTCTTTAGTATCTCCGATTCCCTGTAATATTAATATTTTAAGTAATGGAAAAAAGTACTTAACCCTGCGCTGTACTATTTAAGCATTCCATGAATATAATATATAACTATTTGTAATTATATTTTTGTTTCATTTTTACCAAATTTATGTAGGTACATGTCAGCTACAGAAAAATATTGTTACACCAAATAGTTACCTATAGAGACAGTTTAAATACTTATCTAAATAGAGTAAGTTTCATTCGCTTTTTGCACATATTCGCACACATTCTTTTTTTGGGACTAGAGAAAAAACGATAATGTTTTGATCTGTACCTAATAAATTGCTCTCAATTCAGATCAGACAGCATTCTGGGTATGATCTTGAGGTGCTATGTTCATTAATTGGATCAGCTCTTCAAATGCGTATTTAAGAGCACTCTCAGTATTAAGTGCGATTTATAAATACAACCCTTAACCCCGATTTCTGAAATGCCGGTAAAATTTTGATAAAAAACCATCAAAAAAAAAGAAACTATCACAAGAGGTGATAGAAGTACCTATAACGCATAGGTATATTACAATTTGACCGGCATTTTAGAAACCGGGGGGCAAGGGTTTTATTTATACATTGTAATTAATACTGAGAGTGCTCTTATATACGCATTTGAAGTGCTGACCCAATTAATATATTGGTGTTAGTTAATGAGACAAAGTGTCTCAGTACATTCGATTAGGGGTAATTTTGTTGGCTTAATAATGTTTCTTAATAGTACCTAACAAGTTTAGTAGCTTATTCAAATAAACAAATTGATTGTTATGAATATTAAGAGATTTAAATTGAACAAGGTCATAGTTGAATTTATTAAGGTAAAATAGTCTATAATAGTAATTCAAATAATTAGAATAACCAAGGGCTTAGTTGAGTTTATGAAGATAACTTAGTTATATTGACCAAGTTCTTAGTCGAATCTACGAAGATGAATTAGTTGTAATGACCAAGTTCTTAGTCGAATCTACGAAGATGAATTAGTTGTAATAACCAAGTTCTTAGTCGAATCTACGAAGATGAATTAGTTGTAATGACCAAGTTCTTAGTCGAATCTACGAAGATGAATTAGTTGTAATGACCAAGTTCTTAGTCGAATCTACGAAGATGAATTAGTTGTAATGACCAAGTTCTTAGTCGAATCTACGAAGATGAATTAGTTGTAATGACCAAGTTCTTAGTCGAATCTACGAAGATGAATTAGTTGTAATGACCAAGTTCTTAGTCGAATCTACGAAGATGAATTAGTTGTAATAACCAAGTTCTTAGTCGAATCTACGAAGATGAATTAGTTGTAATGACCAAGTTCTTAGTCGAATCTACGAAGATGAATTAGTTATAGTAGTCATTGTCATAGTTATATTGACCAAGATTATAGATGAATCTATTAAGTTGAATTCGTCATATTGATAATTTTCATGTTAACTTTGACTAAGGTTCTAGTTGTTCTAGTTAAGAAGCAGATAGTAAGAACAATAAAAATCACCTTATTTGATTTATCTAACGTCTTGTTAGGCTCGTATGGAATCAAGATGCTTGATTGCAATAATCACAATCTTGTTAGGAGCAATCAATTTTTTTTTAGAGTGTAGATAAGGATTATCTTTCTATCTATATGTAAAGTTTTCCAAGACATACACCGCTGGCATACTCCTAAGAGCAGTGATGGCTCAATGGTAACGGCCTCGACTTACGAGTTGTAGGTCGTGAGTTCGAACCCAGACAGGCACTTTACTTTGTGTATTTAATTTCATTACCACTGCTCTCAAAACGGCGAAGGACAACATCGTGAGGAAACTGGCATGTCTTAGAACCAAAAAATCGAAGACATGTGACATCAACCAACCCGCATTGGATCTGTGTGGTGGATTATAGCCCACTGCCTCTCATAGAGAGGTAGCTTGTGTTCCAGCAGCGGGTTAGCTGATTATGAATATGAAACAGACATCATCACACTCTTTAAAGTCTTTTTCAGAAGAGGTGCTTTATCTAACTTGCCTGTCAACTTACTTTAGTTTGAATTTGTTTCGAGAATTGTTGGTTATCAAAGAACAAATCTGCTGTTTCAGAGAAACCTACCTACGCTATCAAAATGTATAGAATAGCATTTTGTTTAAACCCACGAATAATTTCAACGCACTTTGCGTTGAAATGGTAAACGTTGAAAGGTTCAGAATCATCTACTGAATCCTTGGTAATAGGTTGTGCGTGGATGTCCCTGCCACCCTGTATACAAGACAGATTAGTAAAAAAAATGCTTCTATTTACCTACTAAGAGAACGTGTCAAAACCAACACGTAAGCCAACAAACAAGCAAGTTCCTTTTAACTAACAAAATGTCTACATAAGTAGTGAAACACACGCTAATTTAATCTGACTTTAACTCAAGCAGTAACATTCCGCACAAGCGTCTCACGGTTGATTTAGAGTAACAAAGAGTATTAAGTAAATGGAAAACGCAAAACTTGTTGTTTTGTGAGTGAAGATCGCTCTTAGCGATAAGACCGTCCATTGTGTCACCTTTTGTCATCTGCCTAGCCTTTTCCCAACTATGTTGGAGTCAGCTTCCAGTTTAACCGGATTCAGCTGAATACCAGTATTTTACATGAAGCGACTGCCTATCTGACCTCCACAATCCAGTTACTGGGTAATACGATACCCTTTGGTAAGACTGGTTGGCAGATTTTCGGGCTTCTGACAACCCATAACGACTGCCAAAGATCTACGAATGACAGCCGGGACCAACAGTTTAACGTGCTTTCTGAGGCACGAAGGGGTATTGATATGTACAGATGGTCCCCCACCCATCCACGGACCAGCCGCGGCAAGCGTAGCTTAGCCTTCGATCGACCCGTGCGGCTGTTATTGCCTATGTGGCTAACCACAAGCCCCTGTGTCACCCTTTGTAAAATTTCTATATCTGTAATGTATATGGTGTACATAAGAAGTATACCATGCTATTCTTGTTTGGACTGTATCGTCGTTTTCTCCTCTACCGATTCTTATTTCTCCTGACTCTTTTTGGTTACATGTATGTTCCGAACAATCTATGCCACATGTTACACCTGCCATGTTACGTCTCGGCACCACCATAAGGTTGACATAAGGTTGAAATAAATAAAATAAAAGCATGGATGGACAGCAAAAGGTCGAAAACTTCCCAGAGGTTTACCTTTATCGTTTTCATTAATGTTGCTGAGGATTTACCAAATTGATTCGCTTTGATTGACAGGTACCTATGGCTGAATGATTTGCACACAATACATACATCCAAATCAAAAGGAAGAATTAGAATTCAAATTCAACATTCAAATATTAGTTAAATTAGAAACACAGGTAATCCTGTCCTGTCCTGTCCTCCACCATACCTAAACCACTTTTATCCATCTC
This sequence comes from Apamea crenata, assembly GCA_949629185.1. NCBI lineage: Eukaryota > Metazoa > Arthropoda > Insecta > Lepidoptera > Noctuidae > Apamea > Apamea crenata. The sequence continues at coordinate 7,518,657 of OX451375.1, forward strand.
AGCACTCCATTTTTGTCCTACTCCATGGTTTGAAACTAGCAGTTATTAATTTTACCCCTCGATGTTTAAAATTAAAACAAATAGCAAGTGTTGAATGTTGCAAAGTATGCATGAATACACGAACAAAATATTTGCATTCTTGTCGAGTTCATAATTTGCAAGCGGTAGAAATTTCTTGTGACTGCATAAGTTATTCACTTTGTGTGGAGTTCGCGTGAAATAGTGAATGCTGCTACTAATGTGTAGGGCGTTTAAATCTGACACGTTTGAATTATAATTCTGAACGTTTCTCCTGAAAGTGTCGTTTTGCCTAGAGTTAATTTTGTTTATTGTTGGCTGGTAATCCTACTACCTACTTATATATAGATAATATTATAAACGCGAAAGTTTGTGAGGACGGATAGATAGATGGGGGTTTGTTACTCTTTCACGCAAAAACTACTGATCGGATTTCGATGAAACTTTACAGTAATATATATGTAGCTTATTCATGAGAATAACACATAGGAAGGATCCTATGTGTTATTCGGGATATAAAGTATTATATCCCGATATTCCCACGGGATCGACTCACATGCGGGTGAAACCGCGGGCGCTGCTAGTATTATTATAAATTAAAGTCGCTTTTCGTATCCGTCTGCGTGACCATGTTGTTCTTCTAAACTCTACGATGGATTTTGACGCGGTTTTCACCATCCCTTAGATAGTGTATCCCGGAAGTATATATGACACAACCAAAGAAGATATACTCTCCGAATTGTTTGACTAAACCCTTGTTTTTACTTAAAACCATTTGTCTGTCAAGTAAATAATAATAATAATAATAATATAATAATATCCCTGGACATTTCACACAGCAACATTTGTCCCAAGCTAAGCAACCTAATGCTTGTGTTATGGTAACAAGATGGCAGATTTTTTTGTAAATACATACATATTATAGATAGAAAAACACCCAGACTCGGAACAAATACATGTAGGTCATACAAATATTTGTTCCGTGCGGGAATTGAACCCGCGACACGCAGCGCAGCAGTCAATCGCTTAACCACTGCGCCAACCGTGCCGTCAAAATTAACATTAACTGTTTTTGTTTAACGTTTGCGTAGGCTGCGGTTTCTCTGAGTCGATTACAGGGTATTGGGTCTTCAATTTGGTCAGGGTTTGACCCTATGATATGACCCGCCATAAAAAGGGTTTGTAAAACATTTGAATTGGATTTTCGGGCTACTTTGGAGAACTCTGCAGCCCACGATGTTTTGAGAAGTAATTTGTTTTGATGGTGGTGAAAAGAGAGTGAAATGAGTCATTGAAACGCTCATTGAAATGAATTCCCCTTGTCCCGACAACAGCCGTTCAATGATCGCTGCATGCAAGTGACTGACATTTTGAACAAGGAATTCAAATACCGCTCTTTCTTTTTTTTTAAAGGGCTTTGAAAGGGGTTTTCTTTTTGTATTGATGCCAACTATCGATATAAATAGATTTCATGCGTGGCCAGCATTTTGAAAATACAGGCAGACAGGTAGGTATGCCAGGCTCCATATAAAAATCTTCGATGCCCCTTAAAACGGTTTTTATTTTGGTTGAATGTATAACCTCGGAAAAACTGTTGCGTTGCCACTTTCCCTAGTACCTTGATAATTATCACAGCTGCTGCATTGAACAATGAATATAAATAACTTCTTAAAATTAAGAGTTAGTAACGGTGCACTATCGACATAATACTACAACTCATTTTCACTTATTTGTCTAAGTACAATTACAAGCAGACGAGTGGGCTCGCAACACAAGGCTGGTGGGTGAGGCAAATAGTGTGGCTCTGTGTAAATATTTGAATACAACTTGAGCGCTACATCCGAATGTTATTTACCACTGCATCGAGCACTGGCCGAGTTTGAATGAAGAGACAATAGACATTTGTGTCAAAAAAAAAACGACGACACTTTGAGGTGTTCAAAAAAGGAAGGCGTTCATTTAAATACTATTATTGATCAAAGGTTGAATGCGAGGCTTTTGGCTACTTTGTATTCTATAGTAGGCATCTTGTTTGTGCGGAATTACCATTTTTTCTTTCTTAATTTTTTTCCAATGTATAGGTTTGCAATACTGGAACCGCAAAGGTGTAAATAAAACCCACAATTCGCCAGTATTGTTTAAGTTCCAATGAATAGAGGCGAGTCCATTGCTATAAACTGTGCCCAAATACAAACTCCACGATGCAACCGAGAAATTCGTGACGAAAAATCCTAATACCATACCATACCATAATAATAAAAATATGTCGTATCTGTATCCATTTTACTGTGTGTACATAAATAATAAAATAAATAAATAATACCTAACTAGAAATAAAATGAATATATAAATAAATAAATAGAGAGGAGCACACCTGCTTCAGGCGTTATATTCGTGCTATAAATGTGATATTATATCCAGGTCATAAAATTTGATGTGGCGTATATTTTGAGAACGCCATCTCGACTGCTCTTTAGAGTGCTATAATGTTGCATTTTGCTGTGCAGCGCTTGGTTACTACGATCCTTGTCACAGATGGAATAAGAACTTACCTATATTTACACCAGCCCACAAAACCAATACGAGGATAAATTATTATTGCGAAAGTAATTATTATTGATAAAGAAAGAAAGAAAAATACGTGTATTGGAATTAATGGAAACAAAAAGACACATTCTAATTAAAAAGGTGTATTTTTTTTTCTTGGTCGTCAATTCACATTAAAACGATAGGATTAATTTGTATAACAGATTGAAAAGCAGGCTGATAGTCCACCTAATACAACGGCCACCTAAAAACGTTTTCAACTCCGTAATGGTTTTCAATGATCTAACGTACGCCTTTCGGAGAACGTATTATTGGATTATTTACTAAGGGGATAAAGCAATGTCTAATGGCACGGCCCCAGTTTGTAACTCACCCAAGACAAGGCCACCTTTATCCCCGAGGAGAATAATCTACATTTCACACCATCTGGGAGGTAATAAAAAACAATTCAATGTTCGAGTAAAAGTATTTTTTAAAGTTTTTGTACGATTTATTTGTTAAGATTCCAAATTCAAATCACATTATTGACCCCAGACCCAATAAGACTTCATATAGGTTAGGTTTGAATGACATATAATTTAATTTGACACTATCGAGCAAGTACTGTGAAAAGCATACCGCTTATTATTTTGCCATCACTTTAAAAAGGGAATACAGCAATTTTAATAAAAAATAATATAATTACGGCCGTTTCAGAAATCACGAACTACACAAGATACCTAAATTCCCCCTAAAATAGTAATATGTACAAGTATATATAAAAGGAAAGAATCATAGGGCAACAAAAAATCAGCGGGACAAGAGCCCCAAGGGGTAGTAGTATTGCTACGTTGTATGGCAATGCTGATTCTTTGGCGAAAAAATAGGTCAACCCTCTGGTCACGTGAAGCGTCGGCCGCCGCGACTCTTCACATGACCGTTTGCCAATGTCTCGAAAAACTAAATGGGCACTCGGACCGCTAGAGTTTCAACCACAAACAGCTTGAACGATTATATTATTATTATTTTAAGACTCCGTCCGCGGTTTCACCCGCTTAAGTTTCAATCCCGTAGGGATATCGGGACAAAAAGTATGTTAATACATACTTTTTGTCCCGATATCCCTACGGGATATCCTGGGATCCTGGTTATAAACTATTTGTGTGCCAAATTTCATTCAAATCCATTCAGTAGTTTTTGCGTGAGAGAGTAACAAACATCCATCCATCCATCCATACAAACTTTCCCGTTCATAATAAATTAGTAGGATTTTAAGATAACTAAAATAATTCATCCTACTACATAGGTACTAAAGTTTAAACCAACTACGTTGAACGTAGACAGGGACTTGAGTAGCGGTGTTTGCTGTACCCAATCTACACGTTGATAGAGGTGGCCGGGCTTATGAATATAAATCGAGAAGGGTAACCAATTACACCGTCTCGTTTTAGCTACAACACTACTAATCACTCCACGGTTTTTAACTACGTTGTTGGATAGTGTTACTTTCCTAAGAGGTAAATAAAATACAATTGTGAATAGCATGAATAATATATACGTGGTTCTTTGACATTCGTTACAGGTCCTCAGAAGCCCAAAAGTCTGACCACCAGTCTAACCAAGGAGTATCGTATTACCCAGTTACTGGGTTGTAGACGTCAGATAGGCCGTCGCTCCATGTAAAATACTGGTATTCAGCTGCATCCGGGAAGACTGGAAATCGACCCCAACATAGGTGGAAAAGGCTATATGTATATCATTTAGCTATTGTTTCCAATATTTATTTCTTTAATCAAATAATGAATACACAGGTGGAATTAAATATATCTGTCTATCTGGATTTATTACATAACTAGCTAATCTCGGTGTATGTACTTAATTATGTAGAGGCGTACTTCTGCCTACTCCGGAGTAGAGGCGTACTTCTGCCTACTCCGGAGTAGAGGCGTACTTCTGCCTACACTGGAGTAGAGGCGTACTTCTGCCTACTTCGGAGTAGAGGCGTACTTCTGCCTACTCCGGAGTAGAGGCGTACTTCTGCCTACTCCGGAGTAGAGGCGTACTTCTGCCTACACTGGAGTAGAGGCGTACTTCTGCCTACTTCGGAGTAGAGGCGTACTTCTGCCTACTCCGGACTAGAGGCGTACTTCTGCCTACTCCGGAGTAGAGGCGTACTTCTGCCTACTCCGGAGTAGGTATAATACATAATCGGCCTATAATGCTCCAACTGCTGGGACACAGGTCTATTCTCTTCGAGAGGAAGTGGGCTGTAATCTACCACGAGAGCCCAGTGCAAGTTGTCACATGTCTTCGAATTTTTGGTTCTAGGACATACCGGTTTCCTCACGATGTTTTTCTTAACCGTTTTGAGAGCAGTGGTGATGAAAATGATTTACACAGAGTAAAGCGCCTGTCTGGGTTCGAACCCATGACCTACACAACTCGTAAGTCGGGGCCATTATCACTATGCCACCATTGCTCTTAGGAGTATACTAGCGTGATGTTTTTGAAAACATTTACATATATTAAGATAATCCTTATCTATAATGCTTTCTGATAGCCGATAAACGAAAACAAACGGTCATTCCTCATATATTTCTATTCAAATATTCATTTGACGACCACGTCTCCATTCCAAAATATATGAGAGATGTAGTATCTGTCACGAAAGCATCATATATCGTGTGGAATAGCCCTATTTACTGGACAAGCGATCTATGATATGAACTTAAGGCTGCCACACACGAAAAAGCTATAAATTGAACGGATGAACTGCGCTAGATACGCTAAACGTTGGGATAATTCAGTTTGATTTTTTTTTCCTTTTGCCCTACTGCAATACTTTGCATTTTTTTTTTGGGTCCTATTATGTTTCCTTTCTTCCTTTTCCGCCGCTCCGGCAGCGTTATACGTCTTTGAGACTTTAACATCACACCACACGCCGTACATACAAATTTCAAGAGGTGAGGCGTAAACTAAAAGTATCGCTAAGGCCAAACACCAATCAACAGTTAAAATAATAAATGGAAGTGACGATGCAGGTACCAGAAGGTTCCAAACTCGTAGCCAAATTCTAGAATAGAACACTCTTTATTATGTACACCATATAAATTACAGACAAAAAATATATAAATTTTACAAAGGGTGACACAATGGGTGGTCTTATCGCTAAGAGCGATCTTTTAAAGCCAACCTTTTTTCTAAGCCGACTCTGTTTAAATTGCCATCAACACGCTTCCAAGAAGAAGCTAAATGAATATTATTTGCATAGGATAAAATGGAGTCGAGGTTGCTACAACAACAAGTGCTCAGCATTTATGTTTTGGACTGATGCAGACGAAGCTGAAGGCCGAACTGATCATGTATAACAGCCCTATTATTATGTAATGTTAACCGTACCCGTCTCAGTGGACAGAGACAAATCACTTGACGTACAAAGAAATAACTGGAGCATTTGGGGATAAAAAATGTTATGTCGTTACATTTTTTGACAGTCAAAGTTTAACAACGTATTTTGACTACAAATCGTGATGACCTCGATTTTATGTGAGAAGGATACCTATTGTTTCGGGCTTATTGCTGTTCATTGAATTGTATCCCATTTATCAAGCAAGATACCTACTATAGGCCAACCACTTAACTGAGACGTTGCTTGAGGTAGCAGTGCGGTGCGGGAGGGGTGTGGTGACGTGATGCGACAGCTCAGTGATTCGTCAATATGTGATAACTATCACCCCTCCCGCACCGCGCAGCTACGGCAACGTCTCAGTTAAGCGGTTGGCCTTTAGATAACTACTTATTCGTTTCATTTTATTAACGTTAACATCACATGTTGTTAATGTTAGGATGATGCTTACAGCAGTTCTGCTCTACTGCTGGACATATGCCTCTCCAAAGGCACGCCGTTCAGGTCGATTCTCGGCAACTCTCATCCAGCTAATACCAGCTACCCTGCGAAGATCGTCGCTCTAACCTAACCTAACTACCTTACGTTTGCCGATTCGCGGTCTCCACTCAAGAACACGTCAAGAACACAAGACACGTCGACACGTCGTATTAATGGCCGGTCCATTGCCACTTTAGTTTACTTATTCTGTAATCTACTAACGTTAACGTTTCGTATTCTTAACTAGGTTCAAGAACATTATTTTGTTATGGCGTCAATCCCTTATTTTACCAACTCTGGATAGCTTGCACTGACATCATCATTCATCAAATCATCATCATTTCATCATCACTTATCATCATTTAATTACTATGTATTCATTTTTCTCTAGTGATTATCTGGAAACTGTGAAACCGCCTTAAATGTCATAAGGAGTAAACCGATAAATAAACCAAAATATCAGAAACGCACTTGCCAAAATCATAATTTGTGCCTTCTACACATATTATTATAAAATCTCTCAGGGACGAGTCAGTACATGTGTACCACAAGCCGTACTTACTATACCAGCTGATCCCAATGAAGTTAAAGTCGTTTTTCGTGTCTGTCTGTGTGACTGCATTTGTTCCAGAAATTTTATGTGTGTGTTATATACATTGATATTAAAATCAGATACTCGTTTAATACAGAGAGCTTGATGTTTTTTTTTAACGTTGTCAAATAGCAACTTTATACAATTCCTCTCAAACCGAGCTTTCCTTTACATTTAACATTTATCATTGCAATGTTATTTTCCAATATTTGAAACCGTCTGCAGCAACTGCGGTCGCAGGTGGAAATATCTCGCAGTTTGTTAGTTTTAATAAGAGCTTCGGCAAATATTACTCAAATATTATTAAAAGATGCATTGGTTGTTTTATTTATTTGTACCTGTTCGTTTTGAAATTAGAAAATATGGAGGATTTTTGTAATTAATTTAAATCCATAGTATCCGTACTTACTAATAAAAGCGTCCTACAGACCGAATCTCGACGGTGGCGAAAAATCCAATAACACCGCCCGACCCGGGAATCGAAGCCAGGACTCCACGTTCAGCAGTCGCGCTTATGACCACGAGACCAACGGGGCAGTCAGTTACTAATGGTATAAATGCAAAAGTAATTCTGACTACCTCTCTGTGATGTTTTTATGCCATTTTGGCACACAGGTAGATCATGACCTGAGTTGAGACATATCGTGATACTTTTTATGCCAGCAGTAGTGCGTTCCCGTGAGATAATTTCCGACCTTTACACGAACTAGGCCGCGGGCAAGATAAGTTTAGCTAACACAACAGTCTACCTAACCTCCATCGAAGCAACCTATATAATAAACCCAAGCATTTCCAAAAATATACAGAATCGAACATTACAAGATTTCGCCAATGTTTTTCCTGCAGCGCTCTCGCTATGAGGGTGTCAGGTTTAACGGAAAACTCCGTCATTATAACCGCTCTAATAATAGATGTCCGTATATTTGATACCATGTAGGAATTTTGTTTCGTTTTTTCGGATAAAAGCCGAAACAGTGCGGTAATGACAGTTCAACCACATTCATTGCGTTATTTACGTTGTTGAGCAAACACATTTTTGGAACATATGCAGTGATGGATTAGCAATATCCTTCAAAATGATTCAGATTGAGATTGATAGTGTGTTACGCAAATAAGGTACCGCGGTTGCTTTGCTATGTGCTACCAAGACCTTCTCAGACATCGATCTACATGGTCTTCATCAAGATTGATTGTCTTGACCAAGATTATGCCTGGACTTTAAAAGAGACTATGACCTCTGAGTTTGTTTCGGCCTTTCTTCTCAGACTAGCCAGATAGCCTCATCTAGTTTTTAAAATAATATAATTGACGTGTAAAGTACAGTTCTTTGAGCAAAATACAACATTTGTACTTCTTAACTTGGGTCTGTTGGTTAGACAATTTTGAAAAACTTATTTAAAATCTATGTACTGGTTTTAAGAATGTTCAAGCAGATATTTTGTTCATTTTTGTCTTTCATTCGACATCTTTCACTCGGACTGAAACGCCGAAACACAAAATAAATCAAAAGTGGAAAATAAAGTCACCAGCGATTCGTTCAATAATATTGGGTTTTTTGGGTATTGGGTAAAAATGTTCTGAATTAACTTTTTAGATCTATATATACTGCTTGTGCGTAGGAAGTTTCGTTAAAATCGGTTCATGCATTTCGAAAAAAAGGACTTGAAAGTTTGTATGAAATGCCGTACGTTGTCAACGCTCTTAATAATAATTTAAAGACTCAGGAAAAACCACTTTATTTAACTACGAACCAAATAAACAAATGAATTCTTCTCCACTCTCGACTTCAATTCAACGAACTGTCATCGCCAGGCCCTCATATTAGCATTCCTGGAACATCCGCCGTCCAGTGGCGTTGGCATCACATCAAAGTTGTACATATGCATGGCACTGCGCACTGAGGCGTTCAGCGTGACTGACGGGTTCACAGGAACGGTGAAAAAGGGAGCTGTGGGCTATCACGACCTTGTCCTTCTTGTAGACCAAATTATTGTTTAATTTTTGGTTTTAGAACATGCCGGCCGGTTTCCTCACGATTTTTCCTGCACCGTTCTGCCAGGCCAGTGCCTGACTGGGTTCGAATCCACAACTCGTAAGACGCAGACGTTACCACTGGGCCACCGCTGCTTACATACATTAGCCTGCCCCGAATACATATTTAATCATATCTGAAACGTTATGATTTATTCTAGCCATCAATTCAACCATTATTTCATTTATGTTCAAGTCTAATAAAAACCGCAGCAGTAAATCCTACCTACATGCATACACGAATGATATCATCTTCCTTCCCAAATGTCCTCTCACATTAGTATTCACAGATTATGCACTAACATTCTGGCTGGAGCACTGAGCCAAGAATATTGTGGCTATTGTCGACAGATGAAACAGAGATATTATGCAAAAACAGCTGTTGTTTCAGTAAAGGCAAGGTTTCTTGAGGCCTTTTATATAAGCACGTTTTTTTGCCGTGATAAACTACGGTTTATTTGCCGTGTGTAGGCACGGTTCGTCAGTGCCGTATGGATCACTATGGAAGATTGCAAACGGACTCGTTTTTTCTGCGGCACAGTTTATACGCCGTGTGTAGGCACGGCTCGTCAGTGCTATATGGATCATATGGAAGGTTGTACACGGCTTTTTACGGCGCGGTTTATACGCCGTACCGTAATGAAACCTTATTGTAGTAATAGTCTGTCTAATGTTCGTTGAGGAAAATATGGGGAATGACAATAACAAGTTTAGCCTTAGGTTTTAGCCTTCATGGCTTTCCCATGCAACCTCCGCAAATATTTTATAAGGTGAAAAAAAGAAAAGAAAGAAAGAAAAATAGGTTCCTTTGTCACAGAAACACTTACATACAAAAAGATAATTAATTATAATAATAAGGAAAAATAATCACGAGCACAAAGCAGAAATAGTTTACGGCTGCACATCATGACTGTGACACAAAAGGCTTCCACTCAGCATGATGCTGTGCTAAGGGGAGCCACAGCACACCGCTGATTTTCAGTGGATACTACAGTCAGATCAAATGATTCGTACTGTAGGTAATAAAAGAAAGTAAAACAAACAGAAAAACTTATAATAACAACCTACGACAGCAAAAGGACTCACTGCTTTAATTGGTTCAGGTAATGATCCACGGCAGAATTGTGTGGAAAAGGGAGAGGGAGGACTTTACCCTGCCCTGTAGAGGGAACATACGGGCTAGTTAGATTAGATAATTATAATGTTCTTACTAAGAGAAGACGTAGCGTTAGAAGGCCTCCCACAAGGTGGACCGACAACCATTGTTGGATGCGAGAAGCACGGAATGATGATGAAGATAATGAATGTTCTCACTGGGCAGCTGGGACTTAACCCTTTACCACGCGGACCCAGTAGGTACTGTTTGATGGATGTCACAAGACTTCGATATTTTGGTCTAAGAACAAGCGTCTAATGCTTTAAGAGCAGTGATTTAATAACTTGCACAAAGTTAAGTGCTTATGGCCTGGGTTTAATCCCACAACCACCTCTCGTAAGCCTTTGCTAATAGGCCACCACTGCTCATAATGCCTACTTGTTACTCTAACAATATTCACCTAATTGCTCGCCAAACACCAATAAATTTTACAACCCAACAATATTGCAAAATTATTCAAACAACAAAAAGCAATAACTAACTTCATGTTAATCAAATATTTTCATATATTGTTTCCGAACAGATCGTAACTCTCAATATTCAGTTCAAAATCGAATATCTCCTGTGTCCGCCAACTATCGAATATCAACAAATATCGGACACGGATATCGGTGCATCGGCATCGTACCGAATCAATCGTACCGTCTGTCAAAAACAGATGTGTGCTTCGTGTCGAAATACTCAGGAGCTTTAAACTGAAATGCATTTATTTAAATTAAACCACTTACAGACAGTTTTGAATTTTCAAGGAGTCGGTCAGCCAGAAAGGTGAAGCTTGTTGCCTACTCCAAAGTTTAGTAGGTTCCTATGGAGGAAAATGGGCAAGAAACTCCCTCACTATTAAATCAAAATAAAGATCCTTCATTTCGACTTGGACACTAGATTTTTTTAAATTTTTTGGTTTAGGTAATATAACCAGCAAAATCTAATCACAAAACTCTAGTGTAAACTCTAAACAAAACAAAAGTGCAAAATAAACCGTAAAATAAGGTTTTCACAACTATTCCGGAAAAATAATCCCTAGTGATCCTATTATAAAAAAAATGTTAAAATCTAAGAAATCTCTGGAACTAAAAGTCTACCCATAACACCCGAGTCAGGATGACTTATAGATCCATCCAAGTAACAGATGAGACCGAAATCAGTCTATGAATAATGTGTAGGAACCTAGACTGAGCACAAACGAGTGCCTGATTAATGTCCCGCTCGCCCTGTTAACGAGACTGTGGTGAGAGACATGGACGTCGAAAGCAGGGAGACATGACAATTTTCTCAAACTGAATTAATAGCAAAATATTTGAAGATGCTCTGTACGGAGCAATTGTTCTAATCTGTTAAATGTATGTGATGTGGTAGTGCTTTATAAATAAACTATGTAGCTTTTGCCCGCGGCTTCACTCGCGTTAAGAAGTATAGTTTGACAAAGTTTCATACAAACTTTCATCCCCTATTTTATCCCCTTGGGGGTAGAATTGATAAAAATCCTTTCTTAGCGGATGCCTACGTCTTAACATCTACCTGCATGCCAAATTTCAGCCCGATCCCTCCAGTGGTTTGGGCTGTGCGTTGATAGATCACTATGTCAGTCAGTCAGTCACCTTTGAGTTATATATACATATATTTAGAATAGATAAAATGGATCATTATTTCAAAATACTACTTTTCGATTAACAAAAAACTAAAGTCAGAAAAGTTTACAATGTTGACTATTGACACATTGCGCATGTTAAAATTCTGTTGGAAATGAAGTTTCTAACAATATTTTTTTTGGCCATAAGTACAATAATGACGCTCTTTCGTCGAATAAGCCATTCGAACTTGGACACTAAACGATTTTGGAAAATGGTTAGATTTGAAGAACTATATCGGCCAAAATCGAGGGCGTTTATGATGCCCGTGGCGGTTGGCTATTTTAAACTTTTTTTTAAGTAGTTTTAGCGTTGAATATATTTTTGCAATTATATGGCGATGTAAACTATCGAATGAAAATATTTTTAAAATACACGCATATTCCCTATTGCACAAATGTTTACTGACGACGCCCTCGTGCCAACGTCATCCATAGCGCCAAAAAATCCTTGTAGCACTGTACGTTTACTTCATCTTGTCATCTGTATGCTCAATTTGGTCATATTGTGGAATCAATTTGAAACTCAGTCAATACTCGTTTCTTTATTCAAAGTCTTTGATAGTTTTTTTCTACCGGTACTCTAATGGAGCGGTTTAGTGCTGGTACGTGCTTTTAATAACAAAGTAAAGAATTTTCATTCTTAGTTTGCATTTACATTAAGTTTTACTACCCTCCGCATAATTATGCCATCTTTGTGAAGATTTTTAATCTATCTAATTGAAAACTTAAGTTTCTTAGAAGTGAAGGAAAAATAAAGAGATTTACATCAATATGCATTATTTTATATTTTTTCTCTTTTGTACTGAAACTTAAAATCTAGATCATTGTTGATTTTTCGTCGTATTCTTCATCAGCTCTTTCAGCTGAAAGACATCCACTACTGGATATAGGCCTCCAGTATTCGCCTAGAATTATCGCCACTAAGACCGATCGTGTGCTTCCCGCATCCCACTGATTTTACAAAATGAATTCTTTAATTCTTGTTACCATAACACAAGCATTAGGTTGCTTAGCTTGGGACAAATGGTGCTGTGTGAAATGTCCAGGGATTTAATTATAACATAATAATTTTCTTCATCCTTGGGTGCGTTTGCATAGTGCTATAGAGTGTATGAGGAACAGGGTGTAAAGTTCACTCGTCCTCCATAGAAAAAAGAGGATCCTCCGACCAGACGGGTGTTGTGTCTGGCGGGCAACTACCCAACGATTGATGTTGGAAAGTTTGTGTATATGCTAATTGCGCGGTAAACTCTGCTTGCGACATGCAGGATTTGCGTGACGTCGGTATGACGCGTTTTTCGCATGTGGCGTTGTAGATACCGCTAAAGTGTGAACAGGGATAATCGTCTGTTGGTGCCTCTCGCAGGCGCCGTTAGACGTTTTTGATGAAATGGCATCAAAAACGTCTAACGGCGCCTGCGAGTTGGCTTCGGCCCTTCGTACGCCAAAGCTCCGGGACCCCAGGGTCCCAAAAAATGTCAAGCCAGCTGTGTTCCCTAAAGGGTTTATGTAGAGGGGTGAAGTCCACCCCACATTTAATCAGTGAGCTTATCTACAAGGCACAAATCCAGAGTCTGGGCAGCTACTAAGAAATTCCTATATGAAAATACTAGCTTTGCCCGCGGCTTCACCCACGTGGTCGTCGGAAATTATCCCACGGGAATTTACAAAAGACACAGGAATAAAAAAGTATTCTATGTCCTAACTCAGGTCATGGTATACCTTTCATCCAATTCCGACAAGGCGTTATGGCAAAAAGTTAATTGACAGACATATTTCCAATCCCTTATCGCCTAAAAAGGGGTACACAAAAATTTCAATATCAGAGATATGTGAATTTTTAAATCATCCCCAATTACCCCGTAACACGAACCTAATTGTATTTTTTCATACTAAAACTTTTCATACTAAATTTAAATTTTCATGCCTTACATACTTAAGAAATGCTGAGTTTCCCATACAAACTTCCATCCCCTGTATAAGGATACTAATTTCTACCCGTGACTTCGCCCGCGTGAAATTTCTTGTTTTGTGGATATCTTGTTACCTACGTTTATTGTTTGTTTTCATATATTGTTATCATCCATTTGCAGATTGTTTTAAGCCAAAAAGGGCTATAGGGGTATCTCTGTACAGAGATATATACGTATAGAGATTAGCCGCCGGCTCTTGTTTGCTTAGCGGAAATAACTTGTTTATCTGATTAATTCGCCTTGTGAATAGCGAGGTTGATTTTATAAATACTCATATAACATCATACCTTTATTTCCCCGAAAGAGTAGGCAGAAGTACACAGGGTGGCAGGGGCATCGACTCGCAAACTAACCATAAATTCACCACATGATTCAAGGCACAAGCGTAGAAAAAAAATTCGTCGGTTATAAAAAAAAAATCAGCTTTTTTATAGAAAAGTGCAACCTACGCGGTCAAAATGTATGCAACAGTTTTTTTTTTTTTTACTGACGAAAAATGTCTACGCTAGGGGGGTCTAGAATCATGTGCTGAATGCTTGAAAATAGGTTGAGCGTCGATGCCCCTGCGAGTGGCCGGGGCATCGCACATTCATTAGAGGGCAAGATTTATTTTATTAATATGGCACAAATTCATTCTTCAAATTCCAGAAGAAAAAATCAAAACACCGGGGAAGCGAACCCAGTTGTTGTTTGAATATATTTTCTCCATACATTAAAACCAAATTTTATTTTAATACAATCCCCATTTCCTGCCATTATAATAAATCACTTTACATAATAATGAGCATCCATACTGTATAACAATGCATCAGCCGCCTTTAACACAATAGCGAAACGTTTGCCAAATTGGAATTGTTCCACAAAATTCCGCTTTTCAACCAAATCCGTGTCTGTTTCGGGTCATTAGATATTATTTGACGTATCGGAGGTCGACACACGTCCATTGTTGGGAAGAACACTCAAATTGATGACCTCGCGATGTGACCTTGATCGTGGGTAATTAAGGAATATCGCGGTAGAATTTTCCTTGATCCACAGCTTGAATGGGATGAAATGACCTTGTGGCAGCGGCTTGATGATAAGCGAAAATGTGTACAAAAGATATGTTTGAATGTCAGTAGGGAGTGTATTTTTATTTTATTATATTTTTTTTAGCACTTGTCTTATATAAGTTAAGTATAGTTATAAGCTTATGTCTGTGGACATAGTGACATAAAATATGAATTAAAATAACGGACTGTAAATTCAAATTCATTCAACGTAATGTAAGCTTATAACGAATGATCTTAACACTAGTTATGTACGTCAACAAAAGAGATAAGTATGCGTTGTCGTCGGATATAATTGAAGCTTAGTAAGAAACGGATTGAAGTTCTCGGATAAATTTTTATTTAAGTAATAGAAAACAAACAGTTCATTTATCAAACTAAATTTCATTCGAAAACGTGCTTTGGTTTCTTACTCAAACTTCAACTACATTTATCTGAAGACCCTGCATACTTATCTCTTTTGTACAGTCAACAGCAAAAGTAGATGATCAAAATCAGAAATTCAATACTAATTAACGGAGTTCGCGTCAGAACTGTGTGGCGTCGAAGTGATTCAAAAGTATGACACTGAGTCTGACATACTTTTGAATCACTTCGACGTCACACAGTTCTGACGCAAACTCCGTTCATTAGTATTAAATTTCTGATTTTGATCATCTACTTTTGCTGTTGACTGTACCTACGTATGTACGTAACTTATAATAAGCCATCACTAATATACAAGGTAGCAGGGACAAAGACGCTGCAGCCTGTTACCATGGATCCAGTACATTATTCTGAACGCCCTGCACTGAAATTTTTATTTAAAAACAAAGCTGTTTGATACATTTTGACCGGGTAGGTATTGCACTTTTCTATGAATTAGTAGATTTTTTGATAACCGACGATAAATTTCTAAGAATTATGTGTTGAATTCATGGTTACAGTTTGCTCGGCGATCCCTGCCATGATTTACTCATTGTTTTACATTAAAAAAATACTTTTAAAGTAACTTTCTATATAATAAACATTAAACAATAGCCGAATCTAAAACGTTCCGTCACACGTTAGCAACAGTAGTAGTCAACAGTCAGTATTTTCTGTTTTATTATCACTGACAGTGAGTGCATCGTTCTAAATTAATTCTGTCAACGCTGGCAGTTTACACGAATCAACACTTTCATTATTTACTGCAGCATAAAATAAACTGCGCTCTATACAGCGAGGTTTGCACGGAGTTTCTTTGAAAACTAAGAACTGCGAGGTAATTGCGTAACTCACTAATAGTTGTACACAGAACAACATTCATTGCGTTCATAGAATTCAATTTCTAGGTGGTCGATTTTCCATGTTTCTTTGAATCGCTCGAATTTCTTGTTCTTTGCATTCGTTTTTCTGTGACAGTGTAGCGATGTGAAACTCTAGTATGTTTATGTACTCACTGTAGATACTTGGCAACGTTTAGAGAAAGAAAGAAATATTTGCCAATTATTTAGCATTTGCATTTTTAAATACGAGAACACAAAATTAGTCGGATTCCATTTTCAAACGGTTCGCTATCAGATATTGCAATAAGAAAAGCGCTTGGCAACGGAATCTTTTTAAAACTCGGTGTGACTTTGTTTCATGCCACCGTTTTTAGTTTGATATTTTTTTAATCGTTTGTTTTTGGAATGCTAAACGATTTTTTAAGCTGTCAGTTTTTTTTTTAAACGTTGCCCCACACTAGGAATTTTTCCTGTGTCGTGGGTGCGTTTACAGACATATAAACTCACATACACAAACAGCCAGACCCGGAACAACTAATTGTAGGTCATACAAAAATTTGTTCCGTGCGGGAATCGAACCCGCGATACGCAGCGCAGCAGTCAATCGCTTAACCACTGCGCCAAACGTGCCGTCAAGTTAATTGTGTGATGATGTCCTGTTATTGTAAGAACAATGCTTGTTACAGTTAAGTTATCGTTTCAGCAAGACTGGGTTCAATAGTTTTAAGCAATTGATGTTTTGTGACTATGGGAAAATCCCCTTCAAAAAAATATTTGAAGTCCTCATTGTTAGGTTATAAATATGTGTTGAGTCAAGCTGGCGAGTCTCGTAAGTTTTTCAATAACGTAAGTTTTTTAAAAAGTGCACTAAGTTGTTAGCATTTTGTTTATCCTAACTTTAGTCACTTAGAGGGCATGGAACCGGTACCAAAACCGTTTTCCGTGCCGTTTTGTACACTACATAATTATTTACATTGTATTGAACCACAATTATGTACGTTCAAGTTAATTAAATTCACCACACACAACATTGTATGTTAAATGCATACGATATCTTAATCACCAGATCAAATTGCCGGTAAATTGTTCTCATGATGTACGGTCACCAAAAGAGATAAGTAACCAGGGCCGTCCGATATAGTTGAAGTTTAGCAAGAAACCGATGGATGTTTTCGAATGAAATTTAATTTCATTAATAGAAAACAAACAGTTTATTTATCAAATTAAATTTCATTCAAAAATATCCATCGGTTTCTTACTAAACTTCAACTATATCCGATGCCCTGGTTACTTATCTCTTTTGGCGACTGTACTTGTCAAATGCACACTGACCGATTACGTGGAACAATGGGATACTATAGCCGTTAATTCGAATTGATGCCCCGATATTGACCTGACTTTGCTCATAGAATGCAACAATGGCTATACTGAGTGGCTCTCAGCTAAATCGATACTAAATACGGGAAGCCGGGGCATTGTGGGCCCTGGGACCCTTCACATATGCTGCTTTTTTGCTTGGTTTTTGAATCACATACGAATATTTGATCACAATCATGATCTGACTAAGATTATGTCTGGACTTTAAAAGAGACTGTGACCTCGGAGTTTTGTTTCGGCCTTTCTTCTCAGAGTAGTCGGATAGGAAATGCCGGAAAAATTTCTAAAACTAGATGAGGTCTAGTTTTAAAAATATGATTGATGTGTAAAAGTGTTTGTACTACATTACTTACAGAGTCAATCAAGTCAGTCTTTTTTTACTTAACTTGGGTCAAATAAACTTTATATTTCTTTCTTTCTTGTCATCAGTAAAGTTATTGTCAATCCCTAGTATCAGGCGGCATGACAGCACATTTCGTTTTATATTCCAAAGATTGCTTTAAATTGTTAGATTAGCATAATAATTTCAACATACTGGAATTTAAAACAAAACAACAACTATTTTGGTAACGATCGGGATTTCTTCATCTATACCTAGGATAGATTAGCACAGAAATGTAGACCCTATCTAGATAAAAACTAATGTTAGTGTACTAAAATAAATATTATTTCATTCTACAGATTAATTCTACGTAGTACACGTAGACGTGATATTACGGAATTAGATCAGCTTAATAGAACTGCAAGTCATTGAATTATGCTATCTTTTAATAAGTGTACAGTGTGGAATAAGTGTACAGAAATTAAACTTGAAAAGTAGAGGATACGACAGCGGCATCCGTCTTTTAACTGTTCTGTCAAGGTTCGACAAAGGAAGTATTTACGGCATAACCCTGTAGTTTCTGCTTCGTTTGAACATAACAGACTTGCTCCTACTACATAGAGCAGTCATTACTGCTTAACCGCCCCGACTCACAGGTCGTGGGTTCGAACCCAGCCAGGCACTATACTTTGTGTAAATTATTTCATCACTACTAACTGCTCTCAAAACGGTGAAGGAAGACATCGTGAGGAAACCGGCATGTCACCAAAAATTCGAAGACATGTGACATCTACCAACCCGCACTGGTCCCACGGATTACAGCCCACTCCTTCTTAAATAGAGGAGGCCTGTGTCCCAGCAATGGGAACATTAAAGATTGATTATGTATCTGCTTCATTCGCTATATAAATAACACAACGTCACGCCTACTTTTCCCGAGGCGGAGGTGTACCTTCAGTACACCCACATTTCGCCAGTTATCTTATTTATTTATTTATTTTCCAACATACAATTATCTGTTTTGTCATCTAATGCGATAATGTAGACAACTCACAAACTACAGTTACACAGTTACAAACTAATAATTCTTGATCATATTTACTGCTACTACAAACACCATATACAACGTGTTTTTTTTTATATCCCATAACTCTAGGGGTAACATTTATGTTCGTATAACTCGTCAAAATGTAGGGAACACCAGATTTTTGTTTCGTGATTTCGGGTTTGGTCCCATAGTAAAAGTTGTTCATAATGATGAGTACAATGACCCCCTAGAGTTATAAGATATAAAAAAAAAACACGTTGTATATCTGTCCTAGTAGAACCATAACTTATTTCAAAGAGAGCTCTCATTGTGGACCCACCCAGAGTGCAACAAAATATATCTATATATCCTCCGCTATACTGTTGAGGATACGGAGTGCGAGAGTAAACGGCGCTTCGTTCAATAGCTATGTTTAAGCCTATAATTGCCAACTACTGGCCACAAAAAAAAAATCCAGACTCCGGCCTGCCACTAAGAAGTCCCAGATGGAAAAATTCAGACTCCGGCCTGCTACTAAGAAGTCCCAGATGGAAAAATCCAGACTCTGGCCTGCTACTAAGAAGTCCCAGATGGAAAAATCCAGACTCCGGCCTGCTACTAAGAAGTCCCAGATGGAAAAATCCAGACTCCGGCCTGCTACTAAGAAGTCCCAGATGGGAAAATCCAGACGCCGGCCTGCTACTAAGAAGTCCCAGATGGAGAAATCCAGACTCCGGCCTGCTACTAAGAAGTCCCAGATGAAAAAATCCAGACTCCGGCCTGCTACTAAAAAGTCCCAGATGGAAAAATCCAGACTCCGGCCTGATGCTAAGAAGTCCCAGATGGAAAAATCCAGACTCCGGCCTGCTACTAAGAAGTCCCAGATGGAAAAATCCAGACTCCGGCCTGCTACTAAGAAGTCCCAGATGGGAAAATCCAGACTCCGGCCTGCTACTAAGAAGTCCCAGATGGAGAAATCCAGACTCCGGCCTGCTACTAAGAAGTCCCAGATGAAAAAATCCAGACTCCGGCCTGCTACTAAAAAGTCCCAGATGGAAAAATCCAGACTCCGGCCTGCTGCTAAGAAGTCCCAGATGGAAAAATCCAGTCTCCGGCCTGCTACTAAGAAGTCCCAGATGGAAAAATCCAGACTCCGGCCTGCTACTAATAAGTCCCAGATGGAAAAATCCAGTCTCCGGCCTGCTACTAAGAAGTCCCAGATGGAAAAATCCAGACTCTGGTCTGCTACTAAGAAGTCCCAGATGGAAAAATCCAGACTCCGGCCTGCTACTAATAAGTCCCAGATGGAAAAACCCAGTAACACTTTGGCACCGAACCCATTGCAAGACCTCATTCTCAGCAGTAGCGCGACTAATAGACCAACGAAGTAGTGTTACATAAACCTTTATGGAAAAAGTGTAGCTAAGATATGAAGCCTAGTATTTGAATTTGAAAAGATATTGAGGCGTCTGAAATTCTGAGCCACAAAGAACTTTTTTACATGTCAATCTCTTAGAGCGGGGGTGGAATAATTTGTGCTGAAAGGGCCGTTTCTTTCTCTTCGTGTTTATGTTGGTTTGTGTTGAAATAAATTATCAACCTAACTCAGAAGGCCTTTTCAACAGGCTTCTCATTTTTTTCACCCATATATTAGGACAAAGTTTTGTAAAAGGACTATCAACTCATTTTTCCGCCTGGCCCATACTTGAATAAAACTTATTCAAAGTACTATTGAATCTTAATAAAAATTTGAGATGCGTGAAAATTGACATTCGAAACAATTTTAAGTAAACATACATTATTTTTAGTGTACGTTTATCTTTCTGTCTTTCCCATACGTTTTCGATTAGTTTAAATGATATTTGACCAACATTTGTGAAAGATATACTTAATTCCAACAAAATTTTTGCCTTTAAATAGTAGGAATATTTATTCACAATTCATTTATGGTTTACCATATTTTACTACCTACTGGTGCCACATTCAGTAGATACTAATGATATACTCGTAGTAATACTGAGGATGGATAAGTAGTTTTCAAAACAAGTTTGATCAATTTTGATCGTGTAATTACAGACATGAGACATTTACGTTCTGTATTGATTGCAGCACATCTAAGATGCATCTATAGAGTTACAGATCACCCGGCTCTCTTAGACAGGACATCATACCTTACACAACAACGTTTGTAGTTAAGATATTATATAATCAAGGGTAAAATTGCAAATTTTAAGTATTTAAGCAAGTACAAAGTTCAAAGAAATATATGTTTTATGCATATTAATCACTGATACGTAGTAATATAACCGTGTAGTGAGTATGGTAGATGACCAGAGGCGGCGGTGGGCACTTGTACTATCAGGATCATAATTTACTTTTGACGTGTAAATATTTTTTTTTTTTTTTTAATAAAAACGTTGCCCCACACTAGGAATTTCTCCTGTGTCATGGGTGCGTTTACAGACATATAAACTCACATACACAAACAGCCAGACCCGGAACAACTAATTGTAAGTCATATACAAATATTTGTTCCGTGCGGGAATCGAACCCGCGACACGCAGCGCAGCAGTCAATCGCCTAACCACTGCGCCAACCGTGCCGCCAAATTTATCTTTTTTAATCAATTCCTACTAATATTATAAACGTGAAAGTGTGTGAGGATGGATGGATGTTTGTTACTCTTTCACGCAAAAACTACCGAACTAATTTGGATGAACTTTGGCAGATCCGATATTCCCACGAGATCGAAACTTATGCGGGTGAAACCGCGGGGTGCTGCTAGTTATAGAATAAATATCAGCTATCGTCATGTATCGCCAAGTGGGTCGTAGTTACGTTAATTTTATTGCTACCCGATTCTATGCTACCGAGCATTGATACAATGTATATGAAGTTACTCAGTATCTTAGTAAGTACTTAGTATGGTGACGTGACTCGGAAGGCCATGACGTCACGCAACCGGCGACGTTCCGGCGTACATTAGGGCTACCAGTTACTAGAATAGATATAATATTATTTAAATATTTAAATAACCGTTTTATAAAAACTTCAATCTGTGAGGCAATCAAACTGGCAGTCCACCTGATGGTGAGTTTTCACCGCCGCTCATTTGCAATAGCAGAGACATATTAGCAGGGGTGCTGCCATCCCTAAAATTTCTCATTCAGCGCTTCTAAACAGATGCATACTCGATTTAGTATTATAGTGTTAGTGTATTATAGTGTGTTAGTTCTTTTTTGTGAATTCGTGGACAATGGTGTGGGTTACATGTGTAGTAACACAAATATAGAATAGATTATGTAACTGTATTCCTAGTACTGTGCTAATTTAAGATTTTTTAGTTACGCCTGGCATGTAGGTAACTGTTTGTTGTCCCTAACAAATAAAATAAAATTAAATAAAGTAGTGTGGAAATAGGGATCCTGCCGTTTTGCCGAAAAGATTTTGCCAAAATTTGACAAATTGCCGCAACCTTTTATTATACCAATGCAATGTTTGGAATGATTTTAGTACGCACTTTTTCATTTGGTCAAATTTTTACTTGGCAGAATATTATCAAGGAAAATGTCATTTAGGCATTTGGTCTTTAATCAAATGATTTATTACAGCAAACAATCTTTAGACAATAAACGTTTGGTCAAATTATTTGATAAGGCAAAAAATATAAAGGCAAAAATAAGATTTTTTGGGAATTATATAATTAAATTTTTTTTCTTTTTTTGTGGCGGTTCACCTACCTAATAGTAGTAGTAACCAAACTAGTTGGAAGATGTTAATAAAAAAAAATGGTTATGTTAGGTTAGGTTAAAACTGTGACCTACGCACGAGCCGAGCGACCGAAGCGAGCGGTGCCGCGTTAGCGGCCGGCGAGTGCCAGAAACGACTAGATTATATAGAAAAAAAATATGGAAAAAAACTGGCTACCCGAAACAGAACTAGTTAGACGAGATTAATTATTTAAAAAAAATGCTACACCTGAAAAAATTATACTACCAGAATAGTTAATATTACCTGTTTAGAATTTGTCCTAAATGGAAAAAAACACCCTTGTAATAAAACGTCTTCAAAGGTAAATTGAAAACTGACGATACTAAATATTTGGCAAATTTTATTCTGCGTAAAATGAGTTATTCCAACTGAAATATTTGACTACATAAAAATTGGTAAAAGTACTAGTTGTGAAGAGATTTTTTGCTAAGTAATAATTTGGAAAATAAAATTATGCGGAAAATTTATTGGGAAGTTATAATTTCGCAATTGTTTTTTGATGAAACAAGGGAGACGCGTGGAAATAAACTACGTGTTTTCATCCTGCAGCGATTTGTAACACAATATGATTCCTTCAGACAGAATGTAACAGATATAAATGAGGACAGATATTATGGGCCCGTATCGTCAGACAGTGAGTGCCTGAAGACGGGCGCTGTCGCCAAGCAAGCCCAGGAAACGCTGGCGTGCTGTACTCGTTCTTGCCAGATTGGCCAGCAAAAGCAAACCAAAAGAGAACTGGATAAATATTGGGGACACACAATATTTATTTATTTAAATGACATGGGAGACTTACAGCTAAAAAAGGAATGAATCCCGCGACTTCGTCCGCGTGAACCAACTTTCTTACATTTTTTTCCGTAAGAACCATCCTCGTATTTCAAGGAATATTCTAAAAAAAGAATTAGCGAAATCGGTTCTGCTGTTCTCGAGATTTGCGCTATAGATAACAAAAAAATGCTTTCAGGAACTTTAACAGTTAACCAAATTGAGCTGTAACTTCGCTTGAAGAAATGGTTCAAAAGATATCAGTGTCAATGAGCCATATTTGTCTATTGTTATAACAAAGTACACCCAAGGCGCGATCTCGGCACTTACGGGACGACACAACCCTATCTACCGTCCGCCACACAGAAACTTAGACAGTTGGGTTCTCTGCTGAATGCAGTTGAAAATATTCGACCAAAAGTTTTAAATGTTTTGAAAACGTTTCATACTTACATAGAACAAAATATCAGGTATGAACAAAATGTTTACACTGATATTTTCATGAAACTCTAACTCACAAATGTTTCCAGACTGGTTGTCAGAGTTTTGGGCTTCTGACGCCGGGACCAGCGGCTTAAGTGCTTTCGGAGTCACGGAGGGGTCTCGATATGTAGTGAATGGTCACCCATCCTCGAGCCGAACGTTGCAAGCGTAGATTAACCTTCCATCGGAACGTGCGGCGTGGGCGAAATAATAACATTATTTCGCCCCGAGCCCCTCCGATTAACATAATTATTATATACAACAGAGGGTAACACCCCGTCTGTTCTGACGATCCTCCCTTTTCAAAGGAAGATGAGGAACTTTCCACCCGGTTCTTCATACCTCTATAAACTAATAACCGGTAGCGATCAGGAGTAAACGTTAATGAATCTGTCTAGCCTCTTTCCAACTATGTTTGTAGCGGCTTACAGTTCAACCGAATGCTGCTGATACCAGAATTTTCCATGGAGTGAATGCCTATCCAACCACCACAACCCACTGGGTAACACGATACCCCTTGGTAAGACTGGTTGGCAGACATTTGGGCTTCTGACTACCCGTAAGGAATGTCATAGTTCTACGAATGACAGCCCGGATCGATGGTTTAACGTGTTTTCCGAGGCATGGAGGGCTCTCAATATGTAATTAATGGTCACCCATCCACGAAACGACCGCGGCAAGCGTAGCTTTACCTCTGATCGATCCGTGCGGCTGATATCATCTAGCCACGAGCCCTAAGAAAAGGTAAGTAGGTACTACTTTGAAAATCCACTAAGTAAAGAGTATCAACTTAACTCTGCAAAAAGGCTTCAGTACACCAACTTCAACCGCTGCGTCCAACTAAAACTTTCCTAATACGAGTTTTTAAAACATGTTCATCTTTTAACGACGCGCGACGTAGGTAGCGAAGGAAAAATATCAAGAGAAGTTGTAGTACCTAAGTAGAAGTTGTACGACAAGTCTAGAACTAATCTAAACCCTAATTTAATGTGTTGCGAGGTGATACAAGCATTAGATTTTAGAGCTTGCGGCTTGCTCGCTCTAATCTTGCCCGGTAAATGACGTGTTAAGGGGTAGTAGTAGTGCTTTCCTGTGTTCCTTCGGATCTGGCCATTTTAAAATTGAAACCAGCAGCATTCGAAATTCCGATCTTTTAAGATTTTGTGGTGGACTTTATAATACTCTCGACCAAGTTCGGGTACGGTGGCCAATCTCAACTAAGATTAGCCACGTATGCAGGAGGATATTATAGTGCAGAAGTGTGTGCGTAAACACAGGTGCACTCACTTTTACTTATTCTCATAGTACGACCGGGGAAAGATCAGGCGCAGGACCAACAGCTTACGTGCTTTTCGAGACACAGAGTTATTACACCACCAACTTCCAAACTGCGGGCTGCTACTGAGAAATCCCTAATGGAAAATCCCAATTACACTTTACCCAACCTGGGAATCGAACCCGGGACCACACGCTCAGCGGTCACGCTTGCGACCACGAGACTAACGGGACAGTCAATGACTACATAAGGAGGTACACGAACGGGTCGGCGGGTCGACGGCGCGTTGTGTTCCAAGCCCGCCTCAAAGAGATGTCAGCACGAACTGACGGGGTCCGCTAGGGCCGATGCCTGCCATGGCCGCGGGTTATTCGAAACAGATACCGTGGCCCCTGGCACCACAGGCAACTGAAGGACCACGGGTGGGTTTTAGTCAGTAAAAGTCTGAGACGCCCTTCCGCTCAGCCCAGACCGGGAGAGGTCATCTGATGATTTCCCATCCAAAAAAAAAAGGAGGTACACGAAGCTTCAAGGAGAAATACGAATCCAGATTACTGACAAAATATTTAGAATATAAAATTGTTGTGCTCTGTCTGTCTAGAGAGAGAGAAAAATACTACTTAATAATTCTGTATAAATAGTTAACAATGCGGCCAATTAAAACTTTGAGCGCAGGCTTGTTCGCAAGATAAATAGCATCTAAATATTAAACTTAGAAGATAATTATTTGTACAGTAATGTTTTGGTTCCCCTAAATGGGTTTAAGTTTAGCGAAAGAGTTATGACTGTTGGTATTTCATAGTAATTAGTGCTGAACGGTGTTTCTTGTTAGCGAAAACTGTTTTTGCAATGTAGGAGATATTTTTGGCCTATTTACACATCTGTTCTTTTAGAATAAATATTTTTAGTTTTTTTATTTATATCTAACGGCCAATCCCTTTATTAATAACGTTCAAATCTAGTCACAATCTCATCTCAGCGACGATCAATGTCATAAATTTGTCCAAAGTGTAGTTAACTACGAGGTATTTTTGAAAGATTAAGACTTAGATTAGTATGCGAGCGTTCTTAAAAATACTGGAATAACCCCTCTTTTATTTTTCATTCAAACCTGTTCAGCTGTTCATACGCGATGTAGTAACAAGCATCATAATGTTTTTCAGATTTATAAAAAAGAAAAAAAATCATTTGAATACCTTTCTAATCCCTACGAGCAGAAGTTTTAATAAACTGTCTAGTGAACATGATTTGCATATTTTTAATACCAGTGTTTCCCAGCTTATGCATTTGTTGGTGAAAAGCTTATTTACGAAATACTTAGTAATTGTTTGCGTCTATATGACTTTTAGTTTAATAGAAACTAATAGCAGAAGCTTTTCATCACCAAATGCTTAAGCCGATCGTGTACCCTCTATTTATTTTCTAACTTATGTTATAGGTATTTTGTACCGATCTTTTTTGTTTTCGTTTTTTTTTCAGTTTTTATCAGTGTTGTAAATGGCATTTAATTTAAGAACACTGTATAACTTAGCTGTAAGTTTTCCGAATAGAATAAAATAAAAAAAAATAAAAAAATATTTTAGTCAGAAATTGTGAGATCAGATTAAAACTTGGCCTTAACATAAAATGGAGTCACAAGGACGGTAGTGACCATCGCCGCTCAACTTGAGTTACTGTCGCTAAGTGCTTCCACTGCACATTGCTTTAGGCTACCTATAGGCTACATGTATGTACTTAGGGCACCTAAATATAACGGAAATAGGAACGGTCCTATTGGCCTTTACAGTAAACTATCTAAGACTAAGGATAGTTAATTATTAGAAAAGCCTATCAATATATTTTTCCAGAAATTGTGCAGATATAACTTTTTGTTTTCGTGACTACTAACTAACTAGGCTGTATTGTTCCACTACAAGGCAAAGGCCTTCCTCTGCCTTTTTTTTTAGAAAACGGACTTTTCCACACAATTCTGTCTTTTGCGAGTGCTGGTCAGTCCATTCGGTAGCAGTCAAGCCCGTCCGTGCCGCGATGGCACCGTGTGTTTATTGGGACCCAATCGGTGGTTTTCTTAGTCCAATGGTCATCTGACATGCTGCAGACATGTTTGGCCCAGAAACCCCGGCCCGGTTTCGTGAAATACCACAAAAATACTAATTTAGTCATTTAAATTATATAGATTTTTTCCCTTTTCCACCCTTAGCTTTATCGTAAACTAGCGACCTACCCCTGCTTCACACGATTTAATGACTTGAAAAACATCGAGATTTCTTTATTATATGTAAGTTCAAGTTATACATAAGTACCTATAAACCTTTCCGAAATAAATTCTCTAAAGAATGCTGAAAACGGCCGCAAA
Organism: Apamea crenata; assembly: GCA_949629185.1. Classification (NCBI taxonomy): domain Eukaryota; kingdom Metazoa; phylum Arthropoda; class Insecta; order Lepidoptera; family Noctuidae; genus Apamea; species Apamea crenata. Next base: position 7,546,145 of record OX451375.1, read on the forward strand.
ATCTGATGCGCAGGTTATAAGAATCACGGGGCTCTCACTGACAGACACGAAGAGCGACTTTAATTTATGATACTTATGTATCTACATATGATGCAGGAAACTGAAATTGTAAGTAAAAATGTTTATACTATTAATTTTTCCCATACCTGGTTAGGCGTGAAATAAAATAAAATTGCAATGTGGCCAGATAAAAATTCAATATTGTATGTTACTGCCGCAGCGTCGGGGGAAATTTGACAGTGTTGCCACAATTCCATTATTGCACTCGTAAATGTCCTGTGCCATAAAAGAACTGGACTCTAGCCAATAGTTTGTGGTGCAGTAGGAGAATATTTGTCCGATCAAAGTCAACAAAGTAAATAAATATTGCTATTCTGATTGAAGCAAAAAGAAGATAATTATAGCAGCCTATAAAATTGTCCCACTGCAGGGTCTTTTCTCCTACAGAGAAGGCACGAGCATTTGATCACCACGCATGATTAGGACAGGTCGTTAAAAAATGATGGCCGCTTTTGCCTTACGAAAGACTAAAAACTAACAAACAAATCTAACAGAATCATAATTGGACACAGAAAAAACCAGAATTGAGAATAGCCACATCTCGCCCCTTTTTTTAAGGTCCGTTTTTTTAACACTAAAAAAGTTAACTTTATTAAAAAAAAATAACAAATAGTGCGATGTTATTTATGTCATCCACACATCCATCATTACATAGTAACACAGACGTTACTCACATGTTTACCATACATTAGCTTTAATGGAACTGCATGCTCTTGAAAATCGCAGCCCAATAATATTGTACTCCAAATCCCATTCGAAATGAATGCAACCTCTTTGCTAAAACCGTCTCAGTTACAGCCACATTATGTGAGTCGTTAGGATACGTTTGTGGTCTTAAAACCGTGAAAGCTTTGGTAATAAAGGCTTCAGTTCAAGGGTAATACTTTCATACCGCGCTCTGCCAAATCTTCCTTTGAGAAATCTTGGCATCGAGCCAGAAGGTTCAAGTCCAAATGCTACAGATATCATCCGTGTTGGGAAGCTGTTCTTTCGCTATCTACTTTTGATTATTACGTGCTATTATGTTATATAGTGTGAACAAAGCAGTGCTGGCCCAGTGGCAACGGCCGCGACTTCCGTGTTGTAGGTCGTAGGTTCGAACCCAGACAGGCGCGTTACTTTGTGTAAATTATTTCATCACCACTGCTCTCAAAAAAGGTGAGAAAATCGGTATGTCCTAGAACCAAAAAATCGAAGACAATGTGTCATCTACCAACCCGCACTGGGCCCAGGTGGATTACAGCCCACTCCCTCTTGAAGAGGAAGCCAGTGCCCAGAGAGTGGGCACATTATAGGCTGATTATGTATGTTATGTAATACAGTTTATAGTTACAGGCTAGGCAGATAATGATATAGTACAGTTTATAAAATAATTATGCTGGCGAATATTTAAGAGTCATGTTTAAACTAAAACAGCTGAATCTTTTACAAAATAAATGGTAATGGACAGAAGATAAATATTATTTTAGTCCAGTCAAATTAAGATACTCCATAGACAAGTTAGACGTGATTAAAAACGTGGCCACTAAAAATACGTCAGGCGCTGACTAATTTGACAGGACTAAACTGATATTTATCTTCTGTCCATTTCATAATGAAATAGAAAGAAAAAGAGGCACTGAACTTATGTTTTGGTTTAGGTTGTGAACAAGGGAATCGGCGCCAATGTCCGTTTATTTTGTAAAAGATTATGCTGTTTTAGTTTTTCAGAAAATGGTATAATCTGAAGCCTATATGCCACAGCTTACCTACTTCAGCAACTACTAATGCTATGAACTTGACGTTTGTGAAAGTCTTAACTAATTATTGATTTAACCAAAAACGTTATGTTAGGTGTAAATTGAAACCCGGTTTGTTTTATTAAACATCTTACCGGCTGTCTGGCCATGGTGGGCAGGATTTGGTTAATTATTTCTTAATGGAAAAGTAGGTAGTAAACTTTTTCGTCTTTTGATCACTTTGCTGTAATATACAGGGCGTAAAAAGACACATCATAAAGCCGTCAACTACACATTCTGTACATCAAATGTGACATTGCCACAGGACATTGCATAAAACTAATTGCTGGGAAACGACTTTTATTTTCTGTGTGAAAATTTGCTATTTGCGCAATGTAACATACGCAGAACATTGTGCTTGCAACGGTACAGGGGTCGTGGGGGTATTTAAAGTTGTGTTATAACATTAAAAACTTGTTTTCGTAAAAAGCCGTCAGTGAAAGTTGGAATTTTCATCATTAATATCTCTGTAACTAGAAGGTTCCCAGGTATGGCCTAGTACAAAAAAAATATCACAATTACAGGGCGTCTCGGCTTTGTTAAGTGTATTTTTCACCCGTTACAGTCTATGATCAACTGGTCACATTAGATTTTTGCTCTGTGTTACTGCACTTAATTGTTACAAAGTAGGGTAATATTAGTTTCCACAAAAGCCACCAATAAAGTATTTTTTAACCAGGGGGTCTACTCCGAAGTAGTATCGGCCGAATGTTCGGCCGTTTCCTGCTACGAAGTTAGGTACTATTTGGTTCGGTCGGTCCCGATCCTACACTCCTACACTCTTTCGAATATTGACTATGGTCCCGACCCAACTGAACCGATCCGAACTTTTTTCGCATTTTTCAATAATATTCGGTTCGGCCATTTGTCGGTCCGATCCGAACATTCGCACTTTGCACTTCGGAGTAGACCCCCTGTACTGTCCCACGGTTGGGCAAAGGTCTCCACCATACTTTTCCATTCATTTTTGTTTATAGTCCTTTTTAGTCAAGAACGAATCTAGGTCATCGGGCTACCGTTTTTTAGGCCTGTCTCGATGACGACACTCGTCTTCAGTTACTCGTCGTTCTTCATCTATTCTGATGCATCCTGTACGTGGCCCGCCCAGTCCGATTTCAGCCTCGCGGTCTTGTCACCAACAACGGCGATGCCTGTCTTCGAGCGTATTAGTGTGTTGCGAATTCGATTAGTATATAATAAATATTTTAGTTAGTAGTTTTTAGTAAGTAATAGTTTAGTCCAATCTGTTAGGAACGAGTCCAGGAAAGGTGGAAGAGAATGAGGGAGGCCTTTGCCCAGCAATGGGACAGTAAACATTAACTGGAACAAAAATTGTGTCTGTGATCTTTATTACTGGTATAAAGTGTTGTTAAATTCCAAACAAGTACATACTTACTATATCCCTAACACACTTTCTTCGTATTCGTTAAAATACCTGAAATTAAATTAAATTATAGCACCCACTGAATCCGTACATATGCAAAACGTTCTTCGTTCAGTTAACGTCTCGCATTTCACGTCGGCTACTTGCTCAGCTCGTAAAACCTTCATACTTTTATAGTGGTACGAGTAATAAACAACGTGATAGTGAATTCATTTAAAAACAAGTTTAAACCGTTAATAAAATACGTGGAAATTAAATGTATCGAAAACGTTTACTAAAAACTTTCATCACGAATATGTGGCGAAGATTTAAATATTTTCTTATTTATTTGAGTTTAATGATTTTATTGTATATATATTTTGTGGCTCGTAGAGCTAGTCTGAACAGTCCAGTCAAAAAATCTTCGGTTGACTTACAGTATGTAACGGTACACTTCGATTTGAAAGGGTCACCTCCGAAACTGACTTATTTGGTAACTATCCTGCCCATACTCAGTATCTACGGAGTGAATTCAATCCTTGTGGAATATGAAGACATGTTCCCGTATTCAGGCAGTATTGTTAACATCAGCTCTGAAAATTCTTACGAGAGGAATATGGTAAGTTTCGATTATATTATCGTCATAGTACCTACTCATAAATAAGAACAATTTCCACAAAGGGATTACCCTGAGATTAAAAAAACCATAGCTGTTCTATACACAAGTGTAATAATAAAAAGAATCTTCATGCAGACCACATGATCCATAAAAAATAATTTAAAAAAATAACGATCTAATAAAAAAGTACAATAAAATGGCACATTGCACATACATGAACTGCTGTTCTTCTCATGCACAGTAAAAATAATACATTTGCACGGCTATTTCCAACCACCGTTTGTGTTGCGTATCTACTTACACGATCATAACGTATGGAACCTGAATATTTTATTTGGACCCTGTATATTGGATAGTCCTTGATAGATACGGCCTAAAAACAATACAATTGTAACATCGTAAAATAGGCGTTTGAAAATACAATAGGGTAGTTTCCTGGGTAAAAAAATAATAATATATTTAGTCCGTTAGTTAGATTATCGAAAAATAATGGAGACGTATGTTTTCTTTTGTCAATCAAATAAAAAATGACAAAGATAAAGCGCGTCAAAATTTGGGAGTGGGGGGTCGTGACGTCACTTGCTTGCAAACGTGTCGCAAGCAAGTGACGTCACGCGGAACTTTAACGGGCGATATCTTCATCATTTTTTATATAATTGACAAAAGAAAAAATACGGGTGAATATTTTTTGATAATCTAACTCAAGGACTAATAAGATTTTTTTAGGAACCTAGCCTATTGTCTCTGCTCTGTCTTATTTTTTTATTGAAATATTATGTTTGTAAGTGTTTAGACTATTATAATAAGTAATACAGACCTATTATGTTACATTTTCAGCTCTTAAGGCTAATCAACAAAGCCAGAATTCTAAACATAGAAATAATACCTTTGATTCAAACCTTCGGGCACATGGAGTATGTCTTGAAACTGAAGGAGTTCGCTCACCTCAGGGAGCTGAAACAATCTCCCGCGGACATATGCCCCAGCAACCCATTGGGCCATGCATTAATTACTACTATGTTGAAACAAGTTAGTAGGTGATGCTTATTAATTAATAATTAGTACGAAATAACAGAAGGTATGCAGCCGTATGAGAGCCGCAGGAGTTAGCTACATAGCTTGCAGAGTAAGCAAGCTGAAGTGGCCATGTTTGTCGAAGGACCGTTAGCCGGTGGAGCAGACGAGTCCTGTAGCCCTAGCCAAGTTGACAATCTACAATCGTTATATATATATTATGTATCATTATCGAAACACGACAAAACAAAACGAAAGATTTCCTTAACTCATACTTCAAGTATGCCAGCCAGCTACCAGCTACCAGCGGTCGTTGACCCCAAAAAATGCACATCAAATCTTCCTTTTTGTTTTGTCATGTTTGGATATCAATACCGAACACGTCTGTGGAGTTCCCTAGCCAACTTTATTCATCATAATCAGCCTATAATGTTCCCACTGCTTGCTGGGACTCAGGCCTCCTTTAGGTAAGAGGGAGCGGGCCGTAATCCACCACATGGGCCCAGTGCGTGTCACATGTCTTCGAATTTTTAGTTCTAGGTCATGCCCGGTTTCCTCACGATATTTTCTATCACCGTTTTGAGAGCAGTGGTGATGAAATAATTTACACAAAGTAAAGCGCCTGTCTGGGTTCAAACCTACGACTTACTACGCGTAACTTTATTTGACCTTGTATAATTCGATTTTATTTTTCTAATTCCTAGCAATTTTTGTGGCTTTATTATCATTTTCACCTCGATTTCAGGTAATTGACCTTCATGCCACAATCAAACCGTTGAACCACATACATATTGGTTGCGACGAAGTAGGAGCAATAAATAAGTGTCGAAGATGTAAAGTCAGGGAATTAGAAACCACGTGAGTACCAAATCAATTACTTACTTACAAATACATTTAAACATACTTACGATAGATGGGACAAAGTAGTATCATATTACCCAGTAAATGGGTTGTGGAAGTCAGATAGACAGTCGCTCCATGTAAAATACTAGTTGAATACTAGTATTGTACCAGCATCCGTTAAAACTAGAAGCCATGATGATTATGGTGAGACGGAATAAAACGAACAACATCAAATTCTAGTTGGTATTATCTACAGGTCCCATCTCGGTAAGTTTAGTTCTATGCCTCGTGCCTACATGACTGCTCGCATTAAATGCAAGAGATAATTATTTACGAAAAAAATATGCCGAATTGCAAACCTCGTAGTGATGTGCTGTTGAAGTCAGTGCTCTGAGTGGAATACCTCATAAAATTTCTGGACTTTAACTACGGGTTATTTTCGTTAGTATTTTATAATTTACTGAATCAGGCAGAACCTAAAGTCCTGTATAGGAATTAACGGCCACTAAACACAGGCATAATGATGTATTTGATTCCTAACCTAGTACTTATTAAAATAAATTTCAATTTTCCTTACATATTCACTTTATTTTCGTTTTTGTTTTCAGTGACTTATTCGTCAAACACGTGGAAGAAGTGACTTCTATAGTAAAAGAATTAAGTCCGGCGACAAATGTTCTGATATGGGGTGACATGCTGTTTGAAAACAAGAAGCCGCAAACGTTTTCTTTAAATGATGTTGAAGCAGTAGCGTGGGACTACGCCGCTCATCCACGGTTTTCTCATAAATATTTCTATAACCTACATAAAAACTTCAAAAATATCTGGATAGCTTCCGCATTCAAAGGCGCTGATGGTAGAAATGCAACATTCCCTAATATTAAAAACAGATTTCAGAATCATTTGAGCTGGTTGAAGTTTATATTAGACTACAAGTTTGGAGGAGAAAAACAAGTTTACAATTTCAAAGGTATCATTCTAACCGGCTGGTCGAGATACTCTCACATGGCTCCACAGTGTGAACTACTTCCAGTAGCTATGCCAAGCTTGATCTTGAATCTCTTATTGATAAACACCGTTAAGAAAGGTATTGATGAAGGCGATATAGATCTGCCTTACTGCGAATTTTTCACAAAATATTTAAGCAATGAATTTAGGGAAATCTTCCGAAGCAATGACGATACTAAAGAAAAGTGCGCTTTTGAAAACACGTTCCTTTCTAGAGAACAAGAAAAACTTTTTAATACTACAATAGTTTATGATTGTCTTTCTAGTCTACGTGAACATGCATCAGAGTGTCGTAGTATAAGCTCATTTGTGGATGTGACTGCTTTGGATAATAGTTACACTAAGTGTACAAACGCGCTCAAACAGTTAGCAGACTCTAAAACACAGCTGGAATCATTTATGGTTCAATATTACAAAAATAATGTTATCAAAAGTTATATTGATGAGATTGTACATGTTCCTACAAAGAAAATTAAGAGAAGAATGGAATTTTTACAGAATTGCACTAAAGATCGGTTTTGGAACAGAAGACACTAAGAATATCTGCTATGCACAATTATAATTATTGTAAAATTTTCCCAATCAACCTTGAACATTAATGCTTTAGCGATAAAGTTGAAAATCTATTAAAGAAATTTGACAGATTTTAGTAGCTTGGTGTGCTGGCGTCTGTGCCTATGTTAATCGTGAAACATGTATGATAGAGGCCCATGCCCTCAAATTGGTCACTGTCATTGATCACTCAACAACCGTCACAGGGGGTCTACACTCTAAGTCCGTCAACGAAGATACGGGCCCATTTGAAAATAATCCGTCAAAGAAGTGTCAAAATCAATTTTTGAGGCGAGTTATTAAAAGTGAAACATTCAGTTTTTTAGGCTTTAAAGCTTGAGTAGAGACAACTGTCTAATCGTGTTGGCATTCATTCTTAGTTCGGGCCACGAACTTATCATAAATACGGCGTACATGAGATACGGGGTTGCAAAAGCCCGTAACTTCGCTCAAAATTACGGATTTCGGGTTTAGGGGGTAGACCAATGACACTAATAACGGGGACGAATTTGAACTTATTGCGTTCATACATTTTGCATGTGCACGCTAAGGAGCGCGCAATTTTAAATAAGACAGTCGATGTATACTTATAAGTTATAAATGTTGTATAATATTTTATTAGGTAATTATAATAAAAACCATGTAAAATGCTATAGATTTAGAGTTTGACATTATCAGACCTATTAACACATAATAATAATAATATAATAATAATAATATCCCTGGACATTTCACACAGCACCATTTGCCCCAAGCTAAGCAACCTAATGCTTGTGTTATGGTAACAAGATGGCTGATAAACTACTTATATACAATTTTGTTTTTTTGTAAATACATACATATTATAGATAGAAAAACACCCAGACTCAGAACAAATACAAGTAGGTCATACAAGTATTTGTTCCGTGCGGGAATCGAACCCGCGACACGCAGCGCAGCAGTCAATCGCTTAACCACTGCGCCAACCGTGCCGTCGACATACAAACTACTTCTTTTTTTTTTTAGTCTGTACGGTTCTTCTGCTGGGCAGAGGCCTCCCCCAAATCCTTCCAGGAACTCTTACTCCCGCGCCACCTCGAACCAGCTCTCATACGCATCCCAGTCATCTCGCCATCTCTTTCTGGGCCTCGGCGGCGCCGTCCATCGTTAGGCTTCCACTGTATGGAGACTTTTGGTGGAATACATTAATTTAACTTTTTTACACGCTAAAGCGTTGGTTTCCTATGAAAGCGATTCCGTCAAATTAAAACGTCCATCATGAAATTCTGTAATTTTCTGTATTTAATATTAAGGTGTGGAAAACGCTTGGTAAGATGCCAAAGCTTTAAACAGTACATTTCATTTCAGTACCAAAATCTTAAAGTGTCAAAACATGTTATTCATCGATTGACGAGCATTCTACCGAAAGCTTTAAATATAATTATAATGTAATACAGTGACATAATCAATCAAAGTACAAAGCCCTTCGGCGAAAAGCCGGCACACCGCCGCGCCGCCGCTACGCCGCCGGTTTGGAAAACAATAGCGAGCGGTGAATGCTTATGCGAATCCCGCACCCCCGGCCATGGGCAGAGGTGGAACACCGCGGTGGTTTTAGCCGGTAAGAGTCTGGCAAACCCCTTGTCACCCTCACGATGGAGGAAGTCCAAGAGGAATTCCACCGCGCAACAAAACAAAACAAAAAGGACCGCTATTAAAGAAACGTTAGTATTTAGTCCTTTTTAACTGTCCCGTTTGGTCTCGTATTCGCAAGTGCGACTTCTAATCGTGGAGTTCAGGCCGTACAAAATGTTATTGGGTTCGTCCATTAGGAAATCCTCAGTGACAGCCCGGAGTTTGAAAGCACGTAAAGCCGTTGGTCCTACGCCTGATCTCACCCGGTCGGGTCCAATTGCTGTCCCATTTTTTACAATTTGCACGTCAGTGTCAAGTTGTATGTTGAATAAAATATGATTCGCAACCGTAACAAGTATGTATTAACAGAATTGAAATCATCAATACAACCCTCTAAGTTCATATAATCTGATTGATCTATATATAAAATTCAAAGTCCTGACTGACTGACTGACTGATACATCAACGCACAGCCTAAACTGCTGGTCCTGTAGACATGAAGTTTGGAGCGTGTGTTTTTCTTGAAGAGTAGGTATCGACTAAGAAAGGGTTTTTCGAAATTCCACCACTAAGAGGGCGAAATTGGGGGATTTTGTTTGTATGAAAAATCTTATTCTTTGCGTTAATAAGCTTGAAACTTGGCACGAATACTTATCTAAGCAAATTATGAAGTTTGCGATTTTTGGTTTTCTAAACTTCCCCCTGAACGGGGATTGGGGGGTATCAAAGTTTGTATGGAAGAATTTTAGCGCGTGGTCCGATTTACTCGAAACTCAGTATTTGTACCAAGGATTAAAATGAAAGAATAAAATGTGTATCAGGATTTTTCGAAAATCTACCCCTTTTTTTTTCTGACGGGCTGAAAAGGGGTAGTCAATTTTACAGGGGAGGATTTTACAGCGTGGCTTAATTAACTCAAAAATTAGTATAAATAATATTTGAATCAAGTTATGGAAACATCCCAATCTATTTTTTTTGAATTTTACCCCTGTGGGGTGAAAAGACGGGATACAGTTAATATGAAAAATCTTTTCCTTTGGTGAATAAACTTGATACTTGGCTCAGAAAATAATACAGATGGTCACTTTTAGTTTTAAAAACTCCTCACAGAGGATTTAGGGGGTGAAAAAGTTAATAGGTAAGAAAAACAATTAAACCACTCAGACGGATCAACTCGAAATTTGGTATTAATACTTAAACCAAAAAATAAAAAGTAACTGTTTTAAGGTTTTTCAAAAATAGTCTCTTACCGGGGTGTAAAAGGGTAATAACATTTAAGGGGTGGATTTTACTGCTTGCTTCCATTAACTCGAAAATGGGTTTATAATATTTATGTCATACAATGGGAACGTACCAAACGCTTTTTTAAAAACAAAGGCTGTTGTGGTAAAAGGGGACGACAAGGTTTATTTCAAAAATCTTATTCATTTGATCTATAAACTTTAAAATTAACCAACCCGAATTACATAAATAAATAATAAAGATCGTAAACATAATGACATCTTCAAAATTTTGAAAGTAAAGTACACGCAGACTTATTATTTATAGTACTATATAATATTATAATTTTTTTCTGTATGTTACATTTTCACTCCTAAGCCACGGATTTCGATAAAATTTGGCAGAGAGATAGATGGGGTAGTATGTACATACTTTTTATCCTGGTGGCACGTTCCCGTGGGATAATTTCCGACATCCAAGCGGGCGAAGCCGCAGACAGAAGCTAGTATTTCATGATTTGAATAGTCATTCAATAGGATTATATGAACTTAAAATTATTACTCTGGGGCGTAATATTTATTTGTCTCCGTTAAGATTGGCCAGCATCATACAGCATAATCAGTCTATAATGTTACTCTTGTCTACTGTTATGTCTTGTCTACTGTTGAGAAACAGACCTCCACTCGATGAGAGCAAGTGGATCGTAATCGGGTTGGCAGATGTCACATGAATTCGAATTTTTGGTTCTAGGTCATAGCGGTTTCCTCACGATGCTTTCCTTCACCGTTTTGAGAGCAGTAGTGATGAAATAATTTACACAAAGCGCCTGTCTGTGTTCGAACCTACGACCTACAACTTCTAAGTAGTTACCTACCTCTGTTACCACCTGGCCTTGTGGGTCCATAGAGCCGCTAAATGAGACACCAGAACCAACGTCAAAACCATCAATTTCAAATTCAAAGCCAACGTAGAAAAGATCACTTGTGTGTCAAATAATAATGTGTATATTGTGTATTGATTGAATAGAAAAGAATTAAAAACCAATTTTGAAATGCAAAATAACCCAAGGAAACCTTTTCAAATGTAATCTCTCGTTACCATACCAAATTCAACCTTCGAACCGACTCGATTACATGCGGCCATAATTAAATTCTTGAAACCTTTTGAACGTACGTTACTCGAAGTCGCTTCCATTTCTGATTACAATGACTTGGAAAAAAGTATATATCGAGCAGTCATTCGACTCGTTCGATGGGGTATAGGTACATTGTTGCTTTCTCCGTATGTCCCTCATTCTTTGTAAAAATAAAACGAGTAGGTACTGTTGTTTAAAGAGACTTTCTTTGGTACTTTTACATTTTCATTCTATTTGCGGTCAACTAGTCCAGTAATTAGTGTCTTCTATTATTACAAGCCACAGGACAAGGGATATCTATCAACCCACGTGGTACATTCCGGTCCACCCTCTTTAACCGAGAGGAGCCATGTGTCCCAGCAGTTGGAACTTTATAGGCTGATTATGCGATATAGGGAATCCTGTGCAAAATTTCATGTTTCTTGGACCCAGCGGTTTAAGGTGTGCATTTTCTGTCAATTGATTTAAGTTTTTTTATGAAGTAGATAATTTATTGTGTTGTGGTGTTTAAGGAGACTTAAAATTATAGCAAGAACAACATATAAAAATCTTTATTTACACACACAGCAACAAACACATTACGGTTTTAATTAAATTTTTAATAATTAGTAACAATTTATCACCTTTTACATGCTTACAGCTACGATATTACATAATACCACGGTTTCTACGTTATGTTACCAGCACTGCGTTATCACGAATTATTCCATTTCCATAATGGAAAAAATCAGAGTCTTTATAATTATAAATAAATTGATCGACTCTGATTGGTTCAAGAGCTCTTGTCAACCGTCAAACGGGGCTTAACTAAAACATTAGTTCGAGAGTTATTTGTGAATTTTATTGTGAAACCATATTTATCTATTTTTAGTATCATTATCGTCGGGTTCTTTACTTTCATCGGGTTCTTTACTTTTGCTTTCGTCTGTTTTGTCACTTTTTGGTTTATGTACCGGGACGATTTCTGTAGGCGGTGGTGTTATGGGCACAAGACTGCCGTCTTCATCAGCAACCTTCAATCCAATGGTAGCACCGAGCTTGGCACTCGCCTGTTTGAATGTATTAGACAACTTCACTTGAACGACGTTGATGACCATAGAAGTAAGAGCAAATCCGAACACTAAGTATAATATAGATGCCATCATAAACATAGGGTGATTGGGAACCAAATCACCAAGACCGATCGTAGATATCGATATGAAGATAAAGTAGAAAGATTCGAAGAAATTCCACTTCTCCCATAAACTGTAGACGAACGCTCCTATGTTAATGTAAGTCAGTAGAATGACGACAGCGACGGAGATTGGTAGGTTGAACTCATCATCTATTTCGAAGACTGATGGAGCTGGAGTTTCCATATCGGTCTCGAGGTCGACATCTCTTGGTAAGGTACCAGGTTTTGGTGGCAGTGGTGGAGGCACGTCACTTGTCTTCCTCTCAACCGGTGGAGGCAGCGGGCCCTCTGGACTTTCTTGAATATCTTCTTCGGAGAATATCTGCGACGGACGACGAACGACATCGTAGACGATATTCAGTCCCTTCATTACCTCCTGAAATTTAACAAAATTCCATGTTACTTTTCTCAACTTTGATTCAGCGACCGGCGAACACAAAACAAAAGTTTATAAGAATGTAAGACTACATATAGCCCGGAGCCTAATCATTACTCATATCTGTTTTAAAAGACAAACATTTCCTTTGTTTCTCGGGTACAGCGGCAATCCGATTGTGGTTATCAACAACAAAGATTTCAAAAATTTCTTGGTTCTCGTGATAACTGATAATGGCGCCGATTCCCTTGTTCACAAACTATACTAAATTTAAGTTCAGTGCATCTTTTTCTTTCTATTTCATTATGAAAAGGACAGAAGATAAATATTAGTTTAGTCCTGTCAAATTAGTCAGTGCCTGACGTAAATTGACGTATTTTTTGTAGCCAATTTTTTAATCACGTCTAACTTGTCTATGGAGTAATGGAGTCTCTTAATTTGACAGGACTAAACTAATATTTATCTTCTGTCTTTTTTTTAATGAAATAGAAAGAAAAAGATGCACTGAACTTAAATTTAGTTTAGTTGGTGAACAAGGGTATCGGCGCGAATAATATATTTATTTTGTTTTGAAAAAGAAGTCTCTAGAAAACTACTGATAGCAGCTGGCTATGAGTAGCCGAGGATTGTGTTAAGTGGCTTGCGATTGGAAAGGCAAATCTCTAGCAGTGGACTAATAGAAGCTTATGATGATGAGTTAGCTCCTTAAGTTCTAAGTTGAGCTGCATGATTACTGACAAATGCGTGCACTGACTGGACAGGTCCATTCAATCTGTGTAGATCTTTCTTCAAAAGAGCATTTCAGACACCAATCTAAATCTTCACATGAGCTATTCAAGATTATGTCTGGACTTTAAAAGAGACTGTGACCTCTGCGTTTCTTTCAGCCTTTCTTCCCAGAGTAGTCATATAGGAAAGGCGGACCTCATCTAGTTTTTAAAATATGATTGACATGTAAAAGTGTTCGTACAACCCTACTGATAGAAATAAAATCTTTCATCATTATCATTAAATTACGAATTGGCAAAGCTGCAAGATCAAGCGTTGGTCAAAATTGTTTAATTCTATTTTAGGCTGTTATAGTAACAGGATTTACTAGACATAATACGGCGAAAACGCTATAATGCGTAGTGCACGTCGGTGGAGCGTGCGGTGTACCACGTCATTACGACTAAAACCAAGTATGGGAGAGATAGCAAGTAACAGAGCATTAAATTTATATTGTTGTCCTGTATTTTAACTTGGAAACTGAGTAATAAGAGGAATTTTGCAAATGGTTCTTCATAACACACTATACACTATTTAACACACACACTACACATTATTTAAGTACTATACAATATCAGAAAAAATATAAGACTTTCTCCCGTTTAGCAAAGTCCACTTATAATTATATAAACTATATTTTTTAGTAATAACTAGAAAAGGGATGATAAGCTTTAAACTTTAAACATTAAAAAACCGTGATAGTAACATCGGAGTAATCACATAAAAATCGTTTTCTAAGAACAGAATCGTTCTCAACATAAATTGATTTAGAAACAATTTAAAAGAATAATTGAAACCTCTATTTGATGCTCTGCCCAGAATGTTCTGTAGCTAGTGTCACCCATGGCTCGCGTGCCGTAAATTCCTATTCTAGAGTATTCCAAAACTAGACTACACTAGAAATATTACCTGCATTGGAGCGGTTCTTCTAACTTTCCTGCAGCTCCTTGTGTAGTAGAACCTTCTGATGTATGCCCAGAAGAATTTGATGATTCGTGTGAAGAATTTACCGAAGTCTGCTAAGAGAATCAGGAACAGAGGAATCCCGATGGTAGCATACACTATTGTCGCCACGCGACCATATGTTGTCTTCGGAGCTATGTGACCATAACCTGGAAAATATCAATTTAAAGAACTTAAAAATATGTACTGAGACAGGAATAGTTATGAGAAATATAAACTCCTTAGATTTAATAAATACAAAAAAATAATGAGATGTGCAGAGCTGTGAGGATATAAATAGCATGTAGTGAAATAAAAAATAAAAAGTGCAAGTTCATCCGTTTTAATCATTGAAATAACTGTATAAAAAATACGTGGTGTAAAGGAGGTTTAAAGTACAATAAAAACTTAAATACTTGTGAAATTGGTGAGAATTATTTTTTGTGTAAGAGTAAGTATATTTTATTAATCTTACCGACAGTTGTGACTAACGTCAAGCAGTAGACGAAAGAGTTCATAAAGTTCCAAGACCTCTGACCGCTGTAGGAAGTAACTCCTGCTTCGTGTGCCGTATGCAGCTGATTCTCAAATTCAAACAACTTCTTCCTAGCCATCGACTTCCAATCTTCTTCCCTCAGATTATGACTTCCTCGCCAAAGATTTTCAATAAAATCCCTTTTGACATTCCTTGTACTACACTTAAACGCGTTTTCAAACGATCCTTCTAACGTTTTAAACATCATTCCTCCTAGACCACACATTATGATTAATATTAGTAGGTCACAAATACATTTGTTTCGCAAATCCCTTATTTTATTGCAATGTATACGTTGGTCTTGCTTAAACTCTTGCCAATTCGCAATGAATTTCCATCTCGATCTAACAACTTTTTTGTTTTTGTCATCTTCTAAAGATTTTTTCCTTGCCTTTTTCTCTAGAGAAAGACTTTCTTTTCTAGTCGCGTTTTTGGAATCGGCTATAGATCTCTTCCTTAACCCTGACTTTTGTTCACCTTTTTCGACTTTAGGAATATTATTCTCGTCTGCTCCTAAGATGATACCCGTCATCATTTCACGTCTATCAACCTCTTGGCTTAGTACATTCAGTTTGCGCGTCAACTCCGCTGTTCGCTCTTTTAAATCAAAGTCAAACTCATTTTCACTCGGGGAGGATGAGTAACAACTGGACGTGTACTCAGACTGACTGGCATCAATATAACCGGAGCTTTGCCTGCTACGTTGATCCAGATCTGTTTTCTGAGTCTTCATTAAACCAGCTAAAATTTCTTTTTCACTTATAATCTGTATAGTTTTAGGACAAGACACGCCTCGAGATCTAGACTGCCTCAAGGTGGTTGGGGTCTTATTGGGAGTCTTTAAAGTTTTCTGACTGGGCTTGTACTCCTTTGGAAGCCGGGGATCATCTTTAGGCATAGATAAGCTTCTTGCTCGGGCTTTTTCCATCAACTCCATGATCTCACGAGTAGTCTGACTCATACCTGTTCCAGTTTTATCTACTTCTCTTACGTCTTCAGTGCGATGTACCGACTGCGAACGGTTTACTTTTGGTGACATCTTGTTCTTCGTGTATCGTCGTGGCACGGGCATCATTCTACGTTTTGGCGCTTCTATTTTGGCATTGTGCTGATCCTCACTCATCTCACTTTCACTAGTTTTATTCTGTAAATGTTATTATGGATAAATTATTAGTTGCTTCTCTCATTCTACAAAATTATTGCAAACTATTTACATAGTGATCTTTGTATTGCAGGGCTTGGGATTATGTCAATTGGAAATAAAGTGCTATTAACAAAGCGACAAACAGTATAAAAAATAGTTTCATGAAAAAACTGACCCCAAATCTTGAAGCAGATTTGCTGCGGGCCGGTTTGATGGGTGGCGGACGACTTTGTGTTTCATCTTTTACTTGTTTAGGAGGTTGCTGTTTCACAATAATCGGTTTAATATCTGTAGATAATCTCCTGCTGGGAGTTCTAACTATCCTTTCTCTTACTTCCACATTAGGTTTATTTTCCGGTATCACTTTCCGACTTGGCGTTCTTTCTAATTGGATCACTTTTGTTACAAGTTCACCCGGTGTTTCTGGTTTAGGTGTAGTCGTTTTAGTTTCAGGTTTAGGTGCAGCTTTTTTAATATCTTTATCTTCAAACGTGAACACCTCTTCATTTTTAACTGGAGTTTTGAGTTTCTTGGTTGCTTCTTCTGGTTTCTTTTCATCCGGATGAACGACTTCTTCAACCTTTTTTTGGGAACCGGGCAAAGCAAAAGGGAATACTTCTTTTGGCGAGCTGCTGACAGGAGAAGGAGTAGAAAGAACATGTTTAATTTCTTTCGGAGGTTCGATTGTTAGTGAATTACGTCGAGAAGTATCTTCGTCTTTTGGAGTCAGGGCGTAATTAGTCGACAAGAGTTTATTAGTAGGATCTATAAAGCTTCCCTTGCGCTCCAAAAAATTTGCAAGTTCCTCTTTATCTGGTATAGCAAATGGTGAAATACTTCTACGTCTACGCTCTTGAGCAGCCATTGCTCTTTGCTCGAGAAGTTCATCTGTGTCTAAATCATATATGGGATCTTTGACATTTGCTTTTGCCTGCACTAACCGTCTCATTTCTTCATAAGTACTATCAGCTTCAATTTCCCTAGAGTTTGGGCGTGGTAGTTGTGGTTTAGGTTCTTCATCGTCAGAAGTCGGGGTATCCTCATGAGGCTTTAGAGTTCTGCTAGGTTCTGGTGTCTTTTCTCTCTGTCTTGCAGCTTGACCTCTGTTCTTAGATAAGTTTCTTCGTTTCCTTATGGACATAGTTTGCCTGTCCTCGTCCATGATCTCGGTTTCGTTTAGTCTTATTTCAGGAGATTTTATCACTGGTTGACTAGTCCTTCGTGTTTCAGATTCTGCTCTTGTTGTCGGAATTGACAATTTCAGTTTTACTTCTTCTTCTTCTCCTTGGGATTCGCTATCACTCATCACCACCAACTTTCACTCACACCGTAACTGAAAAAAAAAAGTTGTGATATCACAACCGCTCACAATAGACTCAGGGAATTGAACTCAATCAAAAGAGGCAGAGCGATATCAAGCTTGGCAGTGAATAATCAATCTCCTGCCAATAATTATGACACAAATAAGATCACGCAAGCCAACAACGATAAGAATTCAATAAGTGTAAACTTACCTCTCGTTAACGATCCCAACAACAAAACTTCTTTATTATAACGGGGTCGAAGCAGATATCTAATAAAAGAATCTATTTTGGCCGCCCCACAGTGTTGGACGTAAACAAACGCCCGTTGATAAGAAATTGCAATTCATTTTCGTTGAAGTATTATCACAGTTTGAACAGTTAAGATATAATGGCAATTGAAACGATTTTCACTGACTTTTGTGTAGAACTTTGAATGGTAAATGTTGTCACAGTTTTCGTGATACACGCCGTGCGTTTGTGACGCGGGATACTGAGCGGAAGAGCGCCAAGCCAGCCGGGCGGCGTTCCAAATTTAAAACAACTACACCTAAATTCAGTCCAGTTCGTATTTGCAGTCGTACTCTAGAAAATGTTGTCTACATAAGCGACCATCGTTATTTGACACGTTGCGTAGAGACTCTAACAGCTAGTTGTAAGAAGATGTCGATTGGAAAAGGTCAATTTAAATTGGAATAAGATATTTACTGTATTACGTTAAAGTGGGATATAAATAGATAGATGTGAAGTTGTTGACGTGAGATTTTATTACGTATTGTTTTTGCATAACACATTTAACTTGAAAAATTGTGTATAATGTTTGCAGCTCTTGCAACTTCTCTTGCACTTCGCTTGTCTTTTCTTAGAGGTAGTGCATTGTTGAATGATCCAAGGGACTATTTATTAAAACATCTGAAGATCAGCCCAAGCTAACTTGTTTCCAGTAAGCCTGCGATTTAAAAGACTACAGCAAGAACAAAGCTCAGTTAAAATAACGCTGAATGAAAACAAATGAGTAAAACAATAGAAATAAAAGGATTCTAGTAAAGAGAGTTTAGCTAGAATAAAGAATTTATTTCCTAATGTGTCTGAGCCGCTTTGTGTAAACTCGGTCGAACCGACATAAAAGAATGCATCGCTTGGTCGCAGTGTTGTAGTCTACCTTTATAAAAGAATAGAAATGGTTCCTCTTAAACCTTTGAAGAATTAACAAAAAATGAAGCCAAAATAAGAGAAAATTTTAATCTGTTTTGATTAATTAATTAATTTTATTATTTATGTACACACAGTAAAAGGTACTGCAAATTGGTAATTCTATTAATTTCTCGTGAAACAGTGGTGAACGGGATTCGTGCGCCTGACGCTTTGTTTTCATACGACGTTTTACAAATGACTGCTCTTATAAAACTATCAGGCGCTTAACACTCATAATTTCCTACGTACTTACTTATCTAGATAAGTATACTAGAAAGCTCGTTATCTAGTCATTAGGACGTCTCATAGAATTTAACAAGACGTCCGACTATACTGAAGATATCGCAGTACTCAACTCTAATTAATTGATAGTACTTAGACAGTTTGCTTAAGGCTGGGGATAAATCTAAGCAGAATAAAGTATAAAAATCTCGCGAGATTTATTTAAGGTCTTCATCCTTATTTCTTGCCTAGCATTTCGGCTCACGCTCAGCATGCCTACGTCTTCTATACATCTCTATCACCCATCATTTCAGAATTCATTCTCTTTCTAGCCATATTATCTTTCTCACCGCATAGTTACCGTATCATTCAGTCGAAAAACGTACACTGTTAGACTTCTCATAACCACCGGTTTTGTACTTCTTCGCCAGTCCAGAACGTTTCTACCCCATCACACATGAGTTCTATAAACAATGTGCCCCTTCCACATATTGTCCTTACCTATAGTGGTATAAATAGTGCCAGCGTAGAACATGGAGTTCCAGAACGTCCACGTCTGCTTCTTAGTGTTGTTGTCGTTGACATGCTTCATGCACTCCGTGTAGTTGGCCTCGTACTCAGCTAAGTAGTCTTCTATGAACGGGAACAGGTCGAAGTTACTGTTCTGGTGACAAAAGGGATATTAAATAAATATTATTATTATTTAAATAAGACCTGTGTTTCTCAAAACATATAAGAGTACCCATTATATACAGGATGGCAGGGACATCGACGCGCAAACTGCACAACCAGCTGATCTATTCTGTAAAAATCTCACCGCGAAAACTTAGGTGAAGTGAGCGTGGAGTGAACTGTCACTCTAAGCTCACTTCACCTAACTTTTCACGGTGAGATTTTTATAGAATCGATCGACTGATGCCAGGGATTGACAGTACAGACTTCACCTATGTATTCACAGATATATGGAACCACGACTATTTTTTTTTTTTTAGTCTACATTTTTTCCCACTGCAGGGCAAGGGCCTGCCCTTGTTTCTTCCAAACCTCCCTGTCTTGTACGATCTCTTTTTAGGGTTCCGTAGTTAACGTCTCGGAACCCTTAAAGTTTCGTCATGTCCATCCGTCCGTCCGCCCGTCCTCGGCTTACCTTCCAAACGGTTAGTTCTAGAAAGATGAAACTCTGCATGGATATGTGTATTCACCACGTCGACAAAGTGCTTAACAAAAATCACGAATTTTTTTTTCGAAAAATCTGAAAAAATTCATGATGGTAGTCCATGGACTTCATGGGGTTCATGAACTTTGATGTTTCAGGAGTTATAGAGGCCTAACTTGTAAAATGCGCTTACTTGGAAAACTTCGTACAAAAATAACGAAATAATAAGTAAACATGTAAAATATTATAATAAAATCATAAAAATTATCTATTGGTACGGAACCCTTTGTGCGTAGGTCCGACTCGCACTTGGCCGGGTTTTAAATTACCGACGAAAAATTTTAGCGCAGGAGTTTCAGAATCATGTACTGGTTATAACATGTGTGGTTGTAACAGGTTGCGCGTGGATGACCCTGCCATGCCACCCTGTATATATACCTATGTACATTTCGCCAGTAATGTTATTTATGTGCTATGTGAAAAAGCTTAGGTCTGTGACAGACTGTTTAAAACGAAAATTGGTTCGGCAAGTCATAATTATTAAAGTGAAATCAAACGTTTATTTGCTAGGAATACATTGTTTTCATAAAGGTAAGATCTTATAACCTAAGTGTCATTGTATTCTTCCTGCAAGCAAGCGTGCATACTCTTGGATAGGCTCGCTATTATAGACAGCGATAATAAGGTAAATTAGGGCTAGTGTATTGCCATAAACTTGGCTAAAACTCAGGTTGCTACCTAAAAAAGTTCTGATGGAAAAACCCCTTTGCCTGACTCGACCCGAATTGTCATCAACTGTAGTCTGGCTACCGTGCAACAGATGTCATCGATCCATCGCAATATTTTCGCTTCTCACATTCACCTTTACACGTCAAAACAGTCTGCTTCTTACACTAGTAACCTATTTTCTCCAGCTGACTACTTGCGTAGGTGCAAAAGCAGCTGGTAAACATACAACAGTATGTTTTATAGTATGGCATTGTGCCTAATAGCGTTGTACTTTCTTCTCTAAAACATAAAATAAATTTGTTCAATTTATGTCATCATTGTTTTATTGTGAGTGGCTTTTTGTTATACTAGCTGCGACCCACGGTTTCACCCGCATAAGTTTCGATCCCGTGGGAATATCGGGATAAAAAGTAACCTATATGTTAATCCTGGCTATAAACCATCTGTGTGCCAAATTTCTTCCAAATCCGTTGAGTAGTTTTTGCGTCAAAGAGTAACAAACATCCATCCATCCATACAAACTTTCACGTTTATAATATTAGTAGGATTTTAAACTATACGTTACAGTACACCAAGTAATTCGTAGTAGATTCTGAACCCCCAGCGTTAAATTTTTCGTCGGTTATTAATATAAAAATTAAGTCGCTGTTCCATACATTTTGACCTACGACCTACGATTTTTTTTACCTCAGTGGGGTCTCGAACCATGTGCTGAATTGGTGGTGGGTGGTGCATGGTTTCAGTTTCCGCGTCGATGTCACTGCCACCGTGTGTAAACCGCTTGCTAGTCAAATTCGAGCATTAACCCTTCATCTGTCGGAACGTAGATCTACGCGAGACACAATGGCTTTTTAATTGTGTCTGTAATTACGACAATCAACGGGTTAAGGGTTTCGTAGTCGTTATTCTTTCGTGTTACCCTTTGTTTTAGACATATATTTTGATTTGCCTTGATAACGGGCAAGTTACGCGTTGAACAACTTTTTTTTTTGTAATTTATTTTTTACACACTACGAAATGTTCTAAAGATATAGCCCTGTGTCAGACAGACAGGTGGCCGGCGTGGGCTTAGCAATACGTCCCGGTGGAACAAATCGTTGTCATAATGAGACAGTAAAAAAAAGTATTTTATGTACTTACAAGGGAAGACGTTTGATTCTGCACCACATCACGTATCCTATTGGCTACATCTCTCCGGACCATCGTCAGGGTCTGGTCATACTTGGCCTCGTTTGGACCTGGAACGATAAAAAACATAATGTTAGCTATAATTTATAAATACCACTACCCGACTGCCTTATGGACACGGAAAGGCAGGACACCTGACAAGGCGCAGTGATGACTGGTGGAGTAAGGCAGTGTCCAAGTGGCGTTCAAGGACTGGGAGACGAAGATGGGCCGACAAAATTGTTACCATCCATCCCGGGTAGAACCTGGATGAGGCTGGCATAGGAGTGTCTGGATTTTCACATGAAAATAGGGACCTATGTTCATCAGTGACGATGGATGATGACTGCCTCATTATTGGTTACGCAATACGCTACTGCAAACGCTACTGCTGAGCGTAGAGTCCAGGGTTTGACTTGCAGACCGGGCAGTGTTATAGGTATTTTCCAGTAGCTATTTTATATGAAAAACCTGTATCAGGTAATGCTGTTGATTTGGTTGTTCAATGAAAGAAAAAGAAAGAAAGAAAATAATTTTTTTTTTTTCAATCGGGTCGAGTTCTAACATGATTTATGGAATTATCGTCACGCCGTAGAAAAGTAGAAAAATACACTTCCACGTACGGAATCTTCAACCCAACAAAATCCGCATAAAAAATACAGGCACAATACAGCTTCAAGGAAGAACAAGTGATGTGTAAGTCAAGGCAACAGTAATCAGTTCCTTCACACAAGGTACAAAATCGCATGACACTTCACTTTTCTTCAAAGTATAATAGTAACAATACTGGACAACAGTATCCTGCTATAACAGTGTATGGCAACCCCCTAGTTCTTAACAACAACCACTAGGTTTAATAACCCTGACCCGACATCCCCTTTAGCCCTTTTCCTCCGTATCATAAAAGTTGTTTTCCGGACACCTTAAGACATGTGAATAGGGTCTCATAATGTCCCACGCTTGACAAAGAATGCGCTCAAAATATAAAAGGTTCGACCCATTGCCCTATATGAATGCTGCTAGAAATAAGAAGAGGAAAACTTCTAAGTCGGTACTTAGATATTTACGGTTACACGTCTCAGGTGGATTGACCGAGCTCCTTGTGATTTTTTTTATTCATTTATAAGCTTGCTCTTGACCTCAATCTCGCCTGGAAGATGACAGAGAGTTCCACATTTTTGGCTTTGCGCATAATGTATGCCATTTGGTTTTTGTTTTAAATTGTTTATGTAATATTTTAATGCATTTAAGTAACCTCCATGAGTAGCGATAGTTGTCGTACCTAGGGCAGTCAGCTCCTCTGCATTCTGCAACCTTACTGACTGTTTTTTTACAACATTAGGCACTATTTTTATTCTTGTTTTTATGCATTTTGTTCCGATACGAACAAAAGAAAACTATCTTTGGTATTAAAGTAAAATATCAGAGGGGCAATTCTCTTAATTTTAAGAACGTTCACAGTCTGATCTCAGTCTCAATCTGTGAAAAATATCTCTAATTTCCCTACATTTTTGACAAGTTTTTGACATTGATTGTCAGATTAGACTGATTGCGACTGGATTTTGATATTATAGGTTGAAATTATACAGCGTTTCATAAAAGTAATCCCTTAACCCTTCGTATGGCCGAAACGTAGATCCACGCGAGACACAATGGCTTTTTAATTGTGTCTGTAATTACGTGTTAATGTTAATGTCCCACTGCTGGGTAAAAGCCTCCCTACTCTCTGCCCAGAGCTGCCAAAGACTAATCTTTATTAAAGGAGTCCAGCTCATCCCGCCTTCTCCGTCTGGGCCTACCGTGATGTCGTATGCCCTTTTTCGTTTAAGTCACCATGTATGGCGTGTAAATGAGCAAGTGTAGTGATAAACAAATTAAATACAACATCAGCAGGATTCTTTAGCCATCTTGTATACATAATCAAAGGTCCCCGCGTAAATATGTGAGTAAAACTAACCAAGTTCATCTCACTCCTTGGCAAAGAGCCGAAGGTAGAAAATAAGATGAAGATACTGTACAGAATACATCATAAGAGTAAGTTAACATCTGCAATGTCCACCGACATTGTTTACCAAACAATGTATCTGAAATGTTACGCAGGTAGATACTGTAACTGTTGGACCAGGGAACAAGATGTTCTGAAGTGAATGGTACATTGTTGTCACGATAAAGGATATAGTTGCCTTGGTGGAGGTGGGTTGCTTCTATTTGATTGCGAAGGAGCTCACTGACACAATAAAAGGTAAATTAATTAAGCGCTGATTTTGTCAACGCCAGATAATTTTATCAGAGGAATAATTTAGAATTTTTGACAGTCTTCCATACAAAATCTGTCAGGCGTCAATTTTATTCCAATGAAAATTATCTGTCGATTGAAAAATTATATGTCGATTGAAAAATTATCTGTCGATTGAAAAATTATCTGTCGATTGAAAAATCAGCTCTCAGATGAATAAAATTCAATAAATGTTTTGATAGAGCAAACAGTAGCTAGCAAGGAGCTAACATGATGAGTAATTTTGTTGAATAACAAATGTTTTGTTAGAACAAATAATAGGTATTTTTAAACGTTTCCTTTTCTTTGTTCGTGCTATTACACTTTTATGCGAAAATATTATTTTTAATCTTAACTTATGTAATTAAGAACAAGGAGTGGAGGAAGGATTTTGCCCAGGAGAGGGGGACAAAGTACATCAGGAAAAAAAAAACTTTGATCCTAATTTGTATACCTTTTTCAATAGAAATAGTCTTAAAATCAGTTTTAGTTAGAAAGGGTGTTTCACAGTGATTCATTTTTAAACGAATTGACGAAACAAAATTCAATTGTTTGAAACCAGTCAAGGGTTTGATTGGTATCCAAACTACGCATAAAACTTTCAGAGTACAATCACAAATTCAAGCAGAAGTTATTAGTTTAGGTAACCGACAGGCTGTTTAACTTTATCGTAAGTACTAGCTTCTGCCCGCGGCTTCGCTCGCGCTGATGTCGGAAACTATCCCACGGAGACGTGCTACCGGGACAAAAAGCATATGTTACTCCTTATAACATCAGCTATCAGCCAGTGAGAGACCTGCCAAAATCGGTCCAGCCGTAACAAAAAGACAGAAAAAAAAAGTTTTTTGTATAGGTAAGTATCGTATATGCATTTAGTAAGAAGCTGTTATTTTGAAATAACAAACGGACACTTAAATTTCATTTATTTTTCTAAGTATTACTAAGTTAAAAGACGATCTAGACAATATTATACAAGAGTATGGTAGACATAGCCGAAAAGCCTAGTCTCTCTTTAAAAAAACTCAACCTAGGTTAAAAACAGAACCTTGTTTTTTGAAGTCGCTCGGGTAAACATTGTAAAGTTTAAACAATTTTATGGCTATTTCTAACATTACAATATCTGAGACAGGAACAGAACGAATGTCTATTCATAACCCAAAGCTACGAATATCGTAGCCGAGAGTGCTACAAATACTCGTAGCCGAGACCTCTACGTATTTTCGTAGCAGGGATTACTAGGTACATAAATATTATATTCGTAGACGATAGCTTTCTTGTAAATAAGAACCAATACAAAGCGGAATCCTCTCAAAGTTCTTTATAGGTACACAGAAGTCTTTGAATGAATTACTACGAACCGTCGTAGCGGTAGCCTCTACGAATTCGTAGCAGAAACCTTTACTTTTATGAATTTGTACTTTTATTCGAAACTTACGCTTCAACTTTTTAACGATGTAAATTAATTGAATGTGTTTTTATCTCTGGGAACAATGAAATGTAAAGCTACGAGTATACAGATAGAAAATAGGTAAGTACTGAACGAAAATATTCGTTGTGAAACTGTAAATATTATTGTCCCACCACCAGCGGACCATCGATTTAGCCTTTGCATCCGTTACACGACGTCACGCTGACGCTACATTAAGCTACCGTTTTCAAGGAGAGCGTTTCCGTCAGTTTTTAACGGACGCCATGAAATTCTGTAATTTTCACCAGTATTTGACATTAAAAGTGTCAAAAAATGTTTTGAATTAGGACATTACTACCGCATGTGGCGGTCACTTTTCTAGAAAACCGTAGCTTTAGAGCAGCGTATAGGTTCGACAGAATCTTAGGTTTAATGCGAAGAGAGACAAATTGGTAAGCAATATTTCCCTTACCCATCATTTAAAAGAAACCAATTTCAAACCAAAAGTTATTTTAGTTTCAACAAAATATCATGCGACGTATTTTATCGATTATGATTGTAATCTCTAAAATTCATTCGGCTACAAGGTTTGTCCATTTTGCACAAAAGGGGAAGTCTCTTTTGTTACCTTTAATGGATTCTGAAATAATCATTTAAAATTGGCAACAAAGACTGTTTTGATATGTCGAAAATATTATCCAGAATGAAAAGTGTTTTATTTTAAGTTGCTTTCATTGATTCTGTTTGTTTTTTTTATCAGAGTCGATTTTTCAATTGTCATATAACTTTTGTCTGTGGAATTAAAGTAAATTTGATATATTTTCTATACAAAAGCTGTCAAACTGTCATAATTATTCCCAAGATAAAAGTTATCTGACGATTGAAAGGACAGATAATTTTATTCGTGGAATAAAATTGACGTCTAACCGATTTTGTAGGGAAGAACTGTCAAAAATTCAAAATGATTTTTCCGATAAAATTATCTATCTTGTGCAGGAGAAATATGTTGCCTTAAAACAATGACCGGAATCATTTATCAATGAACTGCAATAAACAACCTCGCCATTACATTGCACGTTGTCGCAACAATTGCTATAGGAACCTACAAAACCGCAGCGCAATGTAGAATGTACAATTTAAACCTGTCTCACGTAGGCTGTGATAATAATAAATGAAGCAATGCTGAAGCCGGCAGCCGAGTGCATGCGTTCAGCGCGGCTCGGGCGGGTAGTAAGGCTGCAGTCATAGTGGATGGTGTGAGACGTGATATTTTCGGGAGAAAACATGAGAAGTCAGATGAATGAATTATAAAATAATATAACGAGTACGAACTTTGTACTGGAAACCTTCTAGATACTGAAAGTCGAAGTACCAACTTTTTTTGACGTTTTGTTCCAAAAAAATGATGAACTTAACTTGAAATCCTATCCTCCCATGATCCCTTAAGCACAATGTTTTGCATGTGTTATATTGCGCACTAACGTAAACAGCGATTTTTTTACTGCAAATAGATATGTTCTTGGGTTTTGTCGACAAGTTTCCAGTAACAGCGCGGGGTTTCATAAACGAAATGGAAAAATGTCAAAACTGCCCACCTATTCTCGGTATACGGGCTGTGAAAATAATTGAAGCAGTACTAAAGCCAGCAGCAACTGCATGCGTTCAGCGCGGCTCGGGCGGGAAGTAAGTTAGGACTCAGTCACAATGGGTAGGTACAGTCCATTCAAAGTTATAAGCAAGTCAAGTCAAGTCAAGTCAAGTTGTAAGCATTAGGTTGCTTAGCTTGGGACAAATGGTGCTGTGTGAAATGTCCAGGGATATTATTATTATTATTATTATATTATTTTACCTCTGACAGCAGCAACTTGACTGCAACCTTATTGTGCCGAAAATAAAGATCACAATTATTTTGGCAGACTTATCAATGGCAGAAACCCAACGGATCACTGTGATTTGGACAGTGATAGAAAATCAAAGGTATAATAACTGTCAAAGGATTGTAGTACCTATGTTTGTGATAGAAAGCTCTGAAAACAAATGAATTTTACAAAAAGGGTGATACAATTTACCGCGAGTTTTCTGTCAGACAACCTTACGATATTATACCTACGAGAAAAGATGAAAGGAGTGATGAATTATAAAGGTGTCGGCGCACCACATATGAGCGTGAAAGAAATTTCAATATTATTGAATTACTCAAACTGAATGAAATATATACCGTGAAAGTTTCTTTCATCATAATGATTGAAGACTTTAATTCAATCCAACTTTTTATTTATCGATTGCACTTTCCAACTTCACCGTTACTTGAAATATCAATTATGAATGAAGTTCAATTCTTAACTCATGTTAAAAGCGGATAAGTTTGTAATTCATGAGATGTTAAAAGTTATAGCGGCTTTGAGAAGCTCGGGGTCTTTCGTGGTTAAAGATTAATTTGTCGATGGGCCTTCATCAATATTATTCAATAATTTAGTATCGGGGATGTAAGTATAGATGGACAGACGACCTTAAGAGCGCGTACAAAGGTCCACTAGCGCCACTCCTTTAAAAAAATATTATCTCGTGACTGAGAAGGAATTATGAAAATCTGCTCAATCAGCGACCTCGGTAAGTGTGTCTAGAATTTTCTAATACCTTTTACAACTAAATACGACATATAGGAATGTGGCCGCTTTTCTTTAGATCGAATTTTGTTGCTTCGTGTTTCAATATGAAATTTTATAAAAAGGTATTAGAAAATTCTAGACACATTTACCGAGGTCGCTGATTGAACAGATTTTCATAATTCCTTCTCAGTCACGAGATAATATTATTTTAAAGGAGTGGCGCTAGTAGACCTGTGAGCACCCTCTTAAGAAGGTGGTTGGAACGGACGGGATGCGGAACGCGGAGGATAGGGAACACCCTGTCCTCCTCTGTGTAGCGCAGCCTGTGAGAGCTCTATGTCCAGCAGTGGACTGCGATAGGCTGAGTTGATTAATTGATGGGTAAGGATTGATCCAGCATTTCAAGATGATATTTGTATTAAGCACATAGAGATTATCTTCCAGCGGCACAGCTTGTTTTCAAATAGAAGTCGCTTAAAATTATTATAAAAGCGTCTCTAATTATAATTTTGTATGATGCAAAGAAGCGTAAATTTTATTGAGAGAGAGAGAGTGAGAGTAAATTAGAGATTATCAATATTTTATATCTTACTAGCTTTTGCCGACGGCTTCGCCTGCGTGGACGTCGGAGAATATCCCACGGAAACGCACCACCGGGATTAGATTACCCTATGTGTTAATCCAGGTTATAAACTATATGTTTGTCAAATTTCATCCCAATCCGGTCAGCCGTTTAAGCACCCATACGGAACTTACATCCAGACAAACAGCAAACGGATAAAAATTCTTCGTTACTATTTTATTGTAGGTACCTACAGACGCCAGCAGATCAAGCTACTACAATCTGTCAATTTTTTTTAAATAGATTTTCAACTTTATCGCTAAAGCATTAGGTTCAACGTTGATTGGGAAAATTTGACAGTTTCGGGTAGCGCTGATCAGCTATTCTGTACACGGTGTGACCGGGTTTGGTTTTTCAAGTCATCAGAGAGCTCACGAAAGGAATGAAAATTAGTCTGGGTCGCTGTCGACGGATACGGTGAAGAGGACTATTATATATGTACGAGTACTTATAGATGAGAAAGATAAATGTGTAAACTTAAAGCGGCTTCGTAAAGCCGGGGTCATTCGCGGTGAAAGATTAATTGGTTGATTGAACTGTACCATTATTGTTTAATAATTTGGTATTGAAGATGGGCTAAAGTAAGGGTTGATTTGCTATTAAGAACAAGAATTGATCCACTGCAAGATAATTGGATCATTTATAAACTATTATAATATTTCTAATATTATAATATTTCTGTAATGTAAACTAATTCAATCGAAGAACGTTTGGATGATAACATGATGATAATAAAATAACGTTATGAAAGGAACAAAAACTTAGGAATCCATGGAAATTAAAATAACGAATGATCATGACCTTTACGTCGTG
The DNA here is from genome assembly GCA_949629185.1 of Apamea crenata. Classification (NCBI taxonomy): domain Eukaryota; kingdom Metazoa; phylum Arthropoda; class Insecta; order Lepidoptera; family Noctuidae; genus Apamea; species Apamea crenata. Next base: position 7,575,787 of record OX451375.1, read on the forward strand.
TTTGTTTTAGTTCAAAGATGGCGCTGGCGGGCGAGAGTATATCATGCTCGTGAAGGTGCGCCGTCAGAAGGGACTGGTCATCTCTTAGTTGCCACGCCTTATTTTAATTTCTGAATTGTTTTTCGTTTTTTTTTTTTTGAAGTTATACTTCTTTAGGCGCGTTATGAAAAAAAGATGAAAGTGAAATTTTAAGATGCGCGCGCATCACCGTCTCACAAAAGTCACAGGTTGAAGCTGTCCAAAACCGCTCATTATTTTTAAAGCTATACGTCAATTTTTCGACATAAACCGGCCTGTACCTATTTTGAGCATTTTTTATAGCAACCTGTTTGTTCTTATCGATTAAAAAAAAGGCGATGGACAACCCCCCAAAATTGTCTGTTAAAGATCGCTTTTAGCAAATAAATAATTGCAATACCTTATGATTTAAGCTAAAATAGTTCAGCTGTAAAGAAATCTTGAGGGTAAAAGAGTAAAGGATTTGTCTTTAATCTTATAACCACGTGAATGTGCCCTAAGTGCAGCCCCCGCTGGCCCAGATGTAAGCTTCCTGCGTGGCGTCGGAAACATTCGCGGCAGGTATTAATGCATATGCAGCGGTAATAACAACGGGATGGCTTATATTTCTATACCGACAACCATATTAAGGGGCTCTCGTGAGTAAAGCGTCGTGTCATGCTCAACTACCAAGCAATGTCTCCCCAAATATAAGACTAAGGCAGACCGCATACTACAACGCGCCACGCGACGTGGTGCGGGAAAAGAACCGAATCCCCGCGTGTGTTATGAATTTGTATATAAAAAATCACGCGCGGGGGCGCGTTATCTGCACCCCGTCGCGTGACGCGTTGTAGTGTGTGATCCGCCTAGTGATTATCTATTATACAAACAGTCAACAAGCAGCCGATTTGTTTCGATTCTGTAAAAATCTCACCGTGAAAAGTTAGGTGAAGTGAGCTTAGAGTGAGCTGTCAATCCCTAGCATTACTTGGAATGACATCTCACTCCACGCTCACTTCACCTTCTTCACCAAGTTTTCACGGTGAGATGGTTACAGAATCGCACTGCTGTTTTTGAAGAAAAATTGATCGGATAGTTTATATTTGTCATGCGATAGTTTACAAGCCTTTTGTAAGAAGTAAGGAACGTTATATTATTAATTACAGAGTTTAAAGTTCTCGTCCATCGTAGGTAAATGCAGTTTGATCGTTATTCAATTTGTCAAAAGAATATTCTTCATAGAAAATACAGCTGGTATCATGTATTCAGTCAACGCACCGCTCCATGTTTCATATTCTTCAGTGAACAAGAACTTATGAAACAACTTGCGTTTTCATCACAATATGGACTGTAATACTTTCTAGCAACATGAGTACGGTACGTAGAAAGTACGGCTTTGTGGAGCGTTTGCTTTGGTAGAGTATAGTAGTCTAGTTCTTGAGGTGGAGTGTTTAAAATATCGTTACTATTCGACAGACATATTATTAAAAAAAAAATAACTGTACTCTAGGAGACAAGTTTTTGTGAAATATAGTAACAGGTACAGACAGACTATACAGGTACAGGTAGGAGGTAGGTTCCCTCCTTCTACAAATCCATTAGCTTACCTACTACAAGCGGTTAACACGAATGAGCTGGTACTAGAAGTAGGTGTACGTTCAATTTACACCTCCTGCTGGTCAGCAAGTTATGCAGCCGTTTAGTTATTGCCACTACAGTTTATCATACCGCTTAGAGATGTCTTATAAAAAAAATGCATTAGGTTGCCAATTTCAGCACACTAGGTATGTCCAGTAGGCCGCACATCAGTGGCAATACTTTGACCTTGAGCTGGTCTAGCCTAGTACGGAGTTTCAATGGAGTAAGAGGTAAACTTGCACTGGATTTGTTACCGCAGACGTACGGCCTGCTGTATAATGCAGCTGCGGGATGGTCAAGCTTATGTGACCCCATAAGTCGACTCATAACTGACGGCACGGTTGGCGCAGTGGTTAAGCGATTGACTGCTGCGCTGCGTGTCGCGGGTTCGATTCCCGCACGGAACAAATATTTGTATGACCTACATGTATTTGTTCCGAGTCTGGGTGTTTTTCTATCTATAATATGTATGTATTTACAAAAAAAAAAAAAATTGTATATAAGTAGTTTATCAGCCATCTTGTTACCATAACACAAGCATTAGGTTGCTTAGCTTGGGACAAATGGTGCTGTGTGAAATGTCCAGGGATATTATATTATATTATAACTAGGCGAAACCCAAGTTAAAGCATAGTTTTCATTATCAATCGTATTAAACAAGCCCAGAGCACTGAGCTAACTTATATTCTCAGTGGCTAAGCCACAGACTGCACTGAGTAAACTATTTACTAGCCTACTTACTCGACCGATGTGAACGCTCCACGTTACTTTCACGTACGCGTCCTAATGTAATCAGATAGTACGGTATAACGAGGGCCGGTGGAAAATGGGTGTCATTCACGTAAGATATGAATGAGCTGAATTAATGTAACATTACTTGAATTCGTAGCATCACACCTGTTTTCTCCGACGGTATGCAGGTTTCTTAGACACGAGTGAATTTGCCTATTTAAGCCTGTGCTGGTTGCTAAAAGTTTCCCTGATTTAAATAGGTATTCTATAAAACTGACAATGCTTTAATATTTTCAATGCTGGGACACACAAGCCCCCTCTTGGTGAGAGGGGGTGGGTCGTAATCCACCACTCGGACCCAGATGCGAGTTGGTATAGATGTCATATGTCTTCGATGTTTTGGGTCTAGGTCACGTTCAGCAATACGTAGACAAAATGTGCCAAAATGGACGCTTTAAGTCAACTTTTTTTTATTTCAAAGTATCCTTCAAACTATTTTGTGACACCTACTTATAAGTGTCATATTTTTATACCAATAGCCAAGCTTAAAAGTATATCCAAAAATAACTGTCCACAAACTGCGATAATCCTACTTTCTATCACAAAAATATCTCCAGAAAACTTGTATACATAAATAATGTACGAGTATTAACCTTATTCAAGTAACTTCGTTAAACCAAAATAATGCCGCGTAAAATTGGTTTTTACTGAGAATCTGTCTATTTTTCTTTCACTATTTTACTAAGACTAAGGTTCAGACTACAATACATAACGTGACCATTGTATTACAGGATTTAATGGTAATTACGAGGGTTCAATAGCCTGAAGATGTACCAGTACTAACGAGCTGTTGCTAAGTATTCATTTTGTAAAGTTAGGTAAATTCATTGTTTATTAAATCAATTTGCCTAATTTACATACCAAGACCCCCCGTGCCTGGGAAAGCACATTAAGCCGTTGGTCCTGGCTATCATTTGTGGATCTTTGACAATCGTTACGGGTCGTCAGAAGCCCGAAAGTTCAACAACCAGTCTTACCAAGGGGTATAGTATTACCCAATAAGTAGGTAGTGGAGGTCAGATAGGCAGTCGCTCATGTAAAATAGTGGTATTCAGCTGAATCCGATTAGACTGGAAGCCGACCCCAACATAAAACAAAATTACTTAGGTATACTTACATTAGTTTAAGAACTTAGTTATTAAGGTTAAATAAAAAAGGTTTATTATTTATTGTTTTTCAGTTTTTTGTTGGGTCCTATCAGAATACAGTGCTGCGGTATTTTTTTTTTATAATATGGCTCTCCAAATCAGCATTGTGCTGAGTTGGAGACTTTTTCGCCTCGCACATGTCTTTTTTTTTGTTTTTTTTTTTATAACTTTAATAGTTTAAAATGCACCTTTTTTAATCTTTGCATTTCCTATGCGTGTCCCAAATAAAATATTTTTCTTTCTTTATTTGAGTATGCGAACGATTTTAGTTAGTAGTCAATTTGATAAACGATTCATTTCTTGGATCTTCAAATCTTTTAAGATGTTTAGAGATTAATTATGATTAAACTAAATATCTACTCTCTTATTTAAAAGTGTACTTTTGCGAAGATTCTGATTGGCTTTAACTTCAATACGATATCTTCAAACATGTACTTCTACACAAAAGCCGTAATTTGAATACATGTTAGTCTACGAATATTTGAGGAATACCAAAGTCAGTCAAACGAAATATGCACAGTTGGATGACATTGCAGAACGGATATACCACTGGAAATTCATAAATCTGCAGCGGTATTCCAAAAGTCTGCATTTGCAACGGTCGTAAAGTTTGTAGAATAGAATTCTGTTTCCGAAAGATTTGTTATTCTAGCTCTGTTGAGTTACGGTTTCTGTTGAAGGCCAGTTTAGAATCAAGGATGTTTAAGATGTTCTGAATGGTCTAGAGCATTGTTATGTCAGTTTGAGGTCACGAAGTGTTATTGAGATTTTTAACAAGGGTTTCTATGACAGCTTGCCTATAGGTAGTTTATCTACATGTATCTACACCGCCACATGCGAAATACGCATCATACTAATGTCACGCAAAATCCTCCATCTCGCGAGCAGAGTTTACCGCGCATCGAGCATTTAAACAACGGCCCGACATGAATCATCGGGTAGTTGCCCACCATACATAACACTCCTTTTCTATGGAGGATCTTCTTCTTCGCGTCGATAGCACGACTGAATTTTAAATCTTTTTGGCCCAAAACTATGGAGGATGAGTGAACTTTATACCCTGTTCCTCATACCTCTATAAAATCTCGTAAATCAACGGTGCGGTTTAAAAGAAGATGTAGTGGCAAACATTTAAAGGAATATGCTTAGATAGTTTGGTTATGTTGAGAGGATTAATGAGAGGCGACTAACAAAAGGTATGGTACCCAGATGTGAGTAGAAACGCCAGCAGAGGACGCCCTAGAAGGACATTATAGTGACCTAATGGGTGATTTTCTTCAGAAAGTTCAGGATCGCAACCAGGGTACGTGTATGACCAGATGGATGAATGTAAACGAAGCAAAAGACGCGCGCCAAAACTGCTGCGATCCTTACATTCGTAGCAGGTGGCGTTCTGAAGTTCCTGCTTACCTTCGTGGAAAGAAAGCGTGAGATTATGTTTATGTGTAATATATCGTAACAGGGCCGGCTGACATCGACGCACAACCTGGCACCATGGATTCAGGACATTTATTTATTTATTAAAATATACCAACAGCTTCTGTGTATAAACAGGTAAAAATAGCCCCGGACTTACACAGTCGCCAACTACAGGTTAACCAGCAATCCTAGAAATAGGTGATACACATAATAATAATGTGTAAAACTAGTGACTCTAGAATTTAGAAATTGTAGCAAAATACTTCTTAAACTTAAGATTTATAACAAAGAAATGGTATAAATCCAATATTAAATCCAACGTGGTAATGCTGCCAGCCTTTTGGGCACTTATCCCATTGACAGTGATGCGGACGAATGTTTTGATGCCCAACGAGCTCCTGTCTTTTTCTATATTTTTTCGTATTATATACTTGTATATAATTATATATATACTTGCATATAGTTATATTAGTGTTAGCTTGTAAAAATAGTAATTAATCTGTGTATCATCATCTGCCTAGCCTTTTCCCAACTATGTTGGGGTCGGCTTCCAGTCTAACCGGATGCAGCTGAATACCAGTATTTTACATGAAGCGACTGCCTATCAGTAATTAATCTGTGTATGTTAAATAAATAATTAATTATCCATAAAAAAACAAAGAAAGGAAAATAAAATTATAAAACAGTACATGAACCCTCCTCTTGGCCGCGTATGTATTACTTTTCCTAACCTATGATAAATTGATATGCTCTAGAATCATGTTGATTGATGGCACGGTTGGCGCAGTGGTTAAGCGATTGACTGCTGCGCTGCGTGTCGCGGGTTCGATTCCCGCACGGAACAAATATTTGTATGCCCTACATGTATTTGTTCCGAGTCTGGGTGTTTTTCTATCTATAATATGTATGTAGGTATTTACAAAAAAAAAATTGTATATAAGTAGTTTATCAGCCATCTTGTTACCATAACACAAGCATTAGGTTGCTTAGCTTGGGACAAATGGTGCTGTGTGAAATGTCCAGGGATATTATTATTATTATGTTGTGCTGAATTCATGGTTAAAGTTTGTGCGTCGATGTCCCTGCCACCCTGTGTATTCATTATCAGACTGGCAAAATATTTATATTTGCACTCTTGCGTGTAATCGTGTCTAAAGACGCCTACGTAACGAGACTAGATAGTCTACACGTCGTCGGCAAGCTCAATATTGAAACTTAATACACAAGATTAGTCACTATAATAATCCTACAAGAATCTGCATAAAATAATTCGATGAATGATAGTTTTAACATCAATTATCGTGTGTGATTCATCACAATAAAACGTATACAGCTTAAATTATGACCGCATCATCTTCATTTTGTAAAAACAGTATTTTTGGTAGGCTGCTCAGACAAAGAATTTCTTCATCATGATCATCATTCCAGCCGAAATACGTCCACTGCTGGACGTAGGCCTCCCCCAATCATCGACACTTCGAATAATTTTGAAGGATATTGCTAATCCATTGCTTCATATGTTTGAAAAATGTGTCTGCTCATATCAATAACTTAAATAACGCAATGAATGTTGTTGAACTGTCAAAATGAAAGCTATTGCTACTGTTAGTGTGTTACACACCTGCCAGGGTAGCGGGATCCTGAAAGGGTAGCGGGATCGTCCGAAAGGGTTACCGCTGCCCTGGAACGGAAAGGGCTAAGGAAGGAACACGGGCGGGTTTTAGTCAGTAAGAGTCTGACACCCCCTTCCGCTCCACCCAGAGGGGGAGGGAGGGGTCATTTGATGATTACTTACAATTACCCGGCCGTTCTGAGCTTCTCGCATCCAGCGGATTCCTGCGGCCATCACAAGGTCAAGCATTTCTTATAATAATGTTTAATTCTGGAATAATAATGAAATATGGCCAGGAAAAGCTAGACGGCTACGTCAATCCTGGACAGTTTTCGTCACTATATATTGCCAACAGCTGTAGGTGTGAAACGAAATAACTCACTAAAGAAATACTGTATACTCGTGTTCATCAGTTTGAGTGGCTTGAGTCATGTTTGAACCGTGACGTTATACGAAAATATTTTGGGTATGAATACGGTACCTACTGAAGACGCAAATATACATGCCTTTAACTAGTACATTAGTATGCACACATACCACTGTGCTCTTTTATTATTTATAACATGACCCGATTATTGTGGACATCCACGTCCATAAAATGTACAGAAATACATATGGACACGGACAGACGGAAGGACGAAATGAAGGATCATTTCGTTGTCCGTACCCCTAAAAATCAGAACCCTTATTAATAAGGGTTCCGTTTTTTCAGAACCCTTATTAATAAGGGTTCCGTTTTTTCCTTTTATGGTACCGAACTCTAAAAAACATAAGAAATCAAAAAAACGAGTGCAGTCTCGTTTTTTATTTTTTATGTTTTTTTAGGGTTCGTACCAAAAACTTTTTCAAATCATTTATTTCAAATAAGGCACATAAAAGGCACTTTTGCACTTCATTTAGAAGAAAATAGAATTGATTCTAGTTTCCCATTCCAAATGGTAGTTTTCTATGGAGAAGAACGGGTTAGATACAGTTACTCTCAAGCAATCTAATGCAGTTGGTGGCAGTTATTTTAATTCAATCCCAGATTTGATGTCACCCGCTGCATCAGACTGCTTGAAAGCACTCTAGGTGGTAGAACAGCTGGGCCCTTTACCACAATACTTTACAAGTCTACAATTCTACCAAATTGTTAAATTGTAGAAAAATTTGCTTCACACAAAAATCACAAATCTGTATGTGTTACAATATAGACTTGTCACTACAATTTACATATTTGTAAGGTATTTTTATTTTGTAACGGAAATACCTTAAATTGTGTGGCTTAGAGTTTTCTGTAAAACGCATTTGTAAGAGTTACAAAAATTGAAAAGTTTTGTGCTTTAGGCCCCAGCTGTCGACTTCCCCCTTATTTATAAAAAAGTTGCTTAAAGTTAAGCAATAATTCAACATCAGTGAAACCATATTTTTTTAACGTTTTAGCTTGTCACTTAAAGCAGCGTTTATAATTAACGTTAATTGTAAGTTTTAAGGAACTCTTTTCCTAGAGCTCCATAAACTAAATTAAACTAAAGAGATACTTTGTTCTCAGCCACCAATAAAATGAAGAACAATGTTTCATCGCTATACAAAGTAATTACATTTTTCCGAACGGTAATAAGTCTGCACATGTATACAATTAACTGTAGCGGATAATTTCGAGCTAACTTTTGCCTAAGGCTTCACCCGCTTAATTACAAGCCTTTTCCTAATAGGAGTCGGCTTACCAACGAGACTGACGACTGACTGACACTATAATATTGGTTGGTAGAATATAAAGTTTTTTTTTTTTTTTAGATATGGAATCTCGCAGTTCTACCTAGGAGGGTGTCGGTTGCTTAACCGGTCTTGCCTGTGGGTGCCTCAAAAAATTATGGACTCCAGCCAATGACTACGTGTCTTGTCGAATTTAGGTACTAGAATTGTTGCACTGACAGGTGCCAGGAACGCATTCTCTCGACGGCCGTGCTGTAGTTAGAAAATTAATCTCATCTATTTCCACACATAAATATTTTCGAGTAAAAATAGAACTTAGAACTAAATAAATCTCGTGAATATGGTATTAACTTTTCAAAGGAACGTGACGTATCAAATATTCCATCGATATAAAATTGCTATATTACAATAGATGATTGATTGTCTATCAAAACGACTTAGCGGTAAATGAATGCACCTTTATATTAATACCATATCGAAACATGGCGAAGTGATTGTATTCTATTCTCAAAGAACGCATCAACTTTTCAAAGAATGCATTAACTTTTCAAAGAGGACGTTACAAGAATTAAATCTGTTGTGAAGGGGCCGTAAATAAAAAGCTTTTTCTTTGTAATAAGTCAGCGAGTCTAAACTCGATGCCACAAATCAAAACTTGAGCAATGTCAACGCGAAAAAATAAGAAAAAGAATTGTAAACAAAAAATGCAAGAATTTTTTTCGCTTTCCAAAATTTTAAGCTATAGGTACCTACTTACAAATTGAGTTTTACAAAACGCAAAAAAAAGTTTTTTTCTTGGTTTTTACTGTAAATAACAAGTAAAATCCGTAAAGACCACTTTTTATTATTTTATACAAAAAACGCGGAGAACAAGCCCTTAATAATTAAAATAAATATAGATCCTTGTCTCTAACCGGAGTTACCGACATAGCTTGCAGAGTAAGCAGAGAACTGGCAGTGTGCTGGCCATCATTATCGAAGGACCGATGGCCGGTGGAGCAGACAAGTCCTGAGGTGGAGACCGTGTATCGGCAAGCGTAGTGTGGGACGCTCCCCAGCTAGACTGACCGACGGCCGGTTAAAACTGAGACAGACCGGATACAGAAGGCAGAAGACAGAGAAAAATATTGTATATAAGTAGTTTATCAGCCATCTTGTTACCACAACACAAGCATTAGGTTGCTTAGCTTGGGACAAATGGTGCTGTGTGAAATGTCCAGGGATATTATTATTATTAGAGGGGCAATTCTCGTAATTTTAAGAACGTTCACAGTCTGATCTCAGTCTCAATCTGTCAAAAATACCTCTAATTTCCCTACATTTTGACAAGTTTTTGACATGTGTTTATCGCCGAGATGAGACTGCGACTAAATTTCGAACGTTTTAAATTACGAGAATTGGCCTTCAGGGTTGTGGTGCAACCTGGGAGAGGCCTATGTCCAACAGTGGACTGTGATAGACTGAGTTGATGACTTTTCTCTAGAACGATACGATGTACGATGAAAATCTGCGACGAAAATGTGATACTGCAATCTCAAGCTACGAAATATTATATACTAATGCAGAGGCATCTATACAAAGCGCTCTGTTCAAAATTCAAGAAGCTAAATAAATAATGTACATTATAATATAATATCCCTGGACATTTCACACAGCACCATTTGTCCCAAGCTAAGCAACCTAATGCTTGTGTTATGGTAACAAGATGCCATTATCAAACATATTTATGTAAGTCCGTGTAAGCTAGCGCTGAATTAGAACTAACCTATTAACTCGGTAAGAATGCGTGTAACGAGATCATCTGGTTCACATATCACACTGGACTGGGCTATTTTGAGTGCGGTCCAAAGTGATTGTTAACTGGAGTTTATTAACATTATATTTGAATACTTATGTGGCATTCCTTTTAGAAATAAATTTTATTAATCGGCTATATTTTTTATCACTGTGGCGCGGTTGTCATAATGAGCCTATAATGTTCCTACTGCTGGGACACAGGCCTCCTCTCGATGAGAGGGAGTAAACCGCAATTCACCACGCGGGCCCAGTGCGGGTTGGCAGATGTCACATGTCTTCGAATTTTTGTATCTAGGACATGCCGGTTTCCTCACAATGTTTTCTTTCACCGTTTTGAGAGCAGTAGTGATGAAATAATTTACACAAAGTAAAGCGCCTGTCTGGGATCTAACCTACGGCCTACAACTCGTAAGTCGAAGCTGTTGTCACTGCGCCCTCACTGCTCATATGGTGCGGTTGTGGCCCGTCTGAATAGACCATCATACGTGTTTGTCATCCTCTGCCTAGCCTTTTCCCAACTTTGACGGCACGGTTGGCGGTCAGTGGTTAAGCGATTGACTGCTGCGCTGCGTGTCGCGGGTTCGATTCCCGCACGGAACAAATATTTGTATGACCTACAATTAGTTGTTCCGGGTCTGGCTGTTTGTGTATGTGAGTTTATATGTATGTAAACGCACCCACGACACAGGAGAAATTCCTAGTGCGGGGCGACGTTTAAAAAAAAAGAAAAAAAAAAGAATTGTTACAGTTTTGTGGTACACGCTACACGCGCTTGTAAGATTCACAAGTTAGTAAATAGTAACTGTAGGTACAGTTTTGTGGTACGTTTAAAAAAAAAAAAACTATGCTGGGGTCTAACCGGATGCAGCTGAATACCACTATTTTACATGGAGCGACTGCCTATCTGAACTCTACAACCCAGTTATTGAGTAATACGACACCTCTTGGTAAAACTGGTTGTCAGACTTTCGGGCTTCTGGCGACTCGTAACGACTGTCAAAGATCCACAAATGACAGCCGGTACCAACGGCTTAGCGTGCTTTCCGAGGCACGGAAAGGTTTCGGTATGTAAAGATGGTCACCCCTTGCCACAGCCTTGGAAATGTAGATTGAAAATCTGAATAGATTTAAGCGCCACCTATAAAGTGATGAATGATAAGTACCTCACTTACAGCTGGTCTGGAAAACTATATTTTTTTATAGCTAGCAGACTGATCTGAACATGAATATAGACTCTTATTTACTACTTTACAATTCGTGTGCCAAGTAATTGATCCACTGATCCAAATTTAACGCTTAACTGTAATGTATAAGTGTGTTATGGGTTTGTAAAAGTTAGCCGCACATCCTCATATAAATTATAAACATACTATGCTGTAGATATTAAAACTTTTCTTCCGATAATCAGATAAAACTGCCGTTATTCATTTTCGAGAATTTATAGAATAGAAAGTGAGAAAGGGCTCTTCCAGACATAGCCCGGCATTGTTAGACTCACATAAAATGTTATTAATATAATGTTTGGACTTTAAAGAGACCTCTGAGTTTGTTTCGGAATTTCTTCTCAGGGATCAGTCAGCTAGGAAATGCCGGCGCCATCTAGTTAAAGTCAAAAATGCACGTGTTAAGAGTATTTAAAGATACAGTACAGTAATAATAATTAAGAACTCGTCACATCTCTCATAATCATTTTTCTTAATGATAAGTACAAAACGGAAGTGATGTGATTTTAGTTACAGCTGATGTGATTATAATCACTATTTATTTACACAACACAAAATAAATTGAGATCCTAATCGAGTTCATTTTCTCTTTCATAATGCAGTGTTTAGTTTACAAATCCACACACGAGAACCCCGATGTTAATTCACCTATTTTGATGGTTTTAAATAAATATTTGGGCAAACTGAGTAAACCCAGCAAACGTGGATTTGAACATAAATATTAATATTATAATGAGGATGGGTTAAACTCAAACATAAATATTATAATAAGGTCGATGTTTTGAGCTTTTATTTATTTTCTAACAACTTTTTGCCTAATAATCTTAGAGGCTTTTTTTTTGGTACTTATACCCTGTGTTTTTTGACAGATGGAACTAGTGATTGCAGCAACACACAATACATTGATTGATATACGTACGGTATTATAATGTATGTAAGAAGCCATAAATAAGATAATTCAATAAGATAAGGCAGTTTATATATTTATTTTATTACTAATTTTAAAGTTAACTTTTACTTAATCTGGAATATGTACATTCTAAGAGAGCTATAAAATAATGGTAAACCTAATGGACAGGGTATAGGTTCCTAGTAGGTAAATTCAGGGATTTTGATTGTTAAGCTGACTCAACCTGCTCGCAAAACGGCGAAGGAAAACATCGTGAAATTAAGCGGCAAAAAAAATATTTAGAAAATAATTTTTACATAGTTTTATACTTCTGAAGGGAGGTGGGCTGGTTGGAATATTCACCGACGGCCGCCATAGCCCACGATGGTCCACTTGAAGCACTAAGTGCGGAAACCAAACTCATAACATAGAACATAGAAATTACACATACCAAAGGCTTGCGTCTCGTTATTTCGGACAAAGTCGTTGATTTTTGGTAACGTGCTTTATGGACGAACTAGCTTCTGCTTGCGACTTCGTCCGCGTTAAATTTCTCGTTCCCTTGCCTGCGCTATCACTTCGTTTTCGCTTAGCGTTCTTCCTGACTTTCTTTTTCTTTTTGCTAGGCTCCTAAGGGTCATAGCGTGATGTTATATTGCCTTCCTCAAGAATTACAAACAAAAAATAAACAAACTCTTTAGCTTTATTATTATATACATTCGAGAAAAACTGGTCATAACTGAGTCAAAAACTCGACCTCGATCTGTCAGGCTTATAAGATAGAAAAGTGATCTTATATTGGTTCCATTTTTCCGGAACCCTTCGAATATTCACGATGTAGGTACACAAAAGAATGTTCCACTTAATCCCGATTTTACTAGTTGGAGTGCAATCAACCGAATTCGGACAGAAACCTTACCCCGTACAGCGAATGAAAAAGCGGAAAATGTAACCATTGGTGGCTTTGTACCGCTGGCGATCACATTGATTACGCAAAGCCTGCAATGGAATAGCTATTTGTATTTTGAACAAGAAGTAAGGTCGTGGTAATTGATGGAGGTTTTGTATGTACTTTCTACGGATTTGGATTGAGGATATTTAAAAAAAATAGAGAGACGAGTATGCCTGTTTTTAAATAGACGGTGAGAGCTTAAGACGTAGGGCCAGCAATATGTATATGTGTATATTTATATAAATTACCCTAAGGTTGAACTGTGACGTTGAATTCAACCAGGGTCATATACATATATAATTATATACATTACACTTGCACTTCAGTAAATGATACATTATTTTATTTCTGTAACTAGGTTTGTACAAAACTTTTACACGTCAATTATATTTTTAAAACTAGATGAGATCGGCGTTTCCTATCTGACTACTCTAAAGAAGAAAAGCCGAAACAAACTCAGAGGTCACAAACTGACTGTCAAAGATTGACAGTTGTGAACTTCTTAAACAGACAATTTAAGTTGGTAATCAATTTTCTTAACAATGATTAACAAATGTTCCCACGGCTGGGACTCAGGCCATCTCTCGGCGAGAGGGAGTGGCCGTAATCCACCACGCGGGCCCAGTGCGGGTTGGTAGATGTCACATGTCTTCGAATTTTTGGTTCTAGGACATGCCGGTTTCCAAATGTTCAATTACCGAATCATTTATTTTCTATATAAGCAGCTTTTGCCCTGGCAAATATGTATACCTAAGTATATAAATATAAATTTTCTAAATACCTATTTTTTTTACCGCTTAATTTCTCAACATGTAAATTGCTCTCATTAGAATCAAGACAATCCCAATTTCCATTAGTTGCGCTCTTTATGCTCAAACTAATTTATCCAGACATTCACAGTCTAAAATAGCTGTTCCATTTACCAGCTGATTTACAACGACAGGCTGCAATCCAAAGTATGTAACACATTTATTTATCTTAGCTTTATCTACCGTTTTATTTTTTATCGTCTGTTTTTATGGTTTACTAATGACTTCCTGAACAAACAGGGAAAGTATAAAAACAAGCCGAGTCATATACGTGAAAGGGACAGATATTGGGGGGCCGATTGAGAATAGGGATGTGCTGCTACTTTTTACATAATACATATTTATTTGAGAGAAGTGGTGGCCCAGTGGCAACGGTTTCGACTTATAGTTCGTGGGTTCGAACCCAGGCAGACGCTTATTATTATTATTATTTCTTTATTAAAGGTAAGTTTACAAAAATCTTACTTATAAACTACCTTGACGGCACGGTTGACGCAGTAGTTAAGCGATTGACTGCTGCGCTGCGTGTCGCGGGTTCGATTCCCGCACGGAACAAATATTTGTATGACCTACAATTAGTTGTTCCGGGTCTGGCTGTTTGTGTATGTGAGTTTATATGTCTGTAAACGCACCTACGACACAGGAGAAATTCCTAGTGTGGGGCAACGTTTTTTTTTTTAAAAAAATCCGAAAAAACCGTTTTCACGGTTTGTCTGTGGGAACGGAACAAACAGTACAACAAAAAAAAACAGATTTACAAGTGTTCCACTTAACACAAAGCTTAACTTTACGTAAATAACGTCATCACCACTGCTCTCAAAACGGTGAAGGAAAATATCGTGAGGAAACGGGCATGTCCTAGAACCAAAAATTCGAAGACTAGTGCCATGTACCAACCCGCATTGGGCCCGTTGCATACTTGCATGATTTTATTTCTCTGACAAGCATGTGGGATTTCTCATATACAAAATGTCGAACTTCCATACAAACTTTCATATCCTGTTTAATCCCTTTAGGGGATGAATTTTCAAAATGAAATTGATGAATGGATGATGATGATGGGGGGCATGTTTTTTTTTGGGTTTTCTCATTAGGAATGTCTCAGTAACAGCCTGGAGCTTAGAAGTTGGTGGTGTGAAGCCCCTGTGCCTCAGATAGCACGTAAAGCCGTTTGTCCTGCGCCTGGTGGTCTCTCCCCGGTCGTGTCGGGTTGCCGTCTCATCGGACTTATGAGAGTAAGGGTCAGTTCACACCGAGACGCGACGCGACGCTGCGCACACACTTTAAAAGAGAGACTCAAAATATACTTTATTTTCTACGCGAAAAGGTACACATTGCATTGTGAGAGTTCGCGTTGAGAGTATATTTTGAGTCACTCTTTTAAAGTGTGCGCGCAGCGTCGCGTCGCGTCTCGGTGAACTGACCCTTAAGGAACAGAGAGTGCACCTGAGTTCGCGCACACACTTGTGAACTATAATATTTCCTGTGCTAGCTAATCTCCGTTGAGATTGACCACCGTGACCGAAATCGGTCGGGAGGATATTATTTTTCAAAAATCTTTCTATACCTAGTGCTCTCCTAAGTTACAAAAGGAAGCATTGTGCAAAATTTAATTCGTTTATACTAGACCCAGCGGCTTAGGCTGTGCATTGTCTGCTAGCAAAATATGATTTACGAGTAGGTTTAGGCGAAAGCGTCACAAGTTTTTTACAATTTGCAGGTTAGCATCAGGTTTATGTTGATCTGAATTATGATTCGCGGCCATAACAAATATTTATTTATAGAATTACATATGGGTAATCATAAAATTTATGACCAAAAAACGTAAATTGCAAAAAACGTAAGAAAATTTTGTATTTCGCGGGCTGCCTTAGCGCGTCCTCTTTAATAGAATATGCTTTCAGAGAAACACAGGACGGGAAAAGCGAAAAACAAATGATTTGAACGGGTTTCTCCTAAAGAGCTTTTGACATATGTTGACAGTTGACATATGGACAGCTTAAAGAAAAAATGAAGAGGGGCCTATTCGAAAGGATTGGCAATGCACTTTCCTATTGCAGACTTGCTTGCCACAAAAATAAAACACCGTAACATGACGCGTGTACGTGAAACTCCCATCGACCTAAACTTATACCCAGCCTTTATCGTAGTAAATGTTTTCAACAGCCAAACTACAGAAAGTTGTCACCCGTTACAGACACGTCGCCCTTATCGATTTATCCTTTCCCAACCCTAACGGAGCATGACAGTGATCAATGCCAATGTCAGCCAAGTTCACGTCTTGGTAACATGTCTGATGGCCATAAATCATGAGCGAATAAACACATTTTTGTAGCTTCCTCCGCGTGATCGATATCATTTGCGATGACATGTACCGACTCCACGATATTTAATACTTGCACGCTCGATCAGAGTTTTATGTTACCCTTGAGGGTTGACGAAAGTCGTTGGAAGAAAGGCAATGAAATTGATGAGCTTTAGAAAGGGGCTGTCATACAGGTATGAGCGACGGAGACAACGCTTTGCTAAGTTGTTTTTTTTTCAAATTGATATTGTTTATTGCTGCAGGGGGTCGATCGAACCGGTTAAGCTACGCTTGGCGCGGTGGGTTCGTAGATGGGTGATTATTTTTACATACCAAGACCCCTCCGTCCCTCGGAAAGCACTTTAAGCTGTTGGTCCCGGCTGTCATTTGTGGATCTTTGACAGTCGTTACGTACGGGTACACAAGTCTAAAAGTCTGACAACCAGTCTTACCAAAGGGTTTGAATTACCCAGTAACTGGGTTGTGGGTCAGATAGGCACTCGCTCCATCTAAAATACTGGTACTCAGCTGCATCCACTTAGACTGGAAGCTGACCCAATCATAGTTGGGAAAAGGCTAGGCAGATGATGAGATGATGCTGTTCTTTGTTAACGACCAGGTAATGTAGGATGCGCTTGCTGTGTGTGTTCAATAAGATTTGATAACTTTTATGTTTTATATTTTTAGTGTATCCATTCAATAGATATGTGAACATTATCTCCTGCACATCATAAGTGCTGTGCGGTAGCTGTCACTAATGTCACCTGTCAGTCACCACGAATGGTGAGAAACGGTTATTGCGTATAACCACCTCAAAAATCCACCCTAAGGTGGATATGCGGAAACATGTCCCAGAATCCACCCTAGGGCTGGTCAGATAAGGGGTTTTTTTTTTTAAACTTTGCCCCACACTAGGAATTTCTCCTGTGTCGTGGGTGCGTTTAGAGACATATAAACTCACATACACAAACAGCCAGACCCGGAACAACTATTTGTAGCTGGTCATACAAATATTTGTTCCGTGCGGGAATCGAACCCGCGACACGCAGCGCAGCAGTCAATCGCTTAACTACTGCGCCAACCGTGCCGTCAATTAATAGGGTTAGGGTGAATTCTCAGACATGAGTTTCCGCATATCCATCTTAGGGTGGATTTTAGTACTCAGGTGATTATGAGAAAGTGTTCACGTATCTATTAAACGAGTAATATAGATACACTTCAAATATAAAACATAAATTATAAACCCGCGGGAAACAGTAGAAAGGGAAGGTGTAGTGATGAGCCAGTGTGGTGATAAAATCAGATTAAATACTGGGATCTACAATATTTAAAGCCCTTTTCTAGGTTTTTGACCCTTGAGTATTGCCTCCTCACACATCATAAGTAACCTAGAAAACTTTCTATATTAGGTATATTTATTTTGTCAATTGTCTTTGAAAACTAAGATGGGTAATGAAAAATAAAACAAAATGAACAATTAGTAGTTAAATATGTAATTAACTACTAATATCATAAAAAAATTGCAGACTTTTCAAGTAAAGAGAATACACATCAGTATTATTCAGTTCACGATTACCAGTAGCCAAAAATGTACAAATACAGCAACAAGACTTCTGTCGACCGTTCTCTAGACATTGCAAATAAAACAGTCGACAGAAGGGACCAAATAATCATGTAACATATCACTAAAGAACTTGAATTTTTTAACTAACATCGTGGATTCTTAAGGACAGAACATGAAACACAAACCACTCGCGCATACAAGGTAGACCAACCACATCCCACAGTAAGCAATTTCAGGTATAACTCTAGCCACGCAGTAAAAACAGGAAAGGCAGAAATATTGCATTAACTCAGACCATGAAAACCTCTTCTTGGCTCGCTTGCCTTCACAAATATTGTACTCGTGGTAAGCTGAAAAAAGTAGAAAAACGTTGTAAAGACATGCCATTTTTTTGGATGATTGAACACGTGTGGTCAACGCGGCCTATGGACATCTATAATGCCAGAGGCATCGCAGATGCGTTGCTCTCTCAGAGACAAAGCCGAAATGTCTGAAGACCTGTCATGGCATGGCACCATGCCATGTCATGCCTGCATTTACCCCTACCTGCAATGCTTTTCGGCAGAAATAGGTAGGTATGATCACCACCATTCACTTATCCACCAGGTACTTATCTATTTTTGCTGAAAATGGGTTTAAGGTCTGAATTGGCTATATTCAGACCGCTCTAAGAATTACCAAACTTAAGTGGCAGTGCGCAGGGCACATTGCTCGTAGAACAGATGGCCAATGTCTCTAAAAGGTTCTGGAGTGGTGACTGCGTGCCGGAAGACGTAGCGTTGGAAGGCCTCCCACAAGATGGACCGATAACCTGGTGATGACCGCAGGAATCCGGATGTGAGAACCACAAAAGCGATCGAAGTGGCGGTGCTTGGGAGGCCTACATATTATGTCCAGCAGTGGACATCTTTCAATTACCGCTCTATTCACAACCTTAAATCAACCCTCTGAAGCTTTTGTCTAGATGCAGATGTCGTAGACTTATTTATTAAAAAAATATGTACAAGCAAAAAATACTGTCTGAGGCATTTTCTACAACCTTACGGTGATGCAGAGACAAAACATGGGACGTGCAACATACGGGATAAATAGCTAGGTAATGACTTATTCTGTCCCGTCTATTTCTCTACACGTCTTTTATATACTAACGGCTGATTTTTCCATCGCCAGATAACTTATAATCGTGGAATAATATTGAAGTTTGACAGTTTTTGTATGAATTAGCTGTAAACATTTTAAAATTATTCCTCGATTATAGCTAACAGATGATTGAAAAATCAGTTAACAATATAAATAACTACTTACTTATTAAGTAAACAATATAGAAACCAGAAAGGTAAACTTACTAGGCATAGTTTCAGAAAATTATGTTACAACTTGATGCGAAAATTTGGTCCGTTTTGTGAAGTATTTGTTATTACTTTTAGTTATTTGTTTTCATGCTTTGTGGCGGTTTGGCCACAATTTTGTTTATTGTTAATGGGATTTCATTATTTTTGTGGTGACTTTATGCATCCTTGACAGGTTTTGTTTAAACTGCTATTACGTTGCTTAGCAACGCAACAAGATGTTTTTTTTTTATAATCGAGTTTTTGCCAATATGACCTTTTTTAAAGTGATGGGATGAATGATAATAATTACCTTCATGGATTCAGGATTCATCCACAACCCCCCCCCCCCCTGTAACTTCTAAAATAACAGAATGATAAAACTAAAAAAATATATGATGTACATTACCATGTAAACTTCCACCGAAAATTGGTTTGAACGAGATCTAGTAAGTAGTTTTTTTTAATACGTCATAAATCGTAAATTGTAATTGTACGGAACCCTCGGTGCGCGAGTCCGACTCGCACTTGGCCGGTTTTATAAGGAAGATCTGGCGTTTGTGTTAGTACATTAATACTCAGCTGATTGATACCCTATAAAGATTTTGATTTATTAGTTGACTATCATGATATGCTCGTACATAGTTGTGCTGCTTATGTACAAAACTACAAGGTTCTATGTATAACATAACTACAAGGTTATTTTGGCACGTGGTTAAAATCGGAACTAATCCATCTTCATCGCAATCTTTTTTTTCACCAACGCCTCCTGTCAATGCACCAAAATATCCTTTTGGCACTCGGCCGCGTCCTAACCAAAAACGACCGTCGCGCGATTACAGACGTTCACAACGCAGGTAAAATAACGATTTTACCTGCGACAGCAACAACCCGACAGCAACCTTATTGTGACGAGAATAAAGATCACAAATATTTTGACAGACCTGTCAGTGGCAGCAACCCGACAGCAACCTTATCAGAATGAGAATAAAGAATACAATGATTTGAAAAGTGATGCCAAATCAGAGGTGAACTGAGAAAGGATTGTACGCGATCGTTGTGTTGTTATAAGTACGAGTTTGACATAGCCACGCTATCAATCAAGTATAGCGTATGACTCTAGCACGTCAAGCTACCCGAAACTGTCAAATTTTCCCAATCAACCTTGAACCTAATGCTTTAGCAGTAAAGTTGATAATCTATTAAAGAAATTTGACAGATTGTAATAGCTTGATGTGTGCGTCTGTACATTATTTTCACGTAAAAAATCGCTTAGTCGTGTATCGCGTGACGATCGCATTCTGTTAGTTAGGACGCGGGTTAGTAGGTATGAGATGGTGTCGCATTCTTCCGGATGGAATAGAATAGAATACCTACTCTTTATTATGTACACCATATAAATTACAGACATAAATATAGAAATTTTATAAAGGGTGACACAATGGGTGGTTTTATCGCTAAGAGCGATTTTTTTAAGACAACCTTTGGATGGGTTAGACAAATAGTGTAGTCTGTAGTGTGGCGGTATGGAAAATGGTTACCGACGCCTATTCAGGCGCCTTGATCATTATCGTCTATCAAGGAGCTTACAATTATGAACAATGAGCTAAGAAATTTCATCTGCACGCCTGGAATTCATACTATACCTAAAATTAAGTAGGTACCGGTTTACTAAGAACTTAGTGTATTCATTACTCAACTCTATACAATCTCTCTCCGAAGGAGCTCTTCCACTATATAATGCATACATAACAAACACACACACACTTTGTATATTCTAGGACCTAAAATTATATTTCGCTGGGGAATAAATGCGTGATGTTACAAAGCAAGCTAATGCAGATGGATTAGCTTGCTTTGTAACACCACGCATTTATTCCCCAGCGATCCAATGGGTTAGGTAGGCATACACTCACATTTCACCTAATACCTATACCTATGTTCAAGTCAGTAATGAGGGGTGATCACCTATTACCATTGGAATGCTTATTCCTGATAGAAAAGCCCTAACACTGCCCGACGCAAGACACAAAACCCCAGATCCAGAACAACAAGGCAAACAACTTTAACTAAACCCTAACGTTAACTTTGCGGCTGGCAACAAGCTTGATAGATTGGAATATTGAAGGTCTTAGTAAAAAATACAGTTTCAAGACAGAACTGAGACTGTAGTCTAGCTAATGCAATCCGTCTGTCAGTAAGAAACTATTTTGATCGCTTCCCACGCTTGAAATAAGGATTGATGACTATCTGACAGTATTATTGTGATAGATTGAAACTCACAGGGGATTTCATAACATTTTAGCACGATTTTAATGCATCAAACCAGCTGTAGCCCGCGAATCCTACTTAAAATCCCTGATAGATTGACTAACAGACAATGCACAATCAAAAAACTGGAGATGGTTGTGCAGTTTGAAAAGTATAAGCAGGTGGCAGACAGTTTTCTTCAGCAGAAATATACAGGATGTAATAGTTACGTGATTTTATACCCATCAGCGTTGAAATTTCTCGTCGGTTGTTAAAAAAACGTGTGGGGTCGGGGAACCACTGGCAGGAACGAAGTTCATAATGAAAATCCCAAATGGCAGCGGCGAAAACTTTAAAATATTCGCAGCCACCGTCTTAGATTTTCATTTTGACCTCACTTCACTCACTTCTTTTGGCTTCAGGGCCCTCGAAAATCATAAAACTATACCCATGAAGAAAAATTTTAGCATTTTTGCAGCCGCCATCTTGTATTTCATTTTGACTTCACTATCGGCTTCAGAACCCTCGAAAACCATGAAAACTATTTCTCTCTGACTCTTTCTATTATCTGTAATCAAAAGTTGCATGGAGGGGGCATAACGCTTTCTCGTTACGTGACGATATCTCCCAGTTTACTCCTAGCGCAAGCTCCGTTCAAGAACTTCATTCCTGTAATCCACGCTAGACTCATAATTAGGTGCCGAAATAATGGTAACAGTTTTCGCGTCGAGACATACACGGAGTAAGGGCCCTTACTCCGTGTATGTCTAACACAAAGGGACCTTTAAAAAAAGAACAAATTTTCAAAATTGTTAACCTTTTGTTGCTTGAGTACGAGGCTTTTAGCTACTTATTTGTATGTATGCATTTTATGTCTATTTTTTTGTAATGTGCGTTTTGTTTGTGCAGAATAAACAATTTTTTTATCCTTCTTAACTCTAATAATCTATTTGTCCGCCTGCCTGTCAGTTTGTCAAGTTTTTTTTTTCATATTGTCCCTAATTATTCTGAAATATAAACCATTTCATAAACTCGCGCGACGTTAAGTAAAACCCACAGATCGACAAATCTTCATTACATGAACTGTCAACAAACCGTATAAAAATAAATCATGTTTCTCGCGAGCCCTGAGAAAATGGTTTATAATAATAAATTGACTATATGCGTCATCTACTGGCAAATATAAAAACCGAGTCAGTTTTCACGAACACACTTCGTTAAGAAGAATGTGTCACAGTCATACTAAGACGATGATACCTCAATATAAATAAATATTAGTATAAGAACACGCCTGTAATCCCCGAAGGGTTAGGCAGAGGTATAACTAAATAGTACACCCACTTTTTGCAAGTTTCCCTCAGACTAACACACATACACCAGGTCACACATACACTACACTATCCCGTAAGTTTAAAGTATTTATTGTTTTTTTTTTTCTTTTTATTTGTAACTACTTATATATAGTTTAAAATATGTTTTTCTTATCTGGAACGAGCTACCCTCTCACTAGGAGCGGGGCGTTGATAGCTGCGCCACAGTTATTAACTATTGCAGGTATCGTCGTTTAACTATTTTATGATTGTTTCTGCTTTTGTTCCAAAATAAACGATTTTATTTTGTTTTTTAGTAAGTATAACTAAAAAACAAAATAAAATCGTTTATTTTGGAACCCCATTGAAGTCCCATTCAAATCACAAATCCAGACTCCGAGCTGCTTCTGAGAAATTCTTGACGGAATAACCTAATAACACTGCCCAACCTGCTTCACACCTAAGAGCGTGTTAGCCTATTAAATGGGACTCAAACATACTAGCGAAATATAGTGAAACCTATACCTCTGCTTAGCTCATCGGGGAAAAGTCCTACTGCAAGAGTAATGCTTCTTGTCTTACAAAGAAGGAACGGACATAGATAATAGTTTCCACAAAGTCTTCGCCGTAAGTGTGGTCGTCTGTCAAGGTGTCGTGTAAAAGCAAGGAAGAAGTTTTGTCCTAAGTTGAAAAGTTGGAAGAGAACAATGTATTTGTTGTACTCGTACAGAATTACTCGCTTCAGCCTTCAGTACATCTGTTTACACCTGCAGCCTGTGGGCAGTCTATACTCAACGCGTACAGTGCCCTACGGGTACAATACAATAATGCGCTTAGAACGGTGTTGCGGCTGCCCCGCCACTGTAATGCGTCATGTATGTTTGCGGAGGCCCGCATCGATTGCTTCTACGCTACTCTGCGCAAGCGGTGCGCGTCAATGCTGAGCGCTAGTCAGTCGCAACAGCGTTTTAAGTATGATAGCTAGTAGACTTGACTCTCTGTACATGAGTCGATGTATTAACGCTCACATGAGTATTGATACCTCGATTCCTGGGTCAGGCAGGGGGCGAGTAGATTAAGGTTGTGTTACTAACACTAGTTATAAGTTATTGTACTACTAACACACTGGATCTTATTTATCTTAAATAAACGTTTTATTATTATTATAATATAGTCGCTTTCGTATTGCTTTACCACTTTTGATAAAAAAACCCAGTAAATCAACTATTTCTTAGAAAAGCGAATAGCGGCCGCAGTGACGTGTGTCATGAGTGTCATGAAAATGATGACAGCGGCAAAGATTTAAACCGCTAAATACTATACTGCGTCAAAAGACAGTCGCGTTTCTGATTCGTTTTGACGCCCCAATGTCGCAGTGACTTAAGTTGATTGTTATGGAAACGCTATATAATAATGTGTGAGCTCACTCTTCTCAGTATGGACGTGTTTCGCGTGACTAAGTACGGTGAGGCCAAATCTAGCGATTTAAATCTGTGGATAGCGGGGTTTGCCTTTCGGGTGTCAAAAACGCTCTCTAGGTAAACACACTAACTTAGTTTCATAGATAACGTTTCAGTGACGTCATTCACTGAAAAATGGACGTGGTACGTATGTGGTCACTGCTATTCTAGGGAAACCGTAGTTTAATTGAAGTAGTCGTAGTTTGATTGTTTAGTCGTTCGTGGTGCGTGTTCCGACAAATCATCTCGAGAAGTTCCTCAAGGAAGAGTTCTGGCCGAAAGGTGTTGTGTACCGCCGGTTTCGTGGCCGGCTACATGACACCAGTCAGCGAAACACGACGCAGACACTTCGTGTGCGTTAGTTAGTTTTTAGTGTGGTTATAATGTTGTATATCTATTTATAGTATTTTTAAGTTATATTAATATTGTATTGTGTGTGTTTTATATGAGCCTTGATGCCTGAAATAAATGGATAAATAAATAAAATAAATAATTGAAACTTGAAGTTCAAGCTAACTGACAGTTACTGTCAAAGTGGCACTAAAGCCAAAATAGACATTATGACGTGCAGGTGAAATTGAAGCTTAGGGTGGTAAAGCAATTACAAAGTCGGCTGTACAATGTAGGTACATACACACAACTTTGAACTGATTTAGATAAGTTTTGATATGCGAAAAATATATGTACGGTAAAATAGGACAGCTAGAGCGGTGTTGATACTATTAACTTAAGAACCTGACTATTTAAGAATTCAGGTTCAAAGTGTAGCATAATCAGCCCATAAAGTTCACACTGCTGATAGTGCTGGGACAAAGGCCCACGCTCTGTGAGAGGGAGTGAGCCATAATGCACCACGCGGGCCCAGTGCGGGTTGGTAAGATCGAGGTTGAGTTCAAGGTTTTATTTACACTGTTTTTCTTTATTTCTAAGTTTCGTTAATCATACAGTAATAAACTAGCATTCCAGAAATCGATTAAATGCAAATGACGCCGAGCAAATGAGCAAATGACACCGTTTAGAATTAGTTTAGTAGATTAGGAGCTCACAAACATTGCTTAGGACACATAAATCACTATTACTGACTCCTAAAGAAAAATAAAGACTAACTCCATCGGTTTTCTTGTTTTTCTGGCTTCGTTATAACTAGAATGTTTGAAAACTTCGTATTTTAGCATATTTTTATAACAGCGTTTATGTGGAGACTTTAAAATCTTCGGTTTTTTTTTTTAATCGATATTACTAGACTATTCGATACTTTATCGACCTGAAATTAATATGCCAGTATATACAGGGTAAAAGCTTATTCTTAAACAGAAAAGAAATGATTAGACCACCATATCACATACACGCACATATGGTTAACATTAATCGACTTTTTAAGACGGTGAAGGAAAACATTTTGAGGAAACCGGCATATCATAGAACCAAATATTCGAAGACATGTGATATCTACCTTCTCGCACTGGGCCCGCGTAGTGGATTACAGCGCACTCCCTCTCACCGACAGGAAGCCCGTGTCCCAGCAGTGGGAACATTAATAGGCTGACTGCGTGTTGTGTGATCGTCCTCTTTGCTCACTGCGTGTTGGCCATTCCAATACATTTACCGCATTTTTAATAAGCCCGGTACGAGTTAAGGTTCTGGTAATCTCAAACTGAAACCTCAGAAAACTTTATGGTTAAACCAAAGTTAATACTGGTGGCAAAAGTCCAGCTGGTCTATTTTCAAAATCTCACCGAAAAAACTTAGGTAAAGTGAGCTTGAAGTGAAGTGGTCAAGTAAGTGAATTTTTATTATTAGTATAGATATTTACATTATATAAGCTAACATTTAAAATAATGATATGTAGGTACATGTGAAAAATTAAGCAAAATAATAAAGTAACTAAGTTTTGACGGTGAGTTTTTCCAGAATAGTTGTGCAGGTGGAATGTCAGCTCACTTCAACTAAGTTTTCACGGTAAGATTTTACAGGATAGACGTGCAGGTGGAATGACAGCTCACTTCAACTAAGTTTTCACGGTAAGATTTTACAGGATAGACGTGCAGGTGGAATGACAGCTCACTTCAACTAAGTTTTCACGGTAAGATTTTACAGGATATACGTGCAGGTGGAATGACAGCTCACTTCAACTTTTTCACGGTAAGATTTTACAGGATAGACGTGCAGCTGGAATGACAGGTCACTCCAAGCTTTTACCTAAATGTTTATGGTCAGATTTTTACAGAATAGACCGGCAGATTTCCTCTCAATGTTTTCATTCACTGCAAATCATTAATCTCCACAATAATCATTGATATTAAATAGCAACATTGTATAAGTTAGTAAGATTTCCAGTAGATACGTTATCCTCAGTTTTAAGAATTTCGTATTTATAATTCTATCATTTGTCCGGCCTGTTGCCAAAATCCGCTCTGCTTGACGGGCGCTCATTAATGCAAGTGCATGATCATTTCCTTATTGAATAATTTGGCAAGCAACAGATTTATACGTGGAACTACACCTATTAAACTTACAAACTATTGCAAAGTAATTTCGAAGTTTTATGTAATGTAAACTAATATTATAACCAGAAAAGATTTGATTTTTTGTATGTTTGTTTGTTAGACTTTCACGCTAAAACGGCTGAACGAATTTGGATGAAATTTGGCACATGGGTAGACCATGACCTGGATTAGGAGAAAGAATACTTTTTAACCTGATATTCTTACGGGATCGAGAGTTGTGCGGGTGAAACCACGGGGCGTAGTTAGCTTAAAATAAGACTGCTGGTAATAATCTACGCCAGTGTTGTCTGGGCCTTTTCAAAGACTCATTATACATATAAAAAGATGGGCAGTATATAGGCGTTGTAGTGGTTTTCCCATTTGACAATCCCACAGGTATTCGAGTCGAGGCAAAAAGGTATCTCAGCATTACGATTACAGAATCACGCTGAGATACATTTTGGCCTCAAATCGAACTCTCAACTTAACATCTCGACATTTTACTTTTGTTTTATTTTTTCCTCTTATATATTTCACCCCTTTATGCTTATAAATGCATACAAAGTCGACGATCAAAATGCTAAACCTTATGTGTACAGTCACGAGCACCAATATCACTTGGCAACTTTCAATTTCGGTTTTTCCGTGAAATAACGAATGCAACGTGGAACGGCACATTACATAAACCTATGGATTCGAAAATGCTATGTTCGTAACAACATAAAATTTCATTCAAAAATAAAGGAGTAAATCGCTTTTGAATAAAGCCGAGTGTATACATACTTTTGCTCGTGACTGTACATAGATAACTTCAGTTGGGGAAGCGAAAGGTGACATATATAGGACGCTAACCACTAAACCACACAATGTTCTTACAGCCCCTTACAGTTAACTTATTTTAACCGTCTCAGTCCGGAAGACGTTGCAAGGCCTCTCACAAGCACGGAACTGGTCGAAGTGGAGGTGCTTGGTAGAGGCCAGCAGTGTACGTCTTTCGGTTGAAATGATGATGATGATGAACAGTCTCAAAACGAATACAATAGATTATGAAGCCGAATTGTTTTCATAAAGACATAAATACCGTAACGCGATCTTGAAAATTAAACGACATTGAGTTCGAGAACTCAATGTCGTTTAATTTTCAAGATCACGTTACCTACGCGGTTATTTTTTACTGTGGCATTGAATAATCTGTATTTAGGACAAGGGAAAATGAAGAAATCATGTAACATGTGTATTAGTTATACGATGATGTACTTAAGTATAAAAAAAAAGAAAATACTAAGTACGTAGGTAATCTCCGTTCCGTTACTGGCGAAATGTGGGTGAATTAATAATAAATAATAAATCCCTGGACATTTCACACAGCACCATTTGTCCCAAGCTAAGCAACCTAATGCTTGTGTTATGGTAACAAGATGGCTGATAAACACACAATAAGAATAAGATTATTATTTGATTATAAGGTACACATCTACCTAAACCTTCAGGGATAAGAGGCGTAGTGTTATGTTATGTCAATCTCCGTTTCCCATTATATTTGTTTAGCAGAGGGCAGACGTAGTGTGGAATAAGAAGAAACAGCCCTTTATCCTGCAGTGGGACAACACGCACATAGTCCAAAATTCACATTAGAATGCCAATTCGAACAAAAACCTATTATAAAAATGCCCTATTAGAAGAATAAAGTTTAATGATTGATTTGATGTGTTTTCTTTCTTTTAAATAGGCGTGTTTTTTGGCATTCTGCTCTCAAGTACAGCTCGATTCAATATTTATGGTGGCTCTGAAGTGCGCTATTTTCTGCGCAGTACCTCACCCCTCACCCCCGCTGACACGTGAATTTGTTACTGCGCAGCGACTCGCCCCATGTTCCGAGCCGCCATAAAGTTTGAATCGGGCTGTAGCTTGTAAATGGCCTACAATTTCACATTGCTTCATAAAATATATATTGCTTCATATATCTATAAATTAGCTGTAAGTTTCCTGAACAAAATTAAATTAAATTAAGATCCATAAACCTGTAAGCTTAGCTTGAAAGTAATGGCCGAACGTGCTTCTAGTTAAGTGAAATTACTGCACACACGTGACCTGTGTTTAATAACTACAGAATCTTGAGGGTAAGGAGGCCGACTTAGTTTAAACCTTCATCATAGTTTTAATAGAGGGAGAAGCTGAGCAGCGTTTAAGCATAAAAATCTCGTTCATCAGAAGGGCAATTCTCGTAATTTTAATAATAATAATAATAATATCCCTGGACATTTCACACAGCACCATTTGTCCCAAGCTAAGCAACCTAATGCTTGTGTTATGGTAACAAGTTGGCTGATAAACTACTTATATACAAACACAATACAACAATACAATCAAAAAACAATCAATCATCTTTTGATTATTTATTATTTTTTTAACGATTGACGCACTGGGAGCCAATATTGAAGCATTTATTCGTGATATACCGGCTGATATGTTGGAGAGAGTGTGCCGAAATTGGGCCTTGCGAATGGGCCATCTAAACTGGAGCCGCGGCCAGCATTTGCATGAAATCATCTTCAAACATTAAATTATATTGATCGTTCTATCGATTCCAATAAAGATTTCATCAAATTTTTCAAATTTTTTGTGTTTTTTTTGAAAATCAAATCCTATACCTCTTAAAAAATCACCCGTTATTTGTATCAGGACGTCTTAACTATTTAAAATCATCAAAGCTCTGATTCATTTCATTTCACAGAATGAAATGAACTATTCATAATAAGATGAATTATGTGGATAACCCTGTGAATATTTTGTAGAAAAAGTTCTTAGTAAGTTCTGTGTCCGTGATTCGCCCACGGTGTAATAAAAGTATTGGCATTAGATACTGGTTTAAAGATAGTATCGTATTTATAACTATTTATTAATAAATATCTAATAATTCCTGAGTCACGTTGCGTGACAAACACTTGTGAAAAAATATTTCGTTTTTATTATATTTACTCCAGATTTAAAATTAAAATACGGTCATTCATCCCAGGTGTAAATGGCAGAATATCGCGGAGAACACGTCAGAATAATGTGTACATTTACATAAGAAAGCTTTTCAGTTTTACACGCATTTAGATAACATTATCTCTCTATAAATTACCGTCATGCGTCATTATAAGTCATTATAGTTCTACTAGTTTCTGCCCGCGACTTCGTCCGCATGAAATTTCTTGCTCTCACGACCCACCCCGTCGCATCGCATCGCCTTCAATTTCGCATATCGTTCTTTCGGACTTTTTTTCTTTTTGTTCTTAAGGGTTCTAGCGTGGTGTTAACAGAATCCCTTCCTCAAAAACGGGTTCATCAGACTGTTAGTTCCAGAGATTAGCGCGTTCAAACAAACAAAGTTTTCAGCTTTACTATAAGTATTAGTATAGATTACTAGAATTTTCTTTGTCCCACAAAATATACCTACAGCATGAAAGTTGTGGTTATATTTATGGATGTGGTATAGATACAGACTATCAAACAGCGCTGGGGCTCTGTCTCGTATAGCGTCTTAGCATTATGCTGAGCGATGGCCGTTTTGCGTGAATGTGACGCATTTACCGTTTACCCCCACTTTTTTTTTTGTGTGTTTGTTCTTTTTTTTATGCGTCATGTTTGCCGCAAATAAATGTATTTTCTTCTTCTTCTTCAAACTGAACAACTATCTCCGTGAGACCAACATCGTAATCGCGAAAAAAATATCAGCCGTCCGTACATTTGAGTCTAGTAGCCTGGGGGTCTACTCCGAAGTAGTATCGGCCGAATGTTCGGCCGTTTCCTGCTACGAAGTTACTATTTGGTCCGGTCGGTACCGATCCTACACTCTTTCGAATATTGATTATAGTCCCGACCCAACTGAGCCGATCCGAACTTTTTTCGCATTTTTCAAGAATATTCGGTTCGGCCATGTGTCGGTCCGATCCGAACATTCGCACTTTGCACTTCGGAGTAGACCCCTATTGAAGTTTTGTATGGGGCAGTTGATATTTTTTTCGCGATTACGATGTTGGTCCCATGAAGAAAGACATTTCACACAGCACCATTTGTCCCAAGCTAAGCAACCTAATGCTTGTGTTATGGTAACAAGATGGCTGATAAACTACTTATATGTAGATGTTAATGGTGTGAAATCATCCGGGCTACCAGTTCAGTTAGGTGTTCCGCAAGGCTCAATACTGGGTCCATTCTTGTTCTTAGTTTACATTAATGATTTACCATTCCATTTGACGGGCATCTGTGATGTTGTACTGTTTGCAGATGATACCTCTCTTATTTTTAAAGTAGACAGGAATAGACAAGATTTTGACGACGTAAACAGTGCACTCTCAATAGTTACAGATTGGTTTACGTCAAATAACTTAGTTCTCAATGCCAAGAAAACCAAATGTGTAAAGTTCGCCTTACCGAATGTTAGAAACCTAGGACCCAACATCGTCTTAGATAAAGAGGTGCTTGAAACTGTAGGCTCGGCCATTTTTCTAGGACTAACAGTAGATGCCAAACTTCAATGGGGACCTCATATATCAAGTCTAGCAGGAAGGCTCAGTTCGGCTGCCTACGCCGTCAGGAAAGTAAGACAATATACTGACGTTGATACAGCTCGTTTAGTCTATTTTAGTTATTTTCACAGCGTTATGTCCTACGGTATTCTGCTGTGGGGCAAAGCCGCTGATATACAAAATATATTTGTCCTTCAAAAGCGAGCTGTTCGAGCAATTTACCAGCTAGGTGCCAGAGTTTCTCTAAGAGATTCCTTTAAAGATATTGGTATTCTCACGGTTGCATCACACTTCATCCTTGCCAACATTTTATATATTAGGCAAAATTTACACTTGTACACTAAAAATAGTGATATTCACAGTGTTAACACTAGAAATAAGGACAAACTACGTGCCCCCTTTCACCGGCTTCATAAGGTTCATAACTCATTTGTTGGGCTTGGTATAACCTTTTATAACAAGATACCCTCTTCTTTTCTAGACTTGCCTTTTAATGCGTTTAAAGCTCAACTAAAATCCAACCTTTGTTCAAAGGCATACTATTCTATCAACGACTACTTGGACGATAAGAATAGTTGGTCACCCTAGTTTAACGCAAGACAATCTTTATGTTCCTTCTCCAGAATTAGCTTACTGCAGAACCCAGCAATGCATAAATGTGTAAGCTGTCACGCCCTTTATGCCTGGAGGCTTTTATTTGGGTAGTAAGTTTTTTTATTTACATTTTAATTAATTATGTTTTAGCTTGAGTACGTATAGTTTTTATTATATTTGTTGGTATATTGGCGTGGCTAGCTGACATATTATGGCAAATAATTAAATTTTATGTTCTGGTTTTGTAATGTTAATTACCGAACATAAGTACCTAGTATTGTATAAATTCAAGTATTTTTTTAAATTGAACAGACAGCTGTGCTGCTGGGGAGTTTGTTGCGCCACTTCTTCTTCCCAGCAATAGCACTAGGAAGTGGTGAAGGGCGGGCGTTTTTGGGGGACTGTCTTTTGTAATTTTGACGTTCAAAAAGTGCTGATTCTCAGCCTAATTTGAATAAATGACTTTTGATTTTGATTTTTGATTTTGATATACATTTTTTTTTTTTGTAAATACATACATATTATAGATAGAAAAACAAATGGCCGCGACTTACGAGTTGCAGGTAATAGGTTCGAACCCAGGCAGACACTTTACTTTGTGTATTTAATTTCATCACCACTGCTATCGAAACAGTGAATGAAAACATCGTGAGAAAACCGGCATGTCCTAGAACTTTGAAGACATGTGACATCTACCAGCCCGCACCCAAATTGCATAACACACGATCAATCGGAATCGGTTTCATTTTGACAATTCAACAACATTCATTGCGTTATTTACGTTGTTGAGCAGACACAATATGACACATTTTTTGAACATGTGAAGCAATGGATTAGCAATATCCTTCAAAATGATTCAGATTGAGATTGATTGTGTGTTACGCAATTAGGGTGCCGCACTTGGCCCGCGTGGTTGATTATGGCCCACCCCCTCTCACAGAGAGGAGGCCGATTATGCTGTAGGTATAGGCTTCTATCAATTATTGATCGAATCGAAATCGTATAGGTAACACACTGATAAGCCTATTCACGAAAGTACATGTTACGATACTTAAGTATAATCACAGCTCCATAGTAATAAAACTTCATTTATGTTATAATCGATAAACTAATGCCAGGTCAATATCTAAAGCTTTTAAGCAGTTAATGACACCGATAGTATAACATGCTTATGTAATTAAAGCAAATTGAACGGTAAGCTGTCCTTCTATGAAGTTTCATCTGAAATGGATAGAAATATTTATTATCATCTTGTTTGTATTTTTGAAAAGGGTAGAAGTACGGTCAATGGGACAGCGGCAAGGCTGTGTGTGTACGAGTGTGTGACAAGTGACACTTGAGCATTGCTGCGTTGAACCAGCACCCTAATTGCGTAACACACGATCAATCGGAATCGGTTTCATTTTGACAGTTCAACAACATTCATTGCGTTATTTACGTTGTTGAGCAGACACAACATGACAAATTTGAACATATGAAGCAATGGATTAGCAATATCCTTCAAAATGATTCAGATTGAGATTGATTGTGAGTTACGCAATTAGGGTGCAGCACTAGGGCTCTGTTTCGCATAGGGTCGCAAAATTATGCTGAATGATTGCCAATTTATATTCCCCAACTTGTTCTTTTTTTATTTTTTTTCTTTCTTTGACTTTCTTTCTATTGAACAGCACCTTCGTCTGAAGGTGCTGTACGTCACAGTCAAAAATTTCCCCCCATTTTATTGTTATCACCGACAGACAAGGAATCAAATGGCTGCCATTTGAAGCCCCGTTTACACGGTGCAAGTTTATTGACTATAGCATACCAATAAAATTAAAGCAGGATTTGAGTGGCACCCTCTAAACAACACGTACAACTCCTGCCCAATACGGGCAAGTTACCGTTCAAAACTGGTATTGCTGTAAACAGCACGTACAATAAAACCGCTAAGGCAATTCTGGAGAGATTTTTTCGTCCCTCCCCTTACAACTAGGGTTATTAGTACTTAATAAAAGCCCAATCATAACGGGGCTATCTTGAATAGTTGAGGAATTCTTATGGCCACCTTCTGGCTGCAACGTCTAACCAGCTTTATGGTACACAGTCTTACAATGTCACCGTTGTTACAAAGGTATGCCAAGTTTCAGCTCAATTGGATGCCAAAAAGTGCTAGTAAAATACAAAATCTTGAGAAGACGTTCAATAAAATTGAATGAAATATTTGGCAGCACAATTTCGAGCAATAATTGAATCAACGCGTTATAAAATGGTACAAGCATGTACAACTCTGTGTTTAGACGAGGCAAAACTTGATTGCAATAATTCCCTTGGTGTAAACAGAAGCTACATTCAATGATTGAATGGAGCTTATGGAAACCGCACATGTGTATACCCTTGCATGCGATTCTTGAATGGCAATAATTGAATGAGCTGTATGGCATTCAATTATTGATCCTTGAAACTTGTACTGTGTAAATTAGGCTTTAGTGTCCTTTTTACGTAGCGAATTTGCCCTTTGTGAGTATATATGGGGGGTGTAGGTATATACTATCGGTATCCGTATAATACCATCCCGGATGAAAATTCACGACCTCGCTTCGTAAATTCAGAAACCTAGCCGACATTTTACGTCATTTTTTCTTTGTTTTTTTTTTACTCGTTTCGTCACTTGTCAACTACCCGAGTTCGTGGAGATACTCCCATGACTAAAGTAAACAGTTTACAAAACGTCCAAAAATAACGTTTAAGTAGTTGTTATTTTTTGACAAGGTAAGGTGACATTGGACACCAATAAATATAACTACTGACCAATCCAGTAGGTGTTAGTCAAAAGGGAAAAATGATTTATTAACACAAAAATAATTTCAGTGTCTCCAGTTTATTTTCGAACTCGGTATTTAAAAAGAATGTCGAGAAACTATTAATATCTACGAAAATAGGTACGAGAAATAGTTTTTTTATAAGATTGTTACCGAATGCTTTTAAGATGTATGTAATTCCTTCACTACATAAAGGAGTCTACAGAGTCATCCGAAGTTCCACAATTTAAAAAATTAGCGGAATACGTGTAACATGTCTCAATACATTAAAAAGACACTTGCCTGTAAAAATTAAGCTACTTTAAAAACAAAGTTTGACACTGACATCAGAATTACCGCGAAAATTAAAGTGACATTTCACCTTCCCGCGTTTTTGGAAAACATTCGTCATTCACTTCTTGGAATGAGTTTGATTAAAAGCGGTTTTGACAGATGATCCTTATGTCTCACCAAGTTAAATTAAGTTATGAACTTGAACGTTGAGAATTCAGCTACAGATTGCGAATTCTACCTATAAACCGTAGCCACGTAAAGTTTAGAACATTAAAAAAGCAGTCTTGAGCAATCTATAGTATAATAAAACGCTTGTGAAGTTTCGAAGCTGTTAACACATTGAATCGACGTACTAAGAGGCTTTCGATATTAAAAGTTTATTATATTAACAGAAAATGGCGTAAACGAATTATTACTTTGGACGTATCGTTCTTGTTAGAAAGTTTTGAGAATACAAACCGTTTCGCTGAGCGAGAACGATGTTGGTTGCACACACGCATGAAACACGTGTGTAACAAGTAACAAGGATCTCTAGAGTTTCATGTACGGAACTGCAATTGGAATGACAACAGTTTCCAGTAGTTAGTGAGACTATTTCGCTGTCTCACTCAGGCATGGGAGAGTTGTGAACTTTGTGCAAGATTATGAACAAGGGCAGTACCTGTACCCTCGCGGGTTGCAGCTGAAAATCAGCTTCAAATGCTACACCTTGTCTTGTCATCTGACATTATGCTGAGCTGAGGCCCTCTTGGCATTATAATCATTGTTTTCTGTTTCTTATAGTTTTATGATGTATTTTATTGCTGTAATGCTAATAAACGCATTTTTCTTTCTTTCTTTCTGTGCCATGTTACCCAATACCTAACTGGGTTGTGGAGGTCAGTTAGGCAGCGCTCCATGTAAAATAATGGTATTGTATAGACTGGAAGCCGACCCCAATAAAATTGGGAAAACTCTAGGCAGATTAATACATAGAGAGTGTGATTACGAAAAACTCATTTAACACACTGCACTAAAAACACTGAACAACAAAAAATTGGACACCAATAAACGTATTTGTTGGCTTCTCTTTTATTCGCGAACACAAACTTTTACGATGACTATTCCACATGTTGCGGCCATAACGTCCGCCTCATCAAAGGTTGTGGTTTCCGGCGATCACCACAAGCCTGAATAATTGACACATTTAAATTTTAATCGGAGTTGTGATTCATGTATTGTATTTTGTATTATTCTGCTTTCGCTTTTTTTGTGGCCAAACGTTTAGGTGCTTCGAAGTTTAAGTCTCGTCTCGCATCATGTGGTTGCGATATAAAAACTTTTTAAATATCGGATAAAATGCGGGCAACTGAATTATGGGTTGGTACGTCACTCGTAGGTAGGTACGTCACAACTAGGGCTAGGGAGAGGGTGATACTTAGGTTGTCCGATACTTTCATACAATCTCTTCTGTTTTTGTGTTTATTTTACCTATGTTGAGCTTCTTAAGGAATGAGTTAAGCTGCACGATTAGGTACTAATCATACATAGGGTACATTGCTCACAGAACAGATAGCCGATGCGGCCGAAAGGTTCTGAAGGGGCAACCGCGTACCGGAAGACGTAACGTTGGAAGGCCTCGCACAATGTGGATGGAGCAATGAAGATGGCCTTGTGAAGGCCGCAGGAATCCGCTGGATGCGGTAATCACAGAACCTTTTGAAGTGGCTTGGCTTGGCTTGGTGCTTGAAGGAGGCCAGCAGGGGACGGCTTTCAGCTGAAATGATGATGATGATGAAATGCGTGCACTGACTGAACTGCAGTGCGATTCTATAACCATCTCATCGTGAAAACTTAGGTGAAGTGAGAGTGGAGTGAGCTGTCATTCCAACTAATGCTAGGGATTGACACTATTGACAACTCACTCTAAGCTCACTTCACCTAACTTTTCGCGGTGAGATTTTTACAGAATCGAACGGCTGCTCTTTGTGGACTAACAAAATTCCTGCTGTTTTTTGTGTTAAAAAAATTATGACATAAACTTATCACACATTCAATTCGCGATTACAGTGCCGTCTTTTTCCGTAGGAAACTTCTCAGTACCAGTCCGGAGCCTGGATTTCTTTCAGTGTCAGGAACATGACCTTGGGGTCTACTCCGAAGTGCAAAGTGCGAATGTTCGGATCGGACCGACACATGGCCGAACCAAATATTATTGAAAAATGCGAAAAAACGTTCGGATCGGCTCAGTTGGGTCGGGACCATAGTCAATATTCGAAAGAGTGTAGGAGTGTAGGATCGGAACCAACCGAACCAAATAGTAACTTCGTAGCCGGAAGCGGCCGAACATTCGGCCGATACTACTTCGGAGTAGACCCCCTTAATACTTGGTGGACTTATTACACATAATGAGGGAATTTCCCTCATTATGTGTAATAAGTTATGTGTAAACGTGATGATAATCTTCGTATAAATTCACGCTCCTTGTTATCGAACCGAGTGAAAATCATCAATATCATAATCAACCTATAATGTTCCCACTGCTGGGACACAGGCTTCCTATATTTGAGAGGGAGTGGGCTGTACTGTAATCCACCACGCGGGCCCAGTGCAGGTTGGTAAATGTCAGATGTCTTCGA
Organism: Apamea crenata; assembly: GCA_949629185.1. Taxonomy (NCBI): domain Eukaryota; kingdom Metazoa; phylum Arthropoda; class Insecta; order Lepidoptera; family Noctuidae; genus Apamea; species Apamea crenata. Next base: position 7,613,264 of record OX451375.1, read on the forward strand.
ATTTTTGGTTCGAGGACATGCCTGGTTCCTCACGATATTTTCCTTCACGACGTTTTGAGAGCAGGTGATGAAATTTAGTTACACAAGGTAAATCGCCTGTCTGGGTTCGAATCCACGACCTAGAACTGATAAGTGGGGCCCGTTACCACCACTGCTAGTCATCAAAATAACGTCATGTTATCAAGTAAAATATTAAAACGAATTCCATAACTTTAAAACCAGATACCTAGGTAGCCTTTAGTTCTGAAGTGCTCACTTTAAATTTAGTGAGTAGTTCCAAGTTCTATGGCTTTCAGAACGTTAAAACTGAAGTGCTCTGAAGAAGTTTGTGCTTCTTGAACTACTGTAAAGTTTAATCTAGTGCACACAATGGCGCGATGCGAATTGTGAGGATTTTCGTTTGCAAAGATTCTTGAAAAGGGAGGAAGGAATAAATAATCATATTTTTGTGTTGTGTTGTTTGTTGGTTTCGCTTAAGGAGCTTAAACACCAGCGATAGACTTGAGTGTTGGAAGAAAAATGCATGCTTCTGTCAAAAGTAAATGTCTTGAGTATGGCAGACAAAAGGGGAGGTATATACACAGCAGTGGGTGACTTCGGGTTGAAATGATGATGATGAAATATCTTAAGCACACGGTTTAAAAAATTAACTGCTAAAACATTAAAAATTGTGTCTAAAAGGTAATTGAATTCAATTTACATTGCACCAAGTAAATAATTTAATGTCTTTGCATTGCACAAAGATAAAGCATCCAGGATAAGGATCGCTTCAAAGAAAAGCTCTGCTTCAATCGATGATTATAAGAAATAGAATAGAATATTAGAAAATTCTTTATTATGTAGGTACTCCATGTAAATAACAGATATAAATATTGAAATTTTACAAAGGGTGATACAATGGGCAGTCTTTATCGCTAAGAGCGATCTTTTAAAGACAACCTTTTAGTATGAATTAAAAAGGGGAAGGAGAGACATACTGTAGGTGTACCTACCATATACAATAAATACATACTTAGAGCACATAGTAATCTATATCTATATATATAAAAATGAATCCCTGTTTCCCTTGGTCACGTCATAACTTGAGAACGACTTTACCGATTTCATCCATCTTTTTTTTTTACTTTTCTAATACTTTGTAGCAGGTTCCTACGGAAAAAAAATTAAGAAAGTGGCTTCACGCGGACGAAGTCGCGGGCAAAAGCTAGTTTATAATAATAATCATGAAACGAGCAAGAAAATATAATGACGATGTTTAAGGAGAGAGGAAGTGTTTTTTGGAAAAAGTTCGAATTCTTGTTTACAAATTGCTTTCTTAGTAATTTTATTGATTGACCACCACGACACATAGGCTCGTCCAAGTGACGCCAAAACTTCCAGTTCTTCAATTTTTTAAAGGGATGTCGTGCTGGTTGACAGGAAATCCTGCAAAAAGAAAACGTGTTGCGCCGGCCACAAGTAACATGGATAAGAGCAGAAAAAATTAGGTAATCGTTTCCAAGACTTTTAAAATCGCAATCACTTTTACTGTCTTTTTGAACATAAGCAGGGATTATTACTGGGTTCATCATAATCTGCCTAGCCTTTTCCCAACTATGTTAGGGTCGGCAACCAGTCTAACCGGATGCAGCTGAAAACCAGTATTTTACATAAATAAAGCGACTGCCTATCTGTCCTCCACAACCCAGTTACTGAGTTACACGATATTCATTAGTAAACCTCTTACAGAATCAAAATGTTGGTTTCATTTTATGACACTTCTCTGCATGTTTATATTTCCCAGGTAAAGCTCCCAAATATACTCAGATCACGAACATGTAAATACAAACAAGTTCGAGCTGAAATCACGACAACTTAATCCGATTCCAACAGCAGCAAACCAAATTGCATGGCAGCGAATCTGAGACTTTAACTTTTTAAACCCGACCCATCCTCTCGCTAACCTTGTAATCCTCTGCCTACGATTCGATTTTCGCACCGAATATCGGTTCGCTATTCGAAAATTTAGTCACACTGCAATTTCGAAACGTTCAGCTGCAATATGCTTTTTTTTACACGACTGCCCAAAAAGGAGTGTAACGTATTCAGGGTTGATGTATGTTTGTATGTATGTGAGTTTCTTTTTTAAGAATCTTAATAAGAACGATTATGTTCGAATTTGGATTTGGGTGAGAACTGTGGGTGATTACAATTCTATAGAAATCAATTAAACACTTCTTTACTTTTATTAAATGTGCAAATCAGTAGAATAAAGACTAGATACTAGCGTAGTACGAGTACACAATTAAAGTAATTAATAACAATGAACATTCTAGCCGTGGGACCTTTTTCTTGTTTGAGTATTTACCAACATTATACTTAATTTGTGATTATATTTTGGTAACAATACCAATATGCCATAAAGCTTGTGTTGAATTGTTGATACTATAATGTTTTTTACAGCTGGGCCACAGGCCGCCTCTCGGTGAAAGGGAGTGGGCCGTAATCAACCACGCGGGCCCAGTGCGGGTTGGTAGATGTCACATGTCTTCGAATTTTTGGTTCTAGGACAATGGACATGCCTGTTTCCTCACGATGTTTTCCTTCACTGTTTTGAGAGCAGTGGTTATGAAATGTTTTGCATACAGTTAAGTCTGGGTTCGAACCAAAGAGAATTAGTCATTGGTTCGAACCTACGACCCACATACAACTCATAAGTTACGACCATAACCACTGGGGCACCACTGTTTTTTTGTGAGGATTATGTTATAGAAAATAATGATTTATTTTTTTATATTTAATATGTTCAGTTACTTAGTTAAATAAGTAGAATAGAAACTAGCGCTAACACTATCAAATGATCAAATCGGATAGAAAACAGATATTTTTCCCGAAGTGATCTAAAACTGAGATTGTTCAAGACTTACGTAGGTATTCCAAACGTTTTATTGCCCAGATAAAAAACTATCGCATTCCGGAAAATGTTATAGTTTCTAAGCACTTCGGTAGTTTATATTGAATTAAACAGGATGAGTGTTAGTTGAAAACTAATAACGGACGGTCAAATTGACATCATACCTGCTCCCCCCAAAGGGATGGACAGAGGTGTACCCATAGTCCTATTTAATAGGGACGAGACTATAGCCATTGTATTAGAGGACACAAATGCAGAATCTATGGATAAACCATTATCAGCTGTGCTTGCGACAAGTACACTAACATTAATTCTGCCAACGACGCTAAGTCAACAGCCGATCTATTCTGTAAAAAACCCTAAAAACTAAGATGAAGTGAGCTCGAAGTGAGCCTTCATTAGTGACTATCCCTAGCATCCAGAAGGTCAATTCTCGTAATATAAAACGTTCAAAATCTAGTCGCAGTCTCATTTCGGCGACAAACAAATGTCAAAAATGAAGGGAAATCAGAGGTATTTTTGACAGATTGAGACTGAGATCAGACTGTGAACGTTCTTAAAATTACGAGAATTGCCCCTCAGGTCTAATGACAGCTAACTTCAAGCTCACTTCACCTAAGTTTTGACGGTGAGATTTTCCCAGAATTTACTGGCTGGATCAAGTTAGGTCTATTTTATCAAGACATGTGCCATCTCGAGGTACATTCTACGAAACTATTGCAAATCAATTGGCAGACCCTATTGACAGATCGAGAGCTGTTTAACTTAGTTACCAAGTCCCAGTATCTATTAGTTTCAGAACTAAGATCGTGAGTTTCCAAAATGTCCTGGCACTAATTGGATTGAATTTATCTGTTTAACCAATTTTGACCTTTAGGTTTCTGTAGCCAACATTCAGATGTTTTCAATAAGGAACCGAGTTGGCTATATGGTACTTTATTGTTGTGGTAAAGATAGTATTAATTCCAAATTGTGTCTGATGAAAATGTTAACAAATGCATCAAAAATCGTACTTACCTGTGGATGTGTTTGTGATAGCACTTACAAATTCAGTGCTTTGATTTTTTTTAAATACTTAAACCCGAAATTTTAATTTATTTTAAATCTTCATAATGTTATTAAAACAATAATTGTTGGAAAAAGTGGTGAGATATAAATTTGAAACCTTTTAAATACCCGTACATTATGAATGTGGCACTAATTCCCTTTAGTGAGTGATTGCGTGAGAATTTAACCTGAACAGTGTTTGTTTACACTTACATCAGAAACTTTTGAAACAGCGAGGTAATTACGTAACACACTATCAGTAGCAATATGGTTTTCATTTTGACAGTTCAACAACATTCATTGCGTTATTAAAATTTACATTGTACAGCAGACAAATTTTTGAACATAATACGAAGCAATGGATTAGCAATATATTTCGATTGAGATCGTAAAGTGGGTCTTCGCAAACCCTTATTGCGAAGACCCACTTTACGATCTCAAGGCATATTATTATACCATGAAAATATTGTTATGTTGCCCGCACTGAAGCTGTTGACCACTACCTCTCACAGAGAGAAGGCTTCAGTCCCACCGGGCAGAGAAAATATTACAGGCAGATTTAAATAATATGTGTGTCATGATATTTTATTAGCTCTCATTGTATGATATATTGTATCAATCAATAATATAAGACAAGTAGGCCTATTGGAGATTTAAAATATTTGGTGTCGACGCCTGTCGAAGGACATTTTGACATTGAACTAACCTTTCCAATATATTTGGGCTATCATTCTGATCTTAACTGGTTTCACAGCTTTTGTAACCAAATTGTGTTTAAATATCAGATTATAAACATAAATATTAGGTGTATACAAGTGTCAGAATATGTTCGCTTTGATTATTTCTAAGAAAATACTTTTTAAGCGCTCAATAAAGCTGACTACCAGAAGTTTCAAAATTATGTGAAACTATGCTGCAATCATAATAATATTTTATTTTCCATTAATCCGGCCACAAACCACAATTCAATTTGTAAATGGTGCTAATCAAAGGGCATTACTGTCGTTGTCATAATTTGCATGAAAACATCAACCATTTTATTAAAATTGTCCAATCATAAATTAACACCACATAAATGAAATCTACTATTTTATTACTAGTGAATATTTTACGTGGAGTTGCGCAATTATTTCACTGAAAATGTATCAATAATTTTATTATTCCTCATCATCATCATTTCAGCCCGGAATCACGCACTGCTATAGCAGAAGAAAGGGGAGGGTATTGGCCTCCTCTTTCTTCTGCCATAGTTCTTGGTTCCGTGCGTCTGTCATCTAGGTGTTTCCCGTGACTGACGGTATCATCAACCCAACGTGCTTTTGGGCGGCTCTGGTTTATTAACCTTACTGTTAAAGTATAAGAGACAATCTTCTACTCACCCTCAATAGCCATAAATGCAGCAGCACCCATAAAACTGTACAACACCAAACACAAACTCAAGAAGAGATGAGTGAACCACTTCCTTGAGAGCAACTTTAATCTATTGTAGAACCAGAACGCGGACTTTTCACCAGCACTTAGTCCATGCTTCGTCGTGTTTATAGTAAAATCTTTAAATCCTTCGAACTGTTTGAACATGAACTCCGAGGCTTTATTGTGGTACATGTGCATGAAAGGATTGAAGTAAGGGTTTCCATGGGGGTCTGAGATGTGAGACGCAGCAGTCCCTGGAGGTCTTCCATGATACCTCGGCTGCCCCCTGTAAACCGAGGATCCTGTCGGAGGCCCCCTAGGTATCATCAGAACAGTTGAGTCAGGTATCTGCAACGTGATTTTGGGCCGCACCGGCCTCGGCGGCGGAGGAGGCGGCGGGTAAGGCGGGACGTCCAAACTGGCCATCTTCACTGTTTATAGAGCTTTTAATAACACTACACTGTTTATCGACTGCAGTGCGCGTGCGATCTCGCGCAGTGTTTGTTTTAGCGCCGGCGTCTAAATTGTAACTTTCATTGACATTATCTGAATATTTTTCGCGGCGTGAGGTTTTGGCTGCAGACGTGCTCGGGCCCGAACTGGCTGGACACTGATTTTATAAATATAACGGGAGTTAGCGAGTGCTTCCCGTTGTGTCATCGGCGCTTGTCTGTCGGTTATCTCTGAGTTGTAATCATTGCCAATACGATTTGGTTCCGTGAACTTTTTATGCGTAACGCACTGAATCCGTTTTCCTCGAATGAGGTGTGTTTGAGAACGCACTCGGGCGGATTCTGATGAAAAAGTTCGCTTCACTTCTTTCGCTTTACGTTTAATATCACTCACTTCCATTTCAAATATATTTAAGCGCGCGTTTATAAACTTCACAGGAGTTTCCCGGTACTTCGAACTCGTGTTTGGAATTGATGCTTGAAATGGCAATTAAGAATGTTGAAAAACATGTATCTACTTATTATTTATTTAACCATTTATGTACACACATTTATAAACAGACGAGAAAAAACAGAACAGAAAAAATAGGTAAGTAGGTACATACAGGGGAATAACCACCGACGGCCGCCATGGCTCACGCACAATGGTCCACCTGAAGGATTGAGTGCGGAAACCAAACCCGTAACATAGGTACAGAGGTTACTTACCATGGATTCAGTAAATGATTCTGAACAAAAACACAAGTTTTTTTTTTAAATTACCGATTCCTAACATGTCGACCGCGTGGGTCACTTTTCTATGAAAAAAAAGCTGTTTTTTTTTTGTAACAGAAGAAAAATTACTACGCTAGGGGGTCTAGAATCATATGTGCTGAATTCATGGCTACGGCACCCTAATTGCGAAGCACACAATCAATATCAATCTGAATCATTTTGAAGGATATTGCTAATTCATTGCTTCATATGTTCAAAAAATGTGTCATGTGTCTGCTGAACAACGTAAATAACGCAATGAATGTTGTTGAACTGTCAAAATGAAACCGATTCCGATTGATCGTGTGTTACGCAATTTAGGGTGTGGTTTGCGCATCGATGTCTCTGCCACTCTGTATATCTTATTTCCATTATACAGGGTCAAATTAAATTAGCTAGTGAAACTCCGCAGACGTGATGGATCAATATCTACAGGACCAAATAAACATAATTTGATTTTTTTTTTGGGTCAATGCCAGCGGGTATTTCTGTTACTTGAAGTGTACCTAAATTGATAAAATCTGTTTTATCGTCTTGAGATATCGCTCACGTCTGTGAAGTTTAAACACAAAAAAAAAACTGTTAAGCTGATATTTTAAGTGACACACACTATCGGCGGTTGATGAACGCAAAAAAAACATCATCTAATTAATTTCTTTTTTGTTTTATCAATTTTAGATGTCGACATCCGTCACACTTGCGGAGTTTCGCTAGCTAATTTAATTCAACCTTGTATTATAAAAACGTTGCTACTGACTCTTTCTGTTAATATAAATGAAAATAAGAGCTATAAAAAGTAACTTTATGTACTTACTGCTTATCTTCGATAGGTAAGTAAGAACAAAAGGGGTTAATTTAACTTATCTTTCCACTTTTCTTAAAGTTTCTATTTAATAAAGTCTTTTTGACTCTATAAAACGGAATAAGCCATTTTGTAGAATCAAAAAGAGCCGATTCGCACCAATTTACTCGCCCGAAACGTGTGAATCTTCACTTTTAAATAATATTATTTTTTCTATATCCGACTCGAACGAAGTTAATTTATTTGTGGGCGAGTCGACAACTCCAGAAATATGAATTTGGCAATTGGCACATTTTAAATGTTATGCAATGAAGTAAAGTTCAAAATTGCCTAATAAATATAATTTAAAAGATGTCACTTTTAAATAATATTTATTATTATTGACACGATAAGCCCTAAAAACGTTGTTCCTTCGGTATTCGGTAGATATACCGAAAAATACACGTTTCTTATATGTAGATAATATTTTACTTTATTTAATTTGTTGTTACTAAGGCAATATACACACTCTGAGATAATTTCTACTGTCTGCCTATTAAGGTTCATGAGATACAACCCACTGACAATAGACGGACGCACGGATTGACGGACGGACAGCGGAAGTTTAGTAATAAGGTCCCGTTGACACCCTTTGGAAACGGAACCCTAATATTTACCAAAATTGGTTATATGATTATCTCTAAGGGCACAATGGCAGACCTTTATAAAGATGCCAAACTATCTGGTACTAATAGTAACTAGATCGCCTGAAGCCTATCCATTATGCTTTATTTCGTCGCCCTCTTTATGTCCTGTCCTTTATTGATCTGCTCGCAGGCTATGCCTGGATCGATACTTATCTTCAGTGACGTTCAGGTATGGTCTGTTCCAAAAATATCTGATTAAAATGTAAACAAATTGAAATAGATCAGAAAATACTTGTGTATACCAATTTCACAGTACCACTTACAAATTGAGTTCTTTGATTTGATGATTTGCTTAAGTATTTTAAATCGAAATTCTAATTTTAAATCACAAGACGTTTTTCATTTGACAATAATTGGAGTTAGATTTATAACTTCAATTTTCGTCGATGATTTTTAAATTACAATTGAATAATGTTGTTCGAACAATAATTGTTGGAAAACGTTTTAAATACATGTTGTAATATGAATGCAATGAACTCTTTAGTAAGTAAGAATTTAAACTATATTTGAATTAAGAATTAGAGATAATTTTCAAGTTATGGAACAACAAACTGATTGTCATACTTAACAAATAGTCCAGTCATTATATACATTTGAAAAAGAAAATGAACCGAGAAAGCCAAATTTTGGATATTACGTGGGGGGTGGCTAGAAAAGCTTAAGTTCAAATTGTCGACCAAAATAACCTTGTGCAATTTCCGCCATCTTGAAAAAACCCTTAAATGCGCTATTTACTTCTTTCTGGTGGAAGATATCGAAAAATGTTTGAAATAAAACTTGTAGAGCGTGTCCAGACCTACAAATTCGTTTTTTTATTTTTCATTTCCGACAAAAATTACGACCTCCAGCGCGCCACAAAGTCAGTAAAACTGTGCCCGGTTTTCATTTAGCCGCTCGCTCGGTTGTATCCACACGTCAAAATGGATGGAAAATGGTTCAGGGAATTATTGCAGTACAAAAAAAATTCATTAACCAGCCAAATTAGAAATCAAATACATGAAATTTATATAATCAATTTTTTTATTTATTTATTTATTTATGGGACCTTAATTGTAGATCGTGAAAAGAGCAACAAAAAAGTATTCTATAAAAAAAATTGTATCTCAACGGGGAACCGAGTTATGATGAAAAAACTGAATTTAAGGGTTTTTTCAAGATGGCGGAAATTGCACAAGGTTATTTTGGTCGACAATTTGAACTTAAGCTTTTCTAGCCACCCCCCACGTAATATCCAAAATTTGGCTTTCTCGGTTCATTTTCTTTTTGAAGCCGATTTTTCCGACGTAATGACTGGACTAAAAGTTAAAATTCCATTGCAACCAAAACTTATTAGGACCTTTTTGTTACAAATGGTCACTCAAAATTCAATTTAGAATACACTTCACTTAAGTAGATAACTGATTAAGTGGCGAAGGAATGTAAATTATAAGAGGGGCAATTTCCGTATTTTTAAGCACGTTCACAGTCTGATCTGGCTCAATCTGTCAATAATACCTCCACTTTCCCTACATTTTTTACAAGATTTTGACATTTGTTGGTCGCCGAGATGAGACTGCGACTAGATTTTGTACGATTTTAATTACGAAAATGGGCCTTCTGATCTTATGAACACTGCTATAAGCAGGGTTTGTTTACACTTTTATCAGATTGAAAATGTACAGTACTTTTGGAACAGACAGAAGTCAAAGATTTTCATTTCTTAAGTGCCTATTTCTTTCACACCGTATCTACAAAACATGTTGTCAATGGCCTCTAGATGTAAATTGGATGACTCACCGACTACCGAGAAATGCCTTTTTTCCTTTCTTTTTACGCCCGATTTCTTATGTTACATTTCGTGGAAATCTTGGCTACTTATAATAATTTTCATTGCCGGCTACCCTTTTATATACCTAATTTCGTGGAAAACCCCAAGTTGAAGAATAAAGTCTTTATTCTTGAAGGCGCGCGAAGTAATTCGTAAGAATCTGTCTTAAAAGTAGGTATAAAACTTATGCAAAGTCAAGAAAATAAATTGTTAAGCACATTGCCTACCAACTTAAATTTTTCGTACACAGCACAACTGTCATTCTTTGACGGTTGTGTAGAATGGTCTTAACATAGCGAATTTATGTGTGTCAATTTCATTAACACAGAATTTCCCCAATTTCTGATTTTCTAATGTAAAGAAGTTTTTCTGTGTAAACAAGGTTCCGGCTATTCAAAATTTCTCATAACTAAATAAAATCATTTCTTTACTAAGATATACTAAGAAGATGGTCTATTCTTGGATATTTGTCACCAACATTTTCATGACAAACCAAATGCTGTATTATTTTTGGCGTGGCGCCTGAATTTTGTCACGATTTTCTCTTCCCCATTAAATTCACCGGTGTTCTTATCGTTATTTTCTCTTAAATGATGACAGAATCATGTGAATATGAACTTGATTTCTTTTACGTAAAACGCTTCATAACTTGCAAACGTGCTGCGTCGACCCTCAATAAATTGAAATTAGGGCAGGAGGACCACTGCTCAAAACGGTGAAGGAAGACATCGTGAGGAATCCGGCATGTCCTAGAACCAAAAAATCAAAGACATGTGACATCTACGAACCCGCACTGGGCCCGCGTGGTATAGATTACAACCCCTCCCTCTCATCGAGAGGAGGCCTGTGTCCCAGCAGGCTGTAGACATTATAGGCTGATTATGCATTATGAAGGGCAGGATAAAGCCGACCTTCAAAAAATTGGAATAGGTAATACGTAGTTCGGTACCTACCTACCTATCCCAAGTTTATTTTTTCGGGGCAGGAGACTGGTGACTCTTATTAATTTAAGCATAGAGGTAAAAATACGCACGCTACGCCCGATTTTTGTAAACTGACACATCGTTCATGTACATTTTGACAGATGGGCAGGTAAGTAACTACTCCATCACTTTTGTTTGGACAAAAGCAAAAAAAAAACATGCAGGCGAGCATGTGAAATAACATCGTGGACTCAGGAAAAATGAAAATACGTCGCATTATATAATTAATACCGATTAACCGATCATAATATTATGTTTCGTTCAACGCTAACAAATTATTTACACTGACCAGTTACAACAACGCAACGCACTTAAATACTAAATGCGCTCTTAAAACAAAATCTATGAGTAACAATTAACTAAACAAAACACTTCACTCATAATCAATGATTTGGCAACATCATCATATAGTAAGAAATACATTTTTTTTTTCTGCATACACGAGTTGTTCACACGTCACACAAACATTCATGATTATTGTACTGTTAACATCTTGCCAACGAATTTCGTAGTGGATCAATGATTCATCCAGAAATATTTAGAACGTGATTCTAGATTTAAAATGTCATATAAGTTGATAATTTACAGGGATCAGCGGGGTAATTGTGTAACACACTAACAGTAGCAATGACTTCAATTTTGACAGTTCAACAACGTTCATTGCGTTATGTACAGACGCCAGCAGGTCAAGCTACCCGAAACTGTCAAAATTATCCAATCAACCTTGAACCTTAATGCTTGAGCGATAAAGTTGAAAATCTATTAAAGAAATTTGACAGATTGTGGTAACTTGATGTGCTGGCGTCTGTACGTTGTTGGGCTGACCATTTTTTTAGAACATGTGAAGCAATGGATTAGCAATATCCTTCAAAATGATTCAGATTTTGATAGTGTTACAAAATATAGTAGTATTGTACACATTTAACTAGCAACACTGTTAACAGTTGGCAACACCACACTCCTTCTATAACCGAAGTGTATTTGAGACAGCTTTATGACTCGACTCGGACATTCGATCGCTGATAGCCGACTTGAGAAGTTGTAATAGCGAAACCTTTGCCTGATTGACCGTTGGTCGTCGAAAGTTTAAATAATGGTAACGGAAATTTTATAATTTACTGTATTCAAATTTGTGATAAATTGATTTAACTCTGAGTTTGTATGTATATGTTGATAAAGTGATAAATAAAATTATATTATCCTGAAACTGCCGTTTCTCTGAGTTGTACAGTCAACAGCAAAAGTAGATGATCAAAATCAGAAATTCAATACTAATTAACGGAGTTCGCGTCAGAACTATGTGGCGTGGAAGTGATTCAAAAGTATGACACTGAGTCTGACATACTTTTGAATCACTTCGACGCCACACAGTTCTGACGTAAACTCCGTTCATTAGTATTAAATTTCTGATTTTGATCATCTACTTTTGCTGTTGACTGTACAACAATAGATAGTGTGTTACGCAGTTAGGGTGCAGATAACCCCACAATCATCATTATCAGCTTATACTTAGCAGTTCACTTCTGGACATAGGATTCTCATGATCTATTCTGTAAAATACTCACTACGAAAACGTAGTTGAAGTGAGCCTGAGCTGTCAATGGTATTAATCGGAATAACAGCTCAACTCACTTCACCTAAGTTTTCACGGTGAACTTTAACAGAAAAGACCAGGGAACTAGTTCACTATGACCACTTAACGTTTTCTTACTTCGAAACCACGTTACTTCCTTAGCTAATCGCGCCAATCTCGCGTTGATTCCTCACGGTTTCGTTCATTGTGTCTTAAAGAATTACAGCCCAAGGCACATTATCTGGCGGGATCTTCCGAAAGGGTTACCGCTGCCCTGGAACAGAAAGGGCTAAGGAAGGAACACGGGTGGGTTTTAGTCAGTAAGAATCTGACACTCCCTTCCGCTCCACCCAGAGCGGGAGGGGTCATTTGATGATTTCCCATCCTCAAAAAAAAAAAAAAAGGCACATTATCTTCTAATAATGATTATACAAGTAAGCCTTTAGCCAAATCTATTCGTGGAGTCAGTGGTAACAGCCGCGACTTACGTGTTCTAGGTCGTAGGTTCGAACCCAGATAGACGCTGTACTTTGTATAAATTATTTCATCACCACTGCTCTCAAAATGGTGGAGGAAACCGCCATGTTCTATAACCAAAAATTCGAAGACATGTGACATCTACCAACCCGCACTTGTCCCCACCAAACCACCAGCCCCACCAACGCTCACCGAGAGGAGGCTTATGTCCCAGCAGTGGGAACTGTATAACCTGATTATTCGTGGAGTTAAATGAATAGCTCTATCATCGTTTCTCTACCCGTTCATTATCACCATCCTCCTGCACTTCATCCCAATTTATTTGTGGTCGACGCAACATGTCTTTTTCTTCCATACCTCTATTAGTCGTCATCTCGGTAGTCACCCCCTTTTTAACCAGTCCATCCATCGTCTCTTTAATTTTTTGCCTACTCTCATAGCCATCCGTAGGTACATTCATAAGTCAAAACTTCCCCCACGATATTTTGGCTCGCACAATTTTTTTAATATAATTATAGGAATTCAATCGAATTCAATCTTTATTGCAGAAAAAAGCGTACATAAGTGTATTATTATATTAGTATTATAAAACGTGTACGGCTATTTTTTTCATATTCCTCATTGCATAACATTAAAAAATGTGCCAATTCGTGGGAGTCGACTATAGGAAATATAATATCACTTATTTAAAAGTCACGATTCACCCGTTTCGGGCGAGTAAATTCGTGCGAATCAATTAATAAGCCAAAATATCGTGGACTCAGTCCTCTCGTTTCTCTGCCTGTTCTTAGGTATCAATTCTCAACAGACTAAAAAGAAATAGGTACAGTTTTTACAATTTTACACAGTCATAATAGTTATCCAACAGTTAAAACGGCTATTAGTTGGGTGTTCGCCTTCGCAAACTGTCCTTTACCTCGCCTAACATGGCGCCGAGCCAAAATTATTGACATCGATCCAGCTGAAAATATTTTGGAATGTGAAAGCGCTTTTGGAACGTGTCTATGAATGCTGTTATTTAAACTAATTAGTTATATATTAATAGTCATAGGTATTTGTTTGGTGACAGGAATAGTTCTATTATGTAAAAATCTTCCGTAATGATCTGGATCTGAAGGCCAACTCCCGTAGTTAAAAACGTTCAAAATCTAGTCGCAATCTCAACTCAGCGAGAATCAATGTCAAAAATGTAGGGAAATTAGAGGTATTTTTGACAGATTGAGACTGCGATCAGACTGTGAACGTTCTTAAAATTATGAGAATTGCCCTGCTGTTAAAAAAGGCAAACTCTAGGCAGATTATGAGGAATAGTTCTGTTATGCAAAAATCTTCCGTACCTAATTATCTGGATCTGGCCAGTGGCGTTCTTCTTGAACTGCCACGATGATCTAATAATTATAGAGGCAATTATTAGTCAAAAATACAAGATTAGTGTACAGACTGGTGATTTCAGAATACTTTATTCGCATCATTTTCTAAATACATTTATATTGTAAGATTGTGACTTTAAGTGTGTCATGTTTTTAATGTAGATGCATATTTCTTCTAGTGACAAATAAACTTTTATATATTTTATTTGTGTTCCTTGGTGATCGACACTCACAAAAAGGGGGATGGTGGGCTATTTTGTGACTTGCGTCATATGGAATCACTTTGTTCAGCTATTCTCGTTTTGACTGACTAGACTGCTACAAAACAAACATTCTTTCTTACTTAAAGAAATAATGTTTGTTGTGTGTGTTTGTTTCCAGCAGAGACGCACACCGCACTGTGTATGTTTTGTTATTAATTTTATTCGTCATTGTGTCAATTTTATTTCCTTAGCTGTGTGTTTTTCATTTTGTTTTTTTTTTTATCGGCACCTTGTATTTATATTATAATCATGTGGGTAGTTTGGTTATCATCTAATAGTGTACTTTTGTGTGTTGTGCTGTCTTTTTTGTGTGCGCCAAATAAATGATTTATATATCTATATCTAAGTAACTAACTGCGCCCCGCAGTTTCACCCTCATAAGTTTCGATCCCGTGGGAATAAAAAAAAAAAAAAAATAAAAATAAAAAAATAAAAAAAAAATTGAAAAAAAAAAAAAAAAAAAATTGTTCAAAAATTGTTTGATAATCCTATGTGTTAATCCTGGTTATAAACTATATGTGTGCCAAATTTCATCCAAATCCGTTCAGTAGTTTTTGCGTGAAAGAGTAACGAACATCCATCCGTCCGTCCATCCATACAAACATTCACGTTTATAATATTATTATAGTAAGATATCCAGAATATATTGCTGAAGCAATAGCAATATCGAATATTAGCTAAGCAAGGATATTGCTATTGCTTCTTATGCTGAAAATGATGAAGATTGAGATTGATCGTGTGGTACGCAATTAGGGTGCAGATCCCGCAAGAGCGGTGGTGGGGACTACGACGCGTCACAACACAACACACAAATGTGTTTCTAGCATAATGCCAGGCCACAAATGCCGTGCGCTGGTTTTGGCCTTTATAGGCCAATTTCCTAAACAAAGTCTGCCTTCCCTGACCTACAATAAGTGGGGACGTCAGAATTACAAGAAGTTCCGATGCTTAATCAACGATTCACGTGACTGTCGCTTACCAGGCCAACTATCTGATTACTCATTAGGAATCGTGACAAATTACATAAGCAATGCTCAATCGAGGGATTACATAATGCAAAAGATTCGCAAAAAGGTCTTAAAATCGGGCCTGTTGATCTAAACCCCGGCGGCATCAACTGTTTGTTGACACTAATGATTGTTGAAAAGATTCCACACTCACAACTCGCGAACTGACGCAGGTGAGGTACCCAATGTTACTAAAATGATTTGTAGCTCAGAAGGATGCAACTTCTCATTTGCTTTTCATAATTTCATGTCCTACATTCTTTGTAGCTCCTAAATCAACTGTGATAGAGTCCAGACATAGTCAGAAGGCGCCACGTACAAAATGGCGAAACGAGCTGGACAGAACTAACAAGCGACGCGCGACGCTCCGTATAACCTCTGAACCAAAATAACTGTAAATCAAAGGGGAGGAGAGTCTTTGCTGACACAGTCCTAGTCCAGTAAAATGTGTGGTTCTTTCCCTAAAAGACCACCTCAGGCAATAATCAGGGGGTCTACTCCGAAGTAGTATCGGCCGAATGTTCGGCCGTTTCCTGCTACGAAGTTACTATTTGGTTCAGTCGGTTCCGATCCTACACTCCTACACTGCACTGTTTTGAATATTGACTAGGTATAGTCCCGACCCAACTAAGCCGATCCGAACTTTTTTCGCATTTTTCAATAATATTCGGTTCGGCCATGTGTCGGTCCGATCCGAACATTCGCACTTTGCACTTCGGAGTAGACCACCTGGTTCTCACATGATATGACCAATAATATCTCGACTTTAAAAGAGACTTCTGAGTTTGTTTCGGTGTTTCTTCTCAGAGTAGAAAGACAAAGCACCGACCTCATCTAATCTGCATTCGCGATTTATTTGCCAAAAATGTAAACAAATATGGGTTTATGGAAAAATAACTTTAATTACTACACGATAAAGTTCAGTTTACGCTACAACTTCAAACATTTTTATAACTTTTTCAATAGTGCTCATAAATCAACTTAATTACCATCAAAATAAAGTTGATGTTTGTTTAACTTGAAATACCTAACATCAATTTGCAACATACCTATATTAGAATAAGCTTTAGTTTTAAAATACTAGATAATATTAGGTAGGTATTTGGTTTGACGTGTAAAAGGGTTTTTTTACGAATACTCGTACAACCATTTTTGAGAAAAAAAATCGTAAATAGGTATGTCGAAACTAAATTATATGATCATTTATGTAAGTAGACACTTATACCTACATATCAATATTTTGTTGGTATATACATACTAAATAATAAAACTAAATAACGCCGGCATTTCCTAGCCGACTGATCCCTGAGAAGAAAATAAACAAACTCAAAGGTCTTTTTTAAAGTTCCAACATTATCCCCTTTATTCATAAATGTTGCTTAAAGTTAAGTAGTGATTAGCGACTGTTTAAGCGCTTATAACACTATCCAATTTTAAGGAATGCTAACTAGGAAATCGGCAGATGTAATCGAAGTTAGAACAGATTGGATCCAATTTAGTGTAAATTGGAGGTCCAATCGCACTACTTCCTAAATTGTGTACAATCGTTCTTCACGAATGCGTCTACATGCGTCGTCTGACCGATTTAGAATCTAATTTAGTATCAAATTTAGTCTAATGTAATCACTAGCTTTTTTTTTTTTTTTTGATGGTCCCTATCATCAAATGACCCCTCCCGGTCTGGGTGGAGCGGAAGGGAGTGTCAGACTCTTACTGACTGAAACCCACCCGTGTTCCTTCCTTAGCCCTTTCTGTTCCTCCGATTTCCTAGTTAGAGTGTTCCTAGTTAGCATTCCTTAAATTGGATAGTGTAATAAGCGCGTTAACCATACATTTTTGACGTTTAAACGTCACTTAACTTTAGTCATCGTTTTTTAATAAACCCTACCCTATATTATTATCCCCGCAGTAAGACGATGCAGGCTCATAGTGCCCAGTTTAACCATAATAAAGGGTTTTGAATGGCTCTAAAACTAAGATATGTAATAATTGTTTACGAGATACTGCAATCACGTAACAAGTCTAGACGAATTCCTATGCGCCACCATTAAGATTCTAACACACCTAAAAATAAGTACAATAAATTATTTGATCTAATAACGTCTTCCTCGCTCCCTCGTAGGATTACTACCTGTGAACTCGTATCTCATACGTCTTGCCAAGCCGAGTGTAGAATAGTTATTAACGTCAATTAGTATCATTATTGTAATGTCCCTGTTATGTAGGTACATGCCTACTTCAATGGAATTGGAATATTTTAGCATAAATACTAAATTATGTAACAATTACGTTTCTCATTATTGCCACAGCATAACTAATTGTGGTATTACGGTATTCAATGAAACTTAACATACCTAATATCACGCGCGTGTACTCCGAAGGAGCAGGCACACAAGTAGGTATAGCACCCACATTTCCCCAGTTATCTTCAGGTCCCGTAGGACTTATTAAGGGCCGGTGGACCTCATTAATAGGCCGTCATTGCGCGTCGATGTCCCTGCCACCTGCCAGCTGTGGTGGCGTACATCGAAGCGCAAACTGTAACCATGAATTCAGTAGGTTATTCTAAACCTAGCGTAGAAATAATGTCGTCCTAGCGTAAACAATTTAACGCAGGATTTCAGAATCATGTACTGAATCCATGGCAACAGGTTGTGCATTGATGTCCCTGCCACCCTGTATATCCAGAGTCGACTTCGCACTGTTATTGAGAATTTTCTAATCGAACAACCCAATTTTTCCGGACCCTGGGATTGATCCCTGAAGAGATGAAGCGCTTCCGACTAGACAGGCACCGCATTCGATTTACTATAAAATTCATGATGATATCTGTTCGCGGCAGTAAGGTTCTGGGCTCAAAAATCTGTTCAAAATGATTGACATTCTTTGAATGCTTCGGCGAATTGAAATGCCTGAACCGGAAAAACACATATTTTGTTTATAATTTGTAATTGCTGTTTGAAATCTGACCGAATGGTACAATCTTTGTTAATATCAAGAAAAATTTGGATGGGAATACCATAGTTAGAAATGACTTGAGCGGGTTTTGTTAGTAGAAGTACGGCATATCCCTCCGCCTCAGACAGCAGGCCAGTTACGGTCAAAACCCAAAAGCTGGCCCCAGGACCATAACCCTGTATTCCTTTTCTATTCTGCTGGTTGGTGGAGCAAACCTTCACTCATCTCTGAACTGAAGACTGGATTCGGCAATCAAAGTGCCTGCCTAACTGCTTTGGTACCCAGATAGGTTGTAGGTACATTACCTACACAGTTCACTTAACTCAGTACAAATAAATACACGAACGCGAATCATATCCAAGCCAGTCCGAGCCCGTGCCGACCGATAGTTTCCGTAACGCAGTGCATACTAGTTAATTATTACAATTTACAACTAACTACTGTAATCTATTCTATTAGTGTTCGTTACGGGATTACAATGGGTATGAGTAGGTGATAAACCTCTCGTGTCGTTAGCGTGGATAATGTAAAGAAGTGGTGATAGATGGCTGCTTATACATAATTAGCCTATGAAGGTACGTAATGTTCTCACTCCTGACACAGTACTCCTCTCTGGTGTATCCCCTACGCGGCGCGGACCCAGTGCGAGTTTTATGCGACAGTTCTTTTCAACATTAGGTACCTTTAACCCACATTTCACCAATTATGAGTAGATCCTATGTAACAGAAGGCGAGCATTTGCTATTAACTAGGTACACATCCGGACTCAGAGCTGCTACTGATAACTGTATTCTTAAATAAGCTCCTGAACTAGGAAATTGAACCCAGGACCTCACGCTGAGTAGTCACGTGCGAACACCGGATCAATGAGGAAGTTATACTAAGAACCAAGGATAACTAACAACATCACCTCTCCCCCTCCACAACAAGGTAATTTTCGTCCCAAAACAATAGCTAGACATGTCCTTAATCTAGTTTCAAGACTCTCAAGACCTAGGTGGATTACTCACAACAACGTAAGAATGTTGTCATACCTTCTGTCAATACAATGGATCAAGATCACAGACTGACGGATTTAACGACGGCCATCTGGATTTACTGAGCGATCAATCTATAGTTAACTGACTGTTTATGACACTATTAATAATATTGCCGTGAAGTACCTACTGCTTGTTAGCTCCGTAGCTTATTGATAGGTATTGTGGAGAACGGCGGGGTAATAACGACACTAGCAGTAGCAATGGGATTCATTTTGACAGTTCAGCAACCTTCACTGTGTTATTTACGTTGTTGAGCAAACACATTTCACGAACATACTCGTATGAAGCAATGGATTAGCAATATCCTTCAAAATGATTCAGATATAGATTGATAGTGTGTTACGGAATTAGGGTGCTGGATAGGTAATCGTTAAAGGATACCATGGTCCCATGGTACAGCCCGATTCAAACTTTGTGCGCTACATCTTCTCGCTACGCGGTATCTTATCCTAAGAAACCCCAACAAATTCACGAGTTATTGGGGGTGATGCTGACACGTGACTGTGGACTTTGAATCGGACTGTCAGTGGGTCCTCAAAGAAATGATGGATGGATTGTGTGAGGAATGACAAGAAAGGAATAGGAAATGATAGCGTGACGGTTGACAGCAGGATAATAAAAGTGGAAAACGAGTTGCGCAGACCCCAAGTAACATGGGACAAAGGCAGGAAGATGATGAGGATGGTAAGAAGGTCCTCATAAGGTAAGGTACCTACTTATTAGGTCCTTTTATAAAATATAATCAGGGCCAGAGCCTCCCGGACTCCAGGCGCTGTCGAGGCTTAAGCGCTTATTACACTATCCAATTTTAAGAAATGCTAACTAAGAAATTGGCAGATGTAGTCGCAGTTAAAACAGATTGGATCCAATTTAGTGTAAATTGGAGGTCCAATCGCACTACTTCCTTAAGTGTACAGTCGTTCTCCACGAATGCGTCTGCATGCGTCGTCTGACCGATTTAGAATCCAATCTAGTATCCAATTTAGTGTAGTGTAATCACTAGTTAGAGTGTTCCTAGTTAGTATTCCTTAGATTGGATAGTGTACAGACGCCAGCAGGTCAAGCTACCCGAAACTGTCAGATATTCCCAATCAACCTTGAACCTTAATGCTTTAGTGATAAAGTTGAAAATCTATTAAAGAAATTTGACAGATTGTAGTAGCTTGATGTGCTGGCGTCTGTACTAAGCTCTTTAGTGTCCTGTCATGGACTGGAAAAAGATCGCTTACAGTGCGGCTAACGAGAGAATGCGTTCTTGGCACCAGTCAATTACATACAAACGAATACGTGTTTTGCGAATTTGATCTTAGTTAGCTACTAGATTTGTCACACTCACAGGTGTTAGGAACGCATTCTCTCGAGTCTCGACGGCCGAACTGTATGTACACTTTACATTTATATACCTACACTTTTTACATCTTTACCAAGGATGATGAGATGAAATTCAGATCTCAGACACATTGTTTAACCTTTCTGTTAAAAAAAATGGCGTAAGTAAATTAAAGATGACTATTATTTACTTTTCTGTTAGGTACGTACGCCCATTTTCCGCTTATTACATGCACAAAATGGTTGAAGGTTCAGAATATTGTACATTTTTAGGGCTTTTAAGGACCGGATACATTACCTGCACACACACATGAGCCATTTATCTCTTTCCGCTACCGGTTTTTTGGTCGCACACCATTCAATTTTAAATTTTATGGTTTGCATTGTTCAAAAGGCTGGTGCACCAATTATAGTCATGGAGCTAAAGTAACATAAATTTATTATGTACCTAGTTATAGGAGATAAATAGGACTTTGAAGGCTAAGCAAGGGGACTCAAGACATAAAATAATATGTACCTACAGGGTGCATGGACATCGACACGCAAACTGTAACCATGAATACAGCACGTGATACCTACTAACGCGTACATTTTTTTCTGCGGTTATCAGTTTCATAGAAAAGTGCAATACCTACGCGATCAAAATGTATGGAACCGCTAACAATTTTTTTAATAACCGATAATAACCGTAAACGCCCCTGCATTCACATTTTTCTTTGGTTTAGACAAGGTTCAGAAACATGCAGAATCCTTAACAAACAAATTGCGCGTCGATGCCACCCTGTTTAGAGCAACACAAAATAACAGCGCCACCTACCTTTATAATTATGAATCTATCATTACTTATACAAAGCTGTGGTAATGGCGTACGGCCATCGCATGATGGCTCGTTGCTACAGCATGTGTCAGTATGTTGTTGGCAATTATTAAAAATATTAAAAAAAACTCAGAAGCTAAATTTTATTAATACACCTTAAATTTTGACCAGACCTAATATTTTACATGTTTATTTGTAAATCACATATTGTTGTAGACTTCACCTATGTAATTTTATGTATCGTTCAAAAATTGCGTCGACTTTAGTCGATTTTTCACATTGATTGTTTTCATTTCATTATCTGTTGCTGCAAAATATTTTGACAGCTGTTGTCTTTTGACATTTCGTGATTTCGATCATTTCGAACTTAGTTTTTTTCGCGGAGTTCCTAAGGTTTTCATAAATATTATTGATTTGCCAAGCATTTAAAATTCATAGAACAAAAGAGACGCCTATTATGAAACGAGTGTACATTTACAGAAATAAGTCTGAACAAAATGGAAAAGTTGTGGCCGTGGAAAACACGATTGAAGCACTAAAATCAGAAATATCAAAACAGTTCGAAGAAAGTCAGGAAAACTTGAGATTGTATTCGTCAAATGGCTGTGAAATTGTAGATGTGAGAGTACTTAGGGACGATGACAAGTTATATTTATGTGCTGACGGCGACGGAGACTCGAAAAATTGTGATAATATAGAAAATTCAATGCAAAATATGAGCTTGGGCGATTGCATTAAACCAGGAAAGGCTGTATCTGATTGGATAACTTTAAATGTTGGTGGCAAGCATTTTACTACATCTCGTTCCACACTGTTGGCCAAAGAGCCTTTGTCAATGTTGGCGCGAATGTTTGCTGATGACAATAATGTGTACTTAATGAACCCGAGTGCTACAGATTCCGTTGGAGCATTCCTGATAGACCGTAGCCCAGAGTACTTCGAGCCTATTCTGAATTATTTGAGGCACGGCGATGTGATAATAGATAAGCATGTCAACCCTAAAGGTGTCATGGAAGAGGCTGTGTTTTATGGTGCATATATTTAATTTATTTAGACTTTTGACCTTTTCCTATGAAAATGTTTATGAGAAAACTTCCCTGTGTAAAAACAGTAGTCTTTGTAGATTCGGTAAAATGTTAATGATTTGATAGTTTTATAAAAAATTAATATTCCCCACTTACAAATTAATATTTTAACAACATACATTAAGTTAGTTTTAAATCAAGACATTGGTTCTACATTAGCACAAATGCTACACCACTGGAAATTCCAAGGACAGGAAACTATTGTTCTTTTTATTAATTAGTATTGTCCCTTACAATAATATTTAATTCATATTTTCCTCATTTAAGTAGCTGCTACCTACTGACGCATCCATACCGTAAAAGGAATGAAATATTAAATACATACACATAACTTGATGAATAATTTTATGTAATATTTTGGTCCGTTCAATTTTTTTTAAGAGTTTCTAAGACATTATGCCAGAGCTATTATGCGGCATGTCCTAGAACCAAAAATTCAAAGACATGTGAAATCTACCAATCCACACTGGGCCCGTGTGGTAGATTAGGGTTCACTCCCTCTCATCGAGAGGAGGCCTGTGTCCCAACAGTGAGAACATTATAGGCTGATTATGTATCTTATGTATGCCAGAGCTATTATTCCCAAAAATGTTAATGTACAGACTCCAGCACATCAAGCTACCTGAAACTGTCAAGTTTTCCCAATCAACTTTGAACCTAATGCTTTAGCCAAAGTTGAAAATCTATTAAAGAAAGACAGATTGTTGTACTTTGAAATTAGTATTTATTTTAAAACAAATTATGCTGGATTCATGAAGCATAGGACCAGTTGATATATGCGATGCTTGGAGGACCATACATCCAGAGGTATACTTCTTTGGGCTGAAATGATGATGATCAATCAGCTCAGCCTATCACTGCTCAACATAGGCGTCTCCCAGGCTGCGCCACAACACCCTGTCCCCCGCCTTCCGCATCCAGTCCATCCCAGCCACCTTCTTAAGGGCGTCGGTCCATCTAGCTGGGGGGAGTCCCACAGTATGCTTGCCATGATGATGATGAAAACTAAATCCAGACATTTAATCTGATTCCAGGTATAGACTCGATGATACCACAATTAAACCTACTAATTGAGGAGTCACAGAGCAGCTGTGGTATCAACCACGCTCTGACTCGGATGGACGTTGTTCGCTCCATAATAATGACCCCTAATACTTGGGAGTTAAGGTTCCAAGGTGTCAACCTGTCGGGAGCTGACCTTAATAGACTGGACCTTAGGAATATCAATTTTAAGGTATGTTTATCAATATGTTCTTGTTTGAAAGCTAAAGATATTCCTGCACTTTTATTTGTTTTATCTCAATTGAAAATTAACATGTTTTGTTTTTAGTTTTCAAAAATCGTTTTTTTTTTTTATAAATTTTAACAATAATCGTGAAATTTCTCAATAAGACGTCCCCATTACCTACCTTTTTATAGCTTTAAATTAATCTTCATCGTATTAGCTCCCCAATAGTAAAAATTGCATGTCTATAACTCAAACATAACATTTTCTATCAAGTGTTAAAAAATGGCACTCCAAACGCGCAATTTATTTTTCTCTTACGGATTTGAGATGATAAATTAATACAAAAGAGTTTGTTCGTTTATATGTTTAACTTTTGAGTACAAAGGTATTGCTTATTTCTTGAGAAAGGAGAATGCCCAGGCACAGTACTCTTGATAACTGTCTCGTGTCTCAAAAAGTTGAACAGCATCAACTATCTAAAATAAAAATATATTTTTTAAATAAGACTTGATTAATATTTATAATGGGATAGTATTTTGAACAATAATTAGTACTTTTAAGTTTCTGACTATAAGGTACGCCATCTTTTACTATAGCCTGTCAAAACTAGGGGTGTCCATTTTTTCTATTTCGTGTACTGTGCCTAACTACCTACCCGCCTACAAAAATACATAATAATATCGATTCTGTATTGATTGTTCGATTTATTATTGCGTATCAAGTTAAATAACTGTTTATTTAAGAAAACAGCTGTATACAATATATTTTTTAAAACGATAAATAGCTCGCAAGGTAAAATAAATAAATCAGTTTCTATATCCCCACAGAATTAGACATTATGTAGTAGGTACATTTATCTATCTTTTCATTGAAAATGAGACGAGACAATAGTGTGCGGTGAGGTAGATATTTGGTTGGTATGGTTATTAGCTTTGGTTTTATTTATTGTTGATATTGAAATCGGAATAGTTTCAAACGTCTTATCATACTAATACTCCCACGTTGATTAAAAACAATAAAGATTTTAATCTGTAAAACGCATTATGGTTTTTTTTTTTTTTTAATGTTGCTAATCGATATGTTTGCTTTTCTTCCTATAATAAGCATAAAGAAGCTTAAACACAAAATAAGTAGGTTCTCAACGCAACAACAGAGTTCTAAATCACATGTAACTTGCTGGTATTTGTAAGTGCCGGTAGTTGTCAACCGCGGGAAAGGCGCCTAGTTGTATTCGTGAAATACCACTGGGTGATTTGTGGAAATCGATTAAAAGTCGAATGTTTTAGAATCATTTACCAGCACGGGTACAACCTTGATTGACATTTATTGCCCGTCTGTCATACACATTGTCAAGTTAACCAGTATGTTTTTTTCTGCTGGTTTTGGTACGTTGTTTAAAGATTTGCTTTAGGCTCGTACCAGTTGAAACAAGCCAGATCCTACTATGGCGAGCATATAAGACAAAATGGTATATACCATATAGAAGTATCGGAAGCGTTTGAAGAGGAATTACCTTTAATATTGGGAACTAATAATTATTTAGTTAGAGGAAGAATCAAATCGAGGCATGTGTCTAGTAGAACTTATTACGCTTATATTTTAATAAATAAAGACGAAAATGTAAGAAATACATTAGGCGCTATAGACTATAGTAGGATATTATTGTTCTTGCCGTGTAGGAAAAAGAACCATAGGTTGTTGTGTGCATGTAATGTGCAATCATTCTTTCATTTATTGTACCTAGTGTAGCTGTTTTCCATTCCTTCCTACGTACATAGACCATTTCATGAGACCTACTACAATCTATTATTTGATTAGGATCTAGATATAACACTGAGCGATTGACTATTAAGTAATGATTCTTCCATACTTTGCATTATTTTGAATGAAACGCGGGAATAAGATTTTGAAGCACGAAGATGCTCCAAATCTAAATCAAGACTTGGTGAGGTGGTCACAGGCCACCAGTAACTGGCCACCTAAAATAGCTAAACCGCTACATATTTTACACAAATGTACTTCAAAGGCACAGAGCTCACACGTAAACCAATTCAGATCCCTTCAAATAGCTTTTTTCAATTAATGTGGTCAAACATAACCTCAAAATAAAATTTAATTTTTCAAAATATCTCGTTACTGCCATTGTAGTTTGTGTTGAACTTTTTGAGGCTGTATTTAGACATATCATCGAGTATTTTAAAGATGATTTGATGAAGACACAACAATGTTAAATTGAGTACATTTGTCCATAGTGCCGTGGGCAATCTCCAATCTACAATTCCATATCAGTATGATTAAATTCAAATCGACAAAAGACCTTTTGTATATTATAATATGAAAATTTATAAAAACCATCTACTAAATACCTAATCTTAAAAAAATATAGTGAAACCAACTGAATGAAACAAAAAATATAAGTAACAGCCACATGATTTTCTGCTTTTTACTTTACTATAACTTGAAACGAAAATTGGTATCATACTAAAAAAAACAATTTCAGTCAACGAGATTATGGTTGCGCTTTAGAACTAAAATGCCTTTATTAATTAAAATAAAACACTATTTTTTTTTATATATTTATTTCCCAGAACATAATGTGTAACACCGCAGTCACCAGATAAAATAATAATAATAACCATGTATTTATCTGTGTTCCAGTATGCTTGCTTGTCCCGATGCAACTTGAATGGCGCTAACTTATCGCACTGCTGTTTGGAGCGTGCTGACTTGTCACATGCGAACTTAGAGGGAGCCCAACTGCTGGGTGTTAAAGCTTTATGTGCCAATATGGAAGGTAAGCATAAGCATATTTATCAGTCTTTTGTTTTCTTACCAAGGGGTACAGTCACGAACACCAACATGTCAACACTTGGCAACTTTCAACTGCGATTTTTTCGTGAATTATCGAATGCAACGAAGAAATACGACACATTAGATAAACCTATGGGTTCGAAAATGCTATGTTCGTAACAACATAAAATTTCAATTAAAAATAAAGGAGTAAATCGCTTTTGAATAAAGCCGAGTGTATACATACTTTTGCTCGTGACTGTACTGTGATACCCAGATGGTCAGGACAGACGATCTCATACTTAGTTTAAGCTTTAGAGTGAAAATAGTTTTAGGCACGTGTAACATGCAGCGACTGTCTGTCTGACCACAACCCAGGGGGTCTACTCCGAAGTAGCATCGGCCGAATGTTCGGCCGTTTCCTGCTACGAAGTTACTATTTGGTTCGGTCGGTCCCGATCCTACACTCTTTCGAATATTGACTATGGTCCCGACCCAGCCGAGCCGATCCGAACTTTTTTCGCTTTAATAATATTCGGTTCGGCCATGTGTCGGTCCGATCCGAACATTCGCACTTTGCACTTCGGAGTAGACCCCCAGTTTTTATTGCTACAAGGATCGTTTGGCTCTCGAATGACGTTGACAGAAAGGCGCTGTTGGTAAACATTAATGAAATTGTTTTGTAAAATGTATTGAAGAAACAAGATGGCGGCGTTAATTCGGATTTTGCTTACGCGCCAAAATATTCTTTAGTACATGTATACATAGTACAGCTAGTCGTAGTCTTGTGTTGTCTTACCAATGGGTATTTTGATACCCGTTTGATTAAATCTTTGTTCTTTATGTAGTGGAATAATGTAATATTTTTAAATTGCCGTTTGTATTGCGCGCAGAGTATGATTTTTCAGACAATTATTGTCAGAATAAAATATCCATTATTAAATATTATTGTTAATGATTACAGGTGCCAATTTAAAAGGTTGTAACATGGATGATCCAACTGGATCAAGAGCCTTGATGGAAGGTGTTAACTTAAAAGGTAAATTAATTAGTCCTATACACGGTGGCAGGGACATTGACGCGCAACATGTTACTATGGATTCAGTACATGATTCTGAACCACCCTTGTGTTGGAATTTTTCGTCGGTTATTAAAAAACATTGGCAGTTCCATACATTTTGACCGCGAAGGTATGGCACTTTTCTATGAACGCTAGGGGGTCTAATCAATTGTTGGATTCGTGGTTTCAGTTTGCGCGTCGATGTCCCTGTTACCCTATATAATACAAGTATACTTTACTCATTTTATTGGTAATTTTGACATTTTTGGTATTTTTGACATTATTGGTAATTTTGACATTATTGGTAATTTTGACATTATTATTGACTGTTTTGACATTATTGTGAGATGTTTTGACATTATTAGTAGTTTCCATAATTTGCCAAATCTACCCAAATACTAACACTAGTTTTTAAGATGTGCATGTATACTAACAAAGTGGGTTGTATGATCTGATAAATAAATTATTATTATTATTTACTTCGACAACTGCCTCGTTAGTCTAGTAGACTCAAGTGCGACCACTGAGCTGGGGGTCCTGGGTTCGATCCCCAGGTCGAGCAAATTGCTATTGGGTTTTTCCATTAGTCTGGATTTGTGCCTGGTTGCTGGAAATATAATTACAATACAGTAGAAGTGTGGGCAGACAGCCGATGAGGTGGACCGACGACTTGCACCCTAATTGCGTAACACACGATCAATCGGAATCGGTTTCATTTTGACAGTTGAACAACATTCATTGCGTTATTTACGTTGTTGAGCAGACACATGACACATTTTTTGAACATATTTATTTATATGACGCAATGGATTAGCAATATCCTTCAAAATGATTCAGATTGAGATTGATTGTGTGTTACGCAATTAGGGTGCTGATCAAGATTGCTGGGCGGCTCTGGCAAGCTCTGAAAGGCTAGAGACAGAGTAAAGGGGCGTGCATTTCAGGATGCCTACACTCAGCAATGGGTGGTGAACGGCTGAAGAAGTAGATGGCGATATTATGCTCACCCGCTTACTTGAGATTTAAACATAACCGACAAAATAGGGTGAATGGACTCTCTAATTACCCCTTTTGGGAAAACGTGCTATGTACCAACTTACAATTAAAAATAAATACTTTTTGTAGGTGCAAACCTAGAGGGAAGCAACATGACGGGCGTCAACTTACGGGTGGCGACATTGAAGAATGCCAACTTACAGAACTGTGATCTAAGGGCCGCCGTCCTTGCTGGGGCTGATTTAGAGGTATTATATAAAGTAATTAGCCTATTATCCGCAGTGAATTATGATACAAGCAGCTAGTAACACAAGATTAAGGACAAAATTGGTTGAATAGGTACTAATAGTTCAATGTATGCACTGACCTATGTTATACGAGTACGCTGGACTAATATACTATACAAAATGACAGTTATTTTTTGTGCCGATTTAAAGCGCCCTGCTCGAGCGTCTCAGGAACTAAAATTAACACATTGTTGCAAATGGCCGTCATTTTGTTTTGGTATGTCTCTGATGATTTAGGATATAACATCATATACATCGAGGAGTAAGACTTTTTGTGTATACTACAAGATATTTAAAACATTTTTATCATGAGAGTATGCGCATTTTATAATACTTGCTATCAAAAATATTAGTTCCACGGACGCTCACGTTGCTATCAACGCCAAAATGGCGAAAATCAAATGTCTTCGTTTTGTCATCTATAGTATAAAATCCAGCGTACTGGTTTATTATAGGTCAGTGAATGTATGGCACAGAGATCGTATGGCCCTTCATACACACACGTTTTTCTTGCCTTGAAAACCTACGGTTTATTCGTCGTGTGTAGGCACGGTTCGTCAGTGTTGGATCACTACGGAAGCTTGTTGACAGACACGTTTTTTCAGCGGCGCGGTTTATACGCCGTACTGTAATAAAACCATCGTAGTGCCGTGTGCAAAGGGCCTACCGCCTTTGTAACATTCATCACCATCATTTTGAGAATTTATTCAGGAAGGTTTATAATAATAATAATAATAATATCCCTGGACATTTCACACAGCACCATTTGTCCCAAGCTAAGCAACCTAATGCTTGTATTATGGTAACAAGATGGCTGATAAACTACTTATATACAATTTTTTTTTTTGTAAATACATACATATTATAGATAGAAAAACACCCAGACTCGGAACAATGTTTATGCGTATAATACATTCAATATGAAACTTACACATAATAAAGAAACCTTCATGATTTGTCAAGCCGTAAAAAAACAGCCGGTCGCTAGTTTATAAATAAAATAATAATACATGACAGACACCGGCACGCGAATTGGACGACACGGTTGGCGCAGTGGTTAAGCGATTGACTGCTGCGCTGCGTGTCGCGGGTTCGATTCCCGCACGGAACAAATATTTGTATGACCTACAAGTAGTTGTTCCGGGTCTGGCTGTTTGTGTGAGTTTAAATGTTTGTAAAATGCACCCACGATACAGGAGAAATTCCTATTGTGAGGACACGTTTATAAAAAAAAAATTAAAAAAAAATAATTGCTGCATAATTATGTAAAAACGCAATCAATGTTGCTGAACTTTCTAAATAAAAGCCATTGGTGCTGAAAGTGTGTTACGCCATGTCCTGGCAGGGCCCTATACCACAAAACTGTACCTACAGTTTCTATTTACTAACTTGTGAATCTTACAAGCGAGTGTAGCGTGTACCACAAAACTGTTCTTTTTTTTTTCTTTTTTTTTTATACGTCGCCCCACACTAGGAATTTCTCCTGTGCCGTGGGTGCGTTTACAGGCATATAAACTCACATACACAAAGACCCAGACCCGGAACAACTAATTGTAGGTCATACAAATATTTGTTCCGTGCGGGAATCGAACCCGCGACACGCAGCGCAGCAGTCAATCGCTTAACCACTGCGCCAATCGTGCCGTCATATGCGTGCCGTCACTTGTAACGAAAAACCCTTCCAAAATCGAAATTGTAATCTAATACTGAACAAGTCTCAGAAGAAGAGCTCAGTGGCAGGGTAGCCCAGTTGTAACGGCCGCGACTTACGAGTTGCGGGTCGGGGGTTCGAACCCAAGCAGGCACTTTACTTTGTGTAAATTATTTCATCACCACGGCTCTCAAAACGGTGAAGGAAACATCGTGAGGAAACCGGCATGTCCTAGAACCAAAAATTCGAAGACATGTGACATCTACCAACCCGCACTAGGCCCGCGTGGTGGATTACGGCCCACTCCCTCTTACCAAGAGAAGGCCTGTGTCCCTGCAGTGGGAAAATTATAGACTGATTATGGTAATATATATAATATTGTAACTCAGGTATAGATTTGTAATTTCTGTTTGACACAATTTTGTCTACAATTTAAAGACCCTGCAGTCCTGCCCTATAGATCTAACTAGCCTACACAAAACCAAAGACCGATATATTGGGGTAGAGGTAGTACCGCCTTTGACTTGCAGGCAGACCTTGTACAGTCACGAGTAAAAGTATGTATACACTCGGCTTTATTCAAAAGCGATTTACTCCTTTATTTTTAAATTAAATTTTATGTTGTTACAAACATAGCATTTTCGAACCCATAGGTTTATGTAATGTGTCGTATTTCAACGTTGCATTCGTTATTTCACGAAAAAATCGCAATTGAAAGTTGCCAAGTGTTTACATATTGGTGCTCGTGACTGTACGCATTCTTGCGAGCACCATGGTACTTGATACTCCAATACGCCTTCAGAAATGATAAATGATTTTATTTCTCTAAGGTTTGTACTGGTTTGATAAACACAGCGTCACACTATTTACTAGAGCCCTTCATTTGTTTTAAAATTAGAAATTAACCTCAAATCTTTTTTTTTTCAGTGTTGTGACTTATCGGGCAGTGATCTTCATGAAGCAAATCTCCGTGGTGCCAATCTTAAAGACGCGGCTTTCGAGCTGATGCTCACCCCGCTCCATATGTCCCAAACTATCAGATAATTATTTATTCTACGCTTTTAATAAATGTTTACGTTGACGCTCTGTTTTTATTTAATGCCAATAGTTTTACCTAAGCTAAATGAATCGAAAAAAAACATGAATTTAGATAATGGGAGAAATATGGGGCAACAGCTGTTGCATGTCTTTCTCGTAAATTATGTGAGTTAACTTCGAAAGAAAACGTTTTGTAAACGATATTTATAAAGGTTAGTAACCTTTTAAAAATATAAATGAGCATGATTGAAATGCTGATTAATGGTTTTAATTTTAACTATTATTGTGGGGTTTCCACAATAGTTAAAATTAAAACCAAAAATAGAGATACATCCAAAATGCCATCAAGGACATGACGTCCCAAAGTCCTAGAAAGAAGTGTGTTACACAGTTACATACTCAAGAATAAGGCTACATTTCCACCAGAGATGTGATAGGCTACGTTGCTAAGGATGCGTTTGATATCCACCAATCAGATTCATTCAATGATATACGTCATTGGATTCATTGGTCCAAATAGCACAGCGCTGGTGGAAACGGATTCAACTAAACTATGTTTTTTATATGGAAGGATGCGTGCTATTTCCCAAAAAAAATGCGTGCTATGGATGCGCGACTGGTGTAGCTATGTGCAGAGCAGAGTAGGTACCTACCGTGCCTTCCCTACACATCTTACTGGCTCCGCTTCACATCTTAGCATCAGTGGAAACGGTCACACAGTTTCGCACCTTAGCTTTCACATCCTCGCAGCATAACTGCATAGCATATCTCTGATGGAAAAGCAGCCTTAAGCTTCGGCCAAACCTACGCGACTTCCCTATTAATCTAAATATATAATTATAACTCAAAGGTGACTGACTGACTAGGCTGACAGTGATCTATCAACGCACAGCCCAAACCACTGGACGGATCGGACTGAAATTTGGCATGCAGGTAGATGTTATGACGTAGGCATCCGCTAAGAAAGAATTTTGATCAATTCTACCCCCAAGGGGATAAAATAGGGGATGAAAGTTTGTATGAAACTTTGTCAAACTATACTTCTTAACGCGAGCGAAGTCGCGGGCAAAAGCTAGTCCCTATATAAAAATGTACTCTGTGTACACGACCAAAGCGACTGCGAAGCGGGAGCGTCAATCGCGCGGCGGACGCTGCTCGTGTTTATCTATGGTGCCTTGCATAGGTAGGTACCGATGCAAGGCAGCAAGCAGCTAGGTAGCTGCTGTACCTACTCCGCTAGGAGTTTATGTGTTCTGTGCTACTGTAGCTGCGCAAGTGTTCAGGTTAGGTTTCGCCTTGTTGACGCTCCCGCGTCTCGCGTACTTGACGCGCAGGTTTGTGGGTTTGGCCGAAGCTTTAAGAATAGGTAGGTAGGCTATGAGGAAGAGTTTCTGCAACCTCGGACCAATATTATCCTAGTGGCAACGTACTACTAGATAGACTAAAAAAAATATTCTTTGAGATAGACGAAGAAGGTATGTACAGACGCCAGCAGGTCAAGCTACCCGAAACTGTCAAATTTTCCCAATCAACCTTGAACCTTAGTGATTTAGCGATTAAGTTAAAAATCGATTAAAGAAATTTGACAGATTGTAGTAGCTTGATGTGCTGGCGTCTGTACTTACAATAAAATAAGGTTCATTACATTGTTTTCATTTGTTTCTTTCGTTCATGTTTTTTTTTTCATCTTCCAATATTTGGTAAATGAGAACATACTTGATGCTATTTTGATAAGGTTGGCTTACTTGTGAATAGAGATGTATACAAGGAATAATAAAGACGGCTGTCAAATGTGGTCAAAATAATGTATTTGGTGACTGTCAGAACTGCTATATCCATCAATTCTCATTCCCACAAACAAAAACAATATTTAAGCAGTTTAGCGATTTATAATGCACATTAGCTCCGTGGTTTTCATCTGATTTGAGATTGTAGACACCACCTACGTTTTTTTTTTACAAATAATGTGATTAGGTGATTTAAGCAACAAAACGTTTTAGTAACATACGCGCAACTCTAAAACGTTTTTGTTGGCAGGTTGGTGGCATTTGTTTTTTATTCGCGACTTCGCGTTCTATTTTTGTGTGTGACGGTTCCGTCCGGCGGAGAAGGATTAAATTTTGCAAATAATTTTGATGGTTTTCGTTTAGATCATCGAAATCCCTGCAGAAGAGCTCCCGATTGCGGTAAATTATCAAAATGCAGAACGGAGACGGTACGCCAACGGCCGCGGATAACAGTAAGTTTTCCATTTTGTTGTTAAAATAATGGAATAACAATCATTATTCCACTGTTTTATTTACTAATTTAGAGAAAATTCTAGTTGAAACGCGTGTAAAAATGCTTGAAAAATGTTTTCGTTGTAAATAAGCACATGTATTTCGAAATACCCGCATACAATCGATGATGAAAACTGCGAAGTTTCTTCGACGCTGCTGCTAAAAAATATTGTAGAATCGGATTGCAGCTGTAATTTCACTTGCGTTTAAGTGTTTCGTGCATCAATTACCGCGATTTGGGTTGTTTCCTCGGCTTGTAATTATTGATACTGTGGGTAGCTTAATTGGAGTGTGAAGCATGACTCACATTCTTCTGGTCTGCCCACCTCTTTTGTAAAAATGCAACTGATTTATTAGGAAGTTGAATAGCTCGGAGTACAATGTACTCGCAATTGGCGGCGGTATGTCACATTAAAAACCGCAAGAAAGTTGGACCGCTGCAGTAATTAATATAAAATTTAATTAACCTAGGTACCTTCGCTGTTCATGTGTGAGGTCATTTTAGATTTTCTATTTGCATTGAATCATCGGTTTGAAGGTCTGCTTATGCAGGTAGTTGCCTCATCTATCTTTATAGATATGAGTGTGCAAGGAATTCTTTACTTACTAAATGTTTTTAACATATTTTTTTGTATCTACCTACATCTTATGGATTATCGGAGACAATTTGAGCGTGGGCTGCATAGGTCATGGCTGAATTATTTATCAGTTTGTCAGCTTTTCTGATTATTTACTTGTTACTTCTGATTTTGTTTATCATTAAGTATTTATCTTAATGTGTGTACAAACTTATGTGATAAGTAATAAGTTTGTGCATTGGTTTATCACTTGCGTTCGGAATAATATTGTCTGATAAAAGTTGTCACCATTGTCAATATAAGACATTATTAGAAGAATAATTTACATACAATAAAATTTGATGATGCTCTTCAATATGGGAATCAAACATATTTGATCATAACACACAAGGTTTTCTTCATTTTGCTAAACTAAACCTAACTGAATAAATAATTTTCCAAGTATTGATCAAAAATTGTAATGGGAAGCAGAAAGGCATTTCTTGTAATTAAAAATGTTAAAAATCTAGTTGTAATCTCATATCAGTGACAATCAATGTCAAAAATGTAGGGAAATTAGATGTATATTTGACAAATTGAGACTGATCAGAATGAAAATTTATGAGAATTGTTCCTCAGATGTTCTGTAGAAAAAAAAATATAAACGCACCATAGCTTTATATAAAATGCAGTAAGCAAAACAAATCCTAATCCTTATCACATTGCTCATGTACAAGTATTTCAATCTTGGTAACAAAACTCTATTAAAGTAAACATGTTCTGTGTGTGTGACACAGGTGTTGTATTTCATCCATGTAATGTCCTCACCTTGGATAGCACTAACTTTTCTATGCCACTTGTTTACTGAGTATACAATATAGTCATCAGGCTTTATGCTTGTGTAACTTGCTTTGATTTTCATAATTTGAGAATATTGGTATGGGAAAGTGGAGTGAAATCGGGATGCTAAGACAAATATTTAATAAAAATACAAGTTTGAAAGAAATAAACTTTAATTGCCTATAATTGGTTTGTTTTATAAATTACATATTTTGCACTCAAGATCACTTTTTTTCTCTATTCTAAATAACAGAAAATAATCAATATAAAAAAGTTGTGTTTTATGGTTTTAATCCTAAAAATATAACTTCAATTCACATTCAAAACATTGTTCTTATTTATTTCCGTGGACCGTGCACCAACGCCATTGAATGTTTGTTGACAAACTTATCCGAACGGCCAGCTGCGTAGGACCCGCGCGTAAATTTGAAAAATGTAAGGGAGAACTTTAGTCCCTTATCCGGTAGGTTTTACCCCCATACCCGGTCTTGAACTAATCTCGCCTACATGATTCAAGTTATATTGGTATGATATTTTTGTTTGAGGAAAATAAAAAAGTTTCAATATTTACTAACTTAGTAGGAAGTATGTCAAGCACACTGCTTGGGAACTCGCTTCTAACCTTGCTGACTAGCTGAATATGTGACATGTTTATTAAAAGATTATTCTCATGACGAAAATGAATGAAAAACTACCTGCATCTTATTTGATGTCTACAGGTCGTTTTTATAGTAAAGAAAATTATATTTGGTTTTACAGTGAATGGGTTTTAAAAAAGTGGCCAAGTGCGAGTCGACTCGCACACGAAGGGTTCAAGCGAAAATAAAATAAAGTTAAAAATCAAGGGCCCCATACATAGGGCTATACAATGCGTAACACCTTACAATATATAAATATCGTACGGTGTTTGGCATTATTATTCATATAGAGCACAAAAACACCGAAGGAAACACATTTCTTGTATGGGGCCCTTAATTTTTAACTTAATTTTATTTTTATTTTTTGTTATAATGGAAATCTCGTGAGTAAAGTTTTAAGTACGAATGGGGATGTCTATGTATAAGAGTAGGGGAAGACCAAAGAAAAGATGATGGACTGTGTGAAAGATTATATGGCCAGAAAGGGGGTGACTAATGAGATGAAAACTAATAGAGAACTATGGAAAGAAAAATACATGTTGCGCCGACCCGAAATAAATTGAGATAAGGGTTGAAGAATGATGAGTAGTAGGTACACACTGAAAATTTCAAGTGTCTACCTATTACGGTTCGAAAGATACAGCCCTGTGACAGACGGACGGACTGCTGAGCCTTAGTAAAAGGGTCCCGTTGGCACCCTTTGGGTACGGAACCCTAAGAAGGCAATTATAATGGAACATGGCGTCTTGTTTCTGCACTTGAACTTCGACTGAACTGTGCCGCTGTTAGCAAGGTCGTGCAATGCAAATCATATGCTATGATCAATAAAACTTTCTATGTGGCTATAATTTTATAGGGACATAAAAATACTAGTTTGTTTTTCTTGTTATTTTACCACTATGTACCTACCGTTTCCGTACTGTAGATAGGTATTTAATTTAATCGCAAACTGCTTGGAGTATGAGTGGCTTTGACAAAAAACGTTTTGTTTGCTTCGACAATTTTTGTCGGTGATGTTTACGAGTACTTTGGGTGGAAAGTTAGCAGTGTGGGAAATGGCAATGGCCCTGACTTTTTTAATACAAATATTATCAC
Organism: Apamea crenata; assembly: GCA_949629185.1. Taxonomy (NCBI): domain Eukaryota; kingdom Metazoa; phylum Arthropoda; class Insecta; order Lepidoptera; family Noctuidae; genus Apamea; species Apamea crenata. The sequence continues at coordinate 7,650,478 of OX451375.1, forward strand.
TATCTGCACCCTAATTGCGTAACACACGATCAATCGGAATCGGTTTCATTTTGACAGTTCAACAACATTCATTGCGTTATTTACGTGTTGAGCAGACAAATTTTTCGAACTTATGAAGTAATGGATTAGCAATTTGCTTCAAAATGATTCAGATTCCGATTGATTGTGTGTTACGCAATTGGGGTGCCGGTCTAAGTATCTCCATGTACTACCTACACATGAAATGAACAGACCTTTTTGGAGCATTTTTGGGACCTACAAAAAGGTTGGACTGACGGTATGGACATTCTAAAAAACCTACTCTGAAATTAAAACGTATTGGAATGCTCAAAAAAATACCGTCACTTTTTGTTCCTAATAGGGCAATTTGACAACCTTTTTATACGCAGCACCGACACACGACGACACATCAAGCTATACATTTCCAGTTTGAGCGACCTCGCATTGTATGGGTTTTTCGTACAATGAGAAATGGAAATGTAATTTTCGATGGAAATGTATAGCTTGATATGTCACCGTATGTACCTTTAAATAAAAATCTATATCCTTCGAATTAAAAAGAAAAAAAGTCAGCTTAAGGGGCTAACTTTGGGTAGCGGGATCGTCCGAAAGGGTTACCGCTGCCCTGGAACAGAAAGGGCTAAGGAAGGAACACGCGTGGGTTCTAGTCAGTAAGAGTCTGACACTCCCTTCCGCTCCACCCAGAGCGGGAGGGGTCATTTGATGATTTCCCATCCAAAAAAAAAAGGGGGCTAACTTTAGTTTTTTCAAAGATAGGTATCTAAAACCCTTCTAAGGAATAAAAAAAACTTAAGGAAGGTTTTTTTGTTTATCTACGGCTATTATCTCTTCATGACAAGTCTCTGAGCCGTTTAATAACGCGCTGTCCATTCATAGACTGCAGGGTGACGCATTAATCAGTTTGGCCGACACAGGTCGGCTGCGTAAGCTCACGTACTGGCTAGTAACAACCTGATAAATCTACACTTCTAGTAGGTATACCTTACCAACACAAGAAAATTTGCTCATAGAAAAAAATATTCTAAAGTCATTTTAAGCGGCCATGACGCGCCCACAAAAAAACAAATAACTATTACAAATAAAATAAAATATCACGGCCAACAAACATTTTTTTGGCATAACAAGCAAATAATGTACATTTATTCCTATTTCGAACTTCAATAAATTCATCGTCTACAACGTTTTATTGGGTGTCACCTTTGCCACTCCGTGCAGTGTTATTAAGGCTAACTAGGGATCTATAGTGCGACACGGATCACAAAGAACGTGGCGAAATATAGAACTAACATGAAATGTACCGGATTTGACAGGTTTTTGACATTTGCCCTTGACAAGCAGCACCATTTCATTCACGACGTTTGTCGGACTATATTTATTCAATATCTCTTCCTGTGACTATTCCGTATATGGGACAACGCTATTATTCCCAAGCGTAGTCATGAGCTAATTAAAAATGTATGTGATCGACAATGCGTTTGCCAAACGTCTTGAGAAAGTATTTTACCGAGTTTCGAGCGGTGAATAATAACTATCGATAAAATAATCAGTAGGTAGCATTGATTTTATAAACATATCGAACTTCACTTCAAATACTATAAGTAACTCACTGACCATTAGTATGTCGCACATAAAGTTTATACACCAATACAATAACGTTTATATTACTACAAAACGCGGCTAAGCAATTTACGGTTTTACTACTCGACGTATAACATACCAACTGTTGAATATAACGGTCATTTACCTTAGTTTATACATTGGTTTCATAAATATACTATTCTATCGAGTTTTTCATTTACTTATCGTAGTGACCTAATTTTGAAATTGCGATTTATTCGTTGATGGAAATCTCAAATGAAAACATTTTTCTTACGAAGCTAAAAATACCGTCTTCTCATTGTTAATTGGTAGTAAGTTCATTCATAATATTAAGTCAACGACAGCGTTTGCAACACCACTGCAGGCCAGACCCATGAGCCAAAGATCTGGATCAGATTGGCGTTAAATTAACAATTATTAAACGCTACTCTTGTCTAGGTCTTTCGACAAACTACACCTAGTCATCGACACATCTTGCCAACAATCATCCTACGCTCCGCGTCCACTCGCTGACAAAACAAAATATAAAGAAGGTTCAATGACCCGCAATAAAAATACTGTCTACCAACTTTCAGCCAAGAAAGCGGTGCTGGAGGAGATAACGAAGCATTCGTTCCGGCTGAAGGTATGGCGTCATCTGGAGACCAACGGGCTGGCTATGTTCCCGCGCCCCGTGTACAATCGCATCCCCAACTTCAAGGGGGCTCCGGAGGCTGCCGCCAAACTTGCTGAGCTGGACGTGTTCAAGAATGCCAGCACCGTGAAAGTCAACCCTGATAAGCCGCAGGAGGCTGTGAGGTAAGTGACTATCGTAGATCTTGTGTGATATAGAGTTTACCAATTGTTGTGGTCTTCGAAAGTTCTAAAGAACTCGCAAGACGCTGACTTACGTTTGTTGAGGTGACATAGATACGTACATGCAATTCATGCACACCAGTAGTAACAATCTGACATTGACAGCGCCTTTATGTCGTAGTAGAAAAGAGTGATTTTCGCTTTGCTGGTTAGAAAACACCAAGGCGCTTATCAAGGAGTTACACTTTGTTTATTGTCTCTCATTTTGACAACTCGGCAGTCGTTAATTGACAATGCTCCAACGGACAACGATATAGGTAACATCAAATCCGTCTTTACCACGTTTGTTTAACACGACCATTTAGCCAACACTTTTGTACCGTATAAAGAAAAGACCTTCAAGACAATAAAATTTTCACATTTTTATTCTCAAGTCTAGACGCGCGGGCTCGCGAAAGATGGAACGAGTGGCGGGAGGCCTTTGCCCAGAAGTGGGACAGCAGACTAGTAAAAAAAAAAACATCTTGAAGTAGCCTGACTAAGAAACTAAAGATTTGGGGCTGTTGGGACAACATCAAATGCAAATATTTACACAATTCAGTATGTATCGGCCTTGAAAAGTAACTGAATAAAACATGCGGTTTGTTTAATTGACAATTTCCAAGAAAAAACCAATACTTATAGTATCAAATAATCACAAGTAGATTGATTGAGATAGATTGCTGAATAATTGGTTTTATCGATCTTCCAAGCATAGGGGCTTTACCCGTTTCAACTGAAAACTAATTTATTATTAACTAATTGCGACATTATGAAAGTAAAATATAAGTATTTAAACGCGAAGAAAGTCAAGCACGACACGAATTAGAGTGTACGTAGCGCTCGCATTTGTACCTCTTATATCATCCTTTCGTGCAGTTGGTGCGTTCCGCGCCGCTAGCTGATTGACGGCTCGCAGCTTAGAATCGCACCAGTCTCGCGAATTTGAAGCGATACCTTTATCTCGCGTCGTGCACAGTTGATTCGAGTTAGCCGGCGAGCATGGGACACATTCCAGAACTCGTATAATACAGGGCTAATTTTAGACCATAGCATAGAGGTGTCTCACCGAAACGCCTAAATAGTCGTAACTGAAAGAATTACATTCAGTTTTCAGCTGATTTCGCAGTCTTAATTGGCAGAAAGTGATTAAAAGAAATAATAAAAGATACTGACATTAGCATGCTATTTTACTTTCACTGTAGCTATGATGAAACGTAATATTTCACATAACATTACTGTGTGTTTCTTCAATCAGAGTCAATGCCCTCTGCGTTGGTAGCGCTAAGGGGTTAGGGAATGGGTGCGCTGAACATTTTAGTACAATACAAGTATACAACACATGAATTAGAAGGGACAATACGTAAGCCGTTTTAATCAGTACAAACTGGTGTCTGTCCGGATTTGTTTTGGTGTGCTGCCTCTGTGGAATTTGGAGTTTAAACTGCTCGAATATGTTTTCTTTGTTTCCCAATTTATCGTAGCGGCAACAAACACCAACTACACATAACTAACGTTTAAAATCCAAGCCGAGAGTTCTGATTGGATTTCTCTAATAGTCAATAAATTTATCAATTGGAGCGCGAGATTGAAACTCTGCTACAAAATAATGGTGACAGCCGGCGAACTAGCTGTATATTATGTCCGATGGACTAATTTTCCAAGCAACGGTTTTCTTTTCATATTGTTCTAGGAGAGAATAAGCAATCCAATCTGAAGATAGGTATATCGTGCGTCTATGCTTTGTCGGCATTTCTTCTTTCAATGGATGCTTTTTATGGATAACCTACGTCAGGTGAGAATATGAGGTTATTTCGGACTTCGACCGACACACATCCCGAGTGTCCTTCCTGCTAAAATGATTTGGGTGTGCAGAATTTCTCTACTTGCACGTACTCCCCTCCCTATCATGGATCAATATGAATGTATCAATTGGATTGGAGTAGATTTCCTCTGATTGAGGACCTAACGACTGCGGGTTTGTCATTTTGTCAGTCGGGTCACATGAACACAGCACATAACTTCTAATTTATTTAAATTAACGAAAGTCCAATCGATTGTCATCTTGTAGTATCGCTGCCGTGGTAAAAGTAATCGGTTCCTTATCGAATAGGTCTCTGAATCTCTACGACTAACTGATTCGTCTCGTTGACACCTGTAAGTTGCTATTGCTGAGTACTGCACTGCAACACATAACTTCAGAAGGGCATATACAGGGTGGCAGGGACATCGACGCGCAAAATACCTAACCATGAATTCAGCAAATGATTCTAGACATCCTAGCATAGAAATTTTTCGGTTAGCATAAAAGAAATCTGCTGTTTCATAGAAAAGTGCAATACATACGCGGTCAAAATGTATAGAACAGCAATTTTTTTTTTAAAACCGGACTAAAAGTTTCGTTGCAGTCCGTGCAATGAAACCTTTAATCGGTTATTAAATAAAAAAATTGGGCGGTCTGAACCCCCGTTCAGACCGCCTATTGTGTCACCCTTTGTAAAATTTCTACATTTATATTTAAAATTGTTTGGTGTATAAATTCTGTCATGTATATCTATCATGTACTGTACTGACATGGTAGCGGGGTGCGTATAGATGTCCCTGCCACCCTGTATAAATTACAAAATTATACCAAGAATTAAATTAATTATACCAACATTGTATGTTGTTTGTGCTATTATATACATGCTAGTACATTGATTACTTACGCAACCCATGACCGATATCTTGGGTAACGCATTCCATACCTACTCAGTGTTTTATAACTTTCTGCTTTATTACATAAATCGCTGCAAACAGCTGAAAAATTTATACGTTCTGCTAACTTTAATTTAATTTACTTATAATGAGCATGTTACGGTATTGGTGTGACTTACGATTTTATTTTTCAAATATAATTAGTTCGTTACATATTCTGTGATTGGGAAACTGAAAATATATCACGTATTAACGCAGCCTTAAATTTTTGAATATACCTACAAATATTTTCAAAAGTGCTTTAAATTGTTTTTATGATTATACATTTAAAAAGACCGCTATTTTTTTTACAAAATGTTTATCGTGTAGATATACTCTTCGGGCTGAATGATTAATCATTATTGGTTTCCATAATGACCGTGACAAATTTTTATTATCCTGAAAAAATTGCAGCGATATTTTCTGCGTACGTGCCGGCCGGTTTCGGTCGTTTCGGTTATAAATACGCAATGGAAATGGTGCGAAATGATAAGTTACAGAAACAATTATTATGTTGCTAGTATCGGATTAGAACTTTAAAATTGCTTAATTTCGTTCTGATAAAACTTAGTAACTTAGCAGAATAAATAAAATGCAAACAATTGTTACCGAAACCTAATGATAAGCGGTATCATTAGGTTTCCAAGTTCCAGGAATTCTGTAAATATTTCTTTAGTTAATCAGATACTACATAATCATATACTTACCTAATTTATTTATTTAATTATACTCTTTTATTTACATTTTACGATCGAACTAACACTAATATATACTATATACAATTATTATATACAAGTATATAATACGAAAAAAATTAGAAAAAGGCAGGCGCTTAGTGGGCATCAAAAAATTCGAATACCTTTTTATACCTAATTAATTTCTTGTATAATTTGACCCTGTAATCACTAATAACTCATTGCCTAATATGTATGTTACACTAACTGTATGTTATGTTTTTGAGTTAGGTATGTTTATTTAAAAACATTCACAGACTGTCTTAAGTAATTTTGACGTTCACATTTATTATGCGCACAGTCAATGCGTGGAACTCTGTGCCAGCGTCCTCATTTAACCCGTCCGTCTGCCGTCAAAGCAAGAGTGAACAGGCATCTTCTGGGCACGCTCGTTCCATCATAGACATCATCCATCGTTTTCCATCACGCGTGATCGAGGTACATAACATTTAGCCATATTTTCTATATTGTTTTGTAATTTATAAAAATGCCAAGAATGTCTCCAGGCTTTTCAATATTTTTTACAGACGCTAGCACACAAGCTACCCGAAACTGTCAATTTTTCCCTTGAACCTAATCTTTTAGCGATAAAGTTGTAAATCGATTAAAGAAATTTAATAGATTGTAGTAGCTTGATGTGCTGGCACGTACGGCTGGTACGTCGTATTCACGCCTAAAGTTGCATACAGGTTCGATAACGTTGATCGATCCCAATCGCTCTCGGTTCTTTGAATCTCGATCGAAATCTTATTACGACGATAATCGATCTCTTTGCTCAAGTTTCTTGAACATAGATAATGTCATCGTCACAAGATATAAAAATCGAAGCATTTATTTCTATTAAACCAACATAATGTATTTTTACAATTAAATAATACCAGCCTATTATTGTCCCACTGCAGCGTTCTATTCTCATACAACGAAGGCATGAGCATTGATCGGGTTGGCGATTTCAGACTTACATTAACTACATATATTATATGCTGCTGTTCAACCTGCCTTTGCCCACTGCTTGTGCAATCATGTTTTCTGTATGTCTAATCTTATGTGTTTTTTCTTTGTAATTACCATTTTGTTATTATTTATTTTACATAAGTCCAATTCCAAATAATCCAGTTCAGTACCTACATTTTTTTCAACCGTAGTAGGTATGTTAAAAATGTTGGTTTAATTAAAATCAAAAGTTACTTATTCAGACTAGGCTGAGAATCAGCACTTTTTGAACGTAATTTAATATTAATTTTGTAATATTAATTTAATGTTAATTTTTAATAGTAATTTTGTTACATAGACAGTCCCCCAAAACGTCCCGTTCACCACTTCCTAGTGCTTTAGCTGAGAAGAAATGGTTGCGCAACCCAGCAGAAACTAAAATAAATGTTGAAATAAAAATAAATACTTTTGAGTTTTATTGTAAAGGCGACAAATATACAGAAAAGAAAGGAGAAAACTATTACTTTTGGCATGTCGCTTGATTTTATTTACCGTCCTGAAATCATAATCGTAAATCAACAGCTGGAAGGTACAATAATTTCGTGTGTTTGTTAATACGATAGTTAATCTTACTCAACAAGGCGTATCCACTTTCACGTAAATACTAGTTATATCCAGTACGATTAAGCAGGGTTGGCATTATGAAACTAGTGTCGTGAAACAGTAGCTTGGCTATTTACTTGACTGGCAGCTAACTTGCACCCAATTTCTGAAAGGCTGCTCAAGGCAATTTTCTAGGACGCTGCTTCTATGCCTACCTGTGGACAGCTTTGTGGGTTACTTTATAACCAAATTGCTATTTTGTTAAACTAGTTGTAAGTCCTTATAATGTAACTGTTTGCCGTTCCTCTCAAAAAAAAAAAATCGTGCTTTTTCTTCTTCGTGTCGCTAGCTCGACTGTATTTTGAGATCTTGTTGACCCAAAATTTTTCCACGGCGTCGTCGGTGCCAGCGCAGGAGCTCACTTTGACTGCATGCTTGTCAAATCCTGCTGTGATTGATTGACTGAATATTCAGTCGCATCAATAGGCAACAGATTCAATTCAGTAGGGAGGAAATCTGAAAAGTCGGATCCACCATGCTGCAAGTCTGATCTCCAGATTGTTGAAAACCTATTTAAGTTTTCGGTTGTCAAAATCCCCAAAAGAACGTACATTTCTACAATGATCTTTTAACGCTCGAATGTCGTTGATAGGCGTGGGGGGGCGTTGTTGGTGAAGATTTTTGCAATTGTTTTGTGAAATATCTTGAAAAAACAAGATGGCGGCGTTAGTTCCGATTTTGGCCACGCGCCAAAATAACCTTGTAGCGTTATATGTATTTCTAGCTATGAATGGTGTTATATGGCTCAAAGAACCAGCATGAGACTTGCTGCAGAGTCTTATCTTACGACTTGATCAGGCGTACAAAAAACGTTGAAAATGTGTATTTATTTTTTTCTTTTGGAAACTTACAGCTAATTTATATAGTGTTCTTAAACAATATGAAATTATAATATAATTTTTAATAGTAGTTAAGTAGCAGTAGTAGTTAGTTTTTATTGATTTGTTTTCTTTAGCTTTAATTTTTTGCTTAAAGTAAACAATTTATTGAGCTCGCGTGTGAAGCAATCACGGTTCCTATTTATAAGTAGTTGTTAAATGGTAACTTACCGCTTACACAATCGGTATTTAACTATATCCTGATGATTGCTCTATCATTGATCGGCGGCATGAATATGTAACGCGTTGGTTAATCGCTATGTACTGTAAAAAGTGACCTTATACTTTTTGTATTACACTGGTGATACAACGCTTCGGACTGGGCAAGGTATACTTACCTACCTACTGGATTTATTTTATCTGTAACATTAATAAAATAAGCTGGTACAGTCAACAGCAAAAGTAGATGATCAAAATCAGAAATTCAATACTAATTAACGGAGTTCGCGTCAGAACTGTGTGGCGTCGAAGTGATTCAAAAGTATGTCAGACTCAGTGTCATACTTCTGAATCACTTCGACGCCACACAGTTCAGACGCGAACTCCGTTAATTAGTATTGAATTTCTGATTTTGATCATCTACTTTTGCTGTTGACTGTACCTAATGCCAGGCGGTATACCCTATTAGATTAACCAGTACATTGTCAATCATTGGAGAGTATCTCAAGAATCGTTTCATCGCATTTTGTCTTGACAAACTGTAGCAGTCATCACAGAACAAAACGTTTTTAAATCAGGTTAAAGTCTTCTAAATATTGTTCCTATTTAGATCCTTACGACAGTCCGAACGCAGTTCTTAATACATACTTACAAAATTTGGGGAGTTTGTTGCGCCACTTCTTCCCAGCGGAAACACTAGGAAATGGTGGACTGGTACTGGGACGGTTTTGGGGGACTGGCTTAGGTAAATTTGACGTTCGAGAACTGCTGATTTATTTATTTATTTAAACTTTTCGCACAAAAAGGTACAAAGGCGGACTTAATCTCTTATCTCTTAATCTCATTCATGATACTGATAAATGAATTTTGATTTGATTTAAAACTTACGGCTTAGTTCTAGTACTAAACATGATTGGTTAGTTTTATTTTACTATGTCAACAGTATTAGCAGAAACTTTAAATTATTATCACAGATAAGATGAAAAACATGGGCTTTATCTAATTATTGCATACTGATGCCCAAATTACCTCAGGCGACTAATCTTCTGGATAAAAAAGTTAGTCAGTTTTCAGCCTTATTTATTGAAAGTTGTGGTTTAGAAAAACAAAACAAATGAAAGTGCATTTTCATCCACCGTTACAATCATTCTGTGAAAGGAAGAAAGAAGTAAAAAAATAAATAAAATATTTTGCGCACGCACAGGAAAAAAGAGCATTTAAAACGAACAAAATTACATAAAAAAAAAAAAAAAAATGGAGATCTGTGCGAGGCCAAAAGGCTCCTACTCCTATCTCGGCATAATGCTGCGATATTTAAAAAATAATTACCACAGCGCTGGTATTCTGATAGAGGGACTCTGTGATGGATACGGACACCCCTGTGGGCACTCCCAGACACAATTGTGTCACGTGCAGTTCACGGCAGTTCAAAGATCATAAGTTCACATGCAGAGCTAGACATGCTTATCACTCGAGACAGTAAACTATTGACTATTTCAACTAAATAAATATAATATTATGATTCACTGTTGACTTTCACTCGTAGATCAGGCACTGTGCTTGCTCTAGGTGACAGTTGTTTAACGATCTCAATTTATATGTTCACGCGACACGATATACGATATACTTAGTGCATGCAGTTTCGAGTCGTAATCGTAACTCCTTTATTAATGATATGTCATGTACTTGTTAGGTTAATCAAACTCAAAAGTATTTATTTCAAGTAAACCAATTACAGGTTTGAATTGTCAAGGTTGTAATAACAATAATGTGTCACTATGGGCTCAAATTGTTCTATTTTGTGAGATAGTTACTTACTCGAATAAATATCGAAACAATCGAGGCGACAATAATCGATTGGCGGGGAAGCATACATGCAATCACCTTTATAGAAGACTCGTGCAGAGTTGTAGGTCGTGAGTTCGAGCCCAGACAGGCACTTTATGTATTTAATTTCATCACCACTGCTCTAAAAACGTTGAAGGTAAACATAGCAAGAAAACCGGCATATCCTAGACCCAAAAAATCGCAGACACGTGACATCCACCAACCAGCACTGGGCCCGCGTGGTGGATAATGGCCCACTCTCACCAAAGAGGCCTGTGTCCCAGAAGTGGATGCGTTATAGGCTGATTAAATGCAGTGGGACCATGTAATCAGTTAATTTAATTCTCGATCACTTTGTTTGTCTAGATTCTGTTCTCATCATTGTATCTCTCAATACTAATAGTTCAATTTGTTAGATGCAATAAAATTGTTCATTTAACCCAGTTCCTCCTTCGTTTAGTTATGCTTGATAACGGATTCATTTCGATGAATATAATATAAAAGATAGAGTAGCAATATATTCCCCGAGAAACATCTGTATAAAAGTTTACTCCTAAGAAACTCAGTATGGTAGCTGGAAGGTAACTTCGGAATCTAAGAAGATGGGCACTTAGGGAACTTTTAAACGAAACACTTTCTCGAAATGCCCTTCGCCTTTTTAGACACCTATGGCAAATAAGCAGGAGTCTGTAGTTTAACCTTCCAGGTGTCGATAAAGATTGAATTAGCAATAATTTGAGAGTCCTTCAAGGATCTTTTGGCGCGTGAATTAAATTGACAGGGGGGAATTGTTGGTAAACAAGGGTGAACAAGCATCGGTCGGAGGGTGCTTGCTCGTTCCATCATAGACCTCATCCATCGCTTTCCACTAGGCAAGATCATAAATGACACAGAAATTGTATTGACAATGTAATTTTCTTTTGGCAACTCGCCAAAAGAACCTTACGTTACCTTACGTACTGTGCTATCGTCGTGCAAAAATTATAAAGAACCTGTAATCCCCAGGGTGCTGTGCCTGGAGCAACAAAAGACCCTCTACGTGCCGGTGCCTCGTCTGCAGAAGGGGTTCCTCAACCGCCTCGAGCTGCCTGAGGGAGAGACCGGCCCGGCAGCCATTAGGAAGGCCGTCTCGCGTAACGGAATGGAGTCCTATGGGAAACCAATTGGTAAGTACCTCAAGTAAATTACTTGGAAAATACAGGAGTTATTCATTGCCGATTTATTTCAATTTGAACCTTATGTTAGCGTTTGTAGAAGTCAATTCTTCTCTCGTAGATCACAAAACCCTTGTTACCAACTTATGAAAAGGCTTCTTCGTGCCGATATATTATGGAATAGTTCATGTAGGTACTGGTAAAATTATACTCCATGCAGAAAGTTAGTAGTGGGACTGACTGCCCAGGGTACACTTGAATGACTTGAATACATTTGAATCGCCAACCGTGGAGGTTGTTTAAATTCATTAAATGCGAGAAGGCTATAAGTAAATTAACCAACCCACCAACAATTAAACTACCACGTACACATTATGTATTGCAATAAATGATTGAGTAAGTATTAAGGTCGCCCATTGCATGTTTTGTAGTATTACATATTTTTTTTGTTATGTGTCTTCTGGTGTACAATAACATTATATAGAAATAAATAAGTAATTTAGGAGGACTCCATCATTTTAAAAATATGACCAGGGGAGCAATTCTCGTAATATTAAGAAAAGTTCACAGTCTGATCTCAGTCTAAATCTGTCAGAAACACCTCTAATTTCCCTACTTTTGACAAGTTTTTGACATTAATTTGTTTGTCGCCGAGATGAGACTGCGACTAGATTTTGAACGTTTTACGTTTTGAGAATTGGCCTTCTGGTGTGTGGACATCTCCTTTTAATCTTTTTTCCCGCGGTGATTTTGCCTTACACTGGATTTTCAACTCACTGCTGAGCATCGAGAGTTGAAAATCCAACAGTGTAGTTTTTTGACGCGCTGTGATGCGCTCTGTTGAATTCTCAATGCTCGACTCAACACCGAGAGTTGAAAATCCGGTGCGATATTTTTACGTCCGTGCAAACGTGGGCTTAAAGGCTTAACACTTGCGGTAGTCGGATTAGTAACCGCAGTCAAAAAAAAGCCCCTTCATCGCCAAGGGAACGCGTGGCTTATTCCTTGTAGGTAAAACCACACAAACCTTCAAGATTGTCCTAAATTCGGACTTGCCAACAGACTTATTGTAGTACTAGTATGACATCATCAGTAAACAGGTGCGTAGTATCGACTGGTCTTTTGTTCAGGTTTGACCTTGCTCCAGCAAAAAATGTCTGTTTATTAGTTATTTTATCCAAGACTCATTGACTCATAAGTATACTATGCTCCATGTATATTAATCAATTATATTTTATAATATTGATAACTGTGAAACACTTCCTTCGGTCAGTGTAAATAAAAAAATACTACAACAATATAGTCTTTTTTTATTTATACTGACACTGAGTATGTATTAGTACACTCACATTTCGCCAGATGACTCTGCCTAACCCTTTGAGGAATACAGGCTTTTATGTTATGATGTTTTATGTGTACATTGTTAGTTATGTGTATAAAATAGCTTACATTCGCTTATTAATGTGTGTGGGATTTAAAAACATTGACCTTCCAAGAAAGGTTTCAGAACTACTTTTTCATGCGCAGTTCTTTGGCGATATTGCGAGATGGCGACCTTGCTAAGTATGTACATAGCAACACCTACTTAACTGTTTGATGTCTGTACTAGAGAAAGGAAAGCAAATGATCCTCAGTATTATATAAACGCGCTAGTCCAGTTTATGGGAAACTGACCTTAACATCAATTGGCATCTTTCCAGAGGGTGAAAGATCTCATGAATATAAAACCTACCTACTATGCGACAAACTACACGAAATAGGAATAAAAATGCTGTTTGTTACATAATATAATATCCTTTAAATCGAAATTTATAAAACATATGCTGGTTTTTCGCTATTTTCAAAGGTTTTTTCTATAAGTTTTAATTAGTGTAATTTCACCCCCTGGAATAATGCCAATAAATTCAAACTCGGTCGGGTATAGAAAAAGATTAATTTGAGAACAATATTCTTATGTCCTACGCCATGTTCGGCAGCATAAATTAATATACTAAAGGATTTCCTGTATTTTCTTTAGCATGTATAAAATGGTGAAACGATTATATTATGTTCCTTTCGCACAGCACTTCATAAACTAGCCATAAATCTAACATCTCTTAATGGGAGATGGCTAATGATGTTTTCTACGAGTTTCCATTGTAAGGGATTAGGTTGTCACGGAAGACACTTAACAGAGGGGCAATTCTCGTAATTTTAAGAACGTTCACAGTCTAATCTCGGTCTCAATCTGTCAAAAATAACTAAGTTCCCTACAATTTTGAGAAAGTTTTTGACATTGATTGTCGCTAAGATGAGATTGCGACTAGATTTTGAACGTTTTTTTTAATTACGGGATTTGGTTCTTTGTTCATAATTAATAAAATAAGGTTTTTATCATCAGGCATAGAAGATTCCGTTTCGCTTGACTTGGTCGTCATGGGATCGGTCGCCGTGTCCAAGGAGGGATACCGCATCGGCAAAGGAAGAGGTAAGAGATAATTTTGTAACATAGTTTCAATTTATTTATCTGATTTTTATTAGCATAATATTTTATATATTTATTGAAATCTTAAAATCTTTGTATAAATCTGCAAAATTACGTTCATAATTTATTGGTTTTAATTATTGTTGTATTTATTTATTTTATAACAACGAATAATAGTAGAATAGTTAGCTGTGTGTAGCTAGGTATGTACCGACCAAAACACATTTCCCTCCCCATGAAATTCTCATGTAACAGTGAAATAAGAATCTTATATCACTATTACATGATGAACACCCCCACCCATTATCCAAATGAAATGGACAAGGGGACGATTAACTCATCATTCAATCAGATTCAATACATTTTTTATTAAAAAATTACCAGGGTTCAGAATAAAATCAAAGCTTTTATGTTATTTCCCTATAGATTGTATCTTATTATATGTATTGTATAGGCTATGGCGACCTGGAGTTCGGTCTGATGATGCACATGAAAGCCATCAAGCCTAACACAGTGGTTGCCACTACTGTGCACGATTGCCAGGTAAAAATCGTACTATGGAGAAGTTTATGCACCTAATATATCACTAAATATCTGTATTGTACAAACCAACATAGTGCTTTTAAAGGGCCCATGGCAGACACGACCCGACTTTACACCAAAGTATATAATATAATAGTGTTTACTGTTTTCGTTTATACCTAAAACATGTTGTGAAGACTTGTTGTATAGAAAACTTGTCCAAATTGACAAACAAAAAAACTTAACAGACAGAGACAATACAATGTATGATGGACACGTTTTATACACAATATTTTTTGACAAGTATTTTATTCAGTTATATTCTTGAGACTGTCAGATTTGTGTCGGTGAGACCTTTTGCAAACAAGCATTACAAATTACAACTTGTATAAAGGCTTAAACACCGGGTTAGCATTTATGACTCTGCGGAATGTGGCTGGGTAACCATTTACTACAAAGAGCTATAGAACGCGATACAGCATTCTTGCAGATGCCAAATAACCAATCCCTGATGTTTAAAGGATCGTGTCTGCATGATACCGTACAATACTACAAAAATCTTTTGGCACGTGGTAAAAAACGAAACTAACACCGCCCACTTGTTTTGTCAATACAATGTGTCAATACTACTCAATATAATTTCACAAAATAATGTCTACCAGCGCGCCCTCCTGTCAATGTCATTCAGACGCCAAATGATCCATCTAGCACTCCATCTATGTATTCCTTTGGTAAACTTCTCCATAGTATAGTGTGTGTGTGTGTGTGATGTATTTACTTGCACCGGAAGGCGTCGTATTTAGATAACACGTATAATAAACATTAATTTGGTATCTTTGTTATATTACTCCATTATTAACACGTACCTCGATAGTTAATAACGCCCTCTAGAACGTGCACTCCTCATAAATATCTTCATAACAAGTCTTATAAATTAGTTGGCGAAACTTTAAAGACGTATTAATGAATAAATTTATAATATAAGTCATAATCATTATCCTGTCCTTATCGCATACTTGAGATCGGCGACAGTCTCTTTTTCTTCCATATACAATGAATATGTTATAATAAAACAAAATATCAACGCATACAGTTGACATAACAATTTTAGAAAAAAAAATCTTCTATTTTGTCATTCAATACCGAATACCCATGTCTGAAGAATCGCCAAGTAATGAATAAAGGCCCTGTACAATATTATATTATTGTAATGCCTGGTTCACTAACACTGAGTGTGACCCTCTAAATGAAATGCCAAAATATTTTTGCACTTTCGATTTTGAACTCTGGCACTAAACCGAGCTTCGAAAATCCAAGTTTTATTTTGCCATTACATTTAGGTTTCGTCTAGTGTTAGTGTAAACAGGTGTAAATGTCTATCGCTCATTTTTGACGTCATAGTAATTTGTATTGTTCCATTATAGGTGTTCGAAACCCTGCCCGCCGATCTGTTTGGGCCGCATGATGTACCCATCGATATCATTATCACACCAACGCAGGTTTGTCTACAAGTTTTATATATTTTGGTTTTAAAAATACTTATGTATTGTACTTTTGAGCTTAGAATATATCCACCCACAAGACCTCGACAAAAGGCATGAAGTAATCTCTGTGTTTTGATTAATAAAGGGAATCTGAAAAATAATTTAACGATCGGTAAAATATTAATTTTCCGTCTTATTCATAATAAAACAGGTGACTTGAAGTTTGTCTTTTCATCCTCCACAAGAATGTACCTCTTTAGTAAATTTAATCTGAAAGCAATTTTTTTTAAAGAAATCCTCTTTGATCAAAAAGCTATTTTTTGAAAACTTCTCTCCTGTTATCCTTTACTAAGTGCCTACTCTTACCAGGCTCGCAGAACATTAACGAAAGTGTATCTGTCCAGGTGATATCAACTCAACGCATGAGCCAGCGACCGGTGGGCATTCTTTGGCATCTGCTGTCCAACCGCCGTCTCGAACTCATGCCTATACTGGGACAGTTGCGCGAGATCGAGATGCTGTAAGTGTTACTTTGAATTTATGATGTTTGAATATCTTTGTATTTAACTAGGCAAAAGGCAGTCGCAAGACATTCGTCACGAATGTCTTGCGACTGCCTTTTGCCTAGTTGCCTGCCTTTAAAATCGTACGACTATTTCGTTCACATCATAGTCTGATGGTAATAATATTTTTCATAGGGGATCTCAGAACAAAAGATGTACACAAAAAGAACAATAATTATATTCATGAACAATCTTTTCTTTGCGATATACTGTATATATAAATCTCATTTATATCCTCAGTGCGGGTCGTGCATGCACGCTGAAGGAAGTGGACACGGACGTGGAGGAGCGCGCGGCGCAGCGCCCGCGCCGCCTGCGGAGACGCACGCGCTCGCACAAGAGTCACAGCGAGGGAGAGGTAACTGCATGCACAGAGCGACTTCACCCACGGCCAGCCTGTGCCAACCTCGTTCAGGTTTTGTCCTCGATGGCAACGATATCGTCCACCCATCTCGCCACCGGACGACAAACAGTTCTTTTTCCAGTCTTTAGACGCCACTCGGTCGCAGCTTTACTCCACCTGTATAGACCGCGCCTTGCTAGGTGTAACAATACGCAGCGTTTTATTGTTTTAGTTCTTGCATTTCACGAGCGCGTCAATTTGAACCTTATGTTAAGAACGTATTTGCTACGTTGCCAACTCTCAGAATGCACAATCTTAATGACATAAAAAGTCCATAACGCGCACTCGTAATATGCAACGACTGTACTGGTTATTCTTTTTGCTGTAACTCCTTTGTCTTACACCATCAGTAGGTACATAATAATCGCATCTTATTCCCCAGGGCAACACGACAGAGGGCGAGGAGGGCAAGGGCGGCGGCAAGGCTCGTCGCTCGGCGCGGCGGCGCAACAGTCACAAGTCTGCCAGCAAGGACAAGGAGGAAAAGCCGCGCCGCCCCAAGCGGCAGAGACCTGACATCGACTTCTCTGTCAAGGTAACTACAGTCCTGTCACAGTCATTTTACCTCTGACAGCTGCAACCCAACTGCAACCTTATTACAACAATAAAATAAAGATCTCTTTGATTTTGACAGACTTGCCGTTTGCAGGAATCCCCTTTTTGTTGTTCACTGTAATTTTGACTGTGATGCAAAATCAGAGGTAAAATAACTTTAAATGGACTGTTCATTATTTATTTATGACATTATGAGATGACGTATCCTCACAAAGCGACAGGGCAAGGATGTCAAGGCAAGAAAAAGAGATAGTATAGCGCTACAACGGCTTTTATAGCGTGGCCAAAATTGGGACTAACGGCCGCCATCTTGTTTTTTTTTCAAAACAATTGCATATACATATTATAATTATGTTTACCAACAGCGCCCCCTGTTAACATCATTCGAGCGCCAAAACATCCTTGTAGCAGTGTAACGTCAAAGATTAAATTAATTTTGGATATTTCGTTTTGATCCAGATATCTAACATCAGTCCGAATACAAGAGTGCGTGATCTGAAGCAGGCGCTGTCTGAACGCGGAGTCAAGCCACAGATCATGGTCTGGAAGGTAATAGTGTTTCCTATATTAAACTTAATTGAGACAAAATGCAGTAGACTGCACGATAGTGTTTGGCCTTAAGCCGGCCTAGCGTAGTACGGAGTTTCAATTGAATGTGAGGCCATTTTATACTGGTTCTACGTGCGGCCTACTGTACTATCAAATTTTGAACCTTTAGAGATGTTGATTGATAAATGATAAATGATTTTATTTTGTAAGTAGGTTTGTACAAACACTTTTACACGTCAATCATATTTTAAAACTAGATGAGGTTGGCGTTTCCTATCTGACTAGTCTGAGAAGAAAGGCCGAAACAAACTCAGAGGTCACAGTCTCTTTAAAGTCCAGACATAATATTGGTCAGATCATAATGAAGTCAGATCTATATTGGTCAGATCTATTGAAAAATTAGTGTTTTCATTTCTGTTTAATTTTCAGGGATTCCGTGGCTTCTGTTATTTACATTTCTTCAAGCCTAGTCCGCAAAAGGTGAGTTTCTAACCCTAACAAAACAATACATTCTAACAATAGTAAGCGATCATAAGCTTTAGGGAAAAGTGGCATATGACCACGGCTATCTGAACATCACTATGAAAATGTATTAAATACATTAAAATATATTGTGTAAGTTAATTATATATAATAGACATTAAATAATTTGTATATAAAAGTTTTAGATGAGAATATTTTCTTTTCTTGAGAATGTTTCATGCCTTTTAGAGTGTGATTTTACAGTAGTCTGGTTTTATTACTCAAATGTTTCTCAAAAATATTAATTAATCTCAATTATTCTACAATACAAAATTCGTAAAGTATTTTTCTTACGGTCAACTAGCCTATTTAATTGTATAGAGTTGTTAATGTACAGGATGTATCAGAAAGGTGTGGTAACATTTAGGGGACACCTTTCTGATTACAATGTTGGACTCATGGAGAAATTTGTTCAGTTTGATGGTCTGTACGACACCCTTAAATATGTTTTGTAAAACTTGCCTAGTTTGTATTACCCTGGTTAGAAAAATATACAGTATGTATCAAAACATATTTAAGGGTGTCGTACAGACCATCAAACTGAACAAATTTCTCCATGAGTCCAACATTGTAATCAGAAAGGTGTCCCCTAAATGTTACCACACCTTTCTTGTATATTTTTCTAACCAGGGTAATACAAACTAGGCAAGTTTTACTATGGTTCGGTATAGGAGATGCCTATGTCCAGCAGTGGAATGCTATAGGCGGATGATGGTGATACTGATACTGTTCCTGGGGGATCTGTTTGTTTGCAGCCCGCTAGCTTAACTATATCGATTGTTTCCTATTTTTATTTTTAGAATTTGTTTTATTTATTGATGTGCAGGGTTCGTAATTGTACCTTAACTTTAAGCAGTTGTAAGATCTTGATCACATTATTGATAAAAGATATGAATATGACATTGGCGCCGATTCTCTTTTTCACAAACTAAACTAATTTTAAGTTCAGTGCATCTTTTTCTTTCTATTTCATTAAGAAAAGGACAGAAGATAAATATTAATTCAGTCCTGTCAAATTAAGATATTCCATAGACAAATTAGACGTGATTAAAAACATGGCTACTAAACATACGTCAATTTACGTCAGACGCTGATTAATTTGATAACGACTAACTAAACTAATATTTATCTTCTGTCCTTTTCTTAATGAAGTAGAAAGAAAAAGATGCACTGAAATTAAAGGACATGGCTAAATGACTGCCCCAAGCATGTCTAGTAACCTCACATTAACTCGTAATATTTAAATATTCATTCATGAATTATTAAGTGTTTAATAATTTCCTAGCACTTTCGTGAACTGTTAAACATAAAAAAAGTATCTGCTTTTTTGATTTTAAAAATCAAAATCAAAAGTCGTTTATTCAAATTAGGCTGAGAATCAGCACTTTTTGAACGTCAAAATTACAAAAGACAGTCCCCCAAAAACGCCCGCCCTTCACCACTTCCTAGTGCTATCGCTGGGAAGAAGTGGCGCAACAAACTCCCCAGCAGCACAGCTGTCTGTTCAATTTAAAAAAATACTTGATTGTATACAATACTAGGTACTTATGTTCGGTAATTAACATTACAAAACCAGAACATAAAATTTAATTATTTGCCATAATATGTCAGCTAGCCACGCCAATATACCAACAAATATAATAAAAACTATACGTACTCAAGCTAAAAAATAATTACTTAAAATGTAATTAAAGAAAAAAAAAACTTACTACCCAAATAAAAGCCTCCAGGCATAAAGGGCGTGACAGCTTACATATTTATGCATTGCTGGGTTCTAAGACCTGGCAGTAAGCTAATTCTGGAGAAGGAACATAAACATTGTCTTGCGTTAAACTAGGTTGACCAACTATTCTTGTCGTCTAAGTAGTCGTTGATGGAATAGTATGCCTTTGAACAAAGGTTGGATTTTAGTTGAGCTTTAAACGCATTAAAAGGCAAGTCTAGAAAAGAAGAGGGTATCTTGTTATAAAAGGTTATACCAAGCCCAACAAATGAGTTATGAACCTTATGAAGCCGGTGAAAGGGGGCACGTAGTTTGTCCTTATTTCTAGTGTTAACACTGTGAATATCACTATTTTTAGTGTACAAGTGTAAATTTTGCCTAATATATAAAATGTTGGCAAGGATGAATTGTGATGCAACCGTGAGAATACCAATATCTTTAAAGAAATCTCTTAGAGAAACTCTGGCACCTAGCTGGTAAATTGCCCGAACAGCTCGCTTTTGAAGGACAAATATATTTTGTATATCAGCGGCTTTGCCCCACAGCAGAATACCGTAGGACATAACGCTGTGAAAATAACTAAAATAGACTAAACGAGCTGTATCAACGTCAGTGTATTGTCTTACTTTCCTGACGGCGTAGGCAGCCGAACTGAGCCTTCCTGCTAGACTTGATATATGAGGTCCCCACTGAAGTTTGGCATCTACTGTTAGTCCTAGAAAAATAGCCGAGCCTACAGTTTCAAGCACCTCTTTATCTAAGACGATGTTGGGTCCTAGGATTCTAACATTCGGTAAGGTGAACTTTACACATTTTTGACATGATTGACATGACAAGTTCAAGGGGAATAATAATACAGTACTGCAATAACTAGGGACGGGTCATGTCGCTTTTCTAAAATGTCAAATCAAACTATACTTATATCGATTTTTGATAACAGGTATCAAAACGATTTATTTTCTGAAACTAAGAAGTGGCAATCAGAGTTATTGGCGGGAATCGATGGAATTCAATTCGGTGTCCTGTTTAGTTGATTCTTATTGTGTTTTCACAGGGAAATGGGGTTGTTTCTAAGTGACAATCGACTCTATTCAATTCCACTCTTTTCGTATCAAAATCAAATAAAAATAATTAAAAGCTTCAGAATGTGCTTCTACGTTTAATGTTACTACCTATTTTGTGTCGAAAAATATTAACTGAATACAGGTCGACAAAAACTATTTATATTTTTATCTTGCAACCCAATCGATTATTTTATTGATTCGATTACACTTTACGTTCAATCCCATCTCTATGAAAAAAATAAACGTCAGATGTTAGACATATCAACTAACATATTTTGATGGGGTTGTCACTTCCGGAAGGTTTAGCTATAAATTCGTGTAGGTGTAAATCAAGTCAGAAAAATCCTGCCGCCTGAGTGTTTTCTTGCGCGCGTTGCCCCATTCAGCGTCCAGAACCCATCTCTCGAGTACATTTACTATAGGGATTTGGTTTTGGACAAAAATCTAGTGTTGTTTGGGTAACACCTAGGTAAAAGTTCATAGCAATGTAATTTATTTGCAGTTTTTTATGCCTATTGACGTAGGAGTTACACGATTTAATTTTCAGGATTATAAAGATATAAAAAGTGCCTGAAACTTTTTTTGTATGAAATACTAATATTCAGCTATTCAGCATTACATATTGCTAGGTACCATGTCTAGACATTGCTGGAAATTCGTCCATACTTCAATTTAGCCATCTCCTTTATTTTAGTTTGTTAACAGCGGAATCGGCGCCATTTTTTGTTTAAGCTAAGTTTTTAGTGCGTTTTAGTTCAGTGCTTTGGTATGACAAATGTACATCGTATTGTCCAGGGCGAGGGCGACAGTGGCCCAGCGGTGAGCATGGACAGCGTGCTCGGCGCGCTGGCCGAGATGTCGCTGGGGGGCAGCGGCGGGCCCGCGCCGGCCGACGAGCCGCGCGACGACAAGCCGCGCCTGCTGTGCGTGGAGCCCGCGCCGCCGCGCAGCGCGCCCGCCGCGCCTGAGGTACTGCGGTCACTACATTATTCTACTAATGTCGCTGGGGGCAGCGGCGGGCCCGCGCCGGCCGACGAGCCGCGCGACGACAAGCCGCGCCTGCTGTGCGTGGAGCCCGCGCCGCCGCGCAGCGCGCCCGCCGCGCCTGAGGTACTGCGGTCACTACATTATTCTACTAATGTCGCTGGGGGCAGCGGCGGGCCCGCGCCGGCCGACGAGCCGCGCGACGACAAGCCGCGCCTGCTGTGCGTGGAGCCCGCGCCGCCGCGCAGCGCGCCCGCCGCGCCTGAGGTACTGCGGTCACTACATTATTCTACTAATGTCGCTGGGGGCAGCGGCGGGCCCGCGCCGGCCGACGAGCCGCGCGACGACAAGCCGCGCCTGCTGTGCGTGGAGCCCGCGCCGCCGCGCAGCGCGCCCGCCGCGCCTGAGGTACTGCGGTCACTACATTATTCTACTAATGTCGCTGGGGGCAGCGGCGGGCCCGCGCCGGCCGACGAGCCGCGCGACGACAAGCCGCGCCTGCTGTGCGTGGAGCCCGCGCCGCCGCGCAGCGCGCCCGCCGCGCCTGAGGTACTGCGGTCACTACATTATTCTACTAATGTCGCTGGGGGCAGCGGCGGGCCCGCGCCGGCCGACGAGCCGCGCGACGACAAGCCGCGCCTGCTGTGCGTGGAGCCCGCGCCGCCGCGCAGCGCGCCCGCCGCGCCTGAGGTACTGCGGTCACTACATTATTCTACTAATGTCGCTGGGGGCAGCGGCGGGCCCGCGCCGGCCGACGAGCCGCGCGACGACAAGCCGCGCCTGCTGTGCGTGGAGCCCGCGCCGCCGCGCAGCGCGCCCGCCGCGCCTGAGGTACTGCGGTCACTACATTATTCTACTAATGTCGCTGGGGGCAGCGGCGGGCCCGCGCCGGCCGACGAGCCGCGCGACGACAAGCCGCGCCTGCTGTGCGTGGAGCCCGCGCCGCCGCGCAGCGCGCCCGCCGCGCCTGAGGTACTGCGGTCACTACATTATTCTACTAATGTCGCTGGGGGCAGCGGCGGGCCCGCGCCGGCCGACGAGCCGCGCGACGACAAGCCGCGCCTGCTGTGCGTGGAGCCCGCGCCGCCGCGCAGCGCGCCCGCCGCGCCTGAGGTACTGCGGTCACTACATTATTCTACTAATGTCGCTGGGGGCAGCGGCGGGCCCGCGCCGGCCGACGAGCCGCGCGACGACAAGCCGCGCCTGCTGTGCGTGGAGCCCGCGCCGCCGCGCAGCGCGCCCGCCGCGCCTGAGGTACTGCGGTCACTACATTATTCTACTAATGTCGCTGGGGGCAGCGGCGGGCCCGCGCCGGCCGACGAGCCGCGCGACGACAAGCCGCGCCTGCTGTGCGTGGAGCCCGCGCCGCCGCGCAGCGCGCCCGCCGCGCCTGAGGTACTGCGGTCACTACATTATTCTACTAATGTCGCTGGGGGCAGCGGCGGGCCCGCGCCGGCCGACGAGCCGCGCGACGACAAGCCGCGCCTGCTGTGCGTGGAGCCCGCGCCGCCGCGCAGCGCGCCCGCCGCGCCTGAGGTACTGCGGTCACTACATTATTCTACTAATGTCGCTGGGGGCAGCGGCGGGCCCGCGCCGGCCGACGAGCCGCGCGACGACAAGCCGCGCCTGCTGTGCGTGGAGCCCGCGCCGCCGCGCAGCGCGCCCGCCGCGCCTGAGGTACTGCGGTCACTACATTATTCTACTAATGTCGCTGGGGGCAGCGGCGGGCCCGCGCCGGCCGACGAGCCGCGCGACGACAAGCCGCGCCTGCTGTGCGTGGAGCCCGCGCCGCCGCGCAGCGCGCCCGCCGCGCCTGAGGTACTGCGGTCACTACATTATTCTACTAATGTCGCTGGGGGCAGCGGCGGGCCCGCGCCGGCCGACGAGCCGCGCGACGACAAGCCGCGCCTGCTGTGCGTGGAGCCCGCGCCGCCGCGCAGCGCGCCCGCCGCGCCTGAGGTACTGCGGTCACTACATTATTCTACTAATGTCGCTGGGGGCAGCGGCGGGCCCGCGCCGGCCGACGAGCCGCGCGACGACAAGCCGCGCCTGCTGTGCGTGGAGCCCGCGCCGCCGCGCAGCGCGCCCGCCGCGCCTGAGGTACTGCGGTCACTACATTATTCTACTAATGTCGCTGGGGGCAGCGGCGGGCCCGCGCCGGCCGACGAGCCGCGCGACGACAAGCCGCGCCTGCTGTGCGTGGAGCCCGCGCCGCCGCGCAGCGCGCCCGCCGCGCCTGAGGTACTGCGGTCACTACATTATTCTACTAATGTCGCTGGGGGCAGCGGCGGGCCCGCGCCGGCCGACGAGCCGCGCGACGACAAGCCGCGCCTGCTGTGCGTGGAGCCCGCGCCGCCGCGCAGCGCGCCCGCCGCGCCTGAGGTACTGCGGTCACTACATTATTCTACTAATGTCGCTGGGGGCAGCGGCGGGCCCGCGCCGGCCGACGAGCCGCGCGACGACAAGCCGCGCCTGCTGTGCGTGGAGCCCGCGCCGCCGCGCAGCGCGCCCGCCGCGCCTGAGGTACTGCGGTCACTACATTATTCTACTAATGTCGCTGGGGGCAGCGGCGGGCCCGCGCCGGCCGACGAGCCGCGCGACGACAAGCCGCGCCTGCTGTGCGTGGAGCCCGCGCCGCCGCGCAGCGCGCCCGCCGCGCCTGAGGTACTGCGGTCACTACATTATTCTACTAATGTCGCTGGGGGCAGCGGCGGGCCCGCGCCGGCCGACGAGCCGCGCGACGACAAGCCGCGCCTGCTGTGCGTGGAGCCCGCGCCGCCGCGCAGCGCGCCCGCCGCGCCTGAGGTACTGCGGTCACTACATTATTCTACTAATGTCGCTGGGGGCAGCGGCGGGCCCGCGCCGGCCGACGAGCCGCGCGACGACAAGCCGCGCCTGCTGTGCGTGGAGCCCGCGCCGCCGCGCAGCGCGCCCGCCGCGCCTGAGGTACTGCGGTCACTACATTATTCTACTAATGTCGCTGGGGGCAGCGGCGGGCCCGCGCCGGCCGACGAGCCGCGCGACGACAAGCCGCGCCTGCTGTGCGTGGAGCCCGCGCCGCCGCGCAGCGCGCCCGCCGCGCCTGAGGTACTGCGGTCACTACATTATTCTACTAATGTCGCTGGGGGCAGCGGCGGGCCCGCGCCGGCCGACGAGCCGCGCGACGACAAGCCGCGCCTGCTGTGCGTGGAGCCCGCGCCGCCGCGCAGCGCGCCCGCCGCGCCTGAGGTACTGCGGTCACTACATTATTCTACTAATGTCGCTGGGGGCAGCGGCGGGCCCGCGCCGGCCGACGAGCCGCGCGACGACAAGCCGCGCCTGCTGTGCGTGGAGCCCGCGCCGCCGCGCAGCGCGCCCGCCGCGCCTGAGGTACTGCGGTCACTACATTATTCTACTAATGTCGCTGGGGGCAGCGGCGGGCCCGCGCCGGCCGACGAGCCGCGCGACGACAAGCCGCGCCTGCTGTGCGTGGAGCCCGCGCCGCCGCGCAGCGCGCCCGCCGCGCCTGAGGTACTGCGGTCACTACATTATTCTACTAATGTCGCTGGGGGCAGCGGCGGGCCCGCGCCGGCCGACGAGCCGCGCGACGACAAGCCGCGCCTGCTGTGCGTGGAGCCCGCGCCGCCGCGCAGCGCGCCCGCCGCGCCTGAGGTACTGCGGTCACTACATTATTCTACTAATGTCGCTGGGGGCAGCGGCGGGCCCGCGCCGGCCGACGAGCCGCGCGACGACAAGCCGCGCCTGCTGTGCGTGGAGCCCGCGCCGCCGCGCAGCGCGCCCGCCGCGCCTGAGGTACTGCGGTCACTACATTATTCTACTAATGTCGCTGGGGGCAGCGGCGGGCCCGCGCCGGCCGACGAGCCGCGCGACGACAAGCCGCGCCTGCTGTGCGTGGAGCCCGCGCCGCCGCGCAGCGCGCCCGCCGCGCCTGAGGTACTGCGGTCACTACATTATTCCACTAATGTGGCGGGCGCTCTAAAGCATCCCGACCGTAACAAAAGGTTCTAGGGAGTCTACTCCGAAGTAGTATCGGCCGAATGTTCGGCCATTTCCTGCTACGAAGTTACTATTTGGTTCGGTCGGTTCCGATCCTACACTCCTACACTCTTTCGAATATTGACTATGGTCCCGACCCAACTGAGCCGATCCGAACTGTTTTCGCATTTTTCAATAATATTCGGTTCGGCCATGTGTCGGTCCGATCCGAACATTCGCACTTTGCACTTCGGAGTAGACCCCTAAGACTCTAGTTCAGAATTCACTCCTGAGCAAAACGAGGAATAGAATCCTGAGTACAGCTAGGATTTCAAGCTCGCCCAAGACGAAGTCACCTTTATCCCCGATTTCTCTCTGCGAGATAATAAAAAGAAATTGATTTTCGAATAAGTTTTTTTTTTGTAAATTTCTAATACGAATTTTCAGTTGAGGTTCCAAACTCAAATCACATTACCGACCAGCGGTTTATCTAAAATCCGTTTATCTAAAATCCAATACATTGTTATGGCTCGACTAAACTCCAGTCGCAACGTGCAATGATGCGCTACTAGTCATGCCTTTTAAAGCCTTGAAGCCTTTTAAAGATTGTCAACAAGTTGGTGACCGTAAAACCAGCTATTTCAAAAGAAAACGGACATTGTCAGAACCTTATCGGATATTAGTTGCCGACTTATGCTTTCGCCTCTGAAATACATACATAGCATTCCTACCTCGCGTCGTCACGAACTACGTACAAATAACGTTATGTTATCTACCAGAGCAATACCCAAAATAACGCTTGCTTTAACCATAGACATAATAAGTAACAATATACGTTCTCTTTGCAGGTTCATTGACTTCCCAAGACGATGGACACCAACCTATATCTCTCGATATTTTGTTAACGACTACCTTATAATTATTTCTAAAACACGCATATATCGTTGATCGCTTGGTTGCACACGGACTGACGGGTTCCCTGTCGCATTCCGACACTAATTTGTTTAACGTTAAGGTACATTTTTCTTTGCGCCGGCCCGAGTTAACGCTAGCGCGCGCACTGCATACTGCATTTTTCGTATAGTTGCATCCATCACTATGGAATGTTTCGCCGCAGTGTCTTCTTGGAGTGTAAACTTTGTTGTCAAGTAGTGTACTACAAAACTGTTTGTTAATGTTGCCTCGTTATGAGATCACACTTGTAGTATTTCGTCTTGTTATGTTAGTTGTAATTGTGCAGTAGGCAGCGCGTTCGCTGTAACCGAAGTGGAAGCGAGAAGGTTCGATTTTAGTTTGTCGATTGTTCGGACGTGTGTTCGCTCGATGGTTTTTTGTTCTTGTTTGTATGGGCCGGCCACTAGAGTGAGCTATATTTATACACTTAACGAAAATTTTATCTTTATGAATGTTTTAGTTGTCTCTAGTCTAATGTTAGCATGTAATTGAACGTTGTATCTATAAATGTTTATGGTTCCACGTTTTTTCAATGCAGATACATTTTAAGCATTCTTCCATAATTATATTACGAGAAAAAGAAGCTATATTTTTAGTATATAGTATAGAATGAACTAAAACTAAAAAGTCTATATTAATATTGTAAGGTGCTTGTAAGAACGGAGTCCCGAACTTTGTTTAGAAATTAGTTTGGAAGGATTTGATTAGTGTTAAGCGTATTTATTTTATTACGAATTTTGGGGCTCTGTTTTTTATCTAGTTGTATATTTGTGCCAACTTTGTTTGAATTGAATCCAACTTGTTACATAAAATTTGGCGTAATTTTGATCTGTAGGCTGCACATCGCAGCGTTTTAACGTTTGTCTCGAAAATAATATATTTACATTTAACATATCGAGTGAACGGAAGTTATTTTGAGCCCTCTGTGGATGTCAAAGTTACTTTTTCAGTATTAGGTTATCTGTAATTTAAGACTTGAAAAGTAATATATTATTGACATAATAAGATGTATTTAAACTATATTTCTATTAGAGTTAGCGAGCTAGACGTTCGCGCCGCATTGGTCTCCTTTAGCGTAAAAGAAATGTATTTTATATAGAAAGAGGAACTTTATTGATGTATTTTTCGAAATTGTTTGTTATATCGGGTTGCATAATATTTAAAGGCTTTGTTGATTACATTTACAAGCATTTCTCGTAACCGTTAGCGTCTGTACACCCGCGCACACAAGTGCCGGTGTGCTTACGTTATTGTTATTCCTCACTTTGCAAGTTTATGCACTATAAAATATATATTTATGTATATAACTTGTTAACACATAACGCTATTTACTAGTTTATTTTGTAATTTTATAACGTTGGGTAGCAAGCATGGACGAGCGTTTTTTTTTGTTTTGTATTTTTTTTTAATAAATTTATTAAACACTTTATTTTTTGCTTTTTATTTTTATTTTGCAACGCTTGTGGAGTTTATTCTTGTTATTACGTCATGGATCCTGGTAGCTAGATATTACATGAATATAATTCATTAATAGTCGTTTACATTCGAAAACTTTAATGTTGTGATTGTATGTACTTTAATATTTCGCCGCTTAGAGGTTGAGGGTAAATTAAATTCTATTTTTCTAGCCGATACCCTGTTTTATTCATAGCACAAAATACTCCCCTTTGTAGTAAAGAAGCGAGGTAAACCCCTTCTCATTTGGATGTCTGTAATCAACAACGATCTGAAGCAAGTCCGAGTGAATGACTCGCGACCCAGAAACAGAAACTTTGACGAAGAATTACGAAGAGAGACGACCCCAAATGAAATGGGATAAGGCCAGGCAGAGAGAAAATATTTCCCGTTGAATTTTTCAACAAAAAAATTGAAACATCACACTTTTTGTCGTACCTTTCTTTACAAACCAATGGGTTCAAATAAACCTTTTCAGCCAACCATACATAATTATACGTTATCACAACATACTCTACCTAATTAACAACTTATAACATGTTTAAAAAACACTTCCCGTGCGATGGTATCACTACAGACAAATAAAGTGACATGTCCCATCATATCTGATGGTGCACGCGATTTTAGCAATATATCAAATGAGGCGAGGATTTAATACAGCTCATTTTGCGTTGGAAGATACTGATGAGCTGCTGTAATGATTCCTATTGTACTGATTTATTTGCTACGGGTTTGTGGTGCTGACTCGCCTGAATTTGTAAGTTTCCTTTTTTATTTAGTAGTTTTCATGAAACTGCCTAGTTGATTCAGTGGTTCTGCAGCTGAGCATCTGGTCCAGGGTTCGATAATTGAGGCAGGAAGTGTTATTGGGTTTTCCATTAGGAAATGCCTAACTTACCTATATTCAAATTTTATTTATTTTCAAATTGACGTTATTTCTAGTTAAACAAATATCAACTTTATTTTAATCACAATTAAGTTGATTTCATAGTGACTAGCACTATTAAAAAAGTTATAAAAATGTTTGAAGTTGTAGCGTAAACAGAACTTTATTGTGTAGGAATTAAAGCTATTTTTCCATAAACTCATATTTGTTTAGGTACATTTTTTGGCGAATATGTCTTAATTTTATTTTACCTGTATTATTATTCCCCAAGTAGGCACAGGTTTATACCTGTGTAAAAGTGGACCAATTAAGGTCACTGTATTATAGGGAAAGCGGGTTTCAATAACACTGTCCTAACCGTGAAACGAACACAGTACATTACAACTCTCGCGGACCACTAGGCCAACGAAGCAGTCGGCCACACACATGAAGATTGCCGATGCACAATCTTTTACTGGTAGTATTGTAGGTTTTAAACTAAACATAATACCAGCCGGTCGATTCTGTAAAAATCTCACTGTGATAACTCAAGTGAAGTGAGCTTGATGTGAGTTGTCAGTAGTGTAAATCCCTAGCATTATTTGGAATGACAGCTCACTTCACCTAAGTTTTCACGGTGAGATGGTTACAGAATCGCACAGCTGTCCTGGAAGGGTTAGGCAGATGTGCAGTGAACCTATATTTCGCCACCCACATTTCGCGGTTTTGTACTAAATTGCTTAAATCATTTTCCTTCCCAAGAACTTTGTAGTGAACATGGACTCTCAAATGGAGTGCTGTGACGAAGAGAGCGAACAATTCGTGGACACTTCGGGAGTTAACGTGGGACGCTACAACGAGACCATTGCCTATATGCACGGAGATGTCAAATTCTTGAAGGACGTTGGACCTAATACGATGGTGAGCCTTTAATATTATTTTAAGGTCAAAGCAGCCCTAAATGAAAACAGCTTACTACCTAGGTTTTTTAATGGTTAATTTTCTTGATTATGTGCGTACCACTAAAAAACCTAGAAAGTTCCAAATTTGCTAGGTTTTGAAATGGTCAAAGTGATTGACTATCTTTTTAATGGTTTTTAGATAGTACGAGGGGCGTTCAATGTATTCTCGGTATCGGCATAAAAAAAGTGCAAATTCAATTAAAATAATTTTAATTTTTCCATGTTATCCCCCATGTTTTCAATGCATTTATTACATCTCGACATTAACTTTTCAATACCCTGTAAAAAAAACTTTTCTCTTTCTCTGAAAAATGCGCATTTATTGCTGCTCTTCGTCGTTGGAAAATCGTTTCCCACGAAGGACTTTTATTGAATTAGGGAACAAATAATAATCACTCGGGGCTAGGTCCGGGCTATAGGGCGGGTGGTTAATTTCTTCTAAACCACAATCTCGCACAGCAGCCTTGGAAACATGCGCCTTGTGGACCCCGGGGCGTTGTCGTGAAGAAGCAACACACCGGTGGTCAGTTTATCCCGTCTTTTTTCTTTAATTGCTTCCCGTAAATTTCATAAAGTGGATGCGTAGGATGCTGCGTTTATGATTTCACCTTTTTTTGTGTACTCCCTTTGAGTCCTAAAACACTGTGGCCATGATTTATCCGGCGCACGGAACGACTTTGAATTTCGTTGGAGGTGCAGTACCCTTCTTGTGCCACTGCAGGACTCTTGCCTACTTTCAGGGTCTTAATGATGAACCCACGTTTCATCTCCAGTAATAATTCGATTGAAAATACTTGGTGGAAGTTCACCACAGCTCTAAAAACTCTACAGCACTCGATTCGCACTTGCTTTTGAGGCGCCTTGAGCATTCGCGGTACCCATCTTGCACTGACTTTTGAAAGGTAAAGAAGGACATGAAGAATAGTGTGTATGGAACCAACAGAGAGGTGGGTCATCTCTGCTATCATTTTCACGTTTTCTTCCGTAGAGGCAGTAACGGGCCGCCCAAGCGAGTGTCGTCTTCAATACTATCTCTGCCCCTTTTAAATTAACTTGACCACTTTTGAACCGTAAATAACGAAGGTGCAGAATCTTGGTAAACAGCCACCATCACTTCTTGAATAGTTTTTTGAGTTTTTCCTTATTTGGTAAGGAATTTAATAACAGCGCGGTGCTCGATTTTCTTCAACATTGTCACGTTAGCCATTCCAGCCGAGCTATTCAGTAACAATGTGACCGTGAAAACTTAGGTCAAGTGAGCTTGAAGTGAGCTGTCAATAGTATGAAACCCTGGCATTAGGTGTAATTAATGATAAATCACTTCATCTATGTTTTCACGGTGAGATTTTTACAGAATCGACCGGCAGTTGTCGTTGACTAAGGTTAACTAGCAAACTAATGATCACAACTACATGAAATGTTACCTTTATACCCTTAGATAATGTCATTAATTAATTAATTAGTCAAATTACCCACATCATTATTAAATCACCCTGATACCACGAATACATTGAACGCCCCTCGTAGGTATGTCGTACCTACACTTACTAGTTTTAGTGGCATTACTATCTCCGTTATTGCTAAAATTCAAACGTAGTGTTTTTATAATTAGATGGGACTTACTATGAAAGTAAAGATTATGTGAAAACACATTCATTTTTATTAGTCCCTTACTGGATTTTGATATTGGGCAGCTGTACAGGGGGTCTACTCCGAAGTGCAAAGTGCGAATGTTCGGATTGGACTGACACATGGCCGAACCAACTAATATTGAAAAATGCGAAAAACGGATCGGCTCAGTTGGGTCGGGACCATTGTCAATATTCGAAAGAGTGTAGGAGTATAGGATCGCAACCGACCGAAACAAATAGTAACTTCGAAGCAGGAAACGGCCGTACATTCGGCCGATACTACCTACTTCGTTCGGAGTAGACCCCCAGATTTGCTCGAATTTTTACGACCAATTCGTGTGATGTGATCAAATAAAATCGAGTAAATGTGTAAATGTGTGTCGATTGATAAATTAACAAGTGATGTCCACGTCTGTCTCTATTTTAACCTTGATATTTATCGATCGTTAATGGCAGACAGTAACGATCGATAAAAATTGAGAAAATCTGTATGAAACTATTAGATAGGTATTACTGATTGTCAAAATACAGCATATCGAAGGACAATACCGATCGCTTAAAATCTGTAGGACACTTACAGCCTTATTTAGATAATTTTGGTACAAGTTTCAATAAAAGTATTTTAATAGCAAGTGTCCGCCATGCGGAAAAGCAACGTGTTTCGAAATTGCATAACCTTTTCGTTCTGCTAGTGTACATGTGTACTCAATTATAAAAACACGTGTAAGTTTTTAAGTAAGAGGTGCCACACACGTTCTATAAGGCGTGATTCGGCACAGGCCGGGCGACAAAATCTAATGCATATTATAGTGGGAACAAGCGTGTAGCATGCCAGAAATACATATATATGTAGGTCACCATAATCAGCCTGTATTGTTCCCACTACTGGGACACAGGCATCCTCTCTTCGAGAGGGAGTGGGCTGTAAACTGCCACGCGGTGCCAGTGCGGGTTGGTACATCTACTCACCGACACCCGAAAGACGATACCGGCATGCCCTAGAACCAAAAATTCGAAGACATATGACATCCACATGGTTTAGAATTTTTGGTTCTAGGACATGCCGGTTTTCTCACGATGTTTTCCTTCGCCGTTTTGGGAGCAGTGGTGATGGAATTATTTACACAAAATAAAGCGCCGGTCTGGGTTCGAACCCACGATTTTTTTTTTTTTTTGAGGATGGTAAATCATCAAATGACCCCTCCCGCTCTGGGTGGAGCGGAAGGGAGTGTCAGACTCTTACTGACTAAAACCCACCCGTGTTCCTTCCTTAGCCGGTGTTAAGACAGGTACCCCTCCGCCAACTATTAAACCAACTATCATACCAAAAGACATACATAAATGTTTTGCCAGCAACACGCTCGGTTTAGTTTTACCAGTACAAAATTAATTGTTTTTCAGCTGGAAATAATTCTGCAAAAGGAGACATCTGGAAAGTACGAAACAATATTTACGCACGAGATATGCGACCTCTGCGGTGAGGTGGCAAGGGGGCCAGAAAGCGACTATTATGGGTATTTGAAATACTTTGGAATCCCCGACGAGTGTCCTTTTCCAGCGGTACGTATGACAAACAAACTTTGAAACTTCATATAAATAACCATCTACACCTACCCCTATATATTTTTCTAAAAGGCTGCACGTATCCTATTCAACGCTGTAACGGCTGAATGGATTTGGATGAGATCGCACACGGGTAGACCATGACGTGAACCCTAGTTGCGTAACACACTATTAGTCTAAGTCTGAATCATTTTAAAGGATAGGTATTGCTAATCCATTACTTCATATGTTTGAAAAATGTGTCTGCTGAACCACGTAAACAACGCAATGTATGTAGTTGAACTGTCAAAATGAAACTCAATGCTACTTACTGATAGATAGTGTGTTACTCAATTGGCCCGCTGGGTTAGGACATATTAATGATACTTTTAATCGCGGTTATACCGGTAGTATATGGGATCATTTTTATTTTGACAGTCTTTTATAAATCCACAGCATGAGCATCTCTTTTTGACTTTTATAGCTATGTTTTTGTACAGGTTCGGTCTATACTTGTTTTTGCACATCAAGCTACCCGAAACTGAAATTTTCCCATTCAACCTTGAACCTGCCTGCATGCTTTAGCAATAAAGTTGAAAATCTATTAAAGAAATTTTACAGATTATAGTAGCTTGATATGCTTGGCGTCTGTACAGTCAGAGATATTAAATGTTCATAAAATAGTAAAAAAAAAAGTTAATTGCGGTTACAGCCATTTCAGTTGTGATTTGAATGTACATTGGTTGTCAATTTGGTAAACAAATTAATTTTCTTTGAGTTAACTTTACCAAACTTTTATTACCTCAGAATTCGCGATTTATTTGCCAAAAATGTAAACAAATATGAGTTTTGAAAAAAAAAATTAAATCCTACACAATAAAGTTCAGTTTACGCTACAACTTCAAACATTTTTATTACTTTTTCAATATTGATAGTCACTCTGAAATCAACTTAATTACCATTATTATAAATTTGATAGGTATTTGTTTAACTTGAAATAACATCAATTTGAAACATAAGTTTAAATAGACTTTATGTTTTTTTTTTTATATCCTTTTAACTTCCGTTATTTAAATCGGTTCTCATTTAAACAGGGCGACTATCCAATCAAAGAGTTCATAGTGGATACCGAAGACTTGCCACTGAACAGCAACACTGCAGGCAGATACCAAGCACTTCTGACTCTGTACAAGAATCCAGATAGAGATTGCAAGACAAACAAGGAATACATGTGCTGCCTAGATCTGAAGCTACTTGTCGAAATGGATTAACATCTAAAAAAAGATTTGGCCTTTTAAGACCGCGTGAGTAATTCAAAAAGAAGTTGTAATTTTATGATTTTGAAGTTAGCATTTTTTGAAAATAATAAAAAGTTACGTCCATTCCCATACAAGAAAAAATGTGTATTAATCCCATTCTCTCTAAATCATATGCTAAGCCATGTATGTGAGCTTAGCTTCACTTAGTAGGCGGGATCGTCCACTGCGACCAACAGGCCACGCTACGCAGGAATTCGAAGCTGACAAACAAATGACGAGCGCTTAGGTCGGGTCGAATGTATTACGAGTATTTATAGTTAGCTTCGAGAGTATTACTAATCTGCTAGGTACTCCGCCTCAGACAGCTTACGATTTGAAAACATTGAGATTTCTTTATCATATTTATGAGTTTAATAGCATTAATGTAATATATATCTCATAAAAATCCGTTGCTTAGTTTAGAAGAGCAGTGCAGTCACACAGGCAGACACGAAAAGCGACTAATGTAATTTATAATATGTCATCATCTGCCAAGCCTTTTTCCAACTATGTTGAGGTCGGCTTCCAGTCTTACCGAACCAGCTGATAGATGTGAGTATATTACATGGAGCGACTACCTATCTGACCTCCACAACCCAGTTACTGGATACTGATAACCCTTGGTTGTTAGACTTTCGGGCTTCTGACGACCTGCAACGACAGTCAAAGATCCGCGAATGACAGCCGGGACCAACAGATTAACGTGCTTTCCGAGGCACGGTGCAGCAAGACCCGTCCGTAAAGATGGCTATCTATTCACGGACCAATCGCGGCAACCGCAGCTGAACCTGATCGATGGACCCGTGCGGCTATTAGTACTTAGCCACAAGCACCTCTTAAATTTATAATATGTATAGGTTATATTGTTTTGTGCTACCTTTGAGGACTAATCTATTTCTAAAATGAAACGCCATGTTTTATTATTTATCTTACATGATATATTGAGCCAGGTTCTATTCGTTGTCTGGTTCATTTACATTCTCATCTTTACTGGACTCATAGGAGACAGGATCCTTTTTGCCTCTAATTTGGGGTTCACCCGAACCGTCTTTAGTCTTTGAACTTTCTGATTTCTCTTCTTTAGCTTTGTGTTTCTTGGATTTAGACTTCTTCTTGTGTTTTTCTGCTTTTTCTTTCTTTGGCTTTTCAGTGGTTCCTTTGTCATCTTCTTCTGCCTCCGAACCTGAATCTTTTTCGTCTGCTACGGCTTTTTCTTTCTTCTCCTTGTCTGGCTTCTTTGCTTTACTTTCGCTGTAATAAATGTTATGATTCATAAAATATCTTGGGTGCTGAATTACAAATTGGTTATAGGTTTATTTAAAGAATATGTGACGTATACTCAAGTTGTCTCAAGGCGCCCTTTTCTTCCTTTGTGTCGCTGTGAATGGTAAATGATGTTTGAAATGATTAGTATTTATACTGTTTTTTTCTGGAAAATGTTACTTTTTGCTGTAACCGTGGCTTACCTCTCGTCCGATGACTTATCATCATCCCTGCAATCAGAGAAAATATTATTGATATCTGTTATCTCTTTTAGGACGTTATAAAAATAATAAACCAATAATTTTATTCAAACCCTTCTGCCGCTGCTGCTGTTTCGGGTTTATCATCTCTGAAAAAAATAAAAAAAATAAATGGCTCATCTGGAGAAAACAACTGCAGTGGTCCGCTTTCACCCTGTATCGGGCCCAGCAGTGGGATGATGCAGGCCAACAGTAACAGTAGATGGCTCATATAGAAACCTATCAATTGCTATAAATATACAAATTATTTGGAAAATTAAATAAAATATTTATTATTCACCTATTATTAACATCAGTTTTGAGTTCGCCGCTGTCACTGTAAATAAATGTCAATAGATTAAAATGCTGAATTTCATGGAAACCACAAGGACGAATTTGAAAATACTTACTTCACATTATCCCAAGAAACCGACCATTCTTCGTGAGTTATACCTGACCGGAACACTCTTCTGCAGTTCTCCCTGAACACAGAAAAATAGATGTATTTAACAATAAATTATTGTTTATGAGTAAAATACGTACATGTTTTTAACAATTTTAAGATTCAGATTCATGGAAAACAAAAGTTGCACTACGTTTTGTCAGCAACATATTTTTGTATTGTGGAACTCATGTTGTTGTCAACATTGCAAAACTCATGTTGCAGTGTTGCTGGCAACGCCAACACACAGCAGAAGGCCAATTCTTGTAATTTAAAACGTTCAAAATCTAGTCGACAAACAAATGTCAAAAACTTGTCAAAATGTAGGGAAATTAGAGGTATTTTTGACAGATTGAGATTGAGATCAGACTGTGAACGTTCTTAAAATTACGAGAATTGCCCCTCTGGCTGGTAACACTAAACAGTTTCTAAACATTGTTTCCAGCATTGATGTTGCGGGAATGTTTCTGAACTAACCTAACCTGTATATGGGGCTAAAAAACAATTAAAATGCATCGAAATACTCACTCGACATCCTTATGAATAGCACAAGAGATAAACTGGCGGTTCCTATAGACTGAGGTATACAAGAAGGGTCCATGACAGCTGTGAGTTTTGGGGTCGATTTTGCAAGCAGATATGACTCCAATCACCCGCTCTTTGCCTTGGTATCTTACTATCAAGGGGCCACCGTGGTCATTCTGAAAATAAGCAATAATATTGCTTACATTACCTACAACTTGAATGTCTTTAACCGAAGTTGTACCCTGGGGGGTGACCACCACCTCTTAAAGCAGTATTATTTTAATCTTACTTCGTGTGGGAAAAGGATGGAGCTATACGGGATGTATAGCTCCATCTCTTTCACACACGGAAGTAAGATTATAATAATACTGCTGTAAGAGGTGGTGGTCACCCCCCTGATATTTACTGTTTGTAAAGGCGCGTAAAATTTCGGTGTACAGTAAAACATATTGTATCTATCGATCTCATCATCAGCTTACAGGCAGTCCACTGCTGGACATAGACCTCTCCGCTTGCACGCCATTCAGCTCGATTCTCAGGAACTCTCATCCTGCTACTACCAGTCACCCTGCGAAGATCGTCGCTCCACCTAGCTTGAAGGCGTCCTACCTTACGTTTATCGTTTTCGTCGTCGTTTTTTTTCATATATCTATCTACTTCCTAATTTAAAACTCTATCCGATCTAAAATTGAATACACCTACTGCCACTTTCACTACACATGTCCTCACAAATACAGAATTTGTATGAAACGTTTTGGCATAGGTACAAATTACCCGAAATTCAGGATGTGGTAAGGCAGGTGAAGTAGGCAGGTCTTTAATCAAAAATAGTTTACTAACCTCACAGAAACCTCCTTGCATAGAAGATCTTCTCGCTGTGTAGTCATTAGGGTCCTTCAAATGTCTCCCCATATCAACATTGTATGTCTTAGTAGGAATTTCTACATCGGTTTGCCGTCTGGATTCTACATCCGTGCAGTTAGCGTATTTTTTCTATAAATAGTAATGTATTAGTTTAGCTGTTAGCATATTCGGCGTATAATGTTCCAACTACTGGGACATTAGATCTCTCTGTAAATGTGGAATGGACCTTTATCCACCACACGAGCTCAGTGCGGATTGACTGAAGTGTTCATTGGTGTACTTTTAAAGGATTCAATCTTATTTCAAAGAAACCCTTTTGAAATGAGATTGATTTCTGTAAAAGTGACAATGCAAAAAAAAACAATTTAATAACGATGAAGAAATTAAGGAACTACAAGCTTTCGAAGTATTTGGAGAAAGAGGACGTTTTGTTCTTATCGCACTTACTACCGGACTTTCTTATGTTGGACGCGAAGTGGAAGCGAGTGTTCTGTAAATGCACCATAGTGCATTTTTTTTCAAACCCTCCTTTCCGTGTATTACTACCAATTACCTCGCACAGTTCACTTAGCCTCTTCATGACATCTTTGGTGCAGATCATGTACTGGGTGATAATTTCCCTGAACCTCTGTGCCCATTTCTTAGCGCATGATTCGTTGTCCATAATGCACACTTTGGCTTCTTGGAGGCATTTGCTGTTTTTGGGTATGTGTTGTCCTTGACGACGGTATACACCCTAGAAAAACAATTTAATTTAATTGTACTGTAAAAATATTAGACACATACAGCAAAAATTACCGTCGTTACGGGTAGTCAGAATAACGAAAATCTAAGTCATGCCAAGGGGTATCGTATTACCCCTTGGTAAGACTGGTAGTATATGGAAAAAGTAAAAGGTAAATGGGCCGTGGAGTTCAGATAAGCAGTCGCCCCATGTAAAATACTGGTATTCAGCTCCTTAGTTAGGTTAGGCTGGAAGTCGAGACCAACGTAGCTGGGAATAGGCTAGACAGATGATGTCTCCCTTAAAGTTAGTTTTACCTGACAGTAAAAACCTTACCTCTCTGAAGTTATTGCCACTTCCCCACCCGGCGATCCATCCCTTAGTTCCTGGTTTCTCCATGTCCCTGCTAACATTGTTATACTGAATGCATTCTGCAGCGAATTCACATCCTTTCTCCTGGACTCCGAGTTTGAAAGCTTTGTCTACTTTGACTATTGCGATATCGTTCGATGACCATTTGATGCTGTCTTGGAAGTCGAATTTGTAGTCTAGAAAATAGTAGAAATCGTTTTTAAAAAGTGTAACTTTTGAAGTAAAACCATACACATCGAAAAAAATATATAGGTATATCATTCGAAACAAAGTTGCTCATTAGTTGTAACAAATGCGCGTAGTCAGAAAAAACTTACTCTTAGGAATACATTTCCATACAACTTTGCGGCGATGTTTGCAGACACACTCGTCGTTCTTATAATCGAAGCTGTCAACGAATTTGGTGGTGCCAGAGACAATGTAGAATCTGTCAGCGTCTTCCACGCACGCTGCTGATGTCAGCACGTAATAGGGATCAACGATGACTCCACCGCATAACCAGCCACGGTACTTGTGGGCTTTGGCAGATTCTTTTGTCAATTGGAGGTATACCTGCGTAATGGAAACAACGTCAGTCTGACTTTCCTTGGGATTTTTAGGTTTTTGAAAATCAAAACTAGAAGTTATCTCAAAGAAGTCTAGCCAATTATGCCGGAGATAATTAGTGTAAAAGCATGTGCTCAAAACACAGATGCTCTATCTATGTCCTCATCTTCATGGTGCGATGGGATGGCAATTCAACTATATCGGAGAGATCAGGCGCAGCACCGAGTGCTTTAGTGCGTACTCTCCAAGGCACGGGACACGATATTTTTTTTTTTATTTGATACGATATTCCATACAAACGCGATTTTTGAGAAGCACCACACAGATTTCAGCAATTATATTTTTTTTGTGGTACAGTGAAATTGCTAAATTGTTTCAAAGTGCAATCTCAACGTCCCATGGCAACGGATGGACACGTGGCAGCATATTGGTACCTACGGTATGGTGACGTCAGCACGTATAACAACGACCCTCCCGCATAACCAGCCACGGTACCTATTAGTTGGCTCTGGCATATGTTCTTCGTAATGGAAAGAACGTCAGTTTGACTTCACTTGGAGTTTATTTTTGCAAAAAGTTAATACTTCTGTATTTCCTTTTAGCAACTGCACGGCAGTCAGTTTCAAACATAAAAATGTAAAAAAACATATATCTGTGGTCTCAAAGGAGACTAAGCCAATTACGCCGGAGATAAACGGCCCTAGTGTATGTACAGAGCCACAGGCACGCGCTTCCTCTGCCTTCACTCACTTGGTCTGATGGTCCAATGGGACGGTAATCCAACAGGATCGGAGAGAGATCAGGTGCAGAAAACCGACGGCATTACATGTTATCCTAGACACGGAATAAATAAAGACGCGACAGGATTCGGACTAAATGGCAGTGTCAATGAAAGCTTGACCCTATTTAATCCTTGATGCTATATTACGCAACGCAATTTTTGAGAAGGACAAATAAAGATGCAATGGAATTTGGACGAAATGTCAGCGCCAATAAAAGCTTGATTATAATAATTTTTGATAGGTACGATATTCCGTAACGCGATTTTTCAGAAGCATCGGTATGAACTATACCTAAATAAAAAAAAAATTTCCTTCTGAGTTCAGTCTCAACGTCCCATGGTGATCGACGTTGACACGTGGCAGCATATTGAATTTAAATATCGATGACGTCACCTTGCCCTGTAAGTACCTACAGGGCAAGGTGACGTCATCGATATTTAAATTCCGCGATACGCTGGTAGGTCGTACCTACTTATCGTATTAATTTAATGTCAAATAATTGATTTTGCTCGCCCCTTCTCCCATGTTTCGATTTAAAAAGTGATTTGAAAAAGTTTCTATTTTTTTTTTATTCTTTCATTGTCTTGCAAGGTTTTTGTCGTCGATGTATACTTACCATGTAAGGCCTTTTCCCCTTTTCGGTTCTCTTACTGAACAGGATCCTCCTGGCGTCAACGTGCGTGGTGTTCTCGTAGTTCCAACCATCATCTGGTATTTCTTCCACTTCGTTTATAGACGTGTCGTTACTTTTTGCATGGTGCTTCGAATGGTGTGGCTTCGGAGTCGTGTCTTCATTCTCATTTTCTTTTTTTGATGAGTGCGCTAATACAGGACCTGGATACAAAAAAAATAAGATGAAACAATATATTTTTGATAAATATTGAAATATAAATCAATACTTATAAAGATGAAAAATATTAACTAGAACTTACATAAAAGGAGAAAACTCGTCGCCAGGAGCAGGCAAAAATTCGTCATTTTCAGTCACGGCCCGATCCAAGAAGGATCGAAAAATTTATTTGTTCGATCTCAAAATGAGATTGAGGTTGTTAATTTTTTGGTCAATTTCCCGAAAGTAACGCTTTGTTGAAACCAATTATTTATACTTTATCCGGAAATCGTATGTTACGTACAATGTAATTAATTTTGTTCAAGTTAATTGAATGAGCGAAGTAATTGGTTTTGTCTTATGAGTAAACTTTGTATAATTACTTTGAGATTTTTATTTATTTGTTCCAAATGCATATTTACTGCTTCCGAACGAGCAAGATTTCATCAATCTTGCTAGAATTATTTATTCGCTTTCAGGCTATAGGTACATGCTAATTACTGAAAATACTGTAAAGTCTTCTTGTTTTTGATTCACTGAAATGCAGTTTTTAATCAGACTTTAATGAGATCCCCGTAGATAACATCACACCTTGTTTCCCCGAAGGGCTGGGCAGAAGTGAACCTACATTCGAGTATCTATACTATGACCTCATTTCGACAGATATGTTTAAGTCCCATGTAGGTAATAGGGTATTCTGGTACTTCATAACTAAAACAGATCGGTGGGGTAGTTCCATAATACACTAACATTGGTTATGGCTTTCATTTGTACAGTTCAACAACATTCAATGCGTTAATTTATCATTATTATTTACATTGTTGAGCAGGCAAGTTTTTCGAACGTATGAAGCAAACTAATGTGACCAATATCTTTTGTTCACATTGTGCTTGAAAGTGTGTTACGCAATTTGGGTGCTGGGATCCGGTTTGTAAGCACCCATACTAGCGGGTTGTCTGCCCTGGCAGCTATCGTTCACAGCAGACTGCGGAGTAGTAGCGAGGTACCTACATTGTTCCCATCAACCTTATCGTATGTGACAAACTTTCTAAACTAGATATGCTGTTTTAACGCCCGGGTACTGTTTGTAGGTGAGAGGTATCTTGCTTCATTTGAAAGCTTTCATGAACTGTCCTGTTCGGTTTTAAGTAGTACTAGTAGGTAACCTGGAAGTCTTTACACCGACTCCGGATCCAGGTTGACCGAAGCAAGGAAAACCTATTCAGGTGGAGATTCATAGACGACTCCGCCTTGGAGTGTAAATGTGGTGCTGTTCCATAAACGATGGGACACTTAATATCGTGTCCTGCGTGTCCTGTCAGCTGCATGTTACAGGAAGTGATGGACGCTGGAGATGACGCCAAACAAGTAGCCGAATTTTGAGCCGAAGAAGAAGACTAGTCGGTACTATGTATTCCTACATTCCCCGTTTGAATGTAGTACGACGAATTTTAAACTTCATAATTATTCTCAAAACATTACCTACCACTTTTAAAGCGTTTATCAGGGCAAGATTAACAGATCGCGCTTTGATTTTACTAAGTATGCGTTCCATTAGAATAGATTTTTTCTTATGCTTATACATACGTATTATATTCTTATAAACGAGTGTCAGCAAGTATTTCGTTTAAATGTGAACATTATAACAATAAAACCTTTTATTCCGAAACTAGACAGTAAAATTTACATTAATAGTTACAATACAAATCACAAAATGTCTCGAATTTCGGTGTGCCTCATGGCATAGCCTCCTCTAACAATTTCCTTTGTCGTCTGTCGCGGGGTACCCTCCTCCTGTTTGGACCTGCTGTCAGCTTTATTTCCTCCTCCCATCGGGTAAGTTGTCTTCCCCGATTTATTTTGCCATCCCTTGGATGCCATTCTGTCACTACCTTGCTCCACTTCCCTTTAGTATCTCGCATCATGTGGCCTGTCAACGTCCACTTTTGTTGGTCTATTCTTGTTAGAATGTCGTTCAGTTTTGTTTTGCCCTGGCAATATGAACATTACTGCTATACAAAAAATGGTCACATACGTATGCGACGCTTACTTAGCAAAGTAAACTCTTCAGTGGCATTGCAGGGGTCGTTTAGAGGTGCTGGGTGCACAAAGGACAGGTTAGATAGACATAGTTTGTGACTTAGTTATTAACTAGTAAAAGTGTTTGTACAAACCTACTTACATAAATAAATCATTTATCAATACTTCATC
The DNA here is from genome assembly GCA_949629185.1 of Apamea crenata. Taxonomy (NCBI): domain Eukaryota; kingdom Metazoa; phylum Arthropoda; class Insecta; order Lepidoptera; family Noctuidae; genus Apamea; species Apamea crenata. Next base: position 7,694,328 of record OX451375.1, read on the forward strand.
CGTACCCTGTAGCGGTTTTATCCATACATACAGCCTCTTTTTATCATCACCGTCGTCATAATTTCAGCCGAAAGACGTCCACTGCTGGACATAAGCCTCCCCTAGGCGTCGCACATCAACCGGTCCTGTGCTTCTTGCCCAGTAATCTATATACCTACTTATATTATAAAGAGAGAGAGAGCGAATTTGCATAATACTGATGGCTATGGACTACGTATTGTGTTTTTTATTAAATTAAATGTAAAATTAACAAAACGACAACAACAACACAATTTATCCAAGTCGTAATTTATTTAATTCATAATCATATTGTGATTGTTTTCTTCGTTTATTTTAATTTAAGGTTTGGTGTAGAAAGAAGCCCGGTTTCGAGGAGATTTCGTGTATTTTTTCGGATGTTTTTCAGGCAACTTCGAAAGAGGCCCCTGCTGGTATTGGTTTCATTGTTTGAGCGTCTATCGATTCATCCATTGCCTCGTCTTGTGCGTTCGTCACTGGTGCTATATCTTTCTTTGCGGTTCTAAAACGAAATATTTGAAACATGAATTGAACAATAAAACACAAATAGCGGACGCTGGCCGCACAGCTGCTGGGCTAAAGTGGAACTGGGCTGGCCATATCTGTCGCGTGTCCGAGCAGCAATATGCAAAAGCCACCAGTCACCACTCATTGGATCCCAAATGGCAGGAAACGACCGCGCGGCAGGCCCAAAAAGAGGTGCCGGGATGAGCTGGACTCCTTCTTAAAGGATTGGCCCACAATCGCAGTAGACCGGGAAAAGTGGAAGGAGGGAAGGCCCCCCTTCCCTCCTTCCACTTTTCCCGGCCTACCTTTGCCCTGCAGTGGGACAACACAGGCTCATAACATAATCAGCCTATAATGTTCCCTCTACTGGGACATAGGCCTCCTCTCAGTGAGAGGGTGCGGGCCGTAATCCACCACGCGGGCCCAGTGCGGGTTGGTAGATGTCACATATCTTCGAATTTTTGCTTCTAGGACATGCAGGTTTCCTCACGATGTTTTCCTTCACCGTTTTGAGAGCAGTGGTGATGAAATAGTTTACACAAAGTAAAGCGCCTGTCTGGGTTCGAACCAACGACCTACACCTCGTAAGTCGCGGCTGATACCACTGGGCCACCATGACTGCTCTAATATTAATAATTATTTATTTATTATGAGCCTATGTGCAGGCTCATAATAAATAAATAATTGAACAACAGTGTTTATTCTAATTATTGTGGGAACGCTACCTCGTTCGTCTAGTGGTCGCAATATGGGCTCGCCCACTATTACATGGGACTTAAACTTAACTGGCAAAATGTGGGTGTACACCTCTGCCTAACCCCTCGGGGATTACAGGCGTGATGTTATGTTATCTGTTCTAATTATTTTGGGAAGATTTAGTCGACTTTTCTTAATGAATAATTCCGATATTCACGTAAAAGATAATTAATAGAAATTATTTAAATAATCAATGCTTATCCGGCCACAGCGTCTTATAGATTCATATAGGTACTCAAAATGTAGTACCTATATGAATCTTGCTTAATCTTGGGGTGAAATGAAACGAATTATTAAATAGATGATTTTTTATCAAATCTATTTTTTTCTCTACTTTTAAATTGTTTTTTTTTTTATTGAGCATGTTCGTATATAGGTATGAGTAATTCTATTATCCAATAGAGCCACAATTTTAGAGTTTCTTTCATAAACATGTTTTTGGATTAACATGATTTTGGGTGCACCTCTCTCTGCCAAACTCTTCGGGTTATACGGGCGTGATGTTATGTTATGAACTCATGTTAGCGACGGAAACTAGGTACTTTAAATCTTTTCTTGATTTAACAACGTAGCAACAGCGGTGTGATTCTGTAACCATCTCACCGTGAAAACTTAGGTGAAGTGAGCGTGGAGTGAGCTGTCATTGCAACTAATGCTAGGGATTGACACGATTGACAGCTCACTCTAAGCTCACTTCACCTAACTTTTCACGGTGAGATTTTTACAGAATCGATCGGCTGTGTAGGCTGCACATCAGTGGCAACAAAACTGCAGGGTCATTGCGTAACACACTATCAGTAGTTAGCAATGGGTTTCATTTTGGCAGTTCAACAACATTCATTGCGTTATTTACGTTGTTGAGCAGACTCATTTTTCGAACTTAAGAAGCAATGGATTAGCAATAGCCTTCAAAATGATTCAGATTGAGATTGATAGTGTGTTACCCAACTAGGTTGCCAGTATAAGCGGCCTTTTATTTTATTGAAACTCCATACGCTAGGCAGTTGTGGTCCAGTGGTTCTGGTCGCGACTTACGAGTTCTAGGGCGTAGGTTTGAACCTCGGCAGGCGCTTTACTTTGTGTAAATTATTTCATCACCACTGCTATCAAAACGGTGAAGGAAAACATCGGAAGGAAACCCTAGTCCTAGAACCCAAACTTCGAAGACTTGTGACATCTACCAACCGGTGTTAGGCCCGCGTGGTGGATTACGGCCCACTCTCTCTCACAGAGAGGAGGCCGTGTCCCAGCAGTGGGAACATTATAGACTAATTATGCTTGAGCTAGACAAGGTCAAGGCCGCACGTCAGTGTGAACATTGATGTGCAGCCTCACTATACTTGGCTATTAAATTAATGATTGTGGTGAGCTGTATTTTGCGTATGAATGTGGATGGCTATCGAAGCCCGAAACTCTAACAAACAGTCTTACCAAGGGGTATCGTATCACCCAGTCACTGGGTTGTGGAGTTCAGATAGACAGTCGCTCCATGTAAAATGCTGGTATTCAGCCGCATCCGCTTAGACTGAAAGTCGACCCCAACATAATTGGGAAAAGACTAGACAGATGATGCATGTGGATGGATCTAGGAGTAAGGGAAGACGTACTGCGATAGATGTACCTACTGTGTGAAAGATGATTTGGCTAGAAAGAAGGTGACTTCCAAGACGATGACTAATAGAGAAGTATGAAAGATAGACATGTTGCACAGACCCACCAGAACACATTGGAATAAGGGCAGGAGAATGATCATGATGATTAGTATTTAGAAAGTAACGTACCCGAACGAACGTTTCTGGTCATCTTTATAGTTGGACCAATCGAAATGAGTTTCGGCCATTGGAGTCTTAGATGTCCTTAACAACCTCCTGCATGTAGCCCTGTGGTTTAGCAAAATGACTTCATCATCATCATACACGTACAGCACTCCACTGCTGGCCACAGGCTTCTCCAATTTCTCGCCATTCAGCTCTACTCTCTGCTATTCTCATTCAGCTGCTATCTAACAGCCACCCTGCGAAGATCGTCGCCCCACCAAGCCAGCGGGCCTCGTGTTCCGTACCTAACGTCTGCCGATTCGTGGTCTCCACTTAAGAACACGTCTACTCCAACCGTCATCGGTTCTACAGCTTTTAATAAAAGTCTTACGATATGCTGATTAAAGATCTCTCTTTGTACCTATCTCTCGGTAGATAGGTACAAAGACGTACAAAGGTTAAAAGAGCTATTTGCCCTCCTCATTTCCTTTGAAAATACTATTTCATCTTGATTATAATGTTATAAACAGTTCATTCAAGCAACTCAGCTACGCAATCTTCTGCTGAACATGGGCCTCTCACAAGTTACACCACAATACCTGACATGGGTCTTCTACTCCCACATTCAACATCTACCCCAGCCGTCTTTTTAAGGACATATATGTCCATCTAGCAGGGAGGCGTCCCATGCTACGATTGCCGACACTCGAGGAGTCGTCTGCTCCAATGGATATTGGTCCTTCGACTGTCATGGCCGACCCACTACCACTCACTATCAGTAACTGTCCAGTACGATACACTAAGCAAGAAACGAATGTATTTTCCATATTGTATGTAATGAAAGTGTAAACAAACTCTGTCCAGGTTAAATTCTTACGCAAGCAGTCACTTATGGGAATTAGTAACAAATTCATCTGTATTAAGAAGGTCTCAACTTTATATCTCACCAGTTTTTCCAACAAATTATTGTTTGAATAACATGATCAAATTGTAATGGAATTGGAGTATGCAAATAATCAATCAAAGCACTGAATTTGTAAGTAGCACTACAATTGGCATCCACAGGTACGTTTTCTGATCAATTTGTTTACATTTTCATCAGACAATTTCGGAACAGACTATAAATACACGAACCCAAGATCCTTATCTATGGCACAGGTGATGAGGTTCTTGTAGCGAAACACGCTGGTGAAGAGGAAGGGCCCGTAGCATTTCCTGCTGACCTCTCGAGTGAGGCAAGCAGACATTACTCCTATAACCACTGAGCTCTTGCCTTGACCGACGATCAGAGGCCCTCCGTGGTCGTTCTATAAGAAATTAATAAATTGAAGTAGTTATGAAAAGCAAGCCATGTCAATAATTCAATCATTCATACTCGTACATCACTTTTTATATACACGGTGTAGGGAAAAAAATACTCGTCGATTATTAAAAAAAATCGGTTGTTTCAGGTTCTTTCATTAATTCTGATTGGCATCGGCACTGTAACTGCGTAACACACTATCAGGCATAATCTGAATAATTTTGAAGGATATTTGTGAATCCATTGCTTCATTTGCTGGATTCAGATCAACAGATTATCTTCTATCATGCAAACACCATAATGTGCTACCACTCGATAGCAGACGTATGATTCTGGACATGCTATTTCCTTATAATATCTATAGTGGGAACATTGACAGTGCCGTTTTAAGTAACTTAGTTATAAGATTAAGTGCTCCGTCTCGACGGACTAGGCACACGCAAATATTCGATGTACCACACAGTGGTACAAACTACGCTCAAAATTCAGTCATTGGTGGGATGCTAAGTAATTTAAAGAAGTGATTCTCTCATCTTGATATATTTAATACCAAAAAAGGTATATTCAGAAAACAATTAATAGCGTCAGTATGTGACGAACTGAAAAATAAATCTAATATAGGTACCACTATAACACACACTCCTACAAACTCACCCACACTGTACAGAATGCTTGAAGTAATTAAATAAATAAATTAAATAAATAAATATCCCTGGACATTTCACACAGCACCATTTGTCCCAAGCTAAGCAACCTAATGCTTGTGTTATGGTAACAAGATGGCTGATAAACTACTTATATACAATTTTTTTTTTGTAAATACATACATATTATAGATAGAAAAACACCCAGACTCGGAACAAATACATGTAGGTCATACAAATATTTGTTCCGTGCGGGAATCGAACCCGCGACACGCAGCGCAGCAGTCAATCGCTTAACCACTGCGCCAACCGTGCCGTCGAATTTTTAAAATTCACTTCACTCTGTAGGTATTGTGTTTGTTTCTGCTGCATATATTGTATAGCTATTAAATTGTAAATCCGTAATTGACTGTAATACTAGTTTATATATTTTAAGATAAAATTTCTAAGAGCTGTGAAATATAACTTTGTTGGCTCAACAATGTAATTAACGCAATGAATGTTGTTGAACTGCCAAAATGAAAGCCATGCCGGTTGAACTTTTGCGTGAACCAGCAGATTTTTTTTTACAACTGGGAATTAATGCGGAAGCACTTAATAAACGAAGGAGTCTGAAACGACCAATATGGCTGCGATGAGTGAGGATGTTAAAGATAGCTTACGGTGTTGAAAATCTTTTGTAATTTTAAAATACCTACGTAAAATAACGTTCGTCTCAGCATAAAAGCGATTTTTATTGGTACTCGAATCCTAAATTATTGCGCGTACACCCTTTATTGTGGCCACAGGCGCAACTGCTGTGAGTGTCTTCCTGTGTTCCCCAGTCCGGACAGCATTGTTGGTGAGCAATTTCTCAGAAGTAGCCCAGAATCTGGGGTTATATTTTTACTCCAATTTTAGAGAGGTCCTAATTATATTGTAAATATACGAATATTTACAATATAATTAGGACCTCTCTAAAATTGTTAAGCGGCATTTGTCTAAGCGGCATACGAATGCCGCTATTAGCTGCGGATGTGTCCTGAACTTTTCCTTAAATACCAACCAACTTTGTACCTACCATATCCAACGAATAAATATCTTTGTCTTTGAGGTTCTGTAAAGTTCCCTTGATAAAACCCAAAAAACTGATTTTCGACCAAGCTTCATCTTGATTCTCTTATACGAGTACATAAACTACCTACGAAAAGGGGATTGAAGATTTTTATATGGAGCCTGGCATACCTACCTGCCATTTTGTTTTTTGAAGTGAAAACTTCTTTGGCGTTGTGCACTTTTGTTGTGATGGGTAAACCTGCGTCAGGACACGTGACCTGATCGAAAATTCGTAAGACGGAGGGAGAGTAGACCGCATTCCAAAATAGCAAAAATGCACAACGTTAATACCTATTCAAGTTTTCACTTCTGCCGGCACTCCCGGATTGGCCACTTGTGAGGCCTACATAAATCGTTAGCTGAGAAAATATGTCAGCTATCGATTTACATAGGTTTCATGTGTGGCCGCCATTTTGAAATAAAAACAAAATGGCGGACAGGTAGGTATGCCAAAGACCTTCAAAGCTCTTTCAAATACCTCACAAAACCCGCCGGTAGGAACTTTATTCTTTCTTCTGGTATCGTGAAAGTTGACACCGGTGTGAACCTGCAGCTGACCTGGCTCTGCCACCATCCGTCTAGAAGCAGGTTCAGCAGGTTTGGGCGCATTGGGGTCTTCATTGTCATAATCGTCGTCGTCATCACTGTATTGCAACTCCTTGCAGTTGACTTCGCGTTCCTATGATTAATAAACATAATTTCAAATTGGCAGTGCGTGAGCAGTGCTTGTCCAGTGGTAACCGCCCCAACTTACGAATTGTAGGTAGTGGGTTCGAACCCAGGTAGGCGCTTTAATCTATTTGAATAATTGCATCACTACTGCTCTTAAAACGGTGAAAGAAAACACCGCGAGGAAACCGGCATGTCCTAGAACTAAGAATTCGAAGACATGTGATATCTACCAACCCGTGCTAGGCCCGCGTGGTGGATTACGGCCCACTCTCTCTCACAGATAGGAGGCCTGGGTCCCAGCAGTGGGAAAGTTATAGACTAATTATGCTTACGCTAGACAAGCTCAAGGCCGCACGTCAGTGTGAAGTTCACACTGACGTGCGGCCTTGGGCTTGATGCACGTGGCACGAGAAAATTGTTGGTAGGTAGGTACTTGGCATCACAAAACGAGCATAACCGAGGCTGTAGCTCAACTGCTGGTCAATGACCGATGAATATTAAAATACAAAAAATACCAATAACAAGCCTTATTATCCTCCTTATTAACTTTGCCTTCAGGACGATACCTTTTCTTATACAGAGACGGCTGGTCGAAAGCGAATGTCTTAGGTGAATGTTCATACATTGATCATCACATTTGGTCAAGGTGTAGATAGGTATTCAGACTTAAGTTTATTCGAAAATTAAAAGTAGTCTATGAAACTGTTACATAACAAATGTAAGAATTGGTTAAGGGTCAGACCAGCTGTTGGCATGACCACGCCAACAGCTGGTCTGACCCGCTCCATTAGAAGTTTCACATCATAAATTGTAATACTGACCAAACACAGGCTACTCATGGCCTCATCATCAGTTATATCTTTAGTGCAGACCATGTTGTCATCTATGATGAAGTGGTAGCGAGGTTCCCAGCGCTTCTTGCAATTCTTACCGGCGATCAGCTGCACATCTGTTTCCATCAGCTCCGGTGAGTTCGACGAGGTTCGTAATATCTATTAGGACAAGCATTATGAGGCAAAGGCAAGAAGTAGGGAGTGCATCAGGGAGTCAAGTCTGTTATTTTCAATGATTGGTTATTATGACAACCATACCATTGTGCCAAAAGTTTGTAATCGTCTAAATTCATAATGGCGTGTCAATGGTTAACAGAAATTTCAAAATAATAGGAGATTCACGGAAGTTAAATAATATAAAGTAATTCTGCTCATAAGCAGATTAGACAATTGAGGTCCTTATAATATGTACGAGATTATAAAACACACTGCTACAAGGATTTTTTGGCGCTCGAACGACGTAATGGGGGCGCTGTTGGTAAAGTTCGTTTCACAGCAGGCAACTCTGAAAGGAATGTAGCCACTGACCTATAATAAAAAAGTACGCTGGACTTCATACTATCGATAGCAAAACGAAGACCTTTGATTATCACCATTTTGGCGCTGATAGCAACGTGAGCGTCCGTGGAACTAATATTTTTGATAGCGAGTTTTACAAATTGCGCATACTGTTATGATAAAAATTTTCTAAGTATCTCGTAGTAAATACAAAATGTAGAAACATGTCTTATTCCACGATTTAGAACTAAATCATCAGAGACGTACCAAAACAACACAACAGCTATTAGCAACAATGTGTCAATTTCAGTTCCTAAGACGCTCGAGTGGGGGCGCTTTGATTCGGCATAAAAACAACTGACATTTCGTATAGTATATTTAGTCCAGCGTACTTGTATAATATAGGTCAGTGACCGTAGCAGATATCTCCTGCGTACTTTTCTAGCCTCTGTGGAGACTGGCCGCCGTGACCGAAATTCGGTCGGGAGGTTCATATTATTAGGTCTATCTAAGATTTTACTCTGTGAATGTGAAAGCCGCGAATCAATAAGCGTACGAAAGGACACCCTCGACAATCTACTGCGAAGTGTCTGGGTGAGAATGACCGAGGTAAGGAAATAAAAATATGAGGAGTAATGAAACAGTCGAGGAGTAATGGGTCGTGTTGAATGTCCGTAATAGTGCGTGCAGTCGCGGAATTTAATTGGCTGATGGTGATGATTACCAGCCTTATCAAGGGGTATCGTGTTACGCAGTAACTGGTTGGTCGTGGTATTCAGCTGAATCCCGGTAGACTGGAAGCCGACCTCAAAATAGTTGGGAAAAGGCTAGGCTAATGATGATTATAAACGTGAAAGTTTGTATGGATGGATGGATGGATGTTTGTTACTCTTTCATGCAAAAACTACTGACTACTGACTTTTTATCCCGATATTCCCACGGGATAGAAACTTATGCGGGTGTAACCGTGGGGCGCAGCTAGTAAGTGATAAAACAACGTGGTATATTAGCATGTAAGTATATAAGTAGGTACTTACGGTCTTATCTTGACCTACCTAAAAGTGTGACACAACAATTATGTAGGTTAGAATTGTGTTAAGTTGGGTTTTCCATCAATAAATTCTTTTAGCAGCCCGGATTCTGGTTTTCGGTTAGTTGAGAAAAGGCAGGCAGATTTCGATGATGTTGACGATTCTTGTAGTTACAGCTACTTATCCAGGAAGGTGAAGCTTCATAGACACTTTGATTTAAATACAATTTCGTTTCACGACGAAGTTGTTAATGTAATTAATTAAACAATAAATTATATTAGCATGTAAGTAGTATTAGCATGTATAAGTAGATACTTACGGGCCGCTCTTGGTCTTGATCAACCTAAAATGTGACACAAAAATTAGTTATTTAATTAGTTTCTTGCCCCTTCTTCTCCATAGGTACCTACTACGCTTTGGAATGGGCAACTAGCTTCATTTTTCTGACTGACCGACCCCTTGACTTGGTTTGAGTTTGAGCTAGGATTGTTTTAAGATTTGGGTTTTCCATCAGTAAATGACGACACGGTTGGCGCAGTGGCTGAGCGATCGACTGCTGCGCTGCGTGTCGCGGGTTCGATTCCCGCACGGAACAAGTATTTGTATTGCCTACAGGTAGTTGTTCCGGGTCTGGCTGTTTGTGTATGTGAGTTTAAATGTTTGTAAACGCACCCACGATACAGGAGCAATTCCGAGTGCGGGGTAACGTTTTATTAAACAAATAAAATAAATTCTTAGTAGCAACACGTATCCTGGATTACGGATTTACGGATAATACAGGACCCAATAAGTAAAGCCATTTCATACTGAATATTCCCGATCAGTCACACTTTGTGATCGGAAACAAAAAGTTTTATTCATTCACAGTGTTGACGGACGGAACTTGTTTTGCTTTTTTTTATTATTGCCGATCAGTAATACCCTGTCGTTCATTGTTGACGATCTGCCACCTAGACATGAGTTACCTTGGGTAACCTGAAAGTCTTTAAACAGACTCCGGACCCAGATTGGCAGAAGCAAGGAAAACCAGAGGGGCAATTCTCGTAATTTTAAGAACGTTCACAGTCTGATCTCGGTCTCAATCTGTCAAAAAACCTCTAATTTCCCTACATTTTGACAAGTTTTTGACATTTGTTTGTCGCCGAGATGACACTGCGACTAGATTTTGAACGTTTTAAATTACGAGAATTGGCCTTCTGTTCAGGTGGAGATTCATAGACGACTCCGCCTTGGAGTGTAAATGTGGTGCTGTTCCACAAACGATAGGAAACTTAATATCGTGTCCTGCGTGTCCTGTCAGCTGCACGTTACAGGAACTGATGGACGCTGGTGATGGCGCCAAACAAGGAGCCGAATTCTGGGCCGAGTCCATTTAGATTGCTATCGACACCCTAAGAAGAAGTGTTGTAGAACGTTTTTCCCAATCGTACATTTGGGAATAATCGAAAAAAAGCAATAATAAACCCCGTTCGTCCATACTGTGAACGAATTTTTTTTTTCCAATATACAACTGTTTTGATCACTAGTGTTACTAATCGGGAACAACTGTTAAAAGTTAAAATTATTATTTGAATATAAGTAATACCTACAGACAATTTAACCTGTCGTAGTGGGTGACGTTCTATAGTTTCTGTCTATCCCCATAAGAAGGCGTAAGTTTATGTCAATCAATCAATCATCTCAGCCTATCGCAGTCCACTGCTGGACATAGGCCTCTCCCAGACTGCGCCACAACACCCTGTCCTCCGCCTTCCGCATCCAGTCTACTCCAGCCACCTTCTTTAGGTCGTCCGTCATCTAGCTGGGGGAAGTCCCACACTATGCTAAAGTTAAGTGTGTAAGTTTAATGTATGTATGGTAATTTAATCTATCTCCCTGATAAGGGACATAAAGAAAATAAATGAGACTTCCTTACATCATCAAATGTATCGGAGGATCCCCAACCAGCAATGGAACCGTAACTACGTTGTTTCTCCAGATCAGCAGAACGGTTGTTGAAGTCCACCTTCTTCGGAATGAAGTCACAGCCCCTGACACGCTTCTCGAAGTTGAAGGGATCTTCCACTTTCACTACAGCTATGTCGCCGATCATCCAGCGAATGTTGTCGAATTCGTCACCATCGTAGACGTAAGCTTATTAATTTGAAAGGTTTTTTTTTATAGAATACTTATTTTCGACCTTACAAAGCCAGCCTTACACCTGTAAGTTTTCCTCACGTAAGTCCTTCACTTAATTAACTTACGATAAATTTGAAAATGTAAAATCTTTTGTAAATATTATTTAGTAAGTAAGCTAAAAACTGAAGCAACTTACAAGTGTAATGGCGGCTTTACAAAATAAGATTTATATTTTTCTACGAGCCATTTTTGAATTTCGAACTTTTCATCAAAGCTAAAGTTCTAGTTACAAAAACTGACGTCAAACCCGAGTTCTTGTCAATTTTGTACCTATTAAGAACTTTAAGTTTGTAGGAATAAAGTTTAAAATACAATAACTGGCTCGAAGGTTATGAAATAATTTAAGTAAGAACTATAGGTACTTCAGACCATAAGGTTCGATCAAGTGCTGTTGAAATAAGTGCTCTGAGTGGAATACCTCGGTTAAATGGTCTAAGATGTACTTACATTTTGGCACACATTTCCATATGGCCTTCTTAGCTCCATTTTTAATGCACTCATTTTTTTCATCTGATAATGGGACCCATCTGTAAGTTTAACAACAATTTAAAACGTCAGCAGCGCGGTTCATAGATTAAGGCTCGTTTAGAGGCAAAGCCCCATACGAAAAAAATTTACAAAAGTGTCTGTAGGTACAGGGCACGCCGCGATAGCGGCGATAAGACCCCTCTTTGAGGAGTGGCTAGAGAGGCGTCACGGCGCTCTCACGTACCGCCTGACGCAGGTCCTCTCCGGACACGGATGTTTCGGGAGGTTCCTGCACATCATCAGGCGGGAGGAGACGCCCGGGTGTCACCACTGCCCGGATCGCCCAGAGGACACGGTGGAGCACACGGTGGAGGTCTGCCCTGCTTGGGCGGAGACCCGCCGTGTCCTCGTGGAGGCGATCGGCAACGGCGGCGACCTCTCGCGCCCGGCCCTGGTGCAAGCCATGGTCCGGGGCGAGAGAGAATGGGAGGCAGTCACCTCCTTCTGCGAAGCAGTCATGCTAGCGAAGGAGGTGGCGGAGAGGCTGAGGGAGAACACCTCACGCCTCAGCCGCCGCGGAAGACGCTCCGGGCGTCGGGAGCCGCGTGACGACTCCCGGCCACCGTAGGCGCGGGCCTGCGGGCGGTGAGTAATGGGTAGCTCACCGACCGATCAGGACCAGGCCCGTGCCGGACGGCGCGTTGTGTTCCACGCGCGCCTCAAAGAGATGTCAGCAGAGGACGGGGCCCCACAGGGCCGAAGCCTGCCGGGGCGGTGGGATTTTCCGAAAGGTTAACCGCTGCCCTGGAACAGAAAGGGCTAAGGACGGAACACGGGTGGGTTTTAGTCAGTAAAAGTCTGACACTCCCTTCCGCTCCACCCAGAGCGGGAGGGGTCATTTGATGATTTCCCATCCACAAAAAAAAAAAAAAAAAAGGGGGTTGATAAGGGGATGATAGTTTGTGTAGTGTATCTACCTAATAGATATGTAAACACTCTCATTCACACAAGCGGAGTAGCTGCTGTCACTTATGTCATCTGTCACTCACGAGGAACCTAAATTTTTGACAAGTTTCTGACATTGATTGTCGCTGAGATGACATTGCGACTAGATTTTGAACGTTTTAATAACGAGAATTGGCCTTCTCGTGCAAGTTTATACTCGTAGGCTACCATTATTAGCCACTGCATACGTAGCCTTACATACTTGTGTGTTCCGGAGACAACGTAGAAATGTTTGACGTCCTCAATGCAGGCTGCTGACGTTAGTATGTATCTCTCATGAATGATCACTCCTCCACAGATCCAATCTGATCCCGAAAACTTGGGGTCCGCGTTCGGAGCTGATCTTAAGTACACCTGCACAGAACATCACCTTTCATTGATTATCTGATAGTTTCCTGTAATGTGTAGACCCTAAAGTCGACCGTCCACTGTCCGTCCACAAGTAGGATGTGCACGGAGAGGTTTGCAAGGGTTGCTGCGCGGTTCATTTGTTTTCAGTCACGCATTCGTGTATAGTTTGGGCCAATCTTATAAAACTGTAGGTGCGAGATCGGCTACTACGACACGGCCCAGCTGCTTACTGAGTTTGGATTCAAACTGTGTTGTTATACCGACCTAGTCTTGAGTGAAGTTCGAAACCAACTTCGAAAACTTTCGAAAAAACATAGCTCTGGCACTTTAACCAACAGTTTAATATAAAGGAGACCTACCATATATGGTCTCGTGTCTCCTACTTGTCGTCCATGTAAAATCCTTCTTGTTGGCTTTAAGGTCTCATTCAAATTGTAAGGTAATGACGGTATTGTGTCATTTGTGTCTATGCTTTCTATTGGACCTGGAATATTTGGAGAGAAGAAATTCTTTATTTAACAAGTGTTAATTTCGACAATCTGACATTCATTTTCCTCGATCTCATAGAGTCTTCTGTCGGGTTTGTCGGCTTAATGATGATGATCATTCAGCTGCGGGACAAAGGCTGTTCATAGGCCTCCCCAAGTAACCCAACCAGAACCTCAATTGCGTAACACACAATCGATCGGAATCTGAATCATTTTGAAGCAAATTGCTAATCCATTGCTTCATAAATTCGAAAAATTTGTCTGCTCAACACGTAAATAACGCAATGAATGTTGTTAAAAAAAAAAAAGGTTAGTTTAGTTTGGTTCGTTATCATCATACATTGTAGTATTTTTATGTCTAACAACCAAGACTGCAGGTTAAACAGATTGTCCAAAGCAGGTAGGGGTTCAGTTTAGAACTTACAAATTTCACCTCTTTCTTTTCAAGTTTCTCTCACCGCGAGGAGGCCTGCATCCTAGGATTGGGTAATCCTAGGACGCTGGCCTCCTCGCGGTGAGAGAGAGAGAGTGGGCTACACAATCCACCACACGGGCGGGCAGTGTGGGTTGGTAGATGTCACGTGTCTTCGATTTTTTTGGTTCTAGACATATCGGTTTCCTCACGATGTTTTTCTTCGCCGTTTTGAGAGCGGTGGTGATGTAATAATTTAAACAAAATTAAACGCCTGCCTGGGCTCGAATCTATGACCTCTCGCAAGTTGCGGCCGTTACCACTGGGCCACCACTGCTGCAAGACTTGCAAAGTGTTGTATAACGCGCAGATCAATCTGCGTCCTAATGGCGTAACACACTATCAATCCCAATTTGAATCTTTTTGAAGGATATTGCTAATCCATTGCTTCATATGTTCCAAAAACTTTGTCTGCTCAACAACGTAAATAACGCAATGAATGTTGTTGAACTGTCAAAACGACAGCCATTGCTAGGTACTGTTAGTGTGTTACGCAACTACCCCGCTGACCTTTGAGTATTTGCTCATAATTAAGTACCTACATTCAATCTCAAATTGTTAAACTTACCGGCTAAAGTCATGGTCATGACGAACATCATTAAATTAATTAAAAACAACATTTTTATAGCCCAAATAAGTTCCCTGCGTTACATAATAATTTAGATTTATTAACTTCGTCAATTTACAAGGCACACGCACGTGTTCGTGGACTAACTTATGGCTAGCAGCCTTTGCAAGATAAGATAAGCGACTAACGGCGACCACCAGTCGCCGCCACTAGCGATCGTCGCTTTTTATGCATTTTCCCAGCCCGCCAGCAACGTAACACATACAAATATATAGTGAAAATAAAAACACCCGCCATCCTTTAACGGACATAACACGGTTAACTGTGTTATATTTTTGGAATCATCTTCTCAAGCCTTTTATTTTGATATTCCACATGGTTTTGGTACAATTTTTTTTTCAAGACAGTAGGTACTGACGTCTATAATTCGCTATTGAGTATAAGTCGTGTGGCTTTGTTGCAAAACAACAAAGCCACACGACTTATTCGAGTCGATAGACACCTTTTATTAAAATTCCGCTAGAGCAGTAACGTACTTTAACCTAGAACTCGAATAAGGCGAGTCAAGCAGAAAGTACCCAATCATCGTCACCCCTGCCACATTTATTTTCCATAGATCTCTAATAGCATTGTCGTCATTTCGATAGCCTGCCATGCAATCCGTTCATTCTTTCTTTGGTGTCCTTCACATTCAAACTCAAAACATTCTTCATGAAATGTCAGACTACATTTCCTTTAATTGACGTAAATTGAACAATCTACTTAATAAAAATCATAAATTCATTAACTGACAGACAACACACAGTCTTGTTAAACTAAACCGCTGGGTCTAGAGGCATGAAATTCTGCACTCTTGTGCACAAGAGGTCCTGGTCCTGGTATATCTAGGTATAACGTAAGTATCTACAGATTCGGAAGTTCGTCATTAATTGTCGATGGAAAATCTCATCATGTACAGACGCCAGCACATCAAGCTACTACAATCTGTCAAATTTCATTAATATATTTTCAACTTAATCGCTAAAGCATTGAGGTTCAAGGTTGATTGGGAAAATTTGACAGTTTCGGGTAGCTTGACCTGCTGGCGTCTGTACAAGGCTTATAATGTATAAAAAAATTGAATGCTACTTGTGGCGAGTCACCTAGTGTGCGGCGTCACTAATAATATGCAATTCGATAACATGCCTGATTGAGTTTATGAACAGTTTTTAAATGAGAAGAAACGAAGGCGAAAGATTTGAACTTTGTGTTACCATAGCAATAAATATAGCATAGGTAACTATAAGTGAATGTCCTTTCAATTATGTAAACCAATTACCTATAGGCACTTTTGAGAGTATCAAGGAGTCGTTTAGTCCGAAAGATGTAGCTAGTTGTCCAATCCAAAGCGTAGTAGGTTCTTGTGGAGAAGAACGGACAAGAAACTTCATTATCATGGATTCTTTGCCTTCGAATAATTGATCCCTAGGAAATGTCAGTTTTGTTACGATGTTTTCCTTCATCATTTTGAGAGCAGCACAGATGCAATAAATTATTTAAAATAAAGTTCCAGCCAGGCCCTGGAATCGAATATATAAGAATAATAACAATACATAATTATACAAACTGTTGTTTTGCATCCTCGTCAAATCAGGAGGCTGTTAAAGACATAAATAATCAAATAAAATTAAGTACGATCCCTGGTAAATAATGAATAGATACTTGTTTTTTTATTTTGTATGTTTGGCAGTATTTCAGAATATACCACCTTCAAAGAACTGAATCGCGTTATGGTATCGTATAAGCGGCCGCGTTTTTATGTGTGTGTAAAAGGGCAGTTACAGTGCGGTCTCACACAGGCCGAGTTTTAAAATGCGTGTCCCGCACATGTCGATTTCCGAAAATTTGAAAAAAAAAACCTAGGTACTTATTTTATTATTGACTAGCTGCACCCCGCGGTTTCACCCGCATAAGTTTCTATCCCGTGGGAATATCGGGATAAAAAGTATCCTTTATGTTAGTCCTGGTTATAAACCATCTGTGTGCTAAGTTTCATCTAAATCCGTTCAGTAGTTTTTGAGTGAAAGAGTAACAAACATCCAACCATCCATCCATACAAACTTTCACGTTTTATTTTATTAGGAAGTTGAATTCGTGTCGAGAATCAGAAGCATAGTTACCTCCTTGAATTTGACGAGGATGCAAAACGACACCTTGTATAACACGTAAGCTGTATGTCTAATCGTGTATCGTGGCACGGTGCCACAAACAACCACAATTGGCAAATCTGCTTTAATCAAAATCAGAAAGGCGCTAGGACTTTATCAGCAGTTTTTTTAGTTTCCATAGCCAGATGGCCAAAACTGAAACCTTAGAATGTTTTCGCTTTGTCCGTCCGAAAGACAAACAGCCATATTGCTCGGAGACTATTGACACTATGTTATATCGATGAAAATTGGAAAGAAGGTGTACTTAGGTATTCTTATTAAATATTTAACTGATATAGAGACAGCCCGCTTAGTGTACTTTAGCTATTTTCATAGTGTAATGTCGTACGGTATTCTATTGTGGGGAAATGCCGCCGATATTCAGACTATCTTTGTTTTGCAGAAGCGAGCTGTTCGATCAATTTATAAATTAAGTCCGAGACACTCGCTCAGAGACAAATTTAAAGAGATTAATGTTATGACTGTGCCTTCTCAATATATTTATGAAAATCTTTTATATGCCCATAGAAACATAAAATTGTTTAAAAAATACAGTGATATCCATGATATAAATACTAGGAACAAACACAAATTTGTTGTACCTATAACAAGGCTCAAGAAAATAGGTGGCTCGTTCAGAAGAGAACTTTATTGTAAAAGCGTATACATTGGCATGTATACGCTTTTACAATAAAGTTCCAAGCCCCGTTCAAGATCTAAGCCTTAATAAATTCAAATCATTCATTAAACGTAAGTTGTGCCAGAAAGCCTTTTATACCGTTAAGGATTATATCGAGGACAAAAAGGCTTGGGATTGAGATGCTTCCAATTTTTTACCTATGTAGTGTTCTTATTTTTCTGTTTTGTTGTTGTTTTTCTTTTTTATATACACTTTGACATCAATTAATTCTATATATAAGTACTGTGACATTTGCTTACTTTGTAAAGTATTCTATTATTTTAATTATTGTGAATGTGAAGACTATGTGGGTCACTTTATTTTTATTATATTTTATTTTTCTCTCTGTTCTCTTAGTTTTGTCATGGTCTGGCAGTTTGAGTAATGAATGCGGCCTACCCAAATGTCCTTTCTTTGGTATTGTTCGTCGAATCGTCGAGCTCCTTAAGTTTTGAGTTGAGCTGCACTGATTTCTGACAAATGCGTGCACTGACTGGACAGGTCCTCTCAATCTGTGTGGTTCTTTCCTCAAAAGACCATCTCAGACATCGACCTGCATGGTCTTCATATGATCTGACCAAGATTATGTCTGGACTTTAAAAGAGACTGTGACCTCTGAGTTTGTTTCGGCCTTTCTTCTCAGAGTAGTCAGATAGGAAACGCCGACCTCATCTAGTTTTAAAATATGATTGACGTGTAAAAGTGTTTGTACAAACCTACTTACAAAATAAAATCATTCATCATTTATCATTCTGTGCACCGCTAAACAATGGTATAGGAAAATTACGAAAAAATAATTAAGGGTGCCTCTCCCCATACTTGTAATCAAGGGATGAAAAAAAAAACCCAATGCACATAAGCATGTGGGGTATCGTTGGGAGCCATACTTAAAAAGATTATGATGTTTCTAAGTAACTTTTATATTTAGGTTAATAGTTTGTGAGCTAAGGGATGTTTTCGATAACATAGTTTTTAGGGTTCCGTGGTTAACACGGAACCCTTATAGTTTCGCCACGTCCGTCTGTCTGTCTGTCTGTCTGTCTGTCCGAGGATTAGCTCAAAAACGATTGGTACTAGAAAGTTGTAATTTGGCATGAGTATATACGTTAATGACGCCGAAAAAGTGGTAAAATAAAATTTTGAAAAAAACAATTATTTAGGGTACCTCCCCTACATAATATAAAGTGGGGATGATAATTTTTTTTTCGTCCTTCCCATAGTGTGGGAAATCGTTGGATAGGTCTTCCAAAAATATTAAGGGTTTGGGGAGACCGTTTTTTGATTAAGTAAACCGTTCGTGACTTATCAAGCTTTAAAGTACCAATTTTCGTTAGAGTCAAGTGTCCCGCCCCCCCTCTACCAACTAAACGGTTGTAGTTCAAAATGTCACGGCAGTAGTACCTATATATAACGAAGTTTAAAGGAAAACTACTTTACAAGTTTACGAGTAATAGTCGACCAATTGTATTTGACTCAAAATTTCAAACAACTCCATAGAAATGTCGATAGATGGCGCTAAGCGTCAGTTGTATCGTAGTCGACTATTACTTATCAGTAGTTACTATTAGTCGAGTAGTTGTGTCGTAGTTGTGTCGTCGTCGTTGTGCTGTAGTTAGAGCATGGTACGAAACTATCAGTCAGCGAATACGACCCGCACTTGTCTGTTATAAAAACTACGGAACCCTACACTGCGCGTGGCCCGACACGCACTTGACCGGTTTTTTTTACATAAATGTTTGACTCGGGAAGAATATGACAGCCAGTTCTATACTAAGGACGTGTTCGAAACAGGCATACCTACCTACCTAGTTTATTCTGCGAGGCGATAAGAAACTGCCACAGACGAATTCTGAAGGTACATATTATATAAAGACATGATAGTTATTGAAATACACTCTTATTTTTGCGGTTGATAAAATGATGATGCGTAAATATTAATCTTAACTACGAAACTTGGCCAGTTCTTTTTTATATCAGACGAGAGAATGTAATGCGGAGCATTTCATCTACTCGCCCCTAGATGGCGCTGTGCCCAGCCCATCAACCTTTCGTCTAGTTTCGCTGCTCATCACTAGATGGCGCTGCAATTCAGAATAGCATGTATTTTGGAAGTCGATTTTTATTTTCTGTTGTGGACATATTTCTAGTAGATTAAATAGATTCGTAACATCACGCCAATATTACCTCAGATAATATAACGTTACAAGCTGTATGTGTCAGGAGGCGAACATAAATGCCTTGTACTATTAACCGCGCACAAATCTGAAGGACAATAAGAGATAGTGTTAGTGTAGAAGTTTTTACACACGACAGTTTTAATTAAATTTCCCGCCACGACGCCACCATTGACAATACACCCTAGTATTATTACTCTCGTAATTAAACACGGTAAAAATGTAGTCGCAATCTCATCTCAGCGACAATCAATGTCAAAAACTTGTCAAAAATGAAGGGAAATTAGAGGTATTTGTAAGAGATTGAGACTGAGATCAGACTGTGAACGTTCTTAAAATTAAGAGAATTACCCCTCTGAACTTCAAGCAGAAGCAATAAGAATTTGCTTATAGTTAAACCCAGTAAATCTTTGCCCGACCTCGGGACCGATTCCAGAACTTATGCTACGTTAGCTAAACCATCAGGGCAGTCTCAAGTTGGTAAATTCTGCAATTAATAAATAATTTGTTCTTAATAAATATGTCGTAGATTGTATGTACAATTCAGGGGGTTATACACTGCAATTATATAGAAAAAAAAAGATGATTTTAGTTTAATATTGATGACTAGCTAAACAAGGAAACGCATGTCATGACATCGCGAAACTTAATGTCGTTGAAAATGTCTTGTGATTATTACCATCATCAATAATTATTTTGGGCAATATAGGTAAGCTCTTGTTACGGGAAACACGACTATTATAATGTATTTTTAATACAGGTAAGTCTTGTCGGTATCTATACCAACTAGCAGTTTAAGTTTTCCCAGTCTTCATAATTATTCCTTTGTAGGTAGGTACCTCATCATCTGCATACCCTTTTTCTCAACTTTTTTTGGTGTCAGCTTCCAATCTAACCAGATGCACTTAATACCAGCATTTTACGTGGAGCGACGAGTGTACTACGTGACATTGACAAATGGATGTGCGAATAATACTTGTGCGACAAAACTGTACTGCGACTCACTATAGTGCGAATGCACGCTTGTGCGACACTGCTTTGGAGCGACTGCCTATCTGACATCCACAACCTAGTTACTGGGTAACATGTGGATACCAACCCCTTGATACGACTAGTTGTCAGACCCGTAACGACCGTCAAAGATCCACGAATGACAGCCGGCACCAACAGCTTAACGTGCTTTCAGAGACACGGAAGGGGTTCGGTATTTAAAGAAGGTCGCCCATCCACGGACCGACCGCCGCAATTGTAGCTTAACCTGATCGATCGACCCGTGCGGCTGTTATTACTTAGCCACGAGCCTCACCAGGTACCTAACCTAATTAAAACTAAATCACCTCCTTTTTGCCGAAAAGCGGTTCAAGTTGGCGAGAAAATCAAATAAAAAACGGTTTAGTACCTACCTACTTTCAGACAGCGAAGATGATTGAATAGTGGAGGTTTTCTCAATTAATATTAAGACTTTTACACAAAAGTAATTATATTTTTAGTAGGTACTTACAATAAAGTATAGTCTATATAAGGAACTACTTATTTATATTCTGAACTTCAAAAACCTTTGCAAAAAAATTTTTTTTTCAATTAGCTTATTAACTAAGTAACAAGTTCTACAAAATTCTAGGCTAAATAAAATTAGACTGACGGGTACCTAATAATATTTTATAGAGTAAGTAGATTAAAGATATTTTTAAACTGGAAAGTATCAATAGAGTTTCATGAAATTGCGAATCGGGAGTTGATGTTTATATGGGATATGTGATCAGGGAATCACGTTTTCCCATGTAAACAACGTTTCCAAAATCCAAACAGGTCGTGACCAAAAACTAGAAAGAGTCCAGGAAGATAGATAGAACATAAAAATTACAGATATAAATGTAGACATTTTACAAGGGGTGACAGAATGCGCGGTCTTGTCGTTAGAACGATCTTTTCAAGACAACCTTTGGATGGATTAAGGCAGAAGGAGAGACAACGGAACGGTCTCAGCCAAGCATGAACCACCACCAGAAGCTGATCGTAGGTTCGTAACCGCTGTAATTGAAGTGTTAGGTACTGGCGAAATCACCACGCTGAACAACGTGATTTGAGATCATGATTTTGTAGTTAGCACACAGAATAATGATGATTCCCATCCACGTCATCATCATCTGCCTAACCTTTTCCCAATTAGATTGGAGTCGGCTTCCAGTCTAACCGGATGCAGCTGAATAGCAGTATTTTACATGGAGCGACTGCCTATCTAACCTCCACAACCCAGTTACTGGGTAAAATGATACCTCTTGGTAAGACTGGTTGTCAGACTTTCGGGCTTCTGACGACCCGTAACAACTGTCAAAGATCCAAGAAAGACAGCCGGGACCAACGCCTCTCTTTGGAAAGGCGTTGGTCCCGGCTGTCCCGGCTGGCCATTTTTACATTTTTACATACTGAGATCCCCTAGCCAAAGCTAGGGGATCTCAGTATGTAAAAATGGCCACCCATCGACGGATCTACCGCTGCAAGCAAAGCTTAACCTGATCGATCGACCCGTGCGGCTGTTAGTCTCGACTCCCATCTAAGACGTAAACAAAAATTTTAAAACGTCAACTTGTCACCTACGGATAGGTATAGTGACAACAGCTTTCTGTAGACATCTTGGAAGTCTATTCTTTATCCTAAGCAACAGAGCCTTGTTAGTGATTACTGGGTCTACAATGTAGTTAGTAGATGCACCAAAGTACACAATTTCATAAAATCTAACGACTCCGGTTGGAGTATTCGTAACCGGCGTGCGTGTATGACCTGAAGGCCCATTCCCGTCATTAAAAACATTCAAAATCTAGTCGCAATTTCAGCTTAGCGACAATCAATGTCAAAAACTTGTCAAAATGTAGGGAAATTAGAGGTATTTTTTACAGACTGAGACTGACATCAGACTGTGAACGTTCTTAATTTAAATTACGAGAATTGCCCCTCAGATGTATGGACATAAACGAAGCAAAAGGAATATGTAAGGATCATAGCAGATACACAGACAGTACTTAAGTATATATTTTCTTTGATAGACTCCTGAAAACGCCTAGTATTCCACTGCATTGGGCAAAGATGTTAGTGCCAGTGGCGTTCCTTAAACCAAAACTAAATAATATATGAACCTGTCTAACTAGAAAATAGGTAAATTACGTTACAAAATAAGAAGAAGTGTTCTACAAACTATTTGGACTTAGCATCAGCCTTTGATCATGTCTGTCATTAAAGATTACATTTGTAAGTGTGAAAAATTACTTGTCTGTTTATCCCCCTCCTACTGTTGATTCTTAGAAGCTCGAAAGAGTATTTCAAGCAAGATATTCAAGCGACTGAAGATCTCGAATAAATTACAGAATATTGAGGGTGGAGTTCCGCAAGGGCTTGTCATAGGATCAGTACAAAAACTGTAATAAGTTGAATTCCAATACATACAATAACTTGTGCTTATATATTTTGGAATAGCATCTACGCAATATCACTGGTATTGTTTATCAACATAAATAGTCAAGCAATAAAAATCCTCCATGTAAGATTTGGTTAAAACCAAAATACTGAGCATTTATGTTTTATTTCTGAGAAAATGGGAAAGAGCTAAGGTTGCAATAAAGAAAAATAGAAAATAGATTACCCACTCTATTATTATTCAATAATTTGATTTCGATTATATTGTTATGTATAACTAGATAGACTAAGCCAAATCACAGTCGCGTTCTATTCAAAACAATTCCATAAACCGTCTGATCCACAAAAACATAACTCAAATATTTATGAAATTGCGAATTGAATACACATTACGTCATCCCTTTTACCGTGATCAACCATAACAGCAAAAGGAATAAGCATTCCCGTATCATAGAAAACCATAATCTAACACCCTTTACCACTCCAACTGTCGGATACAATACTATAAAGTAGCTATCTTCAGCAATACATTATCCTTACTTATCTATAGCCATAACATGAAACTTGGGATCTATTTTATTATAAAGTGCATTGTCTACTATAGAGGAGGTCGGTCGACCGCCGAACGTAAATAATTTAACTGTCTTAAAAGATTCAAAAATAGTTTCCTAACATTGCCCCCCTTAATATGTACACCATTTGTCAGGCCATAACTGGATTTAAACGACGCGTTACAAGAAAAAGGCCACGCCCCCTGATAGACATATAGCCCGCCCCCTCTAACGCACTGAAAGGCTTCGCTAAAGTTTCTATATGTCTCTATCGCACGAATATTCTTGGTGGTATTTACCTTGTTACAAGACCGCTAAAAATGTGCCAAAGACCAATATTTGCTACAAGATTGTAAGCCTTAAGTAACTGGAGTTAAAGTCGCAAACGCTTTGTTAATGGTATCATGGGGGGACTCAATTGAAGCGAGACGATCCACGAAAGGGACGCAGCGAATCGTTCTGTTTAAGTTAGTGAGTCCAAACGAGTTTTTATGTTTGGAAATCGTATTAAGCTTTTGTTGGAAACTGTTCCACTCAACGGGCATAGTTGAGGCGTTTGTGCGGTCAAACTATCGCGTTTGAATTTCGAAAAGCGGTGGGGATACTGCTGATTGGCTCGTTTTGGCCGATACACTGTGTAACGATTCGGTCGCGTGCGGTCGAGCGTAGCGCGCCAACTGAGCTTTTTTCAAATAAGAAACTCGAGTTCGTATGTTCCATTCTTATTTCGGATTTCAAATAGCATTGGTCTAATTTTAAATTGGTGATTCCTAAAAAAATGTTTGCTGCGAAAACTATCGGTGAAGACTAAAATCTATAGTGTCAGTGTTTTAATAAACTGTTACAAAATCTTTTTTAAAATGTCGTCGGTGCACTCTGATGATGACCAAGAGGAGATCAACGTGGACTCTGACAGCAGGCTATCGGGGCATTGCGACAGAAGCATAGCATCAGAAGATCGAGATTCAGAACAGAGTTACCACGACAGATATCGTGATTCACCGAACGAGCACATGACTGACACCCAACCGAGGGTGAACCTACCTTTCAGCATATCTCGGCTTTTAGGGAAACAATTCGAAGATATAGATAAGCGTCGAAATTCCGGGGAAAGTGACGACAGAAGTGATCAGGACACTGAATCGGAGAGTGCTAAAGATGACGGGAAGGACAATTCTGGTTTACCTTTGAACTTTTCGCATACGCCAGGTTTATATCCAAATTCGGGACTGTTATTGAGACCTGGGTTGGGTATCGGTGGCGGGTATGGGTTCTCGAGTAACCCTGGGGTTGTTCGAGTGCCTGCTCATAGGGCTCTGGGCGCGTTGGGTGCCTGGGGAGTCACCATGGATCCGATGCGACAAGCAGCAGCGGCGGCATTCGCACATCAAATTGTTAAGGATAGATTGAACGGTAAGAACTTTGTCATTATTTTAATTTAAAAATCAAACTCCGATACTATGTATTTTGTGAAAATTACTAATAGGGCCGGTAATTATTGGATCACGTTGGAATGGATTATAAAAGAACTTATGGACGTTCCAAAAAATCCATACAATAATATCTCTAGTCACCATGGAGATGTTTGAATAAATAGACAATTTACTCACTTTCTTTTAAATTCCTTTTATTTAAGGTTATCCATTAATTATATAGTACCCAGTACATGCGCTATTGACAGTTTTAAAATATTCCTATTCTAATAACATTTTGGATTAAGGTCAGGTACGGTACGAAAATTGATAGCAAATTGATTGTCTATTAAATGGTCCTAAGATATCTGATTGACGTTACATTAGCGTTAATTATTTTTAATCTATGATAGACGAAATGTCAAATGTCAGATCAGTTAAAAGGGTTAATGAGGCAGATAACAAAATAAATTGAACTGTCGCATAATATATTCTCTGTAATGTACAAGTTGTAATAAATATTAGATTCTTAGTTAATTAATATGCTGCTGTTTATCAATAATGTTGACCTGGATCGATTAATTAGTGTTGTTAGTTATACTGATTATTCTAGTCCCTATTCTTTAATTGACCGAAACACAATTTTGTAGTTCGGAAGTTAGTTGCTTGTTAGTCGCCTATGCATTTTACCTTTGTTTTATCCTTTAGCGTGTCCGATGTTCTAGTGTCAAAATAATCATGATTATTAAGATTTTTTTTCTTACTTGATATCGGTATTATTTTCCAAGTATCTAAATACTTTTCAAATAGATAAAAAAGTTTTCGAAAATAAACAGCTTATTATACAAACCTATCGTTTTCTCCGACCAAACAAAATGTAAAATTCCCCCCAAAAAAAAAAACAAATACGCATCGAAAATTGTAATATTTGAGACACAACTTTTTACTTCTTTGTTTTATAAAAAAGGGTCCAAATCGGGTGCCAACGGCCTCTGAGCCAATTACTCTCGCGTGCGAACCGATGACACACCTAGAGAACTATTTCTTTTTTTCCTTTTTTTTTGGTCCTTCGAGGCGAGATTGAAGGCGCCCCGTTCTGTAATTTGTCGCGTCGGCCGCCGGTCAGGTTGGGGACAGTGCTTTTTTTTGTTATGTTACTCATCCTGACAGAAAATTGGTTGTTAAGTTGCACGTTTGGTGTCGCTGTAATTGGAGTTGGGAACTTTTTCGTATTGAACCGGATGCTTGGGTGATTTGCTTTTTTATGCGAATAAACACAGATTGGGATTACGAAAAAGTGTGTCAGGTTTGTCGTTTTTAACCGACTTCAAATAAAGGAGGAGGTTCTCAATTCGGATGTTTATATTTTTTGTTTGCTAGCTTTATGATTAAAAGAGATATCCAGTAAGTACAAGAAGTAACAAAGTAGGTACTCGTATACCTACCTAGGTTTTGCTATGCCGAAATTTTCAATTCCGCCGAAAAATATTTTCATTCCAACTAACTCATTTCATATTTTTATTAACTTGTTTTTTTGCTAGATTGTGGGAAAACTCAACAATCTTCGGTAAAAGCTTAAACCAAGGCTGGAACACAACTTTCACCTCGTCTCGGTCAATTCGCTCAAAACAAATTCACAAAAAACCGATCCACAACCCGACGCGTGCAGGACCCTCGGGTTTTTGCGACCACCGGCAAAGAGGAAGCGGTTACAGGGTTACACTATATAATTGAGACAATAGCTACTCGGAATCCGCAGATCCGTACGTGCATCGGAAATACTTAAGGAGTGAGAAAAAAAAACGAAAAAAAAATCGTCGGCGCCGATGAGTTTTTTTTTTATTACACTATTAAAGTTTTTTATGACTTTTTAAAACACTTTTGTCGTTACACCATTTGAGTATTATAGGATCGTTAAGCGTAGATTAACATAATCTTTGATTAACTGTATAGGTAAATAGTTTGCGGTTAATTAATCAGTTTTGCATTTGAAAATGTCAAGTGGAACGATTTTCTGTCTTGTGTAGCTGTCAAAGAGTTAAATTTACAGTGGGTCAAATTTAGAAAAATGTTAATTAAAACTATAAAAAGCGTTTAGTTTTACGTGTTAAAAGTTTTATTTGTAGTTATAATCTATAAGTTGTTTTTGGAATTATATAAATATTCAGAGGTTAATAAAAGACATACTTACATTAAAAAAACCATGAAAAATAAAACGGACTGTTGTTTTTTTAATCTTTTTTTGCACGATTATGAAGACATACTTCACTTACATACACTACTTACTTATAGTATTTATATAAGTCTCTTTTTAAATGACTTATTATTTTTTTACTCGCAGTTTTAGTCATTCTTGGCAAAAAAAGGAATAAGATAAAATAATACACACACAGGTCAGGTAGGTCACAGGTTGCGCGTCAATGTCAGCACATGATTCTATTCACCCGTAGCGTAGAAACTTTTTGTTGGTTATCAAAAAAAAAACAGCTGTTTCACAGAGAAGTGCGATGCCAACGCGGTATGGGACAGCAATTTTTTTTAAATAATCGACGAAAAATTACAACGCAGGGTCGATGCGCCGACGCGAATGCGTCGAGTATACGAATTAAGCTTTCCAAAACACTTCTACCATCACGCTGGTTTCCTTTCCTTTTAACTTCTTAGACGCACACGTCTTCCTTAAACGTCGCATCATCAATATGTTCACCATAAATACAGTTGTTATAACTATTGGTGTGATTATGACATGGTTATGTGCTCAGTAACGTAGCTGTATAATAGTTGTATAACCGAGCTATTTGAAGCGTGTCGCCTGGAACAGTTTCCGTCGATTTGCGGTTATTGCGCTTTGCTTACCGACGGAGCGCGGGGATTTATGTTACGGAGTATTTTCGTGAGAGTTTTCTGTAGGTATCTTAAAAGTTGTTAGGTAGTTATCAAATGATGGGTATGCCTATTCAATAAATCATTGGTAATGATAAATTATTTTATTTCGTAAGTAGGTTGTACAAACACTTTTACACGTCAATCATATTTTAAAAATACATGAGCTCGGCGTTTCCTATCTGACTAGTCTGAGAAGAAAGTCCGAAACAAACTCCTAGGTCACAGTCTCTTTTAAAGTCCAGACATAATCTTGGTCAGATCCATATGAAGACCAACGATCGATAATAATTACACTCATTAGCTTTCCTATAACATAATTCCCCGATAATTCCCGAGCCCCAAGATACAGACTAACTGTCTAGTTTGGGGCTCACTAGCAAATAATATATTATTATGTAGGTGACCTAGCTGTAGGTAGTATTTTAATTGCTACTCATGTCGCCTTAAGCTGCTGTTAACCTGTGAACCTGCTTACTGTATTACCTGGACGATAAATATTTTCTATTTCTATTTTATAATTTGCCAAGTAATTGGATATTTTTCGCTGCATAAGCATGTGACGTGTTAATCCTATTGTATTCAACTTGGTGGTTTAACCAGCCCTACGTTAGCTAGATATATGCTGATGCTATAAGTCGATTTGTATTTATCAATATCTAGCCGGCAGGTACAGTCAAGTAAATTGAGTGAAGTAAACTTAAATTGTCCATACCTATATTGAAATTACAACTGGCATACTTTGATATTTTATGAATTGATGTAGGGTGTTTTTGCTTCTCTATTAATTTCCCTGACCGTACTTACACCAGATAGGGATTAACACCCAACATCTTCGTCATCACGTCAATGCCGGCTGTTGCTGAAAACCAGCTCGGGCTCTGTATCGTATAGAGTTTTATCATTATACTGAACGATGGCCGTTTTTTTGTGTTTGTGCTCTTTTTATGCGTCATGTTTGCTGAAAATTTCTAATTTTCAGCAAACATGACGACATTTGACATTTTCATTTTTTTTTTTTTCTAATTTTTTTTCTTTCTTTTTTTTATCTTAAAACTCCAGCTTTTTCTAGCAAAATCTTACCAACAACGCTCTCTAACTGCCCAAAAACTGTTGAACAACGGTTATTTAAAGCCATCATTGCACAAAAACAAAAAAAAACGCGTTTCTTTCTGAAGCAACAACCTTAGTTGATTGTCAACCGTTTAGAAAGGCAAGCCAGTTACCTTAACAAAAACGGTGATCGCTTTGCGAAATCAATAGAGAGTGGAATCAGTCTCTCCGCGGTCTTTCTAGTACCTACCTACCTAATGGTGGTTGTCTATTTCCGCTGCAGTTCTCATTATTTTACCGCACAATTTTACCTAATCCACCTTTTTGCATCTATTAGTGAGCATCGAGCTGTTTTATTATAGCTTTTTATGTCTACCAACCGTTTTGCCTGCTCCTTGCAACAGTTTGAGTTTTTTTTTCGTTTTTGGGGTTAGTTGAGGAAACTGTTGGCGCAGGAAATTAAGGCTTGGCAATGTTTTTATTTATTTTATAAATTTAAAGAAAACTTGCACATTGATTATGTTTAAGATGGCCAATAACATTATGTAGAAGATGGCCAATTACAAGTTGTCACAAAAAAAAAAAATGATCAATAGTCTTGAAAATGCTGCAACAATAGGAACTTGCAATGTTTGGTTATAGTGGCCGGGCCATACTGAAAATATTGCTGTATAAGTATTGCAAGGTATATACTGCTGGGTCATACTTAAAATAAGCTGGAAATATAACTATCGCAGCCACAAGTTGCAGTAAAAATATTATACCTAATGCTTATTTCAAAACGGGAGTTTTTCAGTGCCTGAAAAATGCGATGAGGAAATATACTGACAGTTTTTGTCAAAGACAAGGATTTTACAAAAAAAAATGATCATAGCTTTTCAACTACTTCTGTTCGAAATTTCGATCATCGAAGGCTCCAAAGTATTTTATTTAGTCCTACTATAGGAAAAACACAAAAAAATACCATAGAGAGGTTCCAGAATTTCGTGCAGACTTTATTGCACTGCTGATTTCGGACACAATGATTGTTGACTTAATGATTTTAGATTGAATAACCATCCGGTAAAAAACACGGCTCTCAACGAGCACACGTAGAAAATTAATAAAACAGTTAAACATAATCTATACTAGACCAAGTTAATCGTTGATAGAACTGGTTTAACTTATCTTATCATTAAGTAAGATACGGAGGTGAGCATACTCTTAAATATCAATCTACAGATAGTCTGCCTAAGCAGCGTTACTTGTAACTTGGAACATATATACTGAGAAGCTGTGTAACTTGTTGGTTTGGGTTCAAAAGAGCTTATGAAGTTAACTTGTAGGTTGATGTTGACGTGATTAAGATTAAACTAGGGAATATTTCGTTGTCAGCATTTGTTACTTGAGAGCAGTGGTGGCCCAATGGTAACTGCCGTGATTTGCGAGTCGTAGGTTTGAACCCAGACTGGTGCTTTACTTTGTGTAAATTATTTTATCAGCACTGTTCTCAAAACGGTGAAGGAAAACATCGGGAGGAAAACGGCATCTCCTAGAACTAAAAATTTGAAGAATTGTGACATCTACCAACCTGCATTTGGCCCGCCTAGTGGATCACGGCCCACTTCCTCTTATCTAGAGAACGCCTGTGTCCCAGCAGTGGGAATATTAAATGCTGATAATGTATGTTATTTGTTACTTTAGGTATTAAATGCCTAAAACACCATGAGTCCACTAGATATTTAATCGTCAAATGCAAACTAAGAAACTGCAATATTGTCATTTTCAACCTAAGAAAACAGCTTTGATAGGGTTTAGGTAGATATAAAATACTATGCTAAATATTTAATATGTCATTATAATTACGTGGGTCATATAATATTATATAAAAAAATGTAGAGCTGTCTAACCTACTTCCATACGGAAGACATCAACGACCGTTTCCGTTATTTTTTGCTTTAGGCCTACAACGCACACGCACTGTTACTGCACATCGTGCAAAGTAGATGGAAAATCAATCACAAGAATCCACATAATTAAACATTACAGTACAGTCTAAATAAGTCTTGGAATCAATGTTGCGTACATAACACACTTGTAACGGCGATACAGTTTGTGCCGTATGTTTTCAAATCCGTGTTCAACAAGTCAACGCAAAAAAAGCCGTCGATCTGTAACTAATAATTAAAGAGATTGTCATAAAGGCCACAAAGCTTTGTCTAAATACGGGGTGTTTTTGACACCTTATTATCAAATACCGGTGAAAATGACAGATTTTCATGACGGCGGCCGTTATAATATGACGGAACCGCTTACTTAGGAAACCCAAAGTTTTGGAGTTGTCATTACATTCCAATATCTTTCGTCATTCGTGACGCAGGTTTTAAAACCTGTGTTCAAGGTATCAAACGCAAAAAAAGTCGTTGCACTGTCAAAATGAAAGAGATTGTCATTAGAACGGTTCTACGTAATTACGCTGGTGCCCTTGAAAACTACAAAAAACATAGAACCGCGATGATTCAGATACTAGTTTTAAGTTTTTAACCGTTGGACGCTAAACCACAGCCCTTCCAAATGTCTAAAACATTAATTCATAGTAATTTCGCCCAGTTGTTGTGTCGGCACGAATTCGCTTGATTCCATTATTTTGTTTAATGAACGCTGTGCCTTAAATTGGGCCAAGGTACCCAAAGTGATTGCTCAGGCGATGGGATAATGATTCGTCATTATTTTATAAGATTATGTAAGTAGCTAGCCAGCTACTTGAAGCCGTGAGAATGGGATCTTTAAAGGTTTTTTTTTTTTGTTTCAGTAGTTTGTCTAAGATATGAAGACTTTTTGTTATCTATAATAAAAATAATTTAAAAAATTGGATTCAGTAATATATTGTATGTAGAGTAATATACAAATAAATTACAACTAATACCTAATTAATTCATAAAATAACTAAATTATATCCAAACGTAACTACACTAAACACAAACTAAAATATAGCTTGTGCTTGCTTTAATGTATGCAGTATGGAGTAGTGATGGTCCAGTGGTATTGACTCCGACTTACGAGTTGTAGGTCGTGAGTTTGAACCCAGTTAGGCACTTTAATTTGTGTACTTAATTTCATAATCACTGCTCTCAAAACGGTGAAGGAAAACATCGTGTGGAAACCAGCATGTCTTAAAAACAAAAGTTCAAAACAAAAGCATCCACCAACCCGCATTGGGCCCGCGTAGTGGATTACGGCCCACTCTTTCTCACAGAGAGGATGTTTGTGTCTCAGAAGTGGGAACATTATAGGCTGATCCACTTCAGTAAGAAAAGATTTAAAACATCATTTTAATATTTACGGAAATATCCCTGTCCCCGTCGGCAAAAACGGACCAACTTGTCATAATAATTATTTTTATATTTTTATGAAACATTTTAAATATTTATTTTTCTTAAGTAATAATGATTTTGGTCATAATTAATTTACTTGTCGATTTTACATAGGTTCCTACGTATTTTAAAACCTTTTTCTATATTATGTAGATGGCAATCCGTCAATCGCGCGAACGCCATGTAGGTACATTTTCTCTATGAAATTGTTTATGATTTACTGATGGGTAATCTATTTATATCCTACTTCAAGCCACATTTAATATCAGAAGGCCAATTCTCAAGTAATTTAAAACGTTCAAAATCTAGTCGCAATCTCATCTCGGCGACAAACAAATGTCAAAAACTTGTCAAAAATGCAGGGAAATAAGAGGTATTTTTGACAGATTGAGACTGAGATCGCTGAAAGAATGGCCCCTCAGTAGTCCGTTTAGCACCTTTTCCACAATTTTCAAGAGAAAATGAATAGATAACGACATTTTAAACACATTTTAATCCGGATATCAAAGAAGTAAAGATAAGTCAGTACGTATCGAACGTAAAAAAACGATATAACTTCAGATAAGTGGTTGTTTGGAATGTTTGTCAATGTTTTTAGTTTTATAGCTGTGTTTATTACTTAATTTTAATTGAGAATTAGGTAATATGTTAACAGTTTATTCATAGGAAAACTTGTGAGGTTCTAGTTTATTTTATGTGGGATTGTACTTTGAATTTCAAATCATAAATAAGCGGATATGGGTACTTTTAATATTTGCCAGCTGAAATGTTTGTTGCCGTAAGTAGGTAGATAAGTATCTACATTATCATATAAAAGTGTGCAGCTGTTTCTTTTTTATTTCTAACTGAAGGCTTAAAGATAATATAACTGTAGGCAAAACGGAGGTAGTAGGTACCTAAGTAAAAACCTAATTTAAATTAGATACGTTTTTTTATGGATTTACTTAATTTACTTATCAAATGCTTCTACATATTGAGCGATAACTTATGTTATAAGCTAAAATTCAGTTAAATACTGACATAAAGAAAAAACATTCACAGCTGCACTTACAATTTACCAAAAGCATAACATTTGACGACACGTCACCACAATTTTATTTCGTCGTCACTCCACCCGAACTTTATCGCACCATTCTTACCTTTCAAACGTGCCACAAAATCATCGATACACTAATACACATGTCTAATATCCCCCAACCTCCCCTCGAAAGCCTCTTCGCCCGCATTTCCCGCGGGGAGACGCGGGATCGTTGGCGTTATGAAAATTTGACGTGAACCAATATGCGATGATACGTTCAGGGGTTATGTTTCGTATATTATTTTACATGTGTGAAATTGCCCGACCTCCCCTCGTTGGTGAGATGGGGTTTTCTTAATCGGTTGGCTTTAGTTCAGTAATTGTTTATGGTGCGTTGAAATTATTGCGGTCGGTAAGGATATCTTGACGCTTTGCATATTAATTTGGGCTTAACTGTCGTAATACCCGTAATGAATAAACTATAGTGGGTAATAAACTAAAACATAACATCACGCCTTTAATCCCCAAAGGGTTGGGCAGAGGAGTACCTACAGTACACTCACATTTCACCAGTTATGTTTAAGTCCCATGTACAGACGCCAGCAGGTAAAGCTACCCGAAACTGTCATATTTTCCCATTCAACCTTGAACCTTAATGCTTTAGCAATAAAGTTGAATATCTATCAAAGAAATTTGACAGATTGTAGTAGCTTGATGTGCTGGCGTCTGTACTAAGGGAAATAAATTACTACATCAGAAGAAATTAAAATTGCAAAATAGTTATTATCGAATAAGCTTAAGCATTATCTGAAGAAGAAAAAAAAAACGTACATAGGAGCGTATAAAATTCAACGGCGTTCCAGCAGATCATATAATTCATATGTAAGTCTTCCCAACTAAATTCAACCAAGAAATAATAATCATTTCATACTTAATATATTTGTTTGCTTGCTTTCCCCAATTAGGTGGCAGGGTTTACAAAGACTTGCTCATTGTGCGAGATATTTCTCTCCTACTTCGCTGTGCTGTGTGTAAAAATTAAAGCGCTTTTTTGAGAGCTTTAATTTTTGCCGATCAACACAAGACATTTCTATTACCATTGTAAAACGCCAAAAAAAAGCCTCCTCATAACCTTAAGTATAAGTAAAGTAAGCCTCAAGTTGATATGTTTTATCGCCAATCCATAACGCGCGATGCCATAAACCCGGCCATATTTCAAATGTGTAAATATATGTGAGCGAACTCCCCCGCCTCCCCCCGAGACGTGGACCCGAGTACATAAAATATTATATGGCCATTTATATTTTTCGCTTCAGAAAGATTAGAAGAATCCCCGTTTATGTTAAGTGGTATTGCATGTATGTTTATGTGCTTCTGCATAGACGTGTTTTTGTGTTAGTTTCATCAATCATCGTCATGACGAAACAGTTTGAAATGACTTTTATCTAGATTACAGAACAATAGGCTAAGTACATTATAGGCACTAGGACTTAATCTGCATCTGTTAGTATTGTTCTGAGGGGCAGTTCTCGTAATTTTGAGGACGGTCACGGTCTGATCTCAGTCTTAATAATATGTCAACAATAACTCTAATTTCCCTACATTTTTGACATAGATTGTCGCTGAGATGAGATTGCGACTAGATTTTGAACGTTTTTAATTACGGGAATTTATTCGTCTCCTGATTTCTACTCTTGGCTGTCTGTGCGCATGTTTCTCCGCTTGTAGGCGCGTGATCCGAATGAACGTGGGTGGATGCATTTTCTGTGTGTTACTTTACTTACAAGCAACGTAAAAACACGCATTCACGCGCTACGCTGCGTGGTGCGTGGCAGTGTGTTAATCGCCTAAGTGGCACTACAAATTGGGATCCACAGGTACGTTTTCGGATCCATTTGTTTACATTATCATCAGAAACTTTTTGAATAGACTATAATCAATTTTATTGATGACCGAAAACGAATGTGCATATGCAAATGAATGTGTTGGACACGATTTATCGTGACTGAAAAAGAGAGAGAGAAAGACCCAAATATGCAATTTAATATGACGTGTAGGTTGATTTATGTAGCAATAGAATCTATAGAAACATAAATCACCTTTATAGATAAAACGAGATACCTACTACTTGATAACTGATTGCTGAATAGGTGTTGTAGCAAAAGCTTAATTAAGTTTTTGGGTGAGCAGCTGTGGTCCAGTGGTAACAGCTGCGACTTACGAGTTATAAGTCGTAGGTTCGAACCCAGACAGGCGCTTTACTTTGTGTAAATTATTTCATCACCACTGCTCTCTAAACGGTGAAGGAAAACATCGTGAGGAAACCGGCATGCCCTAGAACCAAAAATTCAAAGACATGTGACGTCTACCAACCCGCACTGGGCTCGCGTGGTGGATTACGACCAACTCCCTCTCAATCAGGGCAGCGGGATCGTCCGAAAGGGTTACCGCTGCCCTGGAACAGAAAGGGCTAAGGAAGGAACACGGGTGGGTTTTAGTCAGTAAGAGTCTGACACTCCCTTCCGCTCCACCCAGAGCGGGAGGGGTCATTTGATGATTTCCCATCTTCAAAAAAAAAAAAAACTCTCTCTCAATCATAGGCGTGTGTCCCAGCAATGGGAAAATTATATTTTATATTATACAACTCGTACGTCGGAGCCGTACCACTGGGTTTTTGCTAGATCGACAACTTACTAATCTAATAAGTAACCACTCGTGCGGCTTATTTTAATGCACATATAATCATTTAAGTACTTGTCTTTTGTCAAGCTCTGCCGAACAAACAATGTCTTTCTTAACGTAAACTGTAGTTAAAGGTACTGTTAACCACATGCAATTAACCTACGAAATGATTTCTTCAACAGCCTAGAAAATGAGGTCGAGCAAACGTTCACAAGCTTTTAAAGCGTTTACAGCCCGAATCACAAATTGCTTTATACATAGTTTACCAGAAAACAGTGCTTTGTTATCTAAACTAATACTTTAAAAAGAAAAGATTTGATTTTTTATATGTTTGTACTAGCAGCGCCCCGCGGTTTCACCCGCATAAGTGTTGATCCCGTGGGAATATCGGGAAAAAAGTATCCTATTCTGATATCAAAATCCGTTTTGTAGTTTTTGCGTGAAAGATTAACAAACATCCATTCATCCTCACAAACTTTCGCGATTATAATATTAGTAGGATGTTAGTCTGTTACGATTTCACGCTAAAACGGCTGAACGGATTTGGATGAAACACATGAGTAGAATATGACCGGGATTAAGATATTTTAAACCGATATTTCCATGTGGTCGAGACTTATGCGGGTAAAACCGGTGGCTGCAGCTAGTTTATCAGAACAGATTTGGCTTCCATATCTTTCAGTCATCTTACTTTTCGCTGCTACTAACCAGAATTTCCACGTTGTTTACTATACTATCCAGAATTTTCGTGTTTTCTTTGTCTTCCTCATTTCCAACTCAATCCATTCGCAAAACTCATATCCGTAGTAACATTCAGATTTCAACTGCGTGCAATACTTTCATTAATTCCCTTTTGCGGTTTAGCAATACCGTATTACCTAATGATATCAAAAATCCTATTTCGACCACCATCACGACCTTTAAGCATTAATTTGATCGTACCATATTTCCTCTCAAAAGATTCAAGTCTAAAATTCCCATACACGACCAACGGATGCTAGATTATCCGCAATTAGGCTGTGACACGTAACCCCAGTGGTCCAACCGACGACAGTGGAGACAAAATTTTAATGAGCACAAAATGAGCGAGCGTGCGGGTAATCACACAGTGGGCTATGTGACTGTCCCACGAACGTGGGAGCATTTGTCGAGGTATTTCCCTGTGTTACAAATCATAGTGATGTCGTGGAAGAAATAAGGCCGCTATGAAAATGTTGTGACGTGCTTTTGTTTTTTGTAAGTAGGTACGTAAGAGATGAGATAACACTAGGTATCAGTGAAGAGCAGGTTTTCTTTTTTCTTTGTTGAAAACGTAGTTTCCTCTTGGTGTTGAGTGTTGTATGTGGTTGTGTGCTGTAACTTGTTCGTGGACGAATGGAAGACGATCATGTCAGTATGTCTGGAGTTCTGTGAGATGGGTGTATGATTTTTTTCTATTTTTTTTAAGTAATTGGCGGATAGCCGTTTAATGTTAAAGTGTAATTTATTGGGCGGCATAATACGGGACGAGCTGGATACGTTCCGTCAAATCTGGAAGGAGGACGCGTGGGCTTGCGAAAGATGGTAGAAGTGGAGGGAGGCCGTTGCCCAGGATTGACACATGAACATAGATACTGCAAAATATATTTTTTTCTAGGCTTCGCTGTCCAAAAAAATATTTTGGAGTGTCTACATGTATTTGAAATAACGATCTTCTGAGTGATGAAATGTCAACTTTATTTTGAAAGATTTACTACAGATTCCCAAACTGGCAAGCCTACCATAGAGGCTGTTGCTAGGGGGGACTCCCTCTAGCAACAACCTAAAAAAAAACAGTGATAAAATTGTAAAATACCTTCTTAAAAAAAAAGTATCAATTCAATCAGTCAAATTTTTAGCAATAGATACTTGCTTGGCTTTGGTTAGTTTTATCAAACGAACATTAGGACAACAATTTATAGATCCTACAAAACTCAAATACCATAAACTAACCAACTAGCGGGGTAATTGCGCAACACACTATTAGTAGCAATGACTTACATTTTGACAGTTCAACAACATTCATTGCGTTGTTGAGCAGACAAATTTTTCGAACATATGAAGCAATGGATAAGCAATATGCTTCAAAATGATTCAGATTGAGATCGATAGTGTGTTGTGCAATTAAAGTGTTGTATACCAACTAATTCATCAGATTAAAGCCCTCTTCCTCTCTTCTACTTTGCCGTGCCCGAGACGATCCGCAATGATCGTGTCTTTTTAAAAACGTACCACCTAAGTTCACGTTGTGGAATATAAAATATAAATATTGAGTATTGCATTATATCATGCAATTTATAATATCGCCAATACCCAGCCAACGAAAGATAGTGTGAAGTTAACTTTGCATATCTTATTGCGTGTAAGATGATAATATTATGATTAAATAAGGTAGGATTTGCATTGAAATCGTAATGCACTTTGAGCAATAATATAATATAACCATAGAACCAATTTACGCTAATAACATAGAGGGATTTTCCGCAAATTCATATATTGTATATAAAATTAGTTGAATTATACCTATCATTGTTGTTATATTACGATAATGCAAATTACATACAATATGTTCAATGATTTTATCTATGTAACATTTCTTACCAAATTAGAAATTACTTATTATATTATTATTTACTCATTTACTTCACAATTGAATGTTTTAAAATAATTATTTTATTTTATTGATTTTGGTCAATTTAAAAATGCAGGTGAGTTTTTCGTTGCCATGTTTTAGTTCTTGAATAGTTTTAGTTGTTAAATATTATTTTTTTAATATTATTTGGATAGTTTGTTAGTTAATTTAGTATAAAACATAGGTATGAGAACGATTAAAAAAAAATGTTTTATAGATAACTTACTAACTTGATAAAAAGTTGGTATGACCCTTTGGTTATCCTTTATATTATTAATCTTAAGTTTAAGAAGTTTATCACCTATTTCTGAGATTGCTGGTTAACCTGTAATTTGTGACTGTGTAAGTCCGAGGCTATTGTTACCTATATTAATTAAGATATACATAATATACACAGAAGCTGTTGGTGTGACTATAAAAATAAATAAATAAACATAAAATGGCCAACCATTCAACACTACATAACAAAATAAACAAAACCTGTACAAAAACAATGTTCCAAACACATCGAACACGTATCGTACACGGTGCACGCCACACCAACAAAGGCACTAAAAGCACAACGTCATAAAGCCTGCCTTTTGTTCCGGGGAACGAGTGCAACGTTTGAAAATGCAACCTAAACCTGCTTTCCCGTTTCCCGATTGCATTTCAACCCATGAATTTTCCATGAGGTCGTACCTCCCCGATTCCCGTTCGTTTGGCAACGTAACTAGTGGGAATTGGTATACGCTTGTTGCGTACAATATATATGAGATTTTGTCCACCATTTTTTTCGCTCCGCACCACTGTCCGGTGTAATTGAGAAATGTTTGCTCTCGGTGCACATTGTCGGTACTGCAGTGGACCAGGTAATTGTATATTTATGATCGCAGCGCAAATTGATTTGCAAAAAATTGCCGAAAATTTTAAGCTTTTTTTGTATTATTTTGTATGCAGATGGCGGGAACATTTCAATCAGTAAATAATGGATGCTGTTAAATTTTTTCGTTGTCTACTCGAATTTTTGGTGTGTTAAAATGGTGGAGGCGCGGACAAATGCGAGTGTAGGAGTGATGGAGCGACTCCATGTAATCCCTCGTGACGGCTGCGTCCAATTAGGCGTCAGGCATTCGTCTTCCCGTCCTTACTTTTTCACTTCCCTCACTTGGGGGCGGATTTGTAGGAAAATATGAGCGAGAATTTGTCTCACTTTAGTGAAAGCAGCGCTCTTAGGTGTTCTGTATGGCAGTAGGTATGTATTTACATACATCTTGAAAGTACTTTTTGCTCTCAGAATATGGATGAAAACACACTAGGTAAATTGTATACTAATCGTAGGCACTAAGGTAGACCCAGCTAAACTAGACAATGTAAACCAAGAGGTCACAACAATTAAAGGCTCCCGCAGACAGGCGCAACGCGACAATTTCTATGAATACTTCATAGAAATTGTTCTACCAGAATCGCGTCGCACCTGTCTCAGAGAGCCTTAAACTAATGCGTTTGACCTTTTCAACCCAACTGATTGTATATACCCATTTTACCCAAGTATTCTATTAGCCAGGCTTAAATATTCAAATATTATTAAACCTTTGAAATACCTTTTCACTTAACATCTGTAACAAAACTGTAGGTTTCAATAAAACCAGCATAAATAAATGTGATTCACGGTGAGTGCTGGCCGGGCGCGCAGGGTTGGGTTACACGGTAATATCATAAAGGGTTCGCCCCAGACGGTTAAACCCTTCAATGTTAATTTGTTTGTTAATTTTTCTCTGCCTTTATAACTGACGTAATAAGGGTTTTCGTTTTAAAATTAAGGGTTATGATTTTTAATTGTTTTGTCTTGATGAGGAAAATTATCATGGGAATCTTTGTGGTTGTGTAAAAATATTTTTACTCTCCTTTAAATATTTATTTGTTTAGAAATAGAAGGAAAGCTTGCTTGAGGTTATTGAAAATTCAAATAAGACACATATACTTCGTTTATATTTCTCTCTCTGTAAAATGAAACTGTTTCCTTGACTACTGCAGCTGTTCTTACAGCGTAACAGCGTGTTTATTTATTCATTTATTTCAGGCATCAAGGCCCATATAAAACACATACAATACAATGTTAATATAACTTAAAAATACTATAAATACATACAACATTATAATTACACTAAATACTAACTAACGCACACGAAGTGTCTGCGTCGTGTTTCGCTGACTGGTGTCATGTAGCCGGCCACGAAACCGGCGGTACACAACACTTTTCGGCCAGAACTCTTCCTTGAGGAACTTCTCGAGATGGTGTGTCGGAACGCACCACGAAGGACTTGAAGTTCGTGTTGTGACGCGACTCCTACTTCTCGACCCTCAAAGTCCAGTTGGTCTTCACACGCATGTACTCCACGATCTCCTCAACCTTCGTGGAGTGGTGCAGTCTGGACACGTACAGCTGCGTCGTCGGGATTGCTTAGGTAGTACCTATATAACACTGTATGTAGATATGCATATGTTTGTAATGCGGGTATCTGGTAAAAGATTAAAGGAGCCATCTGTGGACAGGCACTTGAAACAACAACAAGAAGCAAGATTATTTTCGAGTAAAAAAACAGACCGTCTAGTAATTCAGTTAGCTTGTATCACACTGAATTTGCCATCACACAGTGAATGGAGCTGGTGATCCATCTCTGTATATAAAGACGAATTAATTTCAAAAGACCCTAACACAAACTATCTAACTATCTAATTAAAACAGTAGTAGGTGCTTATTAGTAATTTGGAAAAAGGTTGGACATCAAGCTCGAAAATAGCATGAATAGCTTCACCCCTAGAAAGGTAGCTATCAAAATCCTTACTAATATTATAAATACGAATGTGAGTTTGTTGGTTACGGTATCACGCTAAAACGGCTGAATGGATTTGGATGAAATTTGGCACACATATAGATCATGACCTGGTAAGGAGCTGCGGTGTTACGTAACACACTAACAGTAGTAATGAATTTCATTTTGACAGTTCAACAACA
The DNA here is from genome assembly GCA_949629185.1 of Apamea crenata. NCBI lineage: Eukaryota > Metazoa > Arthropoda > Insecta > Lepidoptera > Noctuidae > Apamea > Apamea crenata. The sequence continues at coordinate 7,736,022 of OX451375.1, forward strand.
TTCATTGCGTTATTTACATTTGCGAGCTGACATTTTTTTCGAATATAGGTATGAAGCAATGAATTAGCAATATACTTCAAAATGATTCGGATTTTGATTGATAGTAATACGCAATTAAAGGTGCTGGGTAAAGTTTATTAATTACGTAGATCAATGAAACTGCAGTAAAATCGACACAGACTGATATCATTCACACAAATATCGCGGTATCGTTTAAGTCATGCATTACATTATTGATTAAACTGACAGTTGACACACCAATGCATTAGCAATTTGTACTGCGTAGGAGTTGAAAGCTTTAATAACTGAAGTTTATTGAAATAAGTTGTCATAACGACAATAATGACAGTTAAAACGTGATGAAATTATACTAATACCTAGATTTTATTTCAATGCTTAATGTAATGTCGCTTAGGGTGCAATAAAATTGGTTATGAGTCAACCATAAATAAACTCTATTTATCTGTAGTTGCTAATAGTATAATTAAAAGCTTTATTCCTTTATGCAGGTAATGAATTATCATTACCTGCATAAAGGAATAAAGCTTTTCAACTTTACTTTTTTTTTAGTTTGTTTTTGTAACTGACTTTACATTAGTAAAGTCAGTTACAAAAACAAATCCTTATTCTGTAAAGGTTAGAGAAATTATATTATTATATATATATAATTAGCTATGTAAAACCTCTACAAGTGAACGATGTATCTAATATTCTTTGAGACAATTACAAAACAACATCACGCCTGTATTTCTCGCATTTTGAATAAATTTTTATCTTAAATCCAAATTGAAGTGTTATCATCAGATACATTAATAATATACAGGATGGCAGGGACATCGACGCGCAAACTGTTACCATGGATTCAGCACATGAGTTTAGAACCCATAGCGTCGAAATTTTTCGTCGGTTATTTAAAAAATAAAATTGCTGTTCCATACATTTTGACCGCGTAGGTATTGCACTTTTCTATGAAACAGAAGATTTTTTTTTTGATAACCGACGAAAACTTTCTACGCTATGGGTTCTGAACTCATGTGCTGAATCCATGGTTACAGTTTGCGCGTCGATGTTCCTGCCACCTTGTATATAATAATACTAGCTTCTGCCCGCGGCTTCGCCCGCGTGGATGTCGTAAGTTATCCCACGGGAACGTGCTACCAGGATAAAAAGTATGTGCTTCCCCAGGATGCCATCTATCTCTTTGCCAAATCAGAAGTTCGGTGGTTTAGGCGTGAAAATGTAACATACAGTTTCAAGTTCAAATCCTCCCCTAAAAACCGAATTACCCCTTTTTGCCCCGTCAGGGGTTTATTTACGACAACATTACATACTTATTATTAATTATTTTCTGTCAAAAGTATCAATACTGAGTTTCGAGTTAATCGGACCGCGCATTCAATTTCATCCACGCAAACTTCAACACCCCTATATCCCTCTTTGAGGGGTAGTTTTAAAAAACTTATAATGATTAACTTTATTACTTACTTAGGCAAGTATTGTTGCCAAGTTTCAAGTTTATTAACTAAATTAATAAGATGTTTCATATAAACTGTATCCCCGCTTTTCACCCCCAAAAGGGTGAAATTTAAAGAAATCGTTTGGAATATATTCCTAACTTGACTCAAAGATTATTTATACCAATTTTCTAATTAATCAAGCCACTTATTATGATCCTCCCCTGTAAAATTAACTACCCCTTTTCAACCCGTTAGGGCTAGATTTTCGAAAAATCCTGATCATGTTATTCTTTATTTTTGGTCTTAAGTATAAACACTGAGTTTCGTTAGTCGGACCGCGCATTCAAATTCTTCCACACAAACTTCAACGCCCCTATATCCCCTTTGAGGGATAGTTTTGAAAAACTAATAATGATAAACTTTATTGCTTACTTAGGCGAGTATTCATGCCAATTTTCAAGATAATTAACCTAACGAATAAGATTTTTCATATAAACTGTATCCCCGCTTTTCACCCTCACAGGGGTGGAATTTTGAAAAATCATTTGGGATGTGTTCATAACTTGACTCAAAGATTATTTATACCAATTTTCGAGTTAATCAAGCCACGCTGTAAAATTCTCTCCTGTAAAATTGACTACCCCTTTTCAGGCCGTCAAGGGTAGATTTTCGAAAAACCCTGATGCACATTATTCTTTTCTTTCAATTTTAGGTATAAATACTGAGTTTCAAGTACACCGGACCGCGCGCTAAAATTCTTCCATACAAACTTTGAAACCACCCAATCCCTTTTTAGGGGGTAGTTTATAAAAACAAAAAATGCCCAACTTCATAATTTACTTATATAAAGTATTCGTGCCAAGTTTCAAGTTTATTAACTCAAGGAATAAGATTTTTCATACAAACAAAATCCCCCCATTTCACCCTCTTAGGGGTGGAATTTCGATAAACCCTTTCTTAGTGGATACCTACTCTTCACGAAGAATACACCCTCCAAATTTCATGTCTCTAGGACCAGCGGTTTAGGCTGTGCGTTGATGTCTCAGTCAGTCAGTCAGTCAGTCAGTCAGGACTTTGAATTTTATATATATAGATATATAGGTAAGGAGTACAGAAAGTAGGAAAATGAAAAAAACAGACAGCAAAATAAAAACAAACAAGCGAAACTAGAAAATCGCAATCCAAATAATAGGTGAACATTATGACGCGAGCATCGATTAAAAATAAAATAAAGCTAGGTGCACATTTTTACCCAAACGCTACAAATGTACACCCACCTCAAAACGTCCTTATTCTGCAACTCTCACGTAACACAAACCACGCCATTTCGGGCGCACGCATGAATCATACCACCCTTAACCGGATTACGACCCGCGGAATCTTGTTACCGCACCCTTTTCCAACCTGATACCAACGGACGGGAAATTCGTTTTACTATGTAGCTAATCGTTTTTATATAGTTCTGTGGCGGCTTTGGGTCATGTTGTTAGGTTGTGCTGAATATTGAAGGCGGTTTTAAGATGGATGGGTTGTTTTAGTGGTATTGGCAGTGTTAAGATATTTGTATAGTAACTAGCTTACTTAAAAAAATCTGCAATAAATTAGTATTATTAGTAAAAAAACTAATATTATAAAACCCTTTAAAGAGTATTGAATTTTTTTATATGCAGCCTGGCATACCTACTTGTCCGCCATTTTGTTTTTTTTTTTCAAAATGGCGGCCACGCATGATTCTTTTATAAACCGATACTTGACATCAATGCAAACAGGTGTGCCTGGCATACCGTATGCCAGGCTCCATATAAAGTCTTCAATCCCCTTTTCGTAGCAAAGTGCTACGAGATTCCTGCTACGTGTTTTAAAAATCTTTACACCCCCAAAAGTTTTCGAGTATTTTTGTTATTTACCACACAACGTTAATACGGTTAACCCTATTCCTTTGGTAATAAGTTATCATGTCTCATGTTTCAGAAATGATAACTTATTACCAAACAAATCAATATACTACTTATATCTATATTTACTATCCCTATGGTCTGTATCAACAAAGAAAAAAAACCTACAAAAATGCGTTCTAAAAGTCAAAACGTAAGCACAAGTACTTCGTGCACTGGGAAATGAATAAACCGAAAGCCTTACCTTTAAACTTAAATTGCAGGGGGAACAAAAGTCACTAACAATCTTAAACTACGACCAAAGTTACTCCCTAGCAATTGCTACATAATTTGCGGTCACGTGAGGCGGCCATTACGCTGTCGACCGACCAATGAGAGCGAGCTGTTTAATACGTTTCCATATTTGAAAATAATTTATGAATGTATTTTTAATTCAGAATAGGGCGTAGTGATATATTCCTTAGTGCAATGAATTTATTGCGATGTGAATACAATGTATGTCGCGAGGTGTTTAAATGCCACAAAAAAGTGTTAAAGCCATGACAGGCCTGAATTTAATGGCCAATTAATTAAAGGTCAGTAAAAGGTATATAATTGTAGAAAAGAAAGCGCTGATAAACTGAAATAAATGTCTACTAATGCGCTATTTGATGTCCCAATACTTTATTACTCGCACTCAAGCCTGTATTTTTTTGTACGAATAATTTAACAGCAACCAATTTCAACTAATGCTCGGAATTAAACTTGTTTTTTTTAATCATAAATGCCCAGCTTATTTACGGTCTAGTAAATAGACGGACAGATAGATTGCTACGAAATTATAGAAGTAAATGGACGTAAATACGCTATTACGTTGATTGTACTATAATATGGATATGACATTGAAAACAATATAGTTATAAACAACATGATCTCATCTCACGGATCATTTAATGCAAATCGATCTATTACGGAAAACACCGGCTATTACCGACCGCCCGACCAATAGCAACGCGCCATTTAAATAGTAATTTATTGAGTTTCGAATTTTTAAAACGTGATTACGCCCGCCATCTTGGATGTAATTTTGAAAAGAGAACGTGCAACAGCTACTTTGAAACGATTTGTAACGATTACCGCTTCCTTTTTTAAAAGTAATATAGCTTGCGGTTTGTGTATGGCCAATCTGTAAAGGTGTGTCTTCCATGAATGATTATGTACATGTAATTTTCCTTGATTATCCGATGTAATCAAAACTTCATAGACCTATGAACGCGTATTTTAATGAGATTATTATTTATTCATAACATTTTTTTTTCATAATTCTCGATCTGTATTGTTCATAAGGATTAAATCGTGATTTCAATTACTAAGATAAGATGTAAATGTACGTTAAGAGTCGTAATCGTTGTAATTGCTTGATGGCTTCAGTCTGATATAAACGTTACGTAGCAGAATTTGAATAGAACCTATTACGGAGGCAGTTTAACCTAGTTCTTGAGGTTTGGTTTTTAATAAACATTGAGTCATAAAAGGAACAATGAATGGAAGTAATAATACGCTTCTTAAATTACTTTTCATTCATTTGATTTTTATTGTTTCATTATAAATATGATTCATGGCTTCGTATCTTCATTGTTTTGATTGCTTGTTTCTTGATATAATCCTCTGCAATTTTCAGGTGTATGGTCCCGGATAGGTATTAACAATAATCTAATATAGGTAGTTTTAGTAAAAAAATAAATTCATTGTGATTCATTGTTATATATGCAAGGCATTTTTCAGGGGGTTTCATACTTATATATAGTTTACTTATAGTAAAAAGGCCTTGCTTAAATATAATGTGAATATGTGTTATAACACTTATAACACATATTCACATTATATTTAGACACTGTCATCCCAATTCATTTGGCGAAAATAACAAGTTTTTCTATACTTAATACCTGACCAATCCATCAAGTTTATAGAGAAACATTGAAAATTAATTTATAGTCCTCAAAAGTTTTTCTCACAGCAACTCGACCAAACCTTGAAAACTCCAACCGTCTTTTGCAATTTGTTTTTTTAGCAAATACTGCCACCTCCTTTTGCTAAACAGCTAACAATTTTCAAAACTCTCTTTCCAGCATCATTCCCAATCACGAGGCGGATTGGTCACCCGTACCAAAACCGAACACCCCCGAAGCGAAAGAAGCCCCGAACATCCTTCACTCGGTTGCAAATCGCCGAGCTGGAGAAACGGTTCCACAAGCAGAAGTACCTGGCGTCTGCTGAGAGAGCGTCACTGGCGAAGACTTTGAAGATGACTGACGCGCAGGTCAAGACGTGGTTCCAGAATAGACGGACGAAGTGGAGGTGAGTTAGATGATGCTCTTTTGTTTACTCATGATCTTCAAAAAGTGAGTGCTGTGATGCTCTCTTGTTTGAAGAGAAAACAGTTGATAATCAGCTTATATGTTCCCTCCATTATATGTTGCCTCCTCTCGGTGAGAGTGCACCGTAATCCACCTCGCGGGCCCAGCACGGGTTGGTGGTCACATCTCTTTGAATTTTTGGTTCTAGGACATCGTTTCCTCACGATGTTTTCCTTCACCGTTTTGAGAGCAGTGGTAATGAATTTACACAAATTAAAGAACCTGTCATGGTTCGAACTTTTCGACCTACAACACGTAAGTCGCGGCCTTTGGCGATCACTACTGCTCTTAAAATAGAGCTGAGAGCAATCATAACTGTGTCAGGCTCAACTTTTTCTTTTCTTTTTTATAAAAACGTTGCCCCACACTAGGAATTTCTCCTGTGTCGTGGGTGCGTTTACAGACATATAAACTCACATACACAAACAGCCAGACCCGGAACAACTAATTGTAACTAATCTAGGAATATAGAAATTTTATCCAGATGACCCTTAAAATAAGGGTATGGTTAAAACCATTTTAAGACGATAGTCTTAAAATGGTTTTATCCTGCCTTGCAATATCAAGGTGTTTCTATTCGTCTTTTACCAGTCAGCCATTCTTGTCTCGGTCTGCCATACATACGTACCTAATTTCAACTGATTTCCTAGACTAACATTGTGGTAGTTTTAGACTTGCTACAAATAACAACCGTCGTGTCACGATGCGGTGAATCTGTCCAGCCTAGTCCTAATTAAACTTGGAGAATTAAACTTCTCCAAGTTTCGTACAGATTCACTGAATATACCGCTGAATATACACCACTTTAGAAGAAAACAATGGAAGAATGTAAAAGCTATTTTTAAATAGCTTTTACGTTCTTCCATTGTTTTTTTCTAAAGTGGTATATTCAAGTTTGATACTTCATTGAAGTGCTATGCTACTTCAGGCTGAAAAAGACAGTTAAAATGATAGATCTGAATTATAAATTTAATTTAATTGAAACAAATCTATTTAAAATAAATATACCTAACACCTACTAGTGTTATCTTTGTTATCAAAATAGGTTATAGTTACATAAGTTTCATTCCATTTATCGATACACCCAATACATTACAATTAATTCTAGACATTTACATGAAAATAGCTTCATTTTCCCCAAAGTGCATGTTCTCAACATTTATCCAAACGATTTTGTTGATAACAAAATACATATACACTCGATAACAATATTCATCTACACTTAAAATACTTGTAATTATTTTAGTGGAGGCGTCAACATTCTTAGCTTGCTTGTCCTCTCTTAAGATAACCAGAGACAAGTTTCTAAAGTCCAAATAACTTGACCCCTGGTTTCCTACATGCCTTTAACAGTTGAGGGTCTTCAAAAATTGGTGGTTTCTCGTACCCTAATAGTGTTGGGTAGTAAAATGTTAAGTAGAATAGTATGATACGATCATTTGAGTATTTGTTTTAATTACAAATCGTAAAACTGAATGGCATGTTTTACGTGAAATGTTACTTTATAATAACGTGTTGGACACATAAAAGGAAGTGTTTCATGAAGGCAAATTGGCATGTAGTAAAATTTTACTAACTTAGCGTTATTTATTTTTAATTACTTAATTTTGCGACTAAAGAAGATATACAGTTGTTAAAGCACGTCGACAAATAGGTACTGTAAATTAAATAATTAGGTACAGTCAGCAAAAGAGATAAGTAACCAGGGTCGTCGTATATAGTTGAAGTTTAATAGGAAACCGATGGATGTTTTCGAATGAAATTTAATTTGATAAGCGAACTGTTTGTTTTCTATTAATTAAATTCAATTTTATTAGAAAGAAAATTTGCTGTTCCATACATTTTGACCGCGTAGGTACTGCAATTTTCTATGAAACAGCAGCTTTTTTTTTGCGCGCTGGGGGCCTAGAATCGTGTTCTGAATTCATGGTTTCAGTTTGAGCGTCGATGTCCCTACCACCTTGTATGTATAGCATGCAGTCAATAATAAGTAAAACAGTTCAACATAATTTTGTATAGAAAATACATTTAAACCGGTTTACGGACTAAGGTTTGGACAGAATACAAAGTGTACCACTTTATATCTCCAATAACCTATAACATATAACCTTCATTTAATACAGTCTATCTGGCGACAAGTAGGAAACAAGTCTCTTACGATAATTTAAATCAATTCCCATGTCATCTTATATTGAAATCGACGATAAACATAAATTAACTAAAACCATTGAATCAATAGAACTACACGTGTTTTGTAAGTGCTTTTAGCTGGCGACACTGTCATTTTATTTATGGCAACATTAGCTTGACCATAAATTTTGAAATCATCTTTTACCATAGACAATGTTTTTTCGACCGATTGAAGCTCGCTTTTAATAAAGAATTGTATTAGGTATAGTCTGTTCCAAAAGTATCTGATGAAAGTGTAAACAAACCATGTTCAGGTTAAATTCTGAAGCAATCACTCACTAAAGGAAATTAGTAACACATTCATCTTTATTTAGAAGGTTTCAACTTTATATCCCGCTATATTTTCCAACAATTATTGTTTGAATAAAATTATTCAATTGTTCATTTTAATCAGATACTTTTGGACGTTTGTTACTTACCTAATGAACGTTGGTCCAGGTTTCGGTTAAAATTAATGTATTTTATACATAACCTCACGGTATACTACACCCACATTTGCTCAGTCCGACCTACTACGTGAGATTCCTAATGGAAGGCCGAGTAACAATTTGCTTGACTTCTGGATCCATTCAGTACCTTACAGCAGTAGCAGTAAGTAGCGACTACCATATAGTGGCGTGCATTGTATAAAGGCATATAAGCAGTGCCTACCTCGATAAGTCACGATAAGCCTGTCAATTACATTTTAGTGTGTGCCCCACAATTAAGAAACTCACTAAATTATCATACCTAACAAAAAACAAAATCTTCATACAAACTCGCGCGGCAGTAGGCAGTCGCCAGACGGCCTACTCGGCTGCCGTACTATTCGCACATTGTCATTGGTCTTTACTTGTTCAAGTTAATTACGACGAATTAAATTCATGCCTACCTATTCTAAAAGCCAATGCACGCCACTGCTACCATAAATGTACTATTTTATACTTTCTTTATAAAGCCGAGTTAATAAAACTCATTATGAAATCATACTGAGTTCCACTTACTTCATTTCTGTAACGCATTGGCATACCATAGCCCGTTATGTTTTAAAAAGATAATAAAATGCAAAAGCATTGAAGCATGACATTATTCCTACCACAAACATAAACACTAATAATATCTTACTGCTTGAATATAGTCTAGAAAATAAGTTCATGTTTGACCGCAATATGCCTAATACCGTAAGTATTCGATATTATAAAGAAAATGCGCAATTACTGTTGAAATAGTTCACGAATCCGATGATTTCTGAGATTTTCACCTTTGAATAATGTATTTCTGAATGTGTCGGTCCATCTTCCGTTCAAATTTTATAAAAAGCCACGCGTTAGAATTCATAGCAGGATTCTCGAGGGGTGTAGAAATGAACTCTGCACGGTCATGGTAAACAGTTTATATTAGTATCAAGCAGCACAATTAATACACAATCCTTAGTGGCAACGCACAATTATCGTGTCCGTCGCAGAGTTCATTTCTACACCCCTCGAGAATCCCGTTATAAATGGCGCCTAAAAAGATGGAAAGAAAAAAAAGAAAGAAAGAAAATACATTTATTTGCGTCAAACATGACGCATAAAAAAAAGAACAAACACACAAAAAAAAAAGTGGGGGGCCTAATACTACTTGGTTACAAGCGACAATTTCAAAAGCAGAAACCGTCGAAATAAAACTTTGAATCATTTCATTAAATTAATATAGGTAGGTACTTTTATATTTACAATTTAATAAACATAAGATTGGCGCCTGCTGCAACATTCACATTCCCTATTTTAACTCTGAATCAGAACCCTATTACAAAACTCTCGCTTTTATAAAATAGTCCTGTGCCTCATTTTTTTTTCAGGCCTAAAATACGTTACTATCAGCCCATAACTTAACCCTAACCCAGTTTTAAAATATATTGAGAGCCTCATAATAAATCGAACGTACTTTATCCTAATCTTTTAAATGAGTCTTTTATTTCAAATGTCCGTTCGGTAACACGGTAAAGTGCGGCTGAACCCAAAATTCCTTTGCCCAGTTTACATCGTATTTATATGTTGGTATTTTAAAACGATATCGTTTGTTTAGGGTATTGTTTCAAATATTTTAGAATACATAATTCCTTTTTCGAATTCGAGAGTAACATTAAATAAGATTGATTTCCATACATGTCATACTTAGCGATTGGAAAATGTTTTACAATATGTTAATACGTTTTAAAATGTAATTTATTGAAAAAGACCAAAACGGACCACGCAACTCAAAAGCTTTTTCATTTAAATTCAGCCCCGAAACTAGTTTATAGAATCTTTTGATTAATTCTGTAAAGCAGAGGCTATAAATTACTTAAAACGTAGCTCTTTAAACTTTATCATTATTTATGTATAAAGTCGCTTTTTACTAAATCCGTCGGTTACTTACTCCGTCAAAAACATTAGGCGGTAAATTAATCAAGTAAACTGGAAACAAATCCTATCATCATTGGTCCTAGCCACGTCGCCCCTCGTTAGCAGATAACCCGACTTTTAATAATACACAACAGGACAAAAACAAGGAGCTAGAGATAAGAGACCATTAACTTAGCCGGTTAATACAAAGAGACGTCGGCTAAATCGACCGAATCGGAATACTAATGCCCTTTGTACGACATATTTCAAAATAGGAACGGATTAATCCGTTCTTTTTAGGCGCCATCTTCAGATCGTGTTCGAATTTCAAACCTCCGAGAACTGCTTAAAAAAATATGAAACCCAAGAAGTGAAAACCTCATAAAAGTTCTAATAATTATAACTGGGGTCGTTTTTGGCATGCATATAATATATTTTTAGTCACTGAAAGGGATTTCGGCTACGCACCTTGCAACTTTGCGAGCACGCAAGCAAAAGTAATAAGCTTACAAAAGGAAATACTTAGGACACTTCATTAATAGTGGCTTATTTATTACATTTGAATATGTACCAGTAGGTATATACATGAAGCCACTTAATTCTATGAAGGAGACCCTTCCGTGTACGATGTTATATGTATAGGAGTAACTATTTAACAAACGCCTTTGTTGCCAACATACAATCTTTAGTCAGATAGCCTTTATTCGAAATCCAAACCAACAATACTAACGCTACCAACTTAACAAACATACGTTCCGAAACACAATCAAAGTACGATTACAAAGGCGAAATAAAATCCTGTATCAGACAGTAGATCACGAACATCGGCTGTGAGTGCCTGGCCAATAGTCTTTTTTGTTTTATTATAATAAAATCAGTGGCATGGCGCCGCGCGTATCGAGCATGCGTTATCAGTATCGAACACAAACACCGCTTGTCCATTAGAACGTAATCGGTTGTGATGCCACCAACACAACTTTGGAACGCACCTCGTGCATTGTCTCGCAGTTTTGAATATCGAATTTCTTGTTTTGTGCCTGTGTTTATTGTTTTAAAAAGGATTTGTGGAATAAGTTTCGATCTATTCGATATTGTAGTAGCATATCGGTGATATCTGCAATGGTTCTCTATATTAGTCTAAGAATGCTATTTAGTTTGTCGTGTACAAATCTTTAGGTTCAGGAAAATGGTTATTACTGCATAGGCGTCGCTTTAAAGATAGTTTTACTCGTTGCTACTTCTCTTGTGTCTGTGCTGTTTAGCAATAAGATTAGCATTGCATTTTAAAGTTTTGTATCACTTACTATTTATTTACGTGATACAGAATTTAGGGTTCTCTATACGAAAAACCTTTGAGTTAAAAATACAGTCCATACATAACTTCTGTCTATAGCGTGTATCAGAAATATATGGTCATATTTATCACACTGCACCGGACACCGCTCCGGTGTGCGGTGCTGCGGTTTTTAACTTTGACTGTAGACCGCGCGCAGTTGCAGTTTCCCTGTGGTTTTTGCATACAAATCAAGATTCTACAGTCAAAGTTAAAAACCGCAGCACCGCGCACCGGAGCGGTGTCCGGCGCAGTGTGATGACCTCCTAAGGTCTGTGCCACACCCTTATATGGCCACACATTTCTGCAACACGCTGTATACAGAGTCAAATTCAATTAGCTAGCGAAACTCCGCGGACGTCATGGGTGTCGATATCTAAACACGGTAAAACCAGAAATTAATAAATTTGTCGATATTTTTTTGTAGAGTCACCGACCGCAGTTGGGTAGGCAGTCACTTGCAAAATCAGACTTTTATTGTGTAGGTACCTCATAGATGTGACAGCTATCGATGTCTCAACACAACAAAACTAAAGAAAACAGATTTTTTCTCAACTCATCATACATCAAGTAACAAAACATCCAGCGGCCGTTGAACCTCAAAGAAAACATCATTTTTTTTGTTGGTTTTATAATTAATAGTGATACCCATCACTTCTGCAGAGTTTCACTAGCTAATTTAATTTTACCATGTATAGAAGCTATGAAATTTAATGATGCTCTTAAATCATCTAAATCACTATGATTTCAACTTAATATCCTTATAACTGATAGAGGAGACATAAATTAAATGAAGTGGCATTTTATCTATGACAAATGGGTTTGCCTTATCTGTGGCTGCGTCGGAGGATGCTGATCGTTAATACAAATATTGGGCTACCGTACAGAACCCTATGATAATTAGTTATTATTTGACATTGATTATGGATTAAACCTGAAATTGTTCCTTCCTTTCGATACGATATTGAAAGTTCTTTTTTATCTGCGGGGCAATTGCGTAACACATTATCAATCGGAATCGGTTTCATTTTGACAGTTCAACAACATTCATTGCGTTATTTACGTTGTTGAGCAGACACAGTTTTCGAACATATGAAGCAATGTATTAGCAATATCCTTCAAAATGATTCAGATTGAGATTGATCTCTTGTTACGCAATTAGGGTGCTGGTCCTTGTAAGAAATTGGCCTTCTATAAGCAATTTAGCATAATCAACCTATATAATGTTCACACTGCTGGGACACAGGCCTCCTCCAATATCCCACAGGCCGTGGGCTTTAATCTACCACGCGAGTCCAGTGCGGGTTGTTAGATGTCACATGTCTTCGCATTTTTGGTTCCAGGACATGCCGGTTTCCTCACGCGGTTTTCCTATAACGTTTTAAAATAAACCCCGTCCAGGTTAGATTCTTACGCAATCACTCACTAAAGCGAATTAGTAAGGCATTCATCTGTTTTAGATGGTTTCTATTTATATACTTAAATAATTATCATCGGGGTTTGCTTGTATAAAATTAATCTTTAAGGTGAGGTTTTCCTTTATCGTTTTGAGAGTGATGAAATAATTTACAGAAAGTGTCCCAGCAGTGGGAACATTATAGACTGATTATGCTAAGCACCTGTCTGTGTTCAATCCCACGACCTACAATTCTTAACTTAGGTAACTCGGGGCCGTCACAACTCGGCCACCAGTGCTCCTCCTAGGAATCGAATTGAATATAATTAATGCAAAGACACTAGATAGATGCTAATTGGTAAAAGATTTGTTTAACGTTTTTGACTTACTTTTTAGAGTTGAGGGGCAAATCCCGTATTTTTAAAAGCGTTCGCGTTCTCATCTTAGTCGAAATTGGACAAAAATACTTCTAACTAATTTACCTTAATTTTGACACGTTCGTTTGGATGAGATTGCGACTAGATTTTGAACGTTTTCAATTACGGGAATCGGACTTCTCAAGATCGCTTTGAAATTCCAAATTCAAATATTTGACAGCAAGAAAGTGAACAACAATTTTCACGAAACATTCTGAAATCTCGATGACGGTTCACATTTTAATTTCACCGATTCATAAACTAAACGTGCGCTAAATAAAACATGTAATCATTCATATGCATGCAATCAGCACTCATCTGTCAACAATGAAAACAATACATGAATGAAACACAATAAATTACACCTCTCGCGTAAGTAATAGTTTAAACTCATCCATAAACAATGGCCCCATGCATTATGATCTGTGCCTTCATTGATTATCTGTGTACTCAGATAAGGATGTGACAAACGAATATATTTAAACTATCGATTTTATTGACAGTCGATTCTTGTGTAACGATTTCTATATTTGAAATTAATTGTAGTTGTATAGTCGTGTAGGTATTTCAATACATGAATAATGTATCAGTTTGAATTATCGATACCTAATAGAGTTTTGGAATTGTAATTTGTCATTCTTTTAAAGTATAGAAAGCGATATTTATGTATGAAGAAACAACTTATCAAATACGCGTTACAAAGACGTTATATATTACTTAACTATTGGATGTTGAAAAGGTGTTAGTATCTACTTATTAAAAAGATAAAATCCTGTTGACATCTAATTATAAGTACCTATATTTACTTTATTTAGGGGATAGCTGTAATTTTTTTGTGGTAATGTATGAAAAAAAGCTGTTAAATGAAAACCCCGGCTAAGTTCATGTTGCTGAACCAAAGAACAAGCTGAAATAGATTGTTCTATTGTAATGATTATCAATTAAAACCGTACTTTTGCAAAAAGAATCATGAAAAATCACATTATACCACATCCAAATCCACCTATACAATAAATTACAAGCGGAACAATATATCCCCGCGTACACCCAATCAATTCGTTCCCCAAACCGATCCAAATTGCTATAACAAAGGTTAGAGAGAAGCAGTTAAGTGGACGTACTAACTATACATATGCTATGTACACAACATCAAGCAGGCGGTAACATGGGGTAGCTAGGGACATACATTTTGTATGAGCAACACAACTCGGCAGTTTGAGGCATCAATTATTAACTGCGGTGGAAAAGACGAACGCTCGACTTTTTACATGTATTGTACCCGTTTGTTTGGTTTATAGCCTATTTTTGTGACTTTTACCGGCGTTTTAACGTTATTTTTATGCGCAACTCGTCTTGGATAAGCGGTACTACTAGTTATTTTACAATTAATGATACCGCGTAGCTTTTAAATTATTTTTTCGTCGATTTTCGTCGTGTTTACTATTCGCGTAAAGTAGTTCTATGGAGATGTAATGGAATATCAACACAGTTTGCAACAGTATTCATGAATATTGATAAAGTCATTACGAAGCATTATATTTTAACTACATATTAAAGTAAATTATTTCCCTGTTGTGAACTACTTTACAGGTACTTAATAGACTGTTTTACATCTTAATCTATTTGTAGCTTTTCCATTTAGTCGATATCGGCATACTTATCTATAATTTCTGGGTACAGCACTAAAGTTAATTTTAGTTCTCAGCATTCAAAAGTCGATTGCAATTGGAACCTTATTACGTACTTTTCTTTCTATTAGAAGTTAAGTATCGTAAGCCAATTTCTTCAAACTATTTACACATTCTAAAGGTCGATGGTCATTTCCCTGGAATCGTGTTCGACTATCGACAAATCGAATTGGAATCGTTGCACGATCTAACACGTAATGTTACCCACGTAGCAACATGGCCGCCCTAGGCGTCTCGTTTTCTTTATTTATTTACTCGCCCTGTTTCATTTTCTCCCTGTAATTCTTTTCCCTTGTATAAGTGAATATTAAAACTCCCCGAATTAGGGTGTTTAGGTCCGTTTCTTGAAAGAACGTCTTATCTCGACCGCTAAGAGTGTGTTTTCGCATAAGATTATTTCCTGCGATTTAATTTCGCGAATACATTATTTGCAAAGGATAATGAGGTGTATTTTTCTTCGCATACAGTTCTAAATGGCTTGTGTTTATTTCATGTGCGTTTCTTAGAAGCGATGTCGGTTGTCTCTAGTATAATTGCTGCTTGTAGGTTGTCTCCTTAGGAATTAGGAAACAAATCCGTTTGCCGATTGATACGAGGGTTCTACGAAGGGGAGTGATGTGTTCCACAGTCAGTCGTTAATTTTTATTGCACGTCGTCTTTTCTTATATTCCCGCACGATTAGGGGAGGAAGAAGATGTATTGATGCTGTCAAATGATGCAAATGAAGCAGCAGACAACAGAGGGCCAATTCTCATAATGAAAAACGTTCAAAATCTAGTCGCAATCTCATCTCAACGACAATCAATGTCAAAAACTTGTCAAAAATGTAGGGTAATTAGAAGTATTTTTGACAGATTGAGACAGATCAGACGGTGAACGTTCTTAAAATTACTAGAATTACCCCTCAGGTGACAGCACGTGCTAACCATGAAGACGGCTTAGTAGCCGTACCTGCTCGTATTTTGTTACTATTTTCGATGACAGAAAAGTCATTACTAATACGATAATTAATAATAATAGTAACGACAAGGCCATTTTATGTCCAGGCTTATCACTGTCCATTCGAAGGTTGTCTGGAAGAGATCACAGAAAGCGATAAAGCCGCTCATTGTATATTGTATACCCTACTTGTTGTGTACAATAAAGTATATATACTTAAATAAATAAATAAAGAGCATTTAATGTAACACGCAAATATGTATCTTACCTTACAAGATGCAACAACTCGTCAACAAAAAAAAAAAAAACTATATAGTCATCCATGTAAAACTAACATGATTAAGTCAGACAATGTAGGTAAATATCCATTCCTATAAATTATCTTTTTTACGTTTACTATAATAACAGTAAAGGAATTTACGATGCCAATACACATTAGTGTTCTTACTCCATAAACTCCCAAGTTAGAAAATTTAACAGAGTGATATCCACCTGATAGAAACCATGATTACGATCCAAAGAATTTAAGGAACGAAATAATAACAAATTCAGAAGCCGATACATTATGCAGGGCGTTTTTACGAGAACATCTTGAAGTTTTAAAACGCTCCCCGGATTTATTTGACTGTTCTGATAACTGCTGAGGGCAAAGTTGTAAAGTTTTATCGTTAGAACATTTTTATTGTTCGTGTGTTTTGAGTTTAGGGAATTTTCGTAGGTAAATTTTGATGTAGCGAAAATTTCAGCAAGTGATTTTATAAAATGGAAGTACGCCTTTATATTAAAGTCTAAAGCTTTTGTTTCCTTAGATAGCGGTGTACGGTCACACAAAAACGGCTTTCCAGATACCGAGCGTTTTTTGACACCTTCATGTCCAATAGCTACTAGGGAAAATGACAAATTTTAATGGCGGCCGTTATAATGTGACGGAACCGCTCTTCTAGGAAATTGTGGCTTTATTTCGTATTGAAGTAAAATGCTTTTGATATAATGGACGATTCAGTAACAATGAAGTAATATGTAATTAAATGTGTGGATGAAGAATGTTTAAAGGTTTGAACTTGAAACATAGCATGAACAAAAAACGATTGCGAATTTCTTAGTTTATCGACTGCTATTAAAAATCAGTAAGTTAAGTATCCGCTTTATGATTATTACTACAACAGATATTACACTAACTTAAATCGCGTACCTTATAATCGACGTGATTCAAGAGAACTCAAAATATAATATATTTTGAGTTCTCTTGAATCACGATACTCGATATACATGTTTGTTTTGATCTACGCTTACTGGCAGATAATATTGTTCTAAACCTATTTATGTTTTCTCTTTAAGTGAATTTTGAAATTCTTTTGAGAAATAAATATCATTAACCGTAACTCGAGAAATTACTGATTAAAACGTAGCACCCAAACCGCCGACATGAAATTACTCTAAAATTAATTACCTACAGTTAAAAACGGACACAAAAAGTACGGTCAAATCAGCTTATTTAACCCTAAAAATTCATAGCCGCTAAACAGATTATTAGACACGATTTTGGGAGAGAAAAAAAAGGAGAAAAACTGTAGAGAGTTGGCCAAAGTAATTAATAAAGCAGATCTTAATTAGCTAGCATAAATTTGTTAGAACCGACCGCGCTGGCGGGTTGGGGAACATCGATGTAGGTGGAACTGGAAGAGCTTTTGGAGAAGAGGAGGAAAACCTACGTTTGTATAGCAGTTCATTTGTGTAACTGCCGGTCGATTCTGTGAAAATCTCACCGTGAAAACTCAAGTGAAATGAGCTTGATGTGAGTTGTCAGTAGTGTCAATCCCTAGCATTATTTGGAATGCCAGCTCACTCCACGCTCACTTCAGCTAAGTTTTCACGGTGAAATGGTTACAGAATCGCACTGCTGTTCTAGTATGTGATCCGAGTCATTTTAGTTGTTTTGTAAGGTATTTGTGCAGCAATGTTTGGCAAAGTTAAATAAGAGAAAATGCAAGGCAGCCGTTTTTACGTATTTGACGTCATAATGAAGGTATACTAATAACAAAAGAATTATGAGAAAATGTAAGTCGGCTAGAGTTTTGTAAACGAATTTGACTTCATTCTAAACGTATACAAAAAAACCCGCTGTCTCTTCCGTAGTAAAAATTCACTGGCTGAATGAATAGGTTAATAGCCAAGACTCGCCTCGACCTCGACCAACACCTCAGGAGGCTCTCGTTGGGCAGCTGGATCAAGGGCTTGATTCAGAAAGCAGTACTTCTGGACACGGCCCGCATCGTTAGGAGGTTCCTCTCTCTGGAGCCCTGGACTTGTAGCTTGGACCCTGTTTCCGATACCAGTGGGGTACTATTTTATTGGCTTTATGACTGCGGTGATATTTGACCATCTTTTTAACAATACTTCTTTTGAACACACTCCCATTTTAATTTGCCAAACGCACATACAGTCATACCATTACCGATGCCACATCCAGCAAATGCACCATCCTTGTTATACTTATAAAATAATCAGCCTGAAAATACTAATTGCTACCCTCCATGTTTGGCTTATTTAAGGGAAGTTTAATTGTTACCCGCTTTATCTAATTATAAAGACGCGAACTCAACTCGAGGCGCGCGAGCTAGTGGTGTGCCGAGTCGATAAAACTTAACTCGATAATATTAATTGCGATATTGTGTCGTTTTAATTACTTTTTAATTGTTATATTTTATCTTTGGGATTAATGCAGAATGGAAAAGTGTAGTTTTAATTAAACTAATTGGTTGTTTCTTTTTCGAATTGAAAAATATAAATACAAAATAATGCGCCAATTATTTTCTGTTTTTGTATAGTAATTACGTTTTTATATTTTAGGCATTATCGATATCGTAAGACTACAATTGCATGGATTGTTTAATGAAAATAATGAGCACGGGTTTTTGTGATGTTAGTTGTTGTCTCTTTATCAGCAATACTCATTAGTCAATTGAACCTTTACAAAAACATCGACAAAAAATTATCGATATAAGCACCTCCCTTCACCTCGTACATTAACCGGTCTAATAAAGTTCTTGCAACGTTATAATAGACTTAACGCTTTGTTCAATCATTCATTATCGCGCTACACACAGACCAGGATAATGAGAACCCTCCAAACATCCCAGATCTCCCCTTTCCTCATTAGAATCTTCATAACTGAAGGCGGTGGGGGAGACCGGGGAAAACTGGCTGTTTGAGGTTCCACTTCAGGGTGGTCATATATCAGTCTAAAGTTTGAATTCAACGAATGAATTAACTTTATATTCATTTGAACGTCAGTTTTAATGAAACGTGAATTATTGTGGAACTTTCTTCGCTTATAAGTTAATGTGGTTTTGTATGTGTTTGATATGTAGTATCTTTTTTTGCCTTTTTGGTAATCAAACAACTAAATTAATTTGCTAATTAATCCTACTCTAATCTGCTTACCAAGGGTATCGTGTTACCCAGTAACTGGGTTGTGGAGGTCAGATATGCAGTATTGCAGTCTCTCCATGTAAAATACTGGTATTGACCTGCGTCCAGTTGGCAGTTAAACTGGAAGCGAACCCCCCCAAAAATAGTTTGGAAAAAGCTAGGCACTGCCTAGCCTTTTGCCTTTTTTTGGTCGAGAGATAAAGATTTTAGTGATAGATTAACTTTAAATTTCAATCCACTGTCAGCTCAATCTTGGTCTAAATTTTAGACCAAGATTGAGCTGGCAGTGAATTGTTGACTCTGCCTATCTTGTTTTAGACTCTAAAACAAGATAGAATTTAATTGATAAAACGACACATCAAAGTTTTTTGTTTCTAAGTACATACAAGGGATTTGGCTATTTTAAATTATAACTTAGGTACTAATTAAATTTAAATTAACTTTATCGTGATGGCCCTTCACTCACTACTACGTACTTTCCGAGTTTATATTGGAGATTACTGACATCGGTGAAGCATAACATCGTGAGGGAACCTGGGGGTCTACTCCGAAGTGCAAAGTGCGAATGATCGGATCGGACCGACACATGGCCGAACCGGATATTATTGAAAAATGCGAATAAAGTTCGGATCGGCTCAGTTGGGTCGGGACCATAGTCAATATTCGAAAGAGTGTAGGAGTGTAGGATCGGGACCGACCGAACCAAATAGTAACTTCGTAGAAGGAAACGGCTGAACATTCGGCCGATACGATACATTTACCACTTCGGAGTAGACCCCCTGTACTTATAGTTAAAATAAATCTGATATCGTCAACCCGTCTTCAGCGTGGTGAACAATGCTCATGACTTCTCTCTATGAGAAGACGGCTTTGCCTTGCAGTGGGACAGTTATATATTGGTATTATTATATTAGGTAACTTTGAATTAGATTTATTTATTTAACTTAAAACTGCCAAGCCCAATTACATTACATTACAGAATCAGTCTATAATGTTCCCACTGCTAGGACACAGGCCTCCTCTCTTCGAAAGGCAGTGGGCTTATAATCTACCGCGTAGGCCCAGTGCGGGTTGGTAGATGTCAAATATTTTCGAATGTTTGGTTCTGGGACATGGCGGTTTCCTCGCGATGTTTTCCTTCACCGTTTTTAGAGCAGATGCTAAAGCTAATGTAATTCCATTAGTTAAAGATAAATACAACAACAGAAACATGTAACTTTACCTACCCTTCCATAAACAATTCCCCATACAAACCTCTGATACCAAAGACAAGGTAAATTCTATGTCCTCCAACTAGAAATCTTCCCAACTTTGCCCTGCACATTATTAGAGAAGATATAAATTTGATACTGGCCACCACTAAATAAGCACCAACCTCCTTGTATCGACTAATTAAGATACCATTAAACTTTTCCAATGCACCCAACATTAATTTGCATGTAAAGGAACCAAGTAACACAAACAACAAACATGAACTTTAATACAAAGATGATAAAGTATATTTTCATTTGTACACTTGAGAAGGGTACGGTTTATAGATGAATAAAGCTTTTAAGCGGAGTCCACACGATATCGCGAACGCTGTTAAGTTAAGAGTCTCAATTATGTAAGGGCTTTATCGTAATTGAAAATTTTTCGTCCCGATATTCTTGTCTGCGTACTTAATAACGATTAAGTTTTAAGTGTTCATTAGTGTGCACCAGGCTTTATTTTATGGTTGAATGGTTAACCAGCGTTTTTAAGAGTATTTAATGTAACGCTTAAGTAAAATGAAGATTAGGTTAATCGGAATCGTCAGTTCGCGAGTTCGCTTGAAAGAGTCATAATCATAAGTGAATCTTAAAAACAAAGAGTTTTTTGGCATTTCAAATATTTTGAAGGAATTTGATATGTTTTTTTTATCGAAATCTTTTTGATACCATTCAACTTGGTAGCACCGGAAAAAATATTAAATTTGAATGTTAACTACTGCTTCTGTGTAGAATCAAGTTCTTCTACCTGAACAGACAGCTGCGCTGCTGGGGAGCTTGTTGCGCCACTTCTTCTTCCCAGCTAAAGCACTAGGAAGTGGGCAGACATTTTGGGGGCTGTCTTATGTAATTTTGACGTTCAAAAAGTGCTGGTTTTCAGCCTTTTTTTTTGGATGGGAAATCATCAAATCCCGCTCTGGGTGGAGCGGAAGGGAGTGTCAGACTCTTACTGACTAAAACCCACCCGTGTTCCTTCCTTAGCCCTTTCTGTTCCAGGGCAGCGGTAACCCTTTCGGACGATCCCGCTGCCCTGGCATTTTCAGCCTTGTTTGAAAATCTGGATTCTAGAAAATAGTAGATATTATATGCGTGTATATTGTAGGTAAGTATTATTGTTAACTGCCGCGACATACGAGTCGTCCCAGTACAGTCAAACCCAGTCAGGCGTTTTACTTTGTGTAAATTATTTCATCACCACCACTGCTCTCAAAACAGCGAAGGAAAACATCGGGAGGAAACCGGCATGTCCTAGAACCAAAAGTTCGAAGCATGCGACATCTACTAACCTGCACTATAGGTTCGCGTGGTGGATTACGGCCCACGACCACTCACCGACAGGAGGCCTGTGTCCCAGCAGTGGGAACATTATAGGCTGATTATAATGACGATGAGAATTCTGTCGCCCCCTTCTGTAAGTCTTTCTGAAGACATGCTTCAGAATTCTTCGTAAACACCCAGATTAAAACCGCCAAACTCACAAGTTCAAGAAGTCTCATACTCAGCCTTATAAATATTTTAAAAGCGTCGTATCGTTAACGCTAAAGTGTGTTCACCCCTTTTAAGTAAAGGCCGCTAAGAGTTAAGTTGTGGCTGTATTATCGAAGTACTTGTCTACTTATTATCCACCGATATAGTTTCATGGATACGGTTGAGGCGTAGCTCTGTGGCACGAAGGTCCGCTATACAACAAGAGCTTCCCTTTTTTTTTGCAAATTCGCCATAACACTTTATATGGCTTAGATTAACAAGATACATTTTGGAAGGGTCAACCCTTTCCTTGAAATGCACTACCGCCTAAATCTTTGAAATTGGCCCTGGACTTATTATTTTTTTATCTAGGAGCACTCATCTTAGCTTCTGTAAGTACTTATACATTTCTACAAGTATTTTTAAGTTATCTAGCTGATTTGTTTTTCAGTCAGATTCTCATTAAATAAAATATCACTTTTGTACTACTTATTACACTAATTCGAACCGACGCGAAAGGTTTACATAAAATTATTCTGTGAAAGAAAATACTCTATAGTCGCAATCTATTTCTTTACAGACTAAATCCATTCAAATAAGCTTCAAAGTAAAGAAAATTAACATACAAGGAAGTACTTGATAAGTAACGTAAACAAAAACACTAAAGTTATCCTCTTACCTAAATAAACAACAAAAGCTTTGTCGCTTCCAGAAAATCTTAATCTCGTTAAGGATGCTCTAAAATTACGACGACCCGATCGGTTGCGCAACACATCCAAGTTTGGGTTGTGGTCGCAGACTGCGGTGGTATCCGTCATTACTGGCTGGTTCAAGGAGAAAATATGGCGACTGTTGTTGTTTGTTAAAAAACAAATGAACAAGTGAAAAAAACAAGTGATAGTGTTGAAAACGAAGTAAATACGCAGCTGGTGTTGAAGTTACAATAAATATACCTACCTTTTTGGGTTACAAAAAATGGATGAGTTTTGCTTTGTTCCTAGTTTCAAAAATCTTCAATTCTAGAGGTTTAAACGTATTGCTTTTCTTTACGAGCAATCACAATCTACCTATATTAGAGCTAGGAGTTTGACAAAATTTTCATGTTATAGAATAACAAACTGAATTTCATACTTAACAAAGTTCAAATTCCATTGCAACCAAGGATTTATTAGGACGGTTCTGTCAAAAATGGTCACTCAAAAATCAACTTAGAATCCATTTTACTAAAGTCGATAACTGGCGATGGCATGTAAATTATCTGAGATAATGAACACTACTATAGTATCTTTATAATTATTGTTCTCAGTAATTGAAACTTTAAAGTTTTTCGTATAGATAGGAACTCATCTATTTCTCTGTTGTTCCTTTTCTGTCTACTCCGCAAATCCTTCTCCGTGTTTCTCAATCAGACCAAGATATATAATCTTAGAAATCCTACTAGACGTCATCACAGTTCAGAATTATTTTCACACAAATCATCTTTAAACATCTTGCTATTGTTGTTGTTCAAAATCTCCTTAACAAAATGAAACCATACTAATCACAATCAATAGCTGCAGGACCCGACTAATCGTCCAACTAGTCCTCCAACAAATCTAGCGAGAAGTTGACGAATAAATTATGCAAATGCAAGGCTCCGTGTTAAGAGGGTTGGCTCGGAAGTTATCAGACGGTGTACTTGACTCTGGAGATCAACTGCTCACTCAGAGAGCGCAGTGAAGCCGTTGGAACTGCTAATGAGATTGTATGCGACTTGCTGAAGATATGAGCTGAGTTATTTGAAGGAGGCAAATGCGTAGGAGTAGTAAAGCATGGACTGTTTGGTTTCCTGCAGTGTTTTGTGATTATAGTAAGAAGTGAATCTTTGGAAATAGATAGTTATTTTTTGATAATTTCTTCGTTAAAATCTTATCATTTGATTTACAATTTTTCGCCATGCCAAGTCCATCATTATTCGTTCGTAGACCAGTACGTGAAAGTTTCGGTGCATAGTCTGATAAAATACTCAATGGTGTTATTTTTACCTACATCTGAGCTTCGGCTGGACATTATAGGACACATAAATTAAATTATAGTCTAAATTAATAACAACAACATAGAATAACATTCATTTTAGAGTAAGATTCATTTTCACGGGTGACATTCAAAGCGCGGTTTACCAAGTTTTGCGATGTGGTTGCGTGGTACCCAAACAAAGGTTTAATTTTGACTCAAGTCTTATAAGCTTCATGGTTAATTTTCGTGATTAAAATTATGATGGGTAACCATATATGCCACGTAGATCCTTTCAAAGAATAGGTAACCTCTACAATACTGTTTTTAGTAACGAGATGGGCATTTCCGAAACGTGAAAACTGTCGATATTAAGGAAGAATGCTTGACTATTAATTAATTGGTAACTATTATAGCATGAACAATGTTCTGACGTTAAAGTTTTAAGATACTAAAGTTATATTAAGTTTTAAACAGAGGTCCACTATTATGTTCGCTCTGGAGGGCTGCATAGGATGTCCATTAAACTGGGCATCGAAAAGATTTTGGTCAAATCAAATCAAAAGTCATTTCTTCAAACTAAGCTGAGAATCACCTCTTTTGAACGTCGCAATGACACAGGATAGTACTCCAAAACGCCGCCCTTCACTATTTCCTAGTGCTTTAGCTAGGAAGACGAAGTTACGCAATAAACTCCACTGCAGCACAGCTGTCTGTTCAGTAGAGGTCCTTCCAGTACCCCAGTACAAGAACTGAAAGAGCAAAAGACAACTTAAACCAGTTGTTTAGCTAAACGGACTTGCCTATTAAAACCCTTGAAACCTACATCTATTTCATGTACTCTAAACTAAACCCGTCGACTAACTTATGCGTAAAACTAATTCGCCTGTCGCCATTTAGATAGTCGTATTTAATTGACAGCGCTGACGTCACGGCCCTCGTCGTCAGATCTAACTCATGTATTATGTACGTGGGCGTTGAAAGCTGTGGGCGGTGATCATAATTAGTTTGTGTTGGCGATATTTTGTGTCTATGTTTAATTAATTCGGAGGTAAGGATGAATTTAATTTGAGTTTACTCATGACCAAGAAATTGTCATCTTCTGATCTTCTGTATGTGTTCGTTCCATCGTAGAACTCAAGCATCGCTTCCATCAGGTTAAATCATGGTACTTAAAGCCCCATTCACTACAATAAGCCTACTTGAATATGTTGTTAAATTTTGTTGTTTGTAATATGACATAGGCACTCGCATTATCGCTTATCAGTCTCACAGCATGTCTACAGATTAGGCACAAATAGACAAATATGCTTCCTCCTAATATTTTTATGAAAATAGACAAGGAAAAGAAAATTCGCAAGTACAGACGCCAGCAGGTCAAGCTACCCGAAACTGTAAAATTTTCGCAATCAACCTTGAACCTTAATGCTTTAGCGATATAGTTGAAAATCTATTAAAGAAATTTGACAGATTGTAGTAGCTTGATATGCTGGCGTCCGTATCAAGAATTCCTTGCGATATTTTCTTAGTATATATGAGTTGAATCTTGAAACCCAATCATAACCAAAATAAGTGCAACTTCGCAATAGGGTAGTTTCCTGGGTAAAAAAATAATAATTATATTTAATCTGTCAGTTAGATTATCGAAAAATAATGGACACGTATTTTTTCTTTTGTCAATCAAATAAAAAATGACAAAGATAAAGCGCGTCAAAATTTGGAAGTGGGGAATCGTGACGTCACTTGCTTGCAAAAGTGTCGCAAGCAAGTGAAGTCACGCGGAACTTTAACGGGCGATCTTCATCATTTTTTATATAATTGACAAAAGAAAAATTACGGGTTCAATATTTTTTGATAATCTAACTGACGGACGAATTAGAATTTTTTCGGATACTAGCCTATACTAAATCATTCAAACTGGTGATAACTCAATATGTAATAATTTTGGACCCTGTCAGGCACAGCAAAAAAGTAGTAGCAAGGAAGCTTGAAAAATTTCGATTCGCGTATTCCGACGTGTAGTATGTACTTAGTATGTTTAGTAAGTAAGAACATCACTAATGGATAGTGATGATGACACTAGGAGTAGAGAGCAATGGCGTCCGAGGGAATTCGATGTGAATCTAATTAAAGTGTACTTTGAGTAATATATTATTCTATTCAAAACAACATGATACACGACGGTATACGAATGCTCTTAAAACCACCAGCCAGCACGACATTACCAATATTAACATTCAACCATAAATCATGCAGAACAATAACGATAACTCCAATACAGTCAAACAGTACAAAACAGTCTTATTACCCTGTCATATCTACACGGATCTTATTATCGTAGTCATATATAATTTAATATTTACTACAGTGAGCTGGCCTGAGTCCCGATTCGTGAATTATTCTGCCTGCCCATTAGTAGGCTGTCCACTGGCCGAGCTGGTCTGTTTACATGTGGTACTGCTGTAATTAAACTAATTTATTGATGGGAAGGATAAAAATAGTTAATTGTATTACCTATTACGAGAGCTCGGGAGAGATGTGTTGTTGGGTAGGATCTGCCAAAATGATTAATGATTTTAATCGGTTTTATCTGCGATTTAAGGATCTTCATAATGATCAATTATAATGACTGAACGTCTGGTCCTAAGGGTCGTAAAGAAATACTTTGGGCTTTAGGTCCAGTATAACTATTATGGTGCGTCTTGGTTTCAATTACTATTACTTATTACTAGATTGAGAGTTTGCAATTATATCGAGAGAATTTGCCGTTTATGCTTTTTGGTACCTAATAAATGATTGCAATCTTATAAGGAAGACTGATGTATGTCATTCTTTGTCATTTTATCTAACCAGCAGATCTATTCTGTAAAAATCTCACCGTGAAAACTTAGGCAATGTCAATAGTGTCAATCCCCCATTAAGGAAAATGTCAGCTTTTTACAGAATGGCCAGGCTGACTGTAAGATCTTTTTTACCTTCAATAAATTGGTCAAACATATAAAAATATCTTTACGTTACCAGCAACTTAATTCCTCTAACCTACAGGTACACTCAACAACAAAACCCCTAACCCAAAATCTCTTGTTACAGACGCCAAACAGCAGAAGAGCGCGAGGCAGAGCGACAAGCAGCGAACCGTTTGATGCTCTCCCTGCAAGCCGAAGCTCTAAGCAAGGGTTACATGCCCGAAGCACCACCCGGTTCAGCGCAACTCTCCGCTTTACACTACCAGAACTCAGCAAATGCAGCGCAAGGACAGCCGTCAAATACCGCTTTAAGCGCTTTACAAAACCTCCAGCCATGGGCAGGCAATCAAAGTAACTTTATGAATGCGCAAGCGGCGACCGCCCCGCCCCCTCACCCCCCACCAGTCGCCTCGCCTATATGTTGATCGGAATTAGATTAGATTTTTTGTGAAGGAATTATGTACTAGGAGTGTATAGTGCTTTTTGTACTAGAGATGTTAAATGCAGTGTTGAACGTTGTAAGCTTGTTAAAGCATTTGCAAGCTTATTGAACTAGAAAACCTTTTTCTTTTCTTTTGTACTTCATAAATCAGTTGTCCATCTTATTTCCGTTGGCATAAATAACAGCGGCGTAAGTGCGTAACACAGTTATAATGACATTGCGTTTGATTTTGACAATTCGACGACTTTCATTGCGTCATTTACGTTGTTGAGCAGACACATTTTTCAAACATGAACTTATGAAGCAATGGATTAGCAATATTCTTCAGATTGTCAAAATGAAAGCCATAGTTTTGGCTTTTATTTTGGCAAACTGTTAGTGTTTACGCAATTATCCCGCATGTCAAAATAAATTTTCTTAAGAAATAAAAGTACAGGCGTTGCCAAAACTGCAATAGAAATAAAAAATTTAAATGCGAAACAAATTCTAAACGTTGGCCGTTCTGCTATTCCACTATTATTATAATTAATCTTGAAACTTCAAGGTAACGGAATACATGCAATACATCAATTATTATGATTTAATGAGCTTTGCTATTCAAAATCTGTCTTGGAACTAGTTTTGCATGATGATAAGCATCAAATGTAATAAAATTATCATACCAATAAATTCTTGTTGTAAACTATACTCGTGTCTACTCAATTTATTATTGAAATTCGCCTCTAGTCCATATTAATTACAATAAAAAATACCGAACTACTGATATTCGAAGCTCTTTTATATTATGTTATAGTAAGTAGCAATAAATAAATATAATTCTTTGTAAATAAACTTTATCAGTATTATAACTATAGTTATTTCTATGATAAATATCGTGTAATAGAATATATTCTTTAAGTCTGCTTATTTGAAATGTAGCAAAGAATTTGTAAATTAATGATAGATTTAAAACAATGCATAATGAAATAATAAATGAACTTTTTGTACCATATAACCCTTGTTTAATAGAAGAGTTTTTAAATTCCGTATACAGACGTTAAAAAAACGACATTAAATAAATAAAAAATCATTTTTATTTCAGGAATTATATTTAAACCACCCAGTTTTCAAAATGGTGATTTTTCGTATAAATTGTGTGCACGATTGTACTTAAATTAATCATAATATTCTGCAAGAGGTTTGTAAAAATTCCCGGGCATTATTTATGCATATTACGTATTTTTCATGGATTTTCAGTCACTATATATTATATTGAATTTATTCAGCCTTCTATTGTGAAAATTGATAACGGCTGTCAGTTCCATATTATTATTATTGAAAAATACGCTGTAAAAATATTGTAAATATTTAAGTAAATTTATACAAACAAAATACTCTTCGTATTTTATTTTTATTTTTCACTCGGATCTCAATATCTAACTTTTGCAATAAAAAATAAAAGTAAGAAAATATGTACTCTAAAAAAAAGTTTCATAAAATAATCACAACGCCTTATTTCGTATCTTATTTGTATATTACACTTTCTTAAAACCATCTCTCGTTTTAAAATACAGTTTTTAAATTTAAGGAAATTAACGGCTTTTAAATGTAAGTTATTAAAATGTGCATTCCAAGTAGACACTTGTAAATATTAAAGTGTAATATTATTAAAATGTAATATTATTAAAATAAGTGATAGTTTGTAAAGTAGCTCAATTCACTGTGAAATCTGTCTTAAATTGCGTTAATGTATTAGAAATGTAAATTATTGTATAATTGTCGAATTTTCATTGCGTTGGCTACACACACGAGGTGGACGTTTTAATAAAATATTGAGATATCCATATGTTTTTCGTTTGATTTTATATTCTTCCTTGAAACGTTGATAACTTTCTGAGGAGGTCTTCTGCGCCCTAATTTCGTAACACACTATCAATCACAATTTGAATCATATTGCTAATCTATTCTAGTCTGTACAACAACGTAAATAACGCAAGAAAATTTGTTAAATTGACAAAATGAAAGCCATTTTCCTACTTCAGTGTGTTACGCAATTTCCCCGCTGAAAGTCGTCCACGTCGTAAACAGCTGTCAAATATTACGTTGGCAAATTTCAGAATGCATGCACAGCCTAATGAGCGTTTACAACGTACGGCATTTCATACAAACTTTCAAGACCTTGTTCTTCGAAATTCATGAACCGATTTTAATGAAACTTCGTACGCAACGCATAAGCAGGATACATAGGTCTAGAAAGTTAGTTATGAACATTTTCGAAATGTCTAGATAATTGGAAATCTCTGTTTCTATGGAAAGTTAAAAATCGGTCGAATTTACATGTAACACTATTTTTCGAAAATGTTCTCAATTAACTTTTTAGACCTATATATTCTGCTTATGCGTAGCCAGTTTCATTAAAATCGGTTCATGCATTTCGAAAAACAAGGACTTGAAAGTTTGTATGAAATGCCGTACGTAGTCAATGCTCTTAACAATCGAATTCCACGTGCATAATTACAGTAGGTAATATCAATACATATAATAAGGAGATTATAAGTAATAAAGAGACTCTTTGATGACTCCGCCTTGGAGTGTAATTGTGGTGATGTTCCACAAACGATGGGACACTTATTATCATGCCCTACGTGTCCTGTCAGCTGCACGTTTAAGGAACTGATGGACGCTAGTGAAGGCGCCAAACTCGCAGCCAAAGCCGAGTCCATTTAGATTGCCATCGACGCTCTAAGAAGAAGAATAATTAATTTATTATTAAACTAGCGGACCTGACACACGTTGACCTGCCGAACAGCTTCACCTATCGATATCGGCAACCCAATTGCGTAACACACAATCAATCGGAATCTGAATCATTTTGAAGCAAATTGCTAATCCGTTGCTTCATAAGTTCGAAAAATCTGTCTGCTCAACACGTAAATAACGCAATGAATGTTGTTGAACTGTCAAAATTAAACCGATTCCGATTAATCGTGTGTTACGCAATTAGGGTGCTGGTCCAATTGTAAATCTAAACAATCCAGGAACCCACAAAAAAAAATCATCAATGTCGGTCCAGCCGTTTAGAAGGAGTTCAGTGTCATGCAGGCGTACCTACATTAAAATAGTAACGAAGTCAACTGTACATTGCATGTTTTTGAAAAAAAGTACGTATTTGCTAAGAGGTGTGGGAACGAGTCTGATTCCGAGAATATATTTGTTAGAATTTTTGTCTGGATGTATGTTCTTGTGCGGATTGGCACAAAAAAGGCTGAAACACAGATAGTTTATAACCTGAATTAGCACATAGAGTACTTTTAATCCCGGTAGAGTAAGTTCCCATGGGATATTTTCAGACGCGGACAAAACCGCGGGCAAAAGTTAGTGTATGATATTCTTTTAAAAAGACAAAAGGGAAGATAAACTGTTATACCCAATATAACCATGTTTCCGTGCCGTTCCGTAATGCTGCTAGTGAGAACAGCGGGGTAATTACGTAACATAAAATGGCAATTGTTCGCAATGGCCATTTGTTATTTTTTTAATTTTGACAGTTCACCCAAGTTCTTTGCGTTATTTACGTTGTTGAGCAGATACATTTTTCAAACCTCATAGGTTTGAAAAATGTATCTGCTTAGCTAGCTGCTAGCAGATATTGCTAATCTTTTGCAGCAGATATTGCTAGCAAAAGATTAGCAATATCTGCTGTTTAATGTGACGTAGTGCAGGTTGTGGCAACACAGTTTACTTACTACAGGGTACTTATGTATAACTAGAACTCCCAAATCAAGACTTCTGTTACGATTTTTTTAACAGGCAATCCCAATAATTATATCCAATAATAAGACTACCCGAATAGTAGAACTAAGGGTTCTCTAACATATTGAGGCATTTTTTTAAATAAAAAAAGATTTCGAAGAGCTGAGAACCTCCTTCATTTTTTAAATTGGTTAAAAACTAAAAAATATCATAAAAAGACGATATTAGATATGCTCATTTTGGTAAATTATATCTAAGAAGATGGATTATATTTTCTATCTATTTCGAGAATGGTGTTTAGTTATTTATTTAATTTATTAAAACTTTATGCACACGTAAAAAAATACTGTACAAAGACGGACTTAATCCAAATAAATTTGGCAGGTGCAACATAAGTAAGCAGCTATAGACGTTTCAGGGAATTACATTATAAGTAAAATGAGGTACTTGTACGTTAGCTCCGCAAGTCGCACGTCAAAACTTGGCTAATTAGCCTAGTTACGTATCATCTTGTCTCTTTTTCGCTCCCGATAATTAAAGAAGAAAAAAAGAGGTAGATAGGCTACCTAGTAACTACCCAACATCCGATCTTCAAAAAGGGCACAATGTCGTACTATTAGATGACACGGTGAACCTTTCGTGGTCCACTTCGTAGTCCCTGAACCGTCTCGGGACACAAGTGGGAAGGTGTAACTCCAACGCGTGAAGTGGATCTGCCTCGACGACGGAACGGCAGCAGGGTACACACCCTGGTGGCGTTCGGTCGTAGAGACTTTGTCAATGTCATTTGTTATCATTTAGAAGGTGGAGCATAGTTTGCAACATAGCACTACATACAGATGTGGTGCTATGTCGCAAACTAAGCTCCACCTTCTATCCTGTCCTCTGTGTCCCAAAGCTTGCAGTCAAAGTAACTTCTGCGCTGCCACCAGTGACTCGAAAAAGAAGAGCTTCCTTTTATCAGCGAACCCACAACGTGAGATCATATTAATTTTAAGTATTCTGTAAGAAAAAGCCATATTGCCACAGTTGCCAAAAGATTTAGTTGTAATCACAAAATAAATAATACATCCTCAAAATGTCTATGGTTTTCCTCATTCTTCTCAAACGTACTAAAATAGATGAGACCTGTAATCATAGAATCATTGCCAGACTTAAAAGAAACCGACCAATCAAACAAAATACAGTAGGTAAATCCATCATATTTGAAGTAAGCACAAAAAAGCGGCGCTCAACCAAATTACACACTGCAAACGGAAAACAATTGTCCACAAAACTACTAAACGAAATCGATTTTCGAACAAAAAATGCTCACATTTCCGTCCTCAAACGAACGATTTAACGACAATTTAGACCTCCATTTTGAAAAATTTAATACAATTTTAATACCAAGAAGGTTTGATATAATAACGAAACATTATACGGAACGTGACTCCTGTGCTATTATTATGACGTTTTGTTTTATGAAGCGGAAAAAAAACTAAACTGATTGTTTTTGTTAACCCTAATATTCTTTTACCACGAAACGCGGACTCTTCACCACGTAACATTGTTGTAAATCCATCGCTGCTTCAGTATCAACGCAAATAATACTACTCTCAACAAAACCAGCAATGGTTATAGAACCATCCGGAACAGCAGTACAAATTAAAGAGTTACAAAGTATTGGGTGCATATCAAGGTTAGTCCAAATGATATTTTAAAGGATGTCTCCATATAATCGATGTTTAGCGATAAAAATGATTCGGCGTCGTTTATAAATCACCTCATTGTCGATATGATGGATCATTATTTTCATTAAAGGTTGTACGACTATTTTCGTTAAACTGTTTTCGTCTTATTACAAAACGAAATCTAACTTTAATTCTAGCCTAAACCTTTGAGCCATAATATTTGTATTTAGAGCTTTATTTCGATTTAGGGCTAAGGACGGAACACGGGTGGGTTTTAGTCAGTAAAATTCTGACACTCCCTTCCGCTCCACCCAGAGCGGGAGGGGTCATTTGATGATTTCCCATCCACAAAAAAAAAAAAAAAAGGCAAAGTTCTTAATACTAAAATGACCATTTAGCAAGTTAGGTTCTTAATTTAATAACTGCCTCGGTAGTTTAAACCTCATCTAAAGAAAAACTTTGTTTTGTAATACGGGGCAATAAGTTCTACGTAAAATAACGGTAGTTTGGTGTATGTTTGTAAAGCTAGGGTTCCTAAGACTGCGGTGGCCGCCACATAGCGTCCGCAATTAAACGTCGAATGACGCTACTGAAACGTTATTTATGAAAGTAAGTTGTGTGTTTCCCTAGCGAGCGTCTTTTGACGCTGTAAAGTCAAAACCCATTGCTATCACTTTCATGACAGCCGCCATCGCTACCGTTAAGTGTTGGCCATCGCTTTTTTAGGAAACCATAGCTTAAGGCAAAGGGGCTTGTGGCTAAGTAATAACAGCCGCACGGGTCGATCGATCAGGTGCACTGGCCATTGCTTAATATGTACGAAACATTTGTCTGCTCAACAACGTAAATAACGCAATGAATGTTGTTGAACTGTCAAAGTTAAAGTCATTGCTTCTATTACAATAATTACCCCGCAGTTTCATTAGTCCTAGCCTAAACGTCAGTCGCTGTATTTAAGGTAACGAAATGGAATAAGTACAAATAGGTAGGTATACGGTGTACTACAGGTACACCTCTGCCTAACTCTTCGGGGATTGCAGGTGTCATGTCATGTTTATGAAATGGAATACCTATTAAACCTGTTATTTCCATATAAGTAAGACCAGAATCTCCTACAGGCATCATTGTATTAATAACACGAAAATCTCAAACAGCAGTCAAGTTCTACAATTTTGTCTCCAAATCCAAATTGCCGGTATCCATCTAAAACAGCCATATTAAAATAATGGGCCCTCAAAAAAGCTTTAAAACTGTTTT
This sequence comes from Apamea crenata, assembly GCA_949629185.1. Lineage (NCBI taxonomy): Eukaryota > Metazoa > Arthropoda > Insecta > Lepidoptera > Noctuidae > Apamea > Apamea crenata. The sequence goes on from OX451375.1 coordinate 7,770,291, forward strand.
TTTTTCTGTATCGCGTGACGTTTTGTCTCAAATTAGTTTACAAACGTCGCAAGGGCACGGCTGACGGGAATCGAAGCAGGGACCATTATAATAGGTGTAGCGTGCCAACTGCGCTCCTAGAGAATGTAGTGACGGCGGCTTGGATTGGCATTTGTTTCGATCGTCATTTGTTTTCTTTAAACAAATATATAATTATGAAGAATTAAACAAAAGAAAATCAATTGCAGGTATCAACTGTGCTTAAAAGTAATGAAGCAGATATAAGGGATAAAGGTAAGATTGATGATATTGCTTGTAAAAACTGAGGGACATAGGGTTTTGGGTTGCCACAAAAATCATCATCGATAAAATTAGAAATTACTCAGGACCACAACAAATCAATTACAACCGTAGGTAAATACGACCTCTCGAACATGATTATCCATTATCCAATCAAATTGATTAATATTTGTGTTCTATATCCTAATTTTGGTGTTTACTCTGTAACGGTATCTACAACGCCACATGCGAACAACACGTCATACTGACGTCACTCAAATCCTGCATCTCGCAAGCAGAGTTTACCGCGCAATTAGCATAGATATAATTAATTTCCCAATATCAATCGTTGGGCAATTGCCCGCCAGACACAACATCCGTCTGGTCGGAGGATCCTCCCTTTTCTATGGAGGATGAGTGAACTTTACACCGTGTTCCTCATACCTCCAAACCTTTAATAATGTTTTAACGCGTAGGTACACTCCTGTTAAGGTAAGTACACACAGACTAAGATCATAGTGATAATAATATATTTTTGATAAGTTGCAACAATCCACAACTACCCAACTATTCCAATGAACGCGACAATTTGACATGCGCTTCTTTGCGAGCCGCTAGTCGCAGCTAATTCGATGTCATATCGTAACACGACAACATAATTTGACTAGTTTCACTAACTACCGACAGTTTGTTATATTAAGTTTATAAATGAGTTGAAATAGAAATACTCTGTCGTGTGTAGGTAAGATGAGATTGTTAGCTAGAGTTGGCATTTTATTTGTAAGACATTAAAATGCTTGATAATACCTAACGGTGCAGGATAGCATTTACCAGAAGCGGTCATCGTGTAAGTGGTTCAGCGACTTCAATATCATGAGGATTATGCCGGAATATAGCAGTTCACTGTGCACGTGGTACAACAGCAGCTACTCTGACATCATCCGTCATCGGAAGACGGCCGCTACGCAACCTTAGATGCGACGCTACGCAAAAGTGACGCTCCACCAGCCAGTGACGACACTCTTATGTTATCTGACCATTTCGGTGATTCCCATAACTTCGTAACAAAACGTATATATTATGTAATATCTTGACTTGACTTCGATATGACTTGATTTAACTTTTTGTAAAAATGTCCTATCTAAAAAGCCGTCCCAAGCCTATAAACCTTGCCCTAATTTACCCAAAGCCAACGAAATTAAAACATTATAAAATATACCTGAAGATTTCTTCAGAAATGAAAAGATCAGCAGGAGAACCAGGGTAACCGACATGGCCCGAAGAATTGCCAAACTTAAGTGGCAGTGGGCAAGTATAAGTCCTTTACTGTAGTTAGTATAAGTCCTCCAATTACAGCCCTTCCTGGCGTTTCCACTCACATCTGCTTTAGAAGTGAGTACCTTCTGTCAGTCGTCTTTCATTCATCTTCTCAACATGACCAAAGCATCTAAGCATACTCGCTTAAATTTTTGTCACCACATCTTTGTGGCTAAGTAATAACAGCCGCACGGCTCGATCGATCAGGTTAAGCTACGCCTGCCGCGGTTGGTCCGTGGATGGGTGACCATCTTTACATACCAAGACCCCACTTTGCCTCGGAAAGCACGTTAAGTCGTTGGTCCCGGCTGTCTTTCTTGGATCTTTGACAATTGTTACAGGTCGACAGAAGCCCGAATGTCTGACAACCAGTCTTACCAAGGGGTTTCGTATTACCCAGTAACTGGATTGTGGAGGTCAGATAGGCAGTCGCTCCATGTAAAATACTGATACTCAGGTGCATCCGGTTAGACTGGAAGCTGACCCCAATATAGATGGGAAAAGGCTAGGCAGATGATGACACCTTTTAAGCCAAACCGTTGCCTTATCGCATAATTCGTCTTATAAGCTCAGCAGCTTACAAATCTTGCCCTAAACACCAAACCAACCCAAACCAATTAAAACATTACAAAATAAACCCTTTCAAAAGCTTAATTATTACCGTCCTTAAGTAGGCGAATGCCCGTACTCACATATTTAGTAATTTAGCACAATAGTGGAAAGCAATTAGCCGGTAAGTGAGACTGATTAGGACTGCATCAAATATAATCTCGAGCTGGCGTGCAATTTGAGGCGAGGGGAGCATGAAGCTAGGATTGGGATAGAGTGGGTATTTTTGAACCAATTGTATTGAGGGTTAATTAATAAGAATCTATTATTTGCAAATGTATGAACGCAAACGAAGCAAAGGAGTATATGTAAGGATAGTAACAGGTAGCGGTCTGCAGTTTCTGCCTACCCCAATGGGAAAATTAGGTTGACGAAAAGGAAGGCTTGGCAGAAAATGTATGAATTTTCGCGTTGGTCAATGCATTGCCGTAGATGTGCCGACAATTTCACTCAGGAACACAGCAACTCGCGTTTGGTTTTGAATATCGATATCGTTAGCTGATTTAGGTAATACAATAATATAATTATATTAAAAATATAATTGACAAAAGAAAAAATACATAATATATTTTGATCATCTAAATGACGGACTAATTAGATTTTTTTATGAAAGTAGCCTATTGCGTAACACACATGTCATCCACAATCCGATGGGTTTTGAAGGAAATTCCTAATCTATTACTACATATGTTTGGAAAATTCGTCTGCTCGATAGCATAAATAACGCAATGAACGCTGTCGAAAGGTAAAAATGAAAGATATTGCAATTGTTAGTGCCCGATTGATGGCAATAGGCTCGCACTCTATTGCAAGTCATTAAATCATGCGTCACACCTCTGAGAATGAAGACCAGCCGAGCTATTGTGAAAGTGAGCTTGATGTGAGCTGTCATTTCACCTGATGATACGGATTAACACTATTGACAGCTCACATTAAGCTCACGAAGTGATCCGGCAGAGAACCAAAGCTGTCGACATAGCTCACAGAATGTGGAATGCTCGCAAGCTGAAGTGGCAATGGGCCAGCCATATTAGCCGTAGAACTGTTGACCGTTGGGGTAGACGTGTTCTTGAGTGAGGCCGCGAATCGGTAAATGTAAGGTGGGACGCCCTCAGGCTGGGTGGAGCGACGATCTTCGCAGGATGGCTGGTAGCAGCTGGATGAGATTTGCCGAAAATCGAGTTGAATGACGTGCAATAGGAGAGGTCTATGTCCAGCAGTGGACTGCTGTAGGCTGATGATAATGATTAAGCTCACTTCAGCTTCGTTTTCACGGTGAGATTTTACAGAATAAACCAGCTGACGTTATGGTACTTCATCTGAAATTTTAAGTCAACCAAAATAATTTTAATTCTCGCTCCTTCTATCTCCCTTACTAGTTCCACACACAATTTGTCGCTTGACATGAGCTCATTACCAAACCACAGTGCACAGCCTTGCACTGTGCGACCGACGCTGTTAATTCATACAACACTGCGATACAATCAATTTAGAACGAATGTAGGTAATGAGAACTGTGTTGTAGAGAGTAAAATATGTAGTGAATTAATATTGATCATTAGAAACACATGTTTCTAATGATCAATATCGCATTTTCCTTGTCACTGTCGTCAAAGAAGAATTACTTAGGTAAGTCATGTGACTTACCTAAGCGAAAATGCGATAGCAACTGTCCTGTGACGCCCACACGCGGTGTTCACACACGTTAATCTTGCCGTGAAAAACTGACGGTTATTTGCCGGTTGAAACGGGTTAGAAACGGTTTATTCGCCGTGTGTAGGCACGGTTGTCAGGTCAGTGTTGTATGGATGGATCACTATAGAAGCTTGTTGACGGACACGTTTTTTCTACGGCTCGGTTTATGCGCCGTGCCGCCGTAAAGTAACAGTGTCGTGTACAAAGGGCCTCAGTATAGCTATTGTGGTGCTAATCATCTTTCAAAATAAACATCGCGTTTGATGGAAATTAACCAAAAAATATTTATGGATTGGCTGTCAAACTCTGCGAAATCAGCTTTTTTGTGTACTTTATACAGAAATTACTAATGAATAGTGAAATTAAATGTTTGTTTTATGTAAGTAGATCTTTTAAGACACTTTTTTTTAATCATCAGTTTTGCAGGTCTTTATTTTAAAAACTAGATTGTGCCGACATTTCCTAGCCGACTGATCCCTGAGAAGTAATGCCGACGCAAACTCTGAGTTTGCGTCGGCATTACTTTACATTAAAGTCCAAACAGCTTGCTGCTTTGAGTAGACCTGTCCGAACAGACGGCATGTATGCATCAGTCATCGTGTAGCTCAACACCAATTGTAGGGAGCTCAACGACCCGTCACACGAAGCTACCAGGACGGCTGGCAGGCTGCAGGACATTTGAGTAGGCCATATACAAAATACTCAAAACCGCCAGACGGTTAGTTATAAAGTCATTTGTATACAAATCAAAAAAGAATGTGCTGTGTGTGTGCAAAATGGGTTGTATTTCTGGTGCCTGAATCTGGTAGATTTTCTCTTTTAGTAGATTGGTAGTAAAGAGGATACCACTTAAAAACGCCATAAATTGAATTAACAATTTAATCGCAAGCTGGTTTCGCAAAAAAAAAAAAACAGAACAGACATACAAAGCCTAGACTCACAGCAAAGTACAGTCAAAACGAAAACCATTTAATATTTTATCAGGCAACTTTTCAATGTTAAAAATTCTACGTCCCCCTATTATTTTCAACACCCTTACTCGATAACGCTTTTATGTTCCCCCTGAAAGAAAAAATGAAATAAAGAGTAAATTTTAAGTTAAAATGGACTTTGACGGATGATGGCTGACCCGCAGCCGCACCGTCTTGTGCTACAATATTCACGATGTGTCAACGGTGATAGAGTTCGGTACACTTGTGGACGCGACTGTACGTAGATGTTCACTTGTTAAGATATAAGGGCTCAGATGCATGGTCCGTTTTTGGTCATGTAAATGTTTGATATGACTTTTTTGGGTTTTATAATAATAATAATTTATTTATTTTCTAACGAAGTACTGTCCTGTCTATACATATTAAATTAAATTAAAACAAAAAATATATATAAAAATCACACATTGGTACACAAAATATATTACTCAAAGATTCAAAGGAAATTTTAGGACCCGTTAATATTTTGGTGCTTAAAGATAGTTAAACAGCTATTTTTATCATAATTGCACTGCACGTGAAAGATTGCTCACATGGTCCTTTTGAGTTTTTACCCATCCTTAAGGATGGGTAAAAAAAATAGTTTAATTCAAGTAACAATACTCATATACAAACAGATACATAAAAGGATTCACACAGGATAACAAGCACAGACAAAAACGAACACTCACCAAGTAGCAATATGTCTGCTGCAGCATTGCCGGATATAAGGGCAATCCAGTCTGTTGGCGATCATCGCCAGGACGGAGTTATAGACGACGACTCATTGTCCTGTCTTTTTATCGTAGACAGCAGTCTAGGGTTAGACTCAGAATACACTAGCAATCAAACGTCAGTTATTAAATCGATCCTGATTAATTTTAAGCTGGCGACTAAACAGTCGTTTAACTACAAATCGACCGTGTGTAAAGGTTATCACTGTTCATATAGTTATACATTGAAGTTCTTCTGTAACAGTATGTTTGTCATTAGAAAGTTGTCGTGTAGTTGTCATTAGGTATTTGTGGCTCTAGTAGAGGAAAGGTGAAAAGGTTAATGATGTTCGCTATATTTTTTTTACCGTAACTTACTTGGACTAATGTCAGTTATATTTTGACAATAGGGGCATTGTCAAAAAAAGGATATAACTGACATAAATCTATAAGTTAGAACTAATAAGTAATAACAGCCGCAAGGGTCAATCGATCAGGTTGAGCTACGCTTGCTGCGGTTGATCCGTAGATTGGTGATCTTTACATTTATCGAGACCCCTCTGTGCCTCAGAAAGCACGTTAAGCCGTTGGTCCCGGCTGTCAATCGTGAATCTTTGGCAGTCGTTACGGGTCGTCAGAAGCCCGAAAGTCTGACAACCAGTCTTACCAAAGGGTATGGTAACTGCGCAGTAACTGCGTTGTGGAGGTCACATAGGCAGTCGCTTCATGTAAAATACTGGTATTCAGCTGCATCCGGTTAGACTGGAAACCGACCCCAACATTTTTGGAAAAAGGCTAGGCAGATGATGATAATTCTTTTTTTGACCATATTATATCTTGGTCTTTCTGCACACAGTGAAACTTGGATGCATGATCATCTGCTTAGCCTCTTCCCAACTATATTGGGGTCAGCTGTTCTTGGATAAGACATACGAAATGAGCATTCAATGGGTAGACCAATTGCTCAAAGCGATTTCTTCCGGGCAAACTAACAGATTATCAAAAAATAACTGCACGTATAACAAATCGTAGTACTACAATAACTTCAAATAGATTCATATCTAGCAAACAGAAAAATACCAAAATAATTTTTGACCCTAAATACTCGTAACATCAGAAAATTTCTCTCACATATTTAATATTGTAATCGCAAACCCGTGCGAATTCAACTAGCCAAGTTTAAATTGTCCACTATAAGATGACCCCACCCTTCAAAACATTTACTCCTAATATCCTTGTTAATGTAGGAGAAGAGAAGGGTGAGGTAGATCAAGTTATGGGAGACAAAACAGCCCCAACTAATGATATTCTCAAGAGAGAAGTTACAAATGTTTGGAGATCGTCACACGAATTTGATACAGTCCCACGCTTCGGTGATGATAGTGATCTTATATTTGATGGACATGATATTTAGTGACAGATAAATGAAACTTAAAATGTGCAGGACGTGCTGACAGGATTTGGAAAATCTGATAATGACTATGCGAGTGTGGATTGACATACAGTTAAGCCTATAATTGTAGATGATTGTATTATTGATTTTCTTCTTGCTTCGTATTACACAGTTTCTGGGTGATGATGTTGATAATATTTATCTTACTAGGAGCAGCTGAAAATATCTATAACATTCCGTTTTAGAGTAGCGGTGACAGACAAATTCATAAATAAAATTAAATGTCTTTGTCTTTTATAAACCAAATATTAATAATCAGACTATAATATTCCCACTACTGGGACACAGGCTACCTCTCTGTGAGAAGGAGTGGGGGCATAAAACACCACGCGCGCCCAGTGCGGGTTGGTAGATCTCAATTTTTTTTCTATTCTAGGACATGCCGGTTTCCTCACGATGATTTCCTTCACCGTTTTGAGAGTAGTGGTGATGAAATAATTTACACAAAGTAAAGCTCCTGTCTGGGTTCGAACCTCAAAAAAAAGAACAATAAACCAATAAAATATCATTCAAATCATCCAGAAACATCAAACAAAGCACTCCAATTTATCACTCAAACGTTAAATAAGAGAATCACAATTCAGACGCCAATTTCCACCCACTTTTTATTAACACATAAAATCTCCCAGCCCTCCATATAAAACAATAACACGGTTTTTGTAATTCCCTTGGCTAACAAGTGCGCCTTCATAAACTTTCCATCTGTACCCCGCAAAGCTTTGGGGTTTGTTGTACCCCATGGGGATTAACCGTGTTAACTGGCATTTGATATTGATATAGCAAAACATTCAAAAACGTACCATAATGTTGGAGGAATAGAATTTGAAATTGGGGAGAATGCAGATTTGATTTACTATGTTTGTAATTTAGATGAAGTAATTTCTGTAATGCGTTCCATTTTCAATGCAAATGCAACTCTAAATCTTGCAAATTCAAATATAAATTCGGATAAAACAGCTGCAGGTCCTAAAGCCGTTTTAACATTGATACCAAGGAGTGATTCCCATAATATGTAACGCGTTAGTGCAGTAGCGAATTTTGCACTTGACTCTAGTACAGAATGTATGGTTAACATCTTGTTCACCATACAAAGGGTGATGGTGATGGTCCCATAGCGCCAAGTCCTCTGATGTCTATATCATATTTGTGAATTTCTCACGGTACGTTTATTTTGTTAGATTAAAAGTTAATGCGACGCGAAATTTCATTTGGTTTGGTGGAGTTTATTTTGTATCTGCTTTCAATTTGAACTTTGGCAATTGGTGCTATAAATCATAGATAATTGAAATTCAAATAGGGTGATATGTTAGTAACAAAGGTTACTCTTGTACCTTTCGATAGACGGAGACCTGATCCAGAGAGCCAGAGAGTACCTACTATATTTCATTTACTATGTTGCAAGAGCTTGGATTGTCAAAGTAATTTAGGCAGTAAAAATATATGCCTTAAGTACCTAGGCTAGGATATTTTTATAGTCAGGACCAAGACCAAATGGAATATGATTAGCAGATCTCCAAAAATTGGGCCAATTGGAAAAATTGGACCCAGAAGGTGGATGCGAGAAGCACAGAAGCGGTCGAAGTGGAGGTGCTTGGGGGCGGCCTATGTCCAGCAGTGGACGTCTTTCAGCTGAAATGATTATGATGATCTCCAAAACTTAAAAGGCTCTACTTATTCTGTGATTCAATGTCATAAGAAAATTAATTTGCTATGAATACCTAAAAGTAACGCCACCAGAACAAACCAATCAATAACGCATAAATAATAAATATAATAAAATTCTGGTGCTACCCTCACAATGATATCAGATGGCCCTTGCATATCGCGCCTATTATATAATGGGATAATTTGATCACTGCGCACACGGCACATGCCCCTTCGCAGTTTTTATCGTCCCGGCTATGAGTGGTGTAGGGCGATGCTGGGGTACAGGGCTGTACGGAGTCTGCTCCGTACAGCCCTGTACCCCAGCATCGCCAAACCAAATCAAAAATAAATAAGTGATATGATTTCTGAATCATATCACTTATTTATTTTTGGTTTGGACTTAATGACTTCTGACTTTGTCATAGATGAATAATTCCATTTTTAAATCGTAAGTATTCGCAATTTAGGCTTATTGTTTATTATATTGTATAAGTAAGTAAGAATAAGTATAATTTATTTGTTCAAAAATATATAATAATTTAATAGTATACACTTGATACACTTAATGACACTTGTTTCTGTGTCAGTCTGTATATGCTTTCTTGTACACTAAAATACAACTATAGTACCTTAATACCTTACCTCTTTCGCAATAGAATTATTTATTTGAAGCGCTTGAGAATGCATTATTTCATTTATTTGTGCTGTTACCTATTTAAAAATTCGAGAAAGCAGGTACTAGAATAGTTTACTTCGTTTTTGAATGAATTCCAAGTTTTATTTATACTGGTAGTTAACGAAAAAGCCGAAAACGATATTATTCTATCGTCATCAACGATAAAATAACATCGTTGTCGGCTTTTGAAAGTTTGTCTCATTATACTTATACATACGTTCAAGTTACATTTCTTACTAAATCATCCTTACACATTACTTACAAGCCTTCTCTCTCGCCTCCTAAATAACGCCAAAAAGATTTAACCGTCCCTATTCGCCCTTGTGCCAACCCTGCCGGTTTACTTTTTTAATTCATCACACAGCGACAGCCAGGCAGTTACAGTTGTTTGTTTAGACAACAGATTGTTTTACAAGCAAGTGCTTCAACTACTCGCTGTGTTCACGTCTCATTGATTTACAAATAAATATTAAAAGAAATTATATTATTGTTTTGTTGTTAAAAATAATTGTTGTTGTTGTAACATGTGTTGTTCTGTGTGAATAGTTATGACTAAGTCCAACTGACTTATTTTTAAGAATAAAAGTTAAGCACTGCTTTCAGGACCAAAGATTAGTTAAAATTATTATTAAAACACACGCACAGAGACCCTTTTTATTACTATCTTATTACATATTAATCTATACTAATAATAAAGCTGAAGAGTTTGTTTGAACGCGCTAATCTCTGAAACTGCCAGTCGGATCTGAAAAATCATTTTTCATTTGATATCCCAATTCTTGAGAAAGGCTGTAGGCTATTTAACATCACGCTAGAGTTCTTAGGATGAAAAAGAAAACAAGTAAGAAAGAATGTTAAGTGAAACCGTAGTAAGAGCGCTGGCAGGCGATGCTATGCGACAGGGAACAAGGAATTTCACGCGGATGAAGTCGCGGGCAGAAGCTAGTTAAAATATAATTATTTAACCCATCAATGCCGCTAGTTTTTGACAGACCGTTTGTTGCTCATGCTCTTTTGTTTTGTCGTCGCGTGGAAAACAACGCATGCCAAATTAAAAGTGGGGGGTAAAGATTGTGGGGGTCGAACATGGACTAATCCGATGTAGGTACCTACATCCAAGCACGACTTTATGATAAGTACCAAAATGTGTTTTTATTACACACCAAACTCCATCAAACTATTTCATCATAACATTACTTTATAAGACCCCTCTCATTAATAAAATAAAATAATTATAAATTAATCTAATTATAAGAAGATTATTTTCCGAAGCAATCACTTAACAATAAACCGCAATAATTCCTAAACTAAGACGCTTATCTTTTGATCGATTATAATCCAATCACAAACAAATAAATTTTGTCCCCATCACCACTTTACCTTGACCTCTCACCATTAAAGGCACTCAAAGAAAAAGTTCGGGTATTATGGGTCTGGATAAAATGGGCACATTATTTAACCCTCAAAAGTGCGTTAAAACTCAATAGGGCGGTATCTGACAGTGTCTGTCTATAAACTTGTGATTAACTGTAAATTAAACAGAGGGTGCAGAAGGCAAAATACTCTTCCGTAAAATTGGAACACTACAAATCTTTGAATAAATTGTAATTATACTTACTTTTTTAAATATTGTTATTAATGGAATGATGAAAAACATTGACGTGTCATACGACACGTCAATGTTTTTCATCATTCCGGCCGTCGAGAGAATGCTTTCTTGACCCCTCTCAGTTTCGTACTTCAAACGAATCCGTGTTTTGCGAATTTGATCTTTATTAGCACTGACATATTCTCGACGGCCGGATTGAACTACAGTACCTAACAAATACGGACTAGGTACCTTTGTACTTTACTTATCTTTTCTTTCGTGTCTTATTTTATTTTCTGCGAAAGTAAATCTCGAATAAATAAATACCTATACATTTTAGACAGCACAATCATAGTTGGAAGCCGAAAAATACTGTAAGAAACCGTTTTCAACAATGAAACCACGTCAACATTCATATAGGTATTTATTTTTTTAACTTCTTTTCAAACAATATTTGTCAACACACAATTTTCGTGTTGGTAATAATCGGCATCAGCTCCCACAAAAGACAGTCACATCTATAGGTACAAAACTTACTCTCGATTTAACCTCCCAAGTGTTGCAATAAGTTAATTGTTAGCAAAGGGGCGAGGGTTACGACCGTCCCGTTATATTGTTATCGGGATATCGTTAAGTACGGTTTTGTTTTAGTGTCCCACTTATTACGGTTATTGCGACCGGGTGCTGCATTTGCAGGGTTATGGCTTATAGATTATAGTTGTATGATTATTTTATGACGCGCGGTATTTAATGTTGGTGGAAGTTTCAGGGGTAAATTGCTTATTTTGGTAGGAAGAGATATTCTACCGCTGCCAAGTGTAAGGTAAAGGTGGCAATTGATTCTTTGGTCACCAGTAATTTTTGTTTTCGTTTTTTTTTATATAATTTACAGTTATACCAAAGGTTTACAGTAATGCCGACAATAGTAAGTGCAACGTTTGTATGATCCGTTTCCACAAACAAACCGTGAAAACAGTTTTGTACTTAAAACTACCCCACAAAACTGTTCACTCCTTGAACTGATGCACCAGTTATGTTTTGTTGTTTTAAGAACAAGTCTACTGTAAACTCTTTATAAATAACTAAACAATCACTGGCAAATGCGAACTACTCACCTACTGAACATATTTTTGTTACCATTCAGTACCTAAACAATGCTTTTCCGCCTATCCGGAGAACACAAATCCCGTGAAAATCCCAAAAAAAAAAACTTACAGACGCACAGATAATTTTAACTCATCCGCCTCCCTAGTGACAATGCGACAAAAAAATCGCATCAGTAATTGAGTTAATACTGCGAGTGAGGGGGCGGCTTTATCGCTGTCTGACTTATGTTTGACGAATTAAAAAGGGGCTGGACACGAGTGTCTGGCTGTGAGAGATTGGTCGCGTGTAGCCAGCCTGTGTGCCGGGTTAGATGTGACTTTGTACGTGTGGAAAGGCTGTGCAGTAGATTAGTTCATTTCTATTGTACGGTCAAAGAATGAGCAGTTATTTGTAGATCTTCGACAGTCGTGCTGGGTAATCAGGAGCCCAAAACCAGTCTTACCAAAGGGTATCGTGTTACCTAGTTACTGTGGAGGTAATATAGACAGTCACTCCACGTAAAATATTTGTATTCTGCTGCATCCTGTTACACTGAAAGCCGACCCCAGTATGATTGGGAAGAGGCTAGGCAGATGATAGTCATAGAATGGTAACGAAATTTAATCTCGTTATATTAAAAACCTACAAGGGTAGTTTAAATCTGAGTAAAAAAATGTTCTAGGTACACACAGCGACATATCAATTCGTTCAGCTCTTTCCAGCTTAAAATCTATTAAAAACAATCCTAAACATTTTTGGACCTTTGTTAAAAATCGCTAAAACTCTAATGCTATTCCTAATCAGAAAACGAGCGGTATCTATATAATAGTTATTTGAATGAATCCGGCTAGGGAAGTTTGAAATCCATTTCTACACAAATAACATTTCTTTCAAATAATCATTTAACATAAATCGATAGAAAGATGTGCCTAATCGGCGTCTAAATCGAAATGAATATTTAATTCTGTCCAATATCCACTTTGCCCAATTATCGAGTTTCGCCGGTGATTGCTCACAAATAGCTCAACAGCTCTGCGGTGACTAGTCGGTTCAGAATAATTGTCTATTTCTGGATTATCGTTTAGGAACTGAAATAACTGTCTGGTGGGTATTTAATTCGGGTGGATGAAAGTGTACATCTCAGTTAAGTTTTAATCTTAATCATGGTCTGGCAGTTTCAGTAATTTATGCGGCCTACCCAAATGTCGTTTCTTTGTCGAATCGTTGAGCTCCATAGGTTTTGAGTTGAGCTGCAAGATTACTGACAAATGCGTGCACTGACTGGACAGGTCCACTCAATCTGAGTGTTTCACATGATCTGACCAAGATTAGGTCTGGACTTTAAAAGAGACTGTGACCTCTGAGTTTATTTCGGGCTTTCTTCTCGGAGTAGTCAGATAGGAAACGCCGACCTCATCTACTTTTAACAATATAGTGGTCATATAAAAGTGTTTGTACAAACCTAGTTACTGAAATAAAATTATTTATCATTTCAGAATGGATATTTAAGATCTTGGCAACTGAATTAATCATAATGTCTGAACTACACTAAGTCATCTGCCCCATTGGCCTAGCCTTTTCCCAACTACGTTGGGGTCGGCTTCCAGTCTAACCGGATGCAGCTGAATACCAGTATTTTACATGGAGCGACTGCCTATCTGACCTGCACAACCCAGTTACTGGGTAATACGATACCCTTCGGTAAGACTGGTTGTCAGACTTTTAGAATTCTGACGACCCGTAACGACTGCTAAAGATCCACGAATGACAGCCGGGACCAACGGCTTAACATGCTTTCCGAGCCACGGAGGGGTTTTGGTATGTAAAGATGGTCACCCGTCCACGGACCGTGGTAAGCGTAGCTTAACCTGATCGATCGCCCCGTGCGGCTGTTCTTACTTAGCCACAAGCCCCACTAAATTATAAATCTATCCATCACAATTTCAGCATATTGTAAAACACACAAACATTATAAAACCTATAAAATGACGTCATATAAATAATTCTGTTCACACCACGACCGTACGACAGGTTATCAGCTCATTATGCGACAGATGAAGCGATTAATTAGTCGCACGCTATCGGTGCCGTGTTTGACGATTGTAACGATTAATCGATTGTGTGGCGATTGACGGGTTACATGTTCGTTTGAGATTTATACAAGAATGGAATTAATCTATTAATTATTATTTTACTCAATTTTAAAATATTGCTGTTTGTCGGAACAATTGTGGTGCTTTTACTGTTGGACTCATACATACATAAACTCATTCTTTCTTCCCATGGGGGTAGGCAGAACACTACCTGCCTCCATACATACTCCTTTTGCTTCGGTTACGTTCATACATAAGAATTCAGCTAGGCTGGGCTGCGTCTGGGAAGCTTCGACGAGTATTCTCGTCGCGTATTCCACAGAGCCTAAAGACCTCAATCAGGGCGTCCTGCCAGTTATGACTTACGGAGCCGAAACGTGGACACTCACTGTAAGGCTGGTCCATAAATTCAAGGTCACCCAGCGAGCAATGGAACGGGCTATACTCGGAGTCTCTGAGGGATCGAATTCGCAACGAGGTGATCCGACAGAGAACCAAAGTTGTCGACATAGATCACAGCATGAGCAGGCTGAGGTGGCAATGGGCCGGCTATACTAGCTGTAGAACCGATGACCGTTGGAGTAGACGAGTTCTTGAGTGGAAACCGCGTATCGGCAAACGTAAGGAAAGACGCTAGGTGGAGCGACGATCTTCGCAGGATGGCTGGTAGCAACTGACTGAGAGTTGCCGAAAATCGAGTTGAATGGCGTGCAATAGGAGAGGCCTATGTCCAGCAGTGGACTGCTGAAGGCTGATGATGACGTTCATACATCTGCAGAGTAATTACGTAACACACTGTCAATACAACACACAACACACTAGCAATGGCTCTCATTTTGACAGTTCAACAACATTGATTGCGTTATTTATGTTGTTGAGCAGAAAAGTTTCATATCAAAACATGGATTGACCTTCAAAATGATTCAGATTGAGATTGATAGTGGGTTACGCAATTTATTAGGGAGCTGACCTTTCTGAAGCACTTTAACAATACTGTTACGGTAGGGTAATTGTTAGATAGAAGAACGTGCTATCTTGGGCCAAATTTTGTTCTATGTCTTAGATGGTGGCTATCGGATGATGTTTTCTCACATCATCTACTATATTATAATTAAGTATAGGTACCAGCATTATAGTGTAGTATTTCTACATAATTAATTTGTTATAACACTTTCAGATAAGTTATTTATAAATGAATAAAATTCATTAAACCTATAAATACTGTATTTTTTTTTTCTAGTTACTTACGTAGTTATCATGCAGATCGTATCGCGACGCTGCGATCTACGGCGTAGCCGCGTAGTCCTGATCGTTACAAGATGCTACGCGCGTAGAACTTTCTAAAACAGGCATTTTTTTATGTAGGTACACCGAAAGGTTATGATGAGGTATTAGGAAGGATATGTTAGGTAGGTCGAGGAATTTTAAGCCTGATTCGATACGTCTCTTAGGATACACCATTTGTAGATAATCAGTAAGAAGCACACTTTTTAGCATTCACAATTATTTTCACGTAGGTACCTTAGAGTGAGAGCACTGATGGCCCAGTGGCAATGGCCGCGACTTATGAGTTGTAGGTCGTAGGTTCGAATCCAGACAGGCGCTTTACTTTGTGTAAATTATTTCATCACCACTGCTCTCAAAACGGTAAAGGAAAACATCGTGAGGAAACCGCCATGTCTTAGAACCAAAAATTCGAAACATGTGACATCTACCAACCTGCACTGGGCCCGCTTGGTAGATTACAGCCCACTCCCTCTTGAAGAGGAGGCTTGTGTAACAGCAGTGGGAACCATATAGGCCGCTTATGACCTTAAACTACTGCTGGTGACCTGTAAAACAGGTTTTCATATAAACCTGCTGCAGGCTCCAGGCTCTCACAAAGTTAGCTCCATTATCATTTATTGACAAAGTTTCAGTTTCTTTTAACCAACTACAAAACCCAAACAACATCTTGAGTAGTGTATTTATACTTTTATTATTATAAGTTTTTATATTGTGTGCCTACTATGTAATATACTGCTGTTTGTTATTCCTATCAAATAAAAATAAACCCATCATCTTAACGCATCGACTCAAAAATCAATAATTCTGTAACAGTTAATCTCGTTAGGCGTAGTCCTGACCGGCGGTTACTCCGCTATTGTGCGGCACGCGCCAAATTGCGCGGTAATTGTGTTCGGATCATGTGACGTTGTTAGCTAGATGAGTGGGCTGTATAGTTGGACGAATTTAAATTGAGCACGTTAAGGGGTGACGAATGTCGGGTGACAGTCACGAAAAATTACCTAGCAATGTTATCATAGTATTGTAATTTGGAAATACGTACCAAACTTTAAAAAACTATGCTCTGGAATTCTATAAAATATGTTTTAGACAGTAAAAAAGCTCGACTTCGGCCTATTTTCCGCTTTAAAGATAGCATGAAATGACAATAAATGTCAATCAGAAACTAATGCCTAAGGCTTGTAGAGGCATCGAAAAATCAAACACCCATTAAAGCCACATGCCCCTGCATCAGAGACTTCAAAGCCATTGGTTGAAACTAGTTTGAAGTAATGCTTGAGTCTTGAGTGAGGTTTTGTAATATGGGATCCATCGCTTTCCATCAGGCGTGATCGGGGTAAAAAAAACATGTTCTGTTAGATAGTACCTTCTGGATAGGTATTCATAATCAGTTGGAAATCTACGCCTAAATAAACATTACTACTAAATAAGCCCAAAAACGACCTACATAAATTAACAAAAGCACCTACATTCTATTTTAAGCATCGCACTACCAATTCGCGCAGCGTCGTACGTGATGCTGTACAGTAATACAGCTAAATTTAATACAGCTATTAATAGAAACCACTACAGTTAATTACTTAGCGGGACATTGCACATTGGTATTGTATCATCGAACGTCCCGCAGTTTGGCAAACTATTGCATTAACTGTTTGAGGGTATTTGTGATATTATTATTGTGTTTGGTTATAATTTAATTTCTGAATAGTTAACTGGATATAGAAAATGGTTTTGTTGATATGGTAATCAATAATTAGGTACATCGTACTTATACTAACTTTGAAACCGAAACGAAAAGTTGGTGACAGCAAGTGTGACCACTGAGTTGGTAGGTACCTATATTTATGGTCCAAGTTTCAATCTCCAGCACCCCAATTGCGTAACACACAATCAATCGGAATCTGAATCATTTTGAAGCAAATTGCTAATCCATTGCTTCATAAGTTCGTAAAATGTGTCTCCTCAACACGTAAATAACGCAATGAATGTTATTGAACTGTCAAAATGAAACCGATTCCGATTGATCGTGTGTTACGCAATTAGGGTGCTGGTCCGTCAATGTGTTGTTGCGTTTTCCATTTGGAACTAGCCCCCTTTTCTTCAAGTAACTTCGGACCTATGGTTACGTCCCATGTAACTTGGCGGCAATATTTGACTGGCGAAATTTGCACCTACAGCTTGCTGCCTATCCCGCCTGTGATCCCCGAAGGGTTGGGCAGAGGTGTACCTAGTAGTAGTACACCCACATTTCGTCCGTTATGTTTAAGTCCCATGTAATAGAGGCTCACCTCATGCCATTCACCAGGCATAACTGCAGACTCCGAGCTGTTATTGAGAAATCCCTGATGGAAAAACGCAATAACACTTTGCCCGACCAGGGAATCGAACCCAGGACCTCGTGCTCAGCAGTAGCGCTTGCGACCACTGGACCAACAGCGCAGTCAAAAAAAACAAAATGCAGAAAATTTTCCATTGGTCCGTATTTGTTTCGACGTCGTGGTACATAGTTTCTTTTTTTTTCACAATCTCAATCTTATAAAACGTGGTTGCGTATTGTTTTTGCTACAATCATATCTGCGGCTATCCTGTAGCCATTTTTATTTCGATTGGCCGTAAAAACATAAAATCCTTGGTCTTGATAATACCACCTTTGAAAGGCCTATTGGTCGTAGCTTTTAAACTGTGGTTATTGTTATTTGACACGTTTAGTTTATAGGCCGACCGCTTAACTGCGACGTTGCCTGAGGTAGCTGGGCGGTGCGGGAGGGGTGATAGTTGTCACAAGCTGACGAATCACTGAGCTCTCGCACACGTCACCACACCCCTCCCGCACCGCGCTCCTACCTCAGGCAACGTCTCAGTTAAGCGGTTGGCCTATACTTATATTTGACCTCACATGTTTCTGGACTGTTGCCTGTTTATTCTTACAGCCATTGTTTTGACCTGACGGCGGTGAAGCCCAAAAGCATGTTTTAACATAACTTCACAGCAGTATTTCTCGAAGGGTTGGGCAGACGCAGAGGTAATATTAGCATAAGAAATCGCAGAGGTAATATTAGCATAAGCACAAGCATAATCAGCCTATAATGTTCCCACTGCTGGGGCAGAGGCCTCCTTTCTTCGTGAGGGAGTGGGCTGTTATCTACCACGCGGGCCCAGTGCGGGTTGGTAGATGTCACTTGTCTTCGAATTTTTGTTTCTAAAACGTGCCGGTTTCCTCACGATGTTTTTAAAGTAGGTATTTATAAAAATTACTTACCTACAACACAACTTCAACACAATCCTATTATTTAGTTTGTTACCTTAACTACAGCAGTAAAAGAAGAAGAAAAGAAAGAAAAATTGTTTATTCCGCAAAAACAAAACGCACAATGCAAAAAAAAACATTAAATATACACATAACACACAAAATAGCCAAAAGCCACTCACGCAATAAAAAAATTACCATTTTGTCCATTGCTTGGTGTCAGGGCCAGGGACCACAGACAAGACAACACAATGACAACAAACAAAAAACAAAATGACAATTGCAGGGTGGAAAAATAACTACTTTTTTAACAAACAAACAACAATATAAATAAACAGTAAATTAACCGAAGTTATTTCTCCAAAACAAATTCGATGAGCACATTGGGTAAACATAACAGAACTTCAGTACCAATATTCCATTTCTCACGAAGACATCTCAAAGATATACCAGCAAAGAATAAATTTGTCTGTCCAAATAAAATTTGAAGTAACATCATCTCTTATACCTCCCACACCAGACCACGGTCATATAAAATCAGGGTTCCAATAAAATGCAGGAAAAACCCCTCGGTCGCTGGCACGTACGGAACCAATCGAAATCACTGCATCGCGTTGTTCTCATCAATATTTCATACCACGGACCTGCAACTGAATATCAATTCGTGTATTAGTATTCTATTCTAGAATATTTAGTGTAACTGTCTGTGGACGATATTTGATGGGATTGGTGGAATAAATAGGATTAGAAACAAAATGGCGGTGTCAGTTGTGAGCATAATAATAAGTTGCAATCATTTACTGACCTTTTGTTTTGATTACATTACAACCGATCAGGTTAAGCTACGCTTGCTGCGGTTGGTCCGTGGATGAGTGACCATCTTCACATACCAAGATCCCTCCGTGCCTCGGAAAGCACGTTATGTCGTTAGTCCCGGCTGTCAGTCGTGGATCTTTGACAGTCTTTACGGATCGGCAGAAACCCGAAAGTCTGACAACCAGTCTTACCAAGGGATATAATATTACCCAGTAACTGGGTTGTGGAGGTCAGATAGGCAGTCGCTTCATGTAAAATACTGATATTCAACTTCATCCAGTTAGACTGGAAGCCGACCCCAACATAGTTGGGAAAAGGCTAGGTAGGTGATGATGATGACCTTCCATCTAAATAACTTACTTTTTCACATAACATCACCCTGTTCTTCCTCGAAGAATTAGGCAGACGTGTACCCTATAGTACACCAGTGGGTATACTTTTCCACATGTTTTGCGTATTTAGCCCGAACCCGTATGGGAAAATGCCTTTACTCATTTTCCGTGTTTGTTCCGTGCTATTTTATACAACTCTCAAAAAATGACTGTTAAAGTTGAAAGTCGATTTACATTAACAACTTATGTCCAGACGCCAGCACATCAAGCTACTACAATCTGTCAAATTTCTTTAATAGATTTTCAACTTTATCGCTAAAGCATTAAGGATCAAGGTTGATTGGGAAAATTTGACAGTTTCGGGTAGTTTGGCCTGCTGGCGTCTGCCCAATACCATATTACAGGCTATGAATAACTAATTAGGTATGTTAGAAAAGATCGTAATGCCATAAGATAAGAAGAAAAAAATATATAAATGTAGGTGCAAATTCGAGGCCTTATTTTCATGGTTGGAATCATTTATCATCCATCTATTTTAATAAAACATTTATTAAATCGCTGATAGGATTTTTCAGAAAGCGTACAGTATAGTGCCTATGTACTAAAAAGTTCCTGTCAAGCTGTTCGGTCTTCAGGTCCTGTGTCTGTGCACACAGTAGTGCACTATAATATCTCCCGCGCCGAAATAAGGTTTGGAGGAATATATACTTAAAAGTTATAATTAGAAATGTCGTTTCCCTATGTGCTTTAATGTCTGTAAGTACATAAATAATAAAATAAAGAAGTAAAAAAGCGTATTGAAGTAGGTACTACTCAATGAAGTTCAATATATTAAAATAAAAATACAAAAAAACACACAGCAAAAGACTCCCTTACAAAACCGTATTCACCAGCTTCTGAAACTTCGAAGAGCATGTAAGTACATATATCGCATAAGGAATGGTTACCGCAGAGCCGTAAACGTCCCTGACAAATTACATAACAATAACAACAGCACACGCGATCCGGATACGGCGCCGTTTGCAAACCGGTCACGTTCCTATTGCGTTTCGGATGATCTTTGTACGGCGAGCGGTTTTGATACTTGCTGCTTTTGAGTTGGAGGTTTGCGTGTTTTTAAAGTGAAAACTTCTTTAGCGGAGCGGTTTAGACGGAGCTCGCCTCAGGACACGTGACCTGATCGAAAATTCGTAAGACGGAGGGAGAGTAGACCGCATTCCAAAATATCAAAAATACACAACGTTAATATTCAAGTTTTTTTTTCGTTGTTGTGTGTAGAAGAAGCCAAAGTGTGAACTTAGACCTAAGTCCATTTATATACAAAATGTCTTCATATAATCAGCCTATATTGTTCCCACTGCTGGGACACAGGCCTCCTCGCTTCGAGAGGGAGAAAATGTCTAAGTCAGTGGAAAATTAAAATACTTCGCAGCCTTGAAAAATAATTGCAATCATCACTTTAAAAAAATTACGAATCCAGTAAAAAGGCGGTTCGAGCAAATATGTTGTCTTCCTTATTGTATATTGTCGATTATCGGAATATTGGCCCAAATGTCAGTTAATAAATATAACCAAATCAAGGGGTCTACTCCGAAGTAGTATCGGCCGAATGTTCGGCCATTACCTGCTACGAAGTTACTATTTGGTTCGATCGGTCCCGATCCTACACTCTTTCGAATATTGACTATGGTCCCGAACCAACTGAGCCGATCCGAACGTTTGAGCATTTTTCAATAATATTCGGTTCGGCCATGAGTCGGTCCGATCCGAACATTCGCACTTTGCACTTCGGAGTAGACCCCCAGATTCTAGTTAGATAAGATTTTCGTTAGTGAGTGTGATCATGCTCTTAAATAAGAATGTATGTGAAACATTTGGATTTCGTATCACAAAAATATCTGACATAGAAGTAAAAACCAAACAAGTTGCATAATGTTCGCTAGACGCCAGTTTGCAAGCCCAATGTTTGGGGCTTACAAACTAGCGTCTCTTTATTGCTAAAGTAACCAGCAATTCCGAAGAACTTTGCAAAAGTATCAAAACCTAAGCATCCTCATAGGAAGAAAGATGAGAGATCTCATAAAAATTATATCGAAGTGGGCACCACGTTTAGGTACGAGTGTCATATCGATATTGAGCACAGCACTTCGCTATTCTGTACAATTGCTTCGGTATACCAAGCATAGAGTCGCAAAATTTTATCGATAAAATCTTATTGGCTGAAAAAGTAACGCTTACCGTCTAGGAAGGTAAAATTGTAAAACACTTACTTAGTTTTATTTGAGAAATACTTAAGTTAAAGAAGAAAAACATTATTAAGAAAACAAATTCTTGAGATACTTAGGACTGATTTTACGAAAGTCAGGTATCTTGTATCCGTGGTATAAAATAGACGTCCGACGGTGACGTATGATAAAACTGTCGAAAATTCAAAATTTTGGTCTCAGGATAAGACTTATAAAAAATACGTATAAAAGTTTGGTAAAATTCGCCCGTAATAAAATTAGTTCTGTTAAAAAAAATTGCTAATGGATAACTCATCTCGCTCTACGACTATGACGTAGATCGAGAAGATTTACAATTTCCAAAAAATAAATGAAACCTCATAAAACAATTGACACACCCAAACATCATAAAGAACATAAAAACTACTAATCTAACGACAAAAAAATGATTCTATTTAATATGTTCAATTAATTACAAGTTTATAACAATTTTATCAAACCTCGTATCCAACTTAAAAGGTTTTAAAACATTCAATATGTGAGGCATGCACTCACAAATCACTTGACCGTTGAGAACGTATTAAGTGCACACGACTGTATGGGTTCTGTAGTCAATAATTTAGGTAGAAACTTTAGTTTTGATTGAGAAATTGGTCTTGTTTTTGGTATGGATGAAAATTTGTCTATGATAATAGGCATAGATACTGTAATCGAAAACGATCGATAAACGTTTTTCTTTCTTTCTTTCTAATCTTTAAATTCAAACAATAGAACTGCGCCCTAATTGCGTAACGCGCTATCAATCTCAATCTGAAGCATTTTGAAGGATAATGCTAATCCATTGCTTCATAATGTTTGCTCAGCAACGTAAATAACGCAATGAATGTTGTTGAACTGTCAAAATGAAAGCCATTGCTGTGTGTTACGCAATTACCCCGCTGAATTAGAAGAATCATTAAAAATGATAGCCATAACAATCCTACAGATTTTTTAAAGTACCTATTATAGCAAAATATTAAGAAAAAAAATGGTAGGCACCTAATTTCTCAATAGTAAAAGATCATTATTTTACTAGATATGTACCTAAACACTTTTGAAATGATTAAAACTCGTGAGGTGTCGCATTACATTCCTGATAGCTTAATATTAAACACAACTTAAACAACAAAGAACAATCTTTGTTTAAACACACAAGAAAACAGGCACCTACCAACTCCTCTATCGCTGAAACACAAGATTTCCAGATCAAATCCCAACAACCATACTCAAGATACCAAAACCCTTTCGAGCCAAAAAAAATTCTCGCCGAATTCCCGCTCGCAAACAAACATTGTTCCTTTTTTCGCCACAGATCCCAAAACACGGCATAAAAAAATAAAAGAAGGCAAGATAAAGAGGCAGAGAGGTAAACATTGAACACGTAGGAGACTAAATATAAATGTCTCGAGAGAACATTAAGATAGCGAGTGGAATGTTAAAAGCTATTTAATATTATGTTCTGTCCGAACTTTATTATGGACTTTTGGTCGGGTTGTCGAAAGTACTGGCGACGTATTAAAAAAAAATTGTTAGGGAATTTTGTAGGTGATGGTGATGTCATAGATACTCCTTTAACAGTCTTTTTTTACCTCTGATTTTGCATCACTGTCAAAATCACAATGTGATCTTTATTCTCGTTAAAATAGGCTTGCTGTTGAGTTGCTAACACTGACAAGTCTGCCATTGTGGCAGACTTGTCAGTGTTAGCAACTCTTCAAGATCACAGTGTGATCTTCAAAATCTTAACAATAAGCTTGCTGTTGAGTTGCTGTCACCACGGACAAGTCAGTCAAAATCCTTTATTCTCGTTAAAATAAGCTTGCTGTTCGAGTTGCTAACACTGACAAGTCTGCCAAAATCATAGTAATCTTTATCCTTGTTTAAATTAGGTCTTTGCGGGACTGCTGCTGACAAGACAGTCAAAATGAAAGTGATCTTCAAGATTGTAAGGTTGCTGTTGAGTTGCTGTCACTTCCCAACATAGTTAGGGAAAAGGCTGCATATGACGATGAACCTTCTGAAACCATTGTATCCGCGGAGTAATTGCGTCACACACCTTTATTTCGACAGTTCAATAACATTCATTGCGTCATTTACGTAGCTGAATAGACGGATTTTTCTAACATTTGAAGCAATGGATTAGGAATTGGGGAGCTGATGCCGTGAACACAATATTTTACTGTTACCACATTCATTATGACCCTTAAGCCGTTCATTGCCATGTTCAGGACTTGATGTTTGGGAGGTAATAAGTTATAGATATCGTTTTAGTCCACGTAAGACCATTTCTAGTTGCTTTTCTCAGGTTTAACCTTCAAAACTTTCTGTTTAATTCAATTTCCCGCATGTGTCATTATGGTGAGTTATCCAATTGTCAGGAAGGAACTGTGTTGTGTTTTGCTTTACAAAGCCACCTGAGGATTTTCTATCTGTGTGATATTGCCTTTGGGATCTACCCTCTTGAGTCTGAGTTTCTTGCTTCCACCCACTGTTTTTTAACTAAGGCTTAACTATGTATATTCTAATAAAATCCCCACCAAAAAAATGCTTTGCATCATGCTGAGTGGAAGCCTTCTTGTCACAGCCATGACGTGCAGCCGTCGACTTTTTCTGCTTTGTGCTCGTGATTATAGATAGGTATATTTTGTTTTTATTTTTCCTTACTATTAGAATTAATTATCTTTTTGTATGCACGTGTTTCTGTGACAAATAAACCTATTTTTCTTTCTTTCTTTGCCTAAATTAGATATATCATAATTATTTAACCGTAGTACTTTCGTCCGGCCATACAGTGGATCGTCTCTTACAAGTCGAAGGCATTTAAATGAAAGCGCGATAACCAGGCCCTGTATTAATGAATGTGCTTTGAGCACCACGCCTACACTAGCATATTATACTAAATGTACTGGACTACAAGAAACATATGTCTTTAAGCTATATTGAACTATATGATAGTGACTTTTATGGTAGAAAATCATTAATACAAATAGGTACAGTCACCAAAAGAGATAACTAGCAGGGTCGTGGGATATAGTTGAGGTTTAGTAAGAAACCAATGGATGTTTTCGAATGAAATTTATTTTGATAAATGAACTGTATGTTTTCTATTAATTGAATTAAATTTTATTCGAAAAAATCCATCAGTTTCTTAGTAAACTTGAACTATTTCCGACGACCTTGGTTACTTGTCTCCTTTGGTAAACTAACCGTATATAGGTGTTTTCTGAACAAGGGTTTCAATGTATTATTCCACAACATGGAGCCTAGGAAAAACTGCTGTTAGTACTTGTACTTACTTGATAAAAATGATCTATAGGTATTTGAAACGCAAATAGACCACCCAGTAATAGAAAAAAAAACAAAGTATGTCATAAATAGTGTACATATGTTTCGATTCAAATACATACATTGAAGGCTTGCGAAATTAAAACTCCATGCAATGAAAAACTGTCTGGTATATTTTTTCACTATCAACTCAACCTATAGCAATCTATTGCGGGAATAGGTTTCTTCCAGGCTGGGCCAGAACACCCTATTCTCTGCCTTCCGCATCCAGTCTGTCCCAGCTACCTAGGTCGTCCGTTCATCTAGCACTAGCTTACCTTTTTCACTAGCTTCTGCTTGATTCTTAATATTATAAACTACCTCCTGCCCGCAACATCGTCCGCTTGAAATTTTTGTACCCTCGACCCCCATCGCATCGCATCGCCTGCCCGCACTATTACTCCGTTTTCGCTTAGCAATTTTTCTGGTATTTTTTTCTCGCTTCCTGAGTCCTAGCTTGAAACTAAATAGCCTTCCTCAAAAATTTGGCTAACGAATACATAATTTTTCATATTCGACTGGTAGTGTCAGAGATTAGTTCGTTGAAACAAACCAACAAACTTGTTAGCTTTATTATTATTATAGTTAGATAGGTAATCGATTTTATAAAGAATACTTTTATCAAAGTTACCATGTACGAGGGAATAGGTACGTAGCTTCAACAAATCCTTTATCAATTTTATTTTATCATCTGCGTAGTCCACAGATTGTTACTCTGAGACTAGTCTGTGTGTATGTAAGATATGCAAAGCGTGAACCCACATCCGATATCTACAGAGAAATTCTTATCATGGACCAGAGACAAAAAAAAACAGAATAAAAATAAGTATCTTAAACAAAAACAATATAGCAAATAAGGAAGAATTTACACGAACTACAAAATTCAATATCATCGAGGACCTCATAGAGATTGCTTTCAAAACCCAACTCAATCTGAATCCTACACGTTCAATTTCAGATTAGCTATCTGCGACATCCGACAATAAATCGCACGGGTCGTCGCAGAATAAAGTCGTCACTATATCGTATCGGTATCGCTGCGCCCACGTCTCACGGACGACTGGTATACGAGAGACGGGTATTCCGTGTTACGTCTGTGGTGTACAGGGGTAGGTATATGATGCTCCTTTTTTGCAGGTAATGATAAAAAATTAAATAGGTACGTCTTTAATAATAATAATAACCGTTTATTTCAGGTATTAACCCATAGCAATTACTTTGATACTAAAATCAGAACTAAAATTAACTCTCATAAGTCACTTGTTGTCACTTTTTAACGTAGCGTGGTGATTTTTTTATCTGCAAAACTCAAGTTTTCCTTGTAACCCAAGTTTTCCGGTATCTATTTTCGTCACAAAAATATAATAGGTATACCCAACTTACACAAAATGATAATCTATGTATAGATGCTTTATCTTCAGCGTTAAATGCTCAGACAGAAAGAAAATCGGTATTAAGATAATGTACTAAACTCATTGTTGAAGTAACAGCTTCTACACAACGGTCTAGTGACTGAGTGATTCACTTTTACAGCACAAGGTGCGGCACGGGGTTACCATCTATACATAATGAAAGATATGGGTGGTTTACAGATACAGCAGTCCTGTCTGTTTATATTTTTGTGTACATAAATAGTTTAATAAATAAGTAGTTCCAAATTAGTCTTGTTTTGTTTGTATTTCAAAGACTCCTATATAATAATAATAAATTGTTTATTACCACAAATTTCAAGTACATTGCACTGTATACAGATTAAAGATCTTAATTTAGCATATGGTAGATAAGTACAATAGGTCCAACCCTGCCCCCTAAACTAGGCTAGGCCTGTATCTTAGGGGGCAGTACCCGGCTATAAAGTATGCTTATATGATTCTATTGTGGCAGACGTGCCAGTGGACTGTGTCAAGTGGTGCATTTTTGATCTTGTGGTAAACTTTAAAAATGTGAGAGTGAGAAAGTGAAGAGTCTATTATTTATTTATTTCTCCTACATTTACCTATAATAATGTAAGTATTCACAAGTAAATTCAAAGTAAAAAAAAGAATCTTAAGAAATAAGTATAGTACCTTTGTACTCAATACTAATATGTCGTATCGGTATTCATTTTACTGTGTGTACATAAATAATAAAATAAACTTGTTGTTACGAAGCTGATTACTTCTTTCACTGCAATAGATCACAAACCACATATGGCATTCGTACGAGAAACTTTTGTCAACCTTACCCAGTGTGCCACCAACCTAACCCCTCAACGTCTGTATTCAAGTTATCCGTTGTGGTAAGTTAGGCGCAAGTTCACGGCGACGCTTATCTCGCCAAAATAAATTGCGCAAGTAATCAAATGTTAGAGAGAATTGTTATGTCTTGTATTATGTTACTTTTTGTCCCTGTTCACTATTGTTCAAGTGACATTCTTGGACCTATAAGATGGTGTTCAAGTTAAGGATAAGTAGGAGCTAAAACTTGCGGTTTTGTTTTTATTTTTTGTCTTCTATTATTTTAAGGCATTTTACTTGGGCGATCACCAGCAACAAAATAGTTATATTATGTTCCAAAAGTATCTGATGAATGTGTAAACAAATCCCATACATAATGTTCCAACTACTGGGATACAGGCCTCTTCTCAGTAGGGGGAATGGGCCGTAATCCACCACGCGGGCCCAGTGCTGGTTGGTAGTAGATGTCACATGTCTTCGATTTTTTGGTTCTAGGACATGCCGGTTTCCTCACGCGGTTTTCCTTTAGCGTTTTGAAATAAACCCCGACCAGGTTAGATTCTTACACAATCAGTCGCTAAAGCGAATTAGTAAGGCATTCATTCATCTGTTTTTAAATGGTTTCAATTTTATATACTTAAATTATCATCGACGAAAATTGCTTGTATAAAATTAATCTTTAAGGTGATTTAATAATAATAAATCTGTGTAACATTGATCAGGCAGGGGCTGTAGTTTTTCCATAGTCCTAGTAGATAACCAGTTCACTTCAGCCACCCGATCCCATAACCAAATATCTGTGTTTCCATATCTTGAAATAGTCCTACACCAACCGGGGGTTGTCCTTGGGCACGCTTGCATTGTGCAAACAGGGATAATCGTCGGTTGGTGCCTCATTTCATTGAAAACGTCTAACGGGCCTCTGCGAGTTGGCTTCGGCCCCTCTTACGCCTTCCAAAGGTCCGTGACCCCAAGGTCCCGAGATATGTCAAAGACGAAACAATAATAATAATAATGATTTGTATTTCGGACCAAAGAATCCATAGAGTGTTAGTAACATAACATTAAAACTACTTATTATCTAGTGTTAGTACCAATCACCCTCTGCACAAACTGGTTTACAATTGTAGAGCCGAAACTCTCCGCTACAGATCTCAGGATGCTGTTGCGACTGTCTCTCACTCTCCTCAGGAGTGACGCTGTTTTTTTTTAAATAAGAATTTCGTCTTTAAGTATTCAAATAACCAAATCAAAGCACTTAATTTATAACTGGCACTACAAATTCGCACACACAGCACAGTTTCGTTTTTTTATCCATTTGTTTACATTTTTATCAGATACTTTTGGAACAGACCATACCTACTATCTTGATCTCGTAGCACTGTTTCAAGTGAGTGTGTTCTGAGAGACGTAAACATAATTTCTATAATGGATTTCTTCAATTACGAAACGTCACTGTTGTTGGTACTTTTGCAGTATTTTCTGATTCTGACTTGAGATGTACCAACCTACCTCGTATTTTTGGTTGGAGCCTTAAATTAATGGCTATTTGAAGAACTGGAGCCTTCGAAGCTAGATGATACATTAGCATTAGAGCCAACTCTAAGGATCACTTTACAAATACAGATGTCCAGATACTCAGAAGAAGGAGAAGGATACTCTCACTTTACAAATATCAAATAAATCCGGCCCTAGTAACTCCATCTTCCTTAATTCACCATCATAATCATCAACCTATAGTGCAAGTCCTCCTAATCCATTACTGTACATAGGCCAACACAATTCTATGAATGTGGAATTGAGGACTATCCTACATTAATACTCAGTAAGAATTGTGTTCTGGCAGAAGATGCTCTTTTCTTCTTCCTTTCATTCTCCTACACAATTTCACTAAGTACAAATTATGACTTCATTATATTAAACTCACACACTCACTACACACCCACACCCACACACATTACTTTGCTGTCTAATTAATTGTTTCTTTTTTGTACTTATATGGTTATTATGTTTGTATACTATTATTATTCCGAGTAATTAGGATGCCTGGAGACCTGTGACACAGGTCTACACTAGTACAGGCTCCAGTCTCCACAACATCAATAATTTTTGTTGGACACATTTATGTATTGTACTGATTTATCACTATGTGGTGGAGAAAATGAACGTTTTTATTATTATTAACTTTAACTTGACTGTATTGAATGAACGCATAGGTACAGAGGCCAGCAGATCAAGCTACTACAATCTGTCAAATTTCTTTAATACATTTTCGACTTTATCGCTAAACCATTAGGTTCAAGGTTGATTGGGAAAATTTGACAGTATCGGGTAGCTTGATGTGCTGGCGTCTCTACTTCACCAAATTGCCAAGTCATTTAACGCATCAACTTCAAAGTACCAGTGACAGTCAGCGATAGGCACCCGTCCCTCTGCTGGCGATAAACGAGAAGCGAGAAAAGCTAGCAACTACAAACGAGTTGGCGAGCAACGATCAGCGAGTGAAAACGACGACGACTAACGATTAGGTACTCGTTGGCATGCGTATGTAACAAGCGTGAGTCTCTCAGCGAGTGTTCTGTCCGCCAAGCGAGCGTCGCTGAGCGAGCTTTGATAGCTCTTGTCGCTGCAACAAACAACTACTCGCCGGCGTTGTAACTAGTCGGCGATCAACTAATTATCATCATCTGCCTAGCCTTTTCCCAACTATGTTGGGGTCAGTTTCCAGTCTAACCGGATGCAGCTGAATACCAGTATTTTACAGGGAGCGACGGCCTATCCGACCTCCACAACCCAGTTATTGGATAATATGATACCCCTTGGTAAGCCTGGTTGTCAGACAGTCCGCGATCGACTATTAATACATGTATCTCTTTTATGTACTTACACGGAACCTACAATCTTTTATACGTTTCTTGAGCGAGAAAATCGTTCATAGACAGTCCCTTTTTTAGTCGCGGTGGGACATGTGCCTAAGTGCCCTAACAGACAGTCCGTAACGGCCACCGACCGGCTCCCGACCGGCTCCCGACCGGCCACCAAATTACCGAATGTCGTGCGGACAAGGTGTCAGCTTAAACGCTACTAACTATCACTGTATCATTAACAAAGTCAATTGTATCGATCTGAACCGGGCTTTAGACGGCCGATAATTTGGCTATGTAGACTTTTTCGGGCTATTTTTCGTAGGAACTATGAAGTATTACCTATTTATTTGATTTGTTAGCATGTCTTAAAAAGCTTGCCTATATTTTTTTTTTGAAAATGACAATGAAAAGCAATAAAATTCTGGATAGAGACTTTCAGTTGCTAAGTAGGTTCTAGTTTAACCTACATATGTAGATCGACAAAATCTATTTCCCTTCGCCAATCAAGAATTAAATATTCATGAATATGCCGTACCGTTTATTCCGCTAATAGAATTTGACGTTACAGAAAAGTGCACAAAAAGTAATATTTCCAGCTTCAATTTCAATCACTGCACCGTAAAATTAGATAAATTGACAGAAAAATGACGACACATTTACACCGCTGAAACGGAAAAATAAAAAGTTATTTGCAATCGAACGTTGCATTAAATCTACCAAATTAGATATCCAAATAACTGGCAACACAATATCTATAAATAAAAGAGAACAACGAATTTCAAAAATATCGTGGAAAATCAAAAGTCATTAATGTCCAATAAGTTAAAAAGTTGAGAGACGGCTATAATAAATCATTTTGTATTACATCTCTGTACCAATTTTTCCTAGTCTTTTTTCATCAATTTAACACGAGCAAAAAGTGGCACTCAATTGTAAGGTTTACGCTGCGATACAATTTTTTTTTATTTTTTATTATGAGCAACCCGTTTAATATTTTCGGCCAATCAGCGGCGGCGTTTGGTGGTCGCGCAACGCCCTCCGCGCTCGCGATTGGTCGGTGAGCGGTACAGATTGTGCGATGGCGGGAAACGGATTTAAGTCTATGGCATCTCATTCTTACAATCGACAGGGCAGTGCGGCAGATCCAGTATCGATATCGATTTGTTTAATTGTGTTAATTCTCGGATTCCGTAAGTTACGACCGATTACTTGGTTGGTCTTTCCCTTTCGTGCATAATAAATACGTACTGACTAGTTTTATAATGCATCTCTCATTTAGAGAAAAAAACATCAGAACACTTGATTATGTAGAAGTATTTTATAAATATGATACAAATAAAATTGAATAAATATATTATATTGGGCTTTCTACATTCAGAATACTTTTTCCAATCATAAGTTTAAAGAGATAAATATTTCGCCGATGAAAATACGTAAGATAATGTAACGGGAATTGTACAATCAGTATCCCTTTGTTTATATATTATGCGATGACAAGAAAGACTAGCGCAATGATATAGGATGTTTGCTCCTAAATACATAGTTGATTTCAGAACAACTTGTTCAAATTAGGACAATAGGTAACTAATTAAGACAATAGGTATTGATTGCTACCGCGTAAATAAGAATGTAAAATTCCATTTTGCTAATCAAACAAAAGTCCAGACGTAAAAAAGCGTCATTAAAGATTAACTTTCTTCCCAGTGCAGAAAAAAATAGGTAAATATAAAGTTTTATTCTATCGCCAAATCATTCTTCTCGGTCAACAAAAACGGGCAACTTGTCAAAAACCTCATCCAGGGTTTTTTTTATTTATAAATGACGATTAAAGTTAAATGACGTGAAAAATGCATGGTTAATTTAACACTCGCTGATCACTACTTTTAGCAATGTTTATGAATTAAGGGACCAGTTTAATTTTATCGACACCTCCCCCTCACTAGTGAACTAAACGTCTCGAGCGTAGTCTTCACGCAGACGACCAATTTCATCAGCTATACATTGTGGCCGCCATCAACTCATCATTACAGCTCGTTGAGGCCGAATCGTTGTAATTTACTTGTAATCACGCATAACATCGAACAACGTAATTGGATCTCAAGTAATTATGGTTTAAGTAGTTTTATACTAAATAGGTTTTGATGTTGGCTTTTTATACATATAAGCAGGTAGATATGTTATATTTATGTACCTACCTATTTCCAGAGATGGAAATCTATGCCTACTTCTTGATGGTATGTTCGGTGGACCTTGAAGTGGCTTTTTTATTTAGCATTAACCTGTCATTAGGAATTGAGTTGATTAGCGGTTGTACGATCTTTTTAATGATAAAATACACAGTAATGTACCTATTAGCCAAAAATAGGATACGTAGGTAGATAAATAATGCTGACATTAATTTAATCCGTTTGATGTTACACTTTGGTTTATGCAATGTTTCAATTTAATTTGGTACGAAAACTAATCTAAGTGGCAAAGGTCCTACCTAATCTCATATTTATTTAGTTAGAAAAAACAATACAACGGTAGTAGGTACAGTCAACAGCAAAAGTAGATGATCAAAATCAGAAATTCAATACTAATTAACGGAGTTTGCGTCAGAACTGTGTGGCGTCGAAGTGATTCAAAAGTATGTCAGACTCAGTGTCATACTTTTGAATCACTTCGACGCCGCACAGTTCTGACGCGAACTCCGTTAATTAGTATTGAATTTCTGATTTTGATCATCTACTTTTGCTGTTGACTGTACCTACATTTTCAAATTATTATCAAATAAATTATTAAAAAATGTATCTAAATGTGTTGTAAGTAGCTACCTACGTAAGCAACGTACTCGAATAGAGGACGTTTTCCACATAAGTAGGTTCTTTATATTTTCCTAGACAAGTACCTACGTAGTTAGTCCTTAAAATCGTAAGGAACATCATTTCTACGTAGGTACCTACTTATTGCAGAAAACCATTAATGTTACCCCCAGTCCTACTTTATATCTATCATGTGTGTTAATGTTATATATCTATACCTACTTTTAAACATAATTATCTCCTACATACAAAAAAAGAACACCATTATGTATCTACGAAGAACGTCAGTTCAAGTTAATTTACTTTTAAATGGCTCCATACACAAGTTGTAGCCCACTAAAGTCTAATGATGCTTGTTACGAATGATAGATGAAGCATAAATAAGCGGTTGAGGTGTCACACGATATTAAACTTTATTGTGGTTCAGTTTAAAGCTTTATCGAAAGAAAAATGGTTTTCCGATGGGCTATTTTTTATTGTTTGGTTTTAAATAAGTAAAAAAGCACCTATTGTATTTTTGCAAGGTAAATATTGTATGTAATTATTTTTATCAATAATATTAACAACGAAGTACGTACCACAACAGCCATGATAGATTGGCAATTTGTGTTTTAAATTCATAGTCGCCATCTAGCGCCGAGTAGCAGAACTAATATTCCAAGTGGTGAAGTAACGTTTGAAGAAGTATTGCTATTCCTCATTAGATGGCGCTTTTATAAAGTGCAACCCATTTGGTTCTATTCTTTGCACACAGAGGACGCTAAATAGTTTTCTTAATTCGTTTTCTCTGTGTGTACTAGATGGCGCTTTGGTTATTCACTTTACATTTTCCAGTATTTTTTGCAATTGATATTATAATATGATGTAATTTAGTCCAAAACTTACATTTCGCTCTTCAATTATGTATCTACTTTTTATGTAATAGCTCCGTGTAGGTAAAAGACAGCAATTCTGTTAGCTTCAATATTGGGATTACGACTCAGCAATTCATAGTGAAAAAACCCAATACTAGGCACTTACCGCTTTGCCCCTCCTGGGAATCATACCCTGGGATTTGAGCATGGGCTTAACAGCCGACACTGGCAACAACTTGAGGCAGTATTACAGCGGGGTAATTGCGTAACACACTGCCAATCCCAATACCATTCATTGACAATTCAATAATAGTACCTAATTTCGTTTCAACCAGAGGAATTTTCTAAAGAATCAATGGATTATGAATTTCCTTCAACATCATTCTGATTGTGATAGTGTGTTACTTTAAAGTGTCGTTTTTTATAATAAATTTTTAGAACCTGACCTCTCCACTCTTCCTGGTTACCCAGTACAGGATAAACAGCTAGGTAGGTACTATTATATCAATTCCACTATCAAGAGTGAATCTACCCTACCCGCCTATAAGATATGCTGACAATATTCTGTCATCATCAATCATGAAGTAAGTATACGTACCTAGTACCTACACTACTCTTATAGAATCTCCTAAGTAATATCGAAGAAATCCAACCCGAAAGAGTCGAACTAGTTGAGAGAGGATCCATGTAATTACAGAACCTTACAATACTACAGAACACATCATTTTTGAAGTCAGTCAAAAATAAACTCAAACACTTTTCACATTTTTATTTTCAATATAAGTTACAATACAATATTGTTGTCAACATTTTAACATCGTTATACACTATAGTTTTAGTTTTATAACAGGACTGCACCTTGAAATTTAAATTACAATAATTAAATAGTAAGCCAAAGGTATATTGAAATCACTATACTGTAGGTAAACAGTTAATCTTAATTTGCATTATTTACTTAACGATAAAACTAAGAAAATTAAAAAAAATGCCGTTGCCATAAATAGAGTTTCTAAAAAAACTAACATAAATTGTCTTTGGTTTAGTAATGCACCAATCCAGCCATGAATGCATTACTTTAAATTAAGTTAAATAATTTACTTTTAATTCTACGCTCCCGATTTGTGGCAACCTGTAATGATAATTGTGTTGGGAATAAAAAATAAATAAATTTCTTCCCCGTACGACCATTATAACAATAATAAAATCTATTAATATGGTCCTTGTACATAATAATATTACCTAATTAAAAAATTAAAAAATATCAATAATCTCAAACTTTTCTGTTGGCACATTAATTAAGTAAATTTAAAATATTTTCAATAAAAAGCATCCATGAACGCGTTCAGGTTTCTTTCAGTGAGTGCTCGCGGGGATTCTTCGGTGTCTAGCATGTCACAGGGCAGCATTAGCTAGAAAAAATATTAATTATATTAGATTTACTAAGGAATTAGGTACATGTAATTGGCTAATTTATTAATAAGGACCACTTTACCAGTAATTTCGTCCGCCCTATTCGTTGTCCGCCATGTTCCATATCCCGTGAGGATTTCGAAAAAAATGCCTTATTTCTTGTCTATATCGTAAAGGGGACGTCTATACAAGCTTTCTAGGTCCCGAGTGTTTTGACTGAGCGTTGATGAGACATAGTGAGGGAGTCAGAACTATTCTTCTTAAATGTAATGTCTCGTCGGTTTAGTGATCACAAAGCGCTACTGCTGTCCATGAGGAGGTGTTACTGGGGTTTCCCTCTAAGAATTTTCCCAGAAGGAGCCCGGTGTCTGGGTTTTATTGCCAATTGATGTTGATGGCAATATGCTTGCCCCAATTACATACATAAACGAAATTTCCCTTCGAGAAAAATTATTATTTAAGTTATTGAGCAGACAAATTTTTCCGAACATAATGAAGCAATGGATTAGCAATATCCGTTAAAATAATTCAGATTGTAATTGATAGTGTGTTACGCAATTAGAGTGCAGCCGATCGATTCTCTAAAAACCTCACCGTGAAAAGTTAGGTGAAGTGAGCTTAGAGTGAGCTGTCAATAGTGTCAATCCCTAGCATTAGTTGGAATGACAGCTCACTCCACGCTCACTTCACCTGAGTTTTCACGGTGAGATGGTTACAGAATCGCACTGCTGGTGACAAATTCATTACATCAGTCATTTTTCTAAAGATAGTATAGTTTCCCCCTCCTCAATTTGGTTCCTACCGTCCTACGGTCTGTTGCTTGCGTACATCGTGCATGCTTGCTAGCTAGCTAAGGACCTATATTTTATGTTATTCTTACATCACTGGGGAAATTGTGGCACCTTAGACAAACGGAACGCACTTCACTTTACACTTTATCTGACTTTTGTAACTACGTAAGTATGTCCTACAGTCCGACAGCTGATCTTCGTCACTGTCAAAATTACAGTGATCTTTATTATTGTAACAATAAGGTTGCTCTTGGGTTGCGGGTGACAGAGGTAAAGTTACTGTGAAAGGAATGTAGCCCAAGTTAAGTTTTTGATTCATGTTTAGTGTGCGAAAGTTAACTAACTATCTCTGTCGTTCTGTTTCAGACAGCCAACGTAAGTACCAGAAATGGACCACGCCACTCTCTTATAGCACAGGTCAGCACAGGTCGGAACGGTGCAACTAACCATAACTGTCATTTAGACAAATGGCCCTGCAAATGATAAAAGCTAAGGAAATAACTCCAGCACCTAATTCCGTAACACAGTATAAATCTCAATCTGAATAATTTTGAAGGATAGGATTGCTAAACCATTGCTTCATATATTCGAAAATTTGTCTACTCAACAACGTAAACAACGCGATGAATGTTGTTGAACTGTCAAAATCGAAGCCACTGATAGTGAGTTACGCAATCCCCCCACCAGGTCTAAAGATTGATTTACACGGTGCGATTGAATGCCAGAGGCATGCAATAAGTTATAGTATCTAATACTTAATAAAAGTTGCACCGTCTACACTGTCTTGCGTGGCTGCTTCCATTTTTAACCCCCGACGTAAAAACGACGGGGTGTTATAAGTTTGACGTGTCTGGGTGTGTGTGTGTGTGTGTGTGTATGTCTGTCACCGTAGCTCCCGAACGGATGAACCAATTTTGATTTTATTTTTTTTGTTTGAAAGGTGAATTTGTATTGTATGCCACAGGCAAGAAAGTGGCATCGTCTAAATTGAACTTTAGGACTACCTACTCCAATAATGATGTAATACCAACCCTCTCAGTAACCGGCTTTCCCTCTAAGATGACCTTCAGCTTGGTTTTCTGGCACGGCGAAAGAATTTTGTCCAGATTGTTGATGAGTTCCTTCAGTTCAGGCCTCATATGGCCGTCCCTCTTGCCGTTCGTCCAGCCGCGGGAGTACTGGAAGGTCTGCGCTGTTACTGAGGCCAGGGTCACGAAGATGAGGAGTAGGGTCACGTTGGCTGACATTGTGGTGGCTGGAACAAGGGCATGGTGTTTTAGATAAATCAATATATTGCGTCAGGTAAAAACGTTTGTTTCGCCATTTTTTACTCGGGGGTAGTCGATAGAAACGTTGTCACCATTTAGCTTATATATATATTTTTTATCTCGTCATTATGAACAACTAAAAAATCAGCTGTTCCTTACATTTTGACGAGTTAACCGAACATAAATGTAGGGAACAGCTGATTTTTTTTTTGCGATTTCAGGTTTCGTCTCATAGTAAAAGTTGATCATAATGACGAGTACAATAACCTCTTAAGAGGTTGTTGGGGTTTTTTCAATAACCCCATGACAATCTTCTAAAAGAAAATTCGACTAAATTTTCCCAGCACCCCAATTGCGTAACACACGATCAATCACAATCTGAATGATTTTGAAGGATATTGCTTATCCAGTGCTTCATATATTCGAAGAATTGGTCTACTCAACAACGTAAATAACGCAATTAATGTTGTTGAACTGACTAAAGTAAAGCCATTGCTCCTAGTGCATTACGCAACTACCTCACAGATCCGTCTTGTAGCAAAATTTAAGGCACGCTGACCTTATATTTGCATCATACTGAATTATCCTTCAGCTTGGAATCTTGTGCATGTTTGTTCCCTAATCCCTGAGTGAGAGTTAGTCCAATAGGGAGAGGACGATGAGATAATTCCATTGAGTCAAATGCCGATTAGGTAATTGGGTTAAAAAGTTAACCTGTTAGAGTTCCGGGTTCATAGAATTTACCATTTAATGATTAGATTATGAGTTGATATACTGGCACGCTATTTTTACTAAATAAAGTTCAGTATCAAAGGCAACCAATGCACCTACATATATCAAATTTCAGTCGATCTATTCTGTAAAAATCTCACTGGAAAAACTCAGATGAAGCTTGAAGTGAGCTGTCATTTCCACGGTCCACCTGATGCTAGCATAAGCATACGCGTAATCAGCGTATAATGTTCTCCAGTGCTGGGAGACAGGACTCCTCTTTCTGTCAGAGGGATTGACACTACCCGATGCTAGGGATTGACACTATCAACAGCTCACTTCAAGCTCACTTCGCCGAAGTATTCACGGTGAGATTGTTGCAGTAACTATAGATCTGCAGATATATTTAAGTAAGATATACTCTGATAGTAAATAATTTTAAACTGAAAGATGCATAGGTACCTACGATTAAGAAAGTTCTTTAGACTAGTGCATAAAGTTTTGTAATAAATAAAATTCTCAGCGAAGGACGGTAAAACAAGTGAAACTATGAAAATGCGTGGTTACTCGTATTGTTGGTTTATTATTTTTATTAAACATCGAACGTTTTCTCATCGACATTAAATAAATGAACTGTCCTTCATTCAATCCCATTGCAAGCCGCTGGACCATTTTATAGTTGACAGCTGCAAGCTGATTTTATGGAAGCCATTTTAAATCCATTCAATTCTTTTAATTGGATGTTTTTAATGTCAGCTCCTAGGAATGGCTTTCATGTTGACAGTTCAACAACATTCATTGCGTTATTTAGTTTGTTGGGCAGACAAATTTTTCGAACTTATGAAGCATTGGATTGCGATTGATAGTGTGTTACGCAATTAGGGCACTGGTTGATTGAAGTGCAGGTAGTTGAGCCTATTACCGGTCACAATTTGAGTCCCGGGACCGAAACTTGAGAGTGAAACATTGTTAATTATTAACACGTACAGGATATGTAGAAACAAAAGTTGGATAACATTGTTTTAGTAACCTGCAACGTGAATTAGTGTTGCGGAAACATGTCATGTTATTCGCAACATGGATGTTGCATTGTGGCCGACCACATGTCAACTCAACTGACCTTTTGGCTGAAATGATGATGAATCAACAGACATTGTATGATGTTGCAGAAGTTCATTTAGCATAATCAGCGTGTTCCCACTGCTGGGACACAGGCCTCCTCTCTGTGAGAGGGAGAGGGTCACGTGTCACATGTCTTCGAATTTTTGGTTCTAGGACATGCCGGTTTCCTCACGATGTTTTTCTTCACCGTTTTGAGAGCAGTTTGGATCACCACTTCATCAATACTTACTACTTACTACGCTACTTACTTACTTCGCCTATCTGGGTTCGAACCCACGACCTACAACGCGTATGTCGCGGCCGTTACCACTGGGCCACTGCTTCAGAAGTTCATTAATGTGTGACGGCACGGTTGGCGCAGTGGTTAAGCGATTGACTGCTGCGCTGCGTGTCGCGGGTTCGATTCCCGCACGGAACAAATATTTGTATGACGTACATGTGTATTTGTTCCGAGTCTGGGTGTTTTTCTATCTATAATATGTATGTATTAAAAAAAAAAAAAATGTATATAAGTAATTTATCAGCCATCTTGTTACCATAACACAAGCATTAGGTTGCTTAGCTTGGGACAAATGGTGCTGTGTGAAATGTCCAGGGATTTATTATTATTATTTATTATTAATGTTTAGCAAATGTTTCTCAACTTTTGTTTACACACACACCTTTGTGATACTCTAGTTTTTTGCTCCAGAATACAACCCCCATTTTAAATTACGTTCCACAGTGTACAGTCTCTTTCTAAAGTGATTTATGAAAAAGATTCTTCTCAGCGATGATTCCTCAAAGATTTTCTTTATCCGGTTTCAAGTCTACATCCGTAGCTCTCTAAAGAAGATCGTACAATGCGATACGAACAGGAAGTACGATTTTAAAATCTTTTGATGAAGCCACAATTAAAAGTGAGCTAATTAAAAATTCATAATATCACGCCTGTAGTCACCAAATGGGTAGGGAGAGGTACAACGTCTATGCAAATAGATGGCGAGCCAATTTCCATCACAAATCTTAACTCACGGGTTCTAAATGGATAAAATCCTATGATACTTTTCCCGAGCTGGGAATCGAAGCTAAGGACCACATACTACGTCGACGCCGGCTGTCGCTGAAAACTAGCTCTGGGGCTCTGTCTTGCATAGGATCGCAGCATAATGCTGAGAAATAGCCGTTTTGCGTGGATGTGACGCATGTTTCCCCCAACCCTTTCTTATTTTTTTTTGTGTTTTATGTTCTTTTTTGCGTCATGTTTACCGCAAATAAACGTATTTTTTTTCTTTCTTCTTTAATACTGAACATTTGCTCTCGCGACCATTACACGAAGCAGACAAGCATAATACATGAACCTTTTATCTAAAACTCCCCTACGTTACTGGTAGTGATATTTAAAAATGCTGCTATAAAATAACGAAAGAATTGAACCAACAACATTGAGGGCTATTTAACGCATAAAGAAGCATATCTATTGCATGCTATTTCACAGACCATAGACACAGCACTAGCTGGGAAATCTTCTAGGGCATTGGGTAAAGTGCATATAACCTCGATACTTGATAATGTTTTTGAAACCGTGAAGCAATAAACTGAAAGTTGAAATTGCAATGGTGAAAAGAGTTTTCCGATTTGATGGATTGGTTTTTTGTACGTAAAGTTTTTTTTTGTAAATGGCATTTGTGGTAATACTTTCGGTTGCGATACTTTCTTTGTATGGATGTTGTAGGTCGACCTTATAAGTACGTCAAACTGTAGA
Organism: Apamea crenata; assembly: GCA_949629185.1. Classification (NCBI taxonomy): domain Eukaryota; kingdom Metazoa; phylum Arthropoda; class Insecta; order Lepidoptera; family Noctuidae; genus Apamea; species Apamea crenata. Next base: position 7,811,451 of record OX451375.1, read on the forward strand.
TAAAGCCAATCTATTCTGTAAAAAATCACTGTGAAAACTTATAGATGAGTTTGAAGCGAGCAGTCAAATAATGTCAATCCTTAGCATCAGGTGGACAATGACAGCTCACTTCACCGTAGTTTTCACGGTGAGATTCTTTCATAATAGTCCAGCTGGAATACAGTGCTTGATAAAGAGCGCGAAGAACAATCTTGAGAGAACAGAGAAATTGAAACTGTTGAATTTTCGGAGCGTGAGAGGAATTTCTGCGTTTTCAATCATCAGGAATGTACAAAGTGATGTCAGAAGATACTTTCAAATTTGGACTAGAGAGGAACGAAAGAAATAAAAGGTATTTATATTTATAGAGTATTTAAAATACAGGAAAATCACAAACTAAACTAAATCAAAAATAAAAACTAAATTATATAAAGAAAAAAATTACAGAAAGTCCTATACGAGGCCAAAAGGCTCCTATCCTCAGCATGATGCTGCGACATTTAAAAAAAATATCTTACGCTCTTGTCCTCGATCTCACCTGGTGGACGTGTGAGTGGAGTCTGTCTACGATGGAAAGTGCGTTCCCAGAAGATGTTTGTTCGTTATTACTTTGAAAGCTGACGGGAAGGAGTGAAAACACGAACATACGTTATTGTTTATCAACAAAAATATTTTCTCCTACGCCTGATATTACAGCGTTTTTTTTCAAGGATTATGGCTTTTCTACGAGTTATTTGCTCGTTGCCACCTGATCTGAGGCGACACTCTTGAATTTATTCTTAATTCAATTTACATGAAAAGTAGGACGCAATTTTCTTGATAAAATATAATGGCAAACATAATATCTTCACGCCTGTGTTTCCTGACGGACTAGACAGAGGTAATACACCATACGATACTAACCTCTGCTCGGGACAAGCAAATCAATCCGAGCTGCTTATAAATATTTATTTATTTATTTATTCCTAATGACGAAACTTGAAATCACTTTACTCGACCAGGGTATCGAACCCAGTGGCCCAGGACCAACAGTCGGGCTTGCGACTTGAACAACGAAGTATTCTATCTCAGAGTAAATAATCCTTTACACAAAAAATAATAAAACCTAATAAAAAACGTTTTTGATTTATTTCCAATATTTTGCATGTTCGTATTCCTTTGGGAGTAGAAATAACTTGATTAATGAAACAATATAAGGGTATAGAGTAACTGAATGATCCTACACGTTTTTAGGCTTAATTTAGAAATTCAAACTCGAAGCATTTATTTCAATTAAAACATTTAAAGGCACTTCCAAATTGTCAAGGAGTCGGTCAGTCAGAGATATGAAGCTAGCCTATTCCAAAGCGTAGTAGGTGCCTATAGACGAGAACGGGCAAGAAACTCCATGGACACTCTTTTAAATTATATTGTTATAAAATATGAGTTACATCATTAATGTTGAATTTATAATTATATTTAAGAACGATGTAAAAAAGACGTACACGTTAAAAGCGTCCAGCAAAGAGATAAGAAAAAATAAGAAAAAAGAAAAAATAATCCGTGATAGTTAAGAGATGGCCTTCCCAGTCCGAGACGGCGCCCGTTCACGAACATGACATGGATCTGCGCCATTCAGCTCAACCATTTTGACGGGAGTTAAATTATCCAACACACGCACCACCGTCAGCGAAACATTTGAGTGAGCATGACCTACTATCAGCCGCCAGGAGTGCCAGGACACATTCCAGTCAATGAAAGACATTTACCCCGTAAATGGTTGCTCTATATTACATAGTACTCACACCTGTGCTATGCAATTATAGAAAGTTATGGTTTGAGAATACCATGTTCGTAACATCATAAAGTAAAGGGTGTTTTTTAAATACGGAGAACTTTAACACAGAAAAATGGTTTTAATAACCATGAAACTGACTTTATTTTACAGATAATTTGAAATGACATTAATGTTTGAATATGATTTCGTGAATGTGGCCGCCTTTACATATCCCCAGAGACAATACTGCAATGCCGCCAAATCGCACGAACAATAATTTTACAATTCATGAATTTAGTCGTTAAATTAAGGCAATACAAAATTAAGCATTCAGTATGTCAGGACGTCACGCCAGTCGCGACGACAACTACTCAAAAAGACACTTACGAGTACTAGCAATACTTTTTGAGAAAATCGCTTTTGCATCATGCGTAAATGTAAAGTATTAACATGTTGTTTCACAAAAAAGCGCCGTTTCAAACGTCAATTACAAAATTATGGCCTTGACTCGTCAAATAATTACGATTACAATGTTGTTGTGTATGGCCTACTGACATTTAAATACTCAATTAATCAGAGTCAGCTCTGAAAATATAGACAAGCCCAGACTTAAATTGCTTATCGATTTGTCATTGTTGTAACGAAACAGAATTAAGCTTCAAGAGTAACTATTGGTTTCTTAACGAAACGATTGCTAAAAATCATCATCGGCCTAGCCTTTTCCCACTAAGTTAGGGTCGGCTTCCAGTCTAACCGGATGCAGCTGAATACTAGTATTTTACATGGGGCGTCTGCCCCTCTGATCTCCACAACCCTGTTATCGGGTAATATGATACTCATTGGTAAAGTTTGTTGTCAGACTTTCGGGCTTCTGACGACCCATAATGACTGTTAAATATCCACGAATGATAAACAATGGCTAAAAATAGATGAAAAAATAATAAGAACTAAGTAGTAGTAGTACCTATAATCTCATGTAAGTACCTATAATTTGCTGTAAGTACTTATAATCTCATGTAAGTACCTGTAATCTCGTCTAGATAAAAGTATAATCTGCTTAATCCCCTGTCCATATTAGTTGCAGAGTAATTCGTCACTATTCGGAACTTAGAGGATCCAATCAACGATCACACTCGGAAAGTCCTAATATATATTGCTCTGAATAATAATTATTATATCTAGATACATCAATGATACTTTGTATATTTTGAGTGGCTTGGAAAACTTTCAGAACATAATAAATAAAACTGCGTATATCTAATGGCGTTCTCAGTCTGCATACCAAAATTCAATCAAAGATATTTCAAGTTCAGCCAAAGATAGGCACAACCCATAGTGGGCCCATCACTACTGTAGCGGTATCTACAACGCCACATGCGAACAACGCGTCATACTGACATCACGCAAATCCTGCATCTCGCAAGCAGAGTTTACCGCGCAATAAGCATATTAGACAAACTTCCCAGCATCAATCCAGACACAACACCCGTCTGGTTGGAGGATCCTCCCTTTTCTATAGAGTATTAGAGAACTTTACACCCTGTTCCTCCTACCTCCAAACCACTATTTAGTTGAATAAGGTTTCATCATAATCAGCCTATAATGTTCCCATTGCTGGGACACAGGCCTCCTCTTTTCGAGAGAGAATGGGATGTAATCTACACGAATAAGATTTAATTGAAATAAATGCTTTGAGTTTGAGTTTGTAAGTCGCAGCTGTTATCATTGGACCACCACTGCATCACGACTGACCACTGCTAACAATCGAAATGCTGAAAGTTAAATTGTTCTGTACTGAAGAGACAGACTAAATTATACAACTTCATACGAAACTAGAGATTCTCTCATCAAAGATTTCAGCACTAAAACTGTTGTGTAAGGACACCTCGCAAAAGCACGTTCTAATATGGTGGGAAAGTTGTGGGTGCCAGTCAAACAGACGTATTCGGGAATCTGTGCTAAACATTTGCTGTATTTTTTTTTGCTATCTATAAATACGATTTCTCAGTAGTTTTACATCATCATCCAGCCTAACCAGCCAGCCAGCAGCCAGCTGGCTTCCAGTCTAACCGGATGCAGCTGAATACCAGTTACCAATTTTACATGGAACGACTGCCTATCTGGCGTCCACAACCCAGATACTGGGTAATACGATACCCCTTGGTAAAACTGGTTAGACTCGTGCTTATGACGACCCGTAACGACTGTCAAAGATCTACGAATGACAGCCGGGACCAACGGCTTAACGTCTTAGGTCTTAGTGTTTTAGTATAGATAGTTTTTACATAACATAACGTACATACTAACATAACATAGCGTACTGAAATCGAATCCTGTTAGCAGTTTCAGCTGTAGCTTTGTAGGCCAACAGAACATGACATAACATCACGCCTGTAATCTCCGGAGGGTTAGGCAGTGGTAGACGTATAGTGCCTGCACCCACATTTCGCCAGTTGTGTTGAAGTCCCATGTAATAGGGAGCGAGCCTGTTGCCATCAACCAGACTCCAGGCTGGTATTGAGATAAATCCAGGTCCTTCCAGATGGAAAAAACCCAATAACACTTTGCTTGACCCGGGAATCGAACCCATGCTAGGTCCTCATTGCCAGCAGTAGCGCTTGCGAGCACTAGACTAGAGTGTAGGACAAGCTAAATCGGCCAAACGTCTTGAAATAAACGTTAAGACAGGCGCGAAGCGACAGTGCGACGCGATTCTGGTAGAACAATTTCCATGAAGTTTTCATAGAAATTGTTCTACTAGAGTCGCGTCGCGCTCTAGCGTTGAGCCAGTCTGCGGAAGCCTCCAATAAACCAAGTTTGAGTTCTATGCGCTACTCAGATTAAAGAATAAAGGGGGGGACAAAGGGGGGTCGCGGTTAAATAATAACAGCCGCACGGATCCATCCAAGATTAAGCTGCTTGCGGCGATGGGTTCGTAAAGGGGTGACCATCCATTACATAACTAGAAACTAAACTACCCCCCTCCGGAAAGCACGTGAAGCCGTTGGTCCCGGCTGTCATTCGTAGGTCTTTGACAGTCGTTATGGGTAGTCAGAAGCCCGAAAGTCTGACAGCCATTCTTACCAAAGGGTGGTGAGTTACCCAGTAACTACGTTGTGGAGGTCAGATAGGCAGTCGCTCCATGTAAAATACTGGTATTCAGCTGCATCCAGTTAGACTGAAAGCTGACTCCAACGTAGTTGGGAAAAGGCTTGGCAGATGATTTAAGAGCAATATTGACTGTTCTACCTCCTCTTCTCTTGTATCGGTACAAACTAGGTGGGTTAAACTTATGAGAATACTAGCTAACTGAGTTAGAGAGGTAGGTAGATTGGCAGTCGCTCCATGTAAAATTCGAAGACATGTGACATCTACCAGCCCGCACTGGGCCCGCGTGGTGGCCCACTCCCTCTCACTGAGAGGAGGCCTGTGTCTCAGCACTGGAAACATTATAGGCTGATTTTGTTCCATATAAAATACTGGTATTCAGCTGCATTCAGTTCGACTGGAAGTCGAGCCCAACATATTTGGGAAAAAGCTAGGCAGACTGACTCTTATTAAAGAATAGTGTAATATTATCTAAAACGTCATCAGCATTGACTTAATTGTTTCAAAATAAACTTCGTCACGTTCATATTAACTTACGCAACTAACCACCGAAATCTAATTGATGTTTACTCACTTATATAACGTAAAACTTCAACTCTGAATCTCAATAAAAAGTCTTCACTTGTAACTATATTTAGCTATTGTGACTCTTCTATTGGTAATTAAAACAACGAGCAAAATCAATCTTAGTATTATTTGAAAAACCGTGCGCCCGATGGGATTTTCCATCGGCAAAAATTATGAACATTCATACATACTTTCACCCCGTCTAACGCCTATACTGTTACTGTTAGCCTGCATCTTACCGCTGCTGGAAAAAAGGCCTCTTCTATAAATTCCAGCTCTTTGGAGCCAGGGTTAAGTTTACCACTGGTCATTTGTTTTCTCCAGCACGTCCCGCCATCTTCTACGGAGTTTGCCACGACGCCTTCTAGCTGTGTCAGGGCTTCACTTAGTGTAGTAGTGGTTATTTTGACACACAGCTCATTGGGCATACGGCAGACTTAGCTTTCTACTCCATTAGGAGTTGAATTTTAAAAAGCCATTCCTTAGTGCTCACTTTCGTTTTAAAAAAGTTTGTCTCTCTTGTCCATAGTTTCATACTTCTTGATCCAGCGGTTTATTGGGACGTGCGGTCATGTGTGTTGTGTCAGTGTAGATAAATCAATCATTATCATTGAATTAATGGAATCTGCACGAGAATTTTCCTGCTTTATGTGTACGGTTTGATCTCGATGGGTTTCATGAATGACAAGAATGTCACAGACTTTTGCGGTAGACATCGGAAATAATTTCCTATTTTTGTCTAGTGAGAATCTTTCGATTTTAATCGAAGCTATGCACACCAGCCAGCCAGTATTATAAGAGGACTGTTATACTGCTACAACCAACTACATCAAATAGATGGGTAGGTATTCTTTGATCATAGTCTAGTGAGAAATGACAATCGTACCTAGTTTGCGTAGGAACAATCCGAATCACACCAAGAGCTTAGCAAAATTTACGAATGTATTTATGGCCAACACTTAATTAATACATTGATATGAGGGGTAAATAAAACTGGCATAGACCAGGGAAATATGGTTTAAGAGGGAGCACGCCTATTATACAGGATGGCAGAGACCTCGACGCGCCAACTGAAACTTTGAATTCAGCACATGATTGAGATTATTACGTCGGTTATAAAAAAAAAATCTGCTGTTTCATAGAAAAGTACAATACCTACGCGGTCAAAATGTATGGAACAGTATTCTTTTCCCGACGAAAAATTTCAACGCACGGGTTTCAGAATCATGTACTGAATCCATAGGGACAGGTTGCACGGCGATGCACCCTGTAATGGATGGAAGGCCTGTCAATGATGATGATGAGCATCATCATCTGCTTAGCCCTTTCCTAACTATTTTGGGGTCAGCTTCTAGCTAACTAGTTACTGGGTAATACGATACCCCTTGGTAAGACTAGTTGTTAGACTTTCGGGCTTCTGACGACCCCTAACGACTGTCAAAAATCCACGAATGATAGCCGGGACCAACGGCTTAACGTGCTTTCCGAGGCACAGAGGGGTCGTGGTATATAAAGATGGTCACTCATCCACGGACCAACCGCGGCAAGTTTAGCTTAACCTGATCGATGCGCCGTGCGGATATTATTACTTTGCCACAAGCCCCCTAATGATGATGATGATGACGTCAAGAATAGATGCTGTAGACATGTCAACTTCATATCACCCATTCGAACTGAAGTAATATTAATGAGGACAGACAATCAGAAAATAGGCAATTAAACAAGACAATAGGATACTACACAATTACAGGAAGACTGAAAGGGTGCAGACGTATACAATTGATATCTAAGGTACCGAAGATTTTCATTAAGATGAGCTAAGTGAACAGTTACAATTACGGCAAGACGATTGTTGCATAATTCTGTATGTCTTTTGTAATACCTTGATTTCATTTCCAAGACAGTGGTTTATATGAATGACATATATAGGAAATGAAATTAACATTTAACGCGGTTTAATTTCATGGCATTCCATATTACAGGTAAAATGTTTACAGGCTCCGCTTCGTCTAATTATTATTTGATGAATGATAATTTCATTAATTCTTCAGGACTATTGTCTTCATCATCTTCGCAAACAGTGTATACCTCTTTATCTTTAATCCCCTTTATATTTAATCGCAAGACTTTACAAGGGACATTTATTAGGGGTTTATTTATAAACGTTGCTTAAAGTTAAGTACTGATTGGCGACTGTTTAAGAGGGCGCACACAGGTCCACTAGCGCCACTACTTTAAAAAAATATTATCTCGTGACTGAGAACGAATTATGAAAATCTGCTCAATTAGCGACCTCGTTTAGCGTGTGTCTAGAATTTTCTAATACCTTTTATTAAGTTTCTTATCGAGACACGAAGCAACTAAATCTATATATATAAAATTCAAAGTCCTGACTGACTGATTGACTGACTGACTGACTGACTGACTGAGACATCAACGCACAGCCTAAACCGCTGGTCCTAGAGATATGAAATTTGGAGGGTGTATTCTTTGTGAAGAGTAGGTATCCACTAAGAAAGGGTTTTTCGAAATTCCACCCCTAAGAGGGTGAAATGGGGGGATTTTGATTGTATGAAAAACCTTATTCCTTGAGTTAATAAACTTGAAACTTAGCACGAATATTTATCCAAGTAAATTATGAAGTTGGGCATTTTTTGTTTTTATAAACTATCCCCCAAAAGGGGAGTGGGGGTTTCAAAGTTTGTATGGAAGAATTTTAGCACGCGGTCCGATTTAATCGAAACTCAGTATGTATATCTAAAATTGAAAGGAAAGAATAATGTGTATCAAGGTTTTTCGAAAACCTACCCCTGACGGCCTGAAAAGGGGTAGTCAATTTTACAGGGGAGGATTTTACAGCGTGGCTTGATTAACTCGAAAATTGATATAAATAATCTTTGAGTCAAGTTATGAACACATCCCAAATGATTTTTCAAAATTCCACCCCTGTGGGGGTGAAAAGCGGGGATAAAGTTTATATGAAAAATCTTATTCGTTAGGTTAATAATCTTGAAAATTGGCATGAATACTCGCCTAAGTAAGCAATAAAGTTTATCATTATTAGTTTTTCAAAACTACCCCTCAAGGGAATATAGGGGTGTTAAAGTTTGTGTGGAAGAATTGGAACGCGCGGTCCGATTAACTCGAAACTCAGTATACAGCTGTGTGTGTGTTCTTAAGACTAAAAATAAATAATAACACGTACGAGGGTTTTTCGAAAATCTACCCCTAACGGGGTGAAAAGAGGTAGTTAATTTTACAGGGGAGGATTATAATAATTGGATTGATTAATTATAAAATTGGTATAAATAGTCTTTGAGTCAAGTTATGAATTTTTTAAAATTCTCCCCCTGTGGGGGTGAAAAGCGGGGATACAGTTTATATGAAAAATCTTATTAATTTAGTTAATAAACTTGAAACTTGGCAACAATACTTGCCTAAGTAAGTAATAAAGTTTATCATTATAAGTTTTTCAAAACTACCCCTCAAAGGGGCATATAGGGGTGTTGAAGTTTGTGTGGAAGAAATTGAATGCGCGGTCCGATTAACTCGAAACTGAGTATTGATACTTTCGACAGAAAATAATTAATAATAAGTATGTAAAGTTGTCGAAAATTGACCCCTGACGGGGCAAAAAGGGGTAATTTGCTTTTTTAGGGAGGATTTGTACTTGAAACTGTATGTAACATTTTCACGCCTAAACCACTGAACTTCTGATTTGGCAAAGATATAGATGGCATCCTGGGGAAGCACATACTTTTTATCCTGGTAGCACGTTCCCGTGGGATAATTTCCGACATCCACGCGGGCGAAGCCGCGGGCAGAAGCTAGTACGACATATAGGAATGTGGCCGCTTTTCTTTAGATCGAATTTTGTTGCTTCGTGTCTCAATATGAAACTTAATAAAAGGTATTAGAAAATTCTAGACACACTTACCGAGGTCGCTGATTGAGCAGATTTTCGTAATTCCTTCTCAGTCACGAGATATTTTTTTTTTTAAGTAGTGGCGCTAGTGGATCTTTGTGCGCCCTCTTAACCATACATTTTGATGTTAAAACGTCTCTTAACTTTAAGCCACGTTTATAAATAAACCCCTAATTAATGTCCATTGCAGAGTCTTCTGATTAAAATCTCGTCATCGTCATCATAATATTGCATGAGAATGAAATAGTAAAAATAAGTTTTGACATACCGTCAGCAATTGTTTGTCGATTGGAACCAAACCAAACTTCAGTATCAATTGAAGAATATTATTTGTATAATAGTTATTTTTAGTGTTCCATACCCTAAGAGTGCCTATGGGACCCTATTACCAAGCCTCCGCTGTCCGTCTGTCTGTCAGCGGGCTGCATCCCATGAACTGTCGTAGGTAGACAGTTGAAATATACTGTTTTTTTTTTCTTCTAATAATTACTTTTATAATATTTGTTGTTCTCAACAAAGATTACAAAATTAATTATGAGTGGTCTCCAGAAAAGAAACGTGTTTTATCAGCGGTTTTTGCTTTGTAGTACGGGACCCATCTAGTCCGACTCGCACTTGGCTAGTTTATTTTTGAATTTTTGCAGCTTTGCTTTTCCAATTCACTTTAGACATTGGCAAAATTTTCGGCATACGCTTTACTTGTCATATAAAAAAATTGATTAGAAATAATCGGGTGTAAGTAATTACCGGGTGGATCCACAATTATTTCTTCCGGACATCCAAGGAGCAATGAAGTGATCATATTTCCTACCGGGAGGCAGAATGGCTGGTATTGCGAACACTTTGGAGGTTGTATAGCTATTTATTATTGGCTCAGGCAATCTTAGCCCCTAATGTGTTGTATGGAATGTGGAGTTTGGTCGAATAGGTCGCGGCAGGCGACGTGACGTCTAAAAGGCAATTTTTTGCAACGTAATTATGTTTGTGTTTATTTGTTCTGACTTAGTAGGACTTAGAAGAGAACTGGCATGTCCTAAAACCAAAATTTCGAAGACATCCGCCAACCTGCACTGGGCCCGCGTGGTGGATTACGGCCCACTCCCTGTCACAGAGAATAGGCCCGTGTGCCAGCAGCGGGAATATTATAGGCTGATTATTCTAGTAGGATAAATAACTATTAAAGATTTGGTTTGACCTAAACGTAAGTTAGATTAAAAGAACTGCCACTGGCAGTGGATTTAAAATTAGAGGTTATTTCGAGAACCGAAAGAAACAAAGCCATAAATGAGTTTGACTATAATTTCTTAGATAAGCAGATTATGATGAGCAGAGAGCTAGCCGAAAGAGAACAAATATTACGCAGGGACGCAGCTTCTACAGTATAGTAATTACGTATACACAATGTACTTACTCAGTAATTTGTCTTACGTCTGGGCAGAGAACTAACTATCATAAATGACCACTCCAATCTGAACGTAACTTGTAGTGATGTACACGAATATTAGATTTAGTGCTAATGCTAAAAGTTGGCCTGTATTTAGAGCACAGTTAGCCATGCAGTGTGGCCCAATGGTAACAGCCCCAACTTACGAGTACGTTTTGAACCCAGCCAGGCACTATACTTTGCATAAATCATTTCATCACCACTGCTCTCAAAACGGGGAAGGAAAACATCGTGAGAAAACTGGCATGTCCTAGAAACAAATATTCGAAGACATGTGACATCTACCAACACGCACTGGGCCCGGGTGGTAGGGAACTCGAAGAGAGGAGGCCTGTGTCCCAGCAGTGGGAACGTTATGGGCTGATTATGCTAGCCCTGACAAGATGTATGAATGAACATTGAGAAAACAAAAGGAGTATTGTACTACTACACTAGTTGCATAAAAAGTGTTGTCTACGTTTGTTTGTGAAACACAGTAATGTACCTTATTTGTATACTTTAAGTTTACATTAAGGTAAAGTATTATATACATGCTTTGGTTTGTTGTTTCCGCAGTTTGTTTTGTTTTTGTTGAGATGATGAGATTACGGAATGCAAATATTTAAGTCAGTTTCGTTATATTTGGATGTGATGCATTTGTTTTTGCGGATGTATCGCTTTACGCTTATCATAACATCGCGCCTGTATTCCCTGAAGGGTTAGACAGAGGTGTACTTACAGTACACGGACGTTTCACTAGTTATGTTTAAGTTCTATGTAATTAACAGGGGGCGAATCTATTGCTACAATAACGGGTTGAGAGTAGCCGAGAGTCACTTATTCTTCCCGTTAATATGATATTTTTTTGTACAGGACCAAACCTGGGAACCTGCTGGTTACGAAGATATTGAATGTCAAAGTTCCAACTTTTTTTGACGTTTTTTTTTTATGAAATCCACTTTTAAATGTTATAACTTAACTTTAAATTCTCCCACCATCCCTGTTCCGTTACCCATAAGCACAATGTTTTGTGTGCGTTACGTTGCGCACTACTGTAAACAGCGAATTTTCCACATCAAAAACAAAAGTCGTTTCCCAACAATTAGTTTTTGCACAAAGTTACTTGGTTTGATGTACATGCATGAATGCTTAGATAACGGTTTCGTGTTGGGTCTTGTTACACCCTGTATTTATGTTACAAACTTATGTATTATGATTATAAATAAGTTTTGCTAAGTGATGTTAAATATTGTATTCACGGTGTCAGTATTCAGTAAATGCAACTTGCAACTCGATTACTTTAATTTAGCTGCATTTTGTAATTTACAGTCAAACTAAAAGTTATGCGCAATTTATCGATTTTCCTTCTTCGTTACTTAACTTCAATTTAAAATTGACCAAAAGCCATGGATTTAATATTAATTTAAATATTTATTAATAGAAAAAAAAGGAAACAAATACCCGCCAACAATTCAATCAGTGCATAAAATATTTTTTTCTAGATACAAAAATAGGAAAAAAAAGAACAACTCACCGTTTAATTACAGGTGACCAATTAAAACCGTCGACGTCACAAATCCCACAGAATAGAATTTAATTTAAAAACAAATGGTGTTCCAAAATCAAAATGATCTCGGTGATTCCTTCTCTGAGACCGTTCGATTCCTTGGAAGGTATGGCTTGACTGTGATCCTCAGTAGCCCGTCGCCCCCTTTTATATGAACAGGGCTGTTATACAATGAGCGTAGGTTGGCAGCGTTATAATTTGGCCGTGAATGTTTTACACTTTTGTTTATGACTTTAGTTGTGTTGTCTATGGGTTATTGAAAGGGGTGTTAAAAATTCATGGTGGTTTGGTACCCTTACTTTGAACTACCGGTTAGCTAGTTTTTTAAGTACATAAGTAGTTTATTAAATTATGATCAATTTTGGTTTGTTTCAGGCTTCTTCTTATCTTTCGTGATTCCTAAGCAAATGTCGCATTTTCAAAAATAACAAGTATCGACTGTGCAACCGATTCTGAAAAAACCGGCCAAGTGCGAGTCGGACTCGCGCACCGAGGGTTCCGTGCAATTACAATTTACGATTTATGACGTATTAAAAAAAACTACCTACTAGATCACGTTCAAACCAAATTTTGGTGGAAGTTTACATGGTACATCATATATTTTTTTTTAGTTTTATCATTCCCTGGGGTGGGTGGTCACACATTTTACCACTTTGGAAGAGTCTCTCGCGCAAACTATTCAGTTTAGAAAAAAAATGATATTAGAAACATCAATATCATTTTTGAAGACCAATCCACACGTATGGGTTTGATGAAAAAAAATGTTTCGAGTTTCAGTTCTAAGTATGGGGACCCCCAAAATTTACTGTTTTTTTTTTTCTATTTTTGTGTGAAAATCTTAATGCGGTTCACAGAATACATCTACTTACCAAGTTTCAACAGTATAGTTCTTAAAGTTTCGGAAAAAAGTGGCTGTGATATGTCACAACCTCTTTTTTCCGGACAGACAGACAGACAGACATGACGAATCCATAAGGGTTCCGTTTTAGCCATTTTGCTACGGAACCCTCAAAACGCACACGGACGAAATAGGGGGAAAATGTAAGTGTACAAATATGTGTACACTTACATTTGTTATTATTCGAACATGTTCTTACATTGTGTTAATTCCACTCAAATTAGATCACTTACGCCATTTTTTGGCACGATAAGTAAAGCTGGGGATGTGTTTGATTTAGGAGCATTGTATATGAGGGCTGAGGTACAGACACAGTACAGAGGGTGTTGTCCTGATATCTGATTTCTAAATCATCCCAATATCAGGCAATACGATATGTATTCCACCACGCCATCGTGAATGAACTGAATGAGATGATGAAAAGCTGCTGTAAAGCAGTTCACTACCTTACACGAAGTCAGTTTTTATCTGCTTCAATTTTAACTTAAATAGTAATTTTAATTTCCTGTGTGTAGGCAGTTCATAGGGGGTCAAAAACATACTTTACTGTAAAATTAGTAAGTAATTAAATAACACCACTTTGAAATCAAGCCCAAAAATAGAAAATTTTCTCTAGTCATACACGAACACCATAACGAACTAAAGCATTGGAATTTAATGTAATGAGTAAAGTGATGCAGCAGTAAGTTTTCATGGCTTAATATTTAAGCGGTCATGACCATAACTTGATTTATAATTGTGCTCTTGAACTTACTACCTACGCGTACATAGAATCTACTTTGTAGTTTAATTATACGTGCTTTTTAACGTTTTAAAATTAAACTTTCTATTCTCACTTTAAGAGTAGTAAAAGAATGAAACTGTTACTGGAAAATATTTTAGCTCTCCTTATATTAAAACCTACAAAAATCTTGTTCTTCTCACATAAAGGCAGTTAAACTAATCCCCAACCGGCGTGCTATCTAGAAAAAAAAGCCCAATATATGTAAAATAATATTCGTGCGTTTTATGACACCATTGTGGAACGCGTCGCGAGTACGCGGTTAGCTTCGCACCACGCGCCCAAACGTGAAATAATAACTCGTAACTCATATTAAAGACTGACTCAACCCTTCCACACTCAATTTGGAAAGAAGGAAAGTGGAAAGTCTTTTTGTTTCCCTAAACTTCCCGTTGCAGTTTTAAACTCCGTAAATTAGAAAAAATAAAAAATGCATGCAATAAATGCATTATTTTTTTGGATTTGTTTACATATTACTAGAAACGGCATGTCCTAGAACCAAAAATTTCAAGACATGTGACATCTACCAACTCGCACTGGGCCCACGTGGTGGAATTCGGCCCACTTACTCTCATCGAGAGGAGGCCTGTGCCTCACCAGTAGGAACATTATGGGCTGCTTATGCCTATGCTTAGATATTACTTAGAGGAGGTACTTTCTCAGTCAAAATAGTTTTCTAGTAGCTTCAAGGGCTGACAAAAATATGTCCCACCTACATTTTACATAAAAATACTGTCTTTAAATTTATGCGAAGGATGACGAGAAATTAATACCCCGCATAAAAAAAAAACTGTTTTTATGTTCTTTCTCTTAATGCATTTGCTACAGATCAAAGGAAAAGAAACAAAATATCCTCCTGAAACGTCGGGAACCTTCGGGGAATCTCAACCTGAAGCCTTTAATTTGAAGTCTTAAAAGTGACCGTTGAATGAACGGAATGATTAAGGTATTACTTTGAACGAATGATATAAATACGAACCAAGAATTTGGTCCTTACGCTATATTAACAGGTAATTTTCCGCAAATTATAACGGTTTGATCTGTGATTACATAAACGCAACCAATAAACGCAAATTTTACTAAAGAAAAATTGGATGATTTTAACCCACGTTCCACATAGTAAAGATATACTCAGGCTCATCTCTTCCTCCTACCTAAAACTTCCGCGGTACTTAAGTCCGTGTCCAAGGTCCTACGTAGACCTGTAAGATTCATATTTTATGAACTACGAGTCGTGGGTTCGAACTCTGGCAGGCGCTTTACTTTGTGTAAATTACTTCATCATCACTGCTCTCAAAACGGTAAAGGAAAACATCGTGAGGAGACCGGCATGTCCTAGAACCAAAAATTCGAAGACATGTGACATATACCAACCCACATTGGATAACTTCCCACTCGCTCTCACAGAGAGGAGGCCTGTGTCACAGCAATGGGAACATTATAAGTTGAATATGCCAAGTCACCTTGATAGAATTCTAAAATCCCACAAATAGCATTAGAAGCGGGTTTTTAAACCTTCTCACTTCATAGAGAATCCAAAATATTCAATATATTAGCGTAAATAGAAGGTTTAAGTGATAATTATGCACTTGTTTACTTCTTCTTTACTGTCTGAGTAAGAAGGTAGGTACCTAGAGGTGTCCATAGAAGGTGGGCAGCCAATCAAGTCATTTATATTCGAAGCTCTCAAAACATTTTAGTTCATAGCTAGGTGTTTTTAGAATTCCTACACTAATGAGAGCGAAAAAGATGCAAGAAGCCAAGAAGCCCTTTCTACTTTCTAATACTTGAGCATTTGCATAATCACGGGAAATTGGCCCTTGTTCCAGTAAGAATTAGGGGGTTACAACAGTGATTGAAGGCATAACCTCTGAAATGTTCCCGCGATTTTGATGTGACGCATATCTTCGCAATATTTCTTTTATTTTCTTGTGTTTTATTTTTACGGGTCATGCGCTTTTTCTTTCATATTTGTAAGTAGGTACATCCTGAAAAATGAATAACGTATCGTTAACGTAACGTATGAGTTTATCATATCTTTCTTTGAGTTTTTGGTTCTAGTTCATGTTGGTTTCCAGACGATGCTTTCCTTAATCCATGTAACATCCACCAAGCCAGCCAGGTCTTAGCATTATGCTGAGCGATGGCCGTTTTGCGTGGATGTGACGCGTCTTTTCCCCCAACTTGTTATTTTTTTTGTGTTTGTTTTCTTTTTCGGTATAAAGACATTTTATTTCTCAAAAAAAGAGCATTACGGTTCACTTATATAATGAGAAATGTATAGAAAATATATAATAAAAGTAGATACAGTCTCTGTGATCACATACAGTTATACAAAACAACAGAATTTAAATATTCAATAGGTGACATTCGGTGTTAGTACTTCGTTCTAACGTATTCTTCTAGACCTTTTTTATGTGTACCTATACCATCTGTTACTGTTAAACACATCATCAAGTATTTCATTATAAAGTTTTTAATGCTCCGTGTCCGTCCATGTATAAATGTATTTTCTTTCTTTCTTTTATTTCTTTCCAATCCTGTACAATAGATTAAACAGAAAACTAAGTATCTATAAATTAAATTACTATAGCTGTAAAAAAAATATACTACAATATTTACTAACCATCGATTATGCATAGACAGAAGATCTACTTGTTGTCTGCAAATAGAACTGCTAACATGTTATTTTACTTTTATTTACCTAAGTTTTCAATTTATTACATTATTTATACACTTTCTAGCCTGAAGTAGGTACAGGTTCAACCTAATTCAGGCAATTTAGCAACTGTGCTCTATTTTATTTGTGGTAAATGTGTCCCTTTTATAAATACACGATTTTATAATTTATTAATGCGTACTGGGCCCACGCAGTGGATTACGGCAACCCTCTCAACTCAGTTCCCATGGGTGGGAAAATTTTAAGAGAAAATGATAAGATCAATTAGTTTGAAACCAATTCGTAAGTAGGTACCTACATACTTCTATTTTCAAATGATTTTCATAACATGTACATACCTATATCATAATCAGCCTAACAATTTTCCCACGGCTGGTACACAGGCCTCTTCTCTTCGAGAGAGAGTGTGCTAAATCTACCACGCGGGCCCAGTGCGGGTTGGTAGATGTCACATATCTTCGAATTTTTGGTTCTAGGATATGCCGGTTTCCTCATGATGTTTTCCTTCACCGTTTTGGGAGCAGTGGTGATGAAATTATGTAAAGAAAGATAGAATGAAAAATGTTTTATCTGCACAAACAATACGCACATAAAAGTAAAGTAAAACTCCTGCCTGGGTTCGAACTCACGACCTACAACTCGTAAGTTGGGCAGTTATCCCTGGGTCACTACAGTTTGTATTGACACACTCTAAATGGACACTACGGACACTTTTGTCCGTATTGTCCATTTAGAGAGTGGAAGACTTGCAACAGGTAGCTCTTGGAGGAAAACACATTGATCGACAAATTGTAGCATTTGTATATTTCTTGCGAGATAAAAGAGTGTATAGGTACCTATTTATTTACTGATGTTTGGGTAATCTCTTGAAAAGGAAATAGCATATTTCAGCTAAAGAAGGGTGAAATAAAATGATTGTCAGTTATAGAAATATCTGTTGAATGTATGTTATCGTGAAAATAGGTTTTTCACGATAACATACATTCAACAGAAACGTATTGTTTGTAGAATCAGTTTGCGGGCCGTTACCAGTATGTATTGAGGTAAATTAGTTTACTGTTTTTTGTAAAATTATGTGAAACAGTCGCTTGACGACATTCAAACAGGAATTTATTCATCCTAAAGATAAATACAGTACGTTCTTCCTTTTTTTCAGTTTAAGCCACTCAACCGTTCGTGTATTAACGAAACTTATTTTTCATCTCTTTTCATTACGCAACTTGTTACCTTATCAATAAGGAAATATAGGTGCTCCTGAAATTAATTGTCATGAATAGGTAGGCTCGTTTCTGCGGTCATCAACCTGGCTGCCCTAATTAAATTTCATAGAAAAAGTCAGCCAGCGTCATTATGTAAGTTTCCTCTAAGGCACAGGTCACACCATGAACTATACCCTGTCCAGTAGGTTAACGTTTTTTGACAGCTGCCTTATATAACGTAACTAATCCAGATTACGTAAAAATTGACTTTAAAATGCGTAATAAAATAAATGTATAAACTGCCTTATCTTATTGAATTATCTTATTTATGACTTACAGACATTATAATACCGTATGTTTTGACAAAAAAAAATATACTTAATTGTTATGCGTATTCCATGTGTCAAAAAATGGTTTACCTAATGGACAGGGTATAGTTCATTGTCTAATTTAGCTTTGTTCATTGCCAAAAAATATGACATTATTATTATTTGTGTATAACAGATGAGCTGGACTCCTTCAACAACGAAACTGGTCCTTAGCAGCTTTAAACAGAGAAGTGGGAAGAGAGTAGGGAGGCCTGTGCCCTGCAGTAATACCTACATCACAGGCTTTTATGTCAAGAGAAGTAAAAATATCATCATCTGCCAAGTTTTTCCCCAACTATGTTGGGGACGACATCCAGTGTAACTGGAAGCAGCTGAGTACCAGTATTTTACATGGAGCGACTGCCTATCTGACCTCCACAACCCAGTAACTAGACAGTACGATACCCCTTGGTAAGACTGGCTGTCAGACTTTCGACCCGTAACGACTGTCAATGATCTACGAACGACAGCCGGGACCTACGGCTTAACGTGCTTTCCGAGGCACGGAGGGGTTTTGGTATGTAAACATGGTCTCGATCCACGGACTGACCGCGGCAAGCTTAGCTTAACGTTATTGATCGACCCGTGCGGCTGTTATTAATTAGTCAAAAGCCCCTTAATAGACGTAAAATGATAATAATGTTTTAAAGTAGTCTTGTATTTACTTAAAACGATGCCCAAAAACCGTATCCGTAACGTAACCGTACCTAGTATAATTTCATCGGCCAGGTAAGCTATGAGAACTTACCTGGCCGATGGAATCTACACTTTAAACGCACGCGTTAAGATTCAATACTGTAATAAATTAATAAAGGTAAACCAAGTTAGCTTAGCTAACAGTGAGGCCTGCGCTTTAGAACGTGATTAGAATCAAAATCACGTGTACCTACTCATTGTTTTTGTTTAATTTAGATGTTACATGGAAATACTTTCTTTCTCATTTTTCATGTACATAATATTAAAAAGAAAACTAAATTAGATGTTTATGCTTTAAGTGGCGAGACTTGAAGTAGGTACCTGAATAATAACTTTAACTTAAGTTACTTGGTATTTTTTTAAAATACGTGACAAACTCAAACTCAAATAAACCAATTACAGTCAGTTTTGAATTGTCAAGGTGTCGGTCCGTCAGAAAGAGGAAGCTAGTTGGCCATTCCAAAGCATAGTAGGCACCTATGGAGAAGAACACTTCTAACGTGCACGTCTTTCTACATCGCTCTCACATGTTTAATTTCAACAAACTCCACGGACACTTTTAAGTCATACAATTGCTACAAAATATTGGTAGTTAGGACATAATTTATGACGACACGGTTGGCGCAGTGGCTGAGCGATCGAATGCTGCGTTGCGTGTCGCGGGTTCAATTCCCACACGGAACAAATATTTTTATTGTCTACAGGTAGTTGTTCCAGGTCTGGCTGTTTGTATATGTGAGTTTAAATGTTTGTAAAACGCACTCACAATACAGGAGTAATTCCTAGTGTAGGGCAAAGTATTTAAAAGAAAAAGAAAATTGTTATCGAATGATCAACTTCCTGACTTCAGCTGCTACTGCTGCTGCTCATAGCCCTCTCTTTTCTTGTGCCAATCCCCACGCTCCTGTGGCAGTCTCATCCAGGTTCTACCCGCGAAGGCAACAATGTCGTCCGCCCATCTCGCCGCCGGATGACCGTCACCTTGTCTTCCAGTGCTTGGACGCTACTTGTTTTCGACTACACAAATGTAACGACGGAAGACTTAGCGTTAGAAGGCCTCTACAAGAATAATGACCGATGACCTTGTGAAGAACGCAAGAATCCGTTAGATACGAGGAGCATAGAGCCAGTTGAGTTGGTGATACTTGGGGAGGCCTTTCTTCAGCAGTGGACGTCTTTAGGCTGAAATAATGATGATGATTAATGTATTGAATATTCGTGAATTGTGGAAATGTTAATCTCAAAAATAAGTAAGTACTAGGGTCATTGGATCCGAGTGCGCGCCTAGTATTTCGACACATCACCAAGCGGTTGGTCTCTCTTCACGTGACCAGAGAGCTGACGTAATTTTTTAATAAAAAATCAGCATGTTGCCATTCAGCCTGGCAATGCTGCCAGCCGGTACTTTTCCGGAATTTTATGCCCGATTCTTCCTCTCCCTCTTTTTCTACAGTAACGAAAAACGTTACATACAAATCACAAGAATTGTAAAACAACATTCATTACTAACCTTTCCTCATTAAAACACAAGTAGTGAACTAAATTCAGTATAGTTCGACTAATTAATTATTTCAATAAACATCGAACGTGACTGGTAACAAAACGCGGGTATGTGGAGTGTGGAGTTAATTATATCACCTGTTTCCAGAAGAAACCCCACAATGCGTACGGCATTGTGGGGTTTCTTCTGGACCAGTTATCGAGTTGGGAGCAATCATAAATTACGATGTTGTTTACAAACAGAGTCATCGGGTATGATTGGCTGGAATAACCATAATGTAACTTCTTTTGGTTTAAAAAATAAAATCCGCGGTGTAATTTTGTAAAAATTTCTCCGTGAAAACTTAGGTGAAATGGCTTGCGCACTTGGGTGCACCTTGCGTTGCTCCGCATTGGTGTCACTGCGCTGAAGCTGTCCTGCTGCAAGAGCGCAGGTCGCATAGCACGGCACGCCAGCATCAATTTGTATCAATTCGTCTTCAAATTGTCGAGCCCTTCCCTTCACGTACGTACCAGCGGTATTAGAACGAAACGGGTTCGTACGTGACGATGGGAAGAGACCAGACGGCATGACGTTGTTGCCTTGGAAAGTGAGTAGGTTTCTGGTGTGGGACACACCTTGCACCATCTCATGTTCCTAGCACGGCGTTTGGGGTCGAAACGCTTCGGTGAGTCCTTTTGTTTTTATATTTATTTGCATAGGTAGTTAATTAGTCATTTAATGTAGTACCTAGTGTAAATAGTTAGATATCTATGCACTATAACTAAAACTATTCAGCATCTTTCGATTAATATACTATCGCCACTTCCTACGAAATTAAAAATTATTAATTTGTAGACACACATGATCTGCTGACGTCAGCCACACATTTCTAATTAGTTAACGTCATCCAAGTGATCCAAATTAATTTACCCATAGCAAACTACTCTGCCTTATAATTATTTATTCTCATCAAATTGATAATTACATACATAGATGTTATAATTATGACTATTTCTAGGATGTGTATAGATAGGGGCCACACAGATGTTAATGTTAGACTAAATGAGACATGGAAAGATTTCATTTGAAATGCAAAACTAAACATTGATATCTATAGTGTGTCAAGTTTTGGAATTATATAAAGAAAAAATTTGTTTACAGAGTAAAATAAAAAGTTTTTATTTTAATTTTAACTCGTTCAAATTATTACACAACATAATATATGTACGTTAAACGGCTTGTGACGAATTGAGAATGTACTCCTTTTTTTTTAAGTTAGTTCAAAATAATATTACTACACTAAATTCACTGTGCTACGCCGCACGTAGCGACTACTCTCTACGGTACTACGGCAAGCCTACGCCAGGCCTACGCTGCTACGCAGCGCCTACGTAATTCGCCTTGACCTACTCACAAATTTTAGCATGATTAAAAAGCATGAACAAAAAATGCTGTATTTGTTTACAATTCTTATTTTTTCAGCGTTAAGGTCAAAGGTGTAAGATGTGATAATGAATGAAGGTAAGTCATTCATATTTGTTAAAGTACCTAAGTATTTTTTAAGGCAAGGTAGCTTTTGGATCTGCGTAAAGACTGCTCGAGGGAATTAACTTACGGTTGGTAAAAATAAAACACCTGCTTCCTTAAAAGGCTCAAAAACATATTTACTTGACCTTAAGAAGTACACAGACACATAGGGTAAAGGGTAACACATCATTTAAGAGTGCAAATAGGCTGGTACAAAATAAATGATTAAAATATTTTTATATTTTCTTTGCATGGGGGCTAGCAAAATATAAAAATATGTTACAAAAGTTACAAATTAGTAATGTGCACTTTTGGACAAATAAACTAGACGTTTTCTACAATTCATTTTAGGGATAGGAAGAAAGAAGAGAGGTTAGAATTAATTGGAAATAAGGAAAAGGAAATATCACCCGGGTGTGTCTGTGTGAGTGAATAAGGAAAAGGAGATATCACCCGGGTGTGTCTGTGTGAGTGAATAAGGAAAAGGAAATATCACCCGGATGTGTCTGTGTGAGTGAATAAGGAAAAGGAAATATCACCCGGGTGTGTCTGTGTGAGTGAATAAGGAAAAGGAAATATCACCCGGGTGTGTCTGTGTGAGTGAATAAGGAAAAGGAAATATCACCCGGGTGTGTCTGTGTGAGTGTAGGTAAATGGCAGCCTTCTGATTATTTTGACAAAAGAACACAGCGGGGTAATTGCGTAACACAATAACACTAGGAATTGCTTTCATTTTGACAGTGCAACAAAATTAATTGCATTATTTACGTTGTTGAGCAGACAAATTTTTCGAGTATATAAAGCAATGGATTAGCAATATCCTTCAAAATGATTCAGAATTTGAATGATAGCGTGTTGAAATTAGGGTACTGATTGTCAAACAAAACTTCGAAATTTCGCGACAATCAAGTGCGCTTTACCCCTTCTAGAAAATCATCTTTAGACATACAAACTGAAGAGATTGTTAATGATCTACAGGGATAGCTTCTAATCTTCTAATCATTCCGCGGAGTATTATTAGTGACATTGTACGCGTTATATTAATTAATAACTGTGGTGGGGTTGATATCCCCACAGAGAGTACGTAAGAAACTGGGAATGACTTTAAAGTGGTCGTACCATCTTACACTGTGAGGTAGGCACAACTTTTGGGTGCATGTAGTTTAATGGGTGTTTATGTGAATGGCTCATTTCGTGGGTACGTAAGTGTAATTGTATTAGGACGGTTATAACATAATTAAAATGCTGGAATTAGTGCTCGACCGACGGTGAGCGCTGACATCGGTCGCGTACCGATTTGTATGGACTCGTGCAACCGGACCGTTAGTGCTACACTATACACTTCCATTTATCATCAGCGTCTCGGTACGCGTCACCGACGGTAGGTACGCGTTCCACGTCAGCGTAACACTGAATACAGCCTTAGTGATGCTTTTCGCGATTGGTTCGTGTTTTGTTTTCTAATGGCATCTCGCAGTTCTACCTTCGAGGTTGCCGGCTGCTTAACCGGGCTTGCCTATGGGTGCCTCAATAAATTAAGGCCTCCAGCCAAGGTTTAAAAATTAAAAAACTGCGACTACGGACAGTAAGGCAGTAAGGGACAGGCTGGATCGGATTTTGGTTGGTTCATGGATAGGTGAGCATATTTACATAACAAGACCCCTCCGTGTCTCGAAAAGCACGCTAAGCCTTTAGTCCCGGCTGTAATTCGTGGATCTTTGACAGTCTTTACCGGTCGTCAGAACCCGAAAGTCTGACAACCAGTCTTACCAAGGGTTAGCGTATTATGCAGTTACTGGGTTGTAGAGGTCAGATAGGTACTCGCTACATGTATACTAATGGTATTCAGCTGAATCCGGTAAGACTGGAAGTCGAACCCAACATAGTTCTGAAAAGGCAAAGCAGATAATGTTAGTTCAATATTGTCTGTTCTTCCTCCTCTTATCTTGTATCGATACAAGCTACGGCTACGGCTTTACAGTCGTGAAGTTCTTGCTCCCCCAACCCAGCCCGTTCGCATCACTAGCCCGCGCTAACACTTCGTTTTTGCTTAGCGTTTCATTATGACTTTTTTCTATTTACTCGGCTCCTAAAAATCGTAGCGTGGTGTTAAATAGCCTGTAACCTTCCTCAGGAATTGGGCTATCAAATTCAAAAAGATTTTTAAAATTTTGACAGGTAGTTTCAGAGATTAGCGTGTTCAAATTCAAACAAACAAACAAACTCTTCATCTTTTTTATTCTTATAGATATAGATAATAACACAAACTATAGTAAATGGGGTGGGGATACTTATATAATAGAACAGACATTTGTTTTGCAAATATGTGTAGTACATAAGAGGTGTTAAAATACATTAAAGCTCAGCCATGTTTCTCCATTCGGCATGCAACATTTATATTATTAACATTCACTTAAGCTTAACCAAAAGTCAGTAGGCCAGATACATCAATCCAAAGCAATTCAGGCAATTCTTTTGTCTGATAAAAAATCTGTAGTACGTTTTATCTATCAAAAATGTACGTAGTCTCTGTTCCAGTCCACAAACAAAAATTCAATCAAATACATAATATCCAATTAGGCAGTACACCTAGTCGGCTGATTGGCAAAACCCATCACTACTATTTAGATTGTTGTTAGTAAAAAACCTTTTTTTTTCGGTATTTGGTTATTAGATCGTTTCGAAAGTGGTGTTGCCAGTGTTTTTGTTTATTGCACAAACAGCCAGACCCGGAACAACTAATTGTAGGTCATACAAATATTTGTTCCGTGCGGGAATCGAACCCGCGACACGCAGCGCAGCAGTCAATCGCTTAATCACTGCGCCAACCGTGCCGTCAAAGTATACGAGTATATGCCCCATATGATGAGTACTGCGCCACTCAAATGTTATTATCCCAAAAATGAGATTAACTTTCGTTCACTTAGAAAAACCTTGACACAGTGTAACAAAGATTAAATTATTTTAATTTAAAACCCTCTATAAAGATAAGCCAAAAAGAAAGATGAACTTTTTAACAGCGACATTTCGGCTCACCGGAAAAGTATTTCGTGGGAGGGACGTTTCCTCAAAAGAATTTCAGAGCTCTTCGACATTTAAGTAACCTATCATTTCCCCAATTAGTTCCTTTGGTTAAAAATTAATTGACAAATCGTTGCTTTCGAAATCTCTCATCCGCAAACGGTTTTGTAACCATGACCCTTTAACATTTTACTTCGGCGTAATTAACAGTGTTCGTAATCCCAGATGATTTATACTCCATCGCCACTTAATCAGTTATCTGCTTTAATAACATGTATTCTAAGTTGATTTTTGAGTGACCATTTGTAACAAAAAGGTTCTACTAAGTTTTTGGTTGCAATGGAATTTGAACTTTGTTAAGTATGACATTCTATGGAGGATAAGTGAACGTGTGTCTTGTCTAAGATCTGAAAAGGAAACGAAAAGGAAAGGAAGGAAATTGCAAGATCCAAAAAAAAATTAGTACTGTAAAGGTTGTATGCAAAAGTCGACCATATGTTGTGCAGGCTGGCAGTAAAAGTACTCTAGTTGCATTCGAACAGTCACGTGACTTTAGAATGAGCTCTCAAATTTTTGTACTTATTATTTTTTTTTGAAAAGCCAGTGATAGTTTAGGCGCGTTCAAGTAAACACGTTCGCTTGGAATCAACGCAGTAATTATAACTTTGTATAATTTTAACGCCCCCACACAATTTTCCACACTATATACTCATTACAGCATACTACGTATATGATAGAAAGAAAGTAAGAAAATACATTTATTTAGCACCTGACTAAAAGACACACAGTTTGGAGTTTTACCGGAGAAGGCAACACACGGGGAAGAGTGAAAAGCTGTTGGGGAGACCTTTGCCCAAAAAAACAGATAACACTAACGGCCACCGTACTCAGAGATATACAGAATGGCAGGGACATCGATAGGTACACATAGTGTAACCATGAATTCAGCACATGATTCTAGACCCCCTAGCGTAGACATACATCGACGGTTACCCAAAAAAAATCAGCTGTTTCATAGAAAACTGTATGGAACGACATTTTTTTTAATAGGTAACCGATGAAAAATTTCAATCTTTTAAAATCATGTACTGAATCAATGTTAACAGTCCCTGTCACCCTGTATACCACCTTGCTGACTGACTCATATTCTTACCACGTCATAAGCCACTCTTAGACAGTTCATTGAGCCACATTAATATCCCCACGAGCACACACACAAAAAGTAGTTACCTCAAACTTCGCTAATGACAACCTTAAACACAACACCTTACTAACAACTTCTCCATTTAAGAACCCTAGGGAAACAGAAGTTCGCTAGCATACCAGTCTAATTTAATTCCATTTGAGGTGGGCGAAAAACCACGTAACATTTGCATGTTGAAAAAAAGTTAAAAGAGTAGAAAAATAATCTTCGTTCTCTAGCGAATTACACGCTAATTCGTCGATCAATTTACATTGAAATTCGGCTCATTCCCTTAACTGTTATTGTTGTTTTAATCCTTAAGGGCTGGTTCGTCACTTTGTGGGACGCAAAAGGTCTGTCTATTATTATTCATAATTATTCCTGGAACATTTTATCTGGTGTTTTATAGCATCTACCTAGTAGAAAAATGTTTTGCTAAGTATAATTCAGGATAAGTCTGTCCAGGAAACAATGGATTGCTATGTTACGAGACACGCCTAAAAGGGACTAACCACACTTATTCAGCTCTGTTCAGGTTTTGTTCATAGAAAACAACGATTTTGTATGGTGATGCGTACGCAATTACGCATCTCCATACAAAATCGTTCAAAATCGAAACCCAACACCTAACACTTAACAAGGACCTTATGCTCAGCAGTTAGCGCTTGCAATCACTAGACCAGCTTGGTAATCAAAAACGAACTTCGTAAAACGTCATTCTCTTTCTGTCAATCAATTGAAGATCAAAAATACAACTTATAAGCGAGAACAAATTTAATTTACCCGGCAATAATAAATTATTAGCGGAAACCACATGACGAACAAATTGTATGTTCTAATAGGAATGTGTTGTTTGATGCTCTCTCATAATAGCGTCGTTTTAAGCTAGTCAAAGGAACGAAACAATTCGGCAATAAAACAGAAACATAGACGATTATAAACGAGAGAAATAATCGTCTATTTGAAATAGATACCGCTGTAACGTTCAAAGGGAGCATCGAATCTCTAGGCTTTGTATTGGTTGAATCTGTTGTCATTATTTCGGAGTCTACCACCTACGTTATAGTAGGTAAATATCTAGTTGCAGACAACACTCGAGCTTTAAGACCGTAGAACATTATGCAGGGTGGCAGGGACATCGACGCGCAAACTGTAACCATGGATTCAGCACTTGAGTTTAGACCCCATAGCGTCGAAACTTTTCCTCGGTTATGAAGAAAAAAAAATGCTGTTCGTGTTCCATACGTTTTGACTGCGTAGGTATTGCACTTTTCTATGAAACAGAAGATTTTTTTTTTTTGATAACCGACGAAAAATTTCTACGCTATGGGGTCTAAACTCATGTGCTGAATCCATGGTTACAGTTTGCGCATCGATGTCCCTGCCACCCTGTATATTTTAGACCAACATGTATCATTTGCTAATACCAGATTGACTGATTGTACAATTGAAGACGAATTTTACCAATACATCTCACCAAGACACTGACAGCACGCGGTTTAGACGTGCTGATCGCAAATATTGTCATTAGTTGGGTTAACAATATTAAGAGATCTGTCGAAGGATATGAGCAGCAGTAGAACAAGTTCATTTTTTTCCCCAATGTGTGTTAAAAACCCATCCGCATAATGCAAACAACACCTACACGTTGGCTATGTGGGAGTAGTAAATTATGATCAGGTGTAGATGTCCCTATAAGGTAAGCATAAACGTTTTGCCCCTTTAAAGGGAATCCATTGAATTTCGGATTCTACTCCCACAGAACATTGGTACATATAGTGACGTTATTAAAGTTTAGAAAATAATAACACAGCATCAAATATCACAAATGTTTTTAATGAAACTAAAATAGCTGCGCATATGAAAAATGTGGGTGTCAGTAAGTACTGTAAAGCCTTTAACCTGCATGGTTTTAGCATGCAACCTCGGCGAGTCTGTATTAAGTTTATGGCTTAATTACCAGACAAACATTATTTCGTAGTCTACCTATAGATTATAAATACAGTGGGAGTTGGCTGGATAGCTGACATGTGGATGTCATGATGTAAAACGCAACCAATTCTAGGAATAATCTAATGCTAACAATACTAAGTATAGGTACTCTTTCAAAGTACACTACACAAAGGTCAATGACAAGTAAATAATTTAATGTCTTTGGTCAATGACGATTGTAGCAGTTCCCCTTTTTTTTTTTCAGCAGTTCCCCTGACCGCTGAAAAATAGTACTTTCAAATTCACACTTAACCGATACTTTTTAGAAGGGTTCATCGTATTTCTCAAAATTAATCAAAGATTAAGGGAGAAGCCGACCGAAACATTAATTTCAACCGCTGTCTTTTTATTACTTGAATCTCAAAAGTAAAAAAAAAAAACTGTTTCATTGACCTATTTCCACAATTTAAAAGCAACCTTTAAACACGTGATAGATGAAACTTGGTCCCGAGGTCTGAGAGAATGCGTCTTCAGTAATAAGAAACCTTACTTAGTACAATTACCTAGCTCTGGGCTTTGTTAAATGTGGACCTTGGGTACAATTCGACGACTTAAATTTTATCTGAGTTCAACGCCTCAACTAGTATCAATCGGCAAAGCCTTTTCCAACTATAGCAGTTCTATAGTTGGAAAAGGCTATAATAATATATAACAGTTCTACAGCTTGGACTGCTCGGAGAGGTGACAGTGTCTGTCTGGATGTAAAAGTAGTTTTAACGCTAGGAATAAGCTACTAAAGTTTAGATTGAAAATAGGTATGTGCCTACTTAAGAGCATTTACGCCGTCCATGCGATGTTTAACCCAAAAACTGTATAGGTACTTTTTAAACCTTATAATACCATCAACCACGTATCTTACAAATAAATATGTTAATTACCAATAACTTTAGGGAATATCGTCGTTTCAAAAGTTAGTAAAAAAATATTTCGATTAAAAGAGCATTTGTACATTCCCTCAAGATAACTTAACAGAGGTTTTCTTAATGTCCCTTTAAGCGTCAGCTTCGAAGCTTAAAATATAAGAAACCACTAGCAGACCTAATTAGCAATAAAATGTAACCAATTGCAAAGATACTTAGGAAAATAGTTGGTTAAAAAGATTTTATTATTTAGGTATGTTACTACAAGAAATTAATATTCAAACAATGTGAAATATTAAGAAAGTGAAATGATATTTTCACCGAGATATAAATAATAATAAATAAAAAAAATAATAAATAAAAATCTTTATTGATACAAAAACCTTTGACATTGCTTAAGACTAGTAGACCAGGGTCGATAATTTTTAAAACTAAAAAAAATAATAGTAGGATGAAACCCATTAGAAAAGGAGGGGAATATTATAAAAATGAAAGGAAAAATAATTTACGGGCGATCTGAGGTCGGGAAGGGGATGGGGTTGAGTTTTTAAGGGTAAAAAACGGTTTTTCTCGATTTCCGGCAAAACTAAAAGTCCTATCGAAAAAAGTCAAATGGCAAAGTTGTAGGTAATAAAAAGATCTAAAACTTTTGTATTTACACTTTTTTCACATAACCTCAAAATGTATGTGAAAAATTAAAAAAACCAAGATTTTGGTTTTTTATTTTTATCTTTTACAAAAAAAAAATCTTTTTTAACGAAATTTGGTGAAAACTTACCTTTTTATGTCCCGAATACGCTGTAATTTATTTGATTAAAAATATTTATTATTTCACCTTATTTTGAATTAATATCGAAAAAGCACCCTAATTTTCAATCGAAAATTCACCCGTCAAAATATCAGCTTTTTTCAAAAAGTTGGTATGTTTTCTGTTCGTTGAAATCTCTATTTTCCGATGGTGAAAAAAAAAATATGTTACAATAGTAAATCTTCTCAGAAAATGCAAAAACTCGAATTCGAAAACTGATAATCTGAAAAGACAAAATCGAATTATTAATGCCTTCACTATTTTATCGTGAGTATCCCCCATGAAAAAAAAAATATTAAAGAAATAAATGTCAAAATATATAAAAAATATATTAAAAATCTATAATAAATGTATAAATATATAAAAAATATGTATGGTAAATATATTTTTAATAACTAACTTTTGGCCGATTTTCATGTATATTTCATATATTTTAAATATATTTTAGATACATTCAAAATATATCTTAAAAGACATAAAAAACATAGCTAAAAATATAAAAAAAATATATTTTGAATATATCTGAAATATATTTGAAATGTATAAAATATATATGAAAATCGGCCAAAAGTTAGTTATTAAAAATATATTTACTATACATAATTTTTATATATTTATAAATTTATTATAGATTTTTAATATAATATTTATAATATATTTTTTATACATTTCGACATTTATTTCTTTAATATTTTTTTTTCATGGGGGTATACTCACGATAAAATAGTGAAGGCATTAATAATTCGATTTTGTCTTTTCAGATTATCAGTTTTCGAATTCGAGTTTTTGCATTTTCTGAGAAGATTTACTATTGTAACATATATTTTTTTTTCACCATCGGAAAGTAGAGATTTCAACGAACAGAAAACATACCAACTTTTTGAAAAAAGCTGATATTTTGACGGGTGAATTTTCGATTGAAAATTAGGGTGCTTTTTCGATATTAATTCAAAATAAGGTGAAAAAATAAATATTTTTAATCAAATAAATATTACAGTGTATTTGAGACATAAAAAGGTAAGTTTTCACCAAATTTCGTTAAAAAAAAAATAATTTGTGTAAAAGATAAAAATAAAAAACCAAAATCTTGGTTTTTTGAATTTTTCACATAAATTTTGAGGTTATGTGAAAAAAGTGTAAATACAAAAGTTTTAGATCTTTTTATTTCCTACAACTTTGCCATTTGACTTTTTTCGATAGGACTTTTAGTTTTGCCGGAAATCAAGAAAAACCGTTTTCTACCCTTAAAAACTCACCCCCATCCCCTTCCCGACCTCAGATCGCCCGTAAATTATTTTTCCTTTCATTTTTATAATATTCCCCTCCTTTTCTAATGGGTTTTATCCTACTATTATTTTTTTTCACTTTTTATTATTTTTAAAGGCTTCTACCCTGGTCTATAGGACACATAGCTTGGTTAACTAAAGGTCATACGGATAAGGTAAACCCTGACTCCTAAACTAGGTGATCCTGTGACTCAGGAGTCAAAATCTTATCGTATCTTACTTAATTTAATATAATAATAGCTTAATATAATAGAAGAACTTTTTCTTTAAAACATACACTTTAAAATTTCAGCTAATTTATGGTACCTAGTTATTATTTTTTTATAAATATTTGAAAACTAGTACAAAATCGCTGCGCGCGATCATTTCAAAATTCAAATCAGTCCGCCGCGAGGCTTTCCAGAGTGAGGATATGTCGCTCGGCGCTCTGCCTGACCTGTGTTGACCTTTGCTGTGCGTACAAGGATAGCGGACGTTTACAGCGTGATCGAAAAATCTTGGTACTTTGGTAAGTGAAATATTTTATTATTATTTTTGATGACTGATAATATTTTTAGGGTGACAGCAAATCATATTTCAGACGTAATGGGAAATAAGACCAAGTGGTCTTGATAATGCCATCACAAACTGAAATGCGTTGTTTTTTTTTTTCAGAACTACATGAGACGACGAGTTTTGGCAAAACGAAATGAAAACCAGATTAGTTAATTATTATAATCAGTGTCTGCTTCCAGAAATTGTAGACACACGACCTACAATTTTTTTTTATTGGTACAGACGCCAGCACATCAAGCTACTACAATCTGTCAAATTTCTTTAATAGATTTTCAACTTTATCGCTAAAGCACTAAGGTTCAATATTGATTGGGAAAATTTGACAGTTTCGGGTAGCTTGACGTGCTGGCGTCTGTACAAGCCCGCTACACTATTCCGATACCACTGCATTGTTTTTAGGTTTAACGCCAACCTGATGTATTTCCCTCTTAACAGGTGTCACTAAGAATATTGTGACGTCAGGTTAAAATAGGTATAAGTAATATAAAATAAACGTGAGTCGTATGAAGTGTTTTATTTGAATAGAATAAAAAAGATTTATTGATCACAAATCGATACATCATAATTAGTAGGTAGGTAGGTATAATAAATAATTGTTGAAGTTGTTTTTTTTTCTAAATTTTAGATTAATTAATTCATGTTTTGTGTGCAAGGTGAAATGTTGTTGCGTAAATGATTTGTTGTAAAGAATATAATAATAGCTGCTTGGTTTGTGTGTCAAAGTTGTTCTTATAATATATTTAAGTTTTAAAAATGTTCTCAAGTAAGTGAAATCTTTGTAATTTCTTATTGAGAAATAAATTTCTTTAACCATATTTTAATAAAAATAAAATGAAAATAAAAAAAAACAAAGCAAGCAGCTAAGCTTTTATTTAAATAAAAACGTACCTAACCTAAAAAAGAAAGATTAACAAGAACTAAAAAGAAAAAAAAATAAGTGACACTTTTCATACAAAATTATTTTACGTTTGATAGGTTTGCTTTTTAAAATCTAAAATATATATTGGTAACAAACGTTTGGGGCACTGATATTGTGTTGTATAACGGATAGCGTGTCTCAAGCTTTGACCATTTTTTATTAATAATTATTACAATATTGAGTATTGCACATTGTATTTGTCACTAGAACTAAAGTTGTATGCAAAATTTCAGCTCAATCGGATAACAACAAACGGTTGAAAAAAATGGGGAACTTTAGACGGACAACTTACAAACATACCTACATACGAACAAAGAGATTATAAATAATATAAATAGAGATTTAATAATATAATATAGGTATATAAATAGAGATTTAAGAATATTGTAATGTCTTTGAGCCCTAAGCTGTTACAGTAGGTACCTACCTACCTTCTTAAGCACTTAGAATTAGTCCGCTACATAATATTTCTTTACTTATGGCTCGACAGAAGATGTGGTAATTTTGCATCTTCCTACATGTCTAAGACTGAAGAAGTCATATTATGGTAATCTGTCTTGAATGCAACTCGTTATTTCGTATTGCATGGACGGTTTATGCTGTCTCAAGAGTACCTATTTCGTATTCGCCGTAATTCTGGAGTTGCGAATTGTTCGTGCGCAGAAGTCGGACTTGGATCTTTAAAAATCAAACATTTCATGTTATTCAACTTCATTATCACGCATGTTTTTCCCGAAGGTTTGGGCAGAGATCAAGTGATGTAGGTACCTACCTACCTACTAGTAGGCAACTTAACTGCAAAGTAGTTGTATCGTAGCATAGCATAATTATGTAGGTAAGAATTTACAAATAGGTACTTATAGGTATTAATGAAGAGATCACAGACTTATATTATAAGTCTGTGGAAGAGATAGTGTAGATGTACAGACGCCAGCAGGTCAAGCTACCCGAAACTGTCAAACTTTCCCAATTAACCTTGAACCATAATGCTTTATCGATAAAGTTGAAAATCTATTAAAGAAATTTGACAGATTGTAGTAGCTTGATGTGCTGGCGTCTGTACTTCAGTATAAAACTTCTAACCTAACGTGATCCACATTTTTAACTTATGGACATGCAAGTAGGTAAATAAATATAAATTCAATGAGAAATAGTTTCAGAAATATATTTTTTACTATCTTGTATGTACGGACGCCAGCACGTCAAGCTACTACAATCTGTCAAATTTCTATAATAGATTTTCA
Organism: Apamea crenata; assembly: GCA_949629185.1. Classification (NCBI taxonomy): domain Eukaryota; kingdom Metazoa; phylum Arthropoda; class Insecta; order Lepidoptera; family Noctuidae; genus Apamea; species Apamea crenata. The sequence goes on from OX451375.1 coordinate 7,845,276, forward strand.
ACGTTATCCTTAAAGTATTAAAGTTCAAGGTTGACTGGGAAAATTTGAAAGTTTCGAGTAGCTTGATGTGCTGGCGTCTATACATACCGTCTACGTATTTTTCCCAACGCCATAAATCCTCGTGGCCATCGTGAGAACTATAAACAGGCTAAAAGAAATGCAAACTTTCACACGGTCTCAATACATCGCTTAATACAACCTCCGCCACTAAGTTCATTGACGCGGTCATAGATGGCGTTACCACAAGATATCGTAAGTAAGTGGGTAATAGGAATCTCGTCCCGTATCGTATAGGGCTTTACCGTATTTTTAGAAGAACTTCTTTTTGGGGTGTGCCGATTCAATCAGAATAGGTATCTTTGTATGGTTTGCTACTATCACTACAGACTGCATTAAAAAACAAAACATTGATTTAGTATAGGTAAGTATCTCCAATGTGTAGACCACCTACGTACGGTAACCGAATAGATAACAGTCCATGGCAAAACGCATGATACGAAATAAAGACGGTGGCGATATTGGTAATGTCAAATTCTAAACTCCCTGTTTATTGTAAACCGTGCAGTTAACTTTACCGTGCTACGTGCTATCCATGATACGAAGATTCACTTTAAAGTGTTGCTAAAGTAGTTACGGTTGTGTATTTCCAACTAGGATATACATAGTTACAAGCTGTAACAAGATAATTCCATGACCCTGGGGCTGGCGCTGGGCTTCTCACACGGACATATGGCCCGTACTTTTATCACTGAATAATGTATAATGGTAGTAAAACTAAAGAGCTCAGAAAAATCGATGGCAAATAAATTTCACGAACTCCAGTAAAATCACAGAAGCAAAATTATGCAAACTTGTAATTCCCGCGTTTTATATTATCTCATTCATACCACAGATAACTATATATAAGTCAGTGTGATCTTTTCACAGAACACATATACTCGCTGTTACTGTCGTCTAGAACCACAGCTTATACATTTTTTATCGAATGTAGTATGAATGAATGTAAATAGTTACGGAACCCAGATAATTAACTAATTTCATTAGAAATAATATTCTGCATATTATAACCTCTTGAAAGAGAACCCTCCATGGGCTCATGCGGTAAATTATTCAGGCAATCTGTATTAATATTATTAATAGCACAGGGAAGCTCAGTCAATTATTAATTGACTGAGCGTCACTGTGTTCAAGAAGTTTAGCCTAAATGTTTGTGAAGATAGGTAGGAATTAAAATCCTGAATAGCTTTATAAAATATATATTTTCCATTAGTAATCTTGACAAACTTGACATCCTTGAAAAGGAAATAAAGATCTAAAACTCTTCAAATAAAATAAGTATGAGGCTGCTACACTTAAAAAAAAAATATTTTTACTAGGTTATCGTTTGTAAAACAAAACAACGTATTTACAAAACAAAAATACTTTTCTACATTGAAGAATCGCTAATCGTATTAGTAAGTTACGAAATAGGTATAGTATTATTTGTAGCGCGCAGCACTATTATTTCATTCATTCGCTTTGCCCACATACAATAGTTTCGTCATGTCATTCACTCCGTAACGTGAACGGAACGCGGTTAGTGGCAACATGTCTGCCGTTTGTGTTATTTGACGTAAATATTGACGAAAATCAAGTTTCTGTTTTCATTTGCGTAGTGATTATTGGTGCTATTTCATTTTTATAATGTGTGTGGATGTGCAGTGATCCGTTCATATGAGGCTGCTATACAAGACAGGTCCAATGGAGTCCCTAAGAAAGTGGTTCTATAAACCGAAGGTACGTCAACAGCATATTTCGTTATTATTCCTTTTAGCTGTGTTACTGTACTTGATAACTCTAACTTTGGCCTGCTCTTATGTATATTTAGTGGTATACAAATGGTGATTATCTGTATTGCAGGCGTGGTTTTTATGAATCGCGTTGTAGAAGTTGTCATTCTTTGTTGGCATGTATTGGGATGATGATTCAGTCAATGTTTCTGTTTGATTTTCCTTCTACCTACCATTGTTCTGATTGTTAAAGCCTCCACTTCTATTTCCTATTACTCTAGTGGTCATATTAAATCACTAGGGTACGATTGATGGTCCTTACGTCACATTACTCGAAGTTTTGCATTGTCTGGTCAGAACGACTTGTATGCATATCAGTGTACAATAGTAAATATGTTAGTATGAAAATGTTATGTAGTGAGCGCCTCGGTGGCCGCGCATAATGTGATGCTGTGGCAAACACAGAGTTGTTATGTTAAATAGTTGCATAGATTTAGCTTGCCATACTGGTTTGTTTTGCGCCGTCTGTTTTGATTTTCACACTCGTAAAGCCGTCGTCTTAAATTAATTCCATTAGTTTTTTGTGTAATGTTTGCCATATGTCAGGTTTTTTATTTGTTGTCAGTCTTTTAGTTACTAAATCATTCAGTTTTGATGTCTTTGAATCCATATCAGAACTGAACTAATGAAGGTCATTTACTGTATGATATTGTAACCTAAAGAGCAATTCATCAATCAATAATTGTTAATGGTAAGCATGTGATTAAACTTTATATTCATGAGTTGATATCAATACTGGATAGTCAACATTGAAGTATTCAAAACAGACAGACTTGCTTGGTCATAGCGAAACTTACTCATAAACTTACATTTGTTTTGAAGTCTAGCACTAGGTATTGCTGTCTCATATTATTTTATATGAAAGACAGACAGGTGGTGGTCAGGTGTATTGAGAATGTATTACCTGTAAAATTATACTATTTACTGTTAAGTTTCAAGTTTTGAGGAATAAAGCAAGGAGGAAACTTCCTTTTAAATACATTTGTTTTGAATTTAAAAGTAAGTTTAAATACAAAACTTAAACACTATCTGGCCGGCCTGTGGTTTGATAATATTTTATTATTACAATTACTTAGGGATTCCCAAATGACAGAAAAAAATATTTAATGTTATAAAACATTTTCTTGTCTCGTATGAGCAATCTTTTAGTATTTCCTAATGATTTTCCTCATAATGTTTAAATGCATTGTATGCCTGCATTGATTTAAAAAAATACCACGGAATTATTATGAATAAGTAAGTAGATAACCCATTACTGCTATTATATAGTATGGAGGTATCAAAGTTATCTTAGGAAAGTCCAGTTATTAATTAAAGGTTAATTTTAAAATCAAGTTTTTGAAAGGCAAATATGTTTTTAGCTGTACTTTGACTGCGGTATTTAGCATACCTGTCAGTACTTAGTTAATAATTAGATATTAAAATAGTTTATTTACGTAAAATGTAGGTTTACGTTTACCTTTATTTTACTTAAATAAACATTGATGTGTAAAAACTCAACTGTGTTATATAGCCTTATCCCAACTACGGTGGATCAGCTGAATACCAGTAGTTTACATGGAGCAACTGCAAACTCAAACCATTTATTTCAATTAAACCATTTACAGGCATTTTAGAATTGTCAAAATTAAATAGTCTGCCTATCTCACCTCCACAACCCAGTTACTGGGTAATATGATACCCCTTGGTAAGACTGGTTGCCAGACTTTCGGGCTTCTAACTACCCGTAACGACTGTCAAAGATCCATGATTGGCAGCCGGGACCATTGGCTTAACATGCTTTCCGAGGAACGGAGAGGTTTCGGTATGTAAAGATGGTCACCCATCCACAGAATAACCGCGGCAAGCTTGGCTTAACCTGATTGATCGATCTGTGCGGCTGTTATTATTTAGCCTTATGGTATTTACTAATTATGGTTAAGTAACTACTTTTGTATAATGAGGGGTCTGTCCCCTTATTATACAAAAGTAGTTAACCATAATTAGTAAGACCTATGAGTAACACAGAGGCATGAATTATTATTAATATTATTTATTAATTATCATTACTCATGTAATATGTTATTGTTATACTTGTTATGTATCAGGTAATGTGCCATTATCAATCATTTTATATGCATAAATTATGAAACAAATGACTGGTTTACCTTAAATGGATAATTTTAAATCCACTATAACATATTAATTGTGGAAAATTAGTTTGCATAGTCTGCCATATTAGTATATATTTATAAAACACATTTTTATGTACACCTCCACCTCTAACCCTTCTGGGAAAAAAATGTTATTTTTATTTATAAAAGTAAGTACATCTGGCTAATCAGAATCCGGAAAGACTGACAACCAATCTTACCAAGCGGTATTGGGTTACCCAGTAACTGGGTTGTGATGGAGTTCAGACAGGTAGTCGGTCTGGTTAGACTGGAAGCTGACCCCAACACAGTTGGAGAACAGCTAGGCATGATTGATGTATTTCTTATGTGCAATTTTTGGGATATAAATTCCTCGCTACAATAAAGCTGTGCAAGTTTCAGACAAAAATCTCTTTGTGAATAGCATTGTTTTAGATTGTCCCCTTTATCAGAAGGTAAGAATGTAGGTATCTAAAACTTCATTCTACTTAAAATGTATTGTCTCTATCTTTGTTTCTGATAAGTTATCTTTCAAATGATTCATAATGCCGTCACAAGTTAATTTCCATTCCTAAATGATGATGATTTGAAGAATTTAGTCTTTGTTTAGATTCTTTAAAATACAATAAAGTAAAAAGATATTTAAGATTCCATGCCACTAAGGCAGTGACTGGAATTACGATGCCCGTTATTACTACGCGACACCTATAAAAGTTGCTGTTGAAGTTTAAACTCTAGGTGCGAACCCGAGCGTTGAAAATACAATAGAGCGCTTTTATAAGCCAATTCATTTAGGAGTTTCGTAGTGTTAGTGAAAACGGGCATTAATGTCTACTGCCTTATTGCCTATTTCAGGCGCGTATTATTTTGACGCAAACGCGTCATTTTGTCTGTCTAGACTGGTATGAGCAGTTTGACACTGAGGATTAATTAGTAAACTCGTAACCACGAGGAGGTCGATCGATAATTATCATAATCAGTGCGCTTCAGCCAAATTTGAGCCCAAAGACTATCGTGGTCCCAAACTTGTAATATGTGGCCTTGCTATACTATAAGCATGAAAATGTCGGTGCTGTCTGACTGTCAATAATATTATAGGTAGACACAAAAAAAAAACGAGGAGGTCGCCTCAGAGCAAGAGGGTCTACCGCCAGCACCGCCGCGCCGGTCAAAAAGATGACTTTTGCAGTCGTTGTCGTGTAAAATATTTTAAAACATTATTTTGTCTCTGTCATCTTCAAACGATTTACAGAAAGAGAACGACGTTTGAAATACGTTTAGCGCCGCATTTCCAAGCGGGCTTAATGTGGAAAAACCGGGAGTTCCACGCTCGAAACCGCATGCTGCGTGCATTTTCATCTGTTGAATAGTTTGGATGACTTGATTGATCGAAAAGGTGCCATGGTAGCTTCCCAATTTCTGTTGGCAAACCACTGAATTTTTGGGCCTACTCCAATCTATCTAAATACTAAAAAAAGAAGTATAATTGTTTCTTTAAACGAAGTAATCTCTGGGAGTACTGACAGTGGAAGTTCAATAACAAAATTATTTCACTGATTAATGATGATACATCCCGATTTAAACTTTATGGCGACTCTGAAGTGCGGTACTCACTGCGCAGTACCTCACTCCTCACCCCCGTTGACAGGTGAATTTGTTACTGCGCAGCGACTCTCCTCATGTTCCGTCCGAGCTGCCATAAAGTTTGAATCGCGCTGTATCTACATTATTGCCGAAAGCCATAGGTTATGTTTCTTCCACGAGGACGCTAGAAACTAGTATTTTATAACTACGGTTAAGTTCCGCCCCTTTTAGTATTGACGAATTGCCCCTACACAAAGGCCTTTGTCCCACCGTGACACAATTATAGTACAATTAGATGACGAATACGGATTAGTGGACCGATTCACACCGGTACCATTCAAGCCGTTGCCGTTGTGGGTTTTGCTTCTATTCGGTTAAATGACGTCATTTCATAGGTGGTAGAGAACCAACATGGCTAGGTATAAACTTGTTTTTGCCTTAATCATTATTATCCACAGACTTTTTGTCCTATCGTTGGGCGTAAGCCTCCTCCCTTTTACGCCAATCTTGTAATCGAATGTAAATGACCATCTCCTACATGCTTAGAATTCGGCTTTTAATAAATTTATTTCATGGTAAAGTTGTTACAACGCAGCGATGTAATTGCATATCACACTAACATTAGCAATGACTTTTTGACAGTTCGACAACATTCATTGCCTTTTACGTTGGTGAGGAGACAAATTTTACGAACATTTAAAGAAATGGATTAGCAATATCCTTCAAATTGATTCACATTGTGATGTACCTTTAAGTGTTACGCAATTAGGGTGTAGTTTGCAATGCAACCCGACATGGACATCAAAGATAAGACAGATGTTGTATTGTGTCGCACACAAGGAAGTATAAGACAAGAGCTGCATGCAATACCTAGTAATAAAATAATCGTCCAATAACAATGTAAATGTTTCTACGGAGAACAGCAACCAATAAAGATGAGAGACCCCATCATTCAATTGAACAAGTAATTTCGTAACAGCTTATCGCAGACCCCAAGAACTCCACAGTTATCAATAACAACAGTTTTGCAAACACACACAATTTTATCCACGATCGATTTATTATAATATTGACATCCTTAATCCGCGTTATCGGATTCTGACGTCACATCTTGCGTCTCGTTTTAACAAGGCCAATTTATTCGTTCGTCTCGCTTGCACACTTTCACTTTTTTTTCACCGCTTTCCCAATGGCGAAACTCGGTCGTCTTTGCCAAATGTTTCGCGAATGGATGCAGTCTGTTGGCCATTCAACGATTAAAGTTTGTGGGTGTCTCAATCTTAGAACGGATTTCTTTTGGCATTGTTTTGACTTTTTTAGGTCCATTGTTCTTGATCGTGGCAACCGTAAAGTATTGTATTGTTGGTAAACAGTAAATTTTTGGCACAAAACTTACTACCGTAAGTTCATTTTACAGAATCTTCAACTAGGACTGTGACTATTTTGATGTGTTCTAGTTCTAGATTTATATTACAAGTAGAACTCGGCATTTCTAAAAATATTTCCGAGTCTTCGCTATCCTCAAGACACTATGTCGCTGATGCAAACCGTTCTATTGCCATTTAACTCTGTATAATAGAAAATACATAATTTATTTCCAACGTAAGTGTTACATTGTATACCACAACTTAAGACTAAGGCTGCGGTTCCACTGAGGCGGAGTGGAGCGTTGCGGATCGGGGCTGAGCTGTGAAAAGAGGTAGGTGCCATGTGCCAAAGCCATGTGCTCGTCGTGTGCGTACGTGTGCCACAGCTCGTCTCCGCTCTGCTCCGCTCCGCCTCAGTGAAACCGCAGCCTTAGTATTAAGTAGCCTGTACTTACAATACGTTTCCAAAATCACTCCTTCTCATCTCATTCTTAAAGATTAATCATCTTTGATTAGTAATCATTTCGTACAATTATAATTATAGTATAATAATGTAGGATTAAATTAAGTAGGCTGTATAAGTAAACATTCTTACACGTTACAAAAGCATGTTCCTGAACGAATGATTGGATGAGTGATCGAACGAGTGAAAGGTGAAGAAAAAAAGGAAGATGGCGAATAGACGACTATGAGAAAGGTGTTCTTTAGGGTGTTAAAATGAATAAATCATTTAAAAAGACTTTGGAAGTTTTCCTGGAGATCCCCCCCCCGCACACTACAATAATATGGCATATAATTGGTAAATAAAGTAGTGTAAGTAAATCATCAATCTAATTAAATCCTTGTAAATGGCATGGTCATTACGGTTATCAGCTCGAGAGATAACTGACGTAAATACCACGCCCGCTGACTGTGGGTCATCGCATTACACTCTAGTCAACTCTAGCTAAACTTGCATGTGCACTATTAGTAAACATTTCTAATACGGTCATACTATTGCAGTACAGTAGAGCGTCTTTTAAGTTTTAGTTGTTAAGTCTGCCCGTCATAGAGATCCACTTTTTGACTGTAATTCATCATTATCATTCTTACTTCTCATAGATTTCCACAAGGGAAAATATTGGGACCACTTGCGACCTTTACTTACCATAGGTATCGTGAGTATCATCTCAAGTCGCTTCAGATCCCTAACAAACGATAGTACCTATTTATAATACCAGCACAATCTGCAGTGCTTCTTCTTCTCACGTTTTCGCACCATTAACAAAAGCTCATGTCATTAAAAGAACATTAGCCAGGCAGCAAGGTGGTATCTTCAGTGCTGATTTGATTAGATTTAGGGATACGAATTATTTCATAATATTTCCACATTTAACTTTTATCAACGATACCCATATTACATCAAAATTTCAGCTGTAACATAATAGCTATACAATTCGCACAAATGACTTTGTGGCCACACGACTCTTTTATGTATAGTCCGACACGCAATTTGATGGTTATAGTATAAAAAGTTTATTCCTAGTCACACATTGTCATGATCTATTCATACAAGGTCATTATTTCAACTGCTCTACTTCGTAAAAGTTCGCAAAACTATGGAAAGGTCACACTGTCACAGGTCCCTTGTCTGGCAGACAGGCAACAAGCTGGCAACTTGACACGCATGAACTTCGTGCCATCTTTTGTTACTTGCAAAAAAGTTTGTCCATGACTTTCATTATTCATACTTACGATCTTTTTGGAAAGGGAAACTTACTGGAACTGATGTTGTTCTAAGTTTCTATAACATAGGTTCGTGGTCCATCTAGAGTACTATTTACAATCAGTGGGTCTATGTAATGGTTCCATGAATGAAACACGATTAAAAACATGGTAACGAAGTTACGCCCGACGCATCTTCCGTCAGATGTGCGACCACCCTGATACAAAAACTGATTTTTAACCCTTAGTCTAAGTTGTCAATTTTGTATTCAAAACTTTATTCTTGTCGGTTATAATTATAAAGTTCGAATTACAAAAGCTTGGACCAAAGTTAGAACTCGTATTATAATGAATGACACGGAGTGAGTCTTCCATCAATTCTAGACGTTCTACAGAATATTTACAATCTACATACCTATAGTACTCACCTAGATTTTAAAGTCTTATCAATTTCCTGGGGCAACTATTTTAGCATGTTCTTAGAATTTTAGTTTTTAATAGATTCGACCTAGATTTTTTTTATTTTAAGAAAAAATATATTGTGTCTCTTAGTGTTTAAAATAAACCAACTAACTTAATATTTATTCAACAAACGTACAATCTGACTACCTACATACTTATCCTTATCTTATTAAAAACACTGAATAAAACCTCAAATACCTATCTTAATTATCAACATATCAATGCGTTGACAACAAAAAAAAATGCGTGACTTGACTATGGATGGTTGACCACAGACATCCGTTTGTAATATTGATGAGATAATAATATTGTTTTCCTTGAATACAAACTTGCCTTTAATCTCGTATCCAAATACTTGGCACGAATTTTTATTTAATTTTGTTTGAAAGTATTTAGACATCGGGGTTAGTCGATCTTAAGTTTGTATAATATGTCTTTAAGAAACCTCGTCCGCGGTTCCTGAAAACTTCTTAAACCCAAATGTAATTAATCTTATGTCAACCATAAATACTAATCAAAATTATCAGTTGCAATGAGATTTAAAAACAGAACGAAATTGAACAACCTTTCAGAAAAAAGCATTGAAAAAATACAAGCGACGAAGGCAAATGGCGATACTGATTACTACAGTCCGTTCACAGTAATTTTACCTTTTGTTTTGCATCATTGTCCAAACCACAGTAATCTTTATTCTCATCTAATAAGGTTGCTGTTGGGTTGCTACCATTGACAAGTCTGTCAAAAGCATTGTGATCTTTATTCTCGTCATAATAAAGTTGGTGTTAGGTTGCTGCTGTCATAGGTAAAATAACTGAACGGACTGTACCTATTTCCTCGCTAGATGTAATCCGTTAAGAATTGGTCCGTTTTACTACTTAGTCACTGCAATCCGTAACTGGATCCTTCCACGACTGTTTTCGTGAATCGTGAAGCCTGAAAAACTTTTCCGTCTGCTATGAGAAAAGAATCTTTATGATTACCTACCTATTGCATGGTCAACACTACACTAGAATGTCACGAGTATCACCCTAAAAATCATTCACAGCTTCTATGGAACTCGTGAGCCTGTATAAATAAACAGCTCCAATTTGAGAACAGCCCTTTTAAATGTGATAAAATGAGATGATGATGAGATAATGAGATGCCCTGAAAAGCCATGAACGACGATAGCCTTGACAGCTCTGAGTTTCAAGGTGAAGAAGCACAAGTTGTGTTCTTGTAATAAAGGCTTACGTAAGGTAGGATGCCCTCAGGCTAGGTGGAGCTAAGGTCTTCGCAGTGTGGCTGGATGAGAGCTGCCGAGAATCGAGTTGAATGGCGTGCAATCGGAGAGGCAATAATAATGAATGGTTGTGCCAGGAAATAACACAATTAAAAGTTTTGAATTGTACAATCAGATTCAGATTAAAATCTCCGAGAATGCCTAGGTACGAGATGAAGTCATTGTAAACTAACCAATTATTTACTTCCTATATCAAGTTTCTTATTTATAGTGCGATAACATTCTGCATCGTATACCATGCTCAATGAATGCCTTGCTTAGCGGGTACAGTTATTTGCTTCAATCTAGTCGTTATGTGTTGTGAGTACTTGTGAGTAATAAAGGAATGCCACAGTTGTCACGCGCATCCAATGCGCCTGTTATGTCATCGACTCTTAGGTAATAGTCGGAAATTGAATTAAATTCTACGTTTATCATAATGTTTTTGTAGTTAGGATACACAATATTATTGCAAGTATAAATATTTGTGTATTATTGCAACTCTTTATGGGTGGAAGTGGTTGATGATTACCATTTTCAGCTCCCGAGTGCTCGTAAACGATTCTTGTATCGATATTTAAATAGGGATAAATATCCGTAATAACCGACATGATAATTTATTGTGGTAAAATATTTTTGATATTAGCACCTAGGAGGAAACTGCTAAACTACTGATTGTATCCGACTGTAACCTCTTCCCCTTTAAAAAGGCATCAGGAAAGAGAGTAGCCTTGTTAGTTTCAGTGGTTCAAGGATTCATCTGTGTTCTATGGATTCATCAAGACTTCGCATGACTGTCATTTTCGTCAAGTTTTGTTGAACTATATGTGTATGTAATTTGGCTACAGTCGAATGACATTTAACGACCACTAATGATTCTCCCACACCTTTTGTGTCTAGGAGTAATGCCCTAACATTGTCCTGAACTGAAGTGTCATTGCTTTCATAAACTGTTTGTCGAGAGAGAGATATTGACAATTGAGTAGAGTATGACGTCGGCACCTCATTCCTTGTAACCTCGAAAATATTATGTAGATGTAATTTTCCGTTTCCGATGTTTTATGATCTCCCAAGAGCATCTAATTGATGAGTCGGGTACTTATTAGGATCTAATTGCCGGAAGAATTAATCTTGGAAACAGATTGTCGGCCGTTGCCCACTATTTGTATTTCGCCAAGGTGAAGACCCGTTCACAGCCGAACCGTCATGTGATCTCATTGTCGCCGCTATTTCATTGCTTTCCATGTTTTATTAAGATAAGATGTGCATGTCAGTTCGTTTCGTAAATAGCTGGAAAGGAGGGCGTTGTTTCAAGGTTGTCAAAAATGTTGGCCCTGTCTTGCGAAGTTCCGATGGATTTCAATGCCATTTAATGACGTTGACAGGAATAAATGTATGTACATGGAAAATTTATGACAATAATATTGTTTACATTATTTATGGCTCCTTTAAGCATGAATCAATATGTCAAGGTATAAATTACTCACTCGTTGAATGTCAGTGGAAGCTAAAGTGGACCATAGACGCAGTGTTCTTTAAACTAATACAGGTAATAGTTTAGCCACTATTACGTAGCGTTCATGATCTCATTCGTCTTCTATAAATAGTGAAATCGCTCCAATCTAAGTTTCGAAAGTACCTAGGTTACTGTGTCAGAATCAAGATATCGATAACGAGACATTACATTTGAAATTTCTTCTAAATAAAATTCGTCTGAGACATATAAAAAACGGTCTTTGTATGACTAAGTATTGCTAGGTAACGTTCACTAAACCGTGCCAAAGAAATACGTTGTTTTACATAAAAGATGAATGTACTAAAGCAAGGTTTAGATTTTATCGAAATACGGTTCGGGTTTAATGTACGCTTTGTAATCACGTATTCTTTGCTATAAAATACACCTATTAGGTTATCATGAAAACTCAGTAATATTAGGCGTAGCTTAAGATTTCTTTTTTATTCAGGGTGTTAGGCGGAGGGTTAGCCGAACCCCTCTTGGGTTCGTAGGTAGACCTACTGACTAACTAAATATGTTCCTAAATGGGTCTTTTCGTTTAATGTTGTTTCCATATGATTTTATTGGATACAGTACTTACTTATATTTTATTATGTTTTGTTATGGATCACGATTCAAGGAGACTGAAAATATGACATATTTATATTTATTTATTTACATATTTATTGTAGGATCCAGGCCACCGTCGTGCGTGACCTTATATTCCATATCAGTAACTTAACCGCTATCTCATTCTGATGATTACGTTTTTATGCGGTGTCATGGACTGGTTCGAATTATCTTTTGTCTTATATTAACCCCATTGCCCAAACGATACGACTCACTGACCGACCAAAGACGAATCTAGAAGATACAGATACCTAGCCGACTTGTCTGTAATCGATTCAATTACGGTTGACTCACTGTACGTTTGTCTGAGCAGACTGATTATAAAAAAAAACTGATTTCGAAACGAATGTAGTTAGGCGCTTTAAAAATGTGAATGCCAATGTCGAGGCCAATAATTTTAATTCTCTTGGAGTTCTTTTACTTATACTTTACTAGCGGTTGCCCGCGATTTCGTCTGCTAATCAGCCTATTCTGTTCCCACTACTGGGACACATGCCTGCTCTCTGTCAGAGGGAGTGGGCCATAATCCACCACGCGGTCCCATCGCGGGTTCACGATCACGATGTTTTCCTTCACCGTTTTGAGAGCAGTGGTGATGAAATTAAATACACAAAGTAAAGCCCACCGAACCCAGGTAGGCACAATACCACTGCTTTGCTCTGCAACGTAATTACACACTATCTATCTCAATCTGTATAATTGTGAAGGATATTTCTAATCAATTGCTTCATATGTTCGAAAAATGTGTCTGCTAAACAATGTAAACACCGCAATGAATGTTGTTGAACTGTCAAAATTAAACCCATTGCTACTGATCTGATAGTGTGTTCCGCAACTACCCCGCTGCTCACTGCTCTCTCACAGAGACAGACGAAATCAGAGCAGTGGTGCTCTGATTTCGTCTGCGTGTACGATCAGGCCTATGTCCTTCTCCAGGTCCCAATATCCGTCAAATATCGTAGCGATCGGTTCAGTGGTATAGGCGTGAAAAAGTAACTGACAGACTTGTCACTTTCGCATAAATAATAGCTAGGTATGAATAGGTGACTATTTTCAGTTTTGGTCCTTTTTCCATTTATTTTGGAGCCAAATGTAGACTGATTGGGCGTAGGTTTTGGCGGTGAGTCAGCGTTTAATAATGTAGAATTATTTTTATTTTTTTCCTTAACTTACATTGTACCACTGTTGGGCAAAGGTCTAAAATTAAAATAAATAAATTTGTAGAATTATTTACATAAGGATAATAATGGACTTGCTACTGTACGGTTACGAAACAATTCTACGAATACATTTAACGCTTCGAAAACTCATAAATTAGTCGAATCCACTATCTCGTAGTTTATTACTCTTTAAAACATTAAATGTTTATCTCTTTACCTCATAGTTCGCTTGGATGGGGGAATCCCAAGCGTTTTCCTCATCGCTATAGTTTCGTGCCAGTTCGTTCATAAATCTATTTAGAACAAAATACAACAGAATCTTTGTTTAGGTCGCCAACAAACTTCCCCATTAACAAAATGCGTGTTGATGATCAATATTTTACTCACAATTTGAATATTATTTAAAAGCAAGGAAGTTTTCGGTGGTTTCTTGAAACTATGAAATAGAAATGAAAAGTATACATATGTTTTTCTATTCACTCAACAAAATGATTGCATTACGTTGCATTGTTACTCGTGCATCCAGCCACTCTCGAACCCCAACGACAGAACTACGTCACAAATTGGTAAATTGCAATGAATTTAATAGTCACAAATCACAATAGAGCTATCTGCGACTACGTCTGCGAGGCTGGCTGATTCAAGGTGTCGACGTTAACTGCATACCGGAAAATTGCTCTGTTACACGTCCAGAGAAATGGGGACAATGTCGTAAGGAAAGTTTTGAGCATGAATGTCTTTAAGAAGGGGAAGACTAAAGAAACGATGGATGAACTGTGTGAAAGATTATATGTGGCCCGAAAGGGGATGACTCCCGAGTTGTAAATATCCTTTTTGGCATTGTATTATTATGTAAAACCATAAATTGCGCATGTTTTGAAAGCCTGTAAGTAATTGTGGCACTTATAAATTTTAATGTTGTACTATTTAGGAAATTAACTGTTAAATGTATTGTGTAAACAATTCTTGACTAACCTAAATAAATAAATGACGACTAATAGAGAAGTATGATATGCTGTGCCGACCCCAAATAAATTGAGGTAATTATTAACTTCACTGTCCACTACACAATAAAAGTGAACTTTCAGAATCGAAATGAACAGTGACACTGTGACACGGTAAACTGGTACCATTCACAGTAAAGTGAAGTCGGTTACAGTAAAATCCGATTGTTTACAGCACGCAACAAACCATGACCCATTTTGAACAGTTGAGCAAGAATCCGTCAAATAGTTGCGCCTGCGCAGGATGATAAGCAGTCGAATGTTTCTTTCACTCCTATTGGCTATTTCAGCTTCAAAAATTCTTCGACTAATGTGTTAACCGTTCTTCTCAATGCCAAGCTCAATTATGGACAAGTTGCCATATTTGCAAGATTTCACACAACAAAAACCCGTCTGCTGGCAGATGTCAGTTTCAACAAGCTGGCTCGGTCTGCGTGTTTCGACACCAATGTGTGTGTTTACAACTGAAATGAGTCATTGCATTGAATTGCCACTGATACTGATGACAATGATTTGCTCTAATTCATATATAATTGACTCTAATTAAATCCGTTTCGCGGTCAATTTAATCTAAAATATTTGTTTGGTGCAGTTCGAGTTCGGGCATGTATTCGATTTTCTCAATTTTCCGATGCTGGCTCGGTTGGCTGCGGTCCAATCGACTTGACCTAGTACGGAACCCTTGTCGGATGATGCTCGATAACTGATTTGTAATCGAATCTAGTTTCGATGTCGAGATGTACCTACCTAATATTCGATTTATTGAAGCTTGAAAACTGCGTTCGTAGTTGATTGAAGTATTTTGTATAATTACACGGAAAACTATTTATTTTCCCGTTTTCTTTGGATATTAAGTACTGTGTTTACATAGTGCGCGCATTATACATATTGTCGTATTTTTTTTAAAATTATATTCAGCATTGTAATGTCATACCTATTACCTACGTTTTCAAAACAGTTATAAAAATATAATGATAAAAACGTGACAAGAATCCACTAGGATTATCATGTTCATATCACACTGATGATGCTGATGTTATCAAGTTTTCGTTATCGTTTATAAGTAGACAGTTTAAGAAACGCATCTAACCTGATAAGTTCCGGCGACTATTATTGCATTCAATTTTATCTTAATAAAATACGAAGCTTGCTTCAGAGAGACTATTCAAATGAAACAAGTTTGTTTATTTGCAGTTTTTTGTTTATCGAAGCTAATTTGCATTTTCTAAACATCAAACATACATTTGGTTATTTTTAGGACTCTATTACAAGATTGTAAGGTTCACATTGGCATAAGTTTCGGTTACATAAAGTGGGTTTATGAAAGTGAAGGAGGCGACAAGCCCAGCTTGGTGTGACGTCTGTCACCTTGATCTCATGCCATTCACTTAATCCTAGTCTTTGGTTTATTTATAAGTAGAGAATTCTTTTCACTTAAAATTAAAAGCGACTAGACAGCTAATTGAGATAATGTGGTTACATAACTTGTCATCTTTTGTTTACGTAACAGACTCACGCTAGGCAAAAAAACGTTAATTAATGTGATTATAAGTATTGATCTCACAATTAATTAAGTAGTTAAGTACATCCGTGGAAACTGCAATTCATTCATATCCTAGATAGGTATGTACTATGTTGATTTTTAGTGCCAATAGATATGAATCTTGGCACTAAACATAAACATAACAGGAAAAATGGCGACCTTTCCCGAAGTGGCAATCTATTCAAAATCATATTTTGAGAGATATTTCGTTACTTATTTATTATAAATATCGGACTTTACGAACCCTGGGATAAAAAATCTCCAAAAGATAATAACTATAAAAAAATAAATGACATTTTCATTTATTACTAAACTTAATTAACGTCGCCATGATTTATTTAATAATTCCAGTTGCAAAGTCTGCTTTTCCATTTATTTTCGGAGATGTCACATTGGAGGTCGTTCCACTAAGGTCCGAAGGCTTGTTGACATCAGACCGTTGCCGTTAGCAAGTAACTGGAACGATTAAATTTTCTAAAAGCATATGAGTGCTTTTAGAAAATTTAATCGTTCCAGTTCGTCGTCAGTCGTTCCTTGTAATGATTCATCTTGTATTGTCGTCATTGAAGTAAATATAGTTTCTTTTATATGATTTTTCCAAGTGGATTTTAAATTGTTTATATTATATCATTTTAATGATCCGGTAGTCGTTTAAAACACGTAGAACATAGCGTCATAATATTTTGTTTCGTAATGTTCTCAAGGAAAAATCCGCAATATGGCTAGCTTTTAATACTTATAGAAGATGAATAATGTTTACTTAATTGACCTTTGAAATTATCAAGAAAAATATAATTTAAAAACTTCTTAATAAGTTAACATTTTAATCAATAACGCGTTCAAATAGGTAGATAGAGTGCTTTTGGTGCCTAATGCCATTGATAGGGGGGCGTTTTTGGTAAACTCTCCCTTTCACTTTCCCGTTTCTTAAAGTTAAGTAGTGATTTGCGACTATTTAACCTTACATTTTTGACGTTTAAACGCCACTTAACTTTAATCATCAAATCAAATCAAAAACCCCAGTCAAATGATAAACCCCAAAATTTTCACTGTCATTGTGTGGCGTGTTTGTGCCAAAACAAGGTGGCGCCGAAACTTCCGATTTTGACCACATCGTCTTCCTGCCCTTGTCCCGTGTTACTTGGGGTCGGCGAACACGTTTTTCCATTTTCCCCTGTCAACCATCACGTTTTCATTCACTCCCTTTTTTTTTTCATATAAATCCTTAAACAATCCATCCAAGTTTTCTTCGGTCTTCCACTCCCTCTCCATCCATGAACATTTATATTCGTCAACAATAAACCTTGCAGCGTTGTACTTATTATTTAAAGTTTTGATTCTCCGCCAATGTTGTAGCAAGTCCACTGGGACGTCCAAAGGAATTCGAACTTGGGTCCGGAGTGTGGCGCAAATGACGTTCTAGCTTTGTCCTGGCGAAGGCGTTGGCGCTTTAGTTTTTATAAAAGCAACTGGTATATAATATGTATTTTCTTCTAAACTTAGAACCTATTAAACGAGCCCAAAATCGTGTTTTCTTTTAAGTTTATTTATGTACTCCGCCAACACGATAAGGTCTTTGCACCCATTAAGCATGGGGTCAAATACTAATGAATACTAAGTAAAACGCCATACTTTTTTACTATGCGACCGTATTTTTGTGGACAATAAAGTTGCCGAAGCAACAACAACCTTTGTCGTACGATCCTCTATTGCTAAAGATGGCGGTGTATTGTCCACCAACCATTGGTCCCAGTTCTCCCCCCTTCCCCTTCTTCTCTAAGGCTAAAACATACAGGCGCGACGCAACTTTGTGGCGCAACTTGTTCAACATTGTAGTTGATCTCGCTTTAAGTACTACCCTAAGATGAATGTGGCTTGCTGCACGTCATAAAACGTCAGTCTATTTTTATGATTGCTTTAACATCAATGTAACAGTTGAGAGTTTCAGTTTATTATGGAGTTTCAATTTATTAAGGCCGAGATCTCTAACGTTAGTCAGCGTAGGTTTTGACTTAGACCTGTTCCCGTCTCTATCTTGCACTTGCAGTTTGACAGTTGTAGTTTTGTAGTGCGACTGTGATAAGAATAACGGTAGTACTTAGGCTAACCTAAGTACTACCGCCAAAACCTATATCTGACCATTTTGAAAACAAAACCCCGTGCACATGATGACCACAGCTGCGTCCGTAAGTAAAACAAAAGAGGATCTTTTTAGGTCGACTAATAATATGCGCTGCAAGTAGGAATAGTTCTTACGACGATGGTCAGGTATAGATTTTGGCGATAGTACGTGCTAGGTTACGTTGATGGATCTCGGCCTAAGAGTTTTTGTCAAAAATAGTAGAGTAATTACGAAACCGACTACCATAGACTGTAGGAGTTGAAAATTTATGACTCCTACATTTTATGTACACTGAAGCTATTACCGTACCATGACTTGTAAGTTTAACACAATGACTGGCCAACGTAAACACCTGGCTCCTAAGACCGTAATTTAGCTGTCAACTGATTCATTTATTACTACACATTGTTGTCACTACACTGAACTTAACTATAATGCTTATTTACATGAATGGTGCTTTAATTGCGTGATGCGAACCATGGATTATGTTAACAAATCTTCAGTCCTGTCTTTAAAGATTAAGATCGCAAAGCAGACTCATCACGTTGTACTTCCCCGATGGGATGGGTGTATGTTTCTGCAGCTGCAATACGCCAATGGCGAGATACTATAATGGTCTATCATTAATCAATGAATTGATTAATTTGCAAAACGATAAAATATATTATAACGTAACGTTTTTTTCGTTTTAGCTTATATAAAAAATAAAAAAAAAGATAATATCAAATATTATCTTTTTTTTTATTTTTTGTGGGCAGTGCTGTGTTGTTCACTGTTCAGCACCCTAATTCCGTAACACACTTTCAATCACAATCCGTGAGTTTTGAAGGATACTGCTAATTTATTGCTTCATAACTTTGAAAAATCCATATGCTCTACAACGTAATTATAACGCAATGAACGTGGGTGAACTGTCAAATTGAAAACCATCGCGATCAATTGTTATTTTTATGTGTACAAAATTACCCTAGGTGACAGTTACACTTACTTAAGTACTATTTTTATTATATTTCGTTTAGTTGTAAGTCTTCCAAATAACTTAAATAAATAAGTAATTTGAAGACAAATGTTAGCTTCATAGTGATGCGTCGCGTACAGCCAAATAACAAGGCCCAAATAGTTTCCCAGTAGTCATTAGTTGCGCGTGATAAGTAATTGAAAACGTGTTGGTATTCCCTTGGTACATAATAGAAAAATAAATATACCTCATTGTATCGGATGCCCACTGGCACTGTCCCATAAATTGGGAAAGTACCTATAACTATGCAGACATATACATGCTAAGATCCCATCGATGCCGTCGATTGTAATTACTCATTTGATTTTCAGGCTGCGTTCAGATGTCTGCGCTTAAAACGCGCGTTTTTCTGACAAAAAGATGAAATATCCAATTGCTTTCGCTAGGCTGTCTGCTCAAGCTCAATGATTGTGTTTGAAAAATCGTAATAAAACTATTTTTTCTTGTTACAGAGGGACGACCGGTCGCTTCTAGCGCAGTTCTTCTTCGCCGACGACGCACTTAACATGGTCGCCGCTGAATTGGACTCGTTTGACGGCCGGAAAGACCCGGAGAGGTGCTCCACGCTCGTCAACCAGCTTAGACATGCACAGGTTTGTTTATTATTGTCGTTTATTTGTGTTTATTACACCTGAAAGCCTGCTAAAAGACTCGTCACTGTTGACTCTGCGGGAGAAAAGCCCCTTAGACATTGAACCCTGAGGAGTTAAGTAGTAGGTAATGATTCAAATGTCTTAGAATCCGCAATGAAACAAGTCAGTAAAGAACTGCAGAGGAGTTGGAAAGGACAAAGTTTTAGTTGTTGTACGAATTAGATCAACAGGTGCTCGGTGAAAGCATTTACCTAGTTCGACTATATCAGTGCATCAGTGCAAATTAGTTGTATCGAACTGTTAATAGTCCAAAGGTATAAACTGCAAATTCACTCTTACCTGCATGAGCATAAAGTTGAATGGCTTGAGCAGGATATTACAGACAGTCAGATCAGTAATCCTTATCGATACTCGGTTACAAGTTGTAAACATACTTAACTATGAAGTTGTGATTTGATATGATATTCTACAAGGAGTTTCCACTATCAGAATGGACAATGGCGATTTGATTGCTGCATTATCAGTTCCTTAGTACCTACACCTACTCGGAACGTTGTCTATTATTTAAGTGGTTAGTAATATTTGTACAGACCTATTTGTTAGGGCTAAAGAGGAGAGGAAGAAAGGCCGTCCTAACGATTTTAATAATAAGTTTATTATCCTTTTCTTTATGTAATGGAAGGTGTGTTTCGAAAATAATATTACGTGAGACGTGTAATCACACGTAAGGCTAAAAGAATAGTCACTATGAGAAAGTAAGGATGTCAGTCAGGTAAGGCGGGCTCGGATAACAAAAAATAATATTTATGAGTTAGAATGAGAAAGCAAAAACAAATCGATCGTCCTTCCTTCGAACACAATTGCTTATAACTCACTAGGATGCCATGGTGGCGCAACCACCCATACATTTTTTGGCAGCGCGACCATGGTTGCGCCACCATGGTGTCCAAGCGAAATAGGGCCCTATAGGTGTTAAAGTAGGATCGATTTGTTTTTGCTATATTCCTGCACTACATACAATAATACATTTTTTAATCAAATGTAACAGCCTGAATTTATCGATTCATAGGCGCATCCATATCTGTGCTGATTATGTAACATCACAGCGGGGTTCCATACATTACTTATGATATCTAAAACATAATCGACCTTGGATATTTTTGCTTTTCGTGTAGATATGTCATAATATTATATACCTACCTGCTACCATTTCGGTACAACTGATAAGAAGTTCAAGTCATTATTATGTACTGAAATTAACACATTATTTGATTAATTTATTATCTTCAATGGGTTCACTTCTTTCTGAGTTTAAAATTAACATTTTTAATGAGTTAATTATGTAAGTTATATCTGTTTTATAAATTTGAGCTCGTTGCTACCTATTTTTTAATGTAATCGTGACGCGTTATGTCGTGATACATGCGATTCGTAATAGAAGTTAATAACATATAAAAGGTACTTATTATGTTCGTGAAATCTATGTATCCAAAGTTAATTATTAACTTGCTGGCTGCCATAAGAGCAAACTGCTCAAAATAATTCTTGAGAAATTATGAATATTACTTCATTATGTCGGCGCGAATTAAACGCGCGAAGATCTTCTTTCGGCTATGTGAACGGAGCCTTAGAATTTGGATATTCATAATTAATTACGTAATTCACCTGTGCTAGCGATTGACACTATGGATAGCTCACTTCATCTAAGTTTTCACGGTGAGATTTTACTGAATTTACAGAATACATCAGCTGGTTTTTACAGAATGCATCAGCTGTTTTTTTTTTCGATGTGATTGGTTTAGTGTTCTTATGAATCATGAGTACCATTAATCCTTAAAATATCTTATACTGTTATTGTAAGAAGTTCTAAAGCAAGTACCTAGTTGTATCAAACTGAAGTAGTAGGCGTTGAATTGTTATTTGTTATCTATTTATTTATCGACTTATCCACCCGGTAGTGGTTCTCATAACAAGTGTGACGTAAAAATGTCCATAATCGAGCATTATTAAGTTGAGCATTGTGCCGTGACGTAATAGTAATACACAATTATTATAATAAGAAACAATCGTTAACCCAGAAAATAAAATGGTGGGAAGTAATAATTTATATTTTCGTAACTAGTTTGAGTAGTAGTTTTATTGAATTAAATGAATGTGTTTGTGGTTTAACTACAGAAATACTTGCTTATGTGCGTTTATAATATTAATGTATTTCAAGGACAAATTACTTATTAATGTCGAGGTCTTGCTGTTATAAATTAATTTCTCATAATTTTAATACGAATAAATTACGCTAGATATAGTGTGGCATGGGAACCTACATTATACATACGTACAAATTATCACATTTATAAATTATGATATTTAATTTTATTGGCGGGTATCCACGTCAAGGAAAATAAAATTTATAAGTTTGTTATTAGATCGACGGCTGTGCAGTGTGATACATTTTTCAGAACTTAGAATCATCAACATCATTTATAATGAGGGTTTTCTGAAATGACGCGACTATATTTTCTTTAGTCGCCATTGAATGAATGAAACGAATGATGAACGTCTTCATAATTATACTATAAGTATAATAAAATACCTCTTGTCAAAGTTGTGCCAACTGGTGGCGTGAATTTTCATTAAAGGGCGTTCATTGTACACGATATCAATAAGTCAGGCTGAAAATACATTTCGATTTAGGAATTTAATAAAAACCTGAAATTCATTAACAGGCAACGCACAGCTTAAACCAATGGGTCTAGTAGTACTTATCACATTTTTTTTTTGTTTTGGCGCCAGCACATCCAGCTACTACAATCTATCAAATTTCTTTATTAGATTTTCAACTTTACCGCTAAAGCATTAAGGTTCAAGGTTGGTTGGGAAAATTTGAGAGTTTTGGGTAGCTTGACCTGCTGGCGTCTGTACACGGAAACAGTACTAAGGAGTAATTTTTGACAATTCATCCACTAGAGGGGCTATAATTAGGGGATGAAAGTTTTCATGGAAGTTCGTCATTTTTGTTGATGCCGATGGTAAATCCCATCGGACACATGGCTTGCATAATGAGAAAACATTTATATTCACTTAGATTTTTAATTCCAATATAAAGTTTTTAATTTAAGTAGGTGACCAATAGAAATATGTTACACAGATAAGCAATTAATAAAATGTTGTTAAAATAAGCTTACAGACCAAAATTAGGTATTTGTGATAACAAGAAAAATAAAACATGTACTTAATGCTATTTTAAGCAAATGATTTGTTTAAATGTTGTTGGTGTCATTAAATAAATAAATTGATCAATTCAAAAAATAACTTCATATTTATAAATAAACACGAAATGTTTAAGACGTTCGCTCATTTCCAAAAGCCGCCGATGTCTTGCCTTGTCTCTGCAGGCGTTTGTCACACCGTAATAATTTTTTGACATTTTTTGAATTTTTGAAATTTTTTTAATTTTTTGTCATTTTTTTTAATTTTTGTCTTTTTTTGAATTTTGTACACGGAAACAGTACTAAGGAGTAATTTTTGACAATTCATCCACTAGAGGGGCTATAATTAGGGGATGAAAGTTTTCATGGAAGTTCGTCATTTTTGTTGATGCCGATGGTAAATCCCATCGGACACATGGCTTGCATAATGAGAAAACATTTATATTCACTTAGATTTTTAATTCCAATATAAAGTTTTTAATTTAAGTAGGTGACCAATAGAAATATGTTACACAGATAAGCAATTAATAAAATGTTGTTAAAATAAGCTTACAGACCAAAATTAGGTATTTGTGATAACAAGAAAAATAAAACATGTACTTAATGCTATTTTAAGCAAATGATTTGTTTAAATATTGTTGGTGTCATTAAATAAATAAATTGATCAATTCAAAAAATAACTTCATATTTATAAATAAACACGAAATGTTTAAGACGTTCGCTCATTTCCAAAAGCCGCCGATGTCTTGCCTTGTCTCTGCAGGCGTTTGTCACACCGTAATAATTTTTTGACATTTTTTGAATTTTTGACATTTTTTTAATTTTTTGTCATTTTTTTTAATTTTTGTCTTTTTTTGAATTTTTTGACATTTCTGAATGTTTACTGTAAACTTTAAAACTACCCATATTTGTATGTCTTACCATAGGCAAAACATAGCGCACTGTATTTACCTTTAAGATCTGTATTTTTTTTTATTGCCTATGTTTTACAAATAATAAATGATTGATTGATTGATCGTATAATAATAATACTTATAAAAATAAACATGAAGACTCAATAAAAAATATGATTCAGACCGAACCTACAGATTATGTCTAGTATTTTGTTCATTACTTATGTCATAATAAGAAACAAAATGATCATTTTGAGATTTTTACAGAATAGATATTCTGTAAAAATCTCACCGTGAAAACTTAGGTGAAGCGAGCTGTCAATAGTGTTTATACCTAGCATCAGCAGTGCGATTCTGTTACCATCTCACCGTGAAAACTTAGGTGAAGTGAGCGTGGAGTGAGCTGTCATTCCAACTAATACTAGGGATTGACACTATTGACAGCTCACTCTAAGCTCACTTCACCTAACTTTTCACGGTGAGATTTTTACAGAATCGATCGTCAGGTAGATTTCTCACTTCACCTAAATTTTCAGATTTTTACAGAATAGACCAGCTGTATTGACAAGACAAGTGAGATAACATAACGTCTACTGAAAATAATTGCAAAAACGTATTGATCATGAAATACAGTTCCAAATAAATCATTTGTTTCCCATTACCTATTATTATCTTATTGACTTTCATCATAACATTTCTCTTCAAGTTGAGGCATGTTACATTATTGATTTCATTTAATATTAGTATCAGAATTAATTATGCACTTATTAGTAATTGGAATTCCAACGCGGAAATAATTATTTCCTGTTAATGATTTGAAATAAACCAATAATTTTCTAAGTCGTAAAACCAAACCAATACGCATCAAATGCAGAGAAGATGTAGAAGATGAAGATGAAGATGTACCTAAGTCAATTACCATAAATGATTAATTATAATAATGACGCTACGGTGTGATACGCAACCCGTTTGTACCTTGAGCCACGGCTTGAGCGCTCCGAGTGGGGTTTTGCGTAGTTTTTTTTGTGCGCATGAATCATATGACTCACGCGCACTGCGCATGGAGGCCTATAATAACGTCGTTGTTGTACGCATTGCCACGAGGATACCACTATATTTCTGCAAAAAGTTTTATGTTATTAGTGGTGGATATAAATTTTCCTCATACAGCAGTGCGATTCTGTAACCATCTCACCGTGAAAACTTAGGTGAAGTGAGCTGTCATTCCAACGAATGCTTAGGGATTGCTACTATTGACAGCTCACTCTAAGCTCACTTCACCTAATTTTTCACGGTGAGATGTTTGCGGAATCGATCGGCAGTATCTCGGTTTCAGATTATTCGAATAAAATATTGATGTAATATTAAAATCTTCAACCATTTTTCCCGTTTTGTCAGCACTCAGCTTGTTCTAGGTAAGTATATTTTAAGTCTATGGATGCCGTACGCAAAATTACGCGCATTGACGCGGAGTTGCGGACTCCAGCCCTTATTACCCACAGAGAGGAGGTCCCAGCAGTTTAAACGATATAGGCTGATGCTACTAGCCTGAAAAATTACCAGTAGAGAAACTGAATAACAGTTTGCCAAGACCTGGTGGATTATGGTCCAATCCATTTCGCGGAGAGGAGGCCTGTGTCCCAGCAGTTGGAAACAGTTTACCTAGACTGATTATGCTATAGAAATGAGAGCACTTGGGTGCAGAGTTATTATCAACTCAAGTACTCGGAATTTGATAAAAGTGTAGTGTGTTATTTCATTGTTTTGTTTCAGTAACATTGTTTGGGTGAATTTTAATGAGCGACTGCTCAATTGAATTCAGGTTTTTTTAGCCTTGAACTAGTATTACGAACCTTTTAGTACATTGTTCGTTTAAATTCGCTACTGAACGAACATTACCTGGTTTTTCAAGGTGTTTTCTTTATTATCATCTGTCTAGCTTTTTTTCCAAGTATGTTGGGGTCGGCTTCCAGTCCAACCGGATGCATCTGAATACCAATATTTTACATGAAGCGAATGCCTATCTGATTTCCACAACCCACTGGGTAATACGATACCCCTTGGTAAGACTGGTTGTCAGACTTTCAGGGTTCTGACGATCCGTAACACTGTCAAAGATCCACGAATATCCAAGACCAACGGCTCAATGTGCTTTCCGAGGCACGCAAGGGCACAAACCAAGTGTACCTATGTAAAGATGGTCACCCATGAACAGGCCAACCGCGGCAAGCTTAGCTTAACCTGATCGACCGACCCGTGCGGCTGTTATTACTTAGCTACAATCCCCTCAAGGTGTTATTTTTATAATATTATCTCTTAAATTTTCCTCTTTCACAATATTTTGCTGGACGGAAGTCGAGGTAAAATTTTATTTTAGATTTAAGTACCTACGTACTACATACATTTTCGTTTTAACTAAGTAGGTAAATTGTTCTTTTGAGTTAACAATACTCATGTGACTCATTTGAAATTCAACTTTTTCATCGGTTCATCTTTCTGCGGTCTCAATGCAAGTATGATTCATTCAAGGACAACAAACAAGCCAATTGTGATGAATGTCTGCTGACCCAAATAACTCATTTGTGAAAGATTTCGTTACTAGGTACCACTTTACTTACACACCTTTCAAGGAATATTGACGCTGTTACTGGCTGGGAAATTATTTTGGTATAAAATAAATAAACCCTATTATGGTCTTTAATACTTGTTATATTAGTTACTATAGTAGGAAAAACAGCGTATGTAATAATTATGATCCCAGATTTAGTTTTACAATCCCATATAGGTACCTACTTACAGGGTTTTAAGATAATACCTATACGTTTTTAAATAATAAAGCTGAATTCAGTCAGGTTTTACAGGAATTATTTACAATGTTCTGTAATATAATATAATGTAAGTATGTTACTTGGAATAATTCCATATATCTATTAAGAACTTTTTAATTGCTTGATTGCAGGCTACGAAAACCTGTTGTAGGTACCTACTTGGAATTGGTATCTAAGTGCAAAATAATTTGCAAGTATTAATATTCGTAAATAAGGGAACTGGCTCTTTATGTAACTTAAAAGTGGATTAAATTGATTAATTTATTACTGATTTTATTTTTGTAGCCTGAGGTACAAACATCAGAAGTAATCAAAGTTAGTAATTGTTCACGTGTGAACTAACATAGTTTTAAGCATTTTTTTTACTAACAAAATGGATCTTGTTATCTGAAATATAAATAAATAAATAATAATAACTAAGCCACTGATTTAATCTTAAGCCACCTTCAAATTTAACTAAGATAAATGTGTCGAGGAACGTAAAGGTTGGGCAGTTTTTAAACACTCCTTTACCTACCACTATCATTTAATTCTAACTAGCATGTCCAGCATTACCTAATGCATAATCCTGGCAATATAAATTAATAATAGATAATATCAGAATAAGTACGTACGACTACATTATAGGATTATAGTCCTTATACCTTCTGTAAGGAAAGGCTAGTTCCTTGAGCAATTCATGCAGTGGACTGCACAGTTCGGTCACTAGGACATCGAGATTCCATTACCGGATTACCGACGCTACGACGGTTGACGCAATACATAGGGAAATGCGAAATGGAAAAATAATTTTCCGAACGATTTTCCCATGTTTGTGGTTCAGACTGTGCTTCCCCGTTGATCTTGGTAGGAAGGAAAATCGGATGTCGTTGCACATGCACGTCATTTAGTATTCTAGCCTAATATAATAGACTTTTGTATAGCCAATATGGAAGTTTTATTAGACGCCATGTTTTTATTAACACGCCTTCTGAACGTGTTTTGCAAAGAGGCACACAACCTTCATTTATTTCGTGCAATAAAGCTGCATTAGAACGAACGGTGGAAATAACCTCACAGCTATGATATGCCATATTTGTACTTGGATTCAATTAGCATTATTGCAAAAATATTCATAGCGCAGAAAATTGATCTAATTGCAGGTATCGACTTAATAGTTGTATGGGTGAACTTAACTACAATCTACGATATATAGACTTGTCTTGTTGCGCCACTTTCGACGGCGACAAATAGACCACTGCCTCTTGTGAATCAGCTTTCTGGTTGGTAACAAGCACGGAGATGAGGCAGAAGGCAAAGCAGGCCTTACAATCTCGAAGTTACGATAGTGAATAAGTACACACCCCTGACCTTGATCACATCCAAACCCTGTAGGGTTGTCAAAGAGTGTTAAAAGACTACCCATGTCAAGAGCATTCGCAAAAGCATTTGTCCCTTGTGCTGAAAACTTTTGATGACAGAAATCCATTCCCCAAACTTGATCATTTATGGCAAATTGGTAATATGTAATCATCTAATCATAAGTCCACAGTGGCGGATTGTGGGTGTACTATAGGTATATCTCTATCTAACCCTTCGGGGAACACAGGCGTGATGATATATTATATATCAACAGTTATAGTTAACTCTTGAAGACTCATGTTCAGTGTTTTATATTTCGAGCAGTTTAGGATGATTCCCAACAGTACACCATTAGAGAAAGTCATCATTTTTGTTGAGCCAAGTGTTTGCATGGAGTAGATCTTCTGGTCATTTAAGTTGCAAAGAGTCCGAGTATAGTAACCGGCATGAGTCGTGAGCACAAACTGACACCTGCGCAGTAGTGCATTTTGCGGTCTCTTTGGCGGAATGAAGAAGGCGGGGGGCACCGAGGCTGCACGCGATTGGTTCGTCTGTCGATGCTCGTCGTCTATTGGACTCTCACATGTCATTCGGCTACTGTACACTTTCGTGCACTTTTAATGACTTACGTTTTTAATTTTGAAATAGTTTATTTTTGTTCATTCGTATTTGTTAAGTCAAAGTAACGGTTAAATTGGTTTCTTCACTATTTTAGCAGTTACTTGAATGAAGAAAACATTTGCTGTACTATCAGTAAAGGTCAAGTAAAAGTTAATACTTTGACTGATTGTGTTGATGAAGAAACTGGCCGTAAGTCACAAAGGCCTACAACATTACTGTATCAAAGTAAAATTTCAAGTACCACTAATATTTTAATTATATTGTATTGTAATTTGAGCAAAAGCGGTACTTACCTGCTAAATAAATTTGGCCGAAAGTGTACAATGCGCGAGCTTGCCCCCACTACTGCCCATCTGTGCTCACGACTCGTGCCGGTCATTATACCTACTACCTACTAGCCTTCCTTGTGTAGAAAGTTCATTATTTCATTCTGGTCTTGCCCTTTCTAATAGCTTGGATTACACTTCTTTATCCATACAGACAGGTTGTTGTTACGAAGATTGGCATTTTGGCAAGCATGTTTATAGTTGAAGGCTGTCAACTATTATTTTTTCTCATGCTCAGCATCAGAGTATTATAAAAAAAACACAACATGCCTGTAATCTCCGAAGGGTTAAGCAGAGATGTACTGAAGAACACCCACATTTGGCTAGTTATGTTTAAGTCCCATTGTACAGACGCCAGCACATCAAGCTACTACAATCTGTCAAATTTCTTTAATAGATTTTCAACTTTATCGCTAAAGTATTATGGTTCAAGGTTGAATGGGAAAATTTGACAGTTTCGGGTAGCTTGACCTGCTGGCGTCTGTACTTAATAAGGGGAGCATATTGCCATCAACCGATTATTATATTCCATTCAACGCTGTGGTGGTTCCAGTGTTTATTAGGGCCTTATGCTTTACAGTTTCCAGGGCAGAACCTTACCAAAGGAAGGACGTACAACTTAGTTACTCACCTAATTAAGGCCAAGACGAGCAACTCGACCTTAACTGATTTCCTCTCATCATTTATTTGCCACTCTTCCTCCTAATATTGTTAGAAGTGTAAAGAAACATAAATAGTTTACGTAAAACAAACTGTTTAGTTTACACTTCATTTTACTTGTCAGTTTTGACACTATTTAGACTACTTTATTGACACGTTTATGGATCTTGAATAAACACACGTTTTTAGATAAATGGTGAAGAACTCGAAATATGTATTTACTTATCTATTTATTGGGTAGGTTATGGTATACTTCCGTTTGTTTGACGTCATTGCACTTAGATGTTGTAACGTAAATCACACATAAATATACTACTGGAATTTGTATCGGTACTTTTAGCCTTTTTGTCAACAGGTCTAAAATAACTAGTTGCTAATTTCGGGGCTTGTGATCTAACGAGGAAATCAATGACAAAATTATGCATAGGTACACAGTTTATGTTAATGGTAATATCAAGGCAGGAAGCAAGAAGCAGGAAGGAAGCAATCATTAAGCAATATTAAGTTAATTGTAATACAAACTACAACATTTAGCCTAAATCATAGTTTCATAAACACAATCTCGGTCAAGTAAATGTGCATGCGTAACGGGCGGGTTTAGACCTAATTAGTTGTTACGAAAACCGATCGAATACCAACGTGACCGCGATGGAGCGTCACTCAATAGGACACACAGAAGGACTGTTGGCTCCATAGATATATTTACATTTCTATGGTTGGCTCCATACAATGTGGTAATGTGCAATCGTGACAAGACAAACTTAGTCAACATCACTCCTCTGCAGATGTGAATGCCGACGACAGAGGCCACGGCAAGCGTCGACGCGTGTCGGTGACAACTACCGACGCGTGTCGGCGACAACTGCCGACGTGTGTCGGAGACAACCGACGACGACGACGAGCGACACGCGTCGACGGTTGCAGTTGCCTCTGTCGTCGACGCGTGTCGGCGACAACTGCCGACGCGTGTCGGAGACAGCTGCCGACGCGTGTCGGCGACAAATACCGACGCGTGTCGGCGACAACTGCCGACGTGTGTCGGAGACAACCGGCGACGACGACGAGCGACACGCGTCGACGGTTGCAGTTGCCTCTGTCGTCGACGCGTGTCGCTCGTGTGTATGCACACTCAAACTGGTAAAACCGTCAAAGTTTAGATAACTTTGGAAGTGTGAGTAAGCTCTAACTTCATTCTGATCTGAACATTATAACATGTAGGTAGTACTGAAAGATTGATGGTGGGCATCACATGTGAAGTATGAGATGGCTGGTATTGCAAGTCAAGCACTGATCCAGTTGCCTTGTGCTGAGTTCCTGACTTATGGCAATACAGTGTCAGTGACACACGCTCCTTATAGGAAACACGAGGGAATAATAATGTCGAATAGTTGATGAGAGCCTCCCACCAAATAAAACCATGTTAGCGATTCTTTGCGTTATTGCGGCTCGTGGGTTGCTTCTCTCGTATCTAATGTACAGGGTCAAATTAATTTGGCTAGCGAAACTGCAGACGTGAAGGGTATCCTATCCTTATCTAAACACGATAAAATAAAAAGGTTTGATTTATTATTTGGGAGCACAACACCCGCTGGTAGTGTTGTTACTTGAAGTATGTATACGTTGATAAAATATGTTTTCTTTTGTTTTATCTGTATCTTATCACGTTTATATATCGATAACCATCACGTCGGTGAAGTTTACACAAAATAACTGATATTTCAAGTGACTACACAAAAAAACATGATTAAATTAATTTCTTTTTTTGTTTTATTATGTATAGATATCAATAATATCAATACCCATAACGTCTGCGGCAGTTTCGCTAGCTAATTTAATTTGACCCTAATGTATTCAGCTCATTCTGTGGTCATTATAAACCAGTCAGAGGCTGTAGGAACCCTTGGAACGTCGGAGTTTATTTGTACCAAGACAAATCTTGAATAATACAAATACTTGAAAAGTTATGTATTCAAATTTTGCTGAGAATCGGCACTGCCTGGACATCAAAATTACATAAGACAGTCCGCCCTTCACCAATCAATCGGGAACGTCGCGAAAGCGCTAGGAAGTGGTGAAGGGCGGGCGTTTTGGGGGACTGTCTTTTGTAACTTTGAGGTTCGTAAAGTGCTGATTCTCAGCCTAATTTGAATATATAACTTTTCAAGTAGGTATTTGTTTTATTCAGGATTTGTTTTGGTGCTAATCGTGAAAAATCGTGATTTTTGATTCTTCACAGAATGAACCTTCTCTCCCCCCTTTATGTTGTGTTGTGGGCTCACGACGATGCCACTGTGTTACTATGTTTAGCTTTAATTGCTGCCACTCAATTTAATCATGGAGACCGTATTGATTTGCAAGGTAATTGACTAACGGGACATTTTCTGGGACTTAGTGAAGTGGAGTTTTAAATGGAATACCTTAGTTTTCGAAAGGTCAACGGTTACCAAGAAGTTCCTTTTGTGCTTGTCTGAAGTAGTATTATTTCAAGACCTGCAAAAGAAATAATAATAATTTCAAGGTATTAGTGTTTTTTTATAAGGAAAGTAAAATACTTAATCTTTGATGACATTTTTAGAGTGACCGATGTTCTGGAATGGTTATTTCAATGTACGTTTTTATAATTTCTAACGTTACGATAGACGTCCACGTATATGAAATATACTTATAGAAATACGTGCACGTTATGACGTTACCGTAGACGGAAATTTAAAAGCGTCTTAGAATAGAATAGAAAACTTTTATTTCAAACAGGAGTCCATATATTTTCATACCTTTTACTTCCTTGCGTTATCGTGACGCCGTGACGTGGACGTGGAGGTCCACGATAACATCGTCCCATCAGAAATTATAAAAGCGCATATATTCTGTTTACAATTGCTACATCCTACTCGGTATCGAGAAAATTGGTTTTCTCATTAATTCTCCTGCCAGCTTTCACGTTATCATTCACTCCTTTCTTTATGAAACGTGATTCAATCTTTTATTTTCTTATGCTTGAGTACGAGGCTTTTCGCTACTCTGTATGTGTATATTATATTTTTTTTTTTGTAATGTGCGTTTTGTTTGTCAGAATAAACATTTTTCTTTCAAATCATACATTTTCCTTGTTTCTCACTCCATATCCACTGTTGAATAATAAATGGTTTCATACACTTCTATTCTCAACCTCATTTTCGGTGCATTATATTTACTAGCCGGTTAAATAACTCCGAAGCATACGGGTAATATGAACTATCGTTCAGCTGGCTTATTGCTTTGTTTACATCGATTTGTATGTAAATATGTACACAAATATTCTGCTCCTCGTCAGTGTTACAAAATACTTTAATGTCTGTACCACTTTGTATTAATGTGATAACTAATTATTAAGTGGTTTCTGTATTTAATTGGCACGATAAAGTTGTGTTTTGACGGTAGAA
Source organism: Apamea crenata (assembly GCA_949629185.1). Lineage (NCBI taxonomy): Eukaryota > Metazoa > Arthropoda > Insecta > Lepidoptera > Noctuidae > Apamea > Apamea crenata. The sequence goes on from OX451375.1 coordinate 7,878,474, forward strand.
GTATTAATCGATCAAAGGCAATTATTTATTAATATAAAAAAATAAATACAAATCCTATGTACGGTACGGTTTGGAGGAGAACTTAAGACCACTGAAAACTAAAGAATATTTTTATTTATTTTAGTCTAAATACTTGCTGCATTCCACATGTACAGTTATTTCACAGTTATTTTACCTTTAACAGCTGAAACCCAACTACAACCTTATTGTATCGATAGTAAAGATCACTTTGCTTTTGACAGTGATGCCAATTCAGTCTGAATATTGCACTGTTTTGTCCTTTATAATTCTCGTTCAGTTATTCTCACTATAAACCGGCAACTGGACTCAACTAATTCCATAATTCTATAACATTAACACGAATCTATTAGAAACTGCGGTTAGATCACGAACAGAATAGCCAAATGAAGTTATTTGCGTGATTAGCAGCACTTACGATCTGGAACGCTCGCCCGACTCGCTATCTGCACGTTAAAATAATTTACAAAGACTATTACACTATATCAGACAGTAATTTTATCATCGAACAGACGAACGTGGAAAATAACGCTGTATTTTAGGACAACACAAATACAATGTTTATCAGTAGAGCAGTTATCTGCAACCACGTGTGTTCTAGCTTATAATTACTATGCATGTGTCATGTGGGTACAGTAGACTTAACAAATTGGAATGCAGGCAGCTTGCTACAACCAATTTTAGACTAAAGCACCTGTCCCACCGCCTGCGATTAATGAGAACCGAGGAGAGGTAGGAAAGAGCAGCCAGTGCTCGATGGCGAAGACGAGCGATTACTCGCTGGTATGCGTATGTACCAAGCCTAAATCTCAGCAGGTGTTGGGCCCGCCAAGCGAGCGTCGCCGAGCGAGTACTCTCATTGATAGCGACACTGTGTGAACAGTCAGCGATCAACTAGCTATTAATACATGTACATTTTACTTGCACGGGACCCACAATCTTTTGTACGTTTCTTGAGTAAATCGTTGTAGGTAGTCCCTTTCTCATGGGCGGTAGGACGTTTGCTTATCTACTGTTGTTTTGTTATGTGTGGCGCGTATGTTTTCTACCAGACTCTGCCATCACTCTACTAGGTGTTTCTCATATTTTATATTTAAAAATTTGTCCATAAGTACTAATATTATAAACTGCCTGCCAATCACATTCGCTGTCTGTACATTGCCGAAGCACACTGTTGTTATCTATGCAACTATAATATTAAGTAAGTGGTGTCCACGTTTGTCCTTAACATTTAGATAATACTCTTAGCGGTTTAAACTTACTCCGGAAAAGGACAAACCATAATAATGTTAGTTAGAGCTTTGTGTTATGTTCATTTTATCGACTGTTGCTAATCCGTTTGCGTCGGACAGGTCTTTAAAGTACTCTGTGTAGGATTCGGTTCACAAAACACGTGTTTGTATGACTAAGTAGTGTTTGCTTGTGTATCTATGTTGTGCATATTAATTACACTTCCTTGGTTATGTCAGTCATTAGTTCGATTTCTTTGTGTTTCGTTTTCCTGATTATTTTCCAATACTTAGATCAACGGTAGCGGGCGAAACGTACATACTACGATAGTATTGTTGTTTTTTTGTTGTTGTTATAAAGATTATTCTATTCTATTATATTGTTGCAATATTTATTAAGGCTATTAAGTCAAAAACAAAACAACAACGATAAAGAAAATAATAAGGTGCAAGTAAAAAATAACCTTCAGGTGCCTATCATTTTAATTCCTTGACTGTACATTGCTGTAAATGCTGTGTTAAACCATTGCGCTATTTTTATCGTGACTGTATGTATTGAGGAGTTATCTAAGTATTTTTTTCAAACTAACCCAGTTAAAAGTTTTAAACTCTTTCTGTCCTTCGAAGTCCAAGTAAACAGCGAGTATCAAGTGTTTTTCCAAACTTATCCAGTGTGGTTAGGATAAAACTCTAACATTTTAAAACATATCTTAACCTTCCCAGTCCAAGTAAACATAACGCCACGCCATCGCGCCAGTTTTACTTATATAAAACTAAGTATTTCAGAAAATAACTTTACGGCATTGCAGCTGCATTGTATATTTGTATCAGAATGGTGTGGTCAAATTTAAGAGTGTGGTAGAGACCATCAAACTGAACAACTTTCTCTATGGGACCGACGTCGTCACCGAGAAAAAATAATTCGCCGTCCCATACATTTGGGTCGAGCAGGCTATTGAAGTTTTGTATGGGACTGTTAATAATTTTTTCGCGATTAGGATATTGGTACGATCTATACATAACCAGTATAAGCTGACTTCTGATTGTATGAAAAACCTGTGTGAAAAAACCATGTATGAAAAACAATGAGAGGTCAGCTAAAACTGGAAATGTATAGCTTGATGTGTAGCCGTGTGTACCATGGAGAAAGTGGTTCGGTTTGATGGTCTCTACCACACCACACTTAAATTTGACCACACCTTTCTTATAGGTACATGCTGTGTAGCTATAAAATGTATCGCGTGAAACGGGAATGTACTTCTGCATGCTTTATTCTGATACTAGTTTTGATTTCAGCGAGTAAGATATCGTGCTTATTAGTTCTCTCCAGTGTTCTGTAGCACCGAGTTTCATGCAGATTATTTTTAACACGCTTCGTTTTTGTAATTACTTAAGGCTGATGTAGATGGTGTATATTATACAGTGTTGGTTCATAAAGCATAATCAGTTTACTTATAATATTCCCACTGCTGGGACACAGGCCTCCTCGCTGTGAGAAGGTGGGTTAGTTCATACTTAACGTATCCCCTTGGGACTCCATCAATACTAATATTATAAAGAGGACATTTGTGAGTTTGTATCTAGGCGTAGGCGTAATCTTCGGAACTACTGATCCGATTCCGAAATTTTTTCACCAGGGAAGTTACAAAATTGCCGAGCGTCATAAGATATGTTATTATTTATATACTGATAACCTCAAAATGTAGACCCTTCCATTCCAAGCACTTATTTCTAAAATTCCGATGGCCATAACATTCTTGAGAAGTCTAGATGTATTTTTAGATTTTTACACACTTCGGTCTGTCTGTTCAGCCAAAGGGGCACACTGATAAAAATTAACAAAAATTTAATTTTGAAACGACCATTCACACCACACAGAACCAGTCACACCACATTCATGGAAAGTACTTTTTCTCTCGTTTACGAACGTATTTTTTAGAAAGGTCCCTGGTACCACGCCAAAATGAGTTTCTATCGTGTTCAATGGCGTTTATCATTTTGTATCAAATAACAGCTAAGCCTAAAACACATGTTCCATTCCACGTGTGACCGGATGACGCCTGACCTTTACCGCGACGCCCTATCCGTGCTAATGTCGCGTGCACACTGCATGGTGACAGGTTGTTACCCTACCACCTAGACTTAATGCCTTCGGTGTAACCTTAGCACTTTATTTTATTTGACCGATAAACTATTTGCCTGTCTAGTTTTTCTGAAGTGTGGTGCATAAAAACGTGAAATCGCGTCTGTAATGAGAATGACCCGAAGACAAAGAACCTTCTTTTGTTAGCGTAAATTGTTATTGTACAGTTCTAACTTTTTATGTACAGACGCCATCACATCAAGCTACTACAATCTGTCAAATTTCTTTAATAGATTTTCAACTTTATCGCTAAAGCATTAAGGTTCAAGGTTGATTGGGAAAATTTGACAGTTTCGGGTAGCTTGACCTGCTGGCGTCTGTACCTAGTGGTCTTTAGGTACTTACTCGTATCGTGTTACAAACTAAAAATTAACTAGGTGTTCACCTATAATCTGTACCTACAAATGATTCATCATCATTCTCCTGCCCTTATCCCGATTTATTTGGGGTAGGCACGACATGTCTTTTTCTTCCACACTTCTCTGTTAGTCGTCTCGGTAGTCATCCAATTCATCATTCACACAGTCCACCCATCGTTTCATTATTTTCTTTACCTCCACATGATTGTCCGATCGTATTGCTTTGTAACTTTTTCCTCTTTTCAATCACGAGTACCTACCTTACCTATATTATTTCACTTACTCACCGTGTCCGCCATTGGGAATCAACTGTCTTTTATTTTCATGTCGGGTAAAACCTTAGTAGATAATACCGTGTAGGTTTTTCTAGAGAGGCAGAAAAAAAAAAAAAATCAAAATCAAAAGTCATTTATTCAAATTAGGCTGAGAATCAGCACTTTTTGAACGTCAAAATTACAAAAGACAGTCCCCCAAAAACGCCCGCCCTTCACGCCCCAAAAACGTCCGCCCTTCAGAGATGTTCGAGTCGTACTTTCACGATGGGAAGTTATAAACAAACCCACCCAACCACAAGTCTCATCGTCCACGACGCTATACTCAAAATCACGACGCAGCCAATCACAAGTATTTACAACAGCGGGGTAATTGCGTAACATACTTACTAACAGTAGTAGCTGAATGGCTTTCATTTTGACAGTTCAACAACATTCATTGCGTTATCGTTGCTGAGCAGACAAATTTTTCCAACATATGAAGCAATGGATTAGCTTCAAAATTATTCAGATTGTGATTGACAGTGTGCTACGCAATTTTAGCGTGCTGGTTAATAACGCTTTTGTAATTCGCGTCGTGTACCGACTGCCATTGAAATACTAGTGCTGTGACATTCTGGCTACTCATTGGTGATTTGAGAGCAGTGGTGGCCCAGTGGTAACGGTCCCGTCTTACGAGTCGTCGTGGGTTCGAACCCAGGTAGGCGTTTTACTTTGTGTAAATATTATATCTTCACCACTGCTCTCAAAACGGTGAAGGAAAATATCGTGAGGAAACCGACATGTCCTAGAACCAAAAATTCGAGAATCCGCACTGTAGTGTAGTGGTACATTACAGCCCACTTCTCTCTAAGAGAGGAGGCCTGTGTCCCAGCAGTGCGAACATTATAGGCTGATATCGCGGACGATAGGTCTAACTCTAATGTCCCAGTTGTTTTGCTCTTCTCACTTAACCATAAATGTCTTTCTTTGCAGGACCGCGTACTGAACATCACAAGTCAGATAATGGACCAGTTGCTGGGTGACGAGCGAGTGGCGCGCGGTTTCAGGGTCAAGTTCCCCGAGGATGTGCTGCAAGACAACCTGGCGGGACAGCTCTGGTTCGGTGCTGAGGTTGGTAACTTGATACCATAGAGGTTTTATTCCTTCTTCATTTTCTGAAAATTATGGCGTTCAAGAGGGACCGCAAGGCAGGGCATAATTTTAATCCTGATATTGGTGTCTGAAACGTAAAACCTGTTAAGATTTACTTATACTTATCCAAACTATTTAGATATATGAATTTCTAACCGTTACGTAATTCATATTAAGTACTTACTAAATCCCACACTCCCTGGTTCTATCCCCAAAGACCGGGCGATCTTTTGCAGGTTTCCCCCGAAAAAAAAAGTACTTTCTAAATATTTCGATTTTGATTTAGTTTAGTTAGGTCGTAAGAGTCGTAACTAGACTGCAAGCCACTTGAACCAAGCAAGCAAGTTATGACAACTGCTTTCAGTAAAGATCATAAATGGTGGTATTTTCTTTACTTTGTGGATTAAAATCCACATAAACCTTTAACGACTGAAGTCTCAACTGCCACTCAATTTTTAGTGGTCGTTAAGTCAGTCACTTTAACGATTATTGTGTCGACAGCATCTATGTTATCGTAGGTATTGAGGCCAAATTGCGGCAGGTCAACCATTCCATGTACGGCGGCCTTTAGTCAAATCAAATAGTCAAAAAAACAATACATACATTAGCAATAATCACACTTAATTTCTATGTAAATATCGATTACCATTTACACTAACAATGCCGTAGAAAAATATTTCTTGGTTAATGACCAGGCATCGAATGTTTATCCAAGGTTAGATGTAATGGTGTGTCTTGTACTATCATATTATCTATCTATCTATATATACTAAAGCTGAGGAGTTTTTTTGTTTGTTTTTTGAACACTGTAATCTCTGAAACTACCGTTCGGATTTGGAAATTTCTTTTCACATTTGATAGCCCAATTCTCGAGGAAGGCTATTTAACAGCATGCTAAGACTCTTAGCAGACGAGCAAAAAGAAAAAAAGGTCAGAAAGCTAAACGCTAAGCGGAAACGGATTAAAGCGAAAACGGGTGGGTCGAGGAACAATACATTTCACGCGGATGAAGTCGCCGGCAGAAGCTAGTCATATTATTATAACCATAACATTGATGACCCATCAACTGGAACGCTGCTTAACCTTATAGGCTTCCTATTCTTTTTTTACGCTGTAAGAGAATGGCAGCGGCATTATAACTAAGTTGATTTGTAGGTAGGTAAGTAGGTAATTAATATATGAGTCACGCAAGCTTTGAATAGGCTAGGTATACAAACACGCAGTTATAATATTTTACATAATATTAAAACTGCCTGCTAACACGTATGGTAGGTACGGCCGTCGTCAAGCAGGAAAAATAATTATATAAATATATACCCCACCTACATAGATAACTCACGACTTATTCCCATTGGGGTAGGTAGAAACAGAATACCACCTGCCACCTACCACACTCCTTTTGCTTCGTTTACGTGCATGCACGCCGATGCGAGTACTACGCACCTGACCAGCGGGGTAATTCCATAACACACACAACAAGAGTAGTAATGGCAATCATCGCGTTCAGTTCTATGTAAACGATGAGAATAAAAAACGGATAGCATTTGAAATGCTGTTCTAATTCTTTGACATAGAGTGGAATTAGGTCGAATATCGCATAGAAAGGTTACGCAAAATTTCTCGAAGAGCCAACCTTTGGTCATCAGCTTGACCTACTGGTGTCTGTACTTGCCCACAATAGCTATTCTTATAATGTATTACCTAAAGGCACTATACGTGTAAGTTGAGAAGAATATAAGAAATAATAATATTTATGTTTTTCGATATTTATTGACCGTTTTTTTGTCATTTTTGGGTAAGCGTTACCAGCCAGCATGTACCCACTGCTGGGACACAGGCCTCTACCTGTGAGGGATTGGCCATAATCCACCACGCTGGCCTAGAGTGGGTTGGCGGATATCACAACTCTTTGAATTTTTTGGTTCTAAGACATGCCGGTTTCCTAACATTTTTGAGTAAATTCGTCTATTTTTAGAACGAACGTGACTCAGACCGTTTGCAGAATATTTGCTATGTTAATGTTTGACAGACATACATGTGAATAAAACAGCTGTGCGTGTTCCATAATCAATATATATAGGCACAATGTGATCGTTAAGCCTTTTGAAAAGGTTCGTAACATACTTAGTCGACTCGCAAATATTTCACATATTATGGACATTACGCTTTATATAATTTCTCAGCTCACATTAAAAGTCTCTGCAGCCAGACTTTTCTGAAAGGAAGATGATTCATGAAAACGACTTCATTTTTCATCCGTTTGCTCTCGCGTACATTTTCCTATGAGCAGTGGTGGCCCAGTGGTAACGCGGCCCCGACTTACGTGTAGGTCGTGGGTTCGAACCCAGCCACGGCTTTACTTTGTGCAAATCATTTCATCAATAATTAATTTTTCAACAATCATTTAAGCGTGTAGTAGATTATAGCGCATTCCCTCTCGAAGAGAGGAGGCCTGTTTCCCATCAGTGGGATCATCATATGCTTATTATGTAGTTTTTTACCTACCTCTGTCCCCTGCTAATATGATAAAACGAGAGAGAGGCCTTTGGGATTGTGTCCTGCATAAGAACTAGACAGATACATATTGCTTAATATGGTTGAGTACAACGTAAGTCTTTTCTACTTTTTCAGTGCCTAGCCGCGGGCTCCTCGATAATGAATCGCGAGGAGGAATCGGCGGCCATGCGTCCGCTAGCTAAGGCACTCACGCGCAGCCTCGAGACTGTCCGCTCGTTGCTACGGGAGCAATGCCTCAGACCGCGAGGCATGGCGCTGTCGCAGCACGACGACATGCTGCACGAGAGCCTCCGGATATTCGACAGGTGATGACGTCAACAACTACTTAGTTATAGTACATATCCACGTGGTGTACAGGCTGTCCGCTCGTTGCTACAGGAGAAGTGCCTCAGACCGTGAGGCATGCTTAATCTGCTTAGTTGGACGGTGTTTCAACACCTATTTATGCATCGCGTGTAAAGGCCCACCTTGACCACGATATGAGTATAACCTTCACACAGTGGAAAATACAAAATTACAGCTCTGTACTTGTATTTTTAATTCACCAGGGAAATAAAATATGTCAGCATAACCCGAGGCCACGGGATTAGAGATAGCTCATAGATTTGTGGCTTTTAAGACTTATAACATACCGACAGGCCTTTGCATCCAAAGTTCACCACCACCCACTAGTCTATCTAAGTCATCTGTAAATACTATAGGGAACGTAAACTCTAAGCTACTCGAATGCCACTCAAAGAAAGAAATACAGGATAATAAGGTACCCCCTAAATAATTATTTTTTACATCTAGGCCAGCTGCGCGATTCTAGGCGCTGTCAGCTCTCCGTGCTGACTATCTCTTCTTTTTTTATACTTCCTAATATGTTGTTTGTCTACATGCCATTAACTTCTGAAACAATCGGACGAACAACGTGGAGGGCGGTTGGAAAAGCCATGAAAACAAAACATTTACAGTACCACCCCCTCCTTTTTCCTGTACCTAGTTAAAGTAAAGCTGGTCTGAACATACATTTGCTTTCGTTACAGGTTGTTCGCAGAGTTCGAGCTATGCTATGTCAGCGCTATGGTAAACGTGAAGACGCCGCACGAGTTTGAAGCTCAACAACTCATCTGCGTGCTGTTCTCGGAGAGTTTGTGGAGGGCGCTCAAACAGAACTTGCTCACACAGGAACAGGTCAGTAGTCAGTAATTTTTAAGCGTCGAAAATAATGAGGTTCTCAAGCCGATGCGTATTTTTTTTACGTGATCGTCTTATATGCGCCTGACCACGCATGAAGGACGATGGCCAGTGGCCTATATTGGCATACCCGGAGACGTAGCTTTAGCCGTATCAAAGGTACGGGCCCCCCTGGCTACAGCCCCGAACGAAAATTCGTAAAATTTTATTCACAACCTGAAATTCATATTGATAAAGGCTCAGAATTAAATAATAAATCTAATGAATACCCTATATGACAAATAACGTAATTTGTTTATCTATCTTACTATATAATTATATATACAATTCTTGGCGAACTGAAAGATAGAAGTGAATATCTTCTAAACAATATATCTTTTGTATAATTCCAGGTGGATTCCTACGACCCGGCGCTAATGTTCGCGGTGCCGCGGCTGGCTATAGTCAGCGGATTGCTTATATACTCCAGCGGACCGCTCAGCATTGACAAGCCACCTGGTAATTTATTGGTTCTTTCCCGCGACCTCGTCTGCGTGAAATTTCTTTAGACCTCTGATCATGTGCAGAATCGACCAACCGCTTGGCGATGTCTCGAAAAACCAAGTTGGCACGCGGACCCAATAGCCATAGTGTATCAACCTCAAACGGTTCGAATATATAACTCCCAATAAGATTGGAATAATTTCAAGACAGACCTGCAGCGGCTGCCCCAGCACAGCTCACATATTATTACAAATAAAATGATGAAATATCGCTCTTTAGTGCATTAAAAATACTTAAATATTGATTAGGAATTGCTACAATGAGACGGAATTAAGAGTTGAAACATTTGGAAAATATCCACAGTATTATCCTTTTTTTTACACCTAAAACTGAATATTCAGTGACACGATATTAATTATAGATGGTAACATCTTGGGGGTAAGATCAACTCGTATGCTGTGACGGCAAACGGTATGACAATGCCGTCATGCTCCTTCTCCGCCATGTTTCACATTTGCAGGGAGTCCCGTGACAGCTATATGCTATATGGCACAACTCCATGATTCCATGGCTGATATTTTCCAGTTTTAAACTAACATGTTCTCTTTGATGATCCACAGAAGAGATGTCGGACATGTTCCGTCCGTTCCGCACGTTACTGCACAAGATCCGCTCCCTGCTGTGGACGCTCGACCGGCGCGAGCTGATGGCTCTCGAGCGGCTTCTGTGCACCAACGAGGACATCTCCAACCTCACGCGACACCTGCCCGCTGGTACGTACAGACAGGAAGGTAGATTGAGTACAAATAAAGAAAGAAAACTAAATGTATCAGGATAAATATTTTTGGCAGCCATCAGCATCAGCCAATAAAGTCCGTCTGATTTATTTATTTGTTTAATACTGTAAGCACAAAAATGTACAGAGGCGGACTTATTGCCATAGGCATTTTCTACCACTTCAGTGACGAAACATTTTGTCAGATGCGATAACTGGGTTTTAAATTGTGTGCGCTTTACTTTCCAGACACGAATGAATCGCCAAACGACTGGTCGTGTCCGTACCCAGACCTGGGAGAGTTTGTGTCGAGGTTCTACGCGGACCATGCCAACTGCCGGGATTTATACTCACACCAAAGGTATATGCTTTTTCATAATGTTTTTTAAATAAGTTATCCTTGGACAAAATGAACATTAAAAAATAAAAGTGTAACAAATGTTTATATCAGAAAGCCTTGTTAAAAAACTTATACACGCAAGCGGTGGGTGAAACAGGCTTGTTCAAGCATTAATTTGATATTGTAATTATACCTACCTGTCAGATAATTACTCCTATATCGGTTTCTTTTTTATTTTATCTACTAGAAGAAAGTAAATACTGCATAACATGACAGTTCATCATCATCCGCCTAGCCTTTTCCCAACTAGCCTTTTTACAACTATTTCCCAACTGGGTTCGGCTTCCAGTCTAACTGGATGCAGCTGAATACCAGTATTTTACATGAAGCGACTGCCTATCTGACCTCCACAACCCAGTTAATGGGTAATACGATTCCCCTTGGTAAGACATAACATGACAGTTGTGTCACATCAATACAGCAACTTTTAGCCTTTTTGGGTCTTTTATCTGAAGAAGGAAATATGGCTGTTTGACATATTTTCTATACAAAACCTGTCAAACCTGAAGTTTTATTCCTCACATATAAGTAACTCATACAGTAAAACCTTTCGAGTTAGTTTAGTGCAGTGTGGGTAAACTTAAACTGCAGTGCAAGTGCTGACTATTATAAAGAACACGTGAATCAGGTGCCTTCCCCTTAACGTACTATCGGGTTAACGTATTTATTTACTCATAAAGAACAATACAGTTCACTTAGTAATGAGCTTAGGTAAAAATAAAGTAATGTAGGTAATATACAGCGATCGAACAATTCTAATAGATGTTGTCATAAATGTGTTTTTTTAATTTTGATTTAAACACTGCAAGCGATTTGCTATCCTTGATATTATTTTGCAGATTGTTGTATAATTGTGCTCCTTCATATGTGATAGTCTTTTTACCATAGTTAGTCCTATTTCTTCGCAATTTAATCTGGTTAGTTTTTCTTATGTTATGGTAATATAACTTTTTTTAAAGTTTTATATCAGATTTTAATTCACCAGTCATTATTTTTCGTACTAGTATGCACATTAGACGTTATTGGAAGATTTCTTAATTTTATAGTTACTTAGCAGTTTATGTTATATTTAAATTACATAATAGCGAATAGGCTAGATTGTTATGTGAATAAAGTATCACTATCCATGATACTTTATTAAGATTAAAAATAATAATAATAAGTTACCTGATGATTTAAAGATCTGCCCTCAGGTAAATTCACTATTTTGAAGTGAATTTGACATTAAAATCTTACTTTTCTCTCCCCACAGTTCAACAGAACCAGTAATAACAGACGGCGACTACCTCCCAGACAACATAGAAGTAATGACTCCGATAATAGACGGACTGCGTCGTCTGTCCGAGGGGACAATCGACACCGAAGGGCACGAATCCGAACACGACACCATTAAGACGACCTCCCGACACTACTCCACAGACACGGCAAGCACTGACACATTCCAGACCAATGACAGCAGGGAATACATTGAAAGAGCTAGAAAAACAAGCAAAACTGAGAGTTCTGACCTTTCGTCTTTGAGAAACTTATCAACTAACGGTTTGATGATGTTTGATCCGCTTGTCATCAATGCCTCGACAAGTGACTCAAACAGACAGATACCTGATCACGATCTAGTGACGTCACTGAACGAACAAGTCACGGAAATTGCCGATCGTCTGTCGTCTATTGCCGCCAGCGATGTGGACATCATAGATCATCAAATACACTCGTTCTCAACCAACGATGTGCCCACGTTGATATCGACTGAAGATCCGGAAGCGTACGGGTTTTCAGGACCAAGGAATGAACAGTTAAGTTGTCTGCCTTCGACGAGTCACGGGTATTTGATACCCAACGCGATTAGTCACGACCCTGCAGTACTATCCTCTTTATCACACAATAATTCTGCTGTCTTCAACCAAGAAGACGATGCAGGAAGTGACATCAACAGTGCAATGCTCAACTCAACAGATCTCCCGCTCATTATCCCCGACAATATTGACGCGGATATAGTGAACACTAATATATCAATAGCTAACGCCAATCTAAGCTCACTGCTACTAACCAATGAGGAATACAATAATTTAGCAGAAGAAACAGCAGACGGTGATAACACAAGTTTCCATTCTGCAAAAATGACGCTAGATAGAGAGGACGAGAGAGTTAAGTTTATGTTAGGTTATGAGAGCGAGCATGAATCCGCGGTCGACTCGGGCGTCAGTACTGAAAACACTAGCTTAGATAGATCGCCCGACACCGACCAAAACAAAGACATCAAAGATATCAGAGACAATCACTTTATGCAACAAAACAGGGTACTAAAAAGTCCGGATGCGGAAACAGACGACGATAAACACACCAAAAACACTCTAGAAAGTTCCTTTTCCGATGTAAATAATGACGTTACTGTAAATATTAATTACGTAGAAGATGATAGTACGAAGAGTGAGGCGGGATCGTCGTCCGTTATGGATAAGGTTATAAATAGGTTAAGTTCTGACGAGGAAGGGTTGAATGAGGCCACCAATGTAAATAGTGAAGCCAGGCGCGTGTTGCAAGACTGGGGAGCGAATGCTGGCGATGAGGAGTACAGAACTATTGACGAAGTTATCACTGAGCTCAGAAGGCATAGAGAAGCTGATAAGAAAATTAGTTCGCTAGTTGAAGAAGACAATAATGTTAGTTCTAACGCCGATGTGGGGCCGTCCCAGTCCCGGCCGAAGAAAAGCAGGAAGACTAATACTAAGAGTAAAAAGAAAAAGAGTAAGATATGGTCGCCTGGTATGGTGATTTTGGATAACCGGTCGTCGCAGAACCAGAATAGTCCGTTGAGGTTGAATTTGGATCATTTTGTTGATGAGAGGTGAGTTTTTACTTACATTTTATTAAAATTGTATGAATGTCAATTACAACCATCCATTTTCAAAATAAATTATAATCCATTTGCAGTTTAACTAAACTACCAAAATAACGTTATCGTAAATGTTTTCCCAAAAACTCGTGACAGAGTTGAATTACGGCGGCACTCCACTTAGCGTTTTTTTGTTTAGGCCAACATACTCTATTTAAAATCGAAAAAAGTCTATTTTGTGATAGGGAATTCAAATGAATATCTGTTCAAATCACATCAAAATATTTTAAATCACATAAACCCATATGGGGACTTAGGAAACGTCAGAAGCTAGGTGCACGGTTCCAATTGGTTGTTTCCTATGGAGAAGAGCCGGTAAGAAACTCCACAGTTACTGGTTGTTCAAATACTTCACCAATATGGCCTGTATATTCGGTACACTATCACTTCGTGTCCCCATTTCTTCTCCGAAATGTCTGTTCTATATTGAAACGAGCTTGTTTTATTATTTGTATATTGATGGATAATATTTTGTGTTTTCAGCGGCACGTCTTGCGGCGCGTCAGAATGCGCAGACGACGAACAAATAGCGCTCGCGTTACAGGCGCAGGAGTTAGCGGCGAGGCAACATGCGCGCGGGAAGTTCAAGTACGTCAGCTGCATTTTATTTTATCACTCAAATTAAGCCATAAAGCTTCGATATCAGTTAATTTTACAACTGGATGACTCCGATTTCAAAATGTAAAGAAACCGAATTTGCATCTACCTTTGTGCTGTGGGCTGGCACAGCTTTATCTATTGATAGTATTTTCTCTTTAAAATTAAATAAGTTAAACCCATAGCATAATCAGCATATAATGTTCCCACTGCTGGGACAAGGCTTCCTCTCTTCGAGATGGAGTGGGTAGTTGTTGTGTGGTTTAAGGAGTAGTGGTGATGAAATTACTTACACAAAGTCAAGCGCTTATCTGGGTTCGAACTCATGACCTACAACTTGTAAGTGCGGGCTAAATTATAATAATAATTTCTAGAATTTATGTGCCTCTTGCCATTAATCAATGTTAATAAATAATTAAAAATCTTTCAGATCAAGCGAAGACCTTATCCACCGCCTGTTTGTCTGCATCGCCGGCGTAGCAGACCAGCTACAGACGAACTTCGCAGCAGATCTCCGAAACATCCTGAAGTCCGTATTCCTTATGAACCAGTCGCCCGACCCGCCAGAGCCCGTTGAAGATAAACCGCCTGCGATCGAGTATGAGGTGACTGAGGATCAGGTTATACAGAACGGTAAGTTGTGGTTTGGTTTTCTTACATTCCTGAACACACATGAGAACATAGGCAGCGTATGCACATGCACGGCCAAGCCACGTTCCGCGGTGTGTAGAATTTCTGCTAGACCGACGACGCGTTCCATAGCGTACTCTCTGAAATGTGTACCTTGATGTGTAGTAAATAACTACCTTCATTACAGTATATTAGCTGTCACCCCCTTTCTTACCAGTTCGACTCGCATGGAGGAAATTTTTCAAAGGCTTAAAGGTTTTTTTCTTAGCTGTCGTGTTTATTTATATAATAATTGCTTGCTGCACTAACACCAAAGAATTCACCAAGCTAATAAAGTAATGATTTACTGCTAAGATACATAAATACACTCCCGGACACCTGAATCGAGCCACCCTGCATTTTTATGTTTAAAGGCACAAACAACATCAAAATATTGATAAGTCAGAGAAAAAGTTTTTATGCAGTTTTGACTTTTGAAGCTTACTTACTGGCTATAATTTCGGTATCACTATTGTTCTATGTTTGAATTCACGAGTTTTAAAAAGAAAAAAAAAACGCGAGTTTGGTCACTCTTAGAGAAGCAACAAGCTTTGATTAGAGCATCTATTAGTCATTTATTTGTTTTGTTATACATAAAATAAATAGTGGTCCTCAAAAGTGATGTAACATTTGCAGGCAGCTCATTCGACAGCGTGTATTCGGCAGAGGAAGTGTACGCAGACAGTACGTCGGACTCTACGTCAGACGGCAGCGCGCGTCTGGCGCGGCGCAACACGCTCAGCGCGCGCGCTCCGCCCGCCGCGCACGACGCACACGAAACGCACGACTCTCGCCGCAAGCCCGACGCGCACGCCGCGCTGCACGCGTCCGTGTCCACCGGGGACCTCAGCTACAGGTGTGTGCCACTGTGTGCAGTGCTTAAAATAACTAAATCATATATATTTTTGCCATCGTATTACCCAGTAACTGGGTTGTGGAGGTCAGATAGGCAGTCGCTTCATGTAAAATACTGGTATTCAGCTGCATCCAGTTAGACTGGAAGCCGACCCCAACATAGTTGGGAAAAGGCTAGGCAGATGATGATGATATATTTTTGCCATCGACACACCAACATGAAGATTGAAAAAAGATTTATATCAGCACTTTTTGAAAGACAACGTTACAAAAGAGTCCCTCACACGCCCAACTGACTACAATTAGTGGAAACAAGACACGCTTGTGATGTTACCTAACCGTTGCCATGTCCCCCGCAGCCCCCCCCGCGCGTGCCCGGAGCGCGCGCCCGACTGGCTGCCCGACATGGCCGCGCCCGCCTGCATGCGCTGCGCCGCGCACTTCACGGCCTTCCGGCGCAGGCACCACTGTCGCAACTGTGGTCAGTATACAGAGCAATACACGCAATCATAAACCTTATACAAGCGAAACTCATGTTTCAATATCAACTTTTTCCTTACCACCGACCGGGGAAAATTTTCAATGTTACGATAACGAGCAAGCAGTAGTACTTGCAATATTTGACCAGAGTAGCCCAACCATATTAGAAATATAGCTACCGATGGCAGCCAAACATTGCAGTTTCAATATTATGTCCCTTTTACAATCGCCTTCATACAACTAAACTAACACCTAACATTTACCTTCCACAGGCAAAGTATTCTGTGCATCATGCAGCTCAAACTCCATCCCACTGCCGCGCTACGGTCAACTCAAGCCCGTACGTGTTTGTGACGAGTGCTTCCGTTCTATCGCCACCCACTGTCGCCGGCCGCAGACCTCGCAACAACTCCGGTGAAACTTTGTACTATACAGGCTTACCCTGTATGAAGTTACTTGTGGGTGTCGTTAACGAGTAGAAACGTCGGTTTATGTGATTGACGAGTTCTCAGCGAAATAGGGTCTCTAAAATATACTGTAATTCATATTTTCTTGGCAGTGTGAAAGTATCAATAGAGAGTCAGAACGCTTCAAACTCCTGTCTCGCCAAAACACGAACGAGATACGCATAATCATGACGTCTTTTTGCGGCGTCGGATACGCCGCAAAAAGAACTTTACTGTCTATGAAATAAGATTCAATTTCGTGCTGTTATTTTGATCAAGCTATCACAACAGCTTACATGGAACTTGCTGGCAGAGTTACTGTTTAGTCTTTCAGAAATCAGGAGTCAGGCCTTTGTTAACTTATTATAATAAATAAAATGTCTTCGCTATGCCAATTGCCAATATATTTGAATAAAAAATTACGTGATGAATAAAAATTATGATGAATCTCATACAAATTGACGTTTAGTATACTCTTTAATGGCCACAGTAAGTAACTTTGTTTAGGGTAGCTGGTGTTGAGCTGTACAATAATCTGTTACTATAGTGTAGTCTGTGACATGCTGTTTGTGTAGCAAAAATGGAGTCAGACAGGAAAAGCCGGATTCGAGTCAGATTTTTAATGAAATTGTAGTTCTTTTTTATAAAAATGTGCGGTTTTTCAAAGCCTGTAAGCTGTTGTGAAATTTCATGTCAAGTAAGATTGGCTGGTAATATTTAACATGAGATTTGACATTTAGCTATTCAGAAACCGGTAGTTCGAAAGGCACGTTCTAATGTATTCTGTCTTGCTCCCACGTTTCCATAGCTATGCATCCAGCGAGTCTGAGAATATACCATAGTCATACAAGGTGTTATCACAATACTTATTCTGGTGTTAACTTTGTCATATAACGACATGGCAAGTATGTATATAGTCGATATGGAGTGTTACGTCAGACCACGTAAGGGTGTTACCACTGAAGTGGAGACAAGACAAGGGGAGACATGCAGTAATCGAGCAATTTACCAATAGGTTTTACATTGCTATTCATTTGTGGAGAACTGGTTTTGTAATTAATGTTTGCATAGTATATTTTCTTTAATCTAAATTGTATTTTCTAATTTAATGTAATTTTTATCATATATTTTACAAAAATATATGATAAAAAATGTATTTATTATATATGATTTAAACATTTAATACTTATGTTCCTTACTGAAATTGAAATTTAATCACAATGGTTGAAATCCTCATCGCGTCTCTTGCCTCGTCTTTGTCCCGGCTCCGCCCTGCTTCAGTAGAAACGCAATGTGTTCTTAGTATTTTATTTACCGGGATGCCATTCTTCCATTAACTCGTCTACTATAAAAACGAAGTTAACACCAGAAATCTCTATACATATTCTTACGTATAAAGGTGAACTTCCTCGTCTGATTTGTTTTATACTTATAGCAATTTATTTATCAGACAAAATGTGTTACTGTGTTCGAAATATATTATGACATTAACATTCTCCCTTTATATTCAATTTTTCGTCCAATATAGTGTCTTTTTTTAATTATCCGCGTCATACTTGAAATGTTATTCCAAAATACACATTATAACTTTCGTACAAGGTTTATATTTTAATAGAAGTTAGCTTGAATACTCTTTTGTTTATTATCCTGTTACAGTACCGATATTTTGCCAAATAAACCGGTTTTTTTTGTAAAATTGCTCTGAATTCAAATATACGCAGCGTACATACCCTAAACTTGTTGATAGCGGAGTTATATAAAAATAAAAATATGTATTGTTTGTTTCATATTGACTGATATAAATTTTCGTGTAAGGAATTTCCATATTTTGTTAGGTAGCTCTCTAAATATTAATGTTGTTGCTACATGTTTTATTAAAACATGTTGTAATGCTTGCAGACGCCATTATAAATAAAAATACTGGCTTTTTTAACTGTATCGGTAGGAAGTAATAATGTCATCGAAGAATCTGTCTTCCATTTGCAGAGTATAAGTCGATTTAAAATAACAAATGTAGTGTGTTGTGTGTCTGTGAATTTTGAAAATGTTCGCCTTTTCCAAAAGGAGCTCAATGTACCGTTTTGATCGTATAAGAGTTCCTTAGTCGCCATTTACCACCACGTCGCCTCAAAAACATATATTTCTGAGTTTAAAAAACATTGTCTTCCTAATTCCTCATACTTTTTAAGAAACTTGACCATCACAATCCGCCTCGTCCATGATATTATTTTAATTGTTAAATAAACATGGCATTTTTATTAATAATATTAAATAATTGTGGCATCATAATAAAGTTATTGGCGTCTGCAAGCAAAACTTCGACGCCCCAAAATAAATAATGGAAATTGTTTCGTTATAGATTAGTTAGGGACATTCGAAATGTATATTTTTAAGAATACTATTGTCTGATTGAATTTTTAGGTCATTACTTTATTGAGTACGGCGTAGTGTTGTGACGGAAATGTCTATGATACTGACAATTAGCTGCTTTGTCTATGCGACATCTCTGTCCCCACCCTACGGTCTACGATCTTAATATTAATCTATAAAAAAATAAAACTTTAAAAAGATTCCATAATTTTTATATCCAACACTTTAGATTTTTAAGCATTCTTATAATGTTAAGGTATAACGTTGAATGTTTGTAAATTTTGTAAAGGTAATGAGTGTACCCACATACCCATAGATTTTGTATATTGCAAATGGTGAATTATGATAGCTATTTTCAAAAAATGTTATAAGTGATAGGTATATATGATATTTTAACGTGTAAATAAATTTCGTTATTAGCTATCAATCGTTTAATTTTTTCATTATCATGCTCCTGTCCGAAAACCACTGTGAACTAGCATCGAAGTAATACATACAGTTATGTGATAAAAGATAAATATTTTACTAAGAGTTTTCAATAATATTTATATCAGGAAAGCAAAATAGGATTTATTTTGTTGTCATGTGATATAATTCGTAGCGAGTGACGTTATTCGCACGGTGACCAATAAACTTCAAGTGCTACCGAGATTATAATGTAGATAATAATATATGTATATCTCTGTATCAGATAAAAAGGTGATAATCGATTGGCAACAAGTCCAGTATATAATAAGCCATAGTAAACGATAGTCGACCGCATCATGCCGATAGTTATCCACAAAACGGATGTTAGTCCACCGGCCCGAGCGACTTTGATGGTTGTGGAAATACTTGGGCTTGAAGTCGAAACTCGAGAAGTGAACCTACCCAGTAGAGATCAGTACAAACCTGAGTATTTGGAGAAGAACCCACTACACACCGTACCGCTGTTAGAAGACGACGGCTTGGTCCTATCAGACAGCCATGCCATCAACATGTATCTAACATCAAAATATGGAGAAGCACAACAAACTTTGTACCCTAAGGATGTGAAGGCAAGAGCGATAGTCGATCAACGCTTATTTTTCGACGCGTCAATTCTCTTCCCTAGACTAAGGTCTGTTATTTACAGTGTAGTAAAATTTAGAGCTCCAGGACCTACAGAGGAGCAAGTTGCTGATATAATCGAATCCTATGAAGTAGCTGAGAAGTATCTAGAAAAGGAGTATATAGCTGGTGATGAATTGACCCTAGCAGATGTATCGTGTGTGGCAACGCTGTCTTCTTTAGACTGTATTATTCCCATCGATAAGAAATATGTGAAGCTTCATCAGTGGTGGGATCGACTTAAGACACAAAGTTGGTACCAGGTTAACGAACCTGGCTTGAAAATGATTGATAGTTTCTTGAAACAGTTTTTGTAAGCAAGCATTTCATTCATAGTGTGTGTCTTATGAATGTAAATAAAAGTCGATAAAAAAAATGTAATTTTTTGTATACTTTATTAGTATAATAACATTCCATAAATAAACGGTGTCTGTACCTATCTGTAATGTATTGTGCCGTGTCTATTGTGACTGTGTACCTATCGTATTTGTGACTATTCTCTTTCTGACTGTCCTATGCCTGTGTGCCAGCCTGTGCAGTGGCGGGTAATACTCCGCCACTGCACAGGCTTAAAGCCTGTCAGGGGCCCAGGCGGCAAAAATAACTGCGTTCGATGACCCCACAAAAAATATTATCAAATTACCTCATTTATTTTTTGTTTTATCATGTGCAGAATTGTGTGGAAAAAGGAGAGGGAGGCCTTTGCCTTGCAGTGGAACAATACAGGATAGTTAGATTAGATAAGATGTGTAGATATCGGTGCCCATCACGTCTGCGGATTTTAGCTAGCCAATTTAAAATAACCCTATATTATGAGAGATTGAGAGAGAGAGAGCCCCAACACGTCACCAAAGCAACGAATAAAAAAAAAAAGACGTGTGACACTCGGAGACTGCCGCGGTAAAGCTATTGCATAGCATTTTTTATCAACTTATGCAATTATAATTATTAAGGCGAGGTTTTGTTTGTTTTTGGACCGTCTTTCTTTTTGGGTGTTAGGTTTTTTTCGTTACGGAATTTCTGGATTCGGTCCCCACGCTCAAGGCCCGCGATAGAAGCTATGCAATAGCTTAAAACTAAAATCTATTTGAATATGTAATCACTCCATGCTATGGTTGACTGCACGTTTAAATTGAGTGTAGAAATATTTCTTCAATAAACTTTTATGCGACTGTGCCGGAATTATCGGAAAAAGTCATGCTGTTTAAATGTTTTATTTACTTTGTTATTTGTGTAGTTAGCTCTAAAGTTAAGTATTATTTGAATTCACGAATTAGAACTTAGTTATCAACATCTTAATTTTAAAATACCATCACCCCGTGGCCACGAGCTACACGCTCAAGGGACACGCGTTTTGTGACAGCGACTGCGCAGAATCTATCTATATATATAAAATTCAAAGTCCTGACTGACTGACTGACTGAGACATCAACGCACAGCCTAAACCGCTGGTCCTAGAGACATGAAATTTGGAGGGTGTATTCTTCGTGAAGAGTAGGTATCCACTAAGAAAGGGTTTTTCGAAATTCCACCCCTAAGAGGGTGAAATGGGGGGATTTTGTTTGTATGAAAAATCTTATCCCTTGAGTTAATAAACTTGAAACTTGGCACGAATACTTATCTAAGTAAATTATGAAGTTGGGCATTTTTTGTTTTTATAAACTACCCCCCAAAAGGGGATTGGGGGGTTTCAAAGTTTGTATGGAAGAATTTTAGCGCGCGGTCCGATTTAATCGAAACTCAGTATTCATACCTAAAATTGAAAGGAAATAATAATGTGTAGCAGGGTTTTTCGAAAATCTACCCCTGACGGCCTGAAAAAGGGTAGTCAATTTTACAGGGGAGGATTTTACAGCGTGCCTTGATTAACTCGAAAATTGGTATAAATAATCTTTGAGTCAAGTTATGAACGCATCCCAAATGATTTTTCAAAATTCCATCCCTGTGGGGGTGAAAAGCGGGGATACAGTTTATATGAAAAATCTTATTCGTTAGGTTAATAATCTTGAAAATTGGCATGAATACTCGCTTAAGTAAGCAATAAAGTTTATCATTATTAGTTTTTCACAACTTCCCCTCAAAGGGGATATAGGGGTGCTAAAGTTTGTGTGGAAGAATTTGAATTTTTAATTTTTTTTTGAGTTTCTTGCCCGTTCTTCTCCATAGAGATCTACGTTTTTGGAATGGGCGACTAGCTTCAACTTTCTGACTAACTGACCGACTATTTAATTTTGACAATTCAAAAGTGCCTGTAAATGGTTTAATTGAAATAAATGATTTGAGTTTGAGTTTGAACGCGCGGTCCGATTAACTCGAAACTCGGTGTACTGTGTGTGTACTTAAGACTAAAAATAAATAATAACACGTACCTATGAGGGTTTTTGGAAAATCTACCCCTAACGTGGTGAAAAGGGGTACTTAGTTAATTTTACTGGGGAGGATTATAATAAGTGGCTTGATTCATTATAAAATTGGTATAAATAATCTTTGAGCCAAGTTAAGAATTTTTTTTTAATTTCACCCCTGTGGGGGTGAAAAGCGGAGATACAGTTTATATGAAAAATCGTATTAATTTAGTTAATAAACTTGAAACTTGGCAACAATACTTGCCTAAGTAAGTAATAAAGTTTATCATTATAACTTTTTCAAACTACCCCTCAAAGGGGGATATAGGGGTGTTGAAGTTTGTGTGGAAGAAATTGAATGCGCGGTCCAATTAACTCGAAACTCAGTATTGATACTTTCGACAGAAAATAATTAATAATAAAGTATATAAAGTTGTCGAAACTTGACCCCTGACGGGGCAAAAAGGGGTAATTCGGTTTTTAGGGGAGGATTTGAACTTGTTACATACTATGTTACATTTTCACGCCTAAACCACTGAACTTCTGATTTGGCAAAGAGATAGATGGCATCCTGGGGAAGCACATACTTTTTATCCTGGTAGCACGTTCCCGTGGGATAACTTCCGACATCCACGCGGGCGAAGCCGCGGGCAGAAGCTAGTACAATATAAAAGAAGTGGTTTAGAGCGTGCTACGAGTCACCGCGATGTGACAGACGGAAACAAGTGGCGCTTGACGCAAGTCGCGTCGCTAGTCGCAGCGCTCGAGGCCGTGAATTGGGTCTTAGGGGGACAGTTGTATTATTGACTAAAATTATCTTGCCATGATAGAAGATTAAGGAAAACGAAGTGTTCATACGCTTTGGTCAACCAATAAGTCTCTTGGGGCTAAGTTTAAGTACCCCTCTGTTCTGTTCTGTAGCTGCATTAGCATCCACCATTGCATGTAGATCAGCGTGTTGTGCCATATCAGCTCCATTTAAAAAAATATTTTAACATATTTTTACTAATGTACAGTTTGTCTGTGTGATCGAAGAATAACAAACGGAAGAATCATTGATAACGGAAAAAAATATGTGGTAATTTTTCACTTTTTCTCGCGGTAGCAATATAATAATTATCATCATTCTCCTGCCCTCGTCCCAATTTATTTATGGTCGACGTAACATGTCTTTTTCTTCTATACTTCCCTATTAGTCGTCATTTCGGTAGTCACCCCCTTTCCAGCAATAACAACTTTGACACAGTCTATCCATCGATTTTTGTGGTCTTCCCCTATTCTTATAGCCATCACTCTTCATCGCTTGTCTGTTTCACGACAGTACGACAGTTTCCTCAGTTCTCCGCATTCTCTACCCATACCATGACAACCGATTTCCACACGACTTTCTAGTCACCGGTGTCACTTTCAGACTTCCTCATAAATACTAATTTCTTATTCTAATACGCGTCACACCAAACATCCCTCTTAGCAGTCTCATCTCACCTGCGTGTACTTGCCTTTCATTCATCCCTTTGGTGGCCCTACATTCTGATCCATACAAGAATGCAGGTCTAACCATTGTTTTATACAGGTGTACCTCCTCAACTCACCTTATTCTGAAAATCAACCAAATGCTTGGTTATGTGGTGGAGTTCTGGTTTCCACGAAACATGTCCTAACGTCAGCAGCGTGTCTAACTGAGGTCAGCCACATTTATGTGATAGCCGGTTACAAAAAGTACGTCAGTGGCGAAAAGATTCAAAATGACGAGTGCACTTCGACGAGGAAACAAAGAATTGTCAAGATTGTTATTCCAAAAGGTGAGCACATCATTTATTTGCTGCACATTAATATGTCCTAAGTTCCTAACCCCCTGCTTCACATGAGTGCAATGGCGATATGTCAAAACATTGAACTGAGCTTGTACCATATCTAAATTAAATAGCTGTATTAAATAATATATGTGCACGCACAATGGTCCACTTGTAGGACTAAGTGCGGAAACCAAACCCGTAACATAGAACATAATATATGTATGTATATGTCGCAGTAAGATGGTTATGGCCGTGATATAGTTATATCCCTAGGGATATAGCTATTACTTATAACATTGTTTGTTTTGGTTGTGACGATTGGGTACTAAAAATAAAAGTTATTTGCTTGGACCGTTGTATTTAAAATGAGTAACCAGTTGCGCAAATCAAAGAAAATATAAACTTATAATTATTTCACTAGATTAGTCTAGTAGGATATTTATGAACCGCTTTCATATAAGAATATAACGGTATATAGCTATATCCCTAGGGATATAATTATATCACGGCTTTAACTATCTTATTGCGACATATATACTGATGGACGCTAGTGATGGCGCCAAACACGTAGCCGAATTCTGGGCCGAGTCCAAGCTGTATTATAATATAACACAATACCTGTGAGAGCTGTGCAATTTTTGTAACATCACAGGCTAACGGCGCTAAATTAAGGAATAAAAAGACATGCAGTGGCGAACCTAATTAAAGAAAAGCAGGAGTGGTCGACCTGCACCGACAGATATACCACTCCGGTGGACCGTAGCTTGTGTGTCTTACTTTAGATATATCTTTATGAAAATAACCGCATTTCGTTCACAGCGTACAATCCATCAACGTGGATGCAATATGACGTCGGCTTTGGGGTTGTAGAGAAACCATATAACTTCCTTGACGTGTCTTACCGTACAATTTGCTCCTATGAACCGGAGGCTATTTCTATTAATTATAATGGAAGAATGGAAGAACCTTATTCTTATGTCGTAGCTCTTGGTTGGGGGGCAGCTAAAGCTCGTGAAGTAAGTATGTTTTTACTGGGTGGCAAAACACATTGTGGGCCATCTCGTGGCCAATTCTCGTCTCTACATAAAAAAACGTTTAATTTCAGATCGATATCGGATATCAGCGATAATCAATACCAAAACTTGTCAATAATATAGGTAGAAATATAATTGGATATTAGAGAGGATTTTTTTGGCAGATTGAGACTGAGATTAGCTGGGGTGCGTTCCACACTACGTTGGCCGATACGCGGTCTCCACTCTAGGACTCTTCTGCTCCACCGGCCATCGGTCCTTCGAGAAACGTGGCCAGCCCAAGCCAGTTCAGTTTGCTGACTCTGCAAGCTATGTCGGTTACTCCGGTTCTTTTCTGGAGAACATAGCCGGCTCCATAGCCCGCTGAGCGACCTTGAATTTGTGGACCAGCCCGACTGTCAGTGTCCACGTTACGGCACTGTATGTCATAACGGGCAGGACGAACTGGTTGAAGACCTTAGTTTTCAAAGATTGCAGGATAGGTGAAGAGAAGACTTGACGAAGCTTTCCAAATGCTGCCCAACCCAACTGGATCCTTCTGTCGGCTTCCATACATAGTTAAAGTTGCTATAAGAATGCATTTAAATTGAAAGTCAGTTTTAATATTTCCAGCCAGGAATGGTTGCGGACATAAATTCGGAATACCTAATGCAAGCGCACGCAATAATTACGAATACTTCATACTGTCGAAAACAATTTCCAAAGAATGTAGAATATTTATTTTTGTGCACCCACGGCCTTAATGACGATATTAAACCAAGAGTTATAAAGAAAAGGAGAAGAATTATTTCATCAACTACCTCAAAGGATCAAAGAAAAATTATTTCATCAGCTAACTCAAAGAATCAAATAAATACTATTTCATCAACTACCACAAAGAAAAAAAGAATTATTTCTTCAAGAACTTCCTCAACCAAAATACCGGTACGATATATAAAGGGAATGTGGACTGGATGGAGATGTGGTGGAAACGGTGGCAAGGAAATTAGTTCGAAAGACACACCCCCTGAGGTCAGTAAGAAAATTGAGTAGGTAACTAACTTTTGCCCGTGGTTTTATTCGCATGGACCTCCATGCGAGTAAAACCACGGGCAAAAGTTAGTAACTTAATTAATATTGGAAAAATTAAATAAAAACCCAGGGTAACGGACCAACTACCTAAATAAAAAGTATCCTACATACGAGTATGTCGCACACGAGCGACACGCGTCAACGGCAGTGGCAACTCGTCTGTCGCTCGTGTGTATGAGCACTTAATAAACATCCAAACTCACAAATATTCACATTTTATAATGATAGAATCATGCTCTTTTGAATTTGGTCGTTTATCTGCCTCGTTTGTCTAATGGTCACAAATGCTGAGCTGAGAGTTCTCTAGATCGAACCTAGGACCTCTCGTACGATCCTTCCGCAACCCCCGAATGGTGCCGGCCCGCCACCGCGGGCTTGCTCGGGTCGGTGCCAGACCCCGCGATGTCTAAGAGGGGCCACGTGTCGCCCCCTCGGGTCCTTATGTGTGGGGACGTCCCCGAGTCCGTCGCCCCTGGACCCATTTAGGGGGGCTGGAAGAGGGCGTTGTCCGCCCTCCGCCGCAGCCTCCGCAGCCTCCTTCTGCGAGACAGGACCTCTCAGCTACATCAACTCATCAGCCAGAAAAACCATCAAGAATTTCTCAGTAGCAGCGTGGAGTCCGGATTTGTGCCCGGTTGGTGGCGGTAGGCTCGCCCCTAATACTTGGGACTTTAACATAACTGATGCAATGTGGGTGTCTCACACCTCTGCCTAACCCCTTCGGGGAAAACATGGGTTATGCTAGGTTATATTATGTTCTTTTGTTCAACCTATTAAGCTATTGCTAAAACTGCTGACACGATTCGATTTCAGTGCGTGGACATGGATAGCAACGAATTGTCAATTAGCGGGGAAGGTTTGACCTTGAATGGCTCTGGTACGTCCTTAGACAAGATTGATGATAATAATCAGATGTTTAATGAGAATAAAGCGGATATAAATGATTCAAGGTCTAGAAGGCAAGGAAAGTATTTTGGAGGTATATGTCAGGTAAGAATTAAGATACTTGTTTTAACAATAATCCCTAATAATTTTCCCACTGATGAGACAGGCCTCCTCTTTCTGTGGGTACATGTGACTTCACATGTCTTCGAATTTTTGGTTCTAGGACATGCCGGTTTTCTCACGATGCTTTCCTTCACCGTTTTGAGAGCAATGGAGATGAAATTGTTTACACAAAGTAAAGCACCTGTCTGGGTTCAAACCCACGACCTATAATAATTTGTAAGTCGAGGTTACCACACCGTTACCACTGCTCAAACACTACATTGTTTAAGGTTGTTCGTTATTTTAGCCTAATAATACAGATGAATAATAGTTGGACATGCACTCGAATGTACGAGTATCTCTCGGGCCACCGACTCATGGTACTGCAAGCAAACCGTGGGGTTTTCGTTCGTGGGGTTCAATTACATAACCCTCCAATCTCCCCAGACGTATGGCATCCATGAGGATTTCGTCTTGATCTTTTTACACCAGAAGTTCTCGTAATTTTATGAAAGTTCACAGTCTGATCTCAATCTTAATCTGTCAAAAATACCTCTGATTTTCCTACGTTTTTAATTACGAGCATTGGTCTCCTGATAATTCTTTTTACTGCAGAATTTTAACATTGCAGAATGACCACGGTGGACCCTTGATTGCATTTGCAGGCGAGCTAGAAGTAGTTATTGGAGTTGCTCTAAATAGCGTTTATGATAAAAAATACGAATGTGAAGGCCCTTTCTTGTACCTCAGCACGGCTCGATCCGTAAATCTAATTAAATGTTTATTTACTACTGATAAGGAAAAGTAAGTGCAAGATTTTTTTACCGAGTACTGAATTATTAGCTGCTACTTACCAACATACAACAGCCAGTTACCAGTCTTACTAAGGAGTATCGTTTTACCCAGTAACTGGGTTGTGAAGATGAGATGGGCAGTCGCTCCATATATAATACTGGTTCACCTGCCTGGCTTGCTGCATCTGGTGAGACTGGAAGCCGACCCCAACATAGCTTGGAAAAGGCTCGAAGTCGGCCCGCGCCGTAACCGTGACCGCTGTTTATTAGCTGATCCCGAGCGGAGGCGATGCCGTCAAGACCCTTAAGTGTGCGTTGCAGTACAGAGTTTTATACTTTTTTGAGTTTACTCGAGCTTGGCGATCACCACCAGGCATTAAGACGGCGTCAGAATTGTAGACAAATTTCGACAAATCTTGAGAGAGAGAGCGTTCTCACGCTTGTCATATTATCCCTGCGGAACAGCTCGAGTTGATACGATGCTGTTCCTGTGCAATACGTGTGCGTTAACCTTTTCATGGAACTTAATCATGACTGGATTATGTTAATTTTAGCCGTAAAATGATATTTAATGTGCCTTTACAGGCGCAAAAAATGCAACTCACTAAATTATGAGAGACTAGAATATCAAGTCAACTGGCCGTCCGAACAAGAATATGGGTAAGAGTTTATGGTTTGGTTCAATGTCGTCTTTAAAGCCAAATTACAGACATGATAAGGCTTGAGCACTTGTCCCACCGCCGAGTAGAACGGGCAACTAAAAACGAGTTGGCGAGCAACGAGCAGCCATTGCCCGACGGCGACGAGCGATTAGTAGCTGGTATGTAACAATTGTAACAACCGTGAGTCTCTCAGCGAGTGTTCTGTCCGCCAAGCAATCGTCGCTGAGCGAGTTCTCTCTTTGATAGCTCTTGTCGCTGCCACAAACGAGTATTCACCGGCGGTGTGTCAGCGATCAACTATTAATACATATACTATGTAACTCTTTTAGTCACACGGGACCTTTTGTACGGGATCATGGGATCTTTTGTACTTTTCTTGAGCGAGAAATCGTTGATATCTAGTCGCTTCCTAGTCGATGGTTGAACGTGACGTCATAGTTTATTGTGCAATTTTATTTGCCCGCGTAAGCGCTTCGACACATAATAGCATACGCATAGCATAATCAGCTTATAATGTTCTCAATGACGGGACTCCTGGCCTCCTTTCTGTGAGGGGAAGTGGGCCGTAATCCGCGGGTTCAGTGCGGGTATGTGTATGTCACGTCATGTCATGTCGTCGAATTTTTGGTCCTAGGACATGTTGGTTTCCTCACGATGTCTTCCTTCGTCGTTTGAGAGCAGTAGTGATGAAAAAAATAAAGTGTGAGTTCGAACCCGCAAACTCATAAGTCATGGCCGCTACTACAGGGTCACCATTGCTCCCATGCGTGTTAAAAAGTAAAAGAAGGAGATAAGTAGTTAGTAAAGAAAACAAAACAACGGTAACATCATATGAGACTCGTCAGGAGTTTTTCTCAAGCTGTGATTTAAAAGTTTGCTTTTTGTAAACATGTCGTATCTAACATAATCAATTTTCTATTTCAGACAGCGTCAAAGCACGGTACGGCCAGTGCGGACCGTACAACCGGTACGGCCGATACCAGTACGGCCACGGCCAAATTTTAATATGGGACAGTACAAACGACCAAACTATAATATGGGACTGCAGTTCACGAGACCAACTTATAACATTGGACTGGCATATAAACGACCAAATTATAATAATATGGGAATGCTATACTGACTGCCAAGCCCAAAAGTGCCATGGTGTGGTCGTGATAAGAAAACAGTTACTTATGCTATTTTGAAAAATTCGTTCCGAGCCTCCAAGTCACTATCTGCCGAGCTACCACAACTGTGTTGGTGTCGGCTTTCAGTCTAAACGGATGCAGCTTAAGTAGTATTTTACATGGAGTGACTGTCTATCTGACCTCCGCAACCCAGGTACTGTGTAAAACGATACCTCTTATTAAGACTGGTTGCGGGTCTTTCGGGTTTCTGATTACCCGAAACGACTGTCATAGATCTACAAATGACAGCAGAGACCAACTGGGACCGGGGCCGAAGCTGGGGCTCCGAGCCTCCAAGTCATCATCATCATCTGCCTAGCCTTTCCCAACTATATTGGGGTCGGCTTACAGTCTAACCGGATGCAGCCGCTCCGAGCCTCCAAGTAACTGCATAAAAATTCGAAAGCGAATTCGAAACTAATTTGTCTATAATCCACACAGAGCAAGGAACCACCGCGCCGGAAGCGACTAAAAACGTCATCACTAATCATTTTTACCGTAAAAATATCGCGGCAGGATTTTATTGCGCACTGGATTTTCAACTCTCTGTATTGAACCGAGCATTGAGAACCCAATAGAGCGCATCCCAGCGCATCAAACATACACTGTTAGGTTTAATGAAACTTTATTCTCAATAAACAACTTTATTCTCAAAAAACATACATATAAATTACACAAAGTTCGCCGTCATCAGTTACAAACTAGACTACACCCATTCAAAGCCTTCATTTCTCCAGAAGTGCTCGATTCGCCATTAAATATTGACTAAGTTGAGTTTTGAATGCACTGAAAATGTGTAGATTTCTTATACTAGAGGCTATTCTATAAAAGCTGTGCTCCTTAAAATGTTAGCATTTTTAGTTCTAGTTTTGGGTAAAACTACCAAGCTAGCTCGCCGTGTGCTACATTGACTGACTTGCTTATATTGGGTGAGTGTTATGTTCGTGTGAATAATTTTGTTAATTTTTTGTTTAATGATAATACAATATGTATGGTAAATATATTAGTTGTTTGATATTCATTATTTTTGTATCTATATAAATACTAGTTGATGTTAAGTATGGATAGTATTTTTTTATGAGTTTATTTTGAGTA
Source organism: Apamea crenata (assembly GCA_949629185.1). Taxonomy (NCBI): domain Eukaryota; kingdom Metazoa; phylum Arthropoda; class Insecta; order Lepidoptera; family Noctuidae; genus Apamea; species Apamea crenata. The sequence goes on from OX451375.1 coordinate 7,909,335, forward strand.
ATTTGAAGTTCTGACAATTTAGTTTTTGCAGCACTGCCCCAAGTTTCAATCAAATAAAGTAGATGCGGCTTCACTAGGTAATTGTAATTTTGGTGGGATGCAATAAACTCGAGAGTTGAAAATCCAACAGTGTATTTTTTTATGCGGCTGAGCAGTGGTTTGAAAATCCAGTGCGCGGAAAACATCGCCGCGGAAATAACGCACTCGTGCTACCTGGACTCATAGAACTTGCACAGTTATTTTACCTCTGATTTTGTGTTACTAACCAAATCATAGTGATCTTTATTCTCATTGTAATAAGGTTGCTGTTAGGTATCTGCTATTAGAAGTAAAATAACTGGGAACGGACTGTAGCGCAGAGCGTAAATTCAGCTGTCACGCTCGTTTCTGAGTCTGAGTAAACGGTGACGCGCACTGACACGCTTGTTTTGTATGGAAAGTATTAGCAATACCGTGTCCAGCTGCGGTAACCGAGGTGTCTCCGTGCTCTGTCATAATCTACTTTCACATCTCGATCCCATCGAGATTTGAAACATTTGTATTGAAATTTTTTGAAATTATAGCACTTCCTATTACGACGATTTTGTTATTTATAAATGTCAATATCATAATTTTTATTAAAATAATATTTTCTATTAAACGTTTAAAAAATAAATTGTTTAAAACTTTTATTATTGTTTCTTTGGAAATCACAGGCGTAACTAGTTATTATATACATACTCGTATTATAAAACATAATCCCCCCGCCGCGTCTGTCTGTCTGTCTGAACGCGATAAACCCAAAAACTACCGAACGGATTTTCACACGGTTTTCACCAATGGACGGAGTGATTCATGAGGAAGGTGAAGGTGCATAATTAATTAAAGTTTTGTGTAAATTGGCTGGAATATTACAATGATTGTTGAAGATGACGAAAACAATCACGCGTAAACCAATAGAGTTATGTATATGAAAACAATGTATTACGGTATTAATTCTTAGTTTACGTGGATTAACACATACGATACTTTTAATCCCGGTAGTGCGTTCCCATGGGATATATTCCGATATCCACGCGGGCGAAGCCGCGGGCATAAGTTAGTTATGTACAACAGAAGAATGCCAATTTAGATTTGGGAGTTCTGATTTTACTGCTTTGTGAGTTCTCTATGGTATCTTCAACGAATTAAATGAATAAACATCTCTACTAACACTACTCGGCAACTTAGGTAAATGTTTACGTGAGTTCGTGGATTCTGTGTTCAACATTAGCCTATAGCAGGTAGTCCAATGCTGGACATATTAGACCTCTCCTAAATTGCACTTCGTTTAGTTTGATCTTATGCTAATTCCGTTGGTTGCTTCCAGCCAGCATGTGAAGATCGTCGCTCCGTAAGTTTCGTGATGTTGGTCACATTAAGGTTCTTTAATTTGTAGATACGAAAGTTTAAAATAAATATAATGTACAATTTTTTATTTTATTATACAAAATTATTACATAATATTATTATCCATCGATGCTTGCAGATCTACAAAACATAGTATTTAGACAATAGATGCATGCAGCTTATTCCACTGCAAGTTAACTTTGATTAAAAATCAAAATCATGACATTAACATTTCGAAACCATTTTATGGCTGCCATATCTTTCGTTTTAAGGCTTCAAGTAAGACGATGTATGATTCTGTAAGCAGTTGTCTTGTATCTATCACTGTTTATTAAATACTAGAACACTACACAAAAGAAAACAAGTTTATGATTAAATGGTTCTTCGGTTTGAATAATCTGGATATTCTAAAGGCACCTGATGACGCACCTGAACATCATTGCTGAAAAAGAAACGTATTTTAGTTATAATCAGGCGAATTGTAGAGGTCAGCAAAAAATAGATATTTGGAGTTTTGTGGAACTTAATGCATCCGTTCGATAAAACAGCAGAGGATCAGGTTAATGTTCATTCTTTAAAATACTACTTACTGTGCTTCATTCGCCGGAGGTTCATTCACTACCCTGGTGTCTGTTTGTTCAACCTCCTGCTCAATTGGATGCTCAAGTCGCGTCCCAAATTCTTGATCTTGAGGTTCCTCAAATCCCCCATCATGAAGATTTCTATAAATTTCGTCAAAAGTTTCTTCTTTTGGTGGCGGGGCCGAAGCTGAGGGGTCAGGTCCTGCATGAAGTTGTGAAAATATTTGCTCGAATGTTTGTGAGTCGCCTTGTAATGGGTTCGATACAGGATCCGGCGGCCGGCTACGCAGTGCGTTCAGCGGGTGACCTGGATCGAATGGTTGCGCCGGAGCTTGTTCGACTGGCTGCTGGTGCTGCGGTGACTGTGGTTGATAGTTTTGACTCAAATGTGGTTGCTCTAATGGCTTATCCAGCTCCGGCTTAAATGATTGTGGCATGTCTTCAACACTTGGTTGATTACGTAGTGCCGTATGCGGTGACATATAAGGTTCTTCCATTGGACGTTTAAATGCGACCTCGTCATCTGCCATGATAATATCCAGCGGATTATATGCTTCTGTCGGTTTCGTTTCAAATGATTCTATTTTAGAATGACTATATGGTGATTGTGGCTCCTTATAAGAATATTGTGATTGATTTAAAGGATCTACATCTGATTGCTGTAACTTCAGTGATCCTAATTCTGAATTATTTAATGATTCTGATTGAGGCTTATTAAACGGTTTACCCAGTGGTTCTTTAAATGGTGAAAATTTATATTGATCTCCCTCATTGAATGAGTCTGCTTGTGGTTGCTGAAATGATTCTATTTGAGGTGGATTATACAAATGTACTGGCGATGGCATTAATGATTCCATTTGAGGCGGTTTCGGTGGTGGTGGATTATTCATTGGGCGTAGTGGTTGATTTGATTTGTCTTTGTTGGTTGGTCGTTGCGGGTGATTTTGTGATGCCATATGCGGTTGATTAAACGAATCCATTTGTGGTTGATATGGAACCATTGGGTTTTGATTATTTGGTTTGAGAGGTGGTTGATTATTTGATTGTGTTTGAGGCTGATTATACGACTCTGATTCTGGTGGATTATTTGACTCCATTTGTGGTTGATTATAATAAGAATCTATTGGTGGTTGATAATAAGGATCCATTTGGGGTTGATTATATGATTCCATTTGTGGTTGATTAAAAGAGTTTATTTCTGGTTGATTTTGGTATTCCATTTGTGGTTGATTAAAACTGTCTATTTCTGGTTGATTTTGTGATTCTCTTTGTTGTGGATTCATGTATCTTTGATGTGCTTTCCTAGGTTGAGTTTTAAGCTCATCATTTACTTTCCCGTGAGTTTGGTCCGCCTGCGTTGGATTCACTTTCTCATATGGGTTATCCTGTAGATTTTCTTTTGGGTTTTTTTGCTCATTAAAGGTCCTTAGATCCTTGGTTGGTCGCGCATGAAGGGTATCTTCTTCATTTTGTCGTCGTGAATTATGTTTTACGTCTTCGGGCCATTTAATTTCTATATTGTTGACTTGATATTGTTTATCACCCATTTGATCATTGCAGGTTTTGCGCCTGTGAAATGTTTTATATGTTACTCGTACCTTTCTTAACTCTCCTCTCGTTTATATTTTACCTGTTTTGTTACTTCCATATTATAATCAACATTATCGTCTTTATTATATAGCAGTCCACTGCTGCACAAAAGCCTCTCCAACATCATACGTGTGTGAGGTTTAAAATAGCCTTGTTGAATAGTAAAGCTGATTCATTGGCTAAAATACAGAATGGCTCGTGAAACGAGGCCTAAAGCAGAAGCCTCTCTCCAAAGGTGCACAGAAAGAGAAAACCTAAAACGTCTAAAGTCAAGTGAGAGTTGCCCTAAACATATTAAATATCGTCTAGATCGTTGAACATCCATGGGTTTGTTTCGGGAAGCCCTTGGAGAGAGGCTACTAAAATTTTGCTTTGGACCACGTTTCACGGGCCACCATGTATAGGCCATCCCTGGTCACGTGAGGAATCAACCAATCACTTAATAGAAAAATATCTGAATAAAACTAACCCTGTATCGTTAGTTTCCAGTAGGCATTCAATTATTTGGGCTGTTGCTGCTGTGCTGACATATATACGGGGACCCACGCAGTCAAAGTTTGGGTTGCAAATGCCGTTCAGCGCCACTCCTAAGATCATCTCTTCGTTGCTGACCCACGAGACGACAGGACCTCCATGATCATTCTTAAAAATATTGAGCTAAGATTAGTCATCATGTAAACTTAGACAACAAAAAACAAAATTTTAAATATCCATACATTTTGATTTGTTCAATCAGATTGACCAAATTGAACTGATCGCCTGAGTTCCTATGATTGACAAGTTGGCACAAAAAACTAATATTACGAAATATACGGGTCGCCTTTGAATTTATTGCAATATCTCGGGTGCATGGATTGTGTAAATGCATATTGCTTATGTATCCTCTTTTACTTTTATTTACCTGACATGTTTCTATCAATGCTGACTTTCTTGAACTCATTTCGTTACTTTGGTTAATGTTTTTTGTAGCATTGTTTAGGAAAATACTGCCATTGGTTGATTGCTTTTCCAAGATGGGGTCCAATGTAATCTCTTCACCGTCTTCCCCCAAAAACCCATTCCCAGATGCACACAGTAGATATTTATCTACGATTTTTTTCGATCCGTTTTTTGGCACGAGATTGGCACAAAATGTTTTTTCGATTATAGTCGTTGTAGCTTCTTGAAGTAATTTCGGGCTTAGTGTCTCTTCTGGTAACTCCTTGGGCTGAGCGATTTACATAATATGTGAAATAAAAAGGTTATTATAAAAATTGCATCTACCTCGCATGATAACAACAGAACAGTAATATCGTTGTTATGTACTAATAATTTCCCATACCATACATACATGCTGCTACATACAGGGTGGCATCGACGCGCAAACTGTAACCAGCAATTCTGCACATGATTCCAGTCGTAGCGTAGAACAGAAAAGCTGGTCCATAAATAGGTATTGCACTTTTTCTTGAAACAAGAGATATTTGTTTTTGATAACCGAAGAAACAGTTCAGCGCAGGTTCAGAATCATAAACTGAATCCATGGTAACAAGTTGCGCGTCATTGCCACCCGTTATACTCATACTATAGAGACCGGATATACTCGTATGTAGAGATCTAAAATATGAAGTTGATGTAGGTAGGTAAATTCGATGTGGAGTAGACAGAAATTGTATTAAGAGACACATAGCTATGGATGGTCAAAATTCGTGTAAACCTTTGCTATAAAAACAAAAGATAAAGTTTCCTTACGACTTTGACTTTGTGTCCTCCCCATCCTAATGCTATAGCACGAGTATTCTCCACTTCATTCTTTATGTCGTAATTTATCATAATGGACTCCGGTACATAAGAACAATGGGTGAGATATGATTGGTTATTGAAATCGTATGGTTCCTGAACAGTCGCTACACCAATATCAACGTTCATCCATTCCAGCTCCTTGTTGGTAGATGTTGTGTATTCTGTAACAGATTACATTTAATATTATACATTTATCTTCACTCACCTCATCACATGCCTAGCCTTTTCCCAACTATTAGGGATCGGCTTCCAGTCTAATCGGATGCAGCTGAGTACCAGTATTTTACATGGAGCAACTGCCTATCTGAGCTCCACAACCCAGTTACTGGGTAAGACCCTGCCCCTTGAAGGGTGCCATAATCGGGCTTATGACGACCCGTAACAGCTGTCAAAGTTCCACAAATGACAGCCGGCATTAACGGCTTCAGGTTCTTTCCAAGGCACAGAGGGCTCTTGGTATGTAATTATAGAGAAGTCACCCATCTATGGACGAATCGCGGCAAGCATAGCTCAACCTAATCGATCGATCGGTGCGGCTGTTATTACTTAGCCACAAGCCCATCTTCACTCAACTAACTGTAATCATTTCAATGAGTTTTAGAAAAAGTTCTGCATCGTAGAGCGTCCTCTCAGGTATAAAGGTGACAACCTAGTCTAGTCTATTCTCCTTCCGAAATTCGATGTGCCATTTCAACGCTCGCGTGCGCAGTCCTATTGCCAAATAGTTACCTTTCGGGACAGAAATCATGACCACTTTTTTCTTCCACGTGTTGGCACATTTGTCTTTTTCTATATCTCTGGCGTGGACATACTTCTTATAGCCAGCTATTGCATAGATTCTATTCATCTCGACAAGACAAGCGGCCGCCGTCAGTATCTGTGTCGGCGTTACAATGGCACCCGCGCATAGCCAAGTGTCGTCATCGGAATTTGAATATGGGGATTTGACAAAGTATACCTGAAAACATTACATAACATGAAGCCATATGTCCAAGTACCTACTTGGACATAAGCCTCCCACAAGTATCGCCACAGCTTACGGTTCTATGTTTCTTGCATCCAGCGAATTTCTATGACTTTCACCAGTTGAATGATTCGGTTTGCAAAGGTGTTTGGTAAATTTCACTAATCCTTATCAGTTGTAATTCATTTCAGATGACATAGGTATATTTACCAAGTATTTCTTTCCCAACACACTTTCATTTCCGAGTCCCATCCTTAGTTGACAGAAACACACTGAAATGAACAATTCAATTTATTATAAATTTATAAATTTTATATGAAAGTTTTGAATGCCTATTAATGTTGATTGTGATGTATATGTAGAGAAAGACCAAAGAAACATCGGATGGATTGCGTGAAAGATGATGATGATGGCTATAGAAAAGGGGTGAATACTAAGATGATTATTCATAAAGATGTGCTGAAGAAGAAGACATGCTGAGCTGACCGGTAATAAATTGGGATAAAGCTAGAAGGATGACATTAAAAGGATCAAAAATTTACATATTCGTTCTTTTAGGCCGAAAAGGGTCGAATACTGACATGATGTAAACTTCCGTTCCAAAACTGATAAAACAAAAGAAGAAATTTATTTTTAAAATAATAACAAACACGGCACAGTCATTAATTATTTTAAAATAAAGACAGTACTAACACTTGAAAGCAGTTATCCAAATCAATATGTAAAAACACTTCTGCATCGTAGCGAAATTGAATCATTTTACCATTAAATAAAATTTCAGGCACAATTTCGGCCGAGCCTTCAACCGTTGAATTGATTGATTGATAAATAAAGACTTGATTGCACAAACGGAAAGGTTTTCATAGCTAGTTTTTGTTATTTACTTAGCTAGCAAATCACTCCGCTAGGCGTAGCTACGGCGTAGCTCGGACACTGCTACGGAGCTACGGCGTAGGTCGCTTGCCGCGTGGTCTCGACACTTCGTTAAGAATATTTTTTTGTTCGTTGTACTGTCCTAAACTAGACAAATATTTTCGTCTGACTTTCGATACTAACATAAGCTGGACTGTATGAATTTAATAATTGGCGATTGCTTTCTTTCTTGTAGATTCGATCGATAACAACCCCAAAGCCTTACTTAAAAGGAATTTGAATATTAGAGCCACAGAGTAATTATTAGCGTCATGAGTTCTTAGTGTTCCAAAAGCACTAGATACGTTTTCAACGCCAATTAAGCCATCAAAATAAATACATAAAAAAATAGCCAACCCAGAAAACACATTCAAGATTTGTTCTCAGAAAACGCTACAAAATAATGAACACACACAATAAAAAATAATCGTCCAACTGTAATTCAATTATTCTGAAACATACCGTCAAATTGTAAGCTACGCTCTTCCTCAATCATGACTACGGTTTAAAATGTTTGCAATAAAGTCAGTAACGGTGTTATTTTTTATGATTATTTCTGGTAAGTAGCGTAATTGGATGAACTTAGTGAAAACATAGTTAATCATTCGGAGATAGTGACCACTTTATCCCAGACATAGCGAGCATTTATTATTTCTGTTGACGACTTTAAACTTGATTGGATTATGGAAGACCTTCGCGAGGCCAACGCTAACGCTGTCGAAGTGAAATTCTGATCGAAGCTTATACAAAATTCAATAATGAAAAGGAATCATCGATACGACTAAGAAGATTGGATTGTTATACGTTTTGTCATTGATTTTTTAATTCTTTCATAGAATAGAATAGGTACTCTTTATTAAGCGCGGTCTCTCCGTCTCCCTCTCTCTCTGTATCTAATGAACGGTTTGTGAATACAATTTATTATACGTAAGCATTGTGTACTGTGACATTACTGTGACGATATTATTGCCATCGTGGGTTTCTACCCACGATTGCTCCCCGAACCTGGACGAGGTCGGAACAGGAGCGTGGAGATTGGCACAAGGGAAGGGATGCCTATGATCAGCAGTAGGTGAAGTCGGACTGTGGGTGATGTTGACTGTCATATTGAATTTAAAAGTTTTTTATTTGGAATAACAAGATATTTACAATAGAAACGATGATAGCTACAAGTTAATAACTGTGTCACAGCTATCAACGCCCGTCTAAAAACATTGTCGTGACAATTTAATACAATTTTTATTAAAAACATTATGTCATTTTAGTGTCTCATGGCCAAAGAAGAATAAAAGATGGTGAAGTAGTAACAAAAGACAGAAAATATGTGGTAAGGCACTAACTTTATTCATATAAAAAAAAAATGTTTATAAGTACTAAAGAAAAGAAATAAAGAAAAAGTATTTATTGCGACTCGTACAGGATCATAAACTAAACAACACAAGATATAGTTAGTTAGTTATTCTACAAGATGAGAACCACTGAAAATTATTCTCCATGGTGGAACATTGTGACCTGGACTCCTTAATAGAGTCATCATCATCTGCCGAGCCTTTTCCCAACTATGTTGGGGTCAGCTTCCAGTCTAACCGGATACAGCTGAATACCAATATTTTACATGAAGCGACTGCCTATCTGACCTCCACAACCCAGTTAATGGGTAATACGATACCCCTTGGTAAGACTGGTTGTCAGACTTTCGGACTCCTTAATAGAGTATAAGCCCATAATCACAGTAGACCGGGTAAAGTCGAAAAAGGGAACAGAGGCCTTTTCCCTAATAAAACAATGACCGCTCATACTGCATCGCACTTGCAAAACATTACTTAACAATTTTAATTGATAATCCTACGTATGTTAATAACATTTTCAGGTATATTTAGTCAAAGCACCCAAATCAGAAGTAGGATATGACAACTGGCTGTGTGGAGGTGCAATCGTCAGCAGCGAGTTCGTCGTGACGTCGGCAGCTTGCGTCCGCGATGTGGATTACTTATACATCATAGCTGGGTATAGGAACTATGTTGCTGATGCAGAAATTGAAACAAATAAGTGTACCGCAACAATGAAAAAGAGAGCCGTTTATACTTGTTCTCCTAAGGGTAAGTATCTATAATATACCTTAATAAGCTTCATTAAGATCCAGAAGTCCCCTTCGGGGTTGGACAGAGGTGTATTACACCCCCATTTCGCCTGTAAGCTTAAGCCCTATGTTATAATGGGCGACTGGCAAGCGTATTGCCATCAACCGTACTCTCCAATACCGTACTCTCTCTTATAACCAATTTTCAATGGAAAAATAGCACTTTACCCACTTGGGGTTCGAACACAGAACTCGAAGCTCAGCAGTTACACTTGCGACTAATAAATGCCCTAGATCCGCCAAATTAATAACAAAAAAACCTGCTCAACCTAACATTGATTTGATTTCAGGTTACGAACTAAAGTATGCAGAATTAGATTACTGGTCATTCATAGACATTGCTCTGGTCAAGGTGGACTCACCGTTTGACTTCGATGACCCGACGTACGAAACATTATGTTCGTACAGGCCTGCTACGATAGCTATCAACTATGAGGAGAAATATCAAGAGCCTGGCACTGATGCTTTGGTGATGGGATGGGGTCACACGACAATTTGGCGTTCGGTAAGAATATTTAAGTGGGCGGTAGACGACCAGAGCAATACGAGACGCGTACTTGCTACGCGTACTTAAAGCTAGAAATGTGTAACTAGCATCGCAATAGCTAAACTAGCGCGCGATTTGTGGTTGAATGACTTTCCCTCGTTACCCTCGTAAAAATAAATAAATGAAACAATTTATACCTAAATGCAATAATGCGGAGGAATTCTTCGACGCCATATTTAAGTTTGTTAATAGTCTTAGTTATGTTACGATGTTATATTGTTATTTTTATTATTTACTAGCCAGGAGATCCCAAAAATTACAACCAAGACAGATTAAGATACGCTCCAACGCTGTTACTGAATAAAACAACTTGCATTGAGCATTATGAGGATTACAAGAACATGAGTAGGGTCATCAAAACTTACATGATCTGCTCGTTAGGCAAAGGCAACATAGATGATGCTGGGAATACTATACAGCAGAGTCTACCGATACAAAACGGATGTACGTCACAACAACAAAAGTTATTGGGTTTTGAAGGTGTTTCAGTAAGTGTTGCTTTATTAGTCATGTTTTATCCACGCTTAGTTAAAATAATCATTCTCGGATGCCATCATTGAAATATACTTGATCTTGTGGCGGCATCTATAACGCCGCATGCGAACTACGCGTCTCACTAACGTCACGCGAAAATCCTACAACGCGCAAGCGAATTTTACCGTGCAACTATAGCATATAATATAACATCACCCCATTGCTATAAAGCACTCCAAGCCCCTGATTGCGGCGGCCGCCCGATACACTCCCTCCCGCATAAGTAGGATTCGCTGACCGAGGCATAACCTTACCATCCCCGTTGACGCCACAACCCTCCTCCAGAAGAGCAGTCAGACCACCAGTACTCATAGAAAGTACAAGTCCCGACTGTCCTTCTGTCCTCGCCGCCGAGGCCCGTCGCGACGCCCCATACAATGTCCGCCCCGACCCTTGCTCGAGCCAGCCCGCGCCGCTGAGCCTGTAGTTTTAAATTCGTCCCTCAATAATTCCGATCCAGCCTGTCCCTTGCTGCCCTCTCCCAGCGAAGCCTTAAGCCGAGGTCCGTACACCACAGGGGATGCCCTTAGCGTGATTAGTTTTTAAGTATTTTAAACCCTGGCTTGAAGCCTTCATTTATTGACGCATCCACAGGCAAGCCTTGTTAAGCATACGATAGCCTCATAGGTTGAAAACCGAGATGCCATCAAGAAAATAAATCGTTAGGCAATTGCCCACCAGACACAATACCCGTTTGGTCTGGAGGATGAGTGAACTTTACACCCTGTTCCTCATTCCTTACGGGCGACCCTAAACATGACGTCAGCGCAGCCTTCGTGTAACTACATCAGCGTGACGTCAACCATCACTTCTTCTTCCTTCGTTCTTTAAACGAACAGGCGTCTCTTCCAAGTCCGGTTTTACTAAACTTTGCACACTAAGAAAGAAAGAATAACATTTGTTCGGCAACAGTTCGTGAAACAAAAAATACCTACAAATAAAAAAGAAATAAGAAAACGTGGTAACTATGCCCATTACACAACTAGCTACACGACCGGCCACAATGTTGACTGCAGTAGCGACCAAGAAGAAACTTTGGCGCTACGACGGCCGTCCCATAGAGGCCAAATTGGGTCCTTAAGTATGAACGTCCGCATCTTGGCCTAAGCTTCTGCGGCCTTTCTGTGGCAGCGTGCTGTTATTATTTATCTACTTCATCTTTCTGTGAATATAGAAATAAACATTAAAATGAAATTAGCCCCCTTTTAGTGTGAAGAACGGAGTTCAGAAGAAAGCTATGATGATGATTATGATGAAACACGGAGATACAACAGGGGGTCTAACAAAACGAATAATGTGTCTGTGAGTAACTTCAATGAGACACAAGCGAGAAGAAGCGGTATTTGCCAGGTAGATATGGCGATAAACGACCTACTTACTATTTTTATGCTAAAATTGTTGGTTAATGTATTCTAGCGTTAGAAATTAGGTAGCTGGGAAAAGACACAGACACAAATACACAAAAAAAACCTTATACACACATTAGTGAGTAAGGTTTCTCTAAAGCTTCCTGTTATCTGCGGTTTGATGCCTCATTTTCTTGGAGATAACCTATCTCATACTTACATTCACACACATCAACGTCGGCGTCAACGCCGGCTGTCGCTGAAAACCAGCGCTGGGGCTCTGTCTTGCATAGGGTCTTAGCATTATGCTGAGCGATGGCCACTTTGCGTGGATGTGACGCATATTTCCCCCCAATTTGTTATTTTTTTGTATTTTTCTTCTTTCTTTGCGTCTTGTTTAGCGCACTAAAAAAGACTTTCTTTCTTTCTTTATAATTATGGTAAAATAGACAAAGTTGTTTTTATTTTTAATTTGAGTTAGTAGTTGGGTATTTTGTGACACTTATTTACATCTTCAGAACGACCACGGTGGGCCGCTTATCACGTGGGCCGGTGCTCGTGAGATCCTCATCGGGATTGCATCCGTATTCAAAGTGTCAGATAAATATGAATGCATGGGACCATACTTATATACAAGCACCTTATGTACGGGATTGTTTTTGGATTGTATATTGAACTCGGAATTTCCGAGTCGCAGGCGAGTTGATAAATATATTATTTCTTTTCATTTCTGTTTATGGCTACTGTGTACATACGGTACGTATATAGGTAGGTACGGTAGTCATAAGAATTATACATTGCGTAGGTAATGTTGAATTAAAAAAATACACTATTCAAATTAATGTATTTTGGTGGAGGAGGTACTTTGATGCCCGAGTACCTCTGGTCGTTTTATTAAATAAATAGTTTTAACAAAATATCACACCTGTTTTCTCCGAAGGGTTAGGCAGAAGTGGTATTACCAATAAGTAATATACCTGCATCTCGCCAGTTATGTTTACGTCTCATTTAGTGGGGGTAAGCTGATTGACATCAAGCGGGCACCAATTCTGACTCCGTGCTGCTGAGAAATCCCTGATGAAAACCCAATAACACGGGGTCTAAGAATCAAACCCAGGACCTCATACCCACCAATAGCATCTGCGATCGCTAGACCAACGAAGTCATAATTATTATATTTTTTTAAGTTATACCCAATAAAACCTATGATTTTATTCAACAGAAGCGAGCTATGTGATGGCCCGGCCAGTGAAAGAGGCTATGAACTCATCGAACGAACAATATCGTGGGATGATTATCGTGGCAGGTAATAAGAATACTAACGGCCAAACCCACCATCGGCCATGTATCACCAGTTTTGGCATACTGGAGCTATAAAAACCGATCTATCTCTGGTTTTAACCAAGTCCCAATTATCTATAAAAGAGATTATAAAATCGGCCCACGCTATCTATCGATTGGAAGGTATATCCTTTAAAGAAAAAGTATAGAACCATATCTATTGTTTTCACTAGATAGTATATCTTATCTTTCTTCGATCGATGATTATTTATCGATCTTTCTTATCGATGATTGTGAGACGATATTCAAGAACAGATAGGATTATACTGTCTATCATCAATAGCGATCTGTCATATATACTAAAAATAGGTTATTGGTTTCGGTCCTTAATGCAGTATCTATCCATTTTCATATTTATGGTATACCTAACTAATAAAAACTGAATTTTACAGACCTGCAAAGAGTGAAAACATCGAAAGGATGCCTAAGGCAAAAATTTCAGCAGGTCTAAAGTATTTAACTAATAATAATCAACCACCGCAACAGAGTAATGCGGAAAATATAATGAATGTAGAAAATCCAAAAAATCAAGAAGAAACTAAATTGGAAGCAAATAACATGAATTATAATAATCCAGAAATTATAAGTAACGCACCGAAAGACAGGTTTAAAATAAAGGAAAGGTATCCTGAAAACAAAAGTGTATCTGGGGTAGAAAATGACCCCGTAAGTAACGGGCATCAAGAAGAATCAAAATATGAATCAAATAAAATGTATTTAGCTAATAAAAGTCCAGCAATTGTTAGTTATGCACATAAAGAAAGGTTTAAAATAAAGGGAAGGTATCCAGAAAATATCTCAGGAAAGGAAACTTTCCCAGTAAATGACCGGTCCCCAGAAAAGCAAAGTTTCCAAGTTAATGACCGGTCCCCAGAAAAGCAAAGTTTCCCAGTAAATGACCGGACCCCAGGAAAGCAAAGTTTCCCAGTAAATGACCGGTCCCCAGGAAAGCAAAGTTTCCCAGTAAATGACCGGTCCCCAGGAATACAAAGGTTCCCAGTTATGGACCGGTCCCCAGGAATGCAAAGTTTCCCAGTTAATGACCGATCCCCAGGAAAACAATTGTACCCGGGAAATGAAAGGTATCCAGCAAATGACAGGTATCCAGCAATTCAAAGCCATTTAGCAAATCAAAGGCATCCAGTAAATCAAAGGTACCCAGTAACTGCAAGGTACCTAGTAACTAGAGGGTACCCAGTAAACGGAAGCTACCCAGTAATTGTAAGGTATCCGGTTAGTGTGGCACCTCTTAAAAATCCTATGCAAGTTCCATCAAGAATTGCAGTGCGGCCTCAACATCCCCTCCGAAATTGAACACTTTTATATTAAAAGTCTGATGTTATTGTTTATTTTAAATAGATAAGTTTTTACGGAATGCTTAAAAGTTATTTCTCCATTATAAATAACTAACGACCCTCCCTTGCTTCGTACGGATATTACTTGACAAAACATCTGGATTTATGTGCTTTAGCTAATTTGAATAAATGTAATACATATAAACACAAACCTTCCGGAATAAATACTCATAATGGTAAAAACCGCATCTTAATCTATTGTGTAGTTTAAAAGATCTAAGCGGTCACACAGACAGACACAAAAAACACACACATAATCAGCTATTAATGTTCCCACTCCTGGGAGACAGACATCCTCTCTCCAAGTGAGAGTGGGACATAATCCACCACGCGCGCAGTGCGGGTTGGTAGATGTGACATGTCTTCGAATTTCGAACCATCGGAGCCGATACTGGACCACCACTGCTCACACTGCATGCATGAAAAGCGATTTACCTCGTGTTATCCAAAAACTAGGTTGTGGAGGACAGAAACTCAGTCGTTCCATGTAAAATACTGGTATTCAGCTGCATCCGCCTAGATTGAAAGCCGACCTCAACATAGTTGGGAAAAGGCTAGACAGATTATTTTTGATCCTATTAGATTAATTATTTTCATCAAAAGTTGTAAGAAGTTGGTGCTACTGAAATCAAGAAGCGGGTTTTACCTACCTTCAATGAATCTAAAAAGAAATAACACGCAGCTAAACGACATCACACTAAAAGCATCATTCTAGATGAGTTTATATAGGTATGAGCAATAGGGTGTTCAGTTTACTCATTCTCCATAGAAAAAGGAGGAGCCTCTGGCCAGACGGGTGTCGTGGCTGGTGGACAACTGCCCGACGGTTGATACATGCTAGTTGCGCTGTAAACTCTGCTTGCACGACACAGAATTTTACGTGAGGTCAGTGTGTTGTTCGCATGTGGCGATATAGAGGCCACCACAAGTTTATAAATAAGAATTGTAGGAAATAATGAAAACAATAAAAATACACAATTAAACTGAAATTCTATTACTCGGTTACACACAATCAAGTCACAATCATTTTTGGTTTGTGGTTAAAAATCAAGGCTGGATTTCAAAATGTTTGTTGTAAAATTAAATCTCTTGTTGTTTTTATTCATTTGTCATGGTAAGTAGGTAATTCAGTGTCAGTGCTCTTATATTGAAGGACAATCATCTGTGATCAGATTTTAAATAAATTATTTTTACGGAATAGGGCTGCTCATGAAGGAAAGGAAGAAGAAGCGAATTTTAAATAAAATCAATTGCATTAATTACTAACATGTTGATTGGTTTGAGTAGAAAGGGGGAAAAGACGTGTCGTGCCGACCCAATTGGGATAAGGGCAGGAGTATGATGATGATAGATGTTTGAAGATTTGAACAACAATTGTTAAATAAAAGTTTAAACTTATCTTTTTTGTTTTAGTGTCTTATTGCCAAAGAAGAATCAAAGGTGGGTTCAGAGTGTCAGCGAATAAACCATACGTCGTAAGTGGTTAAACTGTTTAAAAAATAATTGGTAATTATGCCTAATTGTTTTTTCACGTGCCTAGGTTTATCGAGAGTAGTGGTGACCCAGTGATATCGGCTCCGACTCACGAGTTGTATTCTGTGTAAATAATTCCACCAATATTCCAATAATAATTGTGTAGTAGCCACTGCTCTCAGGTGAAGGAAAACATCGTGAGGAAACCGGCATGTCCTAGAACCTTAAATTCGAAGACAATATGTGACATCTACCAACCCGCACTGGGCTCGCGTGGTTGATTGTAGGCCACTCCCTCTCGATGGGGAGGCTTGTGTTCCAGCAGTAGGAACATTATATCATGGTAATTACTGATAAAGCTAATGATAGTTTTATCAATAACTTATTGCGGACATTAATTTTAACTTAGATAGATAAACCATTACTAGAATCAAATACAACTTCATTGCTGGATTTGTGGCAACAAGTTAGTCCCCTTTTAGCTACAGCTGTTATATAGTATAAATCCAAACTTATTAGGTACATAGCAAAATGACAAAAAAACATCTATTACGGTGTATAACGGTGATGTTATGTTAAGCTTTATTTTTAGGTGTATATAGTGAAAGCATCATTATCAGAAAGAACTTACGACTACTGGGTGTGTGGCGGTGCTATAGTAACCAGTGACTTCATAATCACATCAGCAGCTTGCGTTGAAGATGTGGAGTACCTGTATGTGATAGCAGGGTACAATAAATACGTCACTGACAAGAACCTTGAAGATGATCGCTGTACTAGCAGAATGAAGAAGAAAATTGTATTCACCTGTGTGCCCATATGTAAGTAACCTATCTATATGATCAGATATCGTGAGGAAAGTTTTGAGTATGAATGTGGGTAAGAGCAGGGGAATTTCTGGGAATTTCAAAGAAATTTTGGAAGGATTGTGTGAGAGATGAAAGAAAGGGGGTAACTATAACTGTGACGACGACTAATAGAGAAGTAAGGAAGAAGAAGGCATGCTGCGCCGACCCCCGAAAGCGCCAATCTAATAAATTGAGCTAAGGGTAAGAGAGGGTGCCGCCGCGGGAGACGCTCCGGGCGTCGGGAGCCGCGTGACGACTCCCGGCCACGGTAGGCGCGGGCCTGCGGGCGGAGAGTAATGGGTAGCTCACCGGCCGATCAGGACCAGGCCTGTGCCGGACGGCGCGTATGTGTTCCACGCGCGCCTCAAAGAGAAGTCAGCAGTTGAAGGGGCCCGATAGGGCCGAAGCCTGCCAGGGTAGCGGGATCGTCCGAAAGGGTTACCGCTGCCCTGGAACAGAAAGGGCTAGGGAAGGAACACGGGTGGGTTTTAGTCAGTAAGAGTCTGACACTCCCTTCCGCTCCACCCAGAGCGGGAGGGGTCATTTGATGATTTCCCATCCACAAAAAAAAAGGGTAAGAGAGGGTTACTCAGATAGTTGAGCATTGGAGATGGGGGAGGAAAACAAGCTAGTATACAGGGTATTTTATAATTAATTAGGGAAACTTCACAGAAGGGTATCGGTAACTAGGTAATAACAAAAACCTTAAAATAAAAGCTCTCCTAAAATAATAATTTGAACACACAGATCTTCTGTTACTTTAACAGAAATGTGTTTACTTCAATAAAATTAACAGTAAGTAGAAGATTGTGTTTTTTTAATAGTATTTCTAGTTTGTGTTTTTTTAATAGTATTTCTAGTTTGTGTTTTTTTAATAGTATTTCTAGTTTGTGTTTTTTTATTTGGATGGCTGGCAGCGGCTGGATGAGAGCTGCCGAAAATCGAGGTGAATGGCGTGCAATAGGTTAGGCATATCTCCAGTAGTGAACTGCTATAGGCTGATGATGATAATGATGATGAATAGTATTTTTGACGTTTTTAATATTCTCTTTTTTGACGTTACGTTTTATTATTTTCAGCCTACGACTTTGACTTCGATCGAATAGAGAAATGGTCGCAGATAGACATAGCTTTAGCCAGGGTGGAATCGTCCTACAACTTCGAGGACACTACTTACGTGAACGTATGCTCATACATACCAACTAAAATACCTATTAACTACGATGCTAAATATCAGATACCTGACACTGATTGTATGGTGATGGGATGGGGACATGATCAAAAGTGGCGGCAGGTAATATTTTAAGAAACTTAAAATTATTATTTGTGAGAACACAAATGGCCGCACAGCTGCTGGACTAAAGTGGAAGTGGGTTGGCCATATTTGCCGCATGTCGGAGCAGCAATATCCAAAACCCACCACTCAGTGGATACAAAATGCCATGAAACGACCGCACGGCATGCCCAGAAAGATATGGCGGGATGAGCTGGATTCCTTCTTAAGGGATTGGCCCACAGTCCAATCGCAGTAGACCGGAAAAAGTGGAAAGAGGGAAGGGACGCCTTTGCCCTGCAGTGGGACTGGCTTATAATAATAGAATCATTCGTTTTCACGTGGATTGGACTTTTTGAAAGCCGCAGGAGTCCGTTGGATGCGAGAAGCACAGAACCAGTCGAAGTGGCGGTGCCCGAAATGATGATGAATAAAGTTTGTATTCCCCGAACTGGTAGACAGAGGTGTGACCGTTGAATTAATCTCAATTTGCTAATAGAAATAATAGATATTATACTCTATATTGTACACCATTTAAATGACAGAGAGCAGTGGTGTGGTGGCCCAGTGGTAACGGCCGCGACTTACGAGTTGGACGTCGTAGGTTTGAAACCAGACAGGCGCTTTACTTTGTGTAAATTATTTTATCACCACTGCTCTCAAAACGCTGAAGGAAAACATCGTGAGGAAATCGGCATGTACTGAAAAAAATCGAAGACTTGGGACATCTACCAACCTGCACTGGGCCCACGTGGTAGATTACGGCCTCCCTCTAAACTTAAGGAGCCCTGTGTCCAGGCTGTGGGAACATTATAGATTTTAAGCAGCAATGTCTCAGTAGGCACGTAGGCCGTGTTCTTACATTAGCGATTGTCGCTTCAATACCTACGCGATCATTCTGTCAGTAATTTTGTTAGGGAAACCGAAAAGCGCCCTCTGACGATGCGAGGACGCGTTCGGATTCGCCGAATAAAATGAACATGTATTGAGGCGATGGTACCTTATATTAAGACACGAAGCTATCTTATTTCTTATTCTTGGTATTGGTATTGGTACGTCGATGGTACACTTCCTCATTTAAAACAAAACAAAAAAAAATGTTTGAGCCCAGGCTACGTTGAATGCGGCATCAGAGGCATTCTTTATGCCATCCGACGTACAGGTGAACGGGCACTTATACTCCAGCAAGTGGAGCATGGTTTGATCAGAATATATCTATAGTAATACTCATGATACTCTCAATGGGCAGCCTAACACCATTTACAGCCGAAATGTTTCATGTTTTCAGAAAGCAGATACAAATAATTACAATTCCGAAATATTGAAGTATACACCCACACTAATTATAGACAAGAATAAATGTATCGGGGAATATATGTACTATCCCAAAATGAAACCGATCATAGAGCAATATATGATATGCACTTTAGGTGAGGGCGTGATAGATGATGCAGGACAGCCTAAAGAAGAGATTTTAGATTCATCTAAGTATTCATTGCTGGACGGATGTGTACCTGGAAGGAGAATGGATCAGCAAAATTCATCTGTAAGTATGTTCTAAGCTTTAAAGTTGACCATCCACTGCACGGAGAGGTTTGCCACTTTAGCTGCGCGGTTCATTTGTTTCTATGAATACATTCGTGGGTCGCAGTGGACGATCACGGCTACATTTTTATATAAGGCGAAGCTAAGTACACGTATGTAGCTTAGCCTAAGGTCTATCTGGCCATACGCCGACCGTGACCGACGACGTGTAGCCGTCCGTCACTGACGACAGCCGAATGCTGTGTTTGTAAATACACGGGCGCGGTCTCGCTCGCTCAACGCCCGCGACCCCCAGGTGCGACGGCGGCAACGAACGTTTTGGCAACCGGTGGCGTGTCGGTCATCCGTCGTTTCGTCACCGCATGCTGTCGGTAGCGTGTGACGGTTTCAAGAGACGGTAGCTGTGGACGGAGTTTTTATGCAGCATGCTTACAGCTTGTGTGAACCTTTGCATTAATTATATCAGTCCTTTTCAGTGCAATGAACAGAACAATGGTAATCAAAATACTGACTATATGAATGCACGAAGAGAGCTTCCAAAGACTAATAGAACATATTACAATTATACAACGCGTGAATATATAAAAAAAGCTGCTCGTGAAAGAAGTGCTAACCGAACACGAAGGAACGGGATTTGCCAGGTAGGTTTTTTTAGTACCCGGCCGTTAGCTTTCCTAGAAAAGTAGTTTCGTTATATCAAAGCCCTGTCTTGAAAATAAATTGAAGTTTGATGGGCTTAGCTTATTTCGCCCGCACGCGGGGAGTGGCGGTTCCATCTTCCGTGGTCAGACGCCACGTCGCTGCATAAAGCTGAACAAGTGGCCAAAAGTGGAACTAAGGAAATAACTGACCGGAATTTAAAAACGTTATTTACCTAGCATTGGCTTTGACTAAGCGTTATTCTTGTACATCTAAGAAAAATGTGCGCGATAAGTAACGTAAATTTATTTCGGTCAATGAAATTTTTGCACATCGAACAATGGAGTGGACAAATAATACAAATATAACTGTTCTCTATTTTAATTGTTAAGGTATTTATTGTAAATGTGCCCCTTTTATACGTACAAGTACATAAATAAACGATTTTTATTTCTTCATTACATTTACAAACATATTCATTACATAATTGTGAATATTTTTACTAAAAAAACATTTATCTATCAACATAAAAATATAGTGATCTATCGGCATCAGAAATCCATCAGGGTTCAAGCAGGCTTTACAGAAAGGAACCTCCTCACTATGCGTGCGGTTTCGACGAGTACTGCTTTCTGAATCAAGCCCCTTGACCCAGCCGAGAGCAATGAGAGCCTCCTGAAGGTCGAGGCTCTCCGCTATTAGGCAATATAGGCTAATATGCAACTGCTATGCTCTCTCCACCACCCTTGATTGACTAATGGAGAATGGCTAAGGCTTTGAGTCCACTTTTGTACCCTTAAAGTTGCATAAAGTTTAAAATAAATATTTTTTTGAGCTTATTTTCAGAATGACCACGGCGGGCCACTAGTCACTTGGGTCGGGACCAGCGAGGTTCTTATCGGTGTTGCTTCGGTATTCCAAATAGATGAGGACTATAACTGCATTGGACCTTACTTACATACTAGTACTCAGAGTAATGCAGCCTTCATAGATTGTGTTTTAAATGACTGGAACAAAAAGTCGGAGAAGAAAGGAAGGTGAGAAGTTCTAAAAACAATAGTAGGTACAAGGATCCTTTGGCGCTCTAATGATGTTGACAGAGGGCGCTGTTGGCAAACATTTGTGCATTTTTTTTTGTGAAATGTCACTTGAAAAGCAAGATGGCGACGTTAGTTCCGATTTTGGCCGCGCGCCAAAAGAGCCTTGTAGCTCTGTCGGCACTTCATGACCTTGACCTTGAGGTTTTTTTCTCTTTATTTTTTTTTACAATACCTTGAGGATAAAGGAAGGAGAAAACGCATAAATAAGGGCGTTTTACAAGCACGAGATATCTTGTAGTAGGTAGTGGTACGATGACGAGAGTCAGTTATACTATCCGCAATTGTGGGGTCTATTTTTTGTGTGGTCCATGAAACCTTTTTTTAAGGCGATATTGAAGGTCAAAGTTCCACCTTTTTTACTTCCTTTTACCACGAAAGCAAGTTTTCATTTGAAATACCCCCACAACTCCTGTAACGATGCATACGCTAATACACAATGTTTGCCCAATACGCAATCATTGACGACACGGTTGGCGCAGAGGCTGAGCGATCGACTGCTGCGCTGCGTGTCGCGGGTTCGATTCCCGCACGGAACAAATATTTGTATTGCCTACAGGTAGTTGTTCCGGGTGTGGCTGTTTGTGTATGTGAGTTTAAACGTTTGTAAACGCACCCGCGATACAGGAGTTATTCCTAGTGCCCCACACTAGGAGTAACGTTTAAAAAAAAAAAATTGAGCGCTGCCGTAAACAGCAACCATTTTTTTAAATCAAAAAGAAAAGCCGTTTCCCAGCAATATTTTTTGCTCATTACCTACTTTTATGTACAGAATGAGTAGATAACGGCTATGAGATGGGTCTTTTTACACCCCGTATATATTCTTTTTAGTAGGCGAAGTGCGCTATGCGACAGTCCACCAAATGTGAGAGGTTTTGATATGGTTGAGAATCATATATCGTGGAAAGACCATCCAGCGGGGTAAGTAATATTTGCTTACCTGTTACTGGACCAGGCGAGATTTTGAGGGTAATTTTGTCAAACTATGTGGACAGGAGAGGCCTATGTCCAGCAGTGGACTTCTATAGGCTGATGATGATGATGATGTGAACACAATAGCTTTATCTCACAAGATAACCAATCAAAATAGCTATACCTCACAAGATAACCAATCAAAATAGCTATACCTCGCAAGATAACCAATCAAAATAGCTATACCTCACAAGATAACCAATCAAAATAGCTATACCTCGCAAGATAACCAATCAAAATAGCTATACCTCACAAGATAACCAATCAAATTAGCTGTACCTCACAAGATAACCAATCAAAATAGCTATACCTCACAAGATAACCAATCAAAATAGCTATACCTTACATGATAACCAATCAAAATAGCTATACCTCACAAGATACCCAATCAAAATAGCTATACCTCACAAGATAACCAATCAAAACACTTGATAGTAATCTATATCTATACTAATTATAAAGCTAAAGAGTTTGTTTGTTTGAACGCGCTAATCTCTAGAACAGTCGGATTTGTAAAATTCTTTTTGCATTTGATAAGTAGCCTAATTCTTGAGAAAGGTTAACTGAAAAATGACGTTACAGTTAATTAACTAATAAGTAGTTGAATGTTGTTTTATTTTACATATTTTTTTGCCCAATAAATAGTAAACCATGAAAAACTATAGTTTAAACTAAGTTTTATTTTTCAGTCCCGCAGAAAATGAACTGCTTAAAGCACAGTTTGGACCATATTAACGAAACTCAAGGGTGATGACGTCATGGATTGCAATTAGCAACAATGTCTCTGTACACGTATCGATTATAAATTAAATCACCAGCATTTAGCTCTGAATACGTTTATTGTTAAAATACATTTTATAATTGCTATTTATAGGTTCTGCATTTGTGCGGCGTAAAATATAATTATTAAACACTTTTTCTCTTACTTCTCGTTCAGAGTTTTTACATCTGCCTATCATTTATTGCCCTTGCCTACTGTCCTCGGCTGTCCTTATAGTCGCACAAAGATAAATAAATAGAATCATTATGAATTATTACACAAAGTTTTGTGTGCAGTTTTAAAAGATAATTTTATATTTTCAGCAGCAGAAAACTTCTGAAAATATGTCTTTTTTAATTCAGCGCAATAACTGGGTGGTATATACTTCGCCACACGTGAACTACGCATCATTATACTGACGTCACGCAAAATCCTGTATCGCGCAAGCATAGTTTACCGCGCAACTAGCATAACGTCCCGACATAAATCTTCGGGCAGTTACCCACCAGATACACCAGCCGTCTGGGCAGAGGATCCTCCCTTTTCTATGGAGGATGAGTGAACTTTACACCCTGTTCCTACCTGTACACCTTATTCAAGAAAAAAATCGAATTACACACGGTGGCAACTCACCCATATCGACGCGCAAACTGTAAATATGAATTTAACACGTGATTTAAGGGGGCCTTTAACCATCCTGCTTAGAAATTTTTCGTCAGTTATCGAAAAACAAAAAAACAGTTTTTTTTTAATACATTACATTACGAAAAATTTTAACGCTTCTGCGTTGCAATTTTTCGTTAGATTCAAAGTTCGAAACAGTCAAAAGTTTCGGTTCAAAATCCATGATAACAAGTTGCTTGTCGATGTTCCTGTATTTTGTTGTGTGTTATTCAAATTAATTTCCGCATCAAGAAAATCCATTGTAGGTATAATTGTCTAGTTAGTATTAAAAAACAGCATTCACCACAATCAGGAAAAACAAAGTACAATAAAAATATTATTAATTTGCCATTTCAATACGCAGTTACAGACCGTCAAAT
Organism: Apamea crenata; assembly: GCA_949629185.1. Taxonomy (NCBI): domain Eukaryota; kingdom Metazoa; phylum Arthropoda; class Insecta; order Lepidoptera; family Noctuidae; genus Apamea; species Apamea crenata. The sequence continues at coordinate 7,933,445 of OX451375.1, forward strand.
TGAAAATTCTAGAGTAGAGACAATGTTTTATGATCAAGGGTAGATTTAAAAATGGTTATAACAAAGTTTGATATTTTGTTATTAATAACAATTTTTCACGGTAAGTTAGTGACATTATTAATAGAAAGTTGGAGTTAAATGAAGAATAAAACAAAGTGTTAAAACTAGTGCCATATTTACATTTTTTTTGTAAGATTCGTCAGTGCAGTAAGCTTTACTATACTATTAATCATTAGCTTTAATGAATAAGTTTCCAACTTATTCATTAAAACGGTCAGTCAAAATTATGGAGCATTTAAATGTTGACATGGGCTAAGATATACGGGCCAATTAAAAATAATGATAGAATATTTTTATGTGACGTGTAGAGTTAATTTATTTTAGTGTCTCATTGCGAAAGGAGAATTGTAGGCGGCGAACAAGTAACTTCAGAAAAATCGTACGTGGTAAGTGTCAATCTACCCTTTTATCATCTTGAAAAATAGCGTTTTGTTTTATTATTCGCCTTGACAGAGACCATACTGTAGGTAACACGTAGGTATTCTGTTCATTGACTATGGTTAAAAACGGGGGGCGCTGTTGGTAAATGATAAATGATGGTAAATTATATTTATTTCTGTAAGTTGGTTTAAGAAAACACTTTGACAGCTCAACATTAAATTATGTTTTTGAAACTAGATGTTTTCGGTGTTTCCTAACTGAATACTCTGAGAAGAAAGACCGAAACAAACTCAGAGGTCACAGTTTCTTTTATAGTCCAGACATAATCTTGGTCAGGCCATATGAGGACCTCAGGCCAGGAGGAATCATCTGCAGTAAAGCCTTTAAAAAGTTATAAACACATTTTTTATGACTTCAGGTGTATTTAGTAAAAGCAACAATATCAGACAGAACGTACGACTCTTGGCTGTGTGGTGGTGCCTTAGTCTCCAAAGAGTTTATCATCACATCTGCAGCTTGTGTTGAAGACGTGCACTTTATGTACGCGATCGCAGGGTACAGGAGATACGTGAACGACAAAAACCTAGAAAAGGATGATTGTACTAACCAAATGAAAAAGAAAATTGTGTATACATGTGTCCCGGTCTGTAAGTATGGTTACTAATAGTACTATAGAGGTATGAGGAGCAGGGTGTAATGTACACTGATCCTCCATAGAAAAGGGAGGATCTTCCGACCAGACGGGTGTAGTGTCTGGTGGGCAACTGCCCGACGATTGATGTCGGGACGTTGTATATATGCTAGTTGGTAAAACCTGCATGCGCGATGCAGGATTTTGCGTGACGTCAGTATGATGCGTAGTTCGCATGTGGCGGTGTAGATGCCGCTACAGCACCTATGCATGTAAGCGGCCGTTAATAATTGTGAGTAAAGCACATCAAGTTTAAGAAATTGGCTTTATAAAGCGTCTTTGCTAGCCATAACTGCGTGGCAGTTTTTATTGGATGACAAATAAACTGACGGCCAACCTACCGGTCTATTCTGTAAAATTCTCACCGTGAAAACTTAGGTGAAGTGAGCCGCTGCTGTCAATAGCGTCAATCTCAAGCATGAGGCAGAATGACAGCTCACTTCATAGGTGAAGTGAGCACTCACAACAACTTAGGAGTTGTTACGGCTGATGGGCCGCCTATGGGCAGCTGCCATACTATAGGCGTTGCAGATGTACGTAGATTAGACCAAAACTTTTCGTTGTCATCTCATGTAAAAAAAGCTGAAATGTGTGTGCCTGCCACAGCAACGCTGCCTGGCCGCAGAATTAGATAAGGTTGGTAGGTTAGGCTTATTTTCCAGCCTTTTGCCACCCAATGCTGAGTGTAGGCATCCTGTAATGCACGCCACTCTTCTTTGTCTCAAAGAGCCTACTACTCAATTGGTCAGATTCTACCGAATGCGATGGTTGCCCACACAAACCTTTTCCATGGGACTAACATCGTAATCGGCGAAAAAAATCGCTGCCCCATACATTTGGGAGTTGAGTAGTTATTGAAGTTATAAATGGGAGGAAGTTGCTCAGTTTTTTGGTATTTAAATATGACCACACATTCCTAACACACACTGTATACTGCACTAATTCTATTGACAGCATACGAATTCGACTTCGACAAACTAGAAAAGTGGGCGTACATAGATATAGCATTGGTCAAAGTGGAATCGCCGTACGATTTTGATGACCCTAGATTCCAGTTAATATGCTCGTACGTACCAAGTATAATACCTATAAACTATGATCTTAAACGTCAGGCAACCAATGTGGATGCTATGGTATTAGGATGGGGACATACGGAATATTGGCGACAGGTAATATATATTTTGCTCTAATTTACTAATATTGGGTTATTAATATATCAGAGTATGAATGTAGTTTGAAGAGTACGGGAAGACTAAAGCTGTGGGTGGACTGTCTGAAAGATGATTTCGACCGTTAAAAAGGGGGTGACTACTGAGATAATGGCTAGTGAAGTATGGAATGAAATGACATGCTGTGTCGACCCAAAACGAATTGGTATAAGGGCAGTAGAATCATGATGATCGATAACTCATATCGGATTGTAGCTGAAAATTGACGAAAAATAGATTACGCTGACGTGTGGCCGTTTTGGACTAAGCCCTTGTTATTATTGTCATTATTTTTTTTTACCTAACCATCTTTATTTTTAGCATGGGGATCTCGCAAATTACAACCAAGATTACTTACGCTTTGGGTCTACAACGTTATTCGATAAAAATAAGTGTCAGCAAGAATATACAGATTATGTGGACTTGACAAAAATTATAGAGAAATATATGATATGTTCTATGGAACCTGGCCATTTAAATGATCACGGGGTGCCATATTCGATGAATCAAAAGCAAGTGAGGGCTAGATGTATCACTGAGCAAGAGAAGTCAATGGGTTATGAAGGTGTACTCGTAAGTAATCCGTATCTAAACTACGCAATGTCACTTTTCGTGTCTCTGTGTGTGATCGCGATGTTCTTCTAAAAACGTTTTGTAATGAAATCAATTCTCTGTTTAGTGTAAAGTTGAAATTACGTCAGAGCAACCAGAACAAGCACTAATGAACCACCTGATGCAAGATGGAGATGACACACGTAAACGTATGAGCTTAAACGAAAAAAGCAATAATAGTATAACAAACATCAATGTAAATGGAACTGGTTTTGTGAAAGGAACAGAGAATGATAACGGAACTGATATTGTGAACGGAACTGATATTGTGAACGGAACTGTTATTGCGAGCGGAACTGATATTGCGTACGGTACTGATAATGTTAACGGAACTGATATTGTGAACGGTACTGATAATGATAACGGAACTGATATTGTGAACGGATCTGATATTGTGAACGGAACTGATATTGCTAACGGAACTGATATTATTAATGCAACTGATCCCTTTGACGGAACTGACTTCATTTATAAACCTGGTTTTGGAAACATTAGTGGTTACTTTAACAGAACTTTCACTAGAAGAAACGGAATTTGTCAAGTAAGATCTTCCTAAGATGTTGTCTAAATTAGGTTAGGTGACACTAAGCCGGTTTCTGTAACTCCACTGAATTAAATCAGTGTCATTCTCGTAATTTTAAGAACGTTCACAGTCTGATCTCAGTCTCAATCTGTCAAAAATACCTTTAATCGATTGTCGCTGAGATGAGATTGCGATTCGATTTTGAACGTTTTACCGGGAATTAGCCTTCTGTAGTCAAATACCATGCCAAGTAATTTGATTGGCTGTAGTTATTTGGTAAATCGATCACAGCACAAGAGATTTGGCAGCGTGTTAGTTACTTTTTGTTGATTAGCCTGTCTGATAAAGTAAAATTATATAGAATCAATAAAGCACATTCGCTATTTGACATACTTATCGTAATATCGTTTGATATTATTACGTTACACATGTTGATCAATCTTTTCATTCTCAGAACGACCATGGAGGCCCACTTGTCACTTGGGTGGGAAAAAGAGAGTTTCTCATTGGTGTAGCTTCAGTTTTCAAAATAACGGAGGAAAATAAATGCATTGGACCTTTTTTGTATACCAGTACAGTGTGTAATGGAGCCTTTATAGGTTGTGTGTTAGGCGACAGAAGAGCTAATGTTTTAAGAGGGAAAGATATGAGTGTAAGTACTAGGTGAGTCACATAATATTGTGTTCGGATTGGTTTGATACATTGACCCGTACGCCGCGCGTCGACAACATGCCTTTCGTGTATTTGAGCAACGTAATCAATACACGAGGGACGTCGACGGCTGGTGTCGACTGGTGTTGACAGCTGCCGTCGGCGAGTATGAGCCGACGCAGTTACCTCTGTCGTCGACGCGTTTCGTTCGTGTGTATGAACACTTACTCATTATTATATATATGTATTATTGACGGCACGGTTGGCGCAGTGGTTAAGCGATTGACTGCTGCGCTGCGTGTCGCGGGTTCGATTCCCGCACGGAACAAATATTTGTATGACCTACATGTATTTGTTCCGAGTCTGGGTGTTTTTCTATCTATAATATGTATGTATTTACAAAAAAAAAAAATATATAAGTAGATTGCCATCTTGTTACCATAACACAAGCATTAGGTTGCTTAGCTTGGGACAAATGGTGCTGTGTGAAATGTCCAGGGATTTATTATTATTATTTATTATTATATCATTATATACCTAGTTACTACTATTAGACATAAAAACCAACTTGTAAAACTTTTGTTTCACAGACAGGCACTGTTATGCGACAGTCCTCCTAGCGTAAAGGGCTTTGATACAATTGAAAGTTATGTATCGTGGAAGGACCACCCTGCTGGGTAAGTTCTTTTAAACAAAAAAAATGATGCGATCAAAGACGAAGAATCTGGTAGGATATTTTTCCGAGTTGAAATATTGTCACTTGAATTGATGCTGTAAAAAACATATAAACCTGCTAATGATATACGCTTTTTTAAATTAATGAACCTCTAAAAACTTTTTGGGCTTCTAATGATGCACGCTTTTAAAAATAAATGAGCCTCTTTTCAACTTTCTGGCCTTTCCCCGCAGTTGGTAACTAAGCGAGGCTACCCCGACCAAAAGGGTCAGAACTGTGACCGACAACATTCAAGTCAGTCACTTGACTGTCCGGTCGATTCTGTAAAAATCTCACCGTGAAAAGTTAGGTGAAGTGAGCTTAGAGTGAGCTGTCAATAGTGTCACTCCCTAGTATTGTTGGAAGGAGGAGGAGTTGGAATGACAGCTCAGTCCACGCTCACTTCACTTAAGTTTTCACGGTGAGATGGTTACAGAATCGCACTGCAGTATTTTTAGGACACCAAAATTGAATTATTTGAGGCTCATAAAAAAAGTTTATGAAAAAGTTAAAAAAAAATTCAATACATTAGAGTTTTCATTCATATTTTAGGAAAACAATAAGTATGGGATATATTTGGGGTTCAATAAATTAATACTGTATGCCAAAATAATTTATCATGTGTTTGGTAATATTCTTATTGGTATTTCCGCTGTCAAACGTAAAGAACATCAGGTAAATAAGTCAGAAGGTAATACTGATCAACCGAACATAAATTATGAAACAAACATTAATGAAAGAGTGTAGTGTAAATTAATACAATTATAATTAGGTATATCTATCTTATTAGCCCTTTCAACCACAGAACAGAACAGCTCGTAAGTCGAAGCCGTTGCTACTGAGTCACCACTGCTCTTTAGTAGCACTCTCTACTCTAGGCAGGCGTTTTTCTTTGTGTAAATATTTCATCACTACTGCTCTCAAAACGGTGAAGGAAAACATCGTGAGGAAAACGGCATGTCCTAGAATCAAAAATCTGAAGACATATGTGACATCTACCAACCCGCACTGGGACCGCGTTGTAGTTTATAACCTACTCCCTCTCGAAGAGAAGAGGCCTGGGTCCCAGCTGTGGGAACATTACAGGCTGATTATGCTATTAGCTTGTAATGTCCCACTGTCCCAATTGTAAATGTTTACATATTTACAGGCCTGCAGATAATGAAAAGCATATGCGTGGTAGACTAGTACCGAATGTGAAGAGAGACCGGTACGCAACAAATGTAAAAGAAGATTCAGAAGAAGATGTCAATCCATTAAATGATATAAATACGCAACATAAAGTCTTTCCCAACTTTCGACCAAAAAAAGACGAGACGGAAACAAACGATAGGTTTTCATTAATAATAGGACTTCCACCAGGAATAAGGCGTCCACCAAGAAAGAGGCGCCCATTAAGAAAAAGACCTTTACCAAGAACAAGACCTCCACCAAAACAGGGGGAACCACCAATCGTTGGATCTCCACAAGAAATAGAGCCTACACCAATCGTTGGGTCTCCACAAGAAATGCAGTCTCCACCAATAAACAGTCCGCCGCCAGAACTGGCTCCACCACCAATCACAAGCACCACACAGCCTTCACCTAAAATAGAACCACTACCGATAAGAGCTCCACCAATAATAAGGCCTCCATTGAAAATAAGGCATTCACCGTTATTGAGGCGTCCGCCAGAAATGAGACCTTCACCCATAATGAGGCCTCAACCGATAATGGGGCCTCCACCGAAAATAAGGCTTCCACCCCAAATTGAACCTCCAGCATTTGATGAAATTCTAAATTTTAAAAGTGATGAAGTATTTGTGAAGAAAGACTTCGAAAGTATACCAATCCCTAAAGTCAACGAACCAAGCTCTGTTGTTCAGCCAGAGAGAGAGAGCCAGATACAAATACGACCTCAAAGTCCTCTTCGCGGTTAATTAGGTTGCGCAACGTTACCTGAAGTTTATATTTGCATAAATTAAATAATTATTTTGTAATAAAAACTATATACAATTTGTATATTATATTTTTTTAAATCTCGGGATCACGGGGTTTCAGTCCTTTGGAAGGCGTGCGAGGGGCCGAAGCCAACCCAGACCGGCCACTGGACGGCGGAGGCACCAACCGACGAGTATCCCTGTATGCACTATGCAAGTGCACCCACCGACGACCCCGGTTGGTGCAGACTATTGCGGAATATGGAAATATATTTTTTCTTTTATTTATTTCTTACTTATTAAATACATTTTTAAATACTTTTATGAAAAAACATTTAAAAATATAAAAAATAGTAGGCTGGTATCGGGAGCTGGGTCCAAGCTGCCGGTGTTTAGGGCTCCAGAGACAGGAACCTCCTCATAATGCGAGCCGTATCAAGGAGGACTGCCTTCTGAATCAAGCCAACAGTGATCCAACCGCCTAACGAGAGCCTCGAGAGATTTTGATCGCGGCTTTTGGCTATCAGGCGATTGGCAGAGACGACAATCGGCATAATGACAGCCGAGCTCTCATTCCACATGTGAACAACCTCGTGTGCTAAGTCAAGATATTTAATTTGTTTCTCTTTCTCGAGGTTCTCGTCACGTGGAATGTCATCCACAATCATTGTGCGGCGCGTTAATAGATCTATCACCACTAATATCAGACCTATAATATAGGCAACAATAGTCCAGTCAGTAATGATGGACATGATGACATAATCATTTTCAAGATCCGGTTTTTAACATGATTGTTATGACACCTACCATTCTTTCTCAAGCGTATAAAATGGCTGTAACACGCAAAACGTATTCTGTCAATCTGCTAAACAAGACACTTCCTGACTACCGTAAATAACAGCAAAATGGAAGCAAATAGTTCTACGTACCATAGAAATCTCGTTTATCAGAAAGTCAAGCAATTGACAAAACTCAATAAAATTACAAAATTTACGCGGTCCGCTAAATTAAAATTACATTTTATAATCTCGTGAGAATAATTCAAGGACAGTTTTTAAAATGTTTGCGATAAAGTCAGATATTGTGTGGTTTTTCATTTTTATACATGGTATGTATACTTTTGGAAGCAAACTTTGTTTTAGGACTTATTAATGTTGATCTCACTATTACGCGATTGGTAAACAAAGGGAGATTTGTTAGTGTCAAGCATGATAAACAAGACAGAGTTAAGTGATGTTTACTGTTTATTTTGAAAACTTAATAACTAAGAGCGCAAAGACTACAAACTACGCCTGCGGGTTTTTTACCTATTGTAGTATAGTAATTTTATTCTAGGTGAAGACAATGCTCACATATAATTATATACTTACGAAATATTATAAAACATTTTTAAAAGAGTGACGGTGCAGTTTCTTGCCCATTCTTCTCCATACGAAACTACCATTTTGTACGGGGCGACTAGAATCAATACAATGCCTTTTATGCGCATATTTGAAATAAATTATTTGACTTTGACTTAGTTGCAGGCGAAGTTTGTTGGCTTTTCTAAAGATTAATTATTATGATTTTAGTGTCTAAGTGCGAAAGAAGAATTCAAGAAGGTATAAAAGCGAAAGCTGAGAAACCCTATGTGGTAAGTTCATGAGAAACACAACATGCCGGTTTAATGGTGACATTATGATCAGTAGATCTAAGCAATATATTTTTCATTGTACAGAACCACAAATGTAACAAATAAAACCTACTTCTAAAGACAAAAAAGAAAAGGAAGATTGTATAATAAATCTTAAATTCATTAAATCACTCACAAACAACGCACAGCCTAAACCATTTAATCGAGAAGCATGTAATTTTGCACCAGTTCCTTATATAACGACATTCAGCACTAGGGAATGATTTTTGATAATTCATACCCTAAATGGGTTAAATAGTTTGTAAGGAATCTTCATTTTAGCCAATTAGAAATTTCATCCGGCATACGGCTTATTTACGGAATACATTATATAACACTAGCGGTTGCCCGCGACTTCGTCTGCGATCCAGGATGAAAAGTAGCCTATCTCCTCCTGTAGGGCATGGTCTACCCATGTGCTAAATTTCATCCAAATCCGTTCAGCTTTTTTAGCGTTATAGCGTAACAAACAAACATACAAAAAAATCTAATATTTGGTCTTTGTATAATATTGTTAGTTTGATTGCATAAACACAATCTAAATCAAAAGTCATTTATTCAAAATAGGCTGAGAATCAGCACTTTTTGTGAGTGTCAAAATTACAAAAGACAGTCCCCCAAAAACGCCCGCCCTTCACCACTTCCTAGTGCTATCGCTATTAAAAGAAGCGGAAGAAGAAGTGGCGCAACAAACTCCCCAGCAGCACAGCTGTCTTTTCAGTTAGAAAATACTTCATTGTATACAATACTAGGTACCTACCTATTTTAAGTAATTAACATTACAAGACACAGAACATAATACAATACATAAATTATTGCCATAATTATGTCAGCTAGCCACGCCAATATACCAACAAATATAATAAAAACTATAGGTACGTACTAAACGTAATAAAAGGTATTAGAAAATTCTAGACACACTTGTCTTACCGAGGTCGCTGATTGAGCAGATTTTCATAATTCCTTCTCAGTCACGAGATATTTTTTTTTTAAAGTAGTGGCGCTAGTGGACCTTTGTGCGCCCTCTTAAAAAGCAAGTCTAGCAAAGAAGTGGGTATCTTGTTATAAAAGGTTATACCAAGCCCAACAAATGTGTTATGAACCTTATGAAGCCGGTGAAAGGGGGCACGTAGTTGGTCCTTATTTCTAGTGTTAACACTGTGAATATCACTGTTTTTAGTGTACAAGTGTAAATTTTGCCTAATATATAAAATGTTGGCGAAAATGAAATGTGATGCAACTATGAGAATACCAATATCTTTAAAAAAATCTCTGAGAGAAACTCTGGCACCTAGCTGGTAAATTGCTCGAGCGTTTTTGAAGGACAAATATATTTTGTATATCAGCTGCTTTGCCCCACAGCAGAATGCTGTAGGACATCTTTGCATCTTTGCAGGTGTACTTCGTGAAAGCACCAGTATCCAAAATTGGTTACGACTACTGGTTATGTGGCGGCGCGTTAGTCACAAGTGAGTTTGTGGTGACTTCGGCCGCCTGCATCAAAGATGTCGATTACCTATATGTCATAGCAGGATATAATAAATACGTTACTGACGATGATATCGAACTTGATCAGTGCACCAGCAAGATGAAAAAAAAAGTGATATACACTTGTTATCCTCAAGGTTAGTATAAAAAGTGCCCACTGCTGAGTGCCCTTCCGTTCTTTTCTGCCATTCTCCACGATTCCCTTGCTTCCTTAATGTTTTTCCAACTTTGACTTGATTAACAGATTGTGGCGACATCTACATCGCCACATGTGACCTACACCTGACACTGACGTCACATAAAATCTTGCATCGCGCAAGCAGAGTTTATCGCGCGCCTAGCATATATACAGCGTCCCGACATCAATAGTCGGATTGCCCACCAGACAGAACACGAGACTGGTCGGAGGATCTTTCCTTTTCTATGAAGGATGAGTGAATTTACCATCCTGTTTCTCATATCTCTATAACTAAACCATCCCAGAAACAAAACAGTTTTTTTTTATGTACGTACCTGAAATAACCGTACCGCACCCGTACCCTTCCAATTGGAAAGCAGCTATGCTTCTTAGTGAGAAGTGACTTCCTTCCACAAGTTCTACTAATAAACAAGTGCGCATCTGGACGCGTTATTCCAATATATATGTTTATCTATACTTGCCGCGTTGTTCTCGTGGTCGCAAGCGCCACTGCTGAGCGCGGGGTCCCGGGTACAATTCCCGGGTCGGGCAAAGTAATATTGGGTTATTACTTTATGCATTTCTCAGTAACATCAGTTTGGAAGTTCGCGGTGTGATACCCCCGTGCCTCGGAAAGTACAAGCCGAAGGTCAGGAGCTTGATTTCTCTCCGGTCGTGTCGGATTGCCGTCCCATCGGATAAATAAATAAATAAATACGGTCTGGAGGACTATATCTAGTAAATAAATGTCTTACCTACTTTCAGGATACGAACTGAGGTATGAACAACTAGATATATGGTCGTTAATAGATATAGGTGTAGCGAAAGTGGAATCACCGTACGATTTCAATGACCAATCGTATAAGACGTTATGTTCTTACGTACCTAATGTGATACCAATTAGTTACGATGCTAAATACCAAGAGCCTGGGATCGATGCTGTTGTATTTGGATGGGGACATCAATTTGAATGGCGAAAGGTAGGAATATAATAAACTTATGTAAGGTTGTATCAGTCTTTATTTACCAAAAACACAATTATAAAAGTACAAACACTCGAAATGGTTGGAACACAATACAGTTTGAAGAAGAGGTGTGGGACATGAAAGATATTTTGGCGCGAACGACGCGTAGGCGACACGAGATCGTATGCGACTGCTGTGCGCGGGACGCGGGCGGCGCGGCGGCGTGGCGGGGGCCGACCGAGGACGAAGCACAGCGAATTACCACGAGAGCGCGCGGTTGGCGCGATTATTCAAACGTAGGTAAAAGTACGGCGGATTGCAACGGGCGCGAGTATTTGAACGAGCGTGGCGCGAGTATTTGAACGTTCGTCTTATATCCTCCCCCTCTAACCCAGGCGTTGCGTCCCCGAAGCCGGGTTAGCCTTACGAGGTCTCCCTCTCTTACGTTTCTCTTGAATAGGATCTTGGATGGGACCAACGAACGGTGTTAACAACGAAACGTGATACCTCCCTAGCGAGACGCTGTCACTTATACGCTCCAAAGCGTATGTCGTACTACCGATCACCTCCTGAATACGATACGGTCCATCGCGGCGGGGGATGAACTTCGGAGTCTGCCCTTTGCTCGTATCGTTAGAGCCCTGAGTCTTAAGCAATACGAGATCTCCTACCTTATAGTCCGGCGCGTGGCGACGACTCTCATCGGCGAACTTCTTCTGAGCTTCTTGGGCTTTCTCGTGCACATCCCGTGCATCGAGCAACACGGCTGAAAGTTTATACCCTCTAAACTTCGACACGGCCCATACCACGGCCAGTGCCTCTCTCTCCGTCGTATTATAATTCTTCTCAGCGGCCGTGAGGAGGCGACTGGCGTACTCGACGGGTCGCTCATCGGTCCCCTCCCCCTGGAGCAGAGCCGCCCCAAGCGCGTAGCCGCTGCTGTCGGTCCTAAGGACAAATGGCTTCGTTCCGTCAGCCTGACGGAGAATAGGAGCCGATACCAAGAGGGACTTGATGGTCTCGAAAGCGCTCTGCTGTTCGGAGCCCCACTCCCAGGTGCTCCCTTTCTTCAGTAGAGAAGTCAGCGGTCTACTCACCTCGGCATAACCCGGTATGAAGCGCCTGAACCAGCTCGAGGTCTGCAGGAAACACTTCAAGTGCCTTACGTTCTGAGGGGGCGGCATGCCGGTTATAGCAGACGTCTTGTCTGGGTCCATGCGAATACCACCTGGTACGATGACATGACCGAGAAACTTCACGGCATCTCGGGCGAAGTGGCTCTTTTCGCGATTCACCCGCAGGTTAAACATAGCAAGGCGGTCGAACACGGCTTCCAGGTCTGCGAGGTGCCTTTCGAACGAGCCTTCAGATAGCACCAACAGATCGTCCAGGTATGCGAGTAGAGTTATATCTGGTAAGTTGGATTTGAACCGGTCGATCAATCTCTGAAAAGTTGCCCCCGAATTCCGGAGGCCCATGGGCATGCGCTTGAACCTGAAGGTGCCCAGCGGTGTCGTGAACGAGGTAAGGTCCCTATGGTCAGGGTCAACGCTCACCTGGAAATATCCGGATCGCAGGTCCAGCGTAGTCATGTACCTGGAGGTTTTCGCCGCGTGGAGCACATCTTCGATCCTGGGAAGTGGGTATCGGTCAGGCTCCGTGACCGCGTTGAGCTTGCGGTAATCGACGCAAAGCCTGTAGCTCCCATCTTTCTTCTTCACCAGGACGACGTTGGAGGCCCACGGTGACTCGCATTCCTCGATGACGTCGGCGCTGAGCAGCTTTTGCAGCTCCTTTTCTAAAGCTTCTTTCTTGGATGGCGACAACCTGTATGGTGGGGACGCAAGGGGTTCCTGATTATCTCTTACCTTAATTTTATGACAGGCGAAGTCCGTGGGAGGTCCATCCGTAGCAAACTGGTTCGCTCTGCTACGCAGAAATGCGTTGAGCGCGTTCCTGTGCTCTGGTGGTAATTTCGTTCCCTCGTTGTCGCGCATGGAGACGTCGGAGATATCTGCCTGCATCAGCTCTGTGCTATTCAAACTAAATGATTGCACGAAAGGAAAAATCTGCTCAGGATTATCAGTAAAGAACCATGACTCCTGTGACAAGTCCAGTGTGACCCCAGCCTTAGTAATAAAATTACGACCTAACAATGTTCGAGTACTCTCACCTGGGAACACCACGAACTCGGTATCGACCTGCCTTCCTTCTAAAATCACGGGTACCGTCGCCGTGAGGACCGTTTTCACCTGGCGGGAACCAACCGCGAGTCCGATGGTTCGCTCCGCCTCGTGAAACTGTACCCCAACCGATGTTAAAATAGAGTACAACAAGGAACCAGCAACGCAGCACGTAGCCCCTGTGTCGAGTATTACGGCGCCTACTCTATCCGCGATAGTGACCGATACCATAGCGTGTGACGGCGTCGTCGCGTGAGTTTCGCGTGTGATGTTCCCGTCGTTCACCATATTAAAATCGCATCGCGTCGCGGGTAACTGTTTTCCGTTACAATTCTCACATTTCAACTTTACAACACCGGGTTGGCCGCATCCGTAACAACGCAAATTACTAGCCCCATTACTGGTACTTTTACCCTCGGAAACCGCGCTAGTTGGTTGTTGTTTATTACTTTTACTTTGCAAATTACGACAATCTGTTACAACGTGACCATAAAATTTACAGAACGAACATCGAACGCGCTTATCTCGTTTCAAATTCTCGTTCGAGTTTACAGTGAGTTTCGCGACACTAGTACCGCACGAACTCGTGGTAACGCTGCTTTCGCGCTCGCTCGACTCGAGTTCATGACCCCGGTCGCGCGGCGCGTCGAGCGATCGCGGCGAGTTTCGACTTGCCGATTTCGTCGTAGAAACGATCGGGTTCGCGGAGTACGTACGAAGATTTAATTCGACAATAGAATCTTCTATGGCCCTCACTTTTTCTATCATAATATCAATATCGTTAACATCATTTCTAGGTAATCGCTTTCTCACACGTCGGTGTAAAAGGCCGTAAATAAGATCTAATTGCATACACATCGGCACCGCGTAAGGTAATTTAGCAAATAACGACCGCACTCTACACACAAACACTTCTGCACGTTCAGAGTCTTTCTGGTCCGTGTCGACGATCTCCCGTAGCACTTTGTATGGCGGCTGCTGCATCCCGTACATGGCACGCAGGCGCGCCACGGCGTCCGGCCAGGCGTTTACGCTGGCGCGCGCGCCGCGCCACCACACGGCCGCGTCGCCCTCGAGCAGTATCGGCAGACCGCGCAGCGCGTGCTCGTCGCTGACGCCCGCGCACTCCTTGTACACCTGCACCGCGTCGATGAACGCCTCCAGGACTTCCGCGTCGCGCGACCTCCCGTCGAAACGTGCAGTGCACTTGGCGAAGTTGCCTGTGACCGCGGACGAGTAGGCGCCGGGCGGACGGGTGTCGGGCGTTGGCGTCGACGACGGTGGTTTCCCGGAGCCGTTGAAAGCCCTCAGGGTTTCCACTAGGGTTCTGTTGGTTTCCGCTTGCATTCTGACGAAGGACGCCATGAAACCGGCTAAGACGGTCTCGGTGGTCGCGCTCGTCGAAGCGCCGCCGGCGCGACCATGCGCCCCGGCGGGGACGGGGGCGGGGGCGCTCACGGCGCGCGGCTCCGCCTGGTCGTAGTATTCGGGCTCGCTCGTGTCGTCGCTCATAATATCTTCACTCGATAGTACTTTCGCGTTTCGCAGTTCCATCGGCATGTCAACAGTTCGTCACTTAACTTTATGTTTTCGCGATTTGACGCCTAGGTAAGGTATCTATCGCGGCACTCGCGACGAAACTTCTCGGAAATATCTCAAGGTGGATTCGAAGCCACGAGTTGGGCAGCCACTGTAAGGTTGTATCAGTCTTTATTTACCAAAAACACAATTATAAAAGTACAAACACTCGAAATGGTTGGAACACAATACAGTTTGAAGAAGAGGTGTGGGACATGAAAGATATTTTGGCGCGAACGACGCGTAGGCGACACGAGATCGTATGCGACTGCTGTGCGCGGGACGCGGGCGGCGCGGCGGCGTGGCGGGGGCCGACCGAGGACGAAGCACAGCGAATTACCACGAGAGCGCGCGGTTGGCGCGATTATTCAAACGTAGGTAAAAGTACGGCGGATTGCAACGGGCGCGAGTATTTGAACGAGCGTGGCGCGAGTATTTGAACGTTCGTCTTATACTTATTTATAATCAATGTATATCAAATTGTCATGTATTGTCACACTTTCATTAATTTGTCATGTTAGTTAGTGATTTCGGAGAATCTTCACCTGGTTATACTTTATTTTAGAAGTTATATACACTTTGCATTATGATCTCATTTTAATTTCTATGGTTTTGTCTTAGTTTTAAATGGAAAAAATTGCAATATTGTTTGTCTTGTAATTTTATTTTCCTTTTTGTTATTAATCTTAAGTCAAATCAAATCAAAACAAAAATGTTTATTTATTAGAATATGGTACAATAGGTGTTACAATATTGGTTCCATCATATCCTGCCATAATATGGCGTACAAATATTTATACTATTAATCTCTATTAATAATTATGCAAATAAGATATGAATTGAAGTTCAGTCTTTAATTTTGTTATTAATAAGACAAGTGTTATCACCTATTTCTACGATTGCTGGTTAACCTGTAATTAGCGACTGTGTAAGTCCGAGGCTATTATTGTCTATAGTACTTAAGTTATATTATACACAGAAGATGTTGGTGTACCTTAACAAATAAATAAAATAAAATGGAAATGCGGTTTCAACTGAAACACTTTTCCAGCGTGAGATTGGCAATTTCTTATAATGTTATACTTCTTTAGCTATCAGTAAAGTCTAAGATTATCTAAAAAACCAATATTGAATAGAGAAAATCACTCTGATTGTTACTAGAATTTCTGCAAAATATTACAATGACGTAACTAGCTATTCAAATATTATATTATATAAAACTATATCTCTTAACAACATGATATTAAGCATATTTCACGTTTTCAGGAAGAAGATAGAGCAAATCACAATCAAGAAAAATTAAATTACGCCCCCGTGATGATAATAGATAAAAAAGAGTGCAAAAGCCATTATGCAGAATATGGACAAATGCGTGAAGTGATAGACACTTATATGATATGTACGTTAGAAGGTGGCACCTTGGATGACTTTGGGGAGCGACTGGAGCTATCGGGAGAACAAGCACAAATACCGTTGGTTAATGGTTGTGCTAAAAGAAAATCATTGGGGTTTAATCCAAGTGAAGCCATAGAGGTAAGTGATTATTTGTGGTTGGAGCAACAGCCAGTACATACTTTTTATCTATTATCTTTTTGTCTATGTCACAGCTTTTTATAGGTATATAAGTCTGTATAACTATAAAAAGTTTGTGATGAGTCACGGGTAGTTACGAGATTGCCCACGACTTCCGGTTTTAACATAAATCATAATATGGCACTCAACGATAGTCTGTGAAATAATTGTTGTACATCCACAGATTACCTTTTATACACATACAGATTTCTTTTTGGTGTATACACCTAAATCATAAACTGATTAGCTTAAGATTTAGGATTATACTACTGTTCCGACAACATTTGTAAAGTTCATTTTAAAATTATAATCATCATCATTTAAAGATTGTTTTTATAGTCGCTAGATCCTTCCCGAAATGAAACGACACAAAAGCGAAAAATAACATTCTGCACTTTTTTTTAGGACTGTGAAGAAGATTATCAATATGACGATACGCGTAGAGAAATAAAAATATCCAACCATTCTAGTAATAATTCAATGATTGAAATAAGAAATAAAAATAATGGTAAAACAAGAGCGAAACCTGAAATCACTACTGTGTCTAAAAGAACTGGTTTGACTAATAGATCAGCATTGACAAATAGAACTGCTTTAATGAATAGAACTGCACCGATGAACAGATTTGCTTCCTTTGAGAAACCTTTTATATCAAATAAAACTGTTGTTTTTAACGAAACCGACAGAGATACACGAAGGTATGGAATTTGTCAGGTATGTACTCTAATAGTCACTCGCATATTTGAAATTTATGTATATATATTTAGAGTGGCGATTAGGTTATCACATTATATAGTACAGCGATCATTACAAGTTGTTAAAAGTCTGTTAAAATAATAAAATTTTAATAAAAATTGAAAAAAAAATTAGCGTATAAATTGTCATGAAATAAACTATCCTTGATAATAAGTCACTAGACACGCGTTAGGCAATGATATCAAGAATTCAACACAAACTTTATTAGTAAACACAAATTAGTTTAATGTTGTTAGGTAAATACTGAAACGAAAAAAACCGGCCAAGTGCGAGCCGGAGTCGCGCACCGAGGGTTCCGTATAATTACAATTTACGACTTATGACGTCGTATTAAAAAAAACTACCTACTAGATCTCGTCCAAACCAATTTTTGGGAGGTTTACATGGTAATGTACATCATATATTTTTTTAGTTTAATCATTCCCTTATTTTAGAAGTTACAGGGGACACACACACACACACATTTTACCACTTTGGAAGTGTCTCTTGCGCAAACTATTCAGTTTAGAAAAAAAAAATATATTAGAAACCTCAATATCATTTTTGAAGACCTATTCATAGACACGTACGGGTTTGACGAAAAAAAATAATTTTTTGAGTTTCAGTTCTAAGTATGGCGAACCCCCAAAGTGTATTGTTTTTTTTTCTATTTTTGTATGAAAATCTTAATGCGGTTCACAGAATACATCTATTTACCAAGTTTCAACAGTATAGTTCTTATAGTTTCGGAAAAAAGTGCCTGTGACATACGGACGGACAGACAGACAGAGAGACATGACGAATCCATAAGGGTTCCGTTTTAGCCATTTGGCTACGGAACCCTAAAAAGGTCCCACGACTAAAATGTTAATTGTTATTAATTCTTTTAATTGTGTATGTTTATACGTTATGTAGAATACGTGGTTTCAATTAATGTGATAACCTAATCGCCACACTGTATAGTATTACACAGTTGTTTTCTGTTTAAATTGCTGTTGTAATTGATAAATTGAGACTTCTTCGTTAATTTCTCCAATTTATGTTCTTTAATTTGTACTAAAAACCCTTATTTCTTATTCGAGACGCGGCTTCACAATAGCCTTGGTATGAACCACGAGCTAAGTCACGTTTTAAAGCAAGGCGACATGATTGAAACCGCGTCCTATATTATGATACTCATATTTCTATGTTATCGTCTACAGAACGATCATGGTGGACCACTAGTCACTTGGGTGGGAGCTCACGAGATTCTCATTGGAGTGGCTTCTGTGTTTAAAGTGTCGGAGACTTATAAATGCATGGGGCCCTATTTATATACTAGCACGCAGTGTAACGGTGCATTTCTGGATTGTATATTGACGAAAGCAAAATTTGACTTTCGAAGGTCATCAGACGCTGGGATTGTTTTTAATAACAGTAGGTGAGTTGATTTTTTTATAGATTTTCCTTTTTCTCCAATGTGCGCTTTTATAATTCTACACGTCACGTTATCGTGGGCGTTGACGTCTACGATTACCGTCGTTATTAGCGTCCACTATTGATTACTTTTTTTAATTTAAATTCCCTGGACAGTAAACGCCAATTGAGCAGGTTTTCGAAAAGTTTGATGTGCTACAATACCGTCACATTATAACGTGGACGAAACTTTAAAAGCGTCTTTATATATTTCCATATACTTTACTTCCTTAAGTTATCGTGATGCTGTGGACATCCACATAACGATAAAAGCGCACAATAAATGTAAGATACGTAGGTAAACACCACAGCAAACGCTATACAATTTGGTTAGCACTTGTTCTTGCGACCACCAGGCTAACGAGTTAGTTAGCTACTAACGATATTGAACAAACAATTTCATTTTCTTCTTAACAGAAGGTCGTTCTGCAGAAAATCTATAGATGATGAACGCCATCCTACGGTTGAGAGACATATATCGTGGTTATATCATCCGGCTGGGTAAGTTTTTTTCGAATTTATTACCTTTTATCAGATTGTTAAAAAAATTAAAGGATGCATTACAATTTAAACATGGAAATGGTTAACATGGAATCAAGAGTGAATATAATAAATTGTTTACATGCAATTAATTACTTGCAGGGCTGCAGATCACGAAAGGCATTTAAACTCCGAAAGAAATCGTCCTGAAGGAAATGAACGAACGCCTGCAATGAATGAAGAAGTTAATGAAAGTGAGAAGAGTGTAAATCTAGCGAATAAGATGAATCCACCAAATAAAAGGTATCCATTAAATGAGAAATTTTCAGTAAATGTTAATAATGCACCGAATGAGAGATATACTGCTAATAACAAGCATACACCAAATGAGAATAATGCTCCAAATATCAATGAGAATGGTGCTCTAAATATCAATGAGAATGGTGCTCCAAATATCAATAAGAACAGTGTTCTAAACATCAATGGGAATGGTGCCCTAAATATTAATGAGAATGGTGCTCCAAATATCAATGAGAACGGTGCTCTAAACATCAATAAGAATGGTACTCCAAATATTAATGAGAATGGATCTGCAAATAACAAGTATGTG
This sequence comes from Apamea crenata, assembly GCA_949629185.1. Classification (NCBI taxonomy): domain Eukaryota; kingdom Metazoa; phylum Arthropoda; class Insecta; order Lepidoptera; family Noctuidae; genus Apamea; species Apamea crenata. The sequence goes on from OX451375.1 coordinate 7,953,121, forward strand.
GTAAATTACCAGTTTGCACCACCTATGGTAGCAAATAATAAACATAGACCATACAACATACCTGCATCAATCAGCGGATCTGCGTCATACAACGGGCCTGCACAAAACAACAAACGTGCACCAAACAACAAACCTGGACAAAATAACTGGGCTGCATTAAGCTACAAATCCGATCAAATCAACTACAATGCACCGAACAAAAAACCTGCATTGAACTACGGACATGTACAGAAATACGGACCTGCACAAAATAACGGGCCTGTACAAGACAATAGGCCTGAATATAACAGCGGGCCTGCACAAAACAACGGGCCTGCACAAAACAACGGGCCTGCACAAAACATCGGACCTGCACAAAATAACGGGCCAGCACGAAACAACGGGCCTGCACCAAATTACAGGCCCGAACCAAACAACAAGTACGCAACTAGAAATATAGAGATTACTCAAAATAATGAAGGAAAGCTTCGAATGCGACCGCAATTCCCTATTCATATTTGAAAGCAGCTATCTTTAAACTATTCTACTATTTTAAAGTCAGTTATTTTCACATTTTTAGACAGTAACTTGTTAATTTAATTAAATGCCATTTTTGTACCAGAAATGTACGTATATTTTTTCAAAACCATGTCATAGCCGTGCTACCGTCAATTTTACAACAGTAAATTTGAAGGAATTTTTCAAAACTAGCACATGTAGTACCACTTCTTTCTTTACTCTAGGAGGAATAGACATAGCTCTTCATCAACATGGACATTCTGCAAACAATGACATTTTTCTTTATAAACCATCTTATTCAGAGCGAATCAAAATCATATTAGTTTTTCAGGAAATTAAATAAACCTACATTTAAAGTCAGTGTGTCACAAATTCAGTATAAAGGCAATATATAACAAACCATCACTCCAGCTGACCAAGTATTCAAATTCTTGATTAGTTTATCAGAAAATGAAGGAAAATAATTGAATCAATAAAAGTTTTTCACCCAAGTGCAACTTCATTATTTCGTTTCAGTATTCCAAGGATGCAATTAAGATTAGATACAATTTTCTTGGTTGTATACTTTGTTAAAGTTAGATTTTTCAATGGTTACTATAATCTTAGATCTTGTGTTATTTTTAAATATTTTTTATGGTGAGTAGCATTATTAATCATTCAATAAACTCTGCTAACAAGTAGTAGTTGCAATTACCATCATAATTTAGTAGAAATAAGTCTACTGTTGGACATAGGCCTGCCTCAAGCATCGCGATAACGACTGGTCCTGTACCTCCTGAATTCAGCCAATTCCCGCAACCTTCATCAAGTCGCCGGTCCAGCTTGTGTTATACCCACTCAAACATTTGCTGGGAAATAGAAGTCTTATCACAATGTATGTCATTATTTCAACACATTTCACTGTCTATTTATTAATTATCAATTGATACCTATTAAACTATTCAAATAATATGTATGACTATACTACTTTTATTAATTTCAGTGTCTTATTGCACAAGAAGAATAAAGGATGGCTCAGAAGTGTCTACGGATAAAAGTTATATAGTAACAAACCATAATATATTTATTATTTTCACTAACAATATTCACAAAAACACAAATAATAAAAGTGCAATAATATATCCCAAGAACTTCAAATTATAAACTAAAAGACGGCATCATCATAATTATTCCTCCACATGTTACTGTGAAATCTCATTATGTGTCCAATTATTAAACTGCACCCTAATTGCGTAACACACGATCAATCGGAATCGGTTTCATTTTGACAGTTCAACAACATTCATTGCGTTATTTACGTTGTTGAGCAGACACATGACACATTTTTTGAACATATGAAGCAATGGATTAGCAATATCCTTCAAAATGATTCAGATTGAGATTGATTGCGGGTTACGCAATTAGAGTGCTGGTTTTCTTATACCTTTTACCAAATTTTCAGTATAATAATAATGCAGATGATTTCTTTTAGGTGTATTTAGTTAAAGCACCAAAGTCAGATAAAGTGTATGATGCCTGGGTTTGTGGTGGCGCCATAGTAAATTCTTATTTCATTATCACATCAGCAGCCTGCGTAGATGATGTTGAATATATGTACGCTATAGCCGGATACAATCAATACGTTAAGGATAATGAGCTTGAAACCAATAAATGTACGAAGGCAAAGAAAAAAAAAATTATATATATTTGTGTTCCTCGGGGTAAGTAACAAATTAGAGTAGTTAAGTCAATACGTACTAAACTGCATGATGATAATAATGAATGCATTTACTAAAAAATGTTTACTGCGGTTTCCCTTGATTTCTCAGTGTCAGCCTGGAGTCTGGATTTGTCCGCGGTTGATAGCAGTAGGCTCACCCCGTATTATGAACAAGGGTCTCAAACATAGCTGGCGAAATGTGGGTGATTGAACTTTTAAAAATATAAGCACACTACAAAATTTAGACATATTTATTTACAGCATACGAATTAGAATATGACAAACTGGACAAGTGGTCACTCATAGACATCGCTTTGGCGAAGGTAGAATCGCCATATGATTTCTCAGACCAATCGTATAAAACGTTGTGTTCGTACATACCAACTTGGATACCTATTAACTACGAAGACAGATTTCAAGAACCGGGTACGGATGGCTTGGTACTAGGTTGGGGTCATACAAAAAAGTGGAGAGAGGTAAATATAAGAAGTTACCTTATCTGACCCTTTGCAGGCTATGTTATGAACGTATTTCTATATCCTCGTAGTAACGTAATTTACTGAAGTAAGCCAGGAGAACCCATGAATTAAAACAAACAATACGTAGATTACTACAATATGCTAGTTGACAGTAAAGATAACTAATAAATGTTGTATTGTGGATAAATCTACTTAATTTTGTAAATGATTAAATTAATAAATATTTTTGAGAATTAATTGCGTTAAAAGAAAGCCATTGGTCACATGATATTTAACGCGAATCCGAGCGGGCACGTCACAACTTCCAGACTATAGCTTTAAATTGTATCTATAAACACACTGTAAACAAGCATCAGAATTAAGTTTATTTTGGATTACTGATAAATGTACGAAAGGAATGATCTCCAAAGCAACAATCAGTGTGTCCCTCTCGAACAATGTGGTTGTGTTCATTATTTATCTACTAAATTAGTAGTTTTCAGTCATATTAAAGACTAGTCTGTCAAACGGTATAACGCTCACTTATACGCTCCCTTCCCACCATGTTTCACATCTGCCGGGCTTCCCGTGTCAGCCACATTTTCATAATGTTTCCAGCCAAGTGATTCAGCCAATTATAACGCAAACCACTTGCGATATGCATCCACTAGAATATTGGACAAGGAGAGTTGCAAAGCAAGCTATGCGAAATTTGAGAACATGGACAAGATTATTGACAAATACATGATATGTACTTTAGAAAAAGGTCAGCTCGATGAAAAAGGGCAAATTGTCTACGCTGGCACACCACCACCCAAACTAGATGGATGTGAAGGAGGACTCAGATTGTTAAGCTACGATAACGAACCTGTAAGTAATTTTTATACATATAATACATATCCGCGTAAATGAGTGAAATAATTATTTTAAATAATCGGCAAAAAAACAAAAAAAATCTGGTGAACTACTACTAGTTCACCAGATTTTTTTTGTTTTTTTCAGAACATTTTTTTCAGAACTTAATCTACATTAAGTTCTGAAAAAATGTTTTTACTTACTGGACAAAGACTTGCCCAAACTCTGTTTATTAATAATATTATTGGAATAAAAGGCCCTATTAGGAAGGTTAGAAATAAATACCCTCCAGCAGGTATTTGACTGTCAACGTCAACGGTCAATTAAGATGAAATTCTACTATACAGAAATGTTTCGAAAGATATTGAATATTGTTCGAAGATTTCGCTTTGCTGAGTCACTTTAGTCTTAATGTTTTATTAAATACACGACATCTAACAAAAAAAATCTGAAAACTGGAATTATCAACCAGAATTTAGTTGCCAATAAGTCAGATATATGGTGATAGATCGATTACACTGTCGTACAATTATTATTGATATAGCTGTCCCGCACGACGAAAACCACGTGAAAGCTGAAAAATATAAAGAGATCAAGTATCTTGATCTGGCTTGCGAGGTTGTCGACATGTGGGATGTGGATCCAGCAGTCATTGTGCCAATAGTCGTGACGGCCAATGGCATAATAGCCAAGAGCTTCAACCAACACCTGACGAAGCTCTCGTTAGACAGCTAGATCAAGGGCTTTATCTAGAGAGCGGTACGTGTCCAGAAGGACACGGTGCGTATCGTTAGGAGGTTCCTGTTTTAGGAGCCTTGACCACCGTTACCCTGACCCTACTCCTGATGCCAGTGGGTTACTATTTTTCATATTTTTAAATGGTTTATTTTTATGTTTCTACATTTATAATCTGTAATTTCATGGTGTACCTACATAATTAAGAGTATTCTATCCATCTATGTATATTTTATTCACGTTACATTCATACGAATTGGTGAAATAATTTTCAACATATCTATTAAAAATCTTTACTAGACAACCCACAAAATAATAATAAATGCTAGTGTTACAAGTTCCCAGTTTCAAAAAAAATATCTGATTATTATATTTTCCATTTCTATTTGTTTCTCTTATTATCCTATAATTATTTTGTACATGTTAGTTATTATAATACCTATGTTCTTTTTAAAGTGCGACGACGACTTGACGCGAAGAGAGGTTTTAAGGTCAAACCCAAGTAATTATTCTATTGGAGTCAACGAAAATGATACCAATATTGAAACGAAAAACAAAACTAAGGATTCCAATATTAATAAAAATTATTTTAATATTGAAACGAAAAACAAAACTAAGGATTCCAATATTAATAAAAATGATTTCAATATTGAAACGAAAAACAAAACTATGGGTTCCAATATTAATAAAAATGATTTTAATATTGAAACGAAAAACAAAAATATAGAATCCAATATTAATAAAAATGATTTCAATATTGAAACGAAAAACAAAACTCTTTTAAACCAGACAACTGGATCACGCAAGAGTGGAATTTGTCAGGTAAGTAAATCATTTTGACAATACCAAATGAGGTATGCGGTCGAGTAGATCAAAATCATGTAATAATCTCCGAACCGAACCAACGGTTCGAAGACATGTGACATCAACCAACCAGCACTGGGCCCACGTGGTGAATTACAGCCCACCTCCTCTAACGAAGAGGAGGCCTGTGTCCTAGCAGTGGGAACACTATGTTCAGACTCATCATTCTCCTGCCCTTAACTCAATCTATTTAGGGTCGGCACAATAGATCTTTTTCTTCCATACTTCTTTATTATTCGATATCTCAGTAGTCACCCCTTTTTTAGCCATATGATCTTTCACACAATCCATCCATCGTTCACGCTCAAAACTTTCCTCATGACATTTTTTTTCATTCTTCCGCATGAGATGCCCATACCACTGCCACCACTGGTGCCTTTTTCTGATTTTCTCTTAAGTATTCATTTCTTATTCTCATGATGCGCTATGCTATGCTTCTTCTTCTTTCAGATTTGCGGTGCCATCTGGCAAGATTTACCATATAACCTAAGAGGTTAGGTTTTCACACACTATTGTTGTTTGAAACATAATTTTTTATTTTATGAATTTTTGTATTTTGTGTTTCACGAACTGTGTCCAAATAAACTTTTTTTTTTCTTTCATCTAGTCAACTGAGCACTGCCGCAGCAACAAGATCAGCAGTGCGATTCTGTAACCATCTCACCGTGAAAACTTAGGTGAAGTGAGCGTGGAGTGAGCTGTCATTCCAACTAATGCTAGGGATTGACACTATTGACAGCTCCCTCTAATCTCACTTCACCTAACTTTACACGGTGAGATTTTTACAGAATCGATTGTCTGCCGGCTGGTTTGATTATAAAATAAATTTTTGGTACGAACCTGTCGGTGGTATATTTTGTATGCAAACCATGTTAAATCCTTGGAATTCATAGAAAAAATTTTCGTTGGAATAAGCCCATTCTAATGTCTTCAGAACGACCATGGAGGACCACTTGTCACTTGGATAGGTGCCAGAGAGGTTCTCATCGGAATTGCTTCAGTATTCAGAGTGTCGGATGATCTAAGATGCATGGGACCCTATTTATATACGAGCACTCAGTGTAATGGTGCCTTTCTAGATTGTATATTAAGTAATTCAGCTTTGCCAGATGAGAGAAGCAGGTGAGACGTATTTATCATTATATATTCTTGCTTTCTGCTGTTGTTATAAGTGTAGAATAAAACAAACTTGTGAAAGGCATTTGTCGAGGAGGCAAAACGCAAAAGGAATATCATAATGCAAATATGGTTGTGACAGCGATCTGATTGCGATACTCTTGAAACCATCAAGAGTACCTCGACATACGAGTATACCAAATAATGAGATACCAGCAATTATTTATAAAATCTATATTTTTGTTATAAATTCTATAATGCCATGAACAGGTTATAGTAAAACTAGGTTAGAGGTGAAATTTGGAACACAGATAGTTTATAGCCTGGATAACATATAGGGTACTTTTAATCCCTGTAGTACGTTCCCGTGGGATATTTTTCGACATACACGCGGGCGAAACCGCGGGCAAAAACTAGTACCTACCTACTATATCCATACAAAATATTATAAGGGACAAAGTAACTGTGTCTGAGCGAATTTCAATAAATGTATCCCGGTAACACGTTCCCGTGGGATACCGATCTTCACCCGGGTGAAACTGCAGGCAAAAGCTAGCTTGGCCATGTAACGAAATCATAGTGACTTTATATTTATGTCTGACCTGCTAACGCTATCTGGGAGCTGGATTAACTGTAACTCAGTTGAGTCCTACAATTTTCGAGTTATAAGATTGAGCACAACGAGTTCATTAATATGGGCTAATTTATGAACGGACTGGATACATACTAATAATTCAATACAACAGACGGGCCATATGCGACAGTCCACCGATCCAAAGGGGCTTTGATACAGTTGAGAGAAACATCTCTTGGCTACATCATCCCGCTGGGTAAGTTGATAGTTCGTAGACCAATAATTTGTCTATCAAGCTGAGATGTCTTATGGGTTTGTAATTATAACAGGCTTATAAGGCATCTCAGTTTTGTCTGTGTGATGGCAACAAATTTGCGAAACCTCTAGTATTGTAGATTTAAATCGTGAGATTTGCCCGACCGCGACAGAAGATGGTAAAGTTTATTTCGCTGATATTGACATTTGAATAGTATTGTCTTGCTCAATAATACCGAAAATAGTACCTATTGTTCTCTGCGGGATTTATGAAACACATTTTGACGTGATCTAAGTACAGTGAGGGTAACTCTAACGATTCAAAACTTAGATAATTTAGATATCTTGAGTTGTCTAACTAAATGCAGGTAGATGGCTTGGGCGACGATGAGCACTTACCAACTGCCGATGGGCCTTGCTTGATTCCCACCCAATAAAGTAACAAATAAATAAACAAGCTCAATTATGCCCTCTTACACTTAGAGCTTGATAGTTAAATAATTCCCTTTTACACTAATCTCAAGTAAGTTATGTATGGTACGGTAGTACGGAGACACTTAAAGCAACAAAACACTGTTCTCATAGCAAATAAAGACATGGTTGGTCAAGTATTTTTGTCCTTTTTCACGTCAATATATTATTGTCTGCTTTCAATATTTATTTTATTCTATGTTATAAGACTAATGATGTTGTATTATTATATTCCGACAGAAGTAATAACTGAACTTTGTGCCCGGGCAACACTGAATTAAATGTCGGTTTGATTAACACGGGGCACCATAGTCCGTTCACAAATATTTTACCTCTGTATCACTGTCAAAATCACAGTGATGTTTATTGTCGTTACAATAAGGATGCTGTTGGGTGGCTGTTATCAGGGGTAAAGTTGGTAACTGTGGAACGATTGTACCATTATTATAGAAGACAACGACAACTCTTCGACAACGAGATTTTTTTTAAATTTTTATAGGCCTGCTGATAATGAAGTTTCGGGCAATGAAAACAAATTCGTAGTCGATAAACTCTATACGAAGAAAGGAGTAGTCGATAGACTCAACACCAAGGCAGGCCTATCCAAAGCATTAGAACGGTTCATGAAACTTGGAAAATTTTCGGGAAATGAAACGGTCGCAATTCGACCGCAGCGGCCTCTCGAAGAATAAACGAAAAGAAAAATTTACTTCTTATGTGTTACTTTAAGTTGCCAATGTTATCACCTGTTCAAATTAAATAAGTTTATTATTGTTGGGATTTTTGTTTCTAATTGTCACTATACAGAGTTGTGTTTTAGTCACCTGCATTTGTTAAGGAGTGAATCTACCTGTCATACTTAACAACCTACTCATATCCGATTCCGATTTTAGTTACTTTCATAGTATCATGTTAAGACATGATACTATGAAAGTAACCAACTCCACACTCACTCACTCAACTCACAACTCAACTCATCTCAACTCGACTCATTGTCTGCAGCAAAGTAAAATAGCGTAAGCGGTATTTTACTTTGCTGCAGACAATGAGTCTACTTTTATTCTGCAGAAAAGAACCATCAGGCGCGATTCTCTTTGTTAAGGTTGAGTATGTCATGCTCACTCAAATGTTTCTCTGATGGTGGTGTGTGGGTTGGATCATTTAGTTCCTTTCAAATTAGTTGAGCTGAATGGTGCTGATCAATGCTTCATGTTCGTGAACGGGTGCCGTCAATTGGGGCTGGTCTTAGTCGCCACGGCTTATTTTAATTATTATTTTTACGTGTCTTGACATTTATCGTGACCCCGTGGTCCCGGACCTTTGAAAGGCGTGCGAGGGACCGAAGTCAACTGACAGAGGCCTGTTATACGTTTCTAATTAAATCAGGCACCAACCGACGATTAGCCATATTCGCACTATGCAAGTGCACCCAAGGATAACCCCCAGTTGGTGTAGGACTATTGCAGGATAAGGAAACAAAGATATTGGATTATGGCTGAAGTGAACTGGTGATTTAGGACTATGGAAAGACCCCTCTCCTGCCCCACCTGTGTTTAGGGGGTTATTCTACTCGAATAACCTCCTAAAATGACGGATGTAGGTGGCTAAATCCCCATCCTGTATTATTATATTATTTTAGAGATAAATGGACTGAGAGGCACACTGCTGACTGTGTGTGAAAGCGAGAGGTTCAATGTTTGGGAAAGTGGAATTAAGTAAGAAAGAAGCCAAATGGCGGAATATTGCAATTTGGTTCTAAGATACAGTTAAAAATTAAAACAACGAAAAAAGAAACCAAAAAGCAAAAAATTAAGCTCTTAATCTAATTAAGGTCCTAAATTAATATAGATGACTGTTTTTGAGTCGGGCGCCAAACAAGCAATTCACGTAGATCACATTGCAGTATAGAGGTATGAGGAACAGGGTGTAAAGTTCATTCATCCTCCCTTTTCTAAGGTGTCGTGTCTGGCGGGCAACTGCCCAATGATCATGTCGGGCCGTTGTACATATATTGCCCGTAGTCTTGTATCTTGCGATGCTTGCCAGGCGAGCTGAGGTTCCAGTGAGTCAGAACCAGTTGCCGCATAGTTCACGGTGAGTCGGAAATGTCTGCGAAGATGCCACAGTGAGTCAAGGTGGCGCTACGTTATGCTCCAGTGCCTTGATATGGTACAGCTCCGGGTTGAGGCTGACTGCCGGCGTCGCAAACAAAAGGGAGGATTTTCTAACCAGACGGGTGTCGTGTCTGGCGGGCAACTGCCCAGTGATTCTTGTAAATTCAGGTAAACTCTGCTTGCGAGATACAGGATTTTACGTGACGTCAGTATGACGCGTAGTTCGCATGTGGCGTTGTAAATACCGCTACAGCAGTATATTTCAGTTAGGAGTATTTTTGTATAGTTTCTACAATTATATATTTTTATATGAACGATCAGCGTTCATCATGAATTGCAATTATTTTCTTATCTTCCTATACAACCAAGGATGTACCTGATAACAAGTTTTTAGTTTAAATGAATAAAACTAACCTAAGTTGTAGAGTATGACTTGTCCCGATTATTTTATAATGCCAACAGAAAACACAGTCACGTAAGCGACGTCAGGATATTAGCTAATAAAAATAATTAGACACTTTTTGTCACATACCTACTCATAAAATTACAAAGTCGTCGGTGAAAATTTTTTTTTTTTACCGAATAATCCGGGTCAGTGCGGTTTTCGGCCCCGCGGTGTTTGATCACAAACCGTTCATTCTTGATTAATCATCAAAAATAATAATTAAAACAATTAAAATAGCCATTCAACTTAAATTCTATTATACTGTTCCTAACCAAATAATGATTGTGCTTCGATGGACTGTAACGTGATTACGTTACATTCCATCGAAGTTAAATTATCTGGATTTACAACGATTTAAGAATGTATGCCTTAAAGTTACAGCTTTTTTTGTTATTTAATATTTTTTATGGTGAGTAACAAGTTCAAGTTCTGGATTGCCAAAATACTCTTTACCTACATATTCATTTCGCAATTTTATTGACTCTGTTGAAATATTGACTAACATTTATTTAAGTGTCTGATTGCGGAAGAAGAATTCAAGGTGGCCAGCAGGTTAATTCTAAGAAAAGTTACATGGTAAGACCCCTATAAACTATGCAGTGAAACGTAGGCGACAGGGTGGGACATATCTCTTGAACGATGACAAAGGCCAATTCACTGCGTCTTAATTACCGAGCCTTTTCTCACTTCGGAGAGCGGTGGTGGACCAGTGGCAACGACTGCGACTTACGAGTAAGGAGGTCGTAGGCACTTTGTGTAAATTATTTCATCACCACTGCTCTCAAAACGGTGAAGGAAAGAAAGAACATGACCATGATGGACATGTCCTAGAACCAAAACTTCGAATATGAATGTGACATCTACCAATCTGCACTGGGCCTGCGTGGTGGATTACCGTTTCCACTTCTGTGGAAACGGTAATCCACCACGCAGGCCCACCACGCAGGTTATAGGCTGATTATGTATGTGTCTCGCTTCAGGAAAAAAATGTACTCGGTCATGGAAAACTGATGTGAAGAGCAGTGTTGGCCCAATGGTAACAGCCCTGAATTACAGGTTCTATGCACTGAACCTAGGCAGGCAGTTTACTTTGTGTGATTGATTTGATAACGTTGAAGGAGCAAACCCGTCATATAATTAAGCTCACTTTATTTCTAGGTGTACCTAGTTAAATCACCAATATCACACAAACTTTTTAAAGATTGGTTGTGTGGTGGAGCCTTAGTATCTCCTTTGTTCATCATCACGGCACAAGTCTGTGTAAAGGATGTTGAGCACATGTATGCTATAGCAGGATACAATACATACATTCCAGACGCAGAGATTGAAATAAATCAATGTACAAAAGAAAAAAAGAAGAAAGTGGTTTATATTTGTGTTCCAGAACGTAAGTTAAGAACCACATAACCCCACGTTTCCGTTACACAGATATAAAACATTTATGTATATACTAATAATAAAGCACACAACAAATTGTATACACATTTGCTTACAGAATACGAAACAAAAATTGACAAGTGGTCACACATAGACATCGCTTTGGTGAAGGTAGAATCGCCGTATGATTTTGAAGACCAATCGTATAAAACGTTGTGTTCGTACATACCATCAACGATACCTATTAACTACGAACCGAGATTTCAAGAGTCAGGTACGGACGGCTTTGTACTAGGTTGGGGACATACTGAAATGTGGCGACAGGTAATCATTTAAATTCAAGTAGTTACCTTTTTTGACCTTTTGCAGGCTATGTTAAGAATGTATTTATCCTTGTGTTGTATATTATAAGCCAGTTGTGCCCAATGTAGGAAACTTTAGGCATAACTAGCTACGTAGTAACATCATTTACTAAAGTATGTAAGCCAGGAGAAGCTATGAATTAAAACAAAAAATACGTAGACTACTGCGACTGCTACAATACCAGGTTACAATATGCTAGTTGAAAGTAAGAAAAATACCTAAGTCGACGAAGAGGCAAACATAAAAATATCAAGCTGGAAAGATCTCAACTGATGAAGTGTATGTCAAATGCCCATCTAACACCCACCCTCATGAGGATCGGAAACTCTACACTCAAAGTTGTGGACGATTATGTTTACCTAGGACAAACTGTCCAGTTAGGTAGATCCAACTTCGAGAAAGAGGTTAATTGCCAAATTTAAGTAGCAGTGCCACATTGCTTGCCAAACGGATGGCCAATGGGGCCGAAAGGATCTAGATCGGAAGACGTAGCGTTAGAAGGCCTCTCAAAAGATGAAACAATGATCTGTTGGAGGCCGCAGGTATCTGCTGGATGCGAGAGCACAAAACTGATCGAAGTGACGATGCTAGAGGGAAACCTTTGTCCAGCTGTGGAAGTCTTTCGGCTTAAATGATGATACTGTCAAACACAAATCTTTCTTTATGAGCTTAGGCCAAAGAAAAAAACCTCGTTGAGTAAATGGCCTGTAACCGTTTGGAATATGTAGAAAACCCCCAATTTATAACTTCATTATTACTTTTTAAAATGTTTCCAGCCAAATGATAAAATCAATTATAATCAAAAACTGCTGCGATATGCATCCATTAGAATAATGGACAAAGAGGCGTGCATAAAATACTATAAACAATATTCGCGTAATATGGAAATCAATATTATCAGGAAATATATGATATGTACTTTTGATAAAGGTGAGCTTGATGAAAATGGAAGAACTGTCTTGGTTGACGAACCACCACCCAAACTAAATGGATGTGCAGGAGGACTCAGACAGTTAAGCAACGACAATGGGCCTGTAAGTAATTTTTATACATGGAATGCTAATCCGCTTATTTAAGCGGTGAACTTTTTATTTTGAATTATCGGCAGTCCCTGAGTTCTGGTTAAATAATCTAGAAGAAGATATAAAATCTCTTTCGAAGATATCGATTTGCTGAGTCTCCTTGATCTTATGTAAATAGACGATAGTTTAAAACAAAAATGATTAGACGGGCTGTTGGTCGGGTTTGTTTTATATATTAGAATGTTGGGCCACATAAGGGATGAATAATGAAAGGTAATTGCATACAGCTGAGATAAGAATGCTAACACCCCACATCCCTTGTGGGGTGTTACACAAATGGATAGAATAAAAAATGAGTTCATAAGAGGAAATCTGTAAGTGGTTCCGGTAACTGGAAAGTTGTGTAGAAATCGGTTGTCATGGTATGGGCAGTCATACGGAGGAATGAGGAAAATGCCGTGAGGAAACTTTTGAGTATGTATTACGATGATATTATATTATCCATTTCATTTATATTCCTAGTCATTTAATGATTCTTTCGTCCAACATTAATTTAAATCTATTATTTTTAAAGTGCGACGAGGACCTGACACGTAAAGTGGTTTTGAGGTCAAACCCAACTAATGATTCCAGTATTAACAAAGATGATTCCAATATTGAAACGAAAAACAAAACTCTTTGGAACCAGACAAATGAATTACCCAAGAGTGGAATATGTCAGGTAGGTAGAACATTTTTGCCAATACCAAATGCGGTGTGCAGTCGAGTAGATCAAAATCATGCAATAATCTCCGAACTGAACCAAAAGTTTGAAGACATGTTATATCTGCTACCCCGCACTGGGCCCGCGAGGTAGAATTACAGGCCACTTCCTCTCGAACAGAAGAGGAGGCCTGTGCCTTTAACATTATGTGCTGATTATGCTTATGCTATTGGATTAGCTGTGCCATTTGTCGAATTCAACTGATAACCTAAACCCTCCTTACCCTCCTTCCTAACCTCTTAAGCCACGGCCGATCTTTTACCTCGGCGATTTTATTTGTCGCGCATCAGATTTTCAACGCACTACTCAGCGCCGAGAGTTGAATATCCAATAAGGTATTTTTTGACGCGTCTTTTTGATTCTTAATGCTCGGCTCAACACCGATAGTAGAAAATGCAGTACGGGATGAAAAATCATCGCGGGAAAAAATCGCCTGTGGGTACGAGAGTGAAGAGGGTAGAGGTCATTTAATTTAAAATTGCACGCCCCTCTACTGCTTGCTGCACAGATCTTTCAAATGTTGTTGTTGCTACAAATCAACTTTTAGTACGAACCTTTAGGTACATTGTGTATGCAAACCATGTAAAATATTTGGAATTCAAAGGAAAACTTTACAGTGCGTTGGAATAAGCGCATTTTAACGTCTTCAGAATGACCACGGAGGACCACTTGTCACGTGGGTGGGTGCTCACGAGGTTCTCATCGGAGTTGCTTCAGTATTCGATGTGACGCATGATTCAAAATGCAAGGGACCCTATTTATATACGAGCACGCTGTGTAATGGTGCCTTTCTATATTGTATGTTAAATGATTCAGATTTGCCAAATCAGACAAGAAGGTGAGACGAATTTATATTCATATAATAATATTCTTGATTTGTGTTGTTCTAAGATCGGCTTGCACCACTAATAACTAAATACGTTATGTGCTACACGAATTTAAAACGCCGTTCTGTTTCTGTCATTCGTTGGAAGATAACAGAGACAAATGTTTTAGAATGTTAAACGCATTTAGTTCTTTGTGGTGTAAATGGGCCTAAGCGAAGAACTATCAAGTGGAGAAAGGCTTTTATCGAGGAGGAGCAAAGAAATGCTAAATGTTGGGGACCTACTCCGTCCGCGTGGATGTCGGAAAATATCACAATTTAAAAAAAATAATATCATGATGTAAAATTATTTGTTTGTAACGTACCTACTAACGCCTGAGCGCTGGATTTGATGGGATGTTCAGACACAGTATTTCAATAGAGTCATACAATTTTCGAGTTATAAGATTGTGCACTACGAGTTCATTAATATGAGCTAATTTATGAACAGACTGGATACATACTAATAATTCAATACAACAGCCGGTCCATATGCGACGGTTCACCGGTCCAACGGGGCTACGATACAATTGAGAGACACATATCTTGGAAAGACCATCCCGCTGGGTAAGTTGACAGTTAGTGAACTATTACAAGCACTTAAGATATCTCAGCTTTTTGTCTGGGATGGCAACAAAACCTGTGATGCATATATATATATATATTATAGCTCCAAAAATTAAATTGTTAGACCACCCGACCGCGTCAAAATATGGTCAAGTTTGTTTCGTTGATATTGGCATTTGATTAGTATTATCTCACTTACTCACATATCTCACTTACTCATACATCGTTCCCTGCGGGATGCGTGAGCTTACTTTTATCAGTATGGACGGTGAGGGCTAATTTAACGATTTAAATATTAGGTAATTTAGATGTCTTATCTTTGGTCCTTTTTCACATGATTTATTTTCCTGCCTTGAATACTTATTTTCAACACTGAATGAAATGCCGGTTTGATTGAGTTATTGTCAAGTCTGTCAAAATCACAGTGATGTTTATTCTCGATATACCTACATACAATAAGGTTGCTCTTAGAAAAAAAAGTTTGTTGTTGGTTGCTGTCAGAAGTTAAATAACTATAAAAGGACTTTACCATTCTTATAGAAGAGGCAACTCGTCGACAATGAGTTTTTTTAAATTAATTTTTAGGGCTGCTGAAAATGAAGTCTTAGTCAGTGAAGAAAAGTCCGCAGTTGATAGACTTAGCAAAAAAGCAGGACTATCCAAAATATTAGAAGGGATCATAAAACTTGAAAATGAAACGATTGCCATTCGACCGCAGCGGCCTCTCAAATAATAAAAGAAACGAAAAATTAACTCACTTTTTATTACTTTTAATTGCCAATGTTATCACTTGTTCAAATTAAATAAGTTTTTTTTTATTATCAGTTGCCATTTGTGTTTCTAATTGGTATTATACAGAGTGGTGATTTAGTCACCTGCATCCTTTAAGGGGTGATTCTAAATTTGGAAATTTGTTTTTTTTTTAGTTTACTCGCATCCGATTCGTAAGAAAAAATACAAGTTCTTATTCAGCAGTAGACTGACTATTCAGAAGATTTTACTCTAATCACCCCCTTGACGAATGCAGCCAAGTTTTAATTTTCAAGGAGTCATTCAGAAAGTTTAGTTGCCTATTCCAAAACGTAGAACTCTATGGAGAAGAACGAGCAAGTGACTGCAAGCATACTGAAGATAAAATCTTGCGATTCTTCGTATGGGTGGGAACATTGATTGCTCGATCCACCCCTGCTCCACAAGGAAGGCCAGCAACGCCTTGATGTTACTGACCGTCTCACGTACTTTGCCCTGTACGTGGTGAGCACCGGGCAGCTTAGAAGCACATTTTATTTTTATTTTATTTTATTTATTTTATTTAAGCACATGAGCTGCTGTCTCGTTGCTCTCCATGCAGGCCCTGCACAGCGGATTGTCTGTGACTCCTTTGACAAAGATGTATTTATTAAATGACCCGTGGACAGTTAAAGCTGCCGTCACTGTATGCAGTTATTGCTTAGTTAGACGGAGAACCTGTTTCGTGAGGCGGCCATCAATTTTAGGGAGTGTTTTCTTAGCCTGCCTGCACTCACCTTGGTAGTACGTAAGAATCCGAAGGGGAGTGGCACGATGGGTTCAGGTCCCACTGGTGCCATGCTCGATCTCCTTCTGGCCAGTTGGTCGGCTGCATCGTTACCTAGCGAACCACTTTGATTGGAGTCCCTTGATCCATTGAATGGTTATGTTATTGAGGCTACCCACCGAGTTGAGGCGCTGTGGTGGCACTCGTATATTAGGCCAGAATCAACTGCGTCACTGTTTAGCGCTTGCAAAACAGCCATATTGTGTAACAGTATGTGGATCGAGTGGTTCTTTAGTTCCCTGGCCATGATGGCCGAAGCGGCCAGAAAAATACCCTTGCATTTGCCTTATCAAGTGAGGCATCCAAAAGAGGAGAGCCTAGAGCCAAACGAGCGAATTCTTATCATCATCTTTGCAGCCTAGTTCCACCTACTGCTGAAGAACTAGAAGGCCTCCTCACTTTTGTACCATGCTTTCCAGGTCTATCCAAGTCTAATCCAGCCGATCTAATCCACAAAAATCTTACCGTGAAAACTTAGATTGAAGTGAGCGTGAAGTAAGCTGTCAATAGTGTCAATTACAAGCACCAGGGCAATGACAGCTCACTTCTTTTTTCAGAATAGACCAGCTGGTCATAACCCACGGTCATTTGTAGATCACAAACCCACAAGTTTTATTTAATTATCCAAAACAATAATTGAAACAATTAAAATAACTATTACAATAAAATTCCACGATATTGTAACCAAGTAATTGTACTTCGATGGACTGTAACGTGATTACGTAAGTACAATTATTTGTTTACAACGATTTTACAATGGATTCGATAAAGTTACAGATTTTGTTGTTATTTATTATTTCTTATGGTAAGTATCATTTATACTAGGATTTCCAGCATTTTCTTCTTCACAAAATATATATTCGACACGCTCGTTTGCGCAATTGGCGACTTCCTCCTAGAGTATAGAAATTCAGAACACTTAATACCATGGCCCGTGTGTCCTGCTGTCTGAATGTTACAGGAATAGACAGACGCTACTGAAATCACCATACTCGTAGCTAAATTCATCGCCATCGACACTCTAAGCAGAAGATTCTACGAGGTAGAAAAAAATTTGACTATTGAAATATGCTTCTTGTATTTATTTTAGTGTCTGATTGTGTAAGAAGAATTCAAGGTGGTGATCAAGTGTATTCTGAAAAAACTTACATGGTAAGAAACTAATAAATAATTAAGTAAAAACGTAGGCAACAGGGCGAGCACATCCGTCTTGAACGATGAGCAAGGCCCTGCCCTACCTCGCGGTAGGGCAGGGCCTTGCAAAATTGCACCACCATATAGACACTCACACATGTGGCGTATGGCATGATGTGAAGAGTAGTGGTGGACAAGTGGTAACAGCCCCAACTTACAGGTTGTGAGTTTGAACCCAGGTCGGCACTTTACTGTGTGCATTTTTTTTCGTTATCGGTGAAGGAACGCAACGTGAGGAAGCCGGCTTGTGAATTTCGGTCCACTCCCTCTCGCAAAGAGGAGGCTTGTGTCTCAACAATGAGACCGTTAACTGTTTATTTATACTTGTGCTATAGAAAGAAAAATAAAGAAAGCTCGCCAATGCCACTAGTTACTAGCACTGACAACTGAGTGTGTGAGCTTCATATAATTAAGCTACACTTTATTACAGGTGTACTTGGTTAAATCACCAAAATCAGACAAACCATATGACGCATGGTTATGCGGTGGCGCCTTAGTTACTATTTGGTTCATAATCACGGCACAAGGCTGTGTGAAGGATGTTGAGTACATGTACGCTATAGCAGGATACGATACATACGTTCCGGATGCAGAGATTGATATAAATCAATGTACAAAAAAAAAGAAAAAGAGAGTGGTTTACTTTTGTTTTCCAGAGCGTAAGTAAAGAACCAACCCCAAGTCACAATTTAATAAAGTAGCCAGTATTACGTCTCGGCAGTGTTCTTGAAATAATTAGATAAACACATAAAAAATAATCAAGTCATCATAGCACTCTGCTGTTTTTTTTTTAAATCAGGCAAGAGCTAAGCTGACTTGTTTTTTTTTTAATGATAAGTCATTGATATTTTTTGACATTGACATCATAATATTTTTGTAAATTCTACTATAATAAAAAAAAACCTTATTTCACTTTAGGTTCCGAAATAAAATCCAACGATTCGGAGCTGCCACGTATAGACATGGCTTTGGCCAAAGTTGATTCGGCGTATGATCTTAATGATGTATCATTTAAATTGTTGTGTTCCTACATACCAACTGTGATACCTATTAATTACGAACCAAAGTTTGAAGCACCTGGTACCGATGGCATTGTATTGGGTTGGGGACATACGAGTAATTGGCGACAGGTAATGGTTATCTACACTTACTAATGTCTTCTGAGATACAGGCCTCACCTAGTTCAGAAGATAGACTCAATACGCTAAGTTAACCTCTCTTTACCACCACAAATGCTGTGGGTTATTTTACAATGTATATGACCGTAGTAAACTTACCTAGTAATATGTACTTTTTTTAATATGTAATCCTGTATGTTGGTGAGAAATAAACTATTGTGCCTGCGACTTCGTGTTGAGGAGGTTTGCAGAGCGAAAACACAGGAAACACTGTAAAGCATTTATTAGGAAGTTATAAATGTTTATCTACGAACAATGTAAGATGGACTCCAATGACAAAACTATATGTCAACTCCTACACAGATATGGTTGAGAGAGATAGTAGAGGTAGTTTTTCATCTAGCCAACAACAACGTCTATCAGCTCAAAATCGGTCCAACCTTTTCTGAGATAAGCCGGAACAAACGGACAGACAGATAGACAAAAATAAAAAATTATAGCATTTATTAAAAAGCTGTTATGTTGACATTACAAACAGACACTTCAACTTGTATAGATATTACAAAGAGGTAAAATTTGTGAGTTTGTATGTCCCGGGTAATCTTCGGAACTACTGATGCGATTCCGAAAATTCTTTAACTAATGGAAAGTTACAGTATTACCGATTGTCATAGGATATATGTATTTTATGTGAGAATAAGAAATTTCGCGTGGATGAAATCGCGGGCAGAAGCTTTGCGAACTAGCTCGCGAGCGTCGGGCTCGCGACTCACCATGCGCGGGGCGCGGGCGGAGGAATTGTTCCTTGCTGCACTGGCGTGGCGCACGCACCGTGCAGCCCGCAGCGTTGCCGTTTTGTGCGTAATTCGTACTAGTACGATCAAAACGGCAACACCGCGTGCCGCACAGCATGCAGCGCATGTAAGGTTAAAAATTCATAAAAGATAATTATTCATACACACGAGCGGCACGCTTCAAAGACAGAGGCTACTGCTGTGTGTCGACGGCCGCCGTCCACTACGTGCCGCTCGTGAATGTATATGAGTACGGTGCTTAAAACTTGAGCCTCAAATACACGTGCGGCCATTCGAAACACATGTCTGGAGACTCCTTTTTGGTAGTTAAAGTATTGAATTTCCAGCAAACACATGATATTTAAAACTTAAATACTTCTATATATTTTTTCCAATTAATGTTGCTTGTTTCCAGCCGCTTGATTCACGAAATTACAACCAAAAAATGTTGCGATATGCACCTATTAAGATAATGGAAAAGAGCAAGTGCAAATTACATTATACACGTTATCCCTTGATACGTGAGATGATAGACAAATTTATGATATGTTCAATGGAGGACGGCCAGCTTAATCAAGAAGGAAAAATTATCATATCACCAACACCATCACCAAAAACACTAAGATGTAGAGGACCAAGAGTTAGGAGCGAAGATAATGTACGTGTGAGGCCAGGTTCTAACAAAAGCGATCGTCGTGCGTACACTCGAATGTCACGTTCATTTTGTTCAGCGACCCCGATCGCTTTATGAGCGCCTTTCGGCTTTCCGAACAAATGAGTTAATCTGAATGCGACTTTTGCGTATCCGTGGGCCGATCGCTTTAGTTAGGACATGAGGTTAGTATTATTTTTACCAATGGTCACTGGGTCATTGGGTTTTTGGCAGAAACTCAAAAATTAGATAGGTAAATAGGATGTTGATTTGTATGAGGATTAGTAACACCTACGTATTAATATGTTTTATTTAAGTGTGACGAATACGAAGCACGTAGAGGTATAGGATCAAACGAAATGTCTAATGATTCTGCGGTTGAGATCAAAAACAGAACTCTTTTTAATCAGACAAGCAAATCACGCAGGTCGTCGTCGAGTGGAATTTGTCAGGTAGGTGGAACACGTTGCTCACTTAGCACTTTGTCACATTAAACTTGTTACTTAGCAATTTATGCTAATACAATGTCTATCAGAAATGTGTGGTCATATTAAAGGGTGTGGTACAGATCATCAAACTGAAACACTTTCTCCTTGAAAATGTCTGTACTAAAAATATGTCATTTTTGATGACGCTATTTGCTTCATGTAACATGACAAGGTGTTAAGTATCGTGAAAGTTATTATTTTATACTGCATTGGAATAAACAGTTTTATTTAACTGTTACAGAATGACCACGGAGGACCATTTGTCACGTGGGTGGGGTCCAAGGAGGTTCTCATTGGAATTTCTTCTCTATTCAAAGTGTCGAATGATGCAAAATGCAGCGGGCCCTATTTGTATACGAGCACGCAGCGTAACGCTGTCTTTATAGATTGTGTTTTAAGACACAATCCAGGGCGGCCACCTGTGGTGAACAGGTGAGATAGATTTATCATTATTATGAATACTTACTTTTTATGGTTCCGTACGCAAAAGGTGCCAATAGAAATGTTGTAGGAAAAAATACAAAAAAGATACGGCCAAATGTGTAACCAACAACATTTTCAACGGAATACACAAGAAAAATATTTTTTACAAACCATGCTATTTAAATTAAAACCTAGGTACAAACTACAATAATTTATGTTAAAAAAACATTTTTTGTCTTAAATAGTAAAACAAAAGTAAAAAAAGCAAGTAATAGCAAGCAAAGGTTAAAATTGAGGACTTTACAATTTAGAAAACAAGTGTCAGTGTCGTCTATAAATAAAAGGGGTCCCAGAATCGAACCCTGAGGTACACCGGAAGTTACACTAATAGTTGTAGCAGATCTGAAAATGTTAACTACGACTCTTTGAGTTCGTTTCGACACAATGTAATAATTGTTAATAAAATAAATAAATAATTATAATTCGTGACATATCAAGAGAACCATTGGAGTAAATAGCCGAGTATACCGTTAAATGAAATTTTACTCAGTAGCAACTCATGATTAACCTTGTCGAATGCTTTTTGAAAGTCAGTGTAAATGGCATCCACTTGAACACGAGAATCCATAGTATAATTGGTAATAACTAGTTTCTGATTGATTGCGTTGTGTACGGAGCGCCATTGAAATATTAGTGCAGACGTTACTTTTTAGTAGCTACACAGTACGGGAGGGGTGTTAAAGCCCGTTAGTTGTTGAATGCGTCAGCTCTCGCAACACGTCACCACACTCCTCCCGCACCGCACAGCTATCTCCGGTACCGTCTCATTTAAGCGGCTGAGGCACATTAATAGGGGCTCGTTCATGAACAAACTGAATACAAACTAATATTTCAATAGGTCCCACAGACGGAGCATAGTATGCGATAATCTACCGATCCAAAGCGGCATCAACATAATTGAAAGATACATCTCTTGGAGTGATCATCCTGCTGGGTAAGTTTTATTTTATAAAAGATGAGCAAGAGAATTGTCACATTAAAATCAACGCACAAATATTAGTCGGCCCCGAAACGGCATCGGCACAACTCGAGCCATTCAGCATTCTTTTGTGGCGGCATCTAGAACGCCACATGCAAACTATGCATCTAATCTGACATCACGCATCTGCGCGATTATCATACCAGAAACCCGACAACAGCTGTCAGGCAATAGGCCACCAGACATTACTCGTCTGGACGGAGGCTTCTCCCTTTTCTATGGAGGATGAGGCTTTGCACCCTGTTTCTCATTTCTCTACACTTTATATGAAACTCCATACTTCAACGCACACTTATCAGCTTCGTGACAATAGATGGGCCGATTGTTTGCCGCCCAATCATGAACAACAGTTGTGTAGGACAATTATTTAACTGCAGATTATTTCTCAAGTAGGTATCTATTTGATCTTTCATCTTCTTTCATAGCGATTTGCAATAAAACCAATGAGTAGTTTTTAATAATTTTTATTTTTACAGGGCTGCAGATGCCGTAGCTAATGTAAAATACGTAGGCGATACACGAAACAGTCAAATAAACGCGACCACAAGCAGTTCCAAGGCATTTGAAGAGTTAATACTACTTGAAACGTTTTGGGAACAGCAATATTTAAAATCAAAAAATTAAGGGGGATGCGCTCCGGTAGCCCACGAAATTCAAATTTGCTTATTTTTTGCTAATTACAGGTCAGTATTAAGTTGTTTTGGTAATTAAAAAAAAAATATTTTCTGGAAAATAATATGGTGTGTTGTATAAGCAAATACTCTCGTGTATGGGTTGATACTACTTATACCACACACCTTATTATTTTCCGGACGGTAATATAGTCATTCGGTAGGTATAGATACATATTCGTTACTACCGCATTTTTTTTTTTAAATTACCAAGCAACCCTAAACTGAGCTACACGTTACAAAAAAACGTAACAAAAGGAGAAGGTCCATTATGTATGTACCAAAAAACAAGTAATCAATATGGTTAATCAGATCGCGCATTTAGATTTTTCATACAAACTTTGTCCCTATCTCCGATCCCCCATGGATTTGGGGGTTGCAACCTATTTTGGATTAAGCCTTTCATTATAAGGAATCTATAGTAAATACGTTGCATTGTTTGTTCGTATCGATTACTGGTTTAAAAATGACACAATTTCCTTTGATTTTCGCGAGTGAACCCAGCGCTTTCGCCTTAATAAATAATATATACCTAAATAATAAATAAATAACTGCGACCCAACTGCAGCAGCCTCTCGAAGAATGAAAACTCCATTTTTGTTGTGTTTTTATTGTTGGATGGCGTTACCTGATTAAATAAAATAAGTTAATCATTCTCTCTCAGTTGGCATTTTTATTTTAATTGGATTATTATAAAGAAGGAGCTAATTTGCAACAAAGTCCTGTACAATTGGGGTAGTGTGTTTTTTTCTTTGACTAATTGTAGTCGACGTTATTAAGTTTTTGTAGAGAAACAATAGCTGTCTTCTGGAATAACACTGCATGGCCCAGTCGCTGGACAAATAGGTCAAAAAATTGTGGGAACGATTTTGAGATAAGTCAGTATAGATTTGTAAAAAGACCGCACTGTCGCATTGGGTACATACACGTGGAATTATAGTTGTTAGGAAGATTCCAATAAATAAAAAAGTAAAAAAGTATGCAATTTAAACAAGTGTCGAGTTGGCATCAATCTGAAACCTTTTTAAATGTCCTGGCCATTTTATGACAAATAAATATGTTTTTTTTTTCATATTTGGGATAGTGTAGAGGTTTCGCTTACCTTAAGAGTTCATTTGAGGAAACTTGGTTTCGCAAATTCATTTTTGGTTCATGTCATTACTTCCTAAAATGTTTGAAAATATTAAAAACATTGCAAAATTATAGCTTTGCACGCAAATGCATTGCAAGCAGTTTGTATAAAATTAATTGTGGGAAATTAAACACCAGAATGGGTAACGTAACTATTTAATTTCATTTTATATAGTTTACAAACCCTGAACGTGTTTCCACAGCAACGTACAAACCACCATCCCCTATTCCTTCATTCTTTCTCACACACCTACTCTCGCATTTGCTAACACAGTACTATCCATCTTTAAATTCGGTGTCAATGTTATAAAATGTAAAAAAAAATCTACAAACTGTTTCCAAGCCCTTTTTCCCATCCTGACGGCACCTCGTGCCGTGACGGCCCTGAGCCCGGAAGTCTGTTACTTGTACCTATTACTGTAGTACCTGCTTAATCAGCTAGTTACCACAGCCAATTTCAGAAAGGCATTATTTTCTGCCTTGAATTCTTATTTATCAGAAAAATAATGAAAACATTAAAAACGAACTAAAATTCTATTATAACCATGTTCATCAAGGTGCAATCATTTGGTTTTACAACGATTCTACTATGGTTGCGATAAAGTTAGATATTCTTCTATTATTAAATACTTTTTATGGTGAGTAGCATTAGCTCCAAATTAGTAAAAAAGTAGACTTTTCGGTATTCTTAACAAAGTGATAATCAATCATTAACTAGTTAGCTTACACTGCTACAAGAATCTAGGTTTGGTCTTAGAACCGAAAATTCGAAGACATGTGACATCTATCAACAAGCCCGGCCCACTTGGTAGATTACAGTCCATTCTCTTTGGAAAGAGAGGAGGTCTGTGTCCCAGTGTGGGAACATTATAGACTGATTATGCTACAAGGATCTTTAGGCGAACGAATGACGTTGACAGGGGCCGCTGTTGGTAAACATTTGTGCAACCTTGTACATCATTACGGCCAGGTACACCTTGAAACTCGTGTCACTATGTTGGTGGCGCCGAAATGTGTTGGAGCGAAGTGCGTGTCTAATGCTTCGACTAGTTGAGGCATACCAAGCTGAGCTCCACCAGATTAGTCGCAAAATGGGTGAAAGGACTTACGCGACCCAACACCATGAAGCAATGGTTGGCGGCCAAACGATATAGCGCCCTCACCTTCCAGTTGAAATACATATCATGTGCTTTACAGACATGGATATTTCGGAAAGCACCAATGCAATATAGGCCGGGAACCGACGCATGGGTGCCACCACTGTGGTAACTGCTTCAATGGCATGGCATGAGCAAAATACGCCTATAATGTTAGCACTGCTGAGATGCAGGCCTCTTCTATTTGAGAGGAAGCGGATCGTCATCCACCAGGCGGACCTAGTACGGGCAGACCATAGCATGGTACAGCATAAAATGAAAGGGTGTGCATCCCCCAATTAGTGCATCGCAATGAGCACGATATGCCGATACTGGCCGATGGCCGCTATCGCAAGCCAGTCAAACAAATGTGGTGTAAGCTGTCTCCGTCTTAATGATCCAACATGACCTGATGAAGGTGAAGTGCAGAGAATCGTATACATAATCAGCGTTATAACGTTCCCACTTTTGGGACACAGGCCTCCTATCGGTGAGAGGGAGTGGGCCGTAATCCACCACTTAGGCCCAGTGCGGGTTGGTGCGAATCGTATGTGGTGGCAAAACTAGGGAGAAGAATTCTTAGTTTGGACTTGGGATGGTAAAAAATGGTTATTGAAGATCATAAAACTCTTCGTTTGGTGAATGAGCCTTATTTCAAACTATATGAGTGTACTTAAATAGGACGTTTCGCATTTTTTTTAAATACTTATGTTTGTTTAAGTGTCTGATTGCGTAAGAAGAATTCAAGGTGGTGCAAACGTTCAGAGAGATAAACCTTTTATGGTAAGGAACCAAAATATAATGAAAAAGGTTTACCTAATATGTATACCTAAGTAAAAGCCGAGCATACGACAGATTCGTTTGATTAATTTAAAAAGTTCTAAACCGATTTTGTTCAAGTTTCCAACACCATGCGAAACTCAGGCGTGTCTGATCAATCAACTCAGCCTATCGCAGTCCACTGGTGGACATATTCGTCTCCCAGGCTACGGCACAACAGCCAGTCCTCGCCTTCCCCATCCAGTCTGTCCCAGCATCCGTGTCAGATACTGATAATTAATTGAGATTCAATTTTTTTTACAGGTGTACTTGGTTCAAGCGCCTAAATTGGATAAAAAATATGATGAATGGATGTGTGGTGGCGTCTTAGTATCTACTGTATTCATTCTCACATCAGCGGCCTGCGTGGATGATGTTGAACACATTTACGCCATAGCTGGATACAGTAAATACGTTCCGGATGACGAGATTGAAACTGATAAATGTACGAAAGAAAAGAAAAAGAAAGTGGTTTACACCTGTGTTCCAGTTAGTAAGTAAAAGTATGTAACGAACTACCTAACAAGAAGACGAAAAGTTAGGGAAATTACTTGCGAAGTAAATTGACTACCAAATTAAACTGTCCGTGTCATTCGACTCACAACTCTCATTCTTTGACAGTTGTTTAAATTGGCTATAACACGACGAATTGGCGTAGGGCATCAATTTGCTTAATAATAAATTTTCCTTACTGTTTTTTTTTAACCCCCGACGCAAAAACGACGGGGTGCTATAAGTTTGTTGGCAATATGATCGACATGAAATTCAAAGGCCAGCTTATTATCAAGGAATACTAAGATGTGAGGACAGGCATTTGATATGAAGGCTTGTTAATATACCCACCCTCACAATAGTCGAAGATTGGCGCTTCGCGGGTTTCCCTTGCGCTTCCCACTTACGACGTAGAACGTAGAAGGGCTCGTGCCACGAGATGCACCTGAAGACTTCAGTTTCAGCCAAAGTAATCGGCACACCTACAACCACGATTCGAGGTTTGCGCATGTTTGGTTCGTCGGTGGTAAGTCCGGATGTAGAGAGCTGGACTGCGTGCTTGAGTTTGTCAGCATCATGTTTCGTGTCTGTACTAATAATAACGCCACCATTTTTGGTCTTTCGGACATCACGTACATGCAGTTTCAGTTGATCAGGGCGAATAATTTTTGGACGAGGTCTTTTGTTTCGTCACTTGACTTTAATTTGTCGTTGGGATAAATAGCTACAGAGCTTCAATTGTTCGGTCGAATGAAATCATTTACTCCCTTCTTCACCATGTCGGCAAACGAAATATTTCCTGCAGATCTTGAGTCCTTAATCGTCTGCTTGAGGTCCGAAATATGTTCCGTCAGGTAGCGCTTTTCTTGAAGGGCATCAACTGCGTTATACGCGTGAATGGCTTTCTGCTTCAGCGACTAGTACAGAACTGCCATTTGTGAGGTTCCAGATTATAGTTTACGGCATACGGTAGAAATTTTTAGTTTCTGCTCCGAGTTGAGTTTCCCATCCGCTGCAGTAGAGCAAACTTCATTTAAGTGCAACAGCACTTAAATAAAGTTTGCTTCATTGCGATGGTTGACATCCATTTTTGAATCTCGGGCAAAAGAAAAACAACATTAATCGTGATCGACTCAAGGGCTGGGTTCTGCGTCGTCGTCTTCGACGGCGAGGCGGAGGGGTGTACTGGCCCCGTTGGATTAAAGGGGCTGTTATCCATTTTATATTTTTACGAGTTCACTAATTCGTGTCCATCATTCACTGAAACTACACACTAAGCAAAAATTACAGTTGTTATTAATTGCATTACGTTGGTAATGCTCTAAAGGAGGTCACTATTATTAAAGAAGGTAATTATTAAATATTGCTAACGAGCACGTTTGTACACTGCGAATGGTATATGAAGTATCGATGATGACATAATCAAAGAACGTTATTCGTTAAGATCTACCTACTATAATCTCACTGCAATAACTTATAAATCTTGTTATATATCTTGTATATGCATACAGTCATGGTTAAGGGAGCGCTAGGGTAACCCACGAAATTAAAATTTTCTTAAGTTTTTTGCAATTTGCAGGTCAGCGTCAGGTAGTAATTGTTGAACAAAATATTATGTATAAAGTATGTATTTACAGAATTACAATCATTAAAATCATCAATCACCTTTTAGCTAGCGCATCCCCCTTAAATTGAAAGAAATCTAATATCTCTCCTCCAATCTTTTGTAGATTACGAATTAAGTTATGACAATTTGGAGAAGTGGTCATATATAGACATTGCTTTGGCCAAGGTCGAATCAGCGTATAACCTCAAAGATGATACATTTAAAAAGTTGTGTACATACACACCAGCTGTGATATCTATTAGCTACGAAGAAAGATTTCAAGAGCCAGGTACAGACGCCATTGTATTGGGATGGGGACATAAGAATATATGGCGACTGGTAAGGTATATTTATGTCATAAGCCTGTTCTGACTCTATACTTCGTTCCAAAACACTAATAGCGGACGCTGGCCGCACACCTGCTGGGCTAAAATGGAACTGAGCAGCAATATGCAAAAGCCACCACTCAGTGGAGCCAAATGGCAGGAAACGACCGCGCAGCAGGCCCAGAAAGAGATGGCGGGATGAGCTGGGTTCTTTCTTAAAGGATTGGCCACAATCGCAGTAGACCGGGAAAAGTGGAAGGAGGGAAGAGAGGCCCTTGCACTGCAGTGGGGAATTGTTAACTTGTAAAGTGTCATTTCTTCATTGCCAAAACGGGTTCTGGTTGTTTTTAAAAAGGCCAAAACGCGCATTTAGCGTTGTGGCTGTTTTGAAAACGCCAGAACACGTTCTGGCCGGTTTTTCCGCTCAATAAGCATTTTCGGTCTTTGATATATACAATGTGGAGACAACAATACGACAATAAATGAAAATACTGGCAAAACTAGTGCCTAGGAGTATTTTGAAACTAATAAATCTTAACATCTAATTAAAAAAATTTTTTTTTTAAACAAACTATAAATATATGCAGTTTAATGTATTGACGTCTCCTTATATTTCTGTACAAAAGTATTTGTTAAAACTCATATACTTTTTTTTATTCTAGCCATGGGATACAAAAAAATACAACCAAAAAACATTGAATTATGCATCCGTTAGGATAATGGAAAAAGACCCATGTAAAAAAGAATATTTAAATTATACCGGTATGGATGAGGTGATAGAGCAATTTATGTTATGTACTTTTGGAAAAGGTCTGGTAGATGATAAAGGTAAAATTGTCTATGGTCCCGAATCCAAACCACCATTCAAAGTAAACGGATGTGTAAATAGTAAGGTGTTGTCCATGCATGATATACTTGTAAGTATTCTTCTTTTTATTTATCTTAATTAGTTCTACAGCTGGTTAACTAAAGGGTTATAGAAGTATAAGGAACAGGGTGTAAAGTTCACTTAATCTCCATAGAAAAGGGAGGAACCTCCGACCAGACGGGTGGGATTGTATTTTTAGTTATCGCCTTAATTGCAATTTCGAATAATCAGACTTAATTGCCAAATCTATACGTACTTACGTATTATAACGCCGTTTTCGTGTCTGTCAGTGAGACCGCTTTAGATCTTCTTCACAATGGATTTAGATTCGGTTTTCACAATATTTAGAGCAATTATTGTGGAAGGTATATTTAACATAAATTTTAACTTAGGTAGAGCACACAAGTCAGTGCAGAAATCAGAGAGCAGTGGTGGCCCAGTGGTAACGACAACGTTTTACGAGTGTAGGTTAGAACCCAGGCAGGCGCTTAACTTTGTGTAAATCATTTCATCACAACTGCTCTCAAAAAGGTGAAGGAAAACATCGCGACGAAACCGGCATGTCCTAAAAACCAAAAAATCGAATACATGTAACGTCTACCAACTCGCACTGGGCCACTCTTGAAGCGAGGAGGCCTGTTTCCCAGCAGTGGGAAAATTATAAGCCTACGGGCTGATTATGTTTATGCTAAATATTTACAATAAATGGAAGGCGGACTCACGCAATTGTTTCTTTTTAGGACGATGATGAAAAGACGCTGGTTGTTGACTTGACACGCAAAGAGGGATGTTTGAGATCAAACCAAATTTCAAATGATTCTTTAAAAGAATTGGAAAACCGAACTCTTTTCAACACGACAAGAAGAGAAGGGAATTCGTATGGAATTTGTCAGGTAGGTGGAACACTTAGGTCGAGATTGATAAACGTTAGGCTCTGGCCAAAATGAAGCGAGCGAGCAAGCTAGATGTGGAATACGACTGCATACGTTTATTGATTAAGTGTGCATAAACACGAGCGACTCGAGTCGCAGAGAACACAGAGATAATTGCGACCACCGATGCATGTTGGCGACAGCCGTTAATAAAAACGCAAATAAGTGATTTTAACGTCTTCAGAATGACCACGGAGGGCCACTTGTCACTTGGGCGGGAGGATTCGAGGTCGTCATCGGAGTTGCTTCAGTATTTAAAGTTGATGCTGATTCAAGAATCTGTGAAGGACCGTATTTATTTACGAGTACGATCTGTAGTAGTGCCTTTCTAGATTGTATATTAAGTAACCCAAATGAAACGAGGTAAGTTGATTGTATACTTATTGGATAAGTGATCCATGACTGGAGATTTTGAGAAAAGATTTTGTCTTTAATGACATATATTTGAAACAATTGCCTTTCTGATAATCCAAGTGTACCTTAGACAGTGCCCAACCATGGGAAAATGTTTTTCTTTTTTAAATAAAAAAAAAGCATTAATACAACAAAAAAGCACGAAGCTTTAAGCAAACTCACACAGTGATGAATCATTTTTATTTTGTTTAGTGGCCATCATGTGATGGGCCAACTATGGACTTCTTGGATGCAGACTGGGAACGGCATTTTGATTTGTCGTATTGTCCTCTCCACCTTACATACCGTACATGAAGTTTTAATCAGCAATATTATAGATATTGACTTGGAAATTATTTATAACATCTCACGTATTCACATTCTCAGTCGCGAATTAATCCTTCCAGAGATATTAAACTATCAGTCTAATTAAAAAAAAAAATCAATACAGCAGACGGAGCATATGCAACAGTCCACCGATCCAACGGGGCTACGATATAGTAGAGAGACACATATCGTGGAGGCATCATCCTGCTGGGTAAGTTATTCTATAACTAACATCATCCTGCTGGGTAAGTTATTCTCTAACTAACATCATCCTGCTGGGTAAGTTATTCTATAACTAACAGCATCCTGCTGGGTAAGTTATTCTATAACTAACATCATCCTGCTGGGTAAGTTATTCTATAACTAACATCATCCTGCTGGGTAAGTTATTCTATAACTAACATCATCCTGCTGGGTAAGTTATTCTATAACTAACATCATCCTGCTGGGTAAGTTATTCTATAACTAACAGCATCCTGCTGGGTAAGTTATTCTATAACTAACATCATCCTGCTGGGTAAGTTATTCTATAACTAACAGCATCCTGCTGGGTAAGTTATTCTATAACTAACATCATCCTGCTGGGTAAGTTATTCTATAACTAACATCATCCTGCTGGGTAAGTTATTCTATAACTAACATCATCCTGCTGGGTAAGTTATTCTATAACTAACATCATCCTGCTGGGTAAGTTATTCTATAACTAACATCATCCTGCTGGGTAAGTTATTCTATAACTAACAGCATCCTGCTGGGTAAGTTATTCTATAACTAACATCATCCTGCTGGGTAAGTTATTCTATAACTAACATCATCCTGCTGGGTAAGTTATTCTATAACTAACATTAGTCAATAAATCTGCTTAGCCTTTTCCCAACTATGTTGGGGTTGGCATCCAGTCGAACCGGATGCAGCTGAATATCAGTATTTAACATGGAGCGACTGCCTATCCGACCACCACAACCCAGTAACTGGGTAATACCCTTTCACAAGACTGGTTGTGAGACTTTCAGGCTTCTTTCTGACGACCCGTAACGACTGTCAAAAATCCTTGAATGGACAGCTGGGACCAACGGATTAACATGCATTCCGAGACACGGAGGAGTCTTTGTATGCAAAGATGGTCAGCCATCCACGGACCAACCTCGGCAAGCATAGTTAATATGATGAACTGACGCGTGCGGCTGTTATTACTTAGCCACTAGCCCCTCTTACAGTAAATATTTTATATATAATAATAAAACTTACAAGTAATTTGAATTAAAGGTTGCCATAAGCAACCCATTCGAGCTATGTTCGTTTAAGACAAAGAAATTAAAATATACTTTCGTTTTTTTGCAATTTGCATATCAGTATCAAGTTGTATGTTGATCAAAATGTGATTCACGACCGTAACAAATTGGTATCAAATTGACAAAATTATAATAATGAAAATCACCAATACACTGGTTTAGTCTCTCGAGTTTGAATTGACCTCTACTGTCCTAATTTCATTCAATAGTCAATTAAACTTAGAGTTTTATGCAATGTTTTTTTTTGTAGGGCTGCAGAAAATGGAACTTTACCTAATCTTGGTGATAATGGCATTAAGACTACCACCAATTTAGTTGATAACGGTACCAAACCTACCACCAATTTAGGTGATAATGGTACCACGACTACCACAAATTTAGGTGATAACGGTACCACGACTACCACAAATTTAGGTGATAACGGTACCACGACTACCACCAATTTAGTTGATAACGGTACCAAACCTATCACCAATTTAGGTGATAATGGTACCACGACTACCACAGAAAAATCGAAAAAACCCAAACCGCAGGGAATTTTTTTTAAGTTTTGGACCCGTTTCCGTAATCAAAGGCTCGCCAGGAAAAAAACCATTATATACTAGAATTTCCTATTGTACAAATAGTATAGTTTTAATCAATTAAATAATGTACAGCTAAAGATTTTTTACCATTTCAAGCATTTAATAGATACACTGCCTAAAATCGTTACAACAATGTTAATGTTTATTAATATCTAAGTAGTAAGTTTATTTATTATACATAGTTCTACACTGATGTTACTTGTTAAAATTAAATAAGTTATTCAGTATATTACTTGGCATTTTTATTTTTATCATTTTATTTCTTACATCCTGCTACGAATCAGAAAAAGTAAATGAAAGAGTAGGAAATAACTACTGAACTCAAAATCAAAATGTTTTATTTCACATAAACCAACATGGGCAACATAAAACGTCAGAAGCAAGGAGCAAGGTTCCAATTGGTCATTTCCTATGGGGAAGAGCCGGCAAGAAACTCCACGGTTACTCTTTTAAAAATAAATGGCTTTTACAATGTTTTAAAACTACAGCATTAATAGGTAGGTATAGGAGTCTGTGTAGGCCTGTCAACAAGTACCAGGTAGTTTATTCAAAAGCGATTTACTCCTTTGTTTTTGAATAAAATTTTATGTTGTAACTAACATAGAAGTTTCGAACGCATAGGTTTATGTAATGTGTCGTATTTCAACGTTGCATTCGTTATTTCACGAAAAAATCGTAATTGAAAGTTGCCAAGTGTTGACATATTGGTGCACGTGACTGTACACCATGCCTAACGCAACAACGCATACATATAAAATCCTTCATTGTATAGTTCGATATAAATTGAGATAGATTCATGATAGCACAAGTTTAAACCTTAGTGGTTTTTAGTTGCTATTTAATATGAATAATCCTGTATTCTTTTATATAAATGTTAAATAAAAAAAAATAAAAAAAGACCTAATATGATTGCGGAAATTGAAAATTAAGGAGTGTTTTTCTTCAGAATTCTTATAGCCAGTGTCACTCGAGGGGTCAAGACAAATCGAATGATACCTCATTTATTAAAATCTATCAAGCCGTTTAGGTTAAAATTATTGAAAAAACAATTTATTTTTAGTTAGCTATATCTTTTTACCAACAGAAAAAAGATCGAAAGAATAATGTTTATTGGGCTACAGTTCACGATAACATAAAATACAAATTAAACAGTGGAATGATTTAACAACGACAGTGTGTGCCTCCACGGCTATACTTAAAATAAATAATAAAACCCTTGTAATTTTTACAAGATAGTTCAATTGAGTACGATTAAGTGTGACAGTTGGTATATAAATTGATTGTAATAAATTCTTTGGTATCTATCTTAACCGTAACAATATGTTTATTATGTTGTCTACAAAGTGTGCTATTGTAAATGGAGTATAAATTGGCAGAAACGAATCATTAGAACAAATTACTAACACTTTTTTATCGTTGTACTGAAGAATATTATAGAACAGTTTCTCAAAATCAGTCATCATGCCTATTGTATTAACAGAACAAGATGGCGGCGTTCGTTCCGACTTTGGCCATGCACCACAATATCCGTTTTAAAATATAATTTGTTTCTGATGTATCAAAGTGTTTTATTGAACCAATCTACATTTTAGAATCGATTCGTAGCCCATTCAGATAGACCATACTTGAATAGTTTGCCAGAAAATGGAGAAAAATAACGAAAACAATAAAAGTAATCATTCAACTAGAATTCCATTATACAAATGTCACAGTCCATCGAAGAACAATTATTTCGTTTTACAATGGTTGCGATAAAGTTAGAGCTTTTGTTATTTTTAAATATTTTGTATGGTGAGTACTACTGTAGATATAAATATGCCTTGTTTACCAGTAATGAGTACAGTCCTTTCCAAGCGTTTCTTTGATACTACTCTAAAGCACCCCAGTCAACTGATTGCAGCGGCTGGGGCAGCCAGATATGTACACTCCCTCCCGTACAAGTAGGATTCGCCGATTGAGGCATACCCTTACCATCCCCGACAACTCCACAACCCTCCTACAGGAGAGTAGTAAGGCAACCAGTACTCTCAGAAAGTGCAAGTCCCGACAGCTGTCCTTCCGTCCTCGCCGTCGAGGCCCGTCGCGACGCCCTATACCATTGTCCGCCCCGACCCTTGCCCAGCCTGTCCCTTGCTACTCTCTTCCAGCAACGCCCTAAGCCGAGGTCCGTACCCCAAAACTTAAAAACATGCTAAGGACACCCCCCTCAGCGTGTAGTCGCTTAGTTTTTAAGTTTTTTAAGCCCTGGCTGGAGGCCTTAATTTATTGAGGCATCCACAGGCAAGCTCGGTTAAGCAGGCAGGCAAGCAACCTCATAGGTTGAATTGCGAGAAGCCATTTATGAAAAAAAAGTAATGAGTACAGTAGCGAGACAGAACCAGGTGTACAGGGGCACGGGAGGTAGGCCCTACCAACGGGTAGTTATGCTAATAGTGCTCCTTTTTAAACTATTTGTATTTCTTGTGTCTGTCCCAAATAAAATATTTTTCTTTCTTTTATTTCTTTTCTTTATTTTCTTTCTTTTCTTTCTTTTCTTTCTTTTCTTTCTTTTCTTTCTTTTCTTTCTTTTCTTTCTTTTCTTTCTTTTCTTTCTTTTCTTTCTTTTCTTTCTTTTCTTTCTTTTCTTTTTTTTCTTTCTTTTCTTTCTTTTCTTTCTTTTCTTTCTTTTCTTTCTTTTCTTGCTTTTCTTTCTTTTCTTTCTTTTCTTTCTTTTCTTTCTTTTCTTTCTTTTCTTTCTTTTTTTTTCTTTCTTTTCTTTCTTTTATTTCTTTCTTTCTTTTTACTTAGACTCTGTTGTTGTGCGGAGTCCGTGCAATTCAGTCCGTCATGCGTAGTTCTTTCTAGCGTATAAAGAATGAAACTCTTCATTGGATGTCTCATGATTTCTCTTCACTGTTTCGATGGTCAGACACGTTTTGAAGAAGGTGAGACTAATGCGGAAGGTAGATAACCATATTTGGTGGCCAAACTCTAAAATATCTTAGTAGTAATAAAGACATAGATACCTGGCTTATTAGTCCATTCGCACGAATTTACTCGCCCAAAAAATGAATAATATTGTTTTTTCTGCTGTTGCTTTTTTTCATATTTATATGACACTATAGAAATGTGCCACTAATATTTTGTTTCAGTGACTAATGGCGCAAGACGAATTACAAATGGCAAAGAGGTGAACCTGGATAAAAGTTACGTGGTAAGAGACTGATAAATTAAAACAGTGAAAACACAGGCAACTGTGCCCATCCGCCTGAACGATAAACTAGGCTTGATTCGATGTTTCTCATTTATACACTCTCGATAACCGCTAGTTTTTAGGTTAGGATATGAACTTTTACGATAGGAACTTTTCCTACTTTTAATATATTTAGCGGTAGTGACTATATGTTATGTCTCATTCAAAATATTGTATGAAAACCGTAAATATCTCTCCGCGGGATTTTGTGACTAATTACGTAGGGCCTTAAGCCAAATACCAAACGTGGTGATCAAAATGTAGTATTGCTTATACTCTGTCTCACACATGGCACTGCCACTCCGTTGGGAGGTGGCGTGTTCCGTGTGCAATTTAAAGGCCGCTTCGCCCGATTCGTGTTCTAGCTACCTCCGTCGCAGTTAGCTAGTTTATTTTCCTAAATGAAATGAATGAATATTTGCAGGTGTACTTGGTTAAAGCACCAGAATCAAATAAAATTTTGGACGAATGGTTGTGTGGCGGCGCCTTAGTATCTACGTGGTTCATACTGACATCAGCAGCCTGTGTCACTGACGCTGAACACATGTATGCTATAGCAGGATACAACAAATACGTCCCGGACGCCAAGATAGAAACCGATAAATGTACAAAAGAAAAGAAAAAAAAAGTGGTATACACGTGTGTTCCTATGGGTAAGTAGGTAAAACACTAATAACGATTGACTACATTGCTGCGGCATACTGAAGAGTGTGTTTTGGCCGACTAAGTAAACTATAGGTACGTCTGTTCGGCTTTTGATGCGAGTACTACAAAATTACAAATACTTGGGCGCCGTATTAAAGTTTGGAGGTATGAGGAACAGAGCATAAAGTTCACTCAAATAGAAAAGGGAGGATACTGTATAGTTACTATACTCTTTGGAGGATACTCCGACAAGACTGGTGTTGTGTCTGGTGGGCAACTGTCCGCTGATTGAATGAAATTGAAAACTTGCGACCAATCGAAATAGGAGGTGCAGTAACTGTTACATAATCATTATAAACAGTCAGTTCACAAATCTAAATTCATGTAAAAATAAAATGTGTAATTATCGTCTGAGATAATGCAAACAGAATGCCTTGTGAACATCAATTATCGTCGTTCCAGTTATTTTATTTTCAAAATTATCAATACAAATAAGAAAGTTTACTTTAACTTTCTTCAATTATAGCGCACGATAAGCAATCCATTCATCGCAGAGTTCACAACATGTAGGTTGGCAATGCATTAAACTAGCGGTATTTTACCTAATTTTGACCGTTCCTACGAAAAAAAAATGTGCGTGACGACGATTTTGCCAAATCAACTTTACTTTATAACACGTTGCATTAAAATATTATAATTTGTCGCACCTATTAAATTTCACGTCGTCAAGCGCGCAATCAGATGTTACCGCGCGATTAGTATATCCTGCATATACTAGTCGCGCGGTAAAATCAGCTTTCGCGATGCAGGATTTGGCGTGACGTCAAAAAAACGACGACGTGACGTAAAATAACTAAATATATAAAAAACAAAACAAACCTAACTAGAAAAACTTTACAAACCGAATTCCGGTTCATACTGTATAAATATATCGCCGGCAGTTGTAGAATCAAGGGAGAAGAAAGACTGAACTT
The DNA here is from genome assembly GCA_949629185.1 of Apamea crenata. Lineage (NCBI taxonomy): Eukaryota > Metazoa > Arthropoda > Insecta > Lepidoptera > Noctuidae > Apamea > Apamea crenata. The sequence continues at coordinate 7,990,874 of OX451375.1, forward strand.
CTAATAATTATGGCTTATTGTTTTGTAGGCTATGAAATTAGTTATGCCAGCGCGAAAAAGTGGGCATTTGTAGACTTAGCTTTGGCCAAGGTAGAATCAGCGTATGACCTCGAGGACACTACGTTCAAAACGTTGTGTTCGTACATACCAACGGTGATAGATATTAACTACGAAGAAAAATTTACAAAACCTGGTACCAATACCTTGGTATACGGTTGGGGACATACGGAAATGTGGCGAATAGTAAGAATTACATGTTATTTATTTAATTAAGAATTATTCGTTTTTATTTAAGGCTTAATATAAATGTTGAAGCAGGAACGAATCCCACTAACTCTTATACATATAATCTAAAAGCTGATTTTTCAATCATCTGATAACTTTACTCGAGGAATAATTTTGAAATTTTGACAGTTATTTCATAAAAAAACTGTCAAACGTCACGTTTATTCCTGGAATAGAAGTTATCTGGCGATGGAAAAATCAGCCTTAAATAAAGTAGTTCTATTCTACTTGTTATATCAACTACCCTTGCTTAAAACAACTAATTTAATCCCAAATATATTTAACCTCAAAATAGATTATTATGCTCAAATGGACCTTGAAGTAGTTACCCGAAAATCACAAGCTATAAAGTGACTACTCATATTATAATTATTTACAATATTTTAGGGATAAGGAATAGTACATTGTTCAACGAGGGGAGAAAGTGACCGATTACTAACGAGGGTGTAGTTTGAGGCCCGAGGCCCAGCTGAGGGTCTTAATATACACGAGTTGGGAATCGTACTTTCTTCCGAATGATAAATAGTGCTTTTACCTACGACGAAAATAAAATCAAGTTGAAATGAAGTTTTTATTAAAATTGTTACAGTTATTAAAACTCAATCAGTTAGTAATACTTTTGCCAGGGAGATTAATTGATATTGGTTTGAATGATCAGCAAAAGTACATATGTCGCCAGTATCATTTTGCGCTTGGTGATGAAAATCAATATAAAGAATGAAATTGCCGATTAGTACTGAGAAATTGAAATTACTTTTTTTTTTAATTTAACATACTTATTTATTTAATCAAAATAATTACCATTATTATCTATACATTGCTGCCATCTAATAGGAAGGTCATTTATGCCTTTGCGATAAAACTCTCGTGATCTAGATTCGCTAAACTGTGTGAAAGCATTTTTTGTACTGCCTCCTGAGAAGAATACTTTTTATCAAGTAGAAAATTGTCCAAATCACGAAAAAAATTGTAGTCTGTTGGAGCAAGGTCTGGCGAATACGGAGGGTGACGAATAGTTTCTAATTGCAGTTCCTGTAGAGTTAAAACGGTTTCTTGTGCTGTATGAGGTCTCGCGTTATCATGGAGCAATCATGGTGAAGATTCATGAGTCGGGGCTGTTTCACTGCTAGTTTTGCTGTCATTGTTCGGATTTCGGCACAGTAGACATCTGCCGTTATTGCTTGACCAGATCGGAGAAAGCTATAGTGAATAACACCATGCTGAGACCACCAAACAGTTACCATTACCTTTTTATTGGTAAGCTTTGCTTTAGGACACTGTTGCGGCGTTTGACCTGGGGTCAGCCATTGCATTTTTCGCTTACGGTTATCGTAAAGAATCCACTTTTCATCTCATGTCACAATTCGATCCAATATTTAGTAAGGTAACGTTAAACCATGCCGCTAATTCCTGGGTAGTTTGGCTCGGATCGGCTTCCACCATCTCTTTCAATTCATTGTTATTCACCTGTGTCTTCATCATCATGTTTTTGTGTAAAATGGCTGTTTTCTTGCTAACTGTAATTTTTTTTGAAAATCTGTGAATGGGGATCAAAATTCCATAAAAATTATGGATAGTCTCCTACCTAAGACCATTTTCGCATAGCTGCAACGGATAAGGTACTTCCCCTTACTGCCCCGCTGAAAGTTTCCACTCTGTATAGCTACTTAGCTTTATCAATATGTTTTTACATATTTTGGTGGGAGCGAAGGAGAGCGGCTGAAGGACGAAACTTTTATGTAATTATTATAAAATTTTGTGAAATCTTCAAAATGAAATCTCCAAAAACCCGAATCATTTCTGGGCATAAATCAAAAGATATGGCTCTAGTTCCTTCCCCGTCACAATGACTAACGGAACCGTAGTAACATCAGAGGGGCAATTCTCGTAATTTTAAGAACGTGTATTTTATGTTTGTCGCCGAGATAAGACTGCGACTAGATTTTGAATGTTTTAAATTACGAGAATAAATTGGCCTTCAGACTGATGGTCCAGAAATGTGTGAAATGTTTGCGTCACATTTTTTCTGGGCATTCAGCGTTGCGAAAGCGACCCAAAATGAACCAGCTTCCGATGTTCTTGATAGTTTAGAGGCATGAGGAACAGGGTGTAAAGTTCACTCAACCTCCATTGAAAAGGGAGGATCCTCCAACCAGACGGGTGTTATGTCTGGCGGGCAATTGCCCAATGATTGATGTTGGGAAATTGTATCTATGTTAATTGCGCGGTAAACTCTGCTTGCGAGATGCAGGATTTGCGTGACGTCAGTATGTCGCGTTGTTCGCATGTGGCGTTGTAGATACCGCTACAATAGTATGAGAAACAACAGTCTACCACTTACGGCCCCTGTAATTGATCATGAGAGCTTAAGTCACTGGATCTCCGTAAAGGCGCTAGCCCTGATGGTATTCCGCTAATATTTATTTCTAAGTGCACCCGGCTTTGGTATTCTCATTATTATAAATCTCTCAGTTCTAGTGTTTTACCAGATTCCTGGAAAAACAGAACAGCTGTTGACAATAATAATAAATAATAATAATGATTTTAATGTTATTTTTAAACATCTCACTTCACGTTAAACTTGTTTCTTTTGTTTTCCTTAGTTATTAATTTTGTAGTATAGTGCTTGTGTTTATACATATAAGAAATTAATCTAACCTTAGATATTATTTTAAAATTGTAACGGTGTAAACAATTGCTGTTTGGTCATTAATGAAAAATAAAAATTAATTAAAACCTAACATACTATTAATGAAACCATGGCAACCGCTATAGTTAAAAATTGATACATTCCGAACACTATGAGGCTTAGTGAGACCACAGCGTCAGTTCTTAACGCAGAGGCAGTCCAGAAATAAACCTAGCATAAAACTGTTTACTACTTATATATGTAGGAACCAATATTAAAATGCTTTCATGATTCCAGAGAGGAGACACCTCCAATTACAACAGTCCGACTTTGCGATATGCTGCCTCTCAAATAAAAGCAAAAACGGAATGCATTAGAGACTATCAAGACGAGTTCAATTTAAGATCGGAAATAGAACGTTACATGATTTGTACTTCAGAAAAAGGCGAATTTAATGATAAAGGAGAATTTTTAACGATCAACCCATCACCCAAATTGGTGGGCTGTAATAGCAAACAATTACTGAATCATCATGTGGTTTTAAACGGTGAAATAGTACCGTCGTTGAATACCTCCATGTCCAATGATAGTTTAGCTGTAAGTAAAACGATTTTATTAAACTTCTAAGCCAGTACTAAAAACTAAACAAAATACTAGATAATTGCAGGAAAATTTCTACGTCGCTATGTCAAAAATGAAGAAAATAAATCATATATTGGTAGAAAGAGATACGGTATGGAAGAAACTGCAGTTGACTGAAGAATCAACTGTACTTTTTGCTTGTGTTTTTTGCTGCCGTCGATAGCTCCATCTCTTGAGAGGTGGTGCCCACTTCTAGGGAGCAGTGGTCATGGTACGAGTGCTGCTATGAGTTAAAAATGAGAGTTGCGCACTTAATATCTTAGAATCGTTGTGCTCGTTGAGCTACTCGATTTCTGACAAATGCCTGCAACTGACAGGTCCTCTCAATCTGTGTGGTTTTTTCCTCAAAAGATCATCTCAGACATCGATCTACATGGTCTTCATATGACCTGACCAAGATTATGCCTGGACTTTAAAAGTGACTGTGACCTACGAGTTTGTTTCGGCCTTTCTTCTCAGACTAGCCAGATAGGAAACGCCGACCTCATCTAGCTTTAAAAAAATATGATTGACGTGTAAAAGCGTTTGTAAAAACCTAGTTACAAAATATAATCATTTATCAATACTTAACAGAAAGCAAGTGGGCAATATTGTTAAATTCTGTTTTTTTCAAGTGTGAAGGTGACGACACCACTTATCCAGATATCTTGATAGACGCCACACGCAGAGGAGATGAGAATACAAATCAAACTTCCAGTTCGTTACAAAACAAGAACAGAACTGTTTTTAATAGAACCACCACACGGAAAAATGGAATTTGTCAGGTTGGTAGTGGTGTACTTGCACGACCACCCGTCCGACCAGTTGCAGCCACACTTTCTACTTGGTTCGATTTTCTGCGGCCAAGATCGCGGCCGGTCATGAAACCAGTCTTGGTCGTGGCCACGTAGCGCGCGAGGTCTCATATACATGTTGTCAATTATTAGGCCCTTTTGTAAAAAAATTCATTCGGAAAACTAGTACAGCTATTATTTTTACAGTTGTTATTTTTCCACCATTAGGCGGGAAACTAGAGTGGTGTGACTTGGTAGAAGCGTAGAAATTTATATCCAGCAGGCAGCTGGAAATTGTGTAACTTAATAGCTTTTTTTTTAATAAACTCAAAGCCCAACAGCGTTGATTCATCAATATTAAAAAAAAAAAAAACAAAAGTAAGATGAAAATGTATGAAACAGCTGATTTTTTTCTACCATGTATTTTAAAGTAGTCAAAACAATCAGTTAATAATTATGTATGTAGGTAGAACTTTTCCTGATAAAACCAAAGGTATATTTGCCTGATCTATTTAAACGTCTTCAGAACGACCACGGAGGACCACTTGTCACTTGGGTTGGAGGCAATGAGATTCTCATCGGTGTTGCTGCTTTATTTAGAGTAACGGATGATTCCAAATGCACGGGACCCTATTTATATACGAGCACACATTGTAGCGGAGGCTTTATATATTGTATATTAACTAATTCAGATTTACCAGACATCAAAACCAGGTGAGTCGTAAATACTGAAGAAGTAAATACAGAAGTGAAGTGCGGGCGTTTTCGGGGGACTGTCTTTTGTAATTTTGACGTTCGAAAAGTGCTGATTCTCAGCCTAATTTGAATAAATGACTTTTGATTTTGATTTAATTTTGACTGTTACGTATCTTTGGGTCATACCGAGAGCCGTCTGTGTCTCGGAAAGCATGTTTGAGCCGTTGGTCCCGGCTATTATTATTAGATCGTTGACCAGTTGTTACGGGTAGTCAGAAGCCCGAAAGTCTAACAAACAGTTTTACCAAGTGGTATGGTACCCAATAACTGGGTTGTGGTGGTCAGATAGGCAGTCACTTCATGTAAAACCCTGGAATTCAGCTGCATCCGGGTAGACTGAAGGCTGACTCCAACATTGTTTGGTAAAAGCTAGGTAGGTGATGACTTTTATGTCAAGTGCTTGCACAATTTGAGAGGCTTTTGTCCAGCACTGATTTATGAAAATAATGCCAATTGTTTGTCTCTACTTACTGCCTCATATTATCAATTCGTTTAAAAAAGCACCCTGATTTCGTAACACACCATCAATCTCAATCTGAATTATTTTGAAGGATATTACTAATCCATTCCTGCATAATTATGTTCGAAAAATGTATCTGCTCGACAACGTTATAATAGCCCAGTCATATCCAACATTAAAACTCGCAAATTAACGGCTACTTCTGATTTTTTAATATGTTGTTAGGACCACTACCAGTAGCGTATAACTTTGCAGCACTCGAAAAACTGCGTAATTTTAGTACGTTTTTTTGCTATTCTCAATATAAGTCCTAAACCGTGCATTTAAAAAAAAAACAAAATCCATTCAGAAGACAAAAATTGCTTCAATTTGAGCGAGAGAGCTACAATTTGAGAGAGAAAAATTCTAACCAAATTAATGTACTTGTAATATATTCTTAATATATATTTAATATTTTATTTATTTATTTCTAAGTATATGGTACATTGAGATCTTAAATTAAACATTGATTCACATATACTACCATTGCTGGTGTAGAAAAATTAAATAAGCTAAGTGCATGCAAATCGTAGACATTACAATAAAAGTTAAATTAAATAAATATAATTGTTTTGAATTTAATTTGATACAGTAATATTGATTTGGATTAATTGTATAGGATTAATTGTAATGTCAAAATATTAATTATTTTGTCAAACATAAAATACAAAACAAGACAAGACAAAAAAAGGAAAAAAAACAAAAAAAAAAATTGGCATGTCAAAAATATGAGTTCTAGTGACAAAGTATTGATTATAATGTATTGAGTATTGATTAAATTTACAATATTAATAGTTGTACATTTTTGGAGAGCTGTATCTCGGTAAGTATTGAACCTAAGAGCTGGTTCTGATCTCAAATTGTAGCAATTTTTATCTTCTAAACATGTATGGATTTTGTTTTTTTTTTAAATGTACAGCTTAGGACTTATATTGAGAATACCAGAAAACCTACGAAACATTCGCGGTTTTTCTAGTGCTGCAAAGTTAACACAGGTCTTTCGAAGCTGCAAACTTGGTGATATGCTACTGGTATTGGTACTAACTACATATTAAAAAATCAGAACTAGCCGTTAGTTTGCGATCTTAGCGATTTTTAGTGTTAGATATGACTGGACTATAAAAAAACGCAATGAACGCTACTGATAGTGTGTTACGAAACTACCCCGCAGGTCTCATATACAGTTTAATTGTACCGTATCTCTCGCGAGTACCAGTACCTATCACTCAATTTTACTCATTTCTTTTGCTTTTACCCTCTTATAAAGACAGTTACTAAACGAATTCGTTTTGTACGATTGTTTACCAAGCGTTCATTAATAAGGGGTAATTTATGAACGCACTGGATACATACAAATATTATTCAACAGACGGGCCTTATGCGACAGTCCACCGATCCAACGGGGCTACGACACAGTTGAGAGATATATATCTTGGGAACACCATCCTTCTGGGTAAGTTAGTTTGAAAATATAAAGTCAAGAGAATTTAACCAATGTTCAGTACAACAAACAATGTCAAACTTTGTTTTTTCTAAAAACATTTGAATTTCTAATAATTTGGAAGAAATACCTCGAATATTTTGATGAAACAGTTTCAAGGCATTCTGCTGATCTCCTTTTTGTTATATACTTAATTTACCTTTAGGTAGCAAGAAGATACCTTGTTGTGAATATTCTTATACCTAACGTATAAGAATATTATTACTGGTACCTTCTGTTGTCTTACAAGCTAGTTTAAATGATTATCCGGAGTTAATCTCAAGACTTCAATGTCATCACCAGGCAGTGAGCTCATAGTGCATGAGGGAAATGGAACCTCCTTCGTACAATTTGTATAAATATTTATACTCGTAGCACTAATGTTAGCTACATTTATTTACCACTTTATGAAAGCTTCTAAAAACCTACTAGATGGCTCTGTATTAAAAAGGTGTATTAAATTAACACTTTCTCTCTCTCTCTCTTTCTAGTAAGAAACTTCATTCCTGACGGGGGTCCCCCGACAGCACACTTTTATATTTTTTTAAGGGCATGTCTGAAACGCCCTTTATTCAGCCTTTGATTTTTTTTTAATTCTGCACGTCAAATAATATTTCAGAGTGAGTAGGATAATTTTAATGCATACTTGTAATTTTTGCAGGACTGCTGATAATGAAAGGAATGCAAACGTGAAAATAATAAATCATGAAAAAAAAAGAAGATACTTGCAAAGTCCCGACGCATTGCAAAGATTAATGCGATTTGATATGTTGGTAAAGATGGCGAAAGATCAATCGAAGGCAATTTTACGACAACAGCGACAACGCGTCTAGTGAAAGTTCTGTTTTACTTTTAGTTTCTAAGCGGTGTTACCTACTTGTTCAAATTTATTAAGTAATTTTTATTTTTAATTAAATTGTTTTGTTGTATTATCTCATCCTTATTCCCAGATATTTATTTTATGAATAAAAATACCTTACTTTGAAGAAAATGGCACTTTCTACAAATCCCTTTTTGGGTTAATCCAAAATAATTGAACTTATTTAAATTGGCAAAAACGACATAGAAAATAGTCTGAAAAGTAATTTAGTCTGTACGTGTCAAACGCCAACTAGAAAAAAATATTTAAAATTAAGGAAAAACATACTATGCGAAGCTTACACAGAGAGTACGGCCCATCGGACATGAGAGTGTGGGAAGAGTGTGACACAACCAACAATGCACAATGCACAAGTGCTAAGTGCATTGTTGTGTGATTGGCTAGCGGTGCTAACAAAATGTAACAAAAAAACTGTAGCATTATTAACTACTAGAGGGTCCCGAGGCTAAATAATAACAGCGGCACAGGTCGATCGACCAGGTTAAGCTACGCTTGCTGCGGTTGGTCTGTGGATGGGTGACTATCTTTACATACCGAGACCCCTCCGGCCTCGGAAAGCACGTTAAGTGGTTGGTCCAGGCTGTCATTTGTTATTTGACAGTAAAAAAAAAATGAAATTGTTACAGTAATCTATCCGGTGTTTTTTTTTTAAATCAAATCATTTATTGGTTTGCAAAATTTTTCTATACATATTTATGGAATTATCGACTCGCCCACAAATAAAGGTGCTGGCATTAACATCAATGGCGAGTACACCACTCACCTTCGGTTTGCCGACAATATCGTAGCCATGTCTGAGACTATGGAGGACCTCAGTATGATGCTCGATGACCTCAGTAGAACCTCCGAAAGAGCGAGTCTTAAAATGAACATGGACAAAACGAAGGTCATGTCAACTGCCCATGTGAAACCCACTCTTATGAAGATCGGAAACGCTACAATCGAAGTCGTGTACGAGTATGTTTACCAAGGACAAACTGTCCAGCTGGGTAGGTCCAACTTCGCGAAAGAGGTCAATCGTCGAATCCGACACGGCTGGGCAGCGTTCGGGAAGCTACGCAGTATCTTCTCGTCCCACATACCCCAGTGTCTCAAGACGAAAGTCTTTGACCAGTGCGTGTTGCCAGTGATTACCTATTGCACTGAAACGTGGCCGCTCACAATGGGCCTTATTAGAAGGCTTAAAGTCACCCAAAGGGCAACGCAGAGGGCTATGCTTGGAGTTTCCCTGTGTGATCGAATCAGAAATGAAGAGATCCGCAGGAGAACTAAGGTAACATGTCGGTTAGCCCGAGGAATTGCCAAATATAAGTGGCAGTGGGCAGGCACATTGCTCGCAGAACAGATGGCCGATGGGGCTGTAAAGTTCTGGAGTGGCGACCGCGTACCGGAAGACGTAGCGTTGGAAGTCTTCCCACAAGGTAGACCGACGCCCTTGTTAAAGCCGCAGGAAACCGTTTGATGCGAGAAGCATGGAACCAGTCGAAGTGGAGGTGCTCGGGGGAGGCCTATGTCCAGCAGCGGACGTCTTTCGGCTGAAATGATGATGCTGATGACAAATAAATTAACTTTGCACGAGTCTCGAATAAAATGCCTTCTTCTCAGGGTAGTCGGATAAGAAACACCGAGTCTCACTCATCCAGTTTTAAAACATAATTAAAGTTTTGACGTGTAAAAGTGTTATTTTGAACCAATCCACATTTCAATCAATCCGTAGCACCTAGCTATGACAGAACATAGTTGAATAGTTTATCAGAAAATGAAGAAAAATAATAAAAACAATAAAAGTAATCATTCAACTAGAACTCCATTATACAAATGTCACAGTCCATCGAAGTACAATTATTGCGTTTTACAATGTTTGTACAATGGTTGCGATAAAGTTAGAGCTTTTGCTATTTTTAAATATTTTGTATGGTGAGTACCTACTCTAGACATACATATACCTAGTTTACAAGTAACGAGTACAGTGGTGAGACAGAGCCAGCACGGAGCCACTCGGCCAGTATTTTATGACACTATAGAAATGTGCCACGAATATTTTATTTCAGTGACTGATGCCGTAAGACGAATTACGGATGGCAAACCGGTGGAAGCGGATAAAAAATACGTGGTAAGACTAATAAATTATTACTAATAATTAATTTTTTATACACTCCTGATAGTCGCTACTCGCTAGTGGTTAACGATAGGCACTTTTCCTACTTTCAATACATTTAGCGGTAGTGATTATAATGTTATGTCCCATTCAAAATATTGTATGAAAACCGTAAAATTATGTATTATCTCTCCGCGGGATTTTGTGACTAATTACGTAGGTCCTTAAGCCAAATAACATACGAGGTGATCAAAATGTTGTACCTACCTATTTACCGTCTCTAGGTAATTTTGACACATGGCACTCCAATCAACTGTCTAAACCACCTCCGTCGCGGTTAGCTATAGTTTGTTTGCTATATTATCATAATATGTTTCAGGTGTACTTGGTAAAAGCACCAAAATCAATTAGAATTTACGACGCATGGTTGTGCGGCGGCGCCTTAGTATCCAAGTTGTTCATAATCACATCAGCAGCCTGTGTCACTGATGTTGAATACATGTACGCTATAGCAGGATACCGTCGCTACATCCAAGACGACGATATAGATCGCAATCTATGTACAAATCTCATGAAAAAGAGAGTGGTATACACGTGTGTTCCTCTAAGTAAGTAGGTAATAAACTAATAACGAGTACTACATTGTTGCGGCATACTGAAGAGTGTGTTTTGGTCGACTAAGTAAACTATACGTCTGTTCGGCTCTTGATGCGATCATCAGAAAATAATAATACTTGGTTCTCCCCAGCAGTACTTATGAGAAGTTACGTTGCATTTGAGCAAGTCGTTCCACACCGGCTGATGCTATTATCAAGAGCATTGAGGTATATGAATATACCGCCGGTAGTCGTAGAATTACGTAAGAGCGAACGTAAGAGCAGTGGTGGCTAAGGGCCGGCGCCCACTGGCGGCACCAAACCAGACAGGTTTGAACCCAGACAGGCTCTTCACTTTGTGTAAATTGTCTCATCATCACTGCGCTCTCAAAACGGTAAAGGAAAACATCGTGAGGAAACAGGCATGTCCTAGAACCAAAATTGTGTGGTGGATTACGGCCCACTCCCTCTCACCGAGAGAAGGCCTGTGTCCCAGCAGTGGGAACATTATAGGCTGATTGATTATGTAGTCGTAGAATTAAGGGTGAAGAAAGACTGACAGTGACGCCGATTCTCTTGTTGACAAACTAAACTAAATTTTAGTTCAATGCATCTTTTTCTTTCTATTTAATTTAGAAAAGGACAGAAGATAAATATTAGTTTAGTCCTGTCAAATTTAGATACTACATAGCAAGGTTAGAAGTGATTAAAAACATGGCTACTAAAAATACGTTAATTTACGTCAGGCGCTGACTAATTTGACCGGACTAAACTAATATTTATCTTCTGTCCTTTTCTTAATGAAACAGAAAGAAAAAGAAGCACTCAACTTAAATTTAGTTTAGTTTGTGAACAAGGGAATCGGCGACATTATAATATTTTGGCTTATTGTTTTGTAGAATATGAATTGGATTATCATAAAGTGGAAAAGTGGTCATTTATAGACATAGCTTTGGTCAAAGTAGAATCGGAGTATGACTTCGACGATGTGAAGTTCAAGCAGTTCTGTTCGTACGCACCCACTGTAATAAATATTAACTACGAACAAAGATTTCAAAAACCTGGTACTGATACCTTGGTATATGGTTGGGGACATGCTACACATTGGCGGGAGGTAAGAAGTTCTTGTATTTACAAGTTTTTCTTTATAGAGAAAATTCCCTTTTTAACCGACTTCACAAAAAGGACGAGGTTGTCAATTTAGTTGATTTTTTGTTTTGTTAAATTTTTATTTTTATTTGAAAGGATTCAAGTATATTTTTAGTTTGGTCTCGTAGAAATGTCACCAAAATCGGTTCAGTAGTTTTGTTTGTTTTATAAACCAAAATTACTTGTTAAAATTCAAGTAAACGAAATTGCGTCGTTTGCTTTCCTATGACTTTTCAGTGGTAACTTAGTGGAACTGTTATGGGATGCGTTATGGCTATACGTGCCGTATCTTTACATAATTACCCAACTTCAAAAAGGAGGAGGTTCTCAATTCAACTATTTTTTTTGTTTATATGTTACGCAATATCTCCGGCAATTGTAAAATGCCTTTGGGTTGGTCCCATAGAATACGTATTATATAAGCTAACTCAAAAACTATCCGTTTTTGAGGTAGCTTAAATAATACGTATTTTTACCTCTTAGTTTATATTGATGATGTTATAATAACTTCCTGTCTCTTATAGTGAAAAATAAAAACTCGGAAAAAAAAAAACAATCGAATTCCAAAAAAGACACTACAAGGTGAAAAATAACTTTAATTTCGGAAGTCGCTGGCAAACCACGAAAATGTGAACCCAACGACACCTTCCTGCCAATACTATATATTCCGCACAACTGTACTATTTCACTATCACACGACAACTGGCTTTGCACTATATTTTACCACTTTAAAAAAAAAATTGCCCCACCCAGTAATAATGATACAAAGGATATAGGGGATGAAACTTTGTAGGGAAGTTCGACATTTAACTGACACAACCACTCGGAAGGTTCTCGTGAACGCGAACAAGAAGGGCACGTTGTCAAGTCATTTCACATATCGAATCTTTCGTTTTCTTAGTGACTTAGTGCAAAACAGTTTCATTGTACTGGCAATGCCAGTACAATGAAACTGTTTTGCACTAAGTTGTAAAATATATTTAATACTTATAGCTGTAGCTTTAATGTTGCCAATAATGTATAAATAAATTGTAACCAAACTACTAATTAAAACGTGAAACATTCCGAACTCTGACACCGCAACATCAGGTAATGGTCCTTACCATAAGGGCAGCTCAGAAATAAATATGTAGGACCAATATTAAAACGATTTCATGATTCCAGCAAGATAAAACGGACAATCTCAACCAAAAGACTATGCAATATGCTGCTGCTAAAATAATTGAAAAATCGGAGTGCAAAAGACACTATGAAAAGTATGGCAATATGAGTGGATTAATAGATAAATACATGATTTGTACTTTACATCAAGGCGAATTTAATGATAGAGGAGATTTTTTAATGATCGGCGATGTACCACCCAAATTAGAGGGATGTAGTAAAAGACGACTACTAAATAACTCTGTGCTTGAAAACGGTGAAATACTACCGTCACCGAATATCTCCGTGGCCAATGATGGTTTAGTTGTAAGTGCTTTTTACAAAATGATTATATTGAGCTTCAAAGCCAGCACGCGTAGTTTGACTAACTCGCAACGTAGAAACAAAAGAAAACGAAACACAATACTGATTGTTGGAAAATTTGTATGGCGCGACGTAAAAAATGAAGAAAACTATGAAAAATAAAAATAGATACAAATATGCATCGTGATCTTCACGTTATCCATAAACTTTGGCAAACGCTTTTATAGCTTTTACAAATGAAATCTAACAAAGGAAGTAGTACTTAAAAAGGCTTCGTTACAAAGATATTAATTGTGATTTCATTTAATGAAATTGAATGGAGCCATGCAGTAAGAAGAGTCTTAATTTGGCCTATGTTGCCGCTTAGTGCATTTAAAATGATAAATCTATCAAATGCTTCGGATAAAGAGATAAAGAGGCATGCATATCGGTGATTTACGTCAAGGTATTTAGTTTGTATGAAAATTAAAAAAAAAAAAAGAATTAATTAATGTGTCTATAATGAAAAATGCATTGAAATCAATGGTCTGAACATCTGGTCGAAGTTTATGTATATCGTCCGGAACACGTTGTATATATTCTTTGTAGAATAGAGAACACACTTGCCACCACTTCTTAAAACAGTGCTAGTTTAATCTTACTTCAGTCTGCCCGTCCTGTAAACTTGTGAGGTGGCCCACTTCTGGGGACAAGTGGTCATGTTACGCGTGCTTCTACGAGTTAAAAAAGGGAGTGGCGCGTTTAATACTTAACAGAAAGCGACACTTGTTCTCGAAACGCGTCTAAATTTTGAACCATGTGTGATGTATTTATTAATACTGTACTAAATATCAGCCTCATTGCCCTTTCGGGACCAATTAGTAGTTGACGTAGCACATGCACTACCTAATGTTTTAAAAAATGTTCTTTTTAAGTGTGAAGATGACAACACTACTTATCAAAATATCCTGTCAGACATCACACGCAGAGGGGATGAGAAGACAAATCAAACTTCTAGTGATTCGTTACAAAACCAGAACAGAACTTTTTATAACAGAACCACCACACGGAAACATGGAATTTGTCAGGTTGGTAGTGAGTCAAGTGGTGCACCAGTCCGACCAGTCGCAGCCAAACTTTCTTCTTGATCGGAGCTTGTGTGGCCACGAAATCAATCGTGGTCGTGGCCACATAGCGCGCGAGGTCTCATATAAATATTTATGTTGTTAAACATGAGACCTTTTTGTAAAGAATTTTTGAAAAATACTAAAGCTAATATACTTATTTTTCACTATCCACCATAAGGCGGGAAACCAGAGTGGTGCGACTTGGGGGTTGTTCCCGTTCGTCCACACCCCGTCGTCCACACTGCGGACGACTGGGAATATTGCGTTCTGTTCGTCTACACTGTGGACGAACAGAACGCATTATTCCCAGTCGTCCACACCCCGTCATATCACGTCTAGTCTAAGAGTTAATAAAGAAAATATGATGATAGTATTTCCTTATATAATAAACATACATTCAAATTATTATGTACTTAGCTTTATTACTTTAGTAAGGCAAATACTTTAAAAGTACATACCTAGTAATTCTAAAGCTTTTTTGCGTATTTTATACTAAATGTATAGCGGAATGTTTCACATTTTAATTTTACACATTGGGTATTTATATAATACCAAAAAAATATTAGTTAAAATATTGCCTTTTAATTATTGTAAATTATGTTGATCTGTGATAAAAACTAGAATTGTTGTTAATTATTTTAACATTTGATGATTTTAAATAAAAAAAACTTAATAGTTATGTTGTTTTTAAATTAATTAAACCGTTAAATCATTTAATTTAAAATTTCTTTACACTGACTCTTAAACTAGACATGAAACGAGGTGCAGACGACTGGGAATGTTGCGTTCTGTTCGTCTACACTGTGAACGAACAGAACGCATCTTTCCCAGTCGTCCGCAGTGTGGACGACGGGGTGTGGACGAACGGGAACAACCCCGACTTAGTAGAAGCGTAGAAGGCCGTGGCGAAGGCCAGGGTCGGTTATTAAAAAAAAATATTGCTGTTCCATACGTTTTGATCGCGTAGGTATTGCACTTTTCTATGAAACAGAAGATTTTTTTTTTGATAACCGACGAAAAATTTCTACGCTATGGGGTCTAAACTCATGTGCTGAATCCATGGTTACAGTTTGCGCGTCGATGTCCCTGCCACCCTGTATTTGCCTAATCTATTTTAACGTCTTCAGAACGACCACGGAGGACCACTTGTCACTTGGGTTGGAGGCAATGAAATTCTCATCGGTATTGCTTCTGTATTCAAAGTAGAGGACGATTTAAGATGCATTGGACCCTATTTATATACGAGCACACAATGTAACGGAGCCTTTATACATTGTATACTAAATAATTCATCCATCAAAAGCAGGTGAGTCGTAAATTTTACTGTTACGTATTTTTTGTCAAACCGAGAGCCGTTTGTGCCTCGGAAAGCATGTTTGAGCCGTTGGTCCCGGCTGTCATTTGTAGATCGTTGACCAGTCATTACGAGTAGTCAGAAGCCCTTAAGTCTGACAAACAGTCTTACCAAGTGGTATCATGATACCCAATAACTGGGTTGTGGAGGTCAGATAACCAGTCACTTCATGTAAAATACTGGAATTCAGCTGCATCAGCTTAGACTTAGCCTGCCCTTGCATAGTTGGGTAAAGGCTAGGTAGCTGATGATTTTTGGTCAAGTACTTATGCAACTTGAGAGAAGCCTTTTTCCAGCAGTGATTTATGAAACTAAGGCCAATAAGCTGACTAGCTTATACTGGTTAGGTATGTATAGCTTGATGTGTGTACCAATATCTTATATATAAATAAATTTATTTTGCTTTTACCCTATTATAATTAAAACAAAAAATCTGTTAGGTACTATACGAATTCAGTTTGTAATTTAGGAAGAGTCTGGATACATACTAATCATTTAATACAACAGACGGGGCTTATGCGACAGTCCGCCGATCCAACGGGGCTACGATACAGTTGAGAGATACATATCTTGGGAACACCATCCTTCTGGGTAAGTTATGTAGTTTGAAAGAAAGAAAATTCGTTTATTTGCGGTAAACATGGCGCAGTAAAATAACACAAATACAAAAAAAAAAACAAGTTAGAGGAAAATATGCGTCACATACACGCAAAAAAACGAAAATATCAAGCCAAGAGAATAGTGAAAGTTTGATTGTAATAATCAAAAACCAGCGGGGACAGAAATAAAATACCTACACATGCTTCATACAGGGACCATGTCAAAACCTTTTTCCCCAACACATTTTTTTTAAGCTGAAATCTAGATTGGCCAAACAGAACCACAGAACGTCTGAAATGCCGAACATTCAGTCTTTCTTTTTTATAAACTTCTGAAAGTTTGAAATTCTACATTCTTGGGGTAGGCCTAGGTCGAGCAGTGAACAACTTCCAGCTGAAATGATGATGATGATTTTAAGGCAAAATATGATTTTAAGTATTTTCAAACTTACATAAACAGCAGCAGCAGGGTCTTTTGTTGAATGTTGGGAGTATTATTCCCTTCCCATAAGAAAACCGTATTTTTTCTGCCTGGCCGGCTTTTTTTTGAGTACATGTTCCTGAACAATGTCCTTTTGAACACCTTTCAGGCAGCTAACTACCAATGTTTAACTTAATGGAATCGTTGGACCATGCTGAGTCGAAACTTTTTCTTAGAACCTCACATTTAACTAAGATTATGTCTGAACTTTAAAAGAGACTATGACCCCTTACTTTGCTCGCCATTTTTTTTTTAGGGGTAGTATTATTTTTTTTTAACATGTCGTGTAAGAGTAGAGAAGATATCTATTATTTATCCTATTTTTATCTATCCTATTTACCTACAGAATAAACAATTTCATTATACTAGGGTGGGTGAGATGATTTTAAAACTTGTAATTTTGGCAGGCCTGCTGATAATGAAAGGAATGCAAATGCAGAACATGAAAAAGAAACAAGGGACTTGAAAAGTACTGAGGACTTGCAAAGGTTATTGCGATTTGATATGTTGGTAAAGATGGCCAAAGATCAATCGACGGCAATTTTACGACAGGCGCGGCAACGCGTTTAGTGAAAGTTTTATAAATTTTTAACTTTTGGTTGTTAAGCGGTGTTACCTGTGCAAAATATATAAGTTATATTTTTTATTATTATTTTTTTTTTGTTGTATTATCTCATCCTTAATCCCAGCTATTTAATTTATAAATAAAATTACCTTACTTTTAGTTAAGGATACTTAGATTATTAGTTAAGGATACTGGACAAAGATTTATGGAAAATGGTCAGAAAAGCAATTTGATAAAAGTAGTCTTTACGTGTCAAGGCCAATTAGAAAAAGTTAGGATAGGTAAACTTGCTATAAGAAGCTTTCACAGAGAGTAGGCCCGAGTAGACAGAGAGAGGTCTCTGGTCATTTCTGATTGTAGTCCCATCGGACAGGGACGGAGAGGGAAGAGTAAGTGCACTTTTTTGTGTGGTTGGCCAGCGGTAACGCAAGAAAAACTGCGTTATTAGCTACACACATCAAAAGTGCCCAAGCACCAAGGTATTATATAAAAAAAAAGTTTTCGTATGTGTAGATCGACAAAGTACCTACTATGCTTTGGCATTAATAAAGACGAATCCTGACATTAAAATGTGAAAAGGTTTTTATTGCGTAAAAATGAACAATTAGTAGTCTGTATTTCCGCGTATAACATATCGCAGCGATACTCAATATGAGTTCATCCAAATCACGTTGCGGAATGGCCTCCCACATCCATTGTAACATGGCGAAAAAGATTTTCTGGAGTGTGTACGGCATCCATATTTGGCAGAACTCTTCTTTTAAGCATATCACATGCGTGCTCAATGGGATTCATGTCTGGCGATTGAGCAGGCCATGTTATATATAATATCAACGTCCTACACGTTGATATTAGCTGCGGCAAGTGTGTTTGCAACGACTCTGGCAGTGTGTGGATGTGCATTATCATGCATAAGCAGAAATGAAGCACTAAATTGGGTCCGAAAAAGGATGACAACATCTGATACAATCGTTGCAGCGTAAATCTGTTAATTGATATTACCTCTGATCCAAATCAGAAAAACATACAAAACGCCACTCTTCTTCTGCCCAATTTCACGAGCCCATTATAAACGGGCTCTGCGATTGCGGGGCTCAATAGGTTGTACACGTAGCGGCCTTCGGGAACGCAGATTAAATTCACGGAAGCGATTACTTATGGTTTGAGCTATGAAGTCTCGTAACCAATATCATCGCGGTCATTTTACGATTTCGTCGAGCAGTATTTTCTATGTAATGATATTGACTGCATGTGGTGATGCGAGCTCGTCCTCCATGTCGCTCTGCCATGCTGCCAGGGATGCGGTAACGTGTCCAAAGTCGATTTATAACACTCTGAGTAGTGCCCAGATGCGATTGCCAAAGCGCGATGCCGAGAACCACCTTCCAACATTCCTACGACTCTGGGGATTTCTTCTCGGCTCAAGTGACGTCTTCTCTCCATAATAACTTTTTATTGTTTTGATTCCATTTGATTTGATTGTGTGGCAGAAATTTGACTGATTTGGTCTCAAACCCGTTGCAGGATTATATAGGATGACTACGACTTGACAGAAGGTCGTTTGACAATAATTCAAAAACTTTCATCTTTTCAAATTACGAAAAGTTACAAAAAATATTAAGTATAAAAAAAACAGATTTTTAGTAACTAGCAAAATATGCTTGTTCGCTAGACACTGTCTTGCTGTCTGTAGTAAATTATATAAAACTATGCTCGATGTTTGAATACTTTGAATAATGTTAATCTTGGTAGACAACATAAAAAACAATTATTATTTTCCAGGTAATCGAAAATAATTAAAAATACTATTTTGCAATCAATCCATTACGGTGTTATCCACCGCAAAATTGTGATTTCTACTTTCCTATAAATCCAGACGATAGAAAGAATTGAAAATGTTTTCATTTAAACTGAATCAAGTTATATTTTTACTAATTTTTCACGGTAAGCAGTAGATTTTGTAAAGAATAATTAAGTGATTTCAATGTAAATATTATGCTAGGCTATACTCGTACGTAAACATAGATAAAACATACGTAAGCACGGTTGTCACCCTATGAATACAATGATGGTAGTTTAAGGAACAAAACAGTAGACAGATTTAAATAAAATACTGGTTATCAACTGCACCAGGTTAGACCGGTAGCCTACCCCAACATAGTTGTGAAAAGGCTAGGCAGATGATGAGTCAAAATGAATTTGTCAAAATTTTGTCACACTGGTCAAATCGGGTCGGGGAACTAGAAATTTCACGCGGATGAAGTCGCAGGCAGAAGCTAGTGTAAATATAAAGTTGAAATTAATTACATATAATATTTTAGGATATGATTGTCAAAGAAGAATTAAAGATGGCACTGTTGTAACAGAAGATAAAAAATACGTGGTAAGAACTTAGAATATCTGACGTTTTGTGCAATTTGCACGTCAGTGTCATGTTGAATGGTGATTAAAATATGATTCGTGAGCGTCATGTCTCTATATACTACCCAAATGATATAATTATATATTGTCTCTGCGAATTGCAAAAATCTTAAGAAAAATTTAATTTCGCGGGCTACCCTGGCGATTCTTCTTTTATAAAATATTGTTGAAATTGAACGTTACCATGCATCAATGTCATTACCATCTGACAGCTGACGTTCTTATTGTGATTTATTGTTGTACAACGGTGATCAATAATCAGAATCAGATACCTACTTACTTATTCTCCTATAAATATGAATAACCTCATACATTCATCAGGCGATCGAATCGTTAGCCGATAAAGGTGAGCATGCGGAAGTTGGGCCCATTGTACAGACGCCAGCACATCAAGCTACTACAATCTGTCAAATTTCTTTAATAGATTTTCAACTTTATCGCTAAAGCATTAGGTTCAAGGTTGATTGGGAAAATTTGACAGTTTCGGGTAGCTTGACCTGCTGGCGTCTGTACCTAGTAAAAGTCATGAATGTAGGTATGTAAGAGTCTCTTCCGATTAATACAACCTCGATTCACATTGTGTGACCTAAGCCCGCACTTAAGTCATGCTTTTCTGTGACTTAAATAGTCCATTTTTACACAGAAAAGCGTGACTTAAGTGGCTGGCGTCTGTACCTAAGGGCGAAACACTGAATGGCCGCGACCTAACCAAAACCTATCGCCACGTTTGTCTTTGGAAAACCGGAAGGCACCCTCTGTCACGGACAGAGGGTGCCTTCCGGTTTTCGAAACAAAAAGTGAAATTTGAACCGCGTCATTACTATTTTATGGTAGCACGTAACGCCATCTGTCCTTTTATGAGGAAACTAGACACCACCGGACCCCGACTGGGGACAAGCACATTGAATAAATCTATGGAATAGAGGCACTGAAACCAGAGTTCTTAGGTATCTTGTATGTAATAGGTACCAGTAAGCACAATAGATGGCGCTATCTCAAGATTATATATTTAATTTTGATAGTTAACATTTACGCCTGTGGCAATTCTCATATTTTTAAGAACGTTCGCAGTCTGAATGTCAGTCTCACTCTGTCAAAAATACCACTTAACACTTTTTACACACACGCGATATAAAATATTGCTGAGTTAAGATTAAGACTAGATTTCGAACGTTTTTAATTACGAGAAATTGGGTTTCTGATCTCCGAAGGGGTAGGTAGAGGTGTACCTATAGTTCGCTTTATTTTGGTTCCTAATATACCTACCTAAGGGGCGAGTTTATTGTTATCAGCCGGGCAAACATTCGAACTCCGCGCTGCTACTAAGAAATTCCATGGAAAAAAAACCTTATAGGTAGGTACCAAATACTTAGCCCGACCTCTATGAATAATAAAACTTATTAATCGTAGCTCGACCTGGTATTTTATATAAAGCAGTGCTAGTAGTACGAGAGCCCATGACCAAAGTTCTTGCCGCAAACAAAACGTGTTTTATATTAAAATCGACAAATTTGGTTATTTAGAATCCAAAAATTATTTTTTCTGAAATTTCCTACTATGAGCTCAGGCCACATGTGACGGGCAATGTGCGTGTCAAACCTTTTTCGTAATAAAATGACGTGTTATAACCGTTGGTCTAATTTTTTAACATAGTAGATATGGGCCCCTATAAAATTGCGACGTTTCTGACCAGTGTTGCCTACCGAGTCGGGTTCAGAATTTTTTAAGCTAACGATTCTTAAGCCTAATGACTTAACATCCTTTATATACACGCCAGGCGGCAAGCTAAGGCGCCAAGCGTGCAGTACGGCCGGTTGCGAAAATTCTAAAGCATTTGTTTCACTTCGCTACTCACAAGGTGACTCGCTAGGCTCCAGGCACTAAGCAAGCCAATCAGTGTGTACGTAGCCTTACGGTTTTGGCCGTGATGCGACATGGTTTTGGTCGTGGGCTCTTTTAAAATAGCGCTATTTTTATCACTATCAAGGCTGTGCTCAGACCTGAGTCAAGAATATCCTTGCTACAAACCAGATTACTCTTTTGATTCCAGCTTCATTATTTTGATATAATTGTGCCCCCTGTCTAATACGGCCCAACAGTCCTTAAATACACCATGACATTTTTTAGGTATACCTGCTCAAAGCACAAATATCGCCACGATACTACGAAGGGTGGGTTTGTGGAGGAGCGTTGGTTTCGTCAGAGTACATTGTGACGTCAGCAGCGTGCATATCGGACGTCACGCATCTATATGCCATAGCAGGATACAATAAATACATAAGCGAAACTGAACTATACAGCGATCCATGTACCAAAGAGAAGAAAAAGAAAATTGTCTTTATATGCGCACCTAAGGGTAAATTATAACTTTTATTTCTGGCAGACCTTGAGTTAACACTTTTGGTTGTTATGTTATGTTACGTTGAGACTGCCTCGTGGGTCTTGTGGTTGCAAGTGCGACTGTTGAGCATGGGGTCCTGAGTTCGATTCCCAGGTCGGACAAAATGTTGTTGGGTATTCCATTTGGAATTTCTGCCTCGGCACCCTAATGGCGTAACACACTGTCAATCGGAGTCTGAATCATTTTGAAGCAAATTGCTAATCCATTGCTTGATAAGTTCAAAAAATTTGTATGCTGAACAATGTAAACAACGCAATGAATGTTGTTGAACTGTCAAAATTAAATCCATTGATAATGATAATGTGTTACGCAATTAGCCCGCTGTAAGCACGTAAAACCCTTCCTCCTGCGCCTGATCCCGCCCCGGCCGTGTCCGATTGCCGTCCCATCGGACTATGAGAGTAAGAGAACAGGAGTGCAGCTGTGTTTACGCAAATACTTGTGCACTATAATATCTCCTGCGTACCTGGCTAACCTACATTGAGATTGCCACCGTGACCGATTTCGTTCACGGTAAACAAAGTGGGTCAAAACATAAATAATAATATTTTTTATTTATGTTCTGACCAACTTTGTTTGATAACCACCTACAAAAACAATATTCTATTCTAAGTTTGTTTTCCGATTTCTTCAAACGGGTGTTTGTGTAACTGTTAGCCTGCATAATCCCACTGCTGGGAAAAGGCCTCTCCCCATGACTTCCAGCTCTTTAGATCCAGGGTTAAAGTAGACCACTGGTTATTTGTTTTTGTCCAGCTCGTCCAGCCGTTCGATTCTTTAAAAATCTAACCGTGAAAAGTTAGGTGAAGTGAGCTTAGAGTGAGCTGTTAGTAGTGTCAATTCCTAGCATTAGTTGGAATGACAGCTCACTCCACGCTCACTTCACATAAGTTTTCACGGTGAGATGGTTACAGAATCGCACGTCAGGTGTTTGTGTATCATATTTTATTTAAATCATTACAGATTATGAACTAGTGCACACGCAACCTGAAAAATGGTCAAATATAGACATAGCCATGGCGAAAGTGGAATCGCCTTACGATTTCACGGACACTTCTTACTTGCAGTTTTGTTCTTACACGCCAGCTCCAATAGAAATTAATTTCGATCCGAAACATCAGGAGCCTGGAATCGATGCTATAGTATTAGGTTGGGGTCACCGTACTAGTTATCGAGAGGTGTGTGTTTTTTTTTATGTTGTAACAAACCATGTGTTCGATCCGATGGTTATTCCCATCGGCAAGTGACGAACTTCCATACAAACTTTCATCCACTAGTTAACCCCTTTCGAGGATAAATTTTCAAAACTACTTTGTAACTGCTCAACTTATTTCATTACCTTAACAAAGTACTAGGAAATATAAAATTGACACAGAGTAGTTGCAATCTGAACTTGACCATTTACAGGAGAAACTTAGTTCAATGACTAACAATTAAAATACCTCTGAAGATCTTATGAGGGTATTTATGTGTTGGCAGTGAATGAGTTGGTAAACTCACAAACAAACAACTGTGAGCATTGTCAAACACCTTCGAATCTACTTATGGTAGTAATGGCAAGCAACATCACGGCAGGCCCAGTTGGAGATGGTGGGATGAGCTGGACTCGTTCAACAAGAACTGGTCCTCAGAAGCTTAAAACAGAGAGAAGTGGAAAGAGAATAGGGAGGCCTTTGTCCTGCAGTGGGACATTACAGGCTTTTAATAATAATAATAATAGTTCCACTGGAGGACCTATGCCACTTGTTGACAGATGAATATCCGTGACACGCCATGATAAATTACTGTATGCCTGGTTGTTATTACATTATGAAAGAAATGATTAAATGTAACTATGACCAAGACACTACATTATTTATTTTTTTGGGTAATAGGGGAAATGTTCATTATGCTGGTACCTAATCATTTATATTTGATAAGAGATAGATATAATATTGTTATGTACTATCTTTCTAACTATCACAAAAGACAGATACTTAGCTGTGTCGCTAAAATTTATAATATAAATTCAGCAGTTTATATAATTACACTAAAAATCCATTATATGGCTTCTTTACCAGCTATAGGCGTATCTCTTAATATATTTCGTGTATGAATATATACATCTTATATAGATTGGCGCTTAATTTCTCATCATGTAGGTATTTTCTTATATCTCTAGGAAATGGATCTTAGCAACCACAATGAGGCAATGTTAAACTATGCACCGACATTGATAGAAGACAAGGATGAGTGTAAAAGACAATATGAAGTTTATCCTGGCATGGACGAAGTAATAGACCAATATATGATTTGTACTTTAGATAAAGGTAACTTGAACGATGCAGGAGCGACAATACTTTTAGCTCAACCCACAGCGCAAGGGTGTTTGTCTACTTTAAAAAGACTACGTGGAGAGCTTTCTGTAAGTACAGGACATGTTTTTATCCGTTTTAAAATATCAATAAAGTCAAACAAACTGTGGTGCAAATAACACAAAACCAGAAACAGTATACTTGGTGGAAATTACGAGCTCGCGTCAATAATTCGCAATGAATATGAATCTACGCTACGGACACTGAAATAATTGGAATGAATATGTAGGTACCTAACGATAAGGTTATTAACCCATTCCCTGTCCAATGAATCACATATATGATTCAGGTTGATTGTTTAACTATTGTGTCTACTTTGTGGACAGTGAAAATATTAAAATAATTGTAATATATTTATGAATCTTACGGACATTACGCACCTTGAGAACATTACGCGTGCGTCATGTGACATAAAGTCTCATAAGACGCGCACTTATGGTTTGCACCAGATGTATTAAAAAAAATAAAACTCTTTTACAGTGTGAAAATGCTGGTGTTCCAGAAGACCAGGTAATTTTAATAGAAAATGCAAGGAAAGATATAACACCTACCAACTTTTCAAGGAATAATGCTGGCCAAAAATCTAAACTAAATAGTAAAATAAACAGCAATGTTGTAGACTCTTACAACACACATAATTCCTCCCTTATTAATAAAATTAACCAAACTGTTTTACATTCAAGAAGATCTAATACTAGAAGAAATGGAATTTGTCAGGTAAAGTTTACTTGGTTAAACATTTTGGTAATTAATTTAAGACTCGCAAAACCGAGAATGTGGGTAAGGTGTCTTTAACACCTGCACACGAAATGCTTTATAAATAATATGTAAAAACAACTCTATACTTCATTGGTTTAGGTTATTAACTAAAGGTAAACAAATCGTAAATAAAAAAAGATTTTTTATAGATGACACTTTCTTGTTTATAAATACGTTTTAACTAAATTAAATTTATTTTCGATTTTTACGATAGATTCCTCTTTTATTCGTGTGTCAAACTTTATCATTTATTGTTAAACTTTTGGCAGACTTGCTTGAGCACATTTTTTTTTGTTAGATTTATTATAATAATATAATATTTTGTAATCTGTTTATTGTAAACGGCCCAAAAAGGCAGGTTCTCTAAACCCTTCCACAATACAACGAATTAGATTAAATTGCCAAATTGAAGAGTACAACTGTCACTTAGCATGACAACTGAAGTGACGGGTATAAAGTTTAGTCGGTCTCATTTGTTTACCTAGTATAAATTCACTCAAAGCATTGTCAGCTATCGTATAGTTTATAATGTGATAGTTCGGTTAAGTAGTCACGGCCTCTCAAGGCCAACTACGAGATGCCATTTATAAAAAAAAAGCCGTTTATCATGTAAAACTTTTGATGTTCTCATTTATAATGCCTAATTATGTTATAAAATAACTTGGTTAAAAGTGCGTGTGAATAGGCTTTGGTGAAATTTTGGTATTTATGCTTGGAGCCTTGTGTTTAATAAATAAAATGATTTTAAAATTTGTAACAAAATGTTTAGCACCCATGAATCACGTGTTTTTTTTTTGTTTAACTTTGTTAACTATCTAAACCAACGGATTATAGGGAATTATAGATACTTAGGCTCACTTGCGCCAACAATCCAAAAATACGTTGAGCGCTAAACGAATTTAAAATATCATTCTATTTCTGTCAATCGTATCAAGATGACAGAGGCTGAATGACGATTTCAATGTCTTTGGCGTTAAACGTATTAATTAGTGACTTGTGGTCAAAGTAGGCATTAGTGGCATTATAATACACGGTGAAATAAAAATTAAGCCCCATTTACACGGTACAAGTTTTTGGAACGTTGAAGAGCAATAATCGCATGCCATAACGCACGTTCAATGACTGCCATTCAAGTGTTGAATGCAATTCTTGAATGTAAGTTTTATCAATAAATAATTGCATGCTACTTCTATTTACACCAAGGCGTGAGTGGCGTTATGAGTTGCACGTCCTTGTACAATTGATTCAAGTATTGGCTGTATTTGCGCTGCAAAATATCTAGTTAAATTTAATTAAACGTCTTATCAAGATTTTTAATAACTTGTTTGCGTTCGCTCATGTTAGAATGATTAAAAAAAAATCATATAGAAAACCACTCTACGATAGACCAAGTCCATAGAATAACTATCACTATTGAAAAAACACTCAAAAGAAGCAAGTTTGCGCCACCGTATTCATAGATATCACGCAAGCTTTTGATAAAGTTTGGCATGAGGGTCCTGGTATTTAAACTCAGACGCATGCCACGTGTGGCGATTAGGTTATCACATTCATTACGTATTTCAAACAAACACAATTAAAATAAAGTCTTGTATTTATACACACGGTCTCCCTGTAAATAAATCAATATAGTTTATTTCAGAATGATCACGGTGGACCGCTCGTCACTTGGGTTGGAGCTCACGAAAAGCTCATAGGAGTGGCTTCTGCATTTAAAATCTCAGAAACTCGAGAGTGCATTGGACCATATTTGTACACAAGCACACAGTGTAACGGAGCCTTTCTGGATTGTATACTAAGAGGTGATCCGTCATCTCCTAATCCTGTGAGGCAAGTCTTGATTACAAAATATGTACTAGTTAGGTACAGTCAACAGCAAAAGTAGATGATCAAAATCAGAAATTCAATACTAATGAACGGAGTTCGCGTCAGAACTGTGTGGCGTCGAAGTGATTCAAAAGTATGTCAGACTCAGTGTCATACTTTTGAATCACTTCGACGCCACACAGTTCTGACGCGAACTCCGTTAATTAGTATTGAATTTCTGATTTTGATCATCTACTTTTGCTGTTGACTGTACCTGTCCCACCGCCGGTGGTTAACGAGAAACGATTAGTGTTAGCAACTAAAAACGAGTTGGCGAGTAACGACCAGTGAGTCCGCGGCAACAACGAGAAATTACTCGATGGTATGCGTATCTCCCATGCGTCAATCTCTCAGCAAGGGTTTTGCCTTCCAAGCGCGTGTCGCTGAGCGAAAGAGAGTACCTCTTTGTTAGCTCTTATTGCTGCGGAAAAAAATACTCGCCGGTGGTGTGATGTGGTTGATGCTAACTGGCATCAACTATTTATATATGTATCTCTTTAACTTATACGGGAACTACAGTATTTCGTACGTTTCTTGAGCGAGAAAATTACTGGTGTGAGCTAGTCGCTTACTCATCGGCGGTACTAGTACAGTTACCATAAGCGTGGAAAGGGTTTCAGATACACGACACCCTTTGCACAATAACATCCTCGTGTTTAAAAGTGTGTCCTCCCTCTCACTCACTGGCGATATCTAAGGAAAGGCTAAAGCTGCGGCGAGATAGTGCTTCTCTACCCAAACCATTCGTTCTACCTGCCGAAAATCTCCCACTGTGACATGAGTTGCCATAGCTTACCTAGAAATTTTTGAATAGACACCGGACTCACGTAGGCCGAAGCAAAGAAAACCTGCTCAAGTGGAGATTCACACATGACTCCGTCCTGGAGTGTAAATGTGGTGCTGCCCCTCGAACAACAAACAAGCAGTTGGTGAGCTATCTGTTTGGCGGGTTGACGGGACTCGCTGGTCAGCATTTGTGTTGTACTCCAAGCCTTTTAACTGTTATGAGTCATATCGATGTTAGTCACAGTGTTGTACGGTTACCGTGTTCTTTCATCTCTTTTCACCTAGTTTCGATAGCAGCATTTCTCCAGCTAGCATGGTTTCTTTGAGAAAGGGTCAGTGTGACACAGTGATTCATATGTCCTCAGTAGTTCACTGGACTCTGTCGACAACCCTCGGACGTAGGAAGTCCTGCAGCCCCTTGGGATGTGTCTTCAAGAAGTAGTTGACAAAATCTCAACAAATTGGTCGTAGTTTTGCGTGGTTCTTTGAACTTCACATACATGATGGATGTCGTTAACAATAGCCAATGTGCCTCCCAAAAATCAACCAATTATTTTTATTTTATCGTGTTTAATACCCATCGCGTCTATGAAGTTTAGCCAGCGAATTTAATTTAACCCTGTGTATCTGTGTTTAATAATATATCAATTTACTTCAAACAGGCGTGACATTTGCAGAAGTCTTCTTAATGAACAGGGATTTAAATTAGTTGAGCAACACATTTCGTGGGCAGATCATCCTGATGGGTACGTTCATTCACAAACTTTGCCTTTATTTAGACACTAATCTAAAAAAAGCGTCTTTATAGTTGAGACCGTTTCTGTTACAGACCTGCAGAAAATGAAAACAATGGAACTACACCCGTTTCTGATGTAAATAAAGACACCAATAATGTAACACTAAAACTAATGACCTCCAAGGACCAAATAAACAAAACATATCAAGAGCACAATGCTACAAAACTTGTTAATGCCAATATTATGAAGACAAATTACAATACAACAACACATTCCATTATAGATACAAAAGTAACAAAATCTACTAAAGCTGTAAATGTAGGTGATAGTACACATATGAATTTAATAAATATTGATTCTACAAATTTAAAAGAATCTGCATCTGTAAATTTTACTAATGGCAATTCAACAAATCTAATCAACAATACATTTACAACTTTAACAAATATGGACACTACAACTACAAAAACGACATCTGCAAAATATCAAACAAATTCTGCACTGAATAACATTGAAATCTCAATAACTACAATTTTAATAAAAAAGGCAACTACAAATGACAAGACAAATACTACAAATACAAATTTCGGAAGTACTACAACAACAAACGTATATTTAGAAACTACAAATACGAATCTCATAGAAAACGCAACCAAAACAACCATTAATCTAGTTGACAGTACGAGAAAGAATTAAACAAAATAGTAATGAGATGAAGCAAGAAATCAAGCCAATACTACAACAATGAAAAACCAATACTAAGGGCCTATGCACTCTGCATTTGCTTTACGTGCCGTGTGTAAAGGCAACTAGCGCTGCTTTTCCAGGGTGGAAAACGCACCGCCAATGCGTAGACGACGCACGCCATGTCTAAGAAAAACTGCATATAAAGTAACAAAGAATGACATTTATTTGGCAACAATTCAATCATAAAATATAAAAAAATAATAGAAATGTTTTAAAAACCACAGTGTGTGCCTCACGGCTGCGCTAAAAAGCTCCATTTAATTTCATTTCATTAATGCCAGACAGAGGCTGTCTAACGTTGGTTATAAATGTCCAGCAAGCGATTAATCAAGAACTAATCACAACAAAACAGATTCCTCAACGATTCCAGCATCGTCATTATTTAATCGAAAGACGTCCACTGCTGAACATAAGTTTCCCACAAGCGTCGCCACATCAACCGGCTCTGTGTTTTTCGCATCCAGTGGATTGCTGCAACCTCAACAGGTCATCGGTGCCTACCAACACTGCGTCTTTTGGGCTCATCGGCCGTCGGTTTAGCGAGCAATGTGCCATTGTGCCCCGCTTACTACCACTGACGTTGTAAAAGACTTGTCGCTACCATCTTTAAATACATAAAGTAAAGTATTGTTATATGTAGGAAAAAACACTTGTATTTTATTTCTTGCTTTTTTATTCTTAGTGTCTCCTTTAGCGTCACGTCTTTTTTATCGCCTATGGTAGGATTCTTTTATCGACCATATTTTTTAAAAGTCTCGCTAGTGTAATAAATCTCGCTATACCTTTGAGGAGGTAGGTAGGCAATCATAACAGACCGCTATTTCAACTTTCAAAAAAGCAAATATCTTAGCGGTTCGACGACTGCTTTGCAAACCTATGTTCGATTCCCAAAAATTGATATCTTTGTTTCTTTTTTTAATTTTTTTATACTCTGTTTTATATAATTATACCTAATGATAGTTCGTAAAACGTACACAGGAAAACATAAAGTTTAGACCCCTTTTGTCATCTTCGATTATACTAAAAATAAATAGGTACCTATAGGTATGGTGCGGTGACTGTTAATGAGAAATCCTGTATGTTTACAATGTACTGTTATAATTATTATTTTAGTGATACCTGTTCATTGGGAATAATCAGAAGAATTTATCAGTCAGTGTATCAGTGTTGTGCCATTAGGAAGTACATTGTATATACAGGAACGCAGGCGTTCATTAGTTCACTAAAAACGAAAAACTTCGCAAGCAATGAGAAATTGCTAATGAAGGGAAGAGTTACGTCTCACACGACAACTGTACATCGCTTGCTCCCGCGTCGCCAGTCCTGATTGTCTTCATATTCTGGCTGCTGTGACCAACACTTCCACGTCTTACTACATCCACGTAAACGAAGTCACGGGCAGAAGCTAGTTTTAAATGAAAGGACTTGTCTAAAAGTTACTTTTCGTGATTTACGTAAAATTCATACAAATGTTGGTGCGTTGTCACTGCTATAAAATAATCAGCCGTCCCATACATTTGGGTAAAGTAGGTACTTAGATATTAAAGTTATGTAAGGGATATTTAATCTGCCAGGGTAGCGGGATCGTCCGAAAGGGTTACCGCTGCCCTGGAACAGAAAGGGCTAAGGAAGGAACACGGTTGGGTTTTAGTCAGTAAGAGTCTGACACTCCCTTCCGCTCCACCCAGAGCGGGAGGGGTCATTTGATGATTTCCCATCCTCAAAAAAAAGGGACATTTAATATATTTTTCGCTATTACGAGGTCCCACGGAGAAAGTTGTTCAGTTTGACACCTTTCTGTTACACAGTTGTCCAGCGACAGCATCCCGATAGCAACTATCGGGCGTGAGCTCAGCAGATACGTCACCCTGTCTGCACCTGACTGGTCGTCGAACCCTGCCATTTCCTTAGAGCAGATCGAATATCGTGGTCAAACGTGAACATTTCTTAAATGACAAGTCAAGTGTAAAAAGGTCTCTCGTGTCCGGCCCTGGTGCAAGCCATGGTCCGGGGCGAGAGGGAGTGGGAGGCAGTCACCTCCTTCTGCGAAGCAGTCATGCTAGCGAAGGAGGTGGCGGGGAGGCTGAGGGAAAACACCTCACGCCTCAGCCGCCGCGGGAGACGCTCCGGGCGTCGCCGTCGGGAGCCGCGTGACGACTCCCGGCCACCGTAGGCGCGGGCCTGCGGGCGGTGAGTAATGGGTAGCTCACCGTCCGATCAGGACCAGGCCCGTGCCGGACGGCGCGTTGTGTTCCACGCGCGCCTCAAAGAGATGTCAGCAAAGGACGGGGCCCGACAGGGCCGAAGCCTGCCAGGGCGGCGGGATCTTCCGAAAGGTTAACCGCTGCCCAGGAACAGAAAGGGCTAAGGAAGGAACACGGGTGGGTTTTAGTCAGTAAAAGTCTGACACTCCCTTCCGCTCCACCCAGAGCGGGAGGGGTCATTTGATAATTTCCCATCCACAAAAAAAAAAAAAAAAAAAGTGTAAAAAGGTACCGTCTTCCGTCAATTTCCGTCTGCCAGAATCAATCATCAAGCTCTCGATTACGTGCATAGAATACCGATCCTAAATCGAGATCCAGGCGGTATAAAAATGGTCTATCTAAATCGTTTAGGGACATGATTTTAATACTCTAAGCTTTCAAATTAAGCTTTATAGGTTTTATCGTTGAAAATCAATTCTAAAAATGAATAAGTATAATTTTGTGTATTTTTTTCTGTTATCGGGAAATAACCGTCTTCAAAAGTGTTTTTTACTTCTTAAGTTTTGCTCGTTTTCACAAGAGACTTAAAGAACACAGTTCGAAACATCGTAGGAAGGGAAAGCATTATGTTCAAAGTGCTTAAATACCAAGTAAAAGACGTGGATTTCGTCCCAAACTAACATGGAGTCCCAAAACACTCTAGTGTCGGTTGTCCCTTTGGGACGGAATTAGCTGGTATTGATTCGTGTCGTGTTGACGGCTTCGTTGGTCTAGTGGTACGGCCATTGGGCGTCTTTACTTAGAATTTCCAGTGTTAAAATAAATTAAGGAAAGGTATGTATTTAATCAAACCACAAGTTAGTTGGTAATATGTTGTTGTCGTAAAATACTAAATAGCCAATTAACTGAGACCAACTTAGATGTACCGCTCGCCGAAAAATGCCGCTGCTCGCGCGCGGCTCATTTGGTTAGGGCCCCATATTTGGCCAGCTTAGTTAACTGCGATCAACTTCGAGGAAACAGTAAGTTAAAAAGGATGCACATTCATAGAGAATAAGCTGATTGATGATTTAACTAAGCCAAAAACAAATGAAAACCGTAAGGTAAAATGGGTGTAATTACTAGTGACCATCATCATCATTTCAGCCGAAACACGTCTACTGCTGGACATAGGCCTCCCCCAAGCACCTCCACTTCAACCGGTTCTGTGCTTCTCACATCCAACGGGTTCCTGCAGCCTTCACAAGGCCGTCGGTCCACCTTTATTTACTAGTGATACAATATAATTATTTTGACCAGCATATTTTAACTAGAAAAAGAAACAAAAATATCGCTATCGAAACACTGGTGGAAATTTTGATTGAAATTCGAAACATCAAAGCAGCTTCCTCTTTAAGTTTCTGATTGTTTTCTGTCAACAATTAATGGTCCTGTCAGAAACTTATGATTCTGCCGTCATCGTCAGTACTAAGTTAACATCAGATAAGCTATTTAAGACGCTTGCCGAAGTTATTACAGGCCTTCAGAAATTCCATAGTAAAATTGATTGAAGATCTGCGCCATGTTTTATCTGGAATATTGGGCCAGAAAGATGATAGGACACGATTCTTTTGTTTGTATATTTTTTTAAGCCTGGCAATAAATGGAATAGTTTTTTTTTTAAATTTTATCAAGGTTTTAATAGGCTGACTTAGAACCTTGTCATAATTTTATTATAGGACTAGCAGCGCCCCGCGCTTTCACCCGCATCAGTCTCGATCCTGTGAGAATATCAGGATTAAAGTATCCTGTATGTAAATCCTGGTTATAAAATATCTGTGTACCAAATTTCGTCCAAATCCGTTCAGTAGTTTTTGCGTGAAAGAGTAACAAACATACATCCATCCTCACAAACTTTCGTAGGATGAAAATGACTACCTCAAAATGACGCCTAAACGACGTAATACAGAAGTAGCTATCGATCACATATTTTAAAAGTGATCAACGCTTTCCTTTGATTATTTTGCCTTCATTAATTAGGATAAAGGATCACAAATACATACCTACACCAAAGAAATTTACCCCTTTATTCATAAACGTTGCTTAAAGTTAAGTACTGATTAGCGACTGCATAACCATAAATTTTTGACGTTTGAACGTTACTTAACCTTAATCATCGTTTATAAATATAAACCTTTTATTTGCTAATTGCATTCACAAAGTTGGGTGCCATGTGAGTTGTATGTTAGGACAAAACCGTGTGGAAAGTTCGGAACTCCCGGGGTGTCCACTAATTGGACTGGAACCACCTACGTAACTTTCAACGACACTGACACCAAAACACGCAAAAATATTTTCTCGCTAACCTGTATTTTTCTTGCGATAAATGAATAACCCTGTATATTTTGTTTGATCTAGCGAAGTTATTTGTACTTTTAAATTGTATGGTTTGGCTTGGTCATGAACAATGTTAATTTGTATAATTTTATTCGACTGCAACGAAGGGATATGATTGGTAACATACTATATATTATGAAAGTGCAGAACACTTGGCTTCAACGTTTTACTCACCAATATTACCTACACTTTTTTTGTAGTTTTAGAGATTGCTGATTTACGACATTTAAAGAAAAGGACTTTCAAGAAACCCAAACTGGTTCTGAAATTGACAACCCACTATGAGCAAGCGAGGAGATCGGAGCTCCTTCAGGGTTCCTCCTCTGTATGACAGCATACCTTTATTCAGCAGTGGGAAAAATGTTTATAACAAGCCTTGTGCCCGATGGGATTCCCCATCAGCAAAAATGACGAATTACTATACAAACTTGCATCGCCTATTAAACCCTTTAGCGGATTAATAATAATAAAAGCTTGTAAAAAACCCTTCCTTAGGACCTTAGGAACTATTATAAAACTTACGCTTCTAGACCCAGCGGTTTAGGCTGTGCGTTGACTGTCAGTGACTAAGATTTTACTAAGTACATAGTAAAACTGCTGAAATGAACCTTTTTGGCGCAGCCGTGAGGCACTATTGTTGTTTGTAACATTATTTTTCTTTTGTTAATTTTGTATTTTGTGTTTCGCGAACTGTGTCCATATAAATTTTATTCTTTCTTTCTTTCTAAAATGCCATAAAGTGTGTCTGTGTACTTTATGCCAGGACATTCACCACCACTCATTTTTCTACTTCAACCCCAGCACAGAATCGGTGACACGGCAGTACGTACTTTTCAAATTCATGGCACCGAAAACGCGTTGAGCGTACTACTTCTGTAAACAACCCGCCGTCAAAGCCTGTTTCTAAACATTATTTTATTTCATGGTGCGAGTAAACGGTGAGCCCGAACGAGAGAACGGTGAACGGTGGGCCTGTGGCTAAATAATAACAGCCGCACAGGTCGGTCGACCAGGTTAAGCTACGCTTGCCGCGGTTGGTCTGTGGATGGGTGACCGTGTTTACATACCGAGATCTCTCCGTGGCTCGGAAAGCACGTTAAGCCGTTGGTCAAGGCTTTCATTCGTGTATCTTTGACAGTCGTTACGTGTAGTCAGAAGCCCGAAAGTCTGACAACCAGTCTTACCAAAGGGTATCGTATTACCTAGTAACTGGGTTGTGGAGATCAGATAGGCCGTCGCTCCATGTAAAATACTAGTATTCAGCTGCACCTGTTAAGACTGGAAGCCGACCCAACGTAGTTGGGAAAAGGCTAGGCAGATGATGAGTGCGAGTGAACGGTAACACGCTTGGTTTGTATGGAAAGTGTTGATATGCTGCCTCTAGCAGTGGTCGCCGAAGCTTCTCCGTGCTCAGTGTTGAACATTTTAAAATCAAAATAAAATCCATCAAACTTTGTGTAGATACTGGAACTGAGTTTACTGTCGAGCCTATCGGTAACGATGCCTCGATAAAAATATACATAATCTAATAAACTTGAGATTGAAAACAAATTCAATAAAGAACATGATAACCCGGATGCGTAGATACTGAACAAGGCTTGCAGAAGGCAAGCAGAAGTTTAACTGTGGTTTAAAATTGTTTTATTTTTTGGTTAATTTAACTTAACTTTAATTTATTTTTAGAGTTGATTTGTTTTGTGACTCTTAGCCGCACCACTACGGCTGCCATCTCTCGTGGAAATCAGTACCTTTACCTCTGTGCGTTTACCTTTGTTAAAACAATGGTACCCATAACACAAATCAAATCTTACTTTGGGTATCAGAGTTCAAAATACGCTAGTTTTAATTATTGTTCTTTTGGTAACATAATTTGTAGTGCAATATTACCTACTAGTGTTATTTTACACCTTGAAACCTTAAAAAAAAAAAAAAATTATTAAGCATACTTAACCCTCAATTAGGCGCGTGGGGTGTCATGCACCCCAGAGCAGGTTACCAGGCTCACAACTTTTTAAAATTTGAATTTAGCGCGTTGGCCTTCTAGGTAGCTTCGTAAACACGTAAAACGTACACGATTACGGTGCGAGCGACGCTCTGTTGTGGACGGTTCGGCTCGGAGAGCGTGTTTGGGGTGCACGACACCCCAGGTGACTGTTTGTGTAGTCTAAATTCCGAGGTAGTGGATGATTGATAATTTCATTATATCCAAATAGTGTAAATATAATACAAAAGGTGCCATGTATGTCCAAGAAGTAAGGACAGGAAAACAAAGACTGAATGTTCGAAATACCAAAAACATGTGTGCAATGACCATATGAATATAGTTTGTCAAAATTATGACGATAAAAACTAGGATTAGTAAAAAAATATTTTTCATATTTTAAAAATAGTTAATTATGTTAAAAATACGTTTTAAAGTTAATTAATATGTAAGTTCAAATGTTCTAATTAATAAAAGTCTGATTTTGCATGTATTTCGTATTTTATTTAATTTCCTAATTCTGGGGTGCCAAACACCCCTCGCGACCGCTTATGCAACTTTTTAGGCGCGCCCAATTGAGGGTTCATAAATAATTTTAATTAATTTTTTTTTAATTTAATCTTTTGCTAAATGCTTAAGGGTAAATTTTACCAAACTAAATATAAATCTGATAAAATATATCTGAAAAATTTGGTAAAATCAGACCTAATTAGTAATGAATGATATCCTTCCAGATTTTTTTTTGGTCAGCCTAATAATTTGTTCCGCTTCTGAACAATGTCTTTCACGTGGCCGCGGTATATCGTGCATAAAGTATATTTATTTCATCCCGCTAACTCCGTGAAGTTTTGCGACCTCGCCAGACTCTAAACTATGGGCTATTTTGTTTTACAACTAAGGTATACTCGACTTTGTAATTGTTTTGTCACCTTATTATGATTGTTACATTTGTCTTGAAACAAAAGTTGTCCTTGTCCACGCTTTATCACGTGCAAGTGACATTCCATCTTAAGGTGAAAACCATTACTAATACATCACCATCATTGGTCCTTATCCCAATTTATTTGCGGCCAATGCAACACGTCTTTTTCCTCCATACTTCTACTTCTTCTTCATCCTATTAGTCGTCATTTCGGTAGCCTCCGTCTTTCTAGCCATATGATCACCCTCATACATCATATTTGGGTTGATCCTTTAGTGTCAGATTATTTTATTTTACTAAGTTTAAGTTTAAGCCAGACAATATTATTTTAACGAAATGTTAGTACAATTTAAATTGGATTTGTGTCCAGACACAAACAAAGCAGCCCCAGTTGGTCTCGCTGTTTGTGTATCGGTGTGTAGTTTACTCAGCACTGATTGGACGAGAAAGCCTGATGTGACTGTTGCAAATGTTCACTATGTAACGTAAATTGTTTTATCAATTAATTAATCAGTTATAGCTAGAGCGTCTATTTTAGGAATATATTCTTGTACTAATAACAATGTAATTCCTAAAATGGATTCACGAATACACGAGTATTATGACTTAGTTACGCATGTGTAAAGATTTTTACAGAGGCGGACTTACGTAATTCCATTACACATTTTCTGCTAGTCAACTGTGATGCAGAGACAAAACATGGTATATGCATT
This sequence comes from Apamea crenata, assembly GCA_949629185.1. NCBI lineage: Eukaryota > Metazoa > Arthropoda > Insecta > Lepidoptera > Noctuidae > Apamea > Apamea crenata. The sequence goes on from OX451375.1 coordinate 8,028,497, forward strand.
AACAAAGCGAGGTGGCTAAGTAACACGCTCCTGTTTATTATGTCTACCATTTTCCTTATGTGTTTTTTACGTAATTTCCTTGACTTGAAAAAGAGCTCCTTGAAAAAGAGCTCCTTTCGAGTTTAAACCAATTAAACTCGAAAGGAGCTCTTTTTCTTGCCGCAAAACACATAAATAAGAGATCTCACTTAGTTTTTAGCTTAGTTTACTTTATTTTATTTTTACTTGTTTTTCTTTAATCTACATAAGGCTGTACTCGTTAGTTAATTTCTTAGATAAATAACATACTGAGAGGTTTGGCGCTATTGCCGAGATACAGGTGTCACCTAGTTCGACTGCAGATGCTACTATTTTGTATTGTATCTATAATAGCTTCCTATGCAGTTTTTAAGTTGTTTTTGTACAATCCTTTTTTGGTAAATAAACATTATTATTATTATTATCTGTTCCAGTTCAAAACTGATGTGTTAAATCCGAAAGAAACTCATAAAGAAAAACATAGGCATTAACTATTTCTATGTTTTGTTTGTCTAACATTGCAACTCATTTTACAAAAGATTACCATCAAAGCTATGGAAATATTTACAAAAGTATTTTACACTGCGGCAAAATGCATATATGTAATAATGATTTCAACATAGATACCTCCGTATACTCTACACTTACACAGTGCACAATAATTGGTAAGTTGCGTTAATGTTGAAACCCTATAAATACAGATAAAAGTGGTACTAATTTTCTTGAGTGATTGCGTAAGAATCTAGCTTGAAAAAGGTTTGTTTACAGTTTTATGAGATACTTTTTGAACAGACCATAGCTAGACATGTTTGTTATATATATATATATATATATTGTTGCCCATGGGTGACGATGCTTGAAAGTACTTACGCCCGGCAACCCCTTTTTTTTTTTTTTTTTTTTGAGGATGGGAAATCATCAAATGACCCCTCCCGCTCTGGGTGGAGCGGAAGGGAGTGTCAGACTCTTACTGACTAAAACCCACCCGTGTTCCTTCCTTAGCCCTTTCTGTTCCAGGGCAGCGGTAAACTTTCGGATGATCCCGCCGCCCCGGCAGGCTTCGGCCCTATCGGGCCCCGTCCTCTGCTGACATCTCTTTGAGGCGCCCGGCGCCCGGCACCCCCTGAGGGCCTAAACAAAAGGTCACTCTATCAGAGTTAACGATTATGGAAAAATCAATAGTTTATGGATTGACATGTTAATGTACCGAAATGCTTATGTCAATCTGGTTGAAAGTCGTTGTACAGACGCCAGCAGGTCAAGCTACCCGAAACTGTCAAATTTTCCCAATCAACCTTGAACCTTAATGCTGTAAAGATAAATTTGAAAATCTACTATAGAATTTTGACAGATTGTAGTAGCTTGATGTGCTGGCGTCTGTACAAACGCTTTGAAAGCGATTATCACTTGTTTAGGCCCTCTGGGCAATCAGCCCCACTACACTTTGCCACTACCAACCTGTCCATATACTTAATAAACCTATAATGTTCCATTGTGAGACACAGGCCTCCCCTCTTGGAGAGGGAGTGCGCCGTAATCTACCACGCGGGCCCAGTGAGGGTTAGTACATGTCACATGTCTTCGAATTTTTGGTTCTAGGACATACCGGTTTCCTCACGTTGTTTCCCTTCACCGTTTTTAGAGCAGTGGTGATGTCATTATTTACACAATGTAAAGATCCTTGAAGCTTGTAAATAGCTTTTTGAATAAAAAATAAATGCAAACCGCACAAACCCTTGAATTTATCTCTCGAGCATAAAAGTTCTCATATTTTAAATGTCGTGTCAGCATGTCTACGTAATTTGCATTCATTCATAAATCTGCCGGTTCATCCCCAATTAGAGAAAAATCCTTTTTAATAGTTCCCTGCGCACCTGCGGCGTTTAATTTGGCGTTCCTGGGTTTTTAAAGAATAAGAAGCTGTAGGTAGATACCTATGTTGGTCGGGCATTAGTGAAATGTTTGAAGACCTAACGTAAAGATATTTCTTTTGTCCGTCCAAAAGTATCTGATTAGAATGTAAACAAATGAAATACATTTTTTGATTAGAAAATACACCTGTAGATCTATGCCAATTTATAGTGCTACTTACAAAATGTATACATTTTGAATACTTAGACCCGAAATTCAAACTAAACAAACCTTAAAGGTGTTTTTCATTTGACAATTATTGAGATTAATTTTATAACCTCAATTTTCGTCGATGGTTTAATAAGTATAATTTAGTTACGTTTAAACAATAATTGTTGGAAAAAATGAGAAGAAAATAAGTTGAAAGTTTCTTAACACAGATGAATAATGTTACTTATAAGTAAGTAAGTGGGTGATTAGGCAAGAATTTAACTAGAACAGGGTTTTTTTTGGGGGTGGGATGAACGTTTACTACTACGCTTTGGAATGCGCAAATAGCTTCATCTATCTGACTGAACGGTTCCTTGGCGATTGAAAAGTGCCTGTAATTTAGTTTAGTAGAAATAAATGCTTTAAAGTTTGAATTAAGTCATATGATTTTTTATTGGAATTCCGTTGTGTTAATCATGGTTTTATAAACTTTTGTAGCTAATTGAGAATTTAAAAGGAGTTGTAGATTAATTTATAACGTATGGAAACGTGCAAAGTAATATTTCATTAGGCCTGATACACACGGTGGAATTTAATTGCCTCTGGCATACTATATGTTACTATATGACTATATGTTGGGGAAACATCAAACATCAAATGAATGAACATCGCATCGTCGCATCGTCTGTAAACAGACGATGCAAGTCCTGTATTTCTTCAGTTACATTGTATGCCACATGCAAACGTTGCTGCCTGCACATCATACAAAAATAGTTTTAGATTACTCGTTGTTTTAGCGATAAATCACATGTACAATCGCGATGTGGACTCGATAAATAAATACGTTCATATTGCATAGAATACGGTACAGCGACGTTTAAAACCACTCAAAAACAAACAGTGATATACACGACTACCCACAACTTTGGTAAAAACGAACAAGTTATTACGCAACGCACGTAAATCTCAATAAAGCTACCACATAAAAACAAGCGGAGTGAGTCTGAAAATAAAACAGACAAAACGCAATCAAAAACGTTAGCGCAACGGTCATTCGCAAAAGGAAATAGAAACGTAACCGGATTGACTTCCCGGTTGCGTGTTTGTCAGGGGGCCTACTTACGGCCTATGTTTGACCTAGCCATAGAATACTGAGCAAATGTGATTGTTTCTTTTCCATTGAATAATTGTTTTTTTTTTTAACTACAAACTCACACTCGCAGCATTTATTTCAATTAAAGCATTTACTTTTGGATTGTCAATGGAGTCGGTCATTCAGAAAAGTGGAACTACGAGTACTTAGTTGCATATTCCAAAGCGTTGTAAGTTATATGGAGAAGAACGGTTAAAAAACTCTACGGACAATCTTTTACAATATATTAAATCGTTACAAAATATTAGTTACACCATTACTGTGCTACATACTATTGCATAAAAACTATTGTTGATCTAATCATAGTGACTAGCGAATACGGCTGTGGATCATGAGGTTAAGGACTTGTTGAAAATCATGCGGCTGCGGGGCTATTCTGCACCCTAATTGCGTAAAACACAATCAATCTCAATCTGAATCATTTTGAAGGATATTGCTAATCCATTGCTTTATATGTTCAAAAAATGTGTCATGTGTCTGCTCAACAACGTAAATAACGCAATGAATGTTGTTGAACTGTCAGAATGAAACCGATTCCGATTGATCGTATGTTACGCAATTAGGGTGCCGTTTTGCTAAACTGAGTAGCAGCCTAGGGTTAGAAAGTTGGCTGTGTGACACTCTCGTGCCACAGAGAGCACATACATAGGTACCTACCTAAAACCGTTGGTCCTCCAGATTTCTCTGGTCGTATCAGAATGCCTTCCCATCGGATTATACTCAACTAGCTGCGCCCCGCGGTTTCACCCGCATAAGTTTCGATCCCGTGGGAATGTCGGGATAAAAAGTATCCTATATGTTAATCCTGGTTATAAACTATCTGTGTGCTAAATTTCGTCAAAATCTGTTCAGTAGTTTTTGCGTGAAAGAGTAACAAACATCCATACATCCATACATACAAACTTTCGCATTTATAATATTAGTAGGATAATGAGGAAAAAGGGAGGGCATTGTTTTGATTCTTTATTTATAGGTAGGTATAGTCCACCTCGTAATAGCTATGCCGCTTTTGACAACAATTCCCAGTAAATGGAAATGAACCTAAGCTTGAAATGATCGAACTGTCACGTAGACAAATAGACATAGTTGTTTTATGACGAACCACTAACCAGTGACATTAAACCTTAGGGTGATATAGCAAGTACGATGACGACTATCTATGCCTGCTTAGTTTTGAACACGCAGACTCGTGGTTTTAATATCAGGCCTTGCGCTATTAGTATATAATTATTATAATACGTGTGACTTAAGTAGTTAATTATTGCACGGCTAAACGCACTTATGTAAGTCACACGTATCGTATACTATTGTAGAGCTCGTGTGACATAAATCCGCACTTAAGTCACGCTTTTCTGTGTAAAAATGGACTATTTAAGTCACAGAAAAGCATGACTTAAGTGCGGGCTTAGGTCACACAATGTGAATCGAGGTTGTATTAATCGGAAGAGACTCTTACATACCTACATTCATGACTTTTACTAGGTACAGACGCCAGCAGGTCAAGCTACCCGAAACTGTCAAATTTTCCCAATCAACCTTGAACCTTAATTCGTTAGCGATAAAGTTGAAAATCTAGTAAAGAAATTTGACAGATTGTAGTAGCTTGATGTGCTGGCGTCTGTACTAATGCGATTTTAAGCTATTCATATTAGGTATTAGTGTCGAATCGCATCACGCAACTGTCGCAGCGCCGCAAGCTTTTCAGTTATACAAAACTATTGACTTTGGACCTTGTAACTAAGAACAGAGACCTCGAATTCCTTTGTGACGGCAATGGTGTGAAACAGGTGATTATCGCCAACGGTTCGCTTATATTGATGCATGTCGGAAATGAAGTTTGTTCTGTGGTTAGAATTATGGAAAGTGTCGGGAAATTATAGATAGACCTGTGTGAACGTGGCGCTATTGGACCCTTGTCTGTACTAAGATATTGTGTGGTAGTTCACAACCTTTTAAGTGTTGTTGACGTATTGTGTTGTGCGTGAGTTGTGTTTTTGTTTACTATTGTTATATATATGAAGTGGTTGGAGTTTCATCTAATGTGTTCTCAATGTTCAGGCGTGGACAATCGGGTAGGAAGGCAGTATTGTAGTATATTAACACTTGTTACAATCACTTCACTTATAATTCTCGATAATTCAATCAAACACTTCACAAGATAATTATAGATCGCTTAGATCAAGAGGGATACACCCAAAATATAACGTCCAGATATAAGCTCACCGTGATAACTCAGGTGAAGTGAGCGTGAAGTGAGCTGTCATTTCAAATAATGCTAGGGATTGACACTATTGACAAGTCGCATCAAGCTCACTTCACTTGAGTTTTCACGGTGAGCTTTTTACAGAATCGACCGGCTGCTCGTTTTACAAGATGGTTGCCTCACCAGAGCTAGGTGTTCGTTTTTGACATTTCTATAAGAAGTCAATTGACAGTCTAGAAAAGCGGAGGCGCCGACATATACATTAAAAATGTTGTTAAAGTATACAAAAGGTTTTTACCGTAGGATGTATCTTTTAGAATTTATAAGTCAAAAACAGAAAGAAGTCCGCTATGTCAAGAACGAAGCGAAGAAAAAGAAGAAACCATTGAGTTGCTTGCCGGCTCTTCTCCATAGGAAACAACTAATTGGAAGCGTGCACATAGCTTCTGACGTTTTACAAGTGCCTGTGTAGGGTTATGTAAAAATAAAATACTTTACATATTATCCCCAATCAAATCTCGCTTCGGAAGCATAGGACACAGTCCAACAAAGCGGCATGACGATTGAAAAACATTTTCTATCACGGAGTTACCCTCGTCAAATGTAATACGGATCTAGACAGGTGTTGGACCGTCAGGTCAATCCGTCTTGTGACTCCAGATTTTTTAACATTCCTTTGGCTAAAGGTATTATACTTAATACTCATAATGGACTGAAAGGTGCCTTAAAATAAATTGTTTGACTGATTTTTTCGTCACTTTATTTTTATTTTACATTCATGCATAAACTCACTCGCTCACTCTAGCTACGCCCCGCGGTTTCACCCGCATAAGTTTCGAATGGGGGATTATCGGGATAAAAAGTATCCTATATGTTAATAAACTATCTGTCTGCCAAATTTTATCCAAATCTGTTATGTAGCTTTTGCGTGAAAGGGTAAACATGCATCCATCCATACAAACTATCGCGTTTATAATATTAGTAGGATTCATTCATGCGCCTGATCTCTCTCCGCGATATTGTTGGATTGCCGTCCCATCAGACTATGAGAGTAAAGGAACCTATGTGTTTACGCACACACTTATGCACTATAATATTTCTTGCGTACCTGACTAATCTTCGTTGAGATTGGCCACCGTGACCGAAATTGGTCGGGAGGCAATTGGCGGGGATTGGTCGGGGTATCTAGGTTGCCAATCAAACCTCATCATCTACCTAGCCTTGTCCCAACTATGTTGGGGTCGGCTTCCAGTCTAACCTGATGCCGCTGAATACCAATATTTTTCATGGAGCGACTGCCTATCTGACCTCGACAACCCAGTTACTGGGTAATACGATACCCCTTGGTAAGACTGATTGTCAGATTTTCGGGCTTGTGACGACCCGTAACGACTGTCAAAGATCCACGAATTACAACCGGGACCAACGGCTAAAAGTGATTTCCGAGGTACCTTCAAATCAAACCTAAAATAAATAAATACCTACAGAAGTACATTATATTATTGTGCGGTATTAGTAGAGGATAATGTGAAATAATGGCTAGGTGCCAACGAATCATTTTCTTCACCCGCACCGAAGGCTAGTCTGCATTGAGGCCGCCATGACCGAAATACGGTCTGGTGGACTAATCTATCTATTTGCATCCCTCTCTCTTAAACTCAAACTCAAATCATTTATTTCAATTAAACCATTTACAGGCAGTTTTGAATTGTCAAAATTATAAATATATCTATATGATCTATAATTTATTATTTATATTAAAAAGAGCTCAATTTGCTTGTTTATACGTACATAAACTCACGCCTTCTTCCCATGGGGGTAGGCAGAAACTACAGAACGCCACCTGCTACGATTCTTACATACTTCTTTTGCCTCGTTTACGTTCAAACATGTAGTCATTCACGCACGCCGGTTGTGAGTACCTACTACGCCCCTAGACTTTCTCAAGAATATCACCACTAAGGTCCTTCTACAGAATCTCCTACTGCGTTTTCATTCACACCTGTAAACCTTTAAATACCTGTTTTGTTTGTCACCTTTCATTCATCCTCTCAATATGACCAAACCATATAAGCAGACTCCGTTCACTTTTTCTCTCTGCATATATTTTAAACCACAAGGTTGTCTTTCCACATCATTCCTCATTCTACCATTCATAGCTACACCACAAGCACTTTCACGCCTCTTTTACCACACCCAACATTAACTATTTTGCATAAGCGTTGGAACCAGCACATTATTCTGAACAGCCAGTCGAGCCTATTTGGACATCGACTGTTTGGTCACAATCGTACGTATAGCACTGTGGCACCATCTACAATTCTGCACCGCAACATATGAACTACGCCTATTGACGTTACGCAAAATCATGCATGCAGCAACGAAAGCAGAGTTTGCCGCGCAACTAGTATATACATATACTACGTCCCGACATTTATCGTCGGGCAGTTGACCACCAGACACGACAATCGTCTAGTCGGAGGATCCTCCCTTTTCTATGGAGGTTGAGTGAACTTTACACCCTATTCCTCATACCTCTAGCATCATTCACTCTATTCCGTAATCCCTCTCATTTCCACATTTTCGTCAATCTTCCCATGTCTGGTAAACAGACTTCCCAAATATAGGAACTCATTCACTGGATCCACACTCTTAATTTTATTTATTTATTATGTTTGTAAAAGATAATTCGGGCGGTACTGATCCGATTATAAATATTCTATGACTGATAGAAAGCCTCACTTGTAGATTGACATAGGTTGTATTTTAGAATAGAATATAAATTGTTTATGGTTGTTGTGGGTGGTTAATAAATAAGGTTGGTAAAAACGTTAAAGTAGCTTACCTCTAGGTTTATACAACAGTAAGAAAAAAACAGTAAACTATGTAAGTACATTCATATAATAAATCGAAAAGTAATCTCTGTAAAATAACTATTCTAAGAAATACAGGGAAAGATAGAAGTGAAAGTCGTGGGCAAAAGCTTCTACGAAAAGACATCTACGTTTTTTCTAACATCATGATTTGTTGATATCGATATGTAAGTTCACGGAAATACTTTTCATAACTTTATGATTTCCCTTGCATCATAAATATCAATAAAATTGACAGCGCGTCACACGGCAAAGGCATTTTACTGTAAAAAGAAAGAAAGAAGGAAAAATAGGTTTATATGCCACAGAAACAAATGCATACAAAAAAATAATTAACTTGAGTAGTCGGTAGCGATGAAAATATTCCAGGTTCCTATAAAAAATACTAATTCATCATTATAAAATTAGGCAAGAATGGAATAAATAGTTTTGGTGCGATAAATAAAATATTTTCATTTCGATTACCTAGTTTGTGTAGCTGTCTACGTATCCGGAGATGGATATGGAATGATTTATTGGGAAAATGGAAAATCCGTATACATACATTCATAAACACGCCTTATTCCGCATCTGATCTGCAGACAAACCGTGAAAACAGTTTTGCGAGGCATATATTGTTTTTTAAACTTGTAAAATAAAATAATCATAATAATTCTTACATACCTTTTGCTTTGTTTGCGTTCATACTGTCTCTGGTCATACACGCACGCCGGTTACGATTACTACGCACCTGAGCTTTCTGAAGAATATTACCAATAAGGTCATTATAATTATGATCTTCTAGGGTGTCCACTGCCGGCGTTACCATCTGCAAAACGACACCAGTATCTTAAAATAAGTAACAAATAAAATCCTTATAATCTAGGATAGACCTGAGCCAAGCCTGTTTGTCAGTGAACGATGAAAATCTTCTGAAAAACCAGGTCTTGAATTCCAGTGGTGACATATGCTTACGTCATTATGCAGTTGCCACTTTTGCAACAAAACGAAATTATGGAAACATTTTCAGTCACCATCCTGTTAAAAAATAAATGTAAAGCATTTTAAATTGTCGTTTCGTTTTTCTAATCAAACGAAACAATTCAATTTAGGGCTGATTTTTCAATCATCTGATAACTTTATTCGAGGAATAATTTTGAAATTTGGCAGTCGTTTCATTAAAAAACGCTCAAATGTCAATTTATTTCCCCGAATAAAAGTTATCTGGCGATGGAAAATCAGCCCTTAAACATATATTAACGTAATTGTTAATTCAAACCTCATTATTTTATCGGGTTCGCACAGGTAATAAAGGTTGTCGAGTTATTATAACACACCATAATAGCCTCCCGACCGATTTCGGTCACGGTGGCCAATCTCAACGGAGATTAGCCAGGTACGCAGGAGATATTATTATAGTGCAAAAGTGTGCACAAGTGTGAACACAGGTGCAATCTCTGTTCCTTTACTCTCATAGTCTGATGGGACGGCAATCCGATACGACCGGGGAGAGATCAGGCGCAGGACCAATGGCTTTCCCCCCGGTGGATTCCCGCATTGTCGAGGCAGGGGGGCTCAGTAGCCGTGGTGAGCTGGACCACGGTGAAGCGAAGAGGAACCCCATGAGGGGCCGCTCGTCTAGGCTTTGCGGTTAAGCCGACGACGTAGCGGCCGGCGGGTAGGCTGCGGTGCCGCTTGGGCAACATCTCAGCCTACCTCAGGCGGGCCGCGATGTCCTCCGTGTGGGAGACATCGCGGCTGAGGAGTGTCGGTGTTACGTTGCCGCTCTCCCTACCTTCCGCGGCCTTGACGGGGCCGCCACCGTTCGATGGCGGACGCGGTGGGGCCGCAGGGGAAGAGGAGTGTCGATATTGTAATACTTTGGTGTCGGTGTGACGTTGCCGCTCTCCCTATCCTCTGCGGCCGTAGCCCCCCCAATCAGGGGAGCATGCGGGGCCCGCCAGTTAGGCGGGCGTGGGGGCCAGCAGGCAACGGGTGCGGGGGCACCGTTGCCTGTATTGCACAGGCCTCCACCAGTGTTGGACGGGAATGGCTAGGTGCTCCCGGCCATTCCCGTAGCCCCCCAACGTGGGGGGCATGCGGGGCCCGCCATACCAACTAGGCGGGCATGCGCCGGGAGGGCTATGGAAGTAAAGGCTATGCCGATTTCCCATGGCCCTCCCATCACGGCGATGTGGGAACACCGTTGAATTTTAGTGGGTATACTGTCATTCCGACAGGGAGTCCCACATACCCCGTCTCGCCCCCGCGAGGCGGGCAAGCATAAAGCATTCCTCAGCGACAAAAAAACAAAAAAAAAAGGACCAATGGCTTTACTTTAAACCACCAACTTCCAAACTCCGGAATGTTACTAAGAAATTCTTAAAGGAAAACCCAATAACACTTTGTCCGACCTGGGAATCGAACCCAGGCCCACGCTCAACAGTCGCGATTGCAACCACGAGACCAACGAGGCAGTTATCACACACTACTGGTAACACAGCGGTGATGACGTCGCGGCGGCGTATCTTTATAGATACGTGGGAGATACCTACCTCATCACCACTGTGTCCACTGTGTCGGCAACGACACAGTGGACACACTGTGTCTCGGAATGCTATACCTAGCGAAGTATATTATTAAACCATGAATCTTCCCAAGTCCTTAAACACTTGACTGAAGCGTAAATCATCTTTTTCCTCGCACATGATTGATGCGAGGGCCGACAATAAAATCGACGAGTGTCGATAACGTGACGAGGGTGAGTGGAAAACCTTTTGTAGGTCCAATATCTTTTGTACGAACACACGATGGAAAACTAAAAATAAAGGTTAATAATAAGAAAATGGCCGGGCCGTCGACTTCTCGCATGATTACTAACTAAATCCTATTGAAATATTCCTTTGTACTTTTTTAAAGAATACAACGTGCTGACTTGTACAATGAACGTCAAAGACTTTAATTAAATAGGTTATATGTAAAAAGATTACGAGTTGTAGGTCGTGGGTTCGAACCCAGGCAGGCGCTTTACTTTACGCAAATAAGTTCATCACTACTGCTATCAAAACGGTTAAGGAAAACATCGTGAGGAAACCGGAATGTCCTAGAACTAAAATTAGAAGACCAGTGACATCCGCCAACCCACACTGGGCCCGCGTGATGGATCACGGTACACGCCTTCTCACAGCGAGGAGGTCTGTGGCCCAGCAGTGGGAATATTATAGGCAGATTGATTATGCAATAGAAAAAAAGGACGCTCAGATTTGCTCAGTAAAAAACAAAATCTTGAAACTTTTAAATTTTTCTTTTCATAAAAACCTAATTCAGAATTACGAACATTTTTTAACAAAATGTAGTTTAGTTAGTCAGTGATGCGCTTATCAACGAATAGCGTCTCAATTTTTATTTATATACATTAAAACATCTCTTTTTGCAAGACCCTTTCATTTGAATAGTCATTCAAACGCATTTATTAGAAAAGTTATATGTTAGGTCCACAGACTTAATATTATTATACCCATTTCTTACTCGAGTTCATTCGGGACCCATAATTCTGAAACCACTCTACTTCGATTGATCATTAAAATATTTTGCGAACGATACTTTCGTCAATGTTTGAGTTCTGTTTTTAGAAAAATATTCTAAAATACAGTTTAAACATTCTGGGAGATTACTTTTTCTTTTGAAAATATTGCGTCGATGAAAATAAATGATTATTTCTTACCTTTTGAATAAGAGGTAAGCACAGTACCGATATAAACTTCAAGAAATGAAGAAAGAAATTATCCCCTAAAATATAGCAGCATGTTTCTTTTTTTGCCAATTTTTTATTTCTTATATGTATAAGAAATAAAAAAATGGCAGTTATTTGAAGTCAGCTAGCGGCATTGATATGCATCAATGCTGCTAGCTGACTTCAAATAAATATTTACCAGAAATTGATGACGTCATCGTTAACAGTATAAGTGGATGTCTAATATAGTCATCATGATTATCATCATTGGCAGCCTAGTTTCCAACCAGTGCTGAGTACAGGCCTCCTCTTCTTTGTGCCATATTTACCTGGTCTGTGCGAGTCACATCACTAAAACTACTACGAGAGACTAAAATGGTGGTGATGAATATCCATGTAAAATGAATACTATAATATAATTAATACTACGCCAATGGATAAGCGGAAATTTTAAATCTGTGAGCATAGGTCATATCTATCTGGGCACAGTTTAGTTTTTTATTTTGTTACTAGGTAAAAAGTAATAATAATGTTCGGAAGATATTAATAAAAGTGGTCACGAGTTAAATTCGGACACGAAGGATTCCGTACCACAACGAAAAAACACCGAAAAAAAACACGTTTTTGTATGGAGCCCTCCTATAATTTTTAACTTTAGGTATTTTTTTTTTTTTTGTTATAGCGGCAATAGACATACACACTCTGTGAAAATTTCAACTGTCTGCCCGCTGACAGACAGACGGACGGACAGCAGAGGCTTAGTAAAAGGGTCTCGTTGGCACCCTTTGGTAACGGAACCCTACAAATAACATTGCTTTGATGTCCAGTTCTACGTTTATATATATTTTTTACTCCGTCCGTTCTTTTCTCAACAAAAATGAGCAACTGCTCTTTCTTTAAAATACAGTCACCTCATCTAAACACGATCACAATAGGTATTCAATTTCCCGTCATCTACTCGATAGCTTTTTGAGATTCTGTTTGTGAACCACAGACAAGTGTGTAGACAACAAAATCTGTGTGGTCTAGACTAACAGTTGTCTATGACTAGTGCTAGCACAAACAAGCTAGGATCTAGATTTATACACGAGATGACCGAACGAGAACGCTCCATAACTAGGTTAGAGGCCGCTTCTTGTGTAGTGATGTGCGTATCGAAGTAACATCAAGTTTTATTTCTTCGGCAACTTTCAATTCTTCCTTTATCCAGCCAGGACACATAATACCTTGCATATGACTATTGCATAGAAAACCTTATTTAATGACTACTTTAATTACCTTTTTAATGGCTCGCCCATTTTAATGAAATATACCTAAATAATTATATTGTTTGAATTCCATTGTCACATTTTTAATCCGGTCTCACGTGTAAAAACGATGGTTGAATTTCATTCTCACTGTCATTCTGCGGTATTGACATATCGATGCATTATATAATGTGTGTCGGTACAGCAGATTCCATTGTGTATTGAGCAGATGAAAATAGCTCATAATAGGGAAGCATCAGTGAAGTCCGCGAAATTCAAATTTTCTTACGTTTTTTGCAATTTGCAGGTCAGTGTCAGGTTGTATGTGGAACAAGATATGATTCGCGACCGTAACAAGTATGTATTTACAGAATTAAAATCACCAAGCAATATATTCCTCTTATTTCATAATTATAATCCAATTGAATAATCATTTCAATTAAATAGTAATTCAATAGGGGGAAAGGAGTTAATAGGGTTATATGAACTTAGAGGGTCACGGTTACAAAAAAACATACATTCCATAACACAAGTTAAACAAAAAGACAGCTGTAGTGGACTGCAATAAGCTGAGTTGATAGAAACTAAAAGATTTGCAATGATTAAAATCTTATTGGAATTTTAAAAAACAAATACCAGGAATATCATCGATAAAATTTCTATCTATACAAAGTCACATCACTATTCAGCGGGGCAGGTAACGATTTTCCCTTGCCTATATCCTTCCGATATTCGACGAGCCACTCACACTCGCCAAACGACAGTCACTCAAGAAATAAAAATGGTATATTCTATTGAATAAGACTGGTTTGCCTGCATTTCACAAGTTCACTTTGGGTAAAGCAAAAGTAAACTTGTGTACGGCTGGACGTACACGAGTGGACGTATGGCTGGATTAAATTCACAAATACGCATGACTTTAACTTGCACAAAAGCATGCAAGTAGCTTGCATGTCATTGTGGCATAACAACTTATGTAGCAATTCCGTCTAACCGACCAATATCAGAATATTGGTTGGTTGGACGGAATTCCTACCTATCGATACATAACAAAATGTATAATATATAAGCATTATATTTGTTGCTAATATGGACGTATGGCATCCAACTGTGGGGCTGTACTAAACAGACCAACATCAAAATAATGAAAACATTCCAAAATAAGGTATTACGAATACCTTATTTTGGAATGTTTTCATTATTTGATGTTGGCGGGTAGAACAGAAAAAATATAAGAATAAGGTACAATACTCCTGAGTATTGTTAACGCGCCCTGGAATATAAGAAATTACGACCTCCATCGTGATCTAAAAATGGAACCAGTCACCAACATATTCAAAAAAAATTCTGAGACCCCGTATGTGAATGTCGAGGCAATTCAACTGTTAAACATAATGCGAGGACTAAAACGAGTGAGTTATTGTAGTGTAAAAAGTGTACATAAAACACATGAACAAAGTATTTACATTATTCTATCAGACTCTAAGACAATGGAACGGACTTTTGTTAAATACAATCAACACTATTCCATGTTTTTAAATAATTATCACGTACATAAACAATTAAGTTAGATTAAAAATGATTATTTATCTCATAGGCTAGATTGTAATTAATTATTACAACCTATCTGTAGTGTATTTATTTGAAAGATATATGTAAACAATATCTCATGCACACCAGAGGGGCAATTTTCGTAATTTTATGAACTTTTACAGTCTGATCACGGTTTCAATCTGTAAAAAATACCTCTGATTTCTCTTTTTTGACAAGTTTTTGACATTGATTGTCGCTGAGATGAGATTTCGACTAGATTTTGAACGTTTTTAATTACAGGAATTGACCTTCAGAGCGAGGTCACTAATGTCAACTGCCATTCCTCCACGAAAGGCGGGAGAGAGTGACAAGTGAAGCGTGTCTGGCGAATGGCTTTGGTGTGGTGATGGACAAGTGTAGTTATATATTCAACTCCGGAATACTTGCAATGGAATTAACAGGATTCTACAAAACCCTTGGGTTCCGTACCCAAAGGGTGCCAACGGAACCCTATGACTAAGTCTCCACTGTCACTCGGTCTGGCACTCAACAAATAAAGTTAAAAAATTAAAAGGGAGTAACAAAAAACGTGTTTTTTTTTATTTGTAGTGTTAAATATTCTTCGCTGGTACGGATCCCTTCGTGTGAGAGTCCCACTCGCACTTGGCCGTGTTTTTCTTAATAAAGCATAAAAAAAGAAAACTTCTGATTGATGACTGTCACAATGGCATGCAAGCTTCTTGCATACTTTCGTGCGAGTTATAGGCATCAGTGGGGTAATTGCGTCACCCACTAACAGTAGCAATGGAGGGGCTAAGTATTAAAAGCTGCACGGGTCGATTGCTCAAGTTAAGCTACGCTTGCCACGGTTAGTCCGTGGATGGGTGACCATCTTCATATACCAAGACCCCTCCATGCCTCGGAAAGCACGTTAAGCCGTTGGTCCCGGCTTTCATTCGTGGATCTTTGACAGTCGTTACGGGTCGTTAGAAGCCCGAAAGTCTGACAACCAGTCTTACCAAGGGATATCGCATTACCCAGTCACTGGGTTGTGGAGATCAGATAGTCAGTCGCTCCATGTAAAAAAATAGTATTCAGCTGCATCAGGTTAGACTGGAATCTGACCCCAACATAGTTGGGAAAAGGCTAGGCAGATGATGACCAACAGTAGCAATGGTTTTCATTTTGACAGTTCAACAACATTAATTGCGTTATTTACGTTGTTGAGCAGACCAATTTTTCTAACATATGAAGCAATGGATTAGCAATATCCTTCAGAATCATTCAGATTGTGATTGAAAGTGTGTTAACTGCAACTGCAACTAAGGCCCAGTCATGTGTACGTCGTGTGCTTACTACTTAATTATATTTTTTTTAATTTACTGAGAAACTGCGTTCTAGAAATAATGCATTATTATTTATTTTTTCTTATCAATTACTCTAATTGAATTGAAAAAAAAACAAAATACTTGATTAATTAGTTAGGTTCTTTTAAAAAAAAAGTTTTTAATTAATTATGAGTCAAGAGCGTCTTCCACAGGTCACAAGATTGAAATATTATTTAAAAAAATGTTTTTATTTTATAAATACTCGTATGCAGCTAACAAATTATTTGGGGACCGTCGAAATAAAATTCAATTATTAGTTACTAAAATGAGAAAACTAAATTGTTTGTTGGAAAATTTAAATTGGTTTTGTATTAGAAAATTCTAATGAGATTTGGGAACCTCATTTATTACAATAACTTATTTTTTTATATCTGACTTGAGAAAAAAAAAAAATTCAACAGTTAAGTTGAAAGACTGAGTACAGACGCCAGCACATCAAGCTACTACAAACTGTCAAATTTCTTGAATAGATTTTCAACTTTATCGCTGAAGCATTAAGTTTCAAGGTTCATTGGGAAAATTTGACAGTTTCGGATAGCTTGACCAGCTGGCGTCTGTACATAGTGGTTGTTCATTCGAACCCAATAATAATAATAGTTTCCCGACAGATTTCGGTCACGGTGGCTAAACTCAACGGAGGTTAGTCAGGTACGCAGGAGATATTATAGTGCACAAGTGTGTTAACACAGGTGCACTCTCTGTTCCTTTACTCTGGGACGGCAATCCGGCACGACCGGGGAGAGATCAGGCGCAGGACCAACGGCTGTACGTGCTCTCCAAGGCACGGGGGTATTAAGAGCGTTGTCAACGTACGGCATTTCATACAAACTTTCAAGTCCTTGTTTTTCGAAATGCATGAACCGATTTTAATGAAACTTCCTACGCATAAGCAGGATATATACGAGTAGGTCTAAAAAGTTAATTGAGAACATTTTCGAAAAATAGTGTTAGAATAGTGTTAAAATAGTGTTAGATGTCCAATTATCTGTTTTTAAATAAGACATTTCGAAAATGTTCTTAACTAACTTTTTAGACCTATGTATCCTGCTTATGCGTATGAAGTTTCATTAAAATCGGTTCATACCTTTCGAAGAACAAGGACTTGAAAGTTTGTATGAAATGCCGTACGTTGTAAACGCTCTTAAGCCACCAATTTCCAAACTCCGGACTGTTACTTAGAAGTCGCACTTGCAACCACGAGACCAAAGAGCCAGTTTAACCCGAGCCCTACACATCATTATAATAATAAATAATAAAGAAATATAATGACATAAAAAACAGTTGTTACATACTTTGATTGAAGCCCTGACTCCTGAGCTAGGTAGCAACCTGTGTTACAGGAGCCAGCGTCTTCGCCCATTTGTGGTTTAATAACAATGTGCAATAAAACATCATAAAAACGCATATGCATTTAATTTATGGTCGATGCATATAAGCATAATCAACCTATAATGTTCCCACTGCTGGGTCACAGGCCTCCTCTCTGTGAGAGGGAGTGGGCCGTGACTCACCACGCGTGCCTAGTGCAAGTTTGTCGATGTTACATGTCTTCGCAGTTTTGGTTCTAAGACATTTGACATCCACCAACCCGCACTGAGGTGCCACCACGTTTTCATATTTATATGTATATTTTAAATTGTGTCTGTATGTTTGTTCAGGCTATTCTCCTAAATGGCTGGACCGATTTTGACGGGACTTTCACTGGCAGATGGCTGATGTTATAATGAGTAATATAAGCTACTTTTATTTTAGAAAAATAATTAGAAAAGAGACAGATTATTGTTTTCCGACAACCACGTGAACGAAGTTGCGGGCAAAGCTAATTCACAATAAATAATAAATTCTTCGTGATACCTTATCTAATTAACTATATTATAATAAAATTTAACAAGTTCCGGACTCCCAAAACTTATAAATTGATAAACTAGAAACAATCTTACTATGCTACTATTTTTTTTTTGTTACAAATTAATCTTGGTATCTTAATTAATGTTAGCTTGTATAATGTAAATATCTATACAAACCTACTTATAATACTATAAACGTGAAAGTTTGTATGTTCTTTCAAAAACTACTGAACGGATTTGGATGAAATTTGGAACACAGATAGTTTATAACCAGGAAATATAGGATACTTTTTATCATGCAGGTGAAACCGTGGGGCGCAGCTAGTAGCAGTTATAAAAATATAACAATCTTTACTGAACATTGATTTTGGCTCCTAGGTGGTGGTGGGTGGTGTGCCACTGGATAAGTCCTTTTATGTAGCCAATGTTTAACAGACTTCAAATAAAAAGTTTTATCAATCATGTGGATTTCTCTGTGCACCTAATTTATTAGGCATTACATTTAGATGTGGCGTGATAGTGAATATAAGCATCTGACCTAGAACGTAGGTGCCCCATAGAGTATTGAAAAACAAAAAAAGACAGTGTATTTGAATTAACATAAAAATCCTCACGCTTATAATCCGAAGGGTCAGGCAGAGGTGTACCTATTATAGTATACCCACATTTTGCCTGTTATGTTAGTCTATTGATATCAACCGGGCACTAATCCAGACTCCGGGCTGCTACTGACAAATTCCGGATAAAAAAACCCAGTAACACTTTCCCCACCCGGGGGTCGAACCCAAGACCTCATGATCAGCAGTAGCGCTTGCGACACCTAGCACAACGAGACAGTCACTAATTGACTTACCAAACCAAACTTCTCTAAAACATTAATTCAATTAGCAATTAACGTTACCACACTCGCTTACAATTCTAACTTTATCTCCTCGTATGTACCAACTTGCAATTTGTAAATTGGAGAGCACATCGTACTTGACTTTATAAGTTTAATGGATCGCATTATGCGAAACTCAACAGGAAAGTCTCCTTTACATGAGGCCACCAATTTACATAGACCCATCTGCTTACCAGTCTCCCTATTTCTAATAGTATGCTTAAGATATGCCGGAGGTCTCTCTAATTTGGTCGGGTAACGATCCTGTTTGAATAGGTACCGTTATTTGTACCTGTTAGCAGTGCTACATATACATATTTTGAAATATTCATTTTGATTCTAATGCAACATTTTAGTTGGGATTTTATTACAAAACTAGCCGTGCCCCTGCTCCTTGCTTAATGCTTACCTTCGTTACATTAGGAACTCTTTTGTAAAATTTTATTCCTCTAGAACCAGCGGTTTAGGCTGTGCGTTGACTGTCAGTGAATTTAAGATTTCTATTAAAATAGAATATATAGCAAGGCTTGTGGCTATGTAATAACAGCCGCACGGGTCGATCGATCAGGTTAAGCTATGGTTGCCGTGGTTGGTCGGTTGGTGACCTTCTGCGCCCCTCCGTGTGGAAAGCACGATAAGCCGTTGGTCCCGGTTCTTATTCGCAGATCTTTAACAGTCGTTACGGGTCGTCAGAAGCCCGAAAGTCTGACAACCAGTCTTATCAGTATTACACAGTAACTGGGTTGTGGAGGTCAGATAGGCAGTCGCTCCATGTAAAATACTGGTATTCAGCTGCATCCGGTTAGACTGGAAGCTGACCCCAACGGAAAAGGCTACGCAGATAATTATGTATAAGATATAAAGAAACGGGGTATGGCTGTATTTGAATGATTGTATTTTTGTGGAATACGAGGAAACCGAATGAAATATTTTTTGTTTTACCTAAAGGAGATGGGATGATGTGTGTATCGTTTTTTTCTTAATAATTAGTGTTATATTTTCATTTCGATTAGTAACACTCGCACTCACGAAACGTAAAATTAAGTTAAGGATCCGTAAACTTAAGATTACTTAAGGCGAAAATCTCCGATTAAGAAATAGTGAATTATAAATTGGTACACCCATTAGTATATTACGATACGTGTGACTTAATAGCGAGGATGCTAAACGTCGTGCATTAAAAGACTACTAAATCACACGTATCGTAAACTATATTATAGCTCGTGTGACCTAAGCCCGCACTTAAATCACGATGTTCTGTGTAAAAATGGACTCTTAAGTCACACAAAAGCAGACATAAGTGCGGGTTTACGCCACATAGTGCTATAAAATCAAAAAACAGCTCATTTAATATAACCCGAAAGACTGTATACCCTAAAAAAACAAGATTTTATTGATTTCAGTTAACTTTTTTCTAAAAGAGTTCCTAGTTTAATCCCGATACCCCTTAATTGCGATAATATTTCTCCAACGGCTGGTATTGGCAGTTGTTAATTAATATCCTCCACTTTAATAATTTCAAAGTATTTTATAATCCTATTTGATCCAAACAGCTTTGATAGCCAGTACCAATAGCCAAACTTTTCAACGTTTAAGATTTCCAATTTATTAATGAAACTAAGTGCTCTTGATATTTTGATATACCGTATTTTTTTGGAACTCGAAGTCTGACTGTACATCTAGACAAATATGGGTACAGAAATATACTTTTAATAAGTGTCGGACACACCGTACAATTTTAAACAAAATTATTTGCTACGACCGAGCATGCGTAGCCGATGGCTACGCCGTAGCAACGGTGTTGCGCTTTTCTGACAATATTTGTTATAATGGTACAAAATTTATTTTTAACCCAAAGAATGCTGCAAGAGTAATGCTGCTAGCCTTTTGAGCACTTATCCCATTGACAGCGATGCGGACGAATTCTTTGATGCCCAAAGAGCTCCTCCCTTTTATTTTATTTTTTATTATATACTTGTATTTAATATATATATTTTAGTTTAAGTTTGTCAAAGTTGTAATAAAAAAAGATATGGTACAAAGGTTGTACGGCAACAGTTTAATATGCATATTCCGGAGTCGTGAAACTCAAACTACAATTAAACCGTATTGGACGGCGCGAGCTGTTAGGATTTCAATTTCAGATAAAATTGCTAACATAAACGTATTAGAAATCACTAGTTGAAAACCAATATTTCTATTTAAAGGTCGGACTCAAAACTCGATCGGATTTTAATTTAACTGGAAAAATTGATTTACAGGTTTGCTGGTAAGGTTTAAAGGTAGGTTCCTATTTAAGAACGATTCATTATTAAAATGTTCTTAAAGTTTCAAATAGCTTAATTACTTACTGAAAATCCAATTTTAAAATAAACAAAATGAAAAATAAAAGGATTGTAATATAAAAATAACGCAATCTGAATGAATCTGAATGCTAGAGTTTTTGGGATTACTGGTGTTATATTTTGCAATGTTATATTATTTCATGTGTAAGAAACTAACTGACTGGACAGACGTTGTCCTGTTTCTTAGAACTGGATCGCAGCGCCACCTACCGGGTCTAATTGTGAATCTAAGCTATCCACCAGACTCAAAAATTTTCATTCAGAAGTATTATATTATATAGATTAGAATCATTCTTTTCTACCATAATCAAGTACATGAAACAATCAAATTATAAGAAGACCATTCTCTTATCTGATAATTAGCGGAAATTTTAATTATGTATGATTTTACAGTAGGCAGGTAAAGAATATTTAATTACATTAGGGAATAATCTTACCCTGCTTAATAATAGGAAGTTAAATTATTCGCCAATTAAACGTCAGAAAATATTTACGTCTCCGTAAAGTACGTAAACTAAAAATACAATTCTAATAATATCGAATTACATTCTGTATGCGCACTAAGCTATACTGTTGATGCATAATTAAAAATGATACTGATAAAATAGGAGATAGTCTGGCGCTTCTGCGCGACAAACTAACAAGTATGTATTTTATATAAAGGAATAGAAGTGACTTTGACAGTGAAATAATCTTCCTGTCTAGCTGCCCAACAATCAATTAAACACATCTTTTTTAAATCAGTTTTAAGAGTTTCATCTGTGGAAATTTCTAATAATGTTTTCTGTTGCTTGCCAGCTATCCAGCCGCCATTACGTACATCTTGTCGCGAACCTCTAAGGGTTCACGTACCCGACTTTGAGAAACTCTGCTATAGACTATTCCTCTTCTGTCCGTCACGACTTCATTTGACATCAAACGTAGGTACCTACACTGCAACAAGGATCTATTTGCGCTCAAAGGATGTTGACAAGGGGGCGCTGTTAGTAAACATTTGTGCAATTGTTTTGTGAGATGTATCGGAAAAACAATATGGCGGCGATAGTTCCGATTTTGGCCACGTGCCAAAAGAACCTTGTAGCGCTTTAGATGCCTTGATAATACGTACTCCGTTACGTGTAAGGCAATCAAGGCAAGGCTTTTTCTCTAGGCACAACTATTTTAACACAGAAATATTTCAATTCTAAGGCTAATTTATCTATTCACAACGAAGTGTGAACGAACGGAAGGCTCACCTACACAACCGACCACTATCAGTGAAGAGAAAGACATAATTAATTAGACGTTTTTGAATTTGGTGGTGTAGCGGTATCTACAACGCCACATGCGAACAACGCGTCATACTGACGTCACGCAAATCCTGCATCTCGCAAGCAGAGTTTACCGTGCAATTAGCATAGATACAATTTCCCAATATCAATCGTTGGGCAATTGCCCGCCAGACATAACACCCGTCTGGTCGGAGGATCCTCCCTTTTCAATGGAGGATGAGTGAACTTTACACCCTGTTCCTCATGCCTCTAAAGTGGTAAGTAATCACTTCTAGAAAGTTACCTCTATGCAACTATTCGCTGTCTTGATTGGAACGGAAACTAGCAATAATTGACTCCGCCGTCGCTCGTAATTGGGTAGGTAGACGTGTGGGCTAGATTTGCAGCTCCCTCCACCAGCCCCCGATAATGTGGAACTGCGTTATATTGGCACCTATACAGTGCATGATGATTATGATTGAGTGTTGAAATAAGCCCATAAAATAAACGGAATAGTGGTATTATTTTTTGTCCGTCAACGGCATTGACTACGTCACACGATATTGTAAATTTTTTTGTAAGCTGTCATACATTTTTTAATTCACAGCGTACCTGGGCTGGCAGCCTTACTGATACAAAACGTAGGTATAATAATAACATAGTAGTTAAAGCAACTGATATACTAAAATCAAGTCTAGGAGTTTCTATGAAAGGGCGTAGGCCCTTTCATAGAAACTCATAGACTTGATGTCAAAGACAAATTAGTTGCTGAGAAAAAAGTTGCTTGTGAGCGTCCCTAAGATCGACAGTTGTAAAGAGTTTAATATAACGTTCTACGTAGAACTATTGAGAACGAAACATTACTGTTACTTGTAAAGGCAGCAACTAAAGCTTTCATAAAATATTATTGTACCCATGAGTTTCAATTTCTGTTAAATTTTATGAATATTTTATTCTTTTCAGACCTTTTACTACATAAAAAAGTAGGTACTATTGTGTAAAATAAAAATTAAACCACAAGAACCTAACTACTTTTCGTGTTCTTTTTGTCCTATAAAATGTCTTTTTATTAGTCAAAGGAGACTTTTACTTTAAACTGTTCATTTTATAGCTCATTACACTACAGTTCTCGGCTCATTCATTTGCAAATATTCTCTGATGCGGGTTATTGAAAAATTAGCTCTCGTTTTACTTTTAAAAATGATATTAAAATGTAATTTTAAGATATTAAAGCTATATTCTCCGCAATACATGACCTCAGTCGAGGTTCCGAAATAGTGGGTCTTATAACGAACATAGACAAGACCTTTTCATCTCAAATGCCCATGTAACACCCACTCTTATGAAGATTTGAGACGCTACACGCGAAGTTCTGAACGAGTATGTTTTCCTAGGACAAACTGTTCAGTTAGGTAGATCCAACTTTGAGAAAGAGGTCAATTAACGAATCCGACTCGGCTCGTTCGGGAAACTACGTAAGATCTCCTCGACCCACATACCGACTGACACATACTGACTTAAGACGAAATTCTTTGACCAGCGCGTAATGATCTATGGCACTGAAATGTGGTCGCTCACAATTGGCCTTTTTAGAAGGCTAAAAGTCACCCAAAGAGCAATGGAAAGGGCTATCCTTGGAGTTTTCCTACGTGATCGAATCAGAAATGAAGAGATCCGCAGGAGAACCAAGATAACCGACATAGCCCGAAGAATTGCCAAACTTAAGTGGCAGTGGGCAGGGCACATTCCTCGCAGAACCGATGGTCGATGGGGCCGAAATGTTTTGGAGTAGCGGCCACGTACCGGAAGACGTAGCGTTGGAAGGCCACACACAAGGTGGACCGATGGCCTTGTGAAGGCCGCAGGAATCTGCTGGATGCGGGAAGCATAGAACCTGTTGAAGTGGCGGTGCTTGGGGGAGGCCTATGCCCATCATGTTTTTATAGGTACGCCCATATTATTTTTATGCGTTAAGTGGCATTCCCATTACCAACATGAATCCTTTATCCCAGCATTAAAATAATTGCATCGACTATTAATCATTGCTAGACGATTAACTAGGTATAATAATTATGAAGTATCTTAAATCTTAAGGGAAAATTCCCTAGTCATAGTTTGTGGTTTTGTGTGTTGCTTGAATAGTTTGAAAGAAACCGTCTCAATAAGCTCATGACGAAGGGCTGCGTTCGAGTTCGAAACTAGCCGGGTAAACCTGATAAAATATTTCCCTCCTTGTGAGCTCCACCGCAGACAGACAAAAAACACAGTTAAGCTGTTTGCATTAATTAAAATTAATGTTTCTTTTAAAATAAACTTAAAAAGAAATAATAATAATATATATAATAAATGAAGGACGGGACGGTTGACGTGTGTCGGGCATGCCACCGTCCGGGTGAGTCCATCAGACATATTATCTCTGGTTGTTCTCGTCTGGCTAACAGCGAGTACTTGCACAGGCATAACCAAGTCGCCAGGATTATTCACCAGCAACTTGCTTTGAAATATAAACTTGTCGACTCTGAGGTACCATATTACAAGTATGTGCCCGACCCAGTTCTCGAAAATGACCATGTCACGTTGTACTGGGATCGGTCTATCATCACTGACAGGACTGTTGTCGCCAACAAACCTGATATAGTGGTGATAGATCGATTAGTGCGCCGCGCAATGATTGTCGATGTTACCATTCCACATGACGGGAACCTCGTGAAAGCTGAGAAAGATAAACAAATCAAATATCTTGACTTAGCACACGAGGTTGTTGACATATGGAATGTGAGCTCGACTATCATTGTGCCGATTGTCGTATCGGCCAATGGCCTGATGGCCGAAAGCCTCGATCAACATCTATCGAGGCTCTCGTTAGGCGGTTGGATCAAGGGCCTGATTCAGAAGGCAGTACTCCTCGATACGGCTCGCATTGTGAGGAGGTTTCTGTCTCTGGAGCCCTAACCACCGGTAGCTTGGACCCTGCTCCCGCCACCGGTGGATCACTATTTTTTTATATTTTTAAATGTTATTTTTTTTTATACTAATATTTAAAAATGTAATAAAATAAGACCTTTAAATAAATAAACGACATATATAATAATAAAAAAAAGAAAAAGTATTTATTGCGACTCGTACAGGATCACAACAAACACACACAAAAATAAACACCTATAAAAATAAGAGAAAAAAAATTGTCTCTAAGTTAGTTTTCAACAAGATTATCTAAAATCAACAACTTAAAAATGTTCAAGATGTCTTTGACAGCAACCACTCGTAAGTGCTCGTTATTTTGTTAAACTAGAGTGGAGGCAATCACTGCGTTTGACATTGCTAGGATAGTACAGACAGCATAACCACGCTCAAAAAGTTTTATTTTATAATTCTTCAATATTATTTAAAAAAATGTATTTCACATCTTGGGACCCTAGAGTCCATATAACACATAGCATTTTTGTGATGGCCCAGTGGTTAAGGCCCAATGTGACTTTTTCAATTCATATGAACTTTATGAGTTTATCTTTGACATCTCTGATATCGGTGAAGGGAAAAAATCGTGAGGAAACCTGGAGTTATCTATACAAATAAATAAAATTGAAGCGTCTGTTTTTAATGTCAAAATAACAGCTTTTTACTTAATGAAAGTATATAGTAAAGTATATATTTATATAGTTGAAAACCCGCGAGTTGAGTTGGTTGCTTAGCTTGGGACAAATGGTGCTGTGTGAAATGTCCAGGGATTTATTTATTTATTTATAGTCCTTAATTTTTTTATTTTTTTTTATTTTCGTTTGTCTGTTTATTCCAATTTTGGGATTGGGATTTCGGGATTTCCACTGACAGATAGCTGATGTTATAAGGAGTAACTTATGAAACATACTTTTATTTTAGAAAAATAATTAAGGGTTCACGCAAAAAATAAAACCCATGCACGCGTACGAAGTCGCGGGCACAGCTAGTAGTTAATGTAAGTCTGATATCGCGTGACCCGTCTAGAGCAAGCGTGATGATCAATGCTCGTGCCTTCTTTGTATGAAAAGAAGCCTTTGCCCTGCAGTGAGAAAAAAAAGCCTGGGATTCTAACATCGCATTTTATTTTTGTCTCAATTATTTTTCTAGCCCTACACTCGTAGACGCGCACTCATCTTCGTAGGAAATCGTTCAAGATCGACAGACAGAGAGAAACTTGACAGAACGTTATGCAAAACTTGAATTATAACAACCCCTTGGAATAACTCGTTCAACCAGCAATTGTTATTAGATGAGGAGGTTCGGAGAGATTGGTCTAGTACACACTGAAGGAGTGATTTTATTTGGTGAGAAATAGAAATGTTTTAATAAACTGAATTCATTTTTCAGACAAGTGCCTCTGCTGATTTAAAAAAGTCAAAGTGACCTCTGCGCTGCCACCGATAACGCCGTGGATTTGGCAAATTTTTGGGAAAACAAGATTTAAAATACAGTCGTGCCGGCGACAAGAAAAAGAATGAAAAATCTTTGAAGTTTCCCATAGTATTTACCTTAGGGCTGATTTTTCCATGGCCAGATAAGTTTTATTTGAGGAATAAAATTGACGTTTGACAGTTTTTGTATGAAATAACTGTCAAAATTTTAAAATTATTCCTCGAATAAAGTTATCAGATGATTGAAAAATCAGCCCCATATCTTATCTCATATTTTTCCTTAACCGTTGTTTTGTTGATGTTTCATCATTGCACAGGATGAACTTAAATAGAAAACATCTAATTAAACTGATATGTATAAAGAAAATTTAGAGCATCATTAAGAAAAGCACATACGTGCGCGTAGGCAAGCGATTTGGCAATGTCGTCGCGCGCCCTTGTTATCGTAGACACGGTCAAAATTTGGTAAATGAGCGCTAGCCAAACGCGTTACCAACTTGTTTCATGTTGTGAACTCTGCGATGAATGGATTGCTTATTGGTCGCGCGCTAAAATTGATACTTTCATTTTAATATTTTTTGTATTCGAACGCCGATAATTCGTGTTTACTTGAAGGCAATAATTTAGTTAGCACTATCTAAGACGATAATTATACGATTTTTTTCAAGAATTTTGGTTTGGAAAATGACAATTTAGTGACTGCACCTCTTATTTCGAGTGTGCGCAAGTTTTCAATTTCATCCTATATAACTATACGATATAATATTCAGAAATCGCGGGCATTGATGCTTTGTACTGCCCCTAAGTTTGATGAAAGAATCGTTAGCTTAAATTAACACTTTGTATTGTTATTGCAATTTTGCATGTCATTCCACCACAAGCCACGAGGCATCATTACATAATTTATTTCAATATAAATGTATAATGCTTTTCAGGGCAATAAATATCAATAAACTTTGTTACGAATTTCTACATGCCCCATTCCTCATCCTTCAGGGCCCATTTGCCCCTATTCAAGAAGTTCCCCATTGAGTTGCACAACTCCAAGCTAGGTTCAGCTTTAAGTTAAAACTTTAACTGCTGCAGCGGCTATTTTGTATAGAAAATCAATAACGCAAAATGCGATTCATATTTGGTCTAACTTGTAGTTTGTTGATGCTGCATTCTAATCTGAAGTATGTTTCAGCGATGTAAAGTGCTTGATTATACAGAACTAGCTTATGCACGCAGTTAGCCGGCTACGGGTCTGAGTAATTCCACGGGAACGTATTTTTATCTATCTGTTGAAGAATAAATAATGTTTATTAAAAAAATAAAATAAGTATGTCGTTAAATGCCTCGTACGTACGAATGGACAACTATATTATACTGCGGGTTATGATGATGGTGTTATTGAGAACTAAAATAAAACCTTAACGAATAAGAAGACGATTAATCAGACTTACAAAAAATAATCCATTATTAGTAAAGTTTACCATGTCACAACAGTACCTATTTATCAATATTGCAATTCACAGTTTAATGGACCTATAATACTTACAGTCTATCAACCAGATTCGTCAATCAATCAGTGGAATTGAATGCGAATGGCCGCCATTTTAATGCGGACCATCAAATGGACGCCGCTTAAGCCTCAAAGTGAATTGCTGTGCCATTGAGTAAACGATAATCGAGGATGTTGATGACTACTGCATGAAATAGTAATAAACTTGGGTATTCTTGTACATACATAAACTCATGCCTTCTTGCCATGGGGCAGGCAGAAACAGAACTTCTGGTACGATCTTACATAGGTACTCATATTGCTTCGTTTACGTTCATACATCGGCGGGGTAGTTAATAATAATAATTGTACAATCTTACGTTAGGTTGATACTTTAACCGATTGGTTTTCCTAATGTGTCGATAGATGGCGTTGTTCATTTAGCACACTCCGCTGAATCGCGGTGTCAAGATTCTCCGTAATAACATTACCTCTTTGTGAACATTTTAATAAATTTGTCTTCATCTAAGTAAACATTGGTTTTTATTCATGGTCATTCGAGTCGGAGTTTCGGATGCAGCCGTGACCGATGCACCGTGAGTTTTGGAAAGTGCGATAGTGGCGCCCCCTGTCGGCGATATTTGACTTTTCAAGTAAAAATTGTGAAGTGTTGTGATACTTGTGACAGTGCAAATCATTTGGACAAACTGTGAGTACTTTAAAACATTTTCAAAAGTTAGTGATTCATGCAAGTTAATAAAGTGGAAAAGAACTTAGAATAATTATTAGCTATCTTGCTTTAATGAACTTGTAAAAATTCTATGCAAAAGTGTGTTGAGACGGGGAATCCATGCCCAATTTCGGCAAAGTGTTTACAAACACTTAGAAGAATTTACCACCATTTTGAACTTATAACATTTTTAAGAAATATCAACAGTTCTGCAGAATTTGGGACTTGTAATTTAAACTAGTTCTGGAATACAAACACTTTATAAAAATAGATTTATTACTAAGATTGCAAATTGATGTCAATAAAAAGATGCAGAGAGGATACATTAACTTCAAAAAGTCTCCTAAAGAAAGGGTTACCGTTAGCTACGTGGAAACAAGGTTGGAATGTTTAGAGAAACAGTGGTCGATGTTTGAAGAGACTCATAGTAAAATAATATCCGAGGTTAAAAGGGAAGAATATGAAAAGTCTGAGTACAATTTAGGTGATATGTATAGTCAGGCGGAAGAGTTATACATGGATTACAAAGTCGAATTAAAAGAACGTTTGGATAAGAAAACCACTTCTAATTGTGCGACCAACAGCAATCTGATAACTCAGACAGGCGTAAAATTGCCTAGAATTGCAATACCTACATTTTCGGGTCACTATTCTCAGTGGACAACATTTCGGGATCTCTTTCAAACCTTAATACACAAGAACCAATCATTAGATAACGTGCAAAAACTGCATTACTTAAAAACCTATCTCACCGGCGAAGCTGAACAACTGTTGCGACACCTACCTATTACTAGTGACAACTATTTGACTAGTTGGAACCTTTTGGAACATAGATTTAATAATAAGAAGTTTATAACAGATTGTATTTTCAAAAGATTCTTTAATCAAAAATGTATAACGACTGAATCATCAAATTCTTTAAAAGAACTTTTGGATACTACTAATGAATGTCTTAATGCTTTAAAAAATGAAGGTATTAATATTGAAAATTGGGATCTTCTTGTTATTTACATATTGTGTTCTAAATTAGATAATGAGTCTCGCAAACAATGGGAAGCTAAGATTTGTAGTTCAACTAAGGAATTGCCTACATTACAAGATTTTTTAGACTTTATTGAGCACAGATTTAGGTCACTTGAATTTTTATGTACTAAAACAGTAAAGAGCACTAACACAAAGTCTCACCATGTAGCAAAAAATGCAAATGAGAATAAACCATCTGTATGTACCTTTTGTTCAAATAATAATCATAAGATAGGAAATTGTAAAGATTTTGCTAAGGAAGAGTTGTCAGCACGTCGTAATTTTGTCCAAAATTCAGGTTTGTGTTTCAATTGCTTAGGCGCAAATCACATGGTAACTTCGTGTCGTTTGCCCACAAGATGTAGAATTTGCAAAAAGAAACACCATTCGTTGTTGCATTCGAATAATAATAGCCAATCAACTGATGAACCAAACGAGCAATCAGTTGATAGTACCAATGATGTTGAAACTGCAACAACATCAAAAGATGAGACCGAGGTAAGGAACATCACTAGTTGTATGTCTAACACAAATTGTCAGGTTGTATTAGCAACAGCCTTGGTAAAAGCAGAAACTAACACAGGGTCTTATATAACACTGAGGTCTCTAGTAGACCAAGGATCACAGGCATCCTTTATAACGGAGTCTGCAGTCCAATTACTTGGGCTTAACAGAATTAAATGCAACAGTGTTATATCAGGAGTGGGGGGTGAAGAGAACGCTTCACTCAATTGTAAACATGTGGTTTATGTTAAACTACAATCTCTCCAGGATCCTAACTTTACTGTAAAAGTCAAAACGTACGTTCTTCGGAAATTAACTTCATTTCTACCTGAAAGAAAAATTGTCGTTCAGATGTGGCCCAATTTACCAGTTATGAAGTTAGCAGATCCGAAGTTTAACATACCAAACAAAATCGACCTGTTGCTTGGTGCAGAAGTCTATTGCCAAATTATAACTGAAGGATTGATTAGAGGTCCACCAGGAACACCGATAGCACAGAACACCAGGTTGGGTTGGGTTTTGTCTGGTAAAGTGAGTGATAGTGAAACCAATACTTTGAGCTGCAATAGTACTATCATCACCATGCATACTAACATTTGCAATGAAGATTTTAATCTTAAACAATTTTGGGAGCTCGAATCTGATAACTTCATTCTGAGCAAAAATCAATTCACTCCAGAAGAAAACCGTTGCGAGGAAATCTTTAAGGAAACGACCAAACGCGATAGTTCTGGTAGGTATATTGTAAAGTTGCCTTTTAAAGATAATGACCCGAACATTAAATACGGCAATTCGCGCAATATTGCTGTAAAGAGATTATTATCCTTAGAAAGACGTTTTTTAAAATCACCGGATTTAAAAACTAAATACTCGGATGTGTTTTCAGAATATTTAAAGCTCGGTCATATGCAAATAATACCTAAAAAAGAAATTGATAATCCAGAAGCAGTTTACTTGCCGTATCATGAAGTAGTTAGAGACGATAAAACCACTACCAAATTCAGGATCGTATTTAATGCTTCTAGTCGCGATAACAATGGTGTTTCACTGAATAGTAACCTTATGGTCGGGCCGACACTACAAGATGATCTTAGGCACATTCTTATGAGGTGGAGGCTTCACCCTATTTGCTTGGTGGCTGACATCGTAAAGATGTATCGACAGGTGAAGGTGACTGACCAAGATGCAGATTATCAACGTTTAGTGTGGAGATCTGACTCTGCAAAAGACATACAACATTTGCGTTTAGTACGAGTAACGTTTGGGACTGCTTCAGCTCCATACCTGGCAGTAAGAGCGCTTCACCAAGTCGTTTATGACGAAGGAGCGCAATTTCCACTAGCATCTGAAAAAGTATTACATGATTTTTACATGGATGATCTCATTACTGGCTGTAACCGTGTATCAGAAGGAAAACGAATATTCTCAGAAATGACTAAGCTACTAAACAAAGGAGGCTTCGAACTGCAAAAATGGGCAAGCAATGATGATCAATTACATAAGGAAATAAGCAAAGAAAGCAAAGTAATAACAAACAACCTAGAACTGAAAGAAAATGAAACAATGAAAATACTGGGACTTACCTGGAATCGACGAACCGATGACTTCGACTACTCTGTCCAGCTACCACCAATCTCCGAACCTGTAACAAAAAGGAAAGTAATATCTGATATTGCAAAGTTGTTTGACCCAATGGGTTGGATATCACCAGCAATCATAAAAGCTAAAATTATGATTCAAAAGCTTTGGCTTGCGGGATTAGAATGGGATGATAAACTACCACCTGTACTATTAAATGAATGGATTAATTACCGTGCAGGACTGGTTGAACTTACCAAATGTCGACTCCCACGATGGATTAATGTCAAGGAAAACAGCACCATGGAACTTCATGGTTTCAGCGACGCATCTAGTGAGGCTTATGCTGCTGTGGTCTATATACGTGTTGTTGACGATTCAGGAAACGTCTACGTCCACTTGGTAACTTCCAAAACCAAAGTAGCTCCAATTAAGCAAGTATCAATACCAAGGCTCGAGTTGTGTGGAGCTGTCTTAGTAGCCAAATTGTTACAGGAAGTTTCAGTAGTGTTAAACGTTCCAAAAACTAACCTACGTGCTTGGACCGACTCAACCGTGGTACTGGCTTGGTTAAGCAGTCACCCAACGCGTTGGAAAACGTTTATAGCCAATCGCGTGTCGGAGATTTTAAATATATTAGACAGGAACCAATGGTCACACGTATCATCTCCTGATAACCCGGCAGATTGTGCGTCGCGGGGAATTAACCCGTCAGAGTTACCGATGTTTGAACTGTGGAAAACAGGACCATTATGGTTGAAACATGGACCTGAAACTCAAGATAAAAGTCAAATACCAGACACCAATTTAGAAGAAAAGACAAAAAAGGTTTGTCATGTAACGCAGAATGATCAATTCCAGTTGTGGACCAAGTTCTCGTCTCTTCGTAAATTAGTTCGAGTTGTAGCATATTGTAAAAGATTCATTAAAAAATTGAAAAACGTACATAATCATAACTTACCTGTATGGTTAACTAGTACAGAATTGAATGAAGCTCTTCATATTTGTGTGCAACAGTGTCAAGCAGTGAGTTTTCAGCAAGAGATAAAAGATATTAAAGACAAAAAGATAGTACAAAAGAAAAGCAAACTTACATCATTAAATCCATTCCTAGATGAATCGGGCATCTTGAGAGTTGGTGGTCGGTTAGAGAAAGCGGAAATAAAAACTGAAATAAAACACCCAATAATATTACCCTCAAAATCTCACCTTACTGATTTAGTCTTAAATGAAACTCACCATAATACGTTGCACGGCGGACCACAGCTCATGATTAATTATCTGCGAACCAAATACTGGCTCATTGATGCTAAAAACCAAGCAAAACTGGTTGTCCGTAAATGCGTTTCTTGTGTACGTCATGCTGCACAGACTAGGGTTCAACTGATGGGACAATTGCCTTCAGCTCGAGTTACACCAATACGAGCGTTTTATCGAAGTGGTGTGGACTACGCAGGTCCCATACAGATTCGAACTTCTAAAGGTAGAGGCCACCGGGCCTATAAAGGTTACATATGCCTTTTTGTATGTATGGCTACAAGAGCTGTACATTTGGAAGCGGTGAGTGATCTCACATCACAAGGATTTATTGCTGCTTTTAAACGATTTGTTGCCAGACGTGGTCATTGCGCTGACTTATTCAGCGATAACGGAACGAATTTTGTTGGTGCCGCTCGCGAACTTCGAAGCTTGTTCGCCAAAGAAACGTCAACCTTGACGATGGAAATCGCCGAGTGTTTGGCAAACAACGGCACTACATGGCACTTTATTCCACCCCATGCCCCGCATTTCGGCGGGCTATGGGAAGCTGGAATAAAGTCCACCAAACATCATCTGCGACGCGTAATAGGTACTGCGACCCTTACTTTTGAAGAGATTTCAACGCTATTGTACCAAATAGAGGCTTGCCTTAACTCTCGACCACTATCACAAATTAGCACAAATTCTCAAGACCCAACACCCCTCACACCAGGGCATTTTTTAATAGGGGAATCATTAATTCTAGTACCTGAGCATAATTACGAAACATCGTCTATTTCGTCATTAAAACGTTGGCAATTAACACAAAAAATGCTGCAACATTTTTGGCGTAGGTGGTCAAGTGAGTATTTGAGTCAATTTTTACATCGTTATAAGTGGGCAAATAAAACTCCTGAACCAGAGATCGGAGATATAGTGTTAGTAAAGGAGGATGGTCTCCCTCCAGCCAAATGGCTTTTAGGCAAAATCACTTCAAAACACCCTGGCTTGGACAATATTACGAGAGTAGTCACTCTAAAATGTAAAGGTATCACATTTAAACGACCAGTAACTAAATTGTGTGTGTTACCTGTCACTCAGTAAAAAGATATTTGTGTATGCTACCATCGATAAGGATTTTGTTAATTGTTTAAATTGTTGCAAATTGTTTATTTTTAGTTTATGTGTATTGTGTTCTTAGCCACCATGTCTTACTGACTTAAAACTTTGTTTATTTATCTATATAATACAGTCCATTTTTTCGAATGTGGTTGGTTCATGGTGGGCGGGAACAATGGACATTCTGTCCATAGTGGGCGGAATGTACAATCTTACGTTAGGTTGATACTTTAACCGATTGGTTTTCCTAATGTGTCGATAGATGGCGTTGTTCATTTAGCACACTCCGCTGAATCGCGGTGTCAAGATTCTCCGTAATAACATTACCTCTTTGTGAACATTTTAATAAATTTGTCTTCATCTAAGTAAACATTGGTTTTTATTCAATAATAATGTTTGTTTATTGAAGAAACTAAGACATAAATTACACAATATTTTAACAGGCTAATTTGGAATAATATAATTGCGTAACCCACTAGCAGTAGTCCATTTGACAGTTCAAAAATATTCATTGCGTTATTTATATTGTTGAGCAGACACGTTTTTCGAACATATGATGCAATGGATTTGCAACATCCTTCAAAATGATTCAGATTGTGATTGAAAGTGTACCAATTAGGGTACCTGGTCATACACGCACGCCGGTTGCGAGTACTACGCGCTTGACCTTTCTGAACCTCCCTTTCTGGATTCTTGTACTTAACCTATAGTTGCGATTCGACTATGTGTCGTTAAGCAGTGGTTGGTGGGGTTACTGCGTGGATGGGTGAATATTTTTTGCACATAATAATAAACTTTCCCATGATTTGAGTCGTGAGTTTTAATTTATATTATTTAGTAGGTAGGCAGAAGTTCGGAAATGTGATTTTTCAGCGTTGTTTCTAGAGTTAGCAATTCATCGATATACCACTTAAAATACCTAAAGTTCGTTTTTTAAACCCAGATACTAATTCGACAGGTGTAATGTCAAATTTCTATACTAAAAAAACGCAAACACAAAAGACTTAACACGTTCAGACCGGCGTGTACCACCGGTGGAGCACGGAGTATTTGCTGCCACGGCGAGGTGTACCACCGGTGGCCACGTCACACTATACTTTCAATGTTCTAAGAAATTCGCGCCGCTTTGAGAGAAAGTGTTGTATTTACCGTCCCCGCCTAGTAAAATTGACAAATTTTCATAGTGCAGCTCAGGAGGTGGATATAATTTCGAAAAGTAAGCAAAAATCAGTATTGAAAAATTGTATTTATTAGAAAAAAAATTACATAATCACGACACAAATTGTACGAAATGCAAATTGTTTATGATAAATTTCGTCGAGAGAATGTAATAATAAGAAAATTAAATCAAAATTGAAAAAAATATAAAATAAAATGCCATTATGGATGGTATAAAATGAAAATTATTTTGGATGAATAGTATTAAAACAATCCAAACACATTGGTTTTTCACACGCAGAGCCAAATGTATAATTACGCGTTTCGATTGTTTTCCAGCCATACCCGCAGATTCGGTTGTTGTAAAATGGTCGTAACAAGGTTTGCATCTCTTTCGGATATCTCTGAGCTTTCCTTCCGTTTTCTCTAACTTGTGTTTTGGCTTTCTTTGTGCATGGGGCCTACCCTCCTCTGCAGCGTCATCGGGTTGATTATCAGTGCTGGGCTTGCTAATCATCTCTTTACTTTGTATTACGATTACCTACTAGCTTATTAGAAAGAGAGAGAAAGCATAATTCCTGTCTAATCCTGTCCATGTCCACCGGTGGCGCACCCCGTCCGGCAAGACTTTTGGTTCATGGGGCGGTGATGTACCACCGGTGGCCATATGAAGATTTGCGCCGTAGGATACCAAGTACCTACTCATGAGGTGCCGGTCTGAACGTGTTAAATGTCAGATTAGTATCTGGGATTAAAAAACGAACTTTAATGGGCTGCATTAAATTAGCCTAGACGATACCAGCGCTAATCTACCCCGTTACAAAGAAAAGGAAGATAATAAGTTTAATTGTGAGAAAAAACAAAAAAATCAAATTGGGGGGGAACATGCGTCACATCTACGCAAAACTACCATCAACGCTATGTGAGACAGGCCCGCAGTGCTGGTTTTCAGAGACAGCTGGCGTTGACGTGATTGCTAACACTTATATAATCAGCCTTTCTTGTTCCCACTGCTGGGACACAGGCCTCCTCTCTTCGAGAAGGAGTAGGCCGTAATCCACTACGCGGGCCCAGTGCGGGCTGGTACATGTCACATGTCTTAGAATTTTTGGTTCTAGGACATGCCGGTTTCCTTACGATGTTTTCCTTCACCGTTTTGAAAGCAGTGGTGATGAAATAATTTACACAAAGTAAAGCGCCTGCCTGGGTTCGAACCCACGATCTACTACTCGAAATCGCGGCTGTTACCACTGAGCCACTTGTTAACACTTACCTAGTGAATATTTAAACCACTACAGACTAATCAATAGTTTTATCTATTTAAGAATAGATCATGTGCACGAGATAAGTAGTACCCTGTTTACAACATAAAAAACAAGACGTAGGTATATGATTTTCGCCTCTCTCTCGGGCAATTCAATTACCAAATTGCTCTGGCACCCAGGCCTCAGGTCAGGCAGGTTACGGGGCGATGGCCTGACATAAAATGATTGCATACCAACCTTACAGAGGGAGGATTCCACTCATCACCCTGACCTAATTTCCCACACTGACCTTTCATCTTGTTCAGAAAGATTAATGCTGATAAGATTTTTTAGGTTACGTTTGTTGATGTTTTTGGTGCATCTTTTGGAATTTCTAGACTTGTAATGATAGAAAAGAGTAGGGTGAAGGTAGATAAGGGTACTTTCTGCAGAAATATGCTCTGATACTTATGTCCCTACCTATTTTGTTGTAACGCAATTTTTATCTTATTTTCTAAAAAAAAAAAAAAAAAATTTAAAATACACGATACATTTTTAACCAGTGCGTATCCTAGACCCCGTAGTGTAGAAATTTTCCGTCGGTTATAAAAAAAACAGTTCTTTCATAGCAAAGTGCAATTACCTACCTACGCAGTCAAAATGTATGGCGGAACATATTTTTTTTAAATAACCGACAAAAAGTTTCAACGCAGGGTTCAGAATCATGTACTGAATTCATGGTTACAGTTTGCGCACTGGTTAAAAGTTTATCCTGTATAAGTAATTTAAAAGGGCTTTGATGGTTCGTGGCATACTAACCTGTCCGCCACTTAGATTAATTTTTAAAATGGCGGCCACGCAAGAAACCTATGTAAATCTATAGGTGAAATCAATGAAACCAGAAAACATAAATAGATCAAACCCCGTTAAGTGT
Source organism: Apamea crenata (assembly GCA_949629185.1). Lineage (NCBI taxonomy): Eukaryota > Metazoa > Arthropoda > Insecta > Lepidoptera > Noctuidae > Apamea > Apamea crenata. Next base: position 8,066,410 of record OX451375.1, read on the forward strand.
CACGTTTCCGAGATATTAACGTTCAAAGTTAATCACGTGACATCCATATTTTTAATAACTTGTTTACATCATGTTGCACAGATGACTATTTTAAACTTTCTGAGTGATTATGACAAACATCTAAGCAACAAGATGTACGACTAGTTTCTGGAACGTAAATAAACACAAATATTAGCTAACAAATTGTCAAGCGAGCGTAACCAGCTGTGATTGGTTGACTGAATTAGATGGCCGCTGGGGCCGAAAGGTTCTGGAGTGGTGACCGGACACTGGAAGACGTAACGTTGGAAGGCCTCCCACAAGGTGAACCCATGACCTCGAGAAGTCCGCAGGAATCAGCTGGATGAGAAAAGCACAGAACCGGTCGAAGTGGCGGTGTTTTGGGGAGGCCTATGTCCAGCAATGGCTGGGAACACCTGGACATTCCCGTCCGACATTGGTGGAGGCCTGTGCGATACAGGCAAGGGTGCCCCTGCACCCGTTGCCTGCTGGCCTCCACCTGGCAGGATTTGGAGATGACTATCAAACTGACATCTTCTTCGACCCCTCCTCCGCCTTCGGAGCGCCACCGCCACCGCGCCTTCTGGGATATGACGTGTTCGCAGAAGGAGGCGACTGCCGCCCAGGACCCCTCATCCCCCAGCATGGCGTTTACCAAACCGGGGGGTGAGAGGTCCGGTCCGATCACCGCAATGAGACTGCGGCGTGGCTCGGACCACGACGCGCAAACCACGTCCTCCGCCACGCCACAGTCGTGGCACGACGGCGTCTCCTCCGTCCGATTCGGGGCAGGTACGATCCGAAACAACCGTGTCCGGACAGCACCTGCACCAGATGAACGAGAGGAACCCATGCGACCGCTCGAGCCAGTCTCGCAGGACCGGCCCAATCGCGTCGAGCTGTTCGGCGGCCGAAGGCTGCGGTGGCGAGGTCCCCCGTCCAATGGACGACGATGGCGTCCCTCGCCTCCCGCCGGACGACATCCCGCTCTTCCGGGGCTGGGCATTTTACTCTCGCCCTCCACCCCGCCGTCCATTCGTATACTCTGGCGAGCACCCACGCCTCGAGTTCCCAAGGAGGGGTGCCGGCCAGAGCACACGCTGCCGCGAAGCCCGCCGTGCGGTAGGCCTGCGCCACCCGCTGGGCTATGGCCCTTTGGGGTGCCCGCAAGGCGGCGGCGTTCTCCCTTCTTTGGAGGGAGTCATCCCAGATAGGGGCCCCGTCACAGATTACTGAATAGTTACTACGTAACAGATAATTCACTCAGTAGAAATTTTCCAATACCTATTACGATAATTGCCTACTCCCTCGCGTCAACAACCACTGTATGCTAAAATGCGCCTAAATGCTCAAGCGTACAGCAGTGATTGCTTCGCACCGCGCGATTCCACAGTAATCGCAGGGCTGCCTCTTCGATAAAATTAAATTAACATAACTTTTTATCTATGTTATTGAGAACTGTGAATATGTTCTGACTTTTATGTGGCAGTTAAAAATTTTATCATTTTGTAACGGCTAGGGCTTTGCAGGTAGGCTGCGCAGGCCGTTAGCAAATTAGGTAGGTAAGTTAAACACTAGTTAAAGTTCATAGTTTAATATTAGGTATAGAGCATACATTACTTATAGGTTAGGTAAACTAGGTCGCGGGTAAGGACACACTATCGTTCTGAGCACTAGCACTGGTTAGAAGGGAAGGGTACCGTCCTTGGGTCTCCGGGATGCAGGAACTCAGGCCCGGGTACAGGCTTGCCAGCACGTCCTCAGGAACCCGTCAAGCCTCAGTAGGCCGCAGACCGCGGCGCGACAGCAGGCCGCGCGCGGACAGCTACGCGTGCAGCGCGCAGTATAATAGCACACATGCAGTGCGCAGTTCAGCTACGCGTGCAGCGCGCAGTATAGCACACATGCAGTGCGCAGTTCAGCTACGCGTGCAGCGCGCGGTAGGAAGGCGCACGGTTGGTCAGCCACGTGGGTAGCGTGCAGCTCAGCCACGCAAGGAATGCGCAGGCGCAGATAACGAGGCCCGGTCCTCAGCCCGGACGTAGAACCCTGGAAGGCGCGATAGGGTGCGCGTGTCAGCGTGGTGCAAAAGCAGCAAGCCGCGTGCGATGTGTCCAGCCTCATTCCCTCTTCTTCGACCAAGGGCGGTGTAAGGAGCAGGATAGATGGAAACTCAACACATCGCAGCGGTTTACAGGCAAATAGTTTGTAAAGACAGCGTGGCACAATGACAGATGCGAAATGAGGTTATGTGTGCGACAAGCGAGCATAAATCACAAGATAACCAATAATCCTAGCAGATGGCTCGCTATTTAGCTTATAACACAGTGAGGCATTGCACAGCCCGGATGCAGCAGTGATACATACATATTTCAGTCTCCCATGCACCGGACAATCTTGGACCGCGTGGCCCGTCATTGACAACCACGCAAATAATTACAACATTGGTAGATAGATATTGACAACGAACATCCAGTGCTATGGGTACAGTATAATTACCAAGTTAATGAGGAACTCACCCTAGATTTGGGGTACAGTATCTTGAGGACCAGGGAAACACTCCTGCTCGCTGAGCAAGCGGATGTCAAAATGGCAGAGTGTTCTTAGGAAATTAGTGTTGTGCCACGATTTTAGTGCTGTGACTTGCAGCTTACTAATTTAGAATTATTTAGCATCAGTCGACTATTTCCCGTTGAGACTCCCACAACGCTACAGTACCCCGGCTCCAGAGAGAGGATTTTACCTGTATAAAATCCGCTAGAACCAACTATGCAGTCTTGGTAATCTAACCCCTGTCCGGTTCAGAAACCAGCCAGTTACACCTTTGGCTGGACTCCTCCCCGATGTGTAATTGGTTATTGTTAGTTCTGGTCACTCATATAGTAGAAATACACATTTATGAGTTAAGTGTATCTCTATTGGTATGTTCTTATTCCGTTTACTGAGTCCATGTAGCCATGCGTTATTGTATTGTGTGTACCTCTGCTTGGTGTGCCTACCGCTAAGTGTGTGTTTATAATTATTACATCTCTATTCTATGTTTTTATATTCTTAGCATGCAAAATTAATTTTAAGATTGTTTTTTGTTTGTTTAATTTTTTGGTATTAAAGTTAGTGATTGCTTTCTGTAACTGAGTTAATGCTTCTGCTAGTTTTAGTATTCGAACAGGCTGTTTTTTAGCCTGGCTGCGGTCACCTCTCTTGTAGATACCGTCTTCAAGTTTAACATGTAATGGACAACACAATAAGTAAGGGTAGTTACCATAGAGAACTGCTCTGCCATCAGAAATAAACGCCCCTTAGGGTCCGCAGCATTCCCTATGGCAACGCCGTTTCAACAAATTAGTAGACTATTCTTATTAGAATCTTTTTACATAGATTACCCTCTCATAATCGTCATGCATTACAAGCATGCAACGCCTATGTTAATTATTTAGTAATAAGGTGAATGCAAATTTCCATCAGTTCAGCAGTTCGGTGCTGGTATAAAGGAGCTTAGGGCCCCTGTCACCAGAGATAGGTAGACAAACCCAGGTAGGTGGGTGTGTATAGTACTACTTGTTTAGCTATAACAGTGTTATAGTTAATGCAGATACCCGGCTGATGCTAATTCGATGCACGCCGTAGACTAGAATAGAAATAGTCTAGAGTACACATGTGCCTCCCACGAGATGTGGTGGCGGTAATCCCTTGGCATCGTTTGGCCCGGTGTGGACCAAACACTAGTTAGCTAGGCCTACGGGACTACCGTGGATTTTTCCACTTTAGGTCCTTGATATGCCAGGTACCCAGTGGTTTCCCATGCGAATCTTGTAAGTCATACACCAGTGGGGACAGTTTTTTCGATACCTTACATTTTACGAACTTTGGTGCGAGCTTTTTGCTGAAGTATTTGTCTTTATCGCTTTGATAGTACGTACGTTTCCAGACTACATCCCCTACTTTGAATTCTACCTCCTTTCTACGAAGGTTGTAGTCGCAAGTGTTCCTAGAGTATGCCTTCAACAGAGCAGCTTGTACCTTGTCAAATATGCTTGATAGAACTCCCAAATTCTCTGCATAATGGTCCCTAGGAGTATAAACTATTTCCTTCACATCAGCATTCCGGTAGAGAGACCCGTCTGCGATCAGTTCCCTACCATAGACCAAAAACGCCGGTGTGTAGCCTGTGACCTCACTGGTTGAGCTGTTTAGTGCAAATTGTACCTTAGGTATATGTAAGTCCCAGGAGCGCTGGTCGTCATCTATGAATGTGGATAATGCTGTGACTATCGTTTTATTGTAGCGTTCTACTGTATTTACTTGTGGAGTATATCTTGGAGTGTAGTGTACATTTGGAATGTTGTATTTTTTAAATAAGTTTTTCATTTCTTTTGATGTAAACTGTGTTCCGTTATCCAAAATTATACATTGCGGTATGCCATGGACCAAGAATATACTATCCTCCAACAGTCGTACGATAATATTAGCAGTAGCATTCCTTATGGGAAATAGTAAGCAGTATTTAGTGAAACAGCAAGTGGCAACAAATAGATAAGAGTTTTGTCGCCTAGAGAAGGGCAGCGGTCCGACTATGTCTATGCTCAGCATTTGGAATGGTCGTGAGCACTCCTTAGGTTTTCCCATGAGGCCTAGAGGGGGGTGATTTGCTTGTTTGTATGCAATACAAGTTTCACATGATGTCACATACCTCACCACATCACCATGCATCCCTGGCCAATAGTAGTGTAGTGTCAGACGTTTGTATGTCTTATAGATACCCAAATGTGCTGCGGTTGGTTCGGCATGGTTGTTAGTTATTATTTGATGCCTATTTTCTTTTGGTATGACTTCTTTCCAATCGAATTCGCTTAGTATAGTAAATTTACTTTTTTCGTAGCGGTACAATTTGTAATTTTTTACTATGTAGTTCGGGTAAGCCGTTGGGTTTTGTTGGCAACCATTGTAGATATCTTGGTACCAAGTGTCGTCTGTGTGATTGGGTGGCCCTGACCGTGTGGTGTTTTCTTGTGAGAGGGTTGCGACCGTACACGCTCGAGACAACGCGTCTGGTAACGTGTTATCTGAACCACGTCGGTGTTGTATGTCAAAATTAAAGGCCGACAACCTTATTCCCCAGCGAGCTAGTCGTCCAGATGGGTTTTGTAGTTTGAGAAACCACTTTAGTGCAGAATGATCTGTGAATACTGTGAACTTGATGCCATTCTCTAGGTAACAACGCCAATGCTCTAGTGCCATAAGTACAGCCAGAGCTTCTCTCTCTGTGATACTATAGTTTTGCTCTTGTTTAGACAGACATTTACTCATGTAAGCTATGGGGTGTTCTATCCCGTCTTTAGTCTGTGTTAGCAACCCGCCAATGCCGTAGTTACTGGCATCGGTGTGTACTTCAAATGGAATACTGTAGTCCGGACACGATAGTACCGGGGCAGATATCAGGATTTCCTTTAGTTTAGTGAAGGATTGTTGACATTCATGAGACCAGTCAAAGGGTGGAGCCTTTTTGCTGGAGCTTGTTAGTCTATTTAGTGGTGCGGCTAGGGCGCTGAAGTTCGGTACGAAACGTCTATACCATGATGCCGTTCCTAGGAATCTTTTTACTTCCTTTGGATTAGTGGGTATCGGGAAGTTTAGTATTGCTTCTACCTTATCTGGATCCGGATGTAAACCCTTTGAGTCTACTACGTAGCCGAGATATCTTAGCTCGTCACGGAAAAATTGACACTTTTCCATGTTTACTGTTTACTGTTAGGTTTGCTTGATATAGTTTTTTGTAAACTTTAGTTAGCAAGGTTATGTGATTCTCAAAATCTGGTGACACCAATACTATGTCATCTAAGAAAGCAAACACCCTGTTTTCAAACTCCGGTCCGTAAAACAATTTATCTACCATTCTTTGTTGCGTAGCTGGCGCATTTGTTAGTCCGAATGGTGTAGTTTTAAATCGATATGTGCCTCGGCCGGGTATGTAAAATGCTGTTTTGTTTCTGTCAGTTTCCTTCAGCGGTAACTGCCAGAAACTTTTGTATAGGTCGATACTAGTAAGATATTTTGCATCCCTGAGGTTGTCTAATATTTCTGAGATGTATGGCAAATTGTAAGCATCTTTTTTAGTTATAGCATTTAATTTTCTTCTGTCCAAGCAAAACCGCAACTTGCCATCCTTTTTTGGTGTCAAAAGAACTGGAGATGACCATGGACTTTCACACGGTTCTACCACATCCAGGCCGAGCATCTCGTCCAGTTCGTTGCTAAGGACACGCTGTTTCTCTGGTGACATTCTATAGTATCGTTGGCGTATGGGAGGTGCATCACCAGTGTCTATGCTGTGTGTAATTAAGGTAGTGCGGCCTAGACCTTTTTTCCTTGATGATATGTTCTCAAATTGTGTTATTATTTTCTCCGCGGTTTGTTTTTGTTCCTCAGTTAGCTGTGCAAATGTGTGTAAATGTATGTTTTGTGTAATGTTTGCACCTATCTCCTTTCTGTTTACTAGAAATACTGATTTTATGTTCTTTGGGAATATGTGAAAGGTGTTCCAGTAATCCATTCCCAGCAAGATGGGACTGTCTACTGTTGGCACTACATGTGCTTTGATTATGTTGTAGTGTTCTTCAAATGTTATCGGTAAATTTAGTGTACCTATTGATTGTAGCACTTGTCCCCCAGCGGCAACAAGTGACTCTAAGCGATCCTTAGGCTGTAGAGTTAGCCCTTGGTCCTTAATTAAGAGTTTATGATAGTCATTTCCAATGATGGTAACTGCCGAACCTGAATCCAGTAAGCCGCAAACTGGCATGTTGTTTATGTGTATAGAAGCATAAGGCCTTATGTCATTATGAGGTTTGTTCTGGTTTGCTGATACAGAGTAACAAGTAATAAATTTTGAAACAGTTGCTAGCCAATCTTCCCACTCTGTTCTACTTAGCCTGGCGTTAAATTTGCTATTAGAGCAAACCTCCGTGTTCAGTTTTTTTTTTGCTGGTGACATTTAGTGCAATCTGGATACCCCCTTTTCCCCGCACTTAAAACAAATAAGGAAACGTTCCGCCTTACACTGTCGTAGTGAGTGTGTGTTTTCTCTGCACCTAGGGCAATAGGGTCGACCCTTAGTCGATGTGCCCGAACTGTTATTGTCTACCAAAGCGACTGGTTGAGGGTGTGAGTCATCCCCAGACGTGTCTGGTTTTTTGTAGTAATCACCACGGCCGTTCCTATAGCGGTTATAGTATGGTCTCGGGTTAGTACTTGTAGTTTTATTCGTAGGGCTAGCATATGCAAATTCTGGGGCCAAAGTGGCAAGATTTGTTTTTGTTGGCTCTTGATAATGTGCCGCTCGCGACTTATATTTTTCATAATTTTTACAGACTGATTCTAGGTGCTCCAAATTTTGTACATTGCTGATAGCTAGTACCTCTGCATACATTGGTTTTATGTTGTGTGTGATAATGTCAAACATTTCCTCTTCTGATGGTTTAGTATTTAGTCGATTGAATAAGCCGCTCATTATTGATATGTAGATAGTTATGTTTTCTGCTTCACCTTGTGAGCGTGTTCTAATTTCTGTAAGTAACCTATAATCATAATCCTCGCGGTCAAAAGCTGCCTTCAATTGCTCTAACAGTTCTCCCCAAGTAATGACATTTGGTTTTACATGCCTATACCAATGTAGCGCATTATCCGTAAAGATATCAAATGCGTAGTTAAACATATCCTCACCTTTTATTTGCTTACTAATTCTGAACTCCTCGATTTTCTGAATGAATGAACGCACACAAGTTTTGCCATCATACTTTGGTTTGTTAGGTACATGACTAGTGCAGGTTACGGTTATGTTAGCGTTAGTAGTAGTTGTGTCAGTTCGTTGTGAGCCTCCTGAACCAAATTTTGTTTTTAGTTGGGTTAATTGTGTCTTGAGTGTGTTGTATTTTTCATCTAGACTTTGTTTTAGTGTTCTATTTTCTTGGTTTGTCGGTTTTATGCGGGCTAAACGGTATTTAATATGATTTTTATATGATACGCACTTTGTAAAACCCGCTTCACTGTTAATTTCTGCAAGACTCGACTGATATTCACCTATAGTAGCCTTAACTGCAGCTAAATCCTCACTTTCATCAATGCCAGACTCGTAAATGTCCTCACTTGCATATTTTTTGCCTAAGTGGTTTATTTGTTTCCTTAGGTCTTGGCAAGTACCAACTTCACCACCCCGTATCAAGACTTCATACTCTAGTTCAGCCTTCCTTAAGTGTATGAAATTAATCGGGTGAGATCCCATTATTACAATGTAGTTAGTTAGTTGGGCTAAATTTTATAAAACATCGACCGTAACAACAACACAAAAACTTATAACTATACCGCAACGATGTGAGGTGAACGGTGTGCTAGGGCTCAGTCCTGTAGTGTGTCTAGTTATTGAGATAAAGCCTGGGCGCCACTGTAACGGCTAGGGCTTTGCAGGTAGGCTGCGCAGGCCGTTAGCAAATTAGGTAGGTAAGTTAAACACTAGTTAAAGTTCATAGTTTAATATTAGGTATAGAGCATACATTACTTATAGGTTAGGTAAACTAGGTCGCGGGTAAGGACACACTATCGTTCTGAGCACTAGCACTGGTTAGAAGGGAAGGGTACCGTCCTTGGGTCTCCGGGATGCAGGAACTCAGGCCCGGGTACAGGCTTGCCAGCACGTCCTCAGGAACCCGTCAAGCCTCAGTAGGCCGCAGACCGCGGCGCGACAGCAGGCCGCGCGCGGACAGCTACGCGTGCAGCGCGCAGTATAATAGCACACATGCAGTGCGCAGTTCAGCTACGCGTGCAGCGCGCAGTATAGCACACATGCAGTGCGCAGTTCAGCTACGCGTGCAGCGCGCGGTAGGAAGGCGCACGGTTGGTCAGCCACGTGGGTAGCGTGCAGCTCAGCCACGCAAGGAATGCGCAGGCGCAGATAACGAGGCCCGGTCCTCAGCCCGGACGTAGAACCCTGGAAGGCGCGATAGGGTGCGCGTGTCAGCGTGGTGCAAAAGCAGCAAGCCGCGTGCGATGTGTCCAGCCTCATTCCCTTTTCTTCGACCAAGGGCGGTGTAAGGAGCAGGATAGATGGAAACTCAACACATCGCAGCGGTTTACAGGCAAATAGTTTGTAAAGACAGCGTGGCACAATGACAGATGCGAAATGAGGTTATGTGTGCGACAAGCGAGCATAAATCACAAGATAACCAATAATCCTAGCAGATGGCTCGCTATTTAGCTTATAACACAGTGAGGCATTGCACAGCCCGGATGCAGCAGTGATACATACATATTTCAGTCTCCCATGCACCGGACAATCTTGGACCGCGTGGCCCGTCATTGACAACCACGCAAATAATTACAACATTGGTAGATAGATATTGACAACGAACATCCAGTGCTATGGGTACAGTATAATTACCAAGTTAATGAGGAACTCACCCTAGATTTGGGGTACAGTATCTTGAGGACCAGGGAAACACTCCTGCTCGCTGAGCAAGCGGATGTCAAAATGGCAGAGTGTTCTTAGGAAATTAGTGTTGTGCCACGATTTTAGTGCTGTGACTTGCAGCTTACTAATTTAGAATTATTTAGCACTAGCTTCTGCCCGCGGCTTCGCCCGCGTGAATGTCGGAAAGGATAAGAAGTATGTCCTTCCCCAGGATGCCATCTATCTCTTTGGCATCTGCTGGCAGGCAATTTTATCGAAATCCGATCAGTGATTTAGGCGTGAAAATGTAACATACCTACAGACAGAATATATAATTTTATATAGTAGGTACCTATAGCTGTTGCCCGCGACTTCGTCCACGTTTCCGCCGTTTTTCGTAAAAAAAAGTAGCCTATGTCCTTCCTCACGGTTCAGTGGTTTTGATGTACCTAACAGACAGATTAACTTTCGTATTTTAGTACGGAAATATAATATGTCAATCTACAATACTGTTGAAAAATATCGCAATACGGAACCGCACAATATTATTGTTAATAGCTGTGCCCGCGACTCCGTCAGCGTGTAACTCCTTGTGTGTTATTAAGTTAATGTATTGGTAATATTGTTTAGATCACGTTCACATGAGGCTTTAGTACCTATAGAAGGGGTAGCGGGATCGTCCGAAAGGGTTACCGCTGCCCTGGAACATAAAGGGCTAAGGAAGGAACACGGGTGGGTTTTAGTCAGTGCTTCGAACTGCTAAGCTATCGGGAGTTACACGTGTTATTGTGAGTCAACCATAAAAGATAGACATATGCTGTCGTGGGATATTTTTTATATAATTTTAAGGAGAACATTTCCGTCATACATGATTTCTGTGTAGCTTTAACCATTAAGGTTGCACACGCGACGGAAGCGTAAAAAATGGAGTAACTTCTCCCGTTTTCCCAACATTTCCCTTCACTGCCCTGCTCCTATTGATTGTAGCGTGATGAAAAGTATACTATAACCAGCTCAGGAGTATGAAAAATAATTGTACCAAGTTTCATTAAAATCCGTCGAGTAGTTTTTGTTTCTATAACGGTTATACAGACAGACAGACAGACAGACAGACAGACAGACAGACAAAAATTTTACTGATTGCATTTTTGGCATCAGTATCGATCCCTAATCACCCCCTGATAGTTATTTTGGAAATATATTTCATGTACAGAATTGACCTCTCTACAGATTTATTATAAGTATAGATCAGTCGACTATTTCCCGTTGAGACTCCCACAACGCTACAATTTATAAAAAATTATGTAAATCTGTGTCTGAAAGGCAAGCTAATGATTAGTATATACCTATTAAACTGCCAAATTCTAAGTGGATACCGGTGTCCGCACACCTACTGTCTTTTAATTATGTCTCTAATGACGGTATGTGAATGGAAAAAAATATAAACGACAAAAACTAGTAATAATTTATCACTTACCTTTCTTCATTGACAGGTAAATGGAAAAATGTTAGGTGTTTATCCCTTCTTTTGCTTGATTTACACCCATCTACAGCACATAAGGCACCACACGGCATCGTAATACGCGTACGAACGTACAGCACTATTCAAATTGAACGGCGTGCGCGCGCTTCGCTTGCGAAAACCGCACTGAATTTGATCCGCCGGCGGACCGAGACCGCTCGGCTGGGCGGTAGGCACTTATAGCGCGCAAGTACATGGAGTGACGGAGGCCTGGCCCCGTAGAGGGCCATGCTCTTCAGGATGCCGGCGTAAAGTTGCCGGCATGGTGCACGCTGGCCCCCCCCCCAAGTTGGGAAGCAGCCACGAGAGCGCCCCCGCGGCGCCTGAAATGATACCTAAACCAACTCCGTAGAATAATCCGTTATCTATAAATGATAAAAACAGGACTACAAATTAATTATACAGTGTTAAAAGAATAAATAAGTAGCAGTCGTGTTGGTTTTGTTTCCGCACCTGTCACCTCGCTTTGGAGATTTGTTTCCACAAACTTCGCGCTTTAAGAAAATGTTATTTGAATCTTATTTATTAAAGTTAAAGAATATCTTCAGAATCAGAATTTATTTGTTTGTAAGAAGTTGAATTGAGTTCCGTACAGAATGTATGGTACCACAACATGATAATTATGTACAAATATTAGAAGTGCAATTAATTGAAAGATTTTTTTATTTACAATAAGTCCAATAATATCAATTGATATTATCATAATTATAATCGTTACTTTAAAATTAATTACACGCTATGATAAAATGATTAATAATAATAATAGTGCTTACAGGGATAATCGTCTGTTGGTGCCGCATTTCATTAAAATTGATTAAGGGTCCTCTGCGAGTTGGCTTCGGCCCCTCGTATGCCTCCTAAAGGACCGGGACCCCAGGGTCCCGAGATATGTAAAAACATCAAAATTAAGTATAATAATAATAATAATATTAATCGGTGGATTACAATTTTTGTATCATTTTAAATGTTTTTATATTTAATTTTTAAAATATTAAAAAATGTAATAAACTAAGATAAGTAAATAAATAAACGACATAATATACATATAATATTATTAATATTTAATATAATAGTATAATCGTGAAAGTTTGTATGGATGGATGGATGTTTGTTACTCCTTCATGCAAAAACTGCTGAACGGGTTTGGATGAAATTTGGCACACAGATGGTTTATAACCAGTATTAACATATAGGATAATTTTTATCCCGATATTCTCACGGGATCGAAACTTATGCGGGTGAAACCGCGGGGCGCATCTAGTATTCCATAAATCTTGGGATCATACGAGTTGTAGGTCTTGGGTTCGAACCCAGGCAGGCACTTTACTCTGTCTGATTTATTTCATCACCACTGTTCTCAAAAACGGAAAATACGTGAGAAAACCGGCATGACTTAGGACCAAAAATTTGAAAACATGTGACATCTACCAATCCGCACTGGGCCCGCGTGGTGGATTATGGCCCATTCCCTCTCACAGAGAGGAGGCCTGTGTCCCAGCCATGGGAATATTTTTTATTTTAACTATTTTATTGTTAGTTAAATACCAGTATAAGTAAAATACTGGTGTTCAGCTGCATCTAGTACGACTGGAAGCCGACCCCAACATAGTTGGAAAAGGTAAGGGGGAAGAGATTTAATTGTTAACATAAAGTAACGTATTGATCCAGTTACAAGCTGCTGAACTAATGTGAAGCGATGTAGGAATTACTTGCACCTAAGCTCATGTTTGCAAAATCAAAAACACAGGGTCATGTTAAATTGCTATTTTCTTAATTAGCTCGCCGTCCGATCAGGACCAGGCCCGTGCCGGACGGCGCGTTGTGTTCCACGCGCGCCTCAAAGAGAAGTCAGCAGAGGACGGGGCCCGATAGGGCCAAAGCCTGCCAGGGCGGCGGGATGATCCGAAAGGGTTACCGCTGCCCTGGAACAGAAAGGGCTAAGGAAGGAACACGGGCGGGTTTTAGTCAGTAAGAGTCTGACACTCCCTTCCGCTCCACCCAGATTGGGAGGGGTCATTATGATTTCCCATCCTCAAAAAAAAAAAGGGTCATGTTAAATTAGCTAGTGAAACTCCACAGACGTCGTTGGTATCGATATCTAAACGCGAAAAAAATTAAATATAAGTAAAATTGTTTGGAGTCAACGACCGCTGATAGGGTAGTTACTATTTACTCACAGTACGAGTTGAGAAAAAAAAATATTTTTATTTTGTCGTGTTACCCATCACGTCTGCATAGTTTCGCTAGCATATTAATTTGACCCTGTATATTTTAATGTTCTGTTTTGTTTTCACAGTTATAACACTGACGAGAAGCGATTAAACTTAATTACTATGGTGTTGCTACAAAGAGATAAAATGTTCAGTGACAGAGGGTTTCAGAAAGACAAATCACTCTTACTTCGTTGTCTTTATCTGTATTGCCTTGAGATTTTTGTAGCCCACAAAAACAACGTGGCACACAGAAATTACATTGTGAATCTACTGACGAACAATATAAAAAAAAACCACTAGCTTATCATGAAATATTTCCGAAACCACGCTAGATAGCTTCTTGAAGTGAAAAGCAACATTCAAATGTATTTAATAATGCATTAAAAACACCAACTTAAAACAAAAAAATATATTTACGTGTTAAATAAGGAAAAAACAAAAAGGGCCATTTGTAGTAAAAACAGTTAACTCTTAAAGTGGGTTTACGAATTTGAAACTAATTTTTTTAATTATTCAAAATTTCGTATTGTTGGCTCTCGGTACGGCTTCCTAATCTGACGCAAGCAGTCTAAAGTGATACAAACAACATCATGCCCATTTTCAAAGTATCATCCTCTTTCTAACCGCAGTCGGATAAAAAGCCACAGCGTTTTACAGAGTATGCAGTATGCAGCACTTTCCGTTAGTTATGGCACAAAGTTGCGGCCGCTGGAATTTAAAAGTTCATTAATTTGAGTGCACTCCAAACTTCTCTTGTGCAAGTGTACAGTTGCTGTTTTGTTTTTTGGTACGGAAATGTCCGGGAATATAGGGAACCTTTGTTTGTTCATAAGTCAGTATTGATTGGGTGTTGTATGTCATTGTTTAATTGTTCATCCATATTACGGAGAACGCTGATGTTTTTTTAATCGTTTATTTGTAGCTTAATCTTATTATTTTTTTCTATTACGAACTTATATTTACAGCTGAACAAAATAACTATTAATTCCAACTGTGAAAGCTTTCATTGTGCGTGGTCCGACACGCAGTTGCCTGGTTTTTTCTCCTATCCTCGCACAGTCGTTTACTGAAGTGGTAAGTATTGTTTTGAGATGATAAGTCTTCAGTTTTCAATAGGTACCTACTAAATTACTAAAAGATTTAATCGCGTCTGGTATTTCACGTGTAGCTTAAGATTTCAAAGGTCACTGGCCGGAATGCGACCCGGTCGCGGACATTGATGAAAATGGTATAAAATGAAAGAGGAATGATTATTTTATTTGGAATCCATGGGAGAACAAAGTTTGAACCAAAAATATATTTGTTAAAAAATTCAAATACTTTATTTAAGTAATAAGTTGTCGTCCGTTAAATAGCTACTAAAGGGTTTTGACCAGGGCATGTGCATCCCGCGTGATCAAATCGGCAGGTATACGTTCGCTCCCTGTTTCTCATACATTAGGTCGCATCTCGCTCGTTGCGCTGGCGCATTGTTTCGTACGTGTCATCGCAGTACTTCGTCTTTCGTTGTCTGTTCTTTACTTGTCTTTCGTTGTGAACTGTACGTTAACCGGTTATCTTTTGTTTTTATCAAAATCAAAATATTTAATTTCCCACAGTTGACCTATGAAGAACTGATATTATTCACATTGGGCAGCTATCATTTAAGACTGGCCAGGTCGTACTGTTATGAACACATGAGACCAAATGGTGGTGATAGAGCTCTATCGGCTCCAAGACTTAGTAAATAATGTCATACTTATAAGAGGATGAATTCAGTCGCGACAATACTACACATATATTTTAATAAACCCAGCGAGACAAGAAAGACAAAGCGTTGAAGATTACTACTGCTCGTGTATACACTGCCGCCATACTGTCGGGAGCTGCGTGCATATTGCCAGTATAGTTTATTTTATATCCTGGACTAGGCACCAACAACAAATCGAAGCTCCTGCGGAATTTTTAGATCAAATCACAGTAGACATTGATCACGCCGAATCATCATCATCATTTCAGCCGAAAGACGTGCTTGCCGACGAAAGGAGGTGCTTGGGAGAGGCCTATGACTGCTGGACATAGGCCTCTCCCAGTTTTTTCCATCCAAGTTATTACTTTGCTTACGGTACTATTTATTTACTCATTATAGTTTTCTTTAGTTTTAGGGATAATTACGGACACATGGTCTGCAAAGAGTATGCAGGGATGATCAATTACTTCTGCCACGTCATTGATACAACATATCAGAAAAAGTAGGTGCCCTAAAATACTGCCCTGTGGAACGCCTGTGCAATTGTAACCTAATTTGGATTTAAATTTCAGTTCACCGTTTTGATTTGGTTTATCCACAGTAATTTCTACAAATTACGATCTGTTTGTAAGGTAACTTTTTACCCATGCATTTGCCTTACCGCGTATTCCATATTTATCACATTTTTTTAGTAGTAGTTCGTGCGATCAAAGGCTTTTGACATGTCAAAAAATACAACAGGTTGTCGGGATTATATGGTCAATATTTTTAGTAACTAGGTTAATTAAGTTAAATGCCGCTGTGGTTGTCGATTTCCTTTTTTGGAATCCACGCTGTTCATGTTTCAAAATCTGGAACATATCGATAAAATTTATTAATCGCGTATGCATGACTTTTTCGTAAATTTTCGCTAAAATAGGCAATAGGGGCTATCGGTCTGTAAGTTTTTTATTACCTTTTTTATGTATTGGTTTAATAGCTATCATTTTCAAAATTCCCACAACCCACAAGAAAGCGTCCCTTACCATGATAAACTAGAGACATTTATCTATATCTTCTCACAATTTCATTTCTGTCCGCCGTGGGGTTTTCTCCCATACTATTTTCCCATGGACCTTTCAAGGTTATTAATTAATCATGCTATTTTACATACAAGAATAAATATGTAGTTAGTTTAGCCTAGTTTGGAGATCATCTTCCAGGTGACCCCAAACTAGGCATTTGCTTGTATCTTGTGGAATTGCGATATTTTCAGAGTGAGGTTTAATTTTTATTTTGTGCTTTCAATAATCACTATGTGTGATTATTGCACAGGAAAACACAAACTAAAATTAAACTAAACTAAATACAATTAAAATAAAACACTTGAAATATACATTGCCATCAGCGTGAGATAAAACAAAACAAAAACGAGCACACACTTCCCTATGTGTTTGTTAGTCCAGCGTATGGAACTCGTGGGTTGCAGCTAAAAATCAGCGTCAGGTGGTACACCTTGTGTTGTAATCTGACATTATGCTGAGCTGAGGCCCTTTTGGCATTATAGTCTTTGTTTTCTGTTTTTATAGTTTTAAGGTGTATTTATTTTGCTGTAATGCCAATAAAGGCATTTTTCTTTCTTTTCTTTCTCAAAATATAATCATTAGTGTGAAAGTTATCTATAAGTAGCTTATACTCAAAAATACTCAGACAATCTACCTATTTACATTGCTTGCATAGTTTACTTACATCACCAAATACCCAATATTCTTATGTCCCATGTCAACCGAACTACAAAATGTTTTGATAACCTTTATAACGTCCCAACTAACACCGTTTAACCCAAGGGATCGTATTTGGATGTAATTTTCAAACCGCGACGGGACGGTTTACCCAACAAGGTTTGACCCTGATTTACGATATAGCTATCAAAATTGTGTTGTAGATATTGAATAAACGTTCTTGCGAAAAACTTTTAAGTAGAAGTCTAGAAAATAAATGATTGAATTCTTTTCTTTTGAACAGCAGTGCGATTCTGTAACCATCTCACCGTGAAAACTTGGGTGAAGTGAACGTGGAGTGAGCTGTCATTCCAACTAATGCTAGGGATTGACACTATTGACAGCTCACTCTAAGCTCATTTCACGTAACTTTTCACTGTGAGATTTTTGCAGAATCGATCGGTAGATGCTGAAGTTTTAAAAAATGTCTTTTTTTTTGTATGTTATAATAGTGCATTAATATACGTACGACTTACGTAGTCCATTATAGGATGGCGTGCATTAATAGACTACTAAAGTCACACGTGTCGTGTACTATTTTATGCCTCGTATTACCTAAACCCGCACTTAAGTCACGCTTTTCCGTGTAAAATGGACTACTTAAGTCACTATAAACAACATTTAAGCACACTTGTTGCTACATAAAATTCAAAGCAAAAAAGTGACTTAAACGAGTAAGTACGTTCCGCGGTCCCTAATTATGGGATTAAGGAGCATTGTGGGGCTTAATTCGTTAAGACTCTGTTCCGTACAGAACTTTATTAAAAAATAACATTTCATTAACATCAGTGTGTCTATTCAAAGCTCTTAAAGATCGATATTTAAAATCGTAGTTCTACCGGCTGACTTTGTTTACCGTCTGGACCAAAACAGGATATAAAATGTGAACGCAGTAGAGGCCTATGGCACAGAAATCACTGTTTTTTCAAAAACCGAAATGGAAATTAACCTATCAATACCTAAAATCTATTATTTATTTGAAGTGAACTTTTCATACTATAATAAATAATATAAAAATTCAAATTATAGGCACCCTATGCGCGGAAATTATCAATAAGTTCATAGTGGTATTCAATCATTTGATGTAAAAAGAAGGATTTCTGTGCCTTAAGCTTCTACTCCGTTCATTTTTTTTTACTAGTCTACGCTGTACGCCACTCTTGGGCAAAGGCCTCCCTCCAACCGCGCATCCTCCTTCCAGTTTTGAAGGAACCTATCCAGCTCATCCCGTTCACCTTGGATACCCTGTTTTTGTCGAGACGGAAGAAACGTCACTATCAACTTAAGCTTGTTCTTTCTATTTTAGCGAACCATATTTCGATCGTCACTGTTCAAACTTTAAGATGGGTATACCACTTTATAACTGCATTAGTAATTCTCAGCGTACTGAAAAATGTCTGCCTTCTTACACCGTTCGTCTTTTTCGTTCTCTTAGTTTTAACGCAAGTTATATAAAGACAGAAAATAAAGTACTGTGTGGTCCGAATTGGGGCAAGGATTATTTTGAGTATTCAGTTTCATTTTAGAGTTAAATTTTCGCGGTTTATGATGCCTCAGACGTTACAGATTAGAATATTAGAGTAGGTAGATGGGTTAGCAAAGCCTCGCATAGCATTGAATAGAGAAAAGAATATTTGATTTAATATTGAACGTCAATTTTGTTTTGTTTTAAATGAACTGTTTTCTGCTTACAAAAATTTAAGATCTAAACTTCAAAAGTAATAGAATGAGCCGCTTAGAGCAACATAAATTAAAAAAAAAACAACCAATGATTTTTTTGTATTCGTTGTAGTTATATGTACCTAACTCCATATTACATGCCTCCTGCCTCAGATCAAAAACCTCCTATGAAAAAATATTACATGGAAATCAATATACGAAAAAGGGTTTTCCAAAAACTGCCTTATGAGAGCACTCGGATGAGATTGAGTGTAAGCCGTATTTGATATTGGCCATAGTTTACCTTGACTTCAAATGTGTTCTTATAGGATTTGTCGTCTTTAAAAATTAAGAACTTCCTTACAAAGTTTCATCCCCTATTAAACTCCTTTAAGGGTAGAATTAAACAAAAATGTTCAGTGTTCAGTTTCGTTTTATAAGGAATTCTTATTAAACCCAGCGGCTTAGACTGTGCGTGGTCTTTCAGTAAATTAATGAATTTAAATATCATATTTAGCTTATCTCAATCCACTGCTAAGTATATTCAGTCACGGCCGTTTTTAGACAAACAGACAAAACACAAAAATTGTTTTTTTGTAAAAAAAAAATACAGTTTTTTACTAAATTTTCATATGAGGCATTTAGTAAAGAGCTGCTATTTTGACATAACAAACAGACACTTCAAATTTTATTTATTTGTACAGATATTGAAAACCCGCTTTGAGCAAGCGTGGTGATTACTGCTGCTGATGCCTTCTCTACGTGAGAAGAGGCCTTTGTCCTGCAGTGAGACAATAATAGGCTAGCATTATTCTATTGATAGGTATTAATACCCCGCTGTCAGTGTAACCCGACACCGATGCACGGCGGTTGTAAACGGCGTCGCCGGCCAGAATTATTAATGCTCCTCCAGCGGTGTGGCGCAGTGACGTACAACTTAGAATTCAGACCCTTTCCTGTGGAGCTGATAGTGACATGTTACAGATGGACTTGCCCTTTGATAGAGTAATAAAAGGGTAAAACAGTCTGCGAGTTTTTGACAGAAGAGTTTGTGTCGTTTGAGGTTGACAAAAAAACAAAAAAAAAAATTACTTATGTGGACGTTACGTTATCGTTGATAAAGGTGCCTCCACCAATCTCAATGGCATGTATTTTAACCATTATGTAGGACTAGCTCTTGCTCGCAATTTCCTCTGTGTGTATTTTGAATTTCACCGTGTTCTAATGCAAATATCCAGGACGAAAAACAGCAATGACCTGGTAGATATGATAGAGATAGGTAGCTTGGGACCTGGAGAAGTCCCAGGCTACCTACCTGTAAATTTTCATGTCGATCGGTCCGGTTCAGTGGTTTAGGCGTGAAAAGGTACCAGACAGACATACAGAGTTCCTTTAGCATTTAAAATATTAGTATGGAAGTATGGATATCAATAAAATATCGTCAAAATCTCAGGAAACACCTGGATGCACGCACGGCACCGGGAAGTAGGGCAAAAGAAAGGGGAGGCCTATATCCAGCACTTTACAACTTAACTTCAACAGTAGTGAACTTAACAGTACTCAAACTCAAATCATTTATTTCAACTAAACCAATTACAGGCACTTTTGAATTGTCAAAGGTCGGTCAGTCAGAAAGATGAAGCTAGTTGCCCATTCCAAAGCGTAGGTACCTATGGAGAAGAACAAGCAAGAAACGCCACGGACACTCTTTTAAATCATAAAATTGTTACAAAATATTTGATTACATCATTCGTGTTGAAATTAAATGATGATATACACTATTATATTGAAAGAAACGCAACACAATTGGTTAATGATTCTTCCGCAATATATTAAGCTTAGCTGTTTTCAGCAACTTAAGAACAAATAAATCTTACGCCAAGTTGTGTAAAGATAACAAAAACACGCCTCACTTTTTTCACAATTTTATCGCAGTGTAAATCCATTAAGAGTCCCGCAAACACAAAAAAAAGCAGCTAAACAAAATTAACTTTCGCAGAAGTCAAATCCCCAGTTTTGTTATTCCCTCCCCCCTTATCCACTTAATCTTAAGTGATAATAAACACCGGTCCAAACTGGATTTGGAGGGATTTTCATAAACTCAACAACGATTTCTGGCCGCTCAACAAAATGCACTTATCTCTTTAAATTCGAGTTGAATTTCTCCTGTCTAGATAATTTAAATGAGTTTAGAGAAATGCTTTTCATTTTCTTTGATAGTTTTTGAAGGGAATTCCCGAATACTTTTTGAAGTTCAAGCATGTGTTCAGCTGGATAGTTCGGCGACTGATAACACTGAATTAAAAAGTTAAGACGAAATTTTAAGTATAGTCGTTCTCAAAAAGATGTTTATGTCGTGGCTTAGATAGTTGGATGTGTACTGTCGTAGATCTTAGAATTGATCAGCGGGGTAATTGATTAACAAACTGTCATTAGCAATGGGTTTCATTTTGATAGTTCAACAACATTCATTGCGTTATTTACGTTGTTGAACAGACACATTTTTCGAACATATGAAGCAATGGATTAGCAATATCCTGCAAATTGATTCAGATTGACATTGTTAGTGTGTTACGCAATTAGGGTGCAGTCCATGATGAGTTCGACCATTTCATGATACGGTTGTATTTCATGAAATAGAACATCGACCGCTCGTCACATCATGATATGATCTGGCCAGATTTTATTGAATACTCAACGTTTGACGATATGAACAGTTAAATGCACGACCTCATAATGTGGGCAAACTATAGTGATCATATCGTAAAATAATTAAATTATCCACTGGTAGAAGCGTTGATTTAGCTTTTTTAAGTATTTAAACCATTCTAAGATGTTTATTTATTTTTTAAGCTATTGTTTGTACTTACAAGAGCAATACGAAAGTTCCATTTTTATTTAGAATTTTTACTACACCATAAACCATGCCTACATTAATGACATGGCCAAACGTCGACTGACATATCATTAAACAATATGGTAATTATTATTTTATTCTGTTCTTTTGACTTCATTTTCATTGTTAGGATACCACTTTAGGGAAGAGCGAGACAGCTCCGACACAAGTACTATTGTAACTTACTAGGGCTGCCTCAGTTTATGTATGACACAATGTTTGAGAAGTAATAAATATTTTTGTATTTTGTATTTTTCCTGGCTGTTCGCTTCGGCGTTAAGCAGAGTGTTGACAATCCAGTGCGCAAAAAAAAAATCGCAGCGAGAAAATCACGCCCGTGTGAACATGGGCTAAACGACATGCACATGCGGCATGGGTTACGATAAAATAATTATTTACTAATGACCACTATATATTTAAGTTTGCAACGTTGTAAAAATAATACCTCCAGGTATAAAATACTTACTAGAATAGGTAAAAGCCAAGAATATGAAAGAAAACTAAGCAAACTCCGTGAGAAATTTTTGCTATTCACAATGTGCTTTAAAAGCAATTCTATGTTAGAAATATTACCGTAGCTACAGAAAGACTGGTCTTTGTTTGAACGAGAAAAGTGGACTTTAAAATTTTCATGCACACGTCCCCAAACTGCAATTTGATAGCAAAGTTTAAAATAAAGCAAGACTTAGGGTTAATTTCACCAAACTTTTATAATTATCTAGAATAAGTCTTATAGGTACTGAGAATATTTTTTGCATTTTTGCCAGTTTTTCCATACTAGAACTGTCAAACGTCAATTTTAATCCACGGATAATTTGACTTTGGTTAAATCAGCCATTAGTAGAAAAGTGAATTCTACTTGTAGGATTAAAGCAAATAGGCAGATACTAGCCAACGAGCCAGCTGACTCGACAGATAGCGTCCTGTCTAAACAATAACTCATACAAAATTCCCATAGAAAATGTACTTTCAGTTTTCCCGAATTTTCCATTCTTCCCAACAACTTTTAAAAATTTTCTTTCTTTTGTAAAAACCTGATATTTCAACATTTTAAAACACAATTCTGCCAAATTGGTCCAGCCGCTCTAGAATGACACGCTTTCCAACGAATAGCATTTCACTCTTAATAAATAGATTATCTTAACAATACTGCTATTAGCAAAAAGACGAAACGAAACAAATGAAAAACGGTTTTCACGATTTTTGAAAACAGCTATTAGAGTTACAGCAGGCTGTTGGTATAAATAATGGAACACTAGTTTTAAATAGACGGAATCAAATATTTCTTGAATATTATTTACCTACCTGCATGGATAATATATTACCTATATATATTCGAGTTGATGATTTTCGTTTTATTTCTATTGATAAGTACGATACGAAATACTATTTCCTGCACGCGGCTTCACAAGCGTGGAGGTCGGAAATTATCTCAAGAGACGTTCCCTTGAGATAATTTCCTACTTATCAGGATAAAAAGTATCCTATATCCTAACTCAGGTCATATACCTATGTGTCCCAAATTTTCATCGAAATCCGTTTAGACATTAAGGCGTGGAAAGGTAATTAACAGACCGCTAAACAGAGTTATGTGTATGTTAGTTATGTACTTTAGCATTTATAATATTTATAATTTATAATATTTTATAATCTGTGGAGTATAGAATAGTATGGGTGTAATATTTATCGGAGTAGACAAGATTTTTCTATAACTAGTTAGACAGTAAAAAAGGCTAAGTTACGGTGGCCGCAGTCGGTCTGTGTTTGGAGCGGAGAATTGGGATTGGCCGACTGTGTTGCTGTTGGCGGGCTCTGAATCGTTAAGGTGTTTTTATGTTCTGTGCTCTGAATATAATAAAAGTAATAAGTGAGTGTATACATATCGTTTAATTTCCACTTCTGAACAGCCATCTTTACATACCGAGACTCCTCCGTGCGTCGGAAAGCACGCTAAGCTGCTGGTCCCGGCTGTCATTCGAGGTTCTTTGACAGTCGTTACTAGTCGTCAAAAGACTGAAGTCTGACAAGCAGTCCTACCAAGAAGTATTAAGTGTTACCCAGTAGCATGGGTTGTGGAGATCAGATAGACAGTCGCGGTATTCAGCTGCATCTGGTTAGACCGGAAGTCGACCCAAAAAAAGTTCAAAAAGGCTAGGCAGATGTAGAGTTAGACAATAAAACTTTTTTTTTTTTGTATTACAAGTTCACAACAGCACACTCGTATAGGCTAGTAAAGAAGAGATTCGGCAAGGATGCACCGGACGTAGTTAAGTATCGTCACTCATGCAAGCTCTAAAGACACCTTTAAATCTATAGACCCGGCTCTATTGCAGGTAACGTTTCAGACTTTCTAAGGTATACTAAAGGTGTAAGAGCCCCTAATTGATAGTTTAAGTTGCAAAAAGCTCAAGCTGTAACGTCAAAGCGTCGAAGTGCATTGTTAGATGGAAATAATAGCCGGCATCCGAACGTACATGCTCAAAGCGAGTGCGGGATGCAGAGAATTGTGTTTTAGAATATTTTGTACTTGTTGAGTACAATGTTCAGCTGGATGAGAGTGGCCGAAAATCGAGCTGAATGGCGTGCAATAGGAGAGGCATACATTTATGTCCAGAAGTGGACTGATGATAATGATGATGAGTATAATGACGAGTTATTTTTCAATGTAGTTTTGGTAGTTATTACTTAGGGGGTTGAAAAAAACTCTGAAAAAAAAATCATCTCAATCGATTGAAGATACTTTAGAATACAGTTGCAAGATTTGACCCGAACATACATACATACAAACAATGCAAGTTAAATAAATGCTAAGATAAAAGCAAAGGGTTTCACTCTATTCCTAACGTTTCAATTTTGCGTGAATGCAGAAGTGGCATCACTGAAATCGAAATTCAGAATTTCCAATAATCGAGTCGAATTAGTGCTCGATTGTGGGTATGACGTATTCTCAGAATAGCTCATACCTTGGCAAATTATGTATTACGTTTTTTTTAAAGAGAATAACTACTTTTGAGACCAAAATAGAAAGTTACAACATAAAGAAAATTTACAGAAAACCTTAACAAAACATACTCGTTCAAAATGCTTACTGACAACAGAATATACATCACAATCAAAACCCGTACATTCAATCAAAGCAAATAAGTATCCCAAAAAACTGTATAGTACAATATTACGGTTATTGACAAAATCGACGTGAAATCGGACACTTCCGAAACGTTTGAAGGTTTGAACGTAAATTACCGGGGATTGTTCACGGCTTGCTAATTTCGGGGGTGAGTAGTGAAGCATGAAAAGATTGCTTATTCCGTATACGTGCTCATTCGAAACCACCCGTTATAAATACGGTGAATAATGTGAACATATGACAGAAATTTATATGCTGTGAATGTTTCATGATATTGATGTATTTTGGTGGAGTTGACCGATATATTCACCTGGTATATAAATCATTAACGGTTGTACGTTGTTTTATAGCCCAACTTATTGACTTTTTAAGACAATATTTTAATTAAAATAATTATGGATAGCTTAACGTCTATTTCTATACATTTTTTTTTAAATAAAATACTATGGGAAAGTACACAGAACAAACAATATTCGTTAAAAAATGATCCTACTGTTTGATAAGTTTGTTAAACAAAAAAACCGGCCAAGTGCGAGTCGGACTCGTGCACCGAGGGTTCCGTACAATTACAATTTACGATTTATGGCGTATTAAAAAAAACTACCTACTAGATCTCGTTCAAATCAATTTTCGGTGGAAATTTACATGGTAATGTAAAACATATATTTTTTTTTAGTTTTATTATTCCCTTTTAAAGAAAAGAGGTTTAGAAGTTACAGGGGGGGGACACATTTTACCACTTTGGAAGACCTCAAAATGACCTCATATCGGTAGGAACTGAGTATTTAAGTAGATCATTTTTTTTTTCTTTAGTTCAGAGCACACATCGTCCTATTAGCGTATCGATGGCAAAAAGTTCAAAAATCTTTGGCCGCCTGAATAAACTACGCGGAGTCAACGTAGCGTCTACAACAAGCACAGCAGTCTAAGCTGTCTGAAAAAAAAAACCTTGAATAAATTCATGGAAAGTCAAGGACACTTTGAAAACTACAACAAAATATAGTATAATAAGTTCAAATAATATAAGGATTTCATATCTTGATATTATCAATGTAATTTTACCTGTCTGTGTAGGCACTTTAAACTTAAACCTTTCAGTTCTAAATTTAATCTGTTATACGATACAAAGTTATATGTCCATAGGAACGTTAACATTGAAATTGGGTCAGATAGGGGTATCTGACCCAATTTCAGTGTTAAAACTCCACAAACGTTTTTGAAACTTAGAGGCGGTATGTCGAAAACATATTTTTGTTGAACCCGTTCTGCGGTGAAGTTGCAACTCGTGTAATTAGATGAATTTTGGGTCTTTCGGTTGGAACATCCGTATTTGCGTATTCAAATTAATAGAATTTTCTGGAACTCTTGAACGTTCCGAGTATGTAGGTACTTGGAATTCAAAAGATTTTGTGAATCAGAATCAGAATAATATTTGCTTCGAATGTAGGTACAGGTATAAGATGTTATAAATACATAAATTTATGAGATCGGCTACAATTTACCTTGCGGCGTGCAAATTATTACATACATTAAAATATTAATAGAATCAAAATTAATGTCAACAAAACAAAAGATAAATTACAGTGAAGTCAGTTAATAATATTATAGTCAGGTACATACGTAAGTCTTACAATCATGGTTAAATTTGCAATTAATTATAACAATCATAATCAGGTTAAATTTATATCATTCAGAAAGTCTTTTACTGAGTAATAACATTTGTCTAAAAGTAGTGCAGTTACCTTAGATTTGAAAATGTTTACGGAATAATACGGAATAAATTATGAGGTATTTTATTATAAATGACAGGTCCCATATATTATTGTCATAATACTTTTCCTTAAAAGTGCTGTTTTGTAATTACCCGAATGTAACAAGTTCTTGTATTGGGATTCTTTTTCGTATTTTTTCTTATTTTGAGGAATGAGTAAGAGAGTAACTTTGCAATAACTGCAATAATATTGTTTAAGAGGGTGCATGCTGAGGGACAACCAGGCTTACTATGGGGTATCGTTTTACCCAGTAAATGGGTTGTGGAGGTCAGATAGGCAGTCACTCCATGGAAAATACTGGTATTCAGCTGAATCCGGTTAGGCTGGAAGACGACCCCAATATAGTTGGGAAAGGCTAGGCAGATGATGATGAGGGTGCATTCTGAAAGTTGGCAACGACGCAGATAGCTGTCAAAAATTTTGCTGTTTTAATAATTAAATATTGCTCTGTACTGAACTAAAATATTGATTATGAATTTAAATCAAAACACTGAATTAGGTGTAGTCACACCTGATACGAAATAGTCAGTGTTAAGTATGATAATTTCATTGTTGTAGTTACTGATGTCAGTGTGCGGTTTCGGATCGGTCTTTTGAGAGGTAACGGTGTCCCCTTCCATGTGCATATAGTGACCACCGGGGTGGTTTTAGTGGGGTAAAAATCCCTGTAAGCCCGAGCACCTTTTGAAGGTTTCCCCCTAAAAAATAAAAACTCTACTCATGTCAGTAACTCATTTTTTGTGACGTTAAATATTATGCTTCTCTATCACTTAAGCTTAAGCGGTAATTTTTATATTTATAGGAAAAAAATACGTTCATGTTGATAACATTTTACGATCTGAACGTAATACCTGTTACCTGTATTTCAATATCAGCAGTAACTGAACGGGCTATAATTTCAAGCTCCGATAACTTTGTTTGGGGTGCGCTACCGACGCCATTTTGCTTAATTTATTAATCGTTCGGAAGTAGGTCAAACGAATATAAACATAGTGTCGAAATGTAGTATTTATTTAGAGTTTTGGTTTAATAGCTTTGCAGTGTTCTAACTACTTTGTTACGTCATTTAGAATAATTATTAATAATATGAAGACCAAACCTCCACCACCTCCTCTGCCTAACCCTTCGGGGAAACTGGCGTTATGTTAGGTGTAATATGGAGACCACAAAAATGTTAAAAGAACTACAAATGAAATTACTTATACACTACTACTGTACATGAAGTTTCAACCAGTTCAGCTTAAGTTGTGTAAAAAAAACTAACGTTAATCTATATTCAATGAAGTTTTTACTGTAATTGGAATGATTTGCAAACGGACTGCTAAGAAATATTTAAATTAAAAAACTGCAATTTTCGGTAACTAAAATAATATCTTAATCAGATTGCAGGGATATCTAGCTAATTCAAATCTGGTACCTGCCGTGTCCTTTCTCGCATGGGTGGGCGTAATTTTATAAAAAGTATTGAATTACTGAGGTGCTTTTAAATGGAATTTCATACTATGTCAAAGAATTTAATAAAAAATCTCTTTTTTTTTGCTTGTCTTCAAACCAACTCTTTATTAGTTTTATGGTAAGTTCTTCATCTTTTTCGTTTCGATGGTACGACAGTTTATAAAATTTTGTTGATCCCAAACTTCGCCACTTCCACGGGCGTCGCTCGGTGGCAGCGCAGAGGACACTTTGCTGCATTTTTAAATATAATTAAAACATGAACTTTTTTGTATCTGGGAGGTAAACAAACTAGTAGCCATCGTGATGGTAAGTAGTCTCTGCAGCTTATTGACGTTTGCGTACCAAAGACATCGAATGTGAGTAACCATTCCAGAGACAAAGCTGAAAATAAAGTCTCATTTAATTTTATTGTAGGTATAATATAAAACGGCACCCACGTTTACCAAACATCATCATCAGCCTATAGCAGTCCACTGCTGGACATAGGCCTCCCCTATTGCACGCCATTCAACTCGATTTTTGGCAACTCTCATCCAGCTACTACCAGCCATTCTGCGAACATCGTTATCTTTACCAATACTTAGGGCTAACCTTGCCAATAAAACTAAACGCCATTGGCACATCTAAACCACGTTGAAGAGCTGTCACGGTCAGTTTCATTGGTAATTGGCCCTTAAAAACCTTTTTAGTTAAACATCATCAAAATATAATAACAGTCCATTCTTTTTAACATTACGAGGTAACTTTTTGGTATTCTGAACGTCCAAAAAAAAACCACACCGCGTTGCTTTTAAAAACTTTCGATAGAACAAAAACTTTGGCATTTAATTTCCAAACTCTTAAAATCTGCTTCAACGGAATCGAAAAGGAAAGAAAATAATTTTGAGGCAAAAAAATATTGCAAGGAATTTATACGATTTAAAAGTAAATAACGAACGAGTCGAGGGAAATCAGGAATCGCAATAAGAAAGCGTATTTATTTCTTTATTGAAGTCTCTCAAGCATTGGATTGATATGGCGAGTCCCAGTTTCTATATAAACGTGTATCGCCTTATTTACATACTTTCGAGGAATATTATTAATTAAGTAAGCGTTTTGAGTATGAATGTTGGCTAATAGAATAGAGGATTTAAAGACATCTACCAACCCGACCTGG
The DNA here is from genome assembly GCA_949629185.1 of Apamea crenata. Lineage (NCBI taxonomy): Eukaryota > Metazoa > Arthropoda > Insecta > Lepidoptera > Noctuidae > Apamea > Apamea crenata. The sequence continues at coordinate 8,095,138 of OX451375.1, forward strand.
GCCCGCGTGGTGGATTACAGCGCACTCCCTCTCGAAGAGGACCTGTCCAGGCCTGTGTTCCAGTAGTGAGAACAGTAAAGGCTGATTATATTGTGTCTAGAGTACTTCAAATTCATGCAGAGACTTTATCATAAAAACCCAATGAAACGTAGGTCGCTCACTTGCTTTGACCATTGAACTAAGTTCATTGCACGCTTTTAAGTTTCGTTTATGCATCAGTGACTCCCTTGGTGTTGCTAATGTTCACTGGCATCGATGATTGCTTAGAATTAGGTGAACTACTCATTACACATGGCACATTGGCTCAGTTAGATAGAGTGGTCGGTTTTCAAAGGTGTGGTCGGAGGTTCGAGTCTTTCATGTGCATCTTTTCTAGTTTGTAGTTGCAGGTTCGACACTTGAAGTTAATTCTCTATGCCATGGTTTTAGGTGAATCAGGAGTAGTTCTATATCTCTTGAAACTTTTTTTTTAGTGTTCCTACATCGATTTCTCCAAGATTAATGGGCCAATTAACATTTAAATTATATTCAATATGTAACTGAATGTGTGTGAAAACATTAGCCAGATAATAATGTAACATGAAGCTATCAACAGGTGGTGAAACAGGTCTTTATTCGATTAGCATTAATTATGAAACGTTTCACCGTAATTCTCACATTCAAATAAATAACACAACATAATCTAAACGCCACTGACAGATACATTACCAGACCAAAATCAAATTGCTGTATCAATGTCGACGTTTCATCTGAATACAGACCGCCTGGGTAAACAACGGACATCATATTTTAGAGATATTTATTTAAAGCGGCAGTTGTTTATTGCAGTTTTGGTTAATTTAAAAGTTCCACAATAAAAATTGCATGTAAACTAAATAAAAAATAGTCATAAAAATATTTTGAAATGGGTAATTAGATAAATAATAAAGCAGTTAAATGACTGAACGGGCAGTTACGTGTGGGTAGTTAACAAAATACATTTATTTAGCACAGACTAAAAGAACTGACGTCAGGCAAAATCCTGCATCCATCGAGCAAGCAGAGTTTACCGCGCAACTAGCAGACATCAATACCCGTGTTTCATCCGGTCGGAGGATACTCCCTTTTCTATGGGGGATGAGTAAACTTTACACCCTTACCCTCTAAAATACTACACGTAAAAAAGAAAACAAATAAAAAGTGTAAAGTGCGTTGTGAGAAATTTGCAGTAAAGTGCTTTTACACCGGCATCCAACCTCTCAAGATTACATACTCGTACAACGCTGCTAGGCGGTTGAGATAGGTATGGTGGTAAGTAGCACTTCGCTGGACGAATTCCTCCACAAAGAACTCTACTGTTTACTATAAACTTACTATAACTGTCTTTGACCGTAGCCAATATAGACGATTTGTCCGTGACGATAGAACGTATGGTAATCTATGTAGTTAAACTACGGTTTCCTAGCAGAGCGGTGGCACCCACATAACGGCCACAGTGACGACTGTAATAAGGATGATGGCCGGGTTTAACTTGTTCTCATAAATAATGTTTCAGTGACGTCATTCGACGGTAAAAATTGAGGACGTTATGAGGCGGCTACCGAGGAAACTGTAGTTTAACGCTCACAGAGAAAACGATCGCGCCGCCAATGCTTCCCAGATGATTTCTCTCGCGGTCATTCGCCGACGGCTGAGGTTGCTGTGCGGTGCGGGAGGGGTTTTTATTTTTATTTTTTTTGGATGGGAAATCATCAAATGACCCCTCCCGGTCTGGGTGGAGCGGAAGGGAGTGTCAGACTCTTACTGACTAAAACCCACCCGTGTTCCTTCCTTAGCCCTTTCTGTTCCAGGGCAGCGGTAACCCTTTCGGACGATCCCGCCGCCCTGGCAGGCTTCGGCCCTATCGGGCCCCGTCCTCTGCTGACATCTCTTTGAGGCGCGCGTGGAACACAACGCGCCGTCCGGCACGGGCCTGGTCCTGATCGGGCGGTGAGCTACCCATTACTCACCGCCCGCAGGCCCGCGCCTACGGTGGCCGGGAGTCATCACGCGGCTCCCGACGCCCGGAGCGTCTCCCGCGGCGGCTGAGGTGTGAGGTGTTTTCCCTCAGCCTTCCCGCCACCTCCTTCGCTAGCATGACTGTTTCGCAGAAGGAGGTGACTGCCTCCCAGTCCCTCTCGCCCCGGACCATGGCTTGAACCAGGGCCGGACGCGAGAGGTCGCGTGCGGGAGGGGTTTGGTGAGGTTTCGCAAAAGCACAGTCGTTCTCCACCTCTCCCGCATCACGTCGTCCTCGTTCGACACCTTCTCAGTTAAACGATAGACCTGTAAGTCGTTTAGCACATTCCCACAAAGGATATTTTGACACTCGAATGACGTGGACAGGCTGTTGGTAAACATTTGGGCATATTGTGAAATGCCACTTGAAATGTATTCAAAAAAACAAGATGGCGGCGTCAGTTCCAATTTTCACCACGCGCCAAAAAAAATCTTTTAGCGCTATATGTCCTTCGTTTAACAAGTCACCCTGAATGATACGTAAACAGATTGTAATATTCTATCTGGCTACCCGCAATGCCAGTCACAGACTAGCTACCTCTTTTGTTTACACACTCGATTTAACATGAAATGAAAACCCGATTTAATTACATCATGTTATGGAAATATTTTCATCGCGTGTTTGCATAAAATCGGTATGTAAATAGGGACTGAAATTAACATATTTTTTGTTATATTCAAAGAGGTCCTGTCGTGTGATTGAGCTACGATTTCCAAGAAAGGCGGTGGCTGAAGTAACGGCATACGTAAATTGCGTACGCTATGACGGACGCAATTTACGTATGCCGTTACTGAAACGTTATTTATAAAAGTAAGTTGGTGTGTTTTCTTAGAGCGTTTTTTGACACTGTAAAGTCAAACCGCGCTGCCATCATTTTCATGATAGCATTGCAGCCATTGTGAGGCGGCTATTGCTCTTCTAGGAAACTGTAACTTTAGTATTAGGTCATCAATCATTATTAACATTGAGTAGGTCTTTCTACGTCAGCCATCAAACACGACTATATATTACTTAATAGTAATTATACTAATCTGTAACTGCTCCACTGCAGCTCAAAGGCTTAATGTATTTTTTATACAGAAAAGGAACGACCAATCGCAAACCGATTTCTGACGATTTTTAATTGGTTGAAACTTGTCAAATTAGAACAGTAGGTACTTACTATGTAACATAATGTACATACTCACAGTTACTTTCATTCATTCCTCCAGATCAGAATAAGCATTCCTTTACCGTTAGGTGCTGATCTGATTATTTCTCACGACACCAGGACACGTTTTTATCCACATTTAGTACTCAGACAAACTTTAACATATGACTTCAACGATTCAGTGTCAACCATGGGTTGATAATTTCGTCCACATTGATTCATATCATTTTTCCTTTAAACACTATACTTTTATTACAAAATAACTATAGATTTTATTGTATTTTAATAATATTTATTTTATTATGACAGTTCTGACATTTGATGTTTAAAACGTCATGGTAACGTTTACTTTCAAATCCTTACCTGCCAGCATCAAATACTTAACGGCCTGATAGAAACATATACATACTTAGCTAAAGAAATAACACTGGTTGCATTCGTATCTCAAATTCATATTTTCTACATGATGTTGTTCTACGAGTTTTCCTTATTGATCCACGCAATGCAGTGGTCAGTTCGAGTTTCGCCTCTAAAGCGAACACTAAGGTTAAGGCCTGATACTCCAGAGCCGCCTGTCTGCTCCAGAGCCACCTTACTACACCTCCGTGCTCCGTCTTCAAGGCTACGGACCTGAACCTGTCGGGCCGCATCTTGTCTGAGGCCCGCCTTACCTGGAGGGTGCGTCCTCGCCGTACCTCTTCCTCCTGCTGCTGTGCTGCGACCGGCCTAGCTGCGTGGGCCCTTCTACGAGTGCCCTCCGTGCCCGCACACGCATCAACTTCTGAGGGCCGCCTTACCTGGTGGGCTGTCAGCGCCCGCCGTGCCTCTTCCTCCTGCTGCCGTGCGGCGACCTGCTTTGCTGCGTGGGCCCTCCTGCGGGTGCCCTCCGTGCCGCGCACGCACCTGCCCTCACCTGTACCTGCACCTGAACCTGAACTTGGACCTCTGTACCCGCATCTGTTGCCAGCAACTGCTCCACCTCAGCCTCCTCTAATCACTCATCGTCATCGCTACACCCCACCTCCACATATTACACTACACTTTTCAACCCATCTCCATTTTTTAAACTGTTTGTAAATATATCTTTAATTGTTCTTTACCTCCCTTTCTTTCATTGCATCACCCCTAACTTAGTTTTTCTTGTCGCTACACGACAACTATCGACTTCAATAATGAATTAATTATAACTACTTTTGCATTTATATACTCATACATTGTTTGTGTGTGAAAACATGAAGAAACTGAAAAAAATATCCTCACTAGAACTTTTATTTCACAGAATCAACAAGGTTCTTATACCTACACTCTTATAAAGAATGAACGACCTCTTACGTGGTCGATTCCCCTCTCAAACCAAATTGAAGTATCTTTTAAAACCATTATTGAATCAGGAAAGCCGAACATCGTCCATAATGAGGTGACAAAGTGCGAACACACTTTTAATGGTTACCCTCGTTTCCATAATGTTTTACATTTTATCGGCCGCGGTCAATATTATGGACGACGGCCGAATTAATTAGTATTCATTAATATGTATTTATGGTCTTTTCAGGTTTTGATCGTCCGGAAGTAGAAAAAGGTTAAAAAAAAGTACTAGCCGAATGGTCAGTCGAATCATGATTGTTTAAAGATTTCAATAAACGGCTCACCATCACACAGAGAAACCCTGAGTAGTTTTTGTTATGTGGCTTAAACTAAATTATAAATTAGGCTGTTTTGGAAATTAATAAAAATAGCATTAGATGCATAACTATACCTGCCTGACTGTGACTAGATGTACGAGTATGTCGTAGCTCGTGTCGTTCTGAGGTTCTGCCTACCCCCATGAGATAGAATGGCGTAGGCTTGTATTTGTAATTCTGAAAATTCTTTTAACCCACGACCTAGTCGAAGTACCTACTAGGTAATTTATCTCAATTGCATTCCATACTGTAAAAAATATGTTACAAAGGACTTAAAGCTAGGTACAAAAAATATAGATATAATTAAGATTACAAAAAAACAAAATTAAAACTAAAAACTAAGCCCAAAAACAAAAAGAATACCAAAGTAAGTACCTTCTCCTACTTACTACACAGAAACTATAGATTTTCTAGAATCCCATTTTAGCAAGAAAATATTCGCAAATAAAACCGACCCAATTTAGTCTTATATAGGCTACAAAGTCGGCAATAGTAAAGCAATTTATAAAGATATTTGAGAAAATAGTCATTTTGACTACACATAAGAATAAATGTTGGAGCTTGTTACATACTTTGAACCATGTAAACGATTTCAGCTTCTTATAACAGTCATTCGTGAAAGCCGATTACTGGAATGATGTGGGTAGAGACACCAATTATTTTCCATGCTACGTTGATGCAGAATTTTCGAACACGTCGTGGATTTATTATGCACCTTCTCAATAGCACCAATATTTTTGGACACAGTAAAAGTAATCATATTTCAATTTCCTTAAAACAATATACAGCCACTTTATTGTTTCAATACAAAAAGGTATTCACAAAGTAAATTAGGTTGATTGTCTTAATACGTAATTTTCTCTAAATACGTCACCCATTTTGTGTTATCCCTAATGAAAATCTCGTGGTAACAACAATAAACACGGACGACAATAGTCGCCCTTTACCCCATTTTTGGTACAAGAGATATTCACGTAAAAAATGCTTACGCGGACTCAAGCTACTTATTCTGATACGCGTTATTTTCAAATAAAAAGTGTTTACGCACGAATTGCGATCGCGTAGAGATAAAAGTTTATTTTGTTGTCGAAATTATTGGGATTTGAAAGCCGTTCAATATGAAATAAGCCATTTTCCTGTTACCTGGTAATATCGTATGTTATTTGGTATCTTTTTGTAGTAAAGGGTTTTCTGATTCTGCGAAAGTAAGTTAGTTTTGATTGTGCGTGAGTGAGCGTACGAATTTATAAGTAGAGGGATTTCGTTTCGAGACAGATCGTGACAAAAATAATTATTTCGATAAGTTTTACTTTTTATTCTTGTCTGTGTCGTGCACTGCCAATAAATTAGTTCATGTTATTCTATAATATAAGTTTGAACTATTTGAAATAATAACCGAATTCAAGATTTATGGCCTTTCATTCAATTATTTAATAAAGGTTCCTTGAATATCCATAAGTAGGACACAACATTAGCTTGTAATTTAATGATGACGTACTTTGCTCGTCTTGATACTACTGCTATATGTTCAAAACTTAGGCGAGGACGCTGGTACCCTAAACACAAGTTGAATCTTACATTGGGTGTCAGAGCTTATCGAAAACACTCTGTTTCCCTAGTTGTAAAGCTGTATAGTGTTTAGATAAGTGTTTTTTGTACAATAATTGAAGGTAATAAAACTTTTTTTTTCTTTGTACATACATACAAAACACAGAAACAGTCAGAAGATCATTCAAATTGATCTAGTATATTTTACAGCCACAATATTGTCTTGTAACTAATACCTAACCGTGTTTTGTATTTCCAATTTTGTCCAATGCAGTGAAGTGATTTTTTATTTTCGGTACAAAATAGCTGATAAATGATCAGCTATTTTGTACCGAAAATGACTGACTGATCATAACCCTTTTTCTGTGTTTTGTACTCATAAGTACATCATCTTATGATTTTTTTTAAGCTTTTTATTCTTTCTTTTTTTTAAAAAAACGTTGCCACACACTAGAAATTACTCGTGTATCGTGGGTGCGTTTACAAACATTTAAACTCACATACATAAACAGCCAGACAACAACTACCTGTAGGCAATACAAATATTTGTTCCGTGCGGGAATCGAACCCGCAGCACGCAGCGCAATATTCGATCGCTCAGCCACTGCACCAACCGTGCCGTATATTGTAATCAATTCATATCATTCTTGCAGAAATTCAGCAATATGTTTGGTATTATTAATGGGTTTGTACGGAAGCGGTACCTGCTCCGATTATTCTTATGTATATAGTCTTGAGGAATCTTTCTTTTTAGTCTTCTAGCGACTGTTTAGGTGTGAAATAAATGTTAATTATTATCTCGCACGGATTAAAAATCACTTAGTTTTAACAAAACACACAAAATTTTATTCAGAAACCCGTACAAGACCAAGATCTCAGCATAAACGGTAACAATAGCTACTAATAAACTAAGTGTATACATCACGCATTACAATATGAACCCACGGTATGCACCGACGTCAAAGCATAGTTTACCGATTACAAATCAAGTGCATATACATTAATCGAGTAAACCACATCGGTTAACCGCATCAGCACAAGGGCATTAGCGTGATTGGTTGAATTAGCGCGATTGTAGAACGCATCATAATATTATTGGTAGTAAATTGGTTTATGTATGCCAATTGCAGCAAATGTATCATCAGCGTACTGAAAGGTGGGCTGCATTGAAAAGCCTTATTGCGCTAGGTAGACCAAGTTTCAGTCTAAAAAGTTTATCTAATCCTATTGAATGACTATTTCATGAAATATGAAACAATATGATTATATATGAACACAATCCCCTAAGGATTGTATTGATGATTTTAATGATTAGGTACAAATTCTTGTTACGCTCGCGACTCATATTTTGTTAAACATACAACCTGAAACTGACCTGAAAATTGCAGAAATTACTGCAGCTACGGAACCTTCATAGCTAGCCGAGTTAGCAAGCTGAAGTTACAGTTAAGGCCTGTCATGTTTACCTATACATAGAAGGAACGATCTTCATTGGACTCGACGTGTCCTTGGGTGCCAAGTTGAACTGATGACCTTAAAAAGACGTTAGATTAGGTGCGGAACACGGAGAACCGGGCATTGTGGCACAGCTTAGACAGTGATAGCCTGAATTGATCGACGAGGTATTTTCGTGAAGTAGCTTGTACTGACAGAAGATATGTAAAAGACCAACACGCCTAAGCTTCCTTCCTAATTTTGTCGGCACGACAACGATGCTACAAATGCTCAACAACAAAATGGGCTGAAGTTGAGCGGATAAATGATACAATACTTTACAATAGGAACTTCTTCATTACTCAGCGCGACGTGACAGCGGACCGTCATTTGTTTGACAAACGATTGATGCATCGCAGTCCCGCGAACTCGGGAAATGGTAAAAAGGTTCAGTAGAGTAAACGTTTAAATAAAGTATTGTTTGGGGAACGGTGTTGAGTCCGTAATCTTATTGAACTTTACGCGACCTGGAGTAAGTCACGACCACACGAATGACATCTTTTAGACATTTCATGAGCTCGTTTTTCGAGAAAAACGGATTTTTATAGTTTTTGAAAAATATTCCAGGTCCCAGTTTAGTCAGGAATTTCACTTTGGCAAAAAAAAAAAAACTGTTTTATTCCACTGAGAGACTAACTCATTTTGTCGTAGTTTCGTAGTAAAAAATCATCTTGTGTGCGTAATTAAGTAATGTTTATCACAGCTGAAATATATCTGAAAAAACTGGCCAAGTGCGAGTCGGACTAGCACACCGAGGGTTCTGTACAATTTAAAATTATCAAAAAAAAATTATTATATGATGTGACTAAAAATTTACGGTTTTCGCAATTTTTGCTTTATCTGTGCTATAAGACATTGCTTCGTACCAAACAAGATTCTGAGTTTACGGGAAGTATCCTGTAGGTTATGATTCCCTTGCGAGTGTCGAAAATTTGCGATATAAACGGCTGTATCTTTTGATTGCGTAGGCTTAGAAGTTTGATTTTTTCACAGCTCCAAAGGTCAGTAGACCTGAGTATTTGATATATGTAAATTCCAGCTTGATACCTACACGTGTTCCTGAGAAATAGGGTCTTGACAGACAGACGGACGAACGGACAACAAAGTGATCCTATAAGGGTTCCGTTTTTTCCTTTCGAGGTACGGAACATTGAAAATAAATAAAATAACAGTCGGATTCAATTAAAAAAAGTGCAACCTGTTTCCGACATCCGTAATGAAAATGGTATTTAAATTTTGCACCGCTTTTCCGACCATTATAAATTGTTACTTGATAGCAACCCAAATTGCCTTTCTACGCATTTTAAAACATCACATAACATCGAGGGAATTAAATTAAAAAGCGAGGGTTATTTTTTAATTTAAGAAGTCTGACTTATTATTCCAGTAAGAGATTATGTTAGATCTAATCTTAATCCATTAACTAGACTCAACGGATATTACTCAGATCATTATATTTCTGAAAAAAGAAATCATGACTAAAATTCTTTTTATTCCCTTTAAGCAAGGCTTAGTATTTCCCTCGCGTATTATTTCCACGAACATTTTTCTTTCTTATTTTTAGTTGACCTACTGGTGACCTTTTTACTTTTAGGGGTTTTATTTTAGACCTGTTGACATGCCACCCGGAGGGTGTTCTATGAATAGCAGAAATATTAATTACTAGCTTCTGCCCGCAACTTCGTCCGCGGTGAGCAACTTTCTTAAATTTTTTTCTGTAAGAACCTTCTAGAAAGTATTAGAATACTTAAAAAAAAAGATGGATGAAATCGGTAAAGTCGTTCTCAAGTTATGACCAAGGGAAATAGGGATTCATTTTTATATATATAGATAACGGCGCCGTACTGCCTTTACCAGAAGTCGTCATCGTATTAGTGGTTCAGCAGCTTCAATATTGTGCCTAAATATAGCAGTTCGTCGTGGACGTGGTACGACAGCGGCTCCTCTGACGTCATGTCATCAGAAGACAGCCGCCACGCAACCATCGATGTGACGCTCCACTAGAATTAGTGTCACCAGCTATAGTGTCACTCTTATCCGATCTTTTCGGCGATTTTAGTGTTTTCGTAACAAAACTAGACAGCATTTTTTGCTGCACCGTCAAATATTTTCTGGAAAGCAATTATATTACTAGTAAAAGGTATGCAGGACTTCTTACTTTTAGTGTGTTTATGAATGTACTTGCGTCCTTGGTACAATGATCCTGATTAGAAGCTCTCTTTTGAGTGAGTGAAAATCTCAAAATGACTTGAATAATACCATAAAATTTCATAGTCATTATTCTAAATGCTGCACTGAGTGACTGCTTCTCAAAACATAAAACAAAAACCGGCCAAGTGCGAGTCGGACTCGAAGGGACACGCACGAAGGGTACCGTACCATTATCTATAAAAATCACGTCTGTTGTATGGGAGCCCCCCTTAAATATTTATTTTATTTTGCTTTTAGTATTAGTTGTTATAGCGGCAACAGAAATACATAATTTGTGAAAATTTCAACTGTCTAACGCGGTTCTTGAGATTCAGCCTGGTGACAGACAGACGGACGGACAGACAGCGAAGTTTTAGTAATAGGGTCCCGTTTTTACCCTTTGGGTACGGAACCCTAAAAATGAGTTTTCAATCAGTCTAATAAGACTACGGAAACATTATAGTAAGAATAGAACAGAATAGTCTTTATTATGTACACCATATAAATTACAGACATAACTATAGAAATTAAGCAGCAAGCTATTTTTTTTGCTATCATGAACACTAAATAACCTGTTTGAAATCATATCTTTCCTTTGCTACGCCGCCGCCGAGGTCGGGTGATATAAACACAATACTTCAACGGTTTGCGTGACTGGTGCTCGAGAACATGTAAGTTCGATTGCCTTCCGATGCATTGAATATGTTTTTTTCAAGTAACATTTCACTCATAAAAGTCCCGTCGTGGATGGGTTTAGGCCTCCTTCAGTAATTTCAGGCTTTATCTGCAATCCTGTTGCACTACTGTTAACAAAATCCCAACATGAGCATGATAAGCTCAGTTTTCACAAACTAAGCTGAACATTCAGCTTACAGGAACACTCGGAATGCCAGACCCATATCCACATAAATCATTTAAAAAAACGACTCCAATTCATTTTGTCTGTATTATTTTAAAGGGTAAACGCTCACCTAATCCGTCGGTAGACAATTAGCATAGATGCGGTGCAGATATTATTAATCTGATGAATATTTATAGCGTAGGTACAGGTAGACGGGTGAATTTTCATATTCAGGGATTATACGCCTTCACGTTCGTTTAATTTACGTCATCTTTTAATTCATTGGATCAACGGATGAATAATAAGCGCCGTGATATAATAAATCATCATGGAAATTTATTCACCGTCACAGTAAATACATACATACATAAAACAGAACACTGTTCGTACCACACCAATCACAGTACGCGACAGCTTTTAAGTAAATAAATAAGGCAATGTGGTATATTTTTCATCGTTAGATAGACACAAAAATACTAAGCACCTACTTAGTGTTTGTAAGGTTAAACTGCAAAAAAAAGAAGAAAAAAATCGCTGATCAATCAAACAATAATGATTTGTGAAAAATCATCACAATGCAATGGCTCTTTATCCGCGAGGATGAATGTGAAAGAAGAGAGTTAGTTAAAAATTCAAAAGTTGGTTCATGAAAAATAAGAACATTTATCACTTTGCAGATCCAGGCAAATGAATAAATATTTAAGCTTATTCAAAGCTTCCAAGCTTAGTCATTTTCACATGAATATCCGCAAAAGATTAACCCTATAATCACTAGATTTGAAAGACCGTGATCCCAACCGATTTGCCGACAATGCGGCCAAGTTGTGTAAATATAAAAGCGTTGTCAAATTTAATCTATCGGCTAGGTGGCAAACGAATGTGATTCCCGGCGGCCGGAGCAGAGTGAGCGGACGGAGCAAGCGGAGCGGGGCGAGCACAAATGTAATTTGCGTCGTTTCGACGATCGGGGCGACTTTTAAAATTTCCCTTTGACCGGGTACAGGGTTATGTGCACGTTTGTTAGTGGTTGCAGCTCAAGGTTTATTATATTATTTTGAGGTTAAAATGTTTTCAAATATGAAATACTTTTACGACTCTAACCGCGAACATAGCGGGTGCAATTTTCGGATAAATCTCGAGAAATAAAAGTTTCATCCCGGTGATCTATTTTTTGCCACGTAGGTTTATGATAATGTTATTTGTAGTGAAATCATTAGGTAATGGGTTTATAAGGTTTCAGGATGGTGTGGTTAGAAATATTCAATTGTACAACTTGTTTTATGTGAAAAAATATTTTTTGTATTTTGTAATTGAATTTAAAACAGGTAGACAATACTACGAAGCGAATATAGCGATAGCGAATACTAGCGAAGAACCTACGAAATAACAGGAAATGGTGATTACACCATTTCCTGTTATTTCGTAGGTTCCTCGCTTCTTTTCTCTTGATATTAATCAAGATTAAAAAAATAAAACCTTGTAAGAAACGGTCAAGATTAACACTATTTGGTAAAGCTTTAAAAAATCCCATAGAAAAAAAGCATTTTATTTAAATTTTTCCGCACAATTTTTAAATTCTTTCTTTCACAGAAAACCTAATTCGAAATATTACAAACAGTTAAAAACAAAAAATGGCCAAATCAGTCCAGCCGTTCTCAAGTGATGCGCTTGCCAACGAACAACATTTAATTTTTATTTATACAGAAAAAAAATAACCAGTGCGCAAACTGTACACATGAATTCAGCATAGTATGATTCAAGACGTATGGCGTAGAAACTTTCAGAAAGTTATAGAAAAAAAAATGGTTGTTTCATACATTTTGACCTCGTAGGTCATCTCACTTCACTTCACTTTGAAACAGCAGCGGTGCTATTCTGTAAAAATCTCACCGAGAAAACATAGGTGAGGTGAGCTGTCAATATTGTCAATCGCTAGCATCAGCCGATCGATTCTGTAAAAATCTCACCGTGAAAAGTTAAGTGAAGTGAGCTTAGAGTGAGCTGTCAATAGTGTCAATCCCTTAGCATTATTTGGAATGACAGCTCACTCCACGCTCACTTCACCTAAGTTTTCACGGTGAGATGGTTACAGAATCGCACTGCAGGTGGAATGACCGCTCACTTCACCTAAGTTTTCACGGTGAGATTTCTACAGAGTATGTAGACCGGCTGATTTTTTTCCCTTTGTATATAGGCAGGCATCTACTTACCTCAGCCTTGCTTACCCTGTATGTTCTGTTAGTAAAACCTTCAAACTGCTTTATTTCAGTGCCTTAATACTTAACATCCGCACACTGTAAAACATTCAGTTTACGATCTCGAATGTTTATTTAAAGAGCTGAAGAAGAGATTTCAGTGAAATTAACTTTTTACGTTGCTATCAAAGCTGTGTCTTTGAAATACTTCAGTATTTTTTTTTTACCTTATAATTTATTACTCAATACAATCATTCATTCGACGCCCAGGCGAAAGGAGGAAAAACGGGTGTTGTGTCACAATTTTAGATTAGAATGGTCTATGCGTAGTTATGCGCAAAGTTGAATAATACGCTTTCAAAATCAAGCAAAAACAAATTGAAAGCTTTTAATAATAGTCTAAGGAAAAGTGTTAAAGGAAATCTGTGAGCAAGTTGCAGTTTTAAAACAAGTACATGGCTTGAACTAAAACTTTCTGAAACTTGTATGTCGAATCGAAAACTAAGCTATTGCTAAAGTGAGGGCGAAGTGTCACGTTTACTAAGTTGAGCTTAAGATTTAGTTTGAAAACGGTTTCGTCAGATTATAAGGGACGTAATTTTCACCAATATTTGTCATTAGATGTAAAAAACTGCTCTGTATTTGGATAGCCGTTATTGTGTGACCTTTCATCACATTTTTTAGGAAACCTACGCTTTACGCGATTTCACAAGATCTGGTTAATTTCGTGTAGGTACCTCTTTCTACGTCGTTTCAACATGTATAATTTCATCATGAACGATGTTGGTTGCATCTCATGTAACAATTTTACTAAATATTTTAATATTATTGCTATTGTCGCACAAGCGTGCATTCGAACTATCGTGAGTCGCAGTACAGTTTTGTCGCACAAGTGTTATTTGCACATCCATTTGTCGAGCTCACGTGGTACACTTCTTTGAAATGGGCCAGTAACTTCATCTTTCTGACTGACTAACCCCTTGACAATTCAAAAGTGTCTGTGTGTTGTTTATTTGAAATAAATGCGTAATTAGAGTTGAGTTTTTTAAATGTGAAACTTTGTAAACATGTTTGTTGTTCATTTACCTACGCATTTACGGCTGATTGGATTTGGATATTTGTAACACTGATAGACCCTGTCTTAAATGAACACATAGGTATTCGTAAATTATTCATCTAATGGAGGTATCGCAGGAAGGGTATTTTTGTCGACAGTTGGGGCAAGCCTATGTCCAGCTTGGGGCAAGCCTTTGTCCAGCTTTGGACGTCATTTGGCAGAGAGGGTTACGGTGAGGCGTTTTCAGTAATTGGAAGGTAGGTGAGTACCAGTTTCCCTAGGATGCGAGTGAAATTGCAACCAACTGATAGTTTTGTTTAACATCCTACTACTACTAATAATAATATTATAAACGTGAAAATTTGTATGGATGAATGGATGGATGGATGTTTGTTACTCTTTCACGCAAAAACTACTTAACGGATTTGGATGAAATTTGACACATACCTAGATGTTTTATTAACAGGATTAACATACATATACGATACCTTTTATCCCGATATTCCCACGAGATCAAAACTTATGCGGGTGAAACCGTGGGGCGCATCTAGTAAAATATAACATAACATCACACTGTTATCCCCAAAGGGTTAGGCAGAGGCGTACGGGTACCTACTACAGTGTCTTTTTTTAATTGATAAAAAATTCAAGGACAGAAAGATTAGTTTCTAATTTTGAGTCGAAGTTAAGTTTAGAAGCATTGAAATTTCAATGAAAAGCTTCGTACCTTAAACACTTAACTTAAAAGGCCCATAAAAGGAAAAGCCAACTTTCTTACCTCAACAAAAACTATTACACAGCTCCGGTTCCTACACATTGTGAACCAAAAATATGCAAATATCCAGTCCCGAACACTAGCTGCGCTACTGAAACACGAGAACACAGGAATTTACATACGTTTTCTATCCGAAACGAATAAACCTCGACGGTATTCTAAGAATTTCGTCTACGTGGCATACTGAACGTAGCCATTTCTAACCGACTTATCAAAGGAGGAGGTTATTTGCATAGTAAGCAGTAAAATTACGTTATGATGATTGTACACATGATTTTGATGAAATTTGACACACGGATAGTTTATAACCGAGATTAATATATTATATAATATATTATACTTTTTATCCCGAAATTCCTGCTGGATGGAAACCTATGCGGGTGAAACCGTGGGGTGCTTCTAGTACTAAATAAACTAACAAATATTTATCCTAAGGGTCAATTCACACCGGCACGCGACGCGACGCGACGCTGCGCGCACATTTTAATAAAGGGACTCAAAATATAACTTTATTCACTACACGAAAAGATACACATTTAATTGTGAGAATACAGAATACAATGCACAACGCAGCGCTGCGCCTCGTGATGCATTGCGAACAGCGGTGTATCGCCAGTACGCGCGGCGTGGAAGAGCGGCGCTGCGCATCGCGACGCAGCGCGACGCCGCGAGGCGTAGCCTGAGGCCGCCGTGGCGACTTGTCTCTACAATTTTCGTCCAGACTTCGTGTAGAATTAATGCAGTATATATAGCTTCTCCTCGATCTCCATAATGCACCCGCCAAATATACGTCGTTCTCATACGCTTGCAAATGGTAGACTGCTGGTGGACGCGGCGGTGCGGGTGCTCGCAGCGAATGTAGACACGTTCCACTGCGCTGGGTAGCGTCTCGCTGCGCAGCGAGGCGTCGTGCTGCTAATGATTTTATGATGTGCCTCGCGACATTGCGATACCTACGCCTCACGCGGCGCAGCGCGAAATCACTGGCCTCTTCCAGTATCGTCTCGTCGCGTCGCTTCTCGGTGTGAACTGACCCAACGTAACTAAAACTATTAACAAACTAAAATATGGCGTCGAAATATTCCTTCGCATCGCTGTAATGTACAATAGAGGTCCAAAAAAAAATTGAGAAGGAAAATCTAGGATGCAAAATAAGAGTGCCTTTATAAAATGCTAATTAATTAAGCTCCTGCAAATCATTTCAGGCTCCTGCAATGACCAATAATATATTTATTTACTATTAAAATAAGCCTCAAATCATAGTAGGTATCGACCATGTCGCCATATTGTGGTGCTTTAGAAACTTCAGCGAGTCGGGTTTGGCAAAATTTGCATATAACATGCTGACTCATCAACTTGAAGCTGGTACAAAGCCTGCTTGCCAGTCGCCAGTTGGATGATTATTAAGCTCTATAGAAAGATATACTAATAATTATAAATGCAAAAGTATAGGTATTTGTTGGATTATCCTTCTTTCACGAAGCAACGAGCTGTGAGCTATACGCTATAAGTTATAAGCTATGAGCTATAAGCTATGGGTTATAAGCTATGAGCTATACGTTAAAAGGCGTCATAGGAAACGCGCTAGAAGTAAATACATACACCATAATTTGGTAAAGGTCAGGTACGTAGTGCTCGCAGCCGTTGTGCGTGCGTACCGTTCACCACTTTTGTTTCAAGGATGACGACCAGATTGGTCACTGGTGTGCGCTGGTTAGTATTTATAAGATAATATTTCGCTTATACCCGTTGTAATTTTATTTTTTGTCGTTACTTTTTACCTAAGTACTTACCTACTTAAGTGTTTATAATTCTCTAAATTCGAGAGTCGATCATTTTGGTGCACGGTAAAACTCTAATAAGTTTATGTTGGCATCAACTTAATTGAATAAAATGTACGTGTACTATTGAATAAATAAATAAATAAAAAACAAAAATAGTTTATGAGAAACAACAAACGATCACGAACAATTCGATTAATTTAATGTATACTTGTATGTTCCCAACAACAGTTTGATTTCAATTGTAGCGAAGTGGCGTACATTTTCATTAAAGAGGAACATGAATTCGGGATTCCGAATTACTTGGTGACGCGAGGAGATTACGTAAGAGTAAATAATACTCGTGATTAAATGGAAATGGAAGAAAGGGATATCTTATGTGTTTGAAAATAAAAACATAGATACCTAAAACCTACAAAAAAAAGTATTATGCATTTAATAAGTACACAGTAACGTACTAATAGCAAGCATTGCAATGGGGACCGCTGCTATTTTAAACTTTAACAGAAGATTTGGCTAATAATTAGAGCGGTCCCCCGACGGGACAACATTTAATCATACGTACTTATATAGCCTAGGGTCATAATTTCAAGGTTATTTTTTTCTTTTTATAGGGTTTCTCGTTTATAACTTTTTTGTTCTACCTATTTGTGGCTATTTTTGCAATAGTTTTTTTTTAATTGTCTTAGGAAATTCATGCAGTTAGACGAAAGTGCACTATCACCATAAATTCACCACACGCTGCATTTACTTGGCTTTGGCCCGTAAATGTAGCTAAAACCAGCCTAAGAGCTGAGAAAAAAAAATACTCCCAAAATAATAATAATAATATCCCTGGACATTTCACACAGCACCATTTGTCCCAAGCGTAGCAACCTAATGCTTGTGTTATGGTAACAAGATGGCTGATAAACTACTTATATAATTTTTTTTTTTCATTAAAAAAAAAAAAAAAAATATTGGTCCCTTGAAGTTCTTAAAAATTATGCTTAGACGTTTTGGAGAACATTTTTTCAACTACAAACTTAAGTTTGTTCTTAGGATAAATTCATTCCAACTACGAAACCTTTTATTGTGCGTGATCCGATACGCACTTGGCTGTTTTTTATTCTTACCATCTAAATATAATAGGCGTACCCAGCAAGATGAAAACGACTATTATTAAGAACTAGCTTCTGTCCGCGACTTTGTGCGCGTGAATTTTCAGGCCACCCCGACGACCCACACCGTCGCATCGCATCGCCTGCCAAAGCTATATGTTCGCTTTTGCGTTCTTTCTTACTTTTTTCTTTTTGCTCGGCTCTTAAGGGTCTTAACGTGATGTTTATTCTTCAAGAATTGGGCTTTCAAAAACAAAAATATTGTTTTCAAATCCGACTGGAAGTTCCAAAAGAGATTAGCGCGTTCCAACAAACAAACTCTACAGCTTCATTATTTATTAGCAGCGCCCCGCGGTTTCACCCGCATATGTTTCATTCCTTTAGGAATATTGGCATAAAAAGTATCGACATAAACTATCTGTGTGCCAAATTTCATTAAAACCCGTTTAGTAGTTTTTGCGTGACAAAGTAACAAACATCCATCCATCCTCACAAACTTTCGCGTTTATAATATTAGTAGGGTATAGTAACAATAGATAGATAAGCATAATAAGCTCTTCATACAAGAGTCCATAATCGCTTTAAAAGCATCATTAATGATAAAAGCAAATAGAATATTTTGCATTTCATCTCACTGCAATGCATTTGAAGCTCGTTCATCTGTGTTGGAACAATGGCTGGCTATTATCAATGGATGCTGAATGACAATGGATACGATTGTGTGCCTCTCCTAGTGGAAATCTTGCTTTTGAAGGCTATATCCGATCTTTGGTTGTAGGCTTGCTGGAGAGCATTTTAATTGGGTAAAGTAACGTTCTTAAAAGTAGGTTTTATTGACCAATTTGTATTCTGTGTTTCTAATGAACTATTTTATTTATTAATGCACAATGTATGCAACCATAATTACTCGTTAGCCTTAAATTAGTGAGTACATGACCCTGTTAGGGCGCAGCAAGATAACTTAAAACTAATAATATTTTAGTGAGTATCCATTATCTAATACCTATTACGTAGATTAGGAACTTTCACAAATTAAAGTATTATATTAATTAAACATAAGTTTAATTAAAATACTTTAATTTGTAAAAGTATAATATTTTCATGTATAAAGCTAGATATAAATCTAGCTTTATACATGAAAATATTATATATTATAATTAACACACAGATGTATATTTTAACATTTTATCGTCCATAAATTCCTGGATACTGTAGTAATTTTTTGTAAGAACCTTTAACGTAGCTTTAAATACACATGTTGTTTTCGTGGACTGTATATTTTAAAGTAATTTATTATACATTTGTATGCTTCGGTATTGTGGGCTATTTTTGTCCGTTTGTGGTCTAGGTGCTGGTAGAATTAACTTGTTTTTGCGGCAATATGAACAAGAGTTTAGTTTAAAAACGTGTCATATTCATAAAGAGTGCAATACATTTGTATTGCACTCTTTATGAATATGACACGTTTTTAATAATGGAACATCGGGTTTGAAACTCTAAGTATGCATTTGTTTCTTGGCCAATGTAGATCTATTCGAATAGCATCGTTCTAGACTAAGCGAATTTTAAGACTATATTTTAGCATCATCAGTTTAGATTGTAAATAGTTTTAGTGGAGTTAGGATATAATTTTGTTATTTTTATTAATTAATTAGGCATTAGTTGTTATTTACGCACATATTATTTTATTTCTGAATAAACCAAGCAACATTTCTTAATTTATAAAGCTTAAAACCAACATTTAAAAAAATAATTACCTACTTTTTTCAATAAGTAATAATATTTTTACACGTTAATAAATTGCTGATTTCCAGATTAATATTTTAACCCTCACAACGTACGATTATACACACAAGAGCAACGGAAAATACATTTCCTGAAACAAATGGCTAAAGCCGATATTTTTTTAAAGTATTTTAGAGCAATCCCTGGACTTTTAGAGACTTAAAACACAAGCCGAAATCCGTGCACACAGCGGGAGGGATTAAAACAAAGCTCACAAATTTTAACACTGAATATGGCAGGTTCTGCATACAAGGATTGTTACAAAATATACTTTGAAAAATTGAAATTGTAAAATGAATTTAATTTCAGAATAAAACGAGTTTTCTGTGTTAATAGGATCGTTGCAAATTGGTAGGTGTTGGTGGGAAGGTTGGCGCTGCCTCCCGTGCTGTTCTTTTTGTTCTTCTCGTGTCGGTGAATCATATTTTCTCCCACAACTAGGTATTTTTAAGGTCTAGTCCAGTGAGGCGTATCCCGCGCGGGATGCGGGATGCAACTACTCGCGTTGATTGTTTTAATGATTAAGAAGTCTACTATTCGACTTCTCACTTAATAAAACTAATATAACTTAATAAAATTGTTAGCCTTATCACGTCACATTAAGGTAAGATTTTTCTGTTTTCAAAAAATATAGCATAATTATATTATTGTTTACACTGTGTGTGTAAACAATAATATAATTGTCAGTCAGTCAAGCTGTCAGTCAAGGATTAAATGCATTGCGTAAATGTGACGCATATTTGCCCTCAAATTGCACTTTTTTTTGCGTCATGTTTTGCCGTAAATAAACGTATTTTCTTGCACAAGTACTAGGAGGGCCTGATGAATTGGCATAATAGCCAGGAAAATTAAAATAGAAAAAGTATTTTCTTAATGTTCTTTCAAGGAACCTTATTATTTTTTCGACTACGTCATTGCCAACATTTTCAATGAAAGTGACTGTTCGAAAAGATGACATGCGCATTCTATACAGGAGGGAATTTGTTTGAAAATTGCTTAAAATTATCTCTCCTTGGGAAAAAAATAGAATGTACCGAATGTTCCGTACCTTAAAAGGAAAAATGGAACCCTTATAAGATGACTTCGTTGTCCATCTGTCAAGACCCTTTTTCTCAGGAACGCGTGGAGTTATCAGTTGAAATTAATATCAAATACTCAAGGCTACAATCCCTTGAAGCTGTTAAGTCGCATATTTTGACACTCGCATGGAAATCAAAACCAATAGGGTAGTTCCCGTTGACCTAGAATCATAAAATTTGACAAGAAGCAATGTCATGTAGCACAAGCAAAGGAAAAAATCCGAAAACCATAAATTCGTCGTTACATTACAAAAAAAAAACCGTGATAAACTATTTACATACCTACTGAACGGAACCCTCGGTGTGCGAGTCCAACTCGCACTTGACTGATTTTTTTATCTAGTGATTATAATAATAATATCCCTGGACATTTCACACAGCACCATTTGTCCCAAGCTAAGCAACCTAATGCTTGTGTTATGGTAACAAGATGGCTGATAAACTACTTATATACTTTTTTTTTTTTTTTTGTAAATACATACATATTATAGATAGAAAAACACCCAGACTCGGAACAAATACATGTAGGTCATACAAATATTTGTTCCGTGCGGGAATCGAACCCGCGACACGCAGCGCAGCAGTCAATCGCTTAACCACTGCGCCAACCGTGCCGTCAAAGATTAAAACTTATCCGTTCCAATATAATCTATCGGTTTGAACCAATGAAAACTTTTCTTCGATACATCTGCAGCCTTGCAACACGATTCTAATATAAAATGTTTGTTCCTAAGTCTATTATCTTAGTGAATATTCAAGTCTCGGCGACTGCAAATAATTTATTGCTACAAAAAGCTCGGGTTTATTGGAATGGCTCCCGGAACGCTACGGAACCCTAATAATGAGTTTTGGACAAATAAATGGATGACGTTTGAGAGGTTTTAATTTTTTTTTTGTTTAATTTCTGCGTAGTTTTGTTTTAAAGTTTGTTGATTAACTTGTTTTTGTTAGTTGGATGAGTTTTATAGTTAGTTATACTTAGGCAAAGAACGAATTAGAATGTTTTGAACGTAGGTTTCCTACATCAAATTCTGATTCTTATACTTATTAATCTGCAGGATTCAAGTAAGTATACTTTCCTAAACTGAAAAACCGTATTGATATAATTAATATTACTTCCAAGAGATATTTAATTTTAATGGCATTCATTTTATATTTACAAACATTAATTACAAAAATTTTTCAAGCTAATACATATAATATATTATATGCATGTATAATAAAAATATAAAAAGAGAAGAGCTCATTGGGCGTCAAAAAAATCGTCCGCATCGCTGTCCATGGGAAAGGCTGCAAATCTCATCTCATCTCAAGTTGACCACGCCTTTCTGATACACAGTGTATTATGGATTCAAAAATGATGAAATACAAATTACAATTGTCTTGCGTAGATGTGATGCACGTTTTCCCTCAAATTGTTATTTCTTTTCGTGTTTGTTTTCTTTTTATCAGCCATCTTGTTACCATAACACAAGCATTAAGTTGTTTAGCTTGGGACAAATGGTGCTGTGTGAAATGTCCAGGGATATTATTATTATTTTTATGTGTCATGTTTAACGCAAATAAACGTATTTTCTTTTTTTTTTTCTTTTACACGTATTACACGTTAATTAATGTAATTAATATCGTACCGTTTTAATTAAGTATAAAACAATTACAATTACACGTAGTCGAAGTCACACAACAGCTAGCAATAAATATTGAAAATGTTTTAACACAGTTTGAAACCAGTCACTCAATGATAAGCATTTTTATTTCTAAGACTTTACATGCCCCCACGAGACGATGTCATAATTACTTCCGGTGCACAGGGAACTCACCCCGCTAACAACCTTGCTGACTCGCTACTTTCTTTCACCACAATGAAAGCTTTTCTTGTAAACCTTATGACGTCACACAAGAAGAAAATCAAATAAAATTACACTTGTATTCTCCAAGGGCTAGTAAACCCACATTTCGCCAGTTACGTTTAAGTCCAATGTAAAAGAGGATGAGCCTATAGAGGTATGAGTAACAGGGTGTAAAGTTCACTCATCCTCCTTAGAAAAGGGAGGATCCTCCGACCAGACGGGTGTTGTGTCTGGCGGGCAACTGTCCGATGATTCTTGTCGGGCCATTGTATATGTACTCGTATATGCTAGTTGCGCGGTAAACTCTGCTTGCGAGATGCAGGATTTTGCGTGACGTCAGTGTGTCGCGTTGTTCACATAATAATAATAATAATGTTTATTTTCTTCCACAAATAACATCCATCAACCAAAACTTAAAAACGGAAAAATAATAATAACGATATTACAATGTTTATTTGAGGGAGAATGGTGACTAAACTAAGCCGTGGCTTGTATTTCAGGACACCAGTGACTCCCCCCTACAGGAAAAATAGCATCATAACAATAGATCACCAGTATAGATATGATATATAAATATAATCAATTTGATGGAAGAGAAGGAAAACAAAGAAACATTAAAAAATTATAATAATTAATAACTTAAACAAAAAGAAAAAACCTATAATTTGTGTGTAGTGTAGTTCGCGTTGTAAGCGGGGGGTGTGCATGGGGTGTGTGTGTGTGTGGGGTGTGAGTGAGGCGTGCAAGGTGAGGTGGCATATGAGCGTGTTCATGTCTGAGTAGCTGTCTGGATGCAGGAAGTATGGGATTGGTTACTTTATTACATTTCTATCACGTTTTTACAACGAGCATCTCTTGTGTTTTTGAGTAACAAAACATGTGGCGTTGTAGACAAGCTTATTGGTATCAACCACGAACCCAGACCCCGGGCTGTCACTAAGAAATTCATTCGAAAAATTCAATGAAGCTTCGCCCCTATTACATTGGATTTAAACATAATTTTAGAAATATGTGTGAACAATACACCCCTGTCCAACCCATAGGAGAATATAGGCGTGATGTTATGTCACTTCGACGAACCTGTGTAGCGAACCCAGAACCTCATGCTTAATAGCTCTTTCAACCACTAGACCAGTGAGGCAGTCAGACAGTACGAACAAATTTCATCATTATCATTACCTATCTCAGCCGAAAGATGTCCATAGGCCTCCCACAAGCGTCGCCACATCAACCGATCCTTTGCTTCTCGCTTCCAGCGGATTCCCGCGACCTTCACCTTCACCAAGTTATCGGTCTAGCTTGTGGGAGCGTGCCTCACTGCACCTTCCAGTAGGTGGTCACCACAACAAAACCTCCAGAAATAAACTGTTGTCTTCTACTAAAATATCGACGTTGCTCCAAAAGCCGGTAAGCTAAAGTGGCACTGGGCTGGCCACGTCTGCCGTATTTCCAATGAGCTGAGGACTAAAATAACGTGGAGCCTTGCCCACAGCCATACCGCGTAGACTCGCGACCGCGAGACAGGCATCGCTGCAGATCCCGTAGAAGATGGCGGGACGAGCTGGAGAAAACAAACGTCCATTGGTTTAAACTTTAGCCCTGGATCGAAAGAGCTGGAAGTTATGAGGCCTTTGCCCAGCTGTGGGATGATGCAAGCTAACTGTAACTAAAATATCGAGTGAATTCATCACAGTTACAATAATTTAAGTCCCACTTCTGTCAAACTGCATCAACTCTGCGACGCTGGAGTAACTTGCGGTTAACTCACGCCGGTTAAACTGAAGTAACTTTCATAGCGAATGGAAATGTTGGCAAGTTGTCGGATGTTGCTGTATGTTGTCAGTTTTATACGGTTTAACGTCGAAACTTGGTGTTGCGGTTGATTTTCTGTCTCTGCGACGACATTCATAAAAATACTAGGTAGGTATTCAAACAGAAATGGAAGTACGATAAATACCTTAACGATAAATTATAATTTTGAAAAGTATTGATTCTTTCGCACAACTTGGGTACCTGTCAAATTAAACATCTATAAATTAACAGAACTCGATATCAATTCTATTAAAAAATGGTTTCTTACACAGTAATTAATAGTTTGGAGAAAATCACCTTATTTACATTTACCTTCGGAAATAACCTACTTATTAAACGTTATTGAAGGTGCGTATGGCCCACCTTCCATCCCGCGCCGCATACCCTGCCACCTGTGCACTTGATGGTCTTATGACTACGTCAAAGAGCGAAGTCCGCATAGCAGAATTTTAGGCCAAAGTTGTTTACACTTTTTGCCATCAATACGCTAAGAAGAAGAAAGTAGTTGGAAGTCCCAGAACCGCCAAGCGTTAAGATGCAACTACAACCTCGCAAAGTGGGGCTACCATGATGGTACGGCAACAGGATGTGGAGCTGTAGCGCAAACTATGTCCCACTTCCTATCCTGCCCTCTTTGCCCCAAAAATGCAGCCATAGCAACCTCTTTGCTGCCGCCGACGATGCTCTGGAAGTGGCAAAGATTTGGGCCGAATTTGGGAATTGAATTCACTGGCGTGCCGTCAACACGACGAAAAAGAATAAGTAGGTTACAGTAATAACAAAATTCATAATAATCTAAATTAAACACTAACTAAAACAGGTTACACAGCTGGGAATTCCGTTATAAAACGCAATAAACACAATAAACTTACCGTGAAACATTAAGTCGTAACAGAGTTTCATTGCAAATGGAAACTTTCTATTATTGGACATCTTCCTGTCAGTTTTATTCATTCGCCTGGCTCCACGGTGTTACAATTTATATGTAAAAGTAAATAAAAATTGTTTATTGCACATTCAATGTACAAGTACATGTTTTTGATGAAACCGTTGACTTCGAAACTACGTTGAAAATGTACTATGGAAGCCAAAGCGCTCTGTTCTATTCGAATAACACAACATAACATGGGTTTCAAGAATTGTATTTCTCATAAGAACATAAAATTATATAATAAATAGGATTATATCAGTTCGCTTATAATGAGATTCACAGCACACGTGATTAGAACTAGTACTATTAACATTAGTTACCTCTGGGCTGCTGGAGACTATGTTAGCTTATTATTCTGTTTGATGTTATTTCAAATGTTTTAATGTATTGCCTTAATCAGCGTTTGTTTGTTATATTGTAACATTTTTGTATCTCCTCCGGTGAACTATTGGACAGCCGTGCGCCTTCAACTAATATTGTTTTCTTGCCATCATAAGTGCGAGCGTGCGCTGGTTTTAACTGGATTTTGTATTTATTCCTTACGTTGTATGTTATATTTCTCTTATGTAACATCACGCCTGTATTCTTCAAAGGGTTAGGCAGAGACATACCTATAGTATACCCACATTTTACCAGTTATGTTTAAGTCGCATGTGATAGGAGGTGTCGCATGTGATAGGATGTTTGGAAAACTACTTCATCTTGACTTACAAAACAATGACTACGCGTATCTGTTTGACACCAATTATGATTTAAGCCTTGAAATTTTTTCCAACAAAACTGGAAAAATTAAGAAAGATGGACTAAGGAATATATATAACTGAATAATGGATAACATATTAGCCATCGATTAAAACAAAAAACATTTTTATTAACTATTCAAAATTACTTAAAAAAATTATTAGACTTACAAAGCGTTCACAAAACAATTATAAAATTAAATCCTCTGATAATAAATGTAAAGCTACGTGGCAAATAATAAATGATTTAAGATTAAATATCCCACGTGACATTATAAATAAAATTAATGTAAATAATAATACAATTTCTGATCCGAACGTTATGGCCAATGCCTTTAATAATTACTTTATTGATAAAATAAAGCCCATATCAAGTCGTGGCAAAGAAGTAACATCGAGGATTGTAGGCACGATGAATTCTATGTTTATGGCCCCATGCGTACCAAACGACATACATAAAATTATTTCCGAACTGATAAAAACGAACAGCGTAGGTTTTGATGACATTTCAACTAAAATTATTAAAATTTGTAATCGACATATTTGTGGACATTTGAGTCATCTTTTAAACTTGTGCATTAGTAACGGTATCTTTCCTGATAATTTCAAGGTAACTATTGTAAAGCCGCTGTTCAAAAAGGGTGATAAAGAATTATTAGAAGCTTATAGACCCATTGCACTGTTATCAATTTTTTCAAAAATTTTTGAAAAATATATTTATAACCGACTATATGCCTATTTAGAATCTAATAAACTATTATGTCACGAGCAAAAAGGTTTCAGAAGAAACAAAAGTATTAATTTAGCGATATATGATTTTTACAAAACAGTAATTACAAACGTTGATAAAAGGAC
This sequence comes from Apamea crenata, assembly GCA_949629185.1. NCBI lineage: Eukaryota > Metazoa > Arthropoda > Insecta > Lepidoptera > Noctuidae > Apamea > Apamea crenata. Next base: position 8,122,041 of record OX451375.1, read on the forward strand.
TCCAATATGTGCAATATACTGCGATATGACCCAGGCCTTTGATTATGTGGACCACCGAATACTTTTAAATAAATTAGAGTCTTATGGTATACGAGGCAATATTCTGGATCTACTGAAGTCATATCTCTCTGACAGATCTCAGATGACTATATCTAAGATTAATATTATGACTAAGCATCAAGAATCTTACCTATCTGAGTCGCGTAACATTACTTTTGGAGTACCACAAGGCAGCGTACTAGGCCCGCTTTTATTTATCATTTATATAAATGATCTGCCTAAATTTACCACCCACCCAATGTCCCTATTTGCAGACGATAGTACTGTATCTGTACAATGTAGGACAAAGGAACTCTATCAAGACGACATAAACAATTGCTTGGATTCAGTTATTAACTGGTTAGATAATAATAATCTTAAAATAAACTTATCTAAAACTCAAGTTATGCACTTTGGTCAGAGAGCTCAGTCTCATAGTCTTAATGTAAATTACGACAATAACCCTATAAACGAGGTAGAATCAGCGCAATTCTTAGGACTAACCATCGATAGACAGTTGAATTGGAAGGCGCACATATCAAAATTATGCAAGAAAATCAGCAGTTCTGCATATGCTATGTACAGACTGGCTCAAATAGTAAACATCGATGCTTCACTCACGGCCTACCACGGCCTTGTTGCCTCTGTCTTACGGTATGGGATAATCTTTTGGGGAAACTCAACAGATAATGCGATGGTTCTTAAGGCGCAAAAGCGTTGTATTCGAGCCATGTTTCGCTTGGACTCCACTGACTCTTGTAAACCGTTCTTTATAGCACACAAAATTTTAACACTTCCTTCACTGTACATATTGGAGATAGCACTGTTTGTACATAAAAACCCTCATCTATTTGAACAGTTATCTGATTTGGTAAAAAGAAACCGGCGCAAACTTAATAGTAATAGACTGTGTCTACATAGAGTTAAAACAGCTCTGGCAAGAAAAAGCGTATTGTGTATGGCGCCAAAAATATATAATAAAATCCCTAATGATATTAAAAATTGTAATGTAAAAGTATTTAAAAATAAATTGAAAATAATTCTGGCCAATAAATGTTATTATAGTATTCATGAATTCCTCAATGAAAATAATTTTAATATTTAATAATTGTTCTTAATCTGTAATAATTAAAATGCTTAGTTGTATTATTTTTTTTAATGTTTAATTGCTTGAGATTTACTTTATTTTTATTTATCTAATACTAATTTGATTATGTTGATGTTATGAATGACTAATTTGATGTGTTTATGTTGAATTCTTAATAATTTATTTACCTAATTTAATAATTTTTGCGTGCCGTGTGCCACGGCAAAACATGCTGTACATAATATTTTATTGAACATCTTGTTACCTACCATGTTTTTATGCAAATAAATGATTGATTGATTGAGCTTTTTTTTGTGTTTGTATTTTTTTTTATGCGTCATGTTTGTCGTAAATAAATGTATTATCTTTCTTATTGCAATCAACCGGGCACAAAACTGACTCCGGGCTGCTACTGAGTAATTCCAGATGGATAAACCCAATAACACTATACAATAAAATGGCCAAGGGTGCATACAAAACCAATGTAAAGGCAAATAAGGACTTCTTGAGGCTTTGATCTTTGATTCGAGGTTTCTTCATATCATTATCATCATTGACAGCCTTGTTGAACTGATGAGTATTGTGCCATGCTTCCCTGGTCTGTGCGCGTCTTGCGGTACATAAATACAGATTATATAAACTCAGGCGGTGTGGGAAATTTTCTTAAATGAGCAGTTCAAATGCGGATCTATGGAAAATTGCCTACGGAAGTGTTCTCCGACAGATGGATTAGAGGTTGCCTTTCTAATTTGTACACAGTTTACTGACATCGGCCTTTATGCCTAGTTTAACCAAACCAAATGTTTGTGAGCTTATATTCGGATATAGCTAAGTCCATAATCAGAGCTAATAAAATAATAATAGCCTCCTGACCGATTTCGGTCATAGAACTGTTACTATTAAATCAGTAACCGAATAACACACTGGTCTGGCCCAGTAATCAAACTGGGCTGTAAGTGACGCTGATGTGATGGTGATGTAATGCTGTTTCATCGTGATCGAAGGCTTATTGTTAACATTTGACTGACATGTTTTGTGCGAATATCGGTTAACGGTTGTTATTACGGTTTAAGATAATTTATTTCACTCAAAAAGAATACAATTATTCACTCATATGAAGAAAAAAATTAAGATAGGCGACGGTTTCGCTGGGTTATGAATTAAAATTAAATGATATAGAAATAAAATAAAGAACAGTACAGACTTACAATTCAAACATTATTCTGAATATGTTATTTAATCGCTTGGCAGGGAATTAAACTTATAAGCCGAAAGTGATGTTTGACTAGGTTTGAAGTTGTGTTCTTAAGGGCAATTCTCGTAATTTTAGGAACGTTCACAGTCTCGACCTCAATCTATCAAAAATACCTCTATGTTTCCTACATTTTTGACATTGATGGTCAAATGATGAAACTGAGATGGGTTTGCGACTAGATTATGAACGTTTTTAATTACGATATCTATAGATAGATAGATTGATTGATAGAATGATTAGGTTTTATTATATACCAAAATTCAACAAACAAAAGAGATTATCTATATATATAAAATTCAAAGTCCTGACTGACTGACTGACTGACTGACTGACTGACTGAGACATCAACGCACAGCCTAAACCGCTGGTCCTAGAGACATGAAATTTGGAGGGTGTATTCTTCGTGAAGAGTAGGTATCCACTAAGAAAGGGTTTTTCGAAATTCCACCCCTAAGAGGGTGAAATGGGGGGATTTTGTTTGTATGAAGAATCTTATTCCTTGAGTTAATAAACTTGAAACTTGGCACGAATACTTATCTAAGTAAATTATGAAGTTGGACATTTTTTGTTTTTATAAACTACCCCCTAAAAGGCGATTGGGGGGTTTCAAAGTTTGTATGGAAGAATTTTAGCGCGCGGTCCGATTTAATCGAAACTCAGTATTTATACCTAAAATTGAAAGGAAAGAATAATGTGTATCAGGGTTTTTCGAAAATCTACCCCTGTCGGCCTGAAATGGGGTAGTCAATTTTACAGGGGAGGATTTTACTGCGTGGTTTGATTAACTCGAAAATTGGTATAAATAATCTTTGAGTCAAGTTATGAACACATCCCAAATGATTTTTCAAAATTCCACCCCTGTGGGGGCGAAAAGCGGGGGGGATACAGTTTATATCAAAAATCTTATTCGTTAGGTTGATAATCTTGAAAATTGGTATGAATACTCGCCTAAGTAAGCAATAAAGTTTATCATTATTAGTTTTTCAAAACTACCCCTCAAAGGGGATATAGGGGTGTTGAAGTTTGTGTGGAAGAATTTGAACGCGCGGTCCAATTAGCTCGAAACTCAGTGTACTGTGTGTGTACTTAAGACTAAAAATAAATAATAACACGTATGAGGGTTTTTCGAAAATCTACCCCTAACGGGGTGAAAAGGGGTAGTTAATTGTACAGGGCAGGATTATAATAAGTGGTTTGATTAATTATAAAATTTGTATAAATAATCGTTATGATTTTTTATGATTTTTTTTTTAATTCCACCCCTGTGGGGGTGAAAAGCGGGGATACAGTTTATGTGAAAAATCTTATTAATTTAGTTAATAAACTTGAAACTTGGCAACAATACTTGCCTAAGTAAGTAATAAAGTTTATCATTATAAGTTTTTCAAACTACCCCTCAAAGGGGGATGTAGGGGTGTTGAAGTTTGTGTGGAAGAAATTGAATGCGCGGTCCGATTAACTCGAAACTCAGTATTGATACCTTCGACAGAAAATAATTAATAATAAGTATGTAAAGTTGTCGAAAATTGACCCCTGACGGGGCAAAAAGGGGTAATTCGGTTTTTAGGGGAGGATTTGAACTGTATGTTACATTTTCACGCCTAAACCACTGAACTTCTGATTTGGCAAAGTGATAGATGGCATCCTGGGGAAGCACATACATTTTATCCTGGTAGCACGTTCCCGTGGCATAACTTCCGACATCCACGCGGGCGAAGCCGCGGGCAGAAGCTAGTTAATAAATATGCCTTTAAACCATTCTAAAATCATGCTATAATGAAGAAAATAATTTGAAAGGTAATCAGCTTTCAGAACTGACTCGCTCAGATAGTCTTTAAAATTGGTTTTCCAAGGGTATCTTAGGTTAAAATGTCGTGAGGAGAGTTTTGAGTATGAATGTCGATGGCTATAAGAGTAGGGGAAGACCAAACAAACGATGGATGGACTGTGTGAATGATGAAAGAATGTTAAAAAATGCTAGAAAGGGGGTAACTACCGAGATGACGACTTATAGACAAGTATTGAAGAAAAAGACAAAGTAAAACAAATCCCCGAGAGGAAAGACAGGAGACGCGAAAGTTCTTATTCAGTCCAAAGAGATAGATAAACGTAGTCAGCGGTTTATCGTATTTAAAACAAACTTCCATTCCAAGTAGAAGTTGACATGAAAACTGTGTGATGTTAGTTTTACAGAAGAACTTGTCACTTGCCGAGCTCCTGCGAGTAAAAGTTCTCGATAAAACTGCGAGTGATGTTGTGTTTCAAACGTCGGAATACAAACAACTTGGAATTGAATTTAGAATGGATTATAAGGATCGTATTGGTGGACCGAAATAAATACCTACTTTTAGAATAGAACAGAATATTATTTAAAGAAAGTAAGAAAAGTATTTATTGCGACTCGTACAGGAAAAATAAATAAATTCAGTAACAAGTCATAATTACGTTTGATTTTAATTTTAGAAATATTTTAGTAAAACATTTCAAGCTGAAAACGTTCATTTGGAACGAATCAAAGTAAAGCACGATTAATCAATTCCACAAAATAAAGGCTTTTTAATCACGCTCAGTCAATTAATTGAATATTCAATGGTAAATCTAAAAACAAACAAACATCATTTTGTCTGCTGATTGGCCAACATTGGCTCGAAAATTTGGTTGAAGATAGCACTGTATTTGCGTTTAATTAATCAACAGTTTATTTTATACTCCTCTAAAATAATAAAACAAAGAGTAACTAGGAAGGTATTTCTTCATGGAAAATCTAACAAACACTTACAATATAGGTTCTCTAATAAAGAGCAGGTGGCTCAGTGGTAACGGCCTTGACGTAAGGTCGTAGGTTCGAACCCAGACCAGGTGCTTTACTTTGTGTAAATTATTTCATCACCACTGCTCTCAAAATGATGAAGGTAAATATCGTGAGGAAAACGACGTGTACTTAGATAACGCAACATTTATAAATAAAGTCCTCAATGTTTAGGAATGAGGCCAAAACTCATCGAAAACTCGCAGTAAGCAGAAATATACATGTGTTGTCCTCAAAACGTTATCATTCTCAGCCTAAAATGATCCCACTGCTGGGACCCATGCCTCCTCTCTGTGAGCGGGTAAAACGTTAAGAAACTATAATTTATTTCGACTCTTACTTGTGTATTGGTAGGTATGTCGTTTGCTAAACATGCATTCGACTCGTAGCTAATAAATACCAATATCACCGCTTATAGTCCCGAAACCATAATTATAGTCAACACAACGTCAAGATAGCTACATCTTTGCTAACCTCTTGTCTACCCAACCAATAGCATTCTCTAACAACATGCCCCTACTATCTTCCAGCTCCAATCACTTAAGCAACCTTTAACCCACAAGTACTGTCGGCATCTCTTTGCGTTACATTTTGCACAAAGGGGCTCTGATTGGTACCTTCAATACACATGCAAATATTTACCTCTGACCGATAGTACAGTTAACAACACGTCTGAACACTTGTAGTACGAAAACTGCCCTTAAACCTCGGTTTCCTAAAAGCACAGCTCTTTAAGGAAGCCGCCAAATAGCGTCTAAAATCTACCGGCGATTGACGTCACTGAAATGTTATTTAAACAAATAAGTTGGTGCGTTTTTTTAGAGAGCATTTTTTGAAACCGTAGAGTCAAACTGCTACCATCTTTTTCATGACAGTCGTCACGGTAGACATTATGTAGCGGCCACAGCTCTTTTAGAAAACCGTAGTTTTAATGGTAAGTAATAAAGGCTCTGTCAAATGCAAACTGTTGCCATGAATGTGAGGTTGACGGTACATACGTGACCAACATAGCAATGTTATGGGTCAATGGATGTGCAACTGAAGCTCGTATGTGGTAACAAATCAACTGATTGGGTATTGAGATTATTTACAACACAAAAAAGGTCGTATCAAAACGAGATGTTTTTGATTTCTGTTCTTTTGTCTTCACTTCTCTGGGTTGGAGATAAACCAACGCGAAAAACTACCATAAAACCATACAATATTTATATAAACGAATTGAATGAAGCTGAATTCTTCTGTTAGGAGTTTCACAAGTTCTCAACTTCAAGTTGTCAATTCAGAAACCGGGTGTTAGTGCCATGTCCGTGGAGTTTCTTGCCCGTTCTTCTCCATAGGAACCTACCTTCATCTTTCTGACCGACCCCTTAACAATTCAAAAGTGCCTGTAATTGGTTTAATTGAAATAAATGTTTTAAATTTGAGTTTGAATGGTTGATATGGTAGCGGGCGGGCTCTTCTTTTCAATGGGTAACCCGCTAAGTATCAAGTACCACTCGAAGAGCCTCAAAACAGTACCTAACACTAGGTACGGTTTAATTAAACTCATTAAAGTTTGATTTACTGTGTTTTTTTTTAATGTAAAGTCGTCTATATCAAATGATAGATTTAGTTGCCAGATAATATTAGCTCCTTACCTATGAAATTGTCGATTTTTATTACTAGCTATTGTGTGTGAAGATCGATATCTTTAATTTCATTTAGAATTCGAAATTCAAATTAATTTTATATAATACTAGCTTCTGCCCGCGGCTTCGCCCGCGTGGATGTCGGAAGTTATCCCACGGGAACGTGCTACCAGGATAAAAAGTATGTGCTTCCCCAGGATGCCATCTATCTCTTTGTCTCAGAAGTTCAGTGGTTTAGGCGTGAAAATGTAACATACAGTTTCAAGTTCAAATCCTCCCCTAAAAACTGAATTACCCCTTTTTGCCCCATCAGGGGTCAATTTTCGACAACTTTACATATTTATTATTAATTATTTTCTGTCGAAAGTATCAATACTGAGTGTCGAGTGAATCGGACCGCGCATTCAATTTCTTCCACACAAACTTCAACATCCCTATATCCCCCTTTGAGGGGTAGTTTGAAAAACTTATAATGATAAACTTTATTACTTACTTAGGCAAATATTGTTGCCAAGTTTCAAGTTTATTAACTAAATTAATTAGATTTTTCATATAAACTGTACCCCGCTTTTCAACCCCACAGGGGTGGAATTTAAAAAAATCATAAATATTCATAACTTGACTCATAGATGATTTATACCAATTTTATAATTAATCAAGCCACTTATTATAATCCTCTCCTGTAAAATTAACTACCCCTTTTCACCCCGTTAGGGGTAGATTTTCGAAATACCCTCATGCGTGTTATTATTTATTTTTAGTTTTAAGTACACACACAGTACACTGAGTTTCGAGTTAATCGGACCGCGCGTTCAAATTCTTCCAAACAATAAAAAAATGATAAACTTTATTGCTTACTTAGGCGAGTATTCATGCCAATTTTCAAGATTATTAACCTAACGAATAAGATTTTTCATATAAACTGTATCCCCGCTTTTCACCCCCACAGGGGTGGAATTTTGAAAAATCATTTGGGATGTGTTCATAACTTGACTCAAAGATTATTTATACCAATTTTCGAGTTAATCAAGCCACGCTGTAAAATCCTCCCCTGTAAAATTGACTACCCCTTTTCAGGCCGTCAGGGGTAGATTTTAGAAAAACTCGAATTATTCTTCTCTTTCAATTTTAGGTATAAATACTGAGTTTCGATTAAATCGGACTGCGCGCTAAAATTCTTCCATACAAACTTTGAAACCCCCCAATCCTCTTTTAGGGGGTAGTTTATAAAAACAAAAAATGCCCAACTTCATAATTTACTTAGATAAGTAGTAGTGCCAAGTTTCAAGTTTATTAACTCAAGGAATAAGATTTTTCATACAAACCAAATCCCCCCATTTCACCCTCTTAGGGGTGGAATTTCGAAAAACCCTTTCTTAGTGGATACCTACTCTTTACGAAGAATACACCCTCCAAATTTCATGTCTCTAGGACCAGCGGTTTAGGCTGTGCGTTGATGTCTCAGTCAGTCAGTCAGTCAGTCAGGACTTTGAATTTTATATATATAGATATCATGACATTTTGTTTTTCAAAATCAGTGGTTCATTTGATTATATTTGTATAAGGACTAATAATATGCTGTTATTAAACATAGCAGTGGCCTATTTACGTAATAATAAAATAAAAATTCTCGTAATTTAAAACCAATATCAAGTCGCAGTCTCATCTCAGGGACAAACAAATGTAAAAAACTTCTCAAAATGTAGGGAAATTAGAAGTATTTTTTGACAGTCTTAAAATTACGAGAATTGCCTCTCAGTTCTCCTGAAATTAATGTAGAATGAAGCAAATACTTCGTGAAAAAGGGCTCCGGTGCGAAAAAAAGTTGAGGCTCTATCTAAACTGGCTAGGTTCTATTTTTGTAACCTAATCTCTAAATTCTTTTTTTTTTCGTGTTTGTAAATCCTGAAAGAGGGCGTTGTTTGCCCTCCGCCAACGCCCGGTGCGCCTGCTGCGGGCCGGGTGAGTGGATGAGATCTCCCTCTCCCTTTCCGCAGCCTCCTTCTGCAAGACGACTGTTTCGCAGAAGGGAACCACCACATCCCAGGACTCTTCGCTGCCGACCATCGAGTCGACTACGGCTGGCAGCGACAGGTCACTGCCCATTCCTGAGAAGGGCACGGCGCGGCTCCTTCCAAGTTCACTCTGCCAGCGTCTGCCGCGTCGTGTCGTCGTGTGCAATTGACGCAATGGTGAAACCGGGCGTCTGGCTGCCTGTTTTTGCGACACAGGTACTTCCCGAAGCAACCATGCCCCGTGCCCCGCAGGCACTCCCTGCGTCCGAAACGACAGGGAGCCGTGTCTCCTCCCGAGCCAGTGCTCGAGTAGGTCGTGAAAGCCTGTCCCGCCATGTCACCACCAGGACCTGCGTCGGTCTGACCCGAAGCTGAAACCGACGCAGCTCCATGTGTCGCTGCATCGGTTCCTCGCGCCACCGATAGAACGACGCGAGTACTTTCGCCTCGAGGTCCCAGGCCGGGGATCCGGCCAGTACACAAGCCACCTCATAGGAGCTCGTGCGATACCCCCTGATGACTATGACGGCCTTCGTTCTCTGCGGCTTTCTGACCTGACGGCCAGTCGCCTAGACCGGAGCCCCGTACAGGGCCATCGATCGCACGATCCCCACCTAGAGTCGCCTACAGGCGGCGCTCGGGCCCCCAGGTTGGAAAGCAGCTTTGATAGCGCCCCAGCCTCGCCCAACTACTTGGGCGCCAGCCGTCAGAAGTGGGGGTTGAAATCCCACCGGCTGTCGAACACCAATCCGCCCGCCGGGGGCCATGAAAAACCATGGCCGCCGACTTGTTGAGGGACACCTCCAGGAAGCTAACTTTTTTGTCAAAAAAAGGAGTGCAGTTCATTACTAATATTTCCATAGAGTAAGCTAGTATACATAAATCGGTCGCATAACAGCTGCTTGGTTGAAGTAGCTAAATACAAGATCTTACATAACAGAAAGAATGTATTATATTTATGTTCTGAAGGTGGAAGAAATTGTTTGCTAGGTCAGTTCGAGGTTTGCTGGTCAGAGGACGAGAGGTCCCCTGAGCTTGGGGGCCCCGGTGCACGGCACCGCCTAACCCTCCGATATCTACGCTCCTGCAGCAATCACAGCTAGCTGGCTCTGGTGATAAATTACAATAATGTATGTTAATTACCATAAACCCTAGTTTGTATGATCAGCAAAACCCAGGTTTGCTGATCATAGAAATTAGGGTTTAAAATAATAAGATAAACATATTTCTGTCTCTGTAAACTTACAGACAGAACAACAATAATGTTATAACTAAACATAATTATTATAAATTATTAAAGTCGTTTTACGTGTCTGGCTGTATGACCGCATTGTTCTTCTAAACTATGCAACTTTGAATGTGATTTTCACCATCATTTTGAGAATTAATTTCGCAATGTGTATAAAATATTAATATTAAACTTACATACAACAAAGAAATTTTAATTTATTGTCAAGTCGTAAAATTCGTACGAAGCAGGGTCGGGTCGCTAGTTAGATAATAACAATGTTCGTTCAAAATGTAAAAATCGCACAAATTCTCAGTTCCATTCAATATTACTAAGTCATACAGCTGTGTTTCACTGGAAGCCAACGTTTTAATATCCGCAGAACGAAATTAAAATGTTCATAACATTTTTCAAAGCTATTTCTTGCCCTCTCCAATCAACTGAGCTAAGTGCATCGAAATTACTGCCAGAGGGCAATCGTTCAATAATCTTAAGGGCTAGCACACAATAGAGGCTTTGGTTGACCGATTTTTTATTTTGAATCGGTAAAATTAATATCCGTCCGCAGGGATTTTGTGTACGAAAAATTCACGCTGATGGTCTGGTCGATCAAACTATCGGTTGACTAAAAAGACGCAAGTGTGCCTATGGTCTTACATGTTTGTAACGAGAACAAAATACTTTTCATTGGAAAATTACTCTGCTTTCCTTATTCAATACATAAAACGAAATTATTTTTCGGTCTTTCTGTCATTTTGCTTTCAATACGATTTACGTGTTTAAATATGATTCATAAATGAACCTAATCTATGATTTTAGTACCTACGTTCAGTACAAAAGTCCACGCGAAAGGAACTATTAACAGCGCGACTGCAAGCAGACATACCTACCACCAGCTTAAACGAATCCACTATCATTTAAAATTTTGCATGTGCTAAATATGCAAGTGTTACGTTTAAGTATATCTTAAATCAATGTAAACGAAGTACGAAAAAGAGCCTAGTTTCATAATAAATAGGCCAACCAAAAGCTCACAGCCCCGCATCTTATGTTTTGCAGAGCTAATTAGACGATGACATAACAATATTACTTTGTGAACATTTTAACCTCGCGTAAACGAAACAGCGTCAGACCCTTGTCATCGCTTAAGAAAAGTGGAACAACATTATCGAGAAAACAGGAAGGAGGCACAATGTAACGTAATTACTGTCTTTATCGTCCGGTATAATAAGGTAATAGGGTTCTTTAACTCCTGTAGCAATAACAAAAATATCGTTATTCGTGATGAAATCTATAATTTATGCTTCGTATATTAAAATTCAAAGTCCTAACTGACTGACTGATACATCAACGCACAGCCTAAACCGCTGGTCCTAGAGACATGAAATTTAGAGGGTGTGTTTTTCGTGAATAGTAGGTATCCACTACGAAAGGGTTTTTCGAAATTACGTCCCTAAGAGGGGGAAATGGGGGGATTTTGTTTGTATGGAAAATCTTATTCCTTGAGTTAATAAACTTGGTACTAAGTAAATTATGAAGTTTGCCATTTTATGTTTTTATAAACTACCCTCTAAAAAGGGGTTGGGGGGTTTTAAAGTTTGTACGGAAGAATTTTAGCGCGCGATCTGATTAACTCGAAACTCAGTATTTATACCTAGGATCGAAAGTAAAGAATAATGTGTATCAGAGTTTTTCGTAAATCACCCCTGACGGGCTGAAAAGGGGTAGTCAATTTTACAGGAGAGGATTTTACTGCATGGCTTGATTAACTCGAAAATTAGTATAAATAATCTTTGAGTCAAGTTATGAATACATACCAAACGATTTTTTTAAATTCCTCTCCTGTGGGGGTGAAAAGCGGGGAGACAGTTTATATGAAAAATCTTCTTCATTAGGTTAATAAACTTGACACTTTTCAAGTATACTCGCCTAAGTAAGTAATAAAGTTAAACTACCCCACAAAAGTCAGTATTAATACTTTTGACAGGAAAGAAACGATGATAAGTTTTAGGGTCTTTCGAAAATCGGCCGCTGACGGGGCATAAACGGGTAGTTATTTTTTTAAGGGGAGTATTTTACTACGTGGCTTGATTAACTCAAAAATTGGGATACATCATCTTTGAGTCAAATTATGGAAACATCCCAATATTTCTTTTGTAGTGGGGTGATAAGACAGGATACGGTTAATATGAAAAATCTTTTTCCTTTGGTTAATAAACTTGATATTTGGCAATATTTGCCTCAATAATTAATACAGATGGTCACTTTTAGTTTAGGGGGTGGAAAGTTTAATAGGTAAGAAAAATTATCAAACCGCTCGGACGGATTAACTCGAAACTCGATACTAATACTTAAAACAAAAAGTATGTGTTTTAAGGATTTTTCAAAAATCGTCTCTTACCGGGGTGGAAAAGGGTAATAAAGTTTAAGGGGTGGATTTTACTGCTTGCTTCCACTAACCCGAAAATGGGTATAAATAATCTTTAAGTCATAGAATGGGAACGTATCAAACGCTTTTTAAAAAACAAAGCCTGTCATGGTAAAAGGGGACGACAAAGTTTATTTAAAAAATCTTATTCATTTTATCTGTAACCTTTGAAATTAACCCGAATTCAATAAATAAATGATAAAGATCGTAAACATACATCTTCGAAATTATTAGAGTAAAGTACACGTGGACGAAGTCGTAGGCAAAGTGCTATACTATATAAAATTATAATATAATATCCCTGGACATTTCACACAGCACCATTTGTCCCAAGCTAAGCAACCTAATGCTTGTGTTATGGTAACAAGATGGCTGATAAACTACTTATATACATTTTATTTTTTTTAAATAAATTCAGTCTGTATGTTACATATTCACGCCTAAACCATTAAACGGATTCTGATAAAATTGCCTGCCAGCAGATGCCAAAAAGATAGATGGCATCCTGGGAAAGGACATACTTCTTATCCTTTCCGACATCCACGCGGGCGAAGCCGCGCGCAAAAGCTATAAATGATAAAACATGTTTTTATCATTTATTTCGTCGCCACTGCTCTCGAAACGGTAATAAAACATCGCGAAGAAAAGAGAGTAGGCCTGTGTCCTATTCGTGGGAACGTTATAAGCTGATTATATCTGAACATGTTTGTAAAAATAAAAGCGCTTTTATTCAGATTCAGTTTAAAATGAAATGACAAGAATTAATACATGAGGGGCGATTCTCAGACGATTTTAAGAGCACAGTCAGTCTCAATCTGTGAAAAATACCTCTAATTTTCAAGTATTATTGACAAGTATTTGACATTGATTGTCGCTGAGATGAGAATGCGACTTGATTTTGAACGTTTTTAATTACGGGAATTGGCCTTTTGCTCTTTCGTCATTTACATACATTATAATGAAAGCGAGAGCAGGTGTAAATTTTTTATTATGTTGCTTAACCTTGTTGCTCCCAAAATTTCAAAATACGGTGAACCAAATTGGCTTCGCCAACAGCTTTACGGAAAAGAATCCAGTCCCTTTTATTACGATTATTTATTTATTGTGTTGTATTGTATTAAGTTTTATCCATTTTTAACGCAGAAATCATGTTAACGTAAATCCTTACGATAAAAAAATCGCCGTCCCGTGCACTTCAATCAACACAGTCGATGGTGCGCCTCGTTCCAACTTATTACTTTTAATAACCAGCTACTCGGCGACGGCATTCAGTAATTAAAATGCTAGCATTCTAGCACTAGCTTCGTATAATTTCCTGCTACAGAATTACTAGCCAGCATTGCACGGAATAAACAGTAAACATGAGACTTTATGCGAGTTTGTGTTTGCATGTAACGTTTTACGACGCAATGACATGGTTTTATGAGTGTTTCTCTGGTTGGAGCTTCATTTAAAGTATAATAATAATACAATAAACTATGGCATTTTTAAAGCGGATATGTATAAAGTTTTTATGTAGAGTAATTGTGTAGTACATTACGGTTGTTAGTAAGTAATGAGAAGTAAGCAAACAACTACACGCCTTTTAAATGCCTACATAAAAAAGTTTTCTCTGTTGGAGATCGCCTTGTGTACCCTTATAACATTATTAGTATTGTCCTAAATATGATATCATAACATACCCATGTTGTCCCGAAGAGTTAGGCAAAAGGTAAATCTTTGATACACCCACAATCTTTTTAAAATAATAATAAATTGGTATACAATAAAGTGTATAAATAAATAATTTATTTTTAAATGGAGTCTGCTCACCAACTGCTTACATAATGGTATAACGAATAAGGAAAGCACAATTAATGTTCGTCATTACGTAGAATGTTATTAAAGTTAGCATAATAATCTTAATTTATCTCATTGAAGATATAAGAGATGAAAGCATACGCGACACAAAAGGTATAACCGGAGCTGTGGTTCTGTGTATTAGACCGTATCATTCTGAGCAAGACGGTTGGCTAGCTCGGTGGACATTCACAATAATGAATACTGAACATTATGAATGAGGTTTCACTGAAAGGTATTGATTTTGTTTCTGCTTTGTACCACTGACATTTGGGACCACAATTTAAAATACATGATAATGAACAATAGGATACCTTATAATAAAATTGTAGCACAAGACTATTATGTTGAATGTTTCAAATTAAATTATTAATGTCCTATTGTGATGGCTGGATTCGGAAGGTGAAGGACAGGGTCTTGTGGCGCAGCCTAGTAACGCCAAGAAAAAATCAAGAGCTAAAGGATGAAATAATTCGGCGCATTAACGACATTGAACTTCAATTATGCCTCAGCGTCATTGAAAATATGGACCATCGGTCTATCCGATGGTCCACCAAAGCCTGGCAAGCATTAGGCCGATATTTTGTTTCACACATAATTGTCATAGATCATAATAAAAAAAAAGATAATTCTCTGCAAACTTTTTGTTTTATTTACAAAACATCGTGCGTTATCGTTGGACCATCCTTTATAATAACAAACCAAAAGACAAACACAAATGCCACAATACGCACATAATTACGATGCGACGTGTCCAAACAGCAATCTATTCATGCAAATCCAATACATACATGTATGTATTAGCAGATGCTAAGCAAACGTATAGCGTACGTATACCTAAGCTTAGGACCCATTGTATTCTAGATTGCATCGTCAGAACGGCGGATTACAATGCTATCTCGACTGATTTACGAAGCCACTACTAACTCTATTGGGTAGAAGCCACATGTTTTGTGGTAGACCTCTTTTGGTACTTTGTCAGCTGCAAATAGGTTTTATGACAGTTTTCAGTAACTTCACTGGCAACATGTCTTGGATTATTCTACTTATAAAAAATCTAATTTTACTCATTGGATTTTTGAACATTCACCCCCTTGACTTTGTAAAGTATTATTATTTTTATTATAATTGTGAATATGAGAACTATGACTATATTTCTTTTAACTTTCTCTGTTAATGTTGCAGCTGTCCTTAAAATACCATTTCAGACATCAGTCTGCATTGTCTTCGCATGATCTGACCAAGATTATGAAAAGAGTGAATTTGTTTCGGCCTTTCTTCTCAGAGTCTTACAGGAAACGCCGACCTCACCTAATTTTTTTTTAATAATATGACGTGTAAAAGTGATTCCAACATCGTATTTACAGAATAAACAAATTGTATTTCATTTCTTATAGACTTTAAATAGGGGATGAAAGCGAATATTATGGGATATCCCATCTGGCGCATCGTGTTTTATTTTGGTTCATGAAACGATACTGTCTGAAAACAAAAGACGAAATGATTTTCTTAATTAAAAAATTGTTGTTACAACAATTGTCCATTTCAAAACAGTTCGGAAGCGCAACGATCAGATATCCCTGACGAAAATAAGGAGAATTTTGGGGAACGTACGGCGGCGGCCATTATGAGGATCCAGGAGTAAAAGGGTGGGTCGAGGGGGATAATTGTTTCGGTAAATAAACTGGCTTCGTAGGTAGTGATGGTAAAACGATACGGGGGAAATGTGAGAAGGAAAGGAATTGGAGAAAGGAAAAATATTTTTGTGCTCATCCAAACACAAACCGAAATTGAGTATTTTTATTTTTTTTTTGTTCTTGCTTTAAAATATTAAATAAAATACTCGATTCAGGGCTGATTTTACAATCCACATATTCGTGGAATGAAATTGACGCCTGACAGATTTTGTATGGAAAACTGTCAAAAATTCAAAACTATTCCTCGGATAAAATTTCCTGGCGTTGGTAAAATCAGCCCATATGTAAATAAACTGCCGGTCTGTTTATTCGATAAAGCGATGTTTCGCTACCAAAATTTTTGTATTTACATGTAAATTACACTTAGACAAATACAGACGGTTTAAATACCAACCCCTGTCAGGATTCTGTTTTCAATATCCATGTTGAAAGTTGTTAATATTTCGAGCTGACAACTAAGGCGGTCTCAATAAATATTAATGAGGTTACAGTCAATACTTTCCTGTTTTTTGTTAGCAGTAAATTAATTACTACAATAATATCTTAAAGTAATATCACGCCTGTTATTTCTCGAAGGGATCGGTAGAGTTGTACTCATAGTATAATATATTACTTATATATAAATATAAGTGTTTGTCTATTTTTTGGGCATTACCTACAGGTAATGCCCAAAAAATACGACGATACGGACGAAAGTACAGAAAAAAAGAAAAGCAAAGGACAGTCAATTTGGTGAAACATTGTTTATTCGTTCGGTGAAAATCGTATTTATTTTTGGCGACAATTTCTGGCATGTTTTTCCATTATGTTTTTCCATTGCTCTCAAAACGGTGAAAGAAAACATCGTAAGGAAACCGGCATGTCCTAGAACCGAAAATTCGAAGACATGTGACATGTACCAACCCGCACTGGGCCCGCGTGGTGGATTGCGGCCCACTCCCTCTCACCGAGAGGAGGCCTGTGTCCCAGCAATGGGAACATTATAGGCTGATTGTGTATGTATGTCATGTATGTATGTTAATGTATTATGCATCTACTACTTACTAGTTTATTTACGCGTACCTACCGTTCTTCATAAGTTTGTGTATTAAAATGTTAAGTTTATGTACGGTTGTAACCATCTAAGGTTGTGATTGTGTATTAAGATTAACTTGTATTTCTCATAATAAGTCTGAAATCACCAACCCGTCTTGAGCAAGTGCGGTGATCAAAGCTCGTGCCTTCTCTGTACGAGAATATGCCTTTGTCCTGAACTGGAATACTAATAGCAGTGGCATGCATTGCATAAAGGCATATAACCAATGCCTACCTCGATAAATCACCATAAGCCTGTCAATTACATTTTAGTGTGTGTGCCCCACAATTAAGAAAGTCACAAAATTATCATACCTAACAAAAAACAAAATCTTCATACAAACACGCGCGGCAGTAGGCAGTCGCCAGACGGCCTAGTCGGCTCCCATACTATTCGCACATTGTCATTGGTTAATACGACGAAATTAAATTCCTGTTTACCTATTCTGAAAACCAATGCACGCCACTGACTAATATACTGGTATTATAACATCTATCTAGATGTATTATAAGCCTATTTAAATGCCCAATAATACCACTAACGTCATACCAAATACGTTTAACACCTACCCAATAATTATTGTCACGCTAAACACTTGATTAGTAATAATTGCTTCAGTAGGTATTTGTATCGTATATTAGTGCCTGTGACACTAATTATCTAAGGCGCTAGAATATTAAAGACGATATAGTAATTAACTGCTAAAACGTTACCTACCATAGATGATCTTGTTTTAATATAAAGTGAACTGTGTCTCAAATCTTTTTTAGTAAAACACAATCTAAGGATTTTACGTCTGAATTCATTTTGAATAATCATTACTTTTTGCGATTGATCTTGGCAGTTTATTAAGAAAAATGCTACTACAAAGCGCGGCCTCATTTATAAATTCTCTTAAAAATCTTGCTTAAAGGAGATGGCTAAATTGAAGTATGGACGAATTTTCAGCAATGACTAGACATGGTACCTAGCAATATGTAATGCTGAATAGCTGAATATTAGTATTTCATACAAAAAAAGTTTCAGGAACTTTTTATATCTTTATAATCCTGAAAATGAAATCGTGTAACTCCTACGTCAATAGGCATAAAAAACTGCAAATAAATTACATTGCTATGAACTTTTACCTAGGTGTTACCCAAACAACACTAGATTTTTGTCCAAAACCAAATCCCTATAGTAAATGTACTCGAGAGATGGGTTCTGGACGCGGTCGTGTCGTGCTAAGATAGTGAGTAGAAAAGCAGGCAATGAAGAGGCGATATGCTGCCGCAGCCTTTGCGTGGTTACACCGCAGTTTATGCATCGCAGGATGAATTGATTGCAAGTCAAGTCCGTGTCGAATAGCAAGAGGTCAGTAGGTAGGCAAGCACACACAATAAGCAAGCGAGGGTCAATGAAAATCCAAAATGAAAAAGCACAACGAACAAGCAAACGGCAGAGTGTTCCAACGATGTCTAACATCTGACGTTTGTTTTTTTTCATAGAGATGGGATTGAACGTCAAGTGTAATCGAATCAATAAAATAATCGATTGGGTTGAAAGATAAAAATATAAATAGTTTTGGTCGACCTGTATTCAGTTAAATTTTTCGACACAAAATAGGTAGTAACATTAAACGAAGAAGCACATTCTGAAGCTTTCAATTATTTTTATTTGATTTTGATACGAAAAGAGTGGAATTGAATAGAGTCACTTAGAAACAACCCCATTTCCCTGTGAAAACACAATAAGAAGCAACTAAACAGGACAACGAATTGAATTCCATCGATTCCCGCCAATAACTCTGATTGCCACTTCTTAGTTTCAGAAAATAAATCGTTTTGATACCTGTTATCAAAAATCGATATAAGTATAGTTTGATTTGACATTTTAGAAAAGCGACATGACCCGTCCCTAGTTCCAGTACTGTATTATTATTCCCCTTGAACTTGTCATGTCAATCAAAAAAAGCAACTAAGATATTTTTTTATGTTTAACAGTTCACGAAAGTGCTAGGAAATTATTAAACGCTCAATAATTCATGAATGAATATTTAAATATTACGAGTTAATGTGAGGTTACTAGTCATGCTTGGGGCAGTCATTTAGCCATATCCGTTACCTTAGTATGAAATATAATAATTCACCTTTTCCACTTCATATTAATAAACAGTCCTCCATACCGTATTTCGGCCATGGCGGTCAATGTCAACGGAAACCAGCATTCGGCGCGGGAGATATTATAGTGCACTAGTGTTTGCGCCGACTCAGGTGTACTCTCTCTTCTCTCACTCATAAAGTCTGATGGGACGTCACGTAATCCGCCAGACCAGACTTCATACAAAGGCCACAGGAAATCGCTGGATGCAAGAAGCACAAAGAACTAATCGAACGAACGAACGAACTAGTCGAAGTAGCGATGCTTGGGGGAGGCCTATGTCCAGCAGTCTTCCGGCTGAAATGATGACGATGATGATGAGGAAGTGGAAAAAGTTAACAGATCCTATTAACAGATAAAAAAGGAGGAGTGATTTGCAGAAGAAGATATAATGGCTGATAGTAATTAATGACTAATAGCATAGGGGCCTCCTCTCTGTGGGAGAGAGTGGGCCGTAATCCACCGCGCAGTGCGAGTTGGTAGATGTCACATGTCTTCGAATTTTTGGTTCTAGGACATGCCGGTTTCCTCACGATGTTTTCCTTCACTGTTTTGAGAGCAGTGGTGATGAAATAATTTATACAACACGTAAGTCGCAGCCGTTACCACTAGGCCACCAGTGCTCTCGATGATAATAGCAATGTTAATAAGTATTTAAAATTACCTTAATTTCTCGCCTAAGCTATTCAAACTTTTAAATTGGTTCCAACTGGAACCAATTTAATAGTTCCCAACAATATCGAACAATAAAAACCATTCACCAGTTTACTTCAAAATGAGATCACTTTTTCAATATCTAGGGAAACTCTGTTTACTAACATACCGAATATATTATTTGCCAATATAGAATTGAATACAAATACCCCTTATCCCTTTCTGAAAGTACTTGCAGTTTTCGTGGAATTACGTTGTTGTGGACCTTTTCTCGAAATATGATTCGCAAATATCTAACTTGTTTATTTATTCTGACAAATATTTTCACACCAACAAGTATGTGAGTTGGGAATTTAGTGGCATAAGTTGAATATTGTACATGTTTAGAGTAAGTGATATCGTTCCCTGGGGTATTTGTGGTCTATTGACCTTATATTACGTCTGTATTCCCCGGGGGTATTAATGATACCAGCCTATTATTGCCCCAGTGCAGGGCAAAGGCCACTTCTCTATACTCTGTCTTCTCTGTATCACTATGCTTGCTCAAGACGGGTGAGCGATATCAAACTTATAATAATGACTAGATTCTGCCCGTGACTTTCTTCGCGTGGAAGTCGTGAGACAACACAATATACTAAAATAATAGTCATATTTTTATAAAAAAATACTAGTTTAGGTCTAAGCAGCCAAAATATACAGATAGTATAGTATAAAGTTGTCCGTGTGAGAAGCAGCTTGTTAGCTATAAGTCCTGGTTTCCTCACAATGTTTTCCTTCAGGGATACCAGCGATATTCACGATAAACTTAAAAAGTACATTATGAATTAAATTGTCACATTGGTACCTACTTGCCCAGATTTGAAACCACCACCGTGTGCATGAGCGGTGAGATCTTAACCACTTATCACGACATTTATAACATTCGACATTCTCCGGGTGTGAACAATATTATTTAGACTACGGGGAACAACAATATTCATGAAAAAAAAAATATTTAAAAAACCACATTTAATCAAAAAAATTCATACGTACTTACGTAGGGTCATAATTTCAAGGTTATTTTTTTCTTTTTATAGGGTTTCACGCTTATACCTTTTTTGTGCTATTTGTGGCTATTTATTTGAATAGTCTTTTTTTTAAATTGTTTTAGGCTTTTTACATTTTTATACTATTTTTATTATTATTTTGTGTCGGGGGCTTTTTAAATTTTTTATTTCATGCTTTTTGTAGGGACTCCTTATTATTTCATTTCTTTTATTTTCTTGCGTTTTAAGATTCAGGTAATTTGGTGTTTAGTCAGGTTTTTTATAATTCGCCATTTTGTGGTGGCGGCCATCTTAGATTTGAAATTTATCATAGTGTCCTTCTAGTCAAGCCCTTTCATTTGATACCCATATTGAGGGAGTTGTGAAAAAATATGTAATCCGCCATTTTGTGGCGGCGGCCATCTTGGACCGATATTTATCAAACATAGCTAAGAACACTCCCGACAAATTCACCTTTCAAACAAAAAAAAAACAAAATCAAAATCGGTTCAACCGTTCGGGAGCTACGATGTAACAGACAGACATACAAACACACAAACACAGACACGTCAAACTTATAACACCCCATCGTTTTTGCGTCGGGGGTTAAAAAAAGGTTAATTATGAACAACTTTTACTATTAGACCAGCACTGAAATCGTGAAAAAAACTCAGTTGTTCCATACATACCTTTAGGCAAGTATGTCCACGGTAACTAGACAAAATATAGGGAACAGCAGATTTCGCAATTCTCTATTTAGATATTGGTCCCTCAGTAAAAGCCCTTTTCAGGTTGAGGGAGGATCTTTGGGTTTATACAGCCTTAGTTTTGTTAAATATAACTAGTTATATAAAATAATATTTATCTAAAAAGCGCCTGCTACTATTGATTTGCTATTTAAATAACAACGAAGCGCTAACCCGCGCATAGACGCGCATATTCAATGTTTACGCCTAAAGAGCAATTTCCATTCGCCACCCAAAATGCAAATGTAGCTTCTGTAATTCTAAATTGATATTAAAATGAAGCATGACTTTATGCAGCTGGCCTGCAGCTTCGAATAATATTGTTAGTTGCGTTCAATTGTTTTTATTTATTTCTTGGAGACAGATGGTGGAATTTAAGGTTGAAGCATTTGCTTTCTTTTATGAATCATTCAAATCTCTCTTCAGCATAGCATAATCAGCCTATTACTGTTCCCACTGCTGGGACACAGGCCTCCTCTCTGTGAGAGGGTGTGGGCCATAATCCACCACGCGAGCCCAGTGCGGGTTGGTGGACGTCACATGTCCTAAAACCAAACATTCGAAGGACGGTTTGGTTCTAGAAGATGCCGGTTTCCTCAGGATGTTTTCCTTCACCGTTTTAGCGTAATCGCAGCGCAGTTTTAGAGCAGTGGCGATGAAATTAAATGCACAATTTAAAGTACCTGGCTGGGTGTTCAAACTCACAACGATTCATAAGTCGGGGTCAAGGACCACCACTGCTCCAAATCTCTCTTATTTTAAGTAAAATAAAAAATATGCTAGCAACTTGAGCAAAAAAAAAAATTAAAGAAAATATTTTTGTAAAACCGACATCGCCCGTCGTGGTAAGCTCAGGAGAAGATTGCACGATGAAATCGACGTTTCGTGAAAATGTTATAATGAACCACAACAGTAGTTAACAGTGGAAAGTGGAGAGAATTACTAAAAGCCTTTGTCTGTTTTTAATGGAAAAATATTACAAGTACCTATCGACTTGTGTTCAGAATATTGAGCTAAAATAAAATCATGTAGCTTATAAAAATATAAACAAACAGAATGCTACCGAGCAATTGTAGCTACGATACTCGTGGTAGAAACAATTACTAAAACATAAATGTTATTTGTTCCATTGTTTCGTAGTGGTAATAAATATTCATCAATATTTTAGAAGTTATTGATGAAGTTTATTATTTTCCTTCGAGCGAAATATCTAAAAATGGTAAAACATTTATGGAAATGTTTTACCATTTTTAGTCATTTTTAGATATTTCGCAAGAGCTGACTAGGCTCGCTCCCTATTGCATAATCAACCTATAATTTTCCCACTGCTGGAACACAGACCTCTCGATAAGAGGGAGTGGACATCTACCACGCGGGCCCAGTACGGGTTGGTAGATGTCATATGTCTTCGCTCCTTATTTAGACTTAAACATAACTGGGGAAATGTGGGTGTACTACAAGTACACCTATGCCTAACCCTTCGGGGAATATAGGCATGATTGTATGTGTCTATTATTCAAACAGTAAGTATTTTTTTTTACCATTTTCCAACAGAGCAAGAATTTTTGAAACAAGAAAATATAATTGCCTCATTCTATGTACCTAACTGAGGGGCAATTCTCGTAATTTTAAGAACGTTCACAGTCTGATCTCAGTCACAATCTGTCAAAAATACCACTAATTTCCCCACATTTTGATAAGTTTTTTACATTTGTTTGTCACTGAGATGAGACTGCGACTAGATTTTGAACGTTTTCAATTACGAGAAAATTATAAATTATTATTAATAATTTGAATTACTATTAATAATTAATTAAAATATATATATTTAATTAAATTTTAAATTACGCCTTCTGTTATCATCCACCAGAGTAGGAACATTTTCTTCCCCTTTGTTAAATTCACGGCTGTTTAAAAAGTTGAATGAAAAACATTTATTCACTGAAAACTTTTCCATCAAGCATATTAATTACATTGCTGTACTTGATTTCCCTGTAGATTATTTTACTTTTTCGTATTATTTTTTCTGTCTCTTCTTAAAACTGATTGATTCAAACAGTTTGAAAGCTCTAAAGAAATTATTTGCAAGGATAATTGAATTTCAAGTTTAAAATTAATGGGTATCTATGTAACAAAGTAACAATAGTTCAAAGAAATTTTTGTACCTAATCAAATTAGATGCCCGCGTTATGGTTTCATTCAATTTCAGCTATTGTCTGCTTGCCTCACCGCTGGATTTAATTTGCATACTTATTACTTTTAGAATATTTTGGCGTGATGAGTTAAAAGAAGAATAAATATTGGATATCTATGAAATTAATTGTTTAGAGAGACAGATAAAGACAAACAGAAAGATCAAGTTTAAGTTACACGTTTATCAATGAAATGATTCATTGAATGGATTCCAATAGTTCGAAACTAAAAATAAATACTGTTGTAAAAAACACAGTATTATTGTTTGTTGTTGACTAGGGCTGATTTTGCCAACGCCAGATAATTTTATCCGAAGAATAATTTTAAATTTTTGACAGTTCTTCCATACAAAATCTGTCAGACGTCAATTTTATTCCACGAATAAAAATTATTTGTCGATTGAAAAATCAGCCCATAATAATATGTTTGGTTTTGTCTTCGAAAAGTACCTACCTTTTTATAATAAAATTATTGTTTTTTTTATTGATTACTTAGTCCAGACGTATTGGAATTGTGGAAATGAGTCTTTCGACCGGTTTCAAAGTAATAAAAGTTTCAACGGCCAACCATAGATACATGTCAGCCTTTTTTTTTTTTTTGTTTCCGGGATGGAAAATCCTCATGGATGTCCGCTGCCCTGGGGCGGCCGACGGGGTCTGTCAGACTCTTACTGACTAAAAACCACCCCGGTGTTCCATCTCACACCTACGCCGGGGGTCGGCCAACCATACACACTCCTGCCGTTGTATTTCATTATGTTTGTACTTACAAGGTAGGATTTGGGGGAGCCTTTTGCTCAGCAGTGGGACAGAATAGGCTAACAAAAAAAAAACATACGTTATGTCTACTTAGGGCTGATTTTTCCATCGCCAGATAACTTTTATTCGAGGACTAAAATTGACGTTTGACAGTTTTTGCATGAAATAACTGTCTCCTGCTGCTCCTGTCTCCGAAATAATTCCTCGAATAAGGTTGATGATTGAAAAATCAGCCCTTAATCATTATAATTAATCGCTATGGCATTAATAATTATGGACAAACAAAAACAAATGTCTCTCGCGTTCCAAAACTTCAAACCGGGTTGGTTTGCCATAGTGATTAATTATAATGATTAAGGGCTGATTTTTCAATCATCAACCTTATTCGAGGAATAATTTTGAAATTTGATAAAGGTAAACAATTATGTACCCTCCGAAAATTGATAAAGATAAACAATTACCTGTCATATTCCAAATATCAAACATTTCTATTCATCGTATAGCGCGTCCAAAATCTCGAACATTGAAACTAATCAAACTAACCATAAACCTTGTTTAAATCATAGCTCCTGCCTCTGACGTCAAGTATCAAAACTATTTGAATAGACCCAACTCTACGACGACTGTTGGTATTAGATTGTCGCTCGCAATCGCTCGAGTGTTCCTAGCTCGAGTTCTCGATACTTGAGTTTACTCTGACTCGCTCGAGTCCCCACTTGACATTTAATCTTCGACGCATATCGATTTAATGTTTCGAATAAAATCGGATTAGTTGAATTCGGTAAGTAAAATCATGCTGTCCGATTTCCGGTTTGTTTCATTTGGATTCCGTGTTTATTTTAACTTAATTTTTTTATTTATTTATGGAATAATTATAAGGGAGTCTTTATTTTCATAATCTCTTAACTAACTATTTACACTACGTACTAAATTAAAAGGCTAAGTAAATAACTATATAAATAAATACAAAAACAAAATGATATTTAGGCGTCGAAGTACTCGTCCGCATCGCTGTCACCCGGAAACGTGCCCAGAAGACTGGCAGCATTGCCAAGTTGAATGGCAATGCTAATTCTTTGGCCAAAGAACAACCCAGCCCATATGGTCACGTGAAGTGTCAATTAGCCGGTTTGACACCAAACGGCTCAAAGCTGTAATTACCCACAAGGTTACTGTATTTGCGCTGTTTGAGGGCCTCAGCAGCCACAGCAGTGGCGGCAGCACAGCCCGCCGTGCCAGGAACATGAGATGGCGCAAGGGTATTGACACAGGTTGCGTTCCACACCAGACGCCTACCCACCTTTCAAGGTAACAACGTCATCGTCACGTACCAAGCCGTTTAGTTCTAATACCGCTGGAACGCCGGCGGTGACGAGGGCTCGATAGTATCATTGATGCTGGCATGCCATGCTATGCAACCTGCTCTCCTGCAGCAGGAGACTGTCGACATCTTCACCGCAGTGACACCGATGCGGAGCAACACAAGGTGCACCCAAGCGGAAACACGTAGCGAGCCGAAACGATGAAGGGAGTGCCTGAAGCAAAGCCTGACTCCCATTCTCCCACAGCCAGAACGGTACCAGACGGGCACGATCAACAGTATTACGTGACGTGTTTACTAGGGTATTCCATATAATACTGCAGAGCAGCACGTCACAATTGTAATAGATATCACGCGCAAACTCAATTCATCATCGGTTAGTAGTTAATGATAGCAAGACGTATTTGCGATGACTTACAAACCGGCCACAACAATGGAGAAACTCGATATTGGTATTTCAGGATAAATTATACCTATAAGGAGGAGGAGAGCAGTGGTGGCCCAGTGGTAACGGCCGCGACTTACGAGCTGTAGGTCGTAGGTTCGAACCCAGACAGGCGCTTTATTTTGTGTACATTATTTCATCAGCACTGCACTCAAAACGGTGAAGGAAAACATTGTAAGGGAACTGGCATATCCTAGGACCAAAAATTCGAAGATGTGTGACATCTACCAACCCGCATTGGGCTCGCGTGGTGGATTACGGCCCACTCCCTCTCACCGAGAGGAGGCCTGTTTTCCAACAGTGGGAACATTATAGGCTGATTATGTATGTATACCTATTAGGGCAAGTCTTATTAACGTCACCACACCGTCGTTGTCACCACGATCACTCAGCATGTGCTTTGGCTTAGACAGACATGTTCCCATCTCTATCTTCTTAACTTCGTCTTCTCTTCGTCTCTATAGTTTGACAGTTGTGCGACAGTGACAGGAATAACGCTTAGTCAAAGCACGTGCTAAGTAAGGTTTATATATCTCGGCCTTATTTAAAGTATTCTAGATAAGATAGAGGTAACGACAATCACGTATTCGAGCTATCAATTGCTTTGGTTAGGACGCGAGGTAAGTATAATAAAGCTTTCTAACTCCTTCGACTTTTCATATTGATGAAGAATTAATAAGTTTTTGTTTAAAATGGTTCGGAAAGCTTTTATAATACTCGAAGTAACTTTGCACTGTACCTACGTAACTTGTACTCCGATCGGGGGTTATTATTAATTTTAGACAAACATGTCTGTTGTATAAATGTTTGTTAATTTGGGTACCGGCTTCATCAGTTGTAACTATTGTAAGACGACGACATTATTAAACGGCTATAAAATTTTAATGACTAAATAATTTCAAATTAAAATTTGCATTTTTTAGCTTTTAAGTATGCAAATAAAAAATATTAAAAAAATAGGGTCGTCTTTTGAACAAGCTTACACAAGCATTGGACTGCGATAAAAGGATGAAATACGAAAAGCAAACAGAAAGCAAAGAAAAATGAAGAAAAAATCAGGTTGAATGATGACCCAACAATTTACATAGATGTTATGACGCGTCTGTTAGATAGGTAAGAATCAGTGAAAAATAATGAGCAAGAAATAGTTTAAGGGTAGCTTTAAATTCACAAAACAATCGACGTAAATGGAGAACCACTTTGTGTGCATACATATTGCATGTTATTTTGCCGTGCACATTTAAACAAGAACTATTTCTTGACATTTTAGGCTTTTGCTTGTGGGTGAAGTAAACGCAGAGGGCTTACAACGTCCAACACGTTCAGTATGATAATGGATTTAGGATGTTGATACTTAGCCCCAACTCTTCCTGATTATGGCATGAAAATCGTCAACACAGGCTTCTACGAACCTCTGCGAAGCGCTGCAAAAGCTGCCACGTATTTATTGGTTGATGTTGGGTTAGTTTGTAAGTTTTACAAACATAGTTTTGAAGTCGTCGTTACTAGTGATTTAGTGGTATCTACAACGCCACATGCGAACAACGCGTCATACTGACGTCACGCAAATCCTGCATCTCGCAAGCAGAGTTTACCGCGCAATTAGCATACATACGAACTTCCCGAAATTAGTCGTTGGGCAATTGCCCGCCAGACACAACACCCGTCTGGTTGGAGGATCCTCCTTTTTCAATGGAGGATGAGTGAACTTTACACCCTGTTCCTTATACCTCCAAACTGGTGACCCCGAATATGAACGTCAGCGCAGCCTTCGTGCAAATACTTCAGCGTGACGTCATCATCATCACTCCCGCAAGGTTTAGCGGCGAGTCACCCAGCCAGCATCCACGGCTTCAACGGGTATCCTGACCACCAGCATGCAGCGACCGCGCATACTTAGTCATCACCCACAGCCTCATCAGCAACCTCGGCACAGCACACTGCACTTTCGGCCGGTCAACAAGCAGAGCACCCTCTCCTGGTCGACGCAGCAGCCAGCCTCAACCTGGCGCTGTACGACATCTGACACACTGGAGTATAACGCAGCGCCACCCTGACTCACTGGGGACATCTCCAGAGACAGTTCCAACTCACCGTGAAGTATGCGGCAACCGGTTCCGGCTTACTGGAACCTCAGCTGGCCTGGCAAGCATCGCATACAAGACTCAGCCCACTATTGACATAGACACACACTAAGAAATAGTTCTTATTTAAATGTTGTTAGTTTTTATACTAGATTTTTGTTACGGTCGACTGTAACTCGGATTGTGGTGTGATAAGATTTAAAAGACAGGTTGAGATAACAGGGAAGTCATCGTTATAAATGTCGTGACCGCTGCCATTTAGTTCTTTTTGGACTCAAATAGGTTTTACTTGGAAGATAGTTTATTTTGCATGCATGGGTTTAAGCTAGATGGAAGATAGGATATTAAAAAAAGATTTTAGGAATATGCTTTCATAATACCAACGAGGATGACAAAGTGTACAGTTGTGTGTGTAGTGTGTGCCAACAAGAAGGTATAAAACCTCTTTTTATATTTTATTTTTATTGTTTTTAATTTAAATTTTTTTACATCTTCTTTTGTTTTTTCTTCTCTAAGTCACATTCACAGACAATATTTATTTGTTTATATTTTGTTTGCTTGTCTAACACAAAGCGTGCCCTGTAATAACTTTTTGCAATAACTAGGTACATATCCAGTTAGGAGACTGCTTTGTTGGTTTAGTCGGCGCAAGCGCTACTGCTGAGCATGAAGTCATGGGTTCAATGACCAGCACCCTATTTGCGTAACACATAATCAATCTCAATCTGAATCATTTTGAAGGATATTGCTAATCCATTGCTTCATAAAATTATGTTATAAAAATGTGTCATGTGTCTGCTTAACAACGTAAATAACGCAATGAATGTTGTTGAACTGTCAAAATGAAACCGATTCCGATTGATCGTGTGTTACGCAATTAGGGTGCTAGTCGAGGAAAGTGTTACTGGGTTTTTCCATCTAGAATTTCTCAGTAGAAGCCCGGAGTCAGGATTTGTGTCGGGTTGATGGTAATTGGCTCGCCACCTATTACACGGGACTTATACAGCGTGGCGCTTTAATGGCGACATTAATTTAACACACGTATACGGTTTCGCGTTTCAGTTTTATGAATATATTTTAATTTAATTAAACATTAGGTAATATTTATTTATTTACTAACAATTTTCTAAAATAGCATCTTAGAACAACCTGACTTATAGAACTGAAGCGCAGGGGTCATTTGCCGGGGTCACGGATCATAACATCGCATCAATGTAATTAAAACAAATAACGTGCAAAGAGAAGGCGAATTGAAGGAAAGAGAGAGAGCCCTATGTCGGCGAGCGGCGCAGGTGGAAGTTTTCAAGTTACGATTTTTTTAATGTTGTTATAATTTATATGATGGCTTCAACCTATGAGATTATAGTCTGCTTAACCGGGCTTGCCTCTGGATGCCTCAATAAATTAAGGCCTCCTGCCAGGGCTTAAAAAACTTAAAAACAAAGCGACTACACGCTTAGGGCACCCCCTGTAGGGTACGGATCTCGGCTTAGGGCGTCGCAGGGAGAGGCCAGCAAGGGACAGACTGAATCGGAATTAGAAAATATAACAAAACGGATAGAACGATAAATGGCAGCAATACATGGATTTTGATCATAAATTACAATTTATCTTGTCTCTCCGAATTAACGTGTCGCCATTACCTTTTGTGTTTACGTCAACAAAATTTATGACTGACATGACAATAGATAAATGGGTGCGTATAAGAGTTAATCAGTTTTTTTTTAATCTCAATGTTGAAGTGTGTAAAATAAACGAGCGACAAGCGTCGCGTCGACGACAGAGGCAACTTCAACCGTCGATGCGTGTCGGCGCTAGCCGTTAACGCGTATCGACGGCGTCCACAACGTGTCGCTCGTTTATTTCAGTACGGTGCTCAAATACACGAACGTCGACGGTTGCAGTTCTCTAGCTGTCGTCGACGCGTTGCGCTCGTGTGTATGCACACTTTTAACCAAACTGCTGCCTATGTATCTACACAAAAATTCATTCACAACTCCTTGTGAAAGGGTTAGTCCGAAATGACTTAATATTACAGATACAGTAGTTTCACAGTCATTTTACCTTGGACAATAGCAACCCAACAGCAACTTTATTATACCGAGAATAAAGATCACTGTGATTTTTACAGAGTTGTCAATGGCTGCAACTAAAAAGCAACCTTATGCTAACATAAATAAAGATTACTATGATTTTGTAGTGCTGTGCTTTTGTTTTCAAACCAATACTACGATTCACCCAATAAAACTTACGACAGACTGAATCGGAATTAGAAAATATAACAAAACGGATAGAATGATAAATGGCAGCAATACATGGATTTTGATCATAAATTACAATTTATCTTGTCTCTCCGAATTAACGTGTCGCCATTACCTTTTGTGTTTACGTCAACAAAATTTATGACTGACATGACAATAGATAAATGGGTGCGTTTAGGAGTTAATCAGTTTTTTTTAATCTCAATGTTGAAGTGTGTAAAATAAACGAGCGACAAGCGTCGCGTCGACGACAGAGGCAACTTCAACCGTCGATGCGTGTCGGCGATAGCCGTTAACGCGTCTCGACGGCGTCGACAACGTGTCGCTCGTTTATTTCAGTACGGTGCTCAAATACACGAACGTCGACGGTTGCAGTTCTCTAGCTGTCGTCGACGCGTTGCGCTCGCGTGTATGCACACTTTTAGCCAAACTGCTGCCTATGTAATGTAACTACACAAAAATTCATTCACAATTTCTTGTGAAAGGGTTTGTCCGAAATGACTTAATATTGCAGATACAGAAGTTCCACAGTCATTTTACCTTAGATAATAGCAACCCAACAGCAACTTTATTATAGCGAGAATAAAGATCACTGTGATTTTTACAGAGTTGTCAGTGGCTGCAACTAAAAAGCAACCTTGTGTTAACGTAAATAAAGATTACTATGATTTTGTAGTGCTGTGCTTTTGTTTTCCAACCAATACTACGATTCACCCAATAAAACTTACGAATATGGGTATAATGAAATTGAATAGGTTGTAAAGCTGCTAGTCCATTAGGCTTGAGCTTGAAAAATATTAACCTAAAACAAAAACGGGTTGCACTCCGAGAGTGCCGGCAGAAGTGAAAACTTGAATATAACTTGTGCATTTTTGATATTTTGGATTGCAATCTACTCTCCTTCCGTCTTACGAATTTTCGATCAGGTCACGTGTCCTGACGCGAGCTCCGTCTTACGAATTTTAGATCAGGTCACATGAAGTTTTCACTTCAAAAATCACTAAGTAAAATCAGGTATCTACTCGGCTCTGGTTAATTCAACATGGTTATAGGAGCGGAGATTAGTTTCATTTATACTTTTCAGTCGGAGGCGTCTGCCCTGTAGTGGGACACAACAGGCCTTTAATTACATCTTTTAATCGTAAAATATGTGCAGAGCATAAGAGCATACTGAATCCGCTCGCATTCTTCGCTTCGACCACATAGCCACTCGCTTCGCTCTGCTTCCGCGGACAGGGACACTACCTTGCACCCTCATTCTTCTCTGTTTACTCGCTCCACCCCAATAGACTTGTAGCCTTGTAGCAGTCTCAAATATAGCAAACTCATCAATATTTTATTGAATACACAAGTTGCCACTCAAACGTAGGTAGTTCTAAAATCCATTCAGTTTGAATTGCTGGACGTAAATCCTAGGCTGTTTCCGACTAAATTGGATAGTGTTGAAATCTTGATGACGTCACAATTTATTGGGGTGAAGCAGCACTACCTTTTTATGAGTTCATCGTTGACTAGGGTTGGCAGTTTATTTGCATTTTGTATTGGTCTATTTCGATTATCTACCCTTTGTTGTTGACAGCACAATCGAACACTGACATAATATAAAAGGTTCATTTTCTTAGTCTCAAACCTCTACCTATCTTTTATAAAAAATTTAATAAAAAGAAATAACCTTTATTGAAGAAAAGTGGGACCAAACTCATGAATAATATAAAAATGTGGGTAGACTGCTTGACCGTTTTTTAAGTGGCATTACTGCCTTACTTACCAACCCTAATCTTTACAATTGAGAACGCCAGGGCAGCGCTCTCACAGTTGTTAGGCTATATCTCGTCGTGGAAAGTTAGCCTGTTAATTTGAAGCTGAACTGAACATAGCTAAATCATCAGTCTGTCTTATGCATTTGGCTTAGTTATGTGCTCTTTACTACTCTAAACTTGCATTACGTCACCAGTTTCAACATACAATTGAAACTGGTGACAGGGCCCAGTGTAATTACTTACAGTGCCAGTGTTTCAACGGAAACGTTTTTGCAGAGACATCTTGCGGAGGGTCGGGGTTATGGGTGGAGCATAATGTTCCGAACTGAAAAACTGCCGCGTTAGTCTCGTGGTGCGTGGGGACTTGGGTTCGATTCCCGGTACAACCTCCGGATACCCACCGGGATACAGTTGGTCCTGCGCCTGATCTCTCTCGGGTCGTGACGGATTGCCGTCCCATCGGACTATGAAAATGTGAGAAGAGAGAGTGTAGGTACACACTTGTGCTACGACATCTCTCGCACCGAAGGCTCGTCTCTGTTGAGGTTGGCCGCCATGTCCATTACACGGTCTAAAGTCCGACTTAGGTTAAATTTTGAAATTTCTCAGGTCCTGTCAAATGTCTGGGTGACTTGAATGACACTGACAGGGGAGCATTTAGTTTTGTAATCGTTTTAAGACATTGTATTTGATAAAAAGATGGCGGCGTTAGCTGCGATTTTGGCCACGTGCCAAAAACAGTTGTAGCTCTGTAAGTAGTTACACTATGGTACAGGTGCGGTAGGAAGTTAACAACTACTAAAGGGTCCGTACGTGAGAGTTTTGGGGTATGCAAATCACCTCGTTCATGAATTCTAACCGCATTGGGTAGGTGGGAATACACGAGGTGAGCAAGCGTTTAGAGAGGAATCTGAGGTTTGAAAAAATCCACTTACACCTTTTTGCGTATTTAGAATTTATGATAAAGAGTCGTATGTATTCCATCTGCCTAGCCTTTTCCCAACTATGTTGGAGTCGGCTTCCAGTCTAACTGGATGCAGCTGAATACCACTATTTTACAAGGAACGACTACCTATCTGACCTCCACACCCCAATTACTGGGTAACACGATACCCTTACCCTAGTTGTCAGACTTTTTGGGCTTCTGTTTACCCTTAACGACTGTCAAAGACTCCCGGGTCCAAACTCTTTACGAGCTTTTCAAGACACGGAGGGGTTTCGATATGTTATGGGTTATCGAATCACCCATCCACGAACCGACCGTGGCAAGCGTAGCTTAACTTTCGATCGATCAGTGCAGCTGTCATTATGTAGCCATGAGCCCCTCGTTGTACGTCATGTAGTTTATAAACGAACTAAAATTACTAACCTTTGACCTTTGACAAAGAAGCCTTTGAATAGTACTAACGTGTTTCGAAATTTCCAAGTTTAGATTTGTTTGATAATTACAAACGTCAAAGGAACTAAGTAAGTATTCGCATATTAAATAAACGTGAATAAAGCTTTGTGTGTCTTTTATACGAATCTAACATATAATGATACAAATCTAAGCTTATATGTATTATCTATACTAATATTATAAAGAGGTAAAATTTGTGAGTTAGGAACACCCAAATACTCCGAAATATTTTATTCTGAATTTCGATGTTCCGATTTTCAAAAGTCTGAATATCATAATACCTAAGAATTATAATGTCTATTATTAAAAATCACGAAATTTATTTTACCGAAAGTCGTAAATGCGATTTGTTAGTTTTCCGATTTTCATACATTCGAAGAATCAAATGCTCGAAGGGTTCTCGGTCCGAAAAACGACATTCCGATTTTAAATACTCCGAATAAACTAGTACTACTAACAAAAAAATACTGTCATAAAAAGTCAACATATTGTGCTACAAAATTTAATGACAGAAACGAATCGCTGCAAAACCGACTTCACGCAGTCTTGTCTGCCCTACCCTAGAGTGTAATTTAAGCCCGCGTAGGCGCAGAGGGGCGGGGCGGCCCGTGAGCTGAGGTGGTTCGAAGGCCCGCCGCCGCGGCTGAGGCTGAGCCGAAGCTGTGGTGATGAGCGTTAAAACCATGTGCTTCTGTTAATCGGTATTTTAATAAATGGAATTCGTATTTTTGATGTTTCGAAAGTCGGACTTTTTGTTATTCGATCTTTTGAAACTCGGTATTTTGAGAATAGTAATTATAAACGTTAGGAATATTGAAATTTAGGAATGATAAATATAGGAGAAATGATAAGTCGGATTTGTTATACTCGGAATTTGAACCATGCCGAATTATGAAAATCGGTATTTTGAAATTCGTATTTGTGACTGTCGGATTGTAGTTTTTCGTATTTATGTAGTGTACCTTTGTGAGTTTGTATGTTACACCCTACATACAAAATCACAATTTTACCTACATCTTCGGAACTACTGATCCGATTCCGAAAATTCTTTTACTTATGGAAAGCTACAGTATTGGCTTATGTTTATCATATTTTATGTTACACAAGAAACTACACACGGACGAAGTCCCGGACAGAATCTAATAAAGAGATAAAATTGTTTGGAATTAAGTTTGTAAAAAAAGATCTTTCGTCTCTATGAAGTAGGTACTGATCACACTACAAAAAATCATTCAGTGATAAAAAGCTACAATACTGCCAAGTCCCATAGTTCTATGGGGTTCACTCTTGTTTGGTATAACAACGTTTTGTCGAAAATCGCTCCGGCTAATTTTAGTTACAATAAAGTAATTTACAATCAGTCAGAATTAGTAACATTACATCAAAAGTTGTTATACCAAACAAGGGTGAACCGTTCTATGGTGTGTTCCAAAAGTATCTATGTAAACAAATGGTCATCCATTTGTTTACATTTTCTATAGATACTTTATAAAAAACGTAGGTACCAGTGGATGCCAATTTAAAGTGCCACTTACAAATTGAGTGCTTTGATTTGATTAAACCTGATAATCTTATTTTAAATCCCCTTAGAGAGGTTTTTCATTTGATAATTAGTCTATTTTTCTAAGTAATCCGATTTCTTCTTAGCTTTTTTCTATTACAATTTAATCATGATAATTGTTGGATAAACTGGTGAGATATAAAGTTGAAACCTTCTAAATACAGATGAATGAGTAATTAATTCCCTTTAGAGAGAGTTTGTGTAAGAATTTAACCTGAACAGGGTTTGTTTATACTTTCATCAAATACTTTTGAAACAGACTATAGATATGGTTAATTACATGAACGAAGTCGCGGGCAAAAGCTAGTACCTAATAAAATACTACAATAGCTCTAGGCGTGGTAATTACAAGCATCGTTACCAGTGATCCTTTCCTATTTGAACATTATTTGAAACGATACAAGACAATATACTAATGTTTAATCCATACTAAATTTATAAATCCTAAAATAACCGTCTGTTACCTTTTCACGCCTTTGCGGGTGAATGCGATAGACCATAGCCTGGGTTAGGGCAGAGATCATTTTATAATTGTAACAAAGGTTCAATATCCAGATAGTACCTACGTTCCCATGGAATAATTTCGGACCTCCACGCGGATGAAGCCGAACGTAAGAGCTAGTCTCTAATGTCCTCTCAACTAGACATCGTTCTTATTCATGAGCAGCAACTAACAATACCTTCAGCGTACCTAATTTAGAAATATCAAGTGTTCAAATGACGCCGCAACTCAAAGGCGACACTGGATAACTAGAAACTGCAGAACAGAACTGCGAGTGCCTTTGTCACACAGCCCCTGCTATCGATGCAAATTAGTCTGAAACTGTTCCTGGATCTAACGAATTATATTTTAGAAGGTGTAGCTGTGTTAGTTAGGAAATTATTTAGTTGAAAACTAGAACTGGGGTTTATATTGTGTTAAGCACTAATGCTTTAATTTAATCATGGACATCCCGCATAATCTAAATTTGCAGACCTTTACAGAGTCTAGGATTCGGCTGTACTGCACAAACTGTATGTGAAATACATTAACCAAATGTTCGTACGTTCGTGAAAGTCAGATAGGTAGCCGTGCCATGTGAAATACTGGTATTCAGCTGTATCCGTTTAGACTGGAAGCCGACACAATATACTCGTATATATACCCAATGAAAGGAGGTTTTAGTGCCGTCATTTAATCCTCGTAAGTGAAAGTTAAAAGCTAGAATATTTATAAATAAGAAGGTCGTATGATGAAAAAACGATTAGAAGTTTTGAATACAGATAAAAACTAAAGCTTTTTTAAATATTTGCTGTAGTATTTATTACTAAAGTTACTTAACTTAAATATTTACATTATAATTACAAACTAAAGCATACTAACTCATCATTAATTAAACTACACATTATTCAATCGTTAGTGAAATACAATTCTCACACATCGCAACGACATGCTGCAAGCATATAGGCTTCTTGCACTCAAGGCAAGAGTATTTTGTTTTCCTGTCTTTGGATGAAGGACAGTCTCTGCAACGCTTGTATGGTTTGGGATCAGTTGGATTGGGTGGTGGATCGATCAACGATTCTCCCATTTGTTCAAAGATTCGTTTGCGCAGTTCGCGAGGCAAGTTATTTTTATCCTTCCTCATTCTTAGGTGAGGCTCAAGTAACGCTAAGCCTAGCTTTCTATTAAACTCGCATCTTCGTTCTTTTCTACTACAGTTGTTATTTTCACGATAAATTATAAAGCCGTTTATAGCAGCGACATTCATCATAGTGTAAAGTATTATATGGGGCCAGCTCCTACAATAATTCCGGACGTCGTACATTTTGCTGAGTTTATCAACGAACTGCACACCAGTTTTTGTGGAATTGTAAAATGATACCATTTCTGGCTTTGGTTTTTCAGTGCATTTGAGGTCCATAGTCGCGTCATGATGGAACGAGGATACCAAAAGGACCACATTAGATTTTTTCGGCATGTATGATACAAGTGTCATCTCTTTCTGAAATCCAAATCGTGAGCTGTGCACTGTCCTTCCTCGGGTAGTTAAGAAACTGTACGGGATCCCACTTTTGTTTTTTGTTAGGGCTCCTGTACACGTCAATCCATGTTCCTTAAGTAAATGTTGGACTAGTGGGAAACTTGTGAACCGGTTATCAAAGGTCACATTTCTGTTCGTTTTGCTGATCGGCTTCACCAATCTTTCAACTATGTCAGCTGGTTGGTAACTGGTAGCATACGGTCCATCAGGTTGATCGCCTGCATGTATTTCGAGGTTAACTGTGTAAAATACTTTAGTGTCTACTAATGCATACATTTTTATTCCATACGCAGCAGATGTATTTGGCATAAATTGTCGGAAGGGACAGTCACCACGGAATGGTACATATTTTTGATCGAGTGAAAGAAATTGGCTCGGTGTATAAGCTTCCTGACAGTTTTTAATGAACGTATCAAATATCGGTCTCACTGGAGCAATATTGTCTAATTTATTTCTTTCTTTTCGAGAAGAAGCGTCATCAAACCGCAAGCAACTATGTATGAAATTAAACCGTTGTATTGACATGGTCATCCTAAAAATGTCGACACCAGTTCCATCGGATCTCCACAAGTCAGTCAAATTATATCCTGTAGGATTATTTATTCCAGCGATATACATTAACCCGAATAAAGCCATCAGTTCTTCCTTAGTTGTCTCTTTGACAATATGAGTTCTTGTATTAGTATTAATAGGTTTACTAGTAGGAATTATATCAGGGAACATTTTTGATTGTATTTCAACGTTAGTATGATGAAGTATTTCTTCAATCATGTCATCACTGAAGAACAAATTCCAACATTCCAGTTCTGTTTTAGCTTTCTGAGCACAAGGTTTTGCGCCGGGTTGGATTGGTTCGTCAGGCTTCTTTGTAGCTTGAATTGGATTAGCATGCCATATACTTGTCTCATCTTTACCCGTGTAAGTGGTGTCTTCTTTTTCGCTCTCTGAAACTGCGTGCCCTTCTTCATCACTTATTTCCTGTTCTGTGTCACTGCCTGCGGTTATTATAGTAAGATTATCATTTTCTTCGTCGCTGCCATATTCCTCCCCTAATAACGCATCACAGAAATCGAACATCATTGTCTGGTCTTTATTTGCCATGTTGATGAGATCTGTAAAGAATGGAAGGATAGGGGTAATCATTTGAATGCAAAAAACCATGAAAAACAAAACAGTATATCAGTCATTTCGAGTTTGTATAATTCAACACTATTTCCTAATATACGCCTACATTGTCTTAATGATGTATTCCTATTCCAAAGCGTTTAGCTTTAATTCAAATTGACATTGTTATTGTGGTAAAATCATAGTGCGATTTAATTAATTAACCATTTGGAACGTTTTAATGAAATACGCTAGAACACTTCATGACTAGAACAACCAAGCTTCAATTTGATTTACAGTCAACCACATACGTCAGTGGTAACACTTGAACTACCAAAACCCTTAGTGCTAAATCATCCAGGCGTACTGTACAATGGTACGCCTGCCATAAACAAATGTTCATTAGTAATAAAATAAAACCTATCGCTAATATTACGTGGTGTAATTAATTGGTGGATCACGGCCCACTCCCTCTCACAAATAGGAGGCCTGTGTCGCAGCAGTGGGAACATTAAAAGCTGATTATGTATCGCTAATAAAGTTGTTGACATCACTTACAAAGTGCATATTAATTGCAGCCTATTCAAAGCACTTGCACCGCAACTACTATCACGAATGATAACTAGATATCGTTATGTAGGACAATTTTCACTCGTCAAACAAAACTCAAACATATTCAACCGTCAAATCAAAGATAACGCCTCAGAGCGTAATCTTTAACCTTACACTGGAGTTCGAACCCCAGTTTAATGGCTGATTTTACGATTTTACCAAAGTCAGATATCTTTTATTCGTGGAATAAAATCGACATCTGACAGTTCTAGTATGGAAAAACTGACAAAAATTCAAAATTTATTCTCATGATAAGATTTATTCTAGGTATAAAAGTTTGGTGAAATTCGCCCTAAATGAGGTAAACTTATGCATTTTTCTATTATGACCCTTAATAACAGCAGTTTAGTTTATAGCATTTAACGATGCCCGACCGATACCAGTAGGCTTGTCCTAGTTAAGTTAGTGGAGTTACAACGTCATGAAAGACGTAGCAATGTATCGAAAAATTATTTGGGGTTGGCTTCCAGTCTAACCAGATGCAGCTGAATACCAGTATTTTACATGGAGCGACTGCCTATCTGACCTCAACAACCCAGTTTCTGAGTAATACGATACCCCTTAGTATGACTGGTAGTCAGACTTTCAGGCTTCTGACGACCCGTAACGACTGTCATTCACGGACCAACCGCGGCAAGGGTAGCTTAACCTGATCTGAGTGCGGCTGTTATTACTTAGCCATAAGCCCCTCCACTACTTATCTATCTATCTATATTATTAATAATCAAGCTGAAGAGTTTGCTTATTTGTTTGAACGCGCTATTCTCTGGAACTACCGCGGGTCGGATTTCAATTTTTTTTTTTTACATTTGATACCAAATTCTTGAGAAAATCTATATAACATCACGCTAGGACTCTTAAGAGCCTAGCAAAAAATAATAATGTGGAAGAACGCTAAGCGAAAACGAAGTAAAAGCGGTCGGGGGACAAGAACACGCGGACGAAGTTTCGGGCAGAAGCGAGTATTAGATAAAACAAACCGGTTAATGAACTAAAGAAAAGAAGCTAAATGAACTACCTCTAAAGTAATGAAGCGAATCTAATCTTTACGGGTTTCCTCTTATCTTTTACCCATGGGGCTAACTATTTATCTTTTACAAAAGAATGCGATGTGAGAGGATTACAAACGTTGTTATCTATGCTGTAACGCGTAAAGAATATTGACTATAATACATAATTATATATACTGAACCATGACTAAAACTGAAAGGTTTCGTGCTCATAATAAATAAATTCATTATGTACAAAATATTGGAGAAAAAAAAAACACAAAGAAGGTTTAGGGTAGTACTTGTTAGGTTAATGAGAATAACCATCTCTAGCTAAATCTAAGTAATCACATTTCACCAGCTGACCACGACTAAACTATATCTCCACGCTACCCATATAACCAACTGGCCTTTATAAAAAACAAAACAAACAAACGCTCGGGTGTTTAGATACGTACCAACGGAAACCCACACAGTGAAACACCTCGCGCCTGCGTAATCCTGACCTACAGTAAACGCATCGAATTATGAATCCTTTTCAAACATCAATTTTACCCAACGTTATTCGTATAGATATAACAGTACAAAAGACGTACTTAGCTAAGGAATTATTACATCACCAAACATACACATTTTATACGAAGCTGAAACATAACAATAACTCGGGTATAAATTACCCACCGCACTACGCGCGTCCTACTTTTGCTGCGTGCGCAGTAACACTGAGGGGATTGGGAGCAAGCGAGGGGACCTGAGCTGCGCGTCACCACAAGGTCACCGACACCGGCTTATAGAACGATCTTTGCATCTTGAGGCTGGGTATCTAATACCCAACCTTAATGTCACTGGATTTGGAATTATTATTGCATGATAGAATACAAGAATACTGGCTTGCTGTATTGTTATTGTTGGGTACCAGATACCCGACCGTAATTCTAAGAACATAAGAGTTGTTATTACATGTCATGTTTGTGGTTCACTCTTGTGGTATGTCTCATATTTATATTAAGAACATTGGCTGGGTGTGAAATACCCGACTTTAATGTCACCGGTGTAAGAATGCTTGTCATTTTTTTCGGTTGCGAAGAATTGAACTAGCAACTTTTAGACACGTATTTTAAATAAGGTATAGGTAGGTAGGTTCGAACCCAGGCAGGTGCTTTAATTTGTGTAAATTACTTCATCACCACTGCTCTCAAAACGGTGACGGAATTAATAAAACGTCTTTAGGAAACCGGCATGTCTTTGAACCAAAAATTCGAACTACCAACCCACACTGGGCCCGCGTGGTAGATTACAGCCCACTCCTTTTTGAAGAGAGGAGGCCTTTGTCCTGGCAGTGGGAATATTATTGGTTAGCACTTCAAAATATAAACAAAAATTATTCACGATTGCAATATATTTTAAGTGGGGGGGCTCATGGCAGAATAACAGCCGCACAGTTTGACCGATCAAGGTTAAGCTCCGCTTGCCGCGGTCGGTCTGTGGATGGGTGACCATCCCTTTCCACCGAACCCCTCCGTGCCTCGGAAAGCACGTTAAGCCGTTGGTCCCGGCTGTCATTTTCGTAGATCTTTGACAGTCTTTAGTACCTAATAGTCAGAACCCTGAAAGTCTGACAACCAGTCTTACCAAGGGGTATCATATTACCTAGTAACTGGGTTATGGAGGTCAGATAGCAGTCGCTCCCTGTAAAATACTGATATTCAGCTGCATCCGGTTAGACTGGAAGCCGACCCGACCCCAATATAGTTGGGAAAAGGTAAGGTAGATGACAATACATTTTAAGTGTTAAACCAACAGAAAACTATTTACCTGGAGCACACTTATACAGGGTGGCAGGGTAGCACGATACATGATTCTAGACCCCCTATCGTAGTAGAAGAAAT
Source organism: Apamea crenata (assembly GCA_949629185.1). Taxonomy (NCBI): domain Eukaryota; kingdom Metazoa; phylum Arthropoda; class Insecta; order Lepidoptera; family Noctuidae; genus Apamea; species Apamea crenata. Next base: position 8,164,105 of record OX451375.1, read on the forward strand.
TTATCGTCGGTTACAAAAAAAAACTACTGTTACATAGAAAAGTACTATACCTACTCGGTCAATATGTATGGCAGAGCAAATTTATTTTTATAACTGAAGAAATATTTCAACGCAGGAATGTTCAGAATCATGAACTGGATCGATGGTAACAGAGATTGAGCATCGATTTCCCTGCCAACCGGTATACAAAGCAAAAACAGTTTCTTTTGTATAGAAAAAAGGAAACAAGAAATCCAATAGAATGTCAACTCCGTGTGAGGTTATAAACTACTTTAAAACATGGTATGAAAATACCCATTAACGTAAACAATGAAACATTACCTAACCACAGGTTACCACCACACCAACACAGACACGCAATATTATACATTATAATTATGAATTCATGATTATAGCTGTAATTAATTTAGACTTTAACTCAAAAAAAATATTATTAACATGTTATGAATAGGCTAATTGACTGAAAACGTAACTGTTCTTCTTTTTTTCGTGTCGATAATTTTCTTCTTCGACATTTTATATTGTTTGAGCCCAGTACGTGGCGACGTTAATTGCGGCATCAGCAAGTGGGGCATGGTCTGATTAGAGGCAACGCACTCGCACTGGGTATTGGATGGGTCAGTAATCCCCCATTTCGACAAGTTGTATCTGTAGCGCCCTATTTGGGTATGCTATCGATTGAGAGCTTTCCATATATAGGCCACTGCATATCACGGCCGAGAGGTAAATGTTCCTGGGGTTTAACGAATTCGGGAGGTAGTGGATGCTTTTCTTCCCAATACTTGCTTCTCTCATTAGGTGGTTTGTCCTGGATGGCGTGCGTGGAGAGTAAGAAGCTCTTACGACTTGTAAGCTATATTTAATTTAGACTTTAACTCAAACAAGTATTATTAACATGGTATGAATAGGCTAATTGACTGAAAACGTAATTGTTACAAATTAAGCATTCGCGCCAAAAACAGATGACGCTCGTAGTAAGTTCGCGCAAAGGTATTTACATTATTCAGCCATTTCGCAAAAGGTACTCCACCCAATAACGTTGAGGGTGATTGAAATTGGCGCTAAATCTTTACACTCCATGACCGAAATAATGATTAAATGAAAGAAAGAAAGAAAATACATTTATTTGCGGCAAGCATGACGCTTACAAAGAACAAAAACACAAAACATTTCAAGTTGGGGAAAACATGCGTCACATCCACACCAAACACGGAGGGACGAGGGGGTAGGTTAGGAAGAATCCTACAGTTGTGAAAGTCTAGGCTCAATCGTTTTGAAAGTGGCGCAACAAACTCCTCAGCAGCACTGACAGCTCTGCCGAGCCTTTTCCCAGCTATGTTGAGGTTGGCTTCCAGTATTTAATATTACGAAACACAAAACATTAAATTAAATTATTCGCCACATGTAAGCTACCACACGCCAATATACCAACAAACAACTTAACATCAGGTGGGCCATCGTCTTGTTAGCCATGCAATAACAACAACTACTGTATTCTCTTAAAACAAAATCGGTTCAGCCATTTGGGAGCTACGATGGCGAAGACCGACACACAGATACACACGTCAAACTTATAACGACCCTCTGTTTTTGTCGGGGGTTAAACATATAAATAACCATTTACAACAGTGGTTAAAAGCTACATCCAGACGTAATAATAAAACTTTAATAACTCGACGCCAGTGCAGGGATGAGATTTAAAACGGTTCAACGAGATTTTACTTCATAACGACTACATAAAATTTATTAAAGTGTTCTATAAAGATTTACGTTTAGTTGTTTATTTTATAGATCTTCATTTTTTTATAACTGTCTTGATTTTACCTTGTCATTTATTTAAAGAAAAGTTTGTCTAAAAACATTTGGACAAGCTTTCGTTCAAATAAAATACTTACAAGAAAATTTCACGAAACTTTTGCTTCTATTCTTCGGAGAAGATTGCAAAATATCTAATTCATGTGTATTGTCTTTCCAGAAAATCAACAGTTTATGGACTAAGAAGTAGGGTCTCCTTCAAATGCGATCTAGATTTTTGGAAATCTCATTACATCGCCGTCTTAGCAGTAACTGCTTAATATTTAATTACAAACATCTGTTACAAGAATAAACAATAATTATTTATCAATATCTCATTTATTTTCTTAACGTCAATTCCATTTAATCCGTAAACAAACTCCAATATTTTCACAAAAGAAATAAGTAATGACTTTAATAATCGCATCAATGTTTCATTCATTTCTAAATCATAACAAAAATTGTTTTGTAATTGTCTTCAATCGATTCAGATAAAATACAAAATCGTGTTGGAAAGAAAACTCGATATCTTTTAACAAAGAATATGGAAAAGAAATCAAAGGTTTTTACTTTGAATGTGAAATAAATTGAGAAGCAACGGGAGGCCACGGAAATAGGTTTCAACTTATATTGAATACGTCGTCAAAGGCTTGCAGATATTTTATTTGAGTGTACATACGTTTATGTACTTAGTTGAATTGTACTACCTACTTAGGTCCACAGAGTATATTATGTATGTACTTGAGTTAACTTTTTAATAGAGCAAACTTTTCTCTCGTCTATCTTTTAATGTTTGGACAAATGAGGAAAATGTCGTGAGGAAAGTATTGAGTAGGAATGTGGATGGCTATTAGAGTAGGGAAAGACCAAGGTAACGCTTGTGTGGAAGATGGTATGGCAAGAAAGGAGGTGACTACTGATATGATCACTAACAGAGAAGTATGAAAGAAGAAGACATGTGGCGCCGACCCCCAAATAAATTGGGATAAGGACAAGAGAATGATGGTTTTTAATGTAATGTTTCTGGTAAAGAAAAGACTGATATTCGAGACTATGACTAGAGGGTAACATCTATTCTCAAATACTCTAGATCTATTTTATGAACATCTGCCAAGACTTAAGATGGAAAAACACTTGTTGTCCGTTCTTTTGTATCATTATGAAAATTTGAATGTTTATACTGTATTCTACGAATTATGAAAAATGCATCTTTGGCAATCAGACCAGCTACTTACTGACCGATTGGGTAATATTTTCATCGCAGTTTTTTTTGTAAAGGTACCAAAAACTATAGATGAAAGACGTGTTCTTTTTTAAGAAAACGTACAGACGCCAGCAGGTCAAGCTACCCGAAACTGTCAAATTTTCCCAATCAACCTTGAACCTTAAAGCTTTAGAGATAAAATTGAAAATTTATTAAAGAAATTTGACAGATTGTAGTAGGTTGATGTGCTGACGTCTGTACCATGACGCGTTGCTTAGCCTTAGGTAAAGGCGTACCTATAGTAACACCCACACTTCGCCAGTTACGTTTAAGTCCTATGTAATAGAGGGTGAGCCTATTGCAATCATAAACACCGGGCACAGAGTTCAGTCCAGACTCCGGGGTGCTACTGAGAAATTCCAGATGGAAAAACCCAATAACACTGCCCAGCCCGGGCATTGAACCCATGACCATTCAGCAGTAGCGTTCTCGACCACTAAACCAACGAGGCAGTCTCTTAAGTGGATAAATTCTTAGTTATTGCAAAAAGTTATTTTTTATTTAGTTAGATAGTTTTATTTTATATAGATTATCGTTGCTTGCGTTTGTTAAACCTCGTTAAAGCACACGTTTTGTTTCAGTAACAAGTTGCCTGAAGTTTTTGTTTGAATTCGTTATAACGTTCCTGTGTCACGTCTCAGTGTCGCGGCTTGGCGCCAAATTGAACGGTTATGTGGACGTGTGACGTTTGTTGTGTAGTGCAAGTCATAAGAGGTGACGATCCTTAAACGTAGGTAAGTAAAGTAACTTTATTATCATTATAATTAAGTTACTTTTACTCCTTTGAGTAATATAGAAAATCTTTTATTATGAGCAGCTTTGTATTCCTTTTAGGAACTGGCTCTAGTATTATTTGTTTTTCTACCAGATGGTTGTGATGTCGTTTTTTGGAACGAAGTTCTTTAACGCGGCTTATGCGTCACCTGGTAGAAATCGTCACGTAAAAGCGTTATGCACTCATCAGCACCCTTCACAACCATGAAAACTATCTCTTTTTCTCTCTGCCTCTCTCTTTTTTACATATACGAGAGTGTGTGCTTACCAGTATTACGTTAGGAACTTCGTTCCTGACGGGGGTCCCCCGGCCGCAAACTCTTTTTTTACTTTACTGGAGAAATTTGCGTTTACTTGTGAAATGCCAAAGACGTGATTTGTATCGATATAGCTATACGATATAAATTAAATTATAATCACAAGTCCCCAGCGACCATTAACCACACATTTACTTGAAATTATGGGTTAAGAATTATTATTATTTTTGTTGGCAATTAGTCCCCTGTAAACGATGCACGTTATAGCGAATATGAAGCATCTATCTAACGCAATAAGTGATTTTCAATTTGATGATGCCTATAATATAGCTGATAATATCCTAAATTCTACTAATATTATAAACGTGAAAGTTTGTATGGATGGATGGATGTTTGTTACTCTTTCACGCAAAAACTACTGAAGGGATTTGGATACAATTTGGCGTGTAGATAGTTTACACCCAGGATTAAAACATAGAATACTTTTTATCCCGATAATCGTATGCGGGTGAAACCGCGGGCGCAGCTAGTAATATTATAAATGCGAAAGTAAGTTTGTTTGTTTGTTACGCTTTCATACTAAAACGGCTAAACGGATTTGGAAGTAGTTTGGCACATAGGTAGACAATGACCTGTAGAAGGACATAGACTAGTTTTCATACTGGATCGCAGACGAAGTCGCGGGCAACAGCTAGTAATTATAATTATATAAATAGAAAAAGCTGTTGCCGTTGTTGGCAATTATTAAATCGCCCAAGTATAAAACTTGCATCACCCTAGGTGCGCCACCCTAGTGTACCAAAAATGGGCCATGTCACAGAACACTTGGCTTAACAGCGTGTGCCATGAAAAGTGTACGCATTTATTTGGCACGCCATTTGAAAACGTCAGTATAGTGTGTACCTACCCACTTTATTCCAAAGTTATAATACAGAACGTTTTAAAACAACGTAAATGTGGAGGAGTTATGTGCAATTTAAGAGTTTCAAGCTAAGTTAACTTCATTTGAAATTAAAGTTTAAAGCATATTCTTGAAATAATTAAAACTGAGGTTACACTGAGCTTAGTTTTAAAGGCGCTATAATTTTCTGGTCTTGAGTAGCATCTACGTTTGTGTAGAAATATCCATAGATGCCGCGATGCGTTTTATTATTTGAAATGCTGGCACATTTTTTTTTAAGTTTCACAGATAAAAAATTTATAATGTGAAGCACATTCAGGTAATTTTGTGTGAAGAATGATATGAAAGAAAAGAGAGGGAGACTAGGAATATAATAGAATAGAGGGTGACGGTTGACGGGAGACAATGGAAGACGAAAATGTGTTGTGCCGACCGCAACTTACATACATACATGGGACATTAGCAGGAAGATGATGATTCAGGTAAATTTTACTCGCACCTACTTAAACGTCATCATCATCTATCTAGATTTTTTCCAACCATGTTGAGGTCGGCTTCCAGTCTAACCGGATGCATCTAAATACCAGTATTTTACAGGGGACGACTGCCTATCTGACCAGTCAATCAATCAAAAAGTCAATATCAACCCAGTTACTGGGTAATACGATAACCCCTTGGTAAGAGTGGTTGTCAGAGTTTTGGGCTTCTGATAACCCGTAACTACTGTCAAAGATCCACGAAGGCAAGGAGGGGTCTTGGTATGTCAAGATGGTCACCCATCCACAGACCAACCGCGGCGTAACTTAACTTGATCGATTGAACCGTGCGGCAGTTATTACTTAGCCACAACTCCTCCACCTACGTATACCTATAGCCAGCAATTTGAATGAAAATAACAATTCGAAAAGTTGAGAAGCGTCCACTTTTGTAGTAAAGGAATGTGATTGAAAATAGATTAACATTTTCAGCCCTTGACCGTACCTAGAGGTAAACTCCTTGAACCTTTCCCTCTTAAATTAAAAATTTAATAAAAATTATTGCGATACAGAGGAACTTATTTTGTTCTACGAATTAACAACTAAAATATTGAACTTGTCATTTCTTTGACAGATATTTACTAAGTATATCGCAACTACACACAAACCACAAAGGACCAGCATAACTCCACAGCAACACAGACACAAACACTCAATCAATCAATGAATTAACTTTTAAGCCCATTCAATTAATATGTATGTTATCATCAGAGTTATTACGCAATCATGAATATTTTGTAAAACGTGTCAATCCCACTAAAGTACACTGTCCTTCAAGATACAGGATTTTCCTAGTTTGAAGGGAGTTCTGTAATAACCACTCATGGCTACCTGGGCTAAAACTTTTAGTAAATAAATGATTACTAATTTAATAACTTACTTTCTATGTCGAAAACCATGCTCCACCTCCTATCCTGCCCTCTGTGTCCCAAAACATGCAGTCAAAGTGTCCTCTGCGCTGCAACTGACGGTGACGCCGTGGAAGTGGTATAGTTTTGGGCCAACAAGATTTAAAATTCAGTCATGCCAGCGAAGAAGAAGCCTAATTTAATCGAATCGCAGTTTCTCAGTTCAAGCTGGTTACACCAAACGAAAGTCTCATGAACATAGCACAGCACTTTACACACTAAAAATACACACGAAACAGAAGTATGAATAGTTTGCCCGCCATCCTGAAGCTTGACGCTTAGATCACGTTTGAGTGTACGTCAAACATGCTGAAAATGAACGGACGCATAAACGGTCGGTTCAGACGGTCCGAAACTCGTTAGAGCGTCGTTAACAATGAAACATTGTATCACGGTTGTATTCCCCAAAGGGATTGGCAGAGGTGTGTAGTTTAACCACATTTCATCTGATAGGGTTTGAGTCTTTTTGTTTATGAGGTCGAGCCTTTTGAGACAATAATAAAATAAATTAATTTCGTGGATTCCATTGATTTGCTAAGTCATAAGAATACAAAGTTATTTGAACGTGGCCGCGAACACAGCTAATTATTAATACAGAAATAATAGCACCCTAGTATTACATACGTATCCTTTTTCTCATACATAGAGGCAATAACATTAATCACCCTGTCAATGTCTTTCGACGGCTAAAAGATTCTTGTATCAGTTTAACTTTAAGGTGACAACTTATTTGAAAAACCAGATGGTTTTGGAATCGGCCAGTATTTTCATTAATTTTCCTAAAAGCAATAGTTATTATTACATTTAGATGTTTCATAAAGATTAGAATGTAACTCAGAGACAACCAAAAATGTAGAGTAGGTAAATAAATCTATATTTGATTTATTTTGAAACAGATATTCCAAGTTGAATAATAAAAAAGGTTCTAACGAAAATATTTCATGTTACAACATGAAATATTGTTTTACTTTTTACAAGGTTTTATAAAATATTTTTGTTTATAAAATATGTAAAATCACGCTGCGTGAGCGTGCGTGATCCATCGTCACTCGTTCGATGTCCACCGCGCACAGGATGGATGGAAAGCAGCACATGAATTGATTTTTTGCTCCATTGGTGTAATTGCTGTACTGGCGTTCCAGTGTGAGGATAAATAAATAAATAATAATAATAAATGTTTACTTACAAAGGTTTAACGAACATATATTTTTTGCAAGATACGGGTTTATTACAAAATTATTATGAACATTGCTTAGATCATATTTTTACTATTTTTAATAAAGCGTGCTTAAAATGTAGTACACATTTTACATTTTATGGACCAGTAATCCTGAGGGGCAATTCTCGTAATTTTAAGAACGTTCACAGTCTGATCTCAGTCTCAATCCGTCAAAAATACCTCTAGTTTAACTACATTTTCACAATTTCTTGACATTGATTGTCGCTGAGACGAGATTGCGAACAGATTATGAACGTTTTTTATTACGGATATTGGCCTTTTCATTGTTTGTAATTTCATGCCAATAGTGAAAATGGGTAACTAAAAAATCTCAAAGACAAAGTTTAAGCTGTATACAAAAGCATATAAAAACAAAAATAATTTACAGAAAAACAAGACGAGCTTCGTATGCGCCTAAAATCACGCTGTTACTTAGGTAGTCTTTAGTTTGCTTCCGGATGACGCAGGTACTCTCTGGCCACGGCTGCTTTGGGAAGTACCTGTGTCATATAGGTCGGGAGCAGACACCGGTGTGTCCCCACTGTGAGGTTTACCTTGAGGATACGGCGCAGCACACGTTGGAGGTGTGCCCAGCTTGGGCAGTGCTGCGCTGTGACCTCATCGTGGCAATCAATAGGCGGGAGTGATCTCTCGCTCCCGGCCGTCGTTCATTCGATGTTCAAGCGAGAGCGCATGGGCCGGGGTTGCCTCCTATTACGAGGATGTCATGTGGGAACGGCCGCACGGGGAGGTGGGACCCGCTGAGGAACAGCGGGTCAAGGCCTGTCGGGGGAGCGGTGAATGCTTAGGCAAATCCCGCACCACCGGCCATTAGCAGAGGTGGAACACTGCGGTGGTTTTTGCCGGTATGAGTCCGGCATACCCCTCCGTCACCCCCACGACGGAGGAAGTCCATGAGGATAAAAAAAAGGTAGTCTTTAGTTTTAGCGGTACTTGCGACAACTCAAGTGCATGGGACACGGGACGCATTTAGCCCAAAATTGTGCTATTTGCCTAATGCTTCTAACTGTTTAGTTGCTTTACACATAGGCCCGTTTGCACCACAAATCACAAACTGCATTTAAACTTAAACATTTATTTGAAACATAATTCTGTCCTCTTCAACCCATTGCTGTCAATGGGTTGAAGAGGACAGAATTATGTTTCAAATAAATGTATAGGATTAGCAATTAGGGTGGTGTATCTGTATACACCACCCTAATTGCGTAACACACCATCAATCTCAATCTGAATTATTTTGATGGATATTGCTAATCCAATGCTTCCTATATTATATTCGAAAAATGTGTCTGCTCGACAATATAAATACCTAACGCAATGAATGTTGTTGAACTGTCAAAATTGCTACTGATAGTGTGTTACGCAATTACCCCACTGAACGATTTAATTTGTTTAATTAAGTGTTTTTGTGATGCAAACGGCCTCAGCCTTCTCATCAAATTAAGAAAAGCAAGTTTATCTTATCTTAATAGCTATGACACAAATACACAAGCTAAATAAAAACTCGACACTTTTTAAACGTTTTTTGGCATTTATTACATCTCTTGAGACCTCTTACCGTTGAGGTGTACACTGTACAAACACTTGTATCAAGGCAGCTCAACAAATATTGAAACACAGAATGAATTTTTGCTATTTACTCCATACTTCGCTATAATTACTCTTTATTTTTGTTGGGAATATTCTGTTTGTTTACAAAATACGTTTCGGTTTATGTTTATAAATTAACTAGGTTTGAACCTGTATTAGCTAACGTAACAAAATGCATAGTGTAGCATAAGCATAATCAGCTTGTAAGGTTTCCACTGCTGGGACACAGGGCTCCTCTCTTCGGGAGGGAGTGGGATGTACCTAATCTGTCACATGTCGTCGAATTTTTGTTTCTAGGACATCCCGGTTTTCTCACAATGTTTTCCTTCACCATTTTGAGAGCAGTGGTGATGAAATTATTTACACAAAGTAAAGCGCCTGCCTGGGTTTCAACCCACAACCTACGACTCGTAAGTCCACTTACCACTGCTCCATAGTAGCTCACATAGCGTAGGAATAGTATAAATTAGCATTAGATATTATTAGTATCTATAAAATTTATGAAGTCGGTTGAAACATTTTGAACTCGAAAATGTGATTACGAGTTATGACAGATTTCGGTTCGTTCAATTAATTTTCGATATTTTTGACAGTTGATTATAACTATTATTTTTTAAAGGCCAATCCTTCAACCTTCCTTAATTGGCCTTGAGAAGGTTATATTCTTAACCTTCTGAAGGCCAATTCCCTTAGTTAAAAACGTTAAAAATGTAGTCGCAATCTCATATCAGCGACAATCAATGTCAAGAATGTAGTTAAATTAGAGGTATATTTGATAGATTCAGACTGACAGACTGTGAACGTTAATTACCCCTCTGGTCTATATCTTACGTCCTAAATATTGTTCCAAGTAGCGAACTTGAAACTCCTAGGTATAGATTACTATCTGATATTGGGATAGGCATATCTATTGTTGCATTATTGACGTGAAACCAATTATTTCTGATGTGGGGATGTCTTCATTAATACCCTGCGACGGGGGACGACAAAAGGGACTCGTACGAACTAAAACCTCACTGTGGTACTAACACAGCCTTACTTAACCTTTTTTTTATAAGGCCCACAAACACGTTTCAGGCATGATGTCAGGCCGCAAGCATATCTATTAGGTGTTAATAAAAAAACCGGCCAAGTGCGAGTCAGACCCGCACACCGAGGGTTCGGTACAATTTAAAATTATTAAAAATATTTTTATTATTTGATGTAACTAAAAATTTACGGTTTTCGCAATTTTTCCTTCATCTGTGCCATAAGTCGTTTTTTCGTACCAAATTTCAAGATTCTGAGTTCATGGGAAGTTCTGTAGGTTTTGATTCCCTTGTGGGTGTCGAAAATTTGCAGAAATTTGCGACATAAACGGCTGTATCTTTTGATTGCGTTAGCTTAGAAGTTTGATTTTTTCACAGCTTTAATAGCTTGAAATTGAGTATTTGATATATTCCAGCTTGATACCTCCACGCGTTCCTGAGAAAAATGGTCTTGACAGACAGACGGACGGACGGACAACGGAACGGAACCCTAAAAACGTGATTAAATATTTAAATATGTTTCATACGTTTTAATGAGATTTTTGATAGTGTGAACACTATTTAAAAACTTTGTCAAGGTCTGGCTTGTTGCTGTATGCTAACCTAATTACATCATCCAGATGGGAGTATGTAAGTTTGTTTCTGTACACATTTTTTGTGTGTTTCATTTTCGAAAAAGACGATTCGCGCAGATCCAAAGAATGTTCATAGGATTTGGGCACTTCTTTTGACGCTTCATATTTTTGGGAACACTGCTCCAAAATTCCACATAATTATGCTAACTCGTATGTAACTTCAGGTGGGTCAATCACGAAGGCGCGGGTTGAGTGCGCTGAGTGAGTTGCCCTAACACATTTTTAAAGAAAAGCCTTGTGCGGAAATTGTTTAAGATTTATCTAGTAGGTTTGGGTTCCACACACACAAATAGTATGTGTGTGTGACCGCTTAACTCTTTTTAACTACACAATGGATTTAGATGCGGTTTTCTCCCGCGGCTGGAACACAGGCCTCCTCTCTGTGAAGGAAGTGGGCCGTATTTCACCACGCGGGTCAAGTGCGGGTTGGTAATTAATGAATAATTAATTCTTATTTTTTTTCTCCTTCATGTCGCTGGCACGACTTAATTTTAAATCTTTTTGGCCCAAAGCTTTGCCACTTCCACGGCGTCGTCAGTGGCAGCGCAGAGGTCACTTTGACTGCATGTTTTGGGACAGGGTTAGGGGACATAGGAGGTGGAGCATGGTTTGCGACTTAGCTCCACAATCACACTCTACTGCCGTTCCGTCAAGGTAGCCCCACTTTACCAGGTTGGCCTTACACCTTCCCACTTGTGTCCGGAGACGGTTCAGGGACTTCCGAGTGGACCACGGAAGGTTACACCCTGCAGAGAGATGCTACTTTGGTGGTAGATAGTAAGTAGGAGGGGGAAGAGTATCCTGCCATAGTTTGCAACGGGCATCGGGCAGGTTTCTTGATAGAGACGCTGTCGATTCCAAGAAGCTGTGCCTGCTTTTTAGCCGCTGCGTTGGATAACTGCGCGGCAGATGGTGGGTTTCTGGTATCGGATTCTTGTTTGCGTTTCTCCACTGCGCTTGCAACTTCTCTTAATGTCTCTAGTTTACGATAGTATGGGTTGTATTAGTGTGGGTATTATCTGTTAAGTAAACATTTTTGTATTGGAAAAAATAAAAAAATAAAACTTTTTTTTAACACGTTCAACGCAGCTAGCTTCAGAGTTTGCTCATCCGTGCGTTACGGCCGCTGTATGTCCCGTATCAGAGGGTCCTGATATGCGTTACGGCCGGTATAACACTCGATTTTTTATTGAGCTGTTAATTTTTAGTTCCATATAGTTAAACAAAAAAAAAGTACATGAAATTAAAAGTGACAAGTTAACAAGTTAAATCTAGTTTCGCTTTTGTACGTAAGTTTTCACAAACCGGGTCAGATTACGCCCAATGACCTTTAATAAGGATATCTCGATGTTTTGTCAAGCGTCGTGCAAAGCAGTCTATTCTCCAAGTTCGTTAACGAAGCCGTCCGAAGGTAGTACAGATCGGTGTTTTTTCGGGCAGGCAAGTAACACATCGTGTGTAGCAACAACTGCCAAATCGTGTTATTATTCATTCTTAGTTCGAGACCCGAACTAATCTTATGTCCGTAGGTGTTAAGGAATAGGAAACGCCCGTAACTTCGGACAAAACTATGGATTACGGTAGAGAGTAGCCCCCAGGGGAGGGTTGCTAATTTAGAATAAAGCATAAATAGATGTGTAACGTACATACACTATCTAAACAAATTTATATAATTACTAAAGTTGAAAATTGCGTCAGCGTAGCGTAGCTGTACAATTTTCAACTTTAATCACCAAAAAAAACATTCGAATTGAGAACCTCCTCCTTTTTTGAAGTCGGTCAAAATCTTTCTATGCTTGTTCTAATTTACATGTTATAACATTCCACATTATGTATACACCCTTTTCTCGGGCCTTGAAAAGTTGATATTTATTTAAGCAATTGCTTTTCTGTAATGAAATTCGTTTTAGAAACTCAACCCAGTGAATGTCTAAATATAATAATAATTATCCTTTAGCGCTCAATAGGAATGATGCTGTGTTTGTGTAAGGGAAGCGAATAAACTTTATTATTAAAATTGTTGATTTAAATTAAAAAGTTAAGCACCCGTTTTGTTGATACTAGCATCCATAGCATGGCCACTGCACAAGAGATCGTTTTTAAGTTAAGCTAAGCTTGATTTTTGTAACTTGATGAAAAGTCTAATTGCAAATTTCACGAATGAAACTGAACGCGATCAGTGCATCTAAACTGCGTTCAAGAGCTGTCAGTGTTAAAATTCTACAACAATGATGACGCTGAAAGTTCTTGAACGTGGTTTAAATGTGCCGATCGCGTTCAGCTTTATTGGTGAAATCTGCGCACAAACGATAAATGGCAGGTAGCAGAAATATTTGCACAGCATGATTTCAAAAATGAAATGTTACTTTTAAGTATTTTCTTCGTAGAGTAGACATAGAAGTCATGCTACGTGTGCAGAGTACATAAATTGTTAAAAAACTCTGAATAAAAACATTAAGTTCTGTGTATCAATTCTGCTAAGGTAGAGCTTTGTAATTTAACTGAGAAAAATTCTCTAAAGATAAAAGTTGTGCCTAATAATCAGTATTATCAATTTGACTACAAGAAGATACCTCGTTAGAGAGAGTTTCGTGTGCTTATAATTTCCAAAAACTTGACATTTTTATTACTCACTCCTGACTTCACGCACTTCTGAGTAATATGAAGACTTTGTAGAATAAGTGATATTAAACTCACATGAGTTTAATATCACTCATTCTACAAAGTCTCAGATACTCAAAACTAATAAGACACAAGCCTTATTACTTTTAAGTATTTGCTGAAGATTGGTATCTTACTTTAGATTTAGGCCGCGTCCTAACCAAAAGCGATTGTCGCGCGAGTACGCAATCGTCGCGCGCTTATATGAATATGACATAGTCGCGCGATCAATCAAGTCGCCTTTTGTACCTCATCTTTCATACAAACGATCACGTCGATTGCGTTCTCGTGAGACGTTCACTTTTGGTAAGGGATCCACCAAACAGACACGATGCGACTTCACGCTTTCAATTCTTAGTAGGTAGTAATAATAGTCCTCCAGACCTAGTTATAGCCATGGCAACCAATCTCAACGAAGACTAGCCATCTATATGGGAGATTAGTGCACAAGTGTGTGCGCATACACAGGTGCACTCACTCTTCCCTCAGGTAGTAGGGAGTGTCGAACGATCATCACAGCGGCTATTTATACGGTGGCGGCGGGCATTATCGTTATATTTACATTGTCAAGTCGCAGTCTCGACGAGATATTATGTAATGAACCCGTGTGGAGTAGCCCTTAAAGTAAACAGTGTCTACCAGATAAATAGATGCAAATTAAAATCACGTTGTTAACTAAGTAAAAGAAACAATAAATTGCTTTGTAAACATCTTTTTTTTTATGAAAAACACTAGTAAAAAAACGAATAAAACTATTTTCTCTTTTTAACGAAGCCTATGTGTTAACGAAGCCTATGTGGTCACTAAAACAAACTGTTTGTGTTTACTCACGGATACCAGTGATTTCGCACGCATAGAATTTGTACACTAAAACTGAAAAATCCAGCTAGAATATTATTCGCTTTCGATTTAATCAACTTCGCATTCCGCTGCTGGACATACGAGTAGGTGCAGCAGCGGACTGCGATAGGCTGAGTCCTCTTCTTTTCTTCCGCTTCCAGTCTGTCTCAGCCACCTTTATGGGTCGTTGCAAGCTGGGGGGCTTTCCAAACTAAGCTTGCTGATACGCGGTCCCCACTCCAGGGCTAATCTGCTCGACCAGCCATCGGTCCTTCGACAAACATGGCAAGCCCACTGTCACTTCAGCATGCTTACTCTGCAAGCTGTTCTTTTCTCCGGTTACAGCCGAATTTTCCAGCAAGACAGCATAGCTGGAGTTTTCGGCTTTATACCTAAATGTTTTGTGTAGTGTATAAATTACTAGCTGCGCCCCGTCGTTTCACCCGCATAAGTTTCGATCCCGTGGGAATATCGGGCTAAAAATTAGGGATTCACTAACTGATTGGCGATTTCAGACTTTATTAATTTCAAGTTCAGGTTTCCAAGATAAACCTAGAAAATAAACAAGAATGTTAACAAACAACAAAACAAAAACAACAAAAATGAAACGAACGAATGATTTAACAAAAATGTTTAAAGTCAAGAGAAACTTTCAACTGTCTTAGAAATGTTCCATCTGCTACTAATATAATGCCATATTGTGTCTTGTGCTGCCATCTGGTAGCCCTTGTCGAGCTCACAAGTTTACAACACTAGTTGGAAGCCGCCCAAATTAAATTAGATACTCTTGGATACTACAGTAACAAGTTCTTATAAGTTTATGGAATAGAAACATGTTGTTTTCGTCTTATAAGCGGAAATTAAAATTTTGACAAACTTTTTTTTCCATCTATTTTAATACTATCGACCGCTATCGCAAAATTGTTGTTACTTACATATTTTTTTTTTATATTTTCAAGATCTTAGTTCACCAAACGCGTTTTGTGACTGACTGCAATCACGCTCGTTCCATCATAGATTTTATGCATCGCTTTCAGGAGTAGGGCAACTATTTTAAATAAAAATAAAAAGAATAAAAATATTTTAGTTAAGTAGATCTAAAAACCTACTTTTAGTTAAGGTTCAATTTCATCAAAAAACCATCCCACAAGCCAACCTAAATTCTCCAGAACGACGACAGGCAGCAGCGACATTGTTGCAAAAGGATTGGCTCTGCGGTCACCAACCCGCATGCCCAGCGTGGTGACTATGGGCATAAAACCTCCCACATGATCAAAAAGCCAAAACAAGCCCCCAGTTCCCGATGGTCCCGCTATTCCTGGTCAAGGTAGCGATCACGGTAACGGAGGGACGGGGGGACGGGGTGCGAAGAAAAACCTCAGCAATAAAAAAATATAATTATACCTACTTATCAAAAATGATTGACTTACTGCCAATATTATATTGATATAAAAAAATCATTTTTTTATACCATAGCTGCTATACCTTTGCGTAGCCAATAATACACACAATACACGAGCGATTTTATGTTTTTTCAACTATGTTTACCTACTTGTGATCTTTTTCTCATATTAATTTGGGCTCATTTCAGTGTTTTTTTTTAACACGCTTTTATTAAGTCGACTTGTATGTAACTATCTATGTAATGGAATCTAAGGTAACTAATTTAACCATCTTCCAAGGGTCGTAGCGTAATGAAAATTGGCAGCTGTATGTAGTTCTGATGACAATACAATAATATGGTACTGTCGAACTGATCTTATGATGCAGCCGGAAGATATGAACTGGAACTTCATGATGGAAAATCGTATCATAGCTGTTTTGGATTTCTTAGAAAAGTCTTGTAATGAACTTTGACCACGATTAGGTTTCAAGGTCTGATGATGAAGCCGGAAGATAGGCACTGGCATCGTGCATTTATAAAAGCGTGTTTTTCTAGTGTTTTTTAAACTATTAATTTATTAATTGGTTTAAATTATTCACTCTAACCCACATTTAGCAGGGAACTTTAAAATCAAATTGTTCAACAGTTCAGCAGCTACTCTGAAATTAACCTGTATAAAAGGCAACAGAGCGATTCAAAACTGCCTTGACTCGAATGCAAAATGGCGGCGTCAAAGGAACGATTCGCATTTTTTTCTTACTCCTCACTAATTGTCAACGAACAAAAGAATTAATTGTTCTAGAGGAAGGACAGATGAAAACTGTTTTGAACTCGGCTCAGATCTTTGTTTCAATGAGAAAAATGTATCATTGGAAAATGCTAGGACAGAAAGCATTTCATTGTTTATTATTGAGTGACTTTGTAGACGTAATTATTTTATGAACAGACGATACGATGTACGTAGACCGTATATAATAAAGACTTGTAGCTTGTGACTTTTTTTGCATAAAAAATAATCCAAGCTTTTTCCATACTTACTTATTATAATATAACTTATATTATATTATAACAATTTATTTCATGGCTTTGATATTATAAATTTTGTAACGCCGACGTCTGTCCGACTCGGTGGTGGGCACTAATGGCTGCAACACAGTTTTTTTTTTAAAGAATCTTGCTACCTACTTAATATGTAGCTGTTAACGAACAATAAAAATTGTGAACCTGTTTTAAGTTCCAATAAAATATTTGATTTCTGAATATTGAATTTGGAAAAAGAACAAAAAGAAGTTTCAACTAAGGGGTAAGCACGAACTGACGGGGTCCGCTAGGGCCGATGCCTGCCAGGGCCGCGGGTTGTTCGAAAGAGACACCGTGGCCTCCGGCACAGGCAACTGAAGGAACACGGGTGGGTTTTAGTCAGTAAAAGTCTGACACGCCCTCCCGCTCCGCCCAGAGCGGTAGAAGTCATATGATGATTTCCCACCCAAAAAAAAGGGGGTAGGTAAATCTCAAAAATTTATACCCGAGTGTTTTCATTGCCTTACATATTATTTGTATTTTTTCAGGATTGGGCTGAGCGTTTTTTGTCAGTCAATCGCATATTATGATTTTTTTTTTATCATTTGGTAGTTGATTTATTTTTACCATTTTTTTTCCGGCATAGAATTAGAAGTCCACTTTCAGGCACTTGCTAAATGTCAGCAAGAATTTTAATTAGTTTTAACATATTTTTTGTAGTCCATTTAAAAATGCTAAAAACAACTTGAAGGTGTTGAGTTCAGCACTTTTTGTAGCACCCGCATTTTGGGTCAAAGGAATATTTCAGTGATAAAAACAAAAGACGCACGACATGATTTTCATATCGTTGCAATGCTCACCTAATTTAACGTCGAATAAGGAGTGTTCAAATCACACAGTTTTACAGTTAACTCAGTTGTATGGTAGTAAATACCAAGAATATTTTATTTTTCTTTAAATTTCGTATAAATTTGGTAGGAGTGTAACAGAAGGCCAAATCCCGTAATTGAAACATTCAAAATCTAGTCGCAATCTCATCTTAGCGACAGTCATTGTCAAAAACTTGTCAAAAAGGTAGGGAACTTAAAGGTATTTTTGACATATTGGGACTGATATCAATCAGACTGTGAACATTCTTAAAATTACGAGAATTGCCCCTCAGGTGTGTGGGACAGCAATTTTTTTTTTTTTTGCCAAAGAGAATACTACTTTGAAGGCCTGTAACTGCTTTTTGTTTTTTTGCAGGAAACGACCCTTTTCTTTACCCACAACAACGCAAAATAATAAAACCGTAACGATATTTCCCACAGTTTCGACGCATTGAAAAGGTGAAAACGTCAATACGGTTATCTGCTACACAAACGTAGCTGGCGTAGCGGTGATATCGTAGCCTCGGCTACGCCGTAGCAGCGAAGTAATCCTACCGGACAGTATTAATTGGTTTATGTCGAACTATATTTAAAAAGTCCGTGTTGAACATTGCACATTAATGGGCAGTTATGTAAAAAAAAAAATCGAAATTCGTGTGTTAAAATTCTGTTTTTGCAGCAAATAAAAGTGAGCTTAAAAATGTTTTTACAGTACGTACCTTCAGGAAGGAAATAAAAAGTTTCTACATGGTACTTTTCCGTCTCATTATTAAACTTTTCAGAAATTCAGACTTGTATATTTTATTCTATGACATTCCTACAGGAACCTTGATGAATAATGCAATCCGGAATTCAAACGAAATTAACATAAAAATCAAAGAAAGTAGAAACTAAAAATAAATCGCAAGCACATTTTGGAACACCTAGTGAACACCTGACTTTATTAAATAATCTGTTTATATCTGTAGTACAGGATTTTAGCGAGTTCTGTTTCCTAAGAATGGTCCAAGTTAGGACATGAGAACAATTGTGGAATAAATAGTATAAAATATAATTATTTCTTATTCAGGAGTCTGAAAATTGGCTATTGAGGGATTTGCCGATGACTTTAGAGAAGTTTGTAAGAAGAAAACGATCAAATTTAAGTCGCAATTTTTCTCAGCCACATTAAAAAATATTAGGGAAAAAAAAGGTTTTTTGAAAGTTTGAGACTGATATTGTAATGCGAACATATAAAATTGCCAGGACAAGACTGTCTTAACAACCTCAATTATACCAACCAACCAATCAATTAATTCAACCTTAATTGTAAGGAAATTGCGGGATCGTCCGAAAGGGTTACCGCTGCCCTGGAACAGAAAGGGCTAAGCAAGGAACACGGGTGGGTTTTAGTCAGTAAGAGTCTGACACTCCCTTCCGCTCCAGCCAGAGCGAGAGGGGTCATTTGATGATTTCCCATCCAGAAAAAAAAAAAACCTTAATTGTTCGTAATTGCACCTACCACTGTTTGTCAGTGTATCACCCAAAGGCTGACTGGTAAAAAATGCCTATGGCATTAAGCCCGCCCCTGTACATTTCTGTTCTTGAAGTATTAAATAAATAAACCTCTTAAATGAATCTATCATCACATTCTCATGTTTCCCTTTCCTCCTGTCCTTATCTTAATTTATTTACGGTCGCCGTAACATGTCTTTTTCCTCATACTTCTCCATTAGTCGTCATCTCGGTTTCAGTCCTTTTCTAGCATAATATCATCTTTCACAAAGTCCAACCATCATTTCTTACATACACAAACGGGAAAGGACGCATATAGTGACCTTATTGGTGATGTTATTCAGAAAAGTGAGATGCATAGTACTCGCAACCGGCCAGATGAACTTAAAGCAAAAAGAGTATGATAGTTTCGTAGCAAGTGGCGTTCTTTAGTCCCTGCATATCCCCGAGGGAAGAAGGCGCGATTTTATGTATGCTATGTGTACTACCAGTAATTCCAAGTTTTATACCTCGCTTAGAACCCAATTAAAACGTCATTTCCCGTTCAAATACAGCGCTATTGACACATACAGTCAACGGGATAGGCCGCCAATATGTGCAATGACGTCACGTAACACGATGCTCCGTAATGAGGTGCATGGCACTTAATGAATCTCATTAGCGACAAAATTGGGATACTGACAGACTGATTGAATTATGCTGATAGGGAATTTTAAAGTGTGGGGCTGTGATTTTATCTTTAAGTTGATTATTATTAATGTGGATGGAGTAGAATGATCGACAGGATCGCAGCATGTGGCGTTCTCTGGTCCTTATTTTTTTTGCCTTGCAGCATGAATTTGTATTATGAGTGGATACTTTGGTGTGAGTATCTGATCACATAACATAACATCACGCTTGCTTTCCTCGAAGGGTTGGGCAGAGGTGTTGTACCTAAAGTACACTCACATTGCGCCAATTATGTTTAAGTCCCTTGTTACAGGTGCAAGCATATTGCTATTACCAATAACACTTTGTCCGACCCGGGAATTGAATCCAGGACCTCATACTCAGAAGTAGCGCTTGTGACTACTACACCCAGAAAGCAGCCTTAATAGTTCGTAACTAAATCATGCCATGGAAAAACAACTCAAAAGTATCTTAATACACTGCTACAAGGGTGTTTTGGCGCTCGAAGGACGTTGACAGGGGAGCGCTGTTAGTTAACATTTGTGTAACAGTTTTGTGAAATGTAACTTCAAATGTATGAAAAAAAATAAGATGGCGGCGTTAGTTCTAATTTTATCCAAGTGCCAAAATAAACTTGTAGACTGCCTAGCCTATAGGTAATTGTGATTTCACGAGGCATATTTGACGTCTTATCAAACAGTGAAGGACCTAGAATCATTGCATCGTTGAGCTCCTTAAGTTCTGAGTTGAGCTGCATGATTACTGACAAATGCGTGCACTGACTGGACAGGTCCACTCAATCTGTGTGGTTCTTTCCTCAAAAGACCATTTCAGACACCAATCTACATGGTCTTCATATGATCTGACCCAGATTATGTCTGGACTTTAAAAGAGACTGTGACCTCTGGGTTTGCTTCGGCCATTCTTCTCAGAATAGTCAGACAGGAAACGCCGACCTCATCCAGTTTAAAAAATATGATTGACGTGTAAAAGTGTTTGCACAAATCTACTTACAGGAATAAAATCACTATTAGAATAGATCATCTTCGTGTCTGTAGCATTCGATAATTACATTTAATTTATGTACATACTATTCGCTAATTAGCAAATTCCACTGGGCGTGTAAAGTCGACGTAGCATGAAGCTCAATATTTGACAATCACGCAATCAGCCGAATTACGATTGACGCTTAGCGTAGTGTAGTTTCTAGCTAATACATTTAATTAACGCAAGTGGCATGTTCTAATCAATGCTACATGGCACATCGGGATTTAGAAAAAGACAAGTGTG
Source organism: Apamea crenata (assembly GCA_949629185.1). Lineage (NCBI taxonomy): Eukaryota > Metazoa > Arthropoda > Insecta > Lepidoptera > Noctuidae > Apamea > Apamea crenata. Next base: position 8,185,259 of record OX451375.1, read on the forward strand.
AGTGGTGAAAACGACGCTCTGCAAAGGCGAACTTTTGCATACCTCATATCATCCTATAACTATACAGCGTGCCGCTTTGATTGCGACATTCATTTTACACACGTATACGGTTTCGCATTTGCGTTTTATGATATATTTTAATTTCAATACACCTTATTATTTATTTACAATTTTCTAAACTAGCGTCTTGGAGCAAACTGTATTTAAGAAACTGTAGTGAAAACCGGTCATTTGCCGGGGTCATAACATCGCAGCAACATCGTCGTTTTAATTATAACGAGGCCAAGAGTTGAATTAAAGGAAAGAGAGAGAGCCCTATATTGGCCTTTTCAAATTACGAATTATTTTATGTTGTTATAATTTTTATGATTACTGGCCAGTAATCATAAAAATTATAACTACTACTCGTGTTTTAAATTAATGTCACCATTGTAGCGGCACGCTGTATTGTTGCACTTCTGTAAACGATAGAAGAAAGAGTACTGATTACCATGCTCATTTGACCTTGACGATTTCAGACTATTTTTAGACTAAATGACGTTCTCTTTTCCTCTAATTTGGAAAACATATGAAAGAAAAAAAACAGTAACTATTCTGGTATAGCTACAGTAGACTTCTTGTCACTGTTGACATTTTGACCTTGAGCTGGCTAGGTATAGTACGCAGTTACAATAGATTAAGAGGCTAACTTATACTTACTATGCTTATATTACTTACGCTTAGCTTATATTGGTTTTGGTACAACTAACGTAGCGTACTGTAGCGTACTGTAGCATAATGCCAAACTTAAGAATTTCTAAAGATGTTTAATGACTAAAAAAAATATATAAATAAATAAATATTATTATTTATTTTTAACGTATGCTGTCCCATTGCAGGGTTTGCTCTGCTGTGGGAGAACATACAATGAGTGGGGCAACATAGAAAGGAGTGACTCCTCTCTGTCTTGAGCTAGTGTGGACCAATTTTGTCTGTAGGCCGAAAGTTTAATAAAATTCGCAAAAAAAAAACTAAACTTTTCACTTCTACTTGTACCATACCAAATGTAGACTTAAAATAGTGAAATTACGAGAGAAAATGCAATGTAGAAGAGCCGGAGTCTTCGCGTTCTACAAACTGAGTTCACTGATGAAGTATTAAATGAATTCCGTCGGATCTGGGCTGCATCAACTTCTTTTGAAACATTATTTAATTTAATGTGAAACATCCTTAGGTTGTGTTCGCACTATAGGTCTGTGGTGTTTATTTGGAACTGTCTCGTTGGTCTAGTGGTCGGAAAGGCCACTGCTGAACCTGAGGTCCTGGGTTCGATATCTGGGTCAGGCAAGTGTTATTGAGTTTTTCCATCTGGAATTACTCAGTCTGGATTTGTGCCCAGCTTGCAATAGACCCGCCCCCTGTTACATGGGACTTAAACATACCTGGCGAAATGAGGGTGTACTATTGATACACCTCTGCCTAACTCTTTGGGAAAACAGGCGTGATGTTATGTTATGATACATTTTAAAACTCGAAAACTGAGTATGACATCTCCTATCACCACTGTCTTCCCAACTATGTTGGGCTCGCCATCAAATGCAAGTAAATATCAATAATATTTGATACTATACTAGCTTCTGCTCGCGACTACATTCGCGTTGAAGAAATATATCCTATAGCGCTACGCAATAGTTTAGTATTTCTATAAGTGAAAGATTTTTTGTAATCTGATCAGTTCTGACAGAAATTACCTCTTGCAAGTATAATCAGCCTATAATGTTCCCACTGCTAGGACACAGGCCTCCTCTCTTCATAATAGAGTTGGATGTAATCTTCCACGCGGGCCCAGTGCTGGTTGGTAGATGTCACATGTCTTCGAATTTTTGGTTCTAGGACATGCCGGTTTCCTTACGATGTTTTCCTTCACCGTTTTGAGAGTGGTTTTGATGAAATTATTTGCACAAAATAAAGCGCCTACCTGGGTTTGAACCCACGACCTATAACTCGTAAGTCAGGGTCTATACTGGGCCACGACTGGTCCTAAAAACAAAAAAAAATACCTCTTTGAAATATTAGTGTAGATAGAACAACTGTCATTTGAACTCCCAACACAATTTACTGGGCACTAATGTTATAAAATTAAACAAATAAATCAAACTTTTGGACTTTCAAATTGCCAGTAACAATTTATGATAGCAGGTATTCTTATGACAATTCACTGGGATCGTCGGTTTAATGTGCTCTCTGAAGCACAGACGGTCGAAAGGTTACTCAACCACGGAATACGTATTCGACAGTGCGTACACGGCTTTACAAGTTCTGAGTCTACAAAGTATTAAGGATCGAAAACTTGAAAACTCTCGCGTTTTCGACCACTGTTTAATGTTTATCTTTATACCTACCAGTGTTTATGTTTGAAATTATGGGGACAGTTTGAGTTTGTTAGTTTCATTTTAAGCCACTGCTGACTCAGTTTTGCACGTACAATCGAATTACTGTGATTCAAATAGAATCTGTTTTGTATTTACATTGGGTTTTCAATTGTTTTTTTTCGGATTGCAGTTTAAATTATGTAAACATTGCGATTTTTTAAATTCACAGTGGATTTCACAAGTTAGTTAAATCCCAAATTAAAGTGTGGCAAGTTCATTGGATAAAAATAAAACTGCTTTTAATGTTATGAACAAGAGATGGCAATTGTTTAAATTTATTATAGTGTTGCAGATTTTTTATTGGAGAAAGAAATTTTTTGACTATTTTATATATTGTATTTAAATAACTATTAGAAATTGTGACATTAATTATATTATTGACTGATGAATTAGAATTATTTTATCTAATGTATGAATTGAATAGTTGAATAGTAGAATTATGTTATTTAATGGAATAGTAAATATTTATTTAAATTATTGTAAACTCTGTACTTTTGCACGCCTTGTAATTGGCAAAATATGGCTGTTTCTATATATATATTATGTACCACAATGACTTAATTGTACACATATTTGCAAAATAAAATACCTTTATCTTTATTATCGTCTTCTTATTACGACAAAAGTCTGTTAATCAACTTTTCACTGCAAAATTAGTTAAATTGATCACAATTTAGATTCGTGAGATTAAAATACAGACTCATAAAGCACACTCAGCCTCAAAAAGATGAGAGGATGGTGAGATCGACAAGAATTCGTTTGATGTCTGCAATCTGTGTTCCATAATATTATGTTATCAATGTGGAGGTAGGTACTTACAATTAAGTACCCAGTATGAAATATATTTTTGATTGAGAACAGTCAATCTTCCTAGCGTTTTACCAACTATGTCGTCGGTAACCAGATGCAGCTGCAGAATACCAGTATTTTACATGGAGCGACTGCCTATCTGACCTCCATAACTCAGTTACTGGGTAATTGATATCATAATAAAACCATTTTTAATACATTTTCATCCAAAAAAGAAATAATCCAAAATAAACTTTTGGATGAAATAAATTCTTGTCAATGTGTACACATCTTTTTGAGGTTATACAATATACATACATCTGTATAAATCAAATCCTCGCCTTACTGAAAAAACAACATTAATACATTTTCTGGACCAACCATATTACAATAACATTTTCTTATCTCCGTTTTGCAATATAAACTGATTTCACCCAAGCGTCTGTTTTCTCCGAAACTTTCCGGATTGCTTTTCTTTCAAACTACCCTCTGCATGTTCGGGAACTGCAGATTTTATAAATTAAATTAATATTTCAGTATTACTACAAACAGTTTGATTTTGTGAATACTGCGTTCACTGATTTATATTCACTTGTAAATAACTATCTTTGTTTGGATAAATGATATATTATTTATTTCTGTAAATTGGTTCAAAAAAACACTTTTACACAACAAAATTAAATTATGTTTTAAAACTAGATGAGTTTGGTGTTTCCTAACTGACTACTATGAGAAGAAAGACCGATAAAAACTTAGAGGTCTCTTTTAAAGTACAGACATAATCTTGGTCAGCCCAAAAAACATGCAGGTTCATTTGAAAATGACTTTTGTTTTAAATGGCTTTTTTTTTGCGGGTGGGAAATCATCAAATGACCCCTCCCGCTCTGGGTGGAGCGGAAGGGAGTGTCAGACTCTTACTGACTAAAACCCACCCGTGTTCCTTCCTTAGCCCTTTATGTTCCAGGGCAGCGGTAACCCTTTCGGACGATCCCGCTACCCGGCAGGCTTCGGCCCTATCGGGCCCCTTCATTTATGCTGACATCTCTTTGAGGCGCGCGTGGAACACATACGCACCGTCCGGCACGAGCCTGGTTCTGATCGGACGGTGAGCTACCCATGACTCTCCGCCCGCTGGCCCAAACCTACGGTGGCCGGTTTTTACGGTTTTTAAATGTCTGTGATGGTCTTTTCAAGAAAGAACCATACAGATTTGCGTGGATCGGCTCAGTCAATGGACGCATTAATTAGTCAGTAATAGTGTAACTCAACTGAACCTAAGGAGCACAACGAAACGTCGAACAATAATACCAAAGAAACGACATTTGGGTAGGTCGCATAAAGTACTTAAAGTAGTTATCATTAAAACTAACTAAGACAAAAAAATAACCCAGCAACTTGAAGCCTGACTAAATGTGGGGTATGTGTAGGTACTACGTACTATGGGTTCACTTCTGCCTGACTTTTCGGGAGTTTCAGGCGTTATGATATGCAACAATGTGTCTACATTTGAGACTGCATTTTTACTTTATAACTCAGCAACTGGAAACACTATGAGTGTGATTTCACTGAGTGTCAATTTACTTTCTATTTTGTTTAGTATATACAGTACTTGTTGACAGGCCTTCACTCTCCTCTCATACCTGTTAGCAGTATCATTTGAAATCATTGTGAAAAACAATTATTTTTAAAAGAGTAACCGTGGAGTTTCTTGGCGGGTCTTCTCCATAGGAACCGTGCACCTAGCTTCTCTGTGCTTCTCGCATTCAACAGGTTCCTGCGGCCTTCACAAGGTCGTCAGTCCACCTTCTGGGAGGCCTATGTCCAGCAGTGGACGTCTTTCGGCTGAAATGCTGATGACGATGATGACCTAGCCTTTGACGTTTCATAAATGCCCATGTAGGTTTATGTAAAATAAAATATTTTGAATTTCAATTCGACTTTATTAAAAAAAAATCCAATTAAAAGTGTTCCTTTGTTACCGGTCAACCGATTAATTACAATACATCGACAGAAAATGCATTGACATGTACAATGAGGATAAAACCGCAGGAAGGTAGGTAGATAACTATCAACTACGAGTAGTTTTGTAAATAAACTAGCCTTAGTAGTAAAGTTGAACAAAGTAAGCTCATTAAATAAACACGAGGCCGCCTCATTAAACTGAGCTCGATATGGTGGTTCAAGCACCTCTAATTAATTTATTCTTTAGTTTAAAGCGCACCTACTTTGTCCACTTTATTTATGATTAAACTGCTTTAGCGCTGTTTTATGTCGTGTCGTGTAGTATCGCTGTTTTGTTGATAAACTAATGGTCTAAAAATAAATGTGTTTTTTTTAACTGTTACTTTTAATTCAGATACAATTTCATTGCAGATTAAAACATGGTTGATCAAAATCAAAATCAAAAGTCATTTATTCAAAATTAGGCTGAGAATCAGCACTTTTTGAACGTCAAAATTACAAAAGACAGTCCCCCAAAAACGCCCGCCCTTCACCACTTCCTACTGCTATCGCTGGGAAGAAGAAGTGGCGCAACAAACTCCCCAGCAGCACTGATGGTCGCTGATGATTCAAGGTTGGATGACAATGTGCCCTTTTATAATTTTTAATGAGACGATATTATCGTGGATGTCCACGGCATCATGATAACTTAATTATAACATAATTAATGTTCCCACTGCTGGGACACGGGCCTCCTGACGGTGAGAGGGAGTGGGCCGTAATCGCGAGTTGGTAGGTGTAACATTTCTTCAAATTTTTGGTTCTAGGACATGCCGGCTTCCTTAATGTTTTCCTTCACGGTTTAGAGAGCAGTGGTAATGAATAATTTACACAAAGTAAAGCGCCTGTCTGGGTTCGAACCTACGACCTACAACTCGTAAGTCGCGGCCGTTACCACTGGACTACCACCTGCTCTCCGAAGATGATAACACAAGGAAGTAAATGGTATGGAAATATATGAAGATGCTTTTTTCAAAATTTCCGTTAGAAATTATAATAGCGCACATTGATAGGAATATTCAAATGGTTAAAAGTCCAAATGTCCAAACTTATTCTTAAAGTTCTGGATCATACGAGTGTACCTACTACAAAAGTTAGGAAAATTATTTTAAAATAAAGCCAAGTCACACAAATTAAATGCTTCCATTCTTTTAATTTCCTTAAGAGTTATTCAAATTTTTAATAGTTTGGGGTTTATTAATAAACCCCAAACTGTTAGAAGCTTAAAGCTAACTAGCTAGAAGTAGAAATTCCGTTCTTCCTTCCTCAAGCCAAGAGAAATTACAAAGTACACGGCACTTGTTACAATTTTATGCAATCACTGCACCGAGGCAAAGTGGTGGAAAATAAAACCTATAACCCCTTAATTTAAACCCGCTCTCCACTCAAATGAATAAGGTATCCTATTGGCTAATTTTTCTCTGCCCTGCCTCGAGTCGGTGAGTAATGGTGCAACGAGTACGTGAGGCTGACACTCGAAGCCTTACGTACTCATTTCCTTCCCTGTCATATACGTAACCCCAGTTCTAAGTAAGTACTTCCTGCATATTAGAAGCCGTATAATGACGTATGTGAACACTGTTCTGTTGCGGAAAGGAAAGAGAAGAAGTTATTGTTTGAGTTTTCTCTCACGTTGAAGTAAGTTTTTATTAGTGAATCCTTTTGTTAGATGTTAATTGCGTAAGACCCCGTAATATCAAAATTGTGCATTCCACTACCAAACATAGGCCTCTACTAACCAATTATTTTATTTACTAAAAAAATAGAGTTGAAAGAACTTTGCGTCATAAACGCAACAAAATCAATCTCATCATCACCATCACACTGCACAGCCTGTCCACTTCTGGATATAGGCCTCTCCTATTGCACGCCATCAATCTGCTTTTTCCCAACTATTTTGGATCGACTTCCAGTCTAACCGGATGCACCTGAATACTAGTATCTTACTTGAAGCGACTACTTATCTGACATCCACAACCCAGTTACTGGGTAACACGATACTCCTTGGTTAGACTGGTGGTCAGACATGGGCCCTACCCGTGGGGTGTCTACCCGTAGCGACTGTCAAAGATCTTCGAATGACAGCCAAGACCAAACGGCTTACGTGCTTTCCATAAACGCATAAAAAAGTGATATACTGTTATTAAAACCATTTTGTTTGTTTGTAGGCAATTCAGCGAATCATGTGTTTCTCATTAAGTATTTAACAGCACATTATGTCATTAAAATTAATATAAACTTAAATTATTTATTGGATGCACGAGTACTTTGTAAATATTAACTGTGCGAGCGTGAATATTTAATAAATGTTGAAAGTTTTGAGTTGTAACTATGACGTGTTTTTATAAATATTGCAAACGTTTCGTTTGCAGTTGTGAGGCATCGCTTTTACGTGATAATAACGTAAATAAATGATGATGAAGATAATAGACAGAGAGGGATAGTCAAGAGCAAGCAGGTTATCAGAGAGAAATTTAGATATGATGACTCACACAACAAGAAGAACCATCTAAAACGAAAACCTGAGCATGTCCAAAAAGATTTATATCCAGGCGTACGGCCATATTACACTATAAACTGACACTTAAAACTGGATAATATTGTAGTGCACGGTGTAATATGCTAAATGTTCTTTAATGTTCCATCAAAATGTAACACGCTTTTATTTATTTCTTATCAGGTTTAAATTATTTTTAACTTTTTAGTTCTTTTTATTAACAAGTAATAAAAGCTTGTTTTTAAAAATATTTTTTTCTATTAATTTTATTTTTTAACTTTTTAGTATTTTTGAAGCGAGATTGACTACGGCGTAGTTTGTAGCGCGTAGCAGTGTTTTTCCGTTATATGCATTTACTACACTTAAGCAGTACATCATCAGACCCTGGTTACCATCTTGCACCAAACTCGATGGGGTTGTGTCGTTTAATTACAGAGTTCCTATGGCCATCTTCCAGCTCCATCATCAAACCCTGGTTACCATCTAGCACCAAAGTACTCGTCAAGACGGATCAAACGAGTTCAATCTCGATGGGATTGTGTCGTTTAACTACCGAGTTCCTATGGCCACCCTCTGTTTCCATCATCAGATCAGCTCCATGTCATACTAACTTTGCATTGTCATCCGATTTACAAATGCATGCAAAATTTTAGGTCAATCGGGAACAGGGAAGTGGATCAAATTTAACTTGCAATATTTGGTTACGGACAAACATCGGGACAGGTGAAACTAAATAAAAGCTTGTAATTAAAATATTGTCCAAAGGTGAAGACAAACATTATGCACTATTTATTATTTGTCACAGAATACAACAAAGATAAAAGTTTATTCAAAGTTAAACTAATTTTTTATCGTATCATCATTGTTAGTCGTAAAACGTTCAGCTAGTCGAGACGATAAGCTCTAAAGAATTCCCAACGCTCAACTCAAATAAAATTAAATACGCAAATACCGTTCTTAATAATATAATATAATAAATCCAATAAGTTATACGAGCTCATTCAAAGTAAATCAAAACAAAATGAAAGTTAATTAAAAGAGAAAACATAAAATTTTCATTACTAATTAAAATAACAACGGTAGGGACAATATAAATCCTTTTGCGACGGTTCTTACTAGAACTTGGAATTTGAAATATTAATAAAGAAAGAGGTGTACTTACTATTGTGAACTATTCCTTATCTTATGACCCTGTTAATGTCCACTGTTAAACATTTTCTATTTTCGCTATAGAGAACATTTTATATTACTATAAAAATACACTCTTCTTTGGAGATAAATTTAAAGAATTAGAATAGAGTAATAAAAACGTTTATTGTCTCCAGTATTACAGCTACTTTTTGTTGTAGGATAAAGTACATACTTACACAAAACTATAATACCGGAAGCAAAAGGTTTAAGCGTCAGCATTATGCTAAGGGTAGGGTGTTTGCTAAGCGTTGGTTTTCTTCTTAAACCCTTGATGCAAATCCTTCCCATACAAACCCATGTTAAAATAAATAAAAGGAACTTTAACGTCATCGTAATCCATACTAATATGTATTATAAATGCAAAAGTAATTTTGCCTGTCATGTCTGTTATCTTTTCACGCCTAAACCACTGAACCGATCGTTATGAAATTTGTGAAATAGGATAGCTTTGTGTTAGAAAATAATAAAATACACGCAGATGAAGTCGGCAACAGCAATTTCCACAATATTTCATCTATTTGATAACGTTTAGGTATAACATGAGTATATTCCTTTTTATAATCTTTTGGTAGAAAAGGTCTTCAGCTAGGTACAAAAGGGCTCTCAAAAGAGCAATTACTCGTAATTAAAACCTGTTTAAAAGACAACACTAAGGGCTGATTTGTCAATCATCTGATAACTTTATTCGAAGAATAATTTTGAAATGTTGACAGTTATTTCATAAAAAAACTGTCAAACGTCAATTTTATTCCTCGAATAAAAGTTATCTGGCGATGGAAAAATCAGTCCTTAGTAAAATATAAAGTTATTTATCAAATAAACCTAAATAAATTAATATTTCGATTTCTTAGGGGGTTTTTTTTAAAACTGCAATTTTTCATAATATTTAAAAATAGCGCTCAATCTAATTAAATAAGATGATGTGCGATAGTGGGTTGTACCATCAGCAGTGAGCAGATAGTTATTCCAGATAATAATTAATCAATAAATCAACTCAGCCTATCGCATTCCACTGCTTGACTTAGGCCTCTCCCAGGCTGCGCCACAATACCGAGTCCTCCGCCTTCCGCATCCAGTCTGTCCCAGCCACCTTCTTTAGGACGTCGGTCCATCAGATAATAATGTTAATGAGTAAAGACTTCTAGAAGTTATTCAAATAGGAAAACACATACAACAACCGTGTAAACAAGTTAAGTATATACGAGAAAGTGGATCGTACCGAAGTGCAATTGAAATAATAAAATTAAACAATCAATGAAAACAAGATGAACTCTTATCTTACAGCTCATAAGTATACTTAGAAAAGGGCCATTCTCATAAGTGGCCAAGTTTTTACGTATTCTCTCCCATATAAAGCCATGCAACATTTTATCTATCAAAAGTAATATGAAACTCCTTAAGAGCCAGAAGGGAGATAAATACAAAAAGTTTGGTCAAATGATGTATTTTGAAGAAGAGTTACGAAATAAACTTTGTCTTTAGGGACCAATGAAAGTCGGGGAACAGTCGGTTTTGGTTATAACCGAACTAACTAACAAAACTTTAACTTTTGGTTTGGATATTTATTTGATATTCTATTAATTGATTTATGTTTATGTTTCATTTGGCACCCTAAACACAAGTTAAATCTTACTTTGGGTGCCAGAGTTCATCGAAATCACTTTTCCTTTGTTGTAATGTTGCATAGTGTATAGATAAGTTTTTGTGTACAATCTGAAGTTAATTAAGAAACTTTTTTATTTTTTATTTAATAGCTTTGATGTTCCAAAATTTCCAAAATTTGAAGGGCTCGTGGCTCGTGGCTACATCATATCAGCCCCAAGGGCAAGGGCAAGGGCTTTAAGTTTAAGCAATGTCAGTACGTGAAGTCACTGACATACCGAGACGAAACGTACGAGGGAGAAAACACATTAAACAGTTGGTCCCAGCTGTCATTCGTAGATCTTTGAACCCATAACGGTTAGTGAGAAGCCCGAAAGTCTGACAACCTGTCTTGCCAAGGGGTATCGTGTTACTCTGTAACTCGGTTGTGGAGATCAGATAGGCAGTCGCTACATGTAAAATACTGTTATTCAGCTGTATCCGATTAGACTGAAAGTCGACTCTTACATAGTTGGGAAGAGGCTAGACAGTTGATAATGATGGAGACAATAATAATCTACGATGCTATTCGCATCCTAAGTTTCTTAAAAAAAAAAAATTGTTTTATAAGTACGAATTTGAAAAATGAATCTACCTTGTGTAACTGTATAATTATAATAAATCCTTAGTTTTCATTAAAGTAAAAGAAATAACCTTCCACGACCTAAATATATTTTCGTGGCTTCTTAAGTGGTACTTATGTTGAGAAAGATCGCAGAAGATTGATGTAAGTCAAATGTAAGTCACATTAAATAAAATGTTTTATTATTCTAGCTTTTATCAAATCCATTTTCACCAAAAATATTTCATATAAACTTTCGTAAATGCGTAAAACAGGTTCACAAAAGCACCACTTTCTAATACAAAACTTGTGTGGTTTAAACCCTTAATACTCTAAATGATCCTTAAAACTTTAAAAGAGAAAGTAAGTTATCTTTAAGTAAGGTACAAGAGACAAATTAATCACTACAACGGATACCACTTTTCAATTTGTCTTCGACAAACCGTACAAGCGCGTTATAAGAAAAATCAAAAGGTTCACTTCTCTTAAAGATGATTTACATTTGCATTAGTTCATGAAGTAAGTAACCGACATAGACTTGCAGAGTAAGCAAACTGAAGTGGCAGTGGGCTGGCCATGTTTGTCGAAGGACCGATGGCCGGTGGAGCAGACGAGTCCTAGAGTGGAGACTGCGTTTAGACAAGCGTAGTGTGGGACGCCCCCAGCTAGATGGACCGACGACTGGCAAAGACTTGATGCGGAGAGCGTAAGACAGGGTGTTGTAACGTAGCCTGGGAGAGGCCTAAGTTCAACAATAGGCTCATGGACTGCGGATAGGCCGAGTTGAATGTAGTAAGTTTGGTTCATGCAGTAAGCAACGTGTTACTAACATCAGTTTAAAAGTGTCAGTTTTTCATTGTGAAATGTGACATAACCATATAATAGACGTCAAGGGACTTAACTCGCTACTAAACAAATGCAAATGTAAATCAGCCTTCAGAGAGATATGAACTTTTTGGCTAACAGATACGCACCTAAACTGAAAAAATAATGGCCTATGAATATTTTATAAGATACTTGATGTCATATTAGTCCACACGTCTCGAAGTTATAATTTTATTTTGTGAAGTCAATGTATTATCTATCTTGTCGTTTTTTTTTTGACCCGACTGCAGCGAAACCTAAATAGAGGCTTGGGTATGCTAGGAATAGGTAATTTTTAAGCGGGGGTATGAAATAAACCACGAATTACGATTCTTATTCAAAATCAAAAGTCATTTATTCAAATTTAATTAGGCTGAGAATCAGCACTTTTCGAACGTCAAAGTTACACAAGACAGTCTCCCAAAAACGCCCGCCCTTCATCACGTCCTAGTGCTATCGCTGGGAAGAAGTGGCGCAACAAACTCACGCAGCACAGTTGTCTGTTCAGTTAGAAAATACTTGATTGTACACAATACTAGGATAAGTAATTAACATTACAAGACACGTGTGTATACGGCATAAACGGCTGTATCTTTTGATTGTGTTGGCTTAGAAGTTTGATTTTTTCATAGCTCTAAGGGTCAGTAGACCTGAGTATTTGATATAAATTCCAGCTTGATACCTCCACGCGTTCCTGAGAAAAAGGGTCTTGACAGACAGACAGACGGATGGACGTACGGACAACAAAGTGATCCTAAAAGGGTTCCGTTTTTTCCTTTCGAGGTACGGAACCCTAAAAATACTATAGCAGTGTACCTATATAACATATGCCATGAACCTTCTACATTATCCTGGCTAGTGAAGCAAGACTCCTTGCAACTGACCAGTCACGCTCAGTAATTACTTGTTACAGATGTGCACACAGCAGCCTCTACTTACTAGCTGTTCCCAATTGGTTATTTAAAGCGAAGCAAAATGAAGGTACGAGTTGCAAATGTGGCAGTCAGTAATGTATGGATGAAATTCGATTTTTGAGGCTGGTCAGTACAATAGGTACACTGATAAATGGAGATTATTCTGCACATTCTAGACGACGATAGACGAGTTCGATTTGGCCTATTCGACTACAAGAAACACCGAAATAAACTGAGATGTCATCTCTTTTAAAGTCCAGACATGATTTTGGTCAGATTATTTGAGGACCGCATCATCATCAGCCTATAGCAGTCCACTGCTGGACATAGGCCTCTCCTATTGCACGCCATTCAACTCGATTTTCAGCAACTCTCATCCAGCTCCTACCAGCCATCTTGCAAACCGCATGGTTCCAACTATATATTACGTATCTTATACATTCTTCTACTTAATAAAAACCTTTAATTAATTTACTGACAGACTAGGCACAGCCTGGGTCTAAAAGCATGTAATTCAACACAAGAGTTCCTTATAATATAACGAAATTGAGGGCTAAGGGAGTATTTTTGAAAATTCATTACCTAAAGGGGTTAACTATGTAGAGGATGAAAAAAATTCCAAACTTAGCAAACAGGCTTGTAAAGTTATAAAAAACTAACCTTTTTCGAACAATGCACCATAATGTCTACAGCTATTTATGTAGGTTCTATATACTCACAAATCTGAATCAACCCTACATAATACGATACAACAATCAAACATTTCACGCTACCATCCGTTATATCCCGTTCCTTCGAAGACTAGCTCTCAATTGATAAATCCCTCCCCTGGGTGTCATCGTATATATTTTACTTCACCACAGGTTACAATATTTTGTCCTAAGTTAGACCACTTGGGTATCCTTTCGTGATCGCCAATTAGTTTTGGAATACTGTTACACTATTTATGAATAACGAGTAACGAGAACGAGTAATGAGCTCGTGCTCGTTGTAACGAGTTGGTATACATATAATAAACTTTTATGCCTGTTTTAATGAACACTACGCCATTTTGCGTGGATGTGATGCATATTTTCCCCCCAACTTGTTTTTTTTTTTTTTGTGTTTGTGTTCTTTCTCTGTGTCATGTCTACCGCAAATAAACGTATTTTCTTTCGTTATTTCTAGATTCTTAAATAAAAGCGCGCTGATGTAATTTCAACTTTCGGCGCTAAGCTAAGCGATGAAAATCCAACAGCGGGCTTTTGCTTAGCAAAAAAGGGCATTCGTTTTAGAATTTTTTTCGTAACTAAGTCAGTGCGCGCAGTCAGAATAGTTTTGTGTTATAACATGTTCTTGTGAACAATTTGGCAAATTAACAGATATTCTTTAGTTGCAGTGTGCATGCTATCATCGTTTTCATTTAACTGTCGAAATATAGACATTATAGAACGTGTCTGTGTGATCACTTTGTTCTTCTTAACCCCATTTTGTAGTTAATAAGAACTAATCGGAAAGGCTGAAAAGTCGAAACAGCTTTTTAAAGTGTGTCGTCCCACTCACTGGCGAACGATCGCAAGAAAGACTGCCGCTGTGGCGAGACTGTGCTTCTTTACGCAAACCTTTCGTCCCACCCGCTGAAAACCTCCCACCTGGACATGAGTTACCTTGGGTAACCTGGAAGTCTTTAAATAGACTCCGGACCCAGGTTGGCCGAAGCAAGGAAAACCTCTTCAGCTGGAGATTCATAGACGACTCCGCCTTGGAGTGTAAATGTGGTGCTTTTCAAACGATGGGACACGTAATATTGTGCCCTGCGTGTCCTGTCAGCTGCACGTTACAGGTCCACGTCTATCAGTTCCTGTAACGTGCAGCTGAACCACTCGCCACTTGTTTGTGATGGTGCCAAACAAGTGGCCGAATTCTGGGTCGAGTCCATTTAGATTGCTATCGACACGCTGAGAAGAACAGATCGGTCACACATTTCGATACGGTTTTCACCATCATTTAGATTTATTCCGGAAAGTTTATGAGTATAATAAATAAATAAATCCCTGGGCATTTCACACAGCACCATTTGTCCCAAGCTAAGCAACCTAATGCTTGTGTTATGGTAACAAGATGGCTGATAAACTACTTAGGTATATACATTTTTTTTTTTGTAAATGCATACCTACATATTATAGATAGAAAAACACCCAGACTCGGAACAAATACATGTAGGTAGGTCATACAAATATTTTTTCCGTGCGGAAATCGAACCCGCGACACGTAGCGCAGCAGTCAATCGCTTAACCACTGCGCCAACCGTGCCGTCAATAATACACTAATATAACAATACATTAATATTAATAATACATTAATATTTAACGGCTTTGGCTCGCGCGTGGTTACTGGATAGCTAAACTCGGACGCCGACTAAATGGGTTAGGTTAGAACGGCCGGCGACCACTACTTCCAAGTTGGTCGCCGTTACTTGGTGGTTTAGTATTACTAGAACTCCAAAATAGGAATTATTTGATGTAAACAAAAACTGACACAATAATTAATTAGAGTATTCAATAACATTTTTAGCAGCGCCAAATGGAAATTATTTAGAGATTCGATTAAATACCATACCTTACCATATTTACAATATTTATACTTACATTTGATCTAAGATACAAATCGCAAACGTCACCCGTAAAGCAGCCAAGCGCAAATGGAACTGGGTCGGACATTTTTTCCGCATGTCGGAAGCATTGTAGCATGGGTTCCTGAAAACGTCAAACGACATCGCGGAAGACACGTACGCGTACGCGTAGGCATAGCTGGCGACACGAACTTGACGCCTATATGAGGGATTGCATATGTGCTTAAAAAAATAATAAAATAAAATAAAATCCATTTATTTCAGGTTCTCCCATATTACAATCAAAAGTCACGAAACACGAGATATATACAATCACAATATAAAAATAAATACAATGTCTAGCTTACAATACTTAGGATCGAGTTGAGTGGAAAGGATAGGGAAGCATTGCCCTGCACTGTGACAATACCATACAAGAAAATCCTACTAATATTATAAAAGTGAAAGTTTGTATGGATGGATGGTAGTTTGTTACTCTTTCACGCAAAAACTACAAAATTAACATAGAAATTTGGCACACAGATGGTTTATAACCAGGATTAACATCGAAACTTATGCGGGTGAAACCGCGGGGCGCAGCTAGTCTAGTACCTATAACTCGCCCTTCAGAAATTTCTTGATAATAATGTCTCAAGTTAGCCCCGGAACATTTGCCTCCCAGGCGTGATCTGCAATGGCCTATATGGAAAGCTCTCAATCGATTGCGTAGGTACCCAAGTAGGCTACTGCAGCCACAATTTCCCGAAGTAGGGGATTACTGTCCCATCCAACATCCAGTGCGAGTGCGATGCTTCAGATCAAACCTTGCCCCACTTGTTGGAGTGTCCTAAGTGCCCGTTCACCTGCACCTCGGATGGCCTACAGGATGCCACTGATGCCGGAATTTACGTGCCATACTGGGCTCATAATCAGCCTATAACGTTCCCACTGCTGGGACACAGGCCTTCTCTCGGTGAGAGGGAGTGGGCCGTAATCCACCACGTGGGCCCAGTGCAGGTTGGTAGATGTCACATGTCTTCGAATTTAAGCCATACTGGGCTCAAACGGGGCGAAAGGAGGAAAAAGAACTTTTACAAGTATAAAGAAATTCTTGTAAATTATTTCAATACGTTCCCTACCTGCGGTCGTTAGTTTTCTGTGTGACGTATATGGAACAATATAAAACACTCCGCTACCGCCACCAGATTGCCTCTTTTCTACGTGACTGGCTCTGTCCGTTGGTTTAAATTGAACATTATGGTACATTGGATAATCTTTTTTGGTGTATCCTGTTTTCTTTAGGGATTTATTATTTTTCATAAATTGTAGTTTTAAATGAGTCTTGGGGCTGATTTTTTAATAGCCGTCTTTTAGTTAAAGAATAAATATTACAGTTTGACATATTATTTTCTATACAAAAGCTGCCAAACCGCAATATTAATTCCTCAGATAGAAGTTCTGACTATTAAAAAATTAATCTTTAATTAATTAACTTGTTAGGTATTGAGCAAATAATCAACATCCTTTATTTAGCCTGTAAAATTTAAAAATAAGGGGATTATGTTGTAAATTTTTTTTGATAGCAAATTATCGGATTTACCGAATATATGTCGTTTTAAATATTCAATACACGTAAGGTACCTATCAGTTATGAAGATTTAATTAGAATTCCGGTTTAAAAAAATATATTATATTTTTTTAAGCCGGAATTCGGATTGCCAGGTTATGAAAGAGAAGGAAAGTGAAAGGAATCGTGTTGTTTAACTTTTTGTCACTGGTAATAATAGAAAGTTAGAAAAATGTTTACTTACCACAGTACCGTACGCAAGGAACGCATCATTACCTAGAACAAAATTAAAAAAAAAACAGCCATTATTTTAAAACATTTACATTTGCAACCGTCTGACGTTGATTTTCAAATAAAGCTTTACGGACGATATACCCTAGTTATAAACGTTATTCTATAATTTTAGACTTTTTAGACGAAGGAATATTTTTGGGCACTGAAAATTCTGTCCGTGGTTAATTAAAACTGTGCAAAGTTCTGCGTATTACGTTAACTGCCAAAAATTTGCTTTAGAATTTTTAATTGGTCCGTTGTAGCCGGCATGTCGTTTAAAACTGTGAACGAAATACAAGTTTAATATTAAAACGGAATGAGAGCCGAGCATTTAGTCTCCGTTTCATATTACATCGAGTTTGGTGTTATTTTCGCGTTGCTTGAAAGTAGGGTTGTCTAATTTAGAAGGTATAATTATGTTACTTTAAGTTATGGTGCCTCAAAAATGATAACACCGCCCATTGTGTCACCCTATGTAAAATTTCTATATTTATATCTGTAACTTAATGGTGTACATAGTAAGGAGTATTCTATTCTACCTAAGGCAGTTAATCTATGTAATACTAGCTGCACCCCACGGTTTCACTCGCATAGGTTTCGATCCCGTGGGAATATCGAGATAAAAAGTATTCTATATGTTAATCCTGGTTATAAACCATCTGTGTGCCAAATTTCAACCGAATCCGTTCAGTAGTTTTTGTGTGAAAGAGTAACAAACATATTATAAGCAAACATATTATAAAATTAATAGGATAATACATCTACTAATGTTATCCCCGAGTAGCCATCGCATTGTCACAAGATACCTAATACACGAAAATATTTATCTCATGTTTGATTTTGATAAAGTTTTCAATTATTAACGACTAGGTATCTACTTACATTAAAAAAAGGAATTGCTCTAATTATATAATGAGATGAACGATAGAATGAAATTATTGTTTACATTGTTCTAACATAGATACATACAGTATAAAGTCACACATTAATTTCATGGTGGAAGGCAGAAACTACAGATTGCCACCTGATAGAATCCTTACATACTACTTTTAATACTATTTTGATAAGGCAATTAAAGTGCATACATACATTAAGCATACTCTACATATCTCTAGCACTAAAGGGAAAACAACTTCATTAATTTATTTATTTACGGCGACAGTGACAGTAATCTCCAATTTATAAATCCTACTAATATTATAAACGCGAAAGTTTATATGGATGGATGGATGGATGGTTGTTACTCTTTCACGCAAAAACTACTGAACGGATTTGGATGAAATTCGGTACACAGATAGTTTATAACCAAGATTAACACATACTATAATAATACCTACACTTTTTATCCCGATATTCTCACGGGATCGAAACTTATGCGGGTGAAACCGCGGGGTGCAGCTAGTAACCACATATAGTTCGTGTGGTTTCCTCGCTCTATCGAGCAATTGTTTAATATAGACTGCAATTTATACACAAAGTGTAACGTGCAGAAATTCAATATTAGCGTTAACGTTAGCATTTGTCCCGAAACCACAACGGATGGACCGATGCATCACTTTAGACGAGCATGCTCTTGTAACGTGAATTTATTGAATACCAACTAGGGACCTAGTGACTATGATGTATAATATGATAGTGATGAAGCCTTTATTACTAAACTTAGCTTCTAACTTGTTTGTTTTCTTTTTAGGGTTCCGTACATCGAAAGGAAAAAGCGGAACCCTTATAGGATCACTTTGTTGTCCGTCCATCTGTCTGGCAAGACCCTTTTTCTCAGGAACGCGTAGAGGTATCAAGCTGGATTTAAATCAAATATTTAGGTCTGACCCTTGGAGCTGTGAAAAAATCAAACTTTTAAGCCAACGCAATCAAAAGATACAGCCGTTAATGCCGCAAATTTCCGCAAATTTTCGACACTCGCAAGGGAATCAAAACCTACAGGGTACTTCCCGTGAACTCAGAATCTTTGAATTTGGTACGAAGCAACTTCTTATAGCACAGATAAAGGAACAATTGCGAAAACCTTAAATTTTTTGTTACATCATATAATAAAAATATGTTTAATAATTTTAAATTGTACGGAACCCTCGATGCGCGAGTCCGACTCGCACTTGGCCGGTTTTTTTACTGTTCTACCTAATCTGTACTAAGTCATGGTGTCCTAATCAATCAATCAACTCAGCCTATCGCAGTCCACTGCTGGACATAGGCCTCTCCCAGGCTGCACCACAACACCCTGTCCTGCCTTCCGCATCCAGTCTGTCCCAGCCACCTTCTTAAGGTCGTCCGTCCATCTAGCTGGGGGACGTCCCACACTATCCTAATACTAGCTTATTATTGTCCAACAGCAGGACAAAGGCCTCTTCTTATACAGAGAAGGATTGAGCTTGATCTTCACGCTTGCTCAAGACGGCTTGACTTCAAACTTATATTCCATACATATGGCTATATATCCAGGTTTCGTCACGATTTTTCCCCTCACCAATGCCAATAATGTCCAAGATAAACTCAGAAAGTACTGAAAATGTTCTATAGGTTCCTAATAAAGTATTTGCATACATTTTCTGTACAGATAATTCATATAGACTCTAAGGACCCATTACCCAATTCCTCCCCACATAGTCCAACTGAATGAAACGAAATTTAAATCTTGTAATAAACGCACACTATGTAGTCAAGCATATTATAAGTTAGGGGATTACATTGCTGACAAAAATGCTTGGCTCAACGCTGGTCCTGCTCTAATTTGGTCTGGTCTATTTTTAATTTCTGAATAATAATTGTTTTTATGTTTTCTATAATGTACGCTTTTAACGTGCACGTCTTTTTACATCGTTCTCACGTGGTTAATTTCAACACGAATGATGTAATCAAATATTTTCTAACAATTTTATGATTTATTTTATAAGAGTCTCCGTGGAGTTTCTTGCCCGTTCTTCTTCATAGGTACCTACGCTTTGGAATGGGCCACTAGCTTCATCTTTCTGACTGACCGACCCTTTGACAATTCAAATGTGCCTGTAATTTGTTTAGTTGAAATAAATGACTTGAGTTTGAGTTTTGAGTTTATCCGCAAAGAAAATTACCGGTAATTTGTAGTTCACTAAAAGTACTCGTAAAATGAAAATTAATGTATTGATGGTTCACTGAAAGTAAAATGGGCTACCCACCAATATTTCGAGAAGAAATTCGATTCTTTACACTTCAATAATTCCTGTTAGTACTACAATTTATTGCTTCATCTGGCAGACGGTAAAAATCAGATTTGTAAATATTATGTGCGGTCACGTCCAACAAAAACACCTCTCTGTGTTTATTTACTTTACGCCTGAGATTTTATTGTATACCTATCAAAAATATTTGTTGTCACAATTAAATATAAGGGGAAAACAAAGAGCTAAAAGATTGCTGATCATAGTGATCAGCAATCTTTTATCTTGCTTTGAACCAAAAGATTTTTCTGCCCAAAAGATTTTTTTGCATCGCGCCCTGAAGATAGGCATCTTCAAGAGTGAATAGGCATTCACTCTTGATTTGTATATTTAAGCGTAAAGGGCGAATTTCAACAATGAAACTGAACGCGAACAGCACGTCTGGACCGCGTTCAAGAGCTGTCAGTGCCAATATTAGATATAAAACCTGAAAATGATGACACTACCAGCTCTTAAGCACTTTCACGTGTCATTAAATTTATATAGGTATTTTGACCTTATTAGTGATTTTCTTAAGAAAGGTCAGGTGTGTAGTAATCGCAACCGGCGTGCTTGGAGGACTAGATTTATGAATGCAGACGAGGCAAAAGAAGTATATAAGGCAAGCGGCGTTCTGTAGTTTCTGCCTATTCCCATGGAAAGAAGGGACTAAATGAGGTCGGTGTTTCCTATACGAACGCTCTAAGAATAAACACAGAAACCAATTCAAAGGTTTTCTCTTTTAAAATCCAGACATAATTTAAGTCAGATAATAAAAATATTGGGTTTTCCATCAGGAATTCTGTGTAGGCGGCTCACCCCCTATTACATGGGACTTACAACAGTACTGGTGTGTGGGTGTACTATAGATAAACCTCTGCCTAACCCTTCGGGGATTACAGGCGTGATGTTATGTTATTTATTTATTATTTATTTATTTTATTATTTATGTACACACAGTAAAATACATATTGATATGACATAGATATAATGTGAGTACAAAGGTACTGCTTATTTCTTAAGAAATTTCTTCCAGCAGACCTGCGAAAGGAGAAGTAAAAAAGAAATGTAGACAATAGTGTGTGAGAACAAGAAGAGAAAAAATATGTATGTGTGAAGTCTAAAACTAAAATATTAAACATACCTACACATATAATGCAAAAACAAATTATATATATAAAAGTACACTTAAATAAACGGGTTAGTTATGTGTTTATAATGTTAATTAAAACATACCAAGATTTCTTTACTAAAATATGGAAGTACCAGCCCTATATTTTGAACGAAACTATCGTTTGTATAAAGCGAAACGTTTTCGGCACAAGTAAATAGCCCTGTTTCGGAACTGGGAGTTCCGAGTTCCGAGTTCTGTTTGCGAGGCGATTGCATAACGATTACCTACTTAATTGAAGCAGTTAATCAAATCAATATCTGGCTATTGTCGCTAATCATCGTGGATAGGTAAATAAAGTGGGTGGAATATGTTTTATTATGTGTCGGCTTTAGGTGTTACTTTGTTGAATTATATTCATTATACGTATATGAATGTTGCAGATATAACCAAGACCTACAAGCAGTGGTTGATAGCCGCGTAAAATGTTTACCTATTTTAAAATATGTACCTATTTTAATGTGCAAGAGAAGAAAGGCATACATTTATGTTTGTTATAACAAAATAAAAATAATAAATTAATAAAAAAATACAATTAAATGACATACGTAGGTATCACGTGGTTTGCAGTAAACATTTTTATTTTTTACTAGCTGCGCCCCGCGGTTTCACCCGCATAAGTTTCGATCCCGTGGGAATGTCGGGATAAAAAGTATCCTATATGTTAATCCTGGTTATAAACTATCTGTGTGCTAAATTTCGTCAAAATCTGTTCAGTAGTTTTTGCGTGAAAGAGTAACAAACATCCATACATCCATACATACAAACTTTCGCATTTATAATATTAGTAGGATTTTATTTCTAATTATTTGATGTCAGTAACGTTATGTAATATACAGACATAATATGATCTTCAATTATACTACATTTTGGCTGCAATTCTTATGATAATTCTTCTGACAAGTGACCACTTTCACTTCGTTTGAACCTTTGTCAGTTTATAATAGACATAATAAAAATCATTCGAACTTATGACAGTGTTTCTGCACCAACTTTTATACTGTTAAAGTAAAATCTGTCAAGAAAAGGCTTAAAGAACATCCGAGGAGTAAGTTAGAGTCCTACAATCCAGTTTTTAAAACTTTCCTAAAGGGACTTGGAAGTAGTGGAAACTTAATAAAAATGTCTAGTTCGGTTTGAATTTCTAACGTTTCCGTGATTAAATGAAGTTTATACGGTCCGTCCGCTATTTGAAACGAAAAATAAATAAATGTTAAAATTCCCGAAGGAGAAGTACTATTATAATAAATTATGTTACTTCATTTGAATTTAATCTCTTCATTATTTGGAATCAGATCAGAATCATCAGAATCAGTTATTAAAAAAAAATTGACGTTTAATTTTGACCACGTAGGTATTGCACTCTTCTATGAAACAGACGTTTTTTTTTTTGATAACCTACTATACATTTCTGCCCTGGGCATCTGAAATCATTTGCTGAATTCATGGTTACAGTTTGCGCTTCGATGTCCTGATGATGTCCTGCGAACCTGCATAATATGGTGATACTCTATAGTACACTGCTCATTTGTATCTGAACTAGATATAGAATATCTGTATCATAGGTACATCAGCGCCCTTCCTTTGTTGTTGGCGACACTTAGAAGATAAGTTTGCCAGTAACTAGAAAACATAAAAAGAATTTCGTCCTTTGACCAGTGACAGTAAAGAAAGATAAGAAACGATAAATGAAAATTACCTCTCGGAAACCCAAACAAGCAATAAGTCAAGTCAGCAAGCCAGTCATGCGAACTAATTACTTACTTGAATTTTTTGTCACGAGTTTGTTTCGACTGCTCCAAATTGGATATTCGATTATCCTTAGAAACATGATCCCATTATATTAATATCGCAAGTTCTGCAATTAATAAAGTACATAACATTATTATATATATATATTTATATATATATATATCTCATTATAATGGTGATATTTATTTTAGAAGCATGTATGTATGTTTATTTGTATGTATTTAAGTAGAGAGTCCAGCTAGATGGACAGACAACCTAAAGAAGGGTGCTGGGACGGACTGGATGCGGAAGGCGGAGCACAGGGTGTTGTGGCGCAGCCCTGGGACAGGCCTATGTCCAGCAGTGGACTCTGATAGGCTGAGTTTATTGAAGTATATTCTCATAATATTTGTATAGTTTTATTAAGTGAATTGTTTTATGTACTAATAGTAAAGAAGACAAAATCACAGCACACAGGCTTCTACATCTCTCTATCTATTGTCCTATCGCAGGTATGCTGGAAGAGATGAAGAGATTTCTTATGAAATAAGCATCACCATTTTTTTTTTTTGGGTGGGATATCATCAAATGACCTCTACCGCTCCGGGCTGAGTGGAAGGGCGTGTCAGACTTTTACTGATTATAACCCATCCGTGTTCCTTCAGTTGCCTGTGGTGCCAGAGGCCACGGTATCTCTTTCGAACAACCCGCGGCCCTGGCAGGCATCAGCCCTAGCGGAGCCGCGCGCGTGGAACACAACGCGCCGTCGACCCGGACCTGGTCCTTACCGGGCGGCGAGCTGCCCATTGCTCGCCGCCCGCAAGCCCGCGCCTACGGTGGCCGGGAGTTGGCTGTTGAATCCCGTCCAGGGTGTCTCCAGAAGTGACTAGGGGCGTGAGGGCGCAGTGATTGCCTCTTCCTCACGCGCTCCGCCTCCTCCTTCGCGAGCATTACTGCTTCGCAGAAGGAGGTGACGCATACACTCTCGCTCCGTACCATGGCCTGGACCAGGGCCGGACGCGAGAGATCGCCGCCGCCGATCGCCGCCACGAGGACACGGCGGTGCTCCGCCCAAGCCGGGCAGACCTCCACCGTATGCTCCACCGTGTCCTCCAGGCGATCCACATAGTGGTGACACCCTGGCGTTTCCTCCCGCTTTATCCTGAACAGGAACCTCCCGAAACATGTCCGGTGAGGACCTGCGTCAGGCGGAAGGTGAGGGCGCCGTAACGCCTCTCTAGCCACTCCTCAAAGAAGGGACTTGTCGCCGCAATTTTGGCGTGCCCAGCACTAGGTTGCGACAATCGCACTCTCCATGCCGCTATGAGATCCCGCCGGAGCTCTGTCCGCTGTACCGTGATTTCTCGCGGCAGCGGAGTTACGCCCCGGCGTTTTGCCTCCTCTCGCCACTCCCATATGTGGCCGAGGACTTTGGCTTCCAGATCCCATAGCGGCAATCTGGCAAGGAGGCTCGCCGCCTCAGCGGAGACCGTGCGATATCCTCGGACCAGCCGGACAGCCATGACCCTTTGGGACGCGTTCAACTGGCGGGCTGGTCACCGCCTCAGGGAACGCGCCCATACCGGTGCCCCGTAAAGGGCCATGGACCGCACGACCCCCGCATAGAGCCTCTAGCAGGACGCGTTTGGTCCCCCTAGACTGGGCAGGAGCCGCCTCAAGGCAGCCCTGGCCCGCTCCAGTCTGGGAGCCAAACGTCTGAAGTGCTCCGCGATGTTCCACCGGCTGTCGAGGACGAGTCCCAGGTACTTTATCGTCAGATCGACGCCGATTTGAACCCCTCCCGCCGTTATTTGTGAACCCATGAAAACACATTGGCCTCAGACTTGTGCAATGCCACCTCGAGTCCTAATTTCCGGATCCTCTCGACGATTGTCGCAACCCCGCGTGTCGCTGCTTCGGCCGCCGCCTGGTGTGACCTCCCCTGCGCCAGGACCAGCGTGTCGTCAGCGTAGCAAACCACGCTGACGCCGCTAGGGAGGTCGGCGCGCAGCACCCAGTCGTACCCGATGTCCCACAGATGCGGCCCCAGGACCGATCCCTGTGGGACACCGCACGATATCTCTCGCCTGTTCTACTCTCCCCGGTGACTGGGGTAGATGACGTCCCTGTCCGTCAGATAGGCCTTGACAGTGCGACAGAGGTAGGTCCGGCATCCGGTGATACTGGAGTGCCTCCCTGATGCAGCTCCAGGGCATGGTATTGAAGGCATTGGCGATGTCTAGAGACACCGCCAAGACAACCCCATCCTGGGCCACAGCATCCCTCGTCAAATAAGTATCACCTCTGTACCTATTTTTCTGTTCTGTTATTTCTTGTTTGTTTATATATGTGTGTACATAAATGGTAAAAATAAAATAAATAAATAACATAACACAGACTCCACGCCTTTTTTCTTTGGGGGTAGGCAAAAATAGAAATAAAAATAACATTTATAAGCATAAAACATGGCAGAAACTATAGAACACCACCTGCTACGATCTTTACATACTCGTTTTGCTTCGTTTATGTTCATAAATATGGTTATACACGCAAGCCGGATGCCAGTACTACGCACCTGACTATTCTGAAGAGCATCACCAATAAGGTGACTGTCGTTCTAGGGCTTACTCGTACCTTCGTACATCTGCCTCATTCAAGAATTCGTGTTTTTCTCTGCTCATTCAAAACCAGAATACATTATTAAAAAAAAGAACTAAGCTCATATAAGCTCCACTATGTAATTAAACCATTCCATATTTTGAAAAACCTAGCTTAGTATGGAAATGGGCAAAAATGCTAGCAAGCGTTTTTCCCTCTAAGCGTTTCAGCATATTACCGTTCATACATACACGGTTCGGCGAACAGAAAATTTGAACCTTAGCTACTTACTTGGTCGTATATATTACATTGTAGGCTGTAAACAGACCAAGCTACACAAAAATCTTATGTTCATTACGACTTTGGACAATTGGACCAACACAAGGAACTGTTGTTATGGTGTTAATAAAGTTTTGTTTGGTTTTTATTTTTACTTGTTTATTAAAACTTTATGCACAAGCAAAAAAATACTGTACAAAGGCGGATTTTGATGTATACGGAAGTTGAAGTTTTTTTTTTTTTTGTATTATTGAATGAGACCTGCATTAACAATAATTGATAATTACAATAATTGTAGTGGTAGACAGGGCTCTCACTAGAGTCAGACGGTCCAGCATCGCTCGGTACACCGTCTCATAAAGGCCGGTCACTTCCACAACTCGCCGGATTCACTGAATGGGGCGATGATGTCACTAAACGTTGCGTTCCGTTTTAAGTTATAATTTGCACACTCCGACATTTTGAAAAAAAAAACTACACAGACATAATGCGGTGTTTTATAAATGCGTTATCTGACCTCAAAACCATAATGATTTGATTTTTCATAATTCAATCAAAAAGCACCAGATTGTATATAATAATGACCCAAGTTAGTTTTAAAAGAAGGATGCAAAAGAATCTTAGTCATAGTTCTTCCAAGCCACTAAAAATAAAATATTGTCCCGAAAAGTCTGTCCATTCAGCCACTGCCTTACGCTAAGTGCCCATATCGCAGTACATTCCACACATAATGCCTTTGCATAACCATTTTCCACCACTTTGGCTCGTAAATTATTCCATTGCGCTGGTCTAGGCAAACGTAATCGCTTTTATTACGTCCTGTTTACTATTGCAAGAACTTAACTTGTTATTTCTAAAGAAATATTACGCTGAGGTAAGTGAAGTTGGGATATTTATTAAAGTGCCCGCGGAAGAGTGCTCGGTGCAAGGTAAGAATAGAATGTTTTTTGACGTTCGCGTTGGTAACTTTTGTACGAAAGTATTTTTACATTGCTATAAACTGGGTTATGGAGCTTAGATAAGCAGTCACTTCATGTAAAATAGTGCTATTCAGCTGAATCCGATTGAACTGGAAACCGACCGCAACCGAGTTGGGAAAAAGCTACATCTTAATTTATTTTAAAAATAATTTTATAAGACGAATTGCTAATAGAATAAAGGCTCGATTAATAGTGACCAGACAGGTAGCTACTCATCTGCCTAGCCTTTTCACAACTATCTTGGGGTCAGGTTCCAGTCTAACCGGATGCAGCTGAATACCAGTATTTTACATCTGACCTCCACAACCCAGTTACTGGGTAATACGATACCCCTTGGTAAGACTGGTTGTCAGACTTTCGGGCTACTGACGACCCGTAACGACTGTCAAGAAATCCACGAATGACAGCTGGGACCAGGCGGCTTAACGTACTTTCCGAGGTACGGAGGGTCCATTGTATGTGAAGATGGTCACCTATCCACGGAACAACCGGGGCGAGCGTGGCCTAACCAGATAGATTGACCTAAGAGGCTGTAATTACTTAGCCACGAACCCCACAAGCCCAAGATAGGTAGCTAATATCAACCAGAAAAAATAAAAATAATATAAACTATGACTAACACAATTGATTTTTCTATTGTTATGGGCCCGCGCGAGGCTTGACCGATTAATAATAATGAATAATTTTTAAACGAGTAAAGAAGTAAGTGATATTAAATATAATTAAATAAATAATAAATGAATAGATATACCTGCATATAAAATATTAATAGAATAGGTAAGTAAATGAATGGAAATATAAATACATACATAGATAGTAGGACATAAAATAATTCTGATGGATAAATCCAATTTTAATAATACATAATTATGAATAACAGAAATATTTTAATAAGAAAAATAAATTATAACACAATACAATATAATAACTAATAATGAAAAATGTTTAAGCGAGTAGAGAAATAAGCAATATTAAATATAACTATAAAGGAATAGATAGACCAGCATATAAAATATCAATAGAATAAGTGAATGAATGGAAATATGTATAAATATATAGGTATAAAATAATTCTACCTTAATAACAAAGAAAATTAATAAAGTGCTCTTCCTCTCTCTACCTATTTAATAATTTGCTGTGCCCGACAGGGCCCTTATTTGTTTCTATTATTTTTCTTTTATTTACCACCTGTAATTGTACATTATGGATTGCAATAAACGATTTGAGATTTGACTAGTCAATTTACTTTAAATACGTTTTCCTTGATAGTAATTGCTCTGAGACGCATAAGCCTCGTCCGAGAGAAACTAATTTCAAATAAAGCGTCTTGAGAGCCATTTACTCCGTATGCGATGTAACGAGATCCTTCTAACTAAGGCTTCATTCTTTTGAAATCTTTCCTAGATTAATCTCCCACGACTAAAGTCTAAACTCTATTATATTCTACCGTGGACACTGTAGACACTAGGCGCTCTAGTTACATTACATTGGTCGTATCATGTAGCTTACTCGAGGAGAAAAGAAAACAAAGCACTGTTAATTCCAAAAGAATGAAAACATTTTTCACTTTACCATTTGGGTGTATTAAAATACTCTCAGAGTGAGCCGTGGTGGCCCAGTGGTAACGGCCGCGACTTACAAGTCGGAGGTTCGAACCCAGACAGGCGCTTTACTTTGTGTAAATTATTTCATCACCACTACTCTCAAACCTGTGAAGGAAAACATTGTGAGGAAACCGGCATATCCTAGAACCAAAAATTCGAAGACATGTGACATCTACCAACCCGCACTGGCCCCGCGTGATGGATTGCGGCCTATTCTCTCTCACGGAGGGCCTGGTCTCAGCATAATAAGCCTATAACGTTCCCACTGCTCGGACACTGGCCTCCTCTCGTCTGTGTCTCAGCAGTGGGGGCGTTATAGGCTGATTATGGTTATGGTAAAATAGTCTCTATCTAAGAGTGATATTTAGCAAAAAGTAAAAATACAAAATGGTTTACTGGCAAAATAGAAAAGATGATGAAGAAACAGTAAGCTTACATTTAAAAGAATCAGCACTGCTGCTACCTTGCCGATTGGCTAATATTTGAACCATAGAATGAGTTATTCTTATGCATGTGTACGTATAAGGAGTTCGTGCCAAACGAGTGATATAGCTATTATGTCGCTTAGAGCATAAATATATTACCATTGACAGCTCATCAATAACATCTGACTTCATGAGTCATCACTATAACGTCGTCGTGAAGATGACAGCAAATATATGTGATCATTTGTGTAAGGCATATACAAGTGGCATCACAAATAAGTGACTTGTGACAAAAGTATCTGACGAGACAATCGACGTCAAAAAAAACGATGGTGCTTGTCTCGTCAGATAGTTTTGGTATTTCTTTTATGCTCGTGAATACATAAATTAATACAATTACATTTAAATAAAACCCAATTTTAACGATTTGGTTAAAGATACAAATGATAAAGTACCGTTTAAAGTTTTTTTTTTTTTAAATACTAAACAGTTTTTTTTTTAGTTTTTCGACGGCATTCTGTCTTAGGGCTGATTACTAAAACTTCCGTGGAATAAAATTGACGTCTGATAGTTTCTAGTATGGAAAAACTGTCAAAAATTCAAAATTTATTGTCAAGATAAGACTTATTCTAGGTATAAAAGTTTGCTGGAATTTGCCCTTAATACATTAAAACATGAGTAATCTAGAGCCGAGGCTTCGTTTTCGACATCGCTAATAGTCACTGTTTCGCACCTGTCAGAAATTGAGAAGGGTCTAAAGTTTAGACCTATATACGTGTCTTTAACCTAAGTCAAATTTAAAGTCAGGCAAAGTCGGGGAAATTAATTCTTAAGCAAATCGTATACCAACTTAAATGGTTCGTATATTCAAATCACACCAGTCATTCTTTGGAAGTTGTATAAAAGCGTTATAACACAGCTAATTGAGGTAGGTTGTCAATTTGCTTAACAGTTAATTTCCCTGACCGTATTTAAAACTTATGCTTATAATTATTATTTTTGGCATTATTTCTTCTCTAATGCCAAAATAATAAGTTTATTTTGAAGCTTACTGCAAGATAAATCTCATATAACATGTCCAAAGCTTCACGTGTAGTTTTTCTTTGAAATACTGATCTGCAGTTGTAAGATATAGTCGCTTTCAAAGAGATTAGTGGTCGCAGTACGTTGTTAGCATCTGAATATGGACTCTCTCTAAATTATCGCTTAAACTTCTTTTTACAGTTGGTGTTTTTGTTTGTTCGCTTTTAGAAAAAACGTTTCTATTTTATTTATATCAACTTTATTGTACACCACAAAAATACATAGGTAACAAAAATAGATCGAACATAAAAAATATACAATGCCTTATCACTTATTTCGCTCTACATTATAACATATTTTCTAAATTTAATAAGTATTTCTAATGTTGTACCTAAATCCAAACTCAAAACTTTTGACTTGTCAAAGGGTTGTTAACTAATCAGAAATTGGAAGTCAGAAAGTTGCCAATTCTGAAACGTAGATTCTTAAGAAGAAGAACGCGCACAAAACTCCATAGCTCCATATTCTTATTAAATCAAGTGTTTCGAAGTGGTTGTGAAGTGTTTTGAGGTTGTTGTGAAGTGTATTGAAGCTGTTGTGAAATGTTTTAAGTGTGTTTTTGGTCGGCGTAACATGTATTTTTCTTCCATACTTCTCTATTAGTCGTCATCTCGGTAGCCACTCCTTTCAAGCCATACCATCTTTCACACAGTCCATCCATTGTTTATTTTTCTTCCCCTATTGTTATAGCCATCCACATTCATACTCATTTTTTTTCCACGACATTTTCCTCATACCTCCGTAGATATTCAATTAACTATCTATTCAAAAACGTTATATGCTAATGTAAATAACAACGAAACTGTTTAAAACAGTTTCTATCGTCGCTTTATTCTCTTGTTTACCTTTAAAGGGACCGGACGTAATTAATATATCTTTAAAATCAATGAATGCTCACCCGATCGCTATTATTGCTTACACGGCCTGCGACTCGTGACGTCATTCTCTTAATTATTGATTAACCTTTCAAAATACTACGCTTTGCTGTGGCGTAAATGTGGGCAGCGCTGTTTAAAATATTTAGAGCTAATTTGAATGTTTGAAATGGCAAAATATGGCGTACTAAGGATTGGGAATGCAAAGTCAATTACAATTATAATTCTGTGTTCTGGTTAAGTGGCTCAAAAAATTCCGTATTTACGAATGGCATGTTTTTAATCGAACTTCTAATAATTCCCATTTTGCACTCCTAAAAATATTATTGAACTCTTAAATTTAATGACTGTGGCTCTTTTTGAAAACGTCAAATATTTTGGGGTACTGAAATTATTTATTATTATACTGAAGCCCGAAAGTCTGACAACCAGTCTTACCAAGGGGTAAGACCAATATTACCCAATATCTGGGTTGTGGCAAGTATTATATTAACTGCGACCGACTTGGATGTAGCGGTCGCTGGCCGCTGCCGGGGCACCGCTCGCTTCGCTAGCTCGGCACGCAGTTAATCACACTTTTAACCTAACCTAACCCATTTCTTCTGGGTACCCTAAGTTAGCTACTGCAACCGACAGTGAGAAAACCCTAGATAGTTAAAAAGAGGCTCAATATTTAAAAAATGTGCATCAGTTACAGTTAATATATTATTATATCAGTTAAAATATTTGAGAAAAAAAAAATTTCTGGTCAGAGCAGTACGTCTTTGTCTTCCGAAGATAAGATCTCTATCAGCCACCACATTGTTTCTCATTATCCATTATCATCTTTCACAAAGTTCATTTGTATTTTCCTAGGTCTCGAAACTCTGATAATTGGTTATAAGTACATAGTAAAAATAAACCGCTGGCAGGGTCGCCATGTATTATGAGGCGAGTGGAATGAAAGACGAGTTGAGATGCACTGAATATATTTTGGATAAACATGATTAATATACGCAATAGTGGACACATACTACAACTGGTTCCTGTTTTGCATATACTTTTAGTGTTGACTAGCTGATCCCGGCGATAGTCGTACCGCCATATTTTTTTTCTTTTAATTTTCTTCTATACAAATCTTGTCCTGACAATAAAAAATAAAAAAAAACCGGTCAAGTGCGTGTCGGGCCACGCGCAGTGTAGGGTTCCGTAGTTTTTATAACAGCCAATTGCGGGTCGTATTCACTGACTGATAGTTTCGTACCATAGTCTAACTAAAAGCCAAACATGACTACCTACCTAATTTGACTTCCTATACTAATCCTCAACTGATCCGACAATTTTGCACGGAAAGCTTGGTTATGACTTGTCATAGTCGGTGTTTTGAATTTAAGTACAGAACACAGAGCTACACTACTCACTCGTCACAAAAAAATAAAATTGAGGAAGTAGTTTTCTATACCTGGGGGAGCTTTGTGTTTAATACTATATAGCAAAATAATAAATAAATAAAAACATATTAATTTGGATTCACTCTAAAAACGGGCCCATATATAATTTTATTCGACAGCAACTGTTTTTTTTTTATAAAACTTATTTTTAAGGATGAAACAATAGCGCGATACAACTGACGCTTAGCGCCATCTATCGACATTTCTATGGAGTTGCTCGAAATTTTCGAGTGAAATACAATTGGTCGACTATTACTCGTAAACTTGTAAAGCCCTTGTAACTTGTAAAGTGTGATAGTTTTCCTTTAAGCTTCGTTATAATATAGGTACTACTACCGTGACATTTGAATTTCTAACTACAACCGTTTAGTTGGTAGAGTGAGAGAGAGTAAAGTGTCCCCCCCCCCCCCCCCGGACACTTGACTCTAACGAAAATTGGTACTGTAAAGCTTGATAAATCACGAATGGTTTACTTAATCAAAAAACAGTCTTCCCAAACCCCTAATATACTACATACATGGCAAAAAAAATACTATACTCTTATCTCTCAAAATACAGTGCTATGTGGTGAATCCTGGGTTTGAAAGATCTATCCAACGATATCCCACACTATGGGAAGCACGAAAAAAAAATCGTAAAAATTGATTGTTTTTTTTTCAAAATTTTATTTTACCACTTTTTTGGCGTCATTAACGTGTACACTCGTGCTAAGTTACAACTTTCTAGTACAAATTAGTTTTTGAGCTAAACCGCGGACAGACAGACAGACGGACATGGCGAAACTATAAGGGTTCCTTGTTGACTACAGAACTCTAAAAAAGAATCACCCAATTTGGTGCAGTCGATCGGAAGTTATGCACGTATGTACGTCGTACATTTCGGTGATTCATTTTTATTTATATAGATTCTAAATAATTATATTTTTTTTCTTTAAAATACTTGAATGCCAGTAGGTACATGGCGAGACATGTATCTAGGTCATAATTACAAAAATATTGCTGTTCAAACCGACCGTTTAGATTTTCAGAAGGATGTTGACTGCTGCTCGGAATACTGCAATGTCAATAAGCTTCACCTAATTGTCTCTAAATGTTACAACATTACGTTTACTAAGAAAACACATGTGACGAATTTCAATTACTTTCTTGGAAACACTGCCCTAAACAAGGTTTCATCCCTCCGTGACCTAGGCGTAAATCTTGACTCAAAGCCCTATCTTGACACCCATTTAAACAACATAGTCAATAAAGCTTATAAAATGTTTAGTTTCGTAATGAGAGCGTCTAGAAAATTTCATCGGCCTTCTACTTAATTGCACATAAAAAATCAATAATAAATAATCAATAATACGGCCACAACTTGAATACGCAGGACCCATTTGGAACCGTTATTACAAAAAGTACGTTGAGATCATTGAGTTAATTCAACGCAAGTACCTACGTTCCATGCATTACAGATGCTGTAAAACCAAAATGTCATATCAATTATTGCTTGAAAAATATAACTCCATGACCCTGCAATCCCGTCGCATCCTACTTGAAATGTTGACTCTATTTGGTATATACCGCAATAAATTTGATTGTACTGATCTTTTGAACAGTTTGTGCTTCCTGATCCCTCGTACTGTAATCGGTCGAGAAGTTCGTTCGGGACGCCTATTTGCTACTTCATTTTATCGGACTAACTCAGGCGCTCACTCGCCGTTACATCGCCTGGTTGACACCCATAATAAACAGTTTGGCTCTACTGATATTATGTTTCTCAGAAAAGCTATATTTAAGAGTAAAATTACGACAGTTTTAAGAGATCATAACCCTGATAATAAGCTAATAAGTGCTTTTTAATTTGTTCTGCTAACAGCTAGCTATTCTGTATAGTGAATGAATTATATGATATATTTATTTGGAAGAATATAGGTAGCGAACATAAGTTCTTAAGATTTATGGGTTTCACTATATTCGGCATTTCTGCGCTGCAAATATTTAGATTTTACATCTTGGTTATCGCATGTCACACATTTAGTAAATATCAATAACATAAAAATATAATAATTTCATAATTAAAATTTGGATTACAATGCCATTAATAAACTAAAATTAAATACAATTCTAGTAATTTAAAATAATAATTTATATTAAAAATAGAGATCAATAATAATGATGTCATGTCAAAAAAATTAAAATGTTCAAATATTATTTAAGTAATGTAAATAGGTCTGTAGATGTCATAATAATTATAATAAATAAGTTTTACATTTTATACTCAAAATATTAATTGATGGAATAAAAACATCTCTCACACAACCAGTTATGTAGCTTTCTGTTAAATTCTAAATCTGTAGCACTTCTAAATCTTTCGGCTAAGACATGGTTATATTTTTCACCGCCATGGTATAAAATTTTTTGTTGCATACTTTAAGTCTATTACGCGGGACTACTAGTGGTTTTTGTACAATTTTTCTCTTTGACATAGTTAATAAATATCTACAAGTTTACAAGAGTATGTCCACTTAAGATTGAAAATTGACCTTACACATTAGTAATCTGTGGATAACGTCTTAAGTAGTGTATTTGTTAATTTTATTATACCTAAGTTTAAATATTGTGTACCTACTATGTAATATACTACTGTTTGTTATTCCTATCAAATAAAAAAAATAAAAAAATAATATTATTAAGACCATTATTGTACCAATAGTTTTGGTGCGCGATATCGCCCGCTTGGATGTCAGAAGATAGCACACGAGATCGTAGGTATTAAAAGTACCCTTTGTGTCCAAATAGACACTGTATGTGTGCGAAATTTCATTCAAATCCGTTTGGCCGTTTTTGCGCCAATCCGGAACATACATCCAGGTAAACAGACAAAAATTTGGAAAACTATATTCTCAGCATCAAACTCGTTTTCCACACGTCGTCGTAGCAATTACTTTTTTTCAAAAATATTCAATGTTCAGTTTTGATTACGTTACTATATTTTTATTATAATTATAGATATATACTATATAAAAGAGGTTTTAATCCTAATAAAGTTCTATTCTAAAATAAAGAACCTAAAGACATGAATTTTATTTTCAAAGTGGATCTCATAACACTCACAAAACGTTTTCATATTCTCAGCTATGAAACCAAACTTGAAAGTTTAATCTAAAAATTCCTTTTCATTCCGCGCTCTTACATTTTTCAGTAGAAAATAGTGGGATGCACTAGCACGAGTCGGTTAGTGGGACACGTACAGTCACGAGCAAAAATATGTAAGCACTTATCAAAATTCGAAGACGTTTTTTTTATTTGATTGGGTCATGTACCTCTATTTCACCTTATAGTAATCGAGGATGCAGTCGACGATGGTGAAGCTTACCTTAAAAGTAACCTATTCACTCTCGACTTGAACATTCCCGCGTTGTAGCTATCGGGAAACACAGAGAGAGAATAGATGTTCCCTAAGAGTACCGACTGAAATACGATGTAATTCATAAACGTTTGTCTTTGATAAATATTATATATATTACCCAGCACTAGAAATAATGCATGTAGGAATTTTAATAAAGTAGCATGTAGCCTGCATGCAGCTTTATCTATTGATACTGGCTGTGTTGTCTGAAGCTATTTAAAAAAAAAACATAAAGCAGGAGTGAGTTCTAGATTTGAAATGATTTGAGAGAGCAGGATGAAGCAAGATTAAGTAACGAGGTAGGAAGTGTATTTTTTTTTAATATTTTACGAAAGGAACTTAAACGTACTCGCATTTTCAAATATCATTTAGATCTGCAGCTCCACATGTATTTAGTATCAAATACACATAAAGTCGTCATGTGTGGCACGGGTATTTGAGCAAGTTTGAACACAAACTAATTTTACGTTAGATGCTGCCAAAACAAGTGTTCAACTGTCAACAATATTTCATCATTGTATTAAATGCCTACTTTAAAAAAAATCACTGGCGAATTTCACCGAGTGTGTCCGCCTTGTTGCTCGTGACTGTACAAGTGTTTGAAATGATAGGTTAAAACTTATAGATGAGGAACATTTAGACAGTAATATATTTTTAAAGAATGCTTTAGATCCTTTTGAGGTATTACTGGAAAAGTTTTTCTCGAAGGGTAAGCAGCATTATTCGATTTTCAATTTGAAGATCAAACTTATTGCCTAGTACAAAATATGACCACTACATTTTATGTTTTCCCTTAAAACTCCATACTTATGACCAGTGATCCAAATGATGAGTAATCCAAGGCTTTTTGTGACATAATATGTCTCAAATCTGTTGACTAAGTTTTGATATCGGGTTGTAGGTACACAATCTCTACCGTCACCTATGGGTATACAAGCGTGCATATGTTACTTCATGAAAAATAAAATACGATTCAAAGTACCTTCAATAAAAACCAATATGATTGTCACTTATTTTTTAATAATCAAACATAATATTGTACTACAATTGTATCATTTATCATTTTACTTCTTTTTCCTGAAAACCCCATACTTATGACGGTCGTCACCATAGTAAAGAATGATCAGTAAGCCAAGACCTTTCCAATGAGATCCGTCTCAAGTCTTTTGATTAAGTTTCAGTATTGGGGACGCTAAAACCCATCGTCCTTTGAGAATGTGTTTGAATAAGATTTCCAAGTCGATGTTTATGAGTTTGTCGACTATGTATAAAGAGGTGTTTACTGATGTTCGAAATAAACTTTTGTTCGAAAGTGGACTTAATAAAACATGTCAGAAATGACTCGATATTAAATTCAGAAGAATTAGATTCTCTGTTCTTTAATTTCGACTTATTTTGTAATGTTAGACTTGGTCCAGATATCTTACAATTACAACCCAAGTTATTAAAAGTCAATGGTGGCTTAGTGTACTAAATAGGGAGAAGAAAGAGAGAAAAGAGGCCCCGTACTCCTTTTCTATATCTCTCTATTTAAAATTGTTAAGGACCAGCCTATCTATTCTGTAAAAATCTCACCGTGATAAGTTAGGTGAAATGTAAACTTAGTTCACCTATGTTTTCACGGTGAGATTTTTACAGAATAGACCCGAAGTTCTTATTGAAGCAATTCAAGCCGTATTACAAATAAAATACATTTGTTCTCTGGCCTTATAGTGGCAGTTATGTACCTAACTATTAAAGTTTCCGTATAACAAAAGCTTTAATTTCACAAGTTGATCTCACTCATACACTCACACCTGATAAATTTCAACAATGAACTCTGACACTGCAACCCACTCTCATCGCCTGTGACATAAAGCTGCCATGACTGGCAATGACTTACACACGTCAACACAAAATACTTTCCCGTGACATAAGTGTCAGCAAGACAAATAGTTGGTACGCGCGGCCACAGAGCACGGAACAGCTGCGCAGGTCGCGACCAGAGACGCGTTAATAAAGCGCTAAAATATTCTGGCACGTGGCTAAAATCGGAACTAACGCCGCTATTTAGCCGAGCAGTGTTGGCCAACTGGTAACGGCCGAGACTTACGAGTTGTACGTCATAGGTTTGAATCCTGACAGATGCGTTACTTTGTGTAAATTACTTCATCACCACTGCTCTTAAAACGGTGAAGGAAAACATCGTGAGGAAACCGGCATGTCCTAGAAACCAAAAATCGAAGACATCGAAGACATGTGACATTACCAACACGCAATGTTCCCGCGTGGTAGATTACAGCCCACTCGATGTCATAAAGAGGAGGCCTGTGTCCCAGCAGTAGGAACGTTATAGGCTGATTATGCTATGCTATTATGCATGCCGCCATCTTGTTTTTTAATACATTTCACAAAACAGTATTGCACGAATGTTTACCTACAGTATCCCCTGTCGTCGTCATTCGAGCGTCAAAAGGTCCTTGTGGCAATATGTTACTAATAATTAGCGCTGAGTACAACCTTCGGTTCGGCTGTCACACGCGTTGTCAGAATTGTCTCGGGCCGTCAGTTCCTATGAGTAAACGGTACCGCTCACTGACACGATATTTTGTATGGAAATTGACAATACCGCCTCTAGCACCGGCTGCCGAGCCTTCGTGCTCTGTGCGCCTCATTCGAGATGGATAGGCAACACGTGTTTCCGAAGGCACCTCATCTGTTACTACTGATGCGGTTAACACCTTATGAATGTGCCCAATATAACAAAAGACTGTCAACAGGATAACAAATTACGTTGTGCTCCCACACCTTTGTGTAGATACTTTTATTCTATTTTTTAGTACTTGATTTGTCTCTTTAGTTTGTGGAACGGAAAAGGTACATTATTTTTACAAAGATGAGCACTATATTTTTAGCTTCTCGATCCGGCAACAGCAGCTGAATTGCAGTACTGTGCTTGTTCTCTTAAGTAATCGAATTTGTTACTTTTGCAACTGACAATGACTGTTCATTTCATTGAAATCGTCTGTAAGAATAAGTGGGTAGGTACTCCGAATTACTGTTTGTTAAAAGTGAACGATAAACTATATGACTTGATTGAAATGCTTGCTGACATTCTTAGTCATTATTCATTTATTCATGAACAATAAATTGTATCTGAAATTACATAGAAAATTAAAATTACAATTTTACAACAAAGCATAAATATAAATACAACAACAAAATACAACATAATTATATAAGAATTTCATTATAGATCTTCAACACCATAAATACACTTATTCGGCACGCACGACGGCACGGTTGGCGCAGTGGTTAAGCGATTGATTGCTGCGCTGCGTGTCGCGGGTTCGATTCCCGCACGGAACAAATATTTGTATGACCTACATGTATTTGTTCCGAGTCTGGGTGTTTTTCTATCTATATTATGTATGTATTCACAAAAAAAAAAAAAAAATGTATATAAGTAGTTTATCAGCCATCTTGTTACCATAACACAAGCATAAGGTTGCTTAGCTTGGGACAAATGGTGCTGTGTGAAATGTCCAGGGATATTATTATATTATTATTCAATAGGAAGCTTTTCAGTTATCATCATTACAAGTCTATTCGACAAGCGTGACGTTAATCAACATTACCGTTGAAAGAAGCATTGTTACCTATATTTTAACATAAAATCTTTTTCTTAGGGTTGATTTTTCCAACGCCAGATAATTTTATCCGAGAAATAATTTTGATTTTTTGCCCGTTCTTCCATACATATTATTTATTTAAACTTTTCGTACAAAAAGGTACAAAGGCGGACTTAATGCCTTAGGCATTCTCTACCAGTCAACCAAGGGTGGTGAAGAGATTAGATGGCAGGTGCTTTGGTTGAGAGGGACAATGATAAAAAACTTAAAACTATGTATATAAAGAGGTAGGTATTATCTGTCAGATGTCAATTTTATTCCACGAATAAAAATTATCTGTCCATTGAAAAATCAGCCCTTAGAGTCGTAACTAAATACTTCAATTTTATTTAATACCTTCTTAAAGCATTAAACATCCAATTCCTCTACCACATTTCCCAGGTAATAAACTAATGGAGTAAATAAGAAAATTTAAAAAATAACTCAACTTTACGTCTGGTTGGATACGAGTGAAATTATTCGGTCCTAATATCCGCGTCTCGCTTAATGGAATGTAAATTGGACAAGTATTTGAAAAAGGAACACGGGTTTTTTTCCTGCATGCGGTTGCTCGAGACCTTACCGGTCGTATCTCGTCTGTGCGATGTGATTAGTATAAAGTTTGCATAAAATATTTCCTGGCTGTCGAGAATGGTTGCAGTGACTTTTGCATTTAATGAAATGCGCCTCTCCCTTGGGATGTCGACGTAACAGTTTTTGACATTCGTAACGAGGTGAAAGTTTTGGGTTTTTCTGGGTATAACATGTACTACGTATGTGTATGTACGCAAGTAATTTTTTTAATAAAATTATGTTCATGTTCGGAGCTCTACAACAAGCAATAGATATACATCAACCATAGGCATTGTAATTTACGCACAAATCTAAAAATACTCACTATTTAAAACAAAAAATATTCGTCAAAACCAAACAAAGCAAAATTGTGCAAATAATACACAATGGAAAGTCGTATTGGTTTAGGCAATCTCCTCCAGACAGCCTCATAAAGATACAGCCAAAACATGCCATTTTCTACTAGTAAAACTGGCCAGACAAACAATGGCACTAATTGGTACTGTCTGGTCCTATTCCCTACATTTCAGTCCCAAAGTAAACACGAAAGGGCCTTCACGCTTGGTCCTTACGCCTAACTGTTGGTGTAAATTACAACACTTTCCACGATTTACTTATCAAATGTACGCGCGGCATTTGGACAGGCCATACAATGGATACAGCATTGTGTGTTGTTGAGTACAAGTTCTAAGTTTTATTACAGTTTGAATAAATCGTTTAGATAGTTATCCGGGATATATTTTCACCCAGTGGCCTGTGAAATTGTGTTTAACTCATTTTTATTATAAGTAAAGAAATACTGACGACATACATACATTAGGACGCAACCATTTTGTAAATGGGTGCATCATCGTTTTGTTTCAAGTTTACAGGGCTTTTAATTACTTGGTTCTTAGACGTGAAAATTAATTAAAAAACCTTGTTTAGAAATTTAGTCGTTTGATTAAGTGTAAAATATGTAGAACAGCATTATGATGAACATTGAAGGAAGCTAAAAAATTTTATTTTTATGCAGTGCACCTAGTTTTAATGAAAAATTGTGACGTAAGTTATTACGTGTAATAGAATAGACTCTTTAATCTGCGTTTTCAAATTTACATACCCATTACGGATATATATTATAATATTATTTTTATTTAAAAAACACTGTCTGTCACAAAATTACCAAACATAACCAAAATGCCTCTCAAACCGAAGACAGTGTTCACCAAAACCAGTCTATAAACTAACAAGGTCTTAACTCAGCAACTGCAGCAAACATTTTTCATAGCCAGCTCACTAAACAATAGCGCGCGCCATCTCGACTGGGAACTGTAGGCCAGTGTGAATCACTGCTGCGATGCATAGCTCCCAAACTTGACGCTGTTACGCAATTTATTGGCCATCGCCTTTGTCTTGTGAAAATATGGAGTCAGGAAATAAATTGATTGTGATATCTTTTTAAAGGTATAGTAATTTTCTAGTGTGCAAAATAATTAGCTGCTTGGTTCGTGATATTGCCCTGCTCTTAATGGCTTCTTACAAATTTGAGGTTGGATAAGTAATTTTGTCATTCTTAAACATGCATTATTTCTAATTGTCATAGTGAGCTCACTAAACCATATCACTCGTCATCTCGACGCAGTGAGATTCTGTAACCATCTCACCGTGAAATCTTAGGTGAAGTGAGCGTGGAGTGAGCTGTCAGTCCAACTAATGCTAGGGATTGACACTATTGACAGCTCACTCTAAGCTCACTTCACCTAACTTTCCACGGTGAGAATTTTACAGAATCGATCGGCTGTAAGCCAGTGTGAATCACTTCTGCGATGCATAACTCGCAAACTTGAGGCTGTTGCGAAATTTATTGGCCATCCCCTTTGTACGGGTTGTAGTAGTTAACTCCGTACACTGATTTGTCGTGAAGGTTGGTGAGTTCAGTTAGTATAGAGAAACACGTTCCACTGAGATGCACAAAGTAGTTAAGTTTATATAAGTTAAGAGTAAGTTACAGTACTAGAGTGGAAGGCGATTATTTCTCTCAGTTGTTGATAGCTACCCAGTTATAAGTTCACTATATTATTAATTCGTTAGTCATGTCATTTTTTAACGCTAACTTATGACGCGCATCGTTGGTCTAAAGTAGGTTACAGAGTAAGCAGAAAAATGTATGGCGATGAGACCGTACACCCTATGTCTTGTGAAAATATGGAGTCAGGAAATAAATTGATTGTGATGTCTTTTTAAAGGTATAGTCATTTTCTAGTTAGCGTAAAAAATTGTTGCTTAGTTCTTGATTTCACCGTCCTAAGGGCTCTTTAGGGACATGGTGCCTTAGTAAGGAACTTAAAAATTAGTGGTTCGATAAGTTATCGAGTCAACCATTTCCAAACATGCATTGTATCTATTTGTCATACCAAGCTCACTAAACAACACCGCGTGCCATCTCAAACTTGATGCTCTCGCTCAAGTTATTGTTTTACTACCATTGTATTGTATGTATTTTTTTTGTGTGTGAAAGTTAGGGGTAAAGTTAGGGGTAGGAGTAGGGAATAACATGACAAATTGGTTATGGATAATTTATGTAGAATGCACCCTGTTTAGTTGCTTGGCCTGTGACGTTGAATAAACAAAGGTTGAATAAAAAACAATATTATAGTCGAATGTTCTTAAATTATGGACGTAAGGTAAGGGAAGCTATGGAGATTTTATACAATAAGTATTTCTGAATAATACATATTATTATTTATTTTATCATACACTTTGATAGGTATGCTTAAGCAGAGGTTTATCCTCTTCCAATTACTTTTTGGCGTCTATAGCGATTTTTTTCATTTTAACAGTAAGCCTCAAGCACAACTTATTTAAATATACTTATTCCGAATAAAAAATTCATATGTGTATGTCAAATATAACTTAATTTTCAATTAATACATAATCAACCTATAATATTCCCACTTCTGGGACACAGGACGCCTCTCTATGAGACCAGTGCGGGTTGATGGATGCCACACGTCTTCGAATTTTTGATTCTGGGACATATCGGTCCTCACGATATTTTCCTTTACCATCTTTAGAGCAGTGGTGATGAAATAATATTTAAAAGTAAAGCGCCTGTCAGAGTTCAAATCGTATAAAATTAACTAAATATCTAATCAACCAATATAGATACTCGTTCACTTACCCTAACTTACAAACAACAAAGTTACAAACAATCGTTGACTTCTAAGTGTTATCTTGAAAACTTAGCTCTTTGCGATCGAATCGATACACTAACTTGAACTGCTGAATTAAAACTCACTCCTAGATAAGAAAATTCGC
The DNA here is from genome assembly GCA_949629185.1 of Apamea crenata. NCBI lineage: Eukaryota > Metazoa > Arthropoda > Insecta > Lepidoptera > Noctuidae > Apamea > Apamea crenata. Next base: position 8,228,842 of record OX451375.1, read on the forward strand.
TTTATATACGTAACCAGGTTCTGTAGTTCTTGATTTAGTAGAGTATTTTAGATTTCTAGTATTCGAAACTGAACGAATGGTAGTAGTTAGGTCATGAATTATATTCATACTGAATAATTTGGCCCTAACATCCGCTGCTTCTATGAACATTAATAGTTGGAGAAACACTATTTCATTAAGGGAATGTGCATTTAAATTCCATTACTAGGAGTCGTAAATGCAGCTGCATTTTGTTGGGTAGGAGTTCGGTTTTAATTCGAGGAAAGGCTGAATTGTTGGCATTATTATTATGGCAAGGCTTACTTTTGACTATTTTGAATATTTATTCAACTGGTGTTAGGTACAGAGGTACTTATTCGGAACCGGGTGTAAAGTCCACTCATTCTATGTAGGAAAGAGATGGTCCTCCGACCAGATAGGTGTTGTGTCTGGTAAGCTACTTCCCGACAATTGATGTCAGGACGTTGTTTGTATATATTCTCGTCGGTAAACTCTGCTTGCGCGATGCAGGATTTTGACGTCTGTGTGGTGCGTAGTTCACATGTGGCGATGTAGATACCGCCAATCAGGAGATAGGAAGATTGGGTCACTTTGGGTTTTCAAAGTTTCCCATTGCTGATCTACAATTCATTATAGATTTTAATTTATTCTACAATTCATAATTGATCCACCACAAAATCTGACTAAATTAATACACAAACATCACTGCACAAATATTATTTCTCTACAAACATTTACGTAGTTTCATTTTGTGAATATTACGACTGCAAACTAAACAATTTTACTTGCATAACTAAATTATATAAACGCTCGGGACAAATATAAACTCCCTCTACGTGATTTGAAGTCCAAAGCTATCCCACAGAGTACAGAGGCGCCTTGGGGACCGCTGCTAGAGGGGGCATTGTCAACATTATCCATAGGGTGCTTGCATAATAAAGCGGATTTTCGAGCCTGACTCCCGGTACATATTCAATACCATCAACAGCTGTCAGAAGAATAGCAGTCGTCTTTGATTTAAACTGAGAAAATTTACATTTAGAGGACTCCTACAATAAAATTGATTTATATTCGATACGGCACGGAAGCGTATCGAGTGGTTGTGAATAGCTATGCTGATCGCTGCAGGTTGATCGATCTTTGGAAAGGAAAATCTTCGGAAACAAACGGCTAAATGTTTTAGCTGTTTCTTTATGTCTGAGCGCATTGAACCCGACACGGTGACACGCTAGGTTTGTATGGGTGCTTGCATAAGGAAGCCCTTATGCAAGCACCCATACAAACTTAGCGTGTCACCGTTTACTCGCACTAATGACGTATAGAAACTGACGGCTTTGGAGGAGGTCTGTGACGGAAGTTGTGCGCTCAACGCACTTTCGAAGCCACGAATTTTATTGATACTGTTACCGTCGCGGCGATTCCATGCTCTGTGCTCGGTCCTATTTCTCCTTGCTTTACGAAAAACGGCCTCAAATAAATTCAGGGATGTACTCGTTAAATAAGAATGATATTTTTAGATATGTAGTTGGGATTTTTATTTTGATAACACTGCTTGTTGTTAAAGGGCTGGATTATTCAGGAGCAAAAAAACATTAACTCGTGAATATTCTAGCCCTTTTATTTATTATCAGGTGAATTATTATAATAGTATTTACCTGATAAAAAAAATATTAAATATTGGTCATTGTCTAAACTTACAATAATAATATAATAAGGAGGAAAGATTTTATGATTTGTATGTTTGTTTGTAAAGGATAAACTAAAAAAATACTAAACCGATTTAAAAAATTAATTAACCTATAGAATGCTACATTATCAGCGAGTAACACAGGCTGTATTTTTTTAGTACCTACCTATTTATTGTGGTGTCTTACGACTTCGTTCGCGTGAAAGTTGAAGCACGTAATTGGATATTGTTATAAGATTGACATCTTTTTTTCTATAATGCATCCAATTATCAATAATCCGTAGAAATGCATAAACATTTTCAGTTTCTATTAAACAAAAAAAAAATAAAACAACAAGCAAAGCGACGAATCCTACTGTAAATTCACAATTTACATTTGCACCGGTGCGAATAAACGCATATTAAGTTCCACTGTAAACTCAAATTAAAATCGTATCTCAGAACACGATCGCTAAAATGTTGCAACCGCATTTGAAATGTACAAAAGAGCGCTAAAATGTAGTATTTCACGCTTTGTAAAGCGCTTCAAGGTTGGCGGGCAAACAAAATAATCGCTTTAGTACTGCACTTCGGTACAAACTAGCGGTATCAGACTAAAAGGACACAATTAGTTGCGAGTTCTTTATTGTTTTATGTAAAGTTTGTTCGTAAACTGTCTTTTATTTATTGTGTGGTCGTGGTCGTGGAAATAGTTGCCTTGATTGTTCTTTGTAAGTATTCCTGTTAATTACATATGTCTGGCTATTGTTTACATATTCACAACATTTTATAATACTTTCTGTAGCTAGCATACGAAAAAATATAATACGTAGGAGAATATTTTACTTCATTGGAATTTTAACGTAGGTATCTAACTTAATTTTTGTTAGAATCTTCCACCCACAGATAATCCCTGTTAAACCAATTATGATTAGATTGCGTTGTTGGTAAAATTTGGTCCTGTGACCGAATAAAAAAAAACCCTTTTGTATTTAGAATAAGCAGAATGTCACTTACAATTCAAATTGATTAACATCATCATGAAGCGAAACTCATGGAGAAAATATCTTAGATCCAAATATTCACAGGATTACACATTTAATCGTTCACGTCCAAACATTGGTATAATAAATAAGTGGGTAAATGTGTTAACCCCTATTAGGCACATTATTGATGAAATGCGTGTGTTCCTTATTGGCGTGTTGCTATGTTATGTTGTTGTTTGTTATTTTTTATAACGGAAACTTGCTTTTTGTATAATAAAGGATGCGGCTGATTATCAGTATTTTATATGAAGCGACTACCTTTCTGACCTCCACAACCCAGTTACTGGCTAATACGATACCCCTTGGTAAGACTGGTTGTCAGACTTAATGTCTTCTCGTACCCGTAATGACTGTCAAAGATCCATAAATGACAGCCAGGACAAACGGTTTAACGTGCTTTCCGAGGCACGGAGGGGTCTTGGTATGTAAAGATGGTTACCCATCCACGGGCCAACCACGGCAAGCTTAACCTGATCGATCAACCCGTGCGGCTGTTATTACTTAGCCACCAACCCTTTTCGGTTATTAGGACCATAACCTTATAGGGTTATTGCTTACTGATAGGGTTATTGCTAACATTAACTTGCGAACCATAACAAAATTGCACTATAACTTTCTAAGACATGTTGTATATGTGTTGTTCATTTATGATCTATTAAATGACTGAACCCGTTACCCATATATATTATAATTGGTAGCTTTATTTTAAGGATGTTGGAATCTAAGTGACCATAGCTGTACCTAATAAAATGAAATTGTTTAGTCTCTTTTAAAGTCCAGACATAATCTTGGTCAAATTGTCAGAAGACCATGTAGGTTGATATTTGAAAGGGTCTTTTCATGAAAATACCACACAAATTTAAGTGGACCAGACCAGTCAGTGCAAGCATTTGTTAGTAATCGTGTAGCTCAACCCAGAACTTGAGGAGCTCAACGACTCGACGAGCAAAACCAAAGAAAGGACTTTTGGAACATGCATGTCTACAATAAAATTAAAAAATAGCTGTTCTAATTCCCTGTAATCCAAAATAACAACAACTAATATTTACAAATAGGCATGATATTTGAAAAGAAAGGATATAATTAATTCTGTAAATAGGATATCGAAACCAATTTTATACGTAATGTTAAAAAACATGTCTGACTACTGAGAATAAAAAGAATAAGTATACCTAAGTTGAATTAATTAACAGATTTAAATCTTGCACAATCGGAAAATTAATCCGATATCTATTACAGTCACGTAGTACGTTTTAGTTCTTAACTAGCTGCGCCCCGCGGTTTCAGCGGCATAAGTTTCGATTCCGTCGGAATATCGAGATAAAAAGTATAGTAAATGTTAATCCTGGTTATAAAACATCTGTGTGCCTAATTTCATTCAAATCCGTTCAGTAGTTTTTGCGTGAAAGAGTAACAAACATCCATCCATCCATACAAACTTTCAAATATTAGTAGGAAGTAGGATAAATTTTCTATATTATCTACATTCAGTACGCTACGCTGTCGCAAGGTTGCTGTACGTTTGTGCACATTTTCATTAAAGTAGTAAGTAACTAACTTCCTGGGTTTTTATTTGTATTTCTATTGAAAATTACTTTTAAGCAATTTTTTATAAGACTTATATGTAATGTAATGGGTATTTTAACGCGCGAACTTAATTGAAAGAAATTAATTGTTAATAAAATTGACTAACAACTTAAATTGTCCGTATATTCAAATAACTATCATCATTCTTGTAGTTGTATAAAACGGCTATAACAAGGCAAATTTTCAAATTGACGTAAGGTCAATTTGCTTCACATTTAATTTCCTTGATGACTGTCATTAATTCCTGCCGGGTTCGATCACAAGAAATTATAAACGAACTACCAGTAACAAGGACCATTACAACAACAGAATTTAATCCATTACCTTCTGCCCAAAACATCGTTAACTATCCATCAAATTATGACACAAGAGTGCCCATTGCCGTAATGAACTTTGACTCAAAGATTTATCTACGTCAAGTCAATGAAACGAAACATTTTTCATAAGACTTATTAGGGAAAGAGGTAACAGGTGCAGCCTAGTATTGATTGGTTCACGTGAAATGGTTCTAAGTACCATTTAGAACCATTATACTACAGCTAATATCTTATGGATCAGGTGTTAAATTGTTCAGAAATAGTTTTCGTTTTAAATTAAGTGTTCCACGTTAGTGAGTTGTAGAAATAGGAAGGAAAGGAAGATCATCTCTTTCGGCTGGTTTAAATTTGCTTTAGTTAAGTAGCGGTAATAAATATTTTAGGTAAGACAAGCAAGGTCGCAGGGAGGTCTTTTAGCGCATCGCAGCAAGAGTTCAAAACTGGATGTGTGTGTATGTGAGTTTAAATGTTTGTGAACGCACTCACGATACAGGAGTAATTCCAAGAGTGGGGCAACGTTTAAAAAAAAAACAGCGATGCGTTTGATGTTCGTTGAATTAGATGGCCCCCAGAATAACAGTAATATTGCTAACAGGTTTTTATTAAAAAATAAAGGCACGGGTCAGTTGAATATGTTTTAGGTATTTCTCTTGATGGTTGAATTCCCTTTAGTATCATTAAATAAAATATGATAGTTAAACGCTCAATATTATGCAAAGAAAAAAATTGAGCTCAGTCTTACGATTGTTTTATCATGATACTATTTTATTTTTACAAGCTTTTATTTAACTTGCGATCTATGTATGTAACTATGTTTGTTCGGGTGGACTCTTGCAACTCAATTTTGAAGCAGATATCTTCAACCGATTGAGCTGAAATTTTGCATGTTTATGTAAATCGGATGACAATGCTAAATTATTATGACATGGAGCTGATCTGATAATGGATCCGGGAGGTGGCCATAGGAACTCGGTAGTTAAACGACACAACCCCATCGAATTTGGACTCGTCTGATTCGTCTTGACGAGAACTTTGGTGCTAGATGGTTACCAGGGTCTGATGATGGAGCTGGAAGATGGCCATGGGAATACTCGGTAATTAAAAGACACAACCCCATCGAGTTTGGGCTCGTATGATTCGTCTTGGACAGTATCGTATTGGACAGCGTCTTAAGTCCCATAACGTCGATACGTGACACTTCACAATGAAAAACTGACACTTTTGGACTGACGTTTGAACTCATAACTTGCTACTAGAACTAAAATCGCTACATAACTAATGCAATTGTAAATCAGCCATTAGAATCAGTAAATTGATGGCAAACAGTGCAGATTCATGTGAAGTGTCAAGCGATTTTATATCATGTATTGCAACTATTGACTGTTACCCTAACTTGCAATTAAACCGCCCTGTAAATGATTATGGTGGGGCCACAAGTCCATCATAAATTTGACGTTACCTTCAAAATTTTATTTACCAAAAATAGATCAGTGTAACTTGATCCTGCCTCTCAAACAACTCGACGAGAAAAGACGAGCTACACTGAAAAGTGACTGACAGGCTTTTACTTTCGACCTAGTTTCACGGATCGCTTTACAAAAACACAGTAAGCCTGAAAAAGGCCTAAACCTCTATAGATTTAAGCTGGATTCGTGTTCATCCCAGTGGCTCGCTAGATAAGCCACGCTTTCCCAATTTGTGAATGTCATCAATGACGTTGTATGTATTACAGCTGGTCTATTCTGTATAAATGTCACCGTGAAAACTTACGAGAAATTAGCTATCATTCCCCCGAGACACAGCTCACTTTATCTAAGTTTTCACGGAGGGATTTTTGCAGAATTTTACAGAACTACACGAACAACCAAAAGAAGAGAGATTTTCCTGTATTTGCTTGTTAATATTGACAGTTGTGAAAAAATCGTCAGAAAGACTGTCCTACTGCCGAGGGTAGGTATGTTCTGTGACGTACCTAGAATCTACGGTGAACCAATAAAATCTACCGACCAACGGCTTTGTGAAGTCTCGCAATACATATGACGCGTTTGTCCTATGGATGGACCTCTTCCGGCTGAAATAACTATGATGAATTAATCCAATTTAACGAATTTGCCTACGAAGCGTGGGATGTAGTTTAGAAGCGTGGGATGTTGTTTATCGTGAAGTGATAAAAATAAATTCTAATCCTGCCACGTGTAGGTAGGCCATACTTCGTTACCATCTGGAAAATATTCCAAAAAGCCATAGGTTATTAATATCTAGCCTGTCCTTAATGATGTCCTTTTTATATTCTTTGTCCTTAGAAATTATAATTACACAGACGACCCGTTCTCTTCCGTGTATTAATTTTGGTCTAAAACAAAGTAATTATTAAAAATAAGACATTTTTTTAAGCCATTCTTTCTACGAACATTTCTGTAGTCTGGTTCATGAGTTTTGAAAAGAATTCCTTGTACTTCCTCTTTCAAAACGAAACTCTTTTTTAATGTTACAAACTTACTATGCTGTCGAAGTTGGTAAGTTTTGACCCAACAACATTGGAATTACGCTAGCTACACAAAGAAGAAGAACGTTGCTGTGTTGGCAACCAAACAGGTGACCCACCTGGTAGTAACCATCGTCCATGGAGAATGTTCATCTGCAATACCAGATGCCTCTGGTAAGATGGCAAAAATAGCAACACACCTGCTATGTCTCACAGGTGTGTTGCCCATTTTTCCATCCGAGTTAACATAACACTATATCATCGTTACTATAGGTACATCTCTGCCTAGGCCCGCGGATATTACAGGCGTGATGTGCCATCCGACTTACAAAGCCGAAATGTCCGACATGTCTGTAATTAAACCTCTACCTAAAACCCCTCAAACTGGAACAAAGCAAAGCTTCTCGGCGACAGAAATAGGTATGGCGGTATTTCCCCGACGAGCTCCATAATATGAGAAAGTGTTAATAAAAAAAAAACTAATCTGAAACAGTAGTCTTAAAGCAAACGTAAATACGAATAGTATAATATTTTATACAAGGTTTCTACGGTTCAAACCACGAAAATGAATCCACATCTCCACAAAGAAGAAATAACTACTATGATCAAAAGAAAACGAAAAAACAACAGGAGCGAAAGGAAAATGTTTTAAATTGTTTCGTCCGTCATTAACAGAACAGAATTAGGGCTAATTAACTCGTCAGTCCCTGAATGCTTATTATATTATTTGAATAATTATGTAGATAGGAGGGTTCAAGTATTGGCTTTGGTTCATCTGAGGAGCAGACACTGAAGTTAATAGTTAATTTGTGTGCGTGATGACTATTTCCGCGTTACTAACGAAAATTCTTTTCGTTTGTGGTGTTACGAGTATTTTCCTTATCTCACGAGATTTTCTGTGCAGGATTTTCCACTTCTTTCAAAACAACGCATTGAGTTTCTAGAAAGAAAGAAAAAAATATGTTTTGATTTGATCGTGGCAAACATGAAGCAGAGAAAGAACACAACCACAAAAAATAACAAGTTGGGGGAAAATGTGAGTTATAATTCTACGATCTCATGCGAGACACCAGCCCTAGCGCAGCAGTTTCTATTTAGCAGATGACAATTACTAACATATTTTTACCCAATGTAATCCTCTTGGTGTCATCATTTCAGCCGAAAGACGTCCACTGCTGGACATAGGCCTCCCCCAAGCATAATCACTTCGACAGGTCCTGTGTTTCTTGCCACCAACGCATTCCTATGTTTTTCATAATGTCATCGGCTGGTGTGAATAATTGTTGATATAATTTCTGAGTAGGTAGGGGCTATTTTCATCTATCACAAATCAAAAAGTTATTAATCCTTTGCATAAACAAACAAATTAGTTGTTGAAACTTTTAATTAAAATTTATTGTTTAATAAATTTGCACAACCACCATCAATTATAATTAGTGTCCGACCGAAAGTTCGGTTTCGGTTTCGGTTTCGGCCGAGTTTCGGCCAAAAATCAAGTTTCGGTGGCAGTTTCGGTTTCGGCCATAATTGGCCGAAACTTTTGCCGAAACCGAAACAGTAACAATTAGTGATTTGATTTATTGATAACTGATAAACATTTTGCTATGAGAACTTAATTTGAAAAAATTATAAAAAAATTATTGATATTTTTTTATATTATCTATATTGTATATAAAATTCAAAGTCCTGACTGACTGAGACATCAACGCACAGCCTAAACCGCTGGTCCGAGAGACGTGAAAATTGGAGGGTGTATTCTTCGTGAAGAGTAGGTATCCACTAAGAAAGGGTTTTTCGAAATTCTACCCCTAAGAGGGTGAAATGGGGGGATTTTGTTTGTATGAAAAATCTTATTCCTTGAGTTAATAAACTTGAAACTTGGCACAAATACTTATCTAAGTAAATTATGAAGTTGGGCATTTTTTGTTTTTATAAACTATCCCCTAAAAGGGGATTGGGGGGTTTCAAAGTTTGTATGGAAGAATTTTAGCGCGCGGTCCGATTTAATCGAAACTCAATATTTATACCTAAAATTTAAAGGAAAGAATAATGATTATCAGGGTTTTTCGAAAATCTACCCCTGACGGCCTGAAAAGGGGTAGTCAATTTTACAGGGGAGGATTTTACAGCGTGGCTTGATTAACTCGAAAATTGGTATAAATAATCTTTGAATCAAGTTATGAACACGTCCCAAATGATTTTTCAAAATTCCACCCCTGTGGGGGTGAAAAGCAAAAAATAATCTTGAAAATTGGCATGAATACTCGCCTAAGTAAGCAATAAAGTTTATCATTATTAGTTTTTCAAAACTACCCCTCAAAGGGGGATATAGGGGGGTTGAAGTTTGTGTGGAAGAAATTGAATGCGCGGTCCGATTAACTCGAAACTCAGTATTGATACTTTCGACAGAAAATAATTAATAATAAGTATGTAAAGTTGTCGAAAATTGACCCCTGACGAGGCAAAAAGGGGTAATTCGGTTTTTAGGGGAGGATTTGAACTTGAAACTGTATGTTACATTTTCACGCCTAAGCCACTGAACTTCTGATTTGGCAAAGCGATAGATGGCATCCTGGGGAAGCACATACTTTTTATCCTGGTAGCACGTTCCCGTGGGATTCCGACATTCACGCGGGCGAAGCCGCGGGCAGAAGCTAGTATTAAATAAATGATTACAACAAAATTAATATACCTACTGTGTTTCCATTTCATGTCCTAATTAATGCAGAATAATGGGTAAAATGCACCAAATTTCAGTATTTTAAGAAATTTAATACTTAACCACGTGAGTTTCGGTTTCGGTTTCGGTTTCGGCCGAAACTGAAGCCACGGCCGAATATTCGGTTTCGGTTTCGGTTTCGGCCGGAAAACCAGTTTCGGTCGGACTCTAATTATAATACTGCATGAATTTTTAAATATTCTGTAATAAATTAAATCTAATGACAGCATTGTGGTCTGTGGCTGTTTTGAATAAACATGCACTTTATTTCAGTTTGATTTATTATGAAAATTTTCATTAAATGGAAATGCCAACAGAATAAAGGAATTTCCAGTGAAATCCGAATTGAAAGGCATATTTTTTTCTGTTGACGAGTTTAAGGAAATTATTTGTAAAACATTTGGTAGTAGTTGATGATAGCGTGGTTCTGGTTCAGAGTGCACCACCTTCTTTGTTTGGCTTCTTTTGGTCCTGTTTTTGAATATTAGAAAGGATTTCTAATGAAATATTAATCATGATTATCACATATCTGCATAGGCTAGGCAAGAACAAAACACCAAGAAATTCTTTCTTTTGCCTTTGTACTGCTGAGCTATTGCACCTGGCAAGGAAGATATTTTAAATCGCAGGAAACCCTTTTTTTTATTTTATTTATTTGGGAAAACAAACAGTGACACATTACATTTTATAGGAAGAAATACAAAAAGATACGGCCAAATGTGTAACCAACCACATTTTCCACGGAATACACATAAAAAATAATAATCTTTACAAACCATGCTATTTTTTACATCTTTAGTTTCGAGAGGCACAAGGAAAAGATGAAAACATATTAAAAAATCGACGGAGTAAAGACATTACGATTGTACTATGACTGTCTGTCTGTGTTTGTTGTCTTGTTTTATGTGTTTAATTCTATTTTATGATTGTATACATTTTGCATGCCTTACGGTAGAATCACTTGAAACATGTAAGTTTTATAGCACCATTATAACAGTGTTTTCTGCAAAAATAAATGATTTGACTGTACAAGAGAATTTACTGTCTGTTTATTTTCATAGTATGTCTTCTTATATCTATAAATATCAGTAAGAATGACCCATCCAACACCCAGTGCGAGTGCGGTGATCAGACTATGCCATACTTGCTGGAGTGTTCTAAGTGCCCGTTCACCTGCACCTCGGATGACCTAAACTATACCACTGTAGCCGCAATCAACGTGGCCACCTTCTGGGCACAAACTAAATAAAAAAAAACAACGAGGAAAAGTACCATCCACACGAACAGAAGAAGAATCACAAAGAATTATGTTTTCCGTCCACAAAAATAATTCATAACAACAATCATGCGACGTGAAAAAAAATTATTACAGACTTGACAACAGTGTAAAATATATAGGTTACTTAACAATAAAGGAACAGGAATTTGTGTCAAGGCGTGTTCCGGTCATCGGAAAAGCTAATTTATTTTGGTGAAATCACATTATTCGCCCACAATTAATCACTGTGGGCATGTTAACACGGAAGAGTTGTTTGTTTTGGCATTAACGTGGCGAAGGGGGAATTTGTGAGGAGCCCAAAATTATGATGCGGAGTAGTACTCAATCAATCTGCTCAGTCTTTTTGCAACTATGTTGGGGTTGGCTTCTACTATAACCGGAGCGACTGCTAGTTTATGATAAATTGGAGAGAATGTTCAGACTCCTTCATCTAATCTCAACACTTGCTTGATATCTATTTAATTCCAAACTTACTTGATTTTAGTCTGAAATCTAGCCTTTTCTTTGTGTCAATTTGCGGCTTTGCAGAATGTCCTAAAATGCTTTTATATAAATTTTGTGAATATGTGCTTTACTAGATATCCAACTGTTCTATTAGTCACTAGACACGCGTGAGTCAATGGTATCAAGAATTCAACACAAACTTTATGTCATTGTTACTAAGTAAACACAAATTAAGTTTAATGTCTTTAGGTAAATACTGAAACGAAAAAAAAGTCTCACGACTAAAATGTTAATTGTTATTAATTCTTTTAATTGTGTATGTTTAATATACGTTATGTAGAATACGTGGATTCAATTCATGTGATAACCTAATCGCCACACTGTATAATAGCTTATTTATAATTAAGTTTAGGTACTATCAATAACAATCTCTCAACCAACAACTTAGGAGGCTCTCATTGTTCCAGTGGCACAATGGTATTAACCCAGCTACGCAATGATAGCTTTCTGAAAGCAGTACTCCTGGACATGGCATGCATAGTGAGGAGGTTCCTCTCTTCAGAGCCCTGACCACTGACAGCTTGAACCCTGTTTCTGCTGACGATGGGCTACTATTTTTATATTTTTCATAGTTTTTAATATAAATACGTAAAAATGTAAATAATGAAATAAAGGAAAATAAAATCTCATAAACATGATCCATTTAAAAATATTTGTCGCTCACTTGTATCAAACCCAGTCTTAACACAAATCAAAGCTAACCAATTGCGTGTCAGCTGGATTCGATAACTTCATCTATAACAAAATTACTTAAGAACCCATGAACCGTATCGATAAAATATTGCACTAAACGGATTCTATTTATATCTCCGGGTAGACTTGGCGACATAACTTGATCACATAACCTCGCGGTTCTGGGTACAATCGTTTTTATATTGCGCAGTTGGTTTTAGTGGCAGTTTTTTTATAAATAGTGTTTTCTGGGAAGTAATTCCACTAGTATCTACAGTAATAACAGGCTTGTGCAGCTTTATAACTGTTTTTGAAGTGAAATCGAGTTATTACGCAATTGTGAATAAATTTTGTAAAAAGTGTCAATCCCTCTAAAGTACTATCTTTCAAGATACAGAATTTTCCTAGTTTGAAGGACAGGGGTCTTACTCATTTGTAATAGTCATACCCACCCCTTATTGAAACAACACTGATGTAACCTACGCTAAGACTTTTAATAAATAAAGGCCTGTTATTTAAAAAAAAAGATGGTTTAACAAAAATAGCAATATTAATCATAGCTTCACAGTTACAATCAGTGAATAGATAACATCACTGTTTTCCCCGAAAGTTTGTAGGTACAGTCAGTTTATACAGCAAATAAAGAAAGTAAAAGTATTTATTGCGACTCGTACAGGAAGATCACAACCTAAACTAAACACATTCAAAAAATAAAATACCAAATTATATTTTTTTAACAAAACGAAAAATAAAACGAACAACACAAACACACACGATCACGAGCGCGATTGAAAATAAAACTTTAATCGAGTTGCCGATCGTCTAAACAGCTCCACTAGTTAAATGTTGTGTGTATGTTGTGTGTCGCATGCACTCCGTACCTACCGTCCGCTTGAACTTTTTAATTGAAAAGCAATTTTAAAGTTTTTTACTTAGTCTCCACGTCAACATCGAGATTAGCTGAAAACTCAGTCGTAAACAGCGCACAGAGTAGAGTTGATAATCCTTTGGATTCGTGTGCTTAGAATTTTAATATTCAAAAACATGGAGGAATGACGTATGATAATATTATAAAGAAAATGTTAGTTTTCATTGTATTAACTTCGCTATAGTCAACCTGAAGGCCAATTTCCGTAATTAAAAACCTACAAAATCTAGTCGCAGTCTTAATGTCAAATAACTTGTCAAAAATGTAGGGAGATTAGAGGTAGTTTTGACAGTTTGAGACTGAGATCAGACTGAACGGTCTTAAAATTACGAAAATTGCCACTCTGGTAATTTGCCTTACTACTTTTTCCAACAATTCCCAGTAAACTGAAACTTCACTAACCTTGAAACTATCTAATTGGCACATAGACAAACTAGACCTTGTCGTTTTATTAATGACGAACAAGTGACATTCAACCTTACGGTCGTAAAGTAATTACGAGGACGAATATACAAAAACATATTTTATAAACTACTGGCTTCTGCCCGCGACTTTGTCCACGTAAATTTTTTTTTTCTTGTTCCCCGATGCACCTCTCGCATCTCCACGTCTGCGCGCGCTATTACTTCGTTTTCGCTTAGCATTCGTTCTGACTTTTTCTTTTTGCTCGGCTCCTTAGGGTCCTAGCGTGATGTTAAATGGCCTCTAGCATTTCTCAAGAATTGGGTTACCATATGCGAAAGGATTTTTCAAACCCGACTGGTAGTTCCAGAGATTAGCGCGTTCAAATAAACAAACAAACTCTTCAGCTTTATTATTAGTACCTACTTACTTTTTTTTTTTTGAGTATTTTTGAGTTATACTTTTCATAAGACGAAGATGATTTGTATAGCATCAAATCGTAAAATATGAGGTAGTTAGTTTACAAACATAAACATTGCACAATCTATGTATATTCTAACAAGTGAACTGAACTTTCTTTCTTTCGTTCTTTCGTATATCATTATTCTAGTGATAAGGCCCCTGAGACCAGAATTCAGAACTAAAAGCATTACAGGCAAAAAGTCTGTCGTCAGGGCTTTTTGTGTTTACGTAAATAAATAGATAATCAAAGCTTTGTTTTTAGCACCCTACAGAGAGGTACACAGGTAAAATAAGCTTTCAAAATGTTTTCCCTAACATTTGGAAAGATTACGGGTGGTAAGCACACCGGTTCGTTTTGAGACCTTAGTAACAGTATATAAGTCGGCCGGAGTGTGACCCATTTTTTTGTAGGATTACGTACTTATGTGCGGTATAAGTAGTATGGAATATTTCACGACTTTTTTCTGTATAAGAAAATAATACACGTAGATGTTGTTGTAAGGTTGAAATGTTGTAGTGGCCCAGTGTTTAAGAGATTCGCATCTGGAGTGCCAGGGTAAATTCATTTTTTTTTTTTTTTACATTTCACACAGCTCCATTTGTCCCAAGCTAAGCAACCTAATGCTTGTGTTATGGTAACAAGATGGCTGATAAACTACTTATATACAATTTTTTTTTTTTGTAAATACATACATATTATAGATAGAAAAACACCCAGACTCGGAACAAATACACGTAGGTCATACAAATATTTGTTCCGTGCGGGAATCGAACCCGCGACACGCAGCGCCGCAGTCAATCGCTTAACCACTGCGCCAACCGTGCCGTCGTCGTCGTCATTATCTAAGAGCTTTTAAGTTGACCCCATTCATCAATCATCTGCCGAGCCTCTTCCTAACTATGTTGGGTTCGGCTCCTAGCGTAAAGCTGCGTCCTATTTAAAAGCGATCATCGCGCGAATACGAGATCGTTGCGTGCATATGTCACTATTTGTTTAGTGAACTTGAACGCGAAGTCGCACCGACCGAGGGCTTCTTTTCGGTTTTCCGAACAAAAAGTGGCATATGCCCGCGACGATCGCGTATTCGCGATTACTTTTAAATAGGACGCCTGGTAAGCGAACGCATCACTGACAAGCTGTGAAGGAAATGTCATTAGGAAACCTGGCCTTGTCTACACTCACCAGATTACTTTAAACTTGCCTCCATGTTCTTTCCTTGTATGTGATGAGGGCTTTTGAGGGCAGGCCAGTTCCTATAGACTTGACATAAAGTACGGACAAACTTGACCATTTTTTTACTATTATTAATTGTTGAATACCAGGCTTTTCGCTGCTTTGTATTAGTGTGTCTATTTCATGTCATATTTTTATAATGTGCGTCTTGTTTGTACAGGATAAACAACTTTTTTTTTGTTTTATGGTAGGACAAGGGTCAGTAAGACTTTGTACCATATTTACGGACGCGACATCAGCTTAAGCCGGCCAGAAAGAGCTTTATTTCTAAGGAATAATAACGCAAAATAAGCCATGCGTCTCGTTTTGGTTCGGTTGACACGACTCGACACCGATCGGATACGAATTTGCATAGTACCGAATTTCCGATCGCCGAAGTGACTGAAGTGTGGTGATGTGTTCGGCTTAAGCCAATTCCGCGAGATAAGTGTGATGAATCACTTAAGGTACAATTGCGACTCCCACACAGAGAGTACATATTATGAAATCGAAATCTCGGGTGGACGCCGGTCTTGGTCTTTAAACAAGCTCACCACTTCACACACTCTCATTGAAACTTCACCGTCGTTCACTTTACATACACTTTGTTCGACAACGGTTTTGATGTAGCAAGTAAAACAAAGTGAACTTAGACCAAAACTATGAACTTTGTCTCAGACTTGAATTCGCTGGGATTAGAAAGTTAGGTAGCAGGATATAATCTATGTAGGGTGAAACGGCTAATGGTCTGACCAACTTTGTTTTGTATAATAATGGACACGAGTCTGTACTTAAATGTTTTGGTTAATTGTAAAGCTTTCCTCTTGATTAAAAAAGGAAAGTTGTTTTTTTTATATAACAGTATAAACATATCTCCAGATGAGAAGAATTCTTGCCGTCAGGGGAACAAGCCTCTTCACGATAACAATAACAGTAATCAACCTATAATGTTCCCAGTGCTGGAACCCATGCCTCCTCTCTTCGAGAAACAGTCAGTGTGCCACCACTGTCAAACTCAAAGGCCTGTTAATAATAGGCAATTAATAACATTTATAACGGCCAATTAATCTATTAATTGGCGGTTATAAATATTATTAAATGACTATTCAGAATAAGCTGGGATACAAATTTCCAATGGGAAACAGTCTTAAAATAATAAATCAAAGGGCATCAAAAATTTCGTCCGCATCGCAGTCAATATGAAACGTGCCCAAAAGGCTGGCACCATTGCCTCGTTGTATTGATTCTTTGGCCAAAAAATAGGCCAGACCTCTAGTCACGTGAAGAGTCGACCATCTGCTTGGCGATGTCTCGAAATATTAAGCGTGCTCTCGGACTCCATGGCCCTAGTATTTCAACACCAACAGGCTCGAACATATAAGTTCCAAAGAGATTGGAGTGTTAATGACATTATCTCCACTACAAAGTTTATTTAAACATTTAAATAAATCGCCAATACCCTACGACAGGGCTGCTCACCCTAGTCAATAACTCAGCTTTCCAGTTCTTTAGTCCCTCACCTAACTCATAAAATGAAAGTCTGAGCTTCAAAGTCTTCGAATTAGATGGATTTACGAGATAACAACCAATGTTTGGGTAAGATTTATGTGTGGGAGGACTAGACGAGAAATAACACCGGAGGATTTGTTTTATCAACAAATCTATCTTACGTTTGGGGAAGAAACATATCTTACATTATGTGGGTACTACGCTACGCTATCAACTTGCCCCTGCTTCTTCTGTTTCCTAGCCGAACGTGACCGTCGCGCGATACGCGAATTATGACGTACAAACGCGACTTGATTAATCATGCGATTACGTCATACTCATATAAACGTACGCGACAATAGCGTTTTCGCGCAACAATCACTTTCGGTTAGTACACGGCCTCACACGGGTGCAATCTACTGATGTGTTTTTGGGCTCAAAGTTATATATACATACTGACGAACCTTACAGAATAAATTCTCGAAATGAGGGTGAAAACTTCGTTAAAATCCATCCATTGTAGATAAATAAGTCCTCCAGACCGTATTTCGACCATGGCGGCCAATCTCAACGGAGACTACCCTTCGGTGCGGGCAACGGCAAACACAGGTGCTCACTCTCATAGTCCGGTGGTACGGCACGTAATCTGACACGACCAGAGAGACATCAGGCGCAGGACCAATATTTTTTGCTTATCGTGCTTTCCGAGGCACGGGTGTATCACACCGCCAACTTCCATATTCCGGGCTGTTACTAAGAAATTCCCAATGGAAAAACTCAATAACACTTTGCCCGACCTGGGAATCGAACCCAGAATCCCACACTCAGCAGTCGCGCTTGCGACCACGAGACTAACGGGGCAGTTTTTGTATATCATAGGAACTAAACGGATATGCAGAAATGACAAGGAATTTTTGTTTACACTATTTGTGTACAATATTGGGGTACGCATATTTTTTTGTGGAGACCGTGAATCTGCAAACGTAGGGTAGTACGCCTTCACGCAAGGTCGAGCGACGATGTTCGTAGGGTGGCTAGAAACAGCTAGATGAAAGTAGCCAAGAATAGAATTGAAATGGCGTGCGAGTAGAGAGGTCGTCTGGCTTTTTCGACAGGATTGATGATGATGTAAAAATCATAACGTTTCTTTTAGGTTTGCCGTAGTGGGGTCATCATCATCTGCCTAGCCTTTTCCCAACTATGTTGGGGTCGGCTTCCAGTCTAAATGGATGCAGGTTTGCCGTAGTGGGGTAAAAACACAAAATTAACAGAGTATAATTTACGCCCGTGGTTTACTCTGAAACGAAACAGACCACCCACCGGCCACCTTGACAAATGGATACAAACTACGTACTGCCTAATAATAATCGAATTATCTTCTTTAAGCAGGTACGGTCATCAACAAAAGTCCATAAACACAATCACTTTCACATTACCATCAATATGGATACAAAATGATTTGATAAACATTTTTTTGCGTTTTTATAATAGCTACGACCACCGACGGCCGCCATGGACCACGTCCAATGGTCCACCTGAAGCACTAAATGCGGAAATCAAACCCTCTAGCATAGAACATAGGCCACGACATAATATTTATTAAATTTTACTTCTGTCCCAGTTTTAACTAAATATTTTGCTCGGAAATTACGATTTTAACAACTGAAGGGTTGACTGTACTAAACTTTTAGCTTTCCCTTGAATCGGATTTGTTAATTAGCTCTTAAAACATTCAGAACGAAATCGAACTGCCTTTCCCGGAAATATCGGAAACATTAGCGATTTTACTTGGAACGCTACCAGCTAGCGAAATTCTATATACGCGTACTTTATCCGAATTTTCTGGAAATGTCTCATGATTTAAAGAGACTCATTCGCTTTTGCATTTATAATTTTGTTAGTTAGAAACCATTCGCATTGGTTGAAACTTCTTAACAAAGGAAGAGTTTTTTAACAAAGTTGCTCAACTTCTTAACTTGCAGTATAACTTGTTACTTTATAGTTACAAAGTAACATTAACAATGATTGACTGAACTATCCTTTTCTTACAGTCATATTTTCAGTCTTTCTTTTATTAGTGATTTATATAATTCGAGAAAAAAAAAAACTACTAGTGAAAAATACTAGTTTTTTTTTTAATTGATAGTCTCTGGTCTTGATAGTCACTTCATGTAAATTACTGGTACTCAGCTGGATCCAGTTAGACTAGAAGCTAACCACAACATAGGGGAAAAGGCTAGGCAAATGATGATAAGCGCCTGGTCCGGTTTTATTAAAAATTTGTTTGGTTAACATAAAGCACCGATATCCACATCTAAATATACATAACTCAAAGGTGACTGACTGACTGACATACTGATCTATCAACGCACAGCCAAAACCACTGGACGGATCGGGTTGAAATTTGGCATGCGGGTAGATGTTATGACGTAGGCATCCGCTAAGAAAGGATTTTGGTCAATTCTACCCCCGAGGGGATAAAATAGGGGATGAAAGTTTGTATAAAACTTTGTCAATTTTAAACCGATCGGGCTGAGACTTTGCATGCATAAAGCTACTATGACGTAGGTACTTCTTAACGCGAGCGAAGCCGCGGGCAAAAGCTAGTTAATATTATAAATGCGTAACTCTGTCTCTCTATTTGATTGTTACCTTTTCACCCCTGAATGGCTAAACGCTCTTTGATGAAACAAAGGTTGACTATTATCTGGGTTAGGACATAGGATTCTATTTTCCGGATACGATACGTACCCACGGCATAATTTCCGATCTCCACGCGGGTGAAACCGCGGGCAAAAGGTTGCTTTCATTAAAAAAAAAACTAATCACCCAAACCTTAATCAATTTGATCAATGCATGATCGATCGTCGAAGAATAACATCAACTCAAACCATATATCTTTACAAGAATGAACAGACACGCACTATAGGTAGTCCATTAATTAAAATCATGACAATATAGAACCCGAGGTCAGATCCGTCCCAATAATGAAAAATAGTGATAAATTACTCACGTGGCCTTTCAATTGGAAAGTGTATCATGGAATTTGGGTCTACCATTGTTATATTCACTTCCAAAATATACAAAATCAATTCATCTATTCGAGCAATCCCTTCAAAACACACCTACAAACCTATGTGTACTCCTTTGACAGTTATGTTACCACTGACAGCAGAAAACTAATAGCAACCTTAATGTAACGAGAATAAAGATCACGGCGATTTGACGGTGAAGCAAACTCGGAGGTAAAATAATGAAATTCCACAATCACAGTCAGCTACGAATGTCGTCGTAACGCCTACGCCGTAGCTCGTAGCCGTCTTACACAATGAACGTATCCAAGTTGTATTTTCCCAAAATAAACAATTAGATGAATGGAAGCGCACTATCTTATCTATTGTTAAAATAATGTATACCCCGAATACCCACGTTTCATTGAATGACCGACCATTATCATACAAAATGGTCTCAAATCCACTTTTAGTGGCAGGTATATCCAGTACAATTTATGTATTTATCTCAAGTGGTGATAGCGCATTATTTAACACAGGATAAAATTGGACTGACCTTGGTACGGCGATACACGCCGGCTGAGCGTGCCACTTTATTGGCAGTCTACGATGTAAATAAACAAGTAACTTATCATTTAAATCAAAATAAAGTAGCATAACTAAAGGCCGTTTGTCCACCACCGGGAAGTCAACGAGAATAAGATGACGGTGCCGACGTAGCGATACATTCATTTACTATGGCCGCGTGTCGTACGCCGTCACTGGGACGCTCAGTTGGAACAATCTCGTTTCTCGTTGACGGTGGAGGGTGGACAAACGCTGTCAAGGTACATATGTATATTATCAAACTATTCAGTATATTTTCCAGTAAAAGCTGACCTCTTATTGAACGGCAAGCATGTACGTACGCAGCCCGCCGACCTCTGCATCCACTGCGGCAACCCCCACTTGCGAGCTGACTGCCCGTCAAGGCTGGCAGCGGAAGCACCTAAGTGCCACACTTGCCTATTGGCAAAACAGGCATTACCGACCATGACGCCTTCGACAAAGAGTGCCCAATGCGAGTAAAGTGGGACGCATCGACGCGCGTGTCGGTGGCGTATTGCTAAGGTGGCCCCGGCGCTACCAGGAAACACGACTCCAGAAATTGAGACCAGAACTCATCATGCCCGCCCAAGCTATCAGGCGATCCAAGCGAATCTGCAGAGGAAGAACCTCGCGACCCAGGAGCTCATGTTAGTGGCAAGTGAGCGAAAGTTCGCTTTCGCATTGCTCCAGGAGCCATACGTGGGGGCGGTTAAAAGGATGCAAGACTACCGGGGAGCGAGAGTCTACCAGTGCGCGGAACAAGGAAGTGGAACTGTGAAGGCGGCAGTAACCGTCTTCGATAAAGACCTTGACGTCACACAGTGTCCAAAACACACCACCAATAACATCGAAGAAATCGCAGTAGTCTCCTTCTATTTTGAACCGGACCAGCCCATACAACCGTAAGTGGAGCAGCTTCTGCAGATCCGTGAGGAAATGGGCCCTACCCGAATTATAATGGGAGGCGACGCAAATGCGAAGAGCACCTGGTGGGGTAGCTTGGTAGTGGATAGCAGGGGTGAGGAAATGTCGGGCTCGCTGGACGAAATGGGCTTGCAGGTGCTCAACGTCGGAAACACGCCAACCTTCACCACCAGGGGTGGCAAATCATACACCAGCTTCGTTGACATAACAGCGTGTTCAAGAGATATGCTGGACCTGGTGGAAAACTAAAATGTTGAGGAAGGCATTACGAGCTCGGACCACAACGGTATTGTATTTCAAATTAATCTTCGGAAAGCCAAAGGGACACACATCAACAGAACCACTAGAATTTATAATACTAGAAAAACAAATTGGAGCCAATTTCATAAGAAATTAGCACAATTAAAAGTAGACTTCAACTTGAGCCGAGAACATTAATAAAATCAACACTAAAATAGAACTGGAAAATAGCAACAACGATTTCATCAAAATTTTTACCGAAACATGTGGTGAAACTTTGGCAAAGATTAAAAACAAAGACACACTTGCAATACCGTGGTGGTCAAACGAGCTCGCTGATATGAGGGACGAGGTCAACACGAAGAGGCACCGCATTCGCTGCGCCGCACCAGTCCGAAGAGCGGGAGTCGTCGGGGAGTTCCTGCAAGCTTCAACCCGAAGAAGGCACCGGGGGTGGATGGTCTCACAGCCGATATCTTTGCCCAAGCCATATTCCAGGACCCGGGGATGTTTCATGCGCTGGCCAACAAGTGCCTCGAGCAGGGCTACTTCCCCGGAGCCTGGAAGGTGGCCACAGTAGTGATGCTCCTGAAGCCGGGAAAGGATTGCTACACCACCCCAAAATCCCGATCTCGGCCGATCGGCCTCCTATCAGTCCTGGGTAAAATGCTAGAAAAAATGTTGGTAGCAAGGCTGAAGTGGCATCTGATCCCGCGGTTGAGTACTCGTCAGTTTGGCTTCATGCCCCAGAAGAGCACTGAGGACTCCCTCTACACCATGATACAACACATCAAGGCAAAGCTGAACGAAAAGAAGCTGATCACTGTTGTATCGCTTGATATAGAGGGAGCCTTCGACAGCGCATGGTGGCCGGCGATCAGGACCAGACTGGTTGAGGAAAAGTGCCTGGTGAATCTCAGACGGATGCTGGACAGCTACCTGACTGGTAGAAGTGTCCGAGTTAGGTATGCCGGAGCTGAGTGTTGCAGGACTACCAGCAAAGGATGCGTCCAGGGGTCGATAGGTGGTCCGATCCTTTGGAACTTGCTGCTGGACCCTCAACTAAAGGGACTGGAAGAGCGGGGGGATCACTGCCAGGCTTTCGCCGACGACGTGGTCATGATCTTCAACGGTGACACAGGTTTGGAGGTCCAAAGACGTGCCAATGCCGCCCTCAAATATGTTCGGAGGTGCGGCATCTGAAATAAGCTGAAGTTCGCGCCACACAAAACCTGCTCAATAGTAGTAACCAGAAAGCTTAACTACAATGTCCCACTCCTGAGCATGGGCGGGGTCGACGTTAGCATGTCTAGGGAAATAAAAATCCTGGGGCTCACAATAGACCACCAGCTCACTTTCAACACCCACGCCGCTAACGTGTGCAGAAAAGCTACAAACATCTACAAGCAGCTGCTTGTAGATGTTTGTAGCTTTTCTGCACCACAGCTCACTTTTGCGGCTCTAGCTAGCTAGCTAGAGCCACAAAAGTGAGCTGTGGTCTGCACCCGGAGATCATGCGGACCATCTACACGGCAGCGGTGAAGCCGGTAGTGATGTACGCGGCGAGTGATTGGGGGCCGGCAACAAAGAAAATCGGAGTGCAGAAAATGCTAAACATGGTCCAGCGAGGATTCGCCCAAAAGCTCTGCAAATCCTACCGCTCCGTTTCGCTGAACGCGTCCCTGGGGCTGGCTGAGGTACTGCCACTTGACCTCCGAATACAGGAAGCAGCCGCTATGTATGAGGCAAAGAGAGGGGTACCCCAGCCAGCCCTTGCGGGCAGGGAAGTGGAGCGTGTGGTCAACCAGTCCCTTGTGGACACCCACAACCACCAGGCGGTCAGGTCTTCACCGACGGCAGCAGGAGGGCAAGGTCGGAGCAGCACTGTCACTGTGGGACGGTGAGGCCGAGATCAAGTCCTTGAAGTTTAGCTTGCCGTCGTGCTGCACGTTCTACCAGGCGGAACTCCTGGCCATATGCGTAGCCACGAGGGAAATCCTCAAGCGCAAGGAGGGAACCTTCGGAATCTACAGTGACTCAAAGGCTGCACTACAAACAGTCACGAACCAAGGTTCCCCCCACGCCTTGGCTGTGGAGGCGAGAGCAAATGTAGGCGCGGCTTTATCCCAGAGCAAAGATATTTCCTTGTTCTGGGTAAAGGTTCACGCTGGGCTGCAAGGCAATGAACGCGCGGACCACCTTGCGAAAGAGGCTGCACTCCGATCCAAAAAGAAACCGGACTATGACCGCTGCCCGGTTTCATTCGTCAAGCGGCAGATCCAGATGGTTTGGCTCGACGAATGGAACCGGAGATACAAAAACGGCTAAACCGCCTCGGTCACAAAAATGTTCCTCACGGATGCTATAGATGCCTTCAAGATCGTAGGCAAGGTGAAGCCAACCGGAGTGGTAACACAGATCCTGACGGGGCACGGTGGGTTCTCCGAATACCTGCATCGCTTTAGGTGTAAGGGGAGCCCATCGTGAATCTGTGAGCCGGGTGTGCTGCAAACGGTTCCACACATACTGACAGAATGTCCTCCGTTCGGAGCGGAGTGACTGGAGGCTGAAATGAAAATTGAAGCGGAAATAAATACGAATAATATTGCGGAATTAATGGCCAACGGAAAACAAAGGAATATTTTAACAGATTACAGGATAGCTATTGCGAAAAGAATAATAAAAATTAATAAGGAAACATAAAAATATGCTTTTAATATATACAGACAAAGCATTTAACAAAGATACAGATAAAAAAAAAGTAAACTTAACTAAACGTATACATAAACTCTACAAATGATTAACTAAATACAACAGGCTTAAATAAAACTACAAAAAACCTTCAAAATACAGTAAATTTAAAATAAATAGTGAAGGCAAAATAAAACACAACATCTGAAAAGGTCTCTGACCACGTCAAGGGAGGCACACTTAGAAAGGCAGGAGTGGGTTTTAGCCGGTAAGAGTCCGGCACTGCCCAGACTGCCTCACTAGTGAGGCAGGCTGGGCGTCCATGAGGATTTCCCATTCCTGCCAAAACAAAAAAAAAACAAAAAAACTCATGTGCTGAATTCATGGTTACAGTTTGCGCGTCGATGTCCCTGCCACCCTGTATATACAATGCCACGTAAGCGTACACTGGCATAGCTACAATTTCATAGCTTGATATTAGTTGTGGGTATTATGGAGGTGCAAAGTTATTTGAGCATAAAAACTGGTGTAGGTAATGTATGGCTTACACGCGCGTTTTATAAACGCTATCAATTTTCTACTTTTCATGTCAATAAAGTAAAGTTAATTTATACCATTTTTGTTATGAATTTTTTTATGAATGTATGGGCTAAGGCGTCTTTTATATTGAATACGTTTGAGGCTTTAATGTTATTTCTACAGTACTTTATAGGTTGTCTGCAAAAGTCGACCTTATTTATGCTGGCAGTAAAATAAGTCTGGTTGCATTCGAACAGTCAAGAAATAAAAATTTGAAAGCTTATTCTTAGCTTTCCAATTTTTATTTTTTTGTTGGATGAACCAGTGATGGTGTAGGTTCGCTTATATAAATAAACAAGTTCGCTGTAAATAAACGCAGTACATATAATTTTGTATGATTTTAACGCCCCCACACAATGGGGTTTATTCATAAACGATGACTAAAGTTAAGTAACGTTTAAACGTCAAAAATGTATGGTTAAACAGTCGCTAATCACTGCTTAACTTTAAGCAACGTTTATGAATAAAGGGGAATATTCCACGCAATACTGTACACTTTACAGTACCAGCCACGGAAATCTATCAAAATCAAAATCATAAGTCATTTATTCAAATTAGGCTGAGAATCAGCACTTTTTGAACGTCAAAATTACAAAAGACAGTCCCCCAAAAACGCCCGCCCTTCACCACTTCCTAGTGCTATTGCTGGGAAGAAGAAGTGGCGCAACAAACTCCCCAGCAGCACAGCTGTCTGTTCAATTTAAAAAAATACTTGATTGTATACAATACTAGGTACTTATGTTCGGTAATTAACATTACAAAACCAGAACATAAAATTTAATTAATAATAATAATAATATATTTATTAGACCAAAAAGAATAAACAATTTGTCTTAGCTACTTAAAATTATGCTTAAGAGTAAGTCAGTTACAATTTTGTCTAATTATTAGCATCTGCTGCCGAACTAGGCTTATAGCCTGTGTTTCAGCACGCAGCGCCTCAAAGCCCTCGGACTGGGTATGCAAGTATGAGCTTAATAACAAAAGGAAACAAATTATTTGCCATAATATGTCATTTATGGTAGCAACCAATAAATTCTATTCTAAATCTTACAATATTCATATCAGAATTAGTGACCCACCCGCCCTTGCTTCGCCCGGGTGCCATCTAATAATGTGGCGACAAGCCTACATAGAGATTTATGTGTTATATCTAGGTTAACATTACGATCACGATCACGCCTGTAATCCTCGAAGGGCTAGGCAGAGGTGTATTCATAGTATACGCACATTTCACCAATTATTTTTAATTCCCATGTAATAGAGGGCGAGCTGATTGCCACATAGGCAATCTCTGCGCCCTCACGCCCCTAGTCGCCGCAAGAGACGCCCTGGACGTCGGGAGTCACCAGCCGACTCCCGGCCACCGTAGGCGTGGGCTTGCGGGCGGCGAGCAATGGGCAGCTCGCCGCCCATTCCTTTTGTATACATAAATATAGAGACACATAAAAGGCACTTTTGAACGTCAAAAAAGACAGTTAAATAGAAATGATTCAAGTGGTCCCTTTCAAAAGGTAGATTTCTTATGGAAAAGAATGGGCAAAAACGGACCGAGGTTATAAATATGAGTCACACACAGCTAAGCGCCAGTGTAGTAATGTGGTATGTATTATAGAAATAGACTATGTGTCTACAAGTAAGTGCTATAACATTTTATAAAAAACAACGTTACTCTACCTATTGTCATGTCATAAGAACGATTTTGTATGGCAGTCTAAACAGTAAGTAATGTTTTGTCTAGCAAGTCCTGAAAGACAAGGCTATGTTATTTCATGTTAGATTCTTCCACGTACCTACCACGAGACGAATGAGATCAGAAGATCAACTGACGAATAATTATAATGAAATAATAATTATACATTATCGGTAAGAAAACTGAAACGGTGAAGGAAAACATCGTGAGGAAGCCGGCATGTCCTAGAACCGAAAATTTGAAGACATGTGACATCTACCAACCCACACTGGGCCCGCGTGGTAGATTAAGGCCCACCCCCTCACATAGAGAGAAGGCCTGTCCCAACAGTAGGAACATTATAGGTTGATTATGTGTGGTAAGAAAACTAACAGCTGATGAGAAAAAAAAGGTGTGCTTTCGAGCACTAGGAAGTGAAAACTCACAACCGGAGCCGAATATACCCGATTCATCGTCACCGACCGGTTTAGTTTCGTTGACCAGACAGATCGCAAAGTGCGCTAAAGAAATTTTCACGTCAATAGACGAGACCCGAAGGCGGTGTACTCACACTGACTTAAACTTTATTTATAAACCAAAAAGTAAAAACGAAGGGTAGTCTGAATAGAATCTTTTACAATAAATTGAATGTAATAAAGTTTATCAGATTTTAGAAAGTAAAACAGTTTTACTTAGGGTAAACTCATCTAATTCTGTGACTCGCCTAATTCGGTGATATTTGGTTTGAGCGCTATCATAGGGCTATACGAGTGAAATCAATGGTTTGAAATACAACCTTGAAATGAAATACAACCCTGAAATGTAAGCCTCTGTGATAAAGTTCAAATTCAAAACCAAATATCACCGAATTAGGTGAGTCACAGAATTAGATGAGTTTACTATACCAATAGTTAGATGCTATAATATAATGCGATTACTGTTTGACAGGGAACGCACAATTTATTTCACGAATCGGGGATATTATATTCAAATTTAATTTATGTTTCAAATTGACGTTTTTTTAAGTTAAAAAAAATATCAACTTTATTATAATAGTAATTAAGTTGATTTTAGAGTGACTAACACTATTGAAAAAGTTATAAAAATGTTTGAAGTTGAATCGTAAACTGAACTTTATTATGTAGGTATTAGAGTTAATTTTCCATAAACTCATCACATTTTTGGCGTATATGTCGCGATTCAAATTTGCCTACAAATACAATTAAATAAAATTGGAGTGTCTATTTGAAATGTCAAAATAACAGGTAAAATAAAAAAATCTTCTGTTTCATAGAAAAGTGCAATATCTACGCGGTCAAAACGTATGGAGCAGCAATATAGTAAAGGGTAGGGGTAGTTAGTTTAGTTTATGATCCTGTACGAGTCGCAATAAATACTTTTTCTTTCTTTTTCTTTCAATATTTTTTTTAATAACCGACGAAAAATTTCGACGCTATGGGGTCTAAACTCATGTACTAAATTCATGGTTACAGTTTGCGCGTCGATGTCCCTGTCACCCTGTATAGTATACTGTACGGTACTTGTAACTGGTACTAACAAAAACATTCTTTTTTTATTTGTCTTTTTCAGTCTGTTTGTTCCGGCTAATCTCCGACACGGCTGGACCGATTTTGACAGGACTTTCACTCGCAGATAGCTAATGTAACAGTACGAATAAGCTACATTTATTTAAAAAAAAATGAGTAAAGATAAACATTATTGTTTTCCGACATCCACGCGAAGTCATGGGCACAGTTAGTACTTAACTGCGACGCGCAGAGTCCATAATTTATGTAGGTACGACATGTAGAAATAATTTATCTAAGTAACTATATTACGCATTTTTGCGAAGAATAGAGTGAATGACTTCTTTTCTGCATTGCGTGTAGCGCGGGCCTCATTTATGAGCCGTGTACAGGGCCTTTTTTTTTTGAGGATGGGAAATCATCAGGTGACCCCCTCCCGCTATGGGTGGAGCGGAAGGAAAGAAAGAAAGAAAGGGCCAGGGCAGCGGTAACCCTTTCGGATCCCACCGCCCTGGCAGGCGTGTACAGGACCTGACAATGGAATATTGAGAGCCATTCATAAGCGGCATAATCAGCCTATAACGTTCCCACTGCTGGGACCTCCACACAGACCCTCTCCATGAGAGGGAAAGCCCTTATATGAAGAAAGAACATTTAATTAAATAACCATAAATTTATGTCTTGGTAATTTGTACATTGTAAATGATATTTTTTGTTAATTGTATGTTTATATGATTTTAATTGTTTGTTTTATATTCAGCCAGTATTGTTACGAGTGAAGCTTCTGAATGAACTTTCTTAAAGCAGTTCAACGCCTACGCTTTAAACGCAGTATTGTCTTGAATTTCAATTAATCATTTTGTAGGCAACTTTGAACTTACAAAAACATTTGTTCGTCTTCATTTTGGTACGTTGAGTTTGTTTCCAAAATGGTGATAGAATAATTTATAGTTATATTACAAGTCATTCAAACATTAGGTCACATTTCAGCCGAAAGACGCCCACTGCTGGGCATACGCCTTCCCCAAGAGTACATAAACCTTAGGTAGTTAAGCACTTAAGACCTGAACCCAGTTCTAGCACAAAAAAAAAGTTTGCATTAGATATGGAGAGTACTTACCGCCAGTAGTATTCGCTGCGCGAGCTCATCTTTTGCAACAAGCATATACATATATATTCGCAAAGCGAACATTCGTTTGCGAGAACAGCTATTAGAATTGGTGTTAATTACCTATATGTATTAACTTATCCTGCTGGTTTTAATTATCTCTCTACACTACCTACATACCAGTTGACAGCTTGTGCAGTCTATTTGCAAAGCCTTAGCCGTTACAGTGGAATGCTCCCGGTATGGAAGTGCCTTTACGAATGACTTTTCTTCGCACAACGACTTCGACTTTTGGCAAAACAAATTCGAATGCTTACGTGAGTACCGCCCTTTAAAAGAATAAACAAAAATAACAAGCTTTAGAAATAAATGGTTCTTCTGGTAGGTAAACGGAATGATGTTTTAAGCGGACCTTAAACATAGTTTATCGTAGTACGTTTAGGTAGGTAGGTAGGTACGTTTTTACAATAAAGTTTCAAGCCCCGTTCAAGATCTAAGCCTTAATAAATTAAAATCATTCATTAAACGTAAGTTGTGCCAGAAAGCCTTTTATACCGTTAAGGATTAGGTATATCGAGGACAAAAAGGCTTGGGATTAAGCTGCTTCTAGTTTTTACATATTGAATGTTTATATTTTTTTCTGTTTTGTTGTTGTTTTTTTATACACTCCCGGACTCTTAAATCGAGCCACCTAGCCTAATGAGTTAGTATCGTCCATAACTTAAAAAAAATATATGAATGATCAAATAGTTTTTATGCAGTTTTGTAGCTGGCATATTTGTCGCCTAGTTGACATGCAATTGGTTCTAAATTTAAAATAGTAATCTCGAAAAAAAAATTAAGAGTTTCAGTTGTTAATTTTTTAGGTAACCTGAACAAAACAGAAATTGAAAATTAGAGCTTTGATTATTGAATTCTTCGTATCTACGGATTGAAAAAGTTCCTTAATTGCTTTAGTTAATGTTTAAAGCGTTTCTGGGTTGAAATTATGGATACTTCGCCTGAAGTAGCGGCTCAAGCTGTGGCTCTTCTTCAGTCCGGTTTAAGCCAGAGGAACGCAAGTACACAACTCCACATAAGCCGATGCGCTGTTCAAAGAGTGTACCACAGGTTCTAGAGACTGGGGGATATGTTCGTCGTTTACGTGGACCACGATTTCGGGTAACAACAGAACGACAAGATCGATTTATGGTTGCGACCAGTTTGAGATATCGTCACCTAACTTCATTTCAGATCCAGGAACAGCTTCGAGACTTTCATGGAGTCTCTATTAGTGCTCGTACTGTGAGGAGAAGACTTGCAGAACGTGGACTAAGACCGCATAAGCCTGCCAATGGGCCTAAATTAGCGCGTGCTCACCGAATGTCGCGCCTTCAGTTTGCGTGCCAGTGCCAACATTCACGCTGGACGCAAAGGCAATGGAGCCAGGTACTTTTTAGTGACGAGACAAAGATCATGCTTCATGGTAACGATGGAAGGAGGAAGGTCTACCGAAGGCAGGGAGAACGTTTTGTGCAGTGTTGCATAGAAGAGAAAGTAAGTTATGGCGGTGGGTCGTGGACCGTCTGGGGAGGCATTTCCGCCGCAGGCAAAACTGCACTTGAGTTTGTGTCTGGGCCTCGGATGCCATCACTAAATGCTGACCGTTATATACGCCTATATTTGGAGGCTCATGTAATGCCGTATGCCAAGTTTGTAGGCCCAAACTTTATTTTTATGCATGATAATGCCCGACCTCACACGGCAGGAATCGTTAAAAATTATCTCCAAGACGTTGGTATTACCGTAATGGAATGGCCATCAAGAAATCCCGACATGAACCCCATTGAGCACATGTGGGACGAGTTAAAGCGACGCGTTCGAGCTCGTCATCCAGCTCCACAAACACTACAGGAACTGAAAGTTGCTATCGAAGAGGAATGGGAGAACATCCCTCAAAATGCGATTTTAACACTAATTAATTCGATGCCAAATCGCATGAATGCTATCAATAATGCTTTAGGAGGCAATACAAGTTATTGAATAAACAGATTTGTTTGACTAAACCATATTTTCTTTAAAAATCCAACATATGTCTTAGACTGTACAAAGGCAAAATCAACACTTAGGTCATTTAAGTGCATTTAAAAAAAGAATGTATTCAAACTCAGAACAGCAGTACATGAGCCTAATATTGAATATGCCAGCTACAAAACTGCATAAGAACTTTTTGATTATTCGTATATTTTTTTAAAGTTATGGATGATATAAACTCATTATGCTAAGTGGCTCGATTTAGGAGTCCGGGAGTGTATATACAATTTGACATTAATTATTTTTTATAAAATATATACTATGACATTTGCTTACTTTGTAAAGTATTCTATTATTATAATTATTGTGAATTTGGGTCATTTTATTTATATTATTTTTCTCTCTATTCTGTTAGTTTTTGTCATGGTCTGGCCAAATGTCCTTTCTTTGGTATTGTTCGTCGAGCTCGTTAAGTTTTGAGCTGCACGATTTCTGACAAATTCGTGCACTGACTGGACAGGTCCTCTAAATCTGTGTGGTTCTTTCCTCAAAAGACCATCTCAGACATCGATCTACATAGTCTTCATATGATCTGACCAACCTTATGTCTGGACTTTAAAAGAGACTGTGACCTCTGAGTTTGTTTTAGCCTTTCTTCTCAGACTAGTCAAATAGGAAACGCCGACCTCATCTAGTTTTAAAATATGATTGACGTGTAAAAGTGTTTGTACAAACCGACTTACAATATCAAATCATTTAACATTTAAAATTCAGACTAGTTCTGAGTTAATACTCAGAACTAATTTGAATAAGAATTTACACGAACATCTAAAGTTACCTCTAATTAACATAAATATACACAAAAGATCTTCTCTTTTGTTTTAATTTGAGATATTGATCAAAGTCTTGACATAAACCTTATGATAATGATAACTTTGCTGCTTCAAAACTGATACAACAACTTTTCGAATTGAATGTACTAGGTAGGTACATACTTAGCTATTTGTTATGTTCATTCTAGACAGTATTTCGTTTTATGTTAGTAAGAATTATTTCATGCTAAAATATTAGCCAGTCAGGAAGATGACAGCTGTCTGCCTGTCTGTCTGTCTGGGTGGCCGTGCGTTGTAGGTATTTTAAATATCACACCTCGTGAAGTCTATCTTATTCATCCTTAATGGACAGTCTGAATTTACGTGTCATTGTGAAGAATTCTGAGGCAGTTTGAATTCCTTATTGAAGTAATTCATCCTCATTTTCTCTGTACAAGAAGGGACCTCTGGCCCCTGCCTTGCAAGCAATCAATAAAGACTATTATTAAATAAAAAAATAAAGCCCATAAGACGTATCATGTCCCTCCTAATATGATCGATGGGTACAAGATTATCCTGTTTTATATTTTCAGAAACTAAAAGAAAACCGAGTCACTTTAGATTATTATCTCGGCAATAAATCATTAATTTGACAGCTGTCATCCCACGCAAAGATGAGTGATATCGATAGAATTTCCTGTAGGTGTTGCAAGGTTTAATTAATTATGATTCAGATGATGAGCGAAACAAATTATTTCATACGTAGTTTTTGTTACAGTACGTAGTAAAACGGCGAATAAAATTTCGGGTACGTGTTTTTTTGTTATTAGCTGGGTACACCAGACGATGTAGTGCGCTCCGATCGGTCGTTGCAGCATCAAGATCCAAATGAGCGGTCAGTGTGTGTACAATATGCACCCGAATAAAAATCATATCCAAAATCTTAATTCAAGTTGTAGTGTATCCATTTAATAGGTATGTAATCGATCGAGTCTATTTTTATTCTGCAGAAAAGAGCCATCAGAGCCATATATAGACTCCGCAGGCATGACTCTCTAAGGAAACTGTTTAAAGAGATGAACATCATGATAATACCTTGTCAATATATCTATGAAAACATCAAGTAGGTACGCAAGAAAAAATCTGAATCTTTTTAGTAAAAGAGCTGAAAGACACAATTATATCACTAGAAATAGGGACTAATTAGTTCCACCAGGTTTGAGGCTGTGTAAAGTAGACTCATCTTTCATGGGGTACTGTAATTTAAAATGATACAATAAAATACCTCCCCACATACTTGAACTGAATGTATGTAACGAAATTTACATCTTGTATAAAACGTACACTATGTAGCCAGGCATATTATAAATTGGAGGATTACACCGCTAATAAAAATGCTTGGCTAAAGCGTGATTGTGCTGTGCTGTAATCCGATAGTTCGTTAGGCCGCCATATTAGTTCCCCTGAAACAGTGACCCATCGAGCGATGTGCGACCGTTGCACGTCAGAAACTTTTTGATTTTTTTAAAAACGAAAGAACGGGTCTGACATACAACCAGCCCGACTGGCGGACAGGACGAAAATACAAAAGCTGTTTTTTACGTACATAACACCTTTCGGTTTGTTTGTCTGGTGGGTGGAGTGACTATTGCGAATATAGATATAGTGAATATTGTAAAACTGGCGGGTATGGATAAATCAGTGTTTTCAATCCAGTTAAATAGCCTTCGACGACCTCAAAAAGGTGGCTGGGACAGACTGGATGCGGAAGGCGGAGGACAAGTATTGTGGTGCAGCATAGGAGATTCCTATGTCCAGCAGTGAACTGCGATAGGCTGAGACGATTGAAACAGGCTTCAGTAAATTTTTAATAATCCTGCCTATATATACAAAGCTACAAAAAAAATGTACCGTCAGGACATATTTGAAATATACATTATTTCCGTTGAAATATGTAAATAAGTTTACCATGTAGACGACATTATAATTATGAAAAGACTGGCAATACTGGTGCATACGAGTATTTTGACACCAGTTAGCCTAAATCCAAACATCGAAATCAATAACAACTTTTTTACAAAAAAAAACAACCGACTTCCATAAAAACACTACAAAGTGAAAAATAACTTTAATTTCGGAAGTCGGTGTCTTTGGTTTTTGTATTTCGTTTTTCGCCACCGACTTCCGAAATTAAAGTTATTTTTCACTTTGTAGTGTTTTTATGGAAGTCGGTTGTTTTTTTTTTGTAAAAAAGATTTTATTTTTCACTTTTTTGTTGTGATAATTTATTTTTATTTTTGTGATTTTTCAAAAACCGCTTGTCCGATTTCGATAAAATTTTCATGGGACTATTTGGAGAGTATACCCTATCCAACAAAAGAATTTTTCAAATCGGTTGGCCAGCGACGGAGTTATGCGCGAACAAACAAAAAAAAAAAAAATACAAACATCCGAATTGAGAACCTCCTCCTTTTTTAGAAGTCGGTTAAAACAGGTTTTATTTTAAACGATCCATATAGTAGTGATGGGCCGACTAAGTGTTATGTAAAGTGTTTTGCGAATCAGCCGACTAACTATGGTGACTTATTAGATATTGGCGCCGATTCCGATTTCCGATTCTCGATTCCGTACGAGTCTTTTTGACTATGTGTATCTTAAGTCTTTTTTCTTATTTTTTTTTTAAATATTATTAGTATTTAGTTGTAATTGTGCGTTTTGTTTGTGCAGAATAAAATATTTTTCTTTCTTTTCTATTCCCTTTCACAAACTACACTAAATTTAAGTTCAGTGCATTTTTTTCTTTCTATTCCATTAAGAAAAAGATGCACTGAACTTCAATTTAGTTTGTGAACAAGGGAATTGGCGCCATTATGTGACTCATTGGTTTGTAAACAGGAACCGTCATTAGTTAGAACAGTTAAACGAACTCTAATTTATTTTCGTATTGACCCTGCATACTTGTCTACCAACAAATGAAAATAAGGCTACAACTAATCGTGAAGAGTAAACATTGATCAGCTCTCTATATTGACTAGCTATGTGAACGTTCCTACCTGAACCAAGTTGACCTGACATTTTCCTATTTAGGTTCCAATCTAATTTTAATTCTCCGTCTCGCGTAATTCGGACTGATGTCTGTGCTGTATCTCCCAGCTTAGCTTTGTTGAACACAAAAATGTTTAGTTTTAGGGTTTGTGATAATTAATATATAAGGTACCTATATTCATTCATATACGAAATTTTTAAAGAGATAGGTTTAAAGGTACGAAAAAAAATTGTATATTATTTTAAAACATTAATAATTTAAAAGTACTTGTCACACATAACCAATACTGAATCCTTTTTATTTTTTTTTTACTTCCATTACGCTATGTTCTACGTAGATTTTACTGTCTCAAGCAATTTTAAAATTATAATCTTACTAGTCATACTGCCCACTAATATTATAAATGCGTAAGTTTGTGGGGACGGATGGATGTTCGTTACTCTTTCACGCAAAAACCACTGAACGGATTTGGATGAAATTTTTCACACAGATAGTTTAGTGGATCGGACAGGAATTAAAACATAATAATAAGCAGCAGGGGATCAGATCAGGGGACCGGAATAACTCTTTATAACCAGGATTCAGGCAGGATACTTTTTATCCCAATATTTCCCACGAGACCGAAATATATGCGGGTGAAATCGCGGTGCACTGCTAGTAACTACGTAAAAAAAGAAAACTTAGATTTAAAAAAAATTGCTATAATAGAGGTTTCTCTTAAAATATTTAAAAAAAAATATTTTAGGAGAAACCGTATGTATATATTGTAGATATACCTTATATATGTACTAAATTCCATTGTGTAGCTTAGAAGATCTGCGGCCACGTAGACAGATATGAAAAGCGATTTTGTTTTTTACTATGTAATATAAATTATCTCAAAATACACGCTTGGAATAAGTTCACAAAAATAAACCATGATATTTTTATAATGTTGACTATCCCGTTGGGGTAGCGGTCGCAGGCGCTACTACTGACCATGAGGTCTTTGGTTCGATTCCCTGGTCGGTCAAAGTGATGTTGAATTTTTTCATCTCAGTCTCACCCTTAGCGGAATACATTCACCTTTATTTCGCTAGTTATGTTTAATCCCTTTCTCCACGAGCCTAATTACCATGCACTAATTCAGATTTAAGGCAGCAGAAATTCATTCTGGGTGCCTTTTGATCGTGATGACCACCACTGCTCTCAAAACGGTGAAGGAAAACATTGGAAACCGGCATGTCCTAGAACCAAAAAATCAAAAACATATGTGACCTCTATCAACTATCCAACCATCTCTGTCCCAGCAGTGGGAACATCAAAGGCTAGTGTTGCTGTAGAGCATTGTAGTGCTGGGTCAAATGATTAATACGTCTTGAAAGAGGGAGGCTATTACATTTTGGTCGTCCTTTTTTGTTACAGACACATGGGACAGTTATAAAAAAAAAAAAAAATTAAACAGTCGGACTTTATTTCTAAAGTCGGCAATTCATTGACGTCCCTTCTTGCTTTCTAAAGCTGATATCAGAAGAAGAGAGAATCACTTTTTGTTAAGTGGTCTTTCATTCGGTATATTTCACTCAACGTGGAACGTCTGGACAAAGAATGAATCAAAAGAAAAAATAAAATTTTCATTCAACAACCGATCCCGTATGTTGGGTTTCGGAATTCTACATCGTTCACTTCATTCGCACTTTGAATGGCCAAAAAATTAAATTGAATGTACAATAAATTCTTTGTTTTTTTGTCGGTATCGTGTGAACAAGCAATAAAACAAAAATTAAGCTTAACTTGAGGAAATGATTCAGTCGAGTTAAAATTATTTTTTGTGAAGCGTCTGATATCAGCAGGTAGCGATAACCACCTCAAAATTATCTGGGCCGATAATCTGTTTCACAAAACAAAACAGAACAGGCGCGTTCAGTTCACGCTTTGTAAAATCGCATTCAGATTCTACACAGAATTCCCTAGGAGTGTCATTATGCAGACAAACATTGGAATCTAAACTCCGAACAAATACCTATCGGCTATGCTAATATTTGTTGAACACGGAAATCGGACTTCTGATCAGAGTGGACGAAGCGAGTGCAGCATAAGTAAGATGAATAATACCTACTTGATTTAATCAACTTAGAGGGAGCAAGCATCTTCTGAAGGAAATGGCGGTCTTATTTAGGAGATAATTTTGTTTTTTGTTGTTTTAGCAGCAACGGGCGAAATACACTAAAAGGTGGTGGTAGTGGTAGTGGTGGTGGTGGTGGTGGTAGTGGTGCTGGTGGTGGTGGTGGTATTTATAAACCATGATTAAAGTTAAGTGACGTTTAAGCGTAAAAGTGTATGGTTAAACAGTCGGTAATCACTACTTATCTTTAAGAAACGTTTATGAATAAAGGGGCAAATATTTATCGATCGATTTTTAATAGGGATATAATCGTTTTGCACGTAGTATTTATTTCGTTTGAAAAATGTATTCATATCAATGGGTGAGATGAATAGTGCTTTACGAAACCAAAATGCTAAAGAATATTTATATTTTCGATTAAAAAATCAGTAGCATTTACGTTACGTTTACAACGCGCGTTCGTGCTAGCCCCACTGATTATGACAAACTGCGTCCTACGTGCTCCTAACCTGTTATTGGTATTAATTAGTCATTTAAGAAATCTTACCGAACTCAATTTATTTAATAAATTGGTCGTCATAAATTATCAAAAAAATCGTGATTTAACTGATTTAGAGACAGACCGTTTAGTATACTTTAGTTATTTTCATAGTATGAGGTCCTATCGTATTCTGTTGTAGGAAAATGCCGCCAACAATCAGACAAACTTTGTTATACAAAAAAGGGCAAGTCGTTTAATTTATAAATTAAGTCCCAGAGGGAGTGCCCTCAGGGAAAAATTTAAAGATATTAATATAATGAATGTGCCTTCTGATTATATTTATGATAATCTTTTGTATGCACATAAAAATATTAATCTGTTTAAAATACAGTGATATCCATAATGTAAATACTAGGAACAAACACAAATTGGTTGTTCCTTCAACAACCAGGCTTAAGAAAATATATAATACGTTTTTATAATAAACTTCCTAACCATAGGTATTCAAGAACTAAGTAAATTCAAATATTTTATAAAGCGGAAACTATGCTAGAAAGCCTATTATACTGTGAAGGATTATATTGAGAGCAAAAAAACTGGGGATCGAGCTGCTTCAATTTTACACGGTGAATGTAGATTTTTAAAATTTATTTTTTCCCTAGATACCTTTTTACATGTAATACACAATGAACCTTTACTGTATAAACTATTATATTATTTTAATTATTGTGAACGTGAGGATTATGTGGGTCATTGTTTCCGTTTTAATCATGGTCTGGAAGGTTGAGTAGTTTAAGCGGCCTACCCAAATGTCTTTTCTTTTGGTATTGTTCGTCGAATCGTTGAGCTCCTTAAGTTCCGAGTTAAGCTGCACGATTACTGACGAATGCGTGCATTGACTGGACAGGTCCAATCTATCCGTGTGGTTCTTTCCTCAAAAGACCATTTCAGACATCTATCTACATGGTCTTCACATGATCTGACTAAGAT
The DNA here is from genome assembly GCA_949629185.1 of Apamea crenata. Classification (NCBI taxonomy): domain Eukaryota; kingdom Metazoa; phylum Arthropoda; class Insecta; order Lepidoptera; family Noctuidae; genus Apamea; species Apamea crenata. Next base: position 8,267,395 of record OX451375.1, read on the forward strand.
TATGTCTGGACTTTAAAAGAAACTGTGACCTCTGAGTTTATTTCGGCCTTCCTTCTCAGAGCAGTTACAGAGGAAGCGCCGACCTCATCTTGTTTTTTTAAAAATATGATTGACGTGTAGAGGGGTTTGTACAAACCTACTTACAAAAATAAAATTATTTATCATTTAATATCATTGAAGTGAGAAACTTAGTACCGTAAAGCCTAACAGACTTATGGTCACTTCCGTGAAGTAGACATCATGATATTTTACACCAGAGAGAAAGAGAGAGCAAGAAAGAATTATAGTCAATCTCGTAACCTTCACCACTTTTTCACAACAATTTCCAGTAAAATTAAAATTCACGATAGTTGAGTCTACCTAACAGTAACATAACAAATATACCTTGTCGTTTAATGACGTCTAAGTGACATTCAACCTTAGGTTGGTTAATTACAAGGTTGATTATACCTACAAGAGACAAGTGGCGGTTCGAGCTGCCAAACTCCGTGCGGAAACTTTAGTGTACTTAAGGCGCCATTTTTATTCTGAAAGTCTAAACTTGTTCAGTGTTCAACCTACTTCGACGGCTTTTATTATTTTAACTTAAGTGGCAGTGGGCATTGTACATTGCTCTCAGAACAGATGGCCGAAGGCGCCGAAAGATTTTGGAGTGGCGACCGCGTACCGGAAGATGTAGCGTTGAAAGGCCTCCCACAAGGTGGACGGATGACCTGTCGAAGGCCGCAGGAAACCGCTGGATGCGCGAAGCACAGAACTGGCCGAAGTGGCGATGCTTGGGGGAGGCCTATGTCCAGCAGTGGACGTCTTTTGGCTGGAATGCTTATGATGATTATTTTATTTGAGGGAAAGACAGCACAATAGTTTAATTTTAAATTAAAAGTTCACAAATTATGTAGAGCAAATTTATTATAAATAAAAAATCATCAGGAATCAACCTCTAGACCTTTATAGTTAACAAAAATAATTACTTAAAAAGTATGTTTCAATTTTAATAAGACCACAAAAACAATGCTTAACAAAACTAAACTAACAATAGTGAACTTTCAAGGAAACCATAAATATTTTCTTCAAACTTTCTTCCGGGAACAGAAAACTTTCTTTTAATTACCAAAATTTTGATCATAAAATCGTTTTAAAGATAGGAAACAATTAATCTTTTTAAATAATGGATTTTTAAGAAAGCCTAAATCTCATCTGATTTATTTGGTCTCACAAGATCTCGGATACAATTACAGTAAGTGTGTTTGAATGCCAAGTTAGTACTTAAGGGGATAGTTGACCGAAAAAAGGGTCTTCTTTAGGGAATACACCGTTTTTATTTCCGTTTTAGGGTTCGTTGGGCTCGGAAATCTACCTTTCACATTATAAAAAACAGAGAGAGACTCGAGAGCCTCTTATCAGATTTAAGTGTTTTAAATAACATAACATCACGCCTGTAGTCCTCAGGGGGCAGAGGTGTACCTTTTTAGTACACCCACATTAGAACATGGAAGATTTAGAGTGAAATAATAAGGGTGTATTTCGTATAAAAGTGGAATGATATTATTTGGAGTCGGAGACAACAATAAAATAACACAACAAAACGCACCTTTCCTACTTATAAAAATGATAAGCTTTTTTATAGGTACAGGAAAATTCAACATGTTCCTTTGAATTTAAAAACAACTCGAGCTCAATGCGTTTCCAATCGATTGGTTCATGCTCTGCAAACTCATCAGAGCATTTAAAGTGCTTTTGAAAATAAATTTCTATGGCGACAACAGAACAGAACGCAGGAACATACTCTAGTTGACTAGTTGCTAATTAGGTTAAACTCACAACAAATCATTATAAATAGTAGGCATAGTAAACTAGCTAGTTAATACCAAAAAAGTATTACTCAATTAATAATACATATTTAGGGAGCAGTGGTGGCCCAGTGGTTTCAATCTCGGCTTACAAGTTGTATGTAGGTCGTGACTTTGAACCCAGACAGGCATTTTACTTTGAGTATTTAATTTCATCACGAATGCTCTCAAAACGGCGAGGGAAAACATCGTGAGGAAACCGGCATGTCCTAGAACCAAACATTCGAAGATATGTGTCATCCAGCAACCTGCATAGGGCCCGCGTGTTGGATTATGGCCTACTTCCTCTCAAAGAGAGGAGGCCTGTTTCCCAGCAGTGGAAACATTATCTTGAGGTTGAACAACGTTGCTTTATACTAGCAGGGCAGCGTTGGTGGCCCGCCAACAAGTTGGATCAAAAAAGTTAGTCAGGAAAAGCTGCTGCTTGCGGGCAGCGCAAGACAGGTCGTTGTGGTAATGCTTAGGATACGTCTTTCAGCTGAAATGATGATGATGACTATTATTTTAACAATCATCTATTGCCAATACTAATATTTTAGACAGAGACTAAGGCTTACTTGCTCCAAAAATCATTAAAAATCCCATTGCGCAAGAATAAACCAATGAGCTACAACTCCAATTGGCTCATTTGTTGACTCGCACGAATCATCTCATCTGATCCGGGCGAATCGACACTATTAAATAATATTATTTTTTCTGTAGGCGATTAGCAAAATCATTTATTTGTGTTGGGTGAATCATCATCTCCAGATACAGGTATTTGACCATCGGCACATATTGTATTTTATGAAATAAAGTTAAGAAAAAAGTACAGTTAGTAATTATGAATGTTTTCGATTCGCTCGTCTCGTGCGAATCAACCAGTAAGCCCGCCACTCAATCAATCAAAACCGTTTCTGTTCTTGTTGGATTTTGTTTGCTATTCCAAACAAAATTATCTTCAGTTAACAGAATTCAAAACAAAAACCTTCTATACTATAAAATCTATTTATATCCTACAGAACCCGAACTCTAAAACCAATATTACAGTATTTGTTTTCGTTAGTTTCGTAGTAAGAACAAGATATTTTAAGTTAAGTTAAGGGCAGAGCTGCTCAACCCCTAAGGGCGAGTCGAATGAGAGTATATGGTTAGTTGTAAAGAACTGAATTGAGATTGAATTTCTTTTGTCAATACTTGGAGTTTTTTTGGGGGAATATTTTGGTTGGATCATGTTTGGATAGTTAAGTGGTTATATGAAGTTATGGGTACTTACGTTTTATGGACTTACGGGCTTGTTCGGCTGTTTTGTATTTTCTGAAAATTGTAGAATTTTGTCATAAACACTCTTCCAGGAACGTTCAGTTATGTAAACAACGATAAAGAAAGAATTTGAGAACTTAACAAGAACAGTACCCTTCTTACTAACAATAACAAAGGTAGTCTGTTCTAGGTATTATACCTACCTACACATAATACCACCAGGGAGACCTACATCTTCTTAGACTTTACTTTTCCGCAGTAAATGTTGTATGGTTAACAAAACATTGCTAGAAAATAACATTAAGTACGCTAGGGAATAAGAATACCTATATTAATGTATAGTTATTAGATCTTTGAGGGGCTTCTGGCTATGTAACAACAGCCACACTGATCAGACTCTGGTCTTACCAAGGGGTTTCGTATTACCCAGTTACTGGGTTGTGGAGTCCAGATAGGCATAGGAGTACCAGTATTTTACATGGAGTAGACTGTATTACATTTGCGATAGACTGTTGTAACTAGAGATTATAAAATTGTTTACGAAATGGGTAACCTAGGTTTCTCCACATCTCTTGAATAATGTAGAATTATGCTCATTTGAGCACATAATCTGTTAATCTCAACAGTGAAGTAATCCAAGACACGTTTGAGAGATAAGAAAGATCTATTATACACATAGGTACACATCTGCCTAGCCTTTTCCTATCTATGTTGGGGTCGGCTTCCAGTCTAATCGGATGCAGCTGAATACCAGTATTTTACATGGAGCGATTGCCTATCTGACCTCCTCAACCCAGTTACTGGGTAATACGATAGGTACCCCTTGGTAAGACTGGTTATCAAACTTTCGGGCTTCTGACTACCCCTATCGACTGTCAAAGATCCACGAATGACAGCCGTGACCAACAACTTAACTTGCTTTCCGAGCCACGGAGGGGTCTCGGTATGTATAGATGGTCACCCATCCACAGTCCAACCGCGGCAAGCGTAGCTTAACCTGAACGATCGACCTGTGCGGCTGTTATTATTTAGCCACGGGCCCCTCATTATCTCCTTATCAAAGAATATACATTAGTACATTAACACAACCCATATAGTAACGCTACTCACATTATTCCATGAACACTAATGTCTGTCGCGTCTAAAGTGCAGCGGTGCATAAATGATAAGACGCTCGTAGTTCGGGTAATGGAGTATTAAGTCGTCAACATTGCGTCAATGTTTCAAGGGTGCTTAGGAACTGTTTTAATACAACAGTCTTTTCTCCTTAATTATTATTACATGAAACGAAGGCCAATTCCCGTAAATAAAGACGTTCAAAATGTAGTCGCAATCTCATCTCAGTGACTATAAATGTCATAAACATGTCAAAAATGTAGGGAAATTAGAGGTATTTTTGACAGATTGAGACTGAGATTTTGATCTCAATCTGCTGCCATAATCAGTCTGCACATCTGGTGTTATAATATGACGTTGTAATACCATCATGACTCCAGTGCGAGAGAGAGATGGAGCAATACATGACCCATAGCACCATCCCTTTTTCATACCAGAATCATGATGGCATTAATACGATCCCCGAAAATAGCCATATGGTCTGATCCAAAAGGATCTGATGAAAGTGTAAACAAACCCGGTTCAGGTTAAATTCTTACGCAAACACTCTCTAAAGGGAATTAGTAACACATTATACGAACACACATTATAAGGTTTTCTACTACTTTTTCAACAAGTATTGTTAGAATAACATTATTCGATTGTAATTGAAAACTCCATTGTAAATTAAGGTGAAATGAAAAATATCTTTAGTAAGTAAGTAAGTAAGTAAATTTTATTTGTTTAAACATGGTGTACATGGTGCGCATGCAGGATAATAGTAGGATACAGAAAAGTTCTAACATGTTCAGCCGCATATCGTGGCGTACAAATTGGTAGGAAGAGATGATGCATAAACCATGATAATATTCATCAAAATTACATTTCATCGTTATTCTTTAAAGATTAGGTATAATTACAATTCAACAAGCATATTTTTTTGATACAATTCAAATGTCAAAGTAGGTAATCATTAAATAAATTGGTCAATAAAAATATAAATATATAAATAACTGTCATTAAAAATTTCAATTCCAAATTACAATTATTCCAAAAAAATACAATAGATTACAATAACATGTCAAAAATATAACATTGTCATTTCAAAAACGAAGAAATTTGTCCTCTTTCATAAACTCTGCTATACTGTAATATGCTCTTTCATTTAGTAAACTCTTCAGTTTACTTTTAAGAGCAGATATATTTAAGGTTTTCCATGATTTGGGCAATTTATTAAAAATGGTCGGAGCCATGCAAAAGATGCTCTTACGCATAAGAGTTGTTTTAGCGCCGTGAACACAGAGTTTGAAATTATCACGTCTATTCCTAGGGAAAGCATCACATAAACGCTGAAATAAATGAAAGTTGGATTTAATGAACATTACCGTTTCCAGGATATATAATGAGGGCAATGTCAATATTTTACGTTCTATAAAATAAGATTTACAACTGTCCGTTGTTTGCAGTCTAAACATCGATCTAATGCACCTTTTCTGTGCCCGAAACGCTATTTCACTGTCCGTGCCATTTCCCCAAAAGATGACTCCATATCTAAGAATTGATTCGGCTAATCCATAGTAAGCAGTAATTAGCGCATCTGTGTTGAGAACCACAGCAAGCTGTTTCAGAGCGTAGGCTGCACTACTCAATTTTTTACTAAGTGCCTCTATTTGAGGTTTCCAATTCAATTTAGAATCTATTATAAGTCCCAGAAATTTTGTTGTGTCAGCTTCATTGATATTTATATTATTAAATTGAATATTAAGATTGTTGATTGTTTGTGTACGTTGTCTAAAGTGCATTACGTTGGTCTTTTTTAAATTAATTATTAAATTATTATGATTTAACCAATTTATAATAGATATTAGTGAATTATTAATGTCATGTTCATATGTGTTTATGTCATTACAAGCTATTGTCAAAGTGCAATCGTCAGCAAAAAGAGTCATCGGATTTTTAGTTATTTTAGGCAAGTCATTTATATACAAAGTGAACAACTGAGGCCCCAATACACTGCCTTGAGGTACTCCGTATATAACTTCGCGTTCTTCTGATCTTGAAGTTTCTTCACATTTACTTTTTTTATTTATTTTACTGATTTCTGTAACTTGTTTACGGTTATGAAGATACGATTTAATTAATTCCAAAACGTTGCCTCTAACACCATAGGCTTCAAGTTTCTCTTCCAGGGAATTATAATGGACGCAGTCAAAGGCCTGTGTCATATCGCAGAATAAGGCACAGACTGGTGTTCTCTTATCTACATTTAGCATGACATTATTTAAAAACTCATAAATAGCCAAATTTATACTTTTGTTTTTTCGGAATCCCTTTTGTTCGTCACTTAATATATTATATTTTTCTAAATAGGTATTAATTTCACCATATATGTATTTTTCGAACACCTTAGACAGAACTGGTATAAGCGCGATCGGTCTGTAATTTATCATTAATTCGTGATTATCTTTCTTATATAGCGGTTTCACTATAGACTTCTTTAATGCATCAGGAAATACACCTGCACTTATGCAAAGATTAATAATGAAACACAAATGAGTACATATTTCAAATGCAACTGCTTTCAATATTTTTGTGGCAATACCATCGTAGCCAACGCTGTTAGTGTTTTTTAGCTTCATAATAATATTTAGTATGTCATAGGGCGTAGACGGAGCCATAAACATAGATTGTGCTCTGCCAAGAATTAATGACGTTGAGTTTGTACCCGCGTTAATTGTTGGTTGTATTTTATCTATAAAATAATTATTGAATGTATTGGCAATGTCCTTTGGGTGTGTGATGTCTTTACTTTGAAAGTTGATGCAAGAAATTGAGTTTTTCGGGGCATTGTATTTACTATTATTAATTATTTGCCATGTAGTCTTAGATTTGTTATTAGAAGTTTTAATATTGTAATTGTTTTGTGCTTTCTGAGTTAGATTCATAATTCTTTTGAGTAATTTTGAATATCTTTTGAATGTATCTCTATTAGATTGACTTGGTTTTAACCTATATTGCCATAGAAGCTTCCGTTTGTTTTTACTACACAACTTTATCCCACGTGATACCCAAGTAGGATTTTTAGTGGTCTTAATGGTAATCATTTTGCTGGGGAAACATAGTTCGTACAATAATTGGAACGTTTCAATAAAACAGTTGTAGGCTGCATTAGGATCGTCCATCTCGTACACATCTGAGAAGGATAGACTACTTAAATAATTCTTGAATTTTTCTATATTTCCCTGACTGTAGTCTCGTGTACTTTTGCGATAGTACTTAAGAATATCCTTTTTTTTTAAGGGACACTTTAACAGTTGTGCTGTGTGATCGGATAGCGCGAACTCCAATACTTCTGATGTACAACGACGCTTGTTAAAATTATGAGCAAAATTATCTATGCATGTTTGGCTCGCAGCCCGAGTAGGTTGTCTCAAAGCAAGTTGTAAATTAAAATTTAAAAGAATACACTCGAATTCGGCTGACAGTCTACTTCTCTTCAAAATGTCAATGTTGTAATCACCAGCTAAAACTATATTCTTACATCGTTGTTTGGATAAATATTTTAGAAGAGTTTCCAGTTTATCAAAAAACTCGTTGGTATTATTTGAGTTAGGTACTCTATAAATACACACAATTATAATATTATAGTCCGTCAATTTAACCGCACAACACTCGAATATACTTTGCGAGGACATGTTTGCTACATTGGTCAATCCTTTCCATTGAATACCATGCTTAACAAGTATGCATGCACCGCCTCGCTTACTTGTCTGTCTACTATAACAAGCAGCTAAACTATAATTAGGTAAGCGTAGCCGATTCTCACAGCCAGCCATCATAAAATGCTCTGAAATGCATATTACATCTACATCAACATCTCGTTCTGAAAGTTCACATAAACATACTGAGAGTGCGTCTGATTTGTTAACGAGACCGGCAATGTTTTGATGTAGTATACATAGATATTTAGTCAAGAAAAAAAGTGTCTTTATTATCATTAGTTATGTCAATTGTATCACATAAACTATTATTATATTGTATGTCAATTATTAACCTATCTATGTCCTTAAATATTATGTACATTCCATGGTTACTTACTAAGCCAGTTCGTTTGTTATAAATTTTGTAGTCAAAGGATAAATTTAAATTACTGTCTAATAGATATAAATGTTCATATGTCAGTACATCTAGATACAAGAGGTTGTTGAAAGTTTCTATTCTACTGTTAAATAAATTAGCATAGTATCCATTTTTATACGTCGGTAAACAGATGATCACATTCGTATTATTTATGTTTTGAATAATTTCTCTTATATGGAATATAATTTCAAAATAATTATTAGTATTTTTGAAGTCTTCGTCACCTAAAAGAATTACACAAAAGTCATTCATTGTGAATTTCACAAGTTTGTCTTTTAAACCTTTCAAGAGATGTTCAGTTTTCCCGTTACGTATTATATAGTGACAACAGTCAAAATTGTTTGCGAAGGTATTTTGCGCTATGGATAGTATTTTATTCGTATTATTCGTGCTCAGTATGCATAGTTTATTTTTGTGGGCAAAGCTGGCGGCTGGCAGCTGGCTTTCCTTGCACACATTTGGGGTGGTATCTGTTTCAAAAATTTCCTGGATGCTCGTAGAATTTCTTTTAGAACATTTATCTTGCTTCGGTTGTTCTACATTTATGGGCTTGTCAGGGATAATAATATATTGATCATTATCTTTCTTAGACGGGGTGTTAGTCTCATTGTTATATGTATGTATTTGTTCTGGAATTGTCTGAACACTACGAGTTTTATTTTTAATATCAGAAGTCGTTATCATAACTGATTTCTGATTAGATATCAACAAATGCTCTGTTTGTGTCTGTTTGTTATTTTTCGGAAATTTCTTAATCGGAGTCGACTTTTTGTGTTTTTTAACGGGGCTATGAGTAAGTTCTTTGAGGAGGTCGTTTTTGCTTTGTAAATCAATATTTATTTGTTTAAGATCATGGTTCTCCAAAGACAGTGACTCAATTTCCTGATGAGCACTGTTTAATTCCAACACAAGCTTGTCAATTCGTTCTTTTAATTTATTTATTTGTTGTTGTTGTGCGTCATTCACATCATCACTTGATAAATCGGGTAGACTGTTTACGGTATCTTCGAAAGTGTCATTTTGTGATTGGTTAATGACGGTACTTGAATCTGATTTCGTACGCGTACGACGCATAGTGATGTTTTCGAAGAAATTCATCCTTGGATTTTATTGCTCTGGCCGAGCAAATTCGATAGAATAATGATAAATACAATTTATCAATTTCCAAAAAGACTCCAGGTTCGGTGAGATTCGAACCAGCGTTCAATTACGCAGAAGTCTGTATGTCTACGTATAGAGCTATTTGGCATCTAATTAGCTGACGTAAAATAATGTATCCCTTTCTAGTCGTATGGATGTGATAAAAAGTTCGTTATGACTCGCAAGATTGAATCAATATTCAAAAGTTTGACAGATAGTTTTTATTTATTTTATCACTTTTGTGTTCGAGTTTATTGTGTAAATGTTTTGTTACACTTAGTTATTTATATTTCCACTGTAGTAGATTTGACCTTTATTAAGTTTTTAGATCACTAAAATACTGGATTAACGTATATTTGACCGGGTTCACTTTTCTATTGAATATACACTAAAACATATTTATTAATGAGAGTTTTTATTAGATAACACTTTCACTTATTATATACAATGTCTTTTTTAATATTTACACGAATACACTTTGAATTAACTTTATTTTATATTTTTTGTCAAGATTAGTACGGAGCAGAATGTTTACTTGACGGACAGCGCCATCTCTCCCCATTAGGGTGATTTAAAAGTATTTAAATCATCAAATCAAAGCCCTCGATTTGTAAGCGACACTACAAATTAGAATCTCCGATGTATGCCACCCTGTATAGAAGGATATCAGTAAATAAGTTTTTTATAAATAGGTAGGTAAATATACAATTACGTCGCTACCAAGTAAATGACAGAATCAGCAAAATCAAAATATTATAACCGCACCAACTTTAACTAGCACAATTCCCAAACAGAAGTTTCCCCAGATTCCTCTTAAGATACATAAGTAACTGAAATTATTCACGTTAACTCGAACGGTCCGAGTTTCAGGTAGCAACAACAATGATAGTTATTTAGTAGCGGCAGGTATCAGTACATAAAGCAATGTGCAGCTGATGCTTAAGGGTGCGTTCTACTAAAAGAAAGAAGAGACGTGCAGGAATCGACCAATCACATTGTTTAAAATCCACATCGCATGTCTAGTCTCGTCTTAAATTGAACAATTCCTACATGTCTTTGCTCCGCTCGTCTCCGCTTCAGTGGAAACGCACACTAAGGCTGTATGAACTGAGTCAAGATTGTCATGAGGCAGACTATATCACTCTACAGTACAAACATGATACCTACGCACATTTTCGTCAGAATGCCACTGAGAAAAACCAACATGGAGACATTGTATAAAGAAGAAAATAAAATGTTTTTATTTAATTACGACCAACGACGGTTTAAAACCAATTACAAAAGTTGAAGAATATGTGTGTATGTATGCACATAATAGAGAAAATATATAAAACCATAAAGTTCAGGTAAAAAGTTAACAACACTTTCTTAAATCCCTCTCGCAGTACTTCTGACACGCAGACAGACAGATCGTTTGTTGGATTAGGGTCTAAGAGATCATTAGGTGCAGCCAGAGTACGTGGTAGGGGACTTAGCACGCGCAACGGTGCGTAGTAATTGTGTAAATGTACAATACGGAATGTATTGTACATTTACAAGTAGTAGTAAGAAAACTAGCCAAAACACTTAAGATGCGAACGATATTGCGTGCAGGAAAATTACCTTGCACATATTTATAACCTCTCCGTACTTAATTAGCATACAAATTACGAATTTTAAATGAACTTTCACACGTATATTTTAGGAGCCCATTAAAGTCCTACACAATTCATTTGTTAACAAAAAGCGACAAACGTAACACGCAATCAACATCACCCACTAAAGTTACCAAGTGGCAAGTATTAACTAAATACAATGGAATGAAAGGCTCTCACGCACCATACAACGTACCTACTTCCCTAACGTACATACACAATCAATGTAGAACAGGGACGGTGAACCTGTGACACGCGATACAAAATTCTATTCATGGTATTGATTTTCGTACGAAATTGTACGATTTATTTACATTTCCTTGTCATTGAAGCAGTGCTACAGTGTATTTTTTTGTGATAAGAGCTCATGTCACTTTCTAGCCCATAAACTATCTTTAGACTGAATACGTCAATCCATTCTAAAGATAGTTTATGGGCTAGAAAGTGACATGAGCTCTTATCACAAAAAAAATACCCTGCCCTGCGCTGCCCTGGAACAGAAAGGGCTAAGGAAGGAACACGGGTGGGTTTTAGTCAGTAAGAGTCTGACACTCCCTTCCGCTCCACCCAGACATGGGAGACAGACGGGAGGGGTCATTTGATGATTTCCCATCCAAAAAAATAAAAAAAAAACGTCAATCCATTGCTCTGTTGCTGCGAGATAGAAGGAAAAACCAAAAAACATACTTTCACATTAATTATAATAACATAACATCACGCCTGTATTCCCCGAAGGGTAAGGCAGAAGTGTACCCAAGGTGCACCTACATTTTGTCAGTTATGTTTAAGTTCCATGCAATAGGGGCGGACCTATTGCCATCATCCCTGCACAGTTTCAGGCTTCGGATTTCTACTGAGAAATTCCAGATAAAAAATCCCAATATCACTTTGTCTGACCCAAACCTCTCGGAGTCGAACCCAGGACCACATGCTCAGTAGTAGCGCTTGCGACCACTAGACCAACCCTGCTATCCTGCGAGTACCTAATAATTATTGTTTAAATTCACCTGACTCTCACAGAAGACGGCGAGAGGGTAATATGGCACATGCTTCTGAAAATGTTTATCATAAACAGGCCGTGATTGCGTACAATTTATAAAATTGTCCGTCCATTAATTCTGACCATACGCCCGAATGGTGCTAACTTACGCGTACGACGTTACTTATGCGCATAATATTAGCATCCGATTGAATAATTAGCCGAAACCGTCAGTTTATTCATACTACACGGAATTAATTATGCTTACGTAATGTAATTTTTAAGTTTTACATGATATTCTAGAACTATGTTAAAAAGTCGCTTTTGACTTTGACTTCGAAGACAACCAAGCTGTTAGCACAGCTGTTGGCACATCCAGTTTGGCAATAAGTGTGGCTTTGTCTTTATCGCTCACATATATTTATTTATTATTTATTTATTTATTACATTTGGGAAAACAAACAGCAGTATATTAAGCATAAACAGTGTTGTCTTAAAATTAAACTTAACAAATATACCACCCACAACATCTTCCACAGATTACTATATTATATTAAACAAAAAACAAGCTGTAAGCAAACTTTAACTGTAGCAGGGCTAACTCAATGAAAAGCAAGTTAAATGAAAAAAGAACAAAAAAGCTAAACAATATTCTATATAAGTCATACAAAAAAAAATAAACACAAAAAATAAAAAATATCAAAAAACATATTATAACAAAATATATCACTCCATGATCTATGATAGAATTTCATGAATGCTTTGTAAAGTATTATATTATTTTATAATTATTGTGAACGTGAAGACTATATGGGTCATTGTTTTTTTTTTCTCAGTTATTTTTAATTTTTAATGATGGTTTGCCATCATTATCATCGTTTAGGTACTTTATTTGGCCTGCCCAAATGTTCTTTGGTATTTTTCCTCGAATCGTTGAGCTCTTTAAGTTCTGAGTTGAGCTGCACGACTACTGACAATTACCTACGTGCACTGACTGAAGAGTACACCCAATCTGTGTGGTTATTTCCTTAAAAGACTATTTCAGCCACCAATCTACATGGTTTTCACATGGTCTGACCAAGATTATGTCTGGACTTTTCTGTTTTGACCTTTCTTCTTAGAGTCGTCAGATGAACATCATTTAGTTTTTAAATTATTGACGTGTTACGTTTGTGTGACGTGTAAAATCATTTATAATTTTACGTCCGGGTATTGTACAGACAGTACCCGGACGTAAAATTATAAATGATTTTATTTCAGTAAGTCAGTTTGTAGTCAGTGTCAGTTTGTGTTTTGTGGTTGAAAAAATCGCAATTGAAGATCAGACTCTGAACGTTCTTGAAATTACGAAAATCACCGCCCAGATTACCATCAAACGTGCTGAAACATCCATTAAAACGAAGAAACTAAAAGAAAAAGCCAATTAAATCTATTCTCTAATCTAGATCGAACCACTTTACAAGCATTAAACGCCGTTCCCCACATACATACAAATGAACTGCTTACATAGCTTTTTTGTGTGAACCTTTCCTTACAAAGGTCAACACTAGATACGAAGACCTATTTTCTACATGTAATTCGTATACTTGGAGAATTTAAGTAAATATAATAAAGAAAATGACTTGACTTCAAAAATGATTATAAAGGAATCTAATCTTTACTTGTATACGTTTATACATCATCATCATCAGCCTCTCTCCTATTGCACGCCATTCAATTCGATTTTCGGCAACTCTCATACGTCTATACATATATATTATAAACTTTCTTTTGCCCGCGGCTTCGCCCACGTGGAGGTCGGAAATTGTCCCATGAGAACGTACTACCGGGATAAAAAGTATTCGATGTCCTAACCCAGGTTTACCCATGTGCCCAATTTCATCCAAACCTGTTCAGCCGTTTTGGCATGAAAGCTTAACAAACCAACTCACTTTCGCATTTATTATATATGTATATATAAGTTAGGATTAGAGTGGCTTTTTGTGTCTGTCTGTGTCCGCGTTCTATTTTATAAACTGCACAACGGGTTATGATGCGGTTTTCATTATTAAAATTATATAAAGATTTTATTCCGGAAGGTTTATGTGATTGTTTTCGCTCCAACAATAACACCCTACATTCAGACATGGACGAAACGTTTTGTTAATTATTTTCGTGTCCCATTAAGTCCTATTTATTATCGTATTTACACGCACGAATCGTACGATTAGCTTGTAAAATAAATGTAAACACAATTTTATTTAGGGTATATAAATAGAAATGCTAACGTGTATTTTGATGAACAAATTATTTTATCGTCATTGATGTATGAACAGACTGTAAGGGTGTCGACATAATTCATATTTCGTCGAACCGTTTCATAAAATTATATTTTGGCACGAAACCACTCATCCAATTTCAGTAATCGTTTAGTCTAAAATTTTTGGGTAAAAAGACACTGGCGCCGATTTCCTTGTTCACAAACTAAACTAAATTTAAATTCAGTTCATCTTTTTCTCTCTATTTCATTATGAAAAGGACAGAAGATAAATATTAGTTTCCTGTCAAATTAGTCAGCGCCTGACGTAAATTAACGCATTTTTAGTCGCCATGTTTTTAATCACGTCTAAAATGTATGTCTAAGGACTATCTTAATTTGACAAAAAAGAAAAAGATGCACTGAACTTAAATTTAGTTTAGTTTCTGAACCAGGGAATGGGTGCCAATATGTTTTTTCCGGCGCCAGTTGTTACTTTTTAATACAACGCGCGGCTTAACGTGCTTTCCGAGACACGGAGAGGTCATAATTTGTAATGGATGGTCACCCATCTTCAACGACTCAACGTCAGAAAGCGCATTGGTTTTAATTACATTATTTTAGCCTATACTGTCCACTGCTGGTCAAAGGCCTCTCCCAAGTCCTAGGAACTCATTTCATGCGGCACCTAAAACCCCGGTAACTAAGTACTTAAAATTGGTAATACCTTTTTAAATACCGTCGGTGGTGGTTAATCCACTAAACTAATTTACTCTCAATTAAACTCTAGCCCGTTCTAATTCCTTACACTAAAACATGGAATTCATTTTGAACGTCGCAGCTTTCATTGGAAGGACAATAATTAAGCCGCTTTAGCGCATTACCGCTGAAATCCGACCCCAATACAAGGCTACTGAAATTTCTCATCACAATCAGTAGAGCCGCAATAATAGTTAGCGACAATGCAAGTAGCACACGGGCGGTGCAGCTGAAACTTTGAAGGAAGGCGGCGCGTTGTTCGACGCGCGCCCTCCTGACCGTCAGTAGACAGAAAGGCGCCGAACAGAACGCCCACCAGTTGAGTGCGAACGCAAGTTCAAGTTCGGATAAACATTATTCGAAATTCAATTTTAAATTTGAACTTTTAATCGTAGAATCGCTTCTTCATTTGTTTTGTTGACGCGAAATTCGTGAGTGTGTTTTAGTGACGGTTACAAAAAAGTGTTAGAAAACTTTTTTTTCAGTTCGCCGCGAAGTTTTGTAAGCTTGGACGAATTTGGCAGTTTGCAGGTAAATCTAATTTTGTTTATGGAAATAATTTAAGGGTAATTTTTCAATTTATGAGATCCGTGTTTTCAGAATTGCCATAAGGGCCAAATTAGGTAGCATTGCAATAAGCTACATTTGCGTGTTTTCTTAGAGTTTTAAAATCTGTTTTAATAAAATTGAAATTGCGATAAAATATCTACTTTTCAGTGAACCATCGCTGCTATTAATTTTAAAATCAACCGGTTGAACATACATACTGCATTAACCACCAAACAATTAAATTACGCTATTCAATTATTTATGTCAAACACGTAAAGCTTTAACATGATTTCCCTGAAGCCAAACTGGCTGAATTCTAATTACTGTACTGATAAAATAATTAATATAATTTAATCATAACACAGAACAACTTGTAATCCATGCTATTAATGAAATTGAAAATGGAATGCGACTCCAATTTAATTTCGGTTTCATTCCGGACGATTATTTCGTCATTTATTTTATCATTCGGTTTTTAAATGTTAGATTTAAGTCATTAGGATAATCATCATTCGCCCTCTAATACTATGGATTTATAATTATAAGCGGACCCTTTTTTCTGCTTAATGCAAGGCTTTATTTTCTATTTATTCGTTATTTCATATAAAAATTACTAATTTATAATCGAATTATTATTTAGCGACTACGGCGAACTATTTTATCTAATCAGGATTATCCGATACTTGAACTCATAAAACCAATTAAGTTTGTTTGTCTCAATCGCTTTCAAACAGACGTTACTTAATTACGACAACAACCTTATCTATTACTTAAGTCTTATTTTCTCTTACAGCTTGATGTGGCTAGTTTCCTTCTCATTTTCCTTTGCAATGAGAAAATATCGTATCACAAATAGTTATGATAATATACTAAAATGTAATACTGTTAATAGGTCTGAATATATCCATTACTGAACATAGGCCTCGCCTTAAAGACAGTTACAATAATTGGACAAGAAGGAATAGAGCACTCAGCACGATTGGCAGACGGATTAGTGTGTCCAGTATGTTGGCTAAGCATAATGCTGTTAACTAAATTTCATCTTACTACCTGCCTGTACTATTGTTACTATGTAACGTAAACCTCCTTTTATTTCATACTGAGAAAGAACGAGGTTTGACAGTAGTTTCGTATGTACTACGGGTTTGAAATTTCAAAACAACACACTTCGAAATTGGAACGATGTTGAGACCGCGACGATTTACTTTAAAAACAAATGAGTTCGAATGTGAATTATGTGCGGTCGCTTGAGTGAAGCGAAATTGACAGAAGAGGTTTATTTACAAAGGTTTTTTTTTTTTTTTCTTTAAACACAAATTACACGCAAAAAGGTAGGTATCTCACGGAGAAACCCTAAGCTACGCCTGATTTTACACAACTTTGTTCTACATAGATTCTCAATTTTCTTCAGAAATATTATATCGATGACAATACCTAATGGTCACTGAATTGTTAACAATTTTATCGAGAAATATTAAAAGAAAAAATACGTGAAAACGTTTACCATTACCGCGGTTCGCCATGAATAATAATAGGTATACCGTCTAGAGTTCGTAGAAAATGGCGTCGCATTCGTCGTTTTATGGTGATTTAATTTGTCATTAATTATGCTTTATAGTTATTTTACCATACAATTAATAAGTGATTATTCAATTAAAATATTAATCTGTGGTAATTGAACTGTGTTTCGGTAAAATTT
This sequence comes from Apamea crenata, assembly GCA_949629185.1. NCBI lineage: Eukaryota > Metazoa > Arthropoda > Insecta > Lepidoptera > Noctuidae > Apamea > Apamea crenata. Next base: position 8,284,718 of record OX451375.1, read on the forward strand.
ACGATATTAATTTTCAGTATGGATCACTATGGATGAGTTTAAGCTTTAAATAAAATTATATGAGTGCTCTTGTAATTGATTGGATAATAAATATTTAAATTAAACATGTTTTTAATAAAATAGGTACTCAGCCTATAACTAACGCGTGACTAAAACCCAGATTGTTGAAAGCTTAATAAATGCGGTGACCTGCACCCTAATTACCTACGTATCACACTATCAATCTCAATCTGAATCATTTTGATGGATATTGCTAATCCATTGCTTCATATGTTCGAGAAATTTATCTGCTCCTCAACGGAAATCACACAATGAATATCGTTGAACTGTCAAAATGAAAGTCATTTGCTACTGATAGGCAATTACCCCGCAGCATGTAAATCTGTGGTAGGTAATATTTTATGTTACGTCCATCAATATTGGTTGCTATTTTGGTCAACATAATAATGGAGAAATAGATAGCTTTTATGATTCTGTGATCTCTTCCCTCATAACATTTGTATTTATAAATACTAAATGAAGCAATCCTTTATCTATTCCTTGGTTGTCCAAAAAAGATAACATTTTGATGAATTGATCACAGATCGTTTTTTTTTATCTGTAGTTATCGTAGATATATTATGATATTGCTGGTTTCTCATAGTTATAGATGGACTTAATGTGTCTTAAAAAATGATTCTGAAGGTAATTTTCCCTTCTGAACGCTTTTAAAAGCTGAAACAATCTCGTAAGACGACTAAGTACTCTCTTATATTGCGAAGATACGAGTATTAGCAACCAATAACTGTCTTCAAAGAATCGAAGAAGTGTCAATTGAATTTTCGTTTCTAATAATAAATAACTGGTTTATTATTTAAGTCCCCTCTCTGCCTATGTGTTTTAGGGCTGATTTTACCATCGCCAGATAACTTTTATTCGAGGAATAAAATTGACGTTTGACAGTTTTTTTATGACATAACTGTCAAAATTTCAAAATTATTTCTCGAATAAAGTTATCAGATGACTAAAAAATCAGCCTAAGGGCTGATTTTTCCAACGCTAGATAACTTCATCGGAGGAATAATTTTGAATGTTTGACCGTTTTTCAATATAAAAATTGTCACACGTCAATTTTATTCCAAGAATAAAAATTATCGGTTGATTGAAAAATCAGCCCTGAGGACCAGATAATTTTATCGGAGGAATAATTTTGTATTTTTGACAGCTCTTCTATACAAAAACTGTCACGCGTCAATTTTATTCCACGAATAAAAGTTATCTGTCGATTGAAAAATCAGCCCTAAGTGAAGTAGTCTCACGACATTTTTTTGTTTTTGTTGGGAAAAAATTGGGAATATAACTCCGGACAAGCTCCTTTAGAAAGTTAGATAGATAGACTACTATTTATTATGAAAACCATAAAAAATTGGCAATTTTAAAAGGGGTGACACAATGGGCGGTCTTATCGTTAAAAGCGATCTTTAAAAGATATCCTTTGGATGGATTAAGGTAGAAGGAGTGACAATACTGCAGGTAGTGTACTGTTTAAATATATACAATAAATAAGTACATAAAACACACTGTACTTATCTATGAAATGGTGTTTATGGAGATAGTTTTTTTATCATAATTTCAAAAATGGACAAAGATTGAGCATGCCTTTTCGACACGTCCAAGGCATTCCATAACCGTACTGCTTGAACTTTAAAAGATGTACCATAGAAACTGGTGGAATGCATCGACATCTCTAAACTGAAGTTTTCCGATGACCTCAGATATCTATTAGTTGTTTTTTAGTACTGACTGTTTGACAGACACCCAATAGAATAAACTACTGAAGCATACGAGGATTATGTAATCCACCTTTACGGTTTAGAAGTGCATTTTTTAAGACAAGATTTTGGAGCGAAGTTCCGTATTGCACATTATACAATTTTATTATGTAAGAAACGTCAAAATGTTACACTTCTTTGGTCCAACTCTCATTCGCCATGATGCAAAAGCGAAAAGAACTTCGTTCTAATCGGATTTCCCACAACACGTTTTTTTTATTAGCCGTTAACGTCACACTGCTGGGTAAAAGCCTCCTACACAACACCTATCGACTGTTTATTTCTAACTTTCTCGAGAATGTCTAATGAATAAGGTTGAATTATAAAAATGTGCTTAGAGACAACGAGTAGGCACTATTACTCTTTTCCTAGTACTAAACAAAACTAGCCTACCGAGGTACCTATCGAGTTTACGATGGCTATGCATAAGTAATAAGTTGGAACTTCAGCACAACACACTAACCTATTTCTCTTCGTGTCCCGATGCAGCTCGAGTGTTGCGATAAGAGGCTCAACGTACTGTGTACTTCTTGCAGAAATATATTGACATAGAAATGTTTTGAACTTTTTATAAATTACTGAGCCCCTGGAGTACCTTTTTATCTGAAAGTTTTAAAAAAGAGTTCTATTAACGTTTCTGTACCTGCATAAGCATACCACCGTAAACTTTTTTTTTTGCTTTTCGCATATCTCGAGATAGGTCGTAGGGTCGAAGCCAATCCGCAGAGGCCTGCATCAACCGACGATTATCACTGTATGCACTTTGCAAGTGTACCTGGTTGGTGTAAGACTATTGCAAAATATGGAAACTTAAATCATTATTGGACTATTTGGTTTAGGTGGCCAAGATGGAGTGGTTACCTAAAACTATGGAAGGAATATGTCTCCTGCCTGACCAACGTTTTATATATTATACAATACACAGATTATTACACTTCAAAATCCTAACTAATATTATAAATGCGAAAGTAAGTTTGTTTGTTTACGCTTTCACGCTAAAACGGCTAAACGGATTTGGATGAAATTTGGCACACAGATAGACGATGACCTGGGTAAGGACATAGGCTACTTTTTATCCTGGATCGCAGACTAAGTCGCGGGCATCAGCTAGTAAGTAATAAAACTAAGTAACTACACTAAACTAATATATACCTACTTAAACAAAGTTAAAGTAATTAGTAGTAGTCAATTCACTTAAACAATTACATATCTACAATAAAAACGAATAATAATAATAAATAATAATAATTTCCCTGGACATTTCACACAGCACCATTTTGTCCAAACCTAAGCAACCTAATGCTTGTGTTATGGTAACAAGATGGCTGATAAACTACTTATATACAATTTTTTTTTTGTAAATACATACATATGAAAAACACCCAGACTCGGAACAAATACATGTAGGTCATACAAATATTTGTTCCGTGCGGGAATCGAACCCGCGACACGCAGCGCAGCAGTCAATCGCTTAACCACTGCGCCAACCGTGCCGTCAAACCTACCGTTACCTACAAAGACTTTACCTATTCCAATATTTAGGGTAGAAAAAACACTGGAGCGAAAGAAGGCACACAGAAAATGTTTGTAGGTCCGTAGTCAAAGAAAATTGTCCTGTTTTTTAAAGTTTGGTGAAATGCCACTTTCTCATCTGTTAACATATATCTTATCTATCTATTTATCCCGTAATGTCTCACTGCCGGCCCAAGGACTCCCCTTCCCTTTTCTAAACACGTTTGTCCATTGCCATTGAGGCCTACCGAAAGGACTGGCGCGCAATATCTTAACATACCAAAGCAACGACATAAAAAGGGAAACGTACACGTATATGTAATACTAAAGAGGTTGGGAACCTACTATCCATTAGGAACTTTTTGTTCTCAAATCCTCGAATACCTCTTGTAAGTAAGATTAAGAAAATTTCCACGTGAATCGTTGTAATAATTTTCTTTCTCCTTCTGGCTTTTTACTTTGGAGTAAGGTTACCTATTATGTAGTTAAGTATCAAAAATTGGGTCAATTAGTGGAGTAAAAATGGGGATAAGGGTTATTAATTTATGTTTACAAAGATTAATGTTTCAATTAAATATGAGGAAAAGCAGGTAGTTTTTTTTTCTTTATTCATTTTTAGCCTATTAGCTAATTAGTCATTTAAATATAACTTAAAGTGCTAAGTAACCATATAATTAAAAAATCGTCCAATAACGTCTTTCTTATCCTACTATAATAATATTATAAACGTGAAAGTTTGTATGGATGGATGGATGGATACTCTTTCACGCAAAAACTACTGAACGGATTTGGATTAAATTTGGCACACATGTGGTTTATAACCAGGATTACCATATGTTATTTTATGTTATCCCGATATTCCCACGGGATCGAAACTTATGCAGGTGAAACCGCGGGGCGCAGCTAGTTCACTATAAGTTAAGGGGAAGACACTTGATTCACGTCTTCTTTATAAAATTCAGCACTTGCTCTACAGTTTAAGCGGGTAATGAATGAATGAATGAGCGGGAGAGGTGATTTCAGAAAAATATTGACAGAGTGACTTTTTCAATTTCCGGATAAGCACTACCTACACTTAACAGAAAGAAGAATGCCAGGATTCCACGTAATCTGGTTGTCGCATTTAGATTTACGACTAAGGGCGATTTTCACTAGCTCTTACACGCAGTTTAGATGTGCTTATGCCCTTCAGTTTCATTAGTGAAATCATCCCTTACTTAAACACGTACATTCGTAAAACATACTCTCGATCACATTGAGTTAACAGTTATAGCATATTTTTTAAATATTTGGTTTCGCCAGAAAAAAATGTTTACAGAGAAAGGGTGAAACTGGAACATCCTTTTTGTTTGTAACTACACAAGTTAAGTAATATGCCATCTATTTTTATTAAGAACTTATATCTGGAAGTTTTGAAACACGCAAGAAAAAAATATTGGATTTGGAATTCTTGCAGTTTTCCAATTTTTCACGTACATAGATCACAACGCATAATTTTATACGTCGCTGCATCATGAGATTATCTTTTCAATCAATTCGAAAATCCAATTAAAATAAAATTCTCTACAAATCCAGGGGAAGCTTGCAAATCCTTAATTACTTTTAAATCACATTCTGCTAGGCACAGCCCTCGCAGATTTTTATAAGCGAGTCGTTCCCTGTCATAAAGCCAGTTTTGCATGAATATAGTTTACGCTCTGGCGAAAAGGTTAGGGAAGGTTAGGGAAGGTCCTTAAGAACCAAGCTTTTTGCTTGGTTCTTAAGGATCATAGTCCTTAGGAATCAAGCAAAAAGAAATAAAATCAGAAATAACGCTGAGCGAAAACAAAGTAATATTGCGGGCAGGCGATGCGATGCGACGGGGTGGGTCGGAGGAACAAGAAATTTCACGCGGACAAAGTCGCGAGCAGAACCTCTATTACTATTGTATAATTAATCGAGGGGACTTTAAACAACACTTTAACAAACGGTAGTAGGTACTTTGATATTAGGTGAAGAAAGAACATCGTGATGAAACATGAAGTCATAATAATAAGTCAAAAATCAGCAAATGTGGTGATCAATGGCCATGCATTTTCAATATGAGAAGAGGCATTTGCCTTACAGTAGGACAATAATAGGCTAAAATTATTATGTGTGTCTTTTCGTATATCTCGGGCACATCGGGTCCCGGATTTTTGGGAGGCATGTGAGGGGCCGAAGCCAACTCGAAGCGGCCCATTAGATACTACTCTAAGTACGTAAATGAAATTAGATACCAATCGACGATTACCTGTGTATGCAAGTGCACCCAATATTTTTATAATATAACAGTGACGCTTAGGAATCCTAGTATTATGGACATTTTTGTAAGTACACAATATTCAACATAAATGTATGTCAGCTACGGCGTAGCTGCTACGCAGCTGTCAGTGCCGCGCCTGCTACGCAGTCGTAGCATAACTTTGTCATTGAATACGACTTTGACTGCAAGACTGTTTTTATTCGTGTACGCTTTGCCCGTTGTTTTGACAGGTCAATATTTTATATTACGATAACGCTGTAATGAATCAGAGGGCCTAGACCAAGGGACATTCAAGCAGTGATGACAATGACTTAACTTAAATGTTTGGGATTGACATTAGCTACCGAAATGCTGTAGGAATAGAAATATTTTGAAAGCGATTGTCGTTTGTCTAACCCTCAGGTCTGCGCAAATCCTTAGCCTGTTCTTAAAAGATACCTAAATATATTTCTGTCATCTTTGTACTTTTTTCTTCAACTAAAAAAGTTCAAGGCTTCTTCTCTATTGTGGTTTTAACAATAGAATACATTAATACAAAGAAATGATTGCACAAAGGGTGGTTTTGTTCTATTTTTGGGTTCAACTTAAAGTTCACGCTGACTCGCGGACTCGGTAATCGCGGCTCAACCGTTACATTGACATATTGTGTGATATGGTGCCTGTCATCGTAAATAATGGCTTTTATTCTCGATGCAATATATTTAAAGGTCGCCATATCGACCACCACGTACGGAGAGATAAAAATGAACGGACCGATCATTCTGGCCGTATGCGTGTAGTACAGTCACGAGCAAAAGTATGTATACACTTGGCTTTATTCAAAAGCAATTTACTCTTTTATTTTTGGATGAAATTTTATGTTATTACGAACATAGCATTTTCGAACCCTTAATTAAGTCTATGTTATGTGTCGTATTTCAACCTTGCATTCGTTATTTCACGAAAAAAACGCAATTGAAAGTTGCCAGGTGTTGACATATTAGTGCTCGTGACTGTACATATACGAAGTGATCAGACTGATTAGTTCAAACGGTAGTAGGTGATAGATCTCGAGGCATTCCGAATCAGACCAGACGGTTTGAAGAAAAAAGTTGAAATGACCATGTCAGGTAGCTTTAGAGAATACCAGTCTCTGTCCGCCACTTCTGTCCGCTAACTATATTATAAAACATATCCCACGGCACTCGGCAATGATGAAGCTATAAATCAAGCTTTTTTGTAATCGGATTAGTACTTTCCTTACTTCATACATACGCAGAAACTATAGAACTCCACCTGATACGATCCTTACCTTTTGCCTCATTTACGATCTTACATCTGAGGGGCAATTCCCGTAATTTTAAGAACGTTCACGGTCTGATCTCAGTCTCAATCTGTCAAAAATACCTCAAATTTTCCTAAATTTTGACAAGTTTTTGACATTTGTTTGTCGCCGAGACGACAGATTTTGAACGTTTTAAATTACGAGAATTGGCCCTCAGCTACACGCACGCCAGCTGTGAGTACTACGCACCTTACCTTTCTGAAGAACATCACCAACAAGCTCACAATGTGTCCCTCTAGGATGTCCCAGCGTTTCCATTGACGCCTCTTTATTATATTAGTTTAGATTTCTTAAAAGTGTCGTGGTGGTTGTAAGGCTCACTTCTAGAACCAGATTATGAGTTAAAAAGCCTGGACCAAATAGATTCAATTTAAACAATACAAGTTCTGCATTTATAGTTCGTAGTTTCACTTGTACGGCAAAGTTACTTTGTTTCAATGTTTTTACTGTAAAAAGCCTCTACGCAACAGGGTTAAAAATACACCACTTTTTTCAACTAAAATCATTGCTCACTGAACTACGAAATAGTTTTAGACACACTTTTCTGGAGCACACAGTGTAGTTAACTGTATAACTGTACTGTTTTTATTGTAAACATTACTAAAATTGTATCGAAAACGTTTTGCGCTAGAATCGTAACAAAATATATTCTTGTCGCTGTTATTGACACATGTTGAAACAAATTAATACCAAACGAATATGTTTACAGTCTGGATTTCAGATATTGAATGACAATTTATTTTGGAAGTGTTATGTTACTCGTGTTATTTTATTATATACTAGCAACCCACCCCTGATTCGCACAGTGTTTACGACTCGAAAAAACATGGAGATTCCTTTTTATAATGTCAGTGTCGGCGACGAGACCCTATCTGGGTACCAGGGCGCAAGTAGTGGAGGGACCGCTACAAAGAAAACGTAATGTAAATAATTCTATGTTCATAGTTAAAACTTTAAAGAGATTTATTTTATGTTTTCTAAATTCTAATTAGTATTTGTTGTCGATATTTGTTATTAGATTTTGTATCTCGAACGGATAAGACTGTTTTTGAAAGGATTCCAATAAGTAAAATTTTTGTTCATACATAATTACGTAACTTGGAAAATCACTTTTTTGTTTATGGGTAGATTTTAATAATTTTTGTTTTAAATGAAAGGTCTAGATATAAAACCGATAATACCGTTTGAATTATAAAAATCGGACGACGGGTTCCAAAGTTATAAAGAATTTTTTATAATCAAAATGTACCAAGTTAAGAATTTGAACAGTTTTTCTTCTAGAAACTTTTTATTGTAAATAATTAAGTTAATTATTAAGCTGTAATTAGGTTAAGGATTATGTAAGGAATATTATATGTGAAAATTGTAAGGAAATAATAAGGAAAAATAAATAAAACAAGGGCTTGACAGATTTCGGCTTAGCGAAAATTACGGTAAAAAAGGGCTCAAAATACACGGTCCGCCTTAAGGGAACTTAGGCCGGTATAAATAGAGCGCAGTTTTTGACGAAAAGTCAGTCGCAGCTCAGCCGTCGAAGAGGCAACACTACAAGCAAGAAGCCGAAATCTGCAAGCAAATATCAACAAGAAAATCTTCTTTTATTCACCGCCTCTTCGCTGCCCGTCTCCAAGAAGCCCTCCTAGTAATTGTACAGACTACGCATTCAGGGGTGCGTGGGACGTATGTTACCAGCGGAGTCACCCGACTCAGAAGTAGTACATCAGAGCATACGTCAAAACGTGGGAGACTGTCCCAGGTACGACCGTAGGTACTGGACGTACCCCGGTTGTCCGTTTCAATTGGTCCTTCGAGCGTCGGATCCCTGCAGAAGAAGCCAGAAGAAGCCAGAAGAGGCCAGAAGATAAGAAGACTGCAAGATGCCAGTAACCAGGTCACAGAAGGATGCCCCCTCACGCCCCCCGTCCCGTCCTACCAATGAGGACGCGACAGTCGAAGCGTCAGGGTCAGAAGGGGTCACGTCTGCGTCAGCGTCAGCATCAGCGTCATCAGAAGCTACAACAGCCTCATCGGGCACGAACACTTCTTCGGGTACAACGACAACGGAGGGGACCACGACAACAGAGACAACGGTTGAAACTGTGACCACGGCATCATCCAAGAAGGATGAACAGAAGAAGGATGCCAAACAGAAGGAAACGACTAAGAAGACCCCAGAAGATGTCCCGGAAAAGGGTGTTCGCAGTACAGCTGCAACCTTGAAGCCGAAGGGGGTCAGTCGTCGTGCCAGGTCTACGAAGACCACGAGCTCCTCGGCCAGAAGACGCGAGCTGGAAGCCAGAGAAGAATTAGCACGTCTGGAGCTGAAGCAAGCACAGGCTGCGGCGAAGCTAGCCCGTGTCAGACTGGAGATGACACAATATGAAGATGAGGACTCCGTGGTTGATGATGAAGACCAGGAAGAAAGAACAGCACAGGTGCAGAACTGGATCGAGTCATCAGTACTGGAAGATAGCAACAAGGAACAACCAGAGCGACGAGGTCAACACACCACAGAAGAGCCACAGAAGATGAAGCCTGAAGAGAACTCTTCAACGAAAGGAGCTACGATCGAGATTCAAGCACTGGCGACTGCGTTGAAAGAAGCCTTTTCCACAAGAGGAGGACCAGCAGCACAGCCAAGCTACATCCACGAGCTACCCTACTTCGACGGCAACAGCAGCGAGTGGTTGGCCTTCAAGGTTGTCTATGAAGATACAGCACCGATGTTCAACGAAGTCCAGAATATGGCACGCCTAAGAAGAGCACTGAAGGGCAACGCAAGAGAAGCCATCAAGAGTCTGCTATACTCTGAAGCCTCTCCATCAGAAGTGATGCAAGCCCTCAGAAGAAGATACGGAAGACCTGATGCGCTGGTACTGGCAGAACTGGAGAAGGTCAAGACACTACCGAAGATTTCAGAAAATCCAAGAGACATCTGCATCTTCGCGAGCCAGATCAACAACAGCGTAGCAGCAATAAAAGGACTGAAGAAACCACAGTACCTGCATTCACCGGAGATGGTGAAACAAATCACAGAGAAGATGCCGACGGTTCTCAAGTTCCGATGGTACGACTTCACAGCAGCATCAGAAGAAGGCGACTTCTCCAACCTAACGCTGGTATCCAGGTTCCTGAACACAGAAGCAGACAAATGTGGAGCATTCGCAACATCAGAAGAGAAAAGCGGATTCAAGAAGACCAATCGTCAAGCAACGCATTCAACGAAGGAAAAGAACTTCAAAGAAAAGGATACAAGACAACAAGAGAAGACCTGTCCCATGTGTGAGGGCGAACATTTTCTTGTCGAATGTCAGAAGTTCCAGAGGATGTCGGTGCAAGAACGGTGGGCGATGGTCAAGAAGAATCGCGTCTGCTTCAAATGTCTACAAGGAAAGCACAGGAAGGAGAGTTGCAGAAAACCACCATGCAAAGAATGCAAGAGGTGGCATCATCATCTGCTGCACGTCGAGTCAGAAGAAAGGACCTCGGAGGGAAGAAGAATTGAGACACCACAAGAAGAGAGAAGTGTCCCGGCATCAGTGAATGCAGTCAACAACGCAAGAGCATACCTGAAGATCGTTCCAGTAGAAGTCTTCGGGTCGAAAGGATCCAAAAGAATATTGGCCCTTATGGATGAAGGATCAACCGTGTCACTTCTGGATGAGAAGGTGGCACAAGAAGTCGGCGCTCATGGAAACAAGGAGGAACTGGTCATCGAAACAGTGGGAGGCAGGCTGATAAGGAAGAAGGATTCTCAGATGCTGGACCTCACAGTGAAAGGAATCCATCAAGAAGTCAAGAAGACACTGAGGAGAGTCCGCACCATCGACGACCTAAAGCTTGCACCACAGTTCCTAGATAAGAAGAAGATTCAAGACTATCAACACTTGAAGAAGATCGCCGACTCTCTATATTATGAAGGGGAGTCACCACAACTGCTCATCGGTCAAGATAATTGGGAGTTAATCGTGACTCAAGAAGTGAAGAGAGGAAAACCAGGAGAACCAGTTGCTTCAAGAACAGGACTTGGATGGGTGCTCCACGGGTCAGACATCGGAGGTGCGAAACCGGTACACTTCCTGAACACATGTCTACATGTCAGCACACCAGAAGAAGAGATGCATCAAGCCATCAAGGATCACTTCGCGATCGAAGCACTTGGTGTGCAACCAAGAAGACCTACTACAGATTCAGAAGGAAGAGCACTCACCATCCTAGAAAAGACCTGCAGAAGACTCGAAGACGGTCGATTCGAAGCTGGACTTCTATGGAAGAACGAAGAAGAACAAATGCCAGAGAGCTACACGTCTGCCAGGAACCGATTAATCAACATCGAAAAGAAAATTGACAAGAATCCTGAATTGAAGGCAGAATACGGCAAGCAGATCCAGCACCTAATCGACAACAAGTACGCAGAAGAAGCACCTGATGAACAAGAAGACTCCAAGAAATTATGGTACCTCCCTCATTTCTCCGTGGTTCATCCACTAAAGAAGAAGATAAGGATAGTATTCGACGCTGCAGCCAAGTCAAAAGGAAGAAGCCTCAACGACGCTCTGCTGCCTGGACCGGATCTACTACAGTCGCTCTTCGGTGTTCTACTAAGGTTTCGACAAGGACCCCTAGCAGTGGCAGCCGACATCAAGGAAATGTTTCTACAAGTTCGTATCAGGCCGGAAGACAGAAACAGCCTGAGGTTCCTGTGGCGTGGAGATCAGCGTGACGTATCGCCGAAAAAGTATAGGATGACATCGGTTATCTTCGGTGCAACATCATCTCCGAGCACAGCTATCTACGTGAAGAACCGAAACGCAGCGGACTACAAGGAACAGTATCCAGAGGCAACAAGGGCAGTCGAGCTGAACCACTACATGGACGACTACTTACACAGCTTCCATTCAGAAGAGGACTTCAGAAAGATAACAGCGCAGGTGGACTTCATACACAAGAAGGCAGGCTTCGAACTCAGAGGATGGGCATCAAACCAACCTGAGTTGCTGCAAGGCGTGAAGACTGAAACAACCGAGAAGACAGAAGTGGACCTTGGTGAGAAGGAAGAAAAGACACTGGGACTACGCTGGTTCACAGAAAGGGACTCCATCGGCTTCCGAGCAAACCTCCGGAACACTCCAGAAGAAATAGCAAAGGGTTTCAAGGTGCCTACGAAGAGAGAAGTCACCAGCGCAGTGATGTCGACTTTCGATCCATTAGGATTAGCATCACCTGTCCTCGTCCAAGGAAAGAAGCTACTTCAGAATGTATGGCGAAGCGGCGTCGGTTGGGAGGAAGAAATCGAAGAAAAGGAACACGAAGCTTGGAAAACATATCTAGAAAAGATGAAGCTACTACAAGATCTTCAGATCCCAAGATGTCTGGCGCCACATCGCACCGAGGGGGAGTTGCACACGTTCACAGATGCGAGCGAAACAGCGTATGCAACCACAGTCTACTGGCGAACAGAAGATACCAACGGAACATACCACGTCAGCTTGGTGGCAGCGAAGGTACGAGTGACGCCATTGAAGCCGGTATCGATCCCAAGACTGGAGCTACAGGCAGCTCTCCTTGGAAGCAGATTAGCACGTGCAGTAGAAGAAGAAATGGATCTAAAGATTGTAAAGAAAACATTCTGGACAGACTCCAGCATCGTGCTCTCCTGGATCAAGACAGACCCGAGAACCTTCAAAACGTTCGTGGCTCACCGTCTAGCCGAAATAGAAGATCTCACCAGGCCTCAAGATTGGAGATGGGTGCCTACAGCACAGAACCCGGCAGATGATTCGACACGCGACGTACCAGAGAACTTCGACTGCAATCACCGATGGTACACCGGCCCAGAATTCTTAAGAAAAGAAGAAACCTACTGGCCTGAAGCAAGAACATTCAAGAAGGAAACCACCGGCGAAGAGAAGACAAAAGACGTCGCGATAACAGCCAGCATCACTCACCCATCGCCAGATCCTGAGAGGTTTTCATCATGGAAGAGACTTTGGCGAGCCACAGCAAGAGTACTGCAGTTCATACAACTCTGCAGAACAAAAGAAAAGGTCAATGTCAGCAAAGAAGATCCCGTCTGGAAAAACACGAAAGGAAAGAAGAAGAAAACTGTCGAGAAACGACAACAGTCTTCAAGAAAGAAAATGGAAAGGAACTACGTACCGTTAAGCATAGACTTGCTGGAACAAGCTGAGACTTTGCTACTGAAAGGAAGTCAAGAGAGAAGCTTCAAAGAAGACATCAGACGTCTGGAACAAGGGAAGCAGCTAGAAGGAAGCAGCAAGTTGAAGAGGCTCGACGTGGTACGAGAAGAAGGTCTTCTGCGTTTGAAAGGAAGAATCGACGCAATACAGGGCGTAACCAGAGACTACAAACGTCCCATAGTGCTCGATAGCAAGGAGAAGATAACACAACTCATCATCGAAGAGTTCCACTGCCGTTTCAACCACGGAAACCACGCAACAGTGATGAACGAAGTAAGGCAACGCTTCTGGGTACTGGGACTGAGGTCAGCAATCAAATCAGTTCAGCATCAATGTCAGTGGTGCAAAACGAAGAAGGCAAGACCCCAAGAACTACCAACGGGCAACTTACCCAAAGAAAGATTGATGCACAGTAACCCTCCCTTTACGTGCACCGGGGTAGACTACTTCGGCCCAATGATGATCACCGTAGCAAGACGTCAAGAAAAGAGATGGGGTGCTCTATTCACATGCTTAACTACAAGAGCTGTGCACATTGAGCTCACTCCTTCCCTCTCTACCGACAGCATGATCATGGCGCTACGACGATTCGCCGCAAGAAGAGGAATGCCGAAGACCATCTACTCCGACAACGGAACCAACTTCGTCGGCGCAAGTAAAGAACTGAAAGAAGCATTAGACAACCTGAAGAAAGAAGACCTCACCTCAGAAGCAGAGAAGATCGGCGTACGGTGGGTGTTCATCCCTCCTGGTGCGCCCAACATGGGAGGCGCATGGGAGCGTTTGGTGCGATCAATAAAAACCGCACTGAACGCCACGCTCAACGAAAAGCATCCACGAGAGGAGGTCTTACATACCCTCCTACTAGAGGCCGAGCACATAGTCAACTCTCGGCCTCTCACCCACCTCTCCGAGAACCCTGAGGAGGAGGCACTCACTCCAAATCACTTCCTCCTCGGGCGATCCTGCGGCGCAACGAGAATCGGCAGCTTCAAAGACGACGAGCTCGTGGGCAGGCACACCTGGAAGACAACGCAGCGACTTGCCGACCACTTTTGGCAACGTTGGCTGTGAGAATATCTGCCCACTCTGCTGCCAAGAAAAACGACGGGAAGGAGCAGCGCCACAGATCTGCACGTCGGGGACGTCGTCCTGATCGTCGACCACAGCCTACCAAGATGCACCTGGCCGCGCGGCAGAATTCAGCGGGTGTATCCGGGACCAGACGGGCGGACCAGAATCGTCGACATCGAGACACGAGGTGGAGTGCTGAGAAGACCCAGTTCGAGAGTGGTGCTGTTGGTGCCGGGAGTCTCGCCGAGCCAGGAGGACGGTGCTGCGCACGAGGGGGAGAATGTCGGCGACGAGACCCTATCTGGGTACCAGGGCGCAAGTAGTGGAGGGACCGCTACAAAGAAAACGTAATGTAAATAATTCTATGTTCATAGTTAAAACTTTAAAGAGATTTATTTTATGTTTTCTAAATTCTAATTAGTATTTGTTGTCGATATTTGTTATTAGATTTTGTATCTCGAACGGATAAGACTGTTTTTGAAAGGATTCCAATAAGTAAAATTTTTGTTCATACATAATTACGTAACTTGGAAAATCACTTTTTTGTTTATGGGTAGATTTTAATAATTTTTGTTTTAAATGAAAGGTCTAGATATAAAACCGATAATACCGTTTGAATTATAAAAATCGGACGACGGGTTCCAAAGTTATAAAGAATTTTTTATAATCAAAATGTACCAAGTTAAGAATTTGAACAGTTTTTCTTCTAGAAACTTTTTATTGTAAATAATTAAGTTAATTATTAAGCTGTAATTAGGTTAAGGATTATGTAAGGAATATTATATGTGAAAATTGTAAGGAAATAATAAGGAAAAATAAATAAAACAAGGGCTTGACAGATTTCGGCTTAGCGAAAATTACGGTAAAAAAGGGCTCAAAATACACGGTCCGCCTTAAGGGAACTTAGGCCGGTATAAATAGAGCGCAGTTTTTGACGAAAAGTCAGTCGCAGCTCAGCCGTCGAAGAGGCAACACTACAAGCAAGAAGCCGAAATCTGCAAGCAAATATCAACAAGAAAATCTTCTTTTATTCACCGCCTCTTCGCTGCCCGTCTCCAAGAAGCCCTCCTAGTAATTGTACAGACTACGCATTCAGGGGTGCGTGGGACGTATGTTACCAGCGGAGTCACCCGACTCAGAAGTAGTACATCAGAGCATACGTCAAAACGTGGGAGACTGTCCCAGGTACGACCGTAGGTACTGGACGTACCCCGGTTGTCCGTTTCAGTCAGTTTAATATTAATCCACATAAAACTTCCATAGGTAGGTAGTAATACCAACTTTGTATTTTTTTTTTTTGGGTTACCTTCATATGCCTTTTCTCGGCTCGGTCAGCTTCCAGTCTAACCGGATGCAGCTGAATACCCGTATTTTACATGAAGCTACTGCCTATCTGACCTCCACAACCTAGTTACTAGGTAACACGATACCCAATTATTTTGCGTGAATAGTGTAAAATCTAGAATGCCAAAGGTCGCTTGCTGTTTTTAGCGATATGTTAAAGCTCTTTAATGATGCCTCACATGTCGTGGAAGCTGACACTTATCTCGGGGATTAACTCCGCTTAGATGCTAGATATAACCTTAAATGATAGAAGAAAAAATGTAGGTTAAAATACGCTTCGAGACATGTTTTTAATCTACTTCTTAAATTACGCGTGTACATTTGTGAAATTCACGGTTATTATTTGTATGTTTCGAACAAAAAACAAAATGGTAGAAATATGAATATACTTTTTGTTTATGTTTTGAGTTTGTGAAATGTTACTCGTTCACTGGACTATCATTCTTATCATTTATCTATCCAACATCTGTGTATTAAACTAAAATCATCATTATCTTCATTATTTCAACCAAAAGACGTCAACTGCTGTACATAGGCCTCCCCCAATCACCGCCACTTCGACCGGTTCTGTGCCTCCCGTATCCTACCCAAAATATTAAATTTAAATTTACTGTCAATCTTGCGAAAATTAATGCAAAATATGAAAGTAAATAACACTTAAGCACAAACAGAAAATCTGCTGCGAACATTCAAAGTTTCAAGTTAATTAATCGTTTCATAAATCAGTGATTAAACTGTTTAATCCCTCATGATCCTTGTTTGAAACTTTTAATCAAATAAAACTAGTTGCAACAAATGTTTCAAACAATTAATTATTTACTGCAGATGGTTGAGATTTATTTGGTCAACGCTTTTGTGTTTATCCGTTTTGCTTGTTTTAATTAAGTTGCAGGTTTATTCTGAAAACTCTTGCTTATTCAGATTCTAGAATATAATTAAATTAGTTTTATTATCTTGCAAATCAGTCTGATTCATAAAATACAAGCTACGTTTAGTTTGTGGCTCACCGAACATTGTATTGC
Source organism: Apamea crenata (assembly GCA_949629185.1). Classification (NCBI taxonomy): domain Eukaryota; kingdom Metazoa; phylum Arthropoda; class Insecta; order Lepidoptera; family Noctuidae; genus Apamea; species Apamea crenata. The sequence continues at coordinate 8,301,289 of OX451375.1, forward strand.
TACTTTTTGATAAATAAATTATTATCATCACTAGCTGCTTTTGCTCGTGGCTTAGCCCGCGTGCAGATCGGAAATATCCACAGGAACGTAGTAACTCCCGGGATAAAAAAGTATACTACTTATGTGTTACAAACATCCAAATATCGGAACATACAAACTTACACATTTATAATACAGTATAGTGCCTATAAGTATGTAACCCGTTGTATATTTTTTGGTAAAATAAACAAAATTATGATTATTAAGTAGGAATTTAAAAATGTCTTTGACATACGAGTGAAAATGTTGACCTTTGAAAGTTAGTGTTTGGAGGTATGAGGAGCAGGGTGTAAAGTTCACTCATCCTCCATAGAAAAGGGAGGATCCTCCAACCAGACGAGTGTTGGGTCTGGCGGGCAATTGCCCAACGATTGATATTGGGAAATTGTATCTATGCTAATTGCGTGGTAAACTCTGCTTGCGAGATGCAGGATTTGCATGACGTCAGTATGACGCGTTGCTCGCATGTGGCGTTGTAGATACCGCTACAATTATTGGTTTGTATTGTTGTCTACTTAGCGTGTCGATGACAAAACTACAGTTTTTTTTTTATTTGTTTGGCCCAAAATTTAGCAACACGGATAACATTCGCTGACATTGTATTGTTATTACCTGTATAGTTACCAAGAAGTTATTCACTTGTTTATGTTTATGGAGTGCCCAATAGATCGACTATTTAAATCACAAGTGCTATCTAAAATAATATTGTAAAGTGAAAAGATTGTCTCTTGAAAATATCTTTTTGTTACGTTTTCACGCTAAAACGGCTGAATGGATTTGGATGAAATATGACACATGGGTAGAACATGACCTGGATTAGGACAAAGGATACTCTTTTGTCGCTATTCCCACGGAATCTAGACTTATGCGGGTGAAACCGCGGGGTGTAGCTAGTCTATAAGTAAAACAGTCGTAGCTTACTATCTATTTCATAAATGATCTACTTATAATTGACAGATTCACTTCTATAACGAAAACAAAGTTTTTCTGTCAATCAAACTGACATTGACAAGTGAAAAATGATCTTGATTTTTATTTTACTTTCATATCAACCATAAATACACAAACACAATAATCAGCCTATAAGGTTCCCACTGCTGGGACACAGGCATCCTCTCTTCGAGAGGCAGTGGGCTATAATCAACTACGCGGGCCCAGTGCGAGTTGGTAGATGTCACATGTATTGGAATATTTAGTTCTAGGACATGCCGGTTATCTCATGATGTTTTCCTTCACCGTTTTGAGAGCAGTGCTGGTAAAATTATTTACACTAAGTAAAGCGCCTGTCTGGGTTCGAACCCACCACCTACAACTTGTAGGTCACGACCGATACCACTGGGCCACCACCGCTCTCTGCCATAAATACGACAGACTAATTTAAGAATTCCTTTGTATAACAAAATACAAGCTATAAAACCTAGATCTTATTATTAACTTCATAGTTATTACTATCCTTAAGACTCGAGACTTAATGATAAGGCTAGCTAGACTTTCCAGCATTTCTCTGAGCATTTAATTCTATCGCTCAATAGAACTGAACTGAAGACGGTTAATTAGTGCTGAAGGGCTTAATTAAAGTTAGCAATATTATTATAAGAACTGGACTGAATTGAAGGTTGTCAATGAAAAGATGACGTAGGTAATTAATATTATGATATTATCTTAATATAATCATCATCATCATCATCATTTCAGCCGAAAGACGTCCACTGCTGGACATAGGCCTCCCCCAAGCACCTCCACTTCGACCGGTTCTGTGCTTATTATAATAATTTCTACGTAAACATCGACACGTTTTATTCATTCTTGAACCAATCGTTAGTGAGATTACCTAACAAAGGGATTGTTAGAATGACTTCAGAATTTTTTAATAAAAATGAAGAATTTTTACTCGATTTCATAGTTCGGAGAATAGCATGAAAAGACATCGTCGTGACGTATTTCTTCATTTTCTAAAGGAACTTGATATTTTGTTTGTATTTCAACTCTCTTAACTTGCCCTCTTTAAAAAAATAATTCGTACCTACATCTTTTACGTTAACATTTTCATATTCATTTTTACATTTACTGCACCTGTGTCCTTTAAAATATTCAAACCTAAATTTCAAGTGTTTAAATTTGATTGCTTCATTTCCCCACGTTTCCCTTTATTTCAATTTTGGTCACGAATTGACTATTTCACCCTTTTCATTTATCAGGCTTGTGCCCGCATAAATAAACAAAAACGCAAGTTCCCGTGGAGTTAGTTTAATCTCCGTAATCACCTTAGAGCCGCCTGAAATAATTTTATAAAACTTTTGAAAGCCCTGTCGTTTCTCTTTTTATTAGTAGGTTCAACTCCAATTTTTTTGCTTTGTTCCAAAGTTGTAAAATAAAACTGTCGCATTTTGTGTAGTCTTAAAAGAAAATATTAATCTTACATTTCGAACTTTCCGAATTTTATAACGACACTCCAACCAAAACTTTGTTTTGATAAATGAAATGATTTTTACTTCGATCTATAAAGACACTACTTACATGTCGATATTTTGGAGGAGGTTTCATGTGTGAAGTCTGACTTAACAAAACATTAAGGCCCTTTGTCCACGACGCCACTCAAAGGCAACGTCTTACAAACTCATATCACTAATGAGTACCCAGAATGCCACAGCGTATTTCAATGGCCGTCCACGACGCGACTTATCATTTTATCAAAGCTAGGGTTTCCGAGAAAAGCGGTGGCCGCCACATGAGGCCGTAATATCCATATTGGTGAAAATGTCTGATTTTCATGACGTCTCTTATAAAAATGACGGAAACACTGCGTTGCGCCGTGTACGGACCGCCACTGTCATACTAATGCTGTGTTTTTCTGGCTATTCATTGGTGATTTGATTTTGTAATCCTTATCAAGCAATCAATAGATAAATCACGTAAATTTTCTTACTTCGCAGAATTCCAATTTATCATAATGAAAACGAGCTTCGAATTGTTCACTACCACATCGACAGCAGGGTTCAAATATTAAAATAATTCAGTTCGGAAGTAACAAGTGGCCCAATTTACTTGGAAATCTATCCGAAACACGTAACGATATCATTACGGGGTACAGTTGGACACTTCGTTCCTTTGGGGGCTGAAAGAGCGTTTAGACACGCACATTTATCACTATTATATCTTATTCCAAGTAACACAGACACTTTTATGGTAGCAAAAGTAAGTTGTTGCAACGTTTCTGTGTACTGTTTACTGTTGAGTATTTGAATATTATTTTAGTATTTAAAACTTTTTGAAATAAACCCTACCTTCAGTACCTAGGTAATGAGGGCTGGTGTCCGCAACTACACGTTAAAGCACGTATTTTACGTATGGTACCTATAAATATAACGATGAGTATCTACAAAACATGTCTGCTTACTCCCAATATTGCTAAACCAAGCGAGTGTTACTACGGGACATCGGGTTTTAAAAAGTTGCACTTTGTCGAGCATCGTCTCTGTCATCACTCATACCTGTGTTTTATCTAAAACTCGACTCGAAACAGAATAATTATGACAGATGTTTTGTAATCCTGAAGAAAACAACTGGATCCATTTGTCTTGAAAGGAGATTTATGTAATTCTACTTGAAGATTTCTAAAATTCAGCATTGTTTTGGCTGATTTAATTTCATTTGTCCATCTTCCATCCAACAAAATTTTTAGAAAACTTATTAAACAGCAAATATCAGATTTGGAATTCTACAAAATACCTGAACAGTACAATTCGAAACACTATTTGACTCACATGCATATAAAATACGAGCTTCAATCCGTTTCCCTACAAATCCTGTATATCACATCACAATGGTCAGAACAACAAAAGACATAAAGTGCCAATAGTGCCAATACGTTCGTATGACCACGGAAAAGATAGGTACAGAAGGTTGACTCCATACAAGAAGCGAGAACGCAAGCACAGATAGACACGATTTACGTAAAGCGAGTCCAAGCGCACTCGGGACTGGCATTCTTTGAGATCGCCGTACGTACGCGTCTATGTGCGCGAGCAACTATTTTCGCTCGTTGTATAAAGCTGACTTTCTGTACTATCCTGTGGTACAACTGACTACGAACCGTTGCGGAAAACATTGATTTTCAATTTACTGTTTACGTATATGTAGGTACTAGCTTTCGAATTTGATAAAAAGCCGCAAGAATCCTCTTGATGACGTAAATCGGGGAAAATCTGCTACTTTATATATTAAAGATGGAGGTATTTCGTCATTATGTCACTGATCGCTTTATTGGCGTAAAATCTATCGGGGATATGAAAATACCGAACAGAAATGATGCCTTTCATGTTTATTATTTTCTGGAAGAGCGAATATAGAGACAGTGTTATTGGTATTTTCTGGTGTCAATATCAGAATAGCTTTGTTGTATTTGCTATCGTAACAAATACTGTAGATATTCTTTTATTTTATTAGAAGTTATGCTCACCATTGTACTTGCTGTATCCTTGTAACAATTTGTAATACTTACTGCGTACAATAAAGAATAAGAAAGAATAAACCTAGTTTGCTCAACTTCAAATTGCAATATAAAGTCAGGGTAATTGTTAAGCAAATTGACTACCAACTTAAATTGTCCGTTTATTATTCAAATCACAACTGCGATTCTTTGACAGTTGTATGAAATTGCTATAACACGTTATATTGGCTTGGTTTAAATTTTCCTAACAGTTAATGTCACTGACTATAAGTACTATATTAGTTAATAAATTAAGAATGTGCATTTGACATGAACTAAGCTCTTACAAAATTAATTATCATAATAAAAAATAATTTAATTTAATTACTAACGACAGGAGTTACCCACTTGCTCCATAAATCAGGTAGTACCGCGGAACCCAAAAATTATAGGCCGATCACGTGTTTACCGACGGTCTATAAAGTTCTTATGTCCATTTTAAGAGCTAAATTAACAAACATATAGACACCAACTCCATTACGACTACCTCTCAAAATGGATGTAAGAATGGGTCCGGTAAGAATGGGAAATAGTCGTGACAGCCAATGGGTTAATAGCCAAGAGCCTCGACCAACACCTGAGGAGGCTCTCGTTAGGCAGCTGGATCAAGGGCTTGATTCAGAAAGCAGCACTTCTGGACACGGCTCGCATTGTCAGGAAGTTACTCTCTCTGGAGCCCTGACCTTGCTTGTAGCTTGGACCCTGTTCCCGTTACCGGTGGGCTACTATTTTTTATATTTAAAAAAACTGAAATAAAGAAAAAAAATCATTTAAACTAAAAAATAATTATAAAATTAAATATCTTAATTTCCTATCAACAAAACCCATAACTATAACGTAACCCAGTTACTAATGATCGGGTAAGTTATTGTAACTTCCTATTTTCATTTACTCAAACAATATATAAAGTAAAGAAATAATATATAAAATATAATCATGTACAGAAAATATTTCTCTCTCAGAATACAGATGTGTATACTTTATTAAACAATATAAGAAATTGATGTAATTCATATCTTTTGAGGTTTATAGTACTCGGAGGAATCTTTTCTTGGATTTCAGATAATAGCCGAAATAAATGGCGTAGTTCCGTCCGTAATGTGTGGTTTACTTTCCTTTATTTATCTTGTGTTACTTTTCTAAGAGTGTTTGGCAATATTCATTCATTCCTTTATTTATTATCAGATCATAAAATCCAATGTTTTAGTAATTACATACACAACTTAAACACTAGTGTTAGTACAGTCACGAGCACCAATATGTCAACACTTGGAACTTTCAATTGCGATTTTTTCGTGAAATAACGAATGCAACGTTGAAATACGACACATTACATAAACCTATGGGTTCAAAAATGCTACGGTCGTAACAACATAAAATTTCATTCAAAAATAAAGGAGTAAATCGCTTTTGAATAAAGCCGAGTGTATACATACTTTTGCTCGTGGATGTCCATCCTTAACATTTTTAGTTACAAAGGTCTTAAAACTGTGTTAGTATTATACTACAGACTAAGGTTAACAAAACAAAGAGATCAATTACTTAAAAATACTACAATGAGACCAAGTCGCAAGCATCAGAAAGGGCTAAGGAAGGAACACGGGTGGGTTTTAGTCAGTAAGAGTCTGACACTCCCTTCCGCTCCACCCAGAGCGGGAGGGGTCATTTGATGATTTCCCATCCACAAAAAAAAAGGGCACTTCTTTAAAATTATAACAACAATACATAAAAATCATGAAAGGGCAAATACGACACTTTTATATAGTAATTATGTGATTAAACTAAACTACTAAACCAATTAGTAATTTTAATTAATCGAAGTAAAGTTACAACTTTTTTTCTTCAAAATTTTGTGCACGCACACACTTTACATTTTGCTTACTTCTTTCTTTGTTTTGTTTGATAGAAATTCGAAATTGTAAATGGAAGACAAATAACAAGGAAACGAAATATTTCAGATACGTGTGCCCCACGAAACAACGAAACAACGGCCCAACACAAGTCACGAAACATATTTCTGTGATTACTCATGTCTTATACTTTTTCACAAATATCTGTTTATTTTTACACCATGCGAAGAACTTTGCTTGGAGTTGAAATACTTTTCTCAGCACAAGTATTTCAATATACCTAAAACTTGAAAATATTTATGAAACATTTGCAATTTTAGCTCAGCGTATTCCTTACAGAAGTTTCGCCCTATGTTAATGTTTTTATTTTTGTTGAAGTTCAAAGGAATTGCGATGGAGTCGATTTCTTATGACAAAACAGAGGTATTCGACCTGCTATTGTGAGCTTAGGAAACATGGCTATATTTAATTAAAATCTTGTACTTACCTGAGTAACATGGCTTGTTTTAAGACAAAGGATTTTTATTCTGTAAATAACTATCTTTTTTTGCTATGTCCTACCTATTTCAAATAAAAAACCTTATATCAAGAACTAACAAGCTTTTTTTTGTAGGTAGGTATACAAAGGTCAAAGGGCCTGCTCTCTCTCACAGAGAGGAGGCCTGTGTCCCAGCAGTGGGAACGTTATAGGCAGACTATGCTATGCTATACAAAAGTTACATAGTTTTGCCACTTTATTGTCAAATCGGGTTAAAGAAATTTATTTCTCATAAAGAACAATACATACATAGTTCACTTAAATATGAGAAACTGAACAAAATATCTTAGTTAATAAACAGTCGTTCGATCTATCGAGTTCATACTAATAAATAAGTATATAACATACTAATAAGTGTACATAATAATAAGGTGTAATGGTTTATTATTATTGATTAGCCAAATACCTACAACTTTAACTAATTTTTTTCAAATGTTCAGTGTTGAAGAATCTCTTATGCCTTTCGGTAACTTATTATCAATAAATCTGAGGAGTTTCCGAAATAGAAATTGTGAGCTATACACGATCTTCATTCCCATACCTACATAAGATGCATTAATCCTCAAGGAAAATACAAGTACAGGCTAAACAAGAACATGAAAAGAAATTAAAAATTCACAACCACTTTCAACTTTCAAGAAACAACCAAGTTGTATACCAACTAAGATGACACTAGAAACAGGTGTTCTCCAGCCAAACTGCTCTACTTCGGCTGAACCGAGTCATAACACAATACCTGCCAACTTTCGAACGTGTTCAATAACATTATTGGCAAAGTTTGCCGGAAGCGACCCACATGGCGAAATGTTTGCTGCAAATGACTGCGGTTGTGTGGCGGTCACATGTGGCGGTCGCGTTGCTGTTGCCCGGACAGATACCGGGTTTTCATGCTGAAGATAGCTGGTTTAGGAATTATATTGAATGATTGTGGTCGAAATTAGGAGTGAGTTAACTTTTTGTTTAATATTTGCTTGTAAAACACGATTACATTTGGAATGAAATTATGTTTTTTGCCTTTCCTTCCTCATACAGGATAACATTTTCCGCAAGATGAAGGTTGAAAAGAAAAATAAAATGTTTTAATGTCACCATCTGAATAACAATGTGAAAACTTTCCAACAAAGTCGTTTTTACTAATTTCAGAGCAAATTCAAAGCCACAGTTAGGTGTTTTATTTTTGTTTCTAATTATTTTGGTAACATTACTTTTAACAGTAAAAACGAGGTTATATAAAAGTAAATAATAACACAATATTTTCTTGTAATATTATTTGTTCAAATAGAGCCGCGACAGAGTCTTCATCATGCTTTTTAGCTTCGACTTTATTATTTTCCAAGAGTCGTTGAATAACCCTCGACTTCGTCGGGGTTAGTAAACTGGGGTTTGATTGAAACAAAGTTTCATTTTATACTTGGGTGTGTGGTCCAGTAATACCGACACGACCTCAAGTCCGATTTATTTACAAATGTAGTGATTACACTGTGGTTTAGTAGTGGTTAACAAATATTTTTATTCTAAGACCTTATACTATCGGCGGAGAATCTTGACACCGCGATGTACAAATCGATCGAAATGGTACAACGCTATCTATTGACGCAAAAGTAAACAAATTTTGAATGGTTGAATTTACGATCGTGGTTTTCATCAGATATTATCTCTGTGCGGTTAAACATTCCGCCCACCAAGGACATTTTGTGCAACATTATGTCCTTCTAATGTTAATTTACAAAAAATATTTATATTTTGCTTAACAAACAGTTTTAATTTCCCTTACAATATACCATACACATCTTACCTTAAACATAAACAATTACTTACATGACTAAACAATGCTTAAAATTATCACATAAAAAATACAAATAACATTCTTAGGCAATCGGCAAGACACACAGTTTGGATGTTGGTCTTTTAAGTACAGAACCATTACTGCGAAGTGTGACCACTCGTGTAAGATTGTCTAACCCCGGATGTTTTTCAACCACCCTGCCAAGAAGCCACCGACAAGGAGGTAAGTTGTCCTCTTTAATTAGAACTATATCCCCTACCTTTGGTTCAGGATTTTGCTTAGACCACTTATAACGATGGAGCAGTGTGGTCAAGTATTCGTCGGACCAGCGACGCCAGAAATGTTGTGTCATCCGTTGGACTAAATGCCACCTCTTCAAGCTAGAAAGATTCGCATTTTCATAGTTATGGTCAGGCGCGTTGACTATTGGTTCGCCTACAAGAAAATGCCCTGGCGTTAATGCGTTAAAAGTGTTCGAGTCGGTCATTCTACACAAGGGACGTGAGTTCAAGCATGCTTCTACTTGGGTTAATAGAGTAGACATTTCTTCAAAAGTTAAAGTTGAGCTACCTATTACTCTGTTTAAATGTTTCTTACATGACTTTATCCCGGCCTCCCATAATCCGCCAAAGTTTGGAGCATGTGGTGGAATGAAATGCCATGTGGTACCCTCAGTTGCTAAGGCCGCAGCAACTTCCTTAGCTATGCCTGAATTTTCCGAGCGAAGTAATGTGTCTAGTTCCTTTGAAGCTCCCTGAAAATTTGTACCGTTATCACTCCATAGCTCCTTGCATTGACCGCGTCTTGCCACAAACCTTTTAAAAGCGGCAAGAAACCCCGTTGTTGTTAGGTCGCTTACGACCTCAATGTGGACAGCTTTAGTTGCCATGCAGACAAATAAGCAAATGTATCCTTTATACGCATGGTGACCCCTACCCTTTGATGCCCTTAACTGAATAGGACCAGCATAATCTACCCCACTGCTCCTAAACGGTCTATTAGGTGTAACCCGTGCTGGTGGTAATTGACCCATTAATTGCGGTTTTGTAGATGCTGCATAGCGCAAACAAATTACACATTTTCGCACGTATGCAGTAACCAATCGCCTAGCTCCGTGAATAAAATACTTCGTGCTTAAGTAGTTAAGCATTAGTTGTGGACCACCATGAAGATTCCTATGATGTGCATCGGCAATTAGGAGATTGGTAAAATAAGTGTCACTAGGAATCAATATTGGATTTTTACGATCTATGTCAAGATCGGAACGTTCCAATCTACCGCCCACCCTCAGGATTTTAACGGAATCGAGGTAAAGATTTAAAGACTTAAACATCTTTCTCTTAGGTCTTTCTTTTTGCAGATCCAGAATTACAGCTTCGAACCTTTGACCTTGACATACCCTAATGCAAGTCTCCAACGCCAATCTCAATTCTTCTGCAGTTATAATTTTATGACTCCTTCTTTCAGCCTTCGTTTTTCTCAACTCTAAAGGACGTCTTAAATGTGCTACCATTCTAACTAGTCGGGTAAGTGATGAATATTTATCCCAAATAAAATTATCGTCTGTTACTACATGTACCTTTATTTCCTCTATATTAGTTGATACCACTTTGCGTTTGCCAACTAGATTATTTTTAGTCTTCAGAAAGCTAGGACCTTCTACCCATAACCTAAATTTCACAAATTCCGACGCATATAATCCACGCGATGCGCAATCAGCCGGATTGCTTTTCGACTGAACATGATTCCATTGCTGTGGTTCACTGATGCTCAAAATTTCAGAAACGCGGTTTGCAACAAATGTCTTCCATTTGCTGGGATGACTATTTAACCATGCCAACACGATCTCTGAATCTGTCCAATAAAACGAATTAGATTTACTGATTCCCATCACTTCGGAAACTTCGGAAAGCAGCTTTGCTAGGAGGACTGCTCCACACAACTCTAATCGAGGCACTGATATCGTTTTTATTGGTGCGACATTAGTTTTCGCCGTGAGCAAAGTGACATAAACGCTACCGTCAGTATCGACTACCCGTGCATAAACTACCGCAGCGTATGCTGATTTCGACGCGTCGCAAAATCCATGCAAGTCAACTTGCTTGTCACAGGGTTTCATGTTTAACCATCGAGGTATTGAAAATTCCGTTAAACATTTCAACTCCTGCCGGTAAGTAAACCATTCCTTTTTTATTTCATACGGAACTTCTTCATCCCAACCAATTCCAGAGATCCATAATTTTTGTATTAAAATTTTTGCTAATACTATCACAGGAGCAACCCATCCCAAGGGATCAAATAGTCTTGCTATGTCTGATAACATGTTTCTTTTAGTTACAGGTTCTTGCAGCACAGGCATCTGAACAGAATACTGGAAGGTGTCGCAGCTTCGGTTCCAGGTAAGTCCCAACGTTTTAAATATCTCATCCTGTTTTATGTTGATCTCCCTTTCTACACCATCCTGTCCCTTGTACGAATGCCTTTCACCGATGATCTTCTCAAGTAATTCACTGCTGTTGCTTGACCATTTCTGTAAGGTGAACCCTGCTTTTGCTAATAACTTGTTCATTTGGCTATAGATCTGCATGCCTTCTTCTATCGTGTCACAACCAGTCATACGGTCATCCATGTAATAATCCTTAAGTACTCTTTCAGCTGCCATTGGAAACTTGACTCCTTCATCGTACGCTACTTGCTGCATCGATCGAACTGCTAAATAGGGCGCTGAAGAGGTACCAAAGGTAACAGTAAGTAATTTATAATCCTTAACAGAAGATTGTTTGTTGTCTCTCCACACGATGCGTTGAAAATCTGTGTGATGGTCGGCTACGCGCACCATTCGGTACATTTTGATGATGTCCGAAACTAGACAAATGCGATGAGTTCTCCAACGTATCAGTAAATGTCGCAGATCTTGTTGCAGCCCTGGACCAATCATTAGGTCATCGTTGAGCGATATTCCATTTTTTCCCTTGCAGGATGCATCAAAGACAACCCGGACTTTGGTTGTGTCTTTGTCGTTCCGTATAACCGCATGATGAGGCAAGTACACTGCATATTGATTTTGTTCTTCTGCTTCGGTTATTGGTCTCATGTGCCCTAGCTCCAAATATTCGTTGATAACTTCCTCATATTTTGTTTTTAAATCTGTGTTTTTCCGAAGTTTAGCTTCTAACGCGTAAAATCTGTTAATTGCTACCTTTCTTGCATCACCATATTTACAACTCGGATCTTGACTTCTAAATGGTAAGTTAACAACGTAACGACCGTCATTGTCCCTCACAGTTGTAGCCTTAAATATCTCTTCGCATCTTGTTTCTTCTTCGGTAAGTAAACGTTTTTTATTTTGTGGTTCCTTTTCTAATTCCCAGAACCTTTTTAGGGCTTCATCATCACCAAAGTGAGCATGCATCACCGCAATATTCGTTGTATCCTGAGCAGCAGAAGCTACCGTTCCTGATAAAATCCATCCCAATGATGTACACTGTGCTACAGTGCTACCACCAGGAGCTTTCTTTAACCCGTTTTGTAGAACCTGACTATAAATTTCTGCTCCTAACAGCATATCCACTTTATCCGGTGTATTATATATAGGGTCCGCTAATTGTATATCGTTAGCTTGTGCCCAATCTAAATATACCGTTTGCCTACCAGGTAATAATGACGTAACCGATTTGAGAACATATGCTTTGACTACGAGTTCAACCGATGGATCGACCCTAGACTGAATATTAACCTCAACAACCGAATTTAAGCATAATTTGTTATTAGCATCTAGACCCGTTATTAAACCCTTTGCTGGTTTTTTCTGTAACCCTAAAATTTGGACAGTATGTTCTGTAACAAAGGACGCCTGTGAGCCTTGGTCTAACAAGGCCCTGATTGTACACTTAGCCCCATTTTTCGATACAGCCCTCACTAGAGCCGTAGCTAATAGGACTTGGTTTGTCGCTGTACCTTTCGAAAAACAAGTCACTATCTTGTTTTCAGCTTCTACTCCAACCACGTGTGTATGTTCTTTCGTCTGCAAAACACTATCGCTAGACGAATTTCCCTTCTCTCCCCTAGACTCCTGCTCACCTTTAGGGTGCAATAAGGAGTGATGTCTTCGCTTACATACTTGACAAGAGGCTGTACACTTACAAAACCTGGCAGAGTGGTTGTGCCCCAAACAATTGAAACATAAGTTGTGATCTTGCACAAACTTACGCCGAGTATCCACATCCTGAGTAACAAATTGTTTGCAATTTCTTATTTTATGCTCGTTATTACAAAGAGGACAAACCATGGCCGCATTGCTTGCTGTGTGAAAAACCTTTGCCTTACTAACATTAGCATTATTTTTACTTGGCTTACTTTCTAGGAATTCAAATGCCCTATACCGGCTTGTTAAAAATTCTTTGAACTGTTCAAACGTAGGCAGCTTATCTGAATCAGTGTTGCTAGTTACCTTTAGTTCCCAATCCTTTCTACTGTCAGAATCTAGTTTCAACGTTAATATATGAATGATCAAAATATCCCATGAAGTTACATTAATATCTAAATTAGTAAGTGCATTTAGGCAGTCAGATGTTGTGTCCATTAATTCCTTTAAAGCACTAGCCGACTCTTGTACTATGTTCTTTTGACTGAGCAATCTTTTCAAAATACAGTGTGACAAATATTTTTTATTATTATACCTGGATTCCAGTTGAGTCCAGCATCTGTCATAATTTGATTCTGAAATTGGTATATGACGTAAGAGCTGCTCAGCTTCCCCAGTCAAGTAACTTTTCAAATAGTGTAACTTTTGAACATTATCAATTGTGCTATTTTTATGTATTGCCGATACAAACAAATCTCGGAAAGTCGGCCATTCCGTATATTTCCCCGAAAATGTTGGAATAGTGATTCTGGGCAACTTTATGTATGTCCCTTTACTTTCGGAAACATTATTTGATGACGATCCCGCAACCGGAGACACATCGTAACCCTTAATGTTAATTAATGCAGTTTTTAACTCGCATTTTAAATCTAAAAATAATTCTTCAGTATTAAAATAAACTTCGTTTACAGTGTAGGCTGAAGATATCAATTCCTTAGGTTCAAAATCTTTCACAATTTGTGTATGTGTTAAACTAAATTGCGCCCACAACTCTTCAACAATTTCTAATCTGGTTTCTATGTATTGTTTGGTTATCCTTTCCTTTGGCGACTTTTTAAAATTACTTTTAGCTCTTAACAACCGAGTGTGAATATCATCCTGTACTTTAACATTTGATTCCAAAGACATTTTGAAGTTAGTAATCCAAACAATTCACAAAAAAAAAAAAATAGTTTAAAAATTACAAGTCCAAAAATTTGACGAAAATTTTACAAGTCGATGTAAACAAAGAAATTTTTCTAAGTGTTTGACATTCTTGTCTCAAATTATTCTAAGTCCAAAAAGTTATCGAAAATTTTATAAGTCGATGTAAACAAAGAAATTTTTCTAAGTGTTTCACACTTTAAAATCTGCTAAAAAATCGGGCATAGGTTCCCCGTCTCAACACAATTTGCTTAAATCTAACTAAGTCTAAACATGCACACATGAAATTATTCTAAGTACAAAATTCACTAATCTAAAGTTAAAGTTTATATCTTCTAGGCAATAAGGTTCACTTTTGCTTGACACATAGGAAATCACAAAGTACTCACGATTTTCTGGCACTATCACTCACTTCCTTACGACCTTAGTCGTCTGCAGCTTGCTTGCTGCTGATTGGCACTCCTTCCTCCGTACCTCCCGCAACTGGATCTGGAACTGCTTCCTCCCTCTCTCACCATCCAAGATCACTCTGCAGGAGCGATTGGGGTTGATGCTTCTCCGTCCAGTTAGGAGAACACACCTGATGTGGCTGTGGAACAGCCCTTGCCACTTCCGACTCGAAGGACCATGAATAACCCTCGACTTCGTCGGGGTTAGTAAACTGGGGTTTGATTGAAACAAAGTTTCATTTTATACTTGGGTGTGTGGTCCAGTAATACCGACACGACCTCAAGTCCGATTTATTTACAAATGTAGTGATTACACTGTGGTTTAGTAGTGGTTAACAAATATTTTTATTCTAAGACCTTATACTATCGGCGGAGAATCTTGACACCGCGATGTACAAATCGATCGAAATGGTACAACGCTATCTATTGACGCAAAAGTAAACAAATTTTGAATGGTTGAATTTACGATCGTGGTTTTCATCAGATATTATCTCTGTGCGGTTAAACACGTACTATGAAGATCTTACGTAATGGCACTAGTCTGCGTCAGGTTATTTAAAAGACTTGCTTGCAACTTACATTTTTATTTCAAAAGAAAGAGCTAAACGTTGCTATAACAATGTTACCATGTTTAACTATACAGGTTTAACTCACTTTATGTTAAAATAATGATGTTATTCGATGGCAAACAAAGCGATGGCCACCAGACAAAGTGACCTTCTATCAGCGATAATAATGATGGAAATGTCAAAAATGTGTTGGATTGACACGTAAGCTACCGAATGGCTGACGTCAATCCTGTTCAAAGTCGCTGTAGAAATACGAAAAGCTTTGAAAGCAACTACTTCCTGTCTAAGCGACTATGGACATCAGCAATAAGTACCAGAGACATTGCCGATGCGTTGCTAAACCAGAGCATAATCTGCCTATGTTTTCACAGCTGGGACACAGGCCTCCTGAGAGGGAACATGTTTTCGATTTTTTTTGTATTTTTTGTATTGTATTTGTATTGTTCTAGGACATGGTGGTTTTCTCACGATGTTTTCCTTCACAGTTTTGAGTGTGTAATGAAATACACAAAGTAAAGTGCCTGGAACCAGAGCTAAACCAGCGACGAAGCTAAAATATCAATAACATATTATTATATCATTTTTTAAAAAGATTTATAAACAACTGACACGGGGCTCAAACCTGTCACCATTAAGCTACAATATCCCATTATGACGTTAATGAAAAATTTAATCTCTTTTCATGTATAAGCCTCTTTGGCATCAAATTAATTGTTTTTAGATCTGCTAAAAAGATATATTTCACAGGCAATTCTGAAGTTGTGTTTTCATTTCGATGATTTTGTTCTGTTTGTTTAACCTTTCAAACACGAGTTTGTACGGAAATAAATATTTCAGATTTGCTGAAATATATTAGAATGGCAGTTGGAGTTCATGGCAGTGTCCATGGAGTTTCTTGCCCGTTCTTCTCCATAGGTACCTACTACGCTTTATAATGGGCAACAAGCTTCATTGTTCTGACTGACCGACCCCTTGACAATTCAAAAGGACCTGTAATTGGTTTAATTGAAATAAATACTTTGAGTTTGATTTTGAGTTGGTTGCCATACCAATTTTGCGTTTGAAATGTTTCCTCTTCATTACAAAATACATGACGTATATAAAAACAAATTCACACAAGCAAAGAAAAGAACAAAACACAAACATATTAGTTGGGCTTAAAGAAAACCCGTGTTAAATACCGATAAATCAGTATGATGACCGATAATCAGTATTTATAAAATCATCTAAATTGACATATGGCTGAAAACACGGAAATCTAATTTATATAACAAAACTTCAACACGGAGTGTATTGAAGTTTTGTCATATAAATTAGATTTCGTGTCTCCTAACTATAGAAACAGAGAATTCTCAGAAAATCTTTTCTTAGTGCAAAGTAGTAAAGGAATGGAATATTTTATTTTTATACGTCTTTATTCAGTGGTCTATATCGTTTTGTGCTATGGATATCATTCACAGAACTTTTTCATTTTTACAGACTGAGGAACTGCCGTACTCGTATACGAGTATACAGGATGTTTCCATCAATACCACTAGACGAACGAGGCAATTAGCAATACACTTTACCTACTAATCTTCATTATACACAGGATGGTTCTTGTCTACCCAGGGGTATACTCTCTAAGTCCGTCAACAAAGATACGGGCCCATTTGAAGATCGATTATGACGAGAAGTAGATTATCCTTTTTTGACATTGATTTACATTGTGTAATTACTTTAACTCACACCCTGATTGCTTGTTATTTTTTTTTAAATGTAAGTCGTTTACTTTTACAATGTATGTAAAATATGTGAGCACATATGTAATTAATTTGTCATGGTTTCATATTTACTTCTTTTACCTATTGTGGTATAGTAATTTTATTTTAGGTGCATCGTCTGCACATATTATCACATAATGAATGTATGCAAAATATTCTAAAACGTTTTAAAAGAGTAACGGTGGAGTTTCTTGCCCATTGACTTGCACAAGGGGTGACTAGAATCAATTCTATTTTATTGTAATTCTTGATGTTCAAAAGTGCCTTTTATGTCCCTAATAGAGTGCCTTTTAAGTTAAAGCATTTGTTTTAAAATGCTTAAACTTTGATTTTGAGATGATTCGTCATACCTAGTGTCAAATTATTTTTTTTGGATGGGCGGAACATATGCGTCTGTAAGGCAAGCGTATTAAGTTCGCTAACAATAGAAAAAGCAATTCTGTCTCATTTGTGACCGTTGATTTCATATCGGGAGCAGGGACAACTGTGAAATCGTGCTGTCATTCATTCTTAGTTTGGGCCCCGAACTGAGGGGCAATTCTCGTAATTTTAAGAACTTTCACAGTCTAATCTCAGTCTCAATCTGTCAAAAATACCTCAAACTCTACATTTTGACAAGTTTTTGACATTTGTTTGTCGCCGAGATGAGACTGCGACTAGATTTTGAACGTTTTAAACTACGAGAATTGGCCTTCTGATCATATGTCCGTAAATGATATGGAGCAGGAAAGGGACCAGGAAATTACCTGCTTCGAGATTAGACCCTCTGAAGGACAGTTCCCGTAATAAAAAACGTTCAAAATCTAATCGCAATCTCGTCTCAGCGACCATCAAGGTCAAAAATGTAGGGAAATTAGAGGTATTTATGACAGATTGAGACTAAGATCAGACTGTGACGAGAATTACCCCTCTGATCTCACGCTCAAAACACACACACTTCTGGTTGACCACACATACACCATAAGATTCACGCAGACAATAAATTCCGTTCTAATACTAGGTACATAACATATCACCCACGAATTTGTTTCAATACCTTTTCTCGTTCCCTAGTCTCAGATTAATGTGGCCCATTCGTTTCGCTCTGTCACTGGTCACTGTTAATAATGTCCACGTTTATATACTTAGTGATATAGTGGAGAAGTGCTCTTATTGAACTCGCGTCTTTTGTTTTCCGTTTATTTTGGGTAGTCATTAGAAGTCAGGAGTTATTTACATTACTAGTAATGTTTTTATTAGGATATTGTTTCTTGGTCTTATTGGATACGAAAATTATTGGAGAATGTCATCTCTTATAGAATTTTTGTTCCAACATGTAAAATACTAGCAGTTCTTTACATCAGTGTGTTATTAATAACTAGTATGCCTGCGTATATATCGGAAAATATCTCACGGGAATATACTACCGCGATCAAAAGTATCCTATGTGTTAAGCCAAATTTTGTCTAAATCTGTATAGCCGTTTTTGTTTCGATCCAGACAAACATTCTAAAAACTATGTTTTCGGCATAAGACTCATTTCCACACTTCGTAGCAATTACCGTTTTTTTTTTTTTTAATATTCAGTGTACAGTTTTGCCTCCGTTTTTATTTTATAATATATATATATAGATTCGTGTTTTACTTAGTACATACTTGTTAATTATATGACCTTCAACATTTATATATTACTGTCGTATTTAATTAGATTAACGTTCCTAACTGCATCAAACCAGCAAAATACTAATGTGCCAATATAGCTACTATGTATAAATATATGTTGACGGCACGGTTGGCGCAGTGGTTAAGCGATTGACTGCTGCGCTGCGTGTCGTGGGTTCGATTCCCGCACGGAACAAATATTTGTATGACCTACATGTATTTGTTCCGAGTCTGGGTGTTTTTCTATCTATAATATGTATGTATTTACAAAAAAAAAATTGTATATAAGTAGTTTATCAGCCATCTTGTTACCATAACACAAGCATTAGGTTGCTTAGCTTGGGACAAATGGTGCTGTGTGAAATGTCCAGGGATATTTATTTATTATTTATTTATTATTTATAAAGTCCACAAACACACAAAATTTGGTTAGATTTTCTAATTAGTAACTCAAAATTCAACATCAGATTTCAGCAACAATTTGGCATACGTTTAATGTGATACGAAACTATTCACATTATCTAGTCACAGTTAGTATTCAAATGAAACTAGATATCATATGAAATAGTTTAAGTGTATTGATCTGGGATTTGTCTGCTTTGATATCTGACTGCGTTTGTGGAAGACTTTGAGGTTATGTTTCAAAGCGACACATAGGTAAACGTCTATTCGGTATCAGCCTGAGATATATTGCTGTAAGGATCGCTTGAATGGCGCTGTTGGTAAACATTTGTCCAATGGGGTTAAAAACTGAAAGCTCGACATAGGTGGTAGCACTGTTGCCCGTCCATAAACCGCCATTGTTTTGTTTATGTTTACTTTTGTGTCATAGGTATTACAATAGAGAATATATAAGCAATTCACGCTATACTCACTGTATATAAGTATTAAAAAAAAAAAAAAAAACATAACATAATATTATTATACACCAACATGTAAACTCACATACACATACACGCTTAACTATTCAGTCATTACATAACATATAATAACTGTGATAATCAAGTGATCCAGTACTACACAGGTATAAACTTCAAAAATCTTTCTACCTGCCGGTTTTTGAAATTAATAAAAATGTGGGTACTTACCAACTTACAGTATACGCGCCGCACTATGTAGGTACCATTTTTGTTTGAAACCAGATGCGTTTATTCGACATCCGTGTGTCACTAACGGGATACAGCAGAATACCAGCGTCAGGTATTGTACCTGGCATATGCTGAGCTGGACTCCCATTTGGTGCAACCATGAGACACACACCGCCCAGTAGTGATCGACAATTGTGGACATAGACTATTTTGCACTAGAGGTTGTAGATTTGTGAGGTGTCTATGGGTCGATCTATTTTTTTAATCTTTGTTTTTTTTTTTGTTTCACTTTTTTTTTATTGTTCTATTTTTTATACTTGTATTGTGTGTTTTTTGTTGCACTAAATAAACGTTTTTATCTATCTATCTTATCTATCTATAATAATTCTAGCACTGATCTAATATCCTATCCTATTCTACTACTTATTTAGATATTATATTGCGATGTAGGGGGAAGGAGGGGTTAAGTAAACAACATGATGTGTAGTTCTCCAAGGGCCAACTGACAGCTGACATATGTATATATTATATATATAAATGCGAAAGTTTGGATGGATGGATGGATGGATGGATGGATGTTTGTTACTCTTTCACGCCAAAACTACTGAACGGATTTGGATGAAATTTGGCACACAGATACTTTATAACCAATATTAACACATAGGATACTTTTTATCCCGATATTCCCACGGAATCGAAACTTATGTGGGTGAAACCGCGGGGCAAAGCAAGTGATAATATAAACAAACACGCTCCTTTACTACAATTTACATAATATCACACCATAAGCGCATGTAGGTAATGAAAACAGACTGAGTTCTCCTGGGAGCATCATTTATATACGAATTTCTCCCATAAAAGTCTTCAGGTTAAAAAAGGATAGCACGTAGTCTCGGCGAAATATTGAATTTCCAATTTTTTTTCTACCAAAGTTTTCGTCTTACGAGTATAACATTTCCGGCAAACACATGGGTCCCCGTATTTTTGCACTCAACAGCTGCGCAAATGGGCATATTTATTAAGTATGCGTAAAAGAAATCGCTTGTTTACAAAAAAATATGGATAGTGACAGCTAGCTGTCAAATTCTTAGACACGCAGTAGTAGCGACATCTGAAGTGAGCTAGTGGCAGATTTTATCCCCATTGTTTTGTGAAACGTATTGAGAAAACAACATGGCGGCGCTATTTTCGATTTCGGCAAGCTAAAAAAGTTACTTGCACAAATACTGATATGGTTTAAATACTGTATTTTATACTGGTAATAGTTGTCAAGACAAGCATTTTCTTCACATAAAAATAGAAAGTTAAATAAAAATCTCAAAATGTATCAAATAAGAGCAAACTCGCAAGTTCCTTTTACAAATCGACATGACTTTTCTAAACACCCAGTTTTTTTTTATTCCTATCCCAATGGAATCCGATGCAATGACGAAGTGATGCCAAACCAGTTTTTAAAGCCGTGCATTGGCTTTTATGGTAAACAAATTGATGGCACTCCTATATACATAGTACTAAATGAAAAAAAAACCTAAAAACTTACCATACAACCCGATTAATAGGTGGTGCTAGTATTGTATTTTACTAGATTACTTTTGTTCTTGCAGTCTTTATTGTACTTTATTGCTTTACTTAGCTAAAATACTCTTGTGCCGCTCGTACATATACACTATATACATAGACATATTTTCTACACAAAAGCCACTATTTAAGAGAGAGTAAAGAGTTAAAAAATCAGTTCAGTGTTTTATCTGAGAAATAATTAATTGATCGAACATTTATTCTGGCTGTAAATTGTGGGGTATGATAATATCTGAAAATGTTAATGTTTCAGTACCTACCTAGTAAATAATGAATCTTTAAATAATTTCAGCAAAATGTTGGCTTAATTGATTGATTAAATAATAATTTTCAAGTCCGTAAAATGGTATTCACTGCGACGTTGGTCTAGTGTTCGCGAGCGCTACTGATAAGCATGAGGTTTGATTCCAAAGTCGGACAAAGTGTTATTGGGATTTACCATTAGGAATTTCTTAGTAGGAGCTCTGGGCTCCTTCCTCCTGTCCTTCCTCCCATTCCTGTGATTCTTGTCTGGATTCGTGCCCGGTTAGTGGCAAAAGGCTCGCCCCCTATAACTTGGGACATAAACATAACTGGCGAAATGTGGGTGTAGGCACCTCTGCCTAACCCCTAGGAGATTACAGACGTGATGTTATGTTATTTAATACTGTATTAGTTTAAAGTAATTAGTTTATAATAGGGACAGCAGCAGCTGCTTTTAAAGATGAACATCTCTAACTTTAATCCTTTACTAGTTACTGAAACAATTGCCGAGCGATTTTCAAAAGCAAACTTTTGGTGACATTTCAAAGTCCATAGAATTAATTGAAGGTTAGCTAATGAATAATACTGTAATTACAGTGTAGTTTATTAAGTAAACAAAGCCGATAAACAAAAGTCGTAATTCTAAGGAATTTGTAATTTTAAACTGAAGCTGTCTTGTTTATTGGGTAAGTTTTAATTAGAACTGATGAATAAATTTGTAATCGTCGGTCCATCCACAGATCCATCATCCATCTGTGGATGGATCGATGATTACAAATGTATGAATTCATGTAATACATTAACTCCATGCGTTCTTTGTTCTAGCCCACAGACTAGAACGAAGAACGCATGGAGTTAACGTAACGTAAATACGCGAACGATTTTAAAATTGAAAATACTCGTTTCGCACATCATATTTACTTTGTTTCAAGACTTTATTCATATTTATGGGTGATGACTGTGCTTGTTAAAGGATAGTTGTATTTTTATTAAACTATCGTCCGAATTGACGTTACATTTATTTCTCGCGTTCGCGAGCAGGGCTTCTGAGATCATAACGGTTTTGTCGAAAAGACATCTTTTATCAAGACATTCGCGTTCGTGGCAGGACCTCTGAAATCAAAATGGTTTTGTCGAAGAGACTTCTTGAGTTTGTCAAGACATTCGACTACTACAGGGGTATGCGACTTTTCTGTCACTGGATTTGCTTTGTGATATTTCTTAACTTATACATTCTCGTCACACACATTATACTTATGCTTAAACTTATTTTAGTTTGGTAATTATAAGTATATACAGGATGAAATTGAATTCATTGGCATTCTTTTAAGGGGTCATTGTACTCATTATTATGAACAACTTTTACTATGGGACCAAAACTGAAATCTCGAAAAAAAAATCAGCTGTTCCCTACATTTTGACGAGTTATGCGAACATAAATGTAGGGAACAGCTGATTTTTTTTTCGCGATTTCAGGTTTGGTCCCATAGTAAAAGTTGTTCATAATGATGAGTACAATGACCCCTTAAAGGGATGCCAATGAATTTAATTTCATCCTGTATAATGCCGTTAAAACAATACACTCGTGCGTGCCCTAGAATCGCAATTAGAAGCCACTCAACCGAATTATACAATAACAATACCAGAGACAAAATTTAAACGCTTAGTGGCCTGTTATACATTGTAACCACGTAATTCATTTTATACAATTAGTCTTGATTTGCTGAAGGTAGAGAACTATTAGCATACTAATGGGTATAAGAGATAAACGTTATGAATCTGGTTGAGTAATTAAAAGTAAGTTAGGTAATATTTTTTTTAAGCCGACTAATAGAGCTTAGCTAGCTTCAACTTTCTGACTAACTGACCAACTATTTAATTTTGACAATTCAAAAATGCGTGACTTACTATAAAAGACTATACTATGACTTTTGACTCGTAAAATGGTTTAATTGAAATTAATGTTTTGAGTTTGAGTTTGACTAATTAGGAGAATTATGGAAGAAAAATACATTCTGTGACGACCCTAAATGAATTGAGATAAGGCACAGCACAAAGAAAAGTGTAAAAATAACCTAATAATAATTTAAATACCATGTTTTATGCAAATAAATAAATAAAATATGGGGGGCCCCGCAGTGGGAGGGACAACATAGGTTAAGAAAAAAAAAGGACGGGAAAATGATGATTGTTTTTAAGTCCACGTTCGCACGAACGCCTTTTTAATGCGACTGGAGAGAGCGCGGTCAAAAACCGTCGCGTTAATAATTTATTGTATCTAATGTTCAGCTCAAAAAAAGATAATGTCTATGACGCCTCGTGGAGAGAGACTTTTTCATTCAGTTTAAGTCATTAATTTAAAGTGTTGTGTGTTTCTCTGAAAATTTATTTAATATACAAAATAAACTTATAGTAAACCGCTTATATGCTAAATTAAATGCCACAAAGCGAATTTCGCATCATGATACTTAAAGTCTTGAATAAAACTATCGGTATTATCATACATATAGTGTTATGCTTTGACAGGTGAATATACAATGTAAATTCAATAACGACACACAACAAGATGGTATTGGGATTAGAAGTGTCTCAAATGGGTCCAGTTAACCAGAGATGTTATAACCAATCTCTGGTAAATTTGACCCCTTTGTCTACCTCGTTGGTCTAGTGGTCGCAAGCACTACTGCTAAGTATGAGGTCCTGGGTTTGATTCCCAGGTCGAGCTAAGTGATATTGGGTTTTTCTATTAGGAATTTCTCAGTAACAGCCCGTAGGCCGGATTTGTGCCCAGTTGATGTCATGCTCGCTCCCTATTACATGGGACTTGAACATAACTGGCGAAATATGGGTCTACCATAAGTACACCTCTGCCTGACGCTTAGGGGATTACAGGCGTGATGTTATGTTATAGAGATAACAATTAATCATTTAGTACTGAATACAGACGTACATACATTGGTATCTCACAAAGTAGTTCAGAAAAATGTTACTGCATGCCTTTACAAAATTTTGACAACACGGTTGGCGCAGTGGTTAAGCGATTGACTGCTGCACTGCGTGTCGTGGGTTCGATTCCCGCACGGAACAAATATTTTTATGACCTACAAGTAGTTGTTCCGGGTCTGGCTGTTTGTGTATGTGAGTTTAAATGTTTGTAAACGCACCCACGATTCATGAGAAATTCCTAGTGTGGGGCAACGGTTAAAAAAAATTTGAACACGTATTTCAACAAAAATACAGCTCACAAAACAATTACACTTAAAAGCTTGCAGTCGTCCATTTCACGGAACAACTAACATTTTTCGTGAAATAACCGACGTTATTCCCACTGCCAGTAACCCGTTATTGGCGAAACTGACTTTAACCGCAGCATGCAACAAGATTACCGAACTTTACCGAAGCGCTCCGATGTGCAATCACGCGATTAATAGTACCTATGAAACTTAAACTGTGGCTAGAGAAGTGTTATGATGTAGGTACTCGTCGAAAATAAAGTCGCATAATTCCACGCAAAAATATTTACGTCTCTACAAATTCAGTTACTATGACACACCATGCCAATAGTCATTATCTGCCCAGCATTATCCCAACTAAGTTGGCTTCGGCTTTCAGAATTTCGGATGCAACTGAACACCGGTATTTTACATGAAGCGACTGCCTATCTGACCTCCATAACCCAGTTAATTGGTAACACGATACCCCTTGGTAAAATTACGTTCCGTCTTACGTACGTTTCTCAGAGGAACGGTGACCTTCATGCGGCTGTAATGTCTAAACAGGGCATTTTTTGACACCTTATTGTCAAATACTGGTGAAAATGAGAGATTGTCATGACGTAAAAATATGACGGAAACGCTCTTCTAGAAAACCGAAGCCTATGACCATGTCAACAATGATGCATCCGTAATTCCTATACCTATGATAGCATTTGAGATAATTTTCAAGTTATGGAACAACAAACTGAATGTCGTACTTAACAAAGTTCAAATTCCATTGCCACTAAAAACTTATTAGGACCTTTAAATCGACTTAGAATACATTTCACTAAAGTAGATAATTGATCAAATGGCGATGGTATGCAAATTATCTGAGATTATTAACACTGCTATATAGAAAATTCAAAGAAGGCGTTTTTGCTACCCTTCAGATTATCACGCTTTTTTTTTTTTTTTTGAGGATGGGAAATCATCAAATGACCCCTCCCGCTCTGGGTGGAGCGGAAGGGAGTGTCAGACTCTTACTGACTAAAACCCACCCGTGTTCCTTCCTTAGCCCTTTCTGTTCCAGGACAGCGGTAACCCTTTCGGAAGATCCCGCCGCCCTGGCAGGCTGCGGCCCTATCGGGCCCCGTCCTCTGCTGACTTCTCTTTGATGCGCGCGTGGAACACAACGCGCCGTAAGGCACGGAGATTATCACGCTAACGTGAAAATGAAACGAAATTTCAACCTTATATAAGTGATAGTAATTTAAAAAGCATTGGTACATCAAATCCCCTAGAAACAAGCCAGCGCAAAAGTATCAAGCTTTAGAAAATATATAATTTCTAATAAAACGAAACCGGGATTGTAGAGGAAACTTTCTCTACAAAATAAATCTGGGGTATATGTTCCAGACTTCATTCTGGAAATAAGAAAGCGGTTTAGACTGTGAAAAATATTGCTTACACAATTTCAAACTTAAAAGTATGTATGCTAGATTATGTTTTTGCAATGTTGGGAATGCAATTTCATATTACACTTTCAGTAAGTAGGTAATAAACAAAATAGAAACGAACTGCGAATCTCGAATTCTATACTAGCATAAGCATGTTCCCACGGAATACACGCCAGTTGGGAGACAGGCCTTCTCTCAGTGGGAGGGTGGGCCGTAATCCACCACGCGTACCCAGTGCGGGTTGGTAGATCTCACATGTGTTCGAATTTTTGGTTCTAGGACATGACGGTTTCTTCACAATGTTTTCCTTCACCGTTGAGAGCAGTGGTGATGAAATAATTTACACAAAGTATAGTGCCAGTCTGGGTTCGTTCGTAAGTCGTTACAACTGGGTCACCACGGCTCAATTCGATACTAGCAAAATGGTAACTTTTAGGGATATTGTGTGTAAAACAAGCAAATGGTTACCGCCGCCAATTTCTGATAAGTGCTATTGCAGATATCTCATCTGCAATACACCCATCACAGGTTTGCATTGCTCTCCGGTAAAAAGAAAAAAGTTGAAATGTGTATTTATGTATTTGGGAAAAACATGCAGAACACTGTAGACATAAATCCAAGTTATTGCGGTTGTTGTTATTGTTTTATGTGACTGTAATTACAACGGCGGCACACGTAACACTGGCACACAACCACGCTGATTGGTGGCAGAAAAAGTGGTGTGGTGGTGAGAAAGGCATACTGTTCATTCTTTTTCTTCTCCTTTTCGTGTCGATGTTACTTTAGGTAACTATGTACTTTATACAGCGTGGCAGGGACATCGACGCGCAACTGAAAATAATTGCCTTCTATTTAAAAAACATGCTGTTGCGTGAATTTTGACCGCGTAGGCTACTTTTCCATGAAACAGCTGATTTTTTTTCTGTGCTCTCTGAACTCATGTGCTGAATTCAAGGTTACAATTTGCGCGTCGATGTCCCTGCCCATCTTGTATTGTTTGACCCCAGTAGAAAACGAGTTGATTGCGGCATCAGGGGCATTATTTAGGTCATCAAATGTTAGCCATTAAGTAAGGGAAGCCAGTTGTGATTTTATTACTTACTAGCTGTTGTCCGCGACTTTGTCTACAATCCAGGATGAAAGTAGCCTATGTCTCAAGGTCATGGTCTACCCACTAACATTTTAGCGTGAAAGCATAAAAAACAAACATATGTACAAAAAATCAAATCTTTTCTCTTTATAA
Source organism: Apamea crenata (assembly GCA_949629185.1). Lineage (NCBI taxonomy): Eukaryota > Metazoa > Arthropoda > Insecta > Lepidoptera > Noctuidae > Apamea > Apamea crenata. The sequence continues at coordinate 8,328,506 of OX451375.1, forward strand.
TATTAGTTTAGGCATAAAAATATTGATGAAATAATTTTGTCGTCATGCAAAACCACATACAGCAAGCTACCAATCACGTTGGTCTCGTGTAAAATAAAACAATAACATTGACAAACGGGTTCAGAGTGACAGAAGTTTTTTAATCTCTTTGCCGCGGCTTTGTCGCGTGACAATTGTTGGGAATATTCTCGACAAACGTCCGCTTTAAAGTTTCTCACAATCGACACTGATTACCTCCTGTTTTTTTCTTTATAGTTTTGTAATTTATTTTAATGATTTGCAGAATGGATGAATGAATGGACTTGCGGTTTTTGAGGTTTTATATGATTGGTCATACAGAATGTGTCAAACACATTCTGTATGACATATCATTACGATGCATAAAACCATAGTATTATTTTCGTTATTTATAGCTTTTCCCACAGCGTCGCCCGCGTGGACGTCGGAAAATATACCTACCACGGGAACTTACTACCGGGCTAGAAAGTATCGTTTTTTCTAAACCGAGTCATGGTCTATGTGCGTCAAATTTCATCGAAAACAGTTTAGCCGTTAAGGCGTGAAAAGGTACCCTGCAGCTGACAGACAGGGTATTGATTAAAAGATGTTTTAATTCCATTTCACACTTACGTATCAAAACTTAACACGTTACTAACAAGGGGCAAGGTGTAAAGATAATAACTTTGTCGGTCACTAGAGTAGCATAAATACACGTCTCACGTCCCATACTCCCATCCACGTCCACGATAGTGCCAATTAGATCGAGTTCACAGTATCTTAGCAGTAATTATTCACACCATATCGTGCCACTTCAGGACGGCATGTTACTGGGATGTACATAAATCAACACCTTGTTGTGACAACTTGACGTAGGGATGCGTCAAGTAGTTCTGATGTTGGTGTTTGTACCATGTTGAGATTTAATTTATTAATTCGATGGTGTTTGGTGTTGGCATTATAACAATCTCTTTACTATACCGTTCCAAAGGTATCAAATAATAATTTGATCTGAGTAATTAGAATTCTTTTATTTTTGACAAGTTTTTGAAATTGATTGTCGCTGAAATGAGATTGCGACTAGACTTTGAACGTTTTCAATTACGGGAATAGAACTTCTGAAAATAAAAGAGACGATAAAATACGCTTTCGATAAATGTTGAATCTCAGCTCTAAAATACGCTGTTGTCAGTTTGGCAGGACATTTGTGCGAGCCGTGGTTCCTTGAGAATAGAGTAAACATAGTATGCTAAAACAACCAAATGATTGTTTATGTGACAGGCCAAAATAAATCTAGATATTGGTCCAAGGTTCGTCCTCTAACCGATATACAGCCAATTAAAACAAGCCATATTGACACAAAGAAAAAAAAACATATCCCAATATTAAATTTTGTCATCCTCAAAGTGGGTCAAAGACACAATTCTGAGTAAAAGCACTCGACAAATATTTATTTCCCTAAAAATAATAAGCAGACATTATTAATAGGAAACCGAAGAATCATAATATTGGACGTCACTTATGAATTACGATACCATTCTGAATGAATAAATCATCCTTCTCTCTGTAAGGCACCGATTTCACTGTGTTCTGACAATAATCTCAATCGTTTGACGACTGTCACTGACAGCTGATCGTATGATTGTAAATATTGGGTCAGTGGATACGAAACGGGGCACTATGAAAAAAAGACAGAATTTCACCAAAAACCATCGCCTAATCAAGCCTTCGAGACCCGGTGGGATGTGGGGTGGGGGAACACCATGGGACACCTCAAGGGCATTGACCTTGACCTCAGGGTCATTGACCTTGAGGTCCAGGTCAAAATGCCGAAAGTCAAGATCCCTTCGACTTAATTTTTACAACAAAAAACAACAGGATGTTTTTAGCCTTATATTTAGGCGTTATACATAATATATAATCGTATATATAACACCAAAAAAATTGTCTTCAATTTTTTTTGTTTTTATTTTTTTTTAATTCTTTGCCAAAAAAGTTGTCCTTTTTTCCTCAGTGCTCCGTTACGTACCTACACTCTAACCGAATATCGTCAGTTTATAGTCGATTTTTGAACTGTACCATACTGCTTACAATATACTGTATCCATTTTCGAAAGTTTACGAGTATAATCTATCCATATCTAACAGTCAAATTGCGAACGAACCTGCACTTACCGACAGGGTGTATATTCTATCCTCTTTTATCAACCGTAAAATTGTGAACTGTGCCTGATTGGTCGGTCTTGGCGGGGTAGCCCAATTGGTCGCAGTAACTAAGTCAAGGCAGGGAATTCGCATTAGTTTTTTGAGTAAAAATAACGTGTGTTTACCTTTTAATACTATTGCATATCTGACATGGGTAGACTGTTAGCCTAAACATCTTATGGTTGTTTGAAAAAAATATTAAAAAAAAATATTATTCACAGAAATACATTTTTTATCACATCTATTCAAAAGAAGCTAGTGTATTCTTCGTAAACAGGGACTAAAATTAGCTCTTTAATCCCTAGGGACTAAAAGCGATTGGAATTTGGAATGTGGATATTGTCAGTTCCAATCACCAAAAAGATCAATCATTGTATGAACAAGTAACAAGCTGTATGACAAAGAAAAAGCGCGCGACCCAAATAAAAAAAAGTTTGAGAAAAAATTAAAACGCGCGAAAAGCATTCTGCCTTCGAGCTTCGTTCGTAATTGTTTACTCAAATTAGGATTTTACTTAATTTTATAAAAAATTTGTATGTCTTCCTCAAACAGTGTTAATGAAATGAATAAACGCACTATTCTTATTCATAAGTTGCACTTACTTATTTTTTCATAGAGGGTTATAAAAAGTAGTGTCCACCACGGGAGCAACACTATTTTAAGTGACGTACTTTGAATCCCTCGCTGCGTTTAGGATTCTACTTTAGAACCCCTCGCTGCGCTCGGGATTCAAAAAACAGTCTCGCCTCCAAATTGTCTTCAGCTCCCTTGGCAAACAATCTAATGTTTTACCTCTGCCAAACTGCAAAGCGCAGAACTGAACTGATGTACACGGTAATGCAATAAGTATATTTTTATCTTATAATCAAACTGCCCCAGTGACGATTGACGGCAGTAACTAAATACATAACATAACATCACGCCTCCCTTCTGAAGAGAGTTTCGCAGAGGTGAAAGCTAAACCCACATTTCACCATTTATGTTTACTTCTCTTATAAAATCTCTTAAAAAACCTACTGCCCAAGGCCCAAATCCAGAGTCCAGGCTGCTACTGAGGCGGCGGGATCATCCGAAAGGTTTACCGCTGCCCTGGAACAGAAAGGGCTAAGGAAGGAACACGGGTGGGTTTTAGTCAGTAAGAGTCTGACACTCCCTTCCGCTCCACCCAGAGCGGGAGGGGTCATTTGATGATTTCCCATCCACAAAAAAAAAAAAAAGGCTGCTACTGAGAAATTTCTGATGGAATAACCCATACCTTGTACCCGACCCTAGGGAAGTGCCAGTATTCTGGTGGATGACATGTAATCGTACTGTAATGTAGTAATATTTCTTGTGGACAGGCCCATTTAAATCTACAAGCCACTACACATTTAAAAGAACAACTTAATGACGTCATAACTCAGTGAACACTCGCTAACAGTCAATAAAGTACATTATTACCGGTCGAAAGCTTCCTAAGAGCCGATAAAACACAATGGGTGACTATGTAGACGTCAATTTGATATATTAGTCGCTTTCAACGTTAGTTTGGTGACCATTGGTGACGCTGGTGGTTAAGGAATTACATTGGGGGCATAACTAGGAGGCAATGGATCCGATCAATGATAGTTTACACTTAATCAACTATTCTAAGACAAGAGCTTTTAGTTATACACTTCTTAGTTAAAAAGGAACACAATAATAAGAGGAATAAATTCGATAAAAAGGATAAAAAGCAGAACCAAGCATCAATCAAATAAGGTGCTACCTACTAAAGGAAGTCAACTTATTTTTGTATCTACTGAAAAATTCACCGGCTGAATGTGTTCATATGGAAAGATTTGAGAAGAAGATCCATGCAGAACCCCAGTTCATTGAATATGAACTGTTCACATACGTAATCATATTCATTCAAATGGCTACATAAAGATTTGCATGTGTGAATGTTTCATTGAATATTCTGAGTGAAAAGATTCGATTAAGCTATTTTACCCTTTGTTACAGTGTTAGGAAGGAAGTTTGGTAGGCCGATTAAATATTTCTCAGTTTTGTGCGGAAATCGATATTGCGATCCAATCGGCAGACAATTAATCATAATGCCATTGGTAAAATTCGTTCGTATAATTTTCGTCAACGAAAGTGACGAACCGATCGTCGCGTTCATTTTAAATCTCGTAATAAGATTCTTAAATTCATTCACTCTTTCACTGACAGACAGCACACAACCTAAACCGCTGCGTCTAGAAGCATGTAATTTTGCACAAAAAATCATTATTACAGCGTGCTGCTTTAATGGCGATATTAGTTTAAGACACGTATACGGCTCGCATTTTCGTTTTATAAACATATGCTAATTTCATGAAACGTTGTTATTTATTGATTTATTTACAATATTTTAAAATAACATCTTAGAGCAATCTGGACTTAAAGATCACCAGCGCAAATATAACATCGCATCAATGAAATTAAAACGAATAACGTGCAAAGGGGAGGCGAATTGAAGGGAAGAGAGAGAGCCCTATGTCGGCGAGCGGCGCAGGCGGTAGTTTTCAAATTACGAATTATTTTATGTTATTATAATTTCTATGATTACTGGCCTACCCATGTGTTAAATTAATGTCGCCATAGTAGCGGCACGTTGTATAACGAACGTGAGCAGTAAGGAAAGATTTTTAACAATTCATCCCCCAAAGAGAACTAAAGTTTGTATGGAAGTTCGTCATTTTTACGGATGAAATCCCATCGGGACAAGGCTTGTCGCATAATAAAATATAAACCTACTAAACGACACTGCTAACAAGAAAACAAACTTGTTGAGTTGCTCGATAAAGCTTTTGTTTAAAAGTTTGTGAAACAAAGAAGAATGGAACAAAATAAATGTTTATCTGTTTTATACCTACTTATATAATGTCCACTAGTTTGTTGAGAAAAGATAAGAGCGAAAAGCATTGTTAGAACGTAGGTACATAATTATTCTCTCGTGGTATCGACTTTATAGGAATTATAGCAAATGGCGTGGTAAAAATGTAAACCAGAGTTTTTAGCACGAAGAGAGTTTTTAGTTTTATGACGATCGCAGATAGCAATAAGGTCGCCCATTGTATGTCGTGATATTCGTATTTTTTTTTGTTATGTATTTTCTGGTGTTCAATAAAGCATATACACATAAATAAATAAACGTAACGGTAATTCGAACGATTTTTTTATCGAAAATATAACTATCCTATAGCATTTTTGTAAATTTTAAATAGTACCTCACCAGATACGAATAAATTCTTAAAACTAGATTTATTTATTTATTTTATTTATTTATTTAAAACTCTTAAACTATCATTACAGGTTTAGAAACCTAATGCGATAGCTAAGCCTACTTATAATATTAACCATTTTAAATAACACTATTACTAACAATTACAAATAACTAAACAATACATTAACACCAAATTACTTATAACTAAAACAATACAACCTTATAATTATGACAATGTAATCTTCACAGAAAATTAACATACCTACATATGTTTTACATAAACATAACAATAAAAGAAACAATAAACATGACATTACATTACACTAATTGTTGCTCTCGTAACATATTATGTATAAACTTACTCTTGCAAGTTCACTAAAGTAACACGAAAAAATGTCCAACCTATTCTGAATTTCGTTAACAGTACTTATTAAAAAAACTAAGTTAACATTATTACCGAAACCAGTATTTTCAATGTTAAAATCGTTCTTATCCACGTTACTTGTGTACGTGATAGGCCCACTCATCTTATTTAGTAAGTAAAGTAACATATATTGCAACTCCGAAAGTTCCCAGAAAGTCACTTGTACATTCAGGAACAACATTGATCTCTCACTTTGTAAGATATAAGGGTGAAAACATGTTGCGAACATTCATAAATAATTCTTCGACAATGCGATAAATCTTATTTACTCAAATATATGTGCATTTTCTTACACCAAGAGGGGAAGAAATCTTTCACATGTGTTGACAAAGATGTAAGACGATTATGGTAGTAAGTACCCGTTTCGTGGTTTCCGGATAGACACTATCTACCAGATAAGCTTAACGTTACTACCGTATACCTACATTATAAGTGCATAAGTTATTTCCAACTACTTCCAAGTGTAAGTATAAGCGGTGCGCTGAGACGGGGTCGCGGCAGACCACGTAGCGGAACGAGCTGGATAGGATGGACCAGTAGCTCTTCCAGGCGTATTTCGTTCATCTTGAAACCGTTCATCTTCTTTATAGAAAGTAAGAAATAAAATACATTTATTTGCGGCAAACATGACACATAAAAAAGAACACAAAAACAAATACAAGTTAGGGGTAAACATGCGTCACATCCACGCAAAACGGTCATCGCAAATTTTTTTATATTGCTTCGTCTGGAAAGAGACTACTTGGTCCAAATAAAAGTATCCCTGACATGTTCTATGGTCTCCCCGTCTACTTACTCTGCTTTTATGCTCTACGTCTGCCAGTGAATAAATATACTTAAGAATTTTATTCAGTACAATGAACAGTTTTGTTTTTGATGATTGCGATTTAGATAAAAACTCGAAAAATTATTCTGTGAGGATTTCATATTGCTAAAGTGATGTTAGATATTTTTTTTCTCAATGAATGAATGAAGGGATCACATTCTTCTCAATTAAACTGAGTAGGCAGATATTTATAACGCAAGACATGCCCGATATTACTATATTCTAAGACTGCAGTAATTTCACACATATTTTTGAAGCCGATGCGATGTAGCATCCTATATTTTGGCGTCGCGTGTCTTATCAGATAGTTTTGGTGTTCCATCGATGTCACGTATTTGTGATGCTACGTGTAAATGCCTTCCTCAAATGATCACATATACTAGCAGTCATCTTGGTGACAGATATCAATCGATGAATCATGAAATCAGACATATTGCGGAATTGGCGTTGAATTTAGAAACATAGTCTCTAACTCAGCATTTCGTGGTCACCGCCATTACGACTCGATTATTTCGCCGTCCAACTACAAACCATCTCAATTAATCAAAACCAAAAACTAACAAACTCAAGCTTGTCCATTGTACGACGATCATTTAAATAGAGGGCTAATTTATGCACGATATAATCCCGTCTCGGAGCCATCGATCGATCTCTCGGTTTATATAAATAGATGGTCACAATACCCTCTTCTAACACCTATAAATATACGTAGTAACTACATAGGTACGTTGCTATAACGCATTATGGTAAGGTACTAGTTGTTGTCCGAGACTTCGCTCGCATACAAGTTTTAGCCCGGTTTGACCTGCACAAAATTGGTGGCAAAAAAAGCCTTTTTTAGTCCACCTCTTTATCACTTCCTTTCATAATAAACTGCACTGGACACGCGTGGTGGAGTTCGGCCCACTCATTCTCGCAGAGAAGAGGCCTGGGTTCAAACGTACATAAAAGGCTGTATTCAATTATGTTCAGTTTTTTTCTATCACATGAGTCATCATCATAATCATCTGCCAACCCAACCAACTATTTTGGACTATTTTGGTTTCCCAACTATTTTGGAGTCGGTTTCCAGTCGGATCCAACTGATTACCAGTTTTTTACCCAGTTACTGGGGAATACTATACCCAGTCTCACCACGTACCCACGACTGTCAAAGATCCACGAATGACAGCCGGGACCAAAGGCTGACATTACTATCACATGAGTATAACAGTAAAGCAATTCTCGTAATTTAAAACGTTCAAAATCTAGTCGCAATCTCATCTCGGCGACAAACAAATTTCAAAAAGTTGTCAAAATGTAGGGAATTTAGAGGTGTTTTTAACAGATTGAGGCTGAGATTAGACTGTAAACGTTTTTAAAATTACAAGAATTACCCCTCTGGTTATTGGCAAAAATGTTGTTTTGTAACAATCGCTTGATGTTTAATCTATGCAGACTCATAGTAGTATTGCTTTAATTATGTATGCAAATCTGGAGCGGTCCTTTGAATGCATTTTAAAGTCATTACCTTGGTCCCCGGTATTAGGTAAGCACAAGCAAGCAGAAAACTGACGAAATTTGGCCTTCAAAATCGTTTTACTTAAATTACTATGCATAATAATTTACAGGTACATTAGATTCATAAATATTTATAACATCATCATTATAAAAAAGCAAGAAAATGTGTTTTTATCAAGCTATCAACCGATCATTATTTATTACCCGTTTATATTACCCGTGGCAAACACCTGGACGAGGGACGCACGGAACCGGGAAGTATGGTCAGAAAAAAGGGGATTATTCAGCAATGAATGACCCGTTTAAATCATTCGCATTTCTTCGACATGTCTAGATAAAAAATTGCCGAATTCAAACGAGTGAAAACCAATTTCTGACAGTCAAGGAAACTACTCGTCTCTTGTCTAAAGGGTTACATTGATACACCTGCTCAGGTACGAGTTTAAGTGCCTACTGTAACATTCATGATTATGGCGGAAACCTTCACCTGTCCCTCAATCATTATTGAGGGACAGGTTTGGTGTTCATTACACCCCTCCCTACCTCATTGTGTAGGCCTTTTTTGTTGGGTGTCAGACTTTTACTGACTAAAACCCACCCGTGTTCCTTCAGTTGCCTGTGCCAGGGGCCACGGTATCTCTTTCGAACAACCCGCGGCCCTGGCAGGCATCGGCCCTGGCGGACCCCGTCAGTTCGTGCTGACATCTCTTTGAGGCGCGCTTGGAACACGACGCGCCGTCGACCCAGGCCTGATCCTTACCGGGCGACGAGCTGCCCATTGCTCGTCGCCCATAAGCACGCGCCTACGGTGGCCGGGAATCGGCTGTTGACTCCCGACGTCCAGGGCGTCTCCTGCAGCGACTAGGAGCGTGAAGGCTAAGAGATTGCCACTCCCTCACGCACTCCGCCTCCTCCTTTGCGAGCATTACTGCTTCGCAGAAGGAGTTGACGGCTTCCCATGCACTCTCGCTCCATACCAGGGCCGGACGCGAGAGATCGCCGCCACGAGGACGCGGCGGTGTTCCACCCAAGCCGGGCAGACCTCTACCGTATGCTCCACCGTGTCCGACACCCTAGCGTTTCCTCCCGCCTTATCCTGAACAGAAACCTCCCGAAACAACCGTGTCGGATGAGGACCTGCGTCAGGCGGAAGGCGAGGGCGCCGTGGCGCCTCTCCAGCCACTCCTCAAGGAGGGGAATGAGTTTGGGGTAGTGATAAAATATTATTATTTTATTTATTTACGTAGTTTTTGTTAATGTTTGAATGGCATTCAAAGAAAATAATATGGACCTGTCCAATCATCGCAATGGTTTCGTAATGGCTTGTAAAAGATAGACTAGGGGCCTATTAAATAAAACCGACAGGCAGCCCAGGCTAGGTACTCGTAACACAGGCCAAAATCCGTCAATTTTACCTTTTATACATTTTTAATGAAAATGTGCCAATTTTGTAATTTTTTTGACAATTATCTGTCCCACTCCTTCCATCTTTCGCGAGCCCACGCGTCCTCCTTCCAGTTTTGACGGAACATATGCATCTCGTCCAGTCATCTCCCGTGGTCTGCCGCGACCCCACCTCACTGTCTCAGGACACTAATTCTGTGCCCACAGTTTGTCCAGCATATTAACAGTTAAGTATATTAAATGGACCTTGCCAAATCACAATTTTTAAAGGGGAATTTAATTGATTTATCTGAAAACCAATAGAGGAACCACTCACTATTATTTTAAATAGAAACCTAAAAGATTCGTGAACACAAACAACACGTTACATGGTATCACAATATATTTACACTTTTACTATGTTTACGATACTTTCGGGCTTCTACGTGGGTACAAAAAAGGTTTCTAAAACTTTTATGTTCCTTTCTATAAGTAACAGTTATGGTGGTTACAAACACAAACAAAAGCAACAACCCAAATGATTAACCTCAAAGAAATAGCATGTTTGCAAAACCTTATTCCTTACTTCAAACGTAAAAAAAGGCCTTTGAAAAATAATTCACTATTCGATTTATACAGAATCAATTACGTGATTCACACGACCTCATTTGTAATTCACAGTAAACAGCAATTCTAAATGGAATTTCACTCTTCGTGAGTAATTACTGTGTTTATTAAAGCCGTAAACCCTTTGCTGAACATACAGGTTTCTAGAAACCTTTAAAGAAACGATCAAGTGGGAAATATCGACACAATAGGGTGCAATTAAAAGTTAGTGGTAAGTAGATAGGCGAGTATTTTTTCTTTCTTAAGGTGCATTCTGAAAGTTGGCAACGGCGCAAATACCCGTCAAAGATTTCGCTGTTATGATTTATTTATCAATATTTCTAAATGCAATAGAAACGCTCTGTTGCAATAGAATCTTCTGCTTCGTAGCACTTTTGTCAGAGCAGTCGTGGTCTTCATGTAGTTTCTTGTCCAGGGGCTGATGTGATTCGCCTCACGATTTCTCGCCACCTACTCCGATTTTTGGTGTTTTTGTGCACTCATACTGGGGATCGCCTACTGCGGATTGAATTTGGTCAATCAATCTCATGGGTGAGCGTCTTTTGGTCTAGTGCCTTCCACTTTACCCTGCACGACCAGGCGATCTATAGAGTCACCCTAATGTCTCGAGACGCAATAAAATATTAATTATGAATTGAAATAATTAATATCGTACCTATTACTGAATATTGAGTTTTAGAAACTGTTACAAATCCTAATTCAGTGTAACAATAGAGCGATATTTCGAAACCTCACTTAGTAATATTGATAAATTTATCAAAACAGACCAATATTTGCCCGAATGCTCATAAATTATAATCTCCACGAGTAGGCAAAACGTGTACTTGTGTCTGGCGGATTCTGAGCTGTCAGTCCCGCTACCATTTTGTTGCCTGAGGCTAGTATTATTTTTAAAATTCCATAATTATTATGCTTAGGTATATGAACGCCGACACAAGAAATATAGAATATCATCACATAGCTATTCTTCCTGAATTCTCTATAAAATGCGTTGTATTACATATCAACAGAATGATAAACGATATAGAATAGAATACAATACCCTTTATTATGTACACCATATACCCCGTTATTCATAACCGTTGCTTAAAGTTATGTGATAAACGACTATTTAACCATACATTTTTGATGTCACTTAACTTTAACCATCGTAATAAACCCCATAAATTACAGATATAAATTTTACAAAGGGTTACACAATGGGCGGTCTTATCGCTAAGAGCGATCTTAGCGATTATCGAAATTGAACCATACATTTCTATACAGACCACGGAAGTGCCCCAAATACTCCTAATACGTCATTCCTAATGTTGATGACACCTGTGTAAAAGAACGAATGACTATAAAATTACATTCGGTCGCTCTCGATCATTCGCCGTTTGATCGGGCTATTTCGAGCGCGGTCGACCGACAATTTCAGACTGTCGTCGTTGTGTGACATGAAAATTGTTTTGTATTCCAATTCCGTATTGCAACCTTTACCTTTTGTTGTGCATAAATATAACAAAAACTCACGACTTCTTCTTCACCTTTTGTTGTAGTAGTAGTATTTATGAATAATAGTGTCATATGCATGCTATGCTGTGTGTCGCATACAGGCACATTGTTTAATTATAGACTAGCAACCCGCCCCTGCTCTCCACCAAATCGACAAATCGAGATTTCTTTATTGTAAGTAAGTTTAATAATAATGTGTTACACACATAAACCTTTTGGAAAAAATCTGTGTTGGTGAAAATTGAATGAAAATCCGTTGCGTAGTTTAGAAGAAAAACGCGGTCTCACACACAAAGAGCGACTTTGTTTTATACTAATTTATAGACTTTGGGCGGGTTGTTTCACGTCCACTTGACGCACACTTATACGTAAAAAATTTCGCTAACTATCGTCAAACCAAAAAAAGTTGTTTCAAATTACAATTTAAAATGTGGCTTTGACTTACGTCAAATAATTACGAGTACGTAATCGTTATTATTTGACGTACAGTCACGAGCACCAATATGTCAACACTTGGCAACTTTCAATTGCGATTTTTTCGTGAAATAACGAATGCAACGTTGAAATAGGACACATTATATAAACCTATGGGTCCGAAAATGCTATGTACGTAAGAACATTTTCATTAAAAAATCAAGGAGTAAATCGCTTTTGAATAAAGCCGAGTGTATACATACTTTTGGTCGTGACTGTACGTATGTTAAGTTAACCAACCGTTTGAAACAACCGGCCCATAGATTGTTACATTCTGTGCCACTGTGGGCACATTGTTTTATTATAGATCAATTTGGACGTGCTCGCGGGTATTATTATTAGTTCAATGGATTATATGCAAGCGTAATAGGTCAACCAAAGCCAGTCCATATTTTGCTCTATGCCTATGTTCAAATCCCACGAATCACCATGTCGTATAGTAATTTTCTGCTAAACCAATATCACCGGACCAGGGGTGGGCTCAATACGCTTCTCCAAATTTCTCGTCGCTACAAAACGTACTAACCCAGTTAAAACGTGACAAGTATTTTCACTGCCTACTACTGACCGTAGCCGCGACTGACGAAGATGATAGATGCTATAACATTACAACACGTACCAAAAGTCGGTTCGACAAACATACACATACATAAATAATCACGCTTTCCATGGGGGTAGGCAGGAACTACAAACCACCTGCTTAGGACCTCCTTATATAGGTACTCCTTTTGTTTCCTTTACGTTTATACATCTGGTCATACACGTATAATGAATTAACTGGTTTATGCCATCCTGTTACTTTCTGACCACCTAGCAATCCATCACACGTTAGTCACCCAGGTCGTCATGATCAAGTCATAGTCGCGAAGCGGCCTTTGAGTTTTTAATATGACCCACATTTCTCCTAGGCCTTAGGGGTGCTTAATGGTTACAAATGAGACAGACTATCACGTCCTGGAATGAATACGTCAATTTACAAGTTACCCTTTATACGGCGACGGTTAGACTGACATAATTTTGGTGAAAAATATAAACTGTATTATGGCCGCGACTTACAACTGCACTTAGGTCATCTGCGATACTTTGTTTCAGCAGTTATAAATTCATTTTACGTCAAGCACGCAATCAGTTAGTAGAAATCCATTTGTCGTTACCTAGAAGCTACAAGGTAATATGATAAGGTTGTACACCTTAATATTAAAACACCGCTAGAATTAACATATTTGGTCTCAGAATTAACTTGGCTTGGCTAATGCCGGTTTTACTTACACTAGGCGACACTTAAAGCGCTATATTGGATTTCCAACTTTTGACGCTAAGCCGAAAGTCGAGAATCCAACAGCGCACTGTTACTTAGGTGTCGTCAAGTGTTAGTGAATACGGGCAAAGTCTCACGTTGTTTCAAAGTCTTTCTGTGTGTCGTCACCAACTTCAACTTAAGCAAGAAGTTCGTGTAACGTCTTAATAACTTTAATGTGAGAAAGGATAAACTTCAGGCATTACAGCTATGTGCCTTAGCCGCAATTTGGGTAACTATAGCGGCTTTGAATAGTGTATGTTAAGTAAATAAGTCTTAACTACTTCGTTTTCGTTGCTCTATTAATGGAATTTCTTCTGTTTTTAATCAGTTTTTAGTTATTATTAAAAAACTGATGAAAAACAGAAGAAATTCATCATCATTCATGGCGCAATTAAAATGGCTCCGTACAAAATATGTGCCTTAAGCACAAAAAAAAAATGGCTCCGTACAAATGTGCTTTAAGCACATTATTTGTACGAAGCCATTTTAATTAAAATTAATGCAATAATTAAAAGCAATATTTTAAAGTTGCGTAAACACTTTTTAGACGGTACAAATTTTATTATTGCGTCAACTTATTGCTTTTAAGAAGTAATTAAATTGCTCCGTGTAAATGAGCCTTCTTCATACATCACCTGAATATTCGAACGGTATAATATTTTTACTACAAAAACAAATGAGTTCACTTTAAAATTAATTAAATATTAACTATTACTTTATTATTAACTATGTAAGGACAGCAATACGAGATCTCGCATACTTATCTTATTTTTTCTTTTACATAAAGTTGAATATGTAACAAGATTTAGTTCTTTTTTCTGGGAATATCATTTAGTTTTTAAAAGAACAGATAATTTACATTATCGAATCAAGAAAAAAAAAATTGTTCGGTCGGGGGACCCCCGTCACGAACGAAGTTTCTTACGCGATTCTCGCTCGCACACACTCTCGAATATAATAGCAAGAGACGGAGATAGAGAAAGTGTGAATTTCTTTTGCTGGGGTGTAATGCCGTTGGGCATTGAAAGTGTTATGTACGTTAGGGAATTTTATGGTCTGTTATATAAATGAGTAGACGACCGATTCCCTTGATGGACTTATTGCTACTAAATACACAATTATTACACTCAAATACTATGTTAAAGAAATGCACAGCTAAACAATATTAATGTGTATTTAAATGAGTGTGACTTACGAACTACCACTAAGGTACATCGTAGCCCGTATATATTGCCCAGCACAAAAAATGTAAACAAATACGAAAAAATGAAGTAGGTCTTTCCTTAGGAAAAATAAAAAGACCTTAGATATTATCAGGTAAATTCTAGCCCTTTTGTTATATCATAGGGTATACTTACACTCCGACAAATACAGCTGAATTTCAGTATCGAACATTGGGCTGCTACAACCGGATTCTCGATAACCGAATTACTGAAGGAAACTGATATTGTAAGGGAAATTCTGAGGATCTACGTTTCATAGCATATTGGGTTCAACTCCGATATGGTATTCTAACCAGGATTGCAGGCTAAAATGCTTTCTGAAGCACTTGTGGGAACTTGTTTTAGGTGTATATTGATAAAGAGTACTACATGTAGAATAAATCTTATCTTCCCATCCCCATGTTTACACCAAGGTGTATACATGGGGATAGGCTACCAGTTGTATCGGCGAATCGTTCCCCGGTGAAGAGGGGGCCTAAAAAGGCCACTTTAAACAATACCTCTAAAAGCTATTCATTTCCTGAATTCCCAGCAGATCATTAGTAATTTCTATAATTTTCGTTAAATGGTTACACATAATAGTTTAATCACTTACAATTCATTTCATATCAATCATATTTGGTGTAAACATTGGTGGACCATTTTACGAATTTCCATTCAAAAGTGCGTCTAACAGGTAAAGTGCGTGATATGAATTGCACACAGATCATATTATGAATGGTCAGTTTGTGACCATTTTACGATCTTTGATATAATTCATATTGTTATCCTATTATGATTCTGCCAAAGTGGCCCAAGGCTTTTAGGCTCCAAGTTCTTTCTATGAAATTCTAAAAAGTGAATCGTTCTGTCGGCGAACCATTTATCGGAGAAACGAATGACGGCAAACTGAGGCAAACAGACTAAGAAAAAAAAATACGCTTAAATCCTTTCCGTCTATTTTTGTTAAGCTTTTCCGAAGTATAAACGCAAATACGCTCTACAATAAATGCTATATAAATTGAAACACATCCTACTTTTAAATTAGTATTGACACATTCTCATGCCCAAATAAAACTTTATAACCTTCAAAACAAAAGAGCACGATTTCAAGTAATACTTCAAAGTAAGACGGATTTTTGTGAGTCATATAAAGACCACGTACATATATGCCACTTTATGGCTGAGGTTGCTCTAAAAGCCACCTCGCGCGTGTCCCGACAGATATGTGATAAAAATTGCACATTTTATGTTGCTACGTACCGTGTTATGGTTTTATATGATAGTCAGTTGTTTTATGACTTATGTGCTATATTGTTTTACGGTTTTATTGGTAGATTTTATTGATACAATATTACATTGTTCAATGTTCAGCGTTTCGTTACCTATAAACCCTCTGAATACATTATTTGCAGATCCTATAGCGATTGCCAAGTTTTTCATCCGTATATCCAAATTTATGAGAAACTCACTGCACCTAGAAATTAAAGTAGGTACATATGCACAGACAGCTAGATTAAAATTAGACGTCACAACCCTTATAGATTATAATAATTGTAACGTGAGGGTTCACGTTACGATCATTATACTCATAAAGATTTCTTATAATTTAAGCTTGAATAGAATAAAACAACACGATCTATTACTTATTTCGATCTCAAACAGTTTTCAATGTGAAGGTGTCGTGAACAACAGATTTCTCAATTTTATGTGGTCGGGTATAAAACTTGTGAAGACCGTAAGTCCAAAATAATAAACTTAAGCGAGTGGCGTTTATACCATACATTATTCATTACTAATCCACCGTATGCATCTATCAATACTAATATTTATAAAGAGGTAAAGTGTGTTTATTGAGGATGATATTCTCTTAGCATGTATATTTCCTTTTTTTTCTTTTTTTTATATTCCTGTTTGTTTCTATCACATTTAAATTAAATTGTATTATTTTGCTTTAAGTACGCTGTACCAGTACAGCGTCCTAATAATTGTATGCTTTAAAAATAAAAATAATTGATTTAATATTTTATTTTTATTTTTGACTGTGATTAGTTTAGTTTGTGATCTTCCTGTACGAGTCGCAATAAATACTTTTTCTTTCTTTCTTTGATAGAAAGCTATACTATTACCAAGTGCTATTTGATGTATTTTATGGTATAGTTGGCTTCCACGGGCAGGGCACAAGTTTGTCTACAGTAAAGTGACCAACGTCCGAAATTAATCATTGAACCTGGAGGTTTACTCTCTAAGTTCGTCAGACACGGGTTCGTCCGAAAGTAGTTGATCCGTCAAAACAAGTGATAAATTCAATTTCTTGGATAGGTAAACACACATCGGGACTAGAGACTACTGTCAAATCGTATTGTCATTCATTCTTAGTTCGTACCCCAAACTAATCATATGTCCGTATCTAAGTGATATGGAGAAAGAAACATAACTTCGGCCGAAACTACGGACTTCGTGCTGAGGGAGTAGCCCTCTGATCAATTTTTTGATATCAAATATTGATATTTTAATCAAATTTTTTGGGTGAGTTTGCTAATCTTATCCGTGGATTGAGTTTGCCATTTTAATCATCGGGACGGCGGATTACGGATTAACGATTGCCCTCTGTTCGCAAAAGACATTTCGCAAATATTAAAACCCTATAATTTCCTATGTTAACTTCGACATTTGTCATGCTTAGTGGAGTTATGGGCACGCGGATAGGAGATCTTTTGAAAGATATGCAGAAATCAAAGATCAGAATAGGGGTTAAAACATGTTAATTATTTATTTTGGGATGCTTCTTGAGCCCGCTGCCGTACCCGCAACGACCTTAATGACCACCCGTTCTCTCTGGACCAGACCTTAGGTTTTGGAGCTTCTGCGCGTGCTTAGGAAAACGTATAAAACCGCCGTTTGTGTACATAGTATAGTGACTATGGCGGGCGCCCGACGGGACTGAATGAGACGATTTGCGAGCGACCGTCTATTGTTTCACCCTGTGTAAACACACCTAGCTAGTGCTGCACACTACAACAAATCGGGATGTACTAAAACAACGGTTTCGTAAAAGAGCAGTGACCGCCACATGCGGCCGTAATGTCCAAATACAGAGCGTTTTTTGACACCGTAAAATGACAGATGTTCATGACATCCGTTATAAATATGACGTTCTTCTAGGAATAGCTTTAGACCAGAAATCGCGCCTTGATCGCGGTCACTATGGCACAGTGCAGTTTATTGCAAGATATTTTATGTGTTCATTGTAGATAATGTGCTCATTCACCGCGTTTTGCGTTGTTAAATATTATATCTTCTCTAGTCCAATACATATTTCTCTTCATTTATGACAATCCATAAAAGTATTATGTATATTTTTATAAACTTTTTTAAAGGCTTTTTAATGTGATGCTTATACTCTAGAACAATGTGCAAGAACGACACTAGATCTAAGCATACATTTACCTTATATTAGTGTAAAGTCTGTCGAATACCGTGAGACGTCATGTTCTAGAACTAAAAATTCGAAGACATGTGACATCACCAATCCGCACTGGGCCCACTTGGTGGATTATGGCCTACTCCCTCTCTTTGAGAGGAGGCCTGTGTCCCAGCAGTGGGAACATTATAGGCGGATTATGCTATCGAAAACGGTCTTTAGAAGAAGAGTTTCTAATACAAGATTGGCGGTTACTTGGTCTCTCTTCGGATTTATAGTCCAATTAGCGCGTTCCCTGATTAATCACTACGACAACAATACGACAGGCGCTTGGGCCAATATTGAGCGGATATTATACAATGGCAAACTTAATTACTTGACGCGACGCCATACTGGTGCGACATTTGAGTCCATCGCGTTTTATCGTATGGCCAAATCGGGGAGTTCCCTATAGTTATTAAAATCGGCATGTATTTAAACAAATCTCTAAATAAAAAAAAAATGAAATTCCTATCTTGCGCTCCTAAAAATATTATTGAACACTTTGCGCTTCTTTTTGTGACCCTGCTTCCAAAATAACGTGAAAACTGACATTCGTTTTCACGTTACACAATCTCAATCAAGTACACTTAGTCTAAAAGTATTCCTTATTGATATTTATATATTACTAGCTAATGCTAACGCGTTGTACTGCCGTTTTCTTTTTGTTAATGTCCTTCTCCGGTGCGCACACAACCACTTACCAAAGTTACATTACAATCGCTCGAGACATTTTCGAATTTTTGCGAGATTAACGCACGACAATTGATTACATGGGATTTAAACTTATGTAACTGGTGAAATGCGGGTGTACCTACTATGGGTACAGTCACGAGCAATAAACATGACTGTTTATTGTGTACTGTGTACTGTTTATACCAGCATAAATTACGTTCTACTGAAAACTATGCTTTGTATTTTTTATCTTTACTTGCCTACTATTAATTCATAAATAACCTTTCATATTTCATAGACTGTGGTGCTAGTGTGGTTTGGTTTTACATTCAAAAATATGTTTCTGGCTGGTTTCGTTATGTGGTCACAGTTCTAACCTAACCTAACCTAGCTTTTTCGATTTAAAAAAGATATATGCGTGTTACGCCCCCTCAAGCCCTCCGCCGGCCCGGCGCGTCCATCGAATACATTTTTAGCCGTTTCATTTCGGTTAATGTGCACACTAGCCGGCTAAAGATGGAATATCACGACACAAACTAACATGATATCGAACTTTAGCTGCTTCCCGAAGATAAACCTAAGTTTAGCCGGCTAATCTTAAGTTTATGTTCACACCCACCTTTAGCCGTAACATGTACACTTGGCTTTATTCAAAAGCGATTTACTCCTTTATTTTTTAATGAAATTTTATGTTGCTACGAACATAGTATTTTCGAACCCATAGGTTTATACTTTATGTAATGTGTCGTATTTCAATGTTGCATTCGTTATTTCACGAAAAAATCGCAATTGAAAGTTGCCAAGTGTTGACATATTGGTGCTCGTGACTGTACACCTCTGCCTAACCCTCTCGGGAAACAAGGCGTGATGTTGTTATATTTTAAATTAAAACTTTCCAGCGCTGCTTGCGCACCGGCAAGGCACCTACAATTCACCTTAAATATTGATAAAACGCCACGTTAACATCAGGGGAGAACACCTGAAACATGTCCGTTTAATAAATTCTAAACGTGGTTACGTGGCTACATGGCGGCGGCGTGGCTAATGTTTTGAAACGTGGCTAATGTTTGAACATGTCGAGACGTGTTGGACTTGTTTGTGCAACAGCTGGATGCAGGGTGAGACTTTTCACATATGACGTCATAAAATGGTAAAAGTTTGAGCTATTTGCAATGGCCGTGTAAGTTTATTGTTATGAATATAGGAAGTTTTGGTGTAAGAAAAGTTACTCGGACATAAAGATAGTGCAGACGCAGCACTCGCAGTTTCCACAATTTTATGGATTCTTGAAAATTTGTAATGGCGTAGGTACCTATGTATGAAGGTCTACATTTAGTAGTAAATGCATTAAAACTTCGTGAACAAACCAAGCAAGAGCGCTTTAAGGGTTTTTTACTATCACAACTACTTATAGAAAACTACGTTTAGATTATCTTTATTTTATGATGATGCAATAGTAACAAGTAGGTATTATTTGAAAATTTCAACTGGCTACCTATCAAGGTTAAAATAATATAGCCCTGTGACAGACAGGCAGACGGACACACAGCGGTAGCGTGCGGCATTTGCTGAGTAACAGGTCCCCATCTTCACCTTTAGTGTGCGGAACCCTAAAAAGGACCTATGTAAACGTTGCTTGTTCGTGTTTAAAAAGAATAATGTCGAAAAATATTTTACGAAAACTATATGAAAGCACACTCCTAGAATATCAAGTAGTGTGGTACAAACAGAAAATTATAGTTCCAAGCCACGCACTGATGTTAGTTAGAACACCACAGCTGTGAATAATTGATAACATGGAGCCATAAGCTAACTCGCTTACTGGTAAAGTGGCAACTGTAGTTAACTAGTTGCTTCAATTAGTAGCTATATTACTGAAACTGTGTATGAATTTAATCATAATTATTTTGGGAATTCTATAGTTGGAAAAGTTCCTTCAAAAGTTTTACCTTCTAACTAGTTAGGATTTAGAGTATAGAAGAACATAAAAGGGTTTTCGGCTTTTTAATAATCTTTTACGATTTTTAATACACACATAAACACATAAACTCACGCCTTTGTCTCTAGTAGGTAGGCAGGAAGTACATGCTACGATCCCATAAAATCACTAAAAAAACCTTTCTTCTCTAATATCCAACCAATAATGATGACTTATCTTAGATATAAGATAAGTCATCATTATTAAAAAAAAAGCCTTATGTCTTATGCATTAAAAAAAAGTTTCGGCAAGAGCCCACGTTTACTTATCCACCTTTCTACTCCATCACAAAATATTCCCCAATCGTAATAAAATTCTATTATAATGTCTAAAATATTCTCAGAAATCAGCAAACTCTTCAAAACTCTTAATTACCACCGAATATAGATTCTGTTGCTAACAGTTCATTATTCAATTTCATGTTTTCCTATCCGCTCCTGCTTCCTTCATAATTTAATTCTTAACTCTCCGATCAAAATATCTCCATTTATATAGCCGGTTAATACAAACAAGTTGATTTAATAATCTAAAGCGTTCGTTAAGGAATACGAATATTAAATATTTGATCAGAGCTCGCCTTGCTACCAAACAGTACTTTTAACTTAATAAAAGCCTAGTGTTTCGCTTTTGCTGTGAAAATTGTCCGTGTGTCTTTCGTTAAGATGTGCAGGTTGAGTCAAAACTATGGTTAAGGCTGGGAGCAGGCAAGACTGTCTCAATTAGTCGTTGACAGATTGATAACAGCCGATCTTTTCTGTGAAAATCTCACCTTGAAAACTTATATGAAGTGAACCGTCAAAAGTGTCAATCCCTAGTATCAGATGGAATCAGCTGGGCTATTTTGTAAAAAAAATACCGTGAAAAGGTAAGTGAAGTGAGCTGTCATTCTACCTGATGCTAAGAATTGACACTGTTGATAGCTCACTTCACCTAAGTTTTCACGATGAGATTTTTACAGAATAGCATCGCAGCTCACTTCACTGAAGTTTTCAAGGTGAGATTTTACAGAATTAACCAGCTGAACAGTGTTTTGTCAACGATGTTCGAAACTGTTGTGAAAATATTTTGAGTACATCAGCACAGCACATATATAGCCTTAGATTTAGATCTATACAAACAATGATGGGCGCACACACTCGCAAAAAGCAGTTTCATAGTCAAAATTGTCAAAATGTGCTGAAATACCTATTTTAATAGAAGACAAGATCATCAACATTGTCATCTGTCAGGCAAGATGACACCTCAAATTTTTCCGTCTTTTCAATTTTAATGTATTTACTTTGAAAGATCATTGAATTTCAAAATTCGCAATGAATGAGCGCAATATCAAGGACCCCCAATCACGGGGGGCTATGGAGAAATGCTGCACTTGCACGCTGCGTGTCGTGCGTGATCCATCGTCACTCGTTCGATGTCCACCGCGCACAGGATGGATGGAAAGCAGTACATGAATTGATTTTTTGCTCCATTGGTGTAATTGCTGTATGGCGTTCCAGTGTGACGATAAATAAATAATAAATCATCATTTCAGCTGAAAGACGTCCTCTGCTGAATATAGACTCCCCCAGGACAAGATAGTCAAACTGTTTTGTTCCCAATGTGGCACAGTATCCTAGTGCTCTCGTTTGCTTTAAAATATATCCGTGTGTCCCTCTTAAGGATTTTTCCCGTGACCTTATTTTCTGTTGTATTAGTTGTAAGTTAAGTTTGTCACGTAGGAATAGTTAAGCGTTTGTCTTTGTCTTTTACGTTCTTTTCTTCTTCTTTTAAGTGTTTAAATCACGTTTGGAATTTTTTCAAAGTAAATAAAAGAAAACCGAATCGTATTATGTAGGCACGTGATAAAAAAGCCATAACTATAGGTAACTACTAAGGTACTCTTCTTTAAAACAATGAATAGAATACAAATAGTGTATTTAGGGCTGATTTTTCAATCGACAGATATTTTTATTCGTTGAATAAAATTGACGTCTGACAGTTTTTGTATGAAAGAACTGTCAAAAATTCAAAATTATTCCTCGGATAAAGTTATCTGGCGTTGGAAAAATAAACCTTTACTGAATTTATCATTTGTTTTCAGATTCTGAATGTTCTCTTTAACTATTTAATTGCATACATAATCAAATACTGTACGTGTACAACCGGTCTAAAAAAAAACTAACTACTATATTGGGAAAGTATATACACAAACATTAATCACCAATCCTCTACACACAAGAGACGATCATTAATAGCTGACACATACATATGTTTGCGATGTCCAAAGAAATTAAGGAAAACAGTATGTAACGAGAAGGAAATAAGAACACAACAGTTACGACTAATGATATGAAGTAATCTTCGAGCCTAATTCTATTACTCTTACGGAAGCCGGCAGTGGCTTAAGTGGTGCCTACATTATCCGTGTTAATACGGTTTTTCCTATTGTTTGCTTACTTCTAAAAGGGCAATCTGCTTTTATTCGTATTGTGGTACTAAGTTGTAAGGATTAGTTTTGTTTGAATAGGTTAAAGACTGAAATGATGATCAGATTCATAGAAAAAGAGTTCATAATTATGAGATAGGTATCATTTGATACTTATAATTGTGCCTTTGACATGTCTCGGGACCCTGGAGTCGGTACCGCTTTAGAAGGTGTAGGAGGGGCTTATTCGATGCTTTCGGTGAAATGAGTGAGAAGTGAGAGATTTGTTTAAACAAAACGTTAGTGAATTTAACTACTAAACTTATTAAAAAGAGCTTAAAAATTCTTAAAAGAGAGAGAGTGCAGGTTCACGTAAATAGTCTTACAATGGATGAGGTTTGAACTCACGTCGTCGATTCACCTTTTATTCAGTTAGGTATTTTTGCTGTCCAAATAAATCATTTCTTTCAACAATGCTCCAGTAATTATTATGATCAAGAAGAAATTTCAAAAACCAAAAAATTCTCGCCAAATAAAATTCTGTTACAAAAATTATAAAGCGAACGTTCATTAAAAGCTTTTCACGCGAGAATTGTGATTTTAAATAAATTAAAAGAGAGATTTAACTGAAAATTTAGTCTATTGAATAGTCAACAGTTACATTTTTAGTGGACCTTGAAATGAATTCAAGCTTAGCTTCAGCCGCTGGATCATTATTGATTTTCTCTAAAATAGATTTGGCTGTTCAGAACATTGGCATTGCCCACCTTTAGGAAGGTTATGAAATATGAAAATGTATATTGTAAATAAGGCTCTTTTTATAACACACGAATAACATTACGCCTAGTATTTTTTTGAATGGAATAGGTCCCATATACTAGGATGAGTCTATTGCCATCAAATGGGCATAAATTCAGATGATAGGGCTCTTTTCATATCAGAAGATGTTATACCTAAGAGCTCTGCCTCTTTTTCGTGGACATAGCCCACGGATGAAGCAAGCTAAAGAAACAAAGGTGCTAGCCGTTTTAGTCGTAGAACCGATGACCGCTGGGGGGCAGGAATCGGCAAACGTAAGGTTGCACGTTGGCACGCCCTCAGGCTAGGTGGATCGAAGACATTCACAGGGAGACTGGAAGCAGCTGAACAATGGTAGCCGTGAATCAAGATAAATTGCGGAAAGGCCGTGGACTGGCATAGACTGATAATGATTGTCTCTTTTTTATCAGTGTTTACGGCAACTCTCACCACACATTCTAACACAGCTTATATCTTATGCCAAAGCTCCTTACACCCTTAATTCTCATATAACCCTACACTTACAAACAACAAATATCAAACAGCAATCATCTGAAGCCGTGTTCCCACGTTCTATTAAAGCAGATCTCGCTTTCAACGCGGCGTGACGTCTTACGTGCGCCTTACCCGAGTCACGTGACATTTAGCAAAAGTGACGGCTTAACGTGCTTCCAACCTGTAGCTATCACGTTATTTGAAACAATCCATCTTTGTGTAACACTTTGTTTTGTTGTACAAATATTGCGCTACATAAGTTCTTTCTAAGTTTATCTTGGACATCGCTTAGATACGGTGGAAGAAAACATCGTGAGGAAATCTTCTATTATCTATAAATAGTACGAAACAAGTCGCTTTTCATGTATGTCTGTGTGACCGCTTCGATCTTCTGAAATACATATGCGCCATGATTTAGAGAATCTATTCCAGAAAGTTTATAATATGTAATATCTCACCAATTGCACCCGTGTGAATGTTTTCCTTCGCAGTTTTAAGAGCAATGGTAATGAAATAATTTACACAAATTAAAGCGCCTCCTGTCTGGGTTCGAACTGGGTGCGACTTACAAGTCGTAAGTCGCGGCCATTACGACGGATGGGCTTTCACTGAGTGTATATATAATATGAGGATGTTATTCTTTAGTTCTATTTTTTTGTAAAAAGGATAATGTTTACCTCAAGCTCTGTTGGTATTTACTTTCTACTGAGAGCATAAAGTTACCAGTGATTTCTGAGACCTCTTTTTCTTTAGCTGCTATATGGCATCGGAGCAAATATTTGTGGCGGACGTAGAAACAGTTGTTTCAAGTCTGTTTGTATCCTGTAAACATTTGTGGTACTGAACAAATCTTAGTTCGAGAAAAAGGTTTTTCTTTGAAGGAAAATAAAAGTGCTTTGGGAAGAACTTATGTTTTGCGCTTTATTGGCACTTTTAGTCACCGGAGGGTTACTAGATATTCGGTAATTCAAAACTGTACCAACATCAGTGTTCTTGCTAAATAAAATGTCATTACTATCAGGAAATCATAGAGGATCATAATACAATCCATATTTTTATTCCTTCAAATCTTTAGCAAACATTTTACAACTTAAGCTTTAGAAAGAATTCCGTAGTTGTTACTTATTCATATTATTACATATACGTCTGTAACGACGCGAAACGTTCTCTGATAGGGCTGCCAAAAATACTTACCTACTATTGATGAAATTTTAGAAGAAGTCATTTTCGTCTTTCAATTTTTAACTCTTTTTCGACGAGCATTAAAGAAGTTTTAAAAGTTATTGACTACTTGGGCCCTCTCTCTAATGCTCAGTTCCTACAAACAAAAACGAATCGTTTTGCTTACCAATGGTGGCTTTTTTTTAAGCCAAACTGGGCATATAAAATAGATTCGTAAGGTAATTATTTTACCTTAGAAATCGTCCATTTGCTCGTCAACAAAGTTACGGCCCTACCAAAAGTATTCAACATTTTTGTTAACTTTTCCGGAAGGGCAAAAACTCATCGGGAGCAAGGACAACTGTCAAATCATGTTGTCATTCATTCTTAGTGTGTACCCCCAAGGTAATCATAAGTCTGTAGGTGATAGGGAGTAGGAAATAACATTAACTTCGGCCGAAACTACAGGTTTTATGCTTAGGGAGTAGACCTCCAGTTTTCATGAGAAAAAACCAAACCAATACCTATTGTACATTTCATCCGCCTACCCTTTTCCCAACTATGTTGGGGTCGGCTTCCAGTCTAACCGGATGCAGCTGAATACCATTATTATACATAGAGCGACTGCCTATCTGACCTCCACAACCCAGTTACTGGGTAATACGATACCCCTTGGTAAGACTGGTTGTCAGACTTTCGGGCTTCTGACGACCCGTAACGACTGTAAAAGATCCACGAATGACAGTCAGCACCAACGGCTTAACGTGCTTGCCGAGACACAGAGGGGTCTCGGTGTGTAAAGATGGTCACCCATCCACGGACGGAACGCGGCAAGCGTAGTTCAACCTGATCGATCTACCCGTACGGCTGTTATTAGTTAGCCACGAGACTATCAGGAGAATTGCTTAACAAATTGGCAATGGAAAACACTACGCCAGAACCGCACGTTACAAAATTTTGTTTCAGTGCGGTTAGTGGACGTGCTTAGGTGCGGTTCGGGCAATTGTTGAAATCAGTGTTCTGAGTGGAATACCTTAAATTGTTGTGTTATTGCTATTTCATACAAATGTCAAAAAATTACAGTTGTGATTTGAGCCGGTAGTCAATTTGCTAAACAATGAATTCCGCTGACTATAGCCACCAACTACCACCAAGAAACAGTCGTGAAGTATTTGCTCACAAACTTTTAAATAGTCTTTATTTGAACTTTTAAAACTGTGAATGTACCTACACAGTTTCGTGCATAAAAATAATTTACTCACACACACAATATCCGGCACATCAAAATCAAAATATTTAATTTCACATAAACCTACTTGGGCACTTATGAAACTTCTGAACCTAAGTGCACGGTTCCAATTGGTCCTTTCGTATCACGGAGCAAATGCTCCGTGGTTTCGTATGGAGAAGAGCCAGCAAGAAACTTCACAGTTACTCTTTTAAAAATAATTAGCTTGGATATGGTTTGGTATCCAGTGTCAAAAACACAAATCCTTAGTGTTGTTTATACCAACATTCACAGTTGCAAATGCATACCTTCACATTTATTTATTTATTTATTTAGGCAAACCAACTAAATACACACAAAAACATTCAAAGTACATATCATTTACAAATACAATAGCATTGCATGCATCTAAATTAAAGGTGAGCACAGCACTTTATTAAAATCTCGCTATACAATAATAATTAACAAAAAGATGGATAACAATGTAATTAGAACTAATATCGATAATCTCTTTTACTTAAAATCAATTTGAATTAGATTAGATTAAATAAGATTGGATTAAAATAAATATAATTGATTAAATAAAAAACAAAAAAAAATATAATAATAAACACACAAAACAAAGAAGAAACACAATCAATCCGTCCTAACTTAAACTTCTCACTGACACCCCTACAAACCGCGTTAAACGCAGCCCTACGTGACTCACGACCGCCTGTACCAGCCAATTAAATCCGGATTACCTGCGGGTTACCATGGCAACGGAGTAATAGATTTTCACTAAGCCCAGCTGGAATTTTCAGAGCGTTGCTAGTTAAATTGCAATTAAAGTTTACAAGTTCTTGTTTGAGTCTGACAGCCTTCATACTACTACCTGTGAATGTTGAGCGGAATTGCAGGTGCATGTTCAGGGAAATCGCAATAAAATGGTGGTGTTCACTTGGGCGCTTTTGCGGCTGGAGTGAGGCCGGCTTTGTTTATAACGGCTAATTTTACGTATTTTGAGAACGTTGTTTGTTACTGTTTCTTTGACAGAGCACAGTCGATTCGTCTGTGAAACTTTCATGGGCTTATTGTTAGTAAATTAATAGTAACCACAATATTAAATGTAAATAAAAAAAGGCTTTATATCAATAGGTAATCAGAGCAATGGTGGCCCAGTGGTAACGGCAACGATTTACGAGTTGTTGGTCGTAGATTCGAGCCCGAGGCTTTATTTTGTGTAAATTATTTTATCACCACTGCTCTCAAAACGAGGAAGGAAAACATCGTGAGGAAACCAGCATGTCCTAGAACCAAAAATTCGAAGACATGTGACATGTACCAACCTGAATTGGACCCGCTTGGTAGATAATGGCGCACTCCCTTTTTATGAGAGGAGGCCTGTGGCTGTGTCCCAACAAAGGGAACATTATAGACTGATTATGCAATAAGTAATTTGTAACAATAAGCACCGATAAAATAGGTTACATAGGCTGACGTTCCATGTAAAATACCGGTAATCAGCTATCCGATTAGACGAGAAGCCAACGCCAACAAAGCTAAGGAAATTATATGAAGCATAGACTAAATAATAATATAAATCAACATGCCAGCGCAGCGTTTCCACACCAAACCAAATAAGAATAAAGCCCTAAACAGCCTAACACGTTACGTAATTAAATAAATTAATGTAAATTTAGACAGAACTCATCAGCAATATTACACATGGGACATTATTGTGAAATTGTAGCAACTCTGAGCGGTGACCCGGTAAATGACAAGCCAGCGAAACAAATGAACAAAGCTCCATATTAGGTACCCCGCGTTTACACCTAAGTCTAAGACATTTGTATTCCTACAAGTCACGTCTACGGCAGGGTATTTGCGTAACATCCCTACCTACCGTAACCCTACCTACTATCAGTAGTAATGGCTTTAATTTTGACAGTTCAACAACATTCATTGCGTTATTTACGTTGTTGAGCAGACAAATTTCTCGGATATATGAAGCAATGGATTAGCAATATCGAGATTGATAGTGTGTAACGCAATTATGGGTGATGTTTTCGGTTATAGTTTACACCTGAATCAAGTTATAAAGACTAGTTGTACACAAAACTTGTAGTAAACTTATCAAAAATGTCAAGAAAGTCGACAAAATAGTTAACCATACATGTTTGAAACAACTTCAATACAATCATGGCATCTTTTCGACACATCTTTACCAAGACTTGTCGAATAAACGACGTTAGATAGTGCACTAGAAACAGAAGAGTGTCGAAACACCGTTTCAGTATATTTTTAAATAAAGACCTTTGACGTTATTACTCTTTAGTTAAGTAGTGAGCTAAGTTCAAGTAAGAAGAGTTGTCTCTAAACGTCACTCTAAAACTGTAAATTTTCATTGTGAAGTGTCACTTACCTCGACGTCAAGAAACTTAAGTAAGTAGTGCAAATGTAAATCAGCTTTTAGACATGTGCCTGTCTCTAGCTTGCAGTCGTAGTTTGGTAGTGGTGCGACAATGACAAAATAATGCTAACCCAAAGTACGTGTTAAGTAACGTTTATAGAACTCGGCCTGAACTGACTGAATATTGTAAGTAGTCTGGGCGCCATCTTTGTTCTCATAGAATGACAGTCTGCCTAATAGACGGTCTACACTACACAGCCTTACTTAGACTATACGTAGAAATGAACCCATATAATAACTTTATAAAACAGCTGAAAATATAATTTCATTTTGTTACACTTTGTAGGCACAATGTAACAAAAGGTAAAAATAATACTCGGCCTAAAATGCCTAAAAGCATTCATGAATATGAACAACTTTTTGCGGGTTACGAAGAATTGAAAAAAGAAGTCAACTGTTCCATATATTTTGGTTGAATAGGCACTTGTTTTAATAAAATGTTGATTTTTCTCGTTTTCTGAATGGTTTGTTCGAAAAGTTGTTCATATACATAGGTACTTTTACTTACTGAAGTAATATTGTTCGGCTTGCTTATATAAAGTTTCTTAGGTAGACAAATTGAGCATTCGGAAAAGAAAATTAATATATAAACATTACAAAAACGAACGAAAAGGATAGATTTTCCACCGTCATCTGACAAAAACAGTAAAAACTTTATTATTAAATAATAAAATTTTCGAACGGCAATAAAATCAGAAAAGAGTCGAAATTGGAGCGGTTTTTCGTGGAAAACCTATTAGCAACTATAACAAACGTTGTCTGTTACTTACGTTTTATGTAAATTGAGTCGTCTTCGAATACTTATTACATACGATTACCCAGATACTTATTTTCGTAAAGATTGTTAACAGCGTTCAAAAAAGGAAAATCGTCTGGATTCGTTGCGAATGATTTTTCACGACGTAAGTATTTGATGAAAATAAGGTTATCCTCATCAAATACTTGTAAATCAAAAGCGACGAATTCCAAAACTGACAGACGTTTATTAAAAAACCTTTTGAGAACGGTCTTTACTTTTTTAAAGTTTAATTTCCACAATGGATAATTTAAAACCACATCATTCGATCATAATAACAGATTTGTCACTGGCCAATAATAATAATGATAATTTATTGGAAGGTAGAGCGACAACAGCTCTGTGGTTGAAGTTGTCAAATATATGAATTTGTGGTTATTGATGAGAAAATGGGCATAATTATTGAAATCGCTTCGAATAATACTGCGGTTCCAATATACTCGTATCAGACTAATTCGATTATTTTGAATTAAACACATAACATTACGCCTGTATTCTTCGAAGGGTTAGGTAGAGGTGTTCCTTTAGGCTATACTGCACCCGTATTTCGCCAGTTATGCTATGCCTCATGTAATAGGGGGTGAGCTTATTGCCATCACCGGGCACAGGTCTGAACTCGGGACTACTGAGAAATTCCTGACGGAAAAACCCAATACCATTTTCCCGACCTGAGCATCGAATCCAGGACCTCATGTCCAGCAGCAGCAGCTTGCGACCACTAGGCCAACGAGACCGTTAAATTATTTAGAATTAAATGAACAAATAATAAATTAGAGAAAAAAGGTTAACTAGACCATAGTTATCTTTTCTATGTATAAATATTGAACCACTTACTTCATGGCGGCTCTGAAGTGCGCTACTCACTGCGCAGTTCCTCACCCCTCACCCCCGCTGACACATGAATTTGTTACTGCGCAGCGACTCGCCTCATGTTCCGAGCCGCCATAAAGTTTACATCGGGCTGTATTACAAGTTTCGAAAACATTCAAAATAATTCAAACTAAGAATAATAATTATTATGCCTATTAGGAATTCATGAAACGTAACCCAGAAATATTTTACTCAATTTTGATAATAAAAATAATAGCACTTAAACGTTGTAAAATAATAATGGAATAATCGAATACATAGAAATTGGTATTTACAATCTTTCTTGAGAAAACATCTTTAGTTACCCTTGCGAGTATTTCCAGCATAGTTGTAATAAATACATACACATACAACGTGCCCCTACAATGGCGACATTAATTTAACACACGGAATCATAAAAATTATAACAACATAAAATAATTCGTAATTTGAAAACATAGGGCTCTCTCTTTCCTTCAATTCGCTTACCCTTTGCACGTTATTCGTTTTAGGGCTTATTGTTCCAGCGCCAGATAACTTTTATTCGAGGAATAAACTTGACGTTTGACAGTTTTTGTATGCAATAACTGTCAAAATTTAGAAATTATTCTTCGAATAATGTTATCAGATGATTGAAAAATCAGCCCTTAATTTCATTGATGCGACGTTAATGATCCATGACCTCGGGAAATGAACCCTGTGCTACAGTTCTTTAAGTACAGGCTCCTCCAAGATGCTATTTTAGAAAATTGAAAATAAAAAATGTTCATAAAACGAAAACGCGAAACCGTATACGTGTGTTAAATTAATGTCGCCATTAAAGCGACACGCTGTATATAAAGGCAGCAACTAACATCACTAAAGAAATAATGACAGGGCTCGAATAACGCCTCGAAGGTAGGAAGTCTCAACAAAGCCGAGTGGAGGATCATTGTACTCGAAGTCAATAAGTCTTCCCACCTGTCACAACCTATGAACGGGCGTGATCTTTACTCTGAACCTATTATTGTCCTAATTTGGGACGGGGCCAACGCTCTGTGCGAGTAATCGTGTAAGAAAATAGTTTATTGCGGAAACGGTTCCAAAATATATAAGACTAGCTTCTGCCCGCGGCTTCGTACGTGTGAAATATCTTGTTCTAACGAAAAATACGAGTATATCCTACGACACTCTGTAGCTTCCCATTACTTACTGAAAGATTTTTTTCAGGATCGTATCAGTAGGTAGTGTGAAGATTACTCTCTACATAAGTATAAACACAAATTTTAAGTTACTCTTTGTAATATACAGCATCCGCTAATTATTTACCAAAAATGTAAACAAATATGAGTTTATGGAAAAATAACTTTAATTCCAACACAATAAAGTTCAGTTTATGCTACAACTTCAAACATTTATATAACTTTTTCAATAGCGCTAGGCACTCTGAAATCAACTTAATTACCATAAAAATATTGTTGATATTTTTGTTTATCTTGTAATAACATCAATTTGAAACATTAGTTTGAATAGACTTTAACTAATCTCTTTCGTTCATATATAGGGTGGCAACGACGATGCCCATCGACACGCTAAGAAAAAGATATCTTTGTCAATGTTACAGACATGTGTATGTGTGTTTTTGGGGTATATTTTAAGGCTTGTCACAGATGTTCAATTTTCTATACATTTAAATACTTAGAACCATTCACATAACACTGACGTGATTATAACGCAGCGTTGGTTTCTCATACGAAGGAAGGCATCTACGAGTATCTACGAAGTCGAGTCTGCACCCTAATTGCGTAACACACGATCAATCATTTTGACAGTTCAACAACATTCATTGCGTTATTTACGTTGTTGAGCAGACACAATCTTGACACATTTTTTGAACATAATGAAGCAATGGATTAGCAATATCCTTCAAAATGATTCAGATTGAGATTCATCGTATGTTACGCAATTAGGGTGCTGAACAGGCTTTTATTCAGTCTTACTTAATTATTGAATGTACAGTCAGGGCACTTGACTGTTGAGCATATTGATATAATTATATTCCATTTCGAGTTATGATTTGAATTTACGGATAAATTAAGTTGGTAGTCAATTTGCTAGTCAATCTAGTTCTCTGACTGATCTACCTTTATATTTGCATGATACCATTGACGAATCTTAAGACCATATAGGTTATTTATTTATTTCAGGCGAAGCAGGCCCGTAGATAAATACCTTAACCTAAACATACATATTTTTATTATAAAACTAATAATGGAAGTGGACAGAACACACACCACACCACCACACACCACACCTACCACACCACACCACACACTACACCTACTGATGTAACCAAATTTTCTAAAAGATCAAACAGTTAAAAGTTAAAGTAAGAAGTTTATTCCTATTTTCAAAAATCATCTACGTACACAAAGAAAGATAACTGGTGTCAAAGTTCGTGTACGTAGATGATTTTTTTAAATAATAAGTAAATAATATCTGTTTGATGGTTTAGAAAATACTTTTACTCAAAATATTATTACTCAATAGGTGTGTTAAAGTATAAGGTAGCCAATGGAATAGCTATAAAAGCAACTCAATTAGAGAATTTAGAGATAAGTGATGTTTAGTGACGAATTCTGGGAAATATTAAAAAAAAACATGAAAATCGGATTTTCTCGGATTCCATGAATTTTCGCCTAGGCTTTATGGGGTGCTTAATTATTGCAAATGGGTCACACTATCACGCCCTGGAAGGAACACGTCGAGTTACAAGTCACCCTGTATAAAAATTCAAGTCATCTGATACCTCAGTGTTAAAAAGTTATATAAAGCCTAATAGTTCTATTATAAGCAAATGACAGTCCATTTAGCAGCACGGCTATTGTCCCCGCGGATAATAGTACAGAAATAAAATCCATTAGGTCAAAGTATGCAAGTCATTTGGCGGGTCGAAAAGGTTTCATGTGACCAGAGCTAATATATTTCATAACTAGCTTCTGCTTGCGACTTCGTCCGCGTCCAATTTCAGTCCAGTGAACCACCGCGTCGCATCCCATCGCCCGCCCATGCTATTACTTTCGGTCGTGGCGTGATGTTAAATAGCCTAAAACGTTCCTCGAGAATTGGGCTATCAAATGCAAAGAGAATTTTTCAAATCCGACTGATAGTTTCAGAGATTACCACGGTAAAACGAACGAACAAACTCTTGAGCTTTATTATCAGCATATAAATATAAATTCGTCATAAATTTGGCCCAAAAGGATACTAATTGGACTGCTCATAATGAAGGTTACTAAAATATACTTAATTTCAAAAAAGGTAAATTCAGAAATTTTCAGGATAACGCTTTTACCCGACTGTGGTGGAGCCCAAATAAAGAGTAATTTAAACATTGACCTCTCATACGTTACTCAAGGTACATAATTATAATGAAGTCAAAATGTCAAAAGTGTACTTAAGGATTAAACTTTATTCGTATATCCTCAAGTCCTTACCCTAACGGCCAAATTCTCGAACACAAAACAATTTTATGTCGCTAACTGGCCTCCTGCTCCCACTTTAGTGACAACAGAAAAACTTTTACCCTCTTATTACAAAACATGGTTTTTCTTTAGATCAGGTTTAAACCACGGAGCCAGTTATTGAATTAAAAATCTAACTGTTATACTGCCCACCAGAGACTAAAGAGCAGTAACAGCCCTTTTGTGATTTTTCGTTTTATTAGTGATTCTGAAAGCGGGTTTCTTAAGCTTTCTATTGAATTAACTTACTTATTTCTAAGACTATTAGAATGGTTTTTATTTAACAGTTTTCACTTACTGCAAACGAAAAAAATTAACAATTTGGCGTGATTTCCCAACTAAAATACAGTATAAATTATACTGCAGATTCAATTTTAAGGTTTCATAACTAAAATGCAGTAAGCAATATAATTTTACAGTTCTTTAGATAGTTTTATATTTCTGGAAAAAAATTAAAAAAAAAATTAATACGCAGTAAAATTTACCGCCATACAAGCTATTTTTACTGCAAATTAAGAAAATACAATTTATTGTCACGAACTCCCAACTAAAATGCAGTAAAATCAAAGCTTGTCGCATTTTAGTTGTGAATACTTAACATTCTTTTATCATTATAAACTGACTAACACGCAGTAAAATACAGCATTACTGCAGATTAGTTTGGATAGCATAATGACACAGATATGATTATTCCTAGCTAAAGTGCAGTTAATATAATACTCCACCTTTATAATACTCACCTACATTTACTATCTATATTTTATTGTTAAACATAAAGATACATTATGTTATATATGTTAATATTAAGAGAAAACTGTCAAAGGAGGTTGTGCATTCTGCGCAGGGTCCTTTATTAATTAGATGTTTTTTTTTATTTTTGATATGTAAATTTTACATAAGTGAGTTGAATTATTGTGATTAAATAATAAGAAATAAACGGTCTTTAAAATGTGAACTAGCTATTTTTCTTACTGCACTAGTAAATTGAACACTTTTTTCTTAAAAAACTAACTAAAATGCAGTATTTTTTTGACCTTACTGCATGTTAGTTGGGTTTCTTGACAAAATAACTGATCCAAACGCAGTAATAGGGCTTTTTGCTGCATTTTACTAAGTTTAAAATGGTATTTTTTACAAAAAAGGCTATGCAGTAATAGGCACCAAAAAGAATAAATGGCCATAATAAATTCAGTTATTAAGATATATTTTTTTTATTGCTTTAACGTGTGAACCTATGCCTTTACAACCTTTCTGCATTCAAATTTTTTTGCTTATACATTCTGTTGATTTTTTAAAATCAATTCTTAACTTTAAATGCGTTTTACTCGAAATCGTGATTTTGCTGTTACTGCACTTTAGTGTATGGTGGGCAGTATAGGAATGCAGTTCTTTCTACAAAAATCAGTTTAGTTCGGTGCTCAGTTGTCATTTTAGTACATATACAGAACTTTGCCTAAAGGCTGATTTTTCCAACTCCAGATTGTTTTATCCGAGGAATTATTTTGAAATTTTGACAGTTCTTCCATACAAAATCAGTCAGAAGTCAATTTTATTCCACGAATAAAAAATATCTGGCGATTGAGAAATCAGCCCTTAATCGAAATAAAGTTCGAAATACAAATAATGGCTCAAAGGTTTAGGCTAGAACTAAAGTTAGATTTCGTTTTGTAATAAGATGGTTAAAGTAAGAGAGGATTAAAAAGTTACGTCAG
Organism: Apamea crenata; assembly: GCA_949629185.1. Taxonomy (NCBI): domain Eukaryota; kingdom Metazoa; phylum Arthropoda; class Insecta; order Lepidoptera; family Noctuidae; genus Apamea; species Apamea crenata. The sequence continues at coordinate 8,364,683 of OX451375.1, forward strand.
TCTTCTTATTAATTAATGTAATAACGAATCATTGTTAACATTAAACTAAAATGTTCGAAACGGGGACATGTTTCTCGGTACTCAGTTTTGAAATCCAATCCTATCTTGGACACAAAGCTGCAAGTGTTGTCTTCAATTACATACGACACTAGGCTCTGCCTAGCTTCGTCGTTGGCTCTACTCCCGTCACTAATGCTTAGTAAGCCTACGTCCGGCATGTCACAAGCTATTCGTGTGCCAAGTATCACAAAGATCCCTTGAGGATTTGAGACGTCGGACCTGGCCAAACGAATTCATGTTTCTTTCACTTTTAAATCTCATACATATTTTATGTAACGTAAGTTGTTGTTTATGTACATATTATTATCATTTTAATCTATATAGTATACTAATAATAAAGCTGAAGATTATTTTGTTGGTTAATCTCTGAAACTACTGTTGTATTTGAAAAAATATTTTTGCATTCGATAGCCCAATTCTGGAGGAAGGCTATAAGCTATTTAACATCACGCTAGGACTCTTAAAAGCCGAGCAAAAAAAGTAAGAAAGAACGGTAATCGAAAACGAAGTAATAGCGCGGGCAAGGGATGTGACGGGGCGGGTCGGGAGAACAAGAAACACGCGGGCAAAGCTAGTTCCGAATAAATACTTTTCAAATAATTGTATGTAGCTACGACATATTTATAACTATGTATGTTTCTATAAAGGATGTAGAGATGCAACAAGGTTTTTTTTTAGAATATCATCTTTCAATTTTAATGGAACATCGTATGCCCCATGTCTATCAACTAACTTGCTATTTAAATACCCTTGAAATATGAAACAAATAACCTTTATTCATTGCAATATTGTGTATTACAGTCGATCGACTTTTTACACAGGGCAAATCGAAAATTGTATGTTAGACTGGTATTTTGACATTTGGTCGGGAGTCGGCTGTTGACTCCCGTCCAGGGCGTCTCCTGCGGCGACTTAGGGGCGTGAGGGCGCAGTGATTGCCTCTCCCTCACGCGCTCCGCCTCCTCCTTATTACTGCTTCGTAGAAAGAGGTGACTGCCTCCCATGCACTCTTGCTCCGTACCATGGCCTGGACTAGGCCCGGACGCGAGAGCTCGCCGCCGCCGATCGCCGCCACGAAGACACGGCGGTGCTCCGCCCAAGCCGGGCAGACCTCCACCATATGCTCCACCGTGTCCTCCGGGCGATCCACACAGTGGTTACATCCTGGCGTTTCCTCCCGCTGTATCCTGAACAGGAACCTCGCGAAACAACCATGGCGCCTCTCTAGCCACTCCTCAAAGACCTTATCGGTGCAATTGGGCCATGCCCAGCACTGGCTTGCGACAATCGCACTCTCCATGCTGCTATGAGATCCCGCCGGAGCTCTGTCTGAGTTACGCCCCGGTGTTTTGCCTCCTCTCGCCAGTCACATATGTGGGCGAGGACTTTGGCCTCCAGATCCCATGGCGGCAATCCGACAAGGAGGCTCGCCACCTCAGCGGAGACCGTGCGGTATCCTCGGGCCAGCCGGACAGCCATGACCCTTTGGAACGCGTTCAACCGGTGGGCTGGTCGCAGCCTCAGGGAACGCGCCCATACCGTGCTCCGTGAAGCGCCTTGGACAGCACGACCCCCGCATAGTGCCTCCGGCAGGAGGCGTTTGGTCCCCCTAGATTGGGCAGGAACCGCCTCAAGGCAGCCCCGGCCCGCTCCAGTCTGGGAGCCAAACGTCAGAAGTGCTCCACGAAGTTCCACCGGCTGTCGAGGACGAGTTCCAGGTAATTCATCGTCAGCTCGACGCTGATGTGAACCCCTCCCGTGTGTGTGTGTGTCCCGAGGACCATGAAAACACATGGCCTCAGACTTGTGCAATGCCACCTCGAGTCCCAATTGCCGGATCCTCTCGACGATTGTCGCAACCCCGCGTGTCGCTGCTTCGGCCGCCGCCTGGTGCGACCTCCCCTGCGCCAGTACCAGCGTGTCGTCAGCGTAGCAAACCACGCTGACGCCGCTAGGGAGGTCGGCGCGCAGCACCCAGTCGTACCCGATATCTCACAGATGCGGCCCCAGGACCGATCCCTGTGGGACACCGCTCGACATCTCACACATCACAAAACTCGACGTGACGCGTTGACCTATTTTTTTTACTTATGTAGCGGTATCTAAAAACGCCACATGCGAACAACGCGTCATACTGACGTCACGCAAATCTCCATTGTCATCAAATCCTGCATCTAGCAAGCAGAGTTTACCGCGCAATTAGCATATCTACAAACTTCCCATCATCAACCGTTGGGCAATTGCCCGCCAGACACAACACCCGTCTGGTCGGAGGATCCTCCCTTTTTTAAGGAGGATGAGAGAACTTTACACCCTGTTCCTCATTCCCCCAAACTTATTATTATATAGATTGAAAGAAAGAAAGGAAACTTTTTTATTTGGGTCACACACAGGAAATACAAAAAGTAAAAAAAGGATCATTTAAAACTAACAAAGTGCACGAGTGTGCATAATTGAGTGCACTTTTGTCTACCGCGTTAGCCAGGTGTATTCAAACTTTTCATCAACATTGCATTAGCATTTGAACACTAAACACAAACAGTTTGAGAGTGAGTCAATAAAGAGTGTTCAACATAAACATTTGTTTCTCCTTAAAAACACCCATATCTTTCTGCGTACCCCAAAAAAATAATTACGTAAGAATTGGCCAGTAACTCATCAATATTATAGTATCTATAGGTATAAGTCTATAATCTACTCGGCACTTCGTAGTATTAAGGTTTGGCTAATATCGTAATGGATAATGACGCGTATAGATTGTTTGCCTTTAATAATAATTAATCAAGGACAAGGCACCAATACCACGTCTTGTTACTAACGCCTCATTGCTCTAGTCATTGGTCGCAAACGCTACTGCTGAGCCTGGGGGTCTACTCCGAAGTGCAAAGTGCGAATGTTCGGAACGGACCGACACATGGCCGAACCGAATATTATTGAAAAATGCGAAAAAAGTTCGGATCGGCTCAGTTGGGTCGGGACCATAGTCAATATTCGAAAGAGAGTAGTGTGTAGGAATGTAGGATCGGGACCGACCGAACCAAATAGTAACTTCGTAGCAGAAAACGGCCGATCATTCGGCCGATAGTACTTCGGAGTAGACCAGGGGGTCTACTCCGAAGTACTATCAGCCGAATGATCGACCAGACCAGGGGGTCTGGAGTTATGGTTTTTTCTTTCAGGAATTTCTCAGAGCCTCGGAGTTTAGATTTTTGCCCAGTTGATAGCCATAGGCTCGCCCTCTGTTACATGGGTCTTAAACACAACAGGCGGAATATGGGTATACCCATATTCCGCCTGTAGACACGAGACGCCTGAAGACGAGGTGTACAGGTAAGGGCACGCCACGATAGTGGCGATAAGACCCCTCTTTGAGGAGTGGCTAGAGAGGCGTCACGGCGTTCTCACGTACCGCCTGACGCAGGTCCTCTCCGGACACGGATGTTTCGGGAGGTTCCTGCACATCATCAGGCGGGAGGAGACGCCCGGGTGTCACCACTGCCAGGATCGCCCAGAGGACACGGTGGAGCATACGGTGGAGGTCTGCCCTGCTTGGGCGGAGCCCCGCCGTGTCCTCGTAGAGGCGATCGGCAACGGCGGCGACCTCTCGCGTCCGGCCCTGGTGCAAGCCATGGTCCGGGGCGAGAGGGAGTGGGAGGCAGTCACCTCCTTCTGCGAAGCAGTCATGCTAGCGAAGGAGGTGGCGGGGAGGCTGAGGGAGAGAACCTCACGCCTCAGCCGCCGCGGGACGCTCCGGGCGTCGGGAGCCGCGTGACGACTCCCGGCCACCGTAGGCGCGGGCCTGCGGGCGGTGAGTAATGGGTAGCTCACCGTCCGATCAGGACCAGGCCCGTGCCGGACGGCGCGTTGTGTTCCACGCGCGCCTCAAAGAGATGTCAGCAGAGGACGGGGCCCCACAGGGCCGAAGCCTGCCGGGGCGGCGGGATTTTCCGAAAGGTTAACCGCTGCCCTGGAATAGAAAGGGCTAAGGACGGAACACGGGTGGGTTTTAGTCAGTAAAAGTCTGACACTCCCTTCCGCTCCACCCAGAGCGGGAGGGGTCATTTGATGATTTCACATCCACAAAAAAAAAAAAACACCTCTGTCTAACCCTTCAGGGATTACAGGCATGATGTTATGTTATGTAAATATCTCGGGTTAAATCATGATCACGAATTTGACTGCCGCATATCTTTCGATCGATCTCCCGTCTGCGTGTCAGTAACTCAACTCAGTTATCCTTATGTCAAAACAAAGTGTCAAAAAGACAAAGGGTTTGACTGACATGGTCAAAACTGTTATTTCCCAATCATCAATCTATAGTCCGACTTCTCAAAGATGAAAGATGGCAAACTCAATCCATGGTTTGGTTTTGGCAAGCTTCATCCAAAAAATGGATTTAAATGTCAACTTTAGATGTAAAAAATTAGATTAGGTTTCGAATACCAGAAAAACTTCATGGAAATAATAATAATAATATCCCTGGACATTTCACACAGCACCAAATGTTAAATGTCATGTTACATTTTTGTCAAATGTTAGGAAATAACGATAATAATTCTTGATTATAAAGTTGCTAAACTAGTTAAGTATTAACTATCAACAGTGCTGCTTTCAAATCAATCACAACCGACTTCTATCCAAAATACTCTATGTACATATGTAGAACCATGACATTAAACAATGTTTTTATTTTCAGCTTTTTATGATAAAATATTCTCACGAGATTTCCCCATTTACATTAACCCCATTGCTATAAATTTAAAACTGAAATGATCAAATACACAGTAACAGGCCAAAAAAAAGGTACGTTCTATTTGAAACCTATTAAAACCATATAGTAGTGTGTGTGTGTGTGTAGTAGTCAATTGTTAGTTTATTTAATGGTTATTTTTGAAGTTATACTTCTTTAGGCGCGTTATGAAAAAATGATGAGAGTGAAATTTTAAGATGCGCGCGCATCACCGTCACACAAAATTCAAAGGTAGCAACCTGTTTGTTCTTATCAATTAAAAAAAGGCAATGGACATTTCACTATAAAAAATTTGATGCCATAAAATTCTGGTTTTTTATTATGCTTTGAATTTATTTAAAAGGCCCGTGACTTGTTACCAACATTATTCAGCCTAAACAACGAGCTTTATTGTAACCTTTTTTGTAATTAATTATTTGCATTCAATTAAAAATTGATTTTTAAAACTATAACTTCTGACGCGCGTACATAAGTACACGCACCCATTTTTTTAAAAACTAATAGTTCATTATTTGACCAATAGCAATGATATTATATCATTAGATAAACTAAAAAATGATCAAAAAACACATTTTACTAAAATTTAACCATTAGTTACTATTTTTAACAATTAATTGAGTTTAACTACGGATCAAAAAACCGGCCCTAATTATATGCCATTTCTAGTAATTGTTGAACCATTAATAAATCATGAATTTGAGAGTAAGTCGCCGCACCTAAGGGAGAATCCAAAGTTAGAGCATGTCAAAGTTGTAAAAGAAACGTATAAAAAAGTAATACTGCGCCAAAACCTTTTAGGACGGCTTTTAGGACCACCTTCAACTTAAAAAAATTGTCAGCTGCATGGTAGTGGGGGGTGTATATGTTAACCTTTTTTGTAATTAATTATTTGCATGCAATTAATTTTTTTTTTAATGATGTCAAAGAAGTATAACTTCTGACGCGCTGAGGTACATAAGTGCACGCACCCATTTTTTTTTTAAAGCTCCTGGCTGAACCATGTATGGAACCCCATGCAGCTGACAATTTCTTTTTGGGTTGAATTTGAACCCATCATGAAAAAGCCATCGCATACGGTTTTGGCACCCTGTAAAATGACTTTTTTATAAGTTTTTTTACAACTTTGACATGCTATAACTTTGGACTTCCCCAATACTGAACCAGCTGACGTTCAGATATCTTATGCACTGAAGAAAACCTATTTTTGGTATGATTTTCACCCGGTATAACATTACCTTTTCAAACTAACGCCACCACCCGTAGGTACTAATAGTACCAAGAACTCAAAACCACAACAGTTTCCGTGTGTACACACTATTTATAATGCTAAAAGACATCATAAATTCAAATCAAAGTGCTAAATCTGTGTGTACTGGCAATTAAGGCTACTAAATCCTGCTCGTTTAAAACCGTGAACTTTTCCTTGCACAACTATTGCAATTTATGGGAGATGCTTCCCTTTAATCGCTGCTTTACGATTTGCTAAGTACGCAGCCGAGTGGAAGAATAAAGTGGTTTATTACTCCCCTACAAGTTCTATGCACTTTGAAAGACCGCATAGACCAATACAAAATTCCATGCACTTTGAAAAATCGCATAAAAATTGAGATTAAAATTTTGAGTCGATTATGGACAAAATGGCGTACCGCAAAAACAAAAATCTTGCTTATTATGTCACCATTTCTATGGCTTTTCTCTTTTGTAGGTCGGAAATTATCCCACGGGAACGTACTACCGGGATAAAGTATAGTATCTTTTGACCAAGTACATGAAACACACTGGTGTTTCATGTACTTGGTAAGTATGCCGAATTTAGTACAAATCTGTAATGATGTTATTGCGTGGAAACCTGACAAACTTTCGCACTTATAACATTAAATTATGGATTTCTCCACTTCCATTCCTAAATGGAAATTTATTTTGGCATACAGACCCCCGTATGCGACGACCGTACCGTAATGTTTAACTCCCAAATGCATACTCACAAGTTTTCAGAAAGCGTATTGTCACACAAACCCTAATAAATCACGGCATTAATTTTCCAGATAAATTAATTACTCAAAGTTTATCGCATTCCACAAAGTGTGAATTTTAATTTAAAGATGTTTTCTATTATAGGTTATGAGGTAGCTGAAATAAATGAATTTTAATTTAATTTAATTCACTATCACCACTTAACGATTCCTTACCGAAACCACGTTCCTTAGCTAACCGCGGCAATCTCGCGTTGATTGAGCGCGGTTTCGTCCATTGTGTCTTAGAGAATTATTCATTGCGCCCCTGAGGTAGTGGCTTAAAATTTTATGTCATCAGTGTGGTCCTTGTCGCGCACAACAAAATAGTAGGAGAGAGGAAGCTTTGAAAACTTAACATATCAGTATTCTGGGGGTCTACTCCCTAACGGCCGAACCCAATAACCAATTGACAGATCGCTACTCAAACTCAAACTCAAATCATTTAATTCAACTAAACCAATTACAGGCACTTTTGAATAGTCAAAGGGTCGGTCAGTCAGAAAGATGAAGCTAGTTGCCCATTCCAAAGCGTAGGTACCTATGGAGAAGAACGGGCAAGAAACTCCATGGACACTCTTTTAAATCATAAAATTCTTACAAAATATTTGATTACATCATTCGTGTTGATATTAAACATGTGAGAACGATGTAGAAAGACGTGCACGTTTGAAGCGTCCGTTATAGAAAACATAAAAACAATTCAGAAATTAAAAATTACAATAAGCCGTACCCAGTAAATGGTAGCTTTATAGAAAGTACATAGTGCTCACACGTGTGCTATGCAACTAAACAATACTGATGGTATAATCAGCATCCTAATTGCGTAACACACGATTAATCGGAATCGGTTTCATTTTGACAGTTCAACAACATTAATTGCGTTATTTACCTGTTGAGCAGACAAATTTTTCGAACTTATGAAGCAATGGATTAGCAATTTGCTTCAAAATGATTCAGATTACGATTGATTGTGTGTTACACAATTGGGGTGCTGTACAATCATAACTGTCAGTATAAGGGTGCCTGTCCATTGAAGCGGAGCGAGGCTGCGGAGCGGAGAAACGGAGAAATATTAACCAATAGCGATTGAGCGGAGCGGAGATTTTATGATTTTATGCAATCCTATTGGTTAATATTTCTCCGTTTCTCCGCTCCGCAGCCTCGCTCCGCTTCAATGGACAGGCAGCCTAATATAGTCATACAGATCGCTACTGATGATTGGAACGTTAAAACCATCGACAGATAGGTTTTTCTACCTCCAGTATGCCAAAACTGGTAATAGATAGGTAATTGGATTCGGCCGTTAGAAGTCCTACTCGCGATGTGTTTTTACCCGTTCGATAAATTGTATTTTTGTTTTGACGGATCAACTACTTTCGGACGGGCCCGTATATTTATTGACGGACTTAGAGAGTAGAAACCCCAGAAACCATCTTCAATTATTCTGAAAGCTCTTTCCATCTACAAATCTAGCCTCACAGTCGTATTGTATAAAATTATTTTTTATCAATTAAGAGAGATTGTTAATCAAACAAATTCGACCTATTTTTTATTTAACTTGGTTTGTACCCCCGAAGTGGAGCAACATGTTATTATTTTTACGATTTTGTTTGTGCACATTTTATGTGCCCTGGTTTCACGTTACAACTAGCATAACTGTTATATTACAACTAACTTTTAAACCTTATATGCTTTTAACAAACGTAGACACAATGGTAACCAGCTCAGAGTACCAAGGACGTTTATTTATTTATTATACTTTATTGTACTCCAGAAAATACATAACAAAAAACATACAATGGGTGGCCTTATCGCTTCTGCGATCTCTTCCAGGCAACCTTGGAATGAACAGTGATTGCATGGATATAAAAAAAAAACCGGCCCAGTGCGTGTCGCACTCGCGCACGAAGGGTTACTTATGTCCAATAGATAATTGTTATGATTTTATTTTTAATACTTTACATGTTTACTTATTATTTCCTTATTTTTGTACGAAGTTTTCCAAGTAAGCGCATTTTACAAGTTAGGCCTCTATAGCTCCTGAACTAACAAAGTTATCTAAGCCGTTATAGTTTAACTTCAAAGTTCATCACATGGACTACCATTATGATTTTTTTTAGAGTTTTCGAGCCAGCCGTTTGGCTTTTAGAGGGGGGGGGGACGCCCTATTTTAACAAAAAAATGCGCTTTAAAGTTGAATATCTCGTCAACGAATACCTAAATAAAAAAATCGTCAGTGTAACTTCTCAATATTTTCAAAAGACCTATCTAATGATACCCCACACTATGAGGTAGACGTGAGAAAAAAAAATCATCCCCACTTTACGCGTAAAGGAGGTACCCCAAAAAAAATTTTTTTCCGTGATTTAATTTTAGCACTTTGTCGATGTGGGAAATACACTTATCCATGCAAAGTTTCATCTTTCTTGCACTAACCGTTTGTAAGGTAAGCCGAGGAAGGACGGACGGACGGACATGACGAAACTATAAGGGTTTACGAGACGTGAACTACGGAACCCAGAACACGGAACCCTAAAAATGGGGTTGGTTTTTGGTTAAGTGGTGCAAAATCATATACTATAATAGATGCATAGATATACATATACATAAAAATAACGATAATAAATGACGACTACAGATTGTTGCAGATACGAAAACAAGATCATACAACTAGTAATGTTCCTTCACGAGTCTCTTAAATACAGACGTTCTAAATTAAGACACCGTATTTCCGTGTCACCGCAGTATCCAAAGTGGTAGACACTTTCAAATTCAAGAGCTGCGAAAAACTATCAGGTAAAAGAAAGAAAGAAAAAAGGCTATTTGGACACAGTTCGTGAAACACAAAATACAAAATTAATAAAATAACAAATAATGTTTCAGACAACAACTACAGGTAGGTAGGTAAATACTCTTTCTAACTCATAACAAGTTTTGTAAAGAAGAAAGAGGTAAGTGTCTATATATTTACAAGCTTTATATTAACTTGCTTCGTTCGTATGTTTATCCGGTTACTCGCTTTGTCATACATTGTTCAAATACATCCTGGCATCCGATTGAGCTGAAAGCTGGCATACTATAATATAGCTTCAGTGACAACGCAAAAACAAGCTTTTAATCAATTAAGGGCTGATTTTTCAATAGTCAGATAATTTTAATCTGAGGAACAAATATTGCGGTTTGACAGCTTTTGTATAGAAAATATGTCAAACTGTAATATTTATACTTCAGATAAAAGTTACTTCTGACTAATGAAAAATCAGCCCTAAAAAGTACTAAATAAAACTTGCATAAATATAAAACTTTATATTTGTTTTTTAAACGGTTTTAATTTTATTTTATTATGGCTCCATCTGTTAGTTATTCCTCAGAGATGCCACACAATGGAACTTTAATCCAAAGAAACACTGTGGAATACGTACCTAGTATTTTATTGTGAAGCTCGTAAAAATGAGATTTATATCTGACTGTTGTTTTCTAACAACATTGCAAAATTAAAGTAGGTTTATGAGTCATTGGAACTTCAAATAACGGTATTGCTCGTTGTTAGACAATACAACATTGGCATTTTTGCTTCGTGATTTTCCAATGAAGTGGAGAATGGAAAGAAATTCCAAGTTTATGGACCTACCTACCTTACATTTGCGATAAAAACCTCAATCAAGAGACCGCACAGAATTCGAAAACGAACTTATTTGCTTCATATTTCAATTAACATTTTAGTTAATCATCATGGATTCGTATCTCGACAAACATTTTTATTGCTGCACTCTAGAACATATCCAATTTACTAGCAAAAAATAATATGAAAAATCGAGAATACTTTTCATATTATATTTTGAAATGCATAAATCTCATTGCGGTACGTCAAATCCTCCAGGGACACAGTCGTACAATTCGTCGCATCGAGTTATTTCACCATAGACATGCATTATTAGGGAACGAACATGACACGTTCCATGTTCGTGGTTGGAATTAATTTTATACATAATCTTTTTATTCGCGTAATCCAAATAACATGAGATTTGAGAGACCATTTTGTCATTTTGTAGCGACAGCCTTTAAGATGATATCATTAAAATATAGTCAATTAGGTTATACAAATCCGTATTTGTGTTAAACTTCTATGCTAACGTTATACCAATGTAACTTGGATTTACAAGGAAGGACAAGCACTTCATTTTTTATTTATTTATTAAGTTAAACCAACAGCTTCTGTGTAGGTATATTATAACTTATAATATTCATAACAATAGCAACAATAGGCTCGGACTTCACTCAGTCGCCAATTACAGGCTAACCATTAATGAACAGCAACAGCATTCTAGATATTATTATAACACCTTACCTATACATACTAAAAAGCATAAATAACACCAATTCTAAATGAAGGCAATGAAATACCTCAGGACGGGAGCGATCAATGTATGTCCCTTTACCACTGCCTACATAGCTATATGTCTGGCGGATTCCCATCGTTTATTGTATACGGGAAACGTCGGCACTAGAGCGTCGATATTGCAATTATCTGAAATATATGGGACAGAATATCATATACCGTTGCTCGAGAAACACTGAAAGATAATTCTAACATCACATCGCACGCCTGGTGTAGTAAACCCCCATTTCCTAACTACTTAACTGGGAAAAAGGCTTACATGTTGACGACCAGCAACCAACCTTTTTTAAATTGATAGGTATGTTTATTTTTCTATAAATTTATTGTATTGTCTTTGGCTGTCACTCTGGAAAAAAAAATGGTAAAAAAATATACACCTAAAGCTGTGATCGTGTTTCCATGCTAACAAGCATCTCATAGCCATCCTCAACATTGGTGTCAGAAGTGTATAATGATTACCTATCTATACCTAAGATAGCATGCGGATTGCTATTGATGAAAACAACATAATTGAACAGAAATTTGGGTACCTATGTTACGATACATTCGGCATACACTTTTACAGGGGGTCCCGTGACAGATCATCTATCTATCTATATATATAAAAATCAATTGCTGTTCTTTGCCTGGCTAAAACTCGAGAACGGCTGGGCCGATTTAGCTAATTTTAGTTTTGAAATGTTTGTCGTAGTCCAGGGAAGGTTTAATCGGTCAGAAAATATGGAAAAAGGAGTAGGCTACACATACGAAGTAGCGCGCGCGGAGTAGGGTAGGCTAGGGCCTGCTACTTCGTTAGCGTGGTGTCCTATCCCCTAGGATAGGACACCACGCGAACGAAGTAGCGCCCGGCAGCTAGAAATAATTTATATGGTAAAACAACGTTTACCGGGTCAGCTAGTAAGAAATAATTTCGGCTTTGCAAAACGTCATCTCTGTAACCCATAGGTAGCAGTGTCATACAGGTATCTATAGGTTAGTATTTAGTATTTTACTAAAATTGTAGAATGTGTTTACTATCACATACTGTAATGTGTTGCGTAGTAGGTAGTTCGGTACCGTGAGGAATCAAACAACGGTACGATTCCTTTAAGTTTATGTATATTGACATAACCTCTTTACATATTCTCGACTAAACTAGCACCGACTTTTCCTAAACAAAAATAAAAAAAAATATTTCATCAACTCATGTAAATACCATTATTAAGTTTAGAGTCACATTTTAAGCAATGATTTGCTTGTATTAGGTGGTTCTGCTCATCCCGTTTACATTAACTATACATGTGTGAAAAATCCTAATAAAATATTTGACAACTCTTGCTTGAATGTTCGAATGAAACCCGCGCTAAATTATAGAAGACCTGCACTACATAAGGTTGACTTTGGCGAACAACCTTTACAGTACATAACCTTTCATATCGCAAAGCAGCAAAAGTAAAAGGAGATATGGTTATGTTGGAAGTACTTCCTGCACTCCAATAGCAGGTGGCACATTAGGTACACTTAAAAATCCGGTAAACATAGCTCTTAGGTTAAAAACACTCTTACGGACAAGAGAAATGCATAAAGACGCATACATAAGACATAAAAGAGCCTCCTTAAATAAAAACATAACATGACACGCTGTTTACTAAGATTTAGGCGAAGGGCGAAATGTGGGTGTACTATGTAGGTACTCACATTTCGCCAGTTATGTTTACCTACGTCGCAAGACCTACGTCACCACTAACCGGGCACAAACCCTGACTCTGGGCTGCCACTGATAATTTCTTTAAAATAAATGTGCCATACACTAAGGACGATGATAGATTGCTTCACGTCGTCACGTCACTTATCTTTCCAACATGGCCGGTATAACTGACAGCGTTAAACATGTTCACTGACGTTTTATAAAGCTTCTCCATATTTTGCGGGAATGGTAACATTATGAAATGTAGCACTTTTGAATAGATACAGCGACTAAAATACTATACAGCACGCATACGAAACATTGTTAAATAGATATTCTTGTTCACGAAATACTGAAATCCATTTCATAATCATTATCATCATTTGCCTGTCGTACTTTATGGGTCTGAATGCTGGGCTGTGAAGAAGACGGATGAAAGAAGATTGCATGCAGCGGAGATGAGAATGTTGAGATGGATGTGTGGAGTGACGAGAATGGATAAAGTAAGAAATGAGTATATAAGAGGAAGTTTGAAAGTGGCGCCAGTGACAGAAAAGTTGAAAGGAAATCGTTTAGCTTGGTATGGGCATGTGATGAGAAGGGACGAAACGCATGTGACTAAAAGAGTGATGAATATACATGTTGCTGGATGGAGAGGGAGAGGAAGGCCGAAGAAAAGATGGATGGATTGTGTGAGGAATGATATGAAAGAGAAGGGAGTGAATGATAGCGTGACGGTTGACAGGGGAGAATGGAAGAAGAAAACGTGTTGCGCCGACCCCAAGTAACATGGGATAAGGGCAGGAAAATGATGAATCATTATCATCATTTGGTTTTCCTAACAATGTTGAGATCAGCTTTCTTGTCTAATGAGATGCAGCTGAATATTATTATTTTATATGAAGCGACTGCCTATCTGACCTCCACAACCTAGTTACTGGGTAACACGATACCCCTTGGTAAGACTGGTTGTTAGACTTTCGGGCTTCTGATTACCCTAACGACTGTCAAAGATCTACAAATGACCTATGTATGAATGATGACGATAATGATCTATGAATTATGATGATGATGTAAAATACACATTGTCTGGTTTCTGGGTTTAAGGATAATCACTAGATGGCTTTATGCAATAATGCAGTAAAACCAACTCGCATTATATTACCGTGCGCATTGTGCTATCACCATCATTCGGCCGGAAGACGCCCACACTGGACATAGGCGTCCTCCAAGCCTATTCACGAGAACCGGTCCGGTACTTCCCGCATCCAGCAGATTCCTGCCACCTTCACCAGGTCAGCGGTGTATGTTGTGAGGGGCCTACCCACGCCGTCACCATTCCAGAACCTTTAGAACCCATTACCATCCGTTCTTTAAATAAGCTGTCCAGCAAATCATTCAGATGGATTTCACGCAAGATAGAACACCGTGCCTGTTTTTTAGCTCGATGTCGAGTCTTGTGGGAGGCCTACTTATGTACAGACGACTTTCGGCTTTAATTATGACTCTGATGTTGCTCTTCCCGATAGAAAACGCGTAGCGATCTTAAAATAACGCCATAAAAGTACTGTTTTACCACTAAAGCCCCAACTTGACCACAAAGATACTCAGTAGCCCATAAACAAGAGTCCACCTACGATAGTGTAAAGCAATTACTCCATAGCAAGCTATAACACGTTTTATCGCACGCAGTTTTATAGCTCATCGGACTGCTAATGGCCACTTTGCGCCGTGTAGTGTTTCTTACGTTTATATTCGCGTCGTTATTTACTTTATACTTATAAATATTAATTTGTATTTTTATATGTCTATTATTGGTGTAAGTATCTAGAAGTAATCTAACATCATCATCATTTCAGCCAAAAGACGTCCACTACTGGACATAAGCCTCCCCCAAGCACCTCACTTCGACCGGTTCCGTGCTTCTCGCATCCAACGGGTCCCTGCGGCCTTCACAGGGTCGTCGGTCCACCTTTTGGGAGGCCTTCCAACGCTATGTCTTCCGGTACGCGGTCGCCACTCTAGAACCTTTCGGCCCCATAGTCCATCTGTTCTGCGAGCAATGTGCCCTGCCCACTGCCACTTAAGTTTGGCAAAAATAAGATGCACATCGGCACACAGGAAGACCATGATCTGGGTTAGGACTTTATCTGCACGGTATCCTAATATCACAATGACAAAACAAGAATTAAACCCTTGTCTGATAAAGTAAATGCCATTACAAGAGCTCCAGTTCCTAAATCAGTAACTCAATTACAAACTTATCTTGGCCTTTTGAATTATTATTGTAAATTTTTGCCAAGGTTGATAGGAACCTTAATGACTCCTGCATAAATTATTATAAAACAACACTCTTTTTAAGTGGTCTGAGGATCGTGAAAAGGCTTTTAAAAATAGTAAGCAATTAATTATTGAAAATCAGCTGTTAGTCCAGCATGATTTGAATAAAGAATTGCATTTATTCGTGAGATGGCCATAGAAAAAAATTGCCCTGTTCGACAAAATAATAAGCCAGCCAATTATTGTCCCACTGTAGGGCAAAGGCCTCTTCTCATACTGGCACGAGCACTGATCACCACGCTTGCTAAAGACGGGCTGGTGATTTCAGACTTAAAGGTTTCCTCGCGGTGTTTTCCTATATCGATGTCAGTAACGTCTGAAATAAACTCAGAAAGTACATTATAAAAGTAAAATTGGTACTCGTATTTGCCTGGATTTGAGCCCACAGCCACCAAACTTACATATAAAGAAATCTCGATGTTTGGCCAAGGCCTAAAAGCAGGGTGAAGCAGTTTGGAACGCTGAAATGATGATGATGATAGGCTGTAGGATATATTTCGAGCTCCGAGTCATGGTAACAGGAAGAATTTTGTTAGTAAAAGTTCAACATAACCCTGCTTTTCTACCAAACGGAGGTCATCACATCATCAGCCCATCTCTTACACAGAGGGCATATATAATAAGGGTAATCGGACAAAGAAAAAGTAACTAAAAGGCGTAAGAAAGAGTTTGACATGTAAATAAAGGAGTTTGTGCTAAGCTTTTTGTCCGTGATTAATATCAAGATATGTATTTACTTCTAAAGCTTCTTATTACATTGCTTTGAAAATTCAACGTTTCCTCTGAAAATCAAATCGGAATTAACGTCATATCAACCTTAAAATTAACATCAAGTTCGGATTACTTATTCATAATTACTTAGTAAGACGGTTTACAACATTAGAGAATGTTATATCTTAAGTGATATGCTTCACTTCAACATGGATTTAGAGTAATTAATAACAGAATATAATTACCAGAAACACATAACAGTATAGTAGAATAGCAGCACCAGCAGAACCAGCTCGTAGCCGTGTAGTTTAGTGTGTAGCAGTAGTGTATTTACAGTATTTTTTAATACAAAATGTTTTGTCAGAGTATTTTTTAACTGTCTCATTTTGGTATACCTAAGTACTTTTCGTGGAAATCGGTTGCCATGGTATGGGCATCCCGGATGAGATGGACGAATGAGGAAATAGTCGTGAGGAAAATTTTGGGTATAACTGTGACTTTAAGAGTAGGGGAAGACCAAAGAAACGAGGGATGGAGTGTGTGAAAGATGAAATGGCTAGAAAGGGAGTGGCTACCGAGACGACGACTAGTAGAGAAGTATTAAAGAGTTCTTAACCTTAAAGTACCTGCTACTAAAACTCTATACAAGAAAACTCTACATAAGAACACAAACTCTATACAACATGTCCCGAAATTAACGCACACCACCAGACACCCCAATTAGAATATTATATTTTAATCATAATACATACCCTGAATTTTTATTATTATGTAAAAAACATTGTTTTTTTAACTAATTACTTATACTGATTGTGGGAGAAAATTATGGTCACATTACAAATCTACGCATGCACACAGTCGCACTCGTATAAGGGTCTAGCTTAGTGGGTATTTCATCCATTTTGGTTTGTTTTGTCTGTACAGCTGAAGTGTGACAGTAATTTAAGTAGTTTTAATTATTTTTGGGATAAAATATTACCTATATTAAAAATTACAGAAATCGATTCAGTAAAGGATTCTGAACAAAGTACTTTCATAATGTGCATTAATTCGGTTACACATTGTATATGAAAGATAAACTCTTTCTTTTTCCATACGACGATTTTAAAGGATGACAGTTGTGATTCAAATATAGGGTCAATTTAAGTAGATTAAGATTCAAATGCTAAACAATATATTTTCTGGCGATATTTAGCAATCGCTAATTAAAACGCAATAATATCGACATGATAAATACATTTTTATTTTAAGCTAGCTGACCCGACTGACGTCGTCCTCTCCAAATTTGAATAATTCATAGAAAAATCTTTTAGAAAAACCGACGATGAGTTTGTCCGGACAATGAAAGTTTTCCGGGCAACTTTTTCAATTTTGCTTTTCATAAAACCTAATTCGGACTGTCACGAACATTTTAAAATAACAAATACCCAAATCAGTCCAGCTGATCTCAAACGATGCGCTTATTAACAAACAGCATCTCATTTTTTTTATATAAACTGGTTCCTAGACTACAATCCATTCTGAATATTAAATGAAATAACTCTGCCTTTCAGTCCGTCTGTTTGTTATCTCTTCCCGCCTTAACGGCTGAAAAGATTTCGATACACACAGATGAACCTGCGGACGGAAGCTAGTTCCAATGTAAATACAAACATACCCGTCGTTGACCTACCAACAACAAGTAATTACTTTATTAACAAATTAACACACAACAATTCATAACAGCGTGTTTGTTATTATCCCGGCGCTATTACTAAATCATTGTTACAGCAACATTCATCAGAGCAAAGAAATATTGCCTGTTATCACGTACACCCAGTAATTATACCTTTAGTTGGAACACAGAATACATAATAGTACAAGTACAGAAGATTCACTCCGCAAAATCATTTCAATAAATAGCTACTCTTGCTAAGACACAATAAAGTGCAATTCAGATCGCACAGCGCAAATAGCCTACATTCAACTAGAAGTTCTCCCTCTCGCCTCTCTTTCTATCGCGTAACTCTTATCTCTTCTGACTATGATATGGCTGTCTTTAAAAGAGTAATTTATCTGAATATTTAATTACCAGTTAGTTATGTGCCTATTACTCTACTTTTGTGAACAAATGACGGTTTAAATAAACCTAGGCTAGGTACATAAGTCTTAAGTACCTCTGTAATTGGGCAAATAAAAAAGTACCTTGTTGCCACACAACACATAATTAAATCTTATTACATAGTTTTATTTTATTTGATAGTTACACCAACGACCTATTCACTAGAAACATTAACATAATTAAAAATAACATAAGCATTGAGTTATGGTGAATTGGTAATTTACAGGCGTACACAGCACTTACATAAAAAATAGCTTCTTTGCTGTGCTGTGTGTGTTTATTATTTAGTAAAATCTTGTTAAAACTTACGTTTTAACAAGATTTTTTAATCGTAGTAAAGATAGAAAAAACTATTAGAAACAAAAAACAAAACATTAAGTAAGACACAAAATTATAATCGAAATTAAAATCAAAATTATCATTAGAATCAAAATTAAAACATTAAGATTAAAATTTAAATTACAAATACTATTTAGTTATAGTAAAAATACTATTTAGTTTAGTTAACATAATATTATTTAGTTATAGTTATTCCATGGTAGGTACACACCAAAACAAAAATACTAAAATAAAATGTAAATAGGTACTTTCCTACCTATCAGTAATTATCAAAGCTAAATCTAACCCCAAAAACAAAACTTGTAAGTACCTAAATACACTATAATAATAAAATTATTAATATTCTAACTACGTAACTTTATACAAGTGACATAAATAAAAAAAAGTATTGGAAGGTAGGTACAAGTTATAGGTAGACGTGCATTTTTTTACCTTTCGATTTCCTTTGGAAGTGTGAAAAACGTGAAGTTCGGATCCTTGTTATTATTTAAGCAACCGTATTGGACTAACGTGCGACTTGAATGAGGCGCCTAGCGCTCGACACCCGGGCAGCCCACTGGATTGGCCCGACAAGTCGAGCCCGCCACGTACTTGTAGCTTCATACCTAAAATGCGGAGTGTGCCTGGCCTGATTGTGGGCACAAATACGTGGGTGGGGCCGCTTAGTATAAGCAAAACAAGTATGATGTAGGTACTATCATACTTATTTCACTGCACTTCGTTCGATCCGAATCCGACGAATGAAAATTCGGACATATGGAATTCGGATCTATTGTGCAATCCGTCATAAAAATGGTACAGACGCCAGCACATCAAGCTACTACAATCTGTCAAAGGTAAAGGCCCATTTAGTGTGAAAAATATTCCTACGGCGTACAGAAATGAAATATGGCGGGAATCAAAGACAAATGATTATACTTTTCATTGGTAAGTGGCGCAATAATGTGGCTGATGGGGATCATGAAAGAATAATAATAAAAAAATGTAATCTACCTAGTATGAAAACTTAACTTACTTGCTGGTTATCAATTCGGGTGAGACAGAGACAGCAATATACGTGTTATTACCAGACTGAACGAGTTTGCTTTATGTGTGATGATGATATTTTTATTTAACAAAACAATGGCAAAGTAAGTCTGTTTCATTTTCAAGTCTAAACCACTGAACCGATTTTGATTAAATTGCCGTGTAGAGATATACATATGAGATTTGGGTCTCCAAATCTAATATGTATATCTCTATCTCTGGACCTAGTATATTTTTTATCCCAGTGACATGTTTCCATGGGATAAAATAATTTACAGACGGGCAAAACCGCTGGTGCAGCTAATTATTACCTATCCAATTTTTATTGGACTACTGCAAGATCTCTCCATTGAATTATTTTTTTCTTTTTACATATTATAATGAAAAGTGGGTTATGCCTGCATTATTTACCACCATTTTCGTTTTTGTACAAAAACATTTCTGAACCGGGTCGGATTATGGGCCATGACCTTTCTTTAATAGATTTTCAACTTTATCGCTAGAGCATTAAGGTTGATTGGGAAAATTTTCCAGTTGCAGGTAGCTTGACCTGTTGGCGTCTGTACTATCGGCACTTTGACTATAAAGTTACAGTCAAATCATTTATTTAAAACCTATAACCTATGACGGATTAGGTGTACGCGTCGTCAGCGTATCTTAGCTTTCATTAGCAACAAAGGAGATAGCTACATAACTATGAACAGTATCAGATTACCAACTCGAGCATATAACATTGTCCGAACGTTCGCTAATTAGGATAATACGGCTGCCTCTAACTAGCAGGTCAGGCATCCCGGCAAGTGATACGGAAGCACTAATCACATCATTACGAGGTCTTATTAAAATTCTAATTAGTGCCATCAAGGGAACTGGAAAATTAAAACTCCGACGGGTAAGTCGTTTATGGCGACAGTATTAATTTATTATGAGATAGAATCTTTTATATTTTATTAGTCTTTCATCTTGGCTTGTTGGGTCTTTTTAATTGTAATTTTTTTTTCGTGCTGTTTGAAGATGAGATGCTAAATGTTTATTATAGGTAACCCAGCGCCATTTGTTACTTGGTTCTTAAAAATAATCAATTACTAGGTGCCGATGTCGCCTTTGTACGCTATTTATTTACCTGGTGTACTTAGTATGTTAAAAAAGATGTGAATGTTTGTTTATTAATCATCATTAATTGAACAAAGTGCCTTGTTCTTTTTTGTGTTTTTTCTCTGCGTCATGTTTGCCGCAAATAAACGTATTTTCTTTCAATACTAGTACCCTATGTCAGAGAAAAATGTCTTTAGATTTGATTTGAAAAAGTGGAGCCATATTGCTACAATGGATATACCATAAGCATTGTAGCCATTTTCCAACAACATTTTACCATTTTCCAAATGACATATAAAATGGACACCAAACCAAATGTCCTCTTAATCCAACTGAAAGTCTTAATGAATGTAAACTCCACATTGAATTAATCAAATCAAATTAGTGGTTACACCATATAGGGCAAAATACGGGCAAGTGTGATAAGCTTATCTGATTAGGGAGGTAAGACCTTGGCCCGAGGCTTTTGAAATCTTGCCCAAATCCCGTTAGCGAACCTTCTACGAGTTAATTGGGCATGGAATGGTGGAAATCATTTGGATATGGTTGAGCTATGGTACTATGGGGATATATGTGATTATTTGGGTAAAGGGTTCGGTAAGGTTAAAGTTAAATCTATCCTGGATCTACACCTAGCGGTATACTAGTTAGTTCCATTAATTACTATGCTTGGCAGTTAAGAATAGTTTGATACTATGTTAAAGGCATGAATGACTATAATTTTTATATTTCATCTCTTATATTTCATTCGGCTGGTTCGAGGTGGCGCGGAAAAAGAGTACCTTGAAGGACTTGGTGGCAGCCTTTGCCCAGCAGTGGGACAGTATCGGGTAACAAAAAAAAAGGTTATATTTTTCGAGGTTTTGCTCAAGGGCATCTAAAAAGACGTACTCCCACACACGGCGCGTATTTTTAGGAAGTTTCTCGATCTGGATCCCTGACCGATGATAGCTTGGTCTTGGTTCCCGATACCAGTAGGCTACTATTTTTTCATGTTAGTCTTTATACCCTATTGAAATATTTATAAAATTAATAAATAAGATTTAAAGTCAAAACTTGTCTAGCTATGGTTCCTACCGTACTGGAGCTCTCCTGGTCTTTTTTTTTTGTTGTTTTTAATGTAATTTTGTTAGTTTTGAGATGTTTAGTTTTTACTGTTTGTATTTCCTGTGTGTGTCCTACTAAAACATTTCATTTTTTTACCGTTATCTCTCAGTTTATTACAAAACCTAGCTAACAATATTACCTATTTTGTTTTTTTTTAATGATTCTACGTACGTCGCTTTCATAATTTGACTCGTGAAATTCAAGAATATAGTCTAATGGCTTACAGCTGGGGAATACTGCTGAATTCAACGTTCCTTGTTACTTCAGAAAAATCCTTGTTTTCCTTAGGGAACCTTAAATCTGTGATAAATATTTTAATAGGTAAATGAGGTATTGTTTTTGGGGATACATTAAAATAGGTCATCTCTACTCCACGTTTTACGATACTAGTCGTCTAAGGACGAATTTCACCAAACTTTTACACCAAGAATAAGTCTTATCCTGAGATTCAATTTTGAATGTTTGACAGTGTTTCCATAAAGATAACTAACTGACTTTGGTAAAATCAGCCCTTATGCTATTTGCAAACTAGGTGGAATTGAAATTTAGAAAGAAAGAAAATACGTTTGTTATGGTAAAACATGGCGCAAAAGAAACACACACAAAAATAATTATAGAAAGAATTTGAAGACGAAGAATTTTTCCAATTTGCGATAAAATTATGCGTTTTAACCAAATCCGTGAAACAATTTAATGTTGGGGCAGTGTCCTGTAGCCACAGATTCACCTGCGTGCTCTCATACGCTTCAGATGAAACTAGGGTATTTCCATGTACCATGAATTAATCAATTGAGCTGGTACTGAACAAAATCTTTTAGAGAAATTTTAATCCATCAAATATGTTGAAGAGTAGTTAATTCATTTAATTCAATCATTGCATATTATAAAAAATGAAACGTCTCTCTATTTGTTTGATATTATGAGCAAATTCTTATTCAAAAAGATTCACATCCTTCACATGTTTGTTTCGTCTAGACAAAACCTCTTTCATAAAACCACCACAAATTAAAAACAAAAGCTCTCTTACCTCTTTATGCTTCCAATTTCAAACACGTTTATGCTGTCATGAAAACAAAATTAAATCATACAGCAGAATCAGCAAAGATAGCGCTGTATACAGCATTCACGTTAACAACATACTCAACAAACTGGAAAACACTGAGTTGGGAAAACAGATTTTAATCTCACCAACTCGCCGAGTCGCTGAATACAGCGTTAATATATTCCGTACTGTAGACAGAGTTTCGCTTAAATTATTTTTTGGTGTAACACACTCGTAGCTGGCACTAGTATTTGGAATTTGTAAACAATTCTTATGCAATGAGACGGCTGTGCTTGGATTTTTGTTCCGGTTGTTTGCGCTGGATGTTGAAAAATCTTTGTAATGAAAATAATACGCCGACTGTTTTGTTTTTACTTTTTTTTTGTGTCGTAAGTTAAGGTTCGTAAGAGTTAGTGTCACATTTTATAAGTGACACGTATGACACAAAAAAATGGAGATTGATACAAGATAGGTCCTATAGGTAGGTAGCTCTTAGCAAAATTGCAATGTCTTTGGGTGTTTATTATTTCAATACATTGTTTTTTATCACAACACTTTTGGATCAAAAACTTATAAGACAGGTACTATTACAGCTATTAGAATACCTACCCGGGCGCTATTATGGCGTATCAAATTTCAAAATGAAACCGGTACACAGATATCAGTGACAAAGACGACGTTCTACAACGCCTAACTTTTTAAAACTACTGTGCCATATACGCAGTCCAGCAGCGCTATTATGTAAAAATCCCACCGTGAAAACTTAGGTGAAATGAACGTGGAGTGAACTGTCAATAGTGTAAATCGCTAGCATCAGCCGATCGATTCTGTAAAAATCTCACCGTGAAAAGTTAAGTGAAGTGAGCTTAGAGTGAGCTGTCAATAGTGTCAATCCCTAGCATTAGTTGGACTGACAGCTCACTCCACGCTCACTTTTCACGGTGAGACGGTTACAGCCAGTCGATTCTGTGCAAATCTCACCGTGAAAACTCAAGTGAAGTGAGCTTGATGTGAGTTGTCAGTAGTGTCAAACCCTAGCATTATTTGGAATGACAGCTCACTCCACGCTCACTTCACCTAAGTTTTCACGGTGAGATGGTTACAGAATCGCACAGCTGAACCGCACTGCAGGTAGAATACAAACTCACTTCACCTGAGTTTTGACGGTGAGATTTATACAGAATAGACCGCCAGTACTTTACTACTTTACTTCTATATATATTTACTTATCTTTTATAGCGGGTACCCACAACCTACGGTCGATTTTCTAGCATTCATGTGGGAATATTTTCCCCGCCAGTAGGCTGAATACGAATTACGCTGGCATCGTTAGAACCCACCGTGTACCGTTAATGCTTTGGATTTTAGGATTTGTACAGTGAATTACTATGGAATTCTCGTAATGTAGGTTTGAGAAACTGCTGAATTGTAAATGATGCTGTTAGTTTAACTTATTATAGCGTTAACTAATGAGACTATTAATTAATGATTTACCTATTGTTGCGAGACTCCCGGTAAGTACAAAGTTTTGTTATGCTTTTAGCTTATAATGTAAACATGAAGATTAGTTAAACGTACATGGGGTTTAAACATAACTGGCGAAATGTGGGTGTACTATTGGTACACCTCTGCTCAACCCTTCGGGAAAACAGGCGTAATGTTATGCTCAGCAGATGGAGGTAGACCGGTAAGGAAACGGAAAATAAAGTTGTCAAATTATTCTTCTCCAGCGTGGCGCTGTAACGGCGACATTAATTTAATACAAGTAGACGGTTTCGCGTTTTAGTTTTATGAATATATTTTAATTTAATTAAACATTAATATTTATTTATTTACTAACAATTTTCTAAAATAGCATCTTAGAGCAACCTAACTTAAAGAACTGAAGCGCAGGGGTCATTTGCCGGGATCACGGATCATAATATCGCATCAATGTAATTAAAACAAATAACGTGCAAAGAGAAGGCGAATTGAAGGAAAGAGAGAGAGCCCTATGTCGGCGAGCGGCGCAGGTGGAAGTTTTCAAGTTACGATTTTTTTTAATATTGTTATAATTTTTATGATTACTGGCCACTAGCCCTACCCGTGTGTTAAATTGATGTCGCCATTGTAGCGCCACGTTGTATATCTATACACAGCAGGTTCCCAAAAAGTCATCAATAACATAAAAAAGTCATACCAATTTTGAAGATTACTATATAGCACATGTCTGTTAAAACCAAATAAACGACGGTAATTCAAATATAATTTTACCTCAAAATCAATAATATACTAACATAACATTAGGTGTATTTTAGCATGTTTTTATTTAATTAATAATATATGTGTTTGAAAACTTCAACAAATTCAAACACTTGAAATAAAACGAAATATTAAAAATTTTCACACTGCTCAATAAACTGACGATCCATACATTTGAATATGAACGAAAAACGGGTGACAGAGAAAGAAAACAAATGCTTAAAGTGGAAAATAAGTTCAAAGCGAGTCCCGTATGCTTGGGCGAGAAAAGCCAGTGGAATGGAAACAGTTTCCACAAGAGCGACTGGAGGGAGCCCGAGAAGATACCAGGGGTTCTCATTCATAACACGGGCGAAGTTAAAGGAATATTTATTTTTATTTATTTATAGGTTTAGGGTACCTAAATGCGAACGGCCGTTCGTTGCTGGCTGTTAATAAAAATGTGACTTTTAAAAAGTTTGACGCTCTCTGTAAGTTCAACGGTTTTTTGTGAATTTAATTCTATAAGGCTCGTGCAGAGAGGCGCGTCACGACAGCGTGACGCGAGCAATTTCAATGAAAACTTTGTGTAAAATGTTCTACTAGAATCGCGTAGCACCCTTTCTTTCCTCGCGTAGCCTTTATTTGGGATTTATATTGATTAAAATGTTTGATTGTATTTCTGTACGTATGGGTACAATTCTATAGGTATGCACCCATTTCACCACGACAACTGCCAATCTATTCTGTAAAAATCTCATCGTGAAAACTTAGATGAAGTTAGCTTGAACGGAACTGTCAATAATGTCCTAAGGACCAGGTGGAATGACTTGAGCCCACTTCAAGCTCACGTCTCCTAAGTTTACACGGTAAGATTTTTACAGAATAGACGGCTGGACCAATTTAAAAGATTATTCTTTGAATGATAGAGGAAGCCATAAGTTTTTCTCACAAAATAATTATATTTAATATTTTTTCGCTCCAACATTAAAGTTGAGAATAAAGTGGTTTTAAGCAAAAGGGGTTGTTTCTTTTTTGCTAGTTAATTAAGGCGAGCATTTTAAAAGCCGATGGCTACACGCTTATTTGTTAGAAAATCATTGACCGTGGTTGTCAGGGCGCGGAAGAGAGCAGGGATCGCAAACCTTTGTGAAAGAAAAAAAATAAAGAAGTTTTTATTTTTTATTCTGGTCTGAGTGTAAAGATAAATAATTTGTGAGCTTCATCAGTATAGTTAGTTTATTGTTTTTTACTCATCTTCATATTTTAAATGTCGCCATTTTTTTCTCTTACTTGAAAGGATCTTTAATATTTTATTTAACGTTGCAGTGCCACATTGGTGCAGAAACATATTACGTTTGTCTAGGGAACTCTGAACATTATTTATTTAGTTCCGTAGGTGATAGCGGGTGTGAGCTGGGAAGCTTAGACTCTGATGCAGTGAGAGCTTAGCTTAATTGCATTATCCTGTTTCTGTACCTTGAAGTACCTACCTGGCTAAAACAAGTGACTGGTTCGAAGTAAAATAAAAAACAAAATGTCATCACGCCTTTCGGCCTGTTTTTCTCGTAGGCTGAGGAGTTTTGTACAACATTTTGTCAATTACTTTTTAGGGTTATAAGTTTTTACAGCAGTTTTATGCGGTACCACTTTACATTTTTAAGTTCTGTGTAATGTAAGGCGACCCTATTGCTATTCTTATTCATCATGTCGCTGGCACGGCATTTATTTAAGTTTTATTGGCCCAAAACTTCGTCACTTGGTGGTAGCGTAGAGGTAATTTTAGCTGCATGTTTTGGAGCATAAAAGGCAGGATGGATCATAATTTGTGACACAGCTCCACGTCCATGCCCTGCTACCGATCCAGAAATCCAAACTAAAAGGTGCTACAATTTTTTTTCCATCAAGGATCGCATCCTCTTAGCTCAACGAGTTACAAACATTATTAATTGATAGAACGATGTACTCTACGGGTCATTGCAGGCTCTCAATCAACCTGGAAACTTTGATATTAGTAAGAAGTTTAATCAGTCTGACCCTTTTCTCTTTGTAGGTAATTACTTGACATACTCTCAAGAAGGTAGCTAGAGTTCGTTATTATACCTCTGAGAGCACTAACTTAGCAACTTTGTTGTAACGAGAATAAAGATCACAATGATTTTGACTTGTAAGTGGCAGCAATCCAACAGCAACCTTATCAGGATGAGAATAAAAATCACTGTAATTTGGACAGTGATGCAAAATCAGAGGTATAATAACTCTGTGAAAAGACTTTACGTGTTGACCTCTTTGCTTTGGTGATAATTTGTCTTTATTCGATTGGATTTCTCTATCAACTTAGTTGACTCAAATAAGTTATGCCACAGAGTGCCTAAGGCATTTAAGGCATAGACAAGGAATGATGGTACGTTGGGCGATGACACGCGGTTTAAATATTTTTTTTATTTTTATTTATTATTAATTTATTTCTGTTTTACATGATATATCTATTTTATTGATTATTAATTTATTTCTGTAACTGCCCGTGATATCACAACGGGCTCTATCGAAAGAACTGCGACACTTATTCTTAAATGTCGTGGCGTGTTTTTAGTTTAGTTTGTGGTCTTCCTGTGCGAGTGACAATAAATACTTTTTCATTATTTCTTACAACTACAAAAGTACAAGTCAACCTCTGCTTTTACGATTGCTCGATGGGAATGCCATCAAGAAAGTCAGACAAAAGCGTAATCAAAGGAACCCATCCTTTGATTACGCTTTTGTCTGACTTTCTTAGGTACTATACCTACTCTGAACATAAAAAAAAATTGTACAGAGATGGTGACCTCAGGAAAAAATTCTTATTAGTTTCTCGTTCGTATAATAATCATTCATTTGCATTTGTATTACAAGATTAAAATCTTGAAAAACTCCAATTCAGCAGGATTTCTCGAAATTTACAGTCACTCAGTGTTAGAAATGAATAATGTATGCAAAATCTGAATCAAAATGTTATGTGTAATTGTCGATAAACTATCGAGATTCTACAGTAACGTGAGGTTATAATTCACCAATAGGCTTACAAATTGTGTTTGGCAAACGGACTGACCTCGGATATCACTGGCATCTTGGGGTCGATAACGCCCCAAGCAACATTTATAGGTGCGGTGGTAGAACTAAACTGCGTTCACAATTTAGTTTCCACACCTGTAAACATATATGAGTTTTTGGAAAAATAACTGTCTTTATTATCTACTTTATACATAACTTCAAATTTTTTTTATAATATTTTCATTATCACTGGTCATCTAAAATAAACTTTATTTACACTGAGATAAAGTTGATATTTAGTTAATTGGAAATAACATCAATTGGAAAGAAGGATTTGAATAGACGGTACGTCATAGTGGTTACGTTTTGCATTTACAAGACCTTTGCGGTTTATCAATTCTTCTTTAAGTACTCGAGCGAGATGCGACAGCTGTTTTATGTAGAATCAAAGTACTTGGTTGATAAGCAAATTGACTATCATCTGAAATTATCCGTATAGTCGTCAATCTTAAGAAATGGCTACAAAACGACAATATGACAAAGAGTGTCAATCTGCTAATCAACAAATTTCTCAAAGTAAGAAAGTTTTAGGTCGACTACTAGAAAATGAAGATTTTCCACTCATTATTTTAAAGAAATATGTACGTAAGTATTGATTAAGAAAGTTTTCTTTCTAGGGAAAGTAATGTTATACCAAGAAAACATTTTGTTGTATTATTTTGTCAAGAAACAATATTCTCAAACTTGTTATAACTACCGAGAAGTTTCGGTTCAACGTAGAAGAGTCTTCTTAGTCTGCTAACTTTTCCGATACGCCAAATGGTTTTATTCGGATAATATTGTACTATTATTAGTAATACTAAGGCTGGTCCTGTATATTTGTTGTGGGGATATTTTTTCGGTTCCCATTACCGATTAAATTGTTTATTACGCTACCGCTGTAATGACGATATATAAGAAGGCTTTCGAAGAACCATATAATCATCGTCATATTCGTAAGTAATAATAACTTTCAAAACTCATTAGGTACGAGTAGATAACAGTAGATAAAAATGAGCAAAAACATTTTGCTGGACTCAACACTAGGATAGAACATTCTGGATTTTCCTGCATTATGAGGTCCGACTAGTTTTAGAAATAAGTTCCCAAAAAAAAATCACCGTCAAAACTAAGGTGAAGTGAGCTGTGTGAATGACATCTGCCGATCGATTCTGTAAAAATCTCACCGTGAAAACTTAGGTGAAGTGAGCTTAGAGTGAGCTGTCAATAGTGTCAATCCCTTAGCATTATTTGGAATGACAGCTCACTCCACGCTCACTTCACCTAAGTTTTCACGATGAGATGGTTACAGAATCGCACTGCTGTTCATTTAAGCTCACTTCACCTAAGTTCTCACGGTGAGATTTTTACAGAATAGACCATCAGTGTCTAACTCATGCAAACAAGTGGAGAAATCTCGATTCCATACCGAAACACGCGAGTAAAACTCTTCAATTCATACTGAAAATAGATATGATATCAGTACCAAAGAATAATAGAATACAACTGAAGCTTCAATATATATTTTTTGTCCGGTAATACACTCAAATCGGTCAAGCGTTTAGGTGCCACATTTAATACCTATAAAATGTCGCTTCGGGCTGTATTTACTCGACCGTTCAACCTTTTGGATATACATTATCTGGAGTATTAGAGCTCAGGTAACAGATTGATATTTTGTTGAGATTCAATAAAGTTAAGACTATTTTTTCTTTCTTTGTTTGTTTGTACCCTAAGCAGTTGTTGCCCGCGACTTCGTCTGTATCTTCGCGTGTATTTCAACATGATAAAAAGTAACCTGTCTCTTTTGCGCTGGCAAATTCAAGATGTTAACATGGACGTACGGTTGACTGTACTGCTGTGTCTGCAGTCATTCTTTCCTGTGGTGATTTGTGGGTACAAGACACTACAGTGGATCAATTGACATTGCTGAATGTCACTCAATCTATGGGAGTCCTTCCCATAGATTGAGTGCATGCGATGGTAAAAACTAAACTGAGTGTTATTGGTTCCAGGCTACCTGTGTGTCAAATTTCATAACGATCGGTTAAGGCGAGAAAATTTAAAGAAAGAAAACAATGTAACACACAATGACACAATAAGAAAATCAAAGAATGAATTTTATTTTTTTTTAATATATACAGGGTGGCAGGAGGTGGAGTTTAGACCGCATAGAGTAGAAATTTTTCGTCGGTTAACAAAAAAAAAATCTTCTGTTTCATAGAAAAGTGCAATATACGCGGTCAAAACGTGTGGAACAGCAATATTTTTTTTTAATAACCGACGAAAAATTTCGACGCTATGGGGTCTAAGCTCATGTGCTTAATCCATGGTTACAGTTTGCGCGTCGATGGCCCTGCCACCCTGTATTGTGCCTCAAGGCTGCGCCAAAGAGTTCAGTAAAATGCCAGAGACCTAGTGCCTGACCAACGTCAGACACTAGGTGAACCGTCTGTTACGTTGGTAACAGACGGTTCACACGATTGTATTTTTAACGCGGCCATTTTTTTTCGCGAACTGGTTATTCAACTCTCGGTATTGAGCTGAGCATTTGATTGAAAATCCAACAGAGCGCATCCCAGTTAGTCAAAAAACTACACTGTTGGATTTTCAACTCTCGGCGCTAAGCAGAGCGTTGAAAATGGCATTAAGTCTGCCTCTGTCAATTTCTCTGCTTGAAGTATTAAATAAATAATAAATAAAATCCAATGCTCGAAAATAAATCGCCGCAATAAAATACGCCCATGCGATCCTGGGCTTACTTTCGTGTTTATGATATTAAGTATAAGTATGGAAGAATGGATACAAAACCAGCTGGTAGTATGTAAACGGTTATTTTTCATCGTACAATAGTCTTGGGTATACAAGGTAACACACCATAATCGTACCCTTCGGAGATAAAATATACGGGCGACAAGACGTTAGTTCTAAAGTATTTGTATCCTTTGTTTCATATGTGTTTTTATATATAATTTTATAAATTATTATATTTATAAATTATATTTCATAAACAAACGTGCAGTTTAATTTGTTTGGTTCAACGTCCTTAAAAGTTATATCAGTTTAGATAAGCCCACCTGTGGGATTTCGGAATTTATTCTCACTTCTTCTTACTGTACCTATTATTATTGGTCCCTCGTTTCATAGCTTGTTAATTATAGGTCAATAATATCGTCATGCAAAATTGCACTAAGTACCTATCGCGATCAATGGTTATAACACAGCCTGCGTAGTTGGTATATAACAGTCTAAATATGTACTAGGTTTACTTATAAGTCTTAAAAGACTGCCTCGTTTGGTCTAGACGTCGCAAGCACTACTGCTGAACATTAGATCCTGGGTTAATTTGCCAAGTCGGCCAAACTGCTATTGCGGGTGTTTCTACCAGGTATTTCTGAGTACCAGCCTAGATTATGCCCGAGTATTACTTGGAACTTAAATTTAACAGCAACACTCTGTACTTTAATGTTGAAATATGTTTATTGCTATGTATTTTCAGAGTGTAGATAATTAAATGATAAAATAAATCAGCAGTAACTGGTGCAAATACACACCACTCACTGGTGTACATATACATACACTCTCCTAATCCGTCTGGAAATACAGAAGTGATGTTATGTTACTTATTATAAGTAAACCTACCAGTAAGATGTTCTCAAAACAGTATACAGTAAAAATGGTACACCCACCCATTTTATAACATAACATTCCCAGATGTCATTTGTCACAAGGAGCTCGACTATGTTACATTATAATAAAACCTTTATATTTCGTGGCCTACTTCAAAAACATGCGACATTTTCGTGATTTGAAACTGAAACAAAAAATTATAATATTCTTTCCTTAGAGAGCGGGCACTATTTTCTTTTATCAGCGATAGTTTGCTCGGCAAAACTTATCGTGGTACAATTTTTCGGGCCCGTAAAGTGTGAAATTCGCATGGATGCTTGGAATATTTATCACACTGATATTCTATCTGCTCTACGTAAATAGAACGTGGGGATTTTCAAGAATGACAACTCTACGATGTGTAGGACCTTCAGGCTGGCAGGCATTTTATAATGAACGTTGTGTACAAGCAGAAAAAAGAGGACATAAAAAGACAGATGTTATGTACCAAAGTAATTTAATTAAATGGACCAAGTGATGCAAAACATTCGTCAACCATAAAATAACTAACATACCTACTCGTACTTTGCTTACCTACTCCGATATTTCACGCATGGCAAGGCATTGCAAATAAGAATAAAACATTCCGTTTCCCGTGAACGTCAAAATTCAGACACATTTTTACACTACCAAAAATTTTATGCAGATATTCGGCCAGCAACATTCATCAGAAGCTTGAGTCCCTAAGGAGGTTGAAACGACAAGTACTCTTTTAAAAAAGATAAAAATATTTTGTGGATTAGTACGACTCGATTGATGGAGAGACCGAGAGACTTTGAGCGCTTAGGGAAATCATATTTATGCCAGTTATGTCTTTTAGTGACAAAAAACGGGAATTAACATGAATAATAATTAATTTGACGGCCGCGAAATTCGAGAGGCAACTGCAACTTTTGAATGAATGCCTTATTATTTTTAAGGTAATCTGAATTATGTGTGCGAGGGGGTTACTTTCATAAAATTAGAAGCGCTTTATACTTTGCAAACGCAGCTTATACAAATGCGTGTAGGCTTTACCTACCTTTTGAAAGCAAAATTATGAGATGTTAAGGAGTAACACAACATAAACGGCATTTGAATTAAAATAAATAAATAGTTTTGTTTTGTTTATGTTTTGTTTTTAGTTTTTATATCCCTGGACATTTCACACAGCACCATTTGTCCCAAGCTAGAGATAGAATAAAAGCAATAAATTCCGACTACATAGTACATACAGATTCCCAAAACTCCTAACAGTACTAAAATTCTTTCTATCTATATTTAACATTCAAACTGTATGTACCTACTCGTATCTATCCGTACGTCGGATTCCGCGCATGTTTGGTACCGAAAGAATGTGCGAATGCTTTTCAAAGCCACTGCATTCGTGCACCGTCGGCTATCTCCGCTAGCGTTCGTTTCTGGCTTAATAAAGTTATTGCAGTTCGCATTGCAATGTGAACATTTCCGTTTTCTGTAAAGTGTTATCGATTCATTTGTTTTCCATTTCCTACGAAATAAATAAAGGGGTTTTCAATAGAGACCGGGTATATTTGAATAAAAATACATTGATTGTTTACATTTTGATTATATTTTATGTACCTCGGCTTCATATGGTAGAGTGAATACGAGATGTTCAATTTTCGATCACTCTTGGACATAGTGACACCTCTATCACATTGATGACGCGTGAGATGATACTCCTTAGGTCTTCGACAGTTATTGGCTCGCATACACCAGTAATTTCATATAACCCCACAAAAAATCAAGGGGCGTTAAATCACATGATCTTGGAGGCCATGTCTTGTCGGCATAAGTTAAACGGCAGTTCAATTTGTCAATCGTTTCGTGCGTGACTCGTTATTTTGATAATACACTTTAATCATTTTAACGCGCTGTTCAGCTGTATGCCGAAACTTTAATGACACATCTGTCAAAAATTTGCGCCAATAGAACAATCTAATTTGGCCGCCTTCGGCTGTCAAAAATACCTTGTCCCTATTGAAAAGCCTTGACATTACGGCTTGTTCACACACAAGTCCATCTTGACGATTTGTGATTGTATTTTTAATGTTTTTGGATATATTGCGTGTAAATATGGTTGCTGGAATTTATTCATTTATAAAAAAAATTGTGATAATAATTCCAAAAAATGGCAATTCATTCATGCCTTAAGAGCTGTTAGTTGGTAAGTAGGTATACTCGTGCCATCGTCTAGGTGCTGTAGGTAAACTCTTGCTTTGGAAAACTTACGCACTTATCTTAAGAGTGAGCCCATTGTCAATAAATAAAAAAATTAAAACTTTGATAAGTATTACTTACGTATTACTTAATTATTATACAGTATGGCGATTAGGTTATCAGATTAATTGATAACACGTATTCTAAATAACGTATTTTAAACAAAAATAATTAATGACAATTAACATTCTAGCCGTGGGACCTTTTTTTCGTTTGAGTATTATAATAAACTTAATTTATGATTATTTGGTAACAATGCCATAAAGTTTATGTTGAATTGTAAATACCATCGCCCCCCACGTGTACAGTGCCTTATTATCAAGGGTGGTTTTGTGGTGCCAATTTTTAAGCTGTTTATTTTGTTTGAAAAAATTGTTTTCTATTTTAATTTAATAAAATTAGCATCGCCATACAACGTGGCAATGCTGCCAGCCTTTTGGGCACTGCTCCTGTTGACAGCAATGCAGACGAATTTTTTGATGCCTTATGTTACGTAGCATAAATTTTATCTTGATTAATAAAAATGTTTTCTATTTTTAGTAAAATTGTTTATTTTATTATTTTAACAGATTGATAACAACTTGTAACACCGCTGTACTGTTTAATGTGATAACCTAATCGCCTCTCTGTGTGAGCGTGATATCAGTCAACAGAGATACATTAAATACAAAACAACAAAGGAATCCCCAGCAACATTAAGCCTAAGCATTAATGAAAAACACTTACTAACGAACATAGTCTTAACCTTAATGAACGTTTGAAGTAGGCAATTAAAGGTTAAAAGGTGATTTTCAGATTCCAAATTGCTTGTAGAAAATACATCTCAAAAACATTTGGTTTAATTACGTACATTAGCAGAAAATGTTATCATTAGTGGCTATCTCTTAGACTAAGATTTGAAAGTGGCATCGGAGTTGTGTTTCTAACTCCTAATCTATGTTTTAGATGTATACCAAATGTATGTATGTTTATATGACACTTTAGATAAGGATACACAGGCCAATGTTGTGGGATGTAGCCTCAGCGATCCTTGTGCCTGATAGTCGCAAAGCCAATGGCATCGCGAAGAGTCTGAACCTACACCTGAGGAGGTTCTCGTTAGGCAATTGAACAAATGGCTTAATTCGGTAAGCGGCACTCCTGGACATGGCTCATGTTGGTAGCCAGTTTCCGATATAAATTTAAATTATTAGTTAAGTAAACGAATAAACGTTTATACAGAACTAGCTTCTGCCCGCGACTTCGTCCGCGTGAATTTTTTTGTTTCCCTGACCCACCCCGTCGCATCGCATCCATGTCCGCGATATTACTTCGTTTTCGCTTAGCGTTCTTTCTTACTTTTTTCTTTTTGCTCGGCTCCTAGCATGACGTTAGCCTATAGCCTTTCTCGTGAATTGGGCTATAAAACACAAAAAGTTTTTTTTTTAATCTGACTGGCAGTTTCAGATATTAGCGCGTTCAAACAAAGAAACAAACTCTTCAGCTTCATTATTAGTATATAAATATAGATGATTTTCATATTACTTAATATCTGAATCTTCTCTTTTGAATAAATCTTATAATTTGAACAATAGAACAGATAAACGTCCCAGTTAATGTGTTCATGTAATGAATATGTAATGTTATTTATTTATAAGTACTTATGTTGATTTTCATGACTGGAGAAACTGGAGAATGTTGCGTGTTTACCTGTAAAAAACCTACTCTATCATAAATCATCTCAGGCAACGGTGCGGTTTAAAAGAAGATGTACTCACAAAACTTTAACAGAGTTTGCTTAGATAGTTTGGTCTTGTTGAGAGGATGAAAGAAAGGCGACTAAAAAAAGTATTTACAAGGCAGTTGTCTTATCGGTGATATTCTTCACAAAGGTGAGGAGGCATGCGTGTGCCAATTCCCGTAGTTAAAACTTTAAATATCTAGTCGCAATCTCATCTCAGCGACAATCAATGTCAAAAACTTATCAGAAATGTAGGGAAATTTGAGATATTTTTGACAGATTGAGACCGAGATCAGACTGTGAACGTTCTTAAAATGACGAGGATTGCCCCTCTGTTGACATGGACGTCAACGAAGCAAAAGGAGTATGTAAGGATCGTAACAGGTGGCGGTCTGCAGTTTCTGGCTATCCCCATGGGAAGGAGGCGTGAGTTTATGTATTTGTATATGTAAAGCATTTTAAATAATTGTCATTGAGTTGATCAATCATAAATACGTGTACCTACAAGCGAAAACCACAATAAATAAGTTACTACCGTTCGTGACGTTATAATAATTCGTTGTAAAATGTTAATATCGAAGAAACTTCTAGAATGAATCCTCTATTTCTATTTTAAACCATAAGGTATACATTTACGCAGCGGGATCGTCTGAAAGGGTTACCGCTGCCCTGGAACAGAAAGGGCTAAGGAAGGAACACGGGTGGGTTTTAGTCGGTCAGAGTCTGACACTCCCTTCCGCTCCACCCATAGCGGGAGGGGTCATTTCATGATTTCCCATCCACAAAAAAAGGTATACATATACTCCTAAAGAATTATGAAACACATAATATTTTGCACTTAATGATGATTTATTAAGTATTTTAGAGTGTTCTAAGACACCTTATAGCCATCATAATTAACCTTCCACTGTATTTCAATGTAGTTTAAACTTAAAAGCAAATTAGTTAATTGAACTCATCTGTTTTAGGGTTATAAGACCGCAGTTAGATTTATAGGCAAGGTTCAATCGTGAAACACCTGGGTGATGGAGTACAGAACCGATAGTTTGTTTAGTTTAAGTTGATCTTTGATAAGGGTTGAAATACAAATAAACCCTATATATTGGTCGGCTGTGGTGGCCCAGTGGGAGAGCAGTGGAAGCCCAGTGGTAATTGCCGCGATTTACGAGTTGTAGGTCGTAGGTTCGAACCCAGACAGGCGCTTTACTTTGTGTAAATTATTTCATCACTACTGCTCTCAAAACGGTGACGGAAAACATCGTGAGGAAATCGGCATGTCCTAGAACCAAAAATTCGAAGACATGTGACATCTACGAGGGGCATTTTTTTTTTTTTTTTTTTTGTGGATGGGAAATCATCAAATGACCCCTCCCGCTCTGGGTGGAGCGGAAGGGAGTGTCAGACTTTTACTGACTAAAACCCACCCGTGTTCCGTCCTTAGCCCTTTCTGTTCCAGGGCAGCGGTTAACCTTTCGGAAAATCCCACCGCCCCGGCAGGCTTCGGCCCTGTGGGGCCCCGTCCTCTGCTGACATCTCTTTGAGGCGCGCGTGGAACACAACGCGCCGTCCGGCACGGTCCTGGTCCTGATCGGACGGTGAGCTATCCATTACTCACCGCCCGCAGGCCCGCGCCTACGGTGGCCGGGAGTCGTCACGCGGCTCCCGACGCCCGGAGCGTCTCCCGCGGCGGCTGAGGCGTGAGGTTCTCTCCCTCAGCCTCCCCGCCACCTCCTTCGCTAGCATGACTGCTTCGCAGAAGGAGGTGACTGCCTCCCACTCCCTCTCGCCCCGGACCATGGCTTGCACCAGGGCCGGACGCGAGAGGTCGCCGCCGTTGCCGATCGCCTCTACGAGGACACGGCGGGGCTCCGCCCAAGCAGGGCAGACCGCCACCGTATGCTCCACCGTGTCCTCTGGGCGATCCTGGCAGTGGTGACACCCGGGCGTCTCCTCCCGCCTGATGATATGCAGGAACCTCCCGAAACATCCGTGTCCGGAGAGGACCTGCGTCAGGCGGTACGTGAGAACGCCGTGACGCCTCTCTAGCCACTCCTCAAAGAGGGGTCTTATCGCCGCTATCGCGGCGTGCCCTACGAGGGGCATTCAATGTATTCTCGGTATCAGCATGAAAAAAGACGTAAATTCAATTAAAATAATTTTGATTTTTTAATGTTATCCCCCATTGCCCCAATGCATTTATTACATCCCGAAACGAATTTTTCAATACCCTGTAAAAAAAACTTTTCTCTTTCTCTGAAAAATGCGCCTAGCTGCCTTGAGCTCTTCATCGTTGGAAAATCGTTTCCCACGAAGGACTTTTTTCAAATTAGGGAACAAATAATAATCACTCGGGGCTAGGTCCGGGCTATAGGGTGGGTGGTTAATTTCTTCGAAACCATAATCTCGCAAGCAGCCTTTGAAACACGCGCCGTGTGGACCGAGGCGTTGTTGTGAAGAAGCAACACACCGGTGGTCAGTTTACACGGGGTAAACTGACCACCGGTCTGTTGCTTCTTTTTTCTTTAATTACTTCCCGTAAATTTCGTAAAGTGGATGCGTAGGATGCTGCGTTTATGATTTCACCTTTTTGTGTACTCAATCAGCAAAATTTCCTTTGAGTCCCAAACCACTGTGGCCATGATTTTTGAACTAACTTTCGAAAGGTAAAGAAGGTCATGAAGAATGTTATGTATGGAACCAACAGAGAGGTGGGTCATCTCTGCTATCATTTTGATCTTCATTCATCCTCCAGTATAAGCTTCTCAATTTTTATCACGTTTTCTTCCGTAGAGGCAGTAACCGGGCCGCTCGAGCGAGTGTCGTCTTCAAAACTCTCTCTGGCCCTTTAACTTGACCACTTTTGGACCGTAGATAACGAAGGTCTTCAGAATCTTGGTAAACTCCCACCATCACTTCTTGAATAGTTTTTTGACTTTTTCCATGTTTGGTAAGGAATTTAATAACAGCGCGGTGCTCTATTTTCTTCAACATTGTCATGTTAGCCATTCCAGTTGTCGTTGACTAAGGATATCTAGCAAACTAATGATCACAACTACATGAAATTTTCATCCCCTGAGATAATGTCATTAATAAATTAATTAGTCAAATTACCCACATCATTAGTAAATCACCCTGATACCATGAATACATTGAAGGCCCCTCTTACCAACCCGCACTGGGCCCGCGTGGTGGATTATAGCCCACTCCCTCTTGAAGAGATGAGGCTTGTGTCCCAGCAGTGGGAAAAATATAGGCTGATTATGATTGGTTGGCTGCCAGAAAATACTTGTGGTATTCAGCTGCATCTAGTTAAGATGCAGCTGAATACACAAGTACTTTACATGGAGTGCCTGCCTACCTTACCCCACAAAGTAAGACTGGTTTTCAGACTTTTCGGGTTTCTGACGACCCATAAGGGCTGACAAAGATCCACAAATGACAGCCGGGACCAACGGCTTAACGTGCTTTCCGATTCAGAGGCATGGAGGGGTCATGGTATGTTAAAGGACCTATCCACGGAGCAACCGCAGCAAGCCTGACCGATCGACTCGTGCGGCTGCTATTACTAAGCCACAAGCCCCACTAGATATTAATTTACTTTCCCAATAAACCGTACATAAAAATCATATGATTCAGAACCATTTCCACAGAAAAGTTATATTTAGCAAAAAGCCAAAAAGAAAGAAAAATAAAGTAAAGTAAAGTAAGTATTATACTTAGCAAGGTTCTGAAAGTTCTCTAAACCTTCTCCAAGATTTTTAGAAGTCGCTATAAATAGCATTTCTGAGAAAAAAGCCTTGTTTCATCAAATTGGCAAATATCAAATTTCAATAAGGAAAAGACAGACGATTAGGAAATTATTTGATTAGCAAAAAATTTCCCGTGAAATTACAAAAATAAATTGTCCGTATATTCAAATCGCAACTGTCATTTTTCGACGGTTGAATGGCAATAACGCAGTAAATTAGCGTAGTGTGTCAATTTGTTAAATATTTAATTTCCCTGACAGTACATTTTATATAATTTATGTACAATAATGCCATACGTCACTCTCTACTAGATAAAATTAGAGTACCTACAAAAAAACAGACCAAACGAATTCTCCGTAACTATACAATGAAGATAAAAGTTTCAAACACGTATAAAACATCACATTAATAAAGCCATAGATCCCGGCAAATAGGAAATCAGTGGGGCAACGAGATCTATTGGCTTACAAACTCATTTTACAAAGCCTATTTTCAAGACACTCGAGAGGGGAACGATTACTTCTCAAGCCTTCTCATAGATTATAAAGAAAGGAAGATATGCCAAAGTTGTGCTATGTCGCTTTATCAAGTACAAAATGAGCATACAACGAAAAAAGCATGGGTTTACTATATACAGGGTGGCAGGGACATCGACACGCCAACTGTAACCATGAATTCAGCACGTGATTCTAGATATCGTATATCGTTGAAATTTATGTTGGTTACCAAAAAAAATCGGCTGTTTCATAGAAAAGTGTAGTATCTGGGCGGTCAAAAACTATGAAACGACAATTTTTTTTTTTAATAACCCATGAAAAATTTCAACGCACTTGGTATCAGAAATATGTACTGAATCTATGGTAACAATTTGTGCGTCGATGTCTCTGCGAACCTGTATTATGTACACCTCTATTTACTCCTTCAGGAGAAACACGCGTGACGTTATGTGTTAAAAAAAAGTTTAAACTAAGTATACCTACTTTAAAACTAGCTTTTACCCGCCGATGCGTTCCGTTGGTCTTTCACATAGGTACAGGAACAGTGCATTTTTCGTGATAAAAGATCTCATTCATTACCCATAAACTAATTCTATACAAAAATTCATGCAGTAAAGTTACTCCATTGCTGCATGAAAGAAGGGCAACCCGACAGACACTCCGTCGCATTTATAATATTGATGTGTACTGAATATTGACTGTGACGTCTGTTCCTAGCATGAAATCCCAAAGGATATATAAATCCAAGTGAGAAGATCTAGTGCAAAGAGATGTGACAATATTTTCAACATGGATATCAATAATAGAGTGAAATGGAGAAGAAAGATTAGAAATTCTGACTTGAGGGCTTAGAAAAGTGACGTTTTCAAAGCGGTTCTTACAGAACTAAGAAATGCTACGACTGACAACAGCACTATAATTGCATAACACAGTTTCAATCACAATCCCAGGGTTTTGGAGGATATTCCTAGTCCATGTTATGAAAACATTTTGTTATTATTTCCTTAACCTCCCCCCACCCCTCTCCCTAAAACTGGTATAATCATTGAAATATGTGTAGTTTTTAATTTTTCATTTTTATCGGTACCTATTACTTGGGACGGACAAACATTTCAGTCAAACGTCACAGAACTTTTTTTCCCAAGTAAATAGGTCTCTCCAACGACATACATGTGTATGTCTTTACATTTGTTGCTGTAGACACGCCAACACATCAAGCTACTACAATCTGTCAAATTTCTTTAATCGATTTTCAACTTTATCACTAAAGCATTAAAGTTCAAGGCTGATTGGGACACAGAACACAATTTGGCAGTTTCGGGTAGCTTGATCTGCTGGCGTCTGTACCAGGTTCCATACATTTTTGCCCATTGTCCTTTGTCTGCTAAACAACGTAAAGAACTCGATGAACGTGGCAGAACTGTCAAAATGAAAGGCATTATGATCAGTTGCCATTTTATGTGTGTTACGCATATACCCCACGCCCCGCAGGAACACAAACATTTAACACAACACACATTAATACATTGTTGACCTTTTCGCCAACATTATCGCAGATAGAATGTTACCTAGTCGCATCCATCATATTTCTACAATCAGTGTTCCCAAATTACTTATTTTTACACAGAGTTACACCCAACGAACAAAGGATGGAGTATACCTGACAATAATAATAGCTTGGGATCGTATGATATAGCACTTTCGGTGATCAAACGTGATAAGTAAAGGGGGAAGAAAATTGGTGTTAAGTCAAGTAAGAGGAGAAAAGATGGCGCCTTTAATGGAAGGAAAATTGGTATATGACCAAGTTTGACATGTAGGATATTTGGCTAGATTTCAAAAAAGTTTATACAGGGTCAAACTTAATTTATTGCTGAAACTTCTTAGACGTGAAAAATGTATTATCTAAGAAATTAACTGTAAAGCAAGTGGCGTATCAGCTTAAATTGTCCGTACCTATACTCAAATTACAACTGTATGGAATGGCTATAACTATTGACGTAGCGTAGAGTGTCAATTTGCTCAACAATTAATTTCCCAGACTCGACCTAATACTTTTTTTTTAAGTATTGATTAGCTTGTGTTTATTAAAAGTCAACAGATTTTTCAAGGTCTGTTATAGTGGAACCCTTAGCTAACGAGTACACGAATATCAAAGCAGTTATTAAGATATAAGAACCCGACAATGGTAAACATAAAATACACAGTTATATTTATTTATTATATAAAACCTAATTAATTAATAAAAATAACAAAATGATATGCTAACTTAACTAAAATTATTCACAAACTAAAATATAGCGTCGAAAAATTCGTCCGCATCGTTGGCGACTGGTAATTTACCCAGAAGGGACTGGCGGCATTACCTCGTTGAATGGCAATGGCCTCTGGCCAAGGTAAAAGCCTGCCCTTGGGTCACGGGAAGTGTCAAACTCAAACTCAAATCATTTAATTCAACTAAACCAATTACAGGCACTTTTGAATTGTCAAAGGGTCAGTCAGTCAGAAAGATGAAGCTAGTTGCCCATTCCAAAGCGTAGGTACCTATGGAGAAGAACGGGCAAGAAACTCCATGGACACTCTTTTAAATCATAAAATTGTTACAAAGTGTGCTGGTGTCAACCAGCCGTTTCAAAATTTCCTTAATGGTCTTTCCATGAGCACTCGTACCCCACGGCCCGAGGGTTATACAACCCCAGACAGCTCGAAAATATAATTACCAATAAGGTACGCTTACGCCGCTTTAGGTTTTCAGCAACCGCAAATACACATGAATCAAATGTTATCTGTCTGACGTTAACCATGTTCTGATCGGTGTCAAGACATGCATTTCTATTTCCGCGGAAGTACAAAGCTTTTCTGTAACGAGCAAAATACAAAGTTATCATTTTGTATCTCTGGCAGCGACAGCAAAGCAAGAATAAGCGGCTTACGTTTCTGAAGAAAACATACAATTCTAGCTGGTATAATTGCTTTAAAGTCAATACAACATACAAATGGATACAATAATTTCGATGCGTTTTAAGAATTTGCAAGAATTGTTTCGCGTTGTAATAGGGTAGGTAATTGTTCCCAAATCTTGAGTAGGTATCTGCAAGGAGTCTATAGATTAAAGGGTTTTAAGAAGAACCTGATATCATCACAACCATGCTTTAACGTACAGCACATGATATTATACCAACATAAGTAGAACAGTTTTTTTTTTTTTGCTAGCTTGCACTTTATCACTCTGCTGGTCGAATGCCTCTCCTGTCTCATTCTTAACCTCT
Source organism: Apamea crenata (assembly GCA_949629185.1). Lineage (NCBI taxonomy): Eukaryota > Metazoa > Arthropoda > Insecta > Lepidoptera > Noctuidae > Apamea > Apamea crenata. The sequence goes on from OX451375.1 coordinate 8,407,747, forward strand.
CATTATTCTGTGATTTCTAGCCAAGTCTATCCCGCACATTTAGGAGAGCATACCTAGTGCATTTAAAATTCTGGAACATCAAGAATTCATCTTGCGGCTGCCGTGTAACTTTCCAGCTGTCTCTTCAATCTTCAACATTTAGTAGCCATCCAATTTCCTTCCACTTCACCTAAATTGCATAAAATCAGCTCACCTTCGATGCAACGCAATTTCGAACATAAATAATGAAGGGAACGAAGTTAGCGCCAGTGACATGAGCACGGTGAGAGGAGTAATCCTATTATCGGGGGTTCATAAAGTCGGACAAAATGCCGGAGATTTTGCGCGAAAAATGACAACTGACAACCGGAGATCTTGTTAGATATTACAGAATTTGATTGGACAAGGTTGGAAAGTGGTCAGGGAAATGTGTCTACCATTAATGATTTTGTTCGACTTAGGGCTGATTTTTCCAACGCCAGATAATTTTATCCGAGGAATAGTTTTGAATTTTTGACAGTTAGTTCATACAAAAACTGTCAAACGTCAATTTTATTCCCCCAATAAAAATTAACTGGCGATGGAAAAATCAGCCCTTTTAAAACAAATGGTGAAGCTGGGAAATGTTAACTATACACTTTAGACATCAAACAACAGTTAAGTAGTACAGACGCCAGCAGGTCAAGCTACCCGAAACTGTCAAATTTTCCCAATCAACCTTGAACCTTAATGCGTTAGAGATAAAGTTGAAAATCCATTAAAGAAATTTGACAGATTGTAGTAGCTTGATGTGCTGGCGTCTGTACATCACCGTTTTTATTAATCATACCTACAGAAAAGCTAGTGGCACTCTTCCCGTGTCTTAAGCTCCATCACAGCTCATTCAGCTCTGTTTTTATTTCCATTTAATTTCCCAAATTACTTGTTAGTTAATAAATCATAAAACAAAGATATTCATGAGTTACTAAAGAACATTTACTTTCATATACGAGTAGCTTCGCTATTGACAGTACCTACAGCAATTTCACATTTTCCTACAACAGAAAACCTACCATTTAAGTTATTTAAAAGTTAATTTCCGGGTTAATCAAGAACTGAAAGTTAAACATAGACCTGCTAACTTACCGCGCTTAGTTTTAAAGGTCAATCAAAGTAACTCCTTTATTACCTCACTTAGAACTTACCTTAAGCCACGACGGTCGAGTAACTCTCCGTGTGTAAACGAGGCTTTGTCCTCATAATTTAATTGAAACGAAGTAACCAAAATTTTGAGGTTATTTTAATAACAATACCATTCTTGTGGCTGTCAAATAACTCGACTTCAGAATTACGCTAACAGTTGTGTGAATAGTGAGTAAGTTATCTTAAGTAGTATTATTGTTTTATTAAATGTTAAAACACAGGTTAAAAACATTTCTCTCCTAATGGGTTTCGCCGTGGCTGAGTAAAAAAACTTCTACATAATGATAAATTATATTTATTTCTTAAAAAGATCAAATTAACTAAGAAACTTAGAATTAACTAAGAAAAATTAACTAAGAAGAAAGAAACTAAGTAACATTGAACAAACATTACTGCTAGGAAACGATTTTTATTTTTAGTGTGGAAAATCTCGTATACGACTGCGCACAATGTAACGCAGGCAAAACATTGTAATTATTGGGGTTTATTCATAAACGATGACTAAAGTTAAGTAACGTTTAAACGTCAAAAATGTATGGTTAAACAGTCGCTAATCACTGCTTAACTTTAAGTAACGTTTATGAATAAAGGGGAATATTATGTTTAGTTAGGGTATAACATTTAAAATTCGTTTTAGTGAAAAACTGTTTTTTTTAAAGTAGTTACAATTTCCTTCAACATATCTTGTAAATATGTTCCCAGGTATGGTGCAGTAAAAAAAAAATGATCATGACGGGGTGTATAAAAGACTCTCGGCTTCGTTAATCGTCTTTCTAAGCCCGTCAGAACTCCGCCAGCTAATCGTATATGCAAACATGGGCGAAAAATGTAACAAATTGTGACTGTAACTGTCTGTATCTCTATCGTATATGATTGCACGATAGTGTTTATGTTCGATTTTATCGAACAATCTGAGAGCCTTCCCTCTGGGCACGCGTTACCGTGGCTGACTTGGAAATCTTTACATTTTTCGAACCTTAGTCGGCCGGACTATCTCCACAGATGGGGGTTCACGGACGGCTCTGATCTCAAGTGCGTAAGCAGCACCTCTTTACAGACAATGGCCCGCTTTCCATCCTGCACCCTGATGATTTTATGACTGCTTCAGTGAGCGGAGTTCACGCTGCTGAACTTTGGGCCAAAGATGTTTGAAATCTATGCCATCGATATGCTGAGAAGCAGAAGATTTATCTTTCTTTTGGTCCCGCCACAATTTGTCCCCTCTAAATCCTCTGTCCCATATACATAGTTGGTCCTAAAATATTTAGTTCCATTTACACAGGCCTACATATTTATTCGTTCTTTTTCCAGAGTTGTAGGGAAGGGTCAGTCGACCGTACTGTTAGTAAATGGACATCGGTGAGTCATTTATTTGCAATGTAGTGTACACCTCGCGCGGTGGGTGTCGTTGAATGTATTGCATTTCTGCTGTAACCAGTAACTCAACTTGTTGTGTGGATATCTGTTGTCATGGTGTGTGCATGTAATGCGGAGTGAGGAAAGTTTTGAGTATGAATGTGGATGGCTATAAAAGTAGGGGAAGACCAAAGAAACGATGATGAAGTCAACTGAACAATTGTAGGTAAGTAACTTAAAAATAAACCTGTAAATGTGTTATGAGATAAAAGTTAGTCCTTGGGATCACAATATTTAGCAAAAGCTGTGACTACTAACTAAGTTAACTTTGCTAATATCTATGCTCTTTTTGTAGTGTTTCCTCATCATAATCTGTGAATAGCAAATTAGCTTACAAAGCACTGCACAGTGCAGCATATTTAGATGTTAATTAGTCATTTTTGCACAACATACATTAATAATTTAATAGTATGTAGTTTAGTTTATTATAATAACTGTAATATTGAGTATAAATATTTTTTTATACTTATTACCATTTAAATTGCAATACCTTAACAGGCAACTAAGTACTAAGAACCTACCCATTGTTAACATCTTCAAAAATCTGTACACTCAGTTCGCAATAAAGAATTTGAATTTATTAATTTAGTATGTACGGTCACCAAAAGAGATAAATAATAAATAAATAATAAATAAATTTTAAACATTCGAAAACATATATCGGTTTCTTACTAACCTTTAACTATAACCAACGACCCTGGTTACTTATCTCCTTTGGTGACTGTACGCGGCCGCTAATACAGGGTGTCAGGAGAACGCTTCCGAAGCCAGAACGTAGATTATATACAACCTTTATGCAAACGGATACCACTAACCTTTCGCCTGAAATTGATTATTTTCGCGCGTCACGTGGACTTGGGGTCGTCAGCCGCACAGCTGTCGGCGAGCGCGCGCGCACTTTGAACTTGAGGTCACGCGCAAGCGTCAGATGATATTTATTTACGAATACATTGCTTGTTAGAGTTGTAAAGAAAAAAAATGTGTTTAATAGCAAATAATGGTTTAATTTAACTGTTCTCACAGCATAGTGTACGAAAAATGCCAAAAAAAATAGGTAAAATTGTTCATTTTTTTTTCTCATTTTTTTATGGTATCGTATCGAGAATCAGTAGCCCTATCACCTGTCTTCGTTTTCGGAAGCGTTTCCCTGCCACCCTGTATATTAAAGCATAATTGAGTTTCAGAAAAAGTTAGTATGGTATGTAAATCTTCATCTCTTTCACACACTGTGTCTACGTTTGTCATCTAACACTCCTGTCGTAGGTTCGTTGGAAAAGTTTCTAATGTACTTAATGAGCAGTACCTTTGTACTCATCTTTATGTTTTTTCCTCTAATCAGTGCTTCTCTGTATATAAATAAATAATCACAGATAATATTTGCGGCACAGTAGAGAGAGACGAAATATTATGTCGTCTCTCTCTAAAACTCGATGTGCCATTTTAACATTCGGGTACCGTACAACTTTGTTAAGCTGTCTTCAGACTATCTACCTAAGAAACAGAGCCGACCTTAAAAATGAAAGTGGCTCAACAAAAATCTTTTTTCACACCATTTCTTATAGACTTTGTGAGAAAATCAGCGTCCCTTGGGTCGACTCGACTCTAGCTCAAAGCAATTACAAAGACCAGCTAGATTAAAGAAATCTTCAGAGAGGACGATGCAAAAACTTTAGCATTTCTTTTTTTATTAGGTAAGGCTTATCTACCTACGGAGGACCAGTTTATATTCTGCCTTTATAGAGGCTTATAATAATAACCATAGGCTAACTTGTTTAAAATTGAAAACGATAACCACTCTTACCCAGAGGTATCGTGTTACTAAGTACACGGTAGGTAGGTAGTTGTGGAGGTCAGATAGGCAGTCGCTCCATGTAAAATACTGGAATTCAGCTGCATGCGGTTAAATTGAAAGTCGACCCCAACGTAGTTGGAAATAGACATGGGTAGCTCGTGAGCGAGCGATAGAAAAGAGCTAGCTCTTTTCGATTGACGTAGCTCTCGCTCACGATAGCTCACTAACTCAATTAGCTCACTCAGACTCACTAGCTCAGTACTTCAGCAAAACCAAACACAGCCATAAAAAAAGAAAAAAAATCTTTATCGCTACGCGTGATAATAAACTAAACAACGGTAACAAAGAGTCTAAACTTCCACCAAAAAGCTATTGAAAATTGAAATACAATGACTTGATTGAGCGGGCCAAGCCGTTTCCTTCGATACGCGCTAAATGAGCTAACAGTCTGCGTCTAATCACTGAGCTATAGAAGAGCTACTGCGCCAGTGAGTAACAAAGAGTTTAAACTTCCAAAGAGCTATTGACTATTGAGCGAGCCGAGCCGTCTCCTTCGACGCGCGTGCGGCGAGAGTGAGAGACAAGTACAGAAGAGCTAGTGAGCTAGAAGAGTGATATAGCTCTTTACAGTGAAAGAGCTAATCACTCTTTTTCTTCTCACTGAGCTATTTCGCCCATGTCTAGTTGGAAAAGGGTAAGGCACATGATGATGAAACAAACTTGCTTGAAATAAACAAAATAAAAACATTGTACGTGTGTAAATTCTTTTGGTTGAATCTGCGCATTTTATGCATTCACCAATACCTTCTTGAAAGGAAGTGTGATATTTAATCAAAACTTACTGATAGTTTTAACCGTTAACAGGCAGCCATACATTATAAGGTTGTAAGGAGCACTAAGTATGTATACTAAGTATATATTATACTTAGCCGTCCCATCAGACTATGAGAGTAAAGGAAGAGATAGTGCACCTGTCTACGCACACACTTGTCCACTGTAATATCTCCCGTGCGGGAAGGCCAGTCTCCGTTGAGATACCGCCATGGCCTGGGTTGACTGCCATGGCCGAAATACGGTCTGGAGGACTACTATATATACATAGTGCTCAATAATGTATGTCACTTACACTTGCACTACGGGGTGACATTCAATCTTAGAGTGTTTAAACAATTATGAGGAGATCTCTCATAATTCCTCACTTAACCATAATTATACAAGTGTAGTAGTTCCATAAATTAAATAAGTGTAGATACGTATTAAGCACTAAACAGAATGTACGAAGTTTTACACACAACGCATCTAGCATATATTTACATCAGTAAAAAATCTAAGTAGGTACCCCAGAGACGAAAACTTCAAAATGGCAATTAAAGAGGACTCCTAAAAGAGTTGGTTACAAAAATAGACGTACAAATACAAACGACGTAACTTTTCGTATCAAGTTGTTGCCTTTTTCTTTAGTTTTAATTAAGCCTAGCTTTATTTCTGAAAAGTACTTTTTTAATGAATAACAAACCGTCCGTCTCGCGGAATGACAAAAGTTGTTGCTGCCTTTAAATGAAATTGCATTTTGTTATCAACTCGTTTCATGCAAAGGGAAATTGAAAAAAGTTTTGTTAGTTGCATTGGGTTTTGTTTTGTATTCAATATTGCTGTAAAATATCAATGTGAAGCTGTATTCAAACTGAAACGAGAGCGGAGGATGGGTGTTGTAGCGCAGTCTGGGAGAGGCCTAAGTATGTCCACCTGTGAACTGCGATAGACATCCCGCAAGAGAATCGTTTCAGTTCAGTCAAACAATCAACTCATTGTTTGACTGAACTGTAACGATTCTCTTGCGGGATGAGCACAAGATTCGCTATTACCGACTGTGTCAAGTAACTTGTATGCATGACTTTCTAATAAAAAAACAATGGACGCGCGAGTCGAGTCCCGTGTTACGTACAGGATACGCCAGTGTCGCCAAGCGCAGAACCAAATGATAATTCTAATAAAAAAACTACAGAAGAAACTACATCGTTTCAGTTCAGTCAAACAATCAACTCATTGTTTGACTGAACTGAAACGATTCTCTTGCGGGATGAGCACAACATTCGCTCTTACCGACTGTGTCAAGTAACTTGTATGCATGACTTTCTAATAAAAAAACAATGGACGCGCGAGTCGAGTCCCGTGTTACGCACAGGATACGCCAGTGTCGCCAAGCGCAGAACCAAATGATAGTTCTAATAAAACTATTCGAACAACGATGCTTAATACAAACCAATTATTAACTTGTGAAATCAACAGTTCTCAAGTGCCAACATTATTCAAAACTTACTCATAGCTACTACTAACTCTAATGCCAGTTTATATTCTAACACACCAGCCTAACTAATGAACTCCATTCATACAATACGAATTAAATTTAGTTTATAATTTAGTTTTACATTATTCTCCAACCACACTGTTTGTAAACAATTCATTATTAATTACTAACTAATTGGTACGTATAAATTTTCTATTCGTTTATTACTCTGTGTTTTATAAATACATGATAGATATACCTATTATAAGTTGATAAATAGGTACAGTTTTAGGTACCTACAAGGATCTTTTGGCGCATGGCCAAAATCGGAACTAACGCCGCCATCTTGTTTTTTCAATACAACTTCTCGAAACAATTTCACAAATGTTTTCCAACCACCCCTATGTCAATGTCATTCAAGAGCACCAAAACATCCTTGGTAGCACTGTGTTCTGACATCACTTTCCGAATTAGCATTTGAGTGTCTAAATTCAAATACAGGAAGACAGGGACATCGACGCGCAACGTATTAAGATGGGTTCAGTACATGATTCTGATAAAAGGAGAAGGATACGCTTTCATACAATTTTGGGCCTGGATGTAAAAAGATGAAATTGGTGTCAATTGATAGCTACTATATTAACAAACAATCACTGAAAATTTTGCAGATTTTGGCAATCTGGAAGCCGAGATAAAAGAGATTTAGGAAAAGTGAGGTTACGTAACAATCTGTACTTAACAGCCGGTTTTTGAAGTGCGATTGTCATTTCTAACCCGACTGCCGAAGGAGGGTAATGGGTTTATCAGTATATGTATGTATATTTGTATGTATTTATGTTTGTTCCTCTGTAGCGTTCTAGAGACCAAACGCGTCAGCCGATTTTGGTGATTCTTACGTCAATCGATTCGTCTTATCCTTGCGAGTGTCACTGGCTAGATAAAAATTGAAAAAATGGCGGCTTTTGGGAGCCATAGGATTGTGGGGGGCCCATTTTTTTTTCTTCCATACTGATCGTGTGCGGTATCAAAATAAAGGGGTTTAAGAGGTCATTTCAAAATATATAAAACCAATATAAACCAGATGTATCCTTCGATTACACAGCATGATTTTCTTCTCGTTTACGTCTTTTTAGTTGGCTTAGCAGTCGGTTTTTTTATTTTTTGAATGAATTATTTTTTTATAATTTAGATAGGATGTTAAGTACTTAAATATATTTTGTAGAGTGGGAAGGAGATGGTGTTTAAAAATGAAAATCGTTTTTTATTAATATTTTTTATTCATCTTCACTTATAACAAGAAATTGTGCAGGTGGTACTATATTTTCTTGGTACCTAGCCCAACTAAGGTACCATATTATTGACATAACATGGGCTCAGCAGCATACAGTCCGTTTGCCTATGATGCAGTTACAATAATATTTTAATATTGCTTCCCTAAAGTCACGTTCCCTACGTCAGCAGCAAGAACTTGTACTGGTGGCTGTATTTCTTCAATTTGGCTTGCTTGGGAAGAAGTTGATGGGCGAGAGGTCATATGGACAGCAGCTCTGTCTGCAGCCACCCATGAAGTATGGCATATGCGACTGGTTACTTCTATCTGCAACAAACGATACATGATCATTTAAGTATTTAAAAAATCTATTTGAATTACAACCAAAGCATTTCTAAAACAATGTAAACTCAGCGTGTGATTCAACTTACAGCTTTAGGCATAATCCACTCTTGAATAACATTATAAATTCTCAATTCACGAAGTGAGCCAGTGTGAAGTAAATGGCTGACTTTAGACGCAAGAGAACGTCCACATCGGAGACAAACACTATGGTGGCCAAGATGTCTAGGTTCACCAAGAGGTGATCTTTGAGCCAAGTCCCAGCAAGCGTGGCAAACATGGTCACTGCTGTTTACCTGAAAGACGCAAAAAGTTTTTAATAACAGATAAGATGATTGCTTTTTAAAAAATCTACCTACTCAGGCAGAATGTACCCGGCTCACTATATTTTTGGTATAACAACTTTAATGTACAATACCTATGTTCTATGCGAATAAATGATTTGATTTGATTTACTCTGGCCGATAGTTACTTAGTTCAATGTAATGTATCTTTATGTGGCTTTTAAATGTTTACCTATCTATACTTTATTATTTTGTTAGTGTAATGGCGAAGGAAAACATACATTTACTTATAACATTAAAGATTGCAAGCTAGCGTAGTAGACACTGGTGAGCTAATAAACAAGAAGTGAGTAAGTATGTACCTACTTACAAATTGTGGTGCACGCCATTGTCGAATCATTGCTAATATCATTTCGTCATCCAAAACGCGAAGACCTAGTGTATTACAGCGACTAGTAAGTATGCCACAATTTACACAACGATCCATGATGTCAATCAATATCCAATCGGTAGGTCGTTCGTAGAATCCAAAATAACAAGTCCAAGTTCAACGTTTAAGCGGGGTTCTCCGTGTCCGGTATGGAAGCAAGGCAAGGGTCGTACAACAAGGAAGATCAGAAGTCCGTAGGAAAGCAGGGGTCGAGGAAATATCATTGAAAGTATGGGAGGACACACTCAAAACGCACACGTCTACGATAGATACGAACGAGTCGAGTGTCGATGTCATGTCATTCATGATTCATGTCAAGTCAGAGTTACCACAGAGTACCACAGGTTAAAAATACAATAATCGATTAGTAAACGTGATATAACTTAATTAATAATTATGTAGATATTTAATTCGTTTAAACTCTCAATAGGTACTTTAATTCTAACAGATTTAATTATTTTAATTGAATTAATCATCTGGTGAAAGTATTTTCGTAAATAGTATGAACTCAGTAACGTTAATCGATTATAATTGAATCGATATTCCAATTACTTCGGAACCCTAACTTAATTATTGGATTTCTCATTTTCCAGATTGTAAATTGAGTTGATTTTTCACATTTTGAAATAGAAAAATATAACCTTTTTTTTAAGCCATACCTCAACTTATTACAATCAGGCCCAGAAATCCCCGTCTCCTTTCTACGCTAGAATCATGTGCTGAATTTATGGTTACAGTTTGCGTGATGTCCTTGCCATCCTGTATGTAAGACGATGGAAAATCGTAAACCCCTGTGAAATAACGTTGCCACGTCGTCTTAAAGGCCAAGGTCAACCCTGATGGGAGACGCAGGTGTCTTTAAAACAACAAAAGGGATTATGCCAGGGGTTACGCAGGGACGTCCTCAACCAGTCTTGCTAAGTGATGATGATAAACTGCGATCAGAAATATGTCTACAGAAATGATTACAGTTTTGCAAAAATGGGTTCGTTAGTGCGTAAATATTAATAGCAATAAGTAGGTAAATATAGGTTGTGGAGGTCAGATAGCCAGTCGGTCCATGTAAAATACTGGTATTTAGCTGCATCTGATTACACTGGAAGCCGACACCAACATATTTGGGAAAAGGCTAGGCGGATTAATTGATTGAAGTAGGCGAATATTACCTCAATAGCTCAATAGCGCTTTGGTGCCAAGTAGTGATGGCCCAATGGTAACGGCCGCGGCTTACGAGTTGTAGGTCATAGGTTTGAACCCAGACAGGCGCTTTGCTTTGTGTAAATTATTACATCACCACTGCTCCCAAAGCCGTGAAGGAAAACATCGTGAGGAAACCAACGTATCCTGGCAGGCCTGGGTCCCAGCAGTTGGAACGTTATAAGCTGATTATGCTATGCTAGAATACGCTTTGTACCCTCTTCGTTTATTGATATTACAGATACCTCACGTCACAACTGTTAGACCACTGGTTTAATACGTCTATAAACGATATTAGTACGGATAACTATTAAAGTTTGTAAGTTTATTTCACTAAACTCCAATAAAATTACAAAGTACACTTCTGCTTATTAATAGTTAAAACAATTGAAAATCTGTTTCAATTTGCAGTAATCCCACAACTGACAAAGAATGACAGTTGTGATTTGAGTATTCGGACAATTTAAGTTGGTAACTCAAGCAGTTATAGGCACTTTTGAACTGTCAAAGAGTCGGTCAATCAAAAAGATGAAGTTACCCATTCGAAAGCGTAGTAGGTTCTGATGGAGAAGAAAGGCCAAGACATTTCATAGACACTCTTTTGAATTACATAAATATTGTTACACAGGCAGATGTGAGTGGAAACGCCGGGAGGACGCGCTAGGAGGACATTTAATGACCTTATTGGTAATGTTCATTAAAAAGGTCAGGTGCGTAGTACTCGCCACTGGCGTGCGTGAATGACCAGAGGGGCAATTCTCATAATTTTAAGAACGTTCACGGTCTGATCTCAGTCTCAATCTGTCAAAAATACGACTGATTACCCTACATTTTGACAAGTTTTTGACATTTGTTTGTCGCCGAGATGAGACTGCGACTAGATTTTGATCGTTTGAATTACGAGAATTGGCCTTCTGATGTATGAACGTACACGAGGCAAGAGAAGTACGATGAGAAGAAGGCGTGAGTTTATGTATGTATTTATATTGTAACAAAATATTGGTTACTTCATCCATGTTCACATTATAAAGTATAGTAATTTTACTTTACAGTTAATTTCACTATATTTACGCACGATAGGTTCTAAGTACAATAATTCCAAACTTATTTGTATTCAGTATCCATACTCATCGCAGAACGTTATCTTGTAACAGCAATTACCAACTTCCTGATATCACCATTACAGTTATTTCCAAATGTTAAATTTAACAACCTACAAACGACCCCCGGGACAATAAAATGCGATATTACTCTGTAATCGTTTCAATTAAGTGGAGCCCTGAAAGTGCTCGAAATAAAATTTAAAAGTGCTCGGAATAAAACGCAAATGTGTTGTTTTAGTCAAGGGTTACTTTAAGATAAGTGATTTTATGTTTGAAAGGCTGTTTTAGGAGTTACGCACTTAACGGTAGCGTAATACTGTTTTAATTGGGACCTTTTAGTGTTCCGTGCTCAAATATTATGCTTGAAGTTATTTCCATTTATTTTTAATATAATACTGTGTGTTTATCCTAACAAATAAAAAAATATTAAACACTGGAAACTACCTACCTGAACTTTAGAACTTTTAAATGTGTTAGTGTATCTTTCTTTTACATTTTTTGACAATTTATAGTAGTTTATTCGTGAAAACCTGCCAAATAAACATCCAAAGTAAGTCTCATGTTCGCATTCCTTATTATGTTATTTATCTCTTATCTCAATCAATACAATAATCAAAATCACCCCTACGTAGCATAATCAGCCTGTAATGTCTCCACGGCTGGGACACAAGCCTCCTGCGGGCCCTGTGCGGGTTGGTCAAAATCACCCGAAGGATTAAAAAAAGGTTTTACATTTTACCTTTTTCGGAAAAGTTAATCTTTGATCAATTATGATTAACCTCCAATATCCCAAGAGATGACATCAGATGTCCGGATATCTCAGTATCCCTTTTCCGTTGACCTCTAAAATAATTTTAAAAATATCCTATGGGAAATAAATATCAGGAAAAGGACTGCTATCGATAAATCTTTTATTTATGCATGATTTGCGCCCTAGATCTCATAATATGGAAATTTGGCTTCGCATTTTATTTTCCCAGTAGCCGAGGTATGCGTAGTTGACATTGTAGGTATATATTCTTTTACTAGCTCTTCAGAATCTTGTATTGTGTAGTAAAAACATATTGAATAAAGTTATACATATATACAGACTTGGTATACAGCTCCTCCAGGACTATGAATATTTTTATTTAATAAAGTAAGCAGAAACACTCTTCCATTTTTTCGATAATAATAAAAGTCTTATGCAATAAGGATCGGAATATTTTTTCCATATTCCCAAATTACGGTTACTGAGATTTTCTTACAGAAACACCCTTTGCTCTTGACCCTTTGTGATTACATTTATTCCCTTGTAGTAGCACGGATGGATGTGCTGAGACAATTTTAGAGCAACAATTCAAAAAACCATTTCATAACGCCCTAATGTTGGTATCTCATTCAGGTTTGTGTGGTTGCCATCGCGCACTAATTTTCTAATAGTAAATTAGTTTATTGAGGTTTATAGACTTTTTAGTTGTATTTCTTAGTGTTGTTCATGGGAAAACGCTACGACGAGGAGGAGTATTTAGCTCGGAAAATTATAAAATTGAAGAAACAGATGTCTCGTGTTCGTCGTAAACAACGGGAGCGGAATTACCGCAGTACTACTTAGAATTTGTAATAGAAACAATATTCTGATAATGATAAAAATGCCTTTTACGGAAAACAATGCATCATTCCAAACTACTGACATCTGCAAAAACCCGTCAAAAAACGTGAATAAAAAAACAACCTGTTAATAAAATATTAAGTCGGAATCCTTCAAGGCTCATGCAAATTGTGATCGCCCAATAATACCACTCGATGGCATTATCACTCTCACTCGACTCAAATTGCTTTGCCTCTTCACCGGGTAATGTAAAGAACTTCCGAAATCTGGTGTTGAAGCCGAGATGCTTCCGGAATTTAGATTTTATTTCAATAGGTTATTTCTTTATGTTTGAGGGACGTGTGTAAAATAAAAGTGTGGGGGTTTGAGATGGTGTGTGAATGGAGTGTATGTTATTTATGAAGCGCAGTAAGGAATTGAGATTCAACTTTACTTTAATCATACCAAATAGAGACAAAAATACGACAATAAATGAAAACAGTATAATGAAAGAAGTGATTTTTCAAACAAACTAAATAGTAGTTTGGGGACAACTATGGGTCCATCATCGTAAAGCCAGCCACAATTTTCAGGGCGCAATTTTGAGCAATCTAGATCAGTCGCATGAAGCCACCTACAGTCTTCGTACAAATCGAGTCTTCATGAAATGTGACTCGCATGGAAACCACTTTTTAGTGATGTACAATTCGTTTATTTTCGGGAACACTGCCATTGGATCCAGTGGATGACCTTACAGAACTCGGTCGTTCAATCCGTTATAGTTTACCGTTAATATTGTAGCGAATTATTTCATTGTGAAAGCATGAAAAATAATATATTAGACTTCCGTCCTGCGCCCAAAAAAATCCTTCAAATAAAAATCTCGGTAAGAGAAAAGACATGACACTTTTAGATTCAAAATTCAAAACCAATATGAAGAAAAAAACCTTTCTGGTTAAAAATATGGTTGGAATTGTTATAAAAGGAGCGACCTCCTTTTTTTTCGTGATAAAATTATAATGTAGCATTTGCCAATGCTGCAACATACAGTCTTGTAACAAGAATCGATTGCAATGGATCAGCGTGTTCTGTGGAGCGTATAGACCAGCGGAAAATTACTGTCACGACGAACGTTGCACAGCCACATGGACTCATTAGGAATCTATCCATCGACCGGTATGTATTTATATGTTTCTGATCTATATCAGTAACATATAAATACATACCAGTCGATGACCCTAAAAGGACTCTTAACAATATACATACCTATTGTATGTATATTGTTAAGAGTCCTTTTAGGGTTCGCAACCCAAAGGATGCCAACGGGACCCTATTACTAAGTCTCCCCTGTCCGTTCGTCCGTTCGTACTTCTGTCCGTGGGCAGACAGTTGTTCACAGTGTGTATTTCTATTGCCGCAAGAAAAAATAATAAAAACAAAATAAAGTTAAATAAATATTAAAGGGTTTTTATAATAATATTGAGTATATATAATATATAACAGCCCCGCGGCCGCGTGCCGAGAATCTCGAAAGGGAAATCCAGTGCAGTATCCGGCCGATATTGGTAGCTAGGTAGGAAAGAAAGTAAAAATAAAAATAATTTTATCATAGTCTCTGCCACTTTAAAGGAGATGCAGGCTACCCTGGCGCTTTCGCCTTAAGGTGTAATACAGAAAACATCCAAAAGTGTGAAAGCCAATATAATCGAGAAAGAGAGAGGAAAAATTTTGTGTGTATGTTTTCCCAACTAAGTTGTGGTTAACCTCCAGTCTAGCCGGATGCAGGTGAATACCAGTATTTTACATGGAACGACTGCCTATCTGACCACCTAACCCAGTTACTGGGTAACACGATACCCCTTGGTAAGACTGTTTGTCAGATATTTGGGCTTCTGAATTCCCGTAACGATTGTCAAACCACTACGAATAACATCGGGGACCAACGGCTTAACGTGCTTTCCGGGGACCGGAAAAACGGTAAAGCCGTCAAAATTTCAAAATTATTCGTCGAATAAAATTCAGTTAATTTTATTCGACGAAGAATTTTGAATTTTTGACAGTTCTTCCATACAAAATCTGTCAGACGTCAATTTAATTCCACGAATAAAAATTATATTTCGATTGAAAAATCTACCCTTAGTCGAGTTCGAACAAGTTACTTTGTATACATGCAACTAACTTGCAACTACTTTTAAGCAACATTGTGAGTGTGCCGAGTAGTCAATTATTTTACACCAGTCTCTTAAGTATGCCATAAGATTAAAAGTTATAACGCTATGTGAGTTATAACTTTTATAAAAACCAATATTCGCAATATAGTGGGAAGATGAATATTTTACCTATGTACTAAATAGCTTGTTTATCCATACATAATGTGCACGTAAACAATCCAAATTAAACTCTCAATCACTTATGGGAATTAGTAACACATTCATCTGTATTAAAAAGGTTCCAACTTTATACCTCACCACTTTTTCAACAATTATTTATTGTTAAATTGTAATTGAAAAATCAGCGACGAAAATAGAGGTTATAAAATTAACCTCAATCGTCAAATTACCCTTACAGTTGTTTTCAACAACTGTTAGTAAGGGCTGATTTCTCAATCGACACATAATTTTTATTCGTGGAATAAAATTGACGTCTGACAGATTTTGTATGGAAGAACGTGTCAAAAATTCAAAATTATTTCTCGGATAAAATTATCTGGCGTTGGAAAAATCAGCTCTTAGGTTATTTAAAATTATAATTACAGGTTTACATATTGAAACAATCAAATCAAAGCACTCAAATTTTAGGTGAAACTTCAAATTGGCATCCACGAGAACGTTTTTGGATCCATTTGTTTACATTTTCATCAGATACTATGTCAGTATATATGCCAGTTTGAATGCAGTCCACAGACATGATATTGTATATTTATATAGTAGCCTGAACACGTTTTGTATTAATATTAATAGTAACTACTACTTGGGGAGCTTGTGACTAAGTAATAACCGCCGTACGGGTCGTTCGATCAGGTTAGCCTACGCTTGCCGCGGTTCCGTGAATGGGTGACCATCTTTATTTACCAAGACCCCTCCGTGCGTCGGAAAGCACGCTAAGCCGTTGGTCCCGGCTGTCATTTGTGGATCTTTGACGGTCGTTACGGGTCGTCAGAAGCCCGAAAGTCTGACAACCAGTCTTACCAAGGGATATTACAATACCCCTCGGTAAGTTACCTTGTAACTGGATTGTGGAGGTCAGATAGGCAGTCGCTACATGTACAATACTGGTATGCAGCCGCATCCAGTTAGACTAGAAGCCGACCCCAACATAGTTGGGAAAAGGCTAGGCAGATGATGAGTAACAACTACTTTGTTATGCAATAATATTAAGGGTTTAGTTTTAGGGTGATATTTTGTTTTCTACTCAATTGGTTCAAACAATAAAATATTATATTAATTATGGGAGCCATGTGTACTTACATTACAGATTTAGTATTTAAGAGATTTGTGTCCTTTAGAAGATATTTTTGTATTTTACACAAAAATAAATCGGCGAGATATTATCATTCGGATAATTTCTACAGATACCTTGCAAACTATCAAAATTAAACCGTTTAAGGCACGCTTTTCCTGTGCCTGTCCCACAAAATGAAAATAAAAAAATGGAAATATTTTTCTTTCTTTCTTTCATACACAAGTTTCAATTTTTGTAAAGAACACAATGTAAATATTGTTAGGTGAATAAATAAATGAAATGAATGAATGAAATGAAACACCAAGGTATAGTTTACAATAATTATCTATTAATACCAAGCCCAGCATCATTAGCAATACACCGAAAGTTCAACGTAAATTTCGACTAAGCGGAAATTAATTGTAAACAACAACAACATAGCAGCCAACCACCAAACTGTAATTGAAATAATTGACAGGATATCTAATGCTAGCTACACACGAACCGACATGATAATAATTATCATATCGATATCATCATTCTCTTCCCTTTTCGCAATTAATTTGAGGTCGGCGCAACTTATTTATTTATTAGATTTATTTTGTAGATTTAACAGGTCAACCCAAGGCGTCTACAAAGCGGCGGGATCGTCCGAAAGGGTTACCGCTGCCCTGGAACAGAAAGGGCTAAGGAAGGAACACGGGTGGGTTTTAGTCAGTAAGAGTCTGACACTCCCTTCCGCTCCACCCAGAGTGGGAGGGGTCATTTGATGATTTCCCATCCAAAAAAAAAAGGCGTCTACAAACAAGTTACAATTAGCAATACATACGCATACAGTTGTTTTTAAAATAGGTATTATTATTATTTATTATTGTCTGTATCTTATGTTTTTCTTCCACACTCCTCTAGTAGCCGTCATCTCGGTAGTCACCCCCTTTCTAGCCATATCATCTTTCACACAGTCCATGTATCGTTTCTTTGGTTTCTAGACCGTATTTCAGCCATGGCGGCCAATCTCAACGGAGACTAGCCTTCGGCGCGAGAGATGTTATATAGCAAGTGTATGCGCGCAGACACAGGTGCACTCTCTCTTCCCTCACTCTCATAGTCCGATGAGGCGGCAATCCAGGCAATCAGGACGATTATTTTTTATATATTAGGACAAATCATTGTCAATCGACTTTGCGTAGAGTTATCGTAGCGGCATCGGGCATTCCTTTTTTTTCTTTACGCACATAAACAAGTCCAAAATCGCAAAAACCACGCAATCAGAACGAATTGGGACAAGAAAACGAGCAGCACAACGTTATAGCTCTTTATTCCACACGGAACTGGCTTCAAAATGCACTGACTTGTGCTTTTATACTTTTCTACATCTAAAAACGGCAAATAAGTCGTGCTAAGCAGTTTCCGGATACAAAATACTATTATCCGGAAATAAAATATTATTTTAATTCAGTTTGCAATCGACTTCGTTTACTAACCGGAGACAGTATTTTTATCACCGGAAGTCGGTGGCAGAAAGTCTCAAATAATTAAATAAAACATTTTAAAAATGTATCCAATAAAAAAAAATTGTTACATTAAAACTAAAAGCTAACAATCATCGTTTTTCAACCGTATACACATGTATAGTGTATATAGGTAGACGTGATTCTCGATCGAGGTAGACATCGATGTCGTGTGGAGACATTAGTGGCGTTCGATTAATCTGTACAGTTTGAAATCGCTAAGATTCATCGTTACGTGTGCAGCCAGCGGCGGTTTTACTAATTGCTATAGCTGTTTATTTTACATTAAAACCGTAAACATAACTGATAGCTCAAACAGTTTCAGGCGTTTTCTTTGGTGTGATAAATGGGAACATGATGGCGCTAAATGTTCACTAATTAATAGAACGAATTGAGGTTTGGGTGTTGATGAGGTGTATCTATTGAGGCTTTCAGTTACTTGCTTTTGCTATAAATTCAGTATTTTTTTATTTTACATCACGTCTTACATACGCTTTAGGTACAGTCACGACCAAAAGTATGTATACACTCGGCTTTACTCAAAAGCGATTTACTCTTTTATTTTTTAATGAAATTTTATGTTGTTACGAACATAGCGTTTTCGAACCCATAGGTTTATGTAATGTGTCGTATTTCAACGTTGCATTCGTTATTTCACGAAAAAATCGTAATTGAAAGTTGCCAAGTGTTGACATATTGGTGCTCGTGACTGTACACCCACATTTCGCGGTTCGCGTACACCCAAGTTTCCGTGGGATATTTTCCAAAATCTACGCGGGCGAAGCCGCGGGTAAAAGCTAGTTACGAGGTCAACTGTCACTAATGAGACGCAATTACTTTTTCTATTGTTACCGAACTTAATGAGCTTGCTTAACAGACGAGGGGTACATAAAATTGCTTACAGAATTTAAAATTATTACAACAACTAACAACTTTACTAGGTCCTAATTGTTGTTAGTTTCTACTGTTTTATTTTAAATATTAACTTATAATGTGAAACTTTGTGTAGTGTTGCCATAATTAGGCTCGCTCTCTTTTTACATAGGACTTAAACCTAAGTGGCGAAATGTATTTTTACTTACGTTTTATATATTTACTTACAACTCTATCTATACCTTTTACCTTTTTTTTGACCACCCCTTGCAAAATGACTACATCATATCTAACTATACAGGGTGTCCCGAAACTCAACGATAACCTGGTACCGGGCGAGAGACCAAGGTATACCAGTTATGAAAAAAATAAGAAAAAAAATCCAGTTTTTTTCCAACATGGAGTGTCAAAGTTAACTGACAATAATTTTGTAAACCATAACTCGTCAAAACTTAATGTTTTAGGGTTAAAGTATGAAATTGCCGATTTGTACTGGAAAATTGAAATGCGTTTTTTTTTTTAATTTAACATATTTATTTAATCAAAATAATTACCATTATTATCTATACATTGCTGCCATTTAATAGGAAGGTCATTTATGCCTTTGCGATAGAACTCTCGTGATCTAGATTCGACAAATTGTGTGAAAGCATTTTGTACTGCCTCCTGAGAAGAAAACTTTTTATCACGTAGAAAATTGTCCAAATCACGAAAAAACTGGTAGTCCGTCGGAGCAAGGTCTGGCGAATACGGAGGGTGACGAATGGTTTCTAATTGTAGTTCCTGTAGAGTTAAAACGGTTTCTCGTGCTGTATGAGGTCTCGCGTTATCATGGAGCAATAATGGTGAAGATCGATTCATGAGTCGGGGCTGTTTCACTGCTAGTTTTGCTATCATTGTTCGGAGTTCGGCACAGTAGACATCTGCCGTTATTGCTTGACCAGATCGGAGAAAACTATAGTGAACTAGCTGACCCGGCAAACGTTGTTTTGCCATATACAGGGTGGAATTTTGTAATGCCACCTGAAGGGAAAGTACTCTTAATACTGTAGATAGAAAATTTTACTCAAAGAAAACATTCCTTTATTTTTGAACAGAAAGAAAACTGCATTCAAAGATTTTCGAAAATTTGCTTGCCACACACTTTTATTGCATTGATCGTTAGGATCAATTATAAGGATGAAATCTCTCTAACAAACTTGATAAATAAAATGATAGGAAAACTATAAAATCTTAAATTATTTGCACGAAATGGGCTCCATTTTCTTGGATACACAAATGTATTCTTCTAACGAATTCATTTCTAGTAACCTTTAATAACGTGTTGTGGTGAATGTTATAAATCGTATTCTGAACTTCAACTCTCAACTCGTTTACATTCGCATAATGATCTCGCAGGCCATCTGATTGTGCCGTTTGTACCAATCCAGGTATTAAACTGGTCATTAATGTAGGCAGTAGTGATTCTGCTGTTATGGGCTGGAGCACCATCTTGCTGTAGAATTATTTGGTTTCGCTCTTGCTCGGGGAAACCATTTAACTCATTTCTTAAGAGATCCAATATTTCAAGATACTTGACAGTGTTTAAATGACCATGACATGCTAATTTACAAATTTTTTGTAAATAATTAAAATAATTTAAGATTTTATAGTTTTCCTATCATTTTATTTATCAAGTTTGTTAGAGAGATTTCATCCTTATAATTGATCCTAACGATCAATGCAATAAAAGTACAGGGTGTAATTTTTACAGATTTTAGTCGGTTCGATTCCCGGCTGTGGCAAGCGAATTTTTGAAAATCTTTGAATGCAGTTTTCTTTCTGTTAAAAAATAAAGGAATGTTTTCTTTGAGTAAAATTGTCTATCTACAGTATTAAGAGTACTTTCCCTTCAGGTGGCATTACAAAATTCCACCCTGTATAAATTATTTCTAGCTGCCCGGCGCTACTTCGTTCGCGTGGTGTCCTACCCCCTACCCTACTCCTACCCTACTCCTACCCTACTCCTACCCTACTCCTACCCTACTCCTACCCTACTCCTACCCTACTCCTACACTACTCCTACCCTACTCCTACCCTACTCCTACACTACTCCTACCCTACTCCTACCCTACTCCTACACTATTCCTACCCTAGGGTGGACATCCCTTATCACTTAAGGGTTTGAAAAAAAAAAAACGTAGATAGTAGCCGATTCTCAGACTTACTGAATATGCACAAAAAATTTCATCAAAATCGGTCAAGCCGTTTCGGAGGAGTATGGCAACGAAAACTGTGACACGAGAATTTTATATATTAGATAACACCATGCTGAGACCACCAAACAGTTACCATTACCTTTTTATTGGTAAGCTTTTATTTATTTATTTATTTATCCATTTATTTCAGGCATCAAGGCCCATATAAAACACATACAATACAATATTAATATAACTTAAAAATACTATAAATACATACAACATTATAATTACAATAAAAACTAACTAAGTCACACAAAGTGTCTGCGTCGTGTTTCGCTGACTGGTGTCATGTAGCCGGCCACGAAACCGGCGGTACACAACACCCTTCGGCCAGAACTCTTCCTTGAGGAACTTCTCGAGATGATGTGTCGGAACACGCACCACAAACGACTTGAAGTTCGTGTTGTGACGCGACTCCAACTTCTCGACCCTCAAAGTCCAGTTGGTCTTCACACGCATGTACTCCACTATCTCCTCAACCTTCGTGGAGTGGTGCAGTCTGGACACGTACAGCTGCGTCGTCGGGATTGCTGGTCGCAGCAGCATGTTGGGTCCTGCCAGCGCGGTGCCGCACTGGTTCTGACAAGGAGGCTTCTTCTTCTTCTTCTTCTCCACCTTGATGAAACCATCCTTGTCGCACGTGTCCTTCTCTAGACCCTGCCTTTTCAAAACCGTCTTGGGTTTCGACCGGCTCCGTTTACCCCCTTTTGGTTTTCCCGCTAGTTTTACCTGCGAGTTTTGCGACTCAGCAGGCTTGTTAGCGGCTACTATTGCTGCGTAGGCTCGTTTGGGGGTCGACGAACCTACACACGTCGTTGTCTCCACCTGTGTCGAGGCAGGGACGGCCACAGCACGCGTTGCAACGCATGCATTCTCGGCAGTTGGTGACGCATTCGAACCCGCCGACTCGAAATTGCAGATGGAGGCGTTTTGTGCCCCGCGACGCGCGTTCACATTTGCGGCGTCAGCGTCGGTAGGTGACCTACTTACAGAAATTGCGTTGCGCAAGAGCACTACTTCTGCCCGTAGATCACTGATGGTATTGTTGGACACCTCCAGCTTAGACTGCATCTCGACCTGGCTTTGCTTCAGAAATGTAATGTCCTTCAGCAGCCTGGTGACATCTACGTGGTCGAACGTGACGGGAGGCAGCTTGTGCAGATCCTTCGCCACGAATTCAGGCACGTCGTCTGGGTCGGTCTCCTTCATCAGCGTTATGATGTCCTGGAGACTCTTCTGTGTACCGTCCCTTCGACGAGACGGCATCTGGCTGACTTTGCCGAGCGTTGTGAACAGCAGCAACTTGGCACCGCTAATCTCTTCCTCCTTGTACGATGACTTGCAGATCTGCAAGATGCTGATCTCGTCCATGTAGTCAATGGCATGTTTAATAAATGCCAATATTTCGTTGGCTATGAGAGTTTGGGAACTCATAACGGAAAACGGGCAGCGGCTATAGCCGCGCAATTCGCGAATAAAATATTCGTACTGTGCAGCGCAAACGCGACCGTACTCGACCGCGCATCGTGCCGCACTGACGCTTTGCTTTGGGACACTGTTCCGGCGTTTGAGCTGGGGTCGGCCATTGCATTTTTCGCTTACGGTTATCGTTAAAATCCACTTTTCATCACATGTATCAATTTGATCCAATATTCCTTCATTTCTCTATCGATTCAACAAGGCAACACAAGTTTCAACATGCGTTTCTTTCTGCAGATCAGTCAAATCATGAGGCACCCATTTCTCATATTTTTTTATTTTATTGATGTGACGCAAATGAGTCAATATTGTTGGTAAGGTAACGTTAAACCATGCCGCTAATTCCTGGGTAGTTCGGCTCGGATCGGCTTCCACCATCGCTTTCAATTCATTGTTATTCACCTGTGTGGGCGGTCTTCCACGTGGTTCGTTCTTCAAATCAAAGTTTCCATCAGGAAATAGTTTAAACCAAAATCGCACGGTTCGTTCATTAGCAGTCCCCTCTCCAAACACACCATTGATATTGCGAGCTGTTTCTGCCGCGTTAGTTCCGCGTCGGAACTCGTATTCAAAAATAACTCGAATTTTCGAAGTATCCATCTTTCTTGTCTAAGCCGAATAAAAAAAAACAACTGAAAGTCGATAATCGAATGTTGCACATTTTTAAAAGAAGAACTTCATAGGTACCATGTGAAAAAGTTTCACTCAAAAATCTCAAACCATGTCAATTCGAAGTACCTACCTATTACAATAAAATGGCAATATCATACTTTAACCCCTATTATTTTACTTGGTTAATAATGTTTATAACTTTGATTTGTGGTTGCGATTATCTGAAGAAGGACACAGGCTACTTTTCATCCTGGATCGCAGACGAAGTCGCGGGCAACAGCTAGTCTGTAATAATTATTGTTTACATAATAAAGAATATTCTATTTTATTCTTTATGGAATACAGGCAATAGATTATGAACTCGTATACCATTTAAGTTAACTTGAAAATTCTTGGAAATAAATATGCCATAGATATTTGTGTCATTTAACACTGAAGAACACAAAACTTTCGCAAAACTAAAACTTATTTTACCCAAAAATCCAAGGTTTTTGACCAAAAACTTTTTACAAGCAATTAACGAACAAATCAATTCCATCTCTCGAAATAATTTGGTACTTCCAGACAGAGAAGTTTAACAAATTAAAAAAGTTGACAAATTTGGACGTGTCTCGTCATCCATATCCTGGGTATAATGAAGAAGCGAACTTGAGAAAAAAACCTCTAGAATTCTAAAAAACTTCTCTAGAATCCTGACACAGTTGATTTTTGTGTCAAAAACTTTAAATATGCTGAGATACATAATATTTCAGACAAAGGAAAATTCTAAAATTTAAGAATTACGCTTTTATGCTAAAAGAGCTGAATGGATTTAGATGAAATTTGACACATGGGTAGACCATGATCTGGAGAAGGACATAGGCTACTTTTCATCCTGGATCGCAGACGAAGTCGCGGGTAACAGCTAGTTTTCTGATAAATGTAAGTTACAGTCATTTATCCGGTAGACGTGTACATAGGGACCCAGTTGTAATGCTAAACGGGCTGCCACTCAAAAGAGTTGACAAATTTAAATACCTGGGACACTTTCTAACCGGAGACCTCAAAGACGACGTAGATATGGAGCGAGAGCGCAGGGCGCTATCGGTCAGGGCCAACATGCTGATACACAGGTTCGCTCGTTGTAGTATTGGGGTAAAGATTACATTGCTTAAAGCGTATTGCCAATCGTTCTACACGAGCGGCCTGTGGGTGAGGCATACTAAGAGATCATTAGACGCCCTGATGATTTTTACGCCATAATGCGCAAAAAAACAAATTCCATCTTGTCAAGGGCGCAGTCTAGTTCTAACAGCATCCTAAGTATGATGATGGAAAAATACGACGCACCTTGGTTGTCGCACGCTGTGGAGGTGCTGGTCAGAAAACCCCACAGCTAACGTTAAAATTTTCTTTTTATTTTTGTTTTCTAACAATAGGTTTTTAAGAACAATGTTACTAACAATTGGGCTTAGTTGCCATCTATATATATAAAATTCAAAGTCCTGACTGACTGACTGACTGACTGACTGAGACATCAACGCACAGCCTAAACCGCTGGCCCTAGAGACATGAAATTTGGAGGGTGTATTCTTCGTAAAGAGTAGGTATCCACTAAGAAAGGGTTTTTCGAAATTCTACCCCTAAGAGGGTGAAATGGGGGGATTTCGTTTGTATGAAAAATCTTATTCCTTGAGTTAATAAACTTGAAACTTGGCACGAATACTTATCTAAGTAAATTATGAAGTTGGGCATTTTTTGTTTTTATAAACTACCCCCTAAAAGGGGATTGGGGGGTTTCAAAGTTTGTATGGAAGAATTTTAGCGCGCGGTCCGATTTACTTGAAACTTAGTATTTATACCTAAAATTGAAGGAAAACAATAATGTGTATCAGGGTTTTTCGAAAATCTACCCCTGACGGCCTGAAAAGGGGTAGTCAATTTTACAGTGGAGGATTTTACAGCGTGGCTTGATTAACTCGAAAATTGGTATAAATAATCTTTGAGTCAAGTTATGAACTCATCCCAAATGATTTTTCAAAATTCCACCCCTGTGGGGGTCAAAAGCGGGGATACAGTTTATATGAAAAATCTTATTCGTTAGGTTAATAATCTTGAAAATTGGCATGAATACTCGCCTAAGAAAGCAATAAAGTTTATCATTATAAGTTTTTCAAAACTACCCCTCAAAGGGGGATATAGGGGTGTTGAAGTTTGTGTGGAAGAAATTGAATGCGCGGTCCGATTAACTCGAAACTCAGTATTGATACTTTTGACAGAAAATAATTAATAATAAGTATGTAAAGTTGTCGAAAATTGACCCCTGACGGGGCAAAAAGGGGTAATTCGGTTTCTTAGGGCGGATTTGTACTTGAAACTGTACGTAACATTTTCACGCCTAAACCACTGATCTTCTGATTTGGTAAAGAGATAGATGGCATCCTGGGGAAGCACATACTTTTTATCCTGGTAGCACGTTCCCGTGGGATAATTTCCGACATCCACGCGGGCGAAGCCGCGGGCAGAAGCTAGTAAATAAATAAATGTTGATTGATTGATTTATTCACTTGGCTCTGCCGAATATAAGCGATGGAACCCCTAATAAAAACAATGTCAAGCTATACTACCGTTTTGACCACGGGTGTTGAAACTTAAATGAAAATAGCCCATGGATACCTACGATGTGTATGTTAATAAATCAGGTTTCTTTTATTCTTTCAGTAATGTAATTTTTAAATGACTTCAAAAAAGGAGGAGGTTTTAGTGTTCCTTACATTTTTTTTTTAATGTATGTTCGTCGTCGTCAATTCTGGACCGATTTTGAAAATTATTTTACATTTGGTAAAGGAAGCTTGCGCGGTGGTCCGCTATAAATTTTATTAACTTTGCTTGGGTAGTTTTTGAGTTACATTCGATAATACGTATTTCATCCACTTTGTGTATCGTGATGATGTTGTCACTGTTGTTTAGGTACATAGCAATTAGTGGTATACGAATTGGTGTGGGGTAGCTACCATAACTGAAAAGAGAAAAATAAAAAAATAAATATAAAATTGTTTAAAAAATACAGTGATATCCATGATATAAATACTAGGAACAAACACAAATTTGTTGTACCTATAACAAGGCTCAAGAAAATAGGTGGCTCGTTCAGATGCCAATGTATACGCTTTTACAATAAAGTTCCAAGCCCCGTTCAAGATCTAAGCCTTAATAAATTCAAATCATTCATTAAACGTAAGTTGTGCCAGAAAGCCTTTTATACCGTTAAGGATTATATCGAGGACAAAAAGGCTTGGGATTAAGGTGCTTCCAATTTTTTACATATTTAATGTTTTTATTTATATTTTTTTTTCTGTCTTGTTGTTGTTTTTTTTTTTGTTTTATTATATACACTTTGACATTAATGGATTTTATATATACTATGACATTTGCTTAATTTGTAAAGTATTATATTATTTTAATTATTGTGAATGTGAAGACTATGTGGGTCATTTTATTATATTATTTTTAATTTTTCTCTCTGTTCTGTTAGTTTTTGTCATGGTCGGGCAGTTTGAGTAATTAATGTGGCCTACCCAAATGTCCTTTCTTTGGTATTGTTCGTCGAATCGTCGAGCTCCTTAAGTTTTGAGTTGAGCTGCACGATTTCTGACAAATGCGTGCACTGGCTGGACAGGTCCTCTCAATCTGTGTGGTTCTTTCCTCAAAAGACCATCTCAGACATCGACCTGCATGGTCTTCATATGATCTGACCAAGATTATGTCTGGACTTTAAAAGAGACTGTGACCTCTGAGTTTGTTTCGGCCTTTCTTCTCAGAGTAGTCAGATAGGAAACGCCGACCTCATCTAGTTTTAAAATATGATTGACGTGTAAAAGTGTTTGTACAAACCTACTTACAAAAATAAAATCATTTATCATTATTCATTTATCAAATTACAAAAAAAAACCAATCGACCTTTGAAATTAACGGAAGTCAGTGTTTGGAACTGTATTTTAGCTTTTTGCCACCGACGGTGTTGTGTTTTTGGAAGTCGGTTGTAAAACAAATTCTCTCATTTTTTGTATCGCCACAATACAGGAACACATTATTTTCTCAAATGTTAAAATAATGTGTTTCTGTACGTAAAACTTTCCCTACATAAAGATAGGTACAAAGTCATTTCCAAAAACAAAACCACCAAACTACTTATAAACAGGGGCAATAATAATAACTACAAAAACAGTCTGTCATGAAGTAATTCCTAAATAGAACTTCTGATAGGTACGTAATAATATGAACTTTCAATCAAAGGAGTCGCCGAACCAATAGTGATATAGAAAAGCTGCGACACGCACCTGTCGTCACGAATATGGATTATTGATATTTAGGCAAACATGAGGCAATCATTGGTGGAGGCGTACACTGATATGACTGTCGTAAGATTTCATTTAAAACGGCATTGTTTCAATGAAATATTTATACTTACAATTTTTTATCAAAACATAGCTATATATGTATACAGTGACCTCCAAAAGCTAGTTGACATTTTGCACTTCAGCTGTGATGCCACATTATGATTTACAATAATCCTTCTTGACTGTTCGGTGAACACACACACACACACACGTGAACTCAGCTGCTGTCATTGTGCAGATTGTCATAACGGCCAATGGCCGAAAACATCAATCAACCTCTCTCGAGGCTCTCGTTAGGCGGTTGGAGCAAGACCCTGATTCAGAAGGCTGTATTCCACGTACTGAGAAGGTTCCTGTGTCTGGAACGCTTACCACCGATAGCTTGGACCCTGCTGACACCGGCGGATCTCTATTTTCATTTAATTAATGTTTCTTATGTGTTTTGTAATAAATATTTAAAAACTAGCCGTGCTCGATGGGATTTCCCATCGGCGAAAATGACAAACTTTCATTCCATATTCAACCCCTTTAGTGCTCACCTTCGTTATACAGGATGGCATACATCGATGCACAAACACAGCAATATTTTTTCATAACTGGCGAAAAATTTTCAAGAAGCAGTTGAGAATAATGTTCTAAATCCATGGTTACAGTTTACGCGTCGAGGTCCCTGCCACCTTGTGTAAAAACTGGAACTCTTGTGAAACAATTCATGCCCAGCGGTTTAGGTTGTGTATTATCTGTCAGTTAATTTAGATTTTTATGTAGTAAAATGAATATAAGAAGTAATAACAGCATTTTCTATTTATTCCAGATATGTGAGACAAACCACAATGGCATCTCTGCACGTGGCGCCGAGGGTTCACAGCCAGCTGGACAGCTTCCTGATGAAGGTCGACACCAAGACCTGAGGATGAACAAGCACCGCTGGAGCCAACTTCTATAAAATGGAGTTCGCCTCTGTTTTACCTACCAATGTGAGTTTCCAACTCAAAGATCTATCTCTTAAATATCACAATAGTTTCATATTCTAATTAACTTTACTATATCATCACTGTAAGTCTCTTTACACTCGTTTCTAACACTTTACATCATTTATGAGGAGGAAAATACCTCAATTTTATGTAGAATAACACACCTGCCGATCGATTCAATAAAAATATCACCGTGAAAAGTTAAGTGAAGTGAGCTTAGAGTGAGCTGTCAATACCTTGCATTAGTTGGAATGACAGCTCACTCCACGCTCACTTCCCCTAAGTTTTCACGGTGAGATGGTTACAGAATCGCAATGCTGTTCTTATCCAAGAAAACACACATCATGTTGGTAAAACATGATATTGTGTAATTATTTGTTAAATTCGTTTACTCACATCATTTCTTAAATATAATTATTAGAGAAATTGATAGTTATAAAAACATAGAAGTGCATGACACAACACATCTGACGATATTAAATTTTGGTGTAGCGGAATACGTAGTACCTACGCCGTAGCTAATTGCGTAGTAGCTACGCCGTAGCGGATCGCATAATTGTTACGCTCTCACGTCCCGTAACGCGTATTGTCTGTCTATACATATTCAGCCAATAATGTTCCCACTGCTGGGACACAGGTCTCCTCTTGGTGAGAGGGAATGGGCCGTAATCCACCACGCGGGTCCAGTGCGGGTTGGCAGATGTCACATGTCTTCAAATTTTTGGTTCTAGGACATGCCGGGTTCCTCATGATATTTTCCTTCACCGTTTTGAGAGCAGTGGTGACGAAATAATTTACACAAAGTAAAGCGCCTGTCTGGGTTCGAACCTAAAACTCCAAAGTCGCAGCCGTTACCACTTGGCTACCACACTCACTGCTCTATCTATGTCGAACTCTATTATGTGTGTATCTACATCGCTTCGTTAATCGTCAAAGTGTTTAGTTCACATCTCTTTGATAAGTATTCTGCTCCTGAATGTAGCTACAAACAGTACCAAACTTATTTATTAAAATTAGGCTGAGAATCAGCACTTTTTTAATGTCAAAATTACACAAAACAGTCCCCAAAACTCCCGCCCTTCACCACTTCCGTGCGTTCCACATTTCGTGCTTTCGCTGGGAAGAAGTGGTGCAACAAACTTCCCAGCAGCACAGCTGTCTGTTCAGTTATAAAATAGTTGATTCTATACAATAGTTGGATGCAATGTAATTAACATTACGAGACACAGAATATTAAATTGAATTATTTGTCATAAATATCAGTTCGCCACGTCAATATACCAACAAATATAATGAAAACTAAATTTTATTTTTTTTGGATGTGAAATCATCAAATGACCTCCCGCTCTGGGTGGAGCGGAAGGGAGTGTCAGACTCTTACTGACTAAAACCCACCCGTGTTCCTTCCTTAGCCCTTTCTGTTCCAGGGCAGCGGTAACCCTTTCGGACGATCCCGCCGCATGAAAACTATACTTCGATTATGATTTTGTATCTTACTTAATGTTTTGTTTTTGGTTTCTAATTAATTTTTCTATCTTCACTACGACTAAAAATCTTGTTAAAACGTAATATTTAAGAAGCTATTTTTTATGTAAGTGCTATGTACGCCTGTAAATGACTAATTCACTATAACTCAATGCTTATGTTATTTTTTATTATGTTAATGTTTCTAGTGAATAGGTCGTTGGTGTACCTATCAAAATAAATAAATATACTCGAGCAAATAATAATAACTAAAAATGTAAAACAAAACTTAAAACGTTAATAAAAGCCTCCAGGCATAAAGGAAAAGGACAGCTTACATATTTGCAATGCTGGGTTATGTTGACATAGCTAAACGTCAAGCACTATACTCAAAGTAGGTAGGTACTTACAAACATCCAGCAGACGAGCAACCAACACAACTCCCATCTCATCACACTCACTCTCTCTCTCACTCACTCTCTCACTCACTCACACTCTCACTCACTCATTCTCTCTCTCTCTCATCTCATCTCCCATTCATAATTGTTAATAAGTATTATTTTTATTCTAGTATTCCATAAGTTATATTGATTGTTATTTTTGTTCCTTATTTGTTTATGTGCATGTCTTAGGGCTAAATTTTCCATCGCCAGATAACTTTTATTCGAGGAATAAAATTGACGTTTGACAGTGTTTGTATGAAATAACTGTCAAAATTTCAAAATTATTCCTCGAATAAATTTATCAGATGCTTGAAAAATCAGCCCGTGGAAAATTATACTAACACTAACGGACCCGGCAGACGTCGTCCTGCCCGGAAAAGCAGCGCCACCTACCGGGTCCAATTGTGTTTTCAAACCATGCAGGAACCGATTGACACACAAAGTTTCATCCAAATCGATCCAGCCGATTAGGAGAAGTTAGATGACAAACTCACGTACAGAAGAATTATTTACAAAGTTGATACGAAAGAGGGGCTTTCCTTTAAACTGCCTAAACTAGGTAAAATTTTCAAGCTCTGTACCAAAAATCAATTTAATAGGAGCAGTAGTTTAGTCGCAAATTATTTTTTAAGTTTTTACACCGTTCGAACACGATGTATACTTAACAGCTGATTATTTCTAAGCGTAAATCATGCACCTTACAACGATAAAGACGTTGCCACTTTGTTACCTATGTATCTAAGGTCAGTCAAATTTATTTACAAAGGCTGGTTGCGTTTTATTCTGATTTGTAAGCTATTTAGTTTGTTTGAAAAAAATATTTTCTCATTTTTGGCGCTTTTTATTTTTATACCGTATCGAATTAATACTAAACACGTATAGTAACGTAGTGTAATTTAATGCCCCTCTGTCATATCAACTCTGTATATTAAGATAGTTTAAGGAATACTAACAAAATTATGGGTAATGTGCCTGAATTAAAGATAAATAAATAATCATGTTATGACGCATAACAGACACACTGGCACACAAGTTCTGTACCAGTAATGTATCGCCCCTCTAATGTTCTGTACCAGTAATGTATCGCCCCTCTAATGTTCTGTACCAGTAATGTATCGCCCCTCTAATGTTCTGTACCAGTAATGTATCGCCCCTCTAATGTTCTGTACCAGTAATGTATCGCCCCTCTAATGTTCTGTACCAGTAATGTATCGCCCCTCTAATGTTCTGTACCAGTAATGTATCGCCCCTCTAATGTTCTGTACCAGTAATGTATCGCCCCTCTAATGTTCTGTACCAGTAATGTATCGCCCCTCTAATGTTCTGTACCAGTAATGTATCGCCCCTCTAATGTTCTGTACCAGTAATGTATCGCCCCTCTAATGTTCTGTACCAGTAATGTATCGCCCCTCTAATGTTCTGTACCAGTAATGTATCGCCCCTCTAATGTTCTGTACCAGTAATGTATCGCCCCTCTAATGTTCTGTACCAGTAATGTATCGCCCCTCTAATGTTCTGTACCAGTAATGTATCGCCCCTCTAATGTTCTGTACCAGTAATGTATCGCCCCTCTAATGTTCTGTACCAGTAATGTATCGCCCCTCTAATGTTCTGTACCAGTAATGTATCGCCCCTCTAATGTTCTGTACCAGTAATGTATCGCCCCTCTAATGTTCTGTACCAGTAATGTATCGCCCCTCTAATGTTCTGTACCAGTAATGTATCGCCCCTCTAATGTTCTGTACCAGTAATGTATCGCCCCTCTAATGTTCTGTACCAGTAATGTATCGCCCCTCTAATGTTCTGTACCAGTAATGTATCGCCCCTCTAATGTTCTGTACCAGTAATGTATCGCCCCTCTAATGTTCTGTACCAGTAATGTATCGCCCCTCTAATGTTCTGTACCAGTAATGTATCGCCCCTCTAATGTTCTGTACCAGTAATGTATCGCCCCTCTAATGTTCTGTACCAGTAATGTATCGCCCCTCTAATGTTCTGTACCAGTAATGTATCGCCCCTCTAATGTTCTGTACCAGTAATGTATCGCCCCTCTAATGTTCTGTACCAGTAATGTATCGCCCCTCTAATGTTCTGTACCAGTAATGTATCGCCCTTCTAATGTTCTGTACCAGTAATGTATCGCCCCTCTAATGTTCTGTACCAGTAATGTATCGCCCCTCTAATGTTCTGTACCAGTAATGTATCGCCCCTCTAATGTTCTGTACCAGTAATGTATCGCCCCTCTAATGTTCTGTACCAGTAATGTATCGCCCCTCTAATGTTCTGTACCAGTAATGTATCGCCCCTCTAATGTTCTGTACCAGTAATGTATCGCCCCTCTAATGTTCTGTACCAGTAATGTATCGCCCCTCTAATGTTCTGTACCAGTAATGTATCGCCCCTCTAATGTTCTGTACCAGTAATGTATCGCCCCTCTAATGTTCTGTACCAGTAATGTATCGCCCCTCTAATGTTCTGTACCAGTAATGTATCGCCCCTCTAATGTTCTGTACCAGTAATGTATCGCCCCTCTAATGTTCTGTACCAGTAATGTATCGCCCCTCTAATGTTCTGTACCAGTAATGTATCGCCCCTCTAATGTTCTGTACCAGTAATGTATCGCCCCTCTAATGTTCTGTACCAGTAATGTATCGCCCCTCTAATGTTCTGTACCAGTAATGTATCGCCCCTCTAATGTTCTGTACCAGTAATGTATCGCCCCTCTAATGTTCTGTACCAGTAATGTATCGCCCCTCTAATGTTCTGTACCAGTAATGTATCGCCCCTCTAATGTTCTGTACCAGTAATGTATCGCCCCTCTAATGTTCTGTACCAGTAATGTATCGCCCCTCTAATGTTCTGTACCAGTAATGTATCGCCCCTCTAATGTTCTGTACCAGTAATGTATCGCCCCTCTAATGTTCTGTACCAGTAATGTATCGCCCCTCTAATGTTCTGTACCAGTAATGTATCGCCCCTCTAATGTTCTGTACCAGTAATGTATCGCCCCTCTAATGTTCTGTACCAGTAATGTATCGCCCCTCTAATGTTCTGTACCAGTAATGTATCGCCCCTCTAATGTTCTGTACCAGTAATGTATCGCCCCTTTAATGTTCTGTACCAGTAATGTATCGCCCCTCTAATCCAGTTACGAGTTACCTGAAATCATCGAACTAACTTAACTTATTTAAGTTTAATAACATTTGATGGGTATTACCTTCGTAGCAATATGTGGTGAAATTGCTTCACCAGGAGTAAGTAGTTGTGGAACTATCTTCGGTAGAGTTCGGTGTAATCAAAAGGCGTCGTTATCTAAAGTTTGATTTCTTCGTCTAAATATTTTGCTTTCCTGTTATTACCTTACCTTATGTTTAACTTATGGTGATACTAGTTAACATAATAAATAGACTTCACGTTAAACAAATTACCGTGCGTACGCGAGCTGATTTTGTTGCATGATGACTGTCTAAACGAAGCAAAAAGAGTATGTAAGGCGTACTAAGTAAGTAGTAGTAATCTCCGTAGGTTTCGATTTGTAGCATCTGTCTACCCCCATGGGAAAAAGGCGTGAGTTATGAATGTATGTCTCAACTATTCATATTAACTCCATGTTTAAAAAGAGGATGTTTACGAAAAACAAAACTCGACTTTTTTCCCTCATAAACACACCGATAATCCAAACATCCGTCAATTACATACATGACATCACGCCACCCCACAAGAATGTTGCCAGCTCAATAATGATTCCCTGCCACAGAGCACGGAGCCGTCTCGGAGACCGCTTTATCAACAGTGATAAGAAAACAAATATATTTATTTCTGACGTTTTTTTTTAAACATATATTAATAATATTACGGGAAATACAGCACGTATTTCCCGTAATATTATGAAGTATGTAAAAAAATAAAAAAATAATTAGTACCTATATTAGTACCTTCTGTGATATAACGGAAAATGTTGCAATTTCAGAGATATCCTGATTTTTCATACCTATTCCTTATTGTTTTTTATCGTAAAAATAATATTAGTCCTCAGTTTTTAAGTTAAATTATTTCATGTGACATATAAGACCATAGTAATACTAAATAAAAAACCATTTCACGCCCAAAAAACGACACTTAAAACTCCGAAACGCTGATTTTCGATCCAGTGTGCGTCGCGGCGATTCCGTGCTCTGTGTTTCCTACCGTCTACCAAGAATGTTGCTGTATGAATAATTCATGTGTTGTCGTAGGTGGCGCTTCAGTTCAACGAGACGACGGTGGTGTACGACGAAGGAGATGACCCGGATGCTGTCACGTTGCTGTCCATACTGCTTGTCGGTTAGTACAGAAATAATAGGTCAAACAGCACTTCTATGGTATTAACAGCGCCTTTATTTCGTAGCAGTAAGGGGTTTTCGTAGTTCAATTGTTACCATTGACATGACTGTGATCAACATGTTTTTATTTATTTCCAATATTTAATCTCCTCATGACTAACATTGTAGTTTTAAGATAAAGTATTACAAACGATATGGACATTTAAACAGTCTGAACTAAACGAATTTTATTTTATTTTTATTAACAGTACAGTCAACAAAAGATTCGGTATACTGGCAAAAAATAAAAATATTTCCGTTACACTGTTTACATTTTTTTCAAACTCTTTACCTTCCTTCCCCTCCTCCTCTCATCCCTCCCTCCTCCTCTCCTTTCCTCTTTTCCTTCCTTTCTCTTTTCCTTCTTTTTTTTTTCTTTTCTTTTCTTTTCTTTTAGGTCACACTCAAGATCTAAATTTATGATTTAGGTGACAAAGATTAGACTACTTGAATACTTACATGCCTGGATACTTATATCTAATCTAATCTAACTACCCTGTATTGTCCCACTGCAGGGCAAAGGCCTTCGTCTCCCTTTTCCACACAATTCTGTCTTTTGCGAGTGCCGGCCAGTCCCTACGGTAGGGGTCAAGCTCATCCCGCCATCTTCTTCGGCTAAATATATTAGGTAAATAATAAATGATCTTATTTTAGTAAGGGCTGATTTTTCCAACACTAGATAATTTTATCCGTGGAATAATTTTGAATTTTTGACAGTTCGTCCATACAAAATCTGTCAGATGCAATTTTATTCCACGAATAAAAAACATATGTCGATTGAAAAATCAGCCATAAGTAGGTTTGTGCAAACAGTTTTACATGTCAATCATATTTAAAAAACTAGATGAGGTCTCCTGTCTGACTGCTCTGAGAAGAAAGACCGAAACAAACTCAGAGGTCTAATTAGTCTCTTTTAAAGTCCACACATAATCTTGGTCAGATCATGTGAAAACCAAGTAGATTGGTGCCTGAAATGGTCTTTTGAGGAAAGAGCCACACAGATTGCGTGGACTTGTCCAGTCAGTGCACGTATTTTTCAGTAGGCTGGCTGTAACTAGATAATAACAACTGGTCCATTGTTATCCCACAAATTGTTCTCGTCACTTAAAAATTATACTAATATTTACATTATAAAGGAGATAGTTTTTTTTTGGTCCACCTTTTGTAACGTCACTTAATCGTATTATACTTAAAAAATGTAACTCGAAAACGGTCGATTCTTTCAATAAAGTCCAACCGGAAT
Source organism: Apamea crenata (assembly GCA_949629185.1). Taxonomy (NCBI): domain Eukaryota; kingdom Metazoa; phylum Arthropoda; class Insecta; order Lepidoptera; family Noctuidae; genus Apamea; species Apamea crenata. The sequence continues at coordinate 8,443,619 of OX451375.1, forward strand.
CACGAAATCGTAATAAAAAGAAAATGTTTTGATAATGCACTCAATTGATTCAATTCCAGATATGATCGTCAATGTCATAAATGCATGTATAGGAGCGTTTTTTACGATTTTAAGAAAAAAAAACAATAATATATATTGTTATTTTTAATTACAATTCGAAGTGGTAACTGAATCTGTTTCATTTAGTACAAAAATGTACTAAATGAAACAGATTGACGCTGCAGCCGGTCCTCCTCTGTTTTATCACATTTTTAAGTTTGCTTAATCTTGTCTAAAGTAGTTTAAAAATCAACGTGAAATGGAATGTAGTTTTTTTGTTGCTTGTCAGTTTGACTATAGTGATGTTATTAAGTCATTAATGTTCAGGTACTGGATTGACTCGATTATGTAATTCATAAACTAAGTTCCCAGCAGCTTACTACGTTTGAAATGCACACAAAAAAAGACTTAAAGAAAAGAATCATAACAAGATCCAAACTACAGCAACCATTAAATGTTGATACTTTGAGGTTTAAGTCAGTGACTAAGATCGGCCTTGTTCGACTTTGTAAAGAGCGTCATTTCCGACTCACATTTCACTGTCAATCTGATAATCAATGACGATACGATGGCGATTTTAATGACAAAATACACGTTATCAACTGACAGCACTAACCCACGGAATACGTATTTTTACTTTTATTAAAATCCTGTGATCCATCACAGTATCTTTAAGGTTTATTACACGAAATATCCCCGGTTTATTACCTACCTTCGCATTTAATTGTAGAATAAAGAATGACAGTTAACTATAGTGTCAGTATTTGTGATATTTATCTAATCGCGAAAACATCGAGTGGCACCTTTAGAAAAATAGAATCGAGCGAGATCATAAGGAACAAATAAAAAAAACTATCTCCTATAAAATTTTACTAGATTCTTTGAAGGCTATATAGGTCACTCTAAAGGTACACTAGAGCACTATACACTAGAGCATTTTCTCGAGCATTTCCATGTTATGTAATATTCTTACGATTCTTCTTACTTCGATACAATACCTACAGGTTAAAGCTCAGTTTCCAAAAGCATTTCCATGTAATGTAAAGTTTCTACGAATGCTCGATGCTACGTTCGACGTAATGCTCACGGCAAGTGAGCATTTACCTGTAACATTTCTTTCTACCTTGCGTTCATTGTTGAAATGCTGGATCTACAGGTACCGCTTGTGCCTTTGCTCGATAGAATGTTACAACAATAACCTCGTTGGTTTTTAAAATCAAGTTGTAACAAAACATCGAGGGTCATGTTCGAAGTGTGGTTCAATAAAATTTAAAAACGACGAATGCTCATTGTTCTGTAACAAGTAAATGCTCTAGTCTAAACTCACCTTTAGGAAAATGATGGTGGATCTTTGATTTTAATCATGTCTCTTTATTTGGCATCTGCACTCCCGAAAACAATGAAAATAACATGACAAAAATGTCGACGGTAAAAGAGAACAATGCCCGGTTATGAAAGATACCATGCATAACCTAACGTATACAGCTGGCCTAACAGAATTCGTTTCTAATCCGTGCGAGCAGAAGTTTCATTAAACTGTCTAGTGAACATGATTTGGATATATTCAATTCCAGTATTTCTCGGCTTTAGCATTCGTTGATATAATTCTAAATCGTCTAAATTATGTTTATTTTGTATTAGTCGATCTTGTATTTCCTAATTTAGGCTTTTTTTCGTTTTTATTTTTTGTGTTTTTCAGTGGAAACTTGTAAATAGCCTTCAATTTTATATTGTTTAAGAACACTGTATAAGTTAGCTGTAAGTTTCCTGAATAGAATAAAATAAAAGAACCTTACAAAGTTAATACGTAATAGACTTGTTTTATAGAATTATATTATAATGTTAAGCAGGTTTTTCCCTCGAGAAAGTACTCAGAGAGACGTGTTCCAAATCAGTGAACGGTAAGTCTAGCCGATCTTACATGTTCATTATAAGTAAGTACCTTTCAAATATCTTACGTAGCGTAGGTCTGACTCATTGATTCTCAAGAAACTGGGTCAAATACGAGAAGGACTCACGTACCGAGGGTTCCGTATCACAAAGAAAAAAGAAAATACATTCATTTGCGGTAAACATGACGCAGAGAAAGACCACAAACCCAAAAAGAACAAGTTGGGGGAAAATATACGTCACATCCACGCAAAATATGCGTCACATCCACGCAAAATATGCGTCACATCCACGCAAAACGGTCATAGCTCAGCATAATGCTACGACCCTATGCGACAGCCGGCGACAGAGCCCCAGAGCTGGTTTTCAGCGACAGCCGGCGTTGTCACAAAAACGGTGAAAGAATTATTTACACAAAGTAAAACGTCATGTTAGGAAACCGTTCCCCGTTTTGATACAGGCGCCCGCACATCAAGCTACTACAATCTGTCAAATTTCTTTAATAGATTTTCAACTTCATCGCTAAAGCATTAAGTTCATGGTTGATTGGGAAAATTTGACAGTTTCGAGTAGCTGAATGAGCTGGCGTCTGTACATTTCACTCATAACATTAAACACAATATTTCCTTTCTACGAGTATAATGTTAGGATCAGGAAATACTCCGTGCTTCCTCGTGCAAAAACAATCCAACAATATAAGTATCGATCTCTAGAGAGTGATTTCCTCTGCTTCCAAAATATCCCTAAAATGATAAGCGACCGCTAAACTACGTTAAACCCGGGTTCAATATGGAAATAAGATTCCGACGTGCTCCCGAGGTGTCCCAAATCCTTATTGGAGGTCGCTGTCCTCATTTAGTATTTGGGTAGTCGGTACAGCGGGTTTCGTCTTACCTAGTACCTAATTGGGTTGTGGAGGTCAGATAGGCAGTCGCTTTATGTAAAATACGTATAGTATTCAGCTGCATCCTTAGACTGGAAGCCGACCCCAACTTAGTTGGGAAAAGGTGCTTCAGGTGATGGGTACAGCCATGTTGGGACACAGACTTGACTGCCCCGTTGGTGTCGTGGTTGCAAGCGCGACTACTGAGCGTGAGGTCTTGGGTTCGATTTCCGGCAAAGTGCTATTGGGTTTTCCATTAGGAATTTCTTAATAACGGTCCGGAGTTTGGAAGTTGGCGGCCCACTCCCTCTCACCGAGCACAGAACCCAAAAACACTTTTCCGGACCGATGCCCGGCGATGAACCTTGGACCCCAAGCTCTTACTTGCTACTTGCAACCACTACACTAACGAGGAAGTGACTTTTCATTTTATACTATTCAAATTATTCTTGTTAATACTTTTTCTACTTCCATTTTGAATCCATATCTGTATAAAAAATCAAAAAACTCATTTATTCAAATTAGGCTGAGAATCAGCACTTTTTCAACGTCAAAATTACATAAGACTGTCCCCCAAAATGCATTTTAAGTATTGTATTAGTAATAATAAATCTGAAGAATTTGTTTGTTTTTTGTATATTTGTTGGAACGCACTAATCTCTTGAAGTATCAGTAGGATTTGAAAAATCCGTTTTGCGTTAGATAGCCCCACGGATAGCCCATATAATTCTTGAGGAACGCTAGAAGCTGAGAAACAAAAAGTAAGAAAAAACGCTAAGCGGAAACGAAGTTATAGCGCGGGCAGACGATGCGATGCGACGCGGTGGGCCGGGGGAGCAAGAAGTTTCACGCGGCCGAAGTCGTGGGCACAGGCTAGTATACCTATAAGTAGGAAGAGTTTAACCCCCGTTTAGCTTCAACGATAACAACATTTTATAGAATATCAGCCAGTACAAACTTAGGTATTTTCACAATCTACACTATTATATTAGTTTTGAAGCTAGTATTTGAACTACCAAAAGGTGTTACCTACCAGAAAATGAATCCCATTTCAAACACCTCTTTACCCCTAACCTGGCCCATTTTTCTCACCCACATCGAAAATGAAGGAAATTACATAACATTTATATACACCTCTATCTGGTGGAGTGAGCAAATAGGAAAGCCCGGCTTCTACTGCAAAAAGGTAAGGAGCGAGAACTAACTGAGCGAAGCGGAGTCCAACTAGATAAAATAGGTTTTACCTACCACTAATGTACACTAGAATACTAATTTATTGAAAAGAAATTGTTTATTCTGTAAATAGTATTTTGGAATCACTTTTACACGTCATATAAAAAAGCTAGTTGGAAAAACAAATTCAGGGATCAAAGTCTCATTTAGAGTTCAGAAATAATCTTGGTCAGATCATGTGAGGACCATGTAGATTAATGTCGGAAATGGTATTTGGAGTAAAGAACAGATTTAAAAATGGACCTGTCTAGTCAGTTGTAGTTGATACTCGTACAAGTTGTTTTTTCAAATAAAGCTGGTTAAAATTTTTAAGTGGCTCTGGTGTTCTGACTACCTACCCACAGACTGAAAAAGAATAAAAATTTATAAAAAAAAGAATATTCTAACATGGATAAGGTGAAAAATAGAGATAGGTGCACATAGATTTAGTACTCGTAAAAAAGAAAATAAAAGTGTATCATTCCAGGGTGTCTTCAACATATGTACATATAATATGACTAGCTGCGCCCCGCGGTTTCACCCGCATAAGTTTAGATCCCGTGGGAATATCGGGATATAAAGTCGATCAAATCTATTTCGATAAAATTGAGCCTCTAATTACAAAACCTAAAGTCAAACCCGGGTCTAGATACCATTTTGTATTAAGAACTTTACCTTGCTCTGAATAAAGTTTATAATACAATAACGAACTCGTAGGTTCGGGCTCGGAGTAAAGTTAGAACTCGTTTTGTAATATGACGACGAATAACGGCCGAACCCAATAACCTATTTTCAGCCTAAAGACAGATCACTACTGATGATAGCCAGTATTATCATATCTGTCCACTGACCTATATTATACAAGTACGCTGGACTAAATATACTATATGAAATTACTTTTGTTTTCGTGTGCCAATTCAAAGCCCCCCGCTCGAGGGTCTCAGGAGCTAAAATTAACACATTGCCGCAAATGGTCGACGTTTTGTTTTGGTACGTCTCTGATGATTTGGGTCTAAATCGTGAAAAAAAGACTTTTCTGTGTATTTTGTGTTTACTACGAGATATTTAGAACATTTTTATTATGAGAGTATCTTGTAAAACTCGCCATCAAAAACATTAGTTCCACGGACGCTCACGTTGCTGTCAGCGCCAAAATGGCGAAAATCAAATGTCTTCATTTTGTCATCGATAATATGAATTCCAGCGTACTTGTTTATTACAGGTCAGTGTGTCTGTCCTTCGATGTCATCCCACAATCATGAATAAAGGCTATCTGCCTAGCGACAACAATAGATATGGTTTTATAAAGGTTCTAAAGTTTTCTCCTCCCGTAAGTTCCGAAACAGGATTTTTACAAAAAAAAAGGTTAGGTAGATATTTTATACCTGCAATTCGACGAATAGACCTATTTGTCATTCTATAGTAACTGTCCTTTCAAACAAATAACTGTCTACATGATAAAGGGACGCATATTTTGGCTTTTTTCATACAAATAGTTATCCGTAGTAAGCGGTATACCCTCCCATTTATAGATAGCGTGGGCCGGTAAGATTCCTTAATCTCTTATAGATTATAGGGACGTTAAAACCAATAACCACTTGGTTGATATCCCGACGAGTCGTACTCAGCGCTTCTCCTCCACGTTTATTATGCCCCATATTTAGCCCGTCTGCCTTCAAAGCAAGAGAGAACAGGCATCTTCTGGACACGCTCGTTCCATCATAGACCTCATCGCGTTCAATCGGGCGTGATCGAGGTAAAAAGCAGGCCCACTTAGCAATAAAAAAAAGATAGATAGGTTTTTCTACCTCCAGTATGCCAAAACTGGTGATAGATAGGTGAGATAGTGAGTTCGGCCGTAAGAAAAGTTTCGCCATTTTTTTCATATAAGTCTAACGTTAAACGGAGTCCATACGGACCCCGCTCCGTTGGCAGTGGGACCGGGCTCAGTCTATTTCGTGCCTCGTTCAACGCTAAGCGGTTCAATTTCCTGATGGTAACAAACTGGTGGAGGCGATGTTCGTATCGCGCTGATCTTCGTAAGTGTGGACGTGTCGATGATAGGTGCTCGGTACTAAAAGATGAATACAGGAAAAAGCGGTATTTCGAAAGAAGTTTGGGAATCGGTAATGTAGAAAATACCTACTGTAAGGCTGACGTTACATTAGTAAAATTGTTACAAGTTTTTTGCTGCAGTTATAAAGAGGGCAAAAATTTCCGTTTACACATAATATAGCTGGCATGGCAAACGTGGCTTTATTTTGGTCAATTTCAGCATGCTCATGTAAATTAATGAGCTTTGCAACTGTGTAGTAGGTTTCAGAGATATGTTTCGTTTCGTAACTACTAATTGGCACTTCCAACTGAGACGTAGTGTGGGTGCCAAAATAATGCAAACACCTTCACAACAAATAAATTACAATAATTACTATGCACTATTTTCGCGACTTTGTCCGCGTGGAAGTCAACCATCTAAGACTACACATACCATAAAACATATCTTATGGAACTCAACAATCGTTTCTTTAGTTTAGTTAGTTATAGTTTATTTACAACTTTCTATCTGTAAAACAATTTTTATAATCGGATCGGTAAGTACCTTTAGAGGTTCACCTCTTACGAACAAACAAACAATTTTACCTCTTGACTTACAGCGCGACCGTCGAGAAAATGCGTTCTTGACATCTGTCAGTTTAATAGAAACGAATAAGTGTATTGCGAATTTGATCTTTACCAGTTACTAGAATTGTCGCACTAACAGGTATCTGTGGTGGTTGTAGAAGAGGCTTAGTAACATCGGTATTATTATCACACTAGTGTACTAGTGAAGTATACTCGCATAGCAACGTGTCGACGAGAGATTCCAATAGAGATTAGCGAGTGTCACGGAGAGGTGTTATAACCTCAAGATTATTGTCTTAATAATTTTATTAGTGTTAGGCGCCTGTCCCACCGCCAGCGATTAACGAGAAGGGAGTAGTGCTAGCAACTATAAACTAGTTGGCAACCAACGAGCAGCGAGTGCACGATGGCGACGAGCGATTTCCAAGCGTGTGTTCTGTGTGCCAAGCGACAGTCGCCGAGAGAGTTCTGTCTTTCATACCTCATGTCGCTGCGACAAACGAGTACTTGCCGGCACGGTGTTAACAGTCAGCGATCAAATAATTTTACTAACACGGGACCTATAATCTTTTGTACGTTTCTTGAGCGTGAAAATGATTGATAGCTAGTCACTTCCTCGTCCGGGGTGGGTAATTTAGGCTCCATTCACGACCTCGAGTAATGCGACTTGCGACACGCGCGTGCGTCACCTGTTTCCGTCCGTTATCACTCCGCAAGTCACGTTGGGTCACGCTATAAACAACTTCTTTCATTTGTTTTCACCGCAATCTCTATCGCGAGACTCGTGTCGCTTGAGCGTGTAGCTCGTGGCGATGAGGTAACAACCTGCCAACGAGAAATTCCGTTAAAGATCAGCGAGTTTCGTGACACGGAGAGGGTTTATAATCTCGAGATTATTGTCTCAACAATGAGTGTTATAACTACATAAATTCCCGACCAATAAGATATTATTAATTACCTATATCAATAGGTAATTGCTCCATGGCCCTCTTGGGAGTCTCAAAATACTGTAATATTATTTGTTAAAGAACAGATATATGTATATAAGAAAACTCGTTGTACGCACGGCTACAGATCAAGCTATACAAAACCAGTATAAGCTGACTACTGATTGTACGAAAAAGCTATACAATGCAAGGTCAGCTAAAACTGGAAATGTATAGCTTGATGTATAGCCGTGTGTACAAGGTTTGAATCTAATTGTAATAGAAAAAAAATCTGTTGTTCCAAAATGTTCTGCGACGTGAAAACTAGGAAACACCTGATTTTAGTCAAACTTGTTCATAATGATGAATTCAATGACCCTTTTTTGAGTTTTGAGTTATTTCGATTCTAACTTATTTTACTAAATAATACAAGATGCAATCGAAAGCAAAACATGTAGGTACCGAGGTAGGTACTTCAATCAACTTAAAATATAAGGTCTATCTTCAAATACTATTTAATATTTCATAAGGAGTATAAAACAGTGCATTATTAAATTTTGCAATAGTGAACAAAACTTAGAAACTTTCGCAGATGTGACTTCTTAAGTATAAGTAAGTTCTCATAATGAAGTTCAAATAACTTTTAACAAGTAGCTATTTTAACAAGCTGCAATAATATGGTCTGCTTAAATAGCTCCTTTCTGACTTCGACGTAAAGTAAAATGAGTTCGATGTAAAGTATAAAGAGAAAAAAAAACATTGATAAACATACAACATAGGTACCCGCCTATATTGTATGCATATCGCGAGATTATATTGTATGTATCAATATCGCGAGATTGCCATACTGCTTACAATATAACGTACGTTATCCATGTCAAGCCGTCAAATTGTGAACGAACCTGCATTTATAGATAGGGTTCATAATCTGTCCGAATTTATCACCCGTAAAATTGCGAAGCGTCCCTGATTTGTCAGTCTTGGCGGTATCTGAATTGATCGCAGTAACTAAGCCAGAGCACCCGATCAAATAGGTTCGGTTAGGTAAGAACTGTGACCAACCGATACTTCCAAGTCGCAGTTAATTGGCTATTTAGTATTAGCACAAGGTGCGATCTGTCACATGCAAGATTGATACCAATTCACAATTATTTATCAGTTTGCTATGAACAGATTATAAACTATCGAAAAAGAATGCGTTAAATTGTAAAAGAAAAAGTATTTATTGCGACTCGTACAGGATCATAAACTATATAATCTATCATAAATTATATAAAAAAAAAAAAAAAAACAAAAGGAAAAATGAAACAAAGTCCTATACGAGGCCAAAAGGCTCCTATCTCAGCATGATGCTTCGTCATTTAAAAAAAAAATGCCGCAGCGCTGGTATTCTGATAGGGCCCGCTGTGATGTCACGGGCAATTGGTTCGTTGGTTCGTTGCAGTTTACAATTTCTCGATTGTTTGCAACCTCGCGAGATAGATTATAAACTAACGATGATCGCTTTGGCATTTCTTTGTTCTATCTTTAGTATCCCGTGGGTCTAATACGAACGTGCGGGGTAAAAGTAACCTAAATTCGAATTATTTTAAAATTGAAAGTACTATATTTACTTAGTTTTCAGACTTTATTCATATCTATGGATGATACTTATTGTGCTTGTCGCAAAAATGTAAACCAAAATGCTATAGAATAGTTGTAATTAATTACGATTCGAAAATTTACGTTGCCCGTTCGTGCTGGGCCTCCGTATCATAAAGATATCGCGTAAAGTTTAAGTAACTTCTTCATTTCTACCTAAACATGCCAATCTATTGTCACCAGGTATATTCCTGTCACTGCTGATCTTCCTCAGCGTAGCAGGGAACATACTGGTCTGCATCGCAATATACACAGATCGAGGGCTGCGACGCATCGGCAACCTGTTTCTAGCATCGCTGGCGATCGCTGACATGCTGGTTGCTGCTGCAGTCATGACCTTTGCTGGAGTCAATGACTTGCTCGGGTAAGTTTATCTCACTGTCAACCCATAGGCCGCTTGTGACTTGAAATCTCCATTCATTTGCCAGATGATCACATGACATTTGCTTGAATATCGAACCGCCGCTACCGGACCGTAAAACGGGTAGTGCACAAAGAGCCTCATAGAATACGCATATCTCCTAAACGCCTTCCGCGAACAATCTCTCTCCCCGCGTGTTCGAGCAAACGGTCGAGGCATAAAACTAAGTGACCCCTGTAGCATTCTTTAAGGTTTAAAGGTCTAACGTAAGGTGTATCAGAGTTTCATCGTGGCATTTTATCAGCGGATCTGTATAAGTTTATACTTGACTTGAAATGATGTAACGATGTTATTCAAATGATACAGGTTTTTTTTATTGTGATTAAACATTTTTTTAAAGCGTTTCTTTTTTGCACCCAGAATTACCTAAGGGATACCATTAAGCACGCCTATAGACGGACAGAAAGAAAGACGCTTCATTCTCCGTTTCTTCTCATATTGACACTAGTTTCTATCCCCAGATACTGGGTATTTGGCGAGCAGTTCTGCGACACCTGGGTGGCCTGTGACGTCATGTGCTCAACTGCCTCCATACTCAACTTGTGTGCCATCTCGCTCGACAGATACATACACATCAAAGACCCTTTGAGGTGAGAGCTATCACGTTAACAACTTAGTTCAGTGGTTTTGGGTGAAGATAAGAGATGTTTATCTTATTCAAAGGCGTAATTAAAGCGAAGTATATATACAGGATGGCACAGACATCGACGCACAAACTGTAACGATGAATTCAATACATAATTCTAGACCTAGGGGGCAATCATCTGCTGTTTCATAGAAAAATGCAATACCTACGTGGTCAAAATCTATGGAACCGCCATTTTTTTTTTAATTACTAACGAAAAATTTGAATGGGGTTCAGCATCATGTACTGAATCCATGCTAGCAGGTTGTACATCGATGTCCCTGCCAGCCTGTATATGTGTGTTATGTACAGAACAAGCTATTCAGTATACAGGCCGCTTAACTTGCACCTACTTTAAAACAATGTAGACAAGTATTTTAGGTGAGTACATTAATCACTCTTATAAACGTGTCTTAAGCGAGAAAAGTTATTTCGCACAAAATTGTAATGAATATTAGCCGCGTAGAGTAAATACGAGTACTTTGGCCTGTATAAAATAGCTTGTTCGACTGTATAGTTATCAAAATGTGTGGCATTAGTTACTGACATACTACGTAAATAAGTCATGTTATAGCCATTTCATACGGTAGATAAATAATAACAGTTGTAACTTGAATATACGGTCAAGTAAACTTGATAGTGAAGTTGTAATCAATCTATTTCCCTGGCCTGTATATAATTAACTCGATAGAACTTGTGTCTACAATATATATGATGCCGATTTATGATACAATAGTAATACAACTTTTATTAGGGGCTTGGCTAAGTAATAACAGCCGGGTCGATCGATCAGGTTAAGCTACGCTTGCCGCGGTCGGTTCGTAGATGGACCATCCATAACATATCGAGACTCCTCCGTGCCTCGGAAAGCACTTTAAGCCGTTAGTCCCGGCTGTTACTTGTACATCTTTGACAGTCGTTAAGGGTAGTCAGAATCACGAAAGTCTGACAACATGTCTTACCTTATCGTATTACCCAGTAACGGGGATGTGGAGGTCAGATAGGTAGTCGCTCCATGTAAAATACTGGTATTCAACTGCATCCGGTTAGACTGGGATCCGACCCCAATATAGTTGGGAAAAGGCAGCACAAAGCTTAGAACAGTCGAGCTTACATATTATATTCCTATTATATTTGTCTTTTCGGCTATTAGTAATGTCGACAATTCTAATTACTGATAAAAATTTGTGAATTTGCTGTGCAAAAGTATAAGAAAAAAATATCAATACATTACGAAACTCCGGACCATTCGTCTAGAACAAAACCGTAAAAAGATAATAAGTTTACAATACATAAAGTTGACCCAAGTCAAATGTTAAATGGTGTGACACTGACTGGACCTGCCACGGTTATAAATTGATATGAGGTCAGGAGAAACGTATTAAACCAGCGTCAATAAGTGACGGTCATATAATTTTACTGACGACCCATCAGACCATGTTAGATGGCTTGGGATATTTTTATTGTCACCTGTTCTTTATCTCCGCCTGCACGGGCAATTTTTCAGCAATTATTGCCGGTAACCGTTGCCGGAGGTAGTGGAGCAATGCGGGGTGGAATGGACATTGACGCGCAGACTGCAACCATGAATTCAGCACATGATTCTAGAACCGACGAAAAAATTTACGTCGGTTATTAAAAAAAAACTGCCGTTTCATAGAAAACTGCAATACCTACCTACGTGGTCGAAATGGATGGAACAGCTTTTTTTTTTATTAATCGAAGAACAGTTTCCACGCCAGGGTGTTCATCTACTGAATCCATGCTGACAGGTTGCGCGTCAATGTCCCTGCCACCCCGTATAGTTTATAAAATTGTCCTATCATCATCTGCATAACCTTTCCCCACTATGTTGGGATCGGCTTTCAGTCTAACCGGATGCAGCTGAATACCAGTTTAAGTTGCTTCCTGTCATGCTGGTTGATGACATCACGTCAACGACTGCTGTCGCTAAAAACCAGCGCTGGGGCTTTCTCGTATAGGGTCTTAGCATTATGCTGAGCGATGGCCATTTTGCGTGGATGTGACGCATGTTCTCCCCCAACTTGTTATTTTTTTCGAGTTTGTGTTCTTTTTATGCGTCATGTTTGCCGCAAATAAATATAGGTATTTTCTTTCTTTATGTCCCTCAATATGGTGTAAAAAATCTATTTTGCTGTAAAGTCAAAATACCTTTTGTCAACAATACATGAACGAAAATATCTAAGTAGTAACTTCATTTTCTTTTTTCTAGAGTCTCCAATTAATGTTCCAGAAAATAGTCCCACAGAATATTGACCTACTAAATTCTAGCTGGTATACGGTTATTAAAAGATAAGTAGCTACTTCTGAATCTAAAGAGCCTACACCCAAGGGCAAACTTAATACTTGTGTGATAAGGACGCCTACGAAATAAGTGGAGAAAAGTTATTAACAAATTTCTCACATTTAATAAAAATAATTATTAAGTACGCACTTTCTTGGAAGCCTGAAATAATATTCCCAGCTTGATCTTAATAATACTCGTATTCAATAACTTGGGACAACGCAAAAGTGATACTGAAGTGCTTTTGTCATTTCTTATCCGTCAACTCCGGTTTTCTGGAGCTTTCTGGAGCTGTCGTAATTTTCGTCCAATGCTTTCATGCAAGTCTGATCTCTATTACAAAGGAGCTAGGGTGAATATTGTGAGAATATTTCGGGCCACGTTATAATATGAATTATTTTGTTTCGAAGGTATATATGCGTTCACAATTCATATATTGTGTTGAGAATTGTGAGATTTTTTTATGTAGCTACAATACCAATTGTTTTAGTTTTATTAGTTTTGTATCAGATATCATAAATAATGTAATTTATATCAGATACCGTACCTTATTTCAGGCAATATAATATTTTTTTCACCTTTTTCCCTTTCGTGATGTAGCTAGGGAACTTGATTAATAGGCAAATTGACACACCGCGTCATTTTGCAGCGTTATGACCATTTAATACGACTAGGAGCTTAAAATGACTTAGAAAAAATATAACATAACAGAATTCACTAACAGTCACTTTCTCCTCAGATACGGTCGCTGGGTGACTCGAAAGGTCGCCGTAGTGACCATCGCCATGATCTGGCTGCTAGCCGGCCTGGTCAGTTTTCTGCCCATATCGCTAGGGCTCCACAGGCCTGATGAAGAAGCCCTGGCTACTCAGAAGCCGCCGAGATACCCCACGTGCGCGCTTGTCCTCACGCCGACGTACGCAGTCGTCTCCAGCTGTATATCCTTCATTCTACCGTGTATTGTTATGATAAGTATATACTGCAGGTGAGTTTCTTATTTGTTCACTTGTTTCTGTCAATGATATTATAAGTAAAAAAGGTAGATAGATTTACTTACAGTCTTAAGTGATTTTGTCAGAATTTCCAATTTCCAACCTTATTAGAATGATGATAAAGATCACTGTGATTTGGACAGTGATGCAAAATCAGAAGTAAAATAACTGTGGCAGGACTGTAACCAACACTCGATCTTCAAAAACGACACAAGTTCACACTATTAGATGACACATGGAATTAGGACGGTGGGAGCGAAAAAGAGACCAAAAAAAATAAAACTTGGCTAACTAGCTAAGTTTTGACGGGCTTGCGGAGCGCGTATAACCTATCCTACCTCTTTTTACTTTTAATTTGTTTTTAATCAAATGGCACCTATCTATTAAACGGTCAATCTTCATCGCGATCTGCGATTAAACTCCATAATTTATTCAGATTGGCAGCCATGACTCCGCGATTTCTAAAATAATCTATCGATAAGAATTAGTGCCTAGTGTGGGCTGACGACCTTAAAAAGGTGGCTGGGACAGACTGGATACGGAAGATGGAGGACAGGTTGTTGTGGCGCTGCCTGGGAGAGGCCTATGTCCAGCAGATGACTGTGACAGGCTGAATTGAAGAAATCGAGATTGACCGTGTGGTACGTGCCTATTGGTTGAAATTGAACCCCAAAACCATATAGTAAACAAAATAAGCTAGAGGCTCTATCGGTGTCACAGCTGTTGATAAAAATATATACAGCAAACGTAAGCTCAAACTCAAACTCAAAGTATTTATTTCAATTAAACCATTTACAGGCACTTTTGAATTGTCAAAATTAAATAGTCGGTCGCAGTTAGTCCGAAAGTTGAAGCTAGTCGCCCATTCCCACACGTAGATCTCTATGGAGAAGAACGGACAAGAAACTCCAAGGAGACTCTTTTAAATCAAGATATTACAACATCCTGGGTACATTATTCTTGTTGCTTCTACATCTTAGAACAATGTAAAAAACCAATTAAGAAACAATTCCAAATAAGCTCTGGCAGTTAGGAGATGACCAGTCTCAACCGACGACGCCCGTTCATGAACATGTCGCGTGATCAGCACCACCCAGCTCAACCATTTTGTAGGGAACCGAATGATCCAACACACGCGCCACCATCAGTGAGATATTTAAGTGAGCATGACATATTCTCAACTGCCATGCTCTTTCAAGTCAACATCAAAATATCATAATAAACGGATCCATGGTTATTACATTTACAAAATTTAAAAAATGCTTCTAAATTATACAAAACTATAGTTTGCATTTTTTTTAAGAAATGAATAAAATTTTACTATTTACCAAACAGGAAGAGGTATTTAATATTGAAGTATTCAACAATTAAAACTTTATTGAATAAAATAAAAATAAACTTTAAGCTCGTTAGGTCAGAAACACAAAAAAAAGGGAATCATCTCCTCCAAACATTGAAATTGTGATTAACTAGTGAGCCCACTGCCTGTGGAGCAGGACCAGCACTAAGAAAAGCATAGCGTAGTAATAAAAACCCATTTTAATTTTTTCACTGTAGCATAAGAATACACGGTGACACATCGAAATTTCAACACAGGTCCAGGATCATGTTCTGAATCCATGCTAACAGGTTGTGCGACAATACCTCCCACACTTTACTTATGAAACTAAGTAACCACCATGAAAACTATTTTTTTTATAAAACGTTATTTAAACATATTTACGACCTAAGAGTTTGTATGCAATCATGGCAACACAAGGAAAACATTTCCCACTCCGTTTCTTCGACCCAAAATATGACTTGGTCTGAAAAATGAACTGAAATTTTAGTTATTATTTTGCAATAATGAAGTGAAAGGAAGCACCTCCTTTGTTTAAATAAAATAATAGACAGGAAATAGAACGTTTTCTCGAATTGCTTCAATAAGAGTTTCGCAAATTTTCATCGAAATAAACGAGAATTTCATTACGTTTTCGCTTCTCTTTGATAATTCAAAGCTATTCGGGCTATAGGTATCTAGGTACTTCCATAGTTATTTAATTTTGTGTGGCTAATAGAATGTCTATTCGCATCGGCGCCGATGACAAATTTTGACAAAAGATTATACGAGTACAATTTAAGTTAATATAAAATCATGGTTTGATATTACTTAGGTAAAGTCAGGGAAATTAATGGTTAAGCAAATTGACTACCAACTCAAACTGACGGTTTATTCAAATCACAGCTGTCATTATTTGACAGTTATATGAAATGGCTACAACATAATTATCAAATTGACGTAGGGTGTCAATTTGCTTAATAATCAATTACAGTGGCTGTCTATACATACATCCGTAAACCATTAATTAGATCTTATTTTCATCACCACTGCTCTCAAAACGGTGAAGGAAAACATCGTGAGGACAACGGCATGTCTTAGAACCAAAAAATCGATGACATTTTATTTTTATTTATTTATTTATCCTCACACTGGAACGCCATACAGCAATTACACCAAATGGAGCAAAAAATCAATTCATGTGCTGCTTTCCATCCATCCTGTGCGCGGTGGACATCGAACGAGTGGGGATGGATCACGCACGCTCACGCAGCGTGCAAGTGCAATATTTCTCCATAGCCCCCATTACTCCTTCCATATTGCGCACATTCATTGCGAATTTTGAAATTCAATGATCTTTAAGGCGATTAACATACGGCACCGCGCACCGCCGCGGTAGGCGTTAAGCGGATCTCATGTCGCATTGGCCTCTAATAAATCCGTAGATGCCTAACACACGTACACCGCCCGCCCGCGCGGTCGAGCGGTGCTCTCACCGCCACCGCCCCTCCGCGCTGCCGTCCGCGTGGTTGGACGGCGCCTCACACACGGGGCGCCGCATAACCGCGCGGATCATCGTGGGTGCAGGACGTGTTGGAATTTAAAAATGGATTTCGATGTGGAAAACCGTCTTAAATCCATCCGCGCGGACAGGCGCGTAAACCGCCTTACCGCACGGGGCACCGCTACGAAATCCGCTAACCGCCACCGTCCTCCGCGGCGGTGCGCGGTGCCGTGTGTTAATCGTGGATAAAGACATTAAAATTGAAAAAACGGAAAGTTTTGAGGTGTCATCTTGCCTGACAGATGACAGAAAAAAAAAACATGTGACATCTACCAACCTGCACTGGGCCCGCGTGGAAGAGAAGAGGCCTGTGTCCCAGCAGTGGGAACGTTATAGGCTGATTATGACATCATCACTCTCTTGTCCTTATCCCAACTTATTTGGGATCGGCGCAGCATGTGTTCGTCTTCCATACTTCTCTATTAGTCGTCATCAAAACTCAAACTCAAATCATTTTATTCAACTAAACCAATTACAGGCACTTTTGAATTGTCAAAGGGTCAGTCATTCAGAAAGATGAAGCTAGTTGCCCATTCCAAAGCGTAGGTACCTATGGAGAAGAACGGGCAAGAAACTTCATGGACACTCTTTTAAATCATAAAATTGTTACAAAATATTTGATACATCATTCGTGTTGAAATTAACCATGTGAGAACGATGTAGAAAGACCAGCACGTTTGAAGCGTCCGTTATAGAAAACATAAAAACAATTCAGAAATTAAAAATTACAATAAGCCGTGGCGGCTAAGAGATGACCAGTCCCTAATGACGGCGCCCATCTCAGTAGACAACCCCTTTCTAGCCATATCATCTTTGACACATTCCATAAAACTTTTCTTTGATCTTCCGCTACTCTTATAGTCCACATTCACACTCAAAACTTTCCTCACGACAGATTTCCCAAAACTAGGTAGCGAATACTTCATAAAGTAAAATCTAAGCCTCAAAAAGAAGACAAAAAAGCAGCTGAACTAAAAACGAGAACATGACAAGGAACAATTTTGTATCCAAAGTTTTGTATAGCAACCGAGACTCATCAATCAATGTTTTATTCCCAAGGGTACGGGACCGATGGACTGACACAGTTTATGTACAATCTATCATCATTTTCAATGTTATGTTTCGTCGCCTATTTGCACATTGCTGTTCATTCTATTGAGTTCTTAAGCTTTAGAAAAAGGAGTCTTTAACCTTCTTCCTTATATTATAGATATAAGGAAGTCCTTGTAACCTTTTAAAATTATGAACGAAAATGCAAGAGCTTCTGACAGGAGATCTGAAGGCCGATTCCCGTAATTAAAAACGTTCAAAATCTAGTCGCAATCTCATCTCAGCAACAATCAATGTCAAAAACTTGTCAAAAATGTAGGGAAATTACAGGTATTTTTGTCACATTGAGGCTGTGAACGTTCTTAAATTTACGGGAATTGCCATTTAGATGTAGTCTTTTTATCTCACAAAGCGACGCGCTCTTCACTTGTGGTTACCAAGTGTACAAACACGCTGTCACTGCGACCACAACTCTTCTGGAAATCGTAGCTAGACTGTAAGTCAAACCGCTAAAAATGGGGTTAAATATAATGACCGCCATAAAATGCTTTGATACCCTTAGTTCTTGCACTTCAAATTGTATTTGAACACCAATTATTAATGTAGTAAATTATCACTAAATCTTAGCGAGCAAATTAATGCGCTATTTCTGCCTAAATAAACCACTATGATTGCCATAAAATGTAGGTTTATTACCAAATAAAGTATTATGATGCCATATTAAGTTATGTCTCCGGTTTGTTGCAAACTAGATAGCCAAGTCAATTAAAAAAAAAATGGTTAGGTTAGGTTAAAACTGTGACCTCCTACGCACGAGCCTAGCGAGCGAAGCGAACGGTGCCGCGGCAGCGGCCGGCGAGTGCCAGAAACGACTAGATTGTATAGAAAAAAAATATGGTAAAAATTTGATTATTTTTGCAGGCTGTCGAGAACCGAATCCCACCCATCAATAATTGTATTTAAGTTCCTTTCCCTTCCCTGCCAGCCTCCTTCTCTTTTTGTTGCTTTTTTTTTTAATTGTCTTTGTATAGGTACTTACTATGTGTTTCTGTGCTAGTGCTGTGCACTTCTGTAAGTGACGAACTCACAATTCCTAAAACTGTATGTGATTTTTGTTTGTGTATGTCGTAGTGAGTAAGTCGTTGAAGTGCCATGTAAATAAATAAATAAACCGAACATGACTTATTTGGAGTAATTTTGCTTATATAGGATAGCGAGATGTTAAAACTTTGGTTATAAGTTTATATTAAAATGCGGGTTTAATTTTGGTGATCATTTACTATTTTTGTATGTTATATGTTACTATATCTGGTGGTAAGTTAAACATAAGCAAAAAAAAAAAAAATCACGTGGCATTCAGTTTAATACAATCTTCGTTTTTTGTCACACCGGAATGCACACCATGAAAATAATTCATGCGCCACTCAGGAAGGCTGTTTTAATAAATACACCTGAAGTAGTTTCATACAATTATGGAGATGCGTCGCACTCGACGAAACTTCAAAATGAAACAGTGCTACAATTCAATATATATAATAATATTATAGTCTTACTTACATAAATGTAATTGAAAACTATTTGTAACTAAGGTAACCGCAGAAATGTTCATGGTCGTAATAAATAAAACATAATGTACCTATACCAAAGAATATATCCCATACATTTCAACTTCAGACAAAACGATGATATTATTTCTTAATATCATCGTTTGGACTTAAACTGAGTTAGCTTCCCTTGCCTTTAGGCCTATTCCATTTCATTTCAATTATTCAATAACAATTTACATTGTGTCTGAATGTTTTAACAAAGATAATTAAAATAATACGCAAGTAATTAAAATCATAACAACAAGTTGAACACAGAATTAAATCAGTGCAACACAATCTCATTTCCTACCTACATTAATATTATTTACATTCATAAAAATTCAAAATTAAAAACAATGTCAACAATAAAAAAACAAAAAAATGTCACTAATTTCTACCTAATAATTCAATTTTACTTTAACGGTCTCATTATAGTAGGATAAAGTGGGTAGATAGTATTTCTACTTTCCACCAAAAAAATTATCGGCAACATTAAGATACGTCAATATACCTCTTGTTCCTCATCCTTTCATACACCGTCTTCTCAAAACAATCAGAACATGTTGCCTCCAGGCTTTGGAGCGAAATTAGGCCCATGTAGAACATCGAAACACAAACAGAGCACAGGCTACAGCCTAATTAAAGGTGGTTTCAGATACCACAACTATTTGCCGCACCGCTGTGTAGCTACAAACAGAGCACAGAGATGTCTGGCCTGTGCCAGAGACGGCACTGTCTATACAATCCATACAAACTAAGCGTGTCACCGTGTACTCGCACTATGACACAAAAACTAAGCGTGTCACCGTGTACTCGCACTATGACACAAAAACTAAGCGTGTCACCGTGTACTCGCACTATGACACAAAAACTAAGCGTGTCACCGTGTACTCGCACTATGACACAAAAATGACCTATAGAAACTTACGGCTTTAAATGGTGACGATGATAAAAGTTGTGCGCTCAACGATATATTTGTTATAGACGATAATATAGTTGATACACGACAATTATTGATATTTATTTCAGTAAGAAGGCTTGTCCGCTTTTACACGTCAATTTTTTTTTTCTAAACTTGATGAATCCAGTGTTTCCTATCTGACTACTCTGAGAAGAAAGACTGACACCAACTCAAAGGTCAAAGGCTGTTTTAAAGTCTGAATCATTTTGAAGGATATTGCTAATCCATTGCTTCATATGTTCGAATGTTTGCACAACAACGTAAACGCAATGAATGTTGTTGAACTTTCAGAATGAAAACATTGCTACTACTGTTACGCAATTACCCCGCAGGCATTATCTTGGTCAGACCATGTGAGGACCGTGCAGATTATTAGTACTGCCGTCGCTAGTCGGTGCCGGCAGGCACGGCGATTCCGTGCGTTAATTAAAGAGGATTACTCATGAGCTTGTTTTGACGAAATTACATTGAAATTTTAGTTAATAATTTTCCGGAGGAAAATTATTTATAGCAGTAATTTTGTTTGGGTGGGTTGATAATAGACGAATGAATACATTACGCCTACTTAGAACGAAAACAATGTAGGTACTTATTTCTAATATCCTTGTTTCGTTTACGGTAAACTAACACAAACAGATTATTTTATATTGAAAACGTTTCGGCGCCATTACTTTACGGTACAGCGTGTTAACCGCGCCATAGAAAATTCGTGTGACCTTGTATATGTCGTTTACAAACTTCCACAGTGAATCATACAACACTGCCGACCGTGCCTACACACGGCGAAAATACCGTAGTTGTTAACGGCAAGAAAAACGTGTGTGTACAAAGGACTTAACCATGTCGTGTACAAAGGGCCTAACATCGAGGTACACTGGCCCTTTGGACACGGCACGGTCTCATTACAGTACGATGTATAAACCGCGCTGTAGAAAAAAGGTGTCTGTCAACAAGCTTCCACAGTGACCCATACAATACTGACAACCGTGCCTACACGCGGCGAATACACCGTAGTTTGCCACGGCACAAGAAAAACGTGTGTGTCCTTTGTGAGCGTTAGCATAACTACTTAGATATAATATACATATGTGCAGAGGTACATAAATAACATTTTTTTATCGTCGTCTAGGGACTTATAAATAAGTCTCAGCGTAAGGGGCAACGATGAAAATAACTTATATACATAGTTCTTTTGATAAATATTAACGAGACATTATAAAGTAATATTTGAAGTACTTTTTTACTTTAGTATTTCACAGGTTTATTATCGAGATACAGGCTGAAGTTTTAAAGTTCGTTATAAGTTTTCTAATGAACAAGAACAGTTACGTCAGTCGACTCTGTCATAACGAGTAAATTACTATGGGAATATTAAAAAAGTCTTCTAGAAAAGATTTTCGCTTGAAAACGTATAACTTGCCTCGTGTAGTCTTTGTCTCAAATTATCTCCGAGAGTTGCAGGCAAATGTTCTGTTTTGAGAGCAGTGGTAGCCCAGTGGTATTGGCCCCGCCTTAGGAGCTGTAGGTCGTGAGTTGGAACCCACACAGGCACTTTACTTTGTGTATTTAATTTCATCATCACTGCTCTTATAACGGTGACGGAAAACATCAGGAGGAAACCAGCAAGTCCTAGAACCAAAAATTCGAAGACATGTGACATCCACCAACCCGTCCTGGGCCCGCGTGGTGGATTATGGACTCCCTCTCATAGAGAGGAGGTCTGTGTGAACATTATAGGCTATTCTATACTAATGCTAAGTTGCCATACGATTAAATAAATATACTCACTCGACTACGTCTACTGACAACGCAACGCTTACTAACAACAACCTTCTTCCACAGACTATACTGCTACGCTCAAAAACACGTGAAGTCGATCCGGGCCGTCACCCGGACGGTTCAGATGCCGGACAACCGGACAAAGTCCGTCCGAACCCGCGTGCACACCCACGTCCACTCGTCGCCGTACCACGTGTCCGATCATAAGGCGGCCATTACAGTCGGCATCATCATGGGAGTGTTCCTTCTGTGCTGGGTGCCGTTCTTCTGCGTCAACATCGTCGCTGCGTTTTGTAAAACATGTATACCGGGTAAGTAGTTTCTGTGTGTGTTTCTTGCGTTTAAAACCAAACACAAGTTTTGATACGTATGTCATATTTGAACCATGCATGGTATTGACGTTGTTTCAGACATATTGTTAACTATTTAGTTCAGCTTTTTGAAATTTTGAGAAGTTTTCTACAAGTTCAAATTAAATTAGGTAGCGAAAATACGATACGACGAGACGTGATACCACAAAAAAATATATATTGGTGATATTTTTTTGGGGTCAACAGTAAACGACAAACGAAAAAGATAGGCACATACTCGTATAGAATACAGCCATATTTTATACCTTGATATAAACGCAGGGTTACTAATAGCAATCAGAACAAAAGAAAACGTTTTCTAAAACTCATGATTAGTACGCGCGACACGCGGTTGATTAGAATAGAACATAATACCCCGTTATTTATGTTTTTTTTTGTCACTGCTATTTGGTATCTACCGATACACATCACCTCTATGTCATAGCCTATTTAAAAAGCAGCAGCAATATAAAAACGATCTTTAAATATTTTAAACGAGAAAATAAAGTAATAAACCTCACAGACTATTAGGGAATAAAATTATTTATGTGAATAGAGGTTGGAGCTCACAGGAATTATAATAAAAATGCAGGAGCAAATCTCCTGCATTTTTATTATAATTCCCTGAACGGAGAGTAAGCCATTCTCGGTGCAAAGTAAATATTAATCTCATAACACGCTTCCATTAAACGCTGTTCACTATTAAAAGACTGTAAACGACGGAACAGATATTGCATTTTTCTTTTTGCTCTTCAATAGTTAATATTATGCAGATTTAATACAGTGAAATTAATTTTTATAGAGGCCAATAATGTAGTTTAAAATTTTGACATACCGAACCATCTTAACGGATCACCGTTGATATTATTATCTATTTATTATGTTGCAACATTCACAATTTGTACCACACACACTATGAATAAAATTCGAATCTAATCTAACTAGTCTGTATTGTCTCACTGCAGGGCAAAGGCCCCCCTCTCGCTTTTCCACACAATTCTGTCTTTTGCGAGTGCCGACCAGTCCCTACGGTAGGAGTCAAGCTCGTCCCGCCATCTTCGTCTTGGCCTGCCGCGATGGCGTCGTGCGGTTAGTGGGACCCAATCAGTGGTTCTTTTAGCCCAATTGTCATCTAACATGCGCCAAACATGTCTGGCCCAGTGCCACTTAAGTTAAGCGGCTTTCTGGGTAACGTCCGTTATCTTATTTTTAATATAAATAAATAATAATGTGTGAAACGAATGGTCTCAACTCAAAATTAACTTTGTCAACGAAAGGTTGCGTTAGACATTAGGTAAAACTAGATATTCACTAGGTATTCATATACGTACTCAGAATAAAGTTATATAACGATAATAACAGCAGAAGTTAATGACATTTACAACACGTTTTGAGTTAATAATATATTATTTGATTTAGTAATTTGTTTGCAAAAGGGATCGAGCTGAATAGTTAATGAAAAACAATTATATTAAATCCTTATTGAAACATTACTTCAAAGTACGGCGAGCTCTAACGTGTTTTCTTAACAGAAGCAGAAAGTTTAATGTTATCAATTTGTTACAGATTTGGCTTTCAAAATCCTGACGTGGCTTGGCTACTCAAACTCGGCGTTTAACCCTATCATATATTCAATATTCAACACGGAATTTCGGGAAGCCTTTAAAAAGATCCTGACTTCGAGGTATCCTCCTTGCTGCGGGTACCAAAGCGTCAGGGCAAACACACCGACAAGGAACGAAAACTTCGTCACTGACTACGGGACTAAAACCTTGGTGGTGCGTCGGAGCGGTTCTCTTGGCCTGTCAGGAGTGGACCCCACTCCAAGGTCTTCAGCTGAGTCAGTACGGCCGCTTCGAGAGTATCACATTTGACAAGAAGACGGCAACAGCAATAACGGGCTGCTTGACAAGAGTGACGTGGTTTAGAACGCCCGAAGACTGGTATGGGATGCAAACAGTATTGACACAATACATACAAAAGGCAGTCTCAGTATGAATGACGTAAGCGACACGCTGAATGATCAAATTATGTTGCACGATAGAGGGAAAAGTAAGTGGACTTGTCAGTCTTGCATTGCTACTCATTGTGCAAAGACGTACCGCAAGAACTGCGAAAAGCGTTTGCTCATTATAATTCTTAATTTTTTTAAGTCTTGTAAAAAAATACTATGCGCCGTCTTTTGTGTGAATTGTGATATTAGAAATAAAAAGTAAATATGATGAAAATGTAAATTAGCCTTACAAAGGCTTATTAGCGCCTGCGCTTCGTTGCCAAGGAATTAGATTATTAAGCCGGATTTAGATTACGGAATTAGATAGTATCGCGTGTAGTTATCTATTTACACGTGAAACTATCAAATAATAACTAATTTTCCGCAACCTGTTACGTAATGTAAATTCTGCTTTACGTGTAATAGCAATTATTTTATCATCAATACATTCATAAGTTCAATATACCTTCATATCATTTTCGTGGAATCAAATATTTACATTTGTAACAGAAAATATATTTACGAAATTAATAACAAAATTCAAATGATCGTGAGAAATAATGAATCTCCTTAATGAAAATGAATTTAAAAGTCCTTTGTAGATTTTCCCCTAATTCAAAGTGGACATGTACATTTTATGGGTGGAGTGGTACGTACCAAGTATTAAGATTTTCTAACAAAGCATTCCCTCATTACTTTCTTAATTGGTTTGTATTATAAAAGAGACGCTATCTACGCAGTGTACAATTTCATTAACTTCGTGGAAGAAAAATACATTTGAATAATTAAATCAGGGCACTTATTTTCATTGTTTCTTTTTGTTCCGTTGTAGGAGTGAAATGAAAGAAATTGCTACTTTTGGTTTCAAATATGTTTTATAAAGGCCGGTGGTAACAAAATAGCACAGCAAAGTATTCATTGGCTTACCAAGGGAACCTTCGGGTTGCCAAAGCCATAGGAATGTGTGTGCTAAGCGTATAAAAATAAAATTCAAAATCATTTCAACCTACGAAATGTGTTAGTCGTTCCATGCCCTGCCATCCTGTTGGTACTAACCTTTCGTAAAAAATCTAAAAAAAACCATAGATTGCAATTTGACACAAGAAAACAATAGGTATGTTTATTTCTTAATACTGTAATGTGAATCATCACTTTGTTTATAACTAAGAGCTTATAGTGAGTGAAATCATGAAATCTGCCCTAAAATTGTTTTTGTTATTTTATGGCAGATTTTTCATAAGTCAGATAACTTTTTTCTGAGGTAAAAATATGGGGATTGACAGATTTTGTGTATAAAATAAGTCAAACTGTCATATTTATTCGTCAGATAACAAATATTCGGCTACTGAAAAACTAGTCCTTAGATAAATAAATACTCCACTTGTATAGTCAAGCTTATCAAAACAAGACATAAACCACCGGTTACATAATATATTTATTCATTTATAAATTCCTGTGATACTTCTGTAAATAAATGTTAGTGTAAAAATATTTTGTAAAATATATCGTTAGGAAACTATACAGAATAATAATATTAAATTAAATTATAATTAAAATATTACTTGTAGGCAGGTAGACACGATCTTGTTTTAAAATCAAGTTGTGTTTCGAATTACAAATTTAAAAAATCCTACAGTTGATGAAGATTTCTTTATATTACAATTTTTCAGTGAATCGCTTAGAAAATTTATTTTATTTTAAAAACTTCAGTTGTATCTACACTTTTGAATTGTAGAGCAGTAGATGCTTTTATTTTTGCTAATCGCCTATCGGCTGATTTTTCCAACGCCAGATAATTTTATCCAAAGAATAATTTTAAAATGTTGACAGTTCCTCCATACAAAATCTGCCAGTCGTCAATTTTATTCTACAAATAAAAATTATCTGTCGATGGGAAAATCAGCCCTAAGTTAACTTCATCCTGTATTTAAGGTATATAATAATTATTCATTAGGTATAAAATATCATGGACATTTTAGTCATCGTTAATTTTTAAATAAACAGAGAAAGATTATTTATTTATTAAAATTAACTAAATAGGTTTACAGATACAAAAATATATTGAAATAGATGAAGTCGGTTAAAAACCACCTAAGGTAGAGCTTAGACATTTTAAGTAGATCTCTTTAAAAAAAAACTATCTCAAGCACTTTACTTAAATCATTTTTCATAGTCAACCTTGCACTGTGTAAATAAATTCACCGAACATTCTTCAGTTTTTTGTATGAAAATATTACAAAGAGACATTTTCCAAACATTTATTAAACAATGAATTTGCCTGCCAATTAAAATCGCACTAAATTGCATCATCATCTTATTCTGCCTAGTCCTTTCCCAACTATGTTTGGGGTCGGCTTACAGTCTAACCGGATGCAGCTGAAAACCGGATATTAATTTGATCGAATGCGACGTTATTGCTGTGTCGCTGAAAATCTAATCGTACCTACGACAAACCGTAGATTTTAAACAATTTTAGCAAAATTGATTTAAGTCAGGAGAACTGGAATATTAGTTTTTTTTTATATATATAATGGTCACTAAATTTTTTGCCACAATCTTTAACTGTCTACAAATAATTAAAATCGTTATTAACTTTTCACCAAAAGAAGTAACATTTAATATCTCTCTTCTTATTTCAATTGACTCGTCAAATTGAAAATACCATTTCAACATTTTGTATTGGAATATTTGTTAATATAAAATGTTTCTATGGACCTTAGTTCCAAAATGAACAGTAGGTAATAAACATCCAGAGTATGTAATAAAATATTTCAATAATAAACAGTCTGAAAGTGGCAACGGTAACTGAAACGTTGTATGGAAAGCGGTTGTCATGGTACTCCTGTCGTGAGGAAAGTTTTGAGTATGAATGTCAATGGCTATAAGTGTAGGGGAAGACCAAAGAAACGGTGGATGGACTGTGTGAATGATGATATGGTTAGAAATGGGGTGGCTACCGAGATGACGACTAATAGAGAAGTATGGAAAAATGATATGAAAGAGAAGGGAGTGAATGATAGCGTGACGGTTGACAGGGGAGAATGGAAGAAGAAAACGTGTTGCGCCGACCTCAAGTAACATGGGATAAGGGCAGGGAAATGATGAGAGTATGGAAGAAAAATACATGTTGCGCCGAGTGCAAATAAATTGGGATAAGGGCACGAGAATGATGATGATAGTTTCATTAATAAACAAAATAAAATTACAAAGAACGTTTTGTGTGACATTTCGCGATCACATTCGACTTAAAGATGGTGGCCTCATTTTCATATATTCGAAAAAATGGCTTCTCAAAAACATGTATAACGCATTGAATGTACAAGATAACAGTAAAATAACAAAATTATATCCTAAATTAACTAAAACTATTTACAAACTAAAATAAAAAAATGGCCTCATTGTAATATTTTTATATTGGCCGGCTTTGAGGTAATACGTTTTTGGGGAAATCTCAAATAAAAAGGAAATAGGACACCTTATTGATATGCATTACATCAAGTGAGGAGGTTTAAGTTAATATCGCTGTGAATCCCACTTGACTTAAGACTGAAAGGGAAAGAGTGAGATATATGCTACATGATGTAAAATATTGGCAGAATATGACCTTTAAATAATCTAGAAATTTACTAATACTCTGAAACTACATTTACTGGACGTAAGTACTTATTATCCTTTGGGTTCTACCTCACTAAAACTCAATACAGTTTCCATTCCAGCTCATGTTCATGTAAAGGTCTTTCAAAACTTAATAGCTTTTTCAAAAATAATCGTCTATAGAAATGTTAGACTCAAAAATATCCTGAGAGTATTAGGATATTTTTGAGTCTAACATTTCTATAGACAATATTATTAAGTACAGAATCGAAAAACCCAAAAACGTCTATCAAAGTCGACCTATTTTAGTACTTTCCCTTCCACTGAAATTATACATTTAAGCAGTATTACGATAAAGTAATACTAAATGGGGAAAAGCGCTAATGAACTTTATTAGTTAGGTACAAATGTATATAATAGTCATGAATGGCAGTATTATATCTTAGAACATATCACGTTAAATGAATTTATCGTTATATATAGTGTATATAATATTTTACGTATAAGGCTCGCTTGCATCACAAATCACTAAATGCGTTTAGCGCTAAATAAATTTAAAACATGTCCCCGTCTCTGGGGGCCCGTCCGAAAGTAGTACGGTCCTTTGAAATTAACTCTACTCGAATTTAATTAACGATTACTTCGAAAGAGTAAAAACACATCAGGAGTATGAATAACTGTCAAGTTGCGTTGTCATTCATTCTTAGTTCGTGCCCCAAACTAATCTTATGTCCGTAGGTGATACGGAGTAGGAAATGCCCCTAACTACGGATTTCATGCTTAGATCTGAGACGGGTGTAATCTTCAAACGATAGACAGAAACAGTAGGATGATTTAAATTCGTTTAGCGCTAAACGTATTAAGTGATTTATGATGCGAGCGGGTCCAAATCGATGTCATACATAGTATTTAAGGCGGCATTCGCAAGAGGATTCTAGATGGGCCATACTTTTACGACAATACGTGGCTGCTATTATTTTCATGTACCCGGCCATTGCGGCAACATTACTGTTACAGAGTATGGCCAGTAGTCTTGTATTATTTGCTTTACTTCACTTTTCTGAAGAGCTACAACTGGGTCAACATTGGGTTATGATACTGAATGAAATGAAAACAACATTGAATCTTATCGTCCATCGGTTGGTAAAAGTCAGGTGATACCAGAAAGAGATGTGCATATGCAATAAAGTGAAACAGCAAACCGTAGTATGGCTATGTTATCAATATTGGAGCGATTGTCTGTCGAAACATAAAAAATGTTGCATCAATACAACTTGCAATATTTGGCCAGAGTGGCCGGGCCATTCTAAAATACTGCACACAGGCATTGCAGTAAAAGATTGTCCCTTGAAAAAACAGATGTATATTTCATGTACTGTTTGATGTTGTGCTACGGTAGTTAGTTATCTACAATGTAAATAGAAAGTTGACGGAGCTTTTATAGAATACAAAATTTTATTTTTGTGGAAATTTAAAGGACGCTTTGCACCATTAAAACACTAAGGCACGCTCACACCACAAATCATTGAATGTATTTAGCGCTAAACGTATTTAAAATATCGTTCCATTTCTGTCAATCTCTTGAAGATGACAGAGAGAAAAAGTTGTTTTAAATACGTTTAGCTCTAAATGTATTTAGTGATAGGTAGTGCATGCGGTTTTGAATGTATTCAACAATTGCATCCATGTCAAATTGCTTGATGTTAACAGAATGATGTTTTAAATAAATAAGTTTAGCGCTAAATGTACTAAGTGATGGTTACAGTAAGTATACAGAAAATCATACTAAAAAAACACACTACGGTCACATAATTATCACATAAATTCCTATTTAAGTTAATGTACAGACGCCAGTGAAGGTCAAGCTACCCGAAACTGTCAAATTTTCCCAATCAACCTTGGCGATAAAGTTTAAAATCTATTAAAGAATGTTGACAGATTGTAGTAGCTTAGTGTGGCATCTGTACCTACTAGGAATAACTTATAAAAAATAATCCGTCATTACTCTTTAAAAATAATCCGTCATTATTATCTACACAAGTTTTATTAGTCGCTAAGGTATCAGGAATAATGTGCTAATAAATTATTAGATAAGTTATAAGTTATGCTGACAGCACGCTATGTATTTCAGGAATAGATATTAATTTTAGATAAATATGTAAATTTCGAAATCTGGATAAAATCTGGTTGCAAAATAGAATGTAGGTACTCACTCAATTTTATCGTTAATTAGGGAACTGTAATATAATAATAAGTCGTTAGTATTATTAACTCTGCAATAATTACTAACGTTCGATCGATTTGCCACAGATAATGTAGATAGCTTTCAACATAATGACGTCATAACCGAAGTACTATAAACATAATATTCCATTAGGTAGGTATTTAATTTTGGCTGAGACCGCAATTATTATAAATAGTCATTATAAAGTCACTGTTACGTATAGTCTGTCAAAAATAGAAGTAATAAGCATTTATAAGAATTTTTCATTTGAACCCGTAGTAGATAGACCCTACATCTTATTTCGTGAAAAGCCAACGTTTGGGCCATCTCCTAAATAAGATAAATGTCGGGGATGGATGGATAGATTATGATTAATTGTTTATTGGCACAATCATTGGCTCACACGAACCAATGTTTGTACAAGTATACGTGTATCAAAATGTTTTCCTAATTTCGTATTACTTTCAAGGTCGACCTCTACGCAATATATAAGAGCTTATCAAAATAATCTTTGTAATGTAAATTCAAATACTTAGTTAATATTTAATGTAAGAGAAGCAATGTTAGTTTTCATCCATTATTGTAAATAATATTTTCTATGATCTTAATGTTTCTGACGGCTTGTCATAGGCACCCTTGGAGGAATGAGGCCAAAGCTGGTATTTGGTATAATTAAGGATTTCTAGTCAGAAAATAAATTATATTAAAATTATTTATCTGGTTTTATTGTGATCTTTTGCTATCAAATCTTTTGTGTAGGTTAGTACCTTCTTAATAAATTATTACAATATGGGCTGATTTTTCAATCGACAGATAATTTTAATTCGTGGAATAAAATTGTCGTCTGACAGATTTCGTATGGAAGAACTGTTAAAAATTCAATATTATTCCTCCGATAAAATTATCTGGCGTTGGAAAAATCAGCCCTAAGTACATATATTGTTCACCAGTTATTTGTTTAGTTTAAGTTTCTACTGAAGAACAGACCTTTTGTTTCAGGTTCTAAAGTTGTCTAGATTGTTATAAAACATACATTCCAAAATATCTTAAATATATATAGGTAACTCAAAGGTGACTGACTGACTGACATAGTGATCTATCAACGCACGCCCAAACCACTGGACGGATCGGGCTGAAATTTGGCATGCAGGTAGATGTTATGACGTAGGCATCCGCTAAGAAAGTATTTTGATCAATTCTCCAAGGGGATAAAATATGGGATGAAAGTCTGTATGAAACTTTGTCAATTTTAAACCGATCGAGCTGTATACTTCTTAACGCGAGCGAAGCCGCGGGCAAAAGCTAGTACAATATAATATCGAAATACATTTCGAAAGCAAAAAGGTCGTCTTGTTATTCCAATTGAAATAAATTAATAGATACATTTTCAGAAAAAATTCAAGGGCTCTCCATTTTTCAACAGACAACATTTCAATGGAAATATACTTTTTCAAACGTGCACCGAGGCTCTGAAAATAAATGGACATGGAATATAAACAGTCATCGGTGAAAAATATATATAAAAACAAAATTGATATTTGAGTGTGCAGATGTGGTTAATAATTCGTTGCTAGGGAATGTTCTATGTTTGAACAACGATTTATTATCAGCAACCATGCTGTTTGATATATTTTTTGTATTTTATGTCTATATCTAAATACGTCGTTTTTGATAAAGGAAAAGCAATTCTTTCGCTTCTTCAATTCTTTTGCTGACAGATGTCAGCAATGCAATCGTCGTCGTCGTGCAATGCTGTCATGTCGCAGCATTATGCTGAGATAGGGGCCTTATTTTTTAGCATCGTACAGGACTTTTTGTTTGTATTTTCATTTTACTTTTGTTTTTTTTATGTTTTAGAATGTTCTAGAAGCTTCAACTCGCTCTCATTGGCCGGGTGGAACGAGAGGCGTTTCCGCCAGAAGTGCGTGGATTATGGCGGGAGCGGTTACAAATAGGTTCGCGTTATAAGATTTAATAAAATAAAATGAAATGAAAATGACAGACTGACTGACTTTTTTACTTTTTTTTTGTGTGTGTGTTCTTTTTTTTATGCGTCATGTTTGCCGCAAATAAATGTATTTTCTTTCTTTTCTTTCTTTCTTTACAGAGTTTCATGAGGGCCATTGTAATATGACGGAACCGCTTTCCTAAGGAATCCAAACTTTAGGGCTGCATATCTAGATATTTTTTCTTGATCATGGATTGTGATCAAGATTCAGTGTGTATTGTATATATACATATATTACCAAAATAAGAATAATGTGTCACAAAAATTAAATGATTCTTTGAAACAAAACCGGTGTGTCTTGCCACAACATAACACAATCAGCCTATAACGTTCCCACTCCTGGGATGCAGGCCGCAGGCTGCTGCTGGAATGCTGATGAATAAACCCGCCGTAAAGTTATGCCAAACTTAAATGTCGAAATGTCGGAAATCGTTGAATTACCTACATTGAGCAAGCGTGGTGATAAATGCTCGATCCTCCTCCGTATAAGACGAAAAAGAGGCCTTTGCCCTGAAATGGGGTAATCACAGGTCAGCAGTAACTGACTGACGTCATGCTAAAACAATTGCCTTAATTGAAAACCCAGATAACACTAATTAGTAGGTCAATATTCTATTGTAAGGTTTACGACTGACCAATGACCTGGCCTTACCCCGTGGTCACGAGCCACACGCTCGAGCGACACCCGTCTTGCGACAGTGACTAGTGAAAAAGAAATGAAAGAAGTTGTATAAAGCATGCCACGAGTCACCGCGACTCGACTTGCGGAGCGACGGACGGAAACACCGCGCGCGTGTCTATTGACGCAAGTTAAGTGCAAATCGCATTGCCCGAGGCTGTGAACGAACCCTTAAGCGTTGTCAAAAAACAAAAGATACGCAAAATGATTTTGTGTTGCGGAAAATATGCTGCCTGCTTTATATAGAGCACTACTACTACTGCTGACCTCACTGCTGACCACAACAGAGATCATCTCTTCACGTGACTACAGGGAGTACCTTTTCTCCAGATAAAGAAATCTTACCTAGAAAATGCCGAAGTTCTGCTAGCGTTTTTGAACATGAAACACATTGGCAGCACTGCATAGGTACACTCTGATTTTTAATTTACTAAACTAAAATTACAGCTGCAATTAACACTGTCAAGAAGACAAAAAAAGGTCGATCGCAGCTGTCATTTTGGTCTAGCAAATTAAATTTCCGAGTTTAGTTGAATTAATGAAGCAGTTTTTCTTTTATTCATCAGAATAATATTCTAATATTTTTTTTGTTATGCATAGTCTTTGTTTAAATCAACTCAACATTCCATCGTAATTGGAAATTCTCAGTAGAAGCCTGGAGTCCAGATTAATAGTGCTTGATGGCAATAGTCTCGCCCATAACTGGCGAAATATGGGTGTACCATAGGTGCACCTCGGCCCAACCCTTCGGGGATAACAAGCGTGGTGTTATGTTTATGTTAAGTCAATATTAGTCGTAATCCATCATGACGATTATTAAATAGGAAATGAATAAATAAAAATCGAAAGAAAGAAAAATAACAACACATTGTTAAAACGCAACTTTATAAAACCTTTAAATTTCCTTGTTTACTTTAGGCGCCGGCGACACGCGAACTAAAAGGTCAAATGAGTAGTAGGACACAGCTCAAAGGTTACATTGACATAACTAATCTAACGACTAAAACTAATATTTAATAATCGTTTATTTTCGCTCCACACACGAAGTCACGACTAATGAAACGTTATGTACACTGGCAAATTCCTGCCTGAAATGTAATCGTGTTTGACGAATTTTGCCGATGGCACTTCTAACTTGGATCGTAATTAAACTTATAAGTAAGTAGGCTTGTCTGGCCTATTAGTGGTATTTTATTGGTTTCTGCGTATTTAATAAAGACCTCGTTAATTGGTAAGTTGCAACTAACTAAGCAGTTAATTGTAAGGATTATTCTTTCATTTTCATTAGAGTCGTTATAGAACTATTTTTTATCTTGGGTAATTTTTGCGCAAAACTATGTTAAGTTCTTGCCAACATTTCGATTGATCGACTTGAGACCTAATTTCTACCCGACTTCGGCAATGTCAAAGGAGGGTTAAGATTTCAATAGGTTATGTATTGTTCACTAATAACACTTAAACTGCTAAACAAATTTTGGCAAGTGAGGTAACGTAGGAAGCGTCATGTTGTTCTGCGGGTTTCTTTTATCTTTAATTTATTGGAAAAAGAATTAGCATTACCATCCAACTTTTGGGCACGAAACCTAAGAGGCATGAGGCCAGGTAGTTGGGTTTTAGTTTTTATCTTTAATTTATTGGAAAAAGAATTAGCATTACCATCCAACTTTTGGGCACGAAACCTAAGAGGCATGAGGCCAGGTAGTTGGGTTTTAGTTTTTATCTTTAATTTATTGGAAAAAGAATTAGCATTGCCATCCAACTTTTGGGCACGAAACCTAAGACGCATGAGGTCAGGTAATAGGTGATTTTTCCTTAAATACAAGTCCAATGTTCTAACCACTCACAACGTTACAGAGAATCCTGTAATAAGTGGTTTACAGACTTCGGATAATAATAATTCCCAGTTACCACATAATACTATCGTCGCACACTCGAACAGAACCTCGCTTTAACAATAATGGTAAATAGTTATCGGTTCGCAAATACTTGTGGAATACCAATAGAGGAATGCTATCGAATTTCGGTAACTGGGTCGACGGTGAAATGAAGAAAATTATTTAGTATTTGTGGGTGTCAAATTTCGTGTGAAATAACTTTAACGTACTTATATGTATTTACTGAATTTCAATAAATACCTTTGTGTTTAATACGCGTAAGATAAAAAGAGTGACAGGTGATCGTGAATCGTGATACAGATTTCCCTATCGCGTAACGCATTTACTTAGTCACAATCCAAAGGATTCTTAAGGAAATTCATAATCCATTACTTCATATGTAAAAAAAACGAATCTAACTAAATATATATAGAAGACACCGGCAACTGTAAACCTCACCTTCAAGAAAATACAATCCTAAGCCACCGCCTATACATTCTAAAAATATGCAAAAGAGAATGGGCACCGACCTATGGATTTCTGCCCTGAAGCCCAATAGCCAAAATACCAATGGAAAGAGCTTTTCGAGGAGAACCTTTGGTACAAACACGGCTTTTGACAATTGCTAGTCAGTTCGGAGTTAATTAAACCTAAATAGGTGAACATCTGACCAAGATTATGTCTGGACTTTAAAAGATACTGTGACCTCCAAGTTTGTTTCGGCCTTTCTTCTCAGACTAGTCAGATAGGAAACGCCGATCTCATCTAGTTTTAAAATATGATTGACGTGTAAAAGTGTTTGTACAAACCTACTTACAAAATAAAAATCATTTATTATTAACACTCGGGCACCGTAATTAAGGAATTATTGGCGCCTAATAGCCTTAAGATACGCACCAATGAAAAGAGCTTTTTCTTGGAACATCAAATGTTGCTGGCAACACTGATACTAAACATTGATCCAATTAATACGGGGCTGCAAACAATTCAAAATGTAGAAGCTATAAAACTCAATCGATCAGTGAAAGAACATTCCTGCATGAACAGTTCCCTAAAGAATGTTAAGTACAAAGTTAACTAAGTAGTACCATTGTTCCGCATTCCTTGGCGTGGGATACAAGGAAATACTTTATTCAACTGATTTACTTCATTTTTTTTACGAAGAATGAAAAATCTAAGTAGAGAGTTTTCAAGCAGAGTTTTATTTTATTTTATTAAATTTTTGGGGTTTTGCCTCCAGTTCATTTTGGGTTTGCCCACCTAATTTCGAACTTAGACGAAGCTATTCTTCATGATTTCATGACTGATTTTCGTCCTATCTTGTATTATGTGGTTAACAATATAGTAAATTCAGGGAAATTAATTGTGAAGCAAATCGACTACCAACTTTAAATTGACCGTATTTAACATACCACAACATTAATTCTTTGGACAGTCTGTGACATGGGTAAAATGAGGTATTGTGTCAATTTGCTTAATAAGTAAATTAAGTAAGTAAAGTCCCTTACTCTACCTACATAATTTATTAGCGCGACTTCGTCCGCGTGAAATGTCTGGTTCCGCCGATCCACCCCGTCGCATCGCATCGCCTTCGCGTTCTTTCTGACTTTTTTTCTTTATGCTCGGCTCCTAAGGGTTTTCTCGATGTTAAATAGCCTATACTCTATAGCCTTCCCCTAGAATTGGCCTAACAAATAAAGAAATATTTTTTCAAATCCGACTGGTCGTTCCAGAGATTAGCGCGTTCAAACAAACAAACCAAGTCTTTAGCTTCATTATTATAACATATTACTACAGATAGACCACTAAATGGGAGTTCCATTATTAATAACAAAGCTTGCTAACTGATAAGCTTTTAGACCATTAAGGCTTTAAAACTGAATTCTAATAACAGTTTGAATGAAATAACAAGATTAGAACTTACACCCCAACTGTATTCAGCTCGCTCTTTGTCAATGTGTGAGAGCAAGAGGCATGTAACATAAAGAGAACAATAGTCTACTATGACATGTACGGAACAATCTGGGTCATAGTTATTCATATTTGGGTCTCAACTGATTAAAAGTATTAAGTTCTTCGCTGTGCTGCTGGGGAGTTCGTTGCGCCACTTCTTCTTCCCAGCTTAAGCACTATGAAGTGCTGAAGCGCGGGATTTTTAGGGACTGCCTTAGGTAATATTGACACTAAAAAAGTGCTGATTCAAGATAATTTGAATAAACGGCTTTTGGTTTTAATTTTGAATAGAATGAATGAAAATTTAGGCCATCGCAAAAGGTTTTAATCTAACACGATCTAAGGACTTCTAGTGAGTTAGGCTAACTAGTCTTGGCTTTGATAATTATAAACCTTTAAACCGAAGTTAGTAGGTTAACCGAGCTATAACTTAAATGTAATAATACTTACTTGCTTAAAATTATTTTTTGTTTTTTTTATTTGCATTTATATTCTTCTGCTGGGCTAAGGTCACTGTACTCTACTTCCACCTCTTTCTGTCCACAGCTGCCAAGGACCCATTTTTATTAAAGGAGTCCAGCGCATCCCGCCATCTCCACATCTCTCTCTCTCTCGTCATCTCATTAATTGATTAATAATCAAATTGTACAACAATAGATTGGAAGGTGACTGAGTTTACTGCCTCGCTACCATAGATGCGACGCTCCGTAACAATGACAGCTTGTCAAGTGTCACTCTAATCCGACATATACCACAGCGAATGTCATGTGTCCTCCATGCTGCGTCGACATATACTCGTACATTGCCATAAGCGTGAAATCAAACAAAGCAAAATATGTGTGAGATCAATTAAATATTCTAATGCATACCTAGTATTGAAATCAACTATTTTCTAACTGAACAGACAGCTGTGCTACTGGGGAGTCTGTTGCGCCACTCCTTCTTCCCAGCGAAAGCACTAGGAAGTGGTAAACCGCGCGCGTTTTGGGGGACTGT
Source organism: Apamea crenata (assembly GCA_949629185.1). NCBI lineage: Eukaryota > Metazoa > Arthropoda > Insecta > Lepidoptera > Noctuidae > Apamea > Apamea crenata. The sequence continues at coordinate 8,481,104 of OX451375.1, forward strand.
CTTTTATAATTTTGACGTTCGAAAAGTGCTGACTCACAGTCTAATTCAAATAAATGACATTTGGTTTTGATTTTAACAAAATAATAAGTAATAATGTCGAAACAAAATATAAAGCAACAAAAATCTAATCAATTATAATAACATGAAATCAATTTTACAAAGTGTAGAGTGTAAGTGTGAGGGTGTGTTCGAGAGTGTGAGTGGGGGTGGGTTTGGGTGTGTAGTCTGAACGTGAGCAGGCGGACATTTAGTCTGTATAATGTTGCTTATCTTCGTATAAATAATATTTTCTGTTTCATCGTAGGAGAGTGTAAAAAGCCATTTCTTTATTATCTTTTTTTGCACAGGGATATATTTAGGTATTTTATATTGCAGCACTTTATGGCTTCGTTGTAAATGCGTGGAAATAAGTAGTCCGAGGAACGTCTAGCCAGAAGGGATGGGAATACTGACCGTGTGCTTTGACATTATTTCTTGGTAATTATAAAATTTTACTTTTCCATGCATGTGAAGTGTTACGGTTAGAATAAAGAGCTTTCGTCTATAAATGAATTGTTTGACGATTAATAGTTCATCGGAGAAGTGAATCTTGTATTTATTTATTTATATAAACCTTATTGTACACCAGAAAATACATAACAAAAAAAATACAATTAACACTGCAAAACGTATAATGGGCGGCCTTATCGCTGGCAACCGTGGAATGGACCATATTGTTTTTTTATATTTCTATGGAATGGACAGTGATTGCGTGGACATAAAAATGGGGTTGTCATTGGTGCAAAAACTGGTCGGTTAGTTGTCGTAGAGCTCGGGTTTGTATCTTGGTATCGTTGATCTAAATTATGATATGAGGATATCATAATTTTATTACTACACCAAAGAAGAGGTTACGTACGCAATTCAACACAAATCCCGCTTCGCTTTTCTGATCCACGAATTAATAATGAGCCATTTCTATTTAGATTTTAGGTATTAACTACGTACGATAATATTTTCAGAAAACAGGCAACTAGGTATACAATAACTGTAGTAACTGTTGGAGTAAACAATTTTTGGCAATTTCTTGTAATAATATTGTTAAGCACACGTAAAAAATAAGTCATTAAATCAGTACTTAGTACTATTCTGCAAACACCATTTTGAACCTCGAAAGAGGTCGAGGTTTAAATATTTATATTTCAACTTTAAAAACAAGTAATTGAGAGAGATTCCGCAGTGATTAGTCCCTTGTAATATCTCTATGGATAAAATGCCAACAACAACTGGACCTTGAAAAACTTGTTTCAATCATTGTGAGGTTTATACAAATTCAGATATATCCGCAAATAATAATAATAAAGAAGACAGTAATTCCTCACTTGTTCTGTCTTCCCAAAACTATTTTATGGAAAACAAACACTACTACTGTTATTGTCCGCCCTCACTTCTTATCGGACAAACATATCATAATATCACTGACCGACATCCGAAAATCAATAAGAAACTCGTCAGCAACTCAGGGGTCGAATCGTCCCAACAGTGCACTCATACAAATAGTACGCTTAGGAACCCCGTTCACGACCACCGACGATGCGACTTGCGACAAGCGACACGCGCACTTTAGCCGTTCTGTCGCTCCACGTCCAAGTCGCGTCGCGTTAATTCGTGGCATGGTCTAAAGCCGATATCAGACGCTTCAATTTTTGTTCGTTTTTGCTTGTCATTCGTCTGAACACAAAGTGAAAAAGAAATTCATTAGTGAACCGATGTTCGATTTCGGCACTCGGTATCTTTCGCTCGCTTACCGAATGATCGAAAAATGAAATGAAGGGAGTAGATGAACGTTCATGCTTATATAATTTGGTCAGTGTTGTCTAAACGTGGAATGAAACAAAAACGAATCTTCGTTCGAGTGAATTCTCTCGAGTAAAGCGTCTGATATCGGCTTAAGCAACTTCTTTCATTTCGAGCAGTGGCGGCCCCGTGGAAATGGCCACGGCTTATGAGTTGTAGGGCGCAGATTCAAACCCAGATAGGTACTTAACTTTGTGTAAAGACCACGCACTGCTCTCAAAACGGTGAAGGAAAACATCGTGAGGAAAATTCGAAGTCATGTGACATCTACCAATCCGCGCTATGTCCGCGTGGTGCATTACGGCCCACTCCCTCTCACAGAGAGAAGGCCTGTGTCTCAGCAGTGGGAACATTATAGGCTGATTATGCTATGTAACTTCTTCCATTTGTTTTTTCCGCAGTCGCAGTCGCAAGGCGCGTGTCGCTTGAGCGTGTCGCTTGAGCGTGCAGCTCGTGGCCACGGGGTAACACCAATGGCAATAAAATCTGCTTGAGTGTCACTTGAACGGAGGGTTTTATGACATCAGAGTTGTGACTCGTCATGTTGAACCAACTAAGCTCTCCAAACGGTATTACACGGCAGAGCTGCGAGGGTGTCCGTGGGTTAAATAAATACATATTTATGTTCAGGCTAAAAGGACCCTTAATACTACTGGAATTATTATTTTATTTGATTTTCAAATACACAACAAACAACAGAATGCCACTTGATCCTCACATACTCTCTTTGCTTTGTCCACGTTCACACATGGTCATTCGGGAGTACCAACTGGTCCTAACCTCACCGTCATCATCACCATGTGCCACCTCCTATCCGCCCTCTGTGTCCCAAAACATGTAGTTAAAGTGACCTGTGCGCTGCCACCGACGATGCTGTGGAAATAAAGAAGTTTTGGGCCAACAAGATCTAAAACATAGTCCTGCCAGTGACAGAAAAAGAGAACATCATCATTTCAACCTTAAGACTTCTTACTGGTCAACTCACCCAAGAAACTTTCTACTTTTGGTTTGTTTACGAACATTTTATACTCTACTACTGTCTATATTCTCTTAGCTGATTAGCTAAGAGTTTGCTAGTAAGTAAAATACATTTTTTTCAAGGTTCAGGTCTCGTTCTGAGTATAATATTCAAGTTGCATCAAAGCAGAGCAGCTGTTTAGAAGGAAACAATACAATACCTTACATAATAAACACTAATTTAAGAGCCCGACCCCCGACTCGCGACTGTGTTCTACAATTATGAGCTAAATATCTGTATTGCGGATGTAGAAATGCACTGAAATTATATTAAGACTAAGGTTTCTCACATACTGAGGGAGTTCTGAGGGATTAAAACGTGTAACGAATATAAGTACAAATGCGTACTAGGTATAGTCGACCTCGTAAGTGCTTTATACAACAACACTTTCGGCAACAATTAACAGTCACATCATAGACAAATAGATCTTGTTGTTTTATGACGTGATGAATGTCACTTCAGACCAATGTCACCAATGAAGATGAACGCGATCAGCACATCTAAGCCGCGTTCAAGAGTTGTCAGTGAATATTCCATAACAATTAATCAATAATAACAGTGACAGCTTTTGAACGGGGTTTGAACGAGCTTTGTAACGCGGAGATGTGCTAATCGCGTTCAGTCCCATTAGTGTAATTCGACCTAAGACTTACACACACAAACAGTGATAAATCAACTACGAAGTCGACTACATCAGAAGGCCAATTCTCGTAATTTAAAACGTCCAAAATCTAGTCGCAGTCTCATCTCGGCGACAAACAAATGTCAAAAACTTGTCAAAATGTAGGGAAATTAGAAGTATTTTTTGACAGATTGAGACTGCGAACGTTCTTAAAATTACGAGAATTGCCCCTTTGTTTTTTTATTTTTTTTTTCTGGATGGGAAATCATCAAATGACCCCTTCCGCTCTGGGTGGAGCAGAAGGGAGTGTCAGACTCTTACTGACTAAAACCCACCCGTGTTCCTTCCTTAGCCCTTTCTGTTCCAGGGCAGCGGTAACCCTTTCGGACGATCCCGCCGGAGAATTGCCCCTTAGTTGTGTTTTCCACAATTTTATGGCAAACAGTAGGTACAATTTTATAAAACCTAGTCACAACATTTATTGTTATATTCAAGCACATTCAACGTTGCTGGCATCACCGAACATAAACGTACAATGTTGGTTCAAGACATTCATGAGAAGATGGCCAATAAAGTTCTCCTCGCCGCAAAACGGTCAATGTGCGGGAACCCTTACATTGCTTTATATGAGCTTGAGATATATATTATATACTTGTGTTTTACAAAATGACATAATGATAATAGTTCTCATGAGTTGCTACGTTATTAAGAGCGGTCTTTAAATTTCTTGTTGTATGTTTTTTCTCTGCATCACCCTAATGTTGACTGGTAGAAAATGCCTCAGACATTAATTCCACCTTTATACAAATTGTTTTTTTTTACTTTTGCATAAAGTTTTATTTTAAAAAATTCTTTAAATTTCTACGTAAGGCATGATAGAATAGATAATTCTATCTATTGTTTAATCTTTTAACTGCAAATTTTACTAAGAATAAAATTAACCTGGCCAGTTAAGTATGGAAAAATTGGCCAGTGTTCAGTCAATACATTAAAAGAAAACTGTTATTCTATTTCAATGTACATAATGGTATACTAACAAAACATTTCGAACAATAGAATTGCTTGAGCATAAAAAGCACTATCACTAGCAACAACCTTTAATGACGGTATTCAGGTTAACTTAATGTTCCGAGTCTGACCCCTTTACATAGAGTCGTTACTTAAAGTACATAAACCAATCACAAGTAGATATTAATTGGATACTGTCAGTCAGAAATATGGCAAATGGAAAACATTATGTAGAGATGTGCCATAACATTCGTTCAATTAAAGTTTTTTTTTTAAGCCTGCGCTCTTCCACCTATGGGTAAAAGCCTCCCATCCACTCCTCCAAAGTCAAAGTCAAATCATTTATTCCATATAGGCACATGAAAAGCACTTTTGAACGTCAAAAATTAAATTGATTCTAGTCGCCCCTTCCAAAAGGTAGTTTTCGTATGGAGAAGAATGGGCAAGAAACTCCACCGTTACTCTTTTAAAATGTTTTCCAATATTTTGCATATATTGATTATACGAGTATATATGTGAAGACGATGCACCTAAAATAAAATTAATATACCGCAAAAGGTAAAAGAATTAAAATGGATTAATGAAACCATGATATATAAATTAACTATGTGAGGCTGGGTGCTCACATATTTACAAACATTCTAAAAGTAGACGATTTTCATAAAAAAATAAAGAGTAATAAGTCCGGGTGTGACTTTAAGTAATTACAGAATATAAATCAATGTAAAAAAAATAATAAATTATAAAATCACATTAGCAACCAGCTTGATTTTGTCTAGACTCTAGAGATTGTCCTATGGAGGAGAGCTCTCATAATATCATAATTATTAGAAGTGGAGCGCAGCAGGAAGTCCCATATCTTTGCTAAAATATTGGTACTTTTACCATCATGGCAACTCTTACATGACGTGTCACCTTTTACCTGAGAATACGCCTTTACGGGAATTTTATGTTCGTCGTAAAATTTGGGGCACTTCACTCGTACCGTGAGAAATTCGTGCACATATATTCGTTATTATTACTGATGAGTTGAAGGTAAACCCTCGCATTGGTAAACATGGGTTAAGAAACAGTTGTTAAACCTTTTTATTCGCAGCGCTAAGTGTTGCTGGAAACACTGTTGCGAAAATTGTGTTTAACGTGAATACGCAGGATTAATATGTTACCTTGTGAAGACCTCAAACTGTTTGATGCGAAAAGCGCCGAACCGGTCAAATTGGCGATGCTTGGAGGATGCCTATGTTCAGTAGTGGACGTCTTTCGGCTGAAATGATGACATGTTACCAGAGGGTCTACACAAGTGACACTCCTTTCCGCTCCACCCAGAGCGGGAGGGGTCATTTGATGATTTCCCATACTCAAAAAAAAAAAAAAAATGGTCTACACAAGTAGCAATCATTTTCAAAGCGGGTCTTCAACGGATTGATTGCTTTTCAGTAGCTTATGTCAATCCAATTAAATTTTGAGTCTTACATAAGCGTTATCACTGGTAGAATGTCACTTTGTCTACGCCTTCAGCTGCACTACAACATTTAACATGTTTCTAGCAACAGTTTGTGTTATTGCTTTTGTTTCACATGAATATGGAACTCTATTAGAAAAATAGATTACACAATATTAGTTTAAATGCAAGTCATCATTATCTGCGTAACCTTTTCCCAACTATGTTGGGGTCGGCGTCCATTAGTTTAAATACAATTAACACAAAGTAAATCCTTGACTGCTTCGTATGGTCTAGTGGTCGCAAGCGCTGCTGCTGAGCATGAGGTCCTAGGTTCGACTCCCGGATCGGGCAACGTGTTATCGGATTTTTCTGTCTGATATTTCTTAAGGCTCCTACACACAGTGCCGGTGTCAGGGCCCGCCAAGCCGCCGTGCACCCGGCGGCATTCAAAGCCGCCTTGCCACACAAAGGAGCCTGTGTTTCCGGTGGCGGCTATGCCACCTCGGCATAAACCCGGCGGCATTGCCGCCGGCACTGTGTGTAGTAGCCTTTAGGTAGCAGCCCGGAATCTGGATTTGTGCCAAGTTGATGGCAATACACTTGCCCCTATTGCAGTAGACTTAAACATAACTGGCGTAATGTGTGTGTACTTTAAGTACTTAAACATACCTGGCGTAATTTGTGTGTACTTTAAGTACTTAAACATACCTGGCGTAATGTGTGTGTACTTTAAGTACTTAAACATACCTGGCGTTATGTGTGTGTACTTTAAGTACAGCTCTGCCTAACCCTTTGGGGAATACAGGCGTGATGTTATGTCATGTTAAATCCTTAAATAAATTACAAAATAAAGTGAAACATAAAATTCACGCCAGACAACATCTTGATAAGCAATGACACGCACAGAATAACTCATTCTTACACATTTACAAGTGAAGATCAAGGACTTTATACAAAGGAGAAAAAAATCTTCTAAACCGGGCTGAAGGTACGATAATATATGCGTGAAGATTCCTTATATGTTCCACGTACGTACCGCAAACTAATTCAGGACATCAAGTCTTTGTTACGAGCTTGTCTGAAGAGGCTTTACATTATAAATTTTTCTCATATAAATTCATCGTGTATTATATCCACAGCTATTTGAATTTCAGGGTCGTGTGTGGTGTGGGTGTTTTATCTTAAATTTGTTTGTTCGGCTTTTTCCCGGAGTTTAATCAATCTATAATTTGTTTGATAAAAATAATTGAACTACTCTGTTTTGAGATTGTTCACCTTGTGCGTAATAATAAGAAAATGCTGTATTTACCTGTAATTGTTTGTTAAATTTAGTTCTTTATTTTCTGTTACTTCTTGTAATTTCTGTAGTGTATACGAACGTTGGTAAATCGAAATAAATAAATAATGTCCCCACTGCTGGAACACAGGCCTCCTCTCTGTGAGAGGGACCGCTCCGTAATTCACCACGCGTGTCCAGCGCGGGTTGGTAGATGTCACATGTCTCCGACTTTTTCGTTCTAGGCCATGCCGGTTTCCTCACGATGTTTTTCTGCTCCGTTTGAGAGTAGTGGTGATGAAATTATTAACACAAAGTCAAACGTCTGCCTGGGGTCGAACCCGACCTACAACTCGTAAGTCGAAGCCATTTCCACTGGGCCACCACTTTTCTGGAGGGTCATAATCATTTCTACGTTATTATTTATTCAATTCATTAATTTTCACTGCAAAGAATTATTTTACTTCTCTTTGCAGCACTATCTCTCCTTTCTCTGTAAATCCATTTAAAAGTTGTCTTTAAAAGATCGCTTTTAGCGATAAGACCTCCCATCCCTACATTTATATCTATAATATGTATGGTGTACATAATAAAGAGTATCCAATTCTTATTGCTACAAAAACCAAGGCTGGTACCAGGGCTTTTTTTTTGGATGGGATATCATCAAATGACCATTCCCGCTCTGGGTGGAGCGGAAGGGAGTGTCAGACTCTTACTGACTAAAACCCACCCGTGTTCCTTACTTAGCCCTTTCTGTTCCAGGGCAGCAGTAACCCTTTCGGACGATCCCGCCGCCCTGGCAGGCTTCGGCCTTATCGGGCCCCGTCCACTGCTGACATCTCTTTGAGGCGCGCGTGGAACACAACGCGCCGTCCGGCACGGGCCTGGTCCTGATCGGGCGGTGAGCTACCCATTACTCTCCGCCCGCAGGCCCGCGCCTACGGTGGCCGGGAGTCGTCACGTGGCTCCCGACGCCCGGAGCGTCTCCCGCGGCGGCTGATGCGTGATGTGTTCTCCCTCAGCCTTCCCGCCACCTCCTTCGCTAGCATGACTGCTTCGCAGAAGGAGGTGACTGCCTCCCACTCCCTCTCGCCCCGGACCATGGCTTGAACCAGGGCCGGAAGCGAGAGGTCACCGCCGTTGCCGATCGCCTCTACGAGGACACGGCGGGGCTCCGCACAAGCAGGGCAGACCTCCACCGTATGCTCCACCGTGTCCTCTGGGCGATCCTGGCAGTGATGACTCCCGGGCGTCTCCTCCCGCCTGATGATGTGCAGTGGTACCAGGGCTAACACGTAATAACAATCTGAAATATTTTGAAGGAAATTGCTAATCTATTACTTCCTAAGTTTGAAAAACTCGTCTGTTCAACAACGTACAAAACGCAATGAATATTTATGAATTGTCAAAATGAAAGGCACGGCTTTTGTAAGAGTGTAATGAATTTTTCTGCCTGGTTATACTAGAAAAAATGTAAAAACTTTGCTGTTAAAATAATTAAAATCATTGTTATGATTGACTTCGCTCACTATCATTACAACCGAGTACAAATAAAGCCAAAAGAATCATTTCTCATCTGTGAAACAAATTTACTGTTAACGCATGTTACTGAATTTGCGGTCTTTTAAGGGACGTTCTCCTAATGAATATTGGTTTCCAATATTTGGCTGGCATCTGGAGAAGGCCCGTTAACATCAAATAAAAATCCAATTGCGTGATGGTCCGCCCCTAATTTATAAAACCGTTGATATAAAAAAACGGCAATCATTTTGGCTCTTTGCCTCATGATCAAACACTTTTATAGCGTCATTAAAATTCGTAGAAAATATACCTAAATGTTATTTTTGACTAAAAGGTTTTTGCTTTTGATATTATTATGCAAGACGTATAGCTAACTGCTCCACCATGACAATTTAAGTTTGATAGCGCCTTTATTTCGTAGCAGTAAGTGTAGTTTTAATACTTCAAATGTACTACTGATAGCGTGGACATCGTAGCACTGAGCTACGCCGTAGCACAGAGCTACGTCGTAGCACGATGCGTAGCACGATTTGCGCACCGATAAGCGGAGTGACAGGTGCCTTTGAATTTCTTTTAGGGTTCAGTATTCAAAGGTTATTAATGGGACACTATTACTTCGCATACATTAGCTACACAATATGTAAATCGTTTCGTGCTGCATGAAACTTCTTTTCAAAATTGTGATGGATACACGACGTGAAACTAGTGTCGCAACATAAACATTAGGAGCTGTTCGATAAATCTTCGATGATAACGAGGCCATGATCTCTGCGATACTGTTAATTTCACGACACATAATTATACTTAATAACATAACATCAAGCCAACATTCCTAAAAGGACTAGGCAGAGGTGTAATACACATTTCGCCAGTTATGTTTAACTAGCTTTTGCCCGCAGCTTCACGTGCGGCTTCGTGGAGGTTGGAAATTATCCCACGGGAACGTACTACCGGAATAAAAAGAATCATGTGTTAATACATGGTATAAACAGCTGTGTGCTAAGTTTCATGCAAATCCATGCAGCCATTCTGTCTGATTGACACATTTATAATTTTGTAGCCGCGAGCCTATTGTAATTTCGGCATTTAATAAATACAGCCTTATGGCAGATAAACAGACAGCGTAATACCATTTAGGCACGGTACCCTAAAAAAAACTGCTCAAACATTTCAAACTACCCGTAAAGTTCCTACTTTCTATTCTCTGATGAAAACGAATGAGGTAGCGTTATCATTGGGCAGCCATCGTGTTGAAGGTGAAGGGCGATGCCTGATAACAGTGTTGATCATTTATCCAATGATTGATGACTTGACGTACAATGCTAACTCAACTTTTATGCGACGGGGAATCCATTTTTATTATCGCATGCGAAAGAAAGAAACGATTTGTAACATTGTTTTATACTGTGCGAGCGCTTGTGAAATACCACCTTGTATACATTATACAGGCTGGCAGGGACATCGACTTGCAAACTGTAACCTTGAATTCAGCACAATATGATTCTAAAGTTGAAATTTTTCATCGATCATCAATTTTTGTGGTTTGATGTTTGTTTGTTGTATTGGATTTTTGTTGTTTTGTTTGTTTGTGGTGTGTTTGTGTACTGTTTTGCCTGCGACTAAGTCCGCGTGTATAAAACACCCTTCCATCCTATGGCACTCGGCGATAGCGTAGCTTTCAATAAGTGAAAGAATTTCGCTATCGGACCAGTACTTTCAAAGATTACCTTTGTAAGAGGTAATCTCTAGTAGTCATCATCATAATCAGCTTATAATTTTCCCACCGCTGGGACACAGGCCTCCTCTCTGTGAGAGGAAGTGGACCGTAATCCGCCACGCGGGCGGGTAGATTTCACATGTCTTCGAAATTTTGGTTCTAGGAAATGCCGGCTTCCTCACGATGTTTTCCTTCATCGTTTAAGTACTGCAGCAATGTTCCCGCCGTTATTATGAACCGATTGAATAATTTTAGAGGAGCCTACGGTTTTTTTTATTAAGTATTTTACAGTTCTTATTAACAGTTATTAGGGAGGGTTGTTTTGAGTCTTAAATTGCACATTATTAAAATCATTGCTGCAGAATGCATCGTTTTACTTCTGACCTACATTACGCTGTTCAGTTTTCACAGCAGTTGCAGTAAAGCTCCTGTTTGGGTTCGGTTCTCTCTACTGATCCCATAACAAACAAACATAGAGGTAAAATACCTCTGTATTATTAGTTTACATGATTCTCCAGTTTTAGCGCGGTAACAACAGAGAAAAACTGTGCATTCTAATGTTGTAGTCCTTAGTGTAAGTGTATCTATTTCCGTACTATTCATCATTATACGAATATTTAGGGAAGACCCGTAATATTACGGTTCAGTAAATACGATTACCGTCAGGTACAGCCGACCGTGCCTTTGCCTCGGTGTGCATAGGGTTGACAGTTGAAAGCAACATGATTATTGTTTAAATTGTTTTTACTATTTTAACACTTGTTTTTATTTTAATGCTTTTTTAAATCCTAGCTCTGATATCAAGGAATTCAAATTTATACTATTTTTATGTGAATAGACGATTTATATTTATTTATTAAAGTTTTAATAACAACAACAATGGTTATATAACAGTATATTTTTTTAACAGTTATCCTCGCTGTTTTTTTTTAATTCATCCCTTACATTTATTTTTATACAAATAAATAATTACGTCGTGTTGCAAAACAATTTTACTAGAAAATATTCATTCGATTGCACTTTGATTCGCTTTGCTGTAATCAGTCCTATCTACATGTATATCTGTAACTCGTGTGGTGTACATAGAGTATTCTATTCTGTTTTCAAGGAAATTAATTGTTTAGCAAATTTACACTTGTCAAATTGTCATGTTACAGCCATTTCATACGTTATGATTTAAATTTACGTACAGTTTAATTTTAAGGGCAATTTGCTCAGCAATTATTTTCCCCGACTGTAGGTACATCAATACATGGCAGCCCTATCGTAAATTAACGCCATCATAATAGTACGAAAGCGTCGTTGGCACATCCGACGTGCAAACAGTACCAGGTCCTAATGTAAATTCATACACTCTGTAGTCTGTATTCTCCTCGCCTGCGCCTGGTAATAACTCCCTTTACCTAAAGATAATTTAATTTTCTTTACATAGCTTACACTTTTTGTCGAAACAAAGACATGTGACATCTACCAACCGACACTGGGCCCGCGTGGTACATTATTTGCCCACTCCCTCTCCCAGAGAAGAAGCCTAAGTCTTAGCAGTGGGAACATTATAGGCGATTATGCTTATACACTTTTTGAACAGGGGGATGTGAAAATTAATAAAGAATTTAATGTAATAGAAATTTTATTATAAATCAAAATGCATTAAGTCCGCCTGTGTCTAGTTATTTATACTAGTGCATAAAGTTTTAATTAATAACAAATTAAATGTATTCTCTTTGAACGGTGTTCAGAAAATGTTAGGTAAACTACATACTTCATTAGCAGGTTAGTGTAATTACACCTTTTACAATTTGCGTCAATTCAATACTAACTAAACAAATATATTATTAAAGGTATTTTCATAAAGACTGTAACATAAGGAATGGCGCCAGCACTCGCAAAAGACAGAATAGTGTGGAAAAGGGAGAGGGAGACCTTTGCCCTGCAATGGGACGATACAGACTAGTTAGATTAGATTAGATTTTCATAAATGCCCCCGCACCCGTTGCCTGCTGGCCCCCACGCCCGCCTGAATGGCGGGCCCCGCATGCCCCCCCGGTTGGGGGGGCTACGGCCGCAGAGGATAGGGAGAACGGCAACGTCACACCGACAGCCCTCTTCCCCTGCGGCCCCACCGCGTCCGCCATCGAACGGTGGCGGCCCCGTCAAGGCCGCGGAAGGTAGGGAGAGCGGCAACGTAACACCGACACTCCTCTCCCGCCGCGGCCTCCAATCCTCAGCCGCAACGTCTCCCTCACGGGGGACATCGCGGCCCGCCTCGGGTAGATTGCGATGTCGCACAAGCGGCACCGCCACCTACCCGCCGGCCGCTACGTCGTCGGCTTAGCCGCAAAGCCCTGACGAGCGGCCGCTCCTCGGGTTCCTCTTAGCTTCACCGTGGTTCTCCAAGCCACGGCTACTGAGCCCCCCCGCCTCGACAATGCGGGAACCCACCGGAGGGGAAGGAATATCATGCCTGGCCTAACTAAAATAACCTTTCGTTCTTTCGTAATCGCTTCGAATGGTGTCACGTCTTTCATTCTTTATTTCACCTTTAACCTCAAAAAAATCCCTTTAAGTGATAAAAATCGCCTAGCTCATCGCGATGCCACATCCGAGCACGCCCATTCATTATAGCCACATTTTTGAATCACCCATCCGACGCAAACGAGATGGCGTCAAATCAATATTAATGGAATTTAGCTCGAAACGATGCTAAGAAAAATGAGTTTGCCTAACGACACTGCAGGCTCGTTCAAACATTGTTTCATTATGAAGGTTGGCTGTTGTAACGATTTATATCCATTGTAGGTAGGTTTTATAGTAAACCGGCTGAAGGCAATCTAACATAATAAGCACGGTGGACTTTCAAAAATCTGAACCATAAATAATAAATTACATTTATTTCTGTAAAACATTTTTTACGTACCACACCTGCCTTCCTCCTCCTCCCCGTGTTTTGCACATCTACTTAACCTTTCGGGGAAACAAAGCATGATGTTATCACACGTCAAAAAAACACATTTTTTTAAACTACGAGGATGAGATTGGTGTTTCCTATCCGAGTACCCTGAGACGAAACCCCGAAACAAACTCAGAGGTAAGTCTCTTTTAAAGTCCAGGCATATTATCTAGGTCAGATCATAATAGAGGACCATGCAGATTACTGTCTGACATAGTCTTCTGAGGAAAGTACCACACTGTTTTGAGAAAGAAAGAACTGCATATATCGTATTATACTTACGATGCAAATGACGAATGATGAACGATTTAAATATGAAAATAAGTAATGTACAACTTCAGTGATCAACGTTTTTATTTGTGCAGCAGGGTAATTGCGTTACCCACATAAAATGACAATTGATCGCAATTTCTTAAATTTTTACAGTTCAACCACTTTCATAGCGTTATTTACGTTGTTGAGGAGACGAATTTATGAAACCTAAGAAGCAATGAATTAGAATATCCTTCAAAACTCTCGAATTGTGATTGACAGTTTCTGATTAGGGTCTATTTTGTAAAAATCTTGTGAAAACTTACGTTTACTTAACCTATGTTTTCAAGGAGAGATTTTTACAGAAGAGATCGGCAATTATGTGCTCCAAATATTATAGATCTGTTTTGTTTTTATTCAAGCTAACTTATCTTTTTAATATGCTCTGGTTTCTGTGATAGATAAACCAATTTTTCTTCCTATCTTTTTTTCCTTCTAGTGGCAAGGTGAGTTTACACCAAAGAGAAACAAGAAAATAGTCAAGCCATCGCACTTGACGCAAGTTATGGAGGTCAGCTGTAATTGCGAACGCCCGTCGCTTCCGATCGAACTGTCGTCGAGGTGTATCAGACTCAATTAAGGCGTTTAATGAACATCATTCGTCTGCAGTGACGTGACTTACGAGCAATTAATAATTGCCGGTGAAGCCAATCTTTAGATTGACTTGGTTTATTGGAGAAAAATCGTAATAGCTGGTTGACACTCCCCGTGACCCAAAGGCTGGCTTTTACCTTCACCAAAGACTAATTGCCCTACAACTTGGTAAATAATGAATGCTTACCAGTCGACCGTGATGCAGATGAATTTTTGGAAGCTATATTTTAGTTTGTGAATAATTTTAGTAAAGTTGTTTAATTAATAAAGTTTTATTAATTAATTAGGTATTAATTGTTATTTACATGCATATTATTTAAATTCTGTTATTTATTTCAAAATATATTTAAACAAGGTGTATAAGTAAATACGTACCTACATAGCTTGTTTTTGGCAGTCACTCATATTTAAAATGCTGGTAGCTGCATTTGGTTAGACTGGAAGCCGACCCCAATATGGTGGTACTCGACACCTGAAACTATAATAGTTTGTCCCGAAATGTTTTTAGACCTTTGGTTACGTAATGGAACCCTATTACTAAGGGTCCGCTGCCCGTCCGTCTGTCACAGGGCTGTATCTTTTGAACCGTAATAGGTAGACACACTACAAATTATCAAAGAATGTGTACTACTATGACAGCTATGATAATAAAAATAAAATAAAGTTAAAAATTAAAGGTGGTCGTCATACAAACTTATACAGTACGTGTCCGACTCGCACTAAGTCCCCTTTTTTCAATATACTTGAAATAGAATGCTCTGGTAAAAGATACTTACTTAGATGTTCCAAATATCGTATGTAAAAATTTGAATCACGCTCGTTCGAAACTACAATCTGAGCCACTTATTTATCATTAATAATCTAGCTATCTAAACATTTTTTTTAACAACCAATTCCATAAGAATTAACAAGTTAACACATTACTAAACGCACATCCCCAAACGCCGCGTCAACCTGTCAGCGCCGTAACGAAACCGCAACACGCCACACAAACAATATTGTTATTTTGTACTTTGTACCACAAAACGTGATTCGTTATAAAATAAATAATATTTACGCAAACCTTGAAATGGTAAAAAAATATTGAAAATGTATGCCCAATTCAAGCATCAATTTTGCTTTTTTTTTGTTTTTACTTCGAACTTTGTTGTTCCAGAATTGTTTCCTGCAATAATTGGCTACGATATACAATTGGTAAAGTCTTTTTTCGTATAACTTTTATTGCAAAACACTACTTACCTTACTTAACTTTACTTTGGACTGGCAGTTTTCTAAATATTCGATCTAGATTAAGTACATACAACGTGCCGCTACAATGGTGACATTTATGACACTCGGGTAGGGCTAGTGGCCAATAATCATAAAAATTATAACAACATAAAATAATTCAGAATTTGAAAACTGCCGCCAGTTAACATGTTATTCTTTCAGTTCGCCTACTCTTTGCATGTTATTCGTTTCAATTTCATTGATACGATGTTCGATGATCCCTGCGCTACAGTTCTTTAAGTACAGGTTGCTCCAAGATGCTATTTTAGAAAATTTAAAATAAATAATTTAATAATAACGTTTAATGAAATTAAAATATTTCCATAAAACGAAATAAATACCTGTGTATTGAAAACTGTCTTTTGATACTAAGTAAATAATATAGCCTGTGATGTCTCACTGGGGGGCAAAGGCCACCCCTTCCTTTTTCCACTCAGCCCTCAAGCTCGTTAAACCATCTACGCCTGGGTCTGCCGCGATGACGTTCGAGGAACCCACGTTGTAGTGATCTTAGCCCACGATGCGTCCTACATGCGGCAAACGTGTCCGGCCTAGTCCCACTAAACTTTGCTGCTTTTTAGGTGACGTTGGTGATTTGTGTTTTGGAGCGCAGTATCGTTATCCGTATCGATTCGGTAAGTCGTTCGACTTACCGAGGATACTGCGCTCCATCGTTAAAAAACTTTAATTGCACTCTCGGCTCCATTTCGGCCTCGCATTCAGCTCGGGCTGCAATCGCACCTTGGGTGCAGGGACACGCCAGTGTGCTTGAAACCTAAAACACAAACACTGACATAAGGCTGCAACCACACCCCGGCGACATGAGCCGTCAGGGAGCGACCGCAGGCCACAACAAGCCACACGACGCCGGGCCAATGTGTTGTTATGTTGTAGGTACTGTCGGGGAAATTAATTGTAAAGTAAATTCATACGAACAACCACTTATCGCATACGTTACCTAGTGTAGTCTGTATAATAATTTTATTCCAGGTACATTGTCATCATAATCATCATCTTGCGGCCTTTGTCCAATTTTATTTTTGTTCCAGGAACATTGCATTAACAATAAATTATACTATTAATAGTAGAAAATATTGCAAAACATTTTAAGAGTGTAAGTAACTATGAAGTTGCATGCCCATTCTTCTCCACACGAAATTCAAATTTGGAAGGGGCAACTAGAATAATATCAATTTTCTTGAAAATTTTGACATTCAAAAGTGCCTTTGCGTCAAATTGATTTTTTTTTTTACTTCTGGCAAAAGTAATGTTTCGAATATACTCGTAGTCTCATTATAGAATACTAAGAATAATCATTAAGATAACCGAATACATCGCTTAGCATTATAGAGAGAGTTGTTCCAAATTAATGAACGTAAGACTTATTTCAATGTATCGATGGCGGTGGCGATGTTTAGAAATTGTGTGTGTGTGTGTGTAAAAGTGTGTGATTCGCTAATGTGATTAATTTGTTCGTAAATTATAATTTGATTTGAACTTCAAATGGTTTTTCTATTGCGAAATTACCAACACTCCCATACTACGCCCGCAGTAATTGATATATGGCTGGTGATAAAGAGAGAGACGTACCTTCTCCGTCATATACTTAAGTGTATGGAAATTGCCCAAAATCTCTTTATCCTTCTCTTTCTCTCTTTATGGTCGGTACTTCATAGCCAGTAATTCATGAATTAACAAAACTCCATTCTTTCTAAAAACATCAAATCGTTCCAATTCCTTTCTTACCAGTATTTACTCACTGTTTAGTTCAGTTCAGCCATACTTCGAAGAATAAAGTCCAAAAGATACTGTTGTAGAAATCCTTGTATCTTTTTAGAGAAGCCAGGTATAGTCAACCTCGTAACTGCTTTACCACCCTAAGGTTGAATGTAACTTGCACGTCATAAAACATAAAAGTTCTGTTTGACTTCATTACTACTATGATCTTTTGGCGCTCGAATGACGTTGACAGAAGGGCGCTGTTGGTAAACATTCGTGCAATTGTTTTGTGAAATGTGTTGAAAGAGGAAGATGGCGGCGTTACTTCCGATTACGACGTTGCGCCAATAAGTCCTTGTACAGCCGAAATATTCTGTAAAAATCTCACCGAGAAAACTTAGCTGAAGTGAGCTGTCATTCCACTATATGCTAGGGATTGACACTATTGACAGCTCACTTCACCTAAGGGTTCAAGGAATTTTTTTTTACAGAATAGTACTACAAGTGGAATGACAGCTCACTTCAAAATCACTTCACCTTAGTTTTCACGGTAAGATTTATACAGAATAGACCGGCTGGTGTATGTGACAGCTGGATAGTTAGAACCTATTTTTTTTACTTTAGCGGGAATTGTTGTCATAAGTGGTAACATAATTACAAGGTCGACTATATACTACCGTACAGTGAACTGATCCCTGCACCGGATGAAGGAAACCTTAACACTGTTGTCTCGTACATTTAATCATGTGGCCACGGATGCACAAAAGATATAAGAGGGTTGAATGAAATGCATTTTAGTTATACATATTAGCTATTATTACTAAATATTATTACTTCGGTAATGTTTGATTTATGTGTTCTATTAGTTTATGTGTGAGGGTGCAGGTTTAATAGAAACGACCAATTACGACTGCAGTTTCTTCGCGACTGCTGTTCACACTTCTCTGTATCACGGGCGCAGCCGTGCGTCACCAAGAATAAAATCGCTGAGTACGTACATTGTGTCCCTACATAGGGTTTCATTTTTCCTTTGGAGGCACGGAACTCTAATAATCTTACTAAAGAATCACTTCGCCATCAAGATCTTTGTCTCAGAAACAGATTAAGGTGAGTTTAGAAACACTTTTATTGTATCATGAAGAAGTATCTAACCCAGGGGTCCATCAGTCCGGGTTTTCCCCGGACTTGTCCTAGTTTAGACGGTGCCCAGGGCATTCTGTGCGGGGTTTGTATAAATTTTCGGGATTTTTAAAGTTTTTGCCCGGCGGCGGGGTCGACAATTTAGGTGATGCCAGCCCTATCTAAATCAAGTTTGTGAAGTTTCGCCAGCTAATTGGATTTGACCCATGAAATCAACTGCTTTTTCTCCGCAATATCAAAGTTAACCCACGGTAAAAGGTTACCTATGTCTTATGTATCCTATGTGTGTGCATTGTGTGTATGTGATTGCCTTGTTGATCTAGTGTCGCTACTGCTGAGCTTATGGTCCTAGGTTCGATTTCCAGGTCGTGTAAAGTGTTCTTGGGTTTTTCTATTAGGGATTTCTCCGTAACAGCAAGGAGCCTGTGCATGGTTGATAGTAATAGGCTGGACTCCTATTACGTGGGACTTAAACACAACTGGAGAAATGAAGCAATGCACTATAGGTACCCCCCTGCCTATCCTTTTGGGGAAACAGGCGTAATGCTATGTTATGTGAATGTATTCTATAACAAAAAATACTTTAAAAACTACACATGTTGCACAGCTTTTAAGTCAATCACGCGATATTGCAATTAATTTGAAACTTACACGGTTTTAGACTTAATAAAGGTTTTTAACACTAATCTAAGCCGATTATTAAAAAAGAAAAACTATTTTCAAACCGATCACAAGAGACGCGTGATATATTAACAAAGAAATTAGGAATTCAAATATTATATTAACATATTATACCAACTCGCATTAACTAGCGTGGTGAGGACGCTATATCGTCTAAACCCCTTTCCCATGGACCACACAACAATTGCGTGGAAAAGGGAGAGGGAAGTCTTTGTCCCGCAGTGAAACAATTCAGGCTAGTTAGATTAGATTAGACTGGCTGCGTCCCGCGGTTTCGCATGCATAAGTTTCGATCCCGTGGGAATATCGGGATAAAAGTATTCGATGTGTTAATCCTGGTTAGGTATAAACTATTTGTGTGTCAAATTTCATCCAAATCCGTTCAGTAGTTTTTGCGTGAAAGAGTAACAAAAATCCATCCATCCAACCATACCTACAAACTTTCGTGTTTATAATAGTAAATATCCTCGACGAGTCATTCAGGTATAGTCAGTCCTGCTGCCACCTCGCTGACTGGCTAATATTTGTACCACAGGATGAGCTATTCTTTTATAATTCGTTCCGATACGACGTCTAAACTTTTTAGTCTTCACTAAAGCTTTGGTTTCCTTGAAAAGCGGTTCTGTCATATTTTCACATTAAGGGTGACAAGAAAATGCTCTATATTTGGACAGTCACAGTGGCCTGTGAAGTGTGACTTGTTATTGTGTGACAGTTCACCACTGGCGGCTTAGTCCGCACTAAGCCGCCAGTGGTGAACGGCCACACAATAACTCTTAGAGGAGGTAAATCTGGAGGAGGTAATCTAATCAAATCCCACAAAAGGCCACTATAAGTTCAGTAAGAAGAGGTTGGAGGCCCCTTCCATATGCAAAATATAATTGTAGGATGCTACAATTTTCGAGCTCATTTTGCTCGCTCTTGTCAGCAATGTCTTGATATGCAGATATGCATATTTATCTTGGTATGCAGAAAAGCCTTACAGGCTTTTCTGCATACCTTAATTGACAAAGTAACTTCTATTTCTGTATGAATAGTCAAAAGAAAACCTAACCCACATAACGTAATGTGCTAAATAATGTACGACGAATTATATGAAGTTCGTGCAGTCTGGATTTTTGGGCCTACGTTATAGTACGGTTTAGGAGATAGAGAAAGGGTAACGAAGAAAGAAAGATTAAAAACTATTTATCAGGACTTTTCAAGTTTCGAAATGGTAATGGCCGGTGGAGCAGACAAATCCTCAGTGAAGACCGCGTATCGGCAAGCTTAGTGTCGGACCCTAGGGACTAATGACTTTAAATAAGTGGCTGGGAGACCAACTGGATGCGGAAGGCGGAGGACAGGGTGTTGTAGCGCAGCCTGGGAGAGGCCTTTGTCCAGGATTGCACCGCACCAGGCTGAGTTGATTGAAACCTAATCGCACATATGTAAGTGTCGTGTGACACCCCGATTCCCATATTCAAACTTGTAAAACTCCTATCACACTAAAAATAAAATCGAAAACAAAAAAGTTTGGTATAAAATACCTATAATATTTTGGAAACACATGGTACACGATTGACTTAAACAAACTAAAAATAATGTATACATAAACAATTACTTTATATGAATACTTGAAACGCAAGAAAATCTGAAAACATGTCAAGTACCTGCTAACTAATCCAAAGAAACTTCTTTCAGGTAATAAATTTCGATAGATTTTTCGATTTCGATCTTTACATAATTAGGAAAAACGTCATTTATTTTATTCAGCCTGGGGTTTACTAGGAACACTAAGATTTTTTATTTTCGAATATGGAATGGTTATGGATGTATGTATATCAAAAAACTCTTTACAAGGACTTTAATAAAAACACAGTAGGTATCGTGACACAAAATAAAACAATCCACTTTTTTCCTCTTTTCGTTTTTTTTCCTCTTTTTACTTTTTCTGTGAGAACTCGTATACCTATGTACATTATAAGCAATTAAATGATTTCTATCTCAATTTTTTATAATCTGTAGGATTTTTAAAGAAATTCCTAATGCATTACTTCACATGATTGAAAAATTTGCGGGAACTTTCTGATCGCCATTTGATTTGTGAAATAATTTTCAGGCGCCTACGCTTGTTCCGAATCATTTGCCAACGTTTTTGTCGCGAACTCGCAGTGTGATGAGTGTTCGGTGAATTGAATTTAACGGTTCATTTACCTACCTTGCAAAATGGTCGGGAATTACCTACAAGTAAAATAGGTTTTGAAATCGGAACGGCAAATATACATACTCGTATTATGTTGGAATGTGTATTTAAATCAAAACAATGCACAAGCACAGGTGCACTCTCTGTTCCTTTACTCTCATAGCAGCGCATTATTATCGGCCGATAATATCGGATGCGTTATTGCTATAATGCGTCCCGATTCCTAGGCACACAGCTGCTTTTTTTACCGTCTGATATTTCCAACGTGTGCGTGTAACCTACACTGTATCGGAATATCGCAGGACGGAGGAACGCAAGTGTCCTACTTGTATTGCGTCGTTATTATCGCAGCAGCGTGTAACTTCGTGGCCGTCCTAATACAAAATGTACTGAAACAGATATCGTAATAACGCACCCGATATTATCGACCGATAATAACGCGCCTAAGGGAGGGAGCCTTAACTTCTAGTGTTAGTAGGCTACGGACACAAATTACCATATACAATTAAAATCCAACGTGGAGTAAGTAAAATTTTTACTAACCCTATGGACTCCTGTCTGAAATAAAAGTTTTCTATTCTAATAGAAAATACACGCAGACGAAGTTAAGGGAAACAGCTAGTTTTTAATGAATAAATAGCTAGCTATACCAAGTAAGTACACATAAAATTACTTGATGTCGTTACAATCGTCCTTTCCCGATCAATTACGAAGGACTTCGGGGAAAAAGACCAAAAGGAGTCCAAATCAAAATCTTCCGAAACTCGTAATTCCAAATAACGAGTGCTTGGAAATCACATTAGACTCTCAATTTAACTTTTAGCCGACCTCACTCACTTTTGTTGAGGTAATTTATAACAAATTGGTGAACTAAATTATGTTTGATTTGAGAGGCTTTTTTATCGAGTTGTGAAATTAGTGTAGTTAGTAGTGAGTGATAGCTAGGTATGTAGAGACGGTGGAAGGGACATTGTTACACAAAGCTACATTTGTTCTAGACATGTTCCTCACATTAATATAACAATATACTGAAAAAAATGTGTTGGAAAGTAATAAAAAGAAAACCATCTGACACATTAGGGCTTATTTATAAACGATGATTAAAGGTAAATGTAAACAGGAACCAAAGTGTATGGTTAAACAATTGCTAATCACTAATTAACTTTAAGCAACGTTTATGAATGAAGGGGTAATTTGCTACACTATAGATAATAACATATTTATTCATATTAACTCTCTTCTTTTACGGGAACTGTGTTCTTGAAAAGTAAATAAATTCTTTAAATATAATATTTTGGTGACCTAACCAATTGTAGCAGCTAATAATGCTATATTACTAATAACTTGTGGTTACAACGTGTGTAAGCGCAGGAGCTCTCGGTACTGACAGAGACAATGGTGAAGTCGGAAGTATGTGTTTGCGTGTGTTATGTGTTGACGCTACCCGGCTTCACGCAACGTCTTTGTACACTTGGTAACCATAAGTTAAGCGCGCGTCCATAAAATACTGTAATATAGTATTATCCTATTACACAACAGATTTACTAAAAACTCTCTTAAAACAGAAAATATTTAAGTAATAATCCTTATAACCTCCGATGGAAAATCCAAATACTTTTTTCTTTAGGTACCAACTAATCAGCGCTTTCATCAAAGAATAATAGAACTCATTTTTACAACGTTACCAAGAAATAAAGCTAAATATACGACGCCGTTGCCAACAATGGTTACTTTTCCAGGGCTTATCACAAGAAAAGATAAAGTCTCGTGTTCATGGTGAATAAAAGTTCAGCAACAGTTGCTAAGTACCTAGGTGCAATAACATTATTTTTACAACGTCAAACATAAATAGCGTTACAGTAACACTTCCTATCCACACAGAAAGTCTGCGCTAAGAAAACTCATACCTACTCAAGGCATTTTTTCAACTAAACTAATTACAGGTACTTGCTGCCAAGGGGTCGGTCAGTCAGAAAGATGAAGCTAGTTGAAAAATATTGGACGAAGAAAATTGCAACTATCACAATATCGAGTGCCAACGTGTTTATCGACATCGTAAATCACGTCCTTACCACACACGAAAACTATTGTTACTAAACACGATTACGCTCGCCGACTGGCTACAAGAAAACATGTTGCGTGCAATGCAAAAACAAGTACGGTCAGCAAAACAAGCCCATTAACACTGTCACTTTTATATAATTGTCATACTAAATTAACACAAAATGCTATGTTATTAAGCATCAGTATTCTTTAAATTTTACTTCTGTTCCGATTTTAATTAAATATATATAGCTCAATAATTAAGATTTAAAAACTGAAGTGTCAGTCGACTTTGTAGCAGTACCTAGCTCGCAACAAAAACATGTTGCTGCAATAATGCTACGCAACTTCTATTGCCATGAATACGATGCTTTAAGTTGAGCTGTGTTATACATACAGGAAGGTGCTGAATAATATACAAAGTATTAATAACAGTGGTTTATTAACCATTATGGTTTTAACATCGGTTACAAGCTTACTACTAAACATGGTTTGCGACTTTTATAGGCAACCTCTTGTATGCTGCTGGCTGAGGAATACATTTGACTTCCCAGCGATAGCACTAGGAAGTGGTGAAGGACGGGCGTTTTTGGAGGACTGTCTTTTGTAATTTTGACGTTCGAAAAGTGCTGATTCTCAGCCTTATTTGAATAAATGACTTTTGATTTTGATTTTGACTGGTTTGGTTTAGAAAATATGTCAATGTTCATTAATATACTCTTCAAAATCTGCAGAATAAATTAATGTGGCTGTGTCTTCAAATAACTTTTATCTGAAGTTCAGTTATGTAACGTGTTTTAATTCTTGTCAGTGATTTCGTAAATTCTACTTTTGGCCACTGGTTTAGATAAGTTTGTGGCGGTCACTCCCACGTAAAACACAAAATGGCACAAATGACACTTTCCTTGACTAAGATAAAATCTTAAGAATCTTCGTAAAGCTCTCCCTATTTTGTTAAGCAAATAAAAAGAACAAAAAAGTAAAAATCATCAAAACTCTCGTATTCATTAAACAGTTTCGGAACACACAAAAATCGCATCGACGGAATCGCATCGACAGAATCGCGAATGCACGTCCGTACCACAGGTTCGCAGCTATTTTCGCGTCACACAATAGACACGGGGCGAACAATGCGTCATTGTGCGTCTATCTCCGAGGAGCAGGGCAGGCGTCGATACTCCGCTGTTTGTAAAGCTATAGGATAGGGTCCCGACACAACACAACATCACGCCTGTATTCCCTGAAGAGTTAGGCAGAGGTGTATTAACAGAACATCCATGTTTCGCCAACTATATGAATATGGGCTTGTACTAAGATATTCCTGATGAAAACCCAATAAAACTTTGCCCGACCTGCGTATTGAACCCAGGATCCCAGAGGCCTGCTAGGATCGCTGGGCCTCAGGTTTCTCCTCGACTGCGGGTTGGTGGATGACACATGTCCTAGAATTATAGGACATGCCGATTTTCTTGCGATGTTTTCCTTTGTCGTTTTTAGAGTGCCTAGTTTGGGATCAACGATACCTCCATGGTGTAATTTTGATTGTTAACGATTTATTTACTATAATTAATTAATCACCACTGCGTAAACAATCTAAAACACCTACTTACTGATATTTAGGGCCATACATTTACTAATTATTTTCAAGCCAAAAATCTTACATAATAGATGCGCGTACGTAAGGTTATTGTTCAAATAATTAATGACCGACGTCACACGTCTACTTACAAAAGTCTTGTGTTGAATCTTTGAAGTGTTGGCAAAACATTATAAGCTATTTATCATGTTCCTAACATAAAATTAACTTGATATTGTATGTGGTAATTTCTCGTGGACTTACAGAAATAACATAGGTTAGGTATATGGTTACCTCGTGGACCGATAGGACCAAAAGACGTTCCACGAGAAAACACCCGTCAAATCTAATGTATGTAATACCAGGAATATAACTACCTAAATAATTTCTTCTTCGTATTTTGTTACCTAATTCCAAGAATTTTATCCTTAGTCTTCTCCCAAACGATTCGGACGCCATCTTTTTATAAACAATTAATTTATCTAGATGTCAAACGGAGTCCAGGATTCTTGTAAGGATCTCTTCGACATCTTACAACAGATAATCTCGTCAGAATCCGCTTTGTTTGCCCTCGCGATAATTAAATCGAAATCCCTTATTAGTCCAATTAATTCTTTGATACAAACAAGGGTCACCTACACAGACTGTTTACTAATGAATGGTTTTATGTTCACAGAGAATGAATTAATTCTAAATTTGTGCCTACTAGGAGTTGACAAATACGGGTCGTAAAGAATAATCCAGTTTTGTAAGTAAGGGACGTCGCCCAGGGCAACTTTTTGCAGCGATAGGTACTGTCGCAAAAAGACCGCGATACAGGCGCGATGCTGTCGCTGGTCGTATGCGTTCGCCCACGTTATTACTATTTTTCATCGCGACTATCGAGATACAGAACCGTTACAGTCGCGATTAAGCATCGATACAGTCGTCAGTTGTAGTACCAACTACCTGTGAATGCCTGTGAACGCTACAGTTGTAAGATGAACTCGATCGAGACAACGTTGGTCGCGTAGTCTTTATTGCTGCTTTTAAGGAAGCAGCTACAGCATAGGTGTGTGCAAATATCACTACTGATTCCGTTCTGTCACGTGTTGCATTTATGCAACAAAACGGCCAGGCGTAGCGATGAAGAGGCGCGTTGACGAAACGCGCTAAAAATCGAATCGCTGCAAAAAGTCGCCGTGGGCAACTGTTAGCTACAGAAACCGTTTCTAGAGTGTTAGAAACGTTCACTGTTCAGCCGCAATATCGAAATTATGTCTCACGTCTAATTTAGTTTTTCGTTCCTATGTACTGAGATAATTGCCTTTATACCACTTCAGGTCCATAAGGGCCATAAAAGTAGGGGGGACCCTTTATCCCCAATTTGCAGTGACCCACATGTATGTCACGGACGTAGAAGCAGATTATGTATGAAAAGAGCAGTGCACAACACAGAGCACCCACATGTGTGGCACGGACGTCTTATTCCAACCCAAAATGTCCCACAGGTGGGTCATGGACATGACCGTGTTAACTATTTTCACATTATTGAAGTGATTTAGTTAAGTAGAGCTCGTTAAAAAATCTTTTGTAGTGGTACCTACAGCTAATGATCATCATCATCAGATCAGTCCACTGCTGGACACTAGGCCTCTCCATTCGCACGTCATTTATCTCGAACCTCGGCTGTTCTTATTCAGCTACCCAAGGCTCATTATACTTACCTACTACCTACTCTAATATAAATCATAATAATTCTAAGAAGATAAAATCGCTTCTCATTTCCGTAGCTTCCTTTTCCTTCAAGCAGGAGATGAAAGAAAGTCATTAACTTATTCTTGGATTTAGAATTTAGTTATATGATAGTTTTAATCGCTGGTTGTTCCGTTTATCCACCCCAAAAAATCCACCTCAAGGTGGATACGCGGAAACGCATGTCCGAGAATCCACCTTATCCTATAAAGGAAACCGTAGTTTTAGGATGGATTTTTTGGGGTGGATAAACGGAATAACCCCGATTTGGCATTTGTCTCTTTTCATTTGTTTTACGGAAATAAAAGGCTTTATACCGTCAATCACCAATCCAAACTATGAATCTATGGTCTTGAATGATGATATGGTATCGATAAAAACTTTACTATCTTAATGGATCCAAAGGATCATTGGCACAAAGGACTGAAACTGAGAAAACCCTAGACTTGTCCAATGCAATTGACCGCACATTGTAGTCACGAGACTAGAATGTGCGGTCGAGGCTATTGCATTCACGCCACGATAGGGGCGATAAGACCCCTCTTTGAGGAGTGGCTAGAGAGGCGTCACGGCGTTCTCACGTACCGCCTGACGCAGGTCCTCTCCGGACACGGATGTTTCGGGAGGTTCCTGCACATCATCAGGCGGGAGGAGACGCCCGGGTGTCACCACTGCCAGGATCGCCCAGAGGACACGGTGGAGCATACGGTGGAGGTCTGCCCTGCTTGGGCGGAGCCCCGCCGTGTCCTCGTAGAGGCGATCGGCAACGGCGGCGACCTCTCGCGTCCGGCCCTGGTGCAAGCCATGGTCCGGGGCGAGAGGGAGTGGGAGGCAGTCACCTCCTTCTGCGAAGCAGTCATGCTAGCGAAGGAGGTGGCGGGGAGGCTGAGGGAGAGAACCTCACGCCTCAGCCGCCGCGGGAGACGCTCCGGGCGTCGGGAGCCGCGTGACGACTCCCGGCCACCGTAGGCGCGGGCCTGCGGGCGGTGAGTAATGGGTAGCTCACCGTCCGATCAGGACCAGGCCCGTGCCGGACGGCGCGTTGTGTTCCACGCGCGCCTCAAAGAGATGTCAGCAGAGGACGGGGCCTCACAGGGCCGAAGCCTGCCGGGGCGGCGGGATTTTCCGAAAGGTTAACCGCTGCCCTGGAACAGAAAGGGCTAAGGACGGAACACGGGTGGGTTTTAGTCAGTAAAAGTCTGACACTCCCTTCCGCTCCACCCAGAGCGGGAGGGGTCATTTGATGATTTCCCATCTACAAAAAAAAAAAAAAAAAAAGGCTATTGCATTGGCAGCGGTGGCTCAGATGTGGTTAAGTAAAGTTTGTTATATAACTATCATAAAATATAATTTAAGCCGGCAGACGTCCACTGCTGCATGCAGGCCTCCCGCAAGCGTCACCACGTCGACTGGTCCTGTGCTTCTCTCATCCAGCCGATTTCCACGAGCTTCACCTGAGGGGCAATTCTCGTAGTTTTAAGAACATTCACAATCTAATCTCGATCTCAGTCTCACGGGTCAAAAATGCCTCTAATTTCCCTACATTTTTGACAAAGTTTATGACATAGGTACATCACAACTCCAGCTAACACACTAAACGACTCATATTAACGAAGTTTTTGTGGCAGCTAAATTAAGACTGGGAAATTTGATTGCAGCTATTATGCCTTAAATATTGGCATAGGTAGAATTATTCTATCACATATGAGGAAGCTGGAGTTATACACACGTCTAAAATAAAATTACCAACACGCAATGAGCAAGCGTGGTGATCAAGCCCATTTGCTTCTCTGTGTGAGAAATGGCCTGTTGCTAAATAAATGTTATTCTTTCTTTTCTTTTCTTAGTCCGATACCCGGGACATTACCGGCAAAAAATACGTTTTAAAGAAGCTCCCGGCTATTGTTGTTAATAATATGTCACGATGGGCGGGCCGCGGGTTGCGTAAAGCTAAATATAGTAGCTGTGGGCCGCCGCGGCTTAGCCAGTTGACTGGGCAACCGGGTCGGGGGTACTGTGCCCGTGCGATGTAGTTTAATATACCTACCTACGACGGGTAGTACCTATAGTCGGAGGAAAAAACACCTTTAAGCATATCTGACCTAACGCGAATCTGGCGTATAGCGAATCTGTCCATGCTAACAAATGATATGAAAGTTGCAATAATATGTCTCAAAACAAACTTTTTCGTAACACTGCGACAGTGACCGGTAAGTACTGCCTACCGTGTCGGGTTAGAATCATTGTAAACTAATGATTGTATACGCTTTTAGCCGTAAAACGATACGAACAAGGTTTTGGTCGTGGGCTCTCGTACCTACTACTGTGCGTTGTGTCAGTGAATGAATTTAAGATTTTTACTAAGTAATCAATTTATTTTCTTACAAGATAATATTTATATACCTATAAGCTAACAGACTTAAAATAAATAATATATATATGTATAGATATAAGTAGATTCTGGGGCAGGAATCGATGAGCTCTTTAACCTTTCGTATCGGGGATCGGGGAACATGGATCCACGCGAGACAATGGCTTTTCAACTGTTTCAATTAAAAAGCCATTGTTTCTCGCATGGATCTACGTTCCGGCGAAGGGTTAAAGACAGAAATACAGTCGACATCAGACGTGACCCGGACAATTTCTGAAATCAGTAGTTTCGCATTCAGAATAACCAAATCTAAGGTTTGACATAACTTTATCGATTTAATACGGTTTTGGTTGTAAATGAGGCCAAAATTTTGGTCATGGGCTCTCGTACTGCAGTCTCACTGGGTCCAGGGCCCCAATTCTGTATTATTCCCCGCGAAATCTTACCACGTGCAAACCACGTCAATATCGTGTCTTGTTAACGGCAATAAGGAATCGAAATGTCAACCGTACAGACAACATGTAGGTACTTGTACAGGGGGCTTCACCAGCTCTTATAGCAGGGCAGAAGTTGAACTGCACTGCTTTTTTGTACTTAGTCTTAGAACAAAAAAGCTGTGCATTTGAGTGCTATAAGAGTTTATGGTAAGCCCCCAAACCACGCCATTGTGTCATAGTGAATACGTAAATAGCAGATGTGAGGAATTGGTGTGGTTTCTGAGTAAGGAATAGTTAAGTGGTCATAGTGAATTAGGGCCCTGAAGTATGAAATTTTACACAAGAGTTCCTTTTATAACGAAAGTGGGCACTTGGGAAAGGTTTTAGAAAATTCATCCCGGGGGGTTCGGGATCAATGGGAAATGACAGTTTGTTAAAAACGTCCTTTGGTCAAAACTGTATAAGAATCCGGTCCATATATCGGGTTCAGACAGACGCAGCGGGTTGACTTAGTTATGTCGGGATGAGTATGACGTACAAACGCGACTTATTGATCGCGCGAGTAAGTCATAGGTATCTATATATATAAAATTCAAAGTCCTGACTGACTGACTGACTGACTGAGACATCAACGCACAGCCTAAACCGCTGGTCCTAGAGACATGAAATTTGGAGGGTGTATTCTTTGTAAAGAGTAGGTATCCACTAAGAAAGGGTTTTTCGAAATTCCACCCCTAAGAGGGTGAAATGGGGGGATTTTGTTTGTATGAAAAATCTTATTCCTTGAGTTAATAAACTTGAAACTTAGCACAAATACTTATCTAAGTAAATTATGAAGTTGGGCATTTTTTATTTTTATAAACTACCCCCTAAAAGAGGATTGGGGGGTTTCAAAGTTTGTATGGAAGAATTTTAGCGCGCAGTCCGATTTAATCGAAACTCAGTATTTATACCTATAATTGAAAGAGAAGAATAATGTGTAACAGGGTTTTTCGAAAATCTACCCCTGACGGCCTGAAAAGGGGTAGTCAATTTTAGAGGGGAGGATTTTACAGCGTGGCTTGATTAACTCGAAAATTGGTATAAATAATCTTTGAGTCAAGTTATGAACACATCCCAAATGATTTTTCAAAATTCCACCCCTGTGGTGGTGAAAAGCGGGGATCCAGTTTATATGAAAAATCTTATTCGTTAGGTTAATAATCTTGAAAATTGGCATGAATACTCGCCTAAGTAAGCAATAAAGTTTATCATTATTAGTTTTTCAAAACTACCCCTCAAAGGGGCTATGGGGGTGTTAAAGTTTGTGTGGAAGAATTTGAACGCGCGATCCGATTAACTCGAAACTCAATGTGTGTGTACTTAAGACTAAAATTAAATAATAACACATACGAGGTGAAAAGGGGTAGTTAATTTTACAGGGGAGGATTATAATAAGTGGCTTGATTAATTATAAAATTGGTATAAATAATCTTTGAGTCAAGTTATGAATTTTCAAGAATATTTTAAAATTCCACCCCTGTGGGGGTGAAAAGCGGGGTACAGTTATATGAAAAATCTTATTAATTTAGTTAATAAACTTGAAACTTGGCAAAAATACTTGCCTAAGTAATAAAGTTTATCATTATAAGTTTTTCAAACTACCCCTCAAAGGGGGATATAGGGGTGTTGAAGTTTGTGTGTAAGAAATTGAATGCGCGGTCCGATTAACTTGAAACTCAGCATTGATACTTTCGACACAAAATAATTAATAGTAGGTAAGTATGTAAAGTTGTCGAAAATTGATCCCTGACGGGGCAAAAAGGGGTAATTCGGTTTTTAGGGGAGGATTTGAACTTGAAACTGTATGTTACATTTTCACGCCTAAACCACTTCTGATTTGGCAAAGAGATAGATGGCATCCTGGGGAAGCACATACTTTTTATCCTGGTAGCACGTTCCCGTGGGATAAGTTCCGACATCCACGCGGGCGAAGCCGCGGGCAGAAGCTAGTTAATTAATATTTATACAAGAGCGAACATTTACATCCATTCAGTCCCAATTTCTGAGCCTTGATCTATCCTTACATACGCCTGTGTTCTAAAATGTGTTAGAACACAGGCGTTACTTACCAACCAACCAACTTTA
This sequence comes from Apamea crenata, assembly GCA_949629185.1. Taxonomy (NCBI): domain Eukaryota; kingdom Metazoa; phylum Arthropoda; class Insecta; order Lepidoptera; family Noctuidae; genus Apamea; species Apamea crenata. The sequence continues at coordinate 8,512,684 of OX451375.1, forward strand.
ATGCCATCAATTTCAAGGAAAATAATCTTATACTCCACGCATGAAAACATTTAACACAGAAAAACTTAAACACATTAAAACAGACATAATATATCATTTATTTAAAAACAACCACGGGATTCAACAGGAAATTTAAAATATACTTTGTAGACACAACACAATCATTTACAATAGTTTTAATTAGTTCTGAGAATTTAGATACAGAGGGCGCTTTCGACCTGACCGTACCTTGAGCCTCCTTACATTCAAGGCAGTTTATTTCATATCCTTTAATGTTTAGGTCCTTAGTGCCAATATTATACGGTACATTTTCGTTTGACAGCACGCCTTTGAATCGTATCTTGTCATCGGCGCGTAACATTCTGGTGAAGTTACTGAAGCAGTGGTCGAACACTATAGATATTTCCGAATGACGTTTTAGTAAACCACCGCTCGCTTCCATTACAAGTTTAATTTCATATGTGTATCTGAAAAGAAAAGGTTAAATTATAAATATAGGTACCATAATATATCATCACGACAGTATTCCCTCTAGAAGATTAGAGAGAGTTGCACTGTACAAATTTTTTGGCCTAATAAACATGTCCTACGTTATTTGGGGGCGAGCTTATTGTCAAAACCGGGCGCAAATGCGGACTCCGGGCCACTACCGGGAAATTCGGGATTCGGGAAACCCAATAACACTGTCCAACTTGGGATTCAAACCCAGGACCCCATACTCAGCAGGCGCGCATGCAACCACTAAACAAGGCAGTCTTATAGTAATTTTACGAATATGTCCCGAACTTAAATTCACTTCAAGGTGCGTTTAGACTAAAAAGTACACAGAACCTATAGGTATAATATATAGGTATTTCATCTTTAAAACATTTTTATTTACAGTCATCATTCTCTTGCACTTATCCCAATTTATTTGGGGTCGGCGCAGTCTTTTCCTTCCATACTTCTCTATAGTCCCACCTCTTTTCTAGCCATATCATCTTTCACACAGTCCATCCATAGTTTCTTTGGTCTTCCCCTACTCTTATAGCCATCATCATCACATTCATACTCAAAACTATCCTCGTTCCTCCGCATCACTACGATAACCGATTTCCACACAACTTCTCAGCTACCGGTGCCACTTTCAGACTTCCTCCTATTTTGCAGTGACATCACCAAAAAATACACATCTACAAAAATAAAAATAAACTTACTCATTCAAATTATTTAAATGGCAGCTCTTCCCACTTTGGCGCGCGACGCTCCTGACAAATTCGCATTCTTTAACGGACTGCAAGCTCCCATCCCTTTGACATAAGGTCGAATATTCTTCACCGTAATAGCACCTGAAGTATTCTTGAAGGAAGCTTGGTAACCAAGCCACAAAGTCCCTCCATCGATTCCGCACGTTTTTGAGTTGAACGTCTTTGACATAACCCTCCCAATTTACGTTGGCGCCATCAAGTATGGAACATTTAATTTGCGTGGCCGCCGTGTTAAAATCCGACCAAGATGGAGTGTTACATTGGTTGTAGTAATCGTCCCAGTTGATATGATATGTGTTATCTTCATAGTCAGTAATGAATTCGTTTTTCAGAAGGTTCTTGATGCTAGACTTATCATCGCCTATTAATTCGATGAGTCCAGAGGGGAGGCCGTCGTCTTGAAGGTTCATTACGAACTGGTTGCCTAAGTAGACCAGTGTTAATAGGCCGATTGTGAGCTGTGAACAACACAAATAATACAATATTATGAAAGAAAGGTCAACATTTATGGCAACCGTTTATGAAATACCAAATATAACATTAAAGTGAAATGCTTTTATGAAGTGAAAGTTGCTCTACTATAATTCAATTCAGAATCTTGGATAAGTTAAATGTATTGCAACTTGATCAAATAACTACTTAATCGGTATGTGGTCTCAGTTGATTTTTGATTAACCGTTTATAATAGAATACAAAAAGAAATTGGTTACAGTGGAAATGCGACGTTGACATTGTGGTTCCAAAACATGATAATTATCTAAGTTTTATTATTTCATGTTTCGGTTTGTTTCAATATATAAGCACAACTACTGTTGAATAACAATTTGACATAACCTGTACGCAGAAACGCTCATTTTAATCAGGATAATATTATAATAAGGGGTTATAATTTTGAAATGTTATCAATTCATATTATTTTAAATTAAATATTAATCTAAAAAATGCACAAACCTGAAACGGAGTAACAAACTTCTTCGTGGTCTCTGACTTCGCCAGAACGCAGGTCGCGCCAAAACTTAGTCCGAAGCCGACCAGAACAGACACTGTGTAGAAGACACGGGACATCGTGATGTATTGGAGGAAGGCGAATATAGGCAAAGTCACCGTCACCACGCCGACGAGAGGCAGGAAGAGGAATGAGCAAACAAGAGCTAACGTGCCTCTTATCAACCCGTATGTGGTACACCCATGAGAACAAGTAATAAACATCTGTAGCCAACTCAACGTCACACAGTGAGGCAACGCGTACTTGAACACACCCTGCCAACTACTCCGTCTAGCCATACCCATCAATATAACGGGCACCATCAAAGAAAAGAACACCCGCGCGTTCAAGCAAAACTCAATGCTATTCCCCAGTATATAAGACGGATAATTCGACACTTGCAAATCGAGAAATCGCCAGCCTTGATGCACGACTGTATCTTTTTCGTAAGGGTATTTGGCTAACACGTTGATTCCAAAAGATAAGAGAGCCAGCAGATCCGGGTACGACTTCCCGCTGTTACCGAATGAAATCAATGTGAGGAACATTAAAAAGAATGATAACACACAGAACTCCGAGAAGGGAACCCATTGGATCGCTATGAACGGATACAAGAAAAGATTTATAAACAGAGCGGAAAAGAATTGAACAAAAGGACCGAGATTGTTTCGAACAAACAGATTCTCAGACTCGTCTGGCTGTAAATTCCCATCGCTGTATCTAAGAAATAATCCCGACCACTTCCGAAAATCAATGAACTGTCTTTTGGCATGCAACATTTTGAACGTACAAATAACCATGGCAACGAAACTCGCATAGTATATGGCTAGAGGGACTAAGTGATACAGACTATCCGCACTGGCTGACAAATACGCTATTAGGAGAAGAGATAACTCCACATTTGACAGCCGGAAAGTAAAAGTACCGAAATGATATAGTAATTTTAGGTATAACACTTGTAAGAAGACGATGGGATGTAGAAACGCTTGGTGTAGTAAGGGTATATGGTCTAGAGACTTAACACTAGGGTCTGTTAGGGTCAGTTCGTAGCTGACTAGAGGCAGTTCCCCTTGGCAGTAGTCTACGGCGGCAGATACTAAGTTATCGACGGTAAGGTTCCGTATTTCCTCGTTGGGCCCACATCTTTCTGGGTATTCTGGAAAAAGCAAAAAGGTTTGATACACTTATGCAATGAAGTAATGGTTAACCTCAAGATTAGTTTTATTTAAGGAAACATAATTATACGGTGCTTTCGAGATGTCCACAGACTAGAGAGCTAAAGGAAATTTTACGAAAAGGGAACGAATTTCACCATAGACTAAGTAACTAGCTAATATTTTAAAAGGGTTGACGTGACATAATTTCTGTACTTCTGAAGACCAATTTCCGTAATTAAAAACGTTCAAAATCTTCCGTAATTAAAAACAATCGATGTCAAAAATGTAGGGATATTTAAGAAATTAGAGATATTTTTGACAGATTGAGACTGAGATCAGACTGAACGTTCTTAAAACGAGAATTACTCCTCAGATTTAAACAATTAAGTTTAACTTTAGCGATAAGACCGCCCATTGTGACACCCTATGTAATATGTTCGATGCGGCGATATTCTTGGGGATGCCTATGTCGACGTGGATGTCTTTCGACTGAGATGGGGGGATGGAGGCTGTGCTAGTCTGTCATTATTCCATACAAACGTTTAATGACAATTACTTCAGTGCTGCAGTCAATCGCACGTAAATATAATTTTGAAATTGAAAGCGAATTTATTTCGCAGCAGCCACCCCGGTCACCAAACTACTGTCACACTGCGCGTTTCATAGCTAGAAGCATAAATAAAAAGCCTATGCATAACTACCAATACCGACACCAGTGTCGATTAGCCCATATGCGAGGACATATTGAGGTTTAATATTGGATATTTGATATTAGGAAACAATATAGAATCTGGACGGAGGACGGCTCCAATCGGTGACAAACACCGCATGAAGGTAAACACGTTCTTAAGGTGGACACACATTTGTCCTCGTCGAACGAGCCAAATTTTAGAATTTTTTACTAAGACCTCTGAAACCTCGCATATCAATCCGCACCATATCGTACGAATCGCCAGAAGAATTTGGAAGATACCCAAACTCCAGACGAACTCGGCTGTCGTCACCAGGTTCGGATAATATGAACGAAGCGACTGAGCACCCGCATTCTACGGGCAACGCACGATATATATATCTACCAAAGACTCTTTCGGCGCTAGAAGTACGAGAGGCCTTCAGAAATGTAGCTTGTTCGACGTGGACACATATAACATACACATACATACTTAAACTCACGGCTTTTCCGATTGGGGTAGGCAGAAACTAAAGAATGAACTAATCATTGATGCCTGCTACTTGATGTAAGGGGGGTATACATACCCCTAAATACATTTATCGTTAAACGAACTTATAACATCGTTCTGTTCCTGTCAATCGTTTGAAGATGACGATAGATGTATTTAGTGATTTGTGGTGGAAAAAGGCCTTGCTTTGTGTCCTAACCGTAAGCGATCGGGCGCATACGAGTTTACGCGATCGCTAATCTGAATTCTCACGTTCAAACACGACTTGATTGATCGCGTGAGTACGCCATATTTATATAAACGAATGCGACGACAGCGTGCTCGCGAGGCTATTGCTTTCGGTTAGGACGCGGCCTAAGTATCTAGTTTTGCACTAGCGCGTGGTCATCGGTTAATGTAATTTAGAAATTACCTTCATCTGGCGTATCGGCAGTGCGCATGGTACCATTGCTGTGCACCTGGTCACCAGAGTGAAGGTGCGACGGCTGCAGAGCCTGGCCGTCGTCAAGGGCGCGCGCCTCTTCTGCAAGTTTTATTAATAGAGTATTTTATAACTACTAAGTATCAAAAATAAACATGAATTTCAGAAAAACAACGTTATATTATATTAAAATCGATGGTCGAGAGCAGTCGTGAACAAAAATGAACAATCAAGTGAAGCGAGACCGAGTGTGCTTAAATAGAAGTATTTTCTTTTTCTTTTCTTACCTGGGGAGTCATCGTCCGGCGAGTCGCTGTCGTTGGGCTCCTTCCGTAGCGTGGTGCTACATATCTCACGGATGCGTCGCTCCAACTGCGCCGTAGTGATGTACTGCTCGCCGTTCGACAAGCTGAGTGGAAGAAATCGATATGATATGATATTTTATTACTGCCAACAAGTTGTAAACAGACACTTTAACACTTTAAAAGAAATAATAATATTTGAAAACTAGATGGTGTCGGTGTTTTTTAACCGACTACTCTGAGAAGACACACCAAAACAAACTCAGAGGTCACAGTCTCTTTTAAAGTCCAGATATTATCTTGGTCAGACCATGTGAGGACCATGGAGATTAGTGTCTGTGATGTTTTGTTTTTAAGCAATAATCACGGAGATTTGATTGGACCTGCCGATCGATTCTGTAAAAATATCACCGTGAAAAGTTAGGTGAAGTGATCTTAGAGTGAGCTGTCAATAGTGTCAATCCCTAGCATTAGTTGGAATGACAGCTCACTCCACGCTCACTTCACCTAAGTTTACACGGTGAGATGGTTACAGAATCGCACTGCTGTACATAAGTGTCAGTACACACAACCACAACCATGTCCGTTCAGTTTATAGTTATCAAGTTAAGACAAGTTCTTACCTGGCGAACAGATCTCTAGCAGCTTTCCTGGCGACTGTCTCCTGTCGGCTGGCGGCGAGGCAGGACTTCGCCCGAATGATGGCCGCGCTGTCCTCGTCAATCACTCCACTGCGGATGCACCTGGCCAACACGGAAACATTCATGTCAAACGTCTGCCCAAAGAAATAGCCCGTCTGAGGGCAGGACTAGCAGATCGCACTTTGCTAAATAATGGAAGCGTCTCATACGAATATGAACATTTATCTCATGCTTATAATGTTCTCAAACGTAAATGTGAGCAAGCGTTTTGTACGAATATCAACATTAAGCTTACACAATAAAGTTCATATTTGTATAAGACGGTTATTCCAGAAACTCACTCCACACGGACCTTAACATTTCCTACCCTATACATTTTTGGGGATAACTGAGAACATATTGGAAGGAAGGGGGTGGGGGACATCGGGATATATTGGAAGATTTATAGTTTTAGCGGGGAAGCGCGGCGTTGGTCGAAGAAAAAGTCTCGGCTGAGAAACCTTCGCGAATGATGCAGGGTCAATCTCAAAAAATCCACCCGAAGGTGGATACGCGGAAAGGCATGTCCGATAAACGGAATTTATAGGCTTAGGGCCGATTTTTTGATCCGCAGTTAAATTCAACCAATTGTTAAAAATAAAAATGTTGTTAAATGTTAATAAATAGTAATGGTAAAATTTTAGCAAAATGTTTTGTTTTTATCAATTTTTAGTTTATCTTATGATATAATATCATTGCTAATGGTCAAATAATTAACCATTAGTTAAAAAAATAACCAATAGATAAACAAAAAATTGATCAAAACACACTTTTTGCTAAAATTACTTACCATTTTTAACAATTGGTTGAGTTTAACTACGGATCAAAAAACCGGCCCTTAGGGTGGATTCTCAGACACGCGTTTCCGCGTATCCACCTTAGGGTGGATTTTTTGGGTGGATAAACGGAATAACTACGCAAAGGACAAGGAGAAATATTTGGAGTTGATGGCCAACCTTCAGTAATTGCAGGCGCACCAGAAGAAGAAGAAGATAGTCACAAGAACTGCCGCCCTATTTAAAAACTTTCTTACATGGAATGATTCAACTCATCGCGAACTCTATCCCATCTGATCTTCCAAAGTGCGAAATCATTTAAATTACCATTCATTGATACGCGCTTACATTCAAAAAAATAAAAAAAATACAAGTCGGAAAACTGTCGCTCTGCGCGTCCTCAGACATAATGCAGGTCAGTACCTACCTACTGGTGTTTATGTTTACGTGAACACGGTATGTCAGTAATTCTTGACAATAGCGTATTTACGGTATTACCTCATATCATTATCGGGAATCTGATGCTATTGCCTTTCGCGGAATATAGGATAATGGAACAATTGCCTAAAGGACGAGACGATTTACACCCGTTTTGTTAAAATATTTTATGACATAATGACGTTAGGAAAAATATTTTTCTACATAATTTTTGACGTCCCACTGTCTACTTTATTAAATCGGAATAGAGGTTTTACATAAATCAGTGCGAAAAATATTTTTATTCCTCAACGGTTCGGCCATGTCGATTTGGATGTACTCTTTCGGCATACTCAAATGGACTCAGACGGAACTTTGGGTTTTGCTCACAGAGATAAGAGGACGATGAAAGGGGGTTTAATTAATATTACAGACGTATTTCATCCATGTATGAAAATATATTTTGTAAAATTCAAATGAAGCACTTTCATATTTTATGATAAACCACTTGATCTAGTAATTCTACAAAAAAATTAAATAACCCATTTTTTACCACTTGCAATGGAAACCATATAAAGAAGCTCAACTAGTGGATACTGAGACAAAATGATCACCATCGTAACATCTTTTATATAGTTTAGTTTTGAGCACCACGAGGGTTAGGGCTAGAAGGCTATACAGGGTGGCAGTGACATCAACGCGCAACCAACCATGGATTCAGTACACGAATCTGAATTTAACGGAGGTTAAAATCCACTCCGTGGAAATTTTTCGTCGGTTATTAAAAATAATTACCTGTACCATACATTATGACCGCGTAGGTATTGCACTTTTCTATAACATACTGACGAAAAATTTCTACGCTACGGGTTTTAGAATCATGTGCTGAATTCATGGCTACAGTTTGCGCGTCGATGTCCCTGCCATCTGTATACAATGACTAATCGACGTATAAGCTACGCTTGCCGGTCGACCCGTGGATCCGCACCATACACATAACTCGCCAGTACCTTCATAATCACTCCGCGACGTAGCCGTGTACTTCTAGACTTCTAAATATATGTTTAGGACATTAATTTTATATTCTGTGATTATAGTTCGTTCGCGTTAAGAATGCAGTGAGTCATCAGTGCAACTGCAAGATAAAGGTGTATGGTGGGTGTGTTAAATTCAAACAAAATATATTTTAAAAGATTAAGTTAAGAAAAGATTAAGACTTTGTAATTTGAAAAGATTTGATTGGTTAGGGGGCGGGGCTAGGCCGACGGATAATGATGACTCACGGCATTCTTAACGCGAACGTACTATAGGTACATCAAATCCCACTCTGATTTATTATTTATTAAAATTTTAGGAAAATTGTCTATGTCTACAATATTTGTAAATATGTAAGCAATGGTGTTAACATATTTACAAATATTGTAGACAACACAACACATAAATTAATCAACCAATCAATAATAATAACACATAAATTAATCATGTGATTGATGGCAATAACATGATTAATTTATTTATGTGTCATTGCTTCATTTTATTTGTACCTATTGTAGTATAGTAATTTAATCCAGGTACAGTCACGAGCACCAATATATCAACACTTGGCAACTTCCAATTGCGATCTTTTCGTGGAATTACGAATGCAACGTTGAAATACGACACATTACATAAACCTATGGGTTCGAAAATGCTATGTTCGTAACAACATAACATTTCATTCAAAATGAAAGGAGAAAATCGCTTTTGAATAAAGACGAGTGTATACATACTTTTGCTCGTGACTGTACATCGTCTTCAAATATAATTAATAGTTTTAATAGTAGTAAGTAGGTATACAAAATTTTGTAAAAAAAATACATAAGAGTAACTATGGAGTTTCTTCTCTATACGAAACTACCTTTTAGAAGGGACAACTAGAATCAATTAGGTATATTTTCTTGTAAATTTTAATGTTCAAAAGTCTCTTTTATTTGCCTCATTGAAATAAATAATTTCACTTTATATTAATCAGCCATTACCTAGTATCACCCAGGATTCACCACATAGCACTGTATTTTGAGAGATAAGAGTATAGTATTTTTTTTTTTTTGCCATGTATGTAGACGTGCCCCAAAACTCCGTATCACCCAGGATTCACCACATAGCACTGTATTTTGAGAGATAAGAGTATAGTATTTTTTTTTTTTTGCCATGTATGTAGACGTGCCCCAAAACTCCGTATCACCCAGGATTCACCACATAGCACTGTATTTTGAGAGATAAGAGTATAGTATTTTTTTTTTTTTGCCATGTATGTAGACGTGCCCCAAAACTCCGCTTGTCATTTAGTTTGGAGTATCTGTAATCAACGACTATCGTTGATATTTTTGGAATGATTTGGGTTGGGCGGTGTGCAGAGAGAGGATCCGTCTACACACTACCTAACAGTTAACAGCTTATAATTTTTAAATAGTCCCATGAGTATGAAGGGTAACATTTACTTAAAATTATTAAGTGGTAAAGCTCGAGTTCATTAATAAACACTGGTCCATAGCAGCCCTCGATAGAGAGAAGTAAAAGGAGAAAAGGGAAGACTTTGCACAGCAGTAAGGGTGTGGGACAATTTATGGGCTCAGCAAATACATATTTTGAATAAAATAAAGCGTTTAATGTCTTTAAAACATCAAACTAAGAATAAAAAACATAGATCTAAAACTGAGAACCTCCTACATTTTTTTTTAAAGTTGGTTATAACGAATAAGCTGCTAGGTAAGTGATTTTATTTTTGTAGGGCACTTGCTTTTTTTTGTAAAAGTTTCAACTAATAGAAATGCTTGAATACCTTCTCAACATTCTCCTGGCTTCTGGATGCGCTTGTTCAGTTGCACAGATCAACCATTCCAGGGCTTGTTTGAAGTTACATATTTTGTCGGCTTCTAACTCTGCAATAAATACAAATTAATTTAACAAATTAAAAAGGAAATAAGTTTGTATTATCTAAAGTGTCGATCTTTGTTTAACCTTGCTGAAGTGTTTTTAAAATATTAAATGCCTCATTATCACCATCAATAACATCATTCAGCATTCCCCACAGTCAGTAGCTTCACTTCAAAAAAATATTGTCTTGAATTGGTCTAAAAATATGAAGATTGTACGAGAGCCCAGACCATTTGAACATTTGTTACTGAATGAGAATTTGAAGTCGTAAACATACCACATTTCTCTTCCAAAAGTTGTTTAGCAAGAACCACTTGTGACTCAGCACAGCCATCCTCAGCTAATTGGTTGCGCAATCTTCTCAGAGATCCTTGTGGTCCATCTGGAGCAAGAAAAACCTCAGAAAGTATACTACATATACAAAAGCATCAAAAGCTTATATTATGATGGAAAATTCACAATGAATATAGATATGAATTATGCGTTCGACCAGCAAAATTCACAATGAGAGAGTTACAGATTGGTTTACGTCAAATAACTTAGTTCTCAATGCCAAGAAAACCAAATGTGTAAAGTTCGCCTTACCGAATGTTAGAAACCTAGGACCCAACATCGTCTTAGATAAAGAGGTGCTTGAAACTGTAGGCTCGGCAATTTTTCTAGGACTAACAGTAGATGCCAAACTTCAGTGGGGACCTCATATATCAAGTCTAGCAGGAAGGCTCAGTTCGGCTGCCTACGCCGTCAGGAAAGTAAGACAATATACTGACGTTGATACAGCTCGTTTAGTCTATTTTAGTTATTTTCACAGCGTTATGTCCTACGGTATTCTACTGTGGGGCAAAGCCGCTGATATACAAAATATATTTGTCCTTCAAAAGCGAGCTGTTCGTGCAATTTACCAGCTAGGTGCCAGAGCTTCTCTAAGAGATTTCTTTAAAGATATTGGTATTCTCACGGTTGCATCACAATTCATCCTTGCCAACATTTTATATATTAGGCAAAATTTACACTTGTACACTAAAAATAGTGATATTCACAGTGTTAACACTAGAAATAAGGACAAACTACGTGCCCCCTTTCACCGGCTTCATAAGGTTCATAACTCATTTGTTGGGCTTGGTATAACCTTTTATAACAAGTTACCCTCTTCTTTTCTAGACTTGCCTTTTAATGCGTTTAAAGCTCAACTAAAATCCAACCTTTGTTCAAAGGCATACTATTCTATCAACGACTACTTAGACGATAAGAATAGTTGGTCACCCTAGTTTAACGCAAGACAATGTTTATGTTCCTTCTCCAGAATTAGCTTACTGCAGAACCCAGCAATGCATAAATGTGTGAGCTGTCACGCCCTTTATGCCTGGAGGCTTTTATTTGGGTAGTAAGTTTTTTTTATTTACATTTTAATTAATTATTTTTTAGCTTGAGTACGTATAGTTTTTATTATATTTGTTGGTATATTGGCGTGGCTAGCTGACATATTATGGCAAATAATTAAATTTTATGTTCTGGTTTTGTAATGTTACCTAATTACCGAACATAAGTACCTAGTATTGTATACATTCAAGTATTTTTTTAAATTGAACAGACAGCTGTGCTGCTGGGGAGTTTGTTGCGCCACTTCTTCTTCCCAGCAATAGCACTAGGAAGTGGTGAAGGGCGGGCGTTTTTGGGGGACTGTCTTTTGTAATTTTGACGTTCAAAAAGTGCTTATTCTCAGCCTAATTTGAATAAATGACTTTTGATTTTGATTTTGATTTTGAATGAATATAGATATGAATTATGCGTTCGACCAGAAAAGACCGCCTTGATGCACAAAAGCATACTTTGCATGGCCCCAAAAATATTGATTATATTACCAAATGGAATTGAGGACTTAAATATTATTCAATTTCAAAACAAATTAAGACATCTATTATTGGAAAAATGTTATTATACTATTGACGAATTCCTTATTGATAAAATGTACGTTATTTGACATTGATATTTATTTAATTTTGTCATTGTAATATTATATTTACATTTCCCTTCATTAAGTTATGTTGTGTTTTGTTGTAATTATTTTATTTTAATATGTTGATTCTTCTTTTTTATAATAATTACTTATTTTGTGAAAGAGTGTACACCGTTATGGTAGATTTTTGAGGAACTAATTATTTATTATTAAGATTTCATGTAAAATGTAGCAAAAATCACACCAATAAATGAATTTGAATTTGATAAATTAAATTAAAAACATGGAAACAAACTAAGAGATCAGTCTGTAATACAGTCCAGATATAATCTTGGTCATGCCATAATCGGACCATGCAGATTAGTGTCCGAGATGATCTATTGAGGAAAGAACCATAAAGATTTGAGTAGACAGTCCATTAAACAATGCTGCAATAATACTAGCTGTGCCCAAATTCTACCAGCATGATCCACATATTACATACCTAGTGAAAGAATATATTATTAAGTGGTTCTCAAATAACATGCACACAGACAATATAGTATGTTGGTTTGTTTCGTCTTTAGAATAAGACAATCACAATGTTTTTAAATTATGTTGAAAGCAACAACTAACCAGTCAATATAACTATTTTGTTTAATAAATACTGATAATTTTCATTATACCTACACCTTAGAATTTAAGTAAAGTTTAACTTTAAAATCAGCCCGTAGCATCTGAACACTCACAAACTTATAAGGAGCATTGGATGATTCATCAAAAAAGATATGATTATAACAGTTGTAAAAACACCTGTGCCAACCTTTCGGAACACAGGCATGATATGCTATGTTTGATGTAATTGGTAACAAATAAGGTAATAGTTTAATCAATAGTGGTCATTGTCCTGCTTTTTATAACATATTTTAGTATTCACCATTTCAAAAACAGAAATTAATTGATACCAGTTGTTCTCAACATATTATTTCAGAATTGAAAAACACAGTTTGTTTTTCAGATTTGGTTAGGGGTTATGGCAATGACAGCTGTTGCATTCTTATTTGGCAGAAACTATATTTGGTAGTAGGTATACCTACTACCTACATTACCATTACCTACAATACTAGGTAGGGAACTAGTTTACTACCTGTATTCATCACTAATTTGGATAACTGAAAGTCTGGAACCAATAGATGCATAAGTAATTATCTGTTATACAGTCAGACCGGCATTGGCTATCGCAATTATTTAGCAACCGATCCAAATAAAAAGAAGTTCAAAGGCACACCTTTATTCTACAGAACCTTGTAATTCCAGCAGAAACATAACCTAATGTATGTGTACATTACAGATTTAAGGCAGTAAAGTCAAAATACAGAGGCAGATCGAACAAAAGTCGTGAATATTAGACTTACCATGTAGATTCCAACGTTTCCGACCGACTGGCATCACTGGGCATCACTTATTATATGTAAAATCGATATCCGTACATAAATAATTATTTTCAAACACGGTATACTTTAAGAAAATAATTAGGAATTTGATAAAAACTAATAGATGCGTCTAAAACGACTCTATGTTTTGATTATTTTACAGACACACTAAAAATATAAAATGTTCTACCTTTTGATTTGTCAATATGTCAATGTCAATAGTGATTGCTTGACAGTGACAACAAAATAGCAATATTGCAATTTTTTAAGAACATTAGATATTAATTATTGCAATCAAGTTAACGTAGTTACAATACTCTTTGATAACGTACGGAATACTCTCGTTAGTTTCGCACGGGTTTGAACTACTGATGTAGCGAAATCTCAAAATATCGAGATTTCTATGCACTTTCTTTGCTTTTTAAATGTTAAATATTAATGTAATAGACAGATAAATCTTCCGGAATAAATTCTCATAACAATGGTGAAAAGTGTAGTTTAAAAGAACTAAGAGCACACAAACACACACACAAAAATTAAAAATTATTTGAATAAAGAATAGAAAAATTTAACTCCCACGATAAGATTCAGAAAATATCAGCAAGGTAAAACTATAAACGTTAATGAAAAGAAAGTAGGCACCAATCCGATCCTAGGTGACAACTCACAGCGTCCGCCTACATGTTCCACCCACACAAATATTCGGTCGGTTTCCTAAAATAGTTCGCTTTTTAAAGGATTTCCTGTGAAGATCAAAATAAAAATTTAAAAGAGGGGTACCTAAACAGTTATTTATAAAATATGTTTCAGTGAGTTTGAACATCAGATAAATCTGATTGAGTGATACTCGTTGAAAAACTAATTATAACATAAGTTTTACTAAGTTTTTTTTAAATTTTATTTTGTTTTTCCAATGAAGTTAGATAGTTTAAATAGTTCACATAATTTATTTATTTATTGAAATAAATAAATTAATAATTATATAAATAATTAATTATTATAATGTATTAGAGATCTTAGATTATATTAATACACAGACACAATCTTATAATCTCTCTATACTTAGTCAAATTATAATATCCTCGTAAGTCTCATTTACTTGAGACTCTTTTCAGCTAGTTCTTTGAAATCAATAGGATTTTTTTTAAAAACATTTGAGGTTTTTTCTAATTATTCCGATAGCCCATTGGTGTATTTTATTAGGTATTTTCTCTTTAAATGTTTCCAAAATACTAGGTATTGTATGCCAATGTTTTATGTATAATCTGTCGATGTTCACAACATAAATAAATGCTCGATTTACTTTCTTCATAATTATTATTATACATAATTATGTACCGGGTCAGTGGCAGTGGTAGGAGTAGCAAGCTCATCATGTCTAAAAAAGTACTCTGTGAAGCTCATCCACAGCTATTTACAACCCTTCGATTCGATCGTTAAAGTATACCCCACAGATGTATGACATGCTCTGTGCGTTTAACGGGCAAGCTACAAAATGGTACATACATACCTACGCTTTTGGTAGTAAGTAATTTTATTGTTTGGGAAGTAAAAAAGTAGTCATTTATTAAGTATCTCGCAACCTAGCATAAGTGCTACTCTAAAATATACATTGAAAGATTGATTTTTACCAGCTGTGATGGTATACTGCTGGTAAAAATCAATCTTTCAATGTGTTTCAATGTATATTTTAGACCACCCGACCACACATTTTTTTTCTTATTTTTCTTAATCTACCTATTTTAGCAGGTGCAAAGTTTTTTGTAGGTTTCTCTTTTAAATGAGAGGATTTTTTTATATTGGCAGCCCTGTTTGGGACTGTAGTTGTGAGTACTGTGACTGTCAGTGTCTTGTCATTCTTGTTTCTTGTCAAATGTTAATGTCAACTTGGCAAGGCATCGAGCTGCGAGCATGACAAACAAAGAGTAAAGTAATATTGATGCCAAAGCAACCAAAACCAATATCGAGCATGCTTTTGATGCTCTTGCTCTGACTCTGACTGAGGAGTGAGGCGTATTCTACTGCTGTAACTGTAGTTTTTGCTGCGGTATATTCTGTGCTGCGCTCATCTGTCCGAGTCTGCAATACCATGTGCACGCCTGCACGGTATTATTTGCTTACAATTTACTGAATGTATGCTATATTTTGAAAAGCATAACAATCATAAGTGCATATTAAGTTTGGTTAAAGTGAAATCAAAATGTTGACACCACGTTTCAAGTTAACTCAGGACGATAATCACGTCTTTATAAACGTGCACGCACCATATACTAACATAGGTGACACAGAAATTGACGTAGATGGAGAGAATTTTCTATTCGTGTCCAGTCCGTACTTCCTGCGACTACGCCTGCCAGGAAGAATCGTCGATAATGACAGCTCCAAAGGATCGTACTTGTGTGAATCAGGGGACTTCAATTTAACCTTTGACAAGGAGACCACAGGTGAACATTTCGAGAATCTTGATATGATCACAAGTTTACTGGCTCCAGCAGATATCCCTGACATGAATCCAGATTTAGTTGAAATGTTAGAAGATGGAATCACTGTAGAAAATGGAAACAATGAAGACAAAGATTATTCTAATATGTATACCTATGGATTTGCAAACAAACTCACAACTGAATTTAGCAACATTGGTATTGAATTCCCACAGATTTTTGAATTGAGAGTCCCTGAAATGGTGTCAATTGAAGAGCGTCAAACTAAGAGAGTTCAACATGAAGATGATAAATTTTCCACAGACCATTACCTGGCCGACTTTTATGATGATGAACTACTAGAGCCATTCCTGACAGCTATAGCACCTTGGTGTAATCAAGATTTTAATAAAGAGATTGAATTTTCTGAAGAAGAAGTGGGTGTTTTGAAAGAGCTACCAAACAAACACTATTTACTGAGTAAGACTGAGTACAAGCAAGTTCTTTATGGATTAGTTGATATTCTCTATGGATATTGTTATGATAAACGCACTACTTTAAATGAAAGCACTGTGGAATCAGGATGGACCATAAATAAACTGTCGTCAACCTTGAGTTGGTTCTGCACATTTAATGATATGACACAGGTTCTCATCGCCTCTTATAGACGTGCATTAATATATCCAATATTCAGGAACTATAAACTATGCATTAAAGTAAAAAATGATCTGGTAGCTCTTTTTAGAAAAGGAAAGAAATTTGTAGTAAAATGTATGATTGAAATATATCTAATGTTTAATGCAAGTAATGATGCAAGATATATTCTGAATCAGTTATATATCAAGGATTATTTAGTTTTCCTGCAGAAATGTAGAAACGAGGAGCTAGACGAGCTGTATAATAATATTGCAAATATTGAAATCTCAAAAAATGATTTAGACTTGGACCTTGAAGAATTAGAGGCAGCTGCAGAACTAGTGAAGCAGGAAGAGGTTGATAGCATAATGGAGAATGAAGTGGCTGTAAAAATGGCCTCCATGTCATTACTAACTGGGTTACATAGAAGTAATCAAGTCTACATTAATGATGAAAGTGATGATGAATCAGATTCATCTGATAGCAGTGATGATTCTTCAGATGAGCTGGACTCCGATGATGACCCATCCTGACAGCCACGTGGCTCCTAGGAGTTAACCAGTCAAGGCTTGTGAATGGTTTCATGAGACTGGATAATGTATAAGCAATTAATTCAGTGATACCGTCTGGTAGTGATGGCTTTGCCGTGTATTGAATTATCTTGAAGCTGAATGTAACTGTTTGTCAAGCCAAAACTTACTGTGTACTTAGGAAAAGACAATTTATTTTATGTTTAAGTGGATCAGAATTAAGTTATTCACCTTAATTTCTGTATGTGAAATCATTAGTAGTAAATGATATAATTCATTAATAATACCAGCCTATTATTCCTAGTACAGGGCAAGGACCTCTTATAATTTCAGATTTAATTAATATGGGTGATAAGTTTTTGTGAAAATAGTTTTTCATTAAATCTATGAATGCAGATTACAATTTCTCAAAAATTGAAATCTCCTGAGACTGTTTTCCAGTAGCTACAATGGTTAAGATACCTGCCCTTAGTGCCCCATCTCAAAAATCCGCCCCGGATTTTAATTTCTGCACATGCTTCTTAATTACCTGTAAAGTACACTAATTTAATCACCCTAAATTATATGAACCAGGCCATTCATATGATTCAAACATAAGTTTTTTTAGATAGAGTTTATTTATGGTGGTATTTCTCAATTTCTGTTTACTTACCTACTTTTTGCTACTTACCTATAATTTTTATATGTTATTATGATAAGTATAAAATTATCAATATTATTAAGTTATAGCAGCGCTACCTATCAGCTACCTATACCTACTACTTTATTGTATGGAGATAAAAAAAACACTACTTTAAAGCTCAGATTTATCATGCTAATACTATATGCTATAGAGATGAAACTAAATAGGTACCATTGACCACCGGGGCGGTAAACGCCACCTATTAGTGCCAACCACCACCCCAGTGGCAAGCTCAAAGGGGGCAGATGGGAATAAAGGACTTAAAACACTTGAGACACTAAATAGATAGGTACAGTCAGCAAGAAAATCCGACTAACACTTCAGTTTTCTAAATCTTAAGTAGTATCAATAGCAGTATTCTAATTTAACATCATCATTCCCATAATTTTTGCCATCTATGTTGGGGTCGGCTTCCAGTCTAACCGGAGGCAGCTGAATACCAGTATTTTACGTGGAGCGACCTATCTGACTTCCACAACCCAGTGACTGGGTAATACGATACCTCTTGGTAAAACTGGTTGTTCAGACTTTCGGGCTTCTGACCACCCGTAACGACATTTTATAATATCAACTCTTAGTTATTGTCTATATAAATTATTGTTAAAAAGCTGATCATCGAAACCTTTTGTTTCAATTTATAGGTACGTATTATGTAAACGGAGCAGTGTTAATTGACTTGTCGACCGTACCTACCTCACTTACTCTAAGTCTTGTCACTCGGTAATGTGCCTATTGAGAAGACTGGGCAGAAAAAACCCCATGGGCTCTTTATTTCCCGCAAACCTTGCCAGATCGACACACTACCTTTGTCGCGGTCGACCTCGTAGGCCATGTCCTCCTTCAGGCGTCCAGTGAGTAACGCTCCGGATGCAGTCGTGCAACCTGGCTGTTTTTTCTACTTGAGGTTACGCAGCACAACCCTAGTAAGTGTGCTTCATTCAACAGTGAAGCGCAGCAATGGAGGCTCGATTGCTGCGCTTCATTATAATTGAAGAAGTAGGTAGGTAGGTACCTACATAACCACTGACCAGCTTTGAGCACCATATTAGGGTAGTAGGACGGTCAGTGTGCACATGTCGATACCTAAGTATCCACTTCAGGGTATTTGGGAGACTTCTCTTCAAGTATTCTTGGGCCCAGAAACTCTTCCGAGCATTTTGAATTTGTCTTTCTGCTGCTCTTTTATGCCACTTTTTACCCAACACATACATACCTACCTACAATGTTTTTATTGCAACACACATACAACAAGATTATTTCCGTAACCATTGCTTTAAGCACAGTATAGGTAATAAAGTAAGCAGTAGGTATTACCTACATCTTTATACTAAACAAGTCAAGGGGTCGGTCGGTCAGTCAGAAAGATGAAGCTAGTTGCCCATTCCGAAGCGTAATAGGTAATAAATAATAATAAAATCTTTATTTATCCAAAAACATACAGAGTTTTAAATACAGTTTGATATTTGGTTTAGAAAATACATTTATAGTTTATGTTGCAAAATCTGTACAAAATAATATTCTCTACCTCTTAAGCTAGGGTATACCTGTATTATAAGAGGTAGTTTACGGTCAATAATCAACAAAAACTTCTCATCTCAAGTGGACTGTGTCATTCTACTGTATGGTATAAAAGAGTAGAATTGTATGTTGTGTGTGTGTGAGTGGTGTGTGTGTGTAGGGGTGGGTGTAGGTGTGTGTGCGTGTATTATACAAGATAGGTGAGTAAAGACTCCGTGTATCAGTAATCCTTACGGAGCAGCCACTCTGTTACTTTAGATTTTAGTGCATGTAAGTTTAGATTTATAATATTGAGGTGTTTGTTAATGATGTATATATAGGTATGTATGATATGGGTACTTCTAATATATATAAATTCTCGTGTCACAGTTTTCGTTGCCATACTCCTCCGAAACGGCTTGACCGATTTTGATGAAATTTTTTGTGCTTATCCGGTATCTATGAGAATCGACCAACATCTATTTTTCATCCCCCTAAATGTTAGGGGTAGTCCACCCCTAAATTTTTATTTTTATTTTTTAGACAAATATTTTAATTTCTATTTTTTTATGATACAACATACAAAAATACATACAATCCTCAATTTTCACCCTTCTACGATCAACCCTTATTTTTTAATAGTCATTTTAGTAGGTAATTTAATCATTTTTCCTCTCCGGTCGAAAACTGATCAATCGTCATTTAATTAGAGGGTAGGAGTAGGGTAGGAGTAGGGTAGGAGTAGGGTAGTAGTAGGGTAGGAGTAGGGTAGGATTAGGGAAGGAGTAGGGTAGGAGTAGTGTAGTTGTTGGGTAGAGTAGGGGGTAGGACACCACGCGAACGAAGTAGCGCCGGGCAGCTAGAAATAATTTATATGGCAAAACAACGTTTGCCGGGTCAGCTAGTAGTATATAATATTGATGTTTGTAGAGGGTGGTCTTATGTTGTATATTTGGTGGAACGTACGTGCGTTTGTTTGCAATATGGGGAGGAAGGCCTGCGTGCTTTCTAAGGGTGGATTTAAGCACATAAAGCTGACGGACCGTAAGTACTTTACAGTCAGAGAAGAGTTCAGTTGTTGGATACCGGTAGGGCTTTTTCATCATGACTTTAAGTATAGCTCGCTGTGCGCTCTTTCCACCCTAAGAAATCTAGTCTTAGCCGCGCCGCCCCACGTAACAATGCAATAACCAATCACTGATTGGCATAGTGCAAGGTACACCATCTTAAGAGTTTTTAGGTCGGCGGATACTCTGAGAGACTTAAATATAATGTATAAGACGTAAAGTTCTGGTGGTGACGGCGTCAATTTGTCGGTCCCATCTCAGTCCGTCGTCTATGTACTCCGAGGTATTTAACGCTTTCGGATCTAGCAAGCGTGGGACAAGTGCAGGGGGTGGACGAGTTTGTGCAAGAATGGGGAGTTATAGTAAAAGAAGGAGATGGTTTAGCTTTACGTCGTATAGCAAAGGGAATATAAGTAGTCTTTTGTAGGTTTAATGTAAGAAGTTTCGAGTTTAACCACATCATAACTTTAGCCATGACCACCTCCGCATTTGCTTTCACAATATCCCAAGTGGTTCCGTCTACAAGAATTGCAGTGTCATCTGCGTAAGCGTAAATTCTACCATTTGGGAGACTCGGTCTACAGAGGTCATTTACATAGATCTGAAATAGGGTCGGGGAGAGGATCCCTCCCTGAGGAACACCATAGGACACGAGAAACTCATCACTTAGGTAAGTATCAATTTTAATGCATTGCTTACGGTTTTTTAGGTAATCCTTAAATATTTCCAGCGGCATTCCACGCACACCGATACTTTCCAGCTTCATGATGAGCTTGGGAACAGAGACTGTGTCAAAAGCCTTCGAAAGGTCCAGGAATATACCTAGACATTTCGATTTTTTATCTAGGTTTGAGGCAACCTGTTGCGTGAAATCCAGTACTGCAAGGAAGAAAGAAAATACATTTATTACTGCATCATCTGTAGATAGACTTGTCCGAAATCCGTATTGATTATTAGCAATGAGTTGGTGTTTGTCGAGAAATGTTCGAGAACTTTAGAGAGCGCAGGTAGGACCGATATCGGTCTGTAGTTATTAACACAGTCTCTGTTCCCTCCCTTATAAATTGGATGGACCACAGCTTTTTTAAAGGCCTCCGGAAAGACACCCTCCTGGAGGCAACGATTAAAAAGGTAAGTAATTGGTGGAACCAGTGCATGTCGACAGCTTTTCAATATAAGCGATGATATGCCGTCCCAGCCGACTGCACAGTCAGAACGTAGTTGTAAGATTAGGGACTCCACATCAGCTTCATCTACTTCCAGGATGGTAAGAGAGTTCACAGGTGAGTTTCGGGTGTCCGTAGGTGAGGGTGAGGGATGGCCACAGGCCGGTAATGATGCAGTGTTATTAATTATTTTTGAAGCCAAATTTTTGCCAATGTTGGTGAAAAATTGGCCAATCTCATTAATCGCCGATTTCGGGCTGTCCCGTATTGTGAGTAGCTCCACTGGGCTAAGTTTTGATTTATGGGTATTGGTTATTTGTTTTATTGTTTTCCATAGGACTTTGGGATTATTTTTGGCTTTTTCCAGCTGGCCGGTTTCATAAGACTTTTTTAGTTTCCTGAGTAAGTTATTGCAAAAATTTCGATATCGATAATATGTAGTTTTTAGAATAATATTATCTGGTTTTTAGAATATTTTTTTAGATTTCATGTGCATTTTATCTCTATGCTTTATGCATTTTAAAAGAGGGGTTATCCAGGGCTTAATGATTCTCTTTTGTCTTGGGATTTTAACTTCTTTGGAATGATTTGCTATAACTACTTTAATAATACTAATGTATTTATTCATTGCCTCATTTATGTTCTCGACCTCATGTATTACCGTAAAATCCACAGTTTCTAACTCCTCCACAATAGCTTTGTGGTTTAGGGTGGTGGTTGTAGGTATATAATTTGTGGGCGGGATTGGTATTTTTCATACTTAACAGTAGTGGTTTGTGGTCCGTTACGTGTGCCTCTAAGACAAGTGTAGGTAGTAGAAGAAAGACAAGAATTCAAAAATATATGATCCAGACAGTTTTCATCTCGAGTGGGGAATAAGTGTGTTGGCATAAGACCATGAGATGCATTTAGCGTGAGATAGTCCAAGGTTCTTTCATTCATGTTATTTTGTTTTATGTCTATGTTTAGGTCACCTACAAGCGCAATATTAGGGCATATACCTAGATATAATATTGTCGTAAACATTTATCAGACTAGTTGAGAAATTGTCAAAATTCTCCCTCGAGTTTAATGAGGGCGGGCGATAGATCGCTACCACCGATATTCTTTTGTCTAGTTGACACACTAAACAGTTTCCACCCGCAAAGTCTGGCTCCGATACTGTAGTTTGCAAGCTTGATTTTGTGTAAATAATTATTCCGTCATTTTGGTTACAGTTTTTATTTGTGGAGTGTGAATCAAAACCGTCTAAAAATGGAACATTGTTGATTAGGTAGGTAGGTACCTATGGAGAAAAACAGGCCAGAAATTTCACGGACGCTCTTTTAAATCAAAATAATGTGGTTACAAAATATTGGTTAAGTAGGTACAACATCATCATTCATGTTAAAAATAGAACGATGCAGAACGTTAGAAACGTCCGTAATGAAAAGATTAAAAAAAAAAAATTCAAATATTGAATGAAATTAAAATAAGCCATGGCAGCAAAGAGATGACCAGTCCCTACTGACGGCGCCCGTTCACGAACATGACGCATGGATTAGCACCATTCAGTTCAACCATTTTGAAGGGAGCTCTTAATCATCCAACACATGCATCTCAGCCGCCAAGCCACATTCAAATCAATGAAAGACATACCCAGTAAATGGTAGCTTTATAGTAGGTAAGTATGTAGGTATATAGTAGGTACCTACTCACACATGTGCCTTTTTTTAAGGGATAAAAAAAACGGACTTACAAAATAGGTACAGATAAACCAAGACCAGCAAGACCCAAGAGTAGGTAAGTAGTTAATTAACTATGTCAAGGAGACTCCCGAATACCTCTACTGTGCTTTCATTTAAGCAGACACGTTATGTTATGTATATCTAAATAATCTATAAGTAGTTACTGAGAGACCAAGACCATTCGCGAAAGCCCACCCGTGAGAGGCGGAGCGGTCGTACCTATTCACTTACAAAATAAAACATTATATTTTGTGAACAAAGAAGACACCGGACGTGTAAGTACCTAGCTACGTTCAATTTTTATCTACCTACCTAGACCTACTTAGATTCTAGGTACAAAAATTACAGCCACGCGAAAATTATGGACTAGTTACGCATTTATTACTTGGCTTTAATAAAACTAGATCTTAAACTTTCGTTTTTAAATGTTTGAAAATATACACAGAGTGTGAGAGTGATTTTGTTTCCAAGTTTGGTTGCATTCTGAATTTATGGGTCCTAGAGAAAAACACTGAAAGGATCCAGGCTAAAATCACGTCCCGCTGTCCCCGTGACGGGGATATGGCATACGGGGACAACGGGAATAAACGAAATTTACGCTAGCATTAGAATTTTTTAAACACAAAAAACTAAAGTTGGTCGAGAAGCCTCTAAGTATCGACGCGCCAACTGAAACCATGAATTCAGCACATGATTCTGCACACATTTCCCCGTAGCACAATTTTCGTCGGTTTTAAAAAAAATTACTTGCTGTTTAGTAGAAAAGTGCAATTTCAATTCAATTAGGTAATTTATTTTAGATAAATTACAATCGTTAGTAGTTATTATATCATCCATACATGTTTTATTTTTAAATAATATAAAAAGAATACTTGAAATACATAGACACACAACAATAGAAACATTGGATTACAACATTGATCAATACCTACGTGCAACGTCAGTCGATCGAGTCGAATGCGAGGTCCCTGCCACCTTGTATAGTTCTTTGTCAGAACTAAAAGTAAAAATAAAACAAGTTATTTAAAATGGCTTTTAGTATAATTAGTATGACTATTAAAATAAAATAAAAACCAGTTTTTAAATAAATATTAGGTAGATAGGTATGCTTTGCAACTTCCCACATCAACGCTGTGGCAATGACACACAGGTTTAACCTGAGCTTTTAAAAATAATCTTACGTTGACAGCACTGTAGCAATCACCTTTACTTCCTGTCGTAGCAGTAAAGGTGATTTTTCGCAGTGCAAGTGTAACCACTGATGTGCAGTTGACTGTACATCACACGTGCATTTCAGGGTTGAAAAAACTATACAATTATAATGTATCCGGTCGAGGAATGTGTCCTGTTCCAAAAAACAGAACAGGAAGTTAAGGCAGTGCGCCAAGTCTTCGGTTTGACTGAGAACAGTATACGAGAGGGGGTGGACTCAATCATGGATTGGTTTCAGAAACAACCGCATCTAGTTCATATTGAAATCAGTAAGTAATTAACTCTATTTAGAAACCTGCGGGGTAATTCCGCAACACACTAACAGAAGCATTGGCTTTCATTTTGACAGTTCAACAACATTCATTGCGTTATTTACGTTGTTGAGCAGACAAATTTTTCGAACATATGAAGCAATGGATTAGCAGTACCTACCTATCCTTCAAAAGGATTCTGATTGTAATGAATAGTGTGTTACGCTTTTAGGGTGTCCCTTTCATTGTGCGTAGATTTTAGGGCTTCATAACTACAAGGTTTACTTGAAATGTAGGTATGTAGGTGCCTAACTGAAAACTTCTTTTCAATGTCCCGTTTGAATGTCTCATGGTGTAGCTTTTATTTATATAACCCGAACTTTTATACAAACGGCGGCCACATCAGAAATTGTGAAAATGTTGTCACTAAAGCTTAACACGTTGCCTGTTTTTGTTAACACTTTGTTTTAACAATAATCAACTTTATTATATTTCTAAGCGACAGAATTTTTTAGGGTAGACATAATTTTGTCGGGCACATTCTTCGTCTAATCTCATTACGCGCAAACTATTTACCTACTGTTTAGTCATAGTTTGATTCCTGTCAGATGCAA
Organism: Apamea crenata; assembly: GCA_949629185.1. Taxonomy (NCBI): domain Eukaryota; kingdom Metazoa; phylum Arthropoda; class Insecta; order Lepidoptera; family Noctuidae; genus Apamea; species Apamea crenata. The sequence goes on from OX451375.1 coordinate 8,537,937, forward strand.
CAGACGATGAATATTTTAATGTTGATTGTGCATGCAATGTCTCATTTATTTTTGAAAATGTATTAATTAATAGCGTTAATAGTGCTGCTGTCACAAAAGAGTGCTTAAACGAATCATGTAAGACATTTAAAAAAAGTGATTCCAATATTTCCAATACCCTATTTAGATTTACATCAACAATTTCTCGTTGTATTTATTTTTTTCATTTCGTAGTTGGACCCGTAATGAAATGAAACGAAATTGTTGCTGTAAATCTAAATAGGGTATTGGAAATATTGGAATCACTTTTTTTTTCACTTTATAGGTTTTCCAACGGGTTTTTATTCACGTCGCTATGTTTTGTTTGTGTTGTGTATTATACCAGTATACCACTGCAATGATGAGCAAGTATCCAGATACTTGCTCATCATTGCAGTTGAAGTCATCGCTCATAAAACGTGTGCTGCTAAATGATTGCTTTTTTTCACCAGGCAGGGCTATTGTGGAGATGATGATAATAATAGCAAAAGGATCCATAGAGCGAGCAAAAGAGAAGATAGATAACTTCTATATGTACCGATTCTTGTTGCCCGAATTTATACAAAACAGAAAACAAATACTAAGCACTTCTGATAAAGTATGGGATGCGTAGTAAGTATCGAAGTACAAGTAAAGTAAGCGCTTCCTACTAATTTCAACCTTATTTATGTCGTTTAATGATCATATTTGTATACGGTAGGTATATATATATTTTTACGATATATAACGGCTGATTTTTTAAGCGTAGTTTTTTTTAAAGTCGCATAAAACACTCAATTTGTATCATATATTCAAAATTTTTATTGAAATTGATAACTTGGCCTTTGCCATTTACATTTTAAAGATAACTTCATGTAAATGTTGTCCGCGGCTCCGTTTCAAATGGTCCAAGGTCCAATTTTGCGTCACTTTTTCGAGCATTTCGGCCTGTATCCCACGAATTACGCGTGTTATGTTATCCTGTAAGGCTTCAATCGTGTTCGGCTTGTCCACATACACTAACGACTTTACATAACCCCACAAGAAATAATCCAAAGCGTCAAATCGCATGATCTTGGCGGCCAATTCACAGGGCCATTTCGAGAGATAAGCTGCTCACCAAATTCACCCTTTAACATGTCCATTGTTTCACGAGCTGTGTGGCATGTGGCACCGTCTTGATGAAACCACATGTCAACCAAGTTCAACTCGGCAACTGGGGCAAAAAAAAAGTTGCGTATCATGGCTCGATATCGTTCGCCGTTGACGGTAACGTTTCTTCCACGGTCGTCTTTGAAGAAAAATGGACCGATGATGCCACCACATTTACATGAAGTTATCTTTAAAATGTAAATGGCAAAGGCCAAGTTATCAATTTCAATAAAAAAATTGAATATATGATGCAAATTGAGTGTTTTATTCGACTTTAAAAAAAACTACGCTTTAAAAATCACCCGTTAATAGACGGTGTACTTATATTTGGTACGAATAAAGTTCATATTCATATGAGCTCACTTTACTAACAAAAGCTAAGTGAAAGTGCGGTCTGTGAATCTAGCCCAAAAAGTTCTAGGTAGATAACGCCAATGACTTTGACGAGCAAATCCCATAAGTTTTGGGCGGAGCGAGCCCCTAGCCAAACTGGCGTTTGTAGTAAAATCGCCCTCATAAGTAATAACTTTATCTCTATTGGCTCTATCTATACACAATAATTCCCAGTAAATTGAAACTTCAAGGTTGAATTTTTCTAAAGGATAGGACAATAAGTCATGTCATGAGAGTTAAGACAACGCCCATGACATTACGTCAGAAGCCGTGATGCTCAGTGTGCCGGGCATTTTAAACAATAGACTTCGATTTCATGTTTTGTTTTGGTTGTTAAACATACATACATAAACTCACACCGTTTTCCCATGGGGTTGGTAGGCAGCACGGAGCACGTGGTAGGCAGAAACTGCAGAACGCCAGCGTATTCGTGTCCTCGCCAAAATACTTTAAAAGCGAGCGGCGTACCTACAGTTGTTCGTGTGATATAATTCGATCCAGCCTGTCCCTTGCTGTCCTCCTCAGCGACGCCCTAAGCCGAGGTCCGCATCCCAAAGGGGCAGGGGGTGCCCTTAGCATGTAGTCGCTTAGTTTTTAAGCCCTAGTTGGAGACTTTAATTTATTGAGGCACCCACAGGCAAGTTCGGTTAAGCAGACGATAACAATATCCTCGGTTGATCAGCATGAAAAAAAAAATGTTGTCCGGGTGAGAAGAAGCTGGACAAGCAGTACCTCAGGAAAAAAAAGCTGGGAAATTACTACTGAAGGCTGTAATTTCCCATTCCTTGCGAAGTTTCTTGTTTTTAGTGAACTAATGAAGCCTGCGTTCCTGTATATAAAACCTAATGGTTGAATTTCCCAGGTTGCGCGTCGATGCCCCTGCCACTCTGTACAGTAGATTATAAACACTCGGGATTTCTTAATAAGTCACCTAACCATAGATATTTATTTTTATTATAAGCAAAGATGAGAGAAAAGGCCTTAACTTTATGTTCATCTGTGTACAGTGTACGTTTTACGAACTATCATAACATAACTTATTAACACAACAGAACGTAAAAAAAGGAAGCACAAAAATATTATATTCAGGACTCCACGAGACAGGCTCGACCTAGTGTGGAGTCCACAAGTTAAAATATAAAATTATGTTTCCCCTGTAAAAATAACCTTAGGAGTAATTTATTTGTACATACTTAGATGAAGGAAATGTAAGAAAACTATTTGGTCAATAAACGATTATTATTATTATTATTAATTGTTGGAAATCGAACATAGATTTGCAAAGCAGTCGTCGAACCGCTAAGCTATTTCCTTTGTTGAAAGTTGACTAAAGTATTATGTCATGAATTCATGATTGACAGCTCCGGTAAAGAATAGGTAGGGAATATCTATGCAAAATTTGAGCAAAATGTATCCGGTAGTTTTTGCGTGATTCTGGAACATACATTCAGACAAACACAAAAATTCTAAAAAATATTATTTTCGGCATTAGAGTCGTTTTTCCAGACCTCGAAAAAATACGTACCCATGTAGATACCTATAGATAACGCGTTCATCGGCTCCTAACCACTGATTTTTTAATTACGCGGTATAGAGCTTCAGCGACGCTATGTCGCATTTTACTGTGATGTGCTAATTGAATTGAAAATTTTCAAACTCTCCTCGGTTCCGTGTTTTAATATCTCTATTATGTAAGTAGGTATATGGTAGCTACCAGATGTCTGTTCTCTTCTTCTAATAGTTTTTTTTTTAATATTTCAGTACTATTATTGCGATACCAAAACTACAAGATAATCGAAGAGTTTTCATTGTGAAATTTGGACCATCTAGCAATTTGGATGGTGAAGAATTAATTAGACGGATTTGTTTGGTAAGAAAATTTGCGCTATACCGGGACGTCGGGACTTTTAAATACTTGTTCCAACTGAAGGTAAACCAACAGCATGCCTTGTTGAATGATGGACATGATAATTTATACTCATACTCACACGACAAATAATAGGTAGGTACCTACAAATAAAATAAAAACGTGCCATAATTCGCGAAGAAAACCTTATTTTTTTTAAATTATTTACATAGATATAATCGACCTCGTAATTGCTTTACCACGCCAAGTATGAATGTCACTTGCACAAAGACAAATTATTTGTCTTTGTGAAAGTTAGATAGCACTAGGAAGTGGTGAAGGGCGGGCGTTTTTGGGGGACTGTCTTTTGTAATTTTGACGGCCAAAAAGTGCTGATTCTCAGCCTAATTTGAATAAATGACTTTTGATTTTGATTTTGAACTTCAACTTTAGTGAAGTTTCAATTTACTGGGAGTTTTTGTGAAAAGTAGTAAAGCATTTATGATTTCGAATATTACTTACATATATTTCATGTTTATATTTCAGTTTCTAGATTTGCGAATGATCTACGACTACATGGCGGGTGACATATGGATTGTCGACATGGAACATTTGGGGTGGACACAGCTCCTCAATCAAAATCCTTTGGTTTTCAAGAGAATTATGGCGCTTTTTACGGTAAAACATATTATTTTTAACATCACGTAATACGTAAAATAACATGTTACGAGTTCGAAGGTTTAAGCTTGAACTAAAGTTATCTACGGCTATACACAAAAAAGCAAGGAACTTGCATCGTGTATACATATATAGGCTTTAATCATCCCAAAATAATATTTTATGTTCCAGAAATCCCTTAACTGGAGGATATACGGCATCCACATTATTAACTTTAAAGCTAACAAGAATATCGTTCAGTGGGTACTTGATTTCTTTAAACAGTTCATCACCTCTGTCATCATGGACAGAGTTGTCGTTCACGACAATTTGCAAGATTTGTACAAATACGTGCCCAAAGAATGTCTTCCTGTAGACTACGGTGGCAACGAGTTGAGTTCGAATAAACTAATCGGTAAGTTTCTACAAATTAACGGCAAGAATTTTATAGAATAGAAAACTATCTTACATATAATATGGTACATAACAGGCCTTAGGTAAATATAAATAGTTCCACATAATATGCAGGAACAGACGCACAGACAACGCACAAACTTCACTCACTCTTCCTTCTACGTTCAGTCTTTCTCTCTGTGGAATGCGCTCCCCCAGGAAGTCAGGATCGCCCAACCGATTAACCTTTAAAGTTTAAGTTCGCGATTCTAGATTCAGCACAAATGATTCTAGATCCCGAAGAAAAATTTCAGCTCAGGGGGTTCAGAATCATGTTCCTACCGAAGCCATGGCAACAGGTCTTGCGTCGATGTCCCAGCCACCCTGTATTCTGTATTATTACTAGGAAATATATTACCAACATTATTTTATCTATAATTGTGAACTGTGCGAATGAAACTACATCAACTTATTAAGAATAAAAGTATGTTCAAAGCCAACTTATGTTAATATTACCTATTCTTAATAAAGTTCATCATACATATTGTAATTGGTGGATGCACCTTGTTAATCTATGCAAAAAATCCGGTTCATCAGAAATGTGTTTTTGCGGATATTCCTGGGTTCGTTTTCCAGGTAGGAATTTTTTTTATTGGGGTTTCCATTAGGTGTGTCAGTAGAAGCCTTGAGTCTGAATTTGGAATGATGGAAATAGGTTCACCCCCTAATAGGGGGGGCTCAAACAATTGTCGAAATTACGAAATATGAGTGTAGGTACTGTAGCAGGTACACCTTTGCCTTAGGTACCCTTTTGGGGAAATAGGCGTAATGTGGTTAAAAGTTGATGAGTATAAAAAGACCCGTTGTATAGTTTCATCGTACTCATATCCCTTCCATACCATTCCCACAGCCACATAGCACCGCCAACACCTATCAAAAGCATGACAGAAGAATACGAAAGGCCTATTCATATTTTTGTTACAGATATCACAGAAAATTTCTTTAAAAATCCTAAAGTAACAGAATACTTGTTGGAGTGTTCCAAAATGGTGTCAGACGAGAGCTTAAGGCCGCGAGATGAGAACTCGGAAGAATTTCTTTCTGGCTCCTTCAGACAATTGGAGGTCGACTGATTATATCGCAAAATGTGCAAGTTTTCAGAAAAGGTCTGGTGTAATGATGGTTAGTTAAGATATGATTTAATTTGTTACATACAATAGGTACAATCAGGAAATTAATTGTTGAGCAAATTAACACTCTACGTCAATTTGCCGCGTTATAGCTGTTTCATACATTTGTCAAAAATTAACCTGCGGACAATTAAAGTTAGTAGTTAATTTAGATTTGTTTTTTTTTTTCAATATCCCTACTCACCATTCCTCCTACTTTACCTACAGTTAGAGGCATTCGAGTGATTTCATACAGAAAAATAAATACTTTAAAGGATGAAGTATGGTGTCATTTGGCAAACAAAGATCTTTTCTTGTGGTCTCTGAACGAGTTCGCAAGGGTAACGTTACTCGTGTTATGTTTTTAATTTGTAAATATTATATGGCATGGGTATTAATACGTTGTAGATTATTTCACGAATTGGTAATTAACTACACTACCGAATTGGGACACTAATGCTAGCGTATGTACGTAAATAAATAAAATAAAGACTTCAACAGTTACAAACAAATAATTTACTTTTTACATAGGTGAAGCCGACAATCCGGTATTTCCTTCGTACAGTCAACAGCAAAAGTAGATGATCAAAATCAGAAATTCAATACTAATGAACGGAGTTCGCGTCAGAACTGTGTGGCGTCGAAGTGGTTCAGTGTGGTATAATTTACAATCACATACTTTTGAATCACTTCTGACGCCACACACACACCACACCACATTTTCTAATTAAGCAGCTTAGGATTTTAATTATTTAATACACGGCAGTGTATGTTAAGTCAAAGTTTGTCAAGGCTAATGAAACAGGTTACATTAAACCAGAATACTCGAGGTGATTAGAATAAAGTCGAATAAATTATTCTATTTTATAATAAATAATTATAATACGACGGAATAAGCTAGCCAGAGGATGTTGATATTATTAGACGTTAATTTGATTAAAACAATATATCATCATACCTTGTTTCCTTGAAGGATTGGGCAGAGGTGTACAACCTATAATAGTACATTCACCCACATTTTTCCGGTCATGTTTATTATTACGAGATGACGTTGTATGGTAAAAAGTCTGAAACAGACTTTTGGGTGAAAGGATATAAAAGTGGTGGCAATCAATATGTAAGCATCACAAACTCTCAATAAAAAATATAAAAATTTGAGTCCCTGTATTTTTTTTACGTAGCATATACTGTCCCACTGCTGAGCAAAGGCCTCCCCCAGGCCCTTCCCCACCCCACCACAAACTAGGATCCGGCGGGTCATATCAGCCACCCAGCGGTCATGGTGCATATTATGGCCGCTGGGCAAGTCTCCGCAAGATGACTGCCTGAAAATGAAAGGCGCCGCCGAGGCTGGCCCAAAAAGAGGTGGCGAGATTACCTGGACGCATACCGTTAGAGCTGGTTTGTCCCTGTTTAATAAATAAAGACTAACCGACACGATACATCAAAGTCGTACTTTAGAAAACGTGTATGTATGGGAGGGGGGTATGGAGTGGGATTCTCTGCACAAAAAAAAACATAGTACTATTTACAATATTTTTAATATAGGTACCAAAACAATTTTAAAAGCTTATTATGGTAAAATATCCGCAAAATTACTTTAATTTTCTACTTGACTTATAACATCGACAACTCTTTAACAACTGCTTACCTGAAAGAAGATAAACAATATGTTACGGTGTGTTGTTCTGCTGTTTAGTCGACCTCGTAATTCCTTTACCACTTTTGACAAAAACTCTCAGTAAAAAAGGCTGATTATTTGTTAATTAGTGAGTTCAGTAGTAAGAAAAACTTGAAACACGTTCTATTTTTGCGGCCATTTTTTCAACGCCTGCGCATCTCGCTCATCCCGACAGAAACTGAAAGTCTATATGACACTTTTCAAACCAAACTCACTATTTAGCAAGTGTAAATTAGTTAGCCGCTAAGTCACTCTTGTGTAGAATTTTACGTTTAAGACTAAAACTATGTAACTGGCGCGGCGAATTCGAATTTCGAGCCCTGCATCGCTGCAAAAGTTTGTTAAGGTGGCCATTGACGCATTCGATGTTACTTACCGCATTCAGATATACCGCAGCCCCATAGCGGCGGCATGTGCGAGTATTGCCTCTGCCGCCTGCCTCACCTCAAGGTGGGCGCGCGCCGCTTCGAACCAATTGGCGGCGGCTGCACGTGACGCGCCCTTCAGAGAGTCCACGTAGCGCACCGCTACCGCTAAGTTACCGCGTTCTACCCAAAATCTGTTAAAATTAACAAAATAAGTACATCAAGCCTTCTTTGTATGAGAAGATGCCTTGAAAAAATAGGCTTGGAAAACATTTTTATTCTGTTTTTCTGGCAAAAGGGGAATGTTCATTCACAACAGATGGATTTTATTGGATAATTTGATTGTGAAAATATTTTAGTTTCACGCACGTTTCAGTAGCACGGAAGCTACAAAGAAATCGACTGCTTCATACATTTATGTTCATACAATTCGACCAAATGTGTCTGTATGTACCTGTAAAACTTAACTTTTTTTGCGATTTGTATAATTTAGAAGCATTTTTTGAGTTTTGTAAATGTAAGAACCATGGATCCGTTTTTTATGATATTTTGATGTTGACTTGAAAGAGCATGGCAGTGGCAGTTGAGAATATGCTCACTTAAATGTCTCACTGATGGTGGCGCGTGTGTTGGATCATTCGGTTCCCTACAAAAAGGTTGAGCTGGGTGGTGCTGATCCACGCGTCATGTTCGTGAACGGCCGCCGTTGGTTGAGACTGGTCATCTCTTAACTGCCAGGGCTTATTTTTAATGTTATATTTTAAATTGTTCCTTTTTTACATTTTTCTCACATATAGAAGCAATAAGAATAATGTAATAATATCTTTTGTAATAGTATCTTGATTTAAAAGAGTGTCCGTGGAGTTTCTTGCCCGATCTTCTCCATAGAGATGTAAGTTTTTGGAATGGGCGACTAGCTTCAACTTTCTGACTAACTGACCGACTATTTAATTTTGACAATTTGTTTTTTTTATTTGTTTTTTTTTATAAAAACGTTGCCCCACACTAGGAATTTCTCCTGTGTCGTGGGTGCGTTTACAGACATATAAAACTCACATACACAAACAGCCAGACCCGGAACAACTAATTGTAGGTCATATACAAATATTTTGTTCCGTGCGGGAATCGAACCCGCGACACGCAGCGCAGCAGTCAATCGCTTAACCACTGCGCCAACCGTGCCGCCAAATCCAATTCAAAAGTGCCTGTAATTGGTGGTGGTTTAATTCAAATAAATTATCTGAGTTTGAGTTCGTGTTTTTTTTCGCAATTGGAACCGTTTCTACCGAAGGGCTTACTTCAATTGACCGACGTTAAAACAAGTCAACCTGAATAAAACACTCACCTAGCTCTTTGCAGCAAATCAAAAGTATCTAAATGTGTAGGGGGCTGCAGTGGCGGTTTTTCAAACTCTCTCTGCGGAATTCCCGATACCTGGAGAGAAAAAAGGAGTTCAAACCGTTTTGCAACTTGCTTGTGGAGTAAATTCAGCACTGGTCGGGCTTTTAGTTTGCGAACTATTGTCAAAAATTGGCTACGGCCGGCGAGAGTTTCACCTTAGGATATCAGTTCTTTTATTATTAAACTAGGTGTGCCTCGCGCTTTCACACGCTTAAGTTTCGATCCAGTGGGAATATCGGGATAAAAAGTATCCTATGTGTTAATCCTGCTTATAAATACTATCTGTGTAAAAAACTTCATCCAAATCCATTTAGTAGTTTTTGCGTGAAAGAGTAACAAACATCCATCCATCCATACAAACTTTCGCGTTTATAATATTAGTAGGAAGTAGGATATAGAAGATTTTTTTGTCACAGGGCAATGTCTGAAACCATTTTCAATTTATGTTGCACCACAGCTCTAACAAAAGCATTTGACATTTGTCGTGCACACCGTCCTTTCAAGTTGATACAAGACTGGGGACGTAGTTTATTTGAGAACGTCCATTCTCCTTTTCATATGGGGCCTACATTAGACACCGTCCTCAGAGTTAAAAAATAAGCTAACAAAGTGAAAATATTAAACTACGTTAGCTTAGGTAGTTGATAAGTTTATAGTGCATGCTGTGGTCTCCTATAATGCCCTGCTTCCTGCTAAATTCTTGCATATGTTTTATACTAGGTAGTTTAGTTTCAATAATGCTATTATTATTATTATTACTTTATATTTGTTTTCTTTATTAGTTGCTATCTGATGTACCTATGTATCTGATGTATTGTGTGTCTTTTAGTCTGTGCTAAATAAATGTATTTTTTTTCTTTCTTTCTTTCTATAAGTGAAGGAGAACATCTATAACAATATTTTATGTCACTTCAATAATAATCAATTAATGAAAAACGTCTTGATTTTAAATTAGAATGTTGGGTATTATATTCAAATAATAAAAACACTCAATTTGTAAGTGGCACTAGAAATTAGCATCCACCGGTAAGTTTTCTAATCCATTTGTTTACTTTTCTATCAGATAGGTACGTTTGGAACAGGCCATATAATCTTGTGTTGGATCCTCAATAAATAAACGCCTACCTTCATAAAGAGCAGCAATCCCTGCAGCCAGGAGAGCATGTAGACTGGCATCGGAGCGCCCTCCTGCTCGACCAATGCAACGCTTCGCGCAGTCCTCTCCATCTAAATACACGTATAAAATAAAATAAGCCTGTATATTGCTTTGTTCCACATAGTCTTTGAAACGAATGTTTTAAAAATAACAAAAAAATGCGCTTTTAAGTTGAATATCTCGCAAACGGATAACTTAATCAAAAAATCGTCTTAGCAACCTCTCAATATTTTCAAAACCTATCTAATGATACCCCACACTATGGGGTAAATGTGAGGAAAAAATCATCCCCACTTTACGTGTAAATCACGATTTTTTTTTTTAACTTTCTTAATTTTATTTTAGCACTTTGTCGACGTGGTAAATACACACATCCATGCAAAGTTTAATCTTTCTAGCACTAACCGTTTGGAAGGTAAGCCGAGGACGGACGGATGGACGGACGGATGGACGGACGGACGGACGAAACTATTAGGGTTCCGAGACGAACTACGGAACTATAAGGGTTCCGAGACGTGAACTACGGAACCCTAAAAACACGTATAGTCGAGCATAACTTTCTACGTGCATGTTTTTATATCAGAAACAGATCATAAATAAATAATTACATTTCCCAGACTTAGGTAATTAAGTATAGTTAACCTCTTAATTGCTTTATCACTTTTGCAAAAAACTCCTAGTAAGTTAAAACTATCTAACTGACACATACATTAGATCTATGATCAATCGATCGATCAATGCAATGCTTCGTGCCGTCTTCTCCATCTTAAAACACATATCATGCATTTCTACGTGCATGTTTAAATGATTTTTTGAGTTAATTTCCGTGTGACGTGTCACAATAATTTTGACGCCTTCTTGAAGATAGCTGTTTAGAAATAAATAAATGTGTTGGCAATTACTCCACCACGTACGAACATTACACATTACGCAGAGCCTTGGCTATCGAGCGAAGTAGTCTGTACGTCCGAACTACCAACCGAAAGCTTTGAAGATTAATAATAACAAGCCTATACCCTAAGGCAATTACCCTAGTAGGCATCGTCTGTTGGTTGACCAACACATTGAACTTTCTTTTTTTTTCTCATTTTCGTTACTGAAGACCAAATGTTTGTAGATGTTTAACAAATAAATGTTTTCATTAATTCATTCGTCCTGTTCACGTATCGATTTAGCAAAATATAATACTTACTACGCGGAAACTGTCTCGCAGCACGCTTTCTGGAACAATCCCCTTTTCGCGGACAGATTTAGGGATTGACTTCAAGACAGTCAATACTAGCTTGTCGTCGTCGCCTATAAAATAAAAACATTCAATGAGAACACATAGATACCTACTTGAATTCAATATCTTAGAAAAGGACAAGGGATAATTCTGAATGGGCCCGAACCCGATTTTTTTTACTGTAGCGTTTTGGACTACGTCTAGTTCATGCCATCAGAGAGTAGTTTAATTAATTCCTAAGAAAGATATCTGAATTCACTTGGAGAAAAAAGATGTGTGAGGAAGTAAGTTTGATTGTCCGTCATTAGCAGGTCAATAAGTTTTGAGAGTACCTATAAGTTAAACATTTCCTTTTTTATTAAATCAATTTAATTTCCTCACATATTTTTTTGTCCAGATGAATTCAGACATGCTGTCTTAGGATTAATTAAGCTACTCCATGAGGGCACCAAATACTGGGTGGCGCAAAAGTAAAGACCCTATTTGGTTCAGCTATAACATTTTTTCTAAATTAGAAAACTAGATTTAGATTTTTTTAAATGTATATTTGTGCCATTAAATTTCGTACCATTAGGATTTAAAGATGATGTCTTTTAAATGGTGACCTCCAGAGTTGATACACATTTGAGCCCTATTTATGACATTTTGCATAACTTGCCGTAACACTTCCTGCGATATGTTCGTTATTTCTTGACGAATGTTTTCTTTTAGAGCTGCGAGAGTCTGTGGCTTGTTCACATACACCCGAGATTTCAAAAAACCCCAAAGAAAGAAGTCTGGACTGGTCAGATCGGGTGATCTTGCAGGCCAAGGCAAATCGCCAAAACGAGAGATAACTCGGCCTGGAAAAGCGTCCCTCACTAAGTCCATAGTGTCGCGCGCTGTGTGTGCCGTAGCGCCGTCTTGTTGAAACCAGATGTGCTCCAGCCCCAATTCGTCCAAACTGGGTATCAAAAACTCACGTAACATGGTTCTGTAGCGTTCTCGTTTGCGTGGCACGTCGCCTCGTTGATGTTTCTGGACACTCTTCCACATCTTCGCGCACAGCATCGATATTTTCAGCTGAACGGCCTGTTCTTGGTCTCCCAGACTTAGGTCTATCCAATGTTGAGCCAGTTGGTTCAAGGCGTGTGGCAAAGCGTCGAATTGTGCGACCAATCGGTGCCGGACGGTGGGGAAATCGTCGACGAAATTCACGTTGTGTTCTTATCACTGATGAATTATTCCGTAAGAACATTGACACAATTATTCCACGTTCTTGGGGAGTAAAACGGTCCATGTTTATTTTCAGTGTATTTTACATTTGTTCACTACACAATTTTCAACAACAGAATGACAGAAAATGTCATATAAAAAAAAAAAAGGTATTTTCTTTAGTGCCACTACTTTTGCGCCACCCAGTATTAGAGTCCGACCGAAACTGGTTTTCCGGCCGAAACCGAAACCGAAACCGAAACCGAATATTCGGCCGTGGCTTCAGTTTCGGCCGAAACCGAAACCGAAACTCACGTGGTTAAGTATTAAATTCCTTAAAATACTGAAATTTGGTGCATTTTACCCATTATTCTGCATTAATTAGGACATGAAATGGAAACACAGTAGGTATATTAATTTTGTTGAAATCATTTATTTAATACTAGCTTCTGCCAGCGGCTTCGCCCGCGTGAATGTCGGAATCCCACGGGAACGTGCTACCAGGATAAAAAGTATGTGCTTCCCCAGGATGCCATCTATCGCTTTGCCAAATCAGAAGTTCAGTGGCTTAGGCGTGAAAATGTAACATACAGTTTCAAGTTCAAATCCTCCCCTAAAAACCGAATTACCGCTTTTTGTCCAGTCAGGGGTCAATTTTCGACAACTTTACATACTTATTATTAATTATTTTCTGTCGAAAGTATCAATACTGAGTTTCGAGTTAGTCGGACCGCGCATTCAATTTCTTCCACACAAACTTCAACACCCCTATATCCCCCTTTGAGGGGTATATAGTTTTGAAAAACTAATAGTGATAAACTTTATTGCTTACTTAGGCGAGTATTCATGCCAATTTTCAAGATTATTTTTTGCTTTTCACCCCCACAGGGGTGGAATTTTGAAAAATCATTTGGGATGTGTTCATTACTTGATCAAAAATATTAATAATATTTTAATTATTTTTTCAAATTAAGTTCTCATAGGAAAATGTTTATCAGTTATCAATAAATCAAATCACTAATTTTTACTGTTTCGGTTTCGGCAAAAGTTTCGGCCAATTATGGCCGAAACCGAAACTGCCACCGAAACTTGATTTTTGGCCGAAACTCGGCCGAAACCGAAACCGAAACCGAACTTTCGGTCGGACACTACCAAATATCAACCTATTTCATAGTACTACCTACAGAATTATTTTTGTGGCCGTGTGCGCTCTCTTCCGTTCTCCTATAATTTGCCACTAACTCTGCTATATACCTACTTTAGGGTTATAATTATATTCTGAGTTTTATAGCCATTGGTAATAAAAATAATCGAATGCTGACATACTTACACCTTTTAAATGCAATAGAATTTGAGCATTGTCACTACACATACGAGTTTGTCGTTCCAAAACATGTTCTAAATTCAAGTTTAGGTAATTAATTTACTAGTATAGTAATGCAGCATAAAAAAGCGTACCTATACCTACTGTTGGATAACTCCAACATTGCAATAATATATGCGTCTAGGCGTTCATCTAAGTGTGTCCTTGTGCTGGTGAAAACGGCCAAAAAAGCTTTGTTTTAGTTCAATCTGGGATACGTAAACTAACCATTACGGCAAGGAGACACAAGGCTCAGTGATATTTTGAATTACTAAAGCTAAGCTAAGAATAATCTGAACTAAATACCGGATGCTTTCTCAATAGCTTTCAGTTCTTTGTCCACCCTGACGAAAGGGTCTCCTTTCTTGGTGGCTGCGAGGAGCGAAGCCCCGGCCGCCCACAGCTCTTGTGAACGACGAGTCTCACGTTCCGCCTTGAGACGAACTGGACGAGTAGTAATCATTCAACATTTTTATATCAAGGGGGTTGCGCTAAGGTAACCAGCGAAATTCATGTTTTCTTACTTTTCTTTGCAATTCGCAGGTTAGAGTCAGGTTGTATGTTGATCAAAGTGTGATTCGTAACCGTAACCAATAATAGGTATGTGTTTAAATAATTATAATCATTAGAATCATCAATACTACCCTCTACTTAAGTCAGAATTGGCGTAAAAACATATTTGTCTTGGCTGCGAATCATATTTTGACCAACAACTTAAAATAATAATATCCCTGGACATTTCACACAGCACCATTTGTCCCAAGCTAAGCAACCTAATGCTTGTGTTATGGTAACAAGATGGCTGATAAACTACTTAAGTATATACAATTTTTTTTTTTTTTTTGTAAATACATACATATTATAGATAGAAAAACACCCAGACTCGGAACCAATACATGTAGGTCATACAAATATTTATTCCGTGCGGGAATCGAACCCGCGACACGCAGCGCAGCCAATCGCTTAACCACTGCGCCAACCGTGCCGTCAAACTTGATACCTGCAAATTGCAAAAAATAATAATAAGTAAGAAAATTTGAATGTAGTAGGCTACCCTACGGCACGGCATTTGACGGATTTTCTGGATTTTCAACACACTGCTTAGCGCAGAGAGTGTGTATTTTTGACGCGCTGGGATGCGCTCTGTTGGATTCTCAACGCTCGGCTCAACACCGAGAGCTGGAAATCCAGTGAGCGATAAAGATCCCGCCGCGATATTTATACGTCTGTGGGATCCTGGGCTTATTCAAATAATAATTTCCGTGACTGTTTTTTTTTTACATAAGAAAGCAATATGACAATAAATACCGTTGAGTTTGGCTTCGACTACTTTGAGCTTCAGAGACATTTCTTCAAGTGCTAGAGCAAATATCTTCTTTTCAGCTGCGACTTTCTCGGCAACCATTTTATTGAATTTTTCCATTACCTGAGTTAGAAGAATATTCAAAAATCTTATCACTATACGATGTCATACTTTAAGGGAGGACACTCCCTCTCCGTAATCATGAAAATTGAACTCATGAAACAACTTTTAGTAGGGGGCCAACCTATGAAATATAGGGAACAGCTGTTTCTTTTCCACAGTTGGTCCAATAGTAAAAGCATAAGCCACAGCCTGTATAAGTTTTATACCACCTAACTCTTACGAATAAGATGGTAACATTAGCAACCACACACTTTAGTTTAAAAAAAAACAGGTAGGTAGATGTTCGCCTTCGCCGGCTTTTTGTAACAAATAGGGATGCAGCTTCAAAATCATTAAACGCACTGGTACACTGAGTAAATGATTGTACATAGCCAGTGCTTACACAAATACCTACAAATCGCGAACGTGCAAGCCAAATTCATCTCAAAAATAAACAAAATTAGGTATAAATATAAAGTTCCCCGTAAGGAATTTTGTAGTTTTTACCAACCTGAGACTCTATCAGTGCCAGTTTGTTACGTTGGTCAGCCTGAAATTTGTCGTGTAGTTTTTTCATACTATCTTTCAAGATTTTTTCATTCGCTTTTTTTTGTTCTTCTTCCTGCACAGATGATGAACCTTACATTTTGTTACAAATAGCTAATAAATAAATCATACTAAAAAAACAAAAAACTATTAAAAACTATTTACTTATTTAATTAAAGTCGACCTCGTAATTGCTTTACTACTTATGACATAAACAAGTACATTGATACTTCACTTTTTTTTTAATAAAAAAATATTGTAGTTGCTCTTATATTACACAAAAAGTATCTTCAACAAGCTAAAGGCCCAATGGGGTCTCCTTGTTTCATCGAAAAGAAATTGCCAAATTATCACTTCCCAAAAAATTTTCCACATAATTTCATTTGCCAAATTATTACTTAGCACAAATCTGTTCACAAATAATCGTAACGCAAACCTAATGTTTGACAAGTGAAGGTTTAAACAATGACTTGTTTACCAACTAGTACTTTTACCAATTTTATGTAGTCAAATATTTCAGTTGGAATAACTCATTTTACGCAAAATAAAATTTGCCAAATATTTAGTATCGTCAGTTTTCAATTTACCATTTCTAACTTTGAAGACGTTTTATTACAAGGGTGTTTTTTCCACTTGGGACAAATTCTAAACAGGTAATAATAATATTAATATTAACTATTCTGGTACTTTTCTATATAATCTAGTCGTTTCTGGCACTCGCCGGCCGCTGCCGCGGCACCGCTCGCTTGGTTCGTGCGTAGGAGGTCAGTTTTAACCTAACCTAACCCAAGCATTTTTTTTAAATAATTAACCTCCTCTAATTAGTTCGGTTCTCGACAGCCTGCTAAAAATAATAGTTTCTTTTCCATATTTTTAGATATTAATAAAGGGTTCACTTATAAAATTACCATCGTGGCATGTCTACAAGCATTATTTTCTGTTGTAGTTTGTTAAACGTTAACGCATTGAATGTCACGTGGCACACGCCTGATTGTTACTATATGTACTTACCTACTTTTTAATTTTGTTTCAAATGTTACCTATTTTACAGTTATTTAATTAATACAAATAGATTTTTGTGAATAGTTTTTTTCGTGAGACGTCATAATAATATTGAAACTAGTGCCATGTCCGTTGGTGGGTGGGCACAGCACCCATACAATTTTTTATGGTCCTTTAATGAAAAAAGGGAACTTATACTACATACATATAGCAAGTGTCGTGACGGTCTAAATGTTACACTTTTTCGGTTTAGCCCTTTTTCGCCAAGTGTGGAGAGTATAACGTGCGATAAGGAACTTCATTCAACCACACGTTTTACGACGTGCAACTGACAATCAACATTAGGGTGGTAAATCAATTTTGAGGTCTAGTCGACCTACATAGTTTTAAACTAAAGTAAATATAGGAAGTAGTTATAAAATGTTTATTAAAAAGAATATATGTCTTGCCTACTAAGAGATACACCGACAGCTAAGCAACTAACCCTTCTCTTATAATCCTTTTCAGAATCAGCTCTCTTCTCTTTGATGGCATTTGCCAACAGTATTGGTCTATTTTTCAGAGATTCTGCGGTTTGCGGTAAATCTAGAACATTAGTAATTTTTTGGTGGTCTGGCCTGCCGTGAAGTAGTTTACCACTAAGCGGGACCGACTGGGTCGTAAGTTTGGCCCATTGATCGACTGACATACGATAGATATGTCCAGCCCAATTCCATTTCAGCGTGGCAGCTTTCCGAGTGACATCAGTTATTTTAGTGATGGAACAGTTGCAGAACGATGCTTCGGTTCCAGCAGAGCCGACGCCGAGACTGACAGTAGGCAGATTCTCTCAGTGGGCAGATTTTAAGGCTCCTTGTCCTTGCCCTTAAATTGTCTTGTCAGACGACCAAAGCGTTAGTCATTTAAGACAAATGACTAACGCTTGGTTTACGGGTCCTTGGGCGCGTGGCCAAAATTGGACCCAACACCACCATCGTTTTTTCCGTACAATTTTTGTGACAATATCATAAATGTTCACCAACAACGCCCCCTAGCGTGCCACGGGTGCTAGTGAAAAAATTGTCGGTAATGTAGACGCCTGAGGGAGGTCATCGCCGTCGAGGTAGACCACGGCGAAGGTGGTGTGACGATAAGGTAGAGTGGGATACGGGTTGCAGGGTCAACATGGCCAGAGATCGCACAAGACAGGGAGGTTTGAAAGGAAAAAGGGGAGTCCTTTGCCCAGCAGTGGGACACATGGTATTCTCGTACATAATGATAAGTCATAATCTGCGATTAGTTAACCACTGGCACGTCATTATGGATTCAGGAGTTTACGAACATTTTGCAAAATGGTGGTAATAGCTTGGTCTGTACTTGGCCCTCAAATGTCATGATTTCATGAAAAAGTTATTCAATACGGAATAATTTGAAGAAAAAACGAGAAAATTTGATTTTCGCTAGCTACGTTACGCATTGACCATAATATAGAGATTAATAACCAACTAGCTATTCCATATTTTAAAAAATGCTCCAGATTGGTGATGGTCGAGTACTTACCCTCTATTGCACGGTTGACTCTCTCAGTCATTCCAGCGGAGACATCGTTCAACTGTGCTTGTAAATATTCAATCTACAAAAATGAGAGCAATAATGATTAATATAAAGAATGAAATACATGTTAATTACATTCTAAAATTATAATTTAAGAAAACCAGGATGAAATGAAAATGTACACAAATCACTTTCTTTAACTTAAGCCGATTAAAATCAAAATGACAAACAGTCATTCAGTCCCCAAAACGCCCGCTCTTCACCACTTCCTAGTGCTTTAGCTGGGAAGAAAAAGTGGCGCAACAAACTCCTCAACCACAAAGCTGTACGTTCAGTTAAAAGAGGAAACCCTTAGGCTATGAAAATCCGATATCACAAGAAAGCTGAAAGACGCATGAATTTTTTTGTGATGATTAATAGAAGAGTATGAAACAAAAAATTGCGCCGACCCCAAATAAATTACGATAAATAAAGGCAGGAGAATGATGACGATGATGATGAGTATGTTATCATTTTATCCCATTTTCCGGGCTCCCGTAAAGGACTGTTCAAACGGAGGCAGATCCAGCTCAGAATGCGGGATGCGACTGAACGCATCGATTGTTTGAAGATTAGGAAGTCACGAGACTATTCGCGCCAGTTTGAACACCTCCATACAAGTTGGCACAATCACCTCAATTTAACCCGAGCTTTACAATTAAAGTTTAGTGTGCAAAACTTACATAGCGAAAGCTGTTCGTGAACAGTATATCCAAATCACCAAATGTATGTGGTCTCTTAGCAGTGTACCTCAGGCCAGGGAACACGTACGTATTCTCCGACGTGTACTTGTCTACGAGCTCCTCCACCTGAGATTTTTTTATAATGAAAATAAAACACACTAAAAGGTAATTAAAAAAAACCGACTGCAACTAAAAAGTTCCAAACAAGATCACTTGTCAAGCAGTCTGATGTAGTTGGAGACATCAAATCTGTGATTGAACTAAACTTTTTCTTTTGGTCCTTACCATCTGCCACTGAGCGTCCATCACGATGGACCGGTCGTTCTCCCACTGGTACGCCATGAAGGAAGCTTTGAACTTCTCATGGACGTCTCGATGCATTAATTTTACGTTCCTGATCTGATCTTTCGAAGCTTGGACTCCGCAGTCAAGGTAGCGGGCCATTTCATCTGTAAAAAATATGTACGTTGATATATATTTATTTGTATTTATATCCTTGTAAAAACGAGACATATCACGAGATAAAGGACACTGGCAGTGCGATTCTGTAACTATATCACCGCGAAAACTTAGGTGAAGTGAGTGTGGAGTGAGCTGTCATTCCAACTAATGCTAGGGATTGACACTATTGACAGCTCACTCTAAGCCCACTTCACCTAACTTTTCACCTAGATTTTTACAGAACCAATTGGCTGCTCTATTTCAATCGCGAGACAGTTTGATCACGAGTTCACGAACAAAGTTCACGCAAACATGCAGTCGTCGTGTAACCACGCGCGACCTAACCAAAATGGTCGGTCGCGCGAATACGCGATCGTCGCGTTCACATATCATATCACTTTTTTGTTCGGAAAACCTGAAGGCGCCCCTCCGATTCGACCACGCATTCGGGTCCGCCGAACAAAATGAACGCGACGGCCGCACGTTGGCGGAACGATCGTTTTGTTTAGGACGCGGCCTATTCGCTTTCAATGAGGAAGAAAACTGTCAAATTAGTTCTCGGAAGTTTGCGCTTATTATAGTTTCTCTTACTTTCATTCAGCTGACAATGGAGTTCTTTGTTAACAACTTTGCTGCGATATGACTGTTTATGATATAGTATTCTGCGTAAACGAATAACGGCCCGTTCACACATGGGAGTCCGTTTTACTGGTACGTTTTTAACGGATACGTCATAAATTTATGCGCTGTTCACACATAGGCACCGTATAACGTTCAACGAATCCGTCATTACTGGATGCGATGTGTGAACAGAAAACTCGCAGTATACCGCCGCTATTCTATTCACTCCCCCTCCTACACCCCGCACACACCGCCCGCCACGCACACAGTATCTATCCGTTAAAATTCTACGTGTCCGTATATTTTTACTGTTCCGTCGTCCAGTATTCGATGGCAAAACGGAATGTAATTTTTTTACGGAACGATATTTTTTACTGTATACAGAATACTGTGCCATGTGTGAAGTCGCTCATACAACTACATACGCCATCGACGAAAAAAAGCGTACACGATAAAACGGAACAGTAAAACGGAGACATGTGTGAACGGGCCGTAAGTACCTAACTTGTCAAAGTGATCTTTAGCGAAAGTCAGCGACTAGACTTTCATTCAAGATCCCCCTCAAGAGACCCCTGCGGTACAGTTCTATAAGTACTTACAGGTTGCTTCAATAGTATGTATTTAGAAAACTGTAAATAAACATAAAGACGCAGACGAGTCTTGGAGTGGAGACCGCGTATCGGCAAGCGTAGTGTGGGACGCGCCCCCGCTAGATGGACGGACGACCTTAAGAAGGTTGCTGGGACGGGCTGGATGCGGAAGGCGGAGGACAGGGTGTTGTGGCGCAGCCTGAGAGCGGACTGCGATAGACTGAGTTGATTGATTGATTGAAATTAAAATATGTTCATAAAACGAAAACGCGAAAACGTATACGTGTGTTAAATTAATGTCGCCATTAAAGAGGCTGTAACGTAATGTACAGACGCCAGCAGGTCAAGCTACCCGAAACTGTCCAATTTTCCCAATCAATCTTGAACCCTAATGCTTTAGGGATAAAGTTGGAAATCTATTAAAGAAATTTGACAGATTGTAGTAGCTTGATGTGCTGGCGTCTAAATTAAATGTGAGTATGTACTACTCACATTTAATTTCATTCATTCCTGCAGGTCAGAACAAGCATTCCGTTACTGTTAGGCGCTGTTCTGATTGTCTTTTACGACACCAGGCCACGTTATTTATCCACAATCAGTACACAGACATAGCCCTCAACTCTAACACAAGTTTAGGACGACTTAGTGACATCACAGGGCTGGGAATTTCACCCACATTGGTTGATATCACTTTTTCGTATAGTCACTGACAACGCTGTTTACTACGTTGCAATGACAACTTTCTTTTCAAATTATTGATGGCCTGTTATTTTTTAGCTGAATAGACGTTCATACTTCTTCAAAATTACACATGGCCACTAAGATATCTCAAATTCATATTTTCGACATGATATTATTCTACGAGTTCACATTATAAATTCACGCAGAGCTAGGGTGAGTTCACGCATCACCACTAAAGTGAAAACTTATAATAGGCCGAAATCTCCATGGCCACCTGCCTTGGGAACACTGTACAGCGCGCCTCATCTAAAGGCTTCCTCTACCTGACGGGGCATCAGCGCGCCTCATCTAAAGGCTTCCTGTACTTGTCCGACCATCACTGCTCCTCACCTGAAGACTTCCGTACCTTTAAGGCCATCAGCGCGCCTCATACGAAGGCCGCCACACCTGTCGGTCCATCAGCGCGCCTTATCCGAAGGCCGCCACAGCTGTCGGGCTAACAGCGTGCCTTCAGAGGTCCCGCCGTGCCTGTCGACCGGCCAGCGTACCCCGTCTGCCGCCGTAGTCTTGGTCCTGCTGCGTGGGCCCCTCCACGGGTACCCTCCACGTGCCCGTCGATTCCACCTGCCTCTTTTCTGCTTCCATTCTTCACGACATTTTTTACTGATTTGTCTTCGCCTCCACCTTCCGTTACCCCATCTCCACCTATCACGCATCTTCACCCTTAATCCACCTACACATTATGTACACCACTGCCAGTCCTGACGGCACGGTTGGCGCAGTGGTTAAGCGATTGACTGCTGCGCTGCGTGTCGTGGGTTCGATTCCCGCACGGAACAAATATTTGTATGACCTACATGTATTTGTTCCGAGTCTGGGTGTTTTTCTATCTATAATATGTATGTATTTACAAAAAAAAAATTGTATATAAGTAGTTTATCAGCCAACTTGTTACCATAA
Source organism: Apamea crenata (assembly GCA_949629185.1). Lineage (NCBI taxonomy): Eukaryota > Metazoa > Arthropoda > Insecta > Lepidoptera > Noctuidae > Apamea > Apamea crenata. Next base: position 8,560,430 of record OX451375.1, read on the forward strand.
CACAAGCATTAGGTTGCTTAGCTTGGGACAAATGGTGCTGTGTGAAATGTCCAGGGATATTTATTTATTTATTTATAAAGTCCATCTCCATCTCCATCTTTATATGTAAATTTGTCCTTAATTGAGTTCAACATACCTTTTTTTATTTCTTAGTTTAGTTTTAAATTTAGGTTAGGTTAGAGTTAGGATTTTCTTGTCGCTACACGACAAACCACCCTGTATACTTGTACGACAATCTCTTTCTAAAGCGCGATGCATCTAGATATTACTCACCGAGTTTATTAATACAATTAGAAGCGCTGTTTAGAGATGTTTTGACGAGTTCAATTCGCTCCTCCATGGCGTGACGTAAGGTTTTCATGCCTTTGAACGTAAACATTTGCATTGTGTCTTCAACCAGCTGCAACATACAACCGATTGTTGAGTTAGGAATATATTACTGTTGATCAGATTGACAAACTGTAGTCTGTTCCAAAAGTGTCTAATTAAAATGTAAACTAATTATCTGAAAATGTCTATGCCAATTTAGAGTGCCACTCACAAAATTGAGTGCCTTGATTTGATTATTAGAATACTTAACCCTGGATCAGTGGCGTGCATTGCATATAGCATATAGGCATATAAGCAGTGCCTACCTCGATAAATCGATAAACCATAAGCCTGTCAATTACATTTTAGTGTGTGTGTTCCACAATTATTAAGAAACTCACTATAATACCTAACAAAAATCGTAATCTTCATTCAAACTCGCGCGGCAGTAGGCAGTCGCCAGACGGCCTACTCGGCTCCCGTACTATTCAAACATTGTCATTGGTCTTTACTTGTAGTTTACTCTGTCTATGGTACTTGTTCAAGTTAATACGACGAAATTAAAAATACATACGTCTCACGCGTAATACTATGACGTTCGATCTTTGCAATTTATCACCCTTAAATAGGCATGCCTACTCATAACCAACCGAGTATGAATGTTAAAATTAAAAATATACCTACTCCGTAATTTGGCCGTGCGAAGGAAGCAAGGGATGGATAACGCGGTAGCCGATAGTGAGGTAAAATGAAAATCCAAGATGTCGGCTGCGAAAATTTTCAAATTTTTCATCATGAGTGTAGTTTTCATGGTTTTTGAGGGTGTGAAGCCAATAGTGAGGTCAAAATGTAAATCCAAGATGGCGGCTGCAAAAATTTTCAAATTTTTCATCATGGGTGTAGTTTTCATGGTTTTTGAGGGTGTTGAAGCCAATAGTGAGGTCAAAATGTAAATCCAAGATTGCGGCTGCGAAAATTTTCAAATGTTTCATCACGGGTGTCGTTTTCATGGTTTTTGAGGATGCTGAAGCTAGTGAGGTCAAAATGAAAATCCCAGATGGTGGTTATACTTTTTTTTAAATTTTCATCATGGGTGTCGTTTTTATGGTTTTCAATAGTATTGAAGAAAAAGATATGTTGTGCCAACCTCAAATAAATTGGGATAAGGACAGGAGAATGATAATGATGATGATTAGAGCTTTTACTATGGTAAAAACCAAAAATCGCAAAAAAAAAAGCGGCAGTTCCATACATTTAATTTTCACATGACTTAACGAAATGATTGTATGGAACAGCAATTTTTTTCGCGATTTCGGTGTGATAATGAATGACAGATTATGTTTTGAAAATACAGACAATTTCATTTAAGGGCGCATAATAGTGCTTAAGCTGCGTCCAGTTTATGTCCGTCGAATTCTCGATAGATACGCCCAAATTCCGCGACACTGCACTTTCACTAGGACTCACGACTCTAACAATAAGATAATCAGCAAATTACTGTTAAGCCGACATCACTTTTTGTTCATTTGTGACTTTCGTTCGGCGTCTTTAACTCGAAGTTATAAACGTCTGATATCGGCTATAAGAAGAACCTCGTCCTTGGCACATACCGAGTTGTAATAGGCGCAAGCCTCCTTCGCCGTGTTATAGTTGTTGATCGCGCACTCGCTTAGGTCGAGCATGCACTTCTCTATGTCACAAATGTCTTGCGTGATGACTGGTGGCGGCTCCTTCACGCATACTTCGACTCCTTCTCCTGAAACAGTAGCCCGTATTATTGTTAAATACGCACAGTCAACGTAAACGCATTCCCGTTGTCCACACCGCTGCACCGCCGTGACCCCACTGGTGGGGATAACGCGAATTGAATCACCATGGCTTTATAATTAGAATTGTATTGTGTAAAGATATATTGTTTTATCCATTAATATTATTTTTTTAATAGAAAATTATTCACTAAGGGGATATCATAAAGCAGTGTCTTAATGTTCGGGCGCTATTTTGAATCCCGAACGTAACGAAGGATTCTAGAGCTCTCGAGCGCAGCGAGGGAGTACAGGGGTCTACTCCGAAGTGCAAAGTGCGAATGTTCGGATCGGACCTACATGGCCGAACCGAGTATTATTGAAAACGGCGAAAAAAGTTCAGATCGACTCAGTTGGGTCGGGACCATAGTCAATATTCGAAAGAGTGTAGGAGTGTAGGATCGGGACCGACCGAACCAAATAGTAACTTCGTAGCAGTAAACGGCCCAACATTCGGCCGATACTACGAGTACTTCGGAGTAGACCCACTGTACTCTCCGTTGCATTCGGGATTCTAAAGAGCGCCCGAACTTTATCCCCTTAGTGAATAATCTACTATTCATTTAACTTTTTCTACATGCAATAATAAAAATAAATGTACCTAATGTCCAAACAGAACGTGAATTGTTTTATGAATAAATGACATCGGGAAAGAAAATAAACACGTTCTCGCTGTCCCCACTAATACCTACACGAACGTCCCAATGTGTTAACACACAATATTATTATTATTGTAACTAATACTTCATAAAAAAGATAAACTGGGCGTATGACACGCTGTCGTGAATTAGTTAATATCGTAATTTCCAACGCGGATCAATCGGGTTGTAAATCCTAACTGGTTGGTCTGGTTGTATCATACGTTCCGAAGCTGCAGACAATAACGCGAGGGTTTGCTCCCATAGAGATCAATAAACGCTTACCTTCTTTTTCTTTAGGTTTTCCTTCATCTTTTGGTTCCTCAGGAACATCTGGATGAGAAAATTTGGAGTGAAATGTAGAAAATTATAGGGGGACAAGCCGTGTGCCCGATGGAATTTCCCATCGGAATCTTTTTAGGGGATGGGTTTCTATGAACGCCGCTGTGACGGGGTCTGCTTAGCATCAGTGCGCTGATGCTAAGCTAAGATGACCAGAATGCTCGGGCAGTTCTGGTTTTACTAATACTTAAATATATTATGAATTAAATCGAGTCGTTGTCGGGGTCAAGTGGGGATGAATTGTCGCGGGGTCAAGTTGTCTGGGTCGAATTTTTACCGAGAAAACGTTAACTTACCAATCACGGTTCCACCATCAATGGAGCACTTCTTCGGTTTATTGGTCCCTGTTAGGTCATCGATGTACCTCTTTGCGTGATCGATGCATGCTTCTGCAAAGTCTCCATACGACATGTTCTCCTGGTACACCACAGCTATGACATCGTCGAACCATGGTGCGTTTAGTGTTAACCAATCACGTATTTCTGGTGAACCCCTTAAAAGTAAATAGCACAGTGTAGTTACTTAAGTAATCGATATCCACAGCTCGACATAGCTCCTTCTATAACGTTCAGTTTACGCTACAACTTCAAACATTTTATAACTTTTTCCATAATAGTGCTAGACACTCTGAAATCAACTTCATTCCCATTAAAATAAAGTTGATATTTGTTTAACTTGAAATAACGTCATTTTGAATATAATATATACCTAGGTTGTCGTGTGGGTGAACTATACCTATATAGGATGTTGTGGCGCAGCCTGGAAGAGGCCTAATGTCCAGCAGTGGACTGCGATAGGCTGAGTTGAAGGAGAACTATATATACCTACTACTTACTTTGCATATACTACAAAACCTCCGGTTAGGAACAGCAATGTGATGGTGCCCCAGACCAGCTTGTCATCTTTGGGCGGTGGCGGTGGCGGTGGCGGGGGAATTGGGCACGGGTCACGCTCCTTAGGATCCTTGTACTTGAAGTTTGTGGGAGAACGGGTGAATGTCGCTATTTGAAAGTCTGTTGGATGGCGACGGTACTGAAAAGACATGCAAAATACATCGTTATTTCTTTATGTGATTATTGAAGCCATGTGTCAGTCAAACGACGTTCTCTGCTGTACATGGATCTTCCCTAGTAGGTATTTACCTGCCAAGACCGATCTTGCCATAACACTTGAAATCAAGTACACAGCTAGACCACCGTGCTATTCTGTAAAAATCTCACCGTGAAAACTTAGGTGAACCGAGTTTGAAGTGAGCTGTCAATAGTGTCAATCCCTAGCATCACGTGGAATAATAATAGTAGGTAATTTATAATAATAATAGTAATTTATTTCTCTCAAAAAGGTACAGTTTGATTGATAGGATCGAGTTACATTTTAAAGTTCATCCTTTGTGAGAGCTGGAGTCTTTACTGGGTTCGGGACCTGTATGACAGATCTCCAGGCTCACACCCTTAAAATTACAATATTAATGGCACTTACGTACTACAACAACATAAAAGCTCCAAGTACTGAGAGGAAGAGAATTAGTAGGAAAAAAAAAGAGATGTAATGTAATAGAATGACAGCTCACTTCACCTAAGTTTTCACTATTATTACGGTTTGATGCCATCATGATTCCAGTGTAAGAGACAGACGGAGCTATACCATGACCGATAGCACCATCCCTTTTTCAAACTGGAATCATGATGGTATAAATATTTCGTAATACGGCCTCAGGTGGAATGACAGCTTACTTCACCTAAGTTTTCACGGTGAGATTTCTACAAAATAGACCGGCTGCGTACATTGAGTGAGAGACGAACGCTCTACAGAACCGAACTTAATCTTGATGGGTCATATTAATGGTTGTGTAGTCTTACAAATGTTATCATTCATAATTATTTGAGTTTAGTTGGTACGTACTTACGATGAATAGGGTAGGAATACATGATTGCCTTGGTCGCAAGTGCGAGGGCTGCGGCGCCTGTATCTGCTGGGTCAAACATACTGATTGCCAATTATATCTAGATATACCTACATACAAATAAATAAAATTAAAGTGTCAATGACATTGTCATGACATTTTAATTTTATTTTATTTATTATTTTTATTATTACAGCTTTTTACTAAATGTGTATGAATTTATAATAAACAAAAATATACCTACAGGACTTATAAAACAAAACTATTTTTAAAAGTTTCGTCGTCTGTCTGTTTGTTCCCGCTAATCTCCGGAAGGGCTGGTCCGATTTTGACGAGACTTTCACTGGCAGATAGCTGATGTTATAAGGAGTAACTTAGGCTTTTATTGTCGAAAAAGAATTAGGGATCCGCGCAAAAAAAAAAACCCATGAAATCCAATTTGTTTTCAGACATGCACGCGAATGAAGTCGCGGGCGCAGCTAGTTTATAATAATATTTGACTGCTAAGTTGATACCAGTCAGTAGCTTCACTTTTCAGTCATTTCTGTCCTCATTCGGTATTTTTCACTCACAAGTGAAACGTCTGAACACAAAGGGGTTTATTCATAAACGATGACTAAAGTTAAGTAACGCTTAAACGTCAAAAATGTATGGTTAAACAGTCGCTAATCACTGCTTAACTTTAAGCAACGTTTATGAATAAAGCGGAATATGAATCAAAAGTTAAAAATTAATTCATTAGTGAATCGATCTAACGGTAGGTATTGGATTTCGGCGCTCGGCATATTTCACTCGCAATGATGAAAAATAAAATTAAAGAATTGGTAGATCGGTTCATTCCTATACACCGTGTTCCGGACGATATAATACATAAACTTCGACCAGATGTTCAGACCATGGAAATAAGCATTTATCATTATGGACACATTAATGAATTCTTATTTTTATTTTTTGTTAATTTTCATACAAACTAAAACGTAAATCAGCGTCTTTATCAGAAGCATTTGATAGATTTATCATTTTAATTACGCTATGCGGCAACATGGGCCAAATTTAATTGAGCTTGCAGTAAGAAAGGTCTTACCCTTTCTTACTGCAAGCTCAATATTAAATTTCATTAAATGAAATTACAAATACCTTTGTAACGAAGCCTTGTTAAGCACTACTTCCTTTTTTAGGTTTGTTTTGTAACAGCTATAGAAGCGTTTGCCAAAGTTTATGGAACGTGAAGAACACGGTGTACAATTTTATCGGTGTACGGTTTGCTTTCACTTTGAGGGCCCACATTTGAAGCTTTGAATGAGTCAGCTTTTAGTAAAAGTTCTCAAACAATTGTAAATTCAGCCTCTAGTTTGTAAAAGTAGCCACTCGAAAGATACAATCGGTTACAGGTGGTCCCTCAGTCGTGACTGACAGGCATCCATATCTCAAAATCTAGTTAAAATTTATAACTGCTATATATGACTACTCTTGGTAAGATTTGTAAAACAAGTGGGTTGAATATCAACTTCCTTTTCACAGAATAGAAAGAACTAGCATGCGGAAGGTGGTCCCTCAACCGATCACCTTAAGGTTCACCTTGAGTGGAGACCACAATGGAATTTGAAATTTACTTGGGTCTAGCGTTAGTAAAAGTACCTACCTGAACGATTGAGAATTCAATCTCTAGTTTGTAAAAGAAATGGTCCCTCAATGGGAACGCAAACGGTGTATGGACGTAAAATAAAACAAAAATGAACATCCACTCAAGTGAAGCCGATTGGCTGATCGGCTTTAGATTTGTGTGAACTTGAAACTGAAACAACTCAGAAGCATCACCTACCAAGTACCAACTTTTCGCAACGTTAGTGAACAAGTCAAATTGCTTATTTTGATTACCTGTATGCACTACCCACCTACCTACTGCACTATCTACCTAGTCAAAAAGTGTGCAGGTACTTACGAAAAGTTTCCTTACTGACGTTGCGTGGGACAGGGACCTTAGCATTATTTATCTTAGGTATTTAGTATATTTGGATAGCAAAAGATTTTTATTAATTTAGGTTATTTATTTGTTTTATTGTTGATTTTGCTGTGACAGTTTATAATTACTTAGGACAGTTCGGCAATTCTCATCACAGTTCCCATTCTGATTCTGACTGTGAACTTTTTTCTTAGTTAGATTATTCTCTATGTTTGCTGCCAGTTATGATGGGGTAGGTATATTACATTGAAAACTTTTTATTGTTTATACTATGGAATTAGTAAGTACTTTATGCTGCAATGACTCTCATTAAGCTAGACGTGTATATTATGGGGCAGGCCGGGCATGGCCGCAAACATCCGCCATTTTGATAAATCTGCCATTTTCCGACTATGTTGTGGTCGCCTTCCAGTCTAATCAGATGCAGCTGAATACCAGTATTTTACATGGCTCTACTGCTTATCTTAATACTGTTCACATAAATCTTCATCTCACAAACAATAGGTCACCTAATATCGTGTTCAGCGTGACCTGCTGTCTGTACGCTACAGGTTACACGCTTTTCGGGTATTATGAAAACTAAAAAATACCTGTATACTAAGGGTCGAATTGTCCTGGGGTGGAGTCGTCACGGGGACGAGTTGTCGGGGCCGAGTGAGTATTGTTTTCTTAGATTCATTTATAGCTTAAACCGGAGTATCCTTTAGGATAGCTTTTAAAATATCAGGCATAATATTTTAAAAGCTATCCTAAAGGATACTCCGGTTTACAAGCTCCTCTCTCTGCATTTAGAAAATTGCAATAAAACAATAAATTGACATAAAAATCATCTTTTAATTTATTAATACAATATTTTTATATTTACATAAATTACTAAAATTAAAGGAAACCTCCACAAATTCACTTCGCTGGCACCATAATTTATCTGAATCTAATTGTTCTGATATTTTTGGAATAAATGCAGTCACATTTTGTGTTAACAAAATAAACAAATTCGACGGTTTTGAAGAAATTTCATATTTTCGGGTACTTATTATTTTTATATAAATACAGTTTTCCATTTATATGATACTTCACTATCTACAAATATTCAATGACATAAATAGATCGAATCGTCTAGATTTATCACACAAAATAACGTATTCATTCTACGTTTTATGTGAGCCAGGAAAGCGGTCTTACAGTTATGATAACATTTCCTAGCAAAGAAAATATTGGTTTGAAATTAAAACTACGAACCCATAAAATTGCCTTCACTTATTTACGACGTGCAAACCAACTATCTCAATGGTGGTCAACAATTTTTTTGGTCGACTATACTTATTGTATCGTCGGTAAACATGCAATGCTATTACTAAAATGCTAATCACAGAGTGGTAATAGAACTTTATAAATTACTAGGTAGTATATTCCAAACTTAGTACAGACAACCGCGTGTCCATGGTAACAGTTTGAATTTGACAGCGCCTTTATTTCGTAGTTGTAAAGGCGATTTTTGTAGTAAGTGTTACAAGTGACTTGCGGCTACCCGTACATAACTAATTAAATCTATATTTTAGTAATTTTAAATATTAGCACATTAGATTAAGAGAAACGAATTTAAAATTGGGTTGTAGTAATTTGAAACCTATATTTTTATTATCTGTGTATTTCGACTAAGGTATGATTTAAACCGAGCGCGTCGGGGCGTTGCATGCGATTAAGAACTTTAATAACTGGGTAAACCCTTTTTTTTTTTTTTAACGCACCTTACTTTTCGTACTGTACAAACGCTTCAAGCGCGTCGAAACCTAGCAAAGCTTTTACTTCATAGACACATACTCAACTTGAATTCAGAATATCAGATAATTATCAAGTTTTGGAACATCAAACTCAACTTGAATTCAGAATATCAGATAATTATCAAGTTTTGCAACAACAAACTCAATTTGAATTTTGTCTTGCATGACGCAAGACAATGTTCAAATTCCATTGCAATAAAAATTGCACCTCCACATTGTATAAGACCTTTTTGATGATGGCGGATGTTCTAGATTCATCATAACTAACATTTTGACGAGATGTAACATCCGCGAACCTGCAGTAGGCCCGCGTGATACATTACAGAGTAGATAGTTGAGTAAGGCAATGAATGAAAATTATCTAAGATGTGCACAGATGGCGCCACCAGCATAAGCAGCAAAAACAACGTCAAATGGTTTGTGGATTTGAAAAAATACTAAATATTTTAAATTTTCACTTGATTTTACGGTGAAATCATGGGCATCTTACAAATTGCAGATTTTAAAAACATTTTAAAAGAATGATAATTAGTTTTTTTCGACGACGACATGAATTGAAACGCTTTATTTGTACATCTGAAAGCAGCACTGATGCTTAAGTTAAGGTTTACTCAAATCTTTATTAAAGTTGACATGCTAAGTGAAAACATTGTTTAGGCACCTGTCCCACCGCCGACGAGGAAGCGACTAGCTTACGACTAAAATAGTCGTTAGCTAGTCGCTCAAGAAACGTACAAAAGATCCTACGTAAGTAATATAGATACATATATTAATGGTTGATCGCGTTGTTCACACAATCAGCGAGGTCTCTGTCAAACAAACAACTTGCTAGCCAGCTCAACTCGCTCCTCGCTAATCGCCGGCGGTGGGACAGGTGGGTCAGCGTGCTGCTAGCGCCAGGAGCGCGAGCCCGCAGTGGGCCGCAGCCTACAGGTACAGCAGGCCCGACACGGAGGCGTGCGCCATGACGGTGTGCGCGGCCTGGCGCACCTCCAGGTGCTGGCGCGCGGCGGCGGCCCAGGCCTGCGCGGCGGCGCGCGGCGCGCCCTGCAGCAGGTTCACGTAGCGCAGCGCGGCCGGCAGGTCGCCGTGGTCCATGTGGTACCTGCCGCGCACGGCCCGCCCATATTTATTTATTGCAAAATGTACACACAGTGGCAGGTCCCAGCCTTATTGCCTGTTTATACCTGGCGACCCGGTATTAGGCACCAGAAAAAGGTAAGCAACCTAACTGTTACGTGTTCTGTATGCTGTATACTTTCACATCCCCCTAAGGTTATTCAAAATTTGATCATCTCTATTTTATTAGAATACGAGGTGCATTCAATAAGTACCTAGCCTCATCGCCAGAGGGCGCTGTAGTTTCAAAAGAGTTTTACCACAGTGTAGCACATTCTTTTTTAATTCTTTTTTCAAATTTTCATTCCGATCCCTTCATTTGTTTTAATTTGACAACTTATAGAAGCGAATGTATCGATCGGTTTTACAAAAATGGAAAAAGAGCAATATCGTTCGGTGATTCGATTCCTATTTTTGGAAGGGAAAACGCGCATCGAAATCAAAGAGCGCTTGGATGCTGTGTACGGTGACTATTCTCCATCGATGGCCACCGTCAAGAATTGGTTCAACGAGTTTGCACGTGGCCGTACGTCGGTTTTTGATGAACCACGTCCAGGTGCACCGAAAACAGCTGCTACGAAGGAAAACATTAAAAAAATCCATGATCTCGTATTGGCAGATCGCCGATTGAAGGTTCGGGAGCTAGCTGAGACTGTAGGCATTTCAGAAGGAACTGTGCATCATATTCTTCACGAGGAACTCGGCATGAGAAAGCTGTCGGCGCGATGGGTGCCGCGTTTACTCACACCGGAAAACAAGTGCAACCGTGAGACCACATCGGAGACGTGTTTGGCGCTGTTTAAGCGGAATCCAGCGGAGTGTTTGCGTCGTTTTGTGACCGTCGATGAAACCTGGATCCACTGGTACGCACCAGAGAACAAGGAGCAATCAAAACAATGGATCCAGACCGGGGAACGTGCTCCAAAGAAGGCGAAAACTGTAAAATCGGCCGGAAAAGTTATGGCCACCGTTTTCTGGGATTCACAAGGTTTGATCTACATCGATTACCTCGAGAAGGGTGAAACAATTACAGGGCTTGGGACTATGCCGATTTATTGGGCCGATTCGACGCCGAATTAAAGAAAAAACGACCCCATCTGGCGAAGAAAAAAGTGCTGTTTCACCACGACAACGCACCGGTTCACACGTCTGCCGTTGCCATGGCCAAATTGGTCGAATTACGCTGCTCCATCCACCGTATTCTCCAGATTTGGCCCCTTGTGACTTCTTTCTGTTTCCTAATCTGACAAAATTTCTCGCCGGGAATAGATATGGATCAAATGAGGAGGTCATCGCCGCCACGGAGGCCTATTTTGAAGAGTTTGACAAAAACTATTTTTCGGACGGGTTAAAAAAGTTGGAGCATCGCTGGGCTAAGTGTATCGAATTAAAAGGAGACTATGTTGAAAAATAAATTGCCACTTTTCCAAAATTTTCGTTTACTTTTTGTAGGCTAAGTATTTATTGAATGACCCTCGTATGTCCCTAATAGTGGTCGCTAAGCAATTTTATCATGATTTGAAGAAAAACTTAGATAAGGGGAGACAATAAACTGAACAAATGTTTATCGTTTAGGAATATATCATAAAGGTTCATTAACCTCTGAAAACCAATATGGCGCTACATACCTTGCCCTCTGAATGATGTCAAATGTGTCTAATTTGGTGAAGTCTGTCGGTTGGTTGGCCAATTCATCCTCAGGAATTCCAGCGAACTAAAATCAACATAAAAATACGATCAAATAAAATATCGCTTTAATTACCTTAAAAAAGCTAAATGACCTAGTAATACCAAGTGTTGCTATTTGAAATTATGTTGTGCTGAAGCCCTTCTGGATCAAATCAAAGCATTAAATAATGTGTGTACATAAATGGTTAAATAAATTTGTAAGTGGCACTACAATTTTTTTTTATTTGTTTACATTGTATTTAGTTTAACAATAAAACTGTGACAGAATAAATTAAAAACTAGGTAAAAGTGTAACCCACACCAATGTCTGCGATATATTAGCTTAATTTTCTTCAGATACTTTTGGAACAGACCAAAAATATAACCCATGCATGTTTTTTTTTATATTTAGCAAATTGAATAGCATGTGGACTCACTTTCTTGAAGAGCAACAGTGACTGCAGCCACGACAAGAAGTAGACCGGCAGCGTGGCCCCCTCGCGCCCGACCAGCGCCACCCTCACCGCGGTCTGCTCCATCTGAAACGATTCCACAACTCAGTACTATAGAGATCAGGATACTACATCCTACAGAAAATTAAACACGTACCGCCTTATTACAAAACTAAATCTCCCTTTAGCCCGACGACAGTATTTGTATTTGCGACATACCTTTGAGACAGTATTTGTATTCCGAACTTTATTCAGAGTACGATTAAGTTCTTAATTCAAAACCTACGACGATAGGGGAAGAAAATTTGAATGGAAATTCGTATTTTTTGCCGATGTGAAATCCCATCAGACACAGCCTGTGTCTAAAGAAAAACCTTGTTATAAGACCCGTACATTAATATAATGAATAATATATCGGAATCAAATGGCTTTTACATCAAGACGGGCCGTCAGCCATTGGAGCTGACTTTAAATCGATTCTATTATTTATTCGAATTAGAAATTCCTGATGTTACAGCCTTCCAACACTTTGCTCGTTCTGGGCAGTATAACGAAGCAGTGGTTAAAATTAGTAAGGAAATTATGGGGATACCTTTTCGAACCTGTCTCGCAGTGACTTCTCAGTGGCGATGCCCTTTTCCCGGACTTCATCGGGAATGCCCTTTAGTACCGTCTCAACCAGCTTGTCGCCCGTGCCTGAAAATAAGGTAAACTTGATATTTTTATTTTGAAATTATGTTTAATTTTGTAAGTATATCATTTATGAAAATTTTAACGTCCATTTGTTGGTTATTATTTTAAAACTAAATGGCGCCGGAATTTCTTAAAGCTACGGTTTCCTAGGACTTAGGCTGTCATGAAAATGATGACAGCGACAAAGATTTAAATCGTTAAATTCGACCTACCGCGTCAAAAGTATGAATAAAATTGACATTTGACAGTTTTTGTTTGGAAGAACTGTCAAAAATTAAAACTTATTCCTCCGATAAAGTTATCTGGCGTTGGAAAAATCAGCCCTTAGCAATAATATGTGGGTGAATTTTCACATATCTTTTGTGAGATTTTCAACAAACAATGAAAACATTTTAATTCTTGATTTATTAAATATTAATGACTAATCATCATTGGAAACTTTCAGTAGCGCTATCAGGATGGTATTTGATATAGACAGATGTGCGGTAATGCATTAGAATTAGATTGATTTGAAAGCATTCCATTTAGCTTTTTTTTTCGTTTAAAAGCGATTGGGGAAAGTGGAATCCGTGGGAACCCAACTCTCGGATTTCATATACCTTAGATCTCTCTCCTTAATCGGTACAAGTACTTGGGTAAATTGGAACCATTAGGCATCAACACTGCTGACATGAAATAATCGCTGAGCGCCTCCGCCCACAGCGACTGCGAGCGTCGCGCCTCGGCCTGCGCCACTAGAACTAATAGTGAGGTGCACTCACCAGCCTTCTCGAGCGCGCGCAGCTCGTTGTCGAGCTTGGTGGCGGGCGCGGCGCGGCGCGTGGCGGCCAGTAGTGCTTCGGCCGCCGCCCACAGCGACTGCGAGCGTCGCGCCTCGGCCTGCGCCACTAGAACTAATAGTGAGGTGCACTCACCAGCCTTCTCGAGCGCGCGCAGCTCGTTGTCGAGCTTGGTGGCGGGCGCGGCGCGGCGCGTGGCGGCCAGTAGTGCTTCGGCCGCCGCCCACAGCGACTGCGAGCGTCGCGCCTCGGCCTGCGCCACTAGAACTAATAGTGAGGTGCACTCACCAGCCTTCTCGAGCGCGCGCAGCTCGTTGTCGAGCTTGGTGGCGGGCGCGGCGCGGCGCGTGGCGGCCAGTAGTGCTTCGGCCGCCGCCCACAGCGACTGCGAGCGTCGCGCCTCGGCCTGCGCCACTAGAACTAATAGTGAGGTGCACTCACCAGCCTTCTCGAGCGCGCGCAGCTCGTTGTCGAGCTTGGTGGCGGGCGCGGCGCGGCGCGTGGCGGCCAGTAGTGCTTCGGCCGCCGCCCACAGCGACTGCGAGCGTCGCGCCTCGGCCTGCGCCACTAGAACTAATAGTGAGGTGCACTCACCAGCCTTCTCGAGCGCGCGCAGCTCGTTGTCGAGCTTGGTGGCGGGCGCGGCGCGGCGCGTGGCGGCCAGTAGTGCTTCGGCCGCCGCCCACAGCGACTGCGAGCGTCGCGCCTCGGCCTGCGCCACTAGAACTAATAGTGAGGTGCACTCACCAGCCTTCTCGAGCGCGCGCAGCTCGTTGTCGAGCTTGGTGGCGGGCGCGGCGCGGCGCGTGGCGGCCAGTAGTGCTTCGGCCGCCGCCCACAGCGACTGCGAGCGTCGCGCCTCGGCCTGCGCCACTAGAACTAATAGTGAGGTGCACTCACCAGCCTTCTCGAGCGCGCGCAGCTCGTTGTCGAGCTTGGTGGCGGGCGCGGCGCGGCGCGTGGCGGCCAGTAGTGCTTCGGCCGCCGCCCACAGCGACTGCGAGCGTCGCGCCTCGGCCTGCGCCACTAGAACTAATAGTGAGGTGCACTCACCAGCCTTCTCGAGCGCGCGCAGCTCGTTGTCGAGCTTGGTGGCGGGCGCGGCGCGGCGCGTGGCGGCCAGTAGTGCTTCGGCCGCCGCCCACAGCGACTGCGAGCGTCGCGCCTCGGCCTGCGCCACTAGAACTAATAGTGAGGTGCACTCACCAGCCTTCTCGAGCGCGCGCAGCTCGTTGTCGAGCTTGGTGGCGGGCGCGGCGCGGCGCGTGGCGGCCAGTAGTGCTTCGGCCGCCGCCCACAGCGACTGCGAGCGTCGCGCCTCGGCCTGCGCCACTAGAACTAATAGTGAGGTGCACTCACCAGCCTTCTCGAGCGCGCGCAGCTCGTTGTCGAGCTTGGTGGCGGGCGCGGCGCGGCGCGTGGCGGCCAGTAGTGCTTCGGCCGCCGCCCACAGCGACTGCGAGCGTCGCGCCTCGGCCTGCGCCACTAGAACTAATAGTGAGGTGCACTCACCAGCCTTCTCGAGCGCGCGCAGCTCGTTGTCGAGCTTGGTGGCGGGCGCGGCGCGGCGCGTGGCGGCCAGTAGTGCTTCGGCCGCCGCCCACAGCGACTGCGAGCGTCGCGCCTCGGCCTGCGCCACTAGAACTAATAGTGAGGTGCACTCACCAGCCTTCTCGAGCGCGCGCAGCTCGTTGTCGAGCTTGGTGGCGGGTGCGGCGCGGCGCGTGGCGGCCAGTAGTGCTTCGGCCGCCGCCCACAGCGACTGCGAGCGTCGCGCCTCGGCCTGCGCCACTAGAACTAATAGTGAGGTGCACTCACCAGCCTTCTCGAGCGCGCGCAGCTCGTTGTCGAGCTTGGTGGCGGGCGCGGCGCGGCGCGTGGCGGCCAGTAGTGCTTCGGCCGCCGCCCACAGCGACTGCGAGCGTCGCGCCTCGGCCTGCGCCACTAGAACTAATAGTGAGGTGCACTCACCAGCCTTCTCGAGCGCGCGCAGCTCGTTGTCGAGCTTGGTGGCGGGCGCGGCGCGGCGCGTGGCGGCCAGTAGTGCTTCGGCCGCCGCCCACAGCGACTGCGAGCGTCGCGCCTCGGCCTGCGCCACTAGAACTAATAGTGAGGTGCACTCACCAGCCTTCTCGAGCGCGCGCAGCTCGTTGTCGAGCTTGGTGGCGGGCGCGGCGCGGCGCGTGGCGGCCAGTAGTGCTTCGGCCGCCGCCCACAGCGACTGCGAGCGTCGCGCCTCGGCCTGCGCCACTAGAACTAATAGTGAGGTGCACTCACCAGCCTTCTCGAGCGCGCGCAGCTCGTTGTCGAGCTTGGTGGCGGGCGCGGCGCGGCGCGTGGCGGCCAGTAGTGCTTCGGCCGCCGCCCACAGCGACTGCGAGCGTCGCGCCTCGGCCTGCGCCACTAGAACTAATAGTGAGGTGCACTCACCAGCCTTCTCGAGCGCGCGCAGCTCGTTGTCGAGCTTGGTGGCGGGCGCGGCGCGGCGCGTGGCGGCCAGTAGTGCTTCGGCCGCCGCCCACAGCGACTGCGAGCGTCGCGCCTCGGCCTGCGCCACTAGAACTAATAGTGAGGTGCACTCACCAGCCTTCTCGAGCGCGCGCAGCTCGTTGTCGAGCTTGGTGGCGGGCGCGGCGCGGCGCGTGGCGGCCAGTAGTGCTTCGGCCGCCGCCCACAGCGACTGCGAGCGTCGCGCCTCGGCCTGCGCCACTAGAACTAATAGTGAGGTGCACTCACCAGCCTTCTCGAGCGCGCGCAGCTCGTTGTCGAGCTTGGTGGCGGGCGCGGCGCGGCGCGTGGCGGCCAGTAGTGCTTCGGCCGCCGCCCACAGCGACTGCGAGCGTCGCGCCTCGGCCTGCGCCACTAGAACTAATAGTGAGGTGCACTCACCAGCCTTCTCGAGCGCGCGCAGCTCGTTGTCGAGCTTGGTGGCGGGCGCGGCGCGGCGCGTGGCGGCCAGTAGTGCTTCGGCCGCCGCCCACAGCGACTGCGAGCGTCGCGCCTCGGCCTGCGCCACTAGAACTAATAGTGAGGTGCACTCACCAGCCTTCTCGAGCGCGCGCAGCTCGTTGTCGAGCTTGGTGGCGGGCGCGGCGCGGCGCGTGGCGGCCAGTAGTGCTTCGGCCGCCGCCCACAGCGACTGCGAGCGTCGCGCCTCGGCCTGCGCCACTAGAACTAATAGTGAGGTGCACTCACCAGCCTTCTCGAGCGCGCGCAGCTCGTTGTCGAGCTTGGTGGCGGGCGCGGCGCGGCGCGTGGCGGCCAGTAGTGCTTCGGCCGCCGCCCACAGCGACTGCGAGCGTCGCGCCTCGGCCTGCGCCACTAGAACTAATAGTGAGGTGCACTCACCAGCCTTCTCGAGCGCGCGCAGCTCGTTGTCGAGCTTGGTGGCGGGCGCGGCGCGGCGCGTGGCGGCCAGTAGTGCTTCGGCCGCCGCCCACAGCGACTGCGAGCGTCGCGCCTCGGCCTGCGCCACTAGAACTAATAGTGAGGTGCACTCACCAGCCTTCTCGAGCGCGCGCAGCTCGTTGTCGAGCTTGGTGGCGGGCGCGGCGCGGCGCGTGGCGGCCAGTAGTGCTTCGGCCGCCGCCCACAGCGACTGCGAGCGTCGCGCCTCGGCCTGCGCCACTAGAACTAATAGTGAGGTGCACTCACCAGCCTTCTCGAGCGCGCGCAGCTCGTTGTCGAGCTTGGTGGCGGGCGCGGCGCGGCGCGTGGCGGCCAGTAGTGCTTCGGCCGCCGCCCACAGCGACTGCGAGCGTCGCGCCTCGGCCTGCGCCACTAGAACTAATAGTGAGGTGCACTCACCAGCCTTCTCGAGCGCGCGCAGCTCGTTGTCGAGCTTGGTGGCGGGCGCGGCGCGGCGCGTGGCGGCCAGTAGTGCTTCGGCCGCCGCCCACAGCGACTGCGAGCGTCGCGCCTCGGCCTGCGCCACTAGAACTAATAGTGAGGTGCACTCACCAGCCTTCTCGAGCGCGCGCAGCTCGTTGTCGAGCTTGGTGGCGGGCGCGGCGCGGCGCGTGGCGGCCAGTAGTGCTTCGGCCGCCGCCCACAGCGACTGCGAGCGTCGCGCCTCGGCCTGCGCCACTAGAACTAATAGTGAGGTGCACTCACCAGCCTTCTCGAGCGCGCGCAGCTCGTTGTCGAGCTTGGTGGCGGGCGCGGCGCGGCGCGTGGCGGCCAGTAGTGCTTCGGCCGCCGCCCACAGCGACTGCGAGCGTCGCGCCTCGGCCTGCGCCACTAGAACTAATAGTGAGGTGCACTCACCAGCCTTCTCGAGCGCGCGCAGCTCGTTGTCGAGCTTGGTGGCGGGCGCGGCGCGGCGCGTGGCGGCCAGTAGTGCTTCGGCCGCCGCCCACAGCGACTGCGAGCGTCGCGCCTCGGCCTGCGCCACTAGAACTAATAGTGAGGTGCACTCACCAGCCTTCTCGAGCGCGCGCAGCTCGTTGTCGAGCTTGGTGGCGGGCGCGGCGCGGCGCGTGGCGGCCAGTAGTGCTTCGGCCGCCGCCCACAGCGACTGCGAGCGTCGCGCCTCGGCCTGCGCCACTAGAACTAATAGTGAGGTGCACTCACCAGCCTTCTCGAGCGCGCGCAGCTCGTTGTCGAGCTTGGTGGCGGGCGCGGCGCGGCGCGTGGCGGCCAGTAGTGCTTCGGCCGCCGCCCACAGCGACTGCGAGCGTCGCGCCTCGGCCTGCGCCACTAGAACTAATAGTGAGGTGCACTCACCAGCCTTCTCGAGCGCGCGCAGCTCGTTGTCGAGCTTGGTGGCGGGCGCGGCGCGGCGCGTGGCGGCCAGTAGTGCTTCGGCCGCCGCCCACAGCGACTGCGAGCGTCGCGCCTCGGCCTGCGCCACTAGAACTAATAGTGAGGTGCACTCACCAGCCTTCTCGAGCGCGCGCAGCTCGTTGTCGAGCTTGGTGGCGGGCGCGGCGCGGCGCGTGGCGGCCAGTAGTGCTTCGGCCGCCGCCCACAGCGACTGCGAGCGTCGCGCCTCGGCCTGCGCCACTAGAACTAATAGTGAGGTGCACTCACCAGCCTTCTCGAGCGCGCGCAGCTCGTTGTCGAGCTTGGTGGCGGGCGCGGCGCGGCGCGTGGCGGCCAGTAGTGCTTCGGCCGCCGCCCACAGCGACTGCGAGCGTCGCGCCTCGGCCTGCGCCACTAGAACTAATAGTGAGGTGCACTCACCAGCCTTCTCGAGCGCGCGCAGCTCGTTGTCGAGCTTGGTGGCGGGCGCGGCGCGGCGCGTGGCGGCCAGTAGTGCTTCGGCCGCCGCCCACAGCGACTGCGAGCGTCGCGCCTCGGCCTGCGCCACTAGAACTAATAGTGAGGTGCACTCACCAGCCTTCTCGAGCGCGCGCAGCTCGTTGTCGAGCTTGGTGGCGGGCGCGGCGCGGCGCGTGGCGGCCAGTAGTGCTTCGGCCGCCGCCCACAGCGACTGCGAGCGTCGCGCCTCGGCCTGCGCCACTAGAACTAATAGTGAGGTGCACTCACCAGCCTTCTCGAGCGCGCGCAGCTCGTTGTCGAGCTTGGTGGCGGGCGCGGCGCGGCGCGTGGCGGCCAGTAGTGCTTCGGCCGCCGCCCACAGCGACTGCGAGCGTCGCGCCTCGGCCTGCGCCACTAGAACTAATAGTGAGGTGCACTCACCAGCCTTCTCGAGCGCGCGCAGCTCGTTGTCGAGCTTGGTGGCGGGCGCGGCGCGGCGCGTGGCGGCCAGTAGTGCTTCGGCCGCCGCCCACAGCGACTGCGAGCGTCGCGCCTCGGCCTGCGCCACTAGAACTAATAGTGAGGTGCACTCACCAGCCTTCTCGAGCGCGCGCAGCTCGTTGTCGAGCTTGGTGGCGGGCGCGGCGCGGCGCGTGGCGGCCAGTAGTGCTTCGGCCGCCGCCCACAGCGACTGCGAGCGTCGCGCCTCGGCCTGCGCCACTAGAACTAATAGTGAGGTGCACTCACCAGCCTTCTCGAGCGCGCGCAGCTCGTTGTCGAGCTTGGTGGCGGGCGCGGCGCGGCGCGTGGCGGCCAGTAGTGCTTCGGCCGCCGCCCACAGCGACTGCGAGCGTCGCGCCTCGGCCTGCGCCACTAGAACTAATAGTGAGGTGCACTCACCAGCCTTCTCGAGCGCGCGCAGCTCGTTGTCGAGCTTGGTGGCGGGCGCGGCGCGGCGCGTGGCGGCCAGTAGTGCTTCGGCCGCCGCCCACAGCGACTGCGAGCGTCGCGCCTCGGCCTGCGCCACTAGAACTAATAGTGAGGTGCACTCACCAGCCTTCTCGAGCGCGCGCAGCTCGTTGTCGAGCTTGGTGGCGGGCGCGGCGCGGCGCGTGGCGGCCAGTAGTGCTTCGGCCGCCGCCCACAGCGACTGCGAGCGTCGCGCCTCGGCCTGCGCCACTAGAACTAATAGTGAGGTGCACTCACCAGCCTTCTCGAGCGCGCGCAGCTCGTTGTCGAGCTTGGTGGCGGGCGCGGCGCGGCGCGTGGCGGCCAGTAGTGCTTCGGCCGCCGCCCACAGCGACTGCGAGCGTCGCGCTTCCGCTTCCGCCGCCGCACGCTCTGCAACAATACAGACATACATACACTGCTACAAGGATCTTTTGGCACTCGAATGACGTTGACAGGGGATGCGCTGTTGATGAACATTTGTTTTTGTTTTGTGAAACGTTACATGAAAAGTATTCAATAAACAAGATAGCGGCGTTATATAGTTCCGAGTTTGGCAGCACGCCAAAATAACCTAGTAACACACAGATACAGTGATACATTAAGTCACGCCTTCTTACCATGAGACTTTTTTACTCTTCAAAAATGTACAAATCTTTCGTCATGACCCATGACGAAATATTTGTAAATTATCAAAAACCTTGAAAACGACACCGAAGGTTTCGAGGGTGCTAAAGATAAAAGTGAGGTAAAAATAAAAATCCAAGAGGCCCGGCTGCGAAAAATTTCAAATTTTTCATCAAGGGTGTCGTTTTCATGGTTTTGTATTTACAGAATAATAATAATTAAAATTGACAATTACAACTCGACGTTTTAAACCTGACATTTCCGTCCAATTCTAACTTCGAGAATTGGACGGAAATGTCAGGTTTAAAACATAGTTGCCAAGCTGTTGCGCAGGAATAAGAAGCTCGTGACACTTAAAAAGCGCTCTAATGACTTACTTTTCAAGGTCTGCTCGATGGCCTGCAACTTGCCGGCCATCGCTGCCAGCTCCTTCTTGAACACCACCCTCTCCGCCTCCACTTTCTCGGACACCACGCGGTTGAAGTTCGCCATTATCTGTTAAATAAAATATAATTAATAGTTAATACAAAATGAACTTAATTTCAAGTAACACAACAGAATTCACCCACTTTTCATTGTGTTCATATGCCATGCCGCCATTCATATTGCTAGTGGACCCTCAAGAAGGGTTGGTTATAATAAAAATAAATATCTAGGATTAGGTAACTGCGAATGAGACCCGTTTGTTTACAATCTACTGTTATATTATTTAAGTGAAAGCCGTTCGTCAGACATAATCTGTAAGAATGCATTATGTCAGTGTATCAGTGTTGTGCCTTTAGGAAGAAACGCCGGCGTTCATTTATTATCATCTTTTCAGCCGATAGACATCCACTGCTCGGAATAGGCTTCCCCAAAGTACCAGCGTTCATTCATTCACTAAAAAAGAAAAACTTGGCAAGCAATGGGAAATTGCTACTATACATACTCATACTACTTATATGTAAAATACTCAGTTGTATGCATACCGTCTTCTCTCTTTTGGCGAGCGTGTCCTGTAGAGCTTCTGATTGGATCTCACACTGCTTCTTCAGTTGCTCCCTCGTCTTCCTGTTCGCTTCCGCTTGGATTTGTAAAGTCTAGGAATAACGAAAATACATATTAAGATCGATGCCCACTAAAAACAATTTTTATCTCTCATACGTCTAATTTTTAACTGACACTGGCCAACTATAGTGCATAATTTACTGTTGCCAGTGTGGAAAACAAAATCATTTTCTGGGAAATCTAGAAGTGGTGCGAATAAAGTGGCGGTACAATAGTCTACTTTCCCCTACCTTCTTCATGAATTCCACTTCGGACGCCATTCTTTCAGTCCTGACTATATCTTCCGCTTTAGCTTCAATAATTAATTTTTCATCGTGGCCTGGAATATAAAAATTGAAGGTCAATTCAAAATTTTGAAAAAAAAAGTTGCTCTGCCACACATGTTGCGGAGTTATGTGAATATAATAATGATAATGTTTAGAATAGCTGACTTTTTTGAGCGATTTCAAGGACTATCTCTTGGTTATTAAAAAAAAAAAACAAAATGGCGAACAGGTAGGTATGCAACGGACCTTCAAACCTCTTTGTTTATAATGATGAGTGTAACTCTGACCGCCACGGACGTCTATGGATGTCAAGTTAAAACGCGCTCACGACGCTTCCGACGGCATGCACGTTGAAAATACCACTTTTTTACAGTTAAAAATATTTTTAAAAAATACGTGGCGTGGCAGTCAAAGGGTTGACCCCTTTTCGGTTTCTGAGTAATATTTCATATTCACCTTGAAGGTTTTATTTATTTAAATGGCAGGTTAACGACACAAGACGTAAACAAGGACATGTACACTTCGGTGGACTAGGAGTAATGTTTACAATACCATTAGTATAAATTTGTAGACAAATATTAAATTAAATAAGGTTTCATATGAATACTCACACTCGATTGCCCTGTTGATTTTAAGATCTCGCACCGTCTGTAACTCTGCTATTTGGTTTATCAGGTATTGCATCTGAAACATGATTGCCAAAATTGCACGAACAATCTATACAATAAAATGTAACTATCATTAGGATACAATTTGAATAAATATCTATATCGGATCGGATTTGCATACAGAGTTTTTTTTTTTTTAAGTAATTGCTACGAGTCTGATGCCGAAAATATAGTTTTTTGAATGTTTGTCCATTCGTCTTGACGTATGTTCCAGATTGACGCAAAAGCTACTGAATAGATTCTGTTCAACTCTGCAGAAATATTCCTTAAAAGTCTGTTTAACGTATAGGCTATATTTGGGTGACTGGGGTCCGGCGCTTGGTAAATTAAAAATCATTTCTTTGGGAAAGTTGTTTGTTACGATTATCGGTCACTACCACTCACCCTATATAATTGTTTTTAATCTTGTGAACTGATCCGACAGAAATCGTAGGAAAATTTGAATATTGCAGGCTATCCCAGCTCATCCAACTGCCCTGTAAATGAGAACGGCACCTTGGGTCAATGACTTACCCGTTTGAGTGTGTACACCAACAGCAAGTCGACATCTGATTTGATGTCTAGTTTGCGCGCACTGAGGTCGATGCCGGGGTACAGTGCTTGAAGCTCGTCCTTGAACATGTTACGCGCTGCCTCCACCTGAAATAGAAGAGATTATTATAATACAAACTGTGTGCCCAATAGAATTTCTCATCGGCAAAAATGAACTTCCATGCAAACTTTCAAAAATCCTTATTTGCTCACTTTCCTTATAAAGAACTCTTATGCATAATTTCATTCATCAATAATCAGCGGTGTGCGGTGTCTGTCAGTGAATTTAAGTTTTTTTATTAAGTAGATAACACCATGTCTGTTTGTCCCAAAGGGTTACCCAGAGGAGAATAGAATAGAATCTATCTATACACCCACATTTCGCCAGTTATGTCTAGGTCCCACGTAATCACGTAATGTGGGTCAGCCTATTGCGACCTGCTACTGAGAACTGCGTTCTTACCTTATTCCAATACTTCTCGCTGATCACAGATTTTTCTACCTCCTGGTTGTAGACGTTTTCAGCGTTGATGAGGTCGGAGCGCAACTGCTTGATGTATCGCACGGTGGTGGCAATGCTCTCGGGCGGCGCCTTAACCTGACCGCCGTCCTTGATCATTCGATCCAGTGTCTCTGCAGGAACAACATCACTATACCTAATTCGTAATTTAGTTGGAACGGTGGAGTTTCTTGCCCATTATTCTCTATACTAAACTACCTTTGAGAACGGGCAACTGGAATTAATTCTACTTTTTTTATTAATTTTGACATTCAAAAGAGCCTTTTATGTGCCTATTTGGAATAAATAATTTGGGTTTCCAGAAATAAAAATAAAAAATTAGGAGAGCGGATTCGTAAAAAAAATCCATACAACTTAAGTAAAGAAGGATTAGAATAGACTTGACATACCAATAGCACATTTAGCTTTAGCAGAGGCCTCTTTTCCTTTCTTGTAATAAATGTCTTTCTGCTGTAGCGTCCCTTTGAGCGTCGTAAACATTTTCTTGTCCAAGTCTTCAAAGGATGCCTCTATTATCTGAAATTATAGTGTGCATTTAAAACTCAATTAAAAGTCCCCGAGTCTAGGAGGTGAGCCGGAGCGGGGGGGGGGGGGGACAGATAAATGATAAATGGTGCGACTTAGAGAAAGCATATTTTCTATGTAATGAAAGCTCATAAATTTTTTTACAACTTTTAACTTATACACTTTTTTCGAATTCCTACCCATTTTCGAACTAAACGTTCCGGAAAAGTGAAATTTTTCGAAAATACGACTTTTATCAAACACTAGCTGTCGCCTGCTACTTCGTTCGCGTTATTTCGGGATACCCTTTGTTGAGTGGAATAATTATAAAAGATGCCCATCGTAAATAATTATTTTAAAACCTATTCATCTAATTCAGTATAAATGTGTGATTAACATATTATTATAGTTATGATGGTATAACCCCCCTTTGTTGCTTAAAAGTACATTTTTCTTTATAAATAACAGTGGAGGGTTTAAACTGAAAACCAATGATTAGCAACCCTCTAGCTAGAGACATTCATCAGATACCGTTGGAACATACCATAGTTGCGCAAAAACATCGCTCACCTTGTATAAAGCCTTATTGTAGTCTACACAGAACTTTGCCGCCTGTTTATAGTTGTCTATGGCAATCTTCGTGTATTCGTGCATGTCGTGTTCTAACTCCACTATATCTTTGGTGATCTTCACAACAGGAGCGCTCTGAGGCTCGCACTTGTCTGTTTGGACCAGTGTCGCTGAAATTTACGACATAATAATAATTAATAATTTATTTATTATGGAAGAAAATGTATAATAAACTGTATAATACCAGCCTATTATTGTAAAGGCTTCTTCTAATACAGAGAAGCCACGAGCATTGATCACCACGCTTGCTCAAAACGGGTTGGCGATTTCAGACTTATTTATATTAACAGTAAATCCAGGTTTCCTCACGATGTTTTCCTTTACCGATGTCAGTAATCCAAAATAAACTCAGTAAGTACATATGAATTGAAAAATTGACATTGGTACTTGCCCGGATTTTAACCCACAACCTCGTGCATGAGTAAATCATCAAAATCATCTTTATTACATCGACGCAAGCAGTGGCGGGTAGCCCAGACTTACGTGTCGTAGGTCGTGTGGGTTCGGACCCAGGCAGGCATGGACTTTACTTGGTTCAATTTATTATCACCCCTACTTCTCAAAGGAGAACATCGTAAAGAAACCGACATGTACCAAAAATTCGTAAAGTCGTTCGAAGAGTCGTAATCTACATTAATACTCACTCCCTCTCACAGAAAAGAGGCCTGTGTCCCAGCAGTGGGAACGTTATAGGTCGATTATGTATATTACGAAAAAATCAAAAAATTTGCGGGAAATACAGTTCGGATTATTTTGCTGAGCAGTCTGGGTCTCATGTGAGCACATAATATGTTTCATATCATCCGTCATTGAAACCATTATATGACGCCACCGTTGTCTCAAGCGTCCCAAGCTTAACAACGAAGTATTAGCTTATATGTCTTGACACCCGATATTGTTCTACTACTAATTTCCCCCTTCTTTTTTTATTTATTAGTTTTATTTACAAATCTAATATGAGATACAAAAATGACGGAGATATTGACATTGTTAATACAACAGGTGTTAAAAGAACTATCACTAAGCCGGAGGTCTCTTTTCATTTCATATTAAAATTGTTATTGCGCGCTACAGTCAGGATTTTCATTCCGAAAATAAGTCTTTTCCTTCAAACAAATTCCTTTCCCACGGCTGGCGCATGTCACTTTTTCGAGTCGGAAAAATAAAGTAATAATTAAAATCAACCTTATGGAGGTTAACATTCGATTGATATTGAATCAGATTGGTATTGAATCTTTTAACATCCTGTATAAATAAACTTGTAAAATAACATGCAATACTAACCTGTGGTTTCAATTTCCGGCTTTTGCAAAACTCTTTCTTCAACGTACAGAGGTTCTAATATAGGCGGCGGCACTGTTATGTAAACACACATCTAGATATTAGGTGATCAATTAATTAGTTACTAGCCGACCAAGGTAATTAGATTGGTGTGTGTAGTGACGTCATCCATATATAAGTCGGGTACGGAAACTACAGATAAGGGCCGGCGCATATCTGGCGAGACGCAGCGCTGTGCGGTTTTCACTGCCAAACAAATATCGACCTTGCATTAGTTAAAATAAACTAGCCCGAGTCAAAGCGAACAGAAGCGCGCGACTCAGGTTATTTATTTTCGACTTTATTGTAAAAGACGCAATGCTGATATTTGTTTGGCAGGGGAAACTACGCCAGGTTCGCCCGTCCTAAAGCGAACGTCCTAGGGGCCAACCACCACGTGTTAGAAAGGACGTATAACTCCATCTCTTTCTTACACTGAAGTAATATTCCAATAATACTGCTATTATAAACGGAGGTGGTCACTGAGGCGGTAAGCAAGAGGTGAGGATGTATGCCACCCAGCTGTCTAGTTATCTTGGTCACCTTTAATGTGCTTGATGTAATGAGGTGATTAAATTCCAATTAATTTGTCCAGTTCCAATAATCAGCATTATTTGTGTGAGAATGCATATATGCAGCGAAACACAAAAGTGATATTCGAAAGTAAAATTTAATAACAAATCACTTCAACCCATTGTTTTATTATGATGATGAAGATGAAAAAACTAAGGGCAGATGTTTCAACCGTCAGATAACGTTTATCTGCAGAAATTATATGTTGGTTTGACATAATTATTTTCTACACAAAACCTGTCAACCTGTCATATTTATTTCTCAGATACAAGTTTTCAGACGATTGAACAATCAGCCATGTATGAAATTATTGTGAAAGTGAAATATAACACAATGGTGGTTTTTTTCGTTATGTTTGTGAACCCTCTTTTCATGTACACACGGCGACACATCAAGCTATACATTTCCAGTTTCAGCTTAACTCGCATTGTATAGGTTTTTTGTACAATAAGAAGTCAGCTTATACTACAGCTATGCATATCTTGACGTGCAGCTGAGCGTACCTCAAGATTAAATATGGCACACGTTTAATCACACCTTTGTGATACAGCAGGCGACGAAAGTCGACATATTCTTCAATACATTATTTTGGCATAAATGACAACTTATTACAATAATTCTTACATTGATAGTCCTTCTTTGCGAAGACTATTTCAGCATCTTTTTCAATGTCTTGCTCGGACCTAGGAGTTAGTTCGATTGGGGTGACACCCTCCTGTAACATAATATACATTCATTTCAATATATTCACATGACTTTAATATCCAATGATAAACAGGCCAACTATGAAGAGTAAGTCGTAAAAATAGGATGGTGCTTTACGTCATAGTATACATATATGTATTATGTTCATCACCTCCCCACACTAATACAATGAATGCTACAAAGTAGTTAAGAACTCTTTTCATATCCCCCTGAATAGAATCGGGGACAATCAGCTAGTGAAATCTGGGGCCGTATAAAGGGATGGCGCTATCGGTCATACATAGCTCCGTCTCTATCTTACACTGGAATGATGATGGCATTAAACCGTCATAAATTCATAATACAGCATCTACTTGACGCATATTTTTTAAGTGATAACTTCTCATGGGAGGGTAAACCACTTCGTAACGTAACGCGTTACGGCGCCAGTCTGTCTGGCTTCCCTTTCTCTCACGCATACGGCAGCGGTAGGCAGGCTCTTCCTCTCTCACTCTAACCCACAGCGCTAGTCGTATTTCGGACAGCCCTCTCTCTACTTAGTGTTTAGTGTGCGATAGACATATACCATAGATTAGCTATCGCATTAGGTTTCTAAACCTGTAATGATAGTTTAAGAGTTTTAAATAAATAAAATAAATAAATAGTTTAAGTTATCAGTTATCACTTCTGTTGGGCGTCCCGAGACGCACACGTTTTTTTTTTTGCGATTTTACTCCGCTATTAGATAGCGATTTAGCGTTTGCGTTTTCTCTTAATACCTATATTTCAGAAAAGTATTTATGTACAGATCAACCAAAAATAACGTTATGATAGTCGATAGGTTTTTATTAAGTAAAGTTATAACAAAAGTAACAGAAACATACTCCATCTTTGTTACCCATTTAACCATGGATGAAAATTTTTTTTTTGGCCGACATTGGGCGCGTTTAGTCCGTACAATTTAAGTTGAAACGGTTCATAATAGTATATTTTTTTCAAAAATTAAACAACCAACTTCCAGAAAAGACAATACAAAGTGAAAAATAACTTGAAGTCGGTGGCAAACAACGAAAATGCGAACCCAACGACACCGACGAAAAAAGTTTTTATTTTTCACTTTTAAGTTGTAATTTTGGTTTAAAAACCAAACTACTGAATCGTTTTGATGAAATTTCTATGGGACCAATCTGAAAGTATATCCTTACAAATAACAAAAGGATTTTTCAATTATTCGGCTTAAAACGGAGTTTTTATGAGGTAACAAAAAAAAAAATACTGTCAAATCGAGAACCTTTTCCTTTTTTTGGAGTCGGTTAAAAATAATGGTACACCGTCATTCTTTACCAAATCAAACAAAAAAAAAAATTGCAATTTGTTTTCGGCCAAATAATTATCAGGCCGAATTTCGTTTTCGTTTAATGTTGGTCTCTACTTTTATATAACAACAAACAAAGTAAAATCAACGAACCTTTCCAAACATGAAATGGCTAAGATAGGTACTGCTCCTGTTGAATTGATCTACGGCTGTCTTCCAATATGTGGTGTTTTCCTGGTACACTAGAGCCACGAAGTCGTTAGCCCAAGGGACATTTGACTCTAGCCAGTTGCGGGCATCTGGACTGTTCCTGAGGGCAAAAGACACTGTATTAGAGACTTCTGACTATTTGAAATAAGAATCTGACATAATTATCAAGTTTTAGAACCACATACTCAATGTACTCATGACAAAGTTCACATTCAAAATTAGGCCGACTTCATTACTAATTGTCATTAAAAAATCAACTTAGAATATACATAATATAATGCTCAAATCAATCCAATTAGATATTCAAATTGGTGAAAATTAAAAGGATTTTGGGTGTGTTGGGCAATCAGGCTGCAGTCCTGCCTCACACTCTCTTCCAATATATTATTTAACATAATCAGCCTATAATGTCCCCACTGCTGGGTCTCTCTGAGAGTGGGTCGTAATTCACCACGCGGGCCCAGTGCGGATTGATAGATGTCACATGTCTTTGAGTTTCTTGGTTTTAGGCCATGACGGTTTCCTCACAATATTTTCCATCTATGTTTTGAGAGCAGTAATGATGCAATAAATTATAAATTACACAAAATAACGCGCCTGCCTGGGTTTGAACCCACAACCTACAACTCGTAAGTCGGCGCCGTTACAACTGGGCCACCTCTGCTCCTTACAAAAATTACTTACTTAGCATAAACAACTGCAGCGCCCGTAAGTATTGTGGCCCCAACAGCTCCCCAGAACACCTTATGACTTTTAGGGGGAGCTTTAGTCTTGCATTCCTCTGGGAATGGTTGTGTTGCATATTGTCGATTTGGACTACGCATTACTATCAGGGCGGCGCAAGAGCCATCGCTCATATGCCGCCTTACCTGCGGGAAAAAAACGAGGTTAACTAATATTTTATGCTATCTCTAAAGGTAATATTAATAAAACCGAACATCATGGAACCCTATTTATTTAGGTATATATAATTTATTGTACTCCAGATAATACATCTAGAACAAAAAATAAAACAAAAACTTCAAAACATACAACATGCAGCTTTATCGAAAAATGCAAGAAACAGTGACAGACCAATAAAAAATTATATTGAGAACAAGATCTTGAAAGATGTTTTTGATTTGAATAATACTTCACTTTTCATCATGGATTTATCAATTTTAGTGCACAGTAATAGGTAATTTTGGAAAATGGGGTAAGATGTTGAATTGAAACTGTTGAAATACTTGATGAAAGTATTACTATTTCCCTTTTGTGAATGATTGTGTAACAATTAAAAAAAAACCGGCCAAGTGCGAGTCGGACTCGCGCACCGAGGGTTCCGTACAATTTGAAATTATTAAAAATACTTTTATTATATGATGTAACTAAAAATAACAAACAAAAAAAAAATACATTTAATTTTATTTAATTAGCTATGTATTAAACATTGAAATAGGGATAAACTTAGATTCCCTGCCTTACAGTTGATTTGATACAGGACTCTATCTATGCCTAGGTAAATTATATTTAACTTCATTATGAGGGGAACTAATAAACAGTTTGAAAATTTGTAGATTACTTTTTTATTATTTAAAATACCAAGTTTGTTTTTTAGAACCAAGCAATGGGGCACTCACAAGGCATGGTATTAATTAATATTTAATGTAAGAACCATTATAGATTAATACCATGCCTAGTGAGTATCTTCAGGGTGATAGCACAGTAGCACACAGCTTTCCCAGGATTTTACTATACAAATAGAAATTATAATAATATACTGCTCAACCTTAGAAACAAGCCCATGCTAATGTGCTCTTGAAAAAGTTAGACCAAGAAGGTGGTTAATCTAATTTGAACTGCAGGTAAGAAAGTGTATTTTGATCAGTCATTGATTGCAATATTAAATATTGTGTGCTACTTCATTTCAACCTCTTTAGAGCCACATTAAAATTACGTTGATAACAGATAGGTACAGAATATTATACTAACGTTACGACCTGCTTATTAAATAGTCCCCAATCTCAAGTCTGAACACTGAACACAGCGTAAGCAACCTTTTCTAGGTTAGGTATTATGAAAATGACGTCGAAAGATTGTTATGTAAGGGACAATATTATCAAAATGTGTGTTTATGTTTTTGATAAAAGGAGTAAACTTAATAGAATATTGATGAATTACTTAAATTAGACCATATTTGCGGCAATAAATACAGAATAACACAATCAAAACATTGGAAAATGGGTGACTACTCAGTCAGAAACTCTAGTGAAATACTGGTTATAGAATGAAATGACTGCACATTAACATAGTCCCGGTAGCGCAATTAAATCTGAGTATGTACGTACCAAAACTAATTTAGCATTAGCTAAATGGTTCGTAAATCTATACATTTTTCGGCAGGAATCTCTTTCCACTCGGGCTGTCAAAATTCAGAGACTACAGAACATGGACCACGGAGAATATAGAGTTGTACCTGACTCGGTTTCATAGTCATAATACTCATATCTACTAATGTTTCCACATTAGTAGATTAAACCTAAAAAACATAAGATAAGTCAGAAATATTCAGAATCTACGTTATCATAATAAGATACTGTCAATATGACAGCATAATCGAGCACTTGATCTTGATCAATCGAGCGATACGCTTGATACCACAGACTCCACAGAGTACACTTCTATACAGCTTGACACTGACACTTGACACTTCGCAAGTTCCATGTACTTACAAATAAATTAAGGGTTAATGGGTTTGTTTTCCTAAAAATGATCCGTTTCGCGATTTCTGGTAAATACAATTTTTATATTGAATGAACACACACACAACAGCACAACTATATTATAATAGAAAATGTATTAACTCTTATTTTGTTGTGTAACAAATTTACCAACTTGTTTGTGACGGCTTGTTTTGAGGTTATTTTTTTCTTTTTCAGCTGTTCGCTATATACGACCTCTTTCAGTTCCATATTTCAATGCTGCCAAGGTTGTATGTAACAGCACAAAGAACTATGCGACTCTCAACAATACTGTAAGCTTTTCTACCAATACCTACTTGAAACAGAATTCATTGTTGAATAATAAACGGATCTTAGATATATCTACCAATATCGTTGTCCCTGTTAGAACTGTAACAAAATTCAGTTTGAAAAGAGGTAAAAGGAAGACTGTGAAGGCAGCAATACGAAGATTCCTCCGGTTACACTGGGGCG
Source organism: Apamea crenata (assembly GCA_949629185.1). Taxonomy (NCBI): domain Eukaryota; kingdom Metazoa; phylum Arthropoda; class Insecta; order Lepidoptera; family Noctuidae; genus Apamea; species Apamea crenata. The sequence continues at coordinate 8,592,121 of OX451375.1, forward strand.
GTTGGATAAGAACAAAGGTTGGCAGGCATAAGAAAATGTGGAAAAAATCTTCACCGCAAAAAAGGCGTCTGAAACAACATGTTACATGTAATGCTACGCAGAACACAATGCTGGACAAAATGGTTACAAAATTTTGGAAGAAGCCCAAATATTATGTTGAAGATCCTTACACACCATACCATACTAGAGAAGAGTTCCATATTACTAGGAAGAAACCCGTTGTTAAACATTAGTTGATACTATTACCAAACTAGAATAAATATAATTTAGAATGATTCCTAAATTATTTTATTTTAATTATTTCTGTTTAAGTTCCTTATGATTGAGGGGGTGAGCCTATTAGGTACTCTTAATTAGGCATACATCCAAAATTCAGGGCTGCAACAGGGAAGGAATACTGTGGCCAATTTAGTCAAATGGGGTTTAGGTACTTCTGCCTGCTCCCAGGAGTGGGTGGACATAGGGGGTCATGATGACTACCAAAATTGTTTATGCTGATACGAGCCTACATCTGAGTCAAGAGCTTATTCGATTCTTTGAATTGAGTTCTACATTAATGTCAATTTGTATTCAGAATTATTTATGGTGAATTAAATTATTTCAAAAATAATCAAAGAACAAAAATTCAAAGTTGTTTATTCGATATTATGGGTAATAATTACATAAAGTTGTTAAAAAAAAGAGCATAGTTCAACCATATTACACCTTGAGGCATGCAAATCTCAAGCTTTGACTGTATCGCAACATTGTTAGACAATTACTTGCAACAATAATTTATAATTAGGTATTACCACAATTTTGGTAATTTCACCATGGCAAATAATAATGAAACATTAGCAAATAATGTCACAAGCATTATGTAATTTTATAAGAACAATGGGTGTTTAAATCTAAAAATACTGCTTTACATATTTCAAAAGCACAGATACAAATTTCACAAATGTAATAATTAGGTCATAGGTGTATTTAAAACCGTTTCGTTCTCTCCTTTCCTGCAACTTTCATTTTAACAGAATTTATATTTTCGTCATTAATACAAAATGGCGAGAAGAAAAAGAGTAAGTATCTAATCTATTACTTATATAAAAAAATATTTTTAACTATATTAGGACGAGCTGGCGTGCAGTAGGAGAGGCCTATGTCCAGCAGTGGACTGCTATAGGCTGATGATGATGACGATGAGGACCAATGAGGACGAGCTGCACGAGTACATTACGAGACTAATTAACTTGCTCAGATACCTATAATTTTTTTTTAAATAATATAGCCTGATAAAGCAACAAGTTATCTCTAATACATATTTATGGAAAAATAAATAATGTTATATAAAATATCGAGTATTATATTTTTTTAATAAAATACTACCTATTTACATAAATGTACTCGTACCTAAACGCACGCTTTCTTCCCAGGCAGAAACTACAGAATGCCACCTGCATGCTATTTTTTTTTACAAGTGCCTAAAAAATTTTAGCCTATACTGTCCCACAGCTGGGCAAAGCCCTCCTTCAAGTTTTTCCAGTCCAGCCCTCACGGTACGCGTCCAGGCCATCTCGCCACCGCCTTCTGGGCCGACCTCGGCGGCGCTGGCGCCGTCCATCTTCAGGCACCCATTGTGTGGAAACTTGCCCAGCAGTCATCCTACATGCGGCTGATGTGACGCGCCCAATCCCACTTGAGCCTGGCAGCTTTTGGAATGCAGCATGGTGTTCCGAATGTTGTCCTATCTTTTTACACCCAGGATGTTGCGCTCCATCGCTATTTCGCAAACGCCAAGGTGGAACTTTTGCGACTCGGTGAGCGACCAGGTCTGAGCACCATAGGTTAGGACGGGCAGGATACACATGTCGATAAGTTTGCGCTTCAGGGAGATCAGCAGATCACCCTTCATTAGCGTCTTCATGGACCAGTAAATTTTTCAGGCGTTTTCAATTCGGCGATCGATTAGTGGGTCTAAATATAATACGGTCCAATCATAGAGTGGCGGACTAAAGAGGGGGACCACCCGGTCCTATGGGGCCCCTAAATCATGAGAAATACCTACATAATGGTCAGTAAAATACAGTTTACTGCATGAGTTGACAAAGTATTAATAAAAAAAGAAAACCTAACCTACACAAGTGATGATGTTCTAATATTTTCGAGCTTGCTTCGTTCGCCCCTCACTTTTATATGGCCACACCCGACAGCCGTCCTTCCGTCCTCGCCGCCCGAGGCCCGTCGCGAGTCGCGACCCATATCATCTCCCCGACTCTTAGGGCCTAACCACACTTATTCAGCTCTGTTCAGCTTTTGTCCATAGAAAACGACGATTTTATATGGAATGCGTACGCGTCCGTAAAGTAAGTATGAATTTTCAAAAGTAAAACAAAACTTTCCGAAGCGGAGTCACAGCCCACAGGGTGCTAAAATTGAATAAGTACTTATTATGAAATATAGTCAGAGCCTATACGGTAGCGATAAGATTGAATTCCCTATAAATTAAAACATCCGGTGGCCTGTCTATGCATTAAAACTTTATATGTTGCAATTTATTTTTGTGTTTTATCATCTTTTGTTATATACAAAAGATGATTTTGCTAAAGATTTTGAGAGCAGAGCAGTAAGTTGTTGAACGAAAATGCTGACGTCTACTTGATAGATGACTTTTTAAAATAAATGTCAATGTCAGTTGTCAATTGTCATTGTCAATATTTGTCAGTGTTCATCAAGTACTTTTGCGTAGTACTCGCGTTATTTACCTTTTTGCTCGTAATTACGTAGTTTTATGATATAAAAATGTACATTTACGAGTTGCCGTTTGATATAAACAAGGAATTATGTAGACTTCTCGATATAGAAGACTATTGGAAGGAATTGGCAGGCAACTGGATGAAATATTCCGCTTTTGAAGTAAACGTAAGTATTTATCGTATCATTCATATTGCGAAGTTTGGGTATTTCCTCGCCGCGGTACATCTTTTTTTAATAAGCTTTCTTGGAATTCCCGATTATTTTTATGTTAAATACGTCACGCGTTGATAATGGAGATGGTACAGGCGGATATTTATAAAGAAAACGTGGCGAAGAAGATTAAATCCTCTAATTATTTTTTGGAAAGTACAGTAAATCCGGTTTTCGGCTATGTTTTTAGTACCTTATGAGTTCATCGCCAGCAAATTTACAGCAGTTACTTTACTATTATGCTGAAGCATGACACTAATTTATTGAATTCATATTTGTCTTATATTGTTACCGTATACACATTACCTTTTTTAGGACATGGAACAAACAGCACGCCGTATGGCTATGTCCCCCACTAACCATTTGTTCACCAGATGGGGACAGCTAAACCATAGAGTAGAAGAACTTTTTATTTTGTTGTACAAAATGAAGCACCTGCCAGCGCTCAAATGCCTTAAGCCTGTTGTTAACTCTGACTTCCATAAGTTATTAAGTAAAAGTATAAACTCTTGCAGTACAAAGGAAAGGAAATCTGTAATTTTATACGGTAGGTATCTTATAACTTGAATTCTCTAAAAACTAATCATTGGTTGCTGAAATCTGAGCCAAACGAAAATATGAGTTACCTTAATTATTAAATTACATCAACAGTTTAGCCCATAAAGAAGACGCCCATTCTTCTTCATGCATTGAACTGTTGATTTACAAAAGGTTTTGCGAAAAAAATTATTGTGTATTTATATAGATCTTAAAGCCAATGTTCAGTGGTGGGGATTGGTAGATGCAGTGAGGTGTGATCTTAGACACATAATATTGTAAGAATAAAAGTTGAAATCTTGCATGTGGACAAGATTTCTCTCAATAAAGCATACATATTCATGTTTGTTAACAGTTAGAACTACATTTTACCAAGAAAGGTGAACCGGCTTAAAAGAAAATCTATTTTAAATCAATTTTACTTTCTGTATGCAATAATAACTTTCATTGATTACATAATCACAATTAGAAACACAACCACAATCTATTATTTTATTATTTCAGATAATTCTTACAATAACAAGAGCTCACTAAAGACTGATGGCAACTTCGGCTCTATTCCTTTGCCTGTCATGTTAATAGAAAAGGTATGTCTGTGTTGTTTATGATACCTCTCTTCTTGAAATCTCGACAGCTAATCCTACTATGGTGAAACAGCACATTTTATCATACCTATGCGCTAAAGTTAAGTTCAAGGTTAATGTGACTGTACAACTTGATCAAGTTGCATGTCATGTGACTCTTATCTTATTGTAATAAGGTAAGAATTGGATGATGAACCTGTGTTTGTTGAATGCAACATCTCTGTGTCACTAACTTGTTTTCTAAAGACTGTTACTAAGGATGAGAAAGATACATAAAAATGTAGATCTTCTACATTTACATATTTTTGTTGTTACCTACTTAAAGCTGGCGTGCGTGGGTGGTGAGTTAGTCTTCTATTGCTATTATACAATTCATGAGTTAACAAAGTATTGAATAAAACTTAAAAATACTTACTGTTTTTTAAAAAGGTAAATACTCCTTTTACTCCCCAACCAGCGGGTGAAAGAGACAGAGTACCTAAGTAAATGAACAAGTCCTTTGACCACAGAAACAGTGAAAAATAAAAATTTGTTATCAATAATCATACATTTCGATTGGGTAGGTAAAACAACTGTTTGAAACAGCAATATACGTAAGCGCTCCTGCACACGATGCCGCCACCGCGCCGTCGCCGCGCCGACGCCGCACAACTACACTGTACATACGAGTCGCGCGAAGACCGCCACCGCGCCGCCGCCGCGCCGCCACCGCGCGCGGTCCTCTTCTCGCCACCGCGCATCTATTTGATTCATTCCATTGCCGGCCGCGATTCATACGTGGCCGGCAATGGAATGAATCAGGATAATGAAATAACTGGGAACGCGCGCGGTGGCGGCGCGGCGGCGGCGCGGTGGCGGTCTTCGCGCGACTCGTATGTACAGTGTAGTTGTGCGGCGTCGGCGCGGCGACGGCGCGGTGGCGGCATCGTGTGCAGGAGCGCTTATTCTTTCATATTTCAAAGTTGGTTCCCACAGTAAAATAAAAGTATCAATTTCACTCCCTGAGAGACTGCCATTTATATCAATTACTTACGCACGACGACATATCGAGCTGTACTTTTCCAGTACCTACCTATAAGCTGAGTTCTCACTGTACGAAAAGACTATACAATGCGAGGTCAGCTAAAACTGGAAATGTATGAGTAGCTTGATGTGTTGTCGTGTGTAAAATCTACAAGAATTCATTAGGCCTCTGCCTCGAATCTCGCGGGCAGCGGGGCGGCGGCGGCGGCGGCGCGGGAGCGGCAGGATCTTACGCGTATAATCAAATGGACCGGCCCTCGAATACAGCGGCGCGGTAGCGGCGCGGGCGCGGGCAACGAGCGGTGCACTCCAGTCAAGCGGCGACCGCCCGCGCGTCTGCATTGCAGTCTTGTGCCCACAATAAATCGAGCGTTAGGAATAAATTTGAATGAAAAAGACGTCGCCGTCGCTCAGACATTCACTTCGCGAATAAAAACAAATATCTCGACGACACAACCACGAACACAGCACTACGCCGATATAGTGCCGCGCGATCTGCCCGCTAGTTTGGAGAACAGGTATGCGTTGCCCGCCCCGCTGCCGCGCCGCCGCCGCCGCCGCGCCGCCCCGCTGCCCGCAAAATTCGAGGCAGAGGCCTTAGGAATACCTCAGACCTCAGTATACGCCCAAAGTTTGGGCTCGTGTCTGGTTGATGGCAATAGGTTCTCCTGTAGCGGTATCTACAACGCCACATGCGAAGAACGCGTCATATTGACGTCACGCAAATCCTGCATCTCGCAAGCAGAGTTTACCGCGCAATTAGCATAGATACAATTTCCCAATATCAATCGTTGGGCAATTGCCCGCCAGAAACAACAACCGTCTGGTCGGAGGATCCTCCCTCTTCTATGGAGGATGAGTGAACTTTACACCCTGTTCCTCATACCTCTAAACTCCCCATTTACATGGGACGTAAAAAAAAAAAACAAACAAAATCGACGAAAAACAAAAAAAAAACACATCAGCGAAATATGGGTGTACTGTTCACCTCTGCCTAATCCTTCGTGGAATACAGGTTTGATTTTGTTTTTGTAAAGTACAAGCGTAAACGAGAAAAAAAACCGCGAAACAGGTAACTACATACGTCCTGTTTAACGTCGAATGTATTCATTGATGCATTTTTCCTTATACATAGAAACGCTTACGCAGCGCTCGTGCGTCTTTAGCAACGATTGGGCGTGTGTCACATGTTTATACGGAATTCTTTGGGGAAGTAGGCTTCCCTTTGGCATTTCTAGTTAACTAGCATTTAAATATAGGGAATTGCTAATTATCAAAGACAATAAATCATTTACTCTAAATATAGACACATTAGTCTTTACCGTTAAACACAATCTATACTAATAATAAAGCTGAAGAGTTTGTTTGTTAGTTTGTGTGGACGCGCTAAACTCTGGAACTGTCAATCGGATTTGAAAAAATCTTTTTGCATTTGATAGCCCAAATCTTGAGGATTTAACTCATGCCAGGGCCCTTAGGAACCCAGCAAAAAGATAAAAATACAGAAAGAACGCTAAGCAAATACGAGGTAAAAGTGGGCGGGCGATGTGATGCGACGAGGTGGGTCAGCAATTTCACGCAGAAGAAGTTGCGGGCAGAAGCTATAGCTAGCTAGCCTATAGCTGCCCTCAAGTATTGGGCTATCAAATGCAAAAATAATTTTTCAAATCCTCTGGTAGTTCCAGAGATTAGCGCGTTCAAACAAACAAACTATTCCGCTATATCATTATCATACTTGAATGAACTTTTAGAGATGACGTCACTAAAACTGCTAAGAAAATGATATTGTTTTTAGAATATAATAAACTTATTTAAAAGGCGTCATGATATAGACGCCAGCACATCAAACTACTACAATAAGTCTTTCTTTAATAGATTTTCAATTTTATCGTTAAAACTTTAGGTTCAAAGTTGATTGGGAAAATTTGACAGTTTCGGGTAGCTTGATGTGTTGGTACGTCTGTGGTGACGTCTGTACGTGATATAAAGTAAAATTAAAATAATATCTACTGTTTTAAGAAATGGCGGTCGCTCCCCCCAGAAATAAAAAAGATAAATAAATAAGAATATTTTGGTTTTCAAACCACTCCATGACAGTAACAGAGCGCGTTCCCAATAAACTATTACTCATCGGTTATTTTGATCATGTTTAGTTATCGTATACTGGGAATCCCATTTAGGCAGTAACATAATGGGCACGTATAAAATGGTCATTGATACAGTATTTACGCAACAGAGTTATCAAATTGTAAATAAGTACCTAGACATTATGATTAATGAATGACTTTAATCTGGTTGTGATTAGGTTTGTACTCTGAAATTATTTATCTTAATTTTTTCCTGTTCTCTTGTTTAAGGAAAACTATTCTTATAGCTAAGTTTTGCGTTGGCTTACCGCCAATTGTACTGTTACTGGTTACAACGATTATCTATAGTGACTCTATTGGGTACAATGTTATGTACAAAGAGAACTTGGAGTCGTAAAGAGGTTTCTTCTCTTGTGTCGGCACGAACTGGTGTATATACAGGATCAAATTAAATTAGCTAGCGAAACTCAGCGGACGTGATGAGTGTCGATATGTAAACATGATAACATGAAACCAATATATCAATTAACTAAACATAATACAAATAAAAACAAAAGTCATACCTAGCTAGGGTTTGCTAAGACTGCGGTGGCGTCCGCAATTTACCGTAGAATGACGTCATGGAACCGTAACGGACCTTTCTCTGAAGTTAGCTACAGGATAACAGCACTGGTGGCCTAGTAGTATCAGCCCCGATTTACGAGTTGTAGATCGTGAGTTCGAACCCAGCCAGGCATTTAACTTGTGTATTTCATTTCATCACCACTGCTCTCGAAATGGTGAAGGAAAACATCGTGAGGAAACAGGCATTTCCTAGAACTACTAAGACATCCGCCAACCCGCACTGGGCCCACGTGATGGATTATGACCCACTTCCTCTCACAAAGAGGAGGACAGTGTCCCAGCAGTGGGAATAGTATTTGTTGATCAGATTATGCTTCAGGATAAAAGTTATACGTGATAAAAAATCCTAAATAATTGCTTTCTTTTCCAGGGTGGTCTACAAGCGACTAGTAAGATTCAGAACGGTAACTCACCTTCGCCGAACTATGAAACGAGCACGGATATAAGTAAGGTGAGCCAACATTTGTGGTCAGATTGAATGATATCATTGTTCTTCAATGAATTATTTTACATGCAATTATTATGATTCACTAGTGACGATCTTCACTTACACTCGTGGATCAAGCTACATGTTCCCGTCTCTATCTTTCACTTGTAGTTTTATAGTTATGCGAAAATGACAGCCTAAGTACGTGCTAAATACACACAATAATAATATATATATAGGATCAAATTAAATTAGCTAGCGTAACTCCGATGACTTGTTGGATATCGATGTCTAAACAAGATAAAATAAAAATGATTAGAGAAAAAAATAGGGTAACGAACGCATGTAATGTATTTACTTGAAGTAAGTATGAGTTTAGAACATAAGTTAGTAGATCTCGGCCTTATCGTACGGAAAGCCTTTCCATTGCTAGGTCAGCGACCAGCGTATACTCGAAATATAAAGCTTGATGAGACGTTGTGTACGGAAAAAATATAAAGCTTGATGAGACGTGTACGGAAAAAGTATTGGTCCGGTACGTCTGGTATAACTCATAATAGGTAATCAACTGTTTTTTTTTAAGCCTATCTTCATAACTGGTTAATGAAGTTTTCGTGTATGATGGATGGATAAGTTAGACACATGAATCAGTTATACTTCCATACTAATATTATAAATGCTAAAGTGAGATAATTTCCAAAGTCCACGCGGGCGAAACCGCTGGCGAAATCTAGTTAGCAATACAAGGCAAATCGTTCGTTTGTAACGTTTACGCAGGCGTGGGTAATCAATTCGGAAGTAGGTATAATTTACATATAACGATAGTTAACATACTGAGAGTTGTGTAAAATAAGTTAATCAGCTGTCGGTACCTACGTATACTTGAACACAATGTCAGATAATTTACGTTCCATCGCCACTAACTGAACTGTGTACTTTAGGGTTATGTACCTATTCTATTTCTAAGTGGATTTTGGAGTAAGGTAACTGTTTGTAATAAAAAGTCCTATTTATTTTTAGTTTCTATGGAATATGAACTTAGGGCTGATTTTTCAATCGACATAATTATAATTTTTATTTGTGGAATAAAGTTGACGTCTGACAGATCTTGTATGGAAAAACTGTTAAAAGTTCTAAATTATTCCTCGGATTAAATAACCTGGCGTTGGAAAAATCAGCTCTAAGTCATGTATGACATCGATTCTCGATTTCTTACCTATTCCTAAACTTGATAATTATCTCAGATTATCAATTCAAATAAAGTTAGATAAATAATTAGCCTCATGCAAGTAAAACGTATAGCAGCATAACCTTTTCATTCGGTGACTGTACATGTACATTAATTTTCTGTTTTCCCATATCCCCAGTCGTCGTCAACTCAAGGAGAGAAAGGGCACGAAGATGATGAGATTATGAGAAACGTGTCGGCTATTCCAAGAATGAGTTATGAGGAACTGAAAGAAGCGACCGGCAACTGGGCTGATTGCAATCTGTTAGGCCGAGGGGGATTCGGACAAGTGTTCAAAGGTACGGTGTATGTTTCATATAGTGAGAGATGGTGAGAGTTGTTGAGAGTTGGGGATATTTGGTAAGAGATGGTGATAGTCTCAGAAAGTCTAACACATTGGTAGCCGGCTGAAAGCCTGGATCTGTTGTTGGTTGATGGCAATAGACTATATAAATACTACATACATAACTAACAAAATGTGAGTGTAATAATTATACACTTCTGCCTACGTCGGACGGAATACAGGCGTGATGATACTTATTTTGCGTAATAATAGGCTGGCCCCCATTACATGGGACTTAAACATAAGTGGTGAAATGTGTGTGTACTACAGGTTCACCTCTGCCCAATCCTCCGGGGACACAAGGCGTGATGTTATGTTATATTATATTATACGAGTATATTTATATTCTACAGGTGAATGGAAACATCTGCCGGTCGCTGTGAAGCGTCTCAGAGACAACAACGATAGGAACAAGGAACTTATCAGAGAGATGTGTTTGAATCAGTACCGACATGACAACATACTACCACTCTATGGATACTCTTTGGGAGGTAATATTATTTAAAAATACGTATTTTTCGTGACTTCAGTTGCACCTTAGGACAACTCTTACACCTTCGACTCTCAGTAGGTACCTAAATTAATTTTTTTGCTAAGGATTGAACATTTATTCGATTTATTGGTTAAAAGTAGGCACATTTGTTTTTAACCATTTTTAAGCCGGTTGCAGACCAACATCTTAGCTAAGTTAGTTTAGCTCGCATAGCTAAGGTAATTTTTCATACTCGTGTTCATAGCTAGTAGTCCAAAAAATTTGAAGAAATGTGACGTCTACCAACCCGCACTGGGCCCGCGTGGTAGATTACGACCCACTCCCTCCCACAGAGAGGAGGCCTGTGTCCCAGGAGTGGGAAAATTATAGGCTGATTATGTATGTATGTTATTATTATTATTTTTTGTTATGTGTTCATAGCTTGTGGTCTGCTCACAAGTATGAAGAATTACCTCAGCTATGCGACCTAAGGTAAACTAACTTAGCTTGGCTCTTGGTCTGCAACTAGCTTTAATCTCTTTATCGGCGTGCACGGTGGCGCTCAGTCTTTTAGTTTACACCGGCCCGTCCTGACGTCACGAGGCGTTGATTTGGCCGTATCTTTTGAAAATAAACCCGTTTCTAACTTATGATCCGAAAAAAATATAGAAAGGCCGTAAGTTAATTGGGGTTATTAAGCTGTGGCTAACTTTGAGTTTGATTTCATAGTACTGTATTGTTTTTTCTAGGTCCCGAAGCATGTCTAGTTTATCAACTGATGGCCGGAGGGTCCTTAGAGCAGCGGCTACGAGGGAAGACTAATCACCCGCCGCTGTCGTGGTCGCAGCGATACAACATAGTGCATGGAATTGCTAGGTAAGTTTTTATTTATTGTTATTCTATGGCGGACAAGTCGACGGCCAACCTGTTTTAACAACAAAAATTACAAATATTTAAATTTTCGTCGGTTATTAAAAAAAAATGCTGTTTCATACGTTTTTAACGGCGTAAGTATTGCTATGTTATATTGTTATGTTATATGTATTGCAGTTCTCTATAAATTAGCCTGCTAATGCTAATTTTCCGTGCTAACAGCTGATTTTTTTGTTGATATACGACGAAAAATTTCCTGCTAATGATAATTTTTCGTCGGATATCAACAAAAAAATCCGCTGTTTCATAGAGAACTGCAATACTTACGCCGTTAAAAATGTATGAAACAGCATTTTTTTAATAACCGACGAAAAATTTCAAGGCAGGAAGGTTCAGAATCATTCGGATTCAGTTCCTACCTACATAATCCATGGTGAAAGGTCGCGCGTCGATGTCCCTGCGAGCCTGTATTAAAATCTGAACTAGTTATTCATGTTCCTGTGTCTATCTTGCCATTTGTAGTTTGACAGTTGTCCGATACTGACAGAACTGCTTATCTTAAATACGCGCATTGACGTGGAGTTGCGGACACCAGCTCTTATTACCTATTACCTAAGTAACGTTTATACATCTCAGCCTTAATCTATTGCCAACCGCTTTCCAGAGGTCTTCAATTCCTCCACACAATGGAGGGCACGCCCCTCATCCACGGTGACATAAAGCCAGCCAACATTCTACTGGACACGTGTCTCATGCCGAAGATCGGGGACTTTGGTTTAGCGCGCAAAGGACCGTATGGTGACGACAGGACGCATGTCAAAGTTTCAAAGTAAGTAAAATCTATTGAAATCCTTTATGTTATTTCCACTTAAATAAATATCAACTTTATATTAGTTTAATCTTACGTAAGTATAAGGTATTTAATGGTCGTGACTCGTTGCCTTACCTAAAATACCAGCCTATTATTGTCTAACTGTAGGGCAAAGGCCGCTTGTCTTACAAAGAAGGCACGAGCATCGATCACCACGCATTCTCAAGATGCGATTTTAGACTTATATTGACTATAAGTCCCGAAGGCCATTTCCCGTAATTAAAAACGTTCAAAATCTATTCGCAATCTCATCTCAGCGACAATCAATGTCAAAAATGTACGGAAATTAGAAGTATTTTTGACAGATTGAGACTGAGATCAGACTGTGAACGTTCTTAAAATTAGGTTTCCTCACGATGTTTGCCTATAACGTGTCTAATTTAAATCCTTGTGTATACAGGGTGTTCGGCACAAAGCCTTATCTACCAGACGAGTATCTGCGGGCACGCTCGCTGTCTCCAGCAGTTGACGTGTTCAGCTACGGCGTAGTCATGGTGGAGGTGGCAACAGCGTTGCCAGCTAGCGACAAGTCCAGGCCAGATAATCTCCTCAGCACGTATATACACAAGTTGTTTGATCAGGGAATTGATATGGGTGAGTTGATTTATTAAGTAAGCGTTTTATACGAATATGAAGCGTTTTATAAGTGAATGTGATTTTGTTGTGATTGTTTCATACGAATATGAAGATTAATGTTACAGGTTTGATATTGGGGAAATTGTATCTATGCTAATTGATCGGTAAACTATGCTTGCGAGATGCAGGATTTGCGTGACGTCAGTATGACGCGTTGTTCGCATGTGGCGTTGTAGATACCGCTACAAGGTTTATATTCATATGGAATTTACTTAGCAAACTTAAGTCTAAGTACGCTTTGAAATGCTTTAGGTACAAGTTTCTTTGTTTCTGTTGAGGCTTACATCCGTCTTAACAATTCTTCAATCACGATTAGACGTTCACTTTTAAAACGTAAAAACAATTCATCACCTTTCACTGGCTATTCCTCAAATAAGTGATGATTACACGGGATCATATTTTTTGAACGTCCACATTTTGCACAATACATTTTAATGCACTGTTCTTGATATTTGTTTCTCATTCATGAATATTATTCTCAATATTACTATTCCACTCGCCAGTACTAAGACTTATACGTTATTCTAACGAAACATTTATGTGTTACAGCTACATTGGAAGACCCAGTACTGCGCGGCACACTCCACTCGAACCCAGCAATGTGTAATGCATTCGTCACCATAGGCCTGCATTGTACCACGTTTAAGAGGCAGCAGCGACCCACAATGTTGGATGTGTACAAAAAGCTGAATGATATGAACGTACCTGCCATTAACTTTACTTGAAGAATATACGGCCGGAGCGTTCAGGCCCGTTGAGTACCTATTACATTCAAATATTCAAATAAAAAATGCCTTTTGACAGCTGTCATGCTTTGTAAGGGACGGCCAATCTAATTTGTCGAAGTAAAAAGCATCGATGAAAGTAATCATGAAGTCATACACAACTCTAAAATCACTAATATAAAACGTGGTGTGCCCCAAGGCTCCATTTTGGGACCAATACTATTTATAATATTTACAAACGACTTGCTTAACTTTATGCATTACAAGGGGTAACAGCTACAGCTATAACTGTCAGAAAGCGTTTATTTTACAGAAACGTGCCATAAGGACTATAGTAAGGATCTCACAAAGAGACTCATGTAGAGAGCACTATAAAGAATTGGGAATTTTAACAGTACCAAGTATTTATATAGTAATTCTAAATCACTTTGCTAAGTATATTCATGTGTATGAATCACAAGAGGAACCTAATGTAAGAGAAAGCACAAGAAGGAAGGAATTTAAACACAAAATGCCACCAAATTTTAACATAGCTAAGCATTGTTCCAGATACCAAGCAGTGGAGTTATTTATTAGGTTACCGACTGAACGTTCGTTTTAAATGTATTGTTTCTGCATGTGATAATTTTATATAACATTTAATTTGGAATTGTTTCTGCACATGATAATTTTATTTAATATGTAATGTTCAACACAATATAAATTGTTTATGAATAAATAAATGAAATGAAATCCAACGCGTCCAATTTGCGTTTACGATAGCGTGAAAAATATGCGTTCATTGAATTTCGTTGTAATTCGCCAATATGAATCAGTACATAGAAGTTCATCATAAACAACAGCGCCAACGCGTATGCATTTTGAATGCGCCTTTATATAACAGTTACTGTGACTACTTCAAAAAAAGTAAATTGTCATAAGGTACGGTATTTTGGGCACTAAATATATTTAGACAAATATTTTTGTATCCTTTCTTGGATGTCGTGGCATTTATAAAAATATGATTATGTAATAAATAGTGGAGCACTGTTTAAAGTACTACACTACTACATATACTACATACTATAACACTACATATAAAATAACTTATTATATTTTTATATTCAATTGTGTAGTTTTAAGATTTAATCCACGAGTTGTTAAAATATCGAATGAATATGACTGAAATATCGTTAAGTGCACATATTTGATACTATTGATTGAAGATTCAAATTATTTTAAGGTAAAGATTTATTTTTGTTTATTTATATTAGAAAATAGCAATAGCTTTTAAATAAATAAGTGTAATCCGCACTGTATTACTTATAATACAATGTTCAAACTACAATGCAAACCTTCAATTTAGCATTACAGTCAACCGAATACATGTATTTAATATTTTGTAAAAATAAAACCTATTTCTATAATTATACGTCCTTTTATTACTTAATTACACTAAAACACAATTTCTTCAAACTTTGGTTCGTCGGCAGGATATAAAGTCCTGTTGGCTATCAGGTTTCTGTACCATAGAGCCGATAATCTTGCTTTTCGGGCCCTCTTATAATCTTCGTAGTCGACTTCGAAAAGACCAAACTTGACACTGAAATCAATTTTTATATGTTAATAATATAGTCCTTTCACATACAGTTATTTTACATCGCAGTGATCTTTATTCTCGTGGCGTTAAGGTTGGTGTTTGTGCTGTCAGAGATAAATATCTGAAAGGCCTCTAATATACAAGTACGCTGGTCCAGCCTGGACTAAGAATATACTATGCGAAATGACAGTTGTTTTTTGTGCCGATTGAAAGCGCCCCGAGTGCTCGAGCGTATCAGGAACTAAAATTGACACTTTGCCGCAAATAGCCGTCGTTTTGTTTTGGTCCGTCTCTGATTGATGATTTAGGTCTAAATCGTGGAAGAAGACTTTTGTGTATTTTGTGGTTACTACGACATATTTAAAACATTTTTACCCTGAGAGTATGCGCATCTTGTAAAGCTCGCTATCAAAAATATTAGTACCACGGACGCTCACATTGCTGTCAGCGCCAAAATTACCAAAAATCAAATGTCTTCATTTTGTTATCGATTGTATAAAGTCCAGCGTACTTGTTTACTTGTCAGTGCTGAAATGGTTCTAAACTTGTAAATAAGTCTAATACCCCGTTCTGAATGTCCAATTAAGAAATAAATAGCTGACAGATTGTCGAATTTATGTTAAGTGTTGTGATTGGCTGATTGAAATAACAAATGCCAATCAAATCACTTGAGGTTTGTCAATCTTTCAGCAAAATTTTATGCTGGTTGATTGGGGTCCTAAGTGAACGGGGCTATAGATATGCAATGGTCATCTGTGGATAAATTATATTGTATTCAACTCTTATTCTAATATTAAAACTGCATCGGAAACTATACTTTAATGTGTAGGAATTAAATATACTTCTATACTATAAATATACTTCTATACGTAGGAATTAAATATACTTTAATGTGTAGGAATTTAATATATTCTATCACATAAATTGGAAACTAAATTGTGAATGAAGTTTTCTACAAAAGACAAAAGATTAACTATTACCTCAATCCAGACATCCACTCAAAGTTATCCATAAGACTCCACGCGGTGTACCTAGAGACGTGACAGCCGTCCACTTCGATGGCATCCAATACGGCGTCCATGTAGGTTTTATAGTAATCAACTCTGTCAGGGTCATCGATCCCACCAAATGTGCCGTAGCCATTCTCAAAGATCATTACCTCAGGATTGTTGTAGCTATCTTTCACCCAGTTTAGAGCTTTTCTGATGCCGGACGGTATTTTCTGAAAAGTTTTGTAGGTAGGTAGTGTTAAAATACAGTATATGTATTTGAATTAAGAATTTGAGATGATTTTCAAGTTATGGAACAACAAACTGAATGTCATGCTTAACAAAGTTCAGCAGTGAACGTTTATCTTGCGAAGTGTTTATCTTGCCCTTGTAGGTACTTTGACAGTAATTGTGCAACAATTACAAAAATAATATAGATAGAAGGAAAAAAAAAACAATGTATTTTCACCAGTGAAAATACCGTTTGTTAATCGCGGCCTTAGAAAACTTACAGTAGTATGAGGAGCAGGCGCCAAACTATAGTCCCCGTAGGCACTCACAGCACCAATGTCGTCATAATACGAAGGCACCGTGAACATACCCGTTATGTAAGTCTCTGCCGTGTAAAACAAGGTAGAATAGTGGTTGAAGCCGAAGAAGTCACTCGTACCTAAAAAAGGATACTTAGTTTGCACCTGAATTTGCGACTGCATTTGACTTGCCATAACAGCATCGAAACTGCCAACCGCATTAGCACTGCGCAGTCGATTAGCAGTTTCGATGCTGTTATGTCAACTGCAATAGATTAACTGTGGTATCCAGACTACAATTTTACAGCTAGTGTGCAGTTCAAATGATCCGTTTGTTTAGAAGGTACTTTATATCGGCTGAATTCATAAAAAAATACCTTTTATGAACTCTATTTCATTCGGTGTCAACTCTGGTAGTCTACTTCTAGGAAAACCTTGTTCAACACTCTTTTCTGCGACTCGTTTGACTACCCTCTCAGGGAATCCACCAGTGGACGAGAATATCGGGTGACTGTAGAAACCGACTTCGAAGTCCAACGCCACGTTGCCAGCTTCTATGTCCGCGGGAGAATCCGTGGCGCCTTCACGGAAATCTGTCGCTATTGTTATACCACAAGTGCCTGAAAACCATATTTGTTACTCTACAGGAGTCATCGTACCTGCCTACCTCTTATTATCTTGTTCAGATGGAAAAGAAACACTTGCCGTTTTGCTTTTGTCTGTATTCTTTATCGTACAGATGCCAGACTCTCGCATGTGCCAATAGAACGTTCTTCACAGCCAAGTAGTCACCGATACCAGGTGAAGTTATATAGGGTGCACACAGCGACATTCCATAACCATAAATTGCAAACTGTTTTGGTTCGTTTATGGTTATCCAAACCTTAACTCGATCACCCAACGCGTCGAACAATACCCGAGCGTAGTCTTCAAACCAATCCGCAATAAGAGGGTTGGCCCAACCTCCCAAATCTTGCAAACTTTGCGGCAAATCCCAATGGTAGATAGTCACGACTGGCTCGATACCATTGGCCAACAATTCATCAACCAGCCTGCTGTAATACCCAATACCTACTTGGCTAATTTTATTTGCGAATCCATTTGGCAGAACTCTTGGCCATGAAATGGAAAATCTGTAGAAATCGACCCCTAGGAATTTGAGCATTTGTATGTCTCGCTGATAATACTCGTAGGATTTGCAAGTGTCGTTTCCATCTGTACCATCTTTTATATTTCCTGGGATTTGGCAGAATGTGTCCCAAATACTTAATGATTTGTCTGGAAAATATGAAACCATAAAACTTTTTGGGCCGTTTAAAAATATTGCAATGATTGTAAGAATATCGGTTGTTCGGCTTGGAGATGGGCATGTTACACCAGCTATGTACCTAATTAGAGATCGTTTAATTTAAGTTTGCACGCCCCTCCACTGCTTGTGTTGCATACACATTTCAAATCATTGTATAAATAAACTCCAGCTTTTTTTGAAGTGGGTTAAAAAAAGATCTTTACTTAGGTAGGTAGGTAGGTACAGTCAACAAAAGAGATACGTATGCAGGGTCGTCGGATATAGTTGAAGTTTAGTAAGAAACGGATTGATTTTTTCGTATAAAATTTTATTTAATTAATAGAAAACAAACAGTTCATTTATCAAGCTAAATTTCATTCGAAAACATCCATCGGTTTCTTACTAAACTTCAACTACCTATATCCGACGACCCTGCATACTTATCTCTTTTGTACCTGCTGCATTCCAACCGCCTTCAACTTGAAATGCGGCGGTTGCCGCACCCAATTTCAGCCCTTCCGGTAATTTTCTAATTTCCGGCTTTGCACTATGATCTTGGGAAGCAGTTACCCGTAATACTGCAAATATTACAGTTAAAAGTTGGTACGGAGTTCTGTAGAAAGAAAGAAAAACACAAAATAAATACACCTTAAAAATATGTCGGAGCCATTCGTTTGACTATTCGGAACGCTAGCGCCATCTCCTGGCGCTAGACAGAGTCTAGCCTGAGTTCGTGGTGGGACCAGAGGAACAGCTACAAAAGCGGTGTCAGCTGAGCTCTCGGGATGATTGAAACATTGGACATCGTACGAACAACATGTGCTCGGAAACTGTCAGCGTTTCGTATTGTTGAATGTGTGATTCCTAACCTACAGTGTGTGATTTGCTAGTGTGACTAACTTGTTCGTAAATTATAATCTGATTTGAACTGCAAACCGTTTTTCTATTGTGCTATAACCAACACTACCCATAGTACGCCCACAGTAATTAGAATATGCCTGATGTTAACGAGACACACATACCATCTCCGTCAAATATAAAAAAAAAACAGAAAACAAAACAAACGAAAGGGAAGAAGAAGAACAAAAACAGTTAAGAAATGAATGTTTTATGATATTGACTAGATTCCAGGGCAACGGCCTACTGACCTGAAATCTAGTTAATATCTTAAAACAATCATTGACAACTCTATTAAAGCTATCTACGATGTAATGTGTGTTTATTTCTAATTAGTGTGTTGTAAACATGAGAGTATCGTGTGACTTTTATGTTATTGACATACGGTTTAAATTGCTGTGATTGACATTGGTACAGATAAATGTGTGATTAAGATAAGATAACCTAATGTTATTGTTATGTTCACAAGCGCCTCTGTTTTTATTGATAGGGCATTGAAAATAAGATTCTTCTAAATCACATTGATGCATGTTGTTATATGCGCCCATAGATATAAGACCTAATATAACTATTACTACCTTATTAACCTACGCCTAATTCTAGCTACCACTAGTTTCCAGTGTTTTTTGCAAATTACTACACAAACACACCTTTAATCACCGCCAACAACCCCAGTAGGCACAACGTGGCAATGTTGCGAGCCTTTTGGGCACTTTTCCTATTGACAGCGATGCGGACGAATTTTTGATGCCCTTTGATTATTTCCCCTCCTTTTTATAAACTTGTACATATAATTCTTATTATTTTAAAACTGTTGTATTCAGCTGCATCCGGTTAGACTGGAAGCCGACCCCAACATAGTTGGGAAAAGGCTCGGCAGATGATGATGATGATTTTAAAACTGTTAGCTTTTAAATTATGTTAATATAAAGAAATAAAAAAGTTTCGTTAAGTATTCCTTTCATACGTTATCGTTTTCTGTTAAACCTATCCCCAATTCTTATTTTTGACTGTTGAAATTTTGGAAGATATGGTAAAGGGGGACGTACAACGCCTTATTTAAATGATGAGGGCAACGTATTAATGAAGATGCGTTTAACACTAGTTAGCCTTCATAGTAAAAAAAAAAACTTACCTCATGGTGATTGAAATTAAATTATTATGTACACATACCCACTTGGATAACCGGGCGCGACGAAAATAATTTACCGTTTACATGACTAACGTTCTCACATTTAGGTTTATATGCAGATTACAAAAGACACGTTACTGTTAAAATCGAACATTCGGCAGAGCGAAAATTAACTAACTGCAGTGCAATTCTGTAACCATCTCACCGTAAAAACTGTGAAGTGAGCGTGGAGTGAGCTGTCATTCCAACTAATGTTAGGGATTGACACAAATGACAGCTCACTTCACCTAACTTTTCATGGTGAGATTTTTACAGAATCGATCGGCTGGTTAGGTAGGTTCCGAGCTACCTTATCACTTTTGACTAAGGGTTTAATAAATTGTAATTACATATAAGTGCGACCGTTTAAGGTAAGGTAAACCGATAGATTGAAAATACATATTTGCGTATTTCCATCAACACCTCTCACTCAATAATAGAACAGGTTCACCGAGTTTACCAAACAGGAAGGCAGGCATTTGAATGTAAAAATTACTGTTCATCGGCATGTTATGATGTACAACAAGCTTTTGACCGTGTCTGGCACAAAGGATTGCAGACTAAAGTAGAAGAAGAACTTCCGCACTCAACGTTCCTCAATGCTCATGCAGTCGTATTTATCCGATCGCTGCTTCCAAGAGAAACACGGCGAAGCAAGATCAAGATTATTTGATGTGAAAGCTAATGTACCACAGGGATCTGTTCTTGGTCCAGTATTGTAATCTATCTAAACATATCACCTTCACGCTCAGTCATGGAAACACCCCTCCTGTTAGACATGGTCACACATACGTAGGGTATCGCGCACACACAGATTGTGCAAAGTATCTTGGCTTCCACTTAGGCGCCAAACATGGAAGCATCACATTAAAATAAAAGGGTACTCATAGGATGAAACTCTGTGCTATTTGTAGACAACCAACTCCTTATCAACAACTCGATCCTTAAAAATCAAAAGTCATTTATTCAAATTCGGCTGAAACAAATAATAAAGGTACTACAATAATAACTCTTCCTCGTTGTTTTTTTATTTTGTTTGAGCCCAATAGGTGGCCACATTGATTGCGGCTTCAGTTGCACTTACATAGGACACTCCAGCAGCAGTGGAGAGGAAAGGAAGAGGAACCACTTTCTATAAGTGGAGCAGCATTCGCTTGTGGTCCGACGATCGATTGCAAATAAAATTAAAAAAAAAAACAACAACAAGCGATACAGAGAGAACATGAACTTGACGGGTTACCTTATTGTACTCATAACTTATTGAATGTTACAATTAGATATAGACGCATTCGGACAATAAGAGTGACAAAATTCGGACAATAAGAGTGATGAGGAAGGAGTGCATCTGTGTTTGCGCACTCAGAAAGATATTATATCTGTCTCCTGTGCTGTAAAAGTTAGATTATTGTGTATCAAGCATTAGACAGTTAAGGGGAGCCTTAACTGTCTTCAGACAGCCACGACGCGACAGCGCGATGCGAAGTACCTACTCGTAGATCAACTTCTATGGAAATTGTTATACCAGAACCGCGTCGCACCGTCGCGTCGCACCTTTCTGAAGAAGCCTCTATTATCTTATCGCGTAATGTGGAACTTTCAATTCATTCTAATCCATCTCCATACATTAACATACCTACTTATTATTTTTGTCATCGACAAGCTCAGGTAAGTACTAGAAAATCCCAAATCGATTTCTGACTTTGTCAGCGACACAGAACAAAGGTATTTTTATCATATTAAAGTACTTAGGTATCTAAGCACTTGAAGTCAATTTAAAGATAACACTTGTGCTCGTCCGCGTAAAATTTCTGGTTCCATCGACCGACCCCTCGCATCACATCACCTGCCCGCACTATTATTTCGTTTTCGTTTAGCGTTCTATCTTACTTTTTGCGTGGCTCCGGCTAAGAGTCCTAGCGTGATGTTAGCGTATAGCCTTCCTGAAGGATTGGGCTATCAAATGCAAAAATATTTTTTCAAATCCGACTAGTGGTTCCAGAGATTAGCGCGTCCAAACAAACAAACTCTTCAGCTTTATGATTAGTATAGATAGATAAACAAAAACAAAAACGTTATCAGTAGCACCCGGGATTTATCAATCATACAATTGACAGTTCTATCAACCGTCAATAGATCGATAGAATATCTTAAATATACTTAACTGGCGGAATGTGGCTGTACTACCTACTGGTACACCTCTGCCAAACCCTTCGGGGAATAGGTACTGGCGTGATGTTATGTTTTATGTCATGTTTATTTAATAATAATAATAAAATCCTCCCGACTGATTGGGTCACGGTAGTTAATCTCAACGGAGATTAGCCAGGTACGCAGGAGACATTACAGTGTACAAGTGTATGCGCAAACACAGGTGCACTCTCTGTTCCTTTACTCTCGTAGTCCGATGGGATGGCAATCCGACACGACCGGGGAGAGTTCAGGCACAGGAACAACAGCTTTACGTGCTATTCGAGTCAAGGAGGACCACCACACATCATAACCAGACCACCAACTTCCAAACTCCGGGCTGTTACTGAGAAACTCCTAATGGAAAAACCCAATAACACTTTGCCCGACCTGGGAATCGAACCCGATCGAAATCGATCAAGAGACTAACGGGGCAGTAAATTTTATTTATTACAGTAACCATACCAAGAACTCAGACCAAGAAACAATATAGGTACCAACCCGTATTACTTTTTACAGAGCAAAATTATAAAGATGACTACTGTCTTTTGAATTTCTAGCAAACACAAACATATCGGTGACAAAGCGGCGGCGGTCGCTGAAGCAGAAAACCTCAAACGGTGCGAATACCTTTTACCTTATTGGAAGCTCTATGTGTTAGCCATTTGGGGCTGAAACACCAAGGCTTTCGAGGGTCCGAGTGCTCATCGACATGGGCGTAGCCAGCCATGGGCTCAGGGTGGGGCAGCAGTCTAAAATAATATGTAACTAGCAAACTATACCCGCGGTCTTACCCCAGTAAATTTTTTCATACAAAAAGGTTACACCCTATAGCACCCTGTATCTGTATGTATATGTATAATTCGAATTATCCAAAACACTATCTTATTGCTCACCTACCTACACTACGAAATCTTCCATCCAAAAATGTGTCTCTAACTTGTGCCGTTTGGGGCTCTGGCAGGGTGGGGCAAGGGTCCCACCCTGCCTAAGAGGATTCAGAGCGTTGACTTTAATGGAAAAAGATCTCCCGGATCTATAGTAACAATGGGAGTCCCACAGGGCTTAATTCTTGGTCCTTTCATGTTTCTTATTTATATTAATGATTAGCCTTACCTTATAAAGGATAATCATGATATAGTGTTGTTTGGAGATAACACTTCACTTTTGTTTAAACTTTAACGTCAGCAGCAGGTTACTGACAATGTAAATAGTGCGATCTCTAAAGTAGTCCACTGGCTCAATGTTAATAATTTACTTCTAAACGAGAAAAAAACCAAATGCATTATGTTTACGCTACCTCACGTTAGGCAGGTGAAAACTAATGTGTTGATAAAGGGAAAGGAAATCCTGAAGATCGCACAGTATTCTTGGACATAACTTTGGATGCTAAGTTTCAGTGGGGTCCACATATAGATAAATTGTCAAAAAAGCTAAGTTCCGCAGCATACAATGTTAGAAAAATTCGTAATTTAACTGATATAGAGACAACCCATAAAATGTGCTTTAGCTATTTTCGTAGTGTAATGTCGTACGGTATTCTATTGTGAGGAAATGCCGCTGATATTCAGACTATCTTGCAGAAGCGAGCTGCTCCATCAATTTATAAATTAAATCCGAGACACTCGCTCAGAGACAAATTTAAAGAGATTAATGTTATGACTGTGCCTTCTCAGTATATTTATGAAAATCTTTTACATGCCCATAAAAATATAAAATTGTTTAAAAAGTACAGTGATATAATCTAGGAACAAACACAAATTGGTTGTACCTACAACAAGGCTCATTTTAGTTAGGTATGGCTTAGATAGGATAGGTACGTTAGTAGGTATAGTAGGTACAAAGTAAGTAATCCATATCTAGTTGCGGTCGCTCGGTGAAACCGCGTAACGCTAGAAGTAGCCATGTGCTAATTTGTTGCTTTACAATTTACAATCATAGGAAGATTATAATGAGAATAGTATCCGGGAGTTAATATAGCGCATCGAGTATGGTGTATCAGTTAAAGTCAATCTGCCCGGAAAAACTTAATCAACCAGCCCCAACGCTATTTTTCTCTTACCTGGTTAACTTAAACACTGACTTCGATTTCAAAATAACACTATTCTGGTCCACGAGTCTTAAGCAAGCTTTTGTTTTATAAAATCAAATTTTCTTTCCATAAATCTGAAGGTTTAGCAACAAACTTTCGAATAGGTATGATAAATCAAAAACATGTCACCACTACCTACTAAACGGCGCGCGACTGTGATACACAAATGTGGGAGCTATCAACCGAGATGCATTCTCGAGAGGTGACCCAATACTCGTAATGCGAACGAGTTTCTGGCAATGAGGGCAAGATTCGATGACCCCACTTTAATTTTCCAAGTAAAGTAAGCGTCGCATACGATTATGAACATTATTCGTTAATACAGACGCCAGCAGCAGGTCAAGCTACCCGAAACTGTCAAATTTTCCCAATCAACCTTAAACGTTAATGCTTTAGCGATAAAGTTGAAAATTTGACAGATTATAGTAGCTTGATGTGCTGGCGTCTGTACCTTCATATTATGCAAGATACACAAATAAATTAAATGATGGTAGGTATTACTTAGGTAAATTCAGAGAATCAATTGTTAAGCGAACTGACTACCAACTCAAATCGTCCATATAAACAAGGCAAATCGACGTCCATATAAACAAGGCAAATCGACGCGGAGAATCAATTTGCTTAAAATTAATTTCCCTTACTGTACATAAAAAGAAGTTTTAAATTACATGAATTGGCCTTCTGGTTAGAGATTTTCAGCAGGTGGAACAAATATATGGAAGGAAGCACTGTCACTGCACTCAGCTTCAGTTTTTCTTTAGATCGGTATAATCGATATGCTGCCTTTAGATACTAGGTAGTTAAATAACTATGCCTTTCATGAAAGAGTTCTAAAGATACAGCCTCGTGACAGACAGACAACAGACATACGGCGTTAGGCTTAGTTTCCTGTGGTTCATTGGTTCCGAATTCCGAAGTCCTAAAAAGTGTTTAAACACCTGCCTTATTACCCACATGAAAAAGTGCCAAATGCGGCCAAGTGAAATGGGAACAATATCATATAAGTATGTAGGTAGTATCTAAGTACCACATTAGGTACACAGTTTAACAATAAAAAATTACAAACTATTGTTCGTAGTCACATTTGTAATTAATTAATACAAAAGCGAACCTCGGTAGGAGAAGGAGGGCAGCTCGAACCGAAGATATTGAAATATTTGTACAAATGTCCCTGGTGACACGGTCGATCGTTAGAAATTTTCTAAAATAATAATGACTGACCTAAATGTACGAAGCTTCTTTGAAACACGTCTTGCTATTATTATTTCGTCCAAAGCAGTCCATTAAAAAAAAATCTGTTTCATAGAAAAGTGCAATACCTACGCGGTCAAAACGTATGGAACAGCAATATTTTTTTTATAATAACCGACGAAAAATTTCGACGCTATGGGGTCTAAACTCATGTGCTGAATCCATGGTTAGTTTGCGCGTCGATGTCCCTGCCACCCTGTATTCTTATTCAACTTTTGAACAAGGCACCGCCACCTACCTACTTTGATACTCGTTCCTTCTTTTAGAATAGATTTTGTTCTTTTTTAGAAAAGAAAAGTGATGAACCTAAGGGCCCACGCCCCAATATTTTTTCTTCAATATGTCACTTATGCATCCGTAGCATAAGTGACATAAATGCCTTACAGGTTCTCGTCCTTTTAAAGACTGTAAGTGAATTTTATTTGCTTTGCTCCCGTGGTTCTACTACCTTGGTTCTACCACCTCGAACACAAAGGGATAGACAAAGATACATCATTTTATATTTATATGTATACCACACACACACATTTTTAATTGGATTCTGTTTAGAGTTAGAGGTCCAACTCCAGCTTCCTGGTTCAACTTTATTCAAATAATTCTTCTTAGCACATTAGGTACTGATCAGCATGCTTTAAAGCTTAAGCAATCTAAGAGGTAGTATTATATCATTGTTGAAGACAGAAATTATGTTACGTTGTCTGAGTTACTCTTACGCAGGAATTAGAACAAATATAGGAGACACTTGAACACACATGAAACCACATGAGCACAGGGCTGCACTTGGAGCATTTTTATAGAATACATATTAATTTATAATCATTAATTTGGTATTGTGTGTGTGATAGTAAAACTTAAAACAATAACAAGGCAATACCTACAAAAAAATAACTCCTAGAAACTTGCTTCATGATTATGTTTCCTTGTTTATCCTGATAACAACAGCATTAGCTACTGCTAATGATATTTAAGCTAATTAGCTACTGCTAATTATGACTCACTTAATTTCCCAGAAAGCCAGCGGTTGCGTTCCTCTCTGTTCCTTTCTATGAATTAAAAGACTGCATAGGTACCTCAGGATTGCAAGACCAAAGTTTGTACCAAATGACCAAAGAACTTTGTCATTGTTATTAGGATAAACAAGGAAACATTATCATGAAGCAAGTTTCGAGGAGTTATTTTTTTGTAGTGCCTTGTTTTTGTTTTAAGTTTTACAATTTTTTAAGTAGGCTAACATGTTTTGGTCTTCTTGACTTGTTTTGGGCCATTGTTTCTACTCAGTCAGTGACTTATGGTATTATTTTTATTAATATACCTACTAAATCATTTTGTTGTTCCTCTTTTTCCAGCATTAACTTTTAACCTAAGGCATAAGCAAAAGGTAGGTACTACAGATGAAGACATCGTTTTCTTTCTATGTGATTGGTCTAGCATTCTAGCTTATCAAGTGAAAGATGAAATTCATCAAGTATTCCTTTAGAATCAGTAAAGTACCTATCATACTTAGATACTTTAATGTCCCTAGGAAGACCTGAATAAAAGACTATCACTTCAATGTTACCATATATTTTTTGTCGTTAAAAGCTTGTCTTAACTTTAAACAACCTTAATGAGTTACGGGGTATTGTGCCGAAAACGTCTTCAGACACGGACATAAAGTATTGGTCCATTTCTATTTCCGTAAAATCGTTCAGAAATAATTGAATCCAGCCCTGCGCGCCGAAGGCAGTATGGTATAGCTCGCAAGACCTACATTGTCGAACCACAAACGACATCCGACTCAGTTCTCACTCGATCACCTTCTCAAACGGATCTCTTATTGTTTTCAATATAACTCAACAAAACTGAATAATAAATGGAAGCTAGAAGTTGAGGTAAGATTTTCTGTATTTTATTGCAACGCCGCCATTTTCTGCCATTATTCAGTGGATTAGTACGATGTTATTAGGACACGTGGTTTTTGAAACTGTTGCTGACATACTTTATGAAATGTGGTGCCGTAGGTACTAGTTCATTTAAGAACAATTTCCATAAACTTTACCTGACGTTATTGGATAAAAGAGCGACTCGTGCACGTATCTCCAATTAGAGCTGTTATGCTGAAAATCTCAAGTCTTATGCAATATTAACATCTGCAGGGATTATTGTTTGGTGTCTCATAAATTGGGCTGTAGAACTACGATGAAAGGAATTACCCTCCATCATAGTTCGTTCGAACGTAGTGGTAAATTGTTCTAGTATTCATTTGCAGGCCTTCAGCCAGTAATAGCTAACTGCAGACAGAATACTTTAAAAATCTAAGCTTCCTCTCTGGCTTGCAAGTTATTCGCAGATTAAGTTTCTTCTCGTAGATAAAGCGATAGGTAGATGTGTGCTTAGTTATTTTCAGAGTTAAATAAACGGGACACGTGTTAAGTTGCTACCAAGTAAATTATGCTTTTAAATATCTTTTGAATGTTTTCAAACTCATTAGGTATTATGTAATTTAAGCGTTTTTTCTAGTACTGTCTTGTCTTGTATCTATGAGTAGTAAGCTATACGCTAGGTTTTGCTAGCTACCTTAGATAACGTAAAAGTGCCTTACATGGTTCAAGTTATGTAAAAAAAAACCGGCCAAGCGTAAATCGGATTCGCACACGAAGGGATCCGTGCCACCGTACAATATTTAACACTACATGTTTAAAAAAAGAAACACGTTTCTTATAGGGAACCCCTTTTCACTTTTAACTTAATTTTAGTTTTATTATGTGTTATTATAGCGGGCATAGTACATCACATGTGAAAATTTCAAGTGTCTACCTATTACGCTTAAATGATACAGCCTTGTGACAGACAGACGGACGGACGGACATCGGGGCCTTAGTAATAGGGCCCGTTGGCACCCTTTGGGTACGGAACCCGAAAAAAAGCTAGTAATATCTTCAATACTCAAACAATTTTTCTTCATTAGAGTGTCAGTAATCTACAAAGGAACGACAGTTTCGGGTAGCTTGACCTGCTGGCGTCTGTAGCCAGCAGGTCAAGCTACCCGAAACTGTCAAATTTTCCCGACCAACCTTGAACCTTAATGCTTTAGCGATAAAGTTAAAAATCTATTAAAGAAATTTGACAGATTGTAGTACCTTGATGTGCTGGCGTCTGTACAAAGGAGTGCCTGACGTTGGTCTTATTTCCTTCATCTATTGTGTCGAGATGAAAGGATTAATTTAACAAACCGGCAAAATTGCTATTGATAATGCATTTGCCTGCCGAGGGTGTGGTGAAGCATCAAGCACGTGATTAGGAGTCAGCACTCGTGGTTATCCACCAACCCATATTGGGCCCGCCCGGTGAAATACGGCCCAATCAGACACACAGGCCTCTTCTCATAGAGTGGAGGCCTGTGTCCTAGCAGTGGGGACATTAAAGGCTGGTGGTATGACTCGTGGTTCCACAGTTCCACTGTATTCAGTCATTAATTTGCTTAAGTGCAGTTTCCTAACTTTTTCTGAGGTACGCTGCATTTACAAAACTGGTCCTTAGATCTTTGTGCATATCCATATTAGAATGAGTTTCTGGTTCTTTAGCTTGAGCAGTACCTACATACCTGCTTATTATCAATAAGTACCAAAAAAAAGCAAAAAAAAACAGTGAAGGAAAACATCGTGAGTAAACTGTCACATGTCTTAGAACCAAAAATTCGAAGATATGTGACATCCACCGACCCGCACTGGGCCCGTGGTGGATTATAGCCCACTACCTCTCAAAGAGTCAATATATATAGAAAAGGCAATATATTGTTTATCTACATTAATTAATTTAATCGCATTTTTTACCCGTTTTCTTATAATTTTATATTTTCTCCAGTGAAATTACTTGAAAGCGACCAAATGAGTACCTACTATTTGTTCAAGTGTTTCTTACTTGTATTGTTTTGTAACCTCGTCTACTCACTGTGTACGTAGTCGGGGATGGTTACCAATGCTTCATTACTTTATATGTCACACGTGCTAAATACTTAATCATTTATGGTTTTTTTGAATTAGTTATGGTTTTAAGAAGATCTGAGGCGGCTACTGTAGTAGGTACAGTCGAACGATAATGTAAAATAGGTACTTAGCGGGCGCATGCACCTTTTCGCTCTTTTTTTAACTGTCATTTTTTATTCGAAATGTTTACAATGTAGTCGGAAAAATAATACTTAAGGTGCAAGTAAAATTAACCTTGAGGTTCTAAGCATATTTATTCCTTGACTACATGGAAGAAAAACACGTGTTGCGCTACGGAATATTCGTTTCTCTGGGCTGCGCGTGCGGTGAGACCAAATAAATTGTTTAACTTTGTTCAGAACATAAAGTTCTAATTTGCTCTAATTTGAACACTCGTGTACAAGGACGAACCTTAGGAATTTCATATGTAAAAAAAAATATAAATTAGTATATATTTACTTAGGTATTAATTAATTACTTTGTTTATTTTGAGAGTTGAAAATAACTCATTTCTAAATGTGGATTATGGCAAAACGAGTGCAAATATTGTTAGTCGTAGTTATTTATTATAGTCGCTTAACAATGAGCTCGAGTCTTTAGCCCCATTATTTACTAACGTGGATCAAAGTTTTACTTTGATTGACCCCTCAGATTTGAGGTTTCCCAAACATTTCGAGGATTATGTTAAGCATTTCTGCATTTATTAATTTAAGTTTAGACCGAAAACAGAGAAATGGCATGTATTCATTTTACATATTGCATTTATATTTTCAGGTACTCGGTGGATTGTATTCAAGGTTTTGAACGCGTCCAAGGATAATATTAAAAATGTGAAGAAATTACCATTAAAAATAATATTTCAGCTCTACCTCATCGTCTGCCAGTCTTTTCCCAACTATGACGCGGTTGCCTTCCAGTCTAACCGGATGCAACTGAAGTCAGTACAAAACCGATATATGGAGGCATAAAATATGCTCTACTAATGCTGTGCAGAAGCTCAAGCATCTCGAGTTGCATACGCATCAGTGTGAGTCCAGCATGGCTATACACAACCATTCGACAAACTTCCGAGTCAAAATACCCCCGGCAATAAACAGCCGTCGGACGAATAGTGGTCGTCCATTCGATTTTTAAACTGTGAAAATTTAAGAGTTTTGGATTTGACAACAGCGTTTTATTTAGAGGACTCCTTCGATAACATTGATTGTTATTCGATTCGGGACGGAAGCGTATTGAATGGTTGTGTATAGCTATGCAAGTTAGATTAGGTTAGGAGTCTGAGAAAAAAAAATCTAGTCAGTCCATAACTAATAGAGAGATGTTGTTTTCATAATGTATTCAATGTGTTTGTAGTTTTAGTTAAATTTCCTTCCATCTCGGCCATAGTTAAGATCCTATGTACCTAAGATAGGAGAAGAGAAGACTCCAAACACGTCTTGTGTTTGGAGCCAGAAGAAATTCTTGTATTTTTAAGAAGATAACCATGAAAGGGTCTATGAGGACTTCTACAAAGTAGATGCTTCATTAGGAAATGCAGACACCAAAGATTATGAAGCCACTAAGTAAAGCGAAGGTGTGTAACCGTACCTGCCTACGTAAACACTGAAAACATAAAAAAATGATTTAAAATTTCTTATTTCTAGTGCAATTACCTACCTTCTTAGCCACAGATAAAGCTCCCAAAGAAAGAAGAGAATCACTTACACAAGTCTGAATATCTTGAATTTTTTTAAAGGGTAGTAACGAAAATGCCCATGAAGAATTCCACAAAGAAGAGGCTTCATCAGAGAATACTGATGCTAAAGATGATGGAGATACTAATTTGTTAAGCGAAGTTGGTTTGTGACCGTCACTAACGGGCAGTGATGTAAATATTTGCTCGTTTTGACGATCGCAAAATGAACTCGCTTGACTATATTCTACGGTCGACAAGCTGAACATTGCTGGAACTTTCAACCGAACGGCGGAAGGACCAGAAGATTGTATATTTGTTTTGTCTGCATAAGTATGTGTGTTGTATGTAAATTATTATGCCTATTGATTATTTTAGCAAGCGTAATGTAGTTATTAGTGGGAATGATATAGCCTACAGTGAAGTATTTCTGCATGACACTGAAAGCTTAGTAAGGGGCTAGTTCCAGGGCTCGGGTGAATGCGAAAATTTAGTTTTCATTCACTTAAAAATCTTAGAATTTTAACTATATCTTAGTCTGAATTTTGAAACAATGAAGTAGCAACTAGTTGCTTCAGATATCATTAAGGAGTACCTATTGATCCATAATTTAATTTACCTAATTTCAATGTTTGTGTTACGAGTATCTATTCCATTGTTTTGGTCTGTTGTTCTTTTGTCTATCGTGTTTTTTTTTTTTGTAAAATTTTTCATTCTTCTTTTTTTCTATTTTTGAAAAAAAGAAGGATAAAAAAAAAAAACATTACAAACATCTAGTCTCTGCTCTATGCTTTGTTTGAGAAAGTAATATTTATTTTTTAGTTAGTTGACTTCACTTTTAATTTATTTAGGTAAGCTTAACGCTTGGGTTAAACTTGGTTTATATAGGCCATCTTTGTCTAGTATATTCATACTGACTTGCCAATTCTACTGCATGGTTAAATGTTAACCATTTTTTTCTTATTACTTATTGCTATTAAATTAGATATAGAAAATATTACAACCACAACAACAAAAAACAACAACGCAAACAGCAACTGCAAACTAAAATTAAGATAAATATTGTGTCAAATGTATTTATTTGTCTTTATTTTTAATTGATTTGAAAACGGCTCATTAATTTATAGTAAATTTTAAAATAAATGCACAGCATATATAATCTCTGAAATGCCTTTTATTTTGTAAGAATACTAAAAGCTTGTCCCTTTACCGCCTTAATTACTAATAAACTAGAAGTAAGTAGTAGTAGTTATGCTAAACATAAAATTCGAATCAAATAGGTAAATATACCTAGGATGGTTAAACTGACGTAACTTTACTTCACGTCCATTAATGTTGTGCCTCGCCTCCGTATAGCACGTATTTTTGTGTTCGATACCAAATGAAGTGTGACCAGTTTTGTGTTCGATACCAAATGAAGTGTGACCAGTTTTGGGTTCGATACCAAATTAAGTGTGATCAGTTTTTACGTTCACCACATCGTTACCTATTGTCCTCAAGTAGCTTCTAGTTCCCAACATTAATCAAAACATGCCATGCACTTATAAGTACCTATACACATAAGCTCACGCCTTCCCATAAGGGTAGGCAGAAACTACAGAACGTTACCTGCTACAATCTTACATACTCCTTCGTTTTCGTTTAAACATCTGGTGATACACGCATGCCGGAGGCGAGTACTACGTGTTGAGAAGATGAGTGAAAGGTGATCACTAACAAAAGGTATTTGCCCTTCTAGTGCGTCCCCGCCGTAGAAGGGCAAATGTGACCTTATTGGTGACTAATCTTTCTTTGAAGAAAAGGATAGGTCGCATGACTCCACTGGATGCGGGAGCAGCGAGAGGCACAGAACCGGTCGTTGTGGCGATGCTTGGGGCCTCTAACCAGCAGTGGACGCGTTTTGGTTGTATGATGCTGATGAAAGGGCACTGCTACTGATTATCTTCACACAAAGCCTTAGTCGCTGTTTACGACAGAACTCAAGAAAAGAGGTGCTTAATTGTATTCTATAGGATAGGACAGGTTAGGTAGGTGCATCTGAACCACGTAGCACCAACTATACAGTAAGTATACCGCCTCGTTAGTTTTGGTGTCGCAAGCAACATGAGCATGAGCATGAAGTCCTGGGTCCGATTGGGGTCGGGCAAATTGTTACTGGATTTGTACCCGGGTGATGGCAATTGGCTCGCCCCCTACTACATGGGGCTTAAACATAACTGGCTGTGACAGAGAGAGAGAGAGAGAGAGAGTGTGTGTGTGTGGGAGAGTGGCGTCCAATGACTAGAAGACGAGATGTCGGTCGTCCGGCGGCGAGATGGGCAGACGACATTGTTGCCATCGCGGGCAAAACCTGTATGAGGCTGGCACAGGAGCGTGAGGATTGACACGAGAAAAGAGAGGCCTAGCGAGCTCAGCAGTTTGTAAAGTCGGGCTGTGGATGATGATAATGATGAAACATAACTGGTGAAATGTGGGTGTACTATAGGTACACCTCTGTCTAACTCTTCGGGGAATACAGATGTTATGTGTTATGCATACTCACATATACTTATACCTACAACGTATAGTTAAGGTTAGAAATCATGTAGAATTAGTAGAAGAAATAGCTTAAATAATAATCCACACTATAGGTAGCTATAACAAGCCATAGAACCGATAACTATTGGAGAAGACCTGTTCTTGAGTGGAGAATGCGAATCTATGACAGTAAGGTAGAACTTGACGAAACGATTATCTTCGCAGGGTAGCAGTTGTATAAGAGTTGCCGAGGATCGAGTCAAATTGTGTGCAGAACAGACCTGTATCCAGAAGTCTACGCTATTGATAATTATACAAAAAAAAACATACTTATGGAAAATAATCAGACGACAGAAGCTCAGTTACTGCTCTTTCTTAAAGCCCTCTCTATACGTATACCTTTAATTCTGCCGGCTGACTCTATTGCATTAGTAGTGATCGGGTATTTAAAACAAAATTCGGTCTGGCGAATCATATTAGGACACATGCTAGGAAATAATAATAATAAAGATATCTCTATCTCGTGAATACCGAGAAAGATAAGCAAATCAAGTAACTTGACTTGGCTCGCGAGGATTTCGACATGTGGGATGTGGACTCAGCGATCATTGTGCTGATAGTCTTTTTTTTTTTAAAAAAAAAAACGTTGCCCCACACTAGGAATTTCTCCAGTGTCGTGGGTGCGTTTACAGACATATAAACTCACATACACAAACAGCCAGACCCGGAACAACGAATTGTAGGTCATACAAATATTTGTTCCGTGCGGGAATCGAACCCGCGACAAACAGCGTAGCAGTCAATCGCTTAACCACTGCGCCAATCGTGCATTCGTGACAGCCATGGGTTGATAGCCAAAAGCCTCGACCAACACCTGAAGAGTCTCTCGTTGGGTAGCTGGATCAAGGGCTGGATTCAGAAAGCGGTACTTCTGGACACGGCCCGCATTGGTAGGAGGTTCCTTTCTTTGGAGCCCTGTCCTGGTAACCTGTAGCTTGGACCCTGTTCCCGATACCGGTGGGCTACTATTTTTTATATTTTAAAATGATCGCTATCGCAGATAATAAACATAGCATAACCCTCCACCTGTTTCCCCCTAAGGGTTAGGCAGAGGTACATTTAGCTAGTGTATAACACATCCACATTTCACCAGTTACTTTTAAGTCCCATGTAATAGGGGCCAAGCGTATTGCCATCAAGCGGAGCCAAATCCAGACTGGGAAAACCCAATAACACTATCTGGGAGTCAATCCCAGGACCTCATGCTCAGTAACTGCAAGCGAGGCAGTCCATACAGATAATGAAGGTGAACGATAATCTGACTGAACCGAGCAACAAACACACATAAAATAGGACACCTGTTTTAAGAGGTGTCAGGAACCTTCGGTATCTTCTGTTAATTGTCTCGTTCTACTTTTTCTGTAATTTGTGTTTTTTTTTTCCAATACTAAAAGTTTCTTTAAGACATAATCCTTACAACAAAGTTGATCTTGTTGATGGATACTATAAGATAACACGATTAGGTATTTGTTGTTTTTGCGGGTTCGATACCCGGCTGAAACATGCAAGATTTTAAAAGCCTAGATGCAGCCTATAACGATCCCACTGCAAGGCAAAGGCCTCTTCTCATGTTATACAGACGGCAAGAGCATTTATCAGCACTTTTGCTCAAGACGGTTTTCGATTTCAGACTCCATCATGGCGAGGTTTCAACACAATGTGTTTCCTTCACCATGTCAGTAATGGCCTTGATAAAATCCGACAGAATATAATAATAATAATGCGATGATTATGCGACAGTTTTTTTTTTTTTTTTTAAATTAACAAGACAGAGGTTGTTACACATTACGGTATAAATGAATTGAAAAAGTCACATTGGTACTGAAATACTAAAAAAAAAGAATATTCTTTTAATAATTTTATATAATAATCATTTAAACGCATCTTTAGTTTCAGCCAACAGTCGAAATGATTTCGTATCAAGGAGACAATTCTTTTCAGTTCAGTCTTTTGATACAAATACCACGAATTAGTGTTAAAAACAGCAATTAGAAAGATCTAAATTAGGATAAACAACCTTTGTTTAAAAAGATAAGCTAAGGTAATTATGTGCAAATATGTTAGGATTTTCTACAATATCACTAATGACGATCAAAACAAATCAATTAGGGAGCTAGGGATTATTAGACCCGGACCAAAACATTTACTAATATTTAAATGACTAAATTACTGGAGCCCCTAATTATGTTTGTTTTAATATAAATAGCTATTTACTCGAAATATGTATCAGTTCACTGTGCATTCTTATCGAGTTAACTTCAAAAGTGTTGGTGCGTATAAAACCAGGAGCTTGACAATTTTGATTGAGTAAAATTTAAAGTGCATAATCAAGTTGTAATGGCTATCGAAGTGTTTCGTATTTCTACAACGACTTTCAGCAAGATTGACATAAGCTTTTCGGTAGCTTATGTCAATAAAGAAAGTTAAAAGCAAAGTTACAAGCAAACATGATTTCAAACTTTACTACAACATGCAAGATTTTGTGCTACAAGGAGCGAATGCAGCTTGAAAATATTGCCATGAGTATAAGTAGATTATGTCTAGCTTTTTGGTCATTAAAGCTCGTCATAATCTGCTTACATTTACGACAATATGTTACATCTGGGACTACGAGTGAATGGAGCTGTAAAACTGCATGAAAACCTTCGGAGCAAGGTATCTTCTGTTAATTGTCTCATTCTACTGTAATTTGTGTTTTTTTTAGATAGAACGCAGTTCTCTGTGTATGTGCTAATTCTTGCTCTGGATTTAAACTTGGAGTAAGGTGATGCCAAGCTAAAACCTCGAAAAATAAATTGTAAAGCCGACGCTAATGTGCTACTAGTGCAACTTTCCCCAGTAAAGGTCGGTTTATCAATAAGGAGATAGTGTTAAAGAAAAATTGAAGAATTCTACGGATCAAAATTGATCGTGATCATACGTAGATATTGTCTGGCTTTTCTTACTAAAAGCCCGAAATAATCTACTTATTCTTTCGTTCAATATCATCCAGCACTCAAGTCATGATTTCTTTGGAATTTTTGTGTAGATTATTGACCACCTTATGTTGTTTTATGTCAATATAATAGAATTATCTCTCACAGCACTTCGATATGACTCTACAATAAGTTTTGTTGTGATTTTAAGTAGGTTTTTTCCGGCTTGTTTTAATCCAAGCCGAAATCTTCCAGCTTATAATTACGGCAAAGAACCTCTTCAAAATTCCTGATCTGTTTGCACATCTTTGTAATTTTTTGTAGATTATTGACAACTTCATGTTGTTTTATGTCAATATAATAGAATTATCTCCCACAGCACTTCGATATGGCTCTTCAATAAGTTTTGTTGTGATTTTAAGTAGGTTTTTTCCGGCTTAAGCCGAAATCTTTCTGCTTATGATTACGGCAAAGAACCTCTTCACAATTCCTGATCTGTTTGTACATCTTTGTAATTTTTGTGTAGATTATTGACCTGCATCTCATGTTGTCTCTTTGATTTAGGTATACCTTATACTTAAACCTTTTTCTATACGTTAGCAGACAACATCTTGTAATGGGTATAAGAAGAATTTGTCTGGATTTTTAACTAAATAAACCCGAACACTTTCTACTTAATATCAATTACAAGCAAACATGATTTCAAACTTTACAACATGCAAGATTTTGTGCTACAAGGAGCGAATGCAGTTGAAAATATTGCCATGAGTATAAGTAGATTATGTCTAGCTTTTTGTTCATTAAAGCTCGTCATAATCTGCTGCTTACATTTACGACAATATGTTACATCTGGGACTACGAGTGAATGGAGCTGTAAAACTGCATGAAAACCTTCGGTGCAAGTATTTATCTTCTGTCTCATTCTACTTCTCCTGTAATTTGTGTATTTTTTTTGAAGATAAAACGGAGTTGCCAGTTTATGTGCTAATTCTTACCTAGGATACCAACTCGGAGTAAGGTGATGCCAAGCTTAAACCTCGAAAAATTAATTGTTAAACCGACGTTAATGTGCTACTAGTGCAACTTTACTCAGTAAAGGTCGGTTTATCAATAAGGAGATAGTGTTAAAGAAGAATTGAAGAATTCTACGGATCAAAATTGATCGTGATCATAAGTAGATATTGTCTGGCTTTTCTTATTGAAAGCCCCGGCATAATCTACTTATTCTTACGTTTAATATCATCAGCAATCAAGTGAAGATTTTTTCTACTAGTAAGTTATCATTTTAAGTACGTTTCGATCGGCTGTTTCCTAAATATAGTCCATCGATACTTACTTTAATTGATGGCAGAGTTTTTTTTTAAGAATTGTTAGTTATAGTGTTTTTACAGACTACTTTTGTTTTATTTTGCGAGTTTTTAATTCCTTGTTTAAGCCCTAAACATTAAAACATTTCTCTATTTCTTAGAATGTAAATGTTTCTTTTATATCATTACATTTACAGTTCCATTCCTTGTTGTTGTGTGTGTTGTTCCTTCCATCCTCCGAAGAAAGATAAAAATAGATATTGCCTGGCTTTTCCTATTACCTATAGACACATAAACTCACGCCTTCCCATAGGGGTAGGCAGAAACTACAGAACGTCACCTGCTACGACCCTTACATACTCCTTCGTTTACATTTAAACATCTGGTGATACACGAACGCCGGAGATGAGTGAAAGGCGACTAACAAAAGGTATTTGCAAGGCAGATGTGTGTGGAAACGCAGGCTGACTTTATTGGTGATTAATCTTTGTCTGAAGAAAATTAGTTAGGTCGCGGGAATCCACTGCCATGGTTGGGGGAGCAGTGAGAGAGCACAGAACCGGTCGTTGTGGCGATGCTTGGGAGAGGCCTATGTCCAGCAGTGGACACGTTTTGGTTGTATGATGTATGATTCAGACTCCATCATGGCGAGGTTTCCTCACGATGTGTGTTTCCTTCATCATGTCAGTAATGGCTTAGATAAACTCCGATATACATGTATAGTACCTATATATGAATTGAAAAATTCACATTGCTACTGTAATACTTACTAAAAAAAGAATATTTTCTTATATAATAATAATTTAAACGCATCTTTAGTTTAAGCCAACAGTCGAAATTATTTCGTATCAAGGAGCAAATTCTTTTCAGTTTAGTGTTTTGATACAAATACCACGAATTAGTGTTAAAAGCAGCAATTAGAAAGATTAGGATAAACTACATTTGTTTAAAATGATAAGCTAAAGTGTAAATATGTTAGGATTTTCTACCATACCACTAATGACAATCAAAACAAATCAATTAGGAAGCTAGGGATTATTACACCCGGATCATTCACTAATTACTAGAGCCCCTAATTATGTTTGTTTTATTATAAATAGCTGTTTACTCGAAATATGTATCAGTTCGCTGTGCATTCTTATCGAGTTAACTTCAAAAGTGTTGCATATAAAACCAGGAGCTTGACAATTTTGTTTGAGTAAAATTTAAAGTGCATAATCAAGTTGTAATGGCTATCGAAGTGTTTCGTATTTCTACAACGAAGCAGGATTGACATAGCTTTTCGGTAGCTTATGTCAATATAATAGAATTACCTTCCACAGGACTTCGATATGGCCCTTCAAAAAGTTTTGTTGTGATTTTAAGTAGGTTTATTCCGGCTTGTTTTAGTTCAAGCCGAAATCTTCCTGCTTATAATTACGGCCGAACACTTTCTACTTATTATCAATTACAAGCAAACTTGATTTCAAACTTTACTACAACATGCAAGATTTTGTGCTACAAGGAGCGAATGAAGCTTGAAAATATTGCCGTGAGTATAAGTAGATTATGTCCAGCTTTTTGGTCATTAAAGCTCGTCATAATCTGCTTACATTTACGACAATATGTTACATCTGGGACTACGAGTGAATGGAGCTGTAAAACTGCATGAAAACCTTCGGTGCTATCTTCTGTTAATTGTCTCATTCTACTTCTTCTGTAATTTGTGGTTTTTTTTTTTGAAGATAAAACGGAGTTCCCTGTTTATGTGCTAATTCTTACCTAGGATATCAACTCGTAAGGTTATGCCAAACTTAAACCTCGAAAAATTAATTGTAAAGCCGACGTTAATGTGCTACTAGTGCAACTTTACTCAGTAAAGGTCGGTTTATCAATGAGGAGATAGTGTTAAAGAAAAATTGAAGAATTCTACGGATCAAAATTGATCGTGATCATAAGTAGATATTGTCTGGCTTTTCCTATTGAAAGCCCCGGCATAATCTACTTATTCTTACGTTCAATATCATCAGCAATAAAGTGAAGATTTTTTGTACTAGTAAGTTATCATTTTAAGTACGTTTCGATTGGCTGTTTCCTAAATATAGTCCATCGATACTTACTTAAATTGATGGCAGAGTTTTTTTTGAAGAATTGTTACTTTTAGTGTTTTTACAGACTACTTTTGTTTTATTTTGCGAGTTTTTAATTCCTTGTTTAAGCCCTAAATATTAAAACTGTTCACATTTCTCTATTTCTTAGAATGTAAATGCCTCTTCTATATTATTACATTTACAGTTCCATTCCCTGTTGTTGTGTGTGTTGTTCCTTCCATCCTTCGAATAAAGTTAAAACTTTGCTTCGTCCATTTCAGAATGATGAAAGGCCTTGGGTACAACATTGTAAGCCCCGCAATGGAAAAATACAAGTACATAGATTGCAATATAGCTTCGTCGAGAATATTCCACGTACATTGTGCGACTGCATCAAATCACAAAGACCGCGACGGTCCCCAATAAGGAAGTTATCACTTAGTGTGCACCACCCTAATGGACTTAAATCGACGCTCGGTGTGAATCGGTCTGTGGATGTTATGCTATACATATATTTTTTCTATAGTGGTGGATTTGGAATTATTATTTATTTTGTCAAGGAAAAAGTCACCCCGAAACATGAAAAAAAAAACTTTAAAATGCAATAGTAACATGTGATAGCCACCAACCCGCACTGGGCTCGCGTGGTGATAATGGCCCACTCCCTCTCATAGAGAGGCCTGTGTCCCAGCAGTGGGAACATTATAGGCTGATTAGGCTTATGCTATGCATTAGTAACACGATAGAATTATGAACCAGTTGCATTAATTTTTTAAGTTCCCATACAACATTTGTCCATATTCATGAGTAGGTTGCTTTACTACCTACCTTAAGGTTGAATGTCCCTTGCACGTTATAAAACATCGAGTGGTATCTTTGCTTTGAGACAAATGTGACAGACAGATAATTTCAACTTTAGTGAAGTTTACTAGAAAATTGTATTGATTCCAGTTGCTTCTTCCAAAAAGGTAGTTTCGTACGGTGAAGAATGGACCAGAAACTCCAAAGTTACTCTTTAAAAACCACTGTCTCGTTGGTCTAGTGGTCACAAGCGCTACTGCTGAGCATGAGGGCCAGCCGGTCGATTCTGTGAAAATCTCACCGTGAAAACTCAAGTGAAGTGAGCTTGATGTGAGTTGTCAGTAGTGTCAATCCCTAGCATTATTTGAAATGACAGCTCACTCCACGCTCACTTCACTTAAGTTTTCACGGTGAGATATGGCTACAGAATCGCACTGCCGGGCTCCAATCCCAGGTCGGGTGAAGTGGTATAGCAATTATCCATCAGGAAATACTCAGCAGCACGGAGTCTCGAACTGTGTCCAGATGGATGATCAGACTTAAACATAACTGGCGAAATGTGAGCACTGGTAATGGTAAAAGGTACTCCTCTGGCTAACCCTTTAGTATATAATATGGTTCTCTCATATATATGTAAGTATTTACAAATATTGCAACCGTAGACCATTTTTCCTAACATTATAATAAATAATAAATTAGTGTGTGACTTAAGGTTCTCAGAGAACGTACTTAGAACTAATCTAAAATAACTAGTCATAAAAATAATAAATTGTGTAAATAATTTAGCAAACATTTTCATTTGGTCTAGACTCGAGATTGTCCGTGTGGTGTGTGGACCAGAATGTTCCAAGCAATTTTATCTTGAACATAGTCCTCTAATTTGTAATTTACAAACAATAATTCATTTAGCTTTAATATATCACAAGATTAACATTTAATACAGTACTCTAAAAAGGTATGTGTATTTTAGTTAATCTAAAAATCAAAGTTAAATCCATTTCCTACTTTAAATACACAGCCAATTATGTACCACAATGCGTTTTTAAATGAGTAAGGTCAGGGGTCCTGATGTCAATCTGAACCGATCCTGAGCCAAATTAACAGAAATACTTTCACTAATAAGGACACAATTAAAGACAAGTTTTAGTGTTTGAGGGTCGTATACCACTGGTCAAATATTTGAGTGCCTAATGCTTTATGCCCGGAGGCTTTTAAAGTTTGGTTTACGTTTTTATTTCTACTTGAGTTTTCAATGTTTTTGTTGGTACATATACATATAGACATGTGCTAGCTGACTTAATGGCAAATAATAAAATAATATAAATAATAATGTAATAATTGAATGTTTTATATTTCTAAATGTTAATTACTTTGCATACTATCGTATAAAATCAAGATTTTCCAACTTAATAGACAGCTGTGCTGCTGGAGTTTGTTGCGCCACTTCTTCTCAGCTAAAGTACTAGGAAGTAGTTAAGGGCAGGCGTGTTGGGGGACTGTCTTATGTAATTTTGACGTTCGAAAAGTGATTCTCAGCCTAATTTTAATAAAAGACTTTATCCAATATAATCATAAATCTTTATTTATGTCGACATCTTATTTTAATCTTGGTTAATATAATGTACAATCTTAAATAGAGAAAGGTGTATCTTTTTGAAGTTGTAGCAATATGAATATGACGAAAGAAACTGAATGACTTGGTCAAATTTAGGATACAACGTTTCAAATAAAATAGAAAAAAACAATCTTGAATAATAGTAAATTGCTTTTTATCACCCTCTATGAAAAAATAAGAAAATACAACTTGCGAATAAGTATAGTACATTTATTTATTTACATACAATTAGGAGCAATACATAAAACTAATTAGAGGCTAATGTTTATATTTGAACAAATGCGTCAGCCCAAATCTAACATTCTAACGCGGGGTTATACGCGCCACAGCAACCTATGTATCATTTTATTAGTCAAAGGCGACTAAAACCTATGATGTGAGAACTCTTTGGTCGACCTGAACATTAATAGAAAAAAAAAGCTTTTTTTTTAATTTGGCTCGCGCACGTTTTTCTTTATCATACAGCCTGTTACTTGTTCATACAATGTTCGTGATCGATCTCTTTGGTGATTAAAAAGATATTAAAATAATGAGTGTAATAATATACAGGTTCAAATTAATTATTAGCTAGCGAAATTTTACAGACATGTTGGGTATCGAAAGAAATAGTTTTTCTAAATTCATAATCTCAATTACCTACCTATTAAGGCTCCGCTATCCGTCCTCCGACAGTCTGTCCGACAGACGGACTTACACATGTCCGTCCGTCCGTCTGTCTATTACAGGGCAGTATCTTTTGAGCCGTATGTAGACACTTGAAATTTTCACAGTGCTTATTACTAGGGCCACTAACAAAAAAAAAGTAAAAAAATAAAGGGATACAGGAAACGTGTTTTTTTACTAAA
Source organism: Apamea crenata (assembly GCA_949629185.1). Classification (NCBI taxonomy): domain Eukaryota; kingdom Metazoa; phylum Arthropoda; class Insecta; order Lepidoptera; family Noctuidae; genus Apamea; species Apamea crenata. The sequence goes on from OX451375.1 coordinate 8,635,244, forward strand.
GTTTTTGTTTTGTAATATCATTTTTTTGCGTTTTTAGCTCGATTTTAACAACGGAAAATATTGAACATGTTTATTGTTCGTGCGTATGCGAGTCCGACTCACACTTGGCCGCGTTTTTACTTACCATTTCAAGATTTGATAGGAATGTCATTTAATTATTTCTAATAGTTATCCTTGTCTTTTTTCTTAAAAATTAATAAACAAACTACATATCACACTAAGTCCAAATCATTTAACAAGTATACAGTGGGTAAAGTTAATTGAGTTAAATTCAATTAGGTAATGTAAGAATAAGCGAGAAGCTTCCGCCGGAAGTGACAATAAAGGACGATGCTCCGTTGGAATAAAATTTAAAATCTATTTGTTGTTCAACATCGTCAGAACGTATTTTATTTTATACATTGATCATCACACTTTTGCCCTTATTAATAAACGTTACACCAGGTGATAACATCGGTTTAAGCATAAATTTTTCCAAAATTTGAAAAATGAAAAGTATTGATGGGCCATTTTTTTTACGAAATATACAAAAATTGATGAAAACAAATATAGCTAGCCTTTTGACTATTAATTGCCGGCAAATTGCTATATTCACATAATTTAAGGTGGTTGCCTAATTTAATCATTTTAATTTAAGTTGGACCCAAGCCAGTGCCCTGGGGGGCGCCGAGCGTTACTTTATCGTTTTTGTTGATGGAACACAGTTCTATACTAAATGCTGGCTGGCGCAACAGTGGTAAGAGTTAATCCCTAAATTGTGATTGTGAATAAAAAACCAATTAATATTAAAAGTTTATTATTGTTTACCAATGCAAAACTTTATCGAGTACGCAATTTGTTTTAATGATGTACTTTGTGTATTTTGGATTCGTGCTCGGTTGATGAGAATAGGCTCACGCTTTATTACGTGGAATTAAACATTAGGTACTGGCGAAATGTGGGTGTACTATTAGGTTTAACCTATCTGTTCATTACAGACATGATGTTATATTAATTCGTTATGGTTAAAGCTATAGTATTTCTTTATTTTTCCAAAACAAACACCCCTTTATATTGCGGATTATCGCATTTATCAGTGATCTCATTCCATCCCTGGTTTTTATGCACAGCAATCTTTCAATTCATAGATAGTAGCTTGTCATTCTCAATTGCAAAATGCCCATGTTAATATGGCCTGACCTAAATAGGAAAATCGATTCTGCGATGCACAAAGTGAATTTTATTGCACTCTTATATAATTTGTTTTTTTTTCCATTAGTGCAATTGTTATATGCATTATCTTATTATTGTCTATTTTATCTACACAATATTTTGAATACTAATTTTTTCTTGGTCTTCTTTACATAAATCATATCATCACTATCACTGGCATCGGTATAGAAAACGGCTAATAAAGTAAAAATTTATCATGGATCGAAGGACCAATTTTTTAAATTTTGCTTCAACCTCGATCGATCTTAAACCTAATATATTAAGTGCTAGTGTATCTCAAACATTGACATGGATTTGACAGAAATAATAATACCATCAGTTCATACTTTCAATGATATAACCTTATCACTTCACGGGAAGCGCGTAACTATTTTTTTTTAAATTATCTTTTTCTTTGGTTTTGCACGTCAAAGATCAATTTTGCTTGTTGTTTTAGATTACACAACAGTCATAATTCAAGCAGTGAATTATAAAATAAGATTGAAAATCGACACAATGACGTTTTCTGTATCACACATAGAACGTTATAGATATTTTAATTATCGTATTCGATTGCCCAAAGCGCCTGTATGAATTGCCAAAGCATGTGGTCAGAGAGTCACACAAAAATTAATGCTTGTGGTTATAATTTAGGCACACACAGCACATCATCCAAAATTGAAAAACTAGTAAACTAACCAGTACGACTCACCAGGAAACTAGTGAGTAAAAATACACATATGTAATTATAAAGTTTTATAACTAAGCAAGAAGTAATCCGTAATTTTAAGACCAATATATTTTCCTTAATGGAATAGCACTTTCCTGCTAAGTTTTGCCTGAAACAATGAAGAGGGATCGCATTCAAGTAGCCGACTTATACGGCTGCAGTAACACTTCTCGAAATAAAGGGGAGACCCACACCTCCCAGAGACAGCTCAATGGAATAAGTAGATAATGTGGGCATCACTATTTAAAGCTAATCAAACTTAGTTAAGGAGTAGTCAGCATCTGTGCGCAGGCGACGCCGGTCGTGCGCCGCCATATTGGCTTATTCATGCAGTTTTATTTCAAATACCGAACGTGGCGGTCGTTCTAAATTCAAGTGTTCAGTTTGACGTTAAGCAGTGACAGTTGGAAATGGATATACTTTATGCATCGTCCTGCTATTTTAAAATGAAGTGGTGAGTTGGAATTCTTTGTGGCCTGCGTTTGCATGTTTAAGACCAATGCACTAATTAATGTTTTCAGAATTGGTTAAGGTTGATCCCTCTTTAATAGTCGTTGATTGTAATTTAAATTTACTGAGAAAAGAGAATGAACTCTTGTCACTTGATTTTAATTTATTATCATATTTACAAGTACACTTACTAATTACGATTATAATAAGTTTACTGCAGGAATTTTCCTTCATGTTTACATGTCTGGGCTCCAAATGCGCGTGTTTAATAAACGTAATCACCAGTTGTTGACGAGACGGTAAACAAAGGGCCATTTCAGATATTATTAACGAGTCTTGGAAGAATATCGCGGTGGCGGAGTGCTTCGACGAACCCTTATGAAGCACCCAGGCTTAAGAGTTCGATCGGTCAAGTGTCTCAATATCTTTTTAACATAATTTAAAATGCCACTAACTTACAGTGCTTAAAGGAAAATATTGCGAAAAAACTTAGAGTATCCTCCACTGCTCTCGAATCAAGTAAACACACCGAGAGAAGGCACCGTGGCAGATGTTCCTTCTCTGTCAAGAAACAGCGTTTGCTCTTTAAGTAGTAAGACAGTTAAAGACAGACTTTATTATTACACTGTTAAAGAACTATACCACAAGTGAGTAGGTACTATATTTATTCTTAGCGATAAGTGTAGTCATGAAGAGGTCAATGTGTCATAGTAAGAGAAAACAACACAAGAAATATCACTTAACGTCAAAACTTACTATAAAAGCACTTCATTACGTTAATTTATTCTCTAATAGCAAGATTTACAGGACTTTGCTAAGTAAAGTAAGCGTGTCATATGAATGTGAACTTTATTTGTATAAAATTAATGTTCATTTTGGTATAAAACACCTGCTTATATTCACTTATACGAATATGAACATTAAACACATGAAAATAACGTTAATGTTCGTATGAGGCGGTTATTTAGCACGGTGTAAAGTAACCACGGTGAATCTTTCCCTAAGAGAAGCTAGTGTACTTATCAAACATACGTGAAACCTTACTGCCCAGGGTTCATGAATTTTGAATTGGGAAAGAAACGTCGAAACATTCTCATAGGACTTCAGGAGTTATCAAAGGGTAATGGGTAGATGTAAAGGTAGTTGAAGTTGACAGAAGATAGAGAAGAGACATAGTTGTTTTAATTCACTAAGATTTTTTACAAAAAAAAATACGCGAGTCTAACGGCCGTTTTCTGAAACGAAAATCATCGACGCGTCCAAATTAAACTCATGTCAAGTGTTCTAATTGGCTGTTCATAATTTAGTCAACCAATCACAACAGTTGATATGCTTTTACGAATTTGTTAGTACATTTTTTGTTGTTTTTCGTTTTACAAATCGGGTGTAAGTAGTTGTGTGTCTATTTGGCACATTAAAAGTGTCGTATCGAGAAAATAAACACAATACGTTAAAAGAATGTTATTCCATTGCATTTCCAGTGATCGAACTCTGACGTCACACCTTGCACTCGCGAAAAACATCAGCAAACAAGGAAAAATATTTGAGGATAAATTAATGGAATGGCTGTGTCCATTCATTTATTCAACTTGATCCACAATGCTCTACATGATTGTATGACGTGATCGTACTATTTAGAACGTTATAACACAACTGTGAATCATTCATCAGTCAACTTTAGGTGTCTTGTGTGTCTTCTAATTTGAAGTAAAATATTGGTTTTTAGTACTGCCTCGCGGTATCTACGTGTAGATTCCCGCAGGAATAGTGCATTTATCTGGCATAAAAGTATCCTTGCCCAACATAGGTTAAAAAATCCAGTATCCTATGTCACTTGGAAATCGTGTCCGATCGGGAAAAATATTCGTAGTCGGATCAATATTTCCAGAGATGACCTTTTACAAACATACGAACGATGAAGTGTAATGAATCGATATGTTCTGTATGTATCCTTTATGCTTAGTAAAGTTTATGAAGGTATTGGAACTAACATACCAAACAGTAAACGTCGACCAGACGAATCGGAAGACACTATGGGACACTATTAAAAAGACAATCCAAATACCCACAAAATAAACTTACATTGTGAGTTCACTGTTTTAGCTTATTGTTCCACAGCAACAAAAGAAAAATAAAGAAAAGAAAGAAAAATACATTAACAGACTAATATGCACACAATATAACGCATGTACACATGTACAAGCATAATCACTCAACCGTCTAAGGATACTATAGTATCAAAAAAATGATCAGGAAAGTGTACCTCGCGGCTGCGCCAGATACGACAATATTTCGTAAAACTAGGAAGACCGTTTTGTTTGTCATGAGCTTCTTGCTAACCGTTCATTTGTTAACTAGCCTATTACTAATTTAAATGTTCCGGCACGACAATAAGGCGGGAAACACTGACATGAAAAGCATCACACTAAAATGTTCGTTATTTTTCAAATGATTCTACTCGTAATAACAAAGTTATCAGTTAGAATCAATTAAATCACAATTCGTAGAAATACTTCGAATATCGTATATTTTTTTTTATCTGTGATAAGTTATACAAATGCATTAGTTTGTGCATCAACCGCGTTTAAATTAATTTCTAGATTTTTGGCCTTTTTAGTCGAAGTTAAAGGACTAATGTGGTGTACACCAGCTTAGCTTTTGTATTTTTAAGTTAAATGTATTGTAATACTTACATATTTTCTATACAATATGCTTAGTTATTAATGGTACATTATTCGAGATATTTTTTCCTATCTCCATTACAATCTACAAAGTCACAATAAATGCATTATGAGGGAACATTATTATTAATGGTAACGACGCGAGAAACTTGACTCTTCACACAGAGCTCCCATTATTGGCACAATATTGTCGCATCTTTGCCTTCAATAGACCACTATAGTTGCATTAAAAAAAGTATGAATGGACCGTGTTCTATTTTCCAAAATAAATTGGCCCATTGTGAACTGTCAATGAACAAATAAGATGAAGACCGTTTATAGGGCGTTATTTGATAAAGCGGGGTGGTAACTCGACCGGCAGATAGTAAGGGCAAATGTCAAAGATGAGCATTATACAGATAACGCTAACGCGACAGTGTGATGAACTTGCGGCCAAAGTAAACAGCGCGTTATTATTTATTTATAGTTCTCGGCGGGCATTGTTTAGACTTCACCTTAGGAGGACCGATTCTGTTTAGTTTCGTTTGTGATAGTTTTCTCATTTTGCTAAAATTTTACCGACCGATTTTTTTAAAAGTGTTGTCGCTTTATGATTGTTTATTTTTGTTTTTATTACGGTTGGCTTTAATCAAAACAATTATTTTTACTTGTTTTATCTATTCTGTCGTTCTCCTTCCTTGAAGTATTGTAACTAGCTATCATTCACGAAAATTAATCAACTCGGCTGAAAAGACAAGGTTATCGAAAACAAGATAACAGAAAAAAAGTCTGTTAATTATTTAGGTCAGTATTTCTCTCACGATGAAATGATAAAAAATATTCAATATTTTTAATAAAGAAGCTTATACTTTTTTTTTAAATTATTTTTTATTTATTAATAGGGTAACAATTACAATTTACAATCTGACACTAAAATAACAAAATTATATCCTGAATTAACTAAAACTATTTACAAACTAAAATATAGCGTCGAATAATTCATCCGCATCGCTGTCGACTGCTAATGTACCCACGACACTGGCGGCATTGCCACGTTGTATGGCAACGCTTAGCCTCTGGCCAAGGTAAAAGCCAGCCCTTGGGTCATGGGAAGTGTCAACCAGTCGTTTCGAAATTTCCTTGAAAAGACCACGAGCTTATAAGTACTTAGCTATAATAATTATTATTATAAGCTTATTTGAATATAGGTATATATGTATTTCATAATAGGTACTAACCTATTATTAAAAAAAAATATATTGAAATACAGAACTTGATAACAAATTAGTTACCATCCACATTTACAGCCGTTCTTATTTCGACGCATTACCGCGCTCTGCAGCCGGCAATTAAACTTTTTAAACTATTTTTTTAATTGCGATCAGTTGGCGCGCTACCGAAAACTCTGGTCATTCATCCCGCGGCCATATGGGCGCGCACGTTGCGGGCATGCCTACATAACGTCTTAGAATGGCCACGTGCATTATTTGCATATCTTTTTGTTAAATAAAAATGTGTCTCCGAATACTAGTAGGGAGCAGTGGTGGACTAATGGTAATGATTTACGAGTTGTAGGCCGCAGGTTCGAACCCAGACAGGCGCTTTACTCTGTGTAAAATGTTTTCTAAAACCGTAAAAGAGTTGACGAACAATCCACAAATGATTTCGGAACCCTGCGTCTCTCACAATTGAATGTTACCTAAAACCTAAAGTATCACGAAATAGATAATAGTAATACGGTTCCTGTTACCTAATATTAACTTGGCATACTTTTGTTTCTCCTTATTATATTTTCGCGTAACATTATTTACGCATAACAGCTTACGCATAATTTTTTAAGCATAATCTCTCTAATCATAATAATGATTAAGCATAACATTTAAAGCATGAATTTATTTAGTGATATTAAAACATATTTTTTATAGGCATAACAAATAAGTATAATAAATTAATAATTAACTCCTAAAATGTTAGACACTAATACACATTTGTATACAATATTGCTTTAATGAAATTTGTAGGCACCATTGTAGGTAGGTATACAACAAATAATTTTTTAATTTTTTAAGTGGACGGTATCATAAAACTATTGTGTCAGTGTATTATTGCAAAGTTGTAATTTAATCCTTTAAAAATAATTCAAAATTCTGTAATGAATAGTAAACGTATCAGGAAACATCATACTGTTATAACCTCATCTAACCCAAATGATTCACCAACAATAGAGGGGATCTGCCGCTCTCGCGGCCGCTCCCGCGGCTCGCTCGTCTTCGGGCGTTAATGGTCACTGTTCTAACCTAACCTAACCCGTATGATTCAATAACAGTAGTAAATATCAGGAAACATCATACTATTATAACCTCATCTAACCCAAATGATTCACAAACAATAGAGAGGATCTGGCACGCTCGCTTTGCTCGCTCGCCTTCGCGCGTTAATGGTCATTGTTCTAACCTAACCTAACCCGTATGATTCAATCCCCTTTATTCATAAACGTTGCTTAAAGTTAAGCAGTGATTAGCGACTGTTTAACCATACATTTTTGACGTTTAAACGATACTTAACTTTAGTCATCGTTTATGAATAAACCCCAATAACAGTAGTAAATATCAGGAAACATCATACTTATTAATTGTATGCCTAAATACTATTATGCTACTATTATGTACTATTATGCTATAATAGTCATTAGGCCTAGTAACATTATGCGAATTAAATTTATGCCAAAACAAATTAGCCTTCAAGATAATTATGCCAACATAAGCAGTATGCCAAAAAAAATGGCAAACCATTATTATGGCAAAACAAATTATACCAAAATCGTTATGCCAAAGTAAATTAGGAAAAATAATAAGATGCGAAAAGAGGGGATCCCTAGTACTACGGCATTATGCAGAGAGATATACAAGTTCCTATAATTAGCCTGGACGTGACTAGATCTAGTTTCGAGACGGACGATACCTAGATAACCTTTGTGTAATAAAACCCGGGCGAACATGACAGTTATTTTAAGGCTAGCCTGAAACAAAGGAAATTAGAGGAAACTTACTATTTGTAGTGGATTCATTAAACAATGTCGATGCTGGAACTGACGTTCATTGGTATCATTTTATTAACCTAATATTTGAAACTTACAGGAATTGTCTAAGTTCAGTTTCTCCGAACTCTGTCAGTTATGTAATGACATGTTAAGCATTATGACTGTTGACATTTTAAGTGTCTTGCTTATGTTGTAACTAACAAAGTAGGTATGGTGGAATGGCCCTTAGTACATTCAACGTCTTATCAGATACCATGCCTTCTAACTTTAGAATTATTTTAAGGTATCAACGCTGAAGAAAACATCAATTTTCAAAAACAATTTTTCGAACAATTACACTGATCTTTTTATAAGTCATTGTCATGAAACAATGCCTTGTATTTAAACTAAAAAAAACATAATTTTTTTTGTAATAAGACACCAAAACGAACTCTTCAAACAATTAATTCTAACAATAGATTTAATAGGCTTAGATAGAGAAATTACAACAACAAGGGTGGGTGTCACCGTTTAAATCTCTCTTCGAACAATTGATCGGATTAGACGAATTAACACTAGTTAAATGTTCAAGTCAAGAGCACATAGGTTGTGGGCGAGCTAAGTCAGTTCTACTAGATTCGTTGGTCGCAGGAGCGCGGATGCGACCAATTGAGCTATAAAATTGAAGATCTGCTACTCGGCGTACTGGAGTTGGGTTGCATGTGCTCTGCGAGTTTTGATTGTTTTTATTTTGTGGTGAGTTGTGGCATATTGCAGCTCGTTTGAAGATCAAGAGTTTTGATGGATCGTTTTTACAAGAATAACCAAGAGGATTTTAATAGGCGTATAGGACTTTCAAAAGTGTACCGTAGGTAATGCAGCTTGGCGTAACTTTTTATTACGAAACACTGCGTTAATGTAGCATTATGATAAGATTAATCAATAGACATTGCGGAAAAAATAATATACCCAATTTCATTCGCGATATTCCAATTTAAAGTCTTTAGAACTTTGAGTAACGCCTTTAAAACCAAATTACATGTGATAAGCGCATTCAGCATTTTAAATATTTTTTCACGATATTCGTGAGGCTATAATTATGTCCGGAATAAAGAGATATTGTTGTCATGGACAGAGGAACCAATTAACTCCGTCTGGATTCACAATTATTTAGTACAGATGTTTGTCGCAGCGCGCTGGCTGCGTTTACGCACGCTACAAAATGCTTTATTAGAACTTTTAAATTAAAGGGCTTGTTCGTTTTTTTTTTACTTCTACGGCGTTGTCAGTGGTATTCCAGTGGTTGCGTAGGTTGCAAGTTTTGGAGCATAAGGTACAAGATGGTACTTAGCAGCAGTTGCAGCCGCATAGTAATATGACGTCATATGATTAGAGTTGAATGATGTAGAAATGTAATACTAATAAAACCTAATTAGTCCTCTGCTTATGAAGCGTCAAGTTACAAGTTCTTATTTTAAATTGCTGCCTATATGAGTAATGTGTGTTGCCTGTATTATGTAGTACAGTCAAACATACGTCATGTTAATAATTTGACGTTGACAGCGGCTCCATTTTGTAGCAATACGGGCAGTTTTCGCAGTTCAAGTGTGGAGCACATGTGTGGTTGGCTGTACGTTGCGGTTAGTGAGTGAATCATGGTGAGCAGACGAGTAGGTATTTAACCTACCATGGTGTTTAACAGTCTTAATTGTCATTATTACTGTTACTCGGGAGCGTTTTGTCCGTTGTAACTCTCTTTCGTTGGTATGGAAAAGTAGAGTGTGTAATTTTTCAGTAATTTTTAGAGCTGGAAGTCAGAAGGCCTTTGCCCTTTTGATGCTATCAGTAACCAGTAGTTAGGCCGTACCCGAAAGGTGCTGACGGAACCACATTATAAGCATGCTGTGTGTCTGTGTGTCATAGGACTGTATCTGTTAACCGTTATAATGCCATTTTAAATTAGAGAACGCAGAGTCGAAATGAGTCTCATTTATACTGACCTTCTTTTTCGTTTATGGTTGAAATGATCTAATAGATTCTTCGATCAACAATAGTTTGTTGATTTGAGAATAAATATACTGTACTCTTTCTTTTCTTGACGTAATGTGATTTATGTATGTCTTATTTTTTAAGCTCAAGACCAAAATTTTTAAAAAGTATCATTATGAGTTGTTTTCTTTCATTTTATACTTAGGTGATTTCTTCCAGAAGATTTTAAAATTCGGATACATGTTCTTCTGTAATAAAGAAGAGGAAGCTCGAGAAGAAAGAAGTCAGAAGAAAACTAAGTCTTGTTCCTAAGTACTAGTGCCGCAGGAGTGTTTGTGATTACTCCTGCTGCTTCAGTGCTTATCAATGAGTATTTAGTGTCACTCATCAGAACAGTGAGAAGAAACTACTTAGAAGAAATCAAGATCATCGTCCTCGAGATTGAATGATTTTCTTTTGTTTTGTGTTCTTATTGTGTTTTTAAAGAGATGCGCTAACGAAGCCTCCTACATTTTATTACAGCTCTGTGTTAGGTCGAGACTTGTATGTTTATCAAAAATGTATCTGTAGTACTTAATTATTAGGACCTTGGTACACCTCCGCCGCTGTGAAAATAATGATGGGAAACCGCTTAACGAATTCCGCTAAGAAACATTCAGGCAAAAAAAAATCAAATCAATCAAAAATCGAATCAGTTCAATTGTAGCAATCGGAGCAAAATGTCGGTGCTTTCGACTTAGTAAATACAGTATAGGTCAACTTCGGACCTCTTAGACAAGTTTGACCGTAAAATTCTGCATTTTGAAAAAAAAAATTGATTTATAAACTTATCGACTGCCACAGATAGCGCGAAACAAACGCGGCACCGCAACAAAATAGCGAGCTGAGCGCGGAGGTGTAACTGGCTTCCAAACAGATATCGGCGAATACACGCAGGAAAGAGATCATAATAAAATATGTGCGTTAGACGAGGCAGTTTCGCTTCTATTTCGCTTGTCATACAACGGACAAGTCATGGCGGAACTACTGCGGTTTCGCTGTACGCAGCGGAAATGTGATATCCGCCTGAATAACCAAGAAATCAGCAACATGTTTCTCTAAGTTTTATTTGCTGTCGAAACCTCTGATTTTTATGATATATCTACCTATACGTATATGTTACATTTCCAAGCAAAGAGAAGTTTGAAATTCTCGGGCTACCTTATCGCATTCCTCTTATTGATATATAATTTGTATGTACGAGTATGTATATGTGAACAATCACTAACTTTAAACTTCTGTGTTCTTTATCATTGTATTTAATTAGGAAGCCTGCAGATATGTTTTTACTTCAAAACATTTCGAGCAAAATGAATATGGTATGTATGTTAGTTTACCTTACTTCTGTCTGATTTGTATGCAGTATAATTGTAGTTAGTGCTAGAACTGGCCGTAGCTTTCCCGTCTTTTTGTTAATATAGTAGGTGTCTACCAACGTGGCTGGATATATATTACCAGCAACCGGAAAATCTAGCTGAAACTCATTAACTGCTACTTCTGTAACGAAAATAAGTCTGAAATCAATGTTTTCATTTTACAATGGTTAACGACGCCGGTTTTTGACGGTTTTTGTCGGTCAGTCGGATGGGGTAGTGCAGAGTGCGCTAAAAAAATGTGATAAAAAAGCCAGGTAAAATATTTACAAAATGTTTTTTATTATTTCAAAAAAAAATTTTTTTATTATTTTATCATACTGTCTACTACTCGGATCTGGTATTTTGAAAAGGGGATACAATCTATTATCCATTCATAAAATAAAAACATGACTTCAAATACAATGCATAGGTAAACGAAGTTACTGAATTAACTGAAAGCCTGAAAAGTTAACCAAGATTAAAATAAGATGTCGACATAAATAAAGATTTATGATTATATTGGATAAAGTCTTTTATTAAAATTAGGCTGAGAATCACTTTTCGAACGTCAAAATTACAAAAGACAGTCCCCCAAAAACGCCCGCCCTTCACAACTTCCTAGTGCTATCGCTGGGAAGAAGAAGTGGCGCAACAAACTCCCCAACAGCACAGCTGTCCGTTCAGTTAGAAAATACTTGATTGTATACAATACTGGGTACCTATGTTAAGTAATTAACATTGTAAGACACAGAACATAAAATTAAATTATTTTCCATATGGCAGCTAGCCACGCCAATATACCAACAAATATAATAAAAACTATACGTACTCAAGCTAAAAAATAATTAATTAAAATTAAAATTTCATAATTGTTTGGAGGCATGAGGAACAGGGTGTAAAGTTCACTCAACCTCCATTGAAAAGGGAGGATCCTCCGACCAGACGGGTGTTTTGTCTGGCGGGCAATTGCCCAACGATTGATATTGGGAAATTGTATCTATGCTAATTCCACGGTAAACTCTGCTTGCGAGATGCAGGATTTGCGTGACGTCAGTATGACGCGTTGTTCGCATGTGGCGTTGTAGATACCGCTACAATTGTACTCATTATTATGAACAACTTTTACCATGGGACCAAACACGAAAAATTATGCTGCTTCCCACATTTTGTCGAGTTGTGCGATTATAAATGAATGCATAGACTATCTGATTTTTTTCTGATTTCTGTGTTGGTGTCATAGTAAGAACTTACTATGACACTAATGACGATCGTCACATATACATACTCATAAATATCCTTACATACTCTTTTTGCTTCGGTTGCGTTCATAAATTTCGTCACACACCCACGCCGGTTGTAAGTACTACGCACCTGAACATCACAATAAGGTAACTATATGTCCTTCTATGACTCCTCACATCTGCTTTGTAAACCTTTTATAAGTCGCCTTTCAGCATACTCTTTTCAATGTATGTCGCCACATCTTCTTTTAAACCGCAACGTTGCGTTGTCACATCATTTCTCAGCCTATCATTCATAGTCACACCACACATTCTTACTTTACAAGGAACTCATTTCCACAGCATTTATTCTACTTTCATGCCTCGTTTTCTACACCCAACATTCACTTGTTATTTTAACTTATTTTTGAAGGGAGAACTTCTTTAGCGGCGTTGTGCACTTCTTTTGTGATGGGTAAAAAATGTTAAACTCACATCAGGACACGTGACCTGATCGAAAATTCGTAAGACGGAGCTCGCGTCAGGATACGTGACCTGATCGATAATTCGTAAGACGGAGGGAGAGTTTTTTGTGATGGGTAAAAAATGTTAAACTCGCGTCAGGACACGTGACCTGATCAAAAATTCGTAAGACGGAGGGAGAGTAGACCACATTCCAAAATATCAAAAATGCACAACGTTAATATTCAAGTTTTCACTTCTGCCGGCACTTCCGGAGTGTTTTTATTTTTTTTAAACGTTGCCCCACACTAGGAATTACTCCTGTATCGTGCGTGCGTTAACAAACATTTAAACTCACATACATAAACAGCCAGACCCGGAACAACTACTTGTAGGCAATACAAATATTTGTTCCGTGCGGGAATCGAACCCGCGACACGCAGCGCAGCAGTCGATCGCTCAGCCACTGCGCCAACCGTGGCGTCGTACCTTTTATATTGGAATAGTTTACTGTCGTTACATAAATAAAAAATCGGTGCTCTATACTTTCCGGATGGCCAAAAGATAAGATATTTGTACTCAATATAATAGTTATAATATCACAAAACCAAAACTAATAATGAAATGCACTTTGCTATTTATTTTTTTGTTTTATCTGTCTGTCTGTCTGCTTAACCGGACTTGCCTGTGGGTGCCTGAATAAATGAAAGATTCCAGCCAGAGTCTTAAAAACTTAAAAGTTAAGCGACTACACGCTGCGAGCATCCCCTGTGGGGTACGGACCTCGGCTTAGGGTGTCGCTAGGGGAGGGCAGCAACGGCTGGAAGGAATTATGCACTTTCCCTATAATCATCTTAATTCTCATTTTATCAGAAAAAATGTCACCATCCAAATATCTCTCATTTCTATCAGGTTCTATACTGTTCTTTCTTACTAGATAACCTAAACAAATATTGTTTTTGAGAATTGTTTTTGCAATTGACATTCAAGATCAAGGATTATGTATTGAATGTGAATTGCAATTGTATCATAAAAACTTATTTCTGAGATTATTATATTAATTAAAACTTTCACAATGCTGATGCTACGCCGTAGTCAATTTTACAATTTCTTTCGTTTAATTTAAGAAGTATTGCTTAAGTTGTAGTGTCTTTGTCACTGTCTGATACCGACGAGTCTTACTGTATAGTGTAGATATAATTATCTTTTTTATGGATTCATTAAAACATAACCCAGCCCCGTCCACCGATCTAAAGTAATTTAGGCTCTACGCCAAAGTGATAACTTCGTAGCAATCGTAGCAAAGTGCTACGAATTCCTTTACGTATTTATTTTATCGTGCGTTTTTTATTTTAGTGTATCTTTCCGTTTTTTAGTATTTTCGTAGTATCAATCCAAAAATGAAATGTACTCGTATTTGGCTTGATATAACAAAAATATAAACATGCACGTTCTAAGCAACATTTGGATTTTTGCGGCAATTAAGTTGACTCCTAAGGAACGGATCAAGCGTGTTTTTAATAATCGAAGACTAAATCAATATTATCTTCACAACTTGAACGAGAGTGTTCTTAGCTACATTTCAAGAAAATCTGTTCAGCCGTTTGAAGATTAAGCTCTGTTCTAGTTGATGAATGGATGTGACCATCTTCCACAGGTCTGACCAGGTCGAAATTTGTTTCGTTACTCTAACTCTTGCATAGCTACTAGTAAACCCCTTGAGTGTGGGCTCATTAGATGTCTCTCAACTAGTACTGTTCATTTTACCTGATGGCGATGACCTGATGACTTACCTGGACGCTAGATAACGGAACTCTTGCATAGCTACTAACTAGTAGGGGTCGAGGGGTTTACTAGTAAACCCCTCGAGTGTAGGCTCATTAGATGTCTCTCAACTAGTACTGTTCATTTTACCTGATAGCGATGACCTGATGACTTACCTGGACGCTAGATAACGGAACTCTTGCATAGCTACTAGTAAACCCCTCGAGTGTAGGCTCATTAGATGTATCTCAACTAGTACTGTTCATTTTACCTGATGATGATGACCTGATGACTGACTTGGGTGCTAGATAACGTAACTCTTGAAATATTTATATATAAATTTTTGATTGTTAGTTTGCTCTGAAGATGCGTTTAGACGTCGTTCACAATTTGCGAAAATTGAGCGCTCCCCTTCGTCTCCCAGATGTCTAAAGTTTAAATTTGAATCCCGGAACCATAATTGGGACAGCCCGAGTCCCGACGCACTCTTGGCCAGTAATTTATTACTGGAATCGATGAGCTTTTTAATAGTACATTACGATACGCAGTTTATTATTGCACGGCGACGCCTCTAAAGAAATATTATAATAAGAATCAAAAGAAAAACTTTCTAAGAGCGAATTGGGAAAATATTGATTAAGGGGCGGAAATACCAAGAGGGTCAACAGCAAACAATAAAAGTATGATTTTATCGATTTTATAGGAAAGTTTAAAATGAACAGGGTGATTTTTTCCTAGCTTGTTTGGATACGTTCTAAACTGCAGGTCATAGAGAAATACGCTGAAAGGAACCAATTTAAAAAAAATAAAAGTGACATTAACATTTTTATTTAAGAAAGTTGTATTTTCGAAGATATTTTTTAATAATATTTTTTTGTATAATATTCTATCTCTACATTGCCTACTACATTACAAACTAAATCGTATAACAATAATTATGGATCTAAAGTTGGTAGAATTTATCTCGTCATCATCTGCCGAGCCGTTTGCCAAATATGTTGGGTTAGAAGTTATGTAAAATTAGGTACCTTGACCTGGTAAAAAAACTTCATCTGTGCTCAGAACATGAAATCACTCATGTTCTGAGTACAAATGATGTCTTTTCAGGACTCCTGTAGTCAACAAGGAACGGAACCCTTATACTCGTAGTTTCGCCATGTCCGTCCGTCTGCTTGTCCGCGGCGTAGCCCAGAGACTCTTAGTACTAGAAAGCTGTAATTTTGCATGCATACATATTTGGTATACATATGAATCGCGCCGGTAAAGCGGTAAAAAAAAATCTTGAAAAAAAAATTTGGGTAAAATGTGTGTGGTTTTTTTCTCGTATATCACATGTTGTCGTTGGAAAGGACGTTTAAAAATAAGTTGCGAAATATTAAGCTGTAATTTTTTTTTAGAGTCAAGTGTCAAAATGTTTGGACCAGCAATTTTTTTTTTAACTAGCTTCTGTCCGCAACTTCGTCCGCGTAAAGCAACTTTCTTATTTTTTTTTTCCGTAAGAACCTTCTACAAAGTATTAGAAAACTTTTTTTTTAAATGGATGAAATCAGTAATGTCGTTCTCAAGTTATGGCGTGACCAAGGGAAATAGGGATTCATTTTTGTATGTATAGATTACCAACAAAAAACTTCAGAACCAAGGTAATGGGCGTCGATGTCCCTGCCACCAGTATATAACGAAAAAAGGAAAACTATCACATAGAATTAAGTTTATTATTACTCCTTTTGCAAAGTTTAGTACCTAGATCCACAGTGGCTCTATCCGGTGTTGTCCCTTGCTTTTTCCAATAGCTGATGCGATAAGTTAACCCTAGGCTTTGTCACACCATTCTTGATTGTTGGGAGCGTATTAAATTTTAACTTCGGGGAATGAGGACTTCCTCCTCATGTTCACATGGTTTTGTGGTGTGCCGAACTGCCGAAATGCCTCTGTTTGAAACAAAGATTCTCTCCTCACTATGGAGGGCATTTCTGGATCACTAGGTAACTAGATAAATACTAGGAACATACATAAACTATTTTTTTATATCTTCTTATGTACAGTATGATATTAGAATAATATAACATGAATAACCTTGTATAGTGTTATATTATTTTTTACCTTTGACATATCTCGGAACCCTGGGGTCCCGGACCTTTGGAAGGCGTACCAGGGGCCGAAGCCAACTCGCAGAGGCCCTTACACAATTTTAAATGATGAGGAGGCACCAGCCGCCGATTATCCCAGTACGCACTATGCAAGGGCACCCAAGAACAACTCCTGGTTGGTCTATGTTCTATCTATGTTACGGGTTTGGTTTCCACACTTAGTCCTACAAGTGGACCATTGTGCGTGGGCCATAGCGGCCGTCGGTGGTTATTCCAACCAGCCCACCTCCCTCCAGAAGCTTATTAAGTCTCCTGGTCTGTTGAGAACATCTGTGTAAGATCTGGGTGTCCCGAGGGTTTCCGACCTAATCTGGGTGACGCCTGTGCACTCAAAGAGCACATGCGCGACGGTTTCATCAGCCTCCATGCAAGCTCTGCACAGGGGGCTGTCCGTTATGCCTATCGTGTGGAAATGTTTGTTTAGTGAGCAGTGTCCCGTGATGGTCCCCGTCATCAGGCGCAGGCCTTTCCTGTCCAGGCGTAGTAATTTTTTTGTTAGCTTGCCATCTAGTGATGGCATGGCTTCCTTGGACTGCCTGCAGCCCGGTGCCGAGGACCACCAGTTCTCTGCTTGTTCGTGGGTGTGCTTCTGTAGCCACCTGCGTAGTTGATTGAAGGGGATGGGTACGACTGGTTCCGGCCCATAGACTGGCGTGCTGGATGCCCTTCTGGCCAGCTCATCAGCCGCGTCGTTACCTAGTGACCCACTGTGTCCTTTTACCCATTGTAGTGTCACTGTGTTGCGGTTCGATACAGTTACCTGTTCAAGCGCCTTGTGACATTCTAGTATAAGATTTGATCTGATGCATCCCTTCTTTAGGGATTGGAGGACTGACGCGCTGTCAGAGAGTATACGAACATGAGTGTCCGTAACTCTCCTGGCTGCTATGGCATGGGCCGCTTGTATTATACCCACACACTCTGCTTGGTAGACCGTGTTGAGCATTCCTAGCGGGCTGGATATGTTTATGTTGAGGTCGTGTGAGAAGACTCCGACTCCAGTTCCGCAGTCGGTCTTTGATCCATCCGTGTAAACTCTCAGCTCTCCCGGGCCTGAGTAGTCGCACTGGTCCTCTTTAAGCACTATGTTGTAGTGCTTTTGGAAGCAGTATTGCTTTGGGGCTTTGTCGCAGGGTGATGCCACTCCTGGTTGGTGTAAGACTGTTGCAGAACATGGAAACGAAATATATTATGCGATGGGTTTAGTTGGCTATAGTGGATCGGTTACTTTGAACTATGGAAGGACTATATACCAGACTGATGATAGTATAATTTTTAATTATTGTGAAAGTAAGGCCTATGCGGGTCATTGTTATTTTTCGCAGTAGTTTTAATTATGGTCTGGTAGTTTGAGTACTCTAATGCGGGCTACCCAAATGTCCTTTTTTTGCGTTCGTCGAATCGTTGAGCTCCTTAAATTCTGAGTTGAGATGCAACACAAATGCGTGCACTGACTGGACAAGTCAACTCAAATCTATGAGGTTCTTTCCTCAAAAGGCCATTTCATGATTTTTACATAATCTTGATCATATCATCTAGATTGGTGTCCAAACCAATCTAGATGATATGATCAAGATTATGTCCGCAATTTAAAAGAGACTGTGACCTCTTAGTTTGTTTTGGCCGTTCTTCTCACAGACAGAGTAGTTGGATAGAAAACGCCGAAGTCATCTAGTTTTTAAAATATGATTGACGTGTAAAAGTGTTAGTACGAAACTACTAACAAAAATAAAAACATTTATCAAAACCAAGAGAATCAACAAATTCCCCATTTTGATAACATGCGTACTTCCAGCATGAGGTTTGCAGTGCGACCAGACATGTGTGTGACTATTCCTAAATTAGCCTTGACTGATAAAATGTTATGTAATGTAATGTATTGTTTATTTACTTATGTTTAAATCAGTGTTGAGGTCGGCTTCCCCAGTCCTTGTACGACGACGTGGACTTTCTAAAATACTCCACTTACATGCTTTATTGACGCGCCAGTGAACTTTTTGTTTGACCCTGGACAAACCTTAGAAATTAATTGAAAAAAAAAACCAACATTATATTTTGTAGCAGATTATGTGTAAGTGTTACAGTATTGTATAATGTACAGACGCCAGCACATCAAGCTACTACAATCTGTCAAATATCTTTAATAGATTTTCAACTTTATCGCTAAAGCGTTAAGGTTCAAGGTTGATTGCATGGGAAAATTTGACATTTTCGGGTAGCTTGACCTGCTGGCGTCTGTACATAAGCGAAATAAATTCCACAAAGTAAAGTGATGCCTGCTTGGGTTGGAACCCACAACCTGCCGACCGACATGTAAGTAAGTCAGTGCCGTTACCACTTGGCCACCACTGCTCTACGAGTGGTGTAAGGAACTATCGAAATCATTTCCATGATGAGCCAGTTTTGCCTTTTCCTCTGAACACGCTCTCCGGTAAGAGACGCATCGTTATATTCTGTCATTTTCAAAAATAGAATGTAATGTAGCACCCTAGCTGCCACCCCGGTTGACGCAGTCACCGCAACAGCTGTGTTAATTGTTGAATTTTGTGATAGTCGACATAGCTGCTCTGTTATCAGTTTCAGCGTAACAGTTTCACTTGTGAGGTACCAGTAAAACTTTTACCCTCTTTGACAAATAATAGCAAGGCTCAAAAGCGTTGTCGGTACTTAGCGACCGTTTGCATATTTTTTAAACAACGTACGCTGCTAAAATTTAATTGGGCGTCCATGCTTCTTTTGGCAAGAAGAGCTTTGTTTCTGAGCGGTAAGAGCCGTGAATGACCAGAAGAGAATATTAATATAACCTCAGAATTCAGAATAAAGTATCGAGTGCGCAATACAGCTGGTCGGTTGCACTTGTCTTTCTTCCCTGATTATCAAAAAGTGTGATGAAGTCAGCGTTGCGACATAGCTGCTAGTGGCAGCCTTCTTGTCCATGTTCACAGTCACGATGTGCAGCTGACAACTATTTCTTTTGTGTGCATGTAAAATTATTTGTTTTATTTTACTACGTATTTGGACTAACTTACCTTTTTTTATATGCACGTGTTTCTATGGCAATTCTTTTTTCTTTAATGACTTGCGGTCGTAAGTTGTTTTCGGGATCTCTGTGGCATTCTGACCATCGTTGGAGTAGTCATTGCTAATGACAGGTTCATCCCATGTACAGACTCTTCCATGTGGCCCATGCTCATTGCCATGATATGTATCGGCACCGCAGTGGATAGAGCCGCCCGTGGATCTAGGCACTAAGCTTTACAAAAAGCCAAACTCATGTCGCACCTAGTCGTGGCTTGCGTGAGACAGCTAGAAGGTCTGACAAACACCGTTTTAGATCCACGTAAGATTATCCACAAGCCGCACGGTAAAAAGTCTTTCAAAGTACTAAATCTCCTCATTAGATTTCTTAGTCGGCTAAGAGTCTAGAGAGAATATAGAAGAATCTAGTATGTCTAGAATTTCAGAATTTTCTTATAGACGTGCTTTCTAAAAAAAGGCATTTAAATGTTATTTTTTAGGAGTCCTACCTTAATAAAATAAAAGAACTAAGAAGAAAGAAACAAATGAATCACGTCGTAGTACGTGTAATTAGGCAAATATACTCGTAGATTACTCGTATACGACATACTTAATAAACCTTTATTTTATAATGATTCAAAATGATATATCTACATATATCATTGCATTAATTATCAACCTATACGGTGTGAAGCTAACATTTTCGACCTAGCTTCGCTCGCTTTATCATTCAGGGTCAAAATTGTGATAGCACATGGCAACCAGCACTGGGGGCGCCACTGTGTTATAGTTTATAAATTAATGATTTCATACAAAAATTATGGAATTGTTGTTTGTTTGTCTCGTGAACTTGTTCCCCTGAACCACTCCGTCGCATCGCATCGCCTGCCCACGCTAATACTTAATTTTTGCTTAGCATTCTTACTGACTTTTTTTCTTTTTGCTTGGCTCGTAAGGGCCCTGCCGTGATGTTAAATAGCCTTCATCAAGAATTGGGCTATCAAATTCAAATCCGACCGGTATATCCAGAGATCTACCGACCGGACCGGTACATCCCTGCAGTATTATTCTGCAGAAATCTCACTGTGAGAACTTAGGTCAAGTGAGCTTAAAGTGAGTTGCTAATAGTGTCAATCCCCGTCAGGTGTATTGACAGCTCATTTCAAGCTCACTTCACCTGAGTTTTCACGTTTTGAAGGGGACCACTTGGGCACCGAAGTTAAGGAATTCTTGGCGCCCCATAGCCATAAGATATACACCAATGAAAAGAGCCTTTCAAGGGGAACCTTTCTCACTAACATGACTCGCAGCCTGCAGTGACAAGTTCCCAATGCTCGCGAAGTTTACACAGTTGTTTGTAGTTTTAGTGAACGCCTGCGTTCCTGCATATACCTAATGGGCCAACACTGATACACTGACTGTTGCATTCTTACAGATTATTCCTGTCAAACAGCTATTACTAAAATCAAATAACTAGAGTAGAGTAGGAACACACAGGATTTCTCAGTAACCCCTAACCATAGATATTTATTTTTATTATAACCTTAGATGGCTATACATAGAGTCCCAAACTTCATATTTTCTATATATGTTATACGAACTATCATATAATAGTAGATATAACAAAATGTAATTAAAAATTTTAAAAATCCCCAATACAAAATAATAATAAAGATTGTTTTTTATTGTTTTAGGCTTTTTACATTCATACTATTTTTATTATTATTTTGTGTTGGGGGTTTTTTAACTTTTTAATTGAATTTTTTATTTCATGCTTTGTGTAGGGACTCCTTATTATTTCATTTCTATTATTTTCTTGCGTTTTAAGATTCAGGTAATTTGGTGTTTCATCAGGTTTTTTGTAATTCGCCATTTTGTGGTGGCGGCTATCTTGGATTTGAAATTTATCAGTGTATAGCATTTTACTAGTCAAGCCCTTTCATTTGATACCCATATTGAGGGAGTTGTGAAAAAATAAATGTAGTCCGCCATTTTGTGGCGGCGGCCATCTTGGACCGATTTTCATCAAACATAGCTATGCTACACTCCCGACAAATTCACCTTTCAAACAAAAAAAAAAAAACAAAATCAAAATCGGTTCATCCGTTCGGGAGCTCACACACAGACACGTCAAACTTATAACACCCCGTCGTCGTCTGTGCGTCGGGGGTTAAAAAAAGAAACATAGTTGGGAATCGAACTTACAACCACAGGTTTGCAAAGCATTCTCGAACACTTTCCTAAAGTTAATTATTTATAATAGCCGTTCTTATACCTACATTTCATGAAGCTTAGCTCCATAAAGGTATACCGTGTTGATACTCATTTATAAGATTAAATCTGTGACTAAATGCAATATTCCATTCTTTTGGCTCGGCTTTTTACAATTTGCGGTAAATTATAGAAGAATACGAACATGTTAATTAAATATTACTCATCCCCCATAACAAAAAGCCTGCAAACAAGGCATATATGAGACATAATCTAAGCAAGATTTTAACAGAATATATCCTGGATGCTGGAACATACCTAAATTCAGACAAAAAGACGAAAATTCTAAAAACTATAGTTTCGGTATCAGTATCGTTCCAAGACCCCGTAGCAATCACTTGCTTTTTTAATTCATGTGCAGTTTTGACTTCGCGCGCTATGCTCGGTGTCTCTTTGAAGGATAAAATCAGAAATGAAATGATCCTGAAAAGAATGGAGTTACCGACATAGCTTGCAGAGTAAGCAAACTGAAGTGGCTCTGGGCTGGCCGTGTTTGTCGAAGGACCGATGGCCGGTGGAGCAGATGAGTCCTGGAATGGAGACCGCGTATCGGCAAGCGTAGTGTGGGACGCCCCCAGCTAGATGGACGAACGACCTTAAGAAGGTTGCTGGGACGGACTGGATGCGGAAGGCGGAGGACAGGGTGTTGTGGCGTAGCCTGGGAGAGGCCTATGTCCAGCTGTGGACTGCGATAGGCTGAGTTGATTGATTGATTTGACTTCGCTTAGATTTTATTATATTTATACATTATTGGGAATTTCGTCATATTCAGGATACTTAATTAAGTCTAATAAAGTGCTTTAACTCTTACAAAAGCTACACTCTACGAACATTTTGCTAGTTGGGTATGGAATTAAAAACACAATATGCCTAACCCCAAAAATACTAGATGACTAAACTAAAAAGTCAAAAATAACTTGTGTTGGACGGAAATATGGTTCCGCAGTAATCTTTCACTTGGCGTAGACTATTCGCCATGTATTCAAAGTAGGAAAAGATATACCTACCACGTATGCATGTAGGTAGGTATAGCTACACTAGGCACGTAGTTCAAGTCCAGCTGCATTAAACAAGTGGAACCCTACAACAGAACCCAGTAAATGGCAACCGCTTTGATAACAAATGATGGCAAAAAGTTGATTATACGAAAGAGTAAAAGTTTTTCAAATGAAACTTTAGGTATTACAGCATAACAACAACATTAACATTCCCCTATTAACAACAACAACAACAACAGTAACATAATATTCCCTTATTATCGAGGGTTGTAATACGTAAACTTTTATTTATGAAATATTCAAACAAGTGACTAGGTTCTAGGTTCCTGGATGGTAAAAATCTGCAGAATCTCGAATACTAATATTTGTTTTTATAATAATTACGAATTTAAAGATAGAAAAGATTTTTAGGTGTTTACTTGCGACTTGCGACTATACGTATAGAACTTGCGTTCAATCGTTGATTTTCGGGCTTAACTAAAAGTGCAGTGTTAGGCCAGTAAACAAATTGTATTCAGAACGGTGACATCTATAGATCTAAAGAATAACATGCTTTATTGTACGGTCACGGTCATTAATAGGCATATCGTCAGTCGTTTTACACGTGCAATCTGTGGACCAACTTTACGCAGCGGGCGTACAGCGCACTGCGCATGCAGTACAACAATGCTTTCAGGATACTGTTACGGCTTCCGCGGTTTTGTAGTGCTTGGACTATGTTTGCTGAGGCGCGGACGGATGATTTTTTCGCGATCATAAGGAAACGGAGCGCTTCACTATTATGTCGCCTACAAAGCAGTTCGAACACTCTCCTGAGGGTGTTGTCCGAGCGGCGGGACCTGTCCCTGATACAGAGCAGAGGTGGATGGATGCAGCTTCATGTTAGCGCTTCTCCTCGTATTATTTGACATTGTGTGTATGTTTATATTGGGTTTGTCTAATTTTGTAATTGATTATGTTTAAAGTGTATTATTTTTAGTTGATTATTTTTAATTATGTTATTGTAATGTCTGTCTAATTTTTCTCTTGATTTATTTTTAATGTTTTATTTGATTTTAATTTGTAATAGTTTAGGACTATGAACATCGTCTGAAATAAATGAATTGAATTAAATTAATACATAATCACCTGAAGGACTGTATTCCTGTGAACGCGCGGTAAAGGCCATACCTACGTCTTTGTGCATAAGTGATGTAACAACACCACTCACCTCAGAATTCGCACACTGGCTGGCGTCGAATGAAACAAAAAACATGCCGTCGCTTTTGCCCGTTGTACCGTATGTACCATTGACCTGCACCATCAATGGTGCAGAGGAGACTAATTAGTTTCGTTTGCACCATGAATATTAATACAACTAGTTCACCATACTTTTGTTTTTACTTTTTTTTTTAAGACGAGAATAATAATGTAATAAATATTTTATTTTTATTATTATATTGTTATTGTCACACGGGGTTAAAAATAAAAATGTTTTATAAGTGATTTCAAAATGTTTATTCGTTAGAATTTTATAAACTAGAAATAAATAAACTTCTAGTCAAAACAGTTTATTTTCTCATAAAGAACAATTTATTGAAGTAAAGCAGGTAATCAGTGAACTACGACCCTTAGACTTAAAATATTGTATCTTAGTAATATAATAATATTTAGCTTTAATTACTAATGTGTGTGGGTACCTACTCTAAGGAATCACAACTAGCAAATCTACTCACGTAAATAAAAAAAGTTCGAACTCCTTGTCACAATACAATTAAATTACTCAGTTAATGACTACTTTTTGTTTACTGCCAGTGCGTTCGTTTTAACTTTAGTTGCCTATCTCAAACGTCAAAGTTAACAAATCGTATTTATTAGGACATATTACGGTTATAGATTGGAACTAAACCTCAAAATAATCCTTATTACGGATATGACACAATATTATTTTAATATTACTAAAATCAATTTGTAATTTATAACTTAATACTTTGTATAACCCCCATTATTATCAATGCTATCAATTAAACTGTAGCGCATGGATTAAACAATATCGAATCATATATCTGTTCCTCTTAAATGTTCCCATATTTCCATGCAATGCAACTTCAACTGCTCATCAGATCTCAAATTCCGTGCTTCCCATCGCTGTATCATCGCTGTATCGCAAAATGTAAACGTTCTTGTTTATGTTTTTGAATCAAATATGGGCGAAACGAAAACCAGCTCAAAAAGCTGCTTTTCGTTTGCATGGCGAACGGTTTGTAAAAACGTGTTGAATAATTCGGCAAAATATCTCGTTTTGGTATGAAATCACTTGTTTCATATTCACTGACTAGCTGGGGCGTTCCACTTACGAAGTAACTATTTAGTAATCTGTGGTTCTACTTCGCTTTCGACTGGCAAGGCTACCCTTTTCCTTATATGTTTTGACCCTCCGACTCACAGTAGGTATTGCTCTAAAACAAAAAAGAGTACTGTTAGGATACTAGCAAAATACGAATATGTATTAGGTACCAATTTGAAACAAAATTCTTTTGAAAATAGAAATGTTACATATTACATATATTATTAAACCTAATGTCATATTTTATATTCATCATTTTTTTGTTCTATTTAGGCTTTATGATAAATATAAAACGTTTAAAAAAATAACTAAAAGGATCAGCAGTTATACTTTAATTAGAAAAAAAATCGATAAAATAATTAAATCATAATACTCACACTCAGTCCGGTTTCATCAAATATTTGTAATGTAATATTAAGTCCACTTTTACACAGCGCGATAATATCTGCTTTCACCTCAATATTTAAATTTCCTTGCATTTCAAAATGAACTATAACACCGCCAATAGATTAAACACACGTCACTAATCCACAATAACAACCAACCAATAACAAATAACGTTCTATTTAGTCGCGGTGAATGAGTTGTAAGTTAACTGCATCTGTCTATCTTTTAATTATTTATTTATTTAGATTTCTGTGGGTATATTAATCATAAAGTTTTCAAGTTATGTGAACAAGACGAACATGATACGGAACTGTCTGGTGTGAATACGAGTCGGCAAGGGATTATTCGAGTAGGTAATTATAAAAACATTTAAAAAATTATCACCGCCCGTGAGATACGAACCCACGGCTCTCTACGCATGAACGGGCTTACCGACGTTTGATAACCGCAAGGCTATCATGCCATGTAACCTAATGGTTGAATTTATGAAATACAATCGAATAGAAAGTATCTATAGTATAGAAATTACTCATTAGAAGAAGGTCGTAAGTTAAACAAAAGTGTCAATCTATCGCTTCGCTAATCGCTAATCTAAGGTTCGTGACAATGTCACTCCACTTCTGACCCTTACCGTACAGAATCCATGTGATAGTCTTAGCAATGCCCTCTAACTCATCATCGTCATCAGCCTACAGAAGTCCATTGCTGGACATAGGCCTCTCCTATTGCACGCCATTAAACTTGATTTTCTCGGCTCTCATCCAGCTGCTACCAGCCATCATGCGAATGTCGTCGCTCCATCTAGTAAGGTTTGCCGATTCATGGCGTTCGATTCGTGGTGGATATCCGCATTAGCCGTAGAACTAATGACTCATTACCACTCATTGCCACTTCAGCTCGCATATTCTGTGAAATATGTGGACAACTTTGGTTCTCTGCCGGATCACCTCATTGCAGATTCGATCCCTCAGAGAGAATTCGAACATAACCCGTTCGATAGCTCACTGAGCAACCTTGATTTTTTTATGAACCAGGCGTAGCGTGAGTCCACGTTTCGGCTCCGTCAATCATAATAGGCAGGACGCACTGATTGACTGAAGACCTTAGTCTTTAGGCTCTGTGGAATACGCGACGAGAAGACCCGACGAAGATTTTCAAACGCTTCTTAAAGTATAGTAATCACCGACGATTTGCAAACCCCATGTAACAACGCAATGGCACTTGACTAAAGTTACTGTGACAGGCATGAAATAGGAATGATCCCATCTTCTTGGTACTTGTCAAAGGCCTTTGTAGATTTAGATCCAAATGAAAAACGTAGAATTAGTCATAAGCGAAGTAGAAATTAAAATGACGAACTGTGGCATAGCTATCCATGTCGAAACTAAATTGAAATCTAGGCCAAGGCCTAGTAATAAGGAAATAGGACTCCCAATCTATGACATACGTAACCTTTTTAAAAGATATGAATAGATGCACTGATACAGCTAAATTGAATAACCACCGACAAGTTGCGAACCCCATGTCACAGGAAAATTGCACTCGACTACTGTGATATGCATGAGATAGGAATCATCCGATCTTCTACTTGGCCTCGGTAGGTGCCACACGATAACAAATCCAAATTGAATAACTGTGGGCAAATTGCAATCCATCAAGTTGGTGATAAAATAGACAAGGAACGACGTGAGAACTGGTATATCTTACGAGTCAACCTAGATGTAATAAACATAGAGAAGAACACAATTGGAAATTGCATCCATTCACAGATCCCAGAAAATTAACTATACAATTTTCAAAGGCAAATTCATTTGATAGGCATAAGTACCCATTTCAAACCGTCAATCACTGCACCAATATAGCTAAATTGAATAACTGGTGCCCATCTGCATTGCTGCAAATATTCTTTAAGGACGTGACAAAAGCACTTATTTTATTAAGGTGACAATAGCCAAATGCTTGACAAAGTGCAATTTGCAACACCAGAAGATAACACTCCATATCTGTGGGAACGTAAATAATATGTTACACGACCATTTTCCACTTATTGGAGAGCTAAGTGCCAATCACTGCACCAACGGGTCAGATTGAATAATTGGATAATCGTCAATTGCAAACGCTAGAACCAATTCAACAACGTGTTAACAACATAATACGTCAGGACCCCATCCTTTTAATAGGAGTAGAATCACAATTGAAAATTGCAAGGAAATATATACCGAGTGACACAGTAGAAACAAATTACATCACAACGCACCCATATGACAGGCAGTCATCTTTCACTTATGGATGTATCACTGCACAAATAAATCCAAATTGCATAACGATCAACAAATTGCATGCACTGGAACCAATAACGACGAAATAGCCCTCAACGACAAAATTGCTCGAAATAATATCCATAACGATGAATATCCGTCGCGAATAGACGCGCTTAGAATCTGCGGGCGTCAAAACATATAATACCACTTAAGCTTGACCTATTGTTCAGTAATAATCGTCAGATAGTGGCGGCTCAGCTTATACTGGCATAACAACCCGTATAGACCACTTAACTCAATAAAACTCCCCTTGGCTGACATTAAATTTAATAGTCTATGAAAAGGAACGGCGCGAGCGCAAATGGTCCTTCCTGTGAGCGAACGGAAGACGGCGATTGGCTCAATTGCGCGGCCCATTCACCAATCAGCGTCCTGATATGCTTGCAGGTCAACCTGTCCAATTTAAAATTGGTAGTTTGTGGTCGCAAATCCTAGTTTCATAAGTTTGTTTGCTTTTGGGTCAAACACTAACAGTTGAAAATATTGTTTTAGTAAGTGACTATACAAAGGTAGCATGAATTGCAGGTTCAATTAAAGACACTAGAATAACTTGTTTCGATCACCTGGAAAAGGATCGTTTAATTTTATTAACTAGTCCAGTGAGTACAATTTCCATGTATTCATATCCGATAGAACACGATTAACTACACGCTTTAATGAGGACAGTATATTTACTTGCAATGATAAAAATTATATTGATATTGACAATGATTATGATTCAAATTCATGTGTATGTTATGTTACAAATCAAGAATAGTTTATTGCCGTTAACTTCTTGGGTCCAAATCCGACTCCAAACGAGAGAAAACCTAGAAGTCATTTTTTAATTTAGGAACCCAGGGAATAACGTAAAATATACAGGGTTATTTGTAAAACACCAGCAACCTCTTAAGAGGTCATTGTACTCATCATTATGAACAACTTTTACTGTGGGACCAAACCTGAAATCGCGAAAAAAAAATCAGCTGCTCCCTACATTTTGACGAAATATGCGAACATAAATGTAGGGAACAGCTGATTTTTTTTCGCGATTTCAGGTTTGGTCCCATAGTAAAAGTTGTTCATAATGATGAGTACAATGACCTCTTAAGAGGTTGCTGGTGTTTTACAAATAACCCTGAATAACAGTTCAGAAGCACGAAACAGTTAATTAGCTTTACGACGTACATTAATTACTTTAATTAAACTTCACTTTGCGATCTGTGGAACGAAATCTCACTACATGCCATGAGTTTGTAAAGTTGAATGATAGAAGTTAGTTAGTTCCTTGGATTTTAAAATATTTTAGCACTCTCGTCACTACCCTCTTCATACGAGCATGCAGTTAGGTATCAATAGAGTTCCTATGAGCAGTGGTGGCCAAGTAGTAACGGCCCCCGACGTACGAGTTGTAGTTTGTGGGTTCGAATCCAGGCAGGCACTTTACTTTGTGTCGATAATTTCATCACCTCAGCTCTCAAAACGGTGAAGGAAAACATCGTGAGAAAACCGGCATGTCCTAAAATAAAAAATTTGAAGACATGTGACGTCTACTAACCCGAACTGCGCCCGCATGGTAGATTACAGCCCACTCCCTCTCACAGAGAGGAGGCCTGTGTCCCAGCAGTGGGAGCATTATAGGCTGATTGTGTGTTGTGCTAATTCTCAAAATAATTTATTTATAAAAAAAAACAGGAACATATTTCAACATAATTATGCATAATACGCCGCCTGAATTTGTTCTTAGTAAGTTTTTTTAAAGAAACATTTAACAAATAATGTAATAGATATTTCAATAACAAAGGTCCGTAGTACAGCATCGTTCAAAATGCACCACAAAAATATACAAGCGGAATTTGTCGACAGACCAAGCAGCACCCATATTAATTTTATAATTATTTACGAACGACGCACAGTAGATAATAGTACAAAGAAAAAACAATTAAATCTGTGGCTTCTTTATACTAAAATTAAAACTCTACAACCACCGTCTCCAACACACCAATGTTCTGTATTTCGCTGCGTATGACGTCACCAGGTTTGAGGAACTCAGGGGGCGTTGAATTCCCCCCCACACCGCCTGGAGTACCAGTCAGGATGAGGTCACCGGGTAACAGTGTCATTACACTGAAAGGAGAAATGTGTCATAAGCATTCAGTTCTCTTAAGTCAGGGTTCAGGAAGTCGTGTCAAAAATTTGGTTTGTTCCCTCATGCTGACCGTGTATCTATAGATCTAGCAATCGAACAAGAACCCAATGCTTAGCAGTCGCTCTTGCGAACACGAGACCAAGGGGGCAACTATTTGTTTGTATACATACTCTCGTGTATCTGTCTATGTATCAGCCATAATTTACTTTCGTACTTATATTTTTTTTAAAGAAGAAGAGCTTAAGAAAAGTATTGATAATTTTGTCTGAAACAAAAGAATGAAACTCTCTCCAAGGGGTAAGTATCGTGTTACCCAGTAACTGGGTTGTGAACATTAGTTAAGCAGTCGCTACATATAAAATACTGGTATCCAGTTGCATCCGGTTAGACTGGAAACCAACCCTAACATAGTTGGAATAAGGCTATGTTGGGGCCGGCTAGGCATTCGTGGATACCAGTTGGGGATGCGCGCGAACCGTGATTCATGGTAGTGAAAGGAATCGTGGGGTTTCAGCCGGTAGGAGACCGACATAACCTTCGGTTCTCCTCAGACGAAGGGTATCCATGAGGATATCTAGAATCGTAAATGGAACTTACGTAGAAATCTTCTCAATAAGGGCGGGTATTTTATGTATCAGGTTGCTGGTACTGCCCTTTTGTTTCTCCACTCCATTTACACTGCAGCTCATTTCCAGTTTATTTACATCTTCGATCTCATCCGCAGTCACTATACAGGGACCGATTGGACAGAATGTGTCTTGTGACTGTTAAGGATATAAAAAAAAAGGGAAATATACATGATGTTCTTAGGAGCATGAAGCATATGAATGAGAACGATACTGTGACAAAAATCTTATGGGTAACTGAACGCTAGGGACAGTAGGCCACACGTCATTGATAACAAAATCAGTAAGCATAAGATAGCCTCTTATTCTATTAGAACACCATGCTAAACTTGGCCAGCTCAAGGTCAAACTGTTACCACCGACGTACGGTCGACTGATATAAGTACTTAGACCCCGAAATCAGGCACAAGAAAGAAAGAAGCTGTTTATTTGGTGTGCCAAATAAACATTTTCTTTCTTTCGTGTTCCTGATTTCGTCATTATGTCATTATGTCCATCAGTGAACGTCTTTCGGCTATAATGACAATGATGATGATGATTAACTAAAATAACCAAATAATACCTAATTACATAGGTATGTACTTAAATATATATAACAACTAAGTTTTCAAATGAAAGCCTCTCTTCCTCTACCTAATAGCACATATTTACAATTGGCTCGTTTTTTTACTACTTGCGGTAGGTATACTATAGAAGAATACGAACATAATGTTGCTCATGCCCATAGCAAATAGCGTGATAATTTATTTATAACCTACAGACTGACCTGTACTCTAATTGCGTAACACACTATCAATCTCAATCATTTTAAAGGATATTGGTAATCCATTGCTTCATATGTTCGATAAATGTGTCTTTTCGACAACGTAAATAACGCAATGAGTGTTGTTGAACTGTCAAAATCAAAGCCATTGCTACTAAGACCTTGTTACGCAATTTATCCCGCAGACTTATAGGGAATATCTATGCACAATTTGAACAGAATCTATTTGGTAGTATTTACGTGATGAAAGAAAGAAAGAAAGAAAAAGTATTTATTGCGACTAGTACAGAAAGATCATAAAACTAAACACACACACACCCACCACACACACACACCCACCTATCACACTCTGATGCTGGAACATAATGTACTACATTTAGATAAACAGACAAACTATATTTTCGGCATAAGAATCGGTCATTCAATATGACATTTTGACTCCGCTACGATTTTATTATACATATGTATGTGTAGATATAGATAGATACAGATTGAGTATAAGAGTATAAACAAACCTTGCCGAGTAAGAACTGCCCGCCGTTCTTCTCTTTTTGCCATTCTCTGTCAGTAATGTCTTGAGCGATAGTGTACCCAAAGATGTATTTGTCAGCGTTAGCAGCTTTCACAGCACTCGCAGTCTTTCCTATTACAACCGCCAGCTCTAATTCCCAGTCCACTTTCTGTAGTAAAACATCTTGAAATAATCTTTAATGACACAAAACCCAGAAAACACAACCTATTTATCACAGGCCTTCACGCGGATGTGCGCATAGAGATGGGAAATTGCAATAGGTACGCTCTTATAGATATACCTACTCGACTGCCAGTAAAACCATTCATTACCTACCTTCTTATCCTCTATTATAATTGTAGGTACCTACAGTTGAACATGGGCCTCCGGTAGAATACAAACGCGCATGAAATTAACAGAACCGTAACCGTTTAAATAAACGGAAGACGTACTAAACACATGTGACATTATTTCATCACGCAAGGTACACCTACACACTATGAATTACAGCGTCAATTTACTTCAATAATTGACCCCAATTTGCGTTGCGCTGAGGTCAGAGCAAACCTCTGTGATTCACTAAGAATTTTTGACCTCGTCTGCTATACGTAGGAAGATAGGATAGGTCGTTAAACTTCGGCGTTTAGTTTTGGAAGCTGTATGATTATTAATAACGCTATTGTAGGTAATTAATGTGCATGGTTTAGAGCACGTAAGTAGTTACTATGCTACCCGAAACATTCATCAAATTCGGATTAAAAGTCATGAATTGGAAGAACTTACTATCTGTGCAGCACATGAGTATCAGCATAGCACATAAGTAGAGCAATAGGTACCACTAATCGACAAACGGATTTCTAATACATTGAAAGGACAAAAATCTTCATCTTGTTCTGTAAATCGTATCTATAATAAGATGAATAATTCAAGTCAAGGTGGTGGCGAGTCTATTTTATGTTAAATTTAATCAAAATGTATACCAGCTTAAATAAGGTGGGTAGTGGGCAGTCGTAGGTCTGCCTTACATTAGATTACAGTATAGCCACAATCCACAGGTTAATGGTGTCTTAATGCACCCAGAATCATAGGCGTACCAAGGGGAGGCGGGACAGGGGAATGCAGCTGCCCCCCTAGACTTCCTGCCTAATAAACATTTAGCTGGTAGACAAATTATACGTTCGTATGCTTAACTACTCTACAGGAAACTCTTGATTTGCCCCTTAGGCCATAAGCTTGGTACGCCCATGACCAGAATACTGATATTTACAAAAAATGATGATTAAACAGACCTTGCATACTTCAGTCCTTATCCTCAAAGGCTGGTTCGGACCAATGATAGTGCTGGAATACTTGCTGAAAATCATCGGTGACGCTGGAGGTGGTACGTGTATCTCCTTGCAATGGTCAGCAAAGTTTAGGGCAACCCCTAAGATCTTGTCTACGCCGAAAATAGGGGCAACCAATGTTACCGAAGATAGGGGAATAGTTTTAGGGTTGGCGATGCTGAATGTAGAAAGGATTAAAAGTAAGTTATTGAGCAGTACATAGCTACCTACTGAACCACTTTTGTGTAGCAAAAGGTCGCCGCGTCACGTCATTAACGCGAATCTAAACACCTAAGTATAGGTAACCAAAGCTTTGACTAGGATGCGCCCACGCGTTCACGTAGTCATGCCAGGGGCGTGGCCTCCTTGGAGTCTAGAACATACTCTTAATTAAGCCTCTTCTCCTTATATATGTGGCCATAAACATAACATCATCACGTCTGCATTCGGCAGAGGTGTACCTCTAGTGGACCCACATTTCGGCAGTTATGTTTAAGCCTCTTCTCCTTATATGTGTGGCCATAAACATAACATCTTCACGTCTGCATTCGGCAGAGGTGTACCTCTAGTGGACCCACATTTCGGCAGTTATGTTTAAGCCTCTTCTCCCTATATGTGTGGCCATAAACATAACATCATCACGTCTGCATTTGGCAGAGGTGTACCTCTAGTGGACCCACATTTCGGCAGTTATGTTTAAGCCTCTTCTCCTTATAGGTGTGTGGCCATAAACATAACATCATCACGTCTGCATTCGGCAGAGGTGTACCTCTAGTGGACCCACATTTCGGCAGTTATGTTTAAGCCTCTTCTCCTTATATGTGTGGCCATAAACATAACATCACGTCTGCATTCGGCAGAGGTGTACCTCTAGTGGACCCACATTTCGGCAGTTATGTTTAAGCCTCTTCTCCTTATATGTGTGGCCATAAACATAACATCACGTCTGCATTCGGCAGAGGTGTACCTCTAGTGGACCCACATTTCGGCAGTTATGTTTAAGCCTCTTCTCCTTATATGTGTGGCCATAAACATAACATCACGTCTGCATTCGGCAGAGGTGTACCTCTAGTGGACCCACATTTCTGCATTTATGTATGAGTCCACTGTAACAGATGGGTGAACCTATTGCCATAACCGGGCACAATTCCAGACTCCAGAATCCAGCACCCCAATTGCGTAACACACAATCAATCGGAATCTGAATCATTTTGAAGCAAATTGCTAATCCATTGCTTCATAAGTTCGAAAAAATTGTCAGCTCAACACGTAAATAACGCAATGAATGTTGTTGAACTGTCAAAATGAAACCGATTCCGATTAATCGTGTGTTACGCAATTAGGGTGCAGATTGACAAAAAAGTTAATGTCAGTTACCTACTGAACAATGTGCATGCTTATTATTATATTGGCAAAACATGCTTTTTTCTAAATTGTACTTTTACCATCTTTTATGCCTACCGTGTTTTTATGCAACTAAATATACTATAGGTACTGATATCACTCGGAAAGCTGCCAAAAATGGAATTGGGTTAGACATATCTGCCGCATGTCAGACGATCAATGGGCTAAACGTACGACCCAGTGGGTCCCACTTAATGGCAAACGACATCGCGGCAGGCCCAGAAGCAAATGGCGAGATGATGGTCCTTGGCAGCTCTGGACAGAGAGAGGTAGAAGGAGAGTAAGGAGGCCTTTGCCCAGCAGGACATTAATGGCTATTAAAAAATATATAGGTATAATATACAAAATCAAACTTACTACACCAATTTGTCAGCAATTCCAGCCTTCAATACTTGTAGCATTCTCCTCGGCATCCCACAGTCTTGTTGACAACAGAGGTCTACCACATCGTCCCCAGACAGGTAGCCGAAACGAATCTCATTCAAATTGTCATTAGGAGAGAATTGGACGTATTTCATTTTTCTGTAATTTGTTAACGACTGTAAAACATTACATACATATAGTTTACTGGGGCCATTAAGATAGTGAGTATATTCCTTTGGATGATAATTTCTACCAAACGCAGCGGCATTTAATTTTGTATATTGGCAACATATTGATTAGACGCCATTTTATCGCCCCCGTCCCTTTCGCTCACGCTATATAAAAATGCAACTGCGTTAGTAGTAGAAATTATTATCCAGAATATACCCACTATCGTAATTGCCCAAGTAAACCTTACTTATAATATCAAGCTCGGTTTTGAGTAGGTAGATAATATTACAGTTACAAATAACATAACATCGTCACGCCTGTATTCCCCGAAGGGTTAATCAGAGGCTGAGGTGTACCTAAAGTACACCCACATATAGTAACTATTTATTGTAGGACGCGGGAGGAGAGTTGTGGGCACGGCGAACGAATTATCGTTCTATCTGGGAGCCGGGTGCTGGGCACTGAAAGCGTGAGCTAGTGTGAATCTTGGGGTTCATTCGATTAATCGAGTCTGGTCAAACCATGCTGGGATCGGTGCAATTCATTCATTCCTATGTAACAGTGGGCGAGCCTATTGCCAATTTACCATCAACCGGG
Source organism: Apamea crenata (assembly GCA_949629185.1). Taxonomy (NCBI): domain Eukaryota; kingdom Metazoa; phylum Arthropoda; class Insecta; order Lepidoptera; family Noctuidae; genus Apamea; species Apamea crenata. Next base: position 8,671,479 of record OX451375.1, read on the forward strand.
CACTAATCCAGACACCGGGCTGCTTCTGAGAAATTCTTAATGTAAATAAAATAAAAACCCCTAAATCCATAAAACTACCCGACTTGGGAATCATACCCAGGACCTCATGATCAGTTCAGCGTGCGCCTATTAAACCAGCGAAGGCAGGCGATGTACTTAGGTACACCTGAGTATGAAAACCTGACTTAGGGCTGAGAATTTCCTGGCTTGGACTAGTATTTATATCAGTGACAAACCTATACTTACGGTATTCAAGCTATTCAATTTAAACCGCACTGAACAATTTAAATGTTATATGCTTGTTTTATGGCACTTCGAAGGCAAATTGCCGTAACTTCGTTCGGAAATAGAGCAACGAAAACACTGATGATGTTAGAGTATTTCATCGAGGTTGACTTTGAGCACAAAACTTTTGAATTTTTGGGTGTCCATCACCAACAGGAGCTGCAACATTTCTGTTGATTTCAGTTTGACAGAAAATATGTCAAAATCAGAATATATTTTGATGGCGAAAGGAAACGTTCAAAAATACAAAAGAATAATTTTATCGTTGTTAGAAAGGGTGGGAAAAGGTAGAATAATTGTATGAAAAAAAAACTAAAACTAAAATACTTGTACCTACACTACACCGTTCGAAACAAAAACCCGACTTCGTTACACCCCTCTTTTCACCAAAGCCCAGCGGAGCGCGGGAATTTATTGGAAATTATATGAAAAAAAAATGCAATAGAATTTTTGTGTGTGTTTTTTATAGCAGCATATTTTATCATTTTGGTGTTGATATATAGGTAGCTTCAAACCAATAAAGAAGACAGTCTAAGATATAAACGATATCAACTCAACTCACTCAACGAATAACTTTATTTAAAATAACATAATTTTTTTTTAATAACAAACAACATTTCTAAAATAACGTAAACATATAAAAATATTTACAAAATACGAAAATACGAATTAAGTATACCTAACATTTATAAAAGATATAAACGATATCATAATTACGTCATATAAGTATATATACTAATCGTGGTATAAAATAAATAGGGTGTTCCAATAAACCGTTTTGATACAAAGGTTGGAAGAAAGAAAGTCAGTTGAGAAATTGCCTCAAATGTTGATGATGGCAATCCTCAAAGGAAACATTCCTTTTTTTGTAAGTACAACTGCTTGCAAGGATTTTTTAAAAAACGCTTGCATCATAAAATAATTGTATTGTTTTACCAACAATGAATAGGCTCAATCATGAGGAACAAACGTCTACAGTAAACCCATTTTTTTAAAGAAACCTTGTGTTTGCAATATTTCGACAGAGTCGGTAATAGGTACAGGAATCATGAGATACGCTGAGTAAGTACATATTACGCAATCAGCACGTATCTGACCTAATATAATAAATTTTGGAAGTCTGTATGTTTGGAGTTTGTAAATTTAAATATTTCTAAATAAATCGGCTGAACTGTTTTGGATGACACTTGGCATACGGATGGACCATGTCCTGGATTATCACATAGAATACTTTGTATCCCGGTAGCACGTTCCCGTGGAAAAATCCATGCAGGCTAAGCCGTTTACAAGATCGTTAGAAATACGGATAGCCGGCTTCCTTCAACACATCGTAGCTATTCTTATTCTACCGTCTAAAACTTCTCCACTTTAACATCGAACTTGCCGATTTTCTGTATCTCACTGCTGATGCAGTCGCCAGGCTTTAGGAACTCGGGAGGGTTGCGGTGCACTCCCACGCCACCTGGTGTGCCGGTCAGGATGATGTCACCCGGGTATAGCGTCATTACACTGTAAAGAAGACGTTTAAGATAATATGAAACAACTTGTTATTATTAAAAAAGACTTAAGAACGCTTTTCGTGATAAATCCGCCCATTGTGAATATGAGTATTAATTTGGAAATAAAGTTGCCCAAAATTGATTCAGCAACGCATTTTTATTTATTTAAATGTCGCGCATGGATGGAGCCACAGTACCTACAACAGACAGCGCCATCTAACAGTTTGTTTCGTAAACGAATTATCATGTAAGGGTGGGTGCTTGCAGAAAGAAGCGGGTTCCCGGTAAAGACAAATCGGTACCGATCCGTGCGGGTAAAATAGTCCCACATTAGCTTATGCGCTCACACATAAAGGAACAGGTGAAGCATGTAACCGTTTCCTTCAGAAGATCAAGCTGCAGAGACCTGCAGTGCGATTCTGTAACCATTTCAACGTGAAAACTTAGGTGAAGTGAGCGTGGAGTGAGCTGTCATTCCAACTAATGCTAGGGATTGAAAAAAAAAAAAATGAAAAATGTTTTATTCAGTTACAAACAAAGTTCGTTCAACAGTTTTGAGGTTGACCTCTCCTTTTAAGCGTGAAAACACTTGTGCCAGGAGAGGCCGCTCTCCCTTAACTTGATTACATTTATATAATTATTATATATTTATTTATAACTTAGATATGAAATCTATATCGTATGCAAAAGAAAACTAGAAAATCTTAAAAGTAAGTCTATGTGAGCACTCATGCAATGTGCGCACATGTGTGTAGAAGTGTGAGTTATGGTGCTTGTGCTTGTGTGTGCGACTGTGTATGTGGGTGAGTTTTTCTGTGCGTGTGACTGTGACTGCGTAGTGTGTGTGAGTGTGTGAAAAAATATGTGTAGGTAACGGGATATTTATTTATTGATGTTTCATACATATACATACATATATTCGTATTTATTTATTTATTTAGGTTCTTTTTATTTATATATAAATACAGGGATTGACACTATTGACAGCTCACTCTAAGCTCACTTCACCTAACTTTTCACGGTTAGATTTTTACAGAATCGATCGGCTGTACCGGGAAACGGGGCCGACAACCCGCTTCTTTATGTTAGCACCCTAATCGGCAACGATCCCTACCACTTGGATACGATCGTCGGTGGAGGGGATGCAGAGAGGACTGGCGGACCGCGACATTTGACAGTTGATAGTCGATCTCGGACAGTCTTGGTAAACGCTCAGTACCAAGCACGTGTTTGTTTCGCTGGCTAGTTTATTATCAAATCAAATCATTTATTCAAATTAGTAGTAGTACTAACGCTGGGAAGAGACGTGGCGCAAAAAACTCCCCAGCAGGAAAGTTATTTGAATTATCTTTTTGTTCGAGTACCCACTACAGTGCCACTATCTGTACTATGATTACTATGTCGGATACTGGAGAAGACCCGATTTTTCGCATAACGGCAACCTATATATGGTTTTTTTTTACAGATTGACACAGATTAGAAAGCGAAGGTTCCTAAAAATACGTGAATTGCCAGTCGAACGGGTTTACGTCCTTTCCAAGCCACGGCGACAATATGTATAAATAAAACCGGCAGTTACTCACGCGCTGATTCTCTCAATCACTTTGGGTATGGTGTGTATCAGGTTGCAGGTGTTGCTGTTCTGCTTCTGGACGCCGTTGACTGAACACTCGATGTCCAGTTTCTGTGGGTCCCCGATTTCGTCCGCGGTCACTATGCACGGACCAATGGGACAGAACGTGTCTTGCGACTGGAAACAAATATTATATTCAAAGTTAAAGATAAAACTGGCAGTACTTCACGTCGTATTAGCGCAATAAAGGTTCCAAGCTACAAAAACTGTTTTAGTTTTTTTAATAATATTTTCCATTTAGTCGTCGCGGCAGACCCCGTAGAAGATGACGGGACGAGCTGGAGAAAACAAACGACCTGTGGTTCACTTTAGCCCTGGATCGAAAGAGCCGGAAGTCGCGGGGCGAGGCCTTTGTCCAGCAGTGGGATGATGCCAGATAAGAGTAACAGTATGATAGAGGCCCCTGAATTCTATCAAAATTGTAAGACATTCCACAGACATTCGGACGAAAAGACAGACGGGACAGGCTTATTTAGTAATAGACCCCGTTTTTCCAACTTGGGTAGGTACGGAACCCTAACAACTAATTTTAAGGATAGTTTGTTTTAACGTTTATTTGCAAACGGTTCAGCGAAATCACGAATCCAGATTGCCTATTTGTAGGTTAAATACACACTCAGATAGTTTACAACCTGGATTAACACATAGGATACTTTTTATCCCGAAAATACGTTCCCGTGGGATAATTTCCGACATAAACGCGGGCAAAGCCGCTGGCAAAAGTTACTTAGTTGTTGATATAAATGGCATTGCCAATGTATGTGCGTTACGCAATAGGCTAGCTGGTATCTTTTTTAAAAGCAAATAAGTCTGCGATATGACGCCTTTTTTGTATCAGCTCTCTATTTGGTACGTACCTTTCCAAGCAAGAACTGTCCTCCATTCTTCTCTTTCTGCCAGTCCCTCGCAGTGATGTCCTGAGCGACAGTGTACCCGAAGATATAGTCGTTGGCCTCAGCGGCCGTCACGGTCGAGGCTGTCTTGCCGATGATGACTGCTAGCTCTACTTCCCAGTCCACTTTCTGTAATATAATATAGACAGTTTCAAAGTTTTTTTATCTTACCAACCAGTCTCACCCCAATGGGTATCGCTTTAAGCTACGATTTCCCAGGACAGCAGTTCCGTCATATTATAACGGCCGTTTTTGTGTGACCGTTCACCGTTTTCCCAGGAAACCAAAGCTTAACCCAGTAAAATATTTACATTTAGTCCTCATTTTGGATAATCAAACAAAACTAACACACAGTTGGAATGAGGAGGTCAGATAGGTAGTCGCTCCATGTTAAATACTGGTATTTGGCTGCATTCGATTAGATTGGAAGACGGTCAGTCAGAATATACTTCGGGATGATAAGCAGGTGACGAAAATGTCGGTACCTCTTCGAGACCCATAGTTTCAAAAGAGAATCATGAAAAACAAATAATAAATGATGTCTAAAAAGAGTTAAAGAATCAAATTGTAGCAAAAACTACAGTGTGGAAAAAACACACACTTCCTTGCTTTTTTTTTGAAGATTCGATCGTAATCGAATAATTACTTTTCTTTTGTATAGAGAAATAATTTCAACCTTGGTGGCTAAGGTTTAAAGTTCCTTTCTATTAACTCTAAATTCTGGGCCGACTCAATTTAAATTGCTATCGCCACACTAAGAAGAACAATAGGCTATTCTGGACAGAATTTAAAGTCCCAAGTTTCATGCCAACAATCGGTTCTCCGCCTTTATCGACAAGTCCGCATAAATTAATTATATTCATTGCCACAATGGGTAATTTAATGAATTGAAATAGTATGTAAGTATAATATTTTAATGTGAGTGTGACGTGGAACAACATGTGGAATTTGTTGAATAACAAAATAATTGAAACATTTGATAAATTCTCGAAAGAAATTATATATTTTAAATTCGAAATGTTTTGTGATATCGTATTTCGTTTACAGAAAAATATAAGTAGGTACCTACCTACTTAAAAGAAAAAATAATAATTCAACGTCTTATCTGCTGGCATAGGTGTCACTTTTTTTTAAACACATCACCTAAAATATTGCCAAAGCTGGTTACTGGTTGGCAATAATAACTGCAGTCTGCACCACAAGTAGATAAGTTAGTTCTGATATTTTTGAAAAGTAGGTAGGTACTATACCTTAATGACTACACTTAAAGTTTAGTTTCCACTACAACTTTTTCTTATGAAAATTTAATCCATTTTTAGGGTTCCGTAGTCAACTAGGAACCCTTATAATTTCGCCATGTCCGTCTGTGTGTCTGTCTGTCCGCGGTTTAGCTCAAAAACTATTGGTACTAGAAAGTTGTAATTTGGCATGAGTATACACGTTAATGACGCCGAAAAAGTGGCAACATAAAATTTTGAAAAAAAAAAACAATTATTTAGGGTAGGTACCTCCCCTACATGTAAAGTGGGGATGATATATTTTTTCTTCCTTCCCATAGTGTAGGAGTGGGATATCGTTGGATAGGTCTTTCAATATAAGGGGCTTTCAATTTCAAATATTAGGGGTTTGGAAAGAACGTTTTTTGAATAAGTAAACCGTTCGTGACTTATCAAGCTTTAAAGTACCAATTTTCGTTAGAGTCAAGTGTCTCTACCAACTAAACGGTTGTAGTTAGAAATTCAAATGTCACGGCAGTAGTACCTATACTATATAACGAAGTTTAAAGGAAAACTATCACACTTAAGTGGGCTTTACAAGTTTACGAGTAATAGTCGACCAATTGTATTTGACTCGAAAATTTCGAACAACTCCATAGAATTCCTCAATTTAATTTTCTTGTGACGAGTGAGTTGTGAAGCTCTGTGTCCTGTATTTAAATTTAAAACACCGGCCACGACAAGTCTTACACAAATCTCAAAAAAAAAATTAAAACTTTCTGTGCAATATTGTCGGACCAGGTGAGGATTCGTATAGGAAGTCAAATTAGGTAAATGGGTAGTCATGTTTGGCTTTTAGTTGGAGCATGGTACGAAACTTTCAGTCAGCGAATACGACCCGCACTTGGCTGTTACAAAAAGTACGGAACCCTACACTGCGCGTGGCCCGACACGCACTTGACCGGTTTTTCATTCTGAAATCAACCTTATTCAACCCAAGGTAATGTTGACATTTGTTTAGGTGAAAACATGGGCACAATGAAAGTTATTTATTTAATGTTATCTCATTTAAAGTGAACTCTGTTCTTTCTAAGTAAATACATTATTTAAACCTAATACACTTTAGTAAATCATACCTTAACAAGGTCAGTCCTTATTTTCACAGCCTCATTGGGCCCTATAATAGTCCTGGGGAATTTGCTGAATATTATCGGTATCTTAGGCTGTTCCAAATTCTGTTCTTTGCAGTGGTCCGCATAGTTCAAGGCGACACATAATATCTTGTCTACACCGTGGATTGGCGCCTGTAAAGTGACGTCCGAAACAGGCACACTTTTTGGGTATGGTGCTGGAAATCTGTAGAGGATAAAAATATACATACTATGTTAACTGTGTTGTTTGGTTTAGTGGTTGCAAGCACGGCTTTTGGGACTGTACTATGACGTGTTAAAGCCATAATTTTCCAAGTAAGCTTTTACAGGACGAATAGGAGTACCTATGTAACACCTCTGCTTACCTTCTGGGAATACTGGCATGTTTTTATACTGATACACTATTATGAATTTATTTTAGCTTTTCCGCCAATCCATAAAGACAAGCAGACAAACATTCTTTGTTACTATGTAACTGTAATGTATAGTTGCTTTTCTTATTACAAAATGATAGGTATTATTTTTCATATTAATTGCACATAATGCATCTTATCACATACAATAAAAACATTGTAGGTAGGTAGGTACATTGTTGATAATTGACAAACTGGAATTGAAATAAATTGAAATTGAATAAATTGAAATTGAATAAATTGAAATTGAAAGACTGGAATATTTAAATATACAGTACTTAAGTGATAACAACAAAAGAAGCTGCAAAATACACTAAATTTGGTTTCTTATGATTAAGGAGATAATCAGGTCTTTTTCCCAGCTATCTTCATAAAGTACTGGGCAATGTTTTTACCTGATTCTTTGCACACCACCTTCCTTTGAAGCAACTTTACTGACTTTCTGAATTCAGAAATTTGATTCTTTTTTTTTTGGTATTTATTAATCAACTTAGATCTTAAGGAATCTCATAAAGATGAGATTCCTGTAGGTTTTAACATACCTATAAAGTATGACTTTCATTTATCATATTTGCTTAGTTTTATGTGGGATGATGGTAGGTAATTAGATGAGATATTGAGTATGCTTAAGCTTAGTGTAACTAAAAATTGTTGACATTACAAACAAATAAGTATTTAGTGCAGCATGTATTTGATACGAACTTTATCGTCATTAAATAAAACTTCATTATGTTATGTTGTCATCTTACATTTTTGGTACTTACTATGTCACTACAAGTGCTTTTATAACACTGATAAAAGTATACACTTTGCGGGACACTAAATTCCCCCAGAAGTAATAACAATAAAACTTCTATTGTGTCTTGTTCAGTGTCATTCAATGGTTAAATACATAATGAGCAAATAAGTGTAATCTTTCTTGACCAGACACTGTTCAAACTTTCTTACCCATTTTCTTTGTCAAAATTAAAAAGTAAATAGTCATTTAAGTTTTAATTAACTTAAATGACTATTTAATTTTGGAGTTGTGATCATTGTTTGGGAACTAGGTATTTGTCTATGTACTTATCTATTTTGTAGTTATGTTGTGATCAATGAGTGGTACTTACCTATATTGAAACAACCATAATAAAATCACAAGATTGTTTACAAGCAAATAGACACTAAAAACAGAACAAAATACACACTTACCCGCAAATCTTACTGACACACCCACTGTTCAAAAGACCCAACAGTGTAGAAGGCATGCTAGAGTCAGCACAATTTATATCAACAACATTATTCCCTTCCAAATACCCCACTCGGATATCATTTGGGTTACTACAGTAAGTAAATTGTATGAATTTCATATTTCTATTTTTTGTTACTGAAAAAGTTCTTTTACTCTGCAAACTGTTGCTTCTATGGCTGTTTGACAGCAACTGCGTGGTTATTAGCACGCGCGGGTTTATCCTCATGGCACTCATGATTGTCAGTAAAAGATTATAGACCGGTAGGTATTATATAATTTTAGTTTTTAAGTGTTTACACAATTTCAAGGTTGTGTGAGGTAATTTAAACTGCTGTTAAGGCTTGTTCATATTTCTCCGACTATGGTCGAACTCATTGGTTGTGTTTGAAGGCATATTATTTTATTTTTCGAGCATTGGTCTAGTGTCCTGTATTATGAGATTAAACTGCCTGTTGGCGTACAGCACCGGCAACAAACTAGATGTGTGGTGAACCTGGAGTGACAATTTTCTAATAATATTCTAAATGTACAAATTAATGTAAATAAACCTTTAGCACCAACATATTTTTTGATAACAGATAAACGTCTGAGTGTCTGACGTTGACGTTTGAACCTTTTGACAATGTCGGTGCTTTTCTTTTCGTCCAGAAAAGTAGGCACATACGCTGAGCGTATAGGTATTGGTAAGCGTGGTTTTTTTTTTTGCGCACTTGGTTTTCATTAAGAATCCAAAAGAACGCAATCCCAGCGCATCTCTGCTGGACTCTGCTTCACTATGTTGAATTTCAACCCTGGGCGCTAAGCAGAGCGTCAAAACACTGGCGGACTAGGGGGGCTTCAGAGGTGATCCACCTAGGGCCCCATGTCCTGGGGGCCTACAAATTTTGATAAGCACCTTGTAATCAAATCCTAAACAAGGTTAAAATCTGTTCAGTAAGAAGCACTTTGGAGTTGAAGGCCCCGTACGTATGCAAAATATAAATGCATGGTGCTAAAATCATCGAGCTCGCTTCACTCGCTCTGACTCCTCAAACTTGCATAAATAAGTCAGCAAAGTAAGTCCTATTTCAGTAGGGTTGCTCGAAAGTACTTGAAAGAAGCCCGTGCCTTCGAGGTGAAATGCTTTAATCTTCGAGCTCGCCTCGCTCGCTCTTGTCAACATTTTTAATAACTTAATTCTCAAAGTTACACTTATACACACACACACACTTACACTCACTTTCTACTTAGGTACACACGGCTACACATCAAGCTATGCATTTCCAGTTTTAGCTGAGCTCGCATTGTATAGGTTTTTCGTACAATCAGAAGTCAGCTTATACTGGTTATGTACCTATAGCTTGATGTGTAGCCGTGCGCACAGTCAGCGGTCATTAAAATCATCAAATGACCCCTCCCGCTCTGGGTGGAGCGGAAGGGAGTGTCAGACTCTTACTGACTAAAACCCACTCGTGTTCCTTCCTTGGCCCTTTCTGTTCCAGGGCAGCGATAACCCTTTCCGACGATCTCGCTACCCTGGCAGGCTCCGGCCCTATCGGGCCCCGTCATCTGCTGACATCTCTTCGAGGCGCGCGTGGAGCACCACGCGCCGTCCGGCACGGGCCTGGTCCTGATCGGACGGTGAGCTACCCATTACTCACCGCCCGCAGGCCCGCGCCTACGGTAGCCGGGAGTCGTCACGCGGCTCCCGACGCCCGGAGCGTCTCACGCGGCTCCCGACGCCCGTTAGTAAGACAAATCATTCAGGCTCTCAGCAGTTCGAATGATTTTGGAGAGGGGGGGGGGGGTAATTACCCCCATGACCCCCCCCCCGCCCCCCTTCGGACCGCGCCTGATAGATAGAGTATAATTTTAATAACGCACGCTATAGTTGTTTTTTTGTCATTATTATTTTTTGCAAAATCTTACCAGAAATACCTACATAAACTGAAAAGAACGGGGGGTTCATTTTGTTTTGCCGCCCCGGTCCCCCGACAGGCCTAGTCCGAACGACAGTGGAAATACATCCATGGGAACGAAGGGATATATTTTTATTGAAATGAAGTCACAAGCGAAAGCTAGATTTGTAGACTCTTCGTCAGACGATGTAGCTCACACTGCACTACGACAGTGACACACTCCTTCTAGACGTAATTTTAAGAGGCCGTATACAATCAATAAAACATTGAGTATTCTCCAGCCAACCAGTCTAACAGCCCAGAGCGGGCACTGGATAACGGTAGCAACTAGCACCGTGGCAATAGCCACCCTCAAACTTTTTGGTTTGTTTTGATAAAACGATTGGCAACACAGAAATCGGCCATTTATTTGAATGGATTAGGTGGGAATTTGAAAAAAAAATGGCTAGACTGTTAGAATTTCTTATATTATTATTACAGGATAATTCAAAATGAAAATAGGATTAAGAAGTGTAAAGTGTTATTTTTTTTTACGTCTTTTAGTTCAGAACACTATAATACTTGGCCATTATTCTTGAGTTTTTGTTTTCAGAAGTTTTGAAAAGTTCAAAAGTTCACATATTTTTTTCACTTTCGAAAACAAAATTACTATGGAAAGTATTGGAAAAGATTACGTATGAAAGCCAAGCCGTAAGTATTTCAAGGTTAATTATTGCAACAGTACCTACCTATTTACCTCAAGATGTGATAACAAAAATGTAAGTATTCATTCATTACGTCTATTCATCTATTTATAATAGCATCATATACAATGGTAAATTATTTAAATGTTTAAGAGTAACGTGAGTACCTACTAGACCATATTGTTAAAGGCAAAAACTGAAGATAAGTTTATTTACAATGATATTCTTTTGTTTTTTGCTTGTGGCTAAGTAATAACAGCCACACGGGTCGATTGATCAGGTTAAGCTACGCTAGCCGCGGTTGGTCCGTGGATGAGTGACCATTTTCACATACCAAGACCCCTCCAAGCGTCGGAAAGCACGTTATGCCGTTGGTCCCGGCTGTCATTCGTGGATCTTTGACAGTCGTTACGGGTCGTCAGTAGCCCGCAAGTCTGACAGCCAGTCTTACTAAGGGGTATCGTATTACCCAGTAACTGGGTTGTGGAGGTCAGATAGGCTGTCCCTTGTATCCCATGTAAAATATTGATATTCAGCTGCATCCGGTTAGACTGGAAGCCGACCCCAACATAGTTGGGGAAAGGCTAGACAGATGATGATGATTCTTTTGTTTTTTGCGTTCCTGTTAGAGTGTCAGATATAGCAATGCATGTAGAAAACAAAACAAAATCGTTATCAATATAAGTCAAAGTTGTTTCATGTCAGTCCAGACATTTCGTATTAGTCTTGTGAGCACCATGCAGGTTAAGGTAAGAAGCACACAGATTTAAGTGAACCTGTCCTAACAGTGGCTCATCTAAATTGTTGACTTGACTATAAAGAATCTAACTAATAAGTATCATAAAAAATGTGAATCTGTCTGATTGTGACTTTGGAAAGTTTAAGTGGCAAAGTCATGTAGGTACATAATCTAGTAAACTACTAACTACATAGTATAGTATTGTAACATATTAATATGGCACCTACACAGTTACACCTACAGAGTTTTTTTTGTAACAGGCACAATACCTATAGGGAAATCAATTTATCCACAATGGTCATTAGAGCAGACAAAAACTTGAGTGAATCAAGGATTTGTCTGCTCCAATGACCGTTGTTCCTGCAAACTGTCAGTGATATTGGTTTTCTCCCCTGCAGAAGACTCCTAGTTTTGCTAGAATATTTGGACATATCACCCATTCCACCCATTGATATATTTTCTGCAAAAATATTTGAATTTATTTATAAAATAAGAATGCAAATAAGTTCCTATATATGCCATTAATTATACTTAGCTCCTTGAAGGTATATCGAGATGATTTTCATGACTAATCTGCAATTTTGTAACATGTCTTGTCAAATAATCACACGGAAACTATCCTAATACTGACATAATGCAAATATTGCTTATCCCCATTGCAAATAGCGTGATGGTTTTTATCCTATGTGTTGAACAAACCTATAAGGAATAGTTTTGCATAATTTGAACAGAATCCATTCAGAATTTTTTGTGTAAAGTTTGGATATACTCGTAAGTACGGACACCAGCAGGTCAAGCTACCCGAAACTGTCAAATTTTCCCAATCAACCTTGAACCTTAAAGCTTTAGCAATAAAGTTGAAAATCTATTAAAGAAATTTGACAGATTGTAGTAGGTTGATGTGCTGGCGTCTGTACATACAGAAAAGAAGAGAAAAAAGAATCTTAAATCTATATTTTTGGCATTAGTAATCGTTGATGACATGTGGTAATCGTTGCTACTTTTTCGTAAAAATATTAAATGTACGATTTTATCATACATAGGTAGGTAAAAATTCAATACATAACTAAATACAAACATATATCAGTCTAACACAAGCTTGCATAGTTTTATGTTAAAATTAATATGTATTTAAGGTACGTCATGTACAGTCAGGATAAAAACTATTATGTATAACAATTTCAATGTTCGTAAAGTAATTTGAAACATCCCGTGTGGCGGTGATCAGTGTTAATAACGAAACTGAAACACCCGTCTATGGCGGTGATCAATGCTAATAACGAATCTGCAACATCCCGTGTGTGGCGGTGATCAGTGTTAGTAATGAAGTTGAAACATTCCGTGTATGGCGGTGATCAGTCTAGTTATGAAACTGAAATATTCCGTGTGGCGGTGTTCAGTGTAGTTATGAAACTGAAATATTCCGTGTGGCGGTGATCAGTGTAGTTATAAAACTGAAACATTCCGTGTGTGGCGGCGACCAATGTAGTTATGAAACTGAAATATTCCGTGTGGCGGTGATCAGTGTAGTTATAAAACTGAAACATTCCGTGTGTGGCGGTGATCAGTAACAATAACGAAACTGAAACATTCCGTGTGTGGCGGTGATCAGTAGCAATAACAAAACTAAAATATTTCGTGTGTGTCGGGGAACAGTGTAGTTATGAAACTGAAATATTCCGTGTGGCGGTGATCAGTGTAGTTATAAAACTGAAACATTCCGTGTGTGGCGGTGATCAGCAACAATAACGAAACTGCAACATTCCGTGTGTAGCGGTGATCAGTGTAGTTATAAAACTGAAACATTCCGTGTGTGGCGGCGACCAATGTAGTTATGAAACTGAAATATTCCGTGTGGCGGTGATCAGTGTAGTTATAAAACTGAAACATTCCGTGTGTGGCGGTGATCAGTAACAATAACGAAACTGAAACATTCCGTGTGTAGCGGTGATCAGTAGCAATAACAAAACTAAAATATTTCGTGTGTGTCGGGGAACAGTGTAGTTATGAAACTGAAATATTCCGTGTGGCGGTGATCAGTGTAGTTATAAAACTGAAACATTCCGTGTGTGGCGGTGATCAGCAACAATAACGAAACTGCAACATTCCGTGTGTAGCGGTGATCAGTGTAGTTATGAAACTGAAACATTCCGTGTGGCGGTGATCAGTAACAATAACGAAACTGAAACATTCCGTGTGTGGCGGTGATTAGTAGCAATAACGAAACTGAAATATTCATACTTTCTCACATAAGATCTGCTATAGAAGCTTGTGTTAGAGAAGTTCTTACAGACTGACTGATATATTTATTTAAACATTTAAATCTTTAAACGTAAGTAGATATCTATGTAGGATAAAATTATAAGGTTTTTTTAAACTGTTAATGTTGGCATGTATGTTCTTATTGGAACTTATTTAACGCACAACTTTAGCAGTGTTTACTCACATTCTATAATTTTTAGAGTTCCTTACACTCTAAAAATTATAGAATGTGAGTAAACACTGCTAAAGTTGTGCGTTTGAGAAAAAATTAGGGAAAGACAATTGAGAATTTTTAGGTCACCCAATAATTTAAAATCACGCCCGTGTTCCACAAAGGGGTCCACACTCCATAGGCTTGTTCGGCGGTTTTAGGGTTCCGTAAAACTAACTTAGAAGGCGTTAAAGGAACGGAACCCTGTTAATAAGTTTAAGCCATCAGCCTGTCGCGTCGGTTGCTGTATGTCACAGGACAATTTTCACAGAGTACGTGGTTAACTGCCAATAAAGCTTCTATGAGTACGTTGCTAAAAATAAATTGAAGGTAGATAAACTTTAATCGTTTTGGAAGCCCGAGTCCCAGCTGCGGTCAAGAAAAAAAACATTTTTGTATTTTTCGTACTTATTTGTATTTTTGTGGGCATATTATATGCGGATTATACCTACTTGTTTATAATGATAATGATGCTATCCTATATCTATGGCTCTAACTAACCAGGTTGTTCAGTGACTACTTGGATGTGCGTTTTTCGCGTTTGCTTGGCGCGTGGGGGTTGGCCTTGCTGCCACCCGCCCTTACTGACTGACAGCCACAGGATAAACTATTTTACTGCCGACACTAGGCAACATATTCAAGATTGAGACAAGACTTCTTCATTTTGTTAAGTACCTAATTAAAGATAATGGGAGTGGATTTTCGTTTTATTATGTAGACAAAATCGAACTGGAGTTTAAAAGCCTTGCTCGGATGTATTATAAGTACAGACGCCAGCAGTTCAAGCTACCCGAAGCTGTCAAATTTTCCCAATCAGCCTTGAATCTTAATTAAAGCATTAAGATTCGAGGCTGATTGGGAAAATTTGAAAATCGAAGCGATAAAGTTGAAAATCTATTAAAGGAATTTGACAGATTGTAGTAGCTTGATGTGCTGGCGTCTGTACCTTGGTAACAGTGCATACCGGCACGACCCAATCGTTGAAATTAGTTTCAAAACAATATGAGCTGATAATGTCAGCTTGCCGGGTTTACAACCTGCTCTTGTAGTGCAGCAAGGCAGAAGTTGAACTGCACTGCTTTTTTGTACTTAGTCATAGAACAAAAAAGCAATGCAGTTCTACTTCTGCCCTGCTGCACTACAAGAGCAGGTGGTAAGCCTCCAGTTTAATCCGTGATCTTGTTTTATATATTAGATTCAGGTATCTTGTGCAGATTACAATGATGCCAAGATTTGTCGTCTAAAGTCCCCCTGACTCCATTATTATACAGAGTGGAAACAGAACCAAATATTTGGCTTACCCTAATCAGCAAACAGCGGTCGTCTATTCGATTTATGTAAATTGACTAATTTTCGTGTTCATTTTAAGAGGAAACGACTGAAACGAATATTAATCACAATTATTGTGATTTTTTTCGTTATAATATTATGCTTTGTAAACGTCAGAGAAGTAATCCATGCAGTAAGTAATAATAATAATAATAATAATATCCCTGGACATTTCACACAGCACCATTTGTCCCAAGCTAAGCAACCTAATGCTTGTGTTATGGTAACAAGATGGCTGATCAACTACTTATATACAATTTTTTTTTTGTAAATCGAACCCGCGACACGCAGCGCAGCAGTCAATCGCTTAACCACTGCGCCAACCGTGCCGTCCAAGTAGGTAAGTATGTATACGTTTCGAAGCAAAGTCAGTCTGGATCGTCTGAATTGATTCATTATTTCGGTTACATAGACAAACCACTTTAATTTTGTTCAAGATAATTATCGAGTGCCCAAAATAAAATCGCCCGTGCGTAAACGAAGCGATAGAACATTTTACTAATTCCATGATTATGCAAATTTAACTTTGCATACGCAAACATAAATTATGTAGATAAAAAAAAAAAATTACCGGTTTCATTCATTTCAATCCGTTTTCAATCTCTGAAATAAAAATACTTCCATTACTTGTCAGTTTTACCAGTGTCACAATTTCTTTTGATATTGATAGTGTGGCCAATCCTACGGATTTATCCGGAAATATACGGACTTGCTTACGCATACATGCATGGCTAAAGCGCTTAATACACTATCCAATTTAAGGAATGCTATCTAGGAACACTCTAACTAGGAAATCGGAAGCTAGTGATCACACTACACTAAATTGGATACCTACTAAATTGGATTCTAAATCGGTCAGACGACGCATGGAGACGCATTCGTGAAGAACGATTGTACACAATTTAGGAAGTAGTGCGATTGGACCTCCAATTTACACTAAATTGGATTCAATCTGTTCTAACAGCGATTACATCTGCCGATTTCCTAGTTAGCATGCCTTAAAATTGGATAGTGCAATAAGCGCTTTAACTACAGATTATCTGCCCAACCAAGTGAAACTAAAAGTTCTGAGTTTAGTTTTTGGTTTGTAAAATGATTGTGGAACGCTGCGAAGGCGCGAAACCATCTACACTCGATTTCGGGGGTTTCGCGCCGCTAGTGTACAGCCCGCTTTACACACAACCAAGCCACGTGAACTAAACGATAGCGTGATCTGATTCGATGGGTCATGCTCGTGGATCCCAACAAATATTTCAAAAGGTATTTCAAGAAGCCATCTACGGAGTTCTACGCATATTTCAGTGTCGCCCTACAGATTCTAAACATCGGACCTGGCAACTCTGCGCTGAGTTCAGATCTGTCACCTGTCACACTGTCAGTCCCTGTCATTATAATATTATGTTCACGGACGGAGATTAATTTGTTGTCAATTCACCCAGTTCGGAAGTCATTAATTTATTTATTCACAATAATCGACCGGTCAGAATATACTAGCTGTGCTAGAAACTATTCCGTTAAAACGGCACTGTATAAGATTTTATACAACAGCTAACAAAATGTCCTTCTTGGTAAAACAACTGACTCGCAGAGTAAGTTTTCTAATCATGTTTTTTACATCCAAAACCCAATAATAATTCTAAGATTGTATATGACCTATTGACACAAATTTTCTAATTCCAAAGGTCCTTGCACCAGCAGCATCATCGGTGAAAAGCCTGAATTTTTCTACCAGTAAGCAACTCTGTTTTTTAACTGTAGTTTGTTACATAACCTGTAAATGCTGGTTCAATGAGCTCCTAATTTTTTTTTAAACTTTGTACTTACGGATAACTTGGTCAGAGGGCTATCTTAGAGGCGGCAAATCCACCAACTTTATTTGTTCTCCACAAACATCTCCATAAATATTTTCTAATATTAATTCTCTTATTTTATACTTATGTATAGTCAAAAACGACTTTGAAATATTTTGCTTCTTTCCAGCCAGTGCAGTATTTATTCCGAGGGTGCAGCAGCCGGCCCCAAATTTTGAAGCAACTGCTGTGGTAAATGGTGAATTTAATAAGCTGAAACTTGCAGACTACAATGGAAAATATGTAGTTCTAATGTTTTACCCGTTAGATTTGTAAGTATTATACAATACAATCTATTGTAGGCACAAACCATAATACATATAATATAATTGTTTATGTTATTCATTTCTTAACAAACATTCTTCTTCTTCTATATGGGGTTTATTCATAAACGATGACTAAAGTTAAGTAACGTTTAAACGTCAAAAATGTATGGTTAAACAGTCGCTAATCACTGCTTAACTTTAAGCAACATTTATGAATAAGGGGGTTTGTGTTTATGGTATTTTGCTTTTTTATTGTTTGCGCCTAGCAAGGTAGGTGGCCCATACTCAAGTTATTTTATTTATTAACCATTTATATACACACATATAAAAAGACAAGAAATAAAAAACAGAACAGAAGATTTAGATTTAGATTGCTATTAACACTCTAAGCAGAAGAAAAGCCAAAGCTCCATAATAAATTCTAATTTTTCTGTTTTCCAGCACATTTGTCTGCCCAACTGAGTTGATTGCGTTCAGTGACCGAGCTAAGGAGTTTGCCAGTATTGATTGCCAAATTATTGGTGTCTCAACAGATTCTGAGTTCAGCCATCTTGCATGGACCAACACTCCCAGGAAGGTATGTAAAGGCCTTATTACGTGCTAATAATGCAAATGGTTGGAGCTAGTTAAACAACTACTTAATGTGGAACCATCATCTAGTTAAATGGCGTGCGATTGGAGAACCCTAAATCCAGCATTGGACTTCTATAGGCTGATGATGACGAGGGTTTATATAAATAAGAAAGAAAAAAGATCGAAAATATATTTAAATCAGCCCAGAAATTAAATAGAAATCGGTGTTATAACAAATTTGCTGAATAGTCTGTAAGATATTAGGTGGTTTAGATAGATTATAAAAACAATGAAAAAGCTGGGGATGATTATGATGCGATTCTTCTAAATGATTTCATATATTTTTATTTTATTATATAACTAATATAGTAGTATTAAATAAATAATTGTATAAAAGATATAAAAAAAACATTAAAAAATATAAAAAATAGTGGTCCGCCGGTTGTAGAGACATAAACCTGCTACTGAGCCTGCTTTCTAAATCAGGCCCTTGATCCAACCACCTAATGAGAACCTCGAGAAATGTTGATGGAGGCTTTCGGCCATCAGGCCATTGGCCGATGATTATGACTACTGGCACAAAGACAGCCGTGCTCACACATGTTATTATTATGCATTTCAGGATGGTGGTCTTGGAAAGATAGAAATTCCTCTTCTTGCTGACTACCAGAAGAAGATTTCACAGGACTATAATGTTCTTCTCGATGCCGGTTTCGCGCTTAGAGGTACCTAATTTATATTGTAAACAAATAAATCTTAAAACGAATAATTGATTTAAAAGACCGTACTTACGCCACCATTCGGTTCACGAATTTGGTTTTCAAACATTCGTTGCACGTTTTGTTACACAACGAACTTTCACCCACGAAACTGTTCGTCGTTTGGTGAGTACATGAATCCAAACTAAAAAAAAAATTCTAAAAGGTGCTTCTGAACGAAAGATTGCAAATCAAATTCGCAAAGCGAATGCTCGCGAAGAATGCCGTCCTTTATTCTAAAGAGTTTTTCCCCAAAAAAATATTAAACATTCTATTTACTCCAATTCCAGGACTGTTCGTGATTGACAGGAACGGTATCATAAGGCACATGTCAGTGAATGACCTGCCCGTTGGCAGATCAGTGGACGAGACGCTCAGGCTGGTCAAAGCCTTCCAGTTTGCTGACAAGCATGGTGAAGGTATGTAGAGGATGCTTAGCTTTACATAGTGAGTATAGTCACTGTTAACGTGGGGAGCAATAAAGACGGTGTGCTGTATAAATAAGCATTACAAATATAAACTTCTGGACAAACAGATAAGGGTTTGATTCCCAACAGTCACAGTGGCCAATATTTTGGTCTTAGTTGGGCAAGCAAGACCATGCTAATGTATGTTCTAAAAGTAAGTAGTCAGTTATTTTAAAACATAATTTATTTTTGACGAGTATAAGTGTTTTTTGTTTACCTATTAACTTTTAAAGAAATAAATATTATTTATAGTTATTTCTCCGAGGGAAGTGTAAAGCCTGTCCAGGTTAAATTCTTACGCAATAACTCACTAAAGTTACACATTCATTCATTCATTCAGTTACACGTTCCTACCTTTTTGCTACAATGATTGTTTGAATAACACAATTAAATTGTGAATGAAAAATCATTGGAAAAGGTTACAAAATGATCCTCAACTTTAGTGTGACAGTGATTTAAAATAAGAATATCGGGTTTTCAAATCCATTTGTCTACATTTTCGTCAGATACTTTTGGAACAGACCTTTGTTCGTCAGACTGTGGCGACGTACTGAACGAAAGCAGTGTTCACAATCTCAGATAATTACTGACTCAGTTATCCAATTTAGTGAAATGTCTTCTGTGTTGATTTTTGAGTGACCATTTGTAACAAAAAGGTCCTAATAAGTTTTTGGTTCCAATGGAATTTGAACTTTGTTAGGTATGACATTCAGTAACATCACGAAAACTGTTATAACTGCACTGTCGCAAAAGCACAGCGTTTTGCGTGCATAACATTGCGCGCTGCCGTAAACAGCGATTCTTAAGACCAAAAATAACAGTCGTTTCCCAGCAAAACTTTTTGCTCAATGTTACTTAATGTTAGTTTGATGTACTTATATGCGTAGGCAACGGCGATGTGATGGGTCTTTAATTCCCGACCGGGATGCAATCCGCGCTCGTTACGGGCTAGCATAAATCATCCGACAAATATCAACATTACTGTCCTTAAAATAAGGTCGATAATAGTCTTTTCATTATCACGCTTCATACAATATTATTTATCCGTATTTGTTTCTTTTACAGTGTGCCCTGCCAATTGGAACCCTGACACTAACGCGAACACGATCAAACCTAACCCCCGGGAAAGCAAGGAATATTTCCAGAAGGCCAACTAATTTTGTATCAACAGTTATTAGTTTTAACTTTGAATCTTATGGCATTTACGTTTAAGAGTACATTTTGCATGACCCAAATATATTACAACTAAGGAAATTGTCTATTGAATCAAAATGGTTTGTTTTGAAGGGTTCTGGGAAGTGGTGTAGAGAAACTAACAAGTGCTAATTCTGTTATGCACCAACTAATTTAATTTCGTTTAGTTGATAAACAAGAGAATCGGCATCGTTATGGACTAGGAAGTACTTTTAGTTGTCTTTGTATGTTGTTTGAAAAACATTCTATTATTATACGTGTTCCGTTTAAACATGTGTTTTTACTCGACTGCTGCGCAGCCCAAAATTAGTGTAGGTAATGGTTTTGGTTGGTATGTATGTCTGTCTCTGTGTTTCCTCCCAGAGGTTAAACGAGGGAACGGATTCTAACAATTAATGTATCGTTGGATTAGTTTTGGCGGTGTGAGTGACACTGGCACGTTACACGGGTTTTTTATAAGCCACCGTTAACACTGTTGACAATCTGGAAAAAAAGTTCCGTTCGTCAACATTACACTGGACGAAAGGAACTTTTTTTCCCGATCATACATTTTGTATGGACAAAAGCTGAACAGAGCTGAATAAGTGTGGTTAGTCTCTTAGGCATAGTTCAAGAGTCAAGGTTTAGAAAAGTTCAATTAAAGACGTCACGGATTCTCAATATGCTTTAATTACGAATTTCAAAGCAAAAAATTAACATCAAATAAAAAATCTTCTTTTTATTTAAATGATAAATGATTTTATTTTGTAAGTAGGTTTGTACAAACACTTTTACACGTCAATCATATTTTAAAACTAGATGAGGTCGGCGTTTCCATTTTGATACAATCAGTCAGTAGGTAGGTATTTTTACAATAATAATATTTTTATACTTGCAACTAAATAGTTTAGAAAATGGCAAAAAAGAACTTTCTATTTTGTAGGTATCACTTCTAAAATATAATTCGTTAATCCAGAAACAGTTTCAGACTAATTTGCATCGATAGCGGGGACTGTGTGACAAAGGTGTTCTGTTCGGTAGCAGTTTCTATTACCTAGTTATCTTGTGTCGCCTTTGAGTTGCGGCGTCATTTGAACACTTGATATTTGTAAATTAGGTACGCTTCAGGTATTGTTAGTTGCTGCTCATGAATAAAACTCATAAGGAAGTCTAGTGGTGAGAATATTAGAGGCTAGCTTTTGCCTACGGCTTCGCCCGCGTGGAGGTCCGAAATTATTTCACGGGAATGAAGGTACCTACTACCGGGATAAAGTGTATGTCCTAATCCAGAGTCCAGACCTTGGTCTGTCTGTGTGTCTCATTCAAATCTATTCTGCTGTCAGACATAGTTACTTTCCCATTCATGTTATTAGTATTTATCTACGGATTTGTTATTGAAATATAGTCTTATAGCGTTTAAATATTCATTCATTCTATTAGTTACTAGCTTTTGTAGTAAGTTGTCCGTTTAAATACACAATAGGCACGTATTTCCACGGTTGTTCTGGCTTGCAGGGCGAACGTGAAACTGTTAGGCTGTTTACTTTGTTGACAATGTAACTAAAACAGCCGTTCTTACATGTCAAAATTGACTGCTTAGCACCTTGTAGGTATAGCGTGATGATTTTCATTTCAAAGGTTAAATCAGTATCAATCAGCAATATAAAAAAAACTTGTCTAATTAAATCTCGCAGTAAACTTTTGAGGAATACGGACATAATGCATTATTGAGAATTCCCTAAGGATGGAGGGATGTATAGATATGCATATACAGAAGTAAGAAGAAAAATCTTTATTAAAGCACCCTCTGGCGGGTTAACACCATAACACCTATCTAAGAAGTAACACCGATGAATCACAAACCTCCTTTCCGTTTCGTCGCGGGTAAAAATTGGTAGCATCAATTTTTAAGGCTCCAACTTTCCACCCTGTATGTCACACTAGAACCGCACAATGCCAATATTCCAACCCCTTAAAACTAGTCATAGGTAGGTACAGCCTATCCATCAACACTATTTACGTAGGTAACTAATTATTATAACCACAAAAAACCGATGAAATTCATTCATCCGTAAAAGAATTTCTAATTATGTGTATGAATTGCTTGTTTATAGAAACACTAGCTTCTGCCCGCGGCTTCGCCCGCGTGGATGTCGGAAGTTATCCCACGGGAACGTGCTACCAGGATAAAAAGTATGTGCTTCCCCAGGATGCCATCTATCTCTTTGCCAAATCAGAAGCTTAGTGGTTTAGGCGTGAAAATGTAACATACAGTTTCAAGTTCAAATCCTCCCCTAAAAACCGAATTACCCCTTTTTGCCCCGTCAGGGGTCAATTTTCGACAACTTTACATACTTATTATTAATTATTTTCTGTCGAAAGTATCAATACTGAGTTTCGAGTTAATCGGACCGCGCATTCAATTTCTTCCACAAAAACTTCAACACCCCTATCCCTACCCCTTTGAGGGGTACCTAGTTTGAAAAACTTATAATGATAAACTTTATTACTTACATAGGCAAGTATTGTTGCCAAGTTTCAAGTTTATTAACTAAATTAATAAAAAAATTCATATAAACTGTGTCCTCGCTTTTCACCCCCATAGGGGTGGAATTAAAAAAAAATCAAAACTTGACTCAAAGATTATTTACACCAATTTTATAATTAATCAAGCCACTTATTATAATCCTCCCCTGTAAAATTAACTACCCCTTTTCACCCCGTTAGGGGTACATTTTCAAAAAACCCTCATACGTATTATTATTTGTTTTTAGTCTTAAGTTCACACACAGTACACTGAGTTTCGAGTTAATCGAACCACCGCGCGTTCAAATTCTTCTACACAAACTTTAACACCCCTATATCCCCTTTGACGGGTAGTTTTGAAAAACTAATAATGATAAACTTTATTGCTTACTTAGGCGAGTATTCATGCCAATTTTCAAGATTGACAACGAATAAGATTTTTCATATAAACTGTATCCCCCGCTTTTCACCCCCACAGGGATGGAATTTTGAAAAATCATTTGGGATGTCTTCATAACTTGACTCAAAGATTATTTATACCAATTTTCGAGTTAATCAAGCTACGCTGTAAATCTTCCCCTGTAAAATTGACTACCCCTTTTCAGGCCGTCAGGGGTAGATTTTCGAAAAACCCTGATACACATTATTATTTCCTTTCTATTTTAGGTATAAATACTGAGTTTCCATTAAATCGGACCGCGCGCTATAATTCTTCCATACAAACTTTGAAACCCCCCAATCCCCTTTTAGGGGGTAGTTTATAAAAACAAAAAATGGCCAACTTCATAATTTACTTAGATAAGTATTCTTGCCAAGTTTCAAGTTTATTAACTCAAGGAATAAGATTTTTCATACAAACAAAATCCCCCCACTTCATCCTCTTAGGGGTGGAATTTCGAAAACCCCTTCTTAGTGGATACCTACTCTTCACGAAGCATACACCCTCAGAATTTCATGTCTCTAGGACCAGCGGTTTAGGCTGTGCGTTGATGTCTCAGTCAGTCAGTCAGTCAGGACTTTGAATTTTATATATATAGATAGATTTCTGATAATTGAGATATTTGTTCCATCCATGAACCGGCTCAATGCCGTAATTACAGAAACAATTAAAAAGCCATAGTGTCCAGACGCGGTCGCAGCCCAAGATTGGAGGAGGGGGGGGGGGGGGGGCGGGGTGGTCACCAAGTAGTAAGTTAGTAACTTAAGTTACTAAGGCAGGTAAATCATGCTGACTCTCGACAGCTTGAATGATTTCTGAGGCCCAACGCTTCGAGCTGATGCACCTAGGGTTACCATTTCGAAATTTGAAATTCCTTACAAAAAGTCGGACATTACAGAAACATCCGGACAATTTAAAACATAGTCATACTTTTAATAGAAAGATTAGGTAGGTACTTATCGAATTTATTTTTTCAGATCTCCTATAATATTTTTTTATGTGTCCTAAAAATAATCTCTTATGTCGAAAGTCCGGACAAACGACAAAGCCAGACAAAGTCCGGACGGGAGGCCAATAAGCCGGTCATGTCTGGCCTAATCCAGACAGACGTAACCCTACACACCCGACGTAGCTCGCTCGCTTCCGCGTTCGAAAGTGATGCAGGCCTCCACGTGCAGTATTGAGGCGTCAGTACCTACGCGTCGACAGAGTTCGAGCAAAACATTGTTACAAGAAGGATCTGAGAAATGTCTTTCGCGCAAGTGTCCTGCTATATTACACGACATGGCGAACTTTAGACGAGAATCACTAAATTCTGGATAAAAAATATAAAAAGTAAAATGATGATAAAAGTATCATGACCATGTATCAAAATAAAGTGCTTGAGACGATTAAAAAAGAAATAAAGCATTAAAAAAGGTTGAAAAAAAAAAAATTGAAGCATTGGAAAACCCGACGGCAAGTAAAATGTTTAAAACAGTAGCTGTCGCTTTTTTTTTCTAACTGATATCTAAAGGACAACATGAGGTAAACTTGCTATGATCATAATCAGCCTGACCTTTTACCAACTATGTTGTGATCGGCACCTTAATTGCGTAACACACGATTAATCGGAATCGGTTTCATTTTGACAGTTCAACAACATTCATTATGCGTTATTTACGTGTTGAGCAGACAAATTCGAACTTATGAAGCAATGGATTAGCAATTTGCTTCAAAATGATCCAGTTTCCGATTGATTGTGTGTTACGCAATTGGGGTGCAGATTCTAGTCTAACCGGATGTAGGTATTTACGCCTACTTCGAGAGAATTAAAAATTTTGCACACCGAATAAAAATTATGTAGGATAAAGGAAGGGGTAGGGGTGGGGGGAGGATGATGATTATCGTCGCCCTGCAGGGCAAAAACCTCTTCTATAGACAAGCCACGAGCATTGATCACCACGCTAGCTCAAGACTTGGCGAATTCAGACTTATTTTGAGTTTTAGTCTCACGATTCTTGCCTGCACCTTTATGATAAACTCATAAAGTAGGTACATATGAATTGGAAAAGCCACATTGATTGACTCACCGGGTTTCAACTTATAATCTCTTGCGTTATTTCGTTTTATATTGTCCTATTAGAGACCCATGTTTGTTTTGTACCATTTCTAATGGTAAATCTTTGTACCATTTCTAATGGTAAATCTCACCTCTCATGCGTCATACGCATGAGAGGCGAGATTTACCTAGGAGGAGATTGTGGCTATGTAATAACAGTCGCACGGGTCGATCGCTCAGGTTTAGCTAAGCTAGCCGCGGTTGGTCCGTGGATGGGTGACCATCTTTACATACCAAGACCCCTCCGTGTCTCGGAAAGCACGTTAAGCCGTTGGTCCTGGCTGTCATTCGTGGATCTTTGACAGTCGTAAGGGTCGTCAGAAGCCCGAAAGTCTGACAACCAGTCTTACAAAGGGATATCGTATTACCCAGTAACTGAGTTTGTGGAGGTCAGATAGGCAGTCGCTCCATGTAAAATACTGGTATTCAGCTGCATCCGGTTAGACCATAAGCCGACCCCAACATACTCGTAATTGGGAACAGGCTAGGCAGATGATGATCTATTCGGACGTTCTACATCTGCTAGTTTGTCTCTATATATCTATCTACTTAGGTACCAAACCGTAAAGAAGGTGGACTTGAGTACCTAGAAGTTTCCCATCAGTTCAAATCTTGTTTGTTTTTATTAGCAACTTAGTGCGTGTTCCACTTTCAATGGCAAAGTTATTACTGCCATTCAATTTCAATAGACACTTATGTCGGTTCATCATTATGTCAAGTACTCGTGAATGTCCGCAAACTATGTTCAATACAAAATAATTTTATGTAGAAGTTGTAACTATGTAAGTGGGTACTACCTACTTATTTGCTTAACTGTTTATGCGAACGATGAATAATAATCCTTCGGTGAGGTAATATTTTTAATGTCTTCCATTCAATGGAGTTTCAATTGTAACGGTCTCTGTGGTCAGTTTAAGAGCTTAACGTGGCCTTGCCCCAATGGTACCAAGTAGGGACCTACCGTTAGGTACTTATCGCAACACAAGGAAAAAATAAAATCTGCGGTAATTTCAAAAAACATCAGATAGCAACGTTAATCCAGCAATACTATCACTCCATCTTGACTGAATAGTAGGTATGGTACATTTATAACGCTACATTACACGATATATTTCCAAATGATAAATTTATTATCTATTTTTAATTAAAAATTTAGTTTTTTAGGGTTCCGTCCCCAAAGGGTAAAAATGGGACCCTATTACTAAGACTTCACTGTCTGTCCGACCGTCTGTCTGTCACCAGGCTGTATCTCAAGAACCGCGATAGGTAGACAAAATGTTCACAAATTATGTATTTCTATTGCCGCTATAACAAATACTAAAAACAAAATTAAATAATTATTTAAGGGGAGCTCCCATACAACAAAAGCGATTTTTTTGCCCTGTTTGCTCGATATCAACAATGGCAACAGGTAGGCACTTGAAATATTTACAAAATACTCAGTTGTATTTTTACTTTAATAATAAATAATTTAATTAAAATAAATCCCATACAAAAACGCCATTTTTTGCCTATTTTTGCTCGATATCAATAAATGTTGTTTATCTAGTCAATAATAATATAAGATGCAACTCTGCGTACCTTCTTGATGTCGTGTATGGGGCAATGGAGGACGGTCCTTCGCTATCCAGGATGTCGAAATATTCAGAGGAACAGCGAACCGATAAGGATCGAGCGAGGCATATTTCAGGGCGATAGTTTGAGTCCGCTTTGGTTTTGCTTAGCCTTGAATCCTCTAAGCACACTGCTGAAGGATTCAGGTCTAGGCTATCGGCTGAGGAGAGGTGGTCAGGTTATATCCCACCTCCTCTACATGGATGACCTGAAACTCTTTGCTCCAAACAATTTGCAACTGATGGAGCTACTGAAAGTAACTGAAACTTTCAGTAGCGCCATCAGGATGGAATTTGGTGTGGACAAATGTGCGGTCATGCATGTAAAGCGAGGGGAGATTGTGGAATCCGTGGGAACCCAACTCTCGGATTCCACAAACCTTAGAGCCCTCTCCGCATCCGAAACCTATAAGTATTTGGGTATGTCGGAAGCGTTAGGCATCAATGTTATTGACATGAAGCAATCGTTGAAGGAGCGCTTCTTTGGCCGCCTGAAAAAAGTACTTAACAGTCTTCTATCAGGCGGAAACAAGGTGCGTGCCTTCAACAGTTGGGTCATGCCGGTTTTGATGTACTCTTTCGGCATACTCAAATGGACTCAAACCGAACTAGACGCCTTGGATAGGAGGGTCCGGACGCTGCTGACTTTCTTTCTTTCTTTCTTCTTTCTTTCTTTCTTTCTTTCTTTCAAATCGAATGCATCACCCACGGTCGTCGGTAATGAGGCTGTATATCCCGCGAAAGTGTGGAGGTCGAGGCTTTTTAAACGCTAAGACCCTCCACAATCGCGAGATATGCAGTCTCAGGGAATATTTCCTAGAAACCGACGTGGGGATGCATCGAGATGTAGTCGCAGTGGATAAGGGCCTCACCCCGCTCTCCTTGGCTAAAGAGAACTGGCGCAAGCCAGTAGTGCTTGACACCAATGATCGCATGGAAGTATGGCAGAGTAAGGAGCTTCACGGACGCTTTTACCGGGCCCTAAATGGAGTGTACGTTACCCCAGCAAGAAAGTGTCTCCTAGGGTTATAGGAGTAAAACGTATAATTTGTGCCCTAACTGCTGTAAATGTGCCCCCACATAAAAAATGTGTGCCCCCTGTCGTTTTGGAAAAAAACGGAAAAAACGATTCCTGCTGGGGTAACGTTTTTCTAGCAGGAAAATTCTAAACGAATGATCGGAGAGAGAAAAATTGTGCATGGCCAGAGAGCTTATATGTGTGCTAAAATGTGCCCCCAAAAATAAAATCTGTGCCCCTTCAGGTTTTCGAGATATTGCATTTCCTGCTGGAGTAACGTTTTGATGAATCGTATATCTCTACAACCATTGCATGTGCCCCTGTGGAATAAACATACACGAGTAGCTCTTAATGTGTGCCCCTATGTGCCCCCAATTAGATTTAAGAAAATATTTATAGTTTTCAAGTTATCGCGGTTTCATGAAAAACCGAAAAAACATCGCAGCGCCTAAATTAGACAAGGCACAAGTTCGCTGAAAACTGTATTCGGTCCTTCTTGACGCTAATAATAACCATACAAAGTTTCAAAACTGTTCATGCATGCGTTTTTGAATAATCTTGCTAAAAGTCAAAACGATGGTGTCATAACTTTGACGGCAAAATACAAGGAACCGGCTCAATCCCAGATGTGTAGGTGTAAACCAAAATCATGTGCCTTTATTCAAAAATATATGGTGAAAATATTCAGCTTAGAATGTTTCGTATTAAGTAAATATTAACAAAAAACCAAAATATGTAAGCAACGGCTGGTTATCCGACCAAATTTAAATGACTACTAAAAAGCGACGGATTCATACATATCGATGACCTTCTTTACTTTACTCACTAACCGGTTCACACGTGTTGTGCCTGAGTACACTGACTTAGAAAAGTAATAAGTAATAAAATAAAGTTGTTATTGGATGATCTGTGATTTTTTGTGATGCGAATTTACTAATTATATGTTAGACTTAGATGAAAAACTGATCTGTGATTTAAATAATAATTACTACACAACGTGCAAATAATTTCTAATATTTATAGGTAGGAACTTTGATCTGTGATTTGATGCAATAATTACTTTAAGAATTAAAATTAAGGGAATAAAAATAATAATTTCCACATCAACAAGCTGTTTCATTTATTATAGTCACAGGGTGCATTTAATATATTTTTTAATTAGCCCCCAAAACTTTTGAACGCGACTGTACGGACAACAGCTTAGGTATAATACGTCCAATAAAGAAGGTCATCGATATGTATGAATCCGTCGCTTTTTAGTAGTCATTCAAATTTGGTCGGATAACCAGCCGTTGCTTACATATTTTGGTTTTTTGTTAATATTTACTTAATACGAAACATTCTAAGCTGAATATTTTCACCATATATTTTTGAATAAAGGCACATGATTTTGGTTTACACCTACACATCTGGGATTGAGCCGGTTCCTTGTATTTTGCCGTCAAAGTTATGACACCATCGTTTTGACTTTTAGCAAGATTATTCAAAAACGCATGCATGAACAGTTTTGAAACTTTGTATGGTTATTATTAGCGTCAAGAAGGACCGAATACAGTTTTCAGCGAACTTGTGCCTTGTCTAATTTAGGCGCTGCGATGTTTTTTCGGTTTTTCATGAAACCGCGATAACTTGAAAACTATAAATATTTTCTTAAATCTAATTGGGGGCACATAGGGGCACACATTAAGAGCTACTCGTGTATGTTTATTCCACAGGGGCACATGCAATGGTTGTAGAGATATACGATTCATCAAAACGTTACTCCAGCAGGAAATGCAATATCTCGAAAACCTGAAGGGGCACAGATTTTATTTTTGGGGGCACATTTTAGCACACATATAAGCTCTCTGGCCATGCACAATTTTTCTCTCTCCGATCATTCGTTTAGAATTTTCCTGCTAGAAAAACGTTACCCCAGCAGGAATCGTTTTTTCCGTTTTTTTCCAAAACGACAGGGGGCACACATTTTTTATGTGGGGGCACATTTACAGCAGTTAGGGCACAAATTATACGTTTTACTCCTATAACCCTAGGAGACACTTTCTTGCTGGGGTAACGTACACCTAAATGGACCCGATGTAGATCTACTAGCGTCCGTAGCCTGGCTACGTTTCGGTGACCTCTTTGGAGAAACCGAAGGTTTTGTGTGTGCAATTATGGACGAAGTTATGATGACGAACAATTACCGGAGATTTATTGTGAAAGACGGTACGGTTGACATCTGTCGGGCATGCCACCGGCCTGGAGAATCAATCAGACACATTATCTCCGGGTGTTCTCGTCTAGCTAACGGAGAGTACTTGCATAGACACAACCTTGTAGCCAGGATAATCCATCAGCAACTTGCTCTGAAATACGGCCTTGTGGAATCTGAGGTGCCGTACTACAGGTATGTGCCCGACCCAGTTCTCGAAAATGGAAATATCACATTGTACTGGGATCGATCCATCATCACTGACAGGACTATTGTTGCCAATAAGCCTGATATAGTGGTGGTGGATCGATCAGAGCGGCGCGCAATGATTGTTGACATAACCGTCCCGCATGATGGGAACCTCGTGAAGGCCGAGAAAGATAAACAAATCAAGTATCTTAACTTGGCTCGCGAGGTTGTCGACATGTGGGATGTGGACTCAGCGATCATTGTGCCGATAGTCGTGACAGCCAATGGCTTAATAGCCAAGAGCCTCGACCAACACCTGAGGAGGCTCTCGTTGGGCAGCTGGATCAAGGGCTTGATTCAGAAAGCGGTACTTCTGGACACGGCTCGCATCGTCAGGAGGTTCCTCTCTCTGGAGCCCTGACCGCCGGTAGCTTGGACCCTGTTCCCGATACCGGTGGGCTACTATTTTTTATATTTTTAAATGTTTTTATACTTTTTATATTCTAATATTTAAAAATATAATTTATATGTTTACATGCAAATAAAGGAAATAATAATAATATATCATTTATTCTCTCTTCACAATAAGTGGTCTTAAAAATAATGCAAACTTAATACTGGATAACTATTTCCACCTTTGTGAGAGACTGGTGCCTGAAGTAGGTTTTAGGAATAAAACCTGTGTTACTGGTCACCAGGACCCTCACCTCGGTAAGAATTTTGTAGAAATGACCAGGAGATGACAATAACTGATAAATAGAAAAAGTACATAGAATAAAAACATCCATTAAATAAAAATAATACAAAGAGCAGAAATAAGCAGAAATGTCCAAGTGTATTGATTAAAATGATAAGTGTGTGGGTGTATAAGGTGTATGCATGACTGTGCTAATTGAGAATGATTGTGAGTGAGGGTGTAGATATGATTAGCGAGTGTTCAGTTTAGTGTGACTGTGTTGCGAGAAATGGGTGGGTGACAGCTAAGAGGTAATATAGGGGTATAGTATAGTCAATGGTACGGAACCCTTCGTGCGCGAGTCCGACTCGCAGTTGGCCGGTTTTTTTCTCTTTACGGCTGTTAGGATACAAATCCAATTATAAACCTAATACTCAAAATTAAAATAAATCCGACACGTACTTATTTAAAGATTTTGGGGTTTATTCATAAACGATGACTAAAGTTAAGTAACGTTTAAACGTCAAAAATGTATGGTTAAACAGTCGCTAATCACTGCTTAACTTTAAGCAACGTTTATGAATAAAGGGGCATATAACCAAATTCCCAAAAAAAAAAATTGTAACTTCTTTTGGATCTGGGACGTTTCCTCCCTAACAAAAAAAATCTTAGTTAACGAACTCGAAATCGAACTAAGAATGAATGACAACACGATTTGACAGTTGTCTCTACTCCCGATACGTATTTGCCCGTTCGATAAATTGAATTTGAAACTAACGGGTGATTTTTTAAGAGGTATAGGATTTGATTTTTCAAATTTTTTGTGTTTTTTTTGAAAATCAAATCCTATACTTCTTAAAAAATCACCCGTTAGTTTTGACGGATGAACTACTTTTGGACGGTACCTATACCTACAGGGTGTCCCTGGAAGTATGGATCAAATCGAATAGGTGCGTGGGCAAGGTCATTTCCAAACTTTTTAACCCTGAGAATGTTCGTACAATTTTTTATGGTTCAAAAGTTATGACTAATTTTGGTTTTTTTCAATCACTTCGCATAGTGCTCAATGAAATAAATCAGATTTTCGGGCCATGTCAGTTACATCAAAACTGCAGCGCTTTAATACCAAACGGGATTGCAGTGTAAAACATGGGTTGGAATCTTGGAATTCCTACTTTCCTAATTTAGATTGGCACCGTCCACCACGTAGATAACCACCTATTAAACGTGTAGGTACCGTTTACCTACCTAAAATACGTAATAGTAGGTATTATGTTCTTAGTTGTAAGCCTATTAATTTGATTATTTCACACTCAATTACGAAAACGTTTCGTCAAAAATAGATGACTTGGAACGTGACGAAAATAAATTATAAGGCCAAGAGCGAGTCTCGCGCGCCGAGGATTACGTAGGTATCTTGGTAGGAAAAATATTTTTTCATTGTTTCTATTTCAGCCCCTATGGCAATAGAATTAATATTTTTTATTCAATTTTTCACTAGCTCTGTAGGTAACTGGACAAGCATTGTTTATAACTTCTCCAAACAAGCCAAGTAAATAAGATATAGCTTTAGGACCTAGTTACTAAAACAAGCAGCTGTAGCAGACCGACGAAGTCGCACCATAAATATTCCTTTTTTATTATTTTGGTACGGAACCCTAAAAGATTAAAACACGTGTTTAAGTCACTCACATAATTCAGTGTGAAAATAATTGATTAGTCTTTGTAGACCACTTAAATATTTATGACGCATTTGTAATATTTTCATAATAATTAAAAGAAATAACATGTTATGCAAACACATTCCGCTAGTCCATGCAAAAGCAAAATGCTACCTATTTTTATTTTAGGATGAGTATAGGTACAGTCAATAGCATGTGTTGAAACTAGAAAACCGCGTTTGAATTTTGCTTATGTGTAGGTGCTGGTTATGCTCATTATTATAATGTGCGAAACGAATAATTTCCATTTAAAAATCTTTCAGGTATTGTACCTACTTAATTTAAAATTAATTTAATAATTTAATTTAATTGGCTTTTTTATTTTACCTACTATATGCAATAGTGTTAGGTACAGCCGCCGAAACAGCCGTATTAATGATACGGGCCCACCGAGCCCGTTTCCAATTTCTGTGGGCCAATTTCTGTGGTTTCCGTGGCGTCTGGGTGTCCACGGAAATTACATGACTCCAAAGAAATTGTACCTATCAATTATTGTATTAATGCTAATGAAGGTTTTTGAAAAAAAAACGATATTTGCTATACCGAGATTACTTTGACAGAAGTTATGTATGACATGGGACTGAAATATAACTGGCGAAATGTGGGTGTACTATTACTAATTGTTAAAAACTTTTAAAGACTCCACGACACAGTGTGGAGTCCAAAAGTTAAAACATAAAATTATATTTATCCTGTAAAAATAATCTTAGGAGTAGTTTATTTGTACTTAGTTATAAGGAAATGTAAGAATACCTACTATTTGGTCAATAAACGATTTATTATTATTATGTCTTTGACATATCTCGGGACCCTGGGGTCCCGGACCTTTAAAAGGCGTGCTAGGGGTCGAAGCCAACTCGCAAAGGCCCTTTACTCAATTTTAAATGATGAGGAGGCACTAACCGCCGATTATCCCTGTATGCACCATGCAAGTGAACCCAAGGACAACCCCCGGTTGGTGCAGGACTATTGCAGAACATGGAAACAAAATATACTGGGCTATGGGTTTGTGTGGCTATAGTGGATCGGTTACCTTGAAGTATGGAAGGTCTATGTCCCCTGCCTGACCAATCTATCTATATATATAAAATTCAAAGTCCTGACTGACTGACTGAGACATCAACGCACAGCCTAAACCGTTGGTACTAGAGACATGAAATTTGGAGGGTTTTTCGAAATTCCACCCCTAAGAGGGTGAAATGGGGGGATTTTGTTTGTATGAAAAATCTTATTCCTTAGGTTAATAAACTTGAAACTTGGCACGAATACTTATCTAAGTAAATGATGAAGTTGGGCATTTTTGTTTTTATAAACTACCCCCTAAAAGGGGATTGGGGGGTTTCAAAGTTTGTATGGAAGAATTTTAGTGCCCGGTCCGATTTAATCGAAACTCAGTATTTATACCTAAAATTGAAAGGAAAGAATAATGTGTATCAGGGTTTTTCGAAAATCTACCCCTGATGGCCTGAAAAGGGGTCGTCAATTTTACAGGGGAGTATAAATAATCTTTGAGTCAAGTTATGAACACATCCCAAAAGATTTTTCAAAATTCCACCCCTGTGGGGGTGAAAAGCGGAGATACAGTTTATATGAAAAATCTTATTCGTTAGGGTAATAAACTTGAAAATTGGCATGAATACTCGCCTAAGTAACCAATAAAGTTTATTATTATAAGTTTTTCAAAACTACTCCTCAAATGGGGATATAGGGGTGTTGAAGTTTTAGTGGAAGAATTTGAATGCGCGGTCTGATTTACTCGAAACTCAGTATTAATACTTTTTACAGAAAATAATTAAGTAATAGTAAGTGTGTAAAGTTGTCGAAAATTGACCCCTGACGGGGTAAAAAGGGGTTATTCAATTTTTAAGGGGAGGATTTGAACGTGAAACTGTATGTTACATTTTCACCCCTAAACCGAAACCCCCCCCCTGAACTGAAACTTTGATTTGGCAAAGAGATAGATGGCATCCTGAGGAAGGACATACTTTTTATCCTGGTAGCACGTTCCCGTGGGATAATTTCCGACATCCACGCGGGCGAAGCCGCGGGCAGAAGCTAGTGATAATATAATATTCACAGATGAAATGGCAGGGGGTGACTTGCACACTCAATAATGGGCCCCCGAAAACGTTCGCTAGCACACAGTGTCATAGCAACAAGAGGGCAACATGTCCTGAGGTAGAGGTATTCCACGGCTATCAGGACAATCCCGGAAGTACCTACGGTCAAGATCCCTACCAGCATCTTACTGAAATACTTCCTTCCTCCGAGCACGTTTGCTCTTGTTAATCTCCACTCAAGCCAGCCAATAAAGGCAAGAATGAGGGGGAGCTCTGTTCCTCGTCATTGTTCACTCCAGCCGGCCAATAAAGGCAAGCCAGAGGTGAGGAACAAGACTTCTCCAACGAGCAATGGAGCGCAGTATACCAGGCGTTAAATTAACGGATCGTGTTCGAAACACAATACTATACGCTCCAAAACAACGATAGCTGACGTGGCTCAAAAGGTTGCCCAAATGGGACTGGGCAGGACATGTCTGCCGCATGCCGGACAAACTGGGCCGGACATGTCTGCCGCATGCCGGACAAACTGGGCCCACATAGCATAGAACTGGTTAACACATAATTTCGGTGGCAATAATAAAATTTCTGTGGCTCGCCAATTTCGGTGGCCCAAATAACTCTCTAAGTAATATAATTATATAATCCCCTTTTAGAAAATGTATCTAAAATGTGGATATGTTGCGCTTTATTAACTAAGTTTTTGTCAAAACCTGAAAATGAAAATGTCCATGGAAATTAGGTAAGAAATCGAGTTGTTGAAATTGACTCGTCTACAGTGTGGCGATTACGTTAGGTATCACACGTATTCTAAATAACGTATATTAAACATACACAATTAAAATAATTAATAACAATTAACATTTTAGTCGTGGGACCTTTTTTTCGTTTCAGTATTTACCTAAAAACATTACACTTAATTTGTGTTTACTTAACAATAACATAAAGTTTGTGTTGAATTCTTGATACCATTGCCTCACGCGTGTCTAGTGACTTATTATCAAGGAACACCCAAATACTCCGAAATATTTTATTCCGAATTTCGATGTTCCGATTTTCAAAAGTCCGAATTTCATAATACCTAAGAATTATAATGTCTAAGTACCTATTATTAAAAATCACGAAATTTATTTTACCGAAAGTCGTAAATGCGATTTGTTAGTTTTCCGATTTTCATACGTTCGAAGAATCAAATGCTCGAAGGGTTCTCGGTCCGAAAAACGACATTCCGATTTTCAATACTCCGAACAAACTAGTACTACTAAAAAAATAATACAAATCCACATGTTGTGCTACAAAATTTAGTGACAGAAACGAATCGCTACAAAACCGACTTCACGCAGTCTTGTCTGCCCTACCCTAGAGTGTAATTTAAGCCCGCGTAGGCGCGGAGGGGTGGGGCGGCCCGTGAGCTGAGGAGCAGGTGGTTTGAAGGCCCGCCGCCGCGGTGGTGAGCGTTAATACCATCTGCGACGATGAGCTCGCTGCCTGCTTGCATGTTGCATGCTTGCTTGCATGCTGCATGTCTGCTTGCACGCTGCATGCTTGCTTGCATGCTGCAATTCCCCTGTATTATTGATGAATGACTTCGGTTAGGTTAGGTTAGAACTGTGACTACGAGTATTAAAGCGCGAAGGCGAGCAAGATAAGCGTTATTTCGGAATTCTATTAATCGGTATTTTAATAATCAGAATTCGTGTTTTTGATGTTTCGAATTATCATGAAGTCGGACTTTTTGTTATTCGATCTATTGAAATTATAAACGTTAGGAATATTGAAATTTAGGAATTATAAAAATAGGAGTAATGATAAATCGGAGTTGTTATATTCGGAATTTTGAACCATTCGGAATTATGAAAATCGGTATTTTGAAATTCGTATTTGTGACTGTCGGAATAAAGTTTTTCGTATTAATGTAGTGTACCCATTATCAAGGATGGTTTATTTCATGACAATTTTTACGCTAATTATTTTATTTGTTTTTTTTTTCTATTTTTAGTAAAATTTAAATTTAAATATTTTAATAGACTTTTAACAACTTGTAATGAATTCAAAAAATTCAAAAAAATTCAAAATTGTTTATTTCCTCAACCAGATTACAACATTTAGTTTGTGATTGGAGCCTTCTTTTAAGCAAACAATGCCTGTATTAGAAGACTCCGCTCTTCCATAACAAAAAAATAAAGAAAGATATAATAACATATTTGACATAGGTAAGTAGACAAGATAGGCATAAGTAGGTATAGTTTGTGTGTGTGAGTATGTGTGAGGGGATGTGTGAGGGGGTGTGTGTGCGTGTGTACGAGTATGTATGTGTGTTGTGTGTTTGAATGAATGAAAATGAAATGAATGAATGTGATAACCTAATCGCCACTCTGTATATAATTCTTCTGTACGTGTGTTTGTAACCTAACTCCTATCCTAAACGGCTGGACCGATTTGGATGATATTTTGTGTGTATATTTCAATAGGTTCCTGGATTCTTTGAAAACAAAATTGGACCCGGTAGGTGGCGCTGATTTCCCGGGCAGGATGAAGTCTGCCGGGTCCGCTAGTTTAGTATATTTTTTTCTGTCATTTTGGTCTGGCAAATTAAACATATGAGTTTAGGTAAGTCCAAAGGTAACCTCTGGCTAAACTGAAATGATTCCCGCATGGGATTCGAGGCGAAATTCGCGTACATCGCGCGTGTCGTTGCGTGTGTCTAGTAACACACAAACACGTAAGTCGCGAACAGTCTCGTAACTTCCTTGACCTGTGTGTCGGATTATATTTGATCCCCATAAATAAAATGTGAACATTTAGTAGCTGTTTTTAAAGCTGTAAACATTATAAGATTGCCATGTATGTGGAAAGTATGAGAAAATAAAGTGTAAGTGTGTTGTGGGAGTGTGTGTGATGTGAATGGGGTGATTGTTCAATATGAGTGAGTAAAGTTAATTAATAGAACGGTCCCTAAATTACTACCCTGTGGTATCCCATAGTCGACTACCCAATAGTCGGTCACTATTCCTGTGTTGCCCTACTCGGACACACATTTTTCGCCCAGTGAGATAGCTCTTAGAAAGAATCAGTTGCGTGCTTCTGATCTCTAATCCATCTAATTTGTTTATATGTAATTATAAGAACAGAAATAGTATCAAAAGCTTAAGTCGAGGAAGATTGACAGGCATTTCCTACCTACATCTAGTTTGGTTGATATTTAGTTTGTTAAGATATGCACTGCTCGTTCCGTAGTTCTGCCCTTCCTAGAGCCAAACTGTTTATCTGAAAGCAAGTTATTATTTTCCAGGTAATTTACTGGCCTTAGATTGATAGATTTTTCCAGGATCTTTGACAATGGAGGAAGGGTTGATATTGGTTAGATCATTATCACCTATTACCTATATTATTTTTTATCCCTTTTGCCTTGTTGGTCTAATGGTCACGCTGCTGCTGAGAATCAGATCCTAGGTTCAATTCCCAGGTTGGACAAAGTGTTACTGGGTTTTTCCGCAGCAACTTCTTAGAGCAGCCCGGAGTCTCGAGTTGTGCTCTGTTGATGGCTCGCTTCCTATTTCCCAGGAATATTTTATTATAATAAAAATATGCACACCTGTTACAGTAGGATTATGGTTTGTAAAGAACTTTTGTTGTATGTATCAACTCATGTTTTTCTAACTGAACAGACAGCTGTGCGGCTGGGGAGTTTGTTGCCCCGCTTCTTCTTCCCAACTAAAGCACTAGGATGTGGTGAAGGGGAAGGGGTTTTGGGGGACTGACTTATGTTATTTTGACATTCGAAAAGTACCTACTGTGATTTTAATTTTATGAATTACCCATATTCAAGCAAATGACTTTAATTAATGTTGGCGTTATGCTATTATTTTGTTATAAGTACCTATTTTTTTAATTTTGATTATTTTTGGTATCGTTGGACATTTCAATCACGTAGGTAGGTACCTACTGCAGTGTCGTTGTTCTTACTTACGATGGGTCGTAGGAAAATAAATAGGTACATGTTTTTTTGGTATAAATTCTTTATTCATAAAAAGTATTATCACTCGGTTTATTAACTTAAACTAGGCACCTTCTTAAACTTAACTATTTACAACAGTAAATGACAATAATTGAAAAATGCACGTTAGCTGGGTGGGTTCACACATTTGTTTTCGTAGGATTGTATAATTGCATAACATATGTGTGAGTACTATGTACCTACCATAAATCTACCATTTACTGGGTACGTCTTCATTGAGTTGAATGGGCCCTGTCGGCTGAGAGTACTTATATCATGCTTACTCTAATGTCTCGCTGATGGTAAACAAACAGTAGTATATTAAAAATAAACAGAAATAACTTCACAATAACAAAACATACTATGCACTACATTTTCCACAGATTAGACAAAGACAAGAAGATAACTCAAAATATTTCAACCTTTCCCGGTAATAAATAAAGTCTAAATCGATTAGAATTAGGACAAACATGCCTTAGGTATCTAACTATCTAGACGTGGCAATTGCTTTCAAAGAGTTTCGTATTTCTACAACGTCTTTGAACAGGACTGACATAAGATTTTCGGTAGCTTGTCAATCCAATACTTACATGTTCAACTCTTCCATCATTTATCGATGATATAATGTCACTTTGTTTATGCCATGACTGAAGTCCCGTCTACATTCTTTCTTCTAAAGTAATTTCGTGTCCCGAAACTGGTTTCAACAAGAAGTCGAATCTCAGCTGCAGTTTGCTGTCATCAGCCATCACTCTGTACCTCCTCAGGAAATGTACTAGAGTTGCTTTCATTGATATCATGGCGTAGGTTTTACCTGTAAAGAGATTTCAATGTTAATATTTTGAAGGATTTCTTATTAATAATAACCTCGACTTGTGTCCTGCTTTTACATATACGCTATTAATTAACTAAATCGGCAAGTTATCGATTCTCCCATTTATTATTGAACTAAAAAAAAATTTGGGGTTCTGAAAATAAAATAAATAAAAACCGATCGTGTCCAGAAAATATTACGTTACGGTGTTTTGACGGCACGGTTGGCGCAGTGGTTAAGCGATTGACTGCTGCGCTGCGTGTCGCGGGTTCGATTCCCGCACGGAACAAATATTTGTATGACCTACATGTATTTGTTCCGAGTCTGGATGTTTTTCTATCTATGATATGTATGCATTTACAAAAAAAAAAAATGTATATAAGTAGTTTATCAGCCATCTTGTTACCATAACACAAGCATTAGGTTGCTTAGCTTGGGACAAATGGTGCTGTGTGAAATGTCCAGGGATATTATTTATTTATTTATTTAATGTTTTAATTTAATGGTGTATTAAAAATCTACAGTATCATAATTATGATTATATTTCAATGATAAATTGGCTATAGTAGAGTGGTTGTGTTCTGAATTTTCGAAGGGAAGCCGGTGGGAATCGGCTTGTGAGGCCGCCTCGCCACTGATGTATTTACTGCAAAAATAGTACAGTCGCTGCGATTTCTGGGAGTCGCTGCTACGAAATTAACGTGGTAAAAGCATGAAATATTTTACAATTTGTTGTTTTTCATAAATTTAAAGACAAATAAAGTAAAATACTTTTATTTAATTATGGTAAGTGATTCCATGATTTACAAAGTTTTGATTTTGGCTTCGGTTTTTACAAGAAACCACTCACCAACACGGCATTCTTAAATTCGATCACGGTCGAAAGCGCACTAGTTCGCGGAGACGGCCATTTGACTAGAACATGTTCATTTTTAACATACCGCGACGACACAGACACTCCTCCTTGCCACTTCTCCTGTTTTTTGCATTTTTGTGGTTCCGAGACTATGGTAAACCCCACGTCAGTAGACACCATAGAAATATAAACAAAACTATATTTATGGTTGACACAGTTAAATGACAAGATCTTACTGCTAATTGATAATTTCTCGTTTTGGTTTTAGTATTTTTATGAATACTACGAATACCGTACTAGGGTTGAGGCTAATTTATATTTGTGTGTGTATCTTGTGCAGAATAAACTACTTTTTTACTACTTTCTTTCTTTCTATCATTCAAATTTACCTGATGTCCGTCCTTTCAGTGTAGGTAAAGAATATTATCTATTAACACAACATTATTCCGTACTTACACAATATTTCAGCATTTCATGTAGTACCTACCCTACCCATCTCTGTTAAGGGCACGGTTAAGGGTTTGTGAAAATCAATATTTTAAATATATGCCGACTAGCTTATTCTGCCCGTGGCTTCGCCCGCGTGGATGTCGGACGTTATCCCACGGGAATGTGCTACCAGGATAAAAAGTATGTGCTTCCCCAGGATGCCATCTATCTCTTTGCCAAATCAGAAGTTCAGTGGTTTAGGCGTGAAAATGTTACATACAGTTTCAAGTACAAGTCCTCTCTTAAAAAACCGAATTACCCCTTTTTGCCCCGTCAGGGGTCAATTTTCGACCACTTTACATACTTATTATTAATTATTTTCTGTCAAAAGTATCCATACTGAGTTTCGAGTTAATCGGACCGCGCATTCAATTTCTTCCACACAAACTTCAACACCCCTATATCCCCTTTGAGGGGTAGTTTTGAAAAACTAATAATGATAAACTTTATTGCTTACTTAGGCAAGTATTCATGCCAATTTTCAAGATTATTAACCTAACGAATAAGATTTTTCATATAAACTGTATCCCCGCTTTTCACCCCCACAGGGGTGGAATTTTGAAAAATCATTTTTTGATGTGTTCATAACTTGACTCGAAGATTATTTATACCAATTTTCGAGTTAATCAAGCCACGCTGTAAAATCCTCCCCTATAAAATTGACTACCCCTTTTCAGGCCGTCAAGGGTAGATTTTCGAAAAACCCTGATACACATTATTCTTTCCCTTCAATTTTAGATATAAATCCTGAGTTTCGAGTAAATCGGACCGCGCGCTAAAATTCTTCCATACAAACTTTGAAACCCCCCAACCCCCTTTCAGGGGGTAGTTTATAAAAACAAAAAATGCCCAACTTCATAATTTACTTAGATAAGTATTCGTGCCAAGTTTCAAGTTTATTAACTCAAGGAATAAGATTTTTCATACAAACAAAATCCCCCCATTTCACCCTCTTAGGGGTGGAATTTCGAAAAACCCCTTCTTAGTGGATACCTACTCTTCACGAAGAATACACCCTCCAAATTTCATGTCTCTAGGACCAGCGGTTTAGGCTGTGCGTTGATGTCTCAGTCAGTCAGTCAGTCAGTCAGGACTTTGAATTTTATATATTATATATAGATTTTCAAAAATATTGTTTCGAACAATAATCATTTAAATAACTGAAATGCTATTCGACTTTTTTCCTGACCACATAAATAATAAATAAACTCACCCAAACAGGATCGTTTGCCCAGACTGAAGCCGACGAAGGCACCAGGGTTGGCAGGCATTCCTGGGTCCAGCCATCTCTCTGGTCTGAACTGTTCCACGTCTTTACCCCATACAGGTTGCCGATGGGCTCCGAATAGCATAATCACGCATTGACTGCCTGCGCGCATCGTGAAGTTTTCTAGAGAGAGTAAAATCACGTTTTAGTTAAATACTAGCCAACCGCTGATCCGCACGGTCTTACGGCTTGACAAAACACCCAAACTTCTTTATTATATGTAAGTTTAATATTATGAATTTTGCAGCTAGTCTTCCAGGAATAAGTTCTGAAAACTGCACAAAATTCGTTACATAGTTACGGAGAACCACGCGGTCACACAGACAGACTAGAAAATCATTAGCGATCACCGGACAGTACACACCCACAAGAGCGGCTCCTTTAAATCTATTTATAGAAATGCTGCTGCGCATCACTTCAGAACTGCTGTACCGGGTTAACCTTTGTTTTTTACGAAACACGTTTTTTATTTATAATTTATAAAACAACAGACGACTAACTAATAAAAGGTGTCAATTTGCATCCTCGTCAAATTCAAGGAGGTAACTATGCTACTGATTCTCGACACGAATCAATAATAAAATAAGTAGGTATTTTTTTTTAAATTTTCGGTAATCGGCATGTGTGGGACACGCCTTTTAAAACGAGGCCTGTGTGAGACCGCACTGTAACTGCCCTTTTACACACACATAAAAACGCGGCCGCTTATACGATACCATAACGCGATTCTGTTCTTTGAAAGTGGTGTATTCTGAAATATTGTCAAACTTAAATTACTAAAAAAAACAAGTACCTATGTATTCATTATTTACCAGGGATCAGAGTTTTATTTGATTATTATTTATGTATTTCATAAGAACCTCCTGACATTTGACGAGGATGCAAAACCACAGCTTGTATAATTAAAAAAAAAAATTGATATTCTATAGGATCTTTTTGTAATTTATTATGCTGAGCAAAACATAGGCTGCAGTCATAAAACAGAATTAATTCACGTCATTTTGCACAAGACACAAACACTTACCTACTAAACTACTTACCTACTTTTAAAAGATTTTACAATTAATGTAAAGTTTCTCCAACAACACAGGGGTAAGCTTACTTAGCCTGACGTCCTTGTCGACGTATCTAAGGGTAACGGGTCCTGTGGTGAAGATTCGCAGACTCTCTTTAATCACCGCCTCGGTGTAGACCAGCTTCTGTAGGTCTTCCT
Organism: Apamea crenata; assembly: GCA_949629185.1. Taxonomy (NCBI): domain Eukaryota; kingdom Metazoa; phylum Arthropoda; class Insecta; order Lepidoptera; family Noctuidae; genus Apamea; species Apamea crenata. The sequence goes on from OX451375.1 coordinate 8,715,183, forward strand.
TCTCAACATCTCTGTCTGTAGGGAAGACTTCTTTGATCCTGAAATTAGAACATTCGTTAATTTTGTTTCATCATGCGTCTCTGACCGAGTTTATGTCATAGCGGCCAATGTCAACGAAGACTAGGCAACTATGCAAGAGGCACTAAGGCACGTGTAGGCACAGGCACATCCAAAATATGTTCGTAACATATTGAACTTACTCTTGATATAGCTTGTCCTGCACTTCAGGATGTGTGCCCAACAGTATCATGATATAGCTCAGCAAGCTCGATGACGTATCAAAGCCGGTCACAATGGCAGTGTCCACCTCCTCCCTAATCTCCTTATCAGTCAACGCGTTATCTTCTGATAACTCCAGGAGAAGGTCCAGGAAAGGTTTGTATTTTGTGCCTGTGATGAAGAAAAAGTGAGTACCACCATTTTCTTCATTCGATAAGTAGTATTTAATGAAGAAAAAGGTGGTAGGTAAATGTGGAATAGTAAAGTGGGATTCTTTTGCCGATATTATTTCTTTTATTTTCAAAACAAATAGCGTAGAGTCATCTCAACACCTCTCTCCCTTGAATTTGTAAATATATTTTATAATAAATAGTATGTAGGTGTATATAACCTATTTATGTACCTAGTTTAAAATAGTTTTTTTTAAATCATTGTTCCTCTCAACCAAAGCACCTGCCATCTAATCTATTCACCACCCTTGGTTCAATGGTAGAGAATGAGTCCGCCTTTGTACCGTTTTGTGCGAAAAGTTTAAAATAATGAAAGAAAAGAAAGAAAGAAAGAAAAATATTTTATTCTGCACAAACAAAACGCACAATTACAACTTAATAATAACCCCCTAACCCTTATTTTTTTTAAATTTTTAACGGATAACCTTATATCACGTTCCATTTCGAATAGGACATTCGAATTTAAGAAAAAGAGATACGAAGAAACTGGTTGCAAAAACTTGTGTTTCTAATAGTAGGCATTCTTACGAACTCTATCAAGTTTTTTAACCTGAAGTTGGCATAGCCTAACAATTAAGGAACTATGGTTATCTCTGTAAAATCTGGTGTTAGTGTGGTAGCAGTGAAGTAAGTTGTTTATGTAAAATACAATTCTGTAAACGAAATGATTATAATTATTATTATTACAGGTAGCCCGCGGTAGCCGCGGGTTACTGCCCGGAACCTTTGTATGGTTAATCAATACGAATTGATGTACTTTTTTTTCATGTATGAGAGGGTACATTTTGTAGGTAACAGTAGCAGAAAATACTTACCAGAAGTATATACACCGTTCCTTCTAGCCGCTTTCTTCCTTTGTATCACCTTAAATAGAATATACATTTGAATAACATAAAAAAATACCCAGCATTTGCATAGGTACCTACCTACTATCTTTATTTGGTTTAAAGGTTTAAAAGACTACTCGAGAATCTTTAGGTCAGGCAAGGTAAATCTATGATTACAAAAAACAACAACAGTGACACATAAAATGCTGTAATACTTAATTTATTATAAGATTTCCTTAAAGCTAAGAAAGTTTGGAACAAAATGTCTTCCATATATTTTGTGTTGGGCGATGATAACCGCGCTTAGCGCTTTTGAAGCCATCTTCGTGTCTTTTAAGGAATACCTAAATTGTTCCTAATAAAACTTTAATTAAAAAAAAAAGTTATTTACCTTATGAGACATATCATTGAGAATTTTCGCAAGTTCATCATGCCGTTTCTGAAGGCCACACAATTTAAATATTGTGTCACTTTGCAGCCAAAACTTCTGGAACCTCTGAGTGATAATACTCAAAATCTCGTCTACAGCTTTCATGTATTTCTGTATGAAGTGAGAGTCTTCGAAACGAGTTATTCCAAACGCAGTCACTAATGTCAGACAGAAAAAGACATGTTTTTGTGAATATTAATTAGATTCTTTTGTTTTAATATCTTATTATTAGTTCGCTTTTTGATTCATTTGGAGGCCATCGAAATAATTACAACTAGTCCACATTTTATTCATCAAATATCAGTCAGGACCAAAATATGAGTTTGTTGAATCCCTCCTGATCGACCTTCTGCCTGTTGGTTACAAGAATAATGTTGCTAAAGGGGCTGACTGGCCTTCTTCAAATGTACTCTTGTGCTTAGTTCCCGGCGTTTTTTGATGGCCTGTAGATATTAGTACAAGGTCCTAGGTAAAAGTAATGTGATACTTACAGCAAAATGTCTCCAATGCATTGCTCCTCAAATATTCGGTGTGATCAAAGGGGGCTTTGGCAACTTGAACTTTTAAATTTTCGACCAATTTTCTTGACTGGCTGTTGAAGACCTCCAAAAAGTTGAGCATCACTGGCAGGCTGAATGCAGGGGTCAGTAATTTGCGATGGCGTTTCCAAACTTCACCTGGTCATAATATTAGAATTGTATAATATGTGCTTTGTGTAAATTCGGTTTTAAGACCCTATAATCGTAAGAAGGATGGCAGTTGTCGTAGTAGGGCAGGCAAAGAAAGTTAGTAGATGAAGCACACTTGATACCAAAATCCCTTTTTTGACTACGGTTTTGTTGGGAATAGTGTGATGAAGACTGATGTAAACTTTTATTAATAAAGAAACATTCCAACAGATAACAATGTATGGTAGCCCAGGTAGTTGTACCTACTACTCAACTATCGTCATCATCATTTGTTTTACTAACCTGAAGATGTGATGAGTCCTTCTCCCAGCCAAGACTTAGCATAATCGTACGCAAAATGTTTTTGTAGACAAGCGTTCGCAGCTGTTAGAGCGTCCTCCGGATCTGTTATTACTAGGACAAATAGACAAGGTGTTAAAGAGTTCAAAAATCTAGCGATGAAATGTTTTTAATGTCGAACTGGGCGCTTTCACTGACAGACAATGTAGAACCTAACCCGCTGGATCTAGAAGCATGAAATTTTTCACTATACCCTGTCCATTAGGTAAACCGTTTTTTGACAGATGAAACAACTAGTGATTGCAGCAACACACAATACATTGCTACTTAATACACGTACGGAATAATGTCTGTAAGAAGCCTTAGATAAGATAATTTAATGAGATAAGGCAGTTTATATATTTATTTTATTACGCATTTTAAAGTTAACTTTTAAGTAATCTGGAATATGTATGTACCTACTTTCTAAGACAGCTGTCAAAAACGGTTCACCTATACAGGACAGGGTATAGTTCCATAAATGAAGGTGAAAGCTAATGGATTTGGAATTAGTGGATTTTCGAAAATTTATCCCCTAAAGTAGTTCAATAGGGGATGTAAGTTTGAATCTGGAATAAATTCATGCGAGCAAATGTAGTGCGCAAACCTTCATAATTACAAAGGGCTGATTTTCCAACGCCAGATAATTTAATCAGAGTAATAATTTTTGACAGTTGTTCTATACAAAATCTGTCAGCCGTCCATTTTATGCCACGAATAAAATTTATCTGTTGATTGAGAAATCAGCCCGTTGAAAGAAAATTGCGTTTAGTGGCACAACAACAAATAAAAACAAAAACACTTGACAGAATTACGTGAACGCGACGCGACGCGCGCACCGCGGCGCGGCGTGACGCGTATGCTTGTGTCAAAGGACCAGCGGTGGCCCAGTGCTAACGAGGTCGTGGGTTCGTGGGTAAAATATTTCGTCACCACAGTTTTCAAAACGTTGACGGAACCGACATGTCCTAGAACTAACAATTCGAAGAGATGTGACATCTACCAACCTGCAGTGGACCTGTGTGGTGGATTATGGCCCACTACCTCACACAGACTGGAGGCGTATGTTTTAGTAGTGGGAACATTTTATACCAAAATAATTTTATAGAAAAAACCATCTGAAATTATGCTGAGCAGAGGCTCTGCTCAGCATAATTTCAGGTGGTTTTATACCAAAAGAGCTCTCAGCATAATTTCAGGTGGCAACACGGACTACCTTACGCTGATTGTCAGCTGTAACTCATGTATCTCCCGTCCATTCTCTCACCGTTTTTATGCCTCAATTACGAGATATATTTAGTAATGCGTATGACGTGTGACTCCGGTTATACGAAAACTGATGTTTAAATTTATTGATATAATAAAATTTAATTAATGTTTCTTTAGTTTCTACGAGTATTATAATTCGACATCTATATCTTGTTTGTGTGTTTTTATCGTTGTAGTGTTTTAGTTATTATTTTATTATAGGTACTGTTTTATATACGTACCTAATGTAGCAAACGGAATTTGATACATAAGATAGAAGGATTTTTTGTATTATTCAAAGCAGTAACATTGAATAATAATTGTTTTATTCTTATTTGGGGTGTACGCATGTATCTAACCTTTTTTTTTCTCCTGGATGGAAAATCCTCATGGATGTCCGTCGCCCTGTGGCGGGCGGCGGGGTCTGTCAGACTCTTACTGACTAAAAACCACCCCGGTGTTCCATCTCACACTTACCGTACGGGGGTCGCGGGAACGTACGATTCTTCCGCAACCCCCGACTGGTCCCGAGGGAGGAGCGAGGAGGCCCGCCACCGCGGGCCTCCTCGCGACGTCTAAGAGGGGCGCGCGGGGAACACTACGCGCCGCCACCTCGGGTCCTTATGTATGGGTCGTCTCTGGACCCATTTAGGGGGGCTGGAAGAGGGCGTTGTCCACCCTCCGCTGACGCCTGGTGCGCCTGCTGCGGGCCGGGTGAGTGGACGAGATCTCCCTCTCCCTTTCCGCAGCCTCCTTCTGGAGACGACTGTTTCGCAGAAGAAAATCACCGCGTCCCAGGACTCTTCGCTGCCGACCATCGACTCAACCACGGCTGGCTCCTCCCAGGCGGCACACTCTGCCAGCGTATTGCGCGCCGTGTCCTCCCGGCAGTCGACGGTGGTGACACCGGGCGTCCGGCTCCCTGTTTATGCGACACAGGTACTTCCCGAAGCAACCATGCCCCGAGAGCACCTGCGTCACCCGAAACGACCGGGAGCCGTGCCTCCTCCCGAGCCAGCACCGCTCGAGCACCGGTCGGACCGAGTCGATGGTGACGAGGCCAGTGGTAGGGCGTGTAAGCCTGTCCCGCCATTCCGCCACCAGGACCTCGCGAAGCTGAGACCGACGCAGCTACATGTGTAGCTGCATCAGTCGCTCACCCCGCGCCCTCGCTTCCTCGCGCCACCGATACAATGACGCGAGTACTTTCGCCTCGAGGTCCCAGGGCAGGGATCCGGCCAGTACACAAACCGCCTCGTAGGAGATCGTGCGATACTCCCTGAAAACCCCGACGGCCATCGCTCTCTGCGGTTTCCGCACTATTGCGATGCTACCGGCCGGCCGTCAGGTGTCCACACCGGGGCCCCATACAGGGCCATCGATCGCACGATCCCCACGTAGAGCCGCCTACAGGTGGCGCTCGGGCCCCCAAGATTGGGGAGCAGCGTTGATGGGGCCCAGCCGCACCCAACAACTTGGGCGCCAGCCTGCGGAATTGGGGGCCGAAGTCCTACCGGCTGTCGAGCACCAATCCCTGGTACTTCATGGTAGACTCGACAGCGATCCGAGCCCCCCCGACCACGATGTGTGAGCCGGGTGGCGGCACCGGGGGCCATGAAACACCATGGCCTCCGACTTGCTGAGGGCTACCTCCAGGCTTAGGTGACGTATGCGGCCTACCACCTGTGAGAGCATGACATGTATCAAACTCAAACTCAAATCATTTATTTCAATTAAACCATTTGCAGGCACTTTTGAATTGTCAAAATTAAATAGTCGGTCAGTTAGTCAGAAAGTTGAAGCTAGTCGCCCATTCCAAAAACGTAGATCTCTATGGAGAAGAACGGGCAAGAAACTTCACGGACACTCTTTTAAATCAAGATATTATTACAAAATCCTGGGTACATTATTCTTATTGCTTCTATATGTGAGAACAATGTAAAAAAAGAAACAATTTAAAATATAACATTAAAAATAAGCCCTGGCAGTTAAGAGATGACCAGTCTCAACCAACGGCGCCCGTTCACGAACATGACGCGTGGATCAGCACCACCCAGCTCAACCATTTTGTAGGGAACCGAATGATCCAACACACGCGCCACCATCAGTGAGACATTTAAGTGAGCATGACATATCTAACCTAACCTAATGTAAAAGCAAATACTTTTCCATGGCGGCTAAGAGAAAAGTCCACAACTCATATTCATATTCTTTATTGTGGATCATAGGTAGGTTAACAATACATACAATGTTCTTAATACGCTAAAATAGGATCAGCTATGTCCCGCCGCTTAGGCATACAATAACAATCACATAGTAATTAAGATTAGATAATTTATAATAACCTAATTAATAATTATATTTTCGAGCCGTTTGGGGTTGAAACCCTCGGGCCGTGGGGTCCGAGTGCGCATGGTCTTTTTAAGGAAATTTCGAAAAGACTGGTTGACACTTCCCATGACCCAAGGGCTGGCTTTTACCTTGGCCAGAGGCTAAGCATTGCCATACAACGTGGTAATGCCGCCAGTGTCTTGGGTACATTACCAGTCGACAGCGATGCGGATGAATTTTTCGACGCTATATTTTAGTTTGTAAATAGTTTTAGTTAATTTAGGATATATTTTTGTTATTTTAGTGTTATCTTATAAATAAAACAAAGAATGCATAATAATAAAAAAAAAAAAAATTTAGAGAAGTCAATAATACCCCAATTCCAATAAAAATGTCAGAAGTAACTATAACTATTACACATTAGAAAACTAATAAATATATACTAAACAATACATATATAATATCGATGTTAATTAATTGAATGTCAAAAAAAGAAACTAACAGATATTCAAATAGTATCTTTGTAAAATGTACCGTACGCATCATGATTCATGGTTGAGGTAAACTATAGGTATTTTGCAAGTGATTCGTCAGTTAAAAAATCTTTTACGGAGTAGTAGCATTTGTCCACTAGCATGTCATGGAGTTTATTTTCAAATATTTTTGTTTCTTTAATATTTCTTATCATACCCGGGATTTTATTAAATATACGTGGAGCCGCACAAAATATACTTTCGTAGAAGAAATGTATCCTGCTAGCAACTGTGTTTGACTTATCGCGATGCCGTATTCGGGTACAAAATTCAAACAGATTAGTATTGTATTTGACAAATACTGCGCTTTCAAATATATTTAAAGGCCTGGTAATGTCCCCGCCGTGTCCTCGTAGAGGCGATCGGCAACGGCGGCGACCTCTCGCGTCCGGCCCTGGTGCAAGCCATGGTCCGGGGCGAGAGGGAGTGGGAGGCAGTCACCTCCTTCTGCGAAGCAGTCATGCTAGCGAAGGAGGTGGCAGGGAGGCTGAGGGAGAGAACCTCACGCCTCAGCCGCCGCGGGAGACGCTCCGGGCGTCGGGAGCCGCGTGACGACTCCCGGCCACCGTAGGCGCGGGCCTGCGGGCGGTGAGTAATGGGTAGCTCACCGTCCGATCAGGACCAGGCCCGTGCCGGACGGCGCGTTGTGTTCCACGCGCGCCTCAAAGAGATGACAGCAGAGGACGGGGCCCCACAGGGCCGAAGCCTGCCGGGGCGGCGGGATTTTCCGAAAGGTTAACCGCTGCCCTGGAACAGAAAGGGCTAAGGACGGAACACGGGTGGGTTTTAGTCAGTAAAAGTCTGACACTCCCTTCCGCTCCACCCAGAGCGGGAGGGGTCATTTGATGATTTCCCATCCACAAAAAAAAAAAAAAAAGCCTGGTAATGTCAATATTTTCATGATCTTAAAAAATGGTTGACAGGAGTCAGTTTTTGCGGGTTAGGGGGAAACTGGCCTCTGGTCCGCGGCCCACATTACACGGAGTAGGAACAGTAGTGGAAAAGTCGTTTGCAGATTACACATAGGCCTGACACAGCGTTTTTGACCAATAAATGCACGTTGTTTGTCTACACTATTGCCCCAAAATATTACATCGTACCTTAAGCGCCATCTCCACGGGCGAGAGAATCGCGGCAAAAGTCTCTCCATGCCACCAAATTCTCGCTGCGATGATATCGCCGTGTGGAGACACGTTCTAAGAGAGTGTATAGAAATACGTGGCACGGCGATAATATCACCGCGATTCTCTCGCTCGTGGAGACGGCCCCTTAGAGTTGAACTAACGTAGGCGTGATATGCCGTAAACAGGGCTGAGGTATTCGCAACTTTTCTCAATCTGTAGAGTGCATATGAGAACTTGCTTAGTGTTTTACATAGATGGTCAATATGTGATTTCCACTTAAGGTTACTGTCAATATGCAACCCTAGGAATTTGGTCACTTCAGTTTCTTCTATATTACTGTCTAAATATCGTCGTATATACTCGTCTAAGTCTTACCTTGTCTGACGTATCGGAGCCAAACGTGGGCCCTAAATTAAAAACATTTTTTAAAACTAAGATCACGTCAGCGGGGAATGGAGAGAAGCATGATTGGTGTCACTAAAAAAGATGAAATACGATCCAGAACCAAAGTAGAAGATATACACACATCAAAAGTGTCTAGGGATCAAGTACGTTTTAGAGTATCACCGCAATTGAAGATTACTATTTTAACTTTTTTGGATCGTTATTGATTCTTTTTAGTTAATTTCACTATTTGAATAAATAATTTTCATTCAATTTTTATTAAAAATAGAAAATCAACTGTCAATTAGGATTCCTACGACATCATTTGACACGAGAAGAGATGATGAGAGCCGTCGGAATGTTGCAAGCTGGTTCCATGCAATGTACTGTGGCTATCGCTCTTGGCACTACACAGAGCGTCATAAACCGCCTCTGGACACGCTATCGTATCATGGGCAGCGTGGCCGTGCGACGTGGAGGACGATCTCGTATCACCACTCGCAAACAGGACCGGTACATCCAAAATACTGCTCGACGGAATCGTACCATGACCGTCATGATGTTGGCTACGAGGCTCCACAGCTCTACAAGCTTGCTAATAAGCAAAATCGTTTACGTGAAGTGGGTCTGCGTTCCCGAAGGCCGCTGAGAGTTCCAGCTATAGCACCCTGCAATAGTAGGGCCCGTTTACAATGGGCTCGTGAACACAGAAATAGGGAGGAAAAAGACTGGCGTTGTGTTTGCTTTTCTGATGAATCTCGTTTCGGTATGAGGCCGAATACAAGACGTACCTACTCGAGTTTGGAGGATATCTGGACGTCCAGAACGTTTGAAATTTTGCCAGAAAGTTCATTCATATGGAGGGGGAACAATAATGGTTTGGGCCGGTATTTGGATCGGTGGAAGAACCGATCTCATTTGGATCAGGGGCAACCTCAATGCTCAGATTTATGCGGAGAGGATTGTTTCAGACGTGATCATCCCTTTGCGAAGCCGGTTGGGTGATTCGTTTCGACTAATGCACGACAATGCACGTCCACAGACGGTTAGAGTCGTACCTCTTGCTACGTTCTTCTACGTTCTCTCTTCTCTTCATCTACGTTCTGCTGTGGCCTGCTCAGTCGCCAGACATCAACCCAATTAATTGAGCGCGCATGGGATATGGTCCAAAGAAGAGCTCTGCCGAGTATGGACGCCGTGCATGGGGTATGCACGGCGGCCATACTCGGCAGAGACAACAACTTTTTCACTTGTTAGAAAGAACGTGGGCGGCCATTCCTCAAAGTTCCTCAAATTTTGATGAACTGATTTAAGCATACCAAATCGTTGTGATGATGTGATTCGTGTCAATGGTGGAAACACAGTTTTTTTTTTATCTTTACACAACAAATAACAAATATTCGTATTGCCTACAGGTAGTTGTTCTGGGTCTGGCTGTTTGTGTATGTGGGTTTAAATGTTTGTAAACGCACCCACGATACAGGAGTAATTCTTAGTGTGGGGCAACGTTTAAAACAGAAAAAAAAATATGACATTAACTGAGGTTAATTTCCCACAATATGCAAAAATTGCATTTTTTTTATTTTTACAAAATTTAGGGATAAAGGGTTAACTTAAACATAGGGATTAAAGTAAGATGGCCGGTCTGGAACTACTGGACTAGATTTGGTAAATATTAATTGGATAATTGTTTATAGTTAAAAATGTACTTGATCCCTAGACACTTTTGATGTGTGTAATAAAGAAAGTAAGACAGTTGAAATGGAGATGGACAGGACACATGACGAGAGATAGTTAGTTAAAATGGACAAAAATTATAACAGAGTGGCAACCACGCGATGGCAAAAGGAAAAGGGGAAGACAGGCAAAAAGATGTATAGACGTCATAAGAAAAATTGGAGGCGTTTCGGTCTAGAAAAGCAAGAGACAGAAATGAGCAGCAGTAGCTGGAAGAGGCCTATGTGTCACAGAACACGCTGATCACTAAACCGGAAAACCCCATGTGTTAGATTTAAGTTTTTTTTAATACTATTAGATTATACTTCGTCGCCTCGTTGATGCTTATAGCGCTCACTTTATGGAGGTCGACATGTTTGCTCTTTCCAAACATTGTTTCAAGGCAAGAGCAATAGAGTTACTAATTTCCTAAGTGTAATCTTCCTATTTTTAACCGACGAAAAAGAACGGAGGAGGTTCTCAAGTCGAAGCGTATATTTATATATTTTTTTTATTATAATAATAATAATATTTTATTTGCAAAAAAAATTTAGGTTGCTTAGCTTGGGACAAATGGTGCTGTGTGAAATGTCCAGGGATATTATTATTATTATTAGTGATAAATAAGGGTTTACCCGGAACTTACTGTAGTAAACCCTGTGTCCAAATATCAAGGTGATGACTCCGCCTTGTTTCATAGCTTCGGCCGCTATATTCTTTACAATGCGCCATAAACCTGCCAAAGAAGAAAAAGTGTAAATAATATTGTATCTAATAACTACTTAACAAAAATCTTATCTTTATTCATTGACAGACAGACAATGCACATTGCACAGCCCAAACCGGTACGTCAAGCTAGACGCATGAAATTTTGCACATAGGTAAGTTCCTGATAGGTAATTATAACGTAAGTGAGCACAAAGAGACGTGACTTGCGAGTTGTAGGTCGCAGGTTCGAACCCAGATAGGCTGCTTTTCTTTGTGTAAATTATTTCATCACCACTGCTCTCAAAATGGTGAAGGCAAACTTCGTGTGGAAACCGGCATGTCCTAGAAACAAAAATTCGAAGACATGTGACATCTACCAATCCGCACTGGGCCTGCGTGATGGATTACGGCCCACTCCATCTCACAGAGAGGAGGCCTGTGTCCAAATAGTAGGAATATTATAGGCTAATTACGCAAATGGGCACTAAGAAAATTCGCAGCTTATTTAAGCTGGGGATGATAGTTTGAATGGAAGTTCGTCATTTCTGCCGATAGGACACCCCACACCGGACGCACCGCTTGTTATGATAATAAATAAGTTTGTAGGATTAGGGATTCTAAAAAATTTAAAATCATTCATTTACTGACAGACAACGCACAGCTTAAACCACTGGGTTTATTAGAAGCACGAATTTTACACAAGAGTTTATTATAGCCTATATACTTAGGTAACGAAGACGAGCGCGTAGGATTATTGAAAATTTACCCCTTAACGGTTTGTTTAATAAAAATAAACCTAGGTAAAGTAGGTACATAACTACTATACATTTTCAAAAAAGACTTACTTAATATAGCTAACAGTCTTAACAATATGTTACATGTACATAATAAAAGAAGGGTAATGAATCAAAGAGCATCACAAAATTCGTAACCACATAGCATAATCAGCCTAGAATGTTCCCACTGCTGGGACACAGGCCTCCTCTCTGTGAGAGGGAATGGGCTGTAATCTACCACGCAGACCCATTGCGGGTTGGTAGATCTCACATGTCTTTGAATATTTGGTTCTACGACATGCCGGTTTCCTCACGATGTTGGATGAACTACGTACCAACTAGGTTTCCGTAAATAACTTTAGGTAAGTACCTATTTTTTAAGTTTTTAAAGGTAAGGAAATTGGTTATGATAAGATTGGTACTTTGCATCTATCTATATAATTACTTCCATATTTATTAGATCCGTGTAAGTGCCCACCGGCACGTAAAATATTTAAATACCGGTACGTAAACGTTAATACTTAATTACATTAATTATTGTGAATAAAAAACCGTAAACAAAACAATAAAAATATATCGTCAACAATTTTTTTTGGGGATTTTTTTTTCATACTTGTTATTTTTTAAAGCTGACAGTTTGATTCTTAATCGAAACAATTTGTCAGCCAAAGAATCAGCATTGTCATTCCACGTGACAACGCTGCCAGCCTTTTGGGCATTTTTTTCAGGAGTATAATCATTTCGCCAGTTATGTTTAAGATCCATTTATTATGAGGCGAACCTACTGCAATTACTAAAAAAATCCCGGCATAAATCCGGAATCCGGGTCCAGGTCCGGGTACTAGGAGATCCGTTATGGAGAAAATCAACAACACTGCCTTGTGCCTTACCTGGGTATCGAATCCTGAACTCCATGCTCAGCAATTCTACTTGCGCTCACAAGATCAGATTCCGAATTCTTTTAGAAAATTAGAACCATCATCATCGTCCTGCCCTTGTCCCATGTTACTAGGGGTCGGCAAGTGACGGATTTACCAACAGGCTGAGTAGGCTGGAGCCTAGGGCGGCAGATTTTAGGGGCGGCAAATTTAGGGCCAACATTTTTTAAAATGTCTTACTGCATTTAAAATATCAATATTTATACATATACCTACCATGTTTTTTTGGAAAGAATAAAAAAACTGAATGCTCAAATTCACGCTTCTACCGTATGTTTGATCAATGTTTTTCGTAGCTGAGTGAGACATTTTAAGTACCTACCTATTTTTAAGAAAAGGCGATGGAATTACAAAAGACATGGGACGTTAAAGGTCGGTAGGGGCGGCAAACTTTGAGTAGCCTACTGGCGGCAAATGTGTAAATCCGCCACGGTCGGCACAACACGTTGTTCCTCTTCTAAAATATTCTCCCGTCACTCGTCACTCGCATCATTCACTCCCTTTCTTTCATATCATCTATCATCTCTCACATTATCCATCCATCTTTAAAAAAATATTTTTTTTTAAATTAGAACCGTTACAAAAGATGAAAACTAAAATGTGGTAAAGTTTTCTGTAGTTTTTTCAAACTATAGAAAACTTTATTTATTTATACATTATATACTTTATTGTACACCAGAAAATACATAACAAAAAAAAAAGAATACTTACTTAAACCATCACCGATCAGCAAATGAAAATGCCCCACAATGGGCAGCAGTCCCGGGTACATCGGGGGTAGCTTGTGTTGCCCCCCCTTCACATACACCATCCATGCGCAAATAGCGCAGAGGCACGTCAGAACACACAATAATACAACACCGATCATCATGAAGATCTCTGAAAGACTGTAACGAGTTGACTAAGATGCGAAGTGGAGCTTGAATAATATATATGGAAATTGCTGGATTTTGCCTTCGGCAAAATTATCTTCTGTGAGTGAGGCAACTATATGTAACATTAGCGGTTTGTTTGTTTGGACGAGCTACGCGCTACTTATAGTCACATACCGGTCGGTATACTGTTGGAGGGGCTTGTGGGCAAGTAATGACAGCCGCATGGGTGAATCGATCAGGTTAAGCTACGCTTGCCGGGGTTGGTCTGTGGATGGTGACCATCTTTACATACCAAGACCCCTCTGCGCCTCGGAAAGCACGTTAAGCCGTTGGTCCCGGCTCTCATTCGTGGATCTTTGACAGTCCTTACGGGTCGTCAGAAACCCGAAAGTCTGACAACCAGTCTTACCAAGCGGTATCACCCAGTAACTGGCTTGTGGATGTCAGATAGGCAGTCGCTCCATGTAACATTCAGCTGCACCTGGTTAGACCGACAGTAAACTTAGGTACTTACTTAGATTAAATGTCTGTCTGGCTGGATCTTAATTATGGGATGTCATGAGTGGAGTAGTGGGCAACTGCTTGTTTTGTTATTGTTATGACGACGAATTATTAACAACGCACAATTTTGTTATTGTTATGAATGACGACGACTTTAAACACTTAACACCGTACAATATTCGATAATTGAAGTTTCGTATCTAAATAAATTATTTTTATTTTTTTGGTATATTTGCCATGAAGTGAAAGTGCAAATGCGTAAGTATAATATTAACATAGATTTTGTAGTATACAGGGTGATCTAAAGAGAGACGTCATAAAAAAAAGATTCATCATGCCCAGGGGTATCCGAAAATACTCCATGTGTGTCCGCGATTCTTGTTAGTTTACGAATTATAATTATTATTTAAAATTTCTTCTAGCATGGGATTGAGGAGACAAAATATTGCATTGAATATAAACAACAATGCCTTAGAATTAGTGGATAGCTATAAATATTAGGGGTTATGGCTAGACAGATCGCTACGATGGGGACGTCATATTAATGAGGTAGTCAGAAAGTCGCAGAAATACTTAAATATATTCAAAGTTACTGGCAGGTACTCCTTGGGGTATAAACCCTAAACATTTACGCAAAATATACTATATAGCCATAGTCAGAAGTCGTGTAGACCACAATTGTTTTATTTACGATAACAGTGCGAATTCACATTTATATAATTTGCAAAAAATACAGAATCAAGCACTGAGAATTATACATAGGTGGTTTTATTAAGTCTACGCCGATACAGACCATGGAGAGTGAGCTATGTATTCCGCCATTGCATATAAGAAGAAAATTCCTAGCCAACAAATATGGTTTAAAATCCCTACCTTGGACTAACAATGTAAAGATTAAATTATTAAAAGAACTAAATACGTTTATTACCAACAGTTATTGGACACGTAAAAAGATTCCATTACTTATAAATGAAATTGAAGATGTTCAGGTTGCCTCGTCCTCTTCATTGGAGATGTTTATCTACCTTAACAACATGGGTCACTTACATTGATGCGAATAATATAATTTCGGTTGGTTTAGATAGCATGCATCGAGCTAAAGATTTTTACGAATTAAATATGCTGAAACACGCTGTAATGATAGAATTAATAGAGAAATATGCTGATTGGGTAGTAATTTACACGGATGGATCTATGAGCAAAATAGGTAGGGGAGCTTTATTTTATGTTCGCTCGCAAGAAAACGCTAGTGGATATTTTAAAGTAATTGGAAATGTTTGTATCATGTCGTTGGAGCATAATGCAGAAGCACTATCATATATAAAAAAAAAATATGACAATAAAGCTGTTATATGTTCAGACAGTAAGAGTGCCTTAGATCATATAGCTCGATGCGCCTCTGGTCGCAGAGGTAAACCGATAGCATACGAGATACTCTCTAAAATAGAGGAATTAGCGGAGAAAGGAGTGGATCTGAGGTTGCAGTGGGTTCCTTCGTACATTGGGTTACGTGGTAATGAGGAGGCGGATAGATTAGCGAAAATTGGAAGTACAGAAGGACAAGAAATTTATGTGAAACCATATTATTCAGAAATATTAACGAAATATAATGGACAGTGTTATGATTTGTGGAAGGAATATTTCAATCAGAGTTCATTGAAAAAGGTATAAAACTTTCCAATGTCCGCCTCCTCGTGTACATACAGTCGGTTAAGTAGGAAACTGATTATTATAGCACACAGAATCAGAACCGGACATATTCTATCAAACAATTTTGCCTTTTTTCTTCCCCAAATGTGATACTTAATGTTTTCAATTTAATGCAGAGAGAGAGGAATTATTGGAAACATTGTATCTGGACAAATTGCAGGTCGGAATTATGAATTCTATACTTCCAAACCCTAACAGTGAAGGAGCTTATCTTTTGTTTAAACTGTTATCATGTTAAGTTAAACTAGTGATGTATAACTAGTGAATAAGATCAATCGGACTGACATATACATGTAGTATAAAAGCCTAGAATAAAAAAAAAAACTTGAATAAATTAAGGGAACTGCTTTAAAAAAATGTATCTTTATTTTTACACGCCTTTATCACATTCTTTTTATGCACTTTTCATTGTCATGGAATGTTCAATAGGCATAAAATAATCATCCTATAGTTGATTTTATTCAAGATACAACCGTTTGACCTAATGAGGAATTTACGTTCGGGCGTTATAGAGTTGAAAAACCGGTTAAGTTACAAGGTAAGGGCGTTGTCGTCATACGTGGCGACCTGCGGGCAGTTTAGAAGCACATGTGCCGCTGTCTCGTCATCGTCTATGCAGGCCCTGCACAGCGGACTGTGTGTTACTCCTATGATAAAGAGGTGTTTATTAAATGACCCGTGGCCAGTTAAAGCTGCAGTAACTGTACGCAGCTTTTGTTTTGTTAGATGACGAACCTGTTCGTGAGGCGGCCATCAATTGTGGGAAGTGCTTCCTTAGCCTGCCTGCATTCGCTTTGGTCCGTCCAAAATGTCATGTTGGTCTTTGGTGCGTTTCCTTACCAGAGTGCATAAATACCCGAAGGGGAGTGGCGCCATAGGCTCAGGTCCCAATGGTGCCATGCTCGACCCCCTTCTGGCAAGTATGTCGGCTGCATCGTTATCTAGCGAACTGGTGTGTCCTTTCATCCATTGAAAGAAAGAAAGAAAGAAAAACGTTTCTTTGGACACAGTTCGTGAAACACAAAATACAAAATTAATAAAATAACAAATAATGTTTCAGACAACAATAGTGTGTGCCTCACGGCTGCGCCAAAAAGGTTCATTTCAGCATTAATGCCAGACAGATGTTGTCTGACGCTGGTTTTCTAATGAACCCTTAGGGAAAAGTGACGGAATTGAATGGTTACTTATTGAGGCTACCCACCTGGTTGAGGCGCTGGTGGCACTCGTATATTAGCCAAGAATCAACTGTATAACTGTTCAGCGTTTGCAGAACAGCCATGCTGTCTGAGAGTATGCGGATCGAGTGCTCCTTTACTTCCCTGGCCATAATGGCTGAAGCGGCCAGAGAAATGCCCATGCATTCGGCCTGGAACACTGTGTTATGGACCCCCAATGGTGTGGCTATATGTATGTTGAAGTCCTCTGAGAAGATTCCAGCACCTGTACCACTACCTGTTTTGGATCCATCCGTGAAGACGTACTGCAGAACGAGTTTTCAAATCGTGCCCGTCACCTTCCCGAAACCAGGGGGTCTACTCCGAAGTGGTAAATTTATCGTATCGGCCGAAATCGAATATCGAATTCGGTCGTTCAGTCCCGACCGACCGAACCGGTCCGATCCGACTGAAATTCATTTTGACTATTTTTGTATCGTAATAATTTGATTTTGACAAGAGTTACAGCGTCAAATTAATGTCAAAATACACGACAGCAAATAGCTATCGTTTGAGCATCGTAGGTATCAAATTTGGGATCCTGCCGTTTTGCCGAAAAGATTTTGCCAAAATTTCACTATCCAAACAAATTTTAGCAACCTTTTCTTAAACCAATGCAATGTTTAGAATGATTTTGGTACGCACATTTTCATTTGGTCAAATTTTTACTTGGCAGAATATTATCAAGGATAATTTGGTCAAATGATGTGAATAATCTTGGCCTGCTGTGTTTAGCACAACATTTGCATAAGGGCCGGAGTGAGTGCTCCAGAGTTGACCCAAATCGAGTTTGAATTTGAGGAATCCCGGCAGGTCATATACCAGCCTGCTACATCCGCCACAGAGGCTTTTAGGAGGGGATAAATGCAGAGGGAAAGATTAATACAAATATTAGAAAATAATCAATAAAATTGTTACGTTGTTTTTTGTACCTACCACGGGTTGGTATTACACAGCTGCGTTACTAATAAGTAAAGTAGCATTTAACTGAAAACATAAGTAACATTATGAGGTTTCCGAGTAATATATTTTATTGTAGTTTGTAGACTTTGGCCTGAATTTGATTGAAGGACTCATTCCTTCAACTGTATTTCGTCACTGGAATATTTAGTTAACACTTTCTCACAATAAATCAATTTTATAAACCTATTTAACAGGTTTGCACAATAAATTAGATCATATATTGTAATCAAGTTGATTGTTTACATTCCGAATGTCATTAATTTCAAACGTCAGTTTCTGACAGTTAAAGGCGACATCTGGTGGTCACCGATTCACAGTGGTGGTTGAATCGATATTTTGGCATTGATTGCTAACCATCGAAATAATATCGTATGGAGCAATCCCTCACATAATTTTCAGCTTTCAGTTAAAACTCATAATAAACTAAATAACCGAATACGGATAAATGAAATTATTTTCTCTATATACATTTCTTTCTAGAAACTTCGTTGTCAAATAAATCCAATTTTAATCTGTGTATTGTCTTTAACATGGTGTGGTAAGGTTGTGCATTCTAAATTTCCCGAATGAATATTCTGGGATAATTACCCCAATCAGGACGAGTTGCATAGACAGGTGCAAGCGTCACACTCGCGAGGTGATGTTCTGGCCGGGTATGTTACGTGACGTGGAGGAGATGGTGCGCCGCCGCTGCCGGTGTCACGCATGCGCCGAGCGCGCGCACCGTCCCACGCGGGAGCCGCTCATGCCGCATCACATAACGCCCTTGCCGTGGGCCAAGGTGGGCTCAGACATATTTCAGTATGCAGGAAAATATTTTTTAATAATAATAATAATAAGAAGCTAGCAACACCAACGTCAACGTCAACGTCTCTTTTGATGTCGATTGTCGATGTTACCATTCCACATGACGGGAACCTCGTGAAAGCTGAGAAAGATAAACAAATCAAATATCTTGACTTAGCACACGAGGTTGTTGACATGTGGAATGTGAGCTCGACTATCATTGTGCCGATTGTCGTATCGGTCAATGGCCTGATGGCCGAAAGCCTCGATCAACATCTATCGAGGCTCTCGTTAGGCGGTTGGATCAAGGGCCTGATTCAGAAGGCAGTACTCCTCGATACGGCTCGCATTGTGAGGAGGTTTCTGTCTCTGGAGCCCTAACCACCGGTAGCTTGGACCCTGCTCCCGCCACCGGTGGATCACTATTTTTTTATATTTTTAAATGTTATTTTTTTTTATACTAATATTTAAAAATGTAATAAAATAAGACCTTTAAATAAATAAACGACATAATAATAAATCATTTTATTTCAGGCATTGTATAGGTAGGTACATAATTACATACACATACATTTCACCCATAGTGACTACATGTCATAAATAAACATTAATATTAATAAGCATTAGGTATTAAGGGTATTAAATATAAATATAAAGTGATACAGAGTGGTATAGAGTGGTGTGTGTGGTAGTGGTGTGTGTGATTACTTTTCTAAGTTCATAGAGGTGAATCCGTTAACAAACATAGGTACGAAAGGCGGTGGTGACCGCCATGCGAGATCAGTTCGCCAGGCACGGGATCCCGCAGGAGTTAGTGACTGATAACGGTCCGGGTTACGCGTCAAAAGAGTTCGGTGAATTTTGTTCAAAGTGGGGCATTGAGCACACTACTAGTTCGCCAAACGGTTACCGTCACACGCTAAAAAGTTGAAGCCCAGTCGAAACAATGAGATTGATATAGTCAATCTCATTGTCTCGACTGGGCCTGGAAGAGATGTTACGAAAACAGCAGGCCGATAAGAGGTACTATGACAGGCGAGCGAAACCGTTACCAGTATTGTCGGCCAGTCAACCGGTACTTGTCGCTGACGGTGGAGGACGCAAAGCTGCACGAATCGTAGGCCGCGCGGCTCAGCCTCGCTCTTATTTGGTCGCAGACAATACGAGTAGGCGATACAGGCGGAACCGGCGGCATCTAGTTAAGCTGCCAACCGATGGCAATGTAACCCCCGGCCCTTCTCATGATCAGATGAGCGATGATGAGACTTGGAGTAGCCCCAAAAGCGGTAGCGATGAGAGTCCCGGGACAAGCGATGACGTCACTCCCATTCCATCACATAACACACCAATTCAGCGCACGCGCAGAACGGCGGCTATACTAGCACGAGAAAAAATTTAAAACTATTTACAAAATCAATAAATAATCTTACTTACCAGTGGAATGCATAATATGTACCAAATGAAATGGGTTACTCATAATTTAATAATAATAAAATACTTTGCATCCCTCTATTATTACTAGATTTCTAAAACCACTTTCAATCTATGTTCTTAAAAATGAATTCCTAAGTTCAATCCTTTCATTGGTCTATTGATGAGACAAGGCATCGGACTTCTTCATATTCGGAATTCATATAGGTAATCTATATCGGTGGAAGGGTGTCCAGCCTGGAGCCGAGCCCTACATGACAGTACGGCGGCGGCGGAGGGGTACTGTCCTCCCTCGGGGGACTGACCCATTTTCCTGACAATTCCACATAATTAAGGAATTGACGTGGTTTCGAAGTAAGGAATCGTTAAGTGGTCATAGTGATTTAGGGCTGGTGTTCGCAACTCCGCGTCAAAGCGCATATTTTGCGTACATTTCACCGAGTTATAGCCATTTCACACAACTGTCAAAGAAAGAACACTTAATTTCCCTGCCTTTACATCGATTATGCCCTGTTACACTTTCGACGATGATGCATTGGGTCATTGAGTGGTCTTTGTTTTAAATAAATATATTAATAGGCAAACCAAACGAATTTGTCTTCTTTCCTTTCACCACTAGGTAACTAGGTTGGTAGAATAACAGGTTCTGACTTGAACTTATTAACAACATCACAAACTATGGCACCTAAATCAATAAATATCAATATTATAAAGGTTCTTTTAAGGCGACCGCGACCGCAAACCGCAATCGGCAACGTCTGTCGCCCAATCGCAGTGACAGACCGCAGTTTACGATTGGTTTCTATGTAGCACTATGATATCGCTTCAGAATAAGGGGACATTACCGCCTGTCTCTGCGGTCGACCGTCGATCGCAGACCGCAAACCAGAGGGGCAATTCTCGTAATTTTAAGAACGTACCAATTCTGATCTCGCGCTCAATCTGTCAAAAATACCTTTAATTTCCCTACATTTTTGACAAGTTTGACATTTGTTTGGCCTTCTGTAGTGCTGCATCTCTGGCTGTCACTAACAGAGCGACAAGACGTATTTGTTGCTAGAAAAATTACTATCGCGAAACTGAATAAGAAAAATGCCGCTGCCTGTCGAAGTTATGACGCTGCATGTCGACAAGCTACTGTCAGTCATTGCAATTGGGTGGCGCTGCCGCTCGCAGTTTGCGGTTGCAGTCGCTTTCGATAGAACTTTAAGTTCTGACGTCCTAGCAGTTTTTTGACATCATGTGACTTCATATCGGAGATTATCTCGACAGAATAAACGCCTTTTCAACTAGCCATCATCATCAGCTGCTTAGCCAACTCAACTTTTCTCAACTAAGTTGCGGTTGGCTTCCAGTCTAACAGCTTAATACAAATATTTTACATAGAGCGACTGGCTATCTGACCTCTACAACCCAGTTAAGTACTCGGTGACATGTGCAGGTATTTCAAACTTCAACGAAGTATATTAGGTGCCAAACTCACGGATCATATTATGAACTCTATACTTCGTTCCAAAACACAAATAGCGGACGCAGGCCGCATAGCTGCTGGGCTAAACTGGAATTGGGCTGGCCATATCTGTCGCATGCAAAAGCCACCACTCAGTGGATCCCAAATAGCAGGAAACGACAGCGCGGCAGGCCCAGAAAGAAATGGCGGGATGAGCTGGACTCCTTCTCAAAGGATTGGCCCACAATCGCAGTAGACCGGGAAAAGTGGAAGGAGGGAAGGGAGGCCTTTGCCCTGCAGTGGGATAACACAGGCTTATAATAATAATATAGTAAACTTGAAATAATTAATGATCGCTGATTCATACGTTAACCGGTTTTTTAACATATTTTAGTTATTATAAAGTCAAAGCAAAGCAAGCAAATTACTTACGCCTATAAAAGACATTTTGAACGTCAACATTTACATTAAGATAGAATTGATTCTAGTCGGTCATTCCAAAAGGTAGTTTTGTATGGAGAAGAATGGGCAAGACACTACACCGTTATTCTTATAAAATGTTTGACAATATTTTGTACTTATACATTCATTATATCATCATCTGCCTAGCCTTTTCCCAAGTATGTTGGGGTCGGCTTCCAGTCTAACCGGATGCGGCTGAATACCAGTATTTTATTCATTAATTATATGTGTAATATAATAATAAATATAACTATATGCTATATATAAGAAAGTAGATACTACCGCTAGGTCAATAAATTAATGTTAGGTAGGTAGGTTTAATTTTAGCGTTCAATCAAATCAGCCTATCGCATTCCACTGCTGGACATAGGCCTCTCCCAGGCTGCGCCACAACATCCTGTCCTCCGCCTTCCGCATCCAGTCCGTCCCAGCAAACTTCTTTAGGTCGTCCGTCCATCTAGCTGGGGGGCGTCTCACACTACGCTTGCCGATTTTAGCGTTAGAAGTTTAAATGTCTTAAAGAATCTAATGCAGTCTTACTGCTGGATTTGATTCGCAGTTTCTACTCAAGGACATAGTATACAGTCACAATCACTAATATGTCAACACTTGGAAACTTTCAATAGCGATTTTTGCGTGAAATAACGAAAACAACAAGGAAATACGATACATTGCCAAAACCTATGGGTTCGAAAATACCATGTTTGTAACTAGCAACATAAAATTTCATTAAAAATAAAGGAGTAAATGGCTTTTCAATAAAGCTAACTGTATACATACTTATGCTCGTGACTGTACCTCAACGGATATGGGTACTGCGGCTAAATAACCAGCCCATTCATCATCTGCGTAGCCTTTTCCAACTATCTTGAGATCGGCTTCCAGTCTATCAGGATGTAGCTGAACACCAGTATTTTACATGGAGCGACTGCCTGTCTGACCTCCACAACCCAGTTACTGGGTCACACGCATAGACCTATATCTATAGTCACACGACACCTCTTGGTAAGACAACAAGTATTAACTTGTTGTCGGACTGTCACCGAAGCCACCAACCTCTGAGGGGCAATTCTCGTAATTTAAAGAACGTTCACAGTCTGATCTCAGTCTCAATCCGTCAAAAATACCTCAAATTTCCTTACATTTTCACAAGTTTATGACATTTGTTTGTCGCCGAGATGACACTGCGATTAGATTTTGAACGTTTTAAATTACGAGAATTGGCCTTCTGGTGTCACCTGCCTCTGGTGTGTTGACACCAGCCCTTTAAATAGCTAGTGCTTATTCTGTGGGCTATGTAGACTAGGAAATTTGGTTCTCTGTTTGATCACATTGAGGATTACATCTTTCAGAGAGACTCATGTTGAATTTCTGGACGTTCCCTGGCTAGTATTAATTAGTGACTAGCTACTGCCCGCGACTTCATTCGCGTGAAATTTCTTGTTTTAACATAAAATAACAAACAATAAGCGTTTTTAGAATGACTATGGGCTGGGCTTTCTAATGGGTCTTAATACTTTTTCCCATAACTTGTTGGATCGATTCTATCTATACTGTTTTGGTTCTGTCATTAAGGAATCGTTTCGTTGTTTGATTCCTCCCGGTACCTGGAAGGGCTCATCTAGCCCTTCACAGTACCTAATAGCTAATAAATAATTCATCGAAGAAGTATCTTAAAAATCCGTCAGTAATAAACATCTACGTAATACCTACTTATAGACATGTATCAGAAAGTATATGATAGTAAGTCACTCATGGTGCCAAAAGTACCTAGTTATTAACAGTATTCTCACAAAAGGTTTAGCCATAAATATAGGTACAATTTGCATGTAGGTGATTATAGCTTTAGCACGGATTTGATATTCCCATAATAATAAATTATGATAATACATTTTTGAATAGAGTTTCTATAAAATTTCCTATTCACCTAAACTTACTTTCTCACACTTTCTCTACCAGTCAACCAAGGGTGGTGAAGAGATTAGATGGCAGGTCTTTTGGTTGAGAGTAACAATGATAAAAAAAACTCTTAAAACTAGGTACACAAATACATAAATAGGTTATATACACATACATACTATTACTATAATATATATATTTATACAAATTCAAGGGAGAGAGGTGTTGAGATGACTCTACTATTTGTTTCGAAAATAACTCTGTAATTTCCGTTAAAATGCATACCGACTGGTGGCCGTCATGATATCAAAAAGAAATGCATTTACTGGCATTTAATAATAATTGAGTATGTAACTTTGTGTCATTTATTTCATCACCGTTGCTCTCAAAATGGTACAAGAAAACATCGTTGGGAAACCGACATGTCCTAGAACCAGAAAAATTCGAAGACATTCGTGAGATTCACCAACCTGCACTGGGCCCGCGTGGTGGATTATAGCCCAGTCGCTTCCGCAGTAAGGAGGCCTCACAGGTCTGTGTCCCAGCTGAGGGAACGTTGTGGGCTGATTATTGCAATATGCAAGGTGTCTGCTTCGCTTTATTTTAAGTTTACTAAGTTTACTCCAACGCCATCTATCGCTTGCTACGGAAGTTTTTGTCGACAATTATATCTTCAGGTCAGCTTCATAATAATTGCGAGGTAAACTTACAACATCGGTGAACCTAAAGTTTCTAACCATGGTAATAGATGGCGTTATTTGTTTTACTGACTAGCGAAACGCAATGGACTTCGGAAACAAGCGAATCGGCCTCAAGACAAGACCACAGTACCAGACTAAGAGCTGATTTTTCCATCGCCAGATAACTTTTATTCGAGGAATAAAATTGACGTTTGACAGTTTTTGTCTGGAATAACTGTCAAAATTTCAAAACTATTCGTCGAATAAAGTTATTAGATGATTGAAAAATTTGCCCTAAAAGCACATAATGTGCCTTATTTATTTATTTGGCGGTGCGTGGTTTGACAGGTCTGACATAGCCTGACAAAAAAAAAAACAGGTCTAAATAAAATAGGTAGTTAACAATTACCGAAACATTTTTATCTTTAAAAAAGAGTTGTAAGCCGACTATAAGCCTTAGAAAATTAGGTGACTTCTAGTGCGACCTACGTGTACCTATTGGTTGTTGTGAATGTTGAAAGTCATAAAAATTAATACCTTTGCATAAAGTTGGCATAAGTGAACTAGAAGCTGTTGCGTAAGAAAGTGGTTTCTGTAGTAAACATACATTTAAATCATTCCGAAAGGGGTTATTAATAATAATTATCATTCTCACTAGTTCCACCAGTAATTGTTCCACGGAACTAGTGAGACTATTATGGTACAGTATTTAATCCACTTTATAAATTGTTATTGAGTTTTGCATTAGGAATTCTCACTAGCAGCACGGAGCCAGGATTTGTGCTCGGTTGATAATAATAATAGGCTTGCCCGCTTTTACATGGGACCTTTCGTGGAAAACAATTGTGATATCTATGTATTTCACCATTCATGTCCCGTTACTGCTTTCTGGATTTTTTTTACACCTAGTTCGTGAGGGTGCGACAAAAGCAAATAATTAATGAGCCCTAATTCACTATGACCACTCAATAATTCCTTAGTTCGAAACCACGTCAATTGCTTAGCTAATCCCACCAATCTCGCGTTCATTGTGTCTAATACGGCCCCTTTGCGGTATTTTAAAATTTCTGTCACATCTTTATCGAAGTCCACTAATTCATGTATGTACAGTCGAGTTCATTAATATATTGGCCCTTTCAGGCTTCAAAAATATATGACTGTCAAAAAAATCATAATATTGTGACAACTATAAGCATCATTAAATTGTGGTCAAGATTTAGATTCATTAATATGTGCCTGGTTTTTCTCAGTAACATGTATACAGCCAAAAGCACATTATTATATGAACAACATTAAGATCATATTATCTGAACATTGTAGGATTCACACATGAATACATATGAATATCTAAACAAGTAAATGTAATTCAAATTCAACCTTATTACTTACGTCATAAAGATGATTTTACTAGCAATCTTAAAATTGCATGGTCAAGGAGTTTGCAACATTATTTATCACTGGCTAGATTAACTTCAAATGACGTTATGTTTTTCTAATAAAATTCAACGATTTACTGGATTTAATATACAATATTAATTCTATTGAATTAAACCACCCATTTAAAATAAAAATGTATAGAATTGATGAGCATACGAAACATAAAATAGTTTATATGTGTGAGGAAGGTGTTTCTAAATCGGTGTATTATACGGCATTGAAAGACACTCATTTTAAAAACAAACGCAAACGCGAGGAAAACAATGGAAACTACTGTCATTTCTGTAACAATGTAAACTAGATCTTATTTGTTCGAGCAAATAATTGACTTTCCCATGCATGTAGAGATAATTAAGAAGCTTACCCTATTTTTGAAAAGGGTGATCACATATTATTGCCTAATGCACAGCATATTGTATTATTGAACCGTTCATGATCACGTATTATTGAACTGTTTATGATCACATATTATTGAACTGTTCATGATCACATATTATTGCACAATGCACAGCATATATTATTGAACCGTTCACATGAGGACATATTTTTGATCTATAGGTTCTATAGAATTTATTGAGCTTTCCAACGCTCACAATATTTTGAATCCTTGACAGTGCCAATATATTAATGAACTCGACTGTACAGTCCGTTCACAGTTATTTTACCTCTAACAGCAGCAACCTAACAGCGACCTTATTGCAACGAAAATAAAGATCACAATGATTTTGACAGACCTATCAGTAGCAGCAACCCAACAGCAACCTTATAAGAATGAGAATAAAGATCACTGTGATTTGGACAGTGATGCAAAATCAGAGGAAAAATAACTGTGAGTATGAGAGAACTGAGAGTGAGGACGGTAGGTACCGGCTGACGGACAAACTACTCAAAAGTATCATAGTAAAGTAAACTTTATTTGCATAACAGTACTAAACATAAAATAAAATAATTTGTTCTATTAATATGGGTGATCGTCGGGTGTGGAGTTGTTGCAATCTGAAAATAAGAAAAAACTATGTTTCAGAGGTTGTTTCGATATTGCGGTGATTGCAGAAGGCCAGTTCTCGTAATTAAAAAAGTTCAAATTCTAGTCGCAGTCTCGTCTCGGCGACAATAAAAAAATGTCAAAAAGTAGGGAAATTGGAGGTGTTTTTGACAGTTTGAGACTGAGATCAGACTGTGAATATTCTTAAAATAACGAGAATTGCCCCTCAAATCGTTTTGCTAGTTTTGGCACGAATATAAAATTTTAAATAACTTAGACTGTACCTACACTGTAGACCGTACACGAGTGAAGGTACAGTCAAAGTCTGAAAATGTTAAGCAATTTTCAAACAGTTTCTCTCTCGCATGTCACCTTTTCAAAATGTCATTTTCATTCAAAACGTTGGCAATACTAATAAATAATAGCAGTGTTTATAATCTCAGATAATTTACATTCCATCGCAACTTAATCAGTTATCTACTTTAGTGAAATGTATTCTAAGTTGATTTTTGAGTGACTTATTGTAACAAAAATGTCCTAATAGGTTTTTGGTTGCAATGGAATTTGAAGTTGGTAAGTAGGACATTCAGTTTGTTGTTCAAATTCTTAATTCAAAATAGTCGGTATAATAAATAGGTGCAAAATCTAAAATTGTGATTTTCATCACAGAAATACTTACTGATCAGAACGTTGTCCCCTCACCATCACCTGCATTGTTTGGCATAAATAAGTATAATAAGACAGTTGTTGTGCTCATACTGCTGATCATATATCTTCTAATAGACCGCTACAACAAAAGATGGAGATTTCTTCTTGTTTTTTTTTTTACGAAGTTTCGGAATCCGCCTGGGAATAAAAAAGTTCCTTGTTAAAAATATTTGATGTGTACGCGACGCTTTTAACATGTACGTCTTTTTTATATTGTTCTCACATACAATTATAAATTCAACATTAATGATGTAACTAATATTTTTGTAACAATATAATTTCGGTCTTCTGTCTCTTATAATACAGTTTACCCTAGTTTAAGAGACATAGTTTAATTCTATTGTGTACAGTTTCTGCAGCATCCAAATTTTCTATGTCTATTTTCTACCTCATATTCAAAAATTGTAAACTTAAGTACAATTATCTGTATTTTTGAGAAATAAATATATTTATTATTATTAATCTAAAAGAGTGTCCATAGAGTTTCTTGCCCGTTCTTCTTCATAGGTACTGTAGAGGGCTAGAGGAGCCCTCTGGGGATCGGGAGGAATCAAACACCTTTTATGATTCCTTTAAGATTATATTATAGAAACGTCTTTACATATTTCTTCCTAATCTAGCCCTGACAATTCTAGACCAAATCCTAAATAGAATATAATGACATTTGCTTGAATGTTCGAATGGAACACGCGCATAAATATAGCCAGCCTGCATTATATGAGGTTGCCCTCGGCAGACAACCTTTACATGAGCTACGCCCATCCTTGAATAAAAGGATTGATGTACTCCCGCTCCTAAACAAGACTTTTATTCACAACATTCGAACACTCAGGCCCTTCCTGCCTATCCCTACGATAATAATTACCTAACGCCAGATATTATATACAGTGTGAGGTCCAACTCTTGCAAGAGTAGACTTAAGTCAGGACAAACGAATCGCGAGTTTGACACCATGACATGTGTCCGGCAAGTTAACATTTATATGTGCCACTGTGCACCAACATAAATTAACGTAGTCCTGCTTAAGCCTCGTCGCGCCAAAACTGGCGAAAAAGAAGCGACGCGGCCTCCTATGAAAATAAATTGAGGTGACAATTCACATCAGCCTAGATGAGGCTTAAAAACAAATGATCCTAACTTCCAACTCTTTTACCCCATCGGACGCAATTGAGCCAGAGGGAGGCAAAAACCCAAGAGGTCAGTGTCCATCGAAGAAAACCTATCTTATGCCCATACTCCAGAGAAAACGTTCCGAAAAACCTACTCCGTTCTCACTAAACTCAAATTCTATAACACATCAGTCAATACTGATAGAACTGTGGGTCCTCCAATATAAGTTGAACCAATTGTGTCAACCAAACACACTTTGCAAAGGCTATGCCCCGTAAGCAAAGTTGGTTTCAGCTTAGGTGAGTGTCACCCCCTCCCCTATAGGAGTGACCACAGTTTACAAATCTAAGTACCTCTCCTAACTCGCGTTACTAACATTCTGGAGTACGTTCATGCTATCTCAGCCTATTAACACCCGAATAATGAAGACGACAATATGTCCACTCCCTCAGACTCCTTGGAGCTGCGAAGTGTGGTACCTCACTCGCTCCCAGCAGCGTCCGGTATTTTGTCCCAGCATATGCAAACACACAAATGAAAACATGTTAATAAACCATAACATAATAAACAACTAAAATAATGTAAGTGATGTTTACATCCATCTGATGTTGACATGACAATGAATGACAACTAAAGACAACGAAAGTTTACATCATAATAAATAAAAAAAGGTCCTATCAAAAAGTTTTTATCTCTGAATTTACATTTAATAAACTTATATTTTAAAATTAATAACTTCTTTATAATATGTCGATATTTTTTAGAAAATATTTTTACAAAATTAATAATCATTGAAAAATGACTTGAAATTAAACGTTTAGTTTTAGCTTTTCTAAGAAATGAGATTTTTTCCTTCACCCGTGCTTTTCTTAAATTGTTTGAAGCACATTGAGAATGAACAATATTAATTATTAACACTATTAACACCAATAATGATTGTAAATTAACAGCAATAAATGAATTGAATCGAGTTGAAATTGAATAATTATCAATATGGTCATCTACGCGACGTTCTATAGAAACACTACGATCAAAGTTCACAACCTCATCTGTAGGAAAATTACATAAGTCCTTTAAATGCACAGAACTGTTCATCACCTCTGTGTATTCATCTCTGACTGCACATAACTCTACCTCAGCTTTGACTAAGGCAGTGTCATAATCCACCTTACTGTCGTCATATGACCCTACGACGCTCTGAGCATCCTCCTGTAATTCCGTGGACAACTCGACAATACCATTCTCCTTTGTCTCGGAATCAACGATCAAAAAATTATCCACAATAACTTGATCACCAACGATGTTATTTGTACTGGATTCAACATCGTGATCACAACGTTCATCCTGATGCTCTGTAACATAGCTATATACATTAATAAAAGGACTGGACTGACCCGATTCGACAATTTCTTCCTCGTGTTCGCTCTCGAACACTTCCATCGGCTCCTTCTCATCCTCTGCAGGGCTGCACCCCTGGCTGCTGCGCTCGTCATCTTCTTCACCATCATCTACTTCCACGCTGCTTTCTAGGCAGCTTTGCTCATCATGACTTCCACTAAAAGATAATGAAGCATCATCATCTACATTTAATACAGCTTCCTGTCCGCTTTCCTCAGACAGATCTTGTGCAATCTCCTCTCGTTGCAACTTATAAATAGCTCTGTGACATCGGCACGGGAGCTCTGCTCGTAAGACATCACACAGTTCATCAAAACTCATACCATCACGGTACATGAATTTAAACACACACAGGGCAGCACCCTTAAGATATACGCCCAATATAAGCGCCCAATCGCTCTCACGCCATGTATTGTAGATGGCAACTACTTTAAACGCCTCAATAAATTCCTCTAGGCATTCGTTATTTCCCGTATAAAATTCAGCCATATTCACTCTCTTTAGCAAAAAAAAACATTAAACCACTTAGCTGCTTATAATCTTCTGGCGACCTTTCTGCGCCTGTTCTATCCTCTGGTTGCGAGCAATCTCGCTTCTTCAAAATATTATCGTTTAAACATATGGGGCACGTTTCTTCATAACATGCGCAACTTTGGCGCAAATACGGCGACAATTCAGCGCCTACCCGGCGCCTCCACCATTTGTAGAGGGCTAGAGGAGCCCTCTGGGGATCGGGAGGAATCAAACACCTTTTATGATTCCTTTAAGATTATATTATAGAAACGTCTTTACATATTTCTTCCTAATCTAGCCCTGACAATTCTAGACCAAATCCTAAATAGAATATAATGACATTTGCTTGAATGTTCGAATGGAACACGCGCATAAATATAGCCAGCCTGCATTATATGAGGTTGCCCTCGGCAGACAACCTTTACAGTACCTACTACGGCTACTACTAAATGGGCAACTAGCTTCATATTTTTCTGACTGAATTTTTGTTCAAGAGTTTTAAAGCTATTGTTTATCTAATTGCTCTCACACGGTCGTTTAATTATTTAATAAAAAATTTTAGCTTTGGTACAATTAAAATAAAGAAAAATGTTACATTGAAATCTAAAAATAATGCATATTATGATATAAAGAAATAGTCTTGAGTCACATCATTGTTCTCATGAGATTTATGAATAATTAATTAACAACGTGAATTTGGTGTGGCCTTGGACACACGAGAGTGACCTGTCTCATAGTTTTTTCCCCCAAAAACCTACCTACTTCAAGCCTCTTACAATAGTAGCATAAGATACAAATAATTACATTTTTGAGGCAATAACGTATGAAATGTGAATAAATGACATTTGATTTGATTGAGCAGCTTGTAAACGTTGAGCCAAGTTTGCCGACTCCGTATAAGTACTGTGTGACTCTACTTAACCATACATTTCCCTGACTGGCTTTGATATACTTAGTTGACATTTGACAATCATAAACATGAAATATGACCGATTTTCTCGCGAGTATAATGTAACTTTAGCGCTACTAGTTTATTTTGGCGCGTGGCTAAAATCGGATCTGACAATTGCACAAATGATTGATCTTGACGCAGAACGTCACTTTAACAAAATGTCACCGTGAAAAATTTGGTCACTTTCGCAAAACGCCATTTTCGCACAACGTCATTTTCTCAAAACATAGTATAGTCGCTGCGATATTTGAAAACAAAATTAACGTGGTTAAAGCAAGAATTATTTTACAATTTGTTCTTTTTCATGATTTTAAAGAGAAATAGTAAAATACTTTTATTCATATACGGTAAGTGATTCCATGATTTACAAAGTTTTGGTTTTGGCTTCGGTTTTTACAAGAAACCACTCACCAACACGGCATTCTTATATTTTTTTACGATCACGGTCGAAAGCGCACTAGTTCGCGTAGACAGCCATTTGACTAGAACATGGTCATTTTTAACATACCGCGACGACACAGACGCGCCCCTTTGCCACTTTTCCTGTTTTTTACATTTCTATGTCTCCGACTGTGTGCGTGCGTATCAATTTGTAATGTGACCACATATTTTTTCAACAATCAATCAATCAATCAGTATAACTAATTATGGGAAACAACTGACGTACAGCAAACGACTGTGTACTCCGCTGTACAGTCAAACCAAACCAAAATTGACAAAGTACCGAAAATAATGAAAACTAGTAAGTAAACTAGATAGCCATTACTAGTTTTCATTATTTTTGGGATAAAAAATATCTTTGTTAAAAATGCCAGAAATCGATTCAGTGCATGACTGCACCCTAATTGCGTAACACACAATCAATCTCAATCTGAATCATTTTGAAGGATATTGCTAATCCATTGCTTCATATGTTCAAAAAATGTGTCATTATTGTGTCTGCTCAACAACGTAAATACCGCAATGAATGTTGTTGAATTGTCAAAATGAAACCGATTCCGATTGATCGTGTGTTACGCAATTAGGGTGCTGTTTATACTACTTTACGGGAGCGTCAGACGCTCGCACCCGTGAACCATGGGACATCATATATTATAATAATGTACCTACTCTATGCGTGGGACTGTCACCAACGAAAAAGTCACCACATAATTTTATGTCATGTCATGTCCCTAATTTCGTAAAGTAAATTTGGCTTTAAATATAGGTGTAAAGAGTGGCTGGACAGTGTGACAGCATGGCACCCTTACTTTCTAGAACAGAGTGCAAGAAAAACCCTTTTAAGGTAAAGGTTAGGTACTATTATTTATTATATTCAGGCCATCATTCCATCACTTACACTCTCAGTCCCACTCTCACCGACACACACCCGCACATAGCATAATCAGCCTATAATGTTCCCACTGCTGGGACACAGGCCTCCTCTCGATGAGAGGGAGTAGGCCATAAATCCACCACGCGGGCCCAGTGCGGGTTGGCAGGTACCACTACTGCTCTACACATACTCACGCCTAGATTCATATTAAGCCACATTTGCCACCAGAATTGTTTGACTTTAGTTTTTAATTTTCCATTTTGTTGCACTTTTGTAATTATTATTAATTTATTATGTACAACCTGTGTGTTCACTTAATACAGTCATAGGTCATAAGTGAGTTGTCCGATGAAGGGTAAGCCTTGTAATCTGTAATAAAGGTTTTTACCTACAACAGACACCAGTCTCTATTAAGTGTTAGCTTGACTTTGTACTGTGTTTGTGATTATGAGAGAACAATAAAGAAGACATTAAAATTAATATTAAACATTTTTCGGCTGTCAAATTCAAATGATTTTATTACGAATTTGGTCGTTTCCTATGGAGAAGAGCCGGCAAGAAACTAAGTACACGGTTAGTCTTTTAAAAATAATTGGCTTTTACACTGTTTTGTAAATAGGTATGGGAGGATAGAGAGATACCAGGCCGTAACAGGTGCTCTCCGGACATACACCCGACACCCGGTTGTCACCATTGTAGGACCTCGACCAAACGACCGTGGGGCAGCACAATTTCGAGAAGGGAAGGTATCAGGATCAGGACCCGTCCGTCCTGAACCGGCGGGGTACTTGCGTAACGAATAGGATTGCAGTCGATTGCCAATATATGTGTGTTACACAATTACTCCGCAGGTCCTAGAGCGGAGCACACCCAAAAAGGTTTCCCCAAATAAAAAATTAATGCTTATCGAATATAACTTACTTCGAACCGCCTTTTAGTAGTAAAAAGCTTTTTCTGTCACTGGCAGCGCTGATTCCTCCGGGAAATGAGGTAATTCACCGTCATCCATGCCCAAATACCGATAACTATACTCCAAATTAAAAGGAAGACAAACAAAGACATGATGCACAACCCTAGAAAAATTAGTTGAATGTCAGAACCCAAGCCGTACTTACGTACTAATGTAAACGTAACGTTAATACGACTGATTTTCAGCGAATGAAATCTCAAAATATAATCGCCAACATAAAAAAATGGCATGCCCCCGCGCCATTTTTTTAAGTACGTAACCATAAAAATACGGCGTCATTTGAGGAACGTTTAGCGTTCCTCAAATGACGCCGTATTTTTTATTGTTTGCCCATGTTCAAGGTAAACATCTTTATGATTTTAGACACCCAAATAAAGAAAACACAAAATGATCATCAAGTCAAGTAATATATGTTGGGGTAAGTTCGGCGCTGGGATAAAACCATACGAATCAAATTCCCGGCTGATTTGGCAATGTTTTTGAATGCTGTTAACGTTTACAGATTAAGTAAAAAAGTAGAAACGCAAAATCTTTGGAATTTTCAATCAATATTGGGTTTAAGATTTTTTTTTTATTTATCGGGTAACTTTACAACCGAACACTACCTCGCGTTTTATATTGTGTCCTATTTATAATACGCGCCCTAAGACCTGGCGCGTATATTCTTGACGAGCATAATTATAAGCAAATTGTTGCTTCAAAGTAAAGATTGAATACACTATTTAATTACTTTGACTCGAGCCCGTGGTTCCGTCGACGTGAGTAGAAATAAAAAGAACTATTTTTGTACAGGTGCATTCTGGAAAGAGTTATTCGTTAGTGGTTCTTTGGCCTACCTGTTTTGTTTCAGTATTTATAATTGATTTCCTGGTAAAAAGAAGATACAAGACAAGTGTTGTCTTCAGATAAAGTGTTTAAGGCCCTACCTTGAAAATAAATAATAGTTTGATGGGCGTGATTTATTTCCCCAGCACGTGGGGAATGGCGGTTCTGTCTTCTGTGGTCGGAAGCATAAGCAATTGACTGGTGATTTTTTCTCAACAATAAAGGCACAGAAAATGTGAACATACAAAAATATGTTCACATTTTCTGTGCCTTTATTGTGTTTCAGATGTCGTATAGTGGTGGTACCTACCCACTTCTCATACGGTCATACGGCGCACCTATTGCCACAATAAACAAAAGTTTAATGTAGAATTAATCGCAGACAGAGCTTCATATCATTAGCCGTAGCTTGAAACTCAAACACAGCAAGCCTGCTTGGTGACAGATATAAGAATAGTACGTACGTATACGTTTTTGTATAGTAGCAGTGGGCTG
The DNA here is from genome assembly GCA_949629185.1 of Apamea crenata. Lineage (NCBI taxonomy): Eukaryota > Metazoa > Arthropoda > Insecta > Lepidoptera > Noctuidae > Apamea > Apamea crenata. The sequence goes on from OX451375.1 coordinate 8,750,336, forward strand.
AGCACATTGTATGCAAATCGGATAGCTGATGGGGTCGAAAGGTTTCGGAATGGCAACCGCGTACCGAAAGGGGCAGCGTGAGAGGACATCACAGTCACATAAGGTAGACCGATGATGCTAGAAGCACGCTAAGCAGCAAGTCGATATGGCACCCAACCGTTGCCAGATTGACTTGCTGCAAATAGACACTGCTGGAAATAGTTCCAGCAGTGGAAATCGTTCGGCTGAAATTATAAAGATGGTATTATGATATTTGCCAAATGAACGATGAAAGGCAGCCAGAACTACTAATCCTTCAAATAAATAGAATAATTCGTTTGTTGCCCATGGTCCACCCACCTAGTTCACCTAGATCTACAGGAAATTATTTTTCCCATAGTCTACCAGGAAGTTCATATTATGTTTCCTTTCCCCAAAAACTGATAAAATTTTGCTATTAGATACTCTTTTTTCCAGAAACTGTCAATATACTTATTTGAAAAATTTCTTCGTATTAAATTCGCAACTTTCCTTTTTTATATGCTCATAGTCATCCAACATAGCTTCAGCTGGTAAAAGTGGAAGAGCTGCAGTGAGACCGATGATCCTCGTTTGGCCTTTAGATTTTAGTTTTAATGATTTGCATTTAAAGACATAGAACAAATAACGTATTGGAGGGTTTCATTCAAAACTTTACAAAAAAATATATAAAAACACGACTATTGTCTTTCCAGGTCTCCAAACATAACAATCCATAACTAAGTTGGTCGTTGCGACATAGCAATTAATGACATCATTCATATTATCAAAGGTTTATTAATCCTAACCTTGTTGATCTTTAAAACATAATATAATCGTGAGTAGTACGTAACCATAACTACAACACGAGGACCATTATCTAAAAGATCCAACGCAAACACAGAAATGCCTATCGTATTCCTTAATTATTTATCTATTGTAGTTTTCTTGATAGTCTGTATTTAGCTGGATAAAAAAAAACTTTTTTTTTGTTATGGTTTCAAAATAGCCTTAATAAAAATAGCGTTAATTGTGTATTGTTACCTCCACAATAAATCATTCTGCCGAGCCTTTTATCAACTATGTTGGGGTCGGCTTCCAGTCTAACCGGATTCAGCTAAATACCAGTATTTAACATGGAGCGACTGCGTATCTGACCTCCATAACCCAGTTACTGGGTACTACGATACCCCTTGGTAAGACTGATTCAGTCAAATTTTCGGGCGTATTGTTGTCTCCACATTTTATACTTAATTATGTAGTTTGTTTATTTAGATTGAATACCTCTAAAAACAATTCTTAGATGAAGTAGATATGCAAAGTAAAGCGGGTGCTTTTTAGCATAATATTATGTTAGTTTTTACATATTTACCTGTATTTTTGCTATTGGGTTTTTCCATCAGGAATCTCTCAGAAGCAGCCCAGAGTTTGGATTGGTGCCCGCTTGATGGCAATAGGGGCGCTCCCTATAACATGGGATTTAAAATGTGGATGTACTATCAGTACACCTCTGCCTAACCCATCGGTGATAACAGCCGATCTATCCTGTAACAATCAGCCGATCGATTCTGTAAAATTCTCACCGTAACAAGTTAGGTGAAGTAAGCTTAGAGTGAGCTGTCAATAGTGTCAATCCCTAGCATTAGTTGGAATGACAGCTCACTCCACGCTCACTTCACCTAAGTTTTCACGGTGAGATGGTTACAGAATCGCAATGCTGACCGTGAACACTTAAGTGATATGAGCTTGAAGCGAGCTGTCAAAAGTGTCAATCCCCAGCATCAGGTAGCATGACAGCTTACTTTACCTAAATTTTCACGGTGAGATTTTTACAGGATAGATAATCAGGCGTCATGTTGTGTAATTATCTAAATAAGAACGTATTGGTATGATCGTTGTAAATATAATTAAAGCCGTCGAGGTCGAAGTAACATGGACTTGGATTCAGACATCTCATAAGGTAGGTAGACGCATGCTGATGGACAGTCCCGGCAACACGTGTCGCCGTCATACATTGGATAACAAATCAATGGTGGGACTGAAATGGGCCATTGCGCGGGTCCCTATATCGACAGGCTATTTGATGGCCAGGCCAGATCAATGGTTATTGGAAATTGGCCTACTGACTCACTCTGCCACAGAATAAATAAATTCAGACGTGAGACATTTCTTGAATTCTACATTAGAGAGTTGTTTTGATGATTTTAATGATTATATTATTTTATTACGGCCGCGTCATACTTTTTTATTACCAGACAACCTGATACTGACCTACAAATGGTAAAAAACGAAAGTAAATTTGAATTTGGCGGGTTACCCTAGTTAACAAACTAGGTACCTACTAAGGATAATACAGACAGACAGTACGATAAAATGCTTGGCAGGACATTTAATGAAAATCTATTGCAACTTTGTTACTTTTTATTCTTAAACTATATAAGTCGACAAAGTAACTCCTCTTACTGTATATTGTAGCATAATAAAAACAAGGAAAATCTTCCACGTTTTAATTTTTGTAAGTAAAATAAGGTAGTAAGAATCTGGTATTCAGATAATCTGTTATATTGCGAATCTGGTATTTTGAGAATCTGGTATTTTGATATTGAGCCATACAAACTTAGAGATGTCAGCAGATGACGGGGCCCGATAGGGCCGAAGCCTGCCAGGGTAGCGGGATCGTCCGAAAGGGTTACCGCTGCCCTGGAACAGAAAGGGCTGAGGAAGGAACACGGGTGGGTTTTAGTCAGTAAGAGTCTGACACTCCCTTCCGCTCCACCCAGAGCGGGAGGGGTCATTTGATGATTTCCCATCCAAAAAAAAAGCCATACAAACTTAGCAAAAGACACAGAACGAATATTATTTTTATTATTAAAAAGGATTACGTCGTGACGCCGACGTGATGTATTTGGTGGTCGAGCCCTATAATAAATTGTATGTATTCTTGTTAGGCGTCGATTAAGATACGTTTGCAAACGTTCCTAAACTTACGTAAAGAACTAGATAAATACAAGGACGTCCTAAATGGGTAATTGGCACCAAGTCAATTCGTTATTAGGAAGCAAGATAATAATTTGAATTACAGTTTGATCAAAATTGTAATAATGGAAATATACGGCTAACTGCAGTGCGATTCTGTAACCATCTCACCGTGAAAACTATTGATAGCTCACTCTATGCTCACTTCACCGAACTTTGCACGGTGAGATTTTTTACAGAATCGATCGACTGGTAGTATATCAAGTAATAGGCTCTACTGAAAACTAAGCTACAAAATATCCAGTCTTTATAGGCTCCTGGTAATATACATAGCATAGACTGACTAATTTCTGATGTTTATTAATAGTAAGTAATCAAAGTCCGTTCAAAAATAAATATTCTGTATACTAGTGGATTTTATTAGCTAAATTCCCAAAATGGCTTCGGGATGCCTAAAATGTCAAGTCTCTGGATCTCTAAATCCGGACCTGAATAAGAGGCCAGTTTATACTGGTTTTGTTACCACTGAATGTGCGGCCCACTGACATGACAAGTTAATACCTGAAATTATGACGTATAGAAATAGCTAGTCTGTCTGTCGTGAGTTTGTAGGCATAAAACAAATATACCTCTGTATCCAAACTTTGTCTTACTCTTTGCTACAGTAGTAACAGTATCCACAAATTCACGTCTCCGCGCAATGCGACTAACAGATAATATAAAAGGAATGTCAAGTCTACGAGCTCCTTTTTTACGAATACCATTTTGTTCCTGAAATTGAATAGGCTCATAGAAACGAATTTTGTTTGTTTTCGGTCGATGTAAAAAAAATATTGATGCGGAATTTGTAAATTTCGAATTTTTGTATGCTGGTTTGAAAGATTACTGATCATTATGATTTAATTAGGTAGGTAATGGCATAGATGAAGACACTGATACTGTGAGGTCATGATTTCGATTCCCGGGTCGGGTAGTGTTATTTGGTTTTTTCATCTAGAATTTCTCTGTAGCAGTCTGGATTTGTGCCCGGATGATGCCCAATAGGCTCGCCATGGGACACACATAACGGGCTATAAGGGGGGATACTAAGGTAAACCTGCGCCTAACCCTTAGCGGAATACACGTGTAATTATATAGGGTGGCAGGGACATCGACGCGCAAACTGTAACCATGGATTCAGCACATGAGTTTAGACCCCATAGCGTCCAAATTATTCGTCGGTTATTAAAAAAAATCTTCTGTTTCATAGAAAAGTCTAATACCTACGCGGTCAAAATGTATGAAACAGCAATATTTTTTTTTAATAACCGACGAAAAGTTTCGACGCTATGGGGTCTAAGCTCACCCTGTATGTTATGTAATAAATAAAGATTATTTCTCGGTTTGCTGTTGGGACCAAAACATTTGCACTCATCACACATTGGGCTTGTACCGGAAATTATTACTTAGACAGGTACGAGTATGTGTCAAATCGTTTATACCTTCGTCTGTTTTCAAATTCTTTCTTTTATCTTTATCTGTTGGTATCGACTGTCATTCGTGGATGACGGCAGTCGTTACGGGTTGTCAGAAGCCCGAAAGTCTGACAATTAAACAGTCTTAACAAAGAGTATCGTATTACCCAGTAACTATACGGGTTGTGGAGGTCAGATAGGCAGTCGCTTTATGTAAACTACTATGTAATATTCGGCTGCATCCGGTTAGATTGGAAGCCGCCCCAATATATAATGGGAAAAGGCTAGGCGGATGATGATGACTTGTTGATAATGATGAAAATGGCACACGGCTTTGACCAATGTCGAGTTGACATCAACCTAAAACCTTTTTAACCACTTAGCTAAAGCTGACCATTTGAAATACCTAGGTGTCACAATTGACTCCAATCTAAATTTCCGTAAACATATCGATTTACTCTGTACCAGAGTGCGCAAATTAATATATGTTTTTTAAGAATTTACGGAACATAGCCGATTATAAATTAATTAAACAGGTTTATTTAGCTTTGTGTCAATCCATACTTACGTATTGCATTATTTTCGGGGGGGGGGGGGGGGGGTGCTGCAAAAACAATTTGACTCCCTCTAGAGCGCGCACAAAGAGTCATTCTAAAGGTTCCTAAACCTTTCACCCTTTTAGATTTCCTACGCACCAACTCCACATAGCATGTAATGTACTAACAGTAAGGCAATTATTTATTCTAAGCATAGTATGCACCTAATACACCACCACTTTATTTTTATGTGATAACACATCTCGGGACCATGGGGTCCCGGTCCTTTGGAAGGCGTATGAGGGGCCGAAACCAACTCGCAGAGGCCCCTATGTTCTATGTTACGGGTTTGGTTTTCGCACTTAGTCCTTCAGGTGGACCATTGTGCGTGGGCCATGGCGGCCGTCGGTGGTTATTCCAACCAGCCCACCAGCTCCAGAAGCTTATTAAGTCTCCTAGTCTGTTGAGGATATCTGTGTAAGATCTGGGTGTTCCGAGGGTCTCTGCCCTAATCTGGGTGACGCCTTTGCACTCAAAGAGCACATGGGCGACGGTTTCATCAGCCTCCATGCAAGCTCTGCACAGGGGGCTGTCCATTATGCCTATCGTGTGGAAGTGTTTGTTTGTTGGCGTTGACGCTGGCTAATTTGACAGGACTAAACTAATATTTATCTTCTGTCCTTTTCTTAATGAAATAGAAAGTAAAAGATGCACTGAACTTAAATTAAGGTTAGTTTGTAAACAAGGGAATCGGCGCCAATATCTTCCGTTGAATCTATAAAATATTTAGGTCTTATATAGGGTAATTCGAGGATAGGTGCCCCACTTTTTGATAGGGAGCCATAACTTATTAATTAAAAATCTATTGGCCATACGTCTTTTGCATATGGTAACTTTGATCTTTAATCTATCATAGTATCTCATTTGTTTTATACAAGTTTCATAGATTTTGAGGAAATTGTGTCTTTTTTACTCCTCTCAAAAGTAGGATAGATGCCTATCGTGAGGGATAGAAGACTCATTGTAAAAATGCTTCAAGGGATAGATGCCTAACGTGAGGGATAGGAGACTCGCTGCACGAATGCTTCAATATTAGATGCTAATTGAAATAAAACATACTAGTTTCAATAATCAGTTTGTATTCAATATTTAACATTAATTTGTGACATCTTTTATAATTATATGTCTATCTAGAATTATTAAACAAAAGAAAGATTAAATAAATATTAATTAACGTAATTAATATAGTTTTCAGAACTAACGAAAGATAATTTAATCAGTCTTATTCTTCTTATAAGTACCTTAATTATACCGCAATCATCATATACTTAGCACATAGTATTAAGTTTTGCCGACACGTGGCACATGCAATCCAATCTGATTTGGATTTAGTCAAATTGTAGTTTTCATAACATTCTACACAATAATTATCAACTGAATCATTCTCGCTTGTCCTAGTATATTAATATCTTGTAGAATTTGGGTCTATAACATGTAACGTATTCTCAGGGATTTGTGCCTTATTAACTTTTTTGCTTTTTTTTTATTAATATTCCTTTAGTGGCTTTTCCTTTGTCTGATGTTATATTACTACCATCATGTTCATTTTCGCTGTCAGTACTGTAAATTTGTAATGGTCTCTTTCTTAACCCTCTCCCTTCGTTCAAGTTTATGAAAATAGGATCTAGATCCTCATTTTCACTGCTGCTAGAACTATATATCTGTGTCTGTTTCTTTGCTTTCACTTTTTCTTTTTTATTGTTATTGTCCTTATTTATAATTTTGCTACCGCTTGGTATGCTTTCCGTTTTCTTTTTTATGTCTTTTTTCTTTTCTGTTAGTTTCCTTGGTCTTCTTGGCTTTCTTGTTATTGACTGCTCTTTCTTCAGTCTAACTAATGTGACGGGGGCCACCCCAGGTTTTCTTTTATATTTTCGAGGCATTTCTTCCACCTGCAATATGAAAACATTTATAGAAATAGTTAGGGATAGATGCCCCTAAGGGCATCTATCCCGGACAGCAGATGGGGCAACTATACTTTTAGCACAGGATAGATGCCTTTTTTAATAAAAAAAAAGTTAAAAAGAAAACTATAATTTATATCATTATTTCTTGTACTTTAAACTATAATATCAGCAAATAAATTAAAAAGATATAGAATTTATAACAGAGTGAAAAGATATTCGATAGTCAGTACTTACGATTATAATTTCAACGCTTGTCATGGTCTCGCCGCGGAAGTTTTTTACACTCACGGGCAAAACGAGTGCGCTCTCGCGTGCGGTTGGCGTGGCACTGGGGTCTGAGGGGGTAGCGCTTCCTATTACGTAGTTCGATTTTAGCCTACTACATTTCTAACATAGAGTATTCAAAGCCGCGGCACCTATCCCATTGGGGCACCTATCCTGGAATTACCCTATTTGACAAAAATTTGAATGTTAAGAATCATATAATTAATCTTTCAAAAAGAATTAGAAAACTTATCTAGCCCTATCACCTGTCTTCGTTTTCGGAAGCGTTTCCCTGACACCCTGTATATATTCAAAAAAATCAGTCACTCAGCCAATACTAACTTAATGAAAATGATTTTCTTTTCGTTGTGCCAAGCGGTTATACCTTATTGCATAACTGTCTGGGGCGGTGCTGCCAAAACTCATAATTTAATTATTGAACGCGCTCAAAGAGCTTTACAGGTTAGTTACCTTAAACCCATGTATTTTTCTACCACGGAGCTGTACAGGGTTAGTAATGTTACTTACGGTGCGCAAACTTTTTGTACTATTATTAATTATGAGACAACATTCCAGTGTCTGGATAAACACCCTGACTGAAAAAGAAAATTCAGGGAGAAGGCGGTTGAAATTGTGTAAATCTGTGCCTTGTAGAACATCTTTTGCTGAAAGATTTAACTTGTTCCTGGGCCCAAGACTGTATAACATAGCTAACAAAAAAAATGAAATTTTCTTCATGACAAAGAGAGAGTGTAAGCAGAAAGTGATCAGCTGGCTTCTATCACTTAGGTACATTATGATGAAACCGAAAAACTGTTTCATGTCCCTGCATAAATACTCAGTAATTATCAAGTATTCATGTATTGTTAACTCCAAACACACTGATATACACATCCCATACATAGTCACACCCCCCACACACATACACACACAACAAAACTTACAATCACATTCATACTTAAATCCTTTTTCTATTCTTAAATAATTCCTTATTAGTGTTATTTACTTATACCTGGTTTTTGTACTTAGAATAAGGAGCATTCTAAGTAAAAAAAAAACCACTATGTTCCATATTATTTAAGACGGTAATTTTAGTTATTTTAGTGTTATCTTATAAATAATAAATTCCTTAATTTAGACGGTAATTAAAATTGTTATGTTTTATCTATTTTATTGTGACAAAAAATGGAAAAAAAAACATAAATATGTAGATGATTTTTTTAAAACCCCATATATATTTCAAACTTGAATCTTACTGTTTGTAATGTTTTAGCTCGTAACGAAAATAATAATTATTATTAACGAAAATATGTCTGTTGAATAAAAAAAAAAAAAATTAGGGACGAGTCTATAGTAGGTTCTATCGTTCTTTATTTTTCTATTGGTGCGGCTAGAGCTGTACAAATATACCAATTAGATTCCACACTTTATTGATACAGTACAATGAAAATTAGAGAAATTATAAATGAAATTAAAAAAAAAAATCGGTAGCTTCTGTTGAATTACATTATCATCTAATTCTCAGCCAGAAAACGTTCCGTGGTAAACATTGGCTACCATAATAATACACATCTATGTCCTTAGTGTTAATCTAATGTGATGTCCTTCTACTGGTTTCAATACGACATCAAATTCACACACTACATTGTTGATGTCGCCTGCAACATGGTATCGCCGTAAAATATGCGCCAACGCCGTCTTCATCACCATCATGGCGTAAGCTTTACCTGTGGAATTATAAATTGTAGGTATTAGATTATAATCTATATGTCGTGGATAACGTTATTGTTTTAATAAAAGTTGCTCTATTGATTAATGTAGTAGTGGGGCAAACGCCGCCGTGACGTTATTTAGTAATGGCGGCACGTGGACAGAGTCGTTTTGGAAAGTGGGGATTGTCGAACGGGCACTTCGCATCGAGACGCGGACCAAGTCACTTCTCCAAAACGAAACTGTCGGTTCTGCCTAGTTAGATTGCTTTGTGTGTAGTATTTAGTTTATTTGATTATTAAAAAGAGAAGTTACATTTACACTTCGTGTTATTCAACGCCACCTACGAAATGGACCCTTTACCACCGAACCAAGATGGTGACGACCCTATCGCTCCGCCGTCGCTGACGTTGTTATCAGAAGTGGGATTGGACCTCAACTAACCACGTGTTCAAAATAAGAACGCTTAAAGTGAAAGTGACCGATGACATTTGAAAAACAAAGTGCAAACATGCGAACGCTTATGAAATAATCATGTGGATCTGTTCAAGTTGGAACCAGACAAGCCAGCTACGGATGCGCCATTATGGTACATGTTGTTTTAGGCATAGGCTGCAGAAATACCTTTGCCAAGTGACGCGCCAGTTGCGCCTACCGCAATGTTTGAAAAAAAAAAGACTAACCGGCATTTGAGTTCGACGTATCCCGTTCCCGTGTTTAGAACACGCGGAAGGAGGCGTGTGCAAACATAACATAACAGTACACAACAGTGGATTTGTGTTTTGTTGAAAATTCACTGCAAGGTGGTCAACTTGTTGTGGCCAGCAGTAAGGCCCTCATGGTAGTAGCATTCAGCAGATATATTCTTAAGAAATTGGTTAGTCTTTTGTTTAACAGCTTTTCGAGTATCTTGGACATTGCTGGAAGGATCGATATGGGTCGGTAGTTATTTACACTGTCTCTATTCCCCGACTTAAATATGGGATGTATGAGCGCTGTTTTGAAGAGCTTGGGGAATACTCCCAAGTGGAAACTCAGGTTACATATATATATATATAGAGAAGTCAGCAGAGGACGGGGCCCGATAGGGCCGAAGCCTGCCAGGGCGGCGGGATCGTCCGAAAGGGTTACCGCTGCCCTGGAACAGAAAGGGCTAAGGAAGGAACACGGGTGGGTTTTAGTCAGTAAGAGTCTGACACTCCCTTCCGCCCCACCCAGAGCGGGAGGGGTCATTTGATGATTTCCCATCCAGAAAAAAAAAGGTTACATAAATTTAAGTAATAGCAGGACAACAACACACTATTTGCAGCCTTTTTTTTGTTTGTTCACCTAGGTCTAGTTTAGATATTCCATTAATATACATGATGTGGATATTTTCAGCTAGTTTCTGTCCTACGGTCGCAAAGAATCTATTGACTACATTAACAGATTCGTGGGGGCTTAGGTCAATTTCTAAAAGGGGTTCAGGGTTATTGTTTTTATTAAGTTCTATGTTTTTTTAAATTATTTTTAGCCTTTTTGATTTCCAGGTTTTCATATGCACATTTAACTTTTTCTAGAATAGTTTTGCAGAAGTTTCTGTATCTGATGTAAATAAGTTTAATTTTAAAGTTATTTGGGTTCTTTCTGACTTTAATATGGAGTTTATCCCTGTGTTTAATGCAGCGTAACAAACCCGGTGTAATCCATGGCTTTATTATCTTTCTTTTATGACTAGTTATTTTCGTTGTAGTGTTGTTATTTATTATTTTTGTAATAGTATCTATAATTTTAAAGCAATATCTACGTTAGTAAAACTGTAAATATAGTCTAAGTTAGATTTTTCTATTTCCGAGAAGACTTTCGGGTAGTTAATGTGGGTTATTGTGTGTTTGTTACAATATTCTGACAGTTTCCTGCCCAGCGACAAACAAACAGTATAGTGATCCGTTACAGTAGTGGTTATTACTGTAATTTATGGTTATTAATAGCAGCTGTTGTGATTTTATTATACGGACAATTTAAGTTAGTTGACAGTTTGAATAATATTCATTCTTTCAAATTAATAGGTAAGATTACTTTTTATCATTTTTTTATTTTTATATTGAATCATAAATAGTAATGGTGAATATTTGTTCGCTTCTAATTTCGAGTTTCACGCCAATGCTACTGGATAGAATTGGTTGTAAATTGATTAAATATCCATTCTTCCCGTCAAGACATGAGAAGCGAGTGTAGCTCAATTCTGACATCTCATAGTGGTTAATATGAGTATGTGTACCGATGCAGTTTCGCTTGCCAATTCCGAAAGCGGCATTAAGGCTTGGATGATCCGGCAAGGTAGCAGAGTTTAGCCATCGCTCCGGTCGGAACTGATCCACGTCTGGGCCCCACATGGGGTGGCGGAGGAGACCATATACCCCTAACACGCATGAACTCCCAGCTTGCAACGTGCAGTTCTCTGAAAATATAAATGTGGATTTTGGTCAAAATATCCACTATACGAGTATAGAGCCCTGACAAAGCCAGAAGGAGGCAGACCTCTTAGAAGATGGCGGGACGAGCTGGACAAAACAAACATTAGCCCTGGATTGAACGAGCTAGAGTAGAATAGAATATTCTGTTCGAAGTCATGGGAGGTGCTTTTCAGCAGCAGTAGGGTGGTGCAGGCTATCAGTAAATGAGTATCACGCTGAAGAAGGTGTAAAGAATAACGTTGTAAAGGTACATACTCAGGTGCATATCTTTTTCAACTTTTCTTCCGATTATAGGGATGACAGGATACAGTCTTAACGTCTCTTTGATCACAGCCTCCAAGTAGACGAGTTTCGGTAGATCTTGTTTAATAAAATCGTTATCTTTATGTTCAAGTACATCTTGTATCCTATAATTAATACAAACACCATCATTCGTTCGTTTTCATTTTTAGCCTACTAAGTATGAAGATATCTATCCATCAACCCGCACTTCTTTGCACTATCAAATCCACACCACTGCTCTTAAAAGAGTGAAGGAAAACATTGTGATAAAATAGGCATGTCCAGAACCAAAAAATTTGAAGACTTGTTTGACATCTACCAACCCGCACTGGGGCCGCATGGTGGTCTACAGTCCACTCCCGCTCACAGATAGGATTCCTGAGTCCCAGCAGTGGGAACGTTATAGATTTTGTGCAAGTACGTGTCAGATCGTACAAATATAGTATTTTGAACGTTACTTACTCATTAAAAATTCGTTCTTGTAGATCTAGGTCTGACCCTATCACTAACAAAATAAATGTCATAGTCGCAGAATTTGTGTCGAAAGCAGCGGTTACTAAAGTATCCAGGTGTTGTCTGATGTCATCATCTGTAAAGACCGCTTGTTCTTCAGCCAAATTCAGCATTTGATCTAGTAATGGTTTGAATTTGCCTGAAACATAATGTATTTTGTATAGTTTTAAGCCATTGTAACTGAACATCTTCTGAATGTAACAACTTTCGTTGGAATTGCAGTGAAAGATACGAGTATTGTCAAGTTGGAATTGCATTTGTCGGGCGTGTCAACATTCGTCGAATCCGTGTCGGCTGGACACCGTTCTAGAAGCAGTACCTTTACGTCCCAAATACCAGTGTCTCAAAACGAAAGTCGTTGACCAGTGCATGATGCCTGCACGGCACTAAAGAGTGATCAGGCAGACGGTCGTGGATATGTGCTAAATGCGGAAAGCAAAGGAGCAGCCGTTATAGCGATGATAAGGGGAGGCCTACATCTAGCAGTGGACGTCTCCCGGCCCAACGTGCCTTTATTTATCAGTTAGTTGTTGAGGGTAGAAGGTAAGTGAATAAAATTATTTCATTTGTTTACCTGGTGTCGATTCATCATACATATTCTGACATTTGTTTGCCTTTAACTCGGATTTTCTTTTAAGTATAATCTAAAATAAAATGGTACCAAAATTACAAGTTGCCACACAATAATATAATAAACTATGTAGAAATGTGACATATTTTGATAGGAATCCAGATCTCTAGTCATTTGTGTGAGCATACAGTAGCAAAAAGCTGAAGATGAAAATAAACAACAAATAATTAAATGTATTAAACAAAACCAGGTAAGTGTGTGCCGGGCCATGACTGAGTTGGGTTCCGTAGTCAGTACAACTTAATGGGTATTGCATCCAGTACTTAATAAAGCACATGTTATTTTAGAATGAGACTCACAATTTTTTTAAAAAAAGCTGACAGCTCTACAATGCCAAACTTTTTCTAAAGCTCAAAAGTAATAACAATATAATAATTACTGGATCTATGATGTTCTTCAGTTTCTTCAATAGTATAGTTTGTCTGCGCTTCATTGAAGTCCAGTTAAATATATACGTCAAATGCAACCACACTTTTTGAAACCTATCACAATATAAATTCAATAAATCTTCAACTCCATCTGCATAATCTGTATCGATTGTAGTTTGATCTTGAGTATTCAATCCTAGGGAAGTCCCTGCGAAAGAAAGTACATATTTTCTATAAACCAAGCAACCATTTTGACAAAGTATGCCTTTGGATAGTCGAGTGGTAGGCCCCGCTTACGGGTTCGAGCGATGTGACTTATGACGCGACTTGCGTCAATCGCGCTGTGTCTGTCCGTCGTCGATCCGAAAGTCGCCTCACGGTGTCGTCATATATTATGTTTTCTCCACAGTAGCGATTGGCCACGAGGTTATCCTTTATCTTCACTACCCATGCTCCTTACGACTGTTACTACCACAATAATACTTACGAGTTACAATTGACAATGTATAGTTTACGATGAACTTTCGCACGTCAAACGGGCCTTTTCCCACTTTCGAAGCTAATTGAGAGACAAGCCTTCGAGCTTGTACGTTCATTTCATTAACGTATGTATTAAGCACTTGTTGGTTGAACGCCGGATTTAATAATTTACGGTGAGCTTTCCAAATAGCCACTGAAACAAAAACATTTCAATACTCAATACTCAAATCTTTATTGCATTCCCTATGTGTTACATAGATGGTATATACAAGGTAAAAGATCAATATGGACCCTGTCGGGCACAGCAAAGTTTAGGAGAGAGGAGGAGAGCTAAGTGGCAATTCAAACAATTAAATATTATTAGATGTGCTTAATTTGTTGTATAAATATGTATGTTGGGTGTATATACAGTATGTTAAATAACAGAGGGCGTTCCCTTAAACTCGCTAATCTATATCATTAATAGATTAAAATAAAAATATCAGCATAGAAAAATAAGCATAAAATAATCCGAAATCAAAAAAATAATTAATTGACAATAATCTCGAAACCTCCTGTTTAACCAATTAGATCGCCGCACACGCGGCCCGTCATTCATAAATAAATTGCGACGTTGCCGTCCTTCAAGTACGCGTTCACAGAGTGTTCCTTTTACGTATCAATTTAATTTTTTTTTGTGAATATTTTAATATTAAAAAAAAATAAAACATTTTCTTTTCGAATGGTAATATTTTTTTTAGCATGTATGGATGCTATACTATTGCGGGTTAACGGGAACGCCCTCTGTTAGTTAACATACTGTATATAGTTTTGTGTATATTAGTTATTTTATGTATTACGTAAGAATATGCAGGTAATTATTAAAAAAAAAAAAAAATGTATATAAGTAGTTAGCCATCTTGTTACCATAACACAAGCATTAGTTTGCTTAGCTTGGGACAAATGGTGCTGTGTGAAATGTCCAGGGATTTATTATAGTAGTTATTATTATTATTATTATTATTATTATGTGATTCTTAAGTGTTTTCATTATTATAAAATTATTATTTTATTTATGTATGCATATTTTCATATCTATATTAGATTTTCTATATTCCGTATTATATTATATATATATATATATATATATCATAATGTTTGGTGTGTACGAGATATATAGATATATAATTGTATATAGTATATATTAGTGTTAGTTCGATATATAGATAATTTTATTTTCCAATCGATTTGTAATCTAAAAACTCCTTTACTGAGTAGTATGACTTGGATTCCAGAAATTGTTTCAATTTATTAATAAATAGATTTGTTTTGTTTACTTCCCTAATGACATTTGGCAATTTATTATACATTTTCTGGACATAGCTAAACGGCTGGTTGAGTGCATTTTGAGTCGGGATTGAGGTATGTTAATTCTGTTTTTGTTATTTCGAAAGGTGAATCTTGTTTGTGTTTCTTCGCAAGTGGTGTAAAAATCTGTGTGTTTTCTGACAAATTTACATAATGCTAAGATAATTATATAAACAGGGAAGTGTGATTATTTTGTGTTTTTGGAAGTGTGGTTTGCAGCTATCTGTTTGTTCTATGTTGGTTATTATTCGAATTAACTTCTTTTGTCAAATAAATATGGTTTGTGAATATGTACTGTTACCCCACAGCATGACCCCATAGCTGAGCCATGCCTGGGCAAATGCATATTAAGTGACAAGTGCAGTTTGCAAGTTAGTAGTTTTTTTTTAATTTCGCGTCGGGCACATGAAAATTTTGACAGTCTTGCTCTTATTTCCTGTATATGGGATTTCCAATTTATGTGGGTCTATAGACAAACCGAGGAGAGTAAATTCGTTTACTTGTTTGAGTTTTGCATTATCCGTTTATGATTTTAGGAAGGTCGTTTATATAGATAAGAAACAAAAGGCAGCCTATTACACTCCCTTGGAGAATTGACGCGTTAACTGCTTTACTATCGGATCTCATTTTAAGTATTTCATTTGTGTTGTCATCAAAATATTCAATTTCTACTAGTTGTACAGTCACGAGCACCAATAAGTCAACACTTGGCAACTTTCAAATGCGATTTTTTCGTGAAATAACGAATGCAACGTTGAAATACGACACATTACCTAAAGCTATGGGCTCGATAATGCTATGCTCGTCACAGCATAATATTTTATTCAAAAACAAAAGAGTAAATCGCTTTTGAATAAAGCCGAGTGTATACATACTTTTGCTCGTGACTGTACTCTATCCTTTAGGTATGATGCAAACCACCCCTTCCCACCTTTTCCTCGTATTCCTATGCCATGTAACTTGTCTAATAGTATTTTAAATGGTATCTTTGGCTTTGGTTATATCGAGCAGAATACCTTTGGCGTAGTTTTTATTATTAATAATAGTTAGAGCCTATTTTTTTTTTTTTCGTCCGTCAATTCGTACTGACATGTCTTTGAGGCGTGCGTGGAACACAACGCGCCGTCAACCCAGGCCTGGTCCTTACCGGGCGGCGAGCTGCCCATTGCTCGCCGTCCGCAAGCCCGCGCCTACCAGGGCGTCTCCTGCGGCGACTCGTGAGGACGCAGAGATTGCCTCTCCCTTACGCGCTCCGCCTCCTCCTTCGCGAGCATTACTGCTTTGCAGAAAGAGGTGACGGTTCCGTGCACTCTCGCTCCGTACCATGGTCTGGACGAGGGCCGGACGCGAGAGATCGCCACCACGAGGACGCGGCGGTGCTCCGCGCAAGCCGGGCAGACCTCCACCGTATGCTCCACCGTGTCCTCCGGGCGATTTACACAGTGGCGACACCCTGGCGTTTCCTCCCGCTTTATCCTGAACAGGAACCTCCCGAAACAACCGTGTCCGGTGAGGACCTGCATCAGGCGGAAGGTGTGGGTGCCGTGGCGCCTCTCTAGCCACTCTTCAAAGAGGGGACTTATCGCCGCAATTGAGGCGTGCCCAGCAATGAGTTGCGACAATCGCACTCTCCATGCCGCCATGAAATCCCGCCGGAGCTCTGTCCGCTGTACCGTGATTTCTCGCGGCAGCGGAGTTTTGCCTCCTCTCGTTATAGCCTCTTGTACGTATTTGTAGACTGCTAACGTTGTAGGTTTCATAGGTGCTTATTTGGTCCTAATTTCATGAAGTCCGAGGCAACGCTAAAAGTTAACGTTACATACATTTTGGAAATACGAGTATATAGGCTATAAACGTTAACTATATAGTATATAGTTAACGTTGACTTTACCGGCCCTCTCCCTCTCACAGAGAGGACGCCTGTGTCCCAGCAGTGGTAACATTATAGGCTGATTATGTTTATGCTGATTTGTTGTTGTCTTTACCGTTAACCGTCTAAACACTGTTTAGCCAATGCAAGTATTTTTTTTAAAAAACAAAGTATAACTCGATAATTATGTCGTCGTGCGTACAATTAATCAATATTATCGTGGATTATTTTTAATAATTAGTTAGTTTGTAGTTACCTTCTGCTGTGATGAGTCCATTATTTATAAATTCCTTTGCAAAATTGTAGACATATGGTTTATTGAAACATGAATTGGCTATTGTTAGGCTGTCTTCTGGATCGGTTACCACTGAAACAGAAATACATAAATTAAATTACAATAAAATTATTGTGATTAGTTTTTGCTTTTCTAGAATTAAGATTTTACCACAGAGCACGGAGACACCTCGGTGCTGCTAGAGGCGGCGTTGTCAACACTTTCGATACAAACGTCTACTTGCACTACGACACACATAACGTATAGAAATTGACGGCTTTTGAGGCGGTCCATGACAGAAGTTTTGCGCTCAATGCTCTTTCGGCGCCACGAATTTTAGTAGTTTTACCGCCTGTACGCTGTGTAATCTGTGATAATAACGGAGTGTACTTGATACATGAGAGGACTTACTGTAAATCGAATGATTGGGGAACCATGCCTCGCAAACACCACCTTTTTCTAATGATAAGATTTGGATTTCTTGTATAATATTCCATAGATCTGAAAAATAAAAAATAGTTTAGTTTTAACTCAGTTGTCCAGTGGGTGCCTTTCCAAGTATAATATTGCCACATAGGCTGGCTTTGAATGTCATTAGCAATCTTTCAGAGGGTAAAAGTAAGGCAAAGGTAGTGAAAGGGAGGATGAACAAAAGCAACATGAACCACAATGAATAAACAACATTTTATTCGATCTATACTAACTCTGCGCCCTCTCTTTATAGTTTAGAAAGTATTGTGTATGTTCGCAGAAACTTAGGAGTTTTCAAAATAAGTAGCGATTTCCATAATTATAAATCAGGCGCAGTGAAGGGTTCCGTAGTTTTTATAACAGCCAAGTGCGGGTCAAGTTCTATCAACTCCGGATGACAAAAAAGAGATACCTCTCTCGGCCGAAACGATGTGTATCGAGCTAACAAATCATGGAAGGGGCGCGCACAGCGTCGTCTTCTATGTGGTTATTGTTATTCAAAATATATGGGTACATTTTGATACAGTAATAGTAAATTAATAGCAAAAACAAAAAAAAGCAGCAAAATAAACTGCCCTCAAAGAAACACACAAACGCAAAAAGAACCGTGTGTCAGACTGCGCCTGCAAACAGAGAAGGCGGGAGATCGTTATGCAAGCTATGCCGCAAGCCGCCTGTAACACCAACACGGACGCCTCAACTTGACCACGACCGATCTACCAAGAGCGAAGCGACAAAGAAGAAAACCAAACAGAGAAAACAAAATAAAATTGCATACGAATAACTTATAACCCAATTTATTTTCCAATTATTAACTAAACTAAGTATTTCAATCTGCAAATTCCTACACTCAACGAGACTTAATATGAAGTTCACAATTCAACTATTTCACCTCAATACACAATCTCAAGAATTCAATAATTTTCTTAACTAATTAGGTTTCGTCGGTAACGAAACCATTGTGAGATCTAATTCGACGACAACGCCATCTAGTTAGAAAAGAAGTACTAATTGTTACACAAAACTGAAAATGAATAACGAAAATGAGATCTGGTTTGACACAATCCTCAACTAATTTAATTACTTAGACACAACTAACTATAATTTTATTCGAAAGCAACTGTTTTTTTTATAAAAGTTATTTAGGTATGAAACAATAGCGCGATACAACTGACGCTTAGCGCCATCTATTGACATTTCTATGGAGTTGTTCGAAATTTTCGAGTCAAATACAATTGGTCGACTATTACTCGTAAACTTGTAAAGCCCACTTTATGATAGTTTTCCTTTAAACTTAGTTATATTTATATAGGTATTACTGCCGTGACATTTGAATTTCTAACTACAACCGTTTAGTTGGTAGAGGGGGACACTTGACTCTAACGAAAATTGGTACTTTAAAGCTTGATAAGTCACGAACGGCTTACTTAATCAAAAAACGGTCTTCCCAAACCCCTAATATTTTTGAAGGACCTATCCAACGATAGCCCACACCATGATAGTTTTTTCAAATTTTATTCTACCACTTTTTCGTCGTCATTAACGTGTATACTCATGCCAAATTACAACTTTCTAGTACCAATAGGTTTTGAGCTAAACCGCGGAAAGTCAGACAGACAGACAGACGGACATGGCGAAACTATAAGGGTTCCTTGTTGACTACGGAACCCTAAAAATGAAATTATGATACCTAAATTTCTAGCAAGACATTACTTATAAACAGCATCCGCTTTTACTCTTATAAGAATTTGCCAAAGCCGGTTACAGAACTTAGCGATGGAAAGTTCAAAACCCTCATCAAACGTGTCCTTATCAAAAAAGCATAATTATAAGATTAAAGACTACGTTGAGAAACAAGCTAGTTTGGCAATAATTTCTTCTGCACATGTATGTGGCTTCACTGGCACCTCATTAACGGCATACCTACGTAAATGTCTATTAACTGCTCTCAAATTACTATGTCTATTTTTAATTTATTTTTGACATACTTCTTTGACATAACCTTTTATTATTTGACATTATATACAGACAATAAAATTCTAAAATATTGGTATTCAGCTGCATCCGGTTAGACTGGAAGCCGACCCCAACATAGTTGGAAAAAGGCTAGGCAGATGATGATACAAACAATTCTAATTTCAACTCTTTGTTAGTGGTTGTAATAGCAACCAACTTGGTTTTAATGCGATAAGGCGGCCCATTGTATATTTTGTAGTGTTTAATGTATTTTTTTATGCTATGTATTTTTGTGGTGTACAGTTAAGTATATATAAATAAATAAATAACCAGTGCAGTCAAGCAGACTGTCGATATGATGATGAAAAAAGCATTACATTGGTTTTGCTGGCATTAATTTTAAGACTGTTAACAGCAAACCAATTGTGGAAGATGTCTAATGTTTGATTGAAAGAGCGTGTGTATTGTCAGCCGAAACAACTGCATTAGTATCGTCGGTAAACACCACAAGCTGGATAGATCCCTCAGCTTATCCGCTCATGTGTTGTATAAGGTCATTAACAAACGCGATAAAAAATATCGGACCCAGTATAGAGCCTTGTGGTACGCCAGTGTATACAGGAGACAATTGGGACCTATATGTTTCTTCACTTGGACAATTTTTACCTGAGTAATATATACCTGTAGTACCACCCCAGATTCCACAAGGCCGTATTTCAGAGCAAGTTGCTGCTACAAGGTTGTGTATATGCAAGTACTCTCCGTTAGCTAGACGAGAACACCCAGAGATAATATGCCAGATTGATTCTCCCGGCCGGTGGCACGCCCGACAGATGTCAACCGTGCCGTCTTTCACAATAAATCTCCGGTAATTGTTCGTCATCATAACTTCGTCCATAATTGCACAGACAAAACCTTCGGTTTCTCCAAAGTGGTCACCGAAACGCAGGCAGGCTACGGACGCTAGTAGATCTACATCGGGTCCATGTAGGGCCCGGTAAAAGCGTCCGTGAAGCTCCTTACTCTGCCATACTTCCATGCGATCATTAGTGTCAAGCACTACTGGCTTGCGCCAGTTCTCTATAGTCAAGGAAAGTGGGGTAAGGCCCTTGTCCGCCGCGACTACATCTTGATGCATCCCCACGTCGGTTTCTAGGAAATAATCCCTGAGACTGAATATCTCGCGATGTTGGGGGGTCTTAGCGTTTAAAAAGCCCCGATTTCGACACTTTCGCGGGATATACAGTCACATTACCTATGACCGTGGGTAATGCATTCGATTTGCAGTCAGCAGCGTATGGACCATCCTATCCAGGGTGTCTAGTTCCGTTTGAGTCCATTTGAGTATGCCGAAAGAGTATATCAAAACCGTCACGACCCACCTGTTGTTGCACGCACCTTGTTTCCGCCTGATAGAAGACTATAAGTACTTTTTCAGGCGGCCAAAGAAGCGCTCCTTCAACTATTACTTCATTGTTATTATTATTATAATCGCATTAGTGTCCGCAGAGGTTCTATGCGTCAGGTTTAGTAGAATAGGAATGAAGAATGAGGCAAATGTTGTAAAACGATTCCCGCTGTCACTGAAGCGGGGATATTGTAAACAAATAAATTAACGTAGCTATAAATGGTTTATTAAGTGCAAGCGTAACGATCCCTTTACCACCTTTACATTATCAAGACTATTGCAGATATCACCGACAACCTGCGAGAAGGGAGATGTCAGCGTTATCCTACTTCCTAATAATATTATAAACGTGAAAGTTTGTATGGATGAATCGGTGGATGGATGGATCTGGCCCGTATATGCAACTGGAGCAAGAGATATGGACTTATGGTCAACCCCATAAAGACGCAGGTTGTAGTGATGGGCAGTTCTAGAACGGTCTCTAGAATCGACTGGACGACCCTTCCCCAAGTTTCTTTTGACAACTCAGTGGTTCCCTTTAGTGATAAAGTTAACAACTTAGGGATATTTATTGTTAAGACCTTCTATTGGACTGCCCAGCTACAGGAAGTTAACCGCAAGCTGCTTGCATCTGCAGAGTCTTTGAGGAGATTGCGTAATTTCCTACCGGCTGCCACCAAGATTGCGCTTACATAATCGCTTCTTCTACCCATCCTTGACTATGCTGATGCCAGCTATCTTGATCTTACCCAAGACCAACTAGATAAACTTGAGCGGGACGCAGCAGCATGTTCGGACCAGCCAATGCGGTACCGCACTGATTGCGAAGAGTAGGCTTCTTCTTCTTTTTCTCAACATGAATGAATTCCTTCTTTATCTGCCTGTTCTCGGCTTGTTACCGGCGGTAACGAGCTTCGGACTCGTTCGGAGGGCCTCTGGGCACTCGTGTGTTTTGGTTGCCGCTGATGTTTTATTTATTTATTTATTTAATTCGGGAAAACAAACAGTTACACAAACATCGTAATAAACATGTAGTAGGAAAAAAAGGCGTTACATATGTGTAGCTCACGACGTTATCCGTTATGTTTTGCAGGAGTTGCAATAACGGCAGCCGAGTAAGCACGCCCCGGTGTTTTCGTGCTAATATTCTTCGGCGTCCCAATGATAAGGGACGCGGGGAGGGCGGAGCGCAATTGTGCATCGCTTGCTGTGTCGGCGGCCGGCGTCGAGTCGAATTTTGCTTACTCGAAGCTCTGCTGCGATACGTTGACTGTGCCGTGACGTGTGTCGACGTTGGTTGCCGGCTCGTGTGACCTACATACCGTGTTGCGCAATTCTGCTACATCGGTACGTAGATCACTGATGGTTAATTGCGATGCTTCCAACTTCAACTGCATCTCGGCCAGGCTTGGTTTTAGGGTTGTGATGTCCCGTAGCGGCCTGGTGACGTCAACGTGGTCAAAAGTGACGGGGGGCAGCTTGCGCAAATCCTTCGCCACGAAAGTCGGCACGTCGTTCGGGTCGGTCTCCTTCAACACCTTGATGATGTCTTGGAGACTCCTCTCTCCTTTTTCATCCCTCCTGCGGGACGGCATTCGGTCAGCCATTTCCAGCGACTTGTAGAGCAGTGTCTTAGACCTGCGTATCTCCTCTTCATTGAAATTGGATGTGCAGATCTGGATCACACCTCGTCCATGACATCCAGCTGGTACTGCAGAAATGCCAGGACCTCGTTCGCCACAAGTTCTTCCGAACGCATGGTGACAGCGGCACATGCCGCGCTCAGCGCAAAATAATTTCCGCTAAAGTGTTGCGCGTCCGATTGCAACGGCCGATCGCACTGCACTCTTGTTAAAGATTAGATTTCGATTAAGAAGTCGGATATTTCACAAGATTCTTTGGAATTCGTTGAATTATTGCATTCGAAATGCCCCTATATTGTTTTCCATTAAATAGGGAATTAATTTGTTCCTTAGTGGCCCGGACCATATGTCGATTTTAAAATCAATATATTATATTGTTATTACGTAAATAGAAACAAGTGACAGACAGTCACACTTTCTAAGTCGGGATAAGGCAGTTTAGTTTATGGGAATTCATTTCTTATAACAATAGGAAGGTGTCAATGTCTGATGACAAGCCCTACAGGAACACGCGCACCGCGGGGCGTGTTCCTATTTCCACAAGGGAAAGCCGATATTTATCTAAAATAAACATAATTAAAATTAATTTTTTATCATTCTAGGGTAATTTAGGAACACACTTGGAATTAACGCAGAATATACAACGTTACATGATTTTAATACATGCCCCTGCTACAGTACACCACATTCGAGACAACACATTCAAAACAAGACGGTTAAAAAAGAGCATTTTTACTCACCTTTTCGATCCCCAAAGAACTTGTGTGTATGTCCCAAGATTGGTAATGCCCCAGGAAACTTAGGGGGCGCGTTGGGATATTGTCTCAACCACGACCATGCAGCTATTACTATGCATAAAAATATCACTAACAGCACCATAAAAGACATTTTGCGAACCTAGCGACAAACTGCGAAGATTATAGTCACAATCTTGCACTTATATATCGTCGCAAGCAATTTCAAGACGACAACATTATCAAAATACTACTACCCGTTGATTTCGTAATATTGGTCAAACTGTAACTTAATTCTCCACCCCCTCTGTGCGGACGTGTTTCGCGTATCGTATATCGACATGACGAACGTAGTAAAGTGTGCATCTTGCAATATCGTGATTGATGAAATGTTAGCGTACATACAGAACAAAGTGTCAGTGATAGATGAGGTCACGTTAGTTTGAATTTGTACATCTTCATTCTCTAAACAAGAAATTGAAAAATCAATATTATTGTAGTTCGAGTCTGTGCCTGGGATTAAAATCAAACGTAAAATAAGGGCAAGGCGGAACGGGACCTAGATGATATAGTGCAGGTCTTCAAATCGAAGGAACCGGATCTGTTTCCGATCTATGTCGCTAGGGAATTAGAACGTCTCCCTTCAGCGCTGTTTGATTACCTGGACTGCACAAAACTACTTAAGGACTGCTACCACCTGCTAACTACTTAGTTCAAGAAGAAGTGAAGAATATCAAGTCTACATATTATGTTTCGCAAAGTCTGTTCGATCAATTAAAGTCGAATTATTGCAAATTAAATTTGACTCTTTGCTACCGAATTCAGAAAACGTAAACCAACGACGAGGTGCCTGGATGCTAGATACTTGTGTAAGCAACAGCAAATCGAAACTACTCCAATACAATTTAGATATATATTTGGGGGTAGCTGAGAATAATCATCGCAACGTATCAGCTGTTTCTCAACGGTCGGCTATTGTAAATCCGGTTGCCGATGAATGAAGCCGCGTCCTGTGCTACTATCCTTAACGTAAACTCGAACTCAAAGCGAAATGATCATGATGATAATAATCATAACGACTGGCAGGTAGTAAATTATCATAAGAAACCTATGAGATATCGTTATACAGTATCTGCGGGAATATGTTGCGACAATGAGGGAAAATTTAAAGCGACGGATAGAAATTGACTACCGATTTTGATTACGAGAATACACAATGATACTGTAGCGGTATCTACAAACGCCACATGCGAACAATGCGTCATACTGACGTCACGCAAATCCTGCATCTCGCAAGCAGAGTTTACCGTGCAATTAGCATAGATACAATTTCCCAATATCAATCATTGGGCAATTGCCCGCCAGACATAACACCCGTCTGGTTGGAGGATCCTCCCTTTTCAATGGAGGATGAGTGAACTTTACACCCTGTTCCTCATACCTCCAAACTGGTGACCCCGAGCATGAACATCAACTCAGCCTTCGTGCACCTACTTCAGCGTGACGTCATCATCATCATCACTCCCGCAAGCTTTAGCGGCGAGTCACCCAGCCAGCCAGCACCCACGGCTTCAACGGGTATCCTGACCACCAGCATGCAGCGACCGCGCATACCTGGTCATCACCCTCAGCCTCATCAGCAACCTCGGCACAGCACACTGCACTTTCGGCCGGTCAACAAGCAGAGCACCCTCTCCTGGTCGACGCAGCAGCCAGCCTCAACCCGGCGCTGTACGACATCCGACGCACTGGAGTATAACGCAGCGCCATCCACCCCGACTCACTGGGGACATCTTCGCAGACAGTTCCGACTCACCGCGAACTATGCGCCACCCCGACTCACTGGGGACATCTTCGCAGACAGTTCCGACTCACCGCGAACTATGCGCCACCCCGACTCACTGGGGCATCTCCGCAGACAGTTCCGACTCACCGTGAACTATGCGGCAACCGGTTCCGACTCACTGGAACCTCAGCTGGCCTGGCAAGCATCGCAAGATACAAGACTCAGCCAACTTTCGACCTCCGGTCTCCGGAGGGGAGTGATGTAGCGGTATCTACAAACGCCACTTGTGAACAACGCGTCATACTGACGTCACGCAAATCCTGCATCTCGCAATCAATCTTTGGGCAATTGCCCGCCAGACATAACACCCGTCTGGTTGGAGGATCCTCCGTTTTCAATGGAGGATGAGTGAACTTTACACCCTGTTCCTCTTGCCTCCAAAATACCACATAAAGAGATATAATAGATTACGTATTCAATAAAACTAAGAAAATGATTCTGTTAGAGAAAATATCTTTTAAGTACGAAAGGGAATACAAAGCCTATAAATTCTATATACTGGAAAGCAAGTCGTCATTATTCCTCGATAGCGGTTTATGGCCTCAAGTAGGTGGTAGGTCATTTATATAGAGAGGAAAAGAGGACCGGACCTAATATCGAGCCTTGTGGAACACCAATTTTTACTTTTAAACCAAGTAAATTGACACCACTTATTTGAACTTTTTTTTTATATTTTGATGAAATAGTTTCAAGGCATTCTGCTGATCTCCTTTTTGACATTTACTTAATTATTTATAGCAAGAAGATACCTTGTTGTTGTTAGGTCTAAGAATATTATTACTGGTACCTTCTGTTGTCTTACAAACTAGTTTATATGATTATCCGGAGTTAATCCCAAGACTTCAATGTCATCACCAGCGCATGAAGCAACGAACAAGCAGCGTCAGCGTCTGTCGTACAGTTATGAGCATAAATGGTAAGGTTAGTAAGTGGTATATTAGTGTTTCTCATTTTAAATAGAATATACTTGGTTTTATTTGCATTTAAGGTTAGTATATTCATACGAAGCTAATTTGATACAATGTATATGTGTGTGTTCATAAATGATAAATGAAACAAAACTGGCCAAGTGTGTGTCGGGCCATGGCTGAGTTGAGTTCTGTAGCCAGTACAACTTAATGGGTATCGCATGGGTGCATCCGGTAGTTAAAAATGCATTTTTAACTCAAACGACGCTCTACAAAGTCAAACCCTTTCTAAAACTCAAAAGTAATAACAACAAAATAATTACTTGATCTATGATGTTTTTCAGTTTATTTAAAAGAATAGTTTGTCTGCGCTTCATTGAACTCCAGTCGAATAAATACGACAAATACAACCACACTTTTTGCAAACTATCACAATATAAAGCAAATAAATCTTCAATTCCATCTGCATAATCTGTATCTATTGTAGTTTGATCTTGAGTATTCAGTGAGCTGTTCATTTACCTCAGTATTGAGGTAAATGAATAGCTCAGATTATTAAGAACACTGGCGGAGGTAAGTTTATATTCTTTTATCTGTGGAACACGCGTACAGTAAATTATTTTGCGTATCATTATCACTTTCCAGAGCAGTGGTGGTCCAGTGGTAACGGCCCGGACTTTCGAGTAGGTGGTGGCTTCGAACCCAGGAAAGCACTATACTTTGTGTAAATAATTTTACCACCACTACTCTCAAAACGGTGAAGGAAAACATCGTGAGAATTTAATAAGAAAAATTATACAAACAATTGTAAACAGTCCAGCAAAAATTAAAACAAAGCCACCAATAATGTCGCCCAAAAAAATATGACGCATATTTTCCCCCAACTTGTTTTTTTTTTTTGTGTTTTTTCTCTACGTCATATTTATCACAAATAATATTTGTCAGTACATTAACCATTGTTATATGATTAATGTAATGACAAACAAGCAAATGACTCAGAGGCAGGCGTATTATTAATCATAATCATTATTATTATTATTAATCATTTTTATTTTATTTTATTCTACTTTGATTTGTGTTGATTTGATTTTATTTGAATTTTATCTGATTTTATTGATTTTAATGGGTTATATTTACCTGAAATAAATGAATTTATTATTATTATTATTATTATAAACGTATTTTCATTTTTTTTTCTTTTCTTAACTTGGATATAAGATTTTCAGTAAAACTTAGCTGCAAAAAATTTGTTTGAAGTTGCACATTTATAACTTTACAATGAAATAGTTTAGAATATATTTTATCAGAAACCATTTCATTTTTTTTTCTAAACAAATTCATTTTGTACTAAGTACAGCTTATCTTATTTATACCCCAAGACAGTTGAATTTTGTTCACCATCTCATTTTACGAGTTTAGATTAAGTCGTGATCAGTATAAAACGGTTTTCATGATAATATTATTAAGCAGGACGTCTTATTTGCTCACCCTGTACGTGAGTCAATTGCGAGAAGCAAAAGTAATGAATTTAAATTCATAAGCTGTCAACCTCTAGAATGCATAGTAATTTATCCGTGACGTCAGTTTCCAAGAATGAAAATGGATGGAGTTCTTGTTATACGTGTTGTAACTTAACTACAATTTCTAGTTAAGTTAACGTGAATACCCTGTTTTAATAACCGTGGGGCTCGTGGCTGGTGGATAGTAGCCGCACGGGTCAATCGAAGGTTACGCTACGCTTACTGCGGTCGGTACGCGGATGGGTGACCGTCCATTCCATATCGAGACCCCTCCGTGCTTCGGAAAGCAAGTTTAGCAGTTGGCCACGTCTGTCATTCTTGTCGTTACGGTTATCAGAAGCCCTTAAGTCTGACAACCAGTCTTATCAAGGGCTGTCTTATTACCCAGTAACTGGGTTGTACTTTACTAGTTATAACGTAGGGATGTGCGAAATTGCTAGAGCTAAAGCTCTGAAAGAAAAAAGGACAAGAAAGAAAAAACGTTTATTTGCGATAAACATGACGCAGATAAAGAATACAAACACAAAAAAAAATATCAAGTTGAAGGACAATATGCGTCACGTCCACGCAAAACGGCCCGGTAAATACTACACCTCTGCTTTATCCATCGGGGAATACAGGCGCGATGTTATAAATGTATATCTTAGACATTCGATACGCGTCAAATGATTTCCCTGATAACAAACTGATGACGCAGAGTCTACGAAATTGTAATACTTTGCTACGCCGCGCTGTAGCTCGGTTGTGACGTAGCAAACTGCGCTACAGCCGTAGCTGAACCATAAACTCGTAAGTTTAGTTTAGTTTTGGTTAGTCTACTTACTAAATATTTATCACAATGAAGCTAAAAATCTGTTCCACTATACTCTTCTTGAATATAACCGATAGTGTATTCAAATTATCATTAAATACGTCAATAACACAGAGCAGAGCAGCGGTGGCCCTGTAGTAACGGCCCTGAATTACGAGTTGTTGGTCGTGGTTTCGAACCCAGGCAGGCGGTTTACTTTGTGTAAACAATTTAATCACCACTGCTCTCAAAACGGAAGACATCGCGAGAAAACTGGCATGTCCTAGAACCAAAAATTCGAAGACATGTAATTGTCGTTCGTTTAAATTATATCGAACATTAATATTAATAATTGATGGAACAGCGTTTTCATAAATGTTTTATAAGGAAGAGACCATAGGGCGATCCAGATTTTAATTATTTTCACATCGCTAAAACCGCTAATTAGTTAATTTTCACTAAGAAAATATCGTACGTAGATTGTATAGAAGTAAATTCTATACGAAATTATAGATAGTTAATGTTCCTAAGGTCTCAATTTCCCAAAATAACGACTCGATTCTACTCGACTTGACTAAGATTAAGATCCATTAGGATCCAGGATTAGGATTTTTATTTTATGGATTTTTTTATTCACTAGGTACCTACCTACCTACATTTTTTCTTTTCTTAACACGAGACTTTAATTTACCAAACATTGAAAAATACCGTAACATCTTTGTGTGAGTATTTATTTAATATAACGACATGACCTGGAAGCACCCATGCCTCAAAAGAGGACTTTTATTTATTTTTCTTTAAATGGCCAACTAACAATTGTTTACACTGTTACAATTTTAAAATATTTTTTTAGTTGAATCTAAGTTTATTGTAATAATTTCTTATAGGTTAGCACCGCATGCCCCAAACACATAATAATTGTGCCACAAGCTCATTTTATAAAATTAATAACTAAGTAGGTAAAACAAGGGAAACAAGTTTAAAGTACCGTGAATAAGAGTTTCAAAATCAAATAAAATTCGTCTTAAACATAGAGATATAAAAATAAACACAAAAAAGGAAATAAGATGTATAGGAACTCCGAAAAACAATCCCCCTACTAAGCCATAACCCCTGCAAGTGCAGCTGGGACCCACATACCTCGTCACACTAACCATTAAACCAGGAACCCCTCGTAAAGAGCCCTTAAAACATCCCATTAACCCCATGTAATGCCTATGGGCTGTGTGATCACGCGATATACTCGCAAGACTATCTGAACCAACTTTATAAGGCTTTAAGTTGACAAATTACTGTCGAACGACTCTCTTAAGTTGTTGATGACTCTTAAAACTTAGGCCTCTTGGGACACACGAGTAAAATCCATAGGAATGGAAAAAATAAATTCTTGGGAATAAGGAAGTAATTCTCTAAGGGTATTTCTTTTAAATAGGTAATAATATTTAAAAAATATGGGTACATCTCATCTATCCTAAACTGGACAAAGTTATTGATATTTTAGGGATAATGTAGACTACCTGGTTGGAGTGAACACTGACGAGGAAGAGCTCCCACCTCATTCTTGCCTTTGTTGGCCGGCTTGAGTGGAGATTCACAAGAGCAAACATGCTTAAAGGAAGGAAGTATTCCAGTAAGATGCTGGTAGGGTTGCTCTTGACCGTACTTTCGGGATTGTCTTGATAGCCATGGAATACCTCTCCACTCCTCAAGCATCTCAAGATATGGTTGTCCCTTGTCGCTACGTGCTAGTGACCGTTTCCGGGGGCCCGTTATTGAGTGTGCAATTCACCCCCTGCCATTTTATCCGTATGTTGTATATATAACTGCCAATCTGACTGCTACAATCCAAGTTACTGAGTAATACGAAACCCCTTGGTAAGACTGTTTTGTCAGACTTTCGGGCTTCCTGACTACCCGTAACGATTGTCAAAGATCCACGAATGACGGCCGAATCCCACGGCTTAACGTGCTTTTCGAGGCGCGGCGGAGCCTTGGTATATAAAGATGGTCACTCATCCACGGACCAACCGCGGTAAGCGTAGTTTAGCTTGGTCGATAGAACCATGCGGATGTTATCACATAACCACAAGCCCACTTAATTTTGTAAAGATAATAAAATAAAAATTGTTCTGTTAATACTCGTGGATAGGTAATATATTCCACTTTAAACATTTTTATGCTATCTTAAATAAACGTGCACTGCTCTCCGCTGTAGGTATGTAGCTACAGTCGGCTGCACACCAGTGGTAACACTTGCACTACGAAAATCGCTCACTGCTACGACACATAATCCTCTAGACCGCATTTCGGCGATGGCGGCCAGTCTCAACGGACACTAGCCTTCGGAGCGGGCGATATTATAGTGCACAAGTGTGTGCGGAGACACAGGTGCACTCTCTCTCTTCCCTCACTCTCATAGTCTGTTAGGACAGCACGCAATCCGACATGACCGGAGAGAGATTGTACTACAACGTAAAGCCTCTCCCCCACAGGAGCCTTATTATCTGTCGATAAATATTAGTTGCGTTATAGCGATATCTGTTTTCAGTACATTTTGTATTCAGACGGTCACGAAGTTACATACTGCTGCGATAATAACGAAACAATAAAAGTAGGACGCGTGCGTTCCTCCATCCTGCGACATTCCGATATGAGTTCTTAAAACAATGTGTATTAGGGCGCATACGATCTTACACACGCCTGCGTTAATAACATAGTGACGTGTAGTGAGGGCGAGGGGCCTGTAGTGTAGGTTACACGCATAGTAGTTACCTTAGAAATATCAGACGGTAAAAATGCAGCTGTGTGGCAAGGAATCGAGACGCATTATCACAATATCGCATCGGATATTATATCATCGGACCGATAATAACGCGACAGTGGGGGAGAGTCTTAAGGAGCTGTCAATGTCCAATTGTTACTACTGAGAGCGGTTGACTGTACGAGAAATGCTGGCTGCTTTAACTACTTTACGATCGTGAAAATAGTATGAAATATCACAACGAAGGTACTCCCAATAATAACAAAAAATAATAAAGCCGTAAATCATCAAAGTTTTATTTTATTCCCAATACAAAAGTGTAACAAGCTTTATTTAAAAAATAGGCTATAAAAAGATTACAGATTGAAAAACTTTTTTTAGCCTAAAACTCACTACCTATGCAAAAACTAAACGCTGTCGAAGTCAAGTGCGTGTCAGGCCACGCATAGAATAGGGTTCCGTAGTCAGCTAGAAATAATTTATATGGCAAAACAACGTTTGCCGGGTCAGCTAGTGTGAAATAAAATAATTTGATTTGATATGTCTTTTCACATGACTGCCCAAAAAACAAAAGATATGCACCCAATATAGATTGCCATCTGGGTATAACTGATACCTAGCAAAATGCAATGACGTGTAAGCCATCATTGCATTTAGCCGGATCACTGGTACCCTGCAAGTTAATAACCCTTAACAAATCACACGAAAGCACATTGCTGTGTAGTATCGAATTTAATTCAACCAAGCACGTAATTGTATTGAAATTGATAGCCATTCAACAAGTTAAACACCACTTGAGAAGTGTCAATGAACTTTTATGGAGGACGATTAGCCGGGGTTCTCAATCGATAATGAATTCATGAAGACACATTTATCGTCAAACAAAAGGTATATTGCGGTCAGATTCTAATCGATTTGTGTACTAGGCACCTTCGTGAGTGATTTATCATTTTTTAATGTTTAGTATGTAGAAGGATACTAGTGTTTTTATACAACTGCCGTATTATTTTGATAGATTGATTTCCTCGGTGCATATGATGCTACTTTTGAACAAAATTAAGATCATTTTCTCATGTCATCATCATCACCATTGTAAATTATTTCATCACTACTGCTCTCAAAACGGTGAAGGAAAACATCGTGCGGAAACCGGCATATCCTAGAACCAAAAATTCGAAGACATGTGACATCTACCAACCCTCACTCGGTCCGCGTGGTGTTACGACTCTCTCTCTCTCACGGAGAGAGGCCTGTGTCCCAGCAGTGGGAACATTATAGGCTGATTATGCGTCACCATTGGCAGCCTTGTTCCACCCACTGCTGAGTAGTCTTTCTCCATTTTGCGGCATGTTTGACTAAAATTCAGAAGTATTGTGTAATAACTTAGTAAGCTCATAATGATATTGAAAAACCATAATGCTACAACATTTTTTCGGAAAGGTGTACCAACTCCGAATTCATCTAGTTTAAAAAAAAATATGGTTGACGCGTAAAAGTGTTTGTACAAGCCTACTTACAGAAAATAAATCATTTATCAATACCACTGTACTTTCAAGTTTTTTAACCCACATCGTAGTATCTAAATCTCCTGACATAAAGAATAAAGAATCGAATAAAATGAGTTCAATAAATTATTTATCGTCAGTCTGACACATTTAACATGAATGAATTAACCTTTGTCCTAGGACGATTAGTATACAATTACGCATTGATTTTATACAAAAATAAAAGTAAGAATGCTTTCCAATACTTTATTATTATTCGATACGACGAACAAAGGAATTTGTTAAGTTACACGTGTTCCAATTCCAATGGAAATAAAAGCTAAAGTATACATTACAAGGATATCAATATGTGTATCAGTATTTTAGGTGTAATGTAGGGCTGTCACAAAAGATACATTGTTTTAATGATCAATCATAAATTCTAGGACAAGACATTCTAATTTGAAGGATTAGTTTTGCTTTTGAAAGCATTTCTTCGTATTATGATATTTAGATTATCCAAAATGGTGAGAGTATATGTAAATAATCATCTTTATTTTCAAACACTTTGAATAAATACAGTAGTAGGTACTGTGAGCCCTTTACTAGCTCGCGGTACCAGGGTGAATAAATTAAACGAGGGTTTATCGAATAACTTCCATAATTATTCCTAAAGACGGTTCTTTTAACTTTTAATACAATTTTATATTTTTCCATGACATGACTTCGCTTGTCAGCTATTCTGACTCCTACTGTTTTTCGGATCGATTGATCAGGTTAAGCTACGCTTGCCGCGGTTGGTCCGTGGATGGGTGACCATCTTGACATACCAAGACCCCTCCATGTTTCTGAAAGCACGTTAAGTCGTTGGTCCCGGTTGTAATTCGTCGATCTCTACAGCCGTTACGGGTCGTCAGAAGCCCGAAAATCTGACAACCAGTCTTTCCGAGGGGTATCGTACTTACCCAGTCACTGGGTTGTAGAGGTCAGGTAAGCAGTAGCTCCATGTAAAATACTGGTATTCAGCTGCATCCGGTTAGACTGGAAGCCGAACCCAACATAGTTTGGAAAAGGCTAGGTAGATGACTATTAATAAAATAAAAACAATATTTGTCTCTATTTTTGCCATTCAATTTTAACGGACTCGCGGAGGTTGCATGTAAGCACCAAATAGGTATAACCTCTACAGTACCTTCCAGTAGTAGGAAGTACTACTGCTGAGCGTGAGGTCCTGGGTACGATTCCCAGGTCGGGGTAAAGTGTTACTGGTTTTTTCCATCGGGAATTTCTCAGCAGCAGCACGGAGTCTGGATCAGTACCCGGTTAATGGGAATAGTCTCGTCTCCTATTACATGGAAGTTGAACATAACTGGCTAAATGCGGGTCTACTAATACACCTCTGCCCAACCCTTTAGGGATCACAGGCGTGGTGTCATGTTACTTATAATTATCACGAAACGGATAAACATTGATGATGCATGAGTTCGTATCGGTATTCTGTTTGTCTACGAATCAGCAATTCTACCACACGTTATAAGACAAATGCGGTAATTTCTATTCCTTGATGATTGTGTGTTGAATTTAATTCAGCAATTTATCAGTAGACATGTGGTCGTGGAGTGAACCTTAGAACAATCAAAATCATTGTGCCCGGTTTATTTATTATGTAATAAAATATTTTATTTCACATAAACCAGCCACTTATGAAACGTCACAAGCTAGGTGCACGGTTCCAATTGGTCGTTTTCTATAGAGAAGGGCGCGCAAGAAACTCCACGGTTACTCTTTTAAAAATAATTGGAAGATTTATTCAAAATAACGTGTATAATAGGTACAACAAAATCAAACCCAAAGCAAATACAAAAGCAAATCAAAAACTCAAAAGATATCGCATAGAATGCTGAAGCATAATGTATCCAATAATTTAGAAGCACATTGGTAGTGATCAGGGACTCATTACCGTATTGACAGCTAATTAACGGGTTCGCATGCTACTCGACTCGATTGACTTCGTGCGCTCTCTTGCACCAACTGACTAACTGCGATTAGGTTAAGTGATTGATTTAACCTAGCGTCACGCCTGTAATCCCCGAAAGGTTAGGTAGAGGTGTACCTATAGCACACCTACATTTCTAACTACGTTAAAGTCCTATGTAACAGGGAGCCTATTGCCATCAACCAGGTACAAACCCATACTCCGGGCTACTACTGAAAAATTCCAGATGGAAAAAACCCAATAACTCTTTGCCCGACCCGGGAAGTGAACCCAGGATCCGTATTGACAGCTAATCAACAGGTTGGCAAGATACTCGAGTCGATTGAACTTCGTGCGCCTGATTGCACCGACTGACATACTGGAATTTATTGAAAGTCAATCTGCCTATATAGCCTTTTCCCAACTATGTTGGGATCAGTTTCCAGAGGGAACAAAGTTTGAGAACAAACAGTCTCACTAGTACCACTAAGTAAATAGTGGTATTATAATGAACACAATGCCCCGCTAGTACCACCGGTGGTACAGTTCTGTTGCACTAGTGGGCACAAATGCCCTTTGTGTCTTACTAAGGAGTGTGTTGTCAGATTTTAGATTGAGCTCCTGACTACCCGTAAAGACTATTGAAAGTGATAATAAGTATTTGATATCACTGCAAAAGGTTGCAGAAAACTATTTTATTTTAAATAGCAAGCCTATTTTTATCATCTGATGAGTAAGGTGTGTAACTTGCGCACCAAATAATTTTACAACAACAAAAACAACATTGGGCTGCGAAAGAGAAGCCATCAATTTAAATGTAGCATTTTTCTGTTTGGAAGTCAGTTTCAAACGGAATATCAAAGAAATAATGAAGCTTATTGGACACAGCTCGTGAAACACAATATACAAATAATAAAGTAAAAGTAATGTTATAACAACAATAGTTGTGTACCTCACGGCTGCGCCAAAAAATAATACTTTTAAAATGACAGAATGTGTTGTCTGCTTCTCGCTCAGTTGGTTAATTTACCATTGACCAAAAACGTCATGGTACGTTTTTGGTCAATGGTAAATTAACCAACAAGTTCAAAGACTTTTTAATTTCAAAACTTAAAACCCCGTAAAAAATAAAAAAATAAAACTATAAAGTAACACGTGACCTGAGTAGCTAGCAATGTGCTTAAAAGCTAATGGAAGACCCATTAGCTTTCAAGCAAAGAGAGTTACAGCAAAAAGATACTTTTACCTTAAAGCTACGTTAACCGTGGTTTTAGAATTAAAAATGTTATTTAACCTTGACTCTTTAATTAGTCTTACTACAGTTAAAGTTCAGGGCAACAGGCCGTTCACAACCCGTGATTAGTGATTAACTGATGTGGATTCATATCACTCGTCAACATTATATACACGCGAGTCATACATAGTTTCACTTCTCCATGTACTAGGCGTCGCACATAATTTTAGAGCTGTGGAATCAAAAATAAAATTATTTAATTAAAATTTGTTCTACTACATCCGCAGACTGCAGCGCCATCTCCACCAAAGACAAAGACAAATATTTTTACTCCAAGCAACACTTAAATATCATGCAACAATACAAAATCGGCCTGATTACAGGGACATAATAAACAAGCGTCTATTCAGAGTACCCATACCATATGCCAAATCTGCTCACTTCAGCGTTTCTAAGAGGGAGATTTACTACGTCATTAATGTACAGCGTAAACAACGTTGGGCCAAGGGTACTGCCTTGCGGAACTCCAAACGTGATAGGGAATAACCTGCTTTGGTGACTGCCTATTTTACAATATTGATACCGCGATGTTAAGTAGCTGTGAAACTATTTTACCTCTTATACCTATTGCCTCAAGTCTCTTGAAAAGCAATCCGGGAGACACGGTGTCGAATGTTTTTGCCAAATCAAGAAAGACACCAATACAGCATTCTCCATTCTCTACGTGGGGAGAGACTTGATTTGTCAGAAGTGACATCGCGTCTTCGGTGGATCTTCCCCGGCGAAATCCGAACTGCCTATCTGAGATAATGTTGTGCTTCTCTACGAAATTTACCAGTCACTTGTTTACTATTTTTTCTAAAATTTTAGAAACTATACTTAACAAGGCGATGGGTCTGTAATTTTCTGGCATGTCTTTGGGACCATTTTTGTAAATCGGGGACACTGCAGCAATTTTCAAAAGATGTGGAAGTACTAACCTTCGTCATCCTTACTTATTGACGACGAGATACGTAGATTTCGCTCCAAACGCTTTATCTTTCGACGAATGTTTGAAATACTACCTTCCCTGTTTCGTTTTCCCATAATAATCCGTTTTTTTCCACTGACTACACTCTATTTTTGAACTAAAACTATATTTTTACAAAATTAATATATATTACGACGCCTGCACATAAAAAAGGAATGAAGTTACGTGGAGATGGCGCTGCAGTCGGCGGATGCAGTAGAACAAAGAATTTTATAATTTATTTTTGATTGAGCTCTAAAATTATGTGCGACGTGACGCCTAGTACATGGAGAAGTGAAACTATGTACATAGTTATTATTAAATCTTGAGGATGTAACGTCGTAAGTATAATATACGCCTACGTACGTAGGCGATGACAGTGACAGTGATGATGACAGTGACGATTCCTTTGGTGGCATTGAATTCCTCGAATCAGACTTTGATTATGATTCCTAACTTTTTGAATATAATTCTGTATTAAACATATTTGTATAAAAATCTGTGTTATTATTTTTGTAATCCAGTTTCCTAGGTTTTCTCCTATAGAAGTCTTCATAGAAGAAAACATAGTATTAATAGTATAGTACAGAACATAGTATTATTTTATTATTATTATTAATTAATGCATAGAATTTTAAATATTTGATTAAGTACCTACTTAATCAAATATTTAAAAAAATATGACCTACATAACATAAATTATTGTGTAATGTTAATTTCTATGTGACTTACAACCAGAAGATTACGCTTATCTACACAATTTTTTGCTTTGTGCTTTCCTATTATTCCAAAAAACAAAAATAAATATTCTGTAGGTACTTATATATTCAAGTATCAAATACGTTTTTTCCTAGTTGATCTGGGGATACCCGACCTATTTTTTTTTAATTTGCCGCTCTTTTTCACTCTCAGCTTTCAATAGACAGACTCTATCAGCCAGGAATGGAACGCAGTATGTTAAATATCAGGAAAATACAAAAAAATTAAACAAAAAAAAGATCTAAAACAAAAGCAATAGATGCTCTCAACTATAGTCAAAAGTTAAAGTAGAAATGGGCCGGTCATATAGCACTTCTTAAAGATCATAGATGGACAAAAACAGTTACGTTATGGAAAGGCCCATCTGGTAAACGATATAGAGGAAGACCGTTCACTAGATGGGAAGATGATATAAAAAAAAATGCTCCACAATGGCAACAAGAGAGACCCCTAGACCGAGAGACATGGAAAGCTTTGAAAATATAGGTTACATAGATATTAATTTCTCTATTTTTCTAATTCCTTATTAACTAAGTAAAACGTAGATACAACACTTTATGTTAATATGCAAAACTGGAAATAAAAGGCTTTTTTATTTTATATTTATTTTTAATAATGTTAGATGCTTTTACTAGGATAAACCTATATATTATACAAGTTTGCTGGACTTCATACTATCGATGACAAAACGAAGTCATTTGATTTTCGCCATTTTGGCGCTGATAGCCACGTGAGTGTCCGTGGAACGAATTTTACAAAATGCGCATACACTAATGATAAAAATGTTCTAAATATCTCGTAGTAAATACAAAATACACTAAAAAAGTATTATTCCATGACTTAGACCTAAATCATCGGACAGATAACAAAGCAACACGACGGCCATTTGCTACAATGTATCAATTTTAATTCCTGAAACGCTCGAGCGGGGCGCTTTGAATCGGCACAAAAAACAACTATCATTTCGTATAGTATATTTAGTTCAGCGTACTTGTTTATTACAGGTCAGTGGGTCTGGCGTGTAAATAATAATAATAATAATAATATCCCTGGACATTTCACACAGCACCATTTGTCCCAAGCTAAGCAACCTAATGCTTGTGTTATGGTAACAAGATGGCTGATAAACTACTTATATACAATTTTTTTTTTGTAAATACGTACATATTATAGATAGAAATAAGATTATGTCATTTTGTAGTTTTGACATTAGGTACGACGCAATTTATAATACTGAGTATTTATAATAACGTTTGCATTCTTATCTCAGTCTCAATCTGTGAAAAATAAAATCAATTTACATATATTTTTGACTAGTTTTTAACCGACTTCTAAAAAAGGAGGAGGTTCTCAATTCGGATGTTTGTATTTTTTTTTTTAGTCTGTGAGATGACATTGCGACTTGAATGTGAACTTTTTTTAAGTACGAGAATTGGCTTTCAGATTCTATCGCGCAATGAGCAGACAAAAATAGCCCTGAAGGTCACGAACATATTTTGGACGTCAACCTACTCTTATCTCAAAGTTGTTATGACAAATCCTAACATCTTTTTTTACTCATGTTTTCTTGATCTGCAGCCTTGGCCAAGCCTATTTTCCCCCATAATTGTCCGTTTAGCACAAATAATTATTCTATGTCGGCAAAACTAGGTAAATTTGAAAACCTTGACCAACTTTGATTTATTACTCGAAATAGAAATGTTTCACCCGTAAAATGAACGCAGCCGATTATTTTTCTTATACCTATTGGATACTAGCTACTTACCCGCGACTTCGGCCACGTGAAATTTCTTGTTTGCACTCAAGAAAAAATATTTATTGATACTCGCACAGGAATATCACAAATTCAAAAAAAAAAAAGAAAGAAAGAGAGAAGAAAAGAAAAAAAGAAAGAATTTTCTAGTCTAATCTAAATCTAAAAAATCTAATCTAATCTACATACTCGTACAAACTCACAAATACCTCTTTATAATATTAGTATAATAAAATATCGAAATCACTTTTCCTTTGTTGTAATGTTGCAGTGTATAGATAAGTTTTTTTTTTTTTTTTTTAGTATAGATTCAAGTCATTCGCTATTCAAGTTGTTGGGCTACATTTTACCTCCGCGTTGGCTATTAAAGTTGGTTCTGAGGGAACAAATCAACATTACAGTTTAAATGCATTCTAGATAGAGTCGACTTTATGGTGAAGATTAAACCATCGACTTTGCTAAACATTTACTAAAAAAAACATTGCAATCTTCTCTAATCAAAACAATAATTCCCCCCCCCCCTTAATTAAATCACTAAAGCTTTCAACCCGACATTATTCACACAAACATAATTTTTCGAAGCAATTGCCTTCTCAATTTAATTTGTATGGACAAAAGAGGAAGAATGAACGTCCAGGCGAATAAAGGAGCTATCATTAGCTACGTTAGAACGATCCAGGGGAATTTCAACAGACAAGGCTGTATTAAATTACTAATTAGAAGAGGTCTTTGTTAGGACGGGCCGGGGTTGCGTAGGGCTGCTAGCTAGGTTGGTTTGTGAAAGAAGAAAGCTGCCTCGGTTTTTTTTTTGTTTTTTGTTTAATGGCAAATTGCCATCGACTTCCAAAACTAAAATTAATTCTCAATTTGTAGTCGTTTTTTTTTTGTAAAAAGTTTTTTTTTAACTTTTATGTTTTAATACCACGCACAACCAGTACTTAATATTTTAACAACAGACGAAGTCGATAGAAAATCTATTATTGAAGTGAACTCAATAGTCCTCGAGCAAAGTTAATAAAATTGATATGAAACCATCGTGCATGTTTCCTGTCCGAAAAGAAACACCGAAACCAACTCGTAGGTCACGGTCACTTTTAAGTTCCAGACATTTACTTGGACAGATCATATGAGGACTGGCAGATTAGTATCTGAGATGGTCTTATTGATGTAAGAACCACATAGATTTCAGTGACATGTAACGTCAGTGCATTTTTTTAAACTGAGATTAGTAAGCAAATACATCTAAATTCATTTTATTACAAGTTAAACTGCGTTAGTTTCCGTATGAAACCAACTAAGAAAGCTAAGTAATATTGTTTTCTTGTTTAAATTCTTAGTGTATGCATCACTTTTTAACGTCCTGAAACGTGAAAGGACATCCCTAACAATCAAGAATTAGGACAACATTTTAATCAGTCGAAACGGTATGTATAATCGATGAAACAATATTCTAATTGCGAGCCCATTGTGCCGAAGCAACGTTTCATTTACGTGCGTTAAATACGTCACTTGAAGGGAACGATGGTTCGAAAGAAAACTTTGAATCTTTGTGATCTGCGGGCTAATTGCGTAATACACATTTAATAGAAATCGATGGCAATGCCTTTCAATTAGACAGTTTAGCCACGTTCATTGCGTTGGTTACGTTGTTGAGCAGTCAAATGTTTCAACCATAATTATGAAGCTTTGAATTAGGAATTTACTTCAAAACCCTCGGATTGTGATTGAAAGTGTGTCATGTAATTAGGGTGCTTAGG
Source organism: Apamea crenata (assembly GCA_949629185.1). NCBI lineage: Eukaryota > Metazoa > Arthropoda > Insecta > Lepidoptera > Noctuidae > Apamea > Apamea crenata. Next base: position 8,791,469 of record OX451375.1, read on the forward strand.
GTTATTAGGGGTCTTATTCATCATCTGCCTAGCCTTTCCCAACTATGTTGGGGTCGGCTTCCGGTATTAGGGGTCTTATTATTTACTTAAATAATAAGACTAGATAATATACCATATAGCCACTTTCTTAACCTGATGTGTAGATTACAATTATGTAGTTTTATTTTTACATAACATTATTATCATATCATATACATAACTCCGTCATATAAAGACGGATTTGCAAAATTTTGGTTTTGTCCGAAAGTAGTTTATTCCGAAATGGTCCCATTTAAATTTCATAAAGATCTGATGATGAGTTTCGGAGACAGACAACGGATCTCTTCAATAAGTGCAAGCCAATCACCCGCGATTGCTGCTATCGCTTATGTTTGCATTCTTTACGCAATCACACAACATAACATCACGCCTGTACCCTCTAAAGGGGTGCGCAGATGTGTTCAGTATACCACGGCTCACCCTCATTTCTGTCAAAGTTTTTATTGGGGTACCTCAAATCTTGTAAGTTTAGATGAATTTGTGTGGGGTAGCTACAACTAAAAGTGAAAAATAAAATCTTAAATAATAAACAACCGACTTCCAAAACAAAACACCAAGCTATTTTCCACTTTTTAGTGTCTTTTTTTGAAAGTGGGTTGTTTTGTTTTGTAAAAAAGGTTTTTCCTATTTCAAGGAAAATTTCCTTAACCAACATTAAGGACCTTTTCCTGACCTCATGATGAGAAATAAAGTCATACCATTATTCAAATCAGGTAATAAAAGTGGCGTTGGCAATTTCAGGCTATTTCTATATTACCTGCATTTAGCAAAATACTTGAAAAGTTAATACTCGAGCCTGCAGTTGCCAAGACATTTTTATTTAAATAGCCTCCTTCATAATTAACAATATGGCTTTACGAAAGGTCGTCCGACTACAGATACGGGTGTTGCTCTGCTAAATCACATATTTAACGCATGGGAGAACTGGCCAAATGTTATTGGAGTTTTCTGTGATCTCTTCATTGTCTTTGACTTCGTGCACCATGACACACTTTTGCGTAAATTACGCCATGACGGTGTTCAAAACGAAGCTTGCAACGTAATACATTCTTAGGTACATAATAGGTTCCAATAACTACCGATCATTGAATCTCACAATGCTCGGAAGATTTCACACCACTAACATTCAAATCAAAAAACATTCAAATGAGTAGATTTAGTAAGTAATAATAAAAAAATAATTAAAATAGGTTCCTCTCCCTGGAGCCCTGACCGCCGGTAGCTTGGACCCTGTTCCCGATACCGGTGGGCTACTATTTTTTAATATTTTTTAATTCTAATATTTAAAAATATAATTTATATGTTAACATTTAAATAAAAAATAATAACGAATGCATCACCCACGGTCATCGATTATGAGGCTGTATATCCCGCGAAATTGTGGAGGTCGAGGCTTTTTAAACACAATCGCGAGATATGCAGTCTCAGGGAATATTTCCTAGAAACCGACGTGGGGATGCATCGAGATGTAGTCGCGATGGACAAGGGCCTCACCCCGCCCTCCTTGGTTAAAGAGAACTGGCGCAAGCCAGTAGTGCTTGACACTCGAAATTTGACACTTGAAGCTCCTTACTCTGCCATACCTCCATGCGATCATGCATGGAGGTATGGCGGAGTAAGGAGCTTCACGGACGCTTTTTGCGGGCCCTACATGGGCGCGATGTAGATCTACTAGCGTCCGTAGCCTGGCTGCGTTTCGGTGACCTTTTTGAAGAAACCGAAGGTTTTGTCTGTGCAATTATGAACGAAGTTATGATGACGAACAATTACCGGAAAAAAAGAGATAATAATAATATGTGGTTAATGACCTCGACAATTGATTATTTTATTTTTATTATTCTGGCCTGAGCAACCGGCAACAAGTTCGTCATGCTCCCTTAGATGTCACTGCTTGCGGTAGCGTCGGGAGTCGTGTTGCCTCCTTCCCTCAAATATATCGAGGGGGGTAATGGCTGGTTTTGCGTTATGCTTGTGAACGGGTGCTGCTTGTGGGGACAGGTCGTCTTACTGACGATGGTTTTGTTATTGTTATTAGTAATTAACTGCTTATTCATTTTATTTCACTTCAAGCGTCCTAGTTTATCATTATTTTGTGTGACTTCAAGTTACATATTTAAGTTTTATTCAAGTTTATATGAACGTAATGCAGCATTCCATATTGTAAGCGAGCACGCCTTTTATGTATGAAGGCTTTTATTTACATTTGTACATGACTTTCGTCTTGTCCAAATTCATGCCGAGGCCAACCTGCCGAGAGGCTCCATTAAGGCCGTGCAGCATTTGGTCTAGCTGTTTCAGCGTCTCTGCCATTATGACGATGTCATCGGCAAATCGAAGATGTTTGACGTTCGGAAAGTGTTGATTCTCAGCCTAATTTGAATAAATTACTTTTGATTTTGAATAGATACCCGTTAAAAGAACTAGGTACTTATATAAAAATATTACTTTATTTGTGTTTCAGTATTAACAGGTGTGGGTTAGATTTTCGGCTATTATATCACTGTCTGTATCGAATACTACACATTCCATATCGGCAACCTCGCGAGCTAAGTCAAGATACTTGATTTCCCTATCTGGCTCGGCTTTCACAGGATTTTCATCATGTGAGAGTGTTATATGCGACCATTATTACCTTTCCTAAATCGCTGCCACCTGCAAACTGAGAACTCATTGAGATCATTTGTTAGAACAAAAGATTTACTGTGGCAGCGGTACCTACCTATTTATTTATTTTTGCTATTTATCCCGGCCCTATTAATTAATTATTTAACATTTAACTGTAATTTCATTACTCATTCATTTAATTATTATTCAATTATTGTTTTTAATAAAAACCGCTCATCTGTATAGACCTCCTTCATCTTATTCCACATCTCACTGTCTATGGCCATCCAATCTTCTCCTGCACTCTTTGCACCGGTACCTATGTGGCTTTATATCCAGAGTTAACTTGAGACCCCAGCGATGATACCGCTCTCGCCATCAACGCCTCAGTATCGCGCGATTACGTCATCCGAGCGGAGTCCCAAGTAAACTCTGGTAGATTGTAATTTCTCTGATTCATTTATCTTTGCAGGGACGTCCCTGGGCCTAAATGCTCAAGATCGAACTTTAATAGACAAAGACTATGCAAGAGCATTTGAAGATTTATTATTACGGGGACGGACCGATTGCCCCATGCTTTTAAAGAATATTAAGTTTAACGTCCCAAGAAAACGCACTAGGCACACTACGATTACATTATTTTGCATTCCATTTCACTCCAGTAATTATGGTAAAAACAGTGTAATACCACGTTTACTCGACTCTTATAATAAACACTTTAACAGTGTGGACTTATTCATTGGCTCTAAGAATGATTTTAAAAAACGAGTTCTGCTTGACTTGTTATCAAAATAGGCTATTTGCATATGCATATGGTATTCTGTTATTATATTTATTTATTATATGACATATTTTATATCTTTTTTATATCTTAAATATACTTATCTCTTCAAAGTTGCCCAATCATCTTTAATGTTGATAGGTTAATCTTAGTGAGTCTAACATATCCATCCACTCTGTGTATCTGCCGTGGATAGCTATTATTGGCTAGTCATGTAATCCTAGATAAGTACCTAGTTAAGTTTTTAGCTGATGTTATCCCTAAAAATAAATAAATAAAGACGAATCTTGTTATGACACTTTAGTGTCATTCACCATAAATTTCGAATATGTTTTTCCTTCAAACTCTATTTTAGTTACGCTTTCCATGCCGTCAGTGATAAGGTACGGCTTCATTATGACGGTATTTTAGGTAATGATTTCCTACAGAAACTTGAATGTGACGTTAAGTATTCTCAAAAGTCATTGCTCATTGGTGGTCATCTCATACCGCTAAGTTTTAGTAACCCAGAGAGGGTTATTATATTATTCCACCTCGCTCCGAAGCGATAGTTGAATGTCTCGTGTCGAATTTCTTAGAAGAGTTGAAGTTTATGAAAGAAGGTTTAGTTTTCGATCATATGTATGCCCAAGGAGTTTAGGTACTTAGCAAATTGTGCTGTCTCAGTCAAACCTAACAATCGGGTTAATATCTCAATACTGAATACCACTGAGTCTCAAGTCATATTTAAAGTTTATTGTGTTCATTTAGTCCCCTTCGAGAACGTATCGTCTACCTCCCAATTGTCTAATCACGTAAATCTTCATTTTACTAATAGTCTACATAATGCGTCTTTAGATAGATCAGAACAAGTACTAGATCTCATCCAAACAGAACATCTAAATCTCGAGGAGACAAAGCTGTCTTAGAATGTTGTTCTAATTACACAGACTTTTTCCACCTCGAGGGCGAGCCTTTAACTTGTACTAATGCTATTAAACATTCGATAAGCACTGGGGATGCTGCCCCAATTCACGCAAAATCTTATCGCTTCCCCGAGTGCCACAAAGGTGAAGTCGAGAGCCAAATAAAGAAAATGCTCGACCAAAACATTATTCGTCCTTCGAAATCACCATGGAGCGCCCCTATTTGGGTAGTGCCCAAAAAGGTAGACTCGTCGGGTAAGCAAAAGTGGAGGATAAGTTATTGATTATAGGAAACTCAACGATGTGACTGTTACCGAAGTTTATCCTATTCCTTTAATTACAGATATCCTAGACCAACTAAGTTATTCTAAATACTTTACTACGTTTGACCTTGTAAGCAGTTAGGACGCGCCTAAGACTGGTTTTACGGTAGTAGGAAACGAAACATCTGGGCATTACGAATTCACAAGAATGCCTTTCGGATTAAAGAATGCCTGCTACATTCCAAAAGCTTATGAATACTGTCCTATCTGGTCTTCAGGGTCTTCACTGCTATATCTATTTAGATGATTGTATTATTTACAGCCAAAATCTTCACATCTCACATAGAAAATCTAAAATTAGACTTTGCGGGTTGTAACTTTAGATTAAATTGACGGAATCTATTGGATAGATTCCGTCAATTTAATCTAAAATTACAACCCGCAAAGTGCGAGTTTTTACGACACGAGGTTGCGTATCTAGGGCACATAATCACCGACAAAGGTGTCTATCCCAACCCTGATAAAATCAAAGCCGTCACTCTGTTTCCAACTCCTAAATGTCCTAAAGACATCAAATCTTTTCTAGGTTTAGTCGGCTACTACAGGCGATTCATTGAAAATTTCTCTAAGATATCTAAACCTTTAACTGCCATTTAAAAAAAGGGCCTCTCATTTAATTGGTCAGGAGAACAAGAACATGTTTTTACTATTTTAAAACAAAAACTAACTACAGCTCCTCTTTTACAACTTATTAAAAAGCCGAGTTTTAGTTTCGATACAGTTATTCAAGAATTTAAAGAATGCCTACTCAAGGCCAAGTGCAAATTAATCGTCTATCCAACATCAATTGATTTAGACGATTCTGTACCTTATTGCAAAGACATTATAGAATTATCTACAAGTCAACCTAACATTCGTGTCATAGAACGCGAACTTTACACCTCATACCACACATCAAATGACAATCATTTGTTCACTCATTTATTCGTTCGAATCCATCACTATGATGAAATGTCGTATAAGGACATCTTTAAGCTATTAGTTGAATACAGAGATATGATAAAATTTTGGCATATCCAAATTTTATTTTAACGTTCCCGGAAGGTCGAAGCGATGGAACGCACCGTTGCGGGTTCCATTTACCTGTACGAACTACAGGACAAATTCATTTACAGTGCGTGCAAGTAGAAACTTTAATGACATGTGTAAACAGCATGATTTTGATCCTTTCTTAACGAGTGTCTCCTCGGCCAGGAAGTGCCTGAGCCTTAGCTTTTTTAATTAAGATTTTGTATGTTCAGGTTTTTATTCTTTTATTCTTGTATTTAGTTTGAGCTTGAAAGTTATATTGTTTTTGTTTTCTCTTTCTTTTTTGGTAGCTGTGTTGTGTTGTTCACACTCTTTCTTTCCAATCTGTTTTTTAGAAGTGATGACTTTTAATTGGCTGTCAGTCTCACACACAATTTTTTATTCTGTTTGTTTTAGCTGTAAGTTATCCATAGTTAATAAATAAATAAATATGGAAGAGAAAGAAATAGCTATATCCGATTTTTCAGATCCATTCACAAAACTCTCTTAAACAAAGATCTATAATATCATAGCTTACGTTTTCCACAATACTGGCATTAGAGTTAACATCTGTAAAAATTCTATCCATTTGGCATAGGCTGAAGAGGTTAAACAAATACTTCGCGACAATCGCGATTTGCCTTCTGCCGGTGATCCTGGCATCACACGAATGTTAGAAAGAATAAAATCAATGTATTGCTGAAAAAATATGCGGCAAGACATTGAAGACTAGCTTTCCGCGAGGGAGATATTATAGCGCATGACCACTCCGCCAACTTCCGAACTCCAGGCTGTTTCCAAGAAGTTCCTAAAGGAAAAACTCAATTACACTGCCCGACCCGGGAATCGAACCCAGGATCCCACGCTCAGCAGTCGCGCTTGCCACCACGAGATCAACGGGGCAATTCAATAAAAGTGGCACCGAAACAGCCTTTAAAGATGCAAGTCATTTGTCGCTTCAATTGTATTACATGCCACATGCATGAGACTTGTATCGTCTAAATAGGGCTTAAGTGAAAAACATTTATTTTGTAATTTGTTACATAGACTTTCTTTCCTCTTAAAACTACTGCTCCTAAAGACACCAGCCGCACGTATAGGAGTACCTACTACGATGCCGGATGTTCAAGGAACCTCAGAGCACACTGTGAGGTTCCTTGAACATTGGCATCGACACTTTTCGAAAAACTAACCGGATTCAGAGAGGAGGTTGCCTCGCCGTAACCGCAGTGGGCCTCTCTAGTTGCCCTGAGCACGTAGCTCAGTCAAACCAGTTTCCGTTATGTAACAAGTCAACCACGGTTATGTTTTGTATCTGTGCATTCGACGCAGCAACCATTAACTTGTTTTATTTTAACTCTATTTTTTTTTTCTTTTGGTTTTATATTTATAAAACCAAAATATTATCAAAATATATCAATCAACTGATTGTCAATGAAAATAATACTCACACAGCTATGTGAGCTTGAATGAGCTACAGCATTAGTGCATATTGATATTATATTATAATCTTATAAAATTGTTCTTCTATAAGACTTTTTGATGAGATCCAATTTTATACGAAAGAGAAAATTATCAAGACTTTGGTAGTGGTATCATAACCTAGGAATGATAACCATACGCCTTTAAGGCGGACGCGAGACGCTCTCAAACTATTTGACACTTTTATACATAATGTATTTCTAGCGTGAATATTTTTAAAGTTTAGTTCTTGCTATAACGCAACTGCATTTATTTTACAAAATAAATACAGTTTTGTAATCAATTCTTTAGCATTTATTTTATACAATAACAAATGCAGTTTTGTAAAATATACTTAGATTTTGCCCGCGGCTACGCCCGCGCGGAGGTCGGAATTTATCCCACGGCAACGTACTGCCGGGATTATATGCTATGTACTAACCCATGTCATGTTCGATTCATCTTAATCCGGATAAAAAGTATCCTACGTCCATACGATACTTCGATTTCATCGAAATCCGTTCAGCGGATAAGGCGTGACACGGTCAACAGACCGACAGACTGACACAGTCACATATTTCAATATGTACGTATGTAAGTAACGAAGTTCATGGTTTATGACATCTTGTCATTCAATGTGATTAAACTACATCCAAGTGAACGTAACTACTCTCTCGCATCGAGTTAATTTATAGGTACAATTAAGTTTTTATCGATATTTTATGTGGGAATTTAGTAACCGATAATTGGCTTGTGGTACCTATAACCACAATAGCTAATATAAATTAATAAGTACTATATTATACTTCTTAGTTTTTACCTCTTTTTATTAGCCGTGGGGAAATCTCTTAACAAGATAATATCAATAGGTACACCTTTTCCTATCTTAAACTTAATTTATTGAAATAAAAACTTATTCATAGAAAAGTAATAGGTATAGTACACCAGTGTGTGTATGAAAATCGCCCTTACTGCCTTACAGCAAAAAAGCGCTGTTAATGTCAAATTGTTACCACTGACGTGCGGTTCTTCTTCTTCTTCAACTGTACCAAAAAAAGCGCCTAAGATGAAGGAAAATCAGTTTTGTATATAATTCTCAACATATTTAAGCCTGCCACGGAAAATTAGGCTGGCGATAGAGTCACCTGCATCGGTATAGGGGATGAATCTAAACCACGTTCGTCATGACAACCGAAATTATTAGCCAATTGGTTACAATTTTAAAGGATACTTGTTGGTGCTTTGAGTTTGCGTCACGGTACTTTTGAATAGCGTCGACGAGGGGCCTACATCGTTACTCTGTTTAATATTTCGAATTTTAATTTAATATTTACTTACATTAAAAATACGATACCATTACGATAGTCTACTGTCTATCTAGTTACCCTTTTACGCCTAAACGGCTGAACAAATTTCTATTAAATTTGCCACACATTTAGGCCATGGTTTAGACCTGGGTTAGGACAAAGGAACCTTCTTGTTATGGTAGTACGTTCCCGTGGGATAATTTCCAATCTCGAAGTGTCATTCTATCATAACTTATAGTGCTTGTCTGCTTGCGTAGTTGTTGCGACGTCTAGGACAGACTGGATGTGGAAAGTAACCGGGTGATGTAGCGTTGCTTAGGGGATGACTATGTCTGCGATAGGCTGAGTTGATAGATATAATGACTGGTCTTGGCATTTGAGTGGGTATTTTCAAGGATACTAAGAATGTCATTTGTAGTAGATACATATAACATCATTACTCCTGTAATCTCTGAAGGGTTAGGCAAAGGTGTTTGATAATGGTTATATACAGGGTGACAGGAAAATTTGACATATTCCTTGAAAAGCGTTATATTAGAGGTCATTAGCAACAAATATAGTCCAGTGAACTAGGGTTAAAAACTGGATGGTTACCGAGCTGTGTCGGTTCTTCGATTTGTTAGAAATTTTCTGACTTGTTACTAAAAACCATTAATTATGAGAATAAAACTACTTGAAAAATTAATGGTCATTTAAAAAAAAATGCTTGCGAAATTTACATAATCTCAGAAATAAAAGTATTTAATAGCAAAATTTTTATTTTTCAACCATCCAGTTTAGACCCCTAGTTCACTGGACTTAATTTCGTTCCTTCCGTGTGGCCAAACTTAATGGTCAAACTGATTTGACCACGAGGAATTCTGTTCCGGATAATCATATTCAACTATCATCACTACCACCAACTATCATATTCATATTGATTATCCGGAACAGAATTCCTCGTGGTCAAATCAGTTTGACGATTATGTTTGGCAATGAAGAAGGAAGGCTCAATTTGTTGCTAATGACCTCTAGTATAACCCCTTTCAAGGAATACGTCCAGTTTCCCTGTCACCCTGTATTTCGCTTTAATATGCCCGATATGCTTAATGTGATAAAATATAATGTCTGCACGTTATGAAGGATGAGTGCTTAATAGAACTATTCCTCTTTGTGTCGCTGGCATGACAGTTACTCAAATTGTACTGGCAGCGCAAATGTCACCAATAAAACTAAAAAATGATCTTAAAGACGTAAACTGGGCCATCATAGGTTCGACAGAAGTAAGGAGACAAGGACAGACCGAAAAACGAGAAGATGCCTTCTTCTTTCACTTTGGAGAAACCAACGAACTCGACGATGGTAGCAAAAAAGTGGAAGAACAACTTCATTGAGTTCATAAGGAACTCAGAACAAATAGCAGTGCTAAAATTCTGAATTTCACAAAAGCAGACCCTTAAAATCTTCCAGGCTTACGCGCCCACATCAACTTATTTAGACGACGACGTAGAAGACTTTTCTGATCTCTTCAATAAAGCCTGTGAAGACAACCGCGGACTTGGAACTATGTACCTATCAGGCGACTTCGATGCCAAAGTCGGACGAAGACAAGAGCTAGATGACAAAGCAGTTCTAGGTCCATATGGTGCAGGAATACGCAACGAACGAGGCGCTGAGGAGCCCGGCTGTTACAGTTTGCCTTCGGATAGAACATTGCTATTGCATTGGCAATCGCCCTCGAATAAAGTTATCAGATGATTCCACCCGCAGATAACTTTTATTCGAGGAATAAAATTGACGTTTGACAGTTTTTGTATGAAATAACTGTAAAAATTTCAAAACTATTCCTCGAATAAAGTTATCTGATTATTGAAAAATCAGCCCTAAAACTAATTCAATCGTCAATCTTTACTTGAAACTTATTTCACTAGTTTTTAATCGACAATCAAACAACATTTTTGCCAACACTGCAATTAGCTTCCACACTTTATTGATACAGTACATTAGGGATTAAAAATATGATACTTGAAATTACAAAAAACAAATTGGTAGCTTCTGTTGAATTACATTAACATCTCATTTTGAGCCAGAAAATATTCCCTGGTAAACATTGGCTACCATAATAATACACATCTATGACCTTAGTGTTAGTCTAATTTGATGTCCTTCTACTGGTTTCAATGCGATATCAAATTCACACACTACATTGTTGATGTCGCCTGTAACATGATATCGCCGTAAAATATGTGCCAATGCCGTCTTCAACATCATCATGCTGTATGCTTTACCTGTGGAATTTCAAATTTAGGATTATAATCTATATTATTTTCATCGCCTTGGATAAGTCTGTGAAGGTGTTATAGTTGTAATTTAAATAAATATATAAATTTTATGGTATACATCTACAGTCAGGGAGATTAATTGTTCAGAGTATTGATACCCTATGTCAATTTGGCGGGTTATAGCCATTTCATACAACTGTCAAAGAATACCAGTTGTGATTTTATCCTATGGACAAAGTTAGTTGACAGTTTGAACAACATTCATTCTTTCAAATTAATAGGTAAGATTACTTTTTATCATTTTTTTATTTTTATATTGAATCATAAATAGTAATGGTGAATATTTGTTCGCTTCTAATTTCGAGTTTCACGCCAATGCTACTGGATAGAATTGGTTGTAAATTGATTAAATGTCCATTCTTCCCGTCAAGACATGAGAAGCGAGTGTAGCTCAATTCTGACATCTCATAGTGGTTAATATGAGTATGTGTACCGATGCAGTTTCGCTTGCCAATTCCGAAAGCGGCATTAAGGCTTGGATGATCCGGCAAGGTAGCAGAGTTTAGCCATCGCTCCGGTCGGAACTGATCCACGTCTGGGCCCCACATGGGGTGGCGGAGGAGACCATATACCCCTAACACGCATGAACTCCCAGCTCGCAACGTGCAGTTCTCTGAAAATATACAAAATTAAATGTGTACAAAAATAAAATTTGGGCCAAAGTATATATAAAGCCCTGACAAAGCCAGACACTAGCCTGAAAAACACTAGCCCTGGATCGAACGAGCTAGAATAGAATATTCTGCTTGAAGTCGTGGGAGAAGCTTTTCTGCAGCAGTAGGATGATGCAGGCTAACAGTAACAGTAAATGAGTATCACGCTGAAGAAGGTGTAAAGAATAACGTTGTAAAGGTACATACTCAGGTTCATATCTTTTTCAACTTTTCTTCCGATAGCTGGAGCGGCAGGATACAGTCTCATTGTCTCTTTGATCACGGCCTCCAAGAACACGAGTTTTGGTAGATCTTGTTTAGTAAAATCGTTATCTTTATATTCAAGGACATCTTGTAACCTGTAATGAATACAAAAACCATCATTCGTGATCGCCATTTTTAGTCAAGTGAGTATATAACCTGCACTACTGTACACTATCAAATCATCACAATTGCACTCAAAAAAAGTGAAGGAAAACATCTTGAGAAAACCGGCATGTCCTAGAATCAAAAAATTCGAAGACTTATGTGACATCTACCAGCCCGCACTGGGGCCACATGTTAGTTTACAGCCCACTCCCGCTTACAGGGAGGATTCCTGAGTCCCAGCAATGGAAACATGGACTGCGATTGTAGACTGAAACCCACACCCACCCCTACCCTGCTGACTGACTGGACTGGTGGTGACTGGACTGGTTGATGGCGTGGGACTTTGTGCAAGTACGTGTCAGATCGTACAAATACTGTATTTTGAATGTTACTTACTCATTAAAAATTCGTTCTTGTAGATCTAGGTCTGACCCTATCACTAACAAAATAAATGTCATAGTCGCAGAAGTTGTTTCGTAAGCAGCGGCTACTAAAGTATCCAGGTGTTGTCTGATGTCATCATCTGTAAAGACCGCTTGTTCTTCAGCCAAATTCAGCATTTGATCTAGTAATGGTTTGAATTTGCCTGAAACATAATGTATTTTGTATAGTTTTAAGCCATTGTAACTGAACATCTTCTGAATGCAACAACTTTCGTTGGAAATGTAGTGAAAGATATTGTCAAGTTGTAACTGCATTTGTCAGGCGTGTCAACATTCCTCGAATCCGTTTCGGCTGGGCACTGTTCTAGAAGCAGTACGTTTACGTCCCAAATACCAGTGTCTCAAAACGAAAGTAGTTGACCAGTGCGTGATGCCTGCACGGCACTTAAGCGTGATCAGGCAGACGGTCGCGGATAGGTATATGCTAAATGCGGAAAGCACAGGAGCAGTCGTTATAGCGATGATAAGGGGAGGCCTATATAACTAGGGGTGGACGTCTCTCGGCTCAACGCGCCTTTATTTATCAGTTAGTTGTTGAGGATAGAAGGTAAGTAAATAAAATTATTTCATTTGTTTACCTGGTGTCGATTCATCATACATATTCTGACATTTGTTTGCCTTTAACTCGGATTTTCTTTTATGTATAATCTAAAATAAAATGGACAAACATTACAAGTTGGCTTCACAATAATATAATAAACTATGTAGGAACGTGACATATTTTGAAAGGAATCCAGATCTCTAGTCATTTGTGTGAAGCATACAGTAGCAGATAGCTGGAGATGAAAATAAACACAACAAATAATTATATTAAACAAAACCGGCCAAGTGTGTGCCGGGCCATGGCTGAGTTGGGTTCCGTAGTCAGTACAACTTAATGGGCATCACATGGGAGCATCCGGTAGTTAAAAATGCACATATGGTTTTGGAATAAGACTGTCATACAAGACTTTACGAGTCACAAAACTAACGCTCCACAAAGCCAAACTTTTTCTAAAACTCAAAAGTAATAACAACAAAATAATTACTGGATGCATGATGTTCTTCAGTTTCTTTATTAGAATAGTTTGTCTGCACTTCATTGAACTCCAATCGAATAAATACGGCAAATGCAACCACACTTTTTGAAATCTTTCACAATATAAAGCAAATAAATCTTCAATTCCATCTGCATAAACTGTATTTATTGAAGTTTGATCTTGAGTATTCAATCCTAGGGAAGTCCCTGCGAAAGAGATGCAAGGTGAAGTAAGCAATCATTTTGACTTGTTTGAAATGCCCAGCTTATTACTTAATTCAAATGAAAGTATATTCGGTAATAATAATTTTAAAAAAAATGTCTGTCTGTCTGCTAATATCCGAAACGGCTGGACCGATTTTGACGGGACTTTCACTGGCATTGCATGGTTATAAGGAATTTTTATTAAGGTTGTATTATTTTTTTATTTATAAAACGTACAAAAGTGTGAATGACTTTTTATCAGAAAAAAAAATGCCCTGATTGGTGAATCTGGCTTTTGGTTAAACTTAAGCTAATAATAATAATAAATAATGTTAAAGTTAATAATAATAAAAAAACTGTTTTTGTTTGTTTTGTTTTTTTAACAAAACAAACAAAAAACTGGCAACACCTTCAACGTCAATACGTCACATTTAAATAATTTTCAGATTTCATATTTAAAAGCGGTTTTTATACGCATATCTATCGTGAAACCGTACAGGCTAAACCGAAATACTTATCAGGATAATTTCAAATTACAAAAACAAATATTACAATGGACCATAAAATTGCCGAACTGAACCTACAAAAAACCAATACAAATAAGAAATAGAAAATGTGAATAATATGTTGACAAGAGCTGCTTCTCGACGTGAAATAATTTATTTGCTATGAATGTAGGTACAAAAGTATGGTGTTAAGTAAGAGAAGGATCCAGTACATTCTACCGTGAGGCATGCAAAATTTTTTTATAGTAGAATTAATCATGAAATAATCTTAAAAAATCAAATATTTATCGAGTATCAAATTATAAAATAGTCAATTAAAATATTATTCATTCAATTTGTAAGTTCATTCAGTGGTAAACAATGTCAATAATAAGTTAATAATTAGTCAATAATACAACGTCAATAATAAGTTAATATTTAGTCAAAAATGCAATAGAATTTGAAAATTAAAATCGCAAGGAAAATCATTGTATTATAATCATATTGATTTGTCATTCAAAAATTCATCAATTGTATAATAACATTTTTCAAGTAGCAATTTATTTAATTTCCTTTTAAATATTTGTAGTGTGCAATTTTTTAAATCATCAGGTATTTTATTGTATATCACCGGTCCCATATGCATAATATTCTTTTTCAGCAGTGCTGTTTTAAATTTGCCTGTATGTAAAAGATTTTTATATTGAGATCTTATTAATGTTGGCCTTGTTGAGCAATCAATATTTGAACAAAATAAATTTTGATTACTTTTCACAAACAGTCCCATTTCCAAAATATAGAGCGATGGAAAGGTTAGTAAGTTAGGGGATTTAAACATAGGAACGCGGCTGTCTGTTGAATTTATTCCAGTCATTGATCTAATGCAATATTTTTGGGCTCTGAAAATTCTTTCCCTCTCACTGCAGTTACCCCAAAAAATTACTCCGTATCTTAAAACAGAAGCAACGAGACCATGATAGGCTACAATAATCGTGTCAGTGCTAACTTTTTTTGTCAAATTATATAAGATGTAGGCAGATTTGCTTAATTTCTTGCAGATCTCGTCGGCCTGTGGTTTCCATGTCAGATGATTGTCAATTATTATACCAAGGAATTTTGTAACATTTGTATTGTCTACTCTTTCTCCATTGTATGCAATAGTCAAAGTGTCTGGACGTAAACGCTGGTAAAAATGCATTACTTTTGTTTTTTTCAAATTGATGATTAAATTATTGATAGAAAGCCAATTTATTATATTTTTTAATGTGTCATTAATATCTTTTTGATAATCCGCTTTTCCTGTACATTTAACTATTGCCGTGCTGTCGTCAGCAAATAATACCATTGGCTGTTGAATTTGTCTAGGCAGGTCATTTATATAAAGTAAAAATATTAAGGGACCGACAACAGTACCTTGCGGTACTCCGAATTTGACTTCCCTACTATCTGATAAATATTTATATTGAATCTTACTTTTGGGACATATCCTAGTGATTTCTGTCTGTTGTTTACGTTTGCTTAAGTAAGATTCAATAAGTCTCAAGACGTTTCCTCTAATACCGTACCTGTCAATTTTGTGCAGAAGAATGTCATGTTTAACGAAGTCAAAGGCTTTAGTCATGTCAGTTTATATTGCACAAACTGGTGTTTTGTGGTCGATATTCATCATTATGTTACGTAGCAATTCGTAAATGGTCATGTTAATGTTTTTATTTTTTCTGAAACCTTTCTGCTCATTGCAAAGGATATTATATTTATTTAAGAAAGAAGTTATAGATTCATAAATCAGTTTTTCGAGTATTTTAGAAAATATAGAAGTAAGAGCTACCGGTCGATAATTTGACATTTCTTCTTTATTGTCTTTTTTATGAATAGGTATAATAATTATTGTAGTTTTTAAGCTATCTGGAAATGTGCCCTCACTTATGCACAGGTTCATTATATGACTTAAGGGAGAAGCTATTACATCTATAACGAATTTTACCACATTGGTTGCTATTTCATCGTATCCGACACTTTTTTTATTTTTTAATGTTTTGATAACTCTCACGATATCTTCAGGTAGAACTGGGGCCATAAATATTGAGTGTGGGTTGTTATCTATGCCAGTAATTTCGTTTGTGGTATTTTCATTACTTAGGTTTTGTATTTGATCAATAAAAAAGTTATTAAAGCAATCGGCCATTTCCTTAGGATTATTGAAAATAGTGTTTTCTTTCTTAATTTGTAGTTTAGGTTCTGCAGTTCGATTACTACCTTTTATTATTTGCCAAGAGGCTTTACATTTGCTCTGAGAATTTTTTATAATGTGGTTGACGTGCACACCTAACACCTCCGGACTCTTCGCTCAGCTTCGCCTCACCGCCGCCGATACCCGGCCTCACTGTGAGTGCTGTGAGGACACCGGCCGCGGCAGTTGCGTCGAGTTCGAGCGACGAGTATTTCTTTCCGCCCACGACGCCGGCCGCCAGACGGCTTAGGACCTCGAGGCCCACCGGCCTCTGATAGGGTCCCAGCTCCCGGCAGAAGTGCGCAGCGCATGAGATGGACTCGATCCATCAATGAAAAGAGTGTACTACGTGAGATCGACAAATGGATGTGCGAATAACACTTGTGCGACAAAACTGTACTGTGACTCACGATAGTGCGAATGCACGCTTGTGCGACAAGCATATTATTAAGCTACAGGTACTATTACGGGTACATATTACTCAGGTAAAAATTGTCCAAGTGAAGGAACATATAGGTCCCAATTGTCTCCTGTATACACTGGCGTACCACAAGGCTCTATACTGGGTCCGATATTTTTTATAGCGTTTGTTAATGACCTTATACAACACATGAGCGGAGAAGCTGCGGGATCTATCCAGCTTGTGGTGTTTACCGACGATACTAATGCAGTTGTTTCGGCTGACAATATACACGCTCTTAATTCAATCAAACGTTAGACATCTTCCACAAATGATTTGCTGTTAACAGTCTTAAAATTAATGCCAGCAAAACCAATGTAATGCATTTTTCATCATAAATTCGACAGTGATGGTGAAAAATCATATCGACAGCCAGTTACAGTGGAAACAAGAGCTAACAAACCTAGAGAAAGCAATCAGCTCTGCCTGTTACGTATTAAGAAGTCTAAGAAACGAGGTAACCACAAAACATTTAAAAATGGTCTATTACGCATTAGTTGAGTCAAAACTGAGATACAACATACTTTTCTGGGGAGGAAGTTATGATTACAATCCTCATAAAGCTTTTGTAATTCAGAAAAGAGCAATCAGAACCAGAGCTAGAATTCAACAGCAATAATCATGCAAGCCACATTTCAATGACTTAAATATATGGACAGTCCCAAGTTTGTACATTTTGGTCCTACTTAGTCACTTATCAAAATATATCTTTGAATATGAGACTGAAGATGAAAGGCAAAAATGGGAGAGTACGAGAAGGAAAGATCTCGTGCCTCGCCTAAACGTTGTAAAGCATAGCGCCTACCACAAGCCATTAAAAATATTCAATAAACCTGCCGACAGAAATAAAAAGTCTAGTATATACAAATGGGTTTCAGAATAAGATTAAACGGTTCTTGTTAAATAAGTGTCTATATTACATTGATGAATTATAAATTAAGACGAGTCGAAAGTAACATCATTTAAAATTTTATTGAATTTTATAATGAATTTTATGAATTGACTTATGACATAAATTTTATGAATTGACCTCTGTCTGACATAATTTTTTATATTTTTAAATATTTTTCTGATTTTAATTTAATTTGGATAATTGTAATGATTTTAATATAGATTGCATGCATGATGTTTCTTATATATTTAGTTATAGAAATTCAGACACGATGTAAAAATTGATGAATTGAATTGAATATGTGCCCGACCCAGTTCTCGAAAAATGGAAATATCACATTTTACTGGGATCGATCCATCATCACTGACAGGACTATTGTTGCCAGTAAGCCTAATATAATAATAATACTTTATTTCCAAAACTTAGTGCTACTTTACAATGGCGATGTGGCAACAATTTCAGTTAAAAAGAGAGATTAGCGTCTGTAGCCGAACTAGGCATAGCCTGTATTTCGGCTAACAGACAGCCAATGGTTTAATAACCACGAGCCTCGACCAACACCTGAGGAGGCTTTCGTTGGGCAGCTGGATCAAGGCTTGATTCAGAAAGCGGTACTTCTGGACACGGCTCGCATTGTCAAGAGGTTCCTCTCTCTGGAGCCCTGACCGCCGGTAGCTTGGACCCTGTTCCCGTTACCGGTGGGCTACTATTTTTTTATATTTTTAAATGTTTTTATACTTTTTATATTCTAATATTTAAAAATATAATTTTTTATTTATCATTTAAATAAATAATAATAAGGTTTGCATGCCAAATGGTAACATATGGCTGAGCTTTAATGTATCATAAAACTTATTATATTTTTGCAAAATAAATGTATTTTTATCCTATCATTTTGGCTAAATGTGATCCCACGTCTACATGTTGCCTCTGGATAGTCGAGTGGCCAATGTGACTTGCGTCTAGCGCGTCAACTGTGTCTGTCCGTCGCACGTCACTCCGAAAGTCGCCTCACGGTGTCGTCATTTATGTTTTCTCTACAGTAGCTATCAAAAGACGCATGTCAGTACCCATGCTCCTTACGACTGTTACTACCACAATAATACTTACGAGTTACAATTGACAATATATAGTTTACGATGAACTTTCGCACATCAAACGGGCCTTTTCCCACTTTCGAAGCTAATTGAGAGACAAGACTTCGAGCTTGCACGTTCATTTCATTAACGTATGTATTAAGCAATTGTTGGTTAAATGCCGGATTTAATAATTTGCGGTGAGCTTTCCAAATCGACGCTGAAACAAAAACATTTCATAGGTGTTTATTTGGTCCTAATTTCATGAAGTCAGGGCTAACGGTAAAAGTTAATGCTACATTTTGGAAATATGTATATAGGTATTAACGTTGACTTTACCGTTTACCGTCTAAACAGTGTTTAGCCGATACAAGTATTCTTTTAAGAATGCCTAAATTAAAAAAAAAAGTATAACTCGATAATTATATCGTCGTGCGTACAACTAATCAATATTGTCGTGCATTATTTTTAATAATTAGTTAGTTTGTAGTTACCTTCTGCTGTGACGAGTCCATTATCTAAAAATTCCTTTGCAAAATCGTAGACATATGGTTTACTGAAACATGAATTGGCTATTGTTAGGCTGTCTTCTGGATCGGTTACCACTGAAACAGAAATACATAAATTAAATTACAATTATTGTGATTAGTTTTTGCTTTTCTAGAAGTACGATTTTACCACAGATCACGGAGACGCCTCGGTGGTTCTGCTGCTACAGGCGGCGTTGTCAACACTTTCGATACAAACGTTTACTTGCACTACGACACAAATTACGTATAGAAATTGACCGCTTTTGAGGTGGTCCGTGACAGAAGTTTTGCGCTCAATGCTCTTTCGGCGCCACGAATTTAAGTAGGACTGCCGTTTGTACGCTGTACGCTGCCGCTGGTGCAGCGATTTCGTGCTCTGTGATAATAGCGGAGTGTACTTGATACATGAGAGGACTTACTGTAAATCGAATGATTGGGGAACCATGCCTCGCAAACACCACCTTTTTCTAGTGAGAAGATTTGGATTTCTTTTATAATATTCCATAGATCTGAAAAATAAACATAGTTTAGTTTTAACTCAGTTGTCTAGTGGGTGCCTTCCCAAGTATAATATAGCCACACAGGCTGACTTTGAATCTCATTAGCAATCTTCAGAGGGTAAAAGTAAGGCAAAAGTAGTGAAAGGGAGGATGACCAAAAGCAACATGAACAACAATGAATGAACAACATTTTATTTATTTGCATACACTAACAAAAACGATCTATACTAACTCTGCCTTCTCTTTATATTTTAGAAAGTATTGTGTATGTTCGCAAAAACTTAGGACTTTTCAAAATAAGAAGCGATTTCCAAGATTTAAATACACGTAGTAAAAATGAAATTGCGATACCTAAAGGACAATGCTCATGGATGTATGGAATCCCGTACCATGCTGCATCAAAGTCAAACGTTGTTTTTTAGGTGTGATAGTTCATGTGCGTATCTCTTACGTCGCTGTTTTCGCGTATTTGTTAATGTTTAGTCAGTGGAAGCTTGTAATTGGCCATCGTTTACACATTGTACTAGATATTAAAATGTATTAGCTGTAAGTTTCCCTAATAGTAGGTAATAAAATAAAATAAAAAATACATGAAGACTTGTTATGCAACAAGATTTGGTTGTCCTATCACGATAACAAGCGATCAAGGTCGTTAGTTCGAGAGCCAACTCGTCTCTGCATTGATGAAGTTAATGGCAATAAAAAGAACCAGAAAAACTGCATATCAACCACAGTCAAATATAATCATCGAACAATGGCACCGCTCACTCAAAGCCGCACTTACCGCGCGCTGCACCACTAGTGCGAACGGAAAGTGGTTTGATGAGTTACCGACCGTATTACAACAGATTATTAAATAGTTACTACGGACAGTTAACAGATACTTCACTCAGTAGAAAATGTCCAATACCTACTGCTATAATAACCTACTCCGTCGCGTCAGCAACCGCTGCATGCTAAAATGTGCCTAAATGCTCAAACGTACAGTTGTGATTGCTTCGCACCGCACGATCCCACAGCAATCGCAGGGCTGCTTCTTCGATAAAATTCAATTAACATATTTTTTTGAGCCAATGTTATTGAGAACTGTGAATATGTTCTGACTCAGAACATATTCACAATTTTAAACTACCACCTATAGTCAGAACTACTGACTATAGGTGCTAGTTTAAAATTGTATAGTTTATAAAATATTTTTTTTTAATAAATTGGTTCTGGCTGTGCAATACATCTGGATAAAACATAATTATAGAGATAGAGAGTAGTAGTAGTAGTATAGAGCACATAAAGCACCAGACGGCATGGTAGGTACGCGTACGAACGAATGAAAACGTTTACCTACGTACATAGAGATGGCACGAAAAAACCACTGCAGCCGACATAAATGAAGGCTCGTATTGGAAAGATGTGAGAAATACTACAAGCTCCAACTACCAGGGAGAGTAACCAATGTCTCGATCCATCGACTGAAGCCTGCCTACACTATGAACGTACAAGAAAATGATGACACAGAGAACGCGATCAGGAAGAATAGTGAAACCAGTTGTACGCTTCGCTTGATGGGGAATATCATACTCACAGATATACACAGCACGTAGGGTATTTAACATTATTGTATTCAAATGTAATTACTGTGAATTCCCAATATTAACATCACTTTGTGTCCCTGTACCCTAGCTTTCTATGCCGGGTTAAGGCAGTTTAGTTTATGGGAATTCATTTCTTATAACGGTGGGGGGGTGTCCATGCCCGATGACAAGCCCTACAGGAACACGCGACGGCGGGGAGTGTTCCCGTTTCCTTATGGGAAAGCCAATATTTGTCTAAAATGAACATAATTAAAACGAAAATTTTGTCAGTCTAGGGTAATTTAGGAACAGTCAAACTTGGAATTAACGCAGAATATACAACGTTACATGATTTTCACACATGCCCCTGCTACAGTACACCACATTCGAAATGAGGCTGTTAAAAAAATAACATTTTTTACTCACCTTTTCGATTCCCAAAGAACTTGTGTGTATGTCCCAAGATTGGTAATGCCCCAGGAAACTTAGGGGGCGCGTTGGGATATTCTCTCAACCACGACCATGTAGCTATTACTACGCATATAAATATCACTAACAGCACTAATATAGACATTTTGCGAACCTAGCGACGAACTGCGAAGATTATAGTCGCAATCTTGCATTTATATATCGTCGCATGCAGTTTCAATTTTTTTTTTTTTTTTTTTTTTTTTTTTTTTTTTTTTTTTTTTTTTTTTTTTTTTTTTTTTTTTTTTTTTGTATGGCATCTCGTAGTTGACCTTGATAGGTCGTAACTACTTAACCGGACTATCCTGTGGATGCCTCCAGCCAGGGCTTAAAACTTAGTAGAATTAAGCGACTGCACGGGGCTTTAAGGGCACCCCCTGTGGGGTACGGGCCTCGGCTTAGGTCGTCGCTGGGAGAGGGCAGCAAAGGGACAGGCTGGATCGAATTGGGTATTGTTAATGCTTTGATGAGCGCGGCGTTTCCTAGGACTATCTCTGAGAAGTAAGGCCGAAACAAACTCAGAGGTCACAGTCGGGGAATTTAAAGCTACAGGCTCAGCTACGGCGCGGGCTGGCACTTCTACGGGCAAGGGACGGGGGGGGCAATTTACTCGGGAGCGCGGTCGCGAGGGACCTCGGCGGCGAGGTCGGAATGACGGTTTTCTAATTCTACGTAATGTACTGGTGGCCCTATCACACTCTTGGAGGAGGGTTATGGGGTCATCGGGGTCTACGAGAGCATGCCTTGGGCGGCGAACTTTACTAATTTTGGAGGGGATGTAGTTTGCGGCCGCTACCACCAGAGGGTTGCGGTGTTTAGCGGCTGAGTCAAAGAAACGCTTGGAAAGGCGTTTCATGAACTGCTGGATACTGGGGATTTTGAGATCAACATGGAGGATCTCATTACGAACGAACCAAGGGGAGTTTATGGCCTTGCGGAAGAAGCGGTTTTGGAGGGTCTGCATCCTATGGATATAACTAGGCCTAGCTTGAGCGATGACTACACAAGCATAGGTCATTATGGGATGGATACACGCTGTGTACAGGCGCATTTTGCACTTCAGTGACAGCTTACTGCGTGCATTGAGGACGGATTGGAGACAGCTGAGAGCGAAAGTGGCTCGCGAACGGGCCGACTTTATGTGCTCTCTGAAGGTGAGATTTTGATCTAGGATGACACCTAGGTATTTAGCTCGCTTTTCCCAGGGGATCGGCTTGCCAGACATGGTGATAGGTGGAGGTGGGGTGAGTAAGCGTCTAACTTTCCTATAGAGGACAGCTTGGCTTTTATCGGGATTTACCTCGATACGCCATTTCCTAAACCAAGCAGCCAGCTTGTTGACTCCTGTTTGGAGACGGAGCCGTAGTTGGATATGGCTGCGGCCAGTGAAGTAGATGGCTGTGTCGTCTGTGAACAGAGCCAGTTGGGACTTAGCGTCTCTAGGTATATCGCTAGTGTACAGCGAGAATAAGAGGGGGGCAAGTACAGAGCCCTGGGGGACTCCTGCTTTGATGGGGTGGGGGGGCGAGAGAGCTCCTTCGATTTTGTAGCGGAAGGTGCGGTTCGACAGAAAGTCCCGTAGGATGAGAACGAGACGGTCTGGCACACCGAGTTGGTACAGCTTATATATTAAGCCATTGTGCCAGACTTTGTCGAACGCTTTCGCTATGTCGAAGTAGATAACACCAGTCATCATACCACGACAAAATCCATAGTGGATATGTTCGGTGATGCGGTGGACTTGTTGAACACAGGAGTGTTGGGTTCGAAAACCGAATTGCGCGTCGGGAATGAGGCCCTTGTTTTCAGCGTAGGATCTGAGTCGCTTATAAATAAGCCTCTCGTAGATCTTACCAAGGACTTTGAGCAGACTAATGGGACGGTAACTCGTCGGTTCAGACCTGGGCTTTCCGGGTTTATGGATGCCAATGACGGTGGCTTCTTTGCATGATTGTGGGAAAAGGTTGTTGCTCATAGCGCCATTGAAGATGGTGGCCAGTAGCAATATCAGAGGGGCAGGGAGGAGCTGGATCACCTTATTGGTGATCCCGTCTGAACCGGGGGCCTTTCTGGGTTTGAGACCCTTGATTATATCCTGCACTTCGTCTGGAGTGACGGGAGGCAGAGGATCATCAGGGTCTTCGACTGGCGGGAGGGAGACTCTACGTTCGACTTCCGCATCGACCTGCAAGAGGTGAGCTTGGTCTATTGGTTGAGTGCTGGGATAGCATTGGGCTTCGAGGCTAATGGCTAGACATTCGGCCTTTTCATCGTCTTCGAAGGCGATGGATTTGTCGGGGCGGACCAAAGGTGGTATGGAGACTACTTTCTTGGATCTGAGTTTCCTCTGAAGGTCCCAGAAGGCCAGGTGAGTGGGCTCTAGTTCGCTTAGCATCTTGTCCCAGCTGGCTTCACGCCACTCCGATATACGTGACTTAACAGAACGCTGTAAGTAACGCATATGGGCTTTGTTAGCACTGCAGGGGAAGTTGCTGTAGGCACGGACAGCCGCGTTCTTCTCATTCAGCAGTTCACGCACGTCGTCAGGCAGCTTCCAGCGACGGTCGTCCGCCGCTGGAATCTCCCTAGAACAATCGTTTATGACTGACTGTACGTGTTCCGTGAATGAGTCGATCGCGGCCGTCGTGTCTGCGATAGAGGTGAAGTGACCGGGGATGGTGTCTAAGTGGGGGGATGTGGTGGAGTTCAGGGAATCCCTTACTTTCCTCCAGTCCGTTACCACTTTTGTCTGGGGGGGTAGGTCGGGGTCAGTGAGGCCGGTGCGAGGGGCCAACCGAAAGATGATTGGTAGGTGGTCTGAGGTAAGCTCATGTACCACTTCTATAGTGTCTAGCCGTAGGTTGACATTTTTCAGGAGCCCCACGTCCAGGACGTCTGGGGTGTGGTTGGGGTCATGGGGAAAGTGAGTGGGAGCGATATAGAACATTTCGACGTGGGCCAAAACCAAAGGCTAATTCATCGGCTCGACACCACGACATCGTGGCAAGGCATAAGGCTGATCCCTTTTTGTCCACCCGTGTAACAGCAACAGCACACAATGTGTGCTTACAAACGGTGAGAAATCACCTTCGTTCGGCTGGTTTACGTTGCAGCAAGCCAGCGCGGAAGATTTTGCTGTCCACTGCGCACCGACAAAACCGGCTACAGTTTGCAAGGTCATTTGTAAATTTTGATTGGGAGAACAATGTGGTGATTTTTAGCGACGAAAAAACGTTTAAGTCGGATAAGGATGGGCGTAAAATATTGTGGAGAAAAGGCGGAGAAAGGTATAAGGAATGTAACCTTCTGCCTTGTAGGACTAGTGGCCGAATTACTGTCGGGTATTGGGGCTGGATGTCTTCGATGGGTCCCGGTGAGCTTGTAGAAATAGCTGGTCGCAGTAACAGTCATGATTACTTGGATATTTTGAAAAATGTGTTGCTGCCTACTGTGCGGGTTGCCTATCCGCACGAGCACATTTACTTCGTGCAAGACAACAGCTCTGTGCATCGTGCACATATCGTGCAAAACTGGCTCGGGAACCAAGTAAACATGACTGTTATCGATTGGCCTACTAAGAGTCCAGATTTGAACCCCATAGAAAATCTGTGGGGTCATATGGTGCTAAACTGGGACTCATCACAAGTAAGGTCTAAGGCAAATTTAGATGACCTTGTTACTTCGACCTGGGAGTCATTACGTGGCAGTAATATATGCGCGAATATGGTTAACAGCATGAGCAGAAGGTTACAAGAAGTAATAGAAAACGAAGGTTTGCCGACTCATTATTAGTCGAATTTATTTTTATTAGACAATCGATTTTTTTTATTACTTATTTATTTTTAGACGACTATGAGCCTTATTTTTATGCAAATAATGTTCATATTTGTTAAGCGAACGTGAACAAATACAAACCTTAGCGTTATTTAGGTATATCGCCGTAATCCTCTTTAAATGTTTAAACAACAACTCGTATTATTGAAAGTCTGGTGAAGTGATGTTATTGTTATGCGGTTAGAAGTTGACATAATTTCTTACTATCTAACATGTTGATTCACTTCATCTCTAATTTTACTTTGTTTTAATTTATATACCTGCATACTTTGACAAACTATTTACGTCCATCCTTAACCAACAAAAAACTTCGTTTTTGTCAAAAAAAACTGATAAACAACAGTGTTTTACTCATTCGAACGTCTAGTATGAATAGCTAAAGAATATAATTATGTTTAAAACCAGTTTGCATTAAATCATTGTATCGGCCACACAGGTTTTTTTTTGCTCCAAATTGAACCTTAAAACAACCATTGTAAGGAAGGAACATAATTGGCAGAAACGAGACGGATCGTTTGCTAATGACCCAAGCGATAAGCTCGCTCATTCCAACCAATACCAATGTTTATCTTATAAAAAAGTAAAATGATTTTCTTGGTTTTATTTAATAAACTTTCTATTTTTTTGCTTGTGATTTTTTTGGCCACAAAATGAGTTTAATAAAAAACAAACAAAAAGTAAAAAGCAGCAAAATGAAATCCGTCAGTTAGGATTGAACTTACGTCGTCTAGCTAACATCAGTATCAATCGCAGGCGCTTACACCAATTAGCCATGGGAACCCTGTTAAGTTAGATTAAAGTATGGGCTCTTAATCCTTCATTGTGAACCCGTTTATATTACGTATACCCACACTATAATAATGACAGTTACCGATGTATGCCCTATGTAAATTAATTAACTGTGCTGTGTGTACGTGGTTTTTAAATATCTATCTATATTTTGTATACAAAAGTTGTTTGACCATTGAAAAATAAGCCCTTAGTCTTATAGGTAACGGCCCAATTTATTATTCATACCATCTGCTTGAATTTGGAAAACCTGAACCACGTTCGGCTCGAAGGACCATATTGGTCTTTCAGTGCCAGATAGATTCCGGGACTTACTGACAGACTCATCAAAAAAATAAATAAGATATAGTGCAAGCGTCATTCATACTTAGGGTCGTAACAAAGTTACGAGAGCGACTAGTTGTTTTCATCCTACTAATATTATAAACGTGAATCGTACTTCCTACTATATAGTATTACAAACGTGAAAGTATGGATGGATGAATGAATGGATGGATGGATGGATGTATGGATGGATGTTTGTTACTCTTTCACGCAAAAACAACTGAACGGATTTGGATATAATTTGGTACACAGATAGTTTATAATTACACATAGAATACTTTTTATCCCGACATTCCCGCGGGATCGAGACTTATGCGCGCCAAACCTCGGGGCGCTGCTAGTTAATATTATAAAATTTAAAGGTTAAGCTGCAGTCTAGCACTAAGCGATTATAAACTGGTTACTTTATTTTGGTAACTCAATTTATAGAATGTCCGATGTCCGAATGTCAGTATGACCTTTTATTGACCTGTTTCTAGTTTTCTCACAATCTAGATCTAACATAGTAAATTGACATCTATATAAATAACATTCAAAGTCCTGACTGACTGACTGAGACATCAACGCACAGCCTAAACGGCTGGTCCTAGAGACATGAAATTTGGAGGGTGTATTCTTCGTAAAGAGTAGGTATCCACTAAGAAAGGGTTTTTCGAAATTCCACCCCTAAGAGGGTGAAATGGCGGAATTTTGTTTGTATGAAAAATCTTATTCCTTGAGTTAATAATCTTGAAAATTGGCATGAATACTCGCCTAAGTAAGCAATAAAGTTTATCATTATTAGTTTTTCTAAACTACCCCTCAAAGGGGATATGGAGGTGTTAAAGTTTGTGTGAAAGAATTTGAACGCGCGGTCCGATTAACTCGAAACTCAGTGTTTTAACTTAAGACTAAAAATGAATAATAACACGTAGGTATTAGGGTTTGTCGAAAACCTGCCCCTAACGAGGTGAAAAGGGGTAGTTAATTTTACAAAAGATGATTATAATGCGTGGCTTGATTAACTCGTAAATGGGTATACTTAAATAATATTTGAGTCAAATTATGGAAACATCTCAATATTTGTTTTTTGAATTCTACCCCTGTGGGGTGAAAAGACGGGATACAATTAATATGAAAAACCTTTTTTTTTTGGTTAATAAACTAGATACTTTTTAGTTTAAAAAAACTCCTCACTGAGGAATTAGGGGGTGAAAACGTTAATAGGTAGGTAAGAAAAAATTTAAAGTTTAAATAATTATTATTATTTGTTTATTCCACAGTTTTGTTTATTTATAACTGATGGAAGAATAACTGTATTTAACACTGTTTTTGAAAAAATAAGTTATTATCTTATATTATCTTACTTCGAACAGTGGTGGCCCATTGGCAATGGCCGTGACTTAACGAGTCGTAAGTAGGTCGTAGGCTCGAACCTAGTCAGGCGCTTTACTTTGTGTAAATAATTTCATCACTTCTGTTAACATCGTGCGGAAACCGGTATGTCCTAGAACCAAAAAATCGAAGACATGTGTCATCCACCAACCCGCACTGGGCCTGCGCAGTGGATTACGGCGCACTCCCTTTCACTGAGAGGAGATTTGTGTCCCAGCAGTGGGAACAGTATAGGCTGACTACCCCTACAAATAATAATATAATAATAATATCTTATAACATTTCGTCATAAATGTGCGATAATCTTTCACAAGGCGCTCTGATTAGAACCAAACGCTCCAGACATATCCTAAAAGTGCGTTTCGCTTCGGAAATGACGATAATAAGAAATAACGTTGTTCGACATTATTTCCGACACGGCTTATTGTCAAGGATGACTGTCATCCCGTGTACTCTTAAAACCACTTTGCTGTGTTTATCAATGTTCCAATTTTAGCCCCTATGTAATGGTCTGTAATCTTAGTAGATTACAGGCCATTGACAAATTACAGGTAGTGTAACATAATTTCTGAAAAAAATACCCAGATTCATACATAAACTCGCTCCTTCTTCCCATGTGGGGTAGCCAGAAAGTACAGAATGCCACCTGCTACCATAATTACATACTCCTTTTGCTTTGTCAAAAAATACAATTTCCATGACATTCATATTTAAATTAATGGAACATGAATGAATGAATGATGAATTAAACACTTGTTTGTTTAATTCAACCTTCTATACTGCCGCCAAGTCTAAAAAAAATAATACATTCAATAAATAAATAAATTAAACTAGATATTATTACAAATCATAATATATTATTCAAGGTCGCTCAGCGCGCTATGGAGCGAGCTATGCTCGGAGTCTCTTTGAAGGATAAATCAGGAATGGAATTATGCGGAAAAGAACTGGAGTTACCGACATTGATGCAGAGGAAGCAAACTGAAGTGGTCCAAGGACCAATGGCCGGTGGAGCAGACGAGTCCTTTTAAGCACAGCCACGTTTATGTTGCATAATCTATCAAGAATAGTAAATCTACCGACAATTTTAGTGGCTTACAATGATCTAGTAATTTCCATCTTATGATTTGGTGTAATATTTTGGGGTCACTGTAGTGAACGAGAAAGCATTTTCAAAGCTCAAAAATGCTGCCTGAGAGCTATATTTGGTCTTAAAGTAACAGACAGTTGCATACCTATATTTTGGTCTCATAAATTGTTAACTTTCCCGTGCCTTTATATTCTTAAATTAGCAATATTTGTAACAACAAATCGATGTTTATTTGCAACTTTAATAGAAACAAGAAAACGAAATACAGTTATGAGGTCTCAATACCAAAATCTATTATACACGGGCGCATTTAAAACTAGCTTATTAAAAAGAAATGTGATTTGTATGGCTCCTGTAATCTTTATTAAAATATCTGACCAACTTAAAAACTTACCGTTGCCGCTTACCGCTGCGGGCAAAAACTAATAAGTTATAAACAGAGGGGAAATTCTCGATCTCTGTGTCAATCTATCAAAAATACCTCTAATTTCCCTATATTTTGACAAGTTTTTGACATTTGTTTGTCGCTAAGATGAGACTGCGACTAGATTTTGAACGTTTTAAATTACGAGAATTGGCCTTCAGAGCAGTGGTGGCAGAGTTGTAGGTCGTGAGTTTGATCCCAGAGAGGCACTTTACTTTGTGTAATATACGAGTATTTCGGTTCCTTGTTGACTACGGAACCCTAAAAAGGGCACGTATAACGTGTATGCAGATGAACAATGGGCCAAACTTACGACCCAAGGGTGGCTCTTAATGGCAAGTGACATCGCGGTAGGCCCAGACGGAGATGGTGGGATGAGATGGACTCCTTCAAGAAGAACTGGTCTTTAACAGCTTTGAACAGAGAGAAGTGGAAAGAGAGTAGGGAGGCCCTTGCCCTGCAATGTGACATCACAAGCTGATAATAATAATTTGATTTTATTGAAATTCAAACAAGTACATAGAGGTCTCAAAACGATTCTGACAAGTGTATGATAATAACCTTAACCCTTTGGAAGGCTTGGTTTATACAAGTTTTACGTATTTTATTTAGGTTGCTTACAATATGTACATTTTATTTATCAGACTGCAACCTTCATAATCATGAGTCTTGCGACGGCTACGCGCGGGCATAATGAGTTATCAGTTTTGACGTGAGATAAAGTTAAGCGCAGGCCACATCGCCAGCTAGCGGGCGGGCGGGCTAGGCGGGCGAACATTTTTTCATACTTCGGTAGCTTATCTCTGTAGTTCGCGGTGTGAACCCAAGTATGAAAAAAGGTGAAACGATGCCTCGCTCGGCTCGCCCGCCCGCCCGCCAGCTGGCGGTGTGGCCTGCGCTTAAAAGGCGCCTCGGCTATTGAGGGGTCATTACACAAAGTCAAACTTGAAATTCTATAGTTAAAATATAATTATCTGGTTTGGAGGGGTAAATGGCTCCTTGTTTTACATCCCGCATAGGTATAGGTATTCATTCTATAAATGAGTGTAAAAAACTGTATTTTCTTTTGCAGGGACTATGCTGCGAGGTTGTTGCATGCACTCATGTAAATTAGTTCGTATCATTTTACTTAAAACATCTCGCGGGAAAGTTCTTTACCTTGCGCCGCATTATCTTACTTCAGTGACGGCGTCAGCGATGACTGAGCGATACCACCGTCATCATCTTGATTCTGTGGTATGGAATCCATAGCAAGTTTGCAATAAAACAAGATGATACAACAGATCAGTTAGTATTTCACTTTCACAATAATTGACACAGTACACACTATTTTCTAAGTCCGGACAAACCTGTAGTTTTGCGAAGAAGAAGTGGAGGTCTGAATCCCTTCTTTGCTCTTACAAGACTGACCTGTGTTTTGTTTACTTTCGTTCACATGACTCTGCCCCCTATACTAAGCGCGTCCGTATGTATTAGCTTCAGCGGCATTTATAGTAATACTAGCTGCGCCCCGCGGTTTCACCCGCATAAATTTCGATCCCTTGGAAATATCAGGATAAAAATTCTGTGTTAATACTGGTTACAAACTATCTGTGTAGCAAATTTCATCAAAATTGGTTCAGCCGTTATATTCACACCAAAACTAAGTCATTTCCCAGAAATTATTTTTATGCATTGTTACTCAGTATGATGTCACAGATTACTGAATAGTTACTACGTAACAGATACTTCACTCAGTAGAAAATTTCCAATACCTATTACGATAATTTCCTACTCCCTCGCGTCAACAACCACTGTATGCTAAAATGCGCCTAAATGCTCAAGCGTACAGCAGTGATTGCTTCGCACCGCGCGATTCCACAGTAATCGCAGGGCTGCCTCTTCGATAAAATTAAATTAACATAACTTTTTATCTATGTTATTGAGAACTGTGAATATGTTCTGACTTTTATGTGGCAGTTAAAAATTTTATCATTTATAAAATATTTAACCAACTTAAAAAAAAGGAGGTGATCAGACATACAGGCCAAACTGAGATGTTTGACTTGTATGGTTTGTATCAAATTTATTAAGATTAATAAATTTGATTCGTTTTCTCGCAACAAGTAACCTTAAAACAGACGCGGCTTGTTCAAAGGTTTTCATCGGGCGTAAGAAAAAGAACTCTCGCTACACAGACTTAAAGCGCATTTTGATTCGTTACGAGCGCGTCAAGGACTTGTAGGCACATTTTTTGAAGGTCACGTCCGTGCTTTGCAATGTTTTATGAACATTATTGCAGTTGTTTTCTTTCGAAGAGTGCATCTTCTGTACCTTGTACTATTAATTATTCTGTGGTATAACGTTTCTATGTAACAAAATTATGTAAATCTGTGTCTGAAAGGCAAGCTAATGCTTAGTATATACCTATTAAACTGTCAAATTCTAAGTGGATACCGGTGTCCGCACACCTACTGTCTTTTAATTATGTCTCTAATGACGGTATGTGATGGAAAAAAATGTAAACGACAAAAACTAGTAATAATTTATCACTTACCTTTCTTCATTGACAGGTAAATGGAAAAATGTTAGGTGTTTATCCCTTCTTTTGCTTGTTTTACACCCATCTACAGCACATAAGGCACCACACGGCATCGTAATACGCGTACGAACGAACAGCACTATTAAAATTGAACGGCGTGCGCGCGCTTCGCTTGCGAAAACCGCACTGAATTTGATCCGCCGGCGGACCGAGACCGCTCGGCTGGGCGGTAGGTACTTATAGCGCGCAAGTACATGGAGTGACGGAGGCCTGATGATGTACAGAATGCGTAGTTTACGGCTATGTTTTGTGTCATTTTACACCCTGTATAGAAAATATTCGTTTCGTACTTATTTATTTAGTTATAAGACTGTCAACGCACACAGCGTCAACACCAACACGACGACGGTCACACACACCAGCGCGACGAGGGGAACGGGCGGCGCGGCGGCCGGCCGACAGCTCGTCGCCATTATCACTCGACACTGCAACCGCGATCGCACGCGACTTTATTGTTTTAAATAATTACCTATTAATTATCTTACTAATAGACCTTTTCTTAACCAGTCCGCCTTTTATTTATCCGGGCTTATCTAAAGACATTATTCACTTCTATGGGTAAGTATCCCGTGGTGTGGATAATCGTGCTTGTGCATAAATTTGAATCAAAATGCTATAGGATAGTCATGTTTTCGGTTTAAAAATCGTTCAAAAGTTTTACGTTCACTTCACGCGTTCGTGCCAGGGCCTCAGTAATGCTATTCTGTAAAAATCTAAACCGTGAAAACTAAGAAATGAGATTAAAGTTAGGTGTCAATCCCTAGGATCATGTGGAATGACAGCTTACTTCACTAAAGTTATGTTTGTTGTAGAAGTGAGATT
This sequence comes from Apamea crenata, assembly GCA_949629185.1. Classification (NCBI taxonomy): domain Eukaryota; kingdom Metazoa; phylum Arthropoda; class Insecta; order Lepidoptera; family Noctuidae; genus Apamea; species Apamea crenata. The sequence continues at coordinate 8,824,352 of OX451375.1, forward strand.
TTTACAGAATAGACCAGCGTTAGGATTTATTCACCTCAAGAAATCGCGTACTGCAGTGCGATTCTGTAACCATCTCACCGTGAAAACTTAGGTGCAGTGAGCGTGGAGTGAGCTGTCATTCCAAATAATGCTAGGGATTGAAACTACTGACAACTCACATCAAGCTCACTTCACTTGAGTTTTCACGGTGAGATTTTTACAGAATCGACCGGCTGTTAAGGTTTTTGATTGCTTGTATAGCAGATCTGTAGGATAACGGTATGGGAGAAAATTGGGTACTTTTAAGATAACTCTCTGGGCCCTCTCGAGTTCATGGAGAGTGGTTTTAGGTACACCGCCCCAAGTTGTTATGCAGTAACTTATCAACGACTGAACGAGGGCGAAGTAGACTGACCTCTTTAGTTTGTCATCCGATACGTGTCCAAGGTTTTGAAAACATATATCAATTTACGTAGCCTAGTAATGAGTGTTTGTAACTTTGTCTAGGTTTGTAACGATAAAGTTCGTCAATTCATGGACTGTATCCGAAGTAGATTTACCGGTGCAAAAACCAAACTGAGTTGAGGAAAGAAGATTATGCTTTTCTCAGAAGGCAATTGACAAGTCTTATGTTCATTATTCTGTCTAGCACCTTTGATAGGGCTGGGAGCACCGCTATAGGCCTGTAATTATCGACGATATATTAGGATTTAGTATTATAAATGTTGCTCGCAGGTTGTCACTGATATCTCCAATAGTCTTAATTATGTGACGGGGAAAAGGGATCGTTACGCTTGCGCTTAAATAAACAATTTATAACTACGTTAATTTATCTGTTTACAATGTGCCCACTCCAGTGAGACCAGCCGATCGATTCTGTAGAAATCTCACCGTGAAATGTTAGGTGAAGTGAGCTTAGAGTGAGCTGTCAATTGTGTCAATCCTTAGCATTAGTTGGGACTGACAGCTCACTCCATCCTCACTTCAACTAAGTCTTCACGGTGAGATGGTTACAGAATCGCACTGCAGGAACCGTTTTACAAATTATGCCTCAGTGTACGTATTCTGACACTAATACGATTCTAACACTAAACACACTCCCTAAGCACTAAATAAATGTCTTAATCAACCCTAGGAGAGTACTGCGAAGTCCAACTGTTATTGAGGAAGACAGTTTTGGGTAGTTCTTAACGCGTACTTATATGATTGACACCCTCACGGCCTATCCCCTTTCTATGGTACACAAACTAGCACAAGCGCACCGTAGACTCAGTCTCTAGCAAAACTCATTGCGATCGTATTTGGTGCACACCGAAGTGGAATTTCGTCACATCACATTTCCTTAATTTTTCTCATTTAGAAGGACCCAGTGCATCTCCTAAAGTCGGCGTGTTTCGATAAATAGTGACGATTTAGTAAAAGTCCTACAGAACGGACGGGATGATTTATCGAGACACGGTCCCTAGCGTTCTTGGTACGCCTACCAATCCAGTTTAGGGTACTTGGTGAAGCCTACCCCCTCTCCCGGAAATGTGCATACAACAAGCCTCCCGGAAATGTGCATACAACAAGCCTCCCGGAAATGTGCATACAACAAGCCTCACGCACGCAAGTATTCTATGGTGAGACCTTTTTGGAAGCAGAAATCATCAATAACGTTTGGTTAATCATTTAATTATAGATTGGCCTTATCGCCTAGTGTAATTTAAAAGAACTATGAGTTTTACGGTTCTGCCTTCCATATGTGGTCTTCAACATTCGTCAAAAGTCAGGAGCATTAGAGCTCAGTGTCAAGTATAGCGGAAGGCCTCCCCCGTTTTCCCTACAACCAATCGAAACTGACAAATATCTGTCAAGGTAACAATTAGGAGATGGACAAAATAATAAAAGAGGGAATAGCATCAATGATTAATTACGATCATTTCGATGATATATTACCATGCTGGAATAAGTTATCATTAATAGCTTCTTAGCTGCATCTCCTTCACTACTTCCTAGTGTTTAAGCTGGGGAGAAGAATAGGCGCAATAAACTCTCCAGCGACACGTATCTGTCTGTTTAGTTACAGGAACTTTAGTACCATTATCAGCCTAGGATAATTGTTATAGTTAAGGACTCACCCAGTCATACCTACACACACACACATAATTCGCTAAATATTAAATTAGTCTAATCTAAGCTTGAAACCAACCATATTCAACTTATTAAATACTGATTGCTTTCTTACGACAGCCAACACACTTGGACGCGGCCGTTTTTTTTTTTTTTGGATGGGATATCATCAAATGACCCCTCCCGCTCTGGGCTGTGCGGAAGGGCGTGTCAGACGTTTACTACTAAACTAAAACCCACCCGTGTTCCTTCAGTTGCCTGTGGTGCCAAGGGCCACGGTATCTCTTTCGAACAACGCTCGGCCCTGGCAGGCATCGGCCCTAGCGGAGCCCGTCAGTTCGTGCTGATATCTCTTTGAGGCGCACGTGGAACACAACCGGGACCCGGGCCTGGTACTTACCAGGCAGCGAGCTGCCCATTGCTTGCCGCCCGCAAGCCCGCGCCTACGGTGACCGGGAGTCGGCCGTCCAGGGCGTCTCCTGCGGCGACTAGGGGCGTTGAGGGCGCAGTGATTGCCTCTCCCTCACGTGCTCCGCCTCCTCCTTCGCGAGCATTACTGCTTCGCAGAAGGACGTGATGGCCTCCTGTGCACTCTCGCTCCGTACCATGACCTGGACCAGGGCCGGACGCGAGAGATCGCCGCCACGAGGACACGGCGGTGCTCCGCCCAAGCCGGGCAGACCTCCACCGTATGCTCCACCGTGTCCTCCGGGTGATCCACACAGTGGTGACACCCTGGCGTTTCCTCCCGCTTTATCCTGAACAGGAACCTCCCCAAAACAACCGTGTCAGGCGGAAGGTGAGGGCGCCGTGGTGCCTCTCTAGCCACTCCTCAAAGAGGGGACTTATCGCCGCAATTGTGGCGTGCCCAGCACTGGGTTGCGACAATCGCACTCTCCATGCCGCTATGAGATCCTGCCGGAGCTCTGTCCGCTGTACCGTGATTTCTCGCGGCAGCGGAGTTACGCCCCGGCGTTTTGCCTCCTCTCGCCACTCCCATGGACGTGGCCCTTTGGCTTGGTATTTACCAAGCCTTTTAAAGTAACTAGCCTAAACTATCACGTCCACACCCTTAGGTTGTCCAAAACTTTTTCCAAAATAATTTATTTGTTCCTTGGAGGCCCGGACCATATGTCGATTTTAAAATGAATATAATATTTTGTTATTACATAAATAGGAACAAGTGACAGACAGTGACACTTTCTAAGTCGGGATAAGGCAGTTTAGTTTATGAAAATTCATTTCTTATAACGATGGGGGGTGTCAATGCCTGATGACAAGCCCTACAGGAACACGCGCACTGCGAGGCGTGTTCCTGTTGCCACAGGGGAAAGCCGATATTTGTCTAAAATAAACCTAATTAAAACGAATTTTTTATCAGTCTAGGGTAATTTAGGAACAGTGACACTTGGAATTAACGCAGAATATACAACGCTACATAATTTTAACACATGCCCCTGCTACAGTACACCACATTCGAGACAACACATTCGAAACGAGGCTCTTAAAAAATACATTTTTTAATCCCCTTTTCGATCACTAAAGAACTTGTGTATATGTCGGAAAATTGGTAATGCCCCAGGAAACTCAGGGGGCGCGTTGGGATCTTGTCTCAACCACGACCATGCAGCTATTACTAACAGCACTATAAAAGACATTTTGCGAACCTAGCGACGAACTGCAAAGATTATAGTCGCAATCTTGCACTTTTATATCGTCGCAAGCAATTTTAAGACGACAACATTATCAAAATACTACTACCCGTTTGATTTCGTAATATTGGTTAAACTGTTACTTAATTCTCATTGGTTGATCGGTTAGTACAGTGAACGTGAGGGGGCGCTATAATTTCGCGACATTTTCTATGCGCCTATTGATGCGGCTAGAGCTGTACAATTATATAACAATTGGATTCCACACTTTATTGATACAGTACAATGAAAATTAAAGAAATGATAAATGAAATTACAAGAAAAAAAAAATGGTAGCTTCTGTTGAATTACATTATCATCTAATTCTCAGCCTGAAAACATTCCTTGGTGCGCCCATGTTTTGGGCGTAGGTGAGATAGTCAGTAGTTTTAGGTTATTAATATTATTTTTGGATTATATTTATTTATTATGTTATTGCCAATTCATCTAATCAATCTAATTGACCATATTAATTTAAATTAGTATGATGTGAATGAAGTTGTGGCGATCCTTAACATTTATCTTACACTAAGCAATCTCAATATATACATACATAAACACAACATATACATTATACACATATCTACAGATCACGATAATATACACTTTTAATATTCTAATATAGTTAATAATAATTCACTGTCGTCCACAACAATACCATACAGGTACAGTGGAAGCGCGCTCGTCTACGTCACGCGGTGACGACGCGCTGACGTAGTCGAGGCGCATGAGTGGGGTCGCGCCACGCAGCGCGCGTTCGTTCACCTTGCTTGACCGCTAGTCCGATCTCGCTATCGCGACGCGAAGCCTGCGCAACTCTAAATAATCCCAGTAGTGTTATTTTACCACCGTAACCGTTCAGTGTTATCGAAGTGTCACTGTATATCTAGTGCGCAAACTGTTATACTGTTAACGATAATATAAACTTTCTTCTTCGTGTATAACTATCCTTGTGCGTACCAATCTATGTGCCTTTCTTCTGTGAACGTTTATGTGATATGTGTTTGTGCATTATAACCGTGAGTAGTAAACAACAACTTTTATTTACCCTCGCTCACGACACAAACACAATAATTAGTGTACCTACATAGAACACTAAATTGGTGACCCCGCCTATAACACGCCAGAAAGGCTCGATAACAACGTGTGCCCTAAAAGGCCGTTCCATAGTTAGAAAGACGAAAGAAAATCACAGTGGCACGATGAGTGATAGCAGTGACTCCGCAAAATCGTTCGGATCCATCCGTTCGCGTCAGCAACCTCGACGCGCAAAGTGCGTGTCCATTGACGAGCCATCCGGCATTTGCCGTGTCGCGGTACGTATACCACCATTTTGGCCGGATGACCCAGAGGTTTGGTTCGCACAAGTGGAGGCTCAGTTCGCGAACGCGAACATCACCAGCGACGCGACGAAGTTTAATCACGTGATCGGCAACTTGGAACACCAATACTCCAAACAAGTACGGGATATTTTTCTCAACCCGCCAGAGCACAACAAATATGAGAAGCTCAAACATGAACTCATCAAGCGGCTTACTGCTTCACATGAGAAGCGAGTGAAGCAGCTTCTCTTACATGAAGAGCTCGGAGAACGCAAGCCTTCACAGTTCCTGCGACATCTCCAAAGTTTGGCCGGACCGAATGTCCCAGAGGACTTTCTCCGGACAATATGGAGCAGTCGTCTGCCAAGCAACGTCCAGACCCTTCTGGCTTCACAACCACATACTTCTCTGGAAGGACTAGCAGACCTGGCGGACAGGGTCCAGGACATCGTGACCCCATGCCAAGTCGCCGCAACATCGACGACGGGCCCTAGCATGCATGAGATGGCGAATGAGATCGCCGAACTAAAGAAGGCCGTGAAGAGCCTGACAACGCAGCTGAGTAGGAGACCTCGTTCGCAATCGCGTTCGAACCATCAACATCGTCGTCGTTCCAGACAGCGGTCAGAGTCTAGCCACCAGAAGCAACCGTTCTGCTTTTACCACGCTAAGTATGGGGCCAACGCTCACAAATGCGTTAAGCCATGCGACTACGACAAGTCGGGAAACTCCAAAGGCAGTCGGTAATGGCGGCTGACGACTGTCTGACGACCACAGGTCGCCTCTTCGTCACGGACCGAACATCGAGGACACAGTTTTTAGTGGACACTGGTAGTGATTTGTGTGTGTTTCCGCGTCATGTTCTACGTGAACAGCGTGTCAAGTCGAACTATCAATTGTCGGCCGCTAACGGGTCTATTATTGACACTTACGGCTATCTTCAGCTAAACTTAGACTTAAGTTTGCGCCGTAACTTCCCATGGCGTTTTATTGTAGCTGATGTCACCAAGCCAATCATTGGTGTAGATTTTTTAAGCTTTTACGATTTGCTTGTTGACATCAGAAATCAACGTTTGGTGGACAAAACCACCTCAATGTTTGTCACAGCTTCCGTTGCAAAGGCTTCAGCGACGTGTTCAGTGAAGGTCTCAGTTGGTGATTCCAGGTATCACTTAATACTTAATAAGTACCCCGAGATCACGCGACCCGCTGGCACACACCGAAAAACCACACACCACACAGTACACCACATACGCACCACACCCGGCCCGCCCATCTCTTGTTCCCCTCGCAGGCTAGCTCCAGACAAACTGCAGATCGCTAAGCAAGAATTTGAGATCATGCTTAGCAACGGCACTGCTCGACCTTCTGAAAGCCCTTGGTCTTCACCCCTTCATTTAGCACCGAAGAAGGACAACAGCTGGCGACCCTGTGGTGACTACAGGCTGCTTAACGCCAGGACTATACCCGACAGGTATCCAATTAAACATGTCCACGACCTTACCCACAGCATAGCTGGTTGCAAGGTCTTCTCAACTATTGACCTGGTTAAGGCATATAACCAGATACCAGTCAGTGAGGACGACATCCAGAAGACGGCGATAACAACTCCGTTTGGCCTGTACGAATTTCCTTACATGACCTTCGGTCTAAGGAACGCAGGTCAAACATTTCAGAGATTTGTCGATGAAATGACGCGCGGCCTCGACTTCTGCTATTGCTATCTCGACGATTTCCTTATCTTCTCGAAAGACCAGGAGCAGCACGAGGATCACCTGCACCAGCTCTTCACCAGGATGCAGAAATATGGCATCGTCATCAACACCTCGAAGTGTGTGTTCGGAGCAGACGAAGTCACTTTTTTAGGTTACCGCATCTCTGCAGCTGGAACCAGACCCTTGGAGTCGAAGGTGGAAGCCATCAAGGACTTCCCTACGCCAAAAACGGTCAGGGAACTGAGGCGTTTCTTAGGGATGTTGAACTTTTATAGGCGGTTTATACCTAAAGCAGCAAAGATTCAAGGTCCCCTTAACGCCCTGCTGACTGGCTCAGTAAAAGGTCAACATCCCGTGGAAATAACAGACGAGGCGCTCACCGCCTTTAATATGTGCAAAGACAGCCTCTGCAAGGCTGTATTGCTTGCACACCCTGACTACCAAGCGAAGCTCGCCCTAGTTACAGATGCGTCTGATCTGGCAATGGGTGCAGTTTTGCAACAGTTCAGGGACGAGCAGTGGCAACCGCTTGCCTTCTTTTCACGCAAGTTGAGCCCCGCTCAGCAGAAGTACTCGCCATACGATCGTGAGCTACTTGCGATCTATGAAGGCATAAAATACTTCCGCCATATGTTGGAAGCGAGACACTTCACTGTCTATACTGACCATAAGCCATTGATGTACGCTTTCCATGAGCGAAAGCACAACTGTGCTCCGCGTCAGTATAGACACCTTGACTTTATTTCGCAGTTCACCACTGACATTCAGCATATTTCGGGCAAGGACAATATCGTCGCCGACACATTGTCCCGTGTCAGTGAACTGCAAACCCCAGTGGATTATGAGGTTCTCGCAAAATCCCAAGCTTCAGACCCGGAACTGTTGCAACTTCAACAGTCAGAAACATCTCTTCAACTAAAGAGGCTCAAAATCGACGGCAGTCCCGTCGAGTTACTCTGTGATGTGAGTACAGCCACTCCCAGACCATTCGTGACCAAACCATTACGACGGCAAATATTTGAGAGCCTTCATAGCCTCAGCCATCCAGGAGCAAACACGTCCGCAAAACTAATTGCACAGCGATACGTTTGGCCTGGAGTCCGCAAGGACTGTCGACAATGGTCACGAACGTGTCTCAGCTGTCAACGCACAAAGGTCAATCGCCATGTGTCATCACCATTGGGCACATTCGAATTACCCCGTGCTAGATTTGCCTTTGTGCACATTGACCTAATAGGTCCACTTCCTCCATCACAGGGGTACCGGTACTGCTTGACGGCCGTGGATCGTTTCACTAGGTGGCCAGAAGTGGTACCGATTGCAGACATTACAGCTGAGACAGTCGGTAAAGCGTTGCTGACCAATTGGATCTCACGCTTCGGTTGTCCAACGGATATTGTCACAGACAGAGGACGGCAATTTGAATCCGCACTGTTCCAATATTTAGCCAAAATAGTCGGGTTCAAACACCGGAAGACCACAGCCTACCACCCAGCATGCAACGGCCTAGTGGAACGATTCCACAGGCAACTCAAAACGGCGATAATGTGCCACGCTGACCATAACTGGACAGAATCTCTGCCCTTGGTTCTACTGGGTGTCCGGAGTGCTTTTAAAGAGGATCTTCAAACTTCTTCTGCGGAACTCCTATACGGTGAGCCATTGCGACTTCCGGGAGAATTTTTCATTCCCGGTGACACCGGCACCACCGACATCTCGGAGTTCACCACTCGCTTACGCTCGTTTGCCGCAAAATTGCAGCCCACTCCAGCTGCACGCCATTCCAGGGACAAAATATTTGTCCATAGGGACCTCACTACCTCGAGTCACATATTCCTCAGGGACGATGCGCTTCGAGGTTCATTGCAACCAGCATATACCGGTCCCCATGAAGTTGTTCAAAAAGGCGACAAAACATTTACAATACTACTAAAAGGTAAAAAGGTAAAAGTTTCCGTGGACCGCCTCAAACCCGCCTACATACTGGCAGACACTCCACCAGCCGACCAGGATGTTCAAGAAGAGGAAATACTGCCCACGGACACTCCTGTCAGAACTACCAGGTCTGGTCGAAGGGTTCGATTTCCAGATTATTATCGCCCGTAGGACGGTCTCTGGAGGGGAGTGATGTGGCGATCCTTAACATTTATCTTACACTAAGCAATCTCAATATATACATACATAAACACAACATATACATTATACACATATCTACAGATCACGATAATATACACTTTTAATATTCTAATATAGTTAATAATAATTCACTGTCGTCCACAACAATACCATACAGGTACAGTGGAAGCGCGCTCGTCTACGTCACGCGGTGACGACGCGCTGACGTAGTCGAGGCGCATGAGTGGGGTCGCGCCACGCAGCGCGCGTTCGTTCACCTTGCTTGACCGCTAGTCCGATCTCGCTATCGCGACGCGAAGCCTGCGCAACTCTAAATAATCCCAGTAGTGTTATTTTACCACCGTAACCGTTCAGTGTTATCGAAGTGTCACTGTATATCTAGTGCGCAAACTGTTATACTGTTAACGATAATATAAACTTTCTTCTTCGTGTATAACTATCCTTGTGCGTACCAATCTATGTGCCTTTCTTCTGTGAACGTTTATGTGATATGTGTTTGTGCATTATAACCGTGAGTAGTAAACAACAACTTTTATTTACCCTCGCTCACGACACAAACACAATAATTAGTGTACCTACATAGAACACTAAAAAGTATGTGTGAATTTACTTATTTTGTTAATATAAATTGTTATTTTAAATTGCCTATTTTGATTATGTTTTCTAATATTTTTATGTTACGTCGAAATTTACACAATTTCGACGTAACACGACGTACTCTATGGATATTTTATTTATCCGACTAAACTAGATGAATTGAATTGAATTGGCTACCATAATAATACACATCTATGCCCTTAGTTTTAGTCTAATGTGATGTCCTTCTACTGGTTTCAATGAAACATCATATTCACACACTACATTGTTGATGTCGCCTGTAACATGGTATCGCCGTAAAATATGCGCCAACGCTGTCTTTAACACCGTCATGCTGAATGCTTTACCTGTGGAATTATAAATTGTGTAGGTATTAGATTATTATCTATTTCATTTTATGGTTTAGATGTACAGTCAGGGAGATTAATTGTTCAGAGTATGTCAATTTGCCGGGTTATAGCTATTTCAAACCACCGTCAAAGAATAGCAGTTGTGATTTTATTATACGGACAATTTGAGTTAGTTGACAGTTTGAATAACATTAATATAAAATACATAGTCTCTACAAATAAATAAAATTGAAGTCTCTATTTGTTATATCAAAATAACAGCTTTGCACTAAATGCACATGAAAGTATATACGATATTTATTACATTTTTTTTTAATTTTTGACTGTCTGTCTCTTTGTTCCGGCTAATCTTCGAAACGGCTAGACCGATTTTGACGGGACTTTCACTGGAAGATAGCTGATGTTATGGAGTAAAATATAGGTCCCGGCAAGAGGTTCCTGTGGGGTCTTATTTGTTTCTAGGCGGGCAAAAGTTAGTAACAAATAAGATTGTTATATTTCAACATCAATAATAATATTGAATCATAAATGGTAATGCTGTTTTTTTTTTGTTTTATAATTTTGATTTGGTTGTAAATTGACTAAATATCCGTTATACCCGTCAAATGACCCGTCGACTGAATCAGACATCTCCTAGTGGTTAATATGAGTATGTATACATACCTATGCAGTTTCGCTTGCCAATTCCAAATGAGGCGTTAAGGCTTGGATGGTCCGGTAAGGTAGCAGAGTTTAGCCATCGTTCCGGTCGGAACTGATCCGCGTCTGGGCCCCACATTGGGTGACGGAGGAGACCGTATAGCCCTAACATGCATGAATTCCCAGCCCGCAACGTGCAGTTCTCTGAAAATATGCAAAATTAAACATGCGGGACGAGCTAGACAAAACAAACAACCAGTGGCCTACATTCATCCTGGATCCAACGAGCTAGAATAGAATAGAATTTTGTCCAGCAGTAGGATGATGTAGGCTAACAGTAACAGTAAATGAGTATCGCGCTGAAGAACGTCTAAAGAATAATATTGTAAAGGTTGACTCAGGTTCATATCTTTCTCAACTTTTCTTCCAATTACAAGATTACAGGATAGGAAAATATACAAAATTAAATGTGTATTTGGGCCAAAATATCCCTATATCAAGCCCTGACAAAGCCAAAAGGAAGCAGATCTCTTTGAAGATGGCGAGACGAGCTCGACAATAGAAACATTAGCCCTGGATCGAATGAGCTAGAATAGAATATTCTGCTAGAAGTCATGGGAGACGCTTTTCCGCAGCAGTAAGATGATACAGGCTAACAGTAATAGTAAATGAGTATCACGCTGAAGAAGGTGTAAAGAATAACGTTGTAAAGGTACATACTCAGGTTCATATCTTTTTCAACTTTTCTTCCAATAACTGGAACGGTAGGATACAGTCTCATTGTCTCTTTGATCACGGCGTCCAAGAACACGAGTTTTGGTAGATCTTGTTTAGTAAAATCTTTATCTTTATGTCCAAGTACATCTTGTAACCTGTAATGAATACAAAAACCATCATTCGTGATCGCCATTTTTAGCCAAGTGAGTATACAGAGTGGCGATTAGGTTATCACATTAAATAGTACAGCGGTCATTACAAGTTGTTAAAAGTCTGTTAAAATAATAAAATTTAAATTTTACTAAAAATAAAAATAATTAAATTAATTAGTAAAAATTGTCATGAAATAAACCATCCTTGATAATAAGTCACTAGACACGCGTGAGGCAACGGTATCAAGAATTCAACAAAAAATTTATTTTATTGTTACTAAGTAAACACAAATTAAGTTTAATGTTATTAGGTAAATACTGAAACGAAAAAAAGGTCCCAAGACTAAAAGGTTAATTGTTATTATGTATTTATTTTAGTTGTGTATGTTTAATATACGTTATGTAGAATACGTGGTTTCAATTCATGTGATAACCTAATCGCCACATTATATATTCGCACTACTATACACTATCAAATCATCACAACTGCACTCAAAAAAGTGAAGCTGAAACATCGTGAGTGAACCCGCATATCCTAGAATAAAAGAAATCGAAGACTTATGTGACATCCACCAAACCGCACTAGGGCCACATGTTAGTTTACAGCCCACTCCCGCTTACAGGGAGGATTCCTGAGTCCTAGCAGTGGGAACATTATAGACTGTGCAAGTACGTGTCAGATCGTACAAATACTGTATTTTGAATGTTACTTTTTTTTTTTTTTTTTTTTATGTTAGCCTACGCTGTCCCACTCCTGGGCAAAGGCCTCCCTCCACTCCTTCCATCTTCCGCGAGCCCGCGCGTCCTCCTTCCAGTTTTGACGGAACCTATCCAGCTCGTCCCGCCATCTAGTCAGTCACACCGTCGTTTATCAGCCACTTGTTACCATAACACAAGCATTAGGTTGCTTAGCTTGGGACAAATGGTGCTGTGTGAAATGTCCAGGGATATTATTATTATTATTATTATTATCTCCTACGTGGTCTGCCGCGACCTCGCCTCGCTGTCTAAGGGCACCAATTCTGTGCTATTTTGGCCCACAGTTTGTCCGGCATACGGCAAACATGTCATGAATGTTACTTACTCATTAAAAATTCGTTCTTGTAGATCTAGGTCTGACCCTATCACTAACAAAATAAATGTCATAGTCGCAGAACTTGTTTCGTGAGCAGCGGCTACTAAAGAATCCAGGTGTTGTCTGATGTCATCATCTGTAAAGACCGCTTGTTCTTCAGCCAAATTCAGCATTTGATCTAGTAATGGTTTGAATTTGTCTGAAACATAATGTATTTTGTATAGTTTTAAGCCATTAATGTATCTGAACATCTTCTGAATGCAACAACTTTCGTTGGAAATGTAGTGAAAGATATTGTCAAATTGGAACTGCATTTGTCAGGCGTGTCAACATTCGTTGAATCCGTTTCGGCTGGGCACTGTTCTAGAAGCAGTACCTTTACGTCCCAAATACCAGTGTCTCAAAACGAAAGTCTTTGACCAGTGCATGATGCCTGCACGGCACTAAAGCGTGGTCAGGACGGTCGCGGATATATGCTAGCTATGCGAGCAGTCGTTATAGCGATGATAAGGGGAGGCCTATAACTAGGGGTGGACGTCTCCCGGCCCAACGCGCCTTTATTTATCAGTTAGTTGTGGAGGATAGAAGGTAAGTAAATAAAATAATTTCATTTGTTTGCCTACAGGTAGTTGTTCCGGGTCTGGCTGTTTATGTGTGAGTTTAAATGTTTGTAAACGCACCCACGATACAGGAGTAATTCCTAGTGTCGCAACGTTTTTAATAAAAACAAATTTAAAAATTTAATTAATAGTTTACCTGGTGTCGATTCATCATACATATTCTGACATTTGTTTGCCTCTAACTCGGATTTTCTTTTTTGTATAATCTAAAATAAAATGGTACAAACATTACAAGTTGGCCCCACAATAATATAATAAAATATGTAGGAACGTGACATATTTTGAAAGGAATCCAGATCTCTAGTCATTTGTGTGAAGCATACAGTAGCAGATAGCTGAAGATGAAAATAAACACAACAAATAATTATATTAAACAAAACTGGCCAAGTGTGGGTCGGGCCATGACTGAGTTGGGTTCCGTAGTCAGTACAACTTAATGGGTATTCCATGGGTGCATCCGGTAGTTAAAAATGCACATATAGTTTTAGAATAAGACTGTCACACAAGACTTTATAAGTCACAAAACTGACGCTCTACAAAGCCAAACTTTTTCTAAAACTCAAACGTAATAACAACAAAATAGTTACTGGATCTATGATGTTCTTCAGTTTCTTTATTATAATAGTTTGTCTGCGCTTCATTGAAGTCCAGTCAAATATATACGTCAAATGCAACCACACTTTTCCTAACCTATCACAATATAAATTCAATAAATCTTCAACTCCATCTGCATAATCTGTAGCGATTGTAGTTTGATCTTGAGTATTCAATCCTAGGGAAGTCCCTGCGAAAGAAAATACATATTTTCCGTAAAGCAAGTAATAATTTTGGCTGAATGTGACCCCACGTCTACATGTTGCCCCTGGATAGTCGAGTGGCAAGCCCCGTTTACGGGCTCGAGCGATGTGACTTATAACGCGACTTGCGTCAAACGCGCTGTGTCTGTCCGTCGTCGCTCCGAAAGTCGCCTCACCGTGTCGTCATATGTTTTCTCCACAGTAGCGATTGGCCACGAGGTTAGCCTTTATCTTCACTACCCATGCTCCTTGCGACTGTTACTACCACAATAATACTTACGAGTTACAATTGACAATATATAGTTTACGATGAACTTTCGCACATCAAACGGGCCTTTTCCCACTTTCGAAGCTAATTGAGAGACAAGACTTCGAGCTTGCACGTTCATTTCATTAACGTATGTATTAAGCACTTGTTGGTTGAACGCCGGATTTAATAATTTGCGGTGAGCTTTCCAAATCGACGCTGAAACAAAAAGATTTCATAGGTGCTTATTTGGTCCATATTCATGAAGTCGGGCCAACGTAAAAGTTAACGTTGTAACATTATGTACATACTCACAGTTACTTTCATTCATTCCTCCAGATCAGAATAAGCATTCCTTTACCGTTAGGTGCTGATCTGATTATTTCTCACGACACCAGGACACGTTTTTATCCACATTTAGTACACAGACAAACTTTAACATATGACTTCAACGATTCAGTGTCTACCATGGGTTGGTAATTTCGTCCACATTTATTCATATCATTTTTCCTTTAAACACTATACTTTTATTACAAAATAACTATAGATTTTATTGTATTTTAATAATATTTATTTTATTATGACAGTTCTGACATTTGTTGTTTAAAACGTCATGGTAACGTTTACTTTCAAATCCTTAGCTGCCAGCATCAAATGCTTGCTGCCAGGTTTAAACATATGCATACTTAGTCAAAGAAATAACACTGGTCGCATTCATATCTCAAATTCATATTTTCTACATGATGTTGTTCTACGAGTTTTCCTTATTGATCCACGCAATGCAGTGGTCAGTTGGAGTTTCGCCTCTAAAGCGATCACTAAGGTTAAGGCCTGATACTCCAGAGCCGCCTGTCTGCTCCAGAGCCACCTTACTACACCTCCGTGCTCCGTCTTCAAGGCTACGGACCTGAACCTGTCGGGCCGCATCTTGTCTGAGGCCCGCCTTACCTGGAGGGTGCGTCCTCGCCGTACCTCTTCCTCCTGCTGCTGTGCTGCGACCGGCCTAGCTGCGTGGGCCCTCCTACGAGTGCCCTCCGTGCCGCACACGCATCAACTTCTGAGGGCCGCCTTACCTGGTGGGCTATCAGCGCCCGCCGTGCCTCTTCCTCCTGCTGTCGTGCGGCGACCTGCTTTGCTGCGTGGGCCCTCCTGCGGGTGCCCTCCGTGCCGCGCACGCACCTGTACCTGCACCTGAACTTGGACCTCTGTACCCGCATCTGTTGCCAGCAACTGCTCCACCTCAGCCTCCTCTAATCACTCATCGTCATCGCTACACCCTACCTCCACATATTACACTACACTTATCAACCCATCTCCATTTTTTTAAACTGTTTGTAAATATATCTTTAATTGTTCTTTACCTCCCTTTCTTTCATTGCATCACCCCTAACTTAGTTTTTCTTGTCGCTACACGACAACGTTACATACATTTTGGAAATATAAGTAAAGGTATTAACGTTGACTTTACCGATTACCGTCTAAACACTGTTTAGACTATGCAAGTTTTTTTTTTTTAAAACAAAGTATAACTCGATAATTATGTCGTCGTCCGTACAATTAATCAATATTGTCGTGCATTATTTTTAATAATTAGTTAGTTTGTACTTACCTTCTGCTGTGATGAGTCCATTATTTATAAATTCCTTTGCAAAATCGTAGATATATGGTTTACTGAAACATGAATTGGCTATTGTTAGGCTGTCTTCTGGATCGGTTACCACTGAAACAGAAACACATAAATTAAATTACAATTATTGTGATTAGTTTTTGCTTTTCTAGAAGTAGCTACTATGATTTTACCACAGGGCACGGAGACGCCTCGGTGGCTACTGCTAGAGGCGGCGTTGTCAACACTTTAGATAAAAACGTTTACTTGCACTACGATACAAATATCATATAGAAATTTACCACTTTTGAGGCGGTCAATGACAGAAATTTTGCGCTCAATGCTCTTTCGGCGCGGCGCGGTGCCACGAATTTTAATAGTACTATCGTCTGTTCGCTGTATGCTGCCGTTGGTGCGGCGATTCCGTGGTCTGTTATAATAGCGGAGTGTACTTGAAACATGAGAGTACTTACTGTAAATCGAATGATTGGGGAACCATGCCTCGCAAACACCACCTTTTTCTAATGAGAAGATTTGGAGTTCTCGTATAATATTCCATAGATCTGAAAAATAAAAATAGTTACGTTGTCTAATTGATAAACAAAATATAACATTACAAACAAAAAACCTAGTAAGTGAACTTTTTCAAATCGCTAACATATTCAACAACTTCTTCGCATCCATAAAAAAGTAGGTACTTTTCGGAACAATTTCACAAGACTAAGTACAACAAGTAAAACGATGATAGCTGCAAAAGTATAAACTGTCTTAGTGAAAAAAACACCCTAACACCCGTCTCCGTACCGAGAGAAACATCAGTGATTAACCACAGTGAAAACACCATGTCTCTTAGCATAGTCGATGGTTACAAAGTAAACAAGATCTTACAAAACCTAAAAATCAAAAAAAGTCACGGCATCGACGCCACCAACTCGTTTCAGACAGAGCTTCTCTGTTATTGTGCGGGATGAAGTTAATGAGGAATGGATCTTGGCACAGAAAAATAGACATAGATTGAGAAACCGCTTAGTAGGAAAAACAGGGAAAGCTATTGGTGATTCGGATAATAGAAGCGTTTTACCTGAAATAAATCGATAATTATATACTTACCTTAGTAGAAGTTTATATGTATTGAGACAGGCGACTTCATTTCCCGCTTTAGCAATCCTCTCTTTCTACCCTGTAGTCTGTCTCTTTCCCACACACCTCCCCTTTTACCAGGCGCGCGAGGTAACTGGTGATCCGAGCCTGTTCGGCATTGTGTCCAAATACCACCAGGCATAGATTAAAAGTAAGCTTCTACTAAGGTAAGTACCTATATAATAATCGTTTTATTTCAGGTAAAACGCTTCTATTATAAACTTGAGCGTTAACGTAGAAGCTTATAAGTATTGAGACCTATTTGTTATCGCCTGGTGATTGAAAGGAAAAACGCCAATGTGATTGGATCTAAGTATCAATAAACTACCATGAAAGTAGTGTGTATAAAATAAAATGAAAAGCAGTGTGTGAAGAGACTTCTATTTTTAAATAATTCATTATAATATCACATGACAAACTTATAAATGTAGACAATTTTATAATTAATCAACAATTATAATTAAACGATAAATTATCATTTTATAATCAGTTGAATGTAATTGACTAAAGTTTAATAGAAAATAAAACTAAAAGAAAATAAAAGTCAAAATCAATTAAGTAACCGGAACAAAAGTGTGGAAATATCCGTGTTAGGATTACTATTACTTGAGGAAACCATTACCTCTCGACGATAGAATTTTTGAAAAGTTTTTACAGATTTCCAATTCCCTTTCTCTAAAATATCCTCCCGGGAGAAATAATTTCTCCCGGGAGGATATTTTGTTATTATTGTCAATCCAACATCTAGAGGCTACAGCCGAACGCACACTTCCCGGCGTTGCAGATATACCTGCTGCCTTCATAAGCGATTTGAACCAACCTGCAATGACCGTCCTGGAGGCAGGTGATGGTGGACCTCGCAAGGTTATAAATAAATTTGATGTACCAGATCTTCTACGTCTTTCATTTAGAGCGGCTATAGTTTGATTGACCCAAAATACAGGATTTAAGTTTTGAGTGTTAGCCATGAGACTCCGCCCTAATTGTCTATAATCTCTACAGTCTGTTTTGGACCCAAATTGAAGCCAGAAAGTAATTAAGTCATTCTTGATAATGCATTGATCTCTGTCAACTACCAAAAGGGTCAGGTCGTGAATCCTCCCAGGTCCCAGGCTAGCAGTGGGGGCGAATTCATGATCCGCCTACAGTCTTCGGACAAATCTACAGAAAATAACGAAAAATGATAGTCCGAAACGCAGGCAGAATCTTTTATAACAAAAGGGCCGAAGAAAAGTTAAATTACATACCAAATCTGAATGAAAAAATTTAATTGACTCGCCTCGAGACAAGCTTCTTATGCGATACGTTTATTTACGGGAACCTATTACAAAAAGAAGAATGGAATAAAATTTAGGAAACAATAAGAAATTTTGAATAATCAATAAATAGCAAAGCAAACCTTTATTCCATATTTAAACTACCTCATACACGCAGTTATGTCGCATCTAAGAAAGGAGTCTGCATTACAAGCATGTGAAAATTGCAACCGTCTTATCTATGTAAATAAGTAGTAATTCGTCATTTTAATGGATAAATCACGTCAATGATAATTATTAATTTCTAACATAAGTAAACAGATGAATCTCTTGACTCATTGAATTTATAAGTCCAGATTTCATCCTTGTAATTTGATCCTAAAGATCGATGCAATAAAAGTACCTACAGGTTGTAATTCTTACAAATTTTAATCGGTTCGATTCCCGGGTGTGGCAAGCGAATTCTTTAAAATCTTTGAATGCAGTTTTCTTTCTATTCAAAAATAAAGGAATGTTTTCTTTGAATAAAATTTTCTATCTACAGTATTGATAAATGATAAATGATTTTATTTTGTAAGTAGGTTTGTACAAACACTTTTACACGTCAATTATTAAGAGTACTTTCTCTTCAGGTGGCATTACAAAATTCCACCCTGTATAACTTTTTGATTGTGTGTATGTTAAAACATTTTTTTACTCACGTTTTCGATCCCCAATGACCTTGTATGAATGTCCAATGATTGGTAGTCCCCCATGAAACTTAGGGGGCGCGTTGGGATATTGTCTCAGCCACGACCATGCAGCTATTACTACGCATATAAATATCACTAACAGCAGCAGCAGCATATCAGACATTTTGTAAATCTAGCGACGAACTGCGAAGGTTATAGTCACAAACTTGTATTTATAGGTGGAAAATGTTGATTACGAAAGACAACATTCAAATTTTTTGCAGCAATCTAACCTCTTTCTCCTATGAGTTATCCATCAAAAAGTTTTATTATCAGACAAAAAGATCAAAGTAGGTAATATTAAATAAATTAAAAATGATAAAGTTTTATTCGTCCTTTTACTGAAGCTCACGTGGACTGCTTATGCTGCCATGGCCTATTTTTTTATTGTTGTTTTTTTTTTATCTGTTCATTACGGACGCTTTTAATGTTCTGCATCGTTCTCACATGCATAATTTCTAACATTAATGATGTAACCAATACTTTGTAACCATATTACTGATTCTGACTAAAAGAGTTTCCATGGAGTTTCTTGCCCGTTCTTCTCCAGACGTACCTACTACGCTTTGGAATGGGCATCTAGCTTCATTTTTCTGACTGACCGACCCCTTGACAATTCAAAATTACCTGTAATTGGTTTAATTGAAATAAATACTTTGAGTTTAAGTTTAATAATGGGTATGCTTATAACAAAGTAAGTTCAAAGAATAAATCTTTTTACTGGGCCTGTGAAAAGCGAAATGACGAGAAGTATCAGTGTAAAATTACGTAGAAAACAACTTTAAATGACAAAAGTGAGCATATGGCATCAAAACTTCTGGAAGACCATAACCATGAGCCTGATCCCCTGCGTAAAAAAATAGCAGATTTTTGCCAACAACTGAAAAGTGACGTAGCTTCAGGTACCAAAGGACATGGCCAAGTTTTGTAAGGACGTCGGCATAGTTATCGAATTTAGTTTACACCAAAATTGGTGTTTTATATTCGTGAATATTGGCTCATTAAATTGCTATAAATAAAAAACTGGGAGAACTTGTCATTACAACAGACTAGACAAAAACAGTTTCATTTAACCTTTTAATCAGATCGCTAGCAATAAGGTGGATTATAATTTCGCTATTAATAATACTTAAAGGTGCTTTAAAATAGCGAACAGTTGTGAATTATTACGTCTAACTGATATGGTTTTAATATTATTATGCATTTAAACAAAGTGATGGCCACATAAATGAAGGATTGTAAACTGCATATTGATTAACATTTTAATGAAACTGGGTAATAGTCTCAAAAATGTGACAATAATAACAAACATAACATCGCGCCTGTATATTCCCCGAAGGGTTGGTCAGAGGTGTACCTATAGTACAACCACATTTCACCAGTTATTTTGAATCCCATGTGATAGGGGGCGAGCCTAATGCCATCAACCGGCCACAAATCCAGACTCCGGGCTGCTACTGAAAAAATCCTGATGAATAAACCCCATATCACTTTGCCCGACCTGGGAATCAAACTCAGGACCTCATGCTCAGCAGTAGCGCTTGCGACCACTAGACCAACGAGGCAGTCATAATAACAACTAACAAAGTACATATATTCGAAACGAATGGTTTTCTTGAAAGTACATTTTTACAGGTCCCTTATATATTTTTAAATAGTTCAATTAACTATAAACAAGGGAAGCACAAAATAAATCAAAAGAGTAATAATCATTATTTATTTATGAGAGAAAATAAATAAAAACATTTTGCTATATTATAATTATTATATCTTAAATGTCTACCTAATGCAGCAATAGTGTTAATAAAGATAACGAGGGAGGTCTATCCACCAGCTTGGATAAAAATAGAGAATTTTTATTTCACAAATATAGTAACCTGGATTAGGTGTAAGTATAGGGCTTTAGTAATTACATAAATAACTGCTTTAAACATAACCAGACATGTTAAAAAAATACAACCAGGTTTATTTCAGCAATTTCCATTTGGGTCAAATCATTTACAGGCAAGTATTTTTTTTATTACTTCTATTTCTCCTATTTCTTTTATTTATTTATTTCTCCTATTTCTGTCTGCAGGGTTTAAAGAAACCGAACCTAACTCCCCATGATGTCGACCGTTTAGGCTTAGGGTTTCCGTCAGCAGGTCGACGGAGCCCCGGAGGAAAGGGCTTAAAGGAACCTAACTAACCGAATCTCGGGGTGCCCCTGACGTCGACCGTCCAGGGTTAGGGTTTCTGTCAGCATCTGTGTTTGTTTGGGGGGTTTGTGCTTATAGAAAACAAAATTCATTTATTGTCTCTTGTTTTAGAAGTCCAGAGCAGCGGAATGACAAAAAAATACGCGGAAAATGCACAATTCAATACAGAATTCAAAATTCTATTCGCACTGAGATATTTAAAAGATACAGAAATTCTACTATATTTTAATAAATATTTAGAAAAGCTCACCGATGAAGATAGCAAAACCATTGCCCATTGGTTTGAAGAAAACTACGAGTCTGAGACTTCCAACTCGCAGCCAAAGTATTTACCACAATATTGGAGTTGTTACGAAATTTACAGTATGAAAATACCCAGGACGTCAAATTCAGCTGAAGCATGAAACCATAAAATCAATCAAATCATTGAAAAAACACCACCCGGGCGTATATTTTTAAATTAAAGAATGAATTAAAGAAACTATAGGTAATACCAATGAGATTGAACAAAACTTGTCAGGTGCTCATCCTGAAAAAAAAACGAAAGAAATATATCTCGAAAGATGAACGCATCGCGAGAATATTGATGCATAAAGTAAATTATTCTGAAATTAAATTATTAAAATGTTTAGCAAGCCACTTGCAATTATGCTAATGTGAGTTTAATTTCTTTTAAATTACGTTTTGTGTAATGTCTTTATTCCAAACGTTGTTTATGAAATGAAATGAAAAAAGTAATGAAATTGTTTGTCAAATAATACGTTATTAAATAAAAGTTTATCGGATAATTATTTTTCTAAGTGAAATATTTGGTAAACTTGTTGTTGTAAAATGATGAAATGACAAATAATGTTTTTGCCAATCGTTCCTTGCCAAGTAAAAATTTTTGAATTAATGTTTGGTGAATTGACTGGTCACCTATTAAGTCATGTAGGCAGAGCAATGAAAATACCAAAATCACAAGTCTTCGCTTGAACGGATTCGTCAATTGTCTTGGCGTGGCTGTCTGGCAAACCCTCCAGGTGGAAGACATTTGTGGCAAACCGGGTGGGGGAGATATTGGACAACATAAACTGCAATCAATGGTATCACGTGTTATCCAATGAAAATCCCGCCAATATTGCTTCTCTAGGGTTACCAGTAGAAGAATTATTAATTATAAAAAGAATTAATAGATATTTTAATTTCTGGTGGAAGGGGCGGTGGCTAAGCACAGAAAAAATCAAATTCAGCCAGCTGGACAACACAAAAACTGATGAAGAACAGAAAACAATCAAAGAGTTACAAACAAACTTAAAACTTGGACAATGATTACACAAAATTAACAGAACTGCTTACAGTCATCTGCTACTGTCGAAGATTTCTACATTATAAAAGCAACATAGTTATTTCTGAATCCGAGAAACATATTGTCACGACAAAAGAACTAGAAGAGTCACTACATCTTCTTAATATATATAAATCTCGTGTCACAATGTTTGTCCTCAATGGACTCCTAAACCACTTAACCGATTATAATAAAATTCGCACAACATGTGCAGTTCGATCCAACTTGAGAGATAGGACAGTTTAAATCTCAAATTATAGTCGCAATTTTAATTTATTGCTCATTATTTGTCTGTTATTATTTGACAGTCACAATTATCTGCTAACTCCAAACAAACATTTGTTTTCCTCCTGTCATCCTGTCAAATACTGTGATTGACATTTATGCATGCGTTCAGAAATGTATTTTGTGTAAACTATTTAAAAAGGGTGAATAAACTTTTGTCTATTTTTTTTAATCAATTATAAAGGTTGAAAAGTGTATTAAGCAGATTTGAATAGAAGTTCCTCAAATATTTATGCGTGCGTTCATAAATAATGACAAATGGTTAACATCGGTAGGAGTAGGGTAGGAGTAGGGTGGTAGTAGTAGGGTAGGAGTAGGGTAGGAGTAGGGTGGTAGTAGTAGGGTAGGAGTAGGGTAGGAGAAGGGTAGGAGTAGGGTAGGAGTGGGGTAGGAGTAGGGTAGGAGTAGGGTAGGAGTAGGGTAGGAGTAGGGTAGGAGTAGGGTAGGAGTAGGGTAGGAGTAGGGTAGTAGTAGGGTAGGAGTAGGGTAGGAGTAGGGTAGGAGTAGGGTAGGAGTAGGATAGGAGTAGGGTAGGAGTAGGGTAGGATTAGGGTAGGAGTAGGGTAGGAGTAGTGTAGGAGTTGGGTAGGGTAGGGGGTAGGACACCACGCGAACGAAGTAGCGCCGGGCAGCTAGAAATAATTTATATGGCAAAACAACGTTTGCCGGGTCAGCTAGTAGATGTATAAAAATGTCACAAGAAAACGATTTTGAAGAGGAAATTCAACCATTAAAAAACAGAAGAAGAACACAAGAACTAATTGGTCCCTATTTCTAGTTCTATATGTGTGTCTGCTACCTCTTTTACTGAAAAGATTTAAATTTTTCCTTACGCACATGATGTTTTCATAGATATATTGACAAGGTACCGTCATGATATTAATATCTTTAAACAGGTCCCTTAGAGAATCGCACCTGCGGAGGCCATATATTGCTCTGATGGCTCTTTTCTGCAGAATAAAAATAGACTCTATATCTGCAGCCCGTCCCCATAGTAAAATACCATAAGACATGATACTATGAAAGTAACTGAAATAGACTAGCCTCGCGGTATCTACATTAGTATTTTGACGGATTGTTCTTACAGCATATGCTGCTGAACATAGCCGTCCTGCAAGAGATGATAAATGAGGAGCCCATTGCAGCCTTGAGTCGAGCGTTATCCCCAGAAAAACTGTTTTATCGAAGAATTCTAGTTTCTCCTTATGCAATACTATGTCACAATCACTACTTTTAACATTCGGTAAAGCAAATCTTATGCATTTAGTTTTTTCCCATTTAATACTAAATTATTAGCAAACCAATTTTGCACTTGCAGTAGGGCGTTATTTACGTCGTCAAGATTTGATTCACGTCTACTTATCTTAAAAATTAAGGAAGTATCGTCAGCAAATAACACCATTTGTGGTTGGTTTTTCAATAAATGGGGTAGGTCATTTATATATACTAAAAAGAGGAAAGGACCTAATATCGACCCTTGTGGAACACCCATTTTTACTTGTAAACCAAGTGAATTGACACAATTTACTTGAAAATTTTGCTGTCTATCATGTAAATAAGATTTTACTAAACTGAGCGCAAGTTTACCTAGTCCGTAATGCTCAAGTTTCAAGAGTAAGGTTTCGTGATTAACGCAGTCAAATGCCTTGGAGAGGTCACAAAAGATTCCTTTGGCACCTTGGGCTTCCTCCCACGCTGTAAATATGTGTTTTAATGAAGTGACACCGGCGTCAGTCCTACAACGCCCCTTAGTGAAGCCATATTGTTGATCGTGTAAGATTTTGTTGCTGTTAAAATGATTAAGCATTTGATTGAGCATTACTTTTTAGAATACTTTGCTGAATACCGGTAACACGGACACTGGTATATAATTATTGGTGTCTTGGCTCTCCCCAGATTTAAAAAGTGGAATAACCTTACTGTATTTCATTAAATCTGGGAAGACTCCTTGATCTACACACAAATTAAACACTAAAGCTAAGTATGGTGATTTAGTCTCGATTATGGATGTACAAACTTTGATAGACATTCCCCATAGATCTTCGGACAATTTGATTTTTATTTGTGGAAAAGCTTTTATAACTACCATAGGGTTTATTAGTTTAAATTGAAATTCTACCGGGCAACCTGGAACGTTTGCTCTTAGTAAATCAACTGATACGTCCAGTGAGGAATTTAAGGCTTCCGTCGTTTTTGATGGTATATTAGTAAAGAAACGTACAAATTCTTGAGCTACTTCTAAAGTAGAGCATATGGCACCACGTGAAGACTCCAATGTGTAATCAGTGTTTCGTTTTTTGATCCTACTAGTTTCGTTATTTATAATTTTCCAAACGGTTTTTATTTTGTTTTCTGCTGATTTGATTTTGTTGCTAATGTATAGGGCTTTGGCAATCTTGCAGGTATTTCTAATAATTTTGGAATATGTAGCAACATACTTGTTGCAAATTTCTGTATTGATGTAAGGCTTAAGGCCATACAGCTCGAACAGTCTTTCCCTACTTATCCTAATACCTCTAGTTGCCCAGTCACCAAATATAAAATTAGGGCAAATATTTTTTGTTTTCTTTTCAAAAGTTTTATTGAATTGAGTGTGCACAACTGAATAGAAATCCTCGTACAATTTATTTGCATCATCCACATTATAGCCCAGGTCATTTAACTTATTGTTTAGGGTATAATTGAATCTATTTAGTTTACTAGTTGTTATTGGCCTAAATTGTATTTGCACTTTTTGCAAAGGTGTAACTTAAAAGTTACCGTTTGTCCACTATGATCAGACGGCAGATAGTTTACGATGGCTTTATCTAAATAATCAAAATAGCAAAAGACATTATCGATACAAGTAGCAGAAGTTGGAGTTACTCTAGTCGGTTCTGTAAAAACATTAGATAAATTGAAAGATTTGAAAAGGCTTAATAATCTACTGTTATTTGAATTATAAAAAAATCCAAAATATTAATATTAAAATCACCACAAATAATTGCGGCTTTGTTATTAGATGCAAGTTTCGCTAGGACATCTTCCATTATTGACTCAAATAACGAAAAGTTCTGATAATTAGGGGGTCTGTAAACGCACACTACAACATGCTTATCGAGCTCAACACAGGACAGTTCGATGCAATGTTCATTTGATAAACCCACTATGTCATTTCGTTGTTGGGATTTTAAACAATTTTTAATCAAGATTAGAGAACCTCCACGCAGCATAGATTTACGATTAAAACAACTACCCACACTATAGTTCTCATAATTAATTAGCATTTGGTAATCCTTTAACCAATATTCAGTACAAAAAACAATGTCAAACTTTGTTTTTTCTTAAAACATTTGGATTTCTAATAATTTGGAAGAAATACCTTGAATATTTTGATGAAATAGTTTCAAGGCATTCTGCTGATCTCCTTTTTGATATTTACTTAATTTATAGCAAAAAGATACCTTGTTGTTGTTAGGTATAAGAATATTATTACTGGTACCTTCTGTTGTCTTACAAACTAGTTTAAATGATTATTCGGAGTTAATCCCAAGACTTCAATGTCATCACCAGGCAGTGATGAGCTCATAGTGCATGAGGGAAATGGAACCTCCTTTGTACAATTTGTATAAATATTTATAGCATTTGAGCTACACTTACTTAGGTCAACCACCTTATTATTAGTATTATTACTAACTGTTATGGTGTTAATAATACAAGACTTCGACATACTACATAGGTCTGAGTTTATGTAAAAAGCTAATAGCCTTGCCATGTGTCTAAAACTAACAGGCAGATACACAGTATCCCTAGTCGACTTTAAAGTTTCCACAAGACTGTTGGTGTCAAAATATACAAGTTTGTCACGACTTCGCCGGTTGGCTTCCGATCGGGGCCGCCGCCTGCTGGTTGCGAGGTGTCCTTATCTTCATGATGAATGTATACTTTTGTAGAGTAATGAGGATAATAAGACGAAAAATTGTAAGGAGAGAATTACACAAGAAGAAGTTTTATAATGAAAGGTATCAACGTTTTCCTGAGTCAGAGCAAGTTCAAATAGCTGACACTACTGTTCTTGTGTACCGGGTTGGACAGCAACAGCCTCAAGTAAAACAAGGAGTATTTGAATAAGGGTTGATTTTTCCAACGCCAGATAATTTTATCCAAAGATTATTTTTTAATTTTTGGCAGTTCTTCCATGCAAAAACTTCAGACGTCAATTCCATGAAAAAAAAATACCTGTCGATTGAAAAATCGGGACTAAGATTAAGTAATGCTGCGAATTGAAAGTTCACCAGAATTTTACATTATTTTTCTAAATAAACCATCAATAAAAAGTAACTGTCTGTTATTATCTGGATTAGCTAAAAAGTGCATATGCTTATTAAGCATATGAATATAATTGTTTTGTCTATTTGTTTGTGTTGACGGCACGGTTGGCGCAGTGGTCAAGCGATCGACTGCTGCGCTGCGTGTCGCGGGTTCGATTCCCGCACGGAACAAATATTTGTATGACCTACATGTATTTGTTCCGAGTCTGGGTGTTTTTCTATCTATAATATGTATGTATTTACAAAAAAAAAATTGTATATAAGTAGTTTATCAGCCATCTTGTTACCATAACACAAGCATTAGGTTGCTTAGCTTGGGACAAATGGTGCTGTGTGAAATGTCCAGGGATATTATTATTATTCTTATTATTATTCGTCAATTTTTTAAAATATGGAAAAGCACACAATATTATTTTTCTACAATTTAACTTTAACAATTCAGTTACACAGTCAGTGATTTCATATTTTTTGACATTAGATCTGTTACCTACAAATACAGTAATGTTGGTTTTAGAATTAAATAAATTTCCTGTTACTGATGCCATTATTTGTTTGTTGGTTGGCCCTGGCATACAATAATTTTGAGTAGAATAACTCAGGTTGTCACTAATTAATTTACCTGAACCTCTTCCTATACTATCTGAGAACATAACTGAATCATAATAATATAACGTGTATACTCATGTCAAATTACAACTTTCTAGTACCAATAGTTTTTGAGCTAAACCGCAGACAGATAGACAGACGGACATGGCGAAACTATAAGGGTTCCTCGTTGACTACGAAACCCTAAAAAGGGCACGTATAAGGTGTATACAGACGAACAATGGGCCAAACTTACGACCCAAGGGTGGCTCTTAATGGCAAGTGACATCGCGGTAGGCCCAGACGGAGATAGCGGGATGAGATGGACTCCTTCAAGAAGAACTGGTCCTTAACAGCTTTGAACAGAAAGAAGTGGAAAGAGAGTAGGGAGGCCCTTGCCCTGCAATGCGACATCACAAGCTGATAATAATAATTTGATTTTATTCAAATTCAAACAGGTAGAGGTCTCGAAACGATTCTGACATGTGTATGATAATAACCTTAACCCTTTGGTAGGCTTAGTTTATACAAGTTTTACGTATTTTATTTAGGTTGCTAACAATAATTATGTACATTTTATTTATCAGACTGCAACCTTCATAATTCAAAAAGTGCGGTACTATGCGCGGTCGAGTACGGTCGCGTTTGCGCTGCACACTACGAATATTTTATTCGCGAATTGCGCTGCTATAGCCGCTGCCCGTTTTCCGTTATGAGTTCCCAAACTCTCATAGCCAACGAAGTATTGGCATTCATTAAACATGCCATTGACTACATGGAAGAGATCAGCATCTTGCAGATCTGCAAGTCATCGTACAAGGAGGAAGAGATTAGCGGTGCCAAGTTGCTGCTGTTCACAACGCTCGGCAAAGTCAGCCAGATGCCGTCTCGTCGAAGGGACGGTACACAGAAGAGTCTCCAGGACATCATAACGCTGATGAAGGAGACCGACCCAGACGACGTGCCTGAATCCGTGGCGAAGGATCTGTACAAGCTGCCTCCCGTCACGTTCGACCACGTAGATGTCACCAGGCTGCTGAAGGACATTACATTTCTGAAGCAAATGGTGGTGGCATAATTATCTGGTTTGGAGGGGTAAATGGCGCTTTGTCTTGCATCCCGCATTTTTAGGTATATTCTATAAGTGAGCGTAAAAAACTGTATTTTCTTTTGCAAGGACTATGCTGCGAGGCCGTTGCATGCACTCATGTAATTAGTTCATATTATTTTACTTAAAACACCTCGCGGGAAAGTTGTTTACCTTGCGCCGCATTATCTTACTTCAGTGAGGGCGTCAGCGATGACTGAGCGATACCACCGTCATCATCTTGATTCTGTGGTATGGAATCCATAGCAAGTTTGCATTAAAACAAGATGATACAACAGATCAGTTAATATTTCACTTTCACAATAATTGACACAGTACCTACACACTATTTTCTAAGTCCGGACAAACCTGTAGTTTCGCGAAGAAGAAGAGGAGGTCTGAATCCCTTCGTTGCCCTTACAAGACTGACCTGTCTTTTGTTCACTTTCCTTCACATGACTCTGCCCACGTTCCGCCCCCTATACTAAGCGCGTCCGTATGTATTAGCTTCAGCGGCATTTATAGTAATACTAGCTGCGCCCCGCGGTTTCACCCGCATAAGTTTCGATCCCGTGGGAATGTCGGGATAAAAAGTATCCTATATGTTAATCCTGGTTATAAACTATCTGTGTGCTAAATTTCGTCAAAATCTGTTCAGTAGGTTTTGCGTGAAAGAGTAACAAACATCCATACATCCATACATACAAACTTTCGCATTTATAATATTAGTAGGATAGGATATGCATGTAGCAATCTCCATCTTATTTTAATAAAAATAAATCTTACAGTCCCATAACACCGATACAAATCAATTAAAAAAAGAGTTTGATCGACAGTCCACTCCATTTTGGTGCGAATACAACTAGGGCCCCGCGGCTGAGCCTCGCGAGTGAGCGTGAGCGGCGTGGCTGAACATGGCCGCGCGGCCGACCTTGCTCAACCCGCCGGTTGTGTGCTGGTGATTTCACATTTCTAAACCAGTTCTAGGAGTTAATGACCAACGTGGTGTATCAATTAAACTATTTTACTTGGGTAACCTTGACGTAGATACTTGCTTGACTATAGTTATAATTATGCCAAACGTGGATGACTTCTTAACGACATTTTTTTTCCATTTTTTATAAGACGACGCTCAATGGTCGATTATGTGCATGCCAAGGAAAGGTGACTTTTTCATTCAATTTTATTATAATTATGGAGTTATTGTCTGCAGACGCATGTTTCGGATTGTTTGCTCATTTTTGATCTGACTCCAAGATTTATATAACGGTCCCAAATGCCCCTACGATAGGCTGTGCACTAGCTCCGAAATACAACCTTTCGAATTTAGAATTTTTTTTGATTAATTATTCGTACCGTCATTTCTCGCATTCAAATCAGATACAGTGCACAAATTCTAGACCGGCGTGGTCGCCACACATCATAGCTTCGAAAATTTGAACACCAGCACCCCAATTGCGTAACACACAATCAATCGGAATCTGAATCATTTTGAAGCAAATTGCTAATCCATTGCTTCATAAGTTCGAAAAATTTGTCTGCTCAACACGTAAATAACGCAATGAATGTTGTTGAACTGTCAAAATAAACCGATTCCAATTAATCGTGTGCTACGCAATTAGGGTGCAGATTCTATTGGGAAATTATGAGTGCAGCAACAAAAGTATTCTTTAGTACCTGCAACCTAACGTCTTTTTAGGGTTCCGTAGTCAACAAGGAACCCATAAAGTTTCGCCATATCCGTCTGTTTGTCTGTCTGTCTGTCCGCGGTTTAGCTCAAAAACTATTGGTACTAGAATGTTATAAACTGGCATGAGTATACACGTAAATAACGCCAAAAAATGGTAAAATAAAATTCAGGAATAAACTATTATTTAGGGTACCTCCCCTACATGTAAAGTGGGGATGATAATTTTTTTTTCGTCCTTGCCATAGTGTGGGATATCTTTGGATACGTCTTTCAAAAATATTAGGGGTTTGGGAAGACTGTTTTTTGATTAAGGAAACCGTTCGTGACTTATCAAGCTTTAAAGTACCAATTTTCGTTAGAGTCAAGTGCCGATTCCGGTTTCTTTTGTATCAAACTCAAACTCAAATCATTTATTTCAATTAAACCATTTACAGGCACTTTTGAATTGTCAAAATTAAATAGTCGGTCAGTTAGTCAGAAAGTTGAAGCTAGTCGCCCATTCCAAAAACGTAGATCTCTATGGAGAAGAACGGGCAAGAAACTCCACGGACACTCTTTTAAATCAAGATATTATTACAAAATCCTGGGTACATTATTCTTATTGCTTCTATATGTGAGAACAATGTAAAAAAAAAAGAAACAATTTATAACATTAAAAATAAGCCCTGGCAGTTAAGAGATGACCAGTCTCAACCAACGGCGCCCGTTCACGAAGATGACGCGTGGATCAGCACCACCTAGCTCAACCATTTTGTAGGGAACCGAATGATCCAACACACGCGCCACCATCAGTGAGACATTTAAGTGAGCATGACATATTCTCAACTGCCATGCTCTTTCAAGTCAACATCAAAATATCATAAAAAACGGATCCATAGTTCTTACATTTACAAAATTTTAAAAATTATACAAAACTATAGTTTTCAACTTTCTAACTAAAAATATAAGATAAGAAAAAAAAAATATAAAAAGTTACTACCAATCTGGAAGAAGTATTTAATAGTGAAGTATTCAAAATTAATCTTGATTGAATAAAATAAACATTAAATTCATAATGTCAGAAACACAAAAATAAAAACAAAAATAAAAAGGGGAAGCATCTCCTCCAAAATATAGAAATTGTGATCAACTAGTGAGCCCAAGTGCCTGTGGAGCAGGACCAGCATTAAGCCAAGCATTTTTATCTAGTATATACTCATCCAACTTATAATATGCTTGTCTACATAGTGTGCGTTTAATACATGTTTTAAATTTCTTCTCATTTAGTTGAAGAATATCGAGTGGTATTTTATTATAACATTTTACACAGTACCCCATAAAAGAAGTTTTTACTTTAGACAATCTGAAGCGCGGTTGATCTAGTTTGTTCCTATTCCTAGTGTTAAAATTATGCCTGTCACTTATCTTACTAAAAAGATGTAGATTTTTTCGAACGTACATAATGTTTTCGAATATACAGGGTCCAATTAAAATAGGTGGACAAATTTTACCACAGCGCTCAGTACGTCTAACCAAAGATATCCAAGCAAAAAAAAACACTGATTATAATGATTATATTATTTTGACCTAAAATAATGGGTAGATACTTGCACTCGCGCCCCGCTGCGCGCAGGCTCGTAAGTAGGTACATAGTCAGTTCTGTTACATCCTTACATCAATCTGTATTTAACAAAGTGTTTATGCATTGTGTAACCAACATTTATAAGTGTATTTTTGTTAGCTGATTATTTTAATATTGTAAGTATCTAATGCGTTTTTCTTATATATTTTTTTTACCATTATCCTTATTTTGGTGGTCTGAATGATTTCTAAAAGTTTGTCCACCTATTTTAATGGGACCTTATATATTGACAAGGAACCGTCATGATGTTAATTTTTTTAAACAGCTCTCTTAGAGATTCGCGTCTGCTGAGATTGTAGATGGCTCTGACAGCCCTCTTTTGCAGAATGAAGATAGAATCAATATCTGCAGCTCGTCCCCACAGCAAAATACCGTAAGACATGATGCTATGGAAGTAACTAAAATAGACCAGTCTCGCGGTATCCACGTCTGTTAATTGACGGATTTTCCAAACAGCGTAAGCGGCTGAACTTAGCCGCCCTGCAAGTGATGTTAGGTGAGGACCCCACTGCAGCTTTGAGTCAAGCGTGATCCCCAAGAAAACCGTATTTTCGACGAATTCAAGTATCTCCTTATTCAATACAACGTGACATAAACTACTTCTAACATTCGGTAAAGCGAATCTAATGCATTTAGTTTTTTTCTCATTTAATACTAAATTATTTACAGTAAACCAATTATGGACCATAAGCATAGCGTTATTTACGTCGTCAAGCTCTTGTGCACGTCTGTCTACTTTAAAAATCAGTGATGTGTCATCAGCAAATAACACCATTTGTGGTCGGGTTTTTAGTAAATGAGGTAAATCATTTATATATACTAAAAATAGGAACGGCCCCAATATTGAGCCCTGCGGTACACCCATTTTGACTTTTAACCCCAATGAATTCACACCGTTTATTTGAACTCGCTGAAATCTATCATTTAAATATGATTTTATTAAGTTAAGAGCTAGTTTACCCAGTCCGTAATGCTCAAGTTTCAAAAGCAGTGTTTCGTAATTAACGCAGTCAAATGCCTTGGATAGGTTACAAAAGATACCTATTGCATCTTGTGCCTCTTCCCATGCGTCAAAGATGTGTTTTAATAAAGTGACACCGGCGTCTGTTGTACAACGTCCTTTGGTGAAACCATACTGTTGATCGTGTAGGATGTTGTTACGATTAAAATGATTGAGCATTTGATCCAACATTACTTTTTCAAACACCTTGCTGAAAACCGGCAAAACCGATACGGGTCTATAATTATTTGTGTCTTTGCTGTCCCCAGATTTAAAAAGTGGAATAACCTTACTGAACTTCATTAAATCCGGGAATACCCCTTGATCTACACACAAATTATATGTATATGTATGTAGGCAACGAGTTGATAGAACAGCTTCTATTAAATTAATTATTCATCTTTATTATTCCAACAGAATATAAAAACCGGTCAAGTGCGTGTCGGGCCACACGCAGTGTAGGGTTCCGTAGTTTTTGTAACAGCCAAGTGCGGGTCGTATTCGCTGACTGAAAGTTTCGTACCATGCTCTAACTAAAAGCCAAACATGACTACCTACCTACCTAATTTGACTTCCTATACAAATCCTCACCTGGTCCGACAATTTTGCACAGAAAGTTTTAATTTTTCTTTGGAGATTTGGATAAGACTTGTCATAGCCGGTGTTTTGAATTTAAATACAATATACAGAGCTACACTACTCACTCGTCACAAAAAAATAAAATTGAGGAATTATATGGAGTTGTTCGAAATTTTCGAGTCAAATACAATTCGACTATAACTCGTAAACTTGTAAAGCCCACTTAAGTGTGCGTGTGTGTGTTACCTTTAAACTTCGTTATATATAGGTACTACTGCCGTGACATTTGAATTTCTGACTACAACCGTTTAGTTGGTAGAGGGGGGAGGGGGGGACACTTGACTCTAACAAAAATTGGTACTTTAAAGCTTGATAAGTCACGAACGGTTTACTGATTCAAAAAACGGTCTTTCAAAACCCCTAATATTTTTGAAAGACCTATCCAACGATACCCCATACTATGGGAAGGACGTAAAAAAAATTATCATCCCCCCTTTACATGTAGGGGAGGTACCCTAAATGTTTTTCAAAATTTTATTTTACCATTTTTTGGCGTTATTTACGTGTATACTCATGCCAGTTTACAACATTCTAGTACCAATAGTTTTTGAGCTAAACCGCGGACAGACAGACAGACAAACAGACGGATATGGCGAAACTTTATGGGTTCCTTGTTGACTACGGAACCCTAAAAAGACGTTAGGTTGCAGGTTCTAAAGAATACTTTTGTTGCTGCACTCATAATTTCCCAATAGAATCTGCACCCTAATTGCGTAGCACACGATTAATTGGAATCGGTTTATTTTGACAGTTCAACAACATTCATTGCGTTATTTACGTGTTGAGCAGACAAATTTTTCGAACTTATGAGGCAATGGATTAGCAATTTGCTTCAAAATGATTCAGATTCCGATTGATTGTGTGTTACGCAATTGGGGTGCTGGTGTTCAAATTTTTGTCCACCACTTGTTTGGCCACAGATAGGGACAGGGGCCAGAGAGACAGCGAAACAACTTATAAAAATTATTCTCGCTGTCCACCACTAGGACACTTCATGGTTTCAATAGGTCGTGTCTGTTCCAAAACCGAATCGGAGCACCCTCGAGTTCACGTAGTCTTTTGGCTGCTGCCCCTAGAGTGTATATAATCACCGGAGGCGCGAAGGGAGAGTAACCCCCGCCCGCGGTAACAAAGCATAGAAGTTTAGAAATCAAGAGTTAACACCCGTTAACCCTAGATTTATAATCTATCGTAAGAACTAGCTGCGCCCCGCTGTTTCACCCGCATAAGATTCGATACCGTAAGAATATCGGGATAAAAAGTATCCTATATGTTAATCCTGGTTATAAACCATCTGTGTGTCAAATTTCATCCAAATCCGTTCAGTAGTTTTTGCGTGAAAAGTAACAAACATCCATCCATCCATACAAACTTTCACGTTTTTAATATTATGTAGGATTACTTCGGTTTGGATTTCTGGATAAAACAACTTTCCGTCTTTCCCGCGTCACCTGGACCCTGGACCTTCCTTATTAATTCCGAAAGTATACCCCACGCTGTCATTTTGGTCGGGTGTCAACTGTGTATTTAGTTATAACAAGCAATATTGTGTGCCTCGTGCCCGTCTAACTAAAGAATAATGACAACAAACTTGGATGAAATCTAAAAGAGCCAAATGTAAAACGCACAACATGAATATGTGCGCGAACTGTGTAGAGTAAAACAATAAATACTATTTTCATTATTATATGATCTTATAAACCCAAAGAATGCAACTGTAACTTCTAAAATATAAATAATAAAAGTTTATGATTCTTCAATTTATTCTGTTTTATTTCCATGTCGTACCTATATTTTACCAATGTATAGTAACAACGTCACCTGCAGGTTAGTTTAGTATATATAATTATAATAGGGTTAATGCTACAGATCTATTTTCTTGATGTTAAGCCAATGTGATGACCTTGCAATGGTTTCAATACGATATCAAATTCACACACTACATTGATGTCACCAGTAACATGATATCGCCGTAAAATATGCGCCAACGCTATCTTCATCATCATCATGCTGAATAGTTTACCTGTAAAATTATAAAATGAATATGTGAGTAAAAAGTATAACAAATACTATTTGCCATCAAATTGGCCTAGGGTAGCAAAGGTTCTCAAAAGCAGTCATCCTCACAAAATATGATTGGAAAATGTAGGTCAACCTCTAACTCAAATTTCTAAAAGCAGTTAAAATGACTGAAAACACAGTACCAATACAGTTTCGCTTGCCAACACCGAAAGCGGCATAAAGGCTTGGATGATCCGGCAAGGTGGCAGGATCCAGCCATCGCTCAGGTCTGAACTGCTCTACGTCTGCCCCCCACATGGGGTGTCGGAGGAGACCGTACACCCCTATGGCGCATGAACTACCAGCTCGCAACGTGCAGGTCTCTGAAAATTCCGAAATATTAAACGTATTCTAAGTCAAGGAGGTCTTAACACTCAGGAACGTTATTATATTATGTAAGAACATACTTAGGTTAACTTCTATGTCAACTTTTCTTCCAATAAATGGAACAGCAGGATACAGTCTCATTGACTCTTTGATCACCGCCTCCAAGTACACGAGCTTTTGCAGATTTTGTTTAGTAAAATCTTCATCTTTATGTTCAAGTACTTCTTGTAATCTGTAATAATTTACTCAAAAATCATCATCCTGGCAGCCGTAAGATATCTCTAACTAGCTTTGGACTACTGGACCGCTTCTTCGTTCCAAGTACCGTACCATTCGTAGATTCATGGTTGCCATTTTGTAAAATATTGGCATAAACAACTTCTAGCCGAACTGGTGTCTGTACTCGTCCATTATTCCAAAGCGGTCACTTTAACAAGCAATTCCAAATCGTGAGACTACTCGTATTGACACACATGAATGTGAATGTTACTTACTCGTTAAAGATTTGCTCTTGTACATTTTGGTACTTTCCAATCACTAACAAAATAAATGTCATAGCTGAAGAAGTTGTGTCGTAAGAAGCTGCTATTAAAGTATCCAGGTGTTCTCTGATGTCATCGTCTGTGAAGGCATCTTGTTTTTTAGCCAACTGCAGCATTTGATCTAAAACTGGTTTGAATTTGCCTAAAAATCAACATTTTATTTATTATTGTCTGTAGTTTTTTCTTAAAGCGGAATTCCGACGTGTTCGGCGCAGTAGACTCGAATCTACTCGAAGTATTATTTCTTTATCTGTTGTCATGCTAACCGCAAACCTTATAGTTAATCCTTACTTCACGCAGAGGGCATACAGCGACCTGCGCATCCAATACAACAACGCTTTCCGGGTGTTGTTGGGGCTGCCGCGTTTTTGCAGCGCGTCCGGTATGTTTGCCGACGCAAATGTTGACAGCTTTTCAACCGTCATGCGCAAGAGGTGCGCATCGTTATTATATCGGTTTCGCGCCAGCCCCAACACTATCCTGAGGACGTTGGCAGACCGCTGGGACTCTCCGATTCTAGGACGCTGGATACGACTCCATGCGGTGAAGTAGATTGGGATGGGAAAGTCTCTAGCGTGTGTACTTAGGTTAAAATTTTTATAATTACCCGTTAGTTTAGTTTAGTTTACTTACTAACACTAGATATAAGGCATTTTATACTGGTACTAACAAACTATGGAACTTGATTCTGAAATAAAGGTTTATTATTATTATTATTATTATTATAATCGTTTGAGAAGAAAATCGAAATATGTTAGTACGAGTATGTATCTACCTGGTGTCGAGTCATTGTAAATATTCTCATCTTTATTTGCTTTCAACTCGGATTTTCTTTTATGTATTATCTGAAATAATAAATCAAGGAAACTAGTGAGCATCAACAATATTCAGTTCATATAAAAGAAAAAGAAAATTGATACATTAGGAAGTAAAAAACCTACAGGATTAATGATGTTGTTCAGTTTGTCCATAAGTTGATTTTCTCTACGTTTCAATGCACTCCGTTTGAAAAAATACGACAAATGTAACCACACTCTTTGTATTCTATCACAATATAAAGCAAGTAAATCTTCAATTGCTTCTGCATAGTCTGTATCAATTTCAACTTGATCTTCAGTATTTAATTTTAGCGAAGTTCCTACAACA
Source organism: Apamea crenata (assembly GCA_949629185.1). Classification (NCBI taxonomy): domain Eukaryota; kingdom Metazoa; phylum Arthropoda; class Insecta; order Lepidoptera; family Noctuidae; genus Apamea; species Apamea crenata. The sequence goes on from OX451375.1 coordinate 8,862,052, forward strand.
GAGAATATAGTTAAAGTAGAATGGCAATGCATTCCATTAACCTCGCCAACTACCTACTAAACTTTTTACTACGTTGATTTCATGTCAAAATTTTCCTTGTCAATAGACTACTATTTATCTGTCACAAATCTTATGAATGTTCCCGTCAGAGGAATAACAATGCAGATCGCATTCTAATGTTATGAACACACGCAGCGACATATTTTAACAGCCGATTTGTCGCCAGCGATGTCATAATCTGTGTATGGACGTGAGATTTTCAAATCGCGAGCAAGTTGCCGGCGACTGAAATCACTGCTTGTGTACCTAGCACTACAATGCAATAGGTACGCTTTTAAAGAATGCCTGCACCCAATCCTTGGGTTGCTGAATCGATGTTTGTGTCTTACGCTATCATCGATCTCCAATGTTGGACGTAAGCAACTCTTATACACAAATGAGAACCCGGCTCTCAGTCTTATTTCTGCAGAGTTACAACCCTGTTATGGACCATCTGACTGAGGAGGAACAAGTGGTTCTACCGAATACCACACAACGGAACGTACTCGTATATCGGCCCACTCACTCTCACAGAGCAGGCCCGTGTCCCAGCAGTGGAAACATGTGGCTGATTATGCTTATGCGTATGCTATCTTGACGTTAATCGCCTCCCAGTCTCCACTCAAAAGTTTCTTACGGGACAATATTTTTGTGATTCTTCAAGTAAAATATAAATGGTACTTATATTTCACAAATAGCTTAACTACATCTTAATACTTACGAGTAACAGTTAACAGTGTATAGTTGATTATGTACTTTCGCACATCAAACGGGCCTTTTCCCACATTCGAAGCTAATTGTGAAACAAGCCTTCGCGCTTGTACGTTCATTTCATTAATGTATGTATTAAGCACTTGTTGGTTGAACGCTGGATTTAATAATTTGCGATGATTTTTCCAAATAGATGCTGGAACAAAACACTTCGTAAAGGCAATGGTTAAATTATTCGAGCAACAAAGTGACGTATTTTGAAATGTTAAAAAAATTGGTATCAGCAAAACGGATTTTTTTCTTTGATGCAAGTGTTGCTAATCAATAAGTCAAACTAGAAATGACTGTTTTCCAACTTTCCATATATATATTTTTCGTCTAGCTTACCTTCTGCTGTAATAAGTCCATTATTTATAAATTCTTTTGCAAAATCGTAAACATATGGTTTACTCAAACATGTATTGGATACTGTGAGGCTGTCTTCTGGGTCGGTTATCACTGAAACACAATATATAATAAACTACAATCACGATTGTTTTTTGTTCTTATTATTGATACCTTTTGTTTGTTTGAGCGAAGAACCTCTCTTGTAAAATTTCCACACTCACCATAAAATGAATGGGGGCCAAACCAGAACTCACAAATACCACCTTTTTTCAGAGAGTACAGCTGGAATCCTCGTATAAAATCCCATAGGTCTGAAATAGCAAATATTTATTGAGTTTCACTATAATATTGTCGAGTAAGTAGTGCGGGCTGGTTGTTGTCACTTCTCTTCGAATATTTTATATCTTTTATTTATATTTTTCACCGTTTTGAAAGCAGCAGTGGTGGTGAAATATATTACACAAAGTAAAGTGCCTCTGGGATCAAACTCACGACCTACAACTCTGCCACCACTGCTCTGTTTATAACTTATTAGTTTTTGCCCGCGGTTACGAGTACAGCTTATAGACGTATGCACATGCCAGGCCGACCGACCGGGGTCGACTTAAACCCCCAAGCAGCCCGCGATGTATCGCAGTGTATTCTTCGGCGTATGCATGCGTGTCTATTAGCATGCATTTGTTTACCATGGAGGTGACATCGAGGTAGCGAGCTAAACCGCGACCGCGACGTATAAGGCCTCTTCGGCTCGTAATTACCCTAACGGTAGTATAAACCGGTGACGACAAGGTTGGCGCAGTGGTTAAGCGATTGACTGCAGCGCTGCGTGTCGCGGGTTCGATTCCCGCACGGAACAAATATTTGTATGACCTACATGTATTTGTTCCGAGTCTGGGTGTTTTTCTATCTATAATATGTATGTATTTACAAAAAAAAAAAGAAAATTGTATGTAAGTAGTTTATCAGCCATCTTGTTACCATAACACAAGCATTAGGTTGCTTAGCTTGGGACAAATGGTGCTGTGTGAAATGTCCAGGGATATTATTATTATTATTAACCACGTTCCTCATGAAAACCAAACTTATTTTCCAATATTGGTTTCAATTTTAAAGGATAACTTGTTGGTGAGTTCAGTTTGTGTCAGTGACACTTTTGAATAGCGTCGACGACGGGTCTACGTCGTTCGCCTGTTTAATATTTTAAAGGAGGTTTCGAATTCTAATTTACATTAAAAATATACCATACCATACCATTACGATAGTACAAACTGATCGTTCTAGGGCTACTACTTAGACTTACGTTTTCGGTCACCAAGGATCAGATGCGAATGTCCTATGAATGGTAGCGCCCCAGGCAAAATAGGGGGTGAACAGGGATGAGGCTTCATCCACGACCATGCAGCTATCACTATACATAATAATACCACTAACAGCACTAGTACAGACATTTTGCGAGTCTACCGACGATCTGCGCGCATCTTCTCTGCTTACTTCTATTTATGCACTAAGATCGCTAACGCATTGCAAAATCTTTATACTTGGAATAAAAAAATAAAAAAAACACTACCGTAATGACTTAAAGATTAATTCATTTGTTTTTCTTTTAATTGCTGTGAAATAAATAGATCCGAGATCTCTGTGATCTGAGTGATCTTTCTATAATTATACTTCCATGCTAATAGTATACGATTAAATGCGAAAGTAACTCTGCAGACTGTTACTTTTTTAAACGGTTGAACGGTAGACCATGACCTAACACATTAGGACATAAGAATCTTTTTATTCTGGTAGTACGTTCCCGTCGGATAATTTTCGACCTCCAAGTGTTATGCGACACTTGGATTTCGAAAAAAAATTATCATAAAACTTATCGTGCTTGTTTGCTTGCGTAGTTGTTGCGACGACAAGGACAGACGGGATGCGGAAAGTAATCGGGTGATGTAGCGTTGCTTGGGGATGACTATGTCTGCAATAGGCTGATTTGATAGATTTAGTGACTGGTCTTGGCATTTGTGTGGGTATTTCCTAGGATACTTTGAATGTTATTTGTAGTAGATACATATAACATCATCACGCCTGTAATCTTTGAAGGGTTAAGCAGAGGAGTAAAATACACCCACATTTCGCCAGTTATGTTTAAGTTCATTGTAATAGGGCGAGCCTATTCCATCAACGTTCCCAAATTTAGACTATCGGCTGCTACCTGATGGAAAAACCCGATGACACTTTTCCGACCTGGGAATCAAACCTAAGGCCTCGTGCTCCACAGTAGCTGTTGCGACCACTAGACTGACGGGGCAGTCAGCGAGTAAAGTCACAAGCTACGCGCTCTACTCTATGCTCTGAGTTTTCTTGAACTGTGAAGTCGATACTGTTCGAAAAACAAACCGTATTCAGTGAGGCGCTGGGCGCTTGCTAAGCCGTAACCGCGGTTGGCCACGTGCTCAATCAAACCAGTTTCCGTTTTGTAACAAGTTAACTGTGGTAACTTGTAACCATATGTTTTAATAAGGAGTTCCGATGTCAAAAGTGTGCCGTGAGCCGTGTCTTTACTTTATATTTTTGCCAACGACGCAGTCGACGGGGTGGGCAACGAGTTAGTAGTGTTAATTTGTAAAACATACTTTGTGTGTTTTTTTTAGCTACTTTGAGAATTTAAAAAAAAATAAAAGTAATAAAAAAAAAAATTGTATACAAAACCTTTATTTCTAAAACCTTTTATATAGTATGTAACAAAAACCCTGTTGTTCCAAGTAGGGACGTTTTCAGAATCGATATCCGATGGTAATTACGTAAGTCAATTAAAAAAATATTGAAGAAAAAAAAAAAAAAAAAAATTTTATAATAAATATTTAAAAAGTAACACTGATTGCTCACCCCTGCAAAGAGAAATAGGTAGCAACCGGTCGCTATGTCGCCGCCCGCCGCGCCGCACACTACCATACTACACTAAGGTCATGAACTCGTCACGTGTCGTTCACATCACTCAGCTGTTTGACTGATAGATAACACTTTAGGAACGTTAGTTTGAATTTTTCAAAAAGTTGGCTTATCAAGTTTGACGATTGATAATTACAATAAACACATAACCAGGCCTCCGTCACTCCATGTACTTGCACGTTATAATTACCTACCGCCCGGCCGAGCGGTCCGGGCCGTTTGCGGCCCAAATTCAGTGCTGTGGGATCGCGCCAAAGAGTATAATAATAATTCGGGAATCGCGCGGTGTGAAGCAATCACAACTGTACGTTTGAGTATTTAGGCACATTTTAGCATGCAGCGGTTGCGGTTGAGACGGAGTAGGCTATTATAGCAGTAGGTAATTTTCTACTTAGTGAAGTATCTGTTACGTAGTAACTATTTAGTCATTTGTGACATAACTAACACTTTAAAATTAATTTATTTACCCACAGAGCACGTACTTCTGTAGGGTCTTCTCCAAACATCACGAGGATTTCTTCCTCAATGTCATGGTCTCGAGTCCTCGGTTATCCTTCGTCAATACGATGTTGGTCTCGACCGTGCACAGACCCAATGTTGAACGTCCGTATGTGGAGACGTTGGGAAGCCATCGTCGACGCAAAGTTATGTTCCTTGGAGTTGCGAAACGTTCTTAGTACACTACAATATTCCTCATTTGAATAAGACATTTTGGAAAAAACGCACACACAGAATTCACTCACAAAATCACAATAATTTGGTTCTTTTTCTAATGCTGTCAACGTACGATACATCCGTCCGGAAGTAAGTTGCGCAGGCGACTGAAGGGCTGTGAGGGGGACTATCGGCTAGTGGCGGTCGTACAGAGGAAGTTTGTGCGTGCCGCCTGCTTTGTGTTTTGGCGCCAACCTGTCTAGCTATCGCGAATCAAAGGGGCCGCCGCCGGCGGCGGCAATCTTTATCGACCGTAGGCTTGCTCCATTAGTACTTGTAAGTTCAGATGTTAAAAACATTTTGTAACAATGTATCGAATTTAAAAACTATCTGATTATGGACAATGTTCGGCCACCATTGTTTTTTTTTAAATTATAACTTCAATAATGGTAAGCCTATAGGTATATATATACGCTCCTACAAGGAACAACAGGGTTTTTGTTACATACTGTATATGCATGCTACTAAATTACTAGTTATTTTATCTGCTGTTCATTTTAAACATTTCGTACTAATTTGAACAATTCCAGTAATAGTGTTTGGGTCTAAACCGTTTATAATTTTTGTTACTTCTAGGGTACATGGCATCATTTCATTTAATTCTATTTTAACTTTGTCAGTACTATAAGTAAGAGTATAGTATGAATTATTAATATAGGCCTTAGAAATTTTATCAGCTAGTTAAGTTTAACTACAAATTAAAAAATCGGCCCTTAAGTAACTTTTTGTTTGGTATCATTGCAACTCAAAAGCCACACTAACTTTATGAACAGTCAAATTGAAAAAAAAAAACTATCTAAACGATGGTCTTCGCTCCATGGTGAGCGCATTGTCCCGGGTGAATAACGTAACTGTAACGAGTGAACGGCGATATAAAGCGAAAAGTTATGGTATGTGCATCCTTCCCATTTTGACCTATTGATCCCAGACTTGGTCTTTGATAAAAATTAAAAAGTCCAAACTCAAGGTTTGCCAACGTGTAATAGAGCGCAGTATTCTGGGCGTCAAATTGACAGACCATATTCGCAAAACCACACTGCGCTCCAACACACAGATTACTGACGTTTCTCAAAAAGCCGCAAAGCTTAAGTGGGACGGCCACGTCTGTCGTATGCCCAATAAGCTGTGGGCCAAAATAACCTCCACGTGGAGCCCTGACACAGATAGAAGGCGTCGCGGTAGACCCCGTAAAAGATGGCGGGACGAGCTGGACCAAACTAACGACCAGTGGTCTACTTTAGCCCTGGATCGAAAGAGCTGGAAGTCATGGGGAGAGGCCTTTGCCCAGCAGTGGGTGGGATGATGTAGGCTAACAGTAACAGTATGTTCTTTTTTATGCGTCATGTTTGCCGCAAATAAATGTATTTTTTTTCTTCTTTCTTGGAAGAGGGTAGAGCTTATTTAGTGGAGTCGGTTAAAACCGACTCCACTAAATAAGCTCTACCCTCTGCTGGCTGCTTAAAAGCAGCCCTATATTATCCGACACATCTCATTCAGTGCAGTGTCTACTTATTTGGCGTGAGTGAATCAGTGCCATACTGGATACGCAAATTTACCAGCAGAGAAGCATAAAGACATACCAGTTGTGCGAAGAACTTCTGGTGCTGCTCCCTTGGTAGTGATGAGGCGACGTAGTAGATTGAAAAAACCCGAAATACTCCTAGGTATTTCGGGTTCGAGCAATGATCAACCTTTGTGCCTCGTGGTTTTAAGAGTCCCATTTCAGGATCTTTTGCGATGGAATTTAGATGGTATGCGCATGATTCTGTTTTAAATGGGTTCGTCCGAAGAGCATTGCTGTCACAGTATTTTCCTAATAGGTCGAGTGCCAGTGACAACTTATCTTCTACGTCATTGAAAGTCGCCAATTGAGACACCAGAATCAAGTCAGTGTCAATAAAGGAAGCGCTCAGTGTGTTGGGTGGGTGTATTGGTTGGGTGTGTGGGTTGGGGCTGGTCATTTGCGTAGATGTTAAAAAGCATTGGCACCAACACACTGCCCTGAGGAAGACCGTTCTTTTGCCGTCACCATCTACTCTTAACAAACTGGAAACAAACCTGAAAGCGGCGGTTGAGTAGACGTTAAACGATTCTTTGGCCAGTAAATTATGTGATCAGAGTTTTAATAATATATGTAGATGACACCAATGAGTTCTACGCCGAGTTATTTTTACTATTAAACGCGCAATTTACCTCTGAAACTTTCGTCTGAAAACTAAAAGGTATTTACATAAAGTTTTTATTCAGCTGGGCTACTTCAAGTATTCGTAAAACCAGTGAAAAACTTTTTGAACTTTATGGCTTAAAGCGACATATGAATAATACAATCTTTCGTCAGTATGTTGCAAAATATTCAAAAACTTTCAAAAGGGTGTGCCAAAGAGCTAAAGCTCTTTATATTAGTAATAAAATAAAATCAGCTGATCATAAAATAAAAACTACCTGGCATATAATAAATAATGAAACAGGTAGGAAAAAACAGCGTAATAGTGAATTTCATATAGAGACCGCACATGCCCCCATCAATTCAGATGTAGAAATAGGTCAGGAATTTGAAAACTTCTTTGCTAATATTCCCCTTAAAACTACTGAAGCTCTAAACGAATTTATCTAAATTTATTTTTAAATTATTCATGTCAAGCCAATGCAATAATGTGTCTATTGTAATTATGATATCAAACTTATGATCTGCAATGGTACTTTTCTTAATATAGTCAAAGTTAGTTGACATTTTACCATTTCAGCTGTGACACACTACATTAAGCTTTAAAATTTTAGTCCTATATGTTTCAACTGTACACTATACCGTTTTTATTGACTAATTCTACTTATCATAAAACATAATCATGTAATCCCTCAGGATTACCTGATATTTTTTATTTTAAATCATAATGTGGCATCGGCTGAAGAGCAAAAATGTCAACTAGCTTTTGTAGGCCACTGTATATAGTGTTTTTATGGTTCTCTGCCTTTTTGCCGAAAATTGTTTGCCAGATTTTCACTTGCCAACCAACGTTTCGCAGAATTTTATTTCGCCGAATAATCATTTGCCAACTTATCATATAATTTTGTTTTATTTCCCAACCTCACAGTTACCAACTGTACGTTTGGTCTGCTTTTCATAATGACACTTTTTAAAATGCCAACTTTTAAGTAGCAGAATGTTTTAGTTTGCGGGCGTGCGTGGTTGCGTTGCGTTTGCGTGCGTTTGGATTTTCATTTAGTTGTTTATTGTTTACAAACAGTAAACTTGACAGTACAGTACTGTCACTGTTTCGTGCGTTGTTTGTCAAACTCTAACCTAACCTAACCTATCATTTTTATTTTTTATCAATGTATGAAAAGGGAACTGTAACACTGACAAAACGTCATTCGTCTAATAGTTGTGTGGCCTAGTGAAATGGTTGAAAAATGATAAATGTCCCAAACGTTTTGTGTCATTAAAATAATCAGCTTAAATTGTTAAGCTGATTCTACCAAAACCAACCAATCTACCAAAATGAATGATGAATGAATGGATGATGAATTCTACCAAATGAAACGTTGTCATACAAAAATTTGCTAATTGTTAGTTGTCAAAGTGAAACATCGGCGAAACGTTGGTTGGCAAGTGATAATCTGGCAAACAATTTTCTGCGAAAAGGTAGGACACCTGTTTTTATTCATACACGAAATATTTTAAGAGATACACCTATAGGTGGTAAAGGAGCCATAGAAACGAAAAAATAAAAATTTATTTACATTATTTAAAAAATGAAATAATTTAAAATTACTTTATAATTGTAATTCTTGTGTCCTTGTGAATAAATAAAGCTTCCACGTTTTGAAATTACTTTATTATACTATACCTAGTTAAGGAGATTTTGAAGGTCTAAATGACAAAATTAAACTTTTAGTGAAGTTTTATTAAGCAAACAAGTTTTTATATATAATAACACAACTTTAAATACCCCCACGACCCCCATACCATTGCATGCATCCATAAGCACAATGTTTTACATGTGTTGCATTGTGCACTACCGCAAACAGCAAATTTTCACACCAAAAATAAAAGCCATTTCCCAAAAATTATTTTTATGCATTGTTACTCAGTATGATGTACAGAATGCGTAGTTTACGGCTATGTTTTATGTCATTTTACACCCTGTATAGAAAATATTCGTTTCGTACTTATTTATTTAGTTATAAGACTGTCAACGCACACAGCGTCAACACCAACACGACGACGGTCACACACACCAGCGCGACGAGGGGAACGGGCGGCGCGGCGGCCGGCCGACAGCTCGTCGCCATTATCACTCGACACTGCAACCGCGATCGCACGCGACTTTATTGTTTTAAATAATTACCTATATAATTATCTTACTAATAGACCTTTTCTTAACCAGTCCGCCTTTTATTTATCTGGGCTTATCTAAAGACATTATTCACTTCTATGGGTAAGTATCCCGTGGTGTGGATCATCGTGCTTGTGCATAAATTTGAATCAAAATGCTATAGGATAGTCATGTTTTCGGTTTAAAAATCGTTCAAAAGTTTTACGTTCACTAAAACTTTTGAAAGATTTTTAAACCGATGATGATTCCGGTTGATGATTTTGATGATTTCGGTTTAAAAATCGTTCAAAAGTTTTACGTTCACTAAAACTTTTGAACGAATTTTAAACCGAAATCATCACGCGTTCGTGCCAGGGGGCAGTAATGCTACATATTCTGTAAAAATCTAAACCGTGAAAACTAAGAAATGAGATTAAAGTGAGGTGTCAATCCCTAGGATCATGTGGAATGACAGCTCACTTCACTAAAGTTATCACGGTGAGATTTTTACGTCGCGTACTGCAGTGCGATTCTGTAACCATCTCACCGTGAAAACTTAGGTGAAGTGAGCGTGGAGTCAGCTGTCATTCCAAATAATGCTAGGGATTGAAACTACTGACAACTCACATCAAGCTCACTTCACTTGAGTTTTCACGGTGAGATTTTTACAGAATCGACCGGCTGTTAAGGTTTTTGATTGCTTGTATAGCAGATCTGTAGGATAACGGTATGGGAGAAAATTGGGTACTTTTAAGATAACTCTCTGGGCCCTCTCGAGTTCATGGAGACTTGGAGAGTGGTTTTAGGTACACCGCCCCAAGTTGTTATGCAGTAACTTATCAACGACTGAACGAGGGCGAAGTAGACTGACCTCTTTAGTTTGTCATCCGATACGTGTCTCAAGGTTTTGAAAACATATATCAATTTACGTAGCCTAGTAATGAGTGTTTGTAACTTTGTCTAGGTTTGTAACGATAAAGTTCGTCAATTCATGGACTGTATCCGAAGTAGATTTACCGGTGCGAAAACCAAACTGAGTTGAGGAAAGAAGATTATGCTTTTCCAGGCAATTGACAAGTCTTATGTTCATTATTCTGTCTAGCACCTTTGATAGGGCTGGGAGCACCGCTATAGGCCTGTAATTATCGACGATATATTAGGATTTAGTATTATAAATGTTGCTCGCAGGTTGTCACTGATATCTCCAATAGTCTTAATTATGTGACGGGGAAAAGGGATCGTTACGCTTGCGCTTAAATAAACAATTTATAACTACGTTAATTTATCTGTTTACAATGTGCCCACTCCAGTGAGACCAGCCGATCGATTCTGTAGAAATCTCACCGTGAAATGTTAGGTGAAGTGAGCTTAGAGTGAGCTGTCAATTGTGTCAATCCTTAGCATTATTTGGGACTGACAGCTCACTCCACCCTCACTTCACCTAAGTTTTCACGGTGAGATGGTTACAGAATCGCACTGCAGGAACCGTTTTACAAACGTATGCCTCAGTGTACGTATTCTGACACTAATACGATTCTAACACTAAACACACTCCCTAAGCAATAAATAAATGTCTTAATCAACCCTAGGAGAGTACTGCGAAGTCCAACTGTTATTGAGGAAGACAGTTTTGGGTAGTTCTTAACGCGTACTTATAGGATTGACACCCTCACGGCCTATCCCCTTTCTATGGTACACAAACTAGCACAAGCGCACCGTAGACTCAGTCTCTAGCAAAACTCATTGCGATCGTATTTGGTGCACACCGAAGTGGAATTTCGTCACATCACATTTCCTTAATTTTTCTCATTTAGAAGGACCCAGTGCATCCTAAAGTCGGCGTGTTTCGATAAATAGTGACGATTTAGTAAAAGTCCTACAGAACGGACGGGATCATTTATCGAGACACGGTCCCTAGCGTTCTTGGTACGCCTACCAATCCAGTTTAGGGTACTTGGTGAAGCCTACCCCCTCTCCCGGAAATGTGCATACAACAAGCCTCCCGGAAATGTGCATACAACAAGCCTCACGCACGCGAGTATTCTATGGTGAGACCTTTTTGGAAGCAGAAATCATCAATAACGTTTGGTTAATCATTTAATTATAGATTGGCCTTATCGCCTAGTGTAATTTAAAAGAATGTGTTAGTTTTACGGTTCTGCCTTCCATATGTGGTCTTCAACATTCGTCAAAAGTCAGGAGCATTAGAGCTCAGTGTCAAGTATAGCGGAAGGCCTCCCCCGTTTTCCAACCAACCGAAACTGACAAATATCTGTCAAGGTAACAATTAGGAGATGGACCAAATAATAAAAGAGGAAATAGCATCAATGATTAATTACGATCATTTCGATGATATATTACCATGCTGGAATAAGTTATCATTAATAGCTTCCTAGCTGCATCTCCTTCACTACTTCCTAGTGTTTAAGCTGGGGAGAAGAAAAGGCGCAATAAACTCTCCAGCGACACGTATCTGTCTGTTTAGTTACAGGAACTTTAGTACCATTATCAGCCTAGGATAATTGTTATAGTTAAGGACTCACCCAGTCATACCTACACACACACACATAATTCGCTAAATATCAAATTAGTCTAATCTAAGCTTGAAACCAACCATATTCAACTTATTAAATACTGATTGCTTTCTTACGACAGCCAACAACACTTGGACGTGGCCCTTTTTTTTTTCTTGAATGGGATATCATCAAATGACCTCTCATGCTCTGGGCTGTGCGGAAGGGCGTGTCAGACGTTTACTACTAAACTAAAACCCACCCGTGTTCCTTCAGTTGCCTGTGGTGCCAAGCGCCACGGTATCTCTTTCGAACAACGCTCGGCCCTGGCAGGCATCGGCCCTAGCGGAGCCCGTCAGTTCGTGCTGACATCTCTTTGAGGCGCACGTGGAACACAACCGGGACCCGGGCCTGGTCCTTACCGGGCGGCGAGCTGCGCATTGCTTGCCGCCCGCAAGCCCGCGCCTCCGGTGGCCGGGAGTCGGCCGTCCAGGGCGTCTCCTGCGGCGACTAGGGGCGTTGAGGGCGCAGTGATTGCCTCTCCCTCACGTGCTCCGCCTCCTCCTTCGCAAGCATTTCTGCTTCGCAGAAGGAGGTGACGGCCTCCTGTGCACTCCCGCTCCGTACCATGGCCTAGAGCAGGGCCGGACGCGAGAGATCGTCGCCACGAGGACACGGTGGTGCTCCGCCCAAGCCGGGCAGACCTCCACTGTATGATCCACCGTGTCCTCCGGGTGATCCACACAGTGGTGACACCCTGGCGTTTCCTCCCGCTTTATCCTGAACAGGAACCTCCCGAAACAACCGTGTCAGGCGGAAGGTGAGGGCGCCGTGGTGCCTCTCTAGCCACTCCTCAAAGAGGGCCGCAATTGTGGCGTGCCCAGCACTGGGTTGCGACAATCGCACTCTCCATGCCGCTATGAGATCCTGCCGGAGCTCTGTCCGCTGTACCGTGATTTCTCGCGGCAGCGGAGTTACGCCCCGGCGTTTTGCCTCCTCTCGCCACTCCCATGGACGTGGCCCCTTGGCTTGGTATTTACCAAGCCTTTTAAAGTAACTAGCCTAAACTATCACGTCCACACCCTCAGGTTGTCCAAAACTTTTTCCAAAATAATTTATTTGTTCCTTGGAGGCCCGGACCATATGTCGATTTTAAAATGAATATAATATTTTGTTATTACATAAATAGGAACAAGTGACATACAGTGACACTTTCTAAGTCGGGATAAGGCAGTTTAGTTTATGAAAATTCTTTTCTTATAACGATGGGGGGGTGTCAATGCCTGATGACAAGCCCTACAGGAACACGCGCACTGCGATGCGTGTTCCTGTTGCCGCAGGGGAAAGCCGATATTTGTCTAAAATAAACCTAATTAAAACGAAATTTTTATCAGTCTAGGGTAATTTAGGAACAGTGACACTTGGAATTAACGCAGAATATACAACGCTACATAATTTTAACACATGCCCCTGCTACAGTACACCACATTCGAAACGAGGCTCTTAAAAAAATACATTTTTTACTCCCCTTTTCGATCACTAAAGAACTTGTGTATATGTCCGAAAATTGGTAATGCCCCAGGAAACTCAGGGGGCGCGTTGGGATCTTGTCTCAACCACGACCATGCAGCTATTACTAACAGCACCATAAAAGACATTTTGCGAACCTAGCGACGAACTGCAAAGATTATAGTCGCAATCTTGCACTTTTATATCGTCGCAAGCAATTTTAAGACGACAACATTATCAAAATACTACTACCCGTTTGATTTCGTAATATTGGTTAAACTGTAACTTAATTCTCATTATTTGATCGGTTTGTACAGTGAACGTGAGGGGGCGCTATAATTTCGCGACATTTTCTATGCGCCTATTGATGCGGCTAGAGCTGTACAATTATATAACAATTAGATTCCACACTTTATTGATACAGTACAATGAAAATTAAAGAAATGATAAATGAAATTACAAGAAAAAAAAAATGGTAGCTACTGTTGAATTACATTATCATCTAATTTTCAGCCAGAAAACATTCCCTGGTGCCCCCATATTTTTGGGCATGGGTGAGATAGTCAGTAGTTTTAGGTTATTTATATTCTTTTGGATTATATTTATTTATTATGTTATTGCCAATTCATCTAATCAATCTAATTGACCATATTAATTTAAATTAGTATCATGTGAATGAAGTAGTAGTTATTTTAAATTGCCTATTTTGATTATGTTTTCTAATATTTTTATGTTACGTCGAAATTAACACAATTTCGACGTAACACGACGTACTCTATGGATATTTTATTTATCCGCCTAAACTAGATGAATTGCATTGAATTGGCTACCATAATAATACACATCTATGTCCTTAGTGTTAATCTAATGTGATGTCCTTCTACTGGTTTCAATGTGGCATCATATTCACACACTACATTGTTGATGTCGCCTGTAACATGATATCGCCGTAAAATATGCGCCAACGCCGTCTTTAACACCATCGTGCTGAATGCTTTACCTGTGGAATTATAAATTGTGTGTAGGTATTAGATTATAATCTATTTCATTTTATGGTTTAGATGTACAGTCAGGGAGATTAATTGTTCAGAGTATGTCAATTTGCCGGGTTATAGCCATTTCAAACCACCGTCAAAGAATAGCAGTTGTGATTTTATTATACGGACAATTTGAGTTAGTTGACAGTTTGAATAACATTCATATAAAATACATAGTCTCTACAAATAAATAAAATTGAAGTCTCTATTTGTTATATCAAAATAACAGCTTTGCACTAAATGCACATGAAAGTATATACGATACTTATAACTTTTTTTTTTTTTAATTTCTGACTGTCTGTCTCTTTGTTCCGGCTAATCGTTGAAACGGCTAGACCGATTTTGACGGGACTTTCACTGGAAGATAGCTGATGTTATGGAGTAAAATATAGGTCCCGGCAAGAGGTTCCTGTGGGGTCTTATTTGTTTCTAGGCGGGCAAAAGTTAGTAACAAATAAGATTTTTTGTTTTATAATTTTGATTTGGTTGTAAATTGACTAAATATCCGTTATTCCCGTCAAATGACCCGTCGACTGAATCAGACATCTCCTAGTGGTTAATATGAGAATGTATACATACCTATGCAGTTTCGCTTGCCAATTCCAAATGAGGCGTTAAGGCTTGGATGGTCCGGTAAGGTCGCAGAGTTTAGCCATCGCTCCGGTCGGAACTGATGCGCGTCTGGGCCCCACATTGGGTGACGGAGGAGACCGTATAGCCCTAACATGCATGAATTCCCAGCCCGCAACGTGCAGTTCTCTGAAAATATGCAAAATTAAACATGCGGGACGAGCTAGACAAAACAAACAACCAGTGGCCTACATTCGTCCTGGATCTAACGAGCTAGAATAGAATAGAATTTTGTCCAGCAGTAGGATGATGTAGGCTAACAGTAACAGTAAATGAGTATCGCGCTGAAGAACGTCTAAAGAATAATATTGTAAAGGTTGACTCACGTTCATATCTTTCTCAACTTTTCTTCCAATTACAAGATTGACAGGATAGGAAAATATACAAAATTAAATGTGTATTTGGGCCAAAATATCCCTATATCGAGCCCTGACAAAGCCAAAAGGAAGCAGATCTCTTTGAAGATGGCGAGACGAGCTCGACAAAACAAACATTAGCCCTGGATCGAATGAGCTAGAAAAGAATATTCTGCTAGAAGTCATGGGAGACGCTTTTCCGCAGCATTAAGATGATGCAGGCTAACAGTAACAGTAAATGAGTATCACGCTGAAGAAGGTGTAAAGAATAACGTTGTAAAGGTACATACTCAGGTTCATATCTTTTTCAACTTTTCTTCCAATAACTGGAACGGTAGGATACAGTCTCATTGTCTCTTTGATCACGGCGTCCAAGAACACGAGTTTTGGTAGATCTTGTTTAGTAAAATCTTTATCTTTATGTCCAAGTACATCTTGTAACCTGTAATGAATACAAAAACCATCATTCGTGATCGCCATTTTTAGCCAAGTGAGTATACAGAGTGGCGATTAGGTTATCACATTAAATAGTACAGCGGTCATTACAAGTTGTTAAAAGTCTGATACAATAATAAAATTTAAATTTTACAAAAAATAATTAAATTAATTAGTAAAAATTGTCATGAAATAAACCATCCTTGGTAATAAGTCACTAGACACGCGTGAGGCAATGGTATCAAGAATTCAACAAAAACTTTATTTTATTGTTACTAAGTAAACACAAATTAAGTTTAATGTTATTAGGTAAATACTGAAACGAAAAAAAGGTCCCAAGACTAAAAGGCTAATTGTTATTATGTATTTATTTTAGTTGTGTATGTTTAATATACGTTATGTAGAATACGTGGTTTCAATTCATGTGATAACCTAATCGCCACACTATATTATAATCGCACTACTATACACTATCAAATCATCACAACTGCACTCAAAAAAGTGAAGCTGAAACATCGTGAGTGAACCCGCATATCCTAGAATAAAAGAAATCGAAGACTTATGTGACATCCACCAAACCGCACTAGGGCCACATGTTAGTTTACAGCCCACTCCCGCTTACAGGGAGGATTCCTGAGTCCTAGCAGTGGGAACATTATAGACTGTGCAAGAACGTGTCAGATCGTACAAATACTGTATTTTGAATGTTACTTACTCATTAAAAATTCGTTCTTGGAGATCTAGGTCTGACCCTATCATTAACAAAATAAATGTCATAGTCCCAGAACTTGTTTCGTAAGCAGCGACTACTAAAGAATCCAGGTGTTGTCTGATGTCATCATCTGTAAAGACCGCTTGTTCTTCAGCCAAATTCAGCATTTGATCTAGTAATGGTTTGAATTTGTCTGAAACATAATGTATTTTGTATAGTTTTAAGCCATTAATGTGACTGAACATCTTCTGAATGCAACAACTTTCGTTGGAAATGTAGTGAAAGATATTGTCAAATTGGAACTGCATTTGTCAGGCGTGTCAACATTCGTCAAATCCGTTTCGGCTGGGCACTGTTCTAGAAGCAGTACCTTTACGTCCCAAATACCAGCCACCCACGATACAGGAGTAATTCCTAGTGTCGCAACGTTTTGAATAAAAACAAATTAAAAAAAATAATTATTTGTTTACCTGGTGTCGAATCATCATACATATTCTGACATTTGTTTGCCTCTAACTCGGATTTTCTTTTATGAATAATCTAAAATAAAATGGTACAAACATTACATGTTGGCCCCACAATAATATAATAAAATGTCTAGGAACGTTTTGATTTGAATAAACGAAAAAACGATTTTGAAAGGAATCCAGATCTCTAGTCATTTGTGTGAAGCAGTAGCAGATAGCTGAAGATGAAAATAAACACAACAAATAATTATATATTATTAAACAAAACTTGACAAGTGTGTGTCGGGCCATGACTGAGTTGGGTTCCGTAGTCAGTACAACTTAATGGGTATTCCATGGGTGCATCCGGTAGTTAAAAATGCACATATAGTTTTAGATTAAGACTGTCACACAAGACGTTATAAGTCACAAAACTGACGCTCTACAAAGCCAAACTTTTTCTAAAACTCAAACGTAATAACAACAAAATAGTTACTGGATCTATGATGTTCTTCAGTTTCTTTATTATAATAGTTTGTCTGCGCTTCATTGAAGTCCAGTCAAATATATACGTCAAATGCAACCACACTTTTCCTAACCTATCACAATATAAATTCAATAAATCTTCAACTCCATCTGCATAATCTGTAGCGATTGTAGTTTGATCTTGAGTATTCAATCCTAGGGCAGTCCCTGCGAAAGAAAATACATATTTTCCGTAAACCAAGTAATAATTTTGGCTAAATGTGACCCCACGTCTACATGTTGCCCCTGGATAGTCGAGTGGTAGGCCCCGTTTACAGGCTCGAGCGATGTGGCTTATAACGTGACTTGCGTCAAACGCGCTGTGTCTGTCCGTCGTCGCTCCGAAAGTCGCCTCACGGTGTCGTCATATGTTTTCTCCACAGTAGCGATTGGCCACGAGGTTAGCCTTTTTATTCAGTAGCCATGCTCCTTACGACTGTGACTACCACAATAATACTTACGAGTTACAATTGACAATATATAGTTTACGATGAACTTTCGCACATCAAACGGGCCTTTCCCCACTTTCGAAGCTAATTGAGAGGCAAGACTTCGAGCTTGCACGTTCATTTCATTAACGTATGTATTAAGCACTTGTTGGTTGAACGCCGGATTTAATAATTTGCGGTGAGCTTTCCAAATCGACGCTGAAACAAAAACATTTCATAGGTGCTTATTTGGTCCATATTCATGAAGTCAGGGCCAACGTAAAAGTTAACGTTACATACATTTTGGAAATATAAGTATAGGTATTAACGTTGACTTTACCGATTACCATCTTAACACTGTTTAGCCTATGCAAGTTTTTTTTTTTAAAACAAAGTATAACTCGATAATTATGTCGTCGTCCGTACAATTAATCAATATTGTCGTGCATTATTTTTAATAATTAGTTAGTTTGTACTTACCTTCTGCTGTGATGAGTCCATTATTTATAAATTCCTTTGCAAAATCGTAGATATATGGTTTACTGAAACATGAATTGGCTATTGTTAGGCTGTCTTCTGGATCGGTTACCACTGAAACAGAAACACATAAATTAAATTACAATTATTGTGATTAGTTTTTGCTTTTCTAGAAGTACTATGATTTTACCACAGGGCACGGAGACGCCTCGGTGGCTACTGCTAGAGGCGACGTTGTCAACACTTTCGATAAAAACGTTTACTTGCACTACGATAACATAACATATGTATAGAAATTGACCGCTTTTGAGGCCGTCCATGACAGAAATTTTGCGCTCAATGCTCTTTCGGCGCGGCGCGGCGCGGCGGCGCCACGAATTTTAGTAGTACTTTCGTCTGTTCGCTGTACGCTGCCGTTGGTGCGGCGATTCCGTGGTCTGTGATAATAGCGGAGTATACTTGAAACATGAGAGTACTTACTGTAAATCGAATGATTGGTGAACCATGCCTCGCAAACACCACCTTTTTCTAATGAGAAGATTTGGAGTTCTCGTATTTTATTCCATAGATCTGAAAAATAAAAATAATTTAGTTGTCCAATTGATAAACAAAATATAACATTACAAACAAAAAACCTAGTAAGTGAACCTTTTCAAATAGCTAACATATTCAACAACTTCTTCGCATCCATAAAAAAGTAGGTACTTTTCGGAACAATTTCACAAGACTAAGTACAACAAGTAAAACGATGATAGCTGCAAAAGTATAAACTGTCTAAGTGAAAAAAAACACCCTAACACCCGTCTCCGTACCGAGAGAAACATCAGTGATGTGTGAAACACAGTGAAAACACCATGTTTCTTAGCATAGTCGATGGTTACAAAGTAAACAAGATCTTACAAAACCTAAAAAACAAAAAAAGTCACGGCATCGACGCCACCAACTCGTTTCAGACAGAGCTTCTCTGTTATTGTGCGGGATGAAGTTAATGAGGAATGGATCTTGGCACAGAAAAATAGACATAAATTGAGAAACCGCTTAGTAGGAAAAACAGGGAAAGCTATTGTTGATTCGGACAATAGAAGCGTTTTACCTGAAATAAAACGATTATTATATACTTACCTTAGTAGAAGCTTATATATAGCTTTCCCATCCAGACTTCCTTCTGTACCATATAGGAACCACCCCAGGTCAGTATGGAGTTGGTTTTATTATCAAAAAACACCTCATAAATTATGTGGAGAGTTTTATAGGAGTATCAGAGCGCATAGCAGTGATGAATCTTAAGCTACGGGGGTACAAAGATCCATGGACCATCATACAAGTATACTCACCCACGGAACAATCCGATACAAGATCAATGGACTCGTTCTACCTAGAGCTAAATAAATCAATCCAAGACCATGCTCACAAAAACCTTATTGTGTTAGGAGACTTCAATGGCCAAATTGGAGAACGACAACCAGAAGAAGACACAGTCCTGGGACCATTTGTATATGGAAAAAAGGCCAGAAGCAGAAACGGAGAAAGGCTTGTAAACTTTGCACAGGAGAATGACTTGAGAATTTTAAACACAATGTTCAAGAGGAAAGAAAGTAAGATGTGGACCTGGATATCACCAGACGGAAAAACAAAAAACGAAATAGATTTTATAATGACTAGTAAAAGCAGATACTTCTCAAACATGAAAGTCATAAGCAATTTCAACTTCAATACCAACCACCGAATTATTCGAGCTGAACTGATGAAAACCCCGCCAAAAAACCCAAGACCAAGAAACAATACGATGAACACAAAACCTAACAAACACCAAGCAGCCCAAATAGCCAATTCTATAACGACAAAACTCATAGATTACAATAAAAAGACAACAAACATGGAGGTGCAAGGAAAATACAACTGGTTAGAAGGAACAATCAAAGCAGCTATTCAACAAGGGACTAATAACAAAGACATGTCTAACAAGTGGATGACTACCAAAACTATTAACCTACTTAATCAAAGAACTGACCTAATCAATGGGAAAAGTTCCAACGATAACCGAAAGCAAATAGCAAAACTCAGCAAATAAATAAAAGAAAGTATCAGAAAAGATAGAACTCAGAAAAGAATGGAAACAATAGAGAGACACATTTTACAGACAGGAGGAATAAAAAAGGCATATAAGGAATTAACTAACCAAAAGGACTGG
Source organism: Apamea crenata (assembly GCA_949629185.1). Lineage (NCBI taxonomy): Eukaryota > Metazoa > Arthropoda > Insecta > Lepidoptera > Noctuidae > Apamea > Apamea crenata. The sequence continues at coordinate 8,882,418 of OX451375.1, forward strand.
ATCGTACAGATGAAAGATAGTAATAGCTTGAAGGAAAACCGAAGGCAAGGAATATTAGGAATTGCTACATCTTACTACAAGAAACTGTATGAAAGTACCATAGCAGAAAAAGAAATAGAGTTGTTGGAAATCTCATCCGTACTCAGCATCATACAGGAAGAAATAGAATTCGCTATAGAATCCCAAAGAGACAATAAAGCTCCAGGACCCGACGGAATAAGCAACGAAGTACTTAAACAAGCAAAAGAGACAATAACACCTATTCTCAAAGAAATCTTCAATGATATCATCAACACAGAAACGATTCCCCAGCAATGGACTAAATCCAATATAATCCTTCTGTACAAAAAAGGTGATCAGTACGATATCGGAAACTACCGGCCCATAAGTTTGATGTCCAACTTGTACAAAATATTTGCAAAGATCGTACTCAAACGAATAGAAGGAAAACTCGACGAACAACAGCCTATAGAACAGGCGGGTTTTAGAAGAGACTACTCAGTACTTGACCATATCCATGCTGTTAGGCAAATCATAGAAAAATATGCGGAATATCAACTCATATACTATCTAGCATTTATCGATTACAGCAAGGCATTCGACTCATTAATACATACAAACATCTGGGAGGCGTTAAGAGAACAAGGGATAGAACAAAAATATATAAGATTGATTAGAAATGTATACAAAAACAGCTCGGCGTGCATTCAGCTTGAAAAGAAAGGAGATTCGTTTAAGATACAAAAAGGAGTAAGACAAGGAGATCCTCTCTCTCCAAAACTTTTCTCCGCTGTTTTGGAAAAGATCTTCAGAAGCCTTAAATGGGAAAATCTGGGTTTAAATATAGATGGCCGCACACTTACACACTTAAGATTTGCCGATGATATTGTGTTATTCGCAAAAACGCCTGGTGACCTAAATAGAATGGTAAACGAACTAGCGTCGGAGAGTGAAAAAGTAGGACTAAAATTAAATCCCGAAAAAACAAAAGCAATGACCAACGGAAATAAAAGCAGCATAAATGTAGGCGAGTCACAAATTAGCTATGTTGAAGAATATATATACCTAGGACAACTGATATCACCCAAAGATAACATAAACAAAGAAATTGAAAGAAGAATAGCAAACAGTTGGAAAAGATATTGGGGCCTAAGGGAAGTAATGAAAGACAAAAACCTTCATATAGCAACAAAGAGCAAAGTATTCAATGTTTGCATTCTACCAATCTTAATATACGGAAGCCAAACATGGGCCATAACAAAAAACACCACCAATAGAATTGCTATTTGCCAACGAGCAATGGAGAGAAGCATGGTAGGAGTAAAGAGGAAAGATAGAATAAGAAACATCAACATTAGGAAAAAGACCAAGATACAGGACGTAACCCTAAAAATAAAAAGGCTAAAATGGAAGTGGTCGGGACACATGGCCAGAGGAAAAGACAAATGGAGCAAAATAATTACACATTGGTACCCAAGGGAAGGAAAAGGAAAAGAGGCAGACAACAAAAAAGATGGGACGATGATATCAGGCAGGTTGCAGGCATAACATGGAGTAGAGTAGCCAGAGAGAGATCAGAATGGATTAGGTTGGAGGAGGCCTTTGCCAACTGGCAAACGGACTTACAGAAAATAAAGAAGCACCAAATACGGGAATAATTTTAATTGTATAAAATACATTTATAACAGTGCAGTAGTATAGGAAACAAAATTGTGTATCTGTTGTCTGAATAAAAGGCTTTATTATTATTATTATTATATAGTAGAAGCTTATAAGTATTGAGATAGGCGACTTCATTTCCCGCTTTAGCAATCCTCTCTTTCTACCCTGTAGTCTGTCTCTTTCGCACACACCTCCCCTATTACCAGGCGCGCGAGGTAACTGGTGATCCGAGCCTGTTCGGCATTGTGTCCAAATACCACCAGGCATAGATTAAAAGTAAGCTTCTACTAAGGTAAGTATATAATAATCGTTTTATTTCAGGTAAAACGCTTCTATTATAAACTTGAGCGTTAACGTAGAAGCTTATAAGTATTGAGACCTATTTGTTATCGCCTGGTGATTGAAAGGAAAAACGCCAATGTGATTGGATCTAAGTATCAATAAACTACCATGAAAGTAGTGTGTATAAAATAAAATGAAAAGCAGTGTGTGAAGAGACTTCTATTTTTAAATAATTCATTATAATATCACATGACAAACTTATAAATGTAGACAATTTTATAATTAATCAACAATTATAATTAAACGATAAATTATCATTTTATAATCAGTTGAATGTAATTGACTAAAGTTTAATAGAAAATAAAACTAAAAGAAAATAAAAGTCAAAATCAATTAAGTAACCGGAACAAAAGTGTGGAAACATCCGTGTTAGGATTACTATTACTTGATGATGACATGGTTAATTTCAACACGAATGATGTAATCAAATATTTTGTAAAAATTTTATGATTTAAAAGAGTGTCCATGGAGTTTCTTGCCCGTTCTTCTCCATAGGTACCTACGCTTTGGAATGGGCAACTAGCTTCATCTTTCTGATTGACCGACCCTTTGACAATTCAAAAGTGCCTGTAATTGGTTTAGTTGAATTAAATGATTTGAGTTTGAGTTTGAGTTTGAGGAAACCATTACCTCTCGACGATAGAATTTTTGAAAAGTTTTTACAGATTTCCAATTCCCTTTCTCTAAAATATCCTCCCGGGAGAAATTGTCAATCCAACTTCTAGAGGCTACAGCCGAACGCACACTTCCCGGCGTTGCAGATATACCTGCTGCCTTCAGAAGCGATTTGAACCAACCTGCAATGACCGTCCTGGAGGCAGTTGATGGTGGACCTCGCAAGGTTATAAATAAATTTGATGTACCAGATCTTCTACGTCTTTCATTTAGAGCGGCTATAGTTTGATTGACCCAAAATACAGGATTTAAGTTTTGATTTTGAGTGTTAGCCATGAGACTCCACCCTGATTGTCTATAATCTCTACAGTCTGTTTTGGACCCAAATTGAGGCCAGAAAGTAATTAAGTCATTCTTGATAATGCATTGATCTCTGTCAACTACCAAAAGGGTCAGGTCGTGAATCCTGCGACCCGAACAAAGGCATAACAATGCTACAGTATGTCGAACAGTTTGGAAAATGTTTGTACTGTCTACCGAGTAATTACTCATAAAATTGGTCAGTATGTTATTGTCCCAGATAGGTGGTTTTGGAGTAATGTGATTTTTTAAAGATATTGCTTTTATAATATGTTTTACAAGAACATTTTCACCTAATTTACCAGACAGTTCTCTAATACAGAAAGTGGACACTACTGATTTGTGAAGGACGATTGTGTTATAAGAGAACTTAAATTTAATATAAGGTCGGCTAAAAATTGTGCTAAATGGGATGCTTCCGGATGCATTGGATCTATATTATGCTGTTTTGTCCATGACACCCAACGATTCCATGGTGCCTTGTAAGTTTTCCACGTCGAAGCACGCCACGCCAATTTAAGTAAGGATACCTGACTAGAATCCCATGTTTTTATTTTGTCCTCCCACCCCCACATTTCCAGACCTCTAGAACTATGCTCTTGATTTTGGGTGGTGGTAACCCCGTCAACGTGTCGACTAGGAATCGTTTCAGATTTGTTAAGGTGAAGGGGGCTGCGATTGCCCGTGATTTCAGGTCCGCCCGCCGGAATACCTTCTCCCAGCGTGGGACTACAATGAGGTACAAACCTGTTGCTTGATTGAGATGCATCAATACTCTGGGGATAAGAAATGGTGGTGGTAATATCCATGCCAGAGGGAAATTCCAAGTTGCGCTGAAAGCATCGTGAATCATCGCCTCGTGATCGTTCAAGTCTAGGGTTGCATAATTCGCTACTACTCTTGCGGTCTTGGATGCAAACAGGTCGATCACTGGTATTCCCATTTTTGCAAAGATCATCTCTGTGCAACTCGATGTTAAGTGCCATTCTGGGGTCCGCCGGTGTCTGGATAAACAATCCGCGTGATTGTTGAACCTCCCGGGAATTTTGTCCAGGATCCGTAGAATTTTGTATGCAACATTCATGAGTGACTGGGACTTGGTCCCGCCCTCGTTGCGAAGATAGGATACCGCAGATCGGTTGTCCGATTGAATGAAAACTGATCCTCCCGCTATGTTCGTCGCTTGTAACTCTAGGACTCTCAGAATGGCTAACAACTTAAAGGAGTTGTTAGCCATTCTGAGAGTCCGTGGCTGTGCAGAAATCGTTCCTCTGTATTCCAAACACCTGACATGGTCTGGTTGTCGAGCTGTCCTCCCCATGCTATGTCCGAGGCGTGCGTAGTTAATTAATGTGTCGGAGGTGGACTATGAAGTGGGGATGAAAGATGGCAATGTTGAAGCCACCATTGCATCACGTCTAACATCGAGCGAGGTAGCACATACACATATCTGGTTGAGGCTGAGTACTCGGGTAGGGAGTTTTGGAACTTCAGAGTGGACCGGTGGTTTAACCTGCCTCGGGGGACCGCAAAGCTTGCAAAGTTCAGTAGGCCTACCAGGCTTTGTAGTTCTTTTAGGGACATTTTGCCTGCCATTAAGGCATGTGTGACTTTTTTGATTACGGCAGATGACTTTTCCGCTGGTAGTTGCTTGTGATTTGTCCAAGGATGCCAAACAATTCCGAGATATGTTACAGACTTTTGCGGAACAAGGACAGACTTTCCGTAATTCACTTGGAATCCGAGGATTTCTAGCGTCTTCAATAGCAGATCCACCTGCTGGACTAATACCTTTGGGTCTTGATTTGTTAGCAAAAAATCGTCTAAATAAACTATTACAATAATAATAATAAACGTTTATTTCAGACTTTCTGTCCATAGGTACACTTACAGAACGTAGAACGAAACATACTTACAATAAAATACACATAATCTCAAAAATACACAACACATAAAAAAGATACTAACAATAAGATAGCAGTGACAACACAAAAGAAGCAACATATTAATTAATTAAATTAAATACAATTTAAATACAAAAATACAATACCAAAAATACAAATTACAAGTCAAAACAATTAAAACAATATTTCCACATTAGCCCGTACATGTACCATGTCACAGTGATACATGTACCGGCAGTCGAATCGCTGGGCGAAGGCGTTCAGGATACTGTTCGGGCTGACCCGCACCCTGCTCACCAGGGATGTGCACCGCTTGCGCATGGTTGTATAAAAACAATCCACACGCGCTTCGGCGAACATCCCCGAAGCGCTACAGAAGCGAGGCAGCCCCAACAGCACCCTGAACGCATTATTGTATTGGACGCGTAGAGCGCTGTACTGCTTTTGCGTATAATTCACCCACGGACGTGCAAAATGCCCCGAACAGGGTGATCTTGACGTCTCTCATACCTTATTATTATTCTCAGACCTTTTTCTCGAAGAATTTGAGCAATCCAATTTGTAAGACAGGCTAAAATTTTCGGGGCTGTACTTAGCCCGAACGGAAGACATGTCATTTCCAGTATCTCGTCCCTGTAAAGGAGACGTAAAAATCGCCTGTTACGACGTAAAAATCTGCTATCGGTAGATGGAAGTATGTATTTATAACTTAACTTAAAGCTTGCGAAAGGTCGACCTTGCACACATCCAATCCTGGGATTGGAGAAAGTCCGGGACGCGGAACATGTTTATTAATCAAAACCGTTCTGATAGCACATAGTGGTTGAGCAACCGTAGGTTGACTACAGGTCCGTATGATCCATCGGTTTTTGATACCAAGAACAGGGAGGACACAAAGCTCGGAGTTAGAGGTGCTACCTTCAACACGCCCTGTTGTTTCGATTGAAGACATCTCCTCTGACTCTAAGGTGCGATGGCGATCTCCTTTTAGGTCCGGTGTTATCAAAGGCGGTCTTTGTCGAAAGGGTGTGCGATACCCTGTTATTATGCGTAATATAAAGGAAGGAGCCCCCATTTGCTTCCACAGGTTGACAAAATGTGCAAACTGCTAGAAAAGGTTGCGAGTCATTGTCTCTGCCTTTTGTTGCCTCTGTAGCCCGAAGGTGACGAGCGACGTTTCTGGCCTCTTTGAGAGTGTCGTGATCCGCGAGATCGAAAATTATTATTAGAACTCCTATTGTTGCAGTTAGTGCGTTGGTCTGAACCAGCATTGTTTTGTGCTTTCGTGTTGTAGTTATGGTAGCCTTGATAATTACCCTGCGAGGGCTGAGTGTGAGGGCCATTCATATTGCTTGATACATCATAGCAATAGCTTGGGTGACCGTGACCATGCGATGGCACATTACGTACGTGCTCCTGCGAGGGGAAACGTGTAGCAGAATTAATGGGTTTTGTTCGCGAAGCATTCCCGCTGCTAGGCCAGTTCACTGGCCAGAATGCCTTCCTAAAACCGCCTGCTTTTTCAAGGGCCGATGTGAGAGCTTCCGGATTGAAAATGTGTGTATTTGAAGGAGGGATTTTATTTACAGCTGTTTTTACCTAAGGGTAAGATTTATCGGAATAGGCCAGGTGGCGTATATTATCATACGCCTTTACCTCCTCGTTTGATTCCATTTCCGTAAATCCCGGTGAATGGTTATATAATTTTTGTATTTCTGCGTATCTAATATCAGTCCACGTGATTTGCCCAATACGCTGAACTTTGTCTAACATGTTTAAATAATTTGCTGGGGTTTTTGGAACCGTGGTATCTTTTAACCTTGTTTCAATATCAAAAGATAAATCCGGTACAACTACCGGGTGCTCAGAATTCTGTATTAGTGACGCCTGCGAGACGCAATATTTGTTATAAAGCTCGTCAGCTACATCTCGGCTTACAATGGAAACATATCACTAATACAATTATAAATAGGAGGGTATTCATAACTCTGAACGGTTTTTTGTAACGTTTCTACATCTTTCGATAATTTATCAATAAGACGACGGTCACGCCTACATTTTTTAGACTGATGCCGTCGACGACGCTTAGAATTTATTTCTTTGAACCTTGATTTGAGGAGCTAGATGATGATGTCGAGCCGCTACTATTACTACTGCTCGATAATGATGATTGCCGTTCACGTAAACGCGATTTACATTTCTGCGGTTTGGTACCCGATCCGCCAGCGGTTGCCACTGGTTTATCTTGGATCTCGGACCCCATGTTAGCGCTCCTGGTTTAGGTACACTACCTTAAAAGGATATAATAAAACCTAAGTAAGACACGATCTCTAAAAGGAATTCATATACTTAAAAAGAATTACTGAGGGTAGAAAATTATATGAATCGAAATATTTTTAAACAGGTTCACGCGCGGTAAACAAGACACAATCAAAGTTTTATTGTTAAAATGACGGCTATGGCCGTACCTATACCGCGCCAGAACGTGTTCAGACCTTTTTTTAAAAACGAACGATAACATAGTTTAATATAAAATCACTTGTGCACTTACGCGAGTTCTTCCTTGGAATCACTGATAGCTATTAAAATAGTGAATAAAATATTAGTCTTAGCACAAGTGAACTGCGCGGGAAATATCACGCCAATGACGAACAGGCTCGGATCACCAGTTACCTCGCGCGTCTGGTAAGTGGGGAGGTGTGTGCGAAAGAGATAGACTACAGGGTAGAAAGAGAGGACTGCTAAAGCGGGAAATGAAGTCGCCTATCTCAATACTTACAAGCTTCTAGTAACGGTCAAGTTTATAATAATTTCAAGGCTGCGAGTAAGCAAGTGCCGATCTATGTTTACAATGTATCTAAAGAGACGTCTGTAAATGATATAAAATCTTATGTTCTAAAGAAAACGAACTTAGAAATAAAATTAGAGATAATTAATGTGAAATCGAATAAGGATTATAATGGATACATTGTTTTTGTGCCTAAACACAAAATCGACATGTTTATGACGGATGACTTTTGGTCCGAAGGGGTAAAATATCGCCTTTTTGTTGATTTTAATCGCAACGCGGGCATTCCTACCTACCAGGAGATAAATGGAGTATTATCGTCCGTAAATGGATAGTACAATTAAGCTTGTAACGTCCAACTGAAAGAGTGTCTCTAGGTCAGTGTGTGAAGCGTCTCTGTCAGATGGTGGAGATTGTGGCACTACAGGAAACTTGGCATTTGGCTCATGACGTTCAGTTCCTGGGCAGTGTTGATGACGCATTTTCCTTTACTGGAAAGTCTGCTGTAGATACATCTACTGGAGTGCTTAGAGGAAGGCCGTATGGTGGAGTCCCTTTGCTGTGGAGGAAGACACGCGATCACAGACACCGTTGGAAACATCTCCAACGGTGTCTGTGATCGCGTGTGCTAGTGTGCGTCTCGCTGCGATTAAGGTGGTGCATCAAGACCGGTCTATGCGAGTAATATCACTGTACAGTAACGGTCAAAAGTTGAGTGGCATTGTCACGAAGCAATAAATTGACACTTCTGTTTAACTTACGACCTTCTTCTAATGAGTAATTTCTATACTATAGACACACACTCTCACATTCGTTTGCAACTGATTGTAGTTGAAAAATTCAACCATTAGGTTAAATGGCATGATGGCCTAGCAGTTATGATACGTCGGTAAGCACGTTCATGCGTAGCGAGCCGCGGGTTCGAATCTTTATATGTTTTTAAAATTACCTACTCGAATAAACACGCTATTGAATATAGTTCCGTATCATGTTCGCCTTGTTCACATAATTCGTTAAACTTTATGATTATACCCACAGAAATCTAAATAAATAAATTATAAGGTAGACAGATGCAGTTAACTTACGAATCATTCACCACGACTAATTAGAACGTTATTTGTTTGGTTGGTTGTTATTGTAGATTAGTGACGTGTGTTTAATCTATTAGCGGTGTTGTAGTTCATTTTGAAATGCACGGAAATTTAAATATTGAGATGAAAGCATATATTAACGTGCTGCTTATAAGTGGACTTAATAATTATTATATCACAGATATTTGATGAAACCGGACTGAGTGTGAGTAGGTATTATGATTTAATTATTTTATCGATTGTTTTTCTAATTAAAGTATAACTGCTGACCCTTTTAGTTATTTTTTTAAACGTTTTATATAAGCCTAAATATACGAAAAAAAAATAATGATGAATATAAAATATAACATTAAGTAATATGTAATATTTCTATTTACAAAATAATTTTGTTTTAAATTGGTAATATTCGTATTTTGCTAGTAGCCTAACAGTACTCTTTTTTGTTTTAGAGAAATACCTAGTGTTAGTCGTAGGGTCAAAAGATATCAGGAAAAGCCTTGCCAGTCCAAAGCGAAGTGAAAGGCCCCAGCTAGTCAGTGAATATGAATAATTGGTATGAAACCACTTGTTGGTTTCATACCAACGAGATATTTTGCCGAATCATTCGACACATCTTTACGAACCGTTCGCCGTGCAAACGCCCATATTTGATTGAAAAACAATGTTTACATTTTGCGATACAGCGATGGGAAGCACGGAATGAGAGATCTGATGAGCAGTTGAAGTTGCATTGCATGGAAATATGGGAACATTTAAGAGGAACAGATATATGTTTCAATTTTGTTGGATTCATGCGCCAGCGTTTACTTGATGGCATTGATAATAATGGGGGTTATACAAAGTATTAAGTTATAAATTACAAATTGATTTTAGTAATATTAAAATAATATTGTGTCATATCCGTAATAAGGATTATTTTGAGGTTTAGTTTCAATCTTCTTTTCATAATGAAAATGAATACTTAAGCTGTAACCGCAATAAGTCCTAATAAATATGATTTGTTAACTTTGACGTTTGAGATAGGCAACTAAAGTTAAAACGAACGCATTGGCAGTAAACAAAAAGTTTACTACCTACTACTGAGTAATTTAATTGTATTGTGACAAGGAGTTCACACTTTTTTTTATTTACGTGGGTAGATTTGCTAGTTGTGATTTCTTAGAGTACCCACATACATTAGTAGGTAGTTAAAGCACAATATTATTATATTACTAAGATACAATATTTTAAGTCTAAGGGTCGTAGTTCACTGATTAACTGCAGTTCTTAATAAAACAATAAATGGGATGAACGAGCTTCTCAAAATTAACTTTACTTAATTTTGAGAAGCTTCTCAAAATTAACTTTACTTAAGCAGAATAGATATAAGTTTACATTTTATCAACAAAAATTTCAAACAGTTAACGATTTCACTCTGGTATTGTATTGTGCTTATGCATTCAACGGTATAGGGGTCGTGGAGATATTTAAAGTTGTGTTATACATTAAAAAATTGTTTTCTTAAACAAAACTTTAGTACAAGTTGGAATTTTGACCTTCAATAATTATGTATCGTCGTAATCAGGAGGTAAGGTTCCTAGGTATGGTCCAGTATAAAACAGTGACTCTTGGCTTCGTTAAGTGTCTTTTTATACCCGTTATAGTGCTTAGGGAACATGTTCTATTAGAATCGTATTAGTGTCCTTAGAGGTTCTATGCGTTAGATCTGGCAGATGACGTATAGTGAGGCAAACGTTTTAAAACGGTTCCCGGTCTCACTGAAGCGGGTACATTCCTGTGAATTTCCAATATTTTGTACCCTAACTTTCGAAGTCGGTGCAAGGCAGTTTAGTTTATGGGAATTCCTGTCTTGTAACGGTGGGCCCATTTCTAGTGACAAGCCCTACAGGAACACGCGGACGTCGCGTCGGGGCGTTTTCACAGGGAAAGCTGCTCTTAACTCTAAAATAAAAATAATTAGGAAAAACGCAAATTTTATCAGCATAGGGTCATTTAAGAACAGTCACACTTGGAATGAACTGTAGCGAAATAATAAAAATATTCAGTTGTACACGTTTAATTTTGTAATACTAAAAAGAATTGTAAATAAAACCTAATGTTGGACACAGTACAGTTTGTAATATTTACAAATATTAAATTATAACTGACGCGACGTTCTTGGTGTTAGAGCCCTAAAGTAAATTTCTCTATTACGCGTCGGTTACGATACGTTTGCAAACGTTCCTATAACTTCCGCAAAAATAAATACTCGTATATACGAGTATTTATAATTGCGAAGAACAGTTAGGAAAACATTTAGGATTACTAGGTATACCTAGTAATCCTAAATGTGTACCTAACTGTTCACCAAGTCAATCGATCAGGTAACGAGGCAACAATTTATATAACTGTTTTAAACAAAATATGACAATAGAAACTACAAAAAAATAAATAATAAACTACTAAATAGTTGGTAGGCTCCTCGCTGGCTGGTACTAGAAACCGCCAGCGTTGGGTTCGAATCCCAACAGGAAGCTTGCTGTCGTCTGGTCCCAGGCTAGCGGTGGGGGCGAATTCATGATCCGCCTACAGTCTTTGGACAAATCTACAGAAAATAACGAAAAATGATAGTCCGAAACGCAGACAGAATCTTTTATAACAAAAGGGCTGAAGAAAAGTTAAATTACATACCAAATCTGAATGAAGAAATTTAATTGACTCGCCTCGAGACAAGCTTTTAATGCGATACGTTTATTTACGGGAACCTATTACAAAAAGAAGAATGGAATAAAATTTAGGAAACAATAAGAACTTTTGAATAATCAATAGCAAAGCAAACATACCCTTGGATAAAGTGTAACAACGAACGAACTCGGTCGTTCAAACCGTTAAATCATATCGATAAAATCGTGGCAAATTATATGGTCAAAGCGGAATATTATAATGGACTTCCGTCCTGTGTCCAAAAAAAACTTATCGGCAACAGAAAAAACATGACGCTTTTAGGCAACAGAAAAAACATGACGCTTTTAGATTCAAAATTCAAAACCAATAACAAGAAAAAAAACCTTTCGGATTAAAAATAAGGTGGAATTTGTTATAAAAGAAGGTCGATCGTGATAAAATTATAATGTAGCATTAGCCAATGCTGCAGAACGCAGAAAATATAACGTTGAATACGATTTTAACACATGCCCCTGCTAAACGACACCATTCGAGACAACGAGTTCGAAACGAAGCTGTTTAAAAAAAATATTATAACGCGAAACTATTTGTAACCGCTCAAGTCACAATCCACGCGCTTCTGGCGGAAACGCCTCTCGTTCCCGCCCGGCTAATGAGAGCGAGTCGAAGCTTCTAGGACATTCTAGAAGCTTCCTTTAAAAACATTAGACGCGCGCCCCTTTTTGACAAGAGTCGTGTGACGTCCGTCAACTGGGCTGCGCATCGAAAGTGTATTATATTTCACGAAACTTTATCTTCGCCCCAAACCCCTTTTGTTTTATATATACAGGGTGGAATTTTGTAATGCCATCTGAAGGGAAAGTACTCTTAATACTCTAGATAGAAAATTTTACTCAGAGAAAACATTCCTTTATTTTTGAATAGGAAGAAAACTGCAATCAAAGATTTTCGAAAATTCGCTTGCTACACCCGGGAATCGAACCGACTAAAATCTGTAAAAATTACACCCTGTACTTTTATTGCATTGATCGTTAGGATCAATTATAAGGATGAAATCTCTCTAACAAACTTGATAAATTAAATGATAGGAAAACCATGAAATCTTAAATTATTTTAATTATTTACAAAAAATGGTAAATTAGTTGCTCGAGATGGCCTCCATTTTCTTGGACACACAAATATATTCTTCTAACGAGTTCATTTCTAGTAACTTTTAATAACGTGTTGTGGTGAATGTTATAAATCGTATTCTTGACTTCAACTCTCAACTCGTTTACATTCGCATAAGATTTAATGTAAATTTGATTTTTCACATATCCCCTCAAAAAAAAAAAAAAAAAGGGGTGACCTCTGGTGATCTCGCAGGCCATCTGATTGTGCCGTTTGTACCAATCCAGGTATTAAAATGGTTATTAATGTAGGCAGTAGTGATTCTGCTGTTATGGGCTGGAGCACCAACTTGCTGTAGAATTATTAGGTTTCGCTCTTGCTCGGGGAAACCATTTAACTCATTTCTTAAGAGATCCAGTATTTCAGTGTTTAAATGACCTCCGTACACGTGGACTAACACAATCATATTTCTCATTATTCCGCACCAAACGTTGAAAGAAAATCTTACTTGATTATTAGTTTCTTGAACATGAACAGGATTCACTCGAGACCAATTGTGGTTATTGCGGCGATTGTACTATTATTGTTATTGCTGAATTTGGTTTCGTCAGACCATACAATGTTACTCAAAAAATTAGGGTTAGGGTCAATTTCTCTCAGCATGTTTTGACAAAATTGTAATCGTCTCTCACAATCCCCAGGATGCAATTTTTACACCAACCGACCTTCACGATAACATTTATACTTATAATTTTTCAGCACTTTAAGTACGCGAGTGTGGGTTGTGCCCAATTCTTCGGCAGCATCTCTGCTTGAAGGCTTCGGAAATGATTCAAAGTAGGTATGTTAAAACATTTAGATCAAAATCGAAATAGTTCTGCTGAAGACTTTGTCGTCGGTTTTTGAAACTATCCGTATTCTTTAAATTTTCTTTCATTCTTTGATTTTGGTGCCTGTCGGTCTCGATATCTCTCTCCATACCACCGCAGAGCTAGATTCACGTTTTTGTTATTTAAAAAGTAAACTTCCATTACCTAAATCAATTTGTTCTTGATAAGCCATTTTTACCGGGAGACAATGAAATGATTTGTAAAAACAATCAAATGTGAACAACAAATATGACAATCTATTTTCAAATGTAACATTGCATATTTAAACTACCTCATACACGTAGTTATGTCGCATCTAAGAAAGGAGTCTGCATTACAAGCATATGCAAATTGCAACCGTCTTATCTATGTAAATAAGTAGTAATTCGTCATTTTAATGGATAAATGACGTCAATGATAATTATTAATTTCTAACATAAGTAAACAGATGAATCTCTTGACTCATTGAATTTATAAGTCCAGATTTAATTTTTCCTAACGACGACGATCGACGACGAATTGATCCTAACGATCGATGCAATAAAAGTACCTACAGGTTGTAATTCTTACAAATTTTAATCGGTTCGATTCCCGGGTGTGGCAAGTGAATTCTTTAAAATCTTTGAATGCAATTTTCTTTCTATTAAAAAATAAAGGAATGTTTTCTTTGAGTAAAATTTTCTATCTACAGTATTAAGAGTAGGTACTTTCTCTTCAGGTGGCATTACAAAATTCCATCCTGTATAACTTTGTGATTGTGTGTATGTTAAAACATTTTTTTACTCACGTTTTCGATCCCCAAAGACCTTGTATGAATGTCCAATGATTGGTAATGCCCCAGGAAACTTAGGGGGCGCGTTGGGATATTGTCTCAACCACGACCATGCAGCTAATAATACGCATATAAATATCACTAACAGCAGCAGTAGCATATCAGACATTTTGTAAATCTAGCGACGAACTGCGAAGGTTATAGTCACAAACTTGTATTTATAGGTGGAAAATGTTGATTACGAAAGACAACATTAAAATTTTTTGCAGCAACCTAACCTCTTTTTCTTATGAGTTATCCATCAAAAATTTTTATTATCAGCCAAAAAGATCAAAGTAGTATCAAATAAATTAAAAATGATAAAGTTTTATTAGTCTTTTTACTGAAGCTCACGTGGACTGCTTATGCGGGCAGCTTGCAGCAATGATGTTACAATCTGTTTTTGGTTTTGATTTTGTCTTTGTAAGTAGATTACTAACATAGTTTGTAAGTACATTGTTACTAACACTATGAGTGTTGTTGCTCAAATTAAATGATTAGATAAACAAAAGATCGTGGGTAAGGAAACGTAATCGAATGTAAGTGACGCTAACGTGACTGACAGGACAGTTACTGTTTTCGTTGTTAGTACCTACTCGTCGTAATTCATTGTACATAATGTACTCACAGTCGAGAATGTCTATCGTTCTCCTGTTTGCAATAACGATTGATTGAAGCCATGGCGTTCCAGAAAGTCCCCGAACCTATTAAATTACGCACTAAACCAACATAATGTACAGTCAACGGTCATTAATTCATTAGCAGCTTAACGGCCTTTACCGCGTGTTCACAGCAATACAGTCCGTATTGCTGTGAACACGCGGTAAAGGCCGTACCTACGTCTGTGTGTATAAGTGATATATCAACACAGTGACAGTACGCACACCTCAGAATTCGCACACTAGCTGGCGTCGAACGAAACCAAAATCATACGTAATTACGCATGAGTCATGCATGACCTTGGTTGGTTCATACGATTGCTAAAATTCAAGTTGTTATATCAAGTACCGATAGCTAATAGTCTTACGTGTTGGATCAATGAACGCATAGGTCTGGGTTCCAATCTCGAGATGTGACTTTTATTTTTTCTTTTCCAACAATAATCTTTATCGGTTTTTTTTTTATTATTCGATAGATTAATAAATGAGAATAATAAATTATTACATTTTATTATTATATTGTTATTGTAATATGGGGTTAAAAATAAAAATGTTTTATAAGTGATTTCAAATTGTTTATTCATTATAATTTTATAAACTACAAATGAATAAACTTCTAGTTAAAACAGTTTATTTTCTCATAAAGAACAATTTATTGAAGTAAAGCAGGTACTCTAAAAACTACAACTTGCAAATCTACCCACGTAAATAAAAAAAAGTGCGGACTCCTTGTCACAATACAATTAAATTACTCAGAAGTACTACTTTTACTGCCAGTTCGGTCAAAGTTAACAAATCGTATTTATTAGGACTTAATGCGGTTAAAGCTTAAGTATTCATTTTCATTATGAAAAGAAAATTGAAGCTAAACCTCAAAATAATCCATAATACGGATATGACACAATATTATTTTAATTTAATTACTAAAATCCATTTGTAATTTATAACTTAATACTTTGTATAACCCTCATTATTGTCAATGCTATCAAGGAAACGTTGGCGCATGAATCCAACAACATTCCCATATTTCCATGCAATGCAACTTCAACTGCTCATCAGATCTCTCATTTCGTGCTTCCCATCGCTGTATCGCAAAATGTAAAACGTCTTGTTTATGTTTTTCAATCAAATATGGGCGAACGGTTTGCAAGGCGAACGGTTCGTAAAGATGTGTCCAATAATTCGGCTTAATATCTCGTTGGTATGAAACCACTTGTTTCATAATCACTGACTAGCTGGGGCCTTCCACATCCACTTCGCTTTCGAATGGAAAGGCTTTTCCTGATATCTTTTGACCATCCGACTCACAGTAGGTATTTCCCTAAAACAAAAAAAGAGTACAGTTAGGCTACTAGCAAAATACGAATATTACCAATTTGAAACCAAATTATTTTGAAAATAGAAATGTTACATATTATATCTATTATTATTATACTTAATATTATATTTTATATTCATCATTAATTTTCTTTTCTTCTATTTTTAGGCTGATAAATATTAATCGTTTAAAAAAATAAATAAAAGGATCAGCAGCTAAACTTTAATTAGAAAAACAATCGATAAAATAATTAAATCATAATACTCACACTCAGTCCGGTTTCATCAAAGTACTGTGATATAATATTTAAGTCCACTTTTACGCAGCGCGTTATCTGCTTTCATCTCAATACTTTTTCCTTGCATTTCAAAATGAACTACAACACCGCTAATAGATTAAACACACGTCACTAATCTATAATAACAAGTAGGTATAACAACCAATCAAAAACAAATAACGTTCTGATATTTTAGTCGCGGTGAATGACTCGTAAGTTATCTGCATCCGTCTACCTTATAATTTGTTTATTTAGATTTCTGTGGGTATAATCATAAAATTTTACGAATAAGTGAACATGACAAGGAACTGTAGTCAATAGCGTGATTATTCGGTTTAGTCCATGTTCGACCCCCACAGTTTCTACCCTCGACCATGTTCAACCCCGGGGTTGAACATGGACAACATTTAGGGGATTTCAATACATTGGTAATCTTTTCTTTGTCCATATTCAACCCCCAGTTTGTTAGGTAACTCATAATGACATTAAAGTAATACTGAGAGCAGAAGTGTATTTATTTTCTTTACAATTAATATTTTACAGTATACAGTAACATGGCTTTTTGGTAAACATTGATGATGATGAGCTACTTGGGGTTTATGATGTGCTAACTACTAATGAGATAGAATAAACTCTCTTGTATTTCAAAATGCCCATTTCAGCATTGGCAAATGCTACATTATAATTTTATCACGAACGACCTTCTTGGATAACAAATCCAACCTTATTTTTAATCAGAAAGGTTTTTTTCTTGTTATTGGTTTTGAATTTTGAATCTAAAAGTGTCATGTTTTTTCTCTTACCGAGATTTTTCATTTGAAGTTTTTTTTGGACACAGGACGGAAGTCCATTATATTTTATTTTTCCGCTTTGACCATGTAATAATTTGCCACGATATTACAGGTATCGATATAACGGTTTGAACGACCGAGTTCGTTCGTTGTTCGACTTTATCCAAGGGTATGTTTGCTTTGCTATTGATTATTCAAAAGTTCTTATAGTTTCCTAAATTTTATTCCATTCTTCTCTTTGTAATAGGTAGTGTTCCCGTAAATAAACGTATCACGTACGTACTGCATTAAAAACTTGTCTCGAGGCGAGTGAGGTTTCTTCATTCAGACTTTGTATGTAATTTAACTTTTCTTCAGCTCTTTTGTTATAAAAGATTCTGCCTGCGTTTAGGATTATTATTTTTCGTTATTTTCTGTAGATTTGTCCGAAGACTGCAGGCGGATCTTGAATTCGCTCCCACCGCTAGCCTGGGACCAGGGGGCCTAAAAAGGCCACTTTAAGCAATACCTCTAAAAGCTATTCATTTCCTGAATTCCCAGCAGATCATTAGCAATTCCTCTAATTTTCGTTAAATGGTTACATAAAATAGTTTAATCACCTGCAATTAATTTCATATCAATCATATTTGGTGTAAACATTGGAATTTCCATACAAAACTGTCAAGCAGGTAAATTGCGTGATATGAATTGCACACAGATCATATTATAAATTGTCAGTTTGTGACCATTTTACGATTTTTAATATGATTCATATTGTTATCCTATTATGATTCTGCCAAAGTGGCCTTTTTAGGCCCCCTGACAACTGCAAGCTTCCTATTGGGATTCGAACTAAAGCTGGTGGATTCTGATACCAGCCAGCGAGGAGCCTTCTAACTGCCAGCCTGGAGTCTAGGACCGGATTGCGTATATTTAGTGTTTTTTTTTGTTTTTTAGTAGTTACTATTGTCATATTTTATTTACAACAGTCATATAAATTGTTGCCTCGCTACCTGATAACCGATTGACTTGGTGAACAGTTACATATTTAGGATTACTATTACGTTTACAAACGTATCGTAACCGACGCGTAATAGAGAAATTTATTATTGGGTTGTAACACCAAGGATGTCGCGTCTGAGTTATAATTTAATATTTTTAAATATGACAAACAGTGCTGCGTACTTCATTAAGTTTTATTTTCATTTTTTTTTTTACAAAATTAAACGTTACTACCATATTACAAGTGAATATTTTTTATTATTTCGCTACACCATGTTACGGTAAAATCAACGATCAACAACAACGAATCAACGATTGTATCACTGCTTTCTATCGGGTGGGATCGCAGTCAAGCTCTAGTTTATATCATTAAAAAACATATGGAGCACTATAATAAAAACACCTACATACTACTCGTATACCCATGTTTGCAAAGAAATAATTTGATTTGTCTTGAAAGTAACTGACGAAATATAGGGCAAATAGAGGATAGGCAAACTTTGAAAATGTAGCTAATAGCCATAAGGTAGATGAGAAAAACTTTTGCGTTTTACTGTCCATTGAGGGTTGAACGTGGATTAAATACATTAAAAAATAAAAGTCCATGTTCAACCCCCCAGGGGTTGAACATGGACAACATTTAGGGGTTGAACATGGACGGGGGTAAAGATTGTGGGGGTCGAACATGGACTAATCCGATTATTCAAAGTAATTGGAAACGAATGTGAGAGTGTGTGTATAGAGTGTGTGAATAGAGTGTGTGTGTGACCTATACTATAGAGTATAGAAATTACTCATTAGAAGAAGGTCGTAAGTTAAACAAAAGTGTCAATCTACTTCTTCGTGACAATGGCACTCGTCTTCTAACCGCCACTGTACAGTGTCGACCAAAAGTCTATAGGCGTAAGGACAAATTACGCACAGTAGCTAGCAAGACTCATCTAATGCATGAAAGTATCTTTTGTACAGCTTCACGCATCTTTAATTTCCATGATCTGTTATAAAAACAAATGCTAGTACTCTATAAAAGACTTCCTATCAGACAAATAACTGCTCCAATACAGTCCCCCTCAGTCATGATGCGTTCAGTGGCCCACTGATGTGTACCGATTACGCGGATATATCAATAGGTATTACTAAATATTTAGTTACACCGTCTAATTATTAAAACCAAAACATCTAAAGGTATTAATATTTTGTATAACCCCCACTATTTTCAATACAGTTAAGTAGACGTTTGCGCATGGACTCTACAACATTACCACATATTTCGGTTCCTCTTAAATTTTCCTACACCTCCATGCAATGGGTTTTTAATTGTGGTATACACTTCTGATCCCGTGACTCCCACCTTTGCACCATCAAACCCCATAGATTTTCTATGAGGTTGAGGTCGGGTGGTCGCACTGGCCGTGGAACAAAAATTATCTCCGGGTGATTGTGAAACCACACACGCACAGTGCTCGCCCGGTGAACAGGACAATTATCCTGGACAAATGATATTTGTGTCAACTCATCAGCTGGGTAAATGTTGCGCACAGTAGATTGGTAGAATTACATCGTCTAATACTTCTACATAAGTAGAACTGTTGGCGCGTGGAGGAGTAAAAGCCAGTTCTCCTGGCCCTGCTGCACTCACACACGCACTAGCTGTATCGTCACAGTATCGTGCTCGCACAGTTCATAGCAATGTAGTCCTTCGCATGCCACTGGAGTTTAGATTTAACTTTCCGATTAAAGCGATTCGAGTTTCCAATAAAACATTATTTCGCCATCATCGTAAAATAATCCAAGGCCAAACAAATATAATAGAATTGTCTTAATGGAAGATTGCTCAATCATGGACAATTATATATGTCGACATAGGTCAGGAAATACAGAGTTTTAGAAACCTCCAATTGATTTAAAACCCTCTGAAAACGGAACAAAAAATGTGGTATACCATGAAGTTTTAAAATATTTGAGATAGATAAAGCGTTTCTTTTGACACCACATTTAAATTGTACCCGTGCAAAGCCGGGGCGAGTCGCTAGTAATAATATGCGTGACACGACGTGGACCCAAGGGCAGGCGCGATCCGAGGGAGTCGTGGGGGTCATGACTCACCCCCAAAATCATTCAAGCTGTCGAGAGTCTGCATGATTTACGTGCCTTACTAACTTAATACTTGGTGACCCCCTCCCCCCAAACTTGAGCTGTGACCGCGCCTGCCCAAGGGAAGTAGTCTCCAACCAGTCTCCGGTGTAACCTTTCGTTGAATTTCAATTCACACACAAAACTTAACCCAATCTCAATCATATATTTTGAATAAAATCAGTTACAGGCACTTTGGAATTTTCATTTATCAAGGAGTTAGTTAGTTTGAGTTATGAAGTGAATCTAGTTTCCCATTCCAAAACAAATGTAGATTTCTCATGAAGATGGACGGGCAAGAAACTTCATGGACACTCTTTTAAATCAAAACATTATGTTACAGAGGTTTTATATGGCAAAACAACGTTTGCCGGGTCAGCTTGTTCATTATAAAAAAGAATGTGACACGGACGGTGGTGAGTGAAGATGACACTACACTTTGTTTGAAAAGAAAAAGTTACGCCTACTTGTGTGTTAACAGTTTCATCACAGAACTCATCGTGTGGTTGCCATCACTTTTATTAAAAGCGTTAAGCCTGAACACATTCCCGGCCATTGAAAGATATCTTTCAATCCTTAAGCTCTTCTGCTGTGGGAAGTCTGCAGAGCCGTACTAGTGAACGTCACACGCAGCCTTTGTTGGTGTGTATGTCTGCTACTCTGGATGTCCCATTAGATCCGGATATAAGACGAAGAACGCGTCCAAGTTTCCATGCAAGAGGGGTGCGTTGTCATCTGCTAGAAGTACCATATCTCCAACATCCAGCTTTGACGTATCTGTTCACCATTTTTTCCTCTGTTGCAGTTCGCACAGATATTCATTTGCCATCTTTTACAAAAATGCTGCTGTCTTCTCAAGGCGTTGATACCGTCGCAGCTGACTTTCCCTTACTTCTACCAAGTTAAGTGCTGGCAGAGTGGTCAATGGCCTCCCGATGATGAAGTGCCCTGGAGAGAGGGGAAGGAGGTCGTTAGGACTGGATGAGATTGGACACAAGAGACGGTTGTTGAGAATCGCCTCCACTTGTGTAAACAAACTTGATATTTCTTCAAAGGTGAAGTTGCTATCGCCAATAACACGTCTAAAAATTATTTCGCCGACTTAACCCCAGCTTCCCATATGCCACCAAAATGAGGAGTGTAAGTCGGAATAAACTTAAATGTAATTGTTAGCTGACTCGCCAAATTAGACAGAGGTTCATGGTGATCTCTTATGAACGCTTCTATTTCTTTCGAAGCAGCCACAAAGTTGCCTCCGTTATCGCTGAATATTTCCGTTGGCTTACCTCGACGAGCTATAAAGCGCCTGAGTGTCATTATAAATGCCTCATTTGTTAAGTCGCTGACAGGTAGTTAGTTATTTTAATAAGCCGAAACTGGTTTTGGCACTATACAGGTTTATAGAAAATTGGTTTATGGCTAACAAATTTTAATTTAATGTCAGGCTGGCGGCCGACTGTTGAACTTTGCCAAAACCTATAGCAACATGACTAGAAAAGATATGATACGCGATCTAGCTAAGGCGTAACCCACAGGCACCGCGCGGGGGCAGCACCCGGCTTCTATGGGAAATGGAGAAGAGTTGTTGCACCAGAACGGGTGGGTGCGACGTAAGACGCAAGTTCGGAGTGTGAGAGAAGTTAGGTTGACGTGTGCGAGCTGAAATGTAGGTACTATGGCTGGAAGAGGAAGGGAACTAGCAGATGTTTTAAACAGGCGACGACTGAACATTGCGTGTCTGCAAAAGACGAAGTGGAAGGGCGCGAAGGATAGAGAGATAGGAGAAGGATATAAGTTTTATTACTGTGGAAGCGATGGTAAGCGGAATGGTGTAGGTATAGTTTTGAATGACTATCCAAAACTTCACATTCTTTCAACTGACTAGTTGAAAGAATTGTATGGATGTTAAAAGAGTGAGTGATAGAGTGATAGCTGTTAAAGTGATTGTGGAGAGTTTGGTGGCTAATCAAATCTTTCTCTCTTCTAATAATCTTTCAGTCAAATTATGGAAACATCCCAATATTTGTTTTTTGAATTCTACCCCTGTGGGGTGAAAAGACGGGATACAATTAATATGAAAAACCTTTTTCCTTTGGTTAATAAACTTGATACTTGGCAATATTTGCCTTAGTAATGAATACAGAATATGGTGACTTTTTAGTTTAAAAAAAACTCGTCACAGAGGATTTAGGGAGTGAAAAAGTTAATAGGTTAGAAAAAAATTTAAACCCCTCGGACGGATTAACTTGAAACTAATACTTAAAACAGAAAATGAAAAGTATATAATTATTTTAAGGGTTTTTCAAAAATCGTCTCTTACCGGAGTAGAAAAGGGTAATAAAGTTTAAGGGGTGGATTTTACTGCTTGCTTCCATTAACTTGAAAATGGGTAGAAATAATCTTTAAGTCATATAATGGGAACGTACATACCAAACGCTTTTTTAAAAACAAAGCCTGTCGTGGTAAAACGAGACGACAAGGTTTATTTCAAAAATCTTATTCATTTGATCTATAAACTTTAAAATTAACCCGAATTAAATAAATAAATGAAAAAGATCGTAAACATACATCTTCGTTAATTTAAGAGTAAAGTACACGCGGACGAAGTCGCGGGCAAAGTGCTATGTGTACCTATATACATAATATATATTATTATAAATTCTGTCTGTATGTTGCATTTTCACACCTAAACCACTGAACGGATTTCGATAAAATTTGTTAAAGAGATAGATAGCATCCTGGGGAAGGACATACTTTTTATCCTGGTAGCACGTTTTCGTGGAATTTTTAATGAAAATATTTCCGACATCCACGCGGGCGAAGCCGCGGGCTTCTAGCTAGTCTAATTATATAGACAAAATCTGTCTTGTCAATAAAATTGTTATAGGTCTAGGAGGAAGAGGACTAGGGTCCTAATAGGAGCAATATGCCACTAAATTGTTTAATACCTACTAGTTTTATAATAATAATTCTTATTTTTTTTAGAGCACATATATATTTCAGACAGCGACAGAAGCTCAGACGCAAGTGAATCAACATATTTTGAGGAATTAAGGACAACCGATGCTTCATGCGTGTCAATGCCGACATTGCAACCGACATTAGACGGTAATGCGTCTACCGTCTACTCCCGATTTGGCTTTTGAAAATGACTAAAGAAATGGAAGATAGTCTTATCTTACACTTACAAATACTGATAACTCAGACAATAGCAAGGAAGATGATATTCATGCGTGTTATTATTTTTCTTCATTAATTGCAAAATATCTAAGCAAGTTAGAAGAAGGACGACGTAACAAATGTATGCATCAAATAGTTCATATGGTCATGCAAAGTGTTCATGAACAACAATCAAAACAAAAGCAGTAATTCTGAAAAATACTGTTTTTTTAAATAAATACCATGTTTTTTAAAGATTTTTATTTATTCAATAACGACATCATTATTTAAAATGATAAAGTAAGAGGATCAAATAGTAGGTGCCGTTACTACCAGAATTATTACACCAGAATTTGAAATCAACAAGAAACAACAACAACAAATTAGTTCTGCTACTTGATAGTAGCACCACCTACTATCAAGTAGCAGAACTAATTTACCACTAGCGCCATCTAGTATCGAGTAGTAGAACAAATAGATCCTCCTAGAAATTTCGATATTAGAACTGTCGACAGAGGCAGGGACCATTTTGGTTACCCATTGAAAGGGTTTTTGATAGGGTTTTGACAAAGTGTTGTTTTAAAACCAATTTCATATTTATTACACTCTTTTACGCAAACCCTCATCAATGGATAATATCTTCCAAACCCTATCGATTTGATTACCTGTATATTCAAAAACCCTTTCTTGGTGGGTTATACTTTTTAATGGTAAGACGTTTTGAGCGGGTTACCCCTTCAACGACTGTAACAGAGTTACCCATTCGGACTACAAGTATTGTAATTTTATCTCTCGTGCCTTTACTTTAAAGTACTAAACTGCATGCATTCGGCAGGTTTGTTGTTGTTTCTTGTTGATTTCAAATTCTGGTGTAATAATTCTGGCAGTAACGGCACCTACTATTTGATCCTCTTACTTTATCATTTTAAATACTAGTGACTCTTAGTTTTGCCACTTGCTACTAGATGGCGCTAGTGGTAACTAATGTCACCATGTATCAGGCATTAATTGTGGCGCGCAACAATAGGCATGTTTGTTAGTAAATTATATTTGATAAAAAATATGTCTCATCAAGTTATCTGATGGGTGAAGGTCGATCTCCACCGGCTCTTAGGCTATTTACTATAACACACGCTACAACATACTCTCATTGGTTTTTGTTCAATCATTAACTTTTCATATTCATCTTTTATTTTTACCTACATGCTGTTGGTAAAGTAAGAAAAATAAATCGTATGTTAAAGTTCGGCGCATTTATCATAAAATTATACAATCCACTGACAATAATTTAAGAGGCCTCGTCGCAAATAGCTGGAAATTATTTCGTTGTTTTGAATAATGTATCAATATTACTAAAGGAAATGATTAAATATCGCTCTTTAGTGCATTAAAATAATGATTATGAATTGAAATCATGAATATCATAATACTACAAGGTGGTTCTGCATGCTGAGCGATGCCCGTTTTGCGTGGATGTGAAGGTATTTGCCCCCAACTTGTTCTTTTTGTGTTTGTGTTCTTTCTCTGCGTCAAGTTTACCGCAAATAAATGTTTGTTTATTTTACTGAATCGGTTACATATTGTAAATTGATAAATTAAACAAAACTGCGAAATACTTAACAGCTATGTTCCTGCTGCTGGGAAAAAAGCTCTCCTACGAGACGAGGTGGGCCAGTGACTTTCAGAATGCACCCTCTTTGAATGAAACAGAATTTGTATGAAACTATTTGTCAGATATCCAATTTACGCAGTCTTTTTTGGAGATGGTAAATAAAACAAAATGTATAAAAGATCTCATGTTCTGAATTCTAAACGAATTTGTCGGCTACTCGCTGGTTTAATCATAATGTCACACTGTGTTTGTATATTGTCAACGTTGCCAATGACTCGGTATCTACGGAAGACATGTGCAAGCATTGTCTTCATCACCATCATGCCATATAGTCGCCCTGGAATAAAAATAACGGTATAACAAAGTAAACGGTGTTAAAATGACTAAGCACCGCTCCACAGCAACGGCTAAGCTACGCACGTGCCGCTTTTGTATTTAACTTGACGAGTCAATGCACTACGACCCAAGGGTGGCAAATATACGAACCCCGCAGCTAATGTTGGGTACAGATTGGTGAAACGCAACATGAAAACACAAAGTAGCCCTCCATTTTTTTTTCTAGGTTGGAAAATCCTCATGGATGTCCGCCGCCCTGGGGCTGGCGGCAGGGTCTGCCAGATTCTTACTGACTAAAAACCATCCCGGTGTTCCATCTCACACCTACGCCGGGGGTCGCGGGAACGTACGATCCTTCCGCAACCCCCGACTGGTGCCGGCTCGCCACCGCGGGCCTCCTCAAGTCAGGAGGGAGTGAGGTGTTTGACTGCCCCCCCGTCGTCTAAGAGGGGTGCGCGTGGATCACTACGCGCCGCCACCGCGAAGTCCGTCGCCCCTGGACCCATTTGGGGGGGCTGGAAGAAGAAGGCGTTGTCCGCCCTCCGCCGACGCCCTGTGCTCCTGCGGCGGTCTGGGTGAGTGGACGAGATCTCCCTCTCCCTTTCCGCAGCCTCCTTCTGTGAGACGAATGTTTCGCAAAAGGAAACCACCGTGTCCCAGTAGGACTCTTCGCTGCCGACCCTCAGCTCGACCACAGCCGGCAGCGACAGGTCACTCACTGGCTACTTCTGAGATGAGGGCACGGCGCGGCTCCTCCCAGGCGGCACACTCTGCCCGCGTATGCCACGCCGTGTCCTCCCGGCAGTCGACGCAGTGGTGACACCGAGTGTCCGGCTCCCTGTTTATGCGACAAAGGTACTTCCCGAAGCAACCATGCCTCGAGAGCACCTGCGTCACCCGAAACGACAGAGAGACGTGCCTTCTCCCGAGCCAGCGCTCAAGCACCGGCCGGACCGCCTCGATGGTGACGAGGCCAGCGGTAGGGCGTGTAAGCTGAGACCGATTCCGCTCCATGTGTCGCTGCATCGGTCGCTCACCCCGTGCCTTTACTTCCTCGCGCCACCGATACAATGACGCGAGTAATTTCGCCTCGAGGTCCCAGGCCACCTCGTAGGAGATCGTGCGATATCCCCTGATGACTCTGATGGCCATCGCTCTCTGCGGTTTCCGCAGTATTGCGATACTGCCGGCCGTCAGGTCAGAGGCCCACACCGGGGCGATACGGGGCCATCAAAGGCAGGCCAGGGCCATCAGGGGCAAAGTAGCCATCCTAATGAATTATGAAATGTAACAACAAACATTATATGCTACGTTTCATTTATCTGGAAAAGAGAGACGTAGCCTAAGGTGGCTGCGCGGTGCGGGAGTTTAGACGCCCGTCAGCGGTGAATAACGTTCTGACTTCTCGCAACACGTCACCACTGCACCCCAGGCACTGTAGGCCCGTAATTCATACAAAATGTTGACCAAGATTTGCTGCTAGAGAAAACTGGTGATAACTAACGGCCTATTATAGTGGTCATAATGTTTACCTAGACAGTTTCGCCTGCCAAGGCTGAAGCTAGCAAATGCATTAGGGTTTTCAGGCAAGGAGGTAGGATCCAACCATCGATCCGGTCTGAACTGCTCGACATCTGCGCCCCACATTGGGTGATGATTTATTCCGTAGACCCCTATCATGCAAGTGCTCCCAGCTGGTAGTACGTAGTTCTCTGAAAATATATAAAATATCAGATTAGTGGAATATATCGTATTAATTTTTAGTAATTTGTATTAATTTTTAACGTACGAGTGTTAAGAGCTAGTCCGGAAAATATTACTATTACATGTATTTCTGCGGACAAGCTCGGTGTAGTTTTCTTTGAAAATAATCATGATAATTATTATCCTTTTCAGTCTAGTACTGTACATAGATCTCTACGAGGGCACAGTACTACGGATCCTCGATTGTGAGGTGAAATTACAAACAACGAGACAATTTTGTCTATAAGATTGACAACCTCTTTCATTATAATATAAAGTAACACATTCAATTCATTTGCTAACATACCATATCAAAAGTGGAAAGCATGGATACTAAGCAAATACATACTTAGTTGAACATCAGACTCAACGCTCCTCGCGACTATAGGAACGGGAGGGTACAGCCTCAAACTCTCTTTCAAAACTGCTTCTAAATACAGCAACTTTGGTAGATCTTCTTTTGTGATATCTCTGTCTTGATTTTCGAGTACTATTTGTATCCTATACAGTAAAAAAATGTTACATATTTTAAGAATTTTGAAACATAACATACATTTTGTATTTCCTCGAAGAATTAGTATGGAAGCTAAGTCCCACCATAGGGACTCACCCTTATAACTTAGATTTAAGGCTCCCTATTGCCTTTAACCGGGAATATTTTAGGAATTATACTACTAAATTATTCCTAAGGGAAATCCCTATAATACTTTACCCAACCCAAGTATCGAACTGGGGACTATACGTTTGACTCTATCGACCACGATCACTTGACCAACGAGGTCAGTAATTTTAATTCTTTTTGCGATTCTTACTCTTTATAAATTCGTTCTTGCATATCAGGCTTAGATCCGACCAGTAACAAAGTGTATGTCATTGCCGTGGCTGTGGTGTCATAGGCAGCTGCTACTATAGTGTCCAGGTGTTCCCTGATCTCATCGTCTGTGAAGGCATCCTGTTTTTCCGCAAGATCTAGAAGTTGATCCATTAGGGGCTTGAATTTTTCTGAAATGAATTAATCATCTTCATCATTTCAGCTGAAAGACAATTGTTTGAATATTATGATGAATTAAATACCCGTAGCGTAACTGTATTTATTGGCTATCATCATCAGCCTAGTAACAAAAGTCCACTGCTGGACATAGGCCTCTCCATTCAGCTTGATTCTCGGAAACTCTCATACAACTGCTACCAGCCACCCTGCGAAGATCGTCGCTCCACCTAGTCTGAGGGCGTCCGACCTTATGTTTGCCGATTCACGGTCTCCACTCAAGAACAACCCCAACGGTTATCTGTTCTACGGCTAATATAGCCGGCCTCTTGCCACTTCAGCTTGCTGGTTTTGTGAGCTGTGACGACAACTTTGGTTCTCTGCCGGAATATGGGGGATAGCAGAAATAATAAAGAACTTTAATTTTATTTATTAAACATGAGGTAGACAAATGTAAAATAAATACAATTAAAGAAGATTGCATAAATACCTTGTGCGTGTTTCTTGTTTTCTTCCCTATCATAATTTGCTTTCAACTCTAATTTTCGTTTAGTGATTACCTGCAAAATGATGTTTGCTTTGTAAATATTAGGTAGGTATATATAGGTTGATTTTGTTTCTTGGTTTAGAGTTTCTGTTTCTTATAAGATAGAAAATCTTTCCCAAATAGTCTGCAGTTTTAATTTGTTTTTAAATTAATTTTTTATTCTTAATTACCTTGTTCATGATATCCTTCGTAATTTTCATCAACTTGTCCTGTTTGCTCTTCAACGAACTCCAGCTGAACATGTACGGCAAATGTAACCAGACTTTTTTCATCCTTTCGATAAATAGAACGAATAAGTCTGCTGTTGCTAGAGTGTAGTCTTTATCTAACATATCTTGATCTTTTTTTTTTAGACCTAGCGATGTTTCTGTAACAACGGAACAAAAACTTAAGCCAGTTTAAAACATGAACAAATCAGTTTTTTGGAAGATAGACAGAATAACATAGAATGAATGAATGAATGTCATAGATACCATATAAAATTACAGATATAAATGTAGAAATAGGAGTATAACTGTTTCTAATGAGACAAAATTACTTTATCTATTGTTACCAACCTTAATAATTAGTCTGCCTAACAGACGAGGGGATAGGAGATTTCAGATTTGATTAAAAAAAATGCATGTCAAAATCAAAATCAAAATCAAAAGTCATTTATTCAAATTAGGCTGAGAATCAGCACTTTTTGAACGTCAAAATTACAAAAGACAGTCCCCCAAAAACGCCCGCCCTTCACCACTTCCTAGTGCTATCGCTGGGAAGAAGAAGTGGCGCAACAAACTCCCCAGCAGCACAGCTGTCTGTTCAATTTAAAAAAAATACTTGCTTCTATACAATACTAGGTGCTTATGTTCGGTAATTAACATTACAAAGCCAGAACATAAAATTTAATTATTTGCCATAATATGTCAGCTAGCCACGCCAATATACCAACAAATATAATAAAAACTATACGTACTCAAGCTAAAAAATAATTAATTAAAATGTAAATAAAAAAACTTACTAGCCAAATAAAAGCCTCCAGGCATAAAGGGCGTGACAGCTTACACATTTATGCATTGCTGGGTTCTAAGACCTGGCAGTAAGCTAATTCTGGAGAAGGAACATAAACATTGTCTTGCGTTAAACTAGGGTGACCAACTATTCTTATCGTCTAAGTAGTCGTTGATGGAATAGTATGCCTTTGAACAAAGGTTGGATTTTAGTTGAGCTTTAAACGCATTAAAAGGCAAGTCTAGAAAAGAAGAGGGTATCTTGTTATAAAAGGTTATACCAAGCCCAACAAATGAGTTATGAACCTTATGAAGCCGGTGAAAGGGGGCACGTAGTTTGTCCTTATTTCTAGTGTTAACACTGTGAATATCACTATTTTTAGTGTACAAGTGTAAATTTTGCCTAATATATAAAATGTTGGCAAGGATGAATTGTGATGCAACCGTGAGAATACCAATATCTTTAAAGAAATCTCTTAGAGAAACTCTGGCACCTAACTGGTAAATTGCTCGAACAGCTCGCTTTTGAAGGACAAATATATTTTGTATATCAGCGGCTTTGCCCCACAGCAGAATACCGTAGGACATAACGCTGTGAAAATAACTAAAATAGACTAAACGAGCTGTATCAACGTCAGTGTATTGTCTTACTTTCCTGACGGCGTAGGCAGCCGAACTGAGCCTTCCTGCTAGACTTGATATATGAGGTCCCCACTGAAGTTTGGCATCTACTGTTAGACCTAGAAAAATTGCCGAGCCTACAGTTTCAAGCACCTCTTTATCTAAGACGATGTTGGGTCCTAGGTTTCTAACATTCGGTAAGGCGAACTTTACACATTTGGTTTTCTTGGCATTGAGAACTAAGTTATTTGACGTAAACCAATCTGTAACTATTGAGAGTGCACTGTTTACGTCGTCAAAATCTTGTCTATTCCTGTCTACTTTAAAAATAAGAGAGGTATCATCTGCAAACAGTACAACATCACAAATGCCCGTCAAATGGAATGGTAAATCATTAATGTAAACTAAGAACAAGAATGGACCCAGTATTGAGCCTTGCGGAACACCTAACTGAACTGGTAGCCCGGATGATTTCACACCATTAATCAAATAAAAAAAATCTCTCTCTCTCTCTCTCTCTCTCCATAACGGTAAAATTATTTCTTTTGCTGATGATACCGCCTTATTTTTCACTGGTGACAGTTGGGATGAGGCCTTTGACGCTGCACAATCGGGTCTAAACATCGTTTGTAACTGGCTCCAGAATAACGTCTTGACGCTTAACATTTCTAAAACTAAATATCTGACATTCGCACACAGAAGTAATCTCTTGCCACCGCCTTCTTTCACCATTACAGCTCACACGTGTGGTTCTGCCAATTCAGCCTCAGACTGTCAATGCCCTTCCCTCGAAAGAACTGACAATGTCAAATATCTTGGTTTAATCATTGATCAACATTTGACATTCAAAATACATATAGATCTCCTAGTGACTAGACTTAGGAAATTGATATACATATTTAAAAATCTCAAGCATGTGGCTGACCGTAGGACTATCAATATGGTTTACTATGCCTTATGCCACTCGCAAATTGAATACTGCATCACATCTTGGGGTGGTGCAGCGAAAACCCACCTATTGGTACTAGAACGAGCACAGCGTGCTATTCTTAAGGTTAGTGCCGGCCTACCCTACCATTTCCCAACAGTTGAGCTTTATAAAGAGTGGGATGTTCTGACGGTCAGACAAACTTTCATATTGCGCACGGTTCTTAAAAAACACTCCCAGCTACCGTTTGATCCCAACCTACTCGTTGGTAGTCGCCGCAAAGATAGAATATGTCCTACCTATCGATTGCACTCATCACTTTCCCACAAATTCTTCTGCTTTCTCGGACAACACCTATACAACAAAATAAATAAATCACTAAATATCTATCCTAAAACAAAATCTAGTTGCAATAAAGCCTTAAAAAATTATCTTAAATCGCTTGATTACCAAAAAACCGAGGACTTATTGATAGTACCCAAATAGGATCAAAACCCTAACTACCCCTATATTACCTCTTAGCTGTCACCCACCCATTTCTCGCAACACAGTCACACTAAACTGAACACTCGCTAATCATATCTACACCCTCACTCACAATCATTCTCAATCCGCACAGTCATGCATACACCTTATACACCCACACACTTATCATTTTAATCAATACACTTGGACATTTCTGCTTATTTCTGCTCTTTGTATTATTTTTATTTAATGGATGTTTTTATTCTTTGTACTTTTTCTATTTATCAGTTATTGTCATCTCCTGGTCATTTCTACAAAATTCTTACCGAGGTGAGGGTCCTGGTGACCAGTAACACAGGTTTTATTCCTAAAACCTACTTCAGGCACCAGTCTCCCACAAAGGTGGAAATAGTTATCCAGTATTAAGTTTGCATTATTTTTAAGACCACTTATTGTGAAGAGAGAATAAATGATATATTATTATTATTATTATTAATATCTACACATTGGACCCTATTATGTAAATACGAAATAATTACGTTGAGAGCTTCGTTTTGGACACCGTAATGACGTAATTTACGCAAAAGCGTGTCATGGTGCACGCAATCAAAGGCTTTGGAGAGATCACAGAAAACTCCAATAGCATTCTGTGATTTCTCCCATGCGTCAAATATGTTTTTCTTTGAACACGAATGTCACTTCATCCATACCAATACAATATTTTTATGTAGTTAGAGAAAAAAAAACAATACTTACGGCAAACAGTTTTTAATAAATGGTTGATCAAGTACCGCTGCACATTAAAAGGCTCCTGCCCAACTTCAGTAGCTAGTAAAGACACCAAATTACGAGCCTGCGTGTTAAATTCAGCCAAAAATGTGTTCAGCACTTGAAGATTGAATGCTGGATTTAGGAGTCTCCGGTGTGGCTTCCATGTTGATACTGAAAGTAAGGTATAGATACAAGAGGTTGACTTATAGCTAAGGGACTCGCGATTTCTGTCTTAATACATTATTATTTATTTTTCTAATGACATTTATAATTCATTTTTGTTTGCTAATTCTCATAACATTATTTTGACTTGAAATTAATAATTTAAAATCATTATTATTCATAATATTTGCACGCCATACTATGTTATGTAGCAAACTTGTCCGGTGTTTTTTTTATGTTAGCCTTCATGCATTTTTTATTATTTTATGTGGTTTCTCTATGTTTTTACGTCTTATTGTTTGAGCAAATAAATACATCTTATTTTATCTTGTATGCTTTACAGAAATATCACACTACAAATGCAAATTCAGTTTAAACAGGAGTTGAATTTTTCTGTAGGTTGTAAACAAACTCACAGAGTACCCGCATTTTGATATTTTACTATGGAATGTTTTGTCAATCGTTACCTATACAGTATAGGTAGAAAGATTTACTGACGAAGAAGAAAAAGGGGGCACAGAAGTTGTTTTAAATAAATCAATTGTTGACTTTATCTGACCAGCATATTATATCATACCGCAAACTTAAAAACAATCGAAATGTTTTCAATCTGTCATACTTTGTTCTTATCGAAACCTTTTCTTTTATATTATTATATCTATAAAATATAATTATTAAAATATTGCAGTCTTCACTTACAACTCGCTGTAACCAGTCCACTGTTGTACATTTCCTTCGCAAAATTGTAGATGTATGGTTTCTCTAGACATGTGTTGGCCACTATTAAACTATCATCCGGATCTGTTATAACTGAAAATGTTGTATTCATAATCAACAATTACTTAAATACACTGTTATCTTTCTAGTAAAAACAACTTACTTAGGTATATACTTCTTTAAAATCTTACATGTTACAGATAACTAAGAGACCTCTCTAAGCTCTGGCCACACTAAATGAAGAAAATCCTGCACGGGGTGAATCAATACTAGCCTTTTCCAAACTATGATGGCGTCAGCTTCCAATCTAACCGAATGCAGCTGAATACCAGTATTTCACATGGAGCTACTGCGGCAGTAGCTCCATGTGAAAACTGGTATTACTATATTACACTACTACTGGTATTATTGCTTGAGTTGGTAACTGCGTTGTGGTGGTCAGATAGTACTGCCTATCTGACCACCACAACGCAGTTACTACCCAGTAAATGCGTACTAGTACGATACGATATGGTACAAACACCAAAGATATTTCGATTTCCTTTTTTAATTAAATATTCCCTTATCTTCTATACCCGTCGTGTTGCTTTTTTAACCAAGTTTTGTTGTGTGCTGTATTTTATTTACTTTTTATTAATACCAAAATTAAACGTATTCATAGCGAAATGTGGTTCCTATCGCTATAGCCTGCATAACTTTCTAATCATTTTAAACAACCGACGCGCGCAGTCTAGTCTCGTGTGTGATTCGCCTCCGCTTGGCCAGAGCTTGAAACTGGGGAGGAATATCTACATATAAAAGCCATACAAAATCAGTATAAGTAAGTATTATCACACGCCTAGAACCAAAACTTCGAACACATGTGATATCTACCAACCCGCACTGGGTCCACTTGGTAGATAACAGCCCACTCCCTCTCACAGAGAGGAATCCTGTGTCCCAGCAGTGCAGTGCAAAGATTATAAGCATAGAATAGTCGATTTTAAAATTCACTGATATGGTTATACATATAGCTGCGTCTAACGTCAAAATGATTCAAGCTTCTGTAGAAATATAATTCATTCCATAATACATAGTTTTACTTATGATGTGTCCTGTGAAATGTTAATTAGCTCATTCAATGATAGGTATTATTATTAGATAAGAATTGTAATTGCTATCGTTAACAGTTACGGTCACGCGTTGAAAGTGACTACAATAGTTAATAATGATTAGGTGAGCTCAGCAGTGTGCCCTCCGGATGCGGAAGCCACGGAGGCGGAGCTGTACGGGGGGTACAGAGCGGCGAAGACCGCCCTCCGAGAGGCTGTCCAGCGGGCCAAGGACTCGGCCCGCGAGGAGATGCTGGAGACTCTGAACAGAGATCCATGGGGGCGCCCTTACAAGATGGTGCGGAATAAACTCCGCACCTGGGCCCCCCCGCTGACACAGAGTCTCCGCCCACAGCTGGTGGAGGAGGTGGTGAGCGCTCTGTTCCCTTCACGGGGGGAGCATACTCCCCCGCCTATGGCTCCGCCAATAGCGGTGTCCGAAGCGGACCACATGGACGACGACGACGACACACCCGAAGTGACCGGGGTAGAGCTGGGAGCGGCGGTAGGCAGGCTGAAGGCCAAAAATACCGCCCCAGGACCCGATGGCGTGCCGGGTAAAGCCTGGGTCCTGGCCTCGACGGCTCTCGGGCCTCGACTGGAGGCGCTCTTAAGCGCATGCATGGAGAGAGGCCAGTTTCCACTCCGTTGGAAGACAGGGAAGCTGGTCCTCATTCAGAAGCCAGGGCGCCCTGCGGACTCTCCGTCCGCATACCGGCCCATTGTGCTGCTCGACGAGGTTGGCAAGCTCTTCGAGAGAGTGATTGCGGGCCGCCTCGTCGGGCACCTGGTGGGGACAGGGCCGGATCTTGCGGATAGCCAGTTTGGCTTCCGCAAGGGGCGCTCGACGGTGGACGCCATCATGCGCGTTAGAGCCCTCACGACGGGGGATGCGGTGTCCCGGGGCGGGGCCGTCGTGGCGGTGTCACTCGACATCGCCAACGCGTTTAACACCCTGCCCTGGAGTTGCATTGGGGAGGCACTTCGGTATCACCGGGTGCCGACCTACCTCCGTCGAATAGTCGGGGCGTATCTGACGGATAGAGCCGTCATCTACCCCGGTCGCGACGGGAACTGGAGCCGGCGAGAGATGTCGTGCGGTGTCCCACAGGGATCGGTTCTGGGGCCGCTCCTGTGGGACATCGGTTACGACTGGGTGCTGCGGGCAGACCTCCCTGATGGCGTCAGTGTAGTTTGCTACGCTGACGACACGCTGGTCCTGGCGCAGGGGAGGTCGCATCAGGCGGCGGCCGACGCAATGACACGCGGGGTTGCGATAGTCGTGGATAGGATCCGGCAGTTGGGTCTCGAGGTGGCATTGCACAAGTCCGAGGCCATGTCCTTTCATGGGCCCCGGTACGGGCCACCTTCGGGATCCCAACTGATGGTAGGAGGGGTTCACATCGGCGTCGAGACAACGATGAGATACCTGGGTCTCGTCCTCGACAGCCGGTGGAACTTCGTCGAGCATTTCCGACGTTTGGCCCCCAAACTGGAACGGGCCGGGGCCGCCTTAAAGCGGCTCCTGCCCAACCTGAGGGGGCCAAACGCCTCCTGCCGGAGGCTTTACGCGGGGGTCGTGCGGTCCATGGCCCTATATGGGGCCCCGGTATGGGCGCGTTCACTGCGGCTTCGAGCCGCACACTATCTGAACGCGCCCCAGAAGGTGGTAGCCGTAAGGCTGATCCGGGGCTACCGCACGATCTCGCGCGAGGCGGCATGCCTCCTTGCCGGACTGCCGCCATGGGATCTGGAGGCGATAGTGCTTGCGCGCCTGCACGATTGGCGCGCGGAGGCACTACGCCGGGGGGAAACTCTGCACCCGCGGCAAATCGCTGCGGAGCGGACGGACCTCCGGCGCGATCTCATGGCGGAATGGAAGGCGCGACTATCGCAACCCAGCGCAGGGCACGCCGCGATAGCGGCGATAAGACCCCTCTTTGAGGAGTGGCTAGAGAGGCGTCACGGCGCTCTCACGTACCGCCTGACGCAGGTCCTCTCCGGACACGGATGTTTCGGGAGGTTCCTGCACATCATCAGGCGGGAGGAGACGCCCGGGTGTCACCACTGCCCGGATCGCCCAGAGGACACGGTGGAGCACACGGTGGAGATCTGCCCTGCTTGGGCGGAGACCCGCCGTGTCCTCGTGGAGGCGATCGGCAACGGCGGCGACCTCTCGCGCCCGGCCCTGGTGCAAGCCATGGTCCGGGGCGAGAGAGAATGGGAGGCAGTCACCTCCTTCTGCGAAGCAGTCATGCTAGCGAAGGAGGTGGCGGGGAGGCTGAGGGAGAACACCTCACGCCTCAGCCGCCGCGGGAGACGCTCCGGGCGTCGGGAGCCGCGTGACGACTCCCGGCCACCGTAGGCGCGGGCCTGCGGGCGGTGAGTAATGGGTAGCTCACCGTCCGATCAGGACCAGGCCCGTGCCGGACGGCGCGTTGTGTTCCACGCGCGCCTCAAAGAGATGTCAGCAGAGGACGGGGCCCCACAGGGCCGAAGCCTGCCGGGGCGGTGGGATTTTCCGAAAGGTTAACCGCTGCCCTGGAACAGAAAGGGCTAAGGACGGAACACGGGTGGGTTTTAGTCAGTAAAAGTCTGACACTCCCTTCCGCTCCACCCAGAGCGGGAGGGGTCATTTGATGATTTCCCATCCACAAAAAAAAAAAAAAAAAAAAAAAGCTCAGCAGTGTAATTAAATTACATTTAATTGGTCGTTGCGTATTTCAATGAAGGTATTTATAAGCCTTCAATTGAAAACAAGACACTTGACTTCTAACCTGAATGGCCTCAATTGACTTCCTTTATGATGTCATAGTCCAAGATCCCAGAGCAATCAGACATAACTTATTTTCACACGGATGAAACCTGAAGTTTTCAGTAGCGTCTCGTGTGCCTTGAATACCTACGCGCTTTGTGGAACTTGCCGAGTGACACCTGGGCAGGTACCAGGTGAGAAAGGTAACTAAAAATAAGAATTATTTAACTTAAATTCACATGGCTGATTTTTATATATGTCATGTAGAATATTATTTTAAAGTAATATCATAAGTGTCAGACACTTTTGATGGACCAGAGCTTTTGTCAGACGCTTATAAGCTACCCAAAAAATAAATGAACTTTACTTATTTTTACATGTCTGATTTTTTAATATGTTATTGAAGTATTTATTTAAAAGTTATATTCAATCAGTCAGACAAATTAGAGTGACCAAACATCCCCTAAGACAAAAATTATTCAGCCAGAAGTATGAGGGCGAGAGCACTATGCATGCACTTCAGAGTGAGTGAGACGTCCATAATAACTCGGTTCCCCTTCTTAAACTCACCATCTGTTTCAATCTACTGTGTATGTGCTGTTTGCGTGTAATATAACTTATAGTATACAGTATAGTTCGAGCCTGCGAGAGCACATGTTTTTGTTGTTTACATCAGGTTATTTGTGAGTGTTTTATTAAGTTGTTTGTAATAGTGATAATCATGGAAGAAGAGAAATTGAAATGTATATTTTGTAAAAAATCTCATGATAAACTTATATTATTCTCCGAAGAAATATTGAAAAAGTGCAAAAACATTTTAAAACAGCGAATAATCCATAACCTCAAATTCAAAGATGTAGTTTTACCGGATGACTTGTATGACAGTGGTTACCATCGAGAATGTTATAAAAATTTTACTGCTCTGCCAAAAAAATATTTTTCCGCCATATCAGAAAAACCAAAAAATGCTGAAAAAAAATCATCGAGTATTGTTGAAAATTCATTAGTTGCATCGACATCAAGCCAACCTTGTAATCTTAGTACTAACGATGATCTATGTACAGCGTCTACCTCAAGTCAACAAAATAATTCAACAGTTCCAGATTTAGATGTAGTGTCAAACTCAAGTCCAGCTAATTCAATGCCTGAACCAAGTGTTGAGCCAAATGTGAAGTCAAGTGTTGACTTAGAATCAGTTGAACCGGTGTCATGTGATGGTGAAGAACCTTCTGAACGTGATGATAATTTCTCTTCTGAAAATATTTCTCTTAAAAGTAACGTGGATATAGACAGAAACCAGAAATGTATATACTGTAATCAACAGACTAAACGACATAAACTGAAAAGACTACCGTTACATTCGTGCGAAAAACGCGAAACGAATTTGAGGTTATGGATTATTCGCTGTTTTAAAATGTTTTTGCACTTTTTCAATATTTCTTCGGAGAATAATATAAGTTTATCATGAGATTTTTTACAAAATATACATTTCAATTTCTCTTCTTCCATGATTATCACTATTACAAACAACTTAATAAAACACTCACAAATAACCTGATGTAAACAACAAAAACATGTGCTCTCGCAGGCTCGAACTATACTGTATACTATAAGTTATATTACACGCAAACAGCACATACACAGTAGATTGAAACAGATGGTGAGTTTAAGAAGGGGAACCGAGTTATTATGGACGTCTCACTCACTCTGAAGCGCATGCATAGTGCTCTCGCCCTCATACTTCTGGCTGAATAATTTTTGTCTTAGGGGATGTTTGGTCACTCTAATTTGTCTGACTGATTGAATATAACTTTTAAATAAATACTTCAATAACATATTAAAAAATCAGACATGTAAAAATAAGTAAAGTTCATTTATTTTTTGGGTAGCTTATAAGCGTCTGACAAAAGCTCTGGTCCATCAAAAGTGTCTGACACTTATGATATTACTTTAAAATAATATTCTACATGACATATATAAAAATCAGCCATGTGAATTTAAGTTAAATAATTCTTATTTTTAGTTACCTTTCTCACCTGGTACCTGCCCAGGTGTCACTCGGCAAGTTCCACAAAGCGCGTAGGTATTCAAGGCACACGAGACGCTACTGAAAACTTCAGGTTTCATCCGTGTGAAAATAAGTTATGTCTGATTGCTCTGGGATCTTACTCTATCATGGTCATCAGATTGACGCACCGACACCGGTAGTCAAAATATTAGGTATCTAATTTTTTGGTACGGTAGGCCGCGCACGTCAATGGTAACAAAACAAGATAAGCTGGCCTTTTCATAGCAAAGCAAAATCAGCATATAATGTTCCCACTTCTAGGATACAGGTCTCCTCTCTGTAAGAGGGAGTGGGCCCTAATCCAACACGAGGGCCCAGTGCGGGTTGGTAGATGTCACATTGTCGATTTTTTCTTCGAGGATAATGTCGGTTTCCTCACGATGTTTTCCTTCACCGTTTTCACTATTGTAATTTCGTACTACGCTAGGGCAGCTCAAGGTCAAACTGTGACCATGGACGTGCTCGGGACTCTGTCCGGGCAATTAACGGTGAATGATTCACAGTACACCGTTCAGGTAGACTGAATAATTTATAAAACGAAACATAATTAGTTAATCTAATAATGATGTCTATTCTCTATCTCTGAAATATTATAAAACTAAGACGCTTCTTTGTCTATCTGTGTGACCGCGTTGTTCTTCTAAAATACGCAACGAATTTTGATGCTGTTTTCACGATCACTTAGAGAATTTATTCCGGAAGGTTTATATACATAATTCATTCACATTAAATTTTATTAAAAAAAGAACAGAAAAAATACAAAATAAAAGAAGTACCTACAGAAGAATCTTGACGTTTTCTCAAGTCATAAAAATACCCTTATTAGTGCGCATATGATGCCTAAAGTAGTAATAAAAGCTCCGAAAAAAAAAAAAAAAATAAATATGAGCATACTCAAAATATGAAATTTACTGCTTTAAATACTAACTTTTCGACCACTTATAAGCGAATACAAATAAAGAAACGACCGAATAAAATGCTGAAAATTCCGAAAAATTATTACAATATTTGCTGACGTTATATTTTTCCACCAGCTTAAATTGCGTTTTACCGAAATCCCATCCCCATTCCATCCCATCCCATCGCCATCTTTTTTATCGTAACTTACTTGTTTTATATTATAAAAGAATCAATTTTACACATTTTATAAGTGTGGCGCTGTGGCTGTGTGGTTTGGTTTTACATTCAAAAATATGTTTCTGGCACTCGCCGGCCGCTGTCGCGGCACCGCTCGCTTCGCTCGCTCGGCTCGTGCGTTATGTGGTCACAGTTCTAACTTAACCTAGCTCTTTCAATTTAAATAAGATATACGTGTTACGTTGCAAATTTCACTAAACTATAACTTTTCGGAAACTTAGTATTTTTTTCGGAAGATAAGTATTATTTTGGAAATTTATTTTATTATTTGAAAGTATGAATATTTATAATTATTTTTTATTATTATAATTTGAATAAGCTTCATGTTTGCTTGTGAAATACAACATTTTTGTCGGTTAATTTTGTATTAACTTTTCGTTAATTCGTTTTAACACAGCTTAGTTAGTATTACAGTCAACCACAGATCACTGGAAGTTAATTTGTTTTTCGGAAGCTTTATTATTTCCAGGGATAATTAGGTACAGCCACCAGCACATCAAGCTACTGCAATCTGTCAAATTTATTTAATAGATTTTCAACTTTATCACCAGAGTATTAAGGTTCAAGGTTGAATGGGAAAATTTGACAGTTTCGGGTAGCTTGACCTGCTGGCGTCTGTACATAAAATGAATGTTCTACAGGTTTGTTCATCAATCAACAGAGAATACCTCGACAGCATAAATATATACTTATGTCTATGTTCTAAGGAATACCCACAATCTTTCAGAATTAATAAAAATTAAATTGTCATTTCTGAAGCCATTTTGACCTTTATCTTATTAATCCTTATCCAAAATATCCAATAAAATATTTTATTTAAATTGGGAATTTAATTTAGATAAAAATAATATGCCTTGACAACCGCTCTCAAGCGCACTTGGGACAGATTTAACCTAGAACAAAACACCCGTAAAGCGCACTTGGGACAAATACATTTAGCCCAGAGAGGAACACGAAACTGACCAGTTACTTTAGTAGATTTTGTTCGCTCTGAAGTTCGTACATTCTAATTATATAAAGGTAAAGGCCCATTTAGTGTGAAAAATATACCTACGGCGTACAGAAATGAAATATGGCGGGAATCAAAGACAAATGATTATACTTTTCATTGGTAAGTGGCGCACTAATGTGGCTGATGGGGATCATGAAAGAATAATAATAAAAAAATGTAATCTACCTAGTATGAAAACTTAACTTACTTGCTGGTTATCAATTCGGGTGAGACAGAGACAGAAATATACGTGTTATTACCAGACCGAACGAGTTTGCTTTATGTGTGATGATGATATTTTTATTTAACAAAACAATGGCAAAGTAAGTCTGTTTGTTTCATTTTCAAGTCTAAACACTGAACCGATTTTGATTAAATTGCCGTGTAGAGATAATTATACAATATTAGATTTGGAGACGGACCTAGTATATTTTTTATCCCAGTGACATGTTTCCATGGGATAAAATAATTTACAGACGGGCGAAACCGCTGGTGCAGCTAATTATTATCCAATTTTTATTGGTCTACTGCAAGATCTCTCCATTGAATTGTTTTTATCTTTTTACATATAATGAAAAGTGGGTTATGCCTGCATTATTTACCACCATTTTCGTTTTTATACAAAAACATTTCTGAACCGGGTCGGATTATGGGCCATGACCTTTCCAGTGGTAGGAGAATTCCGCATCATTTGACGTAGACAACCCGACGAGCGATGAGAAAGATCATTTATATGAATACAGCGTTTTTTAACAATAGGTAACAAAAATATTAGACCTATACAGTCGCCAATAATAGGTCAACCAACATTCAAAGTGAGTACATACACATACTAACTTAAAATATTAAAATTAAACATTGAGAAGTTACAGAACAATTAGGATAAAATTTATAAGTACGCTGTACACATAAGCTGTTGGTTAACCTATAATAACGCAATGAAGTTTGTTACTGTCAAAATGAAAGCCATTAACTACTGATAGTGTGTTACGCAATTACCCCGCTGATATAATAATAGGAAGTAGTTCAAAATTAGTTTGCACAAATCTACCGACAACTAAAACAAAAAGGCTGATAAAAATGAAAAAATAAAAAATGACATACTATATACAGGGTGT
Source organism: Apamea crenata (assembly GCA_949629185.1). Taxonomy (NCBI): domain Eukaryota; kingdom Metazoa; phylum Arthropoda; class Insecta; order Lepidoptera; family Noctuidae; genus Apamea; species Apamea crenata. Next base: position 8,924,994 of record OX451375.1, read on the forward strand.
AGTCCAAACCGTATCTCGATGACGCCACCATTATTTAAGCAGAAGTTAAATACTTTCTTTTCAAGTTCCCAAAAATCTGAAAAAATACCAAACAGAAATTATTTAACCTTGAATAATACTGAAAGCTGCAACAACCTTATTTTTAGTTTAGATGACATAGATATAACGCAAGAAAATTCTCAGGGTAAAAAAACGTGTGCGGTCGGGGGACCCCATCAGAAACGAAGTACCTTACGCGATACTCGCACGCACATACATACTCGTTAAAAATAGAGACACACAAAGAGAGAAAGTCGTATGGAGGGCTCGGGAATAACTTTCTTTACTTAAGTGACGATTTCTATTTAATCAGTCCTATCAGAAGCCGCATAAGCAAAGAATAATTTTTGAATTTCACTTACCTATAGGATCTCCAGCTAACTGATAGGCGTGTCCTAATAACGGCAACGCGCCAGGGTACATCGGGGGTGATGCACGTCGCGGCTTTATCCAATTCCAAAACGCGAACACCACACAACCTGTTGCAACCAAGACTACTAGGAACATGGTAGTGATACGAGCATGCGCAGATCAATAATAAATAAATCGGTTTCCTTATATATATATTCACAATGGGTGCTTGAAGATTTCGTTGTTTGAAAATTTTATAGCCGTCTGTTTGTTTGTTTGTCAAGGAAACTTTGAAGATGTTGGAACGAAGTTCTTTAACGCGGCTTGCGGTAGGAGTAAACTGGTAGAAATCGTCACGTAACGAAAAAGTGTTATGCCTCCACCATGCGGCTTTCTCTCTCTTTTCTTCCTTTCTTTCATTTTTTCTTTTATTGTCCCTTTTTGTTATAATAAATAGACTGAGAGAGAGAGAGGTAGTTTTCGTGGTTTTAGAGGGTGCTAAAAGCGATAGTGAGGTTACAATGAAAATCCAAGATGGTTGTCGGTGACAAGACCCTATCTGGGCACCAGGGCGCAAGTATTGGCGGGACCGCTACGCAGAAAACGTAACGTAATAAATTCTACGTTACTAGTTAGAAACTTTAAAGAGATTTATTTCATGTTTTTTCTATTTCTAATTAGTATTTAAGCTCAGATTTGTTATTAGTTTTTGTATTTCAAACCAATAAGACTGTTTTTAAAAGCATTCCAATAAGTGTAGTTTTGTTCAAGCATATTTACGTAACTTCAAAACTCACTTTTTTGTTTGTGGATAGAATTTGATAATTTTTGTTTTAAATGTTAGGTCTAGATATAAATCTAATATTTCTAAGTAATTAGGCTAATAGACCAGGGTAGAAGCCTTTAAAAATAATAAAAAGTGAAAAAAAATAATAGTAGGATGAAACCCATTACAAAAGGAGGGGAATATTATAAAAATGAAAGGAAAAATAATTTACGGGCGATCTGAGGTCGGGAAGGGGATGGGGGTGAGCTTTTAAGGGTAAAAAACGGTTTTTCTCGATTTCCGGCAAAACTAAAAGTCCTATCGAAAAAAGTCAAATGGCAAAGTTGTAGGTAATAAAAAGATCTAAAACTTTTGCATTAACACTTTTTTCACATAACCTCAAAATTTATATGAAAAATTAAAAAAACCAAGTTTTTGGTTTTTTATTTTTATCTTTTACAAAAATCGTTTTTTTTTAACGAAATTTGGTGAAAACTTACCTTTTTATGTCCCAAATACGCTGTAATTTATTTGATTAAAAATATTTATTATTTCACCTTATTTTGAATTAATATCGAAAAAGCACCCTCATTTTCAATCGAAAATTCACCCGTCAAAATATCAGCTTTTTTCAAAAAGTTGGTATGTTTTCTGTTCGTTGAAATCTCTATTTTCCGATGGTGAAAAAAAAAAATATGTTACCATAGTAAATCTTCTCAGAAAATGCAATAAAACGAAAAAAACTCGAATTCGAAAACTGATAATCTGAAAAGACAAAATCGAATTATTAATGCCTTCACTATTTTATCGTGAGTATACACCCCCATGAAAAAAAAATATTAAAGAAATAAATGTCAAAATGTATAAAAAATATATTAAAAATCTATAATAAATGTATGAATATATAAAAATATGTATAGTAAATATATTTTTAATAACTAACTTTTGGCTGATTTTCATGTATATTTCATATATTTTAGACTAGCTGCGCCCCGCGGTTTCACCCGCGTAAGATTCGATCCCGTGGGAATTTCGGGATAAAAAGTATCCTATGTGTTATTCCTGGTTATAAACTACCTGTGTGCCAAATTTCATCCAAATCCGTTCAGTAGTTTTTGCGTGAAAGAGTAACAAACATCCATACATCCATACAAACTTTCGCATTTATAATATTAGTAGGATTAGTAGGATACATTCAAAATATATCTTAAAAGACTTAAAAAACATAGCTAAAAATATAAAAAAAATATATTTTGAATATATCTGAAATATATTTGAAATATATGAAATATACATGAAAATCAGCCAAAAGTTAGTTATTAAAATATATTTACTATACATATTTTTATATATTTATACATTTATTATAGATTTTTAATATATTTTTTATACATTTTGACATTTATTTCTTTAATATTTTTTTTTCATGGGGGTGTATACTCACGATAAAATAGTGAAGGCATTAATAATTCGATTTTGTCTTTTCAGATTATCAGTTTTCGAATTCGAGTTTTTTTCGTTTTATTGCATTTTCTGAGAAGATTTACTATGGTAACATATTTTTTTTTTTCACCATCGGAAAATAGAGATTTCAACGAACAGAAAACATACCAATTTTTTGAAAAAAGCTGATATTTTGACGGGTGAATTTTCGATTGAAAATTAGGGTGCTTTTTCGATATTAATTCAAAATAAGGTGAAATAATAAATATTTTTAATCAAATAAATTACAGCGTATTTGGGACATAAAAAGGTAAGTTTTCACCAAATTTCGTTAAAAAAAAAAGATTTTTGTAAAAGATAAAAATAAAAAACCAAAAACTTGGTTTTTTTAATTTTTCATATAAATTGTGAAGTTATGTGAAAAAAGTTTTAATACAAAAGTTTTAGATCTTTTTATTACCTACAACTTTGCTATTTGACTTTTTTCGATAGGACTTTTAGTTTTGCCGGAAATCGAGAAAAACCGTTTTTTACCCTTAAAAGCTCACCCCCATCCCCTTCCCGACCTCAGATCGCCCGTAAATTATTTTTCCTTTCATTTTTATGATATTCCCCTCCTTTTCTAATGGGTTTCATCCTACTATTATTTTTTTTAGTTTTAAAAATTATCGACCCTGGTCTATAAGGATTATGTAAGGAATATTATATGTCAAAACTGTAAATCAATATTTATTTATTTAATTATTTAAGCTTTTTTATTTATTTATTTAATTGTGATAAATAAATAAAAAACGGGCTTGACCACAATTGGTCCTTCGAGCGTCGGATCCCTGCAAGAAGAAGCCAAAAGAGGCCAGAAGATAAGAAGACTGCAAGATGCCAGTAACCAGGTCACAGATGAAGGATACTCACGACCCCGTCCCGTCCTACCAATGTGGATGCGACAGTAGAAGCGTCAGGGTCAGAAGGGGTTACTTCTGCGTCAGCGTCAGCATCAGCATCATCAGAAACTACAACAGCTTCATCGACACCACCACGGACCACGACAACAAAGACCACGGTTGAGACTGTGACCACGGCATCATCCAAAAAGAGCGAACAGAAGAAGGAGGATGCCAAACAGAAGGAGAAGACTAAGAAGACCCCAGAAGAAGTCCCGGAAAAGGGTGCTCGCAGTAAAACCGCAACCTGAAGCCGAAGGGGGTCAGTCGTCGTGCCAGGTCTACAAAGACCACGAGCTCCTCGGCCAGAAGACGTGAGCTGGAAGCCAGAGAAGAATTAGCACGTTTGGAGCAGAAGCAAGCACAGGCTGCGGCGAAACTAGCCCGTGTCAGACTGGAAATGACACAATGTGAAGATGAGGACTCCGTGGTTGATGAAGAAGACCAGGAAGAAAGAACAGCACAGGTGCAGAACTGGATCGAGTCATCAGTACTAGAAGATGGCAACAGAGAACGACCAGAGCAACGAGGTCAACACAGCGCAGAAGAGCCACAGAAGATGAAGCCTGAAGAGAACTCTTCAACGAAAGGAGCTACGATCGAGATTCAAGCACGTGCGACTGCATTGAAAGAAGCCTTTTCCACAAGAGGAGGACCAGCAGCACAGCCAAGCTACATGCACGAGTTACCTTACTTCGACGGCAACAGCTGCGAGTGGTTGGCCTTCAAGGTTGTTTATGAAGATACAGCATCGATGTTCAACAAAGTCCAGAATATGGCACGCTTAAGAAGAGCACTGAAGGGAAACGCGAGAGAAGCTATCAAGAGCCTGTTATACTCCGCAGCCTCTCATCAGAAGTGATGCAAGCCCTCAGAAGAAGATATGAAAGACCTGATGCGCTGGTGCTGGCAGAACTGGAGAAGGTTAAGGCGCTATCGAAGATTTCAGAAAATCCAAGAGCGCTACGCTGGTCCTGCTCCACAGGACGCTTATATAAATTGATTAGCATTTGAAAATACTTCACACACGCCTACCCTACCTACATACTGTTGGAGCTGCTGAAGATTTTAAAATAATTTTTGCATTATATAAATTCAATCTTATTGTATAATTGCATAGCACATATTATGTGAGTACTATGTACACACTATAAAGCTATTTACTGGGTACGTCTTTCATTGACTTGAATATACCTTGCCGGCTGAGAGTATGTCATGCTCACTCTAATGTCTCGCTGATGGTGGCGCATGTGTTGGATCATTTAGCTCCCTTCAAAAATGGTTGAGCTGAATGGTGCTAATCTATGCGTCATGTTCGTGAACGGGCGCCGTCAGTAAGGAGTGGTCAACTCGTTGCTGCCATGGCAAATTTTGATTTACTTTAATATTTGAATTGTTTTTTTTTTATCTTTTCATTACGGACGCTTTTAATGTTCTGCATCGTTCTCACATGCATAATTTTTAACATGAATGATGTAACCAATACTTTGTAACCATATTATTGTGATTTTAAAGAGTGTCCATGGAGTTTCATGCCCGTTCTTCTCCATAGGTACTTATTACGCTTTGGAATGGGCAACTAGCTTCATCTTTTTGACTGACCGACCCTTGACAATTCAAAAGTGCCTGTAATTGGTTTAGTTGAAATAAATAGTTTGAGTAGAGTTTGAGTTTGAAGAAAAAAAAACTAGTACTACCTAGCAATCTTATAGAATTTCGGAATTTAATCCTATGTAAATCTCAGGTAAAGTTCAAGTTCAGGTCGCAAATTAAGTTAATAGTATACTATTGTGTATCTATTCAAATAACAATAATAAAATAGAACAATCCAATTACGTCGAGAAAAATAATCTTTTTATCTTGCGCGTGCATGCATAATTGCATATGTAATTAATTAAATATATATAAAAATGAAACGCTGTTTGTTGGTAAACGCATCACTTGCAAGGCCGTCTTAACCATATTGGGCGCCGGGGTGCGAAAATCAGCCTGCGCCCAAATGCCGACAAAAAAAAAATTGTTTTCCATTTTTATATTTAATACTTACTCTAAAATAAAATTAGGTGAATTTTGTTTATTGCAAATCGAATTTTAATACATTCTTTGTTTTATTTATAAGATAACACTAAAATAACAAAAATATATCCTAAATTAACTAAAACTATTTACTAACTAAAATATAGCGTCGAAAAATTCATCCGCATCGCTGTCGACTGGTAATGTACCCAAGACACTGGCGGCATTGCCACGTTGTATGGCAATGCTTAGCCTCTGGCCAAGGTAAAAGCCAGCCCTTGGGTCATGGGAAGTGTCAACCAGTCTTTTCGAAATTTCCTTAAAAAGACCATGCGCACTCGGACCCCACGGCCCGAGGGTTTCAACCCCAAACGGCTCGAAAATATAATTATTAATTAGGTTATTATATTTACGCCGCTTGAGGTTTTCCGCAGCCGCAGCAGCAGCACCAGCGCAGCACGCTGACCCTGGAAGATGGATTTAAACATTAAAAACAATATTTTTTCTGACCTGTAAGTTTACAAAATATTTGATGATTACGTCTGTTTCTAAATCTACTTATGTCAATCTATCTTGGGCATGCATGGTTGATCGTAAGTAATTTCTTATTAATTTTAGTTTCGAAAAGGACTTATCACATCACCTTCTGCTACTGTCACAGGAAGTGTGTATACTTAATTAGGAAACACCGATATTAAATTATTGGAATAAATATAATTCAGTACTGTACGTCGAGTGGGTTGTGTCTTTATTTATAAAAAGCAATTTTAACTCATTAAATATATCTTCCCCGTCAATATCCGATCGAATTTCATGTGTTAACTTTTTTGTAAGTTGAGACATTGGCCCCGATTCCCTTGTTCATAATCTAAATTAAATTTAAGTTCAGTGCATCTTTTTCTTTCTATTTCATTAAGAAAAGGACAGACGATAAATATTAGTTTAGTCCTGTCAAATTAGTCAGCGCCTGACGTAAATTGACGCGTTTTTAGTAGCCATGTTTTAAATCACGTCTAAACTGTCTATGGAGTATCATAATTTGACAGGACTAAACTAATATTTTATCTTCTGTCCTTTTCTTAATGAAATAGAAAGAAAAAGATGCACTGAGCTTAAATTTAGTTTAGTTTGTGAACAAGGGAATCGGCGCCATTGTGGTTTTTTTTGGTCTCTCCAATGCTCTGTTCAATTATAATAACTACTAACAATTTAAGAAGGTTGGCACAATGTAGGTACTGTGCGCCCCTTTAATGCAGTCATTCGAATTTGTTCGGCTACTCGTGTGATTTCTTTTCTTATGGTTTTTTCTTATATCTGAGTAGTTAGAAGGATTTTTCAGTTAAAACTTTAAGGATAAACAATTTAATAAAGGTATTAATTATGAGTTAAACCATAATTACCGTCACTTAATAATAACTCATTGGACGACACGGTTGGCGCAGTGGTTAAGCGATTGACTGCTGCGCTGCGTGTCGCGGGTTCGATTCCCGCACGGAACAAATATTTGTATGACCTACAATTAGTTGTTCCGGGTCTGGCTGTTTGTGTATGTGAGTTTATATGTATGTAAACGCACCCACGACACAGGAGAAATTCCTAGTGTGGGGCAACGTTTTTAAAAAACAAAACTCATGTATTGGAGCGTATATATATACATTATATCGTAGCTAGATTTTAATTAAAATGGAATAAGTCTCTAAGCTAAGGAGTTGGAACAGAAACATCGAATTTCACATGATTCTTTGAGTTCATAAAAGGTACAAACCACCAAAGTTGGGAAGTTTCTAGGGTTTCTCATTAAAGCCCAAGGATCCATTTTAGGGGTTTTGAAAAAATAAACAAATTTTCGTCGATTATAAGTGTCGATTATACAACGTGTTTTTTTTTTTATATCCCATAACTCTAGGGGGTCATTGTACTCATCATTATGGGATTTAAAAAAAAAACACGTTGTAGAAGAAATAAAATTGCATATTATTATTTTTTAGTTGTAATTGTGCGTTTTGTTTGTGCAGAATAAAATATTTTTCTTACTTTCTTTCTTTCTTTTCTTTCAAATTAAGACCCACAGTCGTAAAAAAAATCGTAGTTGTATGTCATGCCGTTTAAGAGATATAACAATTTGCTAAACGTTACCCCAGCGGCATCTTGAATAACTATGAAACCTCAAGACGACAAATTTCATTTTTTGGGCACAATTATGCACAAATGATATCTATCTAAGTAGCTAGTTTGTATTTAGCTACGACCAAAAACATGCCGCTGGGGTAATGTTACTCCAGCGGAATCTGTTTTTCATGAATATCTTTGGATCGGCTGGACGCAATAAGTATGAACGGGCACAATGACACGAGATGAGATACTAATTATCTGTCAATTTCTATTTTCTATACAAACAACTAACCAAAAATATCTGAACACTTACAACGTCAAGTGTATCTACGCAGACCATAGAAATGTAAAAAACAGGAGAAGTTTCAAGGAGGCGTATCTGTGTCGTCACGAATACGCCTAGTGATCAACGCGATCATACACTAGGCAAATGCCCATCTTCGCGAATTAGGGTTAGTGCGCTTTCGACCGTATAAAAATACTATACTATACTTTGTTCAGTAGTTTCCTGCAAAAACCGAAGTACAAATAAAAACTTCGTATCTCATGGAATAACTTACCATATAATATAAGTATATAGTACAAGTATTTTACTGTATTTGTCTTTAAAATCATGAAAAACAACAAATCGTAAAATATTTCTTGGTTTTACTACGTTATTTTTGTTTTCACAGTTGTACATTTCCTTCGCAAAATTGTAGATGGATGGTTTCTCTAGACATTTGTGTTGGCCACTATTAATTATGAAAACTATCATCCAGATCTGTTATAACTGAAAACAAGAATAGAATAGAATACTCTTTATTGTACACCATAAAAGTTACAGAACATAAATAAAATATATAAAATTTTACAAAGGGTGACACAATGGGCGGTCTTATCGCTAAGAGCGATAAGAAGAACAAGAAGTATTGATACTTACTTTTACAACAATTACTTTAATACAACGGCACGGTTGGCGCAGTGGTTAAGCGATTGACTGCTGCGCTGCGTGTCGCGGGTTCGATTCCCGCACGGAACAAACATTTGTATGACCTACATGTATTTGTTCCGAGTCTGGGTGTTTTTCTATCTATAATATGTATGAATTTACAAAAAAAAAATTGTATATAAGTAGTTTATCAGCCATCTTGTTACCATAACACAAGCATTAGGTTGCTTAGCTTGGGACAAATGGTGCTGTGTGAAATGTCCAGGGATATTATTATTATTATAATACACTGTTATCTTTCTAGTAAAAAAAAAACCTACATATATACTAACTTCTTTAAAATCTTACATGTTACAGATAACTAAGATATCTCTCTAAGTTCTGGCCACCCTAAATGAAGGAAATCCTGCACGGGATGAATCAATCTATTTAGCCTTTTCCAAACTATGATGTCGTCAACTTCCAATCTAATTCGGTTAGATAGCTGAATACCAGTATTTCACATGGAGCGACTGCCTATCTGACCACCACAACGCAGTTACTGGACAACACGGTATCCCTTTGTAACATGGTGACTGGTGTCACACTTTTTGGCTTCTATCTGCCCGTAACGACAGTCAAAGATCTACGCATGACAGTCAGGACAAATGGCTTCACATGCTTTCCGTGGCACGAAGGTGTCTCGATATGTAATGAATGAACGCACCCAACCAAGAACCGGCCGTGGCAAGCGTAGACCTTAAATTAAAACCTTCGATCAACGCGTGTCGTTTTTATTAGGTATTTAAGAACGAACCCCTAGTAAATCTTCTATAATCTTCACGGGATGTGGGACGAAATACGCTCACAACGGTTGTATCAACTATATTTTAAGGAGGTGTGCAAACTGGTGCGAACTGTTGGATGATGGGGTATTTATGTACACTAGGTCGATTCGCCGTGCGGCTGGTTGCTTACCAAATCGCGTCACACGCCGAATCTGCATCAAAACTTCTACCTTCATGCGGTGGGCGATCGCCAACGACAGCAAAATCTTGATCTATTTTAGTCACCCGCCGCATGATAGAAGTGAAACTGTACTTTGGAACTTCCGATTTTAGTCACCGGCGTAATTACTAACCGGCTAATAATTTAAACCATCTACGTGCGCAGTTGTGTGTCTCGTGTGTGATTCGCCTCCGTTTGGCCAGAGTTTGACTCTGGGGAAGAACATCTACATATAAGCGCCATACAAAATCAGTTTAAATAAGAATTATCACATGTCTAGAACCAAAAATTTGAAGATATGTGATATCTACCAACACGCACTGGGCCTGCTTGGTATATTACGGCCCACTCCCTCTCACAGAAAGGAAGCCTGTGTCCCAGCAGCGCAAACAAAGCATAGTATTGTCGATTTTAAAATTCACTGATATGGTTATACAAATTGCTACGTCAAACGTCAAAATGATTCAAGCTTCTGTAGAAATATAATTAATTCATAATACATAGTTTTACTTATGATCCCTGTCAAATGTTAAAGGTATAATTATTAGATAATAATTATAATTGCTATCGTAAACAGTTACGGTCACGTATTTCAATGAACCTTCATTGAAATACGCAACGACCAATTAAATGTTATTATTATAATTTATATTAAAATCCGGTATTTAAAAGTCTTTAATTGAAGACAAGACACTTGATTTCTAACCTGAATGGCCTCAATTGACTTCCTTTATGATGTCATGGTCATCAAGTTGACGCACCGACACGAGTAGTCAAAATATTAGGTATCTAATTTTTTGGTACGGTAGGCCGCGCACGTCAATGGTAACAAAACAAGTATAAGCTGGCCTTTTCATAGCATAGCAAAATCAGCATATGATGTTCCCACTTCTGGGGCACAGGTCTCCTCTCTGTAAGCCCTCTTACAGAGAGGAGGAGTGTTGGATTACTAGCCCCGCGTGTTTGCGGGCCCAGTGCGGGTTGGTAGAGGTCACATTGTCGATTTTTTCGTTCGAGGATAAGTCGGTTTCCTCACAATGTTTTCCTTCACCGTTTTCACTATTATAATTTCGTACTACGCTAGGGCAGCCTAAGGTCAAAGTGTCACCGCGGACGTGCTCGGCACTCTATCCAGGCAATCCACGATGAATGATAAAACGAAACATAATCTAATAAGATTGGCTGTGACATTTGCGGGCGGCAGCTATCGATTAGTATAGTCCAAGATCCCAGAGCAATCAGACATAACTTATTTTCACACGGATGAAACCTGAAGTTTTCAGTAGCGTCTCGTGTGCCTTGAATACCTACGCGCTTTGTGGAACTTGCCGAGTGACACCTGGGCAGGTACCAGGTGAGAAAGGTAACTAAAAATAAGAATTATTTAACTTAAATTCACATGGCTGATTTTTATATATGTCATGTAGAATATTATTTTAAAGTAATATCATAAGTGTCAGACACTTTTGATGGACCAGAGCTTTTGTCAGACGCTTATAAGCTACCCAAAAAATAAATGAACTTTACTTATTTTTACATGTCTGATTTTTTAATATGTTATTGAAGTATTTATTTAAAAGTTATATTCAATCAGTCAGACAAATTAGAGTGACCAAACATCCCCTAAGACAAAAATTATTCAGCCAGAAGTATGAGGGCGAGAGCACTATGCATGCACTTCAGAGTGAGTGAGACGTCCATAATAACTCGGTTCCCCTTCTTAAACTCACCATCTGTTTCAATCTACTGTGTATGTGCTGTTTGCGTGTAATATAACTTATAGTATACAGTATAGTTCGAGCCTGCGAGAGCACATGTTTTTGTTGTTTACATCAGGTTATTTGTGAGTGTTTTATTAAGTTGTTTGTAATAGTGATAATCATGGAAGAAGAGAAATTGAAATGTATATTTTGTAAAAAATCTCATGATAAACTTATATTATTCTCCGAAGAAATATTGAAAAAGTGCAAAAACATTTTAAAACAGCGAATAATCCATAACCTCAAATTCAAAGATGTAGTTTTACCGGATGACTTGTATGACAGTGGTTACCATCGAGAATGTTATAAAAATTTTACTGCTCTGCCAAAAAAATATTTTTCCGCCATATCAGAAAAACCAAAAAATGCTGAAAAAAAATCATCGAGTATTGTTGAAAATTCATTAGTTGCATCGACATCAAGCCAACCTTGTAATCTTAGTACTAACGATGATCTATGTACAGCGTCTACCTCAAGTCAACAAAATAATTCAACAGTTCCAGATTTAGATGTAGTGTCAAACTCAAGTCCAGCTAATTCAATGCCTGAACCAAGTGTTGAGCCAAATGTGAAGTCAAGTGTTGACTTAGAATCAGTTGAACCGGTGTCATGTGATGGTGAAGAACCTTCTGAACGTGATGATAATTTCTCTTCTGAAAATATTTCTCTTAAAAGTAACGTGGATATAGACAGAAACCAGAAATGTATATACTGTAATCAACAGACTAAACGACATAAACTGAAAAGACTACCGTTACATTCGTGCGAAAAACGCGAAACGAATTTGAGGTTATGGATTATTCGCTGTTTTAAAATGTTTTTGCACTTTTTCAATATTTCTTCGGAGAATAATATAAGTTTATCATGAGATTTTTTACAAAATATACATTTCAATTTCTCTTCTTCCATGATTATCACTATTACAAACAACTTAATAAAACACTCACAAATAACCTGATGTAAACAACAAAAACATGTGCTCTCGCAGGCTCGAACTATACTGTATACTATAAGTTATATTACACGCAAACAGCACATACACAGTAGATTGAAACAGATGGTGAGTTTAAGAAGGGGAACCGAGTTATTATGGACGTCTCACTCACTCTGAAGCGCATGCATAGTGCTCTCGCCCTCATACTTCTGGCTGAATAATTTTTGTCTTAGGGGATGTTTGGTCACTCTAATTTGTCTGACTGATTGAATATAACTTTTAAATAAATACTTCAATAACATATTAAAAAATCAGACATGTAAAAATAAGTAAAGTTCATTTATTTTTTGGGTAGCTTATAAGCGTCTGACAAAAGCTCTGGTCCATCAAAAGTGTCTGACACTTATGATATTACTTTAAAATAATATTCTACATGACATATATAAAAATCAGCCATGTGAATTTAAGTTAAATAATTCTTATTTTTAGTTACCTTTCTCACCTGGTACCTGCCCAGGTGTCACTCGGCAAGTTCCACAAAGCGCGTAGGTATTCAAGGCACACGAGACGCTACTGAAAACTTCAGGTTTCATCCGTGTGAAAATAAGTTATGTCTGATTGCTCTGGGATCTTACTCTAGTAGTTTTTAGTATTTATGATTTGATCCTGTATTGCAATAATAAATCCCTCGGCTTCCGGAAATAAATTACCGATTTTAAGCCATTTATTTGACGCTATTGTATCTATATGAGATTGTTCTAAATCATGGGGGTGCCGTCCATGCAACACTTCCTTTTTCTAGTCTTACTTTTTCCTATACTCTTACACCAACAATGTAAATATTGCTTTTGTTCTTTATTGGTTGTAATCAAATTATTATACATATTTCTCCATTTAAGCCACACTCAGCTATGTCTTGAACTTGTTTTTTTGTTTGCTTTATATCTTACACAACAGTTGGACACAACTTTTTAGACAGACTAGCTTCTGCCCACGGCTTCGCCCGCGTGTATGTCTGAAATTATCCCACGGGAACTTGCTACCAGGCTAAAAAGTATGTCCTTCCCCAGGATGCCATCTATCTCTTTGCCAAATCGGGTCCGTCCGTCGCGGTGGAGTCCGTTGAAGCGAAGTGGTCATCGGGCCAAGCCGTGTCATCGCCGCGCCGCGCCTCAGCTTGCCGATGACGCAATTCTCGCGCAACTCGCGTTCGTTATTGACATTCGAATCGAACTTTTCCCTCGAAAAAATCAAGCCGAGCTATTCTCGCCATGGCGATTCGAGCATTTCACGCAGGAAAGACACGCGACATGCCTCAGTTTACATGCGTCATGCAACGAGTGGTCATGACCAGTCGAGACGTGACGTATGACTGTGTCGACCTTCGTGCGAACGTCAAACAGTGGTTATGTCAATCAATTGTGTCAATTGCGAAAGGAAATAATAAATATATTTTAACAAAATGTGTTACGAGTTCATAAACATCTTAGAAGAGTCTGCGACCGTCACAACAAGAAAAAACACGAAGAAAACTTCAGGCTTCCGCCAAAGTTGTCAAAAGTGGATAGTTGTTGCTTGTGTAGCGTCGATGAATGAGACACTTAGGATACAGAAGCGGAAGGCGCCGGATTTAAAACCAGTCAAATGGACAAGGACGGCTTTACCAGGCTTTACTTTGGTTGAGGGCAAGAAAGGTCGATCGCGTCGCAACCACAACAAACGCGGTACTACTTCTGCAAGCGGGGATTTTTGAGCTGTAGTGCCCACTTTGCTCCCGTACATTTCCCCGTTGGATCGACAGATATCGAGAGAGAAAGAGCCAAGGTCTTATTAGTGCCGAAGGAAGGCCGATGCAGTCGAGCTAGACTACGAATTATGACCGGCTGGAGTTGTGGTTAGATGTTACAAAGAAGCATGACCAAAAGGAAACTACCATGTGTGGTGTGATAATAATTATGTTTTTGTGGTTTATAATTGGATGTATATACTGAATTTATTTATGAGTCTGTAAGGTACCAATTCCTATAAAGGTTCTTTTGTAGCTAGAAATAAAGTGTTTCAAAAGCATTTCAAACAATAAATATTTCAAATGTCTTTATTTTATTTTTTTCAATGTAAAACTTAGCTAAGTAACAAAAATAACATACGCAAATAATTGTAGGGCTTTGCAGTTAGGCTGCGCAGGCCATTAACAAGTTGGGTTAGGAAATAGAAACACACAAGCAAAGTTCATATGTATAATCCTCACTGGGTGACAAATTTACAATAGGTAGGGAATGTAGGGATAGATACGTAGTAGTGGATAGGTGTGCGTGCAGCGCCCAGTTAAACTCCACGTGCAGTGCGAAGCGATTATCCTGTCTTAAACCTGAACGTAGAATCCATATGTAGAACCGGTACGTAGAACCTCTAGATTTGGGGTATAGTATACCGTATAGTGAGGGTCAGGGAATCACTCCTGCTAGCAAGCGGATGCTATAATGACAGTGTGTGAAACGGACAACCGGGGTACGTCCAGTACCTACGGTCGTACCTGGGACAGTCTCCCACGTTTTGACGTATGCTCTGATGTACTACTTTCGCTGGTGACATACGTCTCACGCACCCCTGAATCCCTGAATGCGTAGTCTGTACAACTACTAGGGAGGGCTTCTTAGAGACGGGCAGCGAAGAGGTGATGAAATAAAAGAAGATTTTCTTGTTGAAGTTTGCTTGCAGATTTCGGCTTCTTGCTTGTAGTGTTGCCTCTTCGACGGCTGAGCTGCAACTGACTTTTCGTCAAAAACTGCGCTCTATTTATACCGGCCTAAGTTCCCTTAAGGCGGACCGTGTATTTTGAGCCCTTTTTTACTTTAATTTTCGCTAAGCCGAGATCTGTCAAGCCCTTGTTTTATTTATTTATCCATATTATATCCTTACAATTTTTACATAAATATTATTCCTTACGTAATCCTTAACCTAATTACAGCTTAATAATTAACTTAATTATACACAATAAAAAGTTTCTAAAAGAAAAACTGTTCAAAATATCAACTAGGAACATTTTGATTATAAAAATCTCTCTATAGCTTCTGAACCAATGGTCCGATTTTCATAATTCTAACGGTATTATTGGTTTTATATCTAGACCTTTCATTTATAACAAAAATTATTAAATTCTACCCATAAACAAAAAGTGATTTTCCAAGTTACGTAATTATGTATGAACAAAATTTTACTTATTGGAATCCTTTCAAAAACAGTCTTATTCGTTCGGGATACAAAAACTAATAACAAATACTGATAACAAATACTAATTAGAACATAAGAAACATAAAATAAATCGAGTATTAACTATTAACATAGAATTATTTACTTTACGTTTTCTTTGTAGCGGTCCCTCAATTACTTGCGCCCTGGTACCCAGATAGGGTCTTGTCGCCGACAGTGTGCAAGTGCTCAGTGTGTTAGGTTTGGTAGGTTAGTTAGAGTTGGGTGCCACTGTAACGGCTAGAGCACTTGCACATTCTCGGTATCCATCGTAGCGGTTTAGTTAATAACGTCTTCTACATGAAGCTATCAAACTAAAATAAACCTAAATCTGTGATAATAATAAACACACACAACAACACAGTACAGTGCAGCACAGGACAGTATATGATCACTAGTTTACACGAACGTTCGGCGTGATGAGTCTAACGTTGTCCGTTAGCTTAGGAATCGGCGGATCACTTCACGTTTCGCCCAGTCTTCATGTTTGTGAGGCACTTTGACCACAAAGAAATTTGAATTCGTGTTGTGACGAGACTCCTAACGCGACCCTCAGGGTGAAATCTGTTTTCGCAAGGATTTCCCAACAATCTTTTGGGCCTTTGTAAAGTAATGAAGCCAGGACACGTAGATACAGAAGCCTAGCGTCGTTGGAAAAGCGTGTAGCAGGACGGTCCGATTGGTGCAGTACCGCACTCTTTAAAACAACCACCCTTCCTCCTCTTCTTCTCCATCTTAATAAACTTTTAGGTTATTGTGCTGGTCATCAGCTTACTTATAATAAATATCATTAGCAGTCATTCTGTTTTATTCGTTCTGTTTTATTATGTAGACCAATGTAAACAAACAACATAAATTGTATTTTGACTTTACTTTGACGTGACAAATATCGATGACGTTGACAAATCAACATGAGCTATGCTTTCCGTTGTACGGAGGCCTTATATTATATCAATGTTAATAATAAAATAAAAATGGAGTTACGAAAACAATAATGATTATTAGATTGATAAATGTTAATGAAATACCTTTATAATGCTGCTGAAAATATGTTTTTGCCTTAAAAATCATTTTTTAAGATGGTCGAAAGTACATTAACGACTACGACAAAAAATCGCATCGTTATGTGGAAGGGATTACTTCGTGGGACGCATAATGGCAACATTATTGTCCCTAGACTCGTGATTTCTGATAGACTTGTAGTGAGAATAGATGTTTCTGGATATCTCACCGTTTTATAAGCGACATGCGGAGACGACCGGCAAGGATTTCGTGCGGGCCGAACGCGAGTTGCGCGAGAATTGGGCTCATAAAGTGAATTCCGACAAATTATTGAACAGCGGATTAGTAATCTTCAATTGATAGCGCAACAACGAGTTCGAAATGACAGGCTTGTGTCGAATTGCAGATAAGATAGCCAATTATGACTTAATAAGATTGCAAATTCTGCTTCTCCTGTCTGCTAGCATCACTGATTCAGCGTAAACAACGCTACAATACAAAAACCGGTCAAGTGCGTGTCGGGCCACGCGCAGTGTAGGGTTCCGTAGTTTTTGTAACAGCCAAGTGCGGGTTGTATTCGCTGACTGAAAGTTTCGTACCATGCTCTAACTAAAAACCAAACATGACTAGCTACCTTATTTGACTTCCTAAACAAACCCTCACCTGGTCCGACAATTTTGCACGGAAAGTTTTTTTTTTTTTTTGAGATTTGTATAAGACTTGTCATAGCCGGTGTTTTGAATTTAAATACAGGACACAGAGCTACACTACTCACTTGTCACAAAAAAAATTAATTGAGGAGTTCTATGGAGTTGTTCGAAATTTTCGAGTCAAATACAATTGGTCGACTATTACTCGTAAACTTGTAAAGCCCACTTAAGTGTGATAGTTTTCCTTTAAACTTCGTTATATATAGGTACTACTGCCTTTTTTTTTTTTTTTGTGGGTGGGAAATCATCAAATGACCCCTCCCGCTCTGGGTGGAGCGGAAGGGAGTGTCAGACTTTTACTGACTAAAACCCACCCGTGTTCCGTCCTTAGCCCTTTCTGTTCCAGGGCAGCGGTTAACCATTCGGAAAATCCCGCCGCCACGGCAGGCTTCGGCCCTGTGGGGCCCCGTCCTCTGCTGACATCTCTTTGAGGGGCGCGTGGAACACAACGCGCCGTCCGGCACGGGCCTGGTCCTGATCGGACGGTGAGCTACCCATTACTCACCGCCCGCAGGCCCGCGCCTACGGTGGCCGGGAGTCGTCACGCGGCTCCCGACGCCCGGAGCGTCTCCCGCGGCGGCTGAGGCGTGAGGTGTTCTCCCTCAGCCTCCCCGCCACCTCCTTCGCTAGCATGACTGCTTCGCAGAAGGAGGTGACTGCCTCCCATTCTCTCTCGCCCCGGACCATGGCTTGCACCAGGGCCGGACGCGAGAGGTCGCCGCCGTTGCCGATCGCCTCTACGAGGACACGGCGGGTCTCCGCCCAAGCAGGGCAGACCTCCACCGTGTGCTCCACCGTGTCCTCTGGACGATCCGGGCAGTGGTGACACCCGGGCGTCTCCTCCCGCCTGATGATGTGCAGGAACCTCCCGAAATATCCGTGTCCGGAGAGGACCTGCGTCAGGCGGTACGTGAGAGCGCCGTGACGCCTCTCTAGCCACTCCTCAAAGAGGGGTCTTATCGCCGCTATCGCGGCGTGCCCTGCGCTGGGTTGCGATAGTCGCGCCTTCCATTCCGCCATGAGATCGCGTAGGTACTACTGCCTTGACATTTGAATTTCTAACTACAACCGTTTAGTTGGTAGAGGGGTGGGGGGGACACTTGATTCTAACGAAAATTGGTACTTTAAAGCTTGATAAGTCACGAACGGTTTACTTATTCAAAAAACGGTCTACCCAAACCCCTATATAACCCTAATATTCTCAAAAGACCTATACAACTATATCCCACACTATGGGAAGGACGAAAAAAAAATTATCATCTCCACTTTACATGTAGGGGAGGTACCCCAAATAATTGATTTTTTCAAAATTTTATTTTACCACTTTTTTGGCGTCATTAACGTGGTTACTCATGCCAAATTACAACTTTCTAGTACCAATAGTTTTTGAGCTAAGCCGCGGACAGACAGACAGACGGATATGGCGAAACTATAAGGGTTCCTAGTTGACTACGGAACCCTAAAGATGGATACCTTATGCAGCAAGTAAACTACGAAAGTTTATGAACACTAAACTAAGACCTATGGTTAACTACACCACGTATAGAATCTACTAATGAATAAATTATTGTTGGTATGCAGGTACAACAGAACAAGAAACCAGTACAGGACTGGTAGATCATGTCTCTCGTTATGATTGGGCATTTTGGGCAATGTAGAACCAGACCACGACGAGAATAAACACTGATATCAATCAGCCTTCAGCCCGCGAGAAACAAGATCCGCCGGTTTGTCTGTCGACGGTAGGTACGAGTAGCTACACGCGTGATAGGTAATAAATACTATTTAGTAAAAACGACTATTTTTATGAAGACAGCTAGACGAAGACTCCCTATTTTTGTACCTACATTTGAAGACAGAACCTTTTAGAAACTGCTCGTGTGACATGAACCGACACTTTGATATAAGCGAGCCACCTAAGACTGAAGGTTTCTCTCAGCTGTATGGTTTCCACAAATCGTCAGTCATCCTTTTATGTGAAGCGTCTCACAACGTTCTGCTTGTAGTGACGTTTCTCAGGAGATAGGGAGTGCTTGGCTGCGATGGTATCTGATACCAGGAAAGAAGATAAGACTGAATCGGCTCTAAAATCTAAATTATCAATGACTAGTAATGCACTATCCTTAAGAGAAACACGAAGATAGTGTGACTTATTAATGTTGTCAACGTCTGATCGTGAATGAATAAGTGAATTAATGTAAGTGACGACACGGTTGGCGCAGTGGCTGAGCGACTAACTGCTGCGCTGCGTGTCGCGGGTTCGATTCTAATATATATTCTCGAAATATTTGTATTGCCTACATGTAGTTCTTCCGGGTCTGGCTGGAAAAAAAAATCAGAAGTTCAATGGCTTAGGTATGAAAATGTAACATACAGTTTCAAGTTCAAATACTCCCCTTAAAAATCGAATAACCCCTTTTTGCCCCGTCAGGGGTAAATTTTCGACAACTTTACATACTTATTATTAATTATTTTCTGTCAAAAGTATTATAATGAGTTTCGAGTTAATTGGACCGCGCATTCAATTACTTCCACACAAACTTCAACACCCCTTTATCCCCCTTTGAGGGGTAGTTTTGAAAAACTTATAATAAACTTTATTACTTTCTTTCTCGGCCTTCACGAGGTTCTCATCATGCGGGACGGTTATGTCAACAATCATTGCGCGCCGCTCTGATCGATCCACCACCACTATATCAGGCTTATTGGCAACAATAGTCCTGTCAGTGATGATGGATCGATCCCAGTACAATGTGATATTTCCATTTTCGAGAACTGGGTCGGGCACATACCTGTAGTACGGCACCTCAGATTCCACAAGGCCGTATTTCAGAGCAAGTTGCTGATGGATTATCCTGGCTACAAGGTTGTGACTATGCAAGTACTCTCCGTTAGCTAGACGAGAACACCCGGAGATAATGTGCCTGATTGTTTCTCCCGGCCGGTGGCATGCCCGACAGATGTCAACCGTACCGTCTTTCACAATAAATCTCCGGTAATTGTTCGTCATCATAACTTCGTCCATAATTGCACAGACAAAACCTTCGGTTTCTCCAAAGAGGTCACCGAAACGCAGCCAGGCTACGGACGCTAGTAGATCTACATCGGGTCCATTTAGGGCCCGGTAAAAGCGTCCGTGAAGCTCCTTACTCTGCCATACTTCCATGCGATCATTGGTGTCAAGCACTACTGGCTTGCGCCAGTTCTCTTTAGCCAAGGAAAGCGGGGTGAGGCCCTTATCCACTGCGACTACATCTCGATGCATCCCCACGTCGGTTTCTAGGAAATATTCCCTGAGACTGCATATCTCGCGATTGTGGAGAGTCTTAGCGTTTAAAAAGCCTCGACCTCCACACTTTCGCGGAATATACAGCCTCATTACCGACGACCGTGGGTGATGCATTCGATTTGCAGTCAGCAGCGTCCGGACCCTCCTATCCAAGGCGTCTAGTTCGGTTTGAGTCCATTTGAGTATGCCGAAAGAGTACATCAAAACCGGCATGACCCAACTGTTGAAGGCACGCACCTTGTTTCCGCCTGATAGAAGACTGTTATGTACTTTTTTCAGGCGGCCAAAGAAGCGCTCCTTCAACGATTGCTTCATGTCAGTAACATCGATGCCTAACGCTTCCGACATACCCAAATACTTATAGGTTTCGGATGCGGAGAGGGTTCTAAGGTTTGTGGAATCCGAGAGTTGGGTTCCCACGGATTCCACAATCTCCCCTCGCTTTACATGCATGACCGCACATTTGTCCACACCAAATTCCATCCTGATGGCGCTACTGAAAGTTTCAGTTACTTTCAGTAGCTCCGTATTATTATTATTATTATTAAATCTAATTGGGGCACTAAGGGGCACACATTAAGAGCTACTCGTGTATGTTTATTCTACAGGGGCACATGCAATGGTTGTAGAGATATACGATTCATCAAAACTTTACTCCAGCAGGAAATGCAATATCTCGAAAACCTGAAGGGGCACAGATTTTATTTTTAGGGGCACATTTTGGCACACATATAAGCTCTCTAGCCATGCACATTTTTTCTCTCTCAGATCATTCGTTTAGAATTGTCCTGCTAGAAAAACGTTACCCCAGCAAGAATCGTTTTTTCCAAAACGACAGGGGGCACACATTTTTTATGTGGGGGCACATTTACAGCAGATAAGGCACAAATTATACGTTCTACTCCTATAACCCTAGGAGACACTTTCTTGCTGGGGTAACGTACACTGGAACCACGGGTAATTAAAATTACCCATGGACCCGGTAATGGGTCGACCCACCGGGACCACGGGTAACGAGTTTAATTTTTTACATATTATAGGTAAGTACCTACTTATTTACCAGAAACAATTTTTCATTTAACTGTACTTCTGGTATATTGCGAATCTGTTATTCAGAGAATATGGTATTTTGAGAATCTGGTATTCTGCGATCGAGCCTCATGGTCTACCCGTGTGCCAAATTGTATCCTAAAGGAATTGTGCCGATTTTAGTATGGAAGGTGGCGTCTTTTTTTTTCTCGCGGCCGTCGACCTATGCATGTAAAATAAGTTTAGTTTGTTACACTATTTTGTACTAGAAAAACTAGTTTGATTGATGGCCGCGAGAAAAAAAAAGACGCCAATTTCAGGCATTGTCTTTTGTTTAGTCGTTAAGGCGTGATTGATTCACATACTCGTAAAAATACGGACTTCAACATTAATTTTTTGTGTAGGATAGGACATCGGTTATGGCCAGTAATTATTTTGTACTAAATTGTTAAAAGTGTATAGAAGGGGGTTTGGAAGCATTCCAAATGACAAAGGTTTGAAATAAAACAGTTTTCAATGACACCTTCGTTATTTGCACACCAAATTAAATATATTTAAATTCCAGTCCAGTTTCAATGAAAATTATACAAAGTAGTTATTAACTGAGCTCCATTTCAACAAAATTTACCTTAACTGTGTGCGTGTACATTATCTATGTTCTTAATTCTAAACTAATGTGGTGTCCAATCACTGGTTTGAAAATTACATCACATTTAAATTGTACGTTTTTGATGTCGGCGGTGACGCGGTAATGCCGCAAAACGTACGCCAAAATCGTCTTCATATTCATCATGGCGTTTTGTTTACCTGAAATTATATAACGTAAATACGTAAGAAAATTTATAAAAAATCACAAATTTTAGAAGAAAGTGATTTTTGACAAGCTGTAGAAAACTATCTGCAACTATCTATCTACTAGCTGGTGCCCGCAAAGGGAATTTGCATATATTTTATTAATGTTTTTATTCTATAGTTTACATCACTATATAATAGTAAAAAATATTCAACGCCAAAAAAGCAGTAAAAAATTGCCAACAGACATAAACTTAAACGCCGTCCATTTTGGCAGTTGGTGTGACGTCATGGTCTATGTATGACATTTACAATGGACTGAATCGTAAACACAGAAAAAAAACAGAACACTCCTATAAAACACATTGACATGGACTTTACGCAGAACGTCACTTTCGCAAAATGTCATCGTAAAAAATTTATTGTTGTCATAGGCTTTTACATCACATTAGCTCTGACTAATCACATTAGCTGTGGGAAATTCAAATATTTGAAAAACGACGCCTTCGTTTTTCAAATATTTGAATTTCCCACAGTTACGAGAATATTACACTTTAAAAAAAATAATTTCTTTCTCTAAAACAAATCATAATATCTAAAAAATCA
The DNA here is from genome assembly GCA_949629185.1 of Apamea crenata. Lineage (NCBI taxonomy): Eukaryota > Metazoa > Arthropoda > Insecta > Lepidoptera > Noctuidae > Apamea > Apamea crenata. Next base: position 8,947,951 of record OX451375.1, read on the forward strand.
TAAGTAAGACGGTTTATTCAAAAAAATATTTAGCCCTTATTTAAGTTCGTGTATATTCCCTATTCCTCTGCTTGTACATAATTACTATTATTGAACTTCCATCTTAAGCGTTCAGCATGAAAAGTAGCATATGCCCTTCTAATGGTTTCAGGCTACCTCTTTGTCTCATTACGAACATTTCAGTGGTGTAGTCGTGATAGTGAACCAAACAGACATACAGAGGCAGTTACTTTTGCATTTATAAATTTTATAAGTGATTAGATACCGAGACAGTTTCGCTTGCCGATACTGAAGCTGGCAAATGTGTTAGGGTTGTCAGGCAAGGTGGCAGGGTCCAGCCATCGCTCCGGCTTGAACTCATTCGCGTCTGAACCCCACGTGGGGTGACGGTTCATACCGTACAGCGAGATCATGATCAGGCTACCAGCTGGCAGTGTGTAGTCCTCTGAAATGGAAGTAATTATTTTATTATTGTCATATAAATATATTATTGTTGAAATCGCGATAGGGAAAAATACAATTAAGGCTGTCTACAATACTAGGACAAGTGTCATCAGTGTCAGCACGTCTCGCATCAATGTAAAAAGATGTGGCACCTGTGACCTGCCCTGACCGAGGAGCGTGACGAACTGTGCAAGTACTCCAGCACCCTAGCCAAAGGTATTTAAAGAACACCGTGTGGGTCTAATTCCACACGGTGTTCTTTAAATACCTCCCTTATTGACAGACTCCCGCTGACTAATCAGTAAAAGTCTGTCAGACCCCTTCACCTAACCTAGAGCGGAGGATTTTCACGAGGATTTCCATAAGCAATAAAGCAATAAAAATAATAAAAATGTGACATCACGTTTTTCTTTCTAGTTTACCGATCACAAACTTTGCGCGAATTTAATAAATATAAAACCACACAGCACAACACTGCATAGGTGTTCGTTAGTCGCCCTCACTATGTAGGCTATACATACTTAGTTTCACTGCTGATTGACTGCATTTTGCGATTCTTGGAACTGGAGGGTACAACCTCAAGCTCTCTTTCAACACCGCTTCCAAATATACCAGCTTTGGTAGATCGTGTTTGGTCAAATCTCTGTCGGGATCATCCATAACTTCTTGCAGCCTGCAAAAATATTTTTAAGTAAAAAAAGGTTTTTATTAGGTTAATTTAATATAGGTACAGGATGAAATTGAAAACTTGTGACAAGTCGAAATATGAGGTACAGTAACTGTTACATAATTTTGAAATTAAATATAAATTTCATTATTAAAATTAAAATACCAATTTTAGCGAGCACTCGATAAGCATCCATCGCAAATCCATCCATTCATCGCAAAGTTCACAACATAAAGTAAGTTGGCAACGCGTTGAACTAGCACTATTTCCCTATTTCTTACCGTTTCTACCATATTATAAATGTAAAAAACAGGAGAAGTGGCAAGGCGTCTGAACAAATTGAGCATGTACAGGTAAATGGCAGTCTCCGCGACCTAATGCGCTTTCGACCGTGATCGTGACATAAAAGAATGCCGTGTTATTCAGTGGTTTCTTGTAAAAACCGAAGCCAAAACCAAAACTTTATAAATTGTGGAATCACTTACCATATATAAATATAAGAATTTTACTATAAGTATTTGTCTTTAAAATCATGAAAAACAACAAATTGTAAAATATTTCTTGCTTTTACAACGTTAATTTTGTTTTCAAATATGGCAGCGACTGTACTATTTTGGCAGTAAATACATTGCTCCTTAACCAAGTTTGTCGCTAAGTGACTAGACAAGCTAAGCTAACGAGATACTTTATGTGCATGTACAGCCGCTGCCACTTGCGGCGAGTTAGTGATGTGGCTGTGCAGATCCACTAACTTAGGCTATCGACTAAAACTCAAAAAATGACACACGACGAATATTGATATAAAAAAAATCTGAACGTCTTTGGTGTTTGTACCCTATATTATATTTTCGTGTATTATTGTTACGCGTCGATTAGGATTCGTTTGCAAACGTATCGTATTTCGTAATAAAATAAATAAAAGACATGGTCTATCGACACCAAGTCAATTCGTTGTTAGAAACCAAGATAATAATTTAAATGATCGATTGATCTAAATTTTAACAATAGTAATATACTAATAAATGGTAGTACGGGTATCTCAAGTAATAGGTTACTACTAAAGACTAAATTCTGAATATTCGGTCCTAGGCTCCACGATGACCATATGACTTCTCGCTTGCCGGAATCCAAATCTTCCCAAACGTGCAGGCCGCGTGCAAGGTGTTGTGTTGGGTTCGATTCCCAACAGATACATTTCTGGTCAAAAATAATGTTGAATTTGTTATAAAAAAGGGTCGATAAAATTATAATGTAGCATTTTGCTAATGCTGCAATATGTAAAATAAATGGCTTTTGCACAGCACAACGATAGCGACAGATGTTTTTGTGTAAGTAAGTTGTACGGTAGGTACATGGTAAATGCACGCTATGTTTAATGAGTTAGTTTATAATTGATTGTATATTACGTTTTGATTTATGAATTGCGAGTGTGTGCGTGACTTGGTACTATCTATTGCTTTTACTGAACTGCATGTGTAGTATGGGCGCGTGGAAGGGGAACACTAGCGACACTGTGTTCCAATACATATTCAACTACCGGGAATATCGCTTTCTTTCTTATATCTATGGTTCCTACGAAAAAAAGGGCGCGCGACCACTTTGCCAAACCGCTCGCCTGCACGCACGTACTCGTATGTACTTCCAGCCCTGTTTTTAATCATATGCTCTAAATTTACTTTATAACACGTTGAATTAGATATTTTAATTTGTCGCACCTATTCAATTTCATCCTGTTTATGTATCCCAATAATAATATTATACGAACGGCAATAATATTCGGTGACTGAACGCTTTAGTAATAAAATGAATTTTGTAAAAAAAAGTAAAAGGTTAGTCGAGAAAACTCAACTGCACTTTTTTGTATAAAATTGTGGTTGATTTTCTAAACCAGTGCTTTTGGCAAACACGATGATAAGTAAAAAATGAATAAGTTAGCAAAGCTTATAGACGCATACTTACTCTTCGAAAATTTTTGCTTGGACATCTGGATAAGATCCAATTAAAACCAAACATAATGTCATGGCCATAGTTGAAGAATCATAAGCGGCTCCTATGATAGTGTCCAAGTGTTCCCTGATCTCTTCATCTGTGAATGTCTCTTGATTTGCACCTATTTCCAGTAATTGAGTTAAGACCGACTTGTAACCTGAAATTATTTATTTTGCTTTCATGCTGTTCCCTTAGATCCTACCTTAGATCTGGGGTCACCACGAATCACGATTAACTGTCGTGCTTGCGACGTCTTTAGACCAACGTCGTGGTAACTAGTAACTACATATTTCTTTACCTGGTGTGGCCTCCTTTATAGAGTCCGAAGAAATGTTTTGCTTCAGTTCTAATTTACGTGTTTTGATAATCTGAAGAAAGGGTACACGTTTAAAGATAATGAATAGGTGCAACATTATTTTTGCGGATATCAATACAAACATAATTGAGTGGACCACAAGAATTAGTATTATTATTAGTAGTAGTATTCGTTTTGTTTATATTTACGTTATTATAAGTCACAATAAAATTAATGAATTAATTTAAAAAAGAATTAATTAATTATTTTCAAATATCATAATTATCACCGTTTGCGTTATGTTTTTCAATTTTTTTATAATTTCATCTTGTTTCTTCTTCCAAGAACTCATATTGAATATAAATGGCAAATGTAACCAAACTTTGGTAAATCTTTTCGTGACCAAATCGAAAAAATCGTCAGTTCCGTTAGCATAGTTTTTAAGAGTCACCTCCTGTTCACTGTCGTGGTTGTTAATTCCGATCGTTGTTTCTGTGAATAGAACGCATTTATTAGTGTTACTTTTCCTTTATTTCATAATTCTGAACAATACTGAAATTCGGAATAGCCAGTTAGCCACGTCGGGCCGGGGGCCGCAACGCATCTGTGATGCCTCTGGTATTGCATCAGCTTTGTTTGCAATTCCATATTAGAAAAAATATATATAAATTCAAAAATACTTACTAAACACAGTTCTAAGTACAGTAAATAACAAGTATGGTATCACATCAAACGGATCTTTTCCTGCTTCAGGGGCTAGTACAGAAACAAGACGTCTCGCTTCTTCGCTATATTCTTTCACATACGTGTTCAGTATTTGTTGGTTGAATGCTGGACTTAGCAGCTTACGGTGTGGCTTCCATGTTATTGCTAAAAAGAAGAACTTCTATTAGAAGATATAATCTCAATATCAATATCTAGAAGATATAATGAAGGTATTTCGGCCTCACTGGGTTGAATAGGAAACGAATATGGTAAATAACGATAGATTTAACCTTTTAAATGATAATCACCCCGATATACCTTTAAGGAGCTAAGCAGTCAGTCATGACATAATATTCGGACTATAGTTAACTTGCAACAAAGCAAATTTATGTAACATAAAAGTTCGACGACTGCTTTGCAAACCTATATTCAATTCCCAACAATTTATATTTTTTATGCTTCCATACTTATTTATTTTTAAATAACATGGGAGACTTACAGCTAAAATAAACAGATAAAGGACAGCACGTTAGTCTGAAAGCCAATTACAGGCCACCACTTATAAAATACAGAGGGAAAAAAAGAAAATTCTGAGGAAATTCACACCAAGTTCCTATACATATAATACAGCATAATTACTTAGTTGCTCGCACTACGTAACAACCATCATAAATTAAACTACATGAAAAAGTTACGGCTTAAGGACTTCCTGGCTGACGACACACGAGCTAGTAACGGATCTACATATATTATATCGTACTGTTTACAAAGCTTATTTGCATTTCTGCTTGCACGTACAATGTAGGAATTCTGCCTATAATTGGTTGACACAATTGGCACGCGCAAAGGTTTGATTGTTTGATTGGATTGTAACGCTTACTCTTCATGGGAATGTTGAAATAAAATTTTGTCAAAATATCGGAACAGTTAATAGTATTGTCAAAGATTTTCAGCAAACACACACAGTCCGAAATCTCGCGGCGGTTGAGTAAAGGCAATATTATATGAAATTTTTTACATAGGTTATGATAGTTTTCCGAATGATACGGTATTTTTTGATGATATCATAGATACCTTATGAACCTTTTTTGAATGCTCTCAATGCGGTTAATATATTTGCGGTAACATGGGTTCCATATTTCAGACGCGTATTCCAAGTGGCTTCTAACAAAAGTAATATACATAGTATTGTATACAATCAAGTATTTTTTTTAATTGAACAGACAGCTGTGCTGCAGCTGGGGAGTTTGTTGCGCCACTTCTTCTTCCCAGCGATAGCTCTAGGAAGTGGTGAAGGGCGGGCGTTTGAGGGACTGTCTTTTGTAATTTTGACGTTCAAAAAGTGCTGATTCTCAACCTAATTTGAATAAATGACTTTTGATTTTGATTTTGAATGATTGAACGGTTCCGAGAATACATATATTTTGCTATATTATTATACCTACGATAGTTCGTAGAACGCACACAGAAAAATATTAAGTTTATACCCTGTCCATTAGTTAAACTGATTTTTAATACACAATACATTGATTGATACACGTACGGTATAATAATGTATGTAAGAAGCCATAAATAAGATAAGACTAGATGCCTAAAAAAATCTAATTAGTCCGTCAGTTAGATTATCAAAAAATATTGGACCCGTATTTTTTCTTTTGTCAATTATATAAAAAAATATGAAGGTATCGCCCGTTAAGTCCCACGTGACGTCACGCCTTTGCTACACTTTTTAGCATGCCGTCCGTCAGTGGGAGGTCGCTCCCACTCCCAAATTTAGACGCGCTTTATCTTTGTCATTTTTTGTTTGATTGACAAACGAAAAAATACGTGTCCATTATTTTTCGATAATCTAACTGACGGACTAAATATAATAATTATTTTTTTACCCAGGCATCTACGCTATGCCTTATCTTATTGAAATAAGATAAGGCAGTTTATATATTTATTTTATTACGCATTTTAAAGTTAACTTTTACGTAATCTGGAATATGTACGTTCTAAAACAGCTGTCAAAAAGCGTAACCTAATGGACAGGGTATAGGTAGGCCTCTTCTGTCATCATTCTTTGTTGGTTATAATAAAAATAAATATCTTTGATTACGTGACCGTTACTGAGAAATCCCTTGTGTTTACAATCTACTGTAATAATATTATTTTAGTGATAGCTGTTTGTCAGACGATCAATCGGAATCGGTTTCATTTTGACAGTTCAACAACATTCATGTGTTATTTACGTTGTTGAGTAGACACATGACACATTTTTTGAACATAATTATGAAGCAATAAATTAGCAATACCCTTCAAAATGATTCCGATTGAGATTGATTGTGTGTTACGCAATTAGGGTGCAGGTGTTCATTAATTTACTAAAAATGAAAAACTTCGCAAACAATGGGAAATTACTATAGAAGGCTGTGGTAGTCGACCTCAGGACGACCTGCTTCTCACGGACAATTTTGACGACACGGTTGGCGCAGTGGCTGAGCGATCGACTGCTGCGCTGCGTGTCGTGGGTTCGATTCCCGCACGGAACAAATATTTGTATTGCCTACAGTTAGTTGTTCCGGGTCTGGCTGTTTGTGTATGTGAATTTAAATGTTTGTAAACGCAACCACGATCCAGGAGTAATTCATAGTGGGTATAGTACGTTTATAATTCAAAATTATAAACGTAGTATACAGGATAGTTTTATAAAAATCTGGCTGTTATTTTAGTATATTGTGGTGTCTTACGACTTACACGCGAACGAAGTTGCGGACAGAAGTTAGTAATCAACAAAAGTATACATAATAACAAGGTAATGGGGTAATACTACGCATAATAAATATGCGTCGCACCTGCATAAAGACGGGTATTTTATACACAGAAAATCATGCAGTATTTTATTAGCTAAAAACAGTATGAAAAACAGAACTGTAGGCAGTTGGATTGTGAAAAAGATGATAATGCCTAGACCATTACACCGCGCTCGTACCCTTTGAAATAATAGGTAGAGGTGTAAAGTAGGTGCATTCACATGAATTTCCTGTTATGTTTTAGTTTGGTTGGTTTTTCTCTAGAATCAACAACTCCACTAGATGTAACATACATTACCTTGTGCTGTGACCAGTCCGCTACCATACAGATCTTTTCCAAATCCGTAACAAAATGGTTTATCCAGGCAAGTGTTGGCTATTGTTTGACAGGCCTCTAAGTCTGTTACCACTGCAACATGAATTCAAATTAATCAATGAGTTCAAAATATTTTCAAAAATAATCAAACGACTCCCAAACAGCAACTTGGTATTTATAGGACTTAAAGTTTGAGCTATTTTCAAGTTTGGTAACAGGTTTTTATTTATTATTTATGTACACAAAGCAAATCTGTTCGGTCTACATCCCTCACAGGGATAGCAGTGTTGATATGAATAGTTACGCACACAAACGTTAAATAAAACGACCGAGCTCTGTTTTTATATGTAGTGTGCGTATGTCGCACCATTAAAAGGTAATAAGTAAAATACCAATGTATGGTAATAATTAATTAATTTATAATATTTCGCACTTGTTCATTGTAACAGGTTTGGCACAATGGCTAACGTCTCTGGTTAGTTGACAAGAAGTCAGTTCAAAATAATCTCGGGTGCAAAACAATTTGCGTTTTGTAATCATAATTTTCTTAAACTTTTCATTGTCAGTTGAATTGCTAACGATTCAATCCCGTTCATAGATGAGTAATTTAATTTAGTTTGAGACATGAGCACGGAATTCTCAGCCAATTTATTTTGACCGTTTAGGATACGAGAACTATAAAACAACAAACCCTGATTGATAGCTGTCAGTTGACATGATAATACAATCTCACATTTATAATTAATAAAAAAAATGTTTAATTAGCATCTGAACTGTGAATAGTGTAACGTAGTGAACGTGGACACATTAAGAAGCAGCAAAAGTGTTAGTACTAGTTCCTGATGCCAAATAACAAAACAAAAACTGATTGCTAGTCTCCACCGTACAGTGAATGAAATAATAAAAACAAAGTGCAAATACTGAGAATAAAAGTGATCTGTGTTAAGTTTTCAGTGATAAAACCGAACGCAAGAGAGTGAATTCTTGAATAAAGAGTTCTTCATAAAAAAAAGGAATTCGTTTTTTATTTGAATGGTGAGGTAACAACAAACCAACCATAGCGCCATCTACATGTAACTACTTGAAATACATCATAACTAATGTTGCCACTTGAATCAGTGGTGACGGTCTTAAAATATTGTGTTAACATTTTACACAGTGACATCTACTATGCAAATAAGTTAACTATCAATAAACCAACCGCAATATTCCAGTTAATTTCAACACAGTTCTCACTGGTTCAGTTGTCCTTGCGGTATAAGTGACCGCTTCTCATTCCGCTGACCCGACTTTGAGCTTCACCGACTCAAAACTGTTTTTGGGTTTTTGTATTAAGAACTTATTAGTAAGAACTTCCTAGAGAACATTACTTTTCGTCGCACGCGCACACGATCAGAACATTCAGAACCAAGCGATCATGACATAATTTCACAAACATTGAACTGTACAACAAACAGTATGCCAGAGATGTCAGAGGGCGACGAAAGTGATGAACAAATAAGGATATTGAAGGACAAAGTTGAACAACTAACATCGCAAATTAACAGCGCTCACAAGGAAATTGAACTATTGTCTTTAGAAAATAATACATTGAAGAAAAGTAATGAGGATTTAATGAGGAAAAATGAGATGTTTAAAACAATCGCTAGCAGTCCAATTAAAGTTGATTTTTCACTCCTTTATGAATTATGCTTTATGGAATAAAAACACGCAGCAAGAAACAAAGATGTCTACTTTGGAAGTACAGATATAATCCTAACTCAAAAAATAAACTGGCTTTTAAAAAAATACTCAGCGCTATATAGAAAAATAATAAGACTAACGCAGAAAGCCCAAAATAATCATTTTGTAATGACTTCCCAAAGTAAATCGAAAGCAGCTTGGCAAATAATTAAGAAAACTAAATTAAATTTTCTCCAAGAATCAGTATTATTATTAAAAAGATATAATTTGACTTTTACGCATCCGATTGACATAGCAAATGAATTTAATAATATTACTTTATTGACACAATTGAAAATAATATTCATCCCGATACAACCAATAATAATAATTTTGAAAATCTGACATCTCATTCATTTTTTATGCAACCAGTTACATATGTATAATACATTGACATAATAAAAATAATTAATGACTCAAAAAACACTAACACTTAGTTATGACGACGTATAGATCTACAAAAATTATGAAATATGAAATAATGAAATATGTCAAGGAAATAATTGCACCGCCACTACTAGCGCACATTATTAATAACTGCATTACCGAGGGAACATTTCCAAATTACCTAAAAAAAGTTGCTTTAAAACCCCTTTTCAAGCGAAATAATAAAACAGATGTAAAAAACTACAGACCAATTGCCAAAATTTCGATATTTTCAAAAATAACAGAGAAAGTAATATTATGCTGTGTATAATTACTTTGAAAAAAAATAAACTATTCTGCACTGAACAAAAAGGGTTTCGAAAGAACACTTCAGTCAATATGGCATTTTTTGACTTAATATCTAATATTATGACTTCCATGGATAAAAGGAATCCAATATGTGTTATTTACACTGACATGACAAAAGCATTTGATTTTGTTGATCATAACATTCTACTTCGAAAATTGCACAGAATCTGTATACGCATCGGAATTTAGACATGTAAAATATAGTGTGCCTCAAGGCAGCGTAATGGGATCGTTATTGTTTTTAATATAATAATAATACTTTATTGATACAAGTCCTTACAATAATTATGCTTAATATCTAGCAAAAGTTCACAATAATTAAAGGTGCACAAAAGTTGAAACCCTGACTCCCAAACTAGGAATACCTGTGACTTAGGAGTCAGTGTTCTACTGCCACTTGGACACTAAAACCCTACGGAAATTATGAGCTAGTAAGCTGATATTACACAAGAGAAAAAAAAAATGTTATTATGCTATGATTTAGGGGTAAAACTTTTGAAAAACAAAATAAAAGTAAAAATTTGTTTAAAAAGTAAAATGACTGTGTAGTTGATTCTGTGTGTGTGACTGGGAATCGTGTGTATTGTTTGCGTTGTATGAGTGTGTGTGTGTGGCTGGGAAACGTGTGTATTTTGTATTGTGTGAGTGTGAAATGAGAACCCTAAGTATATAAGTATGTGAATGTGGTGGTGTCGAGTTTAGTTAGTACGAGCTTAGTGTTTTTTGTTGTATTAAAGATATCGGTGATTGTATTACGTGTTTCCTATGGAATATTGCGAGTTATGTCAGAGTGGTCAGTAGTTCCTCAGTTTGAGCGTAGTCTAGGGTGTACAGCAGATTCATCAGCTTAGTCTTTGCTTCGCGTTTGCTTAACCTTGCAATTAATGCGGACTTACTAATATTTTTGTAAACAAGAGAGCTCAACACATACAGCTGTCTTCTGGCAAAAGTGGTTCTATGACTAGGGGTTGGGCAAACTATTCTTTGACCACGTTTATATGAGTCTGGAGGTGGTACTTGGGTATGTTTCCAGAGAGTGGTTCTAAGTACAAATCATTTTCTCACGGTCAAAAGTTTAAGATCGGTGTATAACTGATTAGTCGGATAGCGAAAGGGCTTTTGCAACATAACCTTAAGTACTGCCCTTTGCGCACGCTCCAACTCGAGGAATTTAGTTTTGGGTGATCCGCCCCAAGCCAGAATACAATAGCCTATGATGGACTGGCAAAGTGCAGTGTAAACCATTTTTAGGGTCTCTAAGTCCGCAGAATGCCTTAATGTCTTAAAGAGGTGAATTGTTTTCCTGACTTTACTGGCAAAAGACTCTATATGCCTGTTCCACTTCAGTCCATCATCAATCATCATGCCCAAATATTTGACAGATGTTACTGAGGGGAGCGCCAGGCAAGAGCAGGTCGAGGTGTCCTGGCAGGTGTGAGCTCTAATCGAGTATATGTTTGGGGGTTTCGTACAAATATACATTAACGATCTCCCAAAAGCGATAACACACAATATGGTTCTCTTTGCTGATGACAGCACAGCAATTATTGAGTGTACTAATCCTAATGACTATCAAAATAGAAAGAAAGAAAGAAGACGCACGCGGTCACCAGTATTAAGTTTCTAGGTATAACTATCGACAATAAACTCACTTGGAAACTCCACGTAGAAGATATAATGTAATCGCATGAGTAAATCCGGATACCCACTGTTCCAATTATCGAAAAAAGTAAATATTGAAACATTACTGACAGCGTATCACGGTTTAGTAGGTTCAATTATCCGATATGGTGTTATTTTTTGGGGACAATCAACTGATAGAGAGACCGTATTCAGGGTGCTAAAGCGTTGCATTAGGTCTATGTGTGGTCCACAGACAGTTGTTTCCAAAAAATAACACAAAAAAAAAACAAACCAAAAAAAATGACAAACATGAAAACAAAAAAAAACAAAAATGTCAATGTCATATGTCAAATCATTGAAACTGTTAACATTTCCGGCACTTTCTATATATAAAATTCAAAGTCCTGACTGACTGACTGAGACATCAACGCACAGCCTACACCGCTGGTCCTAGAGATATGAAATTTAGAGGGTGTATTCTTCGTGAAGAGTAGGTATCCACTGAGAAGGGGTTTTTCGAAATTCCACCCCTAAGAGGGTGAAATGGGGGGATTTTGTTTGTATGAAAAATCTTATTCCTTGAGTTAATAAACTTGAAACTTGGCACGAATACTTATCTAAGTAAATTATGAAGTTGGGCATTTTTTGTTTTTATAAGCTACCCCCTAAAAGGGGATTGGGGGGTTTCAAAGTTTGTATGGAAGAATTTTAGCGCGCGGTCCGATTTAATCGAAACTCAGTATTTATACCTAAAATTGAAAGGAAAGAATAATGTGTACCGGGGTTTTTTGAAAATCTACCCCTGACGGCCTGAAAAGGGGTAGTCAATTTTACAGGGGAGGATTTTACAGCGTGGCTTGATTAACTCGAAAATTGGTATAAATAATCGTTGAGTCAAGTTATGAACACATCCCAAATGATTTTTCAAAATTACACCCCTGTGGGGGTGAAAAGCGGGGATACAGTTTATATGAAAATCTTATTTGTTAGGTTAATAATCTTGAAAATTGGCATGAATACTCGCCTAAGTAAGCAATAAAGTTTATCACTATTAGTTTTTCAAAACTACCCTCAAAGGGGATATAGGGGTGTTATAGTTTGTGTGGAAGAATTTGAACGCGCGGTCCGATTAACTCGAAACTCAGTGTACTGTGTGTGTACTTAAGACTAAAAATAAATAATAACACGTATAAGGATTTTTCGAAAATCTACCCCTAACGGGGTGAAAAGGGGTAGTTAATTTTACAGGAGAGGATTATAATAAGTGGCTTGATTAATTATAAAATTGCTATAAATAATCTTTGAGTCAAGTTATGATTTTTTTTTAAATTCCACCTTGTGGGGGTGAAAAGCGGGGATACAGTTTATATGAAAAATATTATTAATTTAGTTAATAAACTTGAATCTTGGCAACAATACTTGCCTAAGTAAGTGATATAGTTTATCATTATAAGTTTTTCAAACTACCCCCCCCCCCCCTCAAAAGGGGATATAGGGGTGTTGAAGTTTGTGTGGAAGAAATTGAATGCGCGGTCCGATTAACTCGAAACTCAGTATTGATACTTTCGACAGAAAATAATTAATAATAATAAGTATGTAAAGTTGTCAAAAATTGACCCCTGACTGGGCAAAAAGGGGTAACTCGGTTTTTAGGGGAGGATTTGAACTTGAAACTGTTTGTTACATTTTCACGCCTAAACCACTGAACTTCTGATTTGGCAAAGAGATAGATGGCATCCTGGGGAAGCACATACTTTTTATCCTGGTGGCGCATTAGAAACTGCACTTTTTGTAAAAAGAAACCCGCATTTTTTGACGGCACGGTTGGCGCAGTGGTTAAGCGATTGACTGCTGCGCTGCGTGTCGCGGGTTCGATTCCCGCACGGAACAAATATTTGTATGACCTACATGTATTTGTTCCGAGTCTGGGTGTTTTTCTATCTATAATATGTATGTATTTACAAAAAAAAAAAAATTGTATATAAGTAGTTTATCAGCCATCTTGTTACCATAACACAAGCATTAGGTTGCTTAGCTTGGGACAAATGGTGCTGTGTGAAATGTCCAGGGATTTATTTATTTATTTATTAAACTTTCAGCAGTCAAAAAAACTGAATTGCGTGCTCAGTATAAAAATCAATTATGTAACATAAAATGTAAGACTGCTTTGATGTACAAAAGCTTTTTCGGAATTGCTCCTAGAATATAATATAATAAAATTCCTAATTCCATAAGAACAATGCCATTGTCAAAATTTAAAATCGTAGATACTGCAGAAACTTCTTATTGATAAATGCTACTATACAATTGACGAGTTATTACACCATAAAGAGTTATAATAATTATTAATGCTGCATTAAAATTATCACATCTGACATTTTTTTACTAATAAATACGTTTCTTTTTATTAATTACATTTAAAATTTTCACATCTGATATTTTTTTTACTATTAATACTATGTTTCTTTTTATTTATGATATTTTGTTTAGCTTAATTACTTTGCATGATACCATATTTGTATGTCTTAAGACAAAACATAGCGTACTATTTTATATGTACCTATGACCTATTAATTGTATAGGTACCTATGTTTTACAAATAAACTTTATGATTATGAAAAAAAAAACAATATTCCTCTGCCGGGGTTTGAACTTACGACAAGAAGTTTCGTTATCTGTGCCATGTGCTTTCACCGACCAGCTATGGGATAGGTACATATTTGTAACGTTGAAATATTGGAACTCATTCAATTGTGATTCCTTTACATTGGTATATTAGTTATTGATTTATATCATAAGCACACAAATATTTAGCGTTTGCTATTCGTACCCGACCGACCGACTCATTAATTTACACACACAATGAAAATAACCCGTGTGTGTGCGATGTAAACCGAATAGGTTTGCTTTGTGTACACACAGAAAAAGGATACAGATACGAAATATTTGTATTGAATACAAAGGTGCTGCTTATTTCTTCCAACAGACCTTCGAAAGGCGAAATGAAAAAGAAATCGAAATTTTCACTTATATTTTAGCAATTTTGTTTAAGATATGAATCTATGAAATTGATATATATGTACCTAGATATTAACATAAAACACTGTTCGGAATGAAATTACATTCTATTTTTACTACCCACGTAATGAGGTGCCTTTACCTCAGTAATCGATAATATGCATTCTTATTAAAATACAGGTTTTAGTACATACCATTTTTTAACAGTCAACATAAAGTGCTCATAAGTTTACCATATAAAGATACCGGGCCCAACCGTGCTTCAACAACTCCACCATTCTCTAAACATGCGTGATAAAGTTTTTTCTCAAACTGCCACATTTCTGCAATCCCATAAGAAACAGTTAAAAAATTTGTTAGTAGGTGTCACACTGCAAACTCTTAGCCGGTTAGAACCACTTTGTAAACCGTCTTTTTATATTGATTTTAAATCATTCATCATTTCAGCCACATTCAAAACTCAGAGTTTTGAATGTGGCTTCTGTGGAGCCCGACCATTAGCTAGACGGAACAACAAGGAATTTTAGGATGACCAATCACAATTACACAACTTATACTGTCATTATGTCAAAATTTTAAAGACATGCTGACACTACAACAACTTTACCTGCCCTAATATGCCACCATCTTTTATCCACTCTTCTAATTTGTAGGCACCATATAACCATAGCTGCAGCCGACCATAATAAATATAATATTTTTTAAGATTCATTATCTTATTAACCTTTGCTGTGCCGTCCTCCCCGTGGGTGCAGCCGGGCAAAATCGGGCGGTAAACACATCGCTCATTTTGGGCCATAGTAAAGTGCGAACGGTGATAATAATATAATGATAACTTACGTAAAGCGCCTCCAAGAATCAGATGTCCATGTCCTATAATCGGCAATGCACCAGGGTACACTGGAGGCGAGGGACAACGCGGTTTCATGTACCACCATAATGCAAACACCGCGCACCATATTAAAATTAACACCACTAGAAACATTTCGTAGCTAAAAGTAGAATACCTATAGGCAGGTGATCCGCATTATTTTATAGTAAGTAAGTGAATGTATTAAAAACTAGTTATTAGTGTTCCGTGCTTGCATAACAAAGCTATTTACAAGATCAATCCCCGTGTTCGTGCAAATGCTGTCACAGCGTTAGGCATTTCTCCAAAATACTTTGCTAAAATCCGGTAAAATGTAAGATAGAAATATACTTTTGATTAAAATCTCCATTTTAGTCAAAATTATATTATAAAAAAAAACTAAACAAGTGTCTTTAATTCACAATAATCAGTTGTGAATAAAAAAAGAATACATTTATTAGGAAACGTCACTCGACAGTAAGGTAGAGACGTTTCATTAATAAAAACTATCTCCTAGGTTAAAAAAAAATCTTTAGAACTGTTCTATCAGTGCAGAACCCGTACCTATTGTTTCTTTTCTTCCGCGTTAATAATTGAGGTAATACACTTGTTGCAGATATTAATCACCTTATAAATAGATTAATGGTTGAAGTCAAGCACTATGCGATCTAATCTAATAAAATACCACTCGATATTCTTCAACTAAATGAGAAGAAATTTAAAACATGCATTAAACGCACACTATGTAGACAAGCATATTATAAGTTGGATGAGTATATACTAGATAAAAATGCTTGGCTTAAAGCTGGTCCTGCTCCACAGGCACTTGGGCTCACTAGTTGATCACAATTTCTATATTTTGGAGGAGATGCTTCCCCTTTTTATTTTTGTTTTTTTTTTGTGTTTCTGACATTACGAACATATTGTTTATTTTATTCAATCAAGATTAATTTTGAATACTTCAATATTAAATACCTCTTCCTGATTGGTAGTAACTTTTTGTATAATTTTTTTCTTATCTCTTAAGAAAATTTGCACACTATAGTTTTGTATAATTTAGAAGCATTTTTAAAATTTTGTAAATGTAAGAACCATGGATCCGTTTTTTATGATATTTTAATGTTGACTTGAAATAGCATGGCAGTTGAGAATATGTCACGCTCACTTAAATGTCTCACTGATGGTGGCGCGTGTGTTGGATCATTCGGTTCCCTACAAAATGCTTGAGCTGGGTGGTGCTGATCCACGGACACGGCGCGGCATACGCTGGCAGAGTGTGCCGCCTGGGAGGAGCCACGCTGTGCCCTCATCTCAGAAGTAGGCAGTGACCTGTCGCTGCCGGCCGTGGTCGAGTCGATGGTCGGCAGCGAAGAGTCCTGGGATGCGGTGGTTTCCTTCTGCGAAACAGTCGTCTCGCAGAAGGAAGCTGCGGAAAGGGAGAGGGAGATCTCGTCCACTCACCCGGCCCGCAGCAGGCGCACCGGGCGTCGCCGGAGGGCGGACAACGCCCTCTTCCAGCCCCCCTAAACGGGTCCAGGGGCGACGGACTCGGGGACGTCCGTTGCCCCCCACACTTCAGGACCCGAGGTGGCGGCGCGTAGTGTTCCACGTGCGCCCCTCTTAGACGTCGCGGGGGGAGTCTAACACCTCACTCCCCCCCCTGACCCGAGGCCCGCTGTCGGGGGTTGCGGAAGGATCGTACGTTCCCGCGACCCCCGGCGTAGGTATGAGATGGAACACCGGGATGGTTTTTAGTCAGTAAGAGTCTGACAGACCCCGTCGCCCGCCCCAGGCGGCGGACATCCATGAGGATTTTCCACCACGGAAAAAAAAAAAAGGGTGGTGCTGATCCACGCGTCATATTCGTGAAGGGGCGCCGTTGGTTGAGACTGATCATCTCTTAACTGCCAGGGCTTATTTTGAATGTTATATTTTAAATTGTTTCTTTTTTACATTGTTCTCACATATATACAGAAGTAATAAGAATAATGTACCCAGGATTTTGTAATAATATCTTGATTTAAAAGAGTGTCCGTGGAGTTTCTTGCCCGTTCTTCTCCATAGAGATCTACGTTTTTGGAATGGGCGACTAGCTTCAACTGTAAGACTAACTGACCGACTATTTAATTTTGACAATTCAAAAGTGCCTGTAAATGGTTTAATTGAAATAAATTATTTGAGTTTGAGTCTATTACTGAATGTTTTTACCAAACCGTACCCTTGACAGTATGACCTTTTATTGGCCTGTTTCTAGTTTTCTCAGCATCTAGATATAACATAGTAAATTAACATTAAATAGATAATTATAATTATTACTGGAACAACATACATCTTCTCATTATATAGATATCATCCATTCATTCACTGAAAGACAACGCACAGCCTAATAATTTCTACCGAGTAGGTATCATCTTTGATACGGTTCTCGGGCTTTACTAAGGCCTGTAGCCACCATCTCAGGTCATCATTTAGATGATCGGGGATACTCATGTAACGATTGTAATCGTCGTGACCTTGTAAACTAAGGTACTTACAACGTTCTAATTCTTTGGTATATAGCAAACAGAAATTAACAATTCGACTAATTTAGCAAAAATCCTTGATTTTGATACGCTTCAATCTCAGAAACATGTAAATCTCATTAATTAAGCGTTGTTTCTTAAGATCGGGCAAAATAATTAAAAAAGTTTGGGAATCAAAAATAAAACCCAAATATTTGCATTGCATGGAAGGTTGTAAGTAGTGTTGCCCAAATGCAAGATCAAGACGAGACTTAGACCAGTCTTGGTCTTGGTCTTGCAGCAAGAGTCTTGCAAGTCTTGCAATTATCTATAGCCTATTGCTATTTATTATACACGTTCGTTAAGATCTTAAAACAACGTAACAGAGTACGTACATTTTGAGCTTAAATTGACATAGACATAGTGAACCACCAAATTAATTAAATTAACTTAACAATAATTTTAAAAAATTACGCAATTTAATACCTACGCGTAATGACTAACTTTAGGCAGGTACCTATAATGATTTTCTGTGCGTGTTTAGTGGCTATCCTAAACTCTTCACAAATAGCTAACGGTTAAAATAATTATCACTTAGCTACATACTTTTCACCTTAATCTCGACTTGATACTTCTAAGAACAGGAGTTATTTTAAAATTATGATATCTCCTAAGATGTTAATTGAAATCAAGTGATGTCAAGGGCAATTTTGTTCACAATCAAATACTTGTGATGAATAACGTATTTATTTGGATAAAGATTAATATCGTGTTGATAAAACACCTTCGCAGATAATTCATTAATTTCGAACAAATTTGATTACAATGAAAAAGGCTATAGTGAGTCAATCTTAAAAGATAGACAAGTGCTGTCGCGAATTTTTTTTTGAACTTTTAAAGAGAAATAATTCTTTCATACATGATTTTTGCGTAACTTAAACCGTTTAATAATAATAATAAAGGAAATAATAATAATAATATTTTATTTGCAAAAAACATGGTATACAAGATGGTAATATGAATACACTAGTAGGTTCTACATGTTTTGCTTCATGAAAATAAGCGTGCAAAGGACATGGCCAAGTTTTGTAAGGACGTCGGCATAGTTATCGAATTTAGTTTACACCAATGATTTTTGGTGTTTTATATTCGTGAATATTGGCTCATTAAATTGCTATAAATAAAAAACTCAGAGAACTTGTCATTACAACAGACTAGACAAAAAACAGTTTCATTAAACCCTTTAATCAGATCGCTAGCAATAAGGTGGATTATAATTTCGCTATTAATAATACTTAAAGGTGCTTTAAAATAGCGAACAGTTGTGAATTATTACGTCTAACTGATATGGTTTTAATATTATTATGCATTTAAACAAAGTGATGGCCACATAAACGAAGGATTTTAAACTGCATATTGATTAACATTTTAATGAAACTGGGTAATAGTCTTGAAAATGTGATAATAATAACAAACATAACATCGCGCCTGTATATTCCCCGAAGGATTGGTCAGAGGTGTACCTATAGTACAACCACATTTCACCAATTACACTCGAGAGCAATGAATCCGGGTCACTTGAAGAATCCTAAAAATCTCGGAAACTAAAAATGCTAGGTTAATGCAATAAATTGTATTTAATAGACAATGTAATACTCCTTAAATGAAGTTATTAAAACTTCTTAGTTATTGTAAAGTTATATCATAAAAAAATCAAATTTGAAAAAGGGCCACTTTCGAAGATGGAACTACGAAATTACAGCATTTGGTTTTGCTTTTGTTTGTAATCTGTCATTTATGTGGGTACATAAACCATGTTGATAGTGCTCTATATTCATTATTCAAGCTGAAATTATGTCGCTTACGCCTGAAGAATGCACCAGAATACTTACAATGCTGGAAACCGGCCGGAGTCAGCGCGATACAGCCAGGACTGTCGGTGTGTCGCTGTCAACAGTACAAAGAGTTCTCCGACGTTACGAAGAAACTGGTTCTAACCTACGCAGACCAGGAACGGGCAGAACCAGGTGTACCACAGCACGAGAAGACCGATACTTGGTGAACACCATGCTTCGAAATCGCTTTCTCACAGGAACTGAACTCACAAATCAGTTTCGACGCCTCGGAGGATGTAACCCAAGTGCATGGACAGTAAGACGTCGGCTTGCTGAATCTAACTTAAAACCCCTTAGACCTGCAAACGGCCCTAAACTGGAGCGTGGGCATCGTATTTCAAGACTAAGATATGCCCAGAGCCACGTAAATTGGAGTATTGAAGATTGGTCAAAAGTTATGTTCTCCGACGAATCAAAATTTATGCTCTACAAGCACGATGGAAGACACAGAGTGTATCGAAGACCAGGGGAAAGATTCAAGCAAGCATGCATCGAAGAAAAAGTAGCCTACGGTGGTGGGTCTGTACTTGTGTGGGCCGGAATTTCTTCTGAAAGTCGCACAGAGCTGGTGATCATAGAAAACGGCTCTTTAACTAGCGTAAGATATGTGGAAGAAATCCTCAATGATCACGTTGGTCCATTTATGGTCAATTTAGGTGAGGATGCTATATTTATGCATGACAATGCCCGACCTCATACAGGCAGGATTGTGAATGACTACCTTCAAGAGATGAACATTACTCGTATGGAGTGGCCAGCGCGCAGCCCGGATATCAACCCGATCGAGCATGCTTGGGACGAGCTAGGCAGATGCGTAAAACAACGAAACCCTCCCCCAATCACGCTTCGTGAGCTCAAAATTGCTCTCACAGAGGAATGGGAGAATATTCCCCAAAATCGTATAAGGAACTTGGTGTACAGCATGCCAAACCGCGTAAACGCAGTAATGGAAGCATGAGGAGGCAATACGAAGTATTAAAATTCAAGAAAATCGTAATAAAGTTCAAAAATTTCATGTTTCCTATTTTTGTTTTAAGGAGAGATCAGCAGTTTTTTTCTTTATGTAATTTTGTGTTAATAAAATGTATGGTGACTCATATTTTTTTTACTTTCATTTAAGGAGTATTACATTGTCTATTAAATACAATTTATTGCATTAACCTATCATTTTTAGTTTCCGAGATTTTTAACATTCTTTAAGTGACCCGGATTCATTGCTCTCGAGTGTATTTTGAATCCCATGTTATAGGGGGCGAGCCTAATGCCATCAACCGGCCACAAATCCAGACTCCGGGCTGCTACTGAAAAAATCCTGATGAATAAACCCCATATCACTTTGCCCGACCTGGGAATCAAACTCAGGACCTCATGCTCAGCAGTAGCGCTTGCGACCACTAGACCAACGAGGCAGTCATAATAACAACTAACAAAGTACCTACATATAATTATTCCAAACTAATGGTTTTCTTGAAAGTACATTTTTACAGGTCACCCATATATATTTTTAAATAGTTCAATTAACTATAAACAAGGGAAGCACAAAATAAATCAAAAGAGTAATAATAATTATTTATTTATTAGAGAAAATAAATAAAAACATTTTGCTATATTATAATTAGTATATCTTAAATGTCTACCTAATGCAGCAATAGTGTTCATAAAGATAACGAGGGAGGTCTATCCACCAGTTTGGATAAAAGATAAAAATAGAGAATTTTTATTTCACAAAATACATAATATTGTATAGTAACCTGGATTAAGTGTAAGTATAGGGCTTTAGTAATTACATAAATAACTGCTTTAAACATAACCAGACATGTTAAAAAATTACAAGCAGGTTTATATATTATTATTTTACAATTGTAATTATGGTTTTCAAGAAAGATTAGCCTTTTGTTAGATTATTTTAATATTCTTCAATTGTTAATAATATGTTGTCTAAAAATCCTGCTGGAGCTTGGATATTGTTTTGGTGTCTTGCCCAACCAAGGTACCAGATTATTGTCATAACGTGACAACAACAACCAACGGTCTTGTTTCCTACAAGGCAACTACAATCCTTTATCATTATTGTGATCGAAGCTCGCTTATTGGGCAATGATAATAATATGGTATTATTTTCCCTTTGAAGTGGCCCTCTTTGAACAGGCAGGTGGGCTAACAACTTGAACATTTAGGGGCTGCTGCATCATTGTACGAAGCCAATTCCTGCATGTCTCATGATGAGTCATGCACTGCCTGTCTATTTGCTCGCATCCAACACACATGACAAACATAGTTGTTTCTTGAGGGCTGAAAATAAACCACAGTTAAAATAAACACAGATAAATGCATTTCTTTATATAACTTTTAGTAACAAGGGTATCTTTTGTATACAACTCTTTATGTTTTCAAGTATTATGTTATAGTAAAATGAGCAGTACTATGTTACACATGCCTACTTTAGGCAAATATATGTTAAAGATGGAAAATACATAAAACACAGATAATAAATAATATGAAAACTCGTTTTTTATAGATTAATACAACTAGGTATTTGTAATAATGAAAAACAAAATGCTTACCACACAATTAGTATTTTGTGATAATAGGACAGCCAGCAATGGACACTCCATACTGACATTATGGTGTCTTATTTTCCTCACAGATTTGCCACAACCAAGGCAAACCATGTTTATTTATTTTATTTATTTATTTATTTATCACATGTTTCCTTTGCCATTAGGTACAGATAAATCTAATGCGACAAAGTAACTTAAAAATATACTTAACCTTACTTACTTTACCTTACATGCTACACAATACGTGGCCCTTGTGAACTCACCCAGTGTACAGGTGAATAAGTCTATGGCATATATCCGCCACCGTGTTGAGAGTGCGCAGCGCACGAGTCACCGGTGCGCGCTCCAGCAGGTTAGTGCGCGCACTCGGCACCACCAGCAGCTGCGGCCTGCGCCGCCGCGCCACGTACCTATCCGGTAAATTAAACCCTATTTCTGATAGTAACCTGAGTTTTGTATACTACCTCTTAAAACTTTGAAAAGATACGTTGCCAGTGCCACTTCGCGCCTAATTTCTAATTTGTAGTAGCCCACCATACCGAGACAGAATAAGGTAGGATACAGTAACAGTATCCCGGGTATCTCCCATACAGCTTTAAATAAATAAATCTGACGAATTTATTCTGTATACCTACGTTCGAGCATATTTTTGTATTTTGTTTCACTTGGACTCCAGACGGCCGCATTCCAGATGACTCCTCACATGTTATGCCCCAGTAGTCTTTCGTGTTTACCAGCTTCGGTATTTAATAATAATAAGCATGGATGACAAATAAATGTATCCAGAGGCAACTGAAAATAAGATGCACTGTAAGTTAATTTGGCATAAATTATATAAAAATAAATCAGGTTAAGTTTTTTCTAGTCCAACTTCTTACCTCGGTTTGAGCATTGGTTATCCAACGCAAGTCTTATTTGATGGTGTGCAGAAAGGATATGAAATGCCTCTACAACCTTTGCATGGCTATTCCGCAGTTGATGCATCTCATAATGATCCACAAAACAAATCCGAAACGCAATGCAAATCAGAGCTCAGTGTTAGTAGCAAGGTAATTGAGTGTTAGAAGGTATCAGTCCGTAGGAATAAGCAGGGGTTAAAATAGGAAATATTCACAAAAACACAAACACAGTATTCTATTCTATTTTTTCTCTATGGCAATGGTGCCGATGTCGACAATTCTGCCAATGTCAGATGTGATATGAGAAAACGTGTGAAAAAAATAAATAAATATAACACTTAAAGTTCGAAATCCAATAATAAAACTTTGGATTTACTGTGAAACTTGTTGACGGGTATGAGTAGTACACTGAAAACCAACAAAAAAAAAATATGGTTAGTTATATTATTACATAAATGAATATAAATGATCACACAAAAATCATCATAATTTGATATCATTGACACGAATAAAAAACATCAAAGCCTGAAAGAGCTTTGGGGAAGAATGTGTTAGTAGGGATGGAAAGTTAGTTGGGACAGGGATCTTTAATTTAGGGAGATAACTATATAAGTCATGGGCTGGGTTATTATTGGAGCAGTTAAAGAAGATGTGCTCCAAAGTACCTTCATCCAACCCACCACAAACTCAGTAGGTACGCAATGAAGAATGTGCAATAACATTAATTCATTACTTTGTTGACATTCGACATAGACAATGCACATTGTCAAAGAAGTAAACGCGTTCCGTTTTACGATTTTTTTTGTGTGAAATATAAAAAAGACTATCTTACGCATCAACATTATGAAAAGATAATTTTATTAAATGTAACAAATAACAATGAAGATAGTTTCGTAAGAATAAAATGTTCCTAATATGAGCATTTTGTCGTCCACATCACATGTCTACAAGTAGTATGCATGGTGTGGAACGCCAATTATTATATTTATCTTTCTCTATGGTCCACTATGGCGGATGTTGACAAACGGTATTTTGAATTCATCTTGCATTACTAAATATTTTGAAATAAAAACTGACGAGTTCAGAGAGGTTAAAAACTACGTATTAATTTATTTTTCTATTTTTAATATACAATATTATTTACTATGTATGTGTAAATGGAATGTACTTTTTTGTCCATGTCATTTACATAAAATCATGACAACAACATACAACCACTGTCATCGTCCGATTTTATGCTCTAGAAACTCCTTGACACTGTAAAAACTATTAGCAGATAACCATTTATATAATTTACTTTTGAACAGTCTTTTATTTAATATTTTAAATTCCTCTGGTATCTTATTGTATATCCGGACACACATAAACATGCAGCTTTTATTATATTTTGCAAGCCTAGGTAAAACATCTAACGCGAGCCTGTGGGGGTCCCGACGGCTTCGAGAATTAAGATCGATTGCTTTATTGAACAACTCTTTGTGCCTCCACATAAACATACAAACCAATATATAAAGTGACGGCAATGGTAACAAATCAAGTTTTTTAAATGTTTTAGTTTTTTTAATGCGGGATTCATCCGGTTGAAGCCCATATATAGCCCTAATGCATTTTTTTGTGCAACAAACGCTTTATTTTGATCGGTGCTATTGCCCCACATAATTAAACCATAGCGCAGCACCGATTCAACATACGCATGATATGTTGTTGTTGCTGTCTTAATGTTTGTAATGTTTCTGATCCGTTTTAGTGCATATACAAACTTGTTAATTCGTTTGGAAACTATATCCACATAATGATGCTTTCCAATTGATGTCTTGATCCAAGGTTACGCCTAGAAATTTAGTTTGAGTTACTTCGTGAATTCTATGTATATTCATTTTAATATTATATTTTGGATTTGATTTATTGAATTGTATATAAACGGACTTTTTAAGATTTATAGATAAGTTATTTTGATTTAGCCATTCAATCAGTCTCTCAATTACATTATTAATTTCAGTCTCATGATCATTAATTGTATTGGTTTTTTTATTAGATGTCACAATAATAGAAATGTCATCAGCGAATAAAATAGATTTATGATTAGTTATATTAGTAATAGAATTGATGTATAATAAGAATACTAATGTTGGAAATTGCAGTGTTGCGAAATCCAGTGCGCGAAAAAAAATCACCTGGATATTTTTACGTACGTGCGAACGTGGGCTTAGCATAAAGTGTGTGATGCTCTTTCGAAGCAAAACTACAGAATCGATTAGGGGTAGCTTGAACCCATAGGATTTTTATCAAATGGGTTCTTATATTATATCTACTTATGGCAAATAAAATTTAATTACTAAAATCATTAGTTATAGGCCTATTCTATTCAGATACCTACTCGTACCTATAAGTGATATTCGACAGATCAGATACGGTTGTGGGTAACAACGAAATACGAGCGGTATTCCGCCGGGTATATTTTGTATTCTGGTTTCGCGCTGGCCACGGGAGGTACCGTGGCTACAAATACCGCTTAGATTTGAATAGGCCTTTATACATGTTGCCTAAGCTAGCATCACATGGTTTGCATAGGTATATCATCAATGTGTCTAAGAAGCCTTAAATTAATTAATAATTTTAATATACTTCAATTCACAAAGCTACGTGCGGGGCGTCCGCGTCGGCTGACCGCGTAACAATATATACTATGACAATAGTTAGTACTTAATGTAATGATTAATTATAAATTTTGTCTAATTATTTAACGCTTGAACTGCGCGAAATAACTATCATAATCTAAACATAGCTGCAAGTTACCTCAGGAGCCAACAATAGTTAAAAATCTAAATCAACAATTAACATATAAACAACACAGTTGAAAAAAAAAATTCATCCAGTGACAACCCTCAATGAATATGGAAAATAAAACTTGATATCGTTTATTGGTCTATGCTACTAATAGATATGAGAAATATCCTCACACCAGAGTAATTATTATGTAAATCCTACTAATATTATAAACGCGAAAGTTTGTATGGATGAATGGATGTTTGTTGTTCTTTCACTCAAAAACTATTGAACGGATTTGGATGAAATTTGGTACACCGATGGTTTATAACCAGGATTAATACATACGATACTTTTCATTCTGAAATTCCCACGGGATTGAAACCGATGCGGGTGAAACCGCGGGGCGCAGCTAGTAGTTAGATAAATTATGTTTATGACTTCAAAAGAAGCTGAATCCACATAAAAAAATTGTAAACTATTAACATTTAAAAGAATAAAATATTATTCCTAGATAACAGACTACTGTCAAAAACAGCATTTTTTTTTTTTTTTGAGGATGGGAAATCATCAAATGGCCCCTCCCGCTCTGGGTGGAGCGGAAGGGAGTGTCAGACTCTTACTGACTAAAGCCCACCCGTGTTCCTTCCTTAGCCCTTTCTGTTCCAGGGAAGCGGTAACCCTTTCGGACGATCCCGCTGCCCTGGCAGGCTTCGGCCCTATCGGGCCCCGTCATCTGCTGACATCTCTTTGAGGCGCGCGTGGAACACAACGCGCCGTCCGGCACGGGCCTGGTCCTGATCGGGCGGTGAGCTACCCATTACTCTCCGCCCGCAGGCCCGCGCCTACGGTGACCGGGAGTCGTCACGCGGCTCCCGACGCCCGGAGCGTCTCCCGCGGCGGCTGAGGCGTGAGGTTCTTTCCCTCAGCCTTCCCGCCACCTCCTGTCAAAAACAGCTTCGAGTTACTTCGGGAGCCAAAAATAAAATCAAATAAAATAATTATCAATTAAAATAGTTTAAAATTTAAACTCCTAAATGAGTAATAGAATTATAGAAATCAACATAGATAAAAAAACAAAAATTTGGAAACAATATTAACATTTAATCTAATTAGTTTGCCTAACTTAACGTAACATATTAGTCGTGAATCCTGGGAGACGTTTAGGAATAGGAACTGACTGGCATAGAACACTGAATTGAATACGAGTGAAACTAGCGAATGTTTTTGCCAAAAAAAAGTGCATCTGTGTGCGTAGGCGCAACTCGGCAAATACTGTGACTGGCCGATGCCACGATACGCAGTCCCTTTCCTACAATTCTCTGTATTGCTGGTAGCGTAGTTATGCGTATATAGGGTGTCCGACTTTACATCTCAGAGATTTTACATCTCTGGTCTTCATTTGCTAACACATTACCCTGTCTTAATAAATTACAAATTCCTCGATGGGTTCTTAGTGATCTTTGCGTAAAGATTGAAATCCATGTATTCACAGATGCACCTGAAAGTGCGTATGGGGCATGCGTCTACATTCGGTCTGTGTGTAATTCGGGACTTGTACGTGTTCAGCTCTTAATCTCAAAAAACAAGGTCGCACCCACCGATCAAACCTACAACTATTCCCCGTCTAGAGTTGTGTGGGGCTCTATTAGGTGCAAGACTGTGTACCAAGGTAAGAAATTCACTTACGTTAAAAATTAACATGTGTCAGTTTTGGTGCGATTCCACGATCGTCTTAGGGTGGTGGTCCACCCCTTCAAATCAACTTAATCAGTTCGTACGTAATCGTGTTAGCGAGATCAAAGAAAGCACCAGCGGTCACACGTGGAGCTACGTTCCGTCCAAGGAGAACCCGGCGGATCTTGTCTCTCGCGGGGTGAAGGCTGATATCATCAGCGACGCCTCGTTGTGGTGGTTGGGTTCATCGTATTTGCTCGAGTCAGATCATTGTTGGCCAAAAATGCGTAATGAATCCCAGAAACAGCACCTACCGGATCTCTAACCTTGTCTTCTTATAAATAACTAGCTTCTGCCCGCGGCTTCGCCCTCGTGGATGTCGGAAGTTATCCCACGGGAACGTGCTACCAGGATAAAAAGTATGTGCTTCCCCAGGATGCCATCTATCTCTTTAATCAGAAGTTCAGTGGTTTAGGCGTGAAAATGTAACATACAGTTTCAAGTTCAAATCCTCCCCTGAAAACCGAATTACCCCTTATTGCCCCGTCAGGGTTCAATTTTCGATAAATTAACATACTTATTATTAATTATTTTCTGTCGAAAGTATCAATACTGAGTTTCGAGTTAATCGGACCGCGCATTCAATTTCTTCCAAACAAACTTCAACACCCCTGTTTGGGTCTGGATCCATGCGGAATAAGTGGACTGTATTATCAATAAGAAACTGGTTTAATACAATAAGGTTACAGATAATAATCCCGACATCTATCGCGTTAATTTGTTGTTACGGGTGCACGTGCGTGTTGCTCGGGCGCGCGAGGGCATTGAACGAGGAGGCGCGGAACGTGATTCGTGACCATGCGCGAGGCGCGTGCGGCTGGAGGCGACGACGACTGTAGGGGGCGGGCGGTGCGAGGGTGGCGCGGGTGAGCACCTGGTCCCGCGGGCTGCGCGTAGACACCCCTATATCCCCCTTTGAGGGGTAGTTTGAAATACTTATAATGATACACTTGTCGTATAGCGACAAGTAAAACTAAGTCAGGGGTGATGAAATGAAAGAAAGGGAGGTAGAGAACAATTAAAAATATATTTAAAACAAATAGAAGATGGAGATGACTGAAGAGTGGTGTGTAGTATGTGGAAGTGGGGTGTATATGATGATTATGATAGGTGAGTTGAGGAGGCTAAGGTGAAGATCCAGTTGCTGGCAACAGAAGCGGGTACAGAAGTCCAGGTACAGGGTCCAAGTGCAGATGCAGGTACAGGTGAGGGCAGATGCTAGTGCGTGCGCGGCCGGAGGGCACCCGAAGGAGGGCCCACGCAGCAAGGCAGGTCGCAGCACGGCAGCAGGAGGAAGAGGCCCGGCGGGCGCTGACAGCCCACCAGGTAAGGCGGCCCTTAGAAGTTGATGCGTGTGCGGCACGGAGGGCACTCGTAGGAGGGCCCACGCAGCAAGGCCGGTCGCAGCACAGCAGCAGGAGGAAGAGGCACGGCGAGGACGCACCCACCAGGTAAGGCGGGCCTCAGATGAGATGCGGCCCGACAGGTTCAGATCCGTAGCCTTGAGGACGGAGGACGGAGGCGTAGTTAGGTGGCTCTGGAGCAGATAGGCGGCTCTGGAGTATCAGGCCTTATCTGTAGTGTTCGCTTTAGAGGCGAAACTCGAACAGACCACTGCATTGCGTGAATCAATAATGTAAGCTCGTAAAACAACATCATGTAGAAAATATGAATTTGAGATATGATAGTGACCAGTGTTATTTCTTTGGCTAAGTATGTATATGTTTATAACTGGTCGTTAAGCATTTGATGCTAGCAGTATTTGAAAGTAAACGTTACCGTTTTAAACATCAAATGTCAGAACTGTCATATTAATAAAATAAATATTATTAAAATACAATAAAATCAATAGTTATTTTGTAATAACAGTATAGTGTTTATAGGAAAAATGAAATGAATCAATGTGGACGAAATTACCGACCCATGGTTGACACTGAATCGTTGAAGTCATATGTTAAAGTTTGGCTGTGTACTAAATGTGGATAAAACGTATCGGTGTCGTGAGAAATAATCAGATCAGCACCTAACTGTAAAGGAATGCTTATTCTGACCAGGAGGAATGAATGAAAGTAACTGTGAGTATGTACATTATGTTACAAACTTTATTACTTACTTAGGCAAGTATTGTTGCCAAGTTACAAGTTTATTAACTAAATTAATAAGATTTTTCATATAAACTGTATCCCCGCTTTTCACCCCCACAGGGGTGGAATTTTAAAAAATTCATAACTTGACTCAAAGATTATTTATACCAATTTAATAAATACTCACCACCCACACCAAACCCCACCCACTACAAACCCACTACGCCACCCACCCACTTATTGTAATCCTCCCCGTAAAATTAACTACCCCTTTTCACCCCGTTAGGGGTAGATTTTCGAAAAACCCTCATACGTGTTATTATTTATTTTTAGTCTGTGTGTACTTAACACACATTACACTGAGTTTCGAGTTAATCGGACCGCGCGTTCAAATTCTTCGACACAAACTTTAACACCCCTATATCCCCTTTGAGGGGTAGTTTTGAAAAACTAATAATTATAAACTTTATAATTATAACTTTATTGCTTACTTAGGCGAGTATTCACGCCAATTTTCAAGATTATTAACCTAACGAATAAGATTTTTCATATAAACTGGATCCCCGCTTTTCACCCCCCACAGGGGTGGAATTTTGAAAAATCATTTGGGATGTGTTCATAATTTGACTCAAAGATTATTTATACCAATTTTCGAGTTAATCAAGCCACGCTGTAAAATCCTCCCCTGTAAAATTGACTACCCCTTTTCAGGCCGTCCGGGGTAGATTTTCGAAAAACCCTGATACACCTAATTCTTTTCTTTCAATTTTAGGTATAAATACTGAGTTTCGATTAAATCACCAGCCTATAAAATTCTTCCATACAAACTTTGAAACCCCCCAATCCCCTTTCAGGGGGTAGTTTATAAAAACAAAAAATGCCCAACTTCATAATTTACTTAGATAAGTATTCGTGCCAAGTTTCAAGTTTATTAACTCAAGGTATAAGATTTTTCATACGAACAAAATCCCCCCATTTCACCCTCTTAGGGGTGGAATTTCGAAAAACCCTTTCTTAGGGGATACTTACTCTTCACGAAGAATACACCCTCCAAATTTTATGTCTCTAGGACCAGCGGTTTAGGCTGTGCGTTGATGTCTTAGTCAGTCAGTCAGTCAGGACTTTGAATTTTATATATTACTAGCTGACCCGGCAAACGTTGTTTTGCCATATAAATTATTTCTAGGTGCCCGGCGCTACTTCGTTAGCGTGGTGTCCTACCCCCTACCCCACTCCTACCCTACTCCTACACTACTCCTACCCTACTCCTACCCTACTCCTACACTACTCCTACCCTACCCCCTACCCTACTCCTACCCTACTCCTACACTACTCCTACCCTGCTCCTAACCTACTCCTACCCTACTCCTACACTACTCCTACCCTACTCCTACCCTACTCCTACACTACTCCTACCCTACCCCCTACCCTACTCCTACCCTACTCTTACCCTACTCCTACCCTACCCCCTAACCTACTCCTACCCTACTCCTACACTACTCCTACCCTATTACTTCCCTACTCCTACACTACTCCTACCCTACTCCTACACTATTCCTACCCTATTACTTCCCTACTCCTACACTACTCCTACCCTACTCCTACCCTAGCCCTACCCTACTCCTACACTACTCCTACCCTACTCCTACTACCCCCTACCCTACTCCTACACTACTCCTACCCTACTCCTACAATACTCCTACCCCCTACCCTACTCCTACCCTACTCCTACACTACTCCTACCCTACCCCCTACCCAACTCCTATACCCTACTCCTACCATACTCCTACCCTACTCCTACCCTACTCCTACTCTACTCCTACCCTACTCCTACACTACTCCTACCCTACTCCTACTCTACCCTACTCCTACACTACTCCTACCCTACTCCTACCCAACTCCTACCCTACCCCTACCCTACTCCTACCCTACTTCTAACCTACTCCCAACCTACTCCTACCCTATTTTTTAAATTTTTCTCTGCGTAAGAACCATCCTCGTACTTCAAGGGATATTCTAAAAAAAAAATCAGCCAAATCGGTCATGCCGTTTTCATGTTATGTCGTGACAACGGAAAACGGGTTTCATTTTTATATATATAGATATAGATTTTTTTATAAAACTTATACCTAAATATTCACAATTTACACGTTTACAAAGAGTTATAGCCTGCATACACGGATTTATTTATAACTGTAAAAACAAAACGAACAAATTCAGCGATCATCTTTCTTGTGAGGAATTGCAAAACTCATTCAATTTTATCATGCACACTGCACAGTTAGAAATATTCCCAAATGAATACCTTATCTTAAAATCAGGTCACGCATTACCAAAGAAAAATAATTCACCTTATAGCTATGACACCAAGCATCCAATATTATTATGTAGCAAACATCATTTAACGAAAATCATATTTCATATGCATCACTTAAAGCTTTTACATGCGGGGCCTCAGTTATTGTTGTCCAGTATTCGTCAAACTTTTTGGCCTTTGGGAGGAAGGAATCTATCTAAATCCATAACGAAAAGTTGCATAAAATGTTTCAGATTTAAAACTAGTAATGTTCAGCCCATAAATTATGGGACAGTTACCTGAATCCAGAACTACACTGGAATTCCCTTTTTTACACTGTTCGGTGGATTATGCAGGCCCAGTTAAGATAGCTAACCGTAAAGTCGAGGTTGCCAACTGAATAAATCATACTTGTCCATTTTTGTATGTTTAGCTACAAAAGCCGTGCATTTGGAACTCATTACAGACCTTACTAAAGAGGGATACATGGCCGCTCTAAACCGGTTTGTGGCTCGTCGAGGGAAGCCTCAAAGTATAGCCTCCGACAATGGGACTAATTTTGTAGGTACATGTAACGAGTTACACCGTTTCTTACAAGAATCAAGTTCCCAAATTAGTTCTGAAGTCGCCCAAGAGGGTATAGACTTCCTCTTCATTCCAAGTTACTCCCCCCATTTCAATGGTATGGCTGAATCTGCTGTCCGTTCCACTAAATATCATCTTCGTAGGCTTCTCCAACTTACGCATTTCACTTATGAAGAAATGCACACTTGTCTGACTCAAGTGGAAGCCATCCTTAATTCACGTCCTATCACCGCCTTAAATTCCGATCCTACAGACTTCACACCCTTAACACCCACTCACTTCCTAATAGGACGACCACTTGTGTCTGTTCCACATCCACAGCTGACAGAAAGAATAACAAGCCTTGAGCGATACAAACGAATCGAGTTCGTCAAACAACATTTCTGGAAACGATTCTCCAACGAGTACGTCACCACTCTGCAGCAAAAGATGAAGTGGCCTACTGCGTCAAGCGAACTCAAATTGGGTTCCTTAGTCCTTATAAAGGATAAAGCATTGCCTCCTTTACGTTGGGCCCTGGGTCGTTGTGTGGCCGTTTTCCCAGGGGTTCAGGATCAAGTTGCTCGAGTCGCCGATATAAGGATCAAGGGAGGAACCATTATTCGAAGGGCGTTTAATAACATTTGTCCCCTTCCAGAACCAGCTTGTTGAATCAGCTGCCATGCCTACCTATTTCAACCCGGGGAGTATGTTGAAGACAAAACGTAGCACCGCCCGCCACTGCGACTACGGGGGCGGGGCAGCAGCGTGCGGGGAGCGGGGGACGGGTTGCCGATCGCCGATGGCCTGCACTGCCCTTCACTACCAAAATTACAACGGTCCGAGAGGCGCGCGTCCTTATGTCAATAATACAAACCATACCTATCGATACAGTCTGCTATTTTATTTATAACACCTCTGAGAATCGCTAACACAACACTAGAAATAAGGATAAACTACGTGCCCCCTTTCACCGGCTTCATTACGTTCATAATTCATTTGTTGGGCTTGGTATAACCTTTTTTATCAAGATGCCCTCTTCCTTGCTACACTTGCCTTTTAGTGCGTTTAAAGCTCAAGTAAAATCCAACCTTTGTTCAGAGGCATACTATTCCATCAACGACTAATTACACGATAAGAATAGTTGGTCGCCCTAATTTAAAGCAGGAACATGTTTATGTTCTTTAATTTTAATTAATTATTTTTTAGCTTGAGTACGAATAGTTTTTATTATATTTGTTGGTATATTGACTTGGCGTGGCGTGGCGTAACTGACATAATTATGGCAAATAATTTTATCTTATGTTCTGGTCTTGTTATGTTAATTATTGAACATAGGTACCTATTGTATACAATCAAGTGTTTTCTAAATGAACAGACAGCTGCTCTGCTGGGGAGTTTGTTGCGCCACTTCTTCCCAGCGATAACTCTAGGAAGTGGTGAAGGGCGGGCGTTTTTGGGGGACTATCTTTTGTAATTTTGACGTTCAAAAAGTGCTGATTCTCAACCTAATTTAAATAAATGACTCTTGATTTGATTTGATGAATATTTAAAAACGCTGGACGTAGCTCCCTCCACCTATTTGCTATACAGAAAGCTGCTATCCTGAACACTTGCAGAATTGTCCGGAAATTCCTGCAGAATGACAATGATGCACAAATATCACACCCACAAACATAATTCACCACCGCAACACAAAAACAAAACATTATATAACCACGCCATATATCATCAACTATCACTTAGGTTAGTACCTACTCTCAGGAGAAGCATTTGGCTTTGGCCCGTGTAAAGGTCATGGCACATTATACCGGCACCGCAACGGCACCGCTCCAAACCAGCATTTAACTTGTCATTCAATTTTGAGCATTAAATTGTGTGTAGTATAATATATTTCATAACGTCAATATGAAAAAGCCAACGGCGGGCAGACAGCGCATTTGCCGCTACCATACAACTCGACTCGCAGCCCGCGTGCTGCAAGCGAGTGGATCATGTGTGCTTACACGCGTCGACCGCATGCTTATTACGCGCCGACTCCGAGTCGCCAGCGAAACAACGTCACTGCGCCGTCGCGCGTCGCCCGCGCACCACCGCCATATATGCCATATAACAATATTGAGTTCGCGGTGACAGCAAGCTTGCACCTCGCGACCACCGCGCGGACTGTGAGCTTACAAGTTGCGGCCGGCGCGCGGACTGCGAGCTTGCACCCTGCGGACGACGCGTAGTTAGCGTGCTGGCAGCTAGCCGTAGCCTAAATTCGAGGCGACGAAGTGCTGCAGCTGTGCAGTTGCGGTGCCGGTGTAATGTGCTATAACCTTAACCCTAAAAAACCGACCGATCAGTGCCGAGATACAAAAATGAATACCAACAAATAATAATAATAATAGACTCCCGGACTCCTAAATCGAGCCACCTAGCATAATGAGTTTATATCATCCATAACTTTAAAAAAATATACGAATAATCAAAAAGTTCTTATGCAGTTTTGTAGCTGATGGCATATTCAATATTAGGCTCATGTACTGCTGTTCTGAGTTTGAATACATTCGTTTTTTAAATGCACTTAAATGACCTAAGTGTTGATTTTGCCTAAGACATATTATGTTGGATTTTGAAAGAAAATATGGTTTAGTCAAACAAATCTGTTTATTCAATAACTTGTATTGCCTCCTAAAGCATTAATGACAGCATTCATGCGATTTGGCATCGAATTAATTAGTGTTAAAATCGCATTTTGAGGGATGTTCTCCCATTCCCCTTCGATAGCAATTTTCAGTTCCTGTAGTGTTTGTGGAGCTGGATGACGAGCTCGAACGCGTCGCATTAACTCGTCCCACATGTGCTCAATGGGGTTCATGTCGGGACTTCTTGATGGCCATTCCATTACGGTAATACCAACGTCTTGGAGATAATTTTTAACGATTCCTGCCGTGTGGGGTCGGGCATTATCATGCATAAAAATAAAGTTTGGGCCTACAAACTCGGCATACGGCATTACATGAGCCTCCAAACATAGGCGTATATAACGGTCAGCATTTAGTGATGGCATCCGAGGCCCAGACACAAACTCAAGTGCAGTTTTTTTCGGTAGACCTTCCTCCTTCCATCGTTACCATGAAGCATGATCTTTGTCTCGTCACTAAAAAGTACCTGGCTCCATTGCCTTTGCGTCCAGCGTGAATGTTGGCGCGCAAACTGAAGGCGTGACATTCGGTGAGCACGCGCTAATTTAGGCCCATTGGCAGGCTTTTGCGGTCTTAGTCCACATTCTGCAAGTCTTCTCCTCACAGTACGAGCACTAATAGAGACTCCATGAAAGTCTCGAAGCTGTTCCTGGATCTGAACTGAAGTTAGGTGACGATTTCTCAAACTGGTCGCAACCATAAATCGATCTTGTCGTTCTGTTGTTACCCGAAATCGTGGTCCACGTAAACGACGAACATATTCCCCAGTCTCTAGGAACCTGTGGTACACTCTTTGAACAGCGCATCGGCTTATGTGGAGTTGTCTACTTACGTTCCTCTGGCTTAAACCGGACTGAAGAAGAGCCACAGCTTGAGCCGCTACTTCAGGCGAAGTATCCATAATTTCAACCCAGAAACGGTTTAAACATTAACTAAAGCGATTAAGGAACTTTTTCAATCCGTTTTGTTCAGGTTACCTAAAAAATTAACAACTGAAACTCTTAATTTGTTTTTCGAGATTACAATTTTAAATTTAGAACCAATTGCATATCAACTAGGCGACAAATATGCCAGCTACAAAACTGCATAAAAACTATTTGATCATTCATATTTTTTTTTTAAAATAATTATGGACGATACTAACTCATTAGGCTAGGTGGCTCGATTTAAGAGTCCTGTATATTTATTTGCATAAAAACACGGTATAAAAAGATGGTAAAAAATAAAATTTAGAACAAAACATGTTTCGCCAATATTAAAGGCATGCAAATGTTTGATGATGTAACTGACATTATCAGTTTTTTGTCAATGAAATCTTTAACATTATAAAAACTAATAGTAGATAAACATTCGAACATTTTATTTATAAATAACTTAGTATTAAATTTTTTCACATCATTAGGATGTAAATTATTATACAAACGTACACACATTGCAAGACATGTTTTATTTTTTTATTAGCTTGCCTTGGAATGTCATCTAATACGAGACTGTTGGGGTCTCGTCGGTTTCTGACACAAATATAATCTGCTTTGACAAATAAATTTTGATGCTTTCTGACAAACATACATATCTCATAGATATAAAGAGACGGCACCGGTAACAAACCAAGCCTTAAAACACCAGTCGACACGAGTCATCATTTTTTTTGAGCGATATCTCTCTACATACGCGTGGTATGATAAAATCGTAGTTTTTAAATTCGTTACATTTTTAACCTGTTTCAGTGCATATACGAATTTATGAATAAAATTCTAGTGCTAACATTATCTACGTGTTCTTTCCAATTAATATCTTTATCTATTATTACGCCTAAAAATGGTATGTGTTACTTCATTGATTTTAGCTATATTCATTTTGATGTTGTATATTATTATTTGATTGATTAAATTGAATGCAACAAAGTGGGATTTATCTAAATTTATTTTTAAATGATTCATGTTAAGCCAATGCAATAATGTGTCTATTGTATTATTGATATCAAACTCATGATCTGCAATGGTACTTTTCTTTTTATCAGATGTCATTATAATGGATATATCATTAGCAAATGCGTACATTTATGCTTGGTTATTTTTATGATGCCGTTTATGTATATTTCGGCGATGGTATGTATGTCTCTCGTTAACATCAGGCATATTTTAATTACTGTGGGCGTACTATGGGTAGTGTTGGTTGTAGCACAATAGAAAAACGGTTTGCAGTTCAAATCAGTTTATAATTTACGAACAAGTTAGTCACACTAGCGAATCACACACTGTAGGTACTTATTTAACGATACGGAATGCTGACAGTTTCTGAGCACATGTTGTTCGTACAATGTCCAATGTTTCGATCATCCCGAGAGCTCTGCTCACACCGCTTTTGTAGCTGTTACTCTCGTCCCACCACGAACTCAGGCTAGACTCTGTCCAGCGCCACGAGATGGCGCTGGCGTTCCGAATAGTCAAACGAATGACTCCGACATATAAAATAAATAATATTGGGCCTAGTACGCTTCCTTGTGGAACACCATATTTATATCATTATTATTTTTGGTAATTTTATTGATAATAACACGTTGTTGTCTATTACTTAAATATGACGATATCCACTGTAGCGCAGATCCCCTAATCCCGATATTCTCTGACGTATCCAGCAATACGTCGTGTAACACCAGATCGAAGGCTTTCGATAAATCAAAGAAAAGACCAGTAGTCAGATGATTATTGTTAATATTCGAAAGTATATCTTTCATAAGAGAGAAAATGGCTAAAGTTGTGGATTTAATTTTTTGTAAACTCAAACTGTTCTTCACTTTTTATTTGGAACTTGTTGCGAAAATGAAGAAGTCTTTTGTACATACATTTTTCGTAAATTTTGGACAAGATAGGTATTGACGTTATAGTTCGATAATTATATCTTCTTCATTTATCTCCCTTTTTGAATATCAGCTTTATTTTAGATAATTTTAATTTATTGGGATAAATACCAGCTAAAAATGACATATTGATTAGGTCAGTTAAGATACCAGTCAGTTCATTACAGCAGAATTTTACGATTTTTGTGCTAATATTATCATAACCGTCTGCTCTGGTGTTGCATAAAGACATTATTTCCTGTCGAACCTCACTTTTCAGCATAGGTTTGAGAAACATAGATTTGACACTTATATTTTTCCTAAAGCTTTGGCCAGCACTTTGTTGAGTCGGTGCGTTATGCGTTACATTTACATAGTGGTCGTTGAATAGAGTCCAAGTGGCTTTGCATTTGTTATCCTGTGTGTTAATATATTTTATGTTTGCGTTCTTTTTTGATCCGCAAATACATTTCTTTAGCAGATTGGAGTAATTTTTTATCCACTTTTGATTTTTTTATTATTACTGTGCGCTCTAACCTTGGGAAAACAGAGATTGTAGAATAGGCTTACCAGTTCATGAAAATCACTGAATGCGGAATTTGCATCAGTATTTTGATAAATATCAGACCAAGAAAGGTTTTCCACGCATTCTTTGAATTTGCGGACATTATCTAAGTTGTAATCTCTTTTATAAATGTAGTATATTGGCGCTTTTTGAAGATTATGTTTAGTAGGAAAGTTTAACATTTGTGCTGTGTCACTGTGTCATGATCTGAAAGGTGCAGGGGTAATACAGTGGCAGCATTGCATGCGTGGTTGCATTGGCAATGTTGTCTATGATGGTCAATTTGCGTGACTAGACTTGTCCGAAAATCCACATCAATGTTCCTAACATTGATGTGGATTTTTGGACAAGTCTTGCAATCCATTTGTGATGTTAAGTTTTTTAAGTGTATTTATGTTAAAATCGCCGGCTGCAACTATATTTAATTTAGATTTATATTTATTTAATAAATCGTGTAAAAAGTAATAATAAAATAATAAAAATGGGTGGGTGGTGGTGTGGTGGGTATGGGTAATGGGTAATATTTTTAAAAACCGATTCGGATCTGTTTGTTTTGTTCTATAAACATATATAACTACTTATTTGTTACTTGTTACTTTTAAGCCGCAAGCTTCAAACGTGTTTTGAGTTGCATAGTTTTTCACAAATGATATCTCTTTATAATATAAACCTTTTCTTAACTATTATACGAGTATATGTGCCACCTCTTTGTTTTTCTCTGCAGAAGCTAGTAGCCATTTTATAGTTGTGTATTTTCACATAATTTTCACAGCCATTTTTTACCAAAGTTTCAGACAGGCATATTATTTCTGGGTCAATCTTTACTTCTTTTAATTCCTGCATAGTAATTTCTACAAGTTCTTAAACAAGAACTTTTAGAAATAGTACTACTTAGTAGTACTTTTAGTTTATTATCTAAACAGTTAATAAACTGGCGATATTTTGATGGAATATCCTAAAATGGTTTGTTTTGTTGGTTTGAGGTACGTAAAAATGAGTCATGCTTATTTAAGACAGAAAAGTAATAGGGTATAGTCCCTCTTTGACCCTTTGTATTGCGTTGTAAAGAGGAGCTATATTTGTAGGGCGCTGTGTTCTTAATACGACTAGAGTAGTAGGGCATTGTCTCTTTTTTGGGTTCATTTGTAGAAACGTTTAATTTGAAACTTGATTTGTTACTCACCATTCTTTTACAAATTTCGCTAGGATTTAAATAATTATCACTGAAATCACAACAATATATGACGTAATTTATTTACTTAACCTCGAATAGTTTCGTGGATGGTTGATATACAAAGTGGCATTATTTTAATCTTATTACATTATATCTTTTATAAGTATAGTTCAACTTACGGACACTGAGGTACACGTTACTGATGACATTTAATACATTATTAGTATTATTTAAAAATGTATTTAAGATATCTTGCAATTGAGACAACACTAGGCTAGGGTTGTGATCGTTTTCACCTAAGCATATAACAAGTTTGTCTTCAGTTGTCAATTTGGTATTTCTGCAGCTTGCTATTATTTCATTGCAAGGCGCATTTGGTTTTGTTTCAGCGACGAGTTTGTATTTTTCATACTGGGTATTTACTCTTGAATCTGAAATGGCTGCAGGCCAGCCAGGCCACCCAGGCGCACCGCTGAGTACCGAAGATGAAAATCTTCCTCTGGGGTACCATATTGTGCTCGTCTGCGGCAGCACGTGTCTGAGCTCTGGCTACGTTCACAGTATCCCGCTTCAGTTCATGACGAATGGCAGGTGCACAGACATTGCAATTACTGTGCATTAATACTGCAATCCGGTCCGTGAGGGCCGCTATCTCAAGATATGCAACCTTTAATTGCTGCTGTTGGGTAATCATTTCTTGTTCCAAAGACATTGGACCTTTAATTACGTAGTCATTGGTGTCGACCTGCAATCTGGATGACAGTTAAGGGGATGGTGTATACAGCATGTTGTGATGATTTACCAGAGATTATCTCTTTTTCTTAGAGTTTGTACCCGGACTTGTAAATACGACTGGCTTAAAGATTTTAATGTTTTATTCTCTGTAGTTATATTACTTCTGTAGATTTGTGATCTCTAAAATATATTTCCCAGTTTATTTTCAGTACTTTGGAGTTTTAATGTGAGTTGAGTAATTATCTCATTCATTTCTGAGTCTAATACTAAGTCAGACACAGTACCGTCAACACTCATTGACAATTTGGTGGGAGTAAATGATTTAAATTTATTATGAACCACAAAAAAATTGATCATCCAGAGTTTCAACTGAAATATTAATATTATCTAATCACGTATTGTTCCAATTCACAAAAAAAAAACTCGATGATTACCTTTACAACAGTTACTAATTTATGTGACCCTATAAATGAAAATTTAACTTTAAAAGTGGAAAAATATTTTTTTCCAATGTACGGAACCCTCAGTGCTGCGAGTCCAACTGTTACCTCGACGGTTTTTAGGGTTCCGTAGTCAACAAGGAACCCTTATAGTTTCGCCATGTCCATCTGTCGGTCTGTCTGGTTTAGCTCAAAAACCATTGGTACTAGAAAGTTGTAATTTGGCATGAGTATACACGTTAATGACGGCAAAAAAGTGGTAAAATGTGCTTGGGACAAATGGTGCTGTGTGAAATGTCCAGGGATATTATTATTATGTAAAGTGGGGATGATAATTTTTTTTTTCGTCCTTCCCATAGTGTGGGATATCGTTGGATAGGTCTTTCTAATATTAGGGGTTTGGGGAGACCGTTTTTTGATTAGGTAAACCATTCGTGACTTATCAAGCTTTAAAGTACCAATTTTCGTTAGAGTCAAGTGTCCCCCCCCCTCTACCAACTAAACGGTTGTAGTTAGAAATTCAAATGTCACGGCAGAAGTACCTATACATATATAACGAAGTTTAAGGGAAAACTATCACACTTAAGTAGGCTTTACAAGTTTACAAGTAATAGTCGAGCAATTGTATTTGACTCGAAAATTTCGAACAACTCCATAGAAATGTCGATAGATGGCGCTAAGCGGCTGTTTCTGAAGATTTATTTATCGTTACTGAATGTTTTTATCCTCCACGTCCACCCTCCGATCAAGATTCAGTCGTAATGGAAATGGAAAAGCTGCGTCGAAATCCTCTAATACCTATGTATCGATTTTTGAGGGAGCCCCACAGTTCATACCAAATTATGTTCCATAATGCTCCATCCTTACGTGCACACTTGCAAGATACTGTCCTCAAATAATGGCTTCAGATATCTACTTAGCAGTAGAAACGTGGAGCTGTTCTCAAGATTCTTTTGATATAACTTAAACTAACTTTAAGGAAATAATTAGAACAAATGGCCCTAAACAGTCTACTTGAAACCCAGGTATTGGTGTGTGTTTGCATGGGCAAAAAATGATATTGAATATGCAACCCACGTTATTACATTGACATCCACAGAAGCAGTAATTTTCGAAATAAATGCAGTGGAGATTATAGCTTTATAAAGATCAATAAAGATCATGCAAATATCTCAACAGTCGCGCAGTAGGTTTTGCAAGTAATTTACATAACAGTCCTTGAGAAAAATAGTCTTCATTAAAATCTCCAAATATTATGGAGATTTTAATGAAGACTATTTCTGCAACGACAATACTGCAGTCATCATCTGCCTAGCCTTTTCCCAACTATGTTGTGGTATCGCCCTATGTGGGCCCGTTTTTAGAGTGAATCCAAAATAATATGTTTTTATTTATTTATTATTTTGCTATATAGTATCAAACACAAAGCTGCCCCAGGTATAGTAAACTACTTCCTCAATTTTATTTTTTTGTGACGAGTAGTGTAGCTCTGTGTCCTGTATTTTAATTCAAAACACCGGCTGCGATTCTGTAACCATCTCACCGTGAAAACTTAGGTGAAGTGAGCGTGGAGTGAGCTGTCATTCCAAATAATGCTAGGGATTGGCACTACTGACAACTCACATCAAGCTCACTTTACTTGAGTTTCCACGGTGAGATTTTTACAGAATCGACCGGCAGGTGAGGATTTGTATAGGAAGTCAAATTAGGTAGGTAGTCATGTTTGGCTTTTAGTTACGGCACATACGACCCGCACTTGGCTGTTATAAAAACTACGTTACCCTACACTGCGCGTGGCCCGACACGCACTTGACCGGTTTTTTTTTTCTCTGACAGACTGCTCTAATCGCGTTCAAACAGGAAATCTCTGCATATTAATTGATATTCCACTAATTTTACATAGTTTATAATTTGGCAAAAGTTAATCTACATAATTAAAGTCATGGTTTTAACCTTGACGTGCTTTCCTGCTTATTCGCCGGACAAGAGTGAGTTAAACTTGCGTGGTCCTGGTACGATGGATATAGTTATCTACTATGAATTATTAAACCTGCCCCAAACTAAAAAAACAATGATCTATCCTAAGAGTTAACAAAACATGTTCTCTCCGATCTCACATACTTTTCAATAGCAAATATAAGTTTGTACGCACAATCAATCAATTGTAAGTTTGTACGCACAATCATTCAAATGTAAGTTTGTACGCACAATCAATCAAATGTAAGTTTGTACGCACAATCATTCAAATGTAAGTTTGTACGCACAATCAATCAAATGTAAGTTTGTACGCAGCATCATTGAGGCATTGACGGCACGGTTGGCGCAGTGGTTAAGCGATTGACTGCTGCGCTGCGTGTCGCGGGTTCGATTCCCGCACGGAACAAATATTTGTATGACCTACATGTATTTGTTCCGAGTCTAGGTGTTTTTCTATCTATAATATGTATGTATTTACAAAAAAAAAAAAATGTATATAAGTAGTTTATCAGCCATCTTGTTACCATAACACAAGCATTAGGTTGCTTAGCTTGGGACTAATGGTGCTGTGTGAAATGTCCAGGGATATTATTATTATTATAATCATTCAAATTTAAGTTTGTACGCACAATCAATCAATCTGCCTAGCCTTTCCCAAGTATGCGGAGTCGTCAAGTTTGTACGCACAATGTTGAGAGATTTACCATGTTATTTTAAGACCACAGACTTCTTAAACGTTTTCTTGTAATGTATAAGAATAGAACTAAAAATACAAAATCATGTATTTGTTTTCAAAATGTTAGGCTTGGTAGTTTCAGACACATGGAGGAATGTTTTTTTTTTCTACTTTCTTAAATAACTTACACTAAGTATATAAATAAAATAACTTTTATTAAAATTTAAAATTATAAAACTTAATATTAGAGAACCTCACCGCATGCCCTTTCATTTGATATGTCACACATTACAGTTTACAGAACTTGTTTGGTCTATTTGCTCTCCAAAAGTCACCCCTTATCCAAAATTAATTAATTTACGTTATTCGTCCGTGTTTGACACTTATAATTCATATTTTTATCAAACAACTTAATTGGTCTAGTAAATTCGGAGTACGCTCTGATTTTTTTATTGAAAGTGTAACATAATGTACATACTCACAGTTACTTTAATTCATTCCTCCAGGTCAGAATAAGCATTCCTTTACCGTTAGGTGCTGATCTGATTATTTCTCACGACACCAGGACACGTTCTTATCCACATTTAGTACACAGACAAACTTTAACATATGACTTCAACGATTCAGTGTCAACCATGGGTTGATAATTTCGTCCAAATTGATTCATATCATTTTGCCTTTAAACACTATACTTTTATTACAAAATAACTATAGATTTTATTGTATTTTAATAATATTTATTTTATTATGTCAGTTCTGACATTTGATGTTTAAAACGTCATGGTAACGTTTACTTTCAAATCCTTAGCTGCCAGCATCAAATGCTTAACTGCCAGGTTTAAACATATACATACTTAGCCTAAGAAATAACACTGGTCGCTATCATATCTCAAATTCATATTTTCTACATGATGTTGTTCTACGAGCTTTCCTTATTGATCCACGCAATGCAGTGGTCAGTTCGAGTTTCGCCTCTAAAGCGAACACTAAGGTTAAGGCCTGATACTCCAGAGCCGCCTGTCTGCTCCAGAGCCACCTTACTACACCTCCGTGCTCCGTCCTCAATGCTACGGATCTGAACCTGTCGGGCCGCATCTTAACTGAGGCCCGCCTTACCTGGAGGGTGCGTCCTCGCCGTACCTCTTCTTCCTGCTGCCGTGCTGCGACCGGCCTTGCTGCGTGGGCCCTCCTACGAGTGCCCTCCGTGCCGCCCACGCATCAACTTCTGAGGGCCGCCTTACCTGGTGGGCTGTCAACGCCCGCCGTGCCTCTTCCTCCTGCTGCCGTGCTGCGACCTGCCTTGCTGCGTGGGCCCTCCTGCGGGTGCCCTCCGTGCCGCGCACGCACCTGCCCTCAC
Organism: Apamea crenata; assembly: GCA_949629185.1. NCBI lineage: Eukaryota > Metazoa > Arthropoda > Insecta > Lepidoptera > Noctuidae > Apamea > Apamea crenata. The sequence continues at coordinate 8,992,866 of OX451375.1, forward strand.
CTGTACCTACATTTGTACTTGGACTTCTGTACCCGCATCTGTTGACAGCAACTGCTCCACCTCGAGCCTCCTCAGCCACCTATCAGTCATCGTCATCGCTACACCCCACCTCCACATTCTACACACCACTCTTGAGTTCATCTTCATCTTTTTATTGTTAATAATATATTTTTTAATTGTTTTCTACCTCCCTCTCTTTAATTTTATCACCCCGTACTTAGTTTTACTTGTCGCTACACGACAAAAGTCGTTGTAGAAATACGCAACGCTTTGAAAGCGGTTGCCACATGTCCAGAGATTTTGAACCTTCAATCTTCAGGATGGTCAGATTTTTCCTAATTATTAGGCAAGATACATACGACCACGTTGTATGTATAATGACATGAATTTGATGTCAGCCACCGATAATGACTTTGGGTACAGAACCCTAAAACGTAATTACTATAGACCGTTAAGCTATAAATAGATTTAGCCAAAAATATCCTCAACCATGATCGAAGCTACGTAGTCACAAATATTATACGTTCAAAATCGCTAATAAAATCGCTAAGTCATGGAAGCAAGTATAATTTTTGAGTCAGTACGTTATTACATAAGTAGGTACTGGCTTCTGCAACGGTGATAAAGTGACGTGAAAGATAATAAATAAAATACAAAATACACACATCAAAAGTGTCTAGGGATCAAGTACGTTGTAGAGTATCGCCGCAATTGAGGATTATTATTTTAAATTTTTAGGATCGTTATTGATTATTTTTTGTTAATTTCACTACTTTTTTTTTTTTAATCTTTGCCCCACACTAGTAATTTCTCCTGTGCCGTGGGTGCGTTTACAGACATATAAACTCACATACACAAACAGCCAGACCCGGAACAACTAATTGTAGGTCATACAAATATTTGTTCCGTGCGGGAATGGAACCCGCGACACGCAGCGCAGCAGTCAATCGCTAACCACTGCGCCAACCGTGCCGTCTGATTTGAATAAAGAATACATACAATTAAATTTAATGAAAAAAAAGTAAATACCTTACCATACAATGGCGAAAACTGAACAAAAAACACTGCAAATTGCAATTACAGAAACGATTCAATTCAGAAACAAAGTTGTCTTCCCCGCCAGCAAAAACACAGACTTATAAATAGTAGTCTATGGCACAGACCGTATCACAGAGCATGTATGGACCGTATTGTAAATTGTAATCAATCTTTGGGTGTTAAGTTCTTTTTTTTTTTTGATCCACCCTTTGTGGTTAGGCAAAGGATTCTAAGTACATACAGCCTATGGTTCGACTTTTAATTATATTCAGTAACTTGACAGTGTTGAGGGTTGAGTAGTTGGTTGAGTTACCAGATTTTGACAGAAAAAAGATAGTGAGGTGGTGTAAGAACGAACGAAATTGAATGAACTTATATAAAGTGCTTGCATGCAAAAATTTTCGATCGAAACAAATCTGCCTGCTAACTGGGAAAAGCAAAAAATGGCAGGAATCGGGTGGCTCCGTAATTTTCGACTTCGTTTCCCGGAATTATCTCTTCGCAAACCCGAACCAACGAGCATAGCGAGAGCAACTAGCTTTAACAGGGCAAACATAAATGATTTCTTCAACAACTTAGAATCGGTCATGACACGATACAACTTTCTACCAGGATCGATTTATAATGTTGATGAGACGGGGATCTCCGCTGTTCACAAGCTAGGGAAAGTGTTGGCTCCTAAAAAGATTCGCCAGCTAGGGAAAATAACTTCAGGAGAACGAGGAGTTAATACCACAATGATAGGCTGCATAAATGCTGTTGGAAACGCTGTGCCTCCTGTGTTCATATTCCCACGGGTTTTCTACAAAGATAACATGTTAAAAGGAGCTCCACCTGGTTCTTTGGGTGTGGCTAATAAATCAGGGTGGTCAACAGAACCGATTTTTAATAAGTTCTTGGATCACTTAAATTCTCTAAACCAACAAGAGAAAATCCAGTTCTCTTAATAATGGACAATCACGAGACCCATATCTCCATTGAGATAATTGACAAAGCAAGAGAGAATGGAATTATCTTATTGACTTTGCCTCCACATACATCCAATCATTTGCAACCTCTAGATAGAACAATTTTTGGACCTTTTAAAAGCCAATACAGCCAAGCAGCCGACGACAGGTGAATGCTTAATAATCCTGGTAAACCTATTACCATTTACGACGTAGCAGAAATAGCTGATGAATCATAGGAAGTGTCGTTTACACCAAAAAACCGGCCAAGTGCGAGTCAGACTCGCGCACCGAGGGTTCCGTACAAACCTGTAGGTATATAAGTAAAAGTTATGGTATTTTTATTGCTAAATGAAATCCATAACATAACAATGTGGAAAGCTGACGGTACCTTGTCAATACATATATGAAATGGAGTTTCTAAACTCTTTAGAGCTATCATCCCGTATGCTGGAATTAAAAGAGGCTGGCATTAAGTCCGCCTCTGTACTTGTGTGCATGAAGTGTTAAATAAATAAATAAATAAATAAAAGTAGGTCTACCCGTTTTCACCATTGCGGCGGTAGTGCCCCTCTTTGAGGAGTGACCGTGAGTTCCGCCTGACGCAGGTCCTCACCGGACACGGGTGTTTCGGGAGGTTCCCGTTCAGGATCAGGCGGGAGGACACGCCAGGGTGTCACCACTGTGCGGATCGCCCAGAGGACACGGTGGAGCATACGGTGGAGGTCTGCCCCGCTTGGGCGGAGCATCGCCGTGTCCTCGTGGAGGCGATCGGCGGCAGCGACCTCTCGTAGGGCCGGACCCCTGGTTCAGACCATGGTGTGGAGCGAGAGGGAATGGGAAGCAAAATTCTCGTGTCGCGGTGTTTGTTTCCAAACTCCTCCGAAATGGCTGAACCAATTTGCATGAAATTTTGTGTGCATATCGGGTAGGTCTGAGAATCGGCCAAAATCTATTTTTTTATTTTTTTTTGTTAATCGCATAACAACGTTTGCTGGGTCAGCAAGTCTAATATATAAAATTCTCGTGTTGCGGTGTTTGTTTCCAAACTCCTCCGAAACGGCTGAACCGATTTGCATGAAATTTTGTGTGCATATCGGGTAGGTCTGAGAATCGGCCAACATCTGTTTTTTTTTTTTAATCGCTGAACAACGTTTGCTGGGTCAGCTAGTAAGTTTATGATTATTAAAAAAAATATACTATGTGATGTAACTAAAAATTTAAGATTTTCGGAATTTTTCCTATATGTGTACTTTATAACGTTGCTTCATGCCAAATTTCAAGATTCCAGGTCGTCTGGAAGTATCCTTTAGGTTTTGATTCCCTTGCGAGTAGTTGCGAGTTTCAAAATATGCGGCTTTAATTGCTGTATCTTTTGATTGCGTTGACGTAGAAGTTTGATTTTGTTACAGCTTAAAGATATTATAGACTTGAGTATTTGTTAAGAATTTCAATATAATACCACTACGCGTTCATGAGTAAAGGGGTAATAAGTTTAAAATTATTAAAAATATTTTTATTATATGATGTAACTAAAAATTTATGCTTTTCGCAATTTTTCCTTTATCTGTGTTATAAGACGTTGCTTCGTACCAAATTTCAAGATTCTGAGTTCACGGGAAGTACCCTGTAGGTTTTGATTCCCTTGCGAGTGTCGAAAATTTGCGGCATAAACGGGAGTATCTTTTGATCGCGTTGACTTAGAAGTTTGATTTTTTCACAGCTCCAAGAGACCATAGACTTGAGTATTTGATATGAATTTCAGCTTGATACCTCCACGCGTTCCTGAGAAAAAAGGTCTTGACAGACAGACAGACAGACAGACAGACAGACAGACGGACAACAAAGTGATCCTATAAGGGTTCCGTTTTTACCTTTTGAGGTACGGAACCCTAAAAACATGGTAAAAGGCTTCGAGGTTTCAGGAATTTATCCATACAATAGAAACATATTTTCAGACGAAGATTTTTTATGCTCATATTATGTAACTGACCGTCCAGACCCAAGCCTGAAGTGTAAATGAGTGAAGACATGAGATATGAAAAGAAAAACTATGAATTATGAATGTGAGATTGTGTTATGCAATTGACGTACAGATCCGACCGTCGTCGTTGCATTCATCTGTTCAGTTTGAATTCTCCCTAAACAATAATTTACCCTCTGCATCAATGCTCATAAATAAGCAACTGAAATAATTTGAGCCATTGAAAAATAAGTTTGTAATCTTTTTATAAATTTTCCTGTGGCAAATCGATGAACATTTATTTGGAATTCAAATCTTAACTCGTTTTATAAGTTTGCAACTTTGTGAGAGTTTGAAGCAGGTCAGGTCCCTAGTCAATGGAGCTAAATGCTAAAAATTTTGATCATATTCTATGATCAAAATTATTGCAGCATTTAGCTCACATGTTAAAAGGAGCTCCACCTGGTTCTTTGGGTGTGGCTAATAAATCAGGGTGGTCAACAGAACCGATTTTTAATAAGTTCTTGGATCACTTAAATTCTCTAAACCAACAAGAGAAAATCCGTGTAATCCTCTTTGTCGCAAAATGATTTAGGTCGGGTTTATTTGGCGATCCAATAAACTAGTTGCTCGCTCGACTACTTAATGCGAAGCCTTTAAATAGATTTTCTGTAAATACTGAAGAACTTTAATAAACATAAACAGGGTTCGTTTAAACAGTGTAGGCAGCGCCATCTATGTTGAGAGGAGTGTACTAGTATGCTACTGCATTCAGTGGCACGGTATCTCGTACACATTGTAATTGTAGTACTTAGAATTAATCGTGACTTGAATAATTCATATTGCTTGTAGGTAATAGAAATGCAGTTATTGTGTGGGACAAAAAAAGCTCATTATTGATCATTTATTCTTATTGGCGTCATGTAACTATGTAGTTAGGGAATCCAGGTTTAATGTCAGAATGTAGCATCCACTCTATCACGGCTACTGACTGCTTAATCTTCTTACCATGACTTGAACTTTCGATAATAATGAACACAACACTCTGTCAAAAAATCTACTTCAATCTGAGCCCTTGAATCTTCCAGAACTAACTTCGCATATCAAAACTCACCTGATTTTAAGAGTCGTATTCAACAAATTGCATTAGCTGACAACAAAAGAATGGGGACTTTTAAGAAAACGCTTTAAATCCACGACGAAATATCAATTTAACTTATCTCCACTGAAAAGAAAAACTTCATCCAGTCGTCGTCAAGTTGGTTTTCGATTACTTGTAAGGTTGCCAGTTTCATAGCCGACTTTGTGATCTTAAAGAGGGTTGTGCGTTATGGTTGAAAATCCCCGGGTTCAGATGAATATTGGTGAAGAAGAGACAGAGGAAAACGAAGATCCATCTAGAAACATGGTGATTATAGAATTTTCTTCTCTGACCTTTGTAATGGGTAGGTACCTATTGCATATAATCTATTGTGCAGAGTTCCCCTGTTATTTACCAGAAATATTAGCCATGATCCAGGAAGGTAGACGGACGGTGTAGTAAAAGACAGAATAAAAGTGCGAATCCAACTCGCGCTTGGCCCCTTTTTCTTCTGTTTGCACAAGGCAAAAAACGCTGAAAAAAACATATTTCTTGGATGGAGACCCCATAAATCTTTAACGTTATTTTTATTGTTTGTTATTATAGCGGCAATAGATATACACACTCTGAAAATTTTGACTGTCTACCTATTACTGTTCATGAGATACAGCCAGCTGACAGACAGACTGACGGCTGGAAAGTGCAGCAGCAGGCTTAGTAATAGGGTCCCGTTGACCCCGGTATAAACAAATATATAATTATATTAATTAAATGAAAGTTTTCTCTTTATAACATTCCCAATATGTTTGAATATATTTTTATTTCCTGACATGAAAAAGTGAAATGAAATGTTTATTAAATAAAATAATATATTTCTTCAAGTAGATCTTCTAAGACACTGTTACAAGTCAAGTTGTTCATTATTTTTAAAATAGATGGCGCTGGTATTTCTTTTCTGACTGGTCTCTGAAATGAACGGCTAAAACAAACTCAGAGATCATGCTCTGTTCTAACGTCCAAACATTATATTATTAAGATGTACGAGTCGAACAATGCAGCTTTCTTGCAGCAGTGCCAACCCTAATCGCTCCACAGACCCGTCTGATTGCCAGAGCCTTAACTTTGTAGAATTAACACCCTTATATTTGGTGAAAACACATTCCTTTTGATATTTTTTAAGATAAACGTAGTTCAATTTAGTTCGAACTTAATATGGGGACGTGCAGCGTTCCAGAAACCCAGTTACTTAATGGAGCAAAAATAAAGTGTTGGTAGGTTTCGTTAGTGTAAATCACGAACATGCTTTGTGTGGCAGTGTTTTGCTATAGGGTGTCAATTACTATGATTGCATAAGCATAGCATAATTAGGCCATAACGTTTGTACTGCTATGACACAAGCCTTCTCTTTTTGAGAGGTAGAGGGCCGTGAACCACCACGCGGGCCCAGTTCGTCTGATTATTTATTTTTATAGACACACTAATATCTTCTGTATATAATAAATCTTAAGTAACAATACCCTCGGACTTACACGCATGTCTATGTCACATGTCTCTAATTTTTGTTCTAGAACATGCCGGTTTTCTTTTATCGTTTTGAGAGCAGTGGCGATGAAAGAAATTACATAAAGTGCCTGCCTGTGTTCGAACCCGCGACCTATGACACGTATGTCCGGGCTGTTACTACTGTCCCGCTTCTCCACTCTATATTACTTTGATTGACTTGTTGTGAAATGCAATAATTAATTACTAGATATCAATTACTTTTCCTTCACAAGTTTTCTCTGTAGTTAACCGGTTAGTATCCGCTTGTCTAGTAGAATACAATAGATATTTATTTATTTATTAAAACTTTATGCACAAGTAAAAAAATAAATACCGGACAAACGCGGACTGAATGCCTGAGGCGTTTTCCACCAGCCAACCTCATGGTGATGCAGAGACAAAACAGGGCAGGTATAAACCTTGTCTTGGAGTATATTGTATTCAAATCACAGAACAGCAAAAATGTGATTCAAATTCATTCATCATCAATTAATTCATTGTATTGTTAAGTTAATCTGACAGTCATTGAGATGTATTTAATTGCACGTCTTTAGGCCTGTTTTCATGGATATTTGACGAAAAACATATCAAGTCAATTCTCGTACTAACACAAACAGGGGGTAGAAATAACATTACGCTCGTATTCCCCTAAGGGTAATAAGTACTTAGTTTCAATATTTTTATATTGAAACTAAGTACTTAAGTACTAAGTTGGTCTTATCACAACATAAAAGGAAAAGTTGTATTGTTGGTTGTGTTTCCTTTTTTATCTTTCAAGCACTTTTAATTTGACCTCATAGGTCATGTATATAATGACCTATGTCAACAACTGCACTGTTTGACTGCCCCGTTTGTCTCGCGGTCGCAAGCGCAACTGTTGTCCGTGGTCCTGGGTTTGATTCTCAGGTCGGGCAAAGTGTTATTTATTTATTTATTAGGCTTTTCAACAATGAGTACACTGTTATAATACTTTATAATTTGTGTTGTGTTTGTTTGTTTGTGTTTTGTTTTGTTTTGTGTGTAATTGTTGTTGTTTGTGTTTTCTTGAATTAAAGCATTTTGTATTTGTATTTTTGTATTTGTTTATTATTGGGCGTTTTCATTAGATATTTCTCATTAGTAGCCAGAGTTTGCAAGATGGTGGCGTGATACCCCAGTGCCTCGGAAAACACGTAAAGCCCTTGGTCCTACACCTGATCTCTCCCCGGTTGTGTCGGATTGCCGTCCCATCGGACTAGGAGAGTAACGGAACAGAGAGTGCACCTGGGTTTGCGCACACACTTGTGCACTATTAGCTCCTGCGTACCTGGCTAATCTCCGTTGAGATGGGTCACCATGACCGACATAGGTCGGGGGATTATTTGTATAAGGTAAGACTATTACTTCAGTAGCTGGCAACTATATACCTACTTGATTTTGGACAGCTTACTTTATTTATAGGAGATTTTGGAGGATTTGAGACCTAGTTTTAGACCTAGCGTTTTAATTTTTTTAATAAGGCACTGATTTAAAGCGATTATAGTTTATTGTAATTATGGTAAATTAAAAATTGGTATGGTAAATTAAAATTACAAATTCAAAAGTAAAAACTGAGCAGTAAACTAAATAAAAATTAGTCATAACAATTTTTTTAATGGATTATTAAATGAATATTAAGCAGTTAAATGGCTTAACGAGTAGTTACGCGTGGGCAGTTAACAAATCGGAATTAACCGGTAAGAAACCTAACTTGAAAGTGGAAGTGGCTAATAATATAATATATTATTGCTATATTTATTCAAAACTAGCGGATCCGGCAGATGTCGTCCTGCCCGGAAAAGCAGCGCCACCTACCGGGTCCAATTGTGTTTTCAAACCCTCCTGAAACCATTGAAATATACACACACCATTTTCATCTAAATAAGTCCAGTAGGAGTTATGTGATAAACACACGTAAGTACAGAAGAATTATCTATATCTATATATATAAAATTCAAAGTCCTGACTGACTGACTGACTGAGACATCAACGCACAGCCTAGCTGCCCGGAAAAGCAGCGCCACCTACCGGGTCCAATTGTGTTTTCAAACCCTCCTGAAACCATTGAAATATACACACACCATTTTCATCTAAATAAGTCCAGTAGGAGTTATGTGATAAACACACGTACAGAAGAATTATCTATATCTATATATATAAAATTCAAAGTCCTGACTGACTGACTGACTGACTGACTGACTGAGACATCAACGCACAGCCTAAACCGCTGGTCCTAGAGACATGAAATTTGAAGGGTGTATTCTTCGTGAAGAGTAGGTATCCACTAAGAAAGAGTTTTTCGAAATTCCACCCCTAAGAGGGTGAAATGGGGGGATTTTGTTTGTATGAAAAATCTTATTCCTTGAGTTAATAAACTTGAAACTTGGCACGAATACTTATCTAAGTAAATTATGAAGTTGGGCATTTTTTGTTTTTATAAACTACCCCCTAAAAGGGGATTAGGGGGTTTCAAAGTTTGTATGGAAGAATTTTAGCGCGCGGTCCGATTTAATCGAAACTCAGTATTTATACCTAAAATTGAAGGGAAAGAATAATGTGTATCAGGGTTTTTCGAAAATCTACCCGTGACGGCCTGAAAAGGGGTAGTCAATTTTACAGGGGAGGATTTTACAGCGTGGCTTGATTAACTCGAAAATTGGTATAAATAATCTTTGAGTCAAGTTATGAACACGTACCAAATGATTTAAATGATGACGGCACGGTTGGCGCAGTGGTTAAGCGATTGACTGCTGCGCTGCGTGTCGCGGGTTCGATTCCCGCACGGAACAAATATTTGTATGACCTACATGTATTTGTTCCGAGTCTGGGTGTTTTTCTATCTATAATATGTATGTATTTACAAAAAAAGAAATTGTATATAAGTAGTTTATCAGCCATCTTGTTACCATAACACAAGCATTAGGTTGCTTAGCTTGGGACAAATGGTGCTGTGTGAAATGTCCAGGGATTTATTTATTTATTTATTTTTCAAAATTCCACCCCTGTGGGGGTGAAAAGCGGGGATACAATTTATATAAAAAATCTTATTCGTTAGGTTAATGATCTTGAAAATTGGCATGAATACTCGCTAAGCAATAAAGTTTATCATTATTAGTTTTTCAAAACTACCCCTCAAAGGGGATATAGAGGTGTTAAAGTTTGTGTGAAAGAATTTGAACGCGCGGTCCGATTAACTCGAAACTCAGTATTGATACTTTCGACAGAAAATAATTAATAATAAGTATGTAAAGTTGTCGAAAATTGACCCCTGACGGGGCAAAAAGGGGTAATTCGGTTTTTAGGGGAGGATTTAAACTTGAAACTGTATGTTACATTTTCACGCCTAAACCACTGAACTTCTGATTTGGCAAAGAGATTGATGGCATCCTGGGGAAGCACATACTTTTTTTCCTGGTAGCACGTTCCCGTGGGATAACTTCCGACATCCACGCGGGCGAAGCCGCGGGCAGAAGCTAGTAATACATATTATAGTAGCTGACCCGGCAAACGTTGTTTTGCCATATAAATTATTTCTAGCTGCCCGGCGCTACTTCGTTCGCGTGGTGTCCTACCCCCTACCTTAGTCCTACCCTACTCCTACCCTACTCCTACCTACTCCTACACTACTCCTACCCTACTCCTACCTACTCCTACCCTACTCCTACCCTACTCCGACACTACTCCTACTCTACTCCTACCCTACTCCTACCCTACTCCTACCCTACTTCTACCCTACTCCTAACCTAATCCTAACCTACTCCTACCCCACTCCTACCCTACTTCTACCCTACTCCTAACCTAATCCTAACCTACTTCTACCCCACTCCTACCCTACTCCTACCCTACTTCTACCCTACTCCTTACCTACTCCTAACCTACTTCTAAACTACTCCTACCCTACTCCTACCCTACTCCGACACTACTCCTACTCTACTCCTACCCTACTCCTACCCTACTCCTACCCTACTTCTACCCTACTCCTAACCTAATCCTAACCTACTCCTACCCTGCTCCTACCCTACTCCTAACCTACTCCTACACTACTCCTACCCTACTCCTACCCTACTTCTAACCTACTCCTACCCTACTCCTACCCTACACCTACCCTACTTCTACCCTACTCCTAACCTAATCCTAACCTACTCCTACCCCACTCCTACCCTACTCCTACCCTACTTCTACCCTACTCCTTACCTACTCCTAACCTACTTCTAAACTACTCCTACCCTACTCCTACCCTACTCCTACCCTACTTCTTCTCTACTCCTAACCTACTCCTACCGTACTCCTACCCTGCTCCTACCCTACTCCTAACCTACTCCTACACTACTCCTACCCTACTCCTACCCTACTTCTAACCTACTCTTACCCTACTCCTACACTACTCCTACCCTACTCCTACCATACTCCTACCCTACTCCTACCCTACTTCTACCCTACTCGTAACCTACTCCTACTGTAGGGTAGGAGTAGTGTAGGGTAGTAGGGGAAACGGTCAGAAAATATGGAAAAGGAGTAGTACTTTTTCTTTATTTTCTGACCGTTTAAACCTTCCCTGGACTACGACAAACATTTCATAACTAAAATCAGCTAAATCGGCCCAGCCGCTCTCGAGTTTTAGCGAGACAAACGAACAGCAATTGATTTATATATAATTATATATATTATATAGATTAAGATTTATTTTACATTTGATAAGATGAAATAACCAACCAATTTTCTTTTTAGTTTTAGTTCAACTTATACACTAATTTACCGTGAAACGCCAAAAATAAAATGACTGCACGTTATTTTTTTCAAGTGATCATAACCTCCCTAATATTTAAATAAGAGTTGAATGATTACCCTTCTAATAATCTACCGCTCTGTTCAGATGAAAACTTCCCCGTTAGACCCCCTCTTTTTTAAAATCCTTTTTAAAGTTACTTTAAGAACTGTACGAAGGGTTGCATTGAAATGGACTTTAAAAATATTTTTAACTCAATGTCACTCTTTCATATTGAGTGTTTTGTCATTCCCTCATTCACGAATTGCATTCCATATTTAATTTCTAACCAAGTTTAAGGAAAGTCTGTTTAAATTAATTTTAGCAGTTTAGGCTATAAAGAACGGAATTTAAGAAAACTGTTTAACTAAATAGTTGTAAACTGTAAGTGCTTAAAACTTAAGCATATTTCATCAGCAAAAGTATTTAACAACATTTTCGGGAGGTAAAGTTTTAGACGTTTCTTGATAGTTTCGGAAGTATCTCAAAAGTTAAAGCTTTCATTATCTTGGCTTATTTAGTTACGTATTTAAATTATTATAATAATTAATTTTCGCCTCAAGTACTAATAATAAAGCGGAAGAATTTGTTTGTTAGTTTGAACGCGCTAATCTCTAGAACAACCAGTCGGATTTGAAAAAATATTTTTGCATTTGAAAGCCGAATTCTTGAGGAAGGCTATATGACATTTAACATCACGCTAGGGCCCTTAGGAGCCAAGCAAAAGGAAAAAAGTCCTTAAGAACGCTAACCAAAAACGAAGTAAAAGCACGGGCATGTAATGCGATGCCACGAGATGGGTCGGGGGAGCAAGAAAGTCGGACGAAATTGCGTGCACAAGCTAGTGAATATATATGAAGGTAAAAACGAATTAGGTACCTATAATTAATAGGTCAACTATTAATTATAGGTACCTAATTCGTTTTTACACTTACTTACTCTTCTACAAAGAGTAGAAGAGTAACTAAACAATCAACAGATAAAGTTAAAGAATTTACGAAGCGATCAGTCATTTCCACGACATACTCTTATGTAAAGGTTGTTCCACTACTGACCAACGCCTCTTCAAATACCTACAGAGAAAGAAAAATGTCATAAGCCAACATCAGTTGTGTAAGAAATACAAAATATAGGTACTTGGAACACTTGAATAAATCCGTACAGCCATAAAATTGCCTTCCAAATTTCTTCCTATATTAACAGTATTAGCTTCCAATTGAATTTAGAGCTCCACGTTACCCACGAATGGACCCCAAAGCACTTATACTGTGTGGGCCCTTCATTTTATACCCCAGCCGCCCCAATGGGCTCATATAATTCTTTTATAACCTAGTAAATTTGCTCTTTTCATTCAATACTGGGATCTTTCCGGCTTTTTTTTAGTATTGTCCGGAATCACTGGTTAATTTTCCGTCATAAATTGGAGTAGATAGGCCTACCTCTAGTGTACATGTTCAATTTATGCGTGATATTTTTATGGTTTTACTTCCAGGTTGATTCTTTCAAGTGACTGAATAAGGTTGGCGATAACCACCAATGCTTTGTTGCAGTTTATGCACATATTATGGAAAATCTGTTTTTTTTTTGTTTAGCCTGTACTGTCCCACGGCTGGGCAAAGTCCAAGTCAAAGTCAAAGTCCTTCCAGGAACTCTTTTCCCGCACCATCTTGAACAAGTCACGCGCCCAGGGCACCGTCCATCTGCAGTCACTCATAACGTGGCTCAGCGGTCGTCCTGCATGCGGCTTATGCGACCCACCCATTCCAAATTGAAAATAATTATACCATAGATTTTTACGATTCATATTAGCATACTTACCTATAGATTTACTTCCGATCACCGGTAACGTGTTTTTTATGGTATGATGACTATGAAAGTTATAAATTTTTTTAAAGTAAGAGATTACAGAGAGGATGTCGGTATTTTAAAATATCAGGATTTTCATTAGTGTTTACTTTGTCCTGTCTAGGTATAAAATTCGTAGTTACCTCATCTCGATGGATGAGCTGACGAGAAAAAATGCCATCAAAACAGCTTTGCATTTCCTGAACACAAAAGCTTTACTTAACTAAAAATATAAATTTATTCTTCAAAAGACAAAAAAAGAAATGAAGCCTGTGCAAGAAGATAATATGCAAATTAATCCCCCTTGCCAAGCTTGAGACCATCGGCCTCTCTCCCCACTTACTTAGTATCCCTAACGCGAATTTTATCCATTTTTAGTAGGTCCCGTGTCCATCAATCATGTAGTGTGATATTCGTCTAGAACAATATGAAGTGGATGAGGCATAAAGGCGACCCACGGCTATGCACTTAGATTCGTTTTGTATGAAAATGTAGGCGTCATCGCCCACGAGTGACACAACAGACACACATCTGGCAAACAAGTGGAATGTGGCACTTACCCTCTCCCCCACACACCGCCACACACACAACATTGATGTTTAACCATCAGCTTCTGACCCCTGTGTAATTAAATCAACTGCCAAATCCCATGCCATATTGTTAGTTAATTATATACCTGCTCGATCTCAAACTTTATCAGCTTTGAAACCAGGTTATAGTACAACAAAATTTCCTTTAAAATCTTGCTTGAAATGCCACTCCAAAAGCATTGTCCACTCACGTTTTAGAAGCTAGTACTGAAACCAGAATTCCGAAGTTCGTGATGCATTGTGTTGTGGCTCATGCTTTTACTCTATACGGTATCAAAGAAAGTAGCTGTATTGTGTCGGTGCTTGTGATTCCACCTGTATTTTATTCGGCTACGTAAAGTAATAACTTGTGTTTTGTATACAATCTGGTCTGAGGTGTATTGAGTTTAAAATAGGATTTTAGAAACGGCAACAGAAAGCTTAATTAACTAGAGATGGACTGCTTTCTTTGTTTAAAATATTTGTTAAGGAAACATGTGGGAAAAAAATTATTTATTTCAAAATTCTTGTGAACCTAAAACAGAATCTGCTATAGGTTACACACATTTGCTTATGATGATGCTAGATGCTTATAAGGCAAAAATAATTTAATGAAGTTAGCTACTGGGACTTTTTAACCACAATTGCACAATATTGGATACGAATTCAACAAAATAAATTAAATAACGCGCTATCTAGTTGCCCATTAGATCCCAGTTCGTCCCGATCCATCAATCACTTGCAGATAACGTAGAACATACTGCGATCTTGGTTAGCTTTACTTACGTCGCCGCCTGATAACTCCTGTTAGAAGTTATTTGTGAGGAGAAAGAAGGTACTAATTATGCATTCGATATTATTCACTTTGTTGATGATAATAAGATTCAATATGAAAATGCTACAGTCGAGAGTGGTGATAATATCATCATTCGTTATGCCCTTTACCAATTTATTTGGGGTCGGCGCAACATGTACTTTTCTTCCATACTTCTCTATTAGTCGTCATTTCGGTAGTCACCCCTTTTCTAGCCATATTGTGATCATTATTCACACAATCCATCCATCGTTTCATCGCTTTAGTTTTTGAGAAAGTAATATAATAATAGTAATTTATTTATTTTCATTTCAAGACACAAAATGTTCATCTTCATGTTTGTCCTGGAAGGTTCCCATACCTGCTCTTATTGCAGTTCCATATTTATAGAATCACTAGCTTCTGCCCGCGGCTTCGCCCGCGTGGATGTCGGAAGTTATCCCACGGGAACGTGCTACCAGGAAAAAAAGTATGTGCTTCCCCAGGATGCCATCAATCTCTTTGCCAAATCAGAAGTTCAGTGGTTTAGGCGTGAAAATGTAACATACAGTTTCAAGTTTAAATCCTCCCCTAAAAACCGAATTACCCCTTTTTGCCCCGTCAGGGGTCAATTTTCGACAACTTTACATACTTATTATTAATTATTTTCTGTCGAAAGTATCAATACTGAGTTTCGAGTTAATCGGACCGCGCGTTCAAATTCTTTCACACAAACTTTAACACCTCTATATCCCCTTTGAGGGGTAGTTTTGAAAAACTAATAATGATAAACTTTATTGCTTAGCGAGTATTCATGCCAATTTTCAAGATCATTAACCTAACGAATAAGATTTTTTATATAAATTGTATCCCCGCTTTTCACCCCCACAGGGGTGGAATTTTGAAAAATAAATAAATAAATAAATCCCTGGACATTTCACACAGCACCATTTGTCCCAAGCTAAGCAACCTAATGCTTGTGTTATGGTAACAAGATGGCTGATAAACTACTTATATACAATTTCTTTTTTTGTAAATACATACATATTATAGATAGAAAAACACCCAGACTCGGAACAAATACATGTAGGTCATACAAATATTTGTTCCGTGCGGGAATCGAACCCGCGACACGCAGCGCAGCAGTCAATCGCTTAACCACTGCGCCAACCGTGCCGTCATCATTTAAATCATTTGGTACGTGTTCATAACTTGACTCAAAGATTATTTATACCAATTTTCGAGTTAATCAAGCCACGCTGTAAAATCCTCCCCTGTAAAATTGACTACCCCTTTTCAGGCCGTCACGGGTAGATTTTCGAAAAACCCTGATACACATTATTCTTTCCCTTCAATTTTAGGTATAAATACTGAGTTTCGATTAAATCGGACCGCGCGCTAAAATTCTTCCATACAAACTTTGAAACCCCCTAATCCCCTTTTAGGGGGTAGTTTATAAAAACAAAAAATGCCCAACTTCATAATTTACTTAGATAAGTATTCGTGCCAAGTTTCAAGTTTATTAACTCAAGGAATAAGATTTTTCATACAAACAAAATCCCCCCATTTCACCCTCTTAGGGGTGGAATTTCGAAAAACTCTTTCTTAGTGGATACCTACTCTTCACGAAGAATACACCCTTCAAATTTCATGTCTCTAGGACCAGCGGTTTAGGCTGTGCGTTGATGTCTCAGTCAGTCAGTCAGTCAGTCAGTCAGTCAGGACTTTGAATTTTATATATATAGATAAGAAGTTTCTAGCGATTTGCATCGGATTTTGATACGGTTTTCATCATTATTTAGATAATTTAGTACGGAAGGTCTGAGTGTGTAATACATTAATATTAAACTTACATCATAAATTCATAAAACATAGATATCTCGATGTATTATCAAGTCGTAAGAACGAAGCAGCGGGCTAATTGCGTAACACACTAGCAATGGCTTTCATTTTGACAGTTCAATAACATTCATTGCGTTATTTACGTTGTTGAGCAGACAGAATTTTTTGAACCATATGAAGCAAGGGATTAGCAATATCCTTCAAAATGATTCTGATTGAGATTGATAGTGTGTTACGCAATTAGGGTGCAGGGCGGGTCGCTAGTAGTTAATATTGAGTAACAAAATGTTTGTCTACAAAATAGAGACAGTTAAACGCAACCGACCACTGATTTCTGCTTGCCGTTTAAACCTTTTTGTATAAGAGCCTACATAAATCACAGAGCATAGCGGCTGCTATTAATTTGAGTTATTGTAAGCCATCGGCTTAATAATACAATTAGAAACGCGCCCAGATTGTGGCGCGAAATGAGGGAGATGGTCTGCCAGGCGTTTTGTAAGATTGATCTTCCTGGCCTTTATTAAATCCTCTTTTTCGGATACTCCTTTTGTCTTGTACTGGACATAAATGAAGCCCACGGATAGTTTTATACTTGTATTTCGACACAGAATAGGTTTTTTACAATAATTTTGTGGAGCGATCAAGCGTTTGCAAAGATAAATATTGTAAAAAGTAATGTGGGGTATCTTATAAAAAACTAAGAAAAAAAGTAAACTCTTTACAGCGTCTCATATGAATGGAGCTTGTTGCTATGAATGTAGCACTAGGCGCCAACACTTAGCACGTTATTATTTTAATGAAAAGAGACTGATTTAATATCATTTGGTATTAGTTTATTTTGAGAGTTTAGTTGTTTTAATTTTTGTTTTAGTAGTTGTCTAATTCGTTGTCTGTTGAGACAATAGGATCCATCATTAGTAAGTAAGTAAAAAAATAAAAAAATATGGTCGGTAAGGCAAGTTTTGCCCATTGCATTGAATCTTCTTCGTTTTCTGTTACCAATTATTTATACATTTATATAATTGTTAATTTCTTAATTCCAGACGTATTTGATGTCCAGCAACTGGTTTCAGTAATAAGTGTCATCGAGTCACTAACTTTTCGATATCACTTTTGATACGATACCGCCTCAAAATATACGCCAGAGTTGTCTTGACCACCTTCATTCCATATAATTTACCTGTAATGGAAGATATCATAAAATATTGTTATGTAGGTAAAGGAAAAACAGTCAAAAACAACAACACACATATCAGTTTCGAGCAATATTTTTTAGTTTATTTTTTAGCTTTGACAAAGACTACCTCTAATTACCGCCAGTATGTATATTTCTGTCTTTTCTTATACTACTCTTTCGACCAGAGACGTTTTGACGTTTTTTTTTACGTTTTGCCGCAAGTAGCAACACGATTGCTGCTGCCAAATCTTAGTCTGACATGCTCACGGAACATTAGGCAAGTCAACTCAGGCAAGTAACGAGCCGCCAATATTGTTGCATCAATTGCGTCGACCGTTTGAGTGCAAGGAATGATTGAATATTATTGCACAAAAAAAACATTGCACAATGTTATTGCAGGTGTAAGGCCCGCGTAAGGAAAAGTAAAATCTAAAAAGAGACGTATCGGAATTTCATTTCGTATTTAGGTAAAGTAACAGTAAATGTTACAAAATAAATTAAACGACGCTTTACCGATACAGTTTCGCCTGCCCAGGCTGAAGCTAGCAAACGTGCTAGGTTACTCAGGCAAGGTGGCAGGGTTCAACCATCGCTCTGGTTTGAATAGTTCTGCATCAGCTCCCCACGATGAATGGCGGTTGACCACATACGCCGATATAACGTAAGTACAATTAGCCAGCAATATGTATTTTTCTATTTCTCTTTTTCTTTCAAGTAACAACACAACAACGGCTGTATTCCTCGACGAGTTAGGTAGAGATGTACTTATAGCACACCTAAGTTCGTTAGGTAGTTAATTTACAGCCCCTTGTAATAATAGAGCGAGCATATAGTCAGTTGCTATCAACCGCGTAAAAATCCAGGTTTCGGGTTGCATGTGAGAAATTGAATTGAGAGAGCAAGCGCTCTTGCGGAGCAGTTGTGCTTACTAGTAAACAGAGTGAATTGAAATTTGACGTATTCCTTTCCTATAAAACCCGGGCAAAAATTCATGGGATTCGAAAAACTTAATTTTTATGTATTTTTGATAATTTCACAGAGTTCGTCACTAAATATCACTTTTCTCGAATTCACTCGTAGTTGCATACTTACTCACTCTTTATAAATTCGTTCTTGTACATCTTGATGTGACCCAATCAATATAAAAATGAATGCTAAGCCGAAGCTGTAGTGTCGTAAGCGGCTGATATTTATTTATATATTTAAACTTTTCGCACAAAAAGGTACAAAGGCGGACTTAATGCCTTAGGCATGATGCTATGATAATGTCCAAGTGTTCCCAGATCTCTTCTTCAGTGAAAGCATCTTGTTGATCAGCTAAATCCACCATTTGATCCAGTAATGGTTTGAACTTTGCTTTTGAAATAGAATCACGGGCTTAAATAAATTCGGTTGGAATTTAGTTTTTTAGGACTTACTGAGAAGATTTGGAAATATAACACAATGCCGGCACAGTAATGATATCTTGTGACGTTTGCACGTTTGTTAATTTCCATTTATATTGACTGCTAAATGTGAGGAAAGCGATGCTATACGACAATATGTACGTTTATATCGTGGCTATGTACGGGCCACAATATAGACAAACCGCTGCATGTTACAATTTCACGCATCAATCAGCAATATTTTCTATAATTTACAAGGGTGTCACCAGGCGTCATCATACAGTGCCGCATGATTAGGTATAGAAATATGTATGACTAAAGTAGAAAAAGTATTTTGTTTTTTAGCCTTTATTGCGCTACGAATTAAAAATGTAAATATTCGCATATTATCATGATCCATGCATCAGGAGCCTACATCAGTCCTCTGCTGGACATAGGCCTCTCTAACTGCACGCCATTTAGCTCGATTCTCGGAAACTCTCATCCAGCTGCTACCAGCCACCCTACGAAGATCGTCGCTCTACCTAGCCTGAGAGAGTCCTAACTCTCTCTCCTAAGCGAGTAGATCTCAAGTGTAAGATGACTCGCCGTTGATGCTAATGCTGTGTCCTAACCAGTTCAGCATCTTAAACACATCCTCCAATGCGTTGGAGAAAATTTTCGGGGAAATTACGTCCCCTTGTCTCACCCCTCGACGCAGGGGGATATGTTCAGTTCGCTGGTTCTGAGTTAGGACGGTTTTGTTGCGTTTTCATAAAGACATCTCAGCACTTGGATGTACCGCCAGTCGACTTGGCATCGCTGCAGAGACTCCAAAACAGACTAGGTCTCGTATTATATTCAAATTTCCAAAAAAAATCCTTTTTAGTTTTATCTAAGCGATCAAAAGATCTTAAGTTTGATTTACGGTTAATGATAACCTGAAAAAAAATATAAGATTAATATTCTTTTACAGATAATATTTAAGAATACTTAAAAAACGTTTTAATTTTATATTAATGATTTCTTCAGTAAAGAAAGATTTTTTTTTATTTTCGTTCGCACGAACTAAACGCATATTACAAAAAAAAACACACACATACAAAGTAGCCAAAGCCTCGTATGGAAGCAATAAAATATGCCTCGTATGGAAGTTTGTCAATTTTGTCCATTGCTTGATTAGTAGGTATCTGTGTTATTTTTAACCCAGACGTATTGACGTTAATCAATTAATGCGATCCACATACTCTTGTTTCCAAGGACTCACACTCCGTTACAATGTAATATAATTAACACAGAAAAACTCAAGAAAGTAATTATCTTAACAATGGACATTTCTTTTGTCTACAGTAATAGAATTTACACAAATCTTTGTGTAAATTCTATTAAGTACTGAATTTTCCTTAATAATTATCACATTCATTAGAAAATAATAAGTAATTACCGTTGTAGTTATGTCTTTCATGGTTTTCATGAGGCTGTCTTATTTTTTTTTTTGAATGAACTCCAATTGAATATGTATGGGAAATATAACCAGACTCTCTGTAACCTGTCTAGGTACAGAACAAATAAATCTTCAGCTGCGTGAGCATATTTTTTCACGGTCACACTATTCTCATCCGTTTTAAGCCTAAGTGACGTAGAGTAAGGGTTAGAAGTTGAGTGGCATTGCCACGAAGAAATATATTGACACTTTTGTTTAACTTACGACCTTCTTCTAATGAGTAATTTCTATACTCTATAGTATAAATACACACAGATACTCTATTCACACACTCTCACATTTTTTTTTTTTTTAATAATATCCCTGGACATTTCACACAGCACCATTTGTCCCAAGCTAAGCAACCTAATGCTTGTGTTATGGTAACAAGATGGCTGATAAACTAGATAAACTACTTATATACAATTTTTTTTTTGTTTGTAATTACATAGGTACATATTATAGACAGAAAAACACCCAGACTCGGAACAAATACATGTAGGTCATACAAATATTTGTACCGTGCGGGAATCGAACCCGCGACACGCAGCGCAGCAGTCAATCGCTTAACCACTGCGCCAACCGTGCCGTCAAATATAAAATAATCAAATAATTATTGCATTTCACAACAACTCAATCAAAGTAATATAGAGTGGAGAAGTGGGCCAGTAGTAACATCCCGGACTTACGTGGCATAGGTCGCGGGTTCGAACACAGGCAGGCACTTTATGTAATTTCTTTCATCGCCACTGCTCTCAAAACGATGAAAGAAAACCGGCATGTCCTAGAACAAAAATCAGAGACATGTGACGTAGACACGCGTGTAAGTCCGAGGGTATTGTTACTTAAGATTTATTATATACAGAAGATATTAGTGTGCCTTTATAAATAAATAATCAGACCAACTGGGCCCGCGTGGTGGTTCACGGCCCTCTACCTCTCAAAATAAGAAGGCCTGTGTCATAGCAGTACAAACGTTATGGACTAAATATGCTATGCTTATGCAATCATAGTAATTGACACCCTATAGCAAAACACTGCCACACAAAGCATGTTCGTGATTTACACTAACGAAACCTACCAACACTTTATTTTTTCTCCATTAAGTAACTGGGTTTCTCGAACGCTGCACGTCCCCAAATTAAGTTCAAACTCAATTGAATTACGTTTATCATAAAAAATATCAAAAGGAATGTGTTTTCAGCAAATATACAGGGTGTTAATTCAACAAAGTTAAGGCTCTGGCAATCAGACGGGCTTGTGGAGCGATTAGGGTTGACACTGCTGCAAGAAAGCTGCATTGTTCGACTCGTACATCTTAATATATAATCTTATCTTAATAATATAATGTTTGGACGTTAGAACAGAGCATGATCTCTGAGTTTGTTTTGGCCGTTCATTTCAGAGACCAGTCAGAAAAGAAATACCAGCGCCATCTATTTTAAATTCTTGACTTGTAACAGTGTCTTAGAAGATCTACTTACAGAAATATATTATTTTATTTAATAAACCTTTCATTTCACTTTTTCACGTCGGGAAATAATATATTCAAACATATTGGAAATGTTATAAAGAGAAAACTTTCATTTAATTATTAGGAATGCACAGGAAAAAGCCTTTAATTTATTATAATATATTTGTAACATTTGTATATACCGGTGTCAACGGGACCCTATTACTAAGCCTGCTGCTGCACTTTCCAGCCGTCAGTCTGTCTGTCGGCTGGCTGTATCTCATGAACAGTAATAGGTAGACAGTCGAAATTTTCAGAGTGTGTATATCTATTGCCGCTATAATAACAAACAATAAAAATAACTCTTCTTCACCAATATTCACCTGAAACCGGGGATTTTCAACCATAACGCACAACCCTCTTTAAGATCACAAAGTTGGCTATGAAACTGGTGGCAACCTTACAAGTAATCGGAAACCAACTTGACGACGACTGGATGGAAAGTTTTTCTTTTCAGTGGAGATAAGTTAAATTGATATTTCGTCGTGGAGTTAAAGCGTTTTCTTACAAGTCCCCATTCTTTTGTTGTCAGCTAATGCAATTTGTTGAATACGACTCTTAAAATCAGGTGAGTTTTGATATGCGAAGTTAGTTCTAGGAGAGAAGATTCAAGGGCTCATATTTAAGTAGATTTTTTGACAGAGTGTGTAAGTACATAGGTACTTATTGTTTTTCGTGTTGTGTTCATTATTATCGAAAGTTCAAGTCATGGTAAGAAGATTGAGCAGTCAGTAGCCGTGATAGAGTGGATGCTACATTCTGACATTAAACCTGGATTCCCTAACTACATAGTTACATGACGCCAATAAGAATAAATGATCAATAATGAGCTTTTTTTTGTCCCACACAATAACTGCATTTCTATTACCTACGTGCAATATGAATTATTCAAATCACGATTAATTCTAGGTACTACAATTACAATGTACGAGATACCGTGCCACACTGAATGCAGCACCATACTAGTACACTCCTCTCAACACAGATGGCGCTGCCTACACTGTTTAAACCAACTCTGGATAAGTTTATTAAAGTTCTTCAGTATTTACGGAAAATCTATTTAAAGGCTTCGCTATAAGTAGTCGAGCGAGCAACTCGTTTATTGGATCGCCAAATAAACCCGACCTAAATCATTTTGTGACAAAGAGGATTACACGGATTTTCTAACCAAAAAACGTGATCGGTGTGAAACGTTGTTTTAAGATATTATGTTGAAGGAAGGTTATATTTTCCCTCAAAATCAGTTATGATCCATCATGATCATCATTTGAGCCAAAAGACGTTGCTAGACACAGGCCTCTCCCAAGCGAGATGTGGCGAACATCGACCGATAAGGTGCTTCTTGCATCCATTGGATATCTGCATAGAAATGTAAAAAACAGGAGAAGTGGCAAGGAGGCGTGTCTGTGTCGTCGCGGCATGCCCGAAATGATCATGCACTAGGCTAATGGCCGTCTCCGCGAACTAATGCACTTTCGGCCGTGATCGTGAAAAAATATAAGGATGCCGTGTTGTTCACGTGGTTTCTTGTAAAAACCGAAGCCAAAACCAAAACTTTGTAAATCATGGAACCACTTACCATATATGAATATAAATATTTTACTATATTTGTCTCTAAAATCATGAAAAACAACAAATTGTAAAATATTTCTTGCTTTTACTACGTTAATTTTGTTTTCAAATATCGCTACGACTGTACTGCAGTAAGTACATTGCTCCTTAACCACTGCCCAAGTATGTCACGAAGTGACGAGACAAGCAATGTAAAAATCACAAAAACGATACTTTATTTATGCGGTGCATCGCATGGTACGGCCGCTGCTGATTGCGGCCAGCTAGTAATGTGGCTGTGCAGATCCACTAACATAGGCTATCGACAACAATGTCGATTACCCAACGAATATAATTATAGTTAATTTTACATATGGTCAACCGTTTTAACCCAGTTGGAAGACCTAAGAAGATGACGTTTAAATCCGGTTGGAAGACCCTTGAGAAGATGTAATATAATGTTAAAATTATTTATTTACAATTTTTTTTGCTATTTTTCATTGATTTATAATATAATATAATATTTTCTGGACATATCGTTTTTATGAGGGTTCCGTAGTCAACAAGGAACCCTTATAGTTTCGCCATGTCCGTCTGTCCGTCTGTCTGTCCGCGGTTCAGCTCAAAAACTATTGGTAATAGAAAGTTGTAATTTGGCATGAGTATACACGTTAATGACGCCGAAAAAGTGGTAAAATAAAATTAAAAAAAAAACAATTGTTTGGGGTACCTCCCCTACATGTAAAGTGGGGATAATAATTTGTTTTTTCGTCCTTCCCATAGTGTGGGATATCGTTGGATAGATCTTTCAAAAATATTGTTTAGGGAGAATTCCAACTGAACAGATGAATGCGACTGTCGGATCTGCACGTCAAGTGCATAACACAGTTTCACATTCATAATTCATAGATTTTTTTTTTATATCTTATGTCTTCACTTGTACATCCACTTCTCCTACTTAATGAATGGAATTGAGTTCTCTATTCATTTTTTATTCTAAGTGGCCAGCAAAGCCGATGTCGACTATCTGCTAATGACTGTCTAAAGTGAAGTGGAAAAACAAGTGTGCATGATAAAAAAAAAAACAATATAAAAAGACGACCACTACTGAAGGCACAAGTAAAATTATTCGATTGAGACAATTGAACACAATGTAGATTTTGTTGGATTAGTACGGGACTGAACCACATTATACTGCGTTTGCGATTTATTTGCCAAACATAACTTTAATGCCTACCTAAATAAAGTTCAGTTTATGCTACAACTTCAAAGGTTCTTATAATTTTTTCAATATACTAGTCACTCTGAAATTAACTTAATTTTCACACCTCTAAAGTTGATATTTGATTAACTTGAAACAACATCAATTAGAAACATGAATTTAAATACCATAGGTGTTTTGTTTGAGACCTCTTTATCTAGCTGCATAAAATAAAGCGTTAGGTATTTTACCCCCTAACAAATATTGAAACAACTTAGCGAATAATTTAGGTCATCAAACCGGGCAAGTTCTCCACTATTTATTTAGAGACCATTTCGCCCTTCCAAAGGATTATCCAAAACGTACTTTTGTACATTAATGAGTTAGAAAAGTTTGGAAGCTCTACGTGGCTTGTTTACGGGTATCGTTAGCGCCTCTGATTAGATTTGAGAGGGAAGTTTTGGTTACTGTAGTTAAGATAGGAAAGGAATGAACTAAATTCCAGCCCTTTCTTAAGTTCGTCAAAAAATAAATCTTTAAGATTTCTTGCTAAATTCTGGTCTTTGTTTTTCTGAACTGGAAAATCTCAAAAATATTTAGTTTTTCTTTAGTCATTTAATATCATCATCATCTGCCTAGCCTTTTCCCAACTATGTTGGGGTCGGCTTCCAGTCTAACCAGATGCAGCTGAATACCAGTATTTTACATGAAGCGACTGCCTATCTGACCTCCACAACCCAGTTGCTGGGTAATACGATACCCCTTGGTAAGACTGGTTGTCAGACTTTCGGGCTACTGACGACCCGTAACGACTGTCAAAGATCCACGAATGACAGCCGGGACCAACGGCTTAACGTGCTTTCCGAGGCACGGAGGGGACTTGGTATGTGAAAATGGTCACCCATCCACGGACCAACCGCGGCAAGCGTAGCTTAACCTGATCGATCGACCCGTGCGGCTGTTATTACTTAGCCACAAGCCCCTCAGTCATTTAATATCGATACTATCAAAATCATTTTTTATTTCTCTCTAAGATCGAAGGTACCTATATAACAGAAAATTGTCTGAATATCAAATTGAATTAAGGTTTACATATCTTAAAAGCATAAGATCACTTTCAATTTATTTATTTTTATTTATTTATTATTATTATTATTTTTTAATTTAGGTTACCTTCAGGTTTTTAAGGAGACCCGCTTTCAGGTACGGTTAATTAGCTTAGAGACCAAAATTTTTGGCTTTTAAGGTAGAAATATATAGGTAGAATGCTTAAAAAGAACGTTAAAAGAAACTGAGATGCATGTAAGTTCATGCATACTTTAGAAAGTACCTACGCCAGATGTTTGATTGACTCTTCAGAGGGCTGGCGTATTTTACGGCCAAAAAATCAGCATTGTTGTTCAGTGTGGCAATGCTGCTAGGTTTTTGGGCACTTTTCCTGTTGACAGTTTGTTTAATAACGATGTTCATACCTTCTGCGCAGTGTTAACGGCTGGACTTACAAGTTGTAGGACGTGAGTTCGCAACCCGACAGACGCTATAACTATGCTCTCAAAACGGTGAAGAAAAACATCGTGAGGAAGCCGGCATGTCCTAGAACCAAAAACTTTGAAGACATGTGACACCTACCAACCCACACCGCCCGCGTGGTGAAAAGGGAAGGCCACCCCAGCAGATTACAGGCTGATTATATAAAAAGTAAAAACCCTGTGACTTGTAATAGAAGAAAGACAAAGTTGCAGTAAAATTTCGTATATAAATAAAACTTCTAAACTATCGCTTGGAAAATGAAGGTATAGAACAAGTGCGGGTCACTTCAAAGCAACCCAAAGCAAAGGTTATCGTTATCAAATAAATGTAACTAATAAGAGAAATATTATGAATGACTTATCGTTTGGATATCAATGTTTACATGTATATCGTTGAAGAGAAACCTGCTGAAGATCACGTCGCCGTAAGACAAACTGTAGGTATCGTGACCCAAGGCTGGCTCTTACTTTGGCCAGAGGCTAAGCATTGCCATACAACGTGTTAATGCCGCCAGACTCTTGATTACCTGTCGACAGCGATGCGGATGAATTATTTGACGCTATATTTTAGTTTGTGAATAGTTTTAGTTAAGTTAGGATATAATTTCGTTATTATTTAATAATTAATTAGGTATGTGTTGTTATTTACGTAGGTACAGTCGCCAAAGGAGATAAGTAACCAGGGTCGTCGGATATAGTTGAAGTTTAGTAAGAAACCGGTGGACTTTTTCGAATAAAATTTAATTTGATAAATGAACTGCTTTTTTTCTATTATTTAAATCAAATTTTATTCGAAAACATCCATCGGTTTCTTACAAAACTTCAACTATATCCGACGGCCCTGGTTACTTATCTCCTTTGTTGACCGTACATATAGTTTTAATTCTGAATAGTACGTACCTAACTGACGTTTAATTTTACTTTACGATTCCCATACGATTTTCATATCACGATTCAGCATCTGCCAAGCGTTTTCCAAACCATGTAAGGGTCGGTCCCTAGTCTAACCAGATGCAGCTGAACACCAATAAGGCCTGCGCAGACGACGGACTTTTCTCCGCGGCGGAGAAAAAAGTACGCTCCTTAAGTACTACCTAAGGAGCGTACTTTTAATCCCTCGTTTGCGTTACTCGATACAGTTGTAAGCGATCTATTTTAGCGGACAAAAAAGTCCGCGGACAAAAATCCGTCATCTGCGCAGGCTAATATTGTAGTTGACGTAACTGTATAATTGTCTTCCACAGCCTTGTTACAGGATAACACGCTATCCTCCCCGATAATGACTGTGTACCAGACTTACATCGAGTGTAAAAAATCCACAAATGATGGTCGGGACCGACGACTTAGTGTTTTCTGAGCCACGGAGGAACCTCGGATTGTCAGCTACATATCGGTTGCAATAAGCGTAGACGGTGAACGATGTACTGGAGTGGTTGGTTTAGCCATGAACCATATTGTATTAAAAACAAGCTGTACAATAATAACGCACAGTTGTCAGACCTGACCTTTAAAGAAACAAGACGAAAACATACTAGCCATCTGCCAAAGAAAAATGGGACGAATCATGCCGGGGATAAAACAGAAAGAATGGATTTAAAATAAAACTATTTGACAAAAGACAAAATTAGTTGACGTCATCAAAAGAATCAGCCTACTGAAGTAGAGCTGGGCCGGCCATGTCTGCAGGTTGGAAAACAGTCGATAAACCAAAAAAGTAACTGAATATAACCAAGAGATCAAAAGAAGTAGAAGTCGGCCAGGGAAAAGGTGGGAAGACATATTTTGGGAGAAGGTAGGAGCAGGATGGATGACTAAAGCTAAGGGTAGAAATCAGTGGAAGGAAATTGGGGAGGTATTCGCCAAAGAGGCGACTACTACTTAGAGGCGTGAACCACACTATTATATAATATCATGTTGGTAAAAATTGTAAAAGCAGTAGAATAAAGAGTTTTTATTTTATACAATGTTAAGAATTAATTCAGTATGACCAGTGCACGCAAGTAAAGGCCGCTACCCCAACATTGTTGAGTGGCTAATCTTTTCACCACAGTATTAGCTATTCTCGTATAGCTGACGCCAAAACGTGAAAAGAAGATTAATGTTGCGAAGCAGGAAACTCGAGACGGATTTGATGTGAAGCCGCACGAGCGCTACTTTGAATAGCGTAGAATAACATCTCGCTAGTCTTATAAGGTGTAGGCAGTGCATTCTTATCATTTATTTAATAAAACTTTATGCACAAGTAGAAATAATCGCTTTTTGTTTCATGAGTCTTTTAAGTTTCACTTAATAAGGTGTAGGCAATTGAAATACATTAAGCACAAATGCAGACTTCAGGTTACTACTGAGGATTTTCTAAGTAAAAAACTCATATCAGTTTAGCTTCCCAGGCATCATCAAAATCGAGCGATTACTAGACCAACGACGCTGTTAGTATTTGTATGAGGATTGGTCTTGAAGCTGGTACCTATAGTTATATCTAAAAGTATGAGGAACATTTATGTAATCGACGCTCGCCCAAGCAATAACCCGGTAATCGAAAAATCAAAATTTTACAGGAGAAAAGATTTACTGATTTTATCAAATATCTTTTCAACAAGTGGGACTATTGAAGTCATTGATGTAAAAAAATACCTTTCATTTAATACATCAATGACTTCAATAGTCCCACTTGTTGAAAAGATATTTGATAAAATCAGTAAACCTTTTCTCCTGTAAAATTTTGATTTTTCGATTACCGGGTTATTGCTTGGGAGCGTCGTTAATGTCTTCTTGAGAAATATTCATCCATCTCTGAAAAGAGACCTTTGTCCTGTAGTAACACAATAAATAACTTATCTTGCTCTGAGCACTACTTTTGTTGTTTTTTTTTTATAAAATTGCCAGTTTGACTTTTGCAGCCCTTAAATAAAACAAACAAAGTTAAAAGCCCTCACAAAGGTTAGCAAAAGCGAACGATCCGAATCAAACACAATTCAATTTAGAAACACATTCTTTTTCCAAGTCCGTTTGGGTGTTAGTGAGCTTTCACATGAAACTGTTCTCCTGTTGTTACTAACGAATGGATTTTATTTCGATGCAGCGGGGTAATTGCATAACACACTATCGCAATGGTTTTCATTTTGACAGTTCAACAACACTCATTGCGTTATTTACGTTGTTGAGCAGATAAATTTTTCGAACATATGACGCAATGGTTTAGCAATATCCTTCAAAATGATTCACATTGAGATTGATAATGTGTTACGCAATTAAGGTGCTGGTCAGAATTTGGTGCGTATTAAGTAAGTGAACTGACGTACCTTAAAATTGATAAATAATTTATTTGATGCAACACGGAAGAAAAAAAAAATATACGCATACATATTTGCAAAATACACGCACAATTTATCTAGCAAGATAAACATATTTTTTAATTTTTAACCAAAAAATTAAATAAAGAATAATTTAAATGAATGAAAAAGATGTCATCTTTCTCTTACGTATTAGGAATTTCAAAATGCTCATCCCATTTACAAAGCCCAGGTAACTGATAGCTAAGTAAGATCGCCAAACAACAGTCCTACAAGTATCTTTTGGGTTCTGAATGACATTGACAGCGGGGCGGTGTTGGTAAACAATTCTGAAATTGTCACCAAAATTGTATTAAAAGAACAAGATGGCGGGATTAGTTCCAATTTTGGCCACGCGTCAAAAGATCCTTGTACCGTTGTATTCTCAGCAGTACAGCTAGATCTCAGACGAAAAACAGCCTATAACCAATCCTATTCATTCACCACAATTCAACCCAATGCAACTATAGCATTAGATACCTTATTTCCTGGCGCTTGTGTTCAGATAGCGTGCTGCAACAGATAAGCAAGGTTCAAGGCCCTGCGACTCGTCTTAGACTAAACATACTTACGTAACTAGATCACTAGGCCGTCACGTATAAGTAGGTACGTTGATCACACCATGAGGCGGGGCTGTGATCGATTCATAATAACTTGACATCACGACTGTCTTCCTCAAAGGGCTAGGTAGAAGTATATTGGTATGGGTTTCTTTTCCATATACAAAACATTGTGTACGGTGCTCAAATACACGAGCGGCATGTTGTTGCACGTTGTGGATATTTTAATGCAGTCTATTCTACATTCACATGCTGCTATACTATGCAAGGACATCGACGCGCAACCTGTAACCATGAATCATAAGATGATTCTCGACACCCTAGTAGAAATTTTTCACCAGTATAAAAAAAAGCGTCTGTGTAATAGAAACATGCAATACCTACGCGGTGGAAATGTATGGAAAATCTTTTTTAAGTATTTTATAACTGACGAAAAAGTTCATCGCAGGGCTTTCAGAATCGTGTACTGAATCCATGGTAACAGATTACGTGTCGATGGAGCACCCTGTATAATTATTACAACGTAATAACAAAGCCGTTTGTCAGTTAACTTTTTATTATTCACCTACGGGCTGTTCATTTTTCAATAGTACCTACTTATTCGCAAGTACTCTTACGATTTATCAATTCTTGTAGGGGCCTGCCTACGACTACAAATCATTATCACAATATGTTTTCATAATAATATATTAATCGTGTTTCCAATATCTCTTGACTTTCTAATCTCCTTTACGACCGTAGGTATACATACAGATAGCGATGTTTAACAGAAAATTAAAAATATTTTTTTTTCTTTTAACAATGATTGCACTTTGTTGCATTTTTTTAATTACCATTTTTTTATCATCTGTTATACTTGTTTGAGCAAAACAGGTGATAAAGGTTGTCAGGCAGGTGGTGAGAGTATTAGGGATTTACATTTTCCAGAAAATATCGCGATGCTCATCATTATTATATTGTTATTATTTATTATTACTCTTGTTTCATGTTTATTATTATATGTATATATTTAGTTAGATGAGTAAAATATACTTTATAAAAATATTAATTGTTTAGTGTAAATGGTACACCACAAACTACCTACCATATTTGTCTCTCCTTAATTTTAATCCATCCAAATTAAGGTTGTCTTTAAAAGATCGCTTTTAGCGATAAGACCGCCCATTGTGTCACCCTTTGTAAAAAAAATAAATAATTATATTTATGTTCTGTAATTTGTATGGTGTACAATAAAGAGTATTCTATTCTATTCTATTCTCCTCGTCGGAAAATCTCCTTGACTCCCGGTTTCGATGACTTATCTTGTCTTGGCTTGGCTATCACCAAGAATACGGAGGCCAGACTTGTGATTTCACGGGATCCTCAAATACTATCCGTACTTCCATAGTCATATTATAAATGCGACAGCACTGTCTGTCTGTCAGTCACACAGATAGACAATAACTGGGTTAGCACATAGGATACTTTTTATCCCGGTAAAATATACGTTTCCTTGGATAATATCCGGCCTCCACGCGGATGAAGCCATATGCAAAATCTAGTAAAATAGATATAAATAATTAAAACAATTTCTTTAATTAAGTGCCGACATACAGTAAGCTTACTGCAATCCGTAAACTGTGGAAATCGCGCCTATAATAAAAAATCCTATGCAAATGATAAGGGCATACGACGTACGTGCGTACGCACATGCAAGCTACACACAATCGATGCGTGGACATGCAGTTATCTCGTTTGGAAGAGCACCATGAACTGCAAGCATTAATTAAACGGCCTAACCTTCTACGGTGGCCTTTGACAAAAGTTGGGACTCCAAAAGTAAGCAGAAAGAAAAACAAAATTGAGGATAATAATTATGTTGACAAGACACAGGCATGGCTAGTTTGGGGTCAATGTGCACCTGGATTCTTATAATAATAATTTAATAATTTATTTATTTAATTTGACAACATGGTCCAATGGTTAGTACAGCAATAACTTATCAGCTAAGGGTTAGTAATATTACAGGTACCTACAGCAAGCAAAACTTTTTTTAAATTTTCTAATTTGCCCCCCATAAGTGACCCCATATTCAAAATTAATTTATTTACGTTACACGTCCGTGTTTGGGTCACAGAAATTCATGTGTACCAAATTTCAATTTAATCGGTCCAGTAGATTCGAAGCAAATAAGAAAAAAAAGACCCACAAACACGAGTGGTCCTGTAAGGGTTCCGTTTTTTTCATTTGGACTTACGGAACCATAAAAAGTTACACACCTAACCACACCGTACGTGTACATACATTTACATAAATTAATTCATGAAAAATATACTAAAGAGTTTGTATACAGCTTCTATACCTTATTTTTTTTTTTTAATTCCGATTATCGATTAGGCTTTATGCAATTTTTTAATCGAAATCAGAAAAATAGATGGATGGTCAGCACTAAGAAATGTCACGTCGAAACAATTTTTTTTTTGTAATTAATATCAAGATTTGATCGCGGTTTTTAAATAGTTTATGTATGAAAAATGATAAAAGTAAGAATTCGGAGAGAATGATAATATCTTTATTTTTCCCTTCTGCATATTTTCAGCAAGATAATAATATGTACATATTTCCAGCGAGTTTAAGGTAATACTAATACATACATATAATATTATAATACTAAGAATACCTATTATAGACAACTTTCGTAGTAGACTAACGCAGTTTGACCGACCTCAACTTATAGAATAGAATAGAAAACTTTTATTTCAGACAGGAGTCCATAGGGTTAGTAACAATTTTACTTAACTTCTAGTGTTAGTAGGTTACAGACACAGATGTACATACAATTAAAACTCAGCGTGGAGCTGCATCCACCTCCGCAACATCGGGGAATCCCACCGATCTGCGAACACACTGAGTTTGTGGCATATAAGTTAAGATATTTGCAACAAATATCTTACTATATAAAAATAAGTCGGGTTTTCCTTCCTGACGCTATAACTCCAGAACGCACGAACCGATTTCCACGGTTTTGCATTCGTTGGAAAGGTCTCGGGCTCCGTGAGGTTTATAGCAAAGAAAATTCAGGAAAAATAGGAGTAGGTTAGGAGTAGGGTAGGAGTAGGGTAGAAGTAGGGTAGGAGTAGGGTAGGAGTAGGGTAGGAGTAGGGTAGGAGTAGGGTAGGAGTAGGGTAGGAGTAGGGTAGGAGTAGGGTAGGAGTAGGGTAGGAGTAGGGTAGAAGTAGGGTAGGAGTAGGGTAGGAGTAGGGTAGGAGTAGGGTAGGAGTAGGGTAGGAGTAGGGTAGGAGTAGGGTAGGAGTAGGGTAGGAGTAGGGTAGGAGTAGGGTAGGAGTAGGGTAGGAGTAGGGTAGGAGTAGGGTAGGAGTAGGGTAGGAGTAGGGTAGGAGTAGGGTAGGAGTAGGGTAGGAGTAGGGTAGGAGTAGGGTAGGAGTAGGGTAGGAGTAGGGTAGGAGTAGGGTAGGAGTAGGGTAGGAGTAGGGTAGGAGTAGGGTAGGAGTAGGGTAGGAGTAGGGTAGGAGTAGGGTAGGAGTAGGGTAGGAGTAGGGTAGGAGTAGGGTAGGAGTAGGGTAGGAGTAGGGTAGGAGTAGGGTAGGAGTAGGGTAGGAGTAGGGTAGGAGTAGGGTAGGAGTAGGGTAGGAGTAGGGTAGGAGTAGGGTAGGAGTAGGGTAGGAGTAGGGTAGGAGTAGGGTAGGAGTAGGGTAGGAGTAGGGTAGGAGTAGGGTAGGAGTAGGGTAGGGTAGGAGTAGGGTAGGAGTAGGGTAGGAGTAGGGTAGGAGTAGGGTAGGAGTAGGGTAGGAGTAGGGTAGGAGTAGGTTAGGAGAAGTGTAGGAGTAAGGTAGGAGCAGTGTAGGAATAGGGTAGGAGTAGTGTAGGAGTAGGGTAGAAGTAGGGTAGAAGTAGGGTAGGAGTAGTGTAGGAGTAGGGTAGAAGTAGGGTAGGAGTAGTGTAGGAGTAGGGTAGGGGGTAGCACACCACGCGAAAGAAGTAGCGCCGGGCAGCTAGAAATAATTTATATGGCAAAACAACGTTTCGGTCAGCTAGTATTGTATAAAATAAGCGCGGAAACATATTTTTCTTTAAATTTGACTGCTGAAAGTTGATGGAATTTCCTGATTTTCGTGACGTGAAAACAAAACACATGTGTATTTTTACTTTTATAGCATTTTGCTCACATATATTTTTCATCGATATTTTACGAGACATAAACATTATTTTAGGAAAGAATCATAAAAGAACAGTCTACCTACATCGTGGAAACCTGATAACTAAAGATGTGCCAGTTCCCATCAGTCACTCAGATAAATAATGCTCTCCTTGAGATGTAATGGCTGGATGGCTGTATTTCCACGGTGGATGTAGTTTCCTAATAGATATCATGATTACATCCATGGTTATTTTGTGAAATAAAAATATACTGCTATGCTTATATCTGTGTAATTTATATAGAACATTAATCAGGCAGGGGCTATATAGTTTTTCAATAGTCCTAGACAACCAGTTCACTTCAGCCACCCAAACTCATAACCCAATATCTTTCTTTCCATATCTTGCAATAGTCCTACACCAACCGACCCCCGGTTGGTGTAGGAGGTGTCGTTGGGTGCACTTGCATAGTGCAAACAGGGATAATCGTCGATTGGTGCCCCATTTCATTCAAAACTTCTAGCGGGCCTCTGCGAGTTGGCTTCGAGCCCTCGTACGCTTTCCAAAGGTCAAGGACCCCAGGGTCCCGAGATATGTCAAAGACGAAAAAAAATACATTTGGGGACTTAAAAATCATTAGTGAAAACTTTCTTAGTTCGCCTTTTGTTATCTTAACATCTTTAATTTGTTATTTCTACTTATTCGTTTATTGACCACAACCAAGAAAACTTCACACTGATCTGAAGTGAAAATCATTAAACCATCTGACTTTTTTCGCCGTTGAATATAAAACTGTTGAAGATTTAATTCGATTTCAATATCTTACACATAAAAAAGTGTGTAGTTTGGAGATCCCCGCTAGGAACAAAGTACCTTCCATGATACTCGCACACACACACACACACACACTCGTATATGAACTCGTATATGGAAAGAGACAGAGAGAGAGAGATAGGGAAAATCGCATGGAGGGGGCATAACGCGTTTTCTTTACGCGTTACGTGTCAATCGATTTTCACAAGTTAACTCCTACCGCAAACCGCGTTAGGGAGCTTCGTTCCAAAACTGTAAAAGATCTTGACAGTTTGAACAAACCGAAATCTAGCACAAGCTTTAACTACCAACACTGCTAACATAGGTGAATTACAGCCCTCTCACAGAGAGGGCTGTGTCCCAGCAGTGGGAACATTATAGGCTAATTATGTACCGTCAACACAACCACCATTTAGATACAAGTACTCGTACACAACCAATCATGAAATATTTCTAAAACACAATTATAAACGATTATACGTATTTGAAAAACCGCAGACAAAACACAGCCCTTATCTGCAAAACGATGGAATTACTAGAAAAACTTGAAAATATCCCAGCTTATCACGTCTACAGCGGTAGATAAAAAGTTTTTGTCTGTACTAAAAGATAATGAACGGGGCGGGCCGTTTAGACACGCTCGGTCACCTTAGATAAGTGTAAATGGCACAGGGGGACCCACAAAGTGTTCGATGTTTAATATTGTAGCACATAGCGTGTAAACATTCCCGGAAAAGTTCAGAAATTGGGCTTGTTTTAATTGGGTATTGCTGTGTTTAGGTGTGTGTTTTAATGAAGAGAATATTTGACACCACTTGCCACTTGCTTGCGACGTGGGTGTAATATTGTAGCATAATATAACGTGAGAAAATTCTCGGAAAATCTGTACGCGAATAATTGCTTGTAGTACATAACACCACGCCTGCTATAGTCTTCGAAGCGAGAGTCTGGCAGGCAGGCTTGTTATAACATTTGTACCTAATACTGAGTTTAGATGTTGTGGTTGGTTTTAGTAATAAAATTAATCTCATCTGGTGGCATGAATCGTTGAAATAAGATAAAAATTGTAAGTTCGTACAATATTTTATAAGTTTCCGCAACTTTTAAAATCGTCGAGTCGTATCAAATGATGAATTTCAGTAACATCCGGCGTTGAAGTGATGTCGTCAACCAGTGCAGCATACGATTAGAAACGTTTACGATTATGTCCGTGAGTGATACGGCGTAGAATAACTATGGTGACTAAGCCGAAACTACGGACTTGGTGCTTAAGGAGTGTGTTCTGCGGGAACACAGCAACATAAATTTACGGTAGAAATATATAGGTGTGTTAGTATGACTTCCTCTTTTTCTGCCTGTCCTTACGTTCCTATGGTACTTCGGTTAACAGATGATTGGCTCTTCCATTCCTTCTGATCAGCCGTCACACTATCATTCACTTTCACACAATTCATTCTACTATCTTTAGCTTCCCTACATTCAATTAAATACCTACTGTAGTGTATTCTACCAAGGGCTGATTGTTCCATCGCCAGATAACTTTATTCGAGGAATAAAATTGACGTTTGACAGTTTATGTATGAAATAACTGTCAAAATTTCAAAATTATTCTTAAAGCAATAAATGTATCCTACTATTTTAATAAATGCGTATGTATGTATATTATTTATAAAAATCACGTCGTTGATAACGGGTTTATCTGTGCGTGTTTATGGGCGTTTAGCGCTAAGATAGATAGGCGGGAGGTTACGTTACGACTCGGGGGTATCGCGCCAGGGGTACGCAAGCTGTGGCCGTGATTTATACTGTTTTAGCTAAGTTTTGATTTTTTCACTGTAGTCTGTGCTATAGATGCACCTCTGCGTAACCCTTCGGGGAATATGGGCGTGATGTTCTGTTGTGCTATTGCGGTCTGACGGTTTTTGAACGTTAAACAGAACTTTAAATGAAATAGCTAAGTTTTACTAAAAATGAGTTAGCTGAATGTTTAATTGTCATACTGTGACGGGCGGGTCCTTAGAATAAATTAATCGCACGAAAGAGTGAGTTTAACTTAATCATTTCTTGTCGAATCTTTCTTCGTGAACTGAATTGAACTTAGATTTCTAAAAATATATAACAAATCTGACAATATATGAAACAAACACATGAAACATTATTTTAACTCTCTCTCTTCTATTTTCATGGTTAATGATAATTAAAATAAACATCTTCCGTCTTATTACAAAACAAAATCTAGCTTTAGTTCTATCCTAAGCCTTTGAGCCAGCATTTTTATTTTAAACTTTAATTCGATTTAGCCAAAGTTCTTAATACTAAAATGGGAACTAAGCTGTCATTTGTAGTATACATAAAGAACTACATTTCTGTAACAGTTATGTCCTTAATTCAATAACTGACTCGGTAGCTTAAACCTGATCTAAAGAAAACCTCGTTTTGTAATAAGGG
The DNA here is from genome assembly GCA_949629185.1 of Apamea crenata. Classification (NCBI taxonomy): domain Eukaryota; kingdom Metazoa; phylum Arthropoda; class Insecta; order Lepidoptera; family Noctuidae; genus Apamea; species Apamea crenata. Next base: position 9,030,377 of record OX451375.1, read on the forward strand.
GGGGGGTTAGAGTTCAAATGTTACCCCAAAACAATTCCATGCATCATCGGCCTAGCCGTTTCCCAATTATGTTCGACTTCCAGTCTAACTGGCCGATGCAGCTGAGTACCAGTATTTTACATGAAGCGACTGCTTATCTGACCTTCACACACCGGTTACAGGGTAATACTGTTACCCAGTTGTACCCTCGGTAAAACTGGTTGTCAGACTTTCGGGCTTCTGACGACCCGTAATGTCTGCCAAAGATCCATGATTGACAGCCGGGACCAACGGCTTAACGTGCTTTCCGAGACACGAAGGGGTCTTGATATGTAAAGATGGTCACCCATCCACGGACCAACCGCGGCAAGCGTAGCTTAACCTGATCGATCGACCCACGTGACTGTTATTAATTAGCCAAAAGCCCCTCAAAAACAATTCCATGCATAAACTTTACAAAGAGTACCTACCTTAGTAACCAATCCCTTCAAAAACACAATCTTTCATCGCCAATCATTTGAATAAATAAATTACCGATACCTGTACAATTTTCATTAAAGCAAAGTTTCTGAAGCCAAAGGCAAGGGAAATTATCAAAAGTCAAGATGGAGGCGTGCAAAAAAAAATTATTATAAACTTAGTAAAACAAGTTGTTTTTGTGTATTTTTTATTTTGTTCGCACCTGTTGTTTGATCTGTTTTGAGCGGTATTAGAGGAAGAGAAAGTTGTAGAAAATATTTTTACAAGCTTCAAAGATTTTGGCTTAAGTAGCTTTAGACAACTTATACAACAATTTTTTTGTTTTTGAATTAGTATTCTATATTTAAGTTCACCTTCACCAGATCATCGGTCCACCTTGTGGGAGGCCTTCCAATGCTACGTCTTCCGGTACGCGGTCGCCACCCCAGAACCTCCAGAATATGAACCTATATGCATACCATTGTTTACGACTATTAAGAATATCAATTGATGTTCTCATTAATACAGCTAATGTTTTGACATTCTGATATTTAAACTGTAGAATAATGTGCAAAGCTTTATATTCTGTTTTTTCAAAATTAATATTAAACGTTTCCAAAAACCCAAAAAAATCAATAATTATTTATCAATCTCCACCCCGTTCGTCCAGCCAGAGATATCAAATACGAAAACACACCCGGAATTGTCCATCCCTGTTTTATTATTTTTTGACGTATCCAACGTCCGCTGTTATCAAGATTGTGTTATTGAGCTTCCAGTCGCCGATGCAACAACTCTGACAGTAATATTTCTATTTGTGAGTTTGAAAAAGAACCTCAGTGCAGTTGTTGGCAAGTGTACTTTGGGAAACCAAAGTAGGTGTTATTTTTTTTTAAGCATGACCTTGAAATTCTCTTGGACAGTGTTAGATAAGATGTTTTCTTAAATTAATTGCTCAGTGTTCAGGATTTTTGTTAGTTTTTAATTGCGTGGGTGTCTGATAATTGTATTTTTGTAACTTTAAATAATTTACTGATTGGTGACACGAAATTACAATTTAGTAAAGCAAAATTGTAATTTCGTATGCCTACCTACCGATTTGATATTTTTACGCTGTTAACGGAGAAACAGAGATATCTGCGCCAATGATATTTATAATACCTATTTTACACCTAATGAATAACAAATAAAAAACTTTGACTTTGAATTTTTTATAGTTACTAGAATATATTTCAAGAGCTTTTATTTTTTTTGTAGACATATCTTCCGAGATTTTCTTATCCAATAAATACAATGAAGCAATGGCACACTTTCAATTAACTATAAGAAAAAATTAAATGCCGTTATGTAATCATTCGTCATTAATTAACGCGTACGCATTCAACATAAAGAGATTTGGTTGTTTTGTTACCGATGTGACTGCTGAATGGTTGCTAGTTCGACAATGAGTCGTGACCATCATCCGCTAGTGAACGTTTACATAAAGCGGACCAAGGGCAATTCGATGACCGCTACCTTAGTTAGTTCCCCTTTAAGACTGTCTTGATTTTATGAAAGCCTAGTACTTACTTCTTATTTAGTTTAGTTATTTAGGCTAGCCTATAGACACCCCAAGAAATATTACCTTTTACCAATATATTTGAAAGACGGATTTTAATTATGTGTAGGAGTAGAGGGTGTGGCCTGTTTATTTATTGATAATTTGTACTGTAACAATGATATGTGTCGTCACAACGAATAAGTCATTACGAGGCTCTTATCCGATAACGTTAAACAAATAAATTACTTTTTTGCCAAAAATGTGTTGTTTATAAATTAAAACATTTTAGTTGAATTGTGACCAACCTTATTCTAAAGGTAATGTTTGTCAAGCAGAATGAAAACTGCATTGCAGTAACCATAACCAACTTGTTGTAACTAGAACCTGCAGGGTGATTGCGTAACACACTATCAGTACCTAGCAATTGGTTTCATTTTGACAGTTCAACAACATTCATTGCGTTATTTACGTTGTTGAGCAGATTTTTTTTTCGAACATATGAAGCAATGGATTAGCAATATCCTTCAAAATGGTTCCGATTGAGATTGATTGTGCGTTACGCAATTAGGGCGCTGGTTATTGCTTCTATTACCACACTTCGAAGAATTACTTCTTCACCAAAGAAGTGGACTTTTACCGTCCTTTAAGGGCGAAGCGCCAGGGTAGCCCGCGAGATTCAAATATTCTTAAGTTTTTTTTGCAATTTGCAGGTCAGCGTCAGGTTGCATGTTGAACAAAATAAGATTCGCGACCGTTACAAGTATGTACCTATTTACATAATCATAATCATTAAAATCATCAATACAGCCCTCTAAATTCATATAATCCTATTGATTTAAATATTGCGTGGAAATAGTCATTCAATATGATGACAGATCAAACAAAGGACAAAACGTAAGATAATTGTAATCTCGCGGGCTAAATGTGGCTCTTCCCCTTAAGTGATTGTTTTTCCACGGAAGTAGTAAGTGTGTGACCTGTGAACATAAATATGTTATCGTTACTCTTAAAGATTGACACGTATATGTTACGGACTACGGACTTGTGTATAATAATTTAGCTAGGCACCATTCGAACTGTGAAGGAGATATCTCTACATCTATAAAACAAAGTCGCTTTTCATGTCTGTCTGTGTGGCCGCTTAGATCTTCCTAATAGCACAATAGAGTTGGTTTTTTCACCATTATTTAGAGTATTTATTCCGGAAGGTCTAAATGCAACTAGATACATGTGGAACTAACTTTTGGAGGTACAGTTGCCTCCAAAAGTTAGTTGACATTTTTCCGCTTCAGCTGTGACACACCACATTAAGATTTAAAATTCTAGTGACCCAAATGTGTGAACTGCTATAATAACGTTTATAATGACTAATTTAACCACCTATGACTTATAATAAAAAAAAACAAGTAAGCGCTAAGGAGTACCTGATATTTTTTTTTATCCTAATGTGGCACCACAGCTGAAGTGGAAAAATGTCAACTAACTTTTGGAGGCTACCGTATGTATAATTGATTAATATTTAACTTACTGGGCGGCCACGAGAATGCGTTCCTGTCAGTTTCATACTAACGAATAAGTATCTATGTGTTTTGCGAATTTGATCTTTATTATAATATACTAGGTGTCGTTTGGCATCCTCGTCAAATTCAAGGAGGTAACTATGCTTCTGATTCCCGACACGAATCAATAATAAAATAAGTAGGTATTTTATTTTTTTTCTAATTTTCGGAAATCTGCATGTGTGGGACACGCATTTTAAAACGCGGCCTGTGTGAGACCGCACTGTAACTGCCCTTTTACACACACATAAAAACGCGGCCGCTTATACGATACCATAACGCGATTCTGTTCTTTGAAAGTGGTGTATTCTGAAATACTGTCAAACTTAAATAACTAAAAAACAAGTATGTATTCATTATTTACCAGGGATCCTAATTTTATTTGATTATTTATGTCTTTCATAACAGCCTCCTAAAATTTGACGAGGTTGCAAAAGAACAGCTTGTTTATAATATATACCTATATATATTTATTATAAGTAAACATGCAATCTTAACATTTTGTTGACACGGCCAATTTTCCTGTATGAAAAAATAAACGCGACCTTATTAAAAATGTAACATTGCAAAAATAATAATAGAATGTGTTTGCAAAAATGTCTTACGATGATGCAAAATCTTCAAATTGAGCAAAATAGTATGCTACTTCATACTATTTTGCTCAATTTGAATATAACCATAATTAAAGTAGATAAATTATTTACTATTTGTAGGAATTTTAGATATGTAGATAATACTTATGTATAAGCACTTGAGTGAGATACCTGAGATACAGGTTTATTCCTAGTTCAGGTAGAATCCAATTATTTCTTACCTACCTCTAGTTTTAGGGCCTATTTTGTAAATATTTATGTAAATCAATTATTTCAATAAGCAATTTTAATAAATTAGTTACTAGAATTGTCGCACTGACAGGTGTCAGCAACGCATTCTCTCGACGGCCGTACTATAGATATAGCACTGACATCTCGATATTTTGACATATCGCCACATCGGTAGATAGATTGCACCCGTGTAAGCATGGGCGGTTGCTAGTGTATAATAATTATAAGAGGTATCATTCGAACTTTGAAGGAGACGTATACAGGGTTATTGGAAAAACACCAACAACCTCTTAAGAGGTCAATGTACTCGTCATTACGAACAACTTTTACTATGGGACCAAACCTGAAATCGCGAAGAAAAATCAGCTGTTCCCTACATTTATGTTCGGTTAACTCGTTAAAATGTGGGGAACAGCTGATTTTTTTTTCGCGAAATCTCGGTCCCCTGGAAATATCGGGTTAAAAAGTCCTCATCATATTTCCTGACCCAGGTCATGGTCCACCCATGTGCCATCAATTTCATCCATATCCGTTCTGCCGTGTTAGCGTGAAAGAGAAACAAATAAACATGAAAATCAAATCTTTTCTCTTTAAAATATACATAAATAAGTTTAGATATGATTTACCTACTCTTACAATTTCGCTACTACGAGCGTATTATATTCACCTAGGTATTTTAGAAGTAATAATATTAGGCAGGGTTCTAACAAATCCATAAATTGAATACCCGTGTGATTTGGGTAAAGTTGTTTCGTTTTCGACATTTAAAGTCCTCAACAGTCAGTCAAAGTCATCTAAAAGTTCAAAACGATTAAATTCTTCAATTTAAACATTACTCGTATTTTTAAAAGCGTGTCCAGTCCCGTTTTAATTGTTTCGAGAAACTATCGATACTCAGTGCAGACAATCTTGAAGCCAAGGTAAATAGGTGTAGTGCAACAAGTTTATCTTGTCCGGTGTTTTTAATTCGAACTTATGAACTCGAACTCAAAGCATTTATTTCAAATAAACCAATAACAGGCACTCTTGAATTGTCAAGGGGTCGGTCAGTCAGAAAGATAAAGCTTATTACTCATTCCAAAGCGTACCTATAGTAGGTTCGTATCGAGAAGAGCGGGCAAGAATATCCACGGACACGGACAATTATAACTTAAACAATCTTTACAGCAGCTTTAAAATATGTTTAACATAATAAATGACTGATTGATTGATTGAAAGCTAGTATGGATTTGGATGAAAGGCACATGGGGTGAAATCTAGATTATGACGACCAGAATATAGTCGCCTTTTCATCAGGCTACAAGGCTACAAGTAATAAATTCCCTAGAGTGAAACCCCGGGAAATATTTTCTAAATCCAAAAGTCCATTCTTAGCTAATTCAGTTAAACTGTACTCAATAAATAGTGTCGTGATTTTGCTCTGTAAGTCTTATAAAAATAAACGGAAAAGTAAAACCTTTTCCAATACGCTATAATCTTGTAGAGTACAGGAAACGCTGTGATCGTGAGTCATAGACCTATGATGTTGATAGAACTGACCATTGAAGTAATATTAAGACCTACTTTTAAATGGTGAAGAATGAAACTGTAGCTTTTCTGAATTCCTGTGATATTGTATCTTTTTTGCAAATGTTATTGCAAATTATAACAGCCAAGTGCGGGTCGTATTCGCTGACTGATAGTTTCGTACCATGCTCTAACTAAAAGCCAAACATGACTACCTACCTACCTAATTTGACTTCCTATACAAATCCTCACCTGATCCGACAATTTGCACGGAAAGTTTTAATTTTTTTTTTTTTGAGATTTGGTTAAGACTTGTCATAGCCGGTGTTTTGAATTTAAATACAAAAAACAGAGCTACACTACTCACTTGTCACAAAAAAATAAAATTGAGGAATTCTATGGAGTTGTTCTAAATCTTCGAGTCAAATACAATTGGTCGACTATTACTCGTAAACTTGTAAAGCGCACTTAAGTGTGATAGTTTTCCTTTAAACTTCGTTATATATGTATAGGTACTACTGCCGTGACATTTGAATTTCTAACTACAACCGTTTAGTTGGTAGAGGGGGGGACACTTGATTCTAACGAAAATTGGTACTATAAAGCTTGATAAGTCACGAACGGTTTACTTAATTAAAAAAACGGTCTTCCCAAACACCTAATATTTTAGAAAGACCTATCCAACGATATCCCACTCCGAAAAGAAGGAAGGACGAAAAAAAAATTATCATCCTCACTTTACATGTAGGGGAGGTACCCTAAATAATTGTTTTTTTCAAAATTTTATTTTACCACTTTTTTGGCGTCATTAACATGTATGCCAAATTAAAACTTTATAGTACCAATAGTTTTTGAGCTAAACCGCGGAAAGACAGACAGACGGACATGGCGAAACTACCCTTATAGTTCCTTGTTGACTACGGAGCCCTAAAAATGATGTTATGATATTCGGTTTCATTTATCCAGAAAAGGCCAACCTTAATATTATAAAGGTGTTATGACTTTCAGCAATGTTCTATTAGGAATTTACCTTCATAATTGAATCATTGAACTTTTCTATCAAATGTGTGTAGTAATAATTATTAGAAATTAAATATTTTATAATAATATACAGAGCAGGGGGGCCTCTACCGCTGCGATGGCCCCGACTTACGAGGTAGCTGTAGAGATGTAGGTGGTGGTTTCGAACCCAGACAACCGCTTTAATTTGTGTAAATAATTTCATTAGGTACCACTGCTTTCAAAACTGTGAAGGAAATTACAGCCCAGTCCCTCGCGAAGAGAGGATGCCTGTCCGAGCATTGTGCATTGGGAACATTACAGGCTTATTATGCTATAATATAAAATGTATTTTTAGAGTATTTTTAATCATAATATTTACCTAGTGCATCCAGATTACTTGACCAATATGGCCTTTTCTGAAAATAGGCTAGTAACTTGAGTTTTTTTTTTGTTCATATCTGTAAGGAAAGTAAGCTAAAAGCAATACCTAATCAAAATTACTTAAATAATTACGACTATCAGACAACTCGGTACAATTGTTTTTCTCACTTACGTTATCAAATAAAAGGTGATGTCTAAAAAAAACATAATTGTTTGCACTTCGCACTTTTGCTATCTCTCGCAGACCCGAGAAATGAGATTACAAATAATAAAGTTTATTACATAAGTAAATTAATGAGTTATTTTATCGAACTATAATTAATTATATCCGACACCTTTGTACCAGTTCTTTATTCGATCCATATGGATATAATTGTTTTTTTCAAAATTTTATTTTACCACTTTTTAGGCGTCATTAACATGTATACTCATGCCAAATTAAAACTTTCTAGTACTAATAGTTTTTGAGCTAAACCGCGGAAAGACAGACAGACGGACATGGCGAAACTACCCTTATAGTTCCTTGTTGACTACGGAACCCACGACATTTGTCGACACGGTTGGCGCAGTGGCTAAGCGATCAATTGCTGCGTTGGGTGTCGCGGGTTCGATACCCGCACGGAACAACTATTTGTATTGCCTACAGGTAGTTGTTCTGGGTCTGGCTGTTTGTGCATGTGAGTTTAAATGTTTGTGAACGCACCCACGATACAGGAGTAATTCCTAGAGTGGGGCAACGTTTTTTTTAAAAAAAAAAAATCCTCCATTCCAATAATATCATGATACTATGTGTCATATACTATTATCCTAGATAATTTGAATGTTACTAAACTTTTGTTTTAACACATATAATAACAGCTAAGTAGTGCACTGGTTTTTATGCCGACTAGATATGCATCACAAAATATTTTAGCAAAATACAAATATTTATTATCATTTTTAAATTCCTTGAATTGAAATGGGTAGTCGTTCACATCAATTTCTCTCTCTCTCTCTCTTCAACTCATATTTTCTCAGTCGCACCTTTAAATCAAACAATGTACTCACGATGCCAAGCCTATTGCTTCTTAGCTCTGCCTAAATTATAGTGTAGCCACGTTCAGTGGTTCCCACTACCCGCAATTTGTGGCGTCTTATGTGGATGTGGCAAATAGTTTACACGAAACCTTCTCAACAATAGTTACTAAGACACATATCTTAGGTTTAAACCAAACCAAACTATATTTTTGTAGATTAAACAATCAAATCCTGATATGGTGTTAGTTTTATGAATGAATATTTAAATTGTAGCTATTTATATAACTTGAGCTTATTATTGTTTACTAGTTCACGAATAGGACACCAATTCAAACTGAAGTTGCATGTAAGTTTTGTTATCAAACGATGTGGACGGTGGCCTTTGTCGACGACTGCTGCCAATGGCTGCAGTTTCACCTGCCGTTTCGATGGACTTTAAACCTTAATGGCAAAATGTGAGAGTACTATTATACAATGACTTTTGACTTTGTCATCCTAGTTATTAACTTTATTGTGCATGCTATGGTCTCCTATAAGAGAAGGAGTACACCTACTTACCCGATGTTGCCCATTATTCACGTGTCATACGAAGCAGAATCTCTTCTATCATAACGATCTTACTCGCGTCGCATGCATTCTATAGCACCACACGACCTCAATTGGGTCGTCAGTCCATTTAGCTGACCGCCATTTAACACTGCCTTTGACTATATGAATGGCACTCAAGAATATTTTTATATCGTTGGTTGTATGTTCTTCCTCGTTGGTTGGAGACTATAAATAATAGTCATAGTCATTTATTCGTTTACAATAATTTGTATCTGAATTCATACAACATAAATTAGATTGCACACCAAGACAAATCAAACAACATTGATTAAACAAAATAAATACAATTACATAAATCATAATTCTCACTAATACAATAATCAAATGGGAACTAAAAATCTTCAATTGCATTTAGATGTCTATATGCAATTGAAGATGTGTTCAATAGGATTTTGTTTTTGTTTTAAATGAACTAGTGTGGACCGTGCTTTTCAGATCTAAGGGCTACTTGGTAAATAATTTTACTGATTGGTATCGTAGACCGTGTTTCACAACATTGAACTTCGGATTGATCATACCTTTAGGGTTTTGTTCTTCGAGTGCCTTCCCATAATATATAAAACGTAACGCTGTTCTTTCTCAATCGTGGATGTTGTCTTTTGTTGGTTTTAGACACATTTAGCGATATTTTAATATACATTGTAGGTACGGGTTTAGTATATGGGGTATTGTTGGAATACGGCTGTTTCAGAATTTGTGGGGGAACAAAAACACGGTATTAGGAAAGCAAAATAAAAATACATTGCAGTAATAGAATTGACGAGTATTTTCCTACCCCATAAACTTGCATGCATTCGTGCTCAGCATACACGCGGAATTTAATATAATTTATTAATAATAATGTATTAACCAATTATCATTTTTGTTACAGTGGACGAGCAAAGCACTTCAACAGTAGACGCGGAAGCAGCCGCAGCACAAAATGATCCAACCGAGGAACCAGAGAACAGGAATGGAATGAACACCAAGATGTTACGGCGAATGGACACAGTCCCGGACATCAAACGAGACACTTCTGGCATTACTACGCAGTACATTGCTACTGGGATAGGTAAGATCTCTTATCCTGCTGTTTCTACATTCCAAATTCTAATTCTGCGGGTATTTAAGAAGTCTAAGAGTGATTGATTATACGAGTACCACAGTTGAACAGGCTTATTTTTTTATAGAGGTAACTTGCAATGTGATAGTTTAGCCACTCAATTCTTTTACATCACCACCTATACCATAAGCATAAAAATTAATTACGTGCACAAAACAAATGAATATTGGCAGTGTAATGGAAAAATTAATATTTTTGCATCTGCTGATACCAAACAGCTTGTTTGATATCCAGTGCACCCTGGGCTGGCGCTTCGCGCTAACACAATGGTGACTAGTTGATATTTTAGCAACAGTTTGAATTACTGTTCTCGTACCTATAGTTTGTACCTACCGATACAAGAGATGAAGATTGGCTGCTTCGGAATTTCTCTTAATTTTTTTAATGACAATTCTATATTTTATGCTTCGTTGTTTAATTATTTTTCCTTTTTTTAATTTATTTGGACCTGCCAAACCCTAGTTTTTACCAAGTATACGATGTTTTTTTTCTATAATATAATTTAATATTTCCTCTTTGCAGTAAATCTTGGCGCATTTGCGGCTGGCGTTTGTGTGGCTTGGTCATCATCAGCACTGCCTCTTTTAACGTACGGGCCCTTTGAGGTAAGTCGATGTTGATATATCACTGTTTCCAAACAAGAATTATTACATAATATATACACGCTAGCAGACCTAAAATAGTATAAAAACTTAAAATAGTAAATGTATATAAAAAAGGAAGGGAAGGAATCATAGGGCATTAAAAAAATTGTCCGCATTGCTATCAACAGGAAAAGTGCCCAAAAGGCTAGCAGCATTGCACAGAAGAAGATTAGCAACCGTGTTGTATGGCATAAAAATATATAAATAATAAAAAAAATTGATATTGATTAAATACAGTTTTATGAGATTATTGCAGCACATAGCATAGCAATTGTAGACTAAATTCAATCAAACTGACTCAGCTTCAAGTTTTCTTCTAATATTTTCTTGTCCGTTCTTGCTATATGTTTAAAAACGGTGACTGCAGTAAATGACAATAATTCTGACTGCACAGATGACCAATTAACAATGAAATATTATTTTTAATAGCAATGAAAAGACTCCATTTTTCCCCAACAAAAACACTAACTACCTTCCGACTCGCTAGTTGTTGTAACATTCAAGTGTATCTCAATTCTCATGTACCTATCCTTAGTCTAAGAACCGTGTGTACAGGAATACCCCGTTAGATTTATACGTATGTAGTGGGGGAGGGGTAGAGATCATAAATAATGTTTTCATTAGCGGCCAGCAATAAATTAAGCCGCGGTTAGGCGCAACCACTGCGTGGGGTTGTAGATGAGCGGGTAGACGCTGCGTTTTGAACGCTGGGCAAACACTTCTGTGGGTTATTTTATCAGCCCAGAGTCTGGAATTGTACCCGGTTGATAACAATATGCTCGCCCCCTATTACATGGGACTTAAACATAATTGGCGATATGTGGGTGTTAGTATAGGTACACCTCTGAATAACCGTTCAGAAATTACAGACGTGATGTTATGTTATGTTATCAATAAAAAGTCAGGTACTGTGTAAAATAGTTCTAGAAAAATTCTACATGGACCTCATAGTCTGCTTCATTTTTCCTTTTTTCTATCATCAATCATGGCCATTTTAACTGAGGGCAATATGCCTTCATAACGCCTTTTCACATAACATAACATCAAGCCTCTATTTGAATAGCAATGGGGTTAGGTTATCCCTCTCAAACAGTCAAGAGCTCGAAGCCTTTCTAGTATTTCTCTAATCTTGTCTATTATAAGGTATAGGTCCGACCAATGACCCACTGCCGGGGCACTCTAGTTTTAAAATCAATCTACTAAGATTTTTCCCAACTATATGTTGGGGTCGGGTTCCAGGCCGACCCGTGCGGCTGTTATCGTCAAGTTTTAAATTATTGACCAAAAAATTGACGTGTAACGTTTCCTAAAAGATCTGTGTACAGAAATAAACATCATTTCATTTCATCATGTTGACAACGATATTTATATTTTTTACTCTTACTCGACTCTTAGCCCTAGAGCACTAATCATCGACTCAGAGGCCACCTGCAGTTCATGCGGTCCATGGCCCTCTACGGGGCACCGGTATGGGCGCGTTCCCTGAGGCTGCGACTAGCCTGCCGGTTGAACGCGTCCCAAAGGGCTGGTCCGGCTGGTCCGAGGATGCCGCACGGTCTCCGCTGAGGCAGCGAGCCTCCTTGCCGGATTGCCGCCATGGGATCTGGACGCCAAAGTCCTCGCCCAAAAATTATGGGAGTGGCGAGAAGAGGCAAAACGCTGGGGCGTAACTCCGCTGCCGCGAGAAATCACGGTACAGCAGACAGAGCTCCGGCGGGATCTCATAGCGGCATGGAGAATGCGATTGTCGCAACCCAGTGCTGGGCACGCCACAATTGCGGCGATAAGTCCCCTCTTTCAGTAGTGGCTAGAGAGGCGCCACGGCGCCCTCACCTTCCGCCTGACACGTCATGTCCTCACCGGATACGGTTGTTTCGGGAGGTTCCTGTTCAGGATAAAGCGGGAGGAAACGCCAGAGTGTCACCACTGTGTGGATCGCCCGGAGGACACGGTGGAGCATACGGTGGAGGTCTGCCCGGCTTGGGCGGAGCACCACCGTGTCCTCGTGGCGGCGATCGGCTGCGGCGACCCCTCGCGTCCGGCCCTGGTCCATGCCATAGTACGGAGCGAGAGTGCATGGGAGGCTGTCACCTTCTTCTGCGAAGCAGTATGCAAAGGAGGAGGCGGAGCGCGTGAGGGAGAGGCAATCACTGCGCCCTCATGCCCCTAGTCGCCGCAGGAGATGCCCTGGCCGGGAGTCAACAGCCGACTCCCGGTCACCGTAGGCGCGGGACCGGGTGGCGAGCTAACCATTGTTTGCCGCCCGGTAAGGACCAGGCCCTGGTCGACGGCGCATTGTGTTCCACGCGCGCCTCAAAGAGATGTCAGCACGAACTGACGGGGTCCGCTAGGGCCGATGCCTCTCAGGGCCGCGGGTTGTTCGAAAGAGATACCGTGGCCCCTGGCACCACAGGCAACTGAAGGAACACGGGTGGGTTCATTTATTCATAAAATAAACTAGCCTCCCAGGCGACCATTAGTTATAAGCGGTGATAAAATAAGATTAATATTCTAGGGTTAATCACCATTCTTAATATACTTTAGTCTACACTTGTTGAATAATAATAATGCTCTATTAGCAAACAACCACTTTCTTCTCAGACATTAATTAAACACAAGCTTCATTCGTATTTTAATTACAATTCTTAAGTACATAATAAATACTTGAAGATACTTTGAATCTTAATTGTATCAATGATTGCTTTGAATATTAATTAGATATTACTTTGGTTAACAATTTTGCTCTCCTTTTTCGACAAAAATAAGTTTTTATTTAGTTTTAATCTTGCAAGTTTTCCAAGATAAAACTAAGTTGTAATCATCGCGAAAAGTAAAACTATTAGAAGACAAGTCTGTGTTATCGTTTTCCTTGTTGCTGATAAGCTTTAAAAAAATCACCACTAGTATTATTCAGTCTTATTTCAATAAGTTGCAATATCAACTAATGGTTTATCCGAAACCAAAATTATGGGAAAAAAAAAAAACATTATTTATTTGCAGTATAAAAAGACGAAGACGTAAAAAAATATATAGTTCGTAATAAATAAAAGCCGCATAGCAGCAGAATATTTAAAAAATAAACAAAAGAAACCAACCAGGGCTTACTTTATACAAATGAGTAATTGGCTTGGTTAAGCAAACGTTGGAGACATCAAAGTAATACGGTATTTTGTACGCAACGAAATCTTTCCTTCATTTTGATGACGGCAGCGTCGTCAACTCAATTATGCAGATTTACGGAACTTGTAATCAAAGAACAAAAGTTTGAAACCAACTGAAATACAAAGAGAAAGCTAGAAACAGACTCGTGCATATCATTGTCAAGAAGTCGCCGATTGCTATTCTTAATGACTAGTCGAGAATTTCTATGGATTCAAGCTATTGTAATTTAAAGTTCTTTTCCATTTTTAAGCCAGAAGTTTAAAGTAGAAAGATTTTGACGTGTTGCCAAGAGCAGTCACTCGTCACTCAGCCATTTCAAGCAGGCAACTAAACACGCAAAGAAGTCCAACAAATTGAGAACCACCGTCTTTTTTGGTCAAAATATACATAACCGAGAATAATAAAAACATTTTCTTCAAGCTTGCCTTATTTACAATCAGCAAATCTTTTGTGCAGCCACCCGACACCGACTAATGTTGGAACAGCGCCCAAAAACCGCCCGTGTACCTCCCACACAAAACTAGCTCGTTTGTTATTCCCCAAACTTAGGACTTTTTGAATCTTAGTTCACAGTGTAAAGCGCCACCGGGTGAAATTAAATTTCATAGATTTTTTCTTCGGGGTTTGATTTTACTCCGAACATTGTTTTTCTTCTGCTAAACGAGTTTATGAATTTTAAAATATTATGCTCGGAAAGGAGTCGTTATTAATAGAATTTTACATAATGCTTTTGATGTTATTTATGAGAGAATTACCTATATTGAATTTATTAAAGCATTATTTTAATTTTTTGCTTGAAAATGAATGAGATTTATGAAACAATAACTTTTATAACAGAACAAAAATAGAAGCGCCACGTCTTGGCGTCGCTTAGGGGAGGCCTAATTATAACAATACAATGTAGAGCAGGCGTCTTTCGGCTAAATGATGATGATGATAACTCCAAAAGTTGTAAAAAGAAGAAAATCTATAAACTAAGCTGTGTACACAATATTCATTTTCAGAATGAGGGTGTCATCAACGACGGTGAAATTAATATTGCAATCAAGGAAATGTACTCCTAGACCGTCACAGTGTGATACCGATTCTTATCTATAAGAATCACTAGAACGAAGGATGGAACGGCAAATCCATCACTAATTACACAATGGATTGAATGAGAAAACCTTGTATCATGAATAATATAATAATAATAATAATAATATCCCTGGACATTTCACACAGCACCATTTGTCCCAAGCTAAGCAACCGAATGCTTGTGTTATGGTAACAAGATGGCTGATAAACTACTTATATACAATTTTTTTATTTTTTTTTGTAAATACATACATATTATAGATAGAAAAACACCCAGACTCGGAACAAATACATGTAGGTCATACAAATATTTGTTCCGTGCGGGAATCGAACCCGCGACACGCAGCGCAGCAGTCAATCGCTTAACCACTGCGCCAACCGTGCCGTCGAAAAATGAATGAATCACATAAGCCAATAAGTAGTACATTGATCGACCCTATTACCAGAGACGTGTCTGCTATTGATAAGAACGAGACAATTTATAAGCCAGTACTTCTTGATATCTAATAATGAGTTGTCATTAATTAAAGTGTAGGGAAAGTTTCATTTGATCGCTTTGTCGGACTAGCTACAGACGGTACTAGTGATAAGGTGTCAATTATCATATCAAACACGGCACCTATTTCATGGGATGTATGGAGATAGACGGTGTATTATCAAGTAAATGGGATACAAAATGAAAATATAAATGTCCCCACTGCAGGGCAAAGGCCTCTTCTCATATAGAGAAAGCATGATAATTGATTAAGATGCTTGCTCAATACGGGTTGGCGAATGGAATTAATTGGCTATCGCGTATGAATTCAACGCTAAAGGTGCTATTGTAGCGTGAGGTCTCCGAAATGTCAAATGTCACTGTGAGTGGGCCACGTGGGTTTATTTCCGGGAAATAAACCCGCGGGAATAATGTTGTGAATATTTTGCAATACCAGGAATTAATTATGGTAAATATACGAGTCATGTAGGGGTTAATGAATGTCAATGCTTTAAAAGCAGAGCTAAGAAAAACAGGTGCAAAATTAAACGGGCTGAAAGAACAGCTAATTCAGGGATTAGTTTGTTTGCTGTTTATAAACATATTTTGTGTTTTTTGTTTGTTTAAATATGATTTAAATGTAAACTTTGTTTTACGCCCGTAATAAAAAACTTTGAGAGCTACACTTCAGGTCCTTACTCGACAGTGGCGCCAATTTATTGTTGAGCACAAAAACGGTGGCCCTCATTGATTAAAAATATATATTTAGGCTACATAAGTTGACCAAAGACGGAAAGCTAAGCGCAAAACTTGGAAAACGTTTCCCAACTTTAAAAGGTCCATCAAAGTTGGAAAACGGCTAAACTAACCTGTGCTAGTTACGTCAACGTCAGATTTCGGCAAACTAGATGCAGATGTATAATGTTTTTACAGACAGAGATTGGTTTTTGAACTCCACATTGCATTGTACATTGCTTTTGAAGGAATAATAGGTTTATTTAAGAAGAAAAATAGATTTATTTGGCACAGAAACACGTACATACAAAAATATAATTAATTCTAGTAATAAGGAAAAATAAAAACA
The DNA here is from genome assembly GCA_949629185.1 of Apamea crenata. Lineage (NCBI taxonomy): Eukaryota > Metazoa > Arthropoda > Insecta > Lepidoptera > Noctuidae > Apamea > Apamea crenata. Next base: position 9,046,797 of record OX451375.1, read on the forward strand.
AAATAATATATCTTTAATCATCATTTAAGACAAGATCATCAGAATCGAGCTTGAAATAAATACAAAATTAATGAAAAGTGCGTTTCTATGGGGACGAGCGGAGCGGAGGCATGTAGGAATCTAAATTAACCAATCACAGGCGAGATGAGCGAAGCGATGTGGATTTCAACCAATTTAATTAGCTGATTCTTGCACGTCACCGCTTCAGTGCAAACGCACCCTGAAAGAAAGAAAAAGTATTTATTGTAACTCTGAAGGCTGTATGACATCAATTATTTATAACAATTAGCCCGGTAAACCTTATAAATTAACCCATTTGACTGAATTTCTAGATGAACTGGCGTAATTGGAGCACAGCGAAAGTGATAACTTAATGCTGGGATCAAATTCCTGAACAATCTGTAATGATTGCCCTCAGTTGCTTGTTAGTTTCCTAAACGCAGCGAAACTTTAAGTACACGAACTTTACCGAAGTTTGCCGAACTACTCCGAGAGGCTGACAGCGCGCCGCATGCGGTGAAACCATGACTTATGAAGTTATCATATTGCAACTTTGTACGTACTTTATTTGCGTGCCACTAACGTTTATTTATACTACAACAAAGATCATTTTTGCTTGCCACGGCAGTAGATTTATGTTTGCACGTTGTTATAAGCCTCAAAATGCGCAGTGCAGGTAAGTCAGTAAAATTTGGTGTAGGCAGCTGTTATTCTTTATTTTTACGTATTATTTGGTTGACTCGAAGTTCGGAAGTCAGTTCCAATATCCAATTATCGTCGGACATGCAACACAAATTCTCATTAGCAAAAGTTCGGATCGAGCTTACTAGTAAAGATAGCTGTATTTTTGTCAATTTTAGTATTTCTCTCTAAAATTGTCACCGTGTCATATCTTTTCATTATGTTGCACGTGATCTGAGTTGGCGAGAACTCTAGAGAGTGCTTCCATAAAATGTCTGCTTTCTGTAAACAGAATATAATTCATGTCGACTTGAAAGAAGTCTAGTTTGTCCAAAGTCCACAATTTGCGATTTTATCCGCAACATTTCCATCGTGCTGGCAAACGGAACACTTACTTTAGTAGATAGCGCTGCATTGCCAAATAATTTTGATGGTATCAGGCTTCACATAGCATATGCGTTATGTGGTACCTGAAATAAATGTTTTTTTTTTGTTTTTTATAGCTTCTTGGCGGACTTTTTGGTACAATTGATCAAATTGTTAGTATCTAGTTTGACAACAGTATAAATTTTTGTTTGTATCTGCCAACAGAATTTTAAAACGACATTACTGTTTCTTAATGCCATGTGAATTTGGTAGTACAGTATTTTTCAAAAGGTTTTTAATAAGGTTATTTTAACGACTGCTGCATATTTACAAAGTATAGTAACCATCACTAAACAATAATAGTATATGTAGTAACAAAATCAGTCCAATTTTGAATCCTGCTATCTAATATTATACAGGTTGAAATTAAATTTGCTTGCGAAACTTTGAATACAGATTAAATATCTCCAAGCTGATTTGATACACATGCATTTGCTAATTAGCTGCTAGTGTACCTAACCAAATAAATAAATAAATCATGGGTATCGGATATGGATATCTAAACACGAGAAAATAAAAATGAAAAATATACTGAAATATTTTTTGGGGGTTGAGTTTAGATCTATACCTATCACGTCTGCGGAGTTTCCCTAGCTAATTTAATTTGACCATGTAGATGTGAAAGTTTGCTGTAGTGTTGCTGAACAGCAATATTGATATACAATGTTAGTGTGTATAAAACTTTGTTAGCATTATGCTACTGCACATTTTAAATTCTGATTCTGTGCCTGGAAAAGATTATCTTTCTCAGCTATGTCAAGTCTGTTTATCTCATTAATAACTACACTAATTAGAGTAAATAGAGGAGTCTCAACATTTTCTTCAGCTGAAAATACAAGGTATTTTCAAAGTTTCACAAAACTTAAAGTTTAAGTTTTCATTAGTCATGTCTAGACAAGCAACGAAGCATCTATCCAAGCGACTTCAGAGCAATCAAGTAGCTTTGAGAGGCTATATCAGAGATGCCAAACCTCCAGAAATATCTGGAAAAAAATTCCCAGGTAAAAATTTTTAAATGTTAAACGTCTAGCACCAGGCACAACTGCCTGATAAGGCATGAATCATATCTGCGTTCTCCAGATTGTTAAAATTATATACTTTACTATCCTAATTGTGTTATGATACCATCAAAACACAAATAAAGAATTTTAAAGTAATTTTAGTTTATAGTTCACGATAGTTTCCCAAATAAAGGCACTAAAAATAATAATAATTTGGCACGCAGATGTGAGAAGGTTCGCCATCCCTGGTCTATATCAACAAGAAAACTCGTTGACAGGGGCGTGAATGCTACCGAACTTTTGGAGCAAAGTAACTTTACAATATATGATACGGAAACCGGAGAACTTGCCTGTGGTTTAACGTAGGCCGTAATTTTGAAACGAGAAGTGCAGTTTTCTGTCAGAGTTGTTTCTTTCGAGATACAATTTAATACCGTTTACTTTTAAACGACTGCGTACTTAGGGAAATTTAAATTGGAGTAGGTTCTGTACTTCGTTGGTCATTTGTTTGTTTTATGCATATGACTGCTGCAGTAATTAGTGGGTTCGTAGCTGGGCTATTTGTTATACTTGCGGTTGACTGCGACTTTTATTTCAGCTGTTAGGTATGGTTTTTTACCGCTTTCGTTGCTATCTTACAAATTATTTGCCCAGTTTATGATTATTTGGTATCTCGCAAACGTTCAGAATTTAATTACACATTACTTACACACTAACACACACACACACACCCCACACACACACACACACATTAATTACACATTACTTATTTATTTTAGAACAGATACTTTCTTTTACAAGATCTTCATTATCATCTACATTGCTTATTATTTCTCCTCCTTTTTATATACTTTGTCATATTATTATTTTAAGACTGTTAGCTTTACATTAAAACGATAGGTATAAATAAATGGAGAGATATACATTTTTTTGGTTAAAATTATATTTTTTAGAGCGCTTTATTATGTTGCCTGTTGTTTTAATTGTTCTTCTGATAGACCGCTGCATAACTGATCGTCACTTAAATTACCATAATCACCACAAATAGCAGATTGATTGATGACGAACTCTGGTACGGTGGCCTCCAAAAGTTAGTTTTTTTTTTTCATTTTTCCACTTCAGCTGTGATGCCACATTATGGTTTAAAATATAAAATAATCAAGCACTCCTAAGGGATTACATTTTTTTTAAAGACAAATGTATGTATGTGTGTGTGAATTAGGGCTGATTTTTCCAACGCCAGATAACTTTGTCTAGATATAGGAATAATTTTCAATTTTTGACAGTTCTTCCATACAAAAACTGTCTGACGTCCATTTTATTCCACGAATAAAAAATATCTGTCGATTGAAAAATCTGCCCTAAATCAATAAAAACGTTATAACAGTTCAATTTTAAATTATATAATTATATAACTTTTGTGTGTTCCTTCAGCAGAAAAGTACATACCGAAGCCAATCTTGACACAGTTCAATATCCATTTTATGAAACCCACAATATCGGAAACAGATTACCTAGAGACGTAATTTATGCTCCCACACAGTTCTTTCTCCTTAATCCATAAATTAATTCTGTAACAACAATACTGGCAACATAATCCTGGTTATAATTTCTGTCCGAGATTAATGAAGTCGATAAATACACGTATGTTACAGCCTCCGTCGCCGACCCGAGACGTAATTGCCGTGGAGAACACTACACCGAGCATACTTAGTTCAGAACACACTAAACTTACGGTAAGTTGGGTATATTATTCTTGGCGAGTCTGGTTTATATTTTTGCGGTTAGGATTTACTATGCTTGGCTGGATATGGGACCTGGTTTTAGTCTGAGCTTTTTGGGTTACCAGCAAAAATATATTAGCTACCAATACAGCGTTAATTTTATGAAATTAGAAAGTTTCCAGTTGTTTTTAATGTGTAGTGGAATCCTTTTAAGTGAATATATCTTCGATATGCTTCAGTATGGTCGACTTTTGGCAAAATCAGTTTTCTGATTCATTCTTCTGCATAATCTAAAATCTTCAAATTGCAGTCAATCAATGACTTTTCTTTCAAAAAACAACGTTATGTTTTGTAATTATTAAAGTCCCTATATTATTAACTCAAGCCTTCTTCCTCATGGAAATGGCCTGAAATAAAGAACATTCCTTAGTGTCACTGTCCATTCCAAGGATGCCTGGAAGAGATCGAAAAAGAAAAGAAAAACTTTTTTTTTTTTACGTATTTACTGGTGTTTTCTTGTTTAAGACTTTTCTTAGATAAAGACGTTAACGCCTCAAGCTTTTAAGAAAATATAAAATTGCTATGTTAACGAAGTTTTATGGTGGTGGTGGCTTAAGCAAAATAAAAATCTCTACATACTCCTCCAGTTTTATCTAAAATGAATTTTATATTGGTAGGTAGTGGCGATAAATTAATCAACAATTCTTTTTTTCAGCTAACAGCATCTGAAGCGTCTTGGGTAGCTTCTTTACTGTGCCTCGGAGCGTTATGGGGCGCGGGGCCAGCTGGTCTCATATCCGAATACTTTGGAAGAAAGAAGACTCTGCTTTACTTGGCGCTTCCTCTGGTTGTGTCGTGGATACTTGTCGCATCGAGGTACGTGTTGTATTGTTTGAATAAAACGTACAATACAGCAACAGACTCTGTTAGCCCAGAAATAAAATGTTTGATAGTTCGCAAGTCTCAACTCAACAGTCAACTTTAACTACCTCGTTGATATATTGGTCGCTAGCGTGACGTCCTAGAGACGTCGGGAATTGGGTTATTGTACATAAATGGTAACCTATTGAGGTTACCATTTATGTACAATAGCAGAAAACCCAACACACCAATATGTCATAAAGAAAGAAAGAAAGAAAAGTATTTATTGCGACTCGTATAGAAAGATTATAAAACTAAACTAAACACAATCAAAAATAAAACAAATTATATATAATAAAAGTAACAAAACCAAATTATATAAAAAAGAAGTAACAAAAAGAAAAATGAAACAAAAAAGTCCTGTACGAGGCCAAAAGGCTCCTATCTCAGCATAATGCTACGACATTTAAAAATAAATGTCGCAGCGCTGGTATTCTAATAGGGCCCGCTGTGATGTCACGGGCAATTACAGTAATAAATAAATTAATAATCTATTTTATTATAATATATATAATTATGTATTTTATCAAATAGAATAATTCATTCTATCCGCGCCAGACGTGACCTCAGTACTTGTCTATGCCCTAAATGCACAGAGTAAATTTTTATCCTACATGTCAGAACTTCAGAAGCAGTCTGTGGCATTGATTGATGTGACAAGTATTGGGACGCCTGCGCCGAAAGTAAACAAAATAAATACAGTAAAACTAACATCATAGAATATAGTAATTAAAAAGGAATACATATTATTCTATTTGGCCTGTCATCACATCAATTTGTCAATAGACTCGCTCATTATTACACGAAACTTATACATGACAGACCAAATGTCACCTATGCCCTTCGGGGAATACACGTGTAATGTTTATGTTACTTTGTAACTACGTAACGCAACTTTGTTTCCATTTTTACAGTCCAAACGTGTATGGTCTGTACGTGGGACGCTTCGTCGGTGGAGTGGCATTAGGAGCCTTCAGTGTCGGCATCCCACCTTACATTGAAGATATAGCAGAAAAACACATTCTGCCAACTTTGGCCAACTTCTATCACGTTCACTTCAGCTGCGGAGTTCTGTTTGGATATATTATTGGTAAGCAATTTTGCCGCTTCAACTTTTATTTTCAATTATTAGTATCTTTAGTTTTTTGCTGAAGTTTAATTATGCAAAATAATGGAAGCATGCTGATGCTACACTTGATAGCCAAGAGTTTAAACACCAATGCTACCCCTTTTTTATGTCTTTGTTCCTTGTAAAGTTTAGCTAAGTTTTTAACTTTACTTGTATCTTGCTTTTCAGGTCTGGTAGAGAACAGTTCTTGGTTGACAGTCCTCTGCGCCAGTGTACCTACAGCTTTCTTCGTGGCCTTCATCTTCCTTCCCGAATCACCAGCCTATTTGGTGTCTCAAGGAAAATTCCAAGAAGCCAAGGCAGCCTTACGCTACTTCAGGGGTATCGACAACGACATCGACGGCGAATATAGGGATTTAAAGGATCGCCTCAGAAGTTCTGCAAAGATTAAAGTCACCTTCAAGGAACTCTTTGGTACTAGGTCCACGGTCAAAGCTCTTATTGTTTCTTTCGGGCTCATGATATTCCAGCAGATGAGTGGCATATTCCCCGTCCTTTTCTATGCAAAGAATATCTTCGAAACTTTTGCCATTGGTCTCAATCCTCCTAGCGCAGCTATCATTTTAGGTTTCTGTTTCGTTTCATCCACATACTTTTCCACCATGCTTCTAAAAGTTGTTAGAAGAAGAATACTGTTAATGATTTCGTTCGCAGCTATGGCTGTGAATTTAGCCTGTTTAGGTATATTTTACCATTTAAAAGCATCCAATTTATCACCGAGTGGTACGTGGGTACCGCTTTTCACTTTATGTCTTTTTGTTAGTTTTTATGCTTCTGGTGTTGGGCCAATTCCTTGGTTGATGCTAAGAGAAATATTCCCCCCACACATGACAAGAAGAGCAACCGCCTTGACTGCTGGTTTCCATTGGTTTTTGGCATTTGCTGTGACAAAGTTTTACCAGAATTTAGTAGACATGGTAAAACATGGTTGGACGCTATGGGCTTTTGCAATAACTTGCATTGTAGGGATAGTATTCGTCTACTTCTTTGTCCCTGAGACGAAAGATCGGTCGTTACAAGAGATACAGAATGAGTTCGAAGGAATTCATAAGAAGAGAAAGCATACTCATGTTATAGAAGTGGATACCGTATCGGATGTTTAGATCAAGACTGTTAGGATTTGGGTCATTTCTTTATAGACGTCCTGTGATCCAAATCCATAGATTTATTTGTAAGTTTAATGGCTCAATAACCTATAACATTAGTTGGAATATTAGGTAGTGGATCAAATATAATTTTGTTTTCCTCAGAACAATAATTAATGTTATAGGTTAAAGAGAAATTAATATAAATTATTTTTCTTATTACTTAGGGGATATTCAGATTGTTAGTGTTTGTTAAAGATAACTAGTTTTAGAGTATGCATGTATTTATTTTTATTGTAATAAAAATAATTTTATAACAAAGTCTGTTTGTCTTCAGTTCGATCAATATTTGTACGAGATTCAACAATTGTTTTTTGTTTCTCCTGCTTTTATGTCTGCATATTTTTCCCTATTGCACTAAAAAGGTGCCAACTTATTAAAATAGGTGTATTTCAATATTTATCCAGCCAACATACCCGGTAAAAGGTATCAGGATCTTGGCAGTCAGTCATTTCCCCCGGGCAGGTATGTAGATATATGACCGTAGGAGCCTCTTGGCACGTGTCATAGTATGACAAACTGCGGTTATTTCCCAGGGGATAAAAAAACAAAAGGAACAATTTTCCGCAAGATATAACTCTTCACAGGTAATATTAGCGGTTAAAGTATGAAATTGCCGATTTGTACTGAAAAACTGAAATTCGTTTTTATTTTAATTTAACATATTTATATAATCAAAATAATTACCATTATTATCTATACATTGCTGCCATCTAATAGGAAGGTGATTTATGATATCATATGATAGAACTCTCGTGATCTAGAGTCGACAAACTGTGTGAAAACATTTTGTACTGCCTCCTAAGAAGAAAACTTTTTATCACGTAGAAAATGGTCCAAATCACGAAAAAAATGGTAGTCCGTTGGAGCAAGGTCTGGCGAATACGGAGGGTGACGAATGGTTTCTAATTGCAGTTCCTGTAGAGTTAAAACAGTTTCTCAAATCATGAGGCACCCATTTCTCATATTTTTTTATTTTATTGATTTGACGCAAATGAGTCAATATTGTTGGTAATAAAGTTAAACCATGCCGCTAATTCCTGGGTAGTTTGGCTCAGATCGGCTTCCACCATCTCTTTCAATTCATTGTTATTCACCTGTGTCGGCGGTCTTCCACGTGGTTCGTTCTTCAAATCAAAGTTTCCAGCACGAAAGCGTTTAAACCAAAATCGCACGGTGCGTTCATTAGCAGTCCCTTGTCCAAACGCAACATTGATATTGCGACTCGAGCTATTTCTGCCGCGTTAGTTCCGCGTCGGAACTCGTATTAAAAAATAACTCGAATTTTTGAAGTATCCATCTTTCTTGTCTAAGCTGAATAAAAAAAAACAACTGAAAGTTGATAATCGAATGTTGCATATTTTTAAAAGAAGAACTTCATAGGTACCATGTGAAAAAAGTTTCACTCAAAAATCTCAAACCATGAAGGTTCTATGTCAATTCGAAGTACCTATTACAATAAAACGGCAATTTCATGCTTTAACCCCTATTACGAGTACTTGAAATAATAATTTTGTAAAAAATATTGTATTTATCATTAAAATGTACGAGTATGAATGAACTAGGACTAAAAATAGAAGGAAAGGAAAAAGTCATCAAGGTTAAAATTCCAGAAGAAACGTCATCCTCCTCTGAACTACTACAACTTAGTAAATTTAACAATACCAAACATCTGAAACAGTTCCAAGCTTGTATCAGCAGTGAAAAATGTATCCATTTATCACATCTACGTAGATATCTGCGATGCGTTTCCAAGATCTGCAGTACCGAACGATTTATGAACGCATATGTACCACAGCTTTGTTCTTGTATTGTGTGATAAATGTACATCGGTACGTGTTTTGTCGTACGATAAATTTTACGATACTGTGTATCTTTTCTATCTCCATTGCGGATTGAACAGTCGTTCGGGAAATATCTTTCACTTTGCTGCCGTCCTGGAAAACTGTACAGACGTATTCCTTCTTCTGATTCTGTTCATTATTTGCGTAGCTCAGCAACGGATTGCTTAGTCTCGTAATAAGTAGTCGGTTGGTGGACTTTACTAATTGAACAGTGGAAATTAATAGTGATTTGTAATTATTGATATATAATTTATCAAATAATGCCTATAGATAAGCCTAAAAAAAGAATTAAAATCTAAATATTCTATTATTGAGCAAGCTTACCAGATAATGTGAAAAACTAAAACATTTGGTTTTTAACTGATTTCATAGGTTTCTATCTAATAGGAATTACTTTTATAAGACTATAATACATAGCCTCGCATTATTTATCACTGAAATGAAATAGAACGTTTAGTTATTCACAGGTAGGCAGGTAGAGGTAAGTACAAAAGTAACAATTCCAGGCCAATCCGTGAGCCTCCAGCTGAATATGGAACACTTAGTTACGTATGCGAGGCCGCGTCACAAAATGACACGTTTCATCACTGGAAGGAAGCTATCCAAGAAAATCACCTATTACATGAGCAGCAACAATCACGAACGCGTCTTAATGGAGTGACGAGACGAGGGAAGGATTCGCGTGAGGAATATAAATCAGTTAATTCAGATGGAACTTTTACTTACAGTTTTGGTTGGTACAGGTACAGCATTTTAATAGTGGTGGATTTGTGTCAAAGGGAAAGAGAGATGAGGGAATACAAAATGGAAGATTAGTAAATGGAACGTAGGTGAATAAATTCAAGGCTGATTTTTAAACAAACATAGAATACTTAGAATTTGATTATTTCCTTTAAAATATGTTTTTAGTCTAAGGTACCACCGGTCCAGGTTTTAGGAGCCGCTTTAAGGCGGCCCCGGCCATAACCAAACCCTGCCAAAGTACTTGCATGGACTTTTACTTTTCAGTTTTTAAGTTGTAAGTTAAGGGTTTAATACTTCAAACTATTAACTTTTTCCTTATTGAACAAAAAAATTGGAATTATACTGCAATTTGAAGCAACAAATCAACATTAAGTTCAGATAGCAAATCTGAGCTCAGAAAGCCTCATCGATCGTTTCAAGTCTAGTTGCAAAGCAAATATGGGGCCAGTTTCAGAAATGCTTACTATCAATACAGTTGAAAACAGACCTTATTTTTTTAAAGTTAGAGCTAAAGTTTCAATTGACTTCGATATAAGGTTAGATATAGAAGTGCTAGATGGTGCAAGCGATGAAAATTGAACATTTTGTGCTAAGGTTAAGGTTCAAAATGAAGAGGTCTTTATAGTGGTTAACGTATAGGGCGGTATTGTAAATAAAAAATTTAAAAAACTGTAGACTGTGTCGACTGAATGATTTGAAAAGTCAGTGTGGCTCTCATAAATGTGTTTCAGGTATTTGGGTCAAATGTTTACCGCTGTCATTAGTGTGATGAGTGCTATTATATTAGAGTCTATTTAAAGGGTGGAAAACTACTTAAATCATTCCTTTGATGAGTTTAATGCGGAAGTTATTACATGTAAGTAGTTAGTTCTGGGAGTTAGTTTTTATTATTCACTTAAACTTTTCGCACAAAATGGTACAAAGGCGGCCTTAGGCATTCTCTATCAGTAAACCAAGGGTGGTCAAGAGATTAGAGCTGTTCAATTAATTTTGTAATTACTTATATATTTAATGGTTTGCTGAAGTTTTGTAATTACTTCGTATATTTAATGGTTTGTTGACGTTTTTAAAATTAGATATTGGTTTTGAATGCTTCTGTCTTTAAAAAGAACTTATGAAACCCTGAAAATAGGTATTATCTTGTTATAAAATAATGACAATTCAATGCTTTTGCATGCAGTCGGTATATTTTACAAGGACACTTGTAAATTTTAAACAAAAAAAAAAGTGGCAGACGAACATTTTTAAGCGGCTAAAGTATACCTACCTAAATACATTCTTTGTAAATTCTTTCTAACCGTAGGCTTGGTTACATTTTCCTCAAAATAAACGTTACGTTGAAAATGTAATAAACACGACTTTATGCTTTTTCATTGCAAATCTTGTAAGTATTCTGAGTCTAAGAGATTTGGTGGAATAATACTTTGGAACGTAGAGCGGATTTCGTAACATCCGCTCCAAATGTGTGTGCCGTTGGATGTGTGACATACGGGAAGAAAGAATACTGCTGTTTTCACGTCTCTTCAGTCCTGCTGTTTTCGTATCTCCAGTTAACTTCATGTGGCTACCGAGTAACCACTCTAAAAATAGTTAAAACACTAATATAATTTTCTCATTTAACACACAATACAAGAAACCTTGAAAAAGTGATTGCCAGTATTTTACTAATATGATAATATTTTTGTAAAGAGAAAAGCAGAGAGTTTCTTGTCCATTCTTCTGCATACAAAAACGGCCATTACCTAGAGAAGGCAAACAGAATCAATTTTACGAAATTCCTTGAAATATACGATATGACATTGATTTTGAAAAAGAAGAAAGGCTAGAAAGTGAAGGAATTTTCATTTGACTTCAGTCTTTAAGTAATGTGAACCAGAAATTAACACAGAGACCAGAATAACGAATATTTGAAGGTAGTGAAGGAGCCCATCGCTTTCGCCAACCATGTCATTCGTCATTCTCTTGTCCAAATCCCAATTCATTTGGGATCGCCGCAACATAATTATGTTTTTCTTCCATACTTCTCTATTCGTCGCCTTCGCAAAAGTAACCTCTTTCATATAGTGCACCATTTTTTTTGTAACGCCAAACACTTGTATACGTTTTCAGCCGTATGTACGCCAGGTAAATGGCGTCGCGCATCAAAATTCAAGAAAAAGCTTCTGCAGTAAGTCAGTTGCGCTATATTCTGCTGCCTAAATGAAGGCAACACCGCATGGTTCAGTTCAATACCGCATGTAAATGCTACTCACACACCTGTCATAAAAAGTTATAAGGTATTGCAGGGTTCTTCAGTGGTTTTAATATTATTTATATAGTCATTTGCTTCTTTAGAACCTGTGGTGGCACAGTGGCAATGGTTTCGACTCACGAGTTGTAGATCGTGAGTTCAAACCCAGGTAGGCGCTTTACTTTGAGTAAATTACTTCATCACCACTACCACACCGTTTTGAGAGGTGAAGGAAAACATCGTGAGCATGTCCTAGAACCAAAAATTCGAAGACGTGTGGCATATATATACCAACGCGCACCGGGCCCGCGTGGTAGATGACAGCCCACTCCCTCTAGAAGAAAGGAAACCTGTGCCACAGCAGTGAGAACATTACAGGCTGATTATGCAATTTTTTTTGCCTTGCAACGACGCAACGTCAATTTGGGGGTTGCAAGCGCAACTGCTGAGCAACAGATTCAAGGTTTACCTTATTTTTTTCCTTAAGAAACACAATAACACTGGCCTTCCTAGCCAGTGTTATCGTGTTTCTTCATTAGGAATTTCTCAGTAGGAGAAACAGTACTAATAGAATAGCATTTTTAAAACGTTTGTTATAAAAAAAAAAACTAGCTGTTTTGGTAACCGACGCAAATTTTCTAAGCTCTAGCTATCTCTACGGGGTCTAGAATCATGTGCTGAATTCATGATTACAGTTTTCGCGTTGCCACCCTGTACGTAATATCAGTCGCTCAAAATATCAATAAACGCATAGGTACCTACCCAAAACTCCCCACTCAACCCACGCAACTTAGAAAAATAGTCGTGTCGAGAAAATTATGATCAGAGTTGATTACAGTAATTTTCATAGAACATTACTCGAACGAGCGCGGCTGCTATCGAAATAAATAGATACCATTAGCTAGATACGTTACACGTTGTAAGGAAACACATTCGAGCTGCGACTTTTAGTCGCACGTTTTTTTTAAATAAAGACTGCGTATTATGGTGGCAATACACGTATTGGATTGGAATAGGGCTATGCAGTTCTTGAAACATGACCTGCGTTACCTACACAGGTACTCCTTGATAGGTAGTCCGATATCGATAAAACAAGTCTAAAAAAAAAATCTTAAGCTATCGATTTTCCTTATGTACCTATCATTACGAGTAGTTTTAAGCTTTGAGCACGGTTAGTGACGGTTTCGTCGTGCCGACGACATTTATAATATTAGTAGGACTATCTTAACTACCGTTTTTCCTGAATATTCAAAACTAAACTAAAATATTTACCTACCATTTTTAGGTTAACGAAAAGTCGAAATAATCATGCAACATTTATAGTTTTTTTCAAAATTGGTCCACAATTAACGAAAATATTGCTGAACATACATAATAAAAATACATATAGACTAACATATAACCTCCTCTTTTTTTGAAGTCGGTTAAACGGAGAAGAAAACCAGTCATAAACTTTCTTTGTGCACTAATAATCTTTATAAATTCTTCAGCTGTCGCATGGTGAACAGAAAGTTTTATCCCGTAAGCGGGGTATCATCAAAACACACGCTATCACCGGGTGAGGCACCTGTGTTTACATCCGCTACCAACTGCTTAGTGATGTCACCTCTTTCTTTTATACTGCATAGGTCATCGGTAATGCACTGTTGGCTCTAGGTATATCTGGCACGGCACTAGGTCAATGCTGGGTCATTGTGATAAGATTGCAAAGGAAATGTGCAGGGCTGTAGAACCCACGTCTGGTTTGACAGGACATTTTGTACTAAATACCTACTTCTGATTTTTGATTACTTGGCTTTTAAACCTCTTAATAAAACACTACGCATGCATTTATTAACTGATGAGTTAGGCAGAAATGCACGACCACATTCTATCAGTTATGTGGGTCTCCTGTACTAGGGGGCGATTGTTATTAACAAGGCTCCAAACTCGGGGTCTAAACTCCGAGCTGTTACTGAAAAATATCTAATTAGGAAAACCCGATAAACCTTTTTTCGACCTGGAGATGAAATCAATGAATGCCCAGCAGTCGGGTTTGGGAGGACTGCACCAACGAGCCGGTTGTGGCAGACAAGATAGATTTCTACCAACCCCAAAAATGGCATAGCTTAGGCACTTTTATCATCAGCCTACTAATGCACTGCTGGACATAGCTCTCTCCAATTGCACGCCATTCAGCTGCTACGAACCACCCTGCGAAGATCGTCGCTCCACCAAACCTAAGGGCGTCCTACCTCACGTCCCTCCTCCGACTCCGACTCCACTCAAGAACACGTCTACCACAATGGTCATACGGCTAATATGGCCTGTCCATTGCCACTTCAGCCTGCTTATTCTGTGAGCTATGTCGACTTCTTTGGTTCTTTGAGGATCACCTCATCTCAGATTATTTTCAGGCGTAAGTACTTGAAATCCTGGGAAATCAAAAATCGTTCACAAAGATATTTAAAAATAAAATATGCAAACTATTATACGAAGCTATATAATCAAGTTTCAATAATTACAACAAAATGTAGTACAGTATGTACTCCGAGTGACGAGTATATTCAGCGTGAATGCTTGATATGTGACGTTGTTGCTCGCACAAAGGACATGCGGGCTTGGATTTTTAATCACTGCGCATTATAAAGCAAAGTTCTCTACGAAGAATTTAAAACAGTGGTTTATTTTAAAAGGTTTTATTACGTACAAATAGTAGATAAATAAAGTGAGAACGGAGATTTTATATTTCTCTTCGAGTTCAAAATTATCTTCATCATCATCTGAATAGTGGATTACAGAGACCTGTGTCCAAAAAGAACCACTTTAGACTGATGATGATCTTGTATAAGTTACGGTTTCCTAGAAGAGCGGTGGCCGCCACATAACGGCGCAGTGACGGTGTCATAAAATGATGGCACTGGGGTTTGACTGTACGGTGTCAAAAAAGGCTCTCTAAGAGAACCAACTTACTATCATAAATAACGTTTTAATGACGTCACTCGCCGGTAAATTGATGACGCTATGTAGAGGCCACCGTAGTCTTAGGAAACCCTAGCCAAACCCTAGTACCTACCTCACTTACAAATGTTTTGCTCAAACATTAGCTAATTCTCAATGACACAGCATGACTAATAATAATCAATGACGCTCTAAATATGTCGCAAAAAGTTGAAAGAATTCATTACCATAGGTTTAAAGATATTATTTATTCTCAAATAAGACAAAAAGTCACTTATATGAAAACAATACTTAATTATTTTTATTTTTTAACTTTGCCCCACACTAGGAATTTTTCCCTTGGTTCGTGGGTGCGTATACAGACATATAAACTCACATACACAAACAGCCATACCCGGAACAAGTAATTGTAGGTCATACAAATGTTTGTTCCGTGCGGGAATCGAACCCGCGACACGCAGCACAGCAGTCAATCACTTAACCACTGCGCCAACCGTGCCATCATAACGTCACGTCACAATATAAATTCTATAAAGTTCGTCACGGACGTCACGGTAGTCCGTGACGTCTGTGACGAACTTTATGGAATTGTAAATGCATTCAGCTTATAGGGTTGATTAAACGAGTTTTAAATGCATTGAATTAGTGTAATTTATTTTTATACTGAAAACGTGATGTGTGTGTGTATGTGATTTATATAATTTGACTCTCCTGTTTTGATTTTCACGCATTCAATCAAAAATTCTCGCCAGAAAGTAAGTAAACAAGTAGCGAAATTTTATTGACGCACCCTTCCACCGGAATGTAAATTGACCCTGAGATCTTGTTTCCTGAAACAAACGACGCGCTACATTCAAGTAATAAAGCAGCTAATGCGGCGAGAGTGTGTAAATGTCGCGATGACGTCAAGATACTCCCGTTAATACGACCACAGTGCACACATTGTGTTAATTTACTCCCTAACGCCTCCACCAGAACAGGAACGTTTTAGTAAATGAATGTAAGTGATTATGAGCCAAATGAAAGTCGTGTGGCGTTGCTAATTGGAGTGATGGATGTTCAAGATGTTTGGTGTTCATGTTAGTATGGACACAATTGATACTGTTTTTGCTACAAGTTTATCCTATCACAGGGCTGTTTCTAGTTAATCCGGATTTCTTTAAAAAAATAATCAATTTTAATTTTGTCGTAGGTTGTGTAGGGTACCTGGTGGTGACTGACTTACAAGTTTTAGGCCGTCAAGCAGGTGCTTTACTTTGTGTAAACAATTTCATCACCACTGCTGTACCCACAGACTATGGACTATTATTATGTAATTTTTAATAATTAATGACAATTTGCCATTTGTAATTTGACATCTACTCTAAATCAGGAAAATGTAATTTGACATTTATTTTAATTAACAGTAAATATAACAATTTGGCCTTTGTAATTTGACATTTATTTATATTATCTTTTAAAAATTGCTTGCCAGTCAAAATGTATTGCATGTCAATTTAGGGATTATACCGTATAATTTTGTGAATTTTGTATGCCTCAATGGCGGGACATAGCTGGCCTATGTAATAATTGTACCTAAGACATCCTATGAACCTATGATCCACAATAAATTATTTTGAATTTGAATTTGCTCTCAAAAAGGTGAAGGAAAACATCGTGAGGAAACCGGCACAGCCCACACCTCTCAAAGAAAGGAGGCCTGTGTCCCAGCAGTGGGAACATTATATACTGATTATTCTGAACTAACAAAATTATAATTCTCTCAGTGGTTACGGTTAAAAGGTACCATCATAATTAACTTATCAATCAATTCAGCATATTCAGTCTTCATAAGTCTAATTTCTTTGATGTACTGGACCCTCCGGCTTCTGCTACATTATAACCAAACCCCGCTAGATAGTCAGTCTACCAGGCGTATCATCATCACTATCATTTCAGCCAAAAGAAACTCACTTCCAAATATCGGCCTCTATCAAAGATTACCACAGCGATTGTTTATATGCTATTCGCAATCAGCGGATTTCAACAAACTGGATGTACGATAAAGATATGTTCGGATTATACATACAAGGTTATGCAAACTGTCTATCTTTTACACATACTCACCCTCTCACACACACACAAACACTCCTCACTTTGACTCTACATTATACAAACAAAATCACACATACAAACTTTCAGTGTTTTTTCGTAATTCATAATTCAGTATTAGACTTCCTTAAAGATGTCAAAGTCTGGAATAAATACATTTTGTTTAATTGGGGTGTTTATAGCCGCGTCACAGTATTTTACTTTTGCGTCTTCGCTATCTTCTTTTATAGCTATTATACCTAAATAAAATTGTTTCTGATAATTTTTTTGTGAGATCTTTAATGCAGCCTTAAGATTACCTTACTCACTCGCACTTATATTTTTCTTTCTCTCTATTTTACATTACCATGTCATATGTTGCTCTGTACTAAATAAATACTGATTGATTGATTGATTTTAAAAGTCTTTATTAGTAACTTTTAGCACAAAATGCATACAATAAGATCTTATTCTAATTGTGTACAACCCTTATACATAACAAATTCTTAGGCTAACTTACCTTTACAAACATTTTACACTGAGTTTACTATTCTACAAACATTCTATAATAAGTCCATAAAAAAACACACTAACTTTAAAAAAGCACAAGTCTTAGTACTGACTTTAAACGCTTATTACTGTTTACCTACTAAAGGTAATGTACTCACTGACTGTTTGGAGCACAGGGTAAAACATTACAGATCGATGAGTCTTAAACATTCTAAACTGTGGGTAATTGGCGTAACTTTTCGCCGAGTATGCTTGCTGCGACCGGATGAGGGCAACACGGCCGGTCCGGTGGTGGGTAGATATTGTTATTCACTCAAGAAATATTGATGTGGTAAACGATATCGATTATATGTACGTACCTAAGTACGATAAGTTATTAGATCTACTTTTGCCTATGGATGAAATTATTGGGTTATCATGTTTGGGATTTTTACATATTATATAGAATTTTCGGGCTGATTTTAAAATAAAATTTTTAATAGTTGGAAATTTAATTTGTTCGTGAACTCGTTTTAGATTTGTACGGAAGGCTTTGTTAACAGATATATTGATTGCCTTATTTTGAACCATTTGCAACTTGTTGTAGTTTTTATCAGTCAGGCTACACCAGGCTGGCGCAGCATATGTCAGGCATGGTCGTACGAGGATGGTATAAATACGTAACTTAGTGGCAGCGCTTAACTTGGACTTCCTGTTAAGGATAGGTTTTAACTGATTGATTAATTTCAGCATTTATTTGAGATACAACACTTTCACTTATTATCTGATCCACTTTGATCAATAGTTTCCACTTAAGGATTCTTTACTTCCCATAACCCATCAACGTATATTGTCAACCCTTAATTTTCCCTTCATTATGTTTCACTTCACATAACATGGCAGGGGATCTATATAGAAACTTTGATAAAAGAGTTTTCCATTGAAAAGTTGAAACGTCACGCGAAATTGATTTCCCAAAGGTGTAACATATAAACGAGGTTTTAATATTCGACCCTTCAACATACGTGCTGACGTCAGATTTGCATAACACTATAAGCCCACGAGCCAATACTCAGGCGCAATTTAGATAGGGTTGCCGAGTCATTCTGAGATATAAGATTTTTTTTTTTAAATGTTCTGATTTGGTTGCTGCGGGTCTTCCCTTCCGATTTCCTACAGTCGACTTACATAAAAAATGGGATGTACTGTCTGTAAGGCATACTTTCGTTCTACACACTGTCCTCAAA
Organism: Apamea crenata; assembly: GCA_949629185.1. Classification (NCBI taxonomy): domain Eukaryota; kingdom Metazoa; phylum Arthropoda; class Insecta; order Lepidoptera; family Noctuidae; genus Apamea; species Apamea crenata. The sequence continues at coordinate 9,065,388 of OX451375.1, forward strand.
AAGCACTCGCAGCTAGCCTATGACCCGGATCTAGTGAAAGATAAACGAAGAAAGGGTACTGTGTGCAGTATAAAAATTTTCCGGTTACGTCAGTCTCACAAGTTTTTCTGTTACCTAGGGGATTATCTGAATAATGTTATCAACAAGGGTTCATAATATTTATTCACTGCACAAGCTCAGTTGTAAGCAAAAAGTAACTGAATTATTGAAAACTCTTTCCTATGAGGACACAGAGAAATTGCTCCACTCAATCAAATAACACTTGTATTCAAATAATTACCTATACATCCACCACCATTCAACCTACACATTCACCACCACTCACCTACACACTCACCTTACACTCTTTGACTGCTTTTGTTTTCTTACTTTTAATTTTTTCGTTCTTCTCATTTATTTATTTTTTGTGTTGAGTGTTTAGTAGAAATATAAATGTTACCTACCTGTTTATTTGTATGATGCCACTAAGTGGGGCCTGGTGACCAGCTCCAACTCTCACAATGTGAATTTATGTTGTTCAAAACTGTTAAGTACTACCAAACATGAGAGAAAATAAATAAACTTATTGTTATTTACACAAGAAATTATGCTGTCATCCTTGGAATCCCTATACTGTAATGCTTTAACACTTTGATGGGGGTCGTAGTCCAAATGAAAAGTTCTATAGTTATATAATACTAGCCCGCAACTTAGCACGCGTGAGGTACGTTATTAGCTTAATATAAGTTTTTTTTTCTCGACGAGTCTGTTGTTGCCGATTTCGCGGTATACCTTGCTTGCACGATCGCAATTTAAGATTCTGAGACTGACGAAAGAGATGTTTGTGAATCTACAAACATGAAGATTGTTACCGGTAATTGAAAAAGATATAATACGTCTTTTTGCGACTAATATGACGCATACAATTTAAAATAAAGTACAAAAGGAAAAATAAATTAAACGAAACAGCCACAGCGATGGAAAAATTCATACAAAAACCCATAAAAACTACTCTTTTGCAATTTAAGATCTCACTTCTCTTTTTTATATTATACTAGCTGCGCCCGCGGTTTTACCCGCATAAGTTTTGATCCCGTGGGAATATCGGGATAAAAAGCCTATATGTTAATCCTGATTATAAGCCATATGTGTGCCAAATTTCATCAAAATCTGTTCAGTAGTTTTTGCGTGAAAGAGCAACAAACATCCATCCATCCATACAAACTTTCACGTTTATAATATTAGTAGGATAGTATCGTTGCGCCTTGGAACCCCCCGCTACACACCAGTTGGCTAATATTTAGCAAAGAAACTTTTTCGTGGAAACTACGTAACAAGTGATTTGGAAATATTTCACGTCGTTTAGACGTCTATTGGTATAACGCGATACTTTCAGATTTCGCAAGAATTAGTAAGTTCAAGGTAAAAGTGTGCTTAGCCGTAACTTTAGTTACGAAATTTGAGTTGTTAGGCAACTTCGAAAAATCCTACAGGTGAATGTTTAAAAAGTTTTCGTTTTTCGTCCCACGTTTTCTTCGTAGAAAGAAATACTTGCTTAATCACAACATACTGCTGTATCGTTTACACGTGCCAGTAATACGAGCTCAGCTGTCACTAATGTGACACAATTACTTTTTCTATTGTTAGGCTTTCATAACGCAAGTCAAGGCAAGGTTACTGGTAGCCAGAACCCCGAAAATCTGACCACCATGTCTTACTTTGGTTAGACTAGTTTTCAGACTCTAGGGTACCGTATTACCGAGGTACTGGATTGTGAAGCTCAGGGCCCGTATTCCCGTAATTTAAAACGATAAAAATCTGGTCGCAGTCTCATCTCGGCGACAAACAAATGTCAAAAACTTGTCAAAATGTAGGGAAATTAGACGTATTTTTGACAGATTGAGATTGGGATCAGACTGTGAACGTTCTTAAAATTACGAGAATTACCCCTCTGATAGGAAAATACTAGTATTGAGTTACAGACAAATTCATTTGCTTACACTGAAGGTGACCTCGACAAATTTTTTGGTCAAAGACTAGGCGGATGACGATCGTAAAATAAAAAAAAAATCTTTAACACAATAACACGGCATTAATTTTTAAGATGTACTCTCGCTGGTACATACATTGATTCTAGTCCCTGTCCCTGACATCAAGCAATGGGCAAAATTGACAAACTTTAATTGGTTGAATACGAGGTTTTTGGCTTCTTTGTATGCATGTTATCTTTTTTTGTAATGTGCGTTAAGTTTGTATAGAATAATCAATTTTGTTTTCTTTTCAAATCTTTTCTTTTCACTGATAGTTTGTCAAATCCTGCGGCGACCGCACTTAGGCACATGTGTCATAAAGACATCGATATTTCATTCACTGGGATCACAACCACACTGCTGTTGTGTGAGCTTGTCGCTCAATCTCGCGTTGAGCTCGCCGTTAGCTGACCTATGTGATGGTAAAACACTAGGGTTTAGTTGAGAGACCAGATTTTAGGCCCTGTGGATTAGAAGATAATATGGCTAAAAAGGGAATTAACTACTTAGAAAAACTTTCATCTAAAGAACGAAAAGGTCATGAGGGCACAGATAAGGCCGTTAAACAGGCCGCCAGCATTAAAAAAATACACTATAATACGGTGATCATTTAATTCTGATAAATGCGTGCACTGGCTGGACAGGTCCTCTCAATCTGTGTGGTTCTTTCCTAAAAAAAACATCTCAGACATCGATCTACATGGTCTTCATATGATCTGACCAAGATTATGTCGACTTTAAAAGAGACTGTGACCTCTGAGTTTGTTTCGGCCTTTCGTGTCAGACTAGTCAGATAGGAAACGCCGACCTCATCTAGTTTTAAAATATGATTGACGTGTAAAAGTGTTTGTACAAACCTACTTACAAAAATAAAATCATTTATCATTTAAGCTGTAAGTATCTACAGCTCGTCAAACCCTGCGGCGACCGCACTTAGGCACATGCGTTACCATGTCATTGATATTACTGGGATCACAACCACGCTGCGGTTGTGTGAGCTTGCCGCTCAACCTCGCGGTGAGCTGCGGTTAGCCGAGCTATATGATGGTGAAATTCCTAGGGGTTTAGTGATAATGAGACATGACAGAGGAGGTTTTAAACCCGATTCTATCTCTGTCTCCCTCGTTGATCTAGTGGTCGCAAGCATGAGGTCCAAAGTTTCATCTTCAAGGCGGGCAAAGTTATTGTGTTTTTCATTTGGATTGTTTCAGTAGCAGCCGTGAATCTGGATTTGTGACTTGATGGCAATAGGCTCGTTCCCTATTAGATACAATAGGCTTTTTTGAAGTTAACCTACGTTGTACCATTGTTGAGCAAAGGCCTCCCCCAAATCCTTCCAGGCATCTTTTTCGATCCCAGCCTTACGGAACGCATCTAGCTCGTGTCGTCACCTCTTCCTGGGCCGGCCTTGGATGCGCCATCAATAATCAGGCACCCACCATGTGGAGTCTGTTGCTCAAAAGAGTTATACTGGAAAAATTTGGGAGTACTACCTCTGCCTGTACCTACGCGGAATACATGCGTGATATTATGTTACAAACTATCTCTTTGAGCTATATTAGATAAAAGGCTTTTCACAAACAGCTCAGATGAATTATCTTTATAAAACTCCTATTAATATTCGTTCGGTTGATTGCTGACCTAGATTACCAAGTTTCCTTGATATGCCTAGCCAGGCTAGTCAGGCAGAAACTTGGTAATTTTCTGGCTAATTCTCATATCATAATCAGCTGGTTTTCATTTAGCAAAGAAAAACACGAATTAGACAATGAATCGGAATAATACCTTAATGCGGATACTCGGTTCTAATTCTAGCTGATTTTTCCAAGAGAAAAGACGCGGGTATTAGTTATTCCTGAGATGAGTATTATATTGGATATTCATACGAATTCATTCGTTGTTATTTCTTTATATTGTGATGAATTGCGAGTAAGCTAAAGCCTGTACGCTTACCTACAATTCATATTTTTCTTATATTGTGAAACGATAATCTTAAGGAGTTACAGATTCTTTGTGAATATTTAGCTTAATATTATAATTAGCCTATAATGTTCCTACCGCTGGGATACAGGGCTCCTCTCTGTAAGGCACTGGGCCCGCGTAGTGGGGCCTAGTGCCGGTTGAAAGATGTCAAATGTCTTCAAATTGTTGCTCCAAGGATATGCCGGTTTCCTCACGATGTTTTCCTTCACCGTTTTGAGCGCAGTGGTGATGAAATGATTTACACAAAGTAAGGGGCTTGCTTGCTGCCTGCTGCCACGATCTTCAACGAGTAAATCATAGCCGTACCTTTGGGCCACCACTACGAATATTTTGCTAACCTATTTTTAACCTAATCGGGGTCTTCGGGGATTACATCACGCCTGTATAGTAGCTACACCCACATTTTGCCATTATGTTTCAATTAATAAACCATCCCAAACAAGCCTTCGGCAGTCCATTTATGTTTAGTCCCAGTAATACGGATTTCACTTACTTTTAATTAGCAGATATATGTAGCTTACATAATATTATTTTAAAGTGTGAACTGATTCAGATGATAAGATTATTTATGTACAAAAAACAAAAAAATAAGCAGTTGGTTTTATTGTGTGAAATCTATAACACATTTTGATGCAAATTGTTAGACAGACCTCTACCTAAGTACGCAGATGGCTTGCTGAAATATTCATAACATTTTTGTCTTCCTTTCACCATTCTATGCCTCAAACCAAATCAAATAAACAAGGGCAACAAAAAATAATAGGAATATTCTTAAAGGCTAGTCGACAAAAACTGTGGCTTTCTATTCATAACACGTGCCTACCTAAGTCCGGCTGGTGTAGACAGGGGCCAAGTCAGGCCAAGTACATGAAGAACCGGTAAGCTAAGTTGTATGGAATGGACTTTTTTGTTGATGTGTGTTTTTGGAGGAACCTGTATTACTTGTATTGTGTTCGTTGATAAGCCACATTTTGTATGTACAGTTTTTCAAATGAAATCCGATCAGATTTTTAAGTCAAACCTTCGTTACGAGTATAAAGTTACACATTCTTCTTTAATTACATAAAATCACACAAAATATGCACAGTTATACGTACGTGTCTTATCTATAAATATAAAAAAAAGATTTCAAAAAAGGCAAAGCCGATAGAAAAATCTACTTTACTACTACTACACTGAAGTAAAACAAGTTACTGCTATAGGTACCTACAATTTTGCCCAGATATACCTTGGTATGTAGTGGAATACTCGTAATCTACATAATGCAAGCCTCGGGGTTTTTACCCCCACGCCCTCTAACCTGCTCCCTTTGAATGCCATAATAAATTGTAAGGGTTAAGTTAACTCTACGAAAGGGTTGGCAAGGTAAGCTTAACTCGCTTAGACCCGTTAACCCATAACGCGTCAAAATAATAAGATATGTGGGCCTAAATCTTAACCTGGCGAGCATGTGGCAGGGTATGACATACCCAAGGTGGCAAAAAAGTATAAATATTTGTTAAAATTTAAAGTTGCAACAGTTACGCCTCGAGAAGCTGGAGTAAGGGATGCCCGGAAGGGGATAGTGGCGTGATCTTAGTGCAGCGCGACGTGCAGGACGAGCTATAGGTGCGCCAACTTCTCTCGGGTACGTTATACCCTGCCACACACTTTACGTAGTTATTTTCAACTAATGAGTTTTATTGTTTTTCTGTGAATACGTGTATGTGTGCATTTACTTATAGCCTTGGCTAGAAAATTAATATGGAAGTTCAGAAAGAACAGATCAGGAGGAATCAACTGATTGTTCAGACAAGTCAAGCTCAGCAGGGGAAACGGATCACTGCAGCGAGCACGATGTGAATTCTGACACAGGACTGGGGGCCTAAAAAGGCCACCTTAACCAATACCTCTTCTACCGGGGTAGCGGGATCGTCCGAAAGGGTTACCGCTGCCCTGGAACATAAAGGGCTAAGGAAGGAACACGGGTGGGTTTTAGTCAGTAAGAGTGACTGACACTCGTCGATACTGGTCATCACCTGGGTCGTCATCTGTCCGCGGACACGCAGACCTTGCAGACTAGAGATTATAACTTTTTATAACTCCACAAAAGCTGGAGTCGACGTGGTGGATGAGTTGAGCGCCAGTTACAATGTTTCTCGTAACAGTAAACGTTGGCCAATGACTCTATTCTAAGGTATTCTGAGTATGGCAGCTGTTACAAATCGCCTCGATGCCCATCATTCCAGTGCGCCTCAGCACCTCCGAGTCGGGAACACGATCCTGCCATTTTATTCGAAGGATAGACCGAAGACACCGCAGTTGAAAAAGGATTTTGATAAGGATCCACCTGAGATGGTGTGGTCTTGTGCAGCGCATGGATGCCAGTAGACTACCAGGAGTTTGCTCGAAACCGAGAGAGGTGGCGCACTTCAATCCACAAAGCAACTGAATGCTTTGAAACAAATCGTCTTTAAGACCTAGACAATAAGCCCCAAATACGCAAAAGCCGCCCGAAGCCTTCCTATGCATACACAACCAACGATGCTGATCAGCTCTTCTGTATAGGGTGGACCGGGTTTTCAAGGCCAAATTTGATTTTGCTAGTCATCAGAGAGCTCACGAAAGGAAAGAGAAGTAGTCGGGGTCGCTGTCGCCGGATACGGTGAAGAGGACTATATATATGGCAGCTGTTAATGCTTGTATTATTTATTGAGAAAATGAAATCAATGCAATGTAAAGAGAACAAACAGCCTAGAGTTCTTACGTAAATTGGGCCTATTGCTGATTTATGAACATTTACAATCAAGAAAAGAACAATAAAAGCATTCCAGTTTTTATTCGTCAGAGAATTTCAAGCCACCTTGGTGCTCCTGCGCCTACACCTGCAGAAATAAAATATACCTAATGGATAAGTGAGATGTGGCGACTGTCCGAATAAAAAATATCGCAAAACAAAACACCCTAGCATGACAGGTGGTAAATCTAAATGCATGCAGCACGCGAAATTGTCGTGCCAAAATTGTGTTGATCTCCAATAAAGTTCCTGATTTTATTATACCATGACGGTTTATTTTTTTATTATATTGTGTTACAATTTTCACTTAAGATTTGTTGATTACAAAATGTTTTTTTTTTTGTTTGTTTAGCAGACTTTCCGAAAGTACCGACTTTTTTTTGTAATTTTATTGTTTTTTTTTTCTAAATTTATACTTAGAAAAAAAAAACAAAACCAACCAACCATTTTTATTGAAAATGGTTTATTACTATAATCCTAAACATTAAAATATATAATTTTATACAGTGCATTTTTCAAAAGAGTGTATTAAAGTCTGGGTACGGCATACACTGCCACATACCTAATGGAATTTTCTTGACCACATGTTCGCCGGGTTAAACGATCCTAGGCAACAGAAATAAGACATGGTTGAAGTTTGTGAATTGAATAACTAATCGCTCTAAGCAAAAGTGGATCGCTTTTTGTTGGTTTCCATCTATAATTATTATCACTATAACATGATATTTATAATTACCTAAAACGTAAAATTTATTTTATTATAAATAAAATAAATTCGGGTTAGTACACCATTTATTACTCAAGAACGGCTGCACCGATTTTTATGACGCTTGATTAGTCTCCGCCCCGAATAACAGAATAACTATAACACATAACATAATGACTACAAGGGAAAAATTCACGCAAAAAAAAGTTTTTGTATGGCATTTTGCATGTCTGCTTAAAAGGGCTTGCGGGATTCATTTTAACATCTATTGATTCTGAGGCAGTACGATGTTCGCTGGGTCAGCTAGTAAAGTATAAATGACCACCAAAAAATAAGGTTAGGTTAGGTTAGGGTACTTTTTAGGATACAAATTGTGTGCGAAAAATGAAAAATTTTCAAAAATGCTCACTTTCATTGTATTAGGAACTCTTGAGAAAAATGACATGCTGCCCAGCGGTTTAAGTTTTAATTTAGTACCTGCTTGCTTTTTTGGCGAAAAATTTAAGTTGTTTTATTTTTGGTAAGCATTGAAATTGCTTTTACAATATTAATTTCATCGGTTAAAAGTTCCTTAACAGACTAGCCTCATAAGAACGCAGTGAAAACTAAAAGTAAACCTGTAAAACAGTTTATGATTTAGTACGATTTCGCCACTGTATCAATGTATCCTTTGAGGCTTCTAAAGGGTTATTACCAAAGCTAGGGATAAACTCGGATCGCAGTTGATACAGGCAGAATTTTACTAGAAAATCTAAGTCGATAATTTGTCTTTAAGTTATAAACGAAAGCCCTTGCCCTTTAAGGGAGTGTTTTATCTTCCAATAAATTGTTATAATATTATTATTAGAATTTATGATCTTATGCGTCAGTGAGTGAAGTTCGCGAAGCTGAATTTTGGGCCAAAGATATTTAAACTTTTTGCCATCTAAGCTACGCTAAAAAAAAGATTGGAATTGGTTTACAACATAGAACTTGGTGCATCGGACCTGAAATAAAGTAAAAGGCCTTTACTCTCTGAAAAAAGTGGTTTTGGCTATGGGATCGATATAAACTAGAAGTAAGTACACTACATACGTAGACATTGCCGTAGATATAGCCCGGGCCACTGTATTGAAAAGCTGAAAAAAAGAAAATAAACATGACTTATCTTGTTTACAAAAGCATACCGTAATTCAATGATGCAAGAATAAAAAAACAAGTCTTCAGAAATCTGAAATCAAAGTAGATTTTTTTTGTCCAAAACGCGATGTATTTCGTAAATGTTATTGACATTTTGTGTGCTTCTCTGTACGTGGGGCGCGGTAACTTGCTAACTTGGAAAGTGTCTTAGAAGTTGAAAAAAGTAAGGGAAAACTCCCAATTTCTCTTGTTAGCTGGGCGTTCTCTTATAAGCCGATTAACTTTCGTGATATAGAAAATTTTTCTTAGAGAGTAGATCACTTGTAGTGCTTTTGTACTGTAATAACGCCTTAGGTATTAGACTATGCATAAAGTCGTTCATGTAATCACAATAGACTGGTATTAGCTGCTTAGACTTAGGGGCTTCTAATACCTCAGTTCACTGCAACATTTCTTATGTTGCAGATTACGTAAAATAACTGATTAAAAAGAGTGAGATCATATTATTGTTGACTTCATGCAAAACAACAAAAAAAAGATAAATAGAATAGTCATTCTCAGAATTTAAGGGGAGTTTAGCTATTCGTCATAAACCAGCTAAACTTTTTGACAAAATAGACTTAATCAAAAAAAAAAAGAAACTATGGGCTATTTTTCAATAGTCGGACTTTTATCATAAGACAGTTTGACATTATTTTTTATAGAAAAGCTGTCAAACTAAAATATTTATTACTAAGAAAGACTATTGAAAAATCAGCCTTAAAATAAATAACATAAAGAAGACACAAATCGTTTCAAAATCAATATAGCCATTTCAATGCAGAAGCTAAAAATCCTAACGCAGCTAAACCTAGTGTAGGGCAATCAAATAACAGGAGATAGCCCGAGAGTCGAGTGCAAAGAGTTGACGGAGCAAACAAAAACCGAGAGCCCTAGGAATCTCTGTGCTCACTTGTTTTATGTACAGTCGAGTTGCTAATACATTTGTCAGTTTTCATTTGATTCTGTCCTTTATCGAGTCAGGACACATAATACGTTTTGAAGCTACGGCCCTGAGCAGACTACTGCATAATATATTAATATTTAATCGCTTGCAAACAATGGTCAAACAAGCATTTAAAATCTTTGACCAACTAATAGTTCACAAATTCTTTCCAGTTAATTAATTCTTTCCTTTTTCCAGGCCGGACGCATAAATAAAATCGGTTTTATTGGTCATTGTTATATTTTGAGTGTCATTCCGTGACATTGACACTGTGACAAAACTAATGAGTCGGTAAAGCAGTAAATAAAATTATCTTGTGTACAAAGCAAACCAAAAAAACTTTAAGGTGACGAACGTATTTAACAGTGACTGTACTCGACGAGAAAAGTGTGAAAACACAAGGGGTAGAAAAGTTGAGTTGACTTTTAGTCCAATTCTCTATGGTCCAAGGTCATGATTCAAAGATATTCATAGTTTGCTGTATGTGGTTTATCTCTATGTGACCTATAGGTATGTATAGACATGAGATTTGTTTTAACTCTGCTGCAAGTTTTTTGCTTGTTATTTTGTTTAAACCTCATGAGAATTTATCCCAAGTTGAGTTAACTTTTTATCCAAGGTCATGATTCAAGATCATACAGTTTACTGTATGTGGTTTATCTGTGTGACTTTTATGTAAAGACATGGTATAAGTTTTTAGTTTGCAAGTTTTTGCTTGTTATTTTTTATAATCCTCACAAGATATTATCTCAAAGTTTATGTGATGTTGTTTGACCATGGAAATATAAAAAACTTTTTTCTATGTTTGAGATTTTATTTTACTTGGAATAAAAAATCGACTGACGGACTGTGAATTATTTAATAAAATCCTAGTTTAGATACGAGATATTTTGGAAACTTCAGGTTACAAAAACCAAAAAGATACTGGTCAAATGCGAACAGGTGTTCCATCATAATCAAGGCTTATTTTGAATAACGAAACCCTTAAATACAAACCTAACATTCCTACAAAAATATTGAATCCCAAAAGCATTCCGTACAAAATACGTACGACAATCAAGGGATTGGTTGGAAACTACAAAGTGTCATCCCGGGGCCTTCATTAGGTGTCGGTTGTTTGATCAACTATCAGTCGTATACGTTTGTCTGTTTTTTTGCTGGTATCACTTGCTTTAATTCGGATATTCGAGATAAATTATGTTCATCACTTATTTATAAGTTTTGTCTTAAGTTTTTTATTAAGGACTAGCTGTATCCGAGACTTCGTTCGAGTGCATGTTGGAAAACAACAATTTGTTTTCCGACATGCACTACGGGTTCCGTGCAAAAAAAACCCATAAAATCCAATGATTTCATGGGTTTTTTTTAGCGAAACCTTAAGTCTTTTCCGAAATAAAAGTACTCTTTATAACATATACTATCTGCCAGTGACCAATGACTTTCATTGGCCAGCCGTTTCGGAAATAAGCCGGAACAAACAGACAAACAAAAAAATTTAAAATAGTTTTTTTGTTATAAGTACCGTAGTACATTCATATGCATTTAGTAAAAAGCTATTATTTTGAAATTACAGACAGACACTTTAGTTTTATTCATTGATTAAGATAATAATATTCGCCTCTCGTAGAAATTATAATGCACTTCTGAATAAATAGGGGAATATACAATTGATCCTCCAATAACTGTTAGTTCTTCTAATAATTATCGCCTTATTTACTCAATGATCATGTTTTAACGTTCTCGTGTTTTTAAAAACAAACTGTACCATCATCATCATTTTCCTGCCCTTATCCCATGTTACTTGGGGTCGGCGCAACACGTTTTCTTCTTCCATTCTCCCCTGTCAACCGTCACGCTATCATTCACTCCCTTCTCTTTCATATCATTCCTCACACAATCCATCCATCTTTTCTTCGGCCTTCCTCTCCCTCTCCATCCATCAACATGTCTATTCATCACTCTTTTAGTCACGTGCGTTTCGTCCCTTCTCATCACATGCCCATACCAAGCTAAACGATTTCCTTTCAACTTTTCTGTCACTGGCGCCACAAACTGTACCAATGTTGGTATTATTGATCGAAGGTACCAACGAAGCGCAAGCCGAACGCGCGAAGCGAGCGGTGTTGTAGCAGTTGCTGCTACATCCTTGCCGCTACATCCAAGTTGGTCGCAGTTGCTAGGCTGAGGCACATCAAAACAAAATGATCAGACATAAATGTTTATAGATATTTGCGTATCGATGAGTATTTTTGTAAAATCATAATGGAAATTATTTGGGGATCAATTCAATACAATTAATCCACCTAGCCTTTTCCCAACTATGTTGATATCGGCTTCCAGTCTAGCCGGAGGCAGCTGAATACCAGTATTTTGCATGGAGCGACTACCTATCTGGCTTCTACAACCCAGTTATTGGGTAACACCCAATAACCCGCCCCTTGGTAAGAATGGTTGTCAGACTTTTTGGGCTTCTGCTAACGACTAAGCCTAACTTAACCTTCGACTGACCCATGCAGCTGTCATTATGATTTAGCCTCGAACCCGTCCCGATCGATGCCAAATAAATAGTTAAATAGGTAATAGGTATTATGCTTAAAGATGCGCTTTAGTCAAATCCGATTGACTGTAGCACAAATACTTGTTCTTTTTCCATCGTTTCTATCCTCAAAGCAAAGTTAATTAATGAACTGGTTACAAACATCTCCATACTATGAAGCACTTCAATGAATGAAAATGAGCTTTTAATGATGGCCTGAAAGGGCTCAATCTCGGCTTATTCGCCCGATATTTGGGTCATATAATTACGGGTAAATTGCTTCTTGTTTTGTTATGATGTATAGAGTAGATAGTGAATGGAGTATTATGGTATTATCACAGCGTAATTTGCCACAGAATTTGTCATTTGGAAATATGCCACCGATGTGATACTGGCGCTGGTTCAAAATCGGGATTTACACCGTGGATTTAAACGCTGAAAAGTTTTCCAACACTTGTTTTTTTATTACTTCGGGATCTTGGATGGCAGTATATTTTGACTTTTTCAAAAGCAGTGAAAAATATATATTTTTTAAATATAAAAAAAACATTTATAAAACCCATTTTTTCGCTTCCTTTAATAAAAGCAACGTATTACTACTGTAAAAGGTTACTTTAGTAGTGGTATAATAATTTTGTACTTGTCTTCTGACCATGTTATGCGATTGCTTATATTTTTACCGTAACATGAGCTAGTCTCGTACAGCTTTGTGCCGTATATACCTACGTTGCCGAAATATTTGAAGTTCTCATATTACACTGATCTTTAGCTCCGAATATCTAAGCAACGTGACGCTTTTGGCGTACTATAACCCAGCACATTTATATTTGTTTTAGTGTCCTCTGAATCCAAATGGCTATACCAGCTTCCAAAGAAAGAGGTTCGAACCCTTTGCAATACTAACATGAACACTCCATTCACTTATTAATTCGTATAACAAACGCTAAGGGTTCCAGTGGCGTGAACGAGGTTTTAATTTTTTATTGACCTGTGTTCAGTTTTGAGGGGCTGTGTATGAAAAATGTAGCGGTTGGTTAAACAGCTGGTCGTTATGTATTTACTAAAGATTCCTTGATGAGGTTATTAACTGAAGCTGGTGCGGGTAAACAACTATGAGCTTATAATTTACACCCACCCCTCCCACCACAAAAAAAACCACCCCTCCTTCCTCCATGGAAGGAGGGGTGGTTTCTTAAGAAAGTATTTGTTTAGTATCATTTGCGTTTATTTACAGTATATATATATATACAGTAGTAGTATATATATATAGTACAGTATATATATGTATATATACCTATACATACTTAATAATGAAAACTTTGTCAGGGCTTTCGATCACAAAAAAAACGATTTCACATTATTTTGTATGAGTCATGTAACAAGAAAATATTAGGTAAATGGATTTCCACGTCTAAGAATAGGTAATTTTATGTGACGTTATATTTACCTACTATTTACAACTTTTGTTCAGACGCAGATGTAACCATAAAACTGACACAATGTCTCATTATTAATTCCAAAATACCGCAAAGAATTCAGCAATTTTCACGATACCATCACCCCGTTCACGCAAAACTCATTTTTCTCACTTTCCAAACGAATAAACATGTAAATTAATTCCATGCAAATAAATCTAAACATTCTTTTCGAAACATGAGAATCGATGCCGTTGATTTTTCACGTGGAAACAACCTATCAGCATTGTCAACGTTCTCATGAATTGTAAATACGGAGGGAGGAGAATGTATGCGTTTCACTTTGAGTACGTTATGTGCGGATATAGCCAGGATTACAGAACTCAGCCTAAAAGTCTTATACATGCACTCAAATTTCAGGAAAAAAGTAGGCATAATCTCAGAGCAGAGTATGTAAATATATGTTTTACTGACCTGACTATAATGATGTCGCACGTCTAATAGTCTTAAGTACGACTAGGTACTGTAAATGGGATAAAACATTGGATTTATTTGAAAGCCTAAAATATTAAAAAAAAAAACATTAAGGTGTACAATTTGTATTAAAAAAATATATTTATCGGTTTTTTATTTTGTTTCAATGTGCAAAAAAATAATTCGATTATATAAAAATATCTACTTAGATTTAAAATATTTATTAATTAAATAATGGTGTTTTTAATATTTTTTTTGTTTTTATAAAGCCATCCTGGTTAATTTTCTATATCAGAAAAACCGCTCATGAAACTGGTTCGAAAACAAAATTATTTTAAGCCCCCTTTCATAGGGCAGCGGGATCGTCCAAAAGGGTTACCGCTGCCCTGGAACAGAAAGGGCTAAGGAAGGAACACGGGTGGGTTTTAGTCAGTAAGAGTCTGACAGTCCCTTCCGCTCCACCCAGAGCGGGAGGGGTTATTTGATGATTTCCCATCCTCAAAGAAAAAAAAGCCCCTTTCATAACATGTCCTTTTTGTATTTGGTTTTTGTTTGGAAAAGTGTGTGATCATGTAGGCAGTTTATGTAAACAGGTACGCTTGAAATAAACGCAGTAAATATAACTTTGTATAATTTTAGCGCCCCCACACAATATTACTCGCAGTACACATATCACAGGTACAGACCGTGAGGTTTTGGTTTCGATTTTTGTGATGGATGAAGTGGAATTGAGTTTTTCCATACGAATACTGTCATTAGTCAGCAGCTTGATGTTCTTTGTGTCCGAATAATAGCAATGGTCTTGGACTTCTAAAATAATGAAATTATGTAACTAAAGTGGTGAAATGTAGGTTTTAACATTTGTGTTAAAAGGTAAAACTTTCTTAAAACAATACAGGGTAGGCAGAGATGTCTCTGCCTACCCTGTAATGTTTTATCTAAGTATATTACAAAAAAAGTATCTTTTCTTCTTCAAACTTAAAATAATTTGAAAATTTTGCGTATCATTAAGTCAATAATAACTCAGAAATAACTCTTCTTAATGATTTCCTTAATAATATTCTATCTTTGTAACTTTCAGGGATGCTGCAAAGTTTCACATTTTATTAGCATCCATCACCGTGACCCAATTCTGAGATTCCAACTTAATTACTTCTGAGTAAAATTAAATTATCTATCTGTCATCTTCTATGCATAATAAACAGTTTCGACACTGAAAGATTTTTGTGTGTAAAAGTGCAGGAAGAGTTTTAGGAAGTTTTATCTTTAAGGGGTTTAAGGAGGTTATAGGTTACCACAATAATAATAGGTACACCCAAAGAACATATTATAACTAAAGAAACATCGCTCATGAAAACACCATAGCACTAGCGACCCACCCCTGCTAAGCAAGGTTTTTACGACTTGAAAAAACATCGAGATTTCATTATTTTAGTTAAGTTTAATATTAAAATTTTATGCTTATAAACCTTTCGGATTCAATTCTCTAAGTGACAGCGAAAACCACACCAAAATCCGTTCCGAAGTTTAGAGGAACAACGCGGACACATAGACAGAAACGAAAAGTGACTTTAATTTATAATGTGTATGGGTAAGTAAGTTATGCCATTATGATCATTGTTTTTTTTCCGTTAACCTATATTGTCCCTATGCTGGGCAAAGGCCTCCCCCATATTCTTCCACCTTTCCTTGTGCTGTGCCTTCTCCGTCCAATCGGTTAGGAATGAGTCCAAATCGTCACGCCAGCGTTTCTTAGGCCTGGCTCGGAGACGACTACCGTCTTCAGGCACCCACAACGATGTAATAGATTTGTGATTTTTTTTATCTTTTATTTTTTTTACATCATTTCCTGATTGTGATTGTAATTTTCAACTAATATTTTAAGAGAACAAAATCAAAAAACTTACAAATAACATATTTTAAATTAATAAAATATAGTGTTACTTATAAGCTGGCACAAATAAAGAAAAGCGAAATAACATCTTACGCAAATATGAAGGCACGTTACAAAAAAGATACATACATCAAGTTTCATATTAAAACATTATTCCACCAAAAGCGTAACTTCTTAATATTCCCAGGGAACTGAAAACTTTTTCCTTTTTTCCCGGGAAGCTACTTGACGACAATTACGCCTTCTTTTGTTTCAAGAATACGGAAATCTTAAGGTACGTTTACACGGGCAACTTTTACTGCTTAATTTTGGGCAGCATAATAATCAGCCGATAATGTTCCTACTGCTGGGATACAGGCCTCTTCTAGTCTGTGAGAGGGTGTGGGCCGTTATCCACCACGCTGGGCCAGTGCTGGTTGGTAGATGTCACATTCTTCCAATTTTTTGTTCTAGGCCGCCTTCACCGTTTTTAGAGCAGTGGTGATGAAATAATTTAACAAAGTAAAATGCATGTCTGGGTTTGGAGCTACTTACGATTACAACTGATAAGTCGTGGTACCATTGGGCCACCACTGGTCTCTGGGCAAAATGGGTTAAATAATTATGTAAGTATAGGAATTTACTGTGATGCATACATCGTTACTTGAGGTACCGCCACGCAATATTAGGCTAAATGGAGCAACAGAATTTATTAACACTACTTAACATATAAGAACATAATTATAAGAAAATAAAAATAAATAAATAATAAAATAATAATAATAATAAATTATTATTATTTGTAACATAATGTACAAACTCACAGTTACTGTTACCGTTAGGCGCTGATCTGATTATTCCTCACGACACGTTTTATCCACAATCAGTACACAGACACAGCTCTAACTTTAACATAAGACTACGAGGATTGAGTGACATCCAATGATCCCAGGGTTGGGAATTTCGCCCACATTGGTTGACCTTTTCCTATAAACAATATACTTATAACACAGTTTAACTATAGAATTTATTGTATTTTATTAATAATAAATATTTTATTATGACAGCTTTGACAACAACGTTTAATACGTCGCCATGGCAACTTTTCTTTCAAATCTTTACCGGTCTGTATCTTTTTAGCTGATTATACATACATACTTAGCCAAAAACTAACCGTGGCCACCATCATATCTCAAATTCATATTTTCTACATGATATTATTCTACGAGCTTACATTATAGATCCACGCAATGCAAGGATCAGGTCAAGTTTCGCCTCTAAAGCGAACTAATAAGGCTGATACTCCAGAGCCACGTATTCCGGGAACACCTACCTGGTACCTGACGGACTCTCTCTACGACTCTGCCCTCCGTCCTCCGTGAATGCCTCTTATACCAGTCGGACCGCCGGCGCGTCTCGCCGGAGGACTTTGAAGACCCTCCTGAACCTATCGGGCCGTATCTCATCCGAAGGCCGCCCCAGAAGACCCTGTATCCTTTGGGCCGTGCCTCATCCGAGGGCCGCCTCACCTGGCGGGCTGATAGCCTCCCCGCCATGCCTGCTTCCTCCTGCTGCCGTCCTGAGTCCTGCTCCTGCTGCGTGGGCCCTCCTACAGGTATCCTCCGTGGCACGCGCACCAGCACCTGCCCTCACCTGCACCTGTACCTGTTGCCAGGACCAGCCTCGCGTCTACCTCCTCAGCTCCCACTGGATCACCACCTCAGCCTCCTCAACCCACCTATCACGCATCGTCATCCATACACCCCATCTCCACATACTACACACCACTCTTCAGTCCATCTCCATCTTTTAATTGCTTGTAAATATATCTTTAATTCTTTTCTACCTCCCTTTCTTTAATTTAATTCTACCCTTGGCTTTATTAGTTAAGCTTTTCTTGTCGCTACACGACAGATTATATAAGAGGTAATATTGCTAAAAGCAATTTTAAGGGATTTACTTAGAAAAATTTTACTGAATTGCTCGAGAATATTTTTCAGAAAGGTCAGGTGCGTAGTACTCGCAACCAGCGTGTGTGTATGATCAGATGTATGAACATAAACGAAGCAAAAAGAGTATGCAAATATCGTAGCAGGTTTAGTAGTAGTACCTACCACCATGACGAGAAGGCGTGGGTTTAGGTATGTATATACAGGAACTTACTGTAATGCATTGTTCCTTGAAGTACCGCCACGCTATATTGAGCTTTATGGAACAACTTAATAAGTACCCCCAATATGATTGGGAAAAGGCTAAGCAGATGATGATGAAGCAACCTAATAAACTATACAACGGATTCATTATTTTTTTTTACCTACTAAGTGGAGGTAATAATGACCCAATATTGTTGAAAGCAATCTTATGTCTCTGTTGAAAATAATCTTACTCAAATTTTGGCTATGGTTGTAAGGCGATAATCGTTGAAAAAACTGGTCCAAACAAAATTCTCACTTTAAAGGTGTACTTACATAGTACACCTTTAAAGTGAGAATTTTGTCTTGCATTGCAATCCTTTAGATCTCCTCTGAACACGATTGTCTTACGAAAGGTAGTTTCATTTACTGCACGGGGACCAATTTTATTCTTCTTGGAAATGGGTCTCTTGAATGAAAACTTTAGATCCTTGTTTAACGGATAACTCAGATCACCGAAATTCGTGGAAAGCTGTACACTGTCGTAGTTTTGATTCACGTGTCGGCAAATTTACTATAAGGTTGTTATTGAAATTTAAGAGAGATTGAGAAAAATAAAATGGAATCCAATTTGGGTTGCAAGTTTTAAACAAATTCAAATAAATAAATCATTTTATTTCAGGCAACTAACAGATCCATAAATTGTTAGTCAAAATTTTGCATGTAAAATACTATTGTTAGAAACTTAAACTAAAGACGACGAATTAATGGAAAGACCACCTAACAACTAAAACACTAAAACAGCTATCTCGGGTATCAGTCTTCGCACAAATTGCCATATTATGGCGGAGATAGTATCTGCCGCTACAGTCTTCAGTTTATCACAGATCCTGTCCAAGAGGCCATTATTACCACGAACAGACTTCACCATACGTAGATTTAGGTTTGGCACAACATACAAATTAATATTACAATGGAAAATACATGATAAAAAATAGAATACCATTCCATGATAACTTAACCTTAAAAAAATTCCCAGCCGTATAATAAATCCCTTGTTAACTGTTGTAAGTCCAAAACAAAACATATATTTGAAGTCGTTTGACAAACAAAACAAAAGCGAAGGACATAAAATATCTCCATGTTTGTCGTAGACTCGAAAGAAAAACGCCTGAAAGTGGAAAGCGTTCGGATTTAGGAAGAAATATGAAGGCGGCAGTAAACTTAGGAACATGTTATGTGTAAAAAAATGAGACTGGGCTGGTGTGTATTAAAATGAAACTGGTTCTTTCGTTACCTTTAAAATTAGGTACTTAACGTTGCAAATATAACTTTATAGAACACAATCCGGCCTGTTTTTCCCAGTAGAGGTGTAAAGTTATGTGTTATATCCCAATACCAAATCCAGATTCTGGGCTAGGAATTTGAAAAACCTAGAGCGGATTCGGCTAAATCTCTTTTCGAACCTATAACAAGAACCGACACTAATCTGTGCGGTACTTGTGTCCACTAGTCCAACGAGGTAGACACCTTTCAGGTTCTTTTAAAGGTATTATCATCATGCATACACAATGGATAACAGAATTGAGTATCGTGATAATACCTACATAAATTTATTTTCATCCCTAAAGTCTTTAAATTTCCGTTTTGTTGAGAAATAGAAGACGGTCTTAGCGATCTATTGAAGACAACCTTTGGATGGATTAAAAAGGGGTAGAATAGACAATACAGTAGTTCGTCTGAGGTGTACTATTTACATAATACAATAAATACATACACAGAGCATATACTAATCTACATAAATATATAATAATATTAAGAAACGGGAAAAAATATAATGATGATGTTTAAGGAGAGAGGAAGTGTTGAAAGACATCATTAATTTCTTTCTTTGTCAATTTTTTTCCATACTCAACGGCATAATGTATGAATTTCCCGATGTAGAATTGTTATGTTGACAGACTGATTAAAAACTGACCTAAACAAAGATCCGAATGTTTTAGAGTTTTGTTCTCCTAAATGTTGTCCGGCTTGCTTTATCAACCTACTGAGACTAGATTTTGCATTCTTGTTGTCATAGCAGTTTGATAATCCAGTATCGTGAGTTGAAAATCTCGTAGTAGAATTTACAGAAAAGGCCTCTTGAGGCCTCAACAGAGTAATAATGGAATATCAAATACCTAGTAATAGCCGGAATTCAGAAGAACGCATATCGAATCCCAACCCTACCAGCAAGTACATCACTAGCTGAGTGAGTTGTCACTTTACAGCTTGACGGTGATAGATACAGTCAACAGCAAAAGTAGATGATCAATCATACTTTTAAATCACTTCGACGCCACACAGTTCTGACGCGAACTCCGTTAATTAGTAATGAATTTCTGATTTTGATCATCTACTTTTGCTGTTGACTGTACGTCACTTCCTGCGCTTTTGAATCACCGGGCGAATTCGATATTGTATAGTGAATAATGCGTGAAAATACAGAATTAACTGATATTAAACAAGTTTTTTTATTATTTGATCTAATATTTGATACTCAAAACTTCCATGAAAATAACAGGGACTCGAAACAGAAAGCCTTTTTGCCTCAAGATGCAATTGAACTACAATACTA
The DNA here is from genome assembly GCA_949629185.1 of Apamea crenata. Taxonomy (NCBI): domain Eukaryota; kingdom Metazoa; phylum Arthropoda; class Insecta; order Lepidoptera; family Noctuidae; genus Apamea; species Apamea crenata. Next base: position 9,086,013 of record OX451375.1, read on the forward strand.
GGCCCCCAAAATATTTAATGGGGAAAATTACAATTTCCTTACGTTTTTTGCAATTTGCAGGTCAAGTCTGGTTGTATGTTGAACAAAATATGATTGTAAAGCAAACGCAATTAACTAACTTATTTCCCTAACTTAACTAACACAAAGCAAGCCGAACATCTTTACACACCAGCACCCTGATTACATAACAAACAATAACTATCAATAATAATCTGAACCTTTTTGTAGGATATTGGTAATACATTGCTTTATATGTTTGAAAAATGTGTCTGCTCAACAGCGTAAATAACGCAATGAATGTCGCTGAACACTCAAAATGAAAACCATTACTACTGATAGTGTGTTACAAAATTACTCCGCTGAAAAGTACAACCATTTTCAAAACTGAGATCTCCAATCAAAGATCAACTACGTAACAATAAAGATGCGTTTACGCCGACAAAGGCAAACAAAGTGATCACAAAAGCGTGTATCGTAAACTCCATTCTGTCTGCTAAAAGCATAGAGAAACACAGTCAGGACTATACACACGCAACTATATCACATTCGTGAATCCATTTGGTTGATGTATGTCACGCCTGCTAACATTACCGTGCAAATGTAGTCACGTTTTTGCTTAGAAACACACGGAGATACCTACGTCTGTTTTCACTGCCAGGTAATGTTAGGAATATTTCCACAGCTGTGCCCGGTTTTTTACTACCTTACTACCCTTTTACTACCGCATAGGGCAAAGGCCTCTTCGCATACAGAGATTAGCATTTATTTTGACCACCAGTTTTACTGACTGCGTGTTTTTATTTTATAATGCTCTCCTTTGTCGTCTCCTTCTCACAGAAAAAGGAGGTCTGTGTCCCAGCAGTGGGAATAGTATAGACTGATTATGCTTCTTTGTCATCAGTTGCAATCAATGTCAACAAGTTGGTGAAACAAAATCCCAACCGGCAATACTCAAATGTATGTCAGTCGCCCCAAGCACCATCTTGCTGACTGCTATTCATAAAAAATTAGCCGTTCATACCGACAAAGAATAATATCCACCTCTGGGGAAGAATCCAGAAAGATTTCTACCATTAGTGTGAGCTGTTCGCACCAACAAGAGAATACCAGTAGGTAATGGAACACGTGAACAATAAGATAACAAGTGGGGAATCATAACATAGGTAAACACCTACAAGAAGTCATCTAAGTAAATATAATGTGAACGTAGAACATCGTTTGTGCATGCAACTTTGAGAGCGAGGTGACGATTTCCCATGGGGAGCTTGTCTTCCAATCGTAGATATATCTTTGTCAATGGTACAACAAATAAGTATAAATGTATCGACACATTCTTGAAGTTATCGTACAGCAAAGAGAAATTCCTAATTATCGATTAACATTTTTACACAGCATCTCAATTGGTATAAAATATTTTGATACCTTTCTTGTTTAAATACTGGTATTCAGCTGCATCTGGTTAAACTCAAAGCTGACCCCAACATAGTTGGGAAAAGGCTCGGCAGATCATGATGACCTTGCTTGATAAAATTTTTGTATCGGTTTATATTTTATATAAATATTTTAGTATCGCTCGATCTATAAATTATTTATTAAATTCGTGATTATCATGTCCTGAGATATGACCAATAACGTATGAAAACGCATTTCAGCTTTATTGCACAGGTGAACTTTAGAGGATAAACTAAAAAACAAAAAAGACTAAAGAACGAAAAAGTGTGCGTCAGAAAAAAGACGTAGCGATTTCCATACCGTTCCATCTTGCTTACAAAAATGCGGCCGTGAAGATCTACATCCAATGTCACCCTTGAACGCACATTTTATATAACCGACGAGAAACTACATTTTTGGAACAGCTTAGGTAGGTACTTACTTCTCCAGTGCCAAATTTTCTTACTGAACTTGGCCCAAAAATAAATCACTGTACACAATTCACACCAAATATTACCATTATATACCATCGTACCATTCAAATCAGAGCCTTGAATAACATGCCAAACTCCGAACCAATTTCACCGAGTTATTCCCCCGTTCGGCAGACGGGTAGCCATTAACATATTAATAAGGACTGCGAATATAGACAAAAACAATATCATAAGGTCACGGCACATATCTATAAAGTGTGATTTATGGCCCAGACATTCGACGTTCGGAGATTTTGGGCATTCGAGCATTCGGGCAAAGTTCCAATGAAGACCATGCCTGCAAGGTCAGGGGGTTTGGGAGAACTGCTGAAACTGTGGACTTAAGTTTTATGAGTTATTTTGTCTAGTCAGCTGGTTTAGGTTGCTTAGGACTGAAGGGAAACGTTGGGGAGTCTGCTTTTGGTTAAAAAGGCTTGACTGATAGAGTCAACTATGATATGGTTGAGTTCTGAAACACTGTAGTTATATTCTATTAGGTAATACGGAAAGTTTAAGTTATTTTTTTCACCCATATATCTGTTGCCATCCATAACATTACTGGTACAATCTTGAATTTACAGATCTGTGAATATAAAAAAACGACAAACGACGGCTTATTAAAACTACATCTTTTAAGTACCTGTTGAATACAATTTAAATCCACAAAAAAACCGATTTACCATTTTCTGTGTCCAAATTATTAATGTAAAGTGTAAGGACTAAGTATCACAAAAATTTTATATGAAAAAAGGTTCGATAATATTATCAAAGCGAAGCCCAGCGCAACAAGTGATTGATGTAAGTACCCGAGTTTCGTAGAATTTACAAAAAATATGACGGCAAATATTACTTTCTTTGAACTTTCCAAAGTCATCTCTTTTATCAGTCTGGTTTAGTGATATTACGTTTTTAGTTGATGTTATGGTTTTTCTTGCTGAATGAGAATTGTTACAGGTCCTAGTCAGTTTTTTTAGGGGATACTCTCTTTATCCTGAAATTTTTTCTCGTAATTATAATAATCTTTATTTTTTTGATGATTTCTACTTTTTTTTTTACTTTAGTGTCCTTAGGTATCCATCGGTCTGTCACAGGGCTGTACCATTTTGAATCATAATAAGGAGACACTTGAAACATTTCACAGAGTATGTATGGTCGCTATAACAACAAATAATTTAGTGTACTAAAACTACAACTTGAATGGTGGTGAGCTGCTGCACTCCCGGCTAAGAAAAAAAAAAATAAATAAAAAAAAAAATATATATAATAAAAAAAATGCCCCAGCCCTAGTCACTGAGGTCGCCAACGCCATAAGAATTGGCAAACGCGTCTCCCTACCCTCAATCAGACTCCATGGCGCCGACCTTAGGCGCAAACATATAAATTATCAACACCGTTATATTTGAACTTGGCTCCATATAACAATAACTTAGATCTGATATAGAAATCCTTGAATGAGAGATTTGTGAACGAGCCAATGAAATGTTTTTCGTTTAGTCATAGCTTTTAGTCTAGTAGGCTTTTTGTTGTGCTTAATGCTTTGTTGTGTGGCTTTTTGCCAGGATCTGATGTGTCAAAAAAAATATGTTTTCAGACAAGGCTAATTTCATCATATTTTTTCATAAATGGTACCGAAAATAACACTGGTCATACCTACTAGAACATTGATGTTGTGATAGGTACTTTAAATATAAAAAGGCATGAGTGGACTGGTTTTAATAAGCGAAGGACTTGCTGCTACAACGCAACTTGTATGTACTAGATACCAGCAGTGAATTGTGTTTTAATAATCTATTCCTGTACATTACTACTGTAAAGCTGACAAGCTATGGAGCAGGCAGTATCATCACAACGTTAATGTTTTCCCATTGTTTGTCTTATGGTTTTTAGTATATTTGTTTGTGCTTATTAATTAGGTATATAAATGATATATATTATTATACTAAATTTTACACAATAGCACCTACCATTGTTTTTACAAAGGTTGTCTGCTAGAAAATGTCTATGACATTCGTATGCCATATTGCCTCTGTACCTACATTTCTGTGCTTGAAATATTAAATAAATAAATAAAGCAATTTAGACAGAATAATAGACGCTCTAAATTGTTCGGTATAATTACTTCACTATATACTCAGGTCCAAATGTAGAACGCGCTTTTAGCCAGGATTCACTCAAGAAGCTTATCACATAGTAATTTCTATAGAAATACCTTTTTGCTACTCGTATTCCCAAATCAAAGACATCGTGCCAATGTCTACCTTCCCTTACACAGAACTCCGATACAGAAGTAATAAATTCTCACGAAATACTCGAGTAACATAACAATAAGTTATACAAGTTGTTGGCTCTGCCCATCCGAAGTACTTCACGTAAGTGCTATGAACCATTCATATTTCTACTTCTCTTACTTTTCTTAAGTAGTTTTTCTTACCCTTATTTTCTATTGGAGTGCCCTTTTCAAAGTCCCTGTGTTTTGTTCGTGGGTGAAATTATTAATGTGTTGTGTTTGGCCGTGTAATGGTGTGTGTTGAGTTATGGGATGGACGTTGCTATTTAATTGTTTTCTGAGATTGGTGTAAATATTACAATACAGGGTGGCGATTTAGTCACCTGCATTTGTCAAGGGGGTGATTCTACCTTTCCTATTGAACAACTTTAGCTATGAAACTTATATCCGATTCGCAAAATATATTTTCATACATACATTGAAATGGTCGGTCTACCGTTATATAGGAGTTTGTTCTTTTTTTCCCGAGTCGCATATCAGTTCCATAGCGCAAGTGGTTTAGTTTGAATCCCCATGCAGGTGACTAAATCACCACCTTGTATGTGGGTAAGGTGCAGCCACTGCTTTGACGGCACGGTTGGCGCAGTGGTTAAGCGATTGACTGCTGCGCTGCGTGTCGCGGGTTCGATTCCCGCACGGAACAAATATTTGTATGACCTACATGTATTTGTTCCGAGTCTGGGTGTTTTTCTATCTATAATATGTATGTATTTAAAAAAAAAAAAATTGTATATAAGTAGTTTATCAGCCATCTTGTTACCATAACACAAGCATTAGGTTGCTTAGCTTGGGACAAATGGTGCTGTGTGAAATGTCCAGGGATATTATTATTATTATTATTACTGTATCGTTATTTAAGCCCAGACTTCAGACAGACTCTATTCTAGGCAAATAAAGTTATTCCTCACATCAACCTACCCAAAATACCTACCAAGTTTCAACAATGGTCAAATAATTCGGTTCACGTCCAAGCTGAAAACTTTATTCTAGACGAAACTATTTAAATGTAGGTTATCTTGCTTGTTAACGAGCGATACCTACTTAAACTATTATTCTTTAGTTAACAAAATGCTTAGTAGTTGTGCGTCTAGGACAAAGTTTTCAGTTTGGATAAGGATATCCAAGCTCATCATTTTTTTTTTTCAAATACTGAAGATCATTTTTTTCCTGGCCCAGCTCAACAAAATAACTAAAGGAAATGTGTCAGTGTGATAATAAGCACAATTGTAGCAGAAACACGGACGAGGATCACGATGCGGCAGAAGCCTTAAGTATTGTTTCATTTTTGACCATGGAGTGATTAGTCAATGGAAGATTCATACGCATACCTAGGCAACTTTGAAAGGGCCTGTGGCCTAATTGTGTGGGTTAATTGAAAAACAATACATATTATAAAATAAAGTCATTTTCTGCAAGATCTTTTCCCAAGAAACAACTGATGAAAATGGAAATAAAGAAATCGATCTAGGCACAGGTTTGAACCACGGAAGAGCCATAATATCCTTACCTTCACAAAAGATTACCCTGTGTATCAATATATTTATTATGATTAAATGTGGTCATTAAAAGTATTTTTTGTGACCAATCCCACCTAATAAAACTTTGAGCCTTTCCCTGCAGACGCAAATAACATATCTGCCACTTGATAACCACGAGCGTCTTTGCATCATAAATTACGAAGTAATGTTCAATCTCAATGGCCATTACAGCGTTGTTGAATGCTCAACACGCACCGTTGCAAGAATCTTATCACTCTATTTATTCATTACTCTGTGTTTAGAACCGACTGTTCCAAAGCTATGTGTGGGCGAAATTATATTAAAACGGAAACTTTTGTTCCTAATGAGCAGTTTCAGAATTTAGTTCGGGTCTAATTTCATGTTTAACTGCTAAGTTTGGGCTTCAAAATGATTTATGTATTTCTATTAGAAAATTTATAAAATTTAATTAACGTATTGAGACTTAATTAATATGCCCATCAATCAAAAGAACGATTGATTGTTTTTTGAGCATTGTAAGGTAAATGAACTTTGAATCGAGGTTAATCAAATTGAGGTGTATTTTATCAGTCCACTTTCTATTCTACCCCTTCATCAATTCAATTATTGGAAAAAAATATTTTACCTAAAACAATTGATTAGTTTTTAGTTGTTGACTTAACAGTTTGGCCTACAACATTGTGAATTGTTTTACTTTAGAGCCAAAAACAATTTTACACAATCAATTTATTCAACAATTTCCAAAAGGACATAAGAACCGACTATTAAACGACGATTATGTTAAAAAGGCACTCCAAAGACGTCCACACAACTAAAGTTTATAAAGACAAGTACGCAAGTCTTAAGTTTCAATTAAAACTCATGTGACCCAGGCTGTATGTGTACATATAACCTTTATTGTAATGCGTCATGGAAACATGCCACGCTCGGTTAACTGACACAAGTTCTCAGACAAATAAAATTAAACTGTTTATACACGAGTGCACAATTGAGTTGATTAAATAATTTTAATTAAAAAAGGTTGAAGGGCATGGAATTAGCATAGGACTGAATTAAGTGGACAAAAATAGCTGACTGGGCAGTGTTAATATAATACAGGTTTTAGTGTGATATGTAAATTCGGAATAAGTGTTTTATCCTATTTCGTAAGTAAGGGTTAAAGTATCCTGTCTGAGTCTGGGTGTTTTTCTATCTATAATATGTATTTATTTACAAAAAAAAATATGTATGTAGTTTATCAGCCATCTTGTTACCATAACACAAGCATTAGGTTGCTTAGCTTGGGATAAATGGTGCTGTGTGAAATGTCCAGGGATATTATTATTATTATTATCCTAAGAAAGATCTCAAAAAACTATAGAATAACATGTAAAGGACATGAGTTTTGTTGTGGCGTTTATTTTTAAGTGATCATTTAGCAGTGAGCAGTGATGGCAAAGTGGTACCCGCCTCAACTTTCGAGTTGTATGTTTGGACTCAGTAAATTATTTCATCACCACTGCTCTCAAAACAGTGAAAGAAAACCGCCCTAGAACCAAAAATTCCAAGACATGTGACATCGACCAACCCGCACTGAGCCCGCGTGGTGGATTACGGCCCACTCCCTCTCACAAAGAGGAGGCCTGTGTTCCAGCAGTGGGCATAATAGGCTGATTATGTTAGTTATGCATGTACCTATATAATGATTTAGCTAACGTAGGTTGTAATAATTATTTTCAGTAAATATTAATTCCAATGCCCTGTTTCCAATTGAAAAATATTTCTTTCATTGTGATATCAGCTAGGGAATGTTATACTGACGTTTCACAAACAGCCTGATTTTACGTTCAACAGATGTAAAAGGATAAACATCTTTTTACTGCGAGGCAACAGTACCTTCATTTCGAAGGATTTATATCCGACAAATAAAATATAAATATGCACATTGAATGAATCATTCATGCTGTTTACATTATAAAGCTGTTAAAATTATAATATTTTATGTTGTTTACATTTTTTTGAGCAGATGCTGTTCGGTTATTTATGTTTAAAATAAATTGTATGCTAGATTGCAGTTAATAAATAACAACATATTTATTGTGTTGTTGTTGAATGAAACAAACACACTTCACGGAATTTTTTTTCAAACCGTTAAATGTTTTTTTTTTTTTGTTAAACATCGGACCGACTGTGAATTATGTAATTCACGCATCGAAAACTTTGCTCATGGTCTATGTTTTATTAAAAAATAGATCGAAGAGAAAATATTTAGAATATTACGTTGAAAAAATAGAGATATTCCTTGTTTTAATCCGTTTAAAAATACTTAATTCCGGCTGAATAGATAAAGCCCTATCTTTGACAGCCTGAGCATTTGGCTTCCTATCTAGCAGAAGAAGTGAAAATAGATTTTGACCTCTCGTCTTGTTGCCTCGTCTGGGATTTGCGACCATTTTCAGATGGGCCAGAGCAGAAGAAGTAAACCTTTTACTGGCTAACAATTGCTGGTTGTAAAACTTCTTAGCCTACATTACCACAAAAAAGCACAACACAATCAGTCTTTAATGAACCCACTGCTGGGGCACAAGCCTTCTATTGGTGAGAGAGAGTGGGCCGTAATCCACGTGAACCAGTTGCGGGTTGGTAAAAAAATAAAAACCACAATTGAAAGACAATAATCTTTTTTTTTAATTTGTTACAAGCAATCATGATATAATCAACCCGCACTGGGCCCGCGTTGTGGACTCTCTTTCACTGAAAGCAGGCCTATGTCCCCAGTGGGAACGTTACAGGCTGATTAAGAAACTAATTATTCTACATGTCAATGTCGACACAAAAATGTCCCATTAATTTTACCCTCATGTGTACACAATATCTTTATGAAGCGCACCACACGCAGCGAGGGTTAGAGATTAATCAAACTTGTGTGTAAGTTTGACACAGCTCTGCCTTAAATTTATAGCATTCCATTGTTTATTGAGGCGATGAAAATTTTTAGATAGCTGGAGGAAACGCTTGCTGTATATCATTCGTAGATGTTATGGTCTAGTGGATTTGTGGGTTATATTTTCGGACCGAAATTGTGTTTTTAGGTAATGTTACGCTTGTATTCACTGGAAGAATGTGTTGCTGTAGCTATTTTCTCGATATATGAATACCTACGGGGTTATTTCGAAACACACTCACAATCCCAATGCCTTTAAAGTATTTTGAAAATTCAACAATATATCATTGCGTTATTTACGTGGTCAAACCGACGAGTTTTCAAATGTAGATATGAAGTAGTAAATTATGAATTTACTTCAAAATTCTTCGGATTGTGATAAAAAGTGTGTTTCATGATTGGGGTGCTGGACTTCACGTTTGGCGGTTACGGCCATGATTGTAAAGGCGTTTACGTAATTAGATATAATTTTATACAGTGAATTTTATCCTTCTAGTGATAATCTACGAAGGGAGATAGACGGGCAAACTGTAGCCCCGAATTTAGTACAGGATTCTAGATGCCCCAGCGTAGACGTTTTTGGCCAGTAATCAAAAAAAAAAAAATACTGTTTCTTTTCTGAGCAGCATTTTTTTGTACTAAAAAAATCTACTTGGAGTTTTACGATCATGTACTGAATCCATGGTGCCAGGTCGATGCCCCTACCACCTAATAACTAAAAGACAAGTAATAAACGACTAAAAAAGTGTCGGTTAGTACCCAACTTCTCAAAAAAACACGAATAAACAAGTTTCAGTTTCGTTACACTTTTAAAACTATTTTTTATCGTTGTTATAATTTTAGTAAAAGGAAAATCTCATAGTATTTATTTCTATTTCTCGGCTAGTATTTGTGCTATGTATTTATTTCTTGTAGCTAAACAGTATATAGGTATGCTCCTACCTTCATAATTGTTTCTAAAATACTGAAAGAATATATAAACTAACATCCCTAATATACCTAATATTACCATGAAATATATATTACATTTATTATTATACTCGTATATTAGGATGAAAACATAATATAATTAAAGCTCCTTAATAAAATACTATTGTCTGTTCTTTCTGTTTATCAAAATATTTGTGTTTAGATGCCAGGATTATAAGAATGTTTGAGCGTTTCAATAATTCCGGAAGAGATTATATTACCAGAGTAATTGAAATACACATTTTATAATATTTATAGCTGACTTAACTTTATCGGAAATTGATACAACGCCTGAAAGAAATCCATCCAAAATAATTAGTCTTTTTCAAATTAATTACTACGCAACTTATTGATTGCGCTAATTGAGACTTTTAAGTAAGTAAATGAGCGAACCATCTTCACCAAAATATTTGCAGTAGAAAAAGTCATCATTCGATTATATTGATTGAGCTTGAGCAAAAAAAATTATAACGTTATTAAGAATTGCGGTTCTTCATTTATAACATGTTGAAGAACAGAAAGTCGTTGCCTACATTGGCAAGCTATACGTCAAAATGCACAAATTGAACTGTTGTAGTAAACATGCTATTATAATCAGCCTATAATGCTCGCACTGCTGGGATCTCTTCGAGAGGGAGTGGGATATAATTGACGGCACGCTTGGCGCAGTGGTTAAGCGATTGACTGCTGCGCTGCGTGTCGCGGGTTCGATTCCCGCACGGAACAAATATTTGTATGACCTACATGTATTTGTTCCGAGTCTGGGTGTTTTTCTATCTATAATATGTATGTATTTACAAAAAAAAAAATTGTATATAAGTAGTTTATCAGCCATCTTGTTACCATAACACAAGCATTAGGTTGCTTAGCTTGGGACAAATGGTGCTGTGTGAAATGTCCAGGGATTTATTATTATTATTATTATTATATAATCTACCACGCTTGACCAGTGCGGGTTGGGATGTCTTTGAATTTTTGATTTCCTCAAGATGTTTTCCTTCAACGTTTTGGGAGCAGTTAAGTACTGTAGTGATGAAATTTTTTACACAAAGTAAAGCGCCTGCCTGGGTTCTAACCCACGAGGGTATCACCTACAACTCATAAATCGAGGCTATAACCACCGGGCCACCACTGCTCACTATTATCACGGTCATATACGCTGAAGCTGAACAAACAAAATATTTCTTTAAAAATATCCTCAAAACGTCGGCAATCAAACATCGCCCTGCATGAAACTGTCGATGTAGATAAGGCACTATCTCCAATCCAAATATTTTACGACGTCGAACGGTAAATTGGGCTCTCGATAAAATTGGAAGTGTATGAGCAGGATCTTTATGACGACTTAGATTTACGAGGCACCGTGTCTTCGCTGTGCCATAGAGCTACTGTTTCCTTAAGTGATAGCAAGATACTGAAATGAGGATATTTTATCGGTAATATTTAATTTTATCGGGGTGATTGTATATTCTAGAAATAACTGGATGTTCCGTTGTATTGCGAATTGTATCTCGTGTGGATCCACGTTCCGTACACGTTTCGGACCCTTCGTCAATCATCATCAGGGTAGGAGGGACTACCCATTATTATTATTATTAATAACCTGTTCTGTCCCAGCTGGGCGAAAGCCTCCGCTCCATTCTTTTCACTAGTCACGATTCTCGTACTTCTACTGATCGAATTTTCAGTTTATCTAAGCGCAGCGATACTTCTGGCGCTTACGCGACAGAAATGCGGCGTATTAATGTCGGTCTGATGTAATGTCGGACTTGTGTACGCCGCAAGAGCCCGTTGGATGCGAGAAGCACAAAACCGGTCGAAGTGGAGGTGCTTGGGGGAGGCCTATGTCCAGCAGTGGACGTCTTTCAGCTGTGATGATGATGATGATGATGATTGTGATGTGGGTAATTTAAAAACCATTGTTAAGCATGCCGAATTTCAGTCGTGATTTTCATCAGGCGTAAGCAATGTTTACTGTAACCCTTTCAAACCAACTGCTTCAAAATAAAAAAAACTGAACATCAAAATTAATTTCACCATCACGAATGAAAAAAAAGACTCATCAAAATGATTTAAAGCCACTACACGCCCCTAAACGACCCAACAGTAAAACGAGCCGTATTTTTTACGAGCAACGTTGACGGGACGTAACTTAAAATTCGTTTTTAATGAACTAACAAAAATATGTTTCATAAACAAACGGTTTATAGCACTTGGAAACAAAATAAACGGGCCTGGTGCCGTTTGATAAACCAATTACATCCTTTAGAAGGCTTTTAGCCGAATGTAGGTACATTTTAATGGAGTATTTTTGTCTTGAGGAGGATGCCTATGCGTATAGACTGAAATACCAAAAAACTCTTTTACCGATATGTGAATCGAACCAATTTTAATTATTCCATGCCACCACAGCCACACCAACCAACGAGGCAAAAAAAACTAAACACCTACAGTTACACTATGAATAAAATATCCCATACCTCCGTAATTTTATCTGATGTCAAAACCAGAACAGTAAGTACCAGTAATGAATTACCAATAATTGAGTTAAAATACCTGACAGTCGTTGGTATGTTCCCAAAGCATGAATGTTTAATATGCACGTGCCAATTTCATTCATACATTATTATTTGATTCGATGACAAATTAAACGAAAACTTAATAAATAGGTATGTATGGTACTTGGAGTGTATAAGAAAGAAGAAGAAATAAAGAAAGTAATAACCTATCGGAGTTGAAAACCAACTCGAACTCGAATGATCGTCCTCACTGAAAAACATCACATTTGTTCATTCTAGCACTGATCTTATATGATGATATAAACACACACATACCTTTACTATAATTTACGTAATATCACATTCACTCCACAAGTGCCTGTAGGTAATAAAAACGGACTTAGGTCTCTAAGAGCATCACCTGTATATTTGATACGAATTTCTCCCATAAAAGTGTCGACAAAATATCAGGTTTCCATTTTTTTTTTCACAGATCTTTCTCCCACAGCTTACGTCGTTTAACATCTTACATGGGTTCCCGTATTTTTGCAGTCAACAGCTGCGAAGCGGGGAATATTAATTAATTATGCTAAAAAGATGTCTCGTTTTTACAAAAAAATGTGTAGACGGTGACAGTTACTTGTCAAATTCTTGGACGTTGGATAGCAGCGACATCTGAAGTGAGCAAGTGACAGTTTTTATCCCCATTGTCAAATGATAAATATCAATATTAAATAATGCTATTTAGAATTCGAACTTCAGGTTTATAAATGTTAAAATCAAAGCACTCGATTTGTAAGTGGCACTGCAAATTGGCATCCACAGGTTGGGTTTTGGATCCGTTTGTTTTAATTTTCATCAAATAATTTTGTAACAGACCTAGCAGAAACTGAGCTAGCTGAAGGTCTGCCTGAATAGATAACGTTTTATTTCTTTTCTACTCGTGTTTTTGCATTATATAAGTTACAAAAGAAATTGCACGGAGTTTCTTTCACTCTAGATCTTTGTTTCATTAGCTATTTTGAATCATTGCCTATCTTTCATCTTCGTAAGATGCTAATATATTTATTACGGCATGAACTTTACTTGCACTGTGTTAATTTATTTTATCAAAAACCGGCTACACTCTGTTTTCTTTTAATTTCAAAGCCAAATAAAAATAGATCATCAAAATTTATTATCTAAACAATTTTCACACCGAAGAGTGTTAAATAAATAAAAATATCGTTAAAACCAAACCCTTATTTATCATCAGCCCCACCCTCGTATGTCGTTTAGTGGCTACAAATTTTCCACAAAGTATTCTGTTACATGAACGAAACGTCAGAAAAATGTCCCCTCGTATGAAAATACGATACACTCAATTAGCCTTTGAAAAGATTGGAAAATCGTAGGTTCGATTTAAAATTGGTTTGACTGATTTTAATGATTTTAATACTTGAATAACAATACTCGTAACAATTTTTTGCGAAACCGCAGATAGGTTAGTGGCTTTTAGATACTCATCGAACTTATTAAAGAATGAATGTGAATGATTTGATGGTTAATGTTTTATTCCTAATAATCCCCACTATAATTGCCCATTTTGAACTCTGGGAAATAGAAAAAGGAAAAATTACTAAGCCAAAAATCCCACACAATACACCGAATAAAAATAAACCGACTTAAAAAGGTCGAATCAGTCCAAGCTCTTTGCGGAAACGGTTTAAAAAGGCACTAAAATGAACGAAATAATCAAGCCAAGGCCAATTAACACAAATTACGGGGACTCTTAAAACGCCGTCGGCTGTCTGTCACCGAAGCCGCCGCTAATATGACTGAATACTTAATGTATACCAAATTAGAATATTCGAGGTATGTCTGTTACAATAATATTGGTTTTTAAGGGGAAAATAATGTTGCGTTTGCTTTGTAAAGAGAAAATATTTGACTTCCACTAACCTGGCCTGCCTGGGCCTGCGTGGTGCATTATGGCCCACTCCCACTTACAGAGAAGAGGCCTGTGTCCCAGCAATGGGAACATTATTGGCCGATTATGTTTGTGTTGTAAAGAGAGGTGTTTACCCTGCAATAGGATAGGTAATAATTTTGCTAACAGCGGGCGAAGGAAAATGCAAATTACGCGAACATAGGTACAAAGAAAATCGCATTTATCAAATAAACAAAACAGTAAAACTAACCCGAATAGAGAAAATTCGCAAATAAGTACAGGAGATTGCAAACATTGGACCCGAAATAATTCCCCTGTGGCACCACACTACAGATACAAGGACAAATCGAAACATTGTCGAAACGAAACCACACCAAATACCTACCTAATGTTAATAACGCTGCGCAACATAAGTGTAAATCAGTTGCGGTTACGGTTTCGATTTTGTACACACAATAATTCAATATTTATGATCCACCACCTCACCCTGCGGTATCACTCGCATTCCAGGAGAACCCGAATCATCATGTGTGTTCATCCAGGACAAGTCTATAAAACAATGCCAGATTTAGAGGTCTGGACACCTCGGAGCAACAAAGGAGTGGAGGCCCCCTGGCCCCAAATTATTTTCCAAATAAAGAGTTTTCCAATAAATAATTTATTGTGAAAGCAAGTATAGATTCTTTTATTATTTTTACAAACATAAATATAAATATAATCGGAAACAAGAATTGTCTGAAATTAAATTTTACCGTTAACGAACGGAACCTTCCGTGCTTTTTTCGCTGAAAAATCGTTGATGATTTCGCTGAAATCCAGTTCCCAAAGTAAATCACTTTAAATGCTCAGGAGAGAAAGGTTTGATAGACGGTTTTGTCCCATCGTGGTTCAAAGCCTATTTTTTATAATTTTCATTTTAAATGAGCGCTCTCCAGTGCTATTTGATACCTTCAAAACCAAATACATTCTCAATGCAATTTCAAGGTTTGGGAATGTAACTTTGAAATTTTGATCTTGGAGAATTTGGTTAACAGTTCCGGAGATTCGTCTTTTCCATAGTCATTTTTGCATGAGTCGATCATAGACACAAATTGAACCAACTTATTACCAAGACTAGGTTCTAAATCATCCTGATAAACTTTCACCAATACCTCTGCCGCAGCGTGCAAATTTTCAGCATCCATCTTCTCGGTGTGATTAAGAAATTCAAATCTGGAACGTACAGCTTCATAAGCATGCAATCTTTCGGTAAGAGAAACACATAGCTGGTCGACCACTGCGATAAAGGCGGATACTTTGTATTTCTCCTTCGGTGACAGATTTGCGTCTTGTGCTTTCCCGTAATCGAGCGGATTCAACCTCACGTTTCTCGTTCTGGTCCACCAGTACCAAAAAATATCTCAGACGACGTACGTATGTATTCGTTAGTCTGAGATATTTTTCTCTTCCCCGTATTTATCAAAATCGTTTCTTTTGGATTTCAATGATTCTAATGCACGCATTGCCCATACAAGAATCATTTTAGGTCTTGCAACATCTTGTTTGTAGCGTTGAATCGCTCCAAGATGTCGTTCCAAAAGATTGCGAATGAAGCGGTTTCAAGTCCACTCATCTTCTGTAGAAGGTGCGCTGCTTCATTCCTTGCGATGACTTTTTGCTCTTTATCGGAAGATGTTAGAGTTTCTTCGGTTTCCGAATAGCCGTCGACTATGGCTTTCGTAGCTTCAGCTCGACAAGACCAACGAGTGTCACTAAGCTTTTTCAAGACGTTGTGACTGTTCCTAAATTACCCTAGGCTGATAAAAATTTTCGTTTTTCCTAATCATGCTAATATTACAGTTAATAATCGGTTCCCCTTTCTGGGAAAGTTTGCACCCCTCCTCCATGCAACCCTATAGAGTTTGACTCCAGACTGGACACTCTCCCACCGATATAGATTAAATGAATTCCAAATATTAAGAAGTCCAGTGCCTTGTCTCATAAATAGACCAAGGAAGGGATTGAAAGAAATGTTAAATAAGACTTAGGAATTCATAGTTATGAACATAGATTGAATGTGGTTTTAGAAAGCTAGTAATATTAGAGGGATGCAAAGTATATTATTATTATTAAATTGTGAGTAACCCATACGCTAGCGTCATAGGTATTTGATCAGTCATTACTCACACGATACCTCACATCTACACTCAGAGTACTCAGAGCAACACTTCCATATAGTGACGCAAGTAGCTTTTCATCGGCATTGCGTCGGCATCATGCTCATTTGGAGACATGGTCCCTAGCAGTTCTTTCGAACTGATAAACGTGACGAAGCGGCTTTTCCTGCGGCAACCAAGCGACTGTCCTTGTCTGACTATGGAGCTGCTAGTTCCAGTGGCATTGCGTCGGTATCATGCTCTTAAGGAGATATGGTCGCTATCACTCCTTGGACTGGATATGAGATAGATGTGATCACCCAAACCCCTGGAAGTTCACCCTTTGCACGACAAGCATACCTGCATGACATGTGTTCATGTCAGGGTGACCGAATTATTGATCTGGGATAAAGAATACAACATTCAAGACTTACTAGATAAAAGAGTTGAGATTCGAAACTCAATAACCATCATTTAATAGAGTTTTGAATTATCTCTCTTAGGGCACTATTATTGGCCGGAGGCAAAGAAAACAGCGTTCACGAATTATAGTACAAGGATTTACTAGATAATAGAGCAGAGTCAAAAATTAAGAATTATTAATTAATAGAGTCGAGCTTCTCCACTGAGTTTGAAGTTTTGGGTGGGCATTAATTTACACGCATAACAATATATTTTCCCCGTAGTTGGAGAAAACCAAAGCCAGAATCGATTGACGGCGTGTAAACATGTTCTTTGTACATTTCCGAACAAAGTTGGAATTATCTCGCGGCTGATCTTGATGAACTGAATTCTGCAGCGATACTTGATCGCAATTTTGAAGTTCTGTGGAACCTGTTGTCGCCCAATATTCGATTATTTCCTTTGTTATATTAACAGGCCAAAGACCTATATCATTTTTGAGACCGCAAAATTCTGCTTCCTCTTGGGTCAGATATTCAGTTATAGAAAATTGTGTGGTGTCGCCTGATGAACCTCAGCCTCAGGATGATCTTGGATAATATCGACCACATCTCTATCTACTGTTGAATCTCCTATTGTTTTTTTTAGGATCTTGAGGGATTTCTTCTTTATTTAACGTACGAATTTGCATTCATTCCGTTACACCTTGTGTGCTATACAAATTGTAACCGAATGAATGCAAATACGTTCATTAAATGTGTGACTGAATGAATACAAATTATACTAATTCGATTTCTGTCATTTTTAATATACTTAGGGCTGATTTATGAATCGACAGGTAATTTTTATTCGTGGAATTAAATTGCCATCTGACAGTTTTTGTATGTAAGCACTGTCAAAATTTCAAGTTTATTCTTCGGATAAAATTATCTGGCGTTGGAAAAATCAGGCTTTAGATGATAAATTTTTTATCCCAAAAATAATTAAAACTACGTAAATTACAGCCAAACAAACCAAACTAGACGAAGAAGTGTGCTGATGTGCGTAGATTTGTGACTAAAATGGTCTCGTATAATCAGTATACTTAACTTATTTAATTAATAAACAATATTTTATGCTTATTAGTTAAATTTTGTGTGTATAGTAGGATTATTAAAAATATTAAAAACGGTGAAGAAAAACATCGTGAGGAAATTGTTGTGTGTTAGAACCAAAAATTCGGAGACATGTAACATCTACCTATCCGCACTGGGCCCGCGTAGATTACGGCCCACTTTTTCCTTTCGCTAATCACCAATTTTATCCAAATCCATTCATCCGTTAACTGATTGAGTGACAAGCATCTTCAAAAACTTTTATAATGATTGTTCATCAATTACTTAGGAAAAGTGGTGGATAAGGTTTGGTGACGGCCCAGTGGTGAGGCGAGGCCTTAGCCTCTCATGCACGAGATTTAAATCGGGGCAAGTACCAATGTGACTTTTTTAATTCATATGTAATTTCTAAAATAACTACGTTAGTTAATGTAGTAGAAAGTTTATGCTAGACATTAGAGAGGATGCCCCCCAGCTAGATGGACAACGAAAGAAAAGAAGGTGGCTAGGACCAACTGGATGTGGAAGGCGGAGTATTGTGGCATAGCTTGGGAGAGGCCTATGTCCAACAGTGAACAGCGATAGGCTGAGTTGTTAATGTTGCTTATAGAAGTGAAAAACGAAAGGATCCATATTAAGATAACTACTGCGTAATTACATATAGGTATGCGTAACACCTTAACCAGATCACGTTACTCACTCGTTCATTACGTACTCTACGTAGACTGAAATGGATTCATTTACACCGACACAATTAAATACGTAGGTACGACAAATGTACGTGTATATTGCTAATAGAATTTCAATGAATGTGCTTTAGGGAATTCTCGTTTACGTATCTGAATTATACAGGTTTCTAGGTATGTCGTTACAGATTTCAATTAGTGGATTTAGCATATCGTAGGTATGTACTGATTTTGGAATTCGAATGTTTAGGTAGGGATGTAATTTAGAGGGGCTTGTGGCTAAGTAATAACAGCCGCACGGGTCGATCGATCAGGTTAAGCTACGCTTGCCACGGTTGGTCCGTGGATGGGTGACCATTTTCACATACCAAGTCCCCTCCGTGCCTCGGAAAGCACGTTAAGCCGTTGGTCCCGGCTGTCATTCGTGGATCTTTGACAGTCGTTACGGGTCGTCAGTAGCCCGAAAGTCTGACAACCAGTCTTACCAAGGGGTATCGTATTACCCAGTAACTGGGTTGTGGAGGTCAGACAGGCAGTCGCTTCATGTAAAATACTGGTATTCAGCTGCATCCGGTTAGACTGGAAGCCGACCCCAACATAGTTGGGAAAAGGCTAGGCAGATGATGATGATGAGGTAGGGATGTAATTGTAACTTTGTTGGGAGGAGTTGGCAAAAGATTACATGTTTGGAGGCGTTTGGTGAATCGAAATGTTTATTTATACAGGCTAGCAGGGACGCACAATTTTTTACCATTAATTGAGCACATGAATCTACATTCCCCTAGCCCAAAGATTTTTCATCGGTTATCAAAAAAATACTGCTGTTACACAGAAAAGAGCAATACCAATGCGGGAAAAATGAACCAACTGAATAGTATTTTTTTTAACAACCGACAGCCTGTCCCTTCCTGCGTATTTATTTATTTATTAAAACTTTGCACATGTAAAAAAAATACTGTACAAAGGCGGATTTAATGCCAGTGGCATTTTCTGCCATTTTATATTTATCTTATTGTAACTTTATATCAACAGGTACTTTTTTGTAGCGTTTGATGCATATTAATTTACCAAATAACATAAGTAAAAGGTTTGGAAATGGATTTTAAAACCTAAAAATACTAGTCTAGCGAACACTGAATTCGGGTAAAATATTTACCCAGTGGAGATGGTTCCTTGCAAAGGCTATTTTGACAGCGGATTTTAAACCTTGATTCAGATAACATGACACCAATTTTGATCACAAGTCAATTATTATAAAAAAAAAACAATGTAAGAAAATTCAAGTACATAATATTTTCTCTGTTCATGAACTTTTGCGCTGTGGTAGGACATTCAGGCAAACAATATAACTATCTAAGTACCTATCTATTTCACTGCTAGAAGCGGCATTGTCCACATTTTCCACACAAACAAAGAGTGTCACCATGTTCTTGCACTACGACACAAATACAGCAACAACAACTCAGCCTATCGCAGTCCAATGCTGGACATAGGCTTCTACCAGGCTATCCCAGCCACTTTCTTAAGGTCCATCTAGCTGGGGGGCGTCACACGCTACGCTTTACGATACGACACAAATGATGAACGGCTTTGAATGGTAGTCCGTGACAGAAGTTGTGCGCTCAACGCACTATCAAGCGGCGGGATCGTCCGAAAGGGTTACCGCTGCCCTGGAACAGAAAGGGCTAAGGAAGGAACACGGGTGGGTTTTAGTCAGTAAGAGTCTGACACTCCCTTCCGCTCCACCCAGAGCAGGAGGGGTCATTTGATGATTTCCCATCCTCAAATAAAAAAAAAAACGCACTATCAGCGCCACAAATTTTATTAGTCGTCGTCGTTCCGTGCTCTGTGGTTCACTTGTACGCTCCAAGAAAATAAACACGTGAATTGCGTCACAATTTATTTAGGTCCGCAACCTCACCTGCTCGCGTTGGTTTTAAAGTCCCTCGAGTATCCAGATTGTAGCTACAGGCCACAGGTAGTCTCTAAATTAGGTTCAAAGCTGAAACATGAAAGCTGCTTACTTGTTTTGTGCTGAAAATAAACTGTAAATAGAAAAAGGGTGATAGTAAGTGACTTGATAAGGTGTGGTGGATGGATAAATAAGGATATGAACTTGATTTTTACTCTATCCTTTTTATTGTTTATTCGTAAAAAAAACTTGCTTAGCTTAATGAGTTGGTGATTTCTGAAACCTTCATAAATCTGAACCTAAAAAAGATTGAAATTAAAAAGTAATGGGTCAATTTTCTAGGCTACATTCATTTCCTGACTGATTTGAAGAAACCTGGTAGTCAAGCGTTTTCCTTATTTTAACCACTTTGCTTACTTTTTCAGACTAATAAAATAACCACTTATGGCATAATCATATTAATTGCATAATCAGCCTGTAATATCCCCACTGCTAGGACACAGGCCTCCTCTCATCAAAAGGGAGTGGGCTATAATCTACCACGCGGGCCAGTGATGATGAAATTATAAACACACAGTAAAGCGCCTACCTGGTTCAAACACGTCCTACAACTAATAAATCGGCCGTTACCACAGGGCCACCACTACTCTCTCACTGTTGTATTAATTTATTGTAAATACATATTTGTACGGTATACTATAAGATTCCGTTAGGAAAATTGAATAATTGGATTTCGTGGACTGCACTGGCGCCTTAAATGATACACTACCAATACATGACAGCACAAAATCTAAATATATATAACTCAAAGGTGACTGACTGACTGAAATAGTGATCTATCAACGCACAGCCCAAACCACTAAACAGATCGGGCTGAAATTTGGCATGCAGGTAGATGTTATGACGTAGGCATCCGCTAAGAAAGAATTTTGATCAATTCTACCCCCATGGGGATAAAATAGGGGATGAAAGTTTGTATGAAACTTTGTCAATTTTAAACCGATCGGGCTGTATACTTCTTAACGCGAGCGAAGCCGCGGGCAAAAGCTAGTAGTATATACGTCTTTAAACTAGTAACAGTAGGTATAACACAGTTACAGTCACTCAATGTATGCAGGTGCAGTGCATAGCTAACTTATATTGAGTTAGCACTACAAACAAACAGTTTGGAGTGGCCACGGAGACAGCGGGAAGTTCTGTAATTTGATTAGTGTTCTGCAATTGCTTTGTCTTAGGGCCTAGTTCACGACCTCAGTCAATGCAACTTGCGTCAAGCGGCACGCGCGCATCACCTATTCTCGTCCATCACATCTAAGCTCAGTTACGCACGGGCGATTTTTTCCCTAGGAATTTTTTTCGTGCGCTGGATTTGCAACGCACTGCTTAGGGCCGAAAGTCGAAAAATCAACAGTGTGTTTTTTAGACGCGCTGAGATGCGCTCTGTTGGATTTAGAGAATCCAGCTTAACACTTTCTAACATTTTATATGAACTTCAAAATGTGTGAAAGTGACGTATGACAATTTTTAGGGTCCATATCCCGAGACCCTCTTACTAAGGCTCCACTGTCCGCACGTCTGAATCTATTGAACCATAATAGGCAGACACTCCCAATTTTCAAAGAGTGTGTACTACTTTGACGGCTACAGCAAAATTATAATAAGAATAAAATAAATAACTGAAAGGGGTCCCACACAAGAGCTTTTTTGCTCGATAATTATGTAGTGTTAAATATTGTTCGGTGGTACAGAACCCTTCGTGTGCGATCCCACTCGCACTTGGCCGCTTATTCGTTACGGTGCGGCCCGCCCTAACGCCTCTTAACAGTTTAGGCGTATTTTCGGCGTGACTTATCCCGTCATTAAACAGTCGCCATATTTTTTCTAGATGAAGGACACCAAAATAGAAAGTAGTTACATAGGAATTGCAAGGTATAACGTAATAGGTAGAAGTAAATGATTTCAGTTTTAAAATGTTAATAACAAGCCAAACCAGGCATGCGGTAGTATTGTTATTTGTTTAATAATTTTTCCTTTCTTTTCTTTATTTAATAATTTTTTTTCAGAATAAATTAACTATCTATACATTGTTAGTAAATAATACTTATAACTATGTATGTAAAATTAGTCATTATTTGTTCATCATTATTATTTGCAATTGGATCCGTGAACGGTTGCAGTGCCGCACAACCGGGCAATCAACCCTTGCCAATATGGTATTCAGAAGGCTGAGAGGAGGAAAATAACACAAACTGTACCTATTTTTAGAGAAGCCAATTTGTAGGCATGACGAACAGGGTGTAAAGTTCACTCATCCTCCATTGAAAAGGGAGGATCCTCCAACCAGACGTCTGGCGGGCAATTGCCCAACGATTGCTATTGGGAAATTGTATCTATGCTAATTGCACGGTAAACTCAGGATTTGCGTGACGTCAGTATGACGCGTAGTTCGCATGTGGCGTTGTAGATACTGCTACATCACCCACGACCCTAAGATTAAGAGTCTCATGCTCTACCGACTGAGCTAGCCGGGCCACTACACCAATATAGCCTGTGAATGGGATTGACGCATGGGCTTTTACGTTTCGCTATTTAAAGGACTTTATTTTGGTGGTAGGTCCTAGTTTTGACCGATGCAATCAATCAATTAATTACAGTAAACTAGGTACTTTTCCTGTTATTGGATGGCGAACAAGCCGCAGCAGGCCTACCTGAAGTAGCACAAACTCGCGAAGCAAACGCAACGCAAAGTTTTTCATCGATAATGGAACTATCCTATAGAATTCTATGGTTAAGTATACTGCATTGTTGTGATGGTTCAAATCACAGGCATCTAACCGTGGGAGGGCCCTGGTGACCTGTAATACAAGGTATTTTTTTATAAACCAACTTCAGGCACCAGTCTCTCACAAAGTTAGCTCCTTGATCGTGCACTATTGTCAAATATTAGTGTTACATCTATACTGGCCCGCTAAGACTCTGGCAACACTGTCGGCGTACCTTCACCACTGTCAAGCCCCTCCACGCACTCCAAGACGCCATGACGGGACATGGTGCATAAATAAGCCTGCACGTCTCATTCTCGCTCTCTTTTCACAAGGACAACTGACCAGGTCGAACCTCTGTCAATTCACCACCTACTTATTATTGTACTCTGTGCTCACCACTTTTTTTGTATCACTGTCTGTGTATCCACACATAATTAAACCCTTAAGTACCTACCTATATTTATTCTTTTGATTTATATTGTATTTAATAAAATGATGGTGGTTCAATATTTTGTTTTGTGATTGTTAATTTGCTTTTCGTGTACTTAACTAAATTATATTGGATTTATGTTTTTTTTTATAATAATAATAAGTTCAAATAAGTTGCTGTGATTCTGATCTTTATATATTTAATTAAAATAATTTACTAAGGCTATTGAATTTAATTTAATAGAAGCCCTGTGTTTAATCAGTTGTTACATTAGCATTAAGTACATAACATAAGTGCATTTTCAGGGCACTCTCCTTCCAACATATACCTCATCCATTGCTTTCCATCAGGCGTGATTGAGGTCAAGAGCGAGCCCATTCATCAATAAAAAAATGAAGAAAAAAACGTGTATATTATCATTCTAGATTAGATATCATACTAAATCTACCACTATTTATGCACACCAATTCACTAGAAGTGGAATAGTTACGATATTCAGGTATCGCGTTTAGTGGCCTCGTGTCTATATCTTTTTGTACACTTACAGCGATGAGAACACCTATGCTTGTACCGATGCTTGCATTAATCGACTACAAATGCGGTATGTCTTTATCGAGTTAGTATTGTGTGAGTAGTTTAATTTAGACTGTTGTTATCAAGAAATAACAGTCGTTTATCAATGCAAATAAATGGTGTACTCGTAATTGAAATAACTGCAAATGTCCTAGGCGTTCATTGTGGGTACACACCATTATGAACTACTTTTACCTGGGAACAAACTTGAAATAGCAAATAAAAACTCAGCATATTACATTTTAGTGCTATGCGAAAATAAATGTATGCAGCAGCAAATTTTTGGTCGCGGTTACCTGTTTATTATTATTTCGTACTAAAATATATTACTAAAAACCGAATGCATGTCATGTGCGCCTCAAGTGTCTAGTACTTATCAAGTCTAAATTTGTCTAAACTAGATTTTTCTAAATTACACAGAGGCCAAACCAAACTTATGACCAAACTCATGTTCTTCCAAGTCCTTTCTAGCGTCGTGACATATTACTATATTTTAAGTAGGTACTGTCTAATTATAAATATAATTAATCTCAGTAAAATAAAACAATAGGTATTAATAATAATAATGTAATGATAATCATGATAGTTTCCAAGTAAATGAATCGTCATAGTTATTCAGAAGATAATTTTCATCCATATGTTATGACATTACCTAATTACATAGAATGATAATGATGTCAGAGAACTTTCCTTCAAAGGTGAAAGTTATGTTCAACCATTTGTAACTCCCACAGAGTACGAATATGTTTCGGCGGCTGCTGCTAGAGTCGGCATTGTCAAGAGTTTCCGTGTAAACCGAGGGTGTGACCAATTACTCGCACTATGACACAACACGACGTACAACGTCCGTGACGGTCCGTGACAAAAGTTGTGTCAATGCACAATTATGACGCCACGAAATCAAAATCAAAAATCAAAATAATTTATTTCACATAAACCTACATGGGTATTTATGAAACTTCAGAAGCTAAGTGCACGTTTCCAATTGGTCGTTTCCTATGGAGAAGAACCGGCAATAAACGTGGAGTTTATATATAGACACTCTTAAAAATAAATTAGCTTTTACAATGTTTTCAAACTACAGTGTTAATAGGCATTAGAGAACAGGTTAGGCCTGTCAACAAAGAAAATGGTCTACAACGTTCTCACGTTCACAAAATATAAAAGTAACAACACAAAATATAAATCTACATAAAAGTTAAATAAACATAAAATGTTGTAGAAAACTATTTAAATCAAATGACATGATTGCCATTACAAATCTGAATTTATATCCTGTGCACAAAAGCCTAACAGTTGCATATGTATAATGTTAAAAATTATGTGAAGATTATGTAAAAAAAATATGTAAAAGTTAACTTCGTTATTTGGCAGCAGTTACTATTAGCTGTTGCCAAATTACGACGGTTATTTTTTTATGTAAATGGCTATACATTTAAATAGTTATGCCGTTAAGGTACATACTAGGTAGGTAAGCCACACGTGCAGAAGAATGTTTTTCCAAACTTACTTGCCGTCGACGTAGTCTAAGTTTTTGCGAACATACAAAATACTTTCTAAGATAAAGAGAAGGCAAGGTTAGTTTATATATTTCTTTGTATTTATTTCTAAGAATCTCGCGAGGACCCATTTTATAGATCGTGCGGATTGCCCTCTTTTGTAAAATGAAAATTGAATCTACGTCAGCTGCCGATCCCCACAACAGAACGCCATAGGACAAGAATTTTATTAGCACTGCCGTCTCTAGACGCTGCTATGCTCCATAACTCCACATTGAATATCGACATTCGCTCACTCCGTGTCCGTCACGGACGCGAAACGACACGAAATGAAATGTTTCATTAATGTAATGTATGTCTCAATCAATGCTGATTAATACGAGTAGTAGTAGGACATGTGAGCGGTAATTATGTATTTTGATACAAATGAGCCTTTGTGAAGTGCAAAATATTTAGGTTTTGGAGAATTTTCACGCCTTTGGGGTAAATTTGGAATTGTAGTCAATTAATGGGTATTATTGTGTGGCGCTACGTAAAGTATTCTAGTAAAACTCACGATGGTAGACCGCTTTAAATTGCCTTTTAGCGATAGGACCGCCCATTGTTTCACCCTATGTAGAATTTTTAAATTTATATCTGTAATTCGTATCTATGGTGTCATAAAGAGCAATCTATCTATGATATGAGTTTTGTGTATGTCATAATTATGATATGCGCGGCTGACGGATGTCTTGCAACTACAATCGTCTTGCTGAATTCTACCATATTCATACACTGTCCTCCCATAAAATCAACACATTATTTTTAAAAGAGTTATCGTGGAGTTTAATGCTGGCTTTTTTCCACAGGAAACGACGAAATGGAACCGTGCAGCTGCTTCTCACGTTTCATAAGGGCTCATTTAGGTTTCTGTGAAATTAAATATTTTGATTTTGAAAGAGTGTCCTCGCATGACTAGTGCGAATAAGAGAAGGCGCAATCGGCAGAGATAAAAGCTTATTTCGTTAGACAATAATATGGGCCTGAACGAGAATAATATTCTATACTTTTTCGGAGAATATTGAGGAACCATCGTCGAAAAATACAATATCGGCCGCATGCAAGTTGTATTGACCAATCAAAAGTGGATGTTCTAGTGAAGTGGAGTGGAACGACATTGTCACACAGTTCCGTTTGGACGAATAAAAACCAATTATTCTTATGTACGAGTATCTACTGTGTTTACTGAAAATTAAGTAGCAATTCCTAAATTGTCAGCGATATACTTACCTATACAGGGTGATTGGAAGATGCGTGCAAAGCAGCAGCAGCAGCTTATTTATAAAAATTTGGTAAAAAAAATTGGTAAGACTTCGTCTAAGACAACTATGGCTTAAATGGTTTCAAATTACGAGTATCTGTACTATCTTCGCCTTAAAGCTTTGCACCCATCTTCCAATCATCCTGTCTAAGTAAGTATATCGCTGACAATTTAGGAATTGCTACTTAATTTTCTATAGATATATAATGCAATCAAAACTTTGTCAGTAAGTACCTATCAATACGGTATCGATAGCATTAAAGCGTTACCTATTCTCCTTAAGAATATTTTATTACGTTAGAAAGGTATCGGAGCGTTCTAATGCTCATTTAAATGAGGCTGTATTTAGATTTTGCATATTAATAAAGGATTTGATTTGTTTACAAAGTTGGATACTTTGTTTACGATATGATGTACGTTATAGACGCTTGGGGAAAGTGTTAAGTATGGTTACGTAATACTCCAGGGAGTGCTAACTTCAATGAAAGGTGATATTGTATGGTTTGTGTTTACAATAATTTACTAATAACCATTTATTGTGCATGCTATGGTTTTCTATAAGTGAAGGAGTAGGTACCTAAAACTACTTAATACCTTATGTGGTCCATTATTTATGTGTCCTGTGTTGTATATATATTTTGGAGATTCTAAATAAATAAGTAAAAGGTAAGGTAAGTAAATGGTGTACAGCTAGAATATTCTAACCAATCAGTCACCAATCTGGCTGTAGCAATTAGGGCTGGGAAATATCATATAACAAGGAAAATGACTCTGTTTCTATCGGAAATTCAGGATACAACTTTCTCGACGGATCAAAATTGGCAAGGCAAGGCATGGTCACTAACCGTGTGCTTCACTAAAGATCTCGAGCTTCTTATGTGATCAGCTAACGTACATAATTATAGCATTATTCAGTAGGAGGGCCTCCTCCGTGGTGTTTCCCAGGCAGCAAGTTTTCTAAGGTTAATGTTCCCACTAATACTTGTAATTTAGTTGGCGAAAATAATAAATTTTTTTTCGCTATCTGCAAAAGTGAAACAATGTTTATTTTCCCTCAGGAAAATCAACCTGTTACTTATAAGAGTATCAAAACAAACTTTATTCAAATTCCTTAGATTTAAGAACAGCTATTCTTTCGGTACTCCCGCAAGGTATTAAATTTGGTGAGCAAGGGGCGTATGCAAATGAGTCGGGAACATTTGGGCACAAAATATGTAGGCACAGAAGATCAGCTCCAAACAACCAACGTACGTTTCGCATACAGCGAGGACAAGAGCGCTTGCGACTGGCATTCGACAGGAATGGACTGTGATCGCCATACGTTCGCGTCTACTAATTAAATACAATACAATTCACAAAAGTTACTGATGAAAGTGTAAACTAACCTTGTTCAGGTTACGGAATCACTCACTAAAAGGAATCTTAGTAACACATTCATGTGTATTTAGAATGTTGTTACGTGCTGTGTAGCGGATGGTTAGACAGTGAAACTGCACAGTGATTTTAACACAGGTTTATTAAATGACTGTAATATATACTGTATATATACCGGCCTAAAGGGCAGTGACAGCTTGGCACTAAAACTTAACTAATTAAATAAACTCTCCAACAATTAAAGGGGGTGACGGTAAGCTGGAACAATTGACACAAATATGTAAACTCAAAAAATACATTCCTGATTAACACAATTAATAGGTAATTCATAATGCATCTCACCCCTTTATTGTCTAAGATTTCACTTAGGTAACCAAAGTAGATTCTCTCCGGATTAATTGCCGGTCACAATATTTTTTTCACAATATTATTTTGACATGGCGGTATCTCAAGAACATTTGCACGTCACACGTCTGTCTCCGACTAGTCTTTGCGCTGCAATGTGTCCTTCAAACTTACGGTCGCCTTTATAACTCTAGTTCTTATTGAAGATAAATGATGTTTTAAATAATTTTAAATACAAAAAAACGATCCTGACGACGATCGAGTTTGAACGCGCGACACATGACATGGCAGTCCACAAGCAAAGCTTGTGTGCTATGTATACAATAATGCTTTATTTAAAATTTAGGTATAGATCATCTCTCGTCGAGTGACGTCATTACAATGTTTCCACATTGCAGTAGTCTGGGAAAAGTGGAAAGAGGGAAGGGAGGCCTTTACCCTGCAGTGGGACAACACAGGCGCATAATAATAAGTCCTTCTTTAACCGGGGGTAGTCCTTGGGTGCACTTGCATAGTGCGTACAAGGATAATCGTCGGTTGATACCACATTTCATTATTTAAAGCGTCGACACTTTGAATAATAACATCAAATGAAAAACATCATAAGTGATTTTTTAGATTTTCGAGTTTAAGTAATACCTAAATAAAATAATAAATCAAAGTACTCAATTTGTAAGTAGTACTACAAATGGAATCAGATACTTTTGGAACAGACTATAGGCGTCTATCTGTACATGCATTTTGTACCAACCTTCTGTACGAATTTACTTTGTGATTGCGGCCTGAGCGGTTTTTAATAGGACGCCAAACGGTGGCGCGATATTGTTTCCGGCGAACGTAACTTTAGATATAAGCAGAGTGATTAAGCAGTTTGCAGCGATTTTTGTTCAGTTTGGGGTACAATATATTATACAAAAATCTCAAAATATGTTAATAGTATCCTAATCGATTGTCGTAGTGTCACATACCTATCATGTCTTTTTCTTCTTCGCATCGCGTCGCTGGCGCGACTGTATTTTAGATGTTGTTCGCCCAAAATTTCGCCACTTCCACGATGTCCTCAGTGGCAGTGCAGAGGTCATTTTGACTGCATGTTGTGGGATACAGAGGGTAGGATAAGACGTGCGATATAGCTCCACCACCACAGCCTACTGCCGTTCCGTCGAGATAGCCCCACTTTACCTTGTTAGGTTAGAGTTACACCGTCCCATTTGTGTCAGGAGATAGTTCAGGGACTTCCAAGTGACCATGGAAGGTTACACCCTGCAGGGAGAGGCTCCTTTTTTGGTAGATAGTAAGTAGGAGGGGGAAGAGTATCCTTCCACATATTATGTGGTATACAAAGGAACGAAGGGCATGTCACAAGAAAAGTTATAAATATGAACGTGGATAGCTATAAAAAAAGAGGCGGACTAAAATGGATGGATTCTGTGAAAGATGCTATAACTAACTGTATTGTGTTGACGTATACTTTTCCAATATAATGTATGGACCTATTCCAAAGCCATTTATTTACAAGTCTGAGAGACAACGGAAAGTAATAAAGCGAAAAGCACCATTTTCATTGAAAACATTTTCGTCCAAGTCTTTAGTCTGTCAACACGCAATTATTTAAAGGAAACGAGCACATACTGAAACATTTGACAACACCAGTACGTAACAATATGTACACATTCTGAATAATGTGCCCCAGTTTTACACCGTTTAGCAGGATGTTGACATTGTAACAGATGTTTGACGAAGAAATGGAACAATTTGTATGGTAACGGTGATGACAGCTCAAGGTGCGCCGTATGTCGGTACCTGTATTAGTTGAAACATAACATAATCAGCATAATAATTTATTATTTATTTATTCATTTATTTCAGGCGACGCAGGCCCATAGATAAATACCTTAAACTAAACACACATATTTTATTTTTTTATTTCATTTCATATTTCATATTATTCGTTTTTTATTTTCTTTTTTTTTTCCGTTGATATAATGTTCCCACTACTGACACAAGCCTCATATCGGTAAAAGGGAGTGGGTTCCAATGTGAGGCGACCACGGGTGCCCAAAGCGGATTGGTAGATGTCACATATCTTCAAATTTTTTGGTCCTAGGACATGCCGGTTTCCTCTCTATGTTTTCCGTTTCGAGAACCGTGATGCCGAGATAATTTACACAAAGTAAAACATCTGTCTGGGTCAGAACCGGCCTACAATCTCGTATCCACGCAAAACATCGTTCAGCGTATGCCATCAACCCCGTACTACATTCTCGCTTCCTGTCGGTTGAGAAACTCTCTTCAAGTAAACGCGGATTATGTGGATCTGGGTTCCTATATTTACACTATATCGTGATATAGTGTAAATATAGGAACCGTAGATCCGTCGTTATCAATTAGCCAGACCCCGTGCTATCCCCAAAGGCTGGTTTCAAAAACGGAAGCTTAAATATTAAAAGAAAATGGGTCCAATGCTGCCATTTTTGGCAATATGAGTACGAAAATGAACGAACTCGCAACACCGGCCCCAGCTACCGTTCAAATGCAAAGTTTTCAATATTGCAACAATCTCTCTTCTCAATGCCGTTGGTAAGTAGATCTGATACGATTTAGACTCGACATCGAAAAATAATGATTTTATCATCGTTCTAAAAACCCTGCGGGATAATTGCGTAACCCACTATCTGTATCAATGGTTTCACTTTGACATTTCAACAACATTAATGCGTTATACACGTGGTTGAGCAGATATTTTTTTTTTAATCCACTGACCCAGTTCGGGTTGAGAATGTCACATGCCTTCGATTTTTGATTCTTGGACATGCCAGTTTCCTTACGATCTTTTCCTTCACTATTTTGAGAGCAGTGGTGATGAAATAAATTATACAAAGTGTTGTGCGTGCCTGCATCGAACTCGAGATACTGGGTCACCACTGCTCTAACCAACAATAGGTAGGTGATAAACAACGCCACCAAAACGATATAAATTTAGATTTGAAGAAAGCCACCAACTAATAATAATTTTATCAAATTCTTGCAGCCCTAAGAAAACCGTCGCAGAATTCCCGTCGGGATTGCGACGCCGCACTCCCTGAATCATAACTAAGGTTGACACAAAAATATGCGGCTAATGAATTCCAAACATTCCTTCTTGGTGTGAGAGGAAATCGGATAAGCTGGCTCGATGATATTTTGCTGTCTTTAATGCAATCTGTTTTGCACAGGGGACTTTTCTGACCTTTTTCAAATTACTTGACAGACTTTCATCTGAGTCTAGCCAGCTATAAATACTTGGAGTAATCTGTGAAGAACTTTGTGACCATGTTTTTAACTTGATTAGGTTAGATATGATTTCATAAATACTGTTTGTTATTCCATAACAAATTAAATTAATAAATACGTAATCATTGGGTATGTTCCACGTAGCATTTTATTGCGGCAGAGATAAATTGGAAAGTCTCCATTTCTAAAATGTTTGTTCCACGTTTTGTCTAGTATGGGTTTTTGGTACATCATGCTATTTCAAAATCAAAAGTAATATATATTCAAACTAGATTGAGAATCAGCACTTAATGAATGTCAAAATTACATAAGACAGCCCCCCAAAACGCTCGCCCTTCACCACTTCCTAATGCTTTGCTGGAAAGAAGAGGTGGCGCAATAAACTCCCTGACAGCACAGCTGTCTGTTGAGTTAGAAAAACTTGATTCTATTCAACAATAAGTAATTATCATTGCGAAACACGTACACAATACGGAACACGTTCATTAAATTATTTGCCATAATTATTATGTCAGCTAGCACACGACAATACACAAAAAAAACATTGAAAAGTATACTCAAGCAGAAATAAATAATAAAAACGTAAATATAACTTAACACCTACATAGAAGCCTTCAGGCATAAAGGTTGACAAGAAAAAGTTGCTACAAGTATTTCCCATTGCTGTGTATTCCCCAGACATTAACCGGGGCATGCATAGCTTCCTGATTACCCAATCCTCTCGTGTTTGGGATACAAGCCTAGACAGACAAAATTCTGCCTTCGTAAGGCAGTATTGAAAGATAAAGGCAATAGTTGTATAATAAGGTAATTTGTTATGGCGCACAGTAAAGTGTATAGGTATTCTAAATCTACAAACTCTTCGCCTTATCAACTTAAGGGCCTTTACAAAATTGGGTCAGTATTTCTGCCCCCAAAATCAGCTCCGACGTCACTTCTATAGCACCAACAGCTCTATAGTTCGACGGTGCCAAATATCGCGTCCGCGTTGGCCGCTGCGCACCGTATTGCTCTTTTATTGCAAACACACCGCATTGTGGGCACCCCTGCCCCGAATCACAACTAGGGTTGACGAATTCGGAAAACTTTATAACCGAATAGGTGAGCTGTGTTCCGATGTTTTTCTTTCTGGATTTATTTTGTCGAGCTTTGTTCCGAGTGAATAGGGCTGTGCTGAAATGGCTTCCCACGGGCGTCGTTTGGAATAGCAGAGGGATTATAGTCGGATGGAATTCGTTATGGATGTTTGTATAAGATTTTTGCTGAAGGAAATGTTTGTTCTACGGATTATTTTTCTTTGGGGACTGATATGATAATGTCATAAAAGTTGGCATTTGAAAATTTCATTCACTTGAGTTTTTCGTTGGTTTATGTGGTATGCCGTAACAGTTTTATAATGGAATTAAATTTGTTAAGTTTTTTAAGTGATTTTCTAGGTTCAATTGAAAGATAGAGCAGGTCGTTTCTCTGAACTAGTGCCTAAGCTTTGCATGTGAGACAAATACAAGGAGCAGAAGTCAGAAGATTTGAAGAAGATCTATGACAATATTTTCAATACAGGGTGGCAGAGACAACGACACGCAAACTAAAATTATGAATCCAGCACATGTTTCTAGACCAGACGAAAAATGTTTACGCTAGGAGGATAGCGTAAACATTATTTGTCGGTTATCAAAAAAATTATAATCTGCTAATAGAAAAGTGCAATTTTTAATCATGTAATGAATCCATGAGTAGTGTTTGCGCGTCGATATTCCTGCCACCCCGTATATCTTCAGTGAAGGATCTTAAAAATAAAGTTATGGTCGGAGAAAGTACTGATGTTGATACAAAATATAAAATAACAATGATTGACTACAATGTCTGAAAAGAAGTATCTCCATGATTGCTCTTTTTTCACACTTAACGTCGAAGCCGGTTTTGGCGCTAAAAATCACAACCATTTTTCTAGTGAACAGAAATATAAAAGAACTCCTACGTTCAGTATTTATGTTTTATTATTTTATTGGCGTTGGTACGGAACCAGAGCGAGTGCGATTTTTTCATCGTAATGGTTATGAAATAAAACCTAAAGGTGCTTACAGATATACGACTTAATGGCAATGACTGCAGTTCTACGCTTAAACTGCTCAGGAGCGTAAGCAGGCCACGAGTCAGGTGGACTGATGACCTGCACCCTAATCGTGTAACACACTTTCAATCACAATCTGAATCATTTTAATGGATATTGCTAAACCATTGCATCATATGTTTGAAAAAATTCAAAAATGTATCTATTCTACAACGTAAACAACGCAATGAATATTGTTACTTTTAAATTGTGTCGTTATCATGTTCGTCAAAGATACTAATCTTGTCTTGTTGATATGCACTTTATCTTCAATTCCTTGGTTGTTTGACTGAAATGGTTGATTAAAATGACGGGATTTTTTGTGCAATCTTTATAAATGTGTTTGTTTATCTGGACCGACTAAATGCTGAAGTGCACCTGCACTTAGGTTAACCGGCGAAATAGGTGTAGCAGTCATTCAACTTTTAGCTTTTTGCAATATTTATCCAAATACCTAATCTATATATATCTATACTGAAATAAAGCTGAAGAGTTTGTTTGTATCTTTGCTTGTTTGAACGCGCTCATCTCTGGAACTACTTGTCAGATATTGAAAATCCTTTTTGCATTAGGTAGCCCAATTTTTGAGGAAGACGTAGGAGAGTGTGTAGTTTAGAAGATAGATAGAAAGATATGCACTTACATAGGCAGACACGAAAAACCACTTTGTTTCATAATATCAAAAAAAAAAAAAAAAATTCTTGTCAAGCGCGTGCGCGCTATTACTTCGTTTTCGTTTAGTTATCTTTCCGACTTTTTTTATTTTTGCTCGGCTTCTTAGGGCCCTAGCGTGATGTATAGCCTTCCTCAGGAACTGGGCTATCAAATGCAAAATAAATTTTATATTATTACATAATTAACAAAAAAACAACAACCATTTTTTTTTCTTTCTGTTCTGCCCTGTATGCATTTAAGATTAAAGGATTTCTTCTCGTGTAGTTCTGGGCTGGTCCGAGTAGTATCTGACTCTAGCAGAGCCCTAAGAGAATCGGATAGACTGCGATATCTTATGTCGAACTGAACTTCGAACGGTTAATCTTATCAGAAACATGTTTGTTGATAATGCACATAAATAATAGGTACCTACTCGTAAAGGAGATAATTTTCTTCACTAAACAGAAAATACCCGGAGTGCGTGTATGACTTGAAGGCCAATTCCCGTAAATAAAAACATTGAAAATCTAGTCGCAATCTCATCTTAGTGACAATCAATGTTAAAAACTTGTCAAAAATATAGAGAAATTAGAGGTATTTTTTACAGATTGAGACTGAGATCAGACGGTGAACGTTATTAAAATTACGATAATTGCCCACCAGATGTATGAACATAAACGAGGCAAAAGGAGTATGTTAGGATCGTAACAGGTGGGGTTCTGTAGTTTCTTCCTACCCCCGTGGGAAGAAGGCGTGAGTTTATGTATGTAAAAGGAAAATAACCTAAGATAATAAACTCATTTAAATTGTCAGTTATAAAGTTCTAGGTCTAATCATTTTCTTTTATTTATTTTTATCCTTTATTAAAAAGAACCAGGTTCTTAATTAATAATTACAATCTAGCTTAAAAGACTAAAAAGCAATTTTAATCTAACTTAATTTATTACGTGATAATTATTTTAAAACTTAGAATAGTGTTTATTGCTTTACACAAGTCCGTTCCACATTCTTAGAGTCTGATATGATGATATAAGCAATTTGTTCATGTGTTTATTACTCGTATGTGTATCATTGGCATTATTATTTCTACACTTTTTACACTACACTAACTCAGAAGGTTTTGTCCGTTTTAGTCTTCGCACTATATATTTAGTTAATAAGTAATTAAAATGTATTTTTTTAAAATATGGACTGCAGTTGGCTGAAATAAATAAATTATTATTATTATTATATTTTTTTGGTACTATATTATAATATATCTTTTAAATGAGCCGTAAAATAAGTCTGATAATTATCAAACAACAATAGTTCTATTTAAACCTAATTGTAACAATCCCTGAAAATAGCACTACCTACAACAAAATATTCTTGAACATTCGAAAAGAAAGATCTTTCTATTTATGACAACTGAAACGCAAAATATGCCGTGTAAGGGAACCGAGCTGATACAAAGAGGCTCAGTGTAATGAGGGGTACAGTCGCTGACAATTTGCCAAATCTGACACAAGAAAGGAACCCACGGAATGATGTACATTGACACGGGAGAGTAAAAGGGTACCTACGATAAATTGGATGTTATGAAAATGTAGATGTAGGTAACCTATACCTTTTCGAGTACCTACAGTACGCGGTCTTATGGCGTCTAGAGTTTTTAGGAAAAAGTTTGACGTCGTAGAACGTCGTCTCTGTCTTATCTTGGGTGACCCTCTCTTTCTAAAGGACGATGGGACTAAAGATTTGGTAACAGAATAAAATAATGAACATAAATTATGCAACCAATTTGGCCAATTTAGCATTTTAAACAATCAAACACGTTCAATTATTAGGTTATTAATATTTTTCGTAAAATAAAACTTTTTAATCGTAGTCTCTTCTTAGCGTGTTGATGGCAATCTAAACGAACTCGGCCCAGGATTCGGCTACTTGTTTGGCGCTATCACCAGCGTCCATCAGTTCCTGTAACGTGCAGCTGACAGGACACGCAGGACACGATATTATTTGTCCCGTCTATCGTAGTTATAACAGTCCTTTGATTATACATTTACACTAAAACTCAATTTTTTCAAACTTTGGTACATCAGCAGGGTCTAAAGTCCTACTGGCTATTAGATTTTTGTACCATAGAGCTGATAATCTTGTTTTGCGGGTCCTCTTATCATCTTCGTAGTCGACTTCGAAAAGACCGAATTTAGCCCTGAAAATAAATGAATAAATATTATAGTAGTTGAGAATTCAGACAGTATAGCTTATGGGGGGCCTTCCCATGCTCGTATTTCGGTACGCGGTTTCAACTCCAGAAGTTTTCAGCCCCATCAGCCATCTATTATACGAGCAATGTTCGCCCACTGCTACTTAAGTTTATACAATGTGTAACTAAATGAATGCATATTGTGAACGTAGTTTGTTCAGAATCGTTTACTTACTCGATTTTTGTCTTTTTTGATATAGGTAATTTGGTATGTTCCCTTCTTTGTCTTGCATTTGTAATTTGACAGTTGTGCAATAGTGACAGGAATGGCAATCCAAAGTACATACTTAGTTATATTTATTAATCTATATAACTACTTACTTCAGTCCAGAATCCCATTCAAAGTTATCCATAAGACTCCACGCGGTGTACGTAACAATGTTACAGCCGTCCACTTCGATGGCATCCAATATGGCATCCAAATACGCTTTGTAGAAATCAATTCTGTCAAAGTCATCGCTCCCGCCAAAAGTACCATATCCATTCTCTGTGATCATAACTGGCGGGTTGTTGTATGAATCTTTCACCCAGTTCAGAGCTTTTCTGATGCCATTCGGGATTTTCTGAAAGTTTATAAAATTATTCATTGGTTTTGGATGGGTAAAAAGGATTCATTTTTTACGCCTTTACAAGATTATGTTATATCTGCTTCAATATATTTGGTTTTTTTAAGAAAACTGAAACCTCGTCCCCAATCAAAAAATCAGCTCACCGTCGCAAGAGTGGATATAAACCCAATAGTCTGACAACTCCTCTCACCCCAGAATATCATTGGCCAGCATTTATCTGGGTCGTGGAGGTTAATTTTATGGAAAGACGAATCCAACTCAGATAATGGCTTGGAAGATCATAGCTACGATTTTGTTCAATGGTCAAGTAGTGCAAATTCTATATTAACAAGCATTGTTTAGATAGATCGTATTTATTTAATTAGATAATAATCTAAAACTTACAGTAGTATGTATCACGGGGGCCAGATCATAATCCCCGTAGTCAGCTACTGCCCCAATATCGTCTTCATATGAAGGAACCACAAATAATCCCTTCATATATTTATCCGTTGTATAGAACTTAGTAGAATAGTGGTTGAATCCGTAGAAATCACTGCTACCTGTAATATTTAGAGATAGTTCAGTGTAGGTACTAACGAATTTAAAATCTTCTGTATGAAGTTGATTTACGAAATGGCCTCTTATAAAACAGCAGTCCCTAAACCGATACAGACGAAAACATATTTGGACTGTACGGCTGCGCATATGATGAAATTTGGCTAAACAAGTGGGAGTGAGTGGAAAGTAGAATGCGAATTGAAACAAGTGCCAAATGCACTTTGTCATTGCCCGGAAATGTCAGAGTTCTAGATGGATTAACTTTTGATGCCTTGCCTTATGCATGTTTTTTTGGCTTAAATTGCGACTAGACTGATATCGATCAGTGTCGAAATTTTATGTAT
This sequence comes from Apamea crenata, assembly GCA_949629185.1. Classification (NCBI taxonomy): domain Eukaryota; kingdom Metazoa; phylum Arthropoda; class Insecta; order Lepidoptera; family Noctuidae; genus Apamea; species Apamea crenata. The sequence goes on from OX451375.1 coordinate 9,124,276, forward strand.
TTTGCCATCGATCAACTGCATCCTAGTTCTAGTAGGTGAAAAGTCAATGTCACTGACCTTTTATGAACTCGATTTCCTCCTGTGACAACTCCGGTAGCCGACTTCTGGGAAAACCCTGCTCAGCACTCTTTTCTGCAACACGTTTCACCACCCTCTCAGGGAATCCACCAGTGGACGAGAATATCGGGTGACTGTAGAAACCGACTTCGAAGTCCAACGCCACGTTGCCAGCTTCTATGTCCGCGGGAGAATCCGTGGCGCCTTCACGGAAATCTGTCGCTATTGTTATACCACAAGTGCCTAGAAACAAAAAATAAGATCATGTTATTAATTATCAATCTAGGTACACCGTATAACCATACAAATATCCAGATACTCCGAGAACACGTTTGAAGGAATCCCATTTTATCGGTTAGGTTTGCTTGGACATATAAGTTAGATAAATAATAAAAATAATTTTACCTCTCTGCTTTTCTCTGTATTCTTTGTCGTACAGATGCCATGCCCTAGCATGTGCCAACAGCGCGTTCTTTACAGTAATGTAGTCCCCAATTCCAGGTGAAACAATATTAGGAGCAAACCTGTTTGTTCCGTATCCGAATATCAAAAATTGTTTCGGTTCATTCAAAGTTATCCAGGTTTTTACTCGATCACCCAAGGCATCGTACAACACACGGGCGTAGTCCTCAAACCAGTCAACAATAAGCGGGTTGGCCCAACCTCCTAAATCTTGCAAACTTTGTGGCAAGTCCCAATGATACATTGTGACGACTGGCTTGATACCATTCGCCAACAATTCATCAACCAAATTACTGTAATAGCCAATACCATCTTGGCTAATTTTATTTGTGAATCCACTTGGCAGAACTCTTGGCCACGAAATGGAAAATCTGTAGAAGTCGACCCCTAGGAACTTGAGCATTTTAATGTCTCGCTGATAATACTCGTAGGATTTGCAAGTGTCATTTCCGTCTGTGCCATCTTTTATTAGACCTGGGGTATGACCGTAGGTGTCCCAGATGCTTGGAGATTTGTCTGAAACAGTAAACATATAGGGAATTACTGAAACCTCCGGCAAGAAAAAGGCTTCCTATTCTCATAACATTCGAACACACGGCTCATAACGTTTTGCCGTGTGCCTATGCATACATGTGTGACGCATCTCTCTTTGTATAAAGATTGATGGAAAAACATCACTTTTTACCTTAAATTCAAGACGGATTATTTAAGACATAAGTAACTAATATCTACCTGATGCATTCCAACCGCCTTCAATTTGGAATGCAGCGGTTGCCACGCCAATCTGCAGTCCTTCCGGTAATTTTCTCATTTCTGCTTTTAAACTATCTCCTTTGCTAACTGCACTGCTGTTAATATCTGGTACAAAGGTCTGTTGAACACCCAAACACTGCGTTAAAGAAGAGCGTTGAACTGCAATTAGTTCATAAAGTAGCATCGTCGCGAATTAATTTTATCAAAGGAGTGTTCATTTAATATTTTAATACTGATGTAGGTGATTAGATAACATATTTGTATTAGTATTTTTATGTTATTGTGTACTGCATGCGATAAGTACATATAATCAAGATGTAAAATCTAAATATTTGCACGGCAGAAATGCCGAATATAGTGAAACCCAGAGATCTTAAGAACTTATGTTAGATAACTATATTCTTGCAAATAAATATATCATGCAATTGCATTTATGACTCTGGTGTTTATACATAATGATTATTATGTTATAGAAGAGTGTACAAAAAAATATGCAATAAATAAATTATTTGCTTAAATGAGGACTCCAAAGCCAAAATTGTTTGTGTATAACTTTTGGACACAATAAACATTATTATTAATACTCACCATGTAAAATATTTAAAAAAATATACCAATACAGGGTAGCCGGGTTGTCAGGGATACCTGATTCTGAACCCCCCTGCCGACGAAAAATTTTAACGCAGGGGGGTCCAGAATCATGTACCGAATCCATGGTAACAGGTTGTGCGTTGATATAAAAATGTGTATTTAAAAACTTACTTCATTTCGTGTGAGTGCCTAAAACAATCGAAGGTAACTGTGGGTAGAAGGGAACTGTTACTTATTTAAATACTAAATTCTATTTTGCCAAACTGGTTAGATTCAAAATGTTAGAGTGTTATCACTGTTGATATTGGTATTTCGGAATTATTTCTCCTTGAGAACATGTTACAGCTAAATGTTGAATAGTATAACAAGATAATAAACCCATTTAAGTAGGTAAACATAGTCTTGCTAACATAGCTTCTCTAACTAGGTAATTTAAATTTGTAGTGTTTATGTAGTTGCGAATTAAACATGGTTCAACAATGTAAACGGGTTTTTTTGTTTGTTAATTAATAATGTTAGTACCTTTTTATATGGCTCTTGACAGTGATGTTTGGGGAAGCGTGCATTTTTTTAACTGCCATCGATATTTCTTTCAAACTTATAGTATTTCAAGATGAATTATTCATTAAAGCAGCTCATTTTCACACTTTGAAAATTTCTTTCATTTTCACTATATAGGTACAACAAAATTCATTGCTTCACTTGTTTAAAGAATTCGCCAACCAGCGAATTCTCGCGACGTTGCCCAACCCACCTTCCTAAAAGGAAATTAAACAAAAATATAGTTCCAATCTTTACTGCAACATGAACTTTAAACATAACTTTATCATGTTATAATAGTGACAGTTTGATATTGTCAAAACAAGTGTGGATAATCTTGGTAAATGTTGCATTATCAATATTTCCAAAATAGCTCTCTACTTAGATAAGAAAGACCACCTTACTTTATCAATTACGTTTATAAGATAAATATATGATAAATCTAAACAAATAATTAAGTATGTAGGTAAAGTCTCCAACGAAGGTGCTGCCTTACAACGTTCTGAATGTTTTATTGTTTTTATATACCAACCACTTCGCTGCTGCTATTCGTGGATCTTTGACAGTCGTTACGGGTCTTCAGTAGCCCGAAAGTCTGACAACCAGACTTACCAAGGGATATCGTATTACCCAGTAACTGGGTTGTGGAGGTCAGATAGGCAGTCGCTCCATGTAAAATACTAGTATTTAGCAGCAAGGAAAAGGATAGGCAGATGATGATATACAAACCACTTTTTTTTTTTTGGATGGGAAATCATCAAATGACCCCTCCCGCTCTGGGTGGAGCGGAAGGGAGTGTCAGACTTTTACTGACTAAAACCCACCCGTGTTCCTTCCTTAGCCCTTTCTGTTCCAGGGCAGCGGTAACCCTTTCGGACGATCCCGCCGCCCTGGCAGGCTTCGGCCCTATCGGGCCCCGTCCTCTGCTGACTTCTCTTTGAGGCGCGCGTGGAACACATAGCGCCGTCCGGCACAGGATATACAAACCACTTGAAAGGCAAATCATTTAAAGTAGAAATTGGTAACCGAAATTGTAAGCTTCATCTGATGATTGCATGATAATGTAATTTATTGGAAATCATTGAGACGTTCTTCTCATTCTTGTTTTAAGCAATAAGAAAACAAAGACGTAATTTTAATAAAAACTGCTACAACGTCATTCTAATAAAAACTGCTCCAACGACATTTTACCCAAGATTTTGCCAATAGAAGTTAATAACAATTACGTTTTCTATAGTTCCCGTAGTTTTCCTAGTGCACGGCACTCTCCTGGTAGTGCACGGCTAATCCCTCTCACACAATCGGAGAGATCATTACCAATTTCAAAACAATGAACTAATTGATAGTATTGTTACTATCAATTAGTTCAAAACTAAATCAAATTCAGTAACAATCTCAATCCCAACCGTCCAATTAGGGGTATTCACTAAATCTTAAAGGTACTTAACCTTGTCGCAAGGGAGACACCATCTGAGGATAGCCAAGACAAGATTAAAGAGAAATGTTAAACTTGGCAGAACACCTGCACCTTTCTCCAAAGAAAGTTGAAGCGGGTTCTGCATAAAATAAAATAAAAATCTACGAGGGAACGTAATTACTTTATTGATGAAACTTTTTGTATTATGGAATATTTCGAAGTCTTGTGTGTTGTGGATAGATTATTTTTTCTGATGTACTTCTGATGAGGGTTTTAATACTTTAACTAGACCGTAAAATTTTAACTGTCCGTCATTTGTATTTAAAATTAACGCGCGTTACTTTTCCTTGGATTGTATTAGAGCTAAGCGCAAGCGCATGAACATGCTTTTTTTTAATCGTTAATAATTTTTCATGCGATTATTTACCACAGTGGGCGGATATGGATATAAGGATACATTTTTAACCAGTGCGCAAACTGTAGCTATAAATTCAGCGCATGATTCTAGACACCTTAGCGCAGAAATTTTTCCGCAGTTATCAAAAAAAAATCAGCTCTTTCAACGAAAAGTGTACAATACCTACGCGGCCAAAATGCATGGCAGAGTAAAAAAAAATTAATAACCGACAAAAAATTTCAATGAATGATTCTGAATCCCCCGGGGATTCAAAATCATGTTCTAGATACATGGTTACAGTTTGCGCATTGGTTAAAAATGTAGATATCCTGTATTAGTATTGAAATAGTGTGGTAATGGTATTGAATGTTGGAGGGTGGTTTACTCTTGAGGTGAGCTCGCCTGCTGTCAAGATCACTCCTCCGCTGATCTTCAACCCGTCCATACTATTCCAGTGGCGCTGGAATGGGCAAGCTGAAATGAAATAGTAGACTGGGTACATTCCAGTGCATTCCACCGACACACATTATCCCAGTGACCTTCCAGCGCTGGTCTGGAATGCTACTGGAATAATGTGGATCGGGCAGTTTAACAGCTACAAAACTGCTAATCGTCACCGCCTCTATTTCAGTAACAGTACCAAAATAAATTACAAAACTAATATTTTAGTCGATATGAAACAGAATCACCGCCAACGTGCAATAGAACGTTCTACGTCGCAATATGCTGTTTGCACATTTCCATATCGTTCATATCAATTCCCTACGCTCCGTTTGTGATTTGCAACCGTGGTTATACTCGAAAGATATAGGAAACGATCGCAGGTTTCGATATATTATGGAGATTCGATATAGTATGCAGGATTATTGTAAATATATGCGATATGGCTGATGTACTGTATCACTTTGTAATATAAAAAAAAACTAACATAATCAGCCAATAATTCTTATTGTCCCACTGCTGGGACACAGGTTTCTTTCTATGAAAGGGAGTGGGCCCTAATCCACCACGTGGGACCAGGGCGGGTTGGTAAATGTCATGTGTTCAAATTATTGGTTCTAGAAGAAGTAACTCTGCTGATAAATAATCATGTTAATAAACCATCATAAAAGACAAATGAAAGATTAATTTTAAGCAATACTAAGTTTTAAAGTTAATTTCTGCTTGTAGGTACCGCACACTAGAATTTTAGTGTGAGCCTTCTCTATCGAAACTGCAATAAAAAGTTGAGAGTAGGATTGCTATATCTACCATGCTAGGCAAATGTATTTTATTTTATTTTACGATTTATGTACACACATATATAAACACACAATGAAAAACAGAACAGAAAAAATAGGTAGAAATCTCTTCCAGCATACCTGAGATAGGACAATAGATACAGAGATGTAGACAGCGTGTGATAGAGCAAAGGAGACTAAAAAAATAATACATAGAATCATAAAACAATTAACTTAAAAACTAAACAAAAATTACGAGACTATTATTAACATACATACAAATAAACATACATAAATACTTCTAAAATTAATATTACTAGAATGATAATAATTATATCATACTCAAAATAATAAATACATACACAACTATGATGAAGTGGACAGATAGAAATGTATAAAAGTTAAACCTTAAACGTTATTGTCATAAACAAATTTTGCAATCTTTACATTATTTTGACAAACAAAAAAAAAAGTACCTACCCTAAATACACGTAGCTGAAGCGACTCCAGAATACTCGATAGACCATAAAGGAATAAAAGTATAACACAGCTATATTATATTTAACACCTCGCGAAACATGTATTTCGATCATTTGGGCCTTATTCAAGCAAGCCAACGTGCGAAGATAAAGCAGACTGACGTAAAATAAGACATGTACGTGACTGTCGAATTGCCGCCATCTTGGATTTGTATTTGCTCAACTTTTTATGTGGAGTATGAAATAAAACGTTTTATTTTATCCCATTTTATTACTGTGCCAAGTAGGCTGTTACTTTTTTCAATTAAATTACTATGTTGTACCTATTTAGGCGGAAATCAATGCTTCGATGCTTCCAATCTATTCCGTAAAAATCTTACCGTGACAACTGAGTGACCGGGAAAAGTGTGCGGTCATTCCACCAGATGCAAGTGATTGTCACTATTGACAGCTCACTTTAACCTCACTTCACCTAAGTTTTCAAGTTGAGATGTTTACAGAATATAGACCCGCTGTTAAAGTTAAAGTTAAGTTAAGTGATTAGCGCTTGTTTAACCATACATTTTGTCGTTTAAACGTCACTCAACTTTAATCATCGTTTATTAATAAGCCCCTTAGTTATTAGGTGGTCATAAAAGAAAATCAAACAGATTTCTCTCTAAGGAAATATTTACACCTTTATAGATAATTAGGCAGCTGTACTGTAATTCATGCTAGACTGTGTGCGAAATGTGTCACTATCCTATTCTATACAAGATATTCGATCAAAATTTGTGCCATGCTCATAACATAACATAAAATCACGCTTGTTTTCCCCGATGAGTTAAGCAGAGGTGTACTTAGAGTACCTACATCTTCATATCCCCAGTTATATTAAGTCCCTTGCAATAGCGGACGAGCCTATTGCTATCAACTGGGCACAAATCTAACTCGCTTTTCTCATGTCCCCAGCAAAGTGATCAAATTTTAACCAAAGAGATTACAGGACACTTCAATTATCTGAACACACGAAATCTAAAGAAACTCCGTAGGTATCTTGGTTGCCGAGTGCGCTTCCAATTTGCAGGCCTTGGGGCACGTAGGCTTTGTGGACTAAAAGGGCGGGCCGTTTGGCACCTTAGGAATCAACTCACGTTCGATCCGGGGCACAATCAAATTATATAGAACTGACTCGATTTTGCGTAGCGATGTGGCCCAAGTAGATGAAAAGTATCGGCTTGGAAAGGCGCTTATGTGTCTGAAAAAAATTGCAGTTTTAGGGACTAAGCTGAAGGATCGATTTTAGCCAGCAACCGCATACGGCCCTCGCTCCTTACGGTAAAAAACATTATAATTGAATTTATTTATTTTCGATTATTCCCATTTTTAACTGCCATTAAGACACCAATTTGCAGCCAAAAAGGTCCAGAGCAGGTCCATAATTTAATGACTTAATGATTTTTTTTTGTTTACTGTTAAAAAAATCCGTAAACCGTTGTGATTGATTTGAATAAAATAGGTGTTCAAAAATAATTACTGTCGGTAAAATTTCAAAAAAGTATCGATATTACACGTGTTTTCCACATCGCTTTACACAAAATTATTTAAACGAACAAAATAAACATTTGCTTGGTTATCTATGTATGTATAGATAAATTCAAATTCAGTCGTTGAGTTTGATATGCATCTTCAACTGTCTCTCAAGCAGGCTGTTTAGCACCTTCCAATGATTGTACCCAGTGAAATAGGCCTATAATTGTGTTCGTCGGATGAATTGCCTGTCTTATTCTTTACTATGGGAACTATGACAGTTTTTACGAGATTGTCAGGCAGGTAAAAGTGACCCACACAAAAAATAAATAAAATGGCGGGCAACCTAGGTAAATGTACACCAGCGGACCTTAAATACTCAACACTCACCATCGTGCCCTGGTGACCTGCCTCGCTTCATACTTTTTAACGCGTCTTTTACATCTTTCACGCTGAACCTTACGTGAGGATCACATTCACATGGGGTTCGAATGCCTCGCATAGATGTACCTATTTGTTATATGCGGAGCGACTTTAAATTAGCTCATGAACATTTTGGCTATATCACTGTCATGTGATAAGCCATCAACGTTCGATGGCAGGATGGTGTAAGCATTATGCATATTACGTATGTTTAACTTGCTAATTAAGGACGTTGAGCGAGGTTGTATGCTGACCATCATCCGCAGAGTCGACGAATGACCTAATGATGTAACTTCGTTCATTTAGATACAAGACTATGAGTAATGAGACTTGGACAGAGAGTTATCTCTCCAAGTCTCATTCCTGTCTCAGTCCTGAATGTATTTATTTACTATGTATTTTGTTAGCTAATGATAAATATACCAGCTGACTGAATCTATTAGCATCCATATAGAGGGTGAAGTTCCACATAGCGGAGAAAAGCAGACGTTTCAAACATTTTGATCAAATACCAAGTAGGTACCTAATTATTTCATTGTAACTGTTTGTGTTAAGAAAAAAAAACAATAAAAAGATTATATTAATAATTTTGATGCATATTACGTCTTCACATATTAATGGAACCATACATATGAAATAATTATTGCAACGCATTATGCTTAGTTTTAAGAATATTATAAAAATGTTTGAAAACGTGTGTGGTTTTTGACACCTTGCTAAACTTATTAAAATGACTGTTTATGCCTTGACACAAAACAATAATGTACGTCAAAAATATTTTTAACTGCAAATGAGACCGCTCCAAAGAGTTTACATATTCATATTATTCATAAAATAAAAAAATGTGACGTATGTAATGTCCTGAAAGCGGTGACAGCCAACTCGTGTTACCAACATAAATTAGTGTCGTGATAAGTACACATTTGAATTATTTAAATTCATATGAGTTGTTTAGTACTCTAGTGAGTTTCAGTTTTGTTTCGCCTTTGTTACGCACTGCGCACATTAGGAACAAATAGTTTAGTCTGATATAGACACTAAAGTTTTGTCCTACGTCAAAACAGATTGTTCCAGTTGGAATGCGTTTATCTTTCTCCACCATTCTGAAGTATTATCTAAAAAACATGCTTTTCATAGCGTTTAATCAAAACTTTGACAAGAAGTTGTAAGTCTCGAATAACTTTCAACGAGAAAAATAATTATGTAGTTGGTCTTTTTTCGGTGAGCTCGAATTATTTTCTTTTTCAATATTTTGAAAGCAACATCTTCAAAGCTCCTGAACTAGCAAGATATTTTCATTGAATTATCCAACAATGGTAAAGTAAATCTATCTGTCACTAGCAACTATGACGTCACACCATTCTGGAATGCTCAACCTTTACCGACTAAGCACTCCCAGTACACCAACAGTTTAGACACGTATAGAATAAATCTTTTGTTCGGTTGTGAAATAGGTGATGGTATAGAAATGGGTGCCGTCTTTGTCACGTAGGCAAGCATGCTAAATAGACTTTGAGATGTCATCATTCTGAGTACAAAGTTTTCGTACCCTGTATGTGGAAACTTGAATAAAATTAATACCTATTGTATATAGTATTGTATCACTGTCCTACGGCAGTAGAGTGGTGGTGGCGCTATATCGCACGTCTTATCCTACCCTCTGTATCCCAAAACATGCAGTCAAAATGACCTCTGCGCTGCCACCGATGACGCCGTGAAAGTGGTGAAGTTTTGGGCCAACAACATCTTAAGTACAATCGCGCCAGCGACTCGAAAAAGAAGAAATGACCTATACGATTTAAAAACAAAATATCATTACAGCGTTTTAGTTAAAAAGCTTATCTGTATTTTTGAATTAATAAATAAGAACTATAGGTACTCGTACATCATTTCATTCGGTAAACGTTAAACATCTTAGAATTAAAACGGTCCATGTGTCCGAAAATATTTAAATTTAGTTGTCAGCTTGTTTTTAGACCACCAAGACCTCTAACGATAACTGGCAGACACACTGAAGAGGTTAACTTACATAAATCTGTCGAAGTACGTAACACTGTAACACGCTTTGAAAGTCTTTGAAGACTTTGTAATTTAACTTACACGTTCTCACCGTGCCTTTCAATTTGCAAAGTCGAGCCTTCTTACAATATGAGTACCTTAGAATAAGAGTAGGTACCTACTCTAAGGTACTTCGTTCAAACATAAGATTCGTAAGAAGTGCCCTTAATTAAAGACATAATATACCTATGTATAGCTAACAGACTTAAAATAATGTCAATGAAAAAATGGTGTCAGGGACATCGACGCAAACTGAAACCCTGGTACCAGGTTGCGCGTCGATGTCCCAGCTTAAAAAAGAGAGAAAATAATCGTAGGGCATCAAAAAGTTCGTCCTCATCTGTGTCAACAGGAAATGTGCCCAAAAGGCTGGCAGCATTTTCACGTTGTACGGCGATGCTGATTCTGTGGCCAGCCCTTAATAGGCCAGTCCTCTGGTCACGTGAAGAGTAGACCAACTGCATGGCGAAATGCAAGTGTCCTTAGATAATTTATTTAATCGATATAAGCGTGATTTACCAATCGTTTTGCAAATTCTAGTTCTAATGGCAACGTTCACAAAAGACCAATAACTGTTAAAGCTGTCATTGAGAGGTCTTTGTCCACTAACAGACATCTTTCGTCTTCTTTTCTCATGTCAGCACGAATTACACAATTTTTATTTACATTTAACGGAATTATAATAAATTATAATGAAAGTGTTGATCAAGCGTGACTTCACAGATGTCCTTCATAAATTGATGTACCTAACTTTTATAAATAAAACACAAAACAATCACTTATTGAACGTCAAAATTACGTGAGAAAAAACGCCCGCCCTTCACCAAAATAAAATATACTTAGGGAATCTTTACCTGTTTATTCTGTATCACGTTACCTACATTACAGTTGATTTGGTGCAAAAACGTGTAAGTTACGTGTACCTAATTTTCCGTTTCATTGCTCAAGTTAAATAAATTAAGTCGACGGAAATCCTGAGGTTTATACGAAGTAAAAATAAATTCTTACGAGGTTAAGTATTATTCAGACAATTTGTTATGTAAGTAAATTGTGTGTTTTATTTAATTCTGGTGTAGATATTTTTAGGTGATTTAAAGAATTTATGCCTGCTGCTTCGCCTGTGTTTTGTTTATTTTACTTAATCTGTTCATGAAAAGAGATAAAAAAATTACTTTTATCTCTTTTCTTTGAGCTACATTTCTTGTGTCTTCGGTAATCATATCGTTGATACTGTTCATCTGACTGTCTATGTCATAGGTCTTCTAATATCTTTTGATGACTCACATAATCATGTATGATGGTTTGTTTCAAAAGAGGATAGATCAACCTACCCATCTTTTATGTGAGCGACATACTAGCAGGGTCTTATACATTTTATATTCTAAGTTTTAATATGTAGTTTTCTTATCATTATTCCTCTCAACCAAAACACCTGCTATCTAATCTCTCCACCACCCTTGGTTGACTGGTAGAGAATGCCTAACGCATTAAGTCCGACTTTGTTCCTTTTTGTGCGAAAAGTTTAAATAAATAAATAAGTAAGTAATTAATAAATTAACAAGGCTAAAAGGAGTATGTAAGGATCGCAGCAGGTGGAGTTCTATACAGACGAGAATATGTCGATTGTCCAGCAGCGAGATTGTCGGACGATATTTTTGGGGGTAGAACCTGGAAGAGGCACAGGAGTGTGGAGATTGGCACAAGAAAAAAGAGAGGCTCTTGCTCAGCAGTGGGTGAAGACGGGCTGTGGATGGTGATGATAATGACGTTTTATAGTTTCTGCCTACCCCCACGGAAAAAAGGCGTGAGTTTATGTATGTATATATGTTTTGAACTGGAATCCATGACGAGTTTTTTTTTCTGCATATAATGCTATTATCGACTAGCGCTTACATTTCGTCCTTCGTTTATTTGTGCATAATTTTACTTTTTCCACTTTCACCAACAATGTTTAGTGGACTTACTTATAGACGTTGTATCCATCGTATTGGGTTAATCCCAATGCAAACAACTGCTAAGACAAGTTCAAAACACACACAAGATGCAAACTGTCCGAAAATAGTCCGCTGCGCTCGGTTGCATGCTTGATTGTGCGATGAAATTACAGTGTACGGATTAATAAATTACTCTGACAATTTGTTGGAACATGGAAGTCAGACATCGTTTAAAACAGGTTTATGTTCTGACTCGTTTAGTTTTTTTATTTACATAAGAAAATTATTATCATGCGGCCATCTTATTTATTTATGTATCAGTATTTTTTGTTTATTTTTGCATTGTTATTCAATATCACACTAATTATACATATTCGTTACTGCTTTTATCTGACACTTTATTTTATTTATATGCATAGACACGTCACGTTGAAGTCATCATCACCTGCCTAGCCTTTTCCCAACTATGTTGGGGTCGGCTTCCAGTGTAACCGGCAGCGTCACGTTGCAGTATAATACTGATTTACATCCGTCACCTCATACATCAGGTCCAGCTGAAAACCAGCGTCACTAATTGTCTGGCAATTTGCTAAACTGGGCCTTTTTGGCACAGCCATGAAACACCTCTAGTAGCTGTAGTTCGGTTGTTAGTCACACTTTCCTGCTAATTTCTTACATCGGACTTCACTTTTTTATTTGTTTTTATCAGATCTCTTTTATTTTGAGCCAATTAAATGTATTTTCTTTCTTTCTTCTTTCCATATAATAAAATAACTTTTCTTTTTTAATCTTTATAAAATATTTATCATTTGAAACGACACGTTCAGAGACACAGATTGCTTTCACAAATGGACTGGTCTGGTCCTCTTCAGGGGTCTTTAGTAGGTTATTACTGTAATTAGTTGGACGTTTCACTTCACTGCGCTCCCTTGGAAATTGACTCGAAAGGAAAATATTTTAGATTATTTTTTGCATTCAGCTGGATAGGGTTTTTTACTTAAATGAGAAGATGAATAAGAGTAATACAATATAAATATATGTCTCTTATGTGAAAACTTTTCCAATAGTGTGAAAAAAACAAAACCTTTTTAAAAGATTTTGAACGTACTGTGTATTGACGTGTTATCAGTTTGTAGAAAATAGTTGAACGTCTCAGAAATCGTCATGAAATCTCTGCGACAATTTTCCTGAATTATAATTTTCTCTAATATAATTTTAAAGTAACAGAAAAGGTCTTTCACTAATTTAGCCCACAGACAACCATCAATAAAATAAGAGCCATCTTTCAGAAGAACATTTTCGCATCTCAATTGTTTGACTGTCAACGTATTCCAACCAAAACGAAAAGTGTTCTACAAACTTTAGAAATCTCATAGCGAAAGCTTGCACAGTGTTTGTGTGTGCCTCAGTATTCTTTTGTGGAGTGGAGACGAGTGTAGAAATAGTCTTGGGCTCACAATGCGACGCGAATAACCATTCACATACAAACTCTTGGGCATGTGACGACACAAGTGTTTATTTTTGTCAACTTTTTAAATGTATCGTCGTGTGCAGATGTGTTTGGATATTTTTTTAAATATTTATATAAAACTGTTACGCAGGCAATTCAAAAACCTGCACCCTAATTGCATAACACACAATCAATCTCAATCTGAATCATTTTTAAGGATATTGCTAATCCATTGCTTCATATGTTAAAAAAATGTGTCATGTGTCTGCTCAACAACGTAAATAACGCAATGAATGTTGTTGAACTGCCAAAGTGAAACCGATTCCGATTGATCGTGTGTTACGCAATTAGGGTTCTGTAGTCAAATTATCATCTTTTTCATCCCAAGACTAATATGACCTATTTCTAAAAAACACTATAAAATGACACGAAAGAAAAAGAAGGCTTGGATGCTTTTGAGTCAGCTTCCACCTAACCGGTTGCAACTGTTTGTCCGTATTTAACTTGGAGTGACTGCCTCCAAACCAGTGACTGAGTAGCACGGTACCCCTGGTACCACGGTAGACGGTTGTCAGATGGCGGCGTCAACAATTTGTATAATCACAGTGTCTTCTAGCGTGAATGTTTAATTGTCAAAGAATATTTGTCTATTTAAAAACCACCATAATCAGCCTATAATATTGTCACTGTTGGGACACAGGCATCCTCTCTTCGAAATGGAGTGGGCTATGATCGTCACCACGCGGGCCCAGGACGACACGACACATTTTTTCGAATTTTTGGTTCTAGGACATGTCGGTTTCTTCACGATGTTTTCGTTCATCGTTTTGAGAACAGTGATGAAATTATTGACTCTAAGTGCCTGCTTGGATTCGATCCCACGACCTACAAACGTAAGTCGGAGCAGTTACCACTGGGCCACCAGTACATTAAATTTAAACACGCACCATTTAAACACCGTCTTACATCAATTCAAAAGTCAAATCAGCCTTTCATCCAATATTTCTCAGCTGTCTTCCTTAACAATCGAATCATAAGATAAATTAGCCGTGAAACAAAAGCCGTTTTTCTTCAGCGTTCAATCGAATTATGCACAAAAGGTAAGGTAAATATTTGGAGTTTTGCAAAGGATCTAAATTTGGCAGACGGAAGTAATTGTTCAGGGCAGAGTAAACAATAATGGAGGGGGGATATATGGGTTAATAACAATGGACGAATGATTTGTTTATTTTATTGAAAATTTTTTTTTTACTTTTCATGGTTCATTCATTTGTTTTTTTTTTGTCAGATTTGAAGCTTCGTGCAGAAATAATTGACTTTCATTTTTCATTGGACTTAACATAACTGGCAAATTGTGAGAGTATTATACAATACGGAATACAACTGTACTTAACCCATTAAAGAATACAGGCGTGATGTTATGTGTTATGTTTTAAAATGATTTTCAAGTTTAACTAACAGTAAATTGTATTTCGATATTTTTAAATCACATCCCGTAAATCGATTGAGATGAAATCTCACGCGAAAATCGTGTAGTTTTAATAACAATACAATGCGTCATTTACATAGATAATCTAAAGATAGAAAAAAAAATTGTGCGTTAGTAATATAAAAAATCTTTACAAAAAAAATATAATTATTTCCTTGTAACACTTTTCTTCCCGCCTGTACAGTCCGCCACACAGGTTGTTCAGTTGCACAAAGCGTTCGTCTACACGCTCAGTCAGAGTCTGCGCCGCGTACAGTCACCGACAAATACCAACACCTAAGAGTTTGTAGCGAAAGTTTTTCACGACTTTCAGCGGTATTGAAACTCATTTTTCAGATGGAAAATATTTGATTTCCAACGGAATAGGATTATCGTACTTGAGATTTGTATTTTGTGGAAATGATGTTAGCTACTAGTTTTGTAAGAAATAGTTGTGAGATTTATAATATGATTTTTAGTTGGTATTTGTTCTTTTGATCGTAAGACATAAAATATTGATAAAGTATTGTAAGGGAGCTTCTACCCGCCACTTCGTTCGCATGTTTGAATAGAAAGCATATCCATTTGGCAATAGCATAGTTCAGTGAAAGACCTTTTTTTCAACCATCTTTGTTTGTAAACATAGGTTATAACTGTGTAACATGTTACAATTGTTATATTATAGTTTTTCTATGTATTGCCATTTGACGTACCTACTACGTGACTATACACCGTTAAATTTTGATCGTTTTTATCCTTAAAAGGGGTCATTGTACTCATCATTATGAACAACTTTTACTACGGAACTAACCCTAAATCGTGGAAATGCAATTGGTAACGTCAGGTAATGAAAATATTTAACGAAATGCGATAATGTAAATAATAAATAATTTTCGTTATCAGATCAACACTTTCAGGAATTACCATTAACAAATATAATTAGAAACAAACAATCTTACCTATTTATAATATTACTTAAGATAGATTATTAACATCAACAAGTTATTAGCCAATATTCAAAAGAGTGAGAGCTGATGTCTGAAACACTACACGTAACTATTACCAAATATTGGGAAATCTCAATGAAAAATAGGTATTGAAATGAGAGGTGGCGAATCTTGGCGAATCAACGGATATCAACTAGATTTCCCTTGATTCGCCAAGATTCTCCGCCCGTCAAATAAACTATTTTAACTAGCAGGCTAACTAGCCGGTAGTTGAAATAGTTTATTTGACGGGCTTTGCCGGGCTCGTGGCTTAAAGAGGGGCTTGTGGCTAAGTAATCAACGCCCCACGGCTCCATCGAAGGTTAAGCTATGCTTGTCGAGTTTAGTTTGTGGATGTTGTGGAGGCACGGAGGGGTCGCGATATGTGATGAATGGTCAATTCATCACATATCGCGACCCCTCCGTGCCTCGGAAAGTGCGTTAAGCCGTTGGTCCCGGCTGTCATTCGTAGATCTTTGGTAGGTATTACGGAAACTCAGAAGCTCAAAGGTCTGGCAGCTAGTCAAAGGGTATCGTGTTACTAAGTCCCTGGGTCCTGGGTTGTGAATTTACGTAAAATGCTGGTATGCAGCTGCATCCGGTTCGACTGGAAGCTGACCCCAACATAGTTGTAATAAGGCTAGGCAGATTGGCCCAATGTTTAGGCTAATCATCCACGACGCTACTCAAAAGTAACGTGTTACAAACACAAATCACCAATGACTAGCCAGAATGTCGCAGCAGTAGTATTCAAAGGTGGTGCGAACCAATCAAGAACTGGTTAATAACGCCTTAGTAAGTCACGTCGACGTTCCAGCTTCTCATTGGTGATTTTATGCTGAACTGGGCCTACTTAACGCGGCCGTAAGGCACACATAGCAGTTATAACTAAGGTTGTTTGTGCACCTGAGTTACCTATGGTAGTGCAGACCACTACGATGGACATCAGTGACCCCTTAACCCTAGGAAGACCGTTTGCTTGGATGCTATTCCGCACCACACACAAGAAAGTGCGTTTACTTCAACTTATAACCCGTCAGCCTTCAAAGAAAGTGACTAGGCATCTTCTGGGCAAGCTCGTTGCAATGCAGACCTCATCCACTGCTTTCTAACAGCCGAGATAAAGGTCGAAGATTTCTTAAATCTTTACACAACGTAGAGCGAAATTCGTATTGGTTCCAATTCAAAATAACAACACCAACCACCACTTCTAAACCTTGAAGATTCTCACAAAACTTTCCCAATGTCACCCTTACGTGTGATACGGGGAATTAAACTGAGGTTGCGATAACCAGCCCATTAACCATCGAGGGACCGACGTTTAATTTATATTGTTTGGAAGTGCCAACCCTAGTCGCAGCCGCAGGGCTATACATTAAATAACGAGAGATAGGTACATGTATATGTATATACTGTGCCCCCAAGTGCTGGAAGGTTTCTTCTAAGTAATGAAGTTCGCGACTCCGTGTTAAGGAGAGGCTTGTTGATTTTGTTCGTGGTAAGTAATGTTATTAGTTTTATGTTTAGTGTGGAGCTTTAGAGGCTTATTAGGGAGTGTAGAACGTTTAATTTATGGCACAGACAAGGTCTACGGAAAATGTAACTTAACTGATAATTGTACACAGTTATATGGATCCTAAAACACAGTAGGTATTTAAACTAAAATTTTCATAAAACTAGAATCGAAATTTACTTAAGTTTCAATGAATTTCTACGCCAAAAAATTATAAATATTTGTTTAAACACCTACAACATTTTTTTTTTGTAGCAATTTTATTTTAGGTACCGCGCCAAAAGGCCTATAAGCTAGTTGCATTTTCATGCGTAGATACAACTAACTCTACAAAAATTCCAACGCCACGCAATGAAACGAAGAAAATTCCAGCCGTCACTTCGTAGGTAACAAGCAAACATTCCTGAGTGAGCAAAACCATAGCGAGATCTAATTCGACACCAACGCCATCTAGATAAAGCAGGCGTAAACTTTCATTCGAATGCTTTTATTATTTTTAATGTTTTTTATGGGTATTCGGTTAGGGATAGTAGCTTAATTTTTAGTGTCAAATAAAAACCAGCTATTAAAAAAATGCCATTCAAATAGTTATTATTTACAATATAATTGTTTAACAAATAGTGACACTACGTCTATTAGCCATACGGTTACAATAATTATGTGAGCACCTGTATCTGTCAAATAACTAATTAATTTATCTGTCATTGCTTCATTTTTAATTCTTTGTACCTATTGTAGTGTAGTAATCTTCTTCCAAATAGATCGTCTTCATAGAAGCTAAATAATTAAAGTCTACAAAATATTATAAAACAACATTTTTATAAGTTTATTGCCATTCTTCTCCATACGAAACTACATACAGTTTGGAAAGGCCAACTAGAATAAATTCTATTTTCTTGTAATTTTTTACATTCGAAAGTCCGTATTTGATCATGGTCGAGGGTAGAAACTGTGGGGGTCGAACATGGACTAAACCATAAAATAAACGATTTGAATTTGACTTTCTATACTACAATTACTGTCAACTTGTGATATTATTAATATACGAATAATATTAAGCTAATAGACAATGAGCTAAAAATTGTGTTTCCCTGAGTTTACATTTAAATATTGCTACAGTGAGTGCGTATTAAATTATTATAATTATAAATAAACAAGCCATGTCGCCGAGGGCATTTACCATCGTTTGACATACCATTAAACCATTGAATGACAAACTCCGTACAAACTTTCACCCCTTAGATAACCCTGATCGGGATGAATTTTCAAAATCCCTTTTATAGTGCTCTTCTTCGTTAAACAGTGGAACACACACAGAAATTAGAAATGTATGGTTATATTAATGGGTGTGGAGATTACCAAACTGACCCATACAAAAATCCAATACCTATTCGACCCAAATGTATGGAACGGCTGATTATTTTTCCGCGATTACGATTTTGGTCCTATGGATAAAGTTGTTCAGTTTGACCCTTAAATACGACCACGCTTTTCTGATACATGCTGTAAAAGGAGCTTTTGTGTGAAACTTCATGCTTTTAGACTAAGCGGCTTAGGTTGTGCGTTACTGAATAAATAAAGTGCGTTACTGAATAAATCAAGAAAGCAGATTTTTAGTTTTATTAGGTGTAATACAAAATGTAATCCGAATATCCACTCAAATTCAATGCGACGATGAAACAACAAAAAGATCAATTTAAATACACTCGCTTGTCCCTTTACGCGTTTCGCTACGCTAAGAGCCAAGCTACGGCGTAGCTCACACTGTGCTACGATCTCGTAGCACAACCGCTTTCGGATTGTGGCAGCTTTCTTAACATGAATTCAAGTTAATTATTTTAGTCTGAACTTTATTTTTAGTGTGTTCACAGACTATAATCTATGGACAGAAAGGTCAGCTGCGTAGTACTCACAACCGGCGTGCGTTTATGACCAAATGTATGAACGTAAACGAAGCAAAATGAGTATGTAAGGAACGTAGCAGGTTCTCCAGTTTCTGCTTACGCCTATGGGAATATAGCTTGAGTTCATGTATGTATATTGTGTAGATGCTACTCATTTTACAGCTGATCTTCTATTCCTTTTTCTGTCCTTCCAAATATAAAATAGATTAAACATCAACTTATAAAATATTCGCGGAACTCGGTTGTCGAAGCAAATACAAAACCTCTACAGTACCTAAAGGGAAGGATTGGGATTGAAACGCGTTCGCCTTAACCGTCCTGCCTAATTGTGTGGCTTTCTTTAACTTGGTCGAGCCAAGGGTGAGAACTTGGCGGTACTGCACGATAACTTACACCTGATGATACATACATACATGCTAGCACTAATTATCTATTTATTTATGTAGCTGCTTGTCTTTGATTTATTTGAGCGATTTCAAGACCCCAGTATTTTTTTTTAAGTTTCATCCGTCTTGGATTTTTGATGTATTATTTTAAATGTGGCAAACATAGCAAGAGATCGCACAAGACAGAGGGGTTCGGAAGAAGAAAGCGGAGACCTTTGACTAGCAGTGAGACACGAGATAGGCTTTAAAAAAAAACAAAATTAAGTGATTGATAAGAAAGAGTTGGATAAGCCATTTACTTCTCGAAGTCATGATTGGATTTCAGAAAGCGTTTATGGCTTGGCTTGGCTCGGTGGGCGTTGACGGCCATCGTAGAGACTGACACAAAAATGTGGAATTGTAGATCCTTGCCTAAAATCAAAATCAAAATCAAAAATCAAAATCAAAAGTCATTTATTCAAATTAG
Source organism: Apamea crenata (assembly GCA_949629185.1). Classification (NCBI taxonomy): domain Eukaryota; kingdom Metazoa; phylum Arthropoda; class Insecta; order Lepidoptera; family Noctuidae; genus Apamea; species Apamea crenata. The sequence continues at coordinate 9,144,289 of OX451375.1, forward strand.
GCTGAGAATCAGCACTTTTTGAACGTCAAAATTACAAAAGACAGTCCCCCAAAAACGCCCGCCCTTCACCACTTCCTAGTGCTATTGCTGGGAAGAAGAAGTGGCGCAACAAACTCCCCAGCAGCACAGCTGTCTGTTCAATTTAAAAAAATACTTGAATGTATACAATACTAGGTACAATAATATATACAATGTTCGGTAATTAACATTACAAAACCAGAACATAAAATTTAATTATTTGCCATAATATGTCAGCTAGCCACGCCAATATACCAACAAATATAATAATAACTATACGTACTCAAGCTAAAACATAATTCATTAAAATGTAAATAAAAAAACTTACTACCCAAATAAAAGCCTCCAGGCATAAAGGGCGTGACAGCTTACACATTTATGCATTGCTGGGTTCTGCAGTAAGCTAATTCTGGAGAAGGAACATAAACATTGTCTTGCGTTAACTAGGGTGACCAACTATTCTTATCGTCTAAGTAGTCGTTGATAGAATAGTATGCCTTTGAACAAAGGTTGGATTTTAGTTGAGCTTTAAACGCATTAAAAGGCAAGTCTAGAAAAGAAGAGGGTATCTTGTTATAAAAGGTTATACCAAGCCCAACAAATGAGTTATGAACCTTATGAAGCCGGTGAAAGGGGGCACGTAGTTTGTCCTTATTTCTAGTGTTAACACTGTGAATATCACTATTTTTAGTGTACAAGTGTAAATTGTGCCTAATATATAAAATGTTGGCAAGGATGAATTGTGATGCAACCGTGAGAATACCAATATCTTTAAAGAAATCTCTTAGAGAAACTCTGGCACCTAGCTGGTAAATTGCTCGAACAGCTCGCTTTTGAAGGACAAATATATTTTGTATATCAGCGGCTTTGCCCCACAGCAGAATACCGTAGGACATAACGCTGTGAAAATAACTAAAATAGACTAAACGAGCTGTATCAACGTCAGTATATTGTCTTACTTTCCTGACGGCGTAGGCAGCCGAACTGAGCCTTCCTGCTAGACTTGATATATGAGGTCCCCACTGAAGTTTGGCATCTACTGTTAGTCCTAGAAAAATTGCCGAGCCTACAGTTTCAAGCACCTCTTTATCTAAGACGATGTTGGGTCCTAGGTTTCTAACATTCGGTAAGGCGAACTTTACACATTTGGTTTTCTTGGCATTGAGAACTAAGTTATTTGACGTAAACCAATCTGTAACTATTGAGAGTGCACTGTTTACGTCGTCAAAATCTTGTCTATTCCTGTCTACTTTAAAAATAAGAGAGGTATCATCTGCAAACAGTACAACATCACAGATGCCCGTCAAATGGAATGGTAAATCATTAATGTAAACTAAGAACAAGAATGGACCCAGTATTGAGCCTTGCGGAACACCTAACTGAACTGGTAGCCCGGATGATTTCACACCATTAACATCTACACATTGGACCCTATTATGTAAATACGAAATAATTACGTTGAGAGCTTCGTTTTGGACACCGTAATGACGTAATTTACGCAAAAGCGTGTCATGGTGCACGCAATCAAAGGCTTTGGAGAGATCACAGAAAACTCCAATAGCATTCTGTGATTTCTCCCATGCGTCAAATATGTGTCTCAACAGAGCAACACCCGCATCTGTAGTTGAACGACCTTTTGTAAAGCCATATTGCTCATTATGGAGGAGGCTATTTAAATTAAAATGTCTTAGCAGCTGCTTGAGTATTAACTTTTCAAATATTTTGCTAAATGCAGGTAAGATAGAAATAGGCCTGAAATTGCCAACGTCATTCTTATTACCTGATTTAAATAATGGTATGACTTTACTACTCTTCATGAGGTCAGGAAAAGTTCCTAAATCAACACATTTATTAAAAGTAACAGCTAGATAGGGGGCTACGATGTCTATTATATTACTTATAAGTTTAGTGGAGATGCCCCAATAATCACCGGTGTTTTTAGACTTAAGTGTATTAAAAACATTAACTACATCACGCGGGGTTACATGTTCGAAACTAAATAAGGGACTACATTTAGGTACACTACTGTGCAAAAGGTTTTCAGCTTTAGACGAGGACGAATTTAAGGAGCGAGTCGTAGTTATCGGTATGTTGGCAAAAAACTCATTAAATGCCTCAGCTACGTCAGCTGCTTTGTTAACTAATTTGTTGTCGACCATAATCTCAAGTAGTTTTTCTTGTTTAACCGATTTTCCCGTTTCATTATTAATAATTTTCCAAGTGGTTTTTACTTTATTAGTAGAATTTTTTATCGTATATATATACCTAAAAATTTTGATTTAGCAAAAGCACTAATCTTTTTGAATAATTTTGAATAAGTTTTGACATACTCTAGGAAGGGAGTATCAAACCTGTATTTTTTCAAACCATATAACTCGTATAGTCTCGCTCTACTTTTATAAATACCGGGAGTAGCCCATTGGTTAAAGCCAACAGAGGATCCATTAATGTTAATAGTTTTGGTCTTGAAAGTGGATTGGTATTCTTTTTGCACAACATCAAAAAGGGCACCATAAATTTCATTAGGATTCTCGTGTTCTACTATCGATGGTGTAATTCTATGAGCTATTTTATTTTTAAACATTTTGCAACGACTAGCTGTATAAGGCCTGCATTCAAGTTTATGTGGCTTTTTATGTAATGGCATGGGGAAGCTAGCTAATAAACCACAGTGGTCGGACGTTAAGTCAGTTAACACTAATTTATTTTTGGCATCACAATCACTAAATATATTATCAAGACAAGTTGACGAAGAAGCTGTGATCCTAGTTGGTTCAAAAAACAAGTTAATTAAATTATAAGACCTCAAAAGATTGAGAAGTCTAATACTTAATGGAGTAACATCTAAAATATTAATATTGAAATCTCCACATAAAATAATACTTTTGTTATTTGATTTTAACCTATTGAGAGTATCTTCCATTACCGATTCGAAACTAATAAAATCCCCAGAGGGGGGGTCGATAAACGCAAATTATAACATATCGCTCAAGTTCAACACAAGACAACTCTATAGTGCGCTCGATTGAAAGATTAACTAAATCTAAACGTTGTTTACATTTCAACTTGTTTGAAACAAGAACTAAAGAGCCACCGCGAATAGCACTTTTTCTCACAAATGCACTCTGTACGGTAAAGTTTTCATCATTTATAAACACTACTTCATGTTCCTTCAACCAGTGTTCAGTCAAACATAACACCTGAACCTCATAGTTCTCCATAAATAAACTTAATTCTAGCTCTTTGCCGGACAGACCCTGCATATTTTGATGTACAACATTCAACATATGTGGCTGACCCGTTGTCGCACCTAATAGTTTAAACTACAAGGCGTATCAAAAGTAGTATTAGTATCAGTACTAACAGTAATCGATGGTACACTACAAGTACCAGTGTCACTGAGTATATTGTATGCTAAAAGATTAGCAATTTGTCTCCTACAACTAGGTGGCAAATACATAGTATAATTTGTCAGTTTGTAATCAGTAATGAATTGATTACAATCAAAATATAAAATAGCATCACTGTGACGACAAGTCCTATTATAAATGAACATATTTAAATTATAAATATGCTTATTTTGCTCATCAGTTAAATAATGGGAATAAGGCAAGGCACAAAAAATAAATTTACAATTATTAGTCTCATTAAGATGCAACATCAAATGGACACATTCAATTAAGTCCTTTTTCCTTACATTTAAGCTATCCCCATATAATAATATAACAGTTGAACTGGGGTTTATTTTTGTCAATTTGATATTATTAATTAATTGGCTAATACTGGCACCGGGTAAACAATGATTAATTGCATATTGTTGCGAACACTGATTTAACAAGCTACCAAAACCTTGACCAAATTTATCAGAAAAAATATAAGTAGTATTAATCAAATTATTCGTACTATTGCTATCATCACTAATACAGCTACCTACTGGTTGAGCTACTGAGGGTGTGGGTGTAATAAGTTGGGGTCCCCGGGAACAGGTACAGCTAAAAGAGAGGTTATTTGTCAAAGACTCATACCTCTCCGCATTATACTTGACCAGGTCTGCCAACTCATTAGCCTCCTGCATGCGCTTACTCAGGTCTTGTTGAGAAGCCTCATATTTACTAAAGATATCCTTTAGAGCGTATTCCCTAACAAACAGTTCATCCTGAAGGTGCTGAGTGTCTGTGTCATACATAGCATTACACAATTCTAATTCACTGTTACAGTTTTTTAATTCTTGTATTAAATTTACTTTTTTTTGCCTAAGTTTTATATTTAATTTGTTTACTTTTTGGCATTTCAAAGATTTTTGAGTTTTTCTAATTAATCTATTAATTTTAATATATTTTTTTAGCTTATTGTGACTGGTAAACAATTTATTTTTAATGATAGTATCATCAGTTAAATCTATTGTTACCACTGGCTCAACACATATGGGACCCGACCCGCTACCAACCAACTCATCATAAAGACTGCAGGTGATCGCAGACTCTTCACGGGCTTTGAGAGTTTCCAAGGCGGTTATTGTGTTGTGGGCCTTGCTTAATTCCTGTTCTAGTTCAGATATGCGTCTCAAAGCCAGTTCGTGGGTGTCACTACATTCCTGGAAATTTGACACTAGTTGACGGAGGTGTTGATGCTGGTCAAGTATGTCCATATGCCGTACATGTAGTTCAGTCAGCTGGTTCTTAAGCTCAGTGTTCTTGTCAATAACAAGCTTTATTTCCACCTCACTGTCTTCCCTTTCACAGAGCAGCTGTTTGCATGTAGCTTCAGAAGCCTCTAGCTTTGTCAAGGTAGATCTCAGTTTTGCTTCCATCTCCTTGATTGTGGCACTGCGGGTCATCATTTGCTTCAAAATGTCAGTCACCTGAAATGTGTGAAGTTAGGCAGCTAAATAACAGTGTGAAAAAGATGTTCCAATATTTAGATTAGTAGGAGGTAGAAGGGAAAAATAAAATTAAAGTAAGTTAAAAATAAGTAAGTAGTGAAATGTTAACAAATGGATTATAAAATTAGTTGAAGTTATTATGGAATGAGATGGAGATGATAAATAGAAGTGAAGTTACAAGGAATAGGCACTGCTTTTATTGTAAAACACAAAGAACTTAGTTGACAATAACAAGTTTATGACCCTTAAAAGGTTTTATAGTATGAAGAAGCTCTAATGAGCCTATTTTTGTGCAGTAATTATGTAGTGTTTATTGTCTGGGCGAATGTTTTCGTCATCGATTTTGCTTCCACTAGTTGTCAAGCAAAAGGAGACATAAACCGTGCCAGTGTGTGATGGACGTAGCTCAGAGACCTGAGCAGTACTTTGTGATGTTCTGTGGTATGTAATACAAGCAAATAAATAAAACAAAATACTCCCCAGGATTGATGAAAGTTTGAAATCCGTCACCGTTGGTACGTTGAGTTGACAGCCGGTTTTGAATCCTCTGTTTTTACGAAATTTTCGCGGCAAAGAACACTTGATAATCACTTTTTAGAATATTTAATACCTAGGTTTGACTATATTACACTAATTTAACTTATTTATAACAGTTTTATTAATTTATTCTGTGAGTAACTTATGTTATTGTACTATGTTGTGGTTGCGGTTTCCCATCCCTTAATAAATAAAGTGATGAAGTAAATATTTGTATGACCTACATGTATTTGTTCCGACTCTGGGTGTTTTTCTATCTATAATGGGGTTTATTCATAAACGATGACTAAAGTTAAGTAACGCTTAAACGTCAAAAACGTATGGTTAAACAGTCGCTAATCACTGCTTAACTTTAAGCAACGTTTATGAATAAAGGGGTTTATGTATGTATTTACAAAAAAAAAAAAATGTATATAAGTAGTTTATCAGCCATCTTGTTACCATAACACAAGCATTAGGTTGCTTAGCTTGGGACAAATGGTGCTGTGTGAAATGTCCAGGGATATTATTATTATTATTAAAGTACCTAGGCCACGGCTCTTACATAGAACATGAACATGTTAGCTTCTTTTTGTTTTATTTTATATAAAGTCTTATCTCTAGTTTATGATAATCTAACATCCGCCAACTGTAACGTCGCGTCGCCATTTTAATTTTCTTAAATACGCACTCCTGTGACTCAAGATACAAGCGATGCTTAGTTTGTGGCTTACCGAACATGTCACATATTGTATTCTTACTTTTTGGTGAATATACGTTGTTCCTATTACTATTATTTAAAATAAATATTAGAAAAGTACGATTATTAAGGCATTGACTGCCACCGCTGTCACCGGTGACCGCCAACAACAGATTTTCTATTCTACTTAAGGATTGTATTTCTGATAAAAATAGAGAAGAACAGAGAAGAAATTGTGACAAGGGGGCAAGCGGCATCATCGTACTTTTTGCAAAAAAAAAAACAAATGGCGATCGGCAATCGTTTTCGTTTGACTACGAAAACGATTGCCGATCGCCATTTGTTTTTTTTTTTCAAGCAGCCCGACAATAAACGTGTTTGCAATATTATCCACATTGTACTTTGAAATGAATATGTTATCCCCAACACTCTGTACACTTCGTTAGTGTAAAAGGAAAGTTTTGTTTGTTTATGTATTACGGGTTGACACTAAGCCGGCTTATCCGATTAAGAGGAAATTCTGTTCAAACTTTGACCAAAATTTAATAGGATACATATACATAATAATATTACACACGTATGACATACTTACATATAAAGATTCGGACAGTTATATGGTGGATTTGATTCTGTTGAGATTAGAAAAAAAAATCGAGCGTACAATATTATTGCCCGGAAAATAAGAAAAGACTTCTAAGGTAACTATTACCGGTTATAACGATTACTTCTAAGAGAACTCCCGGTTTTCTATGTAAACATACTTGAAATAAAAAACAACATGAAAATAATACAGTGGATAGTCCGCGGTTATCGATTTACGAAGAAAATATGCTACGGTCTATGGTAGTGATAGTGCTTGTCAGAGTAGCGTAACTATAGCATAATCAGCCTTAATGTTCCCACTGCTGGGACACAGGCCTCCTCTCTTCCAGAGGGAGTGGGCTGTAATCTACCACGCGAGCCCTGTGCGGGTTGATAGATGTCACATGTCTTCAAATGATTAATTCTAGGACATGCCGGTTTCCTGAAGATGTTTTCTTTCACCGTTTAGAGAGCAAAGTAAAGCGCGTGGCTGGATTTACACCCACGACCTACACTCTCGTAAGTTGGGGCTGATACCACTAGGATACCATTGCTTTTATGCCACCACTGCTCTTCCAGAGTACCTACTGTCTAACTAGCCCTAAGGTTGCCCGCCCACTTGTTGAACGCGACCATGGTTGCTGCGACCAGTAGTCACAAGAGCGGTCGCCAAGTGGGCTGCTGGCCTTAAATGTTATGTCTAAAGTCTATTCTTTGTTTCCGAATGATGTAATTTCTACTTAAACGAATATTAACATTATAGAAGTGTAAATTAAGCTGATTTCAGAATTACTGACTGAAAGTCATAAACATGCCTGAACTGCGCAAACGGAACTTTATGTGTGAGTTTTAATATTTTATTTTTCAAAATACACATGTTTTTGTTTCCATGTTTGAAAACTAAATCGAAAACGCAGTATATACTAAATTATTATTCATCGTTATTTATTGTATTCGATACAGACATACACATAATATAATGAAACGATAGATGGACTATGTGAATGATGATAATGTAACCATTATCATCATTCACGCACCTCATTTCTAACGAAGGGAGGTGCCTACCGTGATGAAGACTAATAGAAAAGTATGGAAGAAAAATACATGTTGCGCCGGTCGCAAATAAATTGGGATAAGGGCAGGAAAATGATGATGAATGTTGATGACACACATACACATATGAGTAACGACCTGACCTCAACACCTGACCTTCATCAAGATCGCAAACACCAACAAGTTCTGCAAATTCCCCTTTAACCTTCCCTTTCATGGAGAATTCACCACATTTACAACAGACCCCAAAAGCCTCTGACTACGAGTAAATTCATTTCCTGGTTCCTAAAATACCGCAGGAATTCTCACTCCCAGATCTTCTAGCATAAAATACGTTTCACATTTAGCGTTTCCATTTTAAAAGAAGCCATTTAATTCAATTGTCGGTCTAAGTGTATTGAGGACTCCTATTAATAATTCATGTGGTTCCACTGAAGGGATTTCACGTTTAAAAGCTGGGCTGGGATAAACTTTTATCTTTTATTATTTATCTTTTACCTTTGATTAAGTTAGTGGTTGAAGGATTGTGGAAAGAAATGACGTGTCAATTGCCAATTAGAGGATATAAGTACTTATACACACTAGCGACATGCGTCAAGGGCAGAGGCAGCTGCAGCCGTCAACAAGTGTCGTGACAACATGCTCGTGTATTTGAGCACACGTACTCAAGTACACGAGGGGCACGCAGCTGTCGACGGTAGCCACTACCACGCTTCGAAGGCGGGCGTTGACGAGTGTAACGATGAGCTGCAATTAACTCTGCCGTTGATGTGTGTCGCTCGTGTGTATGCACATTAAAGTTTGAAATCAATTTTTGTTTTCTCAATCCGAAAGATTTTCATTCGACACGGTCATATTGACTTTTGAAATCTGACAATAGCTGACCTTCGGATTTTATTGTCCCTTTAGACTCCTATCGCCAATTCTTTGAGTTCGTAGAGGCTAGTTTGTTAAATTTTACAGACTTAAGAGTATGTTTGTCAGTTAATTTAGTATAAGAAGTTTAGTGTATACAGAGTGGCAGGGATATCGACGCTCAAACTGAAGCCTTGAATTTCTAGACCCTTTTTTTTTCGGATTGGAAATCATCAAACGACCCCTCCCGCTCTAGGTGGAGCGGAAGGGAGTGTCAGACTCTTACTGACTAAAACCCACCCGTGTTCCTTCCTTAGCCCTTTCTGTTCCAGGGCAGCGGTAACCCTTTCGGACGATCCCGCTACCCCGGCAGGCTTCGGCCCTATCGGGCCCCTTCATTTGCTGACATCTCTTTGAGGCGCGCGTGGAACACATACGCGCCGTCCGGCACGGGAATTTCTAGACCCTTAAGGTTGAAAAATGTTCGTCGGTTATCAAAAAACAAAACAGCTGTTTCATAGAATAGTGTATAATATAATACCTACGCGGTATGTAATACCTACTACTCGTATAATTCTTAGGAGCTAATTTCTTTTTTGCTAAATGTCGACAAACAACGTATCGTAACAAGTTGAGCGGCGATGTCCCTGTCAACCTGTATATTTTAGATTGGCTTACCAATTAATTTGCCTGGCTTTACATTGAATGAACTGTTGCATCAATCAATTGATAAAAACATCGCTCCGCTTTCAAAAGAGTTCAGAATCGGGTGCTGATGTTGAAAATGTCAAATGTAATCCAGTAATAGGAATGAGAGTTGTCAATGGTCTGCGCCTAAGTCCTGAGTCAATATTGTTGGATATGATTGCCAATTTGGTATTGTTTACAGATTGTTGAAACTGAAATAGAAATATAAGCGGTTACATGCATACAGTCATTCAGTTGGGATTTGTACTCAAAAATAGATTTTATGTGCTTTGTTTATGCATGTTGCTGACTGGTTTTATGTCGGATATTGTTGTCTTTCCTCAACTGCTGCTCACTGCTGAACATTATGGTCAGCCTATAATGTTCCCACTGCTGGGACACATTCCTCCTCTCTGTGAGAGGGAATGGGCCGTAATCCACCACGCGGGCCCAGTGCAGGTTGGTAGATGTCACAGGTCTTCGAATTTTTGGTTGTAGGACATGCTGGTTTCCTCTCGATGTTTTCCTTCACCTTTTTGAGAACAGTGGTGATGAAATAATTGACACGAAGTAAAGTGCTTGCTTGGGCTCGAACCTACGACCTACAACATGTAAGTAGCGGCCGTTAGCACTGCACCACTACTGCTGAACATATTGGCGTGATTTTTGTCTCACTGTATTAATAATATTGTTTTCGAGCCAGAGCTTCTTAATTTAATATAATAATATCCCTGGACATTTCACACAGCACCATTTGTCCCAAGCTAAGCAACCTAATGCTTGTGTTATGGTAACAAGATGACTGATAAACTACTTATATACATTTTTTTTTTTTTGTAATACATATTATAGATAGAAAAACACCCAGACTCGGAACAAATACATCTAGGTCATACAAATATTTGTTCCGTGCGGGAATCGAACCCGCGACACGCAGCGCAGCAGTCAATCGCTTAAGCACTGCGCCAACCGTGCCGTCAAATATGATTATAGTACCATTTTATTTTAAACCTTTTTTATTTTTAAAGGATTTACTTTCACTCGGACTTCAGATTAAACATTCAATTACGAAAATATAAAATATTATGTTTATATACATTTAGAATTTATTTTATTTTTTGTATATTTATTTTATTTCTTATTTTGTTATTTTTATCTTATCGCAGGCTGTGCTGCACCGGTTGAGCTGTCTCGCATAGGGTCGTAGAATTATGCTGATCAATGGCCGATTTGAGTGGATATGACGCATATTTCCCCCAATTTACAGATTTTTGTGTTTGTGTTTTTTCTCTGCGTCATGTTTACCGCAAACAAACGTATTTTCTTTCTTTCCTAAAATCAAGAAACTAATAATTTTGAAAACCTAAAAAAAATGTTCTGCCTACCAAAAATCTACTAACGGGTCCCGAAGCATTTTCCTCCGTCTCGGAAACTTCCGCAGTTCTCTCAAAAAGAGATCCGTATCCCAAACGATAATGATTCAAAAAGCTCACCCATTGGAGCGATATTTTGTCCAAATAAAAAAATATTATTTGAACTCGGCTCGTTACTAGTTTTAAAGTTGGACGGTTCAGGGTTTTATGGCACTTTATTATTCTGTTTTCTGTTTCTGTACCCATCTGCGGTGCTTCGTTTGGATCAGTCGGTTTGTTTGCGAGTAAGTGCATATTTTTAGTTGCTTTTACGTCACAGGGACCCATATCTACTGTGCAATGGTCGCGGACGTGTAGAAAATGGTTCAACACGATATTTCATAAATCTTAAACAGCCAACCACTACACCTATTCTGTAAAAAGTTCTTTTTTTCGAAAATTGTAGGATTTTTTAAATCATCATCGCTCGCCTAGCCTTTTCCCGACTAAGTTGGGGTCGGCTTCCAGTCTAACCGGATGCAGCTGAATACCAGTATTTTACATGGAGCGACTGACTATCTGACCTCCACAACCCAGTTACTGGGAAACTACGACCACCGAACGACCGTCCTTGGTAAATATTTTTTTATTAATAATAGGTACTATAGGTAACTACCTCCACAATCGATTTTCTTAATAAAAGTGGAGAAAGTAGAAGATTGTAGATAGATAAATATCAAGACGTCTTATTAGCAATCAGAGTTACCAATTCTTTAACAACACTGTAAGAAAATCTATGCTCTTCACTACCTGAAATACACAATGAGCCAAACATCGAAGCTCAAGACATTGGAGACACGAGAAGAGGACGTAACATCAGCCATTTATATGTCGAAAAGTACAACGTAATATTTTCTAATACTCTAAACTCCATTGATCTAATATTGTCCTCGGGACCTCGCATAAACTTTCAAAATTTTTCTTCTGTCAAGTTAGCCAGTACAGTTCCTACTTTCCTGTTGTAAGCGAGGCATCAGCCTAACGATAATGTTACACGTTTTATTGTACACCTCAGGGAAATATTCTGTTTAATATTTTTTCTTTCGTCACATTCTATTTCTAAGAAAGTTTGTTTAGGGTAGCTGGATTTGTAAACACAAAGATATTACTGTCGTATTAGGATACACGTTGGAACTAATATTAGGGTTTCATTATCCCTTGGGTATTGTGGTGTGGAGGAAAAATGGTAATGGTGCTAAGGAAAATACTGCCGGTTTAGTAATCCTACCTTAGGGAATATGTTAAGGTTACTTTGATGATCACTTAAACATTCAGTAAGTAAAATACTGAAAAAAGTTATCTACCCTAAGCCGACAATCGGTGACAATTCTAAAACTTTCTTTCAAATATTTTCTGCGTTATGTGTCAAATTTATCGCAATTTTACAAAGATATTGTAAGTTATCCATACTTTCTTAATGCTTATAGGTAAGTTGCTTATCCTTGCGTATGCTTTGCTTGCAACTATCTTCATTCTTCACTGATTGACCTTGACAATTCAAAAGTTCTTGTAAATAGTTAATTAAAATAAATGTTTTGAATTTAAGTTTAATACCATAGCATAGCGTAGCGTGCATACCGTAGCATGCATAGACCGTGCGTAGCATGCATAGCGTAGCATAGCATTACGGGATCTAGCAGGGTTATAAGACAAGATTAATAATCAGTTTGTTTTGATAGGAGCGTATCGTCTAACGTAGACTTTGGTACGATATTTTGGAATACGCTGGCAATACACCAGTACTGCTAAATCAATTTTACATCAAATTGAAAAAAAACAGTCATATTAAATAGAAGTGATGGGCCGACTATGGGCTTAGACAGACAGACTGAAAACGTCATTATTTGATAAACGAAGATGAAATGAATGTCGTATCGTCGTCATCACATTGTATGAAAGGCGATGAATCATTGAAAATAAAATTCCCCTGTCCATAATACTTTTCTGAAGACAGGGTAGCAAGTCTACCTTACCTACTAACCCACTTATTTGACTCAAGTTCTCTAGAGCAGGGCCCAGCTCCCACGCGCTATGTTTTTAAATAAGCTCCAAACAACTATCTTATAACAAGTGGATTTAAGTTCTAAGTAAATGGATTTAAAGGTGTAATTGCAGTTTGTTGCAGATCGTGACATCGATAAAGAACAGATTTGACCATGTTTGTCCATTTTGTGTGGTTATTTTTGCTTACAAAATCAGGAATACCTACCTAATTTCCGCCATGGGCAGGCAAATGGTTACGCCGGAGTCTTTCAACAATATTTTACTATACATTTATATTAATACCCAAATACTCAATACAACATTAATATAACCATTTAATCGGTTTCATGCTTTCATTATCTGCGTATGAACAAAATAATATTATTAAACATTGTTGCAAATAAGTTTATTTATTTATTAATAACCAACCATTATATTTACAGTCTAAGACACACCACGAGGCAAGGAATCACAAACTATGGTTTATAATGCGTTAGGCCCTTTGTACACGGCACGGTTTCTTCACGGTATAGCGTATAAACCGCAAAGTAGAAAAACGTGTGACTAAAAGCTTCCGTAGTGATCCATATAACACTGAAGACCGTGCCTACACACGGCGAATAAACCGTAGTTTTTCACGGCAAGAAAAATGTATGTGCACAAAGGGCTCTATTAACTCCCGTCGTGTACCGACTGCCTTCGAAATACTAGAGCTGTAATAAGATTGACACCAGGCTACAAGACAAAACAAAGCTACAATTTTTTGTGTAAACAATTGTTGGCTAAACTAAATAAGTGAATAAATAAATAAAATAAATGCACGTGTAGCAAGAGTGAGTGAGTGAGTACTTATAGAACCAAATCGATACCGCATTTCACCTGTACCAAAAATAAATCGACGAAAGAACCCATTGTACTTCCGTCATTTAATCTTCTCCTGGAAAAACCAATACTGCTAATTTTGACTTATAAATCGAGGACCACTAAGCCTATTATTTACCATAATAGCCCTTTATTTTAGGAGACCCTTGAAACTCCACTATCAATATCAGTTCACGACGAACAGTTAAACTTACCGAGCAATCGGATGACCCTAAACTTTTTATATGTGCCTATTAAATGTGAACGTCTGTCTGTGTGAGTGTTAGCAAGCAGTTTCTGTTAGTCTGTGGGAGTTGGTTAACTCAGGAAAAAGTCTTATATGTTACCTCATATGTTTTATTCTGTAGTTGTATAGGAGTCAACTGATTAACAAGTTACTTTGCATTATTTTAAAATATTGGTGGTGCTGCTAGCAAAAACACAAGCCGATTATCAACTAACCTATCGCAGTCCACTGCTGGACATAGGCCTCTCCCAGGATGCGCCACAATACCCTGTCCTCAGCCTTCTGCATCCGCTCTGTCCCAACCACCTTCTTATGGTCGTCGGCCCATCTAGCTAGTGGGCGTCCCACACTACGTTTGCCGATAACTGGTTTCCACTATAGGACTTGTCTGCTCTACCGGCCATCGGTCCTTTGAACATGGCCCACTGCCACTTCAGTTTGCTTACTCTGCAAGCTACGTCGGTTACTGAGGTTCTTTCAAGTCGATAATAGTTACCGATAGTAAAAAACATTACCCTCTTTTTGGGCTCCTCCGCAGTTGGGTAATAACTCAGTAAATACCTAATGGCCGTGGCTCGTGTACAGTAGAGTGCGATAGGTACTAAAATGTGTCCGATTCTCATTAATGAGATTTGTGGTTGGAAATAATTATCGGTAGCGCTCCTTCTCTTCGAATATGCGTGGTTAATGACAGTGGTGACATACCCTCGTATCCATAAATGTCAAAGTTTACAAATCAAGGGTATCCAATAGGTATCTATGTTCTCATTTTTTTATTTCCAGAATAAATGATGACCAGCACAAACACATAGGAGTTTCTCCTTCTAATATCATAACATAAATCGTTACGCGTCAGTAATAAAGTAACACAATCCTTAAAAAAGAAAACCGGTCAAGTGCGTGTCGGGACACGCGCAGTGTAGGGTTCCGTAGTTTTTATAACAGCCAAGTGTGGGTCGTATTCGCTGACTGATAGTTTCGTACCATACTCTAACTAAAAGCCAAACATGACTACCTACCTTATTTTACTTCCTATACAAATCCTCACCTGATCCGACAATTTGGCACGGAAAGTTTTAACTATTTTTTTTTTTAGATTTTGATAAGACTTGTCAGAGCCAGTGTTTTGAATTTAAATACAGGACAAAGAGCTACACTACTCACTTGTCACAAAAAAATAAAATCGAGTAGTTCGAAATTTTCGAGGCAAATACAATTGTTCAACTATTACTCGTAAATTTATAAAGCCCATTTAAGTGTGATAGTTTTCCTTTAAACTTCGTTATATATAGGTACACTGCCGTGACATTTGAATTTTTAACTACAACCGTTTAGTTGGTAGAAGGGGGACACACTTGACTCTAACGAAAATTGGTACTTTAGAGCTTGATAAGTCACGAACGGTTTACTTAATCAAAAAACGATCTTCCAAACCCCTAATATTTTTGAAAGACCTATCCAACGATACCCCACAATATGGAAAGGCGAAAAAAAAAATTATCATCACCACTTTACATTTAGGTACCCTAAATAATTGTTTTTTTCAAAATTTTATTTTACCACTTTTTCGGCGTCATTTACGTGTATACTCATGCCAAATTACAACATTCTAGTACCAATAGTTTTTGAGCTAAACCGCGGACAGGCAGGCAGACAGACAGACAGACGGACATGGCGAAACTATAAGGGTTCCTTGTTGACTACGGAACCCTAAAAAAGAATAACGCCGGAGATGTCAAAATGAAAATTGCCCTACAGAAATATTCAACACTACGACCAAAAGGAATTCCCGGCCTTAACTTTTTTTATTCGCTAAATTCAAAACTTATCCCTGTACAGAGCCGAGAAAGATAGTGAATTACAACTCAAAGATAATTTAGCTCCTGAAATAAATATCTGAGACCAAATAAAAACGAACTCTGGGTCCAAAACATAAGGTTGAAATAGAGAGTGGACAGAATCGTCAGAGATCACGCCAAATAGTCTAAAATGACATGAAACGTGCTCTCATTTGAATTTCAGTGTATTCGTCTCCGATATCGGCGCTGAAAAAAGGGGTTTTTCCGCGTCTTTCTGTGTTTATAAAAAGTAATCGCGAATACTGACAAGGTAGAAATCTCATGGAGTAGGGAGGTGTGAATCAATGATGCATGGTAAGCGGGTTTGGAGGCTCTTGTGGAAAGAAAAGACGCATAGAATATCAATTCTTTATTTTACTACGAAACTGACGTCATCACGCGTTTAGACACAAAGGGATAAAGAGGATCCATATATATTATACTATTTGTTTTCCATTCTTTTAACTATGGTACAAATCTCGTATGGAGTGGTAGGAAGCTGAAAGAGAAATATACATGTCACTGCTAACCTTGTCCGTGTGTAGATGGAGAAATACCGTAGCATGGTCTCCTTCATTTACGTTAGTAGCACCTTTATAGTCAAATTGATTCACTAGTAACCTAGTTATTTCCTCTGGATCCACTACAATTCGTCAACCTTAAGCCTAGTTCCCGCTGAATCACTTTCTCTCTATTAGTGCATTTATTTACAACTTTCAAAATTTCGCTGGAGTTGGAAAAAAATATCTCATGTGAACACTCCTGAATAAAAATAAAGTAAGTACCTACCTATACCTACACTGGCATAAAATTTTGCTAACATTGTCATTCATAGTAGGGATTTCAATACAACAATAGATTAAAATTGGTATAGGTAATTATTTTAACTAAATATCGATCCCAGTCTAAAACCAAAATTAAATTAAATACATAATCATGCATACATAATCATGGCCGATGAGGCCGAAAGGTTCTAGAGTGGTGACCATGAACCGGAAGACGTAGCGTTGGAAGCCTTCCACAAAGTGGACCGATGACCTGGTGAAGACCGCAGGTAACCGCTGGATGCGAGAAGTACAGAACCGGTCATACTTTTTTAGTAATATAAAGAGCTATGAGTTTGTATGTACGGGGTAATCTTTGGAACTGTTGATCCGATTCCATTTCCACAGAAAATTATTTAACTGAAAGCTACGCTATTGCCGGGTGCTATATGACATGTTTTATGTTAAAACACACAGATGAAGTCGCGGGCAGAAACTACATCCAAAAATTCACAAAAGCTGACAAGCAAACTCATAGTCAGCCTAATTAAAGTGGCTTTTTGTATCTGGCTGTGTGACCGCGTGGTTATTCAAAACTGCGCAACGGATTTTTATGCGGTTTTCACCATCATTTAGAAATCTTATTCCAGAAGTTTTATGTGTATTTCACATTACTATTTAACTTACTTATAATTAAGAAACCTCGATGTTTTTACAAGTCGTAAAACGGGGTCACTAGCATAACAATAAATTGAGACAAAGTGCAAGTGAAGCCGTAACTTTTCCTCCCACACAAGCAAGTACTCGTAGTTACGTTTCTTATTAACTTTTCCCATCATTTCTTTCCTACTCGAGCTATAAATAGTATTTTCATGGGTTGTAATAACACGGACGTGCATCATAAATCTGTAGGGGATGACGGTATGGGGGACCAAGTTAAATGTCCCGGAAGAATTAGGGACAGGGCCACTTCTGTTACTCTAGGCATAGAGTTATGAATTTGTACAGAAGCGTCAATGCAGTTTCCTTCGTAACTCAGTGCCCCGCATTTTCTGACCCCTTTTTCGAAGAAGAAGACGGGATGAGGGGTCAGATAATGCAGCACGTGGGTCCATGTCACCTGAGCCTAAGCCTGGTTATCAATTTCGTCAATGAACCAGCGCGGAAAGCGGTGACACACTCACGACTGCGTTACATTTATCATACAACCTGAAACTTTATGTAAACTTCTTCAATGTTCTTTTGACAACCTACAAACCTAATGACATTGACAGGGGGGCGTTGTTGGTAAACATTTGTGAAATTATCACAGAAGTTGTATTGACGACAAGATGGCGGCGTTAGTTCCAATTTTGGCCACGCGCTTATAGAACCTTTCTGCGTTGTATTTACAGTCCGTATTTTACCTCAGAAAACTAACACTGTCAAAATCAAAGTGAACTGAGTGAGTGAGTGTCTCTCTTTGACTAGTCAGTAAAACCACAGTGATCTTTGTTCACGTTACAATAAGGTTGCAGTTGGGTTGCTGCTTTTAGATGTAAAATAACTGTAAATGGACTGAAGACTGCATTGTGCGTGGAAATGGCACCTCTTCTATATTGTTGTTCCATACTCTAGGTGAACTCCAACGTCAACTTTGTAGACGGACAGATAGATTGGACGATTTTTTTTATCTATAAAATAATATCGAAACGAGTAAAAAATTCGTTCGATGATTGATGTTCTGATTTCTACTACGGTATAATTTGAAAACTTTGACCTCTGTTCGTCAGAGTTTCGTGGTAATTGAAGTTTGATATTACTTCAGGGTTGTAAATTAAGGTCGAATATTATTATAAAAGTATTTACCTATGTATTTCCTTATTTTAACATTAAAATGTGTTTTGAACCACTGTTTTTCAGAATAAAAACACTATCATTTTTTTAGAATATCTAGCCCTAACAGAATATCAATGTACAGTTGCTAACAAAAGCGTCCTAAAATAGAACATCGCTCGTCAGCATTCCCTTGAACAAAAAGGGTTTCTGCAAGAACTATCATACTTAACGCCTTTTGAATACGTCAACGATTTCCGAAGGCTTTCTCGACCTTGTCGAATGAACTAGTGCGTGGGCTACACACAGAAAAGTTTAATAAGGGCATCGAAGTCTTGTGTACATAGAAAGTTTGTTGCTTAGCTTATTAATAAGGGCATCGAAGTCTTGTGTACATAGAAAGTTTGTTGCTTAGCTTATTAATAAGGGCATCGAAGTCTTGTGTACATAGAAAGTTTGTTGCTTAGCTTATTAATAAGGGCATCGAAGTCTTGTGTACATAGAAAGTTTGTTGCTTAGCTTATTAATAAGGGCATCGAAGTCTTGTGTACATAGAAAGTTTGTTGCTTAGCTTATTAATAAGGGCATCGAAGTCTTGTGTACATAGAAAGTTTGTTGCTTAGCTTATTAATAAGGGCATCGAAGTCTTGTGTACATAGAAAGTTTGTTGCTTAGCTTATTCTACTTAAGATGTGGTTGATATGCAAATTTTATTGTACCTACTTGATTGTGTATATTTACAAATTCTTAGCTTTGTTCATGAAATAATAATTATACACAACGTAAAGTGCCTACTTGGGCTCGAACATGACCTACAACTTGCCATTACCAAATACCAGCATATCTAAATTAATTATAATAATATAAAAATTAGCCTGTCAAAAATCACAGTAATTAGGAATAAAAATCTACATCATTTATGTCACATGAGTCAGATTAATTTACTTAAATACTATACACAACATCAATACTTAATGAACAAAAAAAAAAAAAAACAAATGCTAAAACAAAATGTAAATAAAAAATAAAACTACTTATAACAATACTTTGTCAGTTAAAAACTCGGAAATATTATAATAGGCTTTTTTAATTAGAAAGTTCTTTATGTTTTTCTTAAATAAGTGAACATTCAACGCCTTAATGTGGGCCGAAATGTGATTAAAAATCTTTGGCGCCATGCAGAACACACTTTTATGCATCAGTGCTGTATTGGACTTTGTAACACACAATGCACTATAATCTCGTCGACTTCGGGTATTAGTATCTGATAGCTTCTTGAAAAGAATGTCCATATGTCCAGTAAAATCATCGTCCATTCCAAGGTTGCCTGGATATTCTTCTTAGCGTATCGATAGCAATCTAAATGGACTCAGCCCGGAATTCGGCTACTTGTTTAGCGCCATCACCAGCATCCATCAGTTCCTGGATGAGATCACAGAAAGCGATAAGTCCGCCCATTGTATTATATATTTTGTAGTGTTTGATGTATTTTTTATGCTACCTATGTATTTTTGTGATGTTCAATAAAGTATATCTAAATAATAAATAAGGAAACATGACATTCCTGTGGGTATGACGAAGTGCCGATTTGTCTGTTCAAGGAGTATTAGAATATTAGCTGAGCCTCTATCTTACTTCTTCGATAAATTTATAAAAGAGGTTATCTTCCCAAAACAGCTAAAAATGGCGAAAGTAATACCCGTGTATAAGAAGGGAAGTAAGTCTGATCCGAAAAACTATAGACCCATCTCTCTATTACCAGTGATGTCCAAATTATTTGAAAAGATTATTTTAAAATCCGATTTTGGCACACTTGCGAGTAAATAAAGTTTTAAATAAAAGACAATTTGGGTATCAAAAGGGTGTTGGCACTTCAGACGCCATATATACGTCATTGGATGATGTAATAAGCAAAATTAATAATAAAATGAGGGTTGCAGCGATTTGCCTAGATTTAAGCTCTGCATTTGACACACTTTACCATGAATTACTTCTGACTAAAATGAGTCATTACGGAATAAGAGGAAATGCTTGGCGACTATTCTCTTCCTACTTAAAAAACAGGCGGATGTACGTTGCAAGTGACAAAACTCAGAATAATTATAAGAAAAGGTATAGGTAAATCCCAAATGGTACGCATATCAACGTTTGTCCCACAGGGATCTATTGTAGGGCCTATTTTTTTTTTTTTTTTGTTATTAATGAATTGATTAATTATTTAAATTCAATTTTACCGCACATTGAATTAGTAATTTTCGCAGATGACACAAAAGCCATAGTGGCAGCTAATGAGATGGTGGAGTTGACAGAAAAGGTAAATGCTACGTTATAACCATTTCATGTGTGGTTCATGGTAAATAAATTATTTATTAACAGTAAGAAATCTCAAATAACGTTATTCAAAACTACAGCCCGTAACAAAGATAATTTAAATGTTGCCTTAAATGAAGTCATTGAAGACATTGAGCTCGTTGCCGAAGTAAATTTTTTAGGTATACATATTTACCAACTGTTAAACTGGAAACCAGATTTAAAAGCAAGTGATGCATCGGTATCGTCTGCATGTTACGCTCTGAGAGCCCTGATAAATAAAATCAGCATAGAACAGCTAAAAATGGTATATTTTGCGCTAGTGGAGTCAAAAATTAGATATAGCATACTTTTTTGGGGAAATACTCGTAGCTATAAATATAATAGTAGAAGAGCTTTCGTACTACAAAAACGTGCAATTCGTACCATTTTCTGCGGACCATGGTACGAATTGCACGTTTATAATGTAATCAAATTGTTAAAATATTGTCGGCAACTTTCCCTTTGTGAGACGCATCTCACAAAGGGAAAGTTGCCGACAACATTTTAACAATTTAGGCATACTTACAGTACCAAGTCTTAGTCTTAAAGTACTTTTAAGTAATATGGCCAAATACATACAATACTATGAGACAGTAGAAAAACGGCATATAAGAGAAGGCATCCATTGACTGAACTTGAAGAATAAAAAATTTATTAATCATACGCTAAGAATTGTTAAACATAGTCCACGATACCAGTCTGTAACATTATTCAACACTGTCTACAGTAGCGCTTTCAAAATAGAACTTTAAAAAAATCCTATTGATATATATTATGCTGTAGACGAACTGTAATTTATATTTTATTGTAATTTTGTTGAGATAATCATGGGTTGTTAAATTTTATTGGTTTTTGTTCATTCTGATTTATTGATCTAACTATGATTCTAATAGGTATTATTATTTTCAATTAATTCTACCAATCTATGCTCTATCTTTACTTAAATAATTATTTTATTGTTATTATTTTAATTTTTTTTATATAATTTATGAAATTCTAATTTAATATAAATTAGTGTGTATACTGTGATTGTGTAATTTTGTGTGTAAATACAGATACCAGATACTTTATGAATAAATGACTATGACTATGAAACAAAATGACGAGTTGTTAATCATGTCACTTTACAAAATTATCATTCGTTTTAGCTTTTCCCGTAATAATTTGTATGCAAATGTAAATGTAGGTAAATATATAAAGCTTATGAAAAAATGTGTTTTTGAAATTATTTTAAAAAGCCTACGTTTCCCTTTGTAGGGACAAAATTAGGCCACGTATGGTTAAGCAAATTTTGCCACGCGTGACGTTTTATTTTTATTTCATAAGAAATAAAATGTTTTTATAATCCAGGAAACACATTACCGGTTTGCAAAAAACATCTAACACGTTCAATGAAACTCTCTTGATGGAAAAAACATAATATATTTCATTTCATTGATTTATTCGAACTTGTTAGGGTTCCTTAGACTTAGGGGATTCCGCTGTCTGTCCGACCGTCCGTCCGTTTTATACGGGATCCTACCGTTTTGCCGAAAATATTTTGCCAAAACTTCACTTCCCAAACAAATTTTAACAACCTTTTTTTATACCAATGCAATGTTTGGAATGATTTTAGTACGCACATTGTCATTTGGTTAAATTTTTACTTGACAGAATATTATCAAGGATAAAATGATAAATGATTTTATTTTGTAAGTAGGTTTGTACAGCCTCAAAGAGATGTCAGCCCGAACTGACGGGGTCCGCTAGGGCCGATGCCTGCCAGGGCCGCGGGTTGTTCGATAGAGACACCGTGGCCCCTGGCACAGGCAACTGAAGGAATACGGGTGGGTTTTCGCCAGTAAAAGTCTGACACGCCCTTCCGTTCAGCCCAGAGCGGGAGAGGTCATTAGATGATTTCCCACCCAAAAAAAAAAAGGTTTGTACAAACACTTTTAATCATATTTTTCATATAAATATTCACAGTCTCTTTTAAAGTCCAGACAAAATCTTGATCAGATCATATGAATGATAATGTCATTTAGGTGCCTAAATGACATTATCATTCATATTGGATAATGATATCTTATGGCATATATATTATATTATGGCATAGGTCTTTAATCAAATGATATATTACAGCAAACAATCTTTAAACAATAAACGTTTGGTCAAATGATTTGTTATGACAAAAAATATAACAGCAAAAATAAGATTTTTTTGGGAATTATATAATTAAAAAATGCAATTTTATTTTAATAATAATCATTTATTTGTGTACTGTGACCTCCTACGAAAGACCAGAAACGACTAGATTAAAAAGAAAAACATATGAAAAATAACAGGCTACCCGAAACTGACAAACATTTGACCCGAAAAACATTTTTTTTTTTAAATTAATCTCGTCCGCGTGGTTCACAACGCACCGTCCGGCACGGGCCTGGTCCTGATCGGACGGTGAGTTACCCATTACTCTACGACCGCAGGCCCGCGCCTACGGTGGCCGGGAGTCGTCACGTGGCTCCCGACGCCCGGAGCGTCTCCCGCGGCGGCTGAGGCGTGAGGTGTTCTCCCTCAGCCTTCCCGCCACCTCCTTCGCTAGCATGACAGCTTCACAGAACGAGGTGACTGCCTCCCACTCCCTCTCGCCCCGGACCATGGCTTGAACCAGGGCCGGACGCGAGAGGTCACCGCCGTTGCCGATCGCCTCTACGAGAACACGGCGGGGCTCCGCCCAAGCAGGGCAGACCTCCACCGTATGCTCCACCGTGTCCTTGGGCGATCCTGGCAGTGATGACACCCGGGCGTCTCCTCCCGCCTGATGATGTGCAGGAACCTCCCGAAACATCCGTGTCCGGAGAGGACCTGCGTCAGGCGGTAGGTGAGAACACCGTGACGCCTCTCTAGCCACTCCTCAAAGAGAAAAAAAAAAACACCCTTGTAATAAAACGTCTTCTAAGTTAGAAATGGTAAATTGAAAACTAAATACTTGGCAAATTTTATTTTGCGTAAAATGAGTTATTCCAACTGAAATATTTGACTACAAAAATTTTGGTAAAAGTAGTTAGTAAACAAGTCATTTTTTAAACATTCACTTGTCAAACGTTAGGTTTGCGTTACAATTATTTGTGAAGAGATTTTTTGCTAAGTAGGTAATAATATGGCAAATGAAATTATGCGAAACATTTTTTGGGAAGTGATAATTTGGCAATTTTTTTTCGATGAAACAAGGGAGACCCGTTTTTTACATGTATTTATTATTAGACTCCACAAAGTGGAGCCCTTACACAGCTAGAAGGTGTCGCAGCAGACCCCGTATAAATTAAGCAACGCCGTTGGGACGAGCTGGACAAAACAAGCGACCAGTGGTCCAATTTAGCCCCTGGATCGAAAGTGTATTTTGCCCAGTAGTGGGATGATGCAGGCTAACAGTATCATTATCAGTATTATTAGACTGATTGATAGACTTACAGCCTATTCCAAGACCTTTAGATAAAGTTCAGATAGTAACTTAATATCTGAAAAACCACTTCATAAAAGTATTGCTTTATTTATAACCAGTCGTTCTTCTTCTTTTCGCGTCGATGGTACTCTTCTTCATTGTCTTTATATTGTTTGAGCCCATTAGGTGGCGCGTTGATTGTGGCATCAGTCGAATTTTTTGGGTCATCTGAGATGCAGGTAAATGGATACTTAGGATACTCCAGTAAGTGGGACATGTCTGATCAGAAGCACCGCACTCGCATGGGTGTTGGATGGGTCAGTAAGCTCCCCCACTTCGATAAATTGTATCTGCAGCGGCCTACTTGGTACGCAATCGATTGAGAGCTTTCTATTTAGATTTAAATTTTTGTTATTCTAAACTAGCTTCTGCCCGTGACTTTGCCCGCGTGAAATTTCTTGTTCCCCGACCCACCCGGTTGCATCGCATCGCCTGCCCGCGCTAATTTAATTTTGCTGGATTCCTAAGGTTCCTAGCCTGATGTTACATAGTCTAAAGCCTTCC
Organism: Apamea crenata; assembly: GCA_949629185.1. NCBI lineage: Eukaryota > Metazoa > Arthropoda > Insecta > Lepidoptera > Noctuidae > Apamea > Apamea crenata. The sequence goes on from OX451375.1 coordinate 9,168,842, forward strand.
TCAACAATTGGGCTAACAAATGCAAAATAAAAGATATTCTTCTGGTAGTTCCAGAGATTAGCACAAACAAACAAACTCTTCAGCTTTATTATTAGTATACCTATAGATAATGTGCCGGTCTGTACAATGTGAAACAGGCTTATAATAACAAATTAATGTGTAAACAGGTACACAAATACTTAACACGGTCTAAAAATAAAATTAGGTAGCTAATAAAATGGCTAGCTGATTAACTTTTCGGAAACTAAAGGAAACAAGATAGAAAGGTGCTGCTGTTTAACGATAGACACGCGAGCCAGTAGCTTCTTGCTGCTCGAAACAGCAATATTTTACAATCTAGATTCAACATCTAGGAACAAGCACCTTTAACTAGAGTTAAAGCGATTTTAAACAATTAAAGTACCTTTCACCGTTTTTGAACGACGAAGGAAAACATATACTTGATTATAATGGTCTAAATTCGTCCAACTGACCAAATGATATAGTGCAAAACGCAGCCATATCGTGTACTGTAGAAATTGACACTTAACCTAACCTAACCGAATCGACGGAGAAGGCACAGCACAAGGAAAGGTGGCAGAATATGGGGAGGCCTTTGCCCAGCAATGGGACACTATAGACTTACAAAAAAAAAAACTACAAATCCGACAATGGTATGAAAATAATATAGTTTAGTTAGATGATGTGTGTCTTAAGTGGTTGTCAAATCAAAAACAAAAATGAAGCAGAACTCTATGAAATGCCCCTTCCAGCTCTTTCTATCCCTTTAGGAATTTGATTGAGCTTCAAAGCATTTTGTCACCTAAAAAGTAATACAACACACTCATTTATAAGACAAATCACACACAACAAAACGCCAACAGCTATTCTGTCGCTAAAACTAAAAGCCACATTTGTCGTTGCCAATTAGTGAGACAGACTTCAACATAAGCGCTTATGACGGAACACTGATTAAGCTGTCTGCTGGGACAGTTCAACCTTGATATTACGAGGATAGAGGCTAATTTGTTTTGGTGCTGGACAGTTTAGGAAGTTTTTGGTGCTTATTCGCATCAAGCTAGTTTTATTCGCATGTTTTTGTTTGTACTAGGAGTTATTTTAAAGGATCACTGGGGGAAGATGATATTTCTGTAGTTTAGGCACAGGCTACGTTTAATTAAGACTAACTTCTCCCCGCAACTTCATTAACGAGAAATTTTCTTGTTTTTAACTTAAAATATAGCCTATGACACTCGGCAATACTTAAGTTTCCCATGTGTGCAAGAATTTTCGGATTACGATCAGTAGTATCGAAGATTACTCCCTACAATCTCACAAATTCTACGTCATAAAAATATTTTACATCGTATAAATAAGTCATCTAAATGTGACCTATCTTACGCGCAAATATCTCTACGGCGGAAAATAGGCCAATAAAACCTGTCCAACTTATTTCCACAACCTTTATCAGGACGTTGCTAGGTAAAATAAAAATACGCCAAAGTGGCCACAAGATAGATTCTTGAAGGGTAATACAGTACAGGCTACCGCGACGTCTGATTCGTGGTCATCAGTGTCAACTTTACTTAGATTCAATTCGGCTTTCCTAGAATGTGTGGTGCCTACTTACAAAGTATAATAGACAGAATAGATAAGAATATTTTATTATATTCTATTCTATAATTCGTGGTCATCAATATAACATTTAACCCAACTTTTATGGTGACAAAATAGCCAGTCAAGAAGTATACACCACCATACATAAAATATCTCCTATACTTTAATAAAAAAAAACAGCACTCGATATTGAGCACTATTTCGCACACAATACACACACACACACTTTTACACACATGACCCGTTACAGTGAGTTGAAACAACCCAACTAATTTTACTGTTCACTAAAAGTATTTTAACAGTTAACTGACTAAGAGAACTCGGTTTTAATGCAAATTACATTGCACTACAACTCAACTGAGGGTAGGTACTTAACTAGTTTGAGTTGGTCTCGGTGGAATGAAGTGAAGAGTTGGTTTGTGGATATGCTGTGAAAATATTAGTGGTGACTGCGGCAAGTTATTATTAGTTTATGAGATTTATTATGAGAAAAAAATCCGTGTTTATGAATGAAAGATAGCTATAGATGATGATGCTGCTACTTATAAAATAATAGTATTTATCTACAGACTGGAAGCTGACCCCAACATAGTTAGGAAAAGGCTAGGCAGATGAGGATGAGAGACCAGACCTTTTATAAGAAGCGACAGACTGCTCAATGATTGGGTAACACTATACACCTACATACATAATCAGACTTAATGTTTCCACTGCTGGGATACAAGCCTTCTCTCGGTAAGAGAGAGAGTAAGCCGTAATCTACCACGCGGGTATCTACCCAGTGTAGGTTGGTAGATGACACATGTCTTTGAATTGTTGGTTCTAGGACAAGCTGGTTTCCATCGATGTTTTCTTTTGCCGTTTTAAGAGCAGTAGTGATGAAATAAATACAAAGTAAAGCGCCTAACTGGGTTCTAACCTATGACCTACTCGTATAAATCGTAGGTCGCGGTAATTACCACTAAGCCACTACTACTTGATACACCTATTAGGTTTCAATCCTGTTTTATTAATTAGTAATTTCGTCTCAGTAAAAGGTTACTTTAATTGCTTGTCCAGTCATCTACAGCTAGTCTTGTTAACTTTCGATAATACGATTATTGGCCCTCACGACACATGTTGAATATCCCCCGAGACTTACCTGCTTAATAACTTCCTACATTATGTCATGAATTCTACGTGTTACTACCGAAGAAATACAGTATGTAAGGGCTTATGAATGTATTTTTTAGCAATTAGATTGATGTAACGTCATAACGTGTAATTATTGCTATTGGAAATGTTTTGAGGTTAATATTTTGATACAGGCATTGGCGCATTCGGATACTTTAACCTAACTTAAAATAAATAATTAACGTATTTTCAGATTAAAATTCACTAACAATAATAATTCAAATATAGAGCAGTGGTGGCCCAGTGGTAACGGCCGCGACTTACAAGTTGTAGGTCGTAGGTTCGAACCTAGACAGGCACTTTATTTTGTGTAAATTATTTCATCGCCACTGCTCCGAAAACGGTGAAGGAATACATTGTGAGGAAACCGGCATGTCTTAGAATCAAAAATTCGAAGACATGTGACATCCACCAACCCGCACTGGGCCCGCGTAGTGGATTACGGCTCACTCCCTCTCACAGGGAGGAGGCCTGTGTCCCAGCAGTGGGAACATTATAGGCTGATTATGTTACGTTATGTAAGTCATATATTGGGAACTTCCATTTAACCCATGTTGTGAAGTTACAGCAATATTTTGATATTCCTTCATGACCAAATCGGTTTTCATAACTTAAGATAATACCAACCTTGAAATAACGCCAAGACAATTATAACCCACACCAACACAGTATGTTACATCCACAATCCAAGTCAAAAAAGTCACAAGTATAAATAATGGGATTGCCTTAACTTTGCCTCCTACGTGGTTTTCGCACGAGCAAACACCCTGTAGGTACGGGATAGGGCAACAGTTCAAAGAAAAATAGCGATGTGGATAAAGAAAATCGTTTTCCTTGTATTAGGTGCTGGCCCCAAATAGCTTATCCCAATCAAATTATCATGGTCTTAACCGCAAAGGTTTTAAGACAGAAGAGTGTATCAATCAGGAAGTAATTTCAGATTTCCTTTGTAGGTATGTTTTGAATAGCTTAGCTTATAGGGGCTTGAGGGCTTGTGGTTAACTGCCGGGCTTCTGACGAGCCGTAACGACTGTCAAAGATCCACGAATGACAGCCGGGACCAACGTATTAACGTGCTTTCCAGGTATGGGGGGTCTTGGTATGTGAAGATGGTCAGCCATTCACGGACCAACCGCGGGAAACGTAGCTTAACCTGGTCGAGTGAAGCGTGCGGCAGTTACTTAGCCACAAGACCCTGTCATTGATGCTGTGTGCAAGCAGAAATTTAGGTATTGGTAATTTCCCGTATCAACTTTGCTAAGTCCTCTCTCCAGGGTGTAGTTAAATCATCTGCCTAGCCTTTTCCCAACTATGTTGGGGTCGGCTTCCAGTCTAACCGGATGCAGCTGAATACCAGCATTTTACATGAAGCGACTGCCTATCTGACCTCCACAACCCATAATACGATACCCCTTGGTAAGACTGGTTGTCAGACTTTCGGGCTACTGACGACCCGTAACGACTGTCAAAGATCCACGAATGACAGCCGGGGCCAACGGCTTAACGTGCTTTCTGAGGCACGGAGGGGTCTTGGTATGTGAAAATGGTCACCCATCCACGGACCAACCGCGGCAAGCGTAGCTTAACCTGATCGATCGACCCGTGCGGCTATTATTACTTAGCCACAAGCCCCTCGGTATAGTTAAATATAACACTGAATTAATATTTATCGATTCGTCGCTAGTATTCAGCCCAGTTGTGTCATAAAATTGTATGATGGATGAATCTAAATTGAACACGAACAGTCTTCATTCTAAAATATTTATGGAAAATTTGCTACTCTTAAAATTCTGTTATCTAATGACAATAAAGAAATATTTGGAGCCTGAAATCATTTTCGTTTACACGAAAATGATTTCAGAAGAATCAGTCATTATGATAAATGTTCCCCCCATTGATAACAAATGACGCTTCATTATTATGCAGCAAGGCGTCGTCGGCGACAAATAATCATTTATTTCTAACTTATCAGAAATCTATAAGTAAGTAATAAATACTCAACGCTCTTTGGTGACTCTTACCCGATTCTCTTGTAGGATTCATCCTTGTCTGCCTCTGTCTATACTAATATTATAAAGAGGTAAAATTTGTTTGTTTGTTTGTTTGTATGTATGGGGTAATATCCGGAGTTAATGATCCAATTCTAAAAAGGTTTTCACTGGTAGAAAGCTACATTATGTGTGAGTGCTATAGGCGATAAATTATGTTTACATCATGCATTTTAGCTGAGCTATCACAACTTTTGTCTAGCAAGTCGGAAAGAAATAAGTAATAATAATAATAATAAATAATAATAATTCTGCTAAGAGGTATTTCTTCGCAACAGTTGTATATAACTAAAAACAATGTACAGCAATCTAGTCCGCCTTAAATAGTTCTACAAAAAAGTCCGCAACACCATATTTCTATCTTTTATATTTTATTTTTTAATATCACTTTTATGTTTTAAAAATGTATTTATTTCACATGCTTACTTTTGGATGAAAATATAATTTTTAATTATGAATCCTTATCAAAATAAATTATTTAATGATCACAAGGACATTATAGAGATAAGATTTGCCCTTTACAGTACGTCAATTGGTCATCACGTCATAACGTTTTGGAGATAATAAAACATTACTAAAACGAAAAATGCCACTAAAACACTCACACATGCTTGGTGTAGACGTTTTATCCATTTATCCATAGATGGCGTTGCAAAAATACGTAATTTTCTGGCTCACGGTGTTCATGCTTTACGCGGATTTATGACATTGTCGGTATTGCCACTGGGTGATGTAAATTGATTGGATGTCGTTCTATTGGATTTGGTTGTTTTAAATACTTCGTTCCTTCTCCTCTTAGTAATTCTGGTTGAAGCTGAAGAGTTTGTTTGTTTGAACGCGATCTCTGGAACTACCAGCCTGATATTATTATGAAAAAATATTTTTGCATTTGATTGATAGCCCAATTCTTGAGAAAGGCTATTTATCATCACGCTACGACTCTTCGGAGCCGAGCAGAAAGAAAAAAAGTCCGAAAGAAGAAAGAACGGTAAGCGAAAACAAAGTAATAGCGTAGGCAGGTGACGCGTTACGACGGGTCTGGTCGGAGGAGCCAAAAATTCCACGCGGACGAAGTCGCGGGCAGAAGCTAGTAGATTTCATAGCTCGTCATAGACACATTAATATTTTTAGAAAAGTGGACAGCGCCAGTATTCTTTAAAAAAAATACCGTGAAAACTTAGGTGAAGTGACACCTTCTTGAAGTGAATAAAAGTCTAACGATAGCTGGTCTATTCTGTAAAAATCTCAGCGTGATAACTTAGGTGAAGTGAGCTGTCATTCCACATGATCCTAGGGATTGACACCTCACTCTAAGCTCACTTCTTAATTTTCACGGTGAGATTTTTACAGAATAGACCAGCTGATCGTTAGACTTTTATTCACTTCAAGAAGGTGGAATGAGAGCTCACTTCAACATTTCACTTCACCTAAGTTTTCACGGTATTTTTTTTTTAAGAATACTGGCGCTGGAACTGGCACGAACGCGTGAAGTGAACGTAAAACATTTGAACGATTTTTAAATCGAAAACATGACTATCCTATAGCATTTTGATTCCAATTTATGCGCAAGCACGACGAACAACGTCTTAAAACGAAATAAATAATAATGAACGAAAGTAATATTTTCTATACAGGGTGTAAAACGACACATCACATAGCAACATGTATACTCAGTATGATGTACAGAATGCGTAGTTTACGAACTACGCATCATACTGAGTAACATTGCGCAATAATTGTTGGAAAACGACTTTTACTTTTGGTGTGAAAAGCTGTTTGCTGTTATTGGTGCATGCAACGGAACAGGGGTCGTGGGGGTATTTAAATTTGTGTTATAATATTAAAAACTTGTTTTCTTAAAGAAACGTCAGTAAAAGTTGGAATTTTGACCTTCAATATCTCCGTAACGAGAAGGTTCCCTAGGTATAGTCCAATAAAGTAATTTCAAAACGTAGAAGCTTTATTTATTGACAAAGACACAAGAATTACAATTATAAAGTAATTTTAAATAATATTTTTTTTAAAATAATGAACTTAAATTTTTCATTTTTTCGTTTCTATGGCTTCTTTGCCGCCTTTATGTGTATATCTTAAAATATTTCGTGTATGAATAAATACACCTTATATACAGTGGCCTACAAAAGCTAGTTGACATTTTTGCTCTTCAGTCGATGCCACATTATGATTTGAAATAAAAAATATCAGGTCATTCTGAGGGATTACGTGATTATGTTTTATGATAAGTAGAATCAGTCAACAAAAACGTTATAGTGTACAGTTGAAACATATGGAACTAAAATTTTAAAGCTTAATGTGGTGTGTCACAGCTGAAATGGTAAAATGTCAAGTAACTTTGACTATATCTATAGATATATACGAGTAGTTCGACATTTACTCCGCGCGTCTGCGTTTTATCGCACTATAAGCATTTTATAAACCTACGCTTGATAAGCAAAATGATCCATTTTTATTCTCAATCTCACCTTACCAATTTAATTTTCGTACGTAGGTTCTTTTACGCAGTTTCATAAAAAAGATAACCATGACGTCATCTCTGGGTGTAGAAGTGATTACTTTGCGCTACCCCACATGCTAAAGATTGATAACACGCGACACCGACATTGATTGATTGGAGTCCAAAATTATGTTTGCGATACATAATCCTTTTGTTATACATAACTAATTATAAAGGGATTATGTTGTAATAGAAGATAATCGAATAAACAGCCTAGGTAAATCTTGTCCCTTCAAATTTAAATATCACCACTAATAAATAATGAGATCGTGGGGGTTGGTCTGTTACATCTGGACCGGTCCACTGAAATCTGTTTGGTTCTTTGCTCAAAATACCATTTCAGCCATTACTCTAGTATTTATGGTCCTCACTCGTCTCGGTCGTCTGATCTTATCAAAATGATATCTGAAGTTAAGAGACTTTGACCCCTGAATTTGTTTCGCCATTTCTTCTCAGGCGTAGTCAGATAAGAAATATCGACTCCATCTAGCTTATTTTTAGACTTCCGTACCTAAAAAGGAAAAAAAACGGAACCATTATAGGATAACTTCGTTGTCCGCCCGTCTGTCTGTCAAGACCCTTTTGTGTGGAGGTATCAAGTTGAAATTAATATGAAATAAGTAGGTCTACGGTCTCTTGAAGCGCTGAGAAAGTCAAGCTCTAGGTGAACGCAATAAAAAAAAATACGGTCATTTATGCGACATATTTTGATACTCGTAAATAAATAAAAACCTATATGGTACTTCTCGTTGACCTAGAATCATGAAAATTGGCAAGAAGCAAGGTCTCACAGCACAAGTAAAGCAAAAAAGCCATTAATTTTTAGTTTTATCACATACAAAAATATTTTATTAGCGATATCTTCATCCTAACTACGGAACCCTTAATTGCGCGTAGTCCGACACGCACTTGGCCTTTTTTTTTATAAGACGTGTAGAAGTGATTCTGATATCCTTTTTCTATATAAAGAATAAATAGTTTTACTTCATTTCATCAGAACTGATTGATCGGTTTTGATATTTGAAAAAAAAGCCAGACTCAGTAGAGTGGTTCTTCGCGGTTAAATTGAAGCAAAGCAGCGAATAAATTAGTTAGTTTTATGTCTTAAAGTTAATGCGTGAGAGGTTTTGTGAGTCAAACGAACCTACGGTTCAAGAGAAATTCTTAGTTATTGAAACTATTCTAGCTAGCTTGTTCTGTCCCACTGCTGGGCAAACGCCTCCCTCATTCTTTCTCATTGTTTCAACTTTTTGTGTCTACTACTCAGTAAAGAAAAGAAAGAAAAAGTTTTTATTGCGACTCGTACAGGATCATAAACTAAACACAGTTAAAAATAAAATAAATTATATAAAAAAGTAACAAAAGGAAAAATTAAACAGAAAGTCCTATACGAGGCCAAAAGGCTCCTATCTCATGCATGCTGCTTCGACATTTAAAAAATAAATGCCGCAGCGCTGGTATTTCATTACATTTATTCAATAACAATTTACAATGTGTCTGAATGTTTTACAAAGATAATTAAAATATTACGCAAATAATTAATCGCATACATGGTGTGGAAAAATCAGTGGTGTGACAAACGAGAAAAAAATCCTGTGTGTCATACTGGTGTGATAATCTGGTGAGACTACAAGTCGGCAAGGAAAATAATCACAACAATTTGAACACACAATTAAATCAATGCAACACAATCTCATTACCTACCTACATTAATATAACTCGCGGTTTTACCTGCATAAGTCTCGAACCCGTAAGAATATCGAGATAAAAAGTATAATAGCTATGTCCTAACAGGTCATGGTCTACCCATGTGCCAAATTCCATCTAAATCCGTTCAGCCGTTTTAGCGTGAAAGCGTGACAACAAACAAACTCACTTTCATCATCATCAGCCTACAGCAGTCCACTGCTGGACATAGGCCTCTCCCATTGCACGCCATTCAAGTCGATATTCAGCAATTCTCATCCACCTGCTACCAGCCCTCCGGCGTAGAGACTCCACCATAATATTAAGTTACGTTTATAAATTTTAGGATTAGGATTATTCTATGGACTAAAAATAAAATCCCTTGTAGATCCCCAGTTGGTTTCATCTTCACACCTACACAAAGAGCGGAACCGGTTTTGATTAGATTGTGCCGAGAGGTAACTAGAAATCAGGAAAATGTTATACGATTATTTTTGTTCCGGAAATAAAAATAAACAGGTGGCGTCCTGGGATTCCTTACCTTACCTTACCTTTCTCGTTTATTTTGTCTCTATCACTATAGGCCGACCACTTAACTGAGACGTTTCCTGAGGTAGCTGCGGCGGTGTCCTTGGACATCTCCAACGCCTTTAACACCCTGCCCTGAAGTTGTGTTCGGGAGGCACTGCGGTATCATCGAGTGCCTCCCTACCTCCGGCACATCGTTGGGTCTTATCTATCGGAGAGGAGTGTCACCTGCATGGGACGTGATGGTGGAAACCAGCGCTACATGTCGTGCGGGGTTCCACAGGGCTTGGTCCTAGGCCCGCTCCTGTGGAACATAGACTTGACGAGTTATTGTTCGTTCCACACGACATGTTTGTCTACGCGTTATCCTGTAGACAAAGATTGAGGCAACTGTTTAAAACGAAAGGCATATCATAGGTATTACAATAGAGAATATATAAGCAATTCACGCTATACTCACTGTATATAAGTATTAAAAAAAAAAACATAACATAATAGTATTATACACCAACTTACATGTAAACTCACATACACATACACGCTTAACTATTCAGTCATTACATAACATAATTATAATAACTGTGATAATCAAGTGATCCAGTACTACACAGGTATAAACTTCAAAATCTTTTTATCTGCCGGTTTTTGAAATTAATAAAAATGTGGGTACTTACCAACTTACAGTATACGCGCCGCACTATGTAGGTACCATTTTTGTTTGAAACCAGATGCGTTTTCTCGACATCCGTGTGTCACTAACGGGATACAGCAGAATACCAGCGTCAGGTATTGTACCTGGCATATGCTGAGCTGGACTCCCATTTAGTGCAACCATGAGACACACACCGCCCAGTAGTGATCGACCATTGTGGACATAGACTATTTTGTACTAGAGGTTGTAGATTTGCGAGGTGTCTATGGGTCGATCTATTTTTTTTAATCTTTGTTTTTTTTTGTTTCACTTTTTTTTTATTGTTCTATTTTTTATACTTGTATTGTGTGTCTTTTGTTGCACTAAATAAACGTTTTTATCTATCTATCTATCTTATCAGTTATGCGGATGATACGCTGGTCACTGCCCGGGGGAGCTCGCATAGGGAGGTAGCGTTGCTGGCGACGGCCGCATATGATGCCTAGGCCTGGAGGTGGCCCTCAGCAAGTCGGAGGCCATGGTGTTTCATGGCTCCCGGCGGACGGCGCCGCCGCCGCCCGGCTCACACATCGTAGTCGGGGGGGCTCGGATCGCTGTCGAGTCTACCATAAAATACCTGGGATTGGTGCTCGACAGCCGGTGGGCAGCTGGCGCCCAAGTTGGTGGGGGCGGCTGGGGCGCTGGGCCCGAGCGCCGCCTGTAAGCGGCTCTACGTGGGGATCGTACGATCGATGGCTCTTTAAGGGGCCCCGGTGTGGGCCACTGACCTGACGGCCGGCAGTATCACAATACTGCGGTAACTGCAGAGAGCGATGGCCGTCAGAGTCATCAGGGAATATCGCACGATCTCCTATGAGGCAGCCTGCGTACTGGCTGGATCCCCGCCCTGGGACCTCGAGGCGAAAGTACTCGCGTCATTGTATCGGTGGCGCGAGGAAGCGAGGGCGTGGGGTGAGCAACCGCAAAGCTGAGACCGATGCAGCTCCATGTGTCGCTGCATCGGTCTCAGCTTCGCGAGGTCCCGGTAGAGGAATGGCGGGACAGGCTTACACGCCCTACCGCTGGCCTCGTCACCATCGAGGCGGTCCGGCGGGAGGAGGTACGGCTCCCTGTCGTTTCGGGTGACGCAGGTGCTCTTGGGGCATGGTTGCTTCGAGAAGTACCTGTGTCGCATAAACAGGGAGCCGAACGCCCGGTGTCACCACTGCGTCGACTGCCGGGAAGGCACGGCGCGGCATACGCTGGCAGAGTGTGCCGCCTGCGAGGAACCGCGCCGTGCCCTCACCTCAGAAGTAGGCAGTGACCTGTCGCTGCCGACCGTGGTCGAGTCGCTAACATCTCGAGCTCTTCCACTCGTGTAACTTGTTGGAGGAGGTTACGGTCTCGAGCCAGGTGCTGTTCGGCGAGCTGCTAGGAGCAAGCTAGCCGCTGTTCAGCAACCTGCTGGTCGCGAGCTAGCCGCTGTTCGGCGAGCTACTGCTCACGTAGCAGTAGTTGTTGTTCCCTTTCCAGCACTTTTCTAGCTAAAAGTGCTTCTGCGGTCAACTTACGTACCTTTGTAGTGGCTGATGACAGTGAGGAACCTGACACACGAGATCTAGAACTCGATTTAGCACGTTCAGTGCTAATAGTGGGATTTTGGTGAGATGCTACAGTGACCGGATTGACGGCGCGGGTGTATTCGAGCTTCGGTAATAAAGGGGTCCGATTCAGGGGACCGACCGAGCCCACCTACGACAGGCGTATTCGAATCCGAATGCATTTCGCCAGTATCCCGGAGCTGTGCCAGCTGCTTCGTTTTAGATCTCGTGTTCAGCTGACGGTGAGATAGGACCAAAAAATTTTGGCAAAAATGTGGACTGTATATTAGGTCAATACAATTACGAGTCGTGGCACAACTGACATTTATTTTTTACGACATGTAAAAAGAGTAAAAAAACCATAAATATATATAGAATAAACCGGCCACGTGCGAGTCGGACTCGCGCACGAAGGGTTCCGTACCATTGACTGTATTTTGTGAATATTTAAGTGCCTACCATTTAGTGATATCGAGCAAAAATAGGCAAAAAATGGCGTTTGTTGGGAGCCCCCTTGAAATATTTATTTTATTTTGTTTTTAGTATTTGTTGTTATAGCGGCAACAGAAATACATAATTTGTGAAAATTTCAACTGTGTAGCTATCACGGTTCTTGAGATACAGACAGACAGACGGACGGACAGACAGCGAAGTCTTAGTAATAGGGTCCCGTTTTTACCCTTTGGGTCAAAGCAGTATCCTATGAATGTTAATCCTGGTTATAAACCATCGGTGTGCTAAATTTCATTCAAATCCGTTCAGTAGTTTTTGCGTGAAAGAGTAACAAACATCCAAACCATCCATCCATCCTTACAAACTTTCATATTTATAATATTAGTAGGATAGGATTAGCAGAGCTCGTTGGCAGGACTTTATTTTAACTCAATCGGAATACGATAAAAAACGAACCAATATTGTAGCATGCATTTATTTCCCGAAGAGGTATACAGCAGGAAACTGCGTAAATGTATATTCTGCGCCAATTATTTATAATACGTTGCCAAACTTTTGGAGGCGAATACACAAAAGACAAGTTGTTTAAAAAGTCTTCTGTTAGAGAAAGCGTATTACAGCACTGACGAATTTCTAACTGATAAATTATTCTGACTTGTGTGAAATATGTAGATTTGATCTGATTGCATGCCATCTGTGTATACTCATGTTTTGGACAAATAAATTATCGTAAATCCACAATACTTCTTTTATAGGCCCCATGCTATAAGGAACAATATTCTATCCATCATCTCGACACAAATCCAAAATAAAAGGTCTGATAGCAAAGTTGGCGGTGTGGTTGTCGTACATATTTTAAGGTTTTTACATTTGAAATTGTCACCAGGAGTTGTATACATCTTGTTCAAATCAATGCATTTAAATTCACAAAATCTAAAAATTATCAAAAACAACACACATTCGTATTTTAACACAGAAACGTGAATACTTTCGTTCGTCAGTCACAAACCCGCATGTGGAACCGATGCGCGAACTTCCGCTGACGATAACTTGTGATACATCGCTCTGACAGTACGACACAAGTCAGAGACAACATCAGGTACATCTATGTACCTGATCGAAAGATCAAAACCACTTGTATAGCAGTTGAGTGCTTTACCTAGACGACGACGACTGACGTGTGATAACAGTCAGGATTACAGCAGTGCGAGTAACCATCTCACCGTGAAAACTTAGGTGAAGTGAGCGTGGAGTGAGCTGTCATTCCAAACTAAATGCTAGGGATTGACATCATTGGTAGCTCACTCTAAGCTCACTTCATCTAACTTTTCTCGGTGAGATTTATACAGAATCGATCGGCAGGTCACCACAAATTTCTATGGATTTTTTCAAAATGTAACTGGATGATTCTCAAAACAAATGAATAGGCTTTAACAGAGACCATAACTTTTGAGTTTGTGTTTTAGTTTCTTCACAGTGATAGGTATAGGAGAAATCGACCAATCATAATGTTGAGACAGTAATTTTTATCACTAGGCAAGTCCTTATTTTCGCTCTACCTGCAAGATATTAAACGATCTTGGTGCTGCCATATTCGTTTAAACTCAAGTCGCACGAGTAGAGAAGTGATCGTTTATACAAAATTATTATTATACCCTGTCCATTAGGTTAACCGTTTTTGAAAAGCTGTCTTAGAACGCACATTATTCCAGATTACGTAAAAGTTAACTTTAAAATGCGTACTAAAATAAATATATAAACTGCCTTACGAGTATCTTATTTATGGCTTCTTACAGACATTACAATACCGTACGTGTGTGTATCAATCAATGTATTGTGTGTTGCTGCAATCTAGTTCCATCGGTCAAAAAACGGTTTACCTAATGTACAGTAGGACAGGTATATTATGTCAATGCAACTTCCAAGCCATGTCGCACTGCACATCGCTGTTACTACCAGCTGTAGTCGTTTGTTTACCTCATGAATATACTTACTGTACTCGTAAACAGCAAACATGGCCGATTTCTAGCGGGAATTGTGTGTTTATGTGGAACTTTACATACGGATGTTGAAGGAAGACTCAAAGAGATTTCGTTTCGGTGTTAAGTGATGGGTGATCAAGAATGTTGAATAGGATATCTGATCGGTTTTTATGATAGATTGAGACTGAGATTAGAATGAGAACGTATTTAATAAATAAGGGAATTGCTCCTTTGCTCCCTTAACTTTACAGAAACAGCTGATGTCGCGGTGATAACGTTGTTGTTTTTAATTGTTCGAAGTCCAGTAAATGTTAAAAGTTTAAAAAAATACTTTTTAAACGTTCACTGAAGAAGGCATTGTCGCATTTTGAAAAATCCCAAAGATTTTTCCCGTTGTAATTCACTTTAATATAATTTTTTAATAAGTCAGGTATTGTATTGCTTCAAGTTTCAACAAGCTAGGAACAGGGCGGGCGTTTTGGGGGACTATTTTTTTGTAATTTTGACGTTCTCATAGTGCTGATTCTTAGCCTAATTTGAATAAATGACTTTTGATTTTGTTTTTTTTTTCTTAAGTGAAAAATAAAATCATCCATTAAAGTCAGATACGCTCTAAAAAAACACCACACTCAATCAAAACTGTCAATACCCAACATAGCTTAAGAATAGGCTCCAAGTCTTTAGTCGCTTTCCTCACATAATTGAGTACCTATTCCATAATTATCATACTTCCTTAGAAATAAATTATACGTCTATTTCATCCAGATAAAGGCACGCAATGACCGCCCTCATCTAGTTTTAAAATATGATTGACGTGTAAAAGTGTTTGTACAAACTTACTTACAAAATAAAATCATTTAATGAGCAACAATAACACAAAAGAGGGGCTTGTGGCTAAATGATAACATCCGCACGGGTTGATCAAAGGCTAAGTTATGCTTGCCGCGGTTGGTTCATGGATAACCCATCCATGAACCAACCGTTGGGACCATCCATTACATATTATATTATCGAGACCCCTCCGTGTCTCGGAAAGCACGTTAAGCCATTGATTTAGACTAAAATCCGACATAGTTGTAGAAGTAAGCGCCAACATAGTTGGGAAAAGCCTAGACAGATTTTTTAAACCTATAGCATACCTACTACCTAAAGAAAGAAAGAACAATAAAATAACACAATTAAAAACCGAAAAAAAATAGATATAATATGCAGTATTGTATGCCTTTCTGCACATTATTCTATCAATGTACACAAACAGCAGTTGCATGCTCGATTTCAAGTTCACTATAATTTCCGTTACAAAATCCAGATAAAAATAATTATACCATTCCATTGTTTCCAACTAATTCCACTTTATCTTTGAGGAAGTTAAAAAACTCTCCAGTATGGTTTACGGCCGTTTTTTTTAATTCCATTGCTTATTCACACGCAATAGAGTTTTATATTCCTTTGGGTTTTATCGTTCATTCATTATTTCATTCAATCTCACTTCCCATTGGTTTAGAATTTAATGTTACCTTTAAACTTTTTATTTCGTTCGTCTTTTTCTGCCGGTTGAGATTTTGAATGGAGAATTTAGAGGGACACTTTCTTTCTGTTATAATTACTTTTTTAATTTTGCGTTGGCTGAGAAGAGTTTCCGATATTTTTTGCTATGAATGCTGCTGAGACACACAGGACTCCTCTCGGTGAGAGGAACGCTACACAAAGTTAGATTCTTACGTGAACCTTTCACTTAGAAATCATATGTATTCAAAAGTTCTAATGATTTCTTACAGCCGAACTGCAGCTCCCCTATTTCTAACCATAGCATAGTAGGCAATAAGAGTTCTCATGCAAAACACAATAAGAGAAAACCTACTAATAACAACTCCGATAAAACCAATCCTTTACACAAAGTGAGTATTTCTTATATAACGCTTGTTTGCTTCATTCGCTCAATGAGCATTAACTTCATTCATTCAATCGATTTAGTTTACGCGCGCACATCTATTTCTGTTCTGTGTCACCAGTGCGGTAAAAGGTTTCCCACGTAGTATACATAATGTTGGGGTATGCTAAGCAGGTTTATTTTGTTCTCTTTGTATTTTGTCGCCGTATTTTAGAAATTAGAATCAAAAACGTTGAATGAATGTTGAAACATAAATAGCTATACAGAATGGTTTTCGATGCATACCAATAATAGGAAAAACAATGAATTTTACAAAATAGGGGATGGCCTCTTTGAAAATGAGATAACTCTTTTTTTTTTGTTTTACAAAACTATTAACTCGCACTAGATCCGCATGGTGGAACCCATTCCATTTCAACTGAAGTCATTAACAACACCAGTAAATAGTTCTCTTACCTAATACCTAATAAAAACTAATACCTACTTATGCAAGCTCTAGCAAAAACATCCCGTGTCAATGTTGAATAAGCAATTAAGGATGCATATTTGCCGAGCATATCGTTAACTTCACTGCAAATGCAGAAATTCATTTCAAATATTTACAAGCCGCGTTTATTTCTATAAACGGCTCTCGTCAGAAAAAAATTGCAAAGAGGACTCATTTCATAATAGCCCCAACCCTATGAACGCGTGAAAGAAAAGAACAACGACTTGTATACTCGCTTGTTATCCATTGCAGCTTTTGCTCATCTCTATAGTTATAATCACAAGTTAAAGCAGCAATGGTTGCTAACACAATACTTTGAACCACCTATTTTTATTTGAAATATCATCCAATGTATCTTTTCATTCGGAATTAAGCATTTTGCTGTTTATTACCTCCGTTATTCTCTTCGTATAATAATTACGTTCCACGATTGTCATTTTGGAATTGATATCATAATGTTTTTGTGTTCTTTCGCATTAAAACCTTTCATAAATTCATTGCGTTAATTTCGCGGAACCTTTTCTCTTAATCGACTTTTGCTAAAGTATATTTTGTTGTGTTTTATTTTGTGAGCTTTGTTCGTAATGAATTAAGTTAGATAGCCATTTTTCGTTTCAAGTTTTAATAATAAAATTGTCATGCTAATAGTATGTTTTCTTATAGATTGCCAACTACACTAAGAGTGGGTTTCTTAAAGAAAGGTCATGGATAAACTTAACTTCGCGTATGTGACACCCCAACCTACGCTAATATAAGATGTTAAGCTTACGTAGGTGGACACGAGGAGAGTAATTCTCGTAATTTTAAGAACGTTCACAGTCTGATCTCAGTTTCAATCTGTCAAAAATACCTCCAATTTCCCAAAATGTTTGACTAGTTTTTGACATTGACTGTCGCGTGAATGAGAATGCGAATAGATGTTGAACGTTTTTAATTACCTACGGGAAGTGGTATTCTGGTAATGCGATATCGTACCACATTCACGTGCAAAAGATTTACTTACAAACATTTTAACAGGGGATGTTCAGCCGGGTTATCATGCTGCTGGGTGCTCATGTCCTAACTGCTAATAGCTTTTAATATTGCAGTCACCAATACGACTTACGTGCATAAATACAACTATGTTCAAAGAGGACCTCTCTTCGAACTTAGACGTCTTCGTAATGCTAAAGTAGAGTTTGATAAGTTCTCGGCTTTTTTTTTTGGATGGGAACTCATCAAATGACCCCTCCCGCTCTGGGTGGAGCGGAAGGGAGTATCAGACTCTTACTGACTAAAACCCACCCGTGTTCCTTCCTTAGCCCTTTCTGTTCCAGGGCAACGGTAACCCTTTCGGACGATCCCGCTGCCCAAGTTCTCGGCTTCAAATTCCGAATTGAGAAAACGGGTGTAAGTCCAGCGTAAGTTTGTGGGTAGGATTAATATTATGAAGTAGAACACCATAGCAAAAGAAAGAAAAGAGAAATTGTTTATTCTGCGCAAACAAAACGCGCATTGCAAATAAAAGACAAAATATACACATATTATACATCGTAGTCAAAAGCCTCGTACTCAAGCTTACAGAATGTTGACAATATTGTCCATTGCTTGATGTCAAGGCCAGGGACCAAAGACAATACACATTAATAATTATGATACGATTTCATACTTCATTCAGCATCCAAGCAGAAATAAAATAAAACTCGAAAATAGTAACTCATAACAAAAGGTTAAATAAAAATTATACGCGCACTTAGCAACAACAAAAGAAAAGAAAAAAGAAATAACATAAAACAAAGCCAGTTGTTCTGAATTGGTTCCTGATTCCTCACACCACCGTTTCAAAGAGATTAAAAATGAATAAAAAATTCCCTTCTAAAAGATAAAACGTTAGTACGTTTTTTCCACTACATTAGGGATTAGGCTCGTCTAATGGTTGCGTGAAATCTTCACAACAGATTAGCAGGATTCTTTCTTAAATATAAGGAAAATACAGTCGGTTTTGGAACTTTCAAAAGTGAGATTGATGAATAAAATGCGCAGTTTTGTGTGAAAATTATAATTAATTAAACGTTTTGGTATAGGTTCGAAGATTTCCCTCTCATAGAGAGGAGGCCTGTGTCCCAACACTAAGAACATCATAGGCTGGCTGATTATTGCAATGTATCTTATCTCTACAGCTAGCATTTATCTCTAAAGATTATCATGTAAGTCACTTCGAACACTGATTCGTAGCCCATAGAATTAAAAGTTTAGGTCTGGGTAGTAAATATAAAACAGCCACAGTTTAAAACAACTTCAACAGGATTGACATAAGCTTTACGGTAGCTTATGTCAGTCGAATACATTTTTAACTTTTCCATCATCATGATCGCTGATAGAATGTCACTCAGGCCTTGATGACTTCAAATCGCTATTATGTACTAAACAAGTGTGGTGATTTATGTTTGTTTTTAAACTTTGTATATAACTCCTGAAGGCTATACAAGCAACAGGCAAAAGAACACATGTTAGTATTCATAACAATACATATCCTTCACAATTATCGCACTATACAAGTCACGTTTTCTTTCTCATTCAATGAAATACTTATTGTAAACATAATATGCGTAAGCATTAAAGTCTTATTTGACACATAATTTTTTGCTAAGATTTATGTTTTATTTGTACGAAGTCGTACTTTTATATTACGTAAAGCAACAATATGTTTCAGTGTACCAAGTGTACTGTCCAGTTTCCAATGGATTTAGTAGACATTCAATGACAATTTATGCATTTAAATCAAAGAATGCCCGTCTTTTGCAGATAGTAAAGGGATTGACGTCCAAAAGCTGTCCTTTAACAACACCATACTGCGATTCAGTTAGTGCTCGGTATAATTTTGTCAACATTTTAGCCGCCTAGTGTATTAAGTCAAATGGCCTTATAATGACATGATCACGCGAAGAGGTTGAGAGTCGAGATCCTCTTAATTACACTGTCATTATGACATTGCGATTAACTACAATTTTTTTAACGGCCATGTATTTTTTCAGATAAGGCAATATGGGAACTTATTGATTTTGTTTTAATTTCAAACTTTATTTATATGACTACTTATAATTCCAAATCGAACTTACTGCTTTTTAACGAGAATCATTTCGAATTCATATTTCGAAACTATATTAGACAGTTTTTTGTTTAAAATAATATCGAAGTCGAACAAAAGGCAAGATCTATTTCACCTCGAACCCATCTGAAACGGAATAGACAATTTATACAGAACACACTGTGATCAATATCAAAAGCAAATGTTCTACAAATACGAGGCAGTTTCGACTTTAACGTAATAGATTCGTTTACAACTGGAGATGGAACCATTCCGTGATTAAATGCAAATTCCTAGTTAAAGGTTTGTACAGAGTACGTCTTGAACATGTTCCAGCAGTTTAACAAATTGGGTAGTGAGATGAATTGTTTTGAGTGGGAGGGAAGGTTCAATCTGTGTGTGTTGGAGTAACTATCTTTATCAATGAAGAACTTCTGGATAATCAGTTACATCATCGGTTAATCGTAGTTGAACATAAGTCACGTTTGATTCGGGTTTCAAACTTTGAAGACAAACTTTCAATAGCTGTTAATTTGACGAAGTTATCTGTTGACGCAAAGTTAATCTCACAGAACCTTAATGTGTTAAGATTTAGAATCAATACAAACGATTTTTTTTTAATATTTAGAAAATCTTGGGTGAATTTAATGATTCGCAAAAGGAACAGCATTTTGTCACGAAAAGGTCCCCATTGCAAACGTGACCTTACAAAAATGTAAAAAGGAAGCTGATATAGCTGAAAAAAGAAACTGATACCTTAGAAGTTCTGTACCTATTCTGTAAGTGGTTCTAAAATCTTTTATAATTGCTCTGCGTCGTCTCCGAGGGGCTTAAGGAATTCCTTTTAAATTTATTTTATTTCTGTTATTTCGTTCGAATTGCAGACTTTTTTGGTAGAATAAAAAGATTTATCTACTATGGAATTTAGTTTCTGAGCGGTTTTACGCCTACTGAAGAAATTCCTTGGATTCGTTTGTTAGGTCAATCTTTTGGGCTTTTTCATTACCTTTGCTATATTTTTAATGCAATTTCTTTGAAGTACTATTTCTCTTCTATTTTAAACCACGTCTGTACTGACATGTCAAGATCAATTTCATCTAGTGAAGGGCATGAGCTTATGAGATTACCTGCTAGTATAATACGAGTAATATGCCAGTAATGTGAGATTTTTCAACTTTGTATTTAGGGTTTGCACCGCATTTATGTGGGTGTTACACGTGTTTTTTAAAGCGGAAAATACTTAAATTTTCATCAGTATGCTAACCTTTTACATTAAAAAAGGTGAAAGGTTCCTACTGCTATATTTTATTAGAAATTAATTATGACACAGCTATCGAGATTAACAATGTATTGTGGTGCAGCCTTAGAGGGATCTATATCCACACACAGTGGACTACGATAGGCGAATTTGAGCAAAAGAAACGCTGAAAATACGTTGAACGCGTTATGGAATATTTTATTTTCATATATGTACACTAGCAGCTACAGTCGTTAAGGGTCGTCAGTAGCCCGAAAGTCTGACAACCAGTCTTACCAAGGGGTATCGTATTACCCAGTAACTGGGTTGTGGAGGTCAGACAGGCAGTCGCTTCATGTAAAATACTGGTATTCAGCTGCATCCGGTTAGACTGGAAGCCGACCCCAACATAGTTGGGAAAAGGCTAGGCAGATGATGATGATATGTACACTAGCTGTTGACCGCGACGTCATCTGCGATCCAGGATAAAAGTAGCCTATATCCCTTGTGCCAAATTTTATTCAAATCCATTCAGCCGTTTTAGCGTGAAAGCGAAACAAACAAACTTACTTTCACATTTTTAATATTAGTTAGGATTTCTGGTAAGCAAACATTGTTATCGTTCGATCAAGTGCCCTCATCGTACTGAGGTTGCGCAAAAATGTGGCCACACTGAAAACAATAAGCTCACATATCCCTCGTGAAACGATAGATACGATTTTCAGTACAAGTGAGCGAGACAATACTATTCAAGAGTAATTATTGTCAACGAAACAGAAATGTGACCATCTTTTGATGCGGCAAGGCGAATCTAAAGATATAAATCTTTGTTAGTATATCTTATAATGGAAATATAATACACCACCAAAGACTGGATGTATTAATTATAGACCCAGAAACCCTTGGTTATTGCATTGGGAACCAGTTACCACTTCTAAGGATGTTGAATAATGTATGATGTGGTAAATGTCCCGAATAACAATCCTAGTTCATCATTGTAACACCCTTTTTTTTGGGTGGGTAATCATGATATTATTATATGACTTCTCCCGCTCTGGGCGGAGCGATGGGGCGTGTCAGACTTTTACTGACTAAAACCCACCCATGTCCCTTCAGTTGCCTGTGCCAGGGGCCACGGTATCTCGTTCGAATAACCCGCGGCTCTGGCAGGCATCGACCCTAGCGGACCCCGTCAGTTCGTGCTGACATCTCTTTGAGGCATGCGTGGAACACAACGCGCCGTCACCAGGGTCTGGTCCTTACCGGGCGGCGAGCTGCCAATTGTTCGCCACCCGCAAGCCCGCGCCTACGGTGGCCGGGAGTCGGCTGTTGACTCCCGACGTCCAGGGCGTCTCCTGCGGCGACTAGGGGCGTGAGGGCGCAGAGTTTGCCTCTCCCTCACGCTCTCCACCTCCTCGTTTGTGAGCATTACTGCTTCACAGAAGGAGGTGACGGCTTTCCATGCACTCTCGCTCCGTACCACAGCCTGGACCAGGGCCGGATGCGAGAGATCGCCGCCGCCGATCGCCTCCACGAGGACGCGGCGGTGCTCCGCCCAAGCCGGGCAGACCTCCACCGTATGCTTCACCGTGATCATTGTAACACGACGTACCCTAAGGGCTAATTTACACGTCTCCAATGTTTCACAATTATACATGTCCCGTAATTAACGCACACCACCAAACACCCCAATTACAATATTATGGTATAATCATTTATGCTACACTGATTTTTTATTATGTATAAAACATTTTTTTTTTTTATTAAATTGGTTATACTGGTTGTGGGAGAAAATTGTGGTCTATCTATCGTAGTAGGTACTTCATCCATCTTCGTAGGTTTTGACTGTACAGCGAAAGTGTGACAGTAATTTAAGTAGTTTCAATTATTTTTGTGATAAAAATAATCTACGTAGGTATATTAAAAATGACAGAAATCGGTTCAGTAAAAGATTCTGGACAAACTACTTTCGTTACGTGCATTAATTATTCAGTTACACATTGTGCTAGACTATTTACTTGGCAACTCAAACGTGATTAGCGATTACCGAAAGACCCTACTCAGACTGGTTGAAACACATAAAACGTTTATGTTTATGTGTTAAGTTGTTTTGAACCAGTTAGAGTTCACGCCTTCTTCCCATGGGGGGTAGTAAGGGGGTAGTAAGGAACTACAGAACCCTTCCTACTACGATTCTTACAAACTGTTTTTGCTTCGTTTACGTTCATACATCTGAAGGCCAATTCTGGTAATTTAAAACGTTCAAAATCTAGTCACAGTCTCACCTCGGCGACAAATAAATGTCAAAATGTACGGATATTAGAGGATTTGTACTGAGATCAGACTGTGAACGTTCTTAAAATTACGAGAATTGCCCCTCTAATCACAAACGCACGCCGATTACGAGTACTATCTCGTATCATATCATCGATCGTTCTGAAGAACATCACCAATAACTTGTCTTTCCTGTATGTTCTACTAGGGTGCCCCTTTCCAGCATTTCTACTCACATCTGAATTCGCTGCCGACACCCAAAATGCTACCATGCCTTCAAAACAGGTGTCTTTTTACATTTTAAATTAAACGATTACTTAATATTTTAGTACATCTACTAGTCAGTCACGCGTTTCTATGTTATTATAATAAAACGCACTAGAGAAACGCCTGAACCAATAAGTTGCTAGAAACTTTAAACCCAAATCGTTTCATCTGCACTGTAGACCATCATCATCCGCCTAGCCTTTTCCTAACTATGTTGGGGTCGGCTTCCAGTCTAACCGGATGCAGCTGAATACCAGTATTTTACATGGAGCGATTGCCTATCTGACAACCCAGTTACTGTGTAATACGATACCCCTTGGTGAGACTGGTTGTCAGACTTTCGGGCTACTGACGACCCGTAACGACTGTCAAAGATCCACGAATGACAGCCGGGGGCCAACGGCTTAACGTACTTTCCGAGGCACGGAGGGGTCTTGTTATGTGAAAATGGTCACCCATCTACGGACCAACCGCGGCAAGTCTGCACTGTAGACCATTGTAATATAAGTAATTACCTACATGCCAAAGATGCCTCACTGCGGTACCTCGCGGTCGCGGTTTAGCTCGCTACCTCGATGTCATGTCCATGTTATACAAATGCATGCTAATAGACCGGTACGCACATGTCAGGCATCGAGGTAAACCTCCAAGCAGCCCGCGAAGTATCGCAGTGAGGTATCTTTCGGCATGTAAACCCTAATTATGCCCTAGCCTGAAAGATGTTACATAAAATCTGCGTGCAATTTACTTGAGTTGAGTGTAAATTCGCCTTAAAACTCAGTATATTGGTTTTGAAAGTTCTATTAACGTACAAAGACCTGTTTGTGGCTACTCTTTCATCTGCAAGTAATAGGAAACCACAGTTTTCCTAAAGCCTATTACATTTTGTGGTTACTGAAGTGACATTGTTATTCGTTAAAATAATAATCTCGATTGAGAATATAGATTGCTTCTACATAAGGTATAATACCTGTAACTTTAATCTCTAAACATCACTTCAACATCAGTATAGGGAAACACCTGCCGAAAATTACACTACGTAAATTCAGCGTATTTACGTTTAAAAGGCTTTTTAATTTTACAATGCTTTTTATAGCCAAAATTTAGTCGCGTAATCTTCATGGTAAAGTACGGCTTTCCAACGCGTATTTTCGGTAGGTGTATCGCTACGCTTATGATGGGTACTGGATTGGTGAAACGTAACATGAAAATTAAATGTGAGTTACGTTGAAAGAAATTCCTTACTTACTTTACTAGTTGTTGTGTTACATATTATGTTATGGAATGCCTTGCCCATATCGATAAGGCATGCTTAATCTATGTCAACTTTTAAAATTCCGGTAAAAAACACTTCCTACTTTAACATGATGAAATTACATAAAGCTCCTTGCTTTTGTTTCATGTTTATTATAATTGTACGTACATTCTAGATAATTATCTGTTTTATGTATGTATGTATTTATTGTATATGTAATTTATTGGTACAGCACTGAATACCTGCAGTATTGTCTCTCCTTCTCCCTTTAATCCATCGAAAGGCAGTCTGTAAAAGATCGCTTTTAGTGATAAGACCGACCACTGCGTCACCCTATGTAAAATTTCCACATTTATATCTGTAATTTTTATGGTGTGCATAATAAAGAGTATTTTATCTTCTATCTATTTACCTTTATCTTGCATTGCATTAATTTGGGCGGTTTATTTTCGTGACATTTCATATTACGTTTCACCAACCTTTATCCGACATTATCTACTTAAATTGGATTTTCGGTTTAAATCCGCGGACTTTAAAAACGTAAGTGTAAGGGTTTCAGAATACCTAAAAACGTGACGACATAAAAAGTCTATAAAAAAGGGATTAAACAGTATCAATAGATAATTTATAGACCACTCTACTTGATACCTGATGCTGAATAAATTCTTCAGGCCCATAAACTGTTCCCGATGAAAGATTATTTTAATTTACTGCTAACAAAAAGTTTTATGTTCTTTTTTATTGGTTGCTGTGCAATTCTTAACCTTGTTTCAAAGTCATAAGGATGAGATAACTTTGTGGATGGAGTAAATTAAATGCTTCGGTAAAGATTTTGTAGGAAGCCGTCAGCGCTTTGATCGCATCGTCGCGGGCTAATGTTAGGCTGTATGTTTAAGGACCTAGATAAAGGTATTAAAATTATTTTAATAAACTCAGTCAGAGGACTGATCATCTGACACATCAGATTTTGATTTATGTAATCGGTTTCTGAAGCCGTGCAAATCAAATAAATAAATAAATCAGTGTCAGATGTAAAAGTACTGGTTAGACTGGAAACTGACGTTGCCCCATAGCTGAGAAAAGGTTAGGTAGATGATGATTGTATTGAATAAAGCTTTTAAACGAAAATAAAATGTAAAGGATAATTAATAATAAAATCGATATGAACGCATATGAATTCGTATTCTTAAATAACTCTTTTTTTAAACTATTATTTTTAATTAAAAACATTTTAATTGTTAAGTAAACATTATTTTCAGATCACGTAACAGAATCTTCTATAAAATAAAAAGTTGTTCGTTGGTAGTAAGCGCATCACTTGAGGACGGCTGGACCGGGGTTTTTTTATTTAAAAATATTCGTTAAAAATAAAATATGTTTTCAAATATTAGGATATTATGGAAAGAAAAATTTGAAAATTTGCCTGGAAAATAAGAAAATTCGGGAAAACTTGATGTGCTTTTTTCTAGAAACTCAATACTAGTAACCTAATACTATCTATAGAATAGCTAGGTATCCTAGGATGGCAAGCTAGGCTACCCTACTCTACCAACTATACATGATTTCACCAATAATATTGGGCAAGCATGCAATAACCAGTTTCATTTACAGGCATCGTATTTTGTTGAATAAAACCTTTGCGCTATCGGCCCGACAAGGGAATAATATAGGATCTAACCTTAACATTTAGCTAACAGTAAAGTAGACCGTATTAAGGTATGTCCATACCGCAAATTATCGTCAGCGGACATTTTAACGCAAGTATTTAAAACCCAGCATCATTATGTGTAAATCTTTGTCAGACGTTAGGGGTAGTCAGAAGTCCGAAAATTTGACAACCAGTCTTACAAAGGGGTGTTGTGTTACCCAGTAATCATTAGGAAGTCAGATAGGCAGTCGCCGCATGAACAATACTGGTACTCAGCTGCATCCGGATGGACTTGAGGCCGACCCCAACATGAATGAGTAGTTTTATTTACTCTATTTTAATCAAAAGCTTGGAGCGCCTAAGAATGTCTTTTTCAAAATAATATTTGTTGTCTAACGCTCAATGTGCGCGAACGTTTTTGGTGTGGACGCACCTTAACACAAATTGAACCATCGGGTCGACCGTATTACCAAATAATTTAGCATAAACCGGCCAGCTACTTTCATATTTCTATGTAAATTGGAAATGAAAAAAATAAATCTGACCCCAGTACTAATAGGGGTAAATGGCTGTCCGGGAAATTGGCCGGGAGGTAGACCCGGTAACTAGGCTTATTACACTGAAATTTTTAACCACGGAATTTGCAAATTACTTGGGATGAAGACACACGGAGCTACGAAATACCCAGATGGCAGGAAAACGTAATTTTACGAACGTTGGCCAAAGTAGCCTTGCTGGGATTTTTTCCTGGATCGTGAGTGCTTTTACATGCCCTTATTTCTCATGCACAAACACCCAAACACGGAATAGCCTATCTGTAGGTCACGCATTCTAAAAGTCCACCATAGGTACACGTAAAAGAAAAATCCATCAAACTCTTTTTTTTTTTGCTTCGAAGTTTAATACGGGCCGAAAAGCGCGCCAGCCCGAAAAACAAAAGACGGCAATACACAATACGTATTCCAAAAACGAAAACAAACAGATGACAGCTACAATAACTTCCTATTTATATTCATCAGATATCCTCTGCCAGTGGGGTCTTAAAAAGCCCGGGGCGCAAATAAAACTGAGTTCTTTTTACCGGTGGTACGTGGGCCCAAGTTCGGATTGATTCGGCCTAATTCGGCTTTACGGGTCCGAGTAACGAAATTTACAGGCACTCAGGACGATTTGCAATGTGATCTAGTTTCCCTTGGTTATAGAATTTCCGACATATTGAAATGTTTTTGGGTGTTTTACGAGGTGCTGCGCGGTTCCATAATCGAATTTTCGGCGGTTTCTGTTTTAGGGTTCCGTTCTTAGCGGGTGAATACTAGACCCTATTACGCCTCCTCTCTCTCCCTCCACCCATTTTTCTGTCTCCCACAGGGCTTTATCTTTTACCCGTAATAAGTAGCCAGTTGAAATTTTATCATAATACGTATAGTATGGGCTGTTGTCTGCAACTCCACCTCCACTCGCATATTTTGCGTACGCTCAAATATTACTATAGCATCTTCTATGGCAAATAATAATAAATAGAACCTCAGTGCGCGTTCGACTCACACTTGGCCAGTTTTTTTTTTCTGACTCTTCCAGACCGATTGATCGGTGGCGTTATGTAGGCTCAACTTTAGACGGGTTTCCAAAAATAGATTTCAGGAATTACACGCCGAAGTTAAAGGGATTATTTTCGTTTTCAAAGTCGTTATATTGTGTTTTGTAGTATATCTTCTTAAAACGAGAAACTGAATGTGTGCCTACTCTTTCGGAGTGAGCTTTATTACGTATGAAACGTAGAAGAGCTTTACGAGCTCTCAGGGTACCGGGAGGTACCACATAAACCACGGTTTTTTTCAATAATTATAGCTAGAGATCGTTCTACGTGTCTTTTTCCTTTTCTTGTCAGCCAAATCTGACGCCTGCTGTTTTCTGCCTTCATAATTTGTATTGGCGTTTATCTTATAATGTTATAGCATTATCTTATATTACCAAAAAGGTTGCATAATCTTTACAAGGTGCTGTAGAGATGACTCATAAGCCAGGAAAATTAATTGTTAAGTATAAAACTGTCATAAATTAACAATGGATTTCTCTGATTTTACAGGTCATTCAATAAAGTCTACTTCTATTTGTCAGCTGCTTTGCTGCTTTATTGCTTATTGCTGAAAGCAAATTGCTGTAGAAACTAATTTGAATTAGTTTCTACAGCAATTTGCTTTCTATTTAGTGTTTACAAAAAACTTTCTAACTGAATGAAAACCCGAATTAGCTATACGTAGAAAATACATTTGGCTAGAGGCGGCCCGAAATAAAACTTAACTGAATTACCTACCCAGGTAATTACCCTGTCAGACTGACACTGACTTTGAACTTAACCTACCAAATTATATAAAGAGCGGCTAAAGCGTTTTAAATTTAACTCGTATGCATGCAGTTGGATACCCAAAGTTCTTTTTTGAGAAATGGGGATGTTATTTCTTGATTAGATATCTTGTTAAAATGAATATGCAAAACTTGTATTCTTATTTTTTTTGTTTATTTTCTATTAGTTTGTCTCACTTCTGGGCAAAGGCCTTCCCTTTTCCTTCCAAACCTCTGTATTCTGCATAATTCGTAAAAAATATTTCTGCATAATTCATAATCTTTTGTGAAAGTTGAGTAACATACGTCGCAAGCGCATCCTTCACATTTTCCGTTGTAGGTAGGTACAGTAAGCGGTCATTAATGCATTATCACCTTAAGGACTGTATTGCTGTGAACATGCGATAAAGGCCGTATCGCACACTGGCTGGGGCGTCGAACGAAACAAAAAACATACCGTCGCTTTTATACACAGGCTACGTAATTACGTATGACCTTGGTTGGTTTATACCATTGCTAAAATTCAAATCGTTATAAGTTTTTTTTTTAAATATTCGATAAACGAGAATAATAATGTTATAATAATTTTATTTTTATTATTATTTTGTTATTGAAATATAGTTTTAAAAATAAAAATGTTTTATAAGTGATTTCAAAATGTTTATTCGTTCTAACTTTATAAACTAGAAATAAATATAAACTTCTAGTTAAAACATTTTATTTTCTCATAAAGAACAATTTATTGAAGTAAAGCAGGTAATCAGTGAACGACGACCATTATACTTAAAATATTGTATCTTAGTTTCAGTGTTCCAAATCCCCCAGTAAAATCCGCATACGCACAAAGACTCCCAAATTTTCTACATGTACACGTCTATAACGCGGTGATCAAACAGTGCAATATAAGAAACTGCACTCGCAAACAAATAAAAAATACACTAACATCCTGGTTACTAAACATGTCATATGACGAAGCAGAAAAGGTTATTACAGTTGTTAAATAGTTTTTGCACACATACAATTCATTGGTTTGTCTCACATACACCTACTCTACTACTACTCTCGCTTAAACACCGTCAAACTCACCATCACATGATCACACACTCTCACACTCATTCACAACACATGATCACACACACTCACACTCATTAACAACACACATGATCACACACACTCATACTCACACTCATTCACATAATAATAGCGTTTTTCTCTCTAGTTTTATTATTATTATTTTCTTTTCATTCTCGATTTGATTGTTATGTTTTCTTTAATTTTGATTCTTAGATTTTATTTAGTGTTTTGTTGTAATTTGAAGCACACATATTATACTTTTATTGATTCGAACATGTTTTTAAAATAAATGTTTAAATAGTAAACCGTCCATAGCCTAGTTTGGGGCCAATGTAAAAACTCTGTAATTTTTTGAGCAATAGTTTTTTTTTTGGGAATATAATAATAATTATTGTGCTTTAATCACCATTGTGTGTGGGTACTCTATCAAACCACAAATTAGCAAATCTACACACGTAAATAAAAAAAGTGCGGACTCCTTATAACAATACAATTAAATTACTCAGTGGTACCTACTTACTACTTTTTGTTTACTGCCAATCTCAAACGTCAAAGAAAACAAATCGTATTTATTAGGACTTATTGCGGTTATAGCTTAAGTATAAATTTTTATTATGAAAAGAAAATTTAAAATGAACCTCAAAATAATCCTTAATATAAAAAATATCCTTACGGACATGAAACAATATTATTATAATCAATTTGAAATTTATAACTTATTACTTTGTTTAGCATTATTATCAATGCAATCAAGTAAACGCTGGCGCACAATATTGAAACATAATAAATATCTATTCCCTCCTGCTTAATTCCTGGATGATATACTGATTATATATGATACAATCATACAAATGATGTATAAGATCATAAAATACCTTACAGATCTAATCAAAACTTAATGATGCATGTATGTATTACAGTAAAATGATTGTGAAAAAGCTGTATTTGTGAAAATAAAAACCATTGTATATGTTAACAATCCGTACTTTTTTCTAAACTCCTTTACCATTTCATTCTTTAAATTGCATATTATCATTTCCATTGGCTTTTATATGTGTTCACTCAGGGCCGAAGTGTCTATGGTCGGTGAGCTTTCCCCTTTACTACAAAAGCTACTTATTACCACGAAACCAATAAGACGTTAAAACTTAACATTTATCTTTGGGAAACCGACTTCAATTTCCCGTGAAAACTTAAATTTATTAACAAAGCCAACTCTACCAGCTCAAAGGCAATTAATTAATTATTTTAAAACAAGAAGCCAATTGTAAATCTTTGAAAAGGCCTCCTGAATTCGTGAATTTTCTTTGGACTGAAATAAAACTAAGCAAAGGCGGGTAGATATTGATTTGTTTAAAGTCATTAATCATTATTGAAGCTCCTTCTTGCTGCGCGCTTCATTTGTTTCTTAAAGGTCGAATAGTGACGTGACGTCACTATACGACCTTTATGAAACAAATGAAACATAATCTTAGATAATCTTTTTTTATTAAAAAATACTTTATTGTCTTGTTGACAGGTTTAAAGTAAGTTTAATAGTTGTTTGCTGACAATATTAGACAGAGAATTGATGGTGATTGTTTCTTTGGTAAATATGAGTATATGATGAATGATGCAAGTTTGAAAAATGTTTTAATTTAACAGAAAATGCATTGGTTTTATTTCAGGGGATTAGACAGAGGTGTATTAAGTACATATATGCATTTGGCCTGTGATGTTGAAAGTCTCAAGTAATGGGGGCTAGCCTATAATAATAATATTTATTAATTGGCCACAAATCCAGACACCGGTCTGCTACTGAAAATTTCGTAATGAAAAACTATTAACAATTTGCCCGACTCGGAAATCCAACTCAAGACCCCTCGGACGCATGTCGCCGGCTCAGCAATTATGATTGTAAATTATCCAAGAGTGCTGTGCTGCTACTGAAAATAATTATCCAATTATTTTCAGTAGCAGCACAGCAAGTAGAATAAAAACGAAGGAGTTTCAATAATAAGACGTGCTTTTGATAAATACTGTCCCAGCTTCAGAGAGTGAGTACTACGAACACTCAATTAAATTAACTTAGCTTTCAAAACACTTCTGTTATCACTAATAATAAAGCTTACATTTCTTAGTACTTGATCGTATTAAAATGTTCTTAAGGCTGCTTGTCCATTGGAGCAGAGAAAACCAAAGTCAGGAAAGTGTTTAACTGAAAAGAATTCCACGTTACCGCTCGACATTGCCTCAGTGGACAAGATTACAGTACCCACAGGGCTTATGATATTGTACAGCAAGTTTTAAGTCTAGTGGTCAGACAAAGTGTTATTGGGTTATTCCATTTGCAATTTATCAATGGAGGTAGGAGTCGGGATTTGTGCCTAGTTCATAACAACTGCAAGCTCGCTCCTTAATACATGGGACTAAAACATAACTGGCCAAATGTGGGTGTACTAAGGCACCACCTCTGAGACTGCAGAAGACTGAGACAAGGCTGAGAGAATGCAGAGATGTGTCCGCTTACTTTCTCGGTTTCGAGCGCGTTAATGCTCATACACACAAGCGGCACGCGTCAACAGCAGAGGCAACTGCAGTATTTTTGTTTAGTATTCGTGGTTCAGGGGACAAGGACACGTGGCTAAGCTGCCTCGCGGGGTTACAGAAGGGTCACAGAATATGTATTACTCTTACAGCTGTGCCTTTTGGCTGTAGCTTTTTGGCATTTAAGTTTTCTGAGAATTCAACAACTGAGCAATATGCAATACCTTTTATTTGACAGTTCAGCAACATTCATTGTTCATTCGACGAATCAATGGATTGCAATGCAAGGCATTCTGTTCTCTCGCTCCTTCCCTATGGGCAGGCAGCTTTATACTTTCAACCGTTTAAGTGGAACAAGTTTTCTATTCTTCTTCTCAGAAATACGGCTATCATTATTTTCTTAGTTAACTTTACTAGGAAAATTAATTCTAGAAACTGCTACTTTTAATTATTTCGAAAATGTATTCATGAATTAAAATTCTGTGTAACAGGTTGTATAAAGTTGTAATAACTAAAACACAACAACCTTTTTCGTTAAATTAACATATTGTACATCTACATTCTATAACGTATCGTTAAATAATAAGATAGGTAATAAAGAGTACTCTTTCGATACAGAGAGTACAGCTTCTGCCGTTGTAGACAAAAACGTTTACACTTTTTGAATGAGTAAAATATCTTTGTATATCAGTCTATATACAAACACAATGAGGTACCATTTTGCTTGCCAACCGTATTTAATTATAGTGGTGCTTCTCTTAGTTAGTAGGCTGGCCCTTTGTTTTCTTGCCGTGGAAAAATACGGTTTATTTTGTATGTAGGCACGGTCGTCAGTGTTGTATGGATCACTATGGAAGCCTGTTCACACGTTTCTTCTACAGCGCGCTTTAAAGGCCATACCGTACGTGTCATGTACAACGCCCTTTGCACAGGGCTCATGGTTAGCAAATCTTTACGAGCTGATACTAGAACATATTGAGGTCAGATTCATTGGTTGCTCGTGGAGGTCGGAAATTATCCCACGGGAACGTCCACTAGGATAAGAAGGGTCCTATCTCCAAACCCAGGTAATGGTCTATGTGTGCCAAATTTCTCCGAAATCCATTATGTCGTTAAAGTGCGAAAAGGTAAAAGACACGACAGATAGAGCTCCTTTCGCATTTTTTAAATAATATTGGAATGGATTATTTATCAAAGTGTGGGCGTTTTGAGCAGGCTTGGAAATGTGATTGTTTGGCCCAGGTTTCCATGGGTGCGTTTTTGCCGCGGCGATTTTTTTTCGCGGACTAGATTTTCAACTTACTGTTTAGCACCGAGAGTAGAAAATCCAGTACGCTATAAAATTCCGCCGCGTTATTTTTACGTCCGTGTGAACGTGGGCTTAGTCTGAGATCTTTACATCATCTGATTCACCTATTCAAGACCGCGAAAAATAAACATTAAAATTTTTAGACCTTTAGGTACTGTAGTTACAAAATTAAAAAATTAAAAGAATAATCCCACAAAGTACTGTAAAGTATCGCAGCCTACAATCGATTGATCACCGAACAACCACTCAAAATGATGAAACGTAGAATAATCAACTCGAATGTTTATTGTAATCAGAGCTCGCCCTGTTTACATTCGCAAATGGATGAGAGTTATCGTGCCAAATTGAATCGGTGCCGATTTAATATGATTTCACGGTGATTGGAGACTTTTTGTAATGGGGATAGCTTTTGAACGCGGCTTTGTTCATGTACCGTCAAGGAATTCCAATATTAAATACAGTCCACTCAGTTATTTTACCTCTGATTTTGCATCACTGTCAATATGACAGTGATCTTTAACCTCATGGCAATAAGGTTGCTGCTACTGTCAAGGTTGATGTTAGGTTGCAACTGTCAGAGGTTATCGGCCTTAACGTTTTCACTTGTACCTTATTTTTTTCCTACTTGGTAAGTACCTAGTAGGAAAAAAAATTAACTATCATTTTCATGTAAAATGATAATTTGGAAGGCTGTCCATTCGTGGATCTTTGATAGTCGTTACGGGTCGTCAGTTACCCGAAAGTCTGACAACCAGTCTCAGGGATATCGTATTACCCAGATAGGCAGTCGATCCATGTAAAAAAAAAAAAATACGTAAAATTCAGCTGCATCCGGTTAGACTGGAAGCCGACTCTGGGAAAAGACAGATGATAATGATGTTATCGTCATCATCTGTCTTTTCCGTTCAGCGTTTGACAAACGCTGCTTATTTATGTGTTTGAAAATTGGTTAACATTTGCGCTCCTTGACCGGATAAACTTTGTATTCCCGTTGAGGATTCAAGGAAGAAGTTTCGAAAAATCTTTTTGTACACCTGTTTAGTTGTGTAACGGTTTGAAGGGCGTTGGTGTAGTAACAGGTACAGTCAACAGCAAAAGTAGATGATCAAAATCAGAAATTTAATACTAATGAACGGAGTTTGCGTCAGAACTGTGTGGCGTCGAAGTGATTCAAAAGTATGTCAGACTCAGTGTCATACTTTTGAATCACTTTGACGCCACACAGTTCTGACGCGAACTCCGCTAATTAGTATTGAATTTCTGATTTTGATCATCTACTTTTGCTGTTGACTGTACATAAGACGTTGCGACTTTGTTTCTGTGATAACTCTGGTATTGCGGATGTGCTTAGGTGGCAACTAAGACCAGTTACCTACTATCAGGTAGGTAGTTTTATGAAAAAACGTCTGTACTCCAAGCGAAACACATAATCTTCGCTTCAGACTTGTTGGGGTGTGATGCCTAACAGTGAAAATATTATGCACTTGTTATGTAAAATTGTTGGGTATGTTATGCTATGTAAATGATTAGACGAATGATTTGTTTTTTTTTTTTTTTAAAAGCGTTGCCCCACACTTGGAATTTCTCCTGTGTCGTGGGTGCGTTTACAGACATATAAACTCACATACACAAACAGCCAGACCCGGAACAACTAATTGTAGGTCATATACAAATATTTGTTCCGTGCGGGAATCGAACCTGCGACACGCAGCGCAGCAGTCAATCGCTTAACCACTGCGCCAACCGTGCCGTCGTTTGATGGATGTATTGCTACTAAATACTTATAATAACACAATTATTAGGTACACTTAAATTCTATATTGGAGAAATGCACAACTAAACAATATATATGTGCATTATTGTATGGTATGGACATGTGATACGGAAGAATAAGGAAAATGTCGTAAGAAAAGTTTTGAGTATGAATCTCGATGGCTATAAGAGTAGGGGAAGACCAAAGAAACGATGGATGGACTGTGTGAATGATGATATAATAATAATAATATCCCTGGACATTTCACACAGCACCATTTGTCCCAAGCTAAGCAACCTAATGCTTGTGTTATGGTAACAAGATGGCTGATAAACTACTTATATACAATTTTTTTTTTGTAAGTACATACATATTATAGATAGAAATACACCCAGACTCGGAACAAATACATGTAGGTCATACAAATATTTGTTCCGTGCGGGAATCGAACCCGCGACACGCAGCGCAGCAGTCAATCGCTTAACCACTGCGCCAACCGTGCCCTTTCTAACCGATATGGTTAGAAAGGGCGTGACTACCAAGATGACGACTAATAGAGAAGTATGGAAGAAAATGATACGTTGCGCCGACCCCAAATAAATTGGGATAAGGGCATGAGAATGATGATATTGAGTGTGACGGCCCAACTACCACAAAGATACAGCGTAGCTCGTACAAGGCTCATTAAATAGATTCATAATCAGCGAACTAAGTCCGTTGTCTGTAAGCAGTGGCGTGCATTGCCTAAAGGGATATAAGCAGTGCCTACCTCGATAAAGCACCATAAACCTGTCATTTACATTTTAGTGTGTGTGCCCAACAATTAAGAAACTCACTAAATCATCATACCTATGTAGCGGTATCTACAAACGCCAAACGCTAACAACGCGTCATACTGACGTCACGCAAATAAAATCTTCGTACAAACACGCGCGGCAGTAGGCAGTCGCCAAACGGCCTACTCGGCTCCCGCACTATTCGCACATTGTCATTGGTCTTTCCTTATTCAAGTTAATACGACTAAATTAAAAATACGTACGTCTCACGCGCAATACTAATAATAATAATATCCCTGGACATTTCACACAGCACCATTTGTCCCAAGCTAAGCAACCTAATGCTTGTGTTATGGTAACAAGATGGCTGATAAACTACTTATATACATTTTTTTTTTGTAAATACATACATAATATTATAGATAGAAAAACACCCAGACTCGAAACAAATACATGGCAGGTCATACAAATATTTGTTCCGTGCGGGAATCGAACCCGCGCCACGCAGCGCAGCAGTCAATCGCTTAACCACTGCGACAACCGTGCCGTCAAACAACTATGACGTTCGATCTTCGCAATTTGTCACCCTTAGGTAGGCATGCCTACATAAGTAAGCAACCGAGTAGGAATGTTAAAATTAAAAATAATACTTCGTTAATTGGCCGTGCGAAGGAAGAAATGGATAATTAGGGTCGCCGACAGTGAGGTAAAAGTGAAAATCCAAGATGGCGGCTGAAATAAATATCGAATTTTTTATCATGGGTGTAATTTTCAAGGTTTTTGAGGGTGCTGGAGCCGATAATAAAATCAAAATGAAAATCCCAGATGGCAGCTGTATTTTTTTTTTCATAATGTGTGTCGTTTTTATGGGTTTCAAGGTTTTACAGTCACCATCTTGGATTTTCATTTTGAACTTCGTTCCTGCCGGGAGTCCCCGACCACAGACGTTTTTTTTTACCCGGTAAAGCAATCACTTTTTACTTAAAGTGCGTACCTGTTTTAAAAACCAATGCACGCCACTGTCTGTAAGTTAATCAGTCAGGTACCTATTGAATTACAAAATAATTTGATCAAAATTAAAACGTAATAACAACCAGCACGAGATCAGTTCAAGGAATCCGACCGGAATAACTCATAAATTAATAGTCTAGCTTTAAGTGTCCGCCAAGCAAATAGGCAAAACACTTAATAAAACCGATTTCAACTTTACCAGTATTTCTTTGTAACTTCGGTAAGCAAGGTAAACTTAGGAGGAGTTGAAAACAAAGTACTTAAGTTAAATAACTTAGATGTAGTAATAGTAATCAAAGAATGTTCCTTCTAAAAGTCTGTAGTATCTAATTTTAGATATTAGACAACTGTGCCAAGTATGTATTTCCGAACTCTCAAAGATAATAATCGAGTGTTGTCTAAGTTAGGAAATACGTTTCAGTTATGATTTTAGGGGCTGTAGTGGTATTCTGTTAAAATCTCACCGTGAAAACGCAGGTGAAGTGAGCTGTTATTCCACCAGCCGATCGATTCTGTAAAAATCTCACCGTGGAAAGTTAGGTGAAGTGAGCTTAGAGTGAGCTGTCAATGGTGTCAGTGCCTAACATTAGTTGGAATGACACGTCACTCCACGCTCACTTCACCACAAATTTTCACGGAGGTTACAGAATCGCACTGCAGCTGATCGATTCTGTAAAAATCTCACCGTGAAAAGTTAGGTGAAGTGAGCTTAAAGTGAGCTGTCAGTAGTGTCAATCCCTAGCATTAGTTTGAATGACAGCTCACTCCACGCTCACTTCTCCTAAGTTTTCACGGTGATATGGATACAGAATCGCACTGCTGATGCCAGGGATTGCCACTATTGACAGCTCACTTCACCTAAGTTTTAACGGTGAGTTATTTACAGAATAGATCCGCTGGTCCTATTGTTACAAATGAATCGCACAGACTATAATCACTCTTCTTTCTTCGTTCTATCTCTCTGTGGAATGCTGTAAGGTTGTCTGTCCGGGAAGATAAGTTAAACAAGTGACTCCATTGGTATCTCGTGTATTACTGGTCAATCATAGAGTACTATCCATAATAAACATATTGATTCTTAATATTAGAATACAAGAGCACACATACATGAGTCTTACACGCTACAATGCGCTCCCCCTGGAAATCAGGATGGCAACCAACCGATTAATTGACTTTTAATGTGAAAGGTCGCGAGTACATTCGTAAGAAGTTGGCAGTATCATCGCAACATGAATGTTTTCCCATTGTTTGTCTTTATATTTAGACCCCGTCCCGGCTGTCATTCGTGGATCTTTTACAGTCGGTATGGATAGTCATAAGCCCGAAAGTCTGACAACCAGTCTTACCAAGGGGTATCGTATTACCCAGTAACTGGGTTGTGAAGGTCAGATAGGCAGTCGCTCCATGTAAAATACTGGTATTCAGCTGCATCTGGTTAGACTGGAAGCCGACCCCACCATATTTGTGAAAAGGCTAGGCAGATGATGATGTGTATCTTAATATTTACACAAATATTTACTCCTCAATTTTTCGTTATTGCACCTACCACTGTTTCTCTCTGCCTTACCCAAAGGTTGACTAGTAGAAATGCCTATGGCATTAAGCCTGCGTCTGTATCTACATTTCTGTGCTTGCTTGAATTCTTAAATAAATAAATAAAATAGAATTTCTCTGAGACTGTAAATAATCAAAGTAATGGCAAAATAGGTTACATGAGTTTTGACTGGGCATACTTTCACTTCTGTTAGAAAATTATCGTTTCTCCATCGTCCTTCCTTCCATATGTTAGGCGGTCCCTACTCAAAATCACGCCTACTCCAACGATTGTAGGTCCTACATTAACAAGACTATTTCAAAGAACCCTACACTGACAAAAGTCAGAGTACAAATGGCGTTACAAAAATATACAAAAATGATAAAAAATTCTGACGCAATACGATCGTCCTTTGTTTTCGTCGTCAACTTATAACACTCGTCGTAAATAATACGAGTTACCTCTCACGTAGGAACGTTATATTTTTGTGGCATCACTGACATGCATCTGAAGGAAAATGGTGTCATTTTTCATGATTTCGTTTTCCTGGTATAATAGTATCAGAAGGCCAATTCTCGTAATTTAAAACGTTCAAAATCTAGTCGCAGTCTCATCTAGGCGACAAACACATGTCAAAAACTTGTAAAAAAAGTAGAGAAATAAGAGGTTTTTTGACAGATTGAAACTGAGATCAGACTGTGAACGTTCAGCCGGTCCAGCCGTCTGCGGTTAAAATTACCAGAATTGCCCCTCAGGTGTCTTGTGTCTTGTGGGATGTTATTTTTGTGGCTTAACCTACATTGAAAAGAAAGATAAGATTTAAAGATTAAGAGATTTAATTTTTTTTGTGTCTTTTTTGATTTTTTTATTGAGATTTTATTGATTTTTTATTTTTTCCAAGATTTTTAGGGAACAGCTATGGTAAAAGAATACAAAAAATATTTAGAAGTACGTTTATCTGCGGGGTAATTGCGTAACACACTAACAGTAGCAATGGCTTTCACTTTGACAGTTCAACGATATTCATTTCGTTATATAAGTTGTTGAGCAGACAAATTTTTCGAACACACGAAGCAATGGATTAGCCATATCCTAAAATCCAGTGTGATTATGGCAATGCGGCAGTAGACATATTGCTACCTTGTGAGTGTTCGTTTTTGTCTGTGCTGGTTATCATGTCTGTTTTTCAATTCCCTTCCAAACAACCTTCAATCTTTTAAAAACTCAACAATAAATTGTTATTTTTACTATTATCAGCAACTGGTTTTCACATAACATAACATAACGTTACGCCTGTAATCCCCGAAGGGTTAGGCAGTGATAAACCTATAATACACCCACATTTCATTACAGTTATGTTGAAGTCCCATGTAATATAATAATCACGGTCCCATGTAATATAATAATCAATATATATAATCACGGCACGGTTGGCGCAGTGGTTAAGCAATTGACTGCTGCGCTGCGTGTCGCGGGTTCGATTCCCGCACGGAACAAATATTTGTATGACCTACATGTAATTGTTCCGAGTCTGGGTGTTTTTCTATCTATAATATGTAAGTATTTACAAAAAAAAATGTATATTAGTAGTTTATCAGCCATCTTGTTACCATAACACAAGCATTAGGTTGCTTAGCTTGGGACAAATGGTGCTGTGTGAAATGTCCAGGGATATTATTATTATTTAATAGAGGGCGATTAAATCAGTCTATTTATGTGTATATGTAAATTTACCAAAACTCACCCTGAGATGTTTGAAAAACTGGGAGATAAATGTAAGTTCAAAACTAGATATGCTTATAGATTGATTATTCCTAGAACGAAAACAGCACTATATAGAAGAAGTTGCTACCCTATGTGTATTCAGATTTATAACAAGATTCCTAACCAAATTAAAGAATTTGCAATGGTCCGCTTCAGAAGGGCTTTACACAGGTGGCTAATTGAGAATCCCTTCTATACCATTAAAGAATTCTTTCAGTTTAATAATCTAAATGATATAATTGTAACCTATACCAAAAAATTTGCATGTTATTATGTTATGATTGAATATGTTAAGCTACTATTACACCTCCATTGAAAGAACTTTTGTAACCATATTTATCTGCAAATATATCTTTGACTTTGAGCCTATTGCCAACGGGATTTGTGTATGAAAATAATAATGCTGGATCAGCAGACTTAGTGGGAAATGCTGATTCCCACACTGTGGAAACAATAATTCTATCACCGCTTGAAACTTCTTGTAAAAGTTGAAGAAATCGCTACAACCGCTATTTAAAGAGACTGTTCAAGCACAAGCACTTAAACTTTCTCCTAGATTTTCCTCAACTCAGAAAATGATCGTGCAACGAGCTGGAACTCTTGAAACAATAAGTGCGTCCCACTCGAAGGAGCAATAACTAGGTACTTGTTGCACGAAAACAAACAAAACAAAACAAGACCAAAGCTGAACATGTTACTAAAACTCATTTACACGATGCCAATTCCTTGCCTGTGGCATACAATAAAATTGAAGCAACAAATTACTTGCATCGTTTATACACTGTTCTGGGGGTCAACTCTCTCAGCACGAAACCCGTAGTTTCGGTCAAAGTTACGGACGTTTCCATATCACCTACGGATAAGACTACTTCGGGGCTCGAACTAAGAATGAACGATTAGACAGTTGTCCTTTCCAGATGTGTTTTTTTCCTTCCAAAAAAGTTAATTAATCGGGAATAGGGTTAATTTTGAAGTATCGAACTACTTTCGGACGGGGTTGTATCTTCGTTGACGTACTTAGAAAGTAGGCCCTCAGACCCCACTTATCGTTGTTCTTGTTATGCCACAAGCAATTCATTCAGTCTATTTAAATCAGGCTTTATACATGATTTGTTGTAGTTATCTGTTTTAGGAAAAGGATAGTTATGGTCTTTAGAATAAAGATAAGAAAAGAAAAATTAAAGCTCCTGAAATAGAGTGACGTATATTTTTTTTTTTTGGATGTGAAATCATCAAATGACCCCTCCCGCTCTGGGTGGAGCGGAAGGGAGTGTCAGACTCTTACTGACTAAAACCCACCCGTGTTCCTTCCTTAGCCCTTTCTGTTCCAGGGCAGCGATAACCCTTTCGGACGATCCCGCTACCCTGGCAGATCCCGCTGCCCTGGCAGATCCGGCTACCCTGGCAGCTCCCGCTACCCTGGCAGATCCCGCTACCCTGGCAGTAGAGTGACGTATTGTAATAAATTCTAATATTAATCCTAACTTATATTATAAATGCGAAAGTGAGTTTGTTTGTTACGCTTTCACGCTAAAACGGTTAAACGCATTTGGATGAAATTTGACACATAGGTAGACCACGACCTAGAGAAGAACAAAAGCTACTTTCCATTCTTAATCACAGACGAAGTCGCGGGCAACAGTTAATAGTCAATAATGAAACCCTGATAGGCATTTTTAGTTTAGAGATCATTGACCTTAATATTTCAATCTTCATACTTTTAGGGTTAACAACCCTTCATTAATACTATCAATAATATTTCGTGGTTTCATTTTCGATATAAATACCTAAACAGGTAGTACTTTGACCTACAAGGCAACACTCGCACGCTTTTAAAAGTTATTTATAATTAGAATAGAGAATTGATTTATTTTGAAATAATAATCGATTAAAGTATCGACTTGTGGGTAGCGGGATCGTCCGAAAGGGTTACCGCTGCCCTGGAACAGAAAGGGCTAAGGAAGGAACACGGGTGGGTTTTAGTCAGTAAGAGTCTGACACATACTCCAACTGAATGAAACGAAATTTAAATCTTGTATTAAACGCACACTATGTAGCCAGGCATATTATAAGTTAGGGGATTACATCGCTGACAAAAATGCTTGGCTCAATGCTGGTCCAGCTAAACAGGGGCGCTTAAACTAATTAGCATTCGGAAACATTGCTGGAGCTGCGGAACATTGGAAGAAAACTATATTTGCATTGTATAAACTCAATTGTTTAGTATTGTATAATTGCATAGCACACGTGTGAGCACTATGTACTACTTTCTATAAAGCTACCATTTACTGGGTACGTCTTTCATTGACTTAAATGTGCCCTGGCGGCTGAGAGTATGTCATGCTCACTCTAATGTCTCGCTGGTGGTGGCGTGTGTGTTGGATCATTAAGTTCCCTTCAAAATGGTTGAGCTGAATGGTGCTGATCCATACGTCATGTTCGTGAACGGGCGCCGTCAGTAGGGACTGGTCATCTCTTAGCTGCCACGGCTTATTGTAATTTTTAATTTCTGAATTGTTTTTATGTTTTCTATAACGGACGCTTTTAACGTGCACGTCTTTTCTACATCGTTCTCACATGGTTAATTTCAACACGAATGATGTAATCAAATATTTTGTAAGAATTTTATGATTTAAAAGAGTGTCCATGGAGTTTCTTGCCCGTTCTTCTCCATAGGTACCTACGCTTTGGAATGGGCAACTAGCTTCATCTTTCTGACTGACCGACCCTTTGACAATTCAAAAGTGCCTGTAATTGGTTTAGTTGAATTAAATGATTTGAGTTTGAGTTTGACTCCCTTCCGCTCCTTCCGCTCCACCTAGAGCGAAAGGGGTCATTTGAAGATAACCCAAAAAAAAAATCGCGAAGATTCATTCTCATTTTTGGACGACGATAACCCACAGGGTTAGTTAATA
Organism: Apamea crenata; assembly: GCA_949629185.1. Lineage (NCBI taxonomy): Eukaryota > Metazoa > Arthropoda > Insecta > Lepidoptera > Noctuidae > Apamea > Apamea crenata. Next base: position 9,212,186 of record OX451375.1, read on the forward strand.
TTAATCTCTACTACTTCTACTGTACAAGTTCTGGTCAAAGTGACAGTCTTGATACTGGTAATTTGCCATACATTCAAATTTGAACGCGATAAATATGCAACCCGCCATAGATTCCATAGCGAACGAGGCGTTACAAATAATTATATTGGTAATAGAATCGAAGTTGGAACTGTTATATTTTGACACCTACATACATATTATGTATAGTTGAGTTACGTCCATTGGATCCAGAGATCATGTCCGCTCTTGGTGAGGCAACTAATAAAGCACCTATATGGGGCCAGGAAATATATAACAACGTAACCCATTTATGGTTACCATTACTAAAAAAGGGTTAAGGAAATGAGAGACAAAATATTAAAACAGTATCTCATACCTAGTCATTGTACATTACTTCAAGCGCCAAAATTAAACATTGAGATCTCAGCCGCTGTTCCAGAAATGGTAAGGTTACGCGACAAAAAAGTTGAGACATCTCAACAACAATTGGGTGTAGGTATTACAGCAGGTTATCGGGAAGGCCATGACGTCATTAATAAACAGTGACAACAAGATCGAAGCGATCGAAAAACTAAGTGATGGCAAAAGGTTTATTCTGAATTTAAAATAATTAAATCTGAATCGATTTAATGATTTTAAATTTAGAATAAAACTTGATATCACTTTTTAGAGGTATGAGGAACAGGGTGTAAAGTTCACTCATCCTCCATTGAAAAGGGAGGATCCTCCGACCAGACGGGTGTTATGTCTGGCGGGCAATTGCCCAATGGTTGATATTGGGAAATTGTATCTATGCTAATTGCACGGTAAACTCTGCTTGCGAGATGCAGGATTTTCGTGACGTCAGTATGACGCGTTGTTCGCATGTGGCGTTGTAGATACCGCTACAACTTTATCGTTACCACTAGAAAAACGCAATAAGATAACCTGTTTAGTACTAAAGTATTCCAATTGGGTAAATTGGGGGCGTAGATTGGGGCACAGGCTTGGGTGCATTTAGTAACCGGATTACGAGTCAATGGTGCTTGGAAAGAAAGTGAAATGAGTTTTCATATCAATTATTTGGAACTATTAGCCGTATTTTTCGCCCTTAAATGTTTTTCTCAGGACCAAACTGACTGTGCTATCCTGCTTCGTGTTGATAACACTACCGCGATAAGCTATGTAAGCCGCATGGGTGGTATTCAATTTCCACACTTAAGCGCACTCTTCCGTGATATTTGGCAATGGTGTGATATGCGAAAGCTGTGGTTATTCGCTTCGTATACAAACAGAAAAGACAACGTACAACAACAAAATATAGCGTTTGTTACAAGTTGTGGTGGCGGTACTGTAAGGACCATAATCGGAATGTGTTCGAGAGTTCCATCCCTCACATAGTCACTTTTCACTGAACCAGTATGATAAAGGTGCGTCTTACGGTACGATTAACAGCCACCGTTTAGCCTTATCCTTGCTCATAGGAAACAACTTAGGTTCAGACGAGTGTGTTAAACGCCTCCTTATAGGGATATTCAAACTGAGACCATCTTTTCCTAAATACTCAACTACTTGGGATCCTCAAAGTACTGGACCATATTTCGGAATGGGTTCCACATACACGGCTTAATTTAGAAAAAATATCTAAAAAACTTGCTGTTTTACTGGGTCTGTGCACTGCACACAGTGTACAAACTTATTCCTTTTTTTAAATAAGTAATATTAAAACCAATTCAAACGGTATCGGGATTGTTATAACGGATATTATTAAAACCTCTGGGATAGGACGGGACCAGCCGGTTTTGTATTTACCATATTTACTAGAAAATCCTTCATATTATTTGTCCAGCCACAACGCTAGTCAACTATATGTCTGCAACGAAGGCATTAAGGCCTTCAGACACAGATCACCTCTTAATTACTGTGAAGCGTCCCTACAAGAACGCGACAACACAGACTAAAAGCAAGTGGATCAAACAGACGTTGTATGAGAGCGGCATTGACGTGTCAGTTTACGGCGTACACAGCGCCCGCCATGCACGCTTACACGTCAACGGCGCGTGCGGCTGGGCTAAGTTGGACAGCGTCCCCCAGGCCTTTGCTAAGTTTTATAATCGGCCTATTGTAGAAAAATCTAATTTTGCAAAATCCGGTTGCTTACACAACCATACCCATGATTAATGATTAGGAAGGGTTATTCCCTTATACCTATCGAAATGGTAAAGAATCAAGGGATTGTAATGTATTAGTTTGTTGAATCATTCAATATAAGAAATGTATGATTTATGCTATCTCGTATTTTAATTGTTAGACACCTATCCAAGCGGCATAAAACAAATGTAAAAATATCACGGTCTCTGAACATTTACCTGTTTATTAATATCGAAAATGAAACCACGAAATATTATATATGATCAAACGAACTTCTTAAGTGAAGTTCGATCGATATAATATGAGTGGTTTCATTTGAAGATATAAATTATACCCAACCCACCCAAAACCCAGTTCATTTTTACTATAACATGAGAAGACTTGAACTCAAATCACAACTCTAAAAAAATGAGCAGCCACCGTCTAGTATAGTGTGAGGTAGACGAGTCGATACTTTAATCGATTATTATTTAAAAAGAAATCAATTATTTATTCAAATTATAAATATTTTTTAAAAGCGTGAGAGTGTTGCCTTGTAGGTCAAAAGACTACCTGTTTATTTATATCTTCAAATGATACCACTTATATTATATCGATCGAACTTCACCTAAGAAGTTCGTTTGATCATACATATATTACACTACAGTTCGACAAACGAATCCCAGCAAATTAATGCAACATTTATTGCAAATCTGAAATAATTTACATTGCCTACTGTTAAATTAAATTTTAATTGAAATTAGATAAGCCGCGTTCAATTTAAACGTAATAATTATGGTGGTATTAATGTTTAATCGTTATTTTGCTACCCAATTAGGTATAATAACTAGGTACCCAATTAGTACCTATTTCAATGTATAATATTACTGATTTTAACGATTGCCTCGTTCGTTGCTCTTACAGTCGCAAATGTGACTGCTGGGTTCGACATTTCCATTTGGAATTTCATGGTAGCAGCTATTTTTTTGGGTGGGAAATCATCAAATGACTTCCCCCGCTTTGGGCGGAGTGGGAGAAGAGTGTCAGACTTTTACTGATTAAAACCCACCCGTGTTCCTGCAGTTGCCTTTGCCAGGGGCTACGGTATCCTCTTTGACGTGCGGAGCCTGGATATGTGCCCGGTTGTTGGCACACACCTACATAGTACTACAACACAACTATCGACATGTGAATGTAATACTTGAAAAGGCGCCCAAACTATGGGTATAAGACCGGGTGCCTTTTCAGGTGTGGTTCTTACCTCACTAAAATCACCGCGAAGGTCACCATCAGCATATGGAAGGTGTACCGTGTGCTCTTAAAAGACTGTGACTTATTTTATTATTTATGTACACAGAGTAAAATAATTGATCGCACAAAAACATTTCATGTTAAATGTTGCCAAGACGAGACCATGTAGCTCGCACTGTCAAAAAGTAATCAGATCTCATGTAGAGCCAAGCTTCTAACTCTACACGCCCTTACTCTACAAGGCCTAACTTCGCAAACTCTACACCTTAGTCAATACGGCTTGGCCATTTCGCTACATTCACATGAGCGTAAGGTGAAAAACTCTCATACTGTTATACAATGGTTCTTGTAGTAACGAAACGACTATTAAGGGCTCTTCCCTGACCCTCATTGTGCAAGTGTGCATGGCAGCACGTGACCGCTGTGCGAGTCCAACTCTGAGCGTCCTCAACCCCAATGAGTGTAATACCTTCACTTTAGCAGTGTTATTCTGTAAAATTCTCACCGTGAAAACTTAGGTGAAGTGAGTAGTCAATAGTGTCCTAGAATTAGGTAGAATGACAGCTTACTTCTTCGACGTGTCTTCATATTTTTAAGGCGCCTTTGTGGAAGAGAAATAAATGTTTATTATTATTATTATATTATTATTATTACTTCACCTAAGTTTTCACATAGGCGATAGGCGCTGGTGACAAACTATCATGTGAAAAAAATATTTTATGATTATGAGCCTCTCATTCACAGACAAACGCGACAACAGTAGCATCTTTGCAATCAATCCTGCTCCAAAACTCTTTGAGCTGTAATAATCTTATATCGACAAGCAACAAACTTTTTTTACTAAAATAAAAATATCGCTTACATATGTATCATGTAACAGAATAAAAACCGTACTACGAGTAACACTAGAACGCTTCCATTTACATGCATTTTTTTATTTTATTCGCACGGCCGAGCAATGCTGCAACAAAAAATAATATCTCAAAAACCGCAGGAATGTATGTAAGTTCGTAAGTCAGTCGTGAATTTGAGGTGGGTAGATAGTGCACAGTATTGGTCTTACTATCCTTGCATATTTCATTGGTGTGTACCTATTTGTTTGTGAGTGGCTTTACCCTTCATAATATGTCGGAACGTAGATACACGCGAGACACAATGGCTTTTTAACTGTGTCTGTAATAACGACATTCATCGGGTTAAGGCTCGAATCACGTGGCGTGCAAAAAATACATGTTGAGTTGTTAACAAGTATCTATTACAGGTATTTGAACGAGCTGAAGAAAATAAACGACCAGAGGTCCATTTAAGTCCTCGATCGAAAGGGACGGTAGTCATGGAATGCCTTTGGCTAACTTGCTGCAAATCACAGTTTGGTGATTGTAAAACTTGTTTTAGTGACTCTTACATGTTCAAATCAATTTGCAATTTTCAGTCTAAACTGTGTCTGTAAACGCACCCACGACACAGGACAAATTCCTAGTCCTAGTGTGGGGCCACGTTTTTGAAAAAAAAAATTACATGGAGCGACTGCTTGTCTGATCTCCACAACCCCTGTGTTTCTCCACTGGGTAACATGATAGCCCTTGATAAGACTGTTTGTAAGGTGTTTGGGCTTCGGACGACCCGTACCGAGTGTCAATGATCTAAGAATGACAGCCACGCCCAACGGCTCAACGTGCTTTCCGAGGCACAGAGGGATATGTATTGGATGGTCCCGTGGAACCTTCCATCAATCCAGGCGACTCTTACAAATTCAATGTCTCGCTAAGTCTCCAATCGAATTTTCTAACGGTGTACAGAAAAAAGTATTTATCTTATCGTTTCAGTAAAACCTACCTTTAAAAAGTTCTGGAAGACCCCTTGACATTTAAAAAGATAATAATTATTATACATGCATGAAACAAAACATTGTTTTCATTATCGCTCCAGTTGCCGTGGATCTGTTGAATATTTCAAACTCGTAGAAAGGTCAAAAATTTGAGTGTGGGTAGGCCTTTCTGACAACCTAAATGTCGACGAATACTTACTGCATAAATATTTTAACTATGGCACTAATGTTTTGTTAATCGATGGCTAATACCTGACCTGATGACCTTGAAAAGGTGGTTGGGACAGACTGGATGTGGAAGACGGAGGCACATAACACAATATACAGCAACATAACATAACAGCACGCCAGTAGTCCCCGAGGGGATAAGCAGAGGTGAACCTACACCCACACTTTGCCAGTTCTGTTGAAGTCCCATGTGCTAGGGAGCGAGCCTATTGCCATCAAACGGTCATGACTCCAGACTTCGGGCTGCTACTGAGAAATTCCTAATGGAAATACACAATATCACTGTGCCCGACACAGGAATCGAATCCGGGACCTTATGCTCAGCAGTAGCGCTTGCGACCACTAGACCAACAAGGCAGTCACGAAAATCAAAATGGCCCTTACAATCTTCATGGATACTTCAAATACACTTAAGGGGGATGCGCTAGGTAGCCAGCGAAATTATTTTTTTTAACGTTTTTTGCAGGTTAGTTAGTGTGTGTGTGTGTGTGTGCATGTCAAACAAAATATGATTCGCGTGCGTAACATACATACATACACACTTGCCAACATACTTGTATTTACAGAATTATAATCATTAAAATCATCAATACAACCCTAGAATTCACATAATCCTATTGAATGACTGTTTCATGTCTACCCTGGCGCTTTTCCCCTTAAGTAGAAACCCTTTGTCCAAAAACAAAACACATCAGCAAAAAACTTTCTTGAGAGAAACAAAGTAACGATACGTCAGTATAAAAGATAAGCCAGTATATTGTCACTTCCTGCAATGCAGTTCATGAACTTTGTTGCTGACTGTACTCCTTATTGACAGTTGGGAGAACTCAACAACTGTATTGTTTGCCTTGTAAGATATAACAAGTTTGTAACTGTCGATACGGAATTTAAGTGTTAAGGATTTTTATTGCGAGGCAAGATCGGTTTTAAACTTAACAGGAAGTAGGAAATATATTTTTTGATCGTTACAGTTAATGGAGGTTGAAGATTGGGATCGTTTACAACAGCTGCTAACTTGTTTTTTTTTTATTACAACGTTCAGCCATTCTTAATTTTTACACAAGCAATTGAGTTAAAATTGATTTTAACTTACTTTTTGTCGACAACATAATCTAAATAGGTACCTACATATTATAATTTAGGTACAGAAAGTTATTATGACCATGTGAGACCCCTCTCGTGGCTAAATAATACCAGCCGCACGGGTTGATCGCAGGTAAAGCTTCGCTTGCCGTGGTTAGTTCGTGGATCGGTGACCACCCATACATATCGAGACACCTCCTTGCCTAGGAAAGCACGTTAAGTCGTTGGTCTCGGATGTCATTCGTATGACTTTGACAGTCGTTACAAAAGTCTGTCACCTGAACCTTACCAAGGGGTATCGTGTGCAGTAACAGCAGGGTTGTGGAGGTCAGATAGGAAGTCGCTCCATGTAAAATACTGGTATTCACCTGGATCCGGTTAGACTGGAAGCCGATCCCAACATAGATGGGAAAAAGCTAGGTAGATTGTATAACACTGAAAAATATCGAAGCTAAAGGGCTAAGACTTTTTGAAACACTCTTTGCCTTGGCCGGGTTTCCTAAAGCCGCAAATACAACATATAATCAGCCCAGCCTCTAAGCTATAGGCCAGCAGTGGGAACATTATAATGTTCCCACTGCCGGGACACAGGCTTCTCTTCGATAGGGAGTGGGCTATAATGTACCACGCGGGCAGAATGTGGGTTGGTAGATGTCACATGTCTTCGCAAATACACACACTATGCCTGTAACTCGCACAAAAGGGGAGTAGGAAGTAGGGAGATTGGTGAATGTGAAAATGGCATGTATGTGCAATTGTGCAAGTATGTTTGTGTATTTGTGGTTCATAGTTAAAGGGATCCAAATCAGAAGGCCAATTCTCGTAATTTAAAACGTTCAAAATCTAGTCGCAGTCAGGAGAAATTAGAGGTATTTTTGACAGATTGAGACTGAGATCAGACTTTGAACGGTCTTAAAATTACGAAGGTTGCCCCTCTGATCTAAGTCTCAATCTGTCAAAAATACCTCTAATTTCCCTACATTTTGACAAGTTCTTGATATTTGTTTGTCGCTGAGATGAGACTGCGACTAGATTTTGAACGTTTCAAATTACGAGAATTAACCTTCTGACTGTGAACATTCTTAAAATTACAAGAATTAATAAATAATAAAAATAAAATTTCTTTATTTCGCAAAAAAAGTGAACAATAACACTAGTAGCTATGATACGCTAAGAACTGTGTTACCAGAAAATAAAAATAAAACTAGCGTATTTTGAACTCTGGTACTCAAAGTAAGATTTAACTTGTGTTATGAGTACCAGTGTTCCAACAAAAGTTCAAATTACACAAAGGTAGGTACACAGGTTCCCACGAGGAACAGCAGGGGCATTAGTGCAGTTTTATTGACACAGAGAAATTAAAAATATAAAACAGTAAAAATTATACAGAAAATAGGGTGGACAACGTATGTAAGTGTGTGAGAGTGAGTGAATGTTTAGGGATGTGTAATGTATGTATGTGTAATTTACGTATATGTAGTGTATGTATGTGTAATGTCGTAAGTTTAAAATAATTAGACTTGTATGAGAAATCGTGTATGAGTTACAGTGAGTGACTAAGTAGGTATCTTAAGCAGATGTTCGGTGTCTTCGTAATTAAGTGTTTGTATCCATCCTTGTACAATTTTCTTACATTCGGACCTAGTCATTGGATAAATGTTGCAGTTTTTATTTACGATATTGTACAGGTGGTTGCTTATAATATTGTAGTGACGTTGAGCAAGAGCTGTTCTGGAGTATTGGGTGGAGCAGATTTGATATTTCCTACGGTTTAGTGTGTAGTTTGCAACGAATGGGAGAGTAGAGTGTTTTCGTAGCACTATTTGTTGGATGAAAAGTTGGCGCACTATAAGTATTTGACAATTTTCGTACAGTTGTGTAGTAGGGTATCTATAGGGCTTGAAGGTCATAACCTTTAAGACGGCTCTTTGTGCTCGTTCCAGCTGCAAAAGATGAGTTTTGGCCGCTCCACCCCAGGCAGTTATGCAATATTTTAGGATTGAGTGACCAAGTGCACAGTAAACATTTTGTAGTGTCTTAATGACAGCAGAATGTCTGAGTCGTTTCATTATAGAGACAAGTCTACGTACGCGCATAGTCAATGTCCTAAGGTGGTGTTTCCAGGTCAGTTGATTGTCGATTTGTACCCCAAGATATTTAATATTATCAGTCCGGATTATTTGAGGACACGAGCAAGGAAGACGAGCGGCAATTACCGGGCAGTTGTGGACTTTAAGATTAAAAGAATCCTGGTCTGGTTGGGAGGAGGCTTTTATAGAAAATGTCATGTACAAGGTCTTGTTAGGATTCAAGGTGAGAAGGTTACTAGTTAGCCAGTTCATGACGGTCCTAAGACCCTGTTCAGCGCATTCAAATGCAAGAGTCCAGCTGTCCCCATGAACAAGCAATGCAGTGTCATCGGCGTAGGTAAAGACTGAGCAATTGGGAAGGGAGAGTCCGCAGAGCGCGTTAACGTATATCAGAAACAGAGTCGGCCCAATCACAGAGCCCTGAGGCACGCCGTACACAATGGAATTGCTGTCACTGATAACATTATCAATTTTAACGCACTGGGTTCGATCAGAAAGGTAGTCCTGGAAAATTTTGAGGGCGTGACCACGAATTCCTATACTCTCCAACTTCCGCAATAGGTGAGGAACAGACACGGTGTCGAAGGCCTTGGAGAGGTCAAGGAAAATACCTAGACATTTTTTCCCCGAGTCAAGGAGGCTGACAGTATTATCCACAAAGCATCCAACCGCATCCTCGGCTGACCTTCCAGCCCTAAAACCATACTGATTCGGAGCGAGAATCTTGTGGGATTCAAGATAATTAGTAAGGCGATTATTCAATATTTTTTCTAAAATTTTAGAGATGGAAGGCAGTACCGAGATGGGCCTGTAATTATTGACATCGCGTCTGTCCCCAGCCTTATGAACTGGATGCACCAGTGCTTTTTTAAATACTTTAGGAAAACGACCTGACGAGATTGAGCAATTACAAACATGGGTGATAACTGGAACCAACACAGGGCAGCAAGATTTGAGTATTTTTGAAGATATGCCATCCCAGCCAACCGCGCAGTCTGTACGCAGACCAAGAATTATGCTTTGAACCTCGGCTTCATCAGTAGGCCATAGAGAAAATGCCCCTAAGGTCTGGCGTATACTAGTACAATGCTCTTTATGCCTAGAGGCTTTTAAAGAATAGAATAGAAAAGGTACTCTTTATTATGTACACCATATAGATTACAGACGTACTTAAAGAAATTTTACAAAGGGTGACACAATGGGCGGTCTTATCGCTAAGAGCGATCTTTTATTTAGGTATTGAGCTCTACTTACGTATTTATTAATCTGCTTGAACTATACTTAAGCAGATTAATATGAGAGAGAGAGAGAGAGGGAGATTTATTGTTTTTTTTTTTGGTATCTTGGCGTGTTTTTGCTGACATATGGCAAATAAATTAATGTTTTGTGTAGTTTGTAACGTTACTAACTTTGCATGCTATTGTATAGAATCAAGTTTTTCTAATTTAACAGACAGCTGCTGTGCTGCTGGGGAGTTTGTTGCGCCACTTCTTCCCAGCGAAAGCACTAGGAAGTGGTGAAGGGCGGGCGTTTGGGGGACTGTCTTATGAATTTTTTAGCTGATTTTAAGCCTTATTTGAATAAAGACTTTTGTATTTTGAATTTATTCGAACACATTAGTACGCATTGCATTGGTGACGTTGACTAGTGATGTGAAAGGTCATGCACATTGCGCGTATGACCTTTCGACCTCCAGCTTATGTCTGGTGTTGATAAGCTATCGAAACGCTTATCAATAACTAGGTCGATAGTAAAAGAGTCAACAACCCCATTTTTATTTCAGCAAATGCTTATGGTATGGTATATATAGGTTCACCTACAAGTGCAACTTTTTTTTGTTTTTTTCAACATCTTTTTTTTTGATCTTTTCTTTTGTAATAAATAACTGTCCATTGGCTGCAGTATATCGATCTCGAAACTGGCTCAAAGAAATACATTACAACGTTACAGACAACGTCTCAAGAATTTTCAAGATAAAAGTATCTACTTAACTAAAACGAAGAAAAAGGAAAAAATAGGTAAGTCACAATGCATTCGTAATTGAAAGCGCAGGTAAAAGCACTAAAAATAAAGCATTTGGCGATTCTGCCAGTTCCTTTGCGCACGCGTAAAGAAACCGGCGACGTTCAGTGGCGGTAAGCGAGCGTCGAGCATTGCGCGCGTCGCATCACTGAGTAAAATATTATCGCAGACCGAATAAACTTTTGGTAACAGAAAACAATACGATTTAAAATTCGAACGCAGTTTTCTTTTCAGTGCGTGAGGAATACAGTTTTGTTTTTTTATTTTCGAGTGTTCTTTTTATGAAAATTTGTTTCTCAGTGAAGTGTTTTGTTTTGTGAGTTTAAAGATTGCAGTTTTGCAAAGGTTAGTCATTTTAAATTACACTTATTTTTGGGAAGGGTTTTTGTTTTTTTTTATTGTTTAATGAGATATATACATACTATATATATAATACTAAATAAATATATAAGTACTTAATTTATATTAGATTCAAAACTTAACTCTAAGGACGCTTTTACAAAACAAAGATACATTTTGTTTCGTATCCCCTTTATTAAAAAGTTAACGACTTTTAACTAGAGAATAGCAGTTTTACGTTCTTTAGGTTATAAAGCTACAAGTGGTGTCTAATTAAAGTGAGTCGTAATTTTAGGGAGTTAAAATTAATTGTTCAGACATTTTTTACTGCTTTGCTCAATTAAATGACAATTACTAGCTATTAAGGACAACAAGCTTGTCGTGTTTTGGAGCACCATAGGCTTATTAAAAACATGATTTATGTTTTTTTTTGATAAGTAATAGCTTTACTTAGCCCCGAATATGTTAAGTAATCTTTAATCAAAAAAAATATATACAAAACTTTACTTTAAAAAATAAAATAAATATATTTTCATATTAATTTATAACGTACTAAAGAATTCTTCAGAAGGTTATCAATTTATAAATGTCTACATACAATACATTCATTATTTTTACTGACAAGTACTAACAAACCTCATTATCATAAAAAATCTTACAAATTGAACGAAAAGAATTATATAAATATATATACACATATTACATTATATTAAAAGGTCAGCAGACGTCAGTGAAAAAAGAAATAACTTCCTTCCGTAGCAATATTAAGATAAATTCAACCATTATTATTACTACGTTATAATTAAAGACGGCTATTAATATCAATGAATTATTGTCGTTAATAATGTCACTGGCCGGAATTACAACGCACTTAAATCACTTTAGCGAGCGGAATTTAAAATTGAAAATTACGATGCGATTTTCCTTCTGCGGTTTCAGTCGACTTAATACAGCCACCTACGAAAAGAACGTGTTATTTTTGTACTATTTATTTGTAGTTCAACATTTTTGGGTATCGCTCCACAATTTAGTGCACAGTTACGAAAAATACCACCAAATAACTTGATCTATTTATACCTCTATTTCTTCCTGCGTTTTTCGTCGACTTAATACAGTCATTTAAAAGAAAGTGCAATTTAACAACTATTTTTTACTTCATTATTTTTAATAATAATAACTTTATTTCGGGTGGTATATATATACCCATAGAAACCTTAACCTAGTACACATTACATATACTTTTATAATTTGCCACACCTACACACGACATGACCCACCGATTCTGAAAGGGACAGTCAAAACGTACTGCTATTGCATTGCAATTTTAAGCATCGTCCTAGAATATATCCCAGAGTTTGGAAAAAGCCAACACACCTTTATATATGTATACCTCTACTAAAACTAACATACTTGATGAATTATATTTTAAGGCATCGAATATCTCTTGCGATAGGTAATAGTCGGCAGACTTAATAATTAAGCGATCAATAATCTCATAACATATTCTAGACGGGTTCACTTGAAGGCAGGTCAAATCATTTTGTCGTAAACATGCTATAAAAAATGCAAAAAAATATAATTTGAGAACCTTTTAAAAGCAGTTTCAGCTGAGGAAAATTAATCTTACTTAAAAAAGTGAGAATAATTTTTAAGTATCAGTGTAAGCAAAAATGGCTTACAATGGTTTGCACATTTAGATGTTAACGCACTTTCCTCTTTTCGTAAAGGTGGTTAAATAATGATGTACTTAAAAGGAAATAGGCGGTGAAGTACGGTAAATAATGGTGAACCCTAGAAATACTATATGGCCAAAAAAATAGGGCAACCCTATTGGTCACGTGAAGAGTCAACCATCTGTTTGGAAATGTCTCAAATACTAAATGGCACTCGGACCCCATGGCCCTAGAGTTGCAATCCCAAACGGCTCGAACATATAAGTTCCAATAACATTGGAATATTTGCACCGTATGAGGTTTTTCGCACTTTTAGCAGCCTCCCCAACACAGCCCGCAGAATTAAAAAAAAAATACATTTATAACAATACAAGTAGACAGCCAAAGCGTTATACAATTACATTTAACTAGTCAAGAGGAATAATATTATAAAACATTTAAAAATAATTTAACAAATATTAATATCACACACAAAGCAAAAGATAGGATTACAAAATATACTTTTATAGCAACGAACAAAAAAATCTGTGAGTACATACATAAAGATAAAAAGATTGCCTTATGTGAGTATAGACCATAAAACTTTAAGTGAGTCTAGAACAAAACTGGCTTATAATTATCTTTAATTAGAGCATTGTGTTTATTCGTATAATGACAGGAGAGGACTTACTATCTAATTCAACACTAAGATCGGTAGGTACCTACTGTACTTTCAAACATTTTCATTTGCGAGAATGTTTTGACAAACGATAATGCAGAGTGGCAGGGACATTTAAACCCCCCAGCATAGACATATTTCGTCGGGTAAACAAAAAAAAAAACAGCTGTTCCATAGAAAAGTGCAATACCTACGCTGTCAAAGTATATATAATTATACAATACCTATATACGCTGTCAAATTATATACAATTATACAATACCTACGCTGTCAAAATGTAGCAAAACATTTTTATTTTTTAATAACCGACGAAAAAATTTCGACGGTGGGAGGTTTAAAATTGTATACTGAATCCATGGTAATAGGTTGTGTGTCGATGTCCCACCAGAAGGCCAATTCTCGTAATTTAAAACGTTCAAAATCTAGTCGCAGTCTCATCTTGGCGACTAACAAATGTCAAAAACTTGTCAAAATGTAGGGAAATTAGAGGTATTTTTGACAGATTGAGACTGAGATCAGACTGTGAACGGTCTTAAAGTTACGACAATTGCCCCTCTGGTGTATTACATTGTATGTATAAGCAGAAGGTAATCGTACTCTTACCTATGTTCATCCGCATTTAGTGCTTAAGCTTTGGGTTCCTAGGAAAGCGCTGAACTGTCACATAATTCCATGACGAAACCGCTTTCGTACAAACTAAGCTTGACTGTGACAGGCACCGTGGAAAAAAACGTTAAAGCTTATAGAGTTGGATCAAGAGGAGCATAGAAGTAACTTTAAATTAGTTTGAGGAGGTATACTAGCAGGTAGAGTAGCAGGAAGGGAATGCACCATGGTTGGATTCATTCTAATACTAATATTTTAAAAGCGAAAATAACTGTCCATCTGTTACCTTTTCAAGCCTAAACCACTGAAATTTGACAGATAGGTAGCCTGAGACGTGCGGGGTAATTGAACCATAATAAAATAACAACTGATCGCAATTTCTTTAATGTTGACCGTTCAGCCACGTTTATTACGCTAAATGCGTTGGTGAGCAGACGAATTTATGAAACCTATGTAGCAATGGATTAGATATATTCTTAAAAAAACTTGGATTTTGATTGAAACTGTAAGGAGGACTTAGGTGACATTTAATTTAAAAAAACCGGTCAATTGCGAGTCAAACTCGCACCGAGGGTTCCGTACAATTTTTTAGGTATGTAACAAAGGAGATGGCTAAACTGAAGTATGGACGAATCTCCAGCAATGTCTAGACATGGTACCTAGCAATATGTAATGCTGAATAGCTGAATATTAGTATTTCATACAGAAAAAGTTTCAGGCGCTTTTTATATCTTTATAATCCTGAAAATGAAATCGTGTAACTCCTACGTCAATAGGCATAAAAAACTGCAAATAAATTACATTGCTATGAACTTTTACCTAGGTGTTACCCAAACAACAGTAGATTTTTGTCCAAAACCAAATCCCTATAGTAAATGTACTCGAGAGATGGGTTCTGGACGCTGAATGGGGCAACGCGCGCAAGAAAACACTCAGGCGGCAGGATTTTTCTGACTTGATTTACATTGGTCAATACAACCTACACGAATGTATAGCTAAACCTTCCGGAAGTGACAACCCCATCAAAATATGTTTGTTGAAACATCCGTACAGACAGACAGACAGACAAACGCGCCAGGAGGACTTAGTTTAATTAGTATGTGGTGATTGTAAAATCCTGCCTAAACTAGATAACGAATACTGTGAGTAACCAAGGACTTTAAAAGATCATCATCATTCTCCTGCCCTAATCCCAATTTATTTGTGGTCGGCGCAACATGTCTTTTTCTTCCATACTCCTCTATTAGCCGCCATCTCGGTAGTCACCCCCTTTCTAACCATATCATCATTCACACAGTCCATCCATCGTTTCGTTGGTCGTCCCCTACTCTTATAGCCATCGACATTCATACTCAAAACTACTTTAAAAGATATTGAAATAAAACAACAAACAAAAATGCGATTAATTTATTTATTCTGTGAATCTTATAAGAACATTATATAAAAAAGTTAGTTTAGGTTATCTGTCTGTCTGATCAAATCATTCTGATTGGATGTTGCCCAATAACACAACCAGAGAGAGAGAGGTCAGGGACAGTAGTCCTGACGATTTGTAGGCCGAGAAACTGAATATCTGAAGAGGAAGATGATAAATGCTACCGGACGGGTATGTAAAGATAAAAAAATACACTGTGTTTAAAAACATTTTATTTAGATAATAGAAAGCTGGATGTGACGTTGGTAAATTCTGCAAACGGCCTCAAGTTATGCGCACTATTGTATGACCAAATAAACGTACATCACTAGTTGCTTCTGAATTCAGCAGCTCATAACAAGGATGACAAATGTTGGCATCCCTTGGAACCTAGAACAAACTTAATTACCTTATTACCCACATGAATCATTTATAATACCTACACATTTGATTATTATGACATCTAAAGCAACCAGTCTGTTGTAGTCGTGACGTGTTGAGACGAGATGAGTCTTTCTGATTCATTGCCATTGAGTTCATTATGTATTTTGAAAACACGGTAAACTACTTGAAGTCACATTTGTCGATGTTTCTTATATTTATCGGTTCTAGAATGATTCTAGCTGTAGATGACTTACCTCAATTGTTAACCATCGTGCTAAGATAGTGAGTAGAAAAGCAGGCAATGAAGAGGCGATATGCTGCCGCAGCCTTTGCCTGGTTACACCGCAGTTTATGCATCGCAGGATGAATTGATTGCAAGTCAAGTCCGTGTCGAGTAGCAAGAGGTCAGTAGGTAGGCAAGCACACACAGTAAGCAAGCGAGGGTCAATGAAAATCCAAAATGAAAAACCACAACGAACAAGCAAACGGCAGTGTTCCAACGATGTCTAACATCTGACGTTTGTTTTTTTTCATAGAGATGGGATTGAATGTCAAGTGTAATCGAATCAATAAAATAATCGATTGGGTTGAAAAATAAAAATATACTTAAATAGTTTTTGTCGACCTGTATTCAGTTAATATTTTACGACACAAAATATGTAGTACATTAAACGTAGAAGCACATTCTGAAGCTTTCAATTATTTTTATTTGATTTTGATACGAAAAGAGTGGAATTGAATAGAGTCGATTGTCACCTAGAAACAACCCCGTTTCCCTGTGAAAACACAATAAGAAGCAACTAAACAGGACACCGAATTGAATTCCATCGATTCCCGCCAATAACTCTGATTGCCACTTCTTAGTTTCAGAAAATAAATCGTTTTGATACCTGTTATCAAAAATCGATATAAGTATAGTTTGATTTGACATTTTAGAAAAGCGACATGACCCGTCCCTAGTTGCAGTACTGTATTATTATTCCCCTTGAACTTGTCATTTCAATCAAAAAAAGCAACTAAGATACTTTTTTTATGTTTAACAGTTCACGAAAGCGCTAGGAAATTATTAAACGCTTAATAATTCATGAATGAATATTTAAATATTACGAGTTAATGTGAAGTTACTAGACATGCTTGGGGCAGTCATTTAGCCATGTCCTTTACGGTTTTCTGATTTTTTCCTTTACTTGTGCTAAATGTCATTGCTTCTTGCCAAATTTCATGATTCTAGGTCAACGAGAAGTATCATATTGGTTTTGATTCCCTTGCGAGTGTCAAAATAATGCGGCAAAAACGGAGCATAAAAGGCCGTATCTTTTGATCCCGTCGACTTAGAAGTTTGATTTTTTTGCAAGGGACCACAGATCTGAGTATTAGATATTAATTTCAACTTGATACCTTCACGCGTTCCTGAGAAAAAGGGTCTTGACAGACAGACGGACAGATAGACAGACAACGAAGTGATCCTATAAGGCCTCCGTTTTTGGTACGGAGTACGTAACCCTAAAAATGATTAAAAACAAAATCCACGCAAACGAAGTCGCGGGAAACAGCTAGTAGATAAACAATAGGCACAGTACCTACTTATGTCATAATAAGAAGTAAAGTCGTCAGCCTCAAAAAAAAACGGGTTGCACTCCGGGAGTGCTAGCAGAAGTGAAAACTTGAATATTAACGTTGTGCATTTTTGATATTTTGGAATGCGGTCTACTCTTACGAATTTTCCGTCAGGTCACGTGTCCTGACGCAAGCTCCGTCTTACGGATTTTCGATCAGGTCACGTGTCACGTGTGGTCACGTGTTTAACATTTTTTACCCATCACAACACAAGTGCACAACGCCGCTAAAGAAGTTTTCACTTCAAAAATCTATACATCGACAAGACTTCATTTGATTGGCTACAATTTGTGTCCATAACACTGTATCAATTTGTGATAGAGCATTGGTGGCTCAGTGGTAACGGCCCAGACTTACGAGTTATAGGTCGTGGGTTCGAACCCAGGCAAACGTTTTACTTTGTGTAAATAATTTCATCACCACTGCTCTCAAAACGGTGAAGGAAAACATCGTGAGGAAACCGGCATGTCCTACACCCAAAAATTCGAACACATGTAACATCTAACAACCCGCACTGGGCCCGCGTGGTGGATTACGGCCCACTCTCTCTCACTGAGAGGAGGCCTGTGTCCCAGCAGCGGAAACATTATAGGCTGAATATGTTATGATGCATGCTATGCTGATATCAATCATATTGCCGTCTATAATAATGTAATGTTTATAAATAAATCACGGTTCTATAAACAGTTACTTACGTAATCTATTACTCTCGCTGTAAAAGCAATATCATTAAATAAATACAAGTTTACATGTTTCATGTTAAGTCAAACATTTTCTGTGATAATACGTAAGTGATTTTAGTCATAAATTATTATTGTATCTATTTATTTAAATATTTGTCTACATGTAAACTGATTTTTAGTATCAGCTGCACTAAATTAGCTTACTTTACCTAACTTTTCACCGTTAGTCTTTTACAGAATAGATCGGCAATAGGTAGGCAGGTAGGCAGAGGGAGGTAACCGCCAAATGTAATATAATAAATAAATAATAAATATCCCTGGACATTTCACACAGCACCATTTGTCCCAAGCTAAGCAACCTAATGCTTGTGTTATGGTAACAAGATGGCTGATAAACTACTTATATACAATTTTTTTTTGTAAATACATACATATTATAGATAGAAAAACACCCAGACTCGGAACAAATACATGTAGGTCATACTAATATTTGTTCCGTGCGGGAATCGAACCCGCGACACGCAGCGCAGCAGTCAATCGCTTAACCACTGCGCCAACCGTGCCGTCGAATATGACCCATCACGGTGTACATTTTATCCTAAATAAAAAAAAAAATACTCGACTTCCATAAAATATAAGAAAGAAAATAGAACATAAACATAAACATCCATCTTTGTACCTATCAAGTAGACTGAAATCTTTTACGTTAACCCTTCGCCGGCTATGATTTCCAGTGACCCATTTCCTTTAATTTCCTCTTACAAGTCAGGGTATGATAAGCAGACATATTCTACTTTGGTCTAGTGTTGATAAAATATAGTGTTGTGCTCGTAAATTATAATATTAAATTGTGTGTATAATCGAACTACTGGTAAAGAATCTTTTGGAGGGGCTTGTGGCTAAATAATAATAGCCGCACTGGTTAATCGATGATTAGGCTACGTTTATTGCGGTCGTTTTGGTGGATGGGTGACGATATATTACATATCGAGACCCCTCCGTGCCTCGAAAATCACGTTAAGCCGTTGTTGCCGGATGTCTATTCTTTTTTTTTTGTTTTAAAACGTTGCCCCACACTAGGAATTTCTCCTGTGTCGTGGGTGCGTTTACAGACATATAAACTCACATACACAAACAGCCAGCCTAGCATTCTATTTGACTATCGTTACGGGTAATCAAGAGATTTAATACCAGTCTTGCCTCGGGGTATCGTGTTACCCAGTGGGTTTTGGAGGTCAGATAGGCAGATGCTCCATGTAAAATACTGGTATTCAGCTGCATCCAGTAAAGCTGACCACATCATAGTTGAAAAAGCTAGACAGATAGATTGATGGCGAAGCATCTTTTCTCACAGATAAGAAATAAGCATTGATGAATGCTCGTTGCGTTAATCACTACGTTGCGTTGTCTTAAATAATTAAGAACAATGATTTTCAATTTCCTTGCGCGTTTTCCGTTGTGAAATTTTTAACTGACTGCGGCGGAGCTCAAAAAGAAGATTACGTTTTGCATTATCACTAGCAGTATTACGTTGTACTGAAAATAATGAAAATACTATCCTTAATACGAAACACGATACTTTTTAAGATTCAAGATCCGAACAAAATTCGATATTTCGGAGTACCTACTTCCTTACCATTATTTCCGTGAATGCTGTATTATGGATTCTATTGAATTCGGCTTTAAGCCGCTTCAGACGTGGCTCACGCTTGCTCCGTTACGTATCTTCCTGTGTATCAAAACTAGAAGGGATTAGATCCATCGGTACAGTGAAGTTTAATTGGGTTTTTGTCACAACTGTGTCCAATAGAGCTTAAAGTTCGATAAAGGATAGGATCGGTTTACCAATTTCGGGAATGTCAGGATTAAAGTATTTTCGTACTTTATACAGACGAATGTTCATGCCAAATTGTTTCGGAATTAAATTGCTGCGTTTTCGGAATGTTCTCAACTTTTATTTATATGTGGGTCTATTATACGAGTTACCTGGAACGAAAGTTCAGTTAATAGTTTTTTTTTTTTTTTTAATTTGTCCCACTCTAGGAATTTCTCCTGTACCGTGGGTGCGTTCACAAACATTTAAAGTCACATACACAAACAGCCAGACCCGGAACAACTACTGGTAGGCAATACAAATATTTGTTCCGTGCGGGAATCTAACCCGCGATACGCAGCGCAGCAGTTGATCGCTCAGCCACTGCGCTAACCGTGTCGTCACGTCAAATTGTACGTAGTAGCTATCGCTATTTATAGTCATCTGTAACATCATGAAGATTGGCGAAACGTTGCTGATTTCATATCTACCTCTTAATCTGCAGAAATATTAAAAAAAATGGTAGGTAGTGCTTCCCGGAAGGTCCCTTCTTAACAACCTCTAAGAGTCAAGTTTAAAACAATTAGAAATGAAAAGTAAATAAGGCACATTCTATTTATCTTCAATTTCTGAATTTGCAAATTAATATCAGATAGGTAGCTATTGTCAATTAAAAAAAACTCGACAGTAAAACGTCACTTCGCGGGTTTCCGAACGGCAGCCAATTCCAATTTGCATGCTTAATGCCTTCGTCATCGTGCGACAGATTATTTTATTTCTGAACGAACGAGGATAGAATACTTTTTCTCGTTTTTGTCATAGTTAATTTTTGAATTTACTTTTCACTGTTATGTTTTGAAAATGGAAATAGCAAGCTAACTTCAACTGTTTTATTGGTATAGGGTTTGCAAACTGATACTGATATTATGGTGACCATTTAAGTAAATTATTATTATAAGCTGTAAACTAATATCCGTTCGTGATAAGAGACCTTTATCTCAAGTGCATAAAATGTTGTGATAAAACGGTATGGTATTAATTACACACTTAAACACTGACTCAATGGGTGGGTGTAGTCTAAGGTCTTCTGCTTTTTAATACCACAGGCATTTTTGTCGCGGCAAGTGTGACAACCAGTCTTACCAAGGGGTACCGTATTACCCAGTTACTAGGTTTTGGAGGATTGCTAGGCAGTCGCTTCATGTAAAAAACTGGTAATCAGCCGCATACGATGAGGCTGGAAGCTGACCCTAACATAGTTGGGAAAAGGCTAAGGCTAGTTGGGAAAAGGCTAAGGCTAGTTGGGAAAAGATGACGATGTAGCTTTTCAGGCGCGTTTTCATCCTGGGTTGACAAACCACGAGTTCTCAGTTCACAGTTTCTCAGGGGAACTTGCAATCGAATATTCATTTTGTTAGAAAGTTAGAGAACTACTCGGTGTTAAAAAAAATGACAATCGTAGCAAAGAAAGGGTTATCCTGCCGATCGATTCTGTAAAAATCTCACCGTGAAAAGTTAGGTGAAGTGAGCTTAGAGTGAGCTGTCAATAGTGTCAACCCCAAGAATTAGTTGGAATGACAGCTCACTCCACGCTCATTTCACCGAAGTTTTCACGGTGAGATGGTTGCAGAATCACACTGCTGATATTTGCTTGAGCTACGAGTATACAGTAATTAAATATCTTGCGACTGGTGTTAAACAAAATAAATTAAGCACAATTTTTTTTTTAAGTCCTACTCAAACTCATAGAATGGCGGGATACTTGCGTAACACACTGTCAGTAGCAATGGGTTTCATTTTGACAGTTCCACTACATTCATTGCGGTATTTACCTTGTTGAGCAGACAATGACAATGACATATGAAGCAATGGATTAGCAATATTTTTTCAGATTCAGATTGTGATTGAAAGTGTGCAGTGCTGTGGCTATGTAGCGCAACAAAAAGTATTAAATATTTTATGAGTTTGAAAGCACTCAATACTTTCTATAAAAGTTTTAGGTTATGCATTAAACCTATTTATAGTTATAGATCAGAGTAGCATACATTAGGTACAGCAGTTCAGCTAAAGAATTTTAGCGTACATTTAGTTAATATCCAGATGGCCATGATAATGATTCATAACATACATACTTACTCATTTTGTAGGTTAGTATAATATCGTGAACGGAGTAATGAACTAATCATTAAGCTATTTTTAGCCTTTCATTGATTTTAACTGACGTAGAACGGGTCAGACTTTTGCTTTTTATGTAAAAGTACAAAACATAACAGCACGAGGGGCTTGTTGCTAAGTAACAACAGCCGCACGGGTCGATCGATCAGGTTAAGCTACGCTTTCCGAGGTTGGTCCGTGGATGGGTGACCATCTTCATATACCAAGACTCCTTCGTGCCTCAGAAAGCACATTAAGCTGTTGGTCCCGGCTGTCATTCGTGGATCTTTGACATCCGTTACGGGTCATCAGAACTAATAGCATAAATTATTATGCTATTATGTTTTGTATCATCATCTGCACATTACTTGTAGGCTGATGCCTATAAGTAATGTCCCCACGCGGGCACAGTGTAGGTTGGTAGATGTCACGCGTCTTCGAATTTTTGTTCTAGGACATGACCGTTACCTCACGATGATTTCCAACACCGTTTTGAGAGCAGTGGCGATGAAATTATTTACATAAAGTAGCCTGTCTGTCACTACTGCTCTCTTCTACAGACATAATATTTCTAATTAATATCCGTAATTAATTTAATTTACAAACGACATTTAACCTCAAGACGTCATGTTTCTCCATATATGTAGGCAATTTTGACAGCATGAGATTGTAGCCTTAGATACGCCCAAATTATTGAGTTAGTTGGAGATTTGGACCGAAGACATTTCTCATTGTTTTTCATTCTTATCTTTATACCGAAATGTTTTATGACAGCCGCAACAATTTTCTAAAGTGACCAATTAACTTTCCGCAAATCAGCAGAACTCAATTTGTGGGGAGGATTCGTAACTGTGGTGAGCAACAGCCCTTACCTTCCAAAAATGGGAATTGCTTTAATTGATCCGCTGTATATAAACCTTTCGTACAACAAAATAGGGTTTATTTCCCTCTGGCACAGATTACAATTCTCTTGCCGGAATTCGGTCGAATTTGTTGTGACCATAAACGGGTAACGCGTTTACGTTTTAAAACGTTTTCGTGCCCTTGAGGTCTTGTACTAAAAGGTTTACAATGAGAACACATTCCTTTTCGTTTGGATTAAGAAGTTTTTATTTCCGAAAATATTGTTATTTTTGCTGTAGGGCGTAATGTTTAGCTTAAGGCTATTAGATAAAGTTAAGTAGGTTTAATATTATATTCAATAAATACCAAATGGCTTACGAATAATATAATTACTATCAGTCCTAAAATGTCTATTGAAGTATGAGTATTTATACTTGTCTTAATAAATTTGATTTTCGTGTGGGTGTATCTACTGCTGCTGTAGACAAAAGAGGCGCTTCTGAGGAATAAAAGATATATACAGAGTGGCACATCGACGCGGAAACAGTAACCATGCATTCAGCACGTGATTTTGTAATAACCGACGAAAATTTTCAACGCAGAATCATTTACTGAATCTATGGTAACAGATTGCGCCTTTGTGGTCTAATAAGATTTCATTCTCTTTATTTCCTTTCCTGTGTATCACTATTAAGAGTGTGTAGTCAACTGAAATTGTTTACATCACTTTCTCTACCTTTCAAGTATCAAAAAAATTCAGGCTTCGGTTCTAGTATATCCAGCAATAATGCCTAGAAATGACGTCAAAATCGTCCTATAAGCCTCCCAGTCGAACATAACGACTGTAAGATAAGCAGGCTTTTATGTATTCCTTTTATTTCCGATCTACGTTAAAGTACCATTTTCGTCCTACGTTTTAGGCATTAAAACCTTTTCTGAGCCAAATCTTCAAATGTATGTTCATGTGTGCGCCGCAGACGAGCGACTATACCTAATCTGTCCAATGATTGAGCGAACTATAATCAGTGAGACAAAGATGAAAACTAATTGGCATTAAGACGTTGAATATTGAACCAATTATTACGACTAAAACGGGGCGGGAATTAGCTTTCTCCTTTCTATTACTAACAATAAAAAAATAACTTAAATAAAAACGACAGGGCATTTTTGGTGCACGATGTAAATGTCCTACAGAATAAGTCTTTGCAGATCGAGTCTATTGTCACCCATTTGCATGACGATTGCGACTGCAACTTTGCATGTAGATTGAATCCGACAGGAATCAGAGGCAAATCGGCGACCGATTACCGATCTTGTACGCCAAGCCAAAAGCTTCGAACATTTGATTCACTCGCCCGGCAAATCGCTTATCACCTCTTTAACCGCACCGTTAGTAATGCATCGCGGTGAATCGTGGCCACGGCTTGAAATACCCGTATTTTTACTGTTACCATACCTATAGTATTCGTATTTCTAATCAGTATCAGTACTGTACCGGTAACAAACAAAATAATATTTCCGTAAATTTGAGTGAGAATACAGAGCCATTTACCTGAATTTGGTACCGCTACTTGTCAGGTGAAGTACCAATACCCATGTGGAACCGATACCCTGGTACCGAAATGGCATGAACCGCTAAGTACCAATAAATAACATGTACTTTTAATACCGGTTCCAAGCCCTGCTCGTGGCATGCTGTAAACAACTTCTTTCATTTATTTTCTCCGCAGACGCTATCGCAAGACGCGTGTCGCTTGAGCGTGTAGCTCATAGCCAAGAGGTAACTCCCTACACAAACCAGCGCTGGAGCTCTGTCTCGCATTGGGTCTTAGCATTATGCTGAGCGATGGCCGTTTTGCGTGAATGTGACGCATATTTTCCCCAAACTTTTTATTTAATTTTGTGTTTTTTCTCTGCATCGTGTTTACCGCAAATAAATGTATTTTCTTTCTTTCTACACTCTTATGGACTAGTAATCGGCGTCATTTGACGGTCTTAGATGTTAAAAAAACGGATTTGGATTACCATTGAAGAGACGTGATGAGGTTAGAAAGGACATAAAGAGGCTTAAAATGGAGGGGATAGTACTTCCAACGGCTATGGATATGGTAACTGTTCTGTTTTAGCGGTAAACAGCCATTTTGATTCCGATTAAGACTTTATTTTGTGGCGAAGAGTGGCGTCATGACTTTAGTGAAACGGTTGAAGACTACTTTCACGCGAAAAACAGTTGAAAATATTGTTTTTTTTTACAGAAAGGAAATCAAATGTTAATCAGACAGTATTTCACTCATTAGAAGATATTGTATACTAGATAAAGGAAATAATAAAGTACTTTGTTACCTCGATATTTAATGCAGAAATATTAAAAAAAAGTGTAAGACCTACAAAAAAACTTAATTACTTACTATAAGTATTAAGTTCCTCACGCGTAGCTAATCTAGGGGTTTATTCATAAACGATGACTAAAGTTAAGTAACGTTTAAACGTCAAAAATGTATGGTTAAACAGTCACTAATCACAGCTTAACTTTTAGCAACGTTTATGAATAAAGGGGCTAGTGACTAAAAACGACGAAGGTGCCACAGTGTACGGGAATATACAGTATAACAATATACGTAGGTACTTACAACGCGACCCTAAACTTTCAAGGCCCATGACAGTAATGCTTAGCTAACACGGATACAGTGTATCAACTGCTAATCTAATCATAATAATTACAATTGTTAAGTTAGGTCGGGTACGAGGCAAAGTTAGTTGCTAAAGCGATAGTTTAAGATAATATCGCCTTAAAGCGATATTGGTGTGGTTTAAATTCAATAAGCAATACGTAATTGGATAGCCTTGTGTAAGTATCTCTTCTACCTATGGGTGGTTGGATAACATTAGTTAAAGTTCTAATTATTTGATTATAATAATGCCCTAACTGTTCTATTTTGGTATATTGGTCGCCAGCGCTACTGCCGAGCATGGTGTCCTGGGTTCGATTCCCAGGTTGGGCAAAGTGTTAATTGGTTTTTCTATCTGGATCTGTGCCCGCTTGATGGCAATAGGCTTGCCCATAACTCGCGACATGGGATTTAAACATAACTGACGAGATGTGTGTACGTTAGGTTCACCTCTGCCCAACCTTTCGGAGAAATAAGTTGATGTTATGTTATAATAATAATATCCTTTTTGCGGAGTTCAATGATAATCGCAATTGGTATAAAATGTTTTTATTTGCAAAAAAATATTTAGTTTTCTATAGGTTCTATAGAAAACTAAATATTTATACATATATATACAATAATACACAAAAAAAACAATATCAACTCAAGCTCTATATTATAGAGCTTGAGTTGATATTGTTTTTTTACATTATTTTTCCACTGATCACAAAGTCAAGAATATTTGATGGCACGGCTGCGACGTCATTAAATATTATTCCAGAAAATTGGCACGTATACGCATAAAGGTTCGCCATCCCTGCCCTACATGATGACTCGTTTGTTGCATCCAAAGAGGATTAAGAATAAAGCGTGACGTAAAAATGTCAGTGCCTAGGCGAGGGCTATAAGAAAGTAGAGGCTGTAATTATCAAAGCGCACGTATGACATACGGCGTTTTATAACATATTTGCGAGGAAATTAATAAAACTCGGACTTTATTAAACGAATAAATCCTTAATCACTTGTTAAAGCAGTTATAAAAGTTTGAACAATTTGTAAATGTTTATTTATTATATTTTATCTCCCAGAGTTAATTTTAATTCATAAGTTTTGACCACTTTTCCGACATAAAAACTCTTTGCTAAGATTTTAAAAAGTACCGTTCGTTTTAGACGGAGCATCTTAATAAACCGTGCGTTTTACCTTATTAAAAAGAAACTCGTGCGTTTTACATTACAATAACGCACAAGTACGTAGTGAGATACAATACGACATTGAAATTGGTGAAATAAGAGACCCTTTACGAGCAAATGTGTTATAAAATATATATTTTAGTGTTACGCAATAACAGGATTGATTGGCGTTGTATGGACCTTTTTGGGAAAGCGCAGAGTTTTGTACTGTAAAGGCCTCTATAACCCTATAGACAAAAGAGCTCTTTGGATTAAACATATCTAACGTCATACATGTGTACAGTACGGTTAACAAATTGAATCCAACCTATCTACCTAGCCTTTTTCCAACTGTGTTAGGGTTGGCTTCCAGTCTAAGCGAATGCAGCTGAATACCAGTATTTTACATAGAGCGACTGCCTATCTGACATCTGACCTCCCCAATCTTACCTACTGGGTAACACGATACCCTTAGGGAGACTGGTTCTCAGACTTTTGAGCTTCTGACTACCAGAAAAGACTGTCAAAGATGTACGATTGACAGCCAGGGCCAACGGATTTTTTTTTTTCGGATGGGAAATCATTAATGACCCCCCCCCCGCTCTGGGCGGAGCGGAAGGAAGTGTCAGACTCTTACTGAGTAAAACCCACCCGTGTTCCTTCCTTAGCCTTTTCTGTTCCAGGGCAGCGGTGACCCTTTCGGACGATCCCGCTACCATCAGCCCTTAGTGAGACTGGTTGTCAGACTTTTGGGCTTCTGACTACCAGTAACGACTGTCAAAGATGTACAATTGACAGCCGGGGCCAACGGCTTAACGTACTTTCCGTGACAAATTGGATACATTAACCTCTATAAAAATATTATAATTATAACCCAGCATAATTAAACAATAACTGTCACATAAACCAAAACATTTAAATTACAATCATTGTTATTAATCTGAATCAGAATGAATATCATTAATAAAGTAGGTGAACGGTTACATTAATTTCAAATATGGCTGCACTGGTTTATTGTAATGCAAACACTAGCGACTATTTTAGGCTGTGGTACGTAATCAACATTTGGACAATTTAATTGCATGTTCTACCATTTATGGTGACAAAGATTCTGTAATCAGATGCGACAATCATATGCATGAGTAATTGTTAAAGTAGGCACCTACCTACGTTCAATCAACTACTTTTGGTTAAACAATTAGTTAAAATGCCAACTATTATTATACTAATATCCTACTTCCTACTTTGTTATAATATTATAAACGAGAAAGTTTGTGAAGATGGATGGATAGATATCCATCCATCCATCTTCACAAACTTTCGCGTTTATAATATTATAATAAAGTTCACGTAAAAAACTACTGAATGGATTTGGTACACAATTAGTTAATTACCAAGATTAACACATAGGATACTTTCTATGCCGATATTGCCACGAGATCGAAACTTATGCAGGTAAAACCGTGGGGCGCTGCTAGTTACCTATATATTGTAAGACTGTCTTTCCACAAGAGTGCGAGGTAGCTAAACATAGGGAATTTTAGTGTGATGACCAGTCTTTTAATTTATATGGTCCAATTTTTCAACAATAAACATTATTTAATTTTCTGTCTCAATCTGTCAAAAAAAAACTACTTATTACCTACACGACATTGATTGTCGCTGAGATCGGAAGGGCAATTCTCGTATTTTTACGAACGTCCGGAGTCTAATCTGTCAAAAATACCTCTAATTTCCCCATAATATTTTTGACAAGTTTTTGACATTGATTGTCGCTGAGATGAGATTGCCACTTTAATTTGAACGGTTTTTTAAGTACGACAGTTGGCCTTCAGATTGCGACTTCAATTAGAACGTTTTTACGTACGAGAATTGGCGTTTGGTTTAATGATGCGAGTAAGGTGTGCTATGAAGATACTCGATGTAGCATGTGTCGCTCACACAGGGCACCTCACAATCTGCCTATAATGTTCCCACTGCTGGGACACAGGCCTGCTCTCTGTGAGAAGGAGTAGGCCGTAATCTACCACGCGGGCCCAGTGCGGGTTGGTAGCACCAGAGCACCTCGCAAGCGACTAACTTCTATGCTTCGGGTACGAGTATAATTTCCACACGGAACTAATATTTGTAAGGTCTACAGACTGATAGTTTCGTGGGATTCGTTAGTGTCTGTGAGATATGTGTTAGTAACCGCACCAAAGATAAATAGCTAGTGTGGTTAATACCATCATTATATAACGGAATCCGAATCTCATCCGCATAAGGCGTGAATACAGACTGCTTATAATTTATCTTACAACCTTACATCATCTAATTTACAACTAAAGCCAGTAAACTACCGTTTTTTGAAAAATAAACAGCTAAAATGGGGCCCTCTAATCTAAACACCGGGTGGTTCTGTAAATGAAAAAATAGGAGTAAACCACTGCTCATAATAGGCCGAAATCCCCAAAAACACGGTAATCGGTAGTTCATTATTCAACACATAGAATTCATAAACAACGAGCTATAAGCACCTAAATAAATTACTCGTAACACATAAGTTCACGTCACTAAATAATTAAAATGGTGTGAGAAGACAGACCAGTTTATATTATCGCGGCTAGGCTTTGTGAATTAATGCGTGATTTCATTTAGCTAATTACTTTCATGTTTATGTCAAGGAGTACTGGGAAGAATGTTTACCTAATTAAAACTTCTAATTAAATATTAATCTTCAGTTAAGTATGAATCAACAGTATGTACACCAACGTACATAGCTCAATAGTTAAGTCCCGTACACACGGCGACGATCAGTAAAAGTAGAAAACAATAATTATGACCCTGAAATGAATGTAAGGAAACACACATTATATAAAAATATTTGGATATTTATGTGTAGATTATGTGGCTTTATCAGATTTTTTTTTAATGAAAATGATCACAATCCCACCCGTTCCACGGTTGTACTTTTAGATGCAAACTCACTCGTAATATTGCAGTAAAAAGAGGTTTTTCTACTTGCTGCCAAGGAGATAAAACTAAAATTTTATGTGCCCGCAATTTCACTGGCAGGTACTCAATAAAATAACCCGCAAACTATACGAGTAACACTGCAATGCTGCTTAGCGGAAGAAACAAGAATAGCAGTAGGTATATAATTTTCCCAGACGAGTACATTTCCTAGAAGCTCTACTTATTGCTCTGTGCGTTTTGAGGTTATTTATTTATTCCCAAATTTCGTAAATAACACCTTAACAGCTATAACGCCAATGTTATGATTTACACACATGTACACACGTGTGTAAATGCTCAATTTTTAAGCTAAGGGATCGTATCCACGAGCGAGGGAATCGCGGCGATATTTTCAACGTGCCACGTATTTCTATACACTCTCTTAGAACGTGTCTCCACACAGCGATATCATCGCAGTGAAAATTGGATGGCACTACGAGAATATCGCCGTGATTCTCTCGCTCGAGGAGACGGCCCCTAACATAAAGCACTGGCCACACTTAGGAGAATACATGCGGGAAACGGGACGCGACTATTCGCTCCAGTTTGAACGCCATAAACAAATTAGTTGACACAATTGCCTCGAGTGAACGTCGTCACGCAGCTCGCGCGGGTATCACTTCAGTTTGACCAGAACCTAAATCGGATGTAATTGGTTACTTGGTTATTCATCATTGTAAAGAACTTAATTTTTGAACCGGTATCACTGTAACGTACCCTGTGCGCAAAGAACATCATTCAAGCGTCGAACATTTTATTCTGCATTATATTTTATAAATTAAAATGCCGGCCGGAATAAAGAAGTAAGTACTATTTTCTCTCTATTTTTTCTTTATCTTGAGCATTTTTGTCTCTTTATGTGGTCGTTTTTGTCCGTGGCTTCGTCCGCGTAGTGGTCGGAACTTATCCCACCGGAACGTACTACCAGGATAAAAAGTATCATATATCCTAACCCAGATCATAGTCTACGTGTGTGCCGAATTTCATCGAAATCTGTTCACCCATTAAAACGTGTTAGAGTTACTTTCGCATTCAAAATCAAAAGTCATTTATTCAAATTAGGCTGACAATCAGCACTTTTAGAACGTCAAAATAACAAAAGACAGTCCCCCAAAAACGCCCGCCCTTCACCACTTCCTAGGCTATCGCTAGGAAGAAGAAGTGGCGCAACATACTCCCCAGTAGCAGAGAGGAAGATTTATTTAGATTAGAAAATACTTGATTGTATACAATAATAGGTATGTTAGGTAATTAACATTACAAGACACAGAACATTTAATTAAATTATACAATATACCAACAAATATAATAAAAAGTATACGTACTCAAGCTAAAAAATAATAAATTAAAATGTAAATAAACTAACCTAACCTAAATAAAAGCCACCAGGCATAAAGGGCGTGACAGCTGGCATATTTATGCATTGCTGGTTTCTGTTCACATAGCTGTCACTTGAAGTCACAAATGATAAACTAGACCATCGAAGTAAAATAATATTTTACTTCGATGGTCCTAGTTACAATATTACTAGCTGGACGTCGCCGCGTCGGGAATTATCCTACGAGGACGTGCTACCGGGATAAAAATAACCAATGTTCTTTCCCAGGATGGCATCTATCTCCTTGCCAAAATTTATCGAAATACGTTCAGTGGTTTAAGCGTGAAAAGGAACATGCATACAAAGTTACTTTTGAATTTATATATTGTTATAGATTTATCTCCATAAAATAAGAGACAGCCCATAAATTGTCATATAATTCATCATAAAAAGAAAATGGTATAAGTAATTGAACTGTTGTTCCCCAGCGACGTGGCATTGATTTCATTAAGCTAATTGCTGGCACTTTTATATTCAGGAACCTTCGATTTATTAATACCTGGAAGGTAATGTTTGCTCCTAAATGGACCTCGAAAGAGACTTTAAAGGCATTGAATGCAAAATGCGATGCCATTCATTAAACTGGGCTTTTGGTCCATTGATGAGCATTGAATTGCAGATTTTAGTGTTTATACGTAGAACTTCATATAGTGGGGATGTTTATAGTAATTTATAAGGTAGATGTACGGTCACCAAAGGCGATAAGTAACCAGGGTCGTCGGATATAGTAGGAGTTTAGTAAGAAACGGATTAATGTTTGCGGATAAATTTCAATTTAATTAATAGAAAAAAAAAAACAGTTCATTTATCAACTTAAATTTCATTGGAAAATTTCAATCGGTTTCTCACTAAACTTCAACCATATCCGACGACCTTGGTTACTATCTCCTTTGGTGACTGTACATCATTTCATTCGCGAGAATATTAAATAAAAAAATATTTAATCAAAAATAAAAATTGGTCAAACCATACTAATAATAAGGGTGATTGAAGAGTTTATTTGTTTGTTTAAACGCACTAATCTCTGGAACTACCAGCCATGTGTTTTTTTTTTTTTGCATTTGATAGCCCTATTCTTAAGGAAGGTTTGTCTAACATCACGCTAGGACCTTTGAGGAGCCGAGAAAAAAGAAAAAAAGAACGCTTA
Source organism: Apamea crenata (assembly GCA_949629185.1). Taxonomy (NCBI): domain Eukaryota; kingdom Metazoa; phylum Arthropoda; class Insecta; order Lepidoptera; family Noctuidae; genus Apamea; species Apamea crenata. Next base: position 9,244,323 of record OX451375.1, read on the forward strand.
GCGAAAACCAAGTAATGGTTTACCTAAGAATGTCGTAGTCATACCATAGATATTGATAAAAAAAATGTGCACTGGAAAATCCGCGTTCTGCGTGGAAAATCCAAGAGTATGTTTTTTTGACGCGCTGTTGAATGTTCTGTGTTGGATTTTCGATTCTCGACTCAACTCGGATTAAATCCCGCCGTGATAGTTTTACGTCCGCGCGAACGTGGGCTAATACATTATGAGCTCCCTAATCACTATGGTAAAATCAACCTTCTTGTATGGCTTACCTTTCACTCACAGGAAGATCTATTCTACAGAGACATAATATGTATGTTATTTGAACCGATACTACATTGTTCTTCACGAGTACCTATTCTATTAAGTGCAGATTTTTTAACGCATATTTTTTGGGACACATATTTTTTATTCATGGAATAAAATTGACGTCTGTCAGTTTTTGTATGGACGAACTGTCAAAAATTCAAAATTATTACTTGAATTTGTTATCTGGCGTTGGAAAAATCAGCCCTAAATCTATTTTCATATTTGGCCGAACATTAACCTTGGAAACCGGAAAGGGAAATTGGTGGGCTACTTTTTATCCCTACGTGACAGTGCCCTCTCCTTAATGAGGACGACCCTTGCTGAGGAGCACACAATCAGTTCATTTATGCGTATCTACTGCTGGCAACGTTCCATAAAATTAAATGGGAACCCCTGTCAAAGGTATATTAGAAATAAATATTGTATTCCTCGATACAGCAGTTAAAGGAGTGCTCTTAATAACCCCTCGCTTTGCAAGTACGGGTATTCAAGCCAATATTGAGAGAGCATTTTAAACTTTTGTTCGTATTCCGCGGAAACAAAATATTTGCATATCCTGTATATTATGTAGTTTTGCACTGAATTTGGATTGATTGTGATATCAGATACACACGCTGGCGCAGATACATTGGTATCCACCACAATACAGTACAAAATGTCCAATTTTTTTTTCTTATTTTAATAATCATAGAAATCATGAGACGACCTAATCGAGTACCGCAAGGGTTGGCCCGAGGTGGCTCTAGAAAAGGATGCCTGGAAGGATTTGGAGTAGGTCTTTGCTCAGCAGTGGGACAGTGTTGGCTCATTAACAAAAAGGAAATCAATTGATTTTTTTTTTTCAAATAAAAAAGCTGATCGCCATAATTGTCACATAAACAAAAATGGGGGAAACGATAGCTTGTTGTGTGAAAAGCTGACTTTTATAGACTTTGGACTCAGATAGGCCGAAGTAATGAAAACCTCAGGTGGAGATTCACATATGACTTCGCCCTGGAGTTTACATAAATGTGGTGCTGTCCTACAATCAATGGGACACTCGTCTTAATATCGTGTTCAGCGTGTCCTGTTGTCTGCACGCTACAGAAATTGATGGACGCTACGGAAAGTACCAAGCTCGAAGCCAAATTCTGGCCTGACTGTATACAGATTGTTTTCGACACCCTAAGAAGAAGAAATTGATCATAATGTGGTTGTAATGCCTAGGTACAGTACTGAGTTCAAAAAACAATCTTTTTCAAGATGTCGCAAGTTATAGTGAGCAATCTCAGCCAACTGGAATAGATTTAAAAAATGCATGTTAACTGCTTATTGTTGTCATCAAGAGTTCTGCGCAGAATGAAGACTTGCGAACTTCGCACATTAAAACTTGTGCACTTTGTATACTTAAGTGAATTTGTTTGGGCTACTATGATTTAATTAAACTAAATAAGTAGGTGATGTCGTAGTTGCTCATTAGTCGAGCGCTTTCTGGGCTTAGTTAGCTTTTCCATCAATTAATGCAGCTGATGATGTCCTTCAGAAAGGTCAGGTGCGCAGTATTCGTAACCGTCGTGCGTGTATGACCAGAAGGCCAATTCTCGTAAATAAAAACGTTCAAAATCTAGTCGCAGTCTCATCTCGGCGACAAACTTGTAAAAATGTAGGGTAATTAGAGGTATTTTTGACCGATTGAGGCTGAGATCAGACTGTGAACGTTCTTAAAATTACGAGAATTGCCCCTCAGGTAAACAAACCAAAAGTAGTATGAAAGGATCGTAGCACGTGACGTTCTGTAGTTTCTGCCTACCCGCATGAGAAGAAAACGCGAGTTTATGTATGTATGTAAACTAATTAAGTAGGTGATTACGTAGTTCGAACTGGCGAAATGTGGGTGTACTACATACAGGTATGTACACCTCTGCCCAATCCTTCGGGAAAGACATGCGAGATGTTTTGTGCTATGATTTCGTAGTTGCTTATCAGTGGAGCCTTTTCTCGGCAGTGTTCCAGAAGTATGGAAGAAAAAGACCCTAAATAAATTGGGATAAAGGTAAGAGAATGATGGTCTGTCCATATTATAACCACAATTGCACCACTAGTAGATCAAATAAACTGTATTGACACTAATGAGTATGATACCTACCCTACGCGAGCAAGGCGATTACTTATTAAGTTCATGAATTCATTTGCCAAATGTGGTGTAGCAACATTGCGTTTTGGTCAACGTCCAACATTTTACATCTCGATACACATTCACTTCCTACACTCGGAAAACATAAACAACTGTTTCGCTGGTTTCAATCAAACCATATATTTATTATTTTTAGCCATTTATTTACTACAAACATTTATGATGTGCGAGTTTATCGTGTAAGGTCAGTGACCACTGATCCAGCAAAGATTATGCAAATAACGTGACACAAAACAATTGAAATTCTGCGAATTAATCAACAATTGTATTGTTTTTCTCTAAACCATTTATGATTTTGTGATAAAAGACATAAAGTGTCAATTAAAATAATAAGTGACAAATAAATTATGTAGATACGATTGTAGTCTAGACTTGTATATTAAATAGGTTATCTGTGTACTAGTAATTCCCGCGCGTCCGCCATCTTTGTACTGTCAATCTTCATTGCTAAATAATAGAAGCGTCAGTGAAATTGGTCTCCTCAATTATTTTTATTACTTTGAAACGGATGGGGGACACTTTTCTTTGGAATTGTTTCGGTTCTCGTTTGTTAGTGGTTTGGCCTAAAGTCAAAGATCACCAAATAAAGAGACAAAGAAACAAAAGGAAAAAGGTCCCATTGTCACGTTTTTTAAAGAGCAGATTTAACAGTTTTTCCGTAGTACTGGAAACAGACGTACAGCTTGTTCTTTTCTTGTGTTCTTTCTCTACGTCATTTTTACCGCAAATAAAGAGCTCAGAACGGTATAGCGAATCACTCTTCGCCGATGGTACGGTTCCCCGAAATTAAATGTATTTTCTTTTTTTTAATGTATTTCTTATTATTTTTTTATTTAAAAGAACAAAAATTAAAAAAAGAGAGAGAGCTCTCTCTCTCTCTTTTTTTACTCTTTATTCTTTTTTCTTTCTCTATAATTTCCGTCTCATTTTTCTTTACTACTTTTTTATATAATTTGGTTTTTTTTTTATTTTTGACTGTGCAATCGAAGTCGCAATAAATACTTTTTCTTTCTTTTCAACGAGTTACCTAACAAAATCCAGGTAAAGCGATGATAAGCTACTTTTGTACATACTAGTCAACAAAATAGATTCATAAACAAAAACGTAGCGAGACCATTAACACCAAACAAACACTTGAAAAAAAAAAATTAAATTAAGTCTGCGACACTCGCTCAGAGACAAATTTAAAGAGATTAATGTTATGACTGCGCCCTTCTCAGTATATTTATGAAAATCTTTTAAATGCCCTTAGAAATATAAAATTGTTTAAAAAATACAGTGATATCCATGATATAAATACTAGGAACAAATACAAATTTGTTGTACCTACAACAAGGCTCAAGAAAATGGGTGGCTCGTTCAGATGCCAATGTATACGCTTTTACAATAAAGTTCCAAGCTCCGTTCAAGATCTAAGCCTTAATAAATTCAAATCATTCATTATACGTAAGTTGTGCCAGAAAGCCTTTTATACCGTTAAGGATTATATCGAGGACAAAAAGGCTTGAGATTAAGCTGCTTCCAATTTTTACCTATTTATTGTATTTTTTTTTCTGTCTTGTTGTTGTTTTTTTTTATTATATACACTTTGACATTAATGAATTTTATATACACTATGACATTTGCTTACTTTGTAAAGTATTCTATTATTTTAATTATTGTGAATGTGAAGACTATGTGGGTCATTTTATTTATATAATTACTTTTAAATTTTCTCTCGGTTCTGTTAGTTTTTGTCATGGTCTGGCAGTTTGAGTAATTAATGTGGCCTACCCAAATGTCCTTTCTTTGGTATTGTTCGTCGAATCGTTGAGCTCCTTAAGTTTTGAGTTGAGCTGCACGATTTCTGACAAATGCGTGCACTGACTGGACAGGTCCTCTCAATCTGTGTGGAAGAAACACCTCAAAAAACCATCTCAGACATCGATCTACATGGTCTTCATATGATCTGACCAAGATTATGTCTGGACTTTAAGAGACTGTGACCTCTGAGTTTGTTTCGGCCTTTCTTCTCAGACTAGTCAGATAGGAAACGCCGACCTCATCTAGTTTTAAAATATGATTTACGTGTAAAAGTGTTTGTACAAACCTACTTACAAAATAAAATAATTTATCAATTAAAAAACAATTGAAACCCGAGACACTATCACAAAAAAACTTTTGCCACTTATCCCAACAGTCTACTTGTTACCAAAAGATTTTATACTTCGTAACCCAACGCGGATCAGGATCGTTACCAACTACGAGTAGTAACATAAAGGAAGTTTTTGCACTTATAACTTCAAAAGAGTCTCTACTCTTCAACTTACATACGAAGTCGGTCCTTAACTAGTACTTGAAGTAACTAAGTATCTAATATCGTAGCTTCAATGAGGGCGTCAAATTTTCTCTTCGTGTGAACGTATGAAGAGGTACCTACTTGATACTGAAATTACGTATTTATTGAATACTTGTATTAATTAATTATTTAGCAACCTTAATGGTTGTCCTTCATAAAGGTCAGGTGCGTTGTAATCGAAGCTGGTGCGCGTGTTCAAGTACTTAGATTTATGAACGTATCTGATATGGTTTTTTTAGTCAAAGAAAATTCCTGGGCGCATGCCACACAACAAAATCAATGAAGGTATACCTAAAATCGATTTTGTTGTGTGACTGAAAAGTATTGCACGATCATCGCGACCCATTAAAATCTTTCTTAAAAAAAAACAGGATTTGCCTGTGGCAGGGACATTGAAGCTCACACTGAAACCATGAATTCAATACATGATTCTAGAACGTAGATTATCAATTAAAAAAACTGCCGTTTTATAGAAAACCTACCTATACCTATACGTATGCGATCAAAATATACGAAAAAACATTTTTTTATAACCAACGAAAACTTTCATTGCAGGGGGATTAGAATCATGTACTGAATCCATGATTCCAGGTTGCGCGTCGATGTCCCCGCCGCTCTGTATATGTCGATAAAGATTTTAGTATAAAATATACTGTCAAACATTACCAGCCGATCGATTCTGTAAAAATCTTACCATGAAAAGTTAGGTGAAGTGAGCTTAGAATGAGCTGTCAATAGTGTCATTCCCTACCATTAGTTGGAATGACAGCTCACTCCACGCTCACTTCACCTAAGTTTTCACGGTGAGATGGTTACAGAATCGCGCTGCTGTTGTTTTTTCAGGATAAACTCCGGATTTTTTGCAAATTCAACCAACAAAAATTTCGTTACAAACAAAATTGTTAGTTTTCAATACGTAAACAAATAAAATGCGACAGTAACACAAACATCATTTAAAACGACCGATAGTACCGATCGTAAATTTTCAATTTTTTTTTACAAAAAATCGTTCTTTATTATTTTCCGATGCGATACAGTGGTAAAGCGCTGCGTGCCATCGTTATCAACGATTTTTAGGAGCGGGGATGCCATTATGAGGACACCTGGATCCGTATAGGGAAGTGTCAAACATTCCAACGCAAAAAAGAGATGAAGCTATACAAGACGATAGCGCCATCTCTGTTAAAATATTTTTCACTTTGACATTTTCGCGCTCTAAAACTGACCAGTTTTTGTGGGTAGTGAAGTGACAATGTGGGTAGTTTGTAGTGGTCGCTTGAAATCCTGAAAAGTTCACATGTGTAGGCTAGCACTTTGCAGTTCTATTTTTAGAGGAACTGCTGATCCGTTTATTGGAAAATTCATGGTCATACATAGACCTGCACAATGATGTACAATATAGTACTGAGGTGACTTGCTTCTCACTGTAAAAGTAAAATGCAGAAATAAATGGAAAAAGGAATAGCTTCAATTCTGTGGGTTAATTCACTCCTCACCGTGTAGAGCATTAAGTTACACGTTGAATACTATGGACCCTTTCTAAGGTAATCTAAGATAGGTGAAGGAAAACATTAAAAGTGACCTTGGTTTGTGGTCCAAAATCGAAAACTCTCACAGAACACGTTACTCCCCTCTGTGAAGAGAGGTTTTTTCCCTGTACTTGAACACCAACATTATTTATTTATACTTCAGAAAGCTTACCGTCTAGTACCTACGAAGGTAAATAATGTACAATGAGCGCTTAAAATTTTCATTCAAAATCAAAATATTTGATTTCACATAAAACTGAATGAACCTGAAAAACCTACATGGGCACTTATGAAACGTCAGAAGCTACGTGCACGGTTCCAATTGATCGTTTTCTATGGAGGAGAGCCGTCAAGAAACTCCACGATCCATTTACAAGCTTCCACAAATTAAAATTATAATGTACTTAAAGTTTACAAAAAAAAAAAAAATATCTTAAAGAAACCAAAACAATTTTTTCTTGAAATAACACAAAACAAATTCTCGTATGTAAATTAAAATGCCTTACACCGTTACTTCTTCTTTCTATCCTTGACCCAACTACGTTGGGGACGGCTTCCAGTCTTACTAGATGCTGAATATCAGTATTTTACTTAAAGCGACTGCCTATCTGACCTCAAAATACATAAAACATAAAAGCTTATGTAAAAGTATAAACATAAAAAATACGCACATGCCCGAGCTTTTAATAGATTATCGATATCCACAGTCAACCATTGACCCAATGGCATTTATTTCCATCGATTATTTAAATTCAGGCCACCAATAAAACTTCCATTCATAATATTTCATACCTATAACAATGCATCATTGTCCACGCTTTCACTAGAAGGGTTACCGCCACCTACGCTTAGCGTGGGATAGCTGACATTGCTTACAGTTACGTCACACTTCCAGTGTGTAAATAGGTCATCTGTGATAGTAATCAGTGATTATATACGAGTAGCATGAAAATTGTGTTATTTTTCATGTTTTTTTGTTGTGTGAAGATTTATGGTGGCGTAATTTTTTAGGGATCGGCTATGATAAAATAACTTTAGCTACAAATAAAAATAAGTGGTTACAATATACTATTACCTATACAGCATGTGTCAAAAAGGTGTGATAATATGATGTGGCACAGACCATGAAACTGAACAACTTTTTCCATGGGACCAACATCGTTATTGCGAAAAAATTATCATCTCTCCCATACGAAACTTTAATACCTACCCACTCAAACCAAATGTATGGGTATGGTATGCTTACATATTTTGTCGCGATTATGATGTTGGTCCCATGGAGAAAACTGTTCAGTTTCATGGTCTGCACCACACTCTTAAATATGAGCACTCATTTCTGGTACATGCATGTAGCATGGTTTAAGTCTAGTTCGAGCGACGGTTGATAGGCAATTTGAGTGATTTTGTCATTTGCATTGGATATGAGGATGAGTCAAAAATAGCCTGCACTAGCTGCCGACTCACTCTGGTAAAAAGATTACTAATCTATTTAAATAAAAACCAGCGACGAACACGACGGGTTAAAATCCGCCGAAAAAAACACATTTCTTGTATGGAGACTTCCTGACTGACTGATTTTTTGTTATGGCCGTAGTAGAACGGGCAGAGAAGGCTTAGTAATAGGGTTCGGTTGACACACTAGGCACAGAACCCTAAAAATGACATGCTTTTCGTTGGTAACGGTAACACTTGAGAACGGCTGGATCGATTTGGTCAAAACGGTGAAGGAAAATATCGCGAGGAAACCAGCAAATCCTAGAACCAAAAATTCGAAGACGTGACATTTACCAACCAGTACTAGGCCTGCGTGGTAGATTATAGCCCACTCCCTCTCACAGCAAGGAGGCCAGGATCCCAGCAGTGGGAACATTATAGGCTGATTATGCTGTAACAGATATGATTAGAAAGGGAGTCACTGCTATGATGACGGCTGATTGATTATGAATGTATGGAGCAAGAAAACACGCTGCTCCGATTCCAAATAAATTGTGATACTCGTAAAAAGAATGATGATGATGTTGGCTGTACCTGCGATTTCATTACTTTCGTTTTTGAACTACGTGGTGAATGTAGGCTTCCTATCAGCCTCGATTTTATGGTTCTGGATTAAGCCTGTAGTGACTAAAAATAGGTCATGTATGGCTTTTAAAAGAGCCATTTCAGATTATAGAGGTACGGGATGTAAACTTTACTCATCCTCCATAGAATAGGGAGAATCTTCCGATCAGACGGGTGTCATGTCAAGTGGGCCACTTGCCCGACGATTGATGTCGGGACGTTATATACATATATTCTAGTCGCACGGTAAACTCTGCTTGCGAGATGCAGGACTTTACGTGACGGCAATTTGATGCGTAGTACGCATGCGGCGATGTAGATGCCGCCACAAGACCATCAAATCCGCCGTCCGGTACCAACATCCAGCTAGCCTTCATTGAACTCAGCAAAGAACTTTGTGAAATTAACTAATAATTTTTGATACTATTTATATAAATTAATCTATTCCATTATAGTCACATCCGACTAATACATTCCTTCGTCATATCCCGGACGAGATAATGTTTTAAAATTATAACATCAAAGGATTGGAGTGTTGCGTCACTGTCGCGATGAATGAAATGATAAATAAATGTAACAAGTTTAAGTAGGTTCCAAATGGAACCATACGAATTTTGTTTATCTACGCGACATGTTCATTATGGAGTCTGAATTTGTGCCCGGTTGGCGCCAATATGCTCGCCCATATGGAATTTTAACATAACTGGTGAAATGTGGGTGTACTATTTAAACACCTCTGCCCAACCCATCGGGAATTACAGGAGTGATGTTCCACAATAAAGCTCCTTCCTGCGGACTGTCGTGTAAAAACAAGGGAGATTATCTAATGTTTGCAAGCGCGTCAGCTTCGACCCCTAGTTACGGCAAAGCACTTTGAATTTCTACCGATTAAGAACCGTCCACCACTCTAGGTAGGGCAGAGAGGTCAATAGATCAGCCTCCTATTAAATGAAACTTATGACACAACTTGCGCAATGTGGGTGTATAGACGAACTTGTATATTGCTTCACCGCCCTCACTAAAATCACCTCGGTGACCCCAATGGTCACCATCTGCACTTGGAACCGTTGTGGTTGTGGATGGGCATCGTTACCTCTCAAACGACCAATCCAGAGCCCCTCTGTGCAACGCCAAGGTTGAATGTCCCTTACACGTCATAAAAAGTAAAGATCTATTTTTGCTGAGACAGATAGTTTCAATTTCTTTGAACCTTAGTGAACTTTCAATTTACTTGGAACATGGCCAGTATTATAGCAATTACAAAGTCGACGATACTATTCAGTTCTGTGTATACATTCACGGATGACATGTGTGATATTAAACGAGTTAAAAAATATCTCAGTCTTTAGTACTACTTCTTAGAACTACATACGTAAGAAGCTTGTTAGATCAAATCAAGGTAATTGATTAAGAACAATGACTACTTCCTCACCTTTGATCCAATCAGTAAACAAATCATTTAACACATTGCAAATGGAAATATCTAACTTCAAGAGATATTCTAACTATTACTGGGAACCACTAACTAATTTAAAAATTAAATAAACTTGTGTCCATCTTGTGGTCGCCTGATAGAAATTTAATGTCAAACGATTAGGTGGGTCTTATGATGGAATATGGCACCGCCATCTTTGTACATCTGTAATACAAATGTTGCCGGTGACACAAAGGGAGATGAAAAGGAGACAAATGTTTTATTCGTGGCTGTCAAATAAATATGATAGAGGAGGTCCTTTCCGGAATGAGTTCTGTCACAAAGAGTTCTACTGCTCCTTATTACTAATGGGTTATTTAAAAAAATTGCTGTTCCATACATTAATACCGCGTAGGTTGCACTTTTCTATGAAATAACAGATTTTTTTTCGATAACTTACGAAATTGGTCTAGAATCATGTGCTGGCTACAGGTTGCGTGTCGATGTCCCTGCCACCCCGCATTTACTACACTACTATATTAACACGTTCACTGTCCACAAAGCAGACACAATGGTTAAACAATCAACCTGAATCATATGTGATTCATGGGACAGGGAATGGGTTAAGAATATACATATCGCTATGTCTCTACCTACCTACTACCTACATAGCGATAGACATATTATATATTGGCAATAGGATCGCCCGTTACTACACACACCTCTGCCTAAACCCTTTCCGGAATACATATCTTCGAGTAATATGTTGTACAATAAACTTTAAATAACTAAATATACATGAGGGGCTTGTGGCTAAGTAATAACAGCCGCACGGGTCGATCGATCAGGTTAAGCTACGCTTGCCGCGGTTGGTCCGTGGCTGGGTGACCATTTTCACATACTCCGTGCGTCGGAAAGCACGTTAAGCCGTTGGTCCCGGCTGTCATTCGTGGATCTTTGACAGTCGTTACGGGTCGTCAGTAGCCCGAAAGTCTGACAACCAGTCTTACCAAGGGGTATCGTATTACCCAGTAACTGGGTTGTGGAGGTCAGATAGGCAGTCGCTTCATGTAAAATACTGGTATTCAGCTGCATCCGGTTAGACTGGAAGCCGTCCCTAACATAGTTGGGAAAAGGCTTGGCAGATGATGAACTAAATAGACACGATCTCAAAACTATTAAAGTTGTTTTTAAACCCTTTACGTGCCTAGTTTACTTTGAACAGTTTAATGGGGTGCAATCAATTCATATCACGCTATGTGGCCCTGGTAAATGCAAGTGTTCGCCCTTGACCGATAGAATGAAAAGTCTGGCAGTCACGGTTGAAACGCTTTCAGCCAAGGTTACACGTTTCAGGCTTAATGTCAAGCCAGAGTGAACTGAAGTACCTACCTATAATGTTATTTGTGTTTGAATAATCGACAATTAACCAATTTTTACCAGTTTCGGTTTTCTTCCGGTTAACTTATTTGACAGATAATTTTTATACAAAACATAATTGACTTCACACCTGTATTTGCCGAAGGGAAAGGCAGAGGTTTACCTATAGCACACACTCACGCCAGCTATGTTCAAGTCCAATGTACCTATGTATGTATTTTTGTTATTTTATTAATTTTGTATTTTGTGTTTCACGAACTGTGTCCAAATAAACGTTTTCTTTCTTTCAATGTAACAGAAGGCGAGCCTATTGCCATTAACCGGGCACGAACCAGACTCCGGGCTGCTACTTAGTAGTTCCAGATGGAAAAGTAACACTTTGCCCAACCCGAGAATCGAACCCAGGACCTCATGCTCAGCAGTGGCGCTTATGACCACTACACCAACGAGGCAGTCAACGAGAGTTTAGACTACTTTCGGGCTAGTTCCGGTTAACTTATTTGGCAGTTGATTTTCTTTTCGTATTTATCAGGAAGAAAACACCTATCCGGGATAAGATTTGAAAACTTTAATTATTTCTCCAAGTCCTGTAAAAGTTATAACTGGGGCACAACTGTTTATTATTGCCCTCACTAAAACTTTATAGAGCAAGTAGTTTCGAAGAACGCCTCCTTTGACAGCCAGACTGAGACAGACGTATATAAGATGTATATAAATAATCAAACGATTTTATAAACAGACATACTAAGAAGTAATTTCATAAGCGTGTCTTCTTACCAATTGTGACACAGATTAGGTATAAACAGCACCTACTAACATCATTCTCAATCCCAGTTTCCATTCATTCGTTCATATTTAGGAATATCGATACCATGACGTTCTATCACAACACACGCTAATACCTTCCATCTGTTTATCATTCGATTGTCCGTTCTATTCTGAATGCAAACTATCTGTAGACGCGCAGCGGATTTAACTAGATCCACGGAATAGGGAATAAAATGGAGTGCGCGACTGTCATACAGAACTTCAAAGTTTAAAATATCGGTGCACGTAAGTATTTTCATAAAATATTTTTTGTACTTAACAGGTTGACCTGTGACAAACCATTAATTGATAGATTTTTGATAAACGGTTAAGGTGATTTATTTCTCAGTATTTTGTGTAAAACTATTTATTTATTTAATCTTCTCGCACAAAAAAAGGTAAAAAGGCGGAGTTAATGCCTTAAAACTATCTCGTTGCTTTGAACCCCATTTGATTAATTATTTTTATTAGATTTTAAATCGCTGTATACTGCTCAATAAAATTGTGCACGAGCCTTTTTGATAAAATCCGCTAAAATAATTTACATGAAAAGTTACTGAAGCATAAACATAAGCAGTAATTACAAAAAGGTATCTATCGAAAATGCCATTACCCATGGTCTTGACCTATACTCGTTTTACAACTTTGAAAATAATCATTATAGTTACTTTAGATTCATTTTTCTGGCCCACAATAGGTGTTAGTAGTACTTAATACTATGTTAGTCCTACAGAAAATACATATCTAAAATCTAAACCAGAAGAACCAGCAGCTCCATTAATTTACTACTCCATGTCGCACTCACTGGAGTGCTATTGTGGTGGGATCTCTCGGTATTAGAGCGTTTGGTAGATCCGTGTGGTCAAATTATAAGGGCGCTGCGTCTGCACTTCCAATGTAATTGTCTTTGGAATTGGTAGACTGGTCTTGGTGACTGGATTTCAATGCATTTCAGGACTGAGAGACTTTGAGTGTTGATATTGGATAGGTCATGGTATTTGAATGGATATCCAATATTTTGGGGATTGTAGTTTTGATCTTTGTTTCATGTTTTTCACCAACAATAGTCGACTTGGAAGCATATTTAATAAAACTGACAGGTGACAGGCGATACTCCGACCACTTCTCAAGTTTTTTTTAGTGTACTAAACAGCACCTGTCCTGAAAATGTGACAATTTTGTAAGTTTCGACCAGTTTTTCTAAAAGTGCTTTTTATAATGGAGACACATTATAAAAAGCACTTTTAGAAAAACTGAAAGCAATTTCAGCGGTGTTTTTTTCGTTTTATAGTTTTTACTGACGTTATTCAAAATCATAAAACATCGTAGTTTACATCAAGCTTTCAACCAAGCTAAAATCCAGCTTCATCAAAAATAATAACCCTAAAATCACAGCACTCAAAGTTAAAAATACACACTAAAAGACTGCGGAAGTAAAGCCAGGCTGCAAGTAGGCTAAACCTGACACGAACTTTGCAAATGTCCTAAAATCACTTACTGTTGCCATGCATACGGGCTGCAACGAGCGACGTGCCGCCATTTGCATTGCAAATCAACCACGTTTGCGCTTCGCAGTTTCTTACCTAAGTTCGTTATAGTCGTGTATGATAAGTTGAGAATATCAATCTTTGGTGAACCTTTTTGGAATTTGCGCGCGGAATTTACGTATTATGAAAGTGTTCATTTTGCTTATATAATTAATAATGTTGTAAACAGTTAAATGAGGTTTTAAGGATTTGTATTAGATATTATTTCAGTATCTTAATTAAGGAGGGATTCTTAATTAGTGAGGGGGAGAGAAGGGTGGGATATCTAAAAAAATCACGTTCACGTCGATCCATGAGAATGTTCACCGAAACGTACAGCTCGAAATATAATAGACTGATTGCGCTTGACGTCTTTAATAAAATCGTTGACTGGAAAATCTTTATAAGTATCTTCCTATATCTATACATATTGTCAGTCAAAGTCACTTTTCATGTCTGTCTGTGTGACCGCGTTGTTCATCTAAAAACGCAACAGATTTTGCTTCGTTTTTCACCATCATTTAAACAATATATTTTGGAATGTTTATTTGTATCAATCTGCCTAGCATTTTCCCAACTATGTTGGGGTCGGCTTTCAGTCTAACCGCATGCAGCTGGATACCAGTATTTTACATGGAGATGTGATATGATAAGATAGGTAAGACTGGTTGTCAGAGTTTTGGGCTTCTAACTACCCATAATGACTATCAAAGATCCATGAATGATAGCCGGGACCACCAGCTTAACGAGCTTTCCGAGGCACGCTGGGGTCTGTGTTACCCATACCATGTTGGTATGTGAAGGTAGTCAGAGTCACCCATCCACGAACCAACCGTGGCAAGCGTAGCTTAACCTGATCGATCGACCCGTGCGGTTGCTATTACTTGGCCACAAGCCCCTTAGCCCCTTAGTCAAGAGTTAGTATCTAGAGGAGGGTGGGCTATACATAAAAAAATCACGTTCACGTCGAACCATGAGAATGTTCGCTGAAATCTACTGCTCAAAATATAAGACTGATTGCGCTTGTTAATAGCGTGGATAACACGGGAACATAAAAATGTTACTTGATAAATTGATAAGTAGGCTTGTGTGCGTTTCCAAATATTACCACCACGATACATTAGAGATAGGGCTAGGGTAGGGACCTAAAATATTATAGTAGAATAATAATAATAATAATAATATTTATTATGATACACACACAAGATTCATGAAACACAAGAGCAGATGTACAAAAGGAAAAAAACATGGTATGTCTACATAAATCTACACAGATTATGTAACCCTGCCTCCTAAACTAGGTAGTCCTGTATCTTAGGAGACAGTGTTAGGCCATACTGGGCGATTAGTCATGTAGGTATAGCAGCAGCCAGGGTGTTTAGCGCTAGGGTGGTTAAGCAATACATTTGTGTGCCAGTGTATAAGAGTGTTTGAGTGTATATGTGTGAGTGAGTGATCACAAGTGTGTGTAAGTGTATGAGTGGTGAGTATGGGAGTGAGTGCGTACCTCTAGGGGTGCGTGTGTGAGTGAGTGTGTGTATGCAGGGATAAGGGTTGGTAGATGAGTGAGTGATAGTGTTTTGAGTGTGAGTCGGGTAAAGTAATGATTTTAGGGATTATTCTATGAATTTAAGTAAAGACTCCGTGAATGAGTAGTCCTTTTCTAGTAGCCATTCCGTCAGTTTATTTTTCAGGTTGTGGGAATTTAGATCTATTATTTTAATTTTATTATTGATTTTCCTGTACAAATAGGAGCCAAGAATGCAAAATTGGTGCCGGGCAAAAGTAGTTCTGTGCTGGGTACTGGGTATGATTAGGGTGCGTTTGTTCCGGTCCGGAGGTGGGAGGTACTTATGTACCCTTAGTATTGCCTTGAACACAAAGAGCTGCCGCACTGTTAGCACTTTACAGTCAGCATAGAGGTCAGATGTAGGGTGTCTAAAAGGTTTTTTAGTCATAACTTTTAGTATTGCTCTTTGTGCTCTTTCTATTCTCAGAAAAAAGGTTTTGGCTGCTCCACCCCATGCGGTTATACAGTACCCGAGTATAGATTGGCAGAGGGAGTAATAAATCATCTTCAGCGTGGTACCGTCAGCAGAATCTCTGAGAGACTTGAAAATGTGGATTAGACGCATAGTTCTTGAGGTAAGGGTATCAATTTGCCTGTCCCACCTTAGTCCGCAATCGATCTGTACACCCAAGTACTTAACGGTGTCTGAACGAATCATTGTGGGACAGGCACAGGGTACCGTGGGGTCAGGACAGGAGTGAGCTACAAGAGTGAAATCTGATCCAAGAGTACTACTACGTCTTAACCCGAAAGGAATGTACGTGGTTTTATTTAGGTTTAGCGTTAGCAGGTTTGAGTTTAGCCATTTCATTATTTTAGACATTGCAGCTTCCGCATTTACCCTTACCATATCCCAAGTTGAGCCACGTACTAGGATTGCAGTATCGTCTGCGTAGGCGTAAATATTGCAATTAGGGAGGCTCATATTACACAGATCATTGACGTAAATTTGGAATAGGGTTGGACCCAGAATGCTTCCCTGGGGAACGCCGTAGGATATGATTTCCTCATCACTCAGGTAAGTACCTATCTTGACGCACTGTTTGCGGTTTGTAAGGTAGCTCCGAAAGATATCTAGAGAAATACCCCGAACACCTATGACTTCAAGTTTTGAAATAAGGTTGGGGACAGAGACTGTATCAAATGCCTTTGAAAGGTCGAGAAAGATTCCAAGGCATTTAGTATTATTGTCCAGGTTTGCAGCAACCGTTTTCGTGAGTTCCAGTACAGCATCTTCTGTTGACAGGCTTGGCCTGAAGCCGTACTGGTTATCGGAGATAATATGGAATTTATCAAGGAAGCGCCTGAGATGGTTGTTTAGAATCCTTTCTAGGACCTTAGAAAGAGCTGGCAAAACCGAGATAGGCCTGTAGTTGGTGACGCAGTTTCTGTCCCCGCCCTTGTATATCGGGTGAATAATAGCCTTTTTAAAGGCATCAGGGAAAACGCCTGTTTGGAGGGATAGGTTACACAGGAAAGTTATGGGTGGGACCAAAACATGTCGAGAACATTTCAGCAGCTGAGACGACAGACCATCCCAGCCCACGGCACTCTTGTCGCGTAACTGGAGTATGAGGGACTCAACCTCAGATTCAGAAACATCGAAAAAACCCAGGGAATTAACCTGTGAGGGAGGGGGACTATTACGGTAAGGGTGGGAATGGTGTGTAATTGGCGTGTTATTAGCATGATGCTGTGATGTGATTTTATCTGCTAGGTCGCTTCCTATGGAACTAAAGAAGTGACACACCTCGTTAATTGAAGACATGTGATCACCTTTCAATTCCAACAACTCGGAGGGACTTGTCTTCGGTTTATGTCTATTTGTGATAGTGTTAATTGTCTTCCACAGTTTACGGGGACAGTTTTTGCCTTCTTGTAGCTCATTTGTTTCATAGGCGGTTCTTAGTTTCCTAAGTAAATCGTTGCAGAAGTTGCGGTATCGAGTGTAGGTAGTTTTTAGAATTATGTTATCTGGAGATTTATTGGCTTTAATATGCATTCTATCACGATTTTGTATACATTTTAACAAGCCAGGGGTAACCCATGGTTTTATAACGTGTTTTTTCCTGGGAACATTTACTTGAATTGAATGTTTAGAGACGACCGAAGTAACAGTGCCGATAAATATGGTAGTTGAGGTGTTGATGTCGTCAGTGTTATACATTCCGGAGAAGTCTACATTTTCAAGATCAGCAATTATGGCTGGATAATTTAAACGAGTGACTTTGTGGGATGATTTGTGCGGGGGGTTGTAGTTAGCAATATTCAAGAGAGTAGGTCTGTGGTCTGTGATATGCGATTCTAGGATGAGAGAGGTAGATGGTAGCTTGGACTTAAGGAAGATATGGTCTAAACATCGATCTAAGCGAGTAGCGATGAGATGGGTGGGCAATAGTCCGTGAGATGCATTTAGTGACAGGTATTCGAGCGTTCTGTCATTTCTGTTGGTTGGACTTAGGTCCAAGTTCATATCACCCATAAGAGCGATGTTAGAGTAGCGAGAGATACTATTATATAGACTATCCAGATTAGATAGAAAGGAGCTAAAGCTACTCTTAGAGTTAAGTGATGGTGAACGATATACTGCAACTACCGCCAATTCGTTGTTACCTATTTCACATACCAGGCAATTACCTCCTTCAAACTCTGGTTCCCGCACAGAACTTTGCAAACCAAATCTGGTGTATATAATAATGCCGTCATTTTGATTGCAGTTAGAGATGGTAGAATGAGCCTGAAACCCGTCCAGAACAGGTAAACAGGAGACCTTACTGAGCCAGCATTCAGTGAGAATCACAACGTCATAAGTGATTTTTGTTTGATTTATTAGAAGCTGGATATAGTCAAAATTTTTACTGACACTGCGGATATTTACATGAAGTAGATTAAAATTACCAAGAGTTGATGGGGTAACATACCGTGGACATTGTTCAGGTAGGCAGTTGAAGGAGGTACCTTTACACATAGATGCATCAATTTCTTGTAAGATGTCATTTATGTTCGCCATTTTTAGTTATGTATAAACCATAGGATAGGCCATTAAAGAAAAAGGCTTGTAGATGGGGGGAGAGGACCGGAGTTGGAGCCTTATAAATATATAGAACTTTAAGTATCCGACGTGGGAAAAGTGTTACGGTGTATGTTAAGAGAAGTGTGTGTTTGTAGTGGGGTGAGGTAGTGTGAATGTGCACAATATGTAGTCTAAAATTTAAGTGTAATGTTGAGATAATAGTGTTTAGGACATATCGGAGAAGAACCAAAAAGTAATGCGCGAGGAGGTAAAATGGATGATATAGTCATTTAGATTCGAGATCTTGAAGAGATTGTACAGAACCGATCAGAATATGCTTGTCCCCTTCCAGCTTCCTCAGAAAAATGTTGCCATTGGAAACCCAGCAGAATTTGTAGGCGTGGCTTGATGCAAATTCCCGGGCTTGGTGGTAAAGTTTCCTTGCACTTAAAGGCAGCTGCTCGGCGATGTAAATAGGTTGCGGCTTGCCAGGCATTCCGACGTGAGAGGTGTTAAGTTTCTGGTCTTTAGACCTGCCCTTATTAAATGATCGCACTGCCGATACGACAGATTGCTTAGTGCTTACGGCAACAAATTCGGCGATTATTGGGCGCGGGGAATTGGAGTTAGTGGGGTTCCCGGACAGGCGGTACACGTCCCGAATATTGGACTCACTGATGGGTATTCCCAAAGTCTCACAAGTTTTGATCACTGTACTTGAGAGACTGGCACTGGTTTCGGAGTCAGTAGTAGGCACATTACGGATTTCGATTCCAGATGAGCGTGATTTGAGGTGTTGGTCGATAATCTTTTTTTCTAGACGATCTATATGTCTTTGTTGAGCTTCACGTGTTTTCTTTAGCTCCTCTATCTCATGCTTCATGTCTTCAAACTTCGTGTTGAGGAACCTCATGGATTGGACAATCTCTTCATTGGAATTCTGAATTGCGACGTTTGTTGCCTGAATGGCCAAATTTTGGGACTTAATTTCTGCAACGTCGGATATAAGTTTGGTCCTTAAGGCAGTCTGTTCCGCTAATGTTTTCGAGATGCAGAGGTCCTGTTCATTAACTTGGGGAGTATGGTGGCTAGAACTGTCTTGCGGAGAGTCAGCATTGCGCGGGCGTTTGCTACGGTTGGTAACAAATCCACTCATCGATGCAGCGGAGTTAATGTCAGGCTCTGATTGCGTATGAGTGTGGCTCAGACTTACTATTGGTGTTTTGGGCGGAGTGCGCGGAATACTCGACATTATGTACAATACAGTACCTCTGACCACAGTCGATATTGGATTGTATTGGTAGCAGCAGCGGCGTAGCCGATAGCGGACTCGTAGCAGGATCGTAGCACGTAGCTCGTAGCACTGGTAAGCGTCGCCTTTGTAGCACAGGCGATGACGTAAGCCGCTCACAGACAGTGTCGAAGTTTAGCACGCAGTGATACTTGCACGGTGGCGCAGCGGAACACACGCCGACCGCTGAGGCAGGCGTCGACGGTTCAAACCCACCAAATCACAGTCACTTTTGGGACGACAATTGAGGAGTCTCCGGCACAACAGTATCTATCCCGTTCTATGACCGCCCAGTGGGAGGCGACGACAGGTAAAAACACTTAAAGAGTGACAAGGAATCAAAAATCACAACTCACAGCCAATCACAGAATTTAGAGATAGGAATTTCTTAAACAGTTCGACACACGTCCACTCTGAGCTGCGCACATCGGCCCAATGAAGAAGGTAAGTATGTCCTTTCATCTACTTAATAAATATCATAAATTCGAAAGCGAAAAAGAAAAAAGGAAGAAGAAAGTGTACAATAAAGTTTTGTAGTGTTTATTTTATTTTTTTATGCTATGTGTTTTTTGTGTTGTACAATAAAGTATATATAAACAAATAATAAATAAATAAAGTGAGAAAGTGGAAATGGATGGGCCACACAGGGCGTAAAGCAAATGGCAGATGGAGTAGAACAGTGCTGGACTGGAGACCAAGACCTGGTAATAGAAGTGTGGGCAGACAGCCGATGAGGTGGACCGATGACCTGGTCAAGATTGCTGGAAGAATCTGGCTTAGGAAGGCTAGAGAAAGAGAAGAGTGGCGTGCATTGCAGGATGCCTTCACTCAACATTGGGTGATGAAAGGCTGAAGATGTAGAAGAAAATCCTACACTAAACATGATTGAACAACTGGTTAACAGTTGGTTGAGAAGCTGGTAAAATGATACTTACTTGTATCTTAGAAGCCAAAATTCCTCATAATCATTTTGCACTAGAGTTTCTTATTAAAAATTGATCACTAAGTAAGGATTTCGAAAATTCACCCCTGAAAGGGTTAATTAAATAGGCCAATGTCGATGGAAAATGCCATCGGGCACATGGCTTGTGAAAGCATAATATAGCAGGAACCCGTGTTTATTAATGTGGCCTTATACATCATAAATCTTTAATAAAATCGTTGCCTCGAAAATATTTTTCAGTATCTTCCCATGTCTATATACAGGGTGGAATTTTGTAATGCCACCTGAAGGGAAAGTACTCTTAATACTGTAGATAGACAATTTTACTCAAAGAAAACATTCCTTTATTTTTTAACAGAAAGAAAACTGCAGTCAAAGATTTTCAAAAATTCGCTTGCCGCAGCCGGGAATCGAACCAACTAAAATCTGTAAAAATTACACCCTGTACTTTTATTGCATTGATCGTTAGGATCAATTATAAGGATGAAATCTGTCTAACGAACTTGATAAATAAAATGATAGGAAAACTATAAAATCTTAAATAACGAAATGGGCTCCATTTTCTTGGATACACAAATGAATACTGTCAGTCAAATTCGCTTTTCATGTCTGTCTGTGTGACCTAATTTAGAGAATATATTCTGGAATGTTTATTTGTTATTTGTATCAATCTGCCTAGCAATTTCCCAACTATGTTGGGATCGGCTTTCAGTCTAACCGCATGCGGCTGAATACCAGTATTTTACATGGAGATGTGCCTATCTTACCTTCACAAACCAGTTACTGGGTAATACGATGCCTCTTGGTAAGACTTATCAGACTTTTGGGCTTCCAACTTCGACTGTCAGAGATGTATGAATGAGCCGGGACCAACGGCTTAACGAGCTTTCCGGGGCACGGAGGGGTCTCGATCTGTAATGGATGGTCACCCATCCACAAACGGACTGCGGCAAGTGTAGATTAACCTTCGATCGACCTGCGGGGCTGTTATCATCATTAATATTAAACTTACATGAGTCCTTGGGTGGTATTAAAAAATGAAATACTTGACAATTATCAATTAGCCACATAATTTCTCTTATAGTAAATTTATGTGTGTTATGTTCAGCACTTCTTTAATTTGTATTCTGTTGTATTTTATTTTATTGAACTTAATAATTTTGATTACTTTATATTTTTTTTCTTTTGGTTAATAAGCAGCACCTGTCCATTGTTTTTTTCTTTTAAATGTTAAGTACACCTATAATTGTTATTTGTGTAAAAATTTAGCAGTAATACATTTTCTAAAAAAAATTGTAAACCAATGTTGAATATGTATTAAAGAAAAGAAAGAAAGAAAAAGTATTAATTGCGACTCGTACAGGATCACGAACAGGAACCAGGAGGAGAGGATCAGGATCTCGTATTATGCTGTTGGTGTTCTTAAATTAATAAATACATAATATATAATAAAGAAGAAGTTTGTACGACTTGACAAAACATTGAAATC
Source organism: Apamea crenata (assembly GCA_949629185.1). Taxonomy (NCBI): domain Eukaryota; kingdom Metazoa; phylum Arthropoda; class Insecta; order Lepidoptera; family Noctuidae; genus Apamea; species Apamea crenata. The sequence continues at coordinate 9,266,163 of OX451375.1, forward strand.
TCGATGTTTTGGGGGCGGGTCGCTAGTATCGTATAACTAACACTGAATTCGTCAGCTTGTTAGTACAGCTGTTGGTCCGTTAATCTCGGGACCCACTGAACCGATTGATGGGGTTTCACGGGAGCGTTTTCTGAAAGGTTGCAAGCAGATCAATGTCTTGATTGCATTTCAGAAATAACTAAATTAATTAAAATATTATAATGTAATGTATTATAACATATTATATCGTACCGCGAGGGCTGGTCCGAGGTGGTACGGGAAAGAGTTCCTGGAAGGATTTGGGAGAGACCGTTGCCCAGCAGTGGGTTTTTTTTTTTTTTTAATGTTTCACGATTTACGTGAAACAGCAATGAAGGAAATAATAATAATAATTAAAAAGTTTATTGGTGTTACATATAGGTTTGACACTGGATCCCGCACTAAGATAACCAGTGTCGCAGGATCCAGTCTCTTTCGACAAATAGTGTGATTTAAAAAAGTTAACAAACGCAATGGTTTCAGTACGCAAGTTGTTCTAAAATATTTTACGCCCCAGTATAAACTGCTTTTTCATCTCGTATCAAATTAAAAATATTGAGCCAGCTTCCACAAAATTCTGAGATTTGAACATAAAATACACATCCTGGATCCTAACCTGATCGGCTAATCTATTCATCACAGCATCAGCTTACCGACAAACTCGGGCCGAACACGAAAGGCAACAAAACACACGACTTTATTTTACAAACTAAAATTACAGTCAACTTTTGTTTCTGTAAACAAACTCTTCATCTTTATTATTAATATAGATAACATCACGCCTGTAATCCCCGAAGGGTAAGGCAGGGGTGTACCTACAGTATACCCACATTTCGCTAGTTATATTTAAGTCCTTTGTAGTAGGGGGTTGATTGCAATGGGGTCCCCGTCCAATCAACCAGGCAGAAATCCAGATATCGGGCTGCTGCGGAGATATTCCTGATGGAAAAACCTAACAACACTTTGTCTGGCCAGCAGGGTAATTACGTAACACACTATTAGTAGCAATGGGGTTTAATTTTGACAGTTCAACACCATACATTGCGTTATTTACGTTGTTGAGCAGACACATTTTTCGAATATATGGAGCAATATACTTCAAAATGATTCCAATTGAGAGTAATAGTGTGTTACGCAATTAGAATGCAGCACCATAATTGATTAACACACTATCAATCTCAATCTGAATCATTTTGAAGGATATTGCTAATCCACTGCTTTATATGTTCGAAACATTTGTCTGCTAAACAACGTAAATAACGCAATGAATGTTGTTGAACTGTCAATATACAGGGTTAATTTTCAAAGACCAGCCAAATTGAAGGGTGTGGTACAGACCATCAGACTGAACAATTTTCTCCATGGGACCAACATCGTAATCGCGAATAAATATTCAGCCGTCCCATACGTTTAGATCGAGTAGGTATTGAAGGTTTCTATGGGGCAGTTGATAAATTTTTCGCGATAACGATATTGGTCCCATTGAGAAAGTTGTTCAGTTGGATTTTCTGTACCACACCCTTAAATTTGGCTGGTCTTTGAAAATTAACCCTGTATAAGCCATTGCTAGAACTCATGCTCAGTAGTAGCTAGTGTCCACAGGCAGTCCTAAAGGAAAAAAAACACCCGACAACTACCTTCGCCATCCAGACAATAAAGAGAGACAGTATTCTTTCTATCTATGAACCCTATACGAAAAATACAACCTCCCAACAGACAGCCACTAAACACCATAATTCCCAGCCTTGTTCAGGCTTTCATTTACACCTTCAGAGGCTTCGCAATCATTACGGTAAATGACTGGTATCAATTACGGTCAGCCCGTTCTGTGCAGCCTTCTGTAATTGAGGCCATTTGTCCCGACCATACTATGTAGGTAGGCTTAGAGAAGATAAAAATATTGAATGGAGGAATGGTGGTATATCTTATGAAGAAAGAAGAAAGAAATAAATGTATTTTATTTAGGACACGCACAGGAAAATACAAACATTATAGGCGCATTTAAAACTAACAAAATTTACTTTTTTTTTCGAATATTTTTATTTTTTGTAATTGTAATGTTTCTTTAAAAATTGGAAGGTACAAGATGTTAATACATTCTGGCGAAACTGAAATCGCGAAAAAAAAATCAGCTTTTCCCTACATTTACGTTCGCATAACTCGTCAAAATGTAGGGAGCAGCTGATTTTTTTTTCGCGATTTCAGGTTTGGTCCTATAGTAAAAGTTGTTCATAATGATGAGTACAATGACTTCTTAAGAGGTTGTTGGTGTTTTACATATAAACCTGTATATACACTTTAAAACTTCTATAACAACCTTATTGGCAATTATCTAGACTTTTTCTCGCACTAGGATTTTTCATTAGTACTGTGGGGGGGGGGGGGCTGATTTTACCAAAGTTTTTATCAAATCTTTTATCAGTGGATTAAAATTGACTTCTGACAGTTCTAGTATGTAAAAACTGTCAAAAATTCATTTATGCTCAGGATAAGTTTCATTGTAGGTATGAAAGTTTGGTGGGTCCTAAGGCACAAAGTACCAAACAAAAAGCTTGCCTCCGTCCTCTTGATTCCAATTGAATTCCCAAGAGGAGCTGCGCCTTAATTAAACACGTATCAAGCATGCTAATCAAATCAGCATCTCAATGATCTAAACTACACTTAAGATGCATCCTAAGGCGGCTGTGAGAGCACTTGTCCACGAGACGGATTCCACCCGGCACGGCGCCGGAAACTATCGCCGGTTCCGTCGTCTGTTATATAAATGAAATGGTTTGTTCACGATACCCGCAGCACTAGCAACTACTTGGGGACGGTTTGTTGATCCTTAGTTAAACTCAACCAATTGTTAGAAATACTAACTAATGGTTAAATTTCTAGCCAAAATGTGTTTTTTGATCAATTTGTAGTTTTATCTAATGGTTATTTTTTTAACTAATAGCTAATTATTTAAGCATTACCAATGATATTATATCATTAGATAAACTAAAAATTGATCATAAAACACCTTTTGCAAAAATTTAACCATTATTTACTATTTTTAACAATTGCTTGAGTTTAACTACGAATAAAAAAACCGGCCCTTACGTTGTTTCTTTATTTTTATCACGTTCCAAGATATGAAAGCTTCTACACATATTGCTGTACTTTACCTGTTTAACCATTGATACATTCTGTACTTCAACCGGCGCCAAGTAATAGAGTACTATTTAATATAACTGACATTGCGACATATTTGTCAAAAATGACATAATTGTCACATTTTAGTGACAGCTGCTGATTAAAAAAGCAAAAAAAAACTATCTTTCAAAATTGTCGGATTGTCGCCTTTCGGTTTTATTAAATAGGTCCCTGACAGCTGAAACGAGTGGACATGAGGTTATGACCGGTTTCGCTACCTGCATTAATATGCTCTAATTACGTAACACAAAATTTTGCCTGCTAAACCACGTAAATAACGCAATGAATGTTACTGAACTGTCCACGCTGGCAAATAGTTTCATACAAATCTGCATTTATTTAATTTGTATTATGGTATCGCAATATGAAATAACCACTATAAAGTCTTGTCATAGTAGCCTGCACCGTGCCGGCTACACACCGCCCCGTGGACACGTGCCTTAATGATAGGGTGAGAGCACACGGCGGTAATCCGAGCTAAGCAATGATTCACTGAAGCTTGTCACGATGATAAATGAGGGTACTTAGATGCATTTGCGACCAACGCGTGGGTTCATTCTTATAGTACCAGTTGGTAAGCTCTTAGGTATTTTCTAAGGAAGTAGTGGGTGAACACTTTTCAGAATAATGTACTCTGTACTGTGGTTTTAAGAGCTGTGTCATAACATATTCGAAGAGTTCTTCTGACTGCAATGCGACTTCATCCGCGTAAAATTTCTTGTTTCCCTGACCCAGCCCGTCGCATCGCATCGCACACCCGCGCTATTGCTTCGTTTTCATTTACCGTTATTTCTGACTTGTTTGGTTTTAGCTCGGCTTCGAAGGGCTATAGCGTGATGTTAAGTCTACTTATAGCCTTCTTCAAGAACTTGGCTATCAAATGCAAAAAGAATTCAAATCCGACTAGTAGTTCCAGAAATAAGTGCGTTCAAACAATAAAACAAACAAACTCTTCAGCTTTAATATTAGTATAGATAGACAGACTGATTATTTTAGAGAACTTAGAAATTGTCGAAGTTGCCCAACTTATTTATATATTACGTACGCTATGAAAAAACGTGGATTTATAGCTTTGGCATAGCAACCATCATAAAATGAACAGCAGGTCAATTCACGTAGGTACTGAAAAAAAATTGGTTAATAGAGATTTTTGACAGATTAGAATTCAAACATTCTTAAAAATACGAGGCTTGCCCGAGAAAGATAAACAAATCAAGTATCTTGACTTGGCTCACGAGGTTGTCGAAATGTGGGATGTGGACTCAGCGATCAGTGTGCCGATAGTCGTGACAGCCAATGGCTTAATAGCCAGGAGCCTCGACCAACACCTGAGGAGGCTCTCGTTGGGCAGCGAGTCTGTCTGTCTGTCTCGTTGGGCAGTTGGGCAGCTGGATCAAGGGCTTGATTCAGAAAGTGGTACTTCTGGACACGGCTCGCATTGTCAGGTGGTTCCTCTCTCTGGAGCCGTGACCACCGGTAGCTTGGACCCTGTTCCCGATACCGGTGGGCTTCTATTTTTAAGGTAACTATCATCAGCATATATCACTCTATTTAAATAAAAGAAGATCAATCAAAGAAGAATAACACAAAGCCAACATGGCCCATCGTGTAGAGTACCCTTGTCGCACATCCACAAACTGTTCCTTACAAATGTTTAATCACACGTCACATGAAAAAGTGTAACAATAAAATGGCCTCTTAAATTCCCCGTTTGGCAGATTTATTGCTCGTAAACTGGAGCAAACAATAGCCTATTAGACGATGGACGATTTGTTGTGCTTTAAATATGTAATGTTGTTTAAATGGGAAAGTATTGTCGTATGGGTAACTTTACCCTCTCAAATTACCCTGATTTATGACACAGTTAAGACTTTGTCAGATGTCTGGTTAGTTAAGCTAATAAGCTTCAATATTTTAGGCTAAGTAAATGAAGGAAAAGTAATTGCACTTGCTTCTTTTTCTTCTTAATCTGTAATACGTAGCTATGGCTCAAAACTCACTTTATTAACTAAGTAAATCAAATACCCATATTACAGCACAAAGCATTTAAACTCTGTATCTACAGTCAACTATTTATACTAATAAGTACCCACTAACATAATTATACAAAAAATCAAGGACGTTTTTAGTCGTCAAAGTATCCTCCACAACGCTGTCATCCGGGATCGTGCCAGAACACTAGCAGCATTGCGACGTTGCATGGCAATATTATTTCTAAAACTACTAATTACTGTTATTTTCTACCCATTATGAGTATGATGGCCGAAACTATGAAGGTGATCAACCAGCATTTCTTCATACCTCTTATTGAAGAGACACCTGAAGGCCAATTCTCGTAATTTAAAACGTTCAAAATCTAATCGCAGTCTCATCTCGGCGACAAACAAATGTCAAAAGCTTGTCAAAATGTAGGGAAATTAGAAGTATTTTTGACAGATTGAGACTGAGATCAGACTGTAAACGTTCTTAAAATTACGAGAATTTCCCCCCTGGTAGAAGAAGAAGAAAAAACTAACCTTTGACATTCCATCCATTCATACGAAACTTGAAAAAGGCTCTTGTCAGTGTAGCCACCACTCCACTGAATTTTTCATTATTTACCTGCAAAATATTGATCAAATAAAACAATATACCGCTCATAAACTCACATTCGGGAATACCGCACAGTTTTGGCTTTACTCTGCAAAACCGAGGCCACTCAAACTCCGCATAACTGTCAGCCAAACTGTTTTTGATCCCGAGCGGGAAATTAAAGCGTAGCAGTGTTTTTTAATACTTCTTTTGTGTAGGTGTGGTTCATAATTTTATTAAATAGGCCCCTGACAGCTGAAACGAGTGGACATGGAGTTATGGCCGGTTTCGCTACCTGCAGATATTCTATGATTGATTAGCATCTTAATTACGTAACACACTATGAATCTCAATCCAAACCATTTTCAAAGATATTGCTAATACATTGCATGTTAGAAAAATTTGTCTGCTGAACAACGTAAATAACGCAATGAAAGTTACTGAACTGTCAAAATTAACTACTGATAGTGTGTTATATGCATATACATTCCGACCGCCCTTTGTGTCACCCTTTGTAAAATTTTATATATTTTATATATGTTCTGTAACTTGTTGGTGTACAATAAAGAGTATTCTATTCTATTATATTCTATTCTACATTCATACTGTAGTTACTGCCACTGAATAACAAGCGATAAAACACACACTTCTAAGAAATTATGTGAAGACAAACAACGTGTAAGGGGCAGTGTTCTTACTGTAATAACACACAAAAATCAACAGACTATGGTAATTTTGACAATATTATAATAAATTGTTATTATTTTTACTAGGTTGTATTTAAATATTGTAATCGGCTCAGTAATTAAACAATAAATTATATCTAACAGCCCTTTGGCCCTGTAGGAGTTATGTTTAAAGCGGATATCTATGAGCATAAATGATTATATGCATCATAAGATCAGCACCCTAATTGCGTAACACACTATCGATCTTAATCTGAATAATTTTGAAGGATATTGCTAATCCATTGCTTCATATGTTCGAAAAATGTGTCTGCTCAACAACGCAAATAACGCAATGAATGTTGTTGAACTGTCAAAGTGAACCCCATTGCTACTGATAGTGTGTTACGCCATTACCCCGCAGGACAGGAAAATATTTTACAAAAAATAAGAAATGGATCAATAACAAACGGGGTCCATTTTTATAAAACATTTTGGTGCTCTATCCAGTATATATGTCATGTGCGTCATTCAGCGGGCATACTGCGACCTTCGCGTTCAATATAATAATTCACTGAGAGTACTGTTGAAGTTGCCGTGGCGTTGTAGTGCGTCAGGGATGTTTGCGGATAATAATATTAATGGTTTTGCCGCCATTATTAGGAGTAGATGCGCATCCCGGATGACGCGTGTTCGCGGCAGCACCAACAGTATTCTCAGTATGTTCGCAGATCGGTGGGATTCCCCGATGTTGCGGAGGTGGATGCAGCTCCACGCTGAGTTTTAATTGTATGTAGATCTGTGTCTGTAACCTACTAACACTAGAAGTTAAGTAAAATTGTTACTAACCCTATGGACTCCTGTCTGAAATAAACGTTTTCTATTCTATTCTATAAAGCAGCAAGAGCACCAATATGTTCACTAGCTTCAACAAAGATTATTGTGTTGATACAGCAACCTGTTGAATTTATCGAAGGCAACTAGTCCCCACGGTACTGAAAAACGATATAACATAACAGTTTTCATAAAAAGGTGCCGATATTTTTATAGGAATACCATTTATTATACTACTGGCTTTTACTCGTGGCTTCTCGTGTGTGAAGGTAGGGAATTATCCCACGAAACCATACTACCGGGATAAAAAGTATGCTATAACCTAACCCAGGTCATTCAGTTTGCCAAATTGCATAAAAGATTGTCATTATTATAGAGATTACCATCAAACTCCACAATGAGAATGCTTTTATAAATAACCCAGATTCGCAAACAAAATAAATATTATGAATGATTATCAAACAAGGTAAGATTTCTATGCCATTTAATTCCGTGTGTCTTAAAGTAATTGCCATAGCAAGCTGCTTTTATTTGAATCGATATTCAAGCAAATGAAACTTCGCTATTAAAAAGAAACTTTTGATAATCTCCATTAACCTACTTAATAGACTTTCTATCCGGATTCCATAAAAATAATCACCCCGAAGATATTTTTTCCTCAAATTATACTTATATGTAATTCCTTATAATTAATTCGCGTAAAAAACTTTATTTATTATCAGAAAAATAGCGATAAAATAAAATTATCTAAGCTAAGCTTCACGGCCGGATAAAAAAAATCACTTTGCAAGGTTTTTTTGCACAAATTAACGGTACGTATATCATGTAGGTCGTTAAGCTGTCACAGGGAAAATAATGAGCCTTAAATATACACTGTGTTACGAACTAGACTTGTTTTTTTTGTAAATCTTTGGGATTTTCGGGGCTATAGCCTTGGGCTTTGTAGATTTCGGAAAAATACTCGAAGTAATTTTTCGGTAAAGTAATACGGTTATGCTTAACAAATCCTACGTTACAAAATGGTAGAACAAATAATAGCGAATAGTTGCGTACCATAGTATTCGTAGCGTTGCGTAGTTTTAGCGGCATAGTGCAGTCTTCAGGTTGAAGCGTTATGCAGTTCTAGTAGCGTAGCGTGCGCGTAGCAGAGTATTCGTAGCATGGCGTAGCACAGTGTCCGTATCACAGCATAGTCTTAAATGCGTAGCGCTAGGGTTGGGTGGAAGTGTAGTCTCATTTAGTAGGGAAGCATGCTTGACGTAGCGAAGTTCTTGGACATTGCGAAGTAGACCATTTCATATACAATTTTGTATAAGGCAACTATACGTTTCTACATAGATAGATACATAGTCTAGTTATAAATAATACTATAAGTAAGCAAATGATGCAGCATACCTACCGTTGAACACAAAAGGCATACTCGTACATAGGGTAATTAAATCCTATATCTTTATGGGTTATCGTAAAACTTGTCGGTCCATAAACAACAAATAAAAGGCTATTATTACAACTATTATTGTATACATTAACGAGGTGATCTTACATTCAGTGCAACAATAGTTTTACTATTAACTGACCTACAGTTCAGCAGATAAGCAAGTTATAAACTGTATAGGATGATATCAGCAATCTACACAGATAATATAATAAAATTTGCATAACAAGCTTCTGCCCGCGATTTTACCCTCATGTGTGAGATGATCTTCAATGAAAAACAATCTTTAGTACTACTTGAATAAAATGATCAAAAAAATATATTAAAAATCTATCTTACTTTTTGTCAAAAGACCAAATTCTATACCGGTGTTTTGGCGCATAATAGATATCCCTCGTCTTCTCTTTACTATTTTAGAATAATTAAAGTTCCTTCAGTATTAAAATGTACAGGCCAGTCAGCACGTTGCCTAGGTCATGTAAGATTTAAACCATACGTATTTTAAAGGGTATTTGAAGGAACCAACAAATATTCTGTTTCAACTCTACATCAATAAAAATGTATGATAGTTGAATTCGCATATTTCGGAAAATACTTTTTCAACCGACTCAGAAAATAATGACAGATTGTTCCGAAAATTACATATTTCCCTAACATACGTCGATATTGACATAACTTTCATATTCAATAATTAATTTAGTTCAACTATCACTATTCTAATTTCGTTCTTAATCTGAAAACTTTCAATCTAATTACAACACATTTATCCAAAATATGTCTATGTTTAAGACAGCGTATATATAAGGGTTATAGGTACCTACTTACATGCTTTTAGGTATGTGGGAAGATACTCCGGGATGTCCGATAGAATCTGCGACCCCGAATGACTCAATTTCCTGTGTATAGGACTTTCGCTTCTGGCAGAAAATTGAAGGCTGCGAAAATAATCAAATATATGATTTCCCGGACGGAATTAGGTATAAGTTATACTGATATTTGGATTATTCAATATCATAGCAGGGTGTTGTGGCGCAGCTTGGGAGAGGCCTATGTCCTGCAGTGGACTGCGATAGGCTGAGTTGATTGATTTTGATTGAATAATTATAGAAAATAACGAATTCTGAAGTAGTAGTTACTTAGATTTACTTATACTAGTCTTCGAAGTACTATTCACTCTTTAATAATTTTTTAAACAAGTAGGTGCTTAATCGATTTTTTTCTAATTTTGTTTAATTTTCTTTTGAGTTCTAATTAATTTGGTCTAGTTTTATGTTTTTTCAAATTTTATGATTGTATGTGTAACTAGTAATTTTGACCGATAACTTGTAGGTATGTGTGGTGCATAACTGGGGAAATGTAGTGTACTACAGGATCACTTGTAAGTTTTCATTCTTTTTGAATCTTTGGATTGTGTTAATTACTTTCATCGCTTACTGTAATAGGCACGTCAAGATATCTACCAACAAACAAAAACAATTTTAGAGTTTACACCACGCCCAGAAAAAAAAAGGTGATAAAAATATCCACGAACCGTTCGAATCGAACTTTGCATGTAACCTTTTTTGCGTGAAAACGAACGTACCACACGATTGCACACTATTAATAGTGGCCCAGTATACACATTTCCATATTTATGACCACTGCGCTTTGGACATGGATTTGATCACACTGGGTAAATAGAAAACACGATTTGTAGGTTAGAGTAGGTAGTTTGCTGACGAGAGGCTACCGGTGATAGATTTTGTTGGTGGAAGCTGTAATGTCACACAATTGCTTATACATCATTATGATCATCAAAATCAGCATAAGTCTAAACCACAATCATTAAGGGAACAATAACCAAACAAATATATATCCTGTTAGGCAAGCTTATTAAGTTCGGTAAAAATAGAAAAAGTAATTTTGTCTCATTAGTGACAGTTGAGCTCTTATAGAAAACGCTATCAAGCACCCAACCCCTCTCATCGTCACAGTCGGTTAAAACACCCTTATGACCTCAGTGGCCACAGACGCGTCCGCCTCGGCTCCTATTTCGCACTCGAATGATTTTTATACCATGTCCCGTGATAATGATAAATCTCTGCGAAGCGCCGCCATGATGCGGTCTGAGCTTCGGACGAACGGCGGTTTCATATTTTCAAAGGGCTTTCTGCTCTTTCATCTTTTATGACCTTAATTTCTTTTAATTTAATTTCATTTCATTTCATTTATTTACTCATAAACAATTTACATTGTGGAGAACATTACATATTACCGATAACTTGTAGGTATGTGTGGTGCATAACTGGCGAAATGTAGTGTACCTACTACAGGATCACTTGTAAGTTTTCATTCTTTTTGAATCTTTGGATTGTGTTAATTACTTTCATCGCTTACTGTACATAGGCACGTCAAGATATCTACCAAAAGTAAAGAAAAAAACCTACCAAGACAATTTTTTGTACTCTTCGCCCATCACTTACACCATAATATCTGTGAAATAGTTTTATAGCGGAACGAGCATTAGATAACGGAACGTGCGACGAATTTAAAATATTATATTCACAGTTATAAATATTATAATTTTGGCACGTGTCAATAACAATGTATTATTAGACATCTGATTAAGGTAACTGACCATTGTTATTTTATATCAATGAGTCCAATGATTAACATGGATTATATATACCGTTACTGTTGTACCTATGTTAAACAAATGAATAAAAGACGTATGACTTATGAGAGCGCCAGTACACTACAGTCTTTTTACAATTATTTTAACTCTACTCTAGCGATCTCTTCCAATTTTACCAGATGCGGCTATAGACATCCGAAAGTTCTCAATCCAATACAAATTATGCCAAAGCCGATATTCTGAGAATGATAGGTTAGGCAGTTGCTAGAATTCCTGAGTTCAGAGTTCCTATCCCACCTAGATTTTATTTGTTAAATAACTTGCATAGATTCTGTCATTCTACTTTGATATGCAAACGAATGAAGTAAGTCTCTTAGTTCTACAACCACTCTTTTAAAACATCAATCTTAGAGAAAAATCCACCCTATTCACATGCTAACGTACGGTCACCAGAGGAGATAAGTAACCATGGTTGTCGGATATAGTTGAAGAAAGAAACCGATGGATGTTTATAAAATTTAATTAAATTAATATAAGACAAACAGTTCAAAACATCCATCGGTTTCATATTAAACTTCAACTGTATCCGACGACCCGTTCCTTATCTATTTTGGTGACATCACTCCTTTATTATTTATATTTCAGGTGCAAGCAATCTGTTCCTCCTATTGTCTGAGCGAAATTGATATATACTATATCTCAAATAAGACCGTCTTTCTATTCCGTCCGTTCATTAGAGTCAGATTGACATTTTTAGATCTGCCGCCGCCTTCCTAACCTACTTTTGCGATACTAAAATGTTCAATCTTGGATAGAATCTGTGTCGCTACTGATGTAGAGCACGATTTCATTCTGACAGCATTGATTTAGATGATTGGATCTGAACTACAGTACTGTAGGTAGGTTATTTACTTTGAAAGAAGAAAATAATTGCGTAGTACTCGCAACCGGCGTGCGTGTATGACCAGAAGGCCAATTCTCGTAATTTAAAACGTTCAAAATCTAGTCGCAGTCTCATCTCGGCGACAAACTAATGTCAAAAACTTGTCAAAATGTAGGGAAGTTAGAAGTATTTTTTGACAGATTGAGACTGAGATCAGACTGTGAACGTTCTTAAAATTACGAGAATTACCCCTCAGATGTATGAACGTAAACGAGGTAAAATGAGTATCTAAGGATTGTAGCAGGTGGCGTTCTGTAGTATCTGCCTACCACCATAGGAAGAAGGTATGAGTAAGAATATAAGTACGTAAGTAAGAAAATAAAGTACTATTATTTATTTCCTCTTGATGTTTCTTTGTCTCACACGATCATAAAACCAAGGCATTATCCCGTCAGTCTCGTCTACGTCTTTGTGTTCTTTTCTGAACGTGAATTAGAAATAAGCTTTATAGAACCAACTAAGACCACTTTCACTACAAATAAAATAAAAAAAAAACATAAATATAAAAACAAACAAATCATTTTTGACCATTTAAATACACAACACAAACGCATAATTATAAAACAATTTAGCTTATTATTGTTGAAGATAGATAGACCAAATACGCTTTATTGTGTACAGTATACCATATAAATGACCATATTTATGAAAGGTTTTTTTTCATAAGGCGGGTGGGAGATAGACAAACTAAGTAGGGTAATCCAAACAAACGTGCTAACAAGAAAACTATTTAAACAGTTGCACTATGAACTAACAACTACGCTTTATTTCCTCGAGAGCAAACGACGCAACATTTAAACTTCATTATACAAAATAATGCAACAAAGAAGCACGTTTTGTAACGAGTACAATGTTATTTACAAGTTCTATATAGCTAACACCAGTAATATCGTGATACCCAGGGTTGTGAAGGTCAAATAGGAAGTCGCTTCATGTAAATTACTGATGGTCCTTGATAAAATGACATTCTATCAGCAATAATAGCCTAGAGGCCGAAGCCCAAAAAGGTTGGATCAATATCAAAGCAATTGGAGATCAGTGCCACACTCCACCAGACCACTGATGGTAACAGATGGAGAAAAACACTTGGAAATTGAAACGGAGGCACGATTCCCTGCAGTGACAGAGCGACACTACCCTCGCCGATACGCGATCTCCAGTCCAAGACTCGTCTGCTCCACCGGCCATCGATCCTTCGACAAACATGGCCAGCCCACAGCCACTTCAGTTTGCTTACTCTGCAAGCTATGTCGGTAAATCTGGTTTTTTTCCCGGATAATTTAATTTCATCTTTGTTCTGAATAAGTGTTTATGGATAAAGACTAACAAAGAAAGGAAGAAAGAAACTGGTCGTCGAAACTGTCAACATTATAAACAGTTGTAAAGTTGAACGTATTTCTTTTATTTCTTGAACAGATAGAACTTCGACAGTGGTAAAGACTTTATATTCACAGCAGACTTTGATTTTATTTCTGTAGTCTTGATTTGATTACTGACTGAAGAAAGCGGGATACTAAAATAGCAACTATGTAGGGATAATCCGTGCTAGATATTGCTGAAAAGCAGGTCAAACTCAACATCTATCACTATGTTGGGGTCGGCTTCCAGTCTAACCGGATGCAGCTGAATACCAACCAGTATTTTACATGGAGCGACTGCGAATCTGACCGCCACAACCCAGTTACTGGGTAATACGATACCCTTTGGTAAGACTGGTTGTCAGACTTTCCGGCTTCAGATTACCCGAAGCAAAGCAGCAGTAGGTTGAACTATAACATATTTTGAAACGCTCCGCTCTCAGTTATTATTTCCAAGTTTAGCTTTGTATTATCATTATTCTCTTGTCCTTATCCCAATTTATTTTGTGTCGGCGCGACATGGAGTGCTTCTTTCATATTTTTCTATTAGTCGTCATAGAATAGAATAGTCTTTATCATTATATTCGTTATTTTTCTTCTTGTTATGTTATCTACCACACAGCTTATTCATCGTTTATTTTGTCTTCCCTCAATTCATTCTCAAAACTTTCCTCACGACTTTTTCCAATAATTCTCCTATGTTTGAGAAAAATCTAGCAAAATAAATTATGTATCAGGTTCAATCCTTGTATTTGTTTTGACATACACTATCTAAAAATAAATACTACGTTTTTTTGCAGATAAAAGGTCTTCATTCTATGAATAAATACATTTCTCAGAACATTAGTTCTCTGGAGAAACATTTCATCACGCTTTCTCATTCATAAAACGAATTTCCGATGAATTTTGTATCAAAATTATTGAGGGGCCACACACACATGACTGTACTTATAATACAATGGATTAGATATCTCCGACCAATTAAAATTTTATTCTTGATTTAGTTTTGGATGAATTGGGCACCAGTCATTTGTCATTTTTAAGCTATTGGTATTCTTATATCGAGAATTGCGTAGGTATGTATATACTTACGACCACCGGGACCGGACCGGAACTAGAGACAACCAAATACAGACTTTATGTAGGTATCTACATAAAGTATGTATATGGTTTTCTCTAGTCCCTTTAAATCCAGATCTACAGGCGCTCAAATAGATTCCACTTAATTTATTTGAGGCGCTATAAGATTCCACTTTGGAGGTATGAGGAACAGGGTGTAAAGTTCACTCATCCTCCATTGAAAAGGGAGGATCCTCCGACCAGACGGGTGTTGTATCACGTCGGGGTCACCAATGAAGTGGAAAAATATGGTACACCAAAGATAGAAGATTTAATTCTTTGATGGATACAAGAAAAACCACTGACATTTTGTCACCTGTCAAGTCATCAACTATGGTGACTCACCAAAGAGTACCAACGCTACACCACCATAATTTGTATGAAATTAATTTTAAAATATTTATTAATTTGCTAGTTTTGTTAGAGTTCGTCACGTGATTAAGGCATAACAGCAGCAGTGGTGGCCCAGTGGTAACATCCGCGACTTGCGACTTTGTAGGTCGAAGGTTCAAACCAAGTCGCTTTACTTTGTGTAAATTATTTCATCACCACTGCTCTCAAAACGGTGAAGGAAAACATCGTGAAGAAACCGGCACGTCCTAGAACCAAAAATTCGAAGACATGTGACATCTACCAAACCGCACCTGAGCCCATGTGGTGGATAACGGCCCACTCCCTCTCACCGAGAGCAGGCCTGTATCCCAGCAGTGGGAAAATTATAGGCAGATTATAGTACGTCATGTTTGCCGCAAATAAATGTATTTTCTTTCTTTTTTTTTCTTTCGTTTTCGTGAACGGGCGCCGTCGGTTGAGACTGGTCATCTCATAACTGCCAGGGCTTATTTTTAATGTTATATTTTAAATTGTTTCTTTTTTACATTGATCTCACATATAGAAGCAATAACAATAATGTACCCAGGATTTTGTAATGATATGTATCTGGATTTAAAGTATCCGTGGAGTTTCTTGCCCGTTCTTCTTCATAGAGATCTACGTTTTGGAATGGGCGACTAGCTTCAACTTCCTGACTAACTGACCGCCTATTTAATTTTGAAAATTCAAAAGTGCCTGTAAATGGTTTAATTGAAATAAATTATTTGAGTTTGAGTTCACATGATTAAGACATAACATGACACTTTCAAATCACTAACAAAGTCAATCAACACAAAATGCTAGCAGATCATGATTGCATGCACTACATCAATTCGGTAACTACCTATATTCATTGAGATGTTCGAACATCAACTCCGCATGTATTTGCAAAAGTCTCGGCACGTTATTCTTGTAAAGCAATCCGAGCTCTGAACGAAATCTCCGTGTTACCTCTGTGAAGAATGTTGAACGTAATCGCTTTAAAGGTTTGAAGAGCGTGTCGTGTGGCAGGTGATTAGATGGCTTGATGGTAGAGAAATAAAACTTCGTTATAACTGTGTTTTTTTTTACAAAATTTATTATTATGATATACTTTGGCTGGATCTTTTTACTTAGTTCAGCCAGCTGTTCAAGCTGCTTTTGACCACCACTAGTACGATCATGTTTAGTGTATGACTAACTTTAAGTACTTATTTATTTTTTCGAGCCATTAAATTATTACAATGAGAAAGGGGTTGTACCAAAAAAAGTGAAGTGAAAAATTTCTGGTTCTGTTTATGATGGGTACTGTTTGACGTTTCCGAAACTTTGTTGTACGTTTGGACTGTTGCCATTAAAAATCTTCGTCTTTTTTATTCTAGACTGAAAATGCATGATAATAAGAGAAACGCCTGCTTTCCCCAAAAATAGGCGTGATGTTATATAAGTCCTTATAATTTTAACCCTATGGGAGCTACATAATTTATAATCTTAGCCCAACTCAATGATGCGACCCACGGCTAACCCTACATCAACTAACTGTACCAACCCTTCCGTAATAAATAAACAGCAACACAACACACAGTCGACAACCCTGCTACTGCTAAGTGGTACCGAACTTAAAACAATAGTTCCTCCAAGCCTACCACAACGGACTCCCGGACTTAAGACTTTGGTACTTTGTACGAATGCTTTGTTATATACTTACTAATAGCTGTGTTTCAAGAAACTTGCTGAGGTTATAATCCCCTAAGAAAGTTTCACTTTGTGCAACCAAGTGGGGTACGGAATTTATCGTTCTTTTCCTTGAGAAAACTCCGATGGGTTCAACATTATTACTTTTATTCTTCAAGCCGAGTTGGAGCAGTTTTTCAAGAGAAGGTTTAAGGTAATGTATGTAGCTTTGTTAGGAAACTGTTGGTCTTGAGAGAAGCGGAAACATTGTAATTGTGTTGGAAATGCGCTCTGGCTGCGTTCTAAACTGTTGTGTTGAAGGAATCTGAGGAAGTTTCAAACTAAAGAAACCTGATAAAATAATTAATAACTAAGTAGTAGTTTACACGTGCGTAAATCGATATACAGAGCTACTACAGCACATAGAATACTGTACTATGGAGTGTATGTACATATAAATAAACTCACGTGTTCATGTAAGAAGGTACGATCAGATCCAGCCCTCCAGCGACGCCCTAAGCCAAGTTTTGGATCCCCTTAGAGTATAGTCGCTTAGTTTTTAAGTTATTTATCCTGGCTGGAGGCCTTAATTTATTTAGGCATCCACTGGATAACCCAGTTAATCAGCTGGAAGGGAAAAACAAATGAACACCGATGCGTACATTAAGATTTAAGTCATAAAGCTTATTTCTATTTCGAACATTGTAATTTATTCAGAACAATATCTGTGGTCCAACAAAAAGTTATTTTTATACACACTTTCCAATTTCTTTTCTTAGTTATTACATACCTTAGCTTTTAGCTTAGAGCTATTATGACTGTGCCTCCATTTTATTCTTCGGTTATTTTTAATTAAGCCACCACTTTACTTCAGCTTTATTAAAAATCATTATTATTCTAATTCGAAGGGACGAAATAAAAAGATTCGTTCGCATTTCATCTCCCACAAAAGATTATGAATTATACAGAAATCTTTTTAATGATTTTTCTTTACAATGCTTTTGTTTTTCCTTTTACTAATGGCTGGTAATTGGTCAGGACCATAATAAAAATGTTGTTCAGGCTTTTTTTTAAATTAAATTATACTGCTGAGATTCATCATTATTTTTTATTTATTCAGACCGAGCGTTGACATTCAGGTTTGACACTTTCCAGTCTGGTAACTCAATGTAGTGTAGTAGTCAATATATTTTCAGCTTATGTCAGCTTTTTTGACCGCATGCGAGCAGCCTCACGCTGTAAAATTCAACTCAAACTCAAGCAAACTTGAGCAGGCTTACAGGTTGCATGCGGTCAACTTATTTGAACGCATGCCGTCTGTAAGGCAGCTCGCATGCGGTCAAAATGTATTGCCTGTAAGAATATAACTTGCGGCACAGTTCAGTTCCGTGGAGTTTCTTGCCCGTTCTTCTTCATAGGAACCTACGCTTTGGAATGGGCAACTAGCTCGGTTTCTCAGACTGACCAATTCCTTGACAATTCTAAAGTGCCTGTAATTGGTTTATTTGAAATACTTTGATTTTGAGTTTTACAGCGGTGTGTGCATCATCATAGCCAGCAATGGCCGGCAAATTCAGGCCGAGGCTAAATGTTTTCATGCTTAAAACCGCACCGAGCCAAACCAGAATATTTACAAACTTTAATAAAAATGGATTAACACGAGGTAACCTCTACGTTACGTAAGAAAAAAATCCTCCCCGCAGCGCTGAAGAGTTTAGCCGTATATTTTCGTAAAAATGACATCATGTGGCAAAATAATTCTGTCACTGAATTAGAAAATACGGATTTATGTGGCGGTTATATTTTGCGTTATTTAGCAGCACCCCACGGTTTCACCCACATAAGGGTTGTTCTCGTGGGAATATCGGGATAACAAGTATCATATGTGATATTCTAATGTATTAGCTTTAACATTACAGTAAAGTTTAATCCAAATCTGTACAGTAGTTTTTGCGTGAAAGAGTAATAAACATCCATCCATCCTCACAAACTTTCGCATTTATAATATTAGTAGGAAGTATAGTAGGTGTCTTGGTACCTTTTAGGGTTATGTGAACTACTAGTTACCTACTTGGTACTTATGTTATTAGCAAAAAGAAGTACCTATTCCGCAAACCTCGTTCGTTTTTGCCCACTGTTTAACCCCTTGTAAAATTTCTACATTTGTATTTGTTATTTTACTGTGCATAATAAAGAGTACCTATTTATTTTATCTACTTACATTATTAGAATAGAAGCGTGTTTTGAGGTTTTGTTTTATAACTTTTTCCTTCCTGACTAGTAATCTTCTAATCATTATTTTAGTACAGTTTTAATGTATAAATTGGCTAAACTTTTTAGTAAGTAATGTTCCTATCAACATTCTTTACGCTCGGTGTAATAATATATTTGCGTTCAAAGGAGGTAATTATGGAAAGTTCGCCAAGCAGGCTGCACGAAGGAGTTCCTTTGCCTTGAGTGAAACTATTGTGAAATGCTGAGACCAAAGAGTTTTGTGTCGGAAAAAAGCTCAAGTAAAAAAATACTTTTAGGAGTAACGAAGGTGATAAATCGGTGATTGATGACTTTTTCGACAATATACGTGGGATGGGATGTCGAATAAGATACTAATATTATGTTCCAAACTTTTTCACGAAAGGTGGTTGAACATTAATATTTTACTACCGTAGCCGATATTTAAAATTCTCACGCGTTATAGCATCCGAAAATCTAGACGTCGAAGGGTTACCCATCGAAACTATAACCTAACAAAAACCATTTCACCCCACAGCCCAATCGATGCTCTGACATAAACCCAAAAAAAGTAATTGAAAGCCAAATAAACCCTCATGAAAAACTGAAAGGGAAATCCCTTACACGCGTATCAAAAGCTCACCATTCCGCGTAATTCGCCTCAGGGCGGTAGCTAACTTAATTATCGGAGGCTTGCAACTCGCTACGAAGGTAATTATCTCGTATTTGTGTCATAACACTTCTGGAAGGCTCATGAAAGGAAGTTGGAGTTATTTGGTGTGAAATAAGGAATTGTATGGAATGGGCGGTTGTCTTTTGTTACTTATGAATGATATCGAACCAAATGGTGAGAAAATAAACATTTCATATGTTATTAATGGTGTTATACTGAAAAGTTTGTTTCGAACCTCATTCATTCATGACTAAATAAAAACAAATGAGTTCGAATTCGAATTGTGTGCACAATTCCAACTCATTTGTTTTTAAAGTCTTCGCGGATTCTTACCTTTAATGGTCATTAAGTTGATTTCAGATAGACTAGCACTATTGAAAAAGTTACATAAATATTTTGAAGTTGTAGCGTAAACTGAACTTTATTGTGTTGGAATTAAAGTTATTTTTCCATAATCATATATTTGTTTACATTTTTGGCGAATATGTCGCGATTCAAATTTAAACACAAGTATAAGTATCTATTTCTAAATTCGAACAGTGACGATATTATCAGTGACGTAATTATAAATTGCGTCCTGAAAGCCAATTCTCGTACCTAAGAAACAGTTAAATTAAAGTCACAATCTCATCTCAGCGACAGTAAAAAAATTGTCAAAATGTATGTAAATTGATTATATGTCTGCGAGATTTAGACTGAGATTAAAATGCAAACGTTCTCAAAAAAACGGGAATTGTCCTTCATTATTTAGCCACGAAACTTTCTTCATATTTATATCTACCAACTCTACTTTCGAAAGATCTTGAATTGTCTCGTATTTTCCGGTAGTCCAATAAATTGAAGATGGATTTTATCGGCTATAAAATGTTGCTTGAGAAATTGAAACAATTGAAGCGTAAATTGAGTTACTTCGACACGTAAAGAGACAACTAGTATCTGCTATCGAAGATAGTCTCGAGAATCTCACAGCGGATTGTGAAGTACCTAATATTTGAAACTTTTCTTGCGACATTTTATCCCGGGATGATATTTTGAACGAAGAAGATTGTTTCGTCTTATCTCTGCTTTTAGCGCTATCTTTATTCGTTCTTATTATTGTTAGAGTAAGATTTAAGGGGATGAGTTTTGATTTTGTGAGGTTTGGGGCTTATATTATACAAGAAATATGATAATTTATGTATTCGGTCGATTAATATTAGAATACAAAAGGAAACAAAAAGAGCTCGTTACTAAATAATAACAGTCGCATGGGATGGCTGAAGGTTAAGCTAAGCTTGCCGCGGCTCGGTTCGTGGATGGGTGACCATTTGAGACCCCTGCGTGTCTAAAAGCAAGTTGGTGGTTTTATAGCAGAATAACAAAAATATACCGAGACCGTGCCCAGGAAGACACGATTTTTTGGTCCCGGCAGATTCGTAGGTTTTGACAGTACTTTACGGGTAGTCAGCAACACAAAAGTCTGAACCAGTCTTACCAAGGGGTATTACCAGTGACTGGGTTGTGGAAGTCAGACAGGCAGTCGAAAAAACTAGTATTCAACAGCTTCCAGTTAGACTCGAAGCCGACCCCAACATCGTTGGGAAAAAGCTAGGCAGATTGACAATAGAAAACACTTATTCAGTAATATGATCATACTAAATAAGTGTTTAATATTGTCAATTTACACAACAGCATTTAATATTTCCTTTATCGCCATCATGAATAATAATAATATCTAATTATTAAAGACTAAGGGCTCATTTTTCAATAGACCGATAATTTTTATTCGTGGAATAAAATTGACGTTGACAGTTTTTGTATAGAAGAACTGTCAAAAATTCAAAATTATTCCTCCGAAAAAATTACCTTGGAAAAATCAGCCTTAAAGGAGAAAGACCACAGCAATTTTATACCAAATGGGTTAGTCACAGATTATTGCTAATGACTAACAGGAAGACACTGCCCATCCTCTTAACGTTATCTCCTATAGTGGCCTTTTACGACACCCACAGGCGAGGAAGTGGTGGCCTAGACTTGGCTGGGAACCAAACGAGACTAAACCCAATACGAGGATGTGGTCGCCTACTCTTTGGTGGGGAAAACCCGGATCTGATATCATGAGCACATGATCAGATTTTATTATAACGTTACAGTGTTGCTGGGTATTTTGTGGCGCTATTTCTTCCTCCCAGCTAAAACATTAGGAAAAAGTGAAGTCTGGGCGTTTTGGGGACTGACTTTTTGTTACTTTAGTGATTCAAAAAACTGGTGATTATATTATTTTTTTATATAAAATGTGCATACACATATTCATAAACCAAGAACGTTTACACATGGCACCGCAACGGCAGCGTTATTTACCGCAGCGGTATCAATACTTTTAAAACTCGGCGCCGCCGCGTAGGCGCCATGTGTGAGGGTCCATACAAATCCAAGGGTGAGTAATACAGCGGCGGCGCCGGCGCGGTGACGCTGCCACCGCGGCGCCAAGTGTAACGGCCCTAATGCCTTTTTCCTATGAGGGTAGGCAGGAAATTTCACTACGAAACGTGCTACCATCATTGTTACAAATTCATATGGCGTCTTCCACCTTTTTCGGCGGTCATACACGTGCCTGTCTCAAGTACTACGCAGTTCTGAAAATATGGAAGTGATTTATATTATTATTATAAGTCTGTCACAAAACTTCATCATAACTCAGGTTATTTATTTATTTAAAACTAGCTTTTGCCCGTCACTTCGTCCGCGTGAAGCAACTTTCATACTTTTTTTTTTTAAGTAAGAACCATCCTCTTAGTTCAAGGAATATTCTAAAAAAAGAATTAGCGAAAACGGTTCAGCTGTTCTCGAGATTTGCGCTTTGCAACACATTCAGCGATTCATTTTTATATTATACATAGAGTCTCGCACACAAAGGTGCAAAGGCGGAAAGTTATTGCCATAGGCATCCTCTACCAGTCAACGTAGGGTGGTAGTAGTAGAGATAAGATGGTAGGTGCTCTGTTTAACAGAAGCTAAAATAATTTAAAAAAAAAGAATTATAAATAAAACACAGCAAAATGCCTCTACTTTTTAGTTTTTGCTAATAAAAACATGTTTTTAACAACTTGCAAAGAATATTAAGAATCCATTACGAAAATTAAGTTCATTTAGCAAAGTTGACAAGAGTAAAATCGGTAAAACTTGTCAACGCTTATCAGATTAGTGTCAAAAATTTCCTAATTAAGCAGACAGTGATTTTCTTTGTACAAAATTAGGAAAATTGTGTTTAAAAAAATTGAATTGGATTTTCTTAACGTAAAGGCACGATGGTAATTATTTTTTTAGGTTAGCAAAGTAATATTAGGCAAGGTTTGAGCTTTTGCAAAGTTTATTAAGTTTTAAAATGGCAATTATGAAAAAAACCGCTTTTGCAAACGTTTTGGTAAACTTATTCGTGGGATGGGTTTTCTTTTACCGTTTACATAATTAAAATCAGTCGGTAAACGACCAATCAACATAGCAGAGTGATGAAAGAAAACTGCTGAAAAAGTTTTTATCAGCCACCGAAAACGAATTTTTGGAAGTCAATTGTTTTCTGTGTCCAGAGGAATTCTGCTACTAATCTGCATTCGCGGCTTATTTGCCAAAAATGTAAGCAAATATGAGTTTATGGGAAAATTACTTTAATTCCTACACAAAAAGTTCAGTTTACGCTACAACTTCAAACATTTTTATAACTTTTCAATAGTGCTAGTCACTCTGAAATCAACTTAATTGCCATTAAAATAAAGTTGATATTTGTTTAACTTGAAATAACAAAAATTTTACGTAATTCTTGAGTTCCCTGATTCTACAAATATAGAAAGAGCGACGGTTGTCTTGTCTGTAATAGAAACCCCGAGCCAACTTCCATACATGACCATTCAAAATCACATTAAATCAAATTGAAGGAACATTACCTGATCAATAATATCAGCTAGATAAATAAATTACTAATAAAATACATTGTTCATGATATCTTGTAGTATGAGATGTGAGAGAACAAATAATATTTGTTTATCTTAATATGATATAATATTGTATTGCTCAGTAACTACATCTCAATTGTAATGCATGTTCCAAGGTCGAGTAGATTTGGCATTGTATGCAATATTATCTGGATTATGGGCAGCCAATACAAAATTATTGAAGTTTGCGTCCATAGGGTTCCCACTGCTGGGATACAGGCCTCCTCCTGATGAGAGGGAGTGGACCGTCCCATGATACCACGCGGGCCCTGTGCGAGTTGGTAGATGTCACATGTGTTCGAATTTTTGGTTTGAAGACATGCCGGTTTCCTCACGATGTTTTACTTTACCATTTTGAGAGCAGTGGTGATGAATTAATTAAATACACAAAGTACATCTCTGGGGTCGAACTCATGACCTACAACTCGTAAGTCGGAGCCATCACCACAAGGGTGGCCTTGTGGTGATGGCTCCGATTGTTTTTATAAAAAACTTATTTTAACGATATTATTTTGACTCATAGACCAGGCAGTGTTACGATTTTAATCAGATTAGTTCATACTGAGCTTCATTCTAACCTTTGATGCTAATGAACTGCCCTGTCCGTGGGTAGCATGGTAATTCGGTTTAAAAATAAACTGCTGAAAAAATACCAGCCAAATTATTCGTAACGCTTTCACTTCTAACAATTCTTTTTTTAACCAATGTTTTTTCATCCTTACCTGTCCTGTGATAAGGAAACTATTAATGCTATTCGTTTGTTTTATTTTTATGATAATACTAGCTGTGCCCCACGGCTTCACCCGCATAGGTTTTGATCCCGTGGTAATATCGGGATGAAGAGTATCCTATGTGTTAATCCTGGTTTTAAACCATATGTGTGCCAAATTTAATCCTAATCTGTTGAGTAGTTTTTGCGTGAAAGTGTAACAAACATCCATCCATCCATACAAACTTTCACGTTTATAATATGATATAATATAATATAATAATAAAAAAATATATATAAAAAATAATAATATTAATATTATTATATTATGTAATATTAGTAGGAAGTAGGATTTCTAAACTCCTTCTTCAAGGTATACTCTGCACAAAATAAATCGATTTTCTCTTTTTTTTCTAAAGACTTATTAAACTAACAGTAATATTGCAATATAATACAAACTAACAATACTACAATCAAAATCTGAAGGTCAAGAGCAGCGATAGTCTCAAGTGCCCAAACAGTAGCCAGCAGCTGAGAATGATAACACAAATTGAAACACTACTGAAACTATTCCGGATACTCTAGCGAGCAACTGTGACGTCATGTCTACCTGTACAGCATAACATAACGCCTGCATAACGTTAAGAGGTGTGTAGTAGGTGTAACTTTTATGCAACTCTCACCTCTCTGCTAATTATGACAAATATGGTTAATGTGTCGTATACGTGTGCATTTATGTTATTCAATATGTCGCAGCACTATACTGAGCCTTTTGGCCGCGTACAGGACTTGTTTATTTTTTAATATAATATTGTTTTTAATTCTTTTTGGAACGAAGTTCTTTAACGAATGGTGCTGTAGCCAATAGAGGGGTCTTAATGAAAATCCAAGATGGCGGCTCCGAAAATTTCTATTTTTTTTTAATATATTTTGGTTTTCTGTTTGCGTCGTTCTATTTAGTTTGTATTCCTTTTGTCCGAGTCCCAATAAACACTTTTCTTTATTTATCTACCTACACCCATATTTTGCCAGTTATGATTAAGTCCCGTGTAATATGGGGCGTGTCTATTGCTATAAACCGTGCCAAAATCCTGACTTGGAGGATTTTGGCGGGTGGGATTCACCATCAGAGGTTTCTTAGTACCAACTAAGAAACCTCTGATGGTGAATCCCAGTAAAATCTTTTTGGTGACACACGTTACGTTTTTGTTACACGCTTACTACGACTATTTCACTAGAACATCGCCGCAGTCACTTTCAGTCAGGGTTCTGTAGGTTATCAAAAACACCCGACCTTGGCCGAGCCTGTATCATAGAAGTTATTTATATAGGTACTGTCACGGTAATCCGTAATGAATATTAGGCACTTTAGGTTAGGTGGACTGTTTTATATGACAAGTGGTTTGTTGACGGGGAAAGTTTTTAAGCAGCTGCAGCTTGTTATCAACAACGTTATCTGATCACTTCCCTGTCCAGCTTTTAGTCATATCGGTTTTGGTCAGCTGCAAGGCTAAACAGAGCTGTTGAATTTCAGATTTACATGAAGTCGCTCTTATCTCTCCAAAGCCTAATCTGAAAGGGATTCCCATAATATCTAAGTGTATCAATGAATAGATTTCATGTGGTTTACTTGAAATCCATTGAATAATATAGGGATAAAAAAGAATATTTATTACTATACACTACATACTTTTATACCACTAGATGAGACGCTTGTAAAAGCTTAGTGAGTGAGTGTAGTAGACTGTAAAGGTGATGCCAAGAGAACGGGATTAATTTTCTTCAACCTGGTTCCACGCAAACTTGGTGACGATTGCGAATGAGCTGTGGTGGCCCAGTGGAGATACGCGACTAACGAGTGGTCGTAAGGTCGTAGGTTGGACAACCCAAGCACTTTACTTTGTGTTAATTATTTCATCACCACTGCTCTCAAAACGGTGAAGGAAAACAACGTAGGAAACTGACATGTCCTACATAGAACCAAAATTCACCACATGAGGCCTTCGTGGTGGATTATAGTCCAATCGCTCTTCTAGAGAAGAGGCCTGTGTCCCAGCAGTGGGAACAGTATAGGCTGATTATGCTAAATGCTATGCTATCGTGGTAATTTGATCGTTCATTGAGGCAGCCTATGAAAACTAAGACTATCATATTACCAATTTCCTAGTATCTAAACACCCCAAAAAAACGTATATTCACTCAAATAAATTGACAAAATAATCCCACATCAACAATATCAAATCCCGTAACACTATCCGAAAGCCTTAAATATTTCCACTCAAGTCTTGGCGCACAAAACATCCTTCATTTTATACATTTTTTACGCATAGAAGAAAAACAGATGCTGCCAAAAAGCGACGCCTAACTCGATCTTGGATATATTAAATTACCCAGGAGTGTAAGATTTTTGTGTTGGCTGTCTGCCTTGTTATTGATTTAGTAGTTCGCTCTTAGTGAGTTGACATTGCCTGTGTCTCGTTTAAAAAGTTACAACTGACAATACGATTTTTTTATGTGGGTAAGACAGTGTGTGAGTAGTTTTGATGTGTTTTGGGAATTGAAATAAAGGCTGGATTGTTAATGTTTTTGTTCTTCTAAAGTGGTTTTAGTTTCGGTGGTGTGGGATTTGAGAAATATAAAAGAAACCTGCCTGTGGTTACAGTTGTTAAGCAGCGGTTTCTCAGAGGTTTTTAGTACGTAGTAGTTAGAACGCACTGGGCTGAATACATTACTGAATGCAATTAAATTGGAGAATGCATCCATGAGACTAAACCTGTACCTAAACAAATGAATAACTATCTACAGAAAAGCTATATACAATAATAATACTAACCACAGGAAAACTATCCGTCATCGATGCTCCTTTTTCTACTCTTTCATATACGGGTTGACCATTTTGCATGATCAATAAATAAAACAAATTATGGTAGGAAGATTCTAGCACGATATGCACCTTGCGCACCCTTCCCATAATATTTACAAATCAATCAAACTGTCCACAGTACATTTTCTCTTTAATAAAAACCTTCCCTAAAAATACACAACCTTTTCTTATCCGGCTCAGCCCTAAATCAGTGGTGTTATTATCACCGTGATATCAACATAAAGGCGCCGTCAATGGGCCTTCCGATTACGTAATAACGAAGATAAAGAAGCACCGCTTACAACAACCCGTGATAAGGAAATGGCCTAGCGATACGGAGTAAAAACAGTTTTTAACAGAAAAAAATAGAGACGTAGAAGCTATCCAAACAGCCAGTATAAAGAAAATAATTTTGCTAAAACGATTCTCCGCGAAAACGTCTTGATGAAAATATAGTTCGATTTTTCTTTGCTATTTAACTAACGAGCATTTCGTATATTATTATTTCATATAAAAAATCGATCTGCCAAGCCTTTTCCTTGCTACGCCAAGGTCGGCTTCCAGTCTGACTAGATGCAACTGGCTGTTTGTGTATGTGAGTTTTAAATGTTTGTGAACGCACCCACAATACAGGAGAAATTCCTAGTGTGGGGCAACGTTTCTAAAAAAGAAAAAAAAAAACTGAATAACAGTGTTTTACATGGAGTGACTGCTTATTCAGATAAACGGTCAGGTCGGTCGGGTTCGGTTGTGATGTCAGATGTATATTACAAGTTATTACAAAGTTAGTAATAATTTTACTGAATTACTTTTGGGTTTTTTTGATAGCTTTGCGCGCGCTGAAGAAAACCGCTTCGTAAAATAATGTAGTCACAAGATGCAACTATAGATTAGTACAACGGTAGGTGACATCGTCGAAAGTTCAGATCGATCCCGAGTGAATTGTGATGCCGGGCAGCCGGATTAAGTAAATCGATTTAGCATCGATTTATGTTTTAGTGTGTATACACATGAGCGACACGCGTCACCGGTAGAGGCAAATGTTTTTTGTTGCACCGAGCCAAAGATTTAGTGATTGCGATGTTAGCATACCGTATATTCCGCTTTTAAGTTTATCTAAGCTTCTACGTTTGTATTTACTTATATAAACCTTCTGAACATAAGCTCCCGATCACTGGCGCCCGCTATCTGACATCATGCTCCACTGATTCCTTGACGTTACCAACGTAATTAGCTGCTGCTTCGAAGGACGCGTTCCCGTATTATTATAGTGATAAAGAATCAGGCTCTATACATACATAGAATATTGTAGGAATTCATTATTGCTTGTTGGGTAGTGGTAGACTGAAATAGACTTTAATTGGACGTTATTAGGTGTCTTTATCGGGTGGTAAAATTGTATGAGTTACAAAATGAAGAAAAATACCGGCCAAGTGCGTGTAGGACCACGCAAAATGAAGGGTTTCGTAGTTGGGATGAATTTATGCCAAGAACAAACTTAACTTTTGTGTTGAAAAAATGTTCTTTCATACAATACATAGTTCGATATACAACACAGTCAATTCTCCAAGTGCAAATTCAAATTAAAATGTAAGCGTAATCACTCCCTCTCACAGAGAGAAGGTCTGTGTTCCAGCAGTGGGACATTCTAGGCTGATAAATCAGTAAGTTACAAAAAAAATATATAAATATAAAACTAAAAATTAACGATGTTCGGAGTTTTTCCTTTTCTGGTGCTGTGGGACCTTGCTTCTTCTTCTCTTCTTGATTCAAGTGATGTTTATAATATCAAGTGATGTTTCTTTTCACACATTGCTTGAGAATAACTTCAAATATAGCAAAATCATATTAATACAATTCAAATTGTAATGTCCAATGTTTTTGTGGAGTTTTATGCAAACAAACACATGGATGACGTACCAATATATGTATAATGATAAGATTACTGAACACATTGAAAAGATTCTTAGGATGACAGATAGTCCAGACTTTTAGATTAGTCGTTTTCGTGGGTATTTGTAACAAACAACCAAAATTTCCTCCAGCTAGGCACCCGGGTGTTGTGGAGCAACTTTGGGGAGGCCTATTATCCAGTAGTGAACTGTTATAGGCTGAGCTAAACTAAAATCTTCTGGTGGGTAAACGTTTCTAATAGCAACTTTCTTTATTTTCAGGAAAAAGTGAATTGATGGTGTGACACAATTCGTGTTCTACACCAAACCTACGGATAGAGGTTTCGACGAAATTCAGGTAATGTCTTTATTAAATCTTTTAGTATAGACAAATTCGTACTTTATTCCTACCTACGTAGTTTTATTTTAACTTGATGCAAATGGAACGCCTGGAGTTTATTGCCCATTCCGCTACATAGGAATCTCTACTAAGGAGCTGCTATTGCTCCAATTAGCGAAATATTGGAGGATTTTATCACATTTCCCTAAATGCTTGCCATTTTATCTGCTAGCTAGATATTGGTTTAGCTCAATGATGACTAAGAAAGTTTCTTAAGGGGGATACCGTAAGATGGCCCGCAAATTAAAAATTTCTTACGTGTGTTGCAATTTGCAGGTTTTATGTTGATCAAAATACGATTCACGAGCGTAACAAATATGTATTTACATAGCAAATTAGAATCATCAATAAAACTCTCTTAGTTAAAAAATGGCCTCGAATGTCATGTTTTCAGGAAATAGTCATTCAGTAGTGTAATTTGAACATAGAGAGTTGTATCGGTTATTTTAATTGTTATATTTCTGAAAATATATAGTTGTTACAGTTGCGACTCATACTTTTTTATCTGACTTCCTTGTCTGGTAATCGTAAGCGCTCCTGCTGAGCATGTGGTCCTGGGTTCGATTTCCGAGTCGGGCCAGTATTATTCTCTCGCTCGTCCCCTATTACATGGGACTTAAACGTAACTGGCGAAATATAGGTGTACTAATTTATGTATATTATGAATAGGTACAGTCAACAAGTGAGATAAGTATGCAGGGTCGTCGGATATAGTTGAAGTTTAGTAAGTAACGGATTGATGTTTTCAGATAAAATTTTAT
Source organism: Apamea crenata (assembly GCA_949629185.1). NCBI lineage: Eukaryota > Metazoa > Arthropoda > Insecta > Lepidoptera > Noctuidae > Apamea > Apamea crenata. Next base: position 9,296,423 of record OX451375.1, read on the forward strand.
TTAAATAATAGAAAACAAACAGTTGATTTTTCAAACTAAGTTTTATTCGAAAACTTCCATCGGTTTCTTACTAAACTTCAACTATATCCGACGACCCTGCATTATTATCTCTTTTGTTGACTGTACACCTCTGCCTAAATGTTCGAGGAATACAGGTTATAATTATTATGTTATACAATCTGACACGGACCTGCAAATTGTAAAAAAAAACCTTAGAAAATTTGTATTTCCCGGTCTAACCTGGTGCTTTCGCCTTAACTTCTTACCTTAAATATTTTCAACGCAAAATATTATTACGTATATTATTTTAGTCAAACAATACATCATAATGTCGTGTATTTTTATTATTATGACTACGAAAATCCATTTGCTTGTGTAACATAATATATTAAAAAGCTTCTATTATGAGTTTGGTAATATGAACCTTGGCAATATTGGTAACTCAGGCGGGTTTAAGTAAAAAAAATATTGTAGATTTTTATCCAGACTGTTTGCACGTGTATTTTAGATGAATAATTTTTTTTTTACCTTTATTGGAATCGACATCCTTGATTTAAAATTTGCATGAAAGGAATATGAAGAGGAGATAAATTTAATTTCTCTTCTTTACTTATTTAAGTAAAATAACAGCTCAACAGTTACTTATAGGTAAACACCACATGCCTAAAACAATGAATCAGAGAAATAAGCTAACTTACTTCGTAATAAGCGCTAATATTGAAAAATTGGTAACATCGGTCAAAAGTACATTTAAATGAAATTGAAGATATTATTACAGAGATACTTATAATTAATCTGACAGTAGCTGTAACGTCCTATAGCAAAATCAAAACTAGTTCTGAAGGTTCTCTACTTCCGTCGACGAACGTACGAAGAAACGAAAGTAGTTCTAAACTTTGGAATAAACCCAATTCCCGATTAATATTTTTTTTTTGTATGACCAAAAACACATCGGGTGTCGTGCAATCTTAGGTCGGGCCCCAAAATAGTCTTATGTCCATAGTTGATACGGTGTAACTTCGGCCGAAACTATGGATTTCGTGCTTACCGAGTAGACCTCCTGGTACAAACAAAGAACGAGTATGAGTAGGTACAATGTGTCTTTTCACTAAACCACCAGTCCACCGGTCCGGTTTATTTATTCGACTTTCCGAATACTCGGAAAGTGAAATAATTATGACCTTGAAAAATCACTGGGACGTTTTATACTTATAGCCAAAATATCAAGATCAGGATCTCATCAATCATATACATCTATATCATATATATGTCAAAAAAATATATTATACGTCTCTACTCTATCTTCTGTAACACAATTATTTCGGCTTATGAATCGATTCGCACGAATTTATTCGCCCAAATCGGCCGTATCGTCACTTTTAATTAATAATATTTTTTCTATAGGTGACTCTCACGAAGTTAATTTATTTAAGGGCGAGTCGACCACTCCAGAAATATGTATTAGGAAATTGGCACGTTTTGAATTTTATGACGATTCGCCCGTTTCAGGTGAGTTAATTCGTGCGAATCGACAATAAGCCAATATTTTGTCAGTTATAAAAAAAAATAGCTTTTCCATACATTTTGACCGCATAAGTATTGCATTGATGTATCTGCAACTCTGTATAACCTTACCTTTGTAAACCACTTAATACAATAAACAAACTTTTTTTATTTAAATAAAAATTTTCTTGACAGAAAAATTTTATTGTAACTTTTATGCTTAGCCTTACAAATAAACATAGTTTTGACTTTCAATAAAACACTTTAAATTCAAAACACAATATACCTTGTACATCAAACCACAGAGTGTTGCTAAGTAAAGAAGACACAGACTGCCAAGAAATGTCGGGCGGTTGGCCAGGCATCTCGAAATCGCTGAGTTTCGGGCGTGCCCACGAGGCGATAAGACGCTGTCAAAATGAGTAATATTCGAAGTATTTTTATAAGAATATCCACGGGTTTCTGAGATGGAGTGTATTTTTAACTTTAAGTGGAGATTGTGACCTTTTGTTATCTGAGAAAAATGAGAAGAAAATAAAAGAAAACTAGTTTATGCTGCAGAAATAAAAAGTACATTACAAAGATTTTACGCTTTGAAAGCTACATTAAAACTCAGAATTCGAAAAAACAAGATTTAAAATTAAAAAGTTTAAGATTGTCAAATTGTCTTATTTTCTGCTGCTACAACCATATTTATGATTATGAATCAGAGGGGCAATTCTCGTAATTTTAAAAACGTTCACAGTCGGATTCAGTCTCAATCTGTCAAAAATACCTCAAATTTCCCTACATTTTGACAAGTTTTTGACGTTGGTTTGTCGCCGAGATGAGACTGCGACTAGATATTGAACGTTTTAAATTACGAGAAATTGGTCTTCTGATCTCAGCGACAATCAATGTCAATGGCAGAATAGGAGGTTTTCTTAGTTTATAATGTTACATCCTCATGATAATCATCTGCTTTGCCTTTTCCCAACTATGTTGGGGTCGGCTTCCAGTCTGACTGGATGCAGCTGAATACCAATATTTTATAAGGAGCGGCTGTCTATTTTAATTGCACAACAGAGATATTTGGATAAAAAACCCCTTGGGAAGATCTGACTTTCAGGCTTCTGAATTATACGGGTGGTTAGACCGACTTTCATTTTTCTCGGTCCTAAAATTATTAATTTCATGCTAAAGAAATTCTAAGGGCTTATTTAAATAATCCCAAAATGTCTTCTCTCTTAAGGTTTTTTTGAAATACCGGTCAATATTTACTTTGCTAACAGGAATTAGTCTTCCGCTTGACTAGTTAGTACGACCCGTGATGTCCCAACTTCGATTTACAGAGCGGATAAACAAAATAATTGGATTTTTCTGTCTCAATTATAGATTGGAATTGGAATTCCGCCCCCCGTCCCGTGGGATGTTATGTAGATATGGATTTATGTGTATAGGACAGTGGCTCGTGGCTAAATATGTATTAACACGGGTCGATCGTAGGTTAAGCTACGGTTTTTGCGGTCGGTACGTGAATGGGTGTCCATCCATTATGATTCTAGGTTGAGACTATTAGAAATCTTATTCGTGCCTTAAGAAGATTCATCATTCATTCTTTGGTCTCACTCTCACCTTCTATCCACCAAAAGCACATGACACTGTTAACGATTAAGTTCTTTTAGTCTCTTTTATATTCCGATGCCAAGCAAGGATTTAAATGACCAAACGAGGAAAGAGCCATAGTTTTGAACTGACCAACCGCAACAGCAAAATTCGCTCCTAACTCCAGCATTGCATTACCACATTACGCCCACACTCCCGCTTAATGTGCACAAACCACTTTAACTAGAACAATTCCTTTAGTAATTTGTACTACGGCCAACTATTCACAACCGTATGCCAAATTAAACTCCACTATTCCTAACACCTACAACTTTATAACCTGAATTACACCTTACGTCTAACAAAATAGAGTCCCAAATTGATTTTGTTTGGTATACCATCACCTTTGTGATTGACGGGTATTCGAAACTGTCCGTATGCTGTCAGCAATAAGTGTCAAACTGCTATGACATGTTGCACATTGTACCGTGCGTTATTTGGGTTAGAACAACTAGTGAGGTAATTAATAGTAGGTATCTAATCTCTTTCTGTGCGTTAATTTGGAGACTAATGTTCGTAATTTATTATTATTTATCTTTGTCTCGTTATAACTTATTTATTATGTGCCATAAATTAGTTGTGATTAACTTGTATAGTTATAACTACCTTCACAGTAATATTGTATATAGAAATCCTTGTCAATGAGTTCTTTCAGGGTAGGGTAGTTTCATGTAGGGTGAACTCATCTAATTCTGTGACTCGCCTAATTCGGTGATATTTGGTTTTGAATTTGAACTTTATCACAGAGGCTTAAGGTTGTATTTCAAACCATTGATTTCACTCGTATAGCCCTATGATAGCGCTCAAACTAAATATCACCGAATTAGGCGAGTCACAGAATTAGATGAGTTTACTATAACACCTTTATAGTGTCAGAGATTACGATTACAGGGCCGCTCGGCCGGGCAAAAATAATGTCATAATGTGAATGTGTCATAACTTTTGCTAATTGCGTTATAATGTCATTGTGATTTGGTACAAATATGTTGTAGACAGATAGAGAATTTGACACAGCTCATGTAGCGATGGTGATTTAAAAAACACCAATTTTGGTGTCGTTTGATGTAACGTTTTAGCGATTTGAACAGCACCCTAATTGCGTAACACACGATCAATCGGAATCGGTTTCATTTTGACAGTTTAACAACATTCATTGCGTTATTTACGTGTTGAGCAGACAAATTTATGAAGCAATGGCTTAGCAATTTGCTTCAAAATGATTCAGATTCCGATTGATTGTGTGTTATGTAATTGAGGTGCTAGTCGGCCAAATCGCCAGACTTCTTTCTTTCGGGAAATCTCGCGTTTACCACAACAAACCACAAAACCTGGTAGTCTTGAGGATGTTTTACGAATATAAATTCTAAATGCCGTAAAACGAGCACAAATGTGCATATGGTAACTCATGAGGTAGTCGCTTGACCGATATAATTTTTTCAACTAATAATTTTTCTATTTTTTTTTGTCGTATTTATTTTTCTTTTCCAACCATATGCAATTCACACTATGCCATTACTTTTGCCCCACCTTGTACATTACACACATTAAATATTTGAATTTAAATATTTCTAAACTGTCACCAGAGCTTATTACCACTAACAGCCGAATCCAATAACCTGACCTATTGACAGAATATAGCTACTGATGGTAACCAGTATAATCTTAACTGTCAGTATAATAATTAGGTAGTTACCTATCTTTACGGCCGAACCCAACTGGTTTCGGCCGTAAAGATAGGTAACTACCTAACAACCGCTGAAAACCCGCCCCCCACCTAGCAACAGCTGATTCTTACTAATAAGCCAAAACATTAAATGCTCATAATTAAAACCGTAAATAAACACAACTGCCGACTGACCTCCGGAACTCTTTGCTCTACGTAATTTAGTTCTAGTTAACTCTGTCCAAGTATGATTTTATCAGACTACAATTATTATTACAGACACTTAATTGGTTCTCTAATGAGGGTTCATTAACGACTGGTATGAATTAAGGCGCTAACCAAACGTGGGACACCGCAAAACGCTCAGTTTTGTGTCGCACAGTTAGTCGTATTGGTATTTATTTATGTATAGAGAATGAGAATGGTCTATTTCAGAATCTTAAATGTGTCTTCAGTACTTTTATAATTTAAGCCGAGTAAATGTTTTCGTACTATCTTTTTAAATATGTACATATTACAAGCCTGAAAAAAAATGTATAGTCAAATGTTTAAAGAAAAGACTTATTGAAAAATATTTCGTAATATTAGTATCATGATAAAACAATCATAAAACAGACCTCAAAAATATTTATCGTCACATAATTTTGAGCGTAAACTATCATAATTTTTGTAATGATAATAAAGGAAACTTAATCTACTAAAGAAATACCTGAATAATATTCCACTGAGCCATGCATTTATTTTTTTAATTTAATTAAAACCGCCCAATTACTTTAATTTTTGCGGTCATTCGATTCAACTATAAAACGCATCGCTATTTTGAACCTTATTAGTTGCCGCGATGCGCTATTGTCGATTTTTTTAAATAATAATAATAATAATTTTATTTCAAGCAACAAGACTCATAGTGTTAGTAACAATATACTTACAAACTATGTTAGTAATACACTTACAAAACAAAACCAAAAACAGATTGTGACATCACTGCTGCACGGTGACAGGCCCAGCCGAAACCCTGCAGCAGTGGTTCACAAACGAACAATCAAGCCTGCTCGCTATCATAGACAGGATGCTGTTGGCGCTGCCCCGCACCCTACGGACCAAGGATGCGCACCGCTTCCGCATCACGGTGTAAAAACAGTCCACGTGAGCTTCAGCGAACATCCCTGATGCGCTGCAGTACCGGGGCAACCCCATCAACACCCTGAATGCATTATTATATTGGATGCGAAGGGCGCCGTATGATTTTTGAGTATAATAGTAATAATTAATGTAATTCTTAGTAAAAGTAAGAACACTGTCATCACGCAAATTGATTTCAAGATTGAACAAACTTTCGAGTTTGTCCAAATCAAACCGAAAACGATGAAGCCACACCATGCAAATACACTTCCGGAAGGTCTATAGAGACATTGCCTGAAATTCATTACAACTCAAAGACAATTTCACAGAGGAATCAACTTTTCCCATCACGAAAATTGATTGATACACTGTGCACTAGCATCATAATACTTCCATCCACAGTTCCAAAAGCGAGTCAAAATTCCATTACCCCTCTCAAATGGATGTCCACCTACATAGACGGCAGTTTCTATCAAAACAACCGTCTTTTTTTCACCCCGTAGCGTCGGGCCTACGAAATTGCTTGCAGTAGCCTTATTTTGTTTGTAATGGAGCTATTTCTATGCAAAATATAAGCATCGTTGAGCAATCAGTTGCAGTCCAAAGATATAAATCGTTAGATTCGCCCTACCGCGTCAAAAGATAGTCGCGTTTCTGTTTCGTTGTGACAGCTCTGACACACAATGACGCAGCGACTTCTTCTTTCTTCTTTATTTCTTTTTTTAAGAAACCGTTGCCCCACACTAGGAATTACTCCTGTATTGTGGGTGCGTTCACAAACATTTAAACTCACATACACAAACAGCCAGACCCGGAACAACTACCTGTAATAATAATATTTGTTCCGTGCGGGAACTTGACTTGATTGACATGGAAACGCTATTTATATATAATATCTAATCGATTTTATTATTATTTGATACACATATCTATCTGTTTATATTTAAAACACACTCTAAAACTGATTTACATCCGTAAGATGTCCTCGTAACATAAGGTCCAGTTGAAAATCAGCGTCAGGCAGAGTGTTAGTGTGAGTGTGAGTGTGTAGTGGTTTGGCATTTATAAATGGGGTTATATATAATGACCACCATAAAATGCTTTGATACCCTTAGTTCTTGCACTTCAAATTGTATTCGAACACCAAATGTAGTAAATGATCACTAAATCTTAGAGAGAAAATCAATGCGCTATTTCTGCCTAAATAATCGACTATGATTGCCATAAAATGTAGGGTAAGTTATGTCTCCTGCTTGCTGCAAACTAGATAGACGAGGCAAATTAAAAAAAAAAATATTAGGTTAGGTTAGGTTAAAACTGTGACCTCCTACGCACGAGCCAAGTGAGCGAAGCGAGCGGTGTCGCGGTAGCGGCCGGTGAGTGCCACAAACGACTAGATTGTAAATAGAATAAAAAACTTTTTTACAAAAAAAAAACAACCGACTTCCATAAAAACACTACAAAGTGAAAAATAACTTTAATTTCGGAAGTCGGTGGCTTTAGTTTTTATTTATTTCGTTTTTTGCCACCGACTTCCGAAATTAAAGTTATTTTTCACTTTGTAGTGTTTTTATGGAAGTCGGTTGTTTTTTTTTTGTAAAAAAGTTTTTTATTTTTCACTTTTTTGTTGTGATCATTTTTTTGATTTTTGTTGATTTTTCAAAAACCACTTGTCCGATTTCGATAAAATTTTCATGGGACCATTTGGAAAGTATACCCTATCCAACAAAAAAGAATTTTTCAAATCGGTTGGCAAGCGACGGAGTAATGCGCGAACAAACATAAAAAAAAAAAAAAAAAAAAAATACAAACATCCGAATTGAGAACCTCCTCCTTTTTTAGAAGTCGGTTAAAAAAAATATGGAAAAAAATACAAACATCCGAATTGAGAACCTCCTCCTTTTTTAGAAGTCGGTTAAAAATGAGATTATTTTTTGCAGGCTGTCGAGAACCGAACATGATTTATTTGGAGTAATTTTGCTTAAATATGATAGCGAGATGTTAAAACTTTGGTTATAAGTTTACATTAAAATGCGGGTTTAATTTTGGTGATCATTTACAATATTTTTTTTTTTTTGTTAGTACTATTACCGCGGATATGGCCGTAAAGATTACTCTTATCAGTATGGACACTTTTTCGCGTAACTAAGTGCTTACGGTAAGGGCAAATCTAGAGAGTTAAATCTTTGACATTGTCATATCGCGTAATTCGACTCACTGCAGTGCAGACGGTTATTTCAAATAATCGGTAACGGTATGCAATATTCTTGGTTCAATTCAAATTGCTGGATTGATCGAATTGCTTCGAGAATGTTACAGTGTGTGATTAATTGGAAGACATATATGTATATTTGGAATCTAATAATTTTGATGAAATTTCTGATGAAATAAACAACGAATAACTGAAACTTTATAAATAGACAATTAAAATGAAACGTACCTACTGCAGGACCAACTGTAGTGATCTTAGAGGGCTCTTTGCGCGGAGCTATAACATAAACGAATAAATAACTTTAATTAGCAAATATAACAGAAAAAAAGTATAAGTCAATGATTACGACGACAAACGACATCAAAAATGCACACCTATTTGACGGCTAAAAAGAAAATAAAATTATTTGACCTTTTACAAAAAAAGTATATAACAACGCACGCATTACTATAAACTACAGAGCGAGGCACAGAGAAATGCTGATATTCTCGCAAAACGTTTAGACATTCATCCATACTTCCATCAGTGTCAATTATAATAATATTTAATTTACATTAGCATTTTCATATTATTTAAAATGTTTTGATCATCGCTCATCAAAGAAAAAACTATGTATATATTTGTTATCTGCCGAAATGTATTCTCGTCTCGTATCGGACCGAAAAGTAAATACAAAACTACTTACTGTTCGTGATATTTGCTGTTTATACTGTGGTAAAAAAATAAATAGCCCGACGGCAAAGTAATAGCTGGTAGGACCGACGACTGCCCATGGTAAACACGACGTAATACATTTAAACATCCATTCGTTGCAGCCATTTTAATGCACCATAAATACTAACAAAACGACATTAAAACAATTTAAACGTAACTCAAAACATTGATTTCAAATAGGCCAATTGCAGGCACATATGAACTGTTAAGGGGGTCGGTCAGTCAGAAAGATGAAGCTAGTTGCCCATTCCAAAGCGTCGTACGAGTAGGTACAGACGCCAGCTACAAGCTACCCGAAATTGTCAAATTTTCCCAATCAACCTTGAACCTGCTTGCTTTGGCGATAAAGTTGAAAATCTATTAAAGAAATTTGACAGATTGTAGTAGCTTGATGTGCTGGCTTCTGTACCTATGGAGAAGAATGGGCAAGAAACTCCACGGACACTCTTTTAAATCAAAAACATTGTTACAAAATATTGGTAAAATCATTCATGTTGAAATTAAACATGTGAGAACGATGTAGAAAGACTAATTAATTGTCAGACTATGCACAAATAAAACCCTTATAAGGCGTCTGATTCACAACAACACATTCGAAAGTCACATTGAGACACCCTGTTTTGAACTCAGAAGTTACCCACGTAATCTCACTTCACAGAGTTCACTGTTCTCATATTTCTGCCTTTTAAGGCCTTCTAATACGGGCAAAGAGGGGTCAAGGACCCCTATGTCCGTCAGGCATCATTTAGGCAGTCTTTATGTCGGTCTCTGTACGATAAACTGGGACTAACGCTTAGTAACTCGCCCGTTAGGTATAATGATACTTTATCAGTTAAGGGTTTTCGTAGGCTCTATATTTTTACTTTTATACTATGTTCTTACTAAAATATAGCTGGAACTAACGCCTTCAGAGAAAACTATTCATAGATCTTTACCATTTCTGACGATGGACGGTTTTTTTGTAGTAAATCTTTAAGAAATTGAAAAATAAGTCAAAAACAGTGAGAGACTTTTGCAAAACTAGAGGATAGTTTTACAATTCCTGACAGTTTTGTTCACAAATATTATAATACAATTCAAATCAAGCTATAAACAACTTAAGCTATTACCTATTTTAGAACGATCTGAATAAATTTACAGCTGGCAGATTTAATCAACAGATTCATGGCTGAACGAGAGAGAGGGAAGTTAACTATTGCCATAGAACGTGGCAACGACGCCATATTTTCTTTTGTTAATAGTTCTAGGAGTTGAGAGCTAGTAGTCATGGGGAGAGGCTTTTGCCCACCAGTGGGATGATGCAGGCTAACAGTAAAATTAATAGTTTTAGTTAGGTTACAATATTAAGTACATTTTTATTTTAAGAGCGTTGACAACGTACGGCATTTCATACAAACTTTCAAGTCCTTTTTTTTCGAAATGCATGAACCGATTTTGATGAAACTTCCTACACATAAGCAGGATACATAGGTCTAAAAAGTTAATTGCAAACATTTTTGAAAAATAGTGTTACAGCTAAATTAGACCGATTTTAAATTTTCCATAGAAACAGAGATTTCCAATTATCTTTTTTTAAATAAGACATTTCGAAAATGTTCTTAACTAACTTTTTAGACCTATATATCCTGCTTATGCATAGGAAGTTTCATTAAAATCGGTTCATGCATTTCGAAAAAAAAGGTCTTGAGAGTTTGTATGAAATGCCGTACGTTATAAACGCTCTTAAGGCCTACCAGCCTTCCATGGAAATAAAGACATGCCGTCCGGTCTCTTGCCAACTTTTATTAGATAGAAAGTAGGTAATTGCGCTTTATGTAGTTGAATACGGAAGTATAGTGGGTGGAAGTGTTGTCTCGTTATTTTGGCGGGTATCTTGTCTACCTAAATACACATTGTTTGAAGAAACAGTTAAGCTCAAACCAAAATTGGAATATGCTAGTACACTTAAATTAGTTGGGTTCCACATCAATTTCAACGTTTTAAAACTTTGTTTGATTTATAAACTCCCTGCCAAAGGTTCTCTTTCAGTCTCCACAGATTTGCGTTGACTGTCCTGAGGCATCATACTGTATTAGCTATCCGTATTATACTAATAAAAGCTGATTTTACACTCTACCAAAAAAAAAAATTGTAGGTATAATATAATAATTAATATAAATAATTCTGAATCTTACCCTTCATATGGAACGTGGATCCACGCGAGACACAATGGCTTTTAAATTGTTTCTGTGATTTCGGCATTCAACCGGTTTAAAATTATCCATATACGACTTTGAGTCCCATTAATCAAGAAACCCTCCGACATAACACACAAACGCGCCTAATTATCAACTCCCTTTATACCAAATGAAGCGCATAATCTTTTGTACAGAACCCTCCATTATAAAAGGTGTTCACACTCGACCGATCCTTGTTTGGTTACAAGCCCGCCTTTTGTATCAACGAGGATTTAAATAAAGGCGTGGCTCCATAGCAGTCCATTGCTAAGCTACGCGTTGCGTTGTATGAAAATGTAGGCGGTATCGTCCACTGCGACCCCAACGGTTACGCTACGCAAGGATGTGTGGCGGGCAAATAAATGAACCGCGCAACTAAGTGTCAATACACACGAGCGGTTCGCGTCATCGGCAGAGGTAATTGCAGCCGTCGACGGCGCGTGCCGCTCGTGTGTATGAACACTAAGGTAGTGAACCTCTCCGTGCACATCCTACATAGCAGTGGACGGTCGGCTTAATGCTTCGGCATATATGTAAAAGGTAGGTTTTATTGCAAATGGACAAAGTAAAAAGACTGTATAATGTCCCGAGAGGGCTATTGTTGTCTTTTTAATGATGACTCTGGTGAAAAGAAGTAAGGTAAATGTTCTGTCTTGAAATAGGTAATATTGTACTGCATTTGTTTTGTTATTTAATCAAGCTCATTCATGAATCGGTAAACTTCTAGTGTTAAATAAACTGACAAACTATTAAGAGCGTTGACAACGTACGGCATTTCATACAAACTTTCAAGTCCTTATTGTTTTTCGAAATGCATGAACCGATTTCAATGAAACTTCATACGCATAAGCAGAATAAATAGGTCTAAAAAGTTAGTTAAGAACATTTTCGAAATGTCTTATTTAAAAAAAGATAATTGGAAAACTCTGTTTCTATGGAAAATTTAAAACCGGTCTAATTTAGCTGTAACACAATTTTTCAAAAATGTTCTCAATTAACTTTTCAGATCTATATATCCTGCTTATGCGTAGGAAGTTTCATTAAAATCGGTTCATGCATTTCGAAAAACAAGAACTTGAACGTATGTATGAAATGCCGTACGTTGGTGGGACGCAAAGTGTGTTGATACTGAGCTGACGGTGCTGTTGCGGCCACGGACAACCTCAAGCGGCTAAAATATATTAGCCATACCGGTCATTACATTTTAGAGCCATTTGGGGTTGAAACCCTCGGGCCATGTTGTCCGAGTGCTCATAGTTTGTTCAACGAAATCTTTAATCAGCTGTTCGACACATCCTATGACCTTGCTGGCTGTTACCTAGGCCAGATCCAATGCCGCCAGTCTCTAGGGTACATTACCAGTCGACAGCAATACGGAGGAACTTTTTGACGCTTAGTTTAGTTTGTTATTAACAGTTTTAGTTACGTTATGTTATTACATTTTAATTTTAATAGTTATTTCAGTTAATTTAGGTCATTTATAGACATCATCATGCTATATCATGTGTATGTGTGTGTTAGTTATGTCTAGTCTTACCAAGGGGTATTGTATCCAGGGTAGCGGAATCGTCCGAAAGGGTTACCGCTGCCCTGGAGCAGAAAGGGCTAAGGAAGGAACACGGGTGGGTTTTAGTCAGTGAGAGTCTGACACTCCCTTCCGCTCCACCCAGAGCGGGAGGGGTCATTTGATGATTTCCCAATCTCAAAAAAAAAAAGGGGGTATCTTATTACCCAGTACCTGGGTTGTGGAGGTCAGATAGGCAGTCGCTTCATGTAAAATACTGGTATTCAGCTGCATCCGGTTAGACTAGAAGATAATAAATAACCACTCATCAAGACATAAAAACATAAATTAAAGGTAAAACAGTAAGTAGTAAAAATATTTTCTCAGTAAAGAGCCCGAGAAGGTCACAATCTACTGATCATGATTAAATTACCATCTTCCTTAGTCCTAAGCAAATAAGAAAAATCGACTCGAATATAAAAGTCCTTCAGGCATCAGAAACGAGCGGATACGACATTTTGCGTGTCTCCTTTCAAGAATAGCTGACAGCGAAACAATATTGACGTCATAGCCAATCAGCTTTCAATACAATTTGTACGAACCGAGGGACGCCACATCATTGGAAATATAAACGTGTTGAAAATTTGAAATACCCTTACGGATTTTGTCGCACGATATTATTACGGATTTTGTCGGACGATATTATTACGGATTTTGTCGGATGAAATTATTTTAGTTGATTTTGTGAGAATTTATTTAATAGCAAAGGCGTGTTTGGTTAGGATCCCTTTTGATTTTTATACTCAGCAGGAATGAAGTTGTTAATCAAAATGATTGATTCTTTTATTATTTAAAAAAATAAAATTACATCCACATTACTTTAATGCACACTCACTCAACACACCCCACACACCCTCACAATACACCACACTCCACCACACTACATCAGATTCACACCACACCACATCTCATCACTCCACACACAACCTTCTCCTTTACACATACACACACAACACTTACACATGACACGACACAAATTCACTTCACACACACTCAATACAAACTTAACTACTTATTAAAAATTCTGATTAATTAAATATATAATTATAGTTACATAGATATATTTCTTACCGTATATCTTCTATTGTCTATATCCTGTTTGTAACTATCCGAGTCTGCTAGTACGCTCATAATTTGCTCGTCCACTATCTATGCGAAGACACGGCCTCCTAAGATACAGGATCTTCCTAGTTTAGGAGGCAGGGCTCAAATTCTGTATTGACTGTACTTTTCTCATCTTCTGTACACTATTCCTATTTGTTTCTTTCTATGTACCCTTGTTACTACTACTCGTATGTGTATTTAATATGTGTCAAACTTTTATTGTGCTAATAAAATGCTTATGCTTATTTAGCACGTACATACATATATCCTATAGTAGAACAAGATAAATCTATTTATCTATTCTAATATTATAAAGAGGTATTTGTTTTTTTGTAAGTTTGTATGTAATCATCAACCACAGGATACATTCGCCAAAAATGTAAACAAATATGAGTTAATGGAAAAATAATTTTAATTCCCACACAATAAAGTTCAGTTTACGCTACAACTTCAAACATTTTTATAACTTTTTCAATAGTCACTCTAAAATCAACTTAATTACCATTAAAATAAGGTTGATATTTGTTTAACTTGAACTAACGTCAATTTGAAACATAAATAAGAGTTGAATATAGGTGGTAAGCTCTGGAACTGCCAATCGGATTTGAAAAAATATTTTTGCGATTTATAAAATTTCTGAGAAAGGCATCTTAACATCACGCTACGACTCTCAAGAGCTGAGCAAAAGGAAGTCAGCCAATCGAAAACGAAGTGATAGCGCGGTCAGGTGATGCAATGCGACGGGGTCTGTCAGGGAACAAGACATTTCACGAGGTCGAAGTCGCGGGGTGAAGCTAGTCTCAAAGTAAATGCACATAAAAAAACACATTTTTCACATCCACTAACTACTATTGAATCCCAAATACGACCTGAACGTCCTATCCTATCCTACCTACTAATATTATAAACGTGAAAGCTTGTATGGATGGATGGATTGATGGATGGATGGATGTTTGTTACTCCTTCACGCCAAAACTGCTGAACGGAATTGGATGTTTGGCACACAGATGGTTTATAACCAGGATTAACATACTATGCTTATGCAGGTGAAACCACGGGGCGCAGCTAGTTAATAATAATTGCAAGAGAACTAAAATGAGATATCTAAAAATAATTAGATACTAAATATGGCGTGGCAGTGGACGGCAAATACTGAGCACGTAAAAAAAATGGCAGGAAACTTTCCTTTTATGAAGCATCCACAAACGAAATCCCCAAAAACAAGAACATAACTTAAGAATATAATGTGATTAAGGACGTGTGGACTCTGAGTAGGGATACTCTCCGGAAAAAAGAACTTGGGAAAACAATCTGAAACACGTCTCTCGAATTACCAAAGTATGTGTGCCTTTGAAAGTATGCCTAAGACAATACTTCACAGTCAGTCACAG
Source organism: Apamea crenata (assembly GCA_949629185.1). NCBI lineage: Eukaryota > Metazoa > Arthropoda > Insecta > Lepidoptera > Noctuidae > Apamea > Apamea crenata. The sequence continues at coordinate 9,311,556 of OX451375.1, forward strand.
ATATAAATTAGAAGGCCCACTCACGCGTGGTGGATTATGGCCCACTCCCTGTCACAGAGAGGAGGACTGTGTCCCAGCCATTGGGAACATTATAGACTGATTATGTATCTATGTAGAAGTATGTTGTGAGATAAGTAATATTATTTTAGCCAGCACTCTAATTGCGTATCACACTATCAATCGGTTTGAAAGATATTCCTAATCCATTGCTTCATAATATGTTCGGAAAATTTGTCTACTCAACAACGTAAATAACGCAATGAATGTTGTTATACTGACAAAATGAAAGCCATTACTGAGTGTGTTACGTAATCACCCCGCTGATCCAAGTTTTTATTTCATGACCGGTACTCTCAAAATGGTGAAAGAAAGTATCGTAAGAAAACGCCGCATGTCCTAAAACTAATTATTCGAAGACAATTTACCAACACACACACGGTCCATGTGATGGATTTTCGCCCACTCCCTCACAGACACGAGGCCTGTGTCTCCGCAGTGGGACCGCTATATGCTGATTATGCAGATTCAAGTTGATCCTGAGTTTGAGTAACTACTAGGCGTTCGTACCGAGAACATAGTGTTCTTGTTCTTGACAATTAGAAAGCAATCTAAGTTAAGTCAGACCAAAACTAAGTTAGAGTAGTCTACAGGGTGACGGAGACACCGACGTGTAACCTGTTACCATGGGTTCAGTACACGATTCTGAACCTCTGCGTTGAAATTTCGTGTCGTGTCGGTTATTAAATAAAAACTTACCGGTTCCATACATGTTCTTTTGATCGCGAAGGTTTCACTTCTCTGTGAAACAGGAGATTGGTTTTTGAAAATCGACGACAAATTTTTACGATAGAGGGTCTGGTACCATGTGCTGGATGCACGCGCAAACTGAAACCATGTTTCAGTTTGCCCCCCCTGTCACCCTGTATATTAGTTTCCTCTGTAGGTCAGAGCTTTAAATATGGCATGATATGGACTTACTAGCTGAAATTGAGCCCAGAAATTGAAATATGGCGTCTTGAATGTATGCTATGCTATTAAAATTCCTGTCCAACACCATCTTCGATGTACGAAAACTTGATCGGGAAAATTGCAAGACGTGCAATTATTTATATCGTAACTGGAGCAGTGGTGGCCGAGTGGTTGCGGCCGCAACATAGGAGTTGTAGGTCAAGTTGGAACCCAGACTGGAGGTTTACTTTGTGTAAATTATTTCATCACCACTGCTCTCAAAACGGTGAAGGAAAACATCGTAAAGAATCCGGCATGTCCCAAAACCAAAAAAAAACAAAGACATGTGACATCTACCAACCCGCACTGGGCCCGCGTGGTAGATTACGACCTACTCCCTCTCACCGAGAAGAGGCCTGTGTCCCAGCTGTAGGAACATTATGCTAGCTTTTTCCCACGGCTTTACTTTCTTAATTTCACGGCAACGTACCACCGGGAATAAAAAGAAAAAAGTCCTACCCAGGCATACCGGACCTACCTTTGAGCCAAATTGCATTGAAATCCGTGACGTGGAAAAGTGTAGAACAGAGAGACCAACAGAGAGTACTTTTGCATTTATAATATTATTAGTCTGGTATTGATATTGCCCTAAAAGCAAACCGCACTTTTCACTCATCATATATTCCATCTGATATCCGTCAAAAACCTACGAATAAATTTATATGAAATATCATGGAGAAAAAAAACAGCCCAGCTGAAGTGGGAGTGGGTCGGACACGTCTCACGAATGAACCCCGAGATCAAAAATAATAAAAAAGCAAAGACCGTCAGTCACGGACGCCTGAGGGAGGACATCGCCGTCGAGATAGACCACGGCGACGGTGGTGTGACGATCTGGTAACGTTTGCAGGGCCAACATGGCCAGAGATCGCACAAGACATGGTTTGGAAGGAAAAAGGAGAGGCCTTTGCCCCACTGCTGGGCAAAGGCCTCCCCCTAATATACAACAAAAAAAATCATACAGGATAACCACGATTCTCACCACAATAACCTAAATGGTAACATTAATTGTTATGTTAATCTGATTGTCTTTAAAATGAAATTAACGTAGCGTTACCTTCGCGCGTTCATAATTATAACACCTCGCATAATGGGTGATACACACAATTACATAATATACACGTCGACATTAATTCATTATTTTACCGCGGGGCTTCAGGATATTATCTCTTGCGCGGCGTTTCATCCACGTAAATTATATAAGGGCCACAGTCTCATATTGGTAGCAAATCTTATAAGTAGGTATCTATTTAGACAAGGAAGAAAGTTTTTCATCTGTTTTGGTATTTGGATGTTTAAGGGTCCGCCAAATAGCAGTGCCGAGACTTACGAGTCGTAGGTTCGATCCCAGTCAAGCACTACATGGGCACTACATAAGATAATAGTTAGATAGTCACAGTAAGTCACAGATACAGACTAATAGAAGTATCTTGTGAGGTAACATTATTTTAGCCAGGTTTTTATTTCATCATTACGGCCCTCTAAACGGTACAGGAAAACACCGTGAGGAAACCGGCATGTCTTAGAACCAAAAATCGAAGACATGTGACATCTATCAACCTCTACTGGGCCCACGTGGTGGATTACGGCCCACTCCCTCTCACTAAGAGGAGGCCTGTGTCCCAGCAGTGGGGACATCATAGGCTGATATGCCAAGGTCCACCTACTGAAAAGATAGTTAAAATGTTTCATATTCGTTCACATACTAGTACCCATGTCTTGGTCACAAGCTAATGTTAATTTAGGCTATTTCCATCTTTTTTCTCGCTAATAAAACAAGAAAGGGATGGACATGAGTGTGTCAATTTTAGTTGAACTAAAACTTCCATAGACGCATATGTACCTACACGATAGATCGTGTTGACCAACGACACGGCGAAGATCAAGGAAGGAACTAATTCGACATCTCTAACTTTGTTCTTATCTGTTACGCTCCTTTTATCTAGTTTGCCAGTAAGCTTTGTGAATTCCCTAATCAGCGCCACTGACAACTTTTCAATCCAAAAATTGTCGAATTGTACCGAGAAGATAAGTTAATCCGGACCTTCGATCTGATGACTTCAGGGAATCAGCTATAGGGCATATGACATTCGAAATCAAGCAGTAAATTCTTGATTTGAGGTCACAGTGACATGGAAAATATCAATGAATTATTGACCAACTATCACAACACTTGAAAAGATTGATTAATAATATATAGAAGTGTGAAAACAAAATACGTTAAATTACTAAGTAGGTAAGTAGTTTCGATCGTTGTCTGAAAGTAATTTACGAATAAATGTACATCGCTTGGGTTGTACGTACCTTCAGTGTATCCTACTAATATTATAAACGTGAAAGTTTGTATGGATGTATGGATGTTTGTTACTCTTTCACGCAAAAACTACTGAACGGATTTGGATGAAATTTGGCACACAGATGGTTTATAACCAGGATTAACATATAGGATACTTTTTATCCCGATATTCCCACGGGATCGAAACTTATGCGGGTGAAACCGCGGGGCGCAGCTAGTAAATAATGAATCTTCTCTGTACACCTGTCTGACGTTATTTTCCCAAGCTTTTGAAAGGCAATTTTGTTAATTTACCTACTAAATTATCTATAATAATAATACCAGGACTATCCTATGCATCTGTTTTTGTATTAGGAAATCTATACTTCGTTCCAAAACCTAAATAGCGGAAGCTGTCCACACAGCTGCTGGACTAAAGTGGAACTGGGCTGACCACATCTGTCACATGTCGGAGCAGCAATACGCAAAAACTACCACTCAGTGGATCCCTAAATAGCAGGAAAATAATACGAGACAGGCCTAAAAAAGATGGCGGGATCAGCTGGACTCCTTCTCAAAGGATTGGCCCACAATCGCAGTAGACCGGGAAAAGTGGAAGGAGGGGCCTTTGCCTGCAGAGGGAAAAACCATGCATAAATAATAATCTAAAATGGCAAGAAGAACTCAAAAAGGATCTAAGACTAATTATTAACATTTCTAGCCTTCACCAGTAGTACAGTCACGAGCAAAAGTATGTATACACTCGGCTTTATTCAAAAGCGATTTAATCCTTTGTTTTTCAATGAAATATTATGCTGTTACCAACATAGCATTTTCGAACCCATAGGTTTGTGTAATGTGTCGTATTTCAACGTTGCATTCGTTATTTCACGAAAAAATCGCATTTGAAAGTTGCCAAGTGTTGACATATTGGTGCTCGTGACTGTACCTATCATAATATTGTTGCAAAAGGTAATTAGAACTATTATTCTTGGAAAGTGTGTTGGTTGTAGGTATAAGTGTTGTTATGGTTACAAAATATTCAGAACCAATACCAACATTTTTCAAAATCAAAAGTATTTTTATTTACTCAAACTACGCTGAGAATCAGCACTTTTTGAATGTCAAAATTACATAAGACAGTCCCCCAAAACACCCGCCCTTCACCACTTGCTAGTGCTTCAGCTAGGAAGAAGACATGGCGCAAAAACTCTCCAGTAGCACAGCTGTCTGTTCAGTTAGAACTTGAATATATACTTACAGTTAGAAGAACTTGTTCTGATTAACAAAGATAATATAAGATAATATTTATTTTTGTAAAACATGAGTACAGTATGAAGGTCTTATAATTAATATGAGGTGGCTACATATTTTGCCATTTATGGCATACAAAATTAGTTGCACTAGACAATACAAAAACAAAAAGTACAAAAACAAAAAGAGAAAAAAAAAAGAATTACGTCAAATTAAAATTAAATTGAAATAACAACGTCAAAATTTAAGTTTCTTTCACAATTAAAATGTTAAAATTTAAATTCAATTCAAAATACAACGTCAAAAATTAATCATAATCAATTAATATAATTTTAAATTATTATTATAATTCCATTTTACAAATTATTGTCAAATCATTTATGTATCAATCACAAATCAAAAAAAATCAAAATAAAAAGGTCGTAATATAACATCAAATGTCACTGGCTACAATATTAAGTATGTCAACAATGGATACAAATGAAAAAAAAATACTGGTATTCAGCTGCATCCGGTTAGACTGGAAGCCGACCCCAACATAGTTGGGAAAAGGCTAGGCAGATGATGATGGATACAAATGAAAAAAAGAATGTCAACTTAAATAAGTAAAAAATAAGAAAAAGAAATAATTTATTTTATCAAAAAGTCCAATCATTTTAATTTTAATTATTGTTACAAAGTCCATAATAATCACCCGCCATTGAAAAAAATGGTCGATCATTAGAAGGTCATCCACAAAACGATCAAGTCTATTCGAATCATAATGTATACTAACGGCTAGACCAACCTCTGGGCTGTAATTCAGAATCCAATCTGTGTAAGTGGCTACAAATTAGACCGATTGATCGCCGGGGTATGACCACAGTGTAACTAATTACAGTAGTTCATTGAAACTAGACAATTCGTAGGTTCTATCAAATGTATGGGACATTTGAAAAAACCCACGAATTGTCTAGTTTTTGACATTTTACTTAGCTTAAATTGCCCGTATATTCAAATCATAACTGTCGTTTTTTGGCAGATATATGAAATGGCTATACCAAGGCAATTGGATAAACAGTTAATTTCCATGACTACACGTTTTTCTACTTATGTTCCGAACTACTTACGCCAGTCTCGGATATAAACACCGCCCACTCCTAGCATAAGCATCATCATTTCAGCCGAAAGACGTCCACTTAGCATGACCATAATCAGCCTATAATGTTCTCACTGCTGGGACACAGGCCATCTTTCTGTGAGAGGAAGTAGGCCATAATCTACCACGCAGACGCAGTGCGGGTTGGTAGATATCACGTCTTCGAATTTTTGTTTCTAGGACATGCCGGCTCCTCACGATGTTTTTCTTCACCGTTTTGAGAGCAGTGAGTGGTGATGAGAAAATAATTTATATAAAGTCAAGCGCCTGTCAGGGTTCGAACCTACGACCTTGACTCGTAAGTCACCTACTCCTACCACTCGAAAAATTTCCCATTTAACCACTGTCAGTAGTTACACTGTGGTATGACTGACCGATGGGTTCGATGATACGCATGAGTCCCTGACGCGTTAATTCGAGTCACCAATTAATGCGTTTAGTTGCCACGAATGGGGAACATTGATTGATTGGCGATTGTTTATTGTAATGGGCAGGATTTGTAGCCAATTTATTCTGTAAAAAAGGGTAACTGATACGACCAAGGTGGCTGAATCGTCCATGAATATTAATAATTACGCCCGAGGTTGTCCTTATCTTCAATTGGGTTATATTACCAAATATGGTTTTGCACTGACGTTTAACCGACGACGTTCCAATTAAAATCAACTTCTTACTTAAACTCAGATTACATCCGTCTCAAGAAAAAGAAAAAAATGGGTAGAGTCCAGAGACGCGACGTAAAGAACGGTTTTTTAATCGAAAATACAACTATCATGTATAGCATTTGGGGATTCATTTTTGCGACGAGTACAACAAGTCATACATATGAATAAAGTCTTAAAACTTACAATCGTTGGTGCATTCTCGGTAAAACAGAAAGAGCCAACGAGGGGTCATCAACGTCGGGCATATTTTGTATTAAAAGAGGCCGTTGCCTTATTATTAGATATTAACAAGTATTATTATAAGCTCAAAAATCAGGCAACCAACAGTAAACCTTCAAAACACCAGACTTTATTCAAATAAACCTTCAAACAAAAGTCTAACCCACTAAAACTTTATCACTAACCCCTAAGCCTTTAAGTGTCTACACAAGTCTGCGAACCACTTTATCGCGGTATTGTGAAGATATGAACGTTATAATGGCAGCCACTCACACAGGCTTCAGTTTAATTAACTGACAAGAAACTCCAGCGTCGTTTATAAACAGGCTTTATAATGAGGTAGTCGCATAGAGGGAGCTGGACGATAGTGATGAAGAAAACAGTAGTATACGCTTTTTTGTTGTGTTTTATGCAATTATTTGAACTATTTATGTACGTGATGCCGTGAACCCGTGCCTCGGAAAGCACGCTAACCGTTGATCCCGGCTGTGTTTCGCAGATCTTTGACAGTCGTTACGGGTAGTCAGATGCCCAAAAGTCTGACCACCATTCTTACCAAGAGGTATGTCAAGGGGTATCCGCCCATTGTATATTCTCTTGTTTCATATATTTTTTTTATGCTTTGTATTTTGGTGGTGCAAAATAAAGTATATATAAATAAATAAATAAATATGTCTTGCCCAGTAACTGCATGGTGGAGGTCAGATGAGCAGTCGCTCCATGTAAAATACTGTTATTCAGCTGCCTCCGGTTAGACTGGAAGCCGACCCCAACATACGCACGATTTCTGACAAATGCGTGCACTGGCTGGACAGGTCCTCTCAATCTGTGTGGCTCTTTCCTCAAAAGACCATCTCAGACATCGACCTGCATGGTCTTCATATGATCTGACCAAGATTATGTCTGGACTTTAAAAGAGACTGTGACCTCTGAGTTTGTTTCGGCCTTTCTTCTCAGAGTAGTCAGATAGGAAACGCCGACCTCATCTAGTTTTAAAATATGATTGACGTGTAAAAGTGTTTGTACAAACCTACTTACAAAAATAAAATCATTTATCATTTATCATTTATCATAATTGGGAAAAGCTTTTCAGAAGGAAAGAAAAGGTTTTTTTTTACGTATGAATAGTCCTTATTTTATCACTAAATATTTGCTGCTGTACAAGCTGACAAGTCGAATGATTATATTGCCTTATGTTACTGTACCCTCAAAGGTACAATACTAACAATTATCAAAGAAACTCTGTTATCCTTGGAAATGGTATGTAAATTTGAATCGCGACATATTCGCCAAAAATTTAAACAAATATGAGTTTATAGAAAAATAATTTTAATTCCTACACAATAAAGTTCAGTTTACGCTACAACTTCAAACATTTTTATAACTTTTTCAATAGTGCTAGTCATTCTGAAATCAACTTAATTTCCATTAGCATAAAGTTGATATTTGTTTAACTTGAACTAACGTCAATTTGAAACAAATAAAATTTGAATAGCGACAAATCAAGCTATACATTTCCAGTATAAGCATACATCTTATTGTTCGAAAAGTCTCTGCAAGTGCCTAAAATAATAATGTGGAACTACGAAATTCAACATTAGTTTCATTATAATCAGATTCTTTTAAAATGGAACTAGTGATTAAAAAAAACATCAGTAGTTCCATCATGGAACTGTTAGTGATACTAGTGGCAACGAAGGTCAGCTTAAGCTGTAATTATATAGTCATACATCATCTAGTGCACAAGATGTGGATAGATTGCTTACTTTACTGACACAAAATGGTTTCATGAAAAAATCTAATCGTACTTTCGAAAACAAATGAATAAAAACTTATAATATCGCAAACAAACGTGTTGCGTCGGTCGGTAAAAATAGGAATATCCCTTTGCAGCTCATACCTAAAGCTAAACGTTTATATTAAACCAAAAGTTAATAAGTAATAAAGTTTATTTTTCGAAGTTGGAAAGATTGGTCTCCAAACAAAAATATTTGACTTTTGAAACTTTTGCAAAATTAATTGCTTCTGTGGTGTTCTTAGACGATGAGACGACTCTGAGAAAAAAAACAAGTTCTCGATGAGAAAAAGCTCAGTCATCTTTTATGTAAAGTATGGATATCTATTTCCTTTGGGGGTAAGCAGAAACCACAGTACCATAAGTTTGTTTGTTTTCTTCTTTAACACTGGTTGTTTTTTTTTCTGTTCATTTCATATCTATATTTTTGTGCCAATATGTTTTTATGCTTACTTTTGTAAGACTGAACAAGATAAAATATAGATTATACTGCCCCATTGGTCTCATGGTCGCAAGTGTGACTGCTGAGCGTAGGGTCCGATTTAAAGATCAGGCATAGTGTTTCTGGATTTTTCTACTAGGAATTTCTCAGTTTGAAAGTTGGCGGTGTGATACCCCCGTGCCGCTGAAAGCACGTTATGTCATTGCTCCTGCGCCTGATGTCTCTCCGGTCATGCTGGATTGCTGTCCCATCGGACTATGAGAGTGAGTGCACCTGTGTCTGCGCACACACTTATGCACTGTAATATCTCTCGCGTAGATGACCTGTCTCCGTTGAAATTGGCTACCATAGCCGAAATTAGGTCTGGAGGACTATTATTAATATATATATTTTAATTATGTACCTACAAAACGTCTTCATACAACAAAGTTTCTTAAATTGAACATCTACAAACTCTTTAAAAAGTAATGCAATAGTATACATCGCTTACCTCTGCCAAGCCTCATCTCTTTAACGTGATAAGGTGGGGTAAGAGATAAAGAACACTATATTAATCGCCCAGCTAATCCACTGAAGTGCAAGTTTTATAGCATTTTTACGACAATACCTATATGAGATCTAGACGTTGAAAGGAAGTCTATATGAGGTGAAAAAGGTATATTAAAAACATTGTCTGCCAAAGTAATGTGCTTGTTACTGGATTACGACGTGGGCAAAGATTAAATGAGTTTGTTAACTTGTTGTGGGTGGTCTTTACTTCTATGTTGAGGTCAAAATGTTAGTATTCATGCTTTGCACTCATTTCAATGTATATGGGGTTGCAGAATGTGTTCTTCTTCCATTCATCTAAACTAATGTTATAACTACCTTCTTTTTTGAAGTCGGTATTATAGAGAAAAGATTTGATTTTTTGTATGTTTGTTTGTTACGCAAAAACGGCTAAACAAATTTAGACGAAATTGGCACATGGGTAGACCATGATTTGGATACTTTTTATATCGATATTCTAACGGGATCGAGACTTATGCGGGTGAAACCGCAGCTAGTCTCCAGATTATATTCGTCGCCAAAACCTAGCGTGGAATCGTATTTGATTTTCATCTAAGGTTTAAAATAGGAACTAAGGTCGAGATCTATAAACGTTACTTAGCACGTGCTTTGGCTAACCGTTATTCATTTTACTGTCGCATAACTGTCAAACTACAAGTGCAAGTTAGAGACGGGAACATGCCTAAGCCGAAGTGAGCGCTAAGTGATGTTTATTGGTCTCGGCCTTAATGACTGACCATGTCACTCCTAACATTTCGAGTTCTGTATTGCAGCGCCAATATAGTTCATTTTCCAGTGTAGCGGTATCTACAACGCCATATGCGAACAACGCGTCATACTGACGTCACGCAAATCCTGCATCTCGCAAGCAGAGTTTATCGTGCAATTAGCATAGATACAATTTCCCAATATCAATTGTTGGGCAATTGCCCGCCAGACACAACACCTGTCTGGTCGGAGGATCTTCCCTTTTCAATGGAGGATTAGTGAACTTTACACCCTGTTCCTCATACCTCCAAACCAGTATCATAGACACCTGTGGGGTTGCTCCGAACCACACGATCAGTAGCAATGGTTTTCATTTTGACAGTTCAACAACACTCATTGTGTTATTTACTTTGTTGACCAGGCCCTCGAGAGGTAGTTGCTGAAAATCAGCGCTGTTGACGGTAGGTTCGTCTCAAGTCACAGCATTTTTGCTGAGCAACGACCTGCAGTGCGATTCTGTAACCATCTCACCGTGAAAACTTAGGTGAAGTGAGCGTGGAGTCAGCTGTCATTCCAACTAATGCTAGGGATCGACACTACTGACAACTCACTCTAAGCTCACTTCACCTAACTTTTCACGGTGAGATTTTTACAGAATCGATCGGCTGTTCTTGCACAGATGCGACGCACGGCTTTTAATTGTTGTTTGTTTTGTTACTTGTTTTTTCGCCACTCTGCAATTGGCATTTATGTTTTTGTTATGATTGGTATTGTCTTGTGGCCATCTGCCAATATCGCGTTGTCGTATTGTCAATGTCAATTAATGTGAGTTGTCATTGGTCCCTGGCCTTGACATCACGCAATAGACAAAAGTGTCAACATTTTTATGCTTGAGTAGGTACGAGTCTTTTGATGGGCTTTAACTCGTTGGAGGTGAGAAGAGGCCTTGATCAACTCACTGTAGCCTGTAAGACCTTACGGGGACGTATCGACTGCCCAGAGCTCCATGGTCTTTTCTGCCGACTATTTGTGCCCGACAAATACATCGGACACCGTCAGAGCCGCCGGCACAATCTGTTTGCGCAACTCCCAGCGAAAACTGTAGCCAGAGCCGAATCCCCGGTCTGTCGTACTCTAAAGGTGCTGAATGCCCTTCTGGCTGCCAACCCTGAATGTGATGTGTTTGCAGATGAATGGATTAAAATTATGCGTATATGTCTGGTGTTCTGTGAGAGAATGTATGCAAGGGAGTCCACTGTGCCATGTTAGTTTTAAGTTATATTATTGTCAACGTCATGTCTCTATGTTAATTAATGTAATTGGTGTTGTACCGTTTTAATTAACTATAAATAAATAAATAAATTGAGTAGGTATGTGTATCTTACGTTTTTTTTTTCTTTTTTTAATTATTATTATTTTTTATTTGTAATTGTGCGTTTTGTTTGTGCAGAATAAAATGTTTTTCTTTCTTTCTTTGAGACAAATTTTTCGAATTACATTTGACATTTTTTTCGAACATATGAAACAGCGGATTAGCAATATCACATCTATCATCAACAATATCACTACATCACAAACTGAATCATGTTGAAGGCAACATGATTCAGTTTGTGATTGATAGTGTGTTACGCAATTAGAGCGTTGTTGTTTAAATTTTAATACATAACTTATCACCTCATAAAGTCCTACACAAACATAACCTCCCTCAATAAACAAAGCAGGTAAAACTTGTTACCACAGTCTTCGTAGTCGGATTAGATCTAATATTAAAGGTAAGAAAACTGATCAGCGGATCTTAACTTTGACATTTAATATCTTGTGGTCTAGCGATGAATATTCCAATCGTGATTAAAGTTGCGGGTTTTTAAACAAACATGACCTCTATAGTGTTTATGTTACACTTTTTTTACATGTTGTGTGATTTATGTACTTGTAAACAATGATATAGTAAGTAAAAATAGTTGATTTATGTTTCAAATTGACGTTATTTCAAGTTAAACTAAAATCAACTTTATGTTAGTGAAAATTAAGTGGATTTCGGAGTGACTAGCACTGTTGAAAAAGTTATAAAAATGTTTGAAGTTGTAGCGTAAACTGAACTTTATAGTGTAGTAATTAAAGTATATTTGTTAACCATTTGGCGAATATGTTGCGATTCAAATTTAGGTTATATAGCCCGTGACTAAGTAATAACAGACGCACGTGGGAGGAATAATTGGCTATTCCCGCTATTCGTGAAAAGGTATTCATTCGTTTCATCGTGTTTTCAATCATTGTAAATTACTTATACACCACAATTAAACAATATTATTATGTATGGTTATCAATATTGTAGTATCATAATTGGTGTACTACTCTTTACAACAACTCCCGTGAATTGAAACTTTATTAAGGTTGAAATTATCTAATTGTTGTAATGAAAAATAGATCTTGTTGTTTTATGACGTGCAAGACATATCTTTAACCTAAGGGTGGAAAGCAGTTACGAGGCCGACAATACTATGTCCAGGTGTAAATATAAATATTACTCTCGAGCTTTAGAAAGAAATAATTACACAGGTACGTCAACAATAGAGATAAGTATACAGGGTCGTCGGATATATTTGATGTTTAGTAAGAAACGGATTGATGTTTTCGGATAAAATTTATTTAATTAATTGAAAACAAACAGTTCATTTATGAAACTAAATATCATTCGAAAACATCCATCGGTTTCTTACCAAACTTCAACTATATCCGACGAGCCTGCATTCTTATCTCTTTTGTTGACGTACATACAAATCTTCTCCAAATACGAAATTTCCAAGAGCTTATAAAATACTTCTATATATCTCATTACATTCTAACGCATAAAAAACTTGAATGCGACAGTTCTGACCATTAGCGTTGTTTTTCATACGAAACTAAAAAATAGGGTCCCTAGAGTTTTAACATTGTTTTTCCTCTTTAATTCTAACGCTTTCCTGGAATATTGCTAGGGCAATGCGACAAAATAGATAGGTACAGAAGGTTCGCTCCATACAGTGAACGGCAACGCACGCACAGTTAGACACGCTTCAAGGTACGGCAAGTGCAAGCACTTTCACGACTGGCATTTGACCTAGATAGACCTAGATCATCGTACATGCGTATCTATCCCTGTGCCCACGAGCTACACGCTCAAGCGACACGCGTCTTGCGACAGGGACTGCGGAGAAAACCAATGAAAGAAGTTGTTTAAAGCCGCAGAGCATGCAACAAGTCACCGTGACGCAACTTGCCGACCGACGGGCGGTAACAGAAGAGGAGCTGTGAAGCGTGTCTGTATGTGAGCGTGTTTTGGTTTCACTTTGAAGCCGACCTTCTGTACTATTCTGTTGCTATGCAAAGAGTTCGGCGCTCATTAGTAGTTTGTAAAGGACTATGATTTCAGCTGCTACTGTTTGTACAGAGCAGGTTTTAAAAATCTGGATTTTCTAAGCTTTGAAGTGTCCGTGAAAAAACCGTTGGGTTATTACTTGTCGGCGACGGTGGGATTACTTCTAAATGATAATATTGAAGCAAGCATTTAATGGTTCAATATAATTATGTAGCTGCAATGGGTATCGCTTGCTGAAAAATACAAACTTTATTAATTAACGAACATGTTTAAACTATTATCTAAAATCATAACAAACATTTTCTAAACCTTTGAGCTTATTTTACCACTTTTTTTTCTTCATAAATTTCCTTATTCGTTTTCCTCATACTCTTGTGCTTATGCCCTAAACAACATTTTTAAAACTTGCACTCAGTAAGATACTACAATTTTTCTTCCTGATATAATCCTTGACTCATGGCATCCTCTGAAAGACAAAGAATAACCCACTACTAAGATACTTCCCGCGAACCTTACACACTATATTTTTCTCTAAGGCTTCGTTTAAGACCTCAAATGATGCCACTTGCGTCAAGTGACCCGCGTGCACGACACCTGTTCCCGTCCATCGCTCCGCAAGTCTCGTTGCGGTGACTCGTGGCATACTCTAAACAACTTCTTTAATTTGTTTTATTCCGCAGTCGCTGTCGCAAGAAACGTATCGCTTGAACGTGAAGCTCGTGACAACAGGGTAAGATAGCATATACGACCACAGAATAAAAACGGCTCGTCTTTTATAAAAGTTTCCTTTTCATTATAAAAGATACTTTACATAATTAAAAGAAAATAAATTACGAGTAATTTAGAAAACCTTGGTGCCTTGGCTTCAGGCGTTGCAAACTAATTTATGTATTTTCTTTAGTAACGCGTTGTACTTAGCCACTTAGGAAATTATTTAGTTCCGCGTATCTTCGTGTTTTATAATATTTTTTAGGATGTGTTTTGCAATTATTGTGAATGTTTTTCTCGGTTAATTTCATAGATAATCTGGCAGTTTGAGTGCTTTATGCGGCCTACCCAAATGTCCTTTATTTGGTATTGTTCGTCAAGTCGTTGAGATTCTTAAGTTATGAATTCAGCTACACGATTTCTGACAATTGCGTTTACTAACTGGACAGGTTTACTCAAATCTGTATGGTTCTTTCCTCAAAACCCAACCTGCATGGTCTTCATATGGCCTGACCTAGATTATGTCTCGACTTTGAAAGAGACGAGAAGAAAAAGTAGGGTTAAAATAACATTATACAGAAGCACTATTTCGGTTCCTGATTTTTTAATATGTATAGGTACCTATTATTTCGTAGACTTATTTCACAATATAAATTGTCCACATCTGAAAAGGGCTTTGGGAAAATTCATTAACCATTGCCCTGGAAGCGACTTCTTCATCGCGGTGTTCTGTTAATAACAGACAGAGGGACGCTTCTTATTCTATTGATGTTTAATTTGCCCTCTTTGACGCTTTTAAGTAGCAAAGGGGCCAATTTCCCCCAGTCAACCCACGCAATAAACCGTATCCTTCAAAATTGTCCCAGTAATTTACAAGAAACACACATACGAACAAAAATATATATTCAATTTTATTGAACACATTAAACCCTCCCATACCGTCCCAAAAATTCGTCAAAACGAAAGCAGCATGTTTTGTTCAGACAAAATTGTTTAATTAAATAATTGTTTCATATTAATTCATTTAAGGGACGCAGCTGTGCGCTGGTTAACGAACTGGCTTAATCCAGAATCAGGTCAAGCACGAGCCGGCTGAGATACGGGGATGTTGCTTATTTCCGTACCGTCTTAATATGACGACCGTACACCTTCGGTTTGTGGTGCAAGTTAGAAGATTATTATATTGTAGTCACAGCATCTGTCTTACTGAAATACCGGCAGACTTAAGTAGGTATTGGCCGAAACATGTTAATTGTACAACGAAAACTACAGATTAGATTTGGGAAATATTGCCAAACTGAACCCACAAAATGGAATCGGAAGGTCAATTCTCATATTTTATATCTTATCTCAGCGACAATCAATGTCAAAAACTTTAAAAAAATGTAGGCAAATTACAGATATTGTTGTCAGATTGGGGAATAAGGGGAAAATGCAACCACAATGTTTATTATGTTGATAATATTTAGCATTTCATTAAGGACCTACTCATAAAGACATGTTTTTGAACCGACCCACTCCTTGAGGGGCTTTAAATAGAGATAAATGGTTTTCTAATCCAGTAACAATCTTGAACTCCACAAGTTCATCTTCCTATAACATTAAAGTTTGTGCCAATATTTGCAAGGCATCGTCTTATAACCCGCTCAAAACTCACCCCTTTTACCACTCCTTAACCCTCACACAGCGACCATTTGGCCCCAACGTGAAGCAAGTCACGGGTTAAAATTGGGGCCGAAAAAGGTCCCCACTAACGCATGACCGGCGTGAGGATAATTTGCAACCCAAAGTTTTATGATTTCGAAGTTGCCAACGTCAATTTAAGATTACAAAGGCTTTTGGGGTCGAGTTTAATACTGGTGGTGAAATCGGAGGGGATTTTAGGAAAACCTTTTTCTGCTTAAGAATTTTTTCTTGAGGGTAACACTTTTAATAAAATGTTATTAGATTTTGGAGCGGCGCGTAAATATTTTGAAGTGTATTTTGTGAGAATTCGCATTGAATATGTGATTTTTTCGGTTTAGCTTGACTTTCTATATTTGTGTGATGTATTTTTAGATGAATGAAATGGCAAGAAAAGTTGAGTGAACTTAGTTTATTTGACGTAAAATCGACAATAAATTCTCAAAATAAAATAACAGATCTAGTAAAATAATTTACGAAAATAGCATTGTTCGTGTTAAATACCTAATGGTCCGAACCATTTCATGTATTAGGTAGGGACGTAATGGTAGTGTCTTATTACGGGCATAACAAGGCATATAACGAGGGTCGCCCGAATACATCACGATCAACAGACTGATGTTAAATGTGTACGATGTTTAAGATAAGCTATAGTTCTTTTTTTATACCCAGAGACGAATCTGACATTTAAGTCTTTTGTGTTTGCGTTTTTTTTAGTATAAAAGTTGACATTACACCTGTCAGATTAGTCTCTGGTATTAAGAAACGAACTATAGGTACGTTTAAAAATAAAACACACGATCAATCGGAATCGGTTTCATTTTGACAGTTCAACAACATTCATTGCGTTATTCACGTTGTTGAGCAGACACCATGACACATTTTTTTAAAATATGAAGCAATGGATTAGCAATATCCTTCAAAATGATTCAGATTGAGATTGATTGTGTGTTACGCAATTAGGGTGCCGAAGGCCAATTGCTGTAAATAAACACGTTCAAAATCTAGTCGCAATCTCATCTCAGCGACAATCAATGTCAAAAATGTAGGGAAATTAGAGGTATTTTTGACAGATTAAGACTGAGATCAGACTGTGAACGTTCTTAAAACTACGAGAATTAGCCCTCTCATGTTAAGGGAGAACATAAAGAATGAGTATTGCATGAAGAAAAAGAAGACAATACGCTTGTGATTTTACTGAGAGTATGTGTAAGCTTGAGTTTACTCAGA
Organism: Apamea crenata; assembly: GCA_949629185.1. Lineage (NCBI taxonomy): Eukaryota > Metazoa > Arthropoda > Insecta > Lepidoptera > Noctuidae > Apamea > Apamea crenata. Next base: position 9,328,588 of record OX451375.1, read on the forward strand.
AATAAAGGGCTTAGCAACTATAGTAAACTAAACCACTCAGATATCACTAAAATAATAAGTCCTATACTTATTTGCTAAGATGTATAACCATACCATTGATTTCTCCATTCGTGAGGGATACAGCACTGTATCTCTTTACTACAGGCTATTATGTAGCCTATCTAAGAGGACAGTACTCCAACCATCTATGTTGTATACCAGTGTTCATTTGTAAAGTGCAACTGTTTTTATTGTATTTACTGCAACACCTTTTTATGCAATAAAGTTTTTATTTATTTTTTATAATAGCGAGATGGATAAGGGTCCCATACAAGCTTGGCCCAGAAATTGACACAAATAAAACTAAATGTATTATAAAGCTATAATAGTGTTTCATAGCCCTGTACATTTTTGTTCGTCATAAAACTTTGTGAAAGGACTCAGGTCATATTTAATAATAATGACCTGGGGTCACCAGGGTTATTGGGGTCGGAACTCTCTTACTAAGCCCTCGCTGTGCGACTGTCTGTCGTCTGTCTCATGAACCGTAATAGGTATAGGAAGGTAGACAGTTGACATTTTCACGGAGTGTGTATATTATTTCTGCTATAATAAAAATAAAATAAAGTTAACAAAAATAAATATATTTTGATTAACTTTCTTCATACCCTTTGTGTGCGCGTCCGACTCGCACTTTGCTGGATTTATATGCTTTTCGTGATTTCAAAAACTACGTTCAAAGCAAACCAAACAAATTTACAATTATTTTCAGATTCTGATAAATTTTTCATCCATTAAATTAACGTAAGTAATTAAAATGATCACTCGAATGGAAATAATTTTACATTCCATTACCGTATAGTATAACGGAACTCAAATGCCTGCGGTGTAATAAAATGCAATCAAGCGTGGGCGGCCCTGTATTGTACAGGGTGGCAGGGACATCGACGCGCAAACTGTAACCATGGATTCAGCACATGAGTTTAGACCCCATAGCGTCAAAATTTTTCGTCTGTTATTAAAAAAAAAATCTTCTGTTTCATAGAAAAGTGAAATACCCACGCGGTCAAAACGTATGGAACAGCAATATTATTTTTAATAGCCGCCCTGTGTACTGTTCCGTACAAATAAATAATTTGCGATTATCTTCTCCGTTTTAATTATATTTGAAGTAGCACTTTTATGGTAATGATATCATCATCATCATTTCTGCGGAAAGTCGTCCTCTGCTGGACAGAGGCCTCCCCCAAGCACCTCTATTTCGGCCGGTTCTGTGCTTCTCGCATCCAACAGCACCCTAATTGCGTAACACACGATCAATCGGAATCGGTTTCATTTTGACAGTTCAACAACATTCATTGCGTTATTTACGTTGTTGAGCAGACACATGACTGGATTAGCAATATCCTTCAAAATGATTCAGATTGAGATTGATTGTGCGTTACGCAATTAGGGTGCAGGTTCCTGTGGCTTTCACAAGGTCATCGGTCCACCTTGTAGTAATGATATATTGGTACTCAATCATTTCGCCGAGTTGTTTTGAGCGGTAGGATACCCCATCTTTAACATTAGGTATCGTAAATGGTGTCCCCGTTATTATTGTAGCAATAAAAACTTACATTTACTTCATAAAAAAATGCAGGCTGTCAGGGACATTGACGCGCAAACTGTTACCATGGATTCAGTACATAATTTTGAATTCCGTGGGGTGATTTTTTTTGTCGGTTATTAAAGACGAAAAATTTCTACGCTAGTGTTTAGAATCGTGTGCTGAATTCATGATTACAGTTTGCCCGTCGATGTCCCTGCCACCGTATTTTTTTTTATTATAAGCCTGTGTTGTCTCACTGCAGGGCAAAAACCTCCTTTGTCTCCTTCCACTTTTCCCGGTCTACTGCGATTGTGGGCCAATCCTTTAAGAAGGAGTCCAGCTCATCCCGCCACATGCCGCATCGTTTCCTGCCATTTGGGATCCACTGAGACCACTCAGTCGAGCAGCAATATGCAAAAGCCACCAGGCTTATGCGTATTGCTGCTCCGACATGCGAAAGATATGACCAGCCCAGTTCCACTTTAGTCTAGCAGCTGTGCGGCCTGCGTCCATTATTTCTGTTTTGGAACGAAGTATAGAGGTCTTTATACGGTTTATGAGTTTGACACCTAGTATACTTCGTTTCATAGCCCGTTGGTAGACTCCAAGTGCGGACTATTGACGCTTTGTTAGAGACCATGTGTGCGCTCGGTAGGTGACGATGTATTCATGAATACCACCCTGTATTCATGAATACTATTCTAATACGCGTTTTCAGTGATAGTCCGCAGTGGTAGGCTGTATACATATAGACCTTTTATATCATCCACGAGTAATATTAACTAAACGAGAATCATAATGAATGTCATTAATTTTCTTCATTTCAGGTAAATGAACAGCTCAGTTAATTAAGAACACTGGCGGAGCCGGAGGTAAGTTTATATTCTTTTATCTGTGGAACACGCGTACAGTAAATTATTTTGCGTATCATTATCACTTTCCAGAGCAGTGGTGGTCCAGTGGTAACGGCCCTGACTTTCGAGTTATAGGTTGTGGGTTCGAACCCAGGAAAGCACTTTACTTTCTATAAATAATTTTATCACCACTGCTCTCAAAACGGTGAAGGAAAACATCGTGAGAATTTAATAAGAAAAATTATACAAAAAATTCTAAGCAGTCTAGCAAAAATTAAAACAAAGACACCAATAATGACGCCCAAAATGTGACGCATATTTCCCCCATCTTGTTCTTTTTTTGAGTTTTTCCCTACATCATATTTACCACAAATAAATATATATTTTTTTCTTTTCTTAACTTGTATAGAACATTTTCAGTATAACTTAGCAGCAAAAGATTTGTTTGAAGTTGCATATTTATAACTTTGCAATAAAATAGAAATAATTTTCTAAACATTATTTTTTTTACTACAGATTATCTTATTTATACCCCAAGACAATTTAATTTTGTTCACCATCTCATTTTTCGAGTTTAGATTAAGTCATGATCAGTATAAAACGGTTTTCATGATAATATTATTAAGCAGGACATCTTATTGGCTCACCCTGTACGTGAGTCAATTGCGAGAAGCAAAAGTCATTTAGAAAGCATAGTAATGTATCTGTGACATCAGCTACCAAGAATAAAAATGGATTGAGTTCTTGTTATACGTGTTATAACTTAACTACAATTTCTAGTTAAGTTAACGTGAATACCGTCTTTTAATAACAGTGGGGCTCGTGGATAGATAGTAGCCGCACGGGTCGATCGAAGGCTAAGCTACACTTACCGCGATCGGTTCGCGGATGGGTGACCGTCCATTATCATATCGAGACCCCTCCCTGCCGCGGAAAGAACGAAAAAAATCGAACTTAAGAGAGAACACTAATTCACTTGATCTACTGCAATTATTTTATATTGTGGCATAAATTTACCGCGAAATGGTCGGCGGTGCATCGTAAATAAATACATCGCGCTGCATTTGGGGGAGGCGGAGATTTTGATTCAAAGGCCTACGGGCCCGGAAAACTTCGTCTTTAAGCCTCAGGTCAGAAGTCGTTACGGGTAGTCAGAAGCTGAAAAGTTTGACAACCAGTCTTACCAAGGGTTATCATGTTACCCAGTATCTGGGTTTTGCAAGTCAGATAGGCAGTCGCTCCATGTTAAATACACCAGTATTTAATGCTGCTGAATCTCAATTCATCTGCATCTGGTTAGACTGGAAGCTTTCCCCAACTTATGTTAAAAGGCTAAGCAGATTGATCGAATACAGTCTTCTAATAAGTAGGTACGCTTTTATTAGCTTTACTAGCTGACCCGTCAAACGTTGTTTTGCAATATAAATTAATTCTAGCTGCCCGGCGCTACTTCGTTCACGTGGTGTCCTACCTCCTACCCTACCCTACTCCTACCCTACTCCTACCCTACTTCTACCCTACTCCTACACTACTCCTACCCTACTCCTTTTTCCATATTTTCTGACCGCTTAAACCTTCCCTGGATTACGACAAACATTTCAAAACCAAAATCAGCTAAATCGGCCCAGCCGTTCTCGAGTTTTAGCGAGACAAACGAACAGCAATTGATTTGTATATATATATAGATTAGTTATACCATAGGGATGTGCGAAACTTGCTAGAGCTCAGAAATAAAAAAGTACAAGAAAGAAAAAACGTTTATTTACGGTAAACATGACGCAGATAAAGAACGCAAAAAAAATATCAAGTTGAAGGAAAATGTGCGTCACATCCACGCAAAACGGCCGGGTAAATACTACATCTCTGCCTAATCCATCGGGGAATACAGGCGCGATGTTATAAATGTGTGTAAACGTACAATGATATCTTAGACATCCGATACGCGTCGAATGATTTCCCTGATAGCAAACTGATGACGCAGAGTCTACGAAATTGTAACACTTTGCTACGCCGCGCCGTAGCTCGGTTGTGACGTAGCAAACTGCGCTACAGCTGTTTAAGAGTTTAAGGTTCTTGAATATTTATCATATGAAGGTAAAAGTCCTTCTCACATTTTTTTTTTTTTTTTTAAACCTTGCCCCTCCCTAGTAATTTCTCCTGTGTCGTAGGTGCGTTTACATACATATAAACTCACATACACAAACAGCCAGACCCGGCCAGACTTTACTCTTCTTGAATATTACTGATACATTAATAAACAATCCGTGTATTTAAATTATCATCAATAACGCAGAGTAGAGCAGCTGCGGTGGCCCTGTAGTAACGGCCCCGAATTACCAGTAGTATGTCGTGGGTTCGAACCCAGGCAGGGGCTTTACTTTGGGTAAATAATTTCATCACCACTGATCTCAAAACGGTGAAGGAAACATCGTGAGGAAACTGACATATCCAAGAACAAAAAAATCGAAGGCATGTGACATCTACTAAAACACACTGGGCCCGCGTGGAAGAGTACAGCCTGTGTAGAGGAGACTGTGTCCCAGCAGTGGGATCATTATAGGCTGATTATATTACATCAATAGCAGCAACAATCAATTCAATTGGGATTAATTAAAACTGGTGTATAGTAAGCAGTGTTAACCCATTTAATAATCAGGCTGCAATTACCAACACACCTGTTAATCTGATTATGACACTAATTTTAACTGTCGTTCGTTTAAATTATATCGAACATTAATATTATTAATTGATGGAACAGCGTTTTTATAAATGTATTAAGGAAGAGACCATAGGGCGATCCAGATTTTAATTATTTTTACAGTGGTCAAAATTCACATCGCAAAAACCGATATTTAGTTAATTTCTATTAAGAAAATATCATAGGTAGGTTGTAAAGAAGTAAATTCTATCCTAAATTATAGGTATTTAAAGTTCCTAAGGTCTCCAAAATAACGACTCAATGTTATTAATTTCAAGCGAGATTAAGATCCATTTATAGGAATAGGATTATTTTAGGATTTTTTTTAAGGTTTTTTTTAAGATTTTATTTTAAGGTTTTTTTTATTTACTAGGTACCTACCTACTTTTTATCATTTCCTAATATGGGACTTTAATTTACCAAACTTTAAAAAATATCGTAACATCTTTGTGTGAGTATTTATTTAAGAAAACGACATGTCATGGAAGCACCCATGCCTCAAAAGGGGACTCTTATATATTTTTCTTTACTGGCCAACTAACAAATTGTTTACAATTTTAAATATTCTTTTACGTAAATCTAAGTTTAGTGCAACAATTTCTTAGAGCACCGCATGCCCCATAAACGTAATAATTGTGCCACAAGCACGTTTTATAAAATGAATAACTAAGTAGGTAAAACAAGGGAAACAAGTTTTAAGTAACGTGAATAAGAGTTTAAAAATATCATAGAAAATAAAATTCGCCTTACACATCAACATAGAGGCACCGATAAATTATATAAAAATAAACACAAATAAAAGGAAATAAAACTTTGTTGTATAGGAACTTCGAAAAACAATCCCCTTATTAAGCCATAACCCCTGCAAATGCAGCTGGGACCCACATACCTCGTCACACTAACCATTAAACCAGGAACCCCTCGTAAAGAGCCCTTATAACATCCCATTAACTCCATGTAATGCATATGGGCTGTGATCTACTCGCAAGACTATCTGCACCAACTTCTAAAACGGCTTTAACTTGACAATTTACTGTCGAACGACTCTTAAGTTGTTGATGACTATTAAAACTTGGGCCTCTTGGGACTCACAAGTAGTCCCTTGGGAATGAGAAAATAAAATTCTTGGGAATAGGGAAATAAATAATAAAATTTAACTAAACTAAAATCAATTGAAATAAAAGAACTTAGAATATGCGTTGCCATTAGCGTGAGATCAAACTAAGCAAAATAAAATTAACAGTGTGAGATCAATTAAATAACAAAATAATAAGAAAAAATATCGAAAGTAACAAAATATTCGTCCGTCGCAGATTACGGTAAAAGAAAGACTTCTGGATGCTTTACCTATTTTACGTTCGTGAAAACAGTTCCACTTTATAACATTCCTGAAGTGTTATAAAATATGTATTATGAAATATCACAACGTAGGTCCACCAAATATTAACAAAAATAAATCCGTAAATCATCAAAGTTTTATTTATTCCCAATACAAAAGAGTAACAAGATTTATTTAAAAAACACGCTTTAAAAAAACATCAGATTAAAAGCTTTTTTTAGCCTAAGCTCACTATGCAAAAACTAAACGCTGTCGAAAAAACCGTTATATTTTTTGTGACAGCCTAAATCAATCAAAAAAGTTTTAATCCGACTGTGTTTCAAAAACATGTTGCGCAGTCAGTGGGTTATGAAACAAACTCATTTGAAGATGTAGTTAAACTGATGCGAATCTCGCGCGGGATGCGATGACGGACGGAATTTATTCACACCGATTGTGTCAACTAAGTTGTAGTGTAAAAAAACACATTGTTGGATTTTCAATTCTCGGCGCTAAGCAGGGCGTTGAAAACCAAGTGCGCGAAAGCTTAAAGCTATGGCGAAATGCATGACGCAACTGTGTGCGTCGATTGTTTTGAGGATAATGATATCACCAATTATTCACGCCAATCTAAATACCTCTATATACAAGTTAGTTAACATAATGCCCACTTCATCTAGTTTTAAAATATGATTGACGTGTAAAAGTGTTTGTACAAGCCTACTTACAAAATAAAATCATTTATCATTTAATCGGCGCTAGCTTTCGACCTGAATGCCGCACGGAATTCGTTTCAGTGGGGGCAATTACGTAACACACTATCAGTAACAATGGGTCTCATTTTGATAGTTCAACAACATTCATTGCGTTATATACATTGTTGAGCAGACAAACTTTTTAAACATGTGAAGCAATGGATTATAAATATCCTCCAAAATGATTCAGATTGAGATTCATAGTGTGCTACGCAATTAGGGTGTCGTTTGGCCAGAGCCTTACTAAACCATCACGTTGGCGTCCCGCGCAGGACTTGTCTTAGTTTGAACAGTCATTTATTCTCTAAGTAGACTAATAATAATAATAGACTAATTTCTACCGCCTACATATAGACATTTATTTATTTTATCACATGTTTCCTTTGCCATTACAGATAAATCTAATGCGACAAAGTAACTTAAAAATATACTTAACCTTACTTACTTTACCTTACATGCTACACAATACGTGGCCCTTGTGAACTCACCCAGTGTACAGGTGAATAAGTCTATGGCATCCGCCACCGTGTTGAGAGTGCGCAGCGCACGAGTCACCGGTGCGCGCTCCAGCAGGTTAGTGCGCGCACTCAGCACCACCAGCAGCTGCGGCCTGCGCCGCCGCGCCACGTACAGTCACGAGCAAAAGTATGTATACACTCGGCTTTATTCAAAAGCGATTTACTCCTTTATTTTTGAATGAAATTTTATGTTGTTACGAAAATACCATTTTCGAACTCATATGTTTATGTAATGTATCGTATTACCACGTTGCATTTGTTATTTCACGAAATAATCGCAATTGAAAGTTGCCAAGTGTTGACATATTGGTGCTCGTGACTGTACCTATCCAGTAAATTAAACCCTATTTCTGATAGTAACATAAATGAATATAAGTCTAGTCTCTCGCAGACTTATTCTTAGAAAAGTAAGGCATTGTATTTATAAGTAGCTTTATGTGTGGAGTCTGGATTAATATAAGAACGGCTGACTTAAGTAAGTAAGTTACACTTTTATCTGTTATAAATAACAAACAACGCTCTTGTATGAGTCTTAACTAAAAAATAGTTCTATTATTAACATAAGTAGAGTTCTGCAGAGTTGAGTTGAGTTTTTGAATTGGTTGAGTTGGTTCTGGTTTAGAGGGAGCTAGTGTAATTACAAACACATTAGACTTAGCTTTGTCTCTGAGGTGTAACTTGGGTTGCCTCTAGTATTGCTCTTTGCATCTGAGAACATTTACAATCAAGAGGGCTCCCACCCTGCCAACAATACAATATCTGTCAGATATGAACCGAGATAATACTAGAACATATTTTTAATAAATATAGACCCAATTCGCCAAAGCATAGCATTTTTATTATGGATCAATTTAACTAAATTGCTCAGAAATAACGAAAACCAAAACACATTTTTAAACATCGATACTATCCATTACGAAACATTAAAGCTCGATAGTAAAAAGGCGCTTCGCAGAATTTTAGCTTGAACACAGACCAATTAGCTACTCTGGCATTTACAATGTGGCTCGCAAACTAAATAGCGTCACAGAATAATACAGAAGGTTAGCTCCATACGACAGAAAACAGGCACACGCACACATAGACGCGTACGTACGGCGTTCACAAACAAAAGCCGGTCGCGTCACGTACAGCGAGTGCGCTTGCACTCGCTGTACGTGAAGCGTGTCGTGTGCGTGCGTTTTCGTTCGTTGTATACCGCAGATCTTCTGTACCTTTTTACTCTGTGATAGCGTGTTGTTATAATACGTGGAAGTAATTATTTGAAACAATTGGCATGTTGGCGTAGCTAAATACACTGTAACCTGTAAAAATATTCCAGTTTCGTGACTGATAAAAATCGGACAACACCTCATTTATCAAATTCAGGGAAGCATTTAAAGGTTAATAATGGATGTGGCGAGGTTTTTGTGTGAATTATTGACCGTGATTATGCGGGCACTTTTGAATTGTCAAAGGGTCGCTCAGTCAGGAAGATGAAGCTAGTTGCCCATTCCAAAGCGTAGTAGGTACCTATGGAGAAGAACGGGCAAGAATTGCTTTTTATTTAAAGTTTCATGCAGTTCCCCGCATCAAGAAGATCGTTGCTTTGCCTAGCTTGAGGTCGCCCTACCCTACGTTTGTCAAATCGCGGGCAACACTCAAGAATGAGTGAGTGAAGATTATTGGAATCAATATAATATTCTTTGCCTTTTAGGCACTTGCGATGCGGACGAACTTTTTGATGCCCTATCATTCTGTTTCCTCTTTTTTATATACATGTTCATAATATTAATATTATTTTAAGGCTGCACATATTCAATAATAAAATTATGCTTAGAATATAATTTTCACAAAATGAAATTCAAACCCGCATAATTTTTTTTTTACTTTTGATATAATTATGAGTAATTCTTTGTTTTCTTTTCTTTTTTTTAAACATTGCCCCACACTAGGAATTTCTCCTGTGTCGTGGGTGCGTTTACAGACATATAAACTCACATACACAAACAGCCAGCCAGTTATTATTATGTAAAGCCAACAATTTAAGTTGTCCGTACGTAAGTACGGACAACTTAAATTGTTGGCTTTCCAAAAGTAAGTTAGTAAGTTGGTAAGTTGTGATCTGAATGTAGATTCAGATCACAACTTACTGTCAATTTCATATTGATTAATTGCAAATGGACGCCCTAATTATATAATTAGGGCGTCCATTTGCAATAAATCAATATGAAATTCTAATAATTAAATTATTAACTGACGACATTCCAATAAAGTAGGTAGTATATTATACACGTGTAACTTCAAATTCGAATTCAATTCAGGTTATAACAAATAACACAAATTGAATCGAATTCACGTGATTTAAAACCTGTCTGTGAATTATGTTTCCAGATATAATTTATCATCCAATTTACAATGTGGAAAATTGATTTACCTAAACTAATGAGGCACGTAGTACGTAGGTCGTAAGGTTAATTTTGATAAACTCAACGGTAATCATTTTATGTTGGTAGCAATGAGAAAGGTCATTATCGAAATTATTATTTCGTGAAATACGAAAAATTTGTATATTTTCGCAGCCATTTTAACATTTCATTTTGACCTCAATATGAATTCAGCACCCTTGAAAACCATGAAAACTATCGAAAGAAAGTCACAAAGTGATAAAAAGTGTCCATAACTTTTTCGTTACGTGACCATTTCTACCAGTTTACTAGTACCTACTGCAAGCCGCGTTAAAGATCTTCATTCCAGTAATCACTGCGTGTAATTTTTTACGCAATCAGATGCGCGACTGCGACGTGAAAAGTTTACCTACTCAGTCCCTCCACGAAAAAAAATGGTTAAGAAAGAGTAATTTATTTATTTACCCTTGAATAGGGACGATAGACAGTAATTACACCAACGTAATTATTGTGGAAGCATAGGACCAGTCGGTGTGGCGACGCTTGGGGGCGGCCTATATCCAGCAGTGGACGTCTTTCGGCTGAAATGATGATGATTATGAATAGCGGTAGCTGTTCGCATACCTATGTATCTAACTCTATTAGTGGCTTTTGTGGAAAGGATGATATTAAATCAGAATTGTTACAGTTGTGATGGCAATCATGTCAAATAAGATAGTTTAAATAGATTTTTAATATTTTATTTATCTTTTAAATAGATTATTTTATATTTTGTGAATGTGGGAACATTGTAGCTAGGCCTTGTAGACTGTGGATTTGTAGTTTTTTTTTTATTTTGTTAACCAAGTTTTATTTGTTGACAGGCCTACACTGTCCTCGCATACCTGTTAACACTGTAATTTAAAAACACTATAAAAGCCAATTATTTTCAAAAGAGTAACCGTGGAGTTTCTTGCCGGCTCTTCTTCAACGGAAACGACTATAACCATACACCTAGCTTCTGTTGTTTTATAAGGACCCACGTCTTACAACAACGTCCACGTCGACATCTCTTTTCACACGACTGCCAAAAAAATCAAAAGATATACACCTAATATGGTTACCCAGCAAAATTCAACGACGTGTAACCCTACACATCATTGCATTAAGCCGGATGACTGGCACCCTGCAAGTTAATAACCCTTAACTAATCACACGAAAGCACATCGATGTGTAGTATCGAATTTAATTCAGCCAATCACGTCATTGTGTTGTAATTGATAGCCATTCAACAAGTTAAACACCACTTGAGACGTGTCAATGAACTTTTATGGAGGACGATTAGCTGGGGTTCATAATGCAATCGATAACTAATTCTTTAAGAGACATGTATCGTCAACCAGAGGTATATTGCGGTTAGATTCTAATCGATTTGTGTACTAGGCTCCTTCGTGAGTGCTTTATTGTAGGTCTACATAATTTATGTGCATATATTTCAGTTTTATGATGTTTAGTATGTAGAAGGTCGTATGTTTGGGTGTTTTTATACAATTTCCGTATTAACATACCTACCTATTTGTAAACAAAGGCAGATGATTGATTTCCGCGGTGCATATTATGATGCTATTTTTTATCAAAATTAAGATCATGAACGTTTTCTCATTTTAAATCATCATCACCATTGGAGAGCAGTCATGGCCCAGTGGTAACGGCCGCGACTTAAGTTGTCTGTAGGTTCGAACCCAGACAGGTGCTTTACTTTGTGTAAATTATCTCATTACCACTGCTCTCAAAACGGTGAAGGAAAACATCGTGAGGAAACCGGCATGTCCTAGAACCAAAAATTCGAAGACATGTGACATTTACCAACCCGCACTGGGCCCGCGTGGTGGGTTACGACCCTCTCCCTCTCACAGAGAGGAGGCCTATGTCCCAGCAGTGGGAACATTATAGGCTGATTATGCGTCACCATTGGCAGCCTTGTTCCATCCGCTGCTGAGTACACGCTTCCTCTATTTTGTGCCATTTTTGACCAAAATTCTGAAGTATTGTGAATTCAAAATCAAAATCAAAAGTCATTTATTCAAATTAGGCTGAGAATCAGCACTTTTTGAACGTCAAAATTACAAGAGACAGTCCCCCAAAAACGCCCGCCCTCGCCGCCGCCGCCTAGTGCTATCGCTGGGAAGAAGAAGTGGCGCAACAAACTCCCCAGCAGCACAGCTGTCTGTTCAACTTAAAAAAATACTTGATTGTATACAATACTAGGTACCTACCTATGTTCGGTAATTAACATTACAAAACCAGAGCATAAAATTTAATTATTTGCCATATTATGGCAGCTAGCCACGCCAATATACCAACAAATATAATTAAAACTATACGTACTCACGCTAAAAAATAATTAATTAAAATGTAAATAAAAAAACTTACTATCCAAATAAAAGCCTCCAGGCATAAAGGGCGTGACAGCTTACATATTTATGCATTGCTGGGTTCTAAGACCTGGCAGTAAGCTAATTCTGGAGAAAGAACATAAACATTGTCTTGCGTTAAACTAGGGTGACCAACTATTCTTATCGACTATTATCTATTAACTATTCTATTCTTATTAACTTAGTAAGCTCATGATTATATTGAAAAACCATAATGCTAGAACATTCGGTAAGGTATTTCAACTCCGAACTCATCTAGTTTTAAAAAAATATGATTGACGTGTAAAAGTGTTTGTACAAACCTACTTACAGAAAATAAATCATTTATCAATACCACTCTGTAGTTTCAAGTATTTTAACCCAAATCAGTCAGGTATTTAATCCTAACTAGCCTGAGATAAATTATAAAGAATCGAATAAAATGAGTACAATAAATTATTTATCGTCAGTCTGACATTAGGTAACTGTACGTGACATTAATTAACATGAATGAATTAACCTTTTTCCTAGGACAATTAGGACACAATTACCCATTGATTTTATACAGAAATAAAAGTAAGAATGCTTTCCAATACTTTATCGTTATTCGATACGAAGAACAAAGGAATTTGTAAAGTTACACGTGTTCCAATTCCAATGGAAATAAAAGCTAAGCTATACATTACAAGGATATCAGTATGTATGTCAGTATTTTAGGTGTAATATTGGTATAGGCTGTGTGACAAAAGAAATATTGTTTTAATAATCAATCATAAATTCTAGGAAAATACATTGTATTATTTCTGCTATTGAAAGCATTTCTTGGTATTATGATATTTAGATTATCCAAAATGATGAGAGGATAATTATGTAAATAATCATCTTTATATTCAAATACTTTGAATACATACAGTAATGGGTACTGTGAGCCCTTTACGAGCTCGCGGTACCAGAATGAATAAATTAAACGAGGGCTTATCGAATACCTTCCATAATTATTCCTAAAAATAGTTCTTCTAACTTTTAATACATTTTATATTTTTCTATGATATGACTTCGCTTGTAAGCTAATCTGACTTCTACTGGTTTGTCTACTATTCTTTAGGTATATTATAAAGAATAGCAGGCAAACCAGTAGTTTTATCAACAGACACATGAACGTGAAGTGGACTTTAAAACAATCAAAATGAAAATATTTTATTTCACATAAACATACATAGGCACCTTATAAAACGTCAGAAGTAGCAGGGTGCATGGTTCCAATAGGTAGTTTCGTGTAGAAAAGAGCCGGTAAGAAACTTCACAGTTACTCTTTTAGAAACAATTGGCTTTTACAATGTTTTCAAATTGCAGTGTTTTAACAGGTTTGGGAGGACAGCGTAGGCCTGTCAACAAGTACTTACAAAATAGAAAATGGTCAGTAAAATGTTCACGTTAAATATTTAATTGGATTTGTTTTTGTATATCATCGCTCCGAGCAAAGCATGTTAAGCTGTTGGTCCTGAATGTCATTTGTAGATCTTTGACAGTCGTTACGGGTAGTTAGAAGCTCAAAAGTCTGACAACCAGTGTTACCAAGGGGGACGTGTCACCCGTTACTTGGTAACACTTCCCCCTTGATAAGACTAGTTGTAGAGGTCAGATAGACAGTCGCTCCATATTAAATACTGGTATTCAGCTGCATCCGGTTAGAATGGAACTGACCCCAACACATTTGGGAAAAGACTAGACAGATACAAATACAAAATGTTTTACAATAAAATACAAAATGTTTTATTCAAGAAATTTGTTACAACAAGAGGTGGTTGTGTTTGGGGACTCCTTTTAAGCAATTTTTGCCTGTGATAGGAGACCCCGAGATTACTTCCAACTCACCACGCTGAAAGAGCTTATTGACTGTGGAGTTTCTTGCCCATTCTTCTCCATACGATCATCATCCCTTTTGGATGGGGCAGCTAGAATCTAGAATCTTGTAAATTTTGGGTCGGGGGGCTTTTGGGACCGGGACCGCGGTCCCGGATTCCCCCTATAAATAAAATAATTATTTTGAGTAGTCTTTTGGGACCACAAATAAAATTAACAAAGTATTGTCTTGAGAAAGTACGGTCAACCAAAATATTTAGAAGTTATACAACTAAAACAATTTAAATAAAAGGATAAAATATTTCTTTTAGTGCGTGGTCCCCGCAACGACCACAACGAACTCTTGAACTTGTCTGCACTCCTAGTACTTTGCATTTTTATTTCTTTTTGACCATTTATTTTCATACAAAAAGAATGCCCCGTTGATCTGGGCCCCAAGTCTGCTAATTTACAAATGCTTCAATTGAATCTCAATTGCATCTCGATTGAATAGTTTGGCACATTTGGTATTCTACTACTTATTTAAAACCAATGGTGTTCCATTGACATATCATCGAACTGCCACTCAATTGCCATTGAACAATTTGCTATTCTGATCTTCAATCGTATCACAGTTGTGTCTCGATCTTACAATTATTGGTAGTCCGCTCGTTATTTGACGTTTGTTTGACATTTACTACTCTGTCAAGAAAGTGCCGGGAAAATATCAATAATACACAAAATATTAGTTATTCATCCAAATTTATTGTATCGCCTTCAAAGTATGCTCCTTCAGAAACGATACACTTACACCAACGAATAGTCCAATCATCAAAACATTTTTTAAATGAGTTTTCCGGAATTGAATTCAATTCTCGCCGCGAATTCTCCTTTATGTCTTCTACCGAACAAAAACGTGTGCCACGAAGTGGTAATTTGAGTTTAGGAAAAAGAAAGAAGTCGGCTGGAGCCATATCTGGTGAATAAGGTGGTTGCTCGATGGTATTTGTTGAGTTTTTGGTCAAAAATTCGTTCACAATTGTGGCCTTGTGCGAAGGCGCATTATCGTGATGCAAAATCCAAGAATTTGCTTTCCACAATTCGGGCCTTTTTCGTCGAATTTGCTCTCTTAAACGCCGCATAACGTTCAAATGATATTCTTTGTTTACCGTTTGACCTTCTGGCATGAATTCCGAGTGCACAACACCGCGATAGTCAAAGAAAACAGTCAACATGACTTTGACTTTTGATCGACTTTGGCGTAGTTTTTTCGGTTTCGGTTCAGTTGGAAGGCGCCACTCTGAAGCTTGTTGACTAGTTTGCATGTCAAACTCATAAACCCACGTCTCGTCACCAGTTACAATGCGTTTTATGAATGTTGGGTCGGAATTGACTCCTTCTAGCATATCCTCAGCGACTCTTATGCGATTGAGTTTTTGGAGAAAATTCAGGTCTTTTGGGACTAGCCGAGCGGCAACATGTTTCATACCCAAACGATTACTTAAAATGGTACGGATCGACTCGTGAGACACAGAAAGTTCAGCGGCTATCTCTCTCAAACTTGAACGAGGATTTTCAGTCAGTATTTTCTTCACTTTTGCGATGTTAACTTCAGTTGAAGACGTTAATGGCCTACCAGAGCGAGGAAAATCTTCTATCAAACCCCGACCGCTTTTGAACGCTTTGTACCACTCATAAGCACGTGTTTTTGATAAAGTCGATTCACCGTAAGCCTTCTGTAACATTTTCAGTGAATCCGAACACGAAATTCCATTAGCGATGCAAAATTTAAGACAAACTCTTTGTTCAATTTTTTTGTCCATTATGAAATTCGCAATACACACTAGATATGATGTAACAAAAAACAGCACTGTACTTAATCTAAATAACAGATGCAACTCAAACTCCGCGCCAAAATGGAAAACAGTTGTGCCAATCTAATAACCAAACAATAACATAAAATAATAATATGGAACCATAAACAAATCATCCACTACCGATACTTTTTTGGCTGAATGTATGTGAATCGTGTCTCAATGACAATCTTACCATTGAAGTACAATTCAACAACAATAGACGTTACGCGTAGCGTTTAAATTGTTGTATAATTTTAGTAATTTATAATAAGAATGAGGCCATCACCAAGTTTACGTTGGCGTATTTTGGCTTTAGCCAATCCTAATGATCGCCTTCGACGACAGCGATAATTAGAATTGGCTCGGCAACGTCGCAAATCCCGAGCTACAATGAGGCTCAGTGTAGATCCGTTTCGTGATTTACCTGAGTCAGAATTTATCAAAACGTTCCGACTCGGAAAAGAACGAAGGCGCTTTGTGAAAAGTTAACTCCACTTCTTCAACAACAAGGACGTAAAGATGCAATATAACGTAATTTGAAGGTTACTAAAGTGGCTGCACTTCCAGGAAGTCTAATAGGCCTTCAATTTGTAGGACACTCATATTACCGGCCAGGCCGCCTAAAAGAGTTACACAATAAGCTCAGAATGTATTCTGAGACATTATGTATATAAGTAACTATTTATTGCCTCGTAATAATTGCAGTCAACGAATTTGAATTAACTTTTACACAGATTTTAAGTATTTCATTTGTCATTTTGCAAATACTTAGGTACTCGTTTTTAGCTTTTAAAAACTTTTTAAAAGTACTGTTTACGAAAATTGAAAACACAATCAAGTCACTTGATATTTTGACAAGTTGCTTGAGTTGAAAGTGACATTTCCGTGACAGCATCAAATTTTTGACTTTGGCAACACAGTCCACGTATTTTAAGTAATGTTTTTTACAACATTTGGTCTTATTCTATCGAGAAGGCATTTCATTATAGCAAATATATTTATTATGAGTCGTAATTCACAATCACAGAAATGAAAAAAAAACCTTTAATAAAATAAATTATAACTCATTCATTCATTCAGTGTCGCGGTAGATTTTAATAGGCAACACCGCGAAATATTCAACTGACACCATTGCAATCCAATTACGATTCACTATTACAATTCAATTGACACTACATTTAAGTTTTAGCAGAATACGCATTTTGTCACAATGATAATTGAATTATAATTGACTCTCGATTGAATCGTAATAGTGAGACATGTCATTGAAATTAGCAGACTTGGGGCCCTGGTCTGGTTTTATAGCTACAACTATCCGTATATAAGTGCAACTAAATAATATTACCCTTTATTTTGTACCGGTACTGATAATTAATATAATTGTTGATCAAAATATTATATCAGCTTTTTTGATAACTGTACTTTAACTTCTTTTTTCTTGTGGTCCCAAAATACCACTCAAAACTAATTATTGCAAGTATAGGTGGAATCTGGGACCGCGGTCCCAGTCCCAAAAGCCCCCCGACCCTAAATTTTAACGTTCAAAAGCGCCTTTTAAAGCGCTTTTTATTTGAAATAAATGATTTATTTATTATTAAACCAACTTATATTTACAGTTTGCACTACACATACAAGTTGACAAACCATTTGACTTTGATTTTGACTAACAAACCTTTTCACCACAGTAAGATTTATTCTAAATAACGTGTGTAAAACGCAAACGATACAACAAAATCAAACCCAAAGCAAATCAAAAACTCAAAAGATATCGCATAGACTGCTGAAGCATGTATCCAATCATTTAGAAGCACATTGGTAGTGATCAGGGACTCATTAACGTATTGACAGCTAATCAACGGGTTCGCATGCTACTCGACTCGATTGACTTCGTGCGCCCGGTTGTACCGACTGACTAACTGCGATTAGGTTAAGTGACTGATTTACCATAACGTCACGCCTGTAATCCCCGAAAGGTTAGGCAGAGGTGTACCTATAACACACCTACATTTCTAACTACGTTAAAGTCCTATGTAACAGGGAGCCTATTGCCATCAACCAGGCACAAAACCAGACTCCGAGCTACTACTGAAAAATTCCAGATGGAAAAAACCCAGTAACTCTTTGCCCGACCCGGGAAGTGACCCAGGATCCGTATTGACAACTCATCAACGGGTTCGCAAGATACTCGAGTCGATTGAACTTCATGCACCTGATTGCACCGACTGACAAACTACAAACTAGGGACTGACACACTAGGTTTTATTGAAAGTCAGTCTGCTTTTTCCCAACTGCTTTTTTCCAGTATTTTAAATGGAGCTCTGACCTCCACAACCCACGTGCTGGGTAACACGATACCCCTTGTTAAGACTGGTTGTCAGATTTTTGAAGTTCAGACTACCCACAAAGATTATTGAACGTGTTAGTAAGTATTTAATATCATTGCAAAAGGTTTCAAAAAAGTATTTTATTTGAAATAGAGTTGAGTTTATCATTTGATGAGTAAAGTTGCGCGCCAGTAGATTTCAACATGATTGTGAAAGAGAAGCCCCATCAATTTAAATGTAGCATTATTCTTCCGCCAACCCGCACTGGGCCCGCGTGGTCGTTTATCGCCCACTCCCTCTCACAGAGAGGAGGCTTGTGTCCCAGCAGTGGGAACATTATACGCTAGTTATCCTTTCAAATAGAATAGTAATACATTTAAAATCGCAGAAAGTGTAGTCTCGCTCAGTTGTTCAATTTCACAGTGACCAACGAAAATAATATCATACACAAAGCCTTTTTAATTTCAAAACTTAAAACCCGTAAAAAAATTAGTGAAAAGCTATAAAGGAACACATAACCTGGGTAGCTAGCAGTGTGAGCAAGCACAGAGAGTTACAGCAAAAAAATGATTTTACCTTAAAGCTACGTTAACGGTGGTTTTAGAATTAAAAAATTTACTTAACCTTGACTCTTTAATTAGTCTAACTACAGTTAAAGTTCAGGGCAACCGGCCGTTCACAACCCGTGATTAGTGATTAGCTGATGTGGATTCATATCACTCGTCAACATTAGATACACGCAAGCCTGTTTGACTAACACTTTAGGTAGCATGTAGGTAGGCCATACCCTATTTATTTGATAGTTGTGAAGGTATAGGCAGAGAATTAGGCTGAATCGGTCATAAAGGCCGATTTGAAAACTATTAGTGGTCTGAGTTGATTGATTCGTTGACCTCTTCTGTTTATATATGCACAACTGCACACGACAGCGCGTCTATAGTTAATGAGTAGGTACTTTGTTTTTGTTTTTCTTTATATTTTTGATTTATATCACTATTTTCCTAATACCTACTAAAATGTATTGTATATTCAATAGCTTATACTAAAAGTTGTAACCAGGGGAAGAGCGGAACTTCCTTTATATAAGTATGTACCTATATTTCTTACTTAAATAAGATTTCCCTAAATACCTAAAGTAAACGTATTTTTAAGTTATTGAAATAAACATTTTGTATTTGTATTTTTGTATTTTATCTTGCTTTATAGTAAGAATAGCTGACCTATGGGCCGGAGAAGACACAAAGTAAGGAAAATTGGAAAAGAATGGACAAAACCTTTGCTCAGCAGCTTAACAACATACATTATGTAGGTTAACAATAAAAAAAAAAATTCCTTTATAGCCTAGAGTCGATATCCTACGCCTTATTAAAATATATTGTTGATAAATTCTTGCGTGCTCTTCGTACGTAAACGGTACGAAAGTACTACTTACTATCTAAACTGGCTGTTTAAGCTGTAACATTAGGTTAGGTAGAAAAAATTAAAACGATTTGTTTTATTCATCGATTTATTGTATAGAAACCAGAATTAATATGGTTACAAACCTTGTTAACAATCTTGCTAACTAGATAATCTACACGAAATAACTATTTTCCACACCCTCAAAAAACATTCAGTACTTAGTTGTAATCTACCAAAAATAAATTATTTTAACAATAAATCAATTACCCAGTAAAATAATACGTTACCAGCAAAATGTCTCGTTAAAACCATTGAATGAAAGACAAATTACTGCTTTAAAATATAATTCAGAGCCATTTTATCGGGGCACTCGAATATTGAATAATTTCTTTCTCCTTAAATGAAATATTCTTAAGGACTCTTCACGTTTAATAACCGCCGGTAATGGCCATTGGTGGCGTTAGGGTCTGTACACAGTGGGACAGAGTGGCAGGAAATTATTTATTTTTCCTCCTTGCTTGTGGATGAAATTGAAATTAATCATTTTTATATTTTATTAAGAGTAGCATAAGGCTCATAAACCGAGTTCTAAACGTCACGATTCGAAGACGCGTGGAGTTGGGCAGGACACCTGGCAAGGCGCAGCGATGACAGGTGGAGTAAAGGCTTTTTAATAATATTGCTTAACATTCTTTTTGACTTGTTTTCTTTTGTGCTCGGCTCCTAAGGATCCTAGCGTGAAGGAAGGAGTGTAGCCTAGAGTCTTCCTCAAGAATTAGGCTATTACAAGCAAAAATATTTTTTTTAATCCGACTGGTTGTTTCAGAGATTATCGCGTTCAAACAAACAAACAAGCTCTTCAGCTTTATTATTACATAGTTTATAGATTCAGTTTACTTTCTGTTGGTAAAAAACATTTCACATTTGGACAGAAGTTTTTTTGAGCTATGAAAATTATTATTTTATTATTGTATAGTGGCTAGTTCATGATCACAAGCCATTAAGATTTACTTTACTACTAAGTAATGAGTTCAACGACCCGCAATTTTTCATGAAAAATAATTGTCTTAAAATTACTTTAGTTTTTGCTAGCCATTAACTTAAATTACCTATAACGCTCTACCTTAAAGTAATTGGAACCTGAGCTTTATCCGTCTCACGATAAATTAATCACTATTCACGAAAATTAATATAATATCGCCATTGCTCTCTTTAATAATCCAAAACAAAATTGATTAAAACGATAACACCCTACACATGACGTACGAATGAAAACGTTCGATAGGATTGTCAGTTTGTTGGGAAAACGGGTTCCGTATGAATATATTAGATAGGCGGAAAAAGGAAACGATGAATGACATATTTGTGGAGAAATTGTGGATTTATTTACTGGTTAAGAAAACGCGTTCAAAGAGGGATCGGGAGTTCCAAAAATATAATGTTTATCTTTTATTTTTAGAAAAACTCTATCGAAGAGGCTTGCAGATAATATATTTTAATGTGATACGTTGGCGAACACATTGAATGCGAAATTGCATTAATGACATGCTTTAATTCGCAAAACAAAAAAAAAATTGAATTGTTAAGCAATTTGGTACCGTTGTACTAAATTTTTCCCATATTTAAGTTTTTTTGTCTGGTATGTGTACAAAAATAGTAAATAAATGAAAAATATTAAGTTATAATGGTTAAGATAGGTAAGTAGGTACCTACGTGCGTGATGGCACCCACATCACCTTTAAATGGAGCAAAATAAATCACTAGCATCACCCACTACAGCAATTAATTAACCCAAAATCTTTCAATAAACATTAATCAAACACTTCGCTCACCTTTCCCTAACTTTTCGTCCAAACTTAAAGGTAAGATTAATGCATTCCGCTCCGAACATCGATTTGCAATTTACTTTTCATCCCGTGTTAATTTCGACCTTTCCGCATGACTGTGGGAACCCTACGCCATGTGTGCGTTGAATAAATGATCGCGATTATTTGTGAACGCAGGAGAAAGGCTTTTTAAATGGTTATTTTTAAACATCAACCTGTATTTCGTGCTTCGTGTTAGTGACGAATGAGGGATGACCTAAATGACTGGACCGTTATACTTGTTAGCGGTGGCTAACAAGTAATACGTAATAGGCGGTGAGTCTATTGCCATCAACCGAGCATACATCCAGGGGGTCTACTCCGAAATGCAAAGTGCGAATGTTCGGATCGGACCGACACATGGCCGAACCGAATATTATTGAAAAATGCGAAAAAAGTTCGGATCGGCTCAGTTGGGTCGGGACCATAGTCAATATTCGAAAGAGTGTAGGAGTGTAGGATCGGGACCGACCGAACCAAATAGTAACTTCGTAGCAGGAAATGGCCAAACATTCGGCCGATACTACTTCGGAGTAGACCCCCAGACTACGGGCTGCAACTGAGAAAACCTGAAAGCGAGAAAAAAAAATCAGCTGTTCCCTACTGTTCGTATAGGTAACTCGTCAAAATGTAGGGAACACAGATTTTTGTTTCGCGATTTCGGGTTTGGTCCCATAGTAAAAGTTGTTCATAATGATGAGTACAATGACCCCCTAGAGTTATGGGATATAAGAAAACACGTTGTATATACCTATTAGTCCGGTGGTGTTCACCACCAAACAACGTACGTACCTACAATCTGACTCCAAGGTCACCACCTGTTCTCTATAACGTGATCAACTAAGTAGGTATACTTATTAGCTATTACAGGGTTTTTTCAGTAGCAGGCCGGATTCCGGGTGCGAAATATGTGTGTACTGATAGCTACACCTCTACCTAAGACTTTGTGGATGATAGGTATGATGTTTAGTTCGGTAACAATAGAAAAAGTAACTGTGTCTCATTAGTGACCATTTATTGAGCAATTGAGAATGTATGTGTACTTTCATATTTTGTTTTGTTTTTGTTAACCGATAAGTACTATCCCACAGCTGGGCAAAGGCCTCCCCCAAATCCTTCCAGGAACTCTTTCCCCGCGCCACCTTGAACCAGCCCTCGCAGTACGTCCAGGTCATCTCACCATCTTTTTATGGGCCGGCCTCGGCGGCGCGTCCATCTTCAGGCACCCATTGTGTGGAGATTTAAAATCTCCACTTTCATAATAACTATATAGAAATAATACCACATTGCCCCTATATATGAATAATAATAAGTACTATAAACAAGACAAATTCTTATATGGAAGAGAATTTGAGTGATACAGGCCATAACTTTTATAGTTACTTCGTACTATTGCAAGATATTTCTGCAGCTGTGGTCTTGTTAGCGTATAAAGATACGTATTTTTTAGATCTCCCAGCAAAAAAAATACGTGGCAGCCCTATCCAAATAGTGGCAAACCTACATGGTGTGTTGAATACCTGATGCCTTGATGTTTGCGTTCCCTTTTTGTCTAACTTTCATTCTGTTTCGCACAGAACTTTCACAAAGGGCGTATAAAGTTACACATTTACATATTTTTGCCAGTTATATTTTAGTTACCAGCTAAACACAAAAAGTGGGTAAGCTTTTGCTACTTTTTGTTTGATTTCGCTGAAAAATATGGCGCGGTTATTCATTTACATAGCCCGTTGTAGAATTTGATATCTACTAACTTTTTTCTAAAGAGTATCTGAAATTTTATTTATAATCCCGTAAACTCTCGCGGGGCTAGTAAAGACAGAAAATGTATTTTAATGAGTACCAAACTTAATATTTACTAAGTTGAAAATAATACTTTGGTGTCCTATTCTCGTTCTATTATTGTCTCGTGTTTTTTAGAGAAAATTAAGATTGGAAGTCAAATACACCAAATATATTATTCCTCATGAATAAAAAGAAATGTAAGGGAATGATCATACTACATCAATTTTAAAGCACAACTATCTTTAATCAATTAATCTAACTAAAAACTTTGGTGGATATTGCTCGCAGAACAGATGGCCGATGAGACCGAAACGTTTTGGAGTGTCGACCGCATACAGAAAGACGTAGCGTTGTAAGGCCTCCCACAAGGTGGACCGATGTCCTGGTGAAGGCCACAGGAATCCGCTGGATGCGGGAAGCACAGAACCGGTCGAAGTGGCGGTGCTTGGGGCCAGCAGACAACTTTTTTCGCCTGAAGTGATACTGATGATGATGAGGAGAACTTTTCCGAATTCCACAAGCCGAGGGCAGACCTTCGACGTACATATTTTATTCCCTCAACTTTAACGCTAAACTAAACGCTAAAGTTTAACTACATCAGCACTACAAAAAAAATAAACCTTTTTTTTTTGGTTTCGCGGTGGAAATCCTCATGGACTTCCTCCATCGTGGGGGTGACGGAGGGGCTTATACAAGACTCTTACCGGCTAAAACCACCGCGGTTTTCCGCCTCTGCCTATCAATGGCCGGGGGTGCGGGATTCGCGTAAATATTCACCGCTCCCATGCTACAAGGCCTAGGAAAACGCACATACCTTCTGCTCTATGACTACCTCCGCACTGTAGTGCCAACTACTATGTATTCGAGGCGGAGACAAATCCAAGAAATCAAAAATCGGTCCAGCCGTTCTTGAGTTATAAATAGTGTAACTAACCCGACTTTGTTTTATTTATATAGATTTGCTCAACATCACTACTAAGGCAGCTAAGGCCCCGTAAACTACACAGAGCTTTAACGGGTCCGCCAAAGTTCACCTAAATTTTAGGAAGAGTGAGCATTCGGATTACAAATCATTAGGAAGAACAATTTCGGGTAAAGAACTTTAGGTGAGCCAATATGGACCCAGCTTTAACTGACAAAAACTTACAAAAAAATACTACACTAACACCCCTATGACAGCGCGTATTCTTACCTACTATGGTACAACTAACTATACCTCAGTGTTGAAGTGCCACAAGTGGCCCCGCTTTGTGCCACAAGTAGCGTGCGACACTCAAGCCAGCATTGTCGCAGCCAGTGGACGATAGGCTTAATTATAAGTATAACCGTGTACTGAGATTTTAAATTGTTCTTTCATTCTTTTAACTTTTATGATCATTATTTGTTAACCCTCACTATATGCTCCTTTATTTTAGTACCTATTTGTATTTCCTGGGTTTGTCCCAAATAAAATATTTTTCTTTCTTTCATTATTTAGTAAATTGTAATATGTAAGTAAATAACATTACACCTAATTAATTAATAAAAATAACAAAATTTTAGTAACTAAAACTATTCACAGACTAAAATATAGCGTCGAAAAATTCATCCGCATCGCTGTCTACTGCTAATGTACCCAAGAGACTGGCGTTACTACCTAGTTAGAAAGAAAAAGAAACAAAAGAAAGAAAGAAAATACATTTATTTGTGGCAAACATGACGCTGCACATGGTTACCGACTAAAGCATCCATGTTAGAAGAAAGCTCATACATACAATCGCACATTGAAAAAAAAAATCTTTTAACAATTTTCATGTACCTAACAAGCCGCATTACTACCACATTTGTATATGAAAAATGCAATCCTGATTGCGTCATTAGCCAGTAATTTGTTGGAGCAAGCTTCTAACTTCCAATAGCTCGTAACATTCTATCGAGTACTAGCTCGCCTCGATTGGCCTATTACCGCCTTGTTAGGTCTTGAGTTTCATTTCAAAGTACTATCGAGTGTCTGTCAGGAATTTAGTAGCTTGAGAGTACAGCAGAACTACTTGTGAAAGAGCTTCTTACAGACAGTAAGTCGGTACTACCACTATACTTAACTGTACCGTAAAAAGAAAGAGAGAAAATATATTTTTTAGCACAGACTAAAAGGGACACAACATATTCTGCAAAATTGAAACAGCATAAAAGTTCGTTGTAAAAAAGAAAAAAGCAGTATACCTACAACTGCTGCAATAAGCATTTGCCTAGCCTTTTCCTATGTTCAGGTCAGCTTAAAGAATCACCAAATGCAGGTGAATACAAATATTTTACAGAGCGACTGGACGGCCTTACCTGGCCTACACAACCCAGTTATTAGGTAATACGATAGCCCTTCATAACACTGGTGATTGTCAGATAACCATGTTTCGTTTACTGGTTGCATAAGCTTTAAAATGCGAAAAAAGGGTTAAGTCCAGAAAAAAGCATTGTTTTGATAGCAGTATAATTCTTCTGTCTGGTTGTAAGACCAAATTGTGACCACAAATTATTCGCCTGCCAAGTGTAATGATAATGAGACTCACATGCTATGCAAACTACTTGCATACTTGTGAGTAAGTAGGTATCACGCATGTGTATTTGTGGCTTAATTGTCATTGTCACCTTTACGTTAAAACGACGTATTATCAACATGTGCGGTTATTCCTGAGCCTCAATTATCTTTTGCGTTCACGTCATCCAAAATAAGCATTATAGTGTCCTCCAAAATAACCACCTCCGAAAACCCATGAAAAATAAATAGCAGCCCCAAAAAACCCTTACCATCTGCGGCATATATGCTCTAAAACAATACCTATCCTGTAATAGTTATCAATTTGGACGTACATTTCCGGACTAGTCTCCAAACTAACCGAGGCTCTATCACCTTAAATAAAATGTTACGACTGCTAACACAGATGCACAATGTTTTCACAAGAAAAACTTTTCAGAAGGTTCTCTTGTCACAATAGTTATGACTGAGGGTTAAGTCACGTTCGTTCGTGCGCGTTATAAGAACATTTCACACATTACTGCCAGATTACACTCATTCACGGATACACTTGTTCTGCCTGTGTATTCTGTAAAAATCTCACCGTGAAAACTTAGGTGAAGTGAGCTGTCATTCCACCTGATGCTAGGGATTTACACTTTGACAGCTCACTTCACCTAAGTTTTCACGGTGATATTTTTACAGAATAGATACATACGGCTTGTCACATAAGTATACAGGGTGGCAGGGTCATCGGCGCGTCGGGGGCCGCGTGACGACTCCCGGCTACCGTAGGCGCGGGCCTGCGGGCGGTGAGTAATGGGCAGCTCGCCGTCCGATCTGGACCAGTCCCGTGCCGGACGGCGCGTTGTGTTCCACGCGCGCCTCAAAGAGATGTCAGCAGAGGACGGGGCCCGATAGGGCCGAAGCCTGCCGGGGCGGCGGGATCTTCCGAAAGGGTTACCGCTGCCCTGGAACAGAAAGGGCTAAGGAAGGAACACGGGTGGGTTTTAGTCAGTAAGAGTCTGACACTCCCTTCCGCTCCACCCAGAGCGGGAGGGGGGGTCATTTGATGATTTCCCAACCTCAAAAAAAAAAAAAAAAGGGTCATCGGCACGCAACCTGTTAACATGTTGGTTATCTAAAAAAAAACAGTTGTTATTTGCCATACATTTATACCGCGTAGGTACTGTATTTTCCTATGAAACAACAGGTTTTTTTTTTGATAATCGACGAAATATGCTAACCCCTTTTTTTCTGGATGGGAAATCATCAAATGACTGGGCTGAGCGGGAGGCCGTGTCAGACTTTTACTGCTAACCCCTGCTAAATATGCTAGCTCCTTAGCATACTTCGTCGGTTAGCAAAAAAAATTCTGTCTGTAATTACGACATTCATCGGGTTAAGACAGTATTTATTGGCCCTTCTGAATTCGTTTGTATTGTGACACCGCGCTTCTGCTACAGGCAATATCAACAAATCTTTGCAATAAAAGTAAATTAGGGTCAGTGCCGATATATACACTGCCTTATAATGTTGTCCGCTGTTTTTTATGGAACGACAGACGACAGTTTATTATTATAGCTAAGTTTAAATTTTGCAGTGAAGGAGAATGGTGACTTATAAAGAATAAACAATTACACAGTATGACTTTTCAAAACTGTAAGATTTTTGAAGATATTGATATTTGCAAACACCACGTGTACTAGATATCATCAAAGTAACAACCCAGTCCGTATTGCTGGAGGGGGTTATGTGGGTATTAAAATATTGCCATTATATACATACGAGTAGATACTCTTTTTGCTTCGTTTACGTTCATAGATCTGCACCCTAATTGCGTAATACACGATTAATCGGAATCGGTTTCATTTTGACAGTTCAACAACATTCATTGCGTTATTTACACAGTGACAGTGATCAAAGTAAAATGTGACGTAACACCATGGAATTAGTATGTACTTTAATATAAGACATACTCATTCCATGGTTTTCCATAAAACAAAATAGCGTCGTTATTCCATTATAGTACAAAAAGCGTTTTATAAATTAAATGATTTGTTTTTCCGAGAATACTAGATACTAAAAGAATATGGCGCATTTTCTTTCAACCAGCCAAGCAATCCTGACCAAATTCAATAGAACAATTTCTGTTTAGATAATGGTCCCAACTCACGTAATCGCTATTGGCACAGAAACTAGCCACAAGGCACGTCATTCAGTTAAACAATTCCTTTGGGCGGAGTAAATAAACGCCTACACTTGGCACTTTAAAAAGCTCTTTAGGGATAAAAACTTAAAACATTGTTCGAAAAAACAGTGTTACCAATAATAAAAGTTGATAAATTCTAGTCTTTCAACACAAGCACGTCTGGAAAGTCTATTTTTAGAAGTAGTCATTATAAAACTTAAGCTTTTTCAATTATTTTGAGGTCGTTTTCGAGATGTACAGTCGACTTCGCCATTTCTTTATCACTTTTGACAATAATTCACTGTACTAAATTATTCACACACATTGAAACTTCATATGAGGAAGTCTGACAGCAGCTATGTTTAAAAAGTTGTGCGGAAATCGGTTGTCATGGGCATGTGATGCTGAAGAAGGAGAAAATGTTGTGAGGAAAGTTTTGAGTATGAATATCGATGGCTATACGAATAGGGAAAGGCCAAAGAAACTATGGATGGACTGTGTGAAAGATGATCTTTACTACCGAGATAAAGACTAATAGAGAAATATGGTAGAAAAAGACATGTTGCGCTGATGTCAAATAAATTGGGATATGGACAGGAGAATGATGACATTGAAACTTTACTTAGGTTAAACTGATCTAACTGTCACATAGACAAATAGTCCTTGTGGTTTTAGAACGTGAAAGTGATACTGAACTTTAGGGTGGTGACGCAATAACGATGTCGAATATATCTACTTAGTGGATACGGCTTTGATGAAATAATGAAGTTGTTTTGGAATTCAGATTTCCAGTTTTTTTTTATTAACCCTTAACTGTAGTGGTGAAAAATAGTAACACTTCTATAGTCGTGGGTCCGGTGGACGGTGGGTCCACCGGATCCACGACTATAGAAGCGTTACTATTTTATTTTTATTAAACTGATGATAAAAAAAGAACGACATATATATTTTTTTTTGTATTAATATTTCTAATCAAACATTTATAAGCCTTTTTAGGTGCAAAATTAACAGTAGGCACTTATATTTCTATTATTTATTTAACCTTACACAAATCGGCAATTTTATGAAACTAAAAAATGGCATTGAACAAAAATTATGGAAAAATATTAAAAAGGTACCAAAAAAAAATTTTTTTTTTCTTAGATATAAAAGTGTGCTTACTAAAAGAACAAGAAAAAGAAAATTAAAAGTTCTTCTAAACAAAAATTTACATTGTTCAAAATGAGGAAAGTCAAGTTTGCACGAATTACACACAGGCTTAGAGCAAACCCATGCATTTATGTAGCTTGCACTTAGCGCTCAGTGCACAGTCTTGCTCTTTTCTTGTTAGACGGACTTATTGAACCATATTTTTCTTTTATTCCTGTCCAGTTTCAGGGTTTCGTCAGGCTGGTGGTACTTTTAGAACCGTGGCAATGCTCGACCTGAGTTGTTTGGAAAGCCTTTGGTTGTAGCATCTCTCTCAATAACCATTGCTCAAACAATTCCTCTTAGTTCCTAGAACCTTTTCTATGGTTTGCCATCTGAAATACCTGCAATAAAACAGAAATACTGAATATATAATCAAATAAAAAAGTAACGTATCTATAGTCGGGGGTCCACTGGACTGGACCCACGCGTACGTACCTTAGGAGTAGCAAGCTAATCATGTCCTTTCCATTGCGCCTGCTTCAGCTTATTCCAGGAAGGTACCTAGAAGCGCGGGGCGCTGCGGTGTCTGCAGATATTTTTAAACACGTCCAAAGGTTGACAATGGGTCCACTGGACCCTTGACTACAGTTGAGGGTTAGCCTTCATAAATATTTGTATTCAAGTATCCTATAACTAAGGCATCACACACATTATAAACATCCTCCTGGCCTTAGGCTGCGTTCAGACGACACGCGCCCGCTAAGCGCACGTCACGCGCGTCAGGAACTCAGCACCCGCGTCTAACTCGCTTTGATTTTTTTGTATATACTTTGAGTCTTATGACACATCAATAGATCTCAAATTACATTTATCGAAGTCCAACCGCACACGCCACGCGCCCGCCTCGCGTCCGCCTCATGCCAACCCCGCGCTCACCCCGCACACGCGTTGCACTAACTCCGTACACCTTGCGCCCGCGCTTCGGCTAGTGTCGTATTGACTGTGAAGTAGTCCAGTCACTAGTAGTATAAGCGGGTATATAGGCGGACACAACGCGTGTGCGTGGTCGGCGCGTGTCGTCTGAACACGGCCTTAGCTTACGTTCTCGCAGACGTAAAAATATCGCGACCTGGATTTTCAACTCTCGGTGTTGAGCCAAGCGTTGAGAATCCAACAGTACTCACATCTCAGAGCAACAAAAAACCACACTGTTGGATTTTCAACTCTCGGCGCTAAGCGGTGCGTTGAATATCCAGTGCACGAAAAATAATTGCCACGGGAAAAAGTCGCCCGTGCTAACCTGGGCTTATTCTAATTAATTATTTTCAGTTGACAGTATGCCCCTTGCTGCCATATATATTTATCAGCCCTCATGTCATATTATCATCTTTAAAAAAGTCCATTCATCTTCTCTTAAGCCCGTAGGTTTTCTTATAGCAATTCCCTTCTATACTTAAAGGTGGCGACTGACATGAATATTCACACGATGTGAGCACGTTACAAGTCGAATATTCGGCATGTTAGTACAGCGAACCAAGCAGCTCGATGACGAGCGCCGAGCACACGAGTGCGCTCCACCCGGCTGTTGGTTTTGGCGAATCCCTTTGAATGTTACATTACAAGTCAGTCGCTAGCGCGAGCACTTCCGGGATTGCACGCGTTCGGTGTTTCGCACTCATTGCTCTGTTTGTGTCGTGCAAAATTCAGTGGAGTCAGGAAAAACGCTTTGGTTTATTACTTTAAATAGCAATAACGGATTAAAAGGAACGCAACACACACTACCTCTATGTCCACCATTTTGACTACTAATGCTGGGGATGAAGCACAGTCAAGCATTTATATTCTTCGCGAAAGTTCAGGTGTCATGAACATTTACTCACAACGAACAAATTCTCGATGCGAATATTCACATCGAGCAAATGCTCATGTCAGTCGCCACCTTAACACTTTTTGCATCGTTCAAATATTAATAAATGTACAAAAATCAAACTTATATCTATTTCATCAATCTCCAGATAAACAATATGCGAAGAATAAAAGAAAACCATCTAAATTGGTGTAATCTTATGATTATGATATGCGACAAAGGACAAATGTAAAGCAATAAACACACGGCATGTAAGAATAACAAACATTTTAATAATTCATACAGTGAATGGTGTGTCATTGTACACGTTTCTTTATGCTGAAGACATGTTGTTTTTATGTTTAATTTTGGAAGTAGACGTAATTACAGGTTACAAGCTGAGTTTTGTTTCTTTACATATTTTAGGTCTGAAGCTTTATCTATATAAAACAAAGTCGCTTTTCATGTCTGTCCGTGTGACTAGTTAATTCTTCTAAACTACACAATTGATAGTTGATGCTGTTTTCACCATAATTTAGAGAATTTATTCCGAAAGTTTTATGTGTATTAAGCTTATGCACCAATATTCATCTTGCAAATGATAAAGAAATCTTCATACATCGGAGAGAACGTTTAGTGGTTGGATCCGGCTGTCATTCATAGATTTTCGGCAGTCGTTACAGAAATTATTCAGAAGCCCAAAAGTTGACAACCCGTCTTACTAACGGGTATCGTGTTACCCAGTACCTCCTATATGTATCTGCATTCGGTTAGACTGGAAGCCGACCCCAACGCAGTTGGTAAAAGGCTAGGCAGATTGATATAATAAAGAAATCTAGATTTTTTGACATATCCCTATATTACCCATAAGAACTAGGTTGCAAATAATACAATAGTCATTGGGTAACAAGATCAGCCTCGAAAGTGAAATGAAGTATTCAAATTCCAAATTAGAAAGTACCTTTTTGTACCTTTTCCAGTAAAGACTTCAAAGTCGAAGAAGTTGGGTCTCATAATTATTATAGAATAGAATAGAATATATTTATTTGCTTTAAAACATGGTACATTAAGGTCTTATAAATAGAATTATGATCTTACATGTTTCGCCAAGGACTGGCATACAAATATTTAAACACGTTACATGTAAAAAATTAAGAGGATACATTATTCCAACATACTCGTATCTAACTTTAATGAAATTCTTAACAATAATAGGTATTTGTAAAAAGTAGGTAATAATTATAATAAAAATTAGTAACCATATTTATCTGTTACTTTTTTATTAATAAATTCTTGCATACTATAAAAACAATTACCAATAAGCCATTTATGTAGATTGGATTTAAAGTATTTAAGAGGGAGTTCCCTTATTTTTTTTGGAATATTGTTAAATATTTTAATTGCTGTGATAAAGCTATTTTTGTGGCACAATGTACTTTGATGTGACGGAATTCTTAACCGTATTGGGTCTCGACGAGTATATTTGGAATGCAAGTCGCATGCTATAAAAAATTTTGAATGCTTTTTTACGAATACACCAGCTTGCATTATGAGAAGACCTGTTAGTGTTAAAAGTTTTTTTTTTTAATAGAGGTCTACAGGATGTTAATGGACTGATACCGCAGATTGCTCTTAGGCATTTTTTCTGCACTAGAAAAGCTTCATTTACGTTCGTCGAGTTCCCACAGAGTAGGAGTCCATACCTGAGAAAAGAGGAAACATACCCGTAGTAAGCAGTAAGTGCAACTGCTTCACTCGCGTTACGTCTTAAACGTTTAAGAGCAAATACAAACTGGTTTAATTTCTTGCAGATGTGCTCTACCTATATGTAATTTCCAGTTACAATGCTGGTCTAGGATAAGTCCAAGAAATTTGTACTTACTGACTTCGTCAATTTGTTGTCCTTGACAATTAACTATAAATGATTTTGGTTTTGAATTGTAATTTTGAAAATTTATGGTATTTGGTTTTATTTAGATTTGCACATAGATGATTGTTTTCGAGCCATTTTAACACTACTTCGTTTACTGTTTCAATAAGATTTTTTTCGTGGCTGGTTTCTGTTTTACTATCATTTGTTACAATTACTGATAAGTCGTCAGCAAAAAGTATGCACTGTTGTTGTAAAGCTGTAGGTAAATCGTTAATGTAAATGAGAAAAAGTAATGGGCCAAGTATGCTTCCTTGGGGTACTCCTGATTTGGTTTGACTATATTTAGAACTATATGATGTGGACTCGCTATTTTCATTTATTGAGCTTATTTCTACTTTTTGTTGACGGTTAGATAAATAGCTAGTAATAATATTACGTTGAAATTAAAATTATAATTAACTTTGCGTGATCCAGGATGCGGGGTAATTGTGTAAAACACTAACAGTAGTAATGGCTGTCATTTTGACAATTCAACTACATTCATTGCGTTATTTACGTTGTTGAGCCGACAATTTTTTCGAACATATTAAGCAATGGATTAGGAACCCATCCAGATTGTGATTGAAAGTGTGTTTGTGCTGCTATTGTAATTCAAATGAAATTGGAGTCATGCAAAAGACAAGAAAACCAACTTAAAATTCGTAGTTACAATTGTTTAATTTCATCAGTAGTTCAATTTCATTTTTGTTTAATTACATCAGTAGTTTAATTTCATCAGTAGTTCAATTTAATCAGTAGTTTACGTCCGAACGAACTTTTAATTTAGATAACTACTCTTCTACCTTTATATCCGTTTATGATGAAGTTCATTGTCATTCCTCTAACAGTAAACCAGTGACGGTGAAATCTGAATCCGCGCCTCGGAAATTCTTAAGTTAATTACAGACTGAAGCCGGGTTATCTGTGCTACCCGGTTACCCGGCCACTTTCAACCGGGCAAGACGACGCTACGCGATGTTTTTACTGAATCTTACCCGTTCTTACGTGATTTACAAAGCAAATTAATTTTATTATAGTTGTTCTGTCTGAATTGTAGCAATTTGCGCGGCAGATTTTGTTAGTGTGCACGGATACAGGATCAAATAGTTAGTTAATTATTTATAGAGTATGTCTGTGTTATTTTTGTATGTAAGATCCGTTTATCACGTGAGCCCACCTTTAGTGAAACTAGGGTTTTGCGTGGAGGTGACGCATGTTTTCCCCAACTTGTTATTTTTTTTTTGTGTTTGTGTTCTTTTTCTGCGTCATGTTTCTGCGTTATTTTCTTTCTTTCTCCTTACACTAAGTCCTCGTGGAGTGATATAAAATGATTACGTAGGGCCTATGTTCCAATCGCTTAGACACTGGATAATAGGTAGCACTTATGATATACTAGGTGCGCCCCGCGGTTTCACCCCCTTAAGCTAAGCTTCGATCCCGTGGGAATATTGGGATGAAAATCATATATGTTAATCCTAGTTATAAGCCATCTGTATGCCAAATTTCAGCCAAATCCGTTCAGTAGTTTTTGCGTGAAAGAGTAACAAACATCCATACAAACTTTCAAGTTTATAATATTAGTAGGAAGTAGGATTAAAATAGCCTCCTCACCTACATACTTATACGTACGTGTGGTAGCCTTGCTAAGCTATCAACTTGCTGACTGTCCGATACGAAACAAGAAGTCGAACAACTTGTAAGAAGCGCTGACCTACTACAGAATGAATTGGCAACAGCTGACTGAGGCAACAGGCAATAAATTACAAAGTACACCGGGAAAATAAATAAAAGAACAACGAAACAAAAGTACAGACAAGATCAACTATTTGAAAGTTTCAACGCTGCAATCTACTCGGTTTAAACTTTAAGTAACTTAAGAACTTGAACTCTCCTTGTAGTTTCAAAATGACCTGGGATTAGTAGCACAATGTCCGAGGAACTAGTGATGTGCCGAGGTGAAATCGATACCGATACCAGGTGGATGGTAATTAGTACTTATGAATGTTGGCTCGCTTTTATGTTACACTAGCTTTTGCCAGCGGTTTCGCCCGCGTGTATGTCGGAAATTAACCAACGGAAACGTACTACCGGGATAAAAAGCAAAGTCAAGTCAAGTTAAAGATCCTCTGTGTTAATCCAGGTGTTAACGGTGGTCATCAGGGGATATTGCTCGATCTCCTACGAAGCGCCCTGCGTACTGGCTGGATCGGGCCTTGGGACCTCGAGGCGAAAGTACTCGCGTCATTGTATCGGTGGCGCGAGGAAGCGAGGGCGCGGGGTGAGCGACCGATGCAGCGACACATGGAGCTGCGTCGGTCTCAGCTTCGCGAGGTCCTGGTGGCGGAATGGCGGGACAGGCTTACACGCCCTACCACTGGCCTCGTCACCATCGAGGCGGTCCGGCCGGTGCTCGAGCGCTGGCTCGGGAGGAGGCACGGCTTCCTGTCGTTTCGGGTGACGCAGGTGCTCTAGGGGCATGGTTGCTTCGGGAAGTACCTGTGTCGCATAAACAGGGAGCCGGACGCCCGGTGTCCTCACTGCGTCGACTGCCGGGAGGACACGGCGCGGCACACGCTGGCAGAGTGTGCCGCCTGGGAGGGGCCGCGCCGTGCCCTCATCTCAGAAGTAGCCCGCACCTGTCGCTGCCAGCCGTGGTCGAGTCGATGATCGGCAGCGAAGAGTCCTGGGACGCGGTGGTTTCCTTCTGCGAAACATTCGTCTCGCAGAAGGAGGCTGCGGAAAGGGAAAGGGAGATCTCGTCCACTCACCCGGCCCGCAGCAGGCGCACCGGGTGTCGGCGGAGGGCGGACAACGCCCTCTTCCAGCCCCCCTAAATGGGTCCAGAGGCGACGGACTCGGGGACGTCCGTTGCCCCCCACACATCAGGACCCTAGGGGGCGGCGCGTAGTGTTCCACGCGGTGGCGGGCAGTCAGGGGTTCCGGAAGGATCGTACGTTCCCGCGACCCCCGGCGTAGGTGTGAGATGGAACACCAGGGTGGTTTTTAGTTAGTAAAAGTCTGACAGACCCCGTCGCCCGCCTCAGGGCGGCGGACATCCATGAGGATTTTCCACCCCGGAAAAAAAAAGGTGTTAACCGTGTGTGGTGTGCTATGTGCCACGGCGTTCTATGTGTTCTGGTGCGCCGATGATGGGGAGTACTCCCCAGAGGAGGGTCCGGTAACGGACAGCCGCGGCGGGTTCACGGATGAGTGCTAACGCGTGCCCGTGTTCCCGCCGTAAACGGCAGAGGTCCTCCTCTGCTCTACAGCACCGTGGAGTTTTAGTGGGTTAGGGTAAAAAAACCGGTCAAGTGCGAGTCGGACTCGCGCACCGAGTACAAAGTAGGTATGTAACTACAAATTTACAGATTCGCAATTTTTCCTTTATCTGTGCTATAAGACGTTGCTTCGTACCAAATTTCAAGATTCTGAGTTCACGGGAAGTACCCTGTAGGATTTTGATTCCCCTGCGAGTGTCGAATCTTTGCGGCATAAACGGCTGCATCTTTTGATTGCGTTGGTTTAGAAGTTTGATTTTTTCACAGCTCCAAGGGTCAGTAGACCTGAGTATTTGATATAAATTCCAGCTTGATACCTCCACGCGTTCCTGACAAAAAGGGTCTTGACAGACAGACGGACGGACGGACAACAAAGTGATCCTATAAGGGTTCCGATTTTTCCTTTCGAGGTACGGAACCCTAAAAAAGGTGTTAAGTACTAGCTTCGGTTTTCGCTCATGCAGCGTCCCTACTTTTTGTTTTTGCTCGGCTTCCTTTCTTAAGATTTTTTTTTTTTAACGTTGCCCCCCACCAGGAATTTCTCCTGTGTCGTGGGTGCGTTCACAGAAATATAAACTCGCATACACAAACAGCCAGACCCGGAACAACTAATTGTAGGTCATACAAATATTTGTTCCGTGCGGGAATCGAACCCGCGACACGCAGCGCAGCAGTCAATCGCTTAACCACTGCGCCAACCGTGCCGTCAAATTGCGCTATAAGATTTAAAAAACAATCCGACCAGTAGTTTTAGAGATTAGCGCGTTCAAACAAACTCTTCAGCTTTATTATTAGTATATAGATTCGTCTACATGTGTGTGCCACATTTTATCAAAATTCCGTTCAGTCATTTTTGCGTGATTGAGTACATATTATCACACTTCCAAACATCTAAACATACACACTTTCTCATGTATTATATTAGTAGGATTAACTCGGTAGGCGAGTCAATTGGGCCTGCGGTATTTTTGGGTACAATCTTTTTGTCATTAGCTGTATTTAATATTGATGTATTTTTGAATGAACGGAACGGGTGTTTTATTTTCCATTACGAATAACCGCTAAAAATATTCCCAGCCCAAAGTGATTCGCAAATGCCAAATGCCTTTTTTTATTTTATTTATTTATTTTTCAACTCAAGTATAAGACAAATCTCAGTTGCCGATAGTAAGATACGATTCGCAAAAGTCGGAAATAAGATTATCGAGTTCTTCTGTTAGGTAATTCGTAGTACATTGTATTAGGAAATTGCGTATTTAAGTATTTTAGTAATAATCAAAATATTAGTGTAAACTAGTTGGTACATCAATCTCCCCAGTGATATCCAGGCGGATATTACAATATTTGACTACAAACTAGTTAAAACTGTATCTAAACTTGCGATGAATACTGTCATCAACGGATACAGAGACAGACAAACTGTGGAGTGATTGCATCACATAATACCCGGAGGAGAGGCTGACACAAGGATGACAAGCTTTCATTGTAACGATGTTCAGGCTTACCTTAGAGTAAACGGAAGTTTTGAAATAGCAAACTGTTTTGAATAACTTAATATACAACAACTACACGCCTGTAATCCTCAAAGGGGTAGGCAGTTAAGCACCTACCTACACCCACATTTCGACAGTTATGTTTATTATTATTTCCTTTATTTCATTATATACATACCTACTTATTATAAATTATATTTATGAACAAAAACATTTAAAAATACAAAAATTTGTAGCCCACCGGTATCGGGAATAGGGTCAAAGCTACCGGCGGTCAGGGCTCCAGAGAGAGGAACCTCCTGACAATGCAAGCCGTGTCCAGAAGTACCGCTTTCTTGATCTAGTTGCCCAACGAGAGCGTCTTTAGGTGTTGGTCGAGGTTTTTGGCTATTAAACCATTAGCTGTTACAATTATCGGCATAATTATTAGCTTGTGACGTCCCACTGCAAGGCAGAGGCGTCCCTCTCTGTCCACTTCTCTCTATTCAAAGCTGCTAAGGAACAGTTCTTGAAGGAGTCCAGCGCATCCCGCCATCTCCGTATGGGCCAGCGTGATGTCGCTTGCCATTCAGAGGGACGTATTGGGTCGTAAGTTTGGCCACTGGTCGTCGACAAATGGCAGTCTCCAGCCTAAATCCATTTTAGCGTGGCAGCTTTCCAAGCGGCATTAGTTATCTTTGTGATGGTACTGATGGTCGTATTACTAACCCCAGTTATGTTTATGTCTCATATAATGGGGGGAGGGGGGGGGCGAGACTATTCCCCTCAACAGAGCACAAATATAGACTCAAGGAAATCCCTAATAAAAAAATCTACTAACACTTTGCCCGACCTGAGAAACGACCCAGAACCTCTTGCTCAGCAGTAGCACTTGCGACCAGCGAGGTAGTCAAACAGAAAGTAAATAGGGGAACTGACGGTAAAGGAGGGAATGAGCCTATAAGATAAGATAATACAAAGTCGAGATAATTAAGTAGGTATTGAGAATTTCCTACGGAAAGGTAATGCAATGGAGAGGAAAGGAACGTGGCTTTCTATAGATTATATTATTACCTGCCAACCATTTCCATCTTACTGGTAGTACAGATGTAGGTAGATACTATATACAACTTATGGTGGGACCAAGCTTTGCCACCCAACTTTTAAAACTTATTGATGTGTAAAAGTGTTTGTACAAACCTACTTACAAAATAAAATCATTAATAGCCAATCATTTATATCAACACGTACCTACTATAAGTTGGCACAGTCCGCAGTTGTTTGATACCTATTTTTAAGTAACCTCACAGCTGAACACTGTCTCTTAAGATACAGGTTATCCTAGTTTGAGAGGCAGGGCTCACAGTATCTGTATACAAACTACTGCAGCCTTAATTAGCTTCATGTTAAACAGTGCATACTAATGTATATTTCTTGTGACAACAAACTATTTTATTATTATTATTTATAATCATTTATAAATGAAAATTAAGTACCATTTCAGCATATTATTAAATAAAGAAAAATGCGTTTATTGGCATTACAGCAAAAAAAAAATACACCTAATAACTATAAAAACCAGAAAACAAACATTATAATGCCAAAAGGGTCTAAGCTCAGCATAATGGGGTTTATTCATAAACGATGACTAAAGTTAAGTAACGCTTAAACGTCAAAAATGTATGGTTAAACAGTCGCTAATCACTGCTTAACTTTAAGCAACGTTTATGAATAAAGCGAAATGTCTGATGACAACACAAGGCGCCACCTGACGCTGTCTACTATTACCTACAGTCAGATTACGATCGTCTGCTATTAAATACTTCGACCACTTAATACCCCTATAGTTATACAGACATTTATATATCAGACACTCCAAAAAGTCAAGGTAACAGACACATAAATCATTTACAACCCCGTAATTACATCATATTCTATTCAATATTCAGGACAACCAAATTATTTCACACCAAATTATGTAATTAATTTTGTATAAAATTTCTTTTTTTTATCCCAAGGTGAAGACAAATGCCAGTAAATCTTGGTTACTTATTGTAGGGCCAGCGATGTATTCAAGATAATGAATATCTTTCACAGAACAAAGCTTTTTAACTAGAAACTCTTGGAGATAATAATAGGACTTTGAAACTACCTGGCAGTTTAATTATGTTGACGTTATTAGCTGAATCTGAAAACCTAGCCAATAGTTACCTTTATTACGTTTATTTTTCAGAGAGTGGCCATTTTTCTTATGTAGGTAAACCAATTTCAGGAAAAGCCGGTAAAGTTATGTAAGATCCGTGGGTCAGACTTACGACATTCCCTATTCGAATGACATTCGGCCGGGAATGACATTAAATTTCTTCGTGAAACATTAGGTGATGTGAGTTTGAAGAAAAGAGCTGTCATTCCATCTGATGCTAGGGATTGTCACTATTGATAGCACTGATCAGCAGGAAAGAATGGTTATCCATCATGACTTAACTTCGTAGATAAACTAATTCACACTGTTTCTACATAACAAAAAATATAATGCCTGTAGACGTCAAAGATGTAAGTCGTCAGCAGTACTTTATGACATATCAATCGAATGTCATGTCAATAAAATAGTTCAGATTCATCGATGTCACAGCCTCCATTCTATTAAGAAAAATATGCATAGTGTGGTGCATTACATATCGATAGCCCGTCCTCAGCCGTACCCACCGGAGCGTTTCTTCCATTAACACCCGAGTTAATTGAAAAACCAGCTGCAAGGGAACTCATCCGCCGAGAACTGTCCGATTGTTTTGTTACAAACGAAAATATTATGCAAACAACAATGTGAAAAAATGTTCTATGATGCTTTAGTGACAATTGTTAGAATAGACTTTCTGTGGGTCAACTTAGAGTGCATAATTAATTGGCTGTTGCTATCATATTGCAATACAGAAAATACTAATTCATATACTTAGTGTATTATTATTGTATTTGGCACCTAGTGTGTTTCTTTTTGTGTTTTCTACTTCTCAGATTCTCTATACTGGCTCAATGTCTATTTTATGTGTTTTTTTAAACAAATAAAATTATTAATTTAATTTTAAACTAGTAAGTAAGACTAGGTACTTTGCTTGCTTATTGTGGTGAAAATCTGAAACATTACGCAAACTAACTAATCAACATAATTCACCCTTTGCGATAAAATAATAGCAATTCGTAACGTAAACCACTTTCAGTTTCTGATTGACGTGAACACAAAACGTTATTATAAACTTCAAACAAAATTGAACCGGGAATCAAACCCGACGTCTGTTAATAAACAGCCAATTCACAGGTGAACTTTAGATTTATAGGTTCAATTAAAATGGCGGATCTTATCGACGCACACATTAATTCATCTGAC
The DNA here is from genome assembly GCA_949629185.1 of Apamea crenata. Taxonomy (NCBI): domain Eukaryota; kingdom Metazoa; phylum Arthropoda; class Insecta; order Lepidoptera; family Noctuidae; genus Apamea; species Apamea crenata. The sequence goes on from OX451375.1 coordinate 9,369,857, forward strand.
CCTCGACTTTGGCGTCGCAACTTATCGAATTAAACTTTCTTATTGATAAAGACGATAGGAACGGTGGCGCATGGCTATTATTTATCATTTATACACTCACTTTTGTTTCTCAGGGACATATTTTTAAAGAATTTCGGAAATAGATTTTCATTAATAATAATTCCTTATGAATTTGGGAATCAGGAAACCCAAATTGTGTCTATTTTCCTTTTTTATTATTCACCAAGGGATCAGAACCATTACAGCTGACCACAAGAGCCTTAACTGGATAACATTTAAATTTCTTTCATCTGGTAAACGAGCACAAAATCAGCCTATATTTTTCCCACTGCTGGGACACAGGCCTCCTTTCTTCGAGAAGGAGTGGGCTGTAATCTACCACGCGGGCCCAGAGCGGGTTGATAGATGTCACATGTCTCCAATTTTTTTGTTCTAGGACATGCCAGTTGGTTCATTATGCTTGTCTTCATCGTTTTGACCGCAGCAGTGATTAAATTATTTACACAAAGTAAAGCGCCTGCCTGGATTTTATCTCAGGGCCACCACTGCAGCTCCCCAAGCACATTTGCTTCCTTTTGCAATGTTTCATAGATATGTAGTTATGAGGATCTCAAACTGAATCTCAATCTTAACCACCCTTAGGACCAAATATTATTTATGTAGGTATAAAGTAATTTTATGTAAGTAAAAACTCTTCAAGAATCACAGGCGTGTCCTCACATAATATAAAACTCTTCAGATCCCCCGCTATTAACCTGAATGTGCGCGACTTCGTCCTCGTGAAATTTCTTTTCCGCCGACTACTCCGTCGCATCGCATCGCCTGCTCGCACTATGTCTTTTGTTTTCGCTTAGCGTTATTTCTGACTGTTTTTGTTCGGCTCCTAGAGTAATGTTAAGTAGCCTATAGCCATCCTCAAGAATAGGGCTATCAAATGCTAAATGGATTTTTCAAATACGACTGGTACTTCCAGAGATTAGCGCGTTCAAACAACAAAACTCTTCATATATAGATTGTCTCCTCCTCCTTCCGCCTCCCACAGCGTTGACGGCAATTCAATACATTTCGTATAATACGGCCCACTCCATTCCTGTTTAGCTTAGAACTGTTTACGTTTTACTGAAGAGATCTCTCAAATTGCCGGAAAGCAATTAGTGAAATAAACAATGGGACTAAATAAAGCCTACAGAAGGAACAGCGAATGTTCTAGCTTATTTTTGCGTGTTCTTAAAGGAGTTTATCGCGTGATTGTTTGGCGTGGTGTGTACTACGCATTATTTCCATATAAGCTTATGGTACGATTTGTGCAGAATTTGTCTTTTTAAGACACCTGTCGCACGCCGCTGTGGAAGCGACTAGCTATCAACAAATTTCTCGCTTAAGAGTCGTATAAAATATAGTAGGTCCCGTGAAAGTAAAAGCGATACATACATACATAGACGATCGCTGACTTTGCATACTGCAGGCGAGTACTCGTCTGTCGCAGCGACAAGAGCTATCAAAGAGAGTACTCGCTGAGCGACGCTCGCTTGGCGGGCAGAACACTCGCCCGAGCTCGAGAGACTCACGCAAGTACGCGTATTGATACCTAAACTGCCTTATTTTCCGCAATTACTGTTACTTATAGGCAGATATGAAATGATAAAAGATAATTACAGTAAATCAGCCTCGTTGATCTAGTGATCGCAAGCGCTACTGCAGAGCACGAGGTTTTTGGGTTCGATTCCCGGGTCGGGCAAAAAGTTATTGGGTTTTTTGGTAATAGCTAGAGTCCGACCGAAACTGGTTTTCCGGCCGAAACCGAAACCGAAACCGAATATTCGGCCGTGGCTTCAGTTTCGGCCGAAACCGAAACCGAAACCGAAACTCACGTGGTAAAGTATTAAATTCCTTAAAATACTGAAATTTGGTGCATTTTACCCATTATTCTGCATTAATTAGGACATGAAATGGAAACACAGTAGGTATATTAATTTTGTTGTAATCATTTATTTAATACTAGCTTCTGCCCGCGGCTTCGCCCGCGTGAATGTCGGAATCCCACGGGAACTTGCTACCAGGATAAAAAGTATGTGCTTCCCCAGGATGCCATCTATCGCTTTGCCAAATCAAAGTTCAGTGGCTTAGGCGTGAAAATGTAACATACAGTTTCAAGTTCAAATCCTCCCCTAAAAACCGAATTACCCCTTTTTGCCTCGTCAGGGGTCAATTTTCGACAACTTTACATACTTATTATTAATTATTTTCTGTCGAAAGTATCAATACTGAGTTTCGAGTTAATCGGACCGCGCATTCAATTTCTTCCACACAAACTTCAACCCCCCTATATCCCCCTTTGAGGGGTAGTTTTGAAAAACTAATAATGATAAACTTTATTGCTTACTTAGGCGAGTATTCATGCCAATTTTCAAGATTATTTTTTGCTTTTCACCCCCACAGGGGTGGAATTTTGAAAAATCATTTGGGACGTGTTCATAACTTGATTCAAAGATTATTTATACCAATTTTCGAGTTAATCAAGCCACGCTGTAAAATCCTCCCCTGTAAAATTGACTACCCCTTTTCAGGCCGTCAGGGGTAGATTTTCGAAAAACCCTGATAATCATTATTCTTTCCTTTAAAGTTTAGGTATAAATATTGAGTTTCGATTAAAACGGACCGCGCACTAAAATTCTTCCATACAAACTTTGAAACCCCCCAATCCCCTTTTAGGGGATAGTTTATAAAAACAAAAAATGGCCAACTTCATAATTTACTTAGATAAGTATTCGTGCCAAGTTTCAAGTTTATTAACTCAAGGAATAAGATTTTTCATACAAACAAAATCCCCCCATTTCACCCTCTTAGGGGTGGAATTTCGAAAAACCCTTTCTTAGTGGATACCTACTCTTCACGAAGAATACACCCTCCAATTTTCACGTCTCTCGGACCAGCGGTTTAGGCTGTGCGTTGATGTCTCAGTCAGTCAGGACTTTGAATTTTATATACAATATAAAAAAATATCAATAATATTTTTATAATTTTTTCAAATTAAGTTCTCATAGCAAAATGTTTATCAGTTATCAATAAATCAAATCACTAATTGTTACTGTTTCGGTTTCGGCAAAAGTTTCGGCCAATTATGGCCGAAACCGAAACTGCCACCGAAACTTGATTTTTGGCCGAAACTCGGCCGAAACCGAAACCGAAACCGAACTTTCGGTCGGACACTAGTAATAGCGCATCGCGTTTGATGTTAATTGAATCGAATGACCACCAAAATTAGAAGCAATTTTGCAGTTTTAATTAAATTAAAAAATAAATGCATGGCTCAATGAAATATTTTTTAGGTATTTCTTTAGTTGATTGAATTTCTTTTATTATCATTACATAAAATATGATAGTTTACGCCCCAAATTTGAAGCATTATACGACGAAAATAATTTGTTTAGCCCTGTTTTACGATTGTTTTATCATGATACTATTTGACAATACACTCATTTTTTTCTGGCTCGTAAATGTACAAATACGCCTAACTGGGCGATAAAAAAACTGAGCGTTTTACGGTATCCTACGTTTGGGCAGTGCCTTAATGTAGATATTTACGCCAGACCCTAAAATAGCACCAGCAGGCAACGCTTTATTTATCAGTAGATAAATTGCCGTAGGTAGCTTTAATAGGCAGGCTAATGTTTGTATAACTATAGTAAAAGGAAACCCTCCATTTTTTACACTGGATAACTGTTAAGGAAAACGAAGGAGACCTACGACGAATTTATTCATTTTAAAGAAAACTGTGGTTCGTAGAATTTTTGTTGTTCCTTGGTAAGTACCTACTGTTTTTACTGTTTTTTTTTTCAAATAACAGAAGCCTTGTAACAAAAAAAAAACACTATACCAACATTGTATTTCTATTTTGGTAACAAAGCTCTTTACTTGCACAGTTCCTTTGTGAGTTTATTAAAAAAATCAAATCAATGTTTGTTTGAGTCGCGGTAAGTAGCTAGGTTGTACGTAGGGTAATCTTATTTATTAACATATAGTTTATTGTACACCACAAAAATACATGACAAAAACATTACAAAATAAACAATGGGCGGCCTTATTGCTTTTTGCGATCTCTCTCAAGCAACCTTGACAGTGATTTGCCTGGACATAAACCGCTTTATTCATAAACATTACTTAAAGTTAAGTAATGATTAGCGACTGATTAACCACACATTTTTGATGTTTAAAAGTGTCTTAACTTTAAGCAACGTTTATAAATAAAGGGCAAAATCTTTGGAACTGCTGATCCTATTCCAAAAATTATTTTACTAATGGGAAGCTACAGTACCTATTGTCGTGTGTCATATATGATATCATCATCATCTGCCTAGCCTTTTCCCATCTATGTTGGGGACGGCTTCCAGTCCAACCGGATGCAGCTGAATACCAGTATTTTAAATAGAGCGACTGCCTATCTGACCTCCACAACCCAGTTACTGGGTAATACGATATCTGATGGTAAGACTTTCGGGCTTCTGACGACCCGTAACGACTGTCAAAGATCCACGAATGACAGCCGGGACCCACGGCTTAACGTGCTTTTCGAGTCACGGAGGGGTCTTGGTATATGAAGATGGTCACCCATCCACGGACTAACCTGATCGATCGACCCGTGTGACTGTTATTACTTAGCCACTTAAGCCCCTGTCATAGGATATATTTCATGTTAAAACAAGAAATTTCACGCGGACGCAGTGGAGAGCAGCTAGTTCACGAATAAAGTCCCATTTTACAAACATAACCAACAAAAATGCAGTTACAACAGCTGAAATTCGTATACAACTGCTGTCCCATTTCAATAATGCTTTATCGCATCTTGATTTTCGGTCGAAAACATTTTTATGTACTTCAATATCGAATATCGATACTATCGAAATTGTATCGATATCATTTTCATTCTCTCTCATATCGAATAAAGTACACAATACAAATGATTGTATGAATAGTAAATTTTATTAGGGTTTAAATTGAAAGGATCTCTTGATACTAAAATTTTGCTAAAAAAGTTGGGGGTAACCTAGGCAAGGTTACCTTCAAGATATTAAGGAGACCCGCTTCTAGCTACGGCTAGTTAGTTAGCTTAGAGACTAAAATCGTGTGCTTTAAAAGAATAAAAATATAGGTGGAAAGCTTAAAAAGAACGTTAAAAGAAAATGAGAAAGATACGGTTTAATAAAATGTGCAGGCCTTTTGTGTTTTTGCTTTTAATTTAGCTACGTTGGTTAAGTAAGAAAAAAATATAAGCGGGTAGTTTCATAAAATGTAAGTCGTTTCATTAAAATAAAAAAAAAACCTGGAAATAACTCACATCAGCAATCTCATTGCGTAACACACTATCAATCTCAATCTGAATCATTTTAAAGGATATTGCTAATCCATTGCGTCATGCTTTCGAAAAATTTGTCTGCTCAACAACGTAAATAGCGCAATGTATGTTATTGATCTGTTAAAGTAAAAGCAATTGCTACTGATAGTTTGTTACGCACTAACCTCGCATGATATGCGCAAGTTATACCTAACTATTATTTATTTATATATACTTTATTGTACACCACAAAAATACATAGCATAAAAAACACATGAGATACTACAAAATATACAATGGGCGGCCTTATCGCATTACTGCGATCTCTTCCAGGCAACCTCAGTATGGACAGCGATTTCCCTGGACACAAAATGGGACCGTTGTTGGTGCAAATATTATTACACTGGTTAGCTAAAGTCGCGGCTCCAACCCATTATATTTTTATGCAAAAATGTCTTCGCAAGTTAATACATATAAGAACCTATCTACATCATGTAAATTAAATTAAAAAAAAAGCCTTTATTCTACCATAAATACATAGAACAATTTAAGCATAGTAATTATTTTCTCCTATCACATTGTATACTTACTACACATTTCATTAGGTATAATTAATATTATTGTTTATTATTTGAGTTGAATTCATATTTATTATTATTGTATAATTGTATATTTCATATGTGTTTGTGAGCAAAATATAATTTAAATTTAAATATATACCTAATATAAAAGATCAATAAATTATTATTAATGTTAGCATGCACGTAATAGTTATTTGTTATACAAGAGTGCAAAGTTGCTTTTTAACCGCGTGTTCAATTTTGATGACCGAGCAAGCGAAGGATTCTAAAATTGAATCACGAGCGCAGCGAGTGATTCAAAATTAGAATCCTGAGCGTTAGCGAGGGAATCAAAAGAGCACGAGGTGAAAAATCTTTGCACTCGAGTGCAACACGTAACTTTTCATTCCACCTCAGCGAGGAAATGACTAAATGCAAAAAAAAAAAACAACGTTTTCTGAGAAAGTTTTGGCTCCTTTTGCTAGTCGCCACGTGTTGAACATATCGTACTGTTTTAAATACTTCTCGCGTGATTGTTGAGGGAGAAAGCTCATTTGCGCATTATTAACAGTTTCAGTCAATTCTGTTGGCGTCAAGCAAACTTCCTCGTCGCTAGAATCACTCATTTTAGTTTTTTCACTTGTTTTTAATATAAGGTTTAACAATGACGTGAAAATATGCCGCGTAAAGAATCGCGTACAAAGCAAATTGAAAAAAGAACACCAAGAAGGTTCCGAGTCTGAGTTTTTAACAAATTAAAAAAAAGTTGTATGATATATTCGGCACCATAGAGGTAGCAGTAAATAGGTTTAATGTTTTTTTTAATTCACAAACTTAGTGCACACGATGTTCTAAATTCAATTTACTTTATCCTCTAGAGAATAAAAACGGCTTTTCCACTCAGATATTGAAGATTAAAAATACTCTTTCCGAGATGGTGGGATGAAAAAATTATTTCTTTACTACGCCTCAGAGGCGACTTCTATCTACATCATCTACATAACAATAATTATTTATAGTACCTACTATCAATTCTATTCAAACTTCTGCGCACCACCCACTACTTCTACCCCTTGCATCTAACGATGGTATTATCGTCAGCAATTTCTCGATCCGCCCACATTTTCAATTATATTCCTACGCCAACGCTTTGTGCTGCCTACGGCTACGCAGGCAAATGACAGCCGCTCGTGATGACATTCATTGAAAAAGTAGTGGTTTTAAAAAAAAAATTATTGTCTGTAATGGAAGTTAAGCTTGTTCATTAATGTTTAAATATATTGACTGTACAGTATTACTATTATTGTGATACTTGTTACTAGCTTCTGTCCGCGGTTTCACCTACGTGGATTTCATAAATTATCCCACGGGAACGTGCTACCGGGACAAAAAGCTAGCCTAAGTTACTCCTTATAACATCAGCTATCTGCCAGAGAAAGTCCCGTCAAAATTGGTCCAGCGGTTTTGAATATTAACCTGAACAAGCAGACGGACAGAATGACTGACAAAAAATTAAAATATTTTTTTTTGTCATAAGTATATTTAATAAAAAGCTGTTATTTTGATATTACAAACACACACTTCAATTTTATTTATTATGTAGTTAGAGATATAATTTACAGAAGCAACTAAAATCAAAAGGATCGTAACAGGTAGCGTTCTGTAGTTTCTACTTACACGCATAGGAAAAAGCGCGAGTTTATGTACATATATGTAGCTCAGGATGAGGGCTCCCGTTTGGGTTAAACACAAAAGCCTTGACGACTGTTTGTACTGTATGAATTTTAACTAACATTAACAATTCAGCTGGGACACCTAGAAAGGACTAAAAAAGATTGAGATCCGAAATTGTCCCAAAATAATAGGATCAACATTTCTTTTTTTAATTTCCCTATGTTTAAATGCAGTCTGTGTACGAAATCGTAGCTATGGTATACATGGCAGCAAGGACATTGACGCACAATCTGTTACAATAGATTCCGTTCATGATTCTGAACCAACATGCGTTGAAATTTTTAGTTTGTAATACAAGCTCTGCCATACATTTAACCGCTTAGCCGCGTGACTTTTCTAATAAACAGCAGACTTTTTTAGACCATCACGAAACATTTCTACGCTACACTACGGGGCCTAGAATCATGTGCTGAATTCATGGTTTCAGTTTGCGCACCCATGTCCCTGCCACTCTGTATGTATGATATTATCTCAATATTTCTGCGACTGCTAAAAGAAAAATCTACAATTCCATAAATTGTATTCCAATATTCAGTTAACAAATCTTTAATAATATGATAAGTTGTTGCTACTTCAGCCACCCAATCCTAACAGCTTACCAGAAATCATCATTCTCCTGCTCATATCCAAATTAATTTGGGGTCACCGCAACATTTATTTCTCTTTCATACTTCTTCTATAAGTCGTCATCTCGGTGGTCACCCCATTTCTAACCATATCATCTTTCACACAGTCCATCCATACGTTTCTTTGGTCTTCCCCTACTCTTATAGCCATCCACATTCATACTAAAAACATTCCTCACGACATTTTAATCAATGGCAAAATCAGCCTAAAATGTTCCCACGGCTGGGACACAGGCCTCCTCTCGGCGAAAGGGAGTGGGCCGTAATCCACCACGCGAGCCCAGTTTGGGTTGGTAGATGTCACATGTCTTCAAATTTTTAGTTCTAGTACATGCCTTCACCGTTTTGAGAGTAGTGGTGATGAAATAATTTACACAAAGTAAAGCGCCTGTCTGGGTTCGAACCTGCGACCTACAACTCGTAAGCGCAGCCGTTACTACTGGGCCACCACTGCTCCTATTTCCTATTTCATCAATGTGACGCCATAATTAATCAATCACAGACATGATCAACAGACATGCTTCCACATCCCGGTGGGACTTAATTGATCGGAATGAATCGGCATTCACCGAGTGCGATTCTACAACCGCCCACGGTTTCAATTATGTTCCTACGCGATTTCATCGCATATTCCTAGCAAATCGCGAGCGCGCGTCATTTGACTTTTAAGTCATTAGCATAGAATTTAAATTGCAATGATTGACGCGCGCTAGTGATGTGCAATATCGGTACCCAGTAACATCTGAACAAGAATGTTCAGCAGAAAAACTCTTCATCCAAACGCAGTTTGGCGTATGACACGTTCCAAAGAGTCAGTGTTGCTTTAGACGCACATAACGTGCTCGACTGCCTGCGCTAGGGCTAGTGGTCGCAAAAGGGCCTACTGAGCATGAGGTCTGGGATACCATTTCCAGGTCGGCAAAGTGTTATTGGGTCGGTTCTATGGATTGGTGTCCGATAAGTAGCAATCTATTACATGGAAGTTATACGTAACTGGCGAAATTTAGTTATGGTAAAATATGCCACTGCCTACCCCGTTGGGGCATGCAGGTGTGAGTGATGTTATGTTTAATGGTGAATTAACAAGTTCAGGTCCGCTTGTGGTTAGTACGGACATTAGTCTAATTTATGTCTAATAGCTTGGAATAAATAATGCTTGTTGTCCATTTGATATATCTTGATCTTTATTTTGTAGGCAAATGACGATCGGATAGTCATTGGGCAATAATACTAATGGCGTAGGTAGATACCCAGCCAAGGATAAATATGTAGATGGAAAAAAGTAAGGAAACAATAAGGGCTAATGGAATATTAATGTCTTTTAAGTTTTAAAGGTCAAAGTTTTTACCTTTTGTCTATCTTTATATCTAGACTAATAATAAAGCCGGAGAGTATGTTTGTTTGAATGCGCTAATCTCTCAAACTAGAAGTTGTATTTGAAAAATGTTTTTTTCATTTAATAACCTAATTCCTTAGAATGGTTATAGACTATTTAACATTACCTCGAGTGTTAGGAGCCGAGCAAAAATAAAAAAAAGTCTGGAAGAACTAAGCAAAAACGAACAAATTGCGCGGGCGAGCGATGCGCTGAGACGCGGTGGGTAGGGGGCCGAATCACACGCGGACGAAGACATGGGTAGAAGATAGTTCAAACATAAGTTGGATCGTTAAATTTTACACATTACTCTCAATAGACACATTATAGAACCCTGCACTCAGAATTATTAATAGGGTAAATCCCTGGGTAAAAAAATAATAATTATATTTAGTCCGTCAGTTATATCATCGAAAAATAATGGACACGTATTTTTTATTTTGTCAATCAAACAAAAAATGACAAAGATAAAGCGCGTCAAAATTTGGGAGTGCGGGGTCGTAACGTCACGCTATGCTAAAAAGTGTAACAAGGCGTGACGTCACGCGGAACTTTAACGGGTGATATCTTCATCGTTTTTTATATAATTGACAAAAGAAAAAATACGGGTCCAATATTTTTTGATAATCTAACTGAAGGACTAATTAGATTTTTTTAGGAATCTAGCCTATCTATTACATTAAGGATGACCATAAAAAATATACCCTACTAAAATATACACTACTACTAGTAGGGCAGGACTTAAATAATTAATTCTCATCATCTTCCTAGCTGTTTCCCAACTTAAAGGGGTAAACTTAAATAATTATAGACAAAAATGTTATTTCCATATCTAAACTAATATTATGAAGAGAAAATATTTCATTTTTTGTGTTTGTTTGTTACGCTTTCAAGCTAAAATGGCAGAACGGATTTGGATGAAATTTGGCACATGGATTACGACATAGGATACTTTTTATCCCAACATTTCCACGCGATCGGGACTTATGCGGGTGAAACCACGGGACACAGCTAGTATTTAATATGTCGAATGTATCAAACAAAAATCAAGTTCAAGAGCAGACAAATTTTTCGAACAAATGAAGTAATTGATTAGCAATATATCCTTTAAAATCATTCAGTTTGTGATTGAAAGCGTGTTACGCAATCAGGTTACTGTTAAAACTTGCTGTACATATACGAAACGCTTTGAAATCACACCACTTGATTTGCCACTGCTCAGAGAGGGTTGAAAATAGACTTTTGCAATAACGACTACAAAGCTTATAAATGCGGGGGAAGTATACCTTTTCTAATAAAACCACATCAATCTTCCTGGAATTTTATTTATTTTACCCACCACCTCATCTTGCATTTGTAGCCCACACGTATTCTTATAGAAGTCAAGGTTATAAAAGGTCAGGTAATGCTTATATATGGTGGATAAATGTCGCTTCCCACGTACACGTGTCGTTTAATCATTTATATTGCATTCATCGTTCTATAGAACATCATCCATGCATTGAAACAATTATACCGGTCCGCATAATTATTTTCCTGTCTATAATATCAGCCTACGCTTGTCCCAGTGCAGGGCAAAGGACTAGTCTCATACAGAGAAGGCACAAAAATGTATCACCACGAATTCGCGATTTCAAACTTATATGAACTAAATGTCCAGGTTTCCTTACCATGTTTTTCCTTCACAGATGTCAGTGTCAATGAATTGAAAATGACACATTAATACTTGCCAGGATTTGAACCCACAACCTCGTGAATATTTTATTTGGGCCACACACAGAAAATACAAACAATAAAAAAGAACATTAAATCTAACAAAATCATGAAACCACTGAAAAAATCATTAAAACACCTAACTAAAGTACCTATCTATGTCCCCTTATCCTTACATCTTGTATAAATACAGCAACAGAACCAATTCAGTACTACATGTGCAAAATTATACTCTACAAAGTAAGGTTACAAAGTAAACATTCACTTCTAAATCTTCTTTTTATTCTGTCGTATAATTTTCGCCTTAGAGGTTTTGGTTAATGAAACAAAACGTGCCGCTTATTACATCCGTGTTCAGTAGATTTCTAAAAGGGACCATTGGTTTTGTTAGTACAGTGAACACAGTAATCACAATTTGACATTGACAGCGCATTTATGTCGTAGCAGTATGTGTGATTTTCAAAACACAAATAGTACCAATAATATATTGTGAGGGAGCATCAAGAAAGCATACAAAATATTGTGGTTCTTTTAAAATGAGGTCTGACGAGGGAACGCCGTTCCTTACATGATACTCGCGCGCAAACACACACTCGTATAAAATAGAGAAGAGACAGAGAGAGAAAGTCGCATGGCCAGACGGGTACAACGATTTTTCCATACGTGAGGATTTCTACTACTTAGTCAACTCCTACCGCGTGCCGCGTTAAGCAACTTCGTTCCAAAAATAATCATAGTTTGCCTAGAACTGTTAGTCATCAGAATATATATTACCACAATCACAATGTTTGATAATAATCAACTTGGTGATCGCAGTATTAACCTTTTGATTTCCCCACTCAACTCAAAATCAAAAGTAATTTATTCAAACTAGGCTGAGAATCGGCACTTGTTGAACGTCTTAATTACGTAAGAAAGTCCCCCAAAATGCCTGCTCTTTACCACGTCCTAGTGATTTAGCTGGGAAGTAGTCGCGCAACAAACTTTCAAGCAACATAGCTGTCTGTTCAGTTAGAAAAAAATGATTATACAGCGTGTTTTTTTTGATATCCCATAGTTATGAGATATCAAAAAAAACACGCTGTGTGTGTGTCATTGTACTCATCATTATGAACAACATTAACTATGGGACTAAACTCGAAAGCGCGAAAAAAAATCAGCTGTTTCCTACATTTACGAGTATGTTCATATAACTCGTCAAAATGTCCCTACATTTTGACGAGTTATATGGATACCAGATTTTTGTTTCGCGATTTCGGGTTTAGTCCCATAGTAAAAGTTGTTCATAATGATGAGTACAATGACCCCCTAGAGTTATTGGATATAAAAAAAACACGTTTTATACACTTAATAAGTGTTTTATTTTCGTTCACCTGTAATAAATCGATCAAGATAAATATAAATACTGCTATGTAATACACTTCCTTATTCCATAACATAGTTTCAGCATCTGCAATGCGCCTGCCTCCGTAATAAAAACAATATTATGGAGGCTACCTCGTAACAATATCAATTTCATGAATGAATTGCTTTGTTTTTTTTATTAAGGAGTTCGTAGCATGCCACTGTCTCGTTTCGAATACAAACAGCTGATATTGATTAATGTTATATAGGAAAATGTTTTATGATTTTTTTTCTTTCGTGATGGTTTGAAGGTCATCGGGAAGGATGATTGTAGTTTGTAAACCAGACAAGGATAGATTGATTTAATTTTATAATATAAATTATTTTATTTATTTGTCAAAGTCAGTCATTTATTGCAATAAGGCACTTTTGAACTTCAAAATTTATATTCGATTCTAGTCACCCCTTCCAAAAGATGGTTTCTAATGGAGAAGAATGGGCATGAAACTCCACCGGTCTTTTAAAATGTTTACAATAATTTTGTATACATTATTTATGTAATTATATGAGAAGACGATGCACCTAATAAAACCGGCCAAGTGCGAGTCGGACTCGCGCACGAAGGGTTCCGTACCATCCATAAAACCACCTATAACCGCCATCTATAAAAATTACGTCTGTTGTATGGGGTTGCTGTTGTAAAATAAAATAAATATTTAAGGGGGGCTCCCCTTAAATATTTATTTTATTTTGATTTTATTATTTAATATAAGTAAAAATACAACTGAGTATTTTTTGAATATTTCAAGTGCCTATCTGTTGCCATTATTGATATCAATATCAATACATAACAAAATTTTATTATATAAGCATATCCTTATGCCGATATGGACATATGGCCTCCCAACTATGGGGCTGTACTAAGCCGACCAACATCAAAATTATACAAACATTCCAGAATAAGGTACTCAGAAGCATTGTTAATGCGCCCTGGTATATAAGAAATGACGACCTTCATCGTGACCTAAAAATGGAACCCGTCAGCAATATAATCCAAAAATTTGCTGAGGCCCATGAACACCGACTCCACTGACATGTGAACATCGAGGCAATTCAGCTGTTAGACCAAACAAATATAGTGCGAAGACAAAATGGACAAAACCTTTTGAGTTAGTGTAGTGTAAAAAGTGTAGAAATAATAGTGCCAATGACACACATAACAACACATGAACAAATTACTTATATCATCATATCAGACTCTAAGAAAGTGGTACGGACTTGTGTAAAGTACAATAAACACTATTCTAAGTTTTAAAATAATCATCACGTAATAAATTAAGTAAGATTAAAATTGCTTATTAGTCTTATAGGCTAGATTATAATTAATTATTAAGAACTTATATTTTTTTTTATAGAACTGGTTCTATTTAATAAAGGACAAAAAAAAATATTGATATCGAGCAAAAAAGGCCGAAAAATCGCGTTTGTTGTATGGGAGCCCCCCTTAAATATTAATTTTATATTGTTTTTAGTATTTGTTGTTATAGCGGCAACAGAAATACATAACTTGTGAAAATTTCAACTGTCCAGCTATCGCGGTTCTTGAGATACAGCCTGGTGACAGACAGACGGGCAGACAGACGGACGGACAGACAGCGAAGTCTTAGTAATAGGGTCCCGTTTTCACCCTTTGGGTACGGAACCCTAAAAATGAAGCAATCACAGATAAATTAATGGCATTCTTTTCTTTTTATTTTCTTTAAAAAAAAAAACGTAGTGCTTTGCTAATCTTTATAATATTACTACCAAATAATGAAAGGTAAACATAGTGAAAAAACCTAGACTCACATTTTACAATTATTTGTACTTGTGGCTTTTGGCTTGTGTTTGTTTTTCCGAGTCATCCTCTTTTTGTACGTACATACATAATTATGACGTGTTTCCATCAAAAACATCTAAAATTGTCAACATAACCTAGCCATAATGTTCATAATTGTTTCCACCTACTTTTGGATAGTTTATAAGTACATAATTGAACATTTGTCTCGGAGCCAAAATCGTTAACGTTCTTGAAATTAAAGAAAGGTATGTAGAAATCAATGCTTGAATAATCACGCAAATAAAATATATATAGTTGTAGTATTTTAACAATTTGGCAAGAAACCCCTATAAAGCTCTACATATCATTAAATCTCTATCGTGTGTGGTCACAGAGCGATTCGATAGTGACGTCTGATGTGACCACAATATGTGTAGTGGACCGACAGCGATACGAGGGCGGTGACTGAGAATATCTCCACGTCACCTGCACACGGATCTGTTTCCGGGCCACTAAACCAATAGTATAAACGTAGTCATGAATGGCATCGGGCTCTATGCATCAGGCTGAAGAGTTTTGTTATTGTCGGATAGACATTGAAGATTTGTCTCTGGAATTATGTAAAGGTGCACATATAAAAGTGTTTTTGCAGTTGAATCCCGGAGTGGCTTTTTAGGAGTAGGCCGTGCATACTCCAAATATTGGTAGCATTATGATACAAAAGTAGAATGGTGAGTGACACAAGATTCACGACAATAACTCAATCATAAAACAAAACACAATTAAACAAATGGACACCCCAAACCTTACCGTTAGTCAAAATATTTGTAAACTCAATTTAAATGTTAACCCTATATTTAGGCGGGTTAATCCAAAGCGATAGTCTGACCAGAAACATAGTTTCTGCGGAGCGATTAGAAAGTCAAACAAAAGCCTCCGAACGTGGGGGGTTAATTAGTGAACTGGCTCACTTGACCCGGTGGGGTGTGGTGCAAGAATATGTAACTTATATTCAAATTGTATTTTATGTTTCAAATTGACGTTATTTCAAGTTAAACAAGTATCAACTTTATTCAATGGTAATAAGTTGATTTCAGAGTGACTAGCACTATTGAAAAATTTATAAAATGTTTAAAGTTGTAGCGTAAACTGAACTTTATTATGTAGGAATTAACGTTATTTTTCCATAAACTCGTATTTGTTTACATTTTTGGCGAATATATCGCAAATTCAGATTAGACCTCGATGGGTTGGTGTCAAGAGGGTTGGCAGGTTGTTCATTGCCTGCGTATTCACCTGCATTTTTAACCCATATTCTTTGTATAGTATCATTGTAAAGCATGCCTATGACTGGCGCACAGTTTAGTCACTAGATTATTCTAAATTAATTTGTTACAAAAAAAATCAGTTCTCCTGCTTGTTATTTTTTGGTTTTGCCCAATTGTTTCAGAATCAAACTTATATCTCCTCAGTAGCGAATCTCTATGCAGACTACCGTATCAACTAAATTTCGTTTCAAATATATATTTTATGAAATAAACAGCAGGGTAGCATCAAGTATCAAGGTTTTAGAAAATAGAATATCATCAAGTCAGGAAATTGATTTTCTAACTTAGTTCTTAATTCATCGACTGTTCTCTGTTAAACAAAGGCTTTATAATTAATTCATTATGTTTCTTATCCTGAGGTAAAAGTCGACCAAATTTTTTTTACTTAGAGCTGATTTTACCAAAGTCAGATATCGTTTATCCGTTGAATAAAATTGACGTGTCTGACGTCAATTTTATTCAACGGTTCTAGTATTGTAAAACTGTCAAAAGTCAAAAATACCAAATATATTCAGCAATAAGACTTATTCTAGGTATATAAGTTTGGTGAAATTCGCCCTTGAGCATATTATCGTTGTTTGTGTGCTACAAGCAGCGATAATGTGGTTAAGGGCGAATTTGCTTGTACCACACCCGATGTAGAGTCTATAACATGAAG
This sequence comes from Apamea crenata, assembly GCA_949629185.1. NCBI lineage: Eukaryota > Metazoa > Arthropoda > Insecta > Lepidoptera > Noctuidae > Apamea > Apamea crenata. Next base: position 9,386,346 of record OX451375.1, read on the forward strand.
TTCAAATTCCTATTTGTTAATCTGAGTTTAGTTTAATTGAGAACCTCTATCCCACACAATTATAGATCTTTGAAGTACGCACGTAGTGTATAAACATGAAGAGCCTTAAGGCTGCCTTCCACCAACGATTTGCTAAGTTTTGTAGCGAAGCATATGTATGATATAAACCAATAGGATATTTAGGTTTTAATAGCGAAGCTTGCTGGCTTAGCTCTGGTGGAAAAGGCAACATACTCGCAAAGCAAATCCTCATAGCACTTCAGACTTATCAGCGCGATTAATGTTACGTATCGATATATACGAGACCAACAAACGGCAGGCAATAGGCCACTAGACACAACACCTATCTGATCTGAGAATCCTCCCTTTTCAAAGGAGGATGAGGAACTGTCCACTCTGTTCCTTATGCCTTTATATTTGTAACTTCTTCGTTTATAGCTGGTGGAAAGTCAGCCTAACGGAGCGTGTACTGAGTATTAATATTAATGAGTTTCTGTGAGAGTTGGTTCTTGACAATTTTGGGAAATGGCAATCTCATTTACTTAAGGAGAGTGGTGTACGTTGGTGTTGGGTAGGTCTGGTTGTTCATTTGAAATTCTATAACACCTCTCACCTCCTCCACCTCTTTGAAAAAATAATAAAATTATGAAAATAGACAATTATTGAATTGATCCGTTAAACACTTATTGTCATTCTAATGATGATACCATTTTTTTAACCCTCTAAAAACTTGTTGATCTTCTATTTTTTAATGCCTCTTCTGAGAGTTGTTCACAGTTACTAGGCTGACGCCCTCATTACAATAACATTATATGAAGATAACAGTGAACTGATATAGTTATAAATACAATAATATTAAGTATATCAGCGTTTCCATTTTGTATTTTTAGGAAACCAAAAAAGCCTTGTTTATTATATTAGTGCATCCATTAAATAATATTTTTAGCAAATAAAAATTTGAATTAAGTAAAACACTGTAAGTGGAACGAGGAATATTTTATTTTCAAGTATGTCTGTCGGTTCCGAGGATACATTCGCCTCCTACCCCAACAATCTCGTGATATTATTTTTTTTCTCGTCAAAAGCTTTCATTGTATTCAATATTCACAGCCTAGTCTATTATTATAATAATGATCTAAAAATAGCTAGCAAACTTACCTAACCAATCCGCAGATAAAGATGACGTACCTACTCTATGACGTATATGCACTGCCGTAAAATGTTACACAGCCTTCCGTCGCTGCAGGGCGACATGTACGCTTCAAAACCACGCTTTTCAATTATTATCATTGGAAATTTGTAGGTTGATTTTTTTATCAGATCCGTCTTTATGAAGTTGTTCTGTGATTGACTCATGCTCCGTTGAGAGAATTTATCTATTCGATATTGTCACATCGTGCTTATAATTCTGTAATCACTATGTATAATTACTTTTTGTAATATATAATTACTATTTGTAATTTATAATCACTATTTATAATTGTATAATTACTATTATAATTTTATAATTCTTGTTTATAAATACGCTTTTTTAAGGCTATACAAATGTATCCTTTGTAGAATCGATAGTCTAAACTAAACCTCAAAAAGTGGGCATTGGTGAGCGCCAGACTTTAACGCACATCCTACTTACTTTCGATTTATATTAACCTACCTAATATAGGTACCTAAAATGTGAGAAAAACATTGTTTAAAATACCTTATTTCACTCAAAAAGAATACACATGTTCACTTCTATGAGGAAAACATAATATTTTTTATAAGTTAAGCTACGGTTTCGCCGGAAGAAAACTACTTCAACTAAAAAACTACTATTAATATTTAAATAAAAATTAACAAAAACATTTAATAAAAACTTAACATTTAAACATTTTTAAGGCATCACATTTTCGTTGGTCTAGTGGTCGCAAGGGCAACTGCTGAGCATGAGGTCCTAGGTTCAGTTCCCGGGACGGGCAAAGTGTTATTGGGTGGTTCTCTCTGGTATTTCTGGGTAGCAGCCCGGAGTCCGGATTGGTGCCTAGCTGTTGGCATTAGGCTCGTCCCCTATTAAATTACATGGGACTTAAAAATAACTGGCGAAGGGTTAGTGTATTATACAGGGTGCCGCTTTAATGGTGACATTACGTATACGGTTTCGCGTTTTCCTTTTATGTACATATTTTAATTTCTTTAAACGTTATTATTTATTTTTATATTCACAATTTTCTAAAATAGCATCTTGGACGCAGCTACCTGTAAGCACGGCTACACATCAAGCTATACATAACCAGTATAAGCTGACTTCTGATTGTACGAAAAACCTATACAATGAGAGGTTAGCTAAAACTGGAAATGTATAGCTTGATGCTTAACTGTAGCTCAGGGGTCATTTGCTAGGGTCACGGATCATAACATCGCAATGGAATTGAAATGAATAACGTGTAAACAGTAGGCGAATTGAAGAAAGAAAGAGAACCATATGTCGAGCGACGCAGGCGATAGTTTACGACACTTTACGATTACCAGCCACTTGCCCTACCCGTTTGTTAAATTAATGTTGCAATTGTAACGGCGGTGTTTAAGTACACCTCTACCTAACCCTCCGGGTATTACAGGCTTGATGTTATGTATGTCGTGTTATGATATTTTAATAAACAGGTTAATTTTAATAAATCATGGGCAATACCTAGAAACCCGAATGTACTTGACGGCTAATTTATTCACACTTCTTGTGTATTCATGATTATGTATACCTATGCTTTACATAATCCATCTAACAGCTAACTGATCGGCAGACGGGTGTGGGAGTTTGAGTTCCTAATTCGTGCAGTATTTACAGGAGCGTGGGTTCCTAACTCAGACGGTGAGACTGTCAGCTGGGTATTTTTCAATAAACCCTATCTATTTGAGGAGAATTAAGCGATTATTGAAGTGCACTCTTGCGCGTGTATCAACACTGGAGAAAATAATAATTCCGGTGTAAAGGGCAAGTCACCTGAGGGGGAGGACATCGCCGGCGAGGTAGGCCACGGCGAAGGTGGTGTGACGAACTGGTAACGTTTGCAGGGCCAAAATGGCCACAGATCGCACAAGAGAGGGAGGTTTGGAAGGAAAAAGGGGAGGCCTTTGCCCAGTAGTAGGATACAATATGGGCTAACAAAAAAAGGCAAGTCAAACAAATCTAAACCCGAGATTGCGTCTGACAACTACACCTACGAGATGACGGGGGGAACACTTTAAGAAGATACGAGATGTTCGAATCCCTAAAGTAAGCCCTTTTAAACGATACCTAAGACGGTATATTTATTGAGACCAAGATCCAGCTTCGTCTCTGTCTCTGCTCTTGATCGAGGTTAAGAGCAGACCCAATTAGCAATAAAAATAAATAAACCACATATTATTATGCCTAAATTCAAACTCCTACGTTGCATAGATCTTGAAAAAATCGCTATGACTGTCGGACATGAAAGTGAGATTATAAAGGTCCCGATTTTCATCTGTTCGGAAACTTAAAAATTATAGAAATACTAGCTGCGCCCCGCGGTTTCACCCGCATAAGTTTCGATCCCGTGGGAATGTCGGGATAAAAAGTATCCTATATGTTAATCCTGGTTATAAACTATCTGTGTGCTAAATTTCGTCAAAATCTGTTCAGTAGTTTTTGCGTGAAAGAGTAACAAACATCCATACATCCATACATACAAACTTTCGCATTTATAATACTAGCTGCGCCCCGCGGTTTCACCCGCATAAGTTTCGATCCCGTGGGAATGTCGGGATAAAAAGTATCCTATATGTTAATCCTGGTTATAAACTATCTGTGTGCTAAATTTCGTCAAAATCTGTTCAGTAGTTTTTGCGTGAAAGAGTAACAAACATCCATACATCCATACATACAAACTTTCGCATTTATAATACTAGCTGCGCCCCGCGGTTTCACCCGCATAAGTTTCGATCCCGTGGGAATATCGGGATAAAAAGTATCCTATATGTTAATCCTGGTTATAAACCATCTGTGTGCCAAATTTCATCCAAATCCGTTCAGTAGTTTTTGCGTGAAAGAGTAACAAACATCCATACATCCATACAAACTTTCACGTTTATAATATTAGTAGGATTAGTAGGATTTTAGTTTACATCCACTGGTATTCAATAGGAAATACTGGAAGGGAATACAAAATAAAAATACATCGGTACTAAAATATATTTTTTCTTTGTTACAGAGCCAAGCACTATGCCAGTAAAAACCTGACGACGTGCGGGCGATGCGCCGCGCGGCGGTTTGCGCGCGCGGTGCGACGCGCGTAATATGCGCTCATTGAACGAAACAGCGTGTCAGGCGCTGCTCGAAGACGTCCGCTGGGACGAGCCCGTCAGCCTCGTCAGCTTAGCCATACTCGCGCTTATTGACGTACTAGTGATTGCGGGTAAGCATAACATTACTTTGTCTTTTGTAACTTAACAGCGTGACATAACTAGCTCTGCAATAACTAAACTAAGGTAAAGATCTTATCCAAACTCGCCCTTATTGAAATGTTAGTGATTGCGAGTAAGCGTGACAATACTTTATCTTTTGTAACCTAACAGCGTGACGTAACAAGCTCTGTAATAACGATACTTAGCTAAAGCTAGAACTTAGCCATTCTCGCCCTTATTGACGTGCGGATAAGCCTTACATTACTGTCTCTTTACTAACAAAACAGAATGTCAGGTGCTGCTCTAAGATGTATTATTAGCGATGTAAAGGCATGAGATGGTTATGAATCCCACTGTTATGAGCGTGACCTTGACATTGCAGTAAAGAGAAAAAGCGGTGAGCGATGAATTCGTCCAGCGTGCCCATTTGTTTCAATCACGTCGAGGTATTAAGTCCGTTGAGACTTTCACTCCACTCTCGGGCTGTCACAGGCTACAGGCCTTCAGAATCGCAGCCAAGTACCTTACAATCACATAGTTATAATAGGTAGGTATGATACGTCATTACAGAATGCCCATGGATCGATTCTCTAAATGAATAAGGCATGTATTTAATCACTTTTTGCAACCAATTCGGCTCGGGATGGTTGGTCACAGTCCGAACAAACCTTTCCAGTTTGTTCGGGGTATCCTAGCTTAGCTATAGTCCACTGCTGGACATAGGCCTATCCTATTGCACGCCATTCAACTCGATTTTCGGCAACCCTCATCAGCTGCTACCAGCCATCCTGCGAAGATCATCGCCTAGCCTGAGGGCGTCCTACCTTACGTTTACCGATTCACGGCAAGAGAGCAGGCCTGTGTCCCAGCAGTGAGAACATTGTAGGCCCCCAATGGTCATCGGTTTTACGGCTAATATGGCCGGGCCATTGCCACTTCAGCTCGCTTATTCTGTGAGCTTAGTTACAATTATAAAATAATTTTTTCACAGAAACCAGTTAGGTAGCTGTGACATAAGGCCATAAAGTTAAAAAGAGGTTCATTTATTTTAAAAAGTTCGCGTTATTAGAAAGTTGATGAGTTTTTAGAGGATCAGTAAGTATTTCCCAATGGAAAGTGGTGGTAGAAAATTATATCTATAATGATAAAATTATGGTTACCATTTTAGCTGCTTTTGAAAGGCTATTTTCTAAACTAATTGCACTATCGCTAATGGAACAGTGATACGCCCCTCAATTAACATGACATCGCCAGTTAAAATCAATACGGAGAATCGATTTTAACTTTGTGCAAGCTGTACAGCTAGCAACAATTTTACTAAACCATTATTTTTTTTACTAAAACTACGCCTAGTTATCAGAAATTTATCGTAAAATTGCATAAGCAAATAAGAAATATCATTCTAAAATATAAATATACTTGGTGTTCTTAAAGTATAATTAATAAAAAAATAACATGAAATAAAAAATAAAAAGTATAAAAATTGATTTTTGACATCAGTGAAGGAAAACATCCTGGGTAAATCTGAACCTATAAATCAATGCAAATCTGAAATCGCCTGCCATGAGAAAGGTCATGCCATGAAAAATCAATGATCATGCCTTCTCTGTATGAAAAGAAGCCTTTGTCCTGCAAACTATAACCTACCACAAATGTCACACGTCTTCGAATTTTTGGTTTAGGACATACCGGTTTCTTCACGATGTTTTCCTTTACCGTTTTGAGAGCAGTGGTGATGAAATAATTTCAACAAAGCGCCTGCCTGGGTTCGAACCCACGACCTACAGCTCGTAAGTCGGGGCCGTTAACATTGGGCCACCACTGCAGTGGAATAGTAACAGACTAGTATTGTTTATATCAGAAAATAATGACTTACACGATAGTTACACATTATTTATATCTTGTATCCTCGAAGCAATGAACTTCATAGCTTAGAAGACTATTTCAATCTTGACATCTAAAAAAAAATTAATTACCGAGTCTTTTTATAGAACCAAGAAGAAGATTCCGTTATAAAAGGTTAAGTCTGCGACGAAAAACGATCCATTTTAATATAATGTAAGCGAGAATTTTCTAAAAATATCTCTTTCACCAGAACAATTTAATATCAAACATCTTGTACTTAGCATATTCAAAAACACAACGCTTATCTTAAACAGAATAAGGATTATACAAAGCAAAATTCAAACGTGTAATTCTAAATTGGAATCCAACGGTAACAAGACAGCGAATTAAGTAGGTACTGTAAACATTCACCCCTTGAAGTCTCGCCAAGCGTTTTCGTTTGTTCCCCTTTCATCTTAACAAATTCGTACGTTCCACGTTGAATCCCATTCGCCCCCATTGTATCGTGCTACGCGCTACACCGCTACACCGCTACGTCGTAGCACGAACTGCGAAGCGCTACGTGGCTTATGTGTAGCATGCACTTTAGTGAGTGATTTCAAAGAGAGAATTTTCTTTAATGTAAAAGGTGTTTTCAAAGAAAATGTTTGCTTTGTAAGGAATGTAATTAAAAGGTATCGGGTATCGTTCATTAGACGGGTTTCGTATATACAGTGTACGGAATTAAAACCAAACATTGTTTAGGTACTGTTCGGTGCGATGTTCGAGTTTATATTCTTATGTTAAACAAAATGTAACGTGATAGTTTTTTCCGTTTAAAACTCTCAGGAGCTACCTGAAAATAATATTATAAGCGACGATTTCAATTTAACTGTTTATGTGACGAGTGGAGCAAGATTTTGAATTTTACAAAATACTAGCTTATGCCCACGACTTCTCCGCGTGAAATTTCTTGTTCTCCTGGCCCACTGCGTCGCATCGCATCGCCCGCCCACGCTCTTACCTACTTTGCTTTCGCCTAGCGACCTTTCTGACTTCTTTTATATTTGCTCAGCTCCTAAGGGTCGTAAAGTAATGTTCCTGAAACACTAAATCACTTTTAATGATAACAGTTACGAACTAATAATCAATTTCAATAGTATGATACCATTACACATGTAGATCTACAACGCCACATGCGAACATCACGTCGGGGTCACCAGTTTAGAGGTATGAGGAACAGGGTGTAAAGTTCACTCATACTCTATAGAAAAGGGAGGAAATAATCAGTCCTTGGGGCAGTTGCCCGCCAAACACAAAACCCGTCTGTTCGGAGGATTCTCCCTTTTCTATGGAAGATGAGTGAACTTTACACCCTGTTCCTCATACCTCTAAACACACATTATTACATTAATTTATTACGAGTCATTTATATACTTACCACTAAAACTTTCACATTTTGTTAAAGTTAAAATAATTCATCCATTCACCTTTTTATTCACAACTCAAACAAGTATCTCAGAAACGGCACTGACTTCAAATATTTTTGACATAAAACAAATCTGAACTTACAACATTCGCCACGCTTTAGAAATAAAGGCTCTTTATGTAACCGGCATTCATTTATACCTGAGACATTAGGCAGTGAAAGACAGAAGAATATGCATTATTGCATACAAATAAAAATGGATTTGCTTAAAATTTCCTCCAACTGTCCTGGTTTTGATCCCTGGGTCTGCAATTGTGTCACTGAGCGTTTCCATTTAGAGATTCCTAGTAACAGCCCGAAGTTAGAATTTGACACGCACTTTAAAAAAGGACTTTGTCGTAACGGGCATAATGTAAATCTTTTCACACTGCGCTTTTTACTTTCGAGAATATCCTCAGCTACTAAACGGATTATAAGTTCTTGGATTTATCTCACACAAATATACCTTTGTCGATATTGATATAAAAAAATATGAACTTATGCTATGTTAGATCACGCATTTTTTTTTTGTACAATATTTCGATATTCAAGACTTGTTTATTCAGTTACATCTACATGAATGAGTTTATAAGTATGAATACGTTAAATGGACCTTCTACCCCTATCTATTTAGTATGGAAGGTGAGCCCGCTCGGACGAGGAGACTCCATTAGGCGATTACATCGGGGACTATACGTTTCAATCGCAAAGTAAACAGGCCTAGTGTTTACATTGTTAAAAATGTTACACTAATAGTTGGTGTGTTCGGATTTTTTGCACGTTTCTGTAGCGTGAAATTGTGTTTAGAATTTTAACTAACCCCATACGTGTTTGCTGTTGAGTTAGAGTATTCCTAGGGGTTACTAGATTTATGTTGTTTGGTAAATTAGTGATATCAAAATGTAGTTTTTGTGTACTGCCACACATAGCTACTGAGAAAGCCCCTTAGGGAGAGGCCAGAGATTGATGTATGTGCCCTATAGTGGGATAAACACAGGCTAGTTTCGTGCGAGATTTTTTTACGATGAATGCTCACAGTTTGAGAGTAGGCCTTAAACTTACAATAAAGCAGCTACAGCAAGACCGTAGGTGGGGAGCTTAAGGGTCCCCTCAACCGAAATGAGAGAATCCAAAATCTTAATCCAGAGATCGTTGTCACTCGCTTTATTCTGATAATCATCCACGTGTGTTGCCCTATAATTAAATTTGTATTTATGTAAAATTATAATAATTATGCTTATTGTAAAATAAAGTATTTACTTATATTATTGTCTGTGATTGTCAGCTCACCCCCCCTCCAAAGTGTATTCCTGGTTAGGGCCTTGAGCTACGGGATGGTATCAAGTAAAAAACCCTTAACAAAATCTTTCGTCTTTCATATTCCCGGGAGGACATAAAAACACAAAACCACCGCCAAACATATCACATTTTACCGCTCAATACAACGATATACAAAAATAATGATAAACCCTTACAAAAGGCAGTAGTTGTGTACCAAAGCTGTGTAAATATAAATCTGAGGAATCAATCGAGCGTTCGATAGCGGTTGTACAAGCCCATTGTGGATGTGTATCGATAACACTTATCATTCATCGACGTACTGCCAGTATTCGGAGTGAATAGTTTGGATTTTGGATGAAAACTTGCGTATTTTATATCTGTATCAACATTTGGAGTGGCGTTATCGTTATTTTTTTGCGATAGATTGCTTAACCCTTCGTATCGAACGTGGATCCACGCGAGATTATTTCTGTAATTACGGCATTCAACCGGTTAATTATCTCGATTCTCGATTTTTTAAACGAAATTCCAGGGGCAATGTTCCATTTGCTTTTCGACCACGTAGGTAGGTATTGCATTTTTCTTCGAAACAGCAGATTTTTTTTTAAAGATCCGTCGAATAATTTCTACGCAGGGCCGTTCAGAATCATGGTCTGAATCCATGGTTACGCGTCGATGTCCCTGCCACCCTTTATATTATGAAAATATTTTGTTTTAAATTGAAAATAGTTACTTTGATGTCAATACTGGTTCAGATCCAAATATGATATGATATATATTTGGATCTGAACTAGTATTAACATCAAAGTAACCTTTTTATGGCGCCGTCCTAACAAAATTTGTCAATGGCGACACGGCAAGGGTGCTTGGGGTGTTTGTACGTAGCCTATTCTTTTGAAATAAGACGATGATCAAAGCCAACCGGTGCGGCCTTCCGGTTGTAAAGAGGTTATCGATGCCAATGAACTTGTAACACAGAGGTATTACCGATACGTTGCCGGTCTTATGTCCTCTTCTACAAACACTAGATGCCAATGTTAAATGTATATGCTATTGGTGTTTTTTAATAAACACTAGGTCATCAGAAAAATATCGTGTTGAAACCGGAATGTCGTAGAACCAAAAATGTCGAAGACATCATGTCATCTACGAGTACCAGCCCGCATTGGGCCCGCCTGGTTACGGTCTGTGTCCCAGCAGTGGGAACGTTATAGGCTGATTATTTATATTATGCTAGATCCCCCAATTTATTTGGGGTTGGATCAACATGTCTTTTTCTTCCATACTTCTCTATTAGTCGCCATCTCGGTAGTCACCCGCTTTCTTACCATGTTATCTTTCACACAGTCCTTCCATCGTTGTCATTTGGGTCGGAGACCTGGTGGCCTGAAATACAGGCTTAGCTTAGGCACCAGTCTCGGACAATATTTTTTTTTAAGCCCATGACTGGAAATATTGTTTTTATTTTTGCTATTATTTTATAAGGATATTGTGGTGAGAAAATAAATTAATATTATTATCGTTTCTTTGGACTTCCCCTACTCGCATAGCCATCGACATTCTCAGTCAGAAGTTTCCTCAAGACATTTAATTCATTCCTTCGCATCACCAACCGATTGCCGCACAACTTTTCAGTTACCAGTGCCACTTTAAGAATTCCACAAATAAATAAACACTAGGTGATACCTAAACAAAAGCAAACTGTTGGATTTAATAGTGGAGTCATATTTGGGCGATCATAGTGTTTCCTAGTGTTAGTGAAAACGGGCAAGAGACTACACAGTCGAACATTCTTACGTGACTGTAATTTCATAAAACTGCAGCAATGCTGACAAAAAGTCCTAAACTAAATGAAATTAATTTGTCCCGCCCTGAATTTCACCTAAACTTCTAGATTTCTGCTCCTCACATCCATTATATGGATCTCATAGGTACTCCAGGCTACATAATAGGTATATCATACTTCAACTCCTTCGATAAAGATTTCTTCAAAGAAATCAGGGTCCGTAATAAATAATGCCGTACAATGGCCCGTTGTTATGTTTTGTAAAGTAAAATGTGTATGAAAGCAATATGTCGCACTTAAATCTGAATAGGACAATTATACGGTGAATTAACGATACACTTCGAAAATAATCATATTACAAATACATAAAAAAAATAAAATGAGGGTCTCGTGGCTAAGTAATAACAGCCGCACGGGTCGCTCGATCAGGTTAAGCTACGCTGGCCGCGGTTGGTCCGTGGATGGGTGACCATCTTCACATACCGAGACCCCTCCGAGCCTTGGAAAGTATGTTAAGCCGTTGGTCCCGGCTGTCATTCTTTATCTTTGACAGTCGTTAGAAGCCCGAGAGTCTGACAACCAGTCTTACCAAGGTCAGACTTTCGGACTTCTGACGACGTCTAACGCCTGCCAAAGATCCACAAATGACAGCCGGAACCAACGGTTTAACGCGCTTTCCGAGGCATGGAGTAAAGACGGTCACCCAGAACATCCGCAGACCAACCGCGGCAAGTGCACAAGCCCCCCTTATTCGTTTAAAGTCTAAACCTATAATTTACGTATCTGTATCGTCTAATAACAACAAATATTTTTCGTGAAAATGAAAGGTAAACCTTTTAAGATTTATACCGCACAAACAAAGCCGCAGAAAGCCACAATTCTTATAAAAGTATTAGCCAAATAGTTCTGCGTGCCTAGCGAGCAATAAACGATGGTTTATAGGTAAAATGTATTCAGATTGAAATGTGGAAATGCTGATTCGCTATGCCAATACAAATGGTAATAGATTTTTTTGTTTTATAACTACCGAACAGAAGTTCAGCGCGTAATTTATGAGGAAGTTATTAACGATTGTATTGCGTCATGAAATAGGTAGAAACAAATCTATTATCATGGATGTTTGTCTGAAGACAAGCTATGACTCCCATGACCACTACCATTCCATGTACCTACTAGTACCTATGCCTGCAAACCCCTTAGAGCAACTGGTGGGGTTTGAAAAATATTACTGGTCGGTCTGCGCCTTGTTAGAGTTATTGCATATTTCTTTTTTATTTCTATGATTATTATAACACGAAGACCTTGAAGAAACCTATGCTGCAGACAATAAGCAGCAGGCAAATTATTATGACAATTTAAAAAAACACGCCTGTCTTGACTAAAAGTAAAAACAAGCTAAATGACTTTAGTGTTGAATGGGCACAAGTACTAAATCCTACTCCTACTATATTTATACTAGCTTCTGCCCGCGGCTTCGCCCGCGTGGATATCGGAAGTTATCCCACGGGAACGTGCTACCTGGACCTGTAAGCTGTTCCAAGGAACCATCCCGCGACTGCAATGAAAAGATTGGTTTTCAGTTTTCCACTTTTCAGGCTATGTTACCCGGAATAATGCAACGCTTCTAACGATACGACATACATTGATATTGCTTATGCCGCTTAGAAGTTATGGTGAAATAAACTGACAGGTTCATGTATGTTTACATGAACCCTGAAAACTAACACACCCTTTTTTGGGCAGTCGTGTAATAAATCATCAAAATTCACGTTTACTCTACCGCACAAATTATCATACTGATATTGCAAACTGTGGTTGTGGTCGTGTCACGATACCGATTGAAATCGATAATCGTGACGGAATAAAATTTTGTGACACAAAATTGGCAAAATTCCACAAATCAACGTATCGATGTATGTAAAAAGATGAGTTTAATAATAATTAACACCAATCAATCAAAACCTCCTTTACCTAACATCTATATCTACATAATTATAATTATTATAAAGTCGATTTTCGAGTCTGTCTGTGTGACCGCGTTGTTATTCTAAACTATGCAAAGGGTTCGATTCCCGCACGGAACAAATATTTGTATGGCCTACAAGTAGTTGTTCCGGATCTGGCTGTTTGTGTATGTAAGTTTAAATGTTTGTGAACGCACCCACGATACAGGAATAATTCCTAGTGTGGGGCAACGTTTTTAAAAAACAAAAAAAAAAAAGCATTTTGATGCGGTGTTCACTATAATTTAATTTGATATCTTTGAATTTATTCCAGAAGGTTTATGTGTATAACACATTAATATTAAGCTTAGACATAATACATAAATCTCCAAGTTTTGTCTAGATGTAAAAACCGTCTGAAGCACAGGCCGGTCGCTAGTTCTATATAAAAGTCCCAACATAAATGTACTGACCACTAACAGCTAACGTCATTCATAATTTAAAACTCCTATCTCCGAACCGGCCAGTGTCAAACTACAAAGGCAAAATAAAACCTTTTTGATAGTAACAAGAGGGTCTTTCGGACCCCAACCTTCTCCTTTATTTATTTAGAACTTTTCCAATATTTTCCGATTTCTTGTCACCAGCATCTGTTTGGTTCATGAACAGAAAACAACAGATTGTACAGAGTTGGGTCTCTTTGAAGGTTTATGGTATCGGTTTCGAGTGATAAGGGTGATCGATTCGGGTTGTGATATTTTAGGTTCAATCCGGCTTTGATATTGATATCGAGAGAAGCGCAGTTATTTGTGTTGCTCCAGACGGTTGATTTGCATAAAACCTGTGTGGCTGTTGTATAGTAAACTTGGCTGTATGTATATTTGAAAGATGATAACGCTGCATTACATAATAATATTGATATTATATAATGAAACGCAAGCGAACGATCGTTTGGTTTATTCAAAAGGCAAAATGAATGTGTGTGTTTTTAATGCCTTATGTCGTGGTACAACAAACGAAGGACGTCTTATCACGCGTAAGCTACGTAACAAACTCCTTACATCCCCCTCAAAAGTGCTTAGAAATAACTTTATCTTCTATTCACAAATTCACACATACACATTACGAAGCAAACAGCTCTGCACTTACCTCGATGTAACCGCTTTAAAGGTAATACCATATCAGCCGGATATTTTCCCCTGCCGAAATTACGGTAACGCCACAGGCCCATAATGATCAGGCCTGCCAGCAAATTGCGATAATCACCGTGCAGCAAGCACGGTGATAATCGCATGGCGGTATTAGCAAGCCGCTTTGATGGTGTGATATCCTGGTATCATTGCCATGGAAACCTTTTGGATCGTTGAGCTTAATGTTGTTGTTTTCGTAAACAGTGCAAAATTGATCGCGGTTTCCAAAAAAATGAGAACAGTTATCGAATTTGGTGGTCACCATAAAGTTGTTTCACTAACAGTGGTCAACGGGTGTGGTACATACCATCAAATTAAGTCAATTTCTCCATACGATCAAAGTCGTAATCGCGGAAAAAAATATCAGCTGTCCCATACAAAACTTTAATACCAACTCTTTCGACTCTCGATTTCGATTCTCAACGATTACGGTGTTGGTCCCATGAGAAAGTGGTTCAGTTTGATGGTCTGTACGACACCTTTCTGATATATGCTGTATATGTATATAAAACTAGTGTAATAGTATTGTTACTTACACTTTATGAATCTCATCAATCTATCTATTGAGCCCGTAATGTCTAACGCATGTGATACGGAGGAATGAGGAAAATGTTGTGAAGAAACTTTGAGTATGAATGTCGATGGTTAAGAGTAGGGGAAGACAAAGAAACGATGGATGGGCTGCGTGAATGATGATAATGGTTAGAAAGGGGGTGACTACCGAGATGACGACAAATAGAGAAGAATGGAAGAAAAATACATTTTGCGGCGACCCCCAAAAAATTGGGGTAAGGGCAGGAGAATGATGATGACACTACATGAGTCTCATAAATCTATCTACATATATTCAAATTGTATTTATGTTTCAAATTGACGTTATTTCAAGTTAAACAAATATCAACTTTATTTAAATAGTAGTTAAGTATTTTTCAGAGTGACTAGCACTATTGAAAAAGTTATAAAAATGTTTGAAGTTGTAGCGTAAACTGAACTTTATTTTGTGAGGGATTTAAAGTTATTTTTCCATAAACTCATATTTGTTTACATTTTATATTTAATCCGTAATGTCCCACTGCTGGGCAAAGGCCTTAACCTATTCCACACACTTCTTCATTTCGAGTCTCATAGTTATTCGAAATAAATTATTTATTATTATTGACACAAATTATAATGAAGCAAAGTGCTTTCCATTTTAGAAGTTTTTCTAAGAAGTAACTTCCCTAAGTTAAGTAAGAAAATAAGACAAAAACTTTATTCAAGAACATTATGTAAAGACGCTTTGCGAGCATAAATTATCATTAATCAACAGGTTTTACCGTACTTAACGAAACACAAAAAACCTCTTTACAAAGATAATAAATTATCATAGTCATGCGTTATAAATTTTCTGAATATATATCTTACTTAGCGTTGAACCTATAAGACTCTTTATCGTGTGACAGGAAAATGACTATATTATTATAAAGTAATAGTTGCATAATCACCTTATAACGTTCCCACTGCTGGGACACAGGCGTCTTCTCTGTGAGAGGGAGTGGGCCGAAATCCACCACGCGGGCCCAGTGCGGGTTGGCGGATGTCACGTCTTCGATTTTTTAGTTCTAGGACATGCCGGTTTCCTCAAGATGTTTTCCTTCACCGTTTTGAACTACAACTCGTCAGTCGCAGCTGTTACCACTGGGCAACCACTGCTCTAAAAAACAAATAAAAAATAATAATTACATATTGACGGCACGGTTGGCGCAGTGGTTAAGCGATTGACAGCTGCGCTGCGTGTCGCGGGTTCGATTCTCGCACGGAACAAATATTTGTATGACCTACATGTATTTGTTCCGAGTCTGGGTGTATTTCTATCTATAATATGTATGTATTTACAAAAAAAAAAAATGTATATAAGTAGTTTATCAGCCATCTTGTTACCATAACACAAGCATTAGGTTGCTTAGCTTGGGCAAATGGTGCTGTGTGAAATGTCCAGGGATTTATTATTTAAAAAAAATATATTGATCATCGATGACATTACATTATTGATTATTAATGTTCTGTTTTAGAATAGAATGGGGGTAGCATGTGTATGATGAGATGTGTGATGGTGTATGTAGTCTGAGTCCAACAACTAGGTGAGATTACTAATAAGGTTTTCAGTATGAGGAAAATTGACGACAGATTGACTTGGAGCTATCCAAACTGCGGCACATCAAAGGTTGTAGATCCTTTGAAGTTTCAGTAATGTTATCTGGTTATTTCAATAGTTCCGTCGCTCTGTCGGTTAGTAATTAGCGTTTTAGCTAATTATTATTTGTTCGTATTTCCTTTCGTTTCTGCGTGGGCTTTCCAATTTATTGGATAGCGGTGGCCGCTGATGGAATTGGTTTTAGAACTCAACTTTTCGTTTTTCTCAAGCATTTTTCTCAAGCAAAGCAAGCGTTTTCCTCAAATAGTCGTATCATACTAGGCCCGTGGGTAAATAATAACAGCCGCATAGGTCGATCGATCAGGTTAAGCTACGCTTGCCGCGGTTGGTCTGTGGATGGGTGACAATTTTTACATACCGAGACCCCTCCGCGAAATAATAATAATAATATCCCTGGACATTTCACACAGCACCATTTGTCCCAAGCTAAGCAACCTAATGCTTTTGTTATGGTAACAAGATGGCTGATAAACTACTTATATACAATTTTTTTTTTTTGTAAATACATACATATTATAGATAGAATAGATAGAAAAACACCCAAATCCACCATGCAAGCCCAGTGCGGGTTGGTAGATGTCACATGTCTTCGAATTTTTGGTTCTAGGACATTCCGGTTTCCTCACGATGTTTTCCATCACCGTTTTGAGAGTAGTGGTGATGAAATAATTTACACAAAATAAAGCGGCTAACTGGGTACGATCAATCGACCTACAACTTCAACTCGTGAGTTGGGACGTTACCACTGGGCCACCACTGTTCTACTAATGGATAAAGGTAGTGGTTCAATTGCACGCGAGACAGCACGATCTTGGACCACTCTCATCCATCCATTAAAAGCCATCCAGCAAAGATCTTCGCTACAACTCGATTGTTCTACACAGTACAGTCACGAGCAAAAGTATGTAAACACTCGACTTTGTTCAAAAGCGATTTACTCCTTTACTATTTAATGAAATTGTATGTTCTTATGAACATAGCATTTTCGAACCCACAGATTTATATAATGTGTGGTATTTCAGCGTTGCATTCGTTATTTCACGAAAAAATCGCAATTGAAAGTTGCCAAGTATTGACATATTGGTGCTCGTGACTGTACACTGCAATGGATTAAAACCTAACGTTCTCCAGCCAGAGTAAATCAAAGTCAAAGTCAAATCATATTTATATTTCAAATAGACACAACACTTTTGAACACTAACAATTTACAAGAAAATTGGCCCCTTCCAAATGGCAGTTCCAGTAGAATGGGACTCCATAGTTATTCTTTTAAAATGTTTAACAATTTTTGAAGTTATACTTCTTTAGGCGCTTTATGAAAAAATGATGAGAGTGAAATTTTAAGATGCGCGCGCATCACCGTCACATAAAATTCACGGGTTGAAGTTGTCCGCAAAACCGCTCATTTTTAAAGCTATACGTCACTTTTTTCAGCATAAACCGGCCTGTACCTATTTTGAGCATTTTTTATAGCAACCTATTTGTTCTTATCGATTAAAAAAAAGGCAATGGACATTTCACTATAAAAAATTGGATGCCATAAAATTCTGGTTTTTTATTATGCTTTTAATTTCTTTAAAAGGCCCGTGATTTATTACCAACATTATTCAGCCTAAACAACGAACTTTATTGTAACCTTTTTTGTAATTAATTATTTGCATTCAATTAAAATTTGTTTTTTAATGATGCCAAAGATGTATAACTTCTGACGCGCGTACATAAGTACACGCACCCATTTTTTTGGTAAGGGTAAGGCAGAGGTGTATCTATAGAACACCTACTTTTTGCCAGTTGTGTGTAAGCCCTATGTGATAGGGGGCGAGCCTATTGCCTTCAACCGAGCACAGATCCAGAATCTGGCCTGCTAGTGAGAAATCTGGGCTGCTAGTGAGAAATCTGGGTTTCTAGTGAGAAATCCGGGCTGCTAGTGAGATATCTGAGCGGCGAGTGAGAAATCTGGGCTGCTAGTGAGAAATCCGGGTCGCTAGTGAGAAATCTGGGCTGCTAGTGAGAAATCCGGGCTGCTAGTGAGAAATCTGGGCTGCTAGTGAGAAATCTGGGCTGCTAGTGAGAGATCTGGGCTGCTAGTGAGAAACCTGGGCTGCTAGTGAGAAATCCCTGAAAAAGAAACCCAATAACGTTTTGCCCGACCTGGAAATTGAACCCAGGGGTTCTACTCCGAAGTGCAAAGTGCGAATATTCGGATCGGCTCAGTTGGGTCGGGACCATAGTCAATATTCGAAAGAGTGTAGGAGTGTAGGATCGGGACCGAAAAAACCAAATAGTAACTTCGTAGCAGGAAACGGCCGAACATTCGGCCGATACTATTTCGGAGTAGACCCCCAGGATCTTATGCTTAGCACTAGTTAGTGCTGGCGACCACTAGACCAGCGAGGCAGCCTTTCAACATTACTTGTATTCATTTGAAGCTCCATCCATTTGAATACTTCAAAGCTAACTAGTAGGTCGCTCTTGATTTATTAGACGATCTAATTTTTCGCGATCACAATAAGAAAAGGTATTGCTACCCAAATCTTTATTATTTACGAGTCATAAGTTTGAGATTTATTTACACTATGAAAAAAAATACTTTCCACCGAACTGGTACAACATAAATCATTTGAAGGACTTCAGGAATATACAAGAAAATCTACTGTATTTTGTGTAGCGTAAGATTCTCAGTGCGTGTTCAACTTTCAATGACCAGAACATACCTCGCATACATATTTATGGTATATCTTTTAGATCGACTTATATCCTAACCCTCGTCTTTTTACGGAAGTACTGTCTTGTGGCACACGTGGGTAAAGAAAAAAAAAACCTTTCAAGTGAGAGTCGGACACGCGCACTGGTGGTTCCGTACAAATTTGTAGGTATGTAACTACAAATTTTCGGTTTAAGGATGATTTCCTTTACTTGTGCTACATGACATTGCTTCTTGCCACATTTCATGATTCTAGGCCAACGGAAAGTACCCTATAGGTTTTGATTCCCTTCCGAGTGTAAAAATATGCGGCATAAACAAAACATAAACGCTCGTATATTTTGATTGCGTTGACTTAGCAGTTTGATTTTTTCATTGCTTCAAGGGATTGCAGTTTTGCGTACATATTCAGCCTATAAGAGGAGGCCTGTGTCCCAGCAGTGGGACCATAATCGTCCCACTGCTGGGACTCTCGGTGAGAGGCAGTTTTGAGTATTTGATATTAATTTCAACTTGATAACTCTACGCGTTCTTGAGGAAAGACCCCTGGTCTTGACAGACGGATAGATAGATGGACAACGAAGTGATCTTATTAGGGTTCCTTTTTTCCTTTTGAGGTACGAAACCCTAAAAAGATAGAAAGAAAGACAAATTGTTTATTCTGCACAAACAAAACACACATAACAAACAAATACATAAAATACACACATTGTTTTGGCTACATTGTGTGTATTTTATGTACTTTTTTGTTACGTGCGTTCGCCTCGTATTCAAGCAATAAAAACTTATCAATTTTGTCAATTGCTTGATATCAGGACCAAGGACCAAAGACAATACACATTGCGTAATTACAGTACTTTCACTTTGTTTTTACCTCTGATTTTGCATCACTGTCTAAATCACAATGATCTTTATTCTTATTGTATTAAGATTGCTTTTGGGTTGCTGCCAGTGCCAAGTCTGTCAAAATCATTTTGATCTATATTCTCGTCACAATAAGGTTGCTGCTGTCAATAACTGTGAAGGGGCTGTACTTACCTACTCTGTGTTGCGACAGATGTGTGTATCTAACTTAATTCATAAAGTCATTATCCTGAAATATTTTCTTTTGAATTATGTAACTGATCTTTTCTTATAATTTTACTAGATTCCTTTTGTAAGGTAAAATTGAATAGCAACTTAAATTGTCCGTAAATTCGAATCACAACTGTCATTCTTTGACAATTGTTTGAAACGGCAAATTGACGTAGCGTGTCAATTTGCTACCAGCGATTATTTTACCTGACTATAAACGTACCTATATTTTTACTTTACATTTCCTTATTTTCAGACGTCAAAAACATAAGTCTGCTTGTGGGTACAATAAAACCAATGCGACTTGCGATTTTAAGTAGTCATTAAAACGAGCTGTTCGAGAGAAGTTCATGTTCGAAAGCTCTAATCATAGTGAAAACTCTTATACATTTAGCATGACACCACGCCTGTAAACCACAAAGGGCTAGGCAAAGATGTACCTGTTGTACACCCACATATCGCCAGTTATATTTAAGCCCCATGTAATAGGGGGCGAACCTTGCCATCAAAAGGGCACAAACCAGACAAAAAAAAAGAAAAAAAAAAGAAAGAAGAGAATTGAGAAATGTCTGATGCAAAAACCCAATAACACTGCGCGACACGGGAATCGAACCCAGGACCTCATGCTCAGCAGTAGCGCTTGTGACCACTAGACCAACGAGTGAACACTGCGTGTGTTAGAATACAGTATAATTATCACTAAACTAGATAATCAAATTGAGCTAGCAACAGCTCCTACTTTCCTATCATCTACAATTCAGCATAATAGCAAATTCAGAGTTTCAAAATAACATTACAAGTTTCATACTCGTCCTAATATGATTGCCCCGTCCAATCCGCCTCAGTAATTGATATCATCGAAAACTGCCAACTCACTCAAACTTTCCTAACGATATGTCGGAAAAAAACACAATTTTCTTTCGGGAAATCGATTAAAATCACCTACTCGATCCCAGAAACTTACTTCGTCGGAACTTTTGCGATTCGACACAAGTATTCACGGAATAATTGAAGAGGAAACTTGTGCTTCGATTTCTTTCTGGTAATAAATTAGCATTTGTAACGTTGCAAGAATTTAAAACGATGTTATACGAGAAGTTTTTTAAGGGTCCTGATTTTCATCGATATTTCTTATCAAATTTTGAAATCTTACGTGGATATGAAGACATTGGTCACGAATATCCGATTCCAAATTGTTTTTCTTATTTTCTTGTCTCAATAACTTTTGCCTCATCCTCCTCATCATTAATTTATTCATTCTCCTGCCCTTATCCCAATTTATTTGATGTCGGCGCAACATGTGTTTTTCTTCCATACATCTCTAGTAGCCGTCCTCCTCCGATTCATTGAAATAGCGGCTATTATGAGAGATTAACAGTACACAAGTGCAATACACAAACAAGAGTTTTTTCTTTCTTATTTTTAGTTTATTTTGTATATTTCATTGATTTTTCCCTGACTACAGTTACGTTTGCCATCAGTTCGTAAATATCAAATTTGTAATCTGTGGAAAATGTAGTGGGTAGTATGTTTGTAAAGTCTAATAAAGTTATTTCTGTTTATTTTGGATTGCCGTTTGTTTTCCCTTATGAAATACTGTTACTGTTAGCCAGCATCCTCCTAATGCTGGGAAAACGCTTCTCTCCTTAACTTTCAGCTCTTTCGATCCAGGGACCACTGGTCGTTTATTTTTTTCAGCTTGTCCCATTATCTTCTACGGGGTCTGGCGCGAAGTCTTTTAACCGTGTCAGGCTCCATGAAGAAAAACCCTTATAAAATAAAAATATAACCATCGTACATTACATATAGCTATCAAGCCATAGGTAGGTGCGCTTCGATCGGAAAAAATAATCAAAGTCTACTGTTCTCTCTATTCATCACTCACAATAATCCCTAAAACGGCAAAACAATTGACAATTCACCCCAAAACTATAAATCACGGACTCACAAACTCCTTGAGGCACTTACTTTGGCCAGTAATTACACTAAAGTAAATTGGAAGTATCTGAAAGGGCCCTAAATGCAAGTCATTCTCGGACGAGCCTTTTCACGACTCCATCTCGTTAGTGAATTTAATGTGGCGTTTCAAAAGACTTTTTTCTCTATACAATGTTTTTAATTCGTCACTTCTTTTGGGAACGAGCTTTTAAGTAATAAAATATTCTTTTGGCTGTAGCAATAATGAGTTTGACAAAGCTGTGCCGCATTAGCGTGTTGACCAATGATTTAGTTGTAAAACAAGAGATTATTCTGTTAGCCCAAATGGTTTTCCGCTACTGGACAAAGGCCTCCCCTTTTTCCTTCCAAACCATGCCGTGCGATCTCTGGCCATGCTCGCCCTGCAAAAGTTATCAGATCGCCACACTTCCTTCGCCGTGGTCTACCTCGACGGTGGCGGTGATGTCCTCCCTCAGGTGTCAGGTTCTACAGGTTGGCCAAAATTGTTTGCACTTTTGAAACATGAATAGAAATAAAACTACGAGTGTTACTATTTATTGATCATTTATTCAACGTAACAGACATCTAAAGTATTTTTTTTTTTAAACGACATCGTCGAGGTGTGCTCCGTCTCGTCGTTGGCACTCCTGCAATCTACTACGCAAACTTTGGAAAACTCGCTGACACATGCTGCGAGGAATCGCGGCTATCTCCTCGTGGATGTTTTGTTTTAATTCGAGTATTGTCGTCGGTTTATTGTGGTAGACTTGACTTTTCAGGTATCCCCACAGGAAAAAATCCCAAGGTGTAAGGTCCAGGCTCCTCGGAGGCCATGGGATATCACCTCTGCGAGAAATCAATTTATTCGGAAACATTTCTTTGACTACTGGTAAAGTCACGTTTCACGTGTAGCATGTTGCCTTTTCTTGTTGCATCCAGGTCCTGCTGTTGTATCCTTTATATTCATGTAACTGTGGCGTCAAAAGCTCTCGCAACATCTTCACGTATTCCGCTGAATTGACAGTAATGTTATTTCCTTGATTGTTTTCAAAGAAATACGGACAAATTATGCCCATAGCTGATACGGCAGCCCAGACTGTCGTTTTAGGTGAATGATGAGGCTTTTGGTGTTTAAGGTGAGGGTTTTCCCTGCTCCAATATCGACCATTATGCTTATTGACGTGCCCATTGATGTGAAAGTGGGCCTCGTCCGTAAACAATACATTCTCAAGGCTAGAGAAACGCTCCCGCATAGTGTCGGCAAATAACTTACGTTGAATTTAATCGTTTGGTTTCATCTCCTGCACGATTTGAATCTGTATGGGTGCAGTTTAAGGTCCAGATGAAAAATTCTCCGTAGTAGTAGTACTAGTTCTTGGTATTGCCAGAGCCGCCGAACGCTTACGCGTAGATGATTCTGGATCGTTCCTTACGGAAATTTCAACCAGACTTAATATCCTCATCGCTCTTCTTGAATGTGGCCGTCCTGTTTGTTTAATATTCGTTGTGGAACCAGTTTGTCCAAACCTCTTCATCCAGGCTTTGATTAAATTACTACTTGGACACTTGCTTACACGGTGTAATCCGTATTCTATTCTAAACAGGCGTCGTACAGTAACGTAGGAATCGTTGTTTCAGGCTTTGATTAAATTACTACTTGGACACAAACCCCTTTATTCATAAACGTTGCTTAAATTAACTTTAAGCAACGTTTATGAATAAAGGGGTTTGTGTGTGAGTGATTAGCGACTGTTTAACCATACATTTTTGACGTTTAAACGTTACTTAACTTTAGTCATCGTTTATGAATAAACCCCTTACTTACACGGCGTAATCCGTATTCTATTCTAAATAGGCGTCGTACAGTAACGTAGGAATCGTTGTTTTTGTAAAATTGTTTAACACAAAAAGCACGCTGTTTTTCCGTGAATCGCTCCATCGTGAGTAACATTGCATTAAGCGACACATATTTTCCCGCCAACCGCGCGCCCTTCTGTCAAACGGTTTTCGAGACATTCAGTGTTGCTATTTGCAAAAAATTTTGGCCCACTCTGTATATTAAAAAGTAAATTAAAATAAGTGTAGGTACCTAATGACGCGTGTCATCTCGAAGTTGAAAATCTGATTAACGTCTGATATTTAGATGCTTCTCTTCTTCCACTTGGAAGCCGACCCCAACATAGTTGGGAAAAGGTTAAGCAGATGATGATGATGTACTTAAATGCTTCTCAATTGTAGGTTTTAGTCAAGTACGTAATATTGACCTCTTTAAAGTTTATTGTAGCGATAATGTCAGTTGAGAATTCGGGCTCTTGTTTACTTTAGAACACAATATAACATAATATCACGCCTGTAATCCTCGAAGGGTTAGGAAAAAGTGTACCTATGATACTCTCACATTTCACCAATTATGTTAAGTCACACGGGCTGCTACTCAGAAATACCTTATGGAAAAACCCAATAACACTTAGCCCGACCTGGGAGTCGAACCGAACACCTCTCAGCCTCTCAGCAGTAGCGCTTACGACCATTTGACCAACGAGGCAGTCAGCACAACATAATTATATTAAATAAGCATTCCAGCTCGGTATGAAGACTAATTTATTACTCAATAACCTGGAAATAATTTTCTATTTATCCGACTTCATTCTTAAAATAATACCCTAGTACTAGTCTCTCTAAGAAAGCTCTTTGAAGCACGTTCAAAGAAAATGTCTACTACAGCTTGTTTTTATATACATCATACTTTTTTTATTAAAAAAACTGGATCGCCTTCAGAAAACAACTTTCAGTATTTATTTACAGTTATAACAGTACCTAATCTAAATAATAAAACTTGTTTTAATAGTAGAATTTATTATTTTAGTTATTCATGAAACTGAAACCTAATCATATCAAAATGAAGTTTATTGCTGATATTTTCGAAGTTACTTTTGCGCTCCATATTTATTAGTAAAGTATTTTAATTTATTTTTAACTGACTATGAACGACGGAGTCAAAAAACGCTATCTAGGGGCTACACACAAACTTACATTCATAAATAGCAGTTTCAGTGACGTCATTCGACGGTAAATTGCGGACGCTATATGGTGGCTACTACAATCTTAGAAAAACCTAGCTTAGGGGGTATCGTGTTACCCAGTAAGTGGGTTGAGAAGGTCAGATAGGCAGTCGCTCCATGTAAAATACTGGTATTCAGCTGCAAGCTCATCATAATTCTTTGAGGCTGTGTGGTGTAGAAACACAGATTTCACCTGTTATGTTATAAGACCAATGTCAACTAATCTGCCTAGCCTTTTCCCAGCTATGTTGGGGTTGGCTTCCAGTCTAACCGGATGCAGCTTAATACCAGTATTTTACATGGAGCGACTCCTTATCTGACCTCCACAACCCACTCACTTCAGCTGCAAGCTGTTAGACTGAAAGCCGATCTTAACATAATTACAGATGATTATTATAAAGTTATGGGGGAAAGTTGTCTGGTTAAAATGGGGGATCTTTGTAGTGGCTACAATGGTTAGTCATAACCCCCCCTATATTCACATAAAAAGAAAACTGACTATGTACTCTCTTCTTTCAGGAAACTGCCTAGTAATAGCGGCAGTGCTTTGCTCATCAAAGCTGCGCAGTGTCACCAATCTGTTCATCGTGTCGCTGGCGGTGGCTGACCTGTTGGTCGGCCTCGCCGTGCTGCCGTTCTCAGCCACCAGAGAAGTGTTTGAGGTAAGCTTAACATAGACGAACTTTTGTGAACCCTGCCGTTACTATCCAGCTTCAGAAGAAGCCCTTTTTCTTTTTCAGAAACTTTTTTCGGTCATGGCCGTTGCTATGCAGCACCTAAGTCTCAAGACTAATGAACCTGATAATTTAACTCATGTAGCCTATCAAAATATGGTTGAACCATTGAATGTTAACGGAAAAGACAGTTTAGGTAATCTATGTCAGTTTTGGTGTCTTTCGGTAGATATGTAAACATTCCAGTGTTGTTTAGGTGATCAGTAGTCTTCTATTTTATTTTAAGGTATTTTTTAATGCTGAAATAAGTAAGCAAATAAAGTGGAACTACATATTTATTTTTGAAGACCTTTTATTCACGATATTTATGATATTCTATTCGATTGGAAGAACAATAATAGCAAAGACAAGCCAACGTAAATAAAAACAATATTTGTAAAATGTTCCTATTATCAAAATGAATTTGTCTGAAACTCTACAACGTGCCCAAGCTCCATACCGAACCATATAAAAATCCCACTACATACTCATTCCACTCAAACACGGCTCCAAAGCGAAGCTAGCGCGTAATAACCAACAGATTTGGATATTCACCACCCCTTCCCCGAGAGGCGGTGCGGTGTGATGAAAAAAGTTAAATAAAGTCAGGAACAGCCCATAAAGATAGTTTTATTGCAGTGGCAAGTTATTCAGTCGCTCACAGGCTGTATGTTATCAAGTCTTGTGATGGTAGAAGTACTTGTGTATTGCTCACGGAGATAATAGAGATCTTTTGAGTATTGAAAGATGGCTAATATCCAGTTTCTGATTTCACAATTTGAAATTGAGAAGAGGGGTAATTCTCGTAATTTTAAGATCGTTCACAGCACGGATATCGCGTTTACAGACTTACCTCAGTTTCAATCTGTCAAATATACCTCTAATTTCCCTAAATTTTTGACAAGTTTTTAACATTGATTGCCACTGAAATGAGATTGCGACCAGATTTTAAAGTTTTTAATTACGGGAATTCGTCTTCTGGTCAAACTCTACTTACTACATTGAAGGAATGCTTTTTCCTCTCCTTCCTGAGAAGCTGATTTACACCTTGCAATTGAATTTCCTGTATAAGCAACAACAAAATAATGTTTGAACGATGCAAGTAATTTCTTACTTCTATTTTATGGAATGCCACAGACAACAAACTTGCTTAACGATGGGCAAAATATTGGCATACAAATTGCGCATTTAATTTTAATATAAATTCTGTTTATTCCCAACTAAAACGACGTTAACGAATAATAATAAAATCCTTGTCGCATACTGCTAATGAAGAATAAAACTGAACGAAATTAGGAGTTTAGGAAGTGGTAATGAACTGACATAATACAAAAGTACAAACACTCCAAAACAGAACATGAAGACGTCTCGTCAGAGGGAAATAATGATCATGGACTAACTTGCTAAGTACGGTACACACGCATTCATACGCCTCTAGTACCTCTGTCCTTCACTTACGGCACGGAGAATTACGAAATAACAAATGTAAGCCATAACCCTCATGAAATATCACAAGGTACCATCATTTTCAGTAATTAGACGCTTTAAGAGCCACCAGCTGCAGATGCTACGAAAGTAAAGGGTTGACAAACCCACACAATGATTCTGAACTTTAAAACTCTATCATAAAGTCCTAATTCAAACAACGTACAATTTGATATCATTTTAACTGATTTTAAACTTTGTTCGCGAAGATATAGACGCTCGTTTTCTATGTAATGGAACGGATTTTTTTGAAGTCGGTGAGGGAATTTAATCTGTATGTACAGCAAAATAAGATTCAGTTTCCTTTGAATTTGTTATCTATCTCAGAGGTATTTTCAATGACATTATTAGAGCGCAGTAAACGGCTATTTCTAGGCTTTTGCGTTCATTGAGGCTTGGAGAAGGTAAATATTTTTAAAGTTGCCAGTTAGTCATTGATGTTTTATGCAAATGGAGTCAAAACAATTGTGTCATTTATATAGGAAGATGAAACGTAGTTTATCGAAGTCTGTAAGTCCTTTTAATTGATCTTTGACTGCTGAATATTGTAATTGCTTGACAAGAGCGTGATCTGCATAAATAATTATGAAACAAGACGTGATGAATATTATAGAGTTGAGAAAATGTTGGATTGAGGTTATGGACCATTTATACAAAGTGCCGCTACAATAGCGACATTACTTGACAAGTCATAAAAATTATAACTACATTAAATAATTCGTAATTTGAAAACTACCGCCAGGGCTGCTCACCGACATAGGGCTCACTCTCTTTCCTTCAATTAGCCTACTCTTTGCGTTATTCACTTTAATTACATTGATTCGATGTTATGTATGATCCGTGACCTCGGCAAATGAGCAACCTGTACTTAAAGAACAGTAGCGCAGGGGGCGCTACTGTTCTTTAAGTACAGTCACGAGTACCAATATGTCAACACTTGGCAACTTTCAAATGCGATTTTTTCGTGAAATAATGAATGCAACGTTGAAATACGACACATTACAAAAGCTATGGGCTCGATAATGCTATGCTCGTAACAGCATAATATTTCATTCAAAAACAAAAGAGTAAATCGCTTTTGAATAAAGCCGAGTGTATACATACTTTTGCTCGTGACAGTACAGGTTGCTCCAAGACGCTATTTTAGAAAATTGTAAATTAATATTAATGTTTAATGAAATTAAAATATGATCATAAAACGAAAACGCAAAACCGTATACGTGTGTCAAATTAATGTCGCCATTAAATCGCCACGCTTTATATACCTAATTATGTATTATGCTTTATCACTTATCTTCAAAATAACATGCAACGCCACATTAAGAGAGAGTGAAAAAATTTATATAGTATAAAAACAAAAACAACGAATTTAATGAGCACAGTGTTGTCATAGAAAGTAAAAAAAAATACTTTCTTATACAAATAGTCCATCCGTGTGTGACCACATTCATGACCCATGTCGCAAATAACCCCAGCGACAACAGAGTCATTAAAGTCAGTTGTATTTTCCCACGTACATTAAGTTATATAGTTAGCGACTACGAAGTGCATGTTCTGTTGCTAAGCAAACTAATCGATCATTATTTTTCAATATTTATGCAAATATAAGCCGAGGCGAGTGATTTTCTGAAATCCTCGTCTCTTTTAGATCTAGAAGTTCCGCGGCGTGTACTCTGTAATGAACCCGCCTCTGTTGAATTACATTCATTCAGTGATTCATCACAACATGCATACGGTGCCTGCATTTATTTACGTTCAATTAATGCTTCGAACGAAGTCACAGTCAGTTTGCTGTGCTCTAAGTCCAAAGTAGCTCCGATTAAAAGTACGACTATCCCTCGTCTAGAATTGTGCGCTGCCCTACTGGCAGCAAGGTTATGCAAAGCTGTCAGAGAGTCACTCCGATATGAAGTTCAGCATCAAGTACACTGGTGTGATTCGACAGTAGTGCTAGCCTGGCTCCACACCGGGTTTATAAATTTGAAAACATTTGTAGCTAATAGGATTTCGGAGATCTGTGAGCTAACAGATGCCTCCTCGTGGCGCTATGTGCCCACATCTGTCAATCCTGCAGACCTCATATCTAGAGGTATCAGTCCAGATAAGCTCCACAGTACCCAGCTGTGGTGGTCAGGCCCTCCATTCCTCACGGAGCCTGAATATAATTGGCCTATCTTAAAACCTAATAAAATTAATTCTAATGACTTACCGGAAACTAAACCTAACTGTACTACCACTCATGTTGCTACTCACAATGAATCTATAATTAATTTTAAGGACTTTTCTAGCTTAACTAAAATAAAACGATCTTTCGCTTACGTGCTAAGATTTATTAATAATCTAAAAACTAATAAAGATAAATTTCTCGGTCCCTTGACTGTTAATGAATTAAATAATTCATTTCTTTCTTTGTGTCGTCTCGCCCAGCAAGAATCATTCTTCTCTGAATATAATTTACTATGCAACAATAAAGCTTTAAGTTCTAAATCAAATATTTTATCATTAACTCCATTTTTAAGTGACGACAAGGTCATCCTCGTTGGTGGCCGACTAGGCTATTTTGCTTTGTATAGAATGTAGGTGGCATTCTATACAAATAAATAAATTATTATTATTTTTATTCGTTCTCGACTTCAAACGATGAGATTTGCGACGCGACTTGCGTCAAGCGACACGCGTTCACTATAGGTACCTGTTTCCGTCCGTCGCTCCACAAGTCGCCTCGCGGTGACTCGTGACTTGATCTAAACTACTTCTTTCATTACTTTTCTCCACAGTCGCTGTCACAATACGGGTGATGAGTGATTTACACTAAGTCGACTTTCCCCGTGCGGCTGGTCACGCACCAAGATTACCTAAAAATCCGAATCACCACCCCATTTACACAGGTCGATAAAAATCGCAGGTGACTAGTTCATCTTGCATCAAAATGTCGATCTACAGCATACACAGCATTTACACGGTCGAATTTCTTTACCCGCCGCATGCGACCTGTCTTCTCACGGCAAAAGTCGAAACCTACTCTACTTTGGAACTTGCGATTTTAGTCTCCTGCGGCCAGGCCGAATTGCCATTTAGACGGTGTGCTTATGTAGTGCAGCTATTAGTCACCTGCATCAAGCTCGTATCAGATATTTCATTTTGATATAATTATATTAGAATATTGTTTGCTGGATAATAGCATCTGTCACATTTACGAAGCTTGGGACCAACTTAGAAGTACCTAATTTGACTAGATAATATTGTGTTTACAAAAAACAACAGTCTTAACTTGTGAAAAACACTTAAATGTTATTACTATAAATGATTAAGTAATATTTGATTATACTTGTAGTATATCTTAGCTTTTATATTGCTATTTTTTTTTTTTTTTTGTAGATTGTTTCAAATGATTGGCACAATACTGTCAGTTGATGTTGATATACTTTTTAATGATGTCTAAGAATTAAGAATCAACTCTTATTAAATTGATTAATTACATTATATTTTTTTTAAACGGTTTCTCTACATAAGATTTGTTTATTACCCGCTGTTTGGTTATTACCTGTGTTAGAAGATATTAAGCCAAAATATATTATGATGATCTGTGATTGGTTCAAAATGGCGGTAGATGTTTGACGTAAAAGACGTTGGTAGTGTATAAAAAGGATTGTAACGACGTTATCAAGGCAGTTGCTTGGTAGATGTTCAGTTGGTTAGTTGTAATGCCGTTGTTATGTGGAATAGATCGACCAGATGTCACGTAATTTATGTAATTTGATATTATACCTTAATTTTTTGCTTATTATGACTATGTTGTTGTGTAAGTCATATTTTGGCCAATTATTCCTAGCTACGATTATTATGTTGCTATTATTTTGGATTCTCTTGGACCGTTGTCCAAGAGATAGAATTAATTGTTATTAAAGATAACGATAATCTATGACAACGTAAGAAATGTATTGATAGAATACTTTAATACTGTTTCCATGGAGTTTCTTGTCCTTCTTCTCCATGATGACCTAATTTTGCGAACGGACGATTAGTTTTTTGATTAATTACTGACAAGCCTAAATTTAAATAAATGTTTAGCCTTGTCTATCTGTGCTTTACTTCAACCCTTTCCCTACAAACCATATTCAATAATAACCTTCATACACAGTAAATGACTAACTAGTACTTCTGATATTCAAAGCTTGTTATTTGGGTAATATATTGGTACATATACTTCTAGTTTAATACTGAATACCCTATTACCTGCATGACGCTTGAGAGTTTAGCTCGTGGTCACGTGGGCTCGTGAGCATAAAAAAAATGCTCCTAAGTTAATCTACATATGGTGAGTATATAGATTAGAGCATTTACTTGTAACGTTCTTACAAATGGTACAATACAGGCAAAAGCTCAGTTTCCAAACATTTTCGCATCTCCTGCGAATGCTCGACGCTGCGTTCGACGTAATGCTCACAGCGAGTGAGCCAGTAGGTAACATTTCCATCTACCTTGCATTGTTCGAAGTGCGGTTCGATAAAATTTAAAAACGGCGTATGCTCAATGTTCTGGTGCAAGTAAATGCTGTAGTCTATACTCACCTTAAACTGACCTTTTTTTTTAATTGAACGTTAACTTACCTACAAAGAAATGCTCTAGCTAGTGTATACCCACTTTTAGACATTTAAGTTTCCGTCCTCATCTTGCGATAGAGGATGCGTATATTAATATCTAAGCTTGTAGTTAGACAGTTATGTGACAATGACAGGATGGGTGGGAACTCAAAACACGAACTAAGTAGCGTTTATTAATCTCAGCCTAGTGTAACACAAAATCTTCAAAGTAGCCATTTTGGTATGATGGCCTATAAAATCATGGGATTTTAATAATACGTCTTCTCGTAACTTTTCATAATATAAGTAATTGCACGTTTTTACAAAGGCAAATAACATGTTTCTCTAACCACAAATGAAAATCACCTTTTTACAAACTAACTAGTCTAAAAAGGTTTAACAAAAGGCATCATTATCAATGTTCAAAAATGAACAAAAACAAGACAAATTGTAATCATAAATAAACACGATTATTCATTCTACATCTCAAAATAGAATTCAATTTAATCCCCTAAGAGATAGAATCATACATATTAATATAAAACAAACAATTCCATTTGATCTCAAAAAACATTCTTCTGTCTTTATTTTTGGTGGAGTGATCGATCACGCAGTAAGTAAATTGGTACAGAAGCTTCACTATACAGACGAAATGGATTGAAGGAGACGGTGGAATTATTTTATTTAGTCGGCGGAGTATTTTACAACAATATAACCAATATTGTCTAATGATAGGAGTGGGTGTACCTGTACGTTACGTCGTTGTGCAACAGGTGGGATTTGAAATCACGAACTCTCTCTTCAATTCAATATCCCTTCAAGGCCCTGATCCATTATTGAGTGATAAAACAATGAGATCATTTTTATTTTACGCGTTTCCAACCAGTCAGGTACTCTTGCTTCGTATACTGCAACTTAGGAGCATTTTTTTTGGGAGTCTTTCTTACGTTATTCCACCATCATATCTCTACACCACCCTTGGTTGACTGGTAGAGAATGCCTAAGTCATTGAGTCCGCCTCTGTACCTTATTGTGTGCGAGAAGAGTAAATAATGAATAAACACTGTAGCTGTAAAAATACGCTCTGGACATTAACTCATTTGAAACAGGCCCAGTCCATACACGCGTTGTAAAGTGAGCCTTCTGAACATCTTAATCTGTGCACTGATCGAATGACGTCATGACTCTCACATTCAAAACGAGGGTCACGAGAGCTTTGTCTTCAACCTTGAGAGACTCAACCTTCACACTTGTCAGCCAAGTTTCAAGCTCGGACACTACGTGGCTGAATATTTTTAGAAGAGGAGCTGTTGTGTTTGAATGTTTATTGATATTGCCTCCTTTAAAGTTTAGAATGGATAAACCCGTACTCGTTTGCTCTTTGAAAGCTTGTTTATTTTTCAAGAAACTTGCGATTCGGTATCAAAAAACTTAGCCACCAAGTGTGGAGAAGTCATGATTCAAAATGTGCGAATGCATTCAGTTCCTAAATGATTTTGGTTATCCTTGAATTACAGGTTGTGGTTGATTTCAATTTAAAATAATCTAAAAATATCATTAAGTCAACCACAATGTTACTTTCAATAAAACTGTAAATGAGTTGAAAAGAGACACCCGTTGCCTCTCTCTTTCTTAGTAAAAGTCACATTCTTCTATACAGAAAGTGCAATAAATACAACTAACTTTTACTACTATTTTACATAATAAATATAATGTTTGGAAACTATATAAAATAAATGTAAAACTCCACTGCTCTGTGGTCAACGAAAAACTTTTCACATTCAACTCTGTTCATTCAAACATTCATAAAAGGTTACCAAATAAGCGATGTAATCGGTTTTATTCCAATGAGCTTTTCGAATAAATATCTTATAATACTCGTACACTTACATATATTCAGCTGCATCCGGTTAGACTGGAAGCCGTCCCCAACGTAGTTGGGAAAAGGCTAGGCAGATGATGATCTTATAATACTCGTAAATTTTACTCTATTTTTGGAGCAGATAAAAGAGTAAAATTGTATGATGTATCGAATAGTACCTAAATGTTTTATATCAAAGATTCCATTCAAGTGAAGGGCAAAAGGTTTTCTCAAACTGTCTATTAGACTTTTACTTACTTTGGGTAATTACATGCCGAAGATTGCTATGACTATCCTTTCAAATTCACCCAAAGCGCAACGTCTACGACATCAGCAATGAGGTTGAGAGTGCGGAACTACTAAATACTAACCCTCCACATGGCTTTGCTCACGAAGATTAATGTATGTCAGAACACATAACAACAGTATCTATGAATTAACGAAAACATCTATACCGGATAAGTGGTTCTCAGGTTATAAGCGCACTAATGGACAGACAGACAGCCAGAGAGATGATACGTTTCATTTAATGTAAGTAGGTATAGGTAGGTTTCCAAACCCGACACTTGAATGCCACTTCAGAACCAAAAATTCGAGAACATTATATATGTATCAACCCGCACTGGGCCCGCATGGTTACGGTAGATTAAAACACATTCCCTCTCGAATATTCCTCTCGACTGTCCCAGATGCAGGAACATGATAGGCTGATTATGCCATTGTTAGTGAAAACGAAAATTATGGTCTTACCACAAAATCATAACCACTTGTGCAACGCGTGTCTGTCATCAGAGGGGCAATTCTCGTAACTTTAAGAACGTTCACAGTCTGATCCCAGACTCAATCTGTCAAAAATACCTCTAATTTCCCTAATTTTTGACAAGTTTTTGACATTTGCAAACAGTGGTTTAGCAGTGTATAGGTCGTAACGTTAGTATTACGTCTTCCATCCCTAAAATATCCCCACTACCGTATTCCACTGTTCAACTAAAACAAACACATATCGATCACATGCATATGTCTTCACTCTTTAGCAAACCCATTATCTCTGACGCTAAGTAGCAGCACGCATTCAATTACGAAACGGTTCGTATTACCAATTAGAAACGACAGGATATTTAATGGCTAATTGTTTGTTTATGCAAATTAAAAATAAGGGCAGTCTATAGCGGTGAGTAATGGGTAGCTCGCCGTCCAATCAGGACCAGGCCCGTGCCGGACGGCGCGTTGTGTTCCACGCGCGCCTCAAAGAGATGTCAGCAGAGGACGGGGCCCGATAGGGCCGAAGCCTGCCAGGCGGCGGGATCTTCCGAAAGGGTTACCGCTGCCCTGGAACAGAAAGGGCTAAGGAAGGAACACGGGTGGGTTTTAGTCAGTAAGAGTCTGACACTCCCTTCCGCTCCACTCAGAGCGGGAAGGGTCATTTGATGATATCCCATCCACAAAAAAAAAAAAAAGGGCAGTCTATAGGGCGTAAAGTTCACTCATACTCTACAGAGAAGGATGATCCTCCGACAAGATGGTTGTCATGTCTGGTGGGCAGCTGCCCGCATTGATGTCGGGACATTATATGCTAGTTGCGCGGTAAACTCTGCTTGCGCGATGCAGGATTTTTCGTGACGTCAGTGTGATGCGTAGTTCGCATGTGGCGGTGTAGATGCCGCCACAAGTCTATAGATTTCAAATGATATTTTGATGTGAAGTCATCCTAACATAACATAACATCACGCCTGTATTCCCCGAAGAGTTAGGCAGAGGTACACCTATAGTACACTCACATTTTGCCAGTTATGTTTCAGTCCCATGTAATAGGGAGTGAGCCTGTTGCCATCAATTGGACACAAATCGAGACTTCGGGATGCTACTGAGAAATACTATAAAACTTTCCCCGATCCAGAAATCAAACCCAAGACCTCATGCTCAGCAGTAACGGTTGCGATCACTAAAACAACGAGGCAGCTTCATCTTATATAAAGTCGTCTTACATACGTTCAATGTGCGCAATACCTACTGTTGTTAGCCCGAATTAAGATAACCGAATTAGGTAACACTTTGATAGAATTACACTTGCGGCCGTCTCGAATTCTCTCTATGTAATTGGACGATGAAGCTTGAAGAACTTGCTCGAAGCAAACCTCCTTGATATTGTTCACTGTCTTAGTCGTTCAGTTCTATAGGCAGAACCATAGATTATACACTAGAATAACGATATATTCAAATAATAAGGCCATAAAATGTCATAAAATTCCAGCGTATTTCAGTTTTCAATCTGTATCATAAACACAGCAACAAGAATTCAAACAAAGGCATACAAATGGTCTGTTATATATAGGATTATTTGTGTAGTTACATTTATTTTAAAAATTCCAGATCCAAATCGATCTAGTAATCTGTGAGCACGATTTACAATCAATAGACAAACCAGTTACTGCACTAAACACTGTCTGAGCATTACATCGTCCAATCGCATTATCTAACCAAAGCCTAACGATGTGTGAGGCTAATACAATTTGGCACAGGTCAAGCAAGCCAGTTAGCTCGATTCACACTTGTATAGTATATAATATAGTCGACCACGTAATTACTTTATCACTTTTGAATTATAGTTTAATGAAATCGAAACTTCACTAAGGTTGAAATTATCTGTCAATTGTATGGATGTCACACTGTCTCCTGGGAATATTTTACCAGTTGACAGCGATACAGAGGAATTTTTCGACGCCATAATAAAAACAGTTACCTACAGTTTAAAAATATTTCATTTTTTTGGTGGTAGTGTTTAATTTATTGGTTTCTGGGTGGAGTCTCTGAGTGTGGAAATGTGACTGCCTTGTTGTATTGGGTTACACACCTATAGGTAGAACAACTATAAAAACGAATAGTAAATAAATAAATAATAAACAATACTTTAGTTTGTTAATAATTTTAGTTAAGTTAGGATATTACAACTTTTATTAATTAATTAGGTATAAGTTATTATTTATCTACTTACATTTCATTTTAATTCTGAATGAATATGTCACTGTTATTATATAGACAAACAGACCTTGTCGTATTATGACGTACAAGTAAACTTCAACCTTACGGTGGTAAAACAATTGCGAGGGCGACTATACTGTGTTCGGAAAATTATTTAGCACACACACATTTGGATTTACATTAAACTGTGGCTTGGCCTGTATTGGTTGGGAGGCAATCGGTTGAGAAGATGTGGTGTGGTCTAAGTTATAAACGACGGGAGGGGATTTAAAAATTGTCCCACTTTCCACAAAAACAGACACATTTTCAACTCAAAATCAAAGTCATTTATTCAAATTAGGCTGAGAATCAGCACTTTACGAACGTAAAAATTACATAAGACAGTCCCCTAAAACGCCTGCCCTTCACTACTTCCTAGTGCTTTCACTGGGAACAAGAAGTGGCGCAACAAACTACCAAGCAGCACAGCTGTCTATTCAGTTAAAAACTTGCTTTTAAACAATAGTAGATATGCAAAATAACTCATGTCTTATGTCATTCTTACTTCAAATTCTTTACACAAGTATCATTTTAAACAGTTTCTTAGCCTAAACAACTGATAACTACGGTTTTGTATTTTATTTTATTTGTATTAGTTTGTGTTTATTTGGTAGTTTTTTCATTTGGCTGTAACTCAATAGATTAATTTAATAATTTTCTTCGTTGTAGACAACGAACTGGGCCACCTCCTACTTTACCGTTGTAAACTAAAAATAAAATAAAATATACACCTAATATGTATATTATATACCTAAATAAATATACTCGTAAGTACAAATAAATATACATATATATACACGAATATCCTAAAACAAATAAGACAAACAATGAGAAAACATTAACGTTGTGATGATACTGCCAGCTATTCTTACGAATGAATAAAAATAAGTGTACGTACACCCAACAAATTACTTCAATAAGTTAACAGGATACAAATGAAATTGCTTACGTTGCATTTTCTAGTATAATCTTTTCGGAATTCTTTTGGCTTTTATCCTTAACATCATGAAAAAGCCTCCCCCAAGTTCTATGACGTTTGCTTTTTTTTGGGACACCTTTGTGCTGTCATGTACCTTGTTCATATTAAAATTCCCTTCATTTTCTCCTATAGGCAATTACATTATTGAAGTCAACGTAGATTATAACACTAAAGTAATAAATAGAAACTCATTACTTATATAAATTTTCATAAAAAATACAGAGGGATTATTTTAACCCTTTATGTAACAAATACAATACCTTTTTTGTTAAACTGAACTAATGGGTGATGAATGAGATCTAGAATATAATAATAAATTATTATTTTCACTAAACTCTCCGAAAATTTTGACTCGGAAATGGTTTGAATATTCACGTAGGTAATGATGATGGGAGCCTGAAATATAAACAAATGTTGTTCAGTTATAAAATATTTAAATGAAGAATATTAACGAATCATTGGATTCAAAACAAGTTTATTTTATTTGCTTTCCAAACTAGGGTAGAGTAACCCTGAATTTTACGTCTCATTATAACTTTCAGATTCACAGAACTATTTATTTTTCACCCAATCTGACAGACAGTAGTCAGTTTCAATAGATTTAGACGTCCTTTAAAACTCAGTCTATTGAGGAGAAGGGTCGAAATAATAACTTTCACTTCACGAGTAAATAGAGGAATGCTGAACTTTTAAAAAGTTAATAAAATTTTTGGCTAAACAACATTAACTAACGGAGCAATTTAAATGGTAAAAAATCTGTCTATAATATTTAGAATCGTTAAATTTGGAATAACATTACATAGGCAGTCGTCCAAGTGTACTACGTGAGCTTGACAAATGGATGTGCGAATAACACTTGTGCGACAAAACTGTACTGCGACTCACCATAGTTCAAATGCACGCTTGTGCGAAAAGCAATAATATTAAGTCTTCGACGTCAAAGTCCAACTCAACTCAACTCAAATCATTTAATTCAACTAAACCAATTACAGGCACTTTTGAATTGTCAAAGGG
The DNA here is from genome assembly GCA_949629185.1 of Apamea crenata. NCBI lineage: Eukaryota > Metazoa > Arthropoda > Insecta > Lepidoptera > Noctuidae > Apamea > Apamea crenata. The sequence continues at coordinate 9,424,861 of OX451375.1, forward strand.
TCGGTCAGTCAGAAAGATGAAGCTAGTTGCCCATTCCAAAGCGTAGGTACCTATGGAGAAGAACGGGCAAGAAACTCCATGGACACTCTTTTAAATCATAAAATTCTTACAAAATATTTGATTACATCATTCGTGTTGAAATTAACCATGTGAGAACGATGTAGAAAAGACGTGCACGTTAAAAGCGTCCGTTATAGAAAACATAAAAACAATTCAGAAATTAAAAATTACAATAAGCCGTGGCAGCTAAGAGATGACCAGTCCCTACTGACGGCGCCCGTTCACGAACATGACGTATGGATCAGCACCATTCAGCTCAACCATTTTGAAGGGAACTTAATGATCCAACACACACGCCACCACCAGCGAGACATTAGAGTGAGCATGACATACTCTCAGCCGCCAGGGCACATTTAAGTCAATGAAAGACGTACCCAGTAAATGGTAGCTTTATAGAAAGTACATAGTGCTCACACGTGTGCTATGCAATTATACAATACTAAACAATTGAGTTTATACAATGCAAATATAGTTTTCTTCCAATGTTCCGCAGCTCCAACAATGTTTCCGAATGCTAATTAGTTTAAGCGCCCCTGTGGAGCTGGACCAGCATTGAGCCAAGCATTTTTGTCAGCGATGTAATCCCCTAACTTATAATATGCTTGGCTACATAGTGTGCGTTTAATACAAGATTTAAATTTCGTTTCATTCAGTTGGAGTATGTGGGGAGGAATTTTATTGTAACATTTTAAACAGTACCCCATGAAGGTTGAGTCTACTTTAGCCAGTCTGAAACCTGTTTGAACTAATTGGTCCCTATTTCTAGTCCTATAGTTGTGTTTTTCACCTCTTTTGTTGAACAGATTTAAATTTTTTCTTACGTACATGATGTTTTCATAGATGTATTGACAAGGTACCGTCATGATGTTAATATCTTTAAACAGTTCCCTTAAAGAATCGCGCCTGCGGAGGCCATATATTGCTCTGATGGCTCTTTTCTGCAGAATAAAAATGGACTCGATATCTGCAGCCCGTCCCCATAGTAAAATACCGTAAGACATGATACTATGAAAGTAACTAAAATAGACCAGCCTCGCGGTATCTACATCAGTAACTTGACGGATTTTTCTTACAGCGTAAGCTGCTGAACTTAGCCTTCCTGCAAGAGATGTTAAATGAGGACCCCATTGCAGCCTTGAGTCGAGCGTGATCCCCAGGAAAACAGTTTTATCGACGAATTCTAGTTTCTCTTTGTTCAATACTATGTCACAATCACTACTTTTAACATTTGGTAAAGCAAATCTTATGCATTTAGTTTTTTTCCCATTTAATACCAAATTATTAGCAGTGAACCAATTTAGTACCTGCTGTAGGGCGTTATTTACGTCGTCAATATTTGGTGCACGTCTATTTATCTTAAAAATTAAGGAAGTATCGTCAGCAAATAACACCATTTGTGGTTGGTTCTTTATTAAATGGGGTAGATCATTAATATATACTAAAAAGAGGAAAGGACCTAAAATCGAGCCTTGAGGAACACCCATTTTTACTTTTAAAGCAAGAGAATTGACACCATTTATTTGAACTTTTTGCTGTCTATCATTTAAATAAGATTTGACTAAACTGAGCGCAAGTTGACCTAGTCCGTAGTGCTCCAGTTTAAAAAGTAAGGTTTCGTGATTGACGCAGTCAAATGCCTTGGAGAGGTCACAAAAGATTCCTATGGCATCTTGGGCCTCCTCCCACGCTGTAAATATGTGCTTTAATAAGGTGACACCGGCGTCAGTCGTACAACGTCCTTTGGTGAAACCATATTGCTGATCATGTAAGATTTTGTTGGTGTTAAAATGATTAAGCATTTGATTGAGCATTACCTTTTCGTACACCTTGCTGAATACGGGCAACACGGATACGGGTCTATAATTGTTGGTGTCTTTGCTGTCCCCAGATTTAAAAAGCGGTATAACCTTACTGTATTTCATTAAATCCGGGAAGACTCCTTGATCTACACACAAATTAAATATCAAAGCTAAGTATGGTGCTATAGTCTCGATTATGGATGTACAAACTTTGATAGACATTCCCCATAAATCTTCGGTCAATTTGATTTTGATTTGCCGAAAAGCTTTTATAACTGTCATAGGGTTTATGTGTTTAAATTGAAATTCAATCGAGCATCCTGGAACGTTAGCTCTTAATAGATCAATTGAGACAACAGGTGAGGAATTTAAAGCTTCCGTCGTTTTACATGGTATATTTGTAAAGAAATTTACAAATTCCTGAGCTACTTCTAAGTTAGAGCTTATGGCACCACGTGAAGTCTCCAATGTGTAATCATTGTTTCGTATTTTATTCCCACTAGTTTCATTATGTATAACTTTCCAAACTGTTTTTATTTTGTTATCTGCTGTTTTGATCTTGTTACTAATGAACTGGGCTTTAGCTATCTTGCATGTATTTCTAAAAGTTTTGGAATACATAGCAACATACTTGTTGAAAGTTTCAGTGTTGATATAAGGCTTAAGGCCATACAGCTCGAACAGTCTTTCCCTACTAATCCTAATACCTCTAGTTGCCCAGTCACTAAATATAAAATTAGGGCAAATATTTTTTGTTTTCTTTTCAAAAGTTTTATTGAATTCAGTGTGCACTATTGAAAAGAAATCCTCATACAATTTATTTGCATCGTCCTTATTATAATCCAGAACATTTAACTTATTATTTAAAGGCACCCCGAAGTTCGGTTTGGTTAGGTTCCTTTAGACCCTGCATACAGAAATAGGGGCCCCGCGAAACGGGGCTCCGTCGGCTAAGTCTTAATATTATTGCTTGTCGCACAAGCGTGCATTCGAACTATGGTGAGTCGCAGTATAGTTTTGTCGCACAAGTGTTATTCACACATCCATTTGTCGAGCTCATGTCGTACACTCCAGTCGTCCGGTTGCGAGATGGACAGAAGACATTGTTGCCATCGTTGGCATACCTGGATGAGGATGGCACAGGAGCGTGGTGATTGTCACAAGAAAAGAGAAGCCCGGCCCAGTCGGTGAAGTCAGGTTGTGGATGATGATGATAACATAGTTCACCCCAATGTAGCAATGAGTGTTCCAATATTCGGTGACAATAAGTACAGGGTGGCAGGAACATCGACCCGCAACCTGTTACCATGGATTCAGTACAAAAATGCCGTTTCACGCATTTCGACTGCGTAGGTATTGCACTATTCTATGAAACAGCAGATGTTTTTTTTTATAACCGGTCTATCTAGATTCATAAGCTGAATGCATGGTTTCCTGTTAGCACGTCACCCTGTATAAATTTGTTTGAAGGTTACGACCTGACCTTATAGTTAAGCATATGTTCTAGCTTAAACCAATATAATCATTTATATTGACATCGCCACAGTTTGTGCCTTGCACCACCCCAGTATAGTCTATTTTCTAAGGAAAAAAGGTATCATTGGAAACGGGTAGTCAATATCGTTGGATTCAACCACAGAGCGTTTAAAAAAGATAGACGAGCCTGTAAGCTCTTTGGCTTGACATAACAACAAGTCTGTATTATTCGGAGGGGTGGGCAGGGGTGTATAGTAAGTAGGTACCTATATACTTTGTTGCTTTAGGGTTAGGCTTTTTGGTAAAAAATCACAACACTCAAGATAAGTTTGTGCAGGTGTGATAGATTCGATGGATGGAGTTATATATTTACTACGGAATATAGAATTGATTCCGTAGTACTTTTTTTAGACAGACAGACGGACGGACAGCGGAATCTTATTAATAGGAAGAAGAGCAGAAGAGAGCAGAGTAGTGTCGAAGACCTGTATCTTTTGAACCGTAATTGGTACACACTGGAGTGTCTGCTACTAAGGCTGCTATAACAATAAATCCTACTGGATAGATGGATGATGAACGAATTTGGATGAAATTTGGCACACAGATAGTTTATAACCAAGATTAACGAGGATACTTACCAGGATACTTTTTATCCCGATATCCCCATGGGATCAAAACATATGCGAGTGAAACCGCGGGGTGCAGCTAGTAATAGAAATAAAATAAAGTTAACTAATTAAAAGATGTCCCCATACATGAAACGTTGTACATAGTGTAAAATATTGTACGGTGGTACGAAAGCCTTTGTGTGCGAATCTGACTCGCACTTGAAGGTTTTTTTTTAATGTACTGCATTGCATAGACGAGAGGTAGATGGCGCGAAAATTCAGAGTTAAAAGATTTTAATCGGCACTCGTATCAGCACGAACTGCATTTAGACCTCATTATTCGCTGTGTAGCTTTTTAAAAATGTTGAGATTTTTATCCTTAATAAATCTTGACATCGATAGTAATTTATCCAAGATTATCGGAATGTTTTAAGTCAACCGCGTCCCTATAGTAAAATGGATTTCATAATCATTTCAGCACGAACCAAGAACCCATAGACACTTCTATCTCTTCGATCTTTGTTCGTTCTATGGATACAACCGCCGGATTCGCCGCGGGGTGCCCACGTGTTCTGGGCTGATTTATATCAATATTTATATCGGATCCTCATTTATCTGATGGCTGGAAGCGTGGCTACGGGTGGTCGTGGAAGAGAAAAGTGTTACATGGTGTATATGTCGCAGATTGATTGTCGAATCCGCTGTTTTACAAAACCGCTAGTTGTTTTACAAAACAGCCCCGTTATGTAAAACAACTGAACGACCTTTAGCGGTTTTTCATAATTACTGAACTTTAACACGCAGAATTGCGTAAACGTTTTGCATTTATCAATGGGAGAGGGTCAACGATTATAGATTATGTAGAACAACGTGAAATGAAACGTCAGTTTACTGAACAGACAGCTGTGCTGCTGGAGAGTTTGTTGCGCCACTTCTTTTTCCCAGCGAAAGCACTAGGTAGTGGTGAAGGGTGGGCGTTTTGGGGACTGTCTTTTGTAATTTTGACGTTCCAAAAGTACTGAACTACTAAAAGTACTGAGTATATATCTCGTCTGGTCCAGCCAACCTAACGGTGACGATTCTCAGCCTAATTTGATTAAATGACTTTTGATTTTGAGTTGGTAGATTTTAGTTCTAAATTTGTCGCTCGTGGCTCTGTGTGGCATAACAACAATAATGGCGTCCGAAACAGAAATAAATAAAACGATATGAGTGAAAATGACCTTATCTCAAGTGAACACATTGATTTAAAGAACAATTTTAATGATTAAAAGTTTTATAAATGACGCTTATTGTGACTGCAGATAAACCACACCGCATTAAATCTAAACTTCGGTAGCAGTTTCGTTATACGTAGCACAATGGCAATTCAGCTGAACGTTGTTCAGTTATTTTACATAACGAAGCGGTTTTGTAAAACAGCTGATTCGACAATCCATCTGCGACATATTATACACTTGTTTGGGGTTGCAATAATCGGCACAGCCGGGCGCAAAATCGAATATAATGAAATAATTGCTTCGGGTCGGAGTTGTGCTTCAACAAATACCGGCGAATGGAATGTACTGATCCAAACAAGTATGTTATGTAGTACAAACGCTAGCACATCGAGCTACTACAATCTGTCAAATTTCTATAATAGATTTTCAAATTTATCGCTACAGCATTAAGGTTCAAGGTTGAGTGGGAAAATTTTATAGTTTCGGGTAGCTTGATGTGCTGACGTCTGTACAGCTTACAATTTTGATTTTGTAAGCAGAGTTTTATTTGAAGAATATGGTCTGGAAGAAGTCACCTTGATGAGGGACGCACGATACCTGGGGTCTACTCCGAAGTAGTATCGAATGTTCGGCCGTTTCCTGCTACGAAGTTACTATTTGGTTCGGTCGGTCCCGATCCTCACACAACTCTTCCGAATATTGACTATGGTCCCGACCCAACTGAGCCAATCTGAACTTTTTTCGCATTTTTCAATAATATTCGGTTCGGCCATGTGTCGGTCCGATCCGAACTCCCCCAGGAGGTATGGCAGAAATAAGGGGAAGCCTATAACCAGCAATGGGTGATTCCGAGCTGAAATCTGCTATGGTCTGGAATAAAATTATCCGGAAAAGGAGAAGGAATTGCTGACATAACAGCTGGCCATGTTTGTCAAAGAAAAAATGACCGCTGGTGATGACAGATGAGTCGCTCTCGCTGATTCGATGAATGAAACGAGTCGATAAAATGATTCAGAATATTTTATATATGTATACCTATTCTGCTTATTAAAATAAGTATCTATTAGCTCGTAATATTTATTTGCAAGCCCTAAACTGGCAAAATATGGACTGTACATTAAACCATCAACTGCTACAACTGGCAACACCTACATTTTCTGAAAATAAATTATTCTTATTCTTACACTTTTCCTTTAACTAACGGGAATCTGACTTTGTTATTAAATAGCTCTAATCACCAATCAAAACAGACATTTCTATTCTTTAAGTATGTACATCCATCAAGACTGAAGGTAAGACTGGAAGCCGACCCCAACCTAGTTGGGAAAAGGCTAGGCAGATGATGAAATATGTACTCATAAGATATCAATCAGTATTTCCAGAAGTTTGCCTAAAACTACAAAACATAAACAAGGAAATAACGACCCATAGCGACAATCAAAGATTTGAGAATGACAGTCGAGGCCAATGGTTTAACGTGCTTTCCGAGACACGAAGATCTCGGTGTGTAAAGATGATCAGCCATCCACGGACAGATCGCGGCGCCGCGTAGTTTAACCAGATCGATCGACTGTTATTGCCTAGCCACGAATCCTTCATTCTATTGACAATGCTTCTAAACAATCCTTATCTATCTGAAATATGTACCGTTATCACTTTCAGTAACCGTTCAACTCAATTACCTAAATGGTCGATCGATTAAAACAATTGCTCTCAATCCATTCACTTGTTCTGACATTTTGTTAATTATTTACTGGATTGGAATAAGTCACACTCCTTTAGCTCTCGTTCAATTTTAAATAGCCTTTATGAGCAATTTTGCATCTAGTTTTTCAGCACATCAGCCTATATTTTCCCCATTGCTATGCAGGGACAAAGGCCTACTCTCTGTAAAAGGGAGTGGGCAATAATCTACCACGCGGGCCCGGTGTGGGTGAATGTCATATGTCTTCGATTTTTTTATTCTAGGACATGCCGGTTTCCTTACGATGTTTTCCTTCACCGTTTTAAGAGCAGTGATGATGAAATAAACTACACAAAGTAATATGTATGCTACACATGAGTTGTGATAGGCAAAATATGTTTTTGTATTCTAAACAAATGTGTAGTACTATGTATTACATGTTACTTAGTTATATAATAGTTGTTCTGTGTTATTGTTATGTATAAGATTTATATAATTTGACGACACGGTTGGCGCAGTGGCTGAGCGATCAACTGCTGCGCTGCGTGTCGCGGGTTCGATTCCCGCACTGAACAAATATTTGTATTGCCTACAGGTAGTTGTTCCGGGTCTGGCTGTTTGTGTATGTGAGTTTAAATGTTTGTGAACGCACCCACGATACAGGAGTAATTCCTAGTGAGGTTCAAAGTTTAAAAAATTGTATAGGTAGTCTGATAAAGATGTTCCTTATTAGGTTAATTTAATAATGTAAGTATAAAAAAACCACTCCATCGCATTAGGTTAATCCTGTTATGATAGTTGTAAAGGTTTACATAATAAAAAAAAATAAAAAAAAATGTATGTAATAAAAAATTAAAAAATGCCTGTCTGGGTTCGAACCTACGACAGGTAAGTCGGAGCCGTTACCAATAGGCCACCACTGCTCACTGGTCCACCATTGCATCTCCCAGGCTTTTCCATAGTTCACGGTCGTTTGTTTTTGCCCTCCGTGAAACGAATGTGGGAGGTCCTTCCCACAGTCGTTTTCAAGTCATTTTCCCATCTTTGAAATGTTCTTCCTCTTTCCTTCTCTGGGATATCATTCTTTTACGTCTCTGGCCCATTTTCCGTTTTTACGCCTGATGGGCGGCCCGCGATGCATTGCAATGAGGTATTCTTCACCGTCAACCTTACATCATACACGAGCTACGATCATTATAGAAAAAACATGGAGACGAAATGCTCTACTGCTAAACATGGATCTCCCTAAACCCCTTTCAATCGTTCGTAAAAGAGCATACAGCATTAATTAACTGCGGAACAGTACTAGCTTGTAACCAATACCGTTTCGACTTAACAGCTAGTTCGTTTGTTAGATTACCCAGTTCACTTGGCTTCACGGTCCGGTAGACGCTATCCGCCACAATCAGGTTCAACTAGGAAATTCGAGTATCTGATATACATGAAAAGATTTGGTTATTTTTTTGTCGTTCTTGGAAATGCTTGGAATTTGAATCTTTTTTAATGGTACCTTCGTAATGCTATAAGGTCAAGTGATGTAAATTAAATTAAATAAAAAAACAAACAGGTCGATTTGAAATCCTCTTCCTATTTTGAATTCGGTTAAAAATAGCGTCAACAAAAGTGGTTCCGATATTCTATTTACAGAATAAACAATTTCATTTCATTTCCGTCTTATAAAAAACGAGTCTTTACTCCAAGCTTAAACCATCGAACCAATTATAGTATTTGAACTTTATTCCGAGCACTGTAAAGTTTTTATTTCAAACTTGATTGGTTGTATAGATAAACCTTGTTTTATAATACGGCCGATGAACCTTGTTCTGATACGAGAGGACAAGAAGCTGGGGATAGTTTGTGAGTCTATAGTTCGTATTGACAAGAATTCACTCTCAGCAGGAAGGATCAAGGGGAATACTAGTATTACGAAACCTACCGACATTGTTCGAAAATCTCTTGCGTACTTTATAAACTGTTATCGTAGTGGCTACGTGTGGCGTAGCCGTGACATTGTAGCTGTCGGGACCTATCGTTCGGAGCGTATCTCTGACGTCATTGCTACACTTGCTACGAAGCTCTTAGCAAATCGGTGAAGTACATATTTTGCGTAGGTTTGTTTTTGTATTGAGAGTAGATGAAGTTTTTTTATTATAGGCTTATCTTCTACACTTTAGAGAATGTGTATATTTAAATAGTTTTAAAATCCAACTCATATTGCTTGAAAATCTCTTGCGTACTTTGTTAACTGTTATCGTAGAAGCTACGAGTGGCGTAGCCGTGACATTGTAGCGGTCGGACCTATCGTTCGGAGCGCATCTGACGTCAATGCTACGCTTGCTGCGTAGCAAATCAGCGAAGTATTCTGCGTAGGTTGTTTTTTGTTTTCAAGTTATTTAGGAGGATAAAAATAATGTACAGTGGAGTACAACTTCTAATAAACTCGAAAATTATTAAAATTAAAATAAAATATCCTAATCTAACTACTAAAAAAAACTATTAAAAACTAAAATATGGCGTCGAAAAATTCCTCTGCAACGCTGTCGACTGGTGTACCCAAGAGACTGGCGGCATTGCATAGCATTTTTATGGAGAAAGAAGTTAATCTATTAATTTCTTATACCTACATATATTTTTTTCTTTTCTCACGTTGCTGGAAAAACTCTAACGTACTTTAAAATTGTTATCGTAGTAGCTACGAGTGGCGTAGCCATGACATTGCAGCTGTCGGGACCTATCGTTCGTAGCGTAGTAACTGACGTCATCGCTACGCTTGCTACGTAGCAAATCTCCCAACTAGTTTATTGTTATAAGTGTACATTGTTACAATTAAAAATATATATCTTTCTATATTGAATTCAAATCAATCATTTCATTTATTTCAGGTACCACATAACCCTTATTAGAAAACGATTACAAATTCAAAACATCACACATCAATAAATACAAACGAATGAAAGGTTTTTTATTCCATGGTATTTTCAATTATTTTAGGATCGTAACATTTTCTTCGAAAATATTAAGTATTAAAGTTAATAACATGATTTTGTAGTTTTGTCTAAAAGAATTTCCAGCATTGAAGTAGCTAAATATGTCTTAAGGCGTGCCGTCTTTATCCATTTAATAAATTATGGTAAAAATCACTATCTCTCTCCTTAAACATCATTTTTATGTTTTTTGCACTTCTTTTATGATTATTATTGTATATATTTATTTATATAGATAAGTATATGTTTTATGTATGTATATATTTATTGTAAATATGTAAATGGTACACCATAGACTACTTGCAGTATTGTATTTACTTTCTCCCTTAATCCATCCAAATGATGTCTGTTACAAGATCGCTTTTAGCGATAAGATCGCTCATCGTGATTCCCCTTGTAAAATTTCTACATTTATATCTCTAATTTTTTTTTTTATGGTGTACATTATAAAGAGTATTCTATTCTTACTATACCATTTATCATTGGGTATACACCAAAAACACTTTACATCCATAAGGGCTTATGGCTAAGTAGGTAATAACAGCTGCACGGGTCGATCAGGTTAAGCTACACTTGCCGCGGTTGGTCCGTGGATGGGTGACCATCTTCACATACCAACATCCCTCCGTGCCTCGGAAAGCACGTTAAGCCGTTGGTCCCAGCTGTCATTCGTGGATCTTTGACAGTCGTTACGGGTCATCAGAAGCCCGAAAGTCTGACAAGCAGTCTTACCAAGGGGTATCGTATTATCCAGTAACTGGGTTGTGGAAATCAGATGTCCACATAACATATTTACACAAACAATAAATTACTAGCTGTATAACTTCACCATCCAATTCCAAGTCCCTTCTTACCTCCACCACGCGTCCATCGCATTGCCGCACATCACAACGTTATTACCGCAAAGACTTTACTAACTACGCATCGTATTTGGTAACTCGAACCATAGAATTAGAAACCCGTTTGGAAGTGAATTTCATAAAGTACGTCCATTGGTGACGTCAAAACAATAACCTCACTCTAAGACCCGCGCTCGCGGTAAGCCAAAACAGGGTTGTCAGTTTACAATCAATACAATACAAACTTGACCGTTTTGAACGTTTTAACCAGCTCAAAATTGAAGGCATAAAATAAATGTCCTCTGAAAGACTCACTGCAGCTATTGATTCGTAAAACAAAAAAAAACATTTAATAATAATAGATATTTTATTTAAGATCAAATTACAAGATCCATAATTATGTTGTTAGTATAAAATTCTTAACCTAATGTTAGTAAAAATCACACTTTAAATACAAAAATTTAAACGACCGACACCTACGTGTGCGGCTGTATCCAGTGAGCCCGTGTGGGGATGTCCCAGCTATTTAATAATAATAATTTATTTCAGAGTAAGCCAAGCTTTCCTCAGTACTGCGGGTTCATAAACACAATGTGACTGTGTCAAAATATCTAAAGTTAAATAGTTTCTTTCTTATAAATCATGTAGGTCCATAGGCAGATTGGCAAAGAGTCCGTCATTTAGTCAGAATATTCCAGCTAGTTCCAAATTATACAGTTGCATATAGAAAAGAAAACCCAATGCTGAAATATCTATCGAATAACAAAACACTGCGTTGCGCGTAAAATGCGTTCAGAACAGCACCCAACACACTATCAATCACAATCTGAAACATTTTGAAGGATATTGCTAACCTATTGCTTCATAAATGTCGAAATTTTTTCGCTCAACAACGTAAATAACGCAATGAATGTGGTTGAACTGTCAAAATGAAAGCCGTCGCTACACTGTTAGTGTGTTACGCAAGTACCTCGCAAGACTGTCGCTTCTATACATTTCATCATACTACAGTCCCACCCATAGCCGACCTTTGCGGCTTTGTGTTATTCCAGCCTTAAATCGAAGGCTAGACTGCAAGTTCGTTATCGTAATAACTTTAAGGTTTAACTGAGCTTTTAGTTGCGCTAAACTGCTTGGTCGAAGTTTGAAGTCTAGGCATACTAAGTGCCTAACTTTATAGCCGCTAAATTGGGCTGGTTGATAGGTCTGGTAGGTAGGTGAAATTAAATTTTGTCACAGTCTGTTTGTTGACATACTAAATAGTGGTCCAAGTGGTGTTTGACTACGGGTTGATTTTTCAATCGACAGAACGACTCAGTCTGTCAATCTGTCAAAAATACCTTTTTTGACAAGTTTTTAACACTGATTGTCGCTGGGATGAGATTGCTACTAGATTTTGAACGGTTTAATTACGGGAATTGGCCTTCAGGTAACTTTATTAGAAGAATAATTTTGAAATTTTGACATTTATTTCATAAAAAAACTGTCAAACGTAAATTTTTTTTCTCGAATAAAAATTATCTGGCGATAGCAAAATCAGCCCTATGTAAAATAATATTTATTGTAAATTGTATTAAAAACTTTTTTTAAATTCTTTCGCTATTTCACTTTTACCTTCTTATGTTTTTGGGTGAACCTTAACCTTATAAGGAAAAACGAAACCCGTAGGTATAAGACCACTTTCTTGTAGGTCTGTCACAGCGGATTTTCTCGAGATCTATATAATCAGCCTATAATGCCGCCGGGACATAGGCCTTCTTCAAAAGGGAGTGGGCTGTATTCTACAACGCGGGCCCAGTGGGGGTTGGTGAATGTAACATTACTTGGAATTTTTGGTTCTAGGACATCAGCACGATGTTTTCCTTCACTGTTTTGAGAACAATGGTGATGAAATTATTTACACAAAGTAAAGCGTCTAGGCGAGATGGGCAGATGACGTTGTTGCCATCGCGGGCAAAACCTGGATGAGGCTGGGGTGGCGGTGGTGAGGGGGCCACAGGAGCGTTGTGATTGGCACAAGAAAGTGAGGCCCAGTAATGAATGAAGTCGGGCTGTGGATGATAATGATGATGAAAACGTCTGCCGGGTTCGAACCCACGACCTGCGATGCGTAAGACAGGGCCTTTATCACGAGGTCTATGCAATTAATTTCTTCAATAACAAGTGTTTTTTTGGTCAAAAATATTCATTTCTGACAAAAAAAAACCCATAAGCCAACTCCACACTTTCGGTACTACATAATGCGATATAGTAAATCGCTTTTTGTAATAACGCTTAAAATATTAATTATTGTACTAGGAATCTTTCCACAAATAGGAAGCTTTATGAATTGTTTAATTTCATCTTTCATTAAATGAAAGATGAAATTAAACAATGTTTACATTTAATTTATTTCGTCAGTCACAATATTAACGCAATTAACTCTGTCGTTACCTTTAACAAAAGTATAATTGAACTGACACCCAACGGGCTTACTTTCAACGAATTGTAAATGTAATTATTTTCTGTGTCCAATACGTAAGTACAATTATTGTTCGATCGATATAACTTACCTATTTTGGTAATGGGTTGTAAGCAAATAATGATTTGAAGGATTGTTTACTCATCATGATTGCAATCGGTCGGAATAAATTGGGTTTATTAAAAACATTGTTGAAGTAGTACCAGCAATATAATTATGATTATGGTCTGCTTAACAATATATTTTTAACGTAACGTAGCGTTCATAAATAAACTTTTTTCTTAGGTATATTGCAGTTATCACTTTTAGCATGTTATGTTACCAAACTTCACGATGCTGACATTTTACAAGGAGTGACATAATGGGCGGTCTTATCGCTGATACCTTTAGATTGATTAAGGCAGGAGTTCCAATACTGAAGGTCGTCTGTGGTGTATCATTTACATATATACAATAAATTTATACATGATACCTATTCAAAACATATGATACTTACTTATCTATGAAAATATACACTAATAATCATAAAACAATTCAAAGAACAACAAAAATGGTGTTTAAAAAGAGATTTTTATAATAATTTAAAAAATGGACAATGATTTTTGTGTCAAATGAAAATACATGATAATAACTTCCTTACGATTCTAGTTCTTGTTCCGCACCCTAATTGTGTAACACACTATCAATCTCAATCTGAATCATTTTGAAGGATATTGCTAATCCATTGCAACATATGTTCGATTTTTTTTCTGCTCAACAACATAAATAACGCAATGAATGTTGGTGAACTGTCAAAATGAAGCCAATTGCTACTGATAGTGAGTTACTCAACTACCCCGCTGAAGTCCCATCTTAAAAATCCTCACACGTAGATAGGTATAAACAACACTCAACGAAATACAGACTCAACAGGCTTATAAAGGTGGGTACAAACTAAAGCACTTCGAACAAAACATCAAGCGCCTAAAGTTGGTGACTGGCGAACATCGTCTAGTGGGAACGTAACATTCGAAGCGAGCTTGTTCGAATGCTCACTTTAAAACATTATTATGATTACGTTCAAATGATATACATAGACCAATCGCCAGCTTTAGCGTAATGTAAACAGTTCGTTGAATATCAAGTAAGAACGATGCTCGGGGTGTTTGGATATATTTGATTTGAAAATTACAAAGCAAATGCTTTTGTCGTTCGAGGCAGTGACACATAACAAGAAATCAAGGAAATGGAAAGAAAGAAAATACGTTTGTTTGCGGCAAACGTGACGCATAAAAAGAACACAAACACAAAAAAATAACAAGTTGGGGGAAAACATGCGTCACTCCACGCAAAACGGCCATCGCTCAGCATAGTGATAGCATACGAGACAGAGCCTCAGCGCTATTTTTCAGCGACAGTCGGTGTTGACGTGAAGGCGTCAACGGGTGAAGCATATTATTAGATATAAATAAAAAAACAACAATGAAAATAAAATAAATATACATTACAAAAACACGAAATATATGAAGTGGTAACATTCCAGTAAGTTATTGCTCACGTGACAAGAGCATTTCATCGTTCCCATCATCGATCTGCCACGGGAATGCTTTAAAATGAATATTGACTTACAACGTACATTCGTTCGCGCGAATTGAGCACTACAAATGAATGAATTGTATGAAGTTTTTTAGTTAAATTTTATGTTATTGGCTTGTTGCGCGCTTTGTTGTCTACTGTAAGTGCAGCAAGCAATTGGTATATAAATAAATAAATACAAACGCTCCAGTTTGCACTCACCTTACCGTAGACTGAGATTCATATTCAGCTAGTCGAGACATAAAATACGCTTTGAAAGCAATAAGAGGATTTGGTACAAAGGCAAATTGAGATCCCTGATCGTATAGGATTTGCGAGTATTGTCACTGTCATTTGGCTCTGTTTGCAAAAAAAAAAGAATGTGTAAAAGGTTTGTTGTTCCTGATTACGGGGCTCAGATTTTTGGGACATTGAAGACATTGCGCATTTTGTAATCTTGCTGAAGTTTGTAATATATTGTGTTTGGTGGCTCGTAAGTACGACTGCTAAGCAGGGGCTCTGGATTCTATCCCCAGCAGGGTAATTACGTTACACAATAATAGTAGCAATGACTTACATTTTGACAGTTCAACAATATTTATTGCGTTATTTAAGATTTGTGCCGGAGAGGCAATAGGTTCGCGTCCTATTACATGGAAGTTAATAGTAACTGGCTAAATGTTACAGTAGAGAGAGAGAGAGTGTGTGTGTGAGAGTGTGTTAGAGTAATGTACAACATAACATATCAGCCTATAACGTTCCCACTGTTGGGACAGATGCGTCCTCTCTTTTGAGAGGATGTGGGCCGTAATCCACCACGCGGGCTTAGTGCGGGTTGGTAGATGTCACATGTCTATGAAGAAGAGTAATGTACGTTTTTGCCTAACTTCATGCCCTTCACCTCGACCCTAAGTCGCAACGAGCTCAAGGATCAAACAAGTTCTTAATAGTCGCAAGTGGCAACTAACATATTTCAATCTTTGTAATTGAAATGCTAACGGAGAGCCGTAGTGGCCCAGTGATATTCGGCTTGAATTATGAATCTCAGGTCGTAAGTTCTAACCCAGAGAGGCACTTTACTTTGTGTATTTAATTTCATCACTGGTATCAAAACGGTGAAAGGAAACATCGTGAGGAAACCGGCATGTCCTAGAACCACAAAAAATCGAAGACGTGACACCCACAAACCCGCACTGGGCTCGCGTGGTGGATTATGTCCCACACCCTCTGAGGAGAAGCCTGTGTCCCAGCAGTGGGAACATTATAGACTGATTATGCTTATAAGCTTATGCTATGCTTATGCTTATAAGGGTCAACGGACAGCGCATCACTATAATACATCTAATCGTTGGATTGGCCGTCTAATAACTAATGCATGGGTTTACCCTTTGCGTTTTAGCATTATTATTTAATGCACAGACCCAACTGAACCTTGATCCGTGAGGGTCGGGTTCTCAACGACGGCATGTCAATGTTTAAAGTATTATAGCTTATTTTTTTTTAATATATTTTTTTACACGATCTTCTTTTCCTGTCGATGGTACTCTTCTTCAATATTTTATAAGGTGGCCACGTTGTTTGCGGTATCAGTGGCATTCATTAATTCATCCAACGTGCAGGTGAACGGGCACCTAGGGCACTCCAGCAAGTGGGGCATGGTCTGATCAGAGGCACCGCACTCGCAATGGGTATTTGTACGATGTTTCAAAGCATTAATAATTATGCATTGGGTAGTTTTTACTGTCGCAACTGAATATAAATTACTAGCTTCTGTCCGTGACTTTGTCCGCGTGAAATTTCTAGATCCGCACCTACCCCGTCGCATTGCATCGCCTACCTGCATTACTTCGTTTTCGCTTAGCGTTCTTTCATATTTTTTTTCTTTTTGCTCGGCTCCAAAGGGTCTTAGCGTGGTGTTAAATAGCCTGTAGAATTCCTCAAGTATTGGGTTATCAAATTCAAAAATATTTTTTTTATCCGACTGATAGTTCCAGAGGTTCAAACAAAAAAACAAACTCTTCAGCTTTATTATTATCTAGTAAATTCTAAATATAAATTATCAATAATGAAACGCGTAAGGACATAATGCGCTTATTCCTTCATCAATCATGAATGATGAATGACTGATGTCATTATAGTGTTCGTAAATTGTGTGGAGGCGTTAAAATACAATGTTATATTTATTCCGTTTATTCCAAGGAAACGTGTTTACTTTTAGGGCCTTTTGGCCTCGTACGTACAGGACTTTTCTTTTTCATTTTCTTTTATTTTTTATGTTTTTTATTAGTGTGTTTAGTTTAGTTTGTGATATTCCTCTGCGAGTTACAATAAATACTTTTCTTTTCTTTCTTTGCTTCTTACAAAAAAAAAATTGAAAGCTAATTCTAAATTCACTTGAATGGTCGAATGCAACCAAAGTTATTCTTCTGCCAGCTTGCACAACATAAGGTAGTCTTTTGTAGACAACCTTTACAATAGCTACCTGTGCACATTACTACAAGGTTCTTTTGATGCGTGGCCAAAATTGGAACTAACGCCGCCATCTTGTATTTGCAATACAATTTCTGTGACAATTTCACAAATGCTTATAAACAACGCGCTACTATCAATGCCACTCAGATGCCAAAAGATTCTTGTAGCAACGTTAATGGACGGACTGTCCGCTCACAGTTTTTAGCTCGTCAGGCACAGCAAACAATAGGAGAGAGGAAGCTTTAAAAATTTAACTTATCCGCCCTCCTAACTATATCTAATGACGCTAATGTTATGAAAAAAAATCCTTTCGTAATTCATTTTACCATACCCTCGAAAGCCATAACATTACCACAAACTTCGGAAAATCGATAACTTTCTCCAAGCTCGCATACCTGTAATCGTAAAACTAAAACCGTACGATACAATACTGGAACCCGTGAAATCAGGTGACCAAAGCCTCTGTTATAACTAGTAGAATTATGTATTGTACAACGTGAATAATAACCGGCCTATCGGCGGCCGGCAACGTTTCCGCTTTAGTACGGTTACTGTAATTTATATGGAGAGATAAACTGTAACTCTGATACATTGCACTTTCATTGAAAGTTACAGTATCATATTAATATTATTTAATGGCAATAGAACGGTTCAGTAATGCCTTTCAAGTTGAATGAAATGGTATCAAACTATCCAGCCAGACATTTCTCGGGTTCCATATGGATTGATAAAATGCTACTATAACCTTATGGTCCTTTGTACATGGTACGGTTTCTTTACGGTACGGCGTAAAAACCGCGCAATAGAAAAAACTTGTTTGTCTACAAGATCCCATAGTATAGGTACAACACAGACAACCGTGCCTACACACGGCGAATAAATTCGTACTAGGCTTAAGACTTTGTTCCGGACATATGTCACCAATTTTTATTTATTAATAAATATATGTAAAATGACTGTTAAGTTCGGTAATATCCATATTGCAGAAGCCAATCATTCAATTACCGTGGTACTCTCTAACACTATAACCAGATCGAAAGTACTAAAGAAGTCTTCATGAACATTTACTTCATTTACGTTTTTGATTCATAACTCTAGCAAAAACCGACGCAGCACGAACAAAATCATTTCTTTATTCCTTGCCCACAAAATTAATGGTCAGAGTTAATGTTTCGCGTTATTTTCTACGCCGATATTGATCTCACAAGATGTTTATGGGTCGCCTAATATAGCCTTATACAGCATGTATCAGAAAGGTGTGGTGGGGGTGTGGTACAGACCAGCAACCTGAACAACTTTCTCCATCAGACCATCATCGTTATCGCGAAAAAATAATCAGCCGTCCATATATTTGGGTTAAGTAGGTAGTGAAGTTTTGAATGGGACAGTTGATAATTTTTTCGCGATTACGATGTTGGTCCCATGGAGAAAGTTGTTCAGGTTGCTGGTCTGTACAACACCCTTAAATATGACCACACCTTTCTGTTACATGCTGTGAAGCCGAATATGGCCAAATTGTGTGCGTGACGACTCGTGACGTCATAATAGTTCTGTGGCCGAGTTGGGTTACATTAAACCTACACTATTAAGGAATGGGTTGGGTTAAAAATAGTGTTTAGAATAAAGTTTGAGAAAGTTTATTTAATGGGTGAGACCATTTTCAAACTTTTGACGATTAGCCTATTTGTACAACTATTTTTAGCCTCTAATGCCCACCTCCAAGTCTTACCGTCAATTAAGGGTTAACATCATCATAATCCCTCATCTCTTCGAGACGGAGTAGGCTATAATCTACCACGCGGGCCTAGTGCGGGTTGAAAGAAAGAAAGAAAGAAAAAGTATTTATTACGACTCGTACAGGATCATAAACTAAACAAACTAAACAGTTAAAAATAAAACAAATTATATAAAAAAGTAACAAAAGGAAAAATGAAACAGAAAGTCCTGTACGAGGCCAAAAGGCTCCTATCTCAGCAGGTTGGTAGATGTCACATGTCTTCGAACTTTTGGTTCTAGGACATGCCGGTTTCCTCACGATGTTTTCCTTCACCGCTTGAGAGCAGTGGTGATGAAATAATATACGCAAAGTAAAGCGCCTGTCTGGGTTGGAACCCCTACAACTCGTAAATCGCGACCACTGAGCCACCACCTGACTGCTCTCAGGGTCAACATTATGTAAGTAAAAAAAAACAACATGTAGTAATGTATGCATGTATATTGATAAATCAAAGACTTTAGAGAAGTATGCCAGAAGCAAGCATGCCAATTTCTACCTTAAATGATTTGCCTTTCAAGTGGTTTGTATATCCCGTGCCGGACGGCGCGTTGTGTTCCACGCGCGCCTCAAAGAGAAGTCAGCAGAGGACGGGGCCCGATAGGGCCGAAGCCTGCCAGGGCGGCGGGATCGTCCGAAAGGGTTACCGCTGCCCTGGAACAGAAAGGGCTAAGGAAGGAACACGGGTGGGTTTTAGTCAGTAAGAGTCTGACACTCCCTTCCGGTCCACCCAGAGCGGGAGGGGGTTATTTGATGATTTCCCATCAAAAAAAAAAAAAAAAAGCAGGCATGTTGTGCCGACCCCAAATTGGGATAAGGGCAAGAAAATGATAATGAGATTGACAAATCACAACATAATTCTAAATCCACGCAGACTAAGGCTAGTTTTATTTTGACAAACATTCAAAAGTCCACACTCAAGGTTTGCCAGCGTGCAATGGAGCGCAGTATTCTAGGCGTCAAATTAACAGACCTTCGCAACACCACACTGCGCTCCAAAACACAGATTAGTGACGGTGCTTAAAAAGCCGCTAAGCTGAAGTGGGACTGGGCTGGCCACGTCTGCCGTATGCCCAATGAGCTGTGGGCCAAAATAACCACCACGTGGAGCCTTGACAAAGCTAGAAAGCGTCGCGGCAGACCCCGTAGAAAATGGCGGGATGAGCTGGACACAACAAACGACCAGTGGTCTACTTTAGGCCTGGATCGAAAGAGCTGGAAGTCATAGGGAAAAGCTTTTGCCTTTCAGGAAGAGGGATGGTGCAGGCTAACAGTAATACAATCTACCTAACCAACAAAACAAGTTAACTAAACTAACATGACCAGAGAGCTGGGTCGTTCTTTGGCCAAAGAGTTAGCATTGCAATGCTAGCAATGCTAATTCACTAACTCTTGCTTCTTATTCACGTCCACTTACTTCGACGCCGAAGTTGCTTTTGTATTTATTTGTATAGTTAGTTATTCATTTAAGTTAGTACCTAGTGTAAATACTTAGTTGTGTTAAGAGAACAGCGCTAGGGTAGGCCGGAAAATTCAAATTTTGTACGTTTTTTTGCAATTTGCAGGTTAGTTTGAGGTTGTATGTTAAACAAAATATGATTCGCGATCGTAACAAGAATATATTTACAGAATTTTTATCATTACAATCATCTAAGTTCATCATCGTGATCTGCCTAACCTTTTCCCAATGTTGGGGAGGCTTCCAGTCTAACCGGATGTAGCTGAATACCAGTATTTTACATGGAGCGACTGCGACTGTAATACGATACCCCTTGGTAAGACTGGTTGTCAGACGTTCGGACTACTGACGACCCATAACATATAACCTTACTGAATATTTCATGAAGTATCAATCAATGGTGTACCCTAGCGCTTCCCCTTTAAACATTGTAATTTTTATGTAACTGAACCAATAATTATCATTTATTGGTGCACTTACATAACTATTACAATATTTACGTGTATTAACGTGAAAGTTTGTATGGATGGATGGATCGATGGATGGATATTTGCTACTCTTTCATGCAAAAACTACGGAATGGATTTGGATAAAATTTGGCACACAGTTTATAACCAGGATTAACATATAGGATACTTTTTATCCCGATATTGGGCGCAGCTAGTAAATAATAATTTAGTTAACTAATGTATAACCTGAGGAACAGAATTGTAACTATCATAAAGAGCTGGTCTATTCAAGGCGCTCTCTATTATTTACAAGACAGTTAAATTGCTACCTCTGAACACAAACCCTGTTTTTACGTAGTTATGTCCAATTAGATGTAGCTAGTCCATTGGAATATTGACACATTTATGTAGGTACTAACAGATCCATTTTATCGAGAATATATATATAGATGAAATGACTACCTACAAAGGTAGCGTAGAAGATCGTAGGCGCTCAAGTGGGGACTCAAGTGAACTCAGGGAAGACCGCGCACAGTGGTCACATGTTGCATAGTTAGGTTTCGGGGAGACCCCTTTAGTCTCCCCAGAGATGTGCCCTAACAGGCGTTGCACAGAGGGAAACACTTGCAAAAAATTGTGTGGAGGGATTCAGTCACAGAGTCATTACAAGAATTACAACTGACTACAGTAACATACGGCACCAAATCTGCACCATATCTGGCAATGCGAACCATTAAGCAATTGATGAAGGATGACGGCGCGCAGTACCCATTGGGGGCGGCTATTCTCTTCCATCAACTGTACATGGACGACTTACTAGGCGGATGTCACGACCAAATAACAGCACAGAAAGCTCAAGGTGAACTTATAACAATGCTGAAGGGCGGTGGATTCAACTTAGAAAAGTGGGCAAACAACAAAACATGCTTACTTAGAAGGCTTGCCTGATGAATTGATAAGCCAAAAAATGTTTGAATTCACGGACACAGAACAGTGATTTTATTTCCTGTATACATCCCGTGTGATTCGTATCCATCAACAGTCTACATACTACATCTCCCTGTACGGACAAACTGCCCGTACATTTCATTTGGGGTTTCACATCGGTCTTTTGAGAGGTAACGGTGCTCCTTCCATGCAGATGGCGACCACCGGAGTGGTTTTAGTAAGTAGGTAAAAATCCCACACATCATCACATTTTAGCCCTAAATCACCCGCTGCTGGATAGGCCTCCCCTTTCTTCTGCCATGGTCCCTTTTCCGTGCGTCCCTCATCCAGGTGTTTCCCTCAACTTTGACGATATCGTCAACCGAAAAATCCCTCACTCCCCGGTCTTATCCCCAAAGCCCGGGCACCTCTGAAGATTTCCCCCCAAAAAAAAAACAAAAAAAGAAAAGGTAGCGTAGCGGAACGGGCGTTAGCCATATTCAAAACAAGTCCACATTTTTTGCCCATATGATAGCGGTAGTGAAAAAAGAACCCGAAAGTCTGCCAACCAGTCTTACTAAGGGGTATTGTGTAACCCAGTAACTGGGTTGTGGAGGTGAAAAGACAGATGGTCTATGTAAAATACTGACAGCTGTGCTGCTGGGGAGTTTGTTGCGCCACTTCTTCTTCCCAGCGATATCACTAGGAAGTGGTGAAGGGCGGGCGTTTTTGGGGGACTGTCTTTTGTAATTTTGACGTTCAAAAAGTGCTGATTCTCAGCCTAATTTGAATAAATGACTTTTTTTTGATTTTGACTGGTGTTCAGTTTCATTTGACTGGAATCCGACCCTAACATACCAGGGAATAGGATACGCAGATAATCATGATGATAGTAGTTAACGGATTTGTGAGTCTGTTGATTTATCATTTACAGTTCTCTCATTCTCATTGCTGAATACAAGTCTCCTTTAATACTTTGCTAGTTATGGTTTGGCAATTTCCCCCTTTTTCATCTATATTTTTCCTCGTCGTCCATCGCCTCATCTCCCTATAATTCTCGTGATTCCCCCTGATTATTTGAAACCAATCCCCTGTAACAGACACCACATGGGAAAACTAATTTACTGAACTAATGCGACTGTAATCGGATTAGCCCGCCCGAACAAAAATCAATGTGCTCGCCAGATTGGGGGAAGTACGTGGAGCGAAATAATTGCAACACGCAACCCAAACGTACCGGATTTTTTTTATCGAATATTGGACCGTGTTTCTCAAAGTTTGATTTGAACCGAATGTTTGTTAGATTCGGGATGATCTATCTATTTAAATCATCAATCATCATTATCATCTTCTATTAATAAACATAACATAATATCACGCCTGTTTACCCCGAAAGATTGTGCAGAAGTGAAGGCGGAACCTACAAAGTACACCCAAAATTCGCTAGTTGAAAAGTCCCATTTATAAGAGGGTGAGCCTTTAACATAACATAACATAATAATCTTTATTATACAAGAAAGTGGTTACAAAATACTGTGAAGTCCCTGACTCCTGTGCTAGGCGATAGACCTGTGTTACAAGAGCCAGTGCCCTCTTCCAGTAGGAGATATTACAGAATCTTATGGAAAAAGATTAACAAAAATAAAAAGAATATGGTAAAATAGACTAAAAGCGTTTAAAAGAAGCCTGTATTGAGTTTGCACACATACGTTTGCTTTTGTATATGTGTGTGTGTCAATGATTGATCAGGAGGGGTTATTGCCATCAACCGGCTGCTACTGGGAAATTCCTGGTCTTATTCCTTTTTGGTACTTAATTACATTTATTTATGCTACCATTACAATGTCCCAAGTCGGTTGTGTAGTTAATTAACAATTCATTAAATAATTTATACAACATATTTATATCCATGCCATACAAGATTTACAAATTAAAAACATACCTAACATATGTAACGTTACCCTAGCGAGCCTAAAGATCTGTTCTGTCGGCAACCAAATACACTAATAAATATGACTTAAAACTTACGTCAAGCCGTTGGTCCCGGCTGTCATTCGTGGATCTTTGGCAGTCATTCCATAACGAAAGTCGGCCCGAAAGTCTGACAACCAGTCTTATCAAGGGGTATCGTTTTACTAAGTAAGTGTGTTGTGGAGGTCAGATAGACAGCCGCTTCATGTAAAATATTGGTATTCTGCTTTCGGTGAAACTGAAAGAAAGAAAGAAAGAAAAATGTTTATTTGAAAACAGTTCGTGAAACACAAAATACAAAATTAATAAAATAACAAATAATGTCTCAGACAACAATAGTGTGTGCCTCACGGCTGCGCCAAAAAGGTTCATTTCAGCATTAATGCCAGACAGATGCTGTCTGACGCTGGTTTTCTAATGAACCCTTAAGGAAAAGTGACGGAAATTGGAAGCCGACCGCAACATAGTTGGCTAGGCAGATGATGATGAAATAGGACATAAAATTCTAACTGAAAACAAAATAAATGAAATAAGAGAATAGTACCTAATAAGTTAACTGGCGCTTTAGGAAATACGAGTATGAATATGAACAAGATGTAAATCTCGTGTCATACCTGCCTAAATTACGTCGCGTAATTTTTCAGCTGGTGTTGCTCTACTCAGATCTTCCTGTATATTTATGCTTAGTTAGTGTCGCGGTAGACCTCGTAGAAGATGGCGGGACGAGCGGGAAAACAAACGACCTGCGATCCACATTAGCCCTGGATCGTAAAAGCTGGCAGTTAAGGAGAGAGGCCTTTGCCCAGATAAAAAAGGCTGACAGTAACAGTGGTACCAAACAAAATCAAGCAGCTTCACTGACTTCTGCTTAAAATATATTAAATTTTAACAAATACAAGCTTTTGGTGTGAACGTGCGTGTGTTAGCATCACGAAAGGCGGAAGATATCGTAAATTAAAATAAAAACACTCCATTAATTATTTTATTAGACTTTTATTGTGCAAATCATATTTTTAGTAGTTCGTGACGTGACAGGAAACGGTGCTAACCAAAAAAACGGTCATAAAAAACACAAATTTTGAGAAAATACAACACAACTTATTGGACTGGCAGTCGAGGGGCTATGCGGAGCCTATCCATTACACTATAGAAATGAACCCTCCTGACTGTAATGAGTTATAGCAGTGTTCATAATCTCAGATAATTTACATACACTGCCACTTAATCAGTTATCTACTTTAGTGAAATGTATTCTAAGTTGATTTTAAAATGACCAGTTGTAACACAAAGGATCTAAGTTTTTGGTTGCAATGGAATTTGAACTTTGTTAAGTATGAAATTCAGTCTGTTGTTCCATAATTTGAAAATTATATCAAATTCTTAATTCAAATATATAGTCTGCTCAAACACTAAAGTATTGAACGTACAGCCAAATACATAATTCGTTTCTACTAAAGATACCTACACTTTTCTAAGTACGTTCCCAAAAAAATATTAGTGACCGCAACAAAATCGTTCGATGCTTTTTTGCGATTATAAGTTGACTGACATGACTTTGGCAGATCTGCAAAATATTTTTGCCCCTTTTCTTTTCTGCGAGTTGCCGGACTCAAAAACATGAGTAGATATATCTACTCATCCCTGCTGATTCAGAACTAAGTACGTTAGCCAATGGTTGTTATAAAATAACGAGGTAGTAGATTATACTTGAACTCACTGCCTCATTGGATTCTAACTGGAGCAAGTACTACAACTAGGTACTACGTACGGTCAAGGAGTGGAAATGTTAGGCATTTTTTTAAACTAATTCGTTTCCCACATAGAGGGAACTTTTCGAACTTCCACTTTCATTCCAAATGTTGGCAGCATGTGGTCGGGAAAAAAAACGATATACTGGTATTCAGCTGCATCCGGTTAGACTGGAAGCTGACCTCAACATATTTGGGAAAGGGCTAGGAAGATTATTTGACATTGGTCTTATAACATAACAGGTAAAATCTGTGTTTCTACTATACACCACAGCTTATCCCCTCAAAGAATACAACCGTGGTGGTATTACGTTACATAATACTTGAATCCAACCTTTCTTTCACCTCACAAACAACAACGACAAATCTTGATAAAATATTTCAGGCAGCTACATTTTTACTCAAATACTTTGGGAAACTCAGTATAAACCGTTGAATCGTGCAGGCATTTACGAAACTTGTGTTTTGAAAACTATTCTAGGTATTCGTTACGCCATACTGGTATTTGCATAGGCCCCGTGAAAGTAGGCCAACTTCAAGACGTGGCTATAAAAGATAGGTATAAAAGATAGGCATCAGGTAAGACTGGCTATCTTTTAAGCTACATTGGTCGTTGTAGAGTAGTCGAATACAAATCTATGAAAGTAAAGACTTTTCTTTTAAACATATTTGGGAAAATATTACTGCTAGTGTGTAGTATGGGACGAATACTTTGTCTAAAGCCCTGCGAATTTTATGTGTTAATTTTACGATTGCTCCAAAATAGAGTCATGGGATTTGACAAATCCAATCTTTTCAATAAAATTCATAAATTCACTGACATACAACGCAAAGAAAAAATGTTTGAATATTCATCCCCTAAAAAGGTTAAAAAGGGGATGACAGCTTGTATGGAACTTCGTAATTTTTGCCGATAAGACAAAATGCTGTCGGTGTGCCTGGTCCGAAATTAATACACAGCACCAAACACCAAAAATAGTATATTATGTTATAATCAAAACATACACTGAATTTTTACCATCTAATATATAAAATTCTCGTGTCACAGTTTTCGTTGCCATACTCCTCCGAAACGGCTTGACCGATTTTGATGAAATTTTGTGTGCATATTCAGTAAGTCTGAGAATCGGCTACTATCTATTTATTTTTTTTTTTTTTCAAACCCTTAAGTGATAAGGGATGTCCACCCTAGGGTAGGAGTAGTGTAGGAGTAGGGTAGGAGTAGGGTAGGAGTAGTGTAGGAGTAGGGTAGGAGTAGGGTAGGAGTAGTGTAGGAGTAGGGTAGGAGTAGGGTAGGAGTAGGGTAGGAGTAGGGTAGGGGGTAGGACACCACGCGAACGAAGTAGCGCCGGGCAGCTAGAAATAATTTATATATGGCAAAACAACGTTTGCCGGGTCAGCTAGTTATAATATGAAACATTGTTTTTTTTTTTGTTTTTAATCATTTATTTCCACTTCAAGACTCAAACATCAGTGAAGGCCTGGCTCTCGTACTAGGAGGTCCTGTACCACAAGAGCCAGGAAATTAGATATACTGATTGTGGTCACATTACAAATCTACGCACGCACATAGTCGCACACATATAAGGGTCAAGCGTAGTAGGTACTTCCTCCAGTTTGGTTTGTTTTGACTTTACGGAAGTTTGACTACGTATGTACGTAGTTTTAATTATTTTTGGGATAAAATACTATACATTACTATATAAGGCCGCCAATTGTATACTTTGTAGTGTTTGATGTGTTTTTGTGGTGTACATTAAAGTATAATTATATATATATATATATATATATAATGACACAAATCGTTTTAACTAAAGGATTCTAAACAAACTACTTTCATGATGTGCAACAATTTGGTTACAAATTGTATAATAATATAAGGCATACAAGTTTTGACATAGGTATAATCCAGGACACTTTTCGGGTTATTCTGACAATAAAGTCATCATCCCAACTATCTTGGGGTCGGTTTCCAGTCTAACCAGAAAAGCAGATGAAAACCAGTATTTTACGTGGAGCGAATGCCTATCCGACCTCCACAACCCAGTTACTGGGTAATACGATACCCCGTGGTAAGACTGGTTGTCATACTCTTGGGCTTCTGAAAACCCTTAACGACTGTCAAAGATCCATGAATGACAGCCGGGACCAACGGGTTAATGTGCTTTTCGAGGCACGAAATGACCATGTGACCAAATGACCATCTTTACATACCAAGACCCCACGTCTTGGTATGTAAAGATGGTCATCACCCATCCACGGACCAACCGCGGTAAGCGTAGCTTAACCTGATCGATCGGCCCACGCGGCTGTTATTACTTAACCACAAGCCCCAGACAATAAAGTGTAGTTAAATTTTAGCTTTTTACGCACCAATGGATGTCTGTGATCTTTTATTTACCTTTTAAAATAGGTCTTTATATGTAACACTATAGGCTTTGCCCCATATAATATTACTTTGCGTCATTGTATTATTTACAAGGTTTCGGTGAAGGATCAAAAGGTTCTATGTTTTACCTATTCGTAGATATCGTGTTCTATACCTCTTGCCTTCCATTATAATTCAGTTCAATATTACTTACATTCATACATATCTACACTCACGCCTTCATCCGATGGGAGTAGGCACAAACTCCAGATTAATTCTTCTTTACGTTCAACCATCTGTAATGCTTTTCTGTAAAAATGTCGCCGTGAACACTTCGGTGATGTGGACTGTCAAACCTCTAGCATTAGATGGGATTGCAGCTCACTTCAAGCTCACTTCACCTAAGTTTTCAAGGTGAAATTTTCGAGTGTACTACGTGAGATCGACAAATGGATGTGCGAATAACACTTATGCGACAAAACTGTACTACGACTCACGATAATTCGAATGCACGCTTGTGCGACAAGCTTATTATTACGACTTAGTCGACGGAG
Source organism: Apamea crenata (assembly GCA_949629185.1). Classification (NCBI taxonomy): domain Eukaryota; kingdom Metazoa; phylum Arthropoda; class Insecta; order Lepidoptera; family Noctuidae; genus Apamea; species Apamea crenata. Next base: position 9,453,268 of record OX451375.1, read on the forward strand.
CCCCGCTTCGCGGGGCCCCTATTTCCTACCAACCTAACCAAACCAAACCGAACCTCGGGGTGCCTGTGACGTCAAAGACTTAATATTATTGCTTGTCGCACAAGCGTGCATTCGAACTATCGTGAGTCGCAGTGTAGTTTTGTCGCACAAGTGTTATTCGCACATCCATTAGTCGAACTTACGTGGTACACTTGAAATTTTCACAGAATAGACCGGTAGGTCATACACGCACGCCGGTTGCGAGTTCTACTTTGCGTGGATCTTCTTAGCGTGTCGACGGCCATCTACATAATTATTATGTATATAGAGTCAGTCCAGAATTCGGCTACGAGCTTGGCACCTTCAGTAGTTTCCATCAGTTCCTGTAGCGTGCAGACAACAGAACTCGCTGGCCACGATATTAAGTGTTCCATTGTTTGTGGAACAGCACCACATTTACACTCCAGGGCACAGTCGTCAACATAAAATTGATTGTACAAACGTCAGCACATCAAGCTTACCGAAAGTGTCAAATTTTCCCAATCAACCTTGAACCTAGTGCTTTAGCGATAAAGTTGAAAATCTATTAAAGAAATTTGACAGGTTGTAGCATCTTGATGTGCTGGCCGTCTGTATTATTTAATGAAACCCAAAAATGATAAATTTAAATGACAGTCCATCCACTAAATTTGGATACTTTAAGTAAAATATCTAGACCCACTTTCAGGTAACCCTTTTCTCGGTGAAACACCTACCAAAACCCAAAGACATACTACTACCTACACAAATGTAATTACATACGCAAATGTAAGGGAATCTCATCCTTATTTACATAATGTAATCCTTGCGAAGGTAACAACTAAGATTGAAATAGTTGGAATGCTTTAAGGAAGTTAAGCCGCGACTTTGAAACTATTGAGTGAGCTTGAAGTTCATTTAGTGTAATCTAAAATTAGTTTAAAAATTAAAGAATAGCTGGTTTAATAATATTAAACGTTGGTATGTTAATTGATTTGTTAATGGAAGAAGATTTGAGGGAATCATTTACTAGACTTGCTTGGCTTTTGATAAACGTGACTTTAATCTTTTCTTTGGTAACAATAGCATTTTTGGGACGGTTTTTTGGGTTCGTATTTGAATCATTAACTAATTCGCGTTTTCCCGCGGCGATTTTTTTATTCAACGCACTGTTGAAAATCCGTAGTACGTCAACAAAACAGTTTGTTTTGTTGACGTACTACGAGTACATACGTACGTACGTATGTGCTCTGTTGGACTATCAATGCTCGGTTCAACACCGAAAGTTGAGAATCCAGTGCTTGATAATAGGTATCCCGCCGCGATATCTTTTCGTTCGTGCGAACGTGGGTTAGCAGTTGACGAATTAGTTCGTTAATAATTGCTTTCAGATACCTACTTGTAACAATCCAACAATATTTCTGTAATCGCCTCGCTTAGACAGACAACGGTGTTAGTGGTACTCAGAAGAATATACTGCTGTCTTTCATAAAGATGTACCTATGAGTATTTCAGGCCACGCAGACAGCTGTAACAAAGGCATTTTAATTTGTGGCCGCATCTACATCGCCACATGCGAATTACGCAACACACTGACGTCACGCTAAATCCTGCATCGCGCAAGCTGAGTTTACGGCGCAACTAGTATATATTATTATACAACGTCCCGACATCAAACGTTGGGCAGTTGCTCACCAGACACAATACCCGTCTGGTCTGGGGATCCTCCTTTTTTTATGAAGGATGAGTGAACACTACACCCTGGTCCTCATTCAGTCCTCTATTGGTTCAATAGGTAAACTACTTAAGAAATCGTCTTGGACGCAGAGATAATATTTTAGAAGATTTTTCAATCATCTTTGTGTCCAAAGTCTGCTTGCTAGAAAAATTTATCATTCACTTGAATAGTCTCCATCACAAAAACATAGCATCAAAATTCTAGCCTCAACTGTTTATGATTAAGGTTTCTTGGTATCTTCACTTGGTAGCGTCCTCACGTTCTTAGGAGCCTATTCTACGTTATTTATAATGACATTTCTAGGAACTGTGTCTATATCAGGTTTTCATAATATTTAATTTCAACGCCTCTAGAGTCTGGAACTTATTTTATGGGTAAGTTAAAACGCTAAAGTAGCTTTAATTTTGTTACATTTGTTGGTCGTGGCTCATTAATAAACAGCCGCACGGGTCGATTCGTGGATGAGTGACCATCCATTACATATTGAGTCACCTCCGTGCCTCGAAAAGCACGTTAAGTCGTTGGTCCCGGCTGTCATTTGTGGATCTTTGACAGTCGTTACGGGTCGTCAGAAGCCCGAAAGTCTAACAACCAGTCTTGCCGAGGGTATCATGTTACCCAGTAACTGGGTTGTGGAGGTCAGGTAGGCAGTCGCTCTTGTAAAACTGGGTCAAGGGTAGGCAGATTGATTGTTTGTTTGCATTCCATAATGTAATGTTAAAACAGGTGACAGGCTCAATGTTATGGAAACCATCACCATTCTCTTGCTCTTATCCTAATTTAATTAGGGTCGGCACACCGTGTCTTTTTCTTCCATACTTCTCTATTAGTCGTCATCTCGGTAGTCACTCCCTTTCCAGCCATATCATTTTTCACCCAGTCCATCCATCGTTTCTTTGGTCTTCCCCTACTCTTATTGCCATCCACATACTCCAAAACTTTTCTCACTTTTAACACAGTATAGTTTAAGAAAAGGTGAATAACCACTCTAGCGAATTTATTTTAAAACTGATTTTTTTCAACAGTCTTGACTTTCAGAAATGCTTTTTAATCACGAAACACTATCTTATATTTAGCCTAACACAACCCCATTATGTACCCATTAATTTAATAGAGATGTTAACCCTATAAATAGCGAGGTGGTTCGTCTCGCACCGATCGTAAAGCGGGCCTTCAGACCCTTCTTGATACTTTGTCAGCTATAAACACACGGAAATAAGGTGTCAGCATGACAAGGGTTAATATGGTACACTAGCACGATTTATTTGACATTTCATACTTGATACTAAAGTAGAGTATTAGTTTTTGTTAGTGACTAGAGGGGGAGAGAGAGGGGAATAAGTCAGTTAGATTTAAAATGTGTGCGAAGGAAAGAGAGCAGAAAAAGAGGGTCAGTCTCATATAAAAATGTTGGAGTTTAGGCAGACAAGTGATTAGTATACCCATATAACCTATACCTGCCGATCACCCCGTGAATACTTAGGTGAAGTGAGCTGTCAATAGTGTCAATCCCTAGCATCAGATGGAATGACAGCTTACAAAATGGACCGAGCCTATATTATTAAGTTAACTGGAAACAAATCCAGGCTCCGAGCTGCCACTGAAAATGTCCTAATAAAACTTGCTTTTGCAACGACTACGGTAAAACGGGGTGAATAGGGATGCAGGGGTGAATCGGGACGGAACTTTAAATTTGATTTTTACTTTAAAATAAAATAGTTTGTTGCTAACAAGGACACTTAATCTTTAATTAAAAAACAGTAAACACATTAGAGTCTTTTCTGGCATCAAACCATATTATTTCAACGTTAAAATCCATTTTAAAGTTTCGTTCCTATTCACCCCTGCATCCCTATTCACCCCATTTTACGGTAGCTAGAAAGATAAACAAAACAAACTTTTTACATAGCATATACCTATTAGGTACTTAGTCCCTGGAGTAATTTCATACATTTGTCTGTAATTAGGTGTGTCAACATTCCAAATAGTTATACAGTAGTATCATATTCATATTCCGTTAATTAAAGTCAATTAAATTTAATATCCAGTACATCTGTCGCTTCCGTTCACAGTTAGCCCCTACTAATGGATTCAATAGTACCCAACACACGACTAACTAGGAATTCGATGAAAAAGAGAGCTCGAATACATTACATTCTTCATTATAGATTATTTTATATGTTGTGAATGTGTGATCGTTGTAGGCCGTGTAGACTGTTTAGAAGGAAAGAAAATAAATAGGTCATCATCTGCCTCGCCTTTTCCTATCTATTTTTGGAGTTGGCTTCCAGTCTAACCGGAAGCAACTGAATACCAGTGTTTTACGTGGAGCGACTGCCTTTCTGACCTCCACAACCCAGTCACTGAGTAACACGATAAGTATTTATTGGGTAGGTAATTATAGAGATTTATGCCAAAGTGAAGGCCCTATTTTTAAGCCTTTATCAGTAAACCTACCTAGTCGTACATCCGATGAATGAAAATCATAACGGTACTTACAGGATCCAACCGATTTGAAACAACAACTGAATTAACACAGCATTAACTCTATTCAATAGACATTTCTTTCTTTTTTACACGCTTTTATTACTTTCACGTGAAACTAACAAACAATGTAATAAAATGTTGGAAGTAAATTTTTTAAAAGACTCACAATAGGGTTCAAAACCCAGGCATTGAAATACAAAACCGAATTGCTTTGCCCGAACTTCAATAAAATTCAATACAACACCAAACTTTACAACCAAACCCTAAAATCACTAGCACACACTGCGACAAAATACTTCACTAAAGCAATCGTATTTTTAAAACCAATTCTGTGCCTCGGCGAAAATCCCGAAATGTTTAATGTTGCGCCCCACATTGCGTTCTATACGACCTTACGAAAAGATAGGCACGTACTTTTAAGGCTTCTATATCTTTGCAAATTATAAATTAATGTCGCTTTTCATGTCTGTATGTGTGACCGTGTTGTTTTTCTAAACTATACGTAACGGACTTTTACCATCGGTTTTTTACCATCATTTCGAGAATTTATTATGTGTTTAAAACATTTATATTCATCATTCATTATCTACAGCCCGACTTCACCCAGGGAACCCAGTGGGGCCTTTGCCCACTACTGGGCATAGGCCCCTCTGTTCCATGTTCCAATGCCCTCGCTCCTGTGCCAGGTTCTCATCCAAGTTCTACCCGCGTCCACCCATCTCGCCGCCGAACGACCGACACTTCGTCTCCCCGTCCTTGAACGCCACTCGATCACTGCGCCTTGCAAGGTGTCCTGCCCAACTCTATTTGAGTTCCATAACTCGTTATCAGATATCGAAAACCTTCATACGTCTACGGATCTCGGCATTTGGGACTCTTATGCCAAGCATGGAACTGTCCACGGCTCTGTATGCCACTCTCACCCTTTTCACAGCCAACATTAATAATAACCTTACGTAAAAGAAAAAAAATTGTTTTTTTTCAAATTGTAGAAACGTTGCGAAGCAGGGGTGGGAGGAAGGGAGGTCGCTAGTAGTACTGGGTGGCGCAAAAGTAGTGGCACTAAAGAAAATACCTTTTTTTTTTTTATATGACATTTTCTGTCATTCTGTTGTTGAAAATTGTGTAGTGAACAAATGTAAAATACACTGAAAATAAACATGGACCGTTTTACTCCCCAAGAACGTGGAATAATTGTGTCAATGTTCTTACGGAATAATTCATCAGTGATAAGAACACAACGTGAATTTCGTCGACGATTTCCCCACCGTCCGGCACCGATTGGTCGCACAATTCGACGCTTTGCCACACGCCTTGAACCAACTGGCTCAACATTGGATAGACCTAAGTCTGGGAGACCAAGAACAGGCCGTTCAGCTGAAAATATCGATGCTGTGCGCGAAGATGTGGAAGAGTGTCCAGAAACATCAACGAGGCGACGTGCCACGCAAACGAGAACGCTACAGAACCATGTTACGTGAGTTTTTGATACCCAGTTTGGACGAATTGGGGCTGGAGCACATCTGGTTTCAACAAGACGGCGCTACGGCACACACAGCGCGCGACACTATGGACTTAGTGAGGGACGCTTTTCCAGGCCGAGTTATCTCTCGTTTTGGCGATTTGCCTTGGCCTGCAAGATCACCCGATCTGACCAGTCCAGACTTCTTTCTTTGGGGTTTTTTGAAATCTCGGGTGTATGTGAACAAGCCACAGACTCTCGCAGCTCTAAAAGAAAACATTCGTCAAGAAATAACGAACATATCGCAGGAAGTGTTACGGCAAGTTATGCAAAATGTCATAAATAGGGCTCAAATGTGTATCAACTCTGGAGGTCACCATTTAAAAGACATCATCTTTAAATCCTAATGGTACGAAATTTAATGGCACAAATATACATTTAAAAAAATCTAAATCTAGTTTTCTAATTTAGAAAAAATGTTATAGCTGAACCAAATAGGGTCTTTACTTTTGCGCCACCCAGTACAATAAAGTATTAGATTTAAAGAATGCAGCAGTACGTTAAATATTGACCATTGGAACACTTTATCCCTGCGCAATGTTAGGGTTGAAAGAAAGGTTTTTAACCGACTTCAAAAAGAAGATAGTTATATTATTATGCAACAGTTTTAGAAGTGGGGTAGCAATGAATTTTAATCAAAGCAATAGCATTTTGGAACTGTTTAACACCTTGGCAAGATTATTTTTGGAGGTTTTAGCTACCTAACATATTTTTGTATTAGTACCTCAGAGGTTCATTCAACTCCACCTTCAATCTCCATCTTCTTTGTCGTTCGAGATCGCGACCACATACGACGTGTCTAAAAGTTATGAGGTCTTCTGCAGTGTGGACCGCTCGGTCCACACGAGTAGACCCTCAATACAAGTTATAAATAGATCTCTTAGAAAATGGCTACGACACAACTTCAAAAGGGTCCCTTGTTGACTAAGACCTGAGGGGCAATTCTCGTAATTTTAAGAACGTTCACAGTCTGATCTCAGTTTCAATTTGTTAAAAATACCTGTAATTTTCCTACATTCTGGCAAGTTTTTGACATTTGTTTATCGCAAAGATGAGACTGAGACTAGATTTTGAACATTTTAAATTACGAGAATGATTGTCCTTCTGCACCCTAATTGCGTAACACACGATCAATCGGAATCGGTTCCATTTTGACAGTTCAACAACAGTCATTGCGTTAATTACGTTGTTGAGCAGACGCATCATGAGACATTTTTTGAACATATGAAGCAATGGATTAGCAATATCCTTCAAAATGATTCAGATTGAGATTGATTGTGTGTTACGCAATTAGGGTGCTGGTCTGTTTTTGTATTTGAATAGCCAGCATTAATAGTGAAACAAACATTAAATATCCCTACCTAACCTAGAACCGCAGTATTCCCCAATACTTAAATAATGAATAGTGTAAGCTTTAGCAGTCAGTCATGCTACCAACTTACTGACTCCTGACTAAAGGTGCCTATATATTTGCTAGATATTTTACGCCATACACGCGTGTTTTCTGGTGCAACCATGAGACACACACCGCCCAGTAGTGATCGACCATTGTGGACATAGACTACTATTTTGTACTAGAGGTTGTGGATTTGCGAGGAGTCTATGGGTCGATCTATCTTTTTTTTGTTTCACTTTTTTTTTATTGTTCTATTTTTTATTACTTGTAGTAAGTGTCTTTTGTTGCACTAAATAAACGTTTTTATCTATCTATCTATCTATATTTTCTTTAGTATTTCTTCTTCTTCTTCTTCGATATAAAGAAAGAAGACGTGCGACAGAAGTACCAAAGAAAACGTGTCGATCGTCAAAAAATAAGGTTATCTGTAGGCATCTTTACAAAATATACACCATGGCAATTGGCATAATGAGCTATTCACATTTTTTTTTTGCGTTCCTCTAAATTGGTCCAGTTGGCTCACTGGCACAAGAAAATTCACTTTAAAATGACAGCCGCGGATCGTATGTATACCGACAATAACCGACACTCCGCGAATTTTAAAGTTCTTAAATGGGATTCATATTAACTTATTTGTGTTCAACAATGTAGAACAGGATTAGGTCTCTAGTTAAATTAAAACTGGCCAAATGATAGCTTATCACATTTTCTACCAACTTTGTCCTACCAGCCCTGGGCACTATACTGTACATCCTACAGTCGATTCTTATTTACATAGGTCTGTTACGATTCCATTGGACTTTTTCATTTGCTCTGAAGAGGCAATAAGGTGTAATATATTGCATAGAACTGCAAAACTTGCAAAAATATCACCTTTATTGGTACTATGCAGATTTAAGCCTACTCTAAAAATGACTACAATAACTCAGGCTTTTCTATTTTCTGTCTTCGATTTTCAATTTGTATTGAAAGTTCTACAGCAGCTTTGTTCCCGTAAATCTCAGCCGTTTATTATTTCTTGGTTTACGGTTTATCCGATTATACGGTAAATCCAAATGAAATGATTTTGAATGCCACAGGCCTTCTCTCTTTGAGAGGGAGTGGGCCGTAATCCACTACACGGGCCCAGTGTGGGTTGCTAGATGTCACATATCTTCGAATATTTGGTTCTAGGACATGCTGGTTTCCTCACGATGTTTTCCTTCATCGTTTTAAGAGCAGTGACGATAAAATAATTTGCACAAAGCAACGTGCCTGTCTTGGTTCGAACCTACAACTTACAACTCGTAAGTCATAGACACTATAAGTCAGTTATTTTCTCCTTCTTCATATCTCACTTTACACATAGAACTCGAACTATAAACCATAGTAAGAGATAACATCTGTTGATCAACCTACATACAGACATTAAACAGATTTGTGGTCGAGCACTGTCGCACGTTGGATATTGTACCCAACTGTCTACGTACGTGTCACATCTACCTTCTTAGCTATGTTAATCTGTGGGATGAGCTGGCCTGTCCTTAGTTATGGTTCTATGAATTCATTATGATGGAAATAGTAAATGGTCTGTGCTTACGGATCGGATTTAAGATCGATCATCATCAAAATCTTCAACAAAACGGGCATATTTCTATGAGTAACACGCTTATTATGGGTACGGGCAGAAATAGTTAATTATTATTTACTATTTAGCCACAAGCCCCTCCTTCGCCCTCGAGCATGCTATTTATTAATAAAAAAAGTAACGGTAGGTACCTATTTAGCTGTATAAACCGTTTCGTTACAGGTTACGCTGCTGGCTCTCTTTACGATATTAAATTTCAGTCGCTTTTTAACATACGCGAGCATCATAAATTTCTGGGAGCCAAATGTTACATTACCAACACAGGTACACGTGTAAAATTCATCATTAAAACTGCATGAAGTTTACCGCTTTTTACGCCGCCTACACGTCCGCTAGATTCAGCCTACAGCGCTGCAGCGTATACAGAATGACCCACATTCAGTACGCCATTTACTGAATGAGTGGGAGTATCAAAGGAACGATGGATGCACCTAATTCGTTGGCGCTGACCGGGCAAACAGCTCGTACAAAGAACTCGTGTAGGTACCACGGTACTACCGTGGTACCTACACGAGTTCTTCGTGGTCGAGTTGTTTGTGTATAGTGGTCGGGGCCATTAAAGTGGCTATTATACGAGGTAGGTGGTAGGCAGTAGTGACAAGATGTGAAATAAAAGTGTGAATGGTTTGGAAACGTAAGCGCTGGAAATGTTATAAAAGTTACTAACGTGCGAAAATGTAATTGAAAAGAGCGAAAAGCTAATAGAAAAATGGGAAAACATTATTTTAAAACAATTAGTTTAATCTCGCTGAGGTCCACACACAACAAGAGTAGTTATGGTTTAAATAAAATGAATTGTATTGAATGAAAACGAGAATGTCTTGGGGGAGGCCAGGGGAAACTTATGTCCAGCAGTGGACATCTTTCAGCTGAAATTATGGAGATGATGATGATGAATGAAAATAGTGTATTTGAAAATTTAAACAAGGGAACACAGATCAATCAGCTCCGCTAACAAAAGTGCAGCTTTGAAAATCTTTTCACCACGGCACGAACTTACTATTCGTATAACCCGTGAGAAGTAGATGAACATTTAAAATAAAAATAAAGATATTTTTCCAACACTCCCACAGCCTACGTGTTTAGCATTCATTTTGCGTGCAACGTTTTTATTACAAAGTGCTATGAACAATATCCATTCGTAAGCAAGGGCTTATTTGCCACATGTACATAATATATTAAATTATTATGAGTATAGTTATAACCTAAAATATTCTTTCCGTAATAAAGTTGAATATCGTGCCACGAATACATAAAATCGTACAACATTGAGGAGTCTATAGAGCTAATCGCCAACACGCAGTGAGGAACGTGGTGACCGATGCTCCTTTCTTCTCTGTAGGGAAACAGGCATTTGTCTTGCATAACATAATCAGCCTATGATGTTCCCACTGCTGGGACACAGGCCTCTTCTTGGTGAGTGGGAGAGGGTTGTAATGTACCACGTGGGCCTAGACCGGAGAAGGCACAAGATAAGGAAAATTGGAGAAGTATGGGGGAAACTTTTTCCTAGCTGTGGGACAAAATAGGTTAACAAATAAAAAGCGCCTGTCAGGGTTCGAATCACGACCCAACTCGCGGCCGTTGCCACTTAGCCACCACTTCTTCCTTGCATACAGAGGAACTGAATTTACACGATTTAGGCAATCATTATTTACCTCTACCCTTCACTAAAGTTGGAGCAGGTATTTCCGAGTTATCTGAGTTATCAGAGACAGACTCTCGATAGATTCGCAGACTTCAATCAAGTCTCGGAATCTATTCGAGAGTCTGTCGAAGTCTGACAATCTCACTTACGTAAAAACAAATGTTCACTTTTCTGCGGTTCGGAACATTTGTTTTTACGTTCATTCCTGAATTCATACTTCTCAACACCGTTCGTGTTTCGAAGACGTTTAAAATGGAACTTAAAACAAGCAAAAACACATAACAGAACAGTTTCCTTAAAAGCAATAAGGGCCAGATGAAGGGAATGGGTCGTTAACAAGATACATAGCGGGAGTTTGCAACCTGTCACCATTCATATTGCAATTTTGAAAGTTCACATTGAGTTTACGATGCCTCGAATAGCACCCGTGTGGCTTAGGTACTCGTATGTTATTACAGGGAAGTTCCCGATATAGCAGCAAAACAGGGAAAGTTTGAAAAGTTTTTTATTTACATAAGCTTATCCAATATTCGGTAAAACGTCAAGGAGCAAAAGTTTTAATTTTATAAGTTTTTGGCTTTGATAAATTGGAAAAAAAAAACTGTTTAAGATGTTTTCTGGGTAGATTTTTCTGTATTATATAACAATATTATCTGCGTCTGACGGTCTTTTCTGCAAAAATCTTATCTTTTATTTTTATTATGAGGAACATCAAACAGTTACATTATGAAAACTTAAAACTAGTATAACAATATAAGATATTTGGTATTGAGTATTTCTTATCGTGAAAACTGAGGTGAAGTGAGCTGTCAATCCCTAGCGTCAGCAGTGCGATTCTGTAACCATATCACCGTGAACACTTAGGTGAAGTAAGCGTGGAGTGAGCAGTCATTCCAACTAATGCTAGGGATTGACACTATTGACAGCTCACACTAAGCTCACTTCACTTAACTTTTCACGGTGTGATTTTACAGAATCGATCGGCAGGTGAAATGACAGCTCATTTTACGCTAAGTTTGAAATTTAAAAACATACATTAAAAAGAGATTTTTACAGATTAGACTCCGCTTTTGATCCATGTTTCAATAAGCACGATGTTAGGAAAGGCTGTACAATACAGGGCATCGACGCACAACCTATTACCATGGATTCAGAACCTGATCGTAAAACACCTACGCTATTTAAAAAAAAAACTATTCAATGCTATGGGGTCTGAATTTATGGTTTCATTTTGCGCTTCGATGTCCTTGCCACCCTATATAATCTAGCTGTAGGTATAAGCCTTTGTAGAAACGACGAGGTCTTTCGTTGCGAAAGACTTCTTTTTGTCAATCTGGTGAAATATTAGTGTCGCTTCACCTAGTCTCTCAAAAGACTTAAGTAACCCTTGCTACTCATCGTCACTTCTATACTTCTCATCTAACATACCTTTTCTGTTAATTCCAGGTATGGATATTCGGCGACGTCTGGTGCTCGGTATGGCTGGCAGTCGACGTGTGGATGTGTACAGCGTCCATCTTGAATCTGTGCGCCATCTCCCTGGACCGCTACGTGGCCGTCACGAGACCCGTCAGCTATCCTAGCATCATGAGTCGGAAGAGAGCGAAGGCCCTCATAGCTGGATTGTGGGTCCTGTCCTTTGTGATCTGTTTCCCGCCGCTGGTTGGTTGGAAGGATAAAAAGGTTAGTTGAAGAAGATTCAAGATTTCGCACGATTAACAAAAAAATGCACGAAGATTGCGATAGGCTTAGCGTACTGTACCGTAAAGCGTAGATTACATGCCACTCCCTCTCGAAAAGAGGAGGGCTGTGTCCCAGCAGTGGGAACAGTATAGGCTGATAATACTTATGCTTATATCCTTTAACATGATTCAGATTGAGATTGATAGTGTGTTACGCAAATTGGGTTGCTGAAGTTTTAAAATAACCTGTGACGTGAAAAACTTAAGTCTCTCACAGACGAGATGCTCTCATTGTATTGTATACTCCGATAGCTTTGCATAGATTTGGTTCCGAAAGTTTAAGCCACCTTCATTTTAATAAGCTCTTTTGGACTATCTTGAAATGCATGCTTATTAAAATATAGTCTGTCATAAACAACTTTACATTAATAAAGATTTTATTAGCTCTTCCTGAAATTTCAAGCTTATTACAATAATCTATGTATGTGATTGGCAAGTCTATGTATTACCGGTGGCGGTACCGCAAGAAAGAAAGAAAATAAAAATAAAATGTATAAAAAACTACTTTTAAAAAAAAATATCAATTTTGCTTTCCATTGAACAGTCAAATATAATTAATCTCTTTTTGTAAACCTCTATACTGTGACCAACTGTGAGAAAAGGTCAGAAAATTAAAAGGAGGCTCATTTATATTTTTTTAAATGGTGCATATTTTTTTAAATATAAATGAGCCTCTTTATCAGAAGCCTAAAAATGTTATTAGAGGTTTATTAATTAGAAGGTCAATAAGTTTTTACAGGATCAGTTAAATATTTCCTGTTTTTTTTATAACCGGCTAAAACGTTTTAACGTTGGGAGGTCTAGATTCATGTACTGAATTCAATAGTTTGCGCGCCAATGTCCCATACACCCTGTATTTTTGATTAAGTTCCAAAGAATTCGCAACCAAGTTCAGAACCATTCAGAAACTCACATCCATTCAAACCCGTAAATTACCCGCCCATTGAATCAAAAACGCGTATCACAAAAGGCATCATTTTCTGCCTGACGGCCGGCGTAGTTCCGGGATGTTACGCGTATGTCTTGTTTGGCGTCCCGGTCCGTTTTCTCCTTTGATAGCTTCTGTTCCGACATGCCCGTTCCGTTTCCGAGCAGTCTTTCATTAGCCGGTAATTACGGTGTATTGGAAAATGACAGGTTTTGTTGTGAAAAGTCTGCGTGACGGATTGGTTATTAATATTAACTTATTTAGTATACAAATATGGCAAATTTTTTACAAAAGAGTTTTTGTGGCTTTACTAACTCGAATAAAACAATAGAAACAGCTACCGCTAAAGGTTGGGTTCATTACATAATCTCCTGCTCCTCGTGACCAATCCTTTAAGTTTATATAACCGTATTTATTGATATTTCTTGAAATAGTCATTAAATAGGGTTTTCATTCAATAATTATGAAGTTAGAGGGTTGTTTTGAAGATTTTAATTATTATAATTCTGTAAATACACACTTGTTACGGTCGCGAATAATATTTTGTTTAATATATAACCTGACACTGAGCTGCAAATCGTATGAAAATGTTCAAAATTTGAATTTTGCGGGCTACCTTGGCGCTTCCACCTTAAGAGCTCCGATTGAATCTAATTTTTTTTTTGGTTTTATTCTTTGGTATTACATTACCGGGTTCAGATTCAGTCCAAAACTAGTCAGGCATAAACGGTTAACTCTACGATAGTCCTTTTCTTTTCTCACAAGACAAGACACTTGTCATAAAACATCCTTTTTAACACGTATTAGCTTCACTAGTAACTAACTAACTAACAAACACTAAAATAAAATCTTAGAAGTCAATTTTACCCGACTTCTAATTGCCGTATCGAAGTGAAACTTTGTATGTTTATGTAGTTCGGATGACAAAACTATAATTTGGTATCTTGGAGCAGATATGAAGATAGAGCCAGGAGGTGGATAGTGGAACTCTTCGGTGGCTACCAGTAAACCCCTCGAGTTTGGGCTCATATGATTTGTTAAATTGGATAAGCGTGTTTTTTGTTTTTTTTAAACTACATGTTTTCGTTCCAGCCTGAAGAAGATGACTTGAAAGACGGCTGGGTGCCGAACCCCCCTTGTGAATGGACCTGCGAGCTGACCAACGACGCTGGTTACGTCGTGTACTCAGCCCTCGGCTCCTTCTACATACCTATGTTCGTGATGCTGTTCTTCTATTGGAGGATATACAAAGCTGCCGTGAGGACTACCAAAGCCATTAATCAGGGTTTTAGAACCACAAAAGGTGAGGATATCTATTTCTAGATGAACTTTTCTTCGATGATTTGTTGTCTAAATGCTTCAGAGGAAAGTCGGCTGGCGTCCGAGCTTAAAGACACAATATGTATGCCCTAAACAAGAATCGAGATGCTGCCTGTGGGCCAACTTCACTCAGCGGGCATAAAACGACCTTCGCGTTCAATATAATAATGCACTGAGAGTACTGTGGCGGCTGTCATTTTAGCGCGTTTGGGTGTTTGCGGACAATAATATTAATTATTTTGCCGCCATTATTATACGAATAGATTTGCATCCTTGATGACGAGACGAGTGTTCGCGGCAGGTCCAACAGTATTTCTCAGTGTATCCGCAGATCGGTGGAATTTCCCGATACTGCGGAGGTCGATGCAGCTCCACGCTCAATTTTAAGTGTATATGTTAATCTGTGCCTGTAACCTACTAACACTAGAAGTTTAGTAACATTGTTACTAGCCCTATGGACTCCTGACTCAAATAAAAAAGTTTTCTATTCTATTACTTACCTACTTTCGGACTAAAACATTAATAAAACAACAATAATGGTGTCGAAGAGCAATCTAATTTGTATTATCAGCCTGTGCACAATTTGCAGGAAAAGGAGGCATGGGCAGTCGTTTTGACGACAACCGCCTTACTCTCCGGATACATCGGGGACGGGGTTCGAACCGGCCGCACGGATCTCCACTGTCAAATGCTTCCAACCACTCTACCAGCACGTCGCTTAGTGCTTCTCCAGAACGTTTAAGAAGGTAAATAACTTATAAATTCTGTGGTGAAATTACTTTCTTTCAGCAACATTCTACTTACTCATAATGTAGTACCTAAGTACCTATCTCTGTAATCAGAGGGGCAATTCTCGTAATTTTAAGAAGGTTCACAGTGATCTCAGTCTCAATCTGTCAAAAATTCCTCTAATTTCCTTACATTTTGACTAGTTTTTGACATTTGTTCGTCGCCGAGATGAGACTGCGACTACATTTTGAACGTTTTAAATTACGAGAATTGGCCTTCTGGTGTTTGAAATAGTGCCACCTGCAGCTACTGCAAACAATTCCGCGCTTCGCAAAACCCATTTTTATTTATTCAAAATGTAACAAGTTCCCTGAGACCCGCGAGAAGAAAAACGGCGGCCAGTATTTTGACAAAACTCGATTTATATTAACATCCATATTCCAGTTACCCTTATCAGTAGGTTGTATTATAGCTGATCCTGTCTCCCCCATACCCCCAAATACAATAGATATTTGTTGTAATACCTTCTTTGTGGTAGATTCATGTCGTTTTTTACCAATTTTGATTCTGAATAAAGATTTATTATTATTATTATACTAGCTTCTGCACGCGACTTCGTTCTCGTGAAATATCTTCCCCCGACCCACCCCTTCGCATCGCATCGCCGCGCCTGCCCGCGCTATAAGTTATTTTTCGCGTTTTTACTTACTGTTTTGCGTGATGTTGAATAGTATATCTAGCCTTCCTCGAGAATTGGACTATTAGATGCAAAAAAAAAATTCAAATCCGACTGTTAGTTCCAAAGATAAGTGTGTTCAAACAAACTCTTCAGCTTTATTATTAGTAACAAAACATCTCCTTACAGACATTCAAGCGCGAGACGTGCTCACGAAAAAGTCAAAATCTCCGTGTCCTACCCCTCATCAGAACAGATATGTCCTGCCCACGAGAACTCTAGGTCTTCAAGCAGGTCTCCGAGCCCTTCGCTCTATGCAGTTCATTATGAAAGAGATGGGAGGGAGCTGACGGAAAGCAGGTTGAGGGTGAGACCGTCTCATCATCTGGCGCCAGGACCGCTGTATGATGAGTACGATGATAAGCCCAGGACTACTCGGAGGATGGGAAAGAGGAATATTAAAGCACAGGTTGGTATTTAATCTTTATATTTCATAACTGTTCTCTGTTCGACATAAATGATAAATGATTTATTTTCTGTAAGTAGGGTTGTACAAACACTTTTACACGTCAATCATATTTTTTTTTAAACTAGATGAGTTCGGCGTTTCTTATCTGACTACTCTGAGAAGAAAGGCCGAAACAAACGCAGAGGTCACGTCTCTTTTAAAATCCAGGCATAATCTTGGTCAGATCAATATCATAAATCTTCATAATTATACAGACAGACAGAAATATTTAAACTTATCTGCTACCTCTTCAAGAACCTAATGCCGTCTTTTTTGACAAAAATAAATAAGATTGTAACTATTACTTACATAGAAATGGGCATTGTTCAACAATGCCCATTTCAATTGCCAGATAACTTTTATTCGAGGAACAAAATTGACGTTTGACAGTTTTTCTATTAAACAACTGTCAAAATTTCAAAATTATTCCTCGAATAAAGTTAACAGATGATTGAAAAATCAGCCCTAAATCATAAAATAATAATTAGGAAAAAAGATGGTTTAGGTAGGTACCTTCTTTTTTCCCAATAATTATTTCCCCTAAAGGCTTTTGCAGGACGTGTAACTGGCCACATTATAACAAAGTATCTCCCACTAAATAACAAAATATGTTTATTTAATTTGGTATTTATATTATATAAGCTAACATTAAAATAATGATATGTGTACATGGGAAAAAATAAGCAAAATAATCATAGGGCATCAAAAAATTCGTCCGCATCGCTGTCAACAGGAACAGTGCCTAACAAGCTGGCAGCATTGCCACGTTGTATGGCGATACTAATTCTTTGGCCAAGAAACAGGCCAGCCCTCTGGTCATGTGAAGAGTCGACTAACCGCTTGGCGATATCTCGAAAAATAATTTAAATATTTTTAATTTGGTTGAATTGTAAGAAAGAAAAACTATTTGGCCCACTCCGTCTTACAGAAAAAGGAGGCCTGTGTCCCAGCAGTGGGAAAAATATAGGCTGATTATACATTACCGTACGCAAGGAACACATTTCAACAATTTAAAAACTAACATAAAATTAAAAAATAGGTTAATTTCAGCAATGATGCCATCTGACGGTAACTTCCAAATGAACCTTTACTGAATAGCTTCGCTTCCTAATTTACTTACGTTCATTCACTGTTTTCAGGTGAAACGCTTCCGCATGGAGACGAAAGCAGCCAAGACCCTCGGCATCATAGTGGGAGGCTTCGTGTTCTGCTGGCTCCCCTTCTTCAGCGTGTACGTCGTGAGGGCGTTCTGTGGAGACTGCGTCAGTCCCATCGTCTTCTCCGTGCTTTTCTGGTTGGGGTACTGTAACTCTGCGATCAACCCGCTCATTTATGCGCTGTTTTCTAAGGACTTTAGGTGAGAAACACTTTTATTTTGTAATTTTTTTAACTTGGCTTGATACTGCCCTGCTGTGTCTAGATAAAGTTTTCACAAACTGTACATTACTAGATAGGTACCTAGAGTGACAGGAATATAATTTCACCTTAAACCTCTGAAGTTACAGGAATATAATGTAAATAGAGCTGTCCAAACCTCTTTAATCCGTTGATTTCTATTTCCCTGTATTTTCTGATACGTCATTATACGATTGTATTTTGTGACTAGACACTAGAAGGCTACAATGTACTTAGAAGTTTCTGGCATTTGCTTGAAGCCTTTTGCCATAATAAAAGGTACTAATGTTATCTTTTACGTTTTTATTCCAGATTCGCATTCAAACGCATAATCTGCAAGTGCTTCTGCGGCAGCGGAGGTCCTCGGCGAGAGTCAGACGGCGAAGGTTCTCGTCGGCAGAACAACAGGCCCACTCACTCGCACTCCCTCGAAGAACACGACGCGAACAACCATACTACTTCTACCACCACTACTACAGCTGCTGACAGGTACAGTTTAATAAAAGTATTTTTTTACAAAGTAAGTACTTAAGAAAAAATATTTTGAGTAAATAAGAATAAAATCATTTTATTTCGGAAAACTGCAAAGATTCATAAACGGTTAGTAACAGAAGCACATAAAACACTATTGTTAGTAACCTAAACTAAAGACGAAGTCATGAGAAGACGAACAACAATATTACTTATTTTAATTTATGTTGTAAATAATTCCATTAATCTTCTTCCTGACATTTTCTTCATTTTACAAGTGTTATTGCATTGTGTTTTTCTTTGTTGATATTGTTATTTCCTTGTGGTTTTTTTTATTGTATTTTACCTAACCTACTTGGTATGTATTTGTGTCACTTTGTAGTTTGTAAATTGCGCTATACAACGCCTTGTGATTCAATTCTGTAATGTTGTGCATAAATCTTAAATAAATAAATAAAATAAAAATAAATTTTTCACGCGCCGATTATGTTCACGTTTCTTTTTACTGTAAAAAAGCTCTATTTGCAAGCCAGTTCGACACTAAAATTTAAATAAAATCCTTAATAAGCTCCCTAGTTACCATGTTTTGAAGTACAGAGTTCGTTCCATTATTAAATTACACAATAGAAACTTTGCATACCTACTTAGTAATTTATTCGGCCGCTAAACACGACAATATGAATTTTCATACTAACATTGCCGGCCGCTGCTCCGCATGTATTTGACCAGTACTGCAATTTCCAAGAACGTTTTCAAAATAACGCTCAAATTTTTCCAAGCATGACTGTTTCAGAAAAAAAATATTTTACATCTAGGCCTTAAAAATACAAAACTTAATATAACGCCATCTATGTTGGTTACTTGTGCTTAATTGCAGCGCCCTCTCTTTTGCTTTGACAGTTGCATTACAAATTCAACAGATGTCACTATGCATAATTATTTAATTTTTACAGTTTGCAAAAGTGCGGTTTATTTTTTTTGTTTTATGAAATCCTCAATACATTTTAATTTTATTATTCTTTTCAGGTGACGGCAAGCAATGCGACGGCAGAACCCACAGTTCCAGTCAACCGTCGCATGCGTTTAGCAAATAACGTTATAATAACCGATAAAATAACGGAATACAGTCTTTAAAAACAGTTTTTTATCTGTATATTGTTACTAAACGCGTCCTACTGTAGAAAAGTCAACACTGTTAATCTTAATGTGTGTAAAAATTATACCGTTGTAACGTATAAATAACTTAGTTATTTAACCGTTATGATGTAAGAATAGCTTAATAACGAGCTATTTTAAAACTATAAATGTGCGTACTTCAGTGAATGTTTTTTAAAAGTGAATTTATTTATTGAAAAGACTGTCAGAACTTAATTGTACCTAATACTACGTAATAAATGATGTCGGATAACCAATATGTTGTTATAAAGAGGAACTATACAGTTTAAAGTGTTAAGTTAGAGAAATAAGTAGTCGTAAAATTAGACAATGGGGCGTGATTTGCACGGGATATTTCATGTTCATGTTTATACACGCGCTAAGTCTGCTCTAGTAACTCCAAATTTAAAACGCTTATAACTGATTCAATTGTAGTACCTACTTATCTTAGTTACTTTATCCTCACTCAACTCTAAAGAGTTCATTAACTGTGTATTATGCCTAATGCCTATGAATAATGATGTACCGTTCCCATAAGTATGTAGATAAGCTAGATGCCCTCCAAGGCGAACATTTCGGACCATCGTTGTTTCTCTCCGTTACTTTTTTCTAAATTATCTAGGTATGATATTGTTGAAATCCCTTTTCCTACCTTCAATTAAAAGCATCTGGTTTTTATTTGACCGGTTAGCAACCTACACATACAAATTGAAAATTTAATCTTATTAATATTTGTTTTAAAATTTAACTTAACTTATTTTTACAAACAGAACATGCAATGCCTTATTATGAAAAAAAAACAGGTTTTGTTATAAACAGGTTAAATAGAATTATGACACTAAGCAATATTCGATACTAAATTATCTCAAAATAAGTCAATATAAACTGTACTGGTAGTTCGAAAACTGACTATAAAAAAATATCGGTCGACAGTGCCTGTTTTTGATAAGTGAACTGTATCTTTGAACTTAAACTAGACTATGAAATTGGAAAAATATAATTCGAAGAATATTTAAAACTAAGGCAAATGTACAAAAACTTATAGAGAGATTTCAATTAGCCGAACAAACTTGATTGGCTGTACAACTAGAATACTGTAGTCAGAGTATTTCAAATAAATTATCTTTATCTACCTACCAGCCTACGATTAGTATAAACGGGTATCTAAAATAGTCGATGGATAATTATAGATCTCAACGTTCCTCAAGTTTATTCAATTGTGTATTCGATGTTTTAACATTATATTCGTTAGGCGAGAGTTGTATGTTTATGTGTGAGCGATATCAATATTACTATGGATTAATATACGAGATGTTACCTACTTGTTGTTTTACTGTCCCTTTTTATTTGTTTACTAACCGGAACGACAGTTTAAAGCGAAAGCGCCAGGGTAGCCCGCGAAATTTATAATTCCTTACGTGTTTTGCAATTTGCAGCTTACTATCAGCTGGTATGTTAATCAAAATATGATTCGCGACCGTAACAAAAATGTATTTACAAAATTATAATCATTAAAATCATCAACACAATTTTCGAATTACCCTATAGAAATGACTAATTCGTAAAATCATCACATATGGTAATTTCTAATTCAGGGAGTTGTATTTGGTGATTTTAACGGCTATGATTCTGAAAATACACATTAATTTCAGTAAGGAATTATATTTTGAACATACAGCCTGACACTGACCTACAAAAACCGTTAGAAAATTTGAATTTGGTGCTCTACCTTAGCACTTCCCCAATAAACAACACCATCTACATGGTGAGCTACCCCGATAAGAAGACGTCACTTATCAGTGAGAACGAATTTAATTGAAATAGACACAAGCGCGGCGTATGATCCCGGGTTGGATTCTCTGAATTGGTTTTATAATACATAATTCTCATGAGTATCCTCGCGGTTCAGAGCGATTCTACTCATAATGATGACATTACGTCTGAAGTACTGAACAGTATAAAAATAAAAAACTGTACAGAATTTTTACGTTACAGTAAAAATACTGTTCACTGAACAGTATTTCAGACATTAATCCATCATTAGTGTATGTAAAAAACTTACACACCTATGATCTGAGTAATTATAGTAGGATGTCATCAGAATATAGGTATTACCTCAAATACTGATCTAATCAAAGTATGTTATTAAAGCGAAAAACTCAAAAAACTAATAGACAATAACATAACGTCGTTATTCTGAAAAAGTAACTTTTTACAATATAACCGTTATCAACCAACGTTAACGTGATTGTCACAACACTACCAATGCTAGCAGTCGTTCAATGCCGTCGTTCTCACTTTTATTTTCATTCAAGCAAATTCAAAGAGTAAAGTGTAATTTCATTCATTCATTCAGTTCAGTTGAGCGCCCGCTTTCGCTGTTTGGGGTCGTGTTTGCGGTTAACGCAATAACAAACGAGTTGTTATTATCGAGAAAGTAATAAATCGTTTAAATTATTTATTGTGCTGTACACGTCACTTATATTTTTCCTGTGGGATATAAGTCAGTGATATCAAAATGTATTTTGGAGGCGTAGAAGGGTGAGTGATCTATTTGTATTCAATTTTTCCGTACACAAAGTGGTAAATATCGAAAGTTGAAAGGCTCGCCTTGAGAATATAGCATTCCTAGGTTTCGCAACAAGTTAGTTAATGTCTAAATGCAATTTATTTATAACCTAAATCATTTATTTTTGCCTAATTTCGTCTGACAGAATCTTTACGCCCGTCCGCCGAAATGTCATTGCCGATTTTAGGAATGCAAAATTATTTATTTATCATTTAATTTCAATGCTAACTGGGTCTATATCGCAGCTTGTACCGTTGTTATCCTAGGAATTAGTAATTCTTGTGTGAAACAAAATGGATAGAACTTAGAAAAGTTTTGTAATGCTCCCACTTACATTACACTGTAACGTATGTCTACTTGTCGAATTATACCTGCAAAAAAAAAGGTTATTTTGAAATCAATTCTTTTACCAGTTATTGTAACTTTCAATATTTAATTAATTCACACCATAATATTTCGTATACATACCTAAGACGTATATACAATAAAAATGCATTAGCCAATTTTTACATAAATAAAGTATAATGTAATAAAACACAAACAATGCATTTCACATGCTTACATTCACAAGCGTAACATTCGACCAATCAGCGGCCGGCATTCAATCGGCTTGTCAGCCACGCCGACAAAACTAAAACAGGCTAATTTAAACTTTAAAGGCTGCAATTACGGTGGAATTTTACTTGATAAGCGTTAAGGAATTCAAGTTATTTCATTATTCCCATCGGTGGACGGCCTTGAATTTTTATAACGTTTACTTTTGATTCAGATTGATATATAAATGTCAACTGGTTTTAGTACAGTTGATAAAAAACACGATGCACGTAGCTAAAATGCCAACAATGTAAAGTTTTTTTCTTTTATTTTTTTCTAATTGGCGCTTGTGTTTTTCCAATTCACTTTAGAAATTGGCAGAATAGTCGACATCGGATTTACTTGCCATTTAATAAAAAAACCGGCCAAGTGCGAGTCGAACTCGAGCACCGAGGGTTAAGTACAATTTAAAATTATTAAAAATATTTTTATTATATGATGTACCTACCTATACCCCCTAAGATGACCCACTGACCTACTTAACTAAAAATTTACAGTTTTCGCAATTTTCCCTTTAGCTGTGCTCTAAGACGTTGCTTCGTACCGAATTTCAAAATTCTGAGTTCACGGGAAGTACCCTGTAGGTTTTGATTCCCTTGCGAGTGTCGAAAATTGCGGAAATTTGTGGCATAAACGTCTGTATCTTTTGATTGCGTTGGCTTAGAAGTTTGATTTTTTCACAGCTCCAAGGGTCAGTAGACCAAATTTCAGTTTGATACCTCCACGCGTTCCTGAGAAAAAGGGTCTTGACAGACAGACAGACGGACGGACGGACAACAAAGTGATCCTCTAAGGGTTCCGGTTTTTTCTTTAAAGGTACGGAATAACGGAACCCTAAAAATAGAATCGAAAACTTACACAACTCTTTTTTTTAACCTGTATAACCTGTGTAACATTGTAAGTAAGTTACTTGCACTAAAATAGCAAATCACCTCGTCGACTAACGTAGATTTAAGGCAAATCACCGTGTGTACCTATAATAATAATAATATCCCTGGACATTTCACACAGCACCATTTGTCCCAAGCTAAGCAACCTAATGCTTGTGTTATGGTAACAAGATGGCTGATAAACTACTTATATACAATTTTTTTTGTCTGTCTTTTGTGTATGTCCAAACATTGCTACAGTATTTTTAATCTCACGAAGTGACGCGCGTTTTACCAAGTAACCAAGTCTACGTATACACTGCGACTGCGTGCGTAAAGACGAGTAGCGTCAGCACGTAACACACACTTTCGACTTCGCCCAGAAGGCTAATTCTCGTAATTTAAAACGTTCAGCACCCTAATTGCGCAACACACTATTAATCTCAATCTGAATCATTTCGAAGGATATTGCTAATCCATTGCTTCATATGTTCGAAAAAAGTGTCTGTTCAACAACGTAAATAACGCAATGAATGTTGTTGAACTGTCAAAATGAAACCCGTTGCTACTGATAGTGTGTTACGCAATTACCCCACAGAATCTACTCGCAGTCTCATCTCGGCGACATACAAATGTTGAAAACTTGTCAAAATGTAGGGAAATTAGAGATATTTTTGACTGATTGAGACTGGGATCAGACTGTGAACGTTCTTAAACTTACGAGAATTGCCCTTCTGGCCTCGGACGGTACCGAGAGCTCCCATAGTTAGTACACATTCACAGCGTGTTTGTACATTTGGTAACCGTAAAGTAAAGCGCACGTCACTTGGTCATCATCTTCCTGTCCTTATCCCATGTTACTTGGAGTCAGTGCAACACGTTTTCTTCTTCCATTCTCCCTGTCAACCGTCACGCTATCATTCACTCCCTTCTCTTTCATAATCATTCCTCACACAATCCATCCATATTTTCTTCGGCCTTCCTCTCCCTCTCCATCCATCAACATGTATATTCATCACTCTTTTAGTCACATACGTTTCGTCCCTTCTCATCACATGCCCATACCAAGCTGAACGATTTCCTTTCAACTTTTCTGTCACTTTCAAACTTCCTCTTATATACTCATTTCTTTCTTTATCCATTCTCGTCACTCCTCACATCCATCTCAACATTCTTATCTCCGCTGCATGCAATCTTATTTCATCCGTCTTCTTCACAGCCCAGCATTCAGACCCATAAGTACGACAGGCCTTATCACTGACTTATAAATTTTCCCCTTTAACTTGAGGGGCATCCGTGGGTCGCAAGTTGTAAAAAATACTATATGAGACATATTATATGTTATATCTAAGCATTTTGTCTAATGTTGAACGTTACTTTAATAATAATAGTTGGCGTTCAGCTACGTTCAATGATAAATAATACACAGATGTCCACGCCCTGACTCTACCCCCTAAAAATGGACCAAAAAACAAAAACGAAACAAAGTCTACCTGTGTATTTCAATAACCCCCCATAGGTATAAGTGTTTTATGCTCCTGCAAAAGCTGTCAACAGGTGGCCTGATAAGGTATATCTTTTTACAACTCACTGTTTACTTCGATGTTAACGCGGCCATACAGGAAACAGTAATTAAATATCGAACTGGATGACGTAGGATAAGCTAGCGATTATATTACTGGCAGATATTATAAGAGATCGCATGTAGGCTGCTTATCAGGGCGTATCGATGCATGCAGAAATAACATCGGCGTAGTGGTGCTGCCGATGTGAAAGTGTGTCCAAGGTACCTACTTACACACAGATAATTGAAAATTTGTTGGTACAGAGCGATGCGCCTCAAGTGGAGTTGAGCAGGACATCTAGCTAGACGTAGAGATGGCCGATGGAGTAAAGCTGTGACCGAATGGTGGCAAAGGTTCGGCCAAAGAAACCAGGGCCGTCCATAAGCGTGCTGGGTTGACGATATCGTCAAAGTCGCGGAAAACACCTGGTTGAGAGACGCACAGAACCGCGAAGTATGGCAGACGTAAGGGGAGGACTATAACCAGCAGGAGGTCATTCCGGGCCGAAATGATGATGATGATGATACCTATCTACTGGTACTACCTACTACTTAAATCTCGGCACAAGATATACGATAATCGCTCGTGCTGTGGCGCTATTTAGACGAGCCAGTCGGCAAGGTCGCTGCGTCTGCGTCTATCCAGGATGCACAAGACTGAATGTAGTCTCGCGCGGCTTCGTGCATTGCGTACATTTATCGAACATTTGGTTAATAGCCTATTACATTGCACGATTTCTCGAGCCCTGCCCGCAGGGACATAGGACAGAGTAGTGTAAATAAGAAACAGGGAGTCAGTGTCATTTAACAGGGCGACCAAGCGGTTACGGCCTTACTACTCCCCTGCTTCCCTGCCGCGCTGTCGATCGTGTAGCTGTAGTGGATTGTTTTTCAACTTGTGGGTCGCGACCCGCTAGGGGGTCGCCAAGCCTCTTTAATGGGGCCGCCGTTTCTTGAAAATTATAGGATGTTTCAAATGGAACCAAACACTTCAAAGCTTCAGTGGTTCACTGTGGGAATTCTATTTTTCTGTTTATCCAAAAGATAGCCAAGGTGACAACTTGAATTCCAAGTTAGAAGCAGCGGAGGGAAGGGGGTCGCGAAATATTTTCCGTACTAAGGGGGTCACGCCATGAAAAAGGGTGAAAAACACTGCTGTCGTGTAATAGGAGACAGGGAAACAGTTAGACTATTTTTTGACGTTTAGATAAAGTCGGCAACATAATGCTGAACGTGCAAAGATTTCCACATTCGTGTAACGACTGGGAGTGAGTTAAGGCAGGAAGCGATTTCTAGCATAAGTGCAATAAGCTGTGCCCAAAGTGGTAGGCAGGGCCACACGACGGGGGTCCTAGAAATCGTGTAGTGTAATAGGCCTTTTAGGTAAACACGGCGATACATGAAGCTATTATTTCAAGTTTTAGCTGGCCCCGTATTATATTATAAGCTTTTCATACAGTCAGAAGTCAGCTAATACTGCTTATTGTGTATTGTGTAGTCGTGCGTAAAGGCGATTTGAATAACTTTTCTCCCAATGGAACTCACATTAATTTGTGTGAACTGCTTTATCTAGATTTTATAACGGTGCACGGTGGTTAAATTACATGAGAAACGATTTCTAAGTAGGTCGTTGTTAACTGAAAAAACAAATGCTAGACTGTCCAATAACAAAGCGTTATATACCGCGCAAACCGCTCTTGTGCTTGTCAGTATAATCTATATCTATACTAATAATAAAGCTGAAGAGTTAGTTTGTTTGAACGGGCTAATCTCTGGAACTATCATAGATATAAGGGAACTACCAGTCGGATTTGACGGATTCTTTTTGCCTTTGATAGTCCAATTCTTGAAGAAAGCTAAGCTATAGACACTGGAACCGACCAAAAACAAAAAAAAGTCAAAAAGAACACAGTTATAGCGCGGGTTAGGCGATGCGATGCGACGAGGTGTGTCGGAGGAACAAGAAATTTCATGCGGTCGAAGTCGGGGGCAAAACCTAGTATAATATATAATAATTCAGCCTATTGCAGTATGCTTCTAGAAATACCCTGTTCCAATTGCGCCCCTAATATCTTTTATCCAGGATTTCGCCCTCCTCACACCACCTTAGGTACTGACTTTTTCAAGCCATATGTAAAAGACGAAAGTAACAAATCCATTACTTAATTCAATTATTTACTCAAAAGTCAAACGTCAAATAAGACAACCATGTGTGTTACATCTATTTAAAGGAAACTAAACAAACAAATTGATTCCTATTTTCTCACGAAAAGTGAAAGTGCTTGACAGAATTGGGTCACACACAATGAGTAAGTATGCGAACGGAAACTTTCTGATGAACTGTCGCTCCAAAAATAAATATTACGTGCAAAAATAGAGCCAAGTCCGAACGGTTTGTTTGCTGTTCCAACTGGGCTATGTATACAGTGCAAGTTGAGTTTTCGATATAAAAAGAAACCGCTTACACCAGTTTTATCGGCCAATAAATGACTTGCCCAGTCGCGCAGGCCAAGCCCCTATTTATTTTTCTGGCTGACCGACATAATATTGGCATATTTTTGCACTATAGGTATCCTCATATGTTTATAGAACAGTTGCATTGAGGACACATCTACAAATTAAACCTCGGCATTAGGCGTCCATTAAGTCATCATTTGAACTATTTAATATAAGAATTTTCCCCTACAAAACCTGAAGAAATGTAATTCAGTATGTTTTTCGTTGGCTTCCCAAATCCTGAACCACTTACAAGAAGGCTCACTCTATGATATTTTAGATAGGGCTTTACGCAAACACTTTTGGAGTTCAACTGAACTGTTATCGGAACACCCAAACTTACATTTTAGGCATTAAAAACACTGTGTAGGATAATATAGGTCAATGATTTTTCAAAACGGAGGTTCTTTCCGCAAAACATTTCCTATCGCCCGCATGATTATTTGATAAGAAATGTTGATGTCCTTGATACAACTAATACCGTCTGCGGTGTTATATGTCATTCTGCTAAATGAATTTTATACACGTTTTTGTTTATATTTCAAAATTACTATCTGCGTTGGTGCAGTTCCGATTCTGTTTGTAAAATAGTAAGGCGCGTATCTGATATGTGAATTTCTCCATAGGTCTTTAAATAGCCGTCCGTAAGATACGCAATGAAAACGAGTTAGTGCAACAGAAAGTTGTGCAATCGTAGACTGGTTTGGCTGTATTGACTGTACTAATTAAACTAGCACTGTATGTTCGTTTAACAGGGACTGGGACAGTTTTGCTGGCTGGCTTTGCATGCCTCCCTGTTACAGAACTGGAGACTTGGTGTTCCATAAATACATCGAAGGACTTGACTATTTTTATAATTACATATAAGAACTAGGTGGAACTTAGGGAGACACACAATAAGCCTGCAGTTTTTGATTGGGATATAAGCCTCCAAGCCTAATATTGGCCTCTAGCACTGAACAATAGCACAGTATAATAAATATTATATTATACTGTAACTGAAGTACGACTTAATATTAACCAAGTGCGTATGCGGTACCTCCCCACAGTCCACCTTACATCCTGCACCGCATGCCCTGTCCCCTGTGCACTTGATGATCTTATGACTGCGTCAGCATGAGCGGGGTTCGCGCAGCTGAACTTTGGGCCAAAGATGTTTGAACTTTTTTCCATCGATTCATTTGGTTTACATTGCAATCCAGGAAATTGTTATTGCAACAAAAAGTATGAAGTACCACTTTGTAATCGGTAAAACATGAACAAGATTAGGGTAATGCTTTATACGATTTAAAAATGTTTCTTTTCCTTGGAGTACCTACGCGCTTCAAAATACAGTTGTTAAATTATTATCGTACGTATACCTACAATTGATTTTAAAGTGTCTATCGTTATTGTACCGTGCCTCGGAAAGCACGTTAAGCCGTTGGTCCCGGCTGTCATTCGTGGATCTTTGACAGTCGTTACGGGTCGTCAGTAGCCCGAAAGTCTGACAACCAGTCTTACCAAGGGGTATCGTATTACCCAGTAACTGGGTTGTGGAGGTCAGATAGGCAGTCGCTTCATGTAAAATACTGGTATTCAGCTGCATCCGGTTAGACTGGAAGCCGACCCCAACATAGTTGGGAAAAGGCTAGGCAGATGATGATGATGTTATTGTACCAAGAAGGATGTACTCGAAAGTTTTCGACTTTATTGTAGTTGTATATCAGTTGGTGACTAAACGATTCTGCTGGTTTGGTAGCACTGCCCTGCAGAAATATTCACGTGAATGATGATTCACGTAAATATTCCTGCGGGCAGTGCCCCACCGCTCATCAGCAGAGGTGGGGAAAACGTATTCTGTTATAATATTATAAAGAATCCTTTCTCATTGGTCTACTGGGCATTAGTGTTAATGTTACGTTATTAATCTAGGCGTTTTGGGGGACTGGACTGTCTTATGTAAAGTGCTGATTCTCAGCCTAATTTGAATATATTACCTTTGATTTAAATTTTTCAAGACTCTAATTAATAACTTAAAAGGAAAAACGAAACATATAACAAAACATCAAAACTGCAGCTAGGATCAAGGAGTAACAAAGAGAAAGGTTCAAATACTAGAGCGACATTCCAACTATGTATGAGATAAATGCAGACCACGATTTTACTGCAAAGTCTACGTGTACTGCGTACTATAGTAATTGTGAATGTGACGAAGAGGTGATGCGTCACCCCGTATTGAGTTGAACTGTATAATAAATAAGTTTGTTTTGAAACACGTGTAAATCTAGATATAGAGGAAAATGGTTTATCGGCTGTGTGAAAATTGTCGAAGCGATATACAGTGTGGCGATTAGGTTATCGCATTAATTGACACCACGTATTCTACATTACGTATTTTAAACATAATATATGCAATTAAAATAATTGATAACAATTCATTCTAGCCGTGGGACCTCTTTTTTTTTGTTTTTGTGTAACATCATTAAAATTAATTTGTGATTATTTGGTAACAATGTCAGTTTGTGTTGAATTGTTGATACCATTGTCCCGCGCGTCTCATGCCTTATTATCAAGGGTGGTTTATATCGTGCCAATTTTTAAGCTACCTATTTATTTTTTTGGAATAATTCAGTTTTCTATTTTTAGTAAAATGATTTTTTTTTTTTTTAACAGACTGATTACGACTTGTAATAACCGCTGTACTGTTTAATGTGATAACATCATCGCCACTTTGTATATTGATGCTAAAGCTTATGAACTTTAAAGATTGTTTGATGTCCATCCCTTCAAATATTTTTATTTATAGGCAAAACGGTTCTTCATCGTATAGAAGGTAGTATCAATTTAGTTTGATGTCAGTGTTGTGTTTCTATGGAATTTCAATATGTTGTAAAAAAAATCAGTTGATCCATACATTATGTCGAGTTGTGCGAACATAAATCTATGGATCATTTTTTTTTTTTGATTTCAGGATTAGTCCCGTAGCAAAAGTTGTTCATAATGATGAGTACAATGACCCCTTTTAAGGATTAAAACGATGAAAAAACGGTGTAGGTATATTAATAAAAAAGCTGAAGAGTTTGTTTTAACGCGCTAATCTCTAGAACGACCAGTTGGACTTGGAAAAATGTGACGGTGTGAGACGGGGGACCAAGAAATATGACGCGGACGAAGTCGCGGGCAGAAGCTTGTTTTGTAATAAAAAAGGGAAGTCCTTGAAAATAATTTCGATAAACAATTTAAGCCAGCTTAAGCTGCTATAGTATCGTATCTTCTTCACAATCAGGTACCTATAGTATAAAAATAAACCCTTTTATTTGCTTTAGTTTTGATAATTCTCGAGTTTTCTTGAACTTGGCCGTTTTTGCAAGCAAGCAACTAATTTATCTATTTGATAATTCAATTGAGTTATTTATCAGCTTATCACAAAGATAAAGAATGTAGACTTAACATCGCGACATGCATATAAAAATAAGACAAAAGATTAGATAAAAAAAACAAGTTTATTTCAATTACATTGGAGCTAAAGCAAGTCTTTACTCACAAACAATGAGGAAGCACAAGAAACATCATTCTGATCTTAATCTCAGGAGAGACAGCAAATTGTGACAAACAGATAATACTGCAGATCAAATGACACAAAACTACCAAACTTGGCTGCCGCACTGCCATGCGCCTCGGAAATTCTTGAGTTGACTACTCTCGAAAACACTGAACCCATATTGCAGTCTCAAGTCTATATCATGACGTCACATATTATGATAACACAAACGGCCACTGTCAAGTTGCCCTTGACAATGGTAATACCACAGCCATATACTTCGAAATGACAATCGCAGGCATATTTTTGCACATATTTGCATACAATATTCTCATTGCCCATACTCATAGGTACTTGTTGTATGTATTACATAATGCAGGTATGTCGTAATAGCAGTTATTTAAATGCATCTGCATGTGTATCTACGCAGCTATGTGTAGGCATCATCGGTCTATCCTATTGATAGAGTTAGGTGAATGCGTCAGGGTAGCCCGCGAAATTCAAATTTTCTTACGCAGTTTGCAGGTCAGTGGCGCTGATTTCAAAAGGACAAGATAAATATCAGTCCCGGTAAATTAAGATACTCCATAGCAAGTTTAGACGTGATTTAAAACATGGCTACTAAAAATACGTCATTTTACGTCAGGGGCTGACTAATTTGACAGGACTAAACTAATATTTATCTTCTGTCCTTCTCTTAATGAAATAGAAAGTAAAAGATACACTGAACTTAAATTTAGTTTAGTTTGTGAACAAGGGAATCGGCGCTATCATCTGTATGTTAATCTAAATATAATTCGCGGAGAGAGCATCTGTTTTGTTTGTACCCTCTAGTGATATGCACCCTATATGGTTGATTAACCAAGCGCTAAATACACCCCAAATTTAAATATTGGGCCATCTGGCATCCGATTAAATTATTTTATGACCATTTGTGACCCGCGGGGTAGTTGCGAAACGAACTATCAGTAGCAATCGCTTTCATTTCGACCGTTCAATAACATTCAATTGCGTTATTTACGTTGTTGAGCAGACAAACCTTTCGAACATAATAAAGCAAAGGATATAGAGCAGAGGACATTTTGATACTAGCAGATATCCTTCAAAATGATTCAGATTGTGATTGATAGTGTGTTACGCAATTAGGGTTTGGGATCCCTTTACCCCAAAGAGTTAGCATTTTCTTGTGTGCCTATAATAAGCCTGTATAAAAGTACCTAGAACTTTGCTATAGCGAATACAATGTCCAATTTTGAGCTGCGAATGATATTAATCATTTTAATTGATATTAATAGACACAAAAACCCAATAACGTCAAAAAACATAAATCTGACGAAATTAATATTAAAAAAAAACCCACCTGTCGTAAAACATACTATTTCGTAGAGATGCAATATTAGTTTTCTCTGTAATATTGTTTATCGCATACTATAACCCTAGAAAAACACTTCAGTTTGTTTTCCTATGAAAAACTAATAAAGTAGTTCTACGTCAAAATAAGTAGGTATTGTAAATACCTTTTAAGTGCTGACCGCAAATGGCATTGCTGTTATAAAAAGTAACCAGTTGACTTGGCGGGGGGCACTGCCGCGCCCCCAAAATACATACATAAATAGAACAATAAACTAAAAATAAAATAGTCCTATAATAACAAACTTGCTAATAACAGACTATGCCATTAATGCCACATCTATAGTAAAAATAAAATTTATACCTACATCCATGTTGTAGTTAACTTACGATCGAGTTTATGTTATCTGTTTACCCACATTTTTTTTATTTTTTTTGTTATTTTATATAGGTACGTAACATCCGTGCGCTCTAATTATTTAAGATATTGTTTCTCAGTTAGTGAATTATGTGTGCAATTCTTATGAGAAATAAAGTTGTTAAGTGAGAGAGAATAAACAACATTCATTGCGTTATTTACGTTGTTGAGCAGACAAATTATCCGAACATATGAAGCAATGGATTAGCAATATCCTTCAAAATTATATAGATTGTGATTGATAGTGTGTTCGCAATTAGGGTGTTTGATGAAAGTGGCCGAGAATCGAGATCAAAATGACGTGCAATTGATAAAGCTTACGTTCGGCTTCTGCCCTTATCCTATGCTCTACTATGCTTATTTGATGAAGCTTACGTTCGGCTCCTGCCCTTATCCTATGCTCTATGCTCTTTTGATAAAGCTTACGTTCGGCTTCTGCCCTTATCCTATGCTCTATGCTTATTTGATGAAGCTTACGTTCGGCTCCTGCCCTTATCCTATGCTCTATGCTCTTTTGATAAAGCTTACGTTCGGCTCCTGCCCTTATCCTATGCTGTATGCTCTTTTGATAAAGCTTACGTTCGGCTCCTGCCCTTATCCTATGCTCTATGCTTATTTGTCCAACTCAAAAACTGCCTCGTTGGTCTCGTGGTCGCAAGCGCGATTGCTGAGCGTCAAAGAAAAAGACATTTATTCGTCGGATATGGTAGGTAGGTACAAAGGTGGTTGGTACCACGGGTTGGTACATATGGATAAGTTCGACACATCCGCCGCGGCAATGAATATTTACAATGTGAACCTAATGTACACGTGGGTATAAAACCTAACTTATAATTATACTACTTATACTATAGTAAACAATACTAAACACTTATATTATGGACATTTGTACTCTAATATACAATATAAAATAAAATAAAAACAACAATAACAACATTTCTATTATTCAGTTAAGTAAATAAATCTACCTTACCGTCCAGCAGTGCGATTCTGTAAAAATCTCACCGTGAAAAGTTAGGTGAAGTGAGCTTAGAGTGCGCTCTCAATCGTGTCAATCCCTAGCATTTGTTGGAATGACAGCTCACTCCACGCTCACTTCACCTAACTTTTCACGGTGAGATTTTTACAGAATCGATCGGCTGGATTCGATTCCCAGGTCGGGCAGAGTGTTATTAGGATTTTCCATAAGGAATTTCTCAGTAACAGTCCGGAGTGTCGAAGTTGGCGGTGTGATACCCCCGTGCCTCAGAAAGCACTGGGGGTCTACTCCGAAGTAATATCCCCCTGGACATTTCACACAGCACCATTTGTCCCAAGCTAAGCAACCTAATGCTTGTGTTATGGTAACAAGATGGCTGATAAACTACTTATATACATTTTTTTTTTGTAAATACATACATATTATAGATAGAAAAACACCCAGACTCGGAACAAAAACATGTAGGTCATACAAATATTCGTTCCGTGCGGGAATCGAACCTGCGACACGCAGCGCAGCAGTCAATCGCTTAACCACTGCGCCAACTGTGCCGTCATATCGGCCGAATGTGCGGCCGTTTCCTGCTACGAAGTTACTATTTGGTTCGGTCGGTTCCGATCCTACACTCCTACACCCTTTCGAATATTGACTATGATCCCGACCCAACTGAGCCGATCCGAACTTTTTTCGCATTTTTCAATAATATTCGGTTCGGCCATGTGTCGGTCCGATCCGAACATTCGCACTTTGCACTTCGGAGTAGACCCCCTGATCTCTCTCCGGTCGTGTCAAACTATGATAGCAACTGTGTCTGCGCACACACTGTCTTGTGCACTATAATATCTCCCGCGCTAGTCTAGTCTCCGTTGAAACTGGCTGCTATGACCGAAATTCGGTCTGGAGGACTATTTTTTTTTTATTATTTCCAGCCATCAAAGAGATTCCACGCACTGACGACCATTATAATTAGTAAATTACTAAATATTTTTTTCTTCAACAGGGGCGCAACCCACTCCAACCTGGTCATATGTGACGAGACAGGGGAAGTGGTGGGCAGGGCTAAAGGGCCCGGTACCAACCATTGGACCCTCGGCATCGATGAATGTGCTAAAAGGATCATTGATATGCTGCACTCTGCTAAAGATAATGCGAACATACCTAGGAACAGACCTTTGGATTCTTTGGTAAGTAGAAACTATGTAGTACTTCGGACTTCCTTACGAGTGAAAGATGCCTCGTTCCAACGTTATTGGATTTGGGCATTCGACATCTTACATGGTTCATTTTTCACGTTTCATTTATTTTATGTTCAGACGTTTCACTTCAAGTGAAAGATGCCAAATACAGAACAAAAAGTGAGGCGTCTGATATTTGCTTTAGCGAAAGCGTTTTTTGCTATTTGCAGGTCAGATGATCTAAATACGATTCGCGGCCGTAACAAATATTAATTACAGAATTATAGTCATAAAAATCATCCATACATGTAAGTATCTCTTAAGGACCATTTTCAAAGCATGTCCACATTCTAAAAATAAGTGACACAAGTAGGTAGTACTACCATTATCTACTTGGACCCATCCCATTATCCCACGTCCTATTTTTCTCATCACAAAAATAGACCAAACATTACCAAGACCAAGAAGATGCATCCATCAATTACTTTAGCTCATTCCTTGACAAGTACCTCATTCATTCAATCAGTTCTAACACATACGAGTAGGTTCTATTAACTACTATCAATTCGACCTTCACCTCCTCAGGGGCTGACACTATCCGGCTGCGAGCAGGAGAGCAGTAATACAGAGCTGGCTGCCCGTGTGAAAGAAAGGGACGGAGATGCTGCAAAGGCAATTTACGTGGGTTCCGATACTGCTGGCTCCTTGTTTACCGGAGCTCCTAACGGAGGGATGGTGCTGATTGCTGGTGAGTTTTTGAAACAATTAACTTCGAAAGATAAGGAAAATGAGGTAGGCCCTAGAGAATTTGATTTGAAAATACCACATTTTTCTCAAAAAAAAAAATCAAATATGATTTTCAAAAATATGGAATGTATTAGAGTCCTTACTAAGACCTGTGGGGTAATTGCGTAACGCACTATCAGTAGCAATGGGTTTAATTTTGACAGTTCAACAACATTCATTGCGTTATTTATGTTGTTGAGCAGACACAAATTTCGAATATATGAAGCAATGGATCAGCAATATCCTTCAAAATTATTCAGATTGAGATCAATAGTGTGTTACGCATTGCTGCACGATGAAAGATCTTTGCGAGATTAATGCTAACGCTGTCGACGTAGCTGAATCCTGGTCAAAACTGTGACAATTTGGAATCATCGATACGACGAAGAAGGAGAAATACTTACTGTCTATAAAATGGACTATCGACTGCCATAAGTGCCATATGACTATCCCTTTTATTCATAAGCGTTGCTTAAAGTTAGAATAAAATAGAATACCTACCCTTTATTGTGTACACCATATAAATTCCAGAACAAAAATCTTATCGCTAAAAGCGATCTTTTAAAGACAACCTTTGGATGGATTAAAATTAAGGAGAGACAAATACTGTTGGTAGTCTGTGGTGTACAATTTACATTATACAATAAATATATACATAAAGTATATAGTAATAAGACGTAGTAGTGGTAGTGATTACCGACTGTTAACCCATATATTTTTGACCCACCCTTATAATTTTAATCATCTATATATATAAAATTCAAAGTCCTGACTGACTGACTGAGACATCAACGCACAGCCTAAACCGCTGGTCCTAGAGACATGAAATTTGGAGGCTGTATTCTTCGTGAAAAGTAGGTATCCACTAAGAAAGGGTTTTTCGAAATTCCACCCCTAAGAGGGTGAAATGGGGGGATTTTGTTTGTATGAAAAATCTTATTCCTTGAGTTAATAAACTTGAAACTTGCCACGAATACTTATCTAAGTAAATTATGAAGTTGGGCATTTTTTGTTTTTATAAACTACCCCCTAAAAGGGGATTGGGGGGTTTCAAAGTTTGTATGGAAGAATTTTAGCGCGCGGTCCGATTTAATCGAAACTCAGTATTTATACCTAAAATTTAAAGGAAAGAATAATGTGTATCAGGGTTTTTCGAAAATCTACCCCGGACGGCCTGAAAAGGGGTAGTCAATTTTAACTCGAACATTGGTATAAATAATCTTTGAATCAAGTTATGAACACATCCCAAATGATTTTTCAAAATTCCACCCCTGTGGGGGTGAAAAGCGGGGATACAGTTTATATGAAAAATCTTATTCGTTAGGTTAATAATCTTGAAAATTGGCATGAATACTCGCCTAAGTAAGCAATAAAGTTTATCATTATTAGTTTTTCAAAACTACCCCTCAAAGGGGGATATAGGGGTGTTGAAGTTTGTGTGGAAGAAATTGAATGCGCGGTCCGATTAACTCGAAACTCAGTATTGATACTTTCGACAGAAAATAATTAATAATAAGTATGTAAAGTGGTCGAAAATTGACCCGTGACGGGGCAAAAAGGGGTAATTCGGTATTCGGTTTCGGGGTTTAGGATTTGAACTTGAAACTGTATGCTACATTTTCACGCCTAAACCACTGAACTTCTGATTTGGCAAAGAGATAGATGGCATCCTGGGGAAGCACATACTTTTTATCCTGGTAGCACATTCCCGTGGGATAACTTCCGACATCCACGCGGGCGAAGCCGCGGGCAGAAGCTAGTCGTATATAAATACATAAACCTCTAACTGACCAGCTATAAATAAGATGACAGTTTTCCGTGGAATAATAGTTCGGAGTAGGTAGTTCCAAGTCATAATTTCATACTTCATCCAAATAACCATTACTTACCTCGTATCTAAACGAAAAGTAACAGTTATTCTAACGGTCACCGCCTTTCATTTTTAGAATGATAGTAATTGGCTCCTATTGTACCCGCTAGCGATGGACAAAACAGTCATGAAATCTAATGCTGAGGCTAGATATTTGAACTCAAAGTACAGCTAGATGAAGCAATGTGAAAGAATTTGGAACGTGGCAATGTAGGTGTACTCAGTCTGTTTCCGATACAAAATTAATTCGGCCTACTATCGGGCAACCGTTGGATAGTTTCAGTGGCGTGTATTGGTTTTCAGAATAGGTAGGCAGGGATTTAATTTCGTCGTACTATCTTGAACGAGTAAAGGCCAATGACAATGTGCGGATAGTACGGGAGCCGAGTATGCCGTCTGGCAACTGCCTACTGTCGCGCGTGCTTGTATGAAGATTTTGTTTTTTGTTAGGTATGATAATTTTGTGAGTTTCTTAATTGTGGGGCACACACACTAAAATGTAATTGACAGGCTTAAGGTGATTTATCGAGGTAGGCACTGCTTATATGACTTTATGCAATGCAGGCCACTGGATAGTTTTCAATTAGGGGCGGCTAAGGTAGCCCACGAAATTCAAATCTTAGGTAACGTGAACCTAGAAAGTTGTATTGATGATTTTAATTATTACAATTCTGTAAGTATATATTTGTTGTGGTCGCGAACCATATTTTGTTGAACATACAGCCTGAAACTAACCTGCAAATTGCAAAAAATGAAAGAAAATGTGAATTTCGGAAGCTACCCTGGCGCTTTCTTTTTAAGATTTAAAGCCAAATGCTGTTCTTGAATGATAATGAATGAATTATATTTATATCTGCAGATAAGTTGAAAAAACACTTTTCCACATCTTGGACTAAAATAGGAACTTATGTGTTAAATAAAAATCGACATTTATCGGTCATTGACACATCAGTGGTCTACATAAATAGTAATAAAATCATTGTTTGACGACAGAAAAACAGTCTGATTCATCACTCGGATGTTTTACGTGAACGTTTGAGTGTTCGATTAGATTAGATTATCAAACAGCTGTTATATGGTTTTTTGTCAAGTATTTGTGTTAGATTAGAACCTGTTATATGTGTTTGTTGATAAACGAGATACGCGGTAACTGTTTTGATGAAAGAGTTGTAGGTATCACTTTTGGCCAGTTTTAGATTTGGTCCTAGTCCTAACTCATATTATAGGTAATATGAGTTGCGAAAATGAGTTTATTTGTTACGTTTTTACGTTAAAATGGCGGAACGGATTTGGATGAAATGTGGCACATGGGTAGATCATGACCTGGGTTAAGAAATAGGATTTTATCCCGATATTAACACAGTGAAATTGCAGGGCCCAGCTAGGTATCTACAATCCATACTTTAGTCTGTTATTTTTTCCAAATTTCATCCAAATCCATTCATCCGTTTTAGCGTGAAAGCGTAACAAACAAACAAACTCACTTTCGCATTGATAATATTAGTTAGGAGGAGTAACATTACCGCAAAACTCTCTACGAGAAATCCAATGAGAACTAAACATCATTTTGTATACGATTATTTCCTTGCAAAGTAAAATCGGCGACGGCTAAAGGACGAATGATGACATTAAACATAGATTTGCTTGCTAAGCGTACACTGACATTAAAACAAGAAAAGGTTAAGGACCTTCTGCCGTTGCAAAACAGATGGCTGTGACGAATTGATGATAAAAGTTACCTTCATCGTTTCGTTGATAATCTATACTTATAATAAATCTGTAGAGAGGTCAATTCTGTACATTAAATATATTTCCAAAATAACTATCAGGGGGTGATTAGGGAACGATACTGATGCCAAAAATGCAATCAGTAAAATTTTTGTCTGTCTGTCTGTCTGTCTGTCTGTCTGTCTGTATAACCGTTATAGAAACAAAAACTACTCGACGGATTTTAATGAAACTTGGTAAAATTATTTTTCATACTCCTGAGCTGGTTATAGTATACTTTTCATCACGCTACAATCAATAGGAGCAGAGCAGTGAAGGGAAATGTTGGGAAAACGGGAGAAGTTACTCCATTTTTTACGCTTCCGTCGCGTGTGCAACCTTAATGGTTAAAGCTACATAGAAATCATGTATGACGGAAATGTTCTCCTTAAAATTATATAACAAATATCCCACGACAGCATACGTCTATCTTTTATGGTTGACTCACAATAACACGTGTAACTCCCGATAGCTTAGCAGTTCGAAGCTTTCTGATTATATTTGTCTACTCTTACATTTATAACACTCTCAGTCATTCTTAATTAGAAAAGTTAACATTATTAACTATTCCATAAAAAAGAATCATAGAAATCGGTATAGAAACACCAAAGTTATACATGAAATACGCTAATAATAAGCCATCGCGCGTGAATACTGAATCACGCTCGACGCGTCTCGCGCCTATAAAATTCAAAGTCCTGACTGACTGACTGACCGACTGAGACATCAACGCACAGCCTAAACTGCTGGTCCTAGAGACATGAAATTTGGAGAGTGTATTCTTCGTGAAGAGTAGGTGTCCACTAAGAAAGGGTTTTTCGAAATTCCACCCCTGAGAGGGTGAAATGGGGGGATTTCGTTTGTATGAAAAATCTTATTCCTTGAGTTAATAAACTTGAAACTTGGCACGAATACTTATGTAAATAAATTATGAAGTTGGGCATTTTTTGTTTTTATAAACTACCCCCTAAAAGGGGATTGGGGGGTTTCAAAGTTTGTATGGAAGAATTTTAGCGCGCGATCCGATTTAATCGAAACTCAGTGTTTATACCTAAAATTGAAAGGAAAGAATAATGTGTATCAGGGTTTATCGAAAATGTACCCCTGACGGCCTGAAAAGGGGTAGTCAATTTTACAGGGGAGGATTTTACAGCGTGGCTTGATTAACTCGAAAATTGGTATAAATAATCTTTGAGTCAAGTTATGAACACATCCCAAATGATTTTTCAAAATTCCACCCCTGTGGGGGTGAAAAGCGGGGATACAGTTTATATGAAAAATCTTATTCGTTAGATTAATAATCTTGAAAATTAGCATGAATACTCGCCTAAGTAAGCAATAAAGTTTATCATTATTAGTTTTTAAAACTACCCCTCAAAGGGGATATAGGGGTGTTAAAGTTTGTGTGGAAGAATTTGTACGCGCCGTCCGATTAACACGAAACTCAGTGTACTTAAGACAAAAATAATTAATAACACGTATGAGGGTTTTTCGAAAATCACCCCCTAACGGGGTGAAAAGGGGTAGTTAATTTTACAGGGGAGGATTATAATAAGTGGCTTGATTAATTATAAAATTGGTATAAATAAAATAATCTTTGAGTCAAGTAATGAATTTTTATGAATTTTTTAAAATTCCACCCCTGTGGGGGGAAAAGCGGGGATATAGTTTATATGAAAAATCTTATTAATTTAGTTAATAAACATGAAACTTGGCAACAATACTTGCCTAAGTAAGTAATAAAGGTTATCATTATAAGTTTTTCAAACTACCCCTCAAAGGGGGATATAGGGGTGTTGAAGTTTGTGTGGAAGAAATTGAATGCGCGATCCGATTAACTCGAAACTCAGTATTGATACTTTCGACAGAAAATAATTAATAATAAGTATGTAAAGTTGTCGCAAATTGACCCCTGATTGGGCAAAAAGGGGTAATTCGGTTTTTAGGGGAGGATTTGAACTTGAAACTGTATGTTACATTTTCACGCCTAAACCACTCAACTTCTGATTTGGCAAAGAGATAGATGGCATCCTGGGGAAGCACATACTTTTTATCCTGGTAGCACGTTCCCGTGGGATAACTTCCGACATCCACGCGGGCGAAGCCGCGGGCAGAAGCTAGTGTTAATATTAAAACTTCCCCGTAGTTCGGGACAATAGATTCATGGACTTTGTTATTTTTGTGAAGGTTTTTCTATCCAAAATTTATGCTTGATTTCATTAAAAAAAATCCTACCAAAAACATAATTATAGCAAAACTGGCTAAGTTTGGTAAAAGATACATTATACATTTATACTTGACGCTAAGTTCCAACTTTTTACGTCAAATAGGTTTTAGTTTAGAGGATGAGTGGTCGAAAGTAGCTCGAAATGGTTCGTGTAAGATACACACACGGGGGTACATGATGCTTGCCCTTTTCTTCTCCGAACTTGGCTAGACATTACTACCGTATGCCCTGATTCTTAGCCAATAGTGTGATAATTGCCCTATTTGCTAAAGAGGCGCGATATAACGTTTTTAATTAGCATTAACTGCAACCATAGATTCGCATACTTTTTTATCAAATAAGTACTTAAGTAATTCGCTTTGAAAATACCAGTTACCGATTACTTAATAAAAAATGCCGTTACACGAGGAAGCTAGTTCAAAAACCATGACACAAATAGATTCAATCAGTCAAATGACTTATTATTCTTGTAATAATATCATAATCTAATGTCGTGTTCGTAAGAACTCTTTTCTTCTATAATAAATCTGCATAAATCAATCCAAAATAGCTTTTTATGAAAAAAAAAAATGGTATTGTAATATACTTACACAGTCTGTGGTAGGTAATACGATGGTTTTTTTTTTCATAAAAAAACCATAAAATATTGTTTTGGATTGATTTATGTAGATTTATTGTAGAAGAAACTTGTTAAAACTGGTTATAACATAATAAATTATGCTGGGTTGTGATGATGCAAGCGATGCAACATTTTTTATGTAAATGTGTAGCGTTGTGAATCATTCTCGTTATTTTATTAGGTGGTCTCATAATGGGTGGACTGGTTTTAATATTTTGAACGCAGATACGGCGGAAGTTTGCTTAGATCAATCAGCATAAAAATCAGCTCTTATCGCGGAAGCAAGAATATGGAGAGAATTGTATATCTATACTAATATTAAAGCTGAATAGGTACCTACTTTGTCTGTTTGAACGCGCTAATCTCTGGAAATGTCGGTCGGATTTGAATTATTTTTGCATTTGATAACCTAATTCTTGAGGAAGTATAATATAGGCTTTAGCATAATACTAGGACCCGGTCAGAAAGAAAAAAAAGCTGGGTTAGCGCTCTAAGCGTAAACGAAGTAATAGCGCGGGCAGGCGATGCGATGCAATGCGACGGGGTGTCGCGCCGCACCCCTTCGCACAGGGAACAAGAAAGAAATTAAGTGTCCGCACTTGTAAATCTGGTTTTTTTTTTTGTACTGTTTGTTCCTGTCCCACAGACAAACCATGAAAGCGGTTTTGTGGGGCATACTTTATAAGCAATATTTTTGTAAACTTACCTTTAATAAAGAAATAATAATAATAATAAATTTTACGAATCACAGCCGGGACCCAAGGCTTAACGTGCTTTCTGAGGCATGGAGGGGTCTTGGTATGTGAAGATGATCACCCATCCACGGACCAACCGCGACAAGCGTAGCTTAACTTGATGGATCGACCCGTGCGGCTGTTATTACTTAGCCACAAGTATGAAAATAAATAAACAAAATAACATCTGAACAAGATTTTTATACATACACGTACATAGTTGTAATGTATCACAATTATTTATCGGTGCGACGTCGAACATAAAAAATATGTATCTTCGGCCAGAAGTCTCACACCGATGAACCGAAAGGAATCCTTTTCAATCATCATTAGTTACAATTTATGTGGAATTTTGATTGAAGTCACTGTTCCACTTTTTAGTATGAACTTATGAAGGCGCGTAAAGAAATCGTGTGAGCATTTTGAGTGTTGAAAATGACATTCAATTGTTTTTAATGTCAAACAAATTGAATTCAATTATTTTGACATTAAAACAATTGAATGGGGTTAAGTTCTAACCTATTAAATTAAAAGTTTGACTGTTAAAGATCTGTTGGTTATAATAGGTACCTAACTTCGAAAGTTATGATTCAGCTAAGTAGGACAATTTAATCTAGCATGTCAGTAAGTTGAATTCGGAGACAATTTGTTTCTCTTTATGCTGGTAGCCATTGTTTCTACGAAATGTAAATGTGATGTGTGGCTGTATTTATTTTAGCACTAGCAAGTGCTCAAATTAATTAAAATTGCACAGTTTGCATTTTATCTTGATAATAACATTCCTCAATGCCAAATCGGCTAACAATCGTTCCGACTGAACCCGGCAGAACATTCACTTAGGTAATAATTCTCATTTAAATTAAAATAACCTTGTAATGACCAGTCAATATTCAAAGATATCTAACAAAAGCCAATTAAACAAATTCAAGGGCGGACATTACCTTGAGCTTAGCATAATAATGATAATTTTACTAGAAATATTACAGGTAAAGTCTGGCCGCCGAAAAAATACGTTCCTGACGCCTGTCAGCGCGACAATTCTAGTAACTAATAAAGATCAAATTCGCAAAACACGTATTCGTTTGTATGAAACAGACACGTGTCACACGCTTTTTCTCGTCAGCCACACTGTAATTTAGGTTAATCAAGATAAAACTGGAACTGGAAAAAGGGATTTAGTAGGGTACATAAATATTTAATAAATTCTTTTCTATAAGTACCTAAATAATTCTAAATTCAATTGGTCTCCCAAGCCGCCATGCTTTGCCAAACCATTTCAGCAAGCAATCATCTTTTGACGTCATTTTACATCTATTGATCGACAAATACTTCCTTAATACTACGGTAAATTTGACCCCGTGGTTAATAAATGAAATATTACTTAGTAACACTTTCCTGACATTTTGTTAAACTAGGATTCAAGTAACAACTACCTTCGCTTAATTATATTAGGTTTACCGTAACGACTGTCAAGGATGCCCGAATGACAGCCGGTACCAACGTCAATGGCTTAAGGTGCTTTCCGAGACACGTAGGGGTCTCGGTATGTAAGGATGGTCACCCATCCACAGATCAATCACGGCAAGCGTAGCTTAACCTGATCGATCGACCTGTGCGGCTGTTATTTTCACACTTACATGAAAAAATAAGCCGCAGCTGCAGGCAAAAACTACTCAATTCATAAATATGCATTTATTCTAACGCCTACACCCCACCTGCAGACCACATATTAAGTCGCTACAAAAATACTTATCAATTTATCTTCCTGCGTACGTTAGTTAGCTGCTGGCTTCGATTGATTCTCCCCGGTTGTATTCATGTTAATATTATGTTTACTTTATCGCATTTTATATTAAAAAAGCAATAAGGTGGTTGCTGACAGTCCGGGTGGTAAATTAGTCCTGATATAGGTAAGCTTGGCAATCTATCGTTATCACGCCGCTTCTGTCCTATATGGCCACATTATGGCCGGCTGCAAACTCTATTGTATATATAGTATAATCAGCTTATAGCCCCCTATAGCTCCCCCTAGCCTTTCTTTTTATATAATTTTTAATCAACTTCAAAA
Source organism: Apamea crenata (assembly GCA_949629185.1). Taxonomy (NCBI): domain Eukaryota; kingdom Metazoa; phylum Arthropoda; class Insecta; order Lepidoptera; family Noctuidae; genus Apamea; species Apamea crenata. Next base: position 9,498,215 of record OX451375.1, read on the forward strand.
TCCCACTCCATTTTCACGTAGCCCTTAGAGAGATTGGTAATGCGTTTGCACATACTTGGATGTCCTCACTTCTGTGGTCCCTAGAGTTTGGGAACTGCGCGGCTAGGTAGTATGTAGGTATTATCATATTTTTACGCAGTTTGTCGATGACGAAGTTCAATGAGTTTGACGCCATCAGTAGTGTTCATCAGTTCCTGTAAAGAGCAGACTTCAGGACACGCAAGAGACGATATTAAGTGACATTAATATGCTGGGAATAAGAGGATCAGTCAATCCGTCTCTGACCCTGTCAGGATAACAAGAGTGCGAGTTATTTTCTGCAACTGGTAAAAATGTTATGATAATCTGAAGTAGGTCGCACTGAAATAGGACGCTCAATGAGGCTGGCAGATAACCCTTAACCTTCATGCTAGCGGCTACATGTCAACATTGCTGATTACGAGCCCGGGACTAGGGAATTTCCTACACAGTTTGTAGGTATCTTAACACGTAAACTTCTGCTCCTGAAGACCATTTGGTTTGATCAAGTTGTTTGTATTTCTTGGTGACAAGTCGCTTTGGCGCTGCTGTCGCGCCAAAATATCCTAGATCCTTCAAAGTCAAATCATTTATTTCAAATAGGCACATAAAAATCACATTTGACAGTCAACATTTACAAAAAAAAAAATAGAATCGATTCTAGCCGCCCTTTCCAAAAGGTAATTTCGTATAGAGAAGAAGTTTAACAATATTTTGTACACGTTAATCCTACTAATATTATAAATGCGAAAGTTTGTATGGATGTATGGATGTTTGTTACTCTTTCACGCCAAAAGTACTGAACGGATTTGGATGAAATTTGGCACACAGATAGTTTATAACCAGGAATAACACATAGGATACTTTTTATCCCGATATTCCCACGGGATCGAAACTTATGCGGGTGAAACCGCGGGGCGCAGCTAGTTATACATATACGAAGTAGATGCACCTAAAATAAAATTACTATACTACTGTTATTATAGGTATATTTCAAAATTGCAAATCTCCACTAGAACGCAAACATTCAGGATTTGCACTGTAATATATGTAGCGACATTCCTTTTGCATTAAAAGCCTGATTTAATTTATTATTAATCCGTCTATTCTATGGGTTAGGTAACTGGTTTATCACTATCAGACACGCCCACTTTATTGTGCCGACTTCTGTCATTACAAGCTTGGTTAATGTTTTCGTACTCATTGCGAGCATTCGCTTCACGAATTTGTTTTGCAAACATGAGCTTCTGTTACGCCACATAGATTCAATCACGATACGCGGTGAGTACCTTCCATTGTGAAATTTTCTAAAGAAGATAGAATGTTGAGGAAAATAACAAAACAAAACACGGTCACACTGATGATGCACGGGAACAATGTAGGTAAACCCAAACTCAACACATTTAAGTCAAATAAACCAATTACAGGCAATTTTGAATTGTCAAGGGGTCGGTCAGTCAGAAAGATGAAGCTAGTTGCCCATTCCAAAGCGTGGTAGCATATGGAGAAGAACGGGCAAGAAACTCCACGGACAGTTTTAAATCAAAATAATGTTTACATCACTCATGTTGAAATTATGCATGTGAGAACTATTCTCACATGCAGAACGATAAACGAGTCCGTAGTAAAAAAAAAACGGGCTGCACTCCGGGAGTGCCGGCAGAAGCGAAAACTTGAATATTAACGTTACAGTGCATTTTTGATATTTTGGAATGCGGTCTACTCTCCCTCCGTCTTACGAATTTTCGATCAGGTCACGTGTCCTGACGCGAGTTTAACATTTTTTTACCCATCACAACAAAATTGCACGCTGCTAAAGAAGTTTTCACTTCAAAAAACAATTCAAATATTAAATTAGGTAAATTAAACCAGCTAAGAGATGACCAGCCCCTACTGACGGCACCCGTTCACGATCATGACGTATGTATAAATGGCAAACCTTCCTGATTTTGTAACAGAATACTAAAATGCCTTCTTGACACTTCTGGAGTCCTTAGAGAGTTTGGTAACGACACACTGGCCATACGTACTACATATTTAATTTATTATATAATTATATATTATTATTTATTCATTTTTTTTTTTTTTTTATTGCCATTTCTGTGGTCCCTAAAGAGTTTGGCAACTGCGTAGCTCATATTTTTACGCAGTTAGTCCATCACGAGGTTTCATGGGATGTGGGAGACTCGCGAGGCTACGGCTATTTAAGCTAACCCGAAACTCCATGTATTATTTAATAATTATAAATCAAATTTCGATATAAATGTATAATAAACGCCGTTATTTCACGATACATGCAAAGCAATGTAATCTATTTATCATTTACATTAAAAAATAACTCTACAGTACACTAATTTCAACTATAATAAACAATAACTGTCTTTATTTAGCCGTTATTTTTCAAATGCTATATTATATTCATTTCGCAGGATTTATTTTTGCCTCATACTTTATTAAACTAGGATTAAACAACTCAAGTCATTCAAATCGCGAAGTGCTATCAGCTCATATACGAGCACAAATTGTAAAACTCGGTGCTGATAACAGATAGATTAGCTGTGTTTATAATTAGAACAGCAATACAATGTGTTGGATCTTAGCTCGATTCACTTTTGAAGTGCTGTTTATGCCCGTTTGTATCCTTAACCTCTTCAGCTCGGACGTTTGCGCAGGAAGCACCTACTTACCTATTATAGAAAGATGGCAGGATGAGTCGAATTATTATTGAGTTTATTAAATCAAAAGGTCCCTGACAGAATTGGCATAAAATAAGAAAGAGTGACGTTAACATAATCAACCTATAATGTTCCCACTACTAGGGCAGGCCTTCTCTTTTCTAATGGCTGCTCACATTGGACGATAACGACAACTACACGATATCGTTGGACTGGTAGTTTCATACAATTACTACTAAACCCTTTCACACTGTGTCGTCGTAATCACCGGTATCGTCGCCAATATTGATTGTCGTGCCGATATCGGCGGACACGGTGCGGGTGAAGCAGATCGCGAAGGAAATAGCACGGGCAGACCAGACGAGACAATATAAACATTATAAACTCGTGCTGGCTCATTAGGAAAACTAAAAAAAAAACATGTTACTTCGCGCACACTGCTTATCGAAGAGAAAATAATAAGATTGAGCTATCAAATGCAAAAAGATTTTTTCAAATCCGGCTGGTACTTCCAAAGACCCCCCCTTCATGCAAACTTACAAACGATTTTTACGTTTTTATAATATGTGTATAGATTATTAGGTACAGAAATGTAGAGGGATCATTAATATCGTTAAAGTTATTAAAACTTTCCGTAAGTTAAGTAAGTTCCTAAATAAAACAGAGCGGTCCATTAATGAACTTCTCAAAGATTCATCAATTAAAATTCTTTCATTGTTTTCAGGTACTGGATCCAACGCTTTACTGAGGACAGCTGACGGTCAACAGCATGGCTGCGGCGGATGGGGATACCTTCTAGGAGATGAAGGTGGAGGTATGTACAACTTTTTACAATTTATTTATTTATGTACGTAAAACCTTTTGCATCGAGTATATTTTTTTTAATCAAGATAATATTTACATAGTATAAGCTTACATTTAAAATAATAATAATTACGAGTATGTTCATGTGAAAAAAGAATCATAGGGCATAAAAAAATTCGTCCGCATCGCTGTCAACAGGAACAGTGCCCAAAAGGCTGGCAGCATTGCCACGTTGTGTCGTGAATTGTATGTATAAGGCCTCAAGAACTATAATTAACGGTTCCAGCCGTTTATTCAAATCAAAACTTACGTAACTAAGACAGAGAACCAAGTTTTGAAACGATTCGCTCGTTCCACCGTAGATCTCATCCCTGCCTCTGGGCTGGATTGAGGTCAAGAGTGAGCCCATTGTCAATAAAAAAAAAGATTCAGAATTTCTAATAAGCGCTTAGGTATGCTAGAAAATAATTGGAGCAAAAACCTACCCGGCAATAACTATTTCAATTTTTGTTGGGCCTGTAAGTGGTTGCCGAGGTAACAAAAGTCTTGGCCTAGCGTATTGACCAGCGGCCTTGCCCTAATTAAAAACTAACCGTTGGGCTATCCGTTACTATTCGGTCATCGAGTTCTGAATATTTTCGTGAACAAGTAAAAGCTAATGTGCTAATGCTTAGTACCTACTTCAGATGGCCAATTCTTGTAATTTAAAACGTTCAAAATCTAGTCGCAGTCTCATCTTGGCGACAAACAAATGTTAAAAACTTGTCAAAATGTAGGAAAATTAGAGGTATTTTTGACAGATTTACACTGAGTTCAGACTGTGAACGTTCCTAAAATTACGAGAATTACATAAATTAAATGTGTGTTACGCAATTACCCTGCAGATCACAGACAACAGAGGGGCACCTCTGTTGACAGTTCAACAGCGTTCATTGCGTTATTTACGTTGTTGAGCAGACACATTTTTCGAACATACGAAGCAATATCCTTCAAAATGATTGAGATCGATAGTGTGTTACGCAATTAAGTAGGGTACTGTTATAATGTAAACGTTACACCATACACCACATCGAAATATTATTACTATGTCAATAGATTTGAAAAGATCGACACTAGACATTCATGAACTGGCAAAAAATAACCTAATCTCGTTCATACAAGGTCTAAAATGCTTTTAGCACTACTACTAGTGTAGCAAGTTATTTAATATCTACATTGATGTTAGTCTTTTTTTACATAATTTTTTGATTGGCAATTAATTTATCTGTCTGTATCCTCAATTTACCTCATTTTTTATCCGTGTTAACGTAGTGGATTGTACAGAAATCCTTCTTTAACTTTTAATACTTATTTTACTGTTATACGGGGTCAAATTAAATTAGCTAGCGAAACTCCGCAGACGTGATGGGTAGGATCGATATTTAAATAATGAAAAAATGAAAAAAAAAATAATTTTCTCAACTACCTACGTCAAGTATAGGTACTGTACCAGTGGTCATTGACCCAAAAAAAAACATCAAATGTGTTTGTTCTTTGTTTTATAGTTTATGGATAAGTATCGATAACACGTCTGCGGAGATTCACTAGCTTATTAAATTTGACCCTGTTCGTAGCTACTGTAGGGCTCCCGTGGCTAATTAATAACAGCCGAACAGGTCGATCGATCAGGTTAAGCTACGCTTGCCGCGGTTGGTCTGTGGATGGGTGACCACATACCGAGACCCATCCGTGCCACATAAAACACGTTAAGCCATTCGTCCCGGCTGTCATTCGTGGATCTTTGCGTTACGGGTAGTCCGGAGCACGAAAGTCTGACAACCAGTTTTACCATGGGGTAGTATTACCCAGTAACTGGGTTGTGGAGGTCAGATAGGCAGTTCCACGTAAAATACTGGTACTCAGCTGCATCCGGTTAGCTGAAGCCGACCCCAACATAGTTGGGAAAAGGCTAGGCAGATGATGATGTAGCTAGTGTAGAATTGTTTGTTTTCGGTAATAATATAAAACAAATTCCTCTCAACTTCTTTCCTCAGCGTACTGGATAGCCCACAAGGCAGTGAAGACAGTCTTCGACGATGTGGACGGCTTGCAACCTTCACCGCATCCCACTGACAGAGTGTGGGAAGTTATAAGAGAACACTTTGATGCTGATACCAGGGCTGATCTGCTCCCACATGCTTATAAGCACTTCGATAAGTCTATGTTTGCTGGTAAGTTTATTTATTTATTTAATTCATAACAACAGCTATATATACATAAAACTGGAAATGTATAGTTTGATATGTCATCATGCAGATACAAATAATTAAAAGAGAGCAATAATAAAATCAACTACAAAGTACAGATATTTATGCTATATAGGTGTACAGTGTACACAACATTTAAATAATTATTATAAAAAGTAATTCATTAATAAAACATGAAATACAAAATACAATTTGACTGTAAAGTTGACTTTGATAATCTCACAGAGGTTCGTCATTTTTGCCGATGGAAAATCCTATCGGGCACACGGCTTTTAACACCTTAAAAATGCTAAAAAAACGTTTTCATAAATTGACTTTTTATTATGTACAAATCCTGAATGTTTTGAAGTTCATTATCTTTGCCGATAGGAAATCCCATCCATCAGACCTAACAAAAAGGCTTGTAACACAATCAAAAGGCTAAAAAAACTTCATCATAAATTGTAATTTTGTAGTATCTACAAATAGTTTTACCAAAGTAAATCCATAAAAAAAAAATTGTCCACAGGAGTGACATCAAAACTGTCAGCTTTGGCCTACAAAGGAGACGAGCTCTCCCGCCACATATTCACGTGCGCGGGCGCCGCACTAGCGTCGCACGTGGCTGCACTCGCTGTGCGCTCTGACGCAACACGCCTGCGCGTTGTGTGCGTCGGCTCTGTGTGGAAGAGCTGGGATATACTGAAGCCTGGTGTGCTGAAACAGTTGAGGAATAGAAATGTTCGTTTAATAAAACTATCAGTTGTTATGTGTGCCGTGGCGAAAAAAAAAATCCAGGCACAATAGGGGCTGTCTAGCATATACGCTGCGCTGGATGCATTATAGAATCGTCCCTTGTGGAGTCGATTTTTGACATTATTTCTAAGTCCACCATTAGTTAATTTTCGAAACCCGACTATAGGCCAACCGCTTAACTGAGACGTTGCCTGAGGTAGTAGCGCAGTGCGGGTGGGGTGTGGTGACGTGATGCGAGAACTCAGTGATTCGTTAACTTGTGACAACTATCAGCCCTCCCGCACCATGGTTGACAAATGCCACTGTTTTAGTTTGATTTATCGCGTAATGATGCAGTACAATACAAGGTCAAATTAAATTATATATCTAAACACGATAAAACAAACAAAAAGCAGATTTTCTCAACTCATACTTCAAGTAACATCACTGCAAGCGGTCGTTGACCCCTAAAGATAACACCAGATCTCTTTTATTTTTATTTTATCATGTTAAGATATTGATACCCATAACGTCTGTGGAGTTTCACTAGCTAATTTAATTTGACCCTGTAGTTATCCAAACTGCGTTAGATATTAATCCCAGACCTACACTCCTAAACGTTTGGGAGATAGATAATCGTCTGCCTAGCCTTTTCCCAACTATGTTATGGTCAGCTTCCAGTCTAACCGGATGCAGCAGAACACCAGTATTTTACGTGGAACTGCCTATCTGACCTCCACAACCCAGTTATTGGGTAATACGATAGCCTTTGGTAAGACTGGTTGTCAGACTTTCAGGCTTCTGACGACCCGTAACGACTGTCAAAGATCCACGAATGACAGCCGGGACCAACGGCTTAACGTACTTTCCGAGGCATGGAGGGGTCTTGGTATAGATAAATATTTTACCTAAAAGCGAAATCAACTTTGCAAGAAGATCTCTCATCATGTTCACCATTTTAACCCCGACGCAAACGACGGGGTGTTATAAGTTTGACGTGTCTGTGTGTGGCATCGTAGCTCCCGAACGGATGAACCGATTTTGATTTTGTTTTTTTTGTTTGAAATATGAATACCTTAATTTGTAAATTTACAGGTAAAAACAGAGCTCGAACTAGTAAGACTCCGAGTTTCAAGCGCCATGGGGGCAGTTTGGCTTGCAGCTAGACACGTCAACTACGAGTTACCGCGAGACGACTCAGCCTTCTGCACAGTTTTCTACACTTACCGTCCAGATGGTCTGGTCAACGGTAACGGGGACGCGGTAAATGGTGACGTGGTAAATGGTAAGGCGGTAAACGGAAAACTGAATGGTAACGGCATAGCGAACGGTAATGGCAGCATTCACAAGGAGGAGTGGAGCTAATGGTAATTTTGTTTGTAAGTGTACATTCACGAGCAAAAGTATGTATACACTCGGCTTTATTAAAAAAAGATTTACTCCTTTATTTTTAAATGAAATTTTATGATGTTACGAACATAGCATTTTCGAACCCATAGGTTTATTTATTGTGTCGTATTTCAACGTTGCATTCGTTATTTCACGAAAAAATCGTAATTGAAAGTTGCCAAGTGTTGATGTATTGGTGCTCGTGACTGTATAGATTGGCAAAAAAGTATAGAAAGTTTATTGGCAACATTTGACTGCCAAGATAAAATTTTGTTTTTATCTTTTTAATACGGACGCGTTTAACGTGCACGTCTTTTACATTTTTTATATAATTTCAACATGAATGATGTACCCAATATGTTGTAACAATATTTTGATTTAAAAGTATCCGCGGAGTTTCTCGCCCGTTCTTCTCCATAGGTTACCTACGTCCTACTATGCTTTGGAATGGGCAGCTAACTTCATCTTTCTAACTGACCCCTTGACAATTCAAAAGTGCCTGTAATTGGTTGATTTAGAATAAATGCTTTGAGTTGAAGACAAAAGTGTGTAATTCTCCGTCTCTAAAAATACTTGGGGTGCATGCAACTTTGACACTAATGCTGTTTTCCACAACCAGCGATAGTGGCGCCCATATTATTTTCCATTCTTTTTTGCCAAACTGTAATTTAAAAACCGCGTAGTTTTCCCAAAAATGTTTCCAGTGCCAAAATTATTAGCACATTTGTTTTTTAATGCACAGAAATTATTGTTTATTTTTCTTTGGTCAACGAGGATTCTAATTTTTGTGAAAATTACGTTAAAGGCTAAGTTTATACTAAGTAGGGGAGAGTGGTACAAAATGATCCCCCTAAGGGAAAATAGATATAAAAAGTACATAGACAATGAATTTTGTGAAATTAATAAGTTTTATGTAAGGCTAGTTTATCGGCCTCTAATTTAGTATGAGTAGAATACATTTCTATTCACAAGATCTATAAACATATAAGTTTTTGTCAAGCTACAGTAAAGGATCGTTTTGTACACCCGGGTGTCTAAAATGATCCCTGGGGTTGGGGTAATATGATCCCTGGGATCATTTAACCCCGCTGTTAAACTTAGGTAAAATTAAAAATAATATTTCAAGTAAAAGTGGTTTATTTTAGCAAACATGTTAAGCTTACAAGTACAAACATTTAGTTAAAAAACTAAACTATGTTTCTAATAATTAAATCTGGTATGCCACGTTTCACAGCATCTAAAGCGTTGACCATAGAGTTTTCACTCCAATTTTGGCGCGTAGTTTTTGTTACGTAATTCCGCGGCATTGTTCCTGAAATAATAGAGAATCAGCGGTGCTATTCTCTATAAAAAAGATCACCGTGATAACCTAGGTAAAGTGAGCTGTCATTCCACCTGCCGATCGATTCTGTAAAAATCTCACCGTGAAAAGTTAGGTGAAGTGAGCTTAGAGTGAGCTGTCAATAGTGTCCATATCTAGCATTAGTGGGAATGACAGCTCACTCCTCGCTCACTTCACCTAAGTTTTCACGGTGAGATGGTTACAGAATCGCACTGCTGATGCTGGCATCAGCAAAGCGATTATTGAGCTATCAATAGTGTCAATCCCTAGGGATTGACACTATTGATAGCTCACTTTAAGCTCACTTCTCTTAAGTTTTCACGGTGAGATTTTTACAGATAAGTTACTGATAGTTGTTATTGTAATTAACTAAATTATTGTAAACCAGTTCAATAAAAAAGAATTATAAAAATATGTATTACAACCAATAAACATAACAATGTGGAAGGGATCATTTTGCCCCCCTACGAGAGGATCGTTTTACCCCAAATGCATAACTCTATAAAAACATCAAATCATAACCAATTGTATTCATTTACAACAATCGATCATTGCTAATTATATTGTTAGATAATATTGTAAACTAACGCAAACACTCCTATTACATTATAATTACTTAAACTCAAACAGCATCATATTGAATTATTGCTTACCTTACATCAAAAACACTATTTTTATTTTGTCTCAATAAAATCTTCCGTAATGCTCACACCGCCATGACACTTTGACAGAATACTAAAACAACTGTGGCGAAGACTATTTTCACTCAAACAACTAGATGGCGCTTCTAATTTCGGCAAAACAGTAGATAATCGTTTTACCCCGAGGGATCGTTTTGTACCACTCTCCCCTACCTATGAATTTTAATATACCAAATGGAATGTTGGCCAAGTGAATTGTGATGGTAAAAGAAATGTATGGTAAATGTATTCTGATGGTACCTAAATGAATAGTCAAGATGTTAAAGTGACAAGCTGTAAGATAAGTTACAGTACTATAAGGATCTTTGACGCGTGATCAAAATCGGAACTAACGCTGTTATTTTATTTTTTCTATACAGTGTGGCGATTTAGTCACCTGCATCCGTCAACAACAAAAAGTGTAATATTTAATAAAAATTTACAATATTGTATTCATCCATGCCTTTTGGCCCCGTAAAATGTCTATGTAGTAATGAGAATTCTTTAAAACAAGTGAGAAAATATTACGCATTATTTACAATGTAACTACTAACTCTACCGCTTATCCATCTAATTTATTATTGACGTCGAGGGGTTAATGACTCATGGCATAAGTATGTCAATTCTGCGGCCCTATTCTGAGCCAAGCAAGAACCACAGATTATCTAAACTAAATTATAAAAACATAAATTAATCCACGTAACATATTTTTATATTATTTAAAAGTTTATTGACATTTGACGAAAGATTATGAAATAAAAAATATTGTAATATGACCTAGAAATACAGTTGCCACAACACATCGATCTGATTGACTTTTAAATAGCGGGAAATATTGTTTAAGCTCTGCTGCTGAAGCGTATCCCGCATTAGATATGAGACGTGACTCCCCGCGTTGGATTGTTTTAATGATTCAAGCGACTATTTGCGCCACTTTGAACAAATTAGCCCACGTTCGCACGGATGTAAAAATATCGCGGCGGGATTTTATCGCGCACTGGATTTTAACTCTCGGTGTTGAGCCGAGCGTTGAGAATCTTACAGAACGCATCCCACCGCCGCCAGCGCGTCAAAAAACACACTGTTGGATTTCAACTCTCGGCGCTAAGCAGAGCTTTAAAAACGCAGTGCGCGAAAAAAATCGCCGCGGGAAAAACGCGCAAGTACGAACCTGGGCTTAGTTAATTCAATCGGCGCAAGTGAATTTCGCGCCGTGAGGAAACTAAAATCAAACATTCGAAGATGTGTGAAATCTACCAACCCGCACTGGGCCTGCGTGGTGGATTCCGTCCTACTCCCTCACAGAGAGAACTGTGTCCCAGCATTGGGAACATAGGCTAATTAAGCTATGAAGCGAATTTCGTCCCGAACCCGCGCGGGATTCGCGTCTGTTTGGCCAGAGCATTATGGCTCCTAAGCATAAGTATCTATGTTATAGGCAAAAAGTCATCTAAGACACTGGATATGTTATGTTTCTGTACCTATCTAGTAAGTTTTTTATAATATAAAATCCATGTATATAGTTATAGTTCCTATTTTTACTTAGGAATAAGTAAACTTGATTTGTTTATGATAGAAACAATAGATTAGGTATTGTAAAATATTATTTTATTATTCATTGTAAACTATACATACCTATAAATAATTATATTGAACTTTTAATGATATTTTGATCTTTTTATTTACACTACTCTAAATATTCTTGATGATTATTCCTTGGCAGCTCTGCACCATACTTGCGTTATCAATCTCAATCTGAATCATTTTAAAAGATATTGCTAATCCATTGCTTCTTATGTTCAAAAAATTTGTCTGCTCAACTACGTAAATAACGCAATGAATGTTGTTGAACTGTCAAAATGAAAGCGATTGCTACTGATAGTGCGTTACACAATTACCTCGCTGGACAGAGAGAGATGGAAGAAGAGTAGGGAGGCCTTTGCCCAGCAGTGGGACACTAACGGCTAATAAAAAAAAAAAATCTGTTGGCTGAACAACACGTCATTCTGTCACATTTACTCGCTCACTTTTCATATGATGATTAAAAAAAAATAAGATATTAGTAAAAAGATCTTCTTTTCTTTTAATTTTCTTCTATACAAACCTTGTCCTGAAAATAACAAACACAAAAAAAAGAATTATCTAATTTGGTGCAGTCGATCGGAAGTTGCGCATAACTTCCGATCGACTGCACCAAATTGGACAATTCTTTTTTTTATGTTTGTAAATACATTTCGGTGATTCATTTTTATATAAATAGATAAAAAAACAGGTTTCAACCAAGTCGCATCATTTGTCAAATATTTTGGTTGCGACCTTGGCTTATTTTTCTGCTGCTGCTGAAAGCTGAATTTTATTTGTAGGTTGAATATTATAATACCTATGCCTCCTTCCATTTTATAGGACCCAATAAATTGAGCAAAGTCGATAAACCAGTTCAAATAGTTCCCGCCTTCGGTCAAGTTGCAAGCAAGGTCATTGAAGTGGAAAAGTAAACAAACTTGCAGGTTTACTTTTTTGCATGCTCCCTTTTAGTAGTTACGAAATTTTAGTAGGCTATCCATTGAACTTGACGTTAGAAAGTTCTCCATTTCTATTCAAGGTTAAAACTACCATTCACAAGATTCTGAAATAGTCGGTCTATTTCAGAATCTTCAGAATTGAGAAACATGAAGCAGCAAAATTACAGAAAAAACTTTTGTGACATTCTTAGTTATCACTGTCTATTTTCTTATAATAATTGTTTGCCCCTTTAGAACACTAATAAACATGGAGTGAAGATATTGAATGAATGAAATAACGCTAATAAAATAATCGAAAGATATTTTTTATCTGTAAGAATAAACGTTAATAATCAGTTAAAACACGTTTACTTCAATGATTTCACATCACTATGTTGTCACTTTGACACAAACATGAATTATTGACATTTGACTTCATCAGCAATCACTGTCGTTCTGACAATATTTTCACTGACAACAATGAATATTTCGAGATTTTGTCGTATATTTCAAATAAAACCCGTAATAAATACAAACCTTAGATGTTCTAGCCGTGCACTACAAGCATTTAATAGCAATAACAATAGAAATGATACTAAGAACTGTTATTATAGTGGAATTTTGGCGGTCGCGGCCGGGGTTATAGGTTATATTAGTTTAAAAGATAAATTATTAGCAGCGACTGTTGTAACAAATAATTTAAAGGGTAGAAGGGAGAAGTTTAACTTTATAGCTGATGTGGTGGCTGTGTCGGCTCCGTCTGTGGTGTATATAGAGATAAAAGATGGTCGGCGGCTAGACCTGTTTTCTGGTCAGCCTGTGACTCTGTCGAACGGGTCTGGGTTCATAGTGAAGGAAGATGGGCTAATACTGACGAATGCTCACGTTGTGGTGAACAAACCTAACGCTATAGTGAATGTACGGCTATTTGTAAGTAATATTTTCATTGATTAATTTGTAGTAATGAGTCTTCAGGCTTTACTTTAGGCTGATGGAACAGGGTGCCTTGGTGAATAAATACTTGTGCACCTAGGACTTAAAATTATACTCTTACATTAGTCAGGTGTGTTATGTTGTGTTACTGTTTACGTCATTGTAGCATTTTGTTGCATCAGCCCATAAACAACATTCTATTTCACAATACTTGTCCAATTTTTATTCACTTTTTCGTAACTTTATACACAAACTAAAACCTAGCTAATTTAATATAGGTAACTACTTGCACACTGATACGGCCATGACCACAATCTGGCTGGCCGGATGCATCCAATAAAAACTTGAATTAGTATAGAAATGCAGGTGGTGATATGCCTATTGTGGTTAACTACTAGATTGCAGTTGAATATCCTGCATCCTACTTACAGTTCGGCCAACAAGAGAATGCATTCTTGACACCTGTTAGTTTCATACAAACAAATACATGTTTTGCGAATTTGATCTTTATTAGCTACAAGAATTGTCGCACTGACTGGTGTTAGGAACAAATTCTCTTTACGGCCAGATTGTAATATAAATGGTTTACATTTAAAATGGGTAGGTAAATATAGCATTTTCATCATCAGTACTATATTGTATTATATTCTTAATTAGCTTTATTTAATTTAATTTTCAGGATGGCTCCATCCACACTGGTTTTGTTGAAGACGTGGACCTCAAATCTGACTTGGCTACTCTCCGAATTCCTGTAAAAGGATTACCTGTCATGAGACTAGGGAGTTCATCAGACATTCAGCCCGGCGAGTGGGTTTGTAATCATTAGTTAAAATGTTAATTTATGTATAGCATTATGTATTCTCTTTTATACCTATTATTCATTTTTATATTAGGAGCATAAATAGAATTTAAAGTAACTCGGTCGGTCTGTTGCCCTTTCACACCAAAACTTTTTTTCAGGCCTGTCACTTGGGACCTGAAAAATATAATTATATAATATTATAGACTACTTTTCTTCCTGCAAATTTCAATTAAAGTATTAAAAAATGACGAAATGGCAACAGCCTACTACCCCTTTATGTATTACCTAAGTACTTTTATTATTTTGAGTAAGTACTTTTTCTTTGTTTAGCTTACCAACTTTTATGATTTTTCCCCTCAACTTCTGAATACTCTCAGAAAACTTAGCTTTAAGATATTTTCTAAATGTCACTCTATAGTCCGGCCGTCGAGAGAATGCATTCCTGTCATCTGTTAGTGCTATTCTAGTAGAAGATCAAATTCGCAAAACACATATTTGTTTGTATAAAACTGGCGGTTGTCACAATACACCTTAACATGTTGTAGGACACTAAATGCAAATAGTCATGAAAGCAATATAACATCTATTGTGTCTCATTTAGTGTCTTGCATTCTGTGAAAGTGGCAGATACATTAAAGAAGTCAATGGTGCGATTTATACATTCAATTTATTCAATGCACAGCTGACAACAAAATGTGTTTTAATGGATAAGTTGGAAGTTGTATTTGATTATCTGACGGCACGGGTGGCGCAGTGGTTAAGCGATTGACTGCTGCGCTGCGTGTCGCGGGTTCGATTCCCGCACGGAACAAATATTTGTATGACCTACATGTATTTGTTCCGAGTCTGGGTGTTTTTCTATCTATAACAAGTATGTATTTAAAAAAAAAAATGTATATAAGTAGTTTATCAGCCATCTTGTTACCATAACACAAGCATTAGGTTGCTTAGCTTGGGACAAATGGTGCTGTGTGAAATGTCCAGGGATATTATATTATTATTATATTATATATTATATTATATCTAATGACCATCAATGCTTATAATATATTTGCAGGTGGTGGCAATGGGCAGTCCTCTAGCTCTCAGTAATACTGTGACGGCTGGAGTAGTCAGTTCTACTCAAAGAGCAAGTGAAGAACTTGGTTTAAAAGGTGGGTTCATTGTTTTTTTTAGAATTTCAGTCTTGCAACAAAATAAAAATGGATTCATAATATCCTTCAAAATGATTCAGATTGTGATTGATAGTGTGTTACTCAATTAGGGTGCAGCTCATGGTCAAAGTGTTATCATGGATGTGCGGTTGACTGTACTTAAAGATTACAAACTTAATTTTAACTGTCTGTCTGCAACAGGGCTGTTTCTTTACAAACCATAAAAGCTTTGTCAGCCTTTAAAGCAAGAGTGAATAGGCATCTTTTGGGTTTGCTCCTTCCATCATAGACCTCATCCATGCTTTCCACCAGGTAAGATAGAGGCTATGAGCTGGACCATTTATAAAAATAAAATAGAAATTTTCACAGAATTCTTCTAAGAAAAATAATATACTTAAAGAAATTAAGCGGGAACCCTTAGCATGAGAGATCATCTCGCACTTGGTCGGTTTTTAGAGAACATTTCGCAAACTCAACTACTTTTCTCAAACTCATCCACCACTTTTCTCAAACTCAACCACCACTTTTCTCAAATTCCAGGCAAAGACATGGTATACATACAGACAGACGCGCCAATCACGTTTGGCAACAGTGGTGGGCCCCTAGTGAACTTAGATGGAGAAGCGATAGGCATAAACAGTATGAAAGTGACATCCGGTATCTCATTTGCTATACCCATTGACTATGTCAAGGAGTTTTTGGCAAAGAGTAAGTTTTTAATTTTATTGTTTTAAATTATTGTTTTTTTTTTATGTTGTATAATTTTGTTTTAACGTTTTTTTATTGTTTAGTTGGTCAATTTGATTTTTTCACATGCTATTTGATTTAATTTTTATGTAATATTATTGCTGTTGATTTAAAAAACTTTGCTACAATAAATAAATCTTGCAACTTACAATTATTATTATAATAGATATTTCTATTGATTTCTTTGGTTTGACTTTTTAACAATTTATAACTAAAATTTTTGTAAATAACTATAAAACTATTAAAAATAAATATTGGTTTCAATAATAATTGTAAATTGTTTTAAATCTGGAATGTGTTCACTAATATTTGGGTGGATTTCCTGTTTTATTTTGTTAAGGACTGATTTTTCCAACGCCAGATAACTTTATCGGGGGAATAATTTTGAATTTTTTAAAGGTTTTTCATACAAAACCTGTCAGACTTCAATTTTATTCCATGAATAAAAATTATCGGTCGATTGAAAAATCAACCCTAAATGTGTTTGCTTGATAATTCATGTAACTCATGTAAAATTGGTTGGCGTATGCAACTAAGTATTTGTTTGTATTAATGGCATGGATAAATAAAATAATTTTGCCAAGTAAGGATGAAGAAAAAAAAAAATCTGTAAATGTTTTCGTTTGTTAAAATAACACTTTTAGTTGCAAATAATGTCTATCAAAATAAGTACCTGCATGCATGCTTATAATTTTTGATAACAAACAAAATTAAGTATGTCTACTAATTCTTTGTTGTTGTATAACCTAATTTCGCACCTTGTTATGTTTCATTTATTGTTTTATTATTAATTCAAACTCAAACTCAAATCATTTATTTCAATTAAACCATTTACAGGCACTTTTGAATTGTCAAAATTAAATAGTCGGTCAGTTAGTCAGAAAGTTGAAGCTAGTCGCCCATTCCAAAAACGTAGATCTCTATGGAGAAGAACGGGCAAGAAACTCCACGGACACTCTTTTAAATCAAGATATTATTACAAAATAAATTAATGTCTTATCAAGTTATAATTTGTATGTTTCTATTATAAAGAAAATTTTTGTCGACACGGATCGCGCAGTGGCTGAGCGATCGACTGCTGCGCTGCGTGTCGCGGGTTCGATTCCCGCACAGAACAAATATTTGTATTGCGTACAGGTAGTTGTTCCGGGTCTGGCTGTTTGTGTATGTGAGTTTAAATGTTTGTAAACGCACCCACGCCACGATACAGGAGGAATTCCTAGTGTGGGGCAATGTTTAAAAAAAAAACCCCCATTGTTGCCCATTGTATTATTATTATTATTTCCCATTGGGGTATCGTATTACCCAGTAACTGGGTTGTGGAGGTCAGATAGGCAGTCGCTTCATGTAAAATACTGGTATTCAGCTGCATCCGGTTAGACTGGAAGCCGACCCCAACATAGTTGGGAAAAGGCTAGGCAGATGGATGATGGTGTTGCCCATTGTATGTTTTGTAGTAATATTCGTATTTTTTGTTATGTATTTTCTGGTGTACAATAAAGTATATCAAATATATAAAATTCTCAAACAACACTTTTTATATTGCCAAATTGTCATGCTCTATAATAAATCCCCATACAGTACAACACGAGCCAGGAGCTCTACTCCGAAGTAGTATAGTAGGCCGAATGTTCGACCGTTCCCTGCTACGAAGTTACTATTTGGTTCGGTCGGTCCCGATCCTACACTCCTACACTCTTTCGAATATTGACTATGGTCCCGACCCAACTGAGCCGATGCGTTCTTTTTTCGCATTTTTCAATAATATTCGGTTCGGGTATGTGTCGGTCTGATCCCAACATTCGCACTTTGCACTTCGGAGTAGACCCCCTTAATTTTAACAGACCGATAATCGTAGCTTACTACGATTATCGGTCTATTAAAACTAAGGGAGTCTCACTTTAAGGTTTATTTTTTATTATCTTAACCCTTTGAATGCCGTAATTACAGACACAATTAAAAAGCCATTATGTCTCGCGGGGATCTTCGTTCGTTATATGAAGGGTTAATAATAAAAAATAAATCTTAAAGTGAAGAAATAAGATTGATTTTTGTTTACTGTCTGTACCTAGCTCGTTGATTGTTATGCTCATATTTCATTCAGCAAAACTCACGCAATGTGTGACCTTTCTTGGCTTGTACTTTACTGAGTACAGGGTGATTTTTTTACTTAACTTAAGAAAAAAACTCAACTGTATTTTTTTTAAACCTTCTGTTTTTTTACTGAATAATAATGCAAATTGGTAATTTAGAACGCTCCTCAGGAACGACGAAGGCGCCGCAAGTGTCACGGAGGTACCTTGGCATCACCATGCTGTCGCTAACGCCGAACATACTCATGGAACTACGTATGAGGAATCCTGAGGTAAGTGTCACTTGGTACCTTTTTTACGTTTATCAAGAATACTCTAGATAAAGGATCACGAGCAAAAACTCGTTGGTTAACTGGCCACAGTTGGTATTACAGGGTGGTTTTTGGAAACGGAGCTGTAAGGCGCTAATCCTGAATTCTAGTGTATTCTTGATCTAAACTTTTTACACAATGGCTACCCTCCTATTTTAATAGATAGGAATGAAGATTATATGAAGAAATTGTATGTTATACTAGCTGACCCGACAAACGTTGTTTTGCCATTTAAATTATTTCTAGCTGCCCGGCGCTACTTCGTTCGCGTGATGTCCTACCCCCTACCCTACTCCTACACTACGCCTACCGTACTCCTACCCTACTCCTATCGTACCCCTACCCTACTCGTACCCTATTCCTACCCCTACTCCTACACTACTCCTACCCTACTCCAGCGCCACCTACCGGGTCCAATTGTGTATACAAACCTTGTCCCAACAACAACGAATACATGAAACCAAAAATCATCCAATTTAGTGCAGTCTGTCGAAAGTTATGGTCATACAAACATTTCGAAGATCCATTTTTATTTATATACTAGCTTCTGCCCGCGGCTTCGCCCGCGTGGATGTCGGAATAGTATGTGCTTCCCCAGGATGCCATCTATCTCTTTGCCAAATCAGAAGTTCAGTGGTTTTGTCGTGAAAATGTAACATACAGTTTCAAGTTCAAATCCTCCCCTAAAAACCGAATTACCCCTTTTTGCCCCGTCAGGGGTCAATTTTCGACAACTTTACATACATATTATTAATTGTTTTCTGTCAAAAGTATCAATACTGAGCTTCGAGTTAATCGGACCGCGCATTCAATTTCTTCCACACAAACTTCAACACCCCTATATCCCCCTTTGAGGGGTAGTTTTGAAAAACTTATAATGATAAACTTTATTACTTACTTAGGCAAGTATTGTTGCCAAGTTTCAAGTGTATTAACTAAATGAATAAGATTTTTCAAATAAACTGTATCCCCGCTTTCACCCCCACAGGGGTGGAATTAAAAAAAATCGTTTAGTTATATTCATAACTTGACTCAAACATTATGGGGTTTATTCATAAACGATGACTAAAGTTAAGTAACGCTTAAACGTCAAAAATGTATGGTTAAACAGTCGCTAATCACTGCTTAACTTTAAGCAACTGTTATGAATAAAGGGGTATTTATACCAATTTTCTAATTAATCAAGCCACTTATTATAATCGTCCCCTGTAAACTTAACTACCCCTTTTCAACCCGTTAGGAATAGATTTTCAAAAAACCCTGTTACATGTTATTCTTTATTTTTGGTCTTAAGTATAAACACTGACTTTCGAGTTAATCGGACCGCGCATTCAAATTCTTCCACACAAACTTCAACACCCTTATATCCCCGTTTGTGGGGTAGTTTTGAAAAACTTATAATGATAAACTTATTACTTACTTAGGCGAGTATTCTTGTCAGTTTTCAAGATTATTAACCTAACGAATAAGATTTTTCATATAAACTTTATCCCCGCTTTTCACCCCCACAGGGGTGGATTTTTAAAAAATTATTTGGGATGTGTTCATAACTTGACTCAAAGATTATTTATACCAATTTTCGAGTTAATCAAGCCACGCTGTAAAATCCTCCCCTGTAAAATTGACTACCCCTTTTCAGGCCGTCAGGGGTAGATTTTCGAAAAACCCTGACACACATTATTCTTTCCTTTCAATTTTAAGTATAAATACTGAGTTTCAATTAAATCGGACCGCGTCCTAAAATTCTTCCATACACACTTTGAAACCCCCCACTCTCCTTTTAAGGGGTAGTTTGTAAAAACAAAAAATGCCCAACTTCATAATTTACTTAGATAAGTATTCGTGCCAAGTTTCAAGTTTATTAACTCAAGGAATAAGATTTTTCATACAAACAAAATCCCCCCATTTCACCCTCTTAGGGGTGGAATTTCAAAAAACCCCTTCTTAGTGGATACCTACTCTTCACGAAGAATACACCCTCCAAATTTCATATCTCTAGGACCAGCGGTTTAGGCTGTGCGTTGATGTCTCAGTCAGTCAGTCAGTCAGTCAGTCAAGACTTTGAATTTTATATATATAGATAATAGATTAAAGCGAAAATAAATCATAACAATTCGCTAAACTTTCAGATGCCAACTGATATCGAACATGGAATCCTTGTCTGGAAAGTTATCATCGGATCACCAGCTTACAAGTGAGTTTTATTTTGTCAACCCCGTTACTGGCCACCCACTGACGAACGGTTTAAGGATAAAGCTATGGCGAGATAGTGCTTCTATACCCAACCCTTCGTTCCATCAGCTGAAAGTCTCAGCAAACACGTACCACAACTATCAACACACAACATCGCAGCGATAAAACGTGAGCAAGCAGGAATTACGTGTGAGTTGTGTCGCTGCAACTTCTTGCAGTTGCGTCGTGGTTGCTTTGTCGCTAGTAGTTGCGATGCTATGTTGTGTGGCTAGTGTTTGCAGACAGATAGATCGTTGTGGCTGCGACGTGGCGTTGATGTGGTCGGTTTCGCCCACACGGTGGGTTCTGTCGGTCAAATGTGGTCCGTGTGAATAAACTTTATTTTAATAAAAATTAGCGCCCGTCCACGTGTTGTTGTGTTGTGGTACCTATGTGTGATCGTGCCTTTAATGTTTAATTCTATCCTTTTTCTTTTCAGTGGAGGCCTACAGCCCGGCGACATCGTAATAAGTATAAACTCGAAGCCAGTTCGGACTGCCAGCGACATCTACACGTTACTAGAGAACACTACCGGCAACTTACTCGTCGAAATCGTCAGAGGGCGCCAGCGGTTAACACTCACAATTGCACCTGAAAATCACTGACACACTGACGACTAACCTTTCGAGACCCGCCATATTACAAGAGAGCCCCGAAGAATATAGATAATTGGTCCCACGTATGCATAAACCCAGGTTCGCAAGGGCATATTTTTTCGTGCACTAAAATATCAACGCTCTGCTTAGCGGCTAGAGTTGAAAATACAAGATTGTGTTTTCTCGACGCACAGGAATGCGGTCCGTTGGATTCTCAATGCTCGGCACAATACCAAGAGTAGAAAATCGAGTGCGCGAAAAAAATTTCCTGCGGACCTGGGCTAAACGAACCAACCCTGCTGTCAGTATTATAAACCAATAAGTATTCCAAGTGTAGTAAATTACTATACGGCAAATAACAGTCGAAAATCAGCGTTAATTAACCAAAATAATAAGAATCATTTCGGGAAAGGGAAACATGAATGTGGGTTGGTTAGTTTTGGCTTAAGCGGGCCCATTACTAACTGTGTCGTCAGTCGAGGCTTGATAGGTTAAGACGTGCTGTAGTAGACGAGTAATTGTATAAATTAATTTTGTAGCGGTGCTAATATCTGAGCTTTGTCCTGACACCTTATTTATAATAATCATATAAAAATTACTCACCTGCCATTGCCAGAAAATCAAGTTTACATTATTTTGTCAATATTTTGAGCTGCGTTTCTTCTATTACATACATAAGCTCACGCTTTTTTCTCATGATGGTAAGCAGAAACTACAGAAAACCACAAGTATTAGTTTATAACTAATTCAATTCATGAAAAACCTGTAAACTGCATTTCTACATAACTTATGAAGGAGTGCGCGTGATGCGGTCGGTAGCAAAGACGCTTAGCACGTCATTAATTAAAAACTGAAAATAAATTATAATGATGTGTAACCCAGCGTTTACAGCCGAATGTAAGTTGTGAACATGTAGTGACGTTGTTTCAAACCGGGAATGTTGCGGATGCAGATTTTTTTACACATCTGCGGATGCGAATCTTAAGACGTTATTGATATAAGTAAGTTTCGTTTATCGTATAAGTATATGATAGTCGAAACTAGCAGTCACATGTTTAATACCTTGGTGTAAACGCGGGGTTATAGCGATTTCGTAGTCCTGCAAACAATTTTAGAACTTTTTCATAACAGGAGTACCTACCTACTTGGAAAAAATCCTGCTTTAATCAGAACTGTGATTATTTTAACAAATGTCCGTTTTCACACTGACGATAACACCGACACGTCTATATCGTATCATCAACTCGGTTGACAACGATATCGTCCGACGATATCGAGACGATATCGGTATGTGGCACGATGTAACCAACAGCTTATTGTCATGCGGTATGCTACAGCAGTCTCGAAAAGTCGCGTTGCGCCAGCAAAGCTTACATCACCGCGCGATTCCAAAAGTGGGCAAGTGGCATCCACATAGGGCCTTCGACGGCGACTGCCTTTGCCACACCGCGATCTGCTTCACCCCGCACTGTGTCGTCCGCCGATATCTGCACGACAGTCAATGTCGGCGACGATACCGTCGACTACGACACAGCGTTTAGTAGTAATTGTAAGAAACTACCAGTCTGACAATATCGTTTAATTATCTGTGTCATCGTTATCGTGCAATGTAAAAGCGGCCATTAAAATACCTCTTTACCTATGTTGACTATTTGTGTTGTTTTTTCAATGAAGTTCCTTTTTATACTTGCCTTATCCTTTGCCGTTACCCGACCGTGGGTATTTTACATAATATATTTATTTAAATAAATGAAGTCAATTTCTATTTTACTATAGAATTCGCGGTATATGTTTTTGTATAGATTTATGTAATATTTTATACATAGTTGTTGATAAGAATGTTTGTATCATATAGACAATGATTAGACAATTATGTTGAAATTATTTAGTTTTATTTAGAAACTGGACCATTTAATCATTTGAGAATTCATTTCTGACACCTGTCTGTTACATATATGCCCTTTTTTACCTCCTGATTTTGCATCACAAAGGCCAGCGCATATCGGCGGAAGGTGGGGCAGGGTAGTTAAATTTACCAACGTAAATTCGTACGTATCTAATGGTAACAAGGTTCTAAAGTTAAGAAACCGACCCTGGAGCATCAAAAGGGATTTCTCTGCGGTATTGAATAGCACGCTGGGAGGATACCGTGGCGAGATGCGGCGGGACGCGACAGCATGCGGTGGGAGGTAATTTCTTGCAGCGGGATGCTGGAGTCGGTTAGTATACGATCCGGGGGATAGACAGTGCATGCGGGGGTGTTTTTCCCGTGGCATGCCGCAGCATCCAGTAGTGCGCAAACACTGTTGGCGGCATCGCTAATCATCAGTGTGCGCTGGCCGGGGCGGTAAATCCTCCTCGATACCGTTCCCCGCCGCGCGCCGCCCGTCAGTGTGCGCTGACCTTAGCGATCACTGTTATACAAAATCAGAGGTGAAATAAATGAGAAAGAACTACGACGGCTGAGTACAGACGCCAGCACATCAAGCTACTACAATCAATTTTCCCTATGCTTGGTTAGTGTGCTTAAACACGAGCGACAAACTCGACAGCAAAAGCAATTGCAGCCGACACCCGTCGACGGCTACTACTGGTTAACCAGTACCAGAACACATCATTCCCAGTAGTTAATAGTGTTAACCACGGAGTATTACCCAGCGGGAACGACTCGCGTTGACGTGTAGTATTTGAGTACGGTGTTCAAATACTCTAGCGGCACGTTCTCGACGGCTGCAGTTTCCTCTGCTGTTGACAGGTTTAGGTAAACACCGACGTCGTTATTTAGAAATGATTAACTTTGATTGAGTCATTATCCCCTTTATTCATAAACGTTGCTTAAAGTTAAGCAGTGATTAGCGACTGTTTAACCATACATTTTTGACGTTTAAACGTTACTTAACTTTAGACATCGTTTATGAATAAACCCCTTTATCCCCACGATGGCGTACTTTCTTGATCGAAGATGACTTAGTCAAATGGGCGTCAGGTATAGGTTTGAATGTTTTATGTTTGATTGAAAATAGCAATGTCACGAATGGTTGACTATTCAATTTTATTATAATTGAATTGCTTTCAATTTTCTATGAAATATGATTGAGTGAAGTCGTGTACGGGAACACCAAATATGGTTTCCTTTTATTTTTTAATTTTGGTAAGTATTATAATAAAAATATTATGATAGGTAGGTAATAATAGCTAATCATAACGTTATCAAATAGGTACAGACGCCAGCACATCAAGCTACTACAATCTGTCAAATTTCTTTAATAGATTTTCAACTTTATCGCTAAAGAATTAAGGTTCAAGGTTGATTGGAAAAATTTGACAGTTTCGGGTAGCTTGACCTACAGATGGCGTCTGTACCTCCATACTTATAACCAACCATAATTACCTCTATATTTATAACATTATAAAACGAAAAATTTTACCAAAAAAAAAAGCAAAATTGCTTTAAAAAACGATACTTAGCGCTTTTTTATTAGTTATATTTTTCAGATACCACTTATAACTGCAACAAGACGATTCGATGGACCTAGTTATCGATCTAGTAAGTTTTCATAAGATACCATAGGTCTTAATTTATTAGCGTTTACCAATACCTACCTAATCGACGAACCATTTATTAACGTCCACGTAGGTACCTACAGTCCGTTCACAGTTATTTTACTTCTGACAGCAGCAACCCAACAGTAACCTTATTAGAATGAGAATAAAGATCACATTGATTTAAACAGACTCGTTAGGGGCAGCAACCCAACAGCAACCTTATTAGAATGAGCATAAAGATCTCTGTGCTTTGGACAGACTCGTTAGTGGTAGCAACCTTATTAGAATGAGTATAAAGATCACTGTGCTTTGGACAGACTTGTTAGTGGTAGCAACCTTATTAGAATGAGTATAAAGATCACTGTGCTTTGGACAGACTTGTTAGTGGTAGCGACCTTATTAGAATGAGAATAAAGATCAAAGTGCTTTGGACAGACTTGTTAGTGGTAGCAACCTTATTAGAATGAGTATAAAGATCACTGTGCTTTGGACAGACTCGTTAGTGGTAGCGACCTTATTAGAATGAGAATAAAGATCAAAGTGCTTTGGACAGACTTGTTAGTGGTAGCAACCTTAATAGAATGAGAATAAAGATCACTGTGCTTTGGACAGACTTGTTAGTGGTAGCAACCTTATTAGAATGAGAATAAAGATCAAAGTGCTTTGGACAGACTTGTTAGTGGTAGCAACCTTAATAGAATGAGAATCAAGATCACTGTGCTTTGGACAGACTTGTTAGTGGTAGCAACCTTATTAGAATGAGAATAAAGATCAAAGTGCTTTGGACAGACTTGTTAGTGGTAGCAACCTTAATAGAATGAGAATAAAGATCACTGTGCTTTGGACAGACTTGTTAGTGGTAGCAACCTTATTAGAATGAGAATAAAGATCAAAGTGCTTTGGACAGACTTGTTAGTGGTAGCAACCTTATTAGAATGAGAATAAAGATCACTGTGCTTTAGACAGACTTGTTAGTGGTAGCAACCTTATTAGAATGAGAATAAAGATCAAAGTGCTTTGGACAGACTTGTTAGTGGTAGCAACCTTATTAGAATGAGAATAAAGATCACTGTGCTTTGGACAGACTTGTTAGTGGTAGCAACCTTATTAGAATGAGAATAAAGATCAAAGTGCTTTGGACAGACTTGTTAGTGGTAGCAACCTTATTAGAATGAGAATAAAGATCACTGTGCTTTGGACAGACTTGTTAGTGGTAGCAACCTTATTAGAATGAGAATAAAGATCAAAGTGCTTTGGACAGACTTGTTAGTGGTAGCAACCTTATTAGAATGAGAATAAAGATCACTGTGCTTTGGACAGACTTGTTAGTGGTAGCAACCTTATTAGAATGAGAATAAAGATCAAAGTGCTTTGGACAGACTTGTTAGTGGTAGCAACCTTATTAGAATGAGAATAAAGATCACTGTGCTTTGGACAGACTTGTTAGTGGTAGCAACCTTATTAGAATGAGAATAAAGATCAAAGTGCTTTGGACAGACTTGTTAGTGGTAGCAACCTTATTAGAATGAGAATAAAGATCACTGTGCTTTGGACAGACTTGTTAGTGGTAGCAACCTTATTAGAATGAGAATAAAGATCAAAGTGCTTTGGACAGACTTGTTAGTGGTAGCAACCTTATTATAATGAGAATAAAGATCACTGTGCTTTGGACAGACTTGTTAGTGGTAGCAACCTTATTAGAATGAGAATAAAGATCAAAGTGCTTTGGACAGACTTGTTAGTGGTAGCAACCTTATTAGAATGAGAATAAAGATCACTGTGCTTTGGACAGACTTGTTAGTGGTAGCAACCTTATTAGAATGAGAATAAAGATCAAAGTGCTTTGGACAGACTTGTTAGTGGTAGCAACCTTATTAGAATGAGAATAAAGATCACTGTGCTTTGGACAGACTTGTTAGTGGTAGCAACCTTATTAGAATGAGAATAAAGATCAAAGTGCTTTGGACAGACTTGTTAGTGGTAGCAACCTTAATAGAATGAGAATAAAGATCACTGTGCTTTGGACAGACTCGTTAGTGGCAGCAACCCAACAGCAACCTTATTAGAATGAGAATTAAGATCACAGTGATTTGGACACTGATGCAAAATCAGAGATATTTCATAGATATTTTCCTCTCGGGAATGGGTATTGGGTACCTACAGTCACTGTACCCGATACCCCCTTGTCACACGATGTTACACTTTGTTTACTAATTATCTACCTACTTTGCCATATTAAGTAAGTAAGTACTTGTACTTATTGCAATTAATATTTGTTATAAATCGCACACTTGCTGCTTACAAAACTATCACACCGTCCGTTCGTCATTGAACCGTCCGGCGCTTCGCGACTGTTTGTGTACCGAGTCTAATAGCCTGCGCAGACGACGGATTTTTGTCCGCGGACTTTTTTGTCCGCTCAAATAGATCGCTTACAAATGTATCGAGTAACGCAAACGAGGGATTAAAAGTAGGTACGCTCCTTTAGTAGTACTTAAGGAGCGTACTTTTTTCTCCGCCGCGGAGAAAAGTCCGTCGTCTGCGCAGGTCTTAAACCGAACTCGAGGCGCGTAGGTATATCCAACCGCTTGTATGAAGTATTATTATAGATTTTTAGGTACTGTATAGATAACATTACGTGTACCTAGGTACTTATTTAGCTGCGTTTTGAAATTAGACGGGATCACCCACTACGACCCACGGCCACGCTACGCACGGATGCGCGGCTGGCAAACAAATAACCGCGCAGCCACTGTGCTCAACCTCTCCCTGCGTAATGCTACGCCAGCGCTGGGGTTCTGTATCGTATAGGGTACATTATGCTGAGCGACAGCCGTTTTGCGTGGATGTGACGCATATTTCTACCCCAACTTGTTCTTTTTTGTGTTTGTGTTCATTCTCTGCGTCACGTTAACCGCAAATAAACGTATTTTCTTTCTTTTTACGGAGCATTGGAATCGCGTCTTTATGAAAATATTAATACTGAATAACTGTGTTATTATTATTATTATAGCCTCTTTATTTTCACATGCATAAAATAACAAAATTAATACAATTAATATCATGATTATAAAGTTACAATCGAATAACTGACTGACTGTGTAAATAATGTTATTTATATTTATGCCTCGACCCTAAATGGTTTCTTTTTCAATTACCTAGATATCATGGAAGGTGACAAGCCAATACTTCGGATGTCCCCTAACGCAGATTACGCAGAAACCAATTCAGGTTAGTATTAAGATTTTATACTTTCCGATATAGCCCTCATAATCGGTCACACCAATTTTTACTGCAATGTGCAAACTGCGATACGAGTCTTGTACCAGGGGTATCGTGTTACCCAGTAACAGGGTTACAGAAGTCAGGTGGGCAGTCGCTTCATATAAAATGAGCTGCATCCAGTTAGACTAGAAACCAACTAAGTTAGGTTAACACGGAGAGCGACTGCCTATCTGACCCCACATCCTAGTGTTGTTTAAATATATCCCTATTTCCGACTAGATGAAGGCAGACAGACAATTCCACCTCCTAAAACGAAAGACCCTGCATTGGTGAGAGATATGGGTCTTCTCGTCAAATGGTTGATGGAGAACTTTAGCTACGACGTTGCCCCACTGGAAATCCGTAGGAATAATAATGGTACGTATGCCCAAGTAATAAAGGTACAATTTGGATGGCGACCTCGCTGGTCTAGGGTCTCGATTGTGGGGTCGGGCGAAGTATTATTGGTTGATGGCGATAAGCTCACCCCGTTACATGCGACTTAAACATTCCTGGTGAAATGTGGATGAACTATAGGTAGTAGGTACACGTCTGCCTAACTGTTCGGGGAATATATCATTGCTCCTGATGTTATATTATGTAAAAAATTCGAAGGCGGCCGCACACAGCACCACGACTGGTTTCTATGTGGATACAATGTCAACGCTTACATAGATGATGATATTGCCGATTTCATAGAGTTCTTTACGAGGAAGGAGGAAGCTCAAAGGAAAAATTACGTTTGGCAAAATTCGTTCCAGATTTTGTCTCGAAAATTAAATAAAGAGAGAGTGGCAAAGAGTTCCCAGAAGTTTTAAAAACTCTTAAGGACAGGTGGCCAAAATACAAAAACCGCTTTGAACCTCTGTTACCGGACCACCCTGGGTAATTTTTTGGCCATAGGTAACCGTCAGTTTAAAAAAAAAACAACTTTCTGCTCAATCAGCAACACACCCTTTGGAATGATTCTGCAATTGCGTAAGTCAATGCTGCATTACTATTGCTAATTTGTTTTTTTTTTCAATAGTTGGCAGGACAGGTGGCAAGCCCATACTTCGCATGCCCCCTAGCGACACTAGCGATTCCGATTCAGGTCTGTATTAGAATTATTTTGTTAGACAAGCCTTCCCTAGTCAAGGCGAAGGGTGAAGCCTACCCACGTGTCTGCCTCCAAAGAAAGAGGGAATCTTCTGGGTACGCTCGTTCCATCATAGACCTCATCCATCACTTTCCATGAGGTATGATCGAGCTTAAGAGCAGGCCCATTTAACAATAAAAAGAGAAAAAAAAAGCTTTAACATGTAAATATATTATAAGTACATCATAACGTCCAAACCATCCATCGTTTAGGCATTGACACCCTTCGTCAATATGTACGGCATATTGACGAAGTCTGTCAATACAGGCATTTCATACAACTGTCAAAGATGGACGTTTGTGATTTAAATATACGGACCATTTAAGTTGGTAGTCAATTCGTCGACTTTACGTTCAGGCGGAATAACCAGACGAATCAAATGTAAATGGACCAACAATATTGTGATGGAATTAGTGCGCCACAGAATTTTATTGTTCATATTTTTTATTTGTTGGTTTTCTGTCATTTCCTTAACGTTTTTTCTTTATTAGATGAAGATAATGATAACGTGCCTCGTAAAATTGAAATCACGGAACAACCACTCACAGAGAATCCAGTGACACCTCCAGATGAACTTCCAGAGGAACCTCCACTGGGACCTCCAGTGGACCCTCCAGAGGAACCTCCAGTGGGCACTCCAGAGGAACCTCCAGTGGCACCTGCAGTAGAACCTTCAGTGGAAAGTGAAAGTACGTGAATTATACTCAACTCTCTAACCTGTGAGGCAAGATTTCATCCGCAAATATCTCGGAATGAATGAATGAATGATGTGAGTTATTTGAGCTTTGAATGGTGATGTTGAGACCCTAATGATTAATAACTCGAATTTATGTTTTCAGATTCAGACGGCGCCCTGAGAACGAAACACAAAACGAAAAAACATACAGAAGATGAAGGTAAGTGTTTGGTTACCTTAGTGTTCATACACACGAGCGGCTTGTGTCGACGACAGAGGCAACTGCAACCGTCAACACGTCTCGGCGGCACACTTAACTAATTTTCTTTCATTTGAATGATACATGCATAAAACCAAAGTGTGGATCTCCCTGCCATCCATTTTATACTCGACTGCATATCTGTTTTAACCCGTCACCAAGGGTCAACCTTTAAACTCACGAGTGTATCTTCTGGGTGCCCTCGTTTTATCGTAGATCAGATTCATGGCTTTTCATCTGAACAGACACATAAAATGACGATAGATCGTGATGCCTTTCATTTCGGCAGTTCAGCCGCGCTCATTGCGTTATTTCTGTTGTGAGTAAACGATTTTTTTAAACCTATGAAGCAATGGATGTTAAAATGAAAGGCATTGCGATCGATTTTCCTTTATGTGTATTACGTAGCTACCCCAATGATCGGTCACGAGTGGTCCTAGTAATAAAAAAACCGGCCAAGTGCGAGTCGGACTCGCGCACCGAGGGTTCCGTACAATTTAAAATTATTAAAAATATTTTTATTATATGATGTAACTAAACATTTACGGTTTTCGCAATTTTACCTTTATTTGTGCTATAAGACGTTGCTTCGTACCAAATTTCAAGATTCTGAGTTCACGGGAAGTACCCTGTAGGTTTTGATTCCCTTGCGAGTGTCGAAAATTAGCGGAAATTTGCGGCATAAACGGCTGTATCTTTTGGTTGCGTTGGCTTAGAAGTTTGATTTTTTCACAGCTCCAAGGGTCAGTAAACCTGAGTATTTGATATAAATTCCAGCTTGATACCTCTACGAATTTCTGAGAAAAAGGGTCTTGACAGACAGACGGACGGACAACAAAGTGAGCCTATAAGGGTTCCGTTTTTTCCTTTCGAGGTACGGAACCTTAAAAACAGTTACCAAACTCTCAAAGTGTCTCCACAAACCAGCATCCTAATCCCTTGAAATTAAATTCCACACGAATTCTGTGCTATTCCCATCTATCTAGTCCTATGGTCGGACTTTTAATTAGCTGCAGTAAAATGACATTTCTTACGGTCATTTCGTTAAGAAATGTTGCCACACTATCTCTACTAGTAATGTAATTAAGACGTATTGAAACATCGTTTTAATTTAGATATTCGAATTTGACCATTTTTTTATTTAACCTTTAACAATCAAATATTCTTTGTATTCGATCGGATATTATGTTGCAATGTCAAATCAGCGTAAGTACCTAAAGTCTATTCAAAAATTTGTTTCAATTTGATGTTATTTCAAGTTAAACAAATATCAACTTTATTTTAGTGGGGATTAAGTTGATTTCAGAGTGACTATTGAAAAAGTTATAATGTTATAAAAGTTATAATGTTTGAAGTTGTAAACTGAACTTTATTGTGAAGGAATTAAAGTCATTTTTCCAGAAACTCATATTTGTTTACATTTTTGGCAAATAAATCGCGAATGCTGGTTACATAGTTTACTAAGGATATGTCTGTCTCTTAAAATCCTACTATATCGATCTAAATCATTTTTTTAAAAGAAATTAAATTTTCCATTAGGAATAACGTTTACTATAGAGGGTTATTTGCAAAACACCAATAACCTCAAAAATAAAAATATTTAAAAGAAATGTTTGTGATTGGAATTAATGCGTTTAAAAGAAATCCAATCCGATCACTGATGTGATCACAAAATAATAATCAAACATTGCTCGATTTTTTTTATTGTAAACTTATATTAGGAACCTTAATTTAATTATAAATATACGATCCTCTTTTATAAAATCAATTTAACATTGATGGGTTTTAAACTGAATGTTAACTGAATGAATCGATTCTTTTGTCACATCACTATTTGAATTTCGTTAAAATTTAAAAAAATAAAATAGACCCTGTCCATTAAAGTAAACCGTTATTTGATAGATGGAACTAGTGATTGCAGCAACACACAATACATTGATTGATACACGTACGGTATTATAATGTCTGTAAGAAGCCACAAATAAGATAATTCAATAAGATAAGGCAGTTTATATATTAATTTTAATACGCATTTTAAAGTTAACTTTTACGTAATCTGGAATAAGTACGTTCTAAGACAGCTGTCAAAAAACGGTTTACATAGTGGACAGGGTATAGTGGCTTTCTGGACGCTGCGCTGTGAAAGACGTCCATATTATAAAAAAGTGTTACATTTTTTAGCAAATCCCGAGTGGGTGAAAGATCTGAAGGAATACATCAAGGACCTGACGACACGTTATGGACAGAAAGAAGTTCTCGAGCATGCGAAACCTGTCATTGCTTGTAAGTCTCTTTTATAAGAATAAAAACATCATCATATGATCATCACGTCAGTATTCCCCGAAAGGTTAGTCAGAGGTGTACCTATAGTAAATCCACATTTCCTCAGTCATGTTTAAGTCCCATGCACGGGAGCGAGCCTATTGTCATCTACTGGCCATGCATCTGGCCTCCGGGGCTGATTTTGTGTAATTCCAGATAGAAAAAACTCAATAGTACTTTACCCGACCCGGGAATTGAACCCAGGGGGTCTACTCCGAACTAGTATCGGCCGAATGTTCGGCCGTTTCCTGCTACGAAGTTACTATTTGGTTCGGTCGGTCCCGATCCTACACTCCTACACTCTTTCGAATATTGACAATGGTCCCGACCCAAATGAGCCGATCCGAACTTTTTTCGCATTTTTCAATAATATTCGGTTCGGACATGTGTCGGTCCGATCCGAACATTCGCACTTTGCACTTCGGAGTAGACCCCCAGGATCTCACACTCAGCAGCAGCGCTTGCGACTACTAGACCAACGAGGCAGTCAGACTAAAATAAAAATAAAATTTCAAAGTACAATCGCCTTATAGTCTTCGTACTACTACTAGAACACAGGCCTCCTCTCTGTGAGGAGTGTCACA
Organism: Apamea crenata; assembly: GCA_949629185.1. NCBI lineage: Eukaryota > Metazoa > Arthropoda > Insecta > Lepidoptera > Noctuidae > Apamea > Apamea crenata. Next base: position 9,531,241 of record OX451375.1, read on the forward strand.
GGGAGTGCCGTCCACCACCCAGATGGTAGATGCCACGTCTTGTCTTCAAGTTTTGGTTCAGGGACATGCCAGTGTCTTTAAAATGTTTTCCTTCACCATTTTGAAAGCATTCACTACTAATACTACCATATTCAGTATACGGGTTTACTCACACTTATTCAGCTCTGTTCAGCTTTTGTCCATAGAAAACATCGATTTTGTATGGAATGCGTACGCATCCGTTCAGCTTTACGACCGCGTAAGCATTCAAGAAAGAAAGAAAGAAAGAAAAATACATTTATTTAGCACATACCAAAAGACACACAATACATCAGATACATAAATCAGATAGCAACTAATAAAGAAAACAAGTAGATAGTATAAAACATATATTATGTAAGAAATTAGCAGGAAAGTGTGCCTCACGGCTGCACCAAAAAGGCTCAGTTCAGCAAAAATGCCAGACAACTAGTGCCTGACGCTGGTTTTCAACTGGACCTGATGTGTGAGGTGACGGATGTAAATCAGTTTTACACTGCAACGCATTCCATACAAAAAAAAAACAAAAAAAAATTAAAAAAAAAAGTTCTTTTTCAAAATCGTTGTTTTCTATGGACAAGAGCTGAACAGAGCTGAATAAGTGTGAGTAGTCCCTACTTCGTTGTGGATAACTTTAGGACAAAATAACATTATTTTTCCACAAGCACTGAGAAGTTTTTTTTTTCAAACATCCACTTAATATCATTTCATTTTTATTGTGTAAATAATATTTAATGATTAATTTCAGCATTAGAGAAGAAACACAATATGAAAATAAAAGATATTGACGGTAACGTGTTCACACCAGCATTTTCCGTTTACTTATGTTGCTTTTACTAAAGTTAACCCCGTCTGCCTTCAAAGCAAGAGTGAACAGGCATCTTCTGGGCACGCTCGTTCCATCATAGACCTCATTTTTCCATCAGGCGTGATCGAGGTCAGGAGCATGCCCATTATGCAATAAGAAAAAAAAAAAAGCTAAGGTTTCCTGGAAGGGCGGTAGCCGCCATATTACGGACGAAAATGATGGCAGCGGAGTTTTACTTTACGGTGTCAAAAAATGCTCTCTAGAAAAAGATACCAACCTACTTTCATAAATACGTTTCAGTGTCAGTTCATTCACCGGTAAATTACGGACGCTATCTGGCGACCTTAAGATTGTTATGTTACTTTAAAATTATTCACCGGCTCAATCATCCAAAAAAACAATTTTGCTAATATCACGTTTGTTGATTTCCCAGATTTTCAAAATGAATCGATGAGATATCTTGTAGACAAAATTGAGAAACAGCTCCTTATACCCTGTCCATTAGGTAAACCGTTTGTTGACAGATGGAACTAGTGATTACAGCAACACAATACATTGATTGATACAATATGTACGATATTAAAATGTCTGTAAGAAGCCATAAATAAGATAATTCAATAAGATAAGGCAGTTTATATATATTTTATTACGCATTTTGAAGTTAACTTTTACGTAATATGGAATAAGTACGTTCTAAGACAGCTGTCAAAAAACGGTTAACCTAATTGACAGAGTATAAGCTTTGAACCAAATTTTAATTACTCATATTCCTGTGTTTTTTTTCAGTGGACGAATACGGTAAGATTTGTTTTCTTATATATTTTGGCACTAAATATCTACAGTTGAGGTTTTTTTTTGTATTTTACTAACCCATTTGTTTACAGGCGAAATCCTTATCACTTATATTGAAAAAGGAAAAGGTAAGAAAACGGCTCGAAAGAGGAAAAAGTCAGACAACACATGAACTTTAAGTGCTTAAAATTTTTGTGTAAATAAAAAGTATTTCATGCTTAATCAAAATCATTTTGTTGATTTATCTAATTTATTTAATTGTGTCTCGTTATTAAACGCTTGATAGGTTACTAAGGGCTGATTTTTTCAACGCCAGATAATTTTATCTGGGGAATAATTATGAATTTTTGACAGTTCTTCCATACAAAATCTGTCAGACGTCAAATTTATTCCACGAATTTAAATTAATCTGTCAATAGAAAAATAAATTTATTGTGAAGTCTACGAGGCGTGGGAAAAGAGTCTGATACTGGAAATATAGTTTTTAAAATGTTTGTGTGTTCATCTGTGTGTATGTTCCGCATTGATTGGTGCAAAAACGGCTGAACGAATTCGGATGAAATTTGGCACACAGGGATTAACACATACCTGAGTACTTTTAATCCCAGTAGTAGTCGTCAGACTTTTGGGATTCTGATGACCCGTAACGACTGACAAAGATCTATGAATGACAGCCGGGACCATTGGCTTAATGTGCTTTCCGAGGCAGGGAGGGATCTCGATATGTAGGTAATGGATGGTCACCCATCCACGAACCAACTGCGGCAAGCGTAGCTTAACCGAACGACCCACTACTGTTATTGTTTAACCACGAATCCATCAAAAATATTTTACCGACCTGCGACGGGTTAGCCTAAGACTACCACATTATCGCCTACGGCGTAGCAGTGAGCACAGCTACGGGCTACGCCGTAGCAGCATTTATAGTCGAAAATCATTTCTGAGGGGAAATTCTCATAATTTTAAGAACGTTCACAGTCAGAGGGGCAATTCTCGTAATTTTGAGAACGTTCACAGTCTGATCTCAGTCTCAATCTGTCAAAAAACACTTCTAATTTCCCTACATTTTGACAAGTTTTGACATTGATTGTCGCCGATATCTGATCGAGACTAGATTTTGAACGTTAAAAAATTACGAGAATTGGCCTTCTGTAAAATTTGTATTTTAATTTCCCTTGTATTATAATTTCCCAGTAATCAATTAATTATGTTTACATGGGTGTTGCATAACGTTATTAAGAATACCTTATTTAAGCCAGTCAGTAAAAAAATTCTGGCATTTAAAAGCCAAAATATACAAAATTCTCCATTCTAAGTATAATTCCAAAAAAACTCAATACACAGAAATGTTACAATAATTTTCGTTATCTCAGTATCATAATCCGGAAAAGCATCTCCTTTTTCAAAAGTCCCCTTAAATCTGACAACACGGTTTAATCAAAACCCTACGGAGCTGTAAAAGCAATTTTCTTCGTCGTTCTAGAAACATGTACAATTTCATTTTGTGTGTTTGCACTGGCAATACTGACTGGGTAGCTGTTCATCGAATTAAGTAAACAAAGAAAGTAGGGCGGCGAGTGTTATATTCGATTTTTTTCCGATGCGAATAGTGAGTTTATCGAATGTACGGAGTAGCTCGTTGGTTTTTAATTACGTTGTACTGATTAAAACATTAAGTCTTTGAGATATAATTAGCCTGCATTTTACTAAGAGAGGCATGAGGATCTGGGTCCGATTCCCGGGTCCGGCAAAGTTTTATTAGGTTTTTCCATCTGAAATTTCTCAGTAGAAACCTGAAGGCCAACTCTCGTAATTTAAAACGTTCAAAATTTAGTCGCAGTCTAATCTCGGCGAAAATCAAATGTCAAAAACTTGTCAAAATGTAGGGAAATTAGAAGTATTTTTTGACAGATTGAGACTGAGATCGGACTGATCAGAACGTTCTTAAAATTACGAGAATCGCCCCTCAGAAATTATTTTGGACTATAATTCCATATATATATTCCATTCCATGCCATCTTGTTACCATAACACAAGCATTAGGTTGCTTAGCTTGGGACAAATGGTGCTGTGTGAAATGTCCAGGGATATTATTATTATTATTATTAATTGCTGCTACGGCGTAGGCCGTAGCTGTGCTCACTGCTACGCCGGCTACGGCGTAGGCGATAATGTGGTAGTCTTAGGCTAGCCCGTCGTACCTGCGTCGCATAGGTCGGGAGCGGACGCCCGCCCGCTTGTCATCACTGTGTGGACTGTCTCGAGGATACGGCGCAACACACACTGGATAAGTGCTCAGCTTGGGCCGGACACGAAAACTTGGTACGGGTGATCTCTCGCTTTCGGCCGGTTCAGTCCATAGTCGGAAGCGAAAACGCGAGGGATGCCGTCGCCTCTTTTTGCGAGGAGAAATTGCATGCAAAGGACGCGGCGGAGGGAAAGGGAGAGCATACCTCTCAATCCACCCGCACCAGAAGAGCAGCTGCTGGGCGTCGAAGGGCACTTAATCATCTTCGACCACCATAAGAAGGGGCCTGTAGGAGTCTGAAGGCAGTTAAACTGAAAGAAGAGGCACGCAGTGTTCCATGCCCGCCGTCGGCCTTTATGGTAGGACGGGTGGTCATGGGATTGGCCGCACTTGGTGACGGGGCCCGTTAGGCATGGCGGGTTGATACCAGTCGGGGGTGCGGCGAATCAGTCACCAGAGGAGATAAGTAACCGGGTCGTCGGATATAGTTGAAGTTTTGTAAGAAACCGTGTCACTGTGTGTGTATCCGTGTATCCTCCCGGGCCCCCAACTTATGGTAGTAGAAGAAACAGTGGGGTTTTAGTCATTAGGAGTCCAACATAACCCTCCGTTCTTCCCAGATGGAGGGTATCCACAAGGATTACCCCTCGGAAAAAAAATGGTACTAAATCATAAATAGCTGATTTGCATACCAGGCTTCAACGAAAAACATCGTGAAGCGCATGATTAAGAAAACGAAACAGAGGTTACTCATCGATTTCGAAGCGATTTAAAAAACTATAACGATGTATCGATTCCCATTTTTCCAGAATCAGAACAGCAACACTAGTCCTAGGAAGAAAGATTTTGTGGGTACTTATCTAGAGTCCGGTCCAGTCCTTATCACAGTTATTTTACCCCTGACTTTGCATCACTGTCCAAATCACAGTGATCTTTATTCTCATCCCAATAAGGTTGCTGTTGGGTTATCGCCACTTACAAGTCTGTTAAAACCATTGTGATAGTTATTCTTGTAACTATAAGGTTGCTGTTAGGTTGCTGCTGTCAGAGGTAAAATAACAGTGACGGGGCCGTGTAATGTGAGACACTTCTTTGTTTACCATTTTATGTCGTCGCAAATCGTCGAATGCATTTTCTTTACTGTTCAGAAGATCTTAACTGGACTGACCACGCAGTTTCAGTCTGTAGCATAAAATGATATCGGAAAGTAGGTACTTTACAGCGGCAATTTATGAGGGTGCATTTAAATATCGTCCAAGAGAGAGGCCATACTTACTTCAATTTACGTGCGGTGACCCACCCTAATTGCCTAACACACTATCAATTACAATCTGAATCATATTGAAACATATTCCTAATCCATTGCTGCATATGTTCGAAACATTGGTCTGCTCAAAAAAGTAAATAACGCAATGATTGTTGTTGATCTGTCAAAATGAAACCCATTCCTACCGATATTGTGTTACGGAATTACCTACCCTCCTTCTAGGCAGTCGCCCCGTTACCAACTTGCTGACAGGATTACCTACCTAAGCCTACTTTTACACGGCCATCAGGCTATGATACCCACATTAGGAAATAAGTAATTATATTTTGTTTTTCTATTTTTTCCTACTAACACTAGTTTTTCATAAGTTTTATTATACTAACATTCTAAGGATTTCAAAAAGTCTGAATTAAAAAGTTTTTATTTTATTTTTATTTATTTATTTATGAGCTATTCTCATAGTCCGTGTCAGTGTGTACCATGCAGGTTGTGATTCTGCACAGTTTTCATAAATGGCCTACCTACACCCTAATGTGTAATGTGCGTAACACACGATCAATCAGAATCGGTTTCATTTTGACAGTTCAACAACATTCATTGCGTTATTTACGTTGTTGAGCAGACGCATGACACATTTTTTGAACATATGAAGCAATGGATTAGCCATATCCTTCAAAATGATTCAGATTGAGATTGATTGTGTATTACGCAATTAGGGTGCTGATCAAGATTGTAACTGGACTTTAAAAGAGATTGTGACCTCTGAGTTTGTTTCCGTCTTTGAACGATACGGAACTCATCTAGTTTTGAAACATGATTTAATTTTGACGTGCAGAAGTGTTTTTTAACCAATTTACTGAAATAAATATCATTTATCCTTTACACCGGGTCCAACAACATCATAAGTAATAAATGAGAATTATTTTTCCGGAGATCTAGTAGGTATTTAAAAGTTAGGAATTTGTTTATTTATAATCCTATGATATATCAATGATTAAAACATTGTTGGAGTTTACTCCTTAAGAAACGATTTGAGTTATAAGGCCCGGTACGGAAATTTTATGAGGAGTAAAATCAAGTGTAACACGAAAAGTTGAGGCGTTACGTAGAAAGAGACAAACATATATATCTGTAGGATTGAACGTGTAAAAGAATGAGATGGAATACATTACACAGCGTATCTCATTCTCGGGGTCTCCTCTTTGTTTACTTTTTATCAAAATAAAACCTTTTTTGAAAATAAATGCCAGTAATATACTTTTTTTATAACTTGAAACCTTATTTTAGTACAGTGTTTGATTCCACTGCCACGATTTTTACAACTAGGTTGAAGTATTAGATAAGCTTACTACAGGTACTAATATTTTTTATGTACGTCTAAGATTTAGAAGTAATATAAATAATCCGAATAATTACAGATATATGTTTGTTTCTCTTATCATTTTAGCAGATGCGTTCATTTACCCTTTTTTTCTATTCGATATATATCATAATTATCGTTCGTATGGAGTAAACTCCAATCGTGCGTCGTAGCTGACACACACACACTTTTTTTTTATACTCTATATTTTAAGATTAAGGTTATTTCAGAAAAAAAAATGCTATTTAAGTTGTAAATTTTTATTGTGGTCACGATAACTACATAAATGACGTTGTTGCGCAGAGAAGTAGAACTGGTGTGGGCAATAACGTTATAAAAAGCGAACTAAAAAAAAAAGCAATTTACATAATTATAACTTTTTTAACAATAATCTCTATTATTTTTATTAAAATAAATAGCATATAAAAAACTAACAAAATTAGGAATAATAACCTATATTTAAGTACCCGTAAATAATCAGACTTATGAGAAAATAACAGACTAGAAATAAAATATGCAGAAACACAATCAAAGGTTTTTTTTAACATAATTATGCAAATAGTATTTACAGATTGAGACTGAGATTAGACAAGAAGAAGAAAAAGAAAGAAAATACATTTATTTGCGGCAAACTGTGAAAGAAAAACAAGACTGTGAAAGTTTTCAAAATTACGAGAATTGCCTCTCTGATTTAAAAAATATTTCCACGTTCCTTGGTGGTCTCCTCGGCAATGTCCTGGGAATCTACTCTCTAAAGTCCGTCAACGAAGATACGGGCCCCTCAGAAGTAGTAGTAGATTCGCCAGAACAAGTCTCAAATTAATTTTTTCGGACGTAGAGCGTTCTCGCACTAGCGCTTACAAAAACCGCCAAAACAACAACAATTACGCCCTCAGCGGGTCATTTTAAGAGTTACATTTATGATATTACTGCACCAGATGCAGACTCATATTTGACATAATTTGTGATCATAAATTGATTTTACCAGTTTTTTGCGTTTATGATGTTATTGAGAAGTGTTGACCTAGGTATCAGCCCCGACGTACGAGCTGTAGGTCGTAAGTTCGAATCCAGACACGCACTTTACTTTGCGTATTTAATTTCATCACCACTGGTCTCAGAACGGTGAAAGAAAACATCGTCAGGAAACCGGCACGTCCTAGAATTCAAGACATATTGTCACCCACCAACCCGAACTGGGTCTGAGTGGCGGATTATGGCCCACTTCCTCTCATAGAGGGGAGGCCTGTGTCCCAGCAGTAGGAACATTATAGGCTTATGCTTATATGACATTATTGCACCCTGTGTGCGTTACCCATGAGCGGAACAGCACAAATCCCTCTCTCGAGAGATACGGGGGAAGACCTCGTTGCAGGGATGGACTCGAGTGGCGTCGGTGGCGGGCATCACGGTGAAACCGATGAGCAGCATAACGAAGGTGGACTTAAAAGCAGCCATTGTAGTGGTTGTGTGGTAGAAGGTAGAACTTTGAAGATATGAGGAGTTGTTCTGTGAAGCTGAAGACTTTTTGCTGGTATATTTATACGCTGAAACTTGCACGTTTTTTTAGAGATAGTACCAAACAGGTTTACAGTTGTTTTTTTGTAGAATTAGTTCACATTCAAAATGATAATTATGATAATTGTTTTGTTAATTACCTAGAGCGTTATCATGTTTTTTAGTCTGCGACGTGAAAGGAGTCTATTAAATTTTATATGTTCACTAGCTTTTCCCGCGGCTTCGCCCGAGTGGATGTCGGAGTGTGTTTTAAGGGATTATAGGATGTAGAAATATATAGGTAGTCATAGTCCGTATCTTGCGGAAACATACTTAATGTTACCGCAAGATACGGATTACGGCCTATGAACCTAGACAGGCACTTTACTAAGTGTAAATCATTTCTTCACCACTGCTCTTAAAACGGTGAAGGAAAACATTGTGAGGAAACCGGCATGTCCTAGAACCAAAAATTCGAAGACATGTGACATCTACCAATCCGCACTGGGCCCGCGTGGTAGATTGCCCACTCCCTCTCACAAAAGAGGAGGCCTGTGTCCCAGCAGTGGGAACATTAAAAGGCTGATTATGGTTATGGACATTATGTTTTATTTGTGTCCATTTCTGGGTCAAGCTTGTATGAGACAAAAATCCATCTCCTTTCCTGTAAATGGTGTAACGAAACCGACTTTGTTTTGTTTAAATAGAGATAAGAAAAAAAAACAACGGGTTGCACTCCGGGAGTGCCGGCAGAAGTGAAAACTTGAATATTAACGTTGTGCATTTTTGATATTTTGGAATGCGGTCTACTCTCCCTCCGTCTTACGAATTTTCGATCAGGTCACGTGTCCTGACGCGAGCTCCGTCTTATGAATTTTCGATAAGTTCACGTGTTCTGACGCGAGTTTAACGTTTTTTACCAATCACAACAAAAGTGCACAACGCCGCTAAAGAAGTTTTCACTTCAAAAACAGTAGGCGTCAGGCGGTTTGGCTGATAAGCCAATAGACAAGAGAAAATGTAAAAAAATAATTACACGTAGAACGATTTCTAGGAATAATTGCTAAAAAACCGATTCCTCCCGGTACTGTGATCTTGTTAAACTCTCACAGCACCGGGAACCAGTTTCTACGTAATTATTTTAGTTTTATAAAAACACGATGCCATAAGTAGTTCTTAGGTAACTTACACCAAATAATTCCACATATAAAGTATCTGATTAGATTTCTAGCTCATAAATTATGCTCAAGGCACTGAACTAATTAATAAGATAAAAATTTAAGTAAGTATTTTAAGTGAAAGAAAAAATCTTACACTATAAATTACAACTACTGCTAACCTGATTAAAATTCAATTAGATACAATACAATGAATAACTAGGTAGATACCTGCTTAAGTATCAAACAAAACAAAAACTTACAATTTCTTAATTGTAAGTTTTTGTTTACACTCAACATGAAAAGGGGTCATTGTTCTCATAATTTTTAAAAAGTTTTGCCGCGAATCCAATCCTTAAATAGCGGTTCCTGACATTTGTGTTCTCATTTATTTGACAATGAACATAATCGTCCCATAAATCAACACGTATGAAATCTTTACGAGAATTTCTACTTTATTACATTCAAAATTACGAAAAAACTGTAAAGAGTGGTATCACCATTTTATTCTAAACTTATTTTGCGGCGCCATACTTGGATATCCTATAGTTAACCGAGGGGTACGTATCAAAATCCCGAATTTTAAAAGACCGAATTTTAATATACCGATGGACGAAATCCCGAAAATTGAAACGCCGAATGGTTGTTTGGTCGAAAGTTTAAAATCCCGAAAGTTCATTTACCCGAAGCTTAAAATCCCGAAGGTCCATATCTCGAAGTTCAAAATCCCGAAATTACATCCCAAAGCCTAAAATCTCTAAGACAATGACAAAAAGGAGCTTAACCTATTAGGTATGTATGATAGGGTACTTATTTGAATGTCGAAATTAAAATACCTACGGGTAAAAGGTCAATATTCAAAACACAAATGTTTAAAATGTTTGGTTTTATATTCAAAAATATGTTTCTGGCACTCGCCGGCCGCTGCCGCGGCACCGCTCGCTTCGCTCGCTCGGCTCGTGCGTTGTGTGGTCACAGTTCTAACCTAACCTAACCTAGCTGTTTCGATGTAAAAAAGATATATGCGTGTTACGCATGCGGGTAAAGAAACATATTTTTAATTATTAAAAAACAACGACAACGTGTAATTATTAAAAATGTTTGGTTTTACATTCAAAAATATATTTCTGTACCCGCATGTGTAACACGCATATATCTTTTTTACATCGAAACAGCTAGGTTAGGTTAGGTTAGAACTGTGACCACACAACGCACGAGCCGAGCGAGCGCAGCGAGCGGTGCCGCGGCAGCGGCCGGCGAGTGACAGAAACATATTAATCGCGGAAACTACGTCGCCGATTTCATCCATCGGTATTTCGTCCATTCGGGATTTCGTCCATTCGGGATTTCGTCCTTTCGGGCATTTGAACATCAATATTTTGTGTTTCGATATAACGACTATCGGCATTTAAAACTTTCGGTATTTTGAATTTCGGTGTTTTGGACGTCGGTATTTCAATCATAGGTATTATGAACTTTCGGGATTTTGATACGTACCCTAACCGAGTCATAGGTAAAAAACCGAAAGCAATATGTGGAAATATCACAAGTACCTACTTACACGTTAAGCGATATTTTAGCTATATTAGGTAACATCACGCCCGTATTCCCCGAAGGGTAGGGCAGAGGTTACCTATAGACCATTTCAGACAATGATCTACATGGTCCTCACATGATCTGACCAAGATCATGTCTGGACTTTAAAACAGACTTTGACCCCTGAGTTTGTGTCGCCATTTCTATCAAGGGGTCTTCAGATTGGAAATATCGAATCCATTCAGCTTTATATTTAATATGACGTATAGAACTGATTCCGACATTCAATGTATATATTTAACAATTTCATTTCGTTTCATTACACCCACATTACATTTCTCCAGTTATGTTCAAGTCCCATGTGCTAGGGAGTGAGCCAATTACCATCAACTGGCGACAAATCCAGACTCCGGGCTGCTGCTGAGATAACCCAGATGCGAAAACCCAATAACACTTTGCCAGAACCAGGTATCGAACCCAGGACCTAACGCTCAGCAGTGGCGCTTGCGAACACTATACCCTGTCCATTTAGGTTAACCGTTTTTTGACAGCTATCTACCGTTAGGTTATCTTATAATATTATATTAACACCATTTTATAAACATGATACAATCCTTAATTAATGTGAATAACTATCTTCTACGAATACCAGTCCGCACAAGTTTATACAATAGCCTGGCTGTTTCTGACAAGGGGAACGCTACTACTACTAACATGCTATTTTACTTTTATTTACCTAACTGAATATTTATGCTTATTGACCCCTCGGGTGTTTCACAAAGATAGATATATGTCTTATTATTCAACGCTGGATAGGTGACTAATTAAAGTCAGGGAAATTAATAGTAAAGCAAATTGTCGACAAAGTTAATTAATATTCAAAACAACGACATTCTGTGATGTTTGTGTGAAATGGCGATATCACGGCAAATTGACGTAGGGTATCAATTGTTCACTCTGTCTCAAATAATGCATAGCGTTGAAATTCATTGTTTTATGTTTCATTGAGATGGGACCAATTGTATTTGGCTTTTGGAAATAAAGATTTTTATTTTTTGTATGTTTTTACATATCTCGGAACCCTGGGGTCCCGGTGCTTTGGAAGGCGTACGAGGGGCCGAAGCCAACTCGCAGAGGCCCCTTAGTAAATTTTAATTGAATGCAGCCCAAACCGACGATTATCCCTGTAAGCACTATGCAAGTGCACCCAAGGATAACCCCAGGTTGGTGTAGGACTATTGCAGAATATGGAAAAATAAAAAGTTGGACTATGGGTTTAGGTGTCTAAAGTCGACTGGTTACTAAGACCTATGGAACAACTATGGCCCCTGTCTGATCAATGTTTTATATAAATTACACGGATAAATGGCAGGGGGTGACTTGCACACTCAATAATGGGCCCCCGAAAACGGTCGCTAGCTCATAGTGTCGTAGCGACAAGGGGGCAACATGTCCTGAGGTACTTATGACGAGTGGAGAGGTATTCCACGGCTATCAGGACAATCCCGGAAGTACGTTCATGATCCCTACCAGCATCTTGCTGGAATACTTCCTTCCTCCGAGCATGTTTGCTCTTGCGAATCTCCACTCAAGCCGGCCAATAAAGGCAAGAATAAGGTGGCAGCTCTGTTCCTCGTCATTGTCCACTGCAGCCGGCCAATAAAAGCAAGCTAGAGGTGAGAAACAAGACTTCTCCCGGGAGATAGGGTCCGTGGGGTCGCTACTGCCCAACGGCTCACCACATGCTGCCCTGCGGTTTCTGTATCTCTCTTGGTCTGGCTCCTCACTCTAGACCGGTTTCGGCAAAATAAACTCTTCCGGCACAGGCCTAGAGGTCGGAGCGCGCAAGCCCCACCACGACGTCAACGTAGAGATACGACTGTGGGGTTATTATTATTATTATTAATTGATGTCCCTTTTTTTTTTTTTTGTGGATGGGAAATCATCAAATGACCCCTCCCGCTCTGGGTGGAGCGGAAGGGGGTGTCAGACTTTTACTGACTAAAACCCACCCGTGTTCCTTCCTTAACCCTTTCTGTTCCTGGGCAGCGGTTAACCTTTCGGAAGATCCCGCCGCCCTGGCAGGCTTCGGCCCTATCGGGCCCCGTCCTCTGCTGACATCTCTTTGAGGCGCGCGTGGAACACAACGCGCCGTCCGGCACGGGCCTGGTCCTGATCGGACGGTCAGCTACCCATTACTCACCGCCCGCAGGCCCGCGCCTACGGTGGCCGGGAGTCGTCACGCGGCTCCCGACGCCCGGGGCGTCTCCCGCGGCGGCTGAGGCGTGAGGTTCTTTCTCTCAACCTCCCCGCTTATTATTATTATTAATTGATGTCCCTGACTGTACAAAAATACTACATAGTTAATAATATTTGGCTGATCTGCGACGGACTCACTATCGCCTACGACGTAGCAGACAGCTCAGTTACGCCGTAGCAATAATAGTCCAAAATAAGTTCTGTTATGTATTCGTTGTGTTATTTCCCAGTAATCAATTACTAAGTTTATTTTAATGGGTATTGTAGAATGTTATTAAAAAGACCTTATAACATTTTTGGTGCCTTTAAAAAGCATACAAGACCGTATTCTCCAGTCTTAGTACAATTCCAATAAAAACCTTTTTTTGTAATCAAACAACGGTAAAACGGGGTGAATAGGGATGCAACGGTGAATCGAGACGAAACTTTAAAATGGATTTGTACTTTAAAATTATATAGTTTGTTGCTAACAAGGACATTTAATCTTTAATTAAAAAACACTAAACACATTAGAGTCTTTTCTGGCAACAAACCATATTACGAGTATTTCAAAGTTAAAATCCATTTTAAAGTTTCGTTCCTATTCACCCATGCATCCCTATTCACCCCATTTTACGGTAATATATGTAACGGCAATCAGAGAGGAGAAATACAAAATAAAAAATAACAATATTTATATATCATTTTATTATACAATTTTGTTAACTTCTAGAAAACAAAAATTGAAACTGTCATCACAGATTATTTATCTATTTCTACAGTATCCAGCGGCCCAACCAGGCTCCTTGTGACAATAACCGGAACAGCAGATTCCTTGCTCGCCATTGGGTTGACACCCGTTGCCATTGTTAATACAGGCGGCAACAACTTGATCTGGTATAAAGATAGCCGCAACAACGAAGATAGCGATCAAGATGAATAGATTGAATTTCATTTTGCTTTTGGTACTTTAATGAAACGTTTCCAAGAAGGACTGTTTGTACTGTCGTAAGTACTCTGTGAGTTAATTAAACATCACGAGTCTTTATATACTTTTTAAGCACCCGTTTTTTCTTTATTATTATTCCAAGGTAATCAGTAAGACCGCGCGAAGGCCACCAGGTTTAATCGCGATGATAACAATTTGTTATTCGACGAAGAACAGCAAACTTATTTAATTGTTTTTATAACATAATAGAATTAGGTTTGGGTAAAAATGAAAACAACAATAATAGTACCTATACATTATGATATAAGTGCGGTAAGTTGAAAATTACAGCCGAGGCGATTTTGCTAGCCCGAGCCGTAGGCGAGGGCTACAAGAAAGCAGAGGCTGTAATTATCAAAGCGCACGTATGTTATACGACGTTTTATACATACATATAACATATTTGCGAGGAAATAAATAAAACTCAGACTTTCTTAAACGAATAAATCTTTAATCACTTGTAAAAGCAGTTATAATAATATATAATCAACTTACCGCACTTATATCATAATGTACTATAATGTATAATTTTGTTTTCACGATTTCAGTATTGGGGCTTGTGGCTAAGTTATAACAGCCACCCGGGTTGATCGATCAGGTTAACCTACGCTTGCCGTGGTTGGTCCGTGGATGAGTGACCATCTTTACATACCAAGACCCCTTCGTGCCTCGGAAAGCATATTAAGCCGGTCCCGGCTTTCATTTGTGGATCTTTGACAGTCGTTCGGGTCGTCAGAAGCCCGAAAGTCTGACAACCAGTCTTACCAAGGTGTTTCGTATTATCCAGTAACTGTGTTGTGGAGCTCAGATAGGCAGTCGCTCCATGTAAAATACTGGTACTCAACTGCATCCGGTTAGACTGGAAGCTGACCTCAACATGGTTGGGGAAAGGCTGATGAGGCTGCTGACAGATGATGACGATTGTTCCCATAGAGACATATTTTCATAATAATTATGAGTACAATGGGGGATTGTAACCTTTAACTTCTATTTTATTAAAAATACATACTTGTGCATCTAAATATTTCGCACTTTAATTTCAATGTTTTTTTCTAATTACCTGATAAACATTCTTTTGAATTGTTTTGTTTGAAAAAAAATAAGGGAGAATGGATAGAAGTTTATTAGCAGCTTATTTATATTTCTGACTAGAAGCACAAAAACTATATTTACACAAGGTAATAGAGATAGTTAAAGAAAAAATAAGAGGAAAACCAACTATAAAATACATAGACGAACGGCAGGAAAAGGCATTAATATAAGACAAGATAATATTTATTTGCTTAAACATGTGTCATACAAACAAGAAAATACATGCATGCAAGATGGTATGGTGGTGGCATGATACATAAATTATGTGGAAACCTTTTATAAGCAGCTAAAAGAATAATCATTAGATAGACTTGGAATAGAAATTGCTACACTTAAGATACGTACGTTAAGATGTATATAGTACTTATGGCTATAATAAACTATAATAATATCTTATGTATATGTAGTTTTTGGGCTGCTCATACCTAATGACATCAAAATGAATGCTCCATACTGTACAGTGCACATTCCCTAGACTCTACTTTTATACTATAAATAGTTATGTAATAGTCGTGTGTGTTATGTTATAGAGAGGTCTAATGCAGTGTGAGTCTAAGATATAAGAACAACTTTCCTATGAGAAAATTCTCAGTCAATCCAAAGCCAGAAACTGACTGCAATAAGCAATTTCCAAGAGTTTTTATATTTGATCAGCAGCAAGCATAAGCATATCTTGGATTATATTCCGGCTATTCTCCTTTCTCAAGGTTGGTAGGTAAAAGGTCAGGACACATCCACTGCTGAAACATTACATTACAGCTTACATTACATTCACATCACAGACAAAACAATGTGATAGCGTTCTAGATGAAAAACAAAAGAAATTATCATATCATTTTGAATTTTACATTTTAAAATTGCTACAAAAAACATCTACAAACTTGTTTATTGCTATCTCTAAAACACGTTCAAGTTTCAGCGTATAAATAGGGAGTAAAAAGTCTTTAGCTTCACAGAACAACTCGTCATCTGTTCAACGTTCTACCTACTACTACACAACCACTACAATGGCTGCTTTCAAGACCACCTTCGTTCTGCTGCTCATCGCTTTCGCCATGGTGGCCGTCACCGACGCCGCCCATGTCCAGGCCTGCGACGAGGTCTGCCCCCGCATCGTCCGGGAGAGGAATACGTGCTGCAGAAGTCATGGCTACTCTCGCTACAACAACTGTAATGGCGGGAGAATGGATTGTGTCTGATGATACTTCTCAAGCAACAGTGGAACTTCATAGACTACCATATTTCGAAAAAATATTTTGATGCTTTCAATTCCTACTATTGATTGTACAACTTATTTAAAGTTCCACGCAAATAAATATTTAAAATAAAATTAACAATTTTTTTTCTCACCCTATTTATTTATCAGTACTTTTTCCTATATTTACTACCTACTTTTCTTTTTTTTCGACGCACCGTTCCAAAAATGAGAACTTTGTGAACCCCCTACTCCGGCTCACGTCCTAGTTGTCAGGACATATAATATATTCACTCCCTAAGCACTCTTAACAAATTTCTGAACGAATCGCTTAGGTCCTTGCTTACATACTCTACACCCCCTTTTGCGCCATTCGTTAACTGAACTATAGGCACGTTAAGAAACGTTGGATCCGTAGTTAAACTCAAACAATTGTTAAAAATATGAACTAATGGTTAAATTTTTGCAAAATGTGTTTATTGACAAATTTTTAATTTATCTACTGGTCACTAATGGTTATATTTTTAACTAATAGTTAGTTATTTGACTATTCGCAATGATATTATCATCATCATCTACCTAGCCTTTTCCCAACTATGTTGGACTCGGCTTCCAGTCTAACCGGATGCAGCTGAATACCAATAGTTTACATGAAGCAACTGCCTATCTATCTATCTATTAGCAATGATATTATATCATTAGATAAACTAAACATTTATCAAAAAACACGTTTTGCAAATATTTTACCATTAGTAACTATTTTTAACAATTGGTTGAGTTTAACTACGGATCCAAAAACCGCCCTAAGGATATTTTTGTTTATTAGCCTCAACTCAACTCAACAACATACTGCTATTACTTTTGAGAGATGACATGAGATGAGAAGACATAATATTTCATAGATAAGACTTTTTGCAACTGGTTTTAATATCTTCTTTAATAGCAGTCGTTTTTATTTTAAGTAAACATTTCGATGCCTAAAACAGCAACTAAATGAAAGGTCTAGTAAAAACACTTGAAGGAGAATGCCCACTTGCAACTTGTGGTTTCTGATGTCAATAATGACTATTTTTACGGTTTTTTTAGTTCTAGCCCATTGCATTAGGTATTATGTTGAAAAATAGACACCTGTTAAATACACCAGTTATACATGCAAGCAAAAGTGGTGGTGGCTCAGTGGTAATTGCCCCGACTCACGATTTCTAGACCGTGGGTTCGAACCCAGGCAGGCGCTTTACTTTGCGTAAATAATTTCATCACCACTGCTCTCAAAACGGTGTCTTATCGGACGGTGGCATTGGGATCATTATAGACTATTATGCTGTTAAATACCCGAATCTACTGGCCGTTGTCGTGATGGCCTAGTTGTTAAAGCCTCGTCTCTCATGCACGAGGTTGTGGTTTTCAATCCGGGCAAGTACCAATGTAACTTGACGGCACGGTTGGCGCAGTGGTTAAGCGATTGACTGCTGCGCTGCGTGTCGTGTATAAATATAATTATGGTGTTTGAGGTAGTTTGTTGTTTCCTTATATATCGATACCAAACCACCTGTCCTTTGGGCTTATGTTAGCTTGCCATAAGAGGTCACAAATTTTAATTTGTAACAAAATATTCTATGTCCTAATCCAGGTCGTAGGCATCATCATGGAATTGGATGAAATTTAGCACAAGGGTAATGTGCCAAATTTCATCCAAATCCGTTCAGCCGTTTTAACGTGAAAGCGTAACAAGCAAATATACATAAAATGTAATCTTTTCTGTTATTATTCGTTTAGGTAACTAACATATTTATGTCAGCCGACCCCATCATAGTTGGAAAAAGGCTAGACAGATGATGATGATAAGCGAATGGTCAAATAATTAACTATTAGTTAAAAATATAACCATTAGTGTATAAAATATAATACCAGTAGATAAATTAAAAAATTATCAAAAAACACATTTTGCAAAAATTTAACCATTAAGTAGTTCATATTTTTAACAATTGTTTGAGTTTAACTACGGATCAAATAACCGGCCTTTAGACACTTAACATGTCTATAGTTCAGTTAACGAATGGCGCAAAAGGGGGTGTAGAGTATGTAAGCAAGGACCTAAGCAATTCGTTCAGAAATTTGTTAAGGGTGCTTAGGGAGTGAATATACTAAAAGTCCTGACGTCTAGGACGTGAGCCGGAGTAGGGGGGAACACAAAGTTCTCATTTATGGAACGGTGCGTCGAAAAAAAAGAAAAGTAGGTAGTAAATATAGGAAAAAGTACTGATAAATAAATAGGGTAGGTATGAAAAAAAAAATGTTAATTTTATTTTAAATATTTATTTGCGTGGAACTTTAAATAAGTTGTACAGTCAATAGTAGGAATTGCAAACATGAAAATATTTTTTCGAAATATGGTAGTCTATGAAGTTCCACTGTTGCTTGAGAAGTATCATCAGACACAATCCATTCTCCCGCCATTACAGTTGTTGTAGCGAGAGTAGCCATGACTTCTGCAGCACGTATTCCTCTCCCGGACGATGCGGGGGCAGACCTCGTCGCAGGCCTGGACATGGGCGGCGTCGGTGACGGCCACCATGGCGAAAGCGATGAGCAGCAGAACGAAGGTTGTCTTGAAAGCAGCCATTGTAGTGGTTGTGTAGTAGTAGGTAGAACGTTGAACAGATGACTAGTTGTTCTGTGAAGCTAAAGACTTTTTACTCCCTATTTATACGCTGAAACTTGTAGGTACGTGTTTTAAAGATAGCAATAAACAAGTTTGTAGATGTTTTTTGTAGCAATTTTAAAATGTAAAATTCAAAATGATATGATAATTTCTTTTGTTTTCCATCTAGAACGCTATCACATTGTTTTGTCTGCGATGTGAATGTAATGTAAGTATGTATGTAAGTATTCCTATGCCGCTTTCAGCAGTGGATGTGTCCTGACCTTTTACCTACCAAACTTGAGAAAGGTGATGCGAGATTGACTACGGCGTAGTTCATAGCGCGTAGCAGTGTTTTTCCGTTATATGCGTTTACTGCACTTAAGCTACCTGTTCATCTTTAGTCCTTGGTTACCTAGCTCCAAAGTATTCGTCAAGACGAATCAAACGAGCCCAACTCGATGGGGTTATGTCGTTTAATTACTGAGTTCCTATGGCCATCTTCCAGCTCCATCATCAGACCCTGGTTACCATCTAGCACCAAAGTTCTTGTCAAGACGGATCAAACGAGTCCAAACTTGATGGGGTTGTGTCGTTTAACTACCGAGTTCCTATGGCCACCTTCCGGTTCCATCATCAGATCAGCTCCATGTCATAATAATTTTGCATTTTCATCCGATTTACATATGCATACAAAATTTCAGCTCAGCAATTGGTTGAAGATCTGCTTCAAAATTGAGTTGCAAGAGTCCACCCGAACAAACATAGTTACATATGTACTTGTACATACATACATCGCAAGTTAAATAAAAGCTTGTAAAAAAACATGCTATCTTATCGTTTTTACAGTAAATTAATTTAAAGTATAGTACTTAATAGATTCCGAGGACAGAATAAATAATGCTCTGAACTAATTACAATAGATAAAAATTAAATTCAATACAATACAATGTTTTTTTTATCCTTTATTAAAAAGAACCAAGTTCTTAATAATTAATTACAATCTAGCTTATAAGACTAATAAGCAATTTTAATCTAACTTAATTTACTATGTGATAATTATTTTAAAACTTAGAATAGTGTTTATTGTACTTTACACGAGTCCGTTCCACTTTCTTAGAGTCTAATATGATGATATAAGCACTTTGTTCATGTGTTATTATGTGTGTCATTGGCACTAATAATTCTACACTTTTTACACTACACTAACTCAAAAGGTTTTGTCCGTTTTAGTCTTCGCACTATATTTGTTTGGTCTAACAGCTGAATTGCCTCGATGTTCACATGTGATGTGAACATCGAGTTCACATATGATTGCTTCCGTGTGGCATGACCCTGTAGCCATAATGGCAGTGTCGTCCGCAAAGGTTGCAATCGTATTATTTTTCAACTCTGGTATATCATGCGTGTACAACAGGTAGAGCACTGGACCCAGCACACTACCCTGAGGCACGCCAGCTTTAATAACTTTTAACTTTGAAAAGGCATCCTCGTGCCTTACTCGAAACATTCTATCTGTAATGTATGATTGCAGGATATCGGCAAAATCATTGGGCAGCATTAGTCTTAGCTTGTAAATCAAACCCTTATGCCAAACTCTATCAAAAGCTTGTGCCACATCTAAAAATACGGTGGAGCAGACTTTTTTATCTTCAAGAGTTCTCTCAATGATGTTGGTAATTCTATGTACTTGGTCTATTGTTGAGTGTTTCTCTCTGAAACCAAACTGATGGTCAGGGATAAGGGGCAATACAATGTGCAGCTAAATTGATTAAAATTCAATTAGATACAATGCACATAGCACATGTTGGTAGGGGAAGGGAAAGCAGAACGGACCACTTCAGCAAGAACTAACTATTCATTATAAAAAAAAACTATGGATTTGGTTTAAAATTTTCGAGAGTAAAACGAATCAACAACATTTATTCAAAGCTACTTACTAATTAGATATCAAATATATTCATAGATAATTAACAAATTAAATTATTTCTAAAGGTTAGATTGGTCCGTTTTACGTTAATAAGCAGGGCGAAACGAACCACATGATGCACAACCACAGGATGCAAAAAGCAGACATTTTTGGACTGGTCATTTTTGTTCACATAACAAAGCTCCCTAATCATCATTTTCGACACAGCCAGTGCAAGCACAATGTGCACATCTATATGCAAAAATCTGGAAATTGAACCAATCCTCACTTGATTTTAAAAACAAGTTTTCATCGTCGGGTAAACTGTCATTTATTATTTTCTCTATTATTTCTTGTTTTTAGAATCAAGTGAGAATACACTTTAATTACAATGTTTTATCTAATTACCTGGTAAACATTCTTTGGAATTGTATGGTATTAAAAAAATATAATTGAGAAACATAATAGTTTAGTGACAGCTTAGTTATATTTATTTCTGGAAACATAAGCACTATGTTTACAAATGATAATAGAAATAGTTAAATACAAAATAAGAGGAAAACCAAGAAGTTTGTGTGTGTGATGGAGTTTCTTGCCCATGTGGAGTTTCTTGCTCATTCTTCTCCATAAGAAAACTACATTTTGGAAAAGGGCGACTAGAATTAATTCTATTTTATTGTAATTTTTAACGTTTAAACGTGCCTTTTATGTGACTATTTGAAATAAATGATTCGACTTTGACTTTGAAGAACATACATAGACGAAAAGCACGAAAAGCCATTAAATATGTGGAGACTTTTTAGAAGCAGCTAAAATAGTAATCATTAGATAATAGATAGACTTGGAACGGAAATTGCTACACTTAAGTTTTGGATGTATAGACTACATATGACTACAATAAACTATAATAATATGTTATGTCTATGTGGTTTTTGGGCAGTGTGTATGTCATACCTACCCAGTACCACATTAGGATTTATTCACCATACTGCACAGTGCACATTCTTTAGACTCTATTGCTACATTGTAATTAGTTATGTAATATTATGGACCGGTCTAATGCAGTGTGAGTTCAAGACATATCCAACAACAACAATCCAACGCCAGAAATTGACTGCAATAAGCAATTTCCAAGTGCTTTTTGCTTTGATCAACAGCAAGCACAACATTTCTTTGACGGCATTTTTTTCACAGATTCCATAGTGGCCAATCTCCTTTCTCAAGGTTGGTAGGTAAAAGTTTAGGAGACATCCTCCGCTGAAAGCGGCATACGAATATTTACAATTCACATAAATATGAACATATAAAATCGAATGCTTCCTCCTTTCCCGTCGCAGGCAAAACAATGTGATAGCGTTCTAGGTAAATAAAAAAACAAATTATCATAATTATCATTTTGCGTTTGAAAATTTCTACAAAAAAACAAACCACAAACCTGTTTGTTCATATCTCTAAGACACGTGCAAATTACAGCGTATAAATAGGGAGCAAAAATTCTTCAGCTTTACAGAACAACTCGTCATCTGTTCAACGTTCTACCTACTATCTACACAACCACTACAATGGCTGCTTTCAAGACCACCTTCGTTCTGCTGCTCATCGCTTTCGCCATGGTGGCCGTCACCGACGCCGCCCATGTCCAGGCCTGCGACGAGGTCTGCCCCCGCATCGTCCGGGAGAGGAATACGTGCTGCAGAAGTCATGGCTACTCTCGCTACAACAACTGTAATGGCGGGAGAATGGATTGTGTCTGATGATACTTCTCAAGCAACAGTGGAACTTCATAGACTACCATATTTCGAAAAAATATTTTCATGTTTGCAATTCCTACTATTGACTGTACAACTTATTTAAAGTTCCACGCAAATAAATATTTATATGTACTACCTACTTTTCTTTTTTTGCGACGCACCGTTCCAAAAATGAGAACTTTGTGTTCCCCCCCTACTCCGGCTCACGTCCTAGACGTCAGGACTTTTAGTATATTCACTCCCTACTAAGCAGCCTTAACAAATTTCTGAACGAACCGGTCCTTGCTTACATACTCTACACCCCCTTTTGCGCCATTCGTTGACTGAACTATATGTAGACACGTTGTGGCCATGCGCCATCATGGCCAGGCGCATGGCCGGTTTTTTGATCCGTAGTTAAACTCAACCAATTGTTAAAAATGTGAACTAATGGTTAAATTTTTGGAAAATGTGTTTTTTGATAAATTTTTACCAAGGGGTATCGTATTACCCAATAACTGGGTTGTGGAGGTCAGATAGGCAGTCGCTCCATGTAAAATACTGGTTTTCAGCTGCATCCGGTTAGCTGGTTCGGAATGTAAATCTACTTACAATTAAGTTTGATTCTGAGAGACTGAAACGATTACATACAATCTTGGGTCTGGGTGTAAAAAGATGAAAGTGGTGTCAATTAATGGCTTATAATACGGGTGGTGGTGGCGGTGGACCATTTAAAATGTTAAATTTGAATCGGCTATAAAAAATGTAACTACTGATCATTTTTTCAAATTTCTGTTTTTTTGTTTTTGTTCTGAAGTTTTATTGGAAAGGTTGGACTTTGTCATTTAAGAATGGAACACAATATCATTCATATGACTACCACGACTGGCACGGCAGTACCCCATCTGATCAACCTTTTCGATTGTTTCGGCTTGAATCTCTTCAATGGCAACTTCGATTTCATGCTTTAACGCTTCAATTGTCTCGAGGTGGTTTGCGTAACATTTATCCTTAATGGTTCCCTACAGAAAATATCCAAAGGGCTCAAATCACAGCTCCGAGGCGGCCAATTGACATCAACATTTCGGCTGATTATTCGATTTTCAAAAACAGTGCGCAAATGATCGATGGTTACGTTGGCTGTGTGACATGTGGCCCCGTCTTGTTGAAACCAAATGTCGAGAAGTGCGAGAAATGTTCAGTTCCTGAGAACGATGACGAGTTGATGTTGATGGATGTTCTTGCACATTCTGAGCCACAACAACAATTTTTTTGGTTGAATGCACTAGACGAGAACGTACACGGGTTGCTTTGTCCAATAACGATCCATTTTCAAGAACTTGCTTCACAATTAACGCAGAAACTGAACTGAAGGCAGATCATTCCTCGAAAATTTTCCACGTTTTCTTACAGTTTGCGTTAAAGACTCACTACTTTGGAAGTAAGTTTTTAATCTTTCCCAATTTAGTTCGAGCGTATAGCGTCCCATTTTGCAAATGTCAAACATAAAACTAACTTTCTATCAAAAAATGAATATCAATATAACTTTCAAAGTCAAAGTAATCGGTACTTCAAATTTAAAACACTAGATGGCCCACCCTGTATTATCAACCTTTCACTGAAAATTCTGCGGATTTTGTCAATCTGAGAACAGAGATATAAGAGACTAAGTAAAAGTGAGGTTCTGTTACAGTCTTCAACTAACAGCTGATTCCTGAAAACTGTCTTTGCGAAATTACGAGAGTTGTTATCCCACAATTCACACAGCGATCCATAATTTGAACAATATCCAATCCACAAGCCGGCGGTAAAATCCAAAATAACTATTCCAAGTCAAACGTGTGAGCGATCTTCGGTATCTAGTGTGAAAACAAGGGTCGTAGAAGGTAGGCAGGGTCGGAGTCCGTAAAATACAAAACAATGGTCGTGAAAAATGAAGAATAATCGGGAAAGCACTCAAAACGCATCGGAAAACACGAAACGAGTGAGCAAACAAGAGCAGTCGGCAACTGTCTAGTGTCAATGTCAGTCAGCTGTCATGACAGTGACATCAATAGACTAAAAATAGAAGACTGTTTTATTTTTTATTTTTATCGATATGATATCGATAATCATTAGTATTGCTTTTCAGTAATTCATTGATATTTTATTTATTAATATGACTAATAATTTATTTATTATTTTATAAGTTTACAGCATACTAAATAATATACCTAAAACTAAGCCCCACAAAACCGTAGTAGTGGTTTGCTGTGGGGTCTGGCGAGTCTATAATCACTACTTGAACTTCACACTTAAGACTTAGGTAGCACTTTAACACATTTCTAAATAATATCTTTTTAATTTATTTTTAAATCTGTTTTTACTGGTTTCACTCCTTAAGTCAGCCGGCAGACTATTCAATAGATATGGTATTCGTTTGTTTAGAGTTCTGTCACCAAAATAATTGGTGACTCTGGGTACAATGAATTTACCGGCAGTCATAGATCGCGTATTATAGTTGTTAGGTACATGAGTCAAGTTATTAATGCACTATATTGCATATTAGTATATATAGTGCATTTAATTACTTTAAGTTAGTTATTTAGTGCAGAGGTTTTATTTTCGTAACTGTGTAATCGATGACTCAATCGATAATCTCACGAAAACTATCTTTCTCATATTTCTCTGCTTCCAGATTGAGAATTGAGGTGATTTTTCATATTCTAGGATAAAAAAAAATATAAAACAATTTTTTTAGTTTTCCATCTCCTTTGCCACACAGATGGTTTATAACCAGGATTAACATAGGACACTTTTCATCCCGATATTTCTACGGGATCGGAACGTATGCGGGTAAAACCGCGGGGCGCAGCTAGTAATAGGTACACATAATGGGTTCCCGATAAAGTATACACAGTGCTTAGAGAATCAATAGCAAAGAAGACAAGGGATAAACCACAAGGACGATTGTCTTAACGACTGGGGATACGTCCCGGGTGAGTACTGAGTAGGATGAGGCGAGGCGATGCTATGCAATGCTAAGGGGTAGGTAACTGTTTCCTGTATTAATTTTTTAGGCACAGGAACAGAATAGACCATTTTTTTTCCTTGGTTAGTTCAAGTAACAATTTGCCAAAAGTAACAACATGGGTTCCACCACCACACGGGTAAAATTGTCCAGTGTTTTCATACTCCTGTAAAGTTAGATCATTTTATTTCTCTTATATCTTCAAATAACTTTTCCCGCTCTGGGCGGAGCGGGAGGGCATGTCAGACTATTACTGACTAAAACCCACCCATGTTCCTTCAGTTGCCTGTATCAGGGGCCAGGGTAACTCTTTCGAAGAAGAGATTGTTGATTTCACATTCAAAAATAAATTTGTTTGAAACGTCAACGTCTTCGTCTCTGATCCGATAATGGAGTCGCTTAAACTTGAATTATTTTGTCTAACAACGTCAATGAAATATGATTACAAATAGCAACGAACTTTGGTAGAAGCAATTAATATTGGCCGTGATTTGAATTATTTCTGAAGATGACAGAGAGAAACACTGTTATTTTATAAATAACTAGCTTGTGCCCGGGGCTTCGCCCGCGTGGATGACGAAGATTATCACACGGAAACGTGCTACCGAGACAAAAGTAGCTTATATGTTACTCTATAACATCAGCTATCTTCCAGTGAAAGTCTCGTCAAAATCGGTCCAGCCGTTTCAGAAATTATCCCGAACAAACAGACAGACACCTAGACAAACATTAAAAAAAATGATTTTTTGTTATAAATATGTAGCGTCTAGACTTTCATAATATGTATTTAGTAAAAAGTTGTTATTTTGATATTACAAAAATAAACTTCAATTTTATTTATTTGTATAGACAAAGATGGTATATATTGATATGAAAATTGGTAAGACTTTGTCTTAATATATGGTTCTATATTTTCTGTAGGTACTATCATCGCTTTAAAGCTTTGCACTCATCTTCCAACCATCCTGTATGTTCCTACTTCTATTTATGGGTAACTATATACGTTTTGTTTAGACATAAAGAGCGAAGAATTTAAAATGATAATACAAATTAACAGTACCTAACTCAGAAGTTTATAATTATTCTCATTCTCAGTAAGCAATTAAAAGTATGTACATAATTTACATACAAAATATTTAGAGAAGTTGTGTAAGAAGCATAGGTATTCATGTGTAGCTCTTATCGTTCAGTTTTCTGAAACTTTATGTGGCCAACAACAACAACAGTGTCCAACAACCAGTCATACCAAGAGGTATCGTATTTCTGGGGATCAGATAGACAGTCCCTTCATGTGAAATGCTGACACTCAGCTGCATCCGGTGAGACTGGAAGCCGACCCCAATATATTCAGGATACGGCAAGGCAGACGATGATGATGAGTTTCCCAAAATATTAATGTTTTAAAGCAACAAGTTCTGAGGAGCTTCCTCAACACAAACTAACTTTGGATTAAACTGCCGAACTAGTTATTCTACTTAAGGATTATGTATACCAACAGCATGTATTAATGTAGTTTCTAATAACACATCGAGGCAGCTAGACTTAATGTTAAAGTTTAAAGTTAGTGTTTTAACGACATTTTGATATAACAAAGTTCTTAACCACGCTCCTCTTTAATCCAAACTGTGCTTTAGCAGATTACCGCAAACAGCGGTAATCTGCTAAAGCACAGTTTGGATTTTAGTACGGTTTTCTGTAACACAAAATGGTCATTTGTATGTCGTCTGCTGGAACTAAGGCCTCATATCTTCGAGAGGGAGTGGGCTATAATAATCTACCACATTTGCTCAGGGTGGCTTGGTAGATGTCACATAATGGCTTCGAACTTTTGGTTCTAGGACGTGCCGGTTTCCTCACGACATTTTCCATCACCGTTTTGAGACGTTGGTGATGAAATTATTTACAATAAAATAAAGCACCTGCCTAAGTTAAAACTCACCACCTACAACTTATAAGTCAAGGCCGTCAAGGCTGACCATCAACCGGGCAGCACAAACCCATACTCGGGGCTACTACTGGGGATACCTGACGGAAAACCTAATAACACTTGCTCGACCTGCGAATCGGACCCTGTTCAGCAGTAGCGCCTGCGACCACTAGGCCAGCGAGGCAACTCTACGACCGTACCTACATATTTCAGCTGATGAGAGCAGTGATGGCCCAGTGGTAACGGCCACGACTTACCCGTTGTAGGTCGTAGGTTCGATCCCAGATAGACGCTTTATTTGTATTTTGGAGGTATAAGGAACGGGGTGTAAAGTTCACTCACCCTCCATACGAAAGGGAGGATCCTCCGAGTAGACGGCTGTTGTGTCTGGCGGGCAATTGCCCCACGACTGATGTCAGGAAGTTTATATGTAGGTACCTATGCTAATTGCGCGGTAAACTCTGCTTGCGAGATGCAGGATTTGCGTGACGTCAGTATGACGCGTTTTTCGCATGTGGCGTTGTAGATACCGCTATAGTATAAATAGTTTCACCACCACTGCTCTCAAAACGGCGAATTAAAACATCACGAGGAAACAGGCATTTCATAGAACCAAAAATTCGAAGACATGTGACATCTACCAACCCGCACTGGGCCCGCGTGGTAGATTACAGCCCACTCCCTCTCACCGAGAGGATACCTGTGTTCCAGCAGTGGGAACATTATAGGCTGATTTATCATGACCCTTTTATTCATAAACGTTGCTTAAAATTAAGTAGCGATTAGCGACTGTTTAACTATACATTTTAGACGTTTAAACGTCACTTAACTTTAATCATCGTTTATAAATTAACCCCCTAATACTTCCCATCACAGACACAAAATCAGACACGTTAAGTGTACCTAAGTAATTTAAACGTCATAGAAACAAAATGTGTCCGGAAAGTTTGTTATTTGTTTGTTGTTCATTTCTTGTTGTCTCCCTACTTAGACCTACAATATGAAACTCTTAGAATAATAATCTAATACAAGCTAAAATATCGCTAAAGTTGTTTCTCTGTAACCTGTATTAGCGACATTCTTTATCATTGTAGTCAGATTAAGTTTCCTCTTAGATAATCGTGTTATTATTATTTTTATTATAATCATTTTATTTGCCTTTTTTTTTGCGGATCGGAAATCATCAAATGACCCCTCCCGCTCTGGGTGGAGCGGAAGGGAGTGTCAGACTCTTACTGACTAAAACTCACCCGTGTTCCTTCCTTAGCCCTTTATGTTCCAGGGCAGCGGTAACCCTTTCGGACGATCCCGCTACCCATTTGTCTTATCTTATTACACTTCTAACTACAATATGCGGTATGAGGTAATTGCGTACCACACTAACATTAGCAATATCTTTTCAAACTCAAACTCAAATCATTTAATTCAACTAAACCAATTACAGGCACTTTTGAATTGTCAAAGGGTCAGTCAGTCAGAACGATGAAGCTAGTTGCCCATTCCAAAGCGTAGGTACCTATGGAGAAGAACGGGCAAGAAACTCCATTAATTTTGACACAAACATACACACGCACCATACCATACCTGAAATAACCTCTCTAGTCTCCACTCTGGAATTCGTACTCCGAGCCCCAAGATACAGACTAACTGTCTAGTTTGGGGCTCACTAGCAAATACCATATTGTAACCTGGCTGTAGGTAACACCTTACGCCACGCTGTTAACCTGTGAACCTGCTTACTGTAGTACCTGGACAATAAATATTTCTATTTTCTATTCCTAATTCATTTTGACAGTTCAACAACCTACTATCCTACTAATATTATAAAAGTGAAAGTTTGTATGGATGGATGGATGTTTGTTACTCTTTCACGCAAAAACTACTCAACGGATTTGGATGAAATTTGAGGTACCAGGATTAAAACATAGGATACTTTTTATCCCGATATTCCCACGGGATCGAAACTTATGCGGGTGAAACCACGGGGCGCAGCTAATCCTACTAATATTATAAACGTGAAAGTTCGTATAGATGGATGGATGGATGTTTGTTACTCTGTCACGCAAAAACTCCTGAACGTATTTGGATGAAACTTTACGGTAGGTAATATAGCTTATACATCACAGTAACACATTGGACACTTGTTATCCCGATATTGCTACGGGATCGAAACTTATAAGGGTGAAACCGCGGTGCGCTTCTAGTTCATTAATAATTTCCGATCTTCACACAGGCGAAGCCGTGGGAAAAAGCTAGTATAATATCAAAGTCAGTATGCATAAAAGCATCTGACTGCAGTCAAAAATTTTTCTGTAAATTGGAAGTTTCCTAGGAATTTAAATGATGTCTGGATATATGTAGGCAAATTGTGAACGTAACCATAGCGACTTCTATTTCGACGCCAACGCCATCTATCGAGCTTGGGTTAAACTGAAAATGTCGAACTTTATGGGATCCCTTCTTTTCGCATAATATTCTTTTTCCTAATATACTTTGGCATAACGATTTTGGTATAATTCGTTTTGCCATAATAATACTTTGCCATATTTGTTTTTGGCATACAGTTTATGTTGGCATAATTATCTTGAAGGCTAATTTGTTTTGGCATAAATTTATGTCAATGAATGAATCCAAATCCAAAAAAATCGGTTTGCATATCAGAGATGCTTGAATCTTAGGTATCCTTTATTTCTTTCAATGCAACTTATGTGGCTATTCCTCTAGCAAAAGTCACAAAATTCTTGATATACTTAGATATTAAAATAAGATTAGGTAATTATAATAAGTCTACAAAAATTGTTTTTCTAGTTTATAGTGGGGGCTTGTGGCAGCACGTGTCGATCGATCAGGTAAGGCTACGCTTGACGCGGTTGGTCCGTGGATGGGTGAACATCTTTACATATCAAGACGCCTCCGTGGCTCGAAAAGCACGTTAATAATAATAATAATTCATTTATTTATCAAGTAACAAGGACTCATTAATACACAGAAATTAAATATAGCACAAATCTTACACTAGAACACACTGAATACATTATACAATACATTACAATAGGTACAACACAAAACAATAACCACACAAAACATTTCATATTGACAGCCGACGACTGTAGGCCGTTAAGCCTGACGTTAAGCCTTTGGTCCCGGCTGTCATGTGTGGATCATTGGCAGTCGTTACGAGTCGTTAGAAGCCCAAAAGGCTGACAACCAGTCTTACCAAGGGCTATCGTATTACCCAGTTACAGCGTTGTGGAGGTCAAATAGGCAGTCGCTACATGTAAAATACTGGTTTGGAGGTATGAGGAACAGGGTGTAAAGTTCACTCATCCTCCATAGAAAAGGGAGGATCCTCCAACCAGACGGGTGTTATGTCTGGCGGGCAATTGCCCAATGATTGATATTGGGAAATTGTATCTATGCTAATTGCACGGTAAACTCTGCTTGCGAGATGCAGGATTTGCGTGACGTCAGTATGACGCGTTGTTCGCATGTGGCGTTTGTAGATACCGCTACACTGGTATTCAGCTAACTGATTTAAGTCGACCCCAATATAGTTGGGAAAAGGCTAGGCAGATGATGATGGTTTCGTATTACCAAAAATTATTTGTGACGTAAATAACCACTCACAAATAATCAGTTGGCTGTAGGTACTTCCTTTTACTACGTTTAAGCAATATCTGCCTACATCACAACAACGTTACATAGTAAACACGATGAATTTCTGACCACCGAAGCGGACGGACGTGCTTTGTCTCTAGTCTCAGTTGATGCCATGTGCTCAGCAGATGTAACGGTTAACGTTGAGTTTGAGTGTCGCATTTAAAATCGGAACGGTATTTCGTGTGTTGTTTTGTGGGTGCAAATTAAAACACCCTTAAACGGTGGTTAAGTGGCAGTGGTTCCTGATCTTCAGCCGGAAACTTAGGCTTTCCGGCCGAGCATCCTGGTGACGTCGAGCGAGCCTGAGGACCCCCGTCAATCTGGTGAGATCTTTCCGTTTATTTCAGGGATCTCCATCGGAAGCCGATTCGATTGTGTTTTTATTTGTTAATTTTCAGTTTTGAAGCCACGCGTGAATTCAACATCATTTTGAGCCATAGCTGAGTTTTAGGAAAAAGTTTTCATTTTATATAGAGGAGAGAAAAGACAAAATTACACGCTTTATTATTCTAGCCTAATATACGGTACGATACGGTACTCTAGATTTCCTACTTCACGCCAGTCTTATTTGCTTTCTGTGCTAAACAACCAAAGTTGTCTTAAATAAGTTAACAATCTCCTAACTTGTAAATCAAGTTTGCGTGCCCACACGCGTTATATGACACCCGCAGCAAAACAATAAAAAAAAAAGGTTCCTAAGATCAATAACGAAGCTCATAAATTTCAGACAGTACGCTTTCTCTATTGTTTTCTAAGCACAAAGCCGCACGTGTGGCGTAAAGTTCTACTAAAACGTCAAAAACAATGGCCAAAATTGTCCGCATGGAAAAAGATGGGAACTGTTTGTTTAGGGCTCTAGCCCATCAAATAAATAATATAATGGGGTTAACTTTCGACCACATGTCTCTCCGTCACGATTTAGCTTCATATGTTATGGAGCACCGATATGACGACAGAATTCTCCTAGCACTTCTAAATAATATACAAGAGTTCCTTCCTAACAGCGGTCTCTCCCAGAAGCAAAGGATAACAAATTACATAACCATGCAGTTCAACAATTCGTTCTGGGGCGGAGAGGATATCCTAATCGCCGCGTCTGAGTTCTATCTAGTTAATGTGCATGTGCACACGGATACAAGAAACACACTGGTGTATTCACCTACAGGTGAACCAGTACCCGGCAACATACACGTCCTATACAAGAACCAGCACTATGATAGTTGGGTCATGACCGACGGCGAACATTACAATGATCTAATACAAGAAGCAACCAATGTCAAAATATCACAACATACTAAGCCTTTAAATAACGGACAACCCTCGAAAACCCAGTCTCAAACTAACAACACCCAATTGACTAGGTCATCAGCACAATATGAACAACAAGTATCAATATATACACCGTTATCAGACGTAGTCGCAGATGTCAATGGGTTCACAATACTAAGAAACCAGCCGTCTACCGCAATAAAATACACTTGCCCAGACTTGCGTATTGCTACCTGGAACGTCCGTGGGGCCTCAAAACCGGCAAAAAAAGATAGAATAGATGCCGAACTTTCACTTAGAGGCATTCATATAGCCTGCATACAAGAAACAGGCATGAACTCAGGAACATACAACTCCACACACTACCAATGGCACCTCTATGGAACCACAGGTAAGACACACCGGGGACTGGCAATTCTAATCAGAAAAGAAGCCCAAATTGAATTAGTTAACAGGAAAAAGGATACAGACGCAATGTCAGCTACTCTTAAAGTCGACAGGGGAAATGACAAGCCTGCTCCTCTGTATATAATCAACTCCCACATCAACAGTCGTCCATCCATAGCAAACAGATCCTTCACAGGCTTATTAAACTTGATCAGACAAAAACCAAGGAGATGTACGTTAATAATCCTTGGCGATTTTAACGCACATATTGGTCGCCATGATACACAAAAATACCAACATATAGGGCTGATTCAACAAAATCTACCTACTCCATGACTTCTCCAACTGCAACGGGGAACTGTTAAGGGATATTGCCAACAGGGAAAAACTGCAAATAGAAACGACAAAAGCGAGATCATCATGCAGGCTAACATGGTCAAAGGGCACTCAAAAGTCCCAATTGGATCAAATCTCAAAATCAAATCTCTTCGAATTTATTAAAGGTGAATGGGCCGCTAGGAGCATATCCGATCATAAAATAATCTGGGGTCTGCTAAGGACAAACCGAATTTCAAACAAAAAAGAAAACACAAAAGACAATAATGCACAAAGGCAACAGAATATACCCATGAAGGAGGCAATAATAGTTGCCAAGGATTTCAACTATAAACAATGCTATTATGCCGCCCTCAATAGCAAATTCACCAAAACAAAATACCAAGATTGCATAACGAAAAAGCTAAAAAATATAGGAATCATCTCAACGGACGCAAACATCGAAATACCCTGGAATACCATAACGGAGGTATTAAAAGCGGCTGCCCAGGAAACTCTAACTCTTCAGCCAGTTCTCTCCAGAGATCATCGACTAGCTCTTGCTAACCTACAAAAGGCTAAATTCTTACAAAGCAGGCAACCAGATAATCCAAATAGGCATAACCGCGTAAAAGAATGTCGGTCAACACTTCAAAAGGTTAAGTATCAAGAAGAACAAAAAGCATGCAGGGCCTGCCTCAGCGGACTGGGGAAAAACCACCCTGCAAAACGCATGCAGATGCTATACTTTTTTTACAGGAGAAACAAACTGCAAAAAAACGTCGAAAAAGATCCACTCGTGTACCGATGACCAAATGGGAGCAAATTCTAAAAAAATCCGCGGGCCGTATTATATCAACAGTTAATATAAAAAAGCCAATAACCGAAGTACAAGGCGATGGACCCACTACAGATGACGTAATGGAAATCATCAAGAAAATGCGGAATGGGACAGCTCCCGGGACTGACCAAGTAGTAATCGAGCTCTACAAAGCGATGCCCCTAATACTACAGGAAGCCGTCACCAAACACATGAATAAAGCCTGGACGCAGAACGAAGCACCTGATACATGGCTGGAGACCGTGCAGATGCCAATCCCAAAAAAAAACAACCCTAAAGACGCGAATGACTATCGACGCATATCGGTTTGCAATACGGGTTACAGAATCTATGCCTCATACGTCCTAAAAAAACTAGATAATGTAATAACGGAATTGGGCAACTACCAAGCTGCCTTTTTAAACAATAGATCAACAGACGACAACATCTTCACACTCAAAAGGGTCCTAGACGAGGAATGGCGGGCAGGTAAAAGAATTTATGTACTCGCCCTTGACATAGAAAAAGCCTTTGACAACGTAGACCTCAACGCACTAAGAGATATCCTATTACAACGTACCAACAAACCGCTAACTAACAGGATAATCAAGGTATGCTTGAATGAACGAACATGCATCAAATGGTGTGGCCAACAAAGCAGTTGGATTATTAAAGGAAAGGGAGTCAAACAAGGTTGCCCTCTGTCCCCTCGACTGTTTACACTGGTCATTGACGAAGTCCTCAGAACCCTCGAGGAGGAAACTCAACTAATAAAACTTGACCAGGATCGTGAAATCTCACTACCCCTGGTACTATCATTTGCGGACGACCTTATCTTCATTACAGATGACTTAGATGGGTTAGAAGGTATCCTATACCATATTAAACCCCTACTAGATAGTG
Source organism: Apamea crenata (assembly GCA_949629185.1). Lineage (NCBI taxonomy): Eukaryota > Metazoa > Arthropoda > Insecta > Lepidoptera > Noctuidae > Apamea > Apamea crenata. Next base: position 9,566,008 of record OX451375.1, read on the forward strand.
TAGGCCTCCAAGTAAACGAAACAAAAACAAATATACTAATTAGGGACCCCATAGCTACACAGAAAACGACCTACGTGACCCTTAATGGAATAAGCATACCGACATGTGATGAGATTAAATACCTAGGTACACTTATAACATCTAAATTAAGCAGAAAATGCACTATTAAAAAACGTTGCAAACAGGCCATAAGAAACGCCAAATCGTTACTACCATTCATAAAAAACTCAAATATGGACTGGAAATTAGCCAGACTTATGTATCGAATGGTGATCGTTCCGTGCATGATACATGGTTTGAAAGTATCGACACTTACTAAAGCTAACAGGTCAAGACTCAGAAAATATGAGCGAGTTATCATGAGAGATTTGATAAACCACTCCAGGAACAAACCGAGACAAAAGAAAATGCATGAAATCTTAGACGGAAAAACAGTAACCAAACGCATCAAGAATCACAGGATGTGCTACCTCGCACATGTTTACAGGCGCCGCGTACCACATCTTCTGCATGCAGCAATGGAGTACAAGGCCAAGAGCAAGAAGGTCGGTCGACCTATCTACACGTGGAACGACAACCTAAAACAGGACATGAAGTACTTCGACAAGGGAATCGACTTTTGGATGGATACGGCTGAAGACAAAAACAAGATCAAGACTGCTGCTAGTGAAATATACAAAAAACCGGAAACGGATAGTAGCGAGAACTCCGACGACGACATTGAAAACAGAAACATCTAACACAATTTAACACAGCAGAGCAAGGACATACAAAAGAACCGAGAAAGCAGCAGAACCTCGCCAAAAGATTCACGGGTGAAGCTCGACCTGAAGCACCTGGCCGCGTAGTCTTTAAAAGATGCCCATCCATAGACAAATAGCACCCATCTCTCCACTAATCCAATGCTTACTCTAGGATGCATATCCGGTAGGCTCTTAAATCCTACCCTTTCCTACGGGCACGTCCTCCTTACAAAAACTGCGCCCCCCGGTCTACTTCTTGATATGCAATGGTCGCTGTAGCACCATGAACATGAGGCTACAGGAGCTAGTGTGAATCTTGGGGTTCATTCGATTAATCGAGTCTGGTCAAACCATGCTGGGATCGGTGCCATTCATTCATTCATTCATTCATAAGTATTTTGTACCGACCTTTTTTGTTTTCGTTTTGATTTCTAAGGTTCAACTTGTAAATGGCCTTGAATTTTTTTTTTTACCATGTTGGGGTCGGCTGCTAACCGGATGCAGCGGAATACCAGTATTTTACATAGAGCGAGTGCCTATCTGACCTCCACAACCCAGTTACTGGATAATACGAACCCCTTGGTAAGACTGGTTGTCTGACTTTCGGGCTTCTGACTACCCGTAACGACTTTCAAAGATCCACGAATTACAGCCGGGACCAACGGCTTAACGTGCTTTCCGAGGCACGGAGGGGTCTTGATATGTAAAGATGGTCACCCATCCACAGACCTTAACCTGATCGATCGACCTGTGCGGTGTTATTATTTAGCAATAGTTTCATGCAAATAAATAAATCATTCACGTTTGAATTCCGGGGGAGACTTCAAGGTAAACGTCTCCAAAATGAATGGGATTCAAGTCGTGATATATTAAGGGCGGTATTAATTAAATACATTAAGATCTAATTTATATGCCTACAACATGACCTGTAAAATATGTGGCACAGGATTGTTGAGTGGCCATAACATCTGTTTTCGTTAAAATTACGAAACTTATATTAACTTAGGTGCTTACCCATTCATGGTTTGGTAGATTTCACATGTCTTCGATTTTTTTAACTCTTAACTTTTGTATACAGAACCATCTCGAAACATTTTTGGCACGTATTCGCCGCGCGACGTAGTTTCAAGTATCATACTTCTGAAATATGGTGTAACTGAGGACGGCTATAGATTTACTTTTTTGGCACAGCAGTGGTGTTACACGTGTCGAGAGGCTATCAGTCAAGGAAAGGTTAGCTGGCCATTTGAAACTGGCATGACCTTTCACACCGTAGGTAATTTCTTCGCGTGAACGCTAGAATAATGACGCAATTACTCTAGGGCAGCTATACTCTAAGTGTGTTCCGCGGAACCCTAGGGTTCCGCGATACCTCTGTAGGGGTTCCTCAAGAATTTAGAAAAAAAATCAAAACACCTCTCTCTGGTCGAACGTTTTGACACCGCGGCCGCGCGTATGTATATTTATTTATTTATTTGTATTTGTATAAACATGTGTTACAATAACTGGTACAATATCTCATAACTTTGGTATCAACATGTATACTTGTAGGTATACTTGTGAGCGCGCAGTCCCTTTGATAAAAGCCGCCTCTGTATTAGACGCTATAGTTGTCAACAAGCGACTTTCGACTCTAACTTAAAAAAATAAAGTCGAGATTGTTTACAACGTAATTTTTATATTTCTCTTTTTATTTTTGCTTTTTGTTTATCAAAGGCGCCGACTCGAGTATTTTCGAGAATATTCGAGATCGAGTCTAGGACTAAGTATAAAAGCGGCGATCGCGTGTCGCGCCTCGTCAGTCAGTTGACAATTAGCGTTCGGAGCGATAAGTTCCTGCCTACCTACTTATAAGCTTGCTAGCGAGAAACTAGTGTTCATTGTTCTACTGCCTGCTGTATTCGTTGTCTCAGTTTTATACATTTCTTCATTGTACTAAACTTAGTCTCTTATACGCAGTAACGATTGTGCATTATTTAGACCCCACTATCCTGACGTGTAACATTATAAATAAAGAAGAATGGAACGTTGGCTTAAAGGTGTTAAACGTGTTGCAACAACATCTTCTAATGACGCTGAATGTTCAAAAGCAGTACGCACGGAGAATATAGCAATCACCGATCCAGACGATGATGCCGCGACGTCAAGCTCGACGGTTTCAAAGACGAAAAAAAGGAAGTATGATGAATCATATATCAGTTTCGGATTTGTTGATTCCAACGGCTCACCTCTCTGCATGCTATGTAGTAAACTGCTTCCTAATAGTTCCATGGCACCTGCCAAATTGCGCCGACATTTAGAAACTGTGCACCCCGAGTCTAAAGACAAGAATAAAGAATTTTTTGTTCGTAAAAAAGATCAGTTATTGGAAAGTCAAAAAAATATGATGCATGTAACACAAACTATCAACGAAAAGGCCACGGAGGCATCATATTTAGTTAGCTATCGCATTGCACAAGCAGGTGAAGCGCACACTATCGCTGAGAATTTAATAAAGCCATGTGTATTAGACATAACAAAATGTATGCTCGATGAAAAATCTGCAAAGCATCTTTCTACTGTGCCGCTATCAAACGATACTGTTTCACGGCGAATCCATGATCTGGCAAGCTACGTCAAACAAGAACTAGTTACACGTCTACAAAAAACACGATTCGCCTTGCAAATGGACGAGTCAACTGATGTCGCTGGTTTGGCTATCTTGCTGGTTATCGTGAGATATCCATATGAAAGTTCTTTTAAAGAAGACATGCTTATGTGTTCACCGCTGCTCACAAACACTACCGGGGAAGAAATTTTTAATAAAATAAATATATTTTTTGAAGAAAATAATATCAGTTGGAACAATTGCATTGACATTTGTACAGATGGGGCCAAGGCGATGACAGGTAAAACAGCAGGAGCAGTGTCACGAATAAAAAATAAAGCGCCTAATTGTAGTTCCAGCCATTGTATTCTGCATAGACAAGCACTTGCGATGAAGCAAATGCCGTCAAATCTAAAATTAGTTATGGATGAAGCGGTAAAAATAATTAATTTTATCAAATCACGACCACTACAATCCCGATTGTTCTCATTATTGTGTGAAGATTATGGCAGCAAACATAAAACACTGCTGCTCCATACAGAAGTGCGATGGCTGTCTCGAGGTAAAACTTTAACAAGGCTATTTGAACTTAGAGCCGAGTTACAAATGTTTCTTTCAGCAGATACTTCTTTTAATTTGAAGGACCGTTTGTATGATAAAACTTGGTTGTTCCGATTGTCTTTTATGGCGGATATCTTTCAAAAACTGAACGAATTGAATTTATCATTGCAAGGTAAACAGACAACAGTGTTTCAGGCCTATAACAAAATAACTGCCTTCAAAAGAAAATTAGATTTTTGGATTATTTGCGTTGGTAAGAAAGAAATAGAAAGCTTTACGTCACTCAGTGAGTTTGTTAGCGATAACGACTCAGAAATGTTTCAAAATGATGTGTTTGGAGAATTGGTCCAATATCTCAGATCGATGCGCGCATCTTTTGAAAAGTATTTTCCCGAAGAACAGAATACAAAAATGAAACTGAATTCATGGATTCATAATCCTTTTTTACCTAACTTGGAAAAGCCCGAAAGTATGTCAAACGAGATATATGAATCTCTTTTAGAAATGTCATCAGACACAAGTATGGAGTCACTGTTCAAAACGACGCCTCTCAACGATTTTTGGTGCAGAATCCGTGATGAATATCCAATGCTTGGCAAAATGGCTCTGAATATTCTTCTCCCGTTCCCAACAACATATTTGTGCGAAACAGGATTCTCAACCTATGCAGCCACGAAAACAAAATATCGCAATAGACTGGACGCCGAACCTGATATGAGACTTCAACTGTCTTCTATCAAACCTGATATCAACCAATTGATGAAAAATAAAAAACAGTTTCATACCTCCCATTAGTTAGATTTTTTTCTTTTTTAATATCTTCTATTATTGTACTTGCCATGTGGTAAAGTAAGTAATAATTAGTAACTGTTACATTGTAATTTTATTATGCTTATTAATAAAGAATACACTTTTAAAAACTATTGTTTTATTGTAGGGTTCCATCAAGTATTTTGCTTCCCAAAAGGGTTCCGTCACCAAAAAAGTTTGAGAACCACTGCTCTAGGGTGTCGGTTGAGCAGCGAAAGGTTAAAGGATTTTTAGGTAGAGTCAGCATTTTTACAGGAATAACGACATTTGTAGCACATAGCATGGTTTTATTACGGTACGGCGTACAAACCGCGCATTAGAATAAACCTGTGTCAACAAGCTTCCATAGTGATCCACACAACACTGACGAACCGTACCTACAAACGGCGTATAAACCACGCCGTAGAAGATCATGTCCGTTTACAAACTTCCATAGTGATCCAACCAACACTGACAAACCGTACCTACACACGGCGTATAAACCACGCCGTAGAAGATCATGTCCGTTTACAAACTTCCATAGTGATCCAACCAACACTGACAAACCGTACCTACACACGGCGTATAAACCACGCCGTAGAAGATCATGTCCGTGTACAATCTTCCATAGTGATCCATACAACACTGACGACAGAGGCTACACACGGGGAATAAACCGCAGTTTTTCTCTGCTAGAAAAACGTGTGTGTAGAAAGGGCCGTAGTCTGTAATATGCGACCCGTGTTGCTTGTACACACGGCTACACATCAAGCTATGCATTTCGAATTTTAGCTGACCTCGCATTGTATAGGGTTTTCGTGCAATCAGAAGTCAGCTTATACTGGTTATGTATAGCTTGATGTGTAGCCGTGTGTACCTATACAAATGGTTAAGGATATTATTAATGATGCTAGCTAAAAGTGTCATCAATTCACGATCGAGATAACTTATACCTTAATATACCTATAATAGGTATGCCTTGGCCTAGAAAAAGTGACAAGCTATCAGTGATAACGATTATGGAAAAGTCAACAATGTATAGGATTGACTAAAAGCTACCTACCAAAAAAGCTTATGTCATTCCTGTTGAAAGTCGTTGTAGAAATACGAAATACTTTGAAAGCCATTGTTACTTGTCTAAGCCCTCTCGATTTCTATGATCAAACGCAATGTTCAAAGCTTTGATTTATTTTTTTGTAATAAAGATGAGTGTAGAGATTTGAGAACATGTCTCTGCCCTTTAATGGTACAGTCAACTGCATGTCACAGTTACACTATAGAAACCGTGCGTACTGCTAAGTTATAAAAGCGCTGCCTCTGTCAAATTATTCCCATTGATGCCCAGTTGACTTTAACAGACTGTAAAGCTAAAGTTTCCTAGAAGAGCGGTTACGAGCCAAGTAGGCGCTTGTCCTAGAACCAATAAATTCGAAGACATGTGACATCTACCAACCCGCACTGGGCCCGCGTGGTAGCATACAGCCCACTCCCTCTCGACGACAGGAGGCCTGTGTCCCAGCAGTGGGAACAGTATAGGCTGATTATGCTATTGTATGACCGCTTGCCGCTTTCTTAGGAAACCAAAGATTTATACCTATTTTTTTTTTTTAAATAAAAAACTTTGCCCCGCACTGTCGTGAGTGCGTTTACAGACAAATAAACAAAAACAAACAAACAAACTCAGAAACACAAACAGCCAGACCCGGAACAACCCGGAATTGTAGGTCATACAAATATTTGTTCCGTGCGGGAATCGAATCCGCGACACGAAGCGCAGCAGTCAATCGCTTAACCACTGCGCCAACCGTGCCGTCAAATCAAAAATGATTATGACAGTGTCTTGAAAACACATAACAATTATACTATGTCTTAAAATAGGTACAGTCAACAGCAAAAGTAGATGATCAAAATCAGAAATTTAATACTAATGAATGGAGTTTGCGTCAGAACTGTGTGGCGTCGAAGTGATTCAAAAGTATGTCAGACTCAGTGTCATACTTTTGAATCACTTCGACGCCACACAGTTCTGACGCGAACTCCGTTAATTAGTGTTGAATTTCTGATTTTGATCATCTACTTTTGCTGTTGACTGTACACGAAAGTAACACACAACCTACAAGTTGTGCCCAAACTTTAAATGAAAAGCAGACGCAAACGTAACAAAGTTATAACGATACGAAACGTGAGATAACGAGATCGAACACGTTATTGTTATATCGTTATTTTAACGTCTTAACGAGTTCTAGTAACTTCACGAAGACTGAAGGGTTAAGTTATTGTAATTAGATACGTATTTGTTAATATGTGTAAAGAGTGGTTTGCTATAGTCTGTAGTTCTAAGTATTATAAACACGAAAAGTTTGTTAGTTTGTATGTAGCAGGTACGCTGCGAAACTGCACAAAGATTTGAATAATTATTTTAATGATAGTTAGCTACGCTAATTGTAAGGTATTTATGCTCGTAACTACATTACATTAACAACCATTATTACGAGAAAGTGTATGAAGTTACCTACACCTGGGTTTTGTACCTCAAAATGACATCACCTTTTTCACCATTGTCCTCTGTTATCATCATCAACATGTTCAGCCTTGTTCCATCCAATCTCCATCAAGAATTTTGGTCAATCTTGACAAGATCGGAAATCTTAAGTCTGGGAAATAAAGGACACATCAAAAAAAAAATAATTAATAATAATAATAATAATAATATCCCTGGACATTTCACACAGCACCATTTGTCCCAAGCTAAGCAACCTAATGCTTGTGTTATGGTAACAAGATGGCTGATAAACTACTTGTATACAATTTTTTTTTTTTTTTTTTTGTAAATACATACATATTATAGATAGAAAAACACCCAGACTCGGAACAAATACATGTAGGTCATACAAATATTGGAATTGGAAAAATAATAATTGGAACCATACTACGGAATTTTTTACTGGTAACACAAAAACGGCTGTGTTGTACCTGAAAAATATCCGTATTTTTCAAGAAAACTTCCATTAAAAGAGATAACATCCTCACATTTTCACCTCTCTATTTTCCCTCAGAAAATGCACTACAAAACGGTCAGAACGGACAAAAAACACAATCTTAATACCGGCCCATTTAGTTTTATAAAACAGACCAAGAGCTGCAATAAGGGTAACGCAGTGGAACGTTGTAGAGCGTGCCCAGTGGTCGTTAGTGACGGCTGCGGTAACTGGCTAAAATGGAAAAATGGACAGGCTTGCAAACTTTCTAGATAGGTAGATTGTGTTCGTGGCTTTTGGGGCTATATGCGACATTTTTGTAAAAGCATATGTGCTGAAGAATCTAAAAATTATATAAGGGGGATGCACTAGGTAGCCCGTGAAATTCAAAATCTTACGTTTTTTTTTGCAATTTGCAAGTTAGTGTCTGGTTGTACCTTGAACAAAATATGATTAACAAGCGTTACAAATATGTATTTACAGAATTATAATATTCAATTAAACCCTACAAGTTCATATAATCCTTTTGATTCATATTTCATGAAATAGCCATTACAAATACAAATATTTTTTATTTGTTGAACATACATAGGTAGGTTAAATACAGATGTTATAGGGGCCCCGCGAAACGGGGCTCCGTCAACTAAGTCTTAATATTATTGCTTGTAGCACAAGCGTGCGTTCGAACTATGGTGAGTCGCAGTACAGTTTTGTCGCACAAGTTTTATGCGCACATCTATTTGTTGAGCTCACGTGATACACTTTGCAGTACCGTTAATAAGCTTGAAGTATTTTCAGAGGCGCCAAAACACTCCTAAAATCAATTAAAGTTATGCTGCTTGACTGTAGGTATGGTAGTAGTCCCCTTAGGATAATTACATGCCGAAGATGCCTCACTGCAATATCTTGCAATCGCAGTTTAGCTCGCTACCTCGATGTCTCCTCCATGTTACACAAATTCATGCTAATAAACACGCATGCACATGCCAGGCATCGAGGTAAACCCCGAAGCAGCCCGACGTTAGCAACTTGTCTAATGCGTAAAAATACGGTCCCTGTTTTGTTTATTAATAGAAACATTGAAAGAAACAGACACCTAAGCATAAGCAAGGAAGAGAGAAATCTTTTCGAGTTCTGCTCATTTCACAAAATGATGATTGATGAGCACTTTTATCAATGTTGCTGGTGAAATATGGACTGTGGCCTGTGAAGGTAAAAAATACGGATGTTTTTTTTGCGGAATGTTTGAAAAGTTTTATTTATCTAAAGTAAAGCGGAACTGTGATACGAATATTCGCAGGTGAAGTATAATAAATCTAAAAACATCATGTTGTATGACTTTTATTTATAGATTTTATATTTAGATATACATACTTTTCAGACAACCTTAATAACTACTACTACTTCTAACTTAACACTGTTTGTCATCACTAGTAACTATGATTTATATTTGTTATCTGTGCACAATGCGAACTTGAGAGAAAAAAAAAGGGCAAGTGCGAGTCGGACTTGCACTCGAAGGCTTCCCCCTCACGCGGCAAAAACGAAAAACACGTGTTTTTAATTTCTATTAAATTTATTTTGTCTTTATTATTTGTTATTATAGCGGTAGTAGAAATAAACACTGTGAAAATTCAGCTGCCTACCTATTAAGGTTCATGAGATTACAGCCCGCTGACGGACAGACGGACGGACAGCGGAGTCTTAGTATTATGGCTCCGTTGACACACTTTGGTTACATAACCCAAAAAAGGAACTGCGATCTACCTGGACAACCAACCAACATATTATTAATAACTTTATATACGTAAGAATCTTTTTGTCAGAATAAAAATCTGCATCGAAACACTCGCACCTAGCTACTCGTAGCTGGCCTTAATCTGTCGCCAATAATCCCCGTTGCACATCGACACATCACTAATTAATGAAACGGATAAAATTCTTCATAGTCTATACGGATATTGCCGCATCAATTGAAACGCAATATATGAATGCGTAGGGCTACCACAATTTTGAAACATTATTAAACATTTAAATTACAATAGTAACTAAGAGGTATTGGGTTTTTTCATCTGGAATGTCCCTGGAGCACCCTGAAGACCGGATTTGTGCCCGGTTAATGGCTCACCTCTTAACATGGGACTTAAGCATAACAGGCGAAATGCGGGACTACTATAGGTGCTCCTCTGCCTAACCCATCAGCGAAACAAGGCGTGATGCTACATTATGTTAGTAACAAAAAATGATATAATTATGAATCACACAATGATTACACACTGCTAATATCTATCATTTGCAATTCCTGACAGGTGACAGATGAATATCTAATTCAGGTACCTTCTAGCCTTGGTCTTACTAAAGTGTACGAGACACTTCATCTAGCAAGACTGTTTTACCTTCGAAAAGCTTTTGATATTCTCTGTTATTGAAAACCTTGCCATCGAACTCCAAGCCTTGGCTTGGTTTGCAAGGAAAGGCTTGGAGTGATATGATGCGCCAAATTCAAGACAGATCGCGATGCTTGAGCCATTGTACACGCTTTTCGTCTTATAAAGCCTTGCCTAGCCAAAATTCTGACAGCTGGCAACCCTATTCGCAGCCATTACTTTAATTACTGACCGTCGCTCGCCACACTGCATCGCGCATCTCTTTCACACAGCTAAACGAGCCGTGAAACTTCACTTTTTACATACGTTTTTATTTATGTAGACTAAAGAGTGACGCTTTTACGGTGATGTTATGTGGCATCCTTATTTTGTGGAGTATTTTATTTTTCAGTGCAGCAATAAGCTGCGTTCGTAAAACATGGCTTTAAAATTGTACCGAGGTGAAATGCGTATTAAAAATAATGCAATTTTAAGGAGTGATTTTTCCAACGTCATATTTAGATTATCGGAGGGATAATTTTGAATTTTTGACAGTTCTTCCATACAAAAACTGTAAGACGTCAATTTTATTCCACGAATAAAAAATATCGATCGATTGAAAAATGAACCCTGAATTAAATAAATTATCAACCAATCGTTGACGGAGCTCACGGACTTTTAGACAATTCATGGATTGATTGAATTTTAAATATCTTTTTTAACAGGAAGGTACACAGGACACAAGTAAATAAAAATATCTTATTCTAAATGTTATCTAGAATAATCCGAACAATTTTAAATAGGCTAAATCACCTCTTTTAACATAGGTAGCTGTACAACATGTTGTATGACTGCTAATTATTTAATAGATACATAATATATAAGACGTATTATGTATTTAGTATGTATAAGTTTTATCATGTATGGTGTAGAGAGTTTTTAAATAACAATGATTAATCTAAAATATACAGGGATCAATTATGTACATTAGCTGGCGAAACTGCAGATCCGATGGGTATCGGTATCTAAACATGATAAAATAAAAATGAAATTAATTTGATGATTTTTTGTGGGGTCGTCGACCGCAGTTAGTAAAGTTACTAGGAATATCAGTTTAAAGAATCTGTTTGTTTTGTTTAAACTTCACAGTGATGGGTTTCGGTATCTTAAGAGCGATGACAACGTACGGCATTTTATACAAACTTTCAAGTCCTTGTTCTTCGAAAGGCATGAACCGATTTTAATGAAACTTCATACGCATAAGCAGGATACATAGTTCTAAAAAGTTAGTTAAGAACATTTTCGAATTGTTTTATTTAAAAAAAAGATAATTGGAAATCTCTGTTTCTATGGAAAATTTAAAATCGGTCGAATTTACATGTAACACTATTTTTCGAAAATGTTCTCAATTAACTTTTTAGACCTATATATCAGGATATATAGGTCTAAAAAGTTAGTAGTTGGTCGCATAAGCAGGCTTATGCGTAGGAAGTTTCATTAAAATCGGTTCATGCATTTCGAAAAACAAGGACTTGAAAGTTTGTATGAAATGCCGTACGTTGTCAACGCTCTTAACACGTTGACCGCAAAAAAAAAACATTTAATCATTTGTTATTTTTATATACATTACATGTAATAAGTTTTAGAAAGTAAGTTGATATTATTAGGTTTGCTTCACTATTGCATTGGGTTGTACCTGTAATAATAGTTGTAAGTGATTAAATAAATAAAAAAATAAATGATTTTGTCTAGAATTTCACAGAGAAACCTAAAGGCCTAAATAGAGAGCTTAATGGAGATAAGTGCTACGTCAACCCTCCTAATGTACCTATAACTTTAGCTTAACGTGGAAAGGTTGAAACATCTATCCCTGACATGGGATAATTAGAGTAGGTGAAGAACCGAAGCTAATTTGGAACTCATCTGCTAATTGATCAGAAGAACCCTTGACTGCCAACTCACAAAACTAATTAGAGTGTTTGTTCAAAGTTTGAACGTCAAGATGCCAAGTGCAACTAATAAATCAAAAATTCAACTTTGGATGCTGGGAATAGCAATCTAATAATAATTATCAGCCTGTACCTTTTTCTGTAGCGTAGTGTGGAACGCCAACTAGCTAGATGGACTGACGACCTGAAGGAGTTGGCTGGGACAGACTGGATGCGGAAGGCGGAGGACAGGGTGTTATGGTGCAGCTTGGGAGAGGCTTCTGTCCGGCAGTGGACTGCAATAGGCTGAGTTCACTGACCTTTTTCTGTTACTGCAAAAGTACAGCCGGAGAAATGTATTATTAAGCAAGTTGATACGCTGCGTAAATTTGCCGTGTGCCTTTTGATACACCTTTCATGTGATCTGAAGATCGGGTAATTTAAGTTGGTAGTCTTTTGCTGAACGATTAATTTCCTTGACTTTATAAATAACGGCTTTTCTTCGGAAGGAATGAGCATTTGAGTACTTTTAAAACGTTAGACTATGGAGTTCACATATCCTCACGATATTTTCCTGCACCGTAAGTGTAGTCCTTCAAAAATCACACTCTAAAAAGTATGAAACAAGCAAATATTCACATCTGAAATGATTATGTACAAACTATTCAATATTTATCGTCTACTAACGGCTAGTTTTCCAATCGCCAGATTAGTTTTATATGAAGAATAAAAAATGGCAGTCTGACCTAATTTCGATACACTGTCAAACTGTTGTATTTATTTCTCTTATAAAACTTATCTGACGATTGAAAAATCAGCCCTAAATACACAACTTACACATGTCTTACCAAGGGGTATCCTATTACCCAATAAGTGGGTTGTGGAGGTCTTAAAGGCAGTCGCTCCATGTAAAATACTGCTATTCAGCTGCAACCGGTTAGGCTGGAAGCCGACCCCAATATATGTAGTTGGGTAAAGGCTAAACAGATGATGAGATGAAAGATGTATCGTGGGGGATAGCCGTGAACATTATGCTTTATTCAATATTTAATGTGACGTCTCATAGCCTAAAAAAACGAACGAAAACAGGACGCTTTCTTTAAAGTAGTTTAGAAATTATGAGGGAATAAATTAACATAAATACATACCGGTCCAAATCATAACCCTCGTTTTTCGCTTCGCCGTAGTCGGGTAAAAAAAGAAATAAAGTTGGTCTGTAAGTACTACCCATTTAATTGTATGGCACAAAAGACAAAGCGGGCGCACAAAGGCATAGAAAGATACGCAAGATGGATCTGGATGGATAGACAGTTAAAGCGAGATGGATGGGTGAATGATTTCAATTAACTTGTCGGAAAACCAGGATAAAATAGGCGCCGAACAGGGAAAAAACGGTTAAAGAAGGTTTTGATTATTTATTTATTAAAAAAAATACATTATTTAAGCTTACAGTATTTGAGCAAATGTCTTCTTCTTCTTCAGCCTTTCGCCACTCAATGCTGAGTAAAGGCATCCTGCAAAGCACGCTACTCTTCTCTGTCTCTAGCCTTCCAATCTTGATCAGGTCGTCGGTCCACCTCATCGGCTGTCTGCCCACACTTTTACTACCAGGTCTCGGTCTCCAGTCCAGCAATGTTCTACGCCCTGTGTGGCCCACCTATTTTATTATTATATTTTATTATTTTGCGAAACGTACGCTCATACACATGGCCTAAAATATAACGTCAAAAAGAGCGAGCTTATGGTTTTCAACGCGGGTTCTAAGTGTCCGGCGGAGGTTCCACAGGTAAGGCTATGTGGGGTGCCCTTGGAGCGGGTACATACTTTTAAGTATCTGGGCCATATTGTGACGTCCGACCTGAAGGACGACGCTGATATTGAGCGAGAAAGGAGGGCGCTGTCGGTGAGGGCGAATATGATTGCCCGCAGGTTTGCTCGCAGCTCCAAGGATGTAAAGATCACTTTGTTTCGAGCCTACTCCACCTCTTTTTATGGGAGTAGTCTGTGGGTGTCATATTTGCAGAAATCCTACAGCGCAATCCACGTTTAATATAATAAAGCGCTGAGAGCGCTGCTGCGGCTGCCTCGCTTCTGCAGTGCATCGTGAATGTTCGCGAGCGTCCGCATTGACTGTTTTTATGCCAGCATGCGCAAGAGGGTGACCTCGATAGCGACTGGAGTGCGGGCAGCGGCAACAGTCTTCTCATCGTTGTTGCCAACAGGTTGGACGGGCCTTTCATGCAGCACTGGCTGGCCTTACATGCACCCGTATATCGGGCTTGGGGCAGGTAAAAATTTAAAATTATTTCCCATAGATTTCATACCTATAATTATTTTGTATTTGCAATTTATATAATTTTTAGTTTTTAATATTTTGACATTTTTATAACATTTTACGATTTGTCAATAAATTTAGTATTTGACATTTTATTTTTAAATTATTCTGACATTTTTATGATTTCTTGACAATTAATTTTTTTTTTTGTAATGTGTTGATGAATTTTATTTTGGGTTTTTATCTGTTTAGAATTTTAAATAGTTTATAAGTATTTTAAATGTATGAGTTTAAAATATGGACTATAGTTATGTCTGATATAAATAAATTATTATTATTATTTCCACTTTATTCGCGCACTCATCGCGGCTGTGTCGGTAAGTTTCGTTCTTCTTCAGATTTATGTGTGTGTGTGCAAATGTATTTTCAAAATGTTTGTCACATTCTACTAGTAGATTTTTTTATTAATCAAGATAGTAATATTTACCTAATATAAGTTAACATTTAAAATGATAATATGTACCTACATGTATATGAAAAAAGAAGCAAAAGAATCATAGGTCAGCAAAATTTCGTTAGCGTCCGCAGTGCCCAAAAGATTATTTGGCCAAGAAATAAGCCAGCTCTCTGATCACGTGAAGAGTCGAAAAACAAAGTGGGCACAACTAGTTGGGTGAAACTAGTTGTTATTTTTGTTATTTTAGTCTTATAAATAAAAACATATAATTTATTTAAAAAAAAAAAAAATTCTAACATACAAATTAAATTCATCAGTGTTGGGTGAAATAAAGTGCTAAATTAAGCAAATACATCAAACTTACCTTGAAAGCTCCTATCCGTAAAACCTTTAAATAAATAACAACTAAGTATACAATATCGTAACAGGTTTCATTCATCTAAAATTCGACGTTAATTGAATAATGTAGTAATCGCAACAAATTTTCGAGGGGATCAAACCTCGGTTTCCAACCGGAGCCATAGCCCCTCGAGACGTCGTTAATCCCTGATATATAGTTAAGCTACGGTAAGCTTAGCTGCGGGTAAAGCCTTTTGCAGACCATCGGTGATTACGTCAGACGGTAAATGATTACCGATTTAAGTTGTCAGCACGACACTTGGAGAAATTCATCTAGTTGATAAATATAATACTATGTGCAGATTTTTTGTAAGATTTTGTTCTATTTTTTTTTCTCACTTTTTAGATTTTGTCTCACTGCTGGGCAAAGGCGTCCTCTTTTTTCTTCCAAGCCTCCCTATCTTGCGATCTCTGGCCACGTTGGACCTGCAAATGATATTAGATCGTCACACCACCTTCGCCTTGGTCTACCTCGACGGCGATTGCCCTCCTTCAGGTGTCCAGTGAGTGACGATCTTTGCCCATCACTCCGGGTGCATTCGTGAGACGTGTCCGACCCACTCAGCCAGACTGTTTTTTCTCCTTGGCTATAAAAAGTATATATTATTCTAAGCTAGCTCCTGCCCACGACTTCGTCCGCGTGAAATTCCTCGTTTCCCCGACCTGCTCCGGCGCATCCACCACGCTTTTACTTTGTTTTCGCTTAGAGTTCTTTCTGCCTCTTTTTATTTTTGCTTGGTCCCTATGTGTCTTAGCGTGATGTTGAATATAATGCTTACAGCCTTTCTCAAGAATTGGACTATCAAATGCAAAATTATTTTTTCAAATCCCACTGGTAGTTCCAGAGATTAGCGCGTTCAAATAAACAAACAAACTATTCAGCTTTATTATTAGTAAGTATAGATAATTGATAACCAACTGCAATAGGCTAGTTTCCTTAAAAATTCTAATTAGTCCGTCTGTTAGATTATCAAAAAATATTGAACACGTATTTCTTCTTTTGTCAATAATATAAAAAATGATGAAGATATCGCCCGTTAAAGTTCCGCGTGACGTCAATTGCTTGCAACACTTTTTAGCATAGCGTGACGTCACGACCCCCCACTCCCAAATTTCGACACGCTTTATCTTTGTCATTTTTTGTTTGATTGACAAAATAAAAAATACGTGCCCATTATTTTTCGATAATCTAACTGATATAATAATTATTTTTTTACCCAAGAAACCACCCTATTCAATAACAGCAAAACGCCACACATACCCGGAATGTCTCTCACATGTTGAAGTCATCTCACGCTCAATAATGGTAGCCCTAAATTTGTTAGCCCCAGTGACGATGTAGGTACTAATAGTGATTGATAACCCTTCCTTTGCAGTTTTCTTCTTCAAGACAGTAATCTAGAAACAAATCAAAGGCAGGTTTTTGTTTTTACAGATTAAGTAATGTTGTCGGGTCGAATAAATCATCAACATCATTTCAGCTGTAGGACGTCCATTGCTGGACTTCTGCTCCGAAGCATCGCCGCTTGGACCGCTTCTGTGCTTCTCGCATCCAGCGAATTGCGGCGGTCTTCACAACGTCATCGGTCTGTCATATTATTCCCAGTAAAGATGATAAGTACCAGATAAGCCATATTATAAAATACTACATACCTACGTACAAGGGCGGGTTGTTTCACGTCCACCTACGCACGCGTATACGTCAAAAATGGCGCTAACTATCGTCAAACCAAAAAAAGTGTTATTTCAAATTACAATTACAAAATTATGGCCTTGATCTACGTCAAATAATAACGAGTACGTAATCGTTATTATTTGACGTACGAATGTTATGTTAACCAACCGTTTGAAACAACCGGCTCTTAAACGGTCAACAGCAACTGACTAACACCAGACACAGCAACTTGGCTGTCGTCGTCGTCTGTAAGTAGTTCGTCTATGATCGCCCTAAGCTTTAAGGCAATTACGAGTATATGACATGTTCCCGTAGTTTATATTCGCTTAGTTTCTCGTTTACAAGTACATATTACCCCGAGTATATTTGGTAAATATATCTTGCTCGGCTCGAATTATTATGATAGCATAATAATTACACATACACACACCCTCATACATTACAGCACACACATACATACACAGCACACACATCGGACACATCTACAGTTATACTCAACATAGTTCAGCCAAATGTTATGACAAGTAGTCTATTTGATAATGAAGTGAGCTAATAAAAAAAATAGATTACGAAATACTGATCTTGATTCCGTTTAATTCTTTATTGCTTAACACATGTGTTTTACAAGAACAGTAAGAATCACTCTTTAGAGCATGACCACCTCTTCTTATTTAGAAATGATATGAACATTGATCACGACGCTTGCTCAAGGCAGATTGGCGATTTCCGACTTATATATATGTATATAGAATTCTTTATTCAAGCTACAAAGACTCAACAAGATTGTTAGTAAAACTAACGACATTGGGGTTTATTCATAAACGATGACTAAAGTTAAGTAACGCTTAAACGTCAAAAATGTATGGTTAAACAGTCGCTAATCACTGCTTAACTTTAAGCAACGTTTATGAATAAAGGGGTATGTCAGTAAGCACAGACACTATAAAAATAACGGTTGGTCACCGTTGCGACATCCCATGAGAGACGGCACAACAGTGACCCACGTACACACAGTCTAGACACTCCAACAGTGTCTTAACCCTGATTGCGAGTCGCCTAGACAGTGTGTACGCCGCCTCACACCCTGCGCACCAGGGAAGCGCACCTTTTACGCGTTGTTGCGTAAAAGAAATCTACATGCGCATCTGCGAACATCCCTGACGCACTACAGAAACGGGGCAGCAGCCCCACCAGTATCCTCTAAACGCATTGTTATATTGAACGCGGAGAGCGCTGTACGATCTTTGCGTATACTTATCCCACACTTATCTCTCTCATAACACACAATTACACACGTTTCATTATTGTTTAATTTTAATTTTGTACGTACTTAATCTTTAAAAATGTAAGTACCTTTTTGTTTTCTTTTTACAGCCAACGACATGCATAATGACATTTATAATAGAGGAAAACTGACTCCCAAGTCCCTCCCTCCCTAGTTTGGGAGCCAGGAGACCTATGTTCTAGACTCTACTTGTATGTTGTAAATGTAATATCTGTTACCAGGTTGGCACTTTTATGAAATAAAGAATTGTTATTATTATTACTTATATATACGTTTTCTCACGATATTTTCCTTGACCGATTTCAATGATGTCCATTGTAACTTAAAAACTACACATGGATTAATAATGTCGTATTGGTACTTGCTCGGATTTAAATCCACAACCTCATGCATGAGAGGTGGGAGTGCTCGTATAAAGAAGTGGGTTTTCGGGCCCAACTCCCGGTACAGATCGCTGCAGGCTGATACAGAAACAGTTGCATGTTTTAACCGTGTCTTTATGTGTGAGTGTATAAGTTAATATGGGACTATTTCACCCGCACCAATCGGTCGACTTCTATTTACCGGGAATCTGCTTCTTTATGAAATCACCCTTAGGCCCTTTTTTTTTTTTTTGGATGGGAAATCATCAAATGACCCCTCCCGCTCTGGGTGGAACGGAAGGGAGTGTCAGACTCTTACTGACTAAAACCCATCCGTGTTCCTTCCTTAGCCCTTTCTGTTCCAGGGCAGCGGTAACCCTTTCGGACTATCCCACTACCCTGACAGGCTTCGGCCCTAACCCTTAGGCCCTAACCACTGAGCCATTAAGACACCATTATGAACATGCTGTCAAGATTTTTAAAAATCGATCGAAGACAGTGTTCCAATTGTTCTCTGATTCTGTTATTAATTATTAAGTAATAGAAATTTCCTTGAGATTTAAATTCACTGGGGACAAAGGAAACGAGATACCATGGATAATAAAAAGCTGGCTGTCATTATCCCTTAGCCGTTTTTTACGATACCTGCGGGGAAAAGGTCTTGTTCATTTAATTTCTTGTCTGAAGATCTCAGTACCTGAGTACCTTATCCAAGTACTAGCTGCGCCCCACCGTTTCACCCGCATGAGTTTCGATCCCGTCGGAATACCGGGATAAAATATATTCTATGTGTTAATCCTGGTTATAAACTATCTGTGAGTCAAATTTCATCCAAATCCCTTCAGTCTTTTTTGCGTGAAAGAGTAACAAACATCCATCCATCCATACAAACTTTCGCGTTTATAATATTAGTAGGATTTTTCTTATAGGTACTTTGAATGCGGTTATGTAGGTAAACCATAACGAAACTTTTTTTAATGTAAGTTAGACGCTTTTCATTGAAATCGCAAATTTTATTAAAGGAATAAAGTGCCTCCTAAGTCTTATGCTCCTATAAGGAGTGTAACTTTTTACCAATATAGGCCAGTATGAATTCGTAAACATTTTCGACCAGTAAAACGATGTAATAAAAAAGTTATGTGCAACATTAAGTATGCAATTTCATCACTGAAATAAACACTTGGCCTCATTTTCTCTCACCACAATTTGGGTCTGGTCCCTAGAGTATAATGTAGCATTTTATGCATTCTGAAATTTTCAAGGCACAGAGAGATCTTGGGGTAACTAATACCATAAAAGTTTAGGGAAAATGAAAATAATTCCGAGTCTTTTTTTGTTCGTTTGAGTTTGTCTTCAATTTAATAATGACAAGAAATAAGAGCGATAATTAATAATGAGGGTTTACGCACGAAGGAGGATGAAATATTTACAAAAAAGCTTGCTTATTAATGACGTAGCTTAAAAATACGTCGCCACGACAAAAAAAGATACATCTCTGCATTAACCGACTAACATTAATTATGGCTCGAAGTAACGAAGATTTAAGACCACAATCATATACTTCTTTACAAGGCAAAATAATTGCTAACACGTACACACAATGGGCCCTTAAGTACATACTAAAATAGACCTTAGAAACTGTTCTAAACACACATGACATCCAACAAAGTTGCAACGACCATCGAAAATTCATGTCGAAACGAGATCCCAAAGTTTTTACCATTCTTCATCCCCCAATGTTGACACTACCATAGAACGTCCGCAAATACTGGCATTCTGGATTATTCGCGGAGAACATTAAAGAAATACTCTTGGCATGGTTTATAAGGCTGATATCAGACGCTTCATTTGGGTGAATATTCATTCGAGTGAGTGTTCATTTTTATTCCATTGTACGTTCACATGCCACAGACAGAATGACGTTCATCTGCTCTTTTTCTAAGACAGGTATAACTTAATGGACGCCATTTAGCTATAAAAATAGTCTTTTGGACCGAACTTTCAGCCATGGTGGCCAATCTCAGCGGAATAGCCTTCAACGCGGGAGATATTATTATTATTTATGATTTTATTACATATGATTTTTTATTATTACTGCACATTAGTGCACTCTCTTCCCTCACTCTCATAGTCCATTAGGACGGCAATACAACACGACCAGAGAGAACACGGGGTTATCAAATGGCGGTTTGATAACCCCGTGTACTTCCAAACTCCGTGAACTTCCAAAGTCTGCGCTCTTACTAAGAAGTTCCTAATGGAAAAACCCTTTGCCCGACCTAGGAATCGAATCCAGAACCCCACGCTCAGCAGTTACGCTTGCGACCACGAGACCAACGGCGTAGTTATTTTGTTATATCAGAGGACGCGAGAAATATGGCCAAACTCGAGTAAACGTTCTCTCTGTGTTCATTTTTTGATCATTCGTGAAACATGTCAAACGCTTAAACCCAACATCGTTAAATTGGTTCACTAATGAATTCATTTGACACTTTTGGTTCATTTTTGCATTCCCACGTTTCATTTCGAGTGAAGGATGCCGAATTACACACATTAAATAAATAAACAAAACTTAAAGCGTCTGATATCAGCTTAAACATTACATAAATGAGAGCCAAGTCGGGAGTGCGGAAATTAGATGTTTGAGCGAACTACGCTGGGAAGACGACATATTATGGGTCTCGTGTGTGAGAGCCTTAGGCGAAGGAAGGAAACACATTTATTACGTTTATTATTATTTAGTGAATGTAATGTGAGGGAAGGTTGTTTGGTGGTTGTAGACGATTTTTTGTTGAAGATGCGGAAGTGAGTAAGATTACTTTGGATTTGGACACGTGTAACGTCAAAAGGTTTGAACGTCTTTAGAAACTGTTTATCGTAATAATAATAAGTTTATTCACAGAAAAAAAAAGTACATTATTGTACAAATTAAGTGCTTAGTCTACAGTTACTGTACACAAAAGTATTAGCATTTGGGGCCGAACTAGGCATGGCCTGTATTTCAGCCCTCAACGCCGATCCCCCTGCGTTTATCGTAATAGCTTCATCATTTTCGGTTTAATCTTGAAATTATATTCCTGACTGTTAAATAGAGATCATCACGTAAGTAGATGAAATTGTAGGTGCACGTAAAATATGAATGAAACAATAGTTAATTGTAGGTACTCGTATAATAATATGAAGTAGCATGAGAACGCAGTGTTGGCCACGACTCCGACTTACGAGTTTTAGGTCGTGGGTTCGAACCCAGACAGGCGCTTTACGCTTTGTGTAAATAATTTCATCACCACTGCTCTCAAAACGGTAAAGGAAATATCGTGAGGAAACCGGCATGTCCTGGCACGATACATTGGAACACATGTGACATCTACCAACCCGCACTGGGCCCACGTGGTAGATTACAGCCCACTCCCTCTCGAAAAGAAGAGGAGCCCTGGAACATTATAGGCTGATTATGATAATCTCAGTTTAATTTTGAAATTATTTTCCTGACAGTCAGATAGAGATCATCGTGTAGGTAGATGAAATTGTAGGTGCACGTAAAATATGAATGAAATAATAGTTAACCGAAGGTACTGAAACATGACTTACTGGATGTCTCTAGGTTTTTGTTTCTGTGTTCTTCAGGGATAATTTTGAGCCGGCGGCGCCGTTTAAATTTAAGGCAATTTAGTGATCTTTGTTTATTGATTGTTTGGGGCCGACTCAAAATTACATAAGTATACTTACATTAGTTTAAGAACTTATTTATTAAGGTTACATAAAAAAGGTTTATTATTTTTTGCTTTTCAGTTTTTTCGGAGCGGCGGTTTAATTTTTTTGTTAAAAAGGTTTTTTTCTTTAAAATGCTTCTAATTACAATGACAATATTGTCGGAACCGTTATGAATTCAAAATAGTAGTCGGTTAGAATATGATGAATATAGAGATTCTTCTTGAACTAAAATCATTGCTGAGTTCCGAATTGTTTGGTTAGAAACCAAAATGCCAGACTTTGCGCAAGTCGTTAAAAAGTAGAAAATTAAAAACTTTAGTAGGTAGGTGAATGGTGGTTTGTAAGTAATTGTATTTTGTACATTATTCAGGGTGTATTCCAAACTGGTTTGGACGAGTTCCAATACAGGTGATGCTAAAGTAACTTTGGGCAATGTGGCGTGAATACGAAGCATGTTAGTTTATTATAATGGAAATAGCCTTAGTCATGTTCTTATGCTACGTTTTGGAGAAAATTGCTGAAATCATATCCGCAGCATTGTACAGTTTTGGAAGGGCTTTAGACTGTTGTAGGAAACCAGAACGGATTGGCAGAAAACGAACAGCGTAACGGTATTGCTCTTTATTCTATACAGAACTAACTTTAAAATGTGATTTTAAATACCTTTCTACATCTAAAAGCAGCAAATAGATGGCGTGCTAAACCAGTTCCGGAAATAAAATATTGTTTTAATCCAGTTTGCAATCGACTTCCGTTTACTAACCGGACACGGTATTTTTAACAACAGAAGTCGGTTACTTATAACTATTCTATCTATAATATGTATGTATTTACAAAAAAAAAATTGTATATAAGTAGTTTATCAGCCATCTTGTTACCATAACACAAGCATTAGGTTGCTTAGCTTGGGACAAATGGTGCTGTGTGAAATGTCCAGGGATATTATTATTATTATTATTAACTATTGGGTTTTAATATGGGTAATAATATGGGTTCTACCTGGAACCCAGGTGGGTGGGTACCTGGAATAAATGCATAATATGATTAAAAAATATATATATTTATAAATAAATAAGATATTTTTATAAAATAATCTGCACCCAATCAACAAGATTAACAATTAACAAACAATGAAAAGGTAACCTAGTAATATAATTTCATTTTAAAGTATGTTTTGATCATATAATCTCAGTAATATTAATTAAAGTGTTTTTGGTTATAATTTTAATTTAAAGTATTTTTTGCGTGCTGAATTAAGTGAGTAAAATATGTGGAACTATTTATATTTTTTCCTTTTATGATATGATATTTAAATATATTTGTTTGGCACATATTCGGGTTTGCAGACTCTTAGAGCTACAACGATACAAGCAAAACAATGGAATTGCATGAATTCATTGGCTCGTTAATTAAAGCTACCTCTATTTCTTATAACTTTAGGAACCTGGACTATTGCCAATCGTATGAACACAATTCAATTCAGTTCAATTAAATTGATTAATTTAACTTTAACGGTTCTCTGGAGATTTGGTGTTCTGTTTTGGTTTGCTCAGCCAATTGAAACCAAGCCAATGCTGTTAAAACTAAATGAATTAAGAATTAAGTACACCACTTCTAAATATTACTAGGTACAGACGCCAGCACATCAAGCTACTACAATCTGTCAAATTTCAGTAATAGACTATCGACTTTATCGCTAAAACATTAGGTTCAAGGTTGATTGGGACAATTTCACAGTTTCGGGTAGCTTGATGTGCTGGCGTCTGTAGTACTATAGGTGCATCTCTGCCTAACTATTCGGGGAATATAGGCGGCATGTTATTGTGTGTATTTTGTCAGGCTATATAAGGTATTAAAATAAGTATTTTTTCAAAATTGTTCATCATTTGTCTTGCCTTTTCCCAACTATGTATTTTTGGGGCCGGCTTCCAGTCTCACCGGATGCAGGTGAATACCAGTATTTTACGTGGAGCGACTGCCTATCTGACGTCCACAACCCGTTACTGGATAACACTTAATACTCCTTGGTAAGACTGGTTGTCAGACTTTCGGGCTTCTGACGTCCCGTAACGACTGTCAAATATCCACGAATGACAGGGGACCAACCGCTTAACGTGCCTTCCGAGGCATGGAAGGGTCTCGGCATGTAAAGATGTTCACCTACCGACCGCGGCCAGCCTGATCGATCGACGTGTGCGACTGTTATTGCTTATCCACGAGCCCCTGTTTCTTTTTTAATTAACTTACTTATACTTATCATTTTCTTTTCAATATTATTCATCCAGAATTTATTAGGGATGCTACCAAGCGTGGCATCCTAAGCCGGTTTAAGTCATGAATATTTTTAGCTTCGAGGCAATAATCCTTGCTGGATAATACGGTTGACTTCTAAGCATCGCTTTAAATTGTTATCTCGTTCTAAAACGGATTTTTATCCATGTTTTTCATTACAATAAATAAGTCATAATTTTTTTAAATTATGAGCCTGCTGCTGCCTTTTTCTTTCTTTCTTTATTTTAATAGTCCAGAGGCTTAAGGCTTGGAATAATTTTCTTTAGATAAATTACGTTATGTATTTTTCGTCTGAATACTTCTTTAGGAATTATAAAAAAGATAATGTAAAGGGAAAAGGTAGAATTTTACAACAATAAGTTATCATTTCAAGTCACATCCATTTATTAAATAGCTACCTTTTTCGGGTCACGTGGTCAACAATACCTATTTTAAGGCACCTGTCCCAACTTCTTTGAGAAAGCTTTTTTCTCGCTCATGAAACGTACTAAAGATTGTAGGTCCCGTGTCATCATCGGCCCAGCGTTTTCCCAACTATGTTGGGGTCAGCTTCCAGTCTAACCGGATGCAGCTGAGTTTCAGTATTTTACATGGAGCGACTGCCTATCTGACCTCCACAAACCTGTTACTGGGTAATACGAAACCACTTGGTAAGACTGGTTGTCAGACTTTCGGGCTTCTGACGACCCGTAACGACTATCAAAGATCTAAAAATGACAGCCGGAACCAACGGTTTAACGTGCTTTCCGAGGCACGGCACTGCCCTGTAGGTCACGTGTACCTAAGTTAAAGAGATACATAATATTAATGCTGTCTGTTCACACTGCCATGCCGGCGAGAACTCTCTCTTCACTAGTTTGTCGCAGCGACCAGAGCTATCAAAGAGAGTACTCGCTCGGCGATACTCGCTTGGCGGGTAGACCTCTCGCTGTGAGACTCACGCCCTACATACCAGCGAGTAATCGCTCGTCTCCACTTGCTGCTCGTTGCTCGCCAACTCGTTTCTAGATACTAGCTTTACTCACATCTCGTTAATCGCCGCCGGGTGGGACAGGTGCCTCATTCGCATGTAGCGAAAGGCGAAAGATAGGAAATTGGCTGTCGTAGAGTAAAACGTTGACGGCTGCTTGCAACACATCCTACTATCGTGTTACCTGCATAATAATAGCTACAGAAATAGAATGGACCTGATGTGGGTTTGGCATGTATTGATCAGCATACAAGAGTTTTACATAAAAAGAAAGTGGTTAGGATGAGCAACACAGGAAATAGATAGATAAATATACCATTTATTCAATGCACACAAAAGACAGTGTTGGGGAGGGCTGTAGGGCGAAAATACAGGAAATAATGTTAAGTATTTATTTGGGAGGTATCTAAGAACTCAAGTGGAAAAACTGATTCGTCGCACAAGAAACATAATGTGTCAACTTTACTGTAGACAGTTTTCTAGATATATAGCCAGTGCAGTGACAGTACATGGAGGTGATATACCTTCAACAGATAATACAACAGACAATAACAATTAAATAATAACAAATTACACGAATATATAAAAACTAACAAAAATAAAAAATAGGAAAATGAAAATATATTTCAAGTAATAGCAGGATATATTTTTGTTATTTTAGTGTTATCTTATAAATAAATAAATTACTGAAGATTTAAGTAATAGTGACACTATGACATACTTAGAATCAAAATAACGAATATACCTAAAACGTGCGGTGTTGGTTTCAAGGTTGCACAAAATAGGAGACCAGCTCAGCCAAAAAAAAAAATTAAAAAAATATGAATGAAAGGTCATTTCTGCCCCATTAATTCGTGTCCTAAAATAATCGCTAGTTAATTTAATTTGTCCGTAACGTTATTAGAACAATATTTTTAGGCGGAGAATACTGTAGTCATTATTATGATTAGGTAATAATTATATTATGATCTCTATAAGGAATAAGTAAAGTATGAAACCTATCAAAATGCATTTCATCATTTTCATCCCACTAAAAAGGGAAAAAAGGGGAAATATTTAATTCTTCCAACTCTCATGGTGAATGGAAAAAGGCAAAATAAATTGAATTTCAAAGACCTCTTTAAGAATCAAATGGATGCAGCTATTTGATTCTTAAATACAAATTGGCATTGCTTTGACGGTTTATTTTCTGGTTGTAGTTTTCAAATCAAGGGTTTGAAAATGGCTGATTATGTAATGATCAACGTAGTCAGTCAGCCGGGTGGAACAATAATCCAGATATCTGCTGGGTATTTACGCAACCCATAAAAAAGGCAATCGATCGCAATGCTTTTAATTTTGACAGTTCAGTCACGTTCATTACGCTGTATAGGTTTGTAAGTAGACGAATTTTTCAAACCTGTGCAGCAATGGATTAGGAGTTTCCTTCAAAACCCTTGGATTGTGATTGAAAGTATATTACGCAATTTGGGTGATGGTTGCCTACATGTTCTGACATTGGGTGATGGTTGCCTACATGTTCTGACATTGGAGAGGCTTATGTCCAGTGTGTAAGCAAATACCTAGTGTCTTTTGTTGTAGGCCGATAACAAATGTGGGTTTTATTACAGAATTTGAATATTTATTTATTTATTTAGGCAAACCAACTAAATACACACAAAAACATTCAAGTACATATCATTTACAAATACAATAGCATTGCATGCATCTAAATTAAAGGTGAGCACAGCACTTTATTGAAATCTCGCTATACAATAATAATTAACAAAAAGATGGATAACAATGTAATTAGAACTAATATCGATAATCTCTTATACTTAAAATCAATTTGAATTAGATAAGATTAAATAAGATTGGATTAAATTAAATTGTATTAAATTAAATATGATTGAATTAAATAAAAAACAAAAAAATATAATAAAAAACACAAAACAAAGGAGAAAAAAAATTGAGCAAAAGTTTATAAGGCGCGATGAACACTGAATCAAAAGGATTGCGTGTAAAATAAATGCAGGTCGATTTCGACGCACTTATTCATTTGTTATAATTCAATAAGTAGACGAGAATAGCACCCTAATTGCGTAACACACGATCAATCACAATCTAAATGATTTTGAAGGTTATTGCTAATCCATTGCTTCATATTTCCGAAAAAATTGCCTGCCTACTCTAGTGTGTTACGCTATAACTCCGCAGGAGGAGCGACCATGTTCTTGTCATCTTCGCGTCTCTTGACCCCATTTCATTGTCTCTGTGTACATCATACCTTATATTCAAATTCTGTAGGTACCTAATATAGCCAATATCTCACTAGACTGCCAATATTAATCTTGCAGTTTACACATACTCATGATTTTGCACACCCCCGGACGCGGAAAAGTCTACATAATTAAACGAAAACCCTTCCTTTGGTAGGTAGGAAATATTGCCCTCGAATTATTTCGGTTACATTTATTCATGATGAAATTCCAACAACTTTTCAACGTTGGAAGGCTTGGGTATACAAAATACGAAACAATGTAGGGTAAATATGAAATAACGAATAATCGAAGCATCCAAAGTTTCGATTAATTCTAAAGTTATTTTGAGCTCGCTCTGTAAATTACAAAAATATTTTTTTTTATATTATTCGTTGTATTTTTTATATCTGAAGGCCAAATCTCGTAATTTAAGACGTTCAAAATAGTCGAAGTCTCATCTTAGTAACAAACAAATGTTAAAAACTTTTTGTTCTTAAAATTACGAGAATTGCCTCTCTGATCTTTCTATGGATTTCGAGTGTTTTCTGTTTTGTGACCTAAATAAATAAATTACTTTAATCCTAATTCAACAAAAATATACATGTAGGCACTGCCTACTCAAGAAATTAATTTAAAACAATATTTATGGCTTCGTGTGTACAGGCCCGAGACATAATTCTAACCAATGTTTACTTACTATCGTAAATTGAAATTCAATTACCGTAACCCGCAAAGGGCTAAGACCAGTTTAGAAAGACCTCTTCCGCCCTCTTTTGTACTAACGTCAGAGGGTAATGCAGAGATGCATGGAGTAAGGTCGGAGGTCCAGCTAAATTGGACTTTAGGACCGCGGCTTCAGTTTAGCGTTCGGCGTGGCTTGGTTCGCACGTTCCGCGGACTATATGTTAAAAAAATACTTATATAAAAATACTTCGATTAAAGTCAAGTACTTTGTATGTTGTTCGTGGTTTAAAGTTACAAGTGGTTTGTATTTCGGTGTTTGGTGTTTGAAAAAAGTTTTGAAAGTTTAAGGTAAGTTTTGAAGTTACGTAAACTTTTTTTTAAATTTTATATTTACTCTGATAAATATATTTGTAATGGTTCAAGGGATTGCATGTAAATATTGACAACGATATGCAATAGTTAGGTATACTTACTGCTAGGAAAAAGATAATCTTGAATAAAAATATTGTTTGTGCTCTGCAATTGTCTAACTACTCGGTCGTAAATAATTAAATTGCAATTAATTTTAAGATAATAAAATACTGTATTTTTACATATCTACATGATTTTCGAAATTAAACAATGAGTTTTTATTAAATAAATTCTTACTTCAAAACATACTCAATGTAAAACTATTTACATTAATTCAAACCCATTTTACTCATCCATATTACATATAAGTTTTACCCAAAAATTCAAATACATGCAATAAAAAAAAATCTGCATCACTATAAAGCAATTTGCATCAGGAAATATTTCATAATTTATATAATCGAGACCACGATAGGCGAACACGATAATCTGAGATTAAAGTATTAAGTGCCAATAATATCGACTAATTCGTTTAGTCAAATGAGATGGCTTTGTCTATATAAAAATGGAATGCTGTTCCCTGGGAAGCGCATCACTTGAGAACGGCTGGACAGTTTTTTTTAATGTGCCCATGTTAAAATCTGAATAAGGTTTAAAGGGAACGAAAAATTGGAAAAGTTTGCTCGGAAAATTCGGGAAAAACTTAAATTTTGATTTTGTCTATGGATTTTTTTTGGGAAATTTGGACAGGACAACGTATAGGTATCGGGTCAGCTAGTTATGTAATTTAGTATAAATTATGTAGTATTTGAACGTAGAAATATTTATCTGCGACAGTAACAGAAAACGACTTTTTTTTTAAATTGCTCGTTCATAAATTATGCGATTTGATGAATGAATTATTTTTGGAGAAAAACAACACAGGCGGAAAACGTAGAATAATTGGTGGTTTGCATTTAATATGATCTTCCTTGTTTTTTAACCAACAGTAATAAATCATGCTGATCTTATTTTGAACAAAAGCTTCGTAAAATATCGGTAGAATGATGGGTTAAATAATAATTAAATGATAAATGTAACTATCACATAGGCTTATTAATCGACTTGCCCGAAACGCGCTTTTAAATAATATTAATTTTTCTATAGGCGACGCGAATATTATAAAACGTATACTTTTTCTTAACTTCATTGCACAAAAATGCAAAATTTACCAATCATGAGAATCTACTAATAAACCATCACATCACATTTGGCAAGCGGTTCTACAGCCATCGTCATCATCTGCCTTACTCTTTTCCCAACTATGTTGGGGTCAACTATCTTCTAGTCTAACCGGATGCAGCTGAATACCAGTATTTTACATGGAGCAACTGCCTATCTGTCCTCCACAACCCAGTTACTGGGTAATACGATAGCCCTTGGTAAGACTGGTGGTCAGACTTTCGGGCTTCTGACTACCAGTAACAACTGTCAAAGATTCATAAACGACAGCCGGGACCAACGGCTTAACGTGCTTTTCGAGACACGGAGGGGTCTCGGTATGTAAAGATGGTCACCCATCCACAGATCAACCGTGGCAACCGTAGCTTAACCTGATCGATCGACCAGTGTGGCTGTTATTATTTAGCCACGGACCTACAGCCATAATAATATTAATTAAATACTCCCCAACATTGCTAAAAACTTTAAAATTCTTTTTAAAATACTTCCCCGAAAATTTCTCTAAATTTCCTAATTCAATCCCCAGTATGACATGACATCCACCCATAAAGTTACACCACCCAAAATAACCGTTGAATTTCAAAACTCGAATAACAAACATAAACTTTCAAAGTTTCCTAACTAAATCTTATCAGAGTAGAAACTGTTTAAAAATGTATGGGGCCCTGAAAGCGCGTAGGCCTCTTTTCAGCTGTTACTGAAATATTCAGGTCGAGTTTAGATAGCCTCTTGATGTAGTGTGCCCGTTTTTAATCGGGGCTAGTTGTAAGAAATTGCTTTAGTATTCATTCCACGTATGGGCATGTATCTTGAAAGTTTTATCATTATTCTCTCTCTTGTTAAAGTCCCTAAAACTATTTTATTTGAGACAAGCACAGGAAATACAAACACTAAAGAAACATCTAAAACACTAAAGAAAAATTGCGAGCAATTGCAGATAAAAAACTAGTGTCACAAGTTTACCTGGCCCTAGGTCAATCTGTAATACAGTACTGTATTACTTCATGGGGTGGAGCACCTAAAACCTACTTACTGCCTCTTGAAAGAGCACAGAGAGCAATTTTAAAAGTAGCTAACTTCCATCCCTTTCTCTATCTTACAGATCTGCTATACAAATCCTGTAACGTGCTGACTGTTCGCCAGCTTTTCATAACGCACTTGGTTTTAAAACAGCACACCATGCTCTCCTATAACATAGAAAGTACTAATAAGAGACGGAATGATATTGTATGTGAGTCAAATGCATCCTCTAAATATGTCTTTGTAAACAGATTTTATACATTTTTAGGCCCATTCCTATACAATAAAATAAATAGGAATTTAGGTATCTATAAATTAAATAATTACGACTGTAAAAAGGTTATTCTGCAGTTTTTACTTAGCATATCATATACTGAAACAGAGGATTTACTTGTTGTCTGTAAATAAAACATGTTAGTTTTTCTTTTTAGGGTAATATTAGTTTTTAAAATTAGTCTTCTCATTTGTTAATTATATATTTTAAAATTATAAGCACCTTTCTAGCCTGAAACACAGGTCTCCACCTAGTTCAGGCAAATGAGAAACTGTGTCATCTATAATTTTTAAGATAAGATATTGTAAATCTGCACCATTTTTATAAATAAACGTTATTATTATTTATTATTATTATCTAACAAAATCTTGAAAAAAAAAACACCTGCCTTTATCCGAATTTATTTGAGGTCGGCGCAATATGTCTTTTTCTTCCATACTTATCGTAGTCGTCATCTCGGTAGTAACCGAGATCATGAAAATAATAAAAAATCAAATATAAAAATAACACCAAAACTATACACTACACACACACTATACTCGTATGCCAGTAACTTGCCAATCAGTATGCAAGTAGCATGTCTATTGTGACATACTCATGTTATCCACAATCTATTGTGACATACTCATGTTATCAGCAATCTGAAGGGCGATTCTCGTATTTAAATGAACTTTCGCATTCTAAATCTCATTATCAATCTATCAAAAAACCTTTAAAAATACCTATATTTATGACAAGTTTTTATATTGATTGTCGGTTAGTTGAGATTGTGACTTGAACTTGAACGTTTTTTTAAGTACGAAAATTGGTATTCTGACACAATGGCGGGTAAGTAGCTTGTATACTTCTGTGCAAGTAACTGGCATGTGTATTTCTGGCGTATCAGGCGAAGCAACTTAAAAACGTTTTCAGTACAGCTTAGATAAAAATGGCTACGACAGCATTTCTCGTTATTGTCGCCCGCATAACCTTTTCTAACTATTAAAGGGTCAGCTTCTCTTTAATCTCTTGGACATAGCCACTTATCTGAGGGTCAATTCTCGTAATTTTAAGAACGTTCACAGTCTGATCTCAGTCTCAATCTGTCAAAAATACCTCTAAATTGCCTACATTTTTTACAAGTTTTTGACATTTGTTTGTCGCCGACATGAGACTGCAACTAGACTTTGAACATTTTAAATTACGAGAATTGCTGATTCTAAATCCAAATAATGGACAAATTTTCTTATAAAAAGCTAACTTTATGAAATGTCTGATTGGTTTTTCAAAACAGCTTTTAGGGAAATAATTGTTAACGCTTCAAATCAATGCCTGCAGAAGTCCATAAGCCATAGGCCTCTACAATTGCACGCATTCAACTCGGTCCTCGGCAACTCTCATCCAGCAACCCTGCAAACAATGTCGCTCCACCTAGCCTGAGGCCATCCTACCTTACGTTTACCGATTCGCGGTCTCCACTCAAGAGCACGTCCATCCCAACGGTCATCGACTCTACGGCTAAAATAGTCGGTTCAGTTTGCTGATTCTGTGAGCTACGTCGGCCACTTTGGTTTTCTGCCAGATCACTTCGTTCCGGATTCGATCCCTCAGAGGGACTCCAAGCATAGACTAATTGTACCTACATCAGGATAAAAATAATATAAGTAAAAGGGCTCTTTTTAACGATCACGTCCATAGAAATAGGTCCTACAGAATAGCCCTACGGACCGTAGAATGACCCAACTTATGGGCCCAATTAAGGAATTACCTCACGTATGTCGGAATAAGTATAGGTTTTTGGTTAAAGGGTCATTTTATGGCGGGTTCACATTAATTAGGGATGGATTGTACGTTGTAAGACGACGCTCGGCAACTCGGCATGTTCTATCCTTACATGCTTAGGTACCTCTATAATGTAATGAGGTGACCTATTCCCCGAAATTAACTATTTAATTGAAATAGAATGATGTTAAGATCAGTTTTAGAAGCCTATAATAATATTTGACAAAAAACATATTTATGTAAGAAATCGTTTAAATAGTTAAAATATGGGAAAATATTGGTTTTCTATATTATATCCATTTCATAAAACTGTGAAATAATTAGAGTTCTGATTTGAATATACTCGTAAGTATAATAGGCTAGTTTCCTAAAAAAATCTAATTAGTCCGTCAGTTAGATTATCAAAAAATATTGGACCCGTATTTTTTCTTTTGTCAATTATATAAAAAATGATGAAGATATCGCCCGTTAAAGTTTCGCGTGACGTCACGCCTTGCCACACTTTTTAGCATGGCGTGACGTCACGACCTTGTCCGACCGATATTTGTCATGTTTTGTTTGATTGACAAAAAAAAAATACATGTCCATCATTTTTCGATAATCTAACTGACGGACTAAATATAATTATATTTTTTTTTACCCAGGATACTACCCTATTATACAGATACCAAATTGTTTCTTTATCTATCATTAGTAAAATCGCTTATTGCAAATGGTTATGTATAGTTGAACCTTCGGCTCTTTTCTGTGCTTGGATCTCATATTAAAAACCCCACGTATAAATTAATAATAATCATTTCGTTCACCGATCTCAGTAATATCCAAGATAAACTCGAAAAGTACCTATGGATTGAAAAAGTGACATTTGTACTAGCCAGGATTTGAACCCCTCATGCTTGGAAAACGAAAAATATAATACAAAAAATAGTTTCACTTTCACAAAATAGACTGTACCTACCTTTCGAAGCAGCGTGAAAAAGGTGAAATATACGCTTTAAATGTAACTGACTGGTTCCATTAATCTTAAGGATGGTACTTGTGGCCTATATTGATAAATATCTTTGTGAGATGATACTGCAAATACGTTTAGAAAGTTTTCTTTTAGTTTGTATCTTAGTGACGCCCGCCGTCGTCGCTGTTAGGAAAATTGGAAGGCCTTTTACAATCTTTTTAGTAACTTGCTTCATTCATATGTGTAATTTTATGATTTAAAAGAGTGTCCATGGAGTTTCTTGCCCGTTCTTTTCCATAGGTACCTACGCTTTGGAATGGGCAACTAGCTTCATCTTTCTGACTGACCGACCCTTTGACAATTCAAAAGTGCCTGTAATTGGTTAAGTTGAATTAAATGATTTGAGTTTGAGTTTGTGTTTTCAGGTACTCTGTTTATTTTTGTGATGATTTGTTCGACGGGGTAAACATAAGTTTATATGATAGATTCTACCTAGGTCGAGGTAGACCACGGCGAAGGTGGTGTGACAATCTGATGGAATTACTATTACTATTATCATGATGATACTTACCGTTAGGTACATGGGTTTCTACAAGACACGATATTGGCGTGGTTTGAACGTGGTAAGATTACGCGGGGAATTATAATAACCATATAGAATTGGGGCTCAGGTAAGAATCAACATAGATTTTCAATTTCAGGCGCAGGTTTTCAGCTTTCTGACGAAACGTAGGGAGATGCTGCTGAAACTCAGTATTTTAATTTATTTATAATTTACAGCATTGCAGTAAGTAGGTACCCCTACTAAACTTACTTTTTATGGGTCCTTATACTTTTTAAATTAGTTAACAAGTTTTTACGACCTTTCTAATATAAAGTTATTATCCTCTGAAGTGTAATAAAAAGGCTGTAATTAACATTTATTTTACTTCTTTTGCAAAATATAATTTTATCTGGAGAAATAGTTTAAGTTGCGGTTAGGTTTAAGAAGCAGGAGAAGTGCGAAATGAAGTCACAGTCAGAAATTAAGTGCATTAAGCTACGGTTTCCTAGAGGAGCGGGGAGCGTCATATTATAACGGTTGTCATGAAAATCTGTAATTTTCACTAGTATATGATACAAAGGTGTAAAAAAAATGCTCTTTATTTGGGTAGCTTTCATTGTGAGACGGTTCACCAACAAAAGGATCGCTTCATCATTTAGCTTTTAATGATTGTTGGTAATAATTTCAGCTTTAACTGACTGCACAGCGTCTTCCTACATAATATATAACGTATTTTTTTTATATTCCATAACTCTAGGGGGTCATTGTACTCATCATTATGAACAACTTTTACTATGGGACCAAACCTGGAAGCGCGAGAAAAAAGTCTGCTTTTCCCTACATCTATGTTCGTATAACTCGGTGAAAGACTCCCTTAGGTGTCCTTACCTGTCCTACCTCCCTTAGGTACTCTCTGTAGGGAATACCAGATTTTTGTTTCGCGATTTCTTTTGTTTCGCGAATTCAATTGGTTGAATTTAAATATTTTTATTTTTGTATGAAAGTCTGATGAATTAAAATCTGATGATTAATAAAAGTCATAGCACAAAAGTTGTTGTTTATGATATTAGTAATATAGTCCTGATAGGTTGTTAATGTTTTATCAACTATGTTTAAATGTTTTACTTAATAATAATAATCAATAACCTGAACTCTAACGTGCCCTTACTGCTTACGCTGTCAAATGCTTACCATAGACATGATATTGAATTGTACCTTTAATCTTTACTTAAGCTTAATGTCAACGTTGTAGAACTCTTTAAAAAACAAATTACATCAATTTTAATTATTAAGAAAATTATAATCCAAGCTACTCGACCCACAGCTCCCTAGATTAATAATTAGGAAATACAAGTACCTGTGAGCGGGCGAGTATCTAACACACACAAAAAACCAAATAGATTACTTTCGTAAGCCCCCAATTTTCTACAATACTTAAACTTTGCACGAAACAGGGCAATTTGCACGAAATTATTTACTGAAATAATTTAAACCCTATTTCGCTTTCCGATCTAGGCCTGACTTTTGTTCCATCTCATTTTGCAGTCGAGTCTTACGGCTTTCGTGAAACTCCTTTTCCACATAATTCTAACATTTGAAGGGGTCTCTTAAAAAGCCAAAAGATATATCATCCCACCACAGTCCTTTCTAAACGGGGATTTTAATAAAAATGCCGCAGAAGCGCAGAGGTTTTTTTACGCGAATTTTTAAAGGGCAAAGTTTTTATATTGATTATCTTCAGTTGTGGCCTAGCAGTGAAATGAGTTACTGCCATTTTCTTGACAGTTTTAGTGGACTTGAAAAACAGGGTAAGTAGCTATGATACTTAATATTCATTTTTGTGTTTTAATTTAGACTTGAGGCTCATAACGAGGCCTAAATTATGACGGTTGTCAAGTTCAGGAGAAATTTTATTTTAGAAATTGTAAATACGGTAGTTAAAGTAGGTAGTAGTTCTATACATATAATATGTAGATAGAATATTTTAAGAAATTTTACAGTTGATGCGTACTTAGTCTTAGAGCGGTTTCGCACTACGTCGGTAGCCATAGTACTATTTGTATGAGGGGTTGCGCACTACATCCGAACTCAGTCCGTCCGAATTTAGAACATTCCCAATTCGGATTGAGCTTGGATCTTGAATTTGAATTCGGATCGGACGTAGTGCGAAACCGCTCTAACTCTACACTGAACCTTCAGAGAAAAATTACATTTTTTTAAATTTAATGTAATTTTTTCAAGTTTTTAATTAGTTGCCTAAAATTATGCATAGACAAGCCCCGATAGGATTTTCCATCGGTAAAAAATACGAATTTACACACAAACTTTCATGGCCGATTGTTCTTTTTTTTTTTAAAGGAACTCTTGTGTAAAATTTAATGATTCTAGACCTAGAAATTAGGCTGTGCGTTGTCTTTAAGATGGTAGATAGGTGTCCATATTCGTAAACCTTACTTCAGTAATTAATAGAATTATCTTTCAAAAGTAGCCTATGTAAAACTTCACCCTTCACCCCCCCTTCACCCTTTCCCCTTCCCCCTTCTTCTCTTTCACCCTTTTCTGTAAAAACAGTGTCAAAACAGTTGTAAGTGTTGTAACCTATATTCTCAGATGCTCTTGAATTGATTCGAAGTCACACTCTGCTACTCATAAGCTCTATTCAACGGCCGAGCACACGAATTAGGGCTACGCAATCAAATCTCAGAGATCCGAGGAAGTCAGTGGTCACTTCGTCAATATTTTTCTATTCGTTGGTGAAGTAAGATATCGTCGGAGAAAAAATAAGAGACCACTAAGGTCCAAGGTTTGTAGGGTCTAAGGTATTTATTGAAAATGAGGTCAATTTCATGTGGGTCAACGAACGATTTTTCAGTTTCTCCTCTGCATTTTCGACCGCATCTCCGTCCTTGAGCTGGCCTAGCGTAGTAGAGTTTCAATAGAATAACAGGCGTAGTCGGACCAGAAGCCACAGACTCAGCATGGCACAAAAGGGAGGAACCCTATACTCAGCAGTGGATTGAACAAGCAGCCTTGTTCCTAATGATGATGATGATGAGGCCAACTTACACTGGTTTTGTTATCACTAACGTGAGGTCTACATTACTTACACCAAAAATATACAGGGTGGCAGGGACATCGACGCGCAAACTGTAACCATGAATTCAGAACATGATTCTAGACTCTCTAGCGTATAAATTTTTCGTCGGTTATAAAAAAAAAACGGCCGTTTTATAGAAAAGTGCAATACATACGCGGTCAAAATGTATGAAAGAGCAATTTTTTTTTTAAATTACTGACGAAATATTTCAACGCAAGGGCGTCCAGAATCATGTACTGAATCCATGGTAACATATGCTAACATCACTTTTTGTGTAAACTTTTAACCTAAAATTCGTGGAAAGCAAACATTTTGATGATGTCTAACGTCTAGTATAGTTACCACCACCTGTTTAATAATTGACTAGCTTTACATAACTGTGAGTCCGTGACGTTTTATGAATCACCCGAAAAAAACTGTACAACATTAGCTACACCTCTGGCTATCCCCTAAATACCTAGGTGCATAACTGTGACATTAACTAACAAAATACCAAAATAAAAGGCAAAGGTCACGCCGCTTTCTATATAATTAGAGCCAATATTTTTCATCGTTAACGCTTCCCGTGATTTGGACGCAAACAAAATTGAGCAGAAAATTGCCTTTGACCGCGGTAGCCGGCTGTGACGTGCTCGAGGCGATACTGGGTCCGTGTGATATTGCATTTTTTCGGATACAATATTTTTGACGGTAGGAACCCGGGTCGTGATATTGTGCCAGATATGTGAGTGTAAGCCCGCTCAATTTATAAATTTTGAGTAATTCGAAGTATATATGTATATCCCTGGACATTTCACACAGCACCATTTGTCCCATGCTAAGCAACCTAATGCTTGTGTTATGGTAACAAGATGGCTGATAAACTACTTATATACAATTTTTTTTTGTAAATACATACATAATATAATGTACGTTTGCCCAGCACGGCCCCCCAGAAATTGCGTTTTATGTGTGCACTAATGCAATGTACTCGCCTCTAGGAGTATATGTACCTGTTTCTTTTTCAATGTACCTCTGTACTTTTGAAGATATTTGCAAAAAAAGGGGGCCGTGCCAGCCAAACGTTTTCAGCACGGCCCCCGTGTAACTTGAAAAATATATAGCGTATTGAAAAGTTTCTTAAACTCAAGCAATGTACTCTATTAGCACGTTATATGTACCGCATCAGATATTGTGAATTCGTAATAACAAATAATATATAGATGCGGATAGGGGGCCGTGCTGGAAAAAAAATTATAAGAAAATATCTAAAAAAGACAAAACAATCTTAGCCAAAAACGATTAAAAAATAATTGATGTTTGGCAAGTAACATATGTAACGCATTGGTTTCTCATACAACTTGCTAAATTTGAAAAATAAACCAATTTTAGTTCATTCAGCACGGCCCTCTATAGTTGCCTATATCTTTTTAAATATGACATGTTTGTGTACAAAATTCGGTTTTCTGAATTATGTATAGGAGTACATTCGTTCCAAATAAATTGCGATTCTGCTGTATTAGTACTTTAAAAAATAAATCGGATCTAAAATATCATACATTACAACTTATGGGGTGACCATGATTCCACGTGAAAATGGATAAAAAAAATACTGCATAGATTCAGTAAATCTTTAATAAAATAAACAAATCAACAATAACGTACTATGTGTCAACTATGTGTCACTAACACTACAGAGCTTAAAAGGCTTAAAAAGTCGCAGATACGTTTCCAACAAATCACATTGATTGAACCTTACGTTACCATTAATTACATTAATTATTTGGAATAATCACAGGCAACTAATTTAATATTAATATTGTATTGTATGTGTTTTATATGGGCCTTGATGCCTGAAATAAATGGATAAATAAATTAACCCACGTAATCACAGATGGTTTTTCAAGCAACTATAATAATTAGAAAATTGTTCGTTTCATGCTTGAACTTACGTTATCATAAAATCAGATTATTTTTTTAATAAAGTTAAAAAATCATTAAACTGAAATATTATGTTGCATGTGGAATAATCATAGAAAAACTAGTATTATCCATAAATTAACTTGTTAAAAGTAATCACAGATTATGTTACGACGGTATTGATTTCTTATTAAACATTTCATGGTTTCATGAGTAGATTTTTAGCAACTAGTCTTTACTAGATTCTAAATACTGTTTATTTAACTATAGTTATTATTACAAAATAAACGTATTTAAAACACCATGATCCAAAGTTAAAGTCTGGTTCCGGCTTGATCCTGAAGGTGAGATGGCAATCGCTTCACTGTAATTACCAGAGCCGCCACTCATAGAATCATATAGTCATCAAACTCCGACGTGAAAGCGGGATATTTGTAAAGGTTATTATTTTTAGATGTATTTAAAACATCAAAGATCACTCTCTAAAACGTAAGTAAGGGTGTGTACGAATATCGAATCTACTGTACTGTTGTTAATTTTCAAAGCTAAATCATCGTAGCAAAGCCACTGATTATAGCTAAGCGTATGGCACTTATAATGGCCCAGAGTCTCCATTGAATTCCCTACATATTCAATGGCACCAACGACTTCATAAATTTGGTTTTTTAAATTAATAGTGACCGGGATATTACACAAAACCATTGCGTCAGTTCCATTTAAATTACAAAGGAATTAACAACAGTACAGTCGATTTTTTAAGCCTTTTGAGCTATGCTTAGCGACATTTGTTGATTTGTTCTATTAGCGACCTACTATAAATACATCTTGAATATAGATTAGGTACATTATTGTTGATTTGTTTATTTTATTAAAGATTTACTGAATCTATGCAGTATTTTTTTTATCCATTTTCACGTGGAATCATGGTCACCCCATAAGTTGTAATGTATGATATTTTAGATCCGATTTATTTTTTAAAGTACTAATACAGCAGAATCGCAATTTATTTGGAACGAATGTACTCCTATACATAATTCAGAAAACCGAATTTTGTACACAAACATGTCATATTTAAAAAGATATAGGCAACTGTAGAGGGCCGTGCTGAATGAACTAAAATTGGTTTATTTTTCAAATTTAGCAAGTTGTATGAGAAACCAATGCGTTACATATGTTACTTGCCAAACATCAATTATTTTTTAATCGTTTTTGGCTAAGATTGTTTTGTCTTTTTTAGATATTTTCTTATAATTTTTTTTCCAGCACGGCCCCCTATCCGCATCTATATATTATTTGTTATTACGAATTCACAATATCTGATGCGGTACATATAACGTGCTAATAGAGTACATTGCTTGAGTTTAAGAAACTTTTCAATACGCTATATATTTTTCAAGTTACACGGGGGCCGTGCTGAAAACGTTTGGCTGGCACGGCCCCCTTTTTTTGCAAATATCTTCAAAAGTACAGAGGTACATTGAAAAAGAAACAGGTACATATACTCCTAGAGGCGAGTACATTGCATTAGTGCACACATAAAACGCAATTTCTGGGGGGCCGTGCTGGGCAAACGTACATATAATATAGATAGAAAAACACCCAGACTCGGAACAAATACATGTAGGTCATACAAATATTTTTTGTTCCGTGCGGGAATCGAACCCGCGACACGCAGCGCAGCAGTCAATCGCTTAACCACTGCGCCAACCGTGCCGTCAAGTATATCTGTATTAAATGGGACATACAAAATATATGGCGAAATGTGGATGTCTCGGATTCATACACCTGCCTATTCGTCGGGGAATACATTTTCATTACGGACGCTTTTAACGTTCTGCATCGTTCTCACATGCATAATTTCTAACATGAATGATGTAACCAATACTTTGTAACCATATTATTCTGATTTAAAAGAGTGTCCATGGAGTTTCTTGCCCGTTCTTCTCCATAGGTACCTACTACGCTTTGGAATGGGCAACAAGCTTCATTTTTCTGACTGACCGACCCCTTGACAATTGAAAAGTGCCTGTAATTGGTTTAATTGAAATAAATTCTTTGAGTTTGAGTTAAGTTTGAGAATACAGTCTAAGTAGCAATAAGTTAGTCTATAATGTTCCCACTGCTGGCACACAGGCCTCCACACTGTGAAAGGGAGTGGGCCGTATTCTACCACGCGGGCCCAGTGCGGGTTGGTAGATGTCACATGTCTTAGAATTTTCGGTTTTAGGATAGGTTTCCTGACGAGGTTCTCCTCTACCATCTTGAGAGCAGTCAGTGGTGATGAAATAATTGACTGAAAGTAAAGTGCCAACTTGGGTTCGAACCCACGACCTTACAACTCGTGGTTCGCGGCCGTTACCACTGGACCAGTACTGCTGCAAATCTATACATAAATAATGATTGTGCAAAATTTTAAGCTAAAATTTGATCAGATTTTTGACAATTAAGTGAATGAAAAGCGATTTAATTAAAATCCAATTTGAGCCAATAAAGTTAAACGCGGATGACGCAATCAGTGGCATAAACCCTGAAATGTTTCACATGTAAAATGGGGACCGAAATAGTTGGAAATCGGATGGAAACTGTAACCTGCTTTTAACTTTAACTTTTATTTTATCGGGACGACCCCGAAAGGCATAAAATAGGACCACCACCACCAAAAGGACCACTACTATGATGGTTTTTGGGGCGACGCAATAACGAAACAGTAAGATTAAATTAGATTTAATTTATAAAGAGCACGGATACATGTTATTTGTTAAACCGCCATTACCAGAGAGAACAATGTTAGAAACGTCAAACTCATTTGACACATGCATAGACTACAATATTGTGTTCGTTTATTGTAAAACGTTCCAATACCAGGCCTTAAACTAATACAATATTAACAAATACTAGGTCTTAAAAACAGAATATAATTGTGCCTGAAAATGCACACAACAAATAGGTATAGTCAATGCACAAACTCAACATTTTAATATTTGAGACACAAATCTTAGATGTTTT
Organism: Apamea crenata; assembly: GCA_949629185.1. Lineage (NCBI taxonomy): Eukaryota > Metazoa > Arthropoda > Insecta > Lepidoptera > Noctuidae > Apamea > Apamea crenata. Next base: position 9,608,438 of record OX451375.1, read on the forward strand.
TCAGCAGTTAAAGGTTTAGTTAAAACGTCAGCCAACATATCATCAGTACAAAGATATTCTAAGACAATCTGTTTCTTTGTTACCAAATCTTTTACAAAGTGATGTCTTATATCTATATGCTTTGATCTCGCATGAAATACAGAATTGCTACAAAGTTTATGAGCTGACTGATTGTCATTTAACAACAAAACTTTACAAATAATACCAGTACATTCAGAAATAAATGTTTTCAGAAACATAGCTTCTTTACAAGAATCTGAAATTGCAATGTACTCGGCCTCCGTACTAGAGAGTGCCACTGTACGCTGCTTGCGACTTTCCCATGAAACTATAGACTTTCCTATACAAAATATATAACCAGTATAAGATCGACGATCCAGCTGATTGGCCGCCCAGTCTGCATCAGTGAAACCCACAATTTCTATTTCACCTTTCTGAAAAACAATGCAATAATCTAATGTTCCTTTCAAATACCTTAAAACCCTTTTTGCTGCCTTGCAGTGATTTTCACCATAACAGTTGTTGAACTGGCTAAGGTAACTGACACTGTGAGAAATATCAGGCCTGGAACACACAGATAAATACATTAAGTAACCAATAAGGCTTCTATAATCAAAGTTACATTTTGAACTGTTTTCCTTCTGTAACTTTATCCCAACCTCCATTGGGGTTTTCATTGGTTTGCAATCTGTCATGTTGAATTTATCTAATATTTTCTTTATGTAAGTCGACTGATCCAAGGTGAAATTTCCATCAGCTGTTTTTTTTATTTTCATACCTAAAACATGATGAGCTGTACCTAAATCTTTCATCTCAAATTCTTCCATCAGCCTCTTCTTTATTACATTTCTTTGTTGTGATGTTTTTAATGTAAATAATATTATATCATCAACATACAGGGCAATGATCATGATTTCACCATCATGATTGTATATGTATACACATGGTTCTGAAGATAACCTGTTAAATTTCAATTTTGTGGTTAAAACATCATTAATTTTCTTATACCATTGTTTCGCCGACTGTTTTAAGCCATAAATTGCCTTATTTAGCTTATAAACTTTCTTCTCACATCCTTTTTCCACATAACCTACAGGTTGTTCCATGTAGACAGACTCTTCTAGGTCTCCATTGAGAAAAGCAGTCTTTACATCAAGATGCTCAACCATCATGTCATACTGAGCAGCCAAGGCCAGTAGTATTCTAATAGTTGAGTATCTAACAACTGGAGAAAATGTTTCGTGGTAATCTACTCCATACCTTTGTGTGTATCCTTTAGCCACTAAGCGAGCCTTATACTTGAGTAACTCTCCATTTATTCCTCTCTTTTTACTAAAAACCCACTTGCATTTTACTGGCTTGTGCCCCACAGGTAAGTCAATTAGAGTCCAGCATTTATTTTTTATGAAAGAGTTATACTCATCTGCGATAGCTTCACTCCAGTGTTTAGCCTCACTTCCACTCAATGCCTCCTCCAGTGTAGTCGGCAGCTCCTCTAACATTATCTCTGTCAGCCTGGCATACTCTGCTTCAGGAGCATCTTGATACAATGACTGCTCACTGTCCTCTGAGTCAATGCTCGATCTCCCTGGAATATAAGTTACATCGGAGGAAGAACTATCCGCACTCTCTGAATCCTCCGTCAAATCCAAACTGAACGTAGTCTGTCTGCGAGGATTTCTTGTGCCATCAGAAGGTAAAATGTCATCTATGGAGGTATTTACTTGTGGACACTGTTTGCCCTGGTCAGTCTGAGTGGGCTCGGATACTACTTGTGGTGATAATTGTACTGTATTTGGTTGTACATCACTGTCTTCACTCAATAACCCAGATGTTTCTAATACTTTAACATCTGTATTTTTATTTTCATCATGTGACACAGTTTTATTATTTAGAAACATATTTTCTACGAAATTGACATGCCTCGCCTTATGGATCTTCCTAGGATAAGATGGATCTATGAGCCTGTAGCCTTTAGTTTCTTCACAGTAGCCTACAAAGATAAATCTCCTACTTCTGGGGTCCAGCTTTCTGGCATTTTCATCAACTGCATATGCTATGCATCCAAAAATACGTAAGTGTGCAACATTCACCTTTTTAGATGTCCACTTTTCTTCAGGTGTTGTACCCATGACTGCCTTGGTGGGGGAACGGTTTTTTAGGTAAACCGCTGTGTTGGCCGCTTCAGCCCAATACTGCTTTCCCAGTCCAGCATCCTGCAGCATACAGCGGGTTTTATCCATAATTGTCCGGTTAGCCCTCTCTGCTACACCATTCTGTTCACTGCAGTGTGGGACTGTAGTTTCATGCCTAATCCCACAGCTCCTTAAGTACTCCTGTAAATTCACACCATTGTCACTTCTTAAAACTTTTATTTTCTTGTTTGTAAAATTTTCTGCAAGTGATTTGAATATTTTAAATTTTTCAAACACTTCATCCTTTTTCTTTATGAAATAAATAAATGTTTTTCTACTGAAGTCATCAATGAATGTTACAAAATAACATGATCCACTGTATGATGGCACCTGCATTGGACCACACACATCAGTATGCACCAGCCCTAATATCTCCGTTGCCCTACTGTGACTTTTCTTAGGAAATGGCAGTCTAGTTTGCTTCCCTTCTATGCAAGCTATACAAGGACTAAATAAAGAATTATCAAAATGCATACCTGTGACCAATCGATTCTTCATAGCATTCATGCTCCTCGAGTTAAGGTGACCTAACCTCTTATGCCAAACCTCTTGCGAAACAGAACCCCCGGCAGACACTAAAGCAGTCATGTCTTCACCGTGCACTGGCAACTCCTTAGTTTTAACCTGTTCACAGACTGAGTTCATGGCACTCTCAGATCCTACTTTACAACTCACATTATGTACAGTGTCTAGTTGATAAACACCGCTATAGCATGTACCTGTAGCTATGACCTCATTACCATCCATGATTTTGCATCCTAATTTATTAAAAGTTACACTAAAACCTTTCCTATTCAACTCACTAACTGATAATAAATTTGCAGAAAGTTTAGGAATATAGTATACATTACTTATTGTCTTTAAACCCTGCCTTAACTGTACTTGCACACTACCAAGTCCTTCAGTCCTGACTTTTTCACCATTTGCCACGTTAACTTCAAGCGATTTAGTACACTGAAAGTCCTGCATCCTCTCCTTGTTGTTGGTCATGTGGTTGGTCGCTCCGCTATCCACATACCAGACATCACTCTGCAGCTTCACAGATAACGCAGTTAACAATGACTTTTCTTCCTTAGGAGTCCTCTTCGGTTTAATCTCAACCTTCTTTGGGCAATCTTTCTTAAAATGACCACTTTTCTTGCAGCGAAAACACTTTGGAGGTTTCTTTGCCGCCAATGCATTGAGCTCTGGATGATCCTCACGCTTACCATCGCGTCGCTGCTGCTCTAGTAAAAGCTTAGACTTAACCATATCGCTTGTCAACTTTGCATTTGCATTCTCTAAAGCCATGATAAGGGGGTCAAAGTCTGGGGTCAAACCGCTCAACATTATTACAGCTAAAAACTCATCATCAAACGCATTCCCAATGTCTGTAAGCTGTTGCCCAAGCTCAGTTATTTTAGTTAGGTAGCTCTGCATGCTCTCCGCCTCACTCAGCCTTACACCAAATAGTAGTGATGGATTAATTAGCATTAGCATTCATTTTTAGCATGCGAATGCTCATTTAGCATTTAGCAAATGAAATGTAGTTGCGAAATTCTGTGAAGTGCGAAGTGAATTAATCGCTTCGTATTTCGTTCAAACGATAATGCCGCGGTACTCAACGAGACAGCGGTGGCGTGCGCTCTCCGTCGCACCCACGGGAATACTAAATCTATCTGTTTCACTTTCACGTGATCCTGACTTTTAGCAGGTCCATTTGATGCTAAGAATAAGTTTAAGCAATTATTATCTTATTATCTTTGATTTGCTCGTACTTAAGGTCGTATATTGTATGAATGCGTGTTCGTTAAAATTATTAGCAGGGTGATGCGAATTGCGAAGAATAGGATTAAGCAAATTATTACCTTATTATCTTTGATTTGCTCGTATTTAAGGTCGTATATTGTATGAATGCGTGTGATAGTTGTAATTCGTTAAAATTATTAGCAGGGTGCTGCGAATTGCGAAGAATGGGATTAAGCAAATTATTACCTTATTATCTTTGATTTGCTCGTATTTAAGGTCGTATATTGAATAAATGCGTGTGATTATTTAATAATAATTTGTGTGACACGTGCGTGGCTCGCGTCGTATTGTATTGTAATATATTGTGTCAAAGCTCAGTACGTTTTGGCAACTGATAGTGAAAGTTTAGTTTTTTAAATTACACTCTTTCGTTACGCTTATTATTGTACTTAAATTGATAATAGTGTAAACTCATTAGGTACCTATCTGTAAATAATAGTAGGTACCTAGTTAAAAGTAGTGAGAAGTGGCTGTGTATAAAAGTGTAAATAATAATTTATAATAATTGTTAAATATTTTTTATTAAAATAATATAATCATTATCTTAATCACAACACATTGCAAGTGTACTATCAGAAATAAAACGTTATCGGCGAGAAAACTAAGTCGCACGCTAGGAGACGACGTCCTCCTTCCTTCATAAGGCGAACGCGCTCATAATTCGTATAAAAACAAAATTCATATAATTATTTAATATCAATTTTCGTTATATTAGCAAATAGCATAGCAATAGCAGTTAGCATGCTAAGACTCAAGAATTCGCATGCTAATGAAATTTATGCGAAATCGCATTAATTCCCATCACTACCAAATAGCGATCTTAACAATCCCAGTCTCCTGCACAAACCTTTATCTTCGTAAGCGCGTTGCAAGCTACTCCATGCTTCATATGGCGTCTTCGCGTTACGAATGTGTGGCAACGCAGACGGTCCAACCGACAAGCAAATTTTAGCCAACGCCTTTTGATTCTTCTTAGGGTCTTCGTTCCCTTTTTCGGTTTCTATGCAATCGTATAGGTCTTCGTGCATAAGGACGTTTTTCAGCATGAACTTCCACTGGTTGTAGTCTTCGATGCCTCGCAGCTTCTCAATCTGTAGTCCCATCGAAGCCATGGTAGTTGAGTCGAACGACGTGGACGCCATGAAAAATTATCCCACGATGAAATCTTACTTTTCGTACGTAATTAGTTGAAATAATTACGTCGCAGTTTTCGGCAAATAGACTGGGCCCATAACCTGATGGTTTTTGGGGCGACGCAATAACGAAACAGTAAGATTAAATTAGATTTAATTTATAAAGAGCACGGATACATGTTATTTGTTAAACCGCCATTACCAGAGAGAACAATGTTAGAAACGTCAAACTCATTTGACACATGCATAGACTACAATATTGTGTTCGTTTATTGTAAAACGTTCCAATATACTACGCCTTAAATCACCTTCATACATAGGAGCAGTGGTGGCTGAGTGGTAAAGGTCTCGAGTTACGAATCGTAGGTTATAGGTCGTAGGTTCGAACCCAAACAAGCGCTTTTCTTTGTGTAAATTATTCATCACCACTGCTCTCAAACCATGCCGATGTCTTACAACCAAAACTTCGAAGACACGTGATATTTAGCAACCCGCACTGGGCCTGCGTGGTGGATTGTGGCCTACTCCCTCTCGAAGAGAGGGGGCCTGCGTCCCAGCAGTGGGAACATTAAAGGCTGATTATGCATCTTCATACGATTGAGCTTGTTAGTTAATGCCTTTCCTTTCTATGTGAGAGGCTTTTGCCGCTTTGCCATAATTTAAAGTAGAATCTCACAAATAATTCTAAAATGTTCTACATGATATGCTTTCGTTTATCACCTTAAATAAGTCCCCAAAAGACTAGTTGTATATCTACAGCCGATCGATTCTGTAAAAATCTCACCGTGAAAAGTTAGGTGAAGTAATAGAGTGAGCTAGCAATAGTGTAAATCCATAGCATTAGTTGGAATGACAGCTCACTCCACGCTCACTTCACCTAAGTTGTCATGGTGAGATGGTTACAGAATCGCACTGCAGTACTTGTCAAAAAGGGGAACTAAACACGTCTAAAACAATGTCAATACATATACGTAACATGTTTTTGACACGTTTTATACAAGACTTGTCGTAAACAAATATCAAAACTTGTGTATGATGAATGTAATACATTAGTTAGATCAGAAGTCATCACCATTAGCTCTCAGCCTTTCGTCAGGAACCTATTACATTTCACTAATTATACTTTTTGCTTGACTCCTAAATTGGAAACCGGAGGCAACTTGGAGTTAGTTGTAATTTAAATTCAATTTGGAAGGCAATTTGACAATCGCTTCGTTAGTTGTTTAAGATCAAATCTTAACGAAAATTGCTTTCTTGCTTAGCCTACACGACTACTTTCAGTTTTAAGTTAAATATCAAGATTTTAGGGCAATTGTAAAGGGTATTATTTCATTCTAATTAAAGTATCACTATTCGCTTTCAATGGGTTGAAGGGAATAATACCTACCTAATTTATTTAACGGCACGCAATTTCTTGGCACAAAAAGGGAGGAGCCAAAACTCAGCAGTGGTTGATGATGATAATGATGCAATTTTTAAAGGTAACGTTAGCTAAGCATAAATTTTGCCTGAAGATTATTGTATGAGTCGCACGGGTGGATCGAAGGTTACGCTACGTGTGCCGCGGTCGGTTCATGGATAGGTGACCATATTGAGACCCCTCCAAGCCTCGGACAGCACGTTATGCCGTTGGTCCTGGCTGTTATTCGTAGATCTTTGACAATCGTTACGGGTAGTCAGAAGCCTGAAATTCTGACAACCAGTCTTGCCAAGGAGTATCGTGTTACCCAGTAACTAGGTTGTGCAGATCAGATTGGCAGTCGCTCCATATAAAATACAAGTCAGCTTCATCCGGTTAGAAATATACCTTAATTATGAACGGCACGCAATTTCTTGGCACAAAAGTACCTGTACTCAGACGCGGGTGATGGTGACGATGACGCAGTTCTTTTAAAGGTCACTTTAGCTAAGCATAAACTTGGCCTACACATGTTTGACAGACAATGTTTTATAGTTTTGTTTTCGAAAAATAACTTTAAAGAACATTTCAAAATAACTCTTATAAATGATAGAGTCTGGGTGTTTTTCTATCTATAATATGTATGTATTTACAAAAAAAAAATGTATATAAGTAGCTTATCAACCATCTTGTTACCATAACACAAGCATTAGGTTGCTTAGCTTGGGACAAATGGTGCTGTGTGAAATGTCCAGGGATATTATTATTATTATAGAGGTCAAGTAATATCAGTATGTATATTTATATACAATATACGTTTATATGTTTTATATTATGTATTTATTTAAGTATACTATTTAATATTTTAGTTTTAGACTTCACACATTCATATTTTTCTCTTCTTGTTCTCACACACAATTGTCCACATTTCTTTTTTACTTCTCCTTTCGCAGGTCTGCTGGAAGAAATTTCTTAAGAAATAAGCAGTTCCTTTGTACTCATATTATAATTATGTCATATTCCTATGTATTTTACTGTGTGTACAGACGCACGTCAACCTACTACAATCTGGCAAATTTCTTTAATAAATTTTCAACTTTATTTCTAAATCATAAGGTTCAAAATTGATTGGGGAAATTTGACTGTTTCGGGTAGGTTGATGTGCTGGCGTCTGTAAGTACATAAATAATGAAATAAATCAGTATCATTGCGTCTAACGGTCTATGTAGGTGGATCATGACAAACAATTGCCTACGGTGAGACTTAGGGGCAAATGGACTATCTCCAGCAATGGACATTTGTCAGTAATCAGTATGGTCACTGTTCAGAATTCAACTATGTATGGTCCTGTCAGTGGACAATGGTCAGCAACGAAATATTGACTGCCTCCTGCCTCGTTGGTCTAGTAGTCGCAAGCGCTACTGCTGAGCATGAGGTCCTCGGTTCGATTCCCGGGTCGGACAAAGTGTTATTGGGTCGACGTCTCGATTTGTGCCCGGTTGAACGCAGTAGGCTCGCCCTCTATTGCATGAAACTTAAACATAACTGGCGAAATGTGGGTGTTACTATAGGTACACCTTAACTAACCCCTTCGGGAATACATAACAGGCGTGATGTTATGGGATATGGTCAGCAATGTCTTTTGGTAAGTCATGGGCTATGCTCAGTGATGGACTCTAGTCAACAGGGAACAGGTGCCAGCATTGGACTGAAAGTGGATTAATAGTCATAATATTATTATTTTGGTTAATCATCACGTGCAAGTCTTTTGATATTTTTAAGAATGAATATTGTCCTCTTTCCCTTTCCTCGCTAATGTATAAATCCAAAAAGTGTCATTAATCATCTTTTGGAAAACAGGAATGGGTTTTCCCGAAAAAGTATCAAAACAAAAACTTTTTCCACATTTTATTCATATTTCATGGAGAAGGGTTCTTTTGTTTATTGTTGTGTATACTCTTTACTAACGCCGAAGTTTGTTTTTATCCCCTATAATTGGGATTGGTTAGTTCTTTGTTTAGGGAAGGTTTCTTTGACCAAATTGACCATCGTATTCTTCCGTTAGAACACAGATAAGTAATAAATTAAGTGCCATCCTGTATCTGTGTACTTTTTTATGTCAAATAAATATATTATCATCGGAGAACAGTGGTGGCCCAATGGTAACGGGCCCGACTGACGAGTTGAAAGAAAGAAAAAGTATTTATTGCGACTCGTACAGGGTCATAAACTAAACTAAACTAAACACAGTTGCAGGTCGCAGGTTCGAATCCAGTCAGGCGCTTTACTTTGTGTAATTTATTTGAAAGAAAGAAAGAAAGAAAGAAAAACGTTTATTTGGACACAGTTCGTGAAACACAAAATACAAAATTAATAAAATAACAAAAAATGTTTCACACAACACCACCACCACTGCTACACTGCTTATTTCATCACCACTGCTCTCAAAAACGGTGAAGGAAAACATCGTGAGGAAATCAACATGTCCTAGGACCAAAAATTCGAAGACATGTGACATCAACCAGCCCGCACTGGGCCGGCGTGGTGGATTACGGACCATTCCCTCTCACAGAGAGGTGGCCTGTGTTTCAAGCACTGAGAACATTATGGTAGGGTTATAACGATGCACACTTAAAAAAAAATAACATGAGATGTAGCCCAAGGATTGCTACTTGCGAGAGGTCGAAAGCAGCACACTGTTTGCACTATGGATTTAGCTTAGTTGGGATCCCAGGAATACTAGTAATGTGCAGCTCATGCTGCTAGCAAGTAGTTAGGTATACAAAAAATAAAAAAAAGGATAGTTATTTTTGTGTACCGAAAGCAAAGTAATAGTATAAAGTAAAGTAATAATAATGATGACCGGCGACGTGCAATGATTGTTGATAACGGTCCCGCATGACACGCATGAAAGATAAACAAATCTAGTATCTTTACTTGGCTCGCGAGGTTGTCGACATGTGGGATGTGGACTCAGCGATCGTTGTGCCAATAGTCATGATAGCCAATGGCTTAATAGCCAAGAGCGTCGATCAATACCTGAGGAATGTTCAATCGACTCTCGTTGGGCAGCGGGATCAAGGGCTTGATTAAGAAAGCGGTACTTCTGGACACGGCTCGCATTGTTAGGAGGTTCCTCTCTCTAGAGCCCCGACCGCCGGTATCTTGAACCCTGTGGGTTTTTTTTTTTTTTTTTTTAATGTTTTGTTTCGTAAAAATATTGAAATTGTAATTTATAAGTATTTAAAAGCTGATTTTTCAATCGACAGATAGTTTTTATTCGTGGAAAACAATTGACGTCTGACAGATGTTGTATGGAAAAACTGTCAAAATTCAAAATTATTCCTCACATAAAATTATCTGGCGTTGGAAAAATCAGCCGTAAATGAAATAAGGGGGATCAATAATAATTCTTTACCTTCTCAAAATAATAACTAGAATCTCACCTTGGTTCACACTGAAAATACCAGGTACCTACTGGTAGTACCTGAGAAAACTAAATTTGAAAACCAAAATAATAAAGTTAAAGAGTAGGGTAAAGTAAGATGGCTTTCACTTTTACTCTTCATACAACTGAAGCTACGTCTCTCTTTGTCTAAATTATAGTTTATCCCTAGTCAAAACCGCAAACCACCCATACTAAATTCATCTCAATGATAACCACAATCGTCATGAAAGACCATTCTAACCTCAACTTGAAAACGGAATTCTGAAAACGATCTCTTCGATAAATTCCAATTTTGAATTCCAGACAGCGCCCCTCGCGGGAAATTAACGCACTACGATCGAGAACAATCTTTCCGGAAAAAGTTAAATAGTTATAACTCCGGTTAACAACTTTTGTATCGCGTTTTCATTAGGATAAATTGTTTTTGTTGTTTCTGTGAAGTTTATGTTGCTATTTGAGGTGGTTTTATTGGAATTGTTTACTTATTGGTACTTATGTTTGTTATTAACTGAAAATGCATAAGCAAATGCAGTAGGAAATTGTTCTATATTGTGTCCGTGTGTGTGTGTGTGTAACGGACATAATCATTCTCATTTGTACCTTAGGTTAGACTATAGGAACAACTTAGCTGTCAAAATATTTCTTAACTAGCTTTTCCCGCAACTTATTCCGCGTGAAACTTCGGCTCTCGACCCACAGCGTCGCATCACATCGCTTTCCCGCCCTATGATTAGTATTTGCTTAGAATTCTTTCTGACTTTTATACTTTTTGTTCGACTCCTATGGGTTTTAGCGTGATGTTAAATAACCTACAACCTTTCTCTAGAATTGGACTAGCTAAAGACTAAGTAAATATACAATATGGAGATAACAACACAACAATAAATGAAAACATCGGCAATCATTAGGATTTCCGATGTTTTCATTTATTGTCGTGTTGTAATTTGATAGTTCCAAAACAATTCTACGCATTAGGCATAGAATAATTTTGGAACTGTCAAATTAATCCTAAAGCCGAAATAACAAAAGTGATTTTTTTCAAACAAACTAAATAGTAGTGATGGGCTATGGTTTTGCCAATCTTTGACTGTCTATAGTGACTAAACTATTGGATATATTTGATTGAATTTTTGCACGCAGACTGGGAACATAATTAGACATACGCAGTTTAATGTGTTGCCGTATTGTCTTGTATAAATATTAATAGCAAAATAATTTTTCAAATCCGACTACTTAGTTTAGTAGTTCGTGATATTAGCGCGTTCAAACACTATAGATACAGATAGAACTCGCAGCGCAGATAGCACTTAAAACATTATTACTGTCATTCAGGTAACTTAAATACCTTGATACGAAAATTATATGGGTGCTTACAATGTTGCCCTACCACAATTCGCTTACTTTTTTACAACGCTGACAATACGGACCACTTCTCTTTAACACCTCTTATCTTGAGTTTAACAAACCCTGTAGCAAGTTTTTTTCCTCAAATAATATCAAACCATAATACTTTAGATATGTAACATGAAAGAGTAAATTTCCTGTCGTAACGTATCCAAATACGCGTAAAATGGTCCCGCATTGAAAATACGTGGTATTTTTGCAAAGCCTCTCAACGCTTTTGACCTATTTTTGAACCGCAACTAAAATATCATGCATGTTTGTGATGACGACATAATAATTTTGAATAGAGCACGTTGATTTTGTGGGCAAATGACTATTATAGAATTCATGGCAAAATCGCAGTAATGGATTAAAATGGTGACATGATTGTAATTTGCAATAGATTCGGTCGGTTTGTGAATGGGCCACATCAATCTGCCTCTGTAACCGGCTGCATCTGAATACCAATATTTTCATGGAGCTGACCTCCACAACACAGTTACTGGGTAACACGATCACAGCTGTCATTTATAGATCTTTGGCAGTCGTTACGGGTAGTCAGAAGCCCAAACGTCTGACAACCAGTCTTACCAAGTAACTGGTTTGTGGAGGTCAAACAGACAGTCGCTCCATGTAAAACACTGGTATTCTGCTTTATCTGGTAAGACTATAAGCCTAACATTGTTGGGAAAAGGCAAAGCACATTCTTTGTTAAATATAATTGCAACAGATTACCTATAATTTGACAGGTGGATAAGTAGCGGTATCGATCAATGCAAACTTGGTGCAATGCAATGCAAATTTCAGTTCCTTTTACAATAAGTAGAAGATACAGTCAGAGAACAAAAAAAATTGAAGTGACCTACTACGATTCAATGAGAATAATGATTAAGTTACTCAAACTGAGAAAACAATCTTCACAACTCGATGGTATGACACAAAGCCGAAAAAGAATCAATCAACAAACAAACCTCACATTGGCGCCGATTCCCTTGTTCACAAACTAAACTAAATTTATGTTCAGTGCATCTTTTTCTTTCTATTTCATTAAGAAAAGGACAGAAGATATATATTAGTTTAGTCCTGTCAAATTAAGATACTCCATAGACAAGTTTTAAAATAATTAAAAAAATGGCTACTAAAAATACGTCAATTAACGTCAGGCGCTAACTAATTTGACCGGACTAAACTAATATTTATCTTCTGTCCTTTTCTTAATCAAATAGAAAGAAAAAGATGCATTGCACTTAAATTTAGTTTAGTTTGTGAACAAGGGAATCGGCGCCAATATCATTGCTCCTACCAAGTCGCAACTTTTGGCATTTTCCTAACCCAATAAATCTGTTAGATTCCGCTATTATTCAAACGGAGACTAATCACGACAATCCCTTTGATGTATTGCCCGGAGACCGATTTAATTCCGCATCACAAATGCTTCACGGAATTTGAAACACGGATTTTGTACAAAACTTCATCCGAGGATTTCGTCCGTAGTCCGGATTCGTTTTCGCCCGCATCGGAACGTTTGAGAAGCGAACGGTGTTAGATTTAAAAAGACGATGTTTGACGACGAAGGTATGGAAAGTGGATCGCCGCATTGACCTATGTTTTTTTTTCCTTTTCGTTTAAAGTTTTATAGCATGGAGGTGCCATACTTACAGTGCGGCCATCGAGAGAATGCGTTCCCACAAACGAATACGGGTTTTGCGAATTTGATCTTTATTAGCTATTAAAATAATGTCGCACTGACAGATGTCAGGAATGCATTCTCTCGACAGCCGGATTATAACATCTTTTGGATCATAACTGACACCTGTCAAATTGCATGTCAAATGTGATTGGCTGTCGTTATTTATAGAGATGAGACAGCTTGTTAGTAATTTTTTGTGTTGACTTCATCACCTTCCAGAAACTATGTAAAATGGTCAAAAACACTTAGCGGTAATAGTCTATAACCATTTTAGAATTGAGGTATAACCTAATTTATATATAAATTATGTTTTTTTTTAATTTCTATTAGGATTGTTTTATATGGTTACCTTTTATTTAACAAGTTTTCGTTCAAAACCTACTCCGTCGCTGACGGTACCGGGCGGATACTTATCAAAAGTACGAATTAATAAATCACTCCTGCCTGAGAACTCCCCCTTTGAAGTGTCGTTTGAATACCTTTTGAGATGCTGATTTCGAATAAGAAAAAAAATGCTGGCATTATGTAACAAAATTGTTTAGTTTTCTTTTTGGCGTTTTGTCCACCATCAACGTAATGTTGGTTTATGAATACCGGATATACAATCAACATTTCCTTTTCATCTACGAACATCAAATTAGGTTTAAAGATTTAGTCCCGAAAAAGACACAAATTCACTTATACTCGTATAAGAACAATGCATACAATTAATTACCTATACATATAAAGTTCGTCACAGACGTCATGATACCAATTATGATACACCCATCCAATTCATTCTGTATTTACGAAGGGTGTCATTTGTGATTACATGTATATGCAACTAATTGTGTTTTGAATGAGTGTATTTTTTTATAAGTACTGAAGGATATTATAATAATTGTGATCCTTCAAAAGTATTTCTTTTCCAAACTTCGTTCTCTTTTTCGGTAAAATTAAACTAGCTCGGCGACTGCTACTTTGTAAACTGTGACATTTTATCCATGTGCCCTAGAATTCCAAGCAAACGTCTTTTGTTTTTCAAGATAGCAGCAATCACCAACATTAGCCAAACAATGGCCAATATTGGCTCATAGCTCATTGTATTGGTCTGTCAGTAGACCCAATTTGCAAAACAGGAGGTTTGTGGGATGATTGGATGATGATGACATCCAGTTTGACCGAAATTGGGAGATTATTGGCGCATATTCAGAGTCCAGCATCCAACCCAATTACCGACTTCGCTTAACATAATTTTAATTCCTTTCTGCGGAAAGCCTGTCTATTAAAAGTTTAATTGAAAATACCACTTTAAATTATCGATCTTTAAGAGCAAAGATTAAAAAAAACTTGAAAACTTTCAGCTGGGAGCCGCTAAAACCAGCGCCTTGCTCATAACTATGTTGTTTTCCAACAAAATTATTAGCAAACTTGGTTAGTTCCTAGAATCGCCGATCGGGTTAAATTCCTGGCTTGTATATTCAAATCAAATCAAATTAAAATCTTTATTCTAAGTAATAACAGCCGCACTGCTCGATCGATCAGGTTAAGCTACGCTTGCCGCGGTTGGTCCGTGGATGGGTGACCTTCTTTGCATACCGACCTTTGAGACCACTCCGTGCCTCGGAAAGCACGTTAAGCCGTTAGTCCCGGCTGTCATTCGTGGATCTTGGACAGTCGTTACGGGTCGTCAGACGCCCGAAAGTCTGAAAACCAGTCTTACCAAGGGGTTTCGTATTACCCAGTAACTGGGTTGTGGAGTCAGATAGGCAGTCGCTCCATGTAAAATACTGGTACTCAGCTGCATCTGGTTAGTCTGGAAGCCGACCCCAACATTGTTGGGAAAAGGCTAGGCAGATGATGATTTCGAGTGAAAACTCCAATATGATTAGTAACATTGTTCTTAAAACTAAGTAATAGCAAACAACATGATATGCTGATATGTAGCGGATTGGGTGGTCAATGGGCATGCGGCCCACTTGAAGGTACGTGGTCACGGTAGCCAATGTCAGCTCTTATAAGAGCGGCATCGCAAGCACGTTACCATTCGAGAGATAACACTGAATCGTCTCATGTGTATTATATAAATCGTAAGGTATTAAAGGTAAAGTTTAAAGTCGGGTGGAGACGCGCTGGACTGAAATATAATGACCGATGTTCTCCAGAGAGGACAGTTGCGTAGTACTCGCAACTGGCGTGCGTTTATGACCAGAGGGGCAATTTTCGTAATTTTAAGAACGTTCACAGCCTGATCTCAGTCTCAATCTGTCAAAAAATACCTCTAATTTCTCAACATTTTTGACAAGTATTTGACATTGATTGTCGCTGAGATGAGATTGCGACTAGATTTTAGACGTTTGGAACTACGGGAATTATCCTTCAGATGTACGAACGTAAACGAAGCAAGAGCGCGAGCGGAGTATACAAGGATCATAGCAGGTGGCATTCTATATAGTTTCTGGCTACCTCCGATGAAAAGATGTGAGTTTATGTATGTATATGTAAGTTATTACACACAAACTTCTGTGGTTACATCAGTTATCAAATCTTATCTCAACTAACATGATTCAATGTTGTTATTTTGGCCTACTAATGCTAACATGAAAAGACAGCAGATCTACTTATCAAAGACTTACTCAGGCTTATCGTCACTTACCGGGGACAATTTATTACCCCATAGCTGCAATGGGGTAAAGACCCCGGGTCTTTACCCCATTGCTTAACTAGCAACTATATTGGGTAATTTGTTAAATTGCGCCCCTGTTAGTTACAGACATTGACTCTTAGAAGGAAAACATATTATTTACGCTACATTTAAGTAACAACCCAAACCTTAGCAGAATCAGCTTAACGTTCCCATTGCTGGGAAAGGCCTCTTCTCGGTGAAAGGGAGTGGGCCGTAATCCACCACGCGGGCCAGTTCGGGTTGGTGCATAACTTCCAGTAGAATTAATTTTTAATTAAGATTTACTTAATCTTAATTAAAAATTAATTCTACTGGAACTATGTTCAGTACAACTTATTTGAATATAATTGTAGATTATTGCTGGCCACTGTGTTTGCCTAAACTAGTTTTAATTTTTCTAATTGTTCAATTTAGTTCCCTATGAATTAGTTTAAATTAAACAAATTAGTTATTTTCAGGTTTTTAACAGCATTTTTATTTCCAACATGCTGTTTGTGTAATTAAACTAGCCATGCTCCGCGGTTCCATTCACATAAGTCCCGATCCCGTGAGAATATCGGGATAAAAATCCTATGTCCTAATCCAGGTTATGGTCTATCCATATGCCAAATTTCATCCAGATCCATTCAGCCGTTTTGGCGTGACAGCATAACAAACAACGATACAAAAAATCAAATATTTTCTCTTTATACCTAATATTAGTTAAGATTAAACTTTAGGTCCAGTAGGTATTTGGCCTTGGCGACAAAAGAAATCCATAAGAAAATATCTTGAGTAAAAATATTGCACGAAACCAATATGATATTTTTCGTCCACCATACAATATTTCCGTGGACACGATATTTGGCGACTTGTGCGGAATTCGAGATGAAGTTTGTCTGAAGGAGCTGTTAGATCGAAAAAATAGAAAATACAGAGCAAATGATTATAGCTACGATTTCCTAAAAGAGCGGTTTAATATATTATACAAATTAAATATATAAACTTTTATACTTAATAATAATATTATAAAGAAGTAAAATTTGTTTGTATGTATAATAATATAATCTCCGGAATTACAAGTCGGATTTGAAAAAATCTTTTTGCGTTTGATAGCGCAATTCTTGAGGAACGACAAAAAATAAGTAATTAATTTGATGCCTTTTTTGGGGTTATCGACCGCAGTTATTGTAGTCACTTAAAACATCAGTATAAAAAGTCAGTTTTTTTCGTGTAAATTTTACAGACGTGATGAGTACCTATCGATGCCGAAACACGATAACACAAAAGAAAAACAGATTTTCACAACTTATACTTCAAGAAACAACCAGCGATCGTTGACCCCAAAAAAAGTCAAATCTTTTATTTAATCATGTTTAGATATAAATTAGCTAGCGAAACTCCACAGATGTGATGGGTAATCACGTCTGTGGAGTTTCGCTAGCTAATTTAATTTGACCCTGTATACATATTCATTGTTCATTGCTATGCGTTGAAGACATCAATAAAAGAACATTCCAATATTTCCTTTAATTTATTATTTACATAAAAGTCACACAGTCACTCAAAAAAACGAACGAACAAAGGAAGCAAAAGGAATGGAAAGAATGCACCTTCCTTCCATTCCTTTTGCTTCGTTGACGTTCATGAATCTGGACCTACACACACGCCGGTTTTGAGTACTACGCACCTAACCTTTCTTAACCTATTTGTCTGTAGTAATTTTGTTGTACTTTTGGAATCGAGAATAACCTTACAGTCCTTCCACAGTTAATTTACCTCTGATTTTGAATCACTGTCCAAATCACAGTGAACTTTATTCTCATTCTTATAAGGTTGCTGTTGGGTTGCGCTACTGAGAAGTCTGTCAAAATTATTGTGATCTTTATTGCCGTTACAATAAGGTGGCTGCTGTTGCTGCTGTCAGAGGTAAAATAACGGTGAACGTATTGTAGTTTTTTCCTCTATTTTTCTGCTTCTTTTGCCAAAAAGGCTTCAACTTCAGATTTAGGTTGTCTATAAATCAGTCATCTACTTAGCTTTTATAGAAAACCTTTTGTCCTAAACTAAACCTTTTTATGAAACAAAGGGATAAAATAATCATGATCGGTAATCGGTCATGTACCTAAGGGTTGGAACGGAACGGAAGTTACTCTGACTGGGAATATGAGTCAAGTACCTACTATTAGTGAGAAAGTAGTAGGCAAGGCCTTGTCTACTACTTTCTCACTTCAAGCTCACTTCACCAAGTTTTCTCGGTGAGATTTTTGCAGAAGAGACAAGCTAGAATTGAAACGGTTTAATGAATCAGCATCTATAGCTCTAGACAGTGAAATTGATAGCAGGCTGATTGCAGAGAGAGTTTCGAACGTAGGTCCTACCTCAAGCACAACTTCGACGGGATGCCAATTACATATCTTGGCTTCCCAAGACCCACAGTGATAATTGAAGAGTACTCACCAATACTGGTGGCATACAAACGCTATAGTACAATTTCTTCTTCTCTCGGTGCTTCCAATCACTGAAGCCATTAGCTTCTAATATTTCTATTTGTCCTTTGCGAGGTGAAGCAGTTTCTTAAACAGATGCAAAATAAAATGGCTCTCTAATAATGAATAAAGTGTTGTTTTTGTTTAATCATAGGTACGGATTAAATTCAAACGCACGTTAATTTATCGTGTAAAAAAGTAATATGTAATTATAATATTATTAGAGATGAAGCAGCTTCTAAAACAGGTGCAAAATAAAATGGTAATTTGTTTTGTTTAATCATACAGATTAAATTCAAACGCACATTAGTTTATCGTGTAAAATGTTCAGACATATTTTTTTAAACCGGTGGGTTTCTAAAACTGCAATGTAATAATTAAAAGGTAAAAATAGTTTTGAGTTGTAAAGTTGTGGTAAAACAAAAAAAAAAAGCCTAAAATGACGAAAAGCAAGTACCCATAAAATGTTAATATTTAACATAGGTCAAAACTCTCTAACTAGCCATTAACTCCAAATATTACTGGTTGTCCTTTACGAGGTGAAATATTCTGCTCTCAGCAGTAGGTACTCGTAACTACTGCCCACTCGCGAATGTTCCTCAACCAGGACTTTTTTTCTTCTGTTTCTCAGCTACAAGAAAGAAACAAAATACATTGCTGAATTATTCGTTGTCAGGGGATTATTCGCTGTTGGTAAACTTTTGAGCAATTGTTTTGTGAAATGTATTAAAAAACAAGATGGCGGCTTTAGTTCCGATTTTTGGCCACGCGCCAATAGATTCTTGTGCAGCAAAACTATGCCCACAGTACCTGAAATAAAGAAAAAAGTCCCCATAAAGTCTGTATCCACACAGAATCTATTTGGGAAAGTGTCCACATCGTGAATGAAGCGGGAACAGCCGCAGGGCTTCGTTGACGCAATCACACTGAACTAAATCACTGTGACTAGAGCGCTTTAGGGTAGCGGACATATTGTAAGCATCTTTAGAAGACCCACTCCTAACAATGCACGGAAATTGTGGCTACTTTTTCGCTCTCTGCAGTAGACACTGGATGAGAGTAGCCGTCGATCAAATTGAGCGTCCGGTTGATGATGAAGAATTCCATTCGCTTTAAATATAGGTATCATTTTTACAGACTGATGAGCAAAATAGTTACCACCATTCTCGCACCTCGGTTATAATAATAGCTACTACATTTATAATAATAACTGGCGAAACGTGGCTGTATGTACCTATAGGTGCACCTCTGCTTAACTCTTTGAGGAAAAGCCAGGCATACTGATTTGTGATGTTACAATTATTGTTGTATCGTCTTCCTGTGTATACAGGATGGCAGGGACATCGACGCGCAAACTGTAACCATGAATTAATACATTTTTCGTCGGTTATCAACAAACAAAATCTGATGTTTCATAAAAAAAAGTGCATACCTACGCGGTCAAAATGTACGAGTATGTAACAACAATATTTTTATTTAATAACTGCTTTTTCGAATATTTTCAACGCATGCATGGGGTTCAGAATCATTATATTGAATCCATGGTTGTGCGTCGATGCCCTGCCATCCTGTATACACTAAGAATAAGAGTGTAATTTACGTCTCAGTGTTATAAGCATTATATTTAATGAATCTTCTGAGTATACCTGTAAAGTGATCCTAGCGCTTTAGGGGCGTGAATATTTAAAAAGCCCCGCTATGTATGGCCGTGGTCTAATACTGTGAAGAACGAAACGTATTTGCTGATGGAAGCTGTTTATGATGGTCAGGGAATGGAGGGAGGCTACTTAATATACGTTGAATTTTTTATAGAATATAATTCAGTTTACGTAGAGTGTAGTTGAAACTATGGCGATTAATTTGAATGTGGAACGGTTCTGGTAATAAGTAAAAATTGTTTGCCAAAAACTTTCTCACTTGGTATATTAAATTGCAAAAAAAAAAACAATGTAGCTCATTCATAATCAGCCCAAAATGATCCCACTGCTGGGACACAGGCCACCTCTCTGTGAGAGGGAGTGAGCCAAAATCCACCACGCGGGCCCAGTGCGGGTTGGCGATGAAAATTCGAAGATATGTATGTGTCATCCACCAGATGACTTCGAATTGTTGGTTCTGGGACAAGCCAGTTTCCTCACGATGTTTTGCTTCACCGTTTTGAGAGCAGTGGTGAGAAAATAATTTACACACAGTAAACTGCTTGCCTGGGTTCGAACGTACCACCTTTAACTCGGAAGTTGCGGCCGATTCCACTGGGCTACCACTGCTCTCCACAGCCCGCAGCCCGCTGTAACCCGCCCCTTGGAAACTTCGGTTAACTAATTAACACTTTTAACCCTTTGCGTAAACTGACTTTTCAGTCGTAGCACAGCACGCACAGACTCACAGTCGCACTTTCAGCATGTTGCGTAATGTTCATGAAGTTCGGAAAAAAGAAACACATGACACTTTATTTGATAGCAGAAAATAAAGAATAAGCTTTCAGAAACTAACTGAGCCAGTTAAGGCGAAAGGGCCGGGATAGCCAGCAAAAAAAAAAACATATTTTTTTGCAATTTGCAGGTCAGTCTGTACCTATGCAGTCTGCATGTCAATCAGGTTGTATGTTGATCTAAATATGATTCGCGGCAAATATTTATTTATAGAATTAAAATCTTAATCCTAATTCCCTATTTCATTACTATTTCATGAAATCATAACATTTGATGCCAATTCTAACTTGATCCGTCTTACTACAATCCGAAACCTAACTTTAGTTCTAGCCTAAACTATTGACGAAGTACTTGTGTTTCGAACTTTATTTCGATTTAGGCAAAGTTCTTAATACTAAAATAACAACTTAGCACCGAACTAAGCGGTCATTTCTGTATAAAGAACTGCATTTCTCTATCAGTTGGGTTCTTAATTCAATAACAGGATCAGTGGTTTAAACCTAAAACCTTGTTTTGTAATAAGGGGGAAGGAGTTTTATTGGTGATTCTAATGAGTTTAATTCTGTAAAGTCATATTTGTTACGGTTGCGAATCATATTTTTACTAACATACAACCTGACACTGACCTGCTAACTACAAAAAACGTAAGTAAATAAGAATTTCGCAGGCAACCCTAGCGCATCCCCCTTAACATCACTTTTTGTATCTGTCATAACAGCCGTCAATGATCGACCCCATATAATATAGCAGAAGAGCAAACTGAGGGAAACATGGAATGTCAATCTACATAACAAGTATCACAGACATTTTATTATCTTACTTGGTAAACAACAGACTGTTTCCCTGTTTATCGTGCCATATAAGTCGCGTGTTGCATGAGAAAACACTCAGGCTTTTGTCTTGAATTGAATGGGGAGAAATAATGCGAGATTAATTTTTATACTCGGTGAAAAGGTAGGTAGTATAGAGGTATGTAGTTGTTGTCGTGAAAAAGTACGAGAACGTAGATAATGTTCTCGTACTTTACCTGCCTACCTACCTTAACTTTGAATGAGGACGAGAATTCTTTCCACTTGATTCCGGGCTATAATTAATTATAAAAGGTAGTAAGGAATATACCCCCAAAACGCCAGCAGGGTCGCCCTAGAAGGACATTTATACTGACCTTATTTTTGATGTTCTTGAGTAAGGTCAGGCGAAATTTTCGCAACCGACGCATACACGTATGGACAGTCACGAGTAAAAGTATGTATACACTCGGCTTTACTCAAAAGCGATTTACTCCTTTATTTTTGAATGAAATTGTATGTTGTTACGAACATGGCATTTTCTAACCCATGGGTTTATGTAACGTGGCGTATTTCAACCCTGCATTCGTTATTTCACGAAAAAATCGCAATTGAAAGTTGCCAAGAGTTGACATATTGGTGCTCGTGACTGGACAGATGTATGAACGTAGTCCATTAGGTAAACCATTTTTTGACCACTAAAATCAGTGTTTGCAGCAACACACAATACATCGATTGATACACGTACGGTATATTATAATATCTGTAAGAAGCCATAATTAAGATAATTCAGCTTATATATTTATTTTATCGCATTTTAAAGTTAACTTTTACGTAGGTAATCTGGAATAGCTCGTTCTAAGACAGCTGTCAAAAAACGGTTAACATAATATAGATAGTTCGTTTGGCGATAGATATTAGTTTATTTATATTGTTTTTTAGTTTTTATTTTATATTTTCTTTGTGATTGTATGTGTTACTAACATTAGTTAATTAAGTAATTTTATGTATTTACTAACATTATGGACTGCAAGGTCTGCAATAAAAGTTTATTATTATTATTATTATAATGGACAGGGTCAAAACGAAGCAAAAGGAGTACGTAATGATCGTTGCAGGTGGCGTTCTGTAGTTTTCTGTTCTGTCTACCCACCCCCATGGGAAGAAGGCCTGAGTTTATGTGTTTGTATTATGTATACCCCAAAACCAAACAAATTGACAAACTCAATCCCTTTTTCTTACTAGTACTTAACATTAGATATTGACTAACGTCTGCTTAACCCATAAATAAGAAAGAAGTGTGAACTGAAGAAAAAAGTGTGAACTGTTTTTTATATGTGTATTATTGGCTTAGGTAACCATACATTTTCTGACGATTAAGCTTGTCTTAACTTTAAACAACGTTTTAAAGTATTTAAGGAAGATGGGGTTTGTAAACATTTGAGATCTTTTAAATTACCTTATGTTTTATTTTAATTAAAAATTTACATAAGTGATAACTTATACCTAATTCACTGATACTACTTAACTAAAATATGGCGTCGAAAAATTCCTCCGAATCGCTCTCGACTGTTAATGTTGGGTAACCAATCGACAGGGATACAGTGCACGCGACGTTTGATTTCAAGATTATATCCCTGCCAGCATATTTGATCACTTTGGGCGTAATGATGGCAATTATTTTCTTTGTGAAACACGGAACAGAGCACTCTCACTTAACACCTGAAATAAAGTCCAAATAGCGGCAAACGATTATTTCCGATTTCGGCCGCGCAGATTTATCCTGCGCGCACTCTACAGAGGAATGCGCAACTGGCGGTATTGCCACGTTCTATAGCAATGCCTCTAGCGTCTGGCTAAGGTAAAAACCAGCCCTTGGGTCACGGGAAGTGTCAACCATCCGTTTGGAGATTTTGATGAACAGACCACGAGGACTTGGACTCCACGGTGCGAGGGCGTCAACCATATGATTAACTCTATAAAAACCTCATTTCTCTTAATCGATGGCCCCGTTTAGGCGCTATGAAAAAACATACATACTTAAACTCACATAAACACACGACCCTCTTTCGTACCAAACGGGTAGTAAAAAGGGACTCACAAAAGATACGATGATATCGTCTTATCGTAATCCACTCCACTTGATACTCACATGTGATTCCCAGCATCTGTTACATGTACGCTCAGAGACATATCATTTTACACGCATCCAGTCTATCCTGACCTCTCCTGAGCGAAAACTAGAAGGAAGGAAGTACAGGGTTTAAAAAGATCCATCACAAAGCCGTCATCTACGCATATTGCACATCAAATAAAGTAACATTGTACGCACGGCTACACGTCAAGCTATACATAACCAGTTTAAGCTGACTTCTGATTGTACGAAAAACCTATACAATGCGAGGTCAGTTAGAACTGGAAATGCATAGCTTGATGTGTTGCAGTGTGTACAAAATTAATTGCTGCGAAATGACTTTTATTTTTGGTGTGAAAAATCGCTGTTGTATATTGTACTCATGGGTGTTACACGGGTCGTGGGATATTCAAAGTTAATTTAAATAAACGCTAAACAAATGTTGGATGGTATGGATAAGGTATGATTCAATAATAAAAAAAAATTGAAATACAATGTGTCGGGAAACCAAGTGTCATTGAGTTCATTAAGCGTCTTTTTACCGACACTACCACCACCAGCACTGCGGGATTTATTTTTTAAATATCGCAGCATTATGCTAAGGGAGGAGCCTTTTTGGCCTCGCTCATGTGGTTTTTGTGTTTTCATTTTTTTGTTAGTTTTAAATAAAGTTATTTTTAATAAGTACAGGAAATACAAACAATAAAGAAAAGGAAACTTTTATTTTCTTATTTCTTTACAGCACCCTAATTGCTAACACACTATCAATCTCAATCTGAATCATTTTGAAGGATATTACTAATCCATTGCTTCATAAAAACTTTGTGTGTGTGACTTGGCTATCGCATTAGGTTAAGTAAGGCCTGTAATGATAGTTTTAAGGCATTTAAATTAAAAAAAAAAAATGTGTTCGAAAAATATGTCTACTCGTACTGCTAAACGTAAATAACGCAATGAATGTTGTTGAACTGTCAAAATGAAACCCTTTGCTACTGATAACGTGTTACGGAGTTACCCTTCTGTTTGTGTTTCCTGTACTTGTCCAAAAATAACTTTATTTTCTTTCTTTCTTTTCCCCATTTCAATGCGAGCTCCTCTTATACTGGCAATGTACATCTTGATAATATATGTCTTCATGTGTACGACGCCTCTCGTAAAAGTCAATTAAGCGGAAAAGGGTTATTAGGAGGCGCACACGCTAATGTTCGCGAAGGAGATATTAAAAGTAATTGCCGAGTAAGTAATCCGTGGAGTATTTGCGCCATATCCGTTCGTGTAATGATCCGGGAGAAAAAACATGGAGATTGGATATGTTTCAACTAATTTTGGGGAGAACGTAATTAATCAGTGTCCTATTAATTAAGTTACATACAGGGTCAAATTAATTAGCTGGCGAGACTCCACAGATTTCGATATTTAATGACGATAAAAAAAAATCGAAACATCATGTTCAAGTACCTACACTACCAGGGCAGGTTGTTTTTTTGTTATTGGTTAATGGTTATGACATATCACATATCGATAACCATCACGTCTGTGAAGTTTTGCCAGCCAATTTAGTTCGACCTTATATAATGTGATTATGAACAGTCAATCTGTCTAGTCTGTCCCCAATTACGTTAGCATCGACTTCCAGTCTAACCACTGTAGCTGAATTTTACATGAACATTTACAGTATGAATGTAAGAAATGTATTTTTTTGTCATGTATTTTATGGTGCACAATAAAGTATATTTTAAATATGAATAAAATATAATAAAATCGAATGTGTACCTTATCTACCTAGCGACGAAGAAAGTTTTTCACATATCTAAATTATTGTTAAGAGTATTTTTTGGTAAATATCGTCATCTATCGTGTCAACAATGCGATTTCAGCAGCTTTTAAGGCAATGACAAACCATATGGACATACGTAAGCAGTCACCGTTAGTTGTTTCGGGACGCTAAAAGCTGCCCATTGCCTAAATTCGTCAATTTAAATCTCTGCACAACCTCGCTGTCTCTAACAAAAAGGGAATAAAAGAACGAGGTATGACCGAGTAAGTGCCCCCACTCTCAGATTTGCATAAAATTAATTAAATAAACAAAAATGTCGGCCAAAAGCTCAAAAAACAATTTCATATTTCTGCAGTGTTAGCAAACGAGTCATTGTTTTTACAGTCGTTGAGTAAACAGAATAAATTATACTTTTATAGGAGTCATAAAAATATTTTGTTGGCAACGTAAAAATACCTTGAAATTTTAGACGGGGTAGGAATGGTTTAATGGTTTTCGAATAAAAAGTTTATGCTGAAGCTTATATTTTACTAAGGCAACTAGTCTTTTTTTACAATTTTGGAAGCTCCTGCGACTCCGTACAACTGATTCATAAAAAAATGTGTTTTTAAGGACTTCCCTTTCTTAGCGTATCGATGGCAAAAAGTTTAAACATCTTTGGCGTATTCAGCTGGGCGAACTCCGCTCACTAACGCAGTCATAAGACCGAAATTAATCGATTAACTCTCCGGCTATGTATGTAATTATATCAGCGGGGTTATTGCGTAACACACTTGCAATGGCAATGTAACAACAATAATTACGTTATTCTTGATGTTGAGTAGAAGATTGTTTCAAACTATTGAAGCAATGAATTAGGTATATCTTTCAAAATCCTTCGGATTTTAACTGAAAGTGTGTTACGTAATTCTTACGCTGGCTGTGACAGGATATTATCTAAACTCAACTGCTACCGCTCTGAGGAAATGAACACATTATAATTTGACAGGAACTCCACAGGAAATGTTAGAAGCAGGCCCGCAAAAATACACCACATGACAGCTCTGAGCGAAACACTCTGCAAGCCTCAAGTCACCCTAAACAAAATATTTGTTTAATCCATTTGACACAGTGTTGACATGAAAATGTAAAGCGTCAATCCAGTCGACGTAAAGTTGCGAAACTTTCCCAGAGTTTGAGAAAACATTTATTTAACGGTAGCTGTTGAAAATTTGCAATTCTCCCGAGATTCCGTAATGGAGGGGCCGGGATTACAGAGTTTAATATTTTAAGTGCAACACCGTTCGTGGTGAGACCTTTACTCTTTCTGGCCCTTTTGCACGAGGAACGGTGAAAGAGTTGCCAGGATTTATCAGGAGTTTTAATCATAACAGAAAAGTCACAAGGTTCAGTTGAAAACCAGAAGGCCAATTCTCGTAATTTAAAACATTCAAAATCTAGTCGCAGTCTCATTTCGACGACAAACAAATGTCAAAAACTTGTCAAAATGTGGGAAATTTGAGGTATTTTTGACAGATTGAGACTGAGATCAGACTGTGAACGTTCTTAAAATTACGAGAATTGCCCCCCTGCTTAAAGTCTGATACTGACTTTGATCAATAATTACTTTAAATTATTTTTCTATCTTTCTTCATTCTATCATATTGTGACTATGAGCCTACATTCGTTAGCAGCTGATAATGTTTTTACGCACAACTGGGGAGGCTTTCAGATTAGAAAGGGGGTAACTACCGAGATGACGAGAAAGTCATAAAGAAGTCTTTGCGCCAACACCAAATAAGTGGGGATAAGAGCAGGAGTATGATAATGATGGGAAGACCTTCAGATAGGGCTGAAACTATGTAAAATTATTGTTTGATATAATTATCCTGCTATCTATCAGACCCTCCTCAATCAATCGTCAAATCCAGTCAATCGAAAGTTAAGCTACGCTTACCGCGGCCGCTCCGTGGATGGGCGAGCATTCATTAAATATCGAGACCCCTCCGTGTCTCGGAAAGAAGGATAAAGCCGTTGGTCCGAGCTGTCATTAAAATTTGAAGATTTTTGACATTCGTTACGGGTATTCAACAGCACGAAAGTCCGACAACCTGTCTTACTAATGATTAGACTAGGAGCCTATCAGAACATAGTTTGGAAAGGCTGATGATGACTTGGAAAATAAAAGAGATCATTCGTCCCATGTATCAAAAAAACAATGTATTCCACCCATTTCTGTACCACATTCACCTCAATCATTGAGCATCTAAATCTGTCTCCCTTTTTTCGATTGTTTACCAAAACGGCTGCCAAAAAAGTCCAACAGTCGCTTATATGATAAAAGAGAGCATAAATAATGATAATTGACGAATAAATTCGGGACACCAACACGAGAAGACCCAATTAGGGGGTCCTTGGGAACATTTTTTTGTTTTATATGTAGCGTTTAAGCTTCCTTAGGGTGTCTGAGATTACGTTTTATGCTTGTTTTGTATGAAAAGTGTCGGTTATTATGTAGTTACTTTTACTAGACCTATTTTGTGTTATGGTTTTTTGTCTTGAGTATACCATTCACTGACATAATAAAGCTGTAATTTTTCTTAATATCAAATGAGAAATATTCTGTAAAAATCTCACCGCGAAAAGTTAGTTGAAGTGAGCTGTCAATAGTGAAAATCCCTAGCGTCGGGTGGAATGACAGGTCACTTCATCTAAGTTTTCACGGTAAGATTATTACAGAATACGAGGGCTGTTCTACTAATGAATCCCACTTTCCTAATGACTGGTATAGTTTGCGCGTTTGAGCCTGTTAATAGACGGCACGGTTGGCGCAGTGGTTAAGCGATTGACTGCTGCGCTGCGTGTCGCGGGTTCGATTCCCGCACGGAACAAATATTTGTATGACCTACATGTATTTGTTCCGAGTCTGGGTGTTTTTCTATCTATAATTATGTATGTATTTACAAAAAAAAAAAAAAATTGTATGTAAGTAGTTTATCAGCCATCTTGTTACCATAACACAAGCATTAGGTTGCTTAGCTTGGGACAAATGGTGCTGTGTGAAATGTCCAGGGATATTATTATATATTATTAATAATAGCGGCCATTGACCCACCTATATTCATGATCTTCAACATGTTCCAATAACGAAAACCCAAATATAGTTTATTGTTTGGGGGTGGTGCCACGTTAAAACGAGACCACTATAGTTGCTACAGTACGAGTCTAAGGCTGCCTGTCCATTGAAGCGGAGCGAGGCTGCGGAGCGGAGAAACGGAGAAATATTAACCAATAGGATTGAGCGGATTGGAGATTTTATGATTTTATGCAATCCTATTGGTTAATATTTCTCCGTTTCTCCGTTCCGCAGCCTCTCTCCGCTTCAATGGACAGGCAGCCTAATAGTCATGTTAGCGTAATGATTGAGCCTGCAGACTAATTGCGTAACACACTGACAATAAGAATGGCATTCATTTTGACAGTTTAACAACATTCATTGCGTTGTTCACCTTGTTGAGAAGACTCATTTTTCGAACATATGAAGCAATTGATTAGCAATATCCTCATTTGTTTTTATTAGCAGAAATAAAACTTTGCTCGTCTTGATAAAATAATATTAATCAAGCATTTAACTCCGTTTATAAAAACTAGAGGTGGACAAGGTCAAACTCATATATCTATTGGAAACGCCACTGGACTTATAAAGCGTGCCGCTTTAATGGCGACATTAATTTAACACGCGTACATACGGTTTTGCGTTTTCGTTTTATGAACATATTTTAATTTCATGAAACGTTATTATTTATTATTAAATTTTCTAAAATAGTATCTTGGAGCAACCTGTACTTAAAAAACTATAGCGCAGGGATCATTTGCCGAGGTCACGGTTCATAACATCGCATCAATGAAATTAAATCGAATGACGTGCAAAGAGTAGGTGCAGGCGGTAGTTTTCAAATTGTTTGGCCAAAGAATTAGCATTGGCATACAACGTGTCAATGCTGCCAGCCTTTTGGCCACGTTTCATATTGACAGCGATGCGGACGAATTTTTGATGCCCTTTAACTATGTCCCCTCCTTTTTTATACTTGTACATATTATTATTATTTTAAGACAATTACAAATTCAAGTATTTTTTATGATTACTGGCCACTAGCCCTATCCGTGTATTGAATTAATGTCACCATTATAGCGGCACGTTGTAGAACATGAAGTCAAAATTTTACATTTCTTGTTCAAAAAAGAAAACAAATGTCCGATGCAAATACCCTGTAAGCTACTTTTAAATTGATAGATCGATTGGCCCACACGGCAAGCCTACATTCCTCACCTGTCAGGGTAAGGTGATCCGTTTCCAAGACTGACTTGTGAGTCGTACCTACCTTGGAATAATAAGGCTACAGGGATGTATGTCTTTTTTTCCTATTTACATAACATCACGCCTGTAGATATGGGTTAAAGGGTAGGCAGAAGTATATTCCGCTATTGTTCGAGGTTAATATGAAAGGATGTGAAACCCATCTTAAATTATGTTGGTACAGTTGACAGCACGTTGGTGGAAAGACTTTGACCTTGAGCTGGCCTAGCGTAGTACGGAGTTCCAATTTAATAAGAGATCAGCTTATACCTTTCATTTTTACCTTTGATGTGCCTAAACAGCCGCACGGGTCGATCGATCAGGTTAAGCTATGCTTGCCGCGGTAGATCCGTGGATGGGTGACCATCTTCACCTACCAAGACCCCTCCGTGGCTCGAAAGCACATTAAGCCGTTGGTCCTGGCTATCATTCGTGGATCTATGACAGTCGTTACAGGTCGTTAGAAGCCCGAAAGTCTAGTAAGCAGTCTTACCAGGTGGTATCGTATTACCCAGTAACTGGGTTGTGCAGGTCGGATAGGCAGTCGCTCCATGTAAAATACTGGTATTCAGCTGCATCCAGTTAGACTGGAAGCCGACCCCAACATAGTTGGGAAAAGGTTAGGCAGATTATGATGATCTTCGTCGCTTATGCAACTCCGAGGAAAAACATTATTGTAACAATTATGTTAATTATGGAATAATATTCTCCTTTTAGCCCACGAGCACACCACGGGTGTATTTGACGCAGCATTTAATCTCCGTTGGGAAAACGCGTCACGAATAATTTCAACGCAGTAGGGGATTGAGAATCATGTAATAAATCCATGGTAACAGGTTGCACGTCGATGTTCCTGCCACCCAGTAGACAACGTCCCGACATAAATCGGTGGGCAGTAGCACACCAAACACAACACCCGTCTGGTCGGAGGATCCTCCCTTTTCTATTGAGGATGAGTGAGCTTTACACCCTGTTCCTCATACCCCTATAAAACTATTAATTTTTCTGCATCAGAACCCATTTAATGCACCAGGCATTTAATGGGTTCTGAAGCAGAAAAATTATGAATACACGACGCAGGTGTCTTGCCTGTGCCATACGATCAAATTGAAACAAAAAATTACTTACAGATATCGTCGAAACATCATTTAAACGTTGTCATATTTTTTACCTACTATTTCTTGAACTCATTTCATTTATTTATTTTATTTATTTATCCTCACATTCATGTAAATGGCAATTAAATCGCTCCGAGTAAATCAGTCTTTAGGGCCGTCATTTGACAAGGTAGTATAATTAGCCTATAATGTTCCCACAGCTGGGACACAGGCCTCCTCTCTTCGAGAGGGAGTGGGCAGTAATCCACCACGCGGGCCCAGTGCGGGTTGGTAGATGTCACATGTCTTCGAATTTTAGGTTGTAGGAAATGCCGGTTTCCTCACGATGCCTTCACTGTTTTGAGAGCCCCACGGCTCTCAAAATAGTATGTAGATGAAATAATTTACACAAATAAAGCGCCTGACTGGGTTCGAACCCACGACCTACAACTCGTAAGTCAGGGCCCTTACCACTGGGCCACCGGGGCCACTCTTTATTTAATTAATGCTAACAAAATTCTCTGCCAGCCCCAAAACTAGGTAAACTCCCTTTTTATATAATTTCACTTCTTGCTTAACATAAAAACTTAGTCAGTTGAGGTTTATGATAATATCGATGATAGACGCGATACAAAGTAGACAACGGTTTTGATGGGCCCAATTAGAGGTCTATCTCGGTGTCTCGCCTTCATTGTTACTTTAAATGGTGGCCAAGTAAAATTAGGGGTCTATTCTTGAAATATTCAGAGTTGGATTTCTTGTCTGTGGGGATTATTATTATAAGTAATTGATACTATAAAATACTGGATTTTTAGGTTGTTATTACGTCAAGTTTATTCTATAACTTTGAATCAAGTTAAGTACTTTTTTCAAAAGGATTGTTTTTCATGCCATCAATGTGTTCCTTGTTTAAGGTACTGTGCCAAATTAACGTATTTTTCTTTCTTTATTTATTCTTTACCACAACCTATTAGGGTGATCTGGTGAGAGCAGAGGTAATGGCAGCGACTACGAGTTGTAGGTGGTAGGTTTGAACCCCGACAGGTGCTTAAATTTATATAAATTACTAGCTGCGCCCCGCGGTTTCACCCGCATAAGTTTCGATCCCGTGGGAATATCGGGATAAACAGTATTCTATATGTTAATCCTGGTTATAAACCATCTGTGTGCCAAATTTCATCCAAATTCGTTTAGCAGTTTTTGCGTGAAAGAGTAACAAACAGCCATCCATCCATACAAACTTTCACGTTTATATTATTAGTAGGATTTTATCACCACTGCTCTCAAAACGGTGGAGGAAACCGGCATGTCCTAGAACCAAATATTCAAAGACATGTGACGTCTACCAACCTGTTTTGTCTGTAGGGATTACATTTTCTCTCACAAGAGGAGGAGGCCTGTGTCCCAGCACTGGGAACAGTATAGGCTGATTATAATATACATAATTATATGCATATTTGTCTGTTAGCTACAGCGTCATCAAAGCATTGCCCTTAAAAAAAGTAAAAAAGAAACTGCTGGCTGGAAGTATAATTAACCGAATAATAATTGTTTTAGGCTTTGTCGTACTTGGGTAAAAAAATAATTTTAGTTTTAGACACGTGGCGCGTTTACCCGTTTCAAAATCCAGGGTAAAAAGTAGCCCAAAAGTTCAGGGTGGGTGCTTCAATTATTTTGAGCCAGACACATTTTTGGAACCACGTGTATTCCACAAAAACATTACTTTATGTTAATAAAAAGACAGGGGTTGCTTAATTACTTTTTCAGCACGTGTCCCTGCAAATTTGATTATTTTTATTAAATTCAGTTTCCAATTTTTATCCAAATTAAAACACGTGAAGCTGTGAATGAGGAGAAATTATGAGTTCGTCATAAATTGCTGGTTTTTTTGGCAAACACGTGACGTAGCCTGAATTACAGTAGGTATGCCTTTATGGAAGCCCACTAATTGGGTTCCTTTCGTAGTAAAATATTAGGTTTCAGATTTATTTATCTAACTTTAAAAACTAAATGTTATTTCAATTTATTTCTTCACTAGATTCTGCCCGCGACTTCGTATGCGTATAATAAATTTCGGCCACCAACCCATCTCGTCGCATCGCATCGCCTGCTCGCGCTATTAGGTACCTACTTAGTTTTCACTTAGCGTTCTTTATATTTAGGTCCTTATATTTTTTATTTTTGTTCAGCTCCTAAGGGTCTTAGCATTGGAGCATACGGTGGAGGTCTGCCCTGCTTGGGCGGAGCCCCGCCGTGTCCTCGTAGAGGCGATCGGCAACGGCGGCGACCTCTCGCGTCCGGCCCTGGTGCAAACCATGGTCCGGGGCGAGAGGGAGTGGGAGGCAGTCACCTCCTTCTGCGAAGCAGTCATGCTAGCGAAGGAGGTGGCGGGGAGGCTGAGGGAGAGAACCTCACGCCTCAGCCGCCGCGGGAGACGCTCCGGGCGTCGGGAGCCGCGTGACGACTCCCGGCCACCGTAGGCGCGGGCCTGCGGGCGGTGAGTAATGGGTAGCTCACCGTCCGATCAGGACCAGGCCCGTGCCGGACGGCGCGTTGTGTTCCACGCGCGCCTCAAAGAGATGTCAGCAGAGGACGGGGCCCCACAGGGCCGAAGCCTGCCGGGGCGGCGGGATTTTCCGAAAGGTTAACCGCTGCCCTGGAACAGAAAGGGCTAAGGACGGAACACGGGTGGGTTTTAGTCAGTAAAAGTCTGACACTCCCTTCCGCTCCACCCAGAGCGGGAGGGGTCATTTGATGATTTCCCATCCACAAAAAAAAAAAAAAAAAAAAAGGGTCTTAGCATGATGTTAGTTGTCTATAGCCTTCTACAAGAATTGGTCTATCAAATGTAAAAATAATCCGACTAGGTAGTTCCAGAGATTTGCGCGTTCAAACAAGTAAACAAACTCTTCAGCTTTATTATTAGTATAGATATAGTTTTAATGAATACTAATTTTTTAACCGACTTCTAAAAAAGGAGGAGGTTCTCAATTCGGATGTTTGTATTTTTTTTTTTTTTATGTTTGTTCGCGCATAACTCCGTCGCTTGCTAACCGATTTGAAAAATTCTTTCTGGATAGGGTATACTTCCCAAATGGTCCCATGAAAATTTTATCGAAATCGGACAAGCGGTTTTTGAAAAAACAACAAAAATAAAAAAAAAATGATCACAACAAAAAAGTGAAAAATAAAAACTTTTTTACAAAAAAAAAACAACCGACTTCCATAAAAACACTACAAAGTGAAAAATAACTTTAATTTCGGAAGTCGGTGGCGAAAAACGAAATAAAAAAAGCAAAGACACCGACTTCCGAAATTAAAGTTATTTTTCACTTTGTAGTGTTTTTATGGAAGTCGGTTGTTTTTTTTTGTAAAAAAGTTTTTTTTGTTTTTAATATTAACTGAAGCTTTCATTAAACGACTTAGGGTTTTTTTTTGTGTGGGAAATCTGCAAATGACCTCTCCCGCTCTGGGCTGAGCGGAAGGGCGTGTCAGACTGCCTGCACTATGCATATTTATGCAGGTACCTATTGAAATTTTATTCCATTTATTTATTTATCTGGAGGCCCTATTTATAAGCTACAGTATGTTTATAAATTAACAATCTACTATTCCCCATTTATCTATGAAACATTTTACAAGAATCACTATCACTAAAGCTGACTTTGCTTGCACAAAACTACCTACTTCTACAAAGGCATAGGCGTTCCCTTAAGCTCCAGAAAGCGATCACGCCGGACTCCGGGCAGATGTCACGGGATCACTCGCAGAGGCGTGTCATACGCTTAAGTGACCCTTGGAGAGCGGATCCGGAACATCGGGGGTGACACGAAAATGAACGAAATAGTCCTCTTAGTTTAGGTAAAGTTGGGAATAAGTAAAGGGTTTTATTGGAATAAATTGATTGGGTGGTTTGTGTTGAGTGATTTGATTGATTGAATGGGTGTTATGTCTTTTAATTTAAAGCTTAAAGTATATTGCTTGGATTTTGACACAAAGGTAGAATAGAATATTTTTAATTATGTACACCATACATATTACAGAATATAAATGTAGACATTTTACAAGGCGTGATACAATAGGCGGTCTTATCGTTAAAAGCGATCTAAAACAAGCAGCAATAAGCACATTGCTTAAAAAGATATAAAAACGCAAAATCTGATATAAGATTCCTTCGGCGGCGATCTCTCGCGTCCGGCCCTGGTCCAGGCCATGGTACGGAGCGAGAGTGAATGGGAGGCCGTTACCTCCTTCTGCGAAGCAGTAATGCTCGCGAAGGAGGAGGCGGAGCGCGTGAGGGAGAGGCAATCTCGGCGCCCTCACGCCCCTAACCGCCGCAGGAGACGCCCTGGACGGGAGTCAACAGCCGAATTCCGGCCACCGTAGGCGCGGGCCTGCGGGCGGTGAGTAATGGTTAGCTCACCGTCCGATCAGGACCAGGCCCGTGTCGGACGGCGCGTTGTGTTCCACGCGCGCCTCAAAGAGATGTCAGCAAAAGGAGGGGCCCGATAGGGCCGAAGCCTGCCAGGGTAGCGAGATAGTCCGAAAGGGTTACCGCTGCCCTGGAACAGAAAGGGCTAAGGAAGGAACACGGATGGGTTTTAGTCAGTAAGAGTCTGACACTCCCTTCCGCTCCACCCAGAGCGAGAGGGGTCATTTGATGATTTCCCATCCAAAAAAAAAAAAAAAAGATATAAGATTCCTTGGCAAGATAAAGAAAAAGTCAGATAGTGCAGGTTAATAACTAACTGTACCTACGGTTACTGACCCAAAGAATTAACAGAATACCGAAAAACAAGAAAAAAAATGATAAAAAAATATATGAATGAAAAATATGTGATTGAATATAAATAAAACGCATCAATAAGTAGGTACAAAAAGCGATGAAGAATTCAATGAACCATTTTTGGAGTCACTTCAAAATGGGATCGTGTTTTCAGATAATTGGTTTAATTTTATAGAGACAGAACGATCTTTTAATAAAATTACCCCCGTTACTCTTAATAATAATTTAAAGCCTCATTTTGAACCGGTAAAATTAAATCCTCGTATCGGTCCATGTAATTTTATTTGAGAACACAAATTGAATGAGTGTAATATTCAAAATTAAGCCATTTTAAAATGAATTCAAACCACTGTGAAAATATTCATTACTGTTGATGGAGACAGTTGTACTTTGGCGTTTAACGGCTGATTCTTCCAACACCAGATAATTTTATCTAAGGAATAATTTTAAATTTTTAACAGTTCTTCCATACAAACTCTGTCAGATGTCAATTTTAAATACTTTGAATAATTTAAAAGGTATTACAGATTTTTATATGGAGTCTTGCATACCTACTGTCGCGCCATTTTAAATTAAATTAAAAATGGCGACCTCGCATGGTACCTATGTAAATTCATAACTGAAAATCAATGCAAACAAAAAGTATAATAGAACCAAACCCACAGTAAATATATGGGAGGTAGGGTAGAATAATAGACATAAATAGGTTCGTTATTATATTGTTCAGTAAGTGATACAGCAATACTTCATAACAACAATAAATATCATATTAAAATTTTAACATAACAAAACAGTAAAAAAGATACAACATAAAAATAGAAATTCAACATTATAACATTATTTAAAAAAAAACATACCTGACAGTTCAGAGCACCGTTGTGCCGTGTCCGCTATCGGACAACTTCTGATCTGTCGAGAGACAGTGCGCCCCTTTTAAAGCAAAATTCACTCTTATAGTGGGGGAACTAGTAGTCAGTTACAATTCCTTCATATACCGGAAGTTGATGAAAATATTATTAAACAATTTTTAAAAATCATTAAATAATTTCTCTCTCACACGTTTGACAACAAAGTTGGCGCAGTGGCTGAGCGATCGACCGCTGCGCTGCGTGTCGCTCGATTCCTGCACGGAATAAATATTTGTATTTTCTACAGATAGTTGTTCCGGGTCTGGCTGTTTGTGTATGTGAGTTTAAATGTTTGTAAACGCACCCACGATACAGGAGTAATTCCTAGTGTGGGGCATAGTTTAAAAAAAAAGTTGACACGTACCGGATAGACGGGCAGACCGTATTTCAGCCATGGAGGCCGATTTTAATGGACACTAGGCTTCGGCGCGCGAGATATTATAGTGCACAAGTGTGTGCACAGACACAGGTGCACTCTCTTGTCCCTCACTCTCATAGTCCGTTGGGACGGCAATCCGTCACGACCGGAGAGAGACATCAGGCGCAAGACCAACAGTTCAAGTCACAGGGGTATCACATCGCCAACGTCCAAACACCGGGCTGTTACTAAGAAATTCCTAACGAAAACGAAAAACCCATACTTGGCCCAACCTGGGAAACGAATCCAGGACCCCATACTCAGCAGTCGCGCTCGCTACGATGAGAGACCAACGGCCAGTCTACTACCTACCTACTACAGGATTATACAAACATTGTTTTACAAAAGTCTTTCTACTACTCCAAATACTAGTTACTATTTACCTAAATCAACCATTTCCTATCTAAAACTGACAGCACACAATTTAAAAGTTCACCTGCACAAACCCGACGTAACTTTGTAGATTTAGAACACCCAAAACAAAATCCAATCAATTTTAATTCTAGAATTCGCTTCAGTCAATCACTCTAAATCCGTCAGCGTTTCTCGCCAGCCAGAAGTTGTGGGGGAAAGGGGGCTGAACTTTTCCCGGCAAAACGGGAAATACTAATGAACTCGCGCGGTTTTTTTTTATTTTACTTTTTAACGGGCGAAGGCTCGTAATTGGCCGGTCAGTCCCGACGTTTTGTCGTTTGGAATAGTTTCACAAGATTTCCGTTTAAATTGAAAAGTTTTATATAAGGTAATACTATTTTGCTGTTTGATCTCGGTCGAATGTAGCAATTGCATATAGAAGTTTTTGTAGATGGAAAGTTGGAAAAATATAATTTGATACTTATTAATTCTGGGTTTTATTTAAGAGTAAAGGTGTTTTAGATTTAAATTGGTTTTAAACATACTTTACTTGTTAACCTACCTATTTAAAGAGTAAGGAACAGCATTTTCATTCTTCGAAAGGGTTTGCTTAAATATTTTTTAAATAATATATCTATATAAGATTTTCGACTAAGATCTTTGAAATATTTGGTAAGAACTCTTTACACAAACTCTACCGTATTACGCGTTTCGTTTTATTACATAATAAGCCTATTTTATTCAAATAAACGTACTCTTTATAAAATCCTGTAAGAACCAGAAATGGACATATTATTTTCGTTCCCAATTCTGAGGCAGGTTCCCAATTCCGTATAAATTACTCGATGAAGAGTATTATGAATACAAATTCCTATTCATGATGACGAGGCTTTATACATTTGGCACAAAATGAACATTAGTGTGAATATCAACAGCTGTTAACAAAGATACAAATAATCTAAATAGCTTGACAGATGTCTGAGTTTCATTTCACTGTAACTGAGCCTAGTAGTAAGAATCAGTTCGGAATGTATTATTTTATTTTATAGAACAAAATGACTGAGTCATCATCCTCTTACCCATTACCCAATTTATTTGGGTCGCGCCCGT
The DNA here is from genome assembly GCA_949629185.1 of Apamea crenata. NCBI lineage: Eukaryota > Metazoa > Arthropoda > Insecta > Lepidoptera > Noctuidae > Apamea > Apamea crenata. Next base: position 9,646,747 of record OX451375.1, read on the forward strand.
TTGGTGACGCTCCCGTTTGGCAACGCTATATATTACTTACCCATAGCGGTGTATCACATGCACCAGATACAGTCGGCATCTTAAGTGTAATTTTTAAGACATGTAAATATTTGTTTGATGAAATAAGTACTGACTTTTGTAGTGTATATTTATTATGTATTACATCAAAATATATTTAATTATTTAAAATAAGCATAGAAAAATCATCAACATACCATAGTACAATATACAATATGTAAACTTTGTTTATTTATTCCAAATATGTCTAATTGTGTAAATTTTTCATCCCTTTTTCTTTTAATCTTTTTTTTAAACGGGTTGGTCACTACTACCTCCTGCATCTGCCATGGTAGCCAAGCTTGTAATGAAATTAATATACTGTAGTAAATTACGCATTAAGAACTTATAGGTAATTATATGTATACTTAATGTAAGACGGAAATGGAATTAATGTGAAAGCACATTAATTATGTCTGTTTACTTTGAATGTCCTCTAAGGAGTGCTCAGGTACGTAATGTCTACAAACATAACCAATGTATAATGTAACGTTATCAAACGGGAGCGTTACCAAACGCGCGCGACTCATTTATTCGGGTCTGGCGCAACATGTCTTTTTCTTACATACCTACTGCTCTATTAGTCGCCATCTCTGTCGGTCCCCTTTCTAACGGGTATTTCGTCGTTTCGCACCACGAGTGGTTCGGACCGCGGTGTGAAACGCCGAAGAGCTCTTAGGAATAGGCTGTTTCGGACCGCGGCGGTCCTTGGAGCGCCGAGCGGTGTGAATCGACCAATAGCTCTTAGGAATGGGGCGATTCGAACCACTATGTTTAGGTACAAGCTAATTTCAAAGTTTGTGTGTACAGTCGAGTAGAAAAGTGTTTCATGAAAATAAAACAGTTACGACTTGATATTTTGTAATCATATTTCAAAATCACAATCGCATACCTACTAAAATTTAGTAAAAGTGGTTGAATTTAAATCACAGTTTGATTAGTAATTGAGAACTAGTTTAAATCACAGTTGAAACATTAGGTACACATTCTGACTTAAAACTAACTGTTTGAAATTTCGATGGCGTACCTACATAACAAAATTTTACTTACAAATAATAAAAATAGTACTAATGATTAAAACAACAGTTCGAAACATCATACGTAATTCATTAAATTAACAGTTTGATGGCACATGACAAAATGCACTAGTAATCATTAAAAATCACAGACTTCGAAACTTGTTTCATTTATCTTATTTATCTTTTATAAATTGTCTAGACTACACTTACGAACCATCTAACTTCGACACACCATACATGTTATCACGCCCATCAAGGGTAAATAAACTTTATGCACGTCGTGTCAACCAACCTACCATCAGGTTTATACCTAGCATTTAAAATTACATTTGTCTAGATTAAGCCTGTCATGTGTTTTATCTGTTGGTTGACCTAAAAATTAAATAAAATAAAAATAAAATAAAAATATATTAAAAAAAAAAACGGATAAATTGATGATTTTGTATAAATAATTGTTTTGTTTACATAGGCACTTTACTTAATATGATCGGTCAAAAGGCTCTTTTTCATTTAGTTTTAAAATATGAAAATGACAAAAAGAGTAGTAGCATTATTTTACTTTACAACGCACTAGTAAGGAGTTCCTTGGAATATTGCTCCTCTATTATTCAACTTATTCTAATAGTGTTTTATCTGTTCAGGCCTGTTTTGTTAGGTATTTATGTATGAAGAATGGGATCCGTAAAGACATACCAGATTACAATGACAGGTTAAGGCACTTTAAAATGATTAGCTTAAAAGAAAGACGTAGCCATTCTGACTTACTAATACTCCATAAAATTATAAACGGTTCCATCGATGCACAATTGGTAGGTTATTTTAACTTTAGGGCTAGCCAACGTAGTAAGCGTCATCATCGTATTTTTGAATTGCCTACATCCACCTTAAATACCACATTTAATAGCCCACTAACACGTATGGCAAGGCAATATAATGAAAGGTCCAACTTGACAGATTTTCCTATTGATATCTTCTCCATGAGTTTTCCTTCATACAGACGTTCCCTATTTAGACAGTGTGAAGAGTGCACGTCTATGTAGCTCAAATTGGTTTGTTTTGTTTTGTTTTGTAGATTTGTAGTGTTCTAAAGTAAGATCTACTAGACACACTTTTTATTGTTCTCCTTTGTCTCTAATATTTATTAAGTTAAATGTCATGCATACCTGTTATTTGCATGGTTACTGTAATGCTAATTTTAGATGATATTTAATTTGAATTGTAAGTGACTGTGCTGTTGGTGTGCTTATTATAAATAAATAATAAAAATATACATACAAATATATAAAATATAATATAAATATACTTAATCTTAATAAAAGGGTATCTTAACATTAAACAAACTGCTCTGCAAAAGAATGTGCGTTATGCAGAAAAGTGCCAGATCGCGCGAGTAAGTGTTATGTGTGTGTCACGAGTGAGTGTGTTAGTGAGGTTGTGTGGTGTGTGAGTAACAACTCACACACCACATAACCGTACAACCACACAACTTATAACAATAACTAATGCTTAGTTCACTTATCCCAATTAATGGCGCCGATTCCCTTGTTCACAAACTAAACTAAATTTGAGTTCAGTGCATCTTTTTTTCTATTTCATTAAGAAAAGGACAGAAGATAAATATTAGTTTAGTCCTATCAAATTAAGATACTTCATAGACAAGTTTAGACGTGATTAAAAACATGGCTACTAAAAATACGTCAATTTACGTCAATTGCCGACTAATTTGACAGGACTAAACTAATATTTATCTTCTGTCCTTTTCTTAATGAAATAGAAAGATTTTATTTTGTGCCTGGCTATACTTTAAGCATTATTACTGAGAAAACTTTTTGTTCCATTCGCGGTTCGAATAAACCCATTCAAATTCTTCTATGGTCGATTCACACCGCGGTCCGAAACAGCCTATTCCTAAGAGCTCTTCGGCGTTTCACACCGCGGTCCGAACCACTCGTGGTGCGAAACGACGAAACACCCTTTCTAACCATATCTATTTCATTCAAATAGTCCATCCACGTTTCTTTGGTCTCTTAATAAACCCAGTAATGCTACTCATCACCATCATCCACAGCGCGACATCACTCACTGCTGAAGGCCTCTCTATTCTTATGCCAATCCTTACGTTCCTGTACCAGGTTCAACCAAGTTCTACCCGCGATGGTAACAATGTCGTTAAATACTTCGTTTTCCAGTCCTGAATAATGCGTAGTTTGTGCTTGTTTTGTTTTCGATCTGTAAGGTTAGCTAAATATGAACATACATAGCTGAGAAGGTTGTTAAAGTTATTTATGTTCTTATATAAAATGGTTTGCAACGACAGTACAAAAAATGAATAATTATGGCCACTTACGATCATTGATGTAGACTTGATTAAAAGTATTCATTTACTAATCTCAGTAATGCTACTAAATAATTACTTTCATTAACCGACCAATAAACGAAAACCCAGAAATAGCCACTCCATTTGGGCCGAAGTATCACTCAAACGCATACCGCCAATAAAAGTCAATAGTACAGTCAACGTTCGCAAAGGCTTGCCCAAAATAAAACGACCCAAAACATTCGGGAACAACCTTCGGGTTCCCGTGAATTTAGTAAACAAACCCTCAGGGATGTCATTTGGATCGCGAAACTAAAAATAATATTTGAATAAGTTTTGTTAAGGCAATGAAACGACTACATCTAACTATTCCGAGCACAGATTCTGTAAAAATACAGCAAAAAGGCGAGGGAAGCGGGGTGTATATTAGGGGAAGTCTCGTGTCAGCATTGTTGTAATTTTGGAGAAATTGTATGTTATTTTCCCCTTTTCCCCTTACGAAACAGAATATTCTGAAATGAAAAAAATCATTTTGAGGCTTTTAGAACCATTATTAGAATTGACAGGGTTAACCCTAAAACAATCATGAACGCAAAAAATAAACGTTTTATATTTGGAAAAGCTGGGATTTAACCCTTTAACGACGCCAAAACGTGGCAACCAAAATCTGAATCATTTTTATGGCATCGTATTTGGCATGTTACACCAAGTATACACGTTGACTGGCGTTAACACATAACGTTTGCCAAAACTAGGTTTTAGTATGTACCTACCCGTCATACGTGCTAAAGAATTTCAAGCAATATAGGACTAATATTCAGGGTTTAGGCCTTGTCAATCATAAAAAAACACTAGCTAGGTGTTAGCCCTAAAAAGAAACAAAAGGAAAATGGTAGTAAGGTACACCTCTATATTTAGAGAGAGCAGTGCCAGTGATGGACCGACTTACGAAAGGTCGTAATTTTGAACCACTTCTTCACTTTATGTAACTTATTTCATCACCACTACTTACAAAACGGTGAAGGAAAACATAGTAAAGAAACTGGCATGTCCTAGAACCAAAAACAACCCGCACTGGGCCCGCGTGGTGGATTACAACCCACACCCTCTCACAAAGAGGAGGCTTATGTCCCAGTAGTGGGAACATTATAGGCTGATTAACTGCATTGGGTTTCCGCTTGTCACTTCCATTTGCGTCAAGAAACTTTTCTCTAAGTTAAATACAAGATATATTGGCTATTTCAACAATAAGGAGGCTTTATTGATTTCTATTTAATAATAAAGTGGCGACACATGTGTTATGTGCCAACTTCTATTGACGTCACGACATATTTCTTTGATTAAAATGGCTTAAAAAAATAATGATTTTCTTTCTTGATTATATTAATGCTTTATACACACTTTTTTTCTATAGTTTCTGCCTGCCTCCATGGGAAGAAGGTGTCGGTGTATGTATGTACATAATTATGTATACAGGCTTGTAGGGACAACGATTCGAAATCTGTTACCATTAATTCAGTACATGATTCTGAACGTCCCAGCACGGTGAAATTATTCGCAGATTATAATAAAAAAAAATTGCTGTTCATACATTTTTACCACGTAGGTACCTATTGCACTTTTCTATGAAACATGAAACAGCAGATTTTTTTTTGATAAGTGACGTGTAATTTCTGCGCTAGTGGGTCTCGAATCATGTGCTGGTACAGTTTGGGCATCAATGTCCTTACCACCTGTCACCCTGTATATGTAAACACATGGTTATCATCATCCCATCTTCCTGCCCTTATCCCATGTTACAACGGTCGGCGCAACACGTTTTCTTCTTCCATTCTCCCCTGTCAACCGTCACGCCATCGTTCACATCCTCTCCCTCTCCATCCATCAACTTGTATATTCATCACTCTTTTAGTGAGAATGCGTTTCGTCCCTTCTCATCACATGCCCATACCAAGCCAAACGATTTCCTTTCAACTTTTCTGTCACTGGCGCCACTTTAAAACTTCCTCTTATATACTCATTTCTTACTTTATCCATTCTTGCCACTCCACACATCCATCTTAACATTCACATGGTATGGAATATTATATGTAGTTGATAAGTAGAATTAAAACGGCCTCATAGTTTGTATTGTTCTAAAAAGGCCTAAGTCACGCTTAAATTTGGTGAAGGTCATGTATTGAACTGATAAGTGAAGCATATGACGACCTATTAGGCGGGAAGTTGTTTGACCGCCTGAACATAATAAGCCTTCCGTATATATTTCCAACGGTATTCATCCGTTTACTTTTTATTTCAAAGAAGGCTTATAATGTCTAGGAGTGATATTATCATCCGAGAATTCTAAATTTGTTTATTTTATTTTTCATTTCCTTTTAATTATGTCTCAACAGTATAAATTATTACCCATGGGAAGTTGCGAGGTAACCCCATCACAAGTATCCTTATAACTTACTGGGGTTGCCTCAATTTTGTGCTGTAGAACAATTGTGTGAGAAACAATAAAAACTTTTTTTTTTTTTTTTTTTTTATCTCCCAAAACAAATCCACGCTGCGCAATAAGCAGCAAGCCACGTTGAAAGATCAGCACACAATAATAAAATTCTAATTGAAAAATGGCGCCTTCAACTCCTTTCATTAAATTCCTCAGAGACATGAACATTATTAATGATAATCAATATTCAAGATCGGATTTGGGTTTGAGAGCAAATAAATTATACGTTCATGTAAAGCCCCTCCCTCTCTACGGTAAACAGGAGCATAAATCACCTAAGACAGATCACAACGACATTGTTTGAGGAAGCAATACCCAATCGTTTTTGCTGTGAAATCAATACAAGTGATGTGTGACATACCTATAGTAGTATAGACCTCATAATTGTGTTATCACTTTTGACAACATACATAAACATAATTGTAATTAATAGAAAACAAACAGTTAATTTATCAAATTAAATTTCATCCGAACACGACCCACGGTTTCGTATATAGTTGAAGTAATAAACTTCAACTATATACGACGACCCTGGTTAATTATCTTCTTTTGGTGACTGTACATTCATAATTAATTTAATTGAGCTTTTGTGTGTTGCGCTTTATCTTTTGTGTGCACTGAATAAATGTTTTATCTATCTATCTACATAAACTCACCTACTTTCTTCCAATGAGGGTAGGCTGAAACTACAGAACGCCGCCTGTTACGATCCTTACATACTCCTTTTGCTTTGTTTACGTTCATAAATCTGAGGGGCAATTCTCATAATTTGAAGAACGTTCACAGTCTGATCTCAGTCTCAATCTGTCAAAAATACCTCTAATTTCCCTACATTTTGACAAGTTTTTGACATTTGTTTGTCGCCGAGATGAGACTGCGATTAGATTTTGAACGTTTTTAATTACGAGAATAATTGCCTTCTGGTCATTTACGCACGCTGTTTGCGAGTACTACGCACCTGACTTTTCTGAAGAACACCACTAATAAGTTCACCATAAGTCGTTCTAGGGCGAACCCTCCCGGCTTTAAACTTTACCATTTATAACTTACGATTGATAGTATAGACATGAGACGATTCATCACTATCGTTAGGGCGTTTTCACTCACATCTACCTTGTAAATGTCCTTTAGTTTCACGCCTCACATTCATTCTCTAAACATTATCAGAAAATTAACACTTCATTTAGGTTGAAACTATCTACGACGATGATTATTTGACGACTTGGCGATTTATGACGTGAAAGTGACATTCAATCTTAGGGTGGTAATGCAATTACGAGGTCGACTATACAATGTCCATTGTTTGTAGTATTGTCTAATGTCACTGTCAAAGATGCTTTGTTATGAATGAATAGATACATATTTTCAGGAAAAAATAAATATTTTTAAAGACTTAATTCATTGACTTCTAATAAACTTATTTGGATTTAGCACACTGCTGCCGCTATATAGATTAAACTTTATCAGTCTCAAAACATTTGTCCAATACCAATAAACAGTTCCAAAACCCTTCATTAGGTATTCCTATTCATATGAAGAGTTTGCTAATAACTTCGCTAATTAAGTCTGCGTATCGAGCAGTTCCAATACGAAACTTCGACATCAAGACTTAATTTCCTGACTCATGTACCATGCAACATCTCGAATTTAATATTTTGTGGGGGAAATGCAGATTGACAAGCTGTCGCTCCCTTGATTTCAAGCGCTTCGAGCGGCTGTATTTACGGTTTAAGTGATTCCAGAATATTCGATGCCTGTAATTTATTTATGTCAAGGGTGACAGGTAATCATGGTTCGAAAGGTATTTTTATTTGGGTGTAAACAGCAGAACTAATCTTTACTAGAAAATATGTCTTGATATTTCGAATGTCACATTAAAATTTGAAAAGAAGAAGAGCTACACATTAGAAGATAATTTTTCTTAGGCAACGAATAGGTAATCTTTATTACACATACATAAACACACGCCTTCTTCTCAAGGGGGTAAGGCAGAAACGACAGAACGCCATCTTCTACATCATCATCTGCCTAACCTTTTCCCAACTATGTTGGGGTCGACTTCCAGTCTAATGGGATGCAGCTGAATAACAGTATTATACATGGAGTGACTGCCTATCTGACCTCCACAACCCAGTTACTGGGTAAGACTGGTTGTCAGACTTTCGGGCATCTGACTACCCGTTACGACCGTGAATGACAGCCGGGACCAACAGCTTAACGTGCTTTCCGAGGCACGGAGGGCTCTCGGTATGTAAGGATAGACCATCCATCGAGACCCACCCACAGACCAACCGCGGCAAGCGTAGCTTAACCTGATTGATCGACCTGTGCGGCTGTTATTATTTAGTCACGGGCCTCCCGCCACCTGCTACATATCCTTACATACTCCTTTTGCGTCATTTACGTTCATACATGCACACCGGTTGCGAGTACTACACACGTGACCTGAAGAAACCTCACCAAACACCAAAAGTTCGTCCCCTCTCAGCGTTTCCACTTACATGTCAACTTAAATCCCCCTCCCCAAAATTTTTCTGGAAAACAAAGTAGCAGTAGAGGTCGTCGTATTGAACTTATCCAGGGTCATATCACCTTCGGAACGAATTTCTACCGCCAAGCAAGATTGCTCTATTTCAATTTCAGTATAGATAGAGCCGGGAAAATTACAGGGACATGAAATATTCATTCAAGATCCCTTTGATCTTCCAAGTGTTTACAGGTAACGGTAGTACTAGTATTCTCTGAAGGATTAGGCAGAGAGTGTACCTATAGTAGTTACATCCATATTACATCAGGTATGTATAAGTCCCATGTAAAGGGAGCGAGCCTAGTGCCATATTAACCAGGCACAAATCCACACTCCGCGGGCTACCACTAAGAAATCCTAGATGGAAAATCCTAATAGCTTGAACATAATCGAACCCAGGACCTCATCCTCAGCAGTAGCGCTTTCGGCGACGAGACCAACGAGGTCTAATAAAAAAACTTGTGCGTCTCGGGACGCCCGACAGAAGTGATAACTTAAACTAATCTATGGTATATGTCTATCGCACACTAAACACTGAGTAGAGAGAGGGGGAAGCGTCTGTCCGAAATACGACTAGCGCTGTGGGTTAGAGTGAGAGAGGAATAGCCTGCCTACCACTGCCGTATACGTGAGAGAAAGGGAAGCCAGACAGACTGGTGCCGTAACGCGTTACGTTACGAAGCAGTTTACCCTCCCATAAGAAGTTATCACTTCAAAAATAATCTATAAATTAATATTTTGTGTCATCCACCAGCCCGCACTGGGCCCCCGAGGTGGATTTTGGCCCACTCCTTTGCACAGAGAGCAAATCTGTGTGTTTGATTTATATGTGTAATTTTTATGGTGTACATAATGAAGAGTATTCTATACTGCCTACCTGTCCTACTACCTGTCTGTCCCAGCAGTGGGAACGTTCTAGGCCATTATGCTTGCTTATATTTGTCGTAGCGACCACATGTATGTCAATTGTCACTAGAATTACCTCTAAACATGGTCCTAAATTAACTTGATGTCAGATAATACACGCACGTCATCATTCAAGACTATAATTATTGTACAGCTGATCAAATAATTAGGTATTTCAATTAAGATAGATTAGAGGGTGTGTTTGTGCGATTACACCAAACATTGGAATGTTATTCGTGTAATTATATCAGTTTAACGTTGGATAGGCTTGTAGGTAAGTAATAACACAACACACCACACGGTTCGATTGATCAGGTTAAGTTACCCTTGACCGCGGCCGGTCCATCGATGGGTGAACATCTTTAGGTACCCCGCCGTGCCTTGGAAAGCACGTTAAGCTCTTGGTCCCGGCTATAATTTGAGGATCTTTGATAGTTGTTATGGGTCGTCAGAAGCCCGAAATCTGACAACCAGTCTTACCAAGGGGTATAGTGTTACCAAGTTACTGGGTTGTAGAGGTCACATAGGCAGTCGCGCCTCGTAAAATACTGGTATGAAGCTGCATCGGGTTAGACTGGAAGTTGACCCTAAAATAATTGGGAAGAGGCTAGGCAAATGATGGTATAAGGTTAACGTTGTACATGATTAATTGTTAGTATACCACTACATCGAAATAATGATAGTCATTGTATGCAGCAATGTAACCGGAACAATTTAGCTGAAGGCCGAACTAATTATTTGAACCCACAACCCATGACATGGCCGCCATCCCACTGGCGTTTTACGAGCGTTGCTGCTTCTCCAACGTCTGCGCAGCGCTAACGTTGCGCTGAGCCGAGTACAATGTCATTCAGTCATGATTTTTTTTTCTTGGGTTAACCGCAGTTATTGTAGTCACTTGAAAAAAAAAGTATTTTTTTTGTGTGAACTTCACTATCGTGATGGGTATCGACTTAACACTTGAAGTGTGAGTTGACGTTAATTTCCCAAAAAAAATATATGCGGATATCGTGTATAATCATATATAATCGTGTTCGGATATCGATAACCTAGTAGAAGTTTAGCTAGCCAATTTAATTTAACCCTGTACAGCCTTAGAAGGTCATCGGGTCATCTTTTTCAAGAGGCACTTACTACCAACAAGTATGCTACTATCGAAACTCGTAATCTCTTCCAAGCCAGTGATGACGTCACTTTGTGACATTGCAAGTAACGTTCATTCAATTTAGGAGCATGTTCAAAACTTTATACTCACTTTAAGTCACAAGTTTCGGGACCAGCCTTAAAACTAACACGTCATTAACAGTTGGAGTTAGTCTGTCTAAGATAGAAATACATAATTCTTAATAGCGCTATAAATATGAATGTTATGTGTTATACTTTAGGTAAGCCATAATGGGTGAACATAACCAAGATTAGACTTGTTTTTGTTGTTGTAGAGTTAATAGCTTGGAATATAACATGGCCCTTCTTAGACTTTACTAGGGATACTTTATAGTTACAGTTTACTATAATATTCGTGCTCATATCTTTTACTAAGAACCGTTGCAGCATGTCTTCTTCTTGTATAAAAATGATAAATGATTTTATTTTGTAAGTAGGTTTTGTACAAACACTTTTACACGTCAATCATATTTTAAACTAGATGAGGTCGGCGTTTCCTATCTGACTAGTCTGAGAAGAAAGGCCGAAACAAATTCAGAGGTCACAGTCGCTTTTAAGGTCCAGATATAATCTTGGTCAGATTATATGAAGACCATGTAGATCGATGTCTAAGACGGTCTTTTGAGGAAAGAACCACACAGATTGGGAGGACCGGTCCAGTCAGTGCACGCATTTGTCAGAAATCGTGCAGCTCAACTCAAAACTTAAGGAGCTCGACGATTCGACGAACAATACCAAAGAAAGGACATTTGGGTAGGCCACATTAATTACTCAAACTGCCAGACCATGACAAAAACTAATAGAACAGAGACGAAAATAAAAAATAAAATACCTAAATAAAATGACCCCCACAGTCTCCACATTCACATCAATTAAAATAATAGAATACTTTACAAAGTAAGCAATTATAGTTGTATATATAAAATTCATTGATGTGTATATAAAAAAAGAGAAAAAAAATTAAAAAATTCAATATGTAAAAATTGGAAGCAGCTCAATCCCAAGCCTTTTTCTCCTCGATATAAAAGGCTTTCTGGCACAACTTACGTTTAATTATTTTGAGCCTTGTTGTAGGTACAAAAAATTTTTGTTTGTTCCTAGTATTTATATCATGGATACCACTGTATTTTTTAAACAATTTTATATTTTTATGGGCATATAAAAGATTTTCATAAATATATTGAGAATGCACAGTCATAACATTAATCTCTTTAAATTTGTCTCTGAGCGAGTGTCTCGGACTTAATTTATAAATGGATCACTCTCTAATATCAGCGGCATTTCCCCACAATATAATACCGTACGACATTACACTATGAAAATAGCTAAAGTACACTAAACGGGCTGTCTCTATATCAGTTAAATTACGAATTTTTCTAACAGCGTATGCTGCGGAACATAGCTTTTTTGACAATTTATCTTTATGTGGACGCGCACTGTAACTGCCCTTTCACACACACATAAAAACGCGGCCGCTTATACGTTACCATAACGCGATTCTGTTCCTTGAAAGTGGTGTATTCTGAATTGCTGTCAAAAAAACAAGTAGGTATGTATTCATTATTTACCAGTGATCGCAATTTTATTTGATTATTTATGTCTTTCATAACAGCCTCCTGAAATTTGACGAGGATTCAAAACAGCGTGTATATCTCTATCAGCCATCATCTCACTATTTCACTTCTTTCTTGGCCATATCATTTTTCACACAGTCTATCACTTCCTTGGTCTTTGTTCATGTATTCCTATAGCCATTTGCACTAGAAGACTTAAATTACTTAATTTTCGTCTTCTAGTATTGTTCTTATAGCTATAGTCAGCCATAGCTACATTAACAGGCAAATAAAAATCAATATGCCTAGCCTTTTCCCAACTATAATATGTTGGGGTCGGCTTCCAGTTGCAGCATAACCAGATGCAGCTGAATACTAGTATTTTACACGGAGCGACTGCCTATCTGACCTCCACTACCCAGTTTTTGGGTAGTACGAAACACCTTGGTATAACTGGTTGTCAGACATTCGGGCTTCTGACTACCCGTAACGACTGTCAAAGATCCACGAATGATAGCCGGGACCAATGGCTTAACGTGCTTTCTGAGGCATGGGGGGATTCGGAATGTAAAGGTTTTAAATTATTCCTTAGCCACGTGCCACTCCATTAGCAGATCATAAACTCAAAACAAAACTAAAATTCACAACCCATCTATCTGAAAAGTGTTTAATATTGATTCTCCTCCCAGTTGAATTGACTCAACGTGTCCAGTCCCGATTGCATGCCAATTATAACTTGCAACGATTGTCAGATAGACCACAGTTCCGTCCATTCCTAATCTCATTTCACAACTTTCTAACTATTTAGCCTAAACTGGCCACTGGTGTCCGGCGTTATTAAATTTTCCAAAGTTGTCGTGAAACCTTGGTACAGCGATTTTGCATAAACATGAGCATCGTTGGTTTTAATAGGTAAACTTTTAATTAAATTAGGAATAAACATCATTGACGCGTAAATGAATGGGCGTGGTAATAGCGGACAGAAAAAGTTCGTGGCTCCGAGTGCTATAAGGATAAATTGTATTTGGATGCTTCTGTGGTCATTTAAGACTATCTTCAAGATAAAATTTGGGAATGTTTCACACCGGTAGTATCTAGGCTATACAATGTATAACCGAATTACTGCACGTTATGAAAGTGATTAGTAGTAATCTATATATATAAAATTCAAAGTCCTGACTGACTGACTGACTGACTGACTGACTGACTGACTGAGACATCAACGCACAGCCTAAACCGCTGGTCCTAGAGACATGAAATTTGGAGGGTGTATTCTTCGTGAAGAGTAGGTATCCACTAAGAAAGGGTTTTTCGAAATTCCACCCCTAAGAGGGTGAAATGGGGGGATTTTGTTTGTATGAAAAATCTTATTCCTTGAGTTAATAAACTTGAAACTTGGCACAAATACTTATCTAAGTAAATTATGAATTCGGGCATTTTTTGTTTTTATAAACTAAAAGGGGATTGGGGGGTTTCAAAGTTTATATGGAAGAATTTTAGCGCGCGGTCCGATTTAATTGAAACTCAGTATTTATACCTAAAATTGAAAGGAAAGAATAATGTGTATGAGGGTTTTTCGAAAATCTACCCCTGACGGCCTGAAAAGGGGTAGTCAATTTTACAGGGGAGGATTTTACAGCGTGGCTTGATTAACTCGAAAATTGGTATAAATAATCTATGAGACAAGTTATGAACACATCCCAAATGATTTTTCAAAATTCCACCCCTGTGGGGGTGAAAAGCGGGGATACAGTTTATATGAAAAATCTTATTCGTTAGGTTAATAATCTTGGAAATTGGCATGAATACTCGCCTAAGTAAGCAATAAAGTTTATCATTATTAGTTTTTCAAAACTACCCTTCAAAGGGGATATAGGGGTGTTAAAGTTTGTGTGGAAGAATTTGAACGTGCGTTCCGATTAACTCGAAACTCAGTGTACTGTGTGTGTACTTAAGACTAAAAATAAATAATAACACGTATGAGGGTTTTTCGAAAATCTACCCCTAACGGGGTGAAAAGGGGTAGTTAATTTTACAGGGGAGGATTATAATAAGTGGCTTGATTAATTATAAAATTGGTATACATAATCTTTGATTCAAGTTATGAATTTTTATGATTTTTTTAAATTCCACCCCTGTGGGGGTGAAAAGCGGAGATACAGTTTATGTGAAAAATCTTATTCATTTAGTTAATAAACTTGAAACTTGGCAACAATACTTGCCTAAGTAAGTAATAAAGTTTATCATTATAAGTTTTTCAAACTACCCCTCAAAGGGGGATATAGGGGTGTTGAAGTTTGTGTGGAAGAAATTGAATGCGCGGTCCGATTAACTCGAAACTCAGTATTGATACTTTTGACAGAAAATAATTAATAATAAGTATGTAAAGTTGTGGAAAATTGACCCCTGACGGGGCAAAAAGGGGTAATTCGGTTTTTTAGGGAGGATTTGAACTTGAAACTGTATGTTACATTTTCACGCCTAAACCACTGAATTTCTGATTTGGCAAAGAGATAGATGGCATCCCGGGGAAGCACATACTATTTATCCTGGTAGCACGTTCCCTTGGGATAATTTCCGACATCCACGCGGGCGAAGCCGCGGGCAGAAGCTAGTAATATAATAAATGTAAAAATTATTTTCCAAAAAAATATTTATACTACGTGAATTACAGTCACACTTCCGCTGTAGGTACATCTATATATATAAAAATTCAAAGTCCTGACTGACTGACTGACTGACTGACTGAGACATCAACGCACAGCCTAAACCGCTGGTCATACAGACATGAAATTTGGAGGGTGTATTCTTTGTGAAGAGTAGGTATCCACTAAGAAAGGGTTTTTCGAAATTCCACCCCTAAGAGGGTGAAATGGGGGAATTTTGTTTGTATGAAAAATCTTATTCCTTGAGTTAATAAACTTGAAACTTGGCACAAATACTTATCTAAGTAAATTATGAAATTGGGCATTTTTTGTTTTTAAAAACTACCCCCTAAAAGGGGATTGGGGGGTTTCAAAGTTTGTATGGAAGAATTTTAGCGCGCGGTCCGATTTAATCGAAACTCAGTATTTATACCTAAAATTGAAAGGAAAGAATAATGTGTATCAGGTTTTTTCGAAAATCTACCCCTGACGGCCTGAAAAGGGGTAGTCAATTTACAGGGGACGATTTTACAGCGTGGCTTGATTAACTCGAAATTTGGTATAAATAATCTTTGAGTCAAGTTATGAACACATTCCAAATGATTTTTTCAAAATTCCACCCCTGTGGGGGTGAAAAGCGGGGATACAGTTTATATGAAAAATCTTATTCGTTAGGTTAATAATCTTGGAAATTGGCATGAATACTCGCCTAAGTAAGCAATAAAGTTTATCATTATTAGTTTTTCAAAACTACCCCTCGAAGGGGATATAGGGGTGTTAAAGTTTGTGTGGAAGAATTTGAACGCGCGGTCCGATTAACTCGAAACTCTGTGTACTATGTGTGTACTTAAGACTAAAAATAAATAATAACACGTATGAGGGTTTTTCGAAAATCTACCCCTAACGGGGTGAAAAGGGGTAGTTAATTTTACAGGGGAGGATTATAATAAGTAATAAAATTGGTATTCATATCTTTGAGTCAAGTTATGAATTTTTATGATTCTTTTTAAATTCCACCCCCGTGAAAAGCGGGGATACAGTTTATGTGAACAATCTTATTAATTTAGTTAATAAACTTGAAACTTGGCAACAATACTTGCCTAAAGTTTATCATTATAAGTTTTTCAAACTACCCCTCAAAGGGGGATACAGGGGTGTTGAAGTTTGTGTGGAAGAAATTGAATGCGCGGTCCGATTATCTCGAAACTCAGTATTGATGCTTTCAACAGAAAATAATTAATAATAAGTTTGTAAAGTTGTCGAAAATTGACCCCTGACGGGGCAAAAAGGGGTCATTCGGTTTTTAGGGGAGGATTTGAACTTGAAACTGTATGTTACCTACATTTTCACGCCATTTTACGCATTTTATTTTCACTACATTACACGCCTACATTTTGCCAAATCAGAAGTTCAGTGGTTTACCACTGAACTTCTGATTTGGCAAAGAGACAGATGGCATCCTGGGGAAGCACATACATTTTATCCTGGTAGCACGTTCCCGTGGGATAACTTCCGACATCCACGCGGGCGAAGCCGCGGGCAGAAGCTAGTTTAAAACAAATCAAAATAGGCGAAGTACCTTCTACGCTAGACCATTATACTTGTGCGATTAAGTTAGATTTGTAATGTGACCACAATTTTCTCCCACTATCAGCATAACTAGTTTAATAAATAAACAATGTTTTATACATCATCATTTGCCTCGACTTTTCCTAACTACGTTAGCGTCGGCTTCCAGTCTAACCGGATACAGCTGAATACCAGTATTTTATCGTCAAATAGGCAGGAGGTCACTCCATAACCCAGTAACTGGGTAATACGATACCCCTTGATAAGACTGGCTGTCAGTCTTTCGGGCTTCTGACGACCTGGAACGAAGAAAGATCCAAGAGTGACAGCCGGGAACAACGGCTTAGCGTGCTTTCCGAGACACGGAGGCGTCTTTGTATGTAAAGATAGTCAACCAATGTTTTATAAATAATAGTAAAAATTCAAATCAATTCAAAAATCCATAACAGAATATTCTAATTGGGGTGTTTGAAGCTGTGCTTTAATTCCGGGACATGTTGTATGTGGTTGCTAAGTTAATGTTACTTCTCTTCCAGTTTTTGTTATCATCAATCTGGAAATTAAATCCAGCTTTGTATCAAAGCACATTATAGTCTACCAATTCTTCAATATATAATTCCAAATTAAATACAATATTCTTTTTGCTTCCATTTCCATTGTTATCTTAATAAATATCTCTTTCAAGATTTTCCTGTGTTGGTTTTATTTTTGTTGAGTTTATTCGCAGAACGCTTCAGGGCTGTCGGTATTAATCTGTTAAACGAGCCAATTATAATATTTAAATTTGATTATGTAAAGTATCTGGGGTCTGTTGATTTAATTGATTACATAAAAGCATGTTTTTTTATGAAAGTAATAAATCTTTATTAGTAATCTTAAGAACTTTTAAATCATTTTAGAAAATGTATATATTATCTGATGAAAAAAAACATTAGAGAGTGAAAAGAAAAATGGAAATCCATCAATAATTTTTCAAATTAAATTTTACAGAAAAAACGCTTAGCGAAAAGCAAATATAGTTTTTTTAATCAGAAAGATTGATGAATACCTATTCAATTGTACATTCAGACGCAAAAATCTTTTTATCAGGCATACTAGACCGATTTATTAAAACAATAGATTGAATACAAATCATAGTAATATACCACAAAAGAGGGTCCTCATGAAGTTTCGACAACGCATTAAAATTTTGCACGCCGCCTATCGCTTTCATTACTCGATTTTGGCAGCAAGCCAGTTTGGATAGCACCCAAATGTGGACCTTACGTGTCAGAGGCTAAGTTGAATCTTCTTTGTGATTGTCATTCGTTTTTTAAGCCTGCCAACGGTTCGCAAAGTGATTGCTTTCAGTATTGAGCATCTGCCAGTAGGCTTTGTCGCTGGAATTTATCAATGGCCAGTTATTAGTACGGCTGTTGACATTCGTTACCAACACCGATATTATTAACATAACATAACATTACGCCTGTAAGTCCCGAAGTTAGGCAGACGTATACTTATATTATACCCACATTTCCTCAGTTATGGTTTAAGTCTCATGTAATAAGGGGCCAGCCTAATGTCATCAACCGTGCACAAATCCAGACACCGGGCTGTTATTGAGAACTTCTTGATGGAAGAACCCAGTAACACTTTGCCTGGGAATCGAACCCAGGATCTTATGCTCAGCAGTAGCGCTTGCGACCAGCGAAGCGGAAACATTGTATGATTTTTCCAATTAGTTTTAATGATGTGTTTATTTTTATTTTTATCACAAGTTTCATTCTGATTAGTATAATGAGTTGTTGTTGCCAGTAATGATTACCTACTCACCGTTTATTTGACTGCAATTTATGACTGTTGTATATTTGTTATTGCATGCAGGCATGTGAAGGGCGGGCGTTTTGGGGGACTGTCTTTTGTAATTTTGACGTTCGAAATTCGAAAGTGCTGATTCTCAGCCTAATTTGAATAAATGAGTTTTGATTTTGACTGCCCTATTGGTCTCGTGGTCGAAAGAGTGACTGCTGAGCGTGGGGTCTTTTTTTTTTTTTTGAGGATGGGAAATCATCAAATGACCCCCCCTCCCGCTCTGGGTGGAGCGGAAGGGAGTGTCAGACTCTTACTGACTAAAACCCACCCGTGTTCCTTCCTTAGCCCTTTCTGTTCCAGGGCAGCGGTAACCCTTTCGGACGATCCCGCCGCCCTGGCAGGCTTCGGCCCTATCGGGCCCCGTCCTTTGCTGACTTCTCTTTGAGGCGCGCGTGGAACACGTGGGGTCTTGGGTTCGATTCTCGGGTTAGGAAAAGTGTTATTGGATTTTTCCATTAGGAATTTATTAGTAACAGCTCGGAGTTGGAAGTGGCGGTGTGATATCTCCCTCGGAAAGCACGTCAAGCCGTTGGCCTTGCTCTCTCCCTCTGATCTCTCTCCAGTCATGTCAGATTGCCGTTCCTTCGAACAATGAGAGCGAGGGAAGAGAGAGTGCACCTGTGTCTAACTGTCTACGCACACACTTGTGCACAATAACATCTCCCGCGCCGACGGCCAGCCTCCACTGAGATTAGTCGCCATGGCAGAAAATCGCTCTGGACGATTTTTTAATGCTTCAACATACGACTCCAAAATCACATGGTTTCCTTACAAACAATAATGACAAACTAATAAAAGGCCAATTTGTTATCTACTTGATTAATTGTTAAACTTGGATGAACACTTTTATCAGCCTTTTTAATTTTTGCAATTTATTCTCTGGCGTATCTTCAAGTCATGAATGATTGGGTCTTAAGATAACAGTGTCTGCCAAGTAAAACAAAGCATTGACGAGTTTGGACTTAGCACCACTTTGGTTAAGGAGTTTGACAGCCATTGTCAATAACTTTAATCAATTTAATATCTTCTTTGATTGACAGTTTCAAACACTTCTCTAATGAGTCAAGGCTTTAATTTAATACTAATAATAATAATATCCCTGGACATTTCACACAGCACCATTTGTCCCAAGCTAAGCAACCTAATGCTTGTGTTATGGTAACAAGATGGCTGATAAACTACTTATATACAATATTTTTTTTTGTAAATACATACATATTATAGATAGAAAAACACCCAGACTCGGAACAAATACATGTAGGTCATACAAATATTTGTTCCGTTCGGGAATCGAACCCACGACACGCAGCGCAGCAGTCAATCGCTTAACCACTGCGCCAACCGTGCCGTCAAAATACTACAAACAAAAATAAAGTGGCAGGGACATTGACGCTCAAACTGTACCATGAATTCCGCACATGATTCTAGACTCCCTGTCGTAGAAATTTTGAGTCTGTTATCAAAAAAGAAAATTGCTATTTCATAGAAAAGTGCAATACCTACGCGGTCAAAATGTATGGAACAGCATTTTTTTTTAATAACTGTCGAAAAATGTCAACGCGTGTTCAGCGTCATGGACTGAATCCATGGTAACTGGTCGATGTCCCTGCCGCCTTGTATTTCCTTTCCTTCTACTACAGACTGTCCCCAAAAGCCAGAGACAGAAATAAATTATTCATTATGGCAATAACTTGTTTTCTTGAATTTAATCTAGTTAATGTACACTACAATGTTTACGTAGTACGAACGTTTCTTTAGATAACAATTTAATTTGAGAATTAGTCTAAGGAATAATAAAGTATTTGTTTGTAAAGTAATAGTTTGTTTTTGGAGAGAAAGAAAAGAGTGTCTCGTTGTATTATGGTAATCACATCGGGTTCAATTTGATTTATGTGGATATGTGAGATATTATTATTTCTTGCGTTGCCATGGCAACCACTAATAAAATAATAGCGAGGGGCTATGTCTAGGGTTATTTTTGCGTGACAATGGGTTGTCTGTCGTCTGCTTAGCCATACATTTTTTTTACATTTAATCGTCCCTTAGCTTAGAGCAACGTAAATAAACTGAATTCCGAATTCGACCGAATTCTGTGCCGAGTCCATTTAGATTGCCATCGACACGGTAAGAAGAGAAGAACAAACCCCTAGTCATTAATTATTGTCTTTGGCATATTGAACAATTCTTTAATATTAATAGGATAAACGATTAAGGAAACCCGAAGTTCCTAAGTAGGTGGGGATTTCTGCTCACACAATTCAACTTGACATATACAACATAACTTTCTAATTTACGAATCCTAAAAAGTTATATCCAAACAAAATTTTATAATTTATTTTTATAATTTATTTTTTCTATTTGTATTTTTATTGTTTTTACACCTATTTATATGTGCATGCTGTCATCATCATCATCAGCCTATAGCAGTCCACTGCTGGACATAGGCCTCTCCTATTGCACGCCATTCAACTCGATTTTCGGCAACTCTCATCCAGCTGCTACCAGCCATCCTGCGAAGATCGTCGCTCGTGTCCAACCTTACGTTTACCACTTCGCGGTCACCACTCAGGTGCATGCTGTGGTCTCCTGTTATTGAAGGAGCACAAGTAAAAGCACATTTTTTTATTGTGATTTATATTGTATCCTTTGTTGGAAATCCCAAACAAATAAAATTACTATCTCATCAGACCAAAAACCCAGGCAAAACACTTACTTAAGACGCTAATCCAGACATAAGAAAGCAGAAAGGTGAAACAACAAATAACACAGGTATTGCTGTGTGGGACATTTGTTTTGTGAAGATCATTGTGCGCCTCGGCATTGTTAGTAGGTGCTCGACACTACTCCACGTCGGCCGACCCGCCGTAATAATTAAAAATACCCGTAAAATGTCGAGGTGAACTAAGAAATAATGTTTGGGAATTTTTTTTGATGAACGAATTTTTTTGGGTTTGTGTAAGGCGTTTGATTGAGTTGACTTGGGTATATTGGTAAGTGCATATTTGATGTTGGTTATAGAGGTGATACTTGAATATTATTGGTTGGTTTTTAGGGTTCTATACCCAAAGGGTGCCAACGGAACCCTATTACTATCCGTCCTACCTACCTCGTGCCTCCGCTATCCGTCCGTACGTCCGTCTGGCTGTCTGTCAGCGGGCAGTATCTTATGAACCGTAATAGCTAGACAGTTGAAATTTTCAGAGTGTGTTTTTCTATTGCTGATATAATAAAAATCAAAGTTAATACAAATTACAAGGGGTCTCCATACAAGAAATGTGTTTTTTTAGGCGTTTTTTGCCTTGTGGTATATAGCCCTTCGCGTGCGAATCCGGCTCGCACTTGGCCGGTTATTATTAACTTCGCAAATCATCGTTGAACGAACAATAAGCCACTGGTTTGAAGCATTCAAAAGGATTTGCAAATTAATATAGGCTTAAAAGTTTCACGCCACTACAGTTCACAAAAACAAATCGGTGGTTATTTTAATATTTTCAATTTCAGTGAGTAACAGCACATTTATTTGTGCTTCGTTTGTGAACCCATTTGCAATGAGTGAATAATTAATTAGAGTTTTTTTTTATGAAGAACAACCCCTGCTGGGTAAAATGGCGTAACACACTAACTGTAAAAATCGCTTTCATTTTGACAGTTCAACAACATTCATTGCGATATTTACGTTGTTGAACAAATAATTTTTTCGAACATATGAAGCAATGGATTAGCAATATCCTTCAAAATGACTCGTATTGTGACTGAAAGTATGTTACGCAATTAGGGTGCTGTTTGTATTTGCTCCGATGATATTTCCCATCGGTAATAGTGACGCATTTTCATACAAACATTCGTCCGCTACTTAACTGAATTTTCAAACTGATGTGCAAAACATGCTTTTAGACACAGCGCTTTATGTCTTAGGTCGTTTATTAAGTGTCACACGAGCAACAGTGCTGCCGTCGACGTGTAGGCGGCTACCG
Source organism: Apamea crenata (assembly GCA_949629185.1). NCBI lineage: Eukaryota > Metazoa > Arthropoda > Insecta > Lepidoptera > Noctuidae > Apamea > Apamea crenata. Next base: position 9,668,823 of record OX451375.1, read on the forward strand.
TCGACAACGTGCCGCTCGTGTGTTTGAGTACGGTGCTCAAATACACCGTAGACAATAGCAGTTGCCTCTACGGTGACGCGTGTTGCTCGTGTGTGTGAGCGCTAAATAGATAAACAATGAAAAGGTCGATAGCTATAAGTAATTCATTATTAAATGTACCTACGGAGTCGAACTTAGGGTGGTAGGTACACTTTCTAGGAAACAAAGGTATAGTACAATTTTCATACGCCACAAGTCTACAAAGTTCCTAGATTTCTCCAAAGTTCAAATCTATGGAGACCTGCTCGAGAAATTGGTTTAGTATTAAGCTCATATTTTACGTCATGTATTCTTGAGTAATAAATAATTCACTTTGACTTATTCCTCCAAGTTGTGACGATCTTTCTTCCGATTAAGTTTTTTGGAACGAAGTTAGCACTTGGCGAATTAGAGAAAAAAGTGTAAACAACAACACAATTTTGCTATTTAATTATCAAATGTTGTTAATTTATTTCATTATGCCTGTAATTGAATACATAATATACAGCGAAAAGAACGTCTCCAACCGAGTGTCCCACGCCCACGACACCTCTTGATTTTTTTTAGTAATGCGTACGCTTTTCGTACGTTATTTACGAAAGTCAAAATAATACAAACCGGTAGAAACAAGGTGTGAATCTATAAAACTGCCACAACTACGCGCGTTACATTATAATTATCTTATAATGTATCATCATCGTTATTTTGAAAAACCAATTTACTTAGCATCTCGCTGGTCAACCTAGAAGGTCTGTGGGTGTGCCTCAATAAATTAAGGCTTCTAGCCAGGGGTTAAAAAAAATAAAAACTAAGTGACTACACGCTAAAGGCACCCCCTGTGACTACCTGCCGAGGCCAAGGAGCACCTGTGAGGTGCACCTTGGCCACGGCAGAGGTGCACCTAGAGTACACCTACATTTCGACAGTTATGTTTAACTTCCATGGAACCGGGGCAAGCCTCTCACCATGAACCAGGCAATAATAACTTTCAATCATCATGATATTTACTTATGTTCATGTCGATGCCAATATGCAATGCTTCGAATGAATCCGCCAAACATCAAAATCATCCCCAATTCCGCATTGTCCAGATTTACTACCGGAATTACAACGCCGATAATGTCAGTCGGCCCCGTTTCCGATTCGTGAGTTATGGACCGGTCGGTCTATCTAATAATACTCATTATATAACAATACGTAATGCTTTGTTCATATCTCTCGATTATTACCCTGGTTCTGACATAATTGTGTTGTGGAGTCTTTTAAGACTTAATTGGGGAAGTCTTCTAGGCACATTTCTGGATAACAGCGCTGTGGAAGAGTACTTCGACGCCAAAGAGACCAAAAACGGGTTGCACTCCGGGAGTGCCGGCAGAAGTGACAACTTGAATATTACCGTTGTGCATTTTTGATATTTTGGAATGCGGTTTACTCTCCCTCCGTCTTACGAATTTCCGATCAGGTCACGTGTCCTGACGCGAGCTCCGTCTTATGAATTTTCGATCAGGTCACGTGTCCTGACGCGACTTTAACATTTTTTAACCATCACAAAAAAGTGCACAATGCCGTTAAAGAAGTTTTTACTTCAAAAACAAAAGGATTTTTTGTATTTATTTGTTTATTCAACTCGATTTTCGGCAACGGATACGAACGATATTCGAAGATTATCATTCCACCTAGAGTGAGGGCGTCCTATCTTACTTAATCGAGTTGAATGGCGTGCAATAGGAGAGGCCTATGTCCAACAGTGGACTGCTATAGGCTGATGATGATAATTATTTGTTTATGTGGTTATTTAGTCATTGAGGTAGTTATTTAGCTACGATATTTGATTGTTTTCTACGTTTATTTGGGAAAGGAACGGTCGTTTGTCGTGTGTATTTGAAACTAAAGAAAACAGATTTTCTCAACTCATATTTCAAGTAAAAAAACATCCAGCGGTCGTTGAACCCTCTTTGAACCCAAAAAAATCAAATCTTTTTGTTTTTATGTTATAGTGTTTATATACCTATATACCCATCACGTCTGCAGAGTTTCGCTGGCTTATTTTTTGACCCTGTATTTTCTTTCCAAAACTTGTAACAAATCTTTCGTCCATTGATGACTAATTCAATTACGTTTTCATCCCTCAGCTGCAGCGTCGTAGCACAGTCTGAAAACTTGAATGGATAGGAAATTGAGGGCAGTCTTTTGTTTCATTGAGGATGTTAATACCAGCCAGTTGGCTTTTTGAAGTCGGCTACATTGTTACGATAACTTCAATGATTTTCTGTCCAATTTTTCATTGGATATTTGCATAATGGTTTTAGTGTTGATTTGAATGTTGCATTTTTAGATGATTTTTATTTCTTTGTATTATGGTTTTCTTGCAACATAACACAACGCTTGTAATCCCCGAAGGTTTAGGTGGAGCGGCTGCCTATTGGACCCCCACAACCCAGTTCCTGGGTAAAATGTACGATACCTCTTGTTAAAACTGGTTATCAGACTTTTGGGCTCCTGACTACCCGTTATGTCTGTCAAAGATGTCCATGACAGGCGGGACTTCCGAGGCACGGAGGGGTCTCGGTATATAAAGATGGTCACCTATCCACATACCAACCAACGGTAAGCGTAGCTTAACCTGAACGATCGATCTGTGCAGCTGTTATTATGCTATTATTTAGCCCCTCTCAACCTGTGATCAAAATATATTATCTAATATTACCTAATTTAAATCTTGCTTCGTATTTTAAGCTCCTACAACTAAACAAAGATAATATGAACTATTCATGTTAGTTTCAGTTATTCTGGCGGCTTTCATTTCGACGGAACAAAGGGATTTAACCTTTGAATTGCCACGTTACTGAACAAATATTGCTTTAACGCATAAGACGGCTCTTAGTTATTCACTATGGTGTAGTATGATGCCGTGGAGTTAAGCCAACCACTATGAGCCCCTATCAGTGGTAATCCTTGTACGTGGCGGCTTAAATCTCATCCACATGACAAGACAAGAGACAATGTCATGTCTTGCGTAATACAATTTCGATCCATTTCTGATTATTTTCCTTAGATAAGCTGGTCTGTAAATAAACCTACAAATTTTAAGTAATTAATTCGTAATGTGTAAGCAGTATCTTGCTGGCTGCTAATAAACAACAAAACACTCTGACCCATAATACGGGTAGCATAGTCTGACAACCAGTCTTGCTAAGGCCGGGTTCACATTAGGTCGGACCGACAGTTTTACCGGTCCGACAAACGTGTCGGATCCATATTGGCGTACGTATGTCAATAGCGCCGTTCACATTGGTCGGGTCGCCCTAATGTGAACCCGGCCTAAGGCGTACGTGTTACCCAGTAAGTAACAGTGGGTTGTGCAGGTCAGACTTTAAAAGTATTTTAGATGCAGCGACTGCCTATCTGACCTCCACAACCCACTGTTACCTACCGGTTACTGTAGGTTTTGATTCCCTTGCGAGTGTAGAAAATTTGCGGAAATTTGCGGCATAAACGGCTGTATCTTTTGATTGCGTTGGCTTAGAAATTTGATTTTTTCACAGATCCAAGGGTCAGTAGACTTAAGTATTTGATATAAATTCCAGCTTGATACCTCCACGCGTTCCTGAGAAAAAGGGTCTTGACCGACAGACAGACAGACGGACGGACAACCAAGTGATCCTATAAGGGTTCCGTTATTTCCTTTCGAGGTACGGAACCCTAAAAACAATAAACAACAATACCACAAGAAAAACGTACGATTCTAGATGTTAGTAGACAATTTAACTTATAAACTATATGTAATACACAGTACTTATATTCTACTAAAGACAGGTGGTTTTTATAAGATGCCTTATAATGGGGGTTTGATCATGCCTATCAGGAATAACTGTCAAGAGGCTGTTGCTACTGCCCCGCAACCTGGCGAGAAAAGACGCATACTTTTTGCGCACGACAGCTGGGCAGCTGTCTGATTATGTAATGAGCTATTCGGACAGAGAAAAAGAAATCGTCACCAACGCCTGGGAAGCGTGGTTTTTGAGGCGATTTCTCCTTTCAATATTAAAATAGCTGTCTTTGGAAAGCCCCTATCAAATAATGTACTACTTAGATGTTTACCAGCTGAATATTTTTTTGATGGTAGTAACACCTACTTAGGTTCTGAGTTTCAGCCATCTAATATAATGAGCTGCTTTGTAGGACGAAAAACTATTGCTGTCTAAAGAAAATTGATACTCTTGGTCTTGATTAATATTAACTATGTACGTGGATACAGGCTAGGGTTAGAAGTACTCAATCATAGCGGGAAATGTTTGTAGCAAACACAGAGTTAATTGATACCAGAAGCAATGATTTATTACATTGTGATCGCCTTTTGTTTTACAGGCTAGGAGTAGTGACACAGGAAAATGAACTGTTTTAAGAACTTTTCTTAATGTTTTTGGATCATTGTTGGTTATCAATACTGAAGAATGGGGTTGGGGTTACTCTTCTTTCTCCCAGTGCGAGTGTAGTGTTTAATTTTTTTTAATGATATCTCGCAGGTTGGCTGCTTAAACCGGTCTTACCTGTGGGTGCCTTAATAAATTAACGCTATGGGCACCCCCTGTGGGGTACGGACCTCGACTTAGGGCGTTAGGTTATCACTGGGGCAGCAAGCGACAGGCTGGATCGGATTATTTAGGCACGAAAGTGTGGTGTTTTAAACCAGACCATGTCTCATACACTAAAGTGTCCCAGGTTCCATACACATGCCTACTTCGAAAAAATATACTATGCCAAAACAAAATTGTAGTTTTTGTGCTGTACTGTCCATTCAAGAAGAATTTTCTCCTTTCTTGGACATATTCATGTCGTCGTGCGCAGTGTGACTGTGTTAATTCTGGAAAATAATTCTACTGCTGCTCTTTTTACCATTCTTCCATAACCCACTACACAAGAGAAAATTTTCTATATTTTTACGATTACCAATTGGCTATGATTAAATTTCATCACCAATGCTCTCAAAAAGGCGAAAGAAAACATCGTAAGGAAACCGGCATGTCCTAGAACCAAAAAATCGAAAATATATAACATGTACCAACCCGCACTGTGCCCGCGTGGTAGATTATAGGCCACTACCTCTGGAAGAGAGGAGGTATGTAGTGTCCCAGCAATGGGAACATTATAGGCTGATTATTTATGTATGATTTTGTAGCGGTATCTACAACGCCACATGCGAACAACGCGTCATACTGACGTCACGCAAATCCTGCATCTCGCAAGCAGAGTTTACCGTGCCATTAGCATAGATACAATTTCCCAATATCAATCGTTGGGCAATTGCCCGCCAGACACAACACCCGTCTGGTTGGAGGATCCTCCCTTTTCTATGGAGGATCAGTGAACTTTACACCCTGTTCCTCATACATCCAAAATTTTATAACTTAATCCTGTTTCCTTCTTTTCCAGACAATGGCGAATACAACGCGGCTGGCAACCGTATACTTCCTGCTTACCCTCGCAGCCGCTTCCAGCGCTATAAAGTGCTGGAAGTGCGGACAGTACAGCGACGGAGTCGGCTCTATCACGCCGTGTAGCAACAGGACTTTAGTCAGGCTCGAAGAGTGTCCGAGCAACGCCAAATATTGTATTGTGAGTATCTATGGTTTTTAATTAGCTCACCCATATTTATGGAGTTATAGTATTTTTATCTTATGAAGCGACGCGCGCTTTACTTGTGGTTACGCCATGCCGGCTGCGGGCAAAGGCTAGGTAAAGCATAAATCATACAGATTACGCGTAACTCCGGATATTTATATTTTCCGAAATCCGATGTTATTTTTTATTTGTCTGTCTGTGATGTATTGTTTTTACTTTATACCTTTTAGTTTGCGTTTTTGTTGTGGTCGGGTTTAAGGTAAGGTTTATTACGTTCTTTTTTTTTTGTTCAACTTCTAGGCTAGATCGACGTAATAGATGGATTTACAAATGCGTTATGCAAAGATGATGCTAGTCCATTTGTAGTGTTATATTTGTTGTAGGTGCTTCCAGAAAAGATAACACTAGAGTCAAATTTTTAAAAACGCGTTAAAAACACATTCCCTTCTATGAATAAAAATAACCTGTGGTCGGGTTTTAGTTTTTACCTTTCTTTTTTTTTTGGTTAAACATCTTGGCTAGATCAACGCATTGGCTTTTATGCTATCAAAATGAACGGAACTGTGATTACAAATGCGATATGCAAAAATGATGCTAGGCCATTTGTAATGTTATAAGTGCCTTCAGAAACGATATCAATTAACCGTCTTTTGACAGCTGCCTTATAACGAACTATTCCAGATTACGTAAAAGTTTACTTTAAAATGCGTAATAAAATAAATATATAATCTTATTGAATTATCTTATTTATGACTTCTTACAGATGTCTCTAAGATAAATTATAACTAATTATATATATATGTTTATCGAACTAATAAGCAATTATATGTTTGCAATTATATGTTTGCAATTATATGTTTGCAATTGTATGTTTGTTGTTCGTTTGTTTGTTTTTAATTGCTTATTAGTTCGATCTGTCAAAAAACAGTTAACCTAGTGAACAGAGTATCTTAAAACGCTTCAAAACACATTTCGTCCTAAAAATAAAAACATCAACCTCACTCGAAACACATTTTAACAACATCAAAAACTGCTCCAAAAAAATAAATAGCATCATTGAAATACAATACAGGCAATTATGATCCAAGTATAAATTAAAATGGCTTTAATCAACCACTTCATGCCTCTTCCTTTGTGACTGAAGCTCGCGAGAAACACTCAAATGCGGGGAACCTCCTTGAAGGTATATTTGCGCAATGTTAATGGCAACACTGTTGTATAAGGGCCAAAGCAGACTACCTACGAGTATCGGCGATTTTTCGACTGCTTCCATGCTGTGTCGCGTTTTGGTGACTCTACGCTTGGTTGCTCGAAATCGCGTGATTTTTAGCGATTGCTTCGAAGCTGAACTGCGTCATGGCGATTTTCTGCGTTCGATTGCTTATTAAAATTGCGCGCTTTATCGCGATTACTTCGATGCTGCGTCTTGTTTTGGTAACGTTCTGCGTCCGACTACTGTACCAAAATAGCGTGTTTTAAAGTGATTGTTTCGAAACTGCATCGCGTTTTGGCAATTTTCTCTGTTTAATTAATGCATCGAAATCGCGAGTGTTCGGTCGCTGCATCGAGTTTTCAAAAAGCGACTCGATCGCGAATATAGGAGCATTTGGACACGGCATCAGCCCGTGTTCTAACCGAAAGTGATAATCGCACTCATTTATATGAATAGACGTACTAACATGACTATATAGTCACGCGATCAATAAAGCCGCGTTAGTACTTAATAATTCATATACCTATTAATATTCGATTGTATATTCGAGCGACAGTCGCTTACGACAAGCGACTAAACCCTTACTTAAAGTAGCTCGTCTGCTTAGGCTTAGGTATGTCTTTATGTGATTTGTGTTTGGCGAAATTATCTGTATCTCCGTTTCATTGCCAGGCTGTATAAACGATGTATAATTTTGCCTACAATTTTCTCAATTGTTTTGGCGTGTGTTTAGGTTTTGATTATGGTATGGTATTTGTGTCTGACGTCATTTGTGTAACAGTCTGTATTATTGTCTGAAGGGTCTGAAGTGAATATGATGTAGGGCAGGATACATTGAATAGCTTTTTTTTTTTTTTGTGGATGGGAAATCATCAAATGACCCCTCCCGCTCTGGGTGGAGCGGAAGGGAGTGTCAGACTCTTACTGACTAAAACCCACCCGTGTTCCTTCCTTAGCCCTTTCTGTTCCAGGGCAGCGGTAACCCTTTCGGATGATCCCGCCGCCCATACATTGAATAGCTTACACAGACTGTATGTACGACGCTCGTAGTAGTGTACAGTAAAATCATCATCTGCCTAACCTTTTCCCAGCTATGTTGATGTCGGTATCCAGTCTTACCGGACGCAGTTGAATACGAGTATTTTAGATGGAGCGACTGCCTATCGGACCTCCACAACCCATTTACTGGGTGGTACGATACTCAAGGTAAGACTGGTTTACAGACTTTCGGGTTTCTGACTATCCTTAACGAATGACAAGTATCTGCAAATGACAGTCGGGGCCAATGGCTTAACGTACTTTCTGAGGTACGGTATGTAATGGATGGTCACCCATCCACTGATCGGTCCCGACAAGCGTTGCTAAACTTTTAACGTACAGCAAAAATAAATATGTAATTAAATATACATATAGCACAGATAAACCGGCGGAATAAGAAATTACAAAGGGAAAACCGTAGGGTAATTTTATAAGGGTTTTTAAATTATGCCAAACAACAACGATATCCTTTTTTGACCGATAATTTTATCTTCGATTTGTTTGGCTCTAAAGATTTTCCTTATGTCTTTGTTTTTTTCCTAAAACATCTTTACTTGTACAAAAATATTAAAACTTACTTCGCCCCCACCCATATTAATATCCCACCTCAATCAAGTACAACAATTCCTTCCAATCGTAGTTACTCCGATAGATGGCGCGTCCAATATCCGGCAAGACGGCAAGACGTTTATCCGGACATTCGCCAAACGTTTTGTGAGATGACATCAGCTTTGCCCGGATTTTAGAGCTTCCCAAAGCTTAAGGCCCCAGTCAGCGGGAAAATGAGCCGCGAAATTTAAATTACGAAGCGAATTTGTTTGAGGGTAGGGTTAAATGAGGTTATGTGTTTGGAATGGTGAGTGGGTGATAAGATTGTAATGCAGAGTTAAATAAATAAGTCGAGAGTTAAATAAACTGTCAAAAATATCTATATTTTTAGAAATTATGACTGAGATTGGCCTTGGATATTTTTATGTGCCGGTAAAATAAATAAAATTGTTTATTTCTTGTCTTAAAGTAGTAGCTCTTCTAAATCTTAAGCATTATGCATAATTATTTAGGTATATACATTTGAGGCACTTCTACGACAGCCATCATAATTGAACAATAAAAAACTTTGTCAGGTCAACTTTTTGCAGTCATCATCATCTCATTACCAACCCAAAGATATTCCTTTTGACTTAATTAGGTATCTGGCATGGATTCTTTCATTCTGTCTGTATTTTTTTTAATGTACATAATATCTTGTAGGATCTGAAAACAGCAAAACAGGCCTTTAATCTGAGTTATTCCGGGCGGATCCTCTGATCTGATCCCCTGCTGTTTATTATTATGTTTTAATTTCTCTCTGATCCACTATAAACTTTGTCATTCCGGTCTGATCCCCTTCCTATTTTTGTTTTATTCCGGTCGGATCCCCTACTTATCTTAACAGATTTTTGGGACAATCAGCAACAAAATATACGTACAGGGTTTATTGAAATACATATATTATGTTCGCTATTCTTATAGTAATGGAAACGTGTATGTTAGCATTAAGAAGCATAACGCAGCATTCATTTGTCTTAACTCCAGAAAACAAATGAAAACCGTCTAAACGTAACCGAATGTTAATTTATTGTCCATTCCCCGCTGTCCGTGGCCCCTTACTAAGCGTTCCTTAAGATTAAGTTATTAAGATAACCGGCAGTCTCAATGAACGTCGCTCTAAGTTCCACTATCGCGCCCGCTTTGTTCAGTACCTGCGACGTTTCAGTTACTTTACTTTATATCAGATTATTGTTTAGTTGGATTTGTGAGGTTGGAGTTACTGGAAACTACTGTTATGTTATTATTGGTATTAAGCCATTGAAAAAGCTTGCAGCGTCAGGTGCTATTGTCTGGAAATTTGCTGAACTTGGCCTTTTTCGCGCACCCGTGAGGCACAAAGTGTGCCTCATGGGTGCGCGCCTGCTAATTTAAACTACCTTTTTTTTCGTTGTTGTTTATTATATTGTGTGCCTTTTATTCTGTGCTCAATGAATATATCTTCTTTTTTTATTTATAAAGACTTGAACGAAACTCATTGCGGACATAATCCTTTGTGTATTACCATGTCTCCAACATAGAAAATTATCACTGCAACAATGGCGTGCAATTTTTGCTAAGCATACATGCATGATTTTTAATTTGCATTAGGTTATTTATTTAGCCCGAACCATTTTTTCTAGGTATATCGATTGAGATAATATCCGGACAATCAGTTCAGTATATAATAATAATATATTATTCTCACAAGTGGGAGACAATGTAGGCTAACAAAAAAAAATATGTTTTTCTTATGTTTTTTATAGGTAAATATATTTAAAAAAAATCTTACTAAGTAAGACGTAAATAATTAAACCATATAGGTAGTAATATCAAGCTAATATGAATTATAATATAACGCCTTGTTAGTATATTTCAATCACTCAATCAACTCAGACCACTGCTCGACATAGGCCTATACCAGGCTGCGCCACAACACCCTGTCCTCCGCCTTCCGCACCCAGTCCGTCCCTGCCACCTTCTTTAGGCCTTCTGTCCATCCAGCTAGGGGGCGTCCCACACCACGCTTGCACTCCAGGACTCGTCTACTCCACCAGTCATCGGTCCTTCGACCAGCCCACTGCCACTTAAGTTTGCTTGTTAGTATATTTAATAAAGTAATTTTATCCATCTAAATGTGCACTGCATAGCTCACAGATATCCGTGGCATAGCTACACACAACCGTTCGATAAACTTCCGTGCGGAATCAGACATCAATCAATGTCATCAAAAGAATCCTCTGTAGGCTGTTCACAAATCCAAAACCCCGAAATTTTTGTCAGTTTAAATCAAATTGACGACCGTCATTCTTCCGTCAGCTATCTACTCATCCCGTGGGATAAGTTCGAGCGGGCTCAGTTGACTAAAGGGCCCTGCTATCGAGGACGAGGCAAATTGGTAATTGAAAATATGTTATTTATTTTCGGTTCGATAACCTGTCGAATTGTCGTGAACGCTGATCTGAGCGTGATATCGGGGTCGTGCGATACGCCCATATCCTTAGCTCAAGTTTACGTTTTGTTTACGAGTAGTTTCAGTTCAGCACTGTTCTTTATAAGATGGTTTAAATTGATACCATTTGTACTTATTTCTCCACCCTCATTGTAAGAGATGAATGAACTGATACCGAAGATACTGTTCTCGAAAAATAAAGCTATAATAACTTTTCTACGTATTATTGATAGTCATTTGTATTAGAAAACATTATAGTAATAATAAAACATCCATTTAGGAAAGTAACATAGTTTTGATATGTCACTAGGGAGATATTTCTTTGTAATAACAAAACGGTATATTTTATGGAGTATCTAGAATTCCTGATCAAAACGTTGCCCCACACTAGGAATTACTCCTGTATCGTGGGTGCGTTTACAAACATTTAAACTCACATACACCGTGTCGTCTATACGAATATGTGTTTTGTTTATACGAATACGTTTGTCCATTATTCTGTTTTCCTGTATTTAGTCACTTCTGGGAATACGCCTTCCTTCCTCCCTTCCTTCCACTTTTCATGATAATGTACGAATACTTCTCTTTTTTTCTTTTGGCTGTGTAAATGGGTCTTTTCATTCAGAATTTCTTAGCAACAGAAGTTTTGAAGTTGGCGGTTTGATACTCCCGTGATCTACGGTCGTGTCGGACCAGGTGCCGTCCGAACGGACTCTCATAGTCCGTACTTCTGCACTATAATATCTCCCGCGCCAAAGGCTTAATAATATCCTTTGAGATTGGCCGCCATGGCTAAATTACCGTGTGGGAGACTTTTACTTCTCTTTACCAAGTCTTGTATAAGCCATGACAAATATTGGCTAGGTGAAAAATAGATACTTAGAATTTCCTAATCCGACATTCTTTATAGGGCAGAGTAAGTACCTATATAGTAAAGCTAATTTATCGTTTTTCTCGATAGTAAGTGGGTTCCTGTTGTACATTTCGAAATGTCCATTTAACTTTCTGACGAACTGACCGGCTCCCCACGAACGAACTGACTGACTCATTGACCGTTTAAAGTCGAAGGGTCATAAATTGTACATCGGCATCACGGCGTACGGCCACCGCCACATGCGAATTACGCATCATACTAACGTCACGCCAAAATCCTGCATCGCGCAAGCAGATTTGAACTTTTTTGACACCTCGATTTTAACACCGCGCAACTAGCATATAATTAACACGTCCCGACATCAATTCTCGGGCATTTGCCCACTTGACACGATACCCGTCAGGTCGGAGGACTTTCCCTTTTGTATGGAGGATATGTAAATTTTACACCCTGATCCTCATACCTCTATAATTATAATAAAATTAATCCTCGACTTTGAGTACTTACGATAAATATGACATTTAAGTATTATGAAAATCCTGTCTCTCTCTATTCTGTGGCCCATGTCATTCCCCGAAGTCTACCCTTTTAACTGTGGTTCACCAAATACAAGCACATATCCCACAGTACTGACCTTTGGGAATAATGTGCGTAAACAAGGCTCTTTGTCAGGACGTCTAACATGAACCTAGAAATAAACGGCCAGGGAAATTAACTGTTTATCAAAGTGATACACTTCGTCAATTTGCCGTGTTATAGGTATTTCATACAGCTGTCAAAGAATAACAGAAGGCCAAGTCCCGTAATTAAAATCGTTCAAAATCTAGTCGAATCTTATCTCAGCGACAAACAAATGTCAAAAACTTGTCAAAAATATAGGGAAAGCAGAGGTATTTTTGATAGATTGAGATTGAGATCATAGGGGCGCTTCTCGTAATTTTAAGAACGTTCACAGTCGTATCTCAGTCTCAAACTGTCAAAAATACCTCCGATTTTCCTACATTTTCACATGTTTTTTATATTTTTGTTTGTCGCCGAGATGACTGCGACTAGATTTTGAACGTTTTAAATTACGAGTATATGACCTCTGGTATTCGAAATAATTCATTTGATGATATCCGTATGATAGTCCTTATGATAATGGCAATTACCTTGGACTCACATTTACGAGTAAACAGAGTGGCGATTAGGTTATCACATGCATTAGTACAGCGGTCATTACCAGTTGTTAAAGGTCTGTTAAAATAATAAAATTTAAATTTTACAAAAATAGAAAACAAAAACAAATAAAATAATTAGCGTAAAAATTGTCATGAAATAAACCATCCTTGATAATAAGTCACTAGACACGCGTGAGGCAATGGTATCAAGAATTCAACAGAAACTTTATGTTATTGTTACTAAGTAAAAACAAATTAAGTTTAATGTTAATTGTTATTAATTCTTTTAATTGTGTATGTTTAATATACGTTATGTAGAATACGTGGTTTCAATTCATGTGATTACCTAATCGCCACACTGTATACGTTACGCTTATGGCTCTTTCAATTTAAGCGTTTGATTAAGGCGCCGGGACTACGGTGGCGTCGGAGCGGCGCATTGAAAGAGCCCTTAAAGTACTACGAGGATCTAATGGCGCCTGCATGATATTGACAGGCGTTGTTGGTTAGCATTTGTGAAATTTTCACTGGCATTGTCTATTGACATCGTCTGTCAATGTGTCATGAGTGTGTCTTCTGCCCATAAAACGACTTTCCTGTTAATTATTCCAATGTTGTCGCAAAATGACAGTGAAATGCGTTGAAGTAAGCCCAAAATTTTCACAGTCCGTTGCACATTGCATTTAAAATGCAATTCATTTACATACACATTCAGAACACAAGAGTTAATTCCGCTTGATACCCAGTAATTATCAGACAAAAAAGCTTAACGAAATCCCGAAAAGTCCGGCTTACATTTAGCGGGAAAAGGTGTAAAAAGTCAAATGGCTAAAGCAGTAAATCCAGATCCGGTAACCCTGTTGGCAGGGCTATTATTCTCATTTTGAAATACGGAATTACGGAGTTTTTGATTAAATCCGCTTATCTTTTCGACTGGTGAATAAAAAGTGGAAGTTCGTAAAGGGGCTGGTGTATAAAGAATATTGTTAGAGTGTTTTTGAGTGGAAAATTGGATGGGCTCTCACGGTATCAAAATTTTCTGATTTGAAAAAAAAATACTTCATCCTTACTTTGTCGGATCAGGATTTTGATGCCACTATATCAATTGTATCATACGTAGTATATCAAAATATTTTCTCTCACATTACTGTATTGCCTAGTTGCTCACCAGTTACCTACCCAGTAACTCAGTTGTATAAGTTAGATAGGCAATCACTCCGTATCAATCAACAATCATCTTAGCCTACCGCAGTCCAATGCTGGTCATAGGCCTCTTCTATGCTGCACCACAATACCTTGTCCTCCTTGCCTTCCGCATCACTCTGCCCCAGTCACCTTTTTTAGGTTGTCGGTTCATCTAGCTGGGGGGAGTTCCACACTACGCTTGTCGATACGCGGTCTTCACTCCAGGACTCGTCTGCTCCACCGGCCATCGGTCCTTCGACAAACATGGCCAGCCCACTGCCACTTCAGCTTGCTTACTCTGCAAGCTATGTCGGTAACTCCAGTTCTTTTCCGGATAACTTCGTTTCAGATTTTAAAAAAACTCCGAGCATATCCCGCTCCAAAAGCGCGCAAGAAAATATGTTAAAAAATAATTTAGATACTCGTCCTAAAAACCCTTATACATTCTATTTAATGTTCTATGCCTCGTAAAGCTTAGCGTGTAACAAGCTCACAACCGTTCTTTTTATTTAATGTCCACACGAGTGACATTACGGCGCTATTATGTCCATGTCTACTTTATACGGCGGTGTTCCGAATTGGAGTCGCTTTTATAAAAGGAATTTGTAGTCCTAAACATTTTATGTTGCATGTTATATCGGAACGCAGGCCTGTGGAAAATGTATGGTTTTTTTATTTTATTTTACAGGCTTGAAAGATCAGACTGAGTCTTATCTAGGGAAAATAAAAATTCTACAAGTTGATGAATGTAAGTAAGGCAACTAACAAAAGGTGTGTACAAGGAAGAGGTAAGTGGAAACGCCGAGAGGGGACGCCTAGAGGGGACGCCTAGAGGGGACGCCTAGAGGGGACGCCTAGAAGGAAATATACTTAGTTACCTTATTGGTGATGTTCTTCAGAAAGCTCAGGTGCTTAGTGCTCGCAACAGACAAGACATGCATCTATGACTAGAACGCCAATTCTCGCAATGTTGAAAATCTAGTCGCAGTGTCATCTCAGCGACAAACAAATGTCAAAAACTTGTCAAAATGTAGGGTTTGAGGTATTTTTTACAGATTGAGACTGAAATTCTTAAAATTACGAGAATTGCCCCTCAGATGCATGAACGTAAACGAAGTAAAAGGAGTATGTAAGGAACGTAGCAGGTAGAGTTCTATAGTTTCTGTCTACACCCATGGGAAGAAGGCTAGAATGTATGTAACTATGTGTTGCAAGTTAAAAAAATTATCAGACTTACATACTGTCTCTTGCATTATATCTCTATACAAATGTAAACAAAAAAAAACAATGACTGAACTATGCACGGACGCCATTACAGCAATGCTATGAAAATAAGTCTGGGCTTTTTGGAGAGAGACCCATTGCAGCTTTTAGTAATCGCTGAAGCACCTTTAGCAGTCATTCAAGAGTTACCAGCCCTTGGTCATCATCATCTGCCTAGCCTTTTCCCAACTATGTTAGGGTCGGCTTCCAATCTAACCGAGTGCAGCTGAATACCAGTATTTTACATTGAGCGACTGTCTATCTGACCTCCACAACCCAGTTACTGGGTAATACGGATACCCCTTGGTAAGGCTGGTTGTCAGACTTTCGGGCTTCTGACGGTAACGACTGTCAAAGATTCACGAATGACAGCCGGTACCAACAGCTTAACGTGCTTTCCAAGGCACGGAGGGATCTTGGTAAGTGAAGATGGTCACCCATCCACGGACCAACCGCGGCAAGCGTGCTAAACTTGATCGATCGACCCGTGCGGCTATTATTACTTTGCTACAAGCCCCTCTCTCTCGTTACCAGCTCTCTCTAGTAAGCAGCCATAGGTATTGTTTGTATAACCTGTTCACCACTTAACATGCATATTTTACCTTAATTGTGTATTGTTACATTTCGCGTTTGCTAAAGTTACAACGACAATAACATGACAAGTGCCACATCGTGTCGACAGCAATTTGTCTTTGAAAGTATCTCTTCAGGAAATAGGTACTGTGATGCTGACACGACAAAACATTTAATAAATAATGGGGTTTATTCATAAACGACGACTAAAGTTAAGTAACGTTTAAACGTCAAAAATGTATGGTTAAACAGTCGCTAATCACTGCTTAACTTTAAGCAACGTTTATGAATAAAGGGGAATATGTCTACCTTGTAGTTATGCCGATTTAAGGTTACTAAACACTTTGCGAATGTTCTTACAGTATTGTGACGATAGGTCTATTATAGAGGTTTAATCTGGACAGCTTTCTCATCCAACTTCCACGAATGTTTTTTTTTTCTGTTTTATAAGTTAATGTCCTATAAAATGTGGAGACAACAATACGACAATAAATGCAAACACTGACAGTACTAATGATTAAGAGTATTATGGAACTATCAAAAAGATTCCAGCTTCGAAATAAAAAAAAGAGAACTTTTCAAACAAACTAAATAGTAGTGATGGCCCGACTATGGGTTTTACCAATCTTTGACTAGCTATAGTGACTAAACTATTGGATAGGTATATTTAATTGAATTTTTGTATGCAGATTGGGAACGTCATTAAATACACGCAGTTTAATTTATTGTTGTATTGTCGATAACTACTTTATTATATTTAGGGCTGATTTCTCAATAATCTGATAACTTTATTCGAGGAATAATTTTGAAATTTTTACAGTTATTTCATACAAAAAATATCAAGCGTCAATTTTATTCCTCGAATAAAATTTATCTGGCGATGGAAAAATCAGCTCTTAGAATAAAAAAGATTCGAGAGTCAGCCCCGTGTTTGTAACTTCTATTTACATCCTTCTATTTACACCTATACCAATAAAATAAGCTGATCAAGTTTTGTTTCTTTGTTTGAATGCGCTAATCTCTGGAACAGC
Source organism: Apamea crenata (assembly GCA_949629185.1). Taxonomy (NCBI): domain Eukaryota; kingdom Metazoa; phylum Arthropoda; class Insecta; order Lepidoptera; family Noctuidae; genus Apamea; species Apamea crenata. The sequence continues at coordinate 9,685,819 of OX451375.1, forward strand.
TAGTCGGATTAAAAAACAATCTTCTTGCATTTGGTAGACCAACTCTTGACCAAGGCTTTAACATCACGCTAAGATCCTTAAGAGCCGAGCAAAAAGGAAACAAGAAAAGAAAAGCAAAAATAACAAAAGTCAGAAATAACGCTTAGCAAAAACTAATTAGTAGCGCGGGCAGGCGATGCGATGCGATGCGGTTGGGTCGGGTGAACAAGAACTTTCACGCGGACGAAGTCGCGGGCAGAAGGTAGTTTAAATATAAAAGTTATTTTGAAAACGATGTCGATGAAGATTATCTAAACTAATTTCTTCTCTTTCTTTTTCAATTTTTTTTTTATTATGAAAGCTTTATGGAAATTGTTCTACCAGAACCGCGTCGCACTGTCGCGTCGCTCCAGTCTGCGGGAGCCTTTAGTGTGTTACGAATTGAGTAAGACAATAAAGGTTACTAAAGCCCGACGGTACAAAAACAGCTAACAACCCAACGATCGAATAACACCACGAGACATTGCGAATGGTGCTTGAGTTGATATATTATCAAAGACAGACGAAAACACATTTGAAATCACAGTTACTAAAGCTTGTAAGTATGTCATGTGATATTTCCCGATATGGCACGCTCCAATATCGACAATAGCGAATGTCGAATCGCTAGCATCGATTTGTTATTTGACAAGTAGCGCTGAAAATGTTTTGAAAACTCTTTTATGTGTCCGACACAAAAATAGACATTTATTAAAACATTTCTAGAACCTGTATGTTCTGCAAGTGTTTGTGCAACTATGATAGGTGGAAACACTTGAATAAAAGTAAAAGTACTTAACCATTTTGGGTCATTTTTCTAACCTTTTTCAGAGATTCATAACTTTTTATTTCATCTTCTTTGATTATCATAATACTATCTACTATCCAGGATGAAAAAAAGGATTTATCCTTACCCAAGTCATGGTCTATCTGTGTGCTTTCATCCATATCCGTCCAGCCGTTTTTGCGTGATTGATTAACAATCAAACAAGCAAATTCACTTTTGCATTTATAATATTAGTTTAGTTTAGATCCCGGCTGTCATTCGTGGATCTTTGACAGTCGTTACGGGTCGTCAGAAGCCCGTAAGTGTGACAACCGGTCTTACCAAGGAGTATCGTATTACCCAATAACTGGGTTGTGGAGGGCAGATAGGCAGTCGCTCCATGTAAAATACTGGTATTCAGCTGTATCCGGTTAGACTGGAAGCCGACTCCAACATAGTTGGGAAACGGCTAGGCAGATGATGACTTCTCTATTAGTGGTAACCACGGTAGTCACCCCCTTTCTAACCATATCATTATTCACACAGTCCGTCCATCGTTTCTTTCGTCTTCCCCGAGTCTTGTAGCCATATTCTACTTTATAAATATGTTTCAGAAACTGCTCATGCGAATTAAGGTAATGAGCGCGCAAGTAGTTACTTAGACCAAAGTAAAACCAGACACGTTGAGAAAAATCTTAGTAGGTACAGACGGCAGCACGTCAAGCTACCCGAAACTGTATTTTCCCAATCAACCTTGAACCTTAATGCTTTAGGGATAAAGTTGAAAATCTATTAAATAAATTTGAAAGATTATAGTAGCTTGAGGTGCGGGCGTCTGTACCTACAAACTATCTTACAAGGAAATAAATACATCAATTAATAAGACAGCTTTCAAGATAGTGCCAAGATATTGCAGGTGCATTTGCATTTATAAAGACCTTGAACACTAAAGCAATAGGGACAAACACCAACAGAATTAAATAGACAAACGGCTATGTACAAATACTAGATGCTGCCCGCGACTTTGACAGCGAATTTTTTGCTCTCCCGACACACCCCGTCGCATCGCATCGTCTGTCCGCATTGTTACTTTGTTTTCACTTAGCGTTCTACTTTACTTTTTTTATTTGAACTCGGCTCTTTAAGGCCCAAGCGTGATGTTAAATAGCCTGTTGCCTATATATTCCTCAAGAAATAAGCTATCAAATGCAAAAATATTTTTTCAAATCCGACTGCTAGTTCCACAGATTAGCGAGTTTAAACAAACAAACTCTAAAGCTTAATCATTAGTACCGATTATATTATTAGTAACTTCTGTATTAGCATCCAGTGTATATTACACGCACCTTGGATGGCCTGAAGAATGCCACAGATTCCGCACTCAACGTGGCCACCTACTGGGCTCTAACAATATAAAACATCGACGAAGATTACCATCGACATGAAAAGAAGAAGTAAAGCATCCCTTATCACCAAGCTTCACACTCCATATAAGGCAAAATACAATTTCAGAGACGCTATACAAAGAGTGTATTTATTTTTCCGAGAGTGAATCTGCGACAGTAAAATATTTTAGGGACTGCGATGTGAACTCAAACGTTCTCTGCGATAAGGCGCGCTTCGCTAGAATGACAATTGTCGGATTTTAGTGAGAAAGATTTGCTGTCAAAGGCGGTTCCATACTTCCAATTGTTTTGAAAAGACTATGGGATTAAGTATAGCAGTTTTCTTTGGATTTTGTTTATTTTTTGTGTTGGGGGAGGAAATGTATGTATTTTGAGCTAGATGTGCCTTGCACCTCTACCAGTTGCTTACCTGATGCTTGTCCTTCGTAACGTTATAAAATATAATATATTCTGTACTAAGCCAGAGATATAGTTATGTGTTTTCAAAAATAAAACACGTGTTTCGGATGGAAAGTCGCACTAACTAACAGACATTTACATTTTGTAAGGACCATATTTCCGTATTTCAACCTTTTCTTAACGAAGGGCATTTCTCATGGGTATCCATAAGGAACCGCCTTGAGAAAGATGGAGGGTTATATCTTGTCGGACTCCCACTAACTAAATCCCAACAAATCCCCACATTGTCCCATTTTTCACAGTTTCCGGGGACCGAACCATCACTCACACAGTCAGTTGTTGCCGCCAGCATCTAATTTGCGGTTCCAGTCTTGAAATGGACGCCTTTTCAAGTCTTTAACCACAAAATTGTATAGTGTACCGTTTAGATCCCCGCATTTTCACCCAATTTGGTGAAAAAAAAAACCTTATTCATTTGTTACTTCAAGTACTGACCGTACAGTATTTTATTTTTTTGAAAGGTCCCATGACAAATTGGGCCAAAATAAAGTTGACTAAGGGCTGGTTTTTCAATCGACAGATAATTTTTATTCGTGGAATAAAATTGACGTCTGACAGTTTTTGCATGGAAGAACTGTCAAAAATTCAAAATTATTCCTCCGATAAAATTATCTGGGGTTGGAAAAATCATCCCTTAGAATACGCAGGAAACTTTATTTTGCTAAGGTCTGATTGATCCAACGCCAGATAACTTTTATTCGAGGAATAAAATTGACGTTTGACAGGTGTTGTATGAAATAACTGTCGACATTTCAAAATTATTCCTCGAATAAAGTTATCAGATGATTGAAAAACCAGCCCTTAATTTTGATTTATTTTATACAAAGACAGGTGATACAACTGAACTCTATTGCCTAGTCCATACGACTCAGTATCATTATATTCTGCTAATACAATTTAATACAGGGTGGCAGGGACATCGACGCGCAAACTGTAACTATGGATTCAGCACATGAGTTTAGACCCCATGGTGACGAAAGTTTTCGTCAGTTATTAAAAAAAAATATTGCTGTTCCATACATTTTGACCGCGAAGGTATTACACTTTTCTATGAAACAGAAGATTTTTTTTTAATAACCGACGAAAAATTTCTACGCTATGGTCTAAACTCATGTGCTGAATTCATGGTTACAGTTTGCGCGTCGATGTCCCTGCCACTCTGTTTAAACACTATGTGGTGACTCTAAAGTAGCTAAGCAGCTTAGTCTTTGTACTAAGAGAGTACCCACGAATGCAGTGAGATAAAAACATTTGCAGAAATGTACGTTATCTAGTGAGATAAGTAAGAACTGGTGCACATGATGCATTATCGCATCATGTGCACACAGCTTTATTAGGTTAAGAAAGAAAGAGCCTTTGTGTTCCTTTGTTTTGCTATTTTCTATTATCTGACCAGTGTGTCCACATTCTGGATTTAAGCCCGGCTAATGGCATATACTCGCCTCTATAACAAAGGATTTTAATAGAACTGGTGAGTGGACTGTCAGGGACACGTCTAAGCTGAAACAAAGGTGTGATTTTATATTATGTGATCGATATTCAAATTCACTTACAAATGCATAAAGCACTGACACGGTAATTTTTGCATATTATTAACACATTACATCATTGGCCATTCTGTAATTCCTTACATCATAATTTCTTTGGTGCATATTGGGTGGACGTACGTCAAATAGGACGTTTCGAAATGTTGCCACTACATAAAGCGTAAAACGTTTTTTGAAGACGATATTGTCTTAGCATGTATATTTCCTTTTTTGAAAGTTGAAAGTTGAAAAAAAGTTGAAAGGAAATCGTTTAGCTTGGTATGGGCATGTGATGAGAAGGGACGAAACGCATGTGACTAAAAGAGTGATGAATATACATGTTGATGGATGGAGAGGGAGAGGAAGGCCGAAGAAAAGATGGATGGATTGTGTGAGGAATGATATGAAAGAGAAGGGAGTGAATGATAGCGTGACGGTTGACAGGGGAGAATGGAAGAAGAAAACGTGTTGCGCCGACCCCAAGTAACATGGGATAAGGGCAGGATAATGATGAATGATGTATATTTCCTTTTTTAATATTACTGTTTGTTTATCACATTTAAATTAAATTATATTATTTTTCTATAAGTACTGGTACAACGTCCTAATAATTGTTTGCTGCACCGGACGACGTCATTACGTCGGCGCCAGCTGTCGCTGAAAACCAGCGCTGGGGCTCTGTCTTGCATAGGGTTGCAGCAAAGTGCTGAACGATAGCCGTTTTGCGTGGATGTGACGCATGTTTCGCGTGTTTTGTTTTATGTTATTTTTTGCGTCATGTTTACCGCAAATAAACGTATTTTCTTTCTTTCTTTCATATAAATAAGAGCTTATAAAATGCTCCCCAATAAAGACTTAATTTTGCCATCGACAGTCTAAGAAGGTGAACAAATTCTTACCATGTTTAATAATATAGTAGAGTATAAAACAAAAGACTCATATTTTTTGGATAGTCACTGGTCCCAACCCATGAAAAGGTTTAGAGCGAGTGGTCGTGGGTTCCAACCCAAGCAGGCACTTTGTGTAAATTATTTCATCACAACTGCTCTCAAAACGGTAAAGGAAAACATCGTGAGGAAACCGGCATGTCCTAGAAACAAAAAATCGAAGACATGTGACATAGCCAACCCGCACTGGGCGCGCGTGGTGGATAACGGCTCACTCCCTCTCACAGAGAGGAAGCCTGTGTGTCAGCAGTGGGAACATTATAGGCTTATTATGATAAAAATGTTGGAAATTGAACCTCAGTTTTCTACCTATCTACGTATTCAACTGATACCGCCACAGTAGGCGTTTTAGGTACTTCCTTCCCCATCAATAAATAACAATCTGCCTAGCCTTTTTCAAACTATGTTGGGGTCAGCTTCTAGTCTAACTGGATGCTACTGGTCTATATCCGGTTCGATCAGAAGCTGTTTTGCATGGAGCGAATGCCTATCTGACCTCTACAACCCAGTTGCTGGCTATAAAAAACAGTAAACGATGGTAAAACTGGTTGTCAGACTTTTGGGCTTCATCTGACTACCCGTAACGACTGTCGAAGATCTACAACTGACCGCCGAAATCAACGACTTAACGTGCTTTCCGAGCCACGAAGGCCACCACGGGTCTCAAGAGTAATGGATGGTCAACCATCCACGAACCGACCGAAACAAGCGTAGCTTAACCTTTGATCGAGCCGTGCGGCCGTTGTCATTTAGTCACCTCTTCCCCTCCTTTTCAATAAATAACATAGAACCAAAAAGACATTTTAAACATCCCAATACAGGAAAAAACAAAACTGAGACATCGAAGGAAACGTCTCATTTCCTTAGTAAGAAATGTTCCAGTTAAGTAGAGGAACTCGTTCATTGAAACATTTTCTTGGTGATAAGTCGTTCGTTTTGCAGCAAAACAATGCTATTTGTACCTGCATTGCAATCTCGCCAGCATCGCGTTGCCAGAATTCTCCAGAAGCTTCGTATTGCATTATTTAAGAGGAAACAAATGCTGGGGACGATAAGGCGTAAAATATTGAAGAGATTCTTGTAGCAATGGTTTACAGTTGAAAAGTTCTTTTGAATAGGAAAGATGCGATACATGTTTTCCTATGAATGTGAAAACTACAAACTGGTTTTGCTACAAATGTTTTGTATCGGAAATAAGATGTGTAGAGGAAAACCAAAGAAATGATGGATGGATTTTGTGAAAGATAATATGTGACTAGAAAGGAGGTGATTACTAAGATGGCGGGTAATAGAGATGTAGTTATGGAAGAAGCAGACATGCTGCAGCGACCCCAAATAAACTGGTCTGAGAGAGGACGATGAATATTGCACCAGAAATCTGAATGCGATTTTGTAGGTATTTCCTTGATAATATTTATTATGTTATAAAATAAAATATAAAAGACATTGTTTGATATAACTATCAAACAATGTCTTTTATATTTTATCTTCTTCAATATTTCTTTCTTCTCTTATATTCTTCTTATTCTTTTATATTCTTCAAGGCTCTGTGAAATAAAATTAACCGACATATCGCTCATTGGCAAGAAGGGTGACAACAAACAATCACCAATTTTGAGTTAAGTATACAGGTGATTGCGGCTAATTTTATTATTTTTGCTACAAAAACGATGTTACGCTAAGCTTGAAAATAAGAGAGGTTGAGAGGTTGTGATTTTATGCGTCATTGCACTCTTACTGCTGCGTTTTAACTTTTAAATCATCATAATCAAAAATTCCTCTTTTTGAATTATATCAAGCTTCTCGCAATTGAACAATATTTAAAACTTTATATAAATGCTAAGAGGCGATCATTCAAATGTTATTTACTGATCTTTAAGAGGCAAAGATGGTTCACAAGGTGGGCCAACCGCCTGTGAATATTGTAGTAATTCGCTACTTATCGACAGTGCAGGACTGCTCGATGACGTAAGTAATGGGATCATGTAAAATTTACAAGCACTAAATTTCTATCCTTCTGGACTAATTAGACTACCATTTCAAAGCGTAAAGTAATTAAGTTCCCTATACTTACAGGTTATCTTGTTAGCCCCGTCCAATAATCCATTATATAAACATTTCTCATAAAATCGAACTCGTTCTCGAAATGAAAAACGAAGCCACTCATAAAGACTATCGAACTCGTTAAAATTAATAATGCAATCCACTCCTGATATTATCAGCATGCATTCGTTTGTTTTATGGATGTATGTAACACACTTGTTCGGGTCGGCACATTCGATACGACAGTAATGTTGAACAATACTTAAAAGTCGCCCAAAGCCAACATATTTCCACATACAATGATACTGATCGGCTCTTCTGCACTCGATGTGCCAAGTTTTCAAGACCAAATTTGATTTTGCAAGTCATCAGAGAGCTCATCAAAGGAATGAAAATTAGTCTGGCCGCTGTCACTGGATACAGTGAAGAGGACTTACCTTTATATATTTGTTGAACAAAAAAGCCGACTCGAAACAATTACTACACATATTTGATTTTCATTTGGCCCATTCCGATCGACAAACTCCGTTCGGTATTTACCCTCCCTGAATGAAATTCGGGTCGGCTCGTCACAGTTCGAGCTAAGCCGGACAGCTTTTTTCCGCACATTAAATCTATATGAATTCGATGCTTGCCGACTCGAACAAGTGTGTAGCTCTCCTTACTTTCTTTTTAGCTTTCCTTTTAATATATTTACCTATTAATTTTAATAAAAATAAATACTATTAAACGACTTTGTTTTATTGGAAAACTAGCTGTGCCCGCGGTTTCACCCGCATAAGTTTCGTTCCCGTGGGAATATCAAAATAAAAAGTACCCTATGTTTAATATGTTAATCCTGGTTATAAACCATCTGTGTGCCAAATTTCATCCAAATCCGTTTAGTAGTTTTTGCGTGAAAGAGTAACAAACATCCATCTATCCATCCATCCATACAAACTTTCACGTTTATAATATTAGTAGTATGCATGAAGCATTCTACATGGTGCATGCTTACTTTTCTGTGCAAACAAGTGTGGTTTAATTTTGGAAACTTCCTATGTAAAATCACGCTTGTATTCTTTAAAAGTGTTAGGCAGAGGTGTAGGTATTATAACCACATTAAAAACATTAATATGCGTATTGCCCTTAAAAATATCTCTGACTGATGAAGATCATACATGAAATTTTTAAACCGAAAAACCCGATAATGTTTTGCTCGTCCCCACCACTTCGCAGGCTGTGCTTCTCACAACCAGCGAATCCTTTCGCCTTTCACATGGTCCTTGGTCAACCTTGTGGGAGGCCTTCGAACGCTACGTCTTCCGGTACGCGGTCGCCACTCCAGAATCTTTCGGCCCCATCGCCCAGCTGTTCTGAGAGCAATGTGCCCTGCTCTTGCGTTGCGTGCCGCGTTGTTGTGTGTGATCCGCCTAAGCCAGCATTGTATGGGGGGATGGGATTACGAAAACCGTGTCAGAGTTTTAAGATTGTAAATATTCATACCCAAGGTCTTAGCGTTTCTGGCATATTGCTAACTGTTCTTTGTGCAAAGCAGGTTTTGTTGATAACTTAATTCTTAGGGTACAGATCTTGTAATTATTCGGGTGTAAATGTTGCTAATTTATTTGCATTAATATGCATTTTACGCGCAGCGGGAGCTTGTCGCTCGAAATAAATCCGTTTTATCCGTGATACCTTATGGAAACATTTACATTGTGGGTACATAAATGAGTCGCGGTTTGTTTTGCTTTGAGAGAGCTACTTTAATAGTTTTATAATAATATTTTCGTAAACTTAAATCTATTTGCTGCGCTCAGTCGTTGTTTATATTAAAAATAATAATAGTCGCACAAGCCAGTCGAAGGTTAATTTACGCTGATCGATTTGTTGATCTATTATATATCGAGGCCCCTCCGTCCCTCGGAAAGGACGTTAAGCCGTTGGTCCCCGCTGTAATTCATGGATCTTTGACAGTCGTTACGGGTAGTCAGAAGCCAGAAAGTCTGACAACCAATCTTACCAAGGGGTATCGTGTTACCCAGTAACTGGTTTGTGGAAATCAGATAGGCAGTCGCTCCACGTAAAATACTGGTATTCAGCTATATCCGGTTAGACTGGAAACCGACCCCAACAAAGTTAGGAAAAGGCTAGGAAGATTGATTAAGCTTTAATTAACCAGTTATATACTATATACAAGTATATAATACGAAAAAATATAGAAAAAGGCAGGAGCTCATCGGGCATCAAAAAATTCGTCCGCTTCACTGTCAATGGGATAAGTGCCCAAAAGGCTGGGCAGCATTACCACGTTGGATGGCAATGCTGATTCTTTGGGCTAAAAATAGGCCAGCCTTCTGGTCAGGTGAAGAGTCAACCAACAGCTTGGCGATGTCCCGAAAAATTCGAAAAGCACTCGGACAGATTAACCAGTTAAATTGTATCGCTCCCTCTCACAGAGCGGAGGCCTGTCTCCCAGAAGTGGGAACATTATAGGCTGATTATGAATTGTATCACTACAGTCAACAATATGACTTATTTTGCTGGTATTTTGGTGCTAAAATATACTGGTCAAGTTCAAGTAAATAATGGATTTTTTCTTAGCGATAAGACCGCCCATTGTGCCACCCTTTATAAAATGTATATACTTATGTTCTGTAATTTATATGCTGTACAATTGTACATAATAAAGAGCATACTATTCTATTTTTAAATGACTTCTCTATAATCAACCAGTCTATGAAGACTTTAGTATAAGGAAACAACAGCAAAGAAAATTTAAAATAAAATAAATATTGTTTTCATTTACATCTTAAAATTATAATATATTATTATAATTTTAAGATCTTATATACTTCAACTTTATGAGAGGAAAATAATTTAACACATGAAAATGAATTTCCACTACATTTACTACAACATTTGTTTCAAACAAAAGAGAGTTTGTTTCAGAACTATTCAACGTATTTGAATAATCCCTTTGAGAGTTTATTTTCCTGCATATCATAAAGGCCAGAGGTTGCCGTTACTATAAAAGTATATTTTTTTTCTGTGTACCTATATAGAGAGGAGATTCTTAGTATAAAGAATTGCACGGCGAGAAATGGCACGAAGGGTAATAGAGAGATATTGAGTAATAAAGAGATGTCAATGACTGCAGTTTACTGACTCTTATAGGGATATTACCGTTATTCCGAAGACTGGCAGACGAGTTATTTTGCAGCCACATGTTGCTGTTAGTATTTTTTTTTTTGAACTTTTACAACGCCATCGAGACGAAAGATTCCTTAACAGAATCCGTGGACCGTGAGATCCGTGGTGTCCCAGCAGTGGGAACATTATAGGCTGATTACAATTTCCCTGTGTCTCATACCCATATACGGTGTATAATAAGCTATACAGAGGGTTACCGAAAATGGCGCAGGGTAAGGGTCATATTGGTTTACATACAGGTCGTTTGTGTTTTTTATTGGTCTCAGTGTAATAGGGGAATGTGGGTATCCTTTATAGGGTTCGGGGTAACAATAGCGTATTATTGGGTCAGTAGGATACTTGGGTTCTGTTTTTACTGCTAATAGACTACTGCACAGTTTATCGCGGTTCGTCGTGGGTCCTGGGGGTCTACTCTGAAGTAGTATCGGCCGAATATTCGGCCGTTTCCTGCTAAGAAGTTACTATTTGGTTCGGTCGGTCCCGATCCTACACTCTTTCGAATATTGACTATGGTCCCGACCCAACTGAGCCGATCCGAACTTTTTTCGCATTTTTCAATAATATTCTATTCGGCCATGTGTCGGTCCGATCCGAACATTCGCACTTTTGCACTTCGGAGTAGACCCCCAGGGTTCGATTCCAAGGTCGGGAAAAGTTTCATTGGGTTTTTCATCTGGAATTCCTCAGTAGCAGCCTGGAACATAGATTCGTGGCCGGTTGATGGCAATAGGATTGCCTTCTATTACATGGGACTTCAACATAACTGGTGAAATGTGGCGGTACTGTAGAGGGAGGAATCAAACCATTTATATGACTCCTTTTAGAATATATTGGGCGAACGTCTTTACATATTTCTCACTAAACTACCACTGACTGTTTTAAACAAAAATCCTAATTATGTAGAATCTTTGACACTAGCTTGAATGTTCGAATGGAATCCGGCGCATAATTATAGCCGGCCTGCAACATATAAGGTTGCCTTCGGCAGACAAGCCTCTACAGTTACTATACATAGGTGCACCTGTGTCTATCCCTTCAGGGATTCATCATCATCATTTCAGCCGAAAGACGTCCACTGCTGGACATAGGTCTCCCCAAGCACCTCCACTTCGACCGGTTCTGTGCTTCTCGCATCCAACGGGTTCCTTCGGCCTTCACAAGGTCGGTCCACCTTGTGGGAGGCCTTTCAACGCTACATCTTCCGGTACGCGGTCACCACTCCAGACCCTTTCGGCCCCATCAGCCATCTGTTTAGCGAGCAATGTGAGGTCCACTGCCACTTGAGTTTGGTAATTCTTCAGGGATTACAAGCGTGATATTATCGTAGCCCTTCAGCCGCAAAGGCGTGAAAGGGTAACACTTTTCACGGCTGAATGGATTTAGATAAAATTTGGCACACGAATAGACCATGATGACATAGAATACTTTTTACATCGGTGGTACGTTCCCCTGGGATAATTTCCAACCTCCACGCAGGTAAAGCCGGGGGGAAAGGTAGTAAATTTTAAATTCTCGCAGTACACAAACTCAGCAAAGAGGTTTTATTACCACTTCAAACTGTATAAAAGTGTCCGGTACAAAGGCTAATTGCCATAATCATAGCCACAAAGTTGCCAGCACTATTTTTTTCTTATTACTTGCAATCTTTTCAATACCTACTGGCAAACTTGAATGCTGAGTTTGTGAATGTAAATTAAATTGAAATTCGCAGTTTTTATTTCTGCTTTTGTTTTTTTTTGATACAGAATTTCGTAAAGAAATTCTTGATTGGATATTCGGTCGTTATATTGATGTTAGTTAAAAAAAAAAACTTTTTATTTAGATTACTATCATGCTCTGTTCAGGTAGTTTCTCTTTTTTTACTGACTATATTTCTATTATGAAAATAATTATTTGTACTCGTATGTCCTAGGTCGTTAATATATATTTCATTTATTCTCAGGATAACAAAGATCCCATTGGGTTAGTAACAATAACCTTAACCTATTAACATAGGTTATTGTTATTGTTAGTACATCCGTTACATTGTAGTTAAATGTGACATGTCTTGGCTACTTGCAATATTTACCTACATACTTATTGAAAATGGATATTAAGCATATTTGACATCAGTCGATCTACTGCAACAAAACATGATTTGCCCAGGTCTCTTCTAAACACCGAATTATACCTACGGCATTGACTCCAGCGGGTCCCAACTTTTAGAATACTAAAACCTTTTTATCATCTATTTCCTCTCTCTGCTGACTAGACAATGGCCTTCACTCACGTCCTTCAAACCCACATTACCATACCATTACCTCCTAAAAATACCACCACCAGAGCCAGCACACACTCAAAAGCCTTATCCAATAAGGTAAAAGATCCACCAATAGAAATGTAAATTCCGAATCCAGAACGATATTTAGAGCGCGAATTATTTGCAAGTGAAATTTCGTTGGCGCTAAAAAGCTTTAGTTGGTCGCTTGATTCAGCGCTGTAGGATTAGCAGTGCGAGATTGCAGTTTATTTGAAAGCAGGTTGGTAGTTTACAAATTGTGAATTTGCTGGTTAATCTCGTTTGGTGTATCTAGTTGGATTAGTAGCGGTGTCTGGTTCTTAAGTTAGTGGGTTTGTATCGTAGAATTTTTTTTATTTTGTTGACTGTTGACAGGTGAGGAATGATAGTAGTGTGGTAAACTTTCGTTTTGGTTTTTAATAGAAGCGGTTTTAAAATGCCGCAAAGCTGATTAAAACTTCTACTTAAAATAATTTTCGGGGAATATTTAACTCTTCCTCTGAGCTTCTAATGATGAACGCTTTTTTAAATTAATGAAGCTCTAAATACTTGACATAATTTTCGTTAAAAACAAAAGTATGGAAGAAAAAGGCAATTTTTTTTATGTTGCTATGTATCACAGTTTCAGTAAAGTATTAAATAAATGACATGACCTTCGGAAAATAAGCCACCATCGCAGTGCACTTGCATATATTTTTCCATCCATTATAATAATAATAATCATTATGTACTTTAATAGGAGAGTGTTTCCTATAATTCCATGTGATTATAATCTGACCTTTTTACATAAAACTTGTTTTTGTTTTCAATTACCTAGTTGTTATTATAGTTAAAAATAAATTTTATTTGTACATATAATATAGCGTGTAAATTATGCATGTTTAACGTTCCGTGTTGCCGATGCTTGTAATGCTATAGCTTGACGTTTTTATAATATTATTAATATAGCAAAAAGGAAATTCATGGAAAAATAAACGACTAACCTACCTTTTAACATGCAAAAATGGTGTTACGGCAATTTCCTTAAATAATATTAAAATTTCAACGTCAAACGGATTTCCGTACGTTACAGCACTAATATTCTTTTTATAAACCTACCTACTTATTCAATTCTTAGTCGTAGCATTTCAAAAATCTTGCGCAATATTTAATACTGTAAAATTACAACAACATAACATCACACCTGTAATCACCAAAGGGTTAGTCAGAGGTTAGGGGGAGGTGGTATGCGGGACACTGAACGCCCACAGACGTGACATCATCTGCCTAGCCTTTTCCCAACTATGTTGGGGTCGGCGTCCAGTCTAACCGGATGCAGCTGAATACCAGTATTTTACATGGAGCGACTGCCTATCTGACCTCCACAACCCACTTATTGTGTAATACGACCCCCTTGGTAAGACTGATTGTTAGACTTTCGGGCTTCTGACGACCTAACGACTGTCAAAGATGATGACGAATGACAGCCGGGACCAACGCCTTGTAATAATAATAATAATACGAGTAATATATTCTTTATTTCGGACTACATACAAGTACACATAATCCATATAATGTTAGTGACAATTACTTAAAAACCTTAAAGTGATTTCCGCTCCCGGAGAGGTCTTGATGTGTAAAGATGGTCACCCATCCACGGACCAACCGCGGCAAGCGTAGCTTAACCTGATCGATCGAACCGTGCGGCTGTTATTTCTTAGCCACAAGACGCCCATAGAAGTAATAACAATTTATAACTTCTATTGTGTCTCGTTCTATGTCCGTCTCGTTCAACCGATTAATTACATATCTACCTAATATTTTTAGGGGTCACTTTGAGAACCAATACCTACTCATTGGGCACATAAGTAATCAAAGTACGTTACCATCAACACAAACACAAATACTCTTTCGTACCTGCAAAATAACCCTGTAAAAAACAAACATCCAATATAAAATGCTAACTAACTGCAGTAGCTTTAAAAATAAAGTCTACAGTGGCCGCAGCTCGGACACCGGAATGCACTCCGCATTAACTGGGGCGGAGCGATACTGATAACATCTCAGATAATTGTTTATTCGCTCCTATTTATTGCAACGGATACCTATTATTTGTTTATCGGACATATTTAACTGATCCTCTAAAAAGCTATTGATGTTCTAATGATGAACTTTTTTTTAAATTAATGAACTTCTAATGAGGCACACTATAATTACGCCTTTACCCCTCTGGCCTTTTCTCACAGTTGAAATTTGGTCGCAGTAACTAAGGTAGGGTACCCCGACCAAACGGGTGAGGTAAGGTGGAAACTGGGACCAACCACGCCCGACCCGAATTGGTCGCAGTGATTTAGCTAGGACACCTCGACCAAATGCGTTAGGTTAGCTTAGAACCTACCCAGCAACCAAATTGGTCGCAGTTACTTGGTCGTTTAGTATCTGTAGAACCGTATAATAGGTATTATTTGAGGTTCACAAAAAAGACGCGCAATCATTATATTGGAGTGTTGAATAATATTTTTAGGAGTGCAAACTGGCAATTAAATACATGCCTTTGTTCATTCACTGAATACCAATTGTTGTTTATTAGCTTTTAATTTTGCCTTCGATACCGATTATTAATAGCGAGTATCGGTTTATTGTGTTCAAGTACTGATATCTGCGCGGTGCATGGAATTTATCGGGTCATTTAATAATCATGCTTCCGTGTGCAGTGTTTTGTTTTGGTTTTAAAACTGGGGCGTTTAATATTAATTGTTCGTTTTTTCAACTTGTTTGTTTTCGTCTTTAATCGGTTGAATGCCGTAATTACAGGAACAATTAAAAAGCCTTTGTCTCGCGTGGATCCGCGTTTGCATAGGGAGGGTTAAGGGTGAATTCAATCAAACTTTAACCTTTTTCCTGCGTAAAAATTTGGAATTTTGACAGTTTTACTTACTTACTGACAGACGTTATCGTATCTGACGTTTGTAAATTAAGCCCTAAACAGGGATATTTAAAGCTTTTGCTTACATAGCTGATCGAAGAACTTCACCTGTTAGTACTTAGGTACGTCAAGATGGATACTTGCAAGCAAATTTTAGACAACTTTCGCTTATCTCATCAAGTTTAAACTTTCTAGGTACCAAGTTGGTAGTAGACTTAACGCTGCAGTTGGTTAGTTGTTTCGGGCTGCACGTTTGTATAAGGTGCTAAGCTACGTTACAGCCAGAATAAATTCCATTTGTGGTGGCATCTACATCGCCACATGCGAACTAAGCATCAAACTGACGTCACGCTAAATCCTACATCGCGCAAGCAGTGTTTACCGCGCAACTAGCATATACATATACAGTCACGAGCACCAATATGTCAACACTTGCCAACTTTCAATTGCGATTTTTTCGTGAAATAACGAATGCAACGTTGAAATACGACACATTACATAAACCTAAGGCTTCGAAAATGCTATGTTCGTAACAACATAAAATTTCATTAATAAATAAACAAGTAAATCGCTTTTGAATAAAGCCGAGTGTATACATACTTTTGGTCGTGACTGTACAACGGCCCGACATCAATCGTCGGACAGTTGCCCACCAGACACTATCGCTAGTTAAAGACTTTACTAATATACCTAGTTAAGTAACTAGGTATGTTAGTAAAGTCTTTAAATCTACTAATGGAAAGTTTCGTCTAGATGAAAAGTTGTTGAAAAACTCAGGTGTTCTTATCATAAAGCCTCTTAAAGATTTCTTAATGTTTTGTTTGAGGATAAATTCTTTGAAAGTAACAAGTACATATGTAGATACCAAAGAGTTCTTGTACTTAACTTTGAATGAAGCTTGTCCAAATTAAGTGACTACCTTTGTGAATTGGTTGTTAGCCTTTTATTTATTAAAGGTCTCTTGTCACAAACGTTTTTATAATTTCGAAATAGTCAACATACATACCAACATAAACTCATGCCCTCTTCCCATGGGGGTAGGCAGAAACTACAGAACGCCACCTGCTACGATTCTTTCATACTCTTTTGCTTCGTTTACGTTCATACGAGTACATCTGAATTGCAAGTCTCGTAATTTTAAAAACGTCCAGTCTGATCTGTCACAATCTGTCAAAAATACCTCTAATTTCCCTACATTTTTGACAAGTTTTTGACGTCTATTGTCACTGAGATGAAATTGCGACTAGATTTTGAACATGGGAATTGGCCTTCTGGTCATACACGCACGCTGGTTGCGAGTACTACGCACCTGAACTTTCTGAAGAACATCGCCAATAAGATCACCAATACGCCCTTCTAGGGCGTACCCTCTCGGCGTTTTCACTCATATCTCCCTTGTTGTGTTATTCGCCTTTCATTCATCCTCTCAACAACCCAATAGACAATATCAGATAATTTTAAATATTTAACACAGCGATTTAATATATTCTGAAACAGCTCATTTTGACATTTTATTTTTAGGAAAATCTATGAATATTAATGTGTATTTAAGCCATTAATTATTTATAAACTGTAAACAAGTAACATTTTGTATTGTATTGTTGCCCATTGCAATTTATTTATGCATATAAATTAACGCCATTTTGTTCTGAGAATTCCGGATTTTCGAATGGTACTGTGGTTTTATTGCCTGTATACTGAGCTTGTTCAATGTGTTTTAGGCGTAGACTTTGTAGCAAAGAGAAACTACGTCGTGTGCTACGTAGTAGCACACCTCATAGCAAGACATTCGGTTACGATGTTCTACAATTTTTATGTCAGGATTATTATATGTATAGAACTATACAGACTGTTAAGTTAAACAAGGGACACCCGTGTATACTACATAGTTCTTCGTTTCACTACGGAATCCAGAAACACCCCCAGGGACACCCGTGTATACTACATAGTTCTTCGTTTCACTACGGAATCCAGAAAACTCAGTCAAGTACGTGTCTAAGTCCTGAGGGGTTCATAACATACAGACTAACTTACTAAGACTCAAAACTTATTGAAGACGGTTTATATGTCTGCTTGAAACGGATGAGCTTACAGTTAGATAGTTAGATAATAATATGACAATAATTATTTTAAATATGACAATAATTATTTTACTTATGACAACAATCCTTTTAAATATGACAATAATTCTTTCAAATTCAATTAATTTATTTAGTCAGACAAATAAAATATCCATATAGTAAATACACAATTTCGACGTAACATAAAAATATTAGATAACATAATCAGAACACAAAAAAAAAAAAAAAAAAAAAAAATAATTATAGGTAATCAAAATAGGCAATTTAAAATAACAAAATAAGTAACTTACTATACATCAGACTAATTTAAAATAATATAGTCAATTAGATTGATTAAATGAATTGGCAATAACATAATAATTTGTAGCGGTATCTACAACGCCACATGCGAACAACGCGTCATACTGACGTCACGCAAATCCTGCATCTCGCAAGCAGAGTTTACCGTGCAATTAGCATAGATACAATTTCCCAATATCAATCATTGGGCAATTGCCCGCCAGACATAACACCCGTCTGGTTGGAGGATCCTCCCTTTTCTATGGAGGATGAGTGAACTTTACACCCTGTTCCTCATGCCTCCAAACTGGTGACCCCGAGCATGAACGTCAGCGCAGCCTTCGTGCAAGTACTTCAGCGTGACGTCATCATCATCACTCCCGCAAGCTTTAGCGGCGAGTCACCCAGCCAGCCAGCATCCACGGCTCCAACGGGTATCCTGACCACCAGCATGCAGCGACCGCGCATACCTGGTCATCACCCTCAGCCTCATCAGCAACCTCGGCACAGCACACTGCACTTTTGGCCGGTCAACAAGCAGAGTACCCTCTCCTGGTCGACGCAGCAGCCAGCCTCTACCCGGCGCTGTACGACATCCGACGCACTGGAGTATAACGCAGCGCCATCCACCCCGACTCACTGGGGACATCTCCGCAGACAGTTCCGATTCACCGTGAACTACGCGGCAACCGGTTACGACTCACTGGAACCTCAGCTGGCCTGGCAAGCATCGCAAGATACAAGACTCAGCCAACTATCGACCTCCGGTCTCCGGAGGGGAGTGATGTAGCGGTATCTACAACGCCACATGCGAACAACGCGTCATACTGACGTCACGCAAATCCTGCATCTCGCAAGCAGAGTTTACCGTGCAATTAGCATAGATACAATTTCCCAATATCAATCATTGGGCAATTGCCCGCCAGACATAACACCCGTCTGGTCGGAGGATCCTCCCTTTTCAATGGAGGATGAGTGAACTTTACACCCTGTTCCTCATACCTCCAAAAAATAAATATAATCCAAAAAATAATATTAATAACCTAAAACTCCTATTCATCTCGCCCATGCCCTAAATATGGGCGCATTTAGGGTTAACCAATGCTGCATGAATGGATGTCTAACCTGTCGGCGACGACGGCGAGGAGACTGCTGCCGCTGGCCCTCACTCGGCCCGCTATCGAGGCTACCTTCCTGCGCATAGTGGCATAACTAGTCTACGCGCACACTGGCAAACATCCCCGACGCGCTGCAGAAGCCAGGCAGCCGCAGCAATGCCCTCAGCAAATCGGAGGGCTCCGTATGCTTTCTGCGAGTATGGCACCCACAGGCTGCTCGTATAAAATGCAGAACAGTAGGCTCAAAACAAGGTGACTTTGACTTCCTTGGAGCTACGAGCAAACATGCGAGCTATCATGTTCGCCCTCACCGATAGTGCCCTCCCGTTCAATATCGTCGTCATCCTTCAAGTCAGGCGTCACAATATGGCCTACGTATTTAAAAGATTGCACGCGCTCCAAGGGCACGCCGCACCACCTGACCGGTGGAACGTCCGTCAGACCTTTGGTCCCAGCTTGGAAGATCATAAGCACACTCTTCGCGACATTATACGTCTCGCATATGCTCATGAGCTCCCTGAGACCACCCACAGACGCACTCAGCAGCACCATGTTGTCCGCATAGCTGATGTTATTAAAACCAACATCATCGACATGGCATCCAACATGGCGGCTGCTGAGCGCGACAATAAGCTCATTTATGTACAAATTGAAGCTCGAAGGTGAGCTCAGACCACCCTGCCTCACCCCGCATTCCAACCTGTACGAGTCCGACAGAGCTCCCGCCCATTTCACGTTATTGACATGGTTGCCGTACCAGTGCTGGAAGATGGTAACTATTTCAGGTGCAATTTTATGGTCACGTAGCTTTTGCCACAGCACTTCGTACGACACCAGGTCAAAAGCCCTGGACAAATCAAGGAAGCTGGCGTATACAGCAGTATTACGGTCTGTGTAATACTTGACAGCATGCTTTAAGCTCAGTATTGCACTCTCAGTGGACAGCTTGGGCCTGAACCCAAACTGGTTGTCGTGCAGAGTTACGACCTTGTTTAAGTGAGAATTAAGCATGCTGTCAAATACTTTCGCGATGACTGTAGCTTATGAGATCGGCCTGTAGTTATTTTTATCAGAGATGTCACCTGATTTGTTCTTGGCTATCAGTACTACGACCGTCCTCATCAGCTCCTCTGGCAAATAAGAATGCCTAAGGCAGAAATTGAACAGCATCGCAAGAACACGCGGCAGATGGGGACCAGCAAATTGAAGGTGCTTGATGCTGAGCCCTTCATGCCCAGAGGACTTACCTCTAGTCATGCTCTTAATAGCCTTCGCTATCTGTGCTGCAAAAAAATTTGTGCTAGGTTTCAAGACACACTCAGATTCAGCATCGATCACCGCCACGGGCGGATTATAGACAGGCTTCATACAGAAATGGTTTTTAAACATATTATTAGCAATGTCCATATCAGCAGACACGCCATCGACGCTCACTGGCAGGCCAGTTCTAGGATTGTGTTTTTGTGTACCCTTCCAGAAGCCACGAAATCTTTTCTTGTATGCTTCTCGGCAAGTATGTCCATCTGAATTTGGTCCACCTCAACTTAGACTTAAAAACCCTTCTGCTGTTAACCATGTCCTCGTATACCATACCGAATTTCGGTCTACCGCACAAATCCCATTCCTCAAACTCCTGCCTGGCGTACCGATGAGCCTCGCTAACGTGTCTGTTCCAGCCCACCACGCGCTTTCGCGACCCATTACCCTGTCGTTTCACCCTGCTAGCAATAGCGGCGTCCCTAAGAGCTCAAACAACATCACGGTACAGGCAATCAATAACCTTGTTATAAGTCGGATCACTACACATTCGATCACAACACTCTGACAAGTCTATAAGGAAGTCAACCTCTCGCAGACGGCGGTGACATTCCTTATTGTAAAAACTAACTGCCTCCGGGCTTTTAAATATGACAATTTTTTTTTTTAATATTACAATTATGTATTATTTTTAATTATGTCAATATTTATAAAATAAATTATTTTTAATACCAACTTATTCGGTTTGGGTAGAGGTGGTACACATTATAGTACACTCACATTTTACCAGCTATTTACTTTTTAACGAAGACTTGAGTCGTTTTAAAGTTGTTTTTGAGCTGTGAGGGTCTATCATAGCTCAAAAAGCCACTCTAAAATAGAAATAGAACAGGGCCGACTAACATTTGCGTACGACCAAAGCTAGATAACTACTATGCCTATGCCACGTATGCCTATGGATGCGAAAAGAGTTGCACATGACAAACCAGAAATGGTCCATTAACTCCGAGACTAAATAACTAAAAGTCATTGGGGAAGTTTTTGCCTAGCAGAAAGAGGCATAAATAAAGGCCGTTGTAGGATTTTCAACTTTCCACGGTAAGCCGAGCGTGGAAAATCTAACAACGCGCATTTATTTAGGCATGCAACGTGTCCTCCTTTCACATGGGACTTACACATAACTGTTGCAATGTAGGGTTCTGCCTAACCCTTCGGGGAATACAGGCGTAATGTTATATCATGTGAGATGTTTCAAATGTTTCGAATTCCGTAGCTAAGTGATAACATCACTTTTATCAATTTCTCAATAAACACAATAACTTCATAAAAAGAACAACAAATTGCTCTTTTATCATCCTGTAACTAACTTTAGAGTGACAATCACAATAACGTGACACATCCAATCATCGAGCGGCCATTTAGCTGACCCAATGACCCGATCGTATTGACAAAGCGAAGTTATTGCCCCACAGTTTGTTCCGTCATGGACGACGATAAAGGGTGTTTTCACCCTAACTTTTGCCGTTTTGTTTGTCTCGGAAAAAGTTGTTTTGTCTTAATTTCGCGTCTTATTAGAAAGTTCTTTTTGTTGGTTTAATTATGGTAAGTGATGGTCGCTTGGGCTAATATTCTTTGTAGAAGTAGGTTACCTATACCCTGTCCGTTAGGTAAACCATTTTTGGACATATAGAACTAGTGATTGCAGCAACACACAATACATTGATTGATACACGAACGGTATTGTAATATCTGTAAGAAGCCATAAATAAGATAATTCAATAAGATGAGGCAGTTTATATATTTATTTACTACGTATTTTAAAGTTAACTTTTACGTAATTTGGAATATGTACGTTCTGAGACAGCTGTCAAAAAATGGTTAACCTAATGGACAGAGTATAGTTAGTATTCGATGTTCTGAAAACTTTTTCTTTATTTTCCGCCTACTGTCGAAGCCTATAATGTTCTCAATGCTGGGACTCAGGCCTCCCATCTGTGCGAAGGAGCGAGCCGTAATCCACCACGCGGGCCCAGCGGGTACAGTTGAGCTACGCGACAAGACTGGATCCGTAGAAAATAAATTCCTAATTTTCTTTGCTGCGTCTACGGAACCCGAAAAAATCTCGCCAAAATATAGCCAGCCTGTCGTTACCATCTTTTTATGAACCCTAAAACGTATCAAGGCTGCCCACGATAGGCTTTACGATAAAAATAAACATTAATGATATTAGACACTTTCGTTTAATAGGTTATGGGCTATTAACTAAGTTATAAGTGGCTATAATAATTGATATTAATTTTCTGAAGTGTACTTAGGGTGGAAGGGTAGACTTTGCGTAATTTTATGGCGATTCTTAATTTCTTGTCGTTCAGTTATTATCTTTGATCTATTAATTGCTTAATGAATTATTGTGAATTTTAAGAAGGACTATCGTCTTTATGAACAACAGTAACTGTAGTTTGTTGAGCTAGGGTTTCCTAAGACTGCGCTGGCGACCTCATAGCGTCGAATGACGTTGTGCATCTACATTGCCACATGCGAACTATGCATCACACAGACGTCAGCAAAATCCAGCGTCGTGCAGGCAATGTTTACCGCGCAACTAGCTTATATAAAACTAGCTTCTGCCCGCGGCTTCGCCCGCGTGGATGTCGGAAGTTATCCCACGGGAACGTGCTACCAGGATAAAAACTATGTGTTTCCCCAGGATGCCATTTATTTCTTTGCCAAATCAGAAGTTCAGTGGTTTAGGCGTGAACATGTAACGTACAGTTTCAAGTTCAAATCCTCCCCTAAGAACCGAATTACCCCTTTTTGCCCCGTCAGGGGTCAATTTTCAAAAACTTTACATACTTATTATTAATTATTTTCTGTCGAAAGTATCAATACTGAGTTTCGAGTTAATCGGACCGCGCATTCAATTTCTTCCACACAAACTTCAACACCCCTATATCCCCCTTTGAGGGGTAGTTTGAAAAACTTATAATTATAAACTTTATTACTTACTTAGGCAAGTATTGTTGCCAAGTTTCAAGTTTATTAACTAAATTAATAAGAGTTTTCATATAAACTGTATCCCCGCTTTCCACCCTCACAGGGGTGGAATTTTAAAAAAATCATAAAAATTCATAACTTGACTCAAAGATTGTTATTACCAATTTTATAATGAATCAAGCCACTTATTATAATCCTCCCCTGTAAAATTAACTTATACCCCTTTTCACCCCGTCAGAGGTAGATTTTCGAAAAACCATCATACGTGTTATTATTTATTTTTAGTCTTAAGTACACACACAGTACACTGAGTTTCGAGTTAATCGGACCGCGCGTTCAAATTCTTCCACACAAACTTTAACACCCCTATGAGGGGTAGTTTTGAAAAATTAATAATGGTAAACTTTATTGCTTACTTAGGCGAGTATTCATGCCAATTTTCAAGATTATTAACCTATCGAATAAGATTTTTCATATAAACTGTACCCCGCTTTTACCCCACAGGGGTGGAATTTTAAAAAATCATTTGGGATGTGTTCATAACTTGACTCAAAGATTATTTATACCAATTTTCGAGTTAATCAAGCCACGCTGTAAAATCCTCCCCTGTAAAATTGACTAACCCTTTTCAGGCCGTCAGGGGTAGATTTTCGAAAAACCCTGATACACATTATTCTTTCCTTTCAATTTTAGGTATAAATACTGAGTTTCGAGTAAATCGGACCGCGCGCTAAAATTATTCCATACAAACTTTGAAACCCCCCAATCCCCTTTTAGGTTTATAAAAACAAAAAATGCCCAACTTCATAATTTACTTAGATAAGTATTCGTGCCAAGTTTTAAGTTTATTAACTCAAGGAATAAGATTTTTCATACAAACAAAATTCCCCCATTTCACCCTCTTAGGGGTGGAATTTCGAAAAACCCTTTCTTAGTGGATACCTACTCTTTACGAAGAATACACCCTCCAAATTTCATGTCTCTAGGACCAGCGGTTTAGACTGTGCGTTGATGTCTCAGTCAGTCAGTCAGTCAGTCAGTCAGGACTTTGAATTTTATATATATAGATATCCCGACATCTGGTCGCCCAACTTTACACCCTGTTCCTTATACCTCTATAAGGTCGTTGAAGTTATTATGGTAAGTTATTTATGAAATAAAATTGATACGTTTCCCTAGAGAGCGTTTTTAGACATCGTATAGTCAAATCCAAGTGCTATCATTTTCATGACGGCCGTCACTGCAACCGGTGATTGGACTTCGTGGAACATTTTGAGGCTAATTAAATCTTAATAAGAACAACACAATAGCCTAAACTGTCTAACCCTTCGTGGATTACAGGCGAGATATTATGTTATGCTAACACAAGAATTTACTTAGTCCGACAAAACGCAACACATACCAGGATCCCCAATTTTGTCTCAGCAATGTATCCTCATTATCTGCCAAGCCTTTACCCAACTATGTTAGGGGCTGGCTTCTAGTCTAAACCGGATGCAGCTGTCCCAGTAATGTATATAGGTACATATTATAACAGCTTCATATAATTATGAAATCCAAATAAAACCTAAGCTAACACCATGTAGATTACGATTTTTCCATTATCTAATTGAGATAGCCTAAGAATTATTCGTAACTATATATTCTGCCTAGAAGCTGCACGAGTTGACCTAGGTTGGCACGATAGCTGTTTGAACCGCGCTAATGTCACTCACATTTAAATTATCTTATGTTTTTGCCATTTGTCAGGCAATGTCAGGTTGTACGTTGATCAAAATATGATTTGCGACTGTAACACGTATGTATGCACTGAATTATAATCGTTAGAACCATTAATTCAAAACTCTCTTAGTTAAAATTGGCCTCAAATGTCATGAATTCACGAAGTCATTCAATATTGTAATATGACCTTATATAAGTGTATTGATGATTTTAATGATTATAATTCTGTAAATACATGTGTAATACATGTTCCGTTCGCGAATTATATTTTGACCAACATACAACCTTATACTTACCTACAGATACATGTTGTAAAAAGTGTTAAAACATTTGAATTTCACGGGCTACTTTCGCCTTAAGCCAAATCTAATTTGTGGAAAATAACGACACTAACCTTGTTACTTAAGCGCTATTATTACTAACATCAAAATACTAACAAACTATGGACCTTAGTCTGAAATAAAGTTTTATTTAATTTTATGTTCTTAATGCTCTCAGTTTTACTTTACTACCCATCTCTTAAAATTATAACTTTCTCACACATTCCGACCTAGTTGTTATTAATATCTAAGACAACAGCGCACAATTCTCATTCAAGCAAATAAAAGTCACCATAAAGAAATACAGGGTGCTGCGAAAGGCAGCCGTTATTATAAACAGGTTGCATCGTTTGTCTCAAGGGGTATCTGCTCAGTAGGTAAGAAATAAAATGGAAGCCGTTTTAAACAGGCCTTGTGCGGAGTTTATTTGTTTGTTACTGCATCTGTTCTTATATTCAAAGGGAAGTTATGACTTTGTTGTTGTCTTACCAAGACGTAACGTGTTTTGTGTTGTTTATTTGGGAAATAGACTGCTACAGATTACAGTGTTACATAAAAGGGCTACAGAGTGAGTAAATGACACGACACGACATGTTGCAGATAATACTTGTAATATTAATAAAGATAGGTTATAAAAATAATGGAATTTGCGATGACAAATTAAAAGTTACTATAAAATAATATAATGTGTTCTTTTTCGTATCGCTGGCACGACTGAATTTTATATCTGGCTGGCTGGTTTTGGCGTTTTTTCGGTGTCGTCAGTGGCAGCGCAGAGGTCACTTTGACTGCATGTTTTGGGACACAGAGGGCAGGATAGGAGGTGGAGCATGGTTTGCAACATAGCTCCACACCCTACCGCTGTTCCGTTAAGGTAGCCCCACTTTACCAGGTTGGACTTACATCTTCTGTGGTCTACTTGGAAGTCCCTGAACCATCTCCGGACACATGTGGGAAGATGTAAGTCGAACATAATGTGTTAATGATAAAACAAAACAGGCATTCAAAATAAAAAGAAAAACATGAAATTATAGAGATAATGTCTTCAGAGCTAAGAATATTACGGAGAGTAGAGTAGAGTTAAGAATGTTACCCAGTATCTGGGTTAGTTCAGCTAGGCAGTCTCTCCATATAAAATACTGGTATTCAGCAGCATCCGGTTAAAACTCAATGCAAATGAGTTCCCATATTCTTTACTGCCTTTAAAGTGGCTTGCGATTGTCGTTTTAGATATTTGTATAAAATATAAACCCCCATGAACATATTCGAGGTAACATTAGGAATAATTAGGGAAGCCGAATTAATATTATATTCTGAACGCGTGTAATTTCCTATAAGCGTACATCATTAGCCCCACCTGGCATTGAACATAAACTGTTTGCATGAGAATATAATGAGCAACATTATAGATATCTACTTAATTGGTAGTGGATCCTATAACATATTGAGGAATTACATTGGTTATTTTGACTGCCGTAATAGTATTAGAAGAATCTATTTATATCCTACTTCCTACTAATGTTATAAACGCGAAAGTTTGTGAGAATGGATGGATGTTTGTTACTCTGTAACGCAAAAACTACAGAACGGATTTCGATGAACTTTGGCACGGAGATAGTTTATAACCAGAATTAACACATAGGATAGTTTTCATCCCGATATTCCCAAGGGATCGAGACTTATGCGGGTGAAACCGCGGGGCGCAGCTAGTTAATAAGTAATGAAATGCTGTTCGTTGGTCGGCTATTTTTGGTTTAAAATGTTAGTAATAGTCCGAATTAGGTTTTTATGGAAAGGAAAATTGGGTTTCCCAGAAAATTCTGGAAAAACTGAAAGTCCTTTTTTCAAAGGGACTTTTAAAAACGTACTTTATTCAAACGTTGCTGATCATGATTATGATAACGTTACGCTATCTAATCTTAACGAGTGCCCAATTGCACGAGTTTCCATCGGAAATATTAAAGTTAACAGTATATCCTAGAGAATCTGCGGTTAACTATCCTCTAAGTTCCCTTGTGTGGAGATGATTCTTGCATCAGTATCTATTCACAGCCATTCCATATGCTTCTGTGCCGAATCGAACGTCAATCAATGTCATCGAAGATGTCGTCTAAGCGCTGTTCACAAATCCGAAACACGAAAATTGTCACTTTAAATCAAACAGATGACTGCTATTCTTCCGACAGCTATTTCCGTCAGTTTCGAAACATTTTCCACATTGTGAAAATGGATATTTGCAAGATAGGATTGTTTTAGACTAATAGGTGAAACTTTAGCCTTCTAATAAATAAGGCTATGGAGAGGGCTATCTTTGGAGTTTCCCTACGTGATCAAATCAGAAATTAAGAGATCCGTAGGAGAACCAAGGCAACCGACATAACCTGAAGAATGTCCAAACTTAAGTGGCAGTAGGCAGGGCACATTGCTCGAAAACACATTGTCGATGGGGCTGAAAGTTTCTGGAGTGGCGACCGCGTGCCGGAAGACGTAGCGTTGGAAGGCCTCCCACAAGGAGAACTGATGATCTTGTGAAGGACGCAGGATTCCGCTGGATGCGATAAGCACAGAAGCGGTAGAAGTGGCGGTGTTTGGGGGAGGCCTATGTCCAGCAGTGGACGTCTTTTGGCGGAATTATGATGTTAATGATGAAACGAAAAATACATATACATACACACAACTCACGAAATAGGAAAAAAAAGAGAAAAGAGCGAGAGTATGCTTATATGGTTTGGTAATGTTGAAAGGTTGAATGGAAGGCGACTAACAAAAGGTGAGGTAACAAGACAGGTGAGTATAAGGACAAACAGTGACCTTATTGGGGATGTTCTTCAGAAAGGTCAGGGGCATGGTACTCGCAACGAGCGTATGACCAGAGGGGCAATTCTCGTAATTTTAAGAACGTTCACAGTCTGAGGGGCTATTCTCGTAATTTTAAGAACGTTCACAGTCTGATTTCAGTCTCAATCTGTCAAAAATACGTCTACTTTCCCTACATTTTGACAAGTGTTTGACAATTGTTTGTCGCCAAGATGAGACCGACTAGATTTTGAAGGTTTTAAATTACGAGAATTGGCCTTCTGATCTCAGTCTCAATCTGTCAAAAATACGTCTACTTTCCCTACATTTTGACAAGTATTTGACAATTGTTTGTCGCCAAGATGAGACCGACTACATTTTGAAGGTTTTAAATTACGAGAATTGGCCTTCTGATCTCAGTCTCAATCTGTCAAAAATACCTCTAATTTCCCTACATTTTGACAAGTGTTTGACAATTGTTTGTCGCCAAGATGAGACTGCGACTAGATTTTGAAGGTTTTAAATTACGAGAATTGGCCTTCTGATCTCAGTCTCAATCTGTCAAAAATACGTCTACTTTCCCTACATTTTGACAAGTTTTTGACATTTGTTTGTCGTCCAGATGACACTGCGACCAGATTTTGAACATTTAAAATTACGAGAATTGGCTTTCAGATGTATGATCGTAAACGAAGCAAAAGGAGGGGGAGGGAGGGGGAGGGGGTAAGGTTTGTAGCCGGTGGCGTTTTGTAGTTAAAATAATAGTTTGTAAAATCAAGACAAAGGTGGGAACGTAATCACAGTAGCTTGCAATGGAGTACGAAGTTTCACTACAACGTTTTGTTTTTTTTACTGCATAATTATTATGAGTTGAGGCAAGGTTTTA
The DNA here is from genome assembly GCA_949629185.1 of Apamea crenata. NCBI lineage: Eukaryota > Metazoa > Arthropoda > Insecta > Lepidoptera > Noctuidae > Apamea > Apamea crenata. Next base: position 9,714,812 of record OX451375.1, read on the forward strand.
TAGTTTCCCGGGAACTTGTGACAGGCAATCAAAAGAGTGCTGGTTAATACGATTAGTCGGACAAGGACCGACCGTCATTAGGGCTAAGAAGGCGGAACAGACTAACTAGATTATCTATTACGATTACTAGATATATAGGTCCTGTTGAAACCCAGCCGTGTGACATTGATGCCGATCTGGGCCTATTTGGCGCAGCCGTGAGGCATACAATACTATTTGAAGTTTTTTGTTGTTTTTGTGTGAATAAACTTATTTTCTTTCTTTCTAACAAATATTAGCATAGTTTAAGGGATTTATTTTAGAATAGAATAGCGTGCAGAATCAGCCGTTCCTACTGCTGGGACACAGTTCTCCTCTCTGTGAGAGGGAACACTAATCCATCACGCGAAACAGTGCGGGCTGGTGGATGTAACATGTCTTCGAATTTTTGGTTCTAGGACATGCCGGTTTCCTTTTGATGTTTTCCTTCACCGTTTTGAGAGCAGTGGTAATGAAATAATTTACTTAAAGTAAAACCCCTGTCTTGGGCTCGAACCTACGACTTACTCATAAGTCGCGGCCGTCCCACTGGGCCATCATTGCTTTCATATTAGCGTAACAATTAGTATTTTTTGGAAATCAAACTGGGTATATTATTAATATTTTTAGAAGTATTTATTTGTATTTGTTTGTTTGTGTTTGTATGTGTATATTCTCGAAAATTTTGTTGAGTTTTTAAGTGAATTGTTTTTCGATTCTATGTATTATTTTTTGTCTCCTTTGCTCTATCACACGCTGTCTACGTCTCTGTATCTAATGTCCTAACAAAAAACGAAAAAAAAAACGCTGGAAAAGATTTCTTACGACATAAGCATCACCTCTGTACCTATTTTTTCTGTTTCATTGTCTGTTTATATACGTGTATACATAAATGGTAAAATAAATAAATATTTTTTGGGGATCGATTAAATAATTCACCATTCACTTCACACTTCACCACGCCTTTGAAGATGAGTTGAGACTCGCACAGACCGGGGAAGCATGGCACGAAAGAGAGGAGGTCTATAGGTACTCAGCAGTGAATGGAATAAGGCTGCCAATGATGATGATGACGCATTTATACTGGGCTTTAAATTACTCATGTGCTTAAGGTCCAACCATTCATCATTATTTCAGCCGAAAAACGTCAAATACTCGACATAAGCCCAGCACCGCCACTTCAACCGGTTCTGTGCTGCTCGCATCCAGCGTATTCCTGCGGCCTTCACCAGGTCATCGTTTCACCTTGTGAAAGGCCTTCTAACGCTAGGTCTGTCGATACGCTGTCCCCACCCCAGAACCTGTCCCCCATCTACCATATGTTCTGCGAGCAACGTTCCCTGCCCACTGCCACTTAAGTTTGTCAATTCTTCGGGTCCAGCATTAATGCTCTAATATCCAATTAGATAATAAGATCGTAATCATCATGCCAATTAATTAGTAGCACAATCAACGGCTATGATCTTCGGTGATTCAGGTTTGTGCCCCTGTTGCGCACTTTGATAACATTAGAGGTCGTTACGCTAATGGAGAGCGCTTAAGTTTGATTTAGGTATGCCTAGTATAATTGTAATTTTGTTTGTTCAATTATCCCTTGGGTATTCAAATGGGATTGTTGTTCAGCTTTTTGGGTGGTTAAAGTCTGGAAAGGGTTGAAGGGTTAAGTGCCTCTTATATTAGAGGACATGTTTTGGACCTGTGATAATAATTAATGCGAACAACAGGTTATTCTGATCGTGACGTCATTTACCACTGGACCGATAAATACAAGTGGGTGGTTGTGGAGATCAGACAGTCGGTCGCTCCATGTAAAATATTGGTATTCAGCTGCATCCTGTTAGACTGGAAGCCCACCCCAACATAGTTGGGAAAAGGCTTATGATATTGCGAAATAACATCATGTTAGAATTTCACTTCACTGCATTACCTCATAATCTATCTATACTAGTCTATACTAATATTAAAGCTGAAGAGCTTGTTTGTTTGTTTGAAGGCGTTAATCTCTGGAACTACCAGTCGGTTTGATTTGATTTAAATTTGAAAAATTCTTTTTGCATTTTATAGCCTAGCGATATTTCTTGAGGAAAGCTATAGGACGCTCAGGAGCCGAGCAAAATAGCGCGGGCAGGCGATGCAATGCGATGGAGTAGGTCGGACGAACAAGAAATTTCACGAAGACAAAGTCGCTGGCAGAATCTAATAATTAATAAAGTCCCACTGATCCCAGTGGATAAAGTAACTGCCAATTTTAATATGTATTTGTTTGTAAGTTTACCCTAACAAGTAAATAAGTTTCGCTACACAATACACTGTAATCCCCTAACTCAATTATGAGAGAAGTTTCTGGCCATACCCAATTAAAGTAAAGGCGCCTTGTGGAACAGTTAATATGCTTTGTATGTGCTTGTTTTGTTCTCACTGAATTTAGTACGTAAAGCTTTTTTTTTAATTAGATATAAGTTCTAAATGGATCAAAAATACTGCGCAACTTCTTAATAAGATAGGTGCAGTTCGTTTTGGTTTATCAAGAAACTATACAATGATGATAGGTATACAACTTAATTTTTACAAGCTTTTATTTAACTTGCAATGCATGTATGTTTGTTCGGGTGGAATCTTACAACTCAATTTTGAAGCAGATATCTTCAACCGATTGAGCTGAAATTTTGTATACACATTCAGTTTTGATGACAATACATGGTTAGCTGTGTGAAGTTATTCTAAATCCAACATGGTGGATCACCCAAGATGGCAGACTAATTATTTTCAATGAATTCCTACAATATGGGTATCAAATGAAAGGGCTTGCTGAGAATAAGTCTAAAAATAAAATGATGTTACTATAAATCCAATATTATGGCGGAATAAGTTTTAAATGCTTGCCTACAATAGGGGTATCAAATGAAAGGACTTACTGAGAATGCGAGTTTAAAAAATAAGATGCTGAACATCAACTCCGTTGCTCCAATATGTCTGGAATTTTGGTATGCTGGGGTTTTTGGACTCCTCGATTATGATATTGAGGTCGAAGTTTTCGAGTCTGTAGCATCGGTTGGTTAACTTTGACTTGTGTTATTTGGTGATATAGACGTCAATAGCATTAGTTTGCAACCTGTCTAGGAGAAGGATAACTCCAAAATCAAACCCGGAACGATATTTCGTAAGGCACAAGTAAACTTCAAGCTGAAATAAGTGGCGCATCCCTCGAAACACGCAAGTCAAGGTGAGGCCGTGCCGAGGACTGAGTGGAAATAATGAGTGGATTATGAAGTCTCCTTATTGAAGAGCTAGACTGTTCTAAATTAACCGGCAAACGACCTTGCAACAATGATGCGTTGAATGAGATGAACAGACTGAGAAACGTGTCAAGTGATAACTAAAAAGTAAAAAATAAATTAAAAGTAAAAAACCTTTTTAAAAAACAAGCGTTTATTTAATGTGCTGAAAAGAAAATAAAAACAGCCTTTACTTTAACACTTTTACTATCAACATATAACGTCATTACACAATTTAAGTACTCGTATTTACTTAGTTTGTACATTTTAATAGTTACAATTAATCACATCAAGTTATTTAATTTACTTGTTTATCTACACGAGTAAATTTCGCGACAAGCTTTTATGTCATACTAGCTGACCCGGCAAACGTTGTTTTGCCATATATAAATTATTTCTAGCTGCCCGGCGCTACTTCGTTCGTGTGGTGTCCTACCCCCACCCTACTCCTACCCTACTCCTACCCTACTCCTACCCTACTCCTACACTACTCCTACCCTACTCCTACCCTACTCCTACACTACTCCTACACTACTCCTACCCTACTCCTACCCTACTCCTACCCTACTCCTACACTACTCCTACCCTACTCCTACCCTACTCCTACACTACTCCTATTCTAGGGTGGACATCCCTTATCACTTAAGGGTTTAAAAAAAAAAAAATAGATAGTAGCCGATTCTCAGACTTACTGAATATGCACAAAAAATTTCATCAAAATCGGTCAAGCCGTTTCGGAGGAGTATGGCAACGAAAACTGTGACACGAGAATTTTATATATTAGATAAATTATTTAATGCCGTTTTAAGTTGATAGTAAAAGTTTATTTTTTTCTTTTTAGCGCATTTAAATAAAAGCTTGTATTTAAAAAAAGTTTTTTACTCTTATAACACGACGCCTTACGCCATCTACCGGATTGTGTGCACAATACTACGCCACCCGAGTAGACCGCAACACAAACAAGATCAATCATCGATAACAGCAACAGTATCTACAGACTACTAGCGACATCTATCATTCGACGTGTGAAGTGTCCGTGACGTCAACGAAGGTCACGATCACAACGACATACAAGCACAAGATGGTGAAGACACACACTACTGTCTGTCAAATGACTATATAAACGGTCACCCATGGAAGATCCAGCACTCGCTACTTAGAAGGCACAGTGGTCGATAGCCCCGCAGTCATCACTGTTGTCATAAGCTTGACCTGAGTGGAGGCCCCGTCGCCCTCAGGAATAGCCTAGCTAGGAGGTAAAGGGATAGGATAGCCCCGCAGTCCATCCCTAGAACCACTAATAGGTTTAACCTCAGTCTAACTTTGTTTGCTAAAATCTGTCAAGTGTTTGAAGTAAAGTGAATAAACCCTTATCTGTCATCCAACGTTGGTTTTATTCCACCGCCACCATTATATTGGCGCCCAACGTAAATCTTCTTCTACCCGCAACAATTTTATCGGTGTACCCACATTTTTACGGTGTACCCACATATTGGCGGATAAACAAGAGCATACCCTCAAGAGAATTTATATTAATTTGACAGCTTTGACATGTCTGAGAAAAAACAAGAGATGGTGGTGATGACTCAGGAACAATTCACTGCGCTCATATCAAAAATGACAGAAGCGAACGAAAGTGGAAATAGACATTTTAAAAGTTTTGCTGCGTGCACAAAGCGTTACGACGGTGAACGAAATTTCGACAAAGTTGAAGAATTTGTGACCGGTATCTCAGTTTACAAAAAGATTGAGAAAATCAGCGACGAAGACGCCTTGGAAGGTTTGACTTTGTTATTGTCTGGTGCTGCTGCTACGTGGTGGAACGGTGTAAAAGGCGACATTAAAAAGTGGACCCAAGCTCTCGACGCCATTAAGTGTGCTTTTGCGCCGAAAATGCAGCCACACGAAATTTATTTGGAACTGTACTCGAAGAAACAAACAACTGAAAAAATTGACACGTTTGTATGTGAAAAACGTGCCTTACTCGCTCAGTTACCTGCAAAAAGACAAAAGGAAGAGGAACATTTGGACTTTATTTACGGACTTCTCAATATAACCTACAAAAAGGAAATTGCTCGCACACAAGTGAAGACGTTTGCAGAACTTCTGGATCGTGGTCGTCATATTGAGAGTCTGCTCAAGGAAGCTGGTGAGGTAACTAATAAAACACAATTAGAACGAAAGCCGTACAAAAGATGTACTTTTTGTGGCAAGAAGGGACATATTTTTGACGTATGTCGCAAAAGGTTGGCAGAACAAAAGGATACGGCAGTATCTGAACCAGAAAAGAAGCCAGTCATCACGTGCTATGGATGTGGAGCACCTGGTGTTTACAGAAGCAACTGCAGTACCTGTAAAACCAAGGAAACGCCACCAAAGCCCGTTGCATTTTACAAAGTACAGAATAGCTTAGAGATACAAGCTAAAATACCGACGATAAAGGTAAATATAAAAGGGGAAGAAGGCTATGCATACATAGATACTGCTGCCCGTCGTAGTATTGCCAGTATGCGACTGTATAAGACGTTGTTACGTAAAGGAACACAGTTTGATCAGCAAGTAACTGACATCAAATTAGCAGATGGAACGGTGAAAACATCAAACTTGTTAACAACAACAACTGACATACGTATTGGAGAACGCACACTACCAATAACATTGTCAGTTATACCAGAAGCTGTTGACAACCGTACGCTGTTAGGTATCGAATTCCTAGAACAGGCAGGAATCATACTTAATGCACCGCAACGCAGTTGGAATTACATTGATGAACCTCAAACAATAAACCACTTCATTCAACTCAACAATGACGCCATACCAATGAAGGCAGTGAAGCGAATGACTTTTGAAGTAAAAATGGAGCCAGTGGAAGTGAAGGCAGTGTCGGAGTTTATCCGTTGGGCTAACGAGCTGGACATGTTGTCACCGTTACCCATAACACCGACAGTATCCGACGTACAAGAGAGTCCACCAGTAAACAAACGAGCAAAATGGACAGTACACAAATTGGACACGCCACCAGGTCCTACACGTCCAAGAGAACCAGCTGATAGCCAATCTTGTGTAGATCCACGCATTGTTTATTCACCAATAAACCCTACTTCTATGTATTCAGTTGATCTTTATTTAAATCCCGATGAAGGAACCATACTTACAAACAATGAGCAAAAGATGTTCAACGAATTGTTAATTGAGCACAGCGACATCTTTGAGAAAAACACGGAACCAACTCCATTTACACAACATAGAATCGACACAGGCAATCATCCTCCTATTAGTGTTAAGCCCTATAGATTGTCACCAACAAGGCAAAAGCAATTAAGGGAAAAGCTAGATGATATGATAAATGATGACGTTATCGAGGAATGCGATTCCCCATGGTCAGCACCTGTAATTCTAGTTCCAAAAGGAGAAACCGATGTTCGAGTTTGCGTAGATTATCGACGACTCAACGAGATAACTAAACCTGACAGATATCCGTTGCCTCGTATTGACGACTTATTACATCAGGCAAAAGCGATGCCATACATGTCAACAATTGATTTACAGTCAAGTTACTGGCAGATTATGGTACATCCAGATGATTACGATAAAACCAGCTTTGTATCACCATTTGGAACGTTCCGTTTCAAGCGAATGCCATTCGGTCTTCGAAACGCGCCTGCTACATTCCAAAGATTAATGGACAAATTTATACAAGGATTGCACGCGAAGTGTGTATTAAGCTATTTAGATGATCTAATTATAAGATCTATAACTTTCAGTCAACATATAAAAGACTTAAGAGAAGTATTTATTAAACTGAGAGAATACAAGCTACGAGCCAACAGAAAGAAATGTAAATTTATGTGTTCAGAAATTAAATATCTGGGCCACCTTATAGTTTCTGACGGTATCAAAACCGACCCAGAGAAAATCTCTGCTATTGCAAACCGTCAGGCGCCTAGAAACCTAAAACAATTAATATCATTTTTACAAACCGCATCATGGTATCGGAGATTTATTCATAATTTTGCAGACATTGCTAGACCACTTACTAACCTAACGAAGAAGAAAATAAGCTGGAAGTGGGATCTGGAGCAACAAGAAGCATTTATGAAATTAAAAAATGCCTTGACTACGTCACCAGTGTTAAAACAGGCAAGTGACGATTTACCCTTTGCTATCAAGACTGATGCCAGCCAGTATGCAATTGGCGCAGCTTTAGTGCAGGGGGAGGGAGACAATGAGCACCCTGTTGAATACGCAAGTAGACTCTTAACACAAGCTGAACGCAATTACAGTGTCACTGAAAAGGAAGCACTAGCCATAGTATGGGCTATTTCAAAATTTCGTGGCTATATAGAAGGTACAAAATTCATAACTATTACAGATCATCAACCGTTGAAATGGTTAATGAATCTCAAAACACCTACTGGTCGCTTAGCACGATGGGCACTACAGTTGCAACCATACGAGTTCAAAATCCAATATACTCCAGGACGAACTAATGTAGTAGCTGATACATTGTCTCGACCACCATGTGAGCACCATGATGTAAAATGCATTATATGCAGCACAGAGTTAGATCTACCTAGATACAGTGAAAAACAGTTAAGAGATGAACAAATGAAAGATGATACCCTTCAAACTATAATAAAAATATTAGAAGAAGGAAAAGAAATACCAAGTTATGTAGAATACATTAAGAAAGGGTACCTACTCCATAAAGGTGTCCTGTATCTTTACATGCCAGAAGAAGAAAACGACAATGCAAAGTTAGTAGTTCCACGTCAAGAAATACAAAACGTACTGAACGCTTACCATGACTCACCCACTGCTGGTCATATGGGAGTAGAAAGAACAGTGCAACATATAACAAATAATTTTTATTGGACAGGACTACGAAAAGATGTTATAAAATACGTAAAAACATGTGTTGAATGCCAAAAATATAAGCCCTCTAATAAGAAGCCAGCAGGCTTATACCAGTCCACCCCAAACTCACAACGATTTGAGGTATTGTCCATTGATCTTTTTGGACCTTTACCAAAGGGACCCTCAGGGGAAAAATGGATTCTGATCATAGAAGATACTACTTCAAGATGGGTAGAATTATTCCCACTAAATGAAGCAACTAGTGAAAATTGTGCCATCATTTTACTCAATGAAATATTTCTTCGGTATGGGTTGCCAAGGAAGATTATCAGTGATAATGGAGTACAATTTATATCAGCGATAATGCAAAAACTAGCATATTGCTTAGAAATACAACAAATTTTCACACCCGTATATCACCCTGAACCAAATGTGGTTGAAAGGAAAAATAGGGACATGAAGTCACAAATTGCAATTATGGTGAAAGACAAACATCAGAATTGGCCATCGACTTTACCAACAATAAGATTCGCAATGAATACTGCTAAGTGTCAAACTACAGGATTCTCACCATCTTACCTTACATTTGGGAGAGAATTGCGTACACCATATGAATTGACACATGATCTAAGCTCGGTAGTAGAATCAGAAAACTTTTCATAATCAGAGACTTAGTCTTGGTAGAATCTCATCCCGTAAGTAACATCGATAAACAGTTTACTTCGAAATTTGCTCCTCGACGAGATGGACCATATGTTATATTAAAGAAACATGGAACCTCCACGTATGAAATTGCACACTCACAAACTCCAGACAAGCCTATTGGAAAGTATCATACGTCGGCAATAACGAAGTTTGAAAAGAGAGACAACGTGAAATCCAAACCAACATATCCGATACGCCCAAGAGGAAGGCCGCGGAAACAAACTGATGCTGGTACTCAGTCGGGACGACTATAGAGTACCAGAGGGGGAGAATATAACACGACGCCTTACGCCATCTACCGGATTGTGTGCACAATACTACGCCACCCGAGTAGACCGCAACACAAACAAGATCAATCATCGATAACAGCAACAGTATCTACAGACTACTAGCGACATCTATCATTCGACGTGTGAAGTGTCCGTGACGTCAACGAAGGTCACGATCACAACGACATACAAGCACAAGATGGTGAAGACACACACTACTGTCTGTCAAATGACTATATAAACGGTCACCCATGGAAGATCCAGCACTCGCTACTTAGAAGGCACAGTGGTCGATAGCCCCGCAGTCATCACTGTTGTCATAAGCTTGACCTGAGTGGAGGCCCCGTCGCCCTCAGGAATAGCCTAGCTAGGAGGTAAAGGGATAGGATAATAATAATAATAATAATAATAATATATTTATTCAAAAAATTGTAAGGCATGAAAATTAGTACAGTTTTGCTTAAATGTAAATTATATTCCTAAGACTTACGTGCCTGAACTAGGTAATCCTGTGTTAGGATAGCCCCGCAGTCCATCCCTAGAACCACTAATAGGTTTAACCTCAGTCTAACTTTGTTTGCTAAAATCTGTCAAGTGTTTGAAGTAAAGTGAATAAACCCTTATCTGTCATCCAACGTTGGTTTTATTCCACCGCCACCATTATACTCTTAATTATTTTTATTTTCGGAAATAATATTTTCGAGCTGTTCGGGGCTGATACCCTCGGCCTCGGGTCCGAGTGCTCATGGCTTGTTCAATGAAATTTCTAAACAGCTGGTTGACACTTCCCGTGATCCCGGCTGGCTTTTACCTTCGCCAGAGGCTAAGCATTGCCATACAACGTGGCAATGCCGCCAGTCTCTTGGGTACATTACCATTCGACAGCGATGCGGAGGCATATTTCGAAGCAATATTTTAGGTTTTTAATAGTTCTAGTTAGGCTAGGATATTATACTTTTCTTTAAATCATTTGTATTTTATTTAGTATTTTAGAAGATTATACCATATTAGATAATATAATATATTTCATTTTTATTTAGAAATGACATATAGGTACTTTGGTTTCATAAATTCAGGTACCATTTGAATGGGCGCAAAAAACAGAGGGATTATTCCCGTATTTTTAAGAACGGTCGCATTTTAATCTCAGTCTCAATCTGTCTAATTTGCCTACATTTACAAGTTTTTGACATTTATTGTCTCTGAGATGAGATTACGACTTATAATTTGAACGTTTTTTATGTCCGAGAATTGGCCTTCAGCTTAAAATAAATGGTCTCAAATTTAGCCATGAAACAAATGAATGCTGGGTAACATACGAGCTGTTCCATTTTTAAGGCAAGCCATATTCCTGTGTTATAAAAAAAAATAATTATATTTGGCATCTTATTGAGGACTAACTTATCCCTGCAGCTTTGCTCGTGTAGATAGTATAAAGCCTTTGTCCGTCTTCCTGTGCCAAACTAGCCGTGTGCCAAATCCACCTATTGGCTAGAGCGTTGAGGCGTGAAAGCAGTACCTACAAACAAACGAACTCACTTCCATAACGGAATTACATTTTTATTGACCGCTACAGTTTCGTTCTCTGTATAGCTGTATTTTCTTATCTCGGTTCGTGACCACCTATGATAACTAATGCTTGTGGTAATAATCAGCCAATCAGCAAGGTAGTATTGGACTGCCCAGGATACGCCTGACATACTTACAAGGTAAAGATAATTTATTTGTCAAACATTCGTTTACATTCAAATCAAGCATGCAAGATATAAGTAACAAGTCCGCAACATGTTTTGCCTGACGAGGCGTACATTTTTTTTTTATAACATCATACATAGTTGATATGACAGAGGGGCATTAAATTACTCTACGCATACTATACGTGTTTAGTATTAATTCGATACCGTATCAAAATAAAAAGCGCCTAAAATGAGAAAATATTTTTTTCAAACAAACTAAATAGCTATCAACTTTGCCGTTTGTAAATAAATTTGACTGACCTTAGATACCTAGGTAACAAAGTGGCAACGTCTTTATCGTTGTAAGGTGCATGACCTATGCTTAGACATAATCAGCTGTTATCTTTCCATACATCGTGTTCAAACGGTGCAAAACTTAATTGATTTTTGGTACAGAGCTTGAAAATGGTACCTAGTATAGGCAGTTTAAAGGAAAGCCCCTCTCTCGTATCAACTTTGTATAATTAATTCAATAAACCAATGACTAAAGACTGGTTCACTAACATTTATTATTTCATTTTATGAGAATAATAATACTATAGAAATAATATACAAAAGTTCAAGCATGTCAAAAGGTATCCGTCAAAAAGTTATTTATATTATAATAACACTTGTCTGTTAGTAGGTTTCGAATCTTATTTTTAAATTGATTTGCTGTAATGGTTTTATATGACTGTGGTATTAATGTTATAAATAGATCAATATGAGCAGATAATAATAATAATAGGAAAACTGCAGAACCTATTCTGCAGTTTTCATAATACTCTACATCCAAGTTGGTGGCAGTTACTATGACTATTAAGCATTTTAGGCCTCCAAAATAGGATTTTTTAAAGAATTATCAATCATATTTTTAGGAGCGAAAAACGAGAATTATTTGGGGTTCGATTAAATTATAATTAATTACAGAAGAAGCTAGTTAAAGTATTTTAGACGTTAATGAGAATTAAAGAGTCCGTCGGCGTCCTCGATAAATAATTTATTATCATAGATAAAGACGTTGGTCGTGCCCCTGATAAATACGTTATTTAATTAAATTAAAATAAAGACCTCGGTCTTGAATAATTGAAACTCCAATAGTGCCTTTGATAGATTGCTAGACGAATCCTTAGAATTCTGTATTCAAAGGTATTACAAAGATATACGAGTATACAACAAATTTATATACCGAATAAATTCTTTGAAGGTAACGTAAAGCGGCCATTGCGTGTCCCTTAAATCTGTACAAGAAATAGCCTTTTCCTACAGGGTTACCATTTCATGGTAGAATTATATTGATGATGGTGATAATTTATTCTCTTTTACGTATTTACTTTTGTACATACAATATTTACATAGGCTTAGTTTTAGGTATTAATGTACCAATTTGCTTTTTAAAGCTTTATTTAAAAAAGATATGCCCCAATTTAATTGAAATTAATGTGAAGTGATGGCCTGGAACACAGGTTTTAATAAATCTAGTTCGGGCGGGTCGCTACCTAATTCTGAACAATCATTACCTGTAGAAAAAATATTTTAGTTTTAGACGTTGTTTTTAAATAAATTATTCAATTCTACATTATAGAGTAGTCGAAGTGGAGTCTTTCGGCTGAAATGATTATGATGATGATAATTCAAGGAATTATTTAGCTTTTTTTTTTTTTTCAAATTCAAATATTTATTTGCCAGAAAATACATTGTTCAACAAGGGAAGATCTTAAAGCCTAAGTGTTATTGTATTCTGCCTGCAAGCAAGCGTGCAAATTACATTACTCATTAACTTCTGCCCGCTACTCTATCCTCGTGAAATTTAGCATCGCATTGCGCCCGCGCGCTATTACTTTGTTTTCACTTAGCATTCATTCTGCCATTTTGTCTTTTTGCTCGGCTCCTAAGTATCCTAGCGTGATGTTAAATGGGCTTAAAGCTTTCCTCATGAATTGGGTTATCAAATGCAATAATCATTATTTAAGTCCGAATGGTAGTTCTAGAGATTCGGGCATTCAAACTCTTCAGATTTTTCATTTGTATAGATATAGAAGATGCCAGAAGGGCAATTCTCGTAATTTTCAGAACGTTCACAATCTAATCTCAGTCTCAATCTGTCAAAAATACCTCTAATTTCCCACCACGTGGACTATGATCCGCACACTCTCACGGAGAGGAGGCCTGTGTCCCAGCAGTGGGAACGTTATAGGCTAATTATGATGATCTGGCGTTGGTGAAATCTAATCTAATATCCCTATATCTTTGACAAGTTTTTGACTTTGATTGTCGCTGAGGTGAGATCGACGTTTCTAATTACGGGAATTTGCCGACTGTATTATACAGGGTGGCAGGGATATTGGCGCGCAACCTGTTACCATGGAATCAGTACCTGATTCTGAACATTTTGACCTGAAAATTAGCCGTTCCGTACATTTTGACCGCGGAAGTATCGCACGTTTCTATAAAATAGAACAGATATCACATTTTTTTTTATAACTGACTAGAAACTTCTACACTAGGGACTCTAGAAACATGTGCTGAATTCATGGTTACTTTTTTTTACATTCTTAATTATAATATCTAGATATTTCAGAGCCCGTTGCAAGCCAAACTCCTCCAAATACAAAAGCCTACCTATATGGCACGTCGCCATATTGAATTACCCAAGCCTGCAGCGCTCAATCTGTCATCTGAAACAATCTTGTTACTCGACACACTGCTACCGTGACTATGCTGGTTCTAGTTAGCACATCAAACAATTGAAGAGCGGGAATGGACACTATGGCTGGTGGAACGGCTTTTGTTTTAGGCTTTGACCGGAGATGTGCTTAGCTGTGTACTGATGGATTTGTGTGATGTCATAGGATCGTTTGATTTTCACCGCTTAGCTAGCTTAGCTCTGGTGGAAAAAAGTTCAATGAAGCTAAGTTTTGTACATACGCGTAAAGCACATCTTACCAGCTTCACAGTACTGTACCACTTAGCAGAATGAGCCTATAATGTCCCCACTGTTGAGACATAGGCCTACTGTCTTCGGGATAGGGCCGTGATCCATGACGTGGGCCTAGTGCGGGTTGGTAGATGTCACATGTTTTCGAATTTTAGGTTCTAGGACATTCCGGTTTCCTCACACAGGCCTCCTCTCGGTCTGAGGGAGTGGGCTGTAATCCACCAAGCGTTTCCAAGACCTGCCTGTTTCCTCACGATGTTTTCCTTTACCGTTTTGGGACACAATACACAAAAAAAAGCGTCTGTCTGGGTTCGAAGCTATGACCTACAACTCGTAAGTCGCGGCCTTTACAATAACCAGTACAAAATAAAGGATGCTTATTCAAAGTGTCACTGTTCATATTATCTGTTTGCTATATCATTATAAAGTACGGTACGCATACTCCACAGAGTGCACACGACACGCGCCGGGTCGCTCGTCGACGCGCGGTTCCGTTAATTTAACGTTAAAAGCAATTAAATTATGGCCCTTTAAAATGACTAGCTGTTTGCAGGACGTCGTCACGTTGTCACTTAATGGGTTGAAACGATGCTAAAAAGATGATATACGATTAATACACCGTTTTATTGGCCGTAGGCAGGCACGTAAAGTTGAAATTCGATTGCATAAATGAAAGCTTCCGCAATGGAACTCGACTGGGAAATCGTTTGTTTGGCATTCAAATATGAAGACTCTTTATGATTGATGATACGGATAATGTATTTTTGAAGAACTCTGGGTTGTCGGTCCATTTCAATATTATGATTTTGTTAGTTGGCTTTTCTCGCGCAACATCAGAGGGGCAATTCTCGTAATTTTAAGAACGTTCACAGTCTGATCTCAGTCCCAATCTGTCAAAAATACCTGTAATTCCCCTACACATTTGTTTATCGCCGAGATGAGACTAGATTTTGAACGTTTTATATAACGAGTCTTTTGGCCTTCTGCTTTCATCTTAAAGTTCGTGGATCATCTTAGGGGGATGCTCTAAGGTCATCATCTGCCTTTCCTTTTCCCACCTACGAGTATGTTGGGGTCGGCTTCTAGTCTAACCGGATGCACCTGAATACCAGTATTATACTTGGAGCGACTGCCTATCTGACTTCCATAACCCAGTTACTGGGTAATACGATACCCCTTGGTAAGACTGGTTGTCAGACTTTCGGGCTTCTGACTATCCGTAACGACTGTCAAAGTTCCACGAATGACAGGCGAGCCCAACGGTTTAACTTGCTTTCCGAGGCACGGAGGGGTCTCGTTATGTAAAGATGGTCACCCATCCACAGACCAACCGCGGCAAGCGTAGCATAACCTGATCGATCGACCTGTGCGGCTGTTATTATTTAACCACGGGCCCCTTTGCGATAAAGTAGCTCGCGTAATTCAAATTTACTCACGTTTTTTGCAATATGCAGGTCAGTGTCAGGTTGTATATTGATTAAGATATGATTCTCAACCTTAATGACTTCTCAATAATAGAAATAGAGCACTATGTTATTGAGAAATTCAAGAGTATCATCGCTCAATCTCCAAATCCTATATCATTCTGACTACCTACCTACCGTAAGCAATACGGGCTGGTGTCCACAACTCCACGTCAAAGCGCGTATTTTGCGTACGGATCATGCACCCACTACAAAGTTAAGGCCTCGCCTTTGTCACCAAGGTCCAATACACTCTGCACCTTTCAAGCTAGCTTAATGACCAACGAAATTGCTCCAACACTAGATTACTCGGAAGCCATCTTGTTTTATCAAAAGGACGTGTCATGACCCTCTAGTCTATCTCGCAACTAAAGCCATTACGTCACCACATCAAACAGGGGTGGGCAAACAACACAGTCAACTTCATGTTGACGTCACTAGCTGTGAAATACGAGGCTTTCCGACTGTCATTATAAAGGCTTAGGAAATGACAGCTGCTGACCAGTGAAATGAACGAGAAATGGGGAGAAAATTAAATTTTAATCACCGTTAAATCTAATTTCATTTCAACTTGCCGAGCAGCTTTGGTTTGGCTTTGGATTCGATAGAAGGTAGACTGACCCGTTACTATAGCCTACTATATAAATTGGTATGTTGGTGTCTAGCATAGTGGCATGAGGCGTACATGTATACCGACGTTCTTGTTTCAAAGATATTATATGTTTGATTATGTTTAAAAAATTTGTGTAAAAGTTAAGTCAGTAAGTTAAGTCTGACAACTAGTTTTACCAAAGGGGTATCGTATTACCCAGTAACTGGGCTGTGAAGGTCAGATAGGCAGTCGCTTCATGCAAGCTAGTTGACACAATAGGCTCGAGTAATTTCGGCCTCAGTTTGGTCGGAGTTCATGGGTAAGCATAAAATCGTACAGTACACCAATGTGTCAGTGCCAGCTTTTCATGTGGCTACAGCATGAAAAGCTGACACTTTAACAAACCAGTACCTAATAAAAAGACAAGTAATCAAAACTTTCCACAACAAAAAAAAAAACAACACGCCACCAGCTAACCTCATGACTGATCCCCACGTAATTAATTATATCCAAAAAGGTTCACCCATCTATTTAAAAAAATTGAGGCCTTTTTTGTTTGCGAAGACATAAAGCTTTTAGAAGCACCGCAATATTTATTGTATTTAATTTTCTTTTTAGGGTTCCGTACCCAAATGGTGTCAACTAAGGCTCCGCTGTCCGTCCGTCCGTCCCAGAGCTGTATCTTATGAACCGAAATTTTCATAGTATGTACAACTATGGCCACTATAACAACCAGTAATAAAAAGAAAATAAAGTTCAAAATTATTATTTTTTTCCGCGTGTTTTGCTTAAGGGGGAAGCGCCAAGGTAGCCCGCAAAATTCAAATGTTCTTCCCTCTTTTTTTTATGGATGGGAAATCATCATCAAATGACCCCTCCCGCTCTGGGTGGAGCGGAAGGGAGTGTCAGACTCTTACTGACTAAAACCCACCCGTGTTCCTTCCTTAGCCCTTTCTGTCCCAGGGCAGCGGTAACCCTTTCGGACGATCCCGCTACCCTGAATCATGCTTTTAAGATACCTTAGAAGGATACACTCAGAGGATTTCAGTTCTTCCCCCTTAAGGCTTTTTGCTTACTTACTCCGACTCGCACTTGGCCGCTCTTTTAGCACGTACTGTGAAAACTCTGTACAGTGGCGCTGGTTTGTGAGTTTCCTTTTGTAGAATATTAAGTAAGCTAGTAAATGGAGTAGTTTCCCTGTTAATATTACGCGACCGAAGTAAATGGTAGTAAGGGTTTAATAAGCCTTATAAATGGATGCTGGCGCTTATTTTCTTGGCATGATCAATGGTGGATGACCTAATGGTGGAGGAAAATATGAAGGTAGGAAGGAAGATGGATTTTCGTATTGTTTGGAAAGGTTCAAATGATAAATGATTTATTTCTGTAAGGAGATTTGTTCAAACACTTTTACACGTCATTTCTGTGTAGACTGCCAAATTCAAAATTTCTTACTTTTCTTTTTGCAAATTGCGGCACTGTATTACGTTGTATTGTTCAAAATATAGCTCTTCAATACACCCTTCGAAATGTATTTGCTGAAAATGTACATTTTTCTATGATTTGCAGGATAATTATTATTTGCAGCAAAAACCTATAATTTCGAGAGCTATATTGATGTTTTAAATTAGTATAATTTAGTAATTATTTTATTTTAGTGCCTGCGTATTTGATAATTTTGATCATTATACAACGTCACGATCAAGGGCCATAGGAGATATCGCTACCTAGTTAGAATAATATAGGATTTGGAGATTAAACACCTCTGCACTTGATTTTCTCAATAACACACTTCTCTCAATAGTGCTGTGTCTCTTTTATTGATATTAAAGTTCGTGAAAAGAGAAATCATTAAGTCAATAACTTAATGATTTCTCTTTTCACGAACTTTACGTTAAAAACTGATATTTCGGCAAAAAAATTCAGCTACCAAGATCATAATATAGGGACTAACTGGCAGCCCAGAGTTCTTCAAAAAGAGTCTTCATAATTGAATGCCAAACAAACGATTTTCCAGTCAAGTTCCATTGTAGAAGCTTTCATTTATGTAAGCGAATTTCAACTTTACGTGTCTGTATGCAACCAATAAAACTGTACGTTAATCGTATATCATCCTTTTAGCATCGTTTCAACTCATTACCATTTTAACTGACAACGGGACGATGTCCTGCAAACAGCTAGTAATTTTAAAGGGCCATAATTTAATTGCTTTTAACGTTAAATTAACGGAACTGCGCCTCGACAAGCGACCCGGCGCGTGCCATATGCACACTGCGGAGTGTGTGTACCGTAATTTAAAATGATATAGCAGACAGTTAATATGAAAAGAGACACTTTGAATTAAATAAAGTCCTTTATTTTGTGGTGAATTTTGTTAACAGTGAGCTGTGGTAGGTACAGTCAGCAACAGAAATCGATTACCTGTTACTTTCATATTATCATCTAGATTGATGAACCAAAATGATTCGATATATTATTGCGTTTCATAATTTCATGTGACCTGCAGACTGATCACAAAAAATTGCGCGATTTTTGTGTACGGTGACTGGTCTACTAAAAGTAGAATATCTGACTGTTTTAAGTTTTACATCTGCTCAGCTTTTGTCTTGAATATTTTGCTCTAAGATTAAAAAAACTAAAGTCATAGTCAACTTTTGTTGCTAACCATACTTAGGTATAACGTAAAGCGTATGTCGTCTGATTTTCAATTACATTACATTGGTTTCTCCAAGTTCTTTTTATTTTTGTCAGCATGATTGAGGTAGCTTGTAGCTGTAGTATGTACCTATGACGTACATAGGTACCTAAAATGGTCAATTGTCAAGAGTTTTAAGATCTTAGCTCCTTGCCAATATTCCGGGTCTAACATAGAAATCATTTACAATATGTAGGCATATGATGTTGCAACTTTCACGACATTTGGTAGATTAAGTGATCATTTTGTGAGACTTGAGCACAAAGGCAATGCCTTTTGTGCAAGGAGTGCAAGGCAAAGGACATGGCGGTGAAGGATAAAGGACATAAGACTTTGAGACATAGATAAAATTGAATGGTATTTATTTGTGCTTATATTTATATGTAATTAGGTATATATTATATTTAAAGTTTTAATAAGTTTATGCGTATAAAATATATATTTAAAATATTTATTCCTCAATTTTGGGACATTTTTTTATTTTTTTCTTGGGACAAATGGTGCTGTGTGAAATGTCCAGGGATATTATTATTATTATTAATTTTCATGATTGCACCTCCCATTGTTTGTCTCTGCGTCACCCAAAGATTGATTGGTAGAGAATGCCTATGGCATTGATACGCCTCTGTTCTTTTGTGTGCTGGAAGTGTTGAATAAATAACTATTAAATAAATGGTAAGCCAGTCCGAATAATCTGTACCTTTGTTTTGCACCGTTCTGAGCGACCGATTTTTGTATTTTCTTACTCATTTGACTTCAAAAGAATGATGACAAAACACCAGTACTAATAACTTTATTTGAATGAACTAACCCATTATTGTTGTCAGTCGTAATATCCATCACACCACACTACAGGATTCAAAAGTAAAAATAAGAGCATATTTGTAAAAAAAATGGAAGCACCATTTTGCAATGAAACCAGTTGTACCGAAAATTTCGGAGTCTATTTAACTTTGTTCCATTTTCCGACGTTTTGAGCACTTTGCTGTTCTCTTTTGGTGCACTAGTTTCATTTCTTGTTTTTATTGCCATAGCATTGCCTTGTGTCATAATTATCAAACGTTTTACTAGACACCGGTCTGGTTTAATGTCGGAGGTGTTTTAAACCAGAGTTTGTCGAATTCAATAGTGCTATTATTGTAACTATTGTTAGCTTGTATCACCAGGCCAATTCCCGTAATTAAAAACGTTCAAAATCTAGTCAAAATCTCATCACAGCAACAATCAATTTCAAAAAAGCAAAAATGTAGGGAAATTTGAGGTATTTTTGACAGAATGAGAATGAAATATTTATTTATTTATTTAATTAATTATTAGGGATAAAAACAGTAGTACAATCACATGTTATACACTATATATAAACTTAAAATAATAGCACTAATTGCACTACCAACACTATTATCCACTGATCACTAGCTTTAAGATTAATGCTACGTGAGTTAAAAACATTAATAAAATAAATAAAAATAAACAGCGATTACGAACGTTCAAGTAAAATGACAGAATTAAGATGAACAAAAATAAAAACATCTAAATCAAAGAAAACAAAATTACGAAGCTAGTAAACATTCAACTACAAATTCCCTAAATTTGTTAGCGGAGAGATTAAATACGTCAATGCTTTCTATTGTTGTATTGTCCACAAGTTGACGCAGAGGAGCTCGAGAACCAGCATTAGAGCGACAGACTTGGCTGGTGTTAGTAGACAGTAAACGGTATGGGCGCGCCTGTCTACGCGCGTTCTTGGAACAAGGTAACATAACTTATTGGATATTTCAGAGCAATCATATTTGCTATGGACAATACCACAAATAAATATGGCTGTGAACCTTCTTAAAAATGCGAGAATTGCGCCTCTGGTAACCCTACTTATTAAGTCGACTAATACTCGTATCTCACTAATCGATTATTCGTTTATCATGACATTCACTGTCATTCTCAACTGACAACCGGCCTTCTGGTTCGAGATGCCGAGCAGTGAACAGGTTCACAAAGTTTCAGCATGAACGTAACAAATCGGTGTAATTTAAATCTAAATCTTAGCAAGTAAGTATAGGAAATATTATATTGGTGATATTTGGGTGTTTTTACAAATATTGTGGAAAAATAAATAAATATGTTTGTGTGTAGATGATGCGTTTAGTTTTTTCTTTGCGAACCCTTTTATTTCTGAGCTGTAGCTAACATTACATAGATCTTTACGAATTACGTTTCTGACCAGTCCGTCAAAGAAGACCGTCTCTAGTTAACTTTGTCGAATGAACAACTATTTAAAGATTGTGGACTTTAGAAATCGGGCAGTAATCAGTGCCTACCTGCTTACTTATTTCTATCGGTATTTATTAGTGCGAAATATCTACTAGTGGTTAACTATAACTGGGGGTCACTTTGGATTCTAAATTAAACTTTGCCGAACATATAAATTGTCTAACTAGCAGAATACGGAAATTTATCTATGTGGTTAAAAATCTTCGGTCAATCCTTAACTCCAAGCAACTACTATCTGTTTATTGCGCTCTGTGCCAATCCCTACTGACATACTGCATCACTTCATGGGGTGGAACGTTTAAAACTAACCTTTTAGCACTTGAAAGGGCTCAAAGGGCAGTCCTTAAAGTTGCACTATTCCTTCCTTTCCGTCATCCCACTGTAGAAGTTTATAGATCTGCAAAAGTCCTCTCAATTCGACAGCTTTTTATTCTCCATGTTGCTTTGAAACAACGATCTCTTAGTCCTTTTATAAATACCGACCATAATTCTGACACGAGAAGCAGAAGAAAAAATATATGCCAACCTAAAGCAGTAAAATCCAAATTTGCCCGAAATTTCTTTTCTTTTCTTGGCCCTTTCCTATACAACAAACTAAATTATTTACTCTCTGTTCATAACTTAAACAAAACAGCTTTTAAAAGGAAAATAACTGACTGGCTTATTACATTAGATTATACACAAATTGAAGATCTTTTCAAAACTATATCTTGACATAATATAAGTACCCCAAATCCACACACACACACTCCACATCACACATACACACCCACATCACACACACTCATCCCACATGCATTCACATACATTCACATACATCCTCCCTTTTTTTTTTTTTTTTTTTTTTTTTTTTTGTGGATGGGAAATCATCAAATGACCCCTCCCGCTCTGGGTGGAGCGGAAGGGAGTGTCAGACTTTTACTGACTAAAACCCACCCGTGTTCCGTCCTTAGCCCTTTCTGTTCCAGGGCAGCGGTTAACCTTTCGGAAAATCCCGCCGCCCCGGCAGGCTTCGGCCCTATGGGGCCCCGTCCTCTGCTGACATTTTCTCTTTGAGGCGCGCGTGGAACACAACGCGCCGTCCGGCACGGGCCTGGTCCTGATCGGACGGTGAGCTACCCATTACTCACCGCCCGCAGGCCCGCGCCTACGGTGGCCGGGAGTCGTCACGCGGCTCCCGACGCCCGGAGCGTCTCCCGCGGCGGCTGAGGCGTGAGGTTCTTTCCCTCAGCCTCTCAGCCACCTCCTTCGCTAGCATGACTGCTTCGCAGAAGGAGGTGACTGCCTCCCACTCCCTCTCGCCCCGGACCATGGCTTGCACCAGGGCCGGACGCGAGAGGTCGCCGCCGTTGCCGATCGCCTCTACGAGGACACGGCGGGGCTCCGCCCAAGCAGGGCAGACCGCCACCGTATGCTCCACCGTGTCCTCCGGGCGATCCTGGCAGTGGTGACACCCGGGCGTCTCCTCCCGCCTGATGATGTGCAGGAACCTCCCGAAACATCCGTGTCCGGAGAGGACCTGCGTCAAGCGGAAGGTGAGAACGCCGTGACGCCTCTCTAGCCACTCCTCAAAGAGGGGTCTTATCGCCGCTATCGCGGCGTGCCCTGCGCTGGGTTGCGATAGTCGCGCCTTCCATTCCGCCATGAGATCGCGCCGGAGGTCCGTCCGCTCCGCAGCGATTTGCCGCGGGTGCAGAGTTTCCCCCCGGCGTAGTGCCTCCGCGCGCCAATCATGCAGGCGCGCGAGGACTATCGCCTCCAGATCCCATGGCGGCAGTCCGGCAAGGAGGCTTGCCGCCTCGCGCGAGATCGTGCGGTAGCCCCGGATTAGCCTTGTGGCTACCACCCTCTGGGGCGCGTTCAGGTAGTGTGCGGCTCGAAGCCGCAGTGAACGCGCCCACACCGGGGCCCCATATAGGGCCATGGACCGCACGATCCCCGCGTAAAGCCTCCGGCAGGAGGCGTTTGGCCCCCTCAGGTTGGGCAGGAGCCGCTTTAAGGCGGCCCCGGCCCGTTCCAGTTTGGGGGCCAAACGTCGGAAATGCTCGACGAAGTTCCACCGGCTGTCGAGGACGAGACCCAGGTATCTCATCGTTGTCTCGACGCCGATGTGAACCCCTCCTACCATCAGTTGAGATCCCGAAGGTGGCCCGTACCGGGGCCCATGAAAGGACATGGCCTCGGACTTGTGCAATGCCACCTCGAGACCCAACTGCTGGATCCTATCCACGACTATCGCAACCCCGCGTGTCATCGCGTCGGCCGCCGCCTGATGCGACCTCCCCTGCGCCAGGACCAGCGTGTCGTCAGCGTAGCAAACTACGCTGACGCCATCAGGGAGGTCTGCCCGCAGCACCCAGTCGTAACCGATGTCCCACAGGAGCGGCCCCAGAACCGATCCCTGTGGGACACCGCACGACATCTCTCGCCGGCTCCAGTTCCCGTCGTGACCGGGGTAGATGACGGCTCTATCCGTCAGATACGCCCCGACTATTCGACGGAGGTAGGTCGGCACCCGGTGATATCGGAGTGCCTCCCCAATGCAACTCCAGGGCAGGGTGTTAAACGCGTTGGCGATGTCGAGTGACACCGCCACGACGACCCCGCCCCGGGACACCGCATCCCCCGTCGTGAGGGCTCTAACGCGCATGATGGCGTCCACCGTCGAGCGCCCCTTGCGGAAGCCAAACTGACTATCCGCAAGATCCGGCCCCGTCCCCACCAGGTGCCCGACGAGGCGGCCCGCAATCACTCTCTCGAAGAGCTTGCCAACCTCGTCGAGCAGCACAATGGGCCGGTATGCGGACGGAGAGTCCGCAGGGCGCCCTGGCTTCTGAATGAGGACCAGCTTCCCCGCCTTCCAACGGAGTGGAAACTGGCCTCTCTCCATGCATGCGCTTAAGAGCGCCTCCAGTCGAGGCCCGAGAGCCGTCGAGGCCAGGACCCAGGCTTTACCCGGCAAGCCGTCGGGTCCTGGGGCGGTATTTTTGGCCTTCAGCCTGATTACCGCCGCTCCCAGCTCTACCCCGGTCACTTCAGGGATGTCGTCGTCGTCGTCCATGTGGTCCGCTTCGGACACCGCTATTGGCGGAGCCATAGGCGGGGGAGTATGCTCCCCCCGTGAAGGGAACAGAGCGCTCACCACCTCCTCCACCAGCTGAGGGCGGAGACTCTGTGTCAGCGGGGGGGCCCAGGTGCGGAGTTTATTCCGCACCATCTTGTAAGGGCGCCCCCATGGATCTCTGTTCAGAGTCTCCAGCATCTCCTCGCGGGCCAAATCCTTGGCCCGCTGGACAGCCTCTCGGAGGGCGGTCTTCGCCGCTCTGTACCCCCCGTACAGCTCCGCCTCCGTGGCTTCCGCATCCGGAGGGCGGATGCGGCGCCTGCGGTGCCTGGTGTACCGGTGTCGCGCGTCGACGCACGCCTTGCGTAACGCCGCGATCTCCTGCGACCACCAGTACACCTGACGTCGGGCGCGTCCTGGCCGGACTCGGGGCATTGCCACGTCACAAATCTCGGACATGGCCTCCCGGAACCACTCCGCCTCATCGTCGATATCAGCAGGCCTGTCCGGTGAATACACCCAGGCCTGCACGATCGAGGCTTCCAGGAGAAGCTCCCGGTCCAGCTGCTTCAGCGCCCACCGCGGACCACTCGGGGCCTGTTGGACCAGCGCGCTGGAGGTCTGGGCGGAGACATCAAACCGGATATACCGGTGATCGGAGTAGGTCTCCACCTCCTCCATGACGCGCCAGTCAATGACCTGCTGCGTCAGAGCGGGGCTGGCGAACGAGATGTCCACTACCGACTCGCCCCGCATCCGCACACACGTAGGAACAGAACCCCGATTTAGGACGACCAGGCCTGTTTCCAGAGCCCAGTCCTCCACCATCCTGCCCCGCACGTCCGTGCACCGGGAACCCCAGGCCAAGTTCTTGGCGTTGAAGTCCCCGAGCACTAGCACGGAGAAGGGATGGTTCCTGGTGACGACGACACTCAACTCTGTTAAAGAGTTCTGGAACTCGGCGAGAGTTCGGCTCGGAGAGAAGTAAACTCCCACTACTACAATCTCTCCGAACCGTGCTGCTACGCACCCCTGTCCCTTCGTGACACATTCGAGGGACGGGGTACCGGCGGCAGCCGACGAAATTATAGCCACTGAGCCGTTAAGGTCCTCCACCCAGTCATCCCTGGGCGGGACAAAGTACGGCTCAGCGACCACGGCGATGTTAATCGACCACTGCGCCATGCTCTGGAGCAACAAGTCCTGAGCGCAGGCGCAGTGGTTGATGTTCGCCTGGAGGAGGCGTAGCGGAGCCATTACTCCTCCATTTCAACCCCCTCCCGGGCCTCTTGAGGAGGCCCTTCAGCAGCGGCGGCGGTGGCGGCGGCGGCGGCGGTGGCGGCGGCGGCGGCGTTGGCGGCGGCGGCAGCAGTGGCGGCGACGGTGGTGGTGGTGGCGACGGCGGCGGAGGGCCTGCCTTTCCTCCTGGCTTCGGTGGGTGGGGCGCAGGACTTGCTCCCCGCCCGGTGATCGGCCGGCTTGCCAGCAGCCGCACATGCGACGCAGTGCGGCGTGGCGTTGCACGAGCCGGCCTTATGTCCGGGCTTACCGCAGCGGAAGCACAGAGTGCTGCGGTCCTCCGAGGTGCACATGGCGCTCGCGTGGTGCCCCACGAGGCATCGATAGCACCTCAGAGGTCTGGGCTCCAGCAGCTTGACCTGCGCTGACACCCAGCCCACCAGGAGCCTTCCGCCCTCCACTATCTGTCTCGCCGCCGTCACGGGACAGCTTACCGTAATGGTTCGCATGCCCGTGAAGTCGGGACGTATGGTGCCCGCCTTCACCTGGTCGGCCAGACACCCGCCCGTCCCGACGACGGCGGCTACCACCTCCTTCTCCGTAACAGAGTCATCCAGGCCCATAATGCGCATATCTACGCACTTGACGGGCCTGGAGACTCGAGCCTCGTCCGCGTTGAGGGACGCCCTTAGCTTCTCAGCTAGGGCGTAAGCGGTGGGGCCACTCGTCGCACCGGGGATCTCCAGCATGCGGGCACCAGTAGCGGTCACCCTAAGCCGGAGGCCTCCGGTGATCCCCAGCTCCTGGAGGTTCACCGTCGCTTTTGCCTTTGTGAGCACGTCACAGTAGGTCACTCCCCCCTTGACCGCGTCCGGCTGTAGTGTTATGACTACAGCCGCGGTCTTAGGGGTGCGAAGCCTAGCCGCAACGGCTCGCTCCTTGCGGCGCTGCCTTTGCGCCTTTTTCCTCGCCGCCTTGGCCGCCTTCTTTCTCTCCCCGACCACTTGCCACTCTGCGTTGGTCGTGGGAGGTCCTTCTGGGAGAGGCGATGGCTCTGGGGCCCTGGCCTTCCCAGCCGCTTTGCCCTTCTTATGGGCCGGCGCTGGTTTTGCCGGCGCCGAGGCTCCGCCAGCCGACGCCGGTTTCGCCGGTGTCGGTTTCGCCGGCGCCGGTTTCGCCGGTGCTGGGGCTCCTCCTGCCGACGTTGGTTTGGCCGGCGCCTGGGCCCGGCCAGACGGCCCAGGCTCAGGGGCAGCAGCGGCCGCGTACGAGGTCGCCTTCGGCCCCGGAACCGTCCTACCCGCCAAGGGGGGGCGCAAAACGATCCCCTCCAGGACGGCGAACCGCGCCTGGAAGGTCGCCAGCTCCTTCCGAACCAGGTCCAAGACCTGGTTCTCCACCGGCACGGGCCGGCTTGAAGGTTCCGCCTGCACTTTATCAGGGACCTTCAGGCCGGCCAGACATACATCCTCCCTTGCATGTATTCATGTTTAATGAGCAGTATTGCAATATTATTATAATATTTATATTGTGTGAAATATTTATTTCAATATAATATACGAACCAGAACGTCTCCAGTGCAACAAAAATAATGTAAAACTTTGATTAGGGGGCCTGGTGACCTGACATACAGGTTTTGTAAAAAACTTAGTTTAGGCACCAGTCTTCCACAAATTAATCATGAAATTGTGTCTGTAGACTGTTAATTATTATGTCTGTAATTTGTGGTAAGAAATAAATTATTATTATTATTATTATTACTATTTACACTAGGTACTAAATTAAATGACTTACTAACTAGGTATACAAATAAATACAAAAACCAAATGACAATATAATTACCTACTATTTACCATATTCTATGCAAATTACAGTGCAACCTTAATATAACAAAACGAACAACAAACAACAACAACAATCAATAACGTAAAACGAACAAAATCAATCAAACGAAAAATATAACGAATTCCTCGATTTAACAAATTCTTCGTAATCCCGTTGAATTGTCCATAAGAGTCAATGTAAAACTTACCTTTACATGCGAAGATTTTTTACGAACAACCTCTTTATAACGAATTTTCAACTATCAAAAAAAAGTGTAAACCTCTAATTAACGAATTTTGTGAACCCAAAACCTTTATACATATAACGTTCCTAATAGTATGTGATTCAGTCGCGACAGGTTTAGAAACGTTCTTACCTCTTTATAACAAGTTTTAGACCAGCCTAACCTCAATATAACGAATTACTTGATATAATGAATATTTACTTATTCCCTTCCGATTTGTTATATCGAGGTTGCATTGTATAGATATTCGATTCTATTCTACCGGTGAGCAAAGAGGAAGAGGCCAGAGGGATGGCAAGGCCAAAGAGGTGGACAACCTGTGGGGGGTAGGCACAACTGTATACTTACTTAATTTTTCATAACAAGTTCATTGTTTGAAACGCGGCAAAAACACACAACAAAACAATACGCATTGTGGAGTGCGTAAAATGAACAACAAACTACCTTCGTTTACTCTCAGTAAACGACAAACAAAATGGACAATGCATAGAAAAGGCCCAGCTTGGCAAATAAAATTAAAATTATACTATGCTAAAGTATTTTAGAAACCGGCGGAAACAAATGAAAAAATGTATAAATGCAGGCTCATAAAGAACACAGGTTTTAGCTATTCTCCAAAAAAATTATGGCAGTAAAAACAAAAAAAAACCTATGAACGTAGACCGAAATTTTTATTTCCCAAAATTTGCATTTCACCTCACGTAAAAAGAAGTAATGGAAAAGCTGTGCTAATATTTGTTCTACAAAGTATATTTTCCTTTGTACCTCACCGGACCCCTTAATTAAATCTTTTCGGACATGTTTTGCTTACGTCATCTTTTTGTTACAGAAATATGTGAGCGAACTGACGACCGTTCGAGACTGCGTGCCAACGTGCAGTGAAAAAGGTAACGCACACTTAGAACTTAATTATTTATCCACCCACCACTATATCTTATTGGCTGTATATGATAAATAAGTGGTAAGGGGCATCAATACCTGCCAGGGTCGCGGGTTGTTGAAAGAGTTACCGTGGCCCCTGGCACAGGCAACTGAAGGAACACGGGTGGGTTTGAGTCAGTAAAAGTCTGACGCCCTCCCGATCCGCCCAGAGCGGGAGAAGTTATTTGATGATTTCTCACCCAAAAAAAGAAAAAGGGGCCCAGAAGTTGTTGAAATTTCTCATTGGTTATTTTCAAAAATAATCAGCTGTTCTATACATTTTGACGGTGTAGGTACTGCACTTCTTTTATAAAATCGCAGATATTTTTTTAAATAACCAACGAAAAATTTCTACGCTGAGGGGTCTAGAATCATTTGCTAAATACATGGTAAGAGCGGTTTTGCACTACGTCCAATCCGAATCTGAATTCGAATTCCGAGTTCAATCCAAATTCGGAATGTTCTAAATTCGGACGGACTGAGTTCGGATGTAGTGTGCAACCCATCATACAAATAGTACTGTGGCTACTTTGGATCGTCATTTCTCGTATTCGGATCGGATGCAGTGCAGAACCGCTCTAACAGTTTGCACCAGTTGGTTTATAGACAAGGTACGTTGTACAACATTAAAGGGAGAAGAAAATACCTTAAAATTACCTCACCGCCCAGTTCTCATTCCACTGTCATATTTCTCTACATCCCGCATACAATAAATGCAAAAAACGGCTATAATAATCTTCATAATATATTGTTGTTTGGGCGAGCCAATAAAGAACCCAGACCCCAATAACCTGCCATTGCATTGTTTTGAGCAGGCGCCAGTTTTTTGTTTATAAATTAAACGGGTAACCCTTTATGTGCCGTAAACCTCCCACCAATAAATTGTATTACGCAGTTAAATGAAAATAAAACGACATGTATTTAATCGAACCTCAAATAATTCACAATTTGCCCTCCTAAATATATTATTTTACACTCTAATATAATGATTGAGCCTCTTTTTGTGGACCTCAAATTAGCCAAGTAACTGACCAACTCGGTTGGTCATAGTTCTAAGCTAACCTTACCTATTTGGTCGGTGCCCTAGTTTAGTTACTGCAACCATCTGCCCAACCCTTTACCAACTATGTTCGGGTTGGCTTTCAATCTAACCGGATGCGGCTGAATACCTACCAGTATTTGACATGGGGCGGCTGCCTATCAGACCTCCACAACCCAGTTACTGAGTAATAAGATACCTTTGGTGACTGGTTGTCAGACTTTCAGGCTTCTGACGACCCGTAACGACTGTCAAAGATCCACGAATGGCAGCCGGGTCCAACGGCTTTCCGAGGCATGATGGGGTCTTGGTATGTACAGATGGTCACTCATCCAAGAACCAACCGCGCCAAGCGTAGTTTAGCCTGATGGATCGCATCGCGCGGCTGTTATTACTTAGCCTCAAGCTTTACGTCAAGTTTAGTCACTACAAACAATTGTGAGAAAAGGCCAGAAAAAAAGAGGCTCATTTGTTAAACAAAGTGTGCAGAAACCCAAAAAAACTTTACAGGTTCGTTAATTTAAAAAAGCGTGAATCATTAGAAGGTCATTAACTTTTTAGAGAATCAAATAAAAATGAGCCAACCGGTCAATAAAGTTACGGTAATGTATAGAATCTATGACTAGTCGGATAGGAAACGCTGACCTCATCTAGTTTTTAAAAATATGATTGAGGTGTAAAAGTTTTTGTACAAACCCACTTACAAAATAAAATCATTTATCATTATCATAAATGTTTTTTTGCTACGGCAACATTAATATGAATTCAAAACATATCACTAACAAAGCGGGTATCAAACAGAACAAAGCGATCCAATCAATTTAAATTTACATACCTAATTACAGACCGTCAGCGCTCCTAACTCCTGAAATTAAATAACATTTAATTGTAGGATCACAGCCTATCATTTATACTGAGTTTAGGGTTTTCATGAAGGGTCAGAATAATCTTTTAATTGGCTTTACGAGATTAGGGTAAGGTTTCTTTTTTTATGAAATTGAATTATGGGTCTTGACATGATTTACGGATGCTTTATGAATTAAATAATAATTAAAATTATTAATTAAAATTAATTAGGGACTGCCAAACTGTTGCAGTTTTTAAAAGAAGAGAAAGAACCCTATCGGTCCACTTCATCATAGTTGTGTATGTATTTATTATTCTGAATATGATATAATTATTATCATTCTAGTGATATTTATTTAAGAAGTATGTATGTAAGTTTGTATACTCTCGTAATTTTTGTTTAGTTTTTTAAGTGATTTGTTTTTGATTTTGTGTATTATTTTTTGTCTCCTTTACTATTTCATACGCTTTCTACATCTCTGTATCTATTGTTCTGTCTCGGGTTTAACAGACAAGAAAAAACAAAAACAGAAAAAATAACTACATGTTAATTTTACAAATTGCTATTGATTAAAGAAAGAGAAAGAAAAATGCGTTTACAGCATAAAAACACCTTGAAGCTTGAAATGACAGAAAACAATGCTTTTAATGCCAAAAGGGCCTCGGTTCAGCATAACGTCAGATGACAACACACGGTTACCACCTGACGCTGATTTTCAGCTGCAATCCGCGAGTGCCATACGCTGGAATAATAATAAATACAGGAAAGTGCATGTGTCCGTTGATAGACCGATGACACAAACTCTAGTACACCATAGCCGGAGGTGTGTCTGCGTAGGTAGATATCTCCGGTTTACCGGACGTGTTATATGACCGCCATGATTCCACTCATTAAATTTACATTACGAAAACCGTTACTAAAAATCGAATACGTGTCTATCTATCCCCTTTTTTATATTAACCTATTCCATTCCACTGCTGGGATAAAGTCTCCCCACACTTCTCCAATTTTCCTTATTTTGTGCCTTCTCCGATCGTCACGCCAGCATTTATTAGGCCTGCCTCGGTGACCACGCCCGTCTTCAGGCACCCACTGTATGACAATCCGGACCCAGCAGCTTTGATGCATCCTATACGTGTCCCCGTTTACCTAATATATGTTATTTTCTTTCATTTCCTAAAACAAATGAGAAATTGGCCATCCTTTATCTTCTCTAAGATGACGGGAAGGAATGTTTCGCGCAGTGGTACCAGACAGTGTGCTAGTGAGTTGTCATTAGCGTTGTATTGTGTCAACTCTTGGACCATTAGTTATTAGGATATAAGTACTTCTTTATAGTGCTTCCGGGATCATTGCCAGAGCTCGTTTTGGTACAGCATTTAGCAATTGCACCTACTACTAATGTGCGTTTTGTTCGTGCAGAATAAAAAAAAAAAAATTTCTTTCTGTCTTACTTCACTTAATTTTTTTTTTTTGACAAATCAGGTATCGTAGATATTCAAAATATATCTATTTATTTATTTAACCATTTATGTACACACATATTAACAAACAAGAAGGAAGGAAAAGAAAAATACGTATATAAAGGGTGGTTAAATTTTAAGGGCCGATGTTGATTTTGAATAAAACACAAATCATTTGGGAAATTATTGTCATTTCTTTTTATTATGATAATATGGTATAGTTCAATTATGTATGGAACAAAATATCGGCCAAATGGCCGCCGCGACCTCGGCGGCACACCTCCATCCGATAGTACATATTTTCGGTGACGCTGAGGCATAATTGAGGTTCTATGCCGTTAATGTGCCGAATTATCTCATCCTTTAGCTCTTGAATTGTTGCTGGCTTATTGACGTACACCTTTTCTTTCAAATAACCCAATAGAAATAAGTCCAACGGTGTCAAATCACATGATCTTGGCGGCCAATTGACATGGCCACCACGTGAGATAACACGGCCATTGAATTTGTCGCGCAGTGTGTCCAATTCGGGCCATAAAAAGTTCGTTATCATCTCAGGATAGCGAACGCCATGAAGATGATTTTCTTCGAAAATTGATCATCCAATGTTGCCATTTCTTGCCACCATTCTGACCATTGACGACGTTTGGAATGGTCAAGAGGCTTTAGTTCATGAGTCAATTGCACCTTGTAAGCGTGTAAATGCAAGTCTTTATGCATAATGTTCATCAACGACGAGCGTCAGAGGTGCAATTGTTGGGCACGACGACGAGTTGAGGTGGACGGCTCTTCAGCCACACTATCGCGAACAGCAGCAATATTTTCTGCAGTACGAGCTGTACGAGCATGCACTGGTGTTGTCACATCTCCTACAGACCCGGTTTGCTCAAATTTTTGCACGATTTTTCCTATTGTACGCACATTTGGACGAATAAATTGACCGAAAAAATGACGAAGTGCACGATATGCATTTTGATTTGAACGCCCATTTTCATAATAAGCCTGAAAATTTTTAACGCGTTGCTCGGTTGTGTATCTTTCCATGGTTCAAATTGAGTTAGTCTGAAATTGAGAAATGTCAAATGAAATGCAGAAAAAAACTTAACGTGTACGTGTGGTACACATTCAACATCGGCCCTTAAAATTTAACCACCCGTTAGATGATGCCAGACATTCCATCGTGCGATAGGAGAGTAGATAAGAAAAGATGTAGACATCGAGAGTAAGAGTAAGCGAAAACAAAAAAACATAATATATATTTAAAAACGCATCTCTTATTTTCATATTTAGCCTGCAATGTCCCACAGCTGGGAAAACGTCTCCCTTCCCTTATCTACACACGTCGGTCCACTGCGGGCGAAAATACTATGACATCAAAATACTAGCGTGAAATTATGGTTTTATACAGACACAAAAATCTCTTTGGTTCCCTAATTATTCCCATATAGGAAGATTATTTTCGTAATGCGAACCGATCGTCATTTTAAAAAGCACTTAATGTTAACCACTCATCTGCCTAGCCTTTTCCCAACTATGTTGGGGTCGGCTTCCAGTCTAAATGGATGCAGCTGAATACCAGTATTTTTTACTTAATGTTAACCACTATTAGGTCCAAATGAACTATAAATTGGTCAGATAACGAAGGTCACAGATTGTTCTAAGAAATTCGATTAATTAAGAACAATTGTTGCTGACCTGCACAAAACGTGTAGAACAAAAGATTAATAACTACTTATTCTTATGGAAAACTACAACGTATTACAGCATTTCCAATTATTTTTTTTTCCGATCAACTTCGGTTTTACGATAATAATAATTGGCATTGACATAATTAGAGTGCTGAAGAAATGCCTGAAAAATATCTACGGTGAAGTTACAATAACTTATAACTGCCAGAGTCAATAATTTACACAATGAGAAGAAAAAAACGTTTATATTCATGACAAGTTAGACTGATTAATCGTACCAATTACTACTAACTATCGAAGCCAACAGTTCAACACGTGTTCCATCTATTCTCATAATTAATTTATGTAACTAAAGAGCTGCCGGTCGATTCCGTAAAAATCTCACCGTGAAAACTCAAGTGAAGTGAGCTTGATGTGAGTTGTCAGTAGTGTCAATCCCTAGCATTATTTGGAATGACAGCTCACTCCACGCTCACTTCACCTAAGTTTTCACGGTGAGATGGTTACAGAATCGCACTGCAGGCAGATTGGGCATCAGCCTTTGTTATTTCGTCCATTCACGAAAGCAAACCTGTTCTGTTCTTACCTTCAAACTCGAGATACCAATATCGAGATGCTCGTCATAGATCGTAAGGCATTCGTAAATATTCGGGACAGACGTTACACGACGTGATTTTCATCGCATGGAGGGGATTTCGAAGTACAAACAGTGGTCAGACTACTAAGGTGAAATATGATAACAATGCTTACATCGTAGAGATACTGGTAGAACTTTAAGAAGATGGCTGGGGTAGAATGGATGCGGAAGGTGAAGGACAGGGTGTTGTGGTTTTCTCGCGATGTTTTCCTACGGTTTTGAGAACAGTGGTGATAAAAAAAAATTACGCAAAGTAATGTGCTTGTCTGAGTTCAAACCTACTACACGTAAGTCGCGGCCGTCACCACTGGGCCACCACTGCTCAGCCAGAGGTCAATGTCAGATATCTTTGTCTGAAGAAATTATGCGTACCTATATGTTTGAAGATCAATTCCCATAATTTAAAATGTTCAAAATTTAGTCGTAGTCTCATCTCGGCGATATATAAATGTCAACAATGTAGGGCAATTAGAGGTATTTTTGACCGATTGAGACTGAGATCAGACTGTAAACGTTAGAGAATTGCCCCTCTGGTGTTATTTTAGAGAAAGTATACAACGGGGTTCACTGATCCATGTTAGATTTAATTAAATTATATTATGTATAAAACATTATGTAGGTAGGTACCTTGTTTATGTTTTTTCTTCCTGTTGCTGGCACAACTGTATTTTATTAGATCTGAGGGGCAATTCTCGTAATTTTAAGAACGTTCACAGTTTGATCTCAGTCTCGATCTGTCAAAAAATACTTCTAATTTCCCTACATTTTGACAACTTTTTGACATTTGTTTTTTTTTGGTCTTTCAGTTTTTGACGCCGAGATGAGAATGCGACTAGATTTTGAACGTTTTAAATTACGAGAATTGGCCTTTTTTCGGCAAAAAACTTTCCACGGCGTCATCGATGGCAGCGCGTTTCTATATACATACTAGCTGACCCGGCAAACGTTGTTTTGCCATATATGTAGAAATTATTTCTAGCTGCCCGGCGCTAATTCGTTCGTGTGGTGTCCTACCCCCTACCCTACTCCTACCCTACTCCTACCCTACTCCTACACTACTCCTACCCTACTCCTACCCTACTCCTACACTACTCCTACGCCCTACCCCTACCCTACTCCTACACTACTCCTACCCTACTCCTACCCTACTCCTACACTACTCCTATTCTAGGGTGGACATCCCTTATCACTTAAGGGTTTGAAAAAAAAATAGATAGTAGCCGATTCTCAGACTTACTGAATATGCATAAAAAAATTCATCAAAATCGGTCAAGCCGTTTCGGAGGAGTATGGCAACGAAAACTGTGACACGAGAATTTTATTTATTTATTTATTTTTAGGAAAACTTACAGCTAAACAGATACATAAGTAATAGATTATGCAAAAGTAATGCCAATTACAAGTTTCCACGTGTAGTATGTATATACGTATATCTATATATATAAAATTCAAAGTCCTGACTGACTGACTGACTGACTGACTGAGACATCAACGCACAGCCTAAACCGCTGGTCCTAGAGACATGAAATTTGGAGGGTGTATTCTTTGTGAAGAGTAGGTATCCACTAAGAAAGGGTTTTTCGAAATTCCACCCCTAAGAGGGTGAAATGGGGGGATTTTGTTTGTATGAAAAATCTTATTCCTTGAGTTAATAAACTTGAAACTTGGCACGAATACTTATCTAAGTAAATTATGAAGTTGGGCATTTTTTGTTTTTATAAACTACCCCCTAAAAGAGGATTGGGGGGTTTCAAAGTTTGTATGGAAGAATTTTAGCGCGCAGTCCGATTTAATCGAAACTCAGTATTTATACCTATTATTGAAAGAGAAGAATAATGTGTATCAGGGTTTTTCGAAAATCTACCCCTGACGGCCTGAAAAGGGGTAGTCAATTTTACAGGGGAGGATTTTACAGCGTGGCTTGATTAACTCGAAAATTGGTGTAAATAATCTTTGAGTCAAGTTATGAACACATCCCAAATGATTTTTCAAAATTGCACCCCTGTGGTGGTGAAATGCGGGGATACAGTTTATATGAAAAATCTTATTCGTTAGGTTAATAATCTTGAAAATTGGCATGAATACTCGCCTAAGTAAGCAATAAAGTTTATCATTATTAGTTTTTCAAAACTACCCCTCAAAGGGGCTATGGGGGTGTTAAAGTTTGTGTGGAAGAATTTGAACGCGCGATCCGATTGACTCGAAACTCAGTGTGTGTGTACTTAAGACTAAAATTAAATAATAACACATACGAGGTGAAAAGGGGTAGTTAATTTTACAGGGGAGGATTATAATAAGTGGCTTGATTAATTATAAAATTGGTATAAATAATCTTTGAGTCAAGTTATGAATTTTCAAGAATATTTTAAAATTCCACCCCTTTTTTTTTTTTTTTTTTGTGGATGGGAAATCATCAAATGACCCCTCCCGCTCTGGGTGGAGCGGAAGGGAGTGTCAGACTTTTACTGACTAAAACCCACCCGTGTTCCGTCCTTAGCCCTTTCTGTTCCAGGGCAGCGGTTAACCTTTCGGAAAATCCCACCGCCCCGGCAGGCTTCGGCCCTGTGGGGCCCCGTCCTCTGCTGACATCTCTTTGAGGCGCGCGTGGAACACAACGCGCCGTCCGGCACGGGCCTGGTCCTGATCGGACGGTGAGCTACCCATTACTCACCGCCCGCAGGCCCGCGCCTACGGTGGCCGGGAGTCGTCACGCGGCTCCCGACGCCCGGAGCGTCTCCCGCGGCGGCTGAGGCGTGAGGTGTTCTCCCTCAGCCTCCCCGCCACCTCCTTCGCTAGCATGACTGCTTCGCAGAAGGAGGTGACTGCCTCCCATTCTCTCTCGCCCCGGACCATGGCTTGCACCAGGGCCGGGCGCGAGAGGTCGCCGCCGTTGCCGATCGCCTCCACGAGGACGCGGCGGGTCTCCGCCCAAGCAGGGCAGACCTCCACCGTGTGCTCCACCGTGTCCTCTGGGCGATCCGGGCAGTGGTGACACCCGGGCGTCTCCTCCCGCCTGATGATGTGCAGGAACCTCCCGAAACATCCGTGTCCGGAGAGGACCTGCGTCAGGCGGTACGTGAGAGCGCCGTGACGCCTCTCTAGCCACTCCTCAAAGAGGGGTCTTATCGCCGCTATCGCGGCGTGCCCTGCGCTGGGTTGCGATAGTCGCGCCTTCCATTCCAAAAAAAAAATTCCAAAATTCCACCCCTGTGGGGGTGAAAAGCGGGGTACAGTTACATGAAAAATCTTATTAATTTAGTTAATAAACTTGAAACTTGGCAACAATACTTGCCTAAGTAAGTAATAAAGTTTATCATTATAAGTTTTTCAAACTACCCCTCAAAGGGGGATATAGGGGTGTTGAAGTTTGTGTGGAAGAAATTGAATGCGCGGTCCGATTAACTCGAAACTCAGCATTGATACTTTCGACAGAAAATAATTAATAGTAAGTATGTAAAGTTGTCGAAAATTGATCCCTGACGGGGCAAAAAGGGGTAATTCGGTTTTTAGGGGAGGATTTGAACTTGAAACTGTATGTTACATTTTCACGCCTAAACCACTGAACTTCTGATTTGGCAAAGAGATAGATGGAATCCTGGGGAAGCACATACTTTTTATCCTGGTAGCACGTTCCCGTGGGATAAGTTCCGACATCCACGCGGGCGAAGCCGCGGGCAGAAGCTAGTATCTCTTATATATAAAATTCTCGTGTCACAATGTTAGTCTGCATACTCCTCCGAAACGGCTTGACCGATTTTGATGAAATTTTTTGTGCATATTCAGTAAGTCTGAGAATCGGCTACTATCTATTTTTTTTTTTTTTTTTTTCAAACCCTTAAGTGATAAGGGATGTCCACCCTAGGGTAGGAGTAGTGTAGGAGTAGGGTAGGAGTAGGGTAGGAGTAGTGTAGGAGTAGTGTAGGAGTAGGGTAGGAGTAGGGTAGGAGTAGTGTAGGAGTAGGGTAGGAGTAGGGTAGGAGTAGGGTAGGAGTAGGGTAGGAGTAGGGTAGGAGTAGGGTAGGAGTAGGGTAGGAGTAGTGTAGGAGTAGGGTAGGAGTAGGGTAGGAGTAGGGTAGGAGTAGGGTAGGGGGTAGGACACCCCGCGAACGAAGTAGCGCCGGGCAGCTAGAAATAATTTATATATGGCAAAACAACGTTTGCCGGGTCAGCTAGTAATTATATATAAAACAATATAATATATAAACATGTGAAACAGAGAATTAATAATAGACTATTTAACTATATAAGACAGAACAATAAAATTACTATTAACGCTCAAAGAAGCAATTAGACAAGATTTTCTTCAATTTAGCAATACTAGTATTGAAAATGTCGATATCAGCTTCCCGGTAGGTTGTGTTGTATATAGGTACGACTCGCTCTCACCATGTACGAGTTCCGTCTGTATGTAGTGGCTACGACTGGGGTGTGCAATACATGAGGTCTACGTAAGAACACAGACGGCACTCGCAACCAAATTTTGTGCAACAACTCGGTAACACCAGTTGTTCCATTGGCAATTTTGAAAAGAAACACAAGATCTGATATTTTACGCCTTTCATAAAGTGGAAGGATATGAAATTTTTTGCAACGGTAGGTATAATTGGTTAAAAACGTCTTAGACCGATACTGAATGTGCCTCACAAACCTTTTCTGTATGCTCTCAATACGATTTATGTAACAGTTATAATTGGGGTTCCAGACTTGAGAGGCATACTCCAAATGACTGCGAACAAAAGTACAGTATAATATTTTAATAGTCTTAACATTTTTGAACTCCGAGGACACCCGCAGAATGAAACCAAGTGCTTTTGATGCTTTCTTGACAATATTGTCTATGTGTGCATCAAAGAGGAGCTTAGCGTCAAAGGTAACTCCCAGATCCCTGATAGTGTTAACCCTATTTAGTGCTGCATCCAAAAGCATGTAATCATGGACTATCGGGATAGGTTTCCGTGTAAAGGAGCAAACATAACACTTGGAAACATTCAGGTCCAACTTATTATTAATACAATAGTCCTGAAAATTAATAAGGTCTGTCTGCAATAGATGAGCATCAGCCACGGTATTAACTTGTCTCATAATCTTCATGTCATCAGCATATAATAATAGCTTTGAATACCGGAAAGACGAAGAGATATCGTTGATAAAGATAATAAATAACAAAGGCCCTAGCAAGGATCCTTGGGGAACCCCCGAGGGGACATTCATAGGTCTAGAGCAGTATCCATTCAGGACCACAGTCTGACATCTGTTCTCCACATAGGACTTGAACCATCGGTAAAGATCACCCCTAATGCCCACCGATAAAAGTTTACGCAATAGGATCACGTGATCTATCCGATCGAAACACTTCCGGTAGTCGGTATATATAACGTCGACTTGCGACCTCTGTGACATACATTCGGAGAGGTAGTCACTACAGACTATGAGATTAGACGAGGTCGACCGACCCCTAACGAAGCCCTGCTGGTTTTCACATAGACTGTGCTTGAGTGCCGAATAAACCTGTGCGTGCACAATTTTCTCTAGCACTTTAGCAAACACACACAGCTTCGAAATAGGTCGGTAATTCTCCACCAATGTTTTTGTCCCTTTCTTATGTATCGGTGTTATATATGCCGACTTCCATACCTTAGGCACCACGCCAGTCGCAAGCGATTTTTCAAACAGGATGGAAAGAGGCACAGAAAGATCCTTGGCGCAGTTAACAACGAATATGGGCGAAATGTCATCAGGACCCGCAGATTTGTGTAAATCCACTTGTTTAAGCAGCCTACATACCTCACTTAGCTGTATTTCCACTTGACTTATATCATGCGTGTTGTCATTGGGTCCATCGACCACGGGGTATATATTAGATTAAAGTAAATGGCGTTACACCTATTTATTTAATATACATAAATAAAATCTATTATCCGCTAAGTAGTCGTTTTGAACTAAGTTTTGTTATTGGAGGAATAAAATTGACACCAGACGGTTTTTGTATTGAAAAATTGGTAAGTTTCAATGTTATTTCTGGAATAAAAGTTATCCGACGTTGGTGAAATCGGCCCTTAGTATTGCAAAGTAAGGGATTACTTTAGGGAATTGGTAGGAACATCTCCGAGGCTTATAGCAATTTCGATCACCAAACCATTATCACAATCTTTAAGGTGGTAGTGACGAGGCCCATTTAAATGAAATTAAATGAAATATTTATTTGTGTAAGTAGATCTTTTAAGACACTTTTACATGTCAATATTTTACAGCATATATAATACATGTACGTATCTATTATCGTATATTATTTTGCACTGCTGACAACCCTATTTTCTTTGTCTACGCAGTCACAGGCCATTCCAGGTTTATCTGGAAGAGATTGCAGAAAGCGATAAGGCCGCCCATTGTATGTTTTGTTTTAAAAATTGGATTTGTTTTTGTTATGTATTTTCTGGTGTACAATAAAGTATATATAAATAAATTAAATAAATAAATATTTAGTTAATCAATATTTTTAAAGTACATGGCGTCGGCATTTCCTAGCTGACTGATCCCTTAGAAGAAATGCCGAAACAAACTCAAAGGTCATGGTTTATTTTAAAGTCGAAACATTATATTATTAGAATTACATATAGGTATGTAAGTCTAACATTACATGGCCATGTCTATATGTGTTTGTGTCTATGTGTGTGTATATGTATGTATTTACAACAAAAAAAATGTATATAAGTAGTTTATCAGCCATCTTGTTACCATAACACAAGCATTAGGTTGCTTAGCTTGGGACAAATGGTGCTGTGTGAAATGTCCAGGGATTTATTTTATTTATTTTATGTCTGCAAAGGCTTTGTGAATCAGTCATTGCAGCTTTGAGCTGACCTGTCGTAACCGACGGCATGCATGCATCAGTCATCCTGAAGCTCAAGCTGGACGAGCTAGCTCAACGACCCGTCACACGACGCTGCCAGCACTAAAGCCGCCTTATCATCACGAGCTCCTCGACTATAATTTAAAGACTAATCACTTATCTCTTTGCGATGCTAATTCATAAATTATGGAAATGTTAAGACTGAAGAAGTTAATTATTTAAGTTCTTAATATTAGACGTTTTGATGTTACATCAAAGGTAACAAAAGGGTTAGTTACTCAACATTTTTGTAGATTCTATTATTCTAGAAAATAACTTTTTTTCTATGTTGTTTTTGTTCCTTTGGCCTTTTATCCAACTTGAGACTCTAATACCCATTATTTAAGTACATAATCAACCTTGAATAAGATGACAAAATTAGCATCGCCATACAACGCCAGCCTTTTGGAGTGCCCAAAAGGCTGGCGTTCCTGTTGACAGCGATGCGGACGAATTTTTAGATGCCCTATGATTCTTTTGCTTATTGTGAAAAAATAAGCAAAAGAATCATAGGGCATAATCTACATAAATTATTATTTTAAATTTTAGTAATAATGTAAATATTACCTTGATGAATAAACGCGTTGACGCGAGAACCTCATTATTTGCATCGATTAAAAATCAATTTAAAAAAATCATGAATCAATTCTAAATCTTCAAGATAAACAACAAAAGTGCATCTATTTACACGTTTAGATTGAATGCTGTCTCTCAAATGTATCGCCCCGTTCTCGCGTTTCCAATGATTTCTGGCATCAAACGGAATTGCATTTCCATTCTCCGCTGGGATTGGTGTTGGTGGGATTCAGAAAGTGAACTTATTGAAAACTATTTTTGAATCTGGAATTTATGTCTGCAGACACGTGTAGATACTCGACTATTTAAATTGTTGTGCATTTTTCATTTCTACGGACATAAGGAGAAGATTTGGTACTCAATGTCTAGAACTGTGTTATTGGCATGTCTAAGAATAAAACCTTCAAAGACATGTGACATCTGCATGGTAGATTACAGCCCACTCCCTCTCACAGAGAGGAGGTCTGTATCCCAGCAGTGGGGACATTAAAGGCTGATTATGTATGTGTAAATCGGGCTTTAATAA
Organism: Apamea crenata; assembly: GCA_949629185.1. Lineage (NCBI taxonomy): Eukaryota > Metazoa > Arthropoda > Insecta > Lepidoptera > Noctuidae > Apamea > Apamea crenata. The sequence continues at coordinate 9,756,564 of OX451375.1, forward strand.
AATTATTGGCAACGCAATACATCTTGTATAAAAAACTAAATACCACTAAAATACACACAATTAAATCGCAGCACAACATACGTAACACTAGACTAAGAACAGATTGGCACAAATTGTCACAAAGCACGGAACATAACCTAAGTCTTAGTTTTGTGCACAAAGCATAAACTTACTAAGTAGACACACGTCACGAACGTCTCTGCTCTGACCTCAAATTGGCTCGACGCATCAAGTTACGAGAGACTTCTTGAGACCACGCTACAGGCATTTATAAGACCTTACGTCACTGTAAATGTATGACTACTGGCGCTTTGTAGTTTTTACTTGGGCTTGGTTTAATTAGTGGTATAGTCAGAAGCATAAATATAGAACTATGGACAGATTTTATTTTATTTATTATCACGTCTGATGGAAAGCGATGAATGAGGCTTTATGGAACGAGCGTGCCCAACAGATGCCTGTTCACTCTTGATTTTAAAGCAGACGGGTTAGATGTGGAAGAACACAAACGCTGGTTCCGCAGATTTCAGTAAAAATATCTGATTTCATGATTAATATCTGTTCTCAAGAAGACAGAAAATAATATGGTTATCATCTGTGGTTGGCTTAAACAAGTAAAGGCATAAATAAATGATATGTGACATCGAAGAGACCCCATATGTAATATACCACATCGCCTTCTAATTGATGTGTCACCTCTTAGAACGCATAAATATCGGACATGCCTTGAGTCATAAATATGTGTCTACCCAGTTCAGTTCAGAAAAATGTGATACCTGGTTGTGGTCAAAAATATCTGAAATCACTTTGGTAGCATAAAAATCGGGCTGTATAAAGTTTCGAGTTGTTTTCTTCTACATCGCGATCAGTGTCGCTCATATTTTATAGTGAGCTAACCATACTATATTTATGGGGTCACATCCACATCTGTCTGACATCTCTTTGAGGCGCGCGTGGAACACAACGCACCGTCGACCCGGGCCTGGTCCTTGCTAGGCGGCGAGCTGCCCATTGCTTCGAGGAATAGAAGCGTTCAAAATCAAAATCAAAAGTCATTTATTCAAATTAGGTTGAGAATCAGCACTTTTTGAACGTCAAAATTACAAAAGACAGTCCCCCAAAAACGCCCGCCCTTCACCACTTCCTAGTGCTATCGCGGGGAAGAAGAAGTGGCGCAACAAACTCCCCAGCAGCACAGCTGTCTGTTCAATTAAAAAGAAAATACTTGATTGTATACAATAGTAGGTACCTATGTTCGGTAATAAACATTACAAAACAGAACATAAAATTAAATTATTTGCCATAATATGTCAGCTAGCCACGCCAATATACCAACAAATATAATAAAAACTATAGGTACGTACTCAAGCTAAAAAAATAATTACTTAAAATGTAAATAAAAAAGATTACCTCAAATAAAAGCCTCCAGGCATAAAGGGCGTGACAGCTTACATATTTATTTATGCATTGCTGGGTTATATTCATTATTATTATCGTTGTCTTATGTATTAAGAATAATGTACCCAGTATTCTTGTTGCTTATATATTAAATATGCATAATCAGCCTATAATGTTCCCACTGCTGGGACACAGGCCTCCTATCAGTGAGAGGGAGTGGTCCGTTATCCACCAAGCGGGCCCAGTGCGAATCTTCGAATTTTTGGTCCTAGGACATGCCGGTTTCCTCACGATGTTTTCCTTAACCGTTTTGACAGCAGTGGTGATGAAATAATTTACACATAGTAAAGTGCCTGCCTGGGTTTGAACCCAAGATCCGTAAGTCACGCCTGTTACCACTTGGCCACCACTGCTCTCACTGCTGCTGGATTAAATATGAGAACAATGTAAAAAAAAAACATATTATAAAACAATTCAAAATATAGGTAACATTAAAAAATCTAAACCTACCACGACTATCGACACATAACACAAGTTAAAACTAAAACCAAATCGCAATACTTTCACCGCAGCCACTGATCTTAAGATGTCCCTTTAAATCTAACATCGTACCGCGATTCAGAGTTCTCCGGTAACAAATTACATAAAGAGTCGTTGGCTTTGTGCGGCTCTGAATAAAACCGCAATTTGGACATTTCCTATTACCATAAAGGTCTACAAATGGATGTTAAAAGAATATGTTGCTTTATTATCAACTAGTGAAAGTGTATTTTATGTTTTTTGGCAGTTTTATGTGATTTTGATGATACTTTCTGATGTATGACTATAGACGTTGAGTATAATCTATCTCTGAGGAGAAACGGCGTATGTCGAGATCGGCCTGTTGGATTCTTTGGGTTTCTTGGGTCGCAGAGAGAGATACGTCGTCGATTACTGCAGAAGTCCTACGAATACCTATGACAGTATTTCAAATCAAGAGAATATTCTTCTCTGGCATGCTCGTTCCATCGAAGACCCATCCATCGCTTGCCGCCAGGCGAGAAAAAGAGCAGGAGCATTCACAAATAAAATAAAACTTTCAGGGCAGAATATTTTAAATTCGTCTAAACTGTACAGCTGTTAAAGATATCCTAGGAATTAAACCCCTGCATAATCAGAATGACTAGACTGCCACGATTCGTACAACACCCATTTTCTTTAATTCATGTCTTTTTGTAACGAATAAAATGAACTTATCTTATTTCTATTTCAACTGCAAAATGAAAAGGTAACGTTTCTATCTTCTTTTTAAAATTGCACACGACTGTAATATATTCATCACTGCTCCCCAAGCTGTAAAAGTCAACCGAAAGAAATGTAAATTGTGGACGAGACTCACCGAAATGGATGCAAGCAGTAAAACACGACAAGAAATTAACTTTAAGAAGAAAAATTTCAAATTCTGCCGTAAACATAAAAATTTCTTGGTCCTTACTTACCAAGAAAATTTACCGCATAAAATTTCAGGCGATAAAATTGTAGGATGTGTCGCAAAATGTATGACAACAAAAGGCTCACTTCCATTTAAATGATAGTCATATAGAAATACTGTTATTCTTTGATCTTTGTCAGTCGTTACGCGTCGTTCGAAGCCCGAAAATCTGACAACCAGACTTACCAAGGGGCATCGTATTACCCAGCAACTGAGTTGTGGAGATCAGATAGGCTGTCAACATAGTTGGGAAAAGGCTAGGCAGATGATGATGGTTATAAGTGCGACTACAGCAAAAGTGTGGCTTTGACTTGAAGAAACAAACAAGCACTCATATTAAAAGCAGATAGAACATCGAAAATATCACTTCATTCACTAGCATACAGTGTCCTAATAAATATAGTAGTTCAAGTTTTCAATTAACTCTGTATCACGCCCAAGGAACCCACGACCTACAAACTCGTAAGTCCGGCCCGTTACCACTGGGCTATCACTGCTCGATTTCGGCATGAAAGATCACAACTACAGCTCAAAAGTAGAGAAACGTTGTCAAAAATATACCTTCTTTCCTATCTTATTTTGTGGTTATTTACGACTTCCTAAACACGTCACGTCTTGTTTGTTTCGTCACTTATTCGTGCTCGCGATTTGTGTTTGTCAAACATGTTTGCCTACCTTTAATTCGCAACAAGGAGTCTGTTTGACACCGGTTTCACGCGAAACTCGTGTGTCACTTTGTTAGATTGATACATGTGGCACATTTATACTGTCATTGTGTTCGTAATTTTCAGGTATCAAATGTAATTTTTGGATCAAACTAAATGGTGTTTGTGGCTTTTAATGCTGCGTGGGCGCGTTTAATACGATATAATGCCGATAGGGCCGAAAGCTTCTGGAGTGGCGACCGCGTACCGAAAGACGTAGCCTTCTGACGTAGCTTACAGGCCATATACTTAATTATCGCTACAAGATGCTAGTGCATGCCATTTAAGTACTCATACACACGAGCGATACGCCAGTCATCGGCAGAGGCAATTGCAGCCTTTGCCGAGTGTCGACGTCGTCTGCCGTCGACATCATGCCACTCGTGTATTTGAGTACCGTACTCAATTTTTTTTTACTGACTAAAACCCCCTCGTGTTCCTTCAGTTGCCTGTGCCAGGGGCCACGGTAACTCTTTTGAACAACCCGCGACCCTGGCAGGCGTCAGTCCTTGCCAATCCCATCAGTTAGTGCTGACATCTCTTTAAGGCGCGCGTGGAATACAACGCGCCGTCGACCCGAGCCTGGTCCTTACCGGACGGCGAGCTACCCATTGCTCGCCGTCCGCAAACCCGCGCCTACAGTGGCCGGGAATCAGCTCTGTGTGGTATGCACACTAACGCAGTCTAACAAAATAGAAACGTTATCAAAATCCTGTTTCAATTAATTACCGAAATTACACCTTTCGGTAACAGTATCCCGTTGTGTATTTAAAACCGTATCACTCTGAAAATGTATCCATTTATTTATTCAGTTTCAGTACACACTATTATTTAGCGGTTCCCGTAATTACGTAGTGCTTAATGTATTAATTAGTCTATATTGTTTTCATACCAGACGATACATTATTTGCTCTACTAACACTCAAGTAGAGCAGACGTGTGTATAATTTTATAAGCAATATTATTTATCATATGTCGTTAAAATATTTCCGAGTGATCTGTGACCTAGAAAACGAATCGCGCAATTTTCAGCTGAGTTAGTGATTTACTTTAGTGAATAACATTTAATAATGACAAAAAATTAAGACTTAAGTATGTCAAGTAGTGAAAACAGCCCTCGGAGTATCCCACCACCACGCAGCCCTGCCAGCAAATCTCAAACACCTGACCATGCGGCTGAAGGAAAAATTCAAACAGTGGATACCAGGGACATTAGTAACTGGTTAATATCAATCGAATCATGCCTGCATGAAGTTTGTACCATTGCTCAGGAAGGAAAGCTGAACTCCGAGCAAAAGCTGAGGATCAATTCCCTATCGCGCAAGGTTGGACATGGCGTTTCACAAATGGCGGTTTACTACCAGGACTTGAAGCTAAAAGCCCAAGAAATACAAAACTCTAAACTAGTGTTAAAAGGAAAAAGCGACCTCACAGATTGCCTCGAAAATATGAAGAAAACCATTGAAGAAAACTGCGCTAAACCAACGATGGCAGAAAAAGTTTCATTCGCTGACATGGTAAAAACCAATCAAAATAATTATTTGCGCCCCAATAATGTCAGTTCTATTGCAATTTATCCAGCGGATAAATTAAAATCTAGTGAGGATACTAAATCTCTTGTCCAAAAAATTATATGCCCTGAACAAATGAAATTGCACGTTAGAGGACTGCGCAAAACCAAAAACGGAGGCGTTATAATCAGCACGGAGACCAAAGACGACATAGAAAAACTTAAGAAATCATCCCAGCTAAGTAGTTCTGGACTGAAAATTGAAGAGCCCCATAAGAGAAAACCAAGAATTGTGATTATAGGAGTACCGACCGTTTTAAGTGATCAAGAAGTTTATGATTGCATCTATGAGCAGAATTTAGCAGAGAAGCTGCCTAGTTTGTCCCGTGATTCTTTTCTGGCCTCTATAAATTTAAGCCACAAGTCAGGTAAAAAAGAGGGACCTACGTGCAACTTCATTCTTGAAGTTACTGCTAGCATAAGAAAGGCGCTTATAAACCAAACTCGAATGTTCATTAATTGGACTTCCTGCCCAGTGAGGGACTTCACACTTGTGACCAGGTGCTTTAAATGTCAACAGTATGGACATGCTGCAAAGACTTGTCGGGAGGCTACCTATACGTGTGGACATTGTGGAGAACAGGGTCATCAGGCGAATGAGTGCACTAAACAAGCAGAACCGTCACATTGTGCAACATGCTTGCGATTTAAAAAACCGAGCAACCACAAAACAGGCGACCAAGGATGTCCTGCAAAGAAAATAGCTGAGACAAGATACATTAATTCTATAGATTATAATGACGTCGCGTAAGACCGCCTAAGTTTATAAGCCTTTTTTACTTTATGTTATATAATTATTCGTATTTTGTCTTTTACTAGTTATAATCCGTAAAATTAATTTTAGTTTTTATTCGTTTTTACAATTTATATTTGTAAACATTCAATCTTGACATTTTGTTGACACGGCAAATTTTTCTGTATGACAAAATAAACGCAACCTAATTAAAAATGTAACATTGCAAAAATCATAATAGAATGTGTATGCAAAAAATGTCTTACGATGATGCAAGTAGCATACTATTTTACCATAATTAAAGTAGATAAATTATTAACAATTTGTAGGAATTTTAGATAATACTTATGTATAAGCACTTGAGTGAGATACCTGAGATACAGGTTTATTCCTAGTTCAGGTAGAATCCAATTATTTCTTCCCTACCTCTAGTTTTAGGCCCAATTTTGTAAATATTTATGTAAATCAATTATTTCAATAAACAATTATTATTATTATTATTATTTATTGAAAAGCCGTTGCGCGAATTATTGATTGGAAAATAAATGGAAATGAATAAAGTAGGAAAGATTTATTTGTTGTTTATTTAATGAAAGCTAAGTGGTGGAGGCGCAATGAATCTGAGGGTTTGCGGATTCACTAAAAAAAAAGCTGAATCTCAAAACGTAATCTCATCTTAGCGACACCATCAGGATAATAATCACCCACAGCCCGATATCAACCGCGGATGAGCATAGGACTCTTTTCCATGTGCCAATCCCCATGCTCCTTTTTTTTATCGTGGAGAAATGCTCATGCATTTTGCATTACCACGGGGAGAAAGTGCATTTATGTGGGACTCTAACCCACTAAAACTCCACTCCTCCTCTGCCGCTTAAGGCTACTACACACCGTGCCGGCGGCAATGCCACCGGGTTTATGCCGAGCGGCTATGCTACCAGCAATACAGGCTCCTTTGTGTGGCAAAGCCGGCGGCTTTGAATGTCGCCGGGTACACGGCGGCTTGCCCGGCGGCCTTTACGGCGGGAACACGGGCACGCGTTAGCACTCATCCGAGAACCCGCCGCAGCTGTCCGTCACCGGCGCACCAGAACATAGCACGCCGTGACCACCCCAGGGAACAAACCAGCACATGGGCGCCAGACGACCCCGTGTCTGGGCACCCGTGGTCCCCTTGCGATGGGTCAGGTCATTGGCTCTGCCGCCTGCCAATTTTCGGCCGCGAAGGATAGGGAGAGCGGCCAACGTCATATCAACACTCGTCCTCCCCTGCGGTCCCACGGGTTCCTCTTGGCTTCACCGTGGGTGACCAAGGCACGGCTACTGAGCCCCCCCCCCCCGCCTGGACAATGCGGGGAAACCCACCGGGGGGGATCCCCACGCTCCTGTGCGAGCCTCATTCAGGTTCTACCCACGCTGGTAACAATGTCGTCCGGCTATCTCGCCGCTGGACGACTTCGTCTCCCAGTCCTTGGACGCCAATCGGTCACTGCCTTACTCCACCTGTGATCACTGCGCAATGCCAGGTGTCCTGCCCAATTACATTTGAGTTCCACAACTAGTTTCATGATATCGAATACCTTCGTATAAAATACGGAAATTGCCCTTCAAGTTGAGAGTTTTAAACGCTTCTAATATCAATATGTCTTTTTGTAATTCCCTTTACAACTTGACACCACTCTCTAAGGCCGTTTGTCCACCACCACCGTCAATTCAATTGAATTCAATTTATTCAGGAACAATTCACATTATTTTTGAAATCATTAAAATTATAAAACTAACTCATTCATAATACAATAAATCATAGAAAATAAAATACATTAGCAATAAAATTCAATAACATTACAAGCTCCTACATAGTAATATTATTCAGTCTCTCATTAACTAATAAAATAATCAAATTTTTAAAACGTGGATATGTCGTCGTCTATAGAATACAGACAACGTCAACGGGATGTCAATCTGCGGTGGGAAAAATGCAAATTGATTACTGGTGTATTTGTTCTATACTGATCAATCTGAAAGCCAATTCTCGTAATTTAAAACGTTCAAAATCTAGTCGCAGTCTCATCTCGGCGACAAACAAATGTCAAAAACTTGTCAAAATGTAGGACAATTTGACGTATTTTTGACGGATTGAGACTGAGATCAGACTGTGAACGTTCTTGAATTTACCAGAATTGCCCCTCAGTTATTAAACAAATCTGCTTGTAGTAAAGAAATAAAATATAAAGGGTAAAAATGTTATGTGCCATTTTACTCAGTGGCAAAACCAAATCTGTGAAACAAGAAAAAATCAGTTCAGTTTGTGAATCAGATGTGTATTTTCCCTCGAATATAAGGTGTCGTGAAAAAACTCATTATGTTGTACGCACGAGGAAAGATTTTTGTGTAGATATGCGTTTGTTTTGACTTCATTTCAAATGGAAACAAATGGAGATTCTCCTTTTTAGATTATGCTTGAATATATGTAGATTAGACCTCAGTATGACGTGGAATATTTTTGTCACATTTCGCATGTAATATAAATTCTTTGGGCCGTAGGTATGTGAGGTAGAAGCTTGTCGAATCAGACAATAAAACAAAATATTCATTAATTTCGAACTTTATTTCGATTTATGCAAAGTTCTTAATACTAAAATGACAACTTAGCACCGAACTAACCTGTCATTTTTGTATAAAGAACTGTATTTCTCTATCAGTTGGGTTTTTAATTCAATATCTGGGTCAGTGGATTAAACCTAAAGAAAGAAAGAAAAACCTTGTTTTGTATTAAAGGGGATAGAGTTTAATAGATAAAGAACTAACTATCTACACTAGATAGGTACACGGCTAAGTAAATAGTTTTAATAGGTTTATGCGTGTCTTTATATTTAAAATATTTATTCCTCAATTTACATGATGGCACCTACCACTGTAATTTGTCTCTGCATCACCAAAACGTAGACTGGTAGAGAATGCATATGGCATTAAGTCCGCCTCTGTACATTTGTGTGCTGGTAAGCACACAAATGTACAGAGGCGGACTTGAAAAAGTGTTAAAGTGTTAAATAAATAAATGGCTCACTATGCAATAAAAAAACAAAAGTAAAATTAAGTAAATATTAGTTTTATTATGCTTAGTTTTCAAAGGCTAAATTATTTTGTGTAGTAGATAGTGTCCTCATCCCATGAAAAATATTTGACCCATAGATATTATGTTCCGGAGCCAACACACACTTGCAGTGGTGGCTAAGTGATATCGGCCTACTTACGAGCTGTAAGTCGCAGGTTCGAACCCATCAGGTAGTCTTTACTTTGTGTAAACAATTCCATCATCACTGCTCAACACCCCGAGGAAACCGGCATATCCTAGAACCAAAAATTCGAAGACATGTGACATCTACCAACGCGCAATGGGCCCGCGTGGTAGATTACAGCCCACTCCCTCTTGAAGGGAGGAGGCCTGAATCCTAGCAGTGGAAACAATATGCAGGTTATGCTATTATTACGTTTTCTGTATTGGAAATTCCTTTTGAAAAGCCCAGTTTAAGTCAATTCATTGTGATATTGTTCATTAAAAAAATATAATTTTTAATTTAACTATTATTGTGTGATTTATTATCAGAAACGATCGCGTGGACAAAAGATAAGAGACGTGCACCATCACGCGATCTATTAGGCTATTTTATAAACTGATAATGACTAACTAGGCGCACCTCGTATTGTAATAAACTGCGAAAGTAATAAACTAAAGTAATGATAGGTTTGTGGCACGTGTCTCTGGTAGTAAACTGCAGGTTATCGATTTTGCTAACTGTCGCATAATAATTATGTTAATATTGTGCGGTTTGCGGCCATTTTAGGGATTTGTCAACTCGGTCCGATGACCGTTATAAAAGGTTTGCCTTTTATAGTTCGGACGCCAGCACATCAAGCTAGGCTAGAATCTGTCAAATTTATGTAGTAGATTTTCAACTTTATCGCTAAAGCATAAGAAGGTTCAAAGTTGATTGGGAAAATTTGACAGTTTCGGTTAGCTTGATGTGCTAGTCTGTACGTTAGCACTCTAAGTACAAAGGATTCTCAAACCAAAAGAATATTTTCCTACCTACCTTACCTCTAAAATAAATAAAAAATACGGTTTAGTGCAAAATAAAACGAGCATAATTTCGATTGCGAAAAATTAGTTGCGTTCATCGCATTTACTTACGACAGACAAACAACTCATGTTGGTTTGCGTTGTCATGTGGCACGATTACCAAAGAGTCTCTTAATATACTTTCAAATGACATTTAAAAGACAGATATCTCATTTTGCGTTGTCGTGCGGCACAAACCAGAGTTTTTTTTCCAAAACCACGGCCCAAAATGCCGCCTCAAAAAATACATCTCACCAAATTAGGCTCGTTTGTCCTCACCCTTATGTGATGGGTGATATACTGTCTAACCAATGAATTTGCACTACATTTGACTGTGAAAACGGAATATGGGATTCTCATAACATATTCGTTAATACACAACTTAGTTGAACTAGAACCTATGGTTTTGAATTATTTTCTTATTCACTCTTTGTGTGGTACTTTCCTAAAAAGACCATTTCAGACACTGCTCTCCTCAGACATTAGTGTCTGAGGAGACCAGATACATAGATAGATACATAGATAATCTTGGTCAGATCTTGTGTGAGGACCTTAGTTTCCTCACAAGATCAGACCAAGATTATCTATGTCTGGACTTTAAAGGGAACTTAGACCCCTGAGTATGATTCGCCATTTATTATCAGGGGTAGTGTGCGGTAGATAGAAAATGTCGACTCCATCTGTTCCATCATCTTTTTTTTAATATGACGTGTGTAGTGATCCTATCACAACACTAACGAACTATATGTAGGTATAGTATAGGTACGTGTTACACTGGCTCACCGCTACAGTCAGCCACGAGCGCAGGCACACTCCAACCTGCACCGCGTCTAACGCCAGTTGTCAGGTTGACAGCTCTGCTGGTGTACATGAGACAATGTATTATATCTATTGCATAGATACAAACACTACAACGTGTAAAAGTGATTCCGATATCCTATTTGCATAACACAGTGGTGGCCCAGTGGTAACGGCCGCGACTTACGAGTAGTTCCGTAGCGTAGGTTCGAACCCAGACAGGCGCTTTACTTTGCATAAATCATTTCATCACCAACTGCTCTCAAAACGGTGATGGAAACTATCGTGAAGAAACCGGTATGTCCTAGAACCAAAAAATTCTTAGACATGTGACTTCCACCAACCCGCACTGGGCCTGTGTGGTGGATTACGGCCCACTCCCTCTCACTGAGAGGAGGCCGGTGTCCCAGCAGTGGGAACGTTATAGGCTGATCATGCATTTGCATAATACACAATTTTCATTTCATTTTTTCTGTCCAATTTTTTGAATATTTCATTGAAACTTGTAAATAAGTGCCAATGCCCTCAGTGTTTTGATTCGGGCAATCTACCACCTACCAATGCCATTATTCCAAAAGTAATTAATTTTGATTTTGACAGCTTAACCGCGGATCGGCTATTATGAATGCTTACTTCATTAAAATCACATCAATCACTGATTGAGTTACTCGTATTTGTAAACCGTACGCCAATCATATGGCTGACAAAAGGGAAGTAACTATAGAAATAAGAACAATTGTTCCTGAATCAATCAATTAATCATTGTTTTGTGAATCATTCATTTGATCTGGGCGTCTTAAGCTGTTCATAAATATTCCGCGTCGGCCCGATTGCAATGGGAATACCTAAGGGTTTTACTTTAGTCGTGGTTCAATTGTTATTTTAGGATTATGGGTAGCATTCTATTGTTTGCCAATAGGTTTCCATACCAATACGTTTTCCAGGACAATTGAGGCAAACTTAGTACATACATGAGTCGTATTGTGGCTTTGCTATACTAAAACTCCTTCTCTTTACAGAATGGTGGGGTGCAAGGACCTTCTGCTGTGACTCAGACGAATGCAACAGCGCGTACGCAACGCGGCCCCTCACAATACTATCGGTTATAGCAGTGCTGATCACCGCGGCAGTTGCGCGCTGACCGCTCCAACACCTGTAAGACCAACATTACGACCGATTGATTGATTCAAATTCTGTTTCTGATTGATTCAAAAATATAAAATTGGTTCAAAAGTTTAGATTGATTAATTTTATAGTGAAAATTGTATGATATACTTTTACTTTTGATTGATCACAAAAAAAATCTGATAAGATGTTGAATTTATAAATCAAATTACATTATGTTCTTTGTAAATAGGTTAGATTATCTTTCGATAATTTAGTAACGATAGAATTGGAATAAGAGAAACGATGGTAATAATTAAATGATAATTACAGAATTTTGTTTGTGATCAATCGCGTTTATTTATCAACTATTTAATTGTTTTACTGTCTTAATACTAAACGTACCTAATCTTGAATTATTAAAAGTCTATATAAATTGTTTCAATAGGAGCTATTCTGTAACCTTTATTTCAATAATTTAGAAAAGGTTTATCAGTTTTTATAATCCAAGACTTACCCTAAGTTATTTTGTCATATACATATGTATAAAACAATGTTTTTCTTTAATATCTTCATATTATATAAGCAAGAAAATCTATACTTCCATGTGTCCTTAACAACAATAAATTATTATAAATACAAACGTATAGAGATAGATCATCAACAGCTGTGACCCTAATCATTAGGTATTGATAAAAGTTCCGATTAAAATACAGTGACGGATTTCCAAATAAACAAAAATATCGGATTTAATTTCAAAGAAGAATACAATCATACAAAATTACGTATGTGAATTTACGAAGATTTATAAAAATGAAAGCGATTTTTAAAAACCAACCAAAACTAGAAACAAATATAAGTAGGTCACGCAAACATTTTTGCCGATACAGATAGACCCTAAATTCCAAATAATCATAAAAAGCATATGTTCCACCACAGTGTTGTAAAGGAAATCATTGTACGTATGGATATTGCCTTTTATGCTATAAACATGCAAAATAGTCCCCACATCGCGGCGAATTTGGACGGCAACTGAAATGGAGAAATACTTTGTATTAGGAATAAACAAACCGCAGTTTCACGTAATGGACTTTATGAATAGTGAAATTAACTTTTAAACAAACACTATATTAATTAATTTTCCAAAATAGCATACATTTCATTGTATTTATTCGGAATGGTAGCGGTTGACAGTGTTTTGACACTTATGTATTTTGAATTAGCTTAGCTGGCGAATTTAGGAAAAGATAAACTGATACCTATTCCAATATTTTATATGATTCGCAAAACATAAGAACAACATTAAAATGAGAAGTCTAATAAAAATACAGAAAAAACTATTGTTAGCTTTCATAATAAAAAACTGAAGTAAAATTACAGCTCCAAAAATAAAGTATCATTGGAAAACAAAGAAACCATATAAAATATCGAAGCAGTTGATTCAAGATTGAAGATTTCAAAGGAGCCATCTGTCCCAAATGTAGTGGACTACAAAACAATAAAAATGGAAGGTTCTTTTGCTTATAATGTATTTATAGAAAATCCAAAAATAAAATAGAACGGGTTCGTCTTAAAAGAGGTATATTGGCATTCTTTAAAAATCAAAGATATTTTGTAAAAGCGGCTATTCCTTTTTTAAATTTTGTGTCAAGTCAATGTGATCAAAACTTTTCGTGTTCACAAATTAAGAATAACCAAACACGAATCAAAGAAGATGTTTTATCTGTAACAGTACATATTTGCCAATTGGTGTTACCATCATTCAAATGTTGTCATCTACTGCTGCGTTAACAGTTCCTCTTAAATAAACACCAATGAGCATTATACTGTTATAATGACCGACACCGACGCTAATGGCTATCATTCAAATGATTTAAATTGTAATTTAGTTAATGTACCAAAATATCCATCACTGCGTTTTAATACTAAACCCATTCATTCTACTCGGGTGGAAATTTTATATACTTTGTTTAAAAAAAATAATTAATGCGTATTTTATTATGATTAGGGTGCGTTGGCAGTCTGTTGTGTTATGGGCCTCTAGAGAGTTTAGAGGTGCCTGGGTAAATTCAAGAGAGTGAACAAGCAAGTTTATCTGCTCACTCATGGGACCGCCGTTTTCAATTAAATAAAAGGGTTGTTTCAAAGAATCAATTTCATTCTCGAGATTTTTTTACCATTATTGTTTTGAAGGCAATCCTTAACATGAGATTTTTGTTCAAGTTTGTAATTTCAAAGTTTGTTATTATTTGTGTGGTTAATATTCAATTTTCTTTGTTGTTTGAATTAGAATTAGCTTAGAATTCAGATCTTCCACACATTTCTAAAATTGAATTGTTTGTAACTTGAAGGACTTTTAATTAGAAAGTGGATTAACAGAAATAGATACCTAAAATGAAATTAAAATATTTTTAAATTCTACATACAATTTGACAGCTACGGTCAAACAATTTTTTTTTTTTATTTCTGGTAGTTTTATTTCCTATCTATAGTGTATCTAAAATCAAGGCCTCTAGATGTTTTTATTTTTTTTATTTACATTGTTGTTGTTTTCATATTATATTGTTTTAGTGATTTTGTTTCATAATATTTATAAGATCGTCACAGTTGTAAAATTGTAGAGCAGAATATAAAATATGGTTTCAATAAATAGTTGTAAATGTAAATAGAATAATAATTATCACTCACGATTGACGCTTTATTAAGTAAATCACAATCAAATTCTTTTCTATATCTAGCTGTAACTAATAGATGTACAAAGTAATAATATTCACTGTATTATTTTTAGGTGAATAGGAGATTTGATGTTCTGTTTTATTTAAAAAAAAAATAGTTCATGAAATTAGTTCGATTCTATGATGTGCAACAAATTTAATGGAGCAAGAATAGGTTTTATTTACTTACATCCTTTTTTGACAAATTTTAATATTCAGTTCGTGACATTAGCCTGGGGAGCATGAATTTGTTTGTGGTCCATGATATTTTAAATATTTCTTGATAGTTTTCTTGTTGGAGATTTGAAGCTAAAACGTCGATAAGAAAACGTATATGACTGAAAAGTCCAAATTCTCAAAAGTGAGACGTATTTCTCAAGCAAACTTCTGGAACAAAGAAATATTCAAAAAGAAATTGAATCCAATAAATAATATAATAAATAAATAATACGAAAGTTAAGAGCATGCAAAGCACGGCAATCTTACAAAAATATACTTTTAATTAGTCGATTTAGAAATCGAAGTAATTAAAACTATCACAAACCAGCATAAAAATAAAATCAACTTTAACCAAAGACATGAAATTAAACAGGAGTTTTGTACAATAAACAACATTAAATAATTCAACAGTGTTATTTATTATTATAACAATGGTTATAATTATACAAAGAAGCTAAGAGTTAGAAGCTTTCAGTAACTTTGTTTCACAATCAAGAATACGTTCATAAATTTTCACTAGAAGACAATATAGAATACGAATTGGACGGTAACTTTCAAGTAAATTTAGAATGATACTAATTTAGTCATCATTTATCTCAAATAATCAAAATATTTCTTACCTATATGAAATATTTTGATTCGTGATAAAGGGATGTCTCCATAGTAAAGAAGCTTTTAAAAAAATACAACACACAGCCAGACAATATTTTATTACAATGGATTTAAGAGCTAATTTGGTTGTAGATATAAACCAGTCCGTCAAAATACGAATATATGGTGCAAGATGAACGATACATTTTATAGTGGCAGTGGCATACTTTTTATTAAAAAAAAATTAAAGACTAAAGCAGAATTATTCTATCGTACCTAAATAAATAAACCTAAGCGTCCGTATAGCAGCCCCATCGGGATGCTTAAAATGTACCTGAGACTACGTGATCACACTCAGAGAACAAGCTCATTTAATATTCAGTACAGTTTACCTTGTGAGGCTCTTTATGTAATAGAATATCTATTTTGATAACTTCTGCGAATCCAAGACTGTATTGCTGTTCCAGATGTTTCGTTAATTTAATTTGACAGTATGTTTTTGCTTTTGATGTGGGGAGCCATTTGGGAATTATATGTTTCTGGCCTAAATTTAATTTAGTTAAGTACTTGGTAATGTTTGTGTATGTAGATAATGTTATGATATTTTTGGGATTGTATTTTGAAATATTGAATTGACTGTTCCATGATATAAAGGGAGTTTATGACTCCTGACAAATACTATAGGTTGCCAACTCATAAAATTAAACATCTATCGCATGTACCTAACAATGTGCAACGACGTTGCCGAAATGCAGTACACTTGGCTAATGGCTTTATACAAATGCTACTGACTTAGTCAAAGGCCGGTTTTTACTAGAATTTTATTATGAAGTAAAATAAAACATTCGAAGTATATAAAGAACCTTGTCACTTCAGCTGAGCTTATCTCATTTCTCGCTAGTACTCCATATCCTTAGCTTCGGACAGTGAAGGAGTAATTGTGTGGGCAGCCGCGAAGCGCCTCACTCAATGTACCATGTCTAATTGGGATTCAGCTTATACGGGATTGGATTACGGAGATACAGATTAAAGGGATGTTAATGTAAGAGATTTAGTTAGAAGGAAATATTTCATTGTTGTAGTAGATAAAGATGAGAAAATAAATATAGAAGATACTGGAATCCCCTAAATACTCTACAGGATTTCATAAAAAAAATGTTTAATGGACATTTGAATGATCTAGTAATGGTTCAAATAAAAGTTTGAATAATTAAATGAAGATCGAGCTCCAGATTTTGGTTAAATGTTAATATGGTTCCTTCTTCTGACGTTCTTTTTTTTTGAAGATCGGCTCGTTTTTATTTTTGACGGTCGGAAAAATGCGAAACCCCTTCTTGCTCTTTGATTTATATTCCCAGTGTTTATTCTAAAGTTTTAAATGTGTTTTAAAATAATAAGAGTAATATTTTATTTTGTAAAGTAGTTTAAGTAATAATATTATATTAACAGTGCCTAGACATGATATGAATTAAGGGTGATCGCATTCATTGTCAACCTACGCGGTTCATACAGTTCCTAATTTTAAATTAGAATCACCTTACCCTAATTGATATTATGTCTTACAATATAATAGACTATAATATTTAATATAATTTCCACGTATTATAATAATTGTAAAATGATTCTTGTTCTCTTAGCAAAAATTGAAAAGGGTTGACTGAAAATACAGTACCTTATATAAATCTAGGTCGGCTTCAACTAATAGGTAAGAAAAATTCACAATCTTTACTAAAAGAACATAAATGATTTAAACTAACGCTTTATAGTAATTTTATCACGTAACATCAAGAAGCTGAAATATTCTAAATTATAATATAATTAAAATGTATAATTAATAATTAGCGTAAGAATAAAATTTAGGTAAGTCACTTTAAAGTTATACAAAAATGTCACGTAACGCATTAAACATTTTAAATGGCTGACAAACGTTATCGTTCTCTTTCTTTGTTAAGATAATTTTAAAAGAAACTTGAATATTTCATGGGTTCAGAACAAAGTTTTTCTTACTGTTAGATGTTTATGTAATATCTCCTTTATATTTCTGGAATAACTTGTGAAAAACCCGTGAAAAGCAAAATGAAATTTCTTTTAGGATAATAATAATTGGATACACTTCGGGTGGCTCAGTCACAATGCTTTGGCTGGATAAGAAGGTAAGATATTTCATTATGCTACTACCATTTTCAGTTACACTGGTTTTAAAATTGTCAATTTCATGTATCTTACCAGGATTTGTAGAAACTAATGTTGCTTTTGTACCATGTGATGTTATTACAAGCTACAATAAGAGCACTAAAACCTTCTTAAATGTATTGCCATTTGCCACAAGTGTACCTTTTATTTCTGAAAGATTTTGGATGCCAGCCAAGCAAAGTGTGGCCCAATTTTATTTTCTCTTTTTTACTCTAGAAATACTGTTTTAGTAATACCCATATTTTATTGTAAATGTCTGTTTATTATTGTACAATTTTAAAGAATTAAGAGCTGTTATTAGTTATGAGTTTTCCTAGCTAAATAAAGACCAATTTATCATTCATTGAAGATGTCTTTTATCTACCTACAGAGACACACATACTCGTACACAAATAACATTTACAAAAAAAAGGTATAAACGTGAAACCCTATACATATAAATAACCTTGAAATTATGACCCTAAGTAAATACGTATGAATTTTTTTTACTAAATGTTGTCGCGTCGCGGGACCGCTCTAATTATTATTAGCCTAAAGTTCTGTTAAAGTTTAAAATTTTGTTCTTTTTGAGTGAAATAAAATATCTTAAACCGTACCTTTATTTTATAACGAAGGTAATTTTCTAGATTTATATTTAGATTTTAACTTTCTAGGGTTCCGTACCCAAAGGGTAAAAACGGGACCCTATTACTAAAACCTGTCCGTCTGCCTGTCTGTCACCAGGCCGTATCTCATGAACCATGATAGCTAGACAGTTGAAATTTTCACAGATGATGTATTTTTGTTGCCGCTATAACAACAAATACTAAAAATAGAATATAATAATTATTTAAGGGGGTCTCCTATACAACAAACGAGATTTTTTTGCCGTAAAATATTAATAACGGCCGCAGGCAGACGCTTGAAATATTCACAGAATATTATTTTAATTGTATATTAACTTAAAAAAAATGTTTAATGGTGCTCCCATACAACAGACGTGATTTTTATAGATAATGGTACGGAACCCTTGGTGCGCGAGTGCGACTCGCACTTGGCCGGTTTTTTCTTTTCCCACGACTTTTTGTGTTCCCAGTAGTCATTTTTCATTATACTAAAAAATAAACTGCTGTTACTAGACCAGTTTTATTATTCCTGTCCAAGAACGTAAATCCACCTAGTAGATAATAAGACAGTCAGTTTTTTCTTCCATTTGAAATAAACTGTTGTTAACCCTTTACAAGCGGTTTTTACCAGAGCTAGCAGTAGTGAACTATCCCCGATCACCCCGAAGATATTGTTTTTGATAAAGTACCTTCATTAAAACTAAATACTAAACTACTATTCAGCTATTTTTAGACTGGAAACCGATCTTAAGATAGTAGCGAAAGGCTAGGCATAATATATGATGATCTTCATTAAAACTAAAGTCATCTTTATTAAAATAGACAGTATCTATCATCCTTCTCCTAACTGTAAAGTCGAAAATAATTTTCCAGTTCACGAACTTTGTAGAACATTTTTGTCCAAACGAACTTTTACCCGGAGTTATGAGTTCAACAGGGGAGTTAACGAAGTCTCTTTCGAAACTTTTACTAGACTCTGCTTCACCCTTAACTTTTCCTGCGTCCCTATCTAACTGAACTTCAGTGATTAAACCAGTCCAATCGCATTCGTCTAGGCCATGGCCTGATACATAACATAAATCTCACACTTTGTGTATTTTGCAGTACCTACCGTATTCTTATATCACGGAGCGACAAACACGAAGTACAAACAGGCTGTGAATGTGTGTCTAAGCGCAAGAGCTCTCGGTACCGTCCGAGAAAATGACAAAGTGTGTGTGTGTGTTATGTGCTGAGGCTACCCGTCTGCACGCACACATTTACAGCGTTTTTTTTTTTTTGATCCGACGTCGTCTCTGTCAATCGTACCAGTGTGGCAGTCATCATACTCCTGCCCTTATCCTAATTTATTTGGGGTCGGCGCAACATGTATTTTTCTTCCATATTTCCCTATTAGTAGTCATCTCGGTAGTCACCCCTTTTATAGCCTTATCATCTTTCATCGTTTTTTTGATCCGACTCTTATAGTATCCACATTCATATTCAATACTTTCCTCACGATATTTTTCTCATTCCTTCGCATTAGGTACATGCCCTTACCATGTCAACCGAGTTTAACACAACCAGCCAGTCTATTCTGTAACCATCTCACGGTGAAAACTTAGGTGAAGTGAGCGTGGAGTGAGCGTGGAGTGAGCTGTCATTCCAACTAATGCTAGGGATTGACAGCTCACTCTAAGCTCACTTCACTTAACTTTTCACGGTGATATTTTTATAGTATCCATCGGCTGTCTCTTTTTAAAATTCGATGTGATGTGTATAAAAGTACGGGTACAATGGGTTTCCCGTATTTATTCTGCTCTAAGGAAATCTTTTTCCACATTCATCCGAATACAGAAATGATCGAATCATAGAGATATTTGATTGTATTAGTAGATTGATTCGGGAGTAGATAAGTAAAGAAATATCGAATATAGGTCGCTACATTACATTACAGATTTAGACTGAATATAAGCCAAGCCAAGTTTTTCACATCTGCCGCACTCCACACAAGTTTTTTATGAACGCTAACCAGCTGGGTAGTTTGCTTTATGGGTATACATTTTATTTTTCGTTTATTAACACTTGGCAAGCTTTCGAGGCTGTATAAAATGAATACACTTCCTAGGAAGCGTTTTTATTTTTTCTAAGGGCGTCAAAAGTCCGACTTGGAGTCTGCCAACGAACTGGAACGAAGTATACCAGGTGTCAAACTTACAGACCAAATTAAGAACTCTATACCTCCTTCCAAAACACAAATAGCGGACGCTGGCTGCACAGCTGCTGGGCTAAAGTGGAACTGGGCTGGCCATATCTGTCGTATATCGGAGCAGCAATGTGCAAAAGCCACCACTCAATGGATTCCAAACGGCAGGAAACGACAGCGTGGCAGACCCAGAAAGAGATGGTGGGATGAGCTGGACTCCTTCTCAAAGGATTGGCCCACAATCGCAGTAGACCGGGAAAAGTGGAAAGAGGGAAGGGAGGCCTTTGCCCTGCAGTGGGACAACACAGGCTTATAATAAATAATAATAATAATAATTAGAACTTTTCAAAAAGAGAGGAGGCCTGTGTCCCAGCAATGGGAACATTATAGGCCGATTATGTCATATTAATTGAAAGCACACCGCGACTAAGTGTCACATGACTTATTAAATGACAAAAACCAGAAAAAATGATGTGGTTTCTTTAACATGCCCAGACGAACACATCATTATTTTAGTAATCACAAAAATAAACACTGTACCTAGCAATCTATTAGAAGACCAGACAAATAACTTGCCTGGATGTAGTCATTTCTATCCGTTTAGTGTCATAGGGGAATCATAGAACATGCAATCTCGTAAATTTAAGAACGTTCACAGTCTGATTTCAGTCTCAATCTGTCAAAAATACCTCAATTTTTTCTACATTTTGACAAGTTTTTGACAATTGTTTGTCACCGAGATGAGACTGCGACTAGATTTCGAACGTTTAAAATTACGAGAATTGACCTTCAGGTTAAAAGACGCACCTTTATGACTTTATCTTTACTTGACTAATCTTGGGTAAGCAGATTGTGAGTTAACATATTTTATTTTCTTCATCAGTTTCAGAAAAAAAAGACAAAGAAGCAAGAAGATTTAAGAAGAGAAGCAAGACTATGTAAGAAGAGAAGCTCGGCGCCGGCATTAGAATCAGTACGCTTTGTCGTCACTAGCCGTGAGTTCACAAAACGACCTGATTCTTTAGTCGGCCCGTGCTTTTGTCAACAGAACAGAAGAAAAGAGAAGAGATGGGAAGATTCTTCTTGATTATTGTGAATTTGACTAATAATTGATAATGTACCTACGTCTGTGCTAAAGTTTTAATAATAATTTAGTTATTTTCACTTCACGACATAAACATCAGCGTAGCCCTGGCTCTTGTCTAGGAATTCTTGTATCACCAGTTTTGCTTGTGTGTTTTAATTGTTTCCATATTTTCAAGTAATCTACCCTGCGATCACAATTTTGTTTTTTTTTTACATAAACATGGCAACAAAGCAGAAGTGCGTCGAAAAAGGAGGAAGCTCCGGCATTTCTCAACAAAATTTGATGGTGCTGATAATTGCCATAAACGGTTGGAAGGTGATTCTGGATGGACATAGGAACTAAAGTAAGAGAGACATTGAATAATGCCCGAGTCTGAAGTAGTATCATCTCAATAAACATATTATACAGTTCGAAGACATGTGACATCGACCAACCCGCACTGGCCCCGCGTGGTGGATTATTTATATCCCATATTATAGTGAGACGGATCTCACAGAGAGGAGGCCTGTATTCCAGCAACAGTAAAGGCCGATCGTGCAACCATACACGGATTTGTTGGAAAAAACGGGACAAAAATAAGCAACACAAATTCTAGTATCAAAATTAGCTTCACTTTTTCAGTTATCAACAAAAAAGCCCTTTAAAAATATTTAAAGATCATCCACCGTTTAAATTCTCGCTACACCAAAATTAAACCATCAACAAATTAAACTGTAAAGCTAATTTTCATATAAATTTACCCTCATAAGTGGTTTAAGAAGCGTGCAAGAGTGGCAACATAACGCTTGGCTGCAAATTGAACGTCAATTTCGCTCGCGAGCTCTTCGCTTACAAGCGTAATGAGCGACATGGGGCAAGCGACAACTTGGTTGTATGTTTGTGCGGTTGTTGCACTCAAATTATGCAAAACATATTTGTACCTGTGAAATTATGAATTTATTTTGACTTGGATTACAGCTTGAGTCTCTGCTGAATAAACTTATTTCTTTATTCTTTCTATACTTTAGAAAACCTGCAGTTTAATTGCATAAATATAAAATGGCAATCGATCACAATGCATTTCACTTTGACATCCATTGCTTCATAGGTTTTAAACATTCTTCTTTTCAACAACGTAAGTAACAGAATGAATGCTGAACCATCAAAATGTAAGGATCAATTCCGCTGCATAGAGTACTGCACGTCCTCTCGCAAAGATCTCAAAAAGTCAACTCAAGTTTTTCTTTTACGTATAGTAGCAGGTCTCCTCGATGAGGCTGACACATGCAAAGAGAGGCCTAGGCCTGCCGCAGCAGTAGGTGAAGTCGGGCTGTGTATGATAATGATGATGATATTGGCCTAGACCGAGATGAACTTCTCCTTTTGTTCTATTCTATATAATGATTCTATGGGATCATCAGAAGTGTTAGTTAGCGAGAATTTAGTATTGAGAAAATAATACAGCTTATAGCAAATAACGATTTACTTCGAGGGGTGCTTAGCTTGGGTCAGTTCCCAAAACTAGAGCACAATATATTATTATAGTTACTTCAATTTTGTTTAACATCTGATAAACAAGGTGTAATTAAAGTAACCGAAAAAGTCAGTGTACATTCATCATTATGATTAACTTTTACAAAGGGATCAAACATGAAATCCCGAAAAAAAATCAGTTGGTCCATACATTATGTTCGCATAACTCATGTTGACAAAATATAGGGAACAGCTGATTTTTTTCGTAATTTCAGGGTTTCGCCAGTTAGACCATACCCTTTGCAATATATGTATACTTCTTTTCAAAGATTGTGGGGTTAGCCGCCTTTTTTTTTGGGTGGGAAATCATCAAATCACTTCTCCCGCTCTGCATGTCAGATTTTTACTGACTAAAACCCACCCGTGTGTGTTCCTTGAGTTGCCTGTGCCAGGGGCTACGGTAACTCTTTCGAACAACCCGCGACCCTGGCAGGTGGTGAGCCGCCTCAGTCTTAATTAATCACCAGTACTCAGCATAATATTTAGTACCCAAATAAAACATTATAACAAATTGCATTTTTATTCTAAAGAACCCTTTCACGCTTAAGGAACAAGCTTTGTTAAAGGCATGAATATCTAATTGACAGTAACAAGCTACCTTAAAATGCACGGAACTGAACATTATACAAGAAATTAAGGATGCATGAAAATATGCAAATTATGGCATTAGTCTCTCCAAGGACAGCATTATTCAAATGAACTCCTACCTCCTTGAATTATTATAATAATTATGCCACTTTAGTAAGGCTTTTAATACTTTGTGTATTTATGACATGTGCCCAAGAAACATAATATTATAATATATAATAAATAAAAAATATACAGCGTCGCGTTTATTGTTATGCATAGAAGAATTACTTCAAAGTAATAATACAATATACTTATAAAATATAAAAAAAAAATACTCAAAAGAACTCTCCTGTAAAATTACAAAAGTGCAGTGTACCGAAGGTGATTATTACCTTTATTAATTTCTTTGAAAGAACTGAATATCACACGCTAAAAGTGCAGTCTTACTGTATGAGATTTATTTATTTTCTTAATTTATTTGAAAGAACTGAATGTCCCTTGTGTGCAACTGTAATTAAAGAAGCGAGCTCTATTGCAAAGAGTTGCATAGTAACCGAGCTCACTTTGATTGCGTTTTCGGATTTAGACATTGCGAAATGCGGCTGCAACAGCGTGACGACGCAACAAAAGGCTGCGGCCGACATTTTTCATATATTTTGTTAAAAGTTCCGCAAACTTGGCGTCGAGTTGCAGAGTCGCACACTCTGGCTGCTTGTCGCAACGTCTCGACGCAAGGTGCACGACCCGGCCCGACACCAGCCGATGCCTTCCGTCAACTCGTCGACGGCTGCCGAAGACACGCGTCGATGGCTGCAGTTACTTCTGTCGTTGACGCGTGTCGCTCATGTGTATGCACACTTAGGCAGCTGCTACGCCTACAACATTATTGCGCAATATCACGAATTGCACAATGTTTGGACTACTTTTTTTTTTTTTTTGGGGATTGGTAATCATCAAATGACCCCTCCCGCTCTGGGTGGAGCGGAAGGGAGTGTCAGACTCTTACTGACTAAAACTCACCCGTGTTCCTTCCTTAGCCCTTTCTGTTCCAGGGCAGCGGTAACCCTTTCGGACGATCCCGCTGCCCTGGATGTTTGGACCCTTTAGGGTTAATATTGAAGATTGCGCAATAATTGAACATAAGTTTGAACGAGTTTAATTTTTATTGCACCGTGTAGGATAAGTATTGCGTAGGCTGTCTATGTTATTGCGTGAATATAATGGATCGTTTGAATGCAAGAACTGGTTTAATCATAATGCATAAAATGTAATTCCGTGGTAATAATAGATCGTTTGCTTGAGTGCAAGGGCTGATTCAGTATTATTGTGCAATTAAAATATTGTGCAAGCTACCTTTTTTTTTTTTTTTTTTTTTGGATGGGAAATCATCAAATGACCCCTCCCGCTCTGGGTGGAGCGGAAGGGAGTGTCAGACTTTTACTGACTAAAACCCATCCGTGTTCCTTCCTTAGCCCTTTCTGTTCCAGGGCAGCGGTTAACCTTTCGGAAAATCCCGCCGCCCCGGCAGGCTTCGGCCCTATGGGGCCCCGTCCTCTGCTGACATTTTCTCTTTGAGGCGCGCGTGGAACACAACGCGCCGTCCGGCACGGGCCTGGTCCTGATCGGACGGTGAGCTACCCATTACTCACCGCCCGCAGGCCCGCGCCTACGGTGGCCGGGAGTCGTCACGCGGCTCCCGACGCCCGGAGCGTCTCCCGCGGCGGCTGAGGCGTGAGGTTCTTTCCCTCAGCCTCTCAGCCACCTCCTTCGCTAGCATGACTGCTTCGCAGAAGGAGGTGACTGCCTCCCACTCCCTCTCGCCCCGGACCATGGCTTGCACCAGGGCCGGACGCGAGAGGTCGCCGCCGTTGCCGATCGCCTCTACGAGGACACGGCGGGGCTCCGCCCAAGCAGGGCAGACCGCCACCGTATGCTCCACCGTGTCCTCCGGGCGATCCTGGCAGTGGTGACACCCGGGCGTCTCCTCCCGCCTGATGATGTGCAAGCTACCTTAACCATGATTCGGTAGAAGATAGACCCATCAATCGGAGGGCTAGCCAATTAACTTTTAAGCAAGTTCAGACTTGACCCTTGTCCCAAGAGCGTATAGCATAAAGTTATGTAGATACCGGAAAGTTGTGACCCTTTTCTTAGCGTTAGGGTTCTTGTACATGACGCCAGTGACGCGCACCGGCGCCGGACCGCATCTTTGCGTATGCGAATAGATATACACCGCACTGATGCCGAGTTTTAAATGGTAAAACAACGATCACAGTTCAGTAAAGCATTGCCTACGAAACTGTAAAGACTTGACAAAAGTTTTTACACTCATTCTGATTCTATAAATGCTTGATATTTTCTTATTTCTTCCAAAGCTACTTCAAATTCAACTTTGTCTTCTGCAGCCTAAAACAGGATTAACCAACATTTTTTCTTACGTATATGATATTCAATCGTATACACAAACATGCATTCGGCGCCGCCGCGCCGTTACAACTCCGGCGTCATGTACAGTCACGAGCACCAATATGTCAACAATTGGCAAATTCAATTGCGATTTTTTCGTGTAATAACGAATGCAACGTTGAAATACGACACATTACATAAACCTAAGGCTTCGAAAATGCTATGTTCGTAAAAACATAAAATTTCATTAAAAAATAAAGGAGTAAATCGCTTTTGAATAAAGCCGAGTGTATACATACTTTTGGTCGTGACTGTACAGGAAGCCTTAGAATCTTGGGTCTCCTTTAGGCGACTATAATAACCACCATCCCTACACTATGTAGACTTAATCCTATAACAAAAAATTATTAAGTGATTATACATATTTTAGGTACGAATATTAACTTAAGTGGCAGGGCACATTGCTCGCAAAACCGAAAGAACAGTTCTGGAGTGGCGATCCGAGTACCGGAAGCCGAAGCGTTGGAAGGCTTCCCACAAGGTGGACTGAAGGTTATCCCTTATGAATGCCGCAAAGATCTACTAGATAAGAAAAAAACAGAACTGGTTAAAGTGGTCATCATCTGCCTAGCCTTTTCCCAACTATGTTGGGGTCGGCTTCCAGTCTAACCGGATGCAGCTGAATACCAGTATTTTACATGCAGCGACTGCCTATCTGACCTCCACAACCCAGTTACTGGGTAATACGATACCCCTTGGTAAGACTGGTTGTCAGACTTTCGGGCTACTGACGACCCGTAACGACTGTCAAAGATCCACGAATGACAGCCGGGACCAACGGCTTAACGTGCTTTCCGAGGCACGGAGGGGTCTTGGTATGTGAAAATGGTCACCCATCCACGGACCAACCGTGGCAAGCGTAGCTTAACCTGATCGATCGACCCGTGCGGCTGTTATTACAAGATTAAAATAAAAATATTTTAAGAAGGTCCTCTATTTTATTTCATTGTTTTATCATGAATTCACGGAGATCCCTATGATGCCAAATTGCTAGCTTTAAACTTATTCCCAAAATGATGTCTCAAAGCGAAATCACTAAAGGATTCTCTGGCACCACAAAACAAACATCTTCGTAAAATGAAGCTTGTTGCTCAGTTTATAAAGTCTATATTTGTATGGAGTTTGCAGTCACGTAGAAAATAGAGCTATTTGTCACTAAATAAGAGCAGCTATTCGTCAGATGTGAGACCGAGTGGGACATGTCTTGTGAAATGTGAGATACTGTTAAGGAACCTTCACTTCACCTTCTTCATTTAGGCACAGTTAACGCTCGGCGTGCTAATAGTACCGGATCGAAAAAAAAAATGTAATTATACAAGCTGGCAGGGACATCGACGTTCAACCAGAGGGGTAATTCTCGTAATTTTAAGAACGTTCACAGTCTGATCTCAGTCTCAATCTGTCAAAAATACCTCTAAATTTCCCTACAGTTTGACAATGTTTTGACATTTGTCTGTCGCTGAGATGAGATTGCGATTAGATTTTGAACGTTAAAACGTTCAAAATCACGAATTACGAGAAATTAGCCTTCTGGATTCAGTACATGACTCAGTGACGAAAAATTTCAACGTAAGGGAGACTCCCTTACGTTGAAATTTTTCGTCACTTATTTAAAAAAAAAAAGCTGTTCCATATATTTTAGCCGCGTTGGTATTGCACTTTTCTATGAAACGGAAATATTTTTTTATGATAACCAACGTAAAATTTCTACGCTAGAATCATTTGCTTGAATTCATAGTTACAGTTTGCGCGTCAGTGCTACCCCTTATTTAGTAAAATCATTTTATAACATTTAGGGCCCCAAAGCCCTAGTGTTTCAACCCCAAGCGGGTCAAACATAATTATAAAAAATCACCTCGAAGAGCCTCGTTGGTCAAGAGGTCGCAAGCGCTACAGCCAAGCATAAGGTCCTGGGTTTGACTATCAGATCGGGCAAAGTGTTACCTATTGGTTTTCAATCAAATTTCTCAGTAGTAGAAGTCGGAGTTTGTGCCTGGTTGATGGCGACTAAACAACTGATAGAACTTATTAACCACTCAACACTCAAGCATCCGGCGCACGCGTAATAAATGGAACTAATGACGACCCGTCGCGTCACTTTGGATGGTGCAGTATCCGGGGCGCATGAAGCAAATTTCGCGTCCATGTCTATGTAGCGTCCATGGATAATAAAGTAGTTTTTTGATACTTTAGTATAGGTACATGGACGCTTGAGTGGAACAACTGGCGAAATGTGGATGTATACTAAGGTAATGGGGGGGGGGGGGGGTAAGGTGGATGTGAGCTCTGCCTAACGCTTGGGGGAATACAGGCGTGCTGTTATGTTATAAAGATTACTTAACCAAAAGAATTCAATCGTTAACCAATAAAACATTGATTCAATTAACTTTTTAATCGAAGTAGCTTGAATGTTTCGCGTAGTTTCCATTGAGGATGTTAAATTAAAAACATTTATATTTAGTTTAACCTTTGCAAGATTAAAAAGCAAGTATGCTGCTATTTCTATTCTGAAATAAATTGTATTGTGTATAAAAATAGTAACCTAGTGTTCAGATATGACCAAGAGTTAATTAGCTATTAAAATGGACTTTTCAAAACAAAACATATACTTTTTAATATTTCAGTTTATTTTAAAAGTACCATGTAAGTTTTTTTCCACATACAATCGCAATGCCATTCATTGTGACAATTCAACAATAGTCATTGCGTTTTCTACACTGTGGAGCAGACGATTTTTTCTAACATTATGAAGCAATGGATTAGCAATATCCTTCAAAATTTTTCGGATTGTGATTGAAAGTGTGTTATGCAATAGGATTGCTGCTATTTAAGGTAGGTACCTACTTTAAAGTGCAACTAGACTGCAAAGTGCAACTAATCTGAATGTCCATTGGCTTAGAACATTCAGATTCATCAGTCATTCGAAGCTGTACCCACTAGCTTTGCATGGGCTGAACGATTCCACAAAGGGCACGCTAAAGGCTTGTGCACACCAGGTACGGCAGAGCAAAGGCATTTGCCACCGGCTAGCGCACACTGATAATGTCAGCGGCCTATTAGATACCGAGACGTTCCGCGGCATGCCGAGGTCCAGAGCACCGCAGGGACGGCAGGGCCCTTGGGCAACCTCCTTGCAGCGGGCGGTAGTGCGGGCGCGAATGTGGCGTGCACCCTCGCTTGCACTGCCTCACCTGTGATGTTAGCGGACTCCAGCGCATACCGTCGCATGCCTTTGCGTCCCTTAGCATGCCTTCGTATCCCTAAGCATGCAGTTCCGTATCCCGCCGCGGCATCCTCTAGCTCGCTCTTCAAAGCCGCGAAGAAGGCAAATCCCCTTTGACGGCTTGGGGTCGATCTCTAAATATTGGAATCTGTATCTTGTTGCCACTAGAGACGTATGAATTTACAGTGGATAAAGATAGAATGCTCTGCCCTGCCGTCTCCGTTGTGCAGGCCTTTTCACCCAGCAATTGTACTAGAAGTGCTGCAAACGTCCTTCCTAACCTTCTAAAGATGTCCTTGTTGGTAGTGTTGACCTGCAATCCTACGGTTACTGAAACATCTTTCTCAACACGATTGCTCAACTACCGGAAACAATTTGAAGGCGATAAAGTTTTACAGGACGACAGGTAAGAAGGTTGGAAAGAGAATATCGTTATACGCACTCATAATAAAAATACGGTAGCACTTTTAAGTATGGTTTCCTAGAAAAGCGGTGACCGCATAGCGTCCGCAATGTACCGGTGAATGGCGTCACTGAAACGTTGTTTATGAAAGTAAGTGGGTGTGTTTTCCTAGAGAGCGTTTTTTACACCTTAAAGTCAAACCCCGCTGCTCAAAGATTTAAATCGCTAGATTTGCCCTTACCCTACTTAGTCACGCGAAAAAGTGTCCATACTGAGAAGAGTGAGCTCACATATTATTAAATAGCATTTCCATGACAATTAAGTCAAGTCATTGTATGTCAGATGTGTTAAAACGAAACAGAAACGCGACTATGTTTTGACACGTATCTAACGATTTAAATCTGCCGCTGTCATCATTTTCATGACAGCCGTCACTGTTGGTCACCGCGTCGTTAAAGTTGCCTTTCGTGTCTGGACACGGAACACGAACACGTTCCCCTGGAATATTTTCCGACATCCACGCGGGCGAAGCCGCGAGCAAAAGGTAGTTTCATTATATATCTAATCTGCAATCCCGACATATTCGCCAAAAATGTAAACAAATATGAGTTTATGGAAAAATAACTTGAATTCCTACACAACAAAGTTCAGTTTACGCTACAACTTCAAAAAAATTTATAACTTTATCAATAGTGCTAGTCACTCTGAAATCAACTTAATTACCATCAAAATAAAGTTGATATTTGTTTAACTGGAAATAACGTCAATTTGAAACAGTTAAAGATATAAATAATTATAAATATCCTGTTGGCAGAAATATGCCAAGCGAGACGACACGTGGTACAATGAGGCGGACGGCCCCCTTTCGAGAGACGTATAAGGAGCAATGCGAGTTCATTTCAAAATATTGCCTCAGGACTTACAAGTAATATAAATCACCATTATTATAGGATATAAGATTTTAATTGCAGCAGTGATGGCAGATGTAACTGGCGCAGCAGTAGCAACGGCCCCAACTTAGAGTATTAGGTCGTGGGTTTGAACGCAGGCCATAAGGCTGCCTGTCCATTGAAGCGGAGCGAGGCTGCGGAGCGGAGAAACGGAGAAATATTAACCAATAGGATTGCATAAAATCATAAAATCTCCGCTCCGCTCAATCGCTATTGGTTAATATTTCTCCGTTTCTCCGCTCCGCAGCCTCGCTCCGCTTCAATGGACAGGCACCCTAATTCCATTACCACTGCTCTCAAAACGGTGAAGGAAAATATCGTGAGGAATCCGGCATGTCCTAGGAGCAAAGATTCGAAGATATGTGACATCTACCAACCCGCACTGGGCCCACGTGGTGGATTATAGCCTATAGAGCCTTTAGTCCTTCTCGAAGAGAGGAGGCCTGTGACCCAGCAGTGGGAACATTTTGATTACCCTAGATTTTAATTGTAGGTAGTATTTTTTTTTTGTAAATGAGCTCGTCCGAGGTAGTATGTATATTCAAGTCTTTTATATCGTCGTCTGTTTTTAAATTCTTTCTTTTATCAAGCGGGCACAGGATCTTTTAGGCTTCTGCCTCGAATCTCGCGGGCAGCGGGGCGGCGGCGGCGGCGGCGCGGGAGCGGCAGGATCTTACGCGTATAATCAAATGGACCGGCCCTCGAATACAGCGGCGCGGTAGCGGCGCGGGCGCGGGCAACGAGCGGTGCACTCCAGTCAAGCGGTGACCGCCCGCGCGTCTGCATTGCAGTCTT
Source organism: Apamea crenata (assembly GCA_949629185.1). NCBI lineage: Eukaryota > Metazoa > Arthropoda > Insecta > Lepidoptera > Noctuidae > Apamea > Apamea crenata. The sequence goes on from OX451375.1 coordinate 9,787,975, forward strand.
GTGCCCACAATAAATCGAGCATTAGGAATAAATTTGAATGAAAAAGACGTTGTCGCCGTCGTTCAGGCATTCACTTCGCGAATAAAAACAAATATCTCGACGACACAACCACGAACACAGCACTACGCCGATATAGTGCCGCGCGATCTGCCCGCTAGTTTGGAGAACAGGTATGCGTTGCCCGCCCCGCTGCCGCGCCGCCGCCGCCGCCGCCCCGCTGCCCGCAAAATTCGAGGCAGAGGCCTAAAGCTAAGGCACTAAGAAGACTGTCGCAAAGAAAACTATATTTAACTACTTCTTATTAAAGAACAAAATAGTATACACCTTTGACCAATATCTAGTAGTCATCTACCTACTAACTAGGTATGTACGCACCGCTACACATCAAGCTATTCTTAACCAGTATAAGCTGACTTCTGATTGTACGAAAAACTTTTATACAATGTGAGGTCAGGTACAGCTGGAAATGTATAGCTTGATGTGTTGCAGTGTGTATATGATATAGAAAATTGAGATTAAAACATCGCAGTTTTGTGAAACTGTATTGTAAAACAAGATGGCAGCGTTAGTTCCGTTTTTAGCTACGCGCCAAAAGATCCTTATTCTTATCCATGTTCTGTCATAGTTATTTTACCTCTAATTTGCATCACTGTCTCAATCAGAGTGATCTTTATTCACGTTATAATAAGGTTGCTGTTGGGTTGTTGCCACTCACTAGTCTGTCAATATCACAGTGATCTTTATACCGTTACAATAAGGTTGTAGTTAGCTTGCTACTGTTAGAGGTAAAATAACTGTTAAAAGGACTGTTTATTTTGATATCAAGACTAATGTGACAGTTATAAACGTTATTGAAGTTTCAATTTACTGGATATTTATGTATGTTATAAATAAAATGGTTTATTTCAGTACTGGAAGATTATGCGGCAGAACCTTGTTCCACTATTATCAGACTTTTGAGAGTTATTGTATGTTGGATTATCTCAATTGTCGAGAGAGATATGAACGTGCGTACATATTTCTGCCCTTTTGTATTCTCCTCTGAGCTTGACAGACTGACGACCTTATAAAGGTGTCTTAGACAGACTGGATGCGGAAGGCGGAGGACAGGGTTTTGTGGCGCAGACTTGGAGAGGCCTATGTTCAGTAGTGGACTGCGATAGGCTGAGTGGTGATTGGTTGGTTGGTGATTGGTTGATTGGTAATTTTTTATTCTCATATAAAATAATTTGCATTTTTTTAAAATTAATTTACCTATTGCGGTATACCACAATAGGTAGGGTTTTATTTTAGGTACATCGTCTTCACATACATAAATTATTATATAATAATTAATGCATGCAAAATATTCTAAGCCATCTTAAAAGAGTAACGGTGGAGTTTCTTGCCCATACTTCTCCATACGAAAATTATCATTTGGAAGGGGCGACTATGCAGAATCAATTCTATTTTATTGTAATTTTTGACGTTCAAAAGTGCCTTTTATGTGCCTATTTGAAATAAATGCTTTGATTTTGACTTTGACCCATGGAACAGTAGGTAGGTACTGTACACTGCAGAATTTATTTCTCAGTCGGTAAATATCTGGACAGTAAAATCTATATTATACAAAAGGATGTAAAAATACGGTTAACGAAGTTGAGATTCAATTGTACTCCCATCATTGTGATAATTTTTTTACTAGATCATACCTTGGAACCTTCTGGTTACGGAGTTATATTTAAAAATTACCGATCGTGTGTGTGTGTCGATTGTATTCTCTACAAGCCGCTGTCCTATCCAAAGAACAATGGCCAAATTTCTATAGGAGCTGGACCTTACTTTTATTTTTTATGTCCCAAAATAAGCTTCATTTAGATTGGTTTGCTCGTATGTTGGAAACATCATCCCGTTTGAAAATCATTTCTAAATAGCCACATTTTTTTTGTAAAAGTGTCAATTATACTGTTGAGGTTAGAATCAACAACTACCTTTTATCCGACTGTTGCGTAGCTTACAAGTATACTTAGCGATAAGCTAGGAGGGTAATTAGCGATCTAGTTTCTATTTGTTGCGATTTCTCTTAAATAATTTTCCAAAAAATAGGGCATCTGTCAAAGCGTTGGTGCGCTTTGACAGACGACAGATTGCCGGGTGGGGCATTTCACGTGAAGCGGACAGGAAAAAAAATGTCAGGTTTTGGATTTTGTTCATAATTGGGTCAATTGTACTTCCATGAGACCTGAATAATCGTACGTAATTTTTTTTTTTTTTTTTTGCCTAGTTACGGATTTATGCAACTTCAAAGAATTACCAAAATTTGAGGAACTGATTTTTCGATAGCTATTTATGAAGTTAACCAGATGGATTGAGCAATATGTAAACAGTGTTTATTTGAGAATATTAATTGTTTTTCTTAGAAATTTATTACAATTTGTTTTTTTTTTTTTTTTTCTTATAGTAAACCGGAAGTTAACATTAAAAGTCAGTTTTTTTTCAACTTCGCATTTTTTCATATTTTTTATTTTTACCTGAAAACATACCTTGTAGTATAGAAATATCATGTGAAAAATTTCAGAATGGTATCTCGATTCGTTTAGAAGATAGAAGAACTAAAGTACGAAGGTGCCGTAAGTCGCGTAGTACTGGGCGGTACTTTAGTGTGGAAGTCTTACTCGCCAACGCAAGAAAACGATTCATGTCATTAAAAAATCGAATCGTATCCTGTTGTGACCTGTAGCGCCATCTCTTTTCTACCAAAAACATCAAATGATTTTTGATGAAAATCAAATCACAAGCGTGCAGTTTGAGCAATGGGTAGGCATTGCTCAAGCTGTACGCTTGTGATTTGATTTTCATCAAAAACCATTTTTAAATGATCACGAATTGCATCCAATCTAGGACAAGAAACACAACATTCACTTGGAGATGATTTTGATGTCATCAAATAACAAATTGGTGTGGAATTGGGGCACATCATCATGCGCAAGCACTCTTTCCAAGATGAAACAGGCATGTTGGTTTCTGCAGTAAGCGAATCAATGTTTCCTCCTGCTAACATTAGTTTAACATTCATACGCATACAAGGTGTGTGCCAGAATCCCCAGCTAGGACACATTGTTTAGTTCTCAATGTAAAAAACTTGGTTAAGCCTACTTTAATACCAGGATATTCAATTTTGAATTTCTGATACAACTCATCGATATTGCACATTAAAAGTTGTTTTTGTAAGTGCGTCCTTTTGCCGTCGTCTAATTTAACTGAGATAAAATCCTTCTTGCCAGGCATCACTCTACTAATAATAATAATAATTACGTTTATTTCAGATAACTAGGATCCAGTGTGTTAGTAGTACAATAACTTAAACCTAGTGTTAGCAACATAACCTTAAACTAATCGCCCCCTGCCCGACCCACGAATCGAGGTATCAATATTCATGTGAGCATTAAGACATCGACCCATGTATAGACAGTCAAGTCTACTAGCTATCATACTTAAAACGCTGTTGCGACTAGCCCGCACTCTGCTCAGCATTGACGCGCACCGCTTGCGCAGAGTAGAAAATGTGATGTCTTCTCAAAGATAAAAAGCTCTCACCAAATGTTCGGTTACCACTGGTACCTTACGACCGCTACGAGGATTAGGAGACAACAAAATACCAAATTGCGCCACAAGTTTCTTTGCTTTTTTCACTTGTCGTCGTGATGTTCGAAATTCTTCTGCGAGTTTATTTTCACTCCAAGACCCAATGTGCCCCAATTCCACACCAATTTGTTATTTGATGACATCAAAATCATCTCCAAGTGAATGTTGTGTTTCTTGTCCTAGATTGGATGCAATTCGTGATCATTTAAAAATGGTTTTTGATGAAAATCAAATCACAAGCGTACAGCTTGAGCAATGCCTACCCATTGCTCAAACTGCACGCTTGTGATTTGATTTTCATCAAAAATCATTTGATGTTTTTGGTAGAAAAGAGATGGCGCTACAGGTCACAACAGGATACGATTCGATTTTTTAATGACATGAATCGTTTTCTTGCGTTGGCGAGTAAGACTTCCACACTAAAGAACCGCCCAGTACTACGCGACTTACGGCACCTTCGTACTTTAGTTCATCTATCTTCTAAACGAATCGAGATACCATTCTGAAATTTTTCACATGATATTTCTATACTACAAGGTATGTTTTCAGGTAAAAATAAAAAATATGAAAAAATGCGAAGTTGAAAAAAAACTGACTTTTAATGTTAACTTCCGGTTTACTATAAGAAAACAAAAAAAAAAACAAATTGTAATAAATTTCTAAGAAAAACAATTAATATTCTCAAATAAACACTGTTTACATATTGCTCAATCCATCGGGTTAACTTCATTAATAGCTATCGAAAAATCATTTCCTCAAATTTTGGTAATTCTTTGAAGTCGCATAAATCCGTAACTAGGCAAAAAAAAAAAAAAAAAATACGTACGATTATTCAGGTCCCATGGAAGTACAATTGACCCAATTATGAACAAAATCCAAAACCTGACATTTTTTTTCCTGTCCGCTTCACGTGAAATGCCCCGGGTGTCAATCAAATCAATGGCGCGGGTCGATGACCACAGATTCTGTAACTTGTCGATGGCAAATGACGTTTCATTGTACGTAATTGAACTAAATGCTTTCACTAAATTATCTTTTATGACAAAGATCCAATGTGTAATAAATCAGCATAGTAGTGATATGGTGCCTAAATACGAATTTAATTGAATAACAGTTAACAACTATTCAGAAAAAATTGAATAGTCATAGCCTTTGAATAAAAAGTCATTTCATACGCGAAATGAATCGTCAATAGGTGCGTTCTGAAACTATTATTCATAATAATTTAGAAAAAAAAACAAAAACTAAAATAAGGATAACTTTTTTTTGTGGTCACTTATAAAGATATTTCTTAGGTAGTTTTTATGACCTTAAAAAATAAGGGTATTTTATATAATAAATAGCATATAGGGACACTATCGTTTCGTCGCCAGGTACGTTTTGGCCAACCTTCTTTCAATAATTCATACAAAATTCGAAGACCTGTGACATCTACCAACCCGCACTAGGCCCGCGTGGTGGATTACAGCCCACTCCCTCTCGAAGAAGCCCTATGCCCAGCGTGTGAACATTAAAGGCTGATTATGTTGTACACAAAACTCCAATAGAAAAAATCACTTTCTGTTTTTCCCGAATTCCCTGTTTTCCGGGCAAGTTTTCCGATTTATCTCTCCCTAAAAACCTTAAATAAAAAACAAATTTATCCACCTGTTCTCATGTGATGTGCTTACCAAATTGAGAGCTAAATGGAAGCCTTCTCGTCCAGGGGGGTGACCACCACCTCTTAAAGCAGTATTATTATAATCTTACTTCGTGTGGGAAAAGGATGGAGCTATACGGAATGTATAGCTCCATCTCTTTCACACACGGAAGTAAGATTATAATAATACTGCTGTAAGAGGTGGTGGTCACCCCCCTAGTCACCAGTCACGAAGTCCAGCTAACGGCTATTTCTGATTTGTGCTCATGATTATTTATGTTAATCGATTTTATTTTGTTTTTCTGATTACTCCAGTTCATTTTCTTTTTGTATGCACGTGTTTCTATGACGAAGAAACCTATTTTTCATCATTCATTACATTTTTAATTATATAGATCAATCCCTTGTAATTTAAGAATAATAAAATTATTTTCGTAATTTTGCAGTTTGGCAAGTCGTGCACATGGGTGAATGTTACGACCCAAAGCCAGTAACAGACTTTGTTCGTAAGTAGTAATTATAAGCACTTTAAACAACGTCAATACTCAATACTTTATTGCATTCCATAATGTGTACATATATTATTTTTTATGTCAAAACATCGAATCAATTATGGACCCTGTCGGGTACAGCAATGTTAGTTTTTAATAGGAGAGAGAATAAGATTTTAATAGAAGAAAAAAAAAAGAAATATGTAGTATCATTTGCTTTTATGTTATTAATATTTTATATAAGTATATATTTGCTTTTAAGTTATATTTTTATATTATATATTGCACGTTTTATATTTTTAACACTATAAATCATAATAAACAAAATATTTACAACTTTATTAAGTCTTGTAGAATGTTGTTATTTTTAATTGTGCACTGTTTAGCACATTCATTTTTAAATTAACAGTATTTTAGTGTTTAAAATACATTTTTATTCAAAAATTTAAAATATTGATCGAAGTACATTTCTACTTCGATCAATAATAGGTAGTAAGTAGGTATTATTATAGTTTTTATTGTTGTTGAGATTTATCGCTAAAATATTCGTCAATAGTGTAGTAGCTTTTGATTAGCAGAAATTGTTTTATATTCTTGGAATAAATCTATGGTATCGAATCAGGAATGAAGAGGTCCGTAGGAGAACCAAGGTAACCCGAAGAATTGCCAAACTGAAGGGCCAGTGGGCAGGGCACATTGCTCGCAGAACAGATGGCCGATGGGCCCGAAAGGTTCTGGAATGGCGACTGCGTAACGGAACACGAGCATTGGAAGGCCTCCACAAGGTGGACCGATGACCTGCTGAATCCGATGGATGCGAGAAGCACAGAACTGGTCGGAGCGGTGGTGTTTGGGCGAGGCCCATGCCAGCAGTGAACGTCTTCCGCCTGAAATGATGATGACATGTAATGCTTATGTTTACCCTAAAATTAGGTTATGGTACCTACTTATCATTATGAACAACTTTAACTTACCAAGGGACTTTTTTTTTTCTTTCAGACAATTCATATCAACATGACTTCTTTTTGGATACATACTACGTTCCTGATGACCAGCATTGGGAATGGTAATAATCGGAGTTGATAAAAGGGCCTGTTTCGCCACCCGGCTAAGTTCCAGTTAACTTATCCAATAGATATTAACGTTCAAAGTTTGAGTCATGTGATCGACATATAAACGTTAATTTCGGAAACGTGTTCAAATATACAAATATTTTTATCAAGTTGATTTTTTGTTTTTTTGTTTTCTGTTTTTTGTGTTTGTTGTTTTTTTTTGTTGTGTGTGTTTGTGTTGGTTGTTTGTTGTTTTTTGTATCATAATACTAGCTGCGCCCCACGGTTTTACCCGCATAAGTTTCGATCCCGTGGGAATATCGGAATAACAAGTATCCTTTGTGTTACCTAATCCTAGTTATAAAGTATCTGTGTGCCAAATTTCATCCAAATACGTTCAGTAGTTTTTGCGTGAAAGAGTAAGAAACATCCATCCATCCATCCATCCATACAAACTTTCGAATTTATAATATTTAATTTAATTAATTAATTAGTATTGATAAAATCTTATTATATTGTATAGGTAATGTCGGAAACATTATCCATTTTGGACCAACTGCGAATTGGACCAATTGCGCATTGGACCAACTGCGAATTGGACGTTTTTTTTTAACATTGGACCAATCGCGCCTAAACGGTTCTTATTATGTTTTCTGTTTGCATTGATGTCAGCTATCGATTTGAATAGGTCTCATGCGTGGCCCCATTTTCAAAATGGGGAGGAAAAAAGGAAATTTGGAGAAAAAAAATCTTAATCAAATCAAATCAATCATTAATCTTAAAAATATCTTTCGGAGAAAGGAAATTGAGGGAAATTCGGAGTAGGTATGCCACAGATCTTCAAAGCCTTTTCAGAGCGGCCATGATTCATCGGCCTCTTACATAAAATATGTAGGTATGTTATGCACACATTTTTAAATATAAATGCGATTCACTCTTGTTCGTTGTCAATTATTACTAACTATAACTTCATTTATTACAACATTACAAAAATAACGGTTAACACCCTTTCGTTATTTTATCAAAATCAAAATCAAAATCAAAAGTCATTTATTCAAATTAGGCTGAGAATCAGCACTTTTTGAACGTCAAAATTACAAAAGACAGTCCCCCAAAAACGCCCGCCCTTCACATATATATAAACGTACATAGGTATGATAAACTTCGTTATTTCACTATAAATACAAAGCAAAATGAAGGAAATCTATTAGCAACTTTGTTTTATTAGATTTATTTAACATAACATTATCGTTAGAGCTATGACCAACCGCGCGTTACTACCAAGTTGTAATATTATCGTGAGCTATGACCAACCACGCGCTACTTCCAAGTTGTAACACTATCGTTAGAGCTATGACCAACCGCACGCTACTTCCAAGTTGTAACACTATCGTTAGAGCTATGACCAACCGCGCGCTACTTCCAAGTTGTAACATTATCGTGAGCTATGTCCAACCGCGCGCTACTTCCAAGTTGTAACACTATCGTTAGAGCTATGACCAACCGCGCGCTACTTCCAAGTTGTAACATTATCGTTAGAGCTATGACCAACCGCGCGCTACTTCCAAGTTGTAACATTATCGTTAGAGCTATGACCAACCGCGCGCTACTTCCAAGTTGTAACATTATCATAAGAACTATGACCAACCGCGCGATACTCCCAAGTTGTAACATTATCATTAGAGCTATGACCAACCGCGCGCTACTTCCTAGTTGTAACATTATCGTTAGAGCTATGAACAACCGCGTGCTACTTCTAAGTTGGTCGCAATTACTTGGCTATTTAGTGTAGGCGCATGGTGCGATCCGTCGCATACAAGTTTGATATCAGTTCACAATTTGTCGGTTTGTCATAGACAGATTATAAACTATCGAAAAACAATGCGTTAAATTTTAAATGGTTTGTTGCACTTCAAAATGAAATGAAATTTGGCACATGGATAACAAACAAACATAGAAAATATCAAATCTTTTCTCTTTATAATATTAGTGTAGATAAGTTAAGATAGGAATAACAATAGAAGATGCGTAGACATGCAAACAACTTGGGATTCAACATAAACTCTTAGACCTACATATAACGAACAACGATCACACCGCACGGGTTTGGCATCGCCTTAACTTGAGACGTTTAGCACTCTTTCTATGTAACTCCATGCTCCAAAGCACACTTATCCACGTCGTACCGGTATCGCCTCGGCCTCGCCTCGAGATAAGCTAGTAAGCGGCAGTCACCGAGTTTTATCATCACCGGCGACGCCTCGCTTACGGCTGGGCATTTCTCGTAGTGGGATCACGTGAAATATATTTTGTACCTTTTCTGATTGATCGACGTTAAGATTCTATTAAAACATTAATTTTATTTTAACTATTGGAGCTGATAAGGAATAACTCTTCGGATTTCAGTTGATTCGTGAGCGACGATTACTCCGCACAATGTATTGTTTTAGTGTATTTTTGTGACTCTATAAGAATATTTATTGTGGTTTTTAGGGAATAGTTTTCAGCTTTGTACGATTATATAATTGTTTAATTAATCTTACTGGAACTAGGTACTTACCTTTTAATCTAAACAAAAATGTGTTGCGCTTTGAGGAACATCAAATATTTCGTACTGCTGCAATTGTCTTGTAAGTTTTTATTTAATATTATTGGAATAGATAATAGCAGCCGCACAGGTCGGTCAGGTTAAGCTACGCTTGCCGCGGTTGGTCCGTGGATGGGTGATCATCTTTACATACCAAGACCCCTCCGTGCTTCGAAAAGCACGTTAAGCGGTTATCCAGTTAGACTGGAAGCCGACCCCAACATAGTTGGGAAAAGGCTAGGCAGATGATGATTTTGCGATACATTTATCACATTTGCTAAAAAACTGTTGGATGATCCCCACTCAACAGAAGGGCGATAATTATGTAGGTACGTTACAATTGTGTACAATGATATATGAACACTACTCCCAATTATCTCTACAAGGTGTATCTAATTTAAATAACTGAGAAGCTGAAAAAAAATCAACATAGGTGCTCATCATAAGAAACAACTTTTACTATCGGGCCTACCCTGAAATTGCGAAAAAAATCAGTTGCTCGAAACATTGGCCATGTTACCGCTTTTTTTTTAATGTTGGGAGTTCATAATAGGCTAGTTTACTAAAAAAATCTAATTAGCCCGCCAGTTAGATTATCAAAAAATATTGAACCCGTATTTTTTCTTTTATCAATTATTATATAAAAAATGATGAAGATATCGCCCGTTAAAGTTCAGCGTGACATCACTTGCTTGTGACACTTTTGCAAGCAAGTGACGTCACGACCCCCAGTCCCAAATTTTGACGCGCTTTATGTTTGTAATTTTTTTGTTTGATTGACAAAAGAAAAAATACGTGTCCATTATTTTTCGATAATGTAACTAACTATAAATATTTTTTTTTTACCCACGTAACTTCCCACGTGTACACTATGGTCATTGCACTCATTATTATAAACAACCAGATTTTAATCCAACGAACTTCTCAGGTTTAGGTTAACAAAATGTAAGGTTGTATTTATGACAGTTTAAGACGACGACGTGTACGCAAGAACTTGCACATGGTATTCATTGATCTGGAGAAAGCCTGTGATGGGTACCTCGGAGTACCTACCACAAAGAAAAAAAGAAAAGAAAATACGTTTATTTGAGGCTAGCAAACAGCAATCAGGTACCGTTCGATAAGCTCGCTCCGTGAGCCATCGCATGGCACACGACGGGAACCCTTCCTAGAGCGAATCGCGCACCGTCCAGTAACAAGAACACTATTCAAGTCCCCAGACGGTGCACCTCTCGCAGAAGCTCAACGTTATGCAATACTTCACCACGTGCCCGCTAAGTCTGGACCCTTACATGGACCTTTTCCACTCTACGGGCAAAGCTCCAAGATCATTGAGACGAACAAACCCCGCATAGACGACAAAGATCTTTACCTACGGGGTAATTACGTAACACACTTACAATACCCTTTATTTTGACAGTTCCAACAACATTCATTGCGTTAAGTGTTTACGTTGATTAGAAGACGAATTTTTCAAAACTTCGAAATCCTTCGGATTGTGATTGAAAGTGTGTTATGCAATTAGGGTGCTTATTACTTTCAGGGTTGTCTGATTGGCAAGTGTGCAGCGTTGAAGACTCTTCATCATTGTATCCATTTGATAAAGCTTTACGTCAGAACTTAGCACAACAAGATATGGAAATGATTAAACAAATGACAGCAAATCGAGGTCCAGGGACGGAGAGCGGAAGAGGGGCCGCAGATAGGTATACATCATGAAACGAAACGTTTAGTTATAGAGAATGCAATCACACAAAATATTTTTAATAGGGGTAAAAAAATAATACCTAATTATATTTAGTCCGTCAATTAGATTATCGAAAAATAATGGACACGATTTTTTTCTGTTATCAATCAAACAAAAAATGACGGAGATAAAGCGCGTCAAAACTTGGGAGTGGGGGGGGGTCGTGACGTCACTTGCTTGCAAAAGTGTCGCAAGCAAGTGACGTCACGCGGAACTTTAACGGGCGATATCTTCATTATTTTTTATATAATAAATTGACAAAAGAAAAAATACTGGTTCAATATTTTTGGATAATCTAACTGACGGAATAATTAGAATTTTTTAGGAAACTAGCCTATTGTAGTATTTGCGGGACTATGGGTACACTTTTACTTTGGTGACAGTCCAATGATTCACGCAGGTGACGAGGACGTACTGCGGGGGTTTTACTGTCTCGTTGGTCTTGTTGTCGCAAGCGCGACTGCTGAGCATGGGTGTCTGGGTTCGATTCCCAGGTCTAGTAGAGTATTATTGGGTTATTCTATTAGGAATTTCTTAGTAACAGCCCGTAGTTTCGAAGTTGGTGGCTTGACACCGCCACAGGTGTGAAGGATTCGGCAAAGTGGAATAATCCTAAAAATCATCCTCAAAAATTACCTTCTGAACGGCGTAAGCGCCACGAACTTTTTTTATAGTCATGGTCATAGATGCCCATAAACAACTCACTTGCGACTCGGTTTAAGACTTTCACTCTTATTTTCATAACTCCTGTTATGCAACAGTTCGATAAACTCTTAAAAATATCTCTTATCCCGCAGATTTGATGGGTCACCAGAACCTAAGAAAACAAAAAAAGTAAGGACGCGAGCTACGCCCAAGTTCATTTCACGCCCTCATTATTGTGACCATATGGCAAGGCCTTGCTTACACGGTTACGAGTAAGTAATGTTATAATGATTCTTATATTATACCATCATCATCAGCCGCTTCTTCCTTTTCGTCGAATCGATGTTTACATTAAAAAAAGGGTTGAAAAAAATAATAATAAAGATTTGGTCCTTGGCAGCTGGACAGAGAGGTGAAAAGATAGTAGGGAGGCTTTGTCCAGCACTGGGACACTAATGGCTCATAAAAAAAAAGTTGACGTTATCGTTGGCCTCGCAAAGGTCCATAGTGCAGGTGTTATGGCTCAAAGAACATGACAAGAGGTGAGGTATAGACTGTGGTGTGGCTCCACAGTCGCACTGTAGCTCTTTGGAGTTATCTACTGGAAATCATTATTAGAGATAGAGATTAGAAGAACGTCGCTCCACCAAACCTGGCTGGAGTTAGTCATCTTTTGAGGAAGACGTGTTAAGGCCCAATCACACGTACCGCAACCACACCACAACGACGACGCCACGTGGACGGGCGCTAATTTGTATGAAAATAAATAGTCTATTCACACGTACCACATTTGGCCGTCAAAATCAACCGTGTGGACATTACCGACCACATCAAGGTGACGTCGCAGCCACAACGCAACCACGTTGCATCGACCCGACGACACTGTCACAGCAGGAGTCAATCTGAGGGGCAATTCTCGTAATTTTAAGAACGTTCACCGTCTGATCTCAGTCTCAATCTGTCAAAAATACCTCAAAGGAAATTGGGAAACGGTGGGCCCAAATGTAATAAGTTGAGATAATTATGATCTAAAAAATTAGTCATATTTTTTAACTTAGAATATGAAGAATCACCTCAATTCTCAATCTGGAAGCGGAGAAATATGAGAAAGATAGTTTTCGTGAGATTAACGATTACAAAGTTACCAAAATAAAACCTTTGCATTAAATAATTAACTCAAAGTTTTTAAATGCACTATATATACAATATAGTGCAAATAATAACAGTCATATTAATAAATAAAATATCAATTAATTACTGAAAAACCAATATTGATGATTATCGATTTCATATCGATAAAAAATAAGTATTCTTTCTTTTTTTTTTGAATTGTTTCCCGATTATTCTTAATTTTTCACGATCACTGCTTTGTATATTATGGATTCCGACCATGCCTACCTTGTACGACCCTTGCTTTCATACTGGACTGGCAGAGATTGCCTCTCCCTCAAGCGCTCTGCCTCCTCTTTTGTGAGCATTACTGCTTCGCAGAAGGAGGTGACGGCCTCCCATGCACTCTCGCTCCGTACCATGGCCTGGACCAGGGCCGGACGCGAGAGATCGCCACCGCCGATCGCCGCCACGAAGACGGTGCGCCCAAGCCGGGTAGACCTCCACCGTATGCTCCACCGTGTCCTCCGGGCAATCTACACAGTGGTGACACCCTAGCGTTTCCTCCCGCCTTATCCTGAACAGGAACCTCCCGAAACAACCGTGTCCGGTGAGGACCTGCGTCAGGCGGAAGGAGAGGGCACCGTGGCGCCTCTCTAGCCACTCCTCAAAGAGTGGACTTAGCGCCGCAATTGTGGCGTGCCCAGGGCCGACGACCCTTACATGATGATCCAATACAGGAGGTATGGTTATGGGTTGCATACAATCCCGACAATAACTCGAAAAATTATTTTGTTTATATTTTATCGACGGCTCTCGTAGAGGAAGGGCTATAGTAATGCATTACTGTAATTGTATTGTAGGGAGACGGACTGTAGGCTGCGGCGCTCATATAATGTGCATTATATGGTGCCTTAGCTGGGCTAGGTACCAAGATCATATTACTATATTATCTTGGTACCTAGCCCTACACAACTCCTAGACGAAATTTTAATTATAATAGAAGACGAATAAAACACTATATTAAATTATTTCTTTCCATAACTCCATACCTGTTACCTACCTATGACTTGAAGTCATTGACGTTCATTCATATGATTTTTCAAATATTTTCTACTAAATATAATAAATATTGGAACAAAAGAATATATTTTGCACTTCAGGAATCAGCTGTTAGTTGAAGATTGTAACATAACCTCACTTTACTTAATCTCTCTTCTCAGATTGACAAAATCCGCAGAATTTACAGTGAAAGATTGATAATATAAAAGCGTTTTATTGACACCACTTTCATTTTTTTACACCCAGGCCCAAGATTGTATGTAATCGTTTCAGTCTCCCTACATTTTTAACAAGTGTTTGACATTTATTTGTCACCGAGATGAGATTTCGAGTAGATTTTGAACATTTTAAATTACGAGAATTGGCCTTCTCCCTGCAAACACTAGCCACAAAGTAACCACATCGAAATTTTGTAGTTACCCACATTTTGTCTCTACGATGTGATGTGATTCTGGTGCGTTTATTTGGGCCCTTATGGTTATTCAGAAAGCTTCTGATCGCACTACTCTGAATTAGTAACTGAATCTGTCTGAACTAAAGAGTGACAGATACGGACCCATCGCGACCCGTTTTCTTACTAGTTTATAAAAATATTATGGCAATTTAGATTATGGATAAAAAAGTTAGTGAACACAATAGAGAACCAGTGAGGTTAGTTTATGGGAGGTAGGTATACACCTGTCGATCTATTCTGAATAACTCTCACCCTGAAAACTTAGGTGAAGTGAGCTATCATTACATTCGATTCTAGGGATTGGCACTATTCACAGCCCACTTCAGGCTCACTTCACCTAAGTTTACACGATGAGATTTTTACAGAATAGGCTGCTGTTGGTGCTGGTGGATATTTATTCAGCGAAAGGAGCAGTGGTGGCCCAATGGTCACGATTGGGTTCTTAGGTTCGAACCCAGTCAGGCTCTTTACTTTGTATAATTATATCACCACCACTGCTCTCAAAACGGCGAAGGAAAACATCGTGTGGAAACCGGCATGTCCTACAACCAAAAATTCGAAGACATGTGATATTCACCAACCCGCACTGGGCCCGCGTGGTCCACGGCCCACTCCTTCTCACAGAGAGGAGGCCTGTGTCACAACATTTAAAATTGATAATTTTGGTTTCAGTAAACCTCAACCTCTTTACAGCATATTCGGATGTTCAAATACAGCGTGAATCATTCATTTATTGATGAAATAATAATGTTTATTTGGACAGATTTCATAAAACACTACAATAGTGTGTGCCTCACGGCTGTGCCAAAAAGGTTCTTTTCAGAATTAATGCCAGACAGATGTTGTCTGATGCTGACAATGACCTAGTGAAGGTCGTGGGAATCCGCTGGATGTGAGAACTATAAGACAGGTCGGTGTGGCGACGTTTGGGGAGCCTATGTCCAACAGTGGACGTATTTCAGCAGAAATGAAGATGATGATAAATCTAGATTTCTTTCCGGACTCTGGCTTCCGACTGTTATTGTGTTCATAATGGCTGACTATCTACTTACCTACGATATAGTACTTCTTTGTTTTAGCACTGGTAAAATATGCGCTAGAACCATTTTCTACAGATACGAAACGTTTGATAATTATTGCATGATGGAGTATGTCAACTGCAGGGAGGAATTTGAACGTACGTGTTGATGTATTTTATTTTTTCTTTATAATTTAACTTAATAGAGGAGGCTCTTATCTCGTGATGGCCCAAACTATACGAGAATTATATATAGATCATGCCGTAGTTAAAAGTATAAAACATGTCTCGGAATTAACACACAGAACCAGACAACTATTATAATATGTTACAAACATAATTATGTATTATATACACTAGATGTACACTACACTAGATATTTACTATTATGTATAAAACAATGTGTTTTGATTAAATTAACTGTACTGATTGTGGAAATCAAAAACCTAAACCTAGTTGAAATTGATACCAAACAATTCATTGTTTGGTATCAATTTCAACTTAGTACCTAAGAAAAAGGGTCTTGATTTACGGACAACAAGGTGAATAGATTTATAGGTAGGATGGGTGCGGATCCCTGAAAAGAAAAATACAATAGGTTTAGGTTTTTGAGGGCTGTAAAAAACGAGAAGCTTTCATGAAAGTTCATCATCTGCCTAGCCTTTTCCCATCAATGTTGAGGTTAGCTTCCAGTCTAACCGGATGCAGCTGAATACCAGTATTTTACATGAAGCGACTGCCTATCTGACATCCACAGCCCAGTGGGTAATTCCCTACCCCTTGGTTAGACTGGTTGTCAGACTTTCGGGCTTCTGACGACTCGTAACGACTGCCAAAAATCACGATTCACAGCCGGGACCAACGGTTTAACGTGCTTTCCGAGCCACGGAGGGTTCTTGATATGTAAAAGGGGTCACCCATCCACGGATCAACTACGGCAAGAGTAGCTTAACCAAATCGATTGACCCGCGCGGCTGTTATTTCTTAGCCATAAGCCCCTCATGAAAGTTATGGAAAATAATATTAATTTACAGTATGGCAAATGATTCACGGGGGCGGGTGT
The DNA here is from genome assembly GCA_949629185.1 of Apamea crenata. Lineage (NCBI taxonomy): Eukaryota > Metazoa > Arthropoda > Insecta > Lepidoptera > Noctuidae > Apamea > Apamea crenata. Next base: position 9,804,467 of record OX451375.1, read on the forward strand.
TTTCAAATTGATGTTGGCCGCGAATATTTTAGTAAGTATTTTTAATCTCACAACATTATTTCTTAAAAGAACCTGTCTTCATTCAAGATTATCTAAGGCAGAAGCAAAGAACTCGAATGTCTATGGAATGCTATCTGTTATGCACGATGGGGTTTATTCATAAACGATGACTAAAGTCAAGTAACGCTTAAACGTCAAAAATGTATGGTTAAACAGTCGTTAATCACTGCTTAACTTTAAGCAACGTTTATGAATAAAGGGGTAAATGTCTGGTATGCAGGATAAAACTGTGACATAATCATATGAGCCAGACATATTAGCTGTAGAACTGATAACCTTTGGGGTAGACGTGTTCTTGAGTCGATACTGTGAATTGACAAACGTCAGATAGGACAACCTCAGGCTCGGTGGAGCGACGATCCTCGCAGGGTTCCTGGCATGGCGTGCAATTGGAGAGGCCTGGGGAAGGTCTATATCCAGCAGAGGACTGCTGTAGGCTAATGATGATGATGATTCTGAGATAATTTCCTACAAGGAACTGTCTTAGTAGGTAGAAAACAAAATGTTTCAGCAAGACAAGAAATTCAGTAATTGGTCCACAGCTCTGTAGCTACTCAATCAACCCAGCCTATTGCAGTCCACCGCTGGACATAAGCCTCTATGCGCCACAACGTCCCTTCCCAGCCACCTTTTTAAGGTCGTCAGTCCATCTAGCACGGGGGCATCCCACACTACGCTTGCCGATACGCGGTCTCCACTCCAGGACTCGTCTGCTCCACCGGCCATCGTTCCTTCAACAAAAATGCCCAGCTCACTGCCACTTCATCTTGCTTGCTATGCAAGCTATGTCCTATACTGCAGACTTTTACAATCAATGTTATTAATAGAACTGTTATTTTTTCAGTGTACGCGTATCACGATGACGCGTTTTTCGACGATTACTACGTTTTGGAAGATAGAGCGAATCCAAAATTATACCCATAAACCGTCTGTAATGAATTATCTTAATGATGGAGAAAATCTCATCAAAATTCAATGTTTAGTTTAGCAGAACTAAGAACCGACTTTGTTTTATACTACATATACGTAGGTATACCGTATAGAAATATACAAGGTGGAGACGACAATACAACGATAAATTAAACTGCGTGTATTTATTGACGTTTTCAATCTGCATACAAAAAATTCAATTAAATTTATCCAATAGTTTAGTCACTACAGCTAGTCAAAGATTGGTAAAACCCATAGTCGGGCCATCACTACTATTTAGTTTGTTTGAATAGTTCAATTTTTTTATTTCGAAGCTGGGATCTTTTTGATAGTTCCAAAGTATTGTCAGTGTTTTCATTTATTGTCGTATTGTTGTCTCCACATTGTATATAAATTAATTAACTACTGCATATAGGTTTGGTTTTTATTAGCGGTAGATTTGCTTAGATACACTTCATATATAGTTATAGTGTTTTGCAAAAACCACAGGTACACATACACCCAAAACATTTAATTATATTATCATAACATTAATTAATAATGAACCATGTTATTGCTAATTATTATGTTCAATATGTCAAATGTATAGCATTGTGACAGCTGCGCACGCGCACTGATTATACCCGGCGGTGGCGGTGTGAGATTTGTTGCCCGGAATATTACCACATCATATATTTCATGTTTTAGGGTTCCGTAGTTCACGTCTCGGAACCCTTATAGTTTCGTCATGTCCGTCCGTCCGTCCGTCCTTGGCTTACCTTCCAAACGGTTATTGCTAGAAAGATGGAACTTTGCATGGATATGTGTATTTACCACGTTGACAAATTGCTAAAATAAAATCACGAAACAAACATTTTTTTGGGGTACATCCCCTACACGTAAAGTAGGGATGATTTTTTTTCTCGCATCTACCCCATAGAGGTTGCTAAGACAATTTTTTTTGTATAGGTATTAAGGCAGTTTGGAAGATTATTAACAATGAAACGAACAGGAACAAAACACGTAATAGATTACACTCTGAGCACTTCCCGCGGTCTAATTAGCGATAACATCGATGTTGCTCAGGAATTTACAACTTTCTTTACCAACATCCCAATTAAAACCACAGAAACTTTAAATTCCTCGCCCGCACTAGCTATAGAATTATTAAGAGCGAATGTCTCAGCCTGTACTGTGGAATTTAAATTTAAACATATTAACACTATAGTCATTATAAAGGCATTTAAGCAACTTAAGATCAAAATTACCGAAGATCTGTGGGGCATGTCTACTAAAGTTTGTCAATCCATTATTGAGACAATTGCACCCTACTTATCTTTAATATTTAATTTGTGTGTAGATCAAGGGGTATTCCCGGATTTAATGAAGTTCAGTAAAGTTATTCCACTTTTCAAATCTGGGGACAGCAAAGACACAAATAATTATAGACCCGTATCGGTTTTGCCGGTTTTCAGCAAGGTGTCTGAAAAAGTAATGTTGGATCAAATGCTCAATAATTTTAATCGTAACAACATCCTACACGATCAACAGTATGGTTTCACCAAAGGACGTTGTACAACAGACGCCGGTGTCACTTTATTAAAACACATCTTTGACGCATGGGAAGAGGCACAAGATGCAATAGGTATCTTTTGTGACCTATCCAAGGCATTTGACTGCGTTAATTACGAAACACTGCTTTTGAAACTTGAGCATTACGGACTGGGTAAACTAGCTCTTAACTTAATAAAATCATATTTAAATGATAGATTTCAGCGAGTTCAAATAAACGGTGTGAATTCATTGGGGTTAAAAGTCAAAATGGGTGTACCGCAGGGCTCAATATTGGGGCCGTTCCTATTTTTAGTATATATAAATGATTTACATCATTTACTAAAAACCCGACCACAAATGGTGTTACTTGCTGATGACACATCACTGATTTTTAAAGTAGACAGACGTGCACAAGAGCTTGACGACGTAAATAACGCTATGCTTATGGTCCATAATTGGTTTACTGTAAATAATTTAGTATTAAATGAGAAAAAAACTAAATGCATTAGATTCGCTTTACCGAATGTTAGAAGTAGTTTATGTCACGTTGTATTGAATAAGGAGATACTTGAATTCGTCGAAAATACGGTTTTCTTGGGGATCACGCTTGACTCAAAGCTGCAGTGGGGTCCTCACCTAACATCACTTGCAGGGCGGCTAAGTTCAGCCGCTTACGCTGTTTGGAAAATCCGTCAATTAACAGACGTGGATACCGCGAGACTGGTCTATTTTAGTTACTTCCATAGCATCATGTCTTACGGTATTTTGCTGTGGGGACGAGCTGCAGATATTGATTCTATCTTCATTCTGCAAAAAAGGGCTGTCAGAGCCATCTACAATCTCAGCAGATGCGAATCTCTAAGAGAGCTGTTTAAAAAAATTAACATCATGACGGTTCCTTATCAATATATATAAGAAAACATTATGTACGTTCGAAAAAATCTACATCTTTTTAGTAAGATAAGTGACAGGCATAATTTTAACACTAGGAATAGGAACAAACTAGATCAACCGCGCTTCAGATTGTCTAAAGTAAAAACTTCTTTTATGGGGTACTGTGTAAAATGTTATAATAAAATACCACTCGATATTCTTCAACTAAATGAGAAGAAATTTAAAACATGCATTAAACGCCCACTATGTAGACAAGCATATTATAAGTTGGATGAGTATATACTAGATAAAAATGCTTGGCTTAATGCTGGTCCTGCTCCACAGGCACTTGGGCTCACTAGTTGATCACAATTTCTATATTTTGGAGGAGATGCTTCCCCTTTTTATTTTTGTTTTGTTTTTTATTGTTATTAAATACCTCTTCCAGATTGGTAGTAACTTTTTATATATATTTTTTTCTCTTATCTGTTAAGAAAGTTGCAAACTATAGTTTTGTATAATTTAGAAGCATTTTTTAAATTTTGTAAATGTAAGAACCATGGATCCGTTTTTTATGATATTTTGATGTTGACTTGAAAGAGCATGGCAGTTGAGAATATGTCATGCTCACTTAAATGTCTCACTAATGGTGGCGCGTGTGTTGGATCATTCGGTTCCCTACAAGATGGTTGAGCTGGGTGGTGCTGATCCACGCGTCATGTTCGTGAACGGGCGCCGTTGGTTGAGACTGGTCATCTCTTAACTGCCAGGGCTTATTTTTAATGTTATATTTTAAATTGTTTCTTTTTTTACATTGTTCTCACATATAGAAGCAATAAGAATAATGTACCCAGGATTTTGTAATAATATCTTGATTTAAAAGAGTGTCCGTGGAGTTTCTTGCCCGTTCTTCTCCATAGAGATCTACGTTTTTGGAATGGGCTAACTGACCGACTATTTAATTTTGACAATTCAAAAGGTCCTGTAAATGGTTTAATTGAAATAAATGATTTGAGTTTGAGTTTGAGATGAACTTTGAAGAAAAACTATAACGGCTTAGATAACTTTGTTAGTTCAGGAGTTATAGAGGCCTAACTTGTAAAATGCGCTTACTTGGAAAACTACGTACAAAAATAACGAAATAATAAGTAAAGATCTAAAATATTAAAAATAAATTCATAACAATTATCACGACAATTATCAATTGTACACGATGTTAGTTTATTTTATTTCATATATTTTGATTATTGTTTTTATTTCTTGTCTAATTGTATGCTGCAGTGGTTGACGTCATCACGTCAACGTCGGCTGCCGCTGAAAACCAGCGCTGGGGCTCTGTCTCGTATAAGGTCTTAGCATTATGCTGAGCGATGGCCGTCTTGCGTGGAGGTGACGCATGTTTACCCCCAACTTGTTATTTTTTTTATTGTGTGTTTATGTTCTTTTTTATGCGTCATGTTTGCCGCAAATAAATGTATTTCTTTCTTTCTTGTACCTAAATAAATTATTTGATCAACGATTTGTTACGATTTTGTTTTTTTTTTAATTGAAAAAGAAAGTAAGTAGATAAAATATTCAAATATAGATGGAATATTCCTTATTGTGAACACCATAAAAAATTATAAATATAAATGTAGAAATTTTACAAAGGGTGACATAATGGGCGGTCTTATCGCTAAAAGCGATCTTTTATAGACAACCTTCGGATGGATTAAAGTGGAAGGAGAGGCAATACTGAAGGTAGTCTGTTGTGTACCATTTAAAAATATATAATTATAGGTACAATAAATACATACATGATACCTAAAAAATATTATACATGACTATAAAAATATACAATAATAATCATGAAACAAGTGCAAAAAACAAGAAAAATGGTGGTGTGAATATAGTTTCTGTAAGAGGTCGAATTTCACGGTACATAATTTTTCCAATTAAAACAAATCAAAGAAAAGTACATGAGCGATAAGTTCTTACTTCAATCACCATTATACCATAAAATTTTAGGTAGATAATAACTTTAATTTTCCTGTACTTTACACCTATAGTGCGGCCATCGAGAGAATACGTTTTTGACAAATGTCAGTTTCATTCAAACGATACGTGTTTTGTGAATTTGATGTTTATTAGCTACTAGAATTGTCGACTGACAGATGTCAGGAATGCATTCTCTCGATGGTCGGAGTGTAACATGATGTAGAATGTCTTTCAACATTGTTTACAATTACAATCCTAATTTGGGAATGATGTTATCCAGTGTTTTTAAAAACGAAAAATATTTGAACGGAATAACATGATTAATTGTGGAACGACAGTGTTTATATTTCTCCAAGTAGCAGTATACCAATGTAAGTACTGTTCTTATTTCATTTTGGTTTTGGTACCTACGCGAAGGCTTCCGCTAGGCTGCTTTTACACCAGACACGTGTGTATACTACGTTGCTATGGATGCGTTTGATATCCACCAATCATATTCATTAGTCCACATACCAGTGCACTGGTGGAAACGGATTCAACTAAGCTATGTTTTTTTATGGAAGGATGCGTGCTATGGATGCGCGAGTGGTGTAGCTATGCGCAGAGCAGAGTACCTATTGTAGGCACGCGTGTCTACCTTAGCCGCTCCTCGTGCCTTCCCTACTGTCAATGCATCGCATAGCTCGAGCTGCACAGCTACTTCGTGGCGATACAGCTTGCATTATGAAAAGACCTGTTAAGGTTAGAACGGTTGGCGCAGTGGTTAAGCGATTAACTGCTGCGCTGCGTGTCGCGGGTTCGATTCCCGCACGAACAAATATTTGTATGACCGAACAACAAATTAGTTGTTCCAGGTCTGGCTGTTTGTGTATGTGAGATTATATATCTGTAAAGGCACCCACGACACAGGAGAAATTTTAATTTTAGTTTTAATTTTTTATAGCCAGGTCTGCGGGATGTTAAAGGACTGATACCGCAGATTGCTCTTAGGCATTTTTTTCTGTACTAGGAAGGCATCATTTAATATTTGTCGAGTTCCCTCAGAGTAGCAGCCCATATCTGAGTAAAGAGGAAACATATCCGTGGTAAGCAGTAAGTGCAAAAGCTTCACTCGCGGTAGATCATAAACATTATATGAGCAAATGCAAATTGATTTAGTTTCTTGCATACATTCTCTATATGTAATTTCCAGTTACAATGCTGGTCTAGAGTAAGTTCAAGATTCACTAACTTCGTTAATTTGTTGTCCTTGACAATTAACTTTACATGATTTTTATTTAGAATTGTAGTTTTTAAAGATAATGTATTTGGTTGTATTTATATTTGCACAGAGATAATTGTTTCAGAACCATTTTAAAACTTTGTTTACTGTTTAATTTAGGATTTTTTCGTGATTTTTTTTCTGATTTAATATCATTTGTTACAATTTCCGATACGTCGTCAGCAAAAAGTATGCATTGTTGTTGTAAAGCTCTAGGTAAATCGTTGATGTAAATGAGGAAAAGTAATGGGCCAAGGATACTTCCTTGGGGTACTCCTGATTTATTTTTGCTAAATTCAGAACTATATGATGTGGACTCGTCATTTTCATTTATGCTTATTTCTACTTTTTGTTGCCGGTTAAATAACTTGTTATCCAATCAATAACTATTCCTCTAATTCCGTAGATTGCATTTTTGTATTAGTAAGTCGTGGTTAACAAAGTCGAAGGCTTTGCTCATGTCAGAAGAAGAGACAGATCCTAGAATGCGTTTATCTAGATTATCAATAACATTTTTTATCAGTTTAAATGCTGCTGTACAAATGCATGATTTTCTCAAAGATGTTTAATTAGTTGGATATAAGTGTTATAGGGCGGTATTTTATGTCACCTTTTTTAAATAAGGGTTTAGCAATGGATTGTTTTAATTTATCTGGAAAAATACCATACTTGAAGAAAGGAATGGAAAAAGTGCTTGACGCGTCGCATCAAGCCTCATCAAGCATTCTTATCAAGAAAGTTTGAACGTCTAGGGGCCTCATTAAGATTTGCATCAGCGTTTGAGCATTTGTTGCCCTTTCCCTAATATCTATAAAAACCAAAAACAAACCTAATATCTATATAATCACGATACATTGAAGATGTTAAAGGACTGCCATTATTTTAGTTTTTTAAATAATGCTAGAGTATGTCAATAATTTAGGTGCGTGAATAACCGCTATTCCTATGTTGCAATGAACAAACCAACTAGTTTCCAGATAATTATTTCAAGAATCATTTTTAAGTCTCCATTACAACATCAGCCAAAGAGGCTAGTTTCTAAGTAGGTTTAAAATCGAATTAAATTTCCAAACCCGGAAGTCATACTTTATGGTAAGTCCTCATAGACACCCTCCAGGACACCTGCCGATGCATGAACTTGAACTTGGGTGAGCTTGAAGTGAGCTGTCATTCCAACAGCAGGTCTATTCTGTAGAAATCTTACCGTGAAAAAGGGAAAGTGAACTGTCATCCCATCTGTCGCCAGGGATTGTCAGCTCACTACGAGTCGACAATCTCTTCACTTAAATTTTCACGGTGAGATTTTTATAGTATAGCACTGCTAGACAGTTGCCGTATCCTAGAGTGGTACGAGTAGTAGCATAAAGGACAATAGATCGCAGTCGAACCTTGTACCTTACGGTAAAAGATTTAAAAAATCCGACTGCAACTGACAAGCTAACTCTTCAAGCAGTCTCATGCTGTTGGTGGCATCAAATCTAAGATTGAACTAAAATAACTGTCATACATTTATGTAGACAGGTGCACGTGGAAAAAATAACCCTGTCTTTGCAGTCGTGTAATCGGGTAAAAAGGAAACAAGGAAACGAGGTAAAATGTTATAGAAATAATGTATTTTTATAGCTCTACCCGATGACAGTGTTAACGAGAAAGTAATTTCGCGCCTTACACAAAGATGGATTCCGAATACACAATGGCCAACAAGCGATGAGATTCGATTGGGTCTGCGAGACAAAAAATCGAAGTATGAAACTGCACAGCCTACCGTGACGATAACGCGTGAAACCGTAAATCTAGCTGCAGATCAAGCAAAGAGGTATGTGCCATATATAGTACAGTAAGCTTCAAAGATATACCAGACGAATAAACTGTTCCAAATGATCGGACGATGAAACTATAATTCAATGACATAAGCCGGTCTATCAAAATCTCACCGTGAAAAATTTGGGAAGGTAGCTTGAAGTGATTTGTCATTCCACCTCACGGTTGGGATTGACACTTTTGACAACTCACTTCACCAAAATTTTCACAATGAGATTTTTACAGAAGAGATCGGGAGGTCTGTTTGAGTATGACAGACAGATACTGTTGAGCATAATCAGCCTATACTGTTCCCACTGCTGGGACACAGGCCTCCTCTCTGTGAGAGGCAGTGGGCCATAAACCACCTCGTGGGCCTAGTGCGGGTTGGTGGATGTCACATGTCTCAGAATTTTTGGCTCTAGGAAATTCGGGCTTCCTTACGATGTTTTCCTTCACCGTTTTGAGAGCAGTGTAATGATGATCTAAAATAAAATTGCGACATAATTATTCGCCAAAAATGTAAACAAATATGAGTTTATGGAAAAATAACTTTAATTCCTACACAATAAAGTTCAGTTTACGCTACAACTTCAAACATTTTTCAATAGTGCTAGTCACTCTGAAATCAACTTAATTACCTATATAACTTTCCAGATTCACACAAAAAGTGAAAACCAGAACCGCACGCTTGCGTACTACAATGTATTTCGAAACTGCGACCGAACATTGTGACTACCTGGCCATGGACTGTTTGAGAGCCTACCAGTAAGTTATGTAGATTATCGATTTTTTTTCCTTCAAACCAAAATTGAGATAGTAATAAAATTAATATGTCTTTCATGGAGAAGGTTTTTGACTTATGTTTTTTTCCGATCTCCACCCCGGCCAAGCCGCATGCAAAAGCTTGTATAATTTATGCAGGATGACTTGTAATTCGACGTATTTATATCAGGATATGATAGTTTGACCCATTTGCAACATGTAAGCCTTTTCAAAAACCATGTTCGTATATGAACTTGGATATCATTTAACCCAAAATGTTCTGTGACAATAAGCGTACAAATTATAGGGGAAACATCTTCATTTATTTTTTATCAGCTATCTAACCAGGCACAAATGAAAGAAAAGAAAAAGAAATGCGTTTAATGACATTACAGCCAAAAAGTACACCTTAAAACTATAAGAAACAGAAAATATTGATTATAATGCCAAAAGGGCCTCAGCTCAGCATAATGACAGATACACGAGATACCCGCCTGACGCTTACTTGCAGGGCCCTTTTTCTCGAAACTTATTAGACTTATAATATGAGTCCATGAACGAATATTTTTTACAAGTTTGCCAGTGTGCGTTTCTCGAAGCTACGGTAGAAAAATATTAGTTACTAGTTGCCAATTTACTAGCTACAATTACGAGAGTAAATTCAATTTGGTTTCATAAAAAAATATTTTATTGATTACTCTTGTAAATTACACTGATAAAGCTATTAGTCTCAGAAGGCTTGTAAAAAAGATTAGTCAAAATTATTAGACATAAATTTACCAAACAAAACCCCCAAACAGAATGTCTTTAGCTTCTAACACACTTCTCAAAACCATTAGCTTTAAGATCCACGTACAAACAACAAAATCAAACGAATCCAAAACTGGTGGGAGCTTTTTCCGTATTTTTTTTTAATAAGTAAAGAGGCATGGGTAATATGTGTATTCAGCCAAGCCAACCAAATACTTTTTATTAGTCTGCTACTATTGGTTATTAGTCCAGTACCTGTTTTCGAAAAACAGGAAATATTAGGACTTGTAATTTGTACACTTGTAACTAATATACTAGTAAAATGATAGTTTCAAGAAATAGGGCCCAGGTGCAACACATGAGTGCCATATACTAGAATAATAAACACATAGGGAAGTGTGTGTCCGTTATAATAAATTAAGAGAATATATTTGATTAAAGGTGATAATATAAAAAAAAGCTAATGCAAAATCAAATAAAATGTTGTGACATACCTACTTGTGTGTGTATGTGTGATTGATGGAAAACTAAAATAATAGCGCACATTGCAAATGTTAAAAACATTATTTAGAGGAAGGAGCCCATGAAATAGTTGATAATGCTGGCAATGGTAGAATTTGCAAATTACACTCGCGAGCAATGAAAAAGTTCCAGTGACATAGCACCAAATACTCCTAAACGGGAAAGGCTAGCTCAATGACGCCGTCTGCAATATTGAAGTACATTTAACAGCGCATCAGACCAACTAAATACGTAAATATTGGAGCTAGGGAGCTAGGTTCTATGTCTGAGGAGATATTAAGGTGTTTGTCGGCATTTTGTGGGTGGAACTTTCATTGCTCGGCAGTGTATTAGTTACGTCGAAAGCTTTCTTAAAAAAAGTAACAATGAAATGAACACCACACAAAATAACAATGAAACGAAGGCAATTCAATTTGAGAGGAATTTAGAGAAAAGTGTTAGATTGACGAATAATTCTGGGAAATTTACAAAAACACATAAAACTTTTGTATACTCAAATCCCATGGATTTGTGCCAAGGCTATGTAGGGTGCCTAATCGTTGCATTATCACGTCGAGGAAGGAATACGTTGAATTATAAGCCACCATAGTATATGTATGTACGAGTTTTTACTCAGAAGTGCAAAAAGGGCTACCAATGATGATCATGACATGAAATACTAAAAAGATTCAGAGGTACTGCTTTTCTAAACAAAGGAGATCAGTTCTAATGGTCAGGTTCTTTTGTTGTCCTACTGCAGCGGAGACCAAAAGGAGGGTCTTGTTTTTTCAGAACTGCAAGAGTATGCGGTCGCACAGTTTATAATACCTTCTTTACTTTCAAGAACTATTGCATGCTGGATTATACGAATTGCATGGTTAGATATCAAGGTGCGTAGTCACTGCCTTTAAAACCGAGCAACTTACAGCTTAGGCGCTGCAAGTTGTGCGCGGAAAATTTGTCCATGACGATAGAACGTATGAAATTCTGGCAGTCTGTTTTTTCTACGTGTGCGTTATTGCATAGATTTCTATACGTTTTATCGTGGCGGGCAAATAGTCTGCAACAAATTGTCCATCATCTGCTCAGCGCCTAATTGTACCTATTCCGTTCAGCTGGATGTGTGCGCAAGGTTCTGTTCAGTTACATAACATCACGCTTTAGTTCCCAGTTCCAGCTTTTAGTAGTAGAATGAGGAACAGGGTGTAAAGTTCACTCATCCTCTATTGAAAAGGGAGCATCCTCCGAACAGACGAGTGTCGTGTCTGGTGAGCAACTGCCCGACGATTGATTGACGTTGTTTATGCTAGTTGCGTGGTGCCGCATAGTTCACAATGAATCGGAACTGTATAAGGTGAGTCGGGGTGGCACTGCGTTATGCTCCAGTGCGTTGGATGTGGTACAGTGCCGGGTTGAGGTTGACTACTGGCGTCAACCAGGAGAAACTTTTTAAAGGCTCTGCTTGCTGCTGCTGTGTCAAGCTTGCTGCTAAGGCTGAGGGTGATGACCAGGTATGAGCGACCGCTTCATACTGGTCACGATACCGTTGAAGCCGTGTGGGTGCCGGCTGGCTGTGTGATTCTCCGCTAAAAAGCTTGAGAAAGTGACGATGATGACGTCACGCTGAAGCAGTTGCACGAAGGTTGCGCTGTCGTCCATACTCGAGGCCACCAGTTTAGAGGTAAGAGGAACGGGGTGTAAAGTTGACTCATCCTCCATAAAACAGGGAGAATCCTTCGACCAGACGGGTATCGTGTCTGGTGGGCAACTGCCCGACGATTGATGTCGGGACGTTGTTTAAATTTTAATTATGATTTTAATTTGGAATTTGGTTGAAAGCATAATTATGTTCAGAGAGTAAATGAACTCACTCGATATCAATCGACAAAGAAGTAATGCATGATGTGCTTACCTGTAAGAAATTGGTACACTAGTCTATTGAATGAATCTCATATCTCTAATCTATTGTATCAGTGTATTCAATTGTTGGTGAGCTAAATATGTTATATGTAGGTATATGAATTGACCCTCTAGTAGCAGTAGTTCGGTTGTTAGGCCGGTTGACCGAACTAGAGGGAATTAACTATATAGCAACTGAAAGTTTCAGTAATTCGGCCAACCGGACTAACAACTGAACTACTGCTAGTTTCAGTAGTTCGGTGCTTTGTTAGAACCGAACTATCGCAACTGAAAGTTTCAGTAGTTACGTCAACCGGACTAAGAACCGAACTACTGCTACTAGAGGGAATTGACGTAGTTTCGAAGTAAGGAATCGTTAAGTGGTCATAGTGAATTAGGGCCCTGATGCGGTCACTGTCACCCGCTAGGAACATGGGACTGACAACAACGAAATTGTCGGACTGTAATTAAATTAATTGTATTATTAATAATGAGATTTTTTTTCTATAGCTTGGCAAGCCATCCACATGGGAGACTGTCTCATACTAGAAAAACTCAGGACTGATATGTGTAAGTACCTACCCGTTTAAAGTGAAAAGATATCAATTTTGTTCTCCTTTTTCATGTCGCTGGCGCTGACAGTTACCTACTTAAAAATACTTTTAAAAGGAATGATAAAAAAATCCATTTTTATTTCAGCTATGCCTGAAGACTCCTCTAGGGAAATGGATGGAATCTACATGAATGAAACAGATTGATAAGATGAATACCATTTATTTTTTTTATTTTTTTATTGCTAAATGGTCCAACTCTTGACCTCGATCTCGCCTGGTTTAAAGTAAGAATAAAGTTTATTTGGACACAGTTCGTGAAACACAAAATATAAATTAACAAAATAAAAATAATGTTTCAAACAACAATACTGTGTGCCACACGGCTGCGCCAAAAAGATTAATTTGAGCATTAATGCCCGACGCTGTTTTTCTAATGAACCTTTAGAGACAAGTGACGGGGAATAAATAAAGTTTCAACATACCTAATACGAAAGCGATGGATGAGGTCTATGATGGAATGAGCGAGCCCCGAAGTTAAGTAAAATTAAGTTAATTAGTCAAGTTAAGTCGGCGCCACACAAACAAAAGGGCGCCAAGTAAAATGATGGCAGCTTGATTGATCTTCGTTGAAGATTTGTTTGGCGCCGACTTCAAATTAGTTTATTTGTAAAAAATAATAAGTTTATCTTTTATTCATTTATTAGTCAGGTCCAACGAATTAATATTTCCACTATCACCAGTAATATCAACCTACATCGCAATAGCGACAACGTACGTCACAATGGTAAACTTTCACAGTAACTTGTATCGCAGTCTGTAAAGAACTTTCGCGACAACGTACGACACAATGGTAAACTTTCGCAGTAACATACATAGCAGTAAAGAACTTTCGCGACAACGTACGTCGCAATGGTCAACTTTCGCAGTAACATACATAGCAGTAAAGAACTTTCGCGACAACGTACGTCGTAATGGTCAACTTTCGCAGTAATGTACATCGCGGTAATTAATTTCGCAACTATGATTTACACTCCACTTTAAATTACTTAATTTAGGAGCAGAGAAAAAGGTTTTTTTTATTTTATTTTTCGCTTTTCAGTTTATTTTTATGTTGGTTTAAATTTTTGTTAAAAAATATTTTAATTTGAACAATCTAACCTTACTTAGGCAGTGGTGGCCAAGTGGTTACGGCAGTGACTTTCGCGTTGTAGGCAGTAGGTTCGAACCCAGTCCAGGCTTCACTTTGTGTAAATTATTTCATGACCACTGCTCTCAAAACGATGAAGGAAAACATCGTGAGGAAACCGGCATGACCTAGAACCAAAAATTCGAAGACACGTAATATCACCAACCCGCACTGGGCCCACTTAGTGGATTACAACCTACTCCCAGCAGTGGGAACTGTATAGGCTGATTATGCTGTGGTGTAAACTCTACAATTTATAATTTGGGATGTCGAAACTTATCATTTGATGCCATTCACACGCGGTTGTGACAATTTCATACTGCTTAAAATGGGACTGTTTTACATAACGAAGCGAAGTAAATAATATTTGAAACGATCAGCATTGTTCCTGTTACCTCATTTATAGGTATTCTTATTATCCGAGCAATAAGGTTGACATTTGTATGACAAGTTTGTCAATAGAAAAATTTGATTGATGAAAAGATGTATTATTATGATTTATGCCTTTGCAGTATTCAAATGTTTATATATAGGTGTTTTATAGGACGCTAGTGATGGCGCCAAACACGTAGTCTAATTCTGGACCGAGTCCTTTTAGTTTGGCATCAACACCCTAAGAAGAAAAAGGTAGGTATTCACTTTTAGTCCTGCTTAGAACATTTATCCTAACATTCATTGCATTTTTTAAGTAAGATTTTTTCTAATGGATTGATTGAAGCAGCGTATTTATGAATTTCCTTCAAAACCAAATCCCTTGGATGGTGATGGATGGATGTTGAGGTCGGCCTGCAGTCTAACCGGAGGCAGCTAAATACTAGTAATTAAAACGAAGGAACTGCCTATCAACACCACAAACCAACACTAAACTCTAGCTACACGCAATTACTAAATCCGTAGCTAGATATTCAATACCTATTCAGAGCAGTTGGATCTGAAGCGATGCCTCACTTCAAAATTTACAGCTAGCAAAGTTTGGAATGGATTGTACCGAATATCGAATCTATCGGTAGTATTATCTTAGGCACCGTTCACTAATCCCACATTTTGTCGCGATGTTTTAGGCTGAGTATAGATCGAGTCAAAACTCTGTAACTAACTAACACACGAGCGACACGTGTCAGCGACGGAAGCAACTGAAACCGTAGACGAATCGGCGGCAGCCGTCGACGGCTGCGGTCAACACTCGTTGACAGTTGCAATCATAGATATGTAAAATTCCTACATCTATGGTACATGTCTTTGACGCGTGTTGCTCGTGTCTATGCACACTAATGGAACGGCTTATAATTATAAATAAACAACAAGCCGTGTGCCCACAAGGATTTCCCATCGGTAACTTTTCAGAAACCTTTGGAAATGAAGGAGAATGCCCAAAAAAACTATTCTTAAGTGCTGCGTTTCTAAGTTAAAAAATGATAAACATCCTTAAGTTTTTATTTCCTATTCAACTCCTTTAGGGGATAAATTTTCAAAACTCCTTCCTTGTTTTCTTATACCCCGAACGTCGGCAACTTTAAGAGAAACTTGTTTTTGCCAAAAGTCTAAAATCTAATTGAACTGGAGGACTAGCACCAATCATTTTAACGTAAGTATTGTATTAGAAGTGTTTATCGGATGTTGGTTACAGAAGGCAACGTTCAGAAGAGTGTGGAAAGCTGGGGAGATCTATTTTTGCCCAGCAGTTGGACAAATTAAACATGTTGAATAAAAAATAGTATTGTTTGACACTTATTATTTGTGATTTTTTTTTTAAATCCAACGCATTTAATATTTTATACACGGTTTCACCCGCGTAAGTATGGATCAAGTGGGAAAATTGGGAAAAAAAGTATACTGTGTTTTATTCAGAGCTTATTACTGTAAAGTTTTATCAATATCCGTTCAGTAGTTTTTGCGTGAAAGACTAACAAACATCCATCCATCCATCCATCCTCACAAACTTTCGCGTTTATTATAATATTGGTAGGATTCATGAAATGTAATTGCATAATCGAATTTTGAATACAAAATTCACATCAATCACAAAACAATTCAATCAATCGCTCAATTCGTGTCGCTCGTGTGTTAGTTTTTTTTTTATATAATAATATTTATTTATTTATAATTTCTTAATACCTATGACTTCTATAGAAAAACAGAAAAAAGTATTTATAAGATGACTAGATAGACGACTAGAATGAGAGGCAACTTACAAAAGGTATTTCCTTACAAGGCAGATGTGAGTGGAAACGCCGTGAGGGGGGACGCCCTTGTAGGACATTTCATAATGACCTTATTGGTGATATTCTTCAGAGATTTCAGGTGCGTAGTACTCGCAACCGGCATGCGTGTATGACCTGAAGGCAAATTCCCGTAATTAAAAACGTTCAAAATCTAGTCGCAGTATCATCTCGGCGACAAACAAATGTCAAAAACTTGTCAAAATGTAGGGAAAATAGAGGATTTTTTGACAGATTGAGACTGAGATCAGACTGTGAACGTTCTTAAAATTACGAGAATTGCCCCTCAGAAGGCTAATTCCCGTAATTAAAAACGTTCAAAATCTAGATAAAAATAAAAGATAATTTATTTGTCAAACATGCGTTTACATAAACTGACTAATCAGACATGCGAGGTATTAAATTAATAGATGTTATGAGCGTCCATGTTTTGCCAACAATGGCGTACAAATTTTGTCGTCGCAGACTAGTCGCAATCTCATCTCAGCTACAATCAATGTAAAAAACTTGTCAAAAAATTTAAGGATTTTAGAGGTATTTTTGGCAGACTGAGACTGTGAACGTTACTAAAATTACGAGAATTGCCTATCAGAAATCAGAAATAATTTATTTGCTAAAAATGTAGGTATACATATAATATGGCTATTTTGTGGAGAGTCGCAATACATTTTACCTTACGGCATGCAACAATTGCCCCTAAAATATATGAACGAAAACGCAGCAAAAGGAGTACCTACGGATCGTAGCGAGGGGCGTTCTTTAGTTTCTGCCTAGTGTATGTGCAAATGACTAGATAGCTAACATCTCAAGCGTCACCTATTATTTATTCTGAGACGTCAAAAACAGTGAAAATATTTCCGAAGTCATATTTCCCTCTGCATTTTAGTGTTATAAATTGAGAGAATTTTATATGTAAGATTGAAAAATATTACTTGCATAAGCAAGTAATAAGTTTGGACGGTTTTCTTGTAAGATAAATATGAAATATTTAAATAACGAATGATGTAAAGAAGACTGTATGAAGTAGTCTGGTTTTGAATAAACATTATGCTGCAGTGAGTTGCTTCTGAAGGATCGGTACCGAACGTTTGTATATGAAAAGTCTGTTAAAAAGAAAATCAATTAAAAGTCGCAAAATAAGACGTTCACCTTGCATAATCAGCCTATAACGTTCCTACTGCTGGGATACAGGTCTCCTCTCGGTGAGAGGGAGTGGGCCGTAATCCACCACGCCACCCATTGCAGGTTGGTAGATGTCACATGTCTTCGAATTTTTGGTTCTAGGACATGCTGTTTTCCTCGCGATATATTCCTTCACCGTTTTGAGAGCAGCGGTGATGAAATAATTGACACAAAGCAAAGCGCCTTTCTAGGTTTGAACATACACCAGCAAGATATAAAATTTTGGTCGAATTCGCTCCATCAGATCTTTTTTTTTTAAAAAAAAAACGTTGCCCCACACTAGGAATTTCTCCTGTATCGTCCTGTATCGCGTTTACAAACATTTAAACTCACATACACGAACAGCCAGATCCGGAACAACAACTTGTAGGTCATACAAATATTTGTCCCGTGCGGGAATCGAACCCGCGACACGCAGCGCAGCAGTCAATCGCTTAACCACTGCGCCAACTATGCAGTCGAATTCTTTTGATCAATTCTTTATTCCGAGAAAGTGATGATTCTATTATACAGTAAGTACTTTAAGCGGGACGACTAGAATCAATTCATTTGACATAAGTGATTTGACTAAATAATTGGTTATACGAGTATGTAGTTGTAAGGTAAACTTCTGCCCAACCCTTCGGGGATCAGAGGCGTGATGTTATGTTATATAATTTTAGATGAAATCATTAGTACCAATACACAGAAAAAGTTCAACAAAACTTGAAATCCTTAAAAACGATTTTTTTTTTATTACAGAGCAATAAATAAACGCTTTTTTTTAACACACCTTAAAAATGTAACGGCAGCTTTTATGTCCAATCACAAAACCTATCATGGCTTTTATTGGATCGTTAGACAGCAGGACAGCACACGACCAACGCTAGCACCTACCTACCTTTCCTATGTATAAAAAAAAATACCAAGTGCGTGTCGGACCACGCACAATGAAGAGTTCCGTAGTTATGTAGAATGAATATTGACGCCTGCACCGTATTGATTTTTCCTACCGCGAATAATTTTGTCTGTCGTTACTCAATAGTTTTAGTTAGGGGAGCAATGGCGGCCCCGTGGTATCGGCCGCGACTTACGAGTTGTAGGTCGTAGGTTCGAACCCAGACAGGCGCTTTACTTTGTGTAAATTATTTCATCACCACTGCTCTCAAAACGGTGAAGGAAAACATCGTGAGGAAACCGGCATGTCCTAGAAGCAAAAATCGAAGACATGTGACATCTATCAACCCGTACTGGGCCCGCGTGGTGGATTACGGCCCGCTCCCTCTCACCGAGAGGAGCCCTGTGTTCGATCAGTGGGAACATTATAGGCTGATTATGTACTCAATAGTTAGTCTTTTTCCGAGAGTGTATAATTATGCCTCCTGGGGTCTCCTAACACAGGCGTCATCATGCTTAAAAGGAGACTACAATCATAAGCTAATGTAAACTAGTTGGTACTGAAATAAACATTTTTGTATTTGTATTTTTTTTTTGTATGCTATCACGGCCGGTTTCACTGTCCTTTCCAAAATCAGTGGGTAAGGATAGTCATAGCCATCAGTTAGGTAATAGGTACTAACAATCATCATCTGCCTAGCCTTTTCCCAACTATGTTGGGGTCGGCTTCCAGTCTAACCGGATTCAGCTGAATACCAGTATAAAAACTACGATACGAAGCGACGGTACGGTATGAAGCGACTGCCTATCTGACCTCCACAACCCAGTTACTAGATAATACAATACCTCTTTTTATAGGTACCTACTAACAATACTAACATAATTTTAGTTGAAATGTTATTACTAACACACCAACATTTTATGATTTTATGTGTTTGTGATAGGTATGTATTTACCATGATTATGTAACTTAAATGGCAAAAGACACAAACTATTGATTTAAATAAAAAGAGACAATATCATGTTTTTAATTTTTAATCAAATTTCCCTCACGTGTGCACGCCGAGGAATGAAAAAAGAAATGCACATAATTGATTTTATTTTTCATCCCTCGGTTACATGCATGGGGAGTGACCCCTAACGATTTTTTCGTAATTTCACTACTCCATTGTTTAGCGGTGCACAGAATACACCTCCCTTCCAATTTTCATCGATACAGTGCCAATATTCTTCGAGCAAAATAGGTGCTTGACTTCCGGAGAGACGGATGAACAGGCGGATGGAGAGACGGACGGACGGATGTTCAGACCGGCAGACGGGCGTAACAAAATTATAGGGGGTCCTGTTTTTGCCATTTTGCTACGGAACCCTAAAATCGAGTTAAAACATGAATCTAAATCCAGTAACGTTATTTTACCGAAGCCGATACCTACCGTTCGAACAAATAAAGCCGCCGTGGTAAATAAATACCTACTCCGGTAAAAAAAACCGGACCGTTGCCGTGTGAATGTACCGTGTAAAGTCGAGTTCAACTTTATTTTTACTAGTAGGTAACTTGATTCTAGTTCCAGCGATAGATTTTCAAAGGATAACAAAAAAAGCGCTTGAATAGTTTACTTTGACACCGGAGACATATGAACGATTCGAATTCAAGCCATTTATTTGAATTATACCATTTATAAGCATTTTTCAATTGTCAAGGGGTTAGTCAGTTACCAAGACGAAGCTAGTTGCCCATTCCAAAGCGTAGTAGATTCCTATGGAGAAGAACGGAGAAAGAAACTCCATAGATACTCTTTTAGATCAAAATATTTATTACATCATTCATGTTGAAATTATGAAGACATGCACGTTAAAAGCGTTTGTAATAAAAGTACTTTTTTTAAAATAAGTTGTGGAAGCGGACCAGTCCAGTTATGACGGCGCCCGTTCACGAACATGACGAATGACTCAGCACCAGCAGATCAGCATTTAGGTAATTAGTAAAAAAATAGGGAACAGAGACCTGAAAAATCTGTTATTACTATCGGCTTAACTTGATTCGTAACATAACCATAATTACCTATAATGTTCCCACTACTGGGACACAGGCCTTCTCTCAGTGAGAGGGAGTGGGCCGTAATCCACCACGTAGTGCGGGTTGGTGGACGTCACATAATGTTATCGAATTTTTTGTCCGTAGAACCATGCCGATTGTCTCACGGTGTTTTCCTTCGCCGTTTTGAGAGCAGAGGTGATGAAATAATTTAAACAAATTAAAGTGTCTGACTGGGTTTGAAGCTACAACCTGCAACACGTAAGTCACTGCCTATACCACTGGACCACCACTTAACCTGATTCGTGAATGATGCTTATAGCAATATTTCCTCAGCTTTCCATATTGCCTGGTACATCTGACATTAGTTACCACTAGTATCGAGCGCCATCTAGTATCGAGTAGCAGAACGAATAGTCTCGATCCTTCTAGAAATTTTGATGCTAGAACTTTCTAGAACTATCGACATCTGGTCAGTCGGGGCCGGTATGTACTCGAACTTTCTAGATGTTGCTACAATAGAAGTTTCTAGAACTATCTGCGGCACTATATAAGGCCGGGATGAGCCACAACCGGCACCCCAATTGCGTAACACACAATCAATCGGAATCTGATCATTTTGAAGCAAATTGCTAATCCATTGCTTCATAAGTTCGAAGAATTTGTCTGCTCAACACGTAAATAACGCAATGAATGTTGTTGAACTGTCAAAATGAAACCGATTCCGATGAATCGTGTGTTACGCAATTAGGGTGCGGGTCAGAGTTGGATAAGCGATACAAGCGAATACATCGAAAGCGATCTTCAAGTGAGACTTAAGTGCAATTGTGTTTTATAATTAGTGTGTTTGAGTTGTTATTAGTGTTGTTTAACTAAAGTGTAATTTTTGGTAATTTATATCGGCAGTTTTTATTGTCACGAACCCCGAAGCTCGTACCAATATTTTAGGAAGGTATAGGAATAATGATGATAGGATGCAGATCAGTCCCCATGTAGTAATAATACACTCCGTTAGAATACTGCACAGTTTATAATTCACAGGCACAGGTTGTTGGTAATTAGTCACAGGTACACAATTCACAGTATACATCCATAGTTAATATTAATACGATAAAATAGCAGAGCTCATCAACAGTAAACATTCTCTCTACGAGCATGGCGGTAGGCCCCCCTGTGTTGCCATCTCGAGTCGGTGCGTTCGGAAATCGAACGCCGCCACAAAGGTTAAATCACGCTTTTGTTCCAATTATGGATAGGCTCGCGTTGAACTGTATTTCAAGTAATGGTAACTCTTCGATATCTCAAAAATACAAGGTGGCGGGACATCGAGGCATAACCTGCTACCATGGGTTACCACGGACTGATAAAATTGCTGTTCCATACATTTTGACCGCGTAACAGCTTTTTTTGTTTAATAACCTCTCATGTTTTAAATCCTATATAAAGTTTAAAATTCAATCTGAAGTACTTACCCAAAACAAAATGTTCTCAAGTAATACAAGAATTTAATAAAGTAAAACAAAATATTGCTTTCAAGTTGAGTACATTGTGTTGTGTACTTCCGAGCCGATGGCAGCAATCTCATTTGTAGTTCAAACAATAGATTACTTTTAGCAGCTAAAGGAATTTTATATACTTTTAAGTGAAAACTCGTTGGAAAACTTAGACCGGACTCTCGTTTGTCGGTACATTGTGGCTTTGACTCACTATTGCCAAGTTTTCAGCCCAAAATTGGCACCGATTAAAACAACGACACAAGGAATTGTATTGTATTTATGACTGCGTTAATTACCTATTTTTGTCTTTGCTAATTATATCACAATCATTATTCACGACTCCCCTCGATAACCTAAGAAAGTTTTCGTCGTTTCCTATGCCTAACCTACGTGGTCTAACTGTATGGGACAGATTTTTTTTTTATATCCGTCGAAAACTTTGAACGCAGTGTCCTGAATCCAGGCAGAATCATATACTGAAGCCATTGTAACATTTGTAACAGGTTGTGCATCGATGTCCCTGCCACCCTGTGTTATTTTTATACACAGTTACCACATTCACTATGTCGAAAGACGTCAGTGAAAAATTAAATAATGGCCCCATTGTTCATAGACGCAAAAAATCACGGTCCTCTACAAATATTTAGAAGTCCGCGAGGACTCACAGCTCGCCACCTGCAGGATCCATTTGACTGTCAATCCGGAAAATGGAACTCAGGCAAAACCTTTCAAGACTAAGGACACAAGTTAAAAGAGTTAGCGATTTAAATATGTTCCCAGACCCGTGATAATTGTACTCCAAATTATTTCTCGTAGATAGGATAATGATAAATGATAAATGATTTTATTTTGTAAGTAGGTTTGTACAAACACTTTTACACGTCAATTCAGGAAACCGATAAGTACTGCAAAAGAATCAAAATGAAAAGTCATTAATTTTTTTATATTTTTTCTTATTGACTCCATAACCCTGATACTGAGTAACACGATACCCCTTGGTAAGACTGGTTGACAGACTTAATATGGGCTTCTGACTACCCGTAATTATTGTCAAAGATCTACGACTGACAGCTGGGACCAGCGGCACGATAACCTAGGCATACATGATTTACTATTAAGTATAGATTTTTGTTTTCCTAATATAAAGAAATTGTTTCAACCTTTTTTTAAAAAAAAAAACGTTGCCCCGCACTAGGAATTTCTCCTGTGGCGTGGGTGCGTTTACATACATATTAACTCACATACACAAACAGCCAGACCCGGAACAATTAATTGTAGGTCATACAAATATTTGTTCCGTGCGGGAATCGAACCCACGACACGCAGCGCAGCAGTCAATCGCTTAACCACTGCGCCAACCGTGCCGTCTTTCAAATCTTCTTTAAATCCTTAAAGCGATAATTGTAAAAATTTACACACTCAAGCTTTTTACTTACACCAAACTCCATAACAGCGGTAAAATGTGAATTATACGAATGATAATCCCTGGTGAATATTCATAAATTATTACCCGCGTCGTCCCCATATCGGTTAACACGATAATGTTTGTACCGCACTCTTGTTTATTTTATAACTCTCGCTTTATTTTTGCACGATTAAATTACTCTAGAATATGTTGAAAACATATTGGTATAATCTTGTTGCTTGAACTTTTAATGGCAACGTCGACGGTTATTACACCTTTTTGCACCATTTTGCATCACTGTCAACGTCAAAGTGATCTTTATTCTCATCTTTATAAGGTTGCCGTTGGGTTGCTGCCACTGTCTGTCAAAATCACTGTGATCTTTATTGTCGCTACAATAAGGTTGCTGTTAGGCTGTCAGAGGTAAAATAACTGTGAACGTACTATAGGTATAATTATTTTCCTGTATGTTTGAATAGAGGATTTGGAAATTAAACGAGGCATTATTCTGATTTTGGGATTACACTGTTATGTGAGTTGGAGATGTTTGATCTACGAGGCCGCTTTATAACAAACAGTCTGAAAAGATCCACAGATCGTTACGACCAAAACATTGGAAAAGCAAGAATATCAAATTTCAAGTCTGGAATTGGTGCTAGAAAAAGATTTTAAAGCTTAACCTCAAACAATCAGTCGCATGGAACAAATATTTGTATGACCTACAATTAGTTGTTCCGGGTCTGGCTGTTTGTGTATTTGAGTTTATATATCTGTAAACTCACCCACGACACAGGAGAAATTCCTAGAGTGGGGCAAAGTTTTAAAAAAAAAAAAACAGTGACCTGCTGAAATCCGGGAAAAATACATTCAGTCGACAGCTGCACGTCATGACTGTGATAAGAAGGTTTCCACTCAGCATGATGCTGTACTAGAGAGGACGCTATCTGTATTTTTGGGACTATCATAGCTAAGATTATCACTATTCAAAAACAATTCAATACCCAATAACGTAAGTCCCAAACAATTTTCGCCTTTTAAAACCTTAAAGGGTCCTTCATAATGTGTGTCCTTATCGTTCCAGATATCTTCAAAATCAATGAAGAGAAAATCGTTCTGAACCTTCTTTGCGATCTGTTTCGTAATAGGCCCAATTTTAGAGGCTTCGTTCCCTTCCTCGTTGCTTTTAATAAGTTTATTTAGATACTGTTTTGTTATTCAAATATCTACAAGGAAAGGAATATTAAGCAATACCCGTCTATAGGTGTTGGGTGTGTGTATATTATGTAAAATTAGTTTGTGTGTCTTGGTGCATTTAGAGCAAGGCTGCCCAACCAATTTTGAATGTAGGCCATCATTCCGTGTCAGCCGGTGGGCCATCTAGTTTTTGTTTTTTTGTTAGCCTATACCGTGTCCCACTGCTGGGCGAAGGCCTCCCCTTTTTCCTTCTCAACCTTAGAGTCTTGGGCGATCTCTAGCCATGTTGGCCCTGCAAACCTCGCTGGATCGTCACCTTTGCCGTGGTCTACCTCGACGGCGATTTCCTCCTTCAGGCGTCCAGTGAGTGGCGATGTTTACCCATCAGTCTCTCCGGGTGCATTCGCACGACGTGTCCAGCTCAGTCCCACTTCAGCCTGGCTGTTTTTATGCTCGGTCTGTGCGCTTGACACCTATTATTCTGCGCTCCATTGCCCGTTGACAAATCTTGAGTTTGGACTTCTGTTTCTAGTAAATGAAATAAGTAATTTTAAGTTACTCACAGTTTTAATAATGTAGAAAAAAAACTTTACTGATACCTTTGAAGAGGTTTTTCTGCTAAAACTTATCATTTATCGACAAATCTGAGTTCGATTATAAAACCAAGTCTGAAATATGTTTTACTGTTGGCTAATTGAGAATGGGTTCCTATGAAGCAAAATATATCTGTTCGAAAAAGTCTTTTGAGAACAGATTTCAAGACATAGTCTCATCACGGCGACAAACAAATGTCAAAAACTTGTCAAAATGTATGGAAGTTAGAGGTATTTTTGACAGATTGAGACTGAGATCAGACTGTGAACTTTCTTAAAATTACGAGAATTGCCCCCCTATTTTGCTTACCTACTTGAAATTTCTGTCGAACTACCGTACTATGTTTTCTATTTCCAAATCAGAACTACCTAAATTGCAAAAGCACCATATTGCAGTGACCTTTTCGTTAATAAATTAGTAACAGCACAGCTAAACATTATTATATATTTCCCAAATCCTATATTAAAAGCCGTACTACGAGTACCACCGGCTGGCTGGTTAAAATTCCATTACGAACTGCTTTTGTTTTCTAAATAATTCTCCGAACTATCCGTAGTTCGTTGCCGGGCGGCATCAGTGCACCGTTTGTTCTCAACGCGGCTAAACTGTTTGCGTCGTTTTATTGGAATGCCACTGCCGGGTCGCGATTTGATTTGAATAAATTGTTTTGTTACAGCTATTCGAAGTCGTTTTCGGAGATAAGGATTTTTTCTAGGATTTTTTATTTGTATTAAAAATACCAGTACTTAGTAGAATTATTTAGGTGATAGAAAGTATGTTAGTTGCATACTTGCCATACCTTACCTGTATTCAAATTTCATTTATGTTTCAAATTGACGTTATTTCAAGTTAAACAAATATCAACTTTATTTTAATGGTAATTACATTGATTTCAGAGTGACTAGTACTATTGAAAAAGTTATAAAAATGTTTGCAGTTGTAGCGTAAACTGAACTTTATTTTGTAGGATTTAAAGTATTATTCCATAAACTACTTGTTTATATTTTTGGCGAATACGTCGCGAATGCAGATTCGTTAGTTTGTAACAATTAATACACATTAAACTTTTCAAACAGAATTTTTTTAATCTTCTCGTCGTACCTGCAAGGGTGATCGTAGTGTAGGTGTTACCACTGATGTGCTGTTAACTGTACGTAGGTATTCGTGTCATGTACCCATATCACACAAAACTCCACACCAGTATCACAAAAAACCGGTGGAATGCCGTAATTACAGAAACAATTAAAAGCCATTGTTTCTCGCGTTTATCCACGTTCGACGTACGGCATATGGAGGGTTAAAGGTTAAACATAGCCCCGTTTACACTATGACACACACATAACACACATACACACACCCCCTCACCCCCACACACACAACACACATACATACACACACATATTCATATTCATATGCAAATACATTAATATATGAATATGACATTGAAAAAAAAGGGCTGAAAGTATCTTAATACTTTGCTTCTGCCCACGACTTCCGTCTGCGTTGAAATCAGTACTTTCAGAGATGCCTTTCAGAGATTCCTACAAACAAACAATTTTACCTCATTTAGATTTGCCTTCCTCAAGACTCCTCATTCTCATAAGCCATTCTTCTTCCATATTTTACCAAAAACACATAAGTACTTCGAGCAATACATCAGAAAGTTAAAATATTTTCAAACATATTAACCGTAGGTAGAAATCGTATTATATTGTAAGAAAACTGGCCCCACGCCAGTTTGGCAGCCAAATTCTTATATAAAGTTTAAAATCGGTAGCCTTTACCAACAAACTTCTGAGTTATTGGCTGTTGAGAGCATGGACCTGAATTATTTAATATCCTTTGGGGTAATTAAGCCAAAAATGAGGATCACATTTTTAAATCTACGTCAGGTTTAATACCATAAAAATATACAGGGTGGCCACATCTACGCACAAACTAAAACCATGAATTCAGCACATGATTTAGCGTACAATTTTTGTTTGAAAATTCTGTGCTGTTTCATAGAAAATTACAATTATACGAGTAACTATGCAGTCAAAATCATCATCTCAATCAGAGAAACACAGGTTTTTATTAGCCTAGCTCAAGCAGGTCGCCACAAGTTATAATGTCAGTACCAACGCACCTTTCAAAGGTAATTAAAAACTAAACTAGCTAGCTATAGCTAGTATAAATTAAACTAGCTTTTATATTAGTATTTAAGTCAATCTGTTAAGAACTTGGTACTACAAATTATTTATAGGTTTGTGAATGTATTACTTTGTAAAAGGACCTAAATCAATTTTATATATTTATTTTATTAGAGAGCAGTGGTGCCCCAGTGCTAACACTTACGAGTTGTAGGTCGTGGGCCCGAACCCAGGCAGACAGTTAACGTTGTTTAAATAATTTCATCATCACTGCTCTTAAAACGATGAAGGAAAACATCGCAAGAAAACCAAAAATTCAAGGCATGTGACCTCTTTGGTAGATGTCACATACCTTGAATTTTTGCTTTGGGCCTGTGTTGTATGACTTCCTCTCACCAAGAGGGGGCCTGTGTCCTGGCAGCGGGATAATTTTCGGTTGATTTTTATTTTTTTATTTTATTTATTTATTAGGAAATTCAACCGCTTATAATTAAATTACATGAGTTATGAATGTTCACCCCTCTATCAATAAACAGCTCAATGCAGTTACGTCAAAGTTAAAGTTACAGTTACAGCATCTTACAGTCTGTATACACTGCTCAGTGATAACGAGATGATGACAATTATCACTTAAGCTAATTATGCCCAGGGCAGCGGGATCGTCCCCAGGGCAGCGGGATCGTCCGAAAGGGTTACCGCTGCCCTGGAACAGAAAGGAACACGGGTGGGTTTTAGTCAGTAAGAGTCTGACACTCCCTTCCGCTCCACCCAGAGCGGGAGGGGTCATTTGATGATTTCCCATCCAAAAAACAAAAAGCCAATTATAGAGTTTCACGGCATTGATAAAGCTAGGTTAACTAGAAAGTAGCGAAAAGAAAGAAGAAATTATACGGACAAATCCAGACTATCGAGAAATTCGTGATAGAAAAACCACCACTTAAATAGATCATCTTCCTATTGCCACCTTACAAACTATTGTTACTATTCGATTAAAGCTCCAAGGATCAGTAGAACAGCCTTCTTGAAAGTTATAATGGTTCCACAGGTAATACATTTCCGAGCGACCTAAACTTTCTTCAGCAGTTTTGTCACACTTCTTTGTCAACAGTTTTATTCATAGGACTTGTAAAATTGAACTGAACTAACCTGATTTATGTGAAAAAGAAAAAGTGATAATTATGATAATTATATTTATATACATACAGCTATAAGTGATAATTATATACATACAGCTCTACTAATAGCACGACTTAGTAAATATTCATTTGTTTTATATAAACTTAGCAAAGTAGCCAATAGATCAGCAGTCGTTGCCGCCTATTTTGGTTATGTTGATTCCATACTTCGCTATGGTATAATTTTTTGGGGCAACTCCTGTGAAAAAACCTCTGTTTTCAAGGCACAAAAACGTTGTTTAAGGTCCATATGCAGTTTGAAATCGATAGATAGTTGTAAGCCATATTTTATTGAGCTCAAAATATTAACATTACCATGTCTCTATATATATGAAGCCGCAATTTTTGTAAAGAAAAATATTGAACTATTTCGCAAAAAAACAGAACATCATCCTAAATCAATAAGACAAGTTTATCGTCATGAATTGTACTTAAGGCCTTCAAAAACCGCCCTCATGCACAATAGCATACTGTGCATGGCACCTAAAATCTATAACAAATTGCCTAATTCTATTAAAGATTATAATTTATTGCAGTTTAAACGAAAATTATATAATTTATTAATCCAAAAATGCTATTATTCAATTACTGAATTTCTTTCTGACAAAAATATTTAATTGACAATTTTATTATTTATTTATCTGACATTACTTTATATAGCTTCATGTACTTTGCATAATAATATAATATATTTAATTAATAATGAACGAATTTTCATAAAAAAGTGTAAGCCCACAATGGGTAGTTTTTTGAGCACAATGTTGTATTTTATAAGACCATGTAACCTCACCAAAAAACACACTTAATAAATGATTTGATTTGATTTGATTTGATTTGATTTGATATGTAAATGCTTTGTCCAGCAGGAATTGAAGAAAATTCGCATTTTGTTATAAAAAAAATTAGTTTTTATGTAATGGGAGGACAACACCCTAGTTTTAAATAGCGCAGGAGTCAGAGAAATCCATTATTATTTTGTTTTATGTACATTTTCTTTTATGTCAATAAATAAATATATTTTATATTTTCGAACCACCT
Organism: Apamea crenata; assembly: GCA_949629185.1. Taxonomy (NCBI): domain Eukaryota; kingdom Metazoa; phylum Arthropoda; class Insecta; order Lepidoptera; family Noctuidae; genus Apamea; species Apamea crenata. The sequence continues at coordinate 9,833,902 of OX451375.1, forward strand.
GAATAATATCAGGACTTCTTTAGAGCTTTCACGGGATTGGCAAATAAACCTGAATAGACGCAACATGGTATCAAAACCCAATCCCATGCACCATTGACGTTCGTTGCCACAAAACAACTTTGTTTTATAAGTACTGTCAGCGTATATCTTATAAGAAAACAAACAACTTGTCACCTCCAGTAAACTCGACATCTTATCACTGTGCGTGACTCTAAGTGGCAGGGGTTTATTGTCCTTCACTCCTCGTAAGGATGCCCGCAGACCGTCAAGTTTTTACCAAGACACGACCGGACTTTGTGATATCTATCCCTAGTATAAATTATCAATGAAGTTACACATGACTCTAGAAGGAAATGCGGTGACTCAGAATCACCGTCAATGTCAGTTGCACATGTATGATCCTTTCGTGGTAATAATACTCCTCCAGACCGTATTTCGGCCATGAAGGCCTATCTCAACGGAGACCACCCTTTGGCGCGGGAGATATTATAGGGCACACTCACTCTTCCCTCACTCTCATAGTCTCATCTTATACAAGAAAGTTCACAGCAGTCCTCAATTAGAAATCAAACTATGGATATATCGTAATTTGGCAGTAATATCTAATTATTGTCTATCTTTTGTTTTGTTTAGCTTTATAGAGGACTGTATTATATAGCGACCGACGACGCGACGCTGACAAAATAATTGAACCACTTCCCTCAACTTCTACCCATAATCTATTTTACTGCTCTGCTCGTTTATGCATACAACACGAATGACTAAAATACCCGCACAGTATTTTTGTACCAACTAAACGATTAAGTAGGGCAAGCAGAGCTTAAAAAAACTCATTGTTAAAACTTATGTATATTATACAAAAAAAAAAAGAGTAAAAAGAGAAAAGAAGAAGAAGAGTAAAGAGTTTTCTATTCTATTCTAATATACTAGTTGGTGCTGTTGAGTCGACTAATCCAACTAAATAGTTAAGTTGGTTGTACATACAATCGGCTGTCTGTGGACGCCCTCAGGACCCCCAGCTAATAGTGCTTACTCAGTCTCGAATATGTTTCAGAGACTCCGCAATTGATTAGAAAAGTTGTGGTTGTTGGTCACCAATTTACCCAACATTTGAAGCACTTCCTTATGACAAGGCTGAACTACATAATTATGTATTTTTTGCCATGATTTTCTTTGCTGCTTACTTAATGTTTATAAAAGTGAAGCTTCTTGAGGATTTTTTGAGGAAAGCATGACAGCCAAGCAAGCAGAATTAACCACAATTTTCGTATTTGTACCTTGAAGGTATTTATATAATGCCTATTAACTATCCTTTTCACTTACTATATCTGATTTCTCACTACAACTTACGGAAATATTTGTTTGGTTCCCGTTTTGGTACAGTACCGATACTAATTAGAAATACTAATAGTACAGGTTACGTAGTAACTATTTAGTAATCTGTGGTACAGGTACTACGTGTTGTACCGGTACCAATAGTACCGGTAATATTCTGATATCAAAAATACCGTTATTTCAAGCCCTGTCTATTTCCTACCAAAATACTTGAATCATCACTAATTTGATAAAATATTGCCTTTACCACAATTGGATGATGATTTAAATGATTTTGCGGTATTTAGCAATCAAAATACCGCAGAATCATTTTAATAATTTGTGGCTAATAACTGTTAAACACGTATTTTTTTTAAGTTTGACGGTAGACTGACATTACACAGGGTGAACAAGTCTCCAAGTTTTTGTGGTAGTAATTAAAACATCTTAATGACCGTACAACACCCACGAGAAAACACATAGTTATTTATTCTATCCCAGAAACATCACGACTTTTTTATCAAAAATTTCTTCTACGCTTTCAAAAACTCAAACCTTCTCCTGCCAATTTATTTGCGGTCGGCGCAACATGTCTACTTCTTCCACACTTCTCTATTAGTCGTCATCTCAGTAGTCACCCTCCTTCTAGCCATATCATCGTTCACACAGCCTATCCATCGTTTCTCTGGTTTTCACCTACTCTTATAGCCTTCATACTCAAAACTTTCCTCTCGACATTATTCTAATTCCTCCGTACCACTTGCCCATACCATGACAACCGATTTACACACAAATTTTCAGTTACCGGTGCCACTTTCACACCTAAACCTTCCTCATCATTCACTCCGTCTATTGGTGAAAACCGTATAGAACTCCGTTCGGTAGTTTTTGAGTTTATCGCGGGGGCACTTTGTTTTAAAATAAACAGTCCTATTTCCAGCCATTTCAACTTTCAAATAGCCCGTCCATCGTTTCTTTGGTCTTTCCCTACTCATATAGCCATCTGCATACATACATAACACATACTTTTTCAAAAACTTAGCATCGATAAATATGTAGCCAATGAAACGTTGGCACCGATAGCAATCGTAACGTACGTCAAACTTTATGTTAGCATTCAATGGTCCCGCATTGCACACGGCAATAGTTTGTGCCTTATCGTGTCCGCCAGTGTACTTTACACAGGTATACGTGTCGTGTCTCAATGCAGTATTGAATGTTCGCTTTTATGGAATCGTCTTTTATGATTTAAGAACTTGTTTGGGTCAAATGGGGGAAAATTTACTGTAGTAGGTAAGTCTTACTGTCCGATAGCATTTCTTGCGTTACTTGATTCAGTAGATACCGTTAGTTCCCATTGTTACGGGCTTATGAATAATGAATAAGCCAAGAGTAAGAGCCGAGCACTAGTTTTACTGAAAACGAATAATCGGCCGAATATTCGGTTAAAAGCTTACCGAGCCGAATATTCGGTAGGATTTGGTACCTTTTATCGTACATCTCAAATTCAAGTCTGTGCTTGTCGGGTCAGTGTGCAATGTTTCGAATAGATAAATAGCATGTATTGTGTTACATATTTTTATTTACTAAGTATAAAAAAGTAGTGATAAAACAATACAAACCCATCTCTTTTATTTATTATATTAGACCGTAACTGCTTCTAATTGAAGCAATGTACGATTGTTACTATGTATATCAGACATTACATTATATGGACAGAATAAATGATAAAACACGCTTTATATGGATGCAACTAAGTTACTTCATATAGAGTCATTATAAAGGCAACTTTTTAATACAATATTATTCGGTAGAATGTTCTGCAATAATCGACCGAATACCAACATTCGGTAAACCTGTTGAATATGCCGAATACCGTTTCTTGAAAAAAAAAACCTACTTGGGGCGTCTCTACAGCCACGGGAAGTGACATGATTGTCTATTAGTTTCCAAAAGTTAGAGTCAAGAAGTTTACTGTCACAAATTAGAGCATTCACAAAAATTTTGTAAATAGACAGTTTATGTATTGTACCGTAACACATAAATAATATCAGCATTAGATACGGCAATAGTTTACGCGTTATTGTGTTTTCCAGTGAACACACGTCTAAACCCGATCCGATGCAGTATTCAATGCTGTTTTAGTATCTTTTATTTATGTTTTAAGAGCTTGTTTGTGGTTTTAAAGATGCAATGGATACTCGTAGTAAATGATAATATGTTTCTTCGTGGTTCATTACTTTTGAAAATTAAAGAGATTTAGTTCTCTAACTGAATGTTATGGGTGACCAAACAAGCTGATCTGTCCACCTGATAAATGGTAATCGTTTTCTTTAGAACCAGCAAGTTAATTGCGATAACTTGCCAATTTTTAAGTACATATTCTCTTTAGGAAATTTTTATAGCATCATTGACCGCATCCGTGCCAAATCCGTGTATTCCCGTTCGTCCCACTGGTTGGAAGATCTGGAATTTAATTAATAATATTAAATTGATTCCCGTTCGTGCCACTTCTTTGTTACTGAGTTGAACAGGAATAATCTATTAATTTTATTTTTAATTCTCATTGGTCCCACTAAATAATTGGTGTCTGGTTGTTCAATGGTGAAAAAACCCTTATTTATCCTACTAACTAACATACATGCAAACGTTAATTTGTAACGCTTTCGTGCTGAAACAGCTGAAAGGTGAAAAGGTGAAAGGTGAAGGTGGGTTTTAGGTAAAATTTAGCACATGGGTAGACAATGACTTGGGGGTTATATCTAGGTAGTGCAGTGGGACGAACGGGAATACACGCAAAAATCAGCTGAATTTATGCAACACATGCAATACATAAACAAATCTTATAAAATACACATTCAAACCACATGCAAAGGTAGATTTTATCGCTCCAACTATTGTTGGAAATAACGATAAAACCCATTTTAAGCCCCAAAACCATGTCTCCTAATTAAGCAGCTTTGTTTTGTCAGCAGTAAGACCTTATGACGCAACTGTGAGATTAAAACAAGCAACATGCAGTATCATAGTAGCATCGCTCACCACCTGACGGCCACCGCGAGACTGAGGCAGAAGTGAAACAGAATTTATTACAGATAAATTCAAAATACCAAAACAATGACTGGGCCTGCATGGTGGATTATGGCCCACTCCCTCTCAGCCACGTTAACGCCACAAGCCTGCTAATAATGTCATAGTGCAACAAAACAGGGTAGTTCAACTTCTGTCATGCTATAAGACCTCGTGGCTAGCCTCCTGTTTAATTAAAATTGAAAAGAAAAGAAAAGAAAAGAGTACCTTTGTACTCACATTATATATATGTCATATCACTATGTATTTTACTGTGTGTACATAAATAATAAAATAAATAAAAATAAAAGAAAAATATTTTATTCTGCACAAACAAACGCACAATTACAACTAAAAAATAATAATATAAAAAAAAGACTTAAGATACACATAGTCAAAAGACTCGTACTCAAGCATAAAAATGTTGACACTCTTGCCTTGTCTTAAAAGTTGTATGTATGTAATGCTCTTCTGTAAAAAAACTCATCGTGAATGCTTAGGTGAATTGAGTGTGAGGTGAGCTGTCAATCCTTAGATTCCCTAGCGTCAGGTCGGATGACTGTTCACTTCAAGCTCACTGCACCTAAGTTTTCACGGTGATATTTTTACAGAATAGATCGGCTGTTCTAGCAGTGGGCTAATTAATTAGTCATTATGCAAATTCAAAACGGTACGTGGATTAGCGTTGTGGCGGAGGTAAGACCACTGTAAAAGTGTTAAAACAACGTCATACTATTGCCAATGGAGTCGTCGGCGCGACATGTCTTCTTTAAACCTTACATCTGTATTAGCTGTCATCTCTGCTGTCTTTAAACACGTTGTACCCAAAACTGTATATTTTGATAACCTTCTAAATGCTAAAGTTCCAGTCAGGGCATAAAATATAAACGTAATGTAAATGAGAAAAAGTTTAATTCTTGGCCCTTGAAATAATAATATGTACCTACAATTAAATGAAAAGGAGGGAAAATAATCTACTACATATGATGCTGAAAACTCGTCAGCATCGCTGTCAATAGGAAAAGTGCCCAAAAGGCTGGCAGCATTGCCACGTTGTGTGGCAATGCTGATTCTTTGGCCAAAAAATATGCCAGCCAGTGAAGAGTCGACCAACCTCTTAGCGATGTCTCGAAAAACTAAGTGGGCACTAGTCATGGGGTCAGCCCCATGACTAGTGTTTCAACCGCTCAAACATAATCAAAAAGTTCTAAAAAGATTGAAGTATTTGCGCCGTATGACGGTTTCCGCACCTAAATAAACAAATAGTTTAAATAGTTCATCACTACCCCACTCAAACTCAATCTAAAACAATCTGCATTTCACTGAAACTAAAACAGAATCGTGGCCTATCTCTCTAAGATATTCAACAAACACATTGGAGTCACCATCTCCCTAATGACGGTAATAAATTCGACTACGGCATCTCGTCTGCAGGCTTTTGGCTCGGTTCCAAATTGTCGACGTACCCCCACTTCGCATGCGTTAGCACCTTGCTCTCTTGGTACGTCAGGGGAAATCATACTGAGTATAAATATACGGTGATAATCATAGAATCTATTCGGACAGTTTATACGGGACGTGGACAACGAACGCTTCTTAAAGGAGTGGCTTCAGTTTTTCTTCTTTTGGTCGATGGCATGATTTCTAATCATGGCACCAATTCTGTATTATTCTCCGTGAAATCTTACCATGTGCAAACCGCGCCTTAGGTATATTGTGTCTTGTTAACGGCCAGAAATTGAAATGTCAACCGTACGGACAACATGTATTTTGACAGTTCAAATGCCATTGTGTCATAGAGAATACGCAGATGTCGTGATTCACTAAGGAATTGACGTGGTTTCAAAGTAAGGAATCGTAAAGTGGTCATACTGAATTAGGACCCTAGTTGGCCTAAAACTTCTCAACTTCCACGGCCACGTCGGTGGCAGCGCTGAGGTCATTGGCTGCATTTTTGGGGCACAGAGGGCAGGATAACAGAGCCCGTGACCAGGTATTGATAGCCGCATGGGTCGATCAATCAGGTGAAGCGGTTGGTCCAAGGATGGGTGACCATATTTACATAGAGACCGTTTCTCGGTAAGCACGTTAAGCCGTTGGTTCCAGTGTCATTCGTGGATCTTTGACAGGCTTTACGGGACGTTAATCTCAAAAGTCTGACAACCAAGGGGTATCGTAGAACCCAGTTACTGGGTTTCAATTTGATCAAATACTGGTATTTAGCTGCATTTGGTTAAATAGGAAATAGACCCCAACACAGTTGCGAAAAAGCCAGGCAGATGATGAGATAAAAGGTGGAACATAATTTGCGACACAGCTCCATCACAGTGACCACACTTATCAGCGCGGAATCGGCTTGAGTCGATCACGTATCACCACTAATAGTTGTCGCATTATGTTCGCGACGCGGTGTCGAGTGGCTTTTAATTCGTTATTTGCGCAATGTTTAAAGAACCAACTGGACATTACCCTTTCGCCTTTTCTAACCTATAAAAAGTTGTTAATAAATGACCATAGATGAGCTAAATTGAATATATTCGAGAATGTTGCAAATAAGCTGTCGATTTTGGCATAGATATACTGCCATACGGTGAATAAATTAAATAAAATAACATTTAAAAAAGACGTTATTTAAAATAACATTTAAAATACAGTTATGCCAAGCATCACGGAGAAGAAGAAGATACGGTGAATAGCCGTAATTACTTCAAAATGTGTTTTGAATAAATTAAATTTTGGCTCTATTTTTAGACTACACTTTTATCTCTCCCTGAATAAATGATAGTCTTTTTAAACTTACTTTTACCGACTTTATTTCTACCTCTCCCTGAATAAATAACTGTTTTGTGTCTTTTACCTAGTTTCTTTCCTTCTCTCTCTGTATTTCTTAGAATAGTTCTTGTACATAGTTTAGTTTCTATTGCTATTGAGGGGCTCATGGCTAAATAATAATAGTCGCTCAGGTTAAGCTACGCTTGCCACGGTTGGTCTGTGGATGGGTGAACATCTTTACACACCGAGACCCGTGCCTCGGAAAGCACGTTGAGCCGTTGGTCCCGGCTGTCATTCGTAGATCTTTGACTGTTACGGGTCGTCAGAAGCCCGAAAGTCTGACAACCAGTCTTACCAAGGTGTATCGTATTACCCAGTAACTGGGTTGTTGAGGTCAGATAGTCAGTCCCTCCATGTAAAATACTGGTATTTAGCTGCATCCGGTTAGACTGAAAGACCTAGACATAGAAATATGTTATGTTTATTTTAGGGATGGTAGGATACAATGAGCTAAAGGTTAAGAGGGATCTTGCACTCACCTCATATATATTTAAGTTACTGAGAGGGAAGGTGCATAGTGCAGTTATTTTAGAGCTGGTGAGTCTGTGTGTTCCGGACAGGTACGTGTGGCGACGACGGCAGCCGCCGCTGCTAGTGGAACCGCGCGCTCGGACCAACCTTTTAAGGGAGGCGCCCCTGACGCGCGCACTCCGCACGCTCAACCTCATAGCGAGTGGGACGGACTTATTCTGTTGTTCTCTGAGTGAATTCACAAGGAATGCATTATTTATAATAAGTTATAGGTGTTAGTATAATTTAAGTTAGGATAAGCGCATTTACCGCAATGGGTTATATCCTGTAATGGTACATGTAAGTAGATAAATAAATAAATAAATAAAATAAAAATAAATGTTTTAGTAGAGATTTCTTTTTCGTTATTTCGACCAACTTTATTTGTTAACCACCAACAACAACAATAAACAATATTTAATCCTAGTCAAAATATATTTATTAATAATAACACAAACGGTGACCCAAGATTGTCCCAAGAACGTATCGTGTGTGTATCCAGAGTTAATGTTTGGATCCAATCTGAACGCCAGCAAGCACGTCGTGGACAGCATTATTTATATCGTAACGTAACCGAACTGTGCTTGGTATGCCTTTGTGCCTGTAGCGTTATATATTGTGCGTGTTGCGGGGAGGTTGGGAAATAAGACTTTTGTTTAATATCCTACAGCGGAGACAAGAGCAGGGGTGGCCCAGTGGTAACGGGCCCGACTTACGAGGGGTCGTAAAGAGGTTGTGGGTTCGAACCCAGGCAGGCGCTTTACTTTGTGTAAATAATTTCATCACCACTGCTCTCGAAACGGTGAAGGAAATCATCGTGAGGAAACCGGCATGTCCTAGAATCAAAAATTCGAAGACATGTGACATAGTCTACCAACCCACTTTGGGCCCGCGTGGTAGATTAGAACTCACTCCCTCTCGAGAAGAGGAGGCCTCTGTCCCAGCAGTGGGAACATTAAAAGGCTGATTATGTTTATGCTAATATCCTATAAAGAGACAGTAGTACAGCACCCTAATTGCGTAACACACTTTCAATCATAATCTGAATCATTTTGAAGGATATTGCTACTCCATTGCTTCATGTGTTCGAAAAATGTATCTGCTCAACAACGTAGATAACGCAGTGAATGCTGTTGAACAGCCAAAATGAAACTGTTAGTGTTGTTACGCAATCACCCCATAGGATTTTGAAAAGGAAAGTTTGAGAATAATTTCACAGAGCGTCAAAATTACAATACTCTGAATTTCTTTGAAATAAATAAAGGAAGTCTTAGTATGATTTTATGCGCCAAGACATGATGATAAGACATGATAAAAGTAAAAATAAAACACAATAAAAGATGAGGAAAATCAAGTTCGCACAAAATACCCATTGCACATTATAATTCGGTAGAGGCATGTTCGTACGATTTAAAATAAAATATCTACTGTAATAATTTATGTGCGTTTTAATGACGTGGCTCGCGCGGTTAGTTAGGGGCGAAAATCGATTTGGACGCAAAATAAACCATGTCCATTCATAGTTCCTGTATTGTGTGATACCTGATTGGTTGAAATCATAAAAAAATATTATTTTAAGATATTTGTCAGTCTTTTTCCCTTGCTATTAACATTACCTACATAATTGATCACCCAAATACAACAAGATATATCAATTAACATTTCCTATATCACCAAACAAACTACGCAACCACATTGAAAACTACACACTCGACCAAAATTAATGACACATTTCACATCAATTAAGTCCGGTTGCCAAACCACACAAGAGAAATACATAGTCCCTACTATCGCTCGTTATAAATTGTCTAATTATTCAACTAATTCGCGCTGCAGTCGGTCGCCGACAAATCGTCGGTCGCCGACAAATCGTTGGTCGGCGGTTATGTCGGTCAAGTCAATCGATACTAGCATTAATCTGATCGGCCATTTGTATCGGTTTGCTGTTATCTGGTTTGGAATAGAGAATTGTTGGACGTTTGTTTATTTTGGACGGTTCAGAGATCTAGGTAGATTTATTGCAGCTTGTTCGAGTTTTGATGGCATTTAAAAGTGGGCTTGATTACACACAGCAGAGGGATAAATAAAAGAGGTTGATTTTTGATAATTTGATGGTGTAATGATAACAAATGAAATATATATTTCAAATACTGGCTGACTTTTTTACCGTCTGGACAAAAACTGGATATAAAAGGTGAACGGACTATGGCACAGAAATTTCTTTTTTTTTCGCAAAAAAAAGAAAAACAAATAATATAACAAATCAACTTAAAGGCTTCTATGTGCGGAAATTAGCAATAAATTCGTAGTAAAATATAACCTATAAAGGTTTGATTGTATAAACATATAAAGGTTTGATTGTAAAGATGGGATATTATATTTTTGTGAAAAAAAATAAACTCCTCTGCCCTAGGATTCGACTCCGTTCACCTTTTATGTGTATATGTTTTGTTCCAAACGGTAAAATAAGTCAGCCAGTACCTATAAGTTTTAATTAAAAAAATAATTTTAAATAAAAATCGCCTGTTAACATTTAACGTGTCAATTAGACACAAATAACTTACTTAATTGATACTTTATATGTTATGCTAGATATTCAAAATAACCTCGTCATTTTACACTCTAGATGGATGTTTGGTTACACTGCAACAGATGCTGCGTCGGTCCTTCATGTTCAGTCCTTCTGTGTCGTTAATATTTGATCTACAATATACGTGATTCTCGTTCAATGTAGGAAAGGTTTGGAGGCTCTCGATGCTGACGGAGTATTTGAACTGTTTTTTTATGCATATAATTTTAAGCTCTACACCTTTGGCATATATTTTTAGTTTAGCATAAGCAAAGCATAGCATAATCTGCCTATAATGTTCCCACTGCTGGGACACAGGCCTCCTCCTTTCGAGAGGGAGTGGGCTGTAATCTACCACGCAGGCCCAGTGCGCCCAGTGACCCAGTGCTGGTTGATAGATGTCATATTTATGTCTTCGAAGTCTTGATTCTGAAACATGCAAAATGTTTTCCTTCATCAATAAATATTTTAAATATAAAGATAAACCTATTAAAACTATAAATATAACATATACCTAATTACACATAAATTTAAGCACAAATAAATAACATAAATACGTGAATATACTAAAAAGAAATAAGACAAACAATGAGAATATATTACCGTTGTGATGATACTGCCAGCTTAATTTTAAATGTTGCTAGTTAAAAAAAAATGCGTGAAGGAACCCGTGTTTTTTTGTTCAGCCCGCATATTTGTCTACTGCTTGGCAGAGGCGTCCCCCAAGCACTTTCAGGAACTCTTTTCTTTTACGCTAATTACTCATAAATCATATTTTATTGCTGCACGCGTAGCATGACTACCGTAAAAACGGAAAAAAATAAAGATAAAGTTACAGATTGTAGAAAAAATTCTACGGCGCGATGACAAAACTGAAGAACAAAATCGCTTTGAAACAGATATAGCCCGTTCTACATAGAGTATACTGGTAGAAATGGAATGCTAGGCGTACGGGTAATTGCGCACACTAACAGTAGAAATGGGTTTCATTTTGACAGTTCGACAACATTCATTGCGATATTTACGTTGTTGAGCAGACAAATATTTCAAACATATGAAGCAATGGATTAGCAATATCCTTCGAAATGATTCAGATACCGATTGATAGTGCTGATTGTCACTGCTCAAAGAATAATAAAAAATAGGTTCAAATACAGCTACCTTACCTCGAATGACAGACAGACACGCATAGCTACGCTCGGCCGCTTCCATTTGACAAATTACAATTTATATCCAGTACATACAACAATTCAATGCGTTTTCATCGCTTTTGACGCCGAGCATGTTTCTATTGCCATGTAAATGTTGGGCACAAGCGTAAATAAATATATGGATGACAAATTGTTGCTGGTAGATAACTTTGGTCCTTATGAACGTGAGAATAGACTTTTGATTTGAATGCAGGTGTAGAAGCTGGTAGCTTTAAAGATTTATTTCTTTCGCTGAATGGCTGTAGACTTGAAATGGCATCGTTGTCACAGATGCTTTATTTTTTTTTTAATGAATTGAACCATTAAGTTTAAAAAAAAGAGATAAATGACATAGTGTTTAAGTAGTAATATTTTGTTATTTTTGTCTGTTGTCTTTTATGGTTATTCTTTATTTCTTATTATTCGATTGTATTATCACTTGTTATGCAATTCACTTTCTTTCCTTTGTATGATTTTCTATTTTTTGACATACATAATCAGCCTATAACATTCCCACGGCTGGGACACAGGCCTCCTCTCTATGAGAGGGAGTGAGCCGTATTCCACCACTGAGTCCATAATCCACATGTCGACAACCTCGTAAGCCAAGTCATGATTATTATAGGTTATTTTTAGTAACATAGGAGTTGAAAAATTTACATTGTTACTGGCTCGAAAATGAACCCACAGGCCACGTACAGTCAACACAGGAGATAAGTAACCAAGGTCGTCGGATGTAGTTGAAGTTTAGTAAGAAACCGATGGAAGTTTTCAAATGAAATTTATTTTGCTAAATGAACTGTTTGTTTTCTATTAATTAAATAAAATTGTATCCAACAATATCAATCCGTTTCTTACTAAACTTCAACTATATCTGACGACCCAGGAGGTCTACTCCGAAGCGGTAAATGCATCGTATCGTTTCCTGCTACGAAGTTACTATTTGGTTCGGTTGGTCCCGATCCTACACTCCTACACTCTTTCGAATATTGACTATGGTCACGACCCAACCGAGCCGATCCGAACTTTTTTGCATTTTTTTTCAACCGAGCCGATCCGAACTTTTTTGCATTTTTTTTCAATAATATTCGGTTCGGCCATGTGTCGGTCCGATCCGAGTAGTCAGTTACTTATCTCCTTTGCCGATCGTACATGAGAAGCGAGGTCTTAACCACTGGGCCACCACGACACATCAAAATCAAATATGGCATTACAAGACCCAAACACAACACAGTTTTCTAATCATTTCTGTTTCCAAAAAACTTTATTGCAACGTTTAATGTATGTTTTGACACATGTCACTCGGGATTAATGGCGTCATAATAAATATGTTGGGACGAAATTGGATTTTCCCCTGTTTTGGGGCCTTGCCCGCTTTCGCAGATGCTCATATTGTTTCGGTTATTAAAAAGCTTGATATACCGAGCAATTCTTGCCGTAATTTCGAATCAAATCCAATCAAAAGTCATTTATTCAAATTAGGCTGAAAAGCAGCACTTTTCGAACGTCAAAATTATAAGAAAGTCCCCCGAAACGCCCACCCTTCACCACTTCCTAGTGCTTTCGTTGGGAAGAAATGGCGCAACAAACTCCCTAGCAGAAGTTATTCTTCTGATACATGCATTGAAAAATGTAAATTAACATAACATAACGCCTGTATTCCCCTAAAGGTTAGGCAGAGGTGTACCTATAGTACTGTCAGGGACTTGACAAGCCCTTCGGTACCGGGACGTATAAAATCAAACTTCAGTTTAACTCGTAATGTTCAGTAATTATTCCTGTAATAGTACATTATGATATAAGTGCGGTAAGTTGAAAATTACAGCCGAGGCGATATTGCTAGCCCGAGCCTTAGGCGAGGGCTACAAGAAAGCAGAGGCTGTAATTATCAAAGCGCACGTATGTCATACGACGTTTTATAACATATTTGCGAGGAAATAAATAAAACTCGGACTTTCTTAAACGAATAAATGTTTAATCACTTGTTAAAGCAGTTATAAACATTTTAACAATTTGTAAATGTTTATTTATTATATTTTATCTCCCAAGGTTAATTTTATTCATAAAATATTGACTACTTTGCTGACATAAAAACTCTTATCTAAGGTTTAAAAAAGTACCGTTCGTTTTAGACGGAGCATCTTGATAAGCCGTGTGTTTTACCTTATTAAAAAGAAACTCGTGTGTTTTACATTACAATAAAGCAAAAGTGCGTAATGAGATACAATACGATATTGATATTGATGAAATAAGAGACCCTTTACGAGCAAATGTGTTATAAAATATATTACGTATTTACAGACTCAGACTCCGCTGCTAATAAGAAATTCCTGATGAAAACTCAAACCATTTATTTCCACTAAACCAATTATAGGAACTTTTGAATGGTCAAAGGGTCGGTCAGTCAGAAAGATAAAAAAAAAAAAAAAAAAAAAGGTAGGTAAAGGTAATATAGGTAAAATAAATAAATAAAGATGAAGCCATTTGCCCATTCCAAAGCATAGGGTACCTATGGAGAAGAACGGGCAAGAAACTCCACGGACACTCTTTTAAATCGTAAAATTGTTACAAAATATTTGATTACAATCATTCGTGTTGAAATTAACCATGTGAGAACGATGTAGAAAGACAAGCATGTTAAAAGCGTCCGTTATAGAAAACATAAAAACAATTCAGAAATTAAAATAAGCCGTGGCAGAAAAAACTTAATAAATCATTCCATAACCCAACGAGGTTGACTAATGACGAATTATGAATAAAGCTAATAACGTTGTGGGTAGCATTTTCGAAACTATATTATGAAACAGGTATTTTTAGGGGGCTATTGCAATTTACCGAATACAAATCCAGACTACGGGCTGCTATTGAGAAATTCCAGATAAAAAAAATAGCACTCTCACACACACTCTCTCTCTTACACACACTTTCTCTCTCTCTCTCTCTCACACACACTCTCTGTATCTATTGTCCTGTCTCGGGTGTGCTGGAAGAGATTTCTTGTGAAATAAGCATCACCTCTGTACCTTTTCTTTCTGATCCGTTTTTCCTGTCTGTTTATATATGTGTGTACATAAATGGTAAATAAATAACACATTGCCCGTCCTGGCAATTGAACCCAAGACTCAGCAGTAGCGCTTGCGACCACTAGACCAACGTAGCAATGAAAAATGTGAAAGAGAATTCCAAAATGTTGTAGTTGCATTGTCGTTAAATCAATAAGGTGGACCAATGCTGATCTGATGAAGGTCACGGAAGGCAGTTGGATGTCGGTAGCACAGAACCGGGTGTTGTGGAGATGCTTGGAGTATGCATAAGTCTAGCGGTGGACCTCTTTCGCCTGAGATGAGGAAGACGATGTTGTATTTAAAGTAGGTACAAACGTTTTTTGTCCTTCGATGCTTGACTGGCAATTCTCGTAATTTTAAGAAGTCTGATCTCAGTCATCTGTCAAAAGTACCTCTTATCACCCTACATTTTTGGCAAGTTATAACATTTATTGTCGCTGAGATGAGATTGCGACTATATTTCGAACGTTTTTAATTACGGGAATCTGCCCCTCTAAAGTTGTAATAAAATCACCCTTAGGTATTAAGATTTCAAATGGATACGCTTAAAGTCTCAGATATAAAGCCCTGATGTCTAAAAGCACTTAAAATATCAGGCCAGTACAGCTTAATGTAATCCCCGAGAAATAGGAGATCAGGTAACACAAAGTGTTCCAAACCTTTCGAATAAAAAGCAAATCGAAAGTCAATGGATCCTATATTTTTATGATACACCATTTTTCCGCGAGTAAAAATGAAAACATAATGCATAATCCGCTTATAACCCTTCGGAAAAGGTAAATATTGATGACGGTTAAGAGGTGATGGAGCAAAAATAAAGTGAAAATAAAATGAAAAGATTGTTAACAAAAAATACTTATAATAGCATAATCAGCCTATGATGTTACCACTGCACTCTTCGAGAGGGAGTGGGTTGTAGTCTACCACATGGGCTCAATGCTGGTTGGTAGATATCACATGTCTTCGATATTTTGGTTCTAGGACATGCCCGGTTTCCTCGCGATGTTTTCCTTCACCGTTTTGAGAGCTGTGGTGATGAAATTATTTACACAAAGTAAAGCGCCTGCCTGGATTGGAGCCCACGACCTACGTAAGTCGGGGCAGTTACCACCACTGCTCTGTTGGAAAAAATGAAAAAAGTGGAGGTAAAAGATCAACACACAACCACGTAAAAAATAATATTTTTTATTATACTCCTCTATACCTACATTCTATGTTTTATTCTATTACTTTACGTCTACACGTAGATCAAAAAAGCTACGGCTGTGCTACGCATCGTACTACGGCGTAGCTTGTTTTGCGCTACGACGTAGCCGTCATGCTACGAAAAGTTTTAGAAAGCATTTATCACACAGCCACAAGAACAATCCCAAGATAAGACCAGACATAGCCCGAAGAATTGGCAAACGTAAGTGGCAGTGGGCAGGCAGACGAATTGCTCGTAGAACAGATGGCTGATGGGGCCAAATTGTTCTGGAGTGGCGACCACGTACCTTTGACTGTAGGCCTCCCACAAAGTGGACTGATGACCTTGTAAAAGCCGTAGGAGTCCGTTGGATGCGAGAAGCACAGAGCCGGTCAACGTGGCGGTGCTTGGGGGAGGAATATATCCGGCAGTGGTCGTCTTTCGGCTAAAATGATGAAGATTATGACTATAAAATATACGCTTCTTTGTCTTCTATTTATTCAGTGTGGCAGGGACATCGACGCGCAACCTGTAACCAAGGATTCAGTACATATGTTTGTGAACAGCCTCGAAATTTGTCGTCGGTTATTAAAGAAAGAAATAATTATTGTTGGTGTTGTTAGTGGTTGACCGCATAGGTATTACACTTTTCCATGAAAGGACAAGTTTTTTTTTTATAGCCGATGAAAAATTTCTACGAATGCTTCAGAATCATGTTCTGAATTCGTGGTTACCGTTTGCACGTCGATGTCCCTATCACCCTGTATAGACACGGTTTGTAAACTCTTTATTTGTCTCACCAGGATCATCTGTCTTTTCAGTTTCGAGTCACCATTAATCCTGTCTATCGATAAAAGAAAATACTTAGTCTTATATACTGTTTGGGGAACCAAAACCAGGTCACAAATAAAGCACTAAACCAAAACATCTAGCTCTTCATAAAAGCTCTCATATGTTATTCTTCAGGCGAAGTAACAAAAACGACGTAAAAATCGCGACTATCGTTCATTTCGACGCTATACAGCGTGAACGGATTTTGGGCCGGCAAAGCTTGTCCAGTAGGTAGGGTTGGTATTTTGCCAGTTTTCTCAATATTCTTTTGTTAAAAATATTGACTATATTTTTGATGGTAAAGGTGGACCACCGCGTGGTGGATGGTGGGTGGCGCGCCTCAAAGAGATGTCAGCAAATGAAGGGGCCCGAAAGGGCCGAAGCCTGCCAGGGTAGCGGGATCGTCCGAAAGGGTTACCGCTGCCCTGGAACAGAAAGGGCTAAGGAAGGAACACGGGTGGGTTTTAGTCAGTAAGAGTCTGACACTCCCTTCCGCTCATTTCCCATCCAAAAAAAAAAAAAAGGTGGACCATATTTTTTGAATATTATGTACAGACGCCAGCACATCATGCTACCCGAAACTGTCAAATTTTCCCAATCAACGTTGAACCTAATACTTTAGCGATAAAGTTGAAAATCTATTAAAGATATTTGACAGATTGTATCAGCTTGATGTGCGTCTGAACATTTAAGCAGTATATCAAAGCAGTAATTTAACGCTGAATGTATATTATTTTATTAATTGTTGATAACATCAAACAAAATTGGTAATACCTAGGAACCAGTACCTACCAGTCTTACTAAGGGGTATTGTAATACCGAGTAACTGGGTTGTGGACGTCAGATAGACAGTCGCTCTATGTAAAACACTGCATCTGGTTAGGCTGAAATCCGACCCCAACATAGTTGGGCAAATGCTGGGCAAATAAGATTATGATTAGTAGTACCACGTGGTGGATTATGGCCCACTCCCTCACAGAGAGGCCTGCGTCCCAGCAGTGGGAACATTATAGGCTGATTATGTTATGTAATACCTAGAAAATTAATCTGTCATTACTTCACAGATTGCCATGTCTTTTCTGAATATTTCAACAACCAATTGAATCCTCTTTAAAAGTCACCGCTTCCACTGTCTTCCTTAGTATTCCACTCCTCAGTTAGTCTATTACTATTTTTCTCCGCTTTATCAAACAAAAAGTTTATCAGTAATAGTTTCAGACGTTCCGGTCAGCCCTAATCTCAAGTCAAGACACGTCCTATGGTAATCTTCGCGAAAGTTCCTTCACGGGTATTTTGCAAGGCCACGTTCTAACTAATACTGCGACATTCGATTGTATGTTTGGACGATGTTTTACTCGTATTTTGGTTTGATTTATTATAAATGATTTTATAACTTTTTTTTTTTTTTTTTCTAGCTGCGTCCCGCGGTTTCACCCGCATAAGTTTCGATCCCGTGGGAATGTCGGGATAAAAAGTATCCTATATGTTAATCCTGGTTATAAACTATCTGTGTGCTAAATTTCGTCAAAATCTGTTCAGTAGTTTTTGCGTGAAAGAGTAACAAACATCCATACATCCATACATACAAACTTTCGCATTTATAATATTAGTAGGATGATTTTATTTTATCAGTAGGTTTGTACAAACACTTTTACACGTCAAAATTTATTTATCATTTTATCATATTTTAAAAACTAGATGAGGTTGGCGTTTCCTATTTGACTAGTCTGAGAAGAAAGGCCGAAACAAACTCAGAAGTCACAGTCTCTTTTAAAGTCCAGACATAATCTTGGTCAGATTATGATCTGACCAAGATTATGTCTGAAGACCATGTAGATCGATGTCTGAGATGGTATTTTGAGGAAAGAACAGAGAGAAAAATAAAAATAAACAAAGTGACACACATAGTCTTCACATTGATATAATTGACAGATGCCATGCTATTCCATGTTTTGATTTTATCATTGTCATGTTCGTGAACGGGCGCCGTTGGTTAAGACTGGTCATCTCTTAACTCATTTTGAATTGGTTTTCTTACATTGTTCACACATATTTATAGAAGCATCAAGAATAATTAACCCATAATTTTGTAATATCTTAATTTAAAAGAGTTTTCTTGGAGTTTCTTGCCCGTTCTACTCCATAGAGATAGATCTACGTTTTGGAAGATAACTAGGGGATCTGGCCGGAATAAAATAAAAAGAAGAAGGGGATCAGACCAGAACGGCAAGTTTATAGTGGGTCAGAATTAAAACGTAATAACAACCAGCAAGGGATCGGATCAGGGGATCTGGAACTTTAAATTTCTGACTAACTCATTCAATTAATTTATTCATAAAAACAATTTACATTGTGTTGCATATAATATACACATGCAATTTACAAAACAAATACAAAGAACTATGAATTATTAATTAATATTCCAAGTGAAATTCAAAAACCGTGCCAAATAGTTATAAAAATAATGTCAAACAGTTTTAAAATCTAATGTCAAACACTTTGAAATATAAAGTCAACCAGGTTTATGATATAATAATAATATAACTGACCAACTCTTTGACAATTCATGTATGTAAATGATTTATTATTTTTTTGAGTTTTAATTTAATATAAATCTAGGTAATGAAATGAGTTTTTAAGATTTCCATCAGGAATTTCTCAATAGCTGCCCGGAGTTTGTATTTATGCCCGATTTATGGCAATAGGGTCAACCCATAGGACTCAAACATGACTGGCGAAATGCGGGTGTACTAGGTAGCTTCTCTGCCTAACCCTTCGGGGGATATAGCCGTGATGTGATGTAATGACATGGAAGGGAATGATTTATTGAGTTCTGTTCGTGAGTTTGCTCTAAAACATTGCAATCTCACAGACCCACAAACGTTCGCGTTCTTGCCAAATTGATTATGTTTTCTGATTGTTATAGAATTTTAGATTTTTTTTCTTTATTAAAGTAACTAAGACTCAATCGGAATGTAAGTAAAACTTGTGACTGTGTTAGTAAGCACAGACACTAAACAGAAAGAAGGAAAACAATACAAGAAATAACGGTTGGTCACCGTTGCGACATCATTATAATAATTATAATGTAATATTAATCATAATGTAATGTAATAATCTTTTGTGTGTCGGACACAGCTAGTCCCAACATTTTTTTACTAGCTCAATACATGTATTTATTCCTACTAAAGGGCTCCCTTTTTGCGCTTTTTTATCCACATCCATATATTCCATATTTTGTAGCCAACACGTATTGTAATAAATAGCCTGGAGCTATGTTTCCACGTTTCGTTACTGTGGATTTTAATAAAGCTTACCGAAACATGTGGGAGATATTTTGTTGGTGGAAGTGTGAATTCATGTGGTAGGTAGATACTTTTTTATGGTTTTAAAAATTGTACAGAATTCTAACATGATAACTTCGTATTTATGGTGGCGATACAGTCTTTGTTTACTAGTCACAAAATGTATAATACGATAATATAAAAAAGTACTACGTGACTTCGTGATAAGTTTATCTTGGACATCGGTGAAAAAGAACAAAAGAAAGAAAATATGTTTATTTTCGGTAAACATGACGCAGAGAAAGAACACAAAAAAATAAGCTGGGGGAAAAGCTTCACAACCACGCGAAAAGTTGAATAAACCTAGATTTATACTTAACTAGCTTTTGCCCGCGACTTCGTCCGCGTGAAGCAACTTTCTCACATTTTTTTTTCCGTAAGAACCATCCTCGTACTTCAAGGAATATTCAAAAAAAAGCACATTTAGCGATTCATTTTTATATTATAGACGATGAATAATTCTGATATCGTTAATCTCTTGAGCAAGCGTGGTAAACAGTGCTCTTGCCTTCTCTATATGAGAAGAGGACTGTGCCCCGCAGTGGGACAGTAACAGGCTGGTATTATTATCTATAACTAGCAGCGCCCCGCGGTTTCACCAGCATAAGTTTAGATCCCGTGGGAATATCGGAACAAAAAGTATCCTATATGTTAATCCTGGTTATAAACCATATGTGTGCCAAATTTCATCGAAATCCGTTCAGTAGTTTTTGCGTGAAAGAGTAACAAACATCCATCCATCCATACAAACTTTCACATTTATAATATTAGTACTATTATTTTAAAATTCCAACACAATATTCCTGTTTTATGGTGGCAGTTCAGTCAATGTTTTCTATTCACAGACATTTTACTTCGATAAAATAAAAAACAAAGTCGGTTATAACGATACACACAAAACTAAATTAATATTTCTATTCAGTAAATTCTTACATGACATTCCATTATGAAACCATCTGATAATTCCCGAAACATATACACGTGATAAAACCGATCAGAAATCCTATTAAGAGGTACATTCAACTGTGCATTTAAGCGGAAATTGCAGAGTTATTTTCAAAACAAATTTAAAAAATAGTCATTATCTTATCACCTCTCTCCCTTGATTTTGTATAATATACCTATATATTTTTTTTTAAGTATTTATTATAGTAATAGTATGTATGTGTATTTAACCTATTTATATACGTAGTTTTAAGAGTTTTTTTATCACTGTCCCTCTCAACCAAAGCACCTGCCATCCAATCTCTTCACCACCCTTGGTTGACTGGTAGAGAATGAATAAGGCATTAAGTCCGCCTTTGTACCTTTTTGTGGGAAAGTTTAAATAAATAAATTGTGCTCACCTAATAAGAACTCACCCTAATTGCGATACGTTTCCAGGTATCCGACGCGGCCACGCGTGTTACAGTCTCCGCAGGGAAAAATGGCGAGCTGGAACGCTGGGGTTGCGGAACAGAATTTATATGTCACAGGAAATTAGAAAGGGAATTAGGGTGATAATTTAATAAAGAATACATCTTTTAGGCAGGAGCGAAGAGCTTTAACACATGAGCATTGGGAAGCATAATCAGTTTATAATGTTGACACAGGCCTCCTCTCACCTCTCTCTTGAGGGTGATTGAGAGGGAGTGTGCCAAAATCTAACACGCGGGCCCAGTGCGGGTTGTTTGTTGTCACATGTTTTCGGATTTTTGATTCAAAGACATGCCGGTTTCCTCACGATGTCTTCCTTCGCCGTTTAAGAAGCATCATTTTATATTTTCCTTTGAGACAATGAATCAAACTAAGAAACCATAGAAGGCCTACCAGCTTAAAAATGTAATTAAAATGAAAACCTATAAGTGCCTAAGTAATTAATTTCATCACAAAAAGGAGCTTATTAAGAAAATATGATATTGGAACGACCCTGTAATTATATTACGGTGTAAGAAACTTTATGACAGATGCCTTCCATAGAAAGTGTGACAGTTATTTGATATGTGGGTGGGACTAATGTGGGTTTTATGAATATCAAGAGTGTGGCAATCACTTTATTTGATTTTTGGAGGATTACGGGTCTTGCAAAAAATTACACGAGAGTTTTTTTTTAAGATTAAGATAATAGTTTTTATTATATAGGTACTTACACTATATAAATTACAGATATAATTGTAGAAATTTTACAAAGGGCGGAAAGTCGGTGACACAATGGGCGGTCTTATCGCTAAGAGCGATATTTTAAAGACAATCTTTGGATGGATTAATAAGCGGAAGGAGAGACAATATTGTAGGTAGCCTGTGGTGTTTGTTCCATTCATGTAGTACAATACAGCATATTATAATAATCTATATAAATATATATATAATAATAATCAGGAAACAGGAGCAAAGAAAATATAATAATGAGAGAGATAAGGGAGAGAAAGAAAACCTAAAAAATCCATAAAATCTTACTTAGTCTTACATTTTCTATACAATTGCAGCTATAAAAGCGAATATCTTTTAACCTTGATACAAAAAGACGTGATTTTTCAGAAAAGGTAGCTATGATAAACCCCTAATACCCGTTATACCTCCGCAAATTCTCATTGATAGTAAACCTCCTACCTAAACTTACACTTTAATGAAGCCGCAAGGTATAGGAACAATGACAAAATTTAAACCCAACCCTAAAAACTAAAAGTTAAAAAAAGTGTAAAGTGTTGAAGTTGAAGTAAGAATCATTTCTGACCTCAACTTTTACATAATCACATTAAGGGTTGATTTTTTAATAACCAGATAACTTTTATCGAAGGAATAAAATATATGGCGAATAAGCTTTTGTATAGAAAATAATAATTTGTCAAACTGTCAGATTTATTCTAACTTAGACTTCCATGACTAAAGAAAAATCAGCCATAAAATCAACAAGCAAAATCGTAACAATGCATCGAATTTCCAACCGATCCACTGACATACATTTCCGAATTTACGATCACAAAATCTGAGTCCCGAAAGTCTTTATTTACGAAGCTTTATAGCCGCCATAAGTACATCGGGGGGTGAAAGTTATTATTTTTTGCAGTAACGTAAAGTAACAGGTGGGATGTCGTAACTTACGGTTTATTCTCCGGTTAATCCGTACATTGAACCATCGTAAATTGTCTTTCCTCTGGCTAGGGAGAGCAGGTGTTATTGTCTTGTCGGATTTTTAGGAAATAATATCTTGTGCAAAAACCAGATTAAATGTAGAAACATACGAGTACATGGTGGCAGTAACAACGACGCGTAAACTGTAACCCTGAATTCAACACATAATCATAGAAATTTTTCATCGTTTTTTTTTTTCGTAAATCTATATTTGTGTCCCATTGCTGGGAAAGTCCTCCCCTTTTTCCTTCATAACCACCATGTCTTGTGCGATCTTTGGCACTGTTTGCCCCATAACCTTATCAGATCGTCACACCCCCTTCACCGTGGTCTACTTCGACGGCGATGTCCTCCCTTTTTTTTGGGTGGGAAATCATGAAATGACGTCTCCCGCTCTTCGTGTCAGACTTTTACTGACTTAAACCCACCTGAGTTTCTTCAGTTGCCTATGTCAGAGGCCACGGTACCGATGTCCTCCCTCCACGCGTCCGGGTGCATTCGCGCAACGTGTCTGGCCCACTCCCACTTCAGCCTGGTTGTTTTTTCTGGAACATTTGCTGCTTGAGTTATGTTATTGTAAGTGTACTTACTGTGTACTAACTGAAATGTATCATTATTTATTTCACTGTTCTAATAATTTTGACCTACATATAAACGTTTGTTGACGATGCTCCACATTATCAAAAAAAGATCTGCTGTTTCATAGAAAAGTGCCTACACGGTCAAAATGTATGGAGCAGCTTAGTTTTATTTTTATACCCGTCGAAAAATTTCATGCGCGTCGATGTTCCTGCTCCCTGCATTATGGGGTGCAGTCACGACTGACGGTCACATCTTATACAGCCTGCGCCTCATAAGCCATCATAGGCTTCATAAGGCCAGACGCCTTTGCTAGGACATTCAGAGTACACGCGAACGACGCGATGTGACTGATAGAAATTAGCTAGTTAGCCAGATAATTATCAGACATAGGTATGTTTGTACTGTATGGGTGTGTCTGGTGTAGGTACACCTGTACGCCAATTTCCGTAATTAAAAACGTTCAAAATCTAGTCGCAATTTCACCTCAGCGACAATAAATGTCAAAAATTTGTCAAAGATGTGGGGAAATTAGAGGTAGTTTTGACAGATTGAGACTGAGATCAGACTGTGAACGGTCTTCAAATTACGAGAATTGCCCCTCAGAGCACGTGGTCGCACGACCGGTCGCTTTAGTTAGTACATGGGGTAAGTATGATTTCAAACTTTTCAAGTAATATTTAAAAAAAAAAACAACTTATTTCTTCTTACCTTAACAATAAACCTGAAATTGTTCTGGCGTATAACGTTTGTAATGCAAAGCGCTGGTACTAAATCAGGATTAACTTACAAATTGTTTCATAATAGGATAAACTGGACCTGACAGCTTACTTATTTCCTTAGGAACGAGAAAAGATAAATTGTATCTCGGAATGTAGGAGGTATCTAAGTTTTGATTGTGTACCTATCTAACTTGAAGTAGTTGCAGAGTTTCAGTGTTTTAAAGAACTAGGTAATATGATGTCTGGAAAGATAATTGTGTACACATGGCTACACATCAATCTTTGCATTTCCAGTTTTAGCTGACCTCGCATTGTATACGTTTTTCGTACAATCAGAAGTCAGCTTATACTGGTTATGTATAGCTTGATGTGTAGCCATGTGTACTAAACAACTGTAAGTATATTTTGATTTTTAGTGGATATTATAATAAAATATTTATAATATTATAAAAATAATATTATAAAATATTAACATTTTATAATATTATAAAATATTAATATTTTATAATATTATGAAGATTTAAAATGTGTGAGTTTTAATTTAGGGGGTAATCTTTGGAACTACTGATCCGATTCCGAAATTTTTTTCACTAATGGGAAACTACAGTAGATATTGCCGCGTAGATCATCATTCATCATCATTATTCTCCTGCCCTTATCCCAATTTATTTGGGGTCGGCGAAGAAAAAGACATGTTGCGCCGGCCCCAAATAAATTGGGATAAGGAAAGGGTGATGATGGTGCCGTTAATGCATTTACTTTAACTAAAATCAAATATACTCACATCTAACACCCATTACAAGCTAAATAACTAAAAGAAACCAAAATATTGAAAACTGCATATTAAATAGACCAATAACTCCTGAAAATCTGTCTCACAATGTCACAAAAATATTTGGCGACACTATTCCCACAAACCTTTACTCCCAACGAGCGAGATAAAAATATAAATTATCACGAGTTAGAAAGAGAGCATATTTGTTATGGCATCCATATAATGTGTAATAAAAGTAAAATATTATTACCACGCTCTGTGACAAGTATGTTCTTATTACTGAGATTTGTAAAAGTATGATTTATGTATGTATAGCCAACCTCGTAATTACTATATCACCATAAGGTGTTTTATTTATAACCAACATTCATAAAAAATAATTATTTCATGACAACACTTACTGATGCACACAAATTAATATTCACATGTAATATCCATTATTATTATTTAAATATTTATCAGCATAGAGATATGAAATTAACAACCAAAATAAAATATATTTGACGGCACGGTTGGCGCAGTGGTTAAGCGATTGCCTGCTGCGCTGCGTGTCGCGGGTTCGATTCCCGCACGGAACAAATACTTGTATGACCTACATGTTTTTGTTCCGAGTCTGGGTGTTTTTCTATCTATAATATGTATGTATTTACAAAAAATTGTATATAAGTAGTTTATCAGCCATCTTGTTACCATAACACAAGCATTAGGTTGCTTAGCTTGGGACAAATGGTGCTGTGTGAAATGTCCAGGGATATTATTATTATTATTATTTATTATTATTTAATATTCAACTAAGGTATATTTTTATTTAAATTTTCAAAATAAAAAATAGTTTATTTCTCATCAGCATAGCAACAAGGATTACATATTAAAAAGTACTTATGACAAGGATGATAATATTGACATAATTTAAAAATCACGTGTCGGTCACATGCCCGTTAAATTTCACTTGCATGTCAATATTGACATAATTTAAAAATCACGTGTCGGTCACATGCCCGTTAAATTTCACTTGCATGTCATAAATTTATTTAACCATAAAGCGACAAGGTCTATTTATCTATGTGACCGTTAGGTAGTTTGAACTTTTATAAAGTTTCAGTATATTGGGAATTGTTGTCAAAAGTGATAAAGCAGTTACGAGGTTGACTAAACCTATAATTATGAGACCACACCTTATTTTTGTACGAAAAAGCTCCTACTTTCTTTCGCAAGATTCAATTATTTTTTACATAATAATAATACCTACCTCTGTGGATGTTTGCCGTAATGCCTCTTTAATAAATTGCTTTTCAAACTTACTTTTACTGATATCCATGTACGCTTTCAGATAGAGAGGTGATTAATATGTTCCTCGTATGGTTTTTGACTGCCTTCACATTACCGTCGACGTAATAACAAAAACACAACAGTGTTTTTGTTTCATTTTGTTGTCTATATTGTGCCACTACTGGGTAAAGGCCTCCACCAAATTCTTCCAGGAACTCTTCTCCCGCGCCAACTCAAACCAGCCCTCGCGGTACGCGTCCAGGCCATCTCATCATCTCTTTTTAATAAAGAAACAAATTCTACATAATTACAATAACATAGATAAAGGCTAATAATACTGCGCCCTAATTGCGTAACACGCTATCAACTACAATCTGAATCATTTTGAAGGATATTGCTAATCCATTGCTTCATATGTTCGAAAAATGTGTCTGCTCAACAAAGCAAATAACGCAATGAATGTTGTTGAACTGTCAAAATGAAAGGCATTGCTAGTGATTGTGTGTTACGCAACTACCCCGCTGGTATTATCAGCCTTTACCTTTATAAAAGACAAACGTTAAATCTGGGGGCACGGGATTGCACCCGCCAAGACGAGCCAAGCGAAGCGCAAGGGCACTACCTACCTTTTCTCGAAGCACTTCGTCATATTTTTGAATCTTCTTAACTTGGGTTTGGATTATACCAGATATACAAAATTTTCAAGATATGATGTCAGTGGTTGACTTATTAAACCTATTCCGTCTTATTACAAAACGAAACCTAACTTTAGTTCTAGCCTATTGAGCCAGTACTTGTATTTCGAACTTTATTTTGATTTAGGCAAAGCTCTTAATACTAAAATGACAACTTAGCACCGAACTAAGCTGTCATTTTTGTATAAAGAACTCCATTTCTATAACAGTTAGGTTCTTAATTCAATAACTGGGTCAGTGGTTTATCCCGATCGAAAGAAAAACCTTGTTTTGTAATAAGGGGGATAAAATTTCAATTGCATAGCTCTTAGACTTTAGATTTTATTGATATCTAAAATACCCCGATTTCGTCACTGACTCACTGACTCCTATATATGTACTCCTATATTTCGTCACTGAGCCATATATTTTGACTAAGGTGTAGAGTTTGCGAAGTTAGGCCTTGAAGAGTTAGGGCGTGTAGAGTTAGAAGCTCTACATGAGGCTCTACATGAGATCTGATTACTTTTTGACAGTGCGAGCTACATGGTCTCGTCTTGGCAACATTTAACATGAAATGTTTTTGTGGGATCGTTTTTTCCCTACACTATTCATAATGTATTCGTGCGGTATTCAATTTACATTCCAAATAATAATATAAATTAAATAACCAAGATATACAGACCTAGTATTTTCTGCTAACTTTATTTAACCACCATATGTTTCTTCTCAATAAGAGTACCTTTTAATTTGCTCCCATTTGGCTGCCAGCCAATCATATTAGTGCTTGAAATATTTGGAGCACATTTTGAATCCAATTAAATATGTATCCTACTAACATATACCTAAAACCTATTTTCCTTAATCCTCTATTTTTTCTGAAGGCCTCGCTTAAAGTCCCACAGTATACAATATACCGTTTAAATACTTACTTATATAAATGGGTTGTGGAGGTCATAGGCAGTCACTCTATGTAAAATACTGGTATTCAGCTGCATCCGGTTAGACTGAAAGCCGACCCCAACGTCGTTGGGAAAAGGCTTGGCAGATGTTGAAGATTGACTGCTACGTTGGTCTCGCAGTCGCAAGCGCGACTGCTGAGCGTGGGGTCCTGGGTTCGATTCCCGGGTCAGGCAGTGTTGTTAAGTTTTTTTTGTGTTAGTTTGGATGATGGCGGTGTGATACCCTCGTGTCTCGGGAAGCACGTTAAGCGCTTTATCTCTCTCCAGTCGTGATGGATTGCCGTCCCATCGGACTATGAGAGTGAGAGAAGAGAGAGTGCACCTGTGTACTATAATATCGATGGCTGGTCTCCGCTGAAATTAGTCGCCATGGCCAAAATTCGGTTTGGAGGACTTTATATTGCTAGTAATAAAGGCTTTTCTCTTCAAGATTACAGGTTTTCTCAGCTTAGATTTATTCAAAAGGTCCATTAAGTATTATAAAAAGAACAGCAAGATACGAAGAAAGAAATATAAGAGCTTAAATTGTAAGCATTGACGGGTTAAAAGCATGTCAAACTTTGGAGTAAGTATCGACTGTGGTGAACGCAAGAAAGCAGAAAATTTAACAGAAAATACACTCCAAATAAAAGTAAACCAATAAAAATATGTTATACCCATACTAGTTCCATCAAGGATTGCTAAAGCACCCACCACCTTTGGTAAAGTTAAGCGACGCGTGTGGGTATCTCACGACCTGAAACTGCAAACTAAAAAATATGCGTTTACATTCGTTATAAACAGGCACACACACACAAACAAACAACATACTTATATTCAAACTTTATTTATGTTTCAAATTGACTTTATTTCAAGTTAAACAAATATCAACTTTATTTTAATGATCATTAAGTTGATTTCAGTGTGACTAGTACTACTATTGAAAAAGTTATAAAAATGTTTGAAGTTTTAGCGCAAACTAAACTTTATTGTGTAGGAATTAAATTTATTTTCCATAAACTCATATTTGCTTACATTTTTGGCAAATATGTCGCGAATGCAGATTACGTACATACTCGTACATATAAATTCATGGTTATGTTTCCCAAGGGTTAGGCAGAGGGGCTGCGACTCCATCCTTTAAACCTTCTAATATAATTATGTAGCAGATACATGTATCTGCCACATAAAAGAAAAATGTAAATAAAAAACACAAACATTGTAAAAGCAGATGATTTTCATACAAAAAATAAGAAGTAACAAGTCAGTGTGTGAGTTAAAGTAATTACAGAACGTAAATCAATGTAAAAAAAATAATACATTTAAAATTGAGCCTTCTGTTTCCTTACTCCTCAACGACAGAAGTGTGTTAAGGCCATGTACTCATGTTCTCTTTAACTTACTTGTGAGTCTAACAGAAAAACTTTGAAATAGAGCCTATGTAGTCAAGATAAAACACTTTTTCTATGTACCTTTTATTTTACTGAGATTTACTAAGAGCGCTATTGAAGTGGAAAATCTGTCTGGTGTTTTAGACGTTGCCTTTAAATCTTATACCTACACTAATGCGGCCGACGTGAGAATGCGTTTCATACAAACGAATACGTGTTTTGCGAATTTGATCTTTATTAGCTTCTAGAATTGTCCCACTGGCAGGTCAGGAATGTATTCTGTCGAGAGCCGGACTGTAGTATAGTTTTTTATTAATGATGTACAGACGCCAGCAGGTCAAGCTACCCGAAACTGTCAAATTTTCCCAATCAACCTTGAACCTTAATGCTTCAGAGATAAAGTTGAAAATCTATTAAAGAAATTTGACAGATTGTAGTAGCTTGATGTGCTGGCGTCTGTACCTAACTAATATTTTGTAACAATATGAATTAAAAGAGTGTCCATGGAGTTTTTTACCCGTTCTTCTCCATAAAGACCTACCACGCTTTGGAATGGACAACTCGCTTCATCTTTCTGAATGACCGACTCCTTTGACAATTCAAAATGGCCTGTAAATAGTTTTATTGAAATAAATGCTTTGAGTTTGAATAAATATGTAGTAATCTCAAATCAATATATATGAGGATTTAAAGTATGTCCTAATCCCAGGTCATGGTCTGGAATAATAGTCCTCCAGAGCGAATTTCAGCCATGGCGGCCAATCTCAGCGGAGACTAGCCTTGAGCGCGGGAGATAATAAAGTGCACAAGTGTACGTGCAGACACAGGTACACTCTCATAGCCCAATAGGACGACAATCCGACACGAATGGAGCGAGTTGAGGCGCCTGTTACAAAAAAAAAGCCCAAAAACACTTTGCCCGCCCTGAAAATCGAACCCAGGACCCCACGCTCAGCAGTCATGCTTGTGACCACGAGACCAACAGGTCAGTCACCACCGTGTTTAGCCTAGAACTAAGTAGCTAAACTGCATCCAACTTTACTCATAGCCTCGTCGAAAATTTGCACCAAAATGCTCTTTTATTATTTAATCCTCCCCAACTACGTGTCCGCACTACCCTCCGGCTCCCCTCTAGAGGGTCGTTCGGTTAAAATACAGGAACATTATGACACTGCACTGAAACTGCGACAAAAGAGTTTATTATGCTATTAACTGGTTTTAACTTGTTCATTTTTTGGTGAATTATGAGCTGGCTGGAAAATGTTGTTTTATTTTGCAGTTAGCTTTGTTTTAAAAGTTGTGTTCGGATATTGTTGTATACTTTATGTGGTAACCCGATTATCGTTTACATTGTTTGTTCTAAATGTGCTTCTTTTAAGTGAGAGTATTTGATTTTTTTTAGTTTTTCAGTATTGTTGTTGGTTACAATAGCTACTACAAAACTACTATTAATGGCTCATAATGATCATAGCCATTTTAATTAAAGACTTTAAACGGCTATTCATTGAAACTATGTATGTTCTTTAATGATGTTATTAATATTCTGTGATAATATTATTTAAAAGAGTTTCTTGTCCGTTCCTTTCCTTTGGTAATAAAAACGCTTTGGAATGGTCTACTTGGAACTACCTTCATTATTTTGATCGACTCCTTGATAATTCAAAAGTGCCTCTAAATGGTTTCTTTGCGTTTGAGTTTGAAAAGCAGTGAATTTCTTAAGTCTCTTATGAATACTCAATCAATCCTTTGAAACTATAAACACAATCTTACTGTTTCACACAAATCAGTTACAGAATCACGTTCAAGTTTCCTTCGGTACAAACACCCTTACTAGATAAACCAAGGCAATA
Organism: Apamea crenata; assembly: GCA_949629185.1. Taxonomy (NCBI): domain Eukaryota; kingdom Metazoa; phylum Arthropoda; class Insecta; order Lepidoptera; family Noctuidae; genus Apamea; species Apamea crenata. The sequence continues at coordinate 9,865,124 of OX451375.1, forward strand.
TTGAGATAGAAGCTACTATAACTTATAGTTATATAGTCTGTTGCTAAAATAACTTATGAAAATATAAACAGACTGAAAATACAAAAATACTAACAGACAAAATGGATCAGAAACGTACATGATGTGATTGCCAATTTGTAGTGCCACTTACAAATTGAGTGCTTTGATTTGATTATTTGAATACTTAAACCCGAAATTCTAATTTTATTTATTTATCCATTTATTTCAGGCATCAAGGCCCATATAAACACATACAATACAGTATATATATATTATAACTTAAAAAATACTATAAATACATAAAACATTATAATTACACTTAAAACTAACTAACGCACACGAAGTGTCATCATTATCGTGATTTTAAATCACCATAATGATGTTTTTCATTTGAAAATTCAGGCAAATTTTATAACCTTAATTTTCGTCGTTGATTTTTCAATCACAATTTAATAATGATATCAAATAATAATTATTGGAAATATTGGTGAGATATAAGGTTGAAACTTTCGAAATACAGATGAATGTGTTGCTTTAGAAGATTGCATAAAAAAATACCTGAACAGGGATTGTTTACACTTTCATCAGATTTTTTGGAACAGACAATACCATAACATATGGGGTGCGTCCGCTTTATCAGTAGTTACAGATCAGATTGAGGAAAACGCTTTAGGGATGTGTTTGTATGGGTACTATAGATAGACATGTACGGGACGGTTCTATGTAGGTTAGTGTATTATTGGATATCGGTATAATACCCACGTTCTCAAGTTTTGCTGTATCGGAGAAGTGTATTGACTGCTGACCCAGTGTCTGGGTGAAAAGTTTAGTGGATGACTTTAGTAGAAAGTGGATCGGCTCTGCTTGGCGTATTGAAGAAAATCTGACTGCGTTAGACTTTTATTTGTTCCTTCCGATTATCTCATCATCTGCCTAACCTTTTCCCAACTATGTTGGGGTTGGCTTCCAGTCTAACCGGATCTAACCTTTATCAATTTTTTGTGCTTGTGATTATATGCTACTGTGTTTATTTTTTCTGATTAGACGAGTTAATTATCTTTTTGTATGCACGTATTTCTGAGACAAATTTTACTTCTTTCTTTCTTTTATTCTATCAAAGTTGGCTGCTTTAATTAAATACATTAGCAGTGCGACTGTATTACTCCACTTACACAATATAAGAACCTCGCATAATAATATAACCTTTAACCCATACTTAAAGAAACCCTTTCCTCTGTATTTGCACAACCCTAATAACCAACAACTCACACAAAACATACCCAAATATAATCATTACAATAAAAAACAAAACTGAAACGAAAATCTCATAAAAAAACGTTGAAATATTTCCATGTTCACATCATCGTAAATACCTGTTCATCCGACCCTGGAGAGCCCTTCGTTTGCAAAAGGTCGGAAGTCGGGTCCTTACAGGTATCCGCGGATTGTAAGCCCTTGGACATTATTTACATAATTATTTTAGACCCCGTCCTAAAGGCGCGGACTGACTGGGAAGATTTTTCTTTTGTATTTTGATAGAATCTAATTAATTCTTGTCAATTTAAAAAAAACATCTGCCTAGCCTATCCATTTCCTAACCATGATAGGGTCGAATTCCAGTCTAACCGGGTACAGCTGAAGACTAATATTTTATATGGAGCGAGTGCTTACTCGACCTGCACAATGAAGGGTGATTGGTGGGAAAATAAAAACATGTTATGACATGAGAACAGATTATTTTAATTCTCAGAATTCAAAATATATTTATTGTGGGCATATTATGTTAGTTACAGGTCTTAAAAATAAATTAAAGTTACAATACGAGTATGTCATATCATAAGTCAGAGAGCAGACACAGACAGACTGAATGACAAGCAAGTATGACAGGTGTGTACACATATATATGTATAGTGACATTGACGTTTAGTTTACAACCTTCCACACACAACCCAGTCACTGGGTAACACGATATCCTTTGGTAAGACTTGTAGTCATCAGACTTTATTGGGCTTCTGACTACTCTTATGTACCGACTGGAAAGAATCAAAGAATGCCAGTTGGGACTAACGGTTTACCCTGCTTTCTGAGACACGGAGAGGTCTAGATATGTAATGGATGGTCACCCATCTACGAGCCGACCGCGGCAAGCGTAGTATACCTTCAATCGACCCTTGCGGCTGTTACCATTTAGCCACGAGTCCCCATTCCAAACCAAAGTTGATTTTAATTTATTCATGTCACGTCTCTGAATTTGGGACACGTTATGAAAATATTCTGGTGTCATATTTTATCCGGATTTTAATTTTCACACCGCCGCGTCGCCCTGAGCCTCCACGAGGTACGATACTTAAGTACGGCTAATAATTTTTACAACTGTTATTTAAACATAAGGGAGGCTATTATAATCAACTAAAAAATAATTAACAGGCAGTCATTTTATTTTTCGGCTGTTGGTAAATTAGTGTGACAGTAAAACATGAACAGTAATAAAAATAAAATTGGTCAGTTATTTCATCCTACAACTTTGACCAGTTGACCATCAAATTTGGCACACAGGCTTACGATACTTTTATCTCGTTCCCGTGGGATAATTTTCGACCTCCACGGGGGCAAAACCGTGAGCAAAAGCTATCAATTGATATTTTCCGTATATTTTAAACATTCTAAACGAAAATATAAAAGTTACTTCGTTGTTTGTTCCTCAGCAACGGATATGCAACGCCGCACTTTACCCCCGTGGGTGTCGTTCACTAAAACACAGCGTTGATATTTTTATTCCCAATTCACAGAACCGTTCAGAAATTCGCTAAAGGTTCAAATTCAAAATATTTGGTTTCACATATACCTACCTACATGGGCACTTATGAAACGTCAGAAGCTAGCTGCGCAGTTGGTTGTCAGCTTTGGACACGAGGTTTGTTATCTAGGATCGCGGTCGGCACTTCTTTTCTAAGACGCTTATAAGAACTCTACAAGGTTACCTATTACCCAGTAAGTTTGTACCAATATCTACTGGCATTCCTGAATGGTATATTCACCTGGTCAAGATATATTTTCATAAATCTCGTTGCGAACACAATAATCAATCAATCAACTCAACTTATCGCAATCCACAGCTGGACATAAACCTTTCCCAGGCTGCACCACAGCACCCTGTCCTACGCTTCTGCATCCAGTCGGTCCCAACCACCTTTGTAAGTTGGAAGGTCTATCTAGCTGAATGGGCTTCCCAAACTACGCTTGCCGATACGCGGTCTTCACTCAAGGACTCTGTCCTACCGGCCAACGGCCCTTTGACAAGCCTGGCCAATTTGCCGGCTCACTGCCACTTTAGTTTGCTTACTTACGAACACATAAGCAGACAAAAAAACAAAAACAAGTTTATAAGTAAAGACTTCCCCCTAATCTTCTCCTCGAGACATCTGACAAGAATAACATAAAATCCACTTCCTTCGTGTCTTACACGTGGCATAGCAATTACACTTGTAAGTGTACGTTTTATTCACAAAATTCGCTTGTGGGCCTATAAGTACTGCCGATTTACAAGTGTGTATCGAGAAAAGCGATTCGTGAACGTGTTTGCTACCAAGTTGCCTCGATAATGTCACACAGACAGCGTCGTCTTTTCTCAAGGCTCTCTTAAGGATACATACTCTTTGGCTGATCTCACCAAAATTCATACTGTTTGTGGCTGATAATGTAGCCCTAGTGGTTAGTTCTTCTTTCAGATCCAAAATCTAACCAAAATCCCATTTATTTTATTTTTATTATCAGCCTATAATGTTGGGACACAGGCCTCTTCGAAAGGGAGTGGGCTATGCTCTACCACGTGGGCCCAGTGCGGGTAAGTAGATGTCACATATCCTCCAACCAAAATCCGTACCTACTGTTTGTGGTTGTTACAGCCTCAAAATCTATCGATTTCGACGTCCGAATCCATAAAGTAATATTAAAAACGAATCTTTTAAACTAAAGAGAGACACTCGCTCTTGTTACACACACACGGCGAACACGTTACACTCACGCAGCAAGCACGTTGACATCACCTCGCTTGATACGCTCGCAAATCGCCAGTGCGATAAGGCCCTAAGTTCTTCAAAAGGAAATGTCGTAAACTTTTGCATTAGGGAAAATGGTTTCGCGGCTAACTAGTACAGCTTCGGGAGTTTTCGCCAATCATCGGTAAAACAATAAAGAACGCTTTTTTATAAAATGACAGACTATTCTTTGTTTTTGTACAAGGGGGGAAACTTTGTGAGTTGAGAGGTAATTGGGTGTTAGGAATGTGTTATTAGAATTTTGTTAACAACAAAAAAAAACTTGGTTTATGAATAAAGATATTTTTTTCCTTGAAACTCACATAACTAGCGAAATGTGGGTGTGCTATAGATACTGCTACACCTCTGGCTAACCCTTCGGGGAAAAAAGTATGGTGTTATATAATATTAATAAATAATAATTTAATATCTTGACTTAGCACACGAGGTTGTTAACATTTGGAATGTGAGCTCAGCTGTCATTGTGCCGATTGTCGTTTCGGCCAATGACCTGATGGCCGAAAGCCTCGATCAACATCTCTCGAGGCTCTCCTTAGGCGGTTGGATCAAGAGCCTGATGCAGAAGGCAGTACTCCTCGATACGGCTATAAGAATATTTAGATTAATATTTAACTTAAATCAAGTACAGAAATCTCGATGATCTGACATGTCGCCATTCCAGCCGTGCGAAACAGGGCAGCACCCTAATTGTGTAACACACAATCAATCTCAATCAATTTTGAAGGATATTGCTAATCCATTGCTTCTTATGTTAAAAAAATGTGTCATGTATTGTGTCTGCTCAACAACGTAAATAACGCAATGAATGTTGTTGAACTGTCAAAATGAAACCGATTCCGATTAATCGTGTGTTACGCAATTAGGGTGCTGGTCCTACGTTGTAGTAGTACCAGCCTAATACTATCCTACTGCAGAACAAAAGCCTCTTCTCAGACAGAGAAGGCATGAGCATTGATCACCACGCTTACTCAAGATGGGTTGGCGTTTGTAATAAAAGCAAATTCATAACAGCCCTATTTCACAAGGACACCAGTGGCGGCGCTGCCATGGTTGCACTGCCAAAAAAGGCATGGTTGGTTGCGCAACCGATCGGATGCCTGATGACCCACCATGAAATTGTGTATATTTTTGTTGATAATTATGAACTCGATTTTGATTTTAATTTTATAAGAATGTGATTTTATTTTATTCTATTTTGTACTTTTGACTTGTGTAAAATTTACCAATGGATATTTATCTGAAATAAATTATTTGATTGATTGATTGATATTTTACTGGTAGTGCGACCATGTAGCGCTGCCATAATGAGATATAAGCCGTATTATCAACTTGGCGCTGCAGATATACTTAGTTCAGGTTTAGTAAGAAATTGATGGATGTATTTGAATGAAATTTAATTTGATAAATGGACTGTTTGTTTTCTATTAATTAAAATAAATTTTATTCGAAAAAGTCCAAAAACTTTAACTATATCCGACGACCCTGGTTACTTATCTCCTTTGGTGACCGTACCTACAGGCCCTACAGCACTTACTATTCAAAATTCCGTTTTCTGTTTCAACAAAGCGAATTCTTTAAAGTAAATCATTATTTAACTTTTTCATTAAAACTTGTTTCAGTCAAAGGATATCAGACTCCATTTTGCATAATTATATTTTAAGGTTATTATTTACCAGTACTCATAAATAAATTATTAAATTCCTGCTTTTACTTGGTAAAAGGAACCACGACGCGTCAAAACCTCATTATTCTAAATTTCTGTAAAAAATGTTTTATGTTTATTTTTGGGATGAAATCTCCCACATAATAACGGTCTTAGTGTTTATTATGATAGCTATATAAATAATAAATCCATTTATTTTCAGACGAGACAGGCCTTTAGAAAATACCTTAGGGGCAATTCCCGTTTTTTTTAAGAATGTTTACAATTTATTCTCATTGATTGTATTTGATGTATGTAAATTGATTGTATTTGATGTATTTTTGACAGATTCTCAATCTGTCAAAAATACATCGAATACAATCAATTTACATACATTTTTGAGAAGTTTTTGACATTGATTGTCGCTGTGATGAGAGGAGAGAGATGATCTCATGATTTTAAGAACGTTCACAGTCTGATCTCAGTCTCAATCTGTCAAAAATACCATATTTTGAAAAATAATATATTTTTCTCTAATCTGTTTGTCGCCGAGATGACACAGCGACCAGATTTTGAACATTTTAAATTACGAGAATAAATTAGCATTCAGATCGTGACTTGACTTCGAACGTTTTTTAAGTACGTGATTTGGCCTTTTACATACAACTTAAATTATAGATTGATTGCCCCGTTGGTCTCGTGGTAGCAAGCGCGACTGCTGATCGTGGGGTCCTGAGTTCGATTCCTGGATCGGGCAAAGTGTTATTGAGTTTTTCCATTAGGGTATTTTTCAGTAACAGCTTAGAGTTTGGAAGTTGGCGGTGTGATTGGTCCTGCGCCTGATCTCTCTCGGGTCGTGTTGGGTTGCCTTCCTATCGGACTGAGGGTGAGGGAAGAGGGAGTGCACCTGTGTCTGCGCGCACACTTGTGCACTATAATATTATCTCCCACGCCGAAGGCTAGTCTCCGTTGAGATTGGCTGCCGTGGCCGAAATACGGTCTGGAGGACTTTATTTATTTAAATTATAGATGATGGCTTCATTCGGAAAAAACATTCGAGATTTTGAGTTTCGGTCTAACGTATAAGAGTCACAAGGATGCCTTTAAGATAAGACGTCGCTAATAGTAATTGAGACTGAAATTCGGAATTCGGAAGAAACTCGCACATTTACCGAGAATTACGATTCCCTTGAACGCTAGGGCGTAAATCATTATATTTTATACGTGCTTCGCTGATATAGGAGATACGCCACTTGAAGGGCTCTGAGCTATAAGCTAGTGATTTATTTATACTTACCTCAAGCAAGACGTGTAACTGCAGTTAACAAACATTTTCTTTGGTATGTTTGTATGTATAGCTATGATCTGTTTCAAAAGTACCTGATGATAATGTAAACAAATGGATCAAATTACGTACTCACGGATGCGAGTTTGTAATGTCACTTACAAATTGAGTGCTTTGATTACTTAAGCCCGAAATTTTAGTTTGAAATTACTTTAAAGATGTTTGTCATTTGAAGATTGGGGTCAAAATCATCGACGAAAATTGAGGTTATAAAATTATTATAACCTCAATTTTCGTCGATGATTTTTGAATTGAAATTTATTTAATCATGTCATTTAAACAATAATGTAGGAAAAAATAATGGCATATAAAGTTGAAACCTTTTAGATACAAATTAATGTGTTACCGATTCCCCTAAGTGAGTGACTGCGTAAGAATTAAACCTAAACAGGGTTTGTTTACACTTTTATCATATATTATACTTTTGGAACAGACTTAACGACCCGGTCTTCATCGCACTCCGGTAAGAGTAGTCAATTTATTAATCTAATCATCTGACCAAGCTTTTAACGTGATTATTTCCTCTAATGCACTTTGGTGGATAGTCGTGAGCTTAGCAGCAAATAAATCAACGACTTAGTGCGACTAAGTCGTTGATTTTTGAAATGTCTCTTTCGCAAAATGTCTCTTTCTCATAATGTCGCTTTCGCAAAATGTCGCTTTCGCAGAATGATTCTTTCTCAAAAACTCGCTTTCTCACAATGCCTCTTTCGCAGACAACATTCGGGTGATCTGGCACGTAACTTTTCCCTCGTTGCTCTGTGTTCGATTGCCAGGTCTAACGAGGCAAAAGTGTTATTGAGATTTTCCATCCAGAATTTTTCAGTAGCGGCCCAGTCTTGATTGTTGCCAGTTGATGGCAATAGATTCGCCCTCTATTACATGGGACTTAACATAACTGGCGAAATGTGGGTGTACTATAATAGGTACACTTCTGCCTAACCCTTCAGGGAAAACAGGCGTAATACTCCAAGCAACGCTTAAATATCATGCAACAATAAAAAATCGGCCTGATTACATGGACATAATAAATAAGCTTGTATTCAGAGTAGGTACCCATACCAATTGCCAAATCCGAACTAGCTAACAAAATCTGTGACCTAAAAGACTGCTCAACCACCACCTGAAAAAAAATCCTAACTACAGCTCTTTTAAAATTATCATACGACGCCACCGAAGCTTTACTACACACACACCCTCACCCTGACAAACACACACACACACACCATAGTACAAGCCTTAGGATAAACCAATATTGTTTTATTTTGTGATCAGAATCGCACGAATGTTTTATTTATTTTAACACTTATCTTTTTTGTAACTATATAACATCCTCAAACTGTAATGTAATCTTTAATATTGTAAAATTGCACTCCAAAGTCACAAGATACAAGCAATGCTTAGTTTGTGGCTCACCGAATCCGTCACATTGTATTTTTTACTTTTTTGAAGAATAACTTTATTGTTATTACTTTGAACCAATTCAGCACCCTGATTGCGTAACACACGATCAATCACAATCTTAATAATTTTGAAGGATATTGCTAATACGTTGGTCCACAAATGTTCGAAAAAAACTACTCAACAATGTAAATAATGCAATGAATGTTGTTGAACTGCCAAAATGAATGCCATTCCTACTGTTAGTGTGTTACGCAACTACCCCGCTGATCTTTTTTTTAATTTATCTGAAAGGTAGTGGCTTTACATGCCTTTTATCCTATAACTAGCTTTTGCCCGCGGCTCCGCTCGCGTTAAGAAGTATAGTTTGACAAAGTTTCATACAACCTTTCATCCCCTATTTTATCCCCTTGGGGGTAGAATTGATCAAAATCCTTTCTTAGCGGATGCCTACGTCATAACATCTACCTGCATGTCAAATATCAGCCCGATCCGTCCAGTGGTTTGGGCTGTGCGTTGAAAGATCACTATGTCAGTCAGTCAGTCACCTTTGAGTTATATATATTTAGAAGATGTTTCTTCTTAGGGAATCCTTCTTGGATCATCGTCAATTAAATAAATAAATTGTCAAGCAAATGATGTGCTCCATAATCCTTTATGGCCTTCTTTTCCGAGCAACACCAAAGAGTCTTTACAGCATAGTTTTCGAAGATGATATTGATTTCCTGATGTACCTGCCTAGAAATCTCCGTACCAAAATTTATTGGGGTCGTCCCTGACGTAGGGTTCGACAAAATATTATGTGCCACTGGAGAATACATTGCATTCAGTGACGAAAATACTATGTTGACCTCTACTATGTTCTGGATAAGCTGGATCTACTAGAATAAACATGGTAACGAGTCGTGATCCTAGTAATAGTAATTTATTTCCAAAACTTCAGTATACGGGGACTGTGAACCGGTGATATCTCCGCAGGCACTCATATATCAATATTTTCCTGATGCTCAGCACCCGCGCCTGCTCATACTCGTATACCAAAGAGGTAAATGTTCTGAAGTTTAGGAATAGCAGCACCTTCAAGACTGCATGCTGGGATCGCTCTATTTCTATCATATTATGGGGTTTTCCTGCACCACACCATGCACCGCTTCCTTAACCCAAAATGCATATAAATTCTGTTCCGCAACTCCAGTGTTCCAGCTCGCTATATTTCCCTGCGGAGACTGTAACACGTGTGGCCGCGTCGGATACCTGGAAACGTATCGCAATTAGTATGAGTTCTTGTTAGGTGAGCACAACTGAACATGCGCCTGTTAAAAGAATTCCTGATCGGTTTCACGTGCATATGCTTCGGGAATTATCGGATGGTCTCGTAATGGAATTTTATTTGAATGGTTGTTGGTAAATTCCATTGTAATAGTCCCGTTTGTCAAGAGATATAATGTCATCGTTTATCACGACCGGCTTGAGAGTTTCCACAATAAGGAAAAAAAATGTTAATTTCAATTAACACAAGTTAGGTACATTACGGAGTCACCTTTTATGAAAGGAATTTCTTGTTTTAGGAGACTCCGCTCTTTCGCGTGACATTGTCTAAAAATATACAGTTGACAGTGTGAACAGCAAACAGTTAAATTCTGCCTTTGAAGAAGGGTACAGAAAGGGGAATAATTAGATAATAAGGTAAAAGTTAAATAGCAACAGCATACTGAAGTCCCTTATTATTCAAAATAGAGCTAGATATTGTCTAAGGACTAGATCTACTTCTTCATTTTATACGAGAAATGGGTTGGAAATCGATACACCCCACTTGTACCTACTATTACATTCACAGAGGCATCTTTTTGCTCCCACCCAACAATGCAATAAAAACCCAAACTACCAACTTCACAACACCAAAACACAGTCCACCACAATACCCAAATCACAACCGTACACCCAGCAAGAAAGTCCAAAATTAACAGCACAGCACCCCGTGTGTTTCCAAAGATAAATCTTACGTTTGACAGCTTAGTCCCACGATTTATTACAGGCCGCTATCACGAATTTGCTCTGACGGTGTCGGCCCGTGACTTTATATGCTCTTTGGTGCTCAACAATGCGTTATATCAACCCTTTTCGGAGAAGAGGAATGGGCTATATCAATGTTAGTACGGATCCTGTCAGGGTGCAAACTCGTAGTCTGTCAGTTACCGTTAACATGGGAAATGTGACGTTGGTGGCAATGAAGGTGCAATCTTGAGACTGTTACTTTTTTTTTCGACTGCTGTTGGCTTTATAATGGCTGACTGCAATAGTGATTGGAGCAGGATAGTAGTGCTTTAGTGCCTCTTCTCATACAGAGAAGGCAAAACAGTGCTCGTGGCGTTGATAAACACGCTTGCTCAAGATGGGTAGGCGATTTCAGACTTATATTACAGTCCAGCCGTCGAGAGAATGTGTTCTTGACACCTCAGTGCCATAATTCTAATTAGTCTTTGCAAAAACGTAGTAGTTTGTATGAAGCTGACCGGTTTCAACAACGCATTCTCTCGTGCGCCGCACTGTAACTACTATAAGTCCAGGTTTCTTTGCGATGTTTTTCCTTCATCGATGTCAGTAACGTCCATGATTTAATTTCATTGGTATTTGTTCGGATTTTAACCCACAACATCGTGCATGAGAGCTACGGCTTCGCCTCTCATGCAGGGTGATGACTCAGTAGTTAAGACTACTGAACAATCACCCTGTTGGCAAAATAATTGGTGACACTAGCACCGGGGGCTACACCTCAAGCTATTATACATTTCAAGTTTTAGCTGACCTCGCAAGGTATAGGTTTTGCGTACAATCAGAATTCAGCGTATACTGGTTACGTATAGCTTTATGTGTAGCCGTGCGTATCTACGTATTTTGTTATTAGCAAACAGAAAGATGCTGCTACCTTTTTAACATTTTGCCGAAAACACCAGGAAAACAAAAATAGTTTAATAAACGACGCACCTAGACCATAATGAGAATAGTAAATAACAATAATAATAGCAAAAAAAGAACAATATTAAAACAATAAATAAAAACAAGATGGCCACGAGTCCACGAGACCAGCTGCAGTACTGTCATACTTTTATGAAGCAACATAGTTTGTATTAAATTGTGTTATTATCTCCCGCAGTGGATAATCGCGGAATATTTATGTGAAGTGTCGCGGTTGTACAGTCACGAGTATAATACTTTTCTGTTACGCAAACTTGAAAAGCATTTATCTCGTGAAATCAACATTGAAATCTAAAACTCAAACTCTTTATTGCATTCATGTGTACATTTCGTTGTTACAATATAAGTAAGTTCCAACATGAAACCCGGTTAGGGCACGGTAACATAATAATAATTTTAACTTAATCTATCTATTATACTCGTACATATATATAAAAATGAATTGACGTTTGTTAGTCTCACAAAAACTCGAGAATGGCTGAACCCCTGAACCAACTGACTCGTTGGTCTAGGGTTCGTAAGCGCTACTGCTGAGCATGAGCTTCGATTCCTGGGTCGGGGAAAATGTTATTGGGTTTTTGCTTCTGCTTCGGGTATCTCTCAGTAGCAGCCCTGAGTCCGGATTTGTGCCCGGCAATACGCTCGCCCTCTATACCATCATCATTATTTCAGCCGAAAGACGTCCACAGCTGGACATAGGCCTCCCCCAAGCACCGCCACTTCGCCCAGTTCTGTGCTTCCCGAATCTTTACCGACGTAGCCCGAGTAGGCCGAGCACATTGCTCGCAGAGCAGACGGCCGTAAGCTTCTGGAGTGGCGACCGCGTGTCAAAAGACGTAGCGTTGAAAGGTCTCCACGAGGTGGACGACGACGACGACCTTATGAAGGCCGCAGGAATCCTATGACATGGGACCTAAAAATTAAAGAAATACCTAGTTCATAATAGTATGGTTTCGATAATACTAAGTTCGTAACACTCTATAACAATTAACATGTATGCGTATTTAAGGAAAAATCGATTTTGAATCTTGCGTAAGTGTAAAGTATTTATGATCGTAACTGTAGGTACCTTTCATTTCACGGTAACAGAGGTTCGAGCCTTTATATCTTACGAGGACGTGACGATTTTGTTAAATGCAGATTGTGTTTTGTTTTTCTCATAAAGAAGGTAATCCATTCTTTGACGTTTCTTTTACATCTCTGCAACGAAGCGGGCAGTTTGGATCCAATTTCCATATTTTTATTGGTTTTTCTGTATTCCATATTGGTGTCGAGTGTTTGTTGTTCAGATGTCGACTGGCAAATGAGCTGAAACTTATGAGTGTCTATTTTTTATTTCTTTGTTTGTTTACTTACCTTGTTTTGATACTTGTATTTACTAAACTGGGTTGGATGATCTATCGAACTTAATACGCCACAACAACATCGGATCCATGGGGTTTATACATAGGGTTATGGAGCAACGCTTTTTTAAGAGTGTTATTTGCTCCCTAATTAAATGATGATGTAGAAATATCTAAAGGCCAATCCCCGTAATTAAAAACGATCAAAATCTAGTCGCAATCTCATCTCAGAGATAATAAATGCCAAAAACTTGTCAGACATATAGGGAAATAAGAGGTATTTTTGAAAGATTGATACTGAGATCAGACTATGATCGTTCTTAAAATTACGAGGATTGACCCTCTGGTAGCTAAGCTTTGCAGAGTCCATTTATTGGCATCAAGCTGGTTTGCGGGGTTGAACGATTCAAACTCAAACTAGAAGCATTTATTTCAATTAAACCATTTACAAATGCGTTTGAATTGGCAAAGACTCGGTCAGTCAGAAACATGAGGCAAGTTGCCATTCCAAAGCATAATAGTTACCTATGGAGAAGAACCGGCAAGTGATTCCATGCACAACATACCCCATTTTCACCAACTTTACAGACATTAACATCGCCTAAACTGAAACAATATCGCATCGTAGTCGCATAGTATAACGTCCACTAGAGACTGATGTTCATTCTGAATTATTTGATGCTTAAGGTAAAGCTTACTTAGTTCCTGTTCAGGGATTCTTCAGGACGGTAATTAAAAATGATTAATGTAATTTACACACCCATGGGGGCAGGCAGTAACTACAGAACGCCACCTTCTACGATCCATACAAATACTTCTTTTACTTTGTTTACATTCACATATCACAGGGATAATTACGTAGCACACTAAGCCCCTATTACAGAACCTCACTCAAGAGACAAGCATTGGGTAGCGGGATCGTCCGAAAGGGTTACCGCTGCCCTGGAACAGAAAGGGCTAAGGAAGGAACACGGGTGGGTTTTAGTCAGTAAGAGTCTGACACTCCCTTCCGCTCCACCCAGAGCGGCAGGGGTCATTTTATGATTTCCCAACACAAAAAAAAAAGAGTCAAGCATTACTTAAAACTAGTTTCAACCAATCAAATCGCTCTTGACTAGATTTAAGTAATACTTGAGTCTTGAGTGAGATTCTGTGATACGGGCCAGTAACAGTAGGAATGGCATTCATTTTGACAGTTCAACCACATTCAATGCGTTATTTACGTTGTTGAGCAGACAAATTTTTCGATCATATGAAGCAATGGATTAGCAATATCCTACAAAATGATTCAGATTGTGATTGATAGAAGGTTACGCAATTACTTAGGGTGCGTGTCATACACGCGCGCCGGTTCCATGTACTACGCTCCTGGGGGTCTACTCCGAAGTGCAAAGTGCGAATGTTCGGATCGGACCGACACATGGCCGAACCGAATGTTATAGAAAAATGCGAAAAAATTTCGGATCGGCTCAGTTGGGTCGGGACCATAGTAAATATTCGAAAGAGTGTAGGAGTGTAGGATCGGAACCGACCGAACCAAATAGTAACTTCGTAGCAGGAAACGGCCGATACTACTTTGGAGTAGACTCCCTGATCTTTCTGAAGAACATCACCAATAGGTCACTATACGTCTTCCTAAGGCGTCCCTTTACGATGTAATTTAATGGAAAATTATTACAGCTTTGCAACAGAAAATGTGGCTGCAGAACCTTGCAGCGTTTAATTTTTATCTCAAATAACGATGTTAAGCGATGATGCGCCGACGAAGGCTTAATTGAATCTCTCACCGACAGCAACTGGCATCTTTATTGCTTAGCACTCCGTAATGACAGTCTCTTCCATTCTTAATACCAAAACCGTTAATAATGAAAACTAGCTAATCAGAAAAGAAAGTCACATTTTGGTGTCTAGCTGTGTGTGGTCTCAACATGTAAACGTGTTTGTGCATACAGCAATGGATTTTAATGCGATTTACGCTGATTTACGCCATCATTTAGAGAATTTATTCCGGAAGGTTAATTTATTTAATTATCTGTATGCGAAATTTCATATTAGGATGAAATTTCGCACACCGCTCAGTAATTTTTGCGTGAAAGAGTAACAAACATCCATCCATACAAACTTTCGCATTTATAATAATATTAGTAGGAAGTAGGATTTGATTTGATATGAATGAAAGCGATTGTCATTACTAGTATGTTCCGTAATACGACTTCGGTACACTGTATTTGCTGTTACTCACAGCCAATCGTCCAATTCTATACAATAATGACAACAATGAAAGTAAGTAATAAGTTCTTTCAAATTCTTGGCATGGAACGAATTTTTTACTTTACCGACCATCTTGGATTCTTGCCATGCACTACACTTCTCGTATCCCAAACTGCTTAGCATAATGTTATTTAATAATTCGAGAAAAATGGTCAGTATGCTTGAATGTGCATGACAGTAAGAGTGCACTTATTTTACTTATAATTTGAATGGGCAGAGGTCCAAGAAGTGTTAGCGATTAGTGCTTTAGTAGTGCGTATCGACTATACGCAGTACTAAAGCACTAAGTGTGTGAATATTGTTTTTATTCCTCAAGGTGAGCCTTGAATGGGGTCTTTCTGTGGTGTATACTAATGTAAATAGTTCTCGCAGCAAGTACAAAGTCGTCATAAATGGAATAAGGCATAAAGGGAATTAGGGTGTGAGAGGGCTGTGATCAGCAATGTCTGCCAAGTGACTGTTTAAGACCACGCCTGAGTTTTGGGCAGATCATATTTTTGGGAAAATTTGTACCATGTGACAACTCATTTCGCATGCGAACTGCGCATCATAAAGAAACTGCTAAACGCCACATAAATAAAACTTCTTATTTCCCGAGTCTCATTTTACTGTTATATCACGGACACCTATATGCGAGAGATATGATGATGATGATATGGAGAGGGGCGTGTGGCTAAGTAATACAGCCGCACGGGTCGATCGATCAGGTTAAGCTACGCTTGCCGCGGTGGTCTGTGGATGGGTGACCATCTGTACATACCAAGACCCCTCCGTGCCTCGGAAAGCACGTTGGTTCCGGCTGTCATTCGTGGATCTTTGACAGTCTTTACGAGTCGTCAGAAGCCCGAAAGTCGGACAACCAGTCTTACCAAGGGGTATCGTATTACCCAGTAACTGGGTTGTGGAGGCCAGATAGGCAATCGCTCCATATAAAATACTGGTACTCAGCTGCAACCAGGTAGACTGGAAGCCGACCCCAGCATAGTTGGAAAAGGCTAGGCACATAATGATTACAGACACCCATATTATCATTAAAACCGGAACACAGCAATATTGTTAAAATAATCCTGGTCCCCGACCAAGATTATTTTAACAATATCCAAGGCAAGAAGCTCTTGCAGCTCTTACTCGCAGTACCTACTAAATCTTCCACACATTTAATATAAATTCAACTACGTCACGATCCCACATACCTCGTCTGGCAAACAGTCCCAAATATGTATTTGACGAAACATTTGTTAAAACAATCCGTCAAAACAATTTACGCTGGATATTACACGTCGTAAGTGCTCTGGCGACTAAGTTAAACACTCCACAGTAGAAAAGTAAACAGTATCGCTGATTTGATGCTCTCAACTTTCTTAGTGTTTGTACACACGGTGGCTTCGTGTGACCCACTCGAAGTGCATTGAGAGAGTTTGGTAAAGTGAGACAAAAGTTGTTAGTTTAGTTAAAAGGCTGTTAGAGAAAATGTAATTTTTAAACTTGAGAAAATGGATAAGTACAGACGCCAGCACATCAAGCTACTACAATCTGTCAAAATTCTTTAATAGATTTTCAACTTTATTGTTAAAGCATTAAGGTTCAAGGTTGATTGGTAAAATTTGACAGTTTCGGGTAGCTTGACCTGCTGGCGTCTGTACATGGATTTTTTTACAAATTGAGTGCTTCTATTTAATTTTTTTAATACTTAAAACCGAAATTGTAATTTTAAATCAGCTTAAAGATGTTATTTAGTTGACAATTGAGGTCAATTTAATAACCTCAATTTTTTTTGACGATTTTTCAATTAAAAGGTAATAAATAAATAATTAGAAGGTTTCAACTTTATACATAATGAGCCTATAATATTAGGTATATTTCGTAGGGTTATTACGTAGGTCTCTGGCTGTCCGTTGTAACATGCTGGCCCGCAGGTTTGCACGATGTACGAAATCAGTCAAAGTTACGCTGTTCAAAGCTTACTGTCAGTCCTTCTACACGTGCAGCCTGTGGGTCAACTTCACTCAGCGGGCATACAGCGACCTACGCGTTCAATATAATAATTCACTGAGAGTACTGTTGAGGTTGCCGTGTTGTTGTAGTGCGTCAGGGATGTTTGCGGATAATAATATTAATGGTTTTGCCGCCATTATTAGGAGTAGATGCGCATCCCTGATGACGCGTATTCGCGGCAGCACTAACAGTATTCTCAGTGTGTTTGCAGATCGGTGGGATTCCCCGATGTTGCGGAGGTGGATGCAGCTCCACGCTGAATTTAATTGTATGTAGATTTGTGTCTGTAACCTACTAACACTAGAAGTTAAGTAAAATTGTTACTAACCCTATGGACTCCTGTCTGAAATAAAAGTTTTCTATTCTATTCTATTCTAATATTCCCACTGTTGCGAAACAGGCCTCCTCTCTGTGAGAGGGAGTGGGCCGTAATCCACCATGCGGGCCCAGTGCGGGTTGGTAGATGTAACATGTCTTCGTAATTTTGTTTCGGACAGGCGGGTTTCCTTATGATGTTTCCCTTCACCGTTTTGAAAGCAGTAGGCTGCTGGGTCACCACTGCTCACTAGCTTGCTTCAACTTACAAATTTATTTAACAATTATTATTAAAAAAAAGACTTGAATAAACGTAAATAACACCTTAACAACTATAACGCCAATGCGATGAATATAGATACCTATATAGATATATTATAGATGAATGTGTTACTAATTCCTGAACAAGCTGGGTTTGTTTACGCTTTCATCAGCTATAGTTATCGCTATTAAGAGCGAGCTTTTAAAGACAACCTTTGGATGGATTAAAAAGGGGAAGGAGAGACAAATACCTACTCTAGGTAGTCTGTGGTGTGGCGGACATTTTCAATTATCGTTTTAATTTGCAAAAGCCCAGCGTCAGACATCGTTTCTTTGTCTCAGCGTCCATTACGTGTGCGGTTAAATAAGGACTGATTGTAATTAAGATACGTTTCTCTTGACAGGTGACATTGCGGATTTTCTGTTCGGCCAACCTCAGGGCAGTTCGGGAATACTTCGGCTCTCGTCGTATTCGCTGGGACCTTTCTTTGTTATGAGATTGTCTTTTGATTTGATAAATGTTAAGTGCAAGGGGATTTAATCCGTTTACGTCCAGGCTTTCTACGACAATACAATGTCCTTTTCTTGTAGCCTTTTAAAAGCCAAGTAACTTGTGCCTATTTCGTTACGTAAAAAGGTTCTTCATCATTAAAAATGAAACAACTCAAAACTTAAAAAAAAAGACTGACGTCATTATTGATTGAAAAATGTTATTATTCTGTTACTGACTTTTTTAATGACGCTGACATTTATGAATGATTAATTGAATAATTATTTAATTTTAATTTTGATTTATTTTATTTTGTCTGATTTCTTTTTATTTTTTTATACCAACTATATTAAGTAAATTGTAAAGTTATATAAGGTTGTTTCTAAAGCCATTACCTATTCGATATTATTCTTAATTTAACAACCTCACTGATATTTGCATGCCTAATATAAGGTAGATTGTACAAGGCTCACTCAATTATTGTTATAGATCTTATTTTATGTACCTACAATCTATGCAAATAAAATTCTTAATTATTTACTTCAGCTAACCCTAAAACCTTTATTGGGGGAGTGGGCCGTCTACCACGCAGACCCAGTGTGGATTGGTAGCTGTCACATATCTTCAAATTTTTGGCTCTAGGACTTCTCAGGTTTTCTGACAATGTTTACATTCACCGTTTTGAGAGCAGTGGCGATGAAATGATTTACACAAAGTAAAGCTCCTGGGTTCGAACCCGCGACCTACAACTCGTAAGTCCGTTTACCCCGGCATGGGGCATTATCCTTTCACCTAACAAACGTGCGATGCTCCTGGTTATACCGTACCCCATCTGCTAGAGTTTCCCAAATGTCCGTTCACCTACACCTCTGACGCCGAAATAAATGCGGCCACCTACTGCGCCCAAACAATATATGAAACATAGATATACCGTCCAAAAGAAAATATGAAAAAGACTCATCATCTGCCTAGCGTTTTCCCACCTATGTTGGGGTCGGCTTCTAGTCTAACTGGATGCAGCTGAATACCAGTATTTTACATGGAGTGACTGCCTATCTGACCTCCACAATGCAGTTACTAAGTAAAACAATACCCTTTGGTACTGGTTGTCAGACTTTCAGACTTCTGACGACCCGTAACGATTGTCACAGATCCACAAAACGAGCTTTGATCGATCCGTGCGGCCGTTATTACTTAGCAACAAGACCCTCCTCAGAAAAAAAAGATATGAAGACTATGCCATGTAAATAAAGAAAATGATTTTACTTTAATTATTAAACGAAATAAGAACTCAACGAAGAAGTAAACTAGTTGTAGTCTGGTGATATACCAAACCAAGGCTGATTTCAAAGACATTTTTACGCAAATTAAGAATTAGTCTAGCGACAAACATACGCCATTTTAAACAGGCTGTAAAGTAGATTAAAAATTAATTAACACTTCCTTGGAAATCATTGCAAACATCTCACCTTAGAATTAGGTATGCGGGAACCTAAACCGAATTCCGCCCAACTAATGTATGGAACTGCTGGAGCGTGTCCGTTTGTGCGTTGAATAATGTCGGAGAATAATCTGTCAAATTGAATTGTTACCCATTTCAATTAATTTTGCCCATCGGACCGGTCATACATTTGTGTGAAATGTATAGGTAGTTATTACTTATGAGAAGGCTTAAAATCACCCAAACGGTAAAGGAGAGTGCTATGTTTGGAGTTGGTGTTTGGGTCCATAGTCCTTCAGCAAGGATTTCTCACCTTTTTTGATGAACAGAACCACCGCACGTCTGCTCCACGCCTCAGGCGTTGTACTCTTTTGGATGATGAGTTAAAGAGACTCACTAGCTCTTTCAGGACTGGAGCCCCGCCTGCTTCACCAATGTTAAAAAACAACGAACGAATTAATATTAATAGAAGAAATCACAAGAAAAAAGCCATGAATAAACACTAGTTCACACGCTAATAAGACATTCACACTATCACGACAAACCAATTTCCAATTATCGTCTTTGAGATCCATGTGTACCGAACCTAATTTAGGCAAATATTTGCGTTTCAAGTTATGTAAGGTTTGGGAGCAATTTTCTTGAGTGTGCAATATCCTTATGATAGCTGTCAGCTGTGGAGAATTAATGGAGCTCAATTTTTTATTACACAACTACCTAATTAAAAATTTTAATTTTATGGAGCGAAATTTAAGGGCATGTTTGTTTCTAACAATTTTAGGATTATTTGGTCATCATCATATCCTCACCTTAATCAGACTTTAACGTTCTCACTGCTGGGACACAGGCCTCCTCTCAGTGAGAGGGAGTGTCCACCAAGCGGTACCAGTGCACGGTAGATGTCACATGTCTTCGAATTTTTTGGTTCTAGGACATGCCGGTTTCCTCACGATGTTTTCCTTCACCGTTTTGAGAGCAGTGGTGATGAAATAATTTAGGTACACAAAGTAAAGCGCCTGACTGGGTTCGAACGTACGACCTACAACTCGTAAGTCACGGCCGACATGGTCATAATCATCATCATACACACATCACCACCATGGTCATCATTTCAGCCGAAAAAGTCCACTGCTGGACATAACCCCTCAAGAACAAGGACTTTAACCACTTCTGTGCTTCTTGCATCCAGCGGATTCCTGTGGCCTTCAGCAGGTCATCGGTCCACCTTGCGGGAGGCCTTCCAACGCTACGTCTTTCGGTACGCAGCCACAACAATTGCAATTTGGTGCAAAATATTAATTGAAAAGAGTATGCTTAGATGGTTTGGTCATGTTGAGAGGATCAATGAAAGGTGACTAACAAAAGATATTTACGAGGTGTGTGTGGAAACGCCCAAGAAGGACGTAGGTAATATAGAGACGATGAGATATTCTTCAGAAAGATCTGGTGCGCAACTGGCATGCGGGTTAAAAGGAGTATTTACATATTCCTTACGGATCCTAGCAAGTGGCGTTCTGAAGATTCTGGCTACCCCTATGAGAGGAAGGCTTGAGTGCATGTATGTGTTATGTATATCTATAACAGCATGCAGCGGGGTTATTGCGTAACACATTAACAGTAGGCTTTCATTTTGACAGTTCAACAACATTCATTGCGTTATTTACGTTGTTGAGTAGACAATTTTTCCAAACATAGGAAGCAATGGATTAGCCGTATTCTTCAAAATGATTCAAATTGTGGTTGATAGTGTGTTACGCAGTTAGGGTGTGGACTGTTTTAGCAATCCGATCGACTCTGTAAAAATCTCACCGTGAAAAGTCAGGTGAAGTGAGCTTAGAGTGAGCTTTCAATAGTGTCAATCCCTAGCATTATTTGGAATGCCAGCTCACTCCACGCTCACTTCACCTAAGTTTTCACGGTGATATGGTTACAGAATCGCACTGCTGTTTTGGTGGCAAGCTTTCAGTTGGACTGTTCAAATGTCTAGGAAAAATTTCACGTTCCGTACCTTGGCAGACTAGACGCATATAGCCTATTATGATGGAGGTTGAAAATAATATTTTATGAGGACCCAAGAGAACTATAAATTCCACTTTAATTTCATACGTAGTCTACCATTTTTTACAATAATACGAGTATCTGGGTCTCAAAAGGTTAATATTTTTTGCGATCCCTTTTTCAGTCCCAAGTATAAAGGCTTTTTTTTAATGTTCCCTATTCTAGGCTTATCTATAATAATACATATAATAAAACTGAAGAGATTTTTCTTTTGTTTGAATCGTTTGAATAAAGATTTTGCCAATCTCTGGAACTGCCAGTCGGATTTGAAAAAATATTTTAGCATTTAATAGCCCAGTTCTTGAAGAAGGATACTGTAGGCTATTTAACATCACACTACGAGCTTTAGCAGCCGAGCAAAAATAAAAACAGTCAGAAAAAAAAAAGAAAAAAAAACAAAAAATCTTAACCTAAAAAAAAAAAATATCTTAATCTTTATCTTTTTTCTTTCTTTATCTTAATCTTTTTTTTTATTGTTTGTTTTATCTGATGTATTGTGTCTTTTAGTTTGTGCCAAATAAATGTATTTTCTTTCTTTCTTTCAAAAAACGCTTAGCGAAAACGGAGTAATAGTCTGTGCGGGAAACGTGACTGTTATGTTAGTACATTGTGGTGTCTGAACGACTTCCATGCGACTAAAGTCGCAGGCGGAAGCTAGTGCCTGTATATAAGCACTTTGTATGTCCCAAATTACTTTACACGGGTAACAAAACTTGACGTAATAAACTGAGTAAGTCCGCAGTGGTCTTACCCCTGTGAATGGAGGTCCCGAATACTTCGCAAGTGCCTTCGGGCGCGTTAGAGGATATTGTGGGGTCGGGTCCGCTTGATGGCAGGATTTTTGCGGCCCATAAACGTTTCGTGTGGGTGTGACATGTAGTTTTGGGCCTGTATGACTGTTTTTGTTTGGTACTCAAGAGGTAATCTTGTCAAATTGGTATGTTTACTTTGTGAAGATGACCAAGGAAGTTTTGGCGTATAAAATTCATTCGATTTCTGCGATACTCAGGCAGATGAGATTACCCACCTGATTTCAGATCTTAGGACCTATTGCACAACACAGCCACACATCACCCTAGGGGGTTAAAACCCCCGGGGGGGGGGGGGATTAGTTACGTATGATATATCTAAAAAAATTAGGCCTTCGTGACTGCAGAGTTCCACAATCTACATCGAAACTGCAGATAAAGATGTCACAATAATTTAATCAAGGTACAAATGCTTTTAATTTTTTGCTCAGTACGAACGAATTAGATCCGCACAGTTTTCATACCGGCTCTCTGCTTCTTGCCATCCTGGGTGCAATAGAAATTACTTCTTATTTATTTTTAATTGCAACCATAAACACAAACATTAGGTAAGAAACCGAAGCTTTCCTGGTATCCCTCTATATTTCCCCTAGGTAACATTTCACTAAGATCCATTGCTTCGTTAGGTTTAATTTTCTTTATCTATTATTTTAAATGGACCTTCTAGCTTTTAAACGAAAGACTTTTCACTGCAAGAAATGTGCTTCATTGTTGTATTTTTTTTTTTGCCGTAAATACTGAGATAAAAAAGCTAGTTTTTTTTTTCAATTCGGATAACTGAAAATCCTTGAATGCGGCCGCGGCTACAGCTGCCTACTACATTTTAATATCATATAATTACGAGTATAATGCAAAAAAAAAGAAGATTTTTACAGCATCCAATTTTTAAAACGTATCAATAGCCACATTATGGACGGGCTTGTGGCTAAGTAATAACAGGCGCACGGGTCCATTGATCAGGTTAAGCTACGCTTGCCGCGGTTGGTCCGTGGATGGGTGATCATCTTCACATACCAAGACGCCTCCGTACCTTGGAAAGCACGTTAAGCCGTTGGTCCCGGCTGTCATTCGTGGATCTTTGACAGTCGTTATGGATTGTCATTAGCCTGAAAGTGCCAACCAGTCTTGCCAAGGGGTACCTATCGTATTACCCAGTAACTGGGTTGTGGGGGTCAAATATGCAGTCGCTCCATGTAAAATACTGGTATTCAGCTGCATCCGGTCAGACTGGAAGCTGACCCCAACATAGTTGGGAAAAGGCTAGGCAGATGATGATCAACAGCCACATTATGCCGCATGAGTCCGTCCTTACCCCGCGTTTGTACCCTTAAACAAGTTGTGATACTTGTTTTCAACAAACCTTGTAACAAACTTGTCAAAAAATGCCGTGTATGAAACATTTATCTATCATACATACATGCATTGATATTGTTTCAGACATGTCAAAATCAATCGACTAACTCAACCTATCGTAGTCCACTTCTGGACATAGGTCTCTCCCAGGCAGCGCCACAACCACGGATATCTTTTTTTTTTTTAAACTTAATACTAGGTTACAGAAAAAAAGTTTGGCAGTATTCATTCCTAATAGGTAGATGTAGCTACTGCAACCGAACTAGGCAATGCCTGTATTTCGGTTTCCAGCGCCTTTTCCCTCGATGTTGCAACAATTAATGCCAACAAAAAGTATGGTTGGTTGTAATTTTGAATGACTTAAAAAAAAACTAACTTGAATGCTACATTGTATAAAATTTAAATTACCCATAATATAATAAGCAAATGGTCTATACGTGAGTGAGTAAGTAGTGTTTGTGAGTGTGTGTGACCTAGTAGGTGATATGTGGAGTTTGATTGATGTGGGTGTGTGTGTTGGTGTATGTGGGTATTGGCGGGTGAATGCGTGTGTGTGTGATTGAAGTGCATGATCATGGTTATTATCTAAGATTATTTTAACATTCTAATTACTGTACAACGCTTAGTAATAACTCCGTTTCTTCATAATTTAGTTGTTGCAAATATTCACTTACTTTTATCTATGGCCACAACACCCTGTTCTCCGCCTGCCGCATCCAGTCTGTCCCAGCCACCTTGTTAAGGTCGTCAAACAAGTATCATCATGCATGTGTCGGTTTCAGACACGTATTGTTCACCTTTTTGACAAGTCATTTACAAGTTTTGTATACAACCTAGTATTAACAACTTGTTTTAGTTCTAACGATAAACGAAAACAGTAGACACAACATGTAGATTACATGTTTTTGCGCCGGGGTTATACTGCAATGAAACATGTAAAAATAAAGTCCAGACCGAGTTTCAGCTATGGCGACCAATCTCATTCTCAAGTGGAGAGTAGCCAATCTCATGCACAAGTGTGTGCGCAGACACAAGATGAAGACCTCCCACCTGGACATGAGTGCCGTTTTTTTTTTTTTTGTGGATTGGAAATCATCAAATGACCCCTCCCGCTCTGGGTGGAGCCGAAGGGAGTGTCAGACTCTTACTGACTAAAACCCACCCGTGTTCCTTCCTTAGCCCTTTCTGTTCCAGGGCAGCGGTAACCCTTTCGGATGATCCTGCCGCCCTGGCAGGCTTCGGCCCTATCGGGCCCCGTCCTCTGCTGACATCTCTTTGAGGCGGAACACAACGCGCCGTCTGGCACGGGCCTGGTCCTGATCGGACGGTGAGCTACCCATTACTCACCGCCCGCAGGCCCGAACATGAGTTGCCTTGGGTAATCTGCAAGTGTTTAAATAGACTCCGGACCCAGGTTGGCCGAAGCAAGGGAAACCTGTTCAGGTGGAAATTCATAGACGACGCCTTGGAGTGTAGATGTGTTGCTGTTCCACAAACGATGGGACACTTAATATCGTGTCCTACGTGTCCAGTCAGCTGCACGTTACAGGAACTGATGGACGCTGGTGATGGCGCCAAACCAGTGGCCGAATTCTGGGCAGAGTCCATTTATATTGCTATCGACAAGCTAAGAAGACAGTGCACTCTCTCTTCCCTCACTCTCATTGTCCGATGGGACGGCAATCCAACACGACCGGAGAGAGATCAGGCGCAGGACCAACGGCTTAACGTGCTTTCAGAGCCACGTGGGTGTCACACCGCCAACTTCCAAGCTCCGGGCTGTTACTAAGAAATTCCCAATGAAAAAACCCAATAAACCTAAACTAAACATTATTATTATTATTTAATGTTTATTTCTAAAGCATGTAACCTAATAGGCTATGCCTAAAAAAATCGAATTAGTCCGTTAGTTAGATTATCAAAAAATATTGGACCCGTATTTTTTCTTTTGTCAATTATATAAAAAATTATGAAGATATCGCCCGTTAAAGTTCCGCGTGACGTCACGCCTTGCTACACTTTTTAGCATGGCGTGACGTCACGACCTCCCATTCCCTTTAGAGGCTCTTTATCTTTGTCATTTTTTGTTTGATTGACAAAAGAAAAAATACGTGTCCATTATGTTTCGATAATCTAACTGACGGACTAAATATAATTATTATATTTTTACCCAGGCATCTACCCTATTCACATTTTTTAGTTTTAGCCACACAACGAAAACCTTATTTTTACATGTATTACAATGCCATATAAATTAACCTTTTGAGCCATGTATTGACCATACGGAGAGAAGTCATAAGATTTATAATTTAGTATATTTTTGTGAGCATACCTTTTCGCAGTCATAACAGAAACTTCTCCAATAAATCGCAAGTTTCAGATCGGTAGCGCCTAAATAAGAAAAGTTTCGAAAAAAATCTATTTCTCAAATCAATCTACCACATATTGGGTTGAACTAAAATGGAGAAATTTTACCAATAAATCTACCTCCAGTCTGGCTGTCAACAAGTTTTAAAAATATCGTGTGGCAATAGGACACCACGCGAACGAAGTAGCGCCAGTAGTAGTAAATATATATAAATGAATCCCTGTTTCCCTTGGTCACGCCATAACTTGAGAACGATTTTATTCATTTTTTTTTTCAAGTTTTCTAATACTTTGTAGAAGGTTCTTACGGAAAAAAAATTAATGAAGTTGCTTTACGCGGACGAAGTCGCGGGCAGAAGCTAGTCTTTAATCTATATCTATAATAAATTAAAAAGAGGTAAAACTTGTTTGTAAGATTGTATGTCAGGGGTAATCTCCGGAACTAGCAGTCGGATTTGACAAAATCTTTTAGCATTTGATAGTCCAATTCTTGAGTAAGGCTATAGGTTATTTAACATCACGCTAGGTTCCGTAGGAGCCAAGCAAAAATAAAGAACGCTAAGCAAAAACAAAGTACTCGCGCGAGAAGGCGATGCGACGCGATGGGGTGGGTTGGTGCGGAGAACAACAAATTTCACTCAAACTCAAATCATTTATTTCAATTAAACCATTTACAGGCACTTTTGAATTGTCAAAATTAAATAGTCGGAAAGTTGAAGCTGTCTTGCCCATTCCAAAACGTAGATCTCTATGGAGACGAACGGGCAAGAAACTCCAAGGACACTCTTTTAAGTCAAGATTTTATTACAAAATTCTAGGTACATTATTCTTATTGCTTCTATATGTCACGCCGACGAAGTTGCGGGCACAAGCTAGTGATATTATAAATGTGAAAGTAACTCTTTCTGTCACTTTTTCGGATTCCAATGTTTTCACGCAGGTAGTCCATGATCTGGAGAACGGATACTTTTCATCCCGGTGTGACGTTCCCGAATATTTGTAATAATTTTCGACCCTTCACGCCTTAAAATCCCCAAAAGGTTAAGTAGAGGTGTACTAGCGAAACAGCACACAGCAGCAGCACATTTCGCCAGTTAAGTTTAAGATCCACATAATTTTGGCTCAGTTTATATTTCACGTTTAATGATTTTGCCAATGAAATCCTTGTTTTCTATACCTATATTTCATATCGTATGAAGCAAATGAAACTCATTAGTACTTTAACAATGTAATTTCTAACACATTATTTCAGCACTTGGATACAATGTGTTGGCAACAGCCCAAGCTAGCTAGAACAAATAGTTTAATTTTAATTATTGTGAATGTGAGGACTATGTGGGTAATTGTTTTTGTTCCTTTAAGTTAGTTTTAATGATTGTCTGGCAGTTTGAGTAATTTATGCGGCCTACAAATATCCTTTCTTTGGTATTGTTCGTCTAATGGTTTAGCTCCTTAAGTTCTGAGTTGAGCTGCACGATTATTGACGAATGCATGCACTGACTGGACAGGTTCACTCAAATCTGTGCGTTTCTTTCCTCAAAAGACCATTTCAGACACCAATCTACATGGTCCTCAAAATGATCTGACCAAAATTACGTCTGGACTATAAAAGAGAATGTGACCTCTGAGTTTGTTTGGGTCTTTTAAGGCATGCAAATTGTATAATATACTTACGTGTCACGGTTTTGGAAACTGCGGGATGCCTAAACGATGTTCATTAAACGACATATTATATTCAATGATTATCTTTTGAGAGTAAAGTTAGCGGGATCGTCCGAAAGGGTTACCGCTGCCCTGGAACAGAAAGGGCTAAGGAAGGAACACGGGTGGGTTTTAGTCAGTAAGAGTCTGACACTCCCTTCCGCTCCACCCAGAGCGAGAGGGGTCACTTGATGATTTCACATCCAAAAAAAAAAAAGACACCAATCTACATGGTCCTCAAAATGATCTGACCAAAATTATGTCTGGACTCAAACTCAAACTCAAACTCAAACTCAAATCATTTAATTCAACTAAACCAATTACAGGCACTTTTGAATTGTCAAAGGGTCGGTCAGTCAGAAAGATGAAGCTAGTTGCCCATTCCAAAGCGTAGGTACCTATGGAGAAGAACGGGCAAGAAACTCCATGGACACTCTTTTAAATCATAAAATTCTTACAAAATATTTGATTACATCATTCGTGTTGAAATTAACCATGTGAGAACGATGTAGAAAAGACGTGCACGTTAAAAGCGTCCGTTATAGAAAACATAAAAACAATTCAGAAATTAAAAATTACAATAAGCCGTGGCAGCTAAGAGATGACCAGTCCCTACTGACGGCGCCCGTTCACGAACATGACGTATGGATCAGCACCATTCAGCTCAACCATTTTGAAGGGAACTTAATGATCCAACACACACGCCACCACCAGCGAGACATTAGAGTGAGCATGACATACTCTCAGCCGCCAGGGCACATTTAAGTCAATGAAAGACGTACCCAGTAAATGGTAGCTTTATAGAAAGTACATAGTGCTCACACGTGTGCTATGCAATTATACAATACTAAACAATTGAGTTTATACAATGCAAATATAGTTTTCTTCCAATGTTCCGCAGCTCCAACAATGTTTCCGAATGCTAATTAGTTTAAGCGCCCCTGTGGAGCTGGACCAGCATTGAGCCAAGCATTTTTGTCAGCGATGTAATCCCCTAACTTATAATATGCTTGGCTACATAGTGTGCGTTTAATACAAGATTTAAATTTCGTTTCATTCAGTTGGAGTATGTGGGGAGGAATTTTATTGTAACATTTTAAACAGTACCCCATGAAGGTTGAGTCTACTTTAGCCAGTCTGAAACCTGTTTGAACTAATTGATCCCTATTTCTAGTCCTATAGTTGTGTTTTTCACCTCTTTTGTTGAACAGATTTAAATTTTAAAAGAGAATGTGACCTCTGAGTTTGTTTGGGTCTTTCTTCTCAGAGTAGTCAGGAAACGCCGACCTCAACATGTTTTTAAAACATGATTGACGTGTAAAATCATTTGTCATTTAGCTAGAATAATGTTCGCGTCTTACTATAAAATAATGTTACCTATTCGATTCTAGAAAAATCCTTGACGATACTCTTCATTCCTGGCGTCAATCTAGCAGGGTGATAGTTAAATCAGCTTAGCAAATTATCATTCCATAACTAACCATCCTTCCAACATTTCATTTTCATCTAGCATTCCTTAACTTACTAACTTAGAACTTATCTAATTGGATGCCTAAAGGATTTCCTTCAGGTCTTTAAGTACCAAACAAAAAGAAAGAAAGAAAAATGCGTTTATTGGCATTACAGCAAAATAAATACACCCAAAACTAAAAACCGGCCAAGTGCGAGTCGGACCAGCGCACCGAGGGTTCCGTAAAATTTCAAATTATTACAAGTGTTTTTGTTATATGATGTACCTAAATATTTACGGTTTTCGCAATTTTTTCCTTTATCTGAGCTATAAGACGTGGCTTCGTACCAAATTCCAAGATTCTGAGTTCACGGGAAGTACCCTGTAGGTTTTGATTCCCTTAAGAGTGTCGAAAATTTGCGGAAATTTGCGGCATAAACGACTGTATATTTTAATTGCGTTGGCTTAGAAGTTTGATTTTTTCATAGCTCCAAGGGTCAGTAGAGATGAGTATTTGATATAAATTCCAGCTTGATACTACTACTACTACGCGTTTCTGCGAAAAATGGTCTTGACAGACAGACTGACGGACGAACTACAAAGTGATCCTATAAGGGTTCCGTTTTTTCCTTTCGAGGTACGGAACCCTAAAAACAGAAAACAAAGATTATAATGCCAAAAAGAGTGGTAGACTGCAACAGAGAGTAAAATAGGCAGAGAAAGAGTTTTCTCTTAGACAGATCTGAAACAATTCTGATAAGAAAAAAAAACCTAATATATTAAAAACTTAATTAAATACAACCACTGCAACATCAAAGAAGCATAGACAAAAATAGAAAAAAGTCCTAAAAACACAACAATAGACAATTTTAGAAGTTTGTCTACATGGTATAGAATACATTATGCCTCTTGTGGTCCGCCGAACCGTTTGAACAGCGACTGAAAATAATCCTCTTTGAAAATAACGCTTCTAGTTTCGGCACCACAAAATATTTACTAGTTCCTTTGACATAAGAATTTTAGAAATTTACCTAAGTTTAGGTCTTAACCTAAAACATGCAACTATGTACTAAAAAATATGCAGCTCACATCCTTTTAGAGGATGTCTTTGACAAGCAGGGGGTGGACAGTGGTAATAATCGCATATTTTTGGACAGAACCTCGTTTGGCACATCTAAACAGGTTTTGCTTTGACGAATTTAAATGTGCAAAGTTTATGACCATACAAAGGAAAGTAGTTAATCAAAGCAGCTATAAAAAAAATGCCAATAAATCTTGATTATATAATATTATAATAATATTTCAAGCATTTTCGTCGTCAGTCGAGAGGAAATCTGGTTGAGTTTTCAAGAAAACTACACCCACAATGCAACTATGCATTTCCTTTAACTACTAGGGTACTAAATGCTGAGAAGGTAGGTATATTTATACCTACCTTCACAGCATTTAGTACCCTATAGATATGAACTGCATACTTTTGAATAAAAGCTCGTTTGGTCGTGGCTTTGATTAGTGTAGTAATATTATTTCTTACCGAAATTCGTTATGCGTTTTCCCGTCATTGTTTTTGCCAGATGTGCTAAGCCTCAGTTTCAGTGAAATTGGCTCTTGATTTTCAAGAAAACTACACTCGCAAAGCAACAATTGCCTAAGCAAACATACCTCCCAAGAATTTAGTTACCTCTCTC
Source organism: Apamea crenata (assembly GCA_949629185.1). Lineage (NCBI taxonomy): Eukaryota > Metazoa > Arthropoda > Insecta > Lepidoptera > Noctuidae > Apamea > Apamea crenata. Next base: position 9,896,088 of record OX451375.1, read on the forward strand.
AAACGATATTTACGAGAAGCTACTCAATAGCTCGGTGACTTTCTATGCTCTACTTATTCCTACCCGGAAACCTATCTATGCATGAAACGTATTTTAATAAGATTCTTTGATGTGCCATTTTCTAGGAAAACGTACACATACGTTGCAAAACTCTAAGAATTATTATATCTCCTCTCGAGAACTCTACGAGAAGATTTTACGAGTATTTTTAAGTTCAATCATTATATCTCAAGTATCCAGGCAGGCGGTCTCTGCCTCTATTCGAACTTATTTGATAGTAAAAGCAAAGCACCACTCTAGCTTAGTTATTCTTAGCATACTTAGTAGAAACTAGAGTGGAGCCTGTCCCCATACGTGTAGTTAATCGTATCGATGCCAAAAAATTTTCATAATGCTCATAATTTATGAGGACCACTAATCTACATGGTCCTCTAATTATGATTTGTCATTATAACGTAATTGTACGGACTTTTAAAGAGACATTGACCTCTGAGCTTGCTTCGGTGCCTCTCAAAATGGTCAGCTAGGAAGCCCAAAAGTCTGACAACCAGTTTTGCTAAGGGGTATTGTGTTACCAAGTAACTGGGCTGTAGAAGTCAGATAGGCAATCACTCTATGGTGAATACTGGTATTCAGCTGCATCCAGTTAGACTGGAAGTCGACTCCAACACAGTTGGGAAAAGGCTTGGCAGATGATGATGAGGGAGTCTTTCTTTCATAAGTGTTCACCACGAGTTGAGTTGTGTGTGTTTTTTAAGAGCGTTCTTTTCATAAGTTTTTAAACTATCCGTCTGCATAGTCTAAAAACTTACTCGTAACAAAATCTCGATGCATTCATCTGTGACAAAATCGGAACCGACGCTTCATAGCGATCAAAATTTGTCAAGTTAAAGTTAGGCCTCAACTAGATGGCTAAAACTTGGCAAATGAACTGTCGGCCGTCCGAACCAGATGTACCGCCGTTTGCCAAATTATGCTCGTTAGTCTGCACAAAGCCTTATTCCGTGTTCATTAGAATTGTGGTTGTTCATTTTAATTGTGGTTTAAACATTTGTGCAGGCTGATTAATTATTGATACTATTGTGTTGATATTGTGAAGTTATGATAGTACTATCGATACCTTTGTGACGTCAACATTTAGCCACACGTTATGTTACTGAACGTAAGAAAAGTCCAACTTCAGAAAAAAATGGTCTGGCCTTCATCACTTACCTTGGCTCAGGAATTGGTGAACGCAGTTGATTAATACGTTATGCTTCGTTGTCAATATTTGTATGTAAATCAACAGCAGTATCTAACCCTAGCCCTCATAATATTATAGTGCAACTGGCGTAATTTGTACATACAGTCGCCTCCAAAAGTAATTAGACATTTTTCCACTGCAGCTGTGATACACCACATTAATATGATTTAAAATTCTAGTTAATCAAATGTTTTAACTGTACACACGTTTTTATTGACAAAGTCAACCTATAAATTAGCATTTAAAAAAAATCAAGTAATAAATTAAAAAAAAAAAACAAATAATATATAAAGATAACCTAATAGTTTTATATTTTAAATCAATAAGAGGCATTACAGGTAAAGTGGAACAAGGACAACTAACTTATAAAGGGCACTGTATATCTTCAAACGAAGCACTTCGTATAACAATGATAGAACTTCACAACAGATAAATTCTTTTGATTATTTATTGTCAGCAGACGGGAGGACGCTGCAATTGCAACCTGCTTTTCATATGGATGGTTTCAAACATTAGGTAGTAGGTAAACTACATGTGACTGTTCCTAAATTACCCTAGGCTGATAAAATTATCGTTTTTCCTTATTATGTGGAATTGTCAGGAAAATGGGTTAGGTCCTCCCCCGCTGTATATGGAATTACTAGCTGCGCCCCGCGGTTTCACCCGCGTAAGTTTCGATCCCGTGGGAATATCGGGATAAAAAGTATCCTATGTGTTAATCCTGGTTATAAACTATCTGTGTGCCAAATTTCATCCAAATCCGTTCAGTAGTTTTTGCGTGAAAGAGTAACAAACATCCATACATCCATACATACAAACTTTCGCATTTATAATATTAGTAGGATTTGCATCCGTTCGCTTCCTCAATATTGGTTTTCCCCCGTTTTCACGTTGTGAGCGCAGCTTTAATATATCTGAAAACAAATATACCTAGCGTCCATTTGCTGGAATTAACTCACACCAATACCAACTATTCTAAGGGATTTGATGCGTTTTAAATTCACAAATCAAATCAATTTGCTGAACTACGTAGACATAATATGTATTGCAAGATGTTGAGTTTATGCACAGTTCACTATATTCTACCATTTAGGATATGCTAAATTTTAATAATACCAGCCTATTATTGTCCCACAGCTGGGCAAAGGGCTCTTCTCATAGAGAAAAGGCAAGAGCATTGATTACCACTTGCTCAAGACGAGTTGGCGAAAAATCAAAATGACATTGGCGCAGGCAAACAAATCGTACAAACTGATACACACTACTACTGCTTGGCGTCACTAACAGCCAAGGTTGATGTCCTTTCTCCAACCAAGCTGTTCCACTTTACCAGGCTATTTTACCAGGTACCTTATACCTCAAAGGCGTTGGGTAATGTGAATAAAATAAAATTTCCCAATGCATTTTATGCATAAATAAAAATTGCTCTATAAACCTAAGTTACTATCATAATTCCTTACGGTGACTCTGGTTTAACGTGAATCGTCCGCTATCTATCCTTCATAAATATTTTAAGCCCCATCTATTAGTTATGGCATCTGCAGGTTCCGTCTTTAAGTATGGTAGGAGTATAAATACAGTCACTTGAAAACTATCAAGGGTAGATGACAGTAACTATTAGTTTTCACACAAGGTGGAAGGGACATCTACGCACAACATGTTTACATGGATTCAGTATTTAAAAAAAAAAAGTTGCACGTCCATAAACAATTGATTCAAATATTACCCGTATTTGCGCTGTCAAATATTTCGTTCAATTTGATTAAACATTTCCTCAAGACCTTCTTTTTATTTAAACTTGTTTCTTTCGCTCATGTTTAAAAAATACCTAGAAAATTTTCGTGACAGAATTGAATGTGACTTTATTGCACGTGCGATTTTACAGCATGTGCAAATTGATTGTACAATGCGGTTTACACGTACAGTGGGGATTAGAAGTCGAGTGGCATTGTCACGAAGAAATAGATTGACACTTTTGTTTAACTTACGACCTTCTTTTATTGAGTAATTTCTATACTCTATAGTATAGGTTCAGACACACAGTCTATTCACACACTCTATACACACACTCTCACATTCATTTGCAATTACTTTGAATAATCACGCCATTGACTACAGTGCCTTGTCATGTTCGTCTAAGTGTACCACGTGAGTTCGACAAATGGATGTGCGAATAACACTTGTGCGACAAAACTGTACTGCGACTCACGATAGTTCGAATGCACGCTTGTACGACAAGCAATAATATTAAGTCTTTGAAGTCAGAGCCACCCCGAGGTTCGGTTTGGTTAGGTTCCTTTAAACCCTGAAGTCTTAATAATATGCTAGTCGCACAAGCGTGCATTCAAAAATTCAGATCTCGAGTTTGGAACCCAGACCTATGCGTTCAATGATCCAAAACGTAAGACTTGCTAGCTATCGGTACTTGATATAACGATTTGAATTTTAGCAATGGTATGAACCAACCAAGGTCATGCGTAATTACGTATGATTTTGGTTACGTTCGACGCCAGCCAGTGTGCGAATTCTGAGGTGTGCGTTCTGTGTTGATATATCACTTATACACAGACGTAGGTACGGCCTTTACCGCGTGTTCACAGCAATACAGTCCTTAAGCTGATAATGAATTAATGACCCCTGACTGTACATATACCAGATTTAAACAGCAACTAACTTGCCCGTGTCCTGCAACAATGTACGTGTTATTAAGTGAGTACCAGTTTATTAAAGCTTCAATTTTATGGTATGCCCTATGGCAGGCAGTAAACTTACACTGTGTAAATAGAGCTTAAATTGAACAGTTATGTGAAAGAACTTATCGCGCCGATCTTAAATAAATTAGAACAACTACAGAAGGATGAGGAGCAGTAATGGCCCAGTGGTAACGGCTGCGACTTACGAGTTGTAGGTCGTGTGTTCGAACCCAGGCAGGCACTTTACTTCATGTAAATTATTTCATCACCACTACTCTCAAAACGGTGGAGGAAAAACATGGTGAGGAAACCGACATGTCCTAGTCCAAATATTCGAAGACATTTGTGACATCTACCAACTGGGCCCGCGTGGTAGATTACAGCTCACTTCCCTCACTCACTTCACTTCTGTCCCAGCCGTGGGAACTTTTGAATGGATGAACTTTTTTATTTTATATTCAGAAGTTCTGTTTAAGTTATAAACGAGAAGGTTTCAAATACAGACGCTGTATATTGCAGAGTCCTCCAAAGCAAACTTAGGTCTAAAGTTTCAGAACTATTCGTCGAAACCTACTGGAGTTATCACAGCCAGATGTGTTATGTGGCGCCTTGCCAAACTATGCGAGTTGAGTCTTACTGAGTTACTACGAGTACCTACCTCATTGAATAGAATGTTTTCTCATTAATTTTATTAGTACTATATTGGAGATAGTTGTTTGGAAGACAGTTTAGGGTAGGAGAAATATTTGACCAAAATTATGTTGAATCAACAATCACACCATATGAAGTAAGTAACAAGTTACAGAAATTAATTGTTTCGCTAATAGACTACCAACTTAAATTGCACATAATACTCAAATCTCAACTTTCATTCTTTAACAGTGACAAAATAATGATATTAAGATTAAAAATAATATATAAGTAAATAACATACCTAATTAATCCTACTTCCTAATAATTAAACGTGAAAGTTTGTATGGATTGATGGATGGATGGATGTTTGTTACTCTTTCACACATAAACTACTGCACATATTTGAATGAAATTTGGCACACAGATGGTTTATAACCAGGATTAACACATAGAATACTTTTTATCCCGATTTTCCCACGGGATCGAAACGTATGCGGGTAAAACCGAGGGGCGCAACTAGTTAAAATCTAAAAATAACACATTATTTCCTAACTTAACCAAAACTATTCACAAATTAAAATATGGCGTCGATGAATTCATCCGCATCTCTGTCGGCTGGTAATGTACGCAAGAGACTGGCTAGCTCTTGGGCCACGGGAAGTGTCAACTAGCCGTTTGGAGATTTCGTTGAACAAACCAAGAGCACTCGAACCCCCCACGGCTTCGTTTTCAACCCCAAACAGTTAAATTAAATGGCTGTAATGCAGCAAATTGACGTAGTGTATCAATTTGTTAATCAATCTAGAAAGACAAAGAGGTGGCCAGATGATCTGAACTCCTTATCTCCTTATCCTCTCTTATCTCTTGGACTCGTATTGGCCCACAATCGCAGTAGACAGAGAAAAGTGGAAATAGGGAAGAGCCTTTGCCCTGCAGTAGGACCACATATATAGGCTTATAATAAACCAGCTTCTCCCCGCGACTTCGTTCGCGTGAGGTCGTAAGGCCACAATTTACTAAAATAACAGCATAATTTTTATAAAAGTTTTATGTATACTACGTTTATAGCTTTGGTCTCAGCAGCCAAGATTATGAAGAGTCTGGGGGTCTACTCCGAAGTAGTATCGGCTGAATGTTCGGCCGTTTCCTGCTACGAAGTTACTATTTGGTTCGGTTGGTTCCGATCCTACACTCCTACACTCGTTCGAATATTGACTATGGTCCCGACCCAACTGAGCCGATCCGAACTTTTTTCGCATTTTTCAATAATATTCGGTTCGGCCATGTGTCGGTCTGATCCTAACATTCGCACTTTGCACTTCGGAGTAGACCCCCAGGACTCGTGACGCGGGAGCAAGCGACGTACAGTCCATATGAGAAGCCGCTCGTCCTGAGGACCCACAGCCGCAGCCAGTAATAAATAATAACATTTCCTTGACTGCACAAATAACTCTTTCGTTGTGAACCAATGAGAAATTTCTTCTAGGCAGCAGAATTGACACATATGGAAGCAAAAACAATCTCTCACAAACACTCAAGTCCTTATGAAAATAAGCTTACATTACACAGCATTGTCTTTAAAAAAAATCGAACTTCCAATATCCCATATTATTTGGAAACTTATCTCTAACCTCAAGCTAACTGACTTCTAAACTATCGTAGAACTTCTAACTACAGTAGTTTAGACCCAGACCAGAGGAAATGACGCGGAAATAATGCTGCATTGAAAATACGTTCTAACTTACCATGGAATATCTGGGAAGATCGTTGTAAGCCACTGGGAGTCGCTTCATAGCCTTGCAGACTTGGGAATGGGTTTCAGATTTGGAGCATGTAATGAAGCCTGATTCTCGGTTTAAATATATTTATTCTCATAAAGAACACAACCAGCCGATCGATTCTGTAAAAATCTCATCGTGAAAAGTTAGGTGAAGTGAGCTTAGAGTGAGCTTTGAATAATGTCAATCCCTAGGATTAGTTGGAATGACAGCTCACTCCACGCTCACTTCACCTAAGTTTTCACGGTGAGATGGTTACAGAATCCCGCTGCTGTTCACTTAAAATATGAGATTATAAATAGATCATACACTTACACTATTACATCATGACTCTGTGAGTCGACAATATATAAACTGAGAGCGATAGCAAAATATATACTACACCGTTAAATTCCGATCGTTTTAATCCCTAAAAGGGAATTCTATGGGAACTTACTTAAAGATTGGTTTACACTACTTTATTATTTAAAAAAAAATCCTGTATTAGTCCCTCTGCTGGGCAAAGGCCTCCCAATTCTAACAGATTCAAAAACAAAAAAATGTACCTACTGACTGCGTAGCATGAGGTCCTGGGTTTGATTCCTAAGCCGAGTATAGTGCTATTGGAGTATTGTTGCTCGATAATAAAGAGTATTCTATGTATCTACCTATCTATTGGGTTTTTCATCAACCAATTCCCGTAATTAAAAACGTTCAAAATCTAGTCACAATCTCATCTCAGCGACAATCAATGTCAAAAACTTGTCAAAAATGGAGGGAAATTAGAGGTATTTTTGGCAGATTGAGACTGAGATTAGACTGTGAACGTTCTTAAAATTACGAGAATTCCCTCCCCCCCCCCCCCCCTCAGGAATTTCTCAGTAGAAGTCTGGAGTCTGTATTTGTGTCCGGTGGATACGCAATAGGGTCATCCCCTATCACACAACTGGCGAAATGTGACCTGTACGTATACCTCTGCCTTACCCTTCAGGGAATGTGTATAGACATGATGTTATGTTAAAATCTTGTAAAAAGTAAAACCGAGAGTACCTACTTACTCTTTAACCCTTCTTTGCTCCAAGCTAAATAAGTCGACGCCTCTCGAGGAATTTACATTTAGGACTTGTCTTTTATTCGTTGATAGCGAAGGATTCCAACTTAAATTATGCATACTAAGTACAATAGCAGGTAGCACATACCGATGACCGTTGGGGTAGACGTGTTCTTGAATGGAGAGCGCGAATCGGTAAGCGTAAGGTCGCGCCCAGCGACGCCCTCAGCGACGATCTTCGCAGGATGGCTGGTAGCAGCTGGATGAGAGTTGCCGAAAATCGAGCTGAATGGCGTGCAATAGTAGAGGCCTATGTCCAGCAGTGGACTGCTATAGGCTGATGATGAAGTACAAAAGTAGGCCGTACGTAAGTGGTAACATTTGACCCTTCTAGCGTAAAATAGTACGGAATTTCAATTGTGGTTTCAAGAGACGTAAAAATATCGCAGCCGGATTTTATCTGGATTTTCAACTTAACTGATGTCACTTGGAAGGCTGCCACGCTAAAATGGAAGTCGTCAGTTTGGGTGATTAGTCAGTTTCACTGATTCGTTGGTTTTACCGATTAGACAGTTGCAGTATTTGCCAGTTTTTTTCAGTATTAGCCTAACAAGCCAGCTAAACTGGTTTTGTTACCGCTGACGACGGGCCGCCTAATACCTACAAACCAACGAAATCATTCAAGGAATCGCGTATACATATATCGCTAAAAACTCATGTATGTACCTAATATTTCGTTAAATTTTGGTGATTTTCATACGTAGCGGTCAGTCGTAATCCCCAAAAGGTCACGCATGCCAGTTATATTTACCTAAGATCCATGAAATAGGGTGCTGAAATTTATGCAAAGGGAAAGCCTATCGTAAATCCTTATAATATTATGTTATAGAGTTATGGTGTAAAGTTTGTAACATAATGTACATACTCACAGTTATTTTCATTCATTCCTCCAGGTCAGAACAAGCATTCCGTTACCGTTAGGCGCTGATCTGATTATTCCTCACGACACCAGGACACGTTTTATCCACAATCAGTACACAGCCCCTCCCCTAACTCCGCCCCTAAGATGACCCACTGACCAGACACAGTCCCAACTTTAACATAAGACTACGACGATTTAGTGACAACCAAGGGTTGGTAATTTCGCCCACGTTGATTGATGTCATTTTTCCTATAAACACTATAATTTTAATACAAAATAACTATAGATTTTATTTTATTCTAATAGGTAATTTTATGACAGTTGTGACAATTGATGTTTAAAACCGTCGTCATGACTACTTTTCTTTTAAATCCTTAACTGCCTGTATCTTTTTAGCTGATTTTACATTGATACTTTGACAAAATGAACCCTGGCCACTATCATATCTCAAATTCATATTTTCTACATGATATTATTCTACGAGCTGACATTATAAATCCACGCAATGCAAGGATCAGTTCCAGTTTCGCCTCTAAAGCGAACACACTGATAAGGCTGATACTCCAGAGCCACCTATTCCGGGAACACCTACCTGGTACCTGACGGACTCTCCCTACGGCTCCGCCCTCCGTCCTCCGTGAAGGCCTCCAGTACCAGTCGGTTATAGTTAAGTTTTCTCGTCGCTATACGACAAGTTCACTCATCCTCCATAGAAAAGGGAGGATCCTCCGACCAGGTGGATGTCGGAACGTTGTATCCTATGCAAGTTGCGCATTAAACTGCGCTTGCGCGATGCAGGATTTTGCGTGACGTCAGTATGATGCGTAGTTCACATGTGGCGATGTAGATGTCGCCACAATGTATTGTGCTTTTCGACGTTCGAATCTTGCTCAAAACTGAGCAAGATTCGAACGTCAAGGTATCTTATATCCAACTTTATAACCTACCAGATACGCTTGGTAAGGCGTGATTGATCCTAAACGGAAACCTAGACACTATATAATTTCGTGGAAGTAGTAAAAGTGATTCCTACACACTGTAATAAAAAAATATGTAGGGTCACATGGTAAACAGTGAACCACTAAAAGTTTAAACATTTATAAATCCACAGTACGTGAATGTAATTAAGAACTATTGACATTAGACGAAAGGAAATTTATTAAACTTGTGTTTTGCATATCAATTTCAACACCAATTCTAAGAGTTTATTGGTAATATTGGTTTTTTTTAAATATGGTGAATGGTCCACTGTGTACCAGTATAAGTACACAGTGAATCGGGGGTGAGTCGACAGTGGACCAATGTGTATACAGTGAACCATCATGTTAATTACCTACGTATATCGCATATTTAAAAATATTTATAGATATTAATGTCTTTAAATAAAACTACAGCAATGTAATATTTAATAATTTGTTTATATATTTGTATTCTTCAGCAACAATCACATTAATGAATAATTATATCAAAAAAAAAAAACAAAATGGAAAAAAAGACATTAATAATCTTTTTCCTTTACAAGATCTACAGCTTTTTTCATATCTTTTGCATCATGTCCGCCAATTTTTCGGTTTTCTGTTTTAGTGCGACCCATTCTAAAACCAAAAGATTATTATTATTAGTAGGTATTAGATCTTCTATTAACGCCTTTTTTGTTTATTACAATCACAGTTGAAAAGTGATTGGTACACAGTGAACCATGGTTCACTGTGTACCCTACGACTTTGAGCCACTGTGTGCAGACACCAGTTTTTATCCTATAAGGTTACATAACTTTTAAACATACCAAATTCAAAGGATATTTATACATCTAAGTTATTAAGGAACAGTTACTTTACACATAGAAACAGTGCAATATAATGTAACTCAATATACAACGAGTCTAGAGAGAAAATAAATGAAAACACGTTTACTTACTTTTTTTGGCTCCAAGAAGAAAACCATACACTGTGCGACCGTTACGGGCGTGAGCTCGCCGTCGACTAGGGAGTGCGGGAGGTGGTAGAAGGCAAATTGTTTCACGTTTGCAGTAGGGTTTGGCAACGTCGCGTTTTTGGGATATGAGTGGTGGTGCACTGTGTACTACTGGGCCACTGTTTACCACCTGACCCTACTTACACTCTTCATTGCTGTTCCATTAAATAAATAAATACTTTATTCAGATAAAATTGGTGTACCTAAGAATTTCAATGTAGTCCATATAAATGCCCAGAGTATTCCGGCACATTATTCTGACATGCTAGTGTACCTAGACTGTAAGAACATCCATGCTATCCTTGTCTCAGAATCTTGGCTAAAGCCATGTCTCCCTTCTACTTCCTATTCCTTGCCGGGTTTTCGACTAATAAGAAATGATCGCACGAGTGGCGGTGGCGGTGGTGTTGCCATATACCTCCGTCCACATATTCCTTTTTCAATTGTCAATATGTCTGCACAACCTCCGCCGCAAAACGCGGGCGAGCATCTCTTTTTGGAAGTAACCCTGAACCACGTGAAAGTTCTTCTAGGTGTTTATTATTGCCCTTCGTCACGTATAAATTTCTTGTCTTCCTTTGAAAATATCCTAGAAAACCTAACACCCTCTTACAGTCACACAGTCATTATGGGGGACTTTAATACTTGCTTATTGAAAAACGATTCCCGCTCCTCTTCTTTTCGATCAATAGTCCAGTCGTCGAATTTATCAATTCTCCCCTTGAATGCCACACACCATTTTCCAAACTGTAATCCTTCACTTCTGGATCTACTCATTGTGTCGTCTTCTCAACATGTCAGCAAGCATGGCCAATGCCCAGCTGACATGTTTTCTTACCATGACCTTTTATTCCTATCCTATAAAATTCGCCCACCTAAGGCAAAACCTAAGATTCTGTTGCAGCGCAATTTTGGTGGTATGAATACAGATGATCTCCGAAGAGATGCTAGCAGCATTGACTGGGCTCCTTTATTCAATGTTGAGTCGATGGATGATAAAGTCAATTTGCTGACAGATAACCTTGTGCAGCTGTACGATATTCACGCTCCCATTCGTGCAGTGAAAATCAAACATCTTCCGGCACCATGGCTTACAGACGATATTAGGGCTATCATGCGCAGAAAGGCTGTAACCAAAGCTAAATATAAATGTCGGCCGTCACCGTCAAACCGGGAGATCCTTGTTGATGCACGCAATCGCTGCAATAAGGTGTGTAGAGATGCCCAACGCCGCCATATCCACACCTCTGTTGAAAACGGAGATCCAGCCAAAGTCTGGAAATTTCTTAAATCCTTGGGAGTTGGAAAATCACGCCAAGAATCGATTCCTAAAGACTTAGATATTGATCTACTGAATCAACACTTCTCATCTTCGTCCCACTGTAATGGGACCATGAAGGCAGCTACTGTTAACTATCTTTCAAACCTTCCAACTCCGGACCATCCCCCATTTATTTTTAGTCAATTCTCTGATTGTGATGTTAAGAAGAGCATAGTTTCAATCACGTCTAACGCAGTCGGCAGTGATTGTATAAGTCGTAAAATGATACTCCCTGTCCTAGACGAAATCCTTCCTATCCTATGCTATATCCTGAACTATTCTATATCCTATGGTGCCTTTCCATCGATGTGGAAAGAGGCCAAAGTCATTCCTTTACCCAAAAAATCCAACCCTTCCTCCTTTTCAGAATACCGTCCCATCTCCATCTTGCCTTTCCTCTCCAAAGTCCTAGAACGCCTTGTCCACAATCAGCTTAGTGCTTTTCTTTGTAAGAATAGTCTGCTGAATCCTTTCCAATCCGGTTTTCGTCCTGGTCACAGTACCACTACAGCCTTAGTTAACGTCACTGATGACATACGGTTGGGGATGGATGAAGGAAATCTGACAGTTCTTTGCTTACTAGATTTTAGCAATGCATTCAATACGGTCGATTTCGATATCCTGCTAGGTATGCTTCGCTCGCTTAACATATCTCCAACGGCGATTGACTGGTTTCGTAGTTACCTGTATGGCCGCCGGCAACGTATATGCATAGAAGAGTCTTACTCTTCGTGGTGTTATACTTCTGCCGGTGTACCTCAGGGGGGCGTTTTATCTCCTTTACTTTTCGCAATATTTATAAACTCCATTACCAAAAAACTTCTTTCTTCCTACCACCTTTATGCTGACGATTTGCAAATTTATAAACAAGCTGGCCACTTGAATTTGGCTGATGCTGTTCACATTATCAACAAGGATTTGGTTTCAATCTGTGAGTGGAGTGAGGCGCATGGGTTGCAGGTTAACCCATCGAAGACTCAACTCATTGTTGTTGGTAGCTCAAGGATGATCCCCAAGATAAACTGGTCGCAGCTTCCCCAGGTTCAATTTAACGAAACTGCTATACCATTCAGCGAAAAGGTTAAAAACCTTAGGGATGTGTGGACCTTGTTAGTTTGGATCGACAAACATCTATCCTGGGGTCCTCAACTACAGGAGGTTAGTCGTAAAATGTTTGCTTCTGGTAAGTCACTGAGACGGCTGCGGAACTTTCTTCCAACTGCCACTAAAACTGCGCTTGCACAATCTCTTTTACTTCCCATCCTTGACTATGCTGATGTCAGTTATCCAGATCTTACTGAGGCGCAACTAGATTCAAATTCAAATTCAAATTGTTTATTTCCTCAACCAGATTACAACATTTAGTTTGTGATTGGAGCCTTATTTTAAGCAAACAATGCTTGTATTAGAAGACTCCGCTCTTCCATAACAAAAAAATAAAGAAAGATATAATAACATGTTTGACATAGGTAAGTAGACAAGATAGGCATAAGTATAGTTTGTGTGTGTGAGTGAGTGTGTGTGAGGGGATGTGTGAGGGGGTGTGTGTGCGTGTGTACGAGTATGTATGTGTGTTGTGTGTTTGTGTGCCTGTGTGAGAGTGTAGGTTATGTCGTGGGTTTTAAGAGATCTTCCGTTTCCTTATAAGTAAGTGGTTTGATCCATTTCAGTATTTTTTTTTTGCTTTCATAATATTGGTTTTCATATATACATATTTCTTTATTTATTCTGTTATATAACCGAGAAGACCGTGTATTAAATTGCATTTGTGGGACTTCTGCAATAGCATGCTTTCTTCGCTTTGCTAGTTTAGATGCATCATAAGGTAGGGTCTTGTGTTTCTTTAAAATAGTTTGAACAATGTATAATTTTCTTACTGAGAGTAATTCGCTTAACTTATAAAGACTATCTGTGGGATATCTATTTTTTTTAAAATACATAGTTTTTATCAGGGCACGTTGTGCACGTTCTACTTCTAAGAATTTAGTTTTTGCTGACCCTCCCCAGTTAGGAATACAGTACACTAAGACAAACTGAGCCAAAGCGACGTATATCTCATTAAGGAGATTTCTAGTAGTGTTATTACGACTAATTATATTTTTTGGTACAATATGTCTTAGTGTACTAAATAGCCAGCACAGTTTTCTAACCCTACTAGCAACTTGTTCGATTTGGGGATACCAAGACAATCTCTGGTCTACTACTACCCCCAAATATTTGGTTTGTTTTACTTTATTTAAGTTTGGGCATACACAGACAGATAAACTTGAGCGACTCCAAAACTTTTGCATAAGATTTATATTTGGCCTGCGCAAATATGATCACATTTCAGAATTTCGTACAAAGCTCAAGTGGCTTCCCATACGTCTTCGCCGGAATTCTCATATCTTATTTCAGCTCTACAGTATTTTGTTTAATCCTAAAACCCCCTCTTATCTTAAAGAACGTTTCAAGTTCCTTCATGACACACATAATAGATATCTGAGGTCATCGGAAAACCTGAGATTAGAGATGCCGATGCATTCCACCAGTTTCTTTGACAAATCTTTTACTGTTCAAGCAGTACGGTTATGGAATGACTTGCCCGTGTCGGTAAGGCGTGCTCAATCTTTGTCCACTTTCAAAATTATGTTAAAAAAGCACTTCCTCTCTCCTTAAATATCATCATTATTATATTGTTATTATTTATTATTACTCTTGTTTCATGTTTATTATTATATGTATATATTTAGTTAGATGAGTAAAATATACTTTATGAAAATATTAATTGTTTAGTGTAAATGGTACACCACAAACTACCTACCATATTTGTCTCTCCTTAATTTTAATCCATCCAAAGGTTGTCTTTAAAAGATCGCTTTTAGCGATAAGACCGCCCATTGTGTCACCCTTTGTAAAAAATAAATAATTATATTTATGTTCTGTAATTTGTATGGTGTACAATAAAGAGTATTCTATTCTATTCTATTCTATTCTATTGGTAAAATATTTAAATTTATAGTCTTAGAAATAATTTGCAAAGGCATAATAATGTTAGATGCCTGTACTAGAATAAACCTGTATCACAGACGGCATGAGCATACTCTAAGGTAATTATAGGACAATAAAATTGTTAACATTATATAATTATATGACAATAATAGTCTTGAAATAATTACAAAAAAAAATTAATTCATTATTTTATACCTAGTTTACTTAAATACTGTTTAGCTTAAAGATCAAAATAACAAAAAGTCTTTTATACTTAATTATTTAGTTTATAAGCAGTTCACGTTTATAAATTAGACCAATAACACAATCAAATGATAAAGAAAACTCTCGATTTCAAGTATAATATAAATGTCTCTACAATAATAATTATTACTAAGCTTTATGTAAAATGAGCAACAACAATAGGCAGAAAAAGCTTAATGTTGCTGAAACGGACATCCAATTAACATAGAATCATTTACAAGGTAAATTAGGTAATACTTCTCGACTCAATTCGTTTAAGTACCGACACGATATTAAAAGCGACAGAGTGTTGTGGTGCTGTTTGTAGACTTGATTGTTTTCTGAAAAGTGTAGTGTCATATTTAGGTATAAGTGCTGAAATGTATAGGTACTTATCATTTATGGTTATTAATTAATTTATTTTATTATTTATATACACACAGAAAATTATACAGATTCGATATATAAGTATTGAACACAAAGGTACTGCTAATTTCTTGAGAAAATCCCAGCTGACCTGCGAAAGGAGAAATCAAAAAGAAATGAAAACAACAGTGTGTGAGAACAAGAAGAGAAGAATTTGAGAAAGATTTGTTATATATTATGCAAAAATTTAACATCATCATCTGCCTAACCTTTTCCCAACCATGTTGGGGTCGGCTTCCAGTCTAACCGGATGCAGCTGAATACCAGTATTTTACATGGAGCGACTGCCTATCTGACCTCCACAACCCAGTTACTGGGTAATACGATACCCTTGGTAAGACTGGTTGTCAGACTTACGGGCTCTTGACTACCCGTAACGACTGTCTGTTCTGATATTCATTCATTCATTCATTCATTATACCTGAAGTATTCAACATAACAGACCACAAGATCACAAACTGAACATTTTATTGTGCCCACATAAAACATAAGTATTCCCCGACCGAATTAAACCAAGTCCAAGCAAACAAAACCTGGGCCACAGCACTTTAATGTATGTAAGTATTTATGTTCGGTAAAACAAAAGGCACTTCGAGGGTCCTGAATCACAATCACGGCCGGAAAGGACTTTCTACATTAAAATTACAAATTCTCAAGTACGCTTCGTACTACAAAAGTTGAACCCTATTAGCGGAGCGAAGAAGGGACGGATGTGACAAGGAAAGCATCAGGGTCGCTTATAATAAGAAAAGAGACCTTTGTGTCACTACACCGTGGAGCTATAAATTAATGTCCTGCAGCTATAGGGTAGTTACGAAAAGGTGGGCGCTGATTGCTTGCTCACCCGAAGTTAATAATAGGTCCGGGCCAAACGAACAATCCAATACCCGAATTGCGTAACACACTATCAATCTCAATGTGAATATTTCTTGAGGATATTGCTACCTAATCCGCTGCTTATAATGTTCAAAAAATTTATCTGCTCAGCTACGTAAATAACGCAATGAATGGTGATAAACTGTCAAAATGAAACCCATTGCTCTTGAAGTGTTACGCAATTGCCCCGCAGATTGTCTGTAACTAGTTTTAATGATTTACCGTAATTCTGTAGTTCCTTAACTAACCGTTTATGTTTCGATACTGTTAGAATTACAGCCACAGAAGACTTTTCTTCGTTTCTTCTGACAATGTACTGGCAAATCCTCGGGTGTACACATTACCATAGGAGCTGGTAACATCTTTGCATCAAGTCTGATCTTGTGACTCGTCAACCAAACTAAAATGTAAACATAACGGATGAACGGAGTTTGCGTCAGAACTGTGTGGCGTCGAAGTGATTCAAAAGTATGTCAGACTCAGTGTCAAACTTTTGAATCACTTCGACGCCACACAGTTCTGACGCGAACTCCGTTAATTAGTATTGAATTTCTGATTTTGATCATCTACTTTTGCTGTTGACTGTACAGTCACGAGCACCAATATGTCAACACTTGGGAACTTCCAATTGCGATTTTTTCGTGAAATAACGAATGCAAGGTTTAAATACGACACATTACATAAACCTATGGGTTCGAAAATGCTATGTTCGTAACAACATAAAATTTCATTAAAAAATAAAGGAGTAAATCGCTTTTAAATAAAGCCGAGTGTATACATACTTTTGCTCGTGACTGTACCATCGTGGTGAAAGGATTGGTCAGCTGGGCCCTGCGTTACCAAGTACTACCTGCCCAGGGTGCGCCGGGCGTTTGGAATCGCAGTACGATATAATCGCAGTAAGATATATTAATATGTAAACATGTGTAACATTATACATTATACATTATACATGCAAATGTGGGTGTAAAAGTGAAAATCTGTGAGTTTCAACAAGATTTTCCACCATTGCTGTACAAAATAAATTATAGCTACTTGAAATATAACACAATTAAGACAGAAAAAAAGCATAACAAAATTGAAATATAACACAAATAGATTAGAAACTATCATTTAAATAATCT
Source organism: Apamea crenata (assembly GCA_949629185.1). Lineage (NCBI taxonomy): Eukaryota > Metazoa > Arthropoda > Insecta > Lepidoptera > Noctuidae > Apamea > Apamea crenata. The sequence goes on from OX451375.1 coordinate 9,913,321, forward strand.
TTAACATAATAGTAACATTTTTCAGTAAGTAAGTATAACTTCTTCCTATGATTCCCACTGTTCGATATAAAGTGACAACACTACTTTGGTCTAGAGCGGTATGTCTATTGGCTCACGGGAAGAAACACACTTGATTTTGAATCTGAATGGAAAACTTACTAACATAATTACTATGCTCTGTATGAATAACTAACAAGAATGTAATCCTGTTTTTGGTAAACACATAATAATATTATCCTTCCATTGCTGGCCTCTTCCTGGCTGCGCCACAACACCCTTTTTTTTTTTTTTTTGTGGATGGGAAATCATCAAATGACCCCTCCCGCTGTCCAGGGATATTATTATTATTACTCTCGGACTCGTCTGCTCCACCGGCCATCGGTCCTTCGACAAACATGGCCAGCCCACTGCCACTTCAGTTTGGTTACATACTTTGTATGGATACTGTGCTGTGATACAAAACCATATCTATTACAACTGGAACGAGTTTTATTCAAGTAAACAGAACGCCATATAGTGCTTAAAAGTACATAATATAACCAACATAAATGGACTGTCGATACGAAAAAAGAAGCACATTATTTTATCTTAAATATATTGAAACTAGCCTTCTATCACCCTCTCCGTCACAAACTATTAAAGTCTGGGACGTTTCAGTTTCAACACGACAATGGGCTGACCGGTTCGTTACCCCTATGTCTCCCTGACGTCACGTCAGCCTGTGATTGTTCATACAAGAACGAGCGCCTGAGGCTTTCCTACGAGCATTGTTTTGCATAATTTGATGCCTTTGCCCCGAGTCACAGTTTAGTGCTTAGGGAACTATTTGTTGAAGATTGGTAGGCTGTGAATGCTGTGATTAATGTGGGATGTAATTAGGCTGTGGACAGATTTGTTTTATGGTTCTGTGTTGGGAACAGGTAAATCCAAGTTGGGAAACTTTCCATATCAGAAGAAATAAAGGTTTGTAGCAGTGGCATTCGCGCTAACGCCGCATACCAATGAAATTTATAATACAAAAAGTTTCACACGTATTCAAAAACCAATCTCAGCCACCAAACCATGTTTAACACCTTCATGTATAAACAAACAACAATGAACAAACTCATTCAAAACGTTTAACCCTTTGCGTACTTTCAAAGCGAGTTTTAAAACGCAATACGGAATGCGTCGCGTTCGCGTTCAAACAACAAATTGTGCGGGGTGGCAGAAACTGTATGAAAATTCGGCCCACTGCAAAGTTTTCAGTAAAAATGTTTCGCTACCCGCATTTTTGTGTTACTGTTTTGCCACGATATTTAAGGGTTACCGTTTAATTATAAATGATTAGATTTCTGTTTTGGTTTGTACTTAGCACTTTTACACGACAATCATATTATTATTTTAAAAACTAGACTAGGTTAGCTTTTTTTATCTGACTACAGTCCGTACACAGTTTTACTTTTACCTCTGATAGCAGTAACCTAACGGCAACCTTATTGTAACAAGAATAAAGGTCACAATGATTTTGATAGACTTGTCGGTGGAAGCAACTCAACAGCAACCATAATTGAATGAGAATAAAGGTCACTGTAATTTGGACAGTGTTGTAAAATCACAGGTAAAATAACTGTGAACCGACTGTACTCTGAGAGGAAAGGCTGAAACAAAAGTCAAAAGGCAAAGAGGTCACAGTATCTTTTAAAGTCTAACACGCGTACCATGACCAACCATGGTTTGGTCGACGGAAGAATACACAAAATGACAGACTGTAGTCAGATTTATAAATAAATGTGGAATTTTGCCTATTCTTCCGTCGACAAAACCCATTTTTAGGGTGGTCGATCATGCTACGCGTGCACACATAATCTTTGTCAGGTCGTTGCGTTTGTTTGTCCCAGTAACTACCGGCACCCTAATTGCGTAACACACGATCAATCGGAATGGGTTTCATTTTGACAGTTCAACAACATTCATTGCGTTATTTACGTTGTTGAGCAGACACATGACATATTTTTTGAACATTTATGAAGCAATGGATTAGCAATATCCTTCAAAATGATTCAGATTGAGATTGATTGTGTGTTACGCAATTAGGGTGCAGGTTTGCATTATGCTCTCGGGTTTTTTGGGGAAATCTGATCGGCGAGCCTGATAGATAGTGCGTTTAAAAATATTAAACCAAGGATATTGCCGACATAAGGGGAAGTGTTAAAAAGTCTCATGACTGCCTTTCATATCACAGGCACTCATCTATCTGACTAGAACACAGAAATACTGCATTTCAGCATAATATAGGTATAATAAAGGAAATTGGTTAAGCCTTTTACTACTGCTACATACGAGCTGTGCAGCTGTGCTGTCCTTTGATTAGCACAATATGTAGGTAGGTACATCAATTGAAGTGAGCCGGTAAATATCCCCTTTCAAAAGAGTTTACACACTCACTTGTGAAGGTTGAACTACACAGCAACATACCAGTCACAGAGCAAAAACAATGTAGGTTGTACCTTTGTACGTAGATATCAATGGGCATAGCTAGGGGAGGGCAAGGGTGGGCCATGCCTACCCTAGAAACTTCTTAGCCAACCCTAGAAAAATCGACAGTATTGAAGAATTACATACCTACTGTTTAATCGAATTTTATTTGGGTTTTTATTAAAGCCGTACATTTTTAACCCAGATGTCAGTTTTTAGAGTGGCTTGGTTCTAGGTACGGACGCCAGCAGGTCAAGCTACCCGAAACTGTCAAATTTTCCCAATCAACCTTGAACCTTAGTGCTTTAGCGATAAAGTTGAAAATCTATTAAAGAAATTTGACAGATTGTAGTAGGTTGATGTGCTGGCGTCTGTACATTAGATCTAAGCGTTATAAATTTAAGTCTTGGCAACCTACTTAACGTGAAATGTTTTTTTTTTATTGCTGCATGGGCATGCTCTTGAATTCGATCACGCCGGATGGAAAGCGATGAATGAGGTCTATGATGGAACGAGCGTGCCCAGAAGATGCCTGTTCACTGTTTTTGGTGGGATTATTTAATACGAGGTGTCTGTGACTGTGGTCAGTTCAGCTGGATGTCTGCCCCCTCTTGACAAAATCCCTACCTACGCTAATGTAGATACCTATCCTAAAATAACAAAACGCAATTCCACTTCGCGCACCTTCTTCAACATAATATGTAAGTAGCAGGTAACAAACCAATTAAACACTAAAGCAGTAGGTAACGACCATTAGGTATGTAAGCCGTTTTTCTCACAGCTCCCTAAATAGGATTCTGCAAATTCTCACTGTTCCACATTTTCCAAGTACAATTACTTCTACAATTTCATTAAAATTCGTCGAAAGGAACTCTCGTAGGTGAGAACAGGAAACCAAATAAATCTTCTTGAAGGATTGTGCAAGAAACCGTGGGGGGAAATGTTTTCACTTTGCTTCATTTATTATTTACGTAATAGGCCTTCCGTCTCGGGGACCTACTATCTGTGTGGGTGCGAGATGTGTGGTGAATTGGGTTTGTATCTACTATTTTACACTCAATGAAATATACGAAGTAAAAAATCGTAAGTGTTTAGTAGCATCCAGTTCAGAGTGGGTATGTCAATAGGAAAAAAAAAATGAAACAGCTGAGCAACTGAAGAATATTTTGTGTTCTCGGTACATTTTGCTTCAAATACAAAAGATTCAAGAAGATACCCTGTTCTGTGAACGCTGATGAAACTTTTTTGAAAAGAGCACCTTTCCTATCTACATAAAGACCTCCAAGTGAAACCGCACTGCAGAAAACCGGCTAGGTACTTTATTTCCACATTTATTTAGAAATTGCAAACAAACTACAAACTCGACCAATTAAACTTCTCAACAAACGGTTCCTGTTTCTATTTCAGCAATGATATTATGCACTGCGACGTTCAACGTGTAAAATTCGGTAATCTGCATCCCAGCGCCTGCACAAATACTGCTGGCAACGTGTGTTCATTGTACAACTAAGCGCCTGTGCAAGGTTTGTGATGAGATAACTTCAATGTTATTGGAAATGGAAACTTTCATATTAACACTGCTCGGAACGAGCCTAGTTTTGGTTTAGGATTATGCGAAAATTTCAATAGTAATCTCTGGACGTGTAACACGTGGCTTGTGAAATTTAAACAAAGCCAGTTGGTTGTTTAGTCAGAAGAATATTGTTAATCAAAAATAATTAAATGACGGTTTTTCATTTACATAGTATCAACTAAAAGTTAGTTGCGGTAAATAATTACTTCCGTTTTGTGAATCAAACTTGAAAAGTAAGCACAGTAACACGACGCCTGATAAATAACGTTAGCAACGTGTGCACGGAGATAGCGTTTGCTTGCTTTTTAGGGTTCCGTAGCCAAATGGCTAAAACGGAACCCTTATGGATTCGTCATGTCTGTCTGTCTGTCGGTCCGTCCGTATGTCACAGCCACTTTTTTCCGAAACTATAAGAACTAATATACTGTTGAAACTGATAAGTAATGTGAACTCTGTGAACCGCATTAAGATTTTCACACAAAAATTGAAAAAAAACAGTAAATTTTGGGGGTTCCCCATAATTAGAACTGAAACTCAAAAATTTTTTGTTCATCAAACCCATACGTGTGGGTTATCTATGGATAGAGCTTCAAAAACGATATTGAGGTAACTTCATTTTTTCTAAACTGAATAGTTTGCGCGAGAGACATTTCCAAAGCGGTAAAATGTGTCCCCCCCTGTAACTTCTAAAATAAGGGAATGATAAAACTAAAAAAAATATATGATGCGTTTGCCGGGTCAGCTAGTAATTTATATTTACCTATTGAAGATACAAGTCCACACCAAGGAAACAGGCAAAGGGAGAAATCATAGTAGCTGTTGACTGGAGAAACTTTCTGCATAGTAAGCAAAAATGTTTAGCGGACCCCGCAGGTTCTAGCTAGTTGTAAGGGATTCTCATATTCTTTCACTCCATGTACCTACCTAGCTTAATCAGGTTAACGTATGCCTGCCTCTTTAGGTACCTAATACTGCGGGGTGATTACGTAGCACACTTTATAGTAGGAAACGGCTTTCATTTTGACAGCTGACAACATTCATTGCGTTATTTAAGTTGTTGAGCAGACAAATTTTTCGAACATGTGGACCAATGGTAATTAGCAATATCATTCAAAATGATTCACATTATGATTGATAGTGTGATGCAATCATTATGGTGCTTTAGCACCCTGCCTTATTAAATGATTTTCTCACCTCGTTTAAAGACATATTGTAGGTAGGTATTGTACCTATCCTTTAAATATACTGGCAGCAGCCTTATTGCGAAACACATTTTGTTTCTGAACGCGATTCCGAAATGAACCAAACTACATTATTAATCGTTTTCCATATTTGTTATTGTGTAACTATAAATGATTCCAATCCAGTAGAATTGTATTCGGTGTACTTACCAATAGGCCACAATCTGTTTCGTCGAAGCGTTTTGTTTCATCATAATAATATATGAATTATTTGTTTCAGAATTAATATGCTATAATTTAATTTAGGGTCTACTAATGCTTACAAATGAAAATGAGCAATGATTGCTGAAAAATGAAAAAACAATTTTTAAAACCCTTTCTATCAAAAACTACCATAAATATAGGTATCAAACAACCCAGTTACTGGATAATTAAATACGATAGCCCTGGGTAAGACTGCTTTTCAGACTTTCGGGTTTCTGACTACCCATACCGACTGTCAAAGATCCACGAATGACAGCCGGGACCAACGGCTTAGAGTGCTTTCCGAGGCACAGAGGGGTCTCGGTATGTAAAGATCACCCATCCACAGACCAACCGCAACCGCGGCAAGGGTAGCTAAACCTGATCGGTCGACCTGTGTACAGTACCTACCATAGCTAGGTACTGTATATTCGATATTATATTTTCCTTTCGGTTTAATTATGATGACTGGAGAACGGTAAAGGTCAGAGGACAGTGCAAACGTTGCCAGGGTTAAAAATAATTACCTATTAAGGTCGTTATTTTTGTCGACTTTTCTGGCCTCTGTCGAGTTAGGTAAGCGACAATGCTGAGTGGCACAGATGTTAACTGTGGCCACTGTGGGTACTGTACCAGCTTTATTTTTGTCTGACATCACGCCTAACCCAAACGGGTAGGCAGAGGTGCAGGATACTGTACATCCATATTCTGTCAGTTATGAACTTATGATGTTGCCTTTCAGTGTTCCCTGTTCTAAAGGTACCAATGGGACCATCTATACTAATAATAAAGCCGAAGAGTTTGTTGTTTACGAGGTTTGTGAGAAGAGTTAATAGTAGCCTTCCCAACAGTTTGTATTTATGGATGGTATTTATTTTATTAATGGTATTTAGTATATTTGGTTATGTACAGACGCCAGCACACCAAGCAATACAATCTGTCAATTTTTTATTTTTATTTTATAAAAACGTTGCCCCACACTAGGAATTACTCCTGTATCGTGGGTGCGTTCATAAACATTTAAACTCACATACACAAACAGCCAATCTCAAATCAAATCTCAAAATCTTTAATAGATTTCCAACTTTATCGCTAAAGCTCAAGGTTGATTGGAAAAAGTCTGTCTCGGGTAGGTTGACCTGCTGGCGTCTGTACCTAATCTAAAATACCCCCGGCAGCGGTTTAAAGAATTCACTGTGTTCAACCACGCACTTTTAATGTCATTGAACCTTAAAATAGCAGTTAGGCAAAAATAGACATGAAGTTAGAATCAAAAATATACATACGATAACATAAACAAATAATAGTACCTACTTAACGTTTTTTAAGCACTACTTCTAAACACATGTGAACTTTTTATTTGGTCTGAGCATGTGAATCAAAAAGTTTTGAATCAAAAACTTATCACGAGTGAGTTAAAGCTCTCGCTGACAGGCACGACGCCATTCTGCCATTCATATCCGTAGAACAAATTCTATGAAAACGCGCGTCGTAATGCGACACGCCTGTCTGCAAGAAGTATTCTCAAACTTCCCTGCTTATAAATAAGTACATATTGTTGTCACGACTTCACGAGCTTATCAAAGACGATTTTCTCTGCCTATGTCATAATGGTATGGCATAAGAAATAGGTTTTTTCTCATAGTTACGATCGTTATTTCACGACAAAGTCGCTGTTGTTTATGGTAGGTATTTATGCTCGTGGATTAGTTTTAGTATCGACCATATAGAATTTAGGTTTTATTCGAATATCTGAACACCAGGCTTACCATAGGTCGGGTGAAGAATCAAATTCAAAGGTTCTGTCCGGCAATCAACCTAATGTTTTCACTGCTGGGACAAGGCCTCGTCTCTGTGAGAAGGAGTGGGCTGTAATCTTCCACGCGGGCCCAGTGCGTGTTGGTAGATGTCACATATTATGTCTGGAATTTTTTTTTGATGTTTTCCTTCACTGTTTTGACAGGCCAGTGGTGCTGAAATAATTCACAGAAAGTAAGGCGCCTACGGCCTATCTGGGTTCGAACCTACGACCTACAACTCGTAAGTCGCAGGTACCACTGGGCCACCATTGCTCCAAAGTCCAACGAGTAATAAAGTAATTGGGGCTGACCCAGTAGTCATCAATTCATCATTGCGCGTAGGATATACTAACGTAAGATCACGCACCATACCATTTTTTTGGGAAAAGTTAGGAGAAAATGTCAGGAGAACAATAGGTACCTGCCACCTAGTTATATTACCTCGGGTACGCATGGGCGCTTTGTTATACGTGAGACGATTTTTTTTCGCACACAGGATTTCCTACGCTCTGCTATCTCCGAGAGATGAAAATCCAACAGTGTGTTTTCTTGACGCGCTTGCATGCCCATGTTGCATTCGCAATGCTCGGCTCAACTCAAGTACAGTTGAAAACATTGCGCGTGAAAAAAAAACCGTCGCGTAAAAAAGCGCCCGTGCATACCTAGGCTTAATTCGGCAATATAACCGTCACCACGGTAATGTTATCTACCTACGTCACCCACCACGAGCATCAAACGGTAGTGGAGAGAAATATCGATAAGATAAAAACCAAAGATTAGCGGCAGATTATTTAAAAAAAATGTTATCAATAGACAAGCATTACCTTTATCCAAAAAATAAAATATTTATGCAGCAATCCTATCACCGCAGATAACGGCTTATTATCTTTAGCGATAAGTTTCGACTATGGTTGGGTTGTTAGTTTGTTGTCTATGGTACAGACGCCAGCAGGTCAAATTTTCCCTTATTCAAATTTAACCTTATAACTTTGGCAATAAAGTTGAAAATCGATTAAAGAAATTTGACAGATTCTAGTAGCTTGATGTTCTGGCGTCTGTATCCTGCCTCTTGGGTAGGAGATGGATGCGAGAGGTTTATCGGAGCCAATGTTTACTCAATGTGATAAAAATATTATCCGCCTTCTGCGTGACTCTGTATGAGGGAATTATTTTTATTAATATTGGTTTAGGTACACACGCCAGCACATCAAGCTACTACAATCTGTCAAACTCTATTATTAGATTTCAAATTTACCGCTATAGCATTAAGGTTCAAGGTTGATTGGGAAAATTTGACAGTTTCGGGTATTTTGACCTGCTGGTGTCTGCTCCGTTGTCAGCAACCGACAAAATTAACTCAATGTTATCGTGTTTTAGCATACCAACCAATAATCAACGTCACTTTTTGTGTCAACTGGGCAGCATTTATACCAAGTGAGATTTTTACAGAAAAGACCAGTAGAATTCTTGCTATCATCTTATGAAGTTGCTCGCTGGTGTTAGCAGTTTTATCCACAGACATTAATATCGTTTGTCAGAAGTAAAACAAAAACCAAATAATTACTGATTAAAATTAAAAACAAAACAAACATTATAATTATCTACCCGTCATTACAGTTGCAGTAAAAACTGTAAAAAGTTTGAAAAAAAGTATTTCTTAACTGTCCTTGTGATTGAATTGCCAGATGCAATAATTAGGTAGGACTTTTTTCAGCGTATGTTTCTAGACAAATCTAACATTCTTATTTTTCTTCTATCGAAGTACACATTCATTCTACTTCTTAGTCTGTGCATTTATTTCTAGTAAGAAGGTACTCTCCGATTATCGTATATTCCTGAATTTCTCCATAACATCAGAAACTTGAGGCGAGGCTAAAGTTAGTGCGTTAGGGACACGGCAAATTCCAATTTTCTTGCGTTTTCAATTTTCAGGTCAGAATTAGGTTGTACGGCTGATCATAATATGATTCGCGGCCGTATCAAATAATATCTATTTAGAGAATTTTAAATAAAAATCATCAATACAACTCTCTAAGTTCATAATACCCTATTGTTTGACTATTTCATGAAATCATGACATTTGAGGCCAATTTTAACTTAGGGAGTTGTATTGCTGATTGTAATGACTATAATTCTGTAAATCCACATTTCTTACGGTCGCAAATCATATTTTAATCAACGTGAGACTGACCTGCAAAATTTGCAAATTGCTAAAAAACGTAAAATTAAATTTCACCGTTATTTTAAAGAATAATAATCATTTTGATTTAATTAGAGGCCATACAAAGTACTTTACAGCCGCGATGCGATGTAGCGCTCAGCTGCGCAAAGCTACCAATTTTGTATTAGTTTGTAGACTGGCAACACTGCACGCGCTGTCACGCTGGCTGTGTCACAATTTGTCAAATATTGGTATGATAAAAATGACGAGCTACTCGATGTTTGTTCTATAGAAAAATTATTAAATAATCGTGTATGTAACACAATGACTGTTTGGCGCAAAATCGAAGATGGAGAAGTCTACGCTGTTGGTGAGTATTTCTATTAAATTCCCGTTTACTTTTAATGAAAAATGATGTATTGGTGTCGAATAGTAATCATGTAGTTTACCTCCCGCTGAGAAAAGATAAATATAAACATTGTATCAGACGTGCTGTGTACTGCCTACAGCTTCACCAACAGTTATCCTGTTAGAAACAGTCCTCAATTCAATAGAACTAGGTTGTTTAAATGTCATGTTCGTTAATTCTGTTGTCACTGGCCACTCCCCAAAGTTGTGATTAAATAAGCCCATTGCTAACTTATGCATAATGCTTTATTGAACGACGGGCCTGTTATGTTATTACTCGATCCTTTTTTATACAAATAATGTCACTATTGTATTGATTAATGTTAGGAGCTGATTAACTATCATAGATAAAAATGTGTTGGGCTAATAAATTATTTTATTTATAAAGAGTTTATCATGTTTTCCTTATGTCATATGAGATAAAGTATCTTACTTGACATTGGAATGTGTTAAATTGAATGTAGGAAAATGGAAAATTGTATGTAAACATTACTTTGAGTGCACAATCGTCAGTGATTTATTATTAGCACATTTTTTTTAATAATTTCACAACCGAGGTTGTTCATTGTATTTTATGGAGCCTTTTGTGTGGTTACTCTACTCAATATTGATTAGAAACTAACCATTAGTTGGCCGAGAAATCATTTATTATTGATCTCAGACACTATACTCGCAATACAGTACCATGAACTCCTAAAAATAAAAAAAAATTATTGGATCACACATGGTATAAGAAGCATTACTCCTTCCTACAATTAAAAATACAAAAGAATAATGTTTCTGATGTTAAAAAAACCTTGTAAATTAAATAAACATGTGTTAGTACAATGTTTTGATCATAATTTTTTACTTATCTAAACTAATCAATAGTCCTGCCCATTTATTATTTAATATTTATAGTTAAAACAGTACAACACCAATTACAAGATATAAAAAAATTCAGGATTGTAGCAATATTATATTATCCTAATTTCTCCCTAGCGGGAAAAAAATAAGAAAAATACCTCATATTGTGATGATGCATGTGCATGTATATAAATGATTGTATGCAGTTTAAGGTCAAGTAAAATATGGCAATGATTAGTCACTTACTTAGCTACTGTCTTATAAGAATACAAATAAATATAGTAGTTAATACAATCATCATAAGTTGAATAGGAAAAATAATTGTCTTGAAGCTAGGTACTTAGCATTATTTGCCTTATTGCAGGATAAATGTTTTTTCATTCATGTTTTACTCTTTTGAATTTGAATAGTCAATTTAATATTGTTTTGTTTCCTTACATTATAGTAAGAGATAGCATATTAAAGTGTGTGTGATGAAGGTTTAGTTCCTTTGTTCTTGTCGAAGGTACACTACTCATTGTTTTAAAAAAAAATAGTTTGAGCCCCGTTGGTGGCCACAATGACTGTTGGCATCAGTGGCATTATTTAGGTTGTCCGAGTTTAAGGTTATAACTTTAAATACAAATTAAGTACTATACCTAACATAAACATTCTAAATTATTTTATTTCTGTTACACATCAATCCTATTTTAGAAACTAGATGAGGTTGTCGTTTCCTTACTACTCTGAGAAGAAAGTCCGAAACAAACTCAGAGGTCACAGTCTCTTTAAAAGCCCAGACTCCAGACATAATCCCCTTTATTCATAAACGTTGCTTAAAGTTAAGCAGTGATTAGCGACTGTTTAACCATACATTTTTGACGTTTAAACGTTACTTAACTTTAGTTATCGTTTATGAATAAACCCCAATATTGGTCAGATTATGTGAAGACCATGTAGATTGATGGATTTCTAAAGCTCTAACTAGAGTAAGGTACTGACTGTAATACTGAGGTTAATACTGCCGCATAAATCTCAAACATAATATTATAACCATGGAAATTAGATGCTGCAGTATCAGTAAAAACAAGGAAACTTTACAAGGAAATATATTGTGATACTATGTCCCCATCCTACCATAATAATATTCTTAATATAGAGTAATTATAAAACTATTTATAAAGTTTACATTACATCTGCCTATAATGCTCCCTCTGCTGTGACACAGGCCTCCTCCGGTTTCGTGGTGGAAATCCTCATGGAGTTACTCCAACGTAGGGGTGACGGAGGGGTATGCCGGACTCTTACCGGCTAAAACCAACGCGGTGTTTCACCTCTGACTATGGCCGGGAGTGCGGGATTCGCATAAGCATTCATTTTCCTACTATAGTTCATCTAAATTCTTATAAATTACATTTTGAAATATTTTTATAAACAGAAAGTTAACAAAAATGCCCGATATTATTATTAACTAAATAAGTGCAAACTGAAAACTATGCTTAGATCGTTTGGTCATGTTAAGAGTATAAATAAAAGGTATTTACAAGGCAGATGTGAGTAGAAACGCTGGGAGGAGACGCCCTAGGAGGACATAATTATAGTGACCTTATTGATGATTTTCCTCAGAAAGGTCAGGTGCATAGTACCTACTCGTAACCAGTGTGCGTGTATGACCAGGGGGCAATTCTCGTAATTTTAAAAACGTTCACAGTCTGATCTCAGTCTCACTCTGTCAAAAATACCTCTAATTTCCATAGATTTTGACAAGTTTTTGACATTTGTTTGTCACTGAGATGAGACTGCGACTAGATTTTGAACGTTTTAAATTACGAGAATTGACCTTATGTGTGAAAGTAAATGAGGCAAAAGGATCGTGCCGTATTCAAGGATCGTGCCAGGTGGCATTCTGTAGTTTCTGCCTACCACCATGGGATAAAGGCATGAGTTTATGTATGTTGGTGTAAACCTATACAGTTATTATAGAGGTTCTATCGACTCTGTCATACCTGAATATTGTTTGCTGATGTGACGAGACTTAACGTAAACAAAAACCTGTATTGAGTATTCATAGGATGCAGCAACGTCGCATGTATCTGTCAAATATTTCTCTGTTTTTATTATTTAATCAACCTAAGTAAATGGAATTATGAAATATCGCTCTCTGTTGTAAGTACTGAAATATTGTTTGCGAATTGCATTGGAACTAATGTCATGACATGACACAGGCGTGATGTTATGTGTGTGTCTTGTGGATATTTAGTTTTGGTGTAAAAAAAGCTCTTGAAAATTATTCCGAATCCTTTTTTTTTAAACTAAATTAATTTTGTTACTATACCTAATCCAGCGACCTAGAGCGATTAATTAATCAAAACAGCTAAATATTTGGCAGCTATTTGCGAAGTTGCCAACTTTCAGAATCCAGAGCCATAAAACACTAAAGTTCAGAATTCATTAACAACTACATACGGTATGGTTGCTTGCTCAGGTAAATAATATGTAAAACCACTCAGTACCTACTACTGTTGTACAGACGCCAGCAGGTCAAGCTACCCGAAACTGTCAAATTGTACCAATCAACCTTGAACCTTAATGCTTTAACGATAAAGTTGAAAATCTAATAAGAAAAAAGATTGTAGTAGCTTGATGTGCTGGCCTAGTACAGACGCCAGCACATCAAGCTACTACAATCTTTCAACCAATCAACCTGAATTCATATAAGAGAATGCACCTACAGTCCGTTCACAGTTATTTTACCTCTCATTTTACATCACTGTCAAAACCACAGTGATCTTTATTCTCATTCAAATAAGGTTGCTGTTGGGTTGCTGCCACTGATAGGTCTGTCAAAATCATTGCGATCTTTATTCTTGTTACAATAAGGTTGCTGTTAGATTGCTACTGTCAGAGATAAAATAACTGAAGGGACTGTAATGCACAAAACTATACTCATCTTTTCATTCAAGGACTTCTTTGGTAGACATTTCACTGTCTACCTCTGGTGTGTTTACAAATAAACATGGCATCATTAATAATCTCATGTCGTCACTCCAAATGTTTTAGCAAATAGACAATATGAACCTTAATATTTACTGATTATGATTTGTTTTCGTTTGTGCTATTAAGGTCCAAATATGATAACACATATTTTGATGACGTAATGAATCAACCAATTATCCAATCTATGCTTGACCTTACAACCAAAAACCTGTTTAATCTGTAAACAAATTCAGCCTTGGGTGCTCGCTAACATGGTGCTTGCCCACACCTGTAGAGTTCGTTCAACGTTCTGATTGGCTGGCAAAGTTGCGCTAGTTAATCGAGGTATGGAAAGCAGAAAGTTGTCCTGTGTATGCGAGAAATTAACGAACCATCATTCTATCATTTACTTGCGTTAGAAATTATGAGAGGGGCTCGGAGCAAGTAACTGGATTTTGGAGGTCTGATTGGCAGTCGCTCCATGTTAAATACTGGTATTCAGCTGCATCCGGTTAGACTGGAAGCCGACCCCAACAAAGTTGGGAAAAGGCTAGGCAGTAGGCAGACTGACTACGACATGATTGAAGATCCTAGCAACCCAAATAGCTAACTAGAACAAACTCGGGGCACGCTACTGACCTACAACTTGCATTTGACACAATATCAATAGAGATAGTTACGGCTAAACTTCACATTCAGCGGTAAGTTTAAAAGGAGCGCCAGTGACAGAAAAGTTGAAAAGAAATCATATGGGATGGGCATGTGATGAGGAGGGAAGAATCGCATGTGACTGAAAGAGTACCTAATGAATATAAATGTTGATGGATCGAGAGCGAGAGGAAGGCCAAAAAAAAGATTGATGAATTGAGTGAGGCATGACATAGAAGAGAAGGAAGTGAATGGTAGCGTGACGGTTGACAGGGGAGAATGAAAGAAGAAAACTTGTTGCGCCGACGACCCCACTCCGTAAGGTGGGACAAAAAGATGATGATGTTCGAACTGTGGCCTTTGATTAAAGGACCTAGCAACCCAAATAGCTAACTAGAACAAACTCGGGGCACGCTACTGACCTATAACTTGCAATTAACACAATATCAATAGAGATAGTTACAGCTAATCTTCACATTCAATCGTCACAGTAAGTCTTGATAGCACGGGTCATGCAGTACAATTTAAATCTATTTCTGGGTCGTAAGGAATAAGGAACCGTGTTATTTTGTGGCCTTAATAATAGTAGTTCAGTGGATTTCATTATGATGAAATATGTCGTGATAATGTTATGAGATTTGGTCTAGACTTGTGGGAAAATTTTGTAGTGGAAAAGTTTTGAGGGGTCATGTGTGCGTAAGTGTCGAATATAAGGTAATATTTCGAAGGACCTATCTGGATGTGAAAGATGATATGGCTAGTAAGAGGGAGGTGTATGGAAGAGGAAAAGCTGCGGCAACCTTAATACTAATTGGGATAAAGGCAGGAGGATGTTGATCTCTATTGGCTTGTCCCAATATGCCCGAAATGAGCAGCCTTCTATACTCAAGGTCCTTTTGGATCCGAGTGTGTTCTTTCGTTCCTAGGAATGTAAGTGATATGGCGATTAATTGTCGGTCGTAATTAATGTACTTGACTTCGAGTACAAACAAACTACAAACACTTCTAGTTAATAGCACTCGAACTTCTGCTTTTTGATTTACTTCCGCAAATTCCATGAAGTGTAACGTTTTATCCACTTGATAAGTGTTTCTCGTCTTCTGGAATTGCGAACTCCTTGACGAGGTTCTTTCTGAAACACATCAATCGACCTTAATCAGTCTATGGAACTTTTGTTTCAGGCAGTGCTTTGACTGGGTGCAAAGTCTCCTATAGATACGATATTTATCCTTCTTCCCTTATCGTTATTTATTTGGGAACGGCGCAGCGTGACGTCTTCTTCTATACATACATCTGTATCAGCCGTCATCTCTTTCACACTATCCAACCAATTCATCGTTTATCATCTATCCTGTGGGTGCCATAGGCACGCAGTCTGGAACGCTTCTAGTATAGCTGTGTGTGGCCACCTTGTTTTCTAGACACACGTTCGATAATGTCGAGGTTAGTGTATTAGCAGTGAATTCGTCACTCCGTCTGGTCCACTCTCGCATATTGCCGCCCACACCGGCTTGACACTCCAAATCCGCGACACATCTCACGGTAGTGCGTGCCAGGATGCCAGATGTACCCAATTACTTACTCGTCGTATATCGGTTTCTCAAATGATTATACATACTCGTATTTACAGACCTTTCCGTTGTAACATGTCTCCTTAGTACATTTTGTTGGGAGATTTCATTTTGAATTAGGGATTTCGTGAGCGTTCTGGATCATAATCCTCCAAAAATGGTTGGCCCTTTTGTGTCAACGACTGGTTAGGTAATTGATTTTGAAGTGGTAGTACGAGTATATATGGTTCCGATTTTCGGATGCTGGCTGGCACAGAAAGAGGTAGATTTTTATAAAGGGACACCATTTAATCAAAATATTCATAGCAATAGATACCTGCACGCATGTACTCATATTCGCACATGTCCCTACATGCCAATCGACGCATTCAGTCCCCTTCCGTCACCTGAGGAAGTCCAATTATGTCTGTCAAAACATCATTCCGCCAATAATGTCATCCAATCAACAATTCACCGTAATAAAAATGATTTTCGTACCCATTGCTCATTCGTAAGAGTCGCAAGTGAACAACATATGTTTTTGTTTAACATTTGGGATGCTACTTACTTTTTTGGACTTATGATGACACACATTCAATAATGGAGTGGTCGCAAAAACTTTCCGTTACTTTTGGCGAGCTGTGAGGTTAAAAATATCAATCCGGTTTGGTGTTGTATTAGCGTAAACAACTGCATCAGATCTCGATTGTCAAATTCGGAAGTGGGTTGATAAAAAATCTGGTCCATCGAGAAATCTGTTGGTGTTTCTAACAGGACTGAATTTCTTTCTGTCGTAGACTGTTTATGTCACCGTCGCTGTTTTTGTTTTTGACAATCTAAAGAGGGGTTTTTTTTTTGCTTTCACTGAATAATTAGAATGTAGGTAATGCGATCAGCCATTCGAGACTCACCAAATTTACTTCAAATAATGCATAGAATTGGTTTTACAACTCAATTCACCGTCCGATTTATGGACGGTGAATTGAGTTGTAAAACCAACTTCGACACATAAACCAAACACTAATTGCACCCGAACAATGTGCCCAATGACCCGTAAAATGGAACCTGCATCATTTGTACCATTAACGCTGTCATCCGAAAACGCTCGATACCAGGTGGGCCTCTACTCTAGTATAGCACCGGTATCTCATTACATCAAGTATCGGTGACATGTGCATGGATCTGATGTCTGATAGGTTTATAAGTCTCTTAGACGCGCCGTTTTATACAGCTCGTAAAATTGATAAATTCTGGGTCCCCTGGATAAGTGACTCGATAGAAATTTAGTGTTTTGCGAGGATGGATCTTACTTAGGTAACGAATTTTAAGTCCGAGAGATTTTATAAGGGGATCCAAGTTTATTAAAAGACGTTGCTATAAAAATCTAAGAAGTCTTTTCATTGCTTGTTAAATTATTTATAGCTTCAGGTTTTTAGAAAGTACTTTACTTTTTCAGAGCTCAATTTATTTTGCGTACCTGAATTTGAGCGTATCGTCAAATCAAATAGGTACTTTCTCCGCTCATTCAAATCGAGGGGTAATCTTAAAGGCAATAATAGTCCTTTTCTTATAAAATTACTCCCAACAAATCTATTTCAATTGTTAAATGATTAGACTGGTTGACTGATTTACTCGTAAACGAAATCTTCTTTCATGTGTTTAACGGTATCATGTTTTTTGCGAATGTATATAAAAACTATGAAGCGTTTGGCAACAGACCTTCCAAAGATACTTTCGCAGTAAAAAAACTAGCAGAGCTTCTTTCCCTGCTACAATAGTGTCATTATCAACATCATGGCTTCAGAAAACCCTTAATAAATCAGAAAATTCACGATCAAATAATCAATAATCCGGGTCTATCCCATCTAAGCAGTTGCTAGATCTAACTCCCCTCACATCAGCATTCACAACGCGCTCAAGCTGCGTTCAAACGCGATTTTGGTGCGCTCGCGCCTGTCTCGTCTTACGTGACTCACACGCATACCGCCCCTATTGTCCCGGATTAATTGTTTGTGTAAGTACAATGAATGTTAAACATTAACCTTTTCTTCATATCGTATAAATATGTTTGGATTTTTTTGCGCGTTTCTTTGCACAGGATGTGAGTCGTTAGGCGTTGGGGTTTGGTTATAATCTTGATGTCGATTTAATTAATTTGCGACCGCCTGCGCCTGTTAAGGAATGTTGGTAGATATTTTTAAGATGATCACTTTAATCATTTAAGTTACTTAACTGTCGTCGCCAAGGTTGAAGTTATTTAATGTCTGTTTGATATGGTTACGGCACGGTATGAGATGTTTTCTCACGGGTCAGTTTTGAAGGATATTTTGGACAAATTGGTTCCCAGTCTCACGTCAATTCTCCCTGTGAACATACTGAAGGAAATCGCAACGGTTCCCATGAGGAGCGATGTAGGGAATCGGGACTTCGGGAGTGATTTTCGCCGGCGACTGTACACATTATTTTTATCGCTAAATGGTTTCGTATTGTTGTGCCAAATTGGAAAGCATTGCCATTTCGTCCTATGATTGTTGTCACAGGATACGTTAACCATAAAAGCGTCATTTATTATGTCATAGTATTTGGCGTGCCATTAGCATCTGGTTTGTGGGTAACGGTCTATTTGAATTTCGCGTTGTGTTTACTTAATTTTTTCTACGTAGTGTATTTGTGGTGGATTTGGTGTTGCCATGATTCGCTATAAGTAAATATTTTGCGGTATGTCGTGAGGAAAGTTTTGAGGCTACAAGACTAGGGGAAGACCAAAGAAACGATGGATGGACTGTGTGAATGATGATATGGATAGAAAGGGGGCGACTAATAGAGAAGTAAGGAAGAAAAAGACATGTTGCGTCGACCCCAAATAAATTGGGATAAGGGCAGGAGAGTGATGATGATTCTGTGGTATTAAATTGTAAGCTCAATGCTGGCTTCAACATATAGGTATGACCTCAAGTACGCTCTAGGCTTTATAATTATGTAGCTGGCCTTTTGCCAAGTTTTAAGAGAGAGAAAAACTACGTTTAATTCAAGTCAGGTGCTAGTACAAGATCTAATAATTACAAGGTACTAGGTTATTACAAGTACCTACTTAGTACACTTTAACCTTAGCTGCAATTTATAGTCTAAGCAAACCATACGGGATAAAATATTTTTTGCAATTTGATTATATTAATAAAGACTTGCTTCTGCCCGCGGCTTCGCCCACGTTGATGTCGGAAATTATACAACGGGAACATGCTACCGGGACAAAAATAGCCTATATGTTACTCCATAACATCAGCTATCTGCCAGTGAAGGTCCCGTCAAAATCGGTCAAGTCGTTTCGGAGATTAGCCGGAACAAACAAACAGACAGACACACAAACACTAAAAAAAATGTTTTTTTCAGGGTTCCGTACCCAATGGGTAAAAACCCTATTACTAAAACTCCACTATCCGTCTGTCTGCTGTCTGTCTGTCACCAGGCTGTATCTCATGAACCGTGATAGCTAGACAGTTGAAATTTTGACTGGTGATGTATTTCTGTTGCCGCTATAACAACAAATAGGTACTAAAAACAGAATAAAATTATTTATTTTATTCTGTTCTGTTTGAAGTGCGCTCCCATACAACAAACGCGATTTTTTTGCCGTTTTTTGCTCGATATTAATAACGGCAACAGGTAGACGCTTGAAATATTCACAGAATATTTAGTTGTATATTCACTTTAAAAATAAATAATTAAATAAAAATTTAAGGGGGGCTCCCTCTCCCATACAACATACGTGATTTTTATATACAATGGTACGGAGACCTTCGTGCGCGAGTCCGACTCGCACTTGGCCGGTTTTTTTTATTAATAAGTAGCGTTTATACTTTAATATGCATTTAGTAAAAAGCTGTTATTTTGATATTACAAACAGATTCTTCAATTTTATTTATTTGTATAGATGTATAGACTAGTAAATTACCTACTATAGGTCATGGCAGGTGACTATCAACTGATAGGTACCTAAACTCTGAACTAGTTAAAACCTATTACCTATGTCCTATAGAACATAATCAATTATATTTCGACCAGCTGGAGGCTATGACCTATCGTAACACAATTACCTATTCACTACGACATGGATTCCTCAATTAATTTCAATTGAAGACCACACAAGCTCAATTTCACCAACATATTCATCTCTCATTCATATCAGTATAAACATAGCCCATATACCGTGGAAAAACATTAGCTAGTCAGCAAGGTGGAAGCAGTAGTGCGATCCTGTAACCATCGCACCGTGAAAACTTAGGTGAAGTGAGCGTGGAGTGAGCTGTCATTCCAACTAATGCTATGGATTGACACTATTGACAGCTCACTCTAAGCTCACTTCACCTAACTTTTCACGGTCAGATTTTTACAGAATCGATCGCCAGAACTAGCCCATGTGTACGTACAGTCACATCCAAAATATGTTCTTAAGGGCTATTTTTGTCTGCTTATTACACTATAGAATCTACTTAACCGACTCAACACTATACAGGGAAAAAAAAAAGTGAAAAAGAAAAATGTACGCTAGGGGTTCAAGAATCATGTGCTGAATCCATGGTAACAGGTTGCGCGTCGATGGCCCTGCCACCCTGTTGGGTACTTATTTCATAAAATGGCCAGACCATTAAATAGGTTTTAGGTTGATGGCAACTCGACATTGGACAGAGGTTTATGCGATTTAGATTTTTGTTATCAAGTATAGTTTTCTATGCAATAATCTGCGGGGTAATTACGTAAGGCGTAACACACTATAAGCAGCAATGGGTTCATTTTTGACATTTCAACAACATTCATTGCGTTATTTACGTTGTTGAACAGACATTTTTCGAACATATGAAGCAATGTATTAGCAATATCCTTCAAAATGATTCAGATTGAGATTGATAGTGTGTTAAGCAATTAGGGTGCTGCGCAGTGCCGTAGCTTCAAAATGTATTATGTGTCCAGTCCGACTTGATCAGAGAAATAGTTTGAAAACTGACGAAGTTTTTCGACTCGACTGTATATTTAGTTAGAGTATAGCCACTAGTAGACACTAATTTATTGCATACCAACATACTAAGCCCTATTTCTCCTCTTCCACAGCCATATACAACTACTCGGCCAAACCAGGCACCTTGCACCTTTCGTTCGACGTCGGCGAGTTGTTGCACATCGAGAGAGAGACAGAATTCTGGTATTGGGGCAAGAGCCTCAAGAAAGACGCAAGCGGCGGCGCCTTCCCTAAAAGCTACGTACAGATAAGGGACTGTATAGTCGACAGGTAAGCTATTTTAGCCCTTAGTAACAACTACATAATATACTAAACACCAAAACTTAGACGTAGCAGTCTTGGTCATAAAGCGTGCGAACAGGAAGGTCAATTATGAGTACGGGATTGCAGGGGGTCTACTCCGAAGTGCAAAGTGCGAATGTTCGGATCGGACCGACTATTATTGAAATAAGTTCGGATCGGCTCAGTTGGGTCGGGACCATAGTCAATATTCGAAAGAGTGTAGGTGTGTGGGATCGGGACCGACCAAATAGTAACTTTGTAGCAGGAAACGGCCGAATATTCGGCCGATACTACTTCGGAGTAGACCCCCTGGACTCTTACAACACACACTATCGTGTTGTCTTGCTTCCTCGTTCTGTAACCGCGCCTGTTCCGATTTCCGAATGTTGGCGTTTAGTGCCTATAATAGTATCTATAAGCAGTTTGTAAGTTGTAAGCTGTTTGACACTTTGGAAACAACTTCGTCTTTAATTAGGTGTCGAAACTCTGATCCTGGGGTTCCAAACAATAAATTGGTCCCTAAGGTACAGTCACGAGCACCAATATGTCAACACTTGGCAACTTTCAATTGCGATTTTTTCGTGAAATAACGAATGCAACGTATAAATACGACACATTACACAAACCTTTAGGTTCGAAAATGCTATGTTCGTAACAACATAAAATTTCATTAAAAAATAAAGGAGTAAATCGCTTTTGAATAAAGCCGAGTGTATACATACTTTTGCTCGTGACTGTACATACGCCTGAACAGACGTTGGTCCATGGTACGAGACGAGACAATGATCAGAGAACGTTACGAAATACTGACCGTCATAAATACGACTGCTCGTCCGTATTTAGCATATTTCTTTCGTTCGTAGTTTGGGTCCTACTGGACCCAGGCTTCTACTTTAAATGAAATGCTGTTCGTTGGTGAGCGTTTCACTTGACAATGGCTGGTCCGATTTGGCTATTTTTTTTGTTTTAAAATATTCGTAATAGTCCGAATTATATTTTAAAAGTAAATTAAATATGATATATAAATTAAAATGTTCAAATTCGGGAAAAACTGGACGTCCTTTTTTCTATGGGATTTTTGTATTCAATGGACAGGACAACGCCTGTCGGTTCATCTTGTTACTAATAAAATTCTCAACCTCGACGTTCATTACTAAGCGCCCACTATTATACCTAAATTAAGTTTAATTAATTAAATAAATTCCTACTAAACTTGTATCAGAAACTCGACACCCAAACGTTTGTTCCAACAAACGAGATGAGATTACTACATATTATATTACATACAGTCAATATAATAACGTAGTAGCAAATGACGCTAACTGATAATATTTCAATTAAACGGCAGCGGGTCGGAACTCGCACATCAACGATACACTCACACTTCCTCAAAAACGTTCATACATTATGCGTAGAAGTGATTCACTCGACAATGGGCAACGATTATCAATCACGGTCAGTGACCTCGTCAATTAGTATATTTTATGGTAATACTAACTTTCGGCCCCGGCTTCGCTCGGAAATTATCCCATGGGAACGTTCTACCGGGATACAAAAGTATTATGGCCAGGACATGGTATATCCATGTGCCAAATCCTAGCGTAAATTTCGCATGGCTAGTATGGATTGTTAACTAAGAATGCTCTGATTCTAGGGCTAAGGAAGTAGGACCCTTGGCTGAGGACATTTGAAGACTAGTCGGAAGTGCTATGAGTCACTTTCTTAGGTGACATGTGTCGACTGATTGTCTAGTTGTATGAGTCAAAGAATACCTAATAGCACGCGGTTTACAAGTTCGATTAAATAGATATCACTTAGCTGTAATGATATATGGCGCGGGGAAAAACTTACGCGGGTTCTGTCAAACTCGTGTAAAACAACGAAAAAAATCATCAGGCTATCCTAGCTACGTCTATATTTTTGAAATGCTGTTCACTTGTAAACGCATCACTTGAGAGTCTTCGTATTACTCCGAATTATGTTTTTAAGGAAAGAAAAATTTGAAAAGTTTCCCGGAAAATTATCAAGTTCGGGAAAAACTGAACGCCCTTTTGTTCTGTGGAAATTTGTATGAACTTTTGGACAGGACAACGTCTGTCGGGTCACTTAGTTGGAAATAAAATGATTTGAGTTGCCGTATCAATAAGCGAGTAGGTATTATAGAAACAAAGAAAGAAAAAGGCATGTATTCTGACTCGCACAGGAAGATCACAACTAAACTAAAACACCATCATAAAAAAAAAAAAACAAAATTATAAGTAGGTACAGGAAAAAAATTATGATTCTAGAATCATATCATAATCGTATAGTAAAAAAATTTCGCCGGTTATAAAAAAAAAATTGCTGTTCTGTACATTTGACCGCGTAGGTATTGCACTTTTCTATGAAACAACAGATTTTTCTTTAAAAAAAAAAAAAACATTTATTTCAGGAAGTTATTCCCATAATAAGCACTACAAATTACATAGAACAAATACAACACAAATTACATACCGACGGAAACATCACAAATACTTACTATTTTTTCGTCGGTCATTTTTGATAGGTAACCGATGAAAAATTTCTACTCTAAGTCTAGATCTAGAATCATACGTTGAATTCATGGTTTCAGTTTGCGCACTGGTTAAAAATGTTTCCTGTATAAAAAGAAAGTACTTAATAAACAGAAAGTCCTGTACATAGCCAAAAGGCTCTTATCTAAGAACGACGCGGCGCCATTAAAAAAAAAAAATGTAACGAATTATCCCTTTGTTACATACCGAAAAGGACCAAACATTACGCTTACGTACTGCGTAAAAGGAAGTTCTTGCCTATAATATCATAATGACGTATGCACGAGGATATTTAATTAAATTAAGGGTTTGTCCCGTACAATAAAATCCTCCATTACAGTTTAGAAATAAGTAATTGTACATTTAAGTCATCCGGTAAGATATTCACCAGTTTTAAATCAATCAATACCTATGGTTGGTATGCAAGCTATTAATAATTACCCAATGCCTCACCCTTTATTAATGCAACTCTATATGCATTGTAGGTTTATTCGTAAGTGTGCATAGTACGTAGGGGGATACGTAGAATCAAGTAAACCAGTAAGGTCAGCTATTGTGTCTAGGGTTAGTCATTTTTTTTTTTTGGATGGGAAATCATCAAATGACCCCTCCCGCTCTGGGTGGAGCGGAAGGGAGTGTCAGACTCTTACTGACTAAAACCCACCCGTGTTCCTTCCTTAGCCCTTTCTGTTCCAGGGCAGCGGTAACCCTTTCGGACGATCCCGCCGCTAGGGTTGGTCCTTGCGTCCTGATAAACGAATTTGGATTTGGCTTGTGAAACCAAATTCTCATACAGGTTTTTTTATTGGTCTCACAAGAACAACTTCCAAAATTGATATACACACAGGCATCCTCTCGGTGCCGGGGCTGTGTCCCCGCTCCCAGCAGTGGGAACATTATACACAGTTAAATTTTGATCGTTTTAATCCTTAAAAGGGGTCATTGTACTCATCATTATGAACAACTTTTACTACGGGATCAACCCTGAAATCGTGGAAAAAAATTAGTTGATCCATAGATTTATGTTCGCACAACTCGACATAATGTATGGATCAACTGATTTTTTTTCACGATTTCAGGGTTGGTCCCGTTATAGTAAAAGTTGTTCATAATGATGAGTACAATGATTTAAGGATTAAAATTTTAAGGATTATAACGATCAACATTTAACGATGTATAGATTGATTATGTTATCATTTCGTTATTATTATAAGTAAATCGTAATGTCACAACCCACAAGATTGTTATGAATCCATTACAACTCCAGTAACCGGGTAAAAGCCAATTATTGTTTTGTTTAATATCAAACTTCTAGAACTTTCCTTATTTCGTACATTCTGGCCTGCCAAGTCTGTAACTACTGTTGTTTTACAAGCAATACTATATAACTTAGCTCCAATTCAAATTGTATTGTCGCTAAGTTTGGGTATTGCTTTATTTAAATTGTAAGTGGATTTGGAGCTTGTTGAACAAGTTGCGAGAAGGTTGGGACTACTTTATTTTTTATCTGCCTCAACATAATAATAATAATAATTGAGTATATTTAAAAAGAGATTTCATT
Source organism: Apamea crenata (assembly GCA_949629185.1). NCBI lineage: Eukaryota > Metazoa > Arthropoda > Insecta > Lepidoptera > Noctuidae > Apamea > Apamea crenata. The sequence continues at coordinate 9,938,551 of OX451375.1, forward strand.
TTGACTGAAAATATCTGAAAAATAATAACCCACGTTCGAGGGGACGTAAAAATATCGCGGCGTCATTTTATCGCGCACTGGATTTTCAACTCTCGGCACTAAGCAGAGCGTTGAAAATACAGTGCGCGAAAAAAAAAATCGCCACGGCAAAACGCGAACGGACTACTTCATGAACCCCTTCCTATATTTTTTATGGACCCTCTCTTATCAATCAAAACTGAGCCCTATGTGAAAACTGATGCAAAGCCTCGAATCTCATCAACCTCATCCACCGCTTTCCATCAGGGGTAATCGAGCAGGCTCATTCAGCAACCTACAAAAGAAAGCTCATAAATTATTCCTTCCGTTAGCAACATTTTAATGTGTTATCAATGTTATCTTATCATACATATTCAAAAAATCAGTGGGTAGGTATTGATATTCGCGGTATTGAAATCTATAACGATTAGCATAAAAAAATACATTATTTTTAGAAGCTTTTATTCAATTGTTTTATAAACCGTGGATTGAACAAAATGTTCACTTATGAAGTTATGACGAATTCTCAAATGATAAATGATTTTATTTCTGTAAGTAAGTTTGTACAAACACTTACACGTCGATCATATTTTAAAAACTAGATGAGGTCGGTTAAAAATTATCAATATGCCCATTGTATATTTTGTAGTCTTCGATGTATATTTTGTAATGTATTTTGTGGAGTACAATAATATATATATATATAAATAAATATCTCTTTCAGATGTGGTGGCACAGTGGTCGCTTCTGCTGGAGGCAACGGTGTGGTCCATGATATCGCTGTCACACTACGAGAATGGTTGACACATTGCAAGAAACTGTACATTGTAAGTTGACAACAAAGACAGCTGAGTGAACTGACACATAAATATTTATTTACTAGCTGCGCCCGGCGGTTTCACCCGCATAAGTTTCGATTCTGTCGGGATAAAAAGTATCCTATATGTTAATCCTGGTTATAAACTGTCTATGTGCCAAATTTCATTCAAATCCGATTAGTAGTTTTTGCGTGAAAGAGTAAAAAACATCCATTCATCCATCCATACAAACTTTCGCGTTTTTAATATTAGTAGGATAGGATTTTATTGGTTCACCAAAAATTGTTTCCAGTGGTTTTAAGACATGCGAAAATGTATATGCAACATAGCAATAATCACAAATGGGTAGTTTTGTGCTGCAACTTGGGATATAATTATGCACTTGACATGTAGTCGGTAGTTTTTAGGATGTGAGTAAAACCTTGGGCAACAACTAATGTTCGAAATAAAAAGCATAATATTGCGATCTGTCGTTTTTAGGTAATTATGACAATTTCTTTCTTTCTGACTGTTCGTTATAACTCTATACAAGTACTGACTCCAGCAGGTCAAGGTACCCGAAACTCAAATTTTCCCAATCAACCTTGAACCTTAATGCATTAGCGATAAAATTGCAAATCTATTAAAGAAATTTGACAGATTGTAGTAGCTTGATGTGCTGACGACTGTACATTTTTCAAAAAAAACGAACTAAGTGTTTTAATTTTATCCAAAATAAAGTTCCTTTGCTCTGTTTATCATAGTTTGGTTTTAGCGTTGAAGGACATATCTCAAATATTCACCGTGCATATTATAATACCCATGATTAATTCCCCAGTTGTTTATTTTTCCCTTTGATGGTCTATTAATCATATAAATCACCGGTAACTACATAATGTCGTCACATGTACCTAACAAATTTTCACTACTTGTCCTTATTTATCATTTAATTACATAAACATGAGTGCCATCATTGTATAATTATTCGGCCAATAATGTTTGTAATTGTATATTCATTTGCATGTACTTTAAATAAATAATTAGTCAGTGACTTGTCGGAGGAAAGGTATGCAGCTGTTCTTTGCGAATAGGCTAGTTTCCTAAAAAAATCTAATTAATCCGTCAGTTAGATTATCAAAAAATATTGAACCCGTATTTTTTCTTTTGTCAATTATATAAAAAACGATGAAGATATCGCCCGTTAAAGTTCCGCGTGACGTCACTTGCTTGCGACACTTGCAAGCAAGTGACGTCACGACCCCCGACTCCCAAATTTTGACGCGCTTTATCTTAGTCATTTTTTGTTTGATTGACAAAAGAAAAAATTTGTGCCCATTATTTTTCGATAATCTAACTGACAGACTAAATATAATAATTATTTTTTTACCCAGGAAACTACCCTATTATGCATTGGTATAGTAATTAGTGAGTTAGATCCTTTTACCAGGAAAAAAAGTGGGTCTAATCTGAAACCTAGGGCCTGAACCTAGGGACCGGTTTGAAGCATAATAATTTCTTCGTATCTATGGAAAAATATCAAGTCCACTTTAGCCCTGGATCGAAAGAGCTGGAAGCCATGGAGAGAGGCCTTTGCCCTGCGGTGGTGATGCAGGCTAACAGTAACAGTATGGAAATATATATCTCCGCTATCTATTCCCAAATACGACGACACGGTTGGCGCAGTGGCTGAGCGATCAACTGCTGCGGTGCGTGTCGTGGGTTCGATTCCCGCACGGAACAAATATTTGTACTGCCTACAGGTAGTTGTTCCGGGTCTGGCTGAGTGTGGGGCAACGTTTAAAAAAAAAACATAGTTGTGCAGAAAAGGGAGAAGAAAATGGAGATGCGTAGGGATTAAGAAACTGTTTTGTGCGTCAAAATGAGCAGATTTTTTGTAGGTTTTTTTTTGCTAATTTAACAAACCAAAAAAAATAAGCCATGTGATTATTCTTCTAACTTTTTATTCGTCTTCTTCAGAATAACGATGAGCGTCTCAAGTTTATGGAAGTGAGCATGCGAGCTCTGCTCGAGTTGAGAGCTCAAGCTGCGTCCGGCGCTTTACCTCAGGACCAGCTGCGACGAGTTGCTAGGACCGCTGTCTTCACCATCGATAAAGGGAACAGGTATTTAAAAACATTTTATTTATGTATTAGAATTAATTAGCAAGCTCACTCACCGCAAATAGCAAGTGGTCACAGATACTTGGACATATCTACAATACAGCCCGATTCACACTATATGGCGACTCGGAATATGCGGCGAGTCGCAGTAACAAATTCATGAGCGGTGGGGGTGAGGGGTAGGGTACTGCGCAGTGAGTAGCGCACTTCTGAAGGCCAATTCTCGTAATTTAAAACGTTCAAAATCTAGTCGCAGTCTCTTCTCAGCGACAAACAAATGTCAAAAACTTGTCAAAATTTAGAGAATTTAGAAGTATTTTTTGACAGATTGAGACTGAGATCAGACTGTTAACGTTCTTAAAATTACGAGAATTGCCCCTCAGAGCCGCTATAAAGTTTGATTGAGCTGTACCAGATGTGCGTTTCATACCTAGATGCAAAGCTAGAATGTTCCATGTGTCTGTATTTACACTGGCTCCCATACCCTTTATACGAAATAACAGAAACTCTGCATGGCTTATGAAAAGGAAGCCCGTTCTTTAGGGAAGGGCAACTTTTTTTGTTACACCGAGCTCCTTCGTTGTAATTTACTACCGGGAGAAAAAAATTGCACGTTTGTGTATGTTTTTAGTTGTCTTAAGCTGCACTGAAATATTATTTATCGCTCGAAAAACATTATTTTGATAAACGTCAGAGTCTGACATCTCAGCTCTATTCCTTGAAAGTCAGAAAATCCAAAGGGTTGTATCATCATATTAATTCGTATTACTTTGTCGACAGAACCCTAGGCATGGAGTTAGCAGTGAGAACAGCGAACGGTCAACTGGTAGATCCGTTGAAAGTGTCCACGTACAAACTAAACGCACTACACGATGAAGCTAATACTCGTATTGACAAGAATATGGTACGTTTATTCGTATATTTTATGTCATAACCCACAATATCTCCTATTTATCTTCTTATCGGATGATAATGATTTGCTATACAATAATACTGGTGGCAGGGACATCGACGTGCAACCTGTAACCATGGATTCAATAACTGGTTCTGAACTGTAGACATTTTCAGTCCAATATAAAAAAAAATATATATAGCTGTTTCATACATTTTGATCGCGATGGTGGAGTTGGTATATGAAACAGCAGAATTTGTTTTTGATAGCAGTTATAAGGGCACATAATAGACAAAAAAAGGTTTGTAATAACAGCATTTCGTGCTACAAATAACTCCAGTTTACCATAAATGCCAAACTAGTAGTGCCTCTACTATGTACTAAACCTTTTTGTTTACTTTTTCTAGGAAGCAACACCGATAACCCCACCACCGGCGGCGCCACCGGGTGCCCGAACATACACGATCGCAGTTCGGGTCCACAACTTTGTGTGCCGAATGAACGAGCCAGCCGAACTCGCCCTAGCATTACACGACGCTTCGGGTGCTAAGCTGACAGAACATTTGCTGCTCAGATGGCCTACCAACCACGTCAGCTCTGCACTAGTTGTGTTTACTGTGAGTATAAAATAATCTACTTTTGCTCGCGGTTATACTGACTGCCTAGAGGAACTACTAAATTGTAATCTAAATATATATAACTCAATGGTGACTGACTGACTGACATAGTGATCTATCAACGCACAGCCCAAACCACTGGACGGATCGGGCTGAAATTTGGCATGCAGGTAGATGTTATGACGCAGGCATCCGCTAAGAAAAGTGAAAAATGAAAGTTTGTATGAAACTTTGTCAAACTATACTTCTTAACGCTAGCGAAGCCGCGCGCAAAAGCTAGTATTATATAAGTTTATTTCAATAATTGTTTAGAATGATACACATATGAAAAAAATGAACTAAACCAAATACGTATAAACGTATACGTAAATACGTACACGTATAAACTTATAAAGTACGTATTAGATATTAATTTTAACTTGATACGTCCACGCGATCATGAGAAAAAGGGTCTTGAAAGACTGACACACACACACGGACGGATAACGAAGTGATCCTATAAGGATTCCGTTTTTTTCCTTTTGAGGCACGGAACCCTAAAAATAAGATGAGATTTCATTTAATACTTATTTTTGTTTCAGGATTTCGGTAGCGATATAATAAAGAGTGAGAAAATATACTTGGTGTCCAATATATACCGGATTGGGTCAATGGACGCCCTGAATATTGATAATAGGTAAGTTTATTTAAAGTATATTTTATACATTTCACCATAGTCAAAAAAATTTGGACGTAATATCACAAATAGGATTGATTTTGAATGCGTAAGGGCCAGTCGCTATGATACGCGTTCATCCAGTCAGAATTACGATACGGTTTTGACCGATCGAAAGGATACTTCGCCCCGAAACTTTGGAGTAGCAGCGCGATTTTAATGCCTTTAGGTGGCCCAGTGGTATCCTGACTTCAACTTACTAGTGGTTTCGACTTACGAGTCGTGAGTTTGAACCCAGGAGGCACTTTAATTTGTGTATTTAATTTCATCACCACTGCTCTCAAAACGGTGAAGGAAAACATCATGAGGAAAATGGCATGTCCTCGAACCAAATGGTCTCTCTCTCTCTCTCTCTCTCTCTCAACAATACCAAACCATCGAAGCATACTCTTTTCAATCTTTGTCACTCCATCTTCTGTTAAACCGCACCCTTGCCTTATCACATCATTCCTATCATATACTTTTTAAATTATTAACACTAATCTAATCCACAGACGTAGCTCCGTAGCCCAACCGCCTCCAGTCCCAACGTCGGGCCGCTCAATGCGTCGCCCGTTCGGCGTCGCGTGCGCTGACATCAAGCGATTTGTCACGGCTGTTGTTGGTCGGGACAACGACAAACATATACAAGTGCCTTTTTATGCGTAAGTATTGTTTATACTGACATTTTAGTGTTTTTATTGTTTATGGTTTTGCTCACGCGCAATCTTTTGGGATTTTGCGACCAATATACTCGGGAAACCCCGAAGCAGACGTGAATGAAACAAAATCATAAACAATTGCAGCTTTAGCAATTTAAACTGCGTTAGCATTCACGATCAAATGCGCCCGAAATTAATAATGCATCTCAATCCCAATTTTGATCCGCGGATTTTGACAGCTGCTTGTGATTCGACCTCTCAAAGACTCAGGTTGACAAACTCGGCCCTTGATTGGTTATAGACAACGATCGGCCCTAATTACGTACCACTCATTTAATCACAATCTGAATTATCTTGAAGGATATTGCTAATCCATTGCTGCATATGTTCGAAAAATTTGTGTGCTCAATAACGTAAATAACGCAATGAATGTTGTTGAACTGTCAAAATTAAAGCTAATGCTACTGTTAGTGTGTTACGTAATTGGATCAAGATTGTGACTGAACTAATATCCGTTGGAATTCTTTCAAATCAAAAGGTTTCAGTGAGAGCTTGCTGGGCTATACTAGCTGTTTCACGGGTGTTTTACGTCTGTTTAATACAACACAAACAGACGGATACAATGCAAGCCCACGTTCGCACGGACGTAAAAAATCGCGGCGGGATTTTCTTGCACACTGGATTTTCAACTCTCGGTGTTGAACCGAACATTGAAAATCCAACGGAGCACATACCAGCGCGTCAAAAATACCACACTATTGGATTTTCAAATCTCGGCGCCAAGCAGTGCGTTGAAAATTCAGTGCGCGAAATAAAATCGCCGCGGAAAAAACGCGACCGTGCGGACCTGGGCTTAGTCGGATTATTTTAAAAAGCTTTGTCGTTACAAGTTGCCTACTGCGCCGAGATTAATGCCTATGTTCACTAACACTAGGCGACACCTAAATTAATGCCTAAATAAAAGTTGTAATCTAACAGAGTGCGCTTTAGGTTTAAATCATTTATTCTCATAAAAGACAAAAATGCCACTCACATGAGAACAGACAAGATACATTTAGTAAACTTATTTTAGGTAACCGTCACCACAGTAGATATATGTATATTACTATAATTATATAATTATTCTAAACTCATTCAGCAGTTCAAATGGTTGCGCCATTTAAGAACATTGGAGGACTTTAGTCAAGGTAGTTTTCAATAATGTGTCTAGATAGCCGAGATTTGAAACTGCTGAGAGAGCTAACATTTTTTATGTAAGTGGGTAGATTATTAAATAGTTGTGCTCCTTCATATGTAATATTCTTTCTAGCGCTTTTATTTCGGCATCCATTAAAGTGTCCTCTACTGTTAGTGAAAACGGTCATACGCTGAGCTTTTTGCCACAACTCAAGGCTATACCTAACCAAAACATACGTACAGAACATGATACCTAGTTACATTCCAGATATGAAACTCATTACAGATATGAGAAGGAGAATCTGGACTGTTTACTGAAGAAAGTGATGGCCAACCGTGATATGAAGGACGCTAAGCATTCGCAGGGATTGTGGGTATCTGTGCGGCTGGTGGAGGGCGATTTGAAGCAGGTATGAAGATTTAAAACTAGCAATCTTGCTGACAAGATAATGTAATTAGATTAATCTAAGACATGAACGGTAAAGATTACGAAATGGCTTGATTCTTTTTTTTTTAATGGCATCTCGCAGTCAACGTAGGAGGTGGTCGTCTGTTTAACCGGACTTGCCTGTGAATATCTCAATTTGTTTGTGTATTTAATTTCATCACCACTGCTCTCAAAACGGTGAAGGAACACATCGTGAGGAAACCGGCATGTCCTAGAAGTAAAATTTTGAAGACATGTGACATCCACCAACCACTTACTCCCTCTCACAGAGAGGAGGCCTGTGTCCCAGCAGTGGGAACATTATAGGCTGATGTGATAAACTTAACTTTACTACTACTATTACTTTTTGGGCCGATTTTTCAATCGTCACATAACTTTTATCTAAATAATAAAGGCGTTTTTACATATTGTTTTGTAAACAAAAGTTGTCAAGCCGCAATCTGTATCCCTTTATTTTTTGGATGGGAAATCATCAAATGACCCCTCCCGCTCTGGGCTGAGTGGAAGGGCGTGTCAGACTTTTACTGACTAAAACCCACCCGTGTTCCTTCAGTTGCCTGTGGTGCCAGGGGCCACGGTATCTCTTAACAACCCGTGGTCCTGGCAGCAATCTGTATCCCTCAGATAAAAGTTATTTGAAGATTGAAATATCGGCCCTTAGTATAATTATCTTTATTCTAAACATTTATTCCATCGGTAGATACGCGAAGAAAACCCTCACATCGTAGTCGGCAGTTATGCCGTAGCTCGAAAGATGGGCTTCCCAGAAGTGATCCTTCCAGGCGACACACGCAACGACCTGTATGTCACAGTGTGCGGGGGGGCCTTCTCTAAGGGAGGCGGGAAGTCCTCGGAGAGGAACATCGAACTTATCGCCAAGGTCGTCGATAAACATGGACAGACTTTTCCCGTGAGTCGGCTTTATTATGTACTAGCTGTTGCCCGCGACTTCGTCTGCGATCCACGATGAAAAGAAGCCTATGTCCTTCTCCAGATCATGTTCTACCCATGTGTCAAATTTCAATCTAAATCCGTTCAGCAGTTTTAGCGTAAATGTTTTCACCCGCATAAGTTTCGATCCCATGGGAATATCGGGATAAAAATTTATCCTATATGTTAATCCTGGTTATAAACTATCTGTGTGCCAAATTTCATCCAAATCCCTTCAGTCGTTTTTGCGTGAAAGAGTAACAAACATCCATCCACACAAACTTTCGCGTTTATAATATTAGTACGATTTGCATTGGAGGCATACTACGACATTGTGAACAAAGCGAACGTCTAAATACCTCTATTTACCTAGACTAGAATCGGAAACAATACATTGTTCTAATATTATTCTACCTTATTTTCAGGGTGTAATATCTGTAGGCGCTGGAGTCCCTTTAACCAATGAGTACACATCTGTAGTGTATTACCATGACGATCGACCGAGATGGCAAGAAGTTTTTAAGGTAAGGGATACCGGGGGGGGGGATAGGGGGGGGGGGGTTTTGGGATATAATTTCTTATAAGTAACACGTAGATTTTTTTTTTATTGAGGATGAAAAAGATTATCGATTGAAAACTGATTTTAGGCTAAACAATTTGCATACATGCAATTTTTTTTTCTTTTTATAAAAACGTTGCCCCACACTAGGAATCTCCTGTGTCGTGGGTGCGTTTACAGACATATAAACTCACATACACAAACAGCCAGACCCGGAACAACTAATTGTAGTAAATTTTGCATACCATACCATGTAACGGATGACTTCAACACGTCTTCCTCACAGAAGCCACTTTCAGACTTCCCCATATAATCGTAATCTCTCACAATTTGACAGTTTAGACTTTCCTTCATAAAATCGTACTTACTACTTCTCTTATTTCTCGTAATCTCTATTCTTTTTAACTCCCGACGCAAAAATAGGGGTGTTATAAGTTTGACGTGTCTATGTGTCTGTCTATGGCATCGTAACTCCTAAACGAATGGACCGATTATGATGCGGTTTTTTATGATATCAAGTTTACGTCGTACGAGTATATTGCGTTCTACATGCTCTCAAATTATCACAGGTGTGTCTAAACATCGAAGAGTTCAAAGAAGCCCACCTAGTCTTCCTGTGTCGACATCGATCTTCAAACGAGGCTAAAGATAGGGCGGAGAGACACTTCGCTCTTTCTTACTTACGACTGATGCAACGCGAGGGAACCACCACACCGGATACACAGCATAACTTGTGTGTTTATAAGGTAAATATCTAATTATTAGCTTCTATTTACTTTAAGGAAATGGGGGATATTCCCAGCATTGGGACAACGCAGGCTGATTTATTATTATATTCTATTCTATTGGCATAATACAAGATCAAAGTGGGAAAATCAAAACGCTTTTTTAAGTGCACAGTTCATTTACTAATCAACAGTTTACAAATTTTCTGCTCTCCCAGGTAAACGTAGTTGTAGGTAAAATCAAAATCAAGTCATTTATTCAAATTAGGCTGAGAATCCAAAAATACCAATATCTTTAAAGAAATCTCTTTTTGGCACTTAGCTGGTAAATTGCTCGAACAGCTCGTTTTTGAAGGACAAATATATTTTGTATATCAGCGGCTTTGCCCTACAGCAGAATACCGTATAGGACATAACGCAGTGAAAATAACTAAAATAGACTAAACGAGCTGTATCAACGTCAGTGTATTGTCTTAATTTCCTGACGGCGCGTAGGCAGCCGAACTGAGCCTTCCTGCTAGACTTGATATAATATGAGGTCCCCACTGAAGTTTGGCATCTACTGTTAGTCCTAGAAAAATTGCCGAGCCTACAGTTTCAGGCACCTCTTTATCTAAGACGATGTTGGGCCCTAGGTTTCTAACATTCGGTAAGGCGAACTTTACACATTTGGTTTTCTTGGCATTGAGAACGAGGTTATTTGACGTAAACCAATCTGTAACTATTGAGAGTGCACTGTTTACGTCGTCAAAATCTTGTCTATTCTGGTCTACTTTAAAAATAAGAAAGGTATCATCTGCAAACAGTACAACGTCACAGATGCCCTTCAAATGGAATGGTAAATCATTGATATATACTAAGAACAAGAATGGACCCAGTATTGAGCCTTGCGGAACACCTAACTGAACTGGTAGCCCGAAAGATTTCACACCATTAACATCTACACATTGGACCCTATTATTTAAATAAGAAATGATTACGTTGAGAGCTTCGTTTTGGACACCGTAATGACGTAACTTACGCAAAAGCGTGTCATGGTGCACGCAATCAAAGGCTTTGGAGAGATCACAGAAAACTCCAACAGCATTTTGCGATTTCTCCCATACGTCAAATATGTGTCTCAACAGAGCAATACCCGCCCCGGTATTAAATGAAATCAAATAAATACTAACTACACATTGTTTATTGATATTTTTAAATTTGCACACATCTCATTATTGGACTGTATACGGATTAAACATACAAAACAATTTTTAAAATGCGAGTGCAACTGATTTACAAACTTGCGTCCAGATCGACAAGCGCGCAACCGCGAGCGAGGCCGAGGAGGCGTGCCTGGGCCTGCCGTCCCGCCGCGACTCGCTGCCGGCCGGCGCGGAGCACGGCCTGGCGCGCGGCGTGCTGCAGCTCACGCACAAGGACGTGCTCACCGTGCACACCAAGCTGTGCTCCACCAAGCTCACGCAGAGAGGTCTACCATCCTCTACCACCTAGCCTATAACTCTTGTATTTGCTATAGGACAAAATGTCCCCGATAACTTCTCAACTATGGTGGGGTCGGCTTCCAGTCTAACGGAATGGAGCTGAGTACCTACCAGAATTTTGCATGGAGTGACTGTCTATATGACCTCCAAAACCAACGTACTGGGTAACACTATACCCCTTGGTAAGACTGGTAGTTAGATTTTGGAGCTTCTGAATACTGATTATACAAATGACTGCCGGTACCAACGGCTTAACATGCTTTCCGAGACACGAAGGGGTCTTGCTGTGTTCCGTTTTAAGCCTAGCGTGGTCTAACACACGATAATCTTAATTCATTTTTTTTGTAAATTTCAGAGGAGATCCTGGGCGTATTGAAATGGAACACTCATCACGCAGAGGGTACACTTCGGAATGCACTGATGCAACTACTAGTCGTGCCTAGTGAAGAACTAGTCAAGTTTCTACAAGATATACTGGACGCGCTGTTCAGTATACTCACACAGGTAATATATTTACACTACACGAATTTATTAATTGTTTATTTAATTCTTCAAGCACACAAAGGCAGACCTCGAATTATTTTTCTTTTAAGAAGAAAAGCGGTTTCTGTTCCTACCTCTATAAATACTATTTCATACATCTAATACTAATTTTCCTTCATTCTTATAGGTTCAAGAAGATCACAAAGAGAATGAATACTCTGACAACAGTTATGGTGTCCTAGTGCTCGAATGCTTACTTCGGGTTATATCCTTAGTGGCAGACCACAAGTACCAACATTTCCAACCAGTGTTACACGTTTATATTGATGACAGCTTCTGCGACGCGTTGGCTTATGAGTAAGTACATTTTTCTAAGCTATGCTGTCCTGGTACTTTGTGTTCCTGCTTAAGAATATCAGAGAATTTGCTTTGTAAAGCAAAATGTTCAGGAAAATATGGTGATCTTTCTAAGCCATTCGATTGCATTCAACACAACATTACCGTTTATTAGCTAAGCGAATTCGCGGTAAAGATTTTAAGCTTGTGTGTTCTAAAATGAATCTGAATATTTTTTTATTCTTATATTGTGTTCTTTCCTTCAATAAACAGGTGTGCGTCAAGGCTCAATCTTAGGCCACTTTATGTTCGTGTTATTAAGATGACCACTTTTTCGTTTTGATGTACCATGCAAAGCGCTGCTACAAGACAACAAAAATCAAGAATGTACCAAAACCGTACAAGTAGCTCAAGCAGCCAAAGCTACTTCTAATAGCAGTTTATAAATCTAATACCAATATCTCTTCTCTACTACACAGGAAATTAATCTCAGTGATGGTATGGGTAATATCAGCCGCGAACGCAGGTGACGCCGCGCTAAAGCGACTACTCATGTGTATGAAGTGTATAGAGAGCCTTGTTCGACTGATTGTGAGGAGTCGCCAGTTGAGAAGTGCGCTCGGTGGAGCCTCCGATAATGATTTCTGCGTTCTTTTTGAGGTATGTGACGATTTCTGAAAGCCAGATAGTATTGCAGTGAAAAGTACAAGTCAACCAGGAAAAGTATGCTCTTCGGTTATGTTCGTGTTTCCGTATCAGCACGATCGGCGCGCATCAGGGAAACCCCCGCGCTGTATAGTATAGTGCACCTATCATTGCGTGTTTGTATGAAGTTTTCTCTCTGTCGGGTTACCTACTCCGGTCGCAGATCATCATTTGTTACTCAAGATTTTGAATAGTTTTTTGGACTTGTATAGAGTTGTTAAGTACTTCCATGGTTGTAACAGCTCTATATTAGATTTCATCACCGCGCGTCCATATTTCCGAAAATAGTCGATGATTCCTGAACCACATATTTTTCCGTGAAGATCTTTGAGCTGATTAATAAAGTTAAATTTAAAGACAATGATTTAAGATTTTATAACAAATGAAAGTAAAGCTTTTGAGTTAGAAATGCATGTGTTATTGAACTAAAAATTATTCAAAATAGTAATTAAGTTGAAGTGAGTTGATATTTGCTTTCCTTGCCGTAGAATCAAAATATTTATGTTAAAGTAAAAGTAGCCGACATTTTTTCTTACAGGATCTATTAGAAAAGCTAGTATGGTTGATGCGTTGCGGCGACCACGCTCTAACATGCCAGGGGTCGGCGCTCAAGTACCTCCCGCATGCGGTACCGCACATCATCAAAGTTTATCCCGATATAGAACTCAGGTTTGTTACTACTTTCGTAAAATTTGTCAGCAGTAACTGCTTTAAAATAATGGTGAATTATTATCTGGTCCAATTGATCATACTTCGCGATCGAAAGCGAAGACTTCTTTAGGTACACTTGCCGAACGAAATGGTGTAACTTTTTTAATTTCCCTATGTTTACAATACCCAGCATTGCTATTCTGTAAAAAACTCACCGTGAAAACTTAGGCGAAGTGAGCTGTCGTTCTACCAGAGGGGCAATTCTCGTAATTTTAAGGACGTTCACAGTCTGATCTCAGTCTCAATCTGTCAAAAATACGTCTAATTTCCCTACATTTTGACAGGTTTTTGACATTTATTTTGTTTGTCCCCGAGACGAGACTGCGGCTAGATTTTGGACGTTTTAAATTACGAAAATTGGCCTTCTGATGTTAGGGATTGCCACTATTAACAGCTCACTTCTCCTTAGTTTTCACGGTGAAATATTTACGGAATAGATCGGCAGGACTTTTGTCACACGTTCACACATACACAACTTTTTCGATCTTCAAGTGTACATCAACATAATTATTTCTAGTGCCTACGTAGTCCGCGCATTAGAAGCACTACCGCTCGGCCGTCTCAGCAAACAACGGATGTTAGCCTTACTAGAACTGATCCGCGGTCCGCTCTGCTCTCAGGCGTCGGCACGAGCTTTGTTACTGCCACATCTGGCGGCAACTACGCGCGCGTTACTGAGGGACAAGGCTGAGGTAATTGTTTGAAGTATTTGAAATACACTGATGATTTGTATGTAGTGCGTACTAGACTGGGCATATTATCCTGTTTTTTAACCGAACCTAATGATTTTAATGTTACTGTTCCATCTAAGCTAAAGTTTTGTGAAAAAAGTTGGGTCACGTCAATAATTGGATAGGATTTAAACAAGCAGCCATATTTATTTTGTAGTGTTGCCACACGGTATTTGAATATTCCCCGGATTTGGTAATTCTAGTCATATAGATTATGATTATAGTCTAGTACTCATTACGTAGATATCGTTAACACACACTATACACTCACATTAAAAAAAAAAATATATATATGTCACTGTAATGCGACTTTTACATGAAAATATACATACAGACATGTGACATTGTTCCATCCCAACTCAAGAAATATTTAAAAAGAAAAGAAACATACTTTTCGATAGTATGACTTCGTAAAAAACTCAAAATTATCTTCTAATCGATTGTGTTAATAAAGTGTATAAAAGATAAATGCAATAGTATCAAGATGTCTTTGTACACAATTTAATGGGATTCATCACATACTTCACTCCATACATTCCATGCAAATGGTTACAATATTATTCGAAAGGCGATGTTCGTTTTTATGTAAAAAAATATAAATAAATAATAGGACTATTAACCGATTTTTCGTATACATATCAATTACTTTTTATATGATTTATACAAAGTCAAAAGTGACGTCGCTTCTCGAAATTAAATATAGGTAATAATTAGGTAAGGATTTTTATTTTTTGCACTGGCAGTACTTTTGAGTGTAGCCGGGATCATTTAAAAAAAAATATTTATTGAGAAAAAAAAATATCAAACATTAAGTCCCTCGATTTCCATTTACTTTCAAGTTATATATAGCGATCTCGAAACACGTAAGTAATCTTAATTTTATAGTTTTATGTAGGTATTTCAATTACCTTTTTGTTTCCTGGCAACACTCAAAAGTCCTAACTTAAGATATTACTTCGTCAATAACCATGTGTACGTCTAGTGAATAAAACCCACCGGTACGTGTGAATGTGAGCACCGCACTGTAATAGGTAATGTAATCGTTTTGTGTTCGTGTATTGTGGAATATTATCTGTAACGTGTTCTACGCAATGAAGGAAGGGTGAACGTGGGAGACGAATGATGCTATCACTTTTCTGGTTTTTACTCATTCTGATTTGTTTTATTTGATTAAATCTGCATTCTTTTCTCATTTTTGTCTCATTGACACTTAGTTATATAGGCCTCTTTGTCTCCTTTATAGTAGTGATTTCGATAAAGTTTCATCTGAAAAGAAACCTCATTGTTTTGTAGTATGTATTCTCTTTTGAAGTTTTTGGCTACGTACTTTTTTATTTGATTATTAAAATATCTAGAAAAACGAACGCACCTTACCTTATTTCTAATCCAACGCTGTGCGTAGTTATTAGTACTACCCTAAATTGACCCACTCAATTTCATAACCTTAATACTGGACTTCGTTTCGAAAATGCTCAACTTTCATCTGACTGAAACCAGGACCCTAATTGCGTAACACTCGTATCAATCTCAATCTGAATGATTTTGAAGGGTATTGCTAAACTACTGCTTCATATGTTATAAAAATTTGTCTGCCCAACAACGTAAATAACGCAATGAATGTTGTTGAACTGTCAAAATGAAAGCTATTGCTACTAATTGTGCGGTACACAATTTCCCCGCAGATTACAATAAAATCTATTTCAAAGCATTCTATCATTCGTCTCCCACAAACTCTATTGGAGCCAGTCAGGTATGTGTGTGTCCGTATGGCGCGACGCGGAATCACGAGGTAAGCACGCACGCCGATGCATGCAGCCCGTTTTGCACCCTGTGTCGTATGCGGTAGAGGTTATTATTGTGTGGGTTTTCATTGCGATTGGAAGATGTTTTAAAGAACTAGCTTTTGGTATTTGGAAACTGAACAAGTGATGTTAATCATGAAATGTTTGTTGCTTAAAATTATTGTGACGAACGAAAACGTAAAATCGACATAATTTGGCCTGGAAGATAAAATTAATTTTCATATTGGCTTAAATTGAACGTCAAACTGGGACATTTCATAAATCCAGACTTAAAGTTTAAAGAAAAAATAATTTTATTATAATCTTTGATAGCTTTTCGCTGTGAAACCTCTTCTAACACATCAGGGCCCTAATTCACTATGACCACTTAACGATTTTTTACTTCGAAACCACGTCAATTCCTTAGTGCATCACGACATCTGCTATTAACGTATTCTCTATGACACAATGCCGTGGTTTGAACTGTCAAAATACATGTTGTCCGTACGGTTGACATTTCGATTCCTTGCCGTTAACAAGACACGATATTGACGTGGCTTGCACGGGGTAAGATTTCGCGGGGAATAATACGGAACTGGGGCCCTGTATAGTAAATTCGTGTGAAAGAATTAGAATTACTCTAACTCCTCTTTTACTCCTCCCATCTAACTTAGAAATCTTTATACACCACTAACAGGTATTTAGATAGAGACCCTCGATATAAACAGAACCTTTTAAAATACACTATTAAATCATAGTTTTACTACATCAGTCGAACCACACATTTAATAAACTAATAGCTAACTTGGAAATATAATTCAAAGTGATATTTTACCTAAACTTCTTTGATATGTTATTTTCAAGATAGCTTTTTTTGATCATATTCATTAATTACTTGTGACTAATATCTAGAGTCATGTATACTCATATAACTAGCATGCACCTAACAAATATGTATCTCACTAACACAGCATAATTATACTACAAACGTAGTATACAAAAAGCCTCGACTACTTAAGAGTATTTCGAATTTTCATATTATTGTAACCGGGCCAAAAACTCGTCACACCTTTATCGATAAATTACTATATTTAATCAATAACTGCACTTCACTACTATGCGTGGAAGGGAGTGTGCAAAAGGCGCTGTCTCACTTGCTCGTATTATTTGCAGAGAATACGTTGCCCTTCAAATGTCTCTTATCAATTATCATCAATAAAATGAACTAAGTAGTTGAGGCTAAGAACACACATTATTTATTTTCAAAGTATATTGCGCAGTGCAGTACAGACTTGCATGTGAATGCGTCTTTACTGTAGTCGCATAACAAATGAACATGCATCTCACCAATATTGACGCGCAAGTCAGACAAAAGGCGACTCTAATCTTCTATTTTTTATACTGATTTTTGATCAGCACACCAACTTCAGTGTGGCATGGCGGGATCGTTGTGCTTTTGTTTTGTTTTTAAATAAAGAACCCAAAAACATGGTAAGGCCTGGGGCCATATTATGAAGTATTGATGCTATGGTGATTCCAGTGCGAAAAAAGACCATTCTATTTTCGCACTGGAAGAGAGAGACGGAGCTATACATGACCGATAGCACCATTGCTATCGGTCATGTATAACTCCATCTCTCTCTTACACTGGAATCATATACGCATACGGCACCTGTTCCACATTCGTAGTATTTTGATGATGTATTCTAGACGTACCTATCGTATTTTGTCACGATTCACGGACTTTAATCGTGATGCGATCATATGAAACGCCGACTCCAAAACAAATGCACATCAACCGCGGCGCATAGTACTAATTTGTAGAACTTCATAACCTAACTATTCGCCTTTTGTCTGATTACATTCTTATCACTCTACGCAAGCCTATACAATAACAAAATACCGTGCCGTCGTCGCACCCGCATCGTGAGATATGCACACAAATCGTGATTCAGTAACATCACTCGATAAAATAATACTTTAATTCATAATTATTTCAATCAAAACATAAAAATATTATACAGTAAGTACCACTACCTACCCTTCTAAAGATATTAGCATTATTAATATGTATTTACTAACATCACTTTTTATGTTTGTGTGTGTGCATGTAGTGTTATACACTGTGTGTGTGTAGTGTGCCGCACAATTTGTCGGTTAAATAGGCAAAAGATGGTTCATTTTTAACGGGGTACCATTTACCATAGTTTGGAGGACTAAGCGCGAATTTCACCAAAAAAACTGCACGGAATCAGGACATAAAACTGAAATCAAGAGCTGTCAATGCCAATATTCCATAATAACGGTTATGATGACACTGACAGCTCATGAACGCGGTTTAGATGTACCGATCGCGTTCAATTTATTTGTTAAGATTCGCCCTTAAATGAGGTTAATCGTTTCATGGGTTTTAAATCAAAATTAAAACTATGTGGAGTTTATTATTATTTAAATAAAATGGCCAGACTTACTATTGATAGCATACCTGAAGATCAGGTACGTTTTTGCATTAAAGACTAAGAAGTATAACATTATTTCTATGGCCGATATAAACACGATTCATTTAATGTCTGATTTTTCCAACGCCAGATAATTTTATCCGAAAAATATTTTTGAATTTTTGACAGTTCTTGCATACAAAATCTGTCACATGTCAATTTTATTCCACGAATAAAAATTATCTGTCAATTGGAAAATCAGCCCTAAAAATAATAAGGTATTGTGGGGTTTAATCAATCATAGCAGTAATAGGTACAGTCAACAGCAAAAGTAGATGATCAAAATCAGAAATTTAATACTAATGAACGGAGTTTGCGTCAGAACTGTGTGGCGTCGAAGTGATTCAAAAGTATGTCAGACTCAGTGTCATACTTTTGAATCACTTCGACGCCACACAGTTCTGACGCGAACTCCGTTAATTAGTATTGAATTTCTGATTTTGATCATCTACTTTTGCTGTTGACTGTACCTTTGGGTTGGTTTATCTAATAAATATACAGAGAAACTGACACCTGATCTACACTGTCTTTGAACCAAGCTTATGCTATTTAGATCTGTGTGTATGTCCGTGTGAACACCTTTACTAATATTCTGTAACTTCTCTCACTATATGTATGGAAAATATTTCAGCACTATTTATAAAACTATTTAATTTTTACCTATAATCTATTATTTTGTTCGTATCTATTATAAGTATCCATACATATACAACTTCATTTACACTTGACGAATTTTCAAAATAATATTGCAACATTTTTTGATGTTGGTTTTTAAACAATAAATTTGCAAAATAATAATAATAACAAGCGCCTTAGATGTCGCTTGAAGACTAAGTTGTGTGCAAACTCTTGATGTGTTGCATGTTTTGCGCTTGCGAGTTGTCAAATGACAGCTGTAAATGTGACAGATGACCAGATTTCATCTGAAAACTCGCTAGTGTAGCGATTGATCAATATAAATGCTAAATTAAGCGCGATTGCTATTTTTAATATTATTTAAATAATAGAGATATATCAAACAATTTCAAGTAAAATATTGGTTTATAATGATCAGTCAATTGGTGTACGCTTAAGACGAATTCCCGATCCAACCTATTTATTGGCCTTAGACTAGAATCGTCACATTACGACGCAAATAAAAAAAAAACTTTTGTCATTAAGTCGAAAACTTTCGAAAAAAAAAATGTGGCTTTAATTTAATTTTTGACTAAGTATTTAATTTCATAATTTGAGAGACATAAAGAAATTTACTTCGTTTGCATTTTGTTCTCGCTATTGATTTTTTCTTAAAATTACGCCGTAATGTGACACAAAAACCCTAGCCTTCGCAAGTTTGCCTTGAGTTGAGTAATTCGGGAATAAGTCAGCGTACGCTAGCAATGTGGGTGTGGCAGTGGGATCGCGAGGCCGCCCACAAGTCGCGCTCGGTGGGCAAGGCAGCGAGACTACTCGGCGCAGACACGGCCAGGCTGCACGACCACACGCTTCACCAGCAGATCGTATGTATGCCTTTAGAATTAAGTTGGCAATCTGTGCCTCGGTTTGAGCAACTTTTTAAGTTTAAAGGCGCCATTAGTGCCTTGTTCTGCGGGTATAATTAATGCTCGGGAACAAATTGTGTTATTTTTACTGCCTCGCAATGAGTTATTTTTAATTAGGTTTGAAATTTTAACTCAAAACGAGGCACAGTCGAATTTTGTAATATAATATTTACACCTAATAATATGTCGAAGATCGTGGAAACCTCATTAAAAAACTGAGAATCGAATTTGTGAATCATAACAATTATCGTTTACAACAAATTAATAATTGCTTTTTATTTCAGCTTTCCGTAATAAAGTAATTCGACTGAAATAATCATTAATTTTGTGCAACTTCCTTATCGTGTTCTATAAATAAATCATGCTTTTAACATGTACATATTATAAACAGGAATGTCACAAAGATATCAGTATTGTCATGTATGGTCATCCGCTTTGTCTAATGTATTATTTATGTATTAAATATAACTTGTACAGTGCGTTTATATCCAGTGCATATTAAAAGGATTAGTGTATTATAAAATACAGAAAATAGTTTAATCATATTCTGATTTCATGCAGCCGTGTTCACGTTCACGAGGATAGTGTAAGTATGAAGTTAGAGAAAAAAAACCTACTTGCAACCCGCAAGAGTCAACTTGAGACCCGAGCGGCCTCTTCCGACCCCCGTGCTGTTACCGCTCTTGCCATCGACGCCTCAATATAGGACGCTTACGTCAACCTAGCGAAGTCTCAAGTTAACTCTTGCGGGTATGGTATTATCGAAATATGAATCTAAAGAGGTTTTTCTACGTCAAAAAAAAACTGGTTCTTAGACAAAAATGTCCTATAAGCTTAATAAAACTATTGATGCTTATACTACTTGATATTATACATATGTACATATTATTGTATTATATTTAGATTTCATAACATACTGCTTGATTCGGCTTATAAAGATATTTGTATGTACTTGTCATTAGATCGTAGAAATCCAGTAAAAACCATGATCATGACGTCTCATTAATTCCATTAAACCGTAGGAGACTTTTTTTAAATATTTAAGACCCTATTTCTAGTAAGTTAAGGCATTGTCTGTGAATAACAACTTTGTCGACTGGACAATATGTCAACAAAGTATGTCCACGTGTAACGTTCTATGGGCGTACATGCAAATTCTTTGTGTTATTGACTTAAAGTGCTGAATGCAGATTTTAGATGAATTTCAAACAGTGGCATGATTGACAAGTGTTATTTAAAATGGTTAATATTATAAGTAGGCTTAGCTATCGCATTAGGTTTCTAAACCTGTAATGATAGTTTAAGAGTTTTAAATAAATAAATAAATTTTTACTGTGTAGAGAAGACTGGTATGTTGGTGTGCACCCAGTAGTAGAATGGACAGTGGGTACACGCGACAGTAAAATTATGATCGACCATTCACAACACCTGACATGAATATTTGACAGCAGATTTTCGAATGTTTTCAGAAACTGGAGGTCATCTGTTTGCTTCAGTTAATAAAACAAGCCGTTAATAAATCTCCCATATTAGGTGGAGCTTTGCGTGGAAACTCTGGGAGAGGTGATGTCTCTTCTTGCTCGAGATGACGTGGGTCCAGTGGAAGCTGACCGAGGGGAATTGGCTCGAAGATTACTGCCGACTGTTCTGAAGACTGCCGCAACTATGTTGAGGGATCGCAAGAGTGTGGGGCAGAATAACAGTGCTGAGGATGCGTTACTGGTGAGTAGACAATCGTCTTTTTATTAGTTGGCTAACAGATGGCCCAGTGGACAAATTCTAAAATCAAAATATTTCATTTCACATAAACCCACATGGGCACTTATGAAACGTCAGAAGCTAGGTGCACGGTTCCAATTGGTCGTTTCCCATGGTCCTTTGTATATATAGTATAGTTCTTGTAGTTTGAGCGAGAGAGAAACTACAAGAACTAAAGATGGAATTGCTTTTTCACAAATTAATGATGCAGTTTTAGTTTTAGCAAAATCTGCCCCGAGACTGCTTTGATTATTTTGCACTACTCCTCATACAGTCCATTCACAGTTATTTTATCTCTGACATTAGCAACCCAATATCAACTTTATTACAACGAGAATAAAGTTCACTGTAATTTTGACAGACTTGTTAATGACAGCAATCGCACAGCAACCTTATTGCAACGGCAATAAAGATCACTGCGATTTTGACAGTGATGCAAACTCCGTTAAAATAACCGTGAACGAACTATAGTTTTGAATTTGGCCATCCACGCACACTCAGAAATTCACCCTGTATAGTAGCTGTGGTGGTTTCGCCACTATTCGGGATAATCCCGTCCCGATACTACAATTTTGGGATGCGTCACGATTTGAAATGTTGTTCTACCTATAACAGATTGATAAAGCTGCTTCCGTTATGAGTAACTTGTGTGACTAGGGACGTTATCAAACCGAATATTCCCGATCAGTCACACCCTGTCGTCAACAGTGTGGACGACGGTGTATGACTTATTGGGAATATTCGTATCAAACAATATATAATATTAGATACTTAACAAAGCAAGTTAAGCCGTCGGTCCCGGCTGTCATTCGTGGATCTTTGACATTCGTTACGGGTCGTCAGAAGCCCGAAAGTCAGACAACCAGTCTTACCAAGAAGTATCCTATTACCCAGTCACTGGGTTGTGGAGGACCAGATATTCAGTCGCTCCATGTAAAATACTGGTATTCAGCTGTATCCGGTAAGACTGGAAGCTGACCCTAATATAGTTGGGAAAAGGTTTCGGAGATAGATGCTGACTTAACTATTTTACTTTGACCAATATAGTAAATTATCATCTAGTTATTTGTGAAGTCTGAATGTCATAAAAGTTATAGTCACTGTTCTAAACAGTAGTTTAAACAAATATTAGAAAGAAGTATGATTGTCTGTTTATATGTTTGTAAAAATCTCTGGAAGTACTGATCCAATTACAAGAAATACAAAAGAGGATTCATTTTATGTTCAAAACCATGTACAATCGTTCTGTACTGTGTCCTGTTCTTCCTCCCAGTGTACAATAAAGAATGTTAATCCATCTTTTCAGAGACGAATCATATCAGTACTTCTTGACATGGTCCGCCAAATGTCCGAACATCAATACTCAATGGTGGTCCGAGCGTTAGAAGCAGAGAACGTCGGCGGTTCAGGCACTTTAGTAGTAGATGCACTCTCGTTGTTCCTCGCCATACTGCAGAGGCCTGTGTTTAGACCGCACTGGGCTGATATGCTGCACCTACAGCATTATGTTATGCTGCATGCGCTGAGGTAAGGGTGATAAAATAATTATGTACGCACAGCTACACATCAAGCTATACAAAACCAGTATAAGCTGACTTCCGATTGTATGAAAAACCTATACAATGCGAGGTCAGCTGACATTGGAAATGTGTAGCTTGATGTGTAGCCGTGTAACAGCTTTCCAAAGAAGAAAATTTGATTTCTCAGAGCTGTTATAACCATGGAAGTACTTGCCTATTTTGTATTACCATAGTTTATAAAATTATAGATTATCAACTCTATACAGTTCCAAAATCTCAAAACTTTTGAAAGACAAATGACGATACGGGACCGGAGTAGGTATCCCGACAGAGAAACCAACGCGCAACGATGGTGCATTACTTCACAGCGTGCTCACATAAACCTACAATGGGCACTATTTGGGGTAAATCTCTGGTTAAAAGTCGTAAGTCACTCCGGTACTAATTTCCGCACCATAAAAAAAACTAATATCCGTAATTTTTCCAGATTACTAGCCACAACGCTCCGTGACCGCCTCAATTCAACCGACGAAGCCGACACAGAGACACTAACAGCCCTACATTCACTAATCCGAACTTGGTTCGAAGCAGGCGCAACGCTAGCCACGTCATCACCTTTACAGCTAGAAACATTACCCGCGGCGAGGAAACAGAGGCTCAGCGCGTTGTACGGCGATGTTAGGAGAGGCGTCGCCGAGTGCCTCAGCGAGATGTGGTACAGTCTGGGTAAGATTACAGAACATCTATTAACACTTTGCGGGGTACAAAACGCCCCCATACGTATATAATACGCTTCTGAGCGTGGTGTTGGACAGAGTGGACAGCCAAATCCCGAGGCATTGGTCGTTCATGCATGTCCAAAATAATAATTATTTTCAATTTTACTGACATAGCATAAAAGTATCTAATCCAATATCGCGACATGTTCGCCAAAAATGTAAACAAATATGATTTTATGGGAAAATAACTTTAATTACTTCACAATATAGTTCAGTTTACGCTACAACTTCAAACATTTTTATAACTTTTTCAATAGTGCTAGTCACTCTGAAGTCAACTTTATCACTATTAAAATAAAGTTGATACTTCTTTATCTTGAAATAACGTCAATTTGAAATAAAAATAAAATTTGAGTATACCTACTAACATAATATGGACTTATATCAATTACTGTGTGCTTGGTCTGAAATAAATATTTTCAATTCAATAAAAAAAAAACTATTGTGTTATCGTACGTATCATAGGTACGTATCTACGTTCAGTATCCTTCAATGGGTTAAAGTCCAACAACATAAACTAAACGCGGATATTCGCGACTGTCGTGGTCATAAAAAGTGCGAGCGGGACAGACAGTGAATGTTTAAGGGAAGTCTAGTCTCGCTCACACGTTTTATGACCGCGACTGCCGCGAATGCGTATATGGTGTAATGGTAAAAGTGTTCGGGAACACAAAGTCGCAGATAAATATATAAGAAATCATGCTACAAAATGGTTTGTAGCATGATTTCTTATATATTTATCTGCGACTTTGTGTTGTGACAGACAGTTACTTTCGTATTTATAATATGAGTATGGACTCATATTATAAATACGAAAGTAACTGTCTGTCTGTTACTTTTTCACGCCTAAATCACTGAACCGATCTATGAAATTTGACAGATAAGTAGCCTGGGACCTGGAGAAGAACATAGGCTACTTTCATCTTAGATAATTTAAAATAAAATATAAAATACACGCAGACGAACTCGCAGGCAACAGCTAGTTTGCCATAAATCAGAATAAGTCGAATCAGCAACAAATCCCACAGATCTCTAATCAAAATCTTCCTTAACATGTTCCAACATTGTCCACAGATCTTCACAAACGTTCATTCATCCCGTGCCTAGTGGGTCCATTCTTAGAGGTATCCTTCCTACGAGATGAAGAGGTTCGCAACACAACAATACCACTGTTCTTTGATATGATGCAGACGGAGTATAGTCATAGTGTGTTGCACGGGGAAACTAGTGAGTATAGATTTGTGTATTTATTTTATGTGAATTTAAGAAGTTTTTGGTTACGAGAGAAATAATGTTTGTTTCAAAATCAAAATCAAAAGTCATTTATTCAAACTAGGCTGAGAATCAGCACTTTTTGAACGTCAAAATTACAAAAGACAGTCCCCCAAAAACGCCCGCCCTTCACCACTTCCTAGTGCTATCGCTGGGAAGAAGAAGTGGCGCAACAAACTCCCCAGCAGCACAGCTGTCTGTTCGATTTAAAAAAATACTTGATTGTATACAATACTAGGTGCTTATGTTCGGTAATTAACATTACAAAATCAGAACATAAAATTTAATTATTTGCCCTTTTGCACAGTAGTGTACCTAAATACACTACTGTGCAAAAGGTTTTCAGCTTTAGACGAGGACGAATTTAAGGAGCGAGTCGTAGTTATCGGTATGTTGGCAAAAAACTCATTAAATGCCTCAGCTACGTCAGCTGCTTTATTAACTAATTTGTTGTCGACCATAATTTCAAGTAGTTTTTCTTGTTTAACCGATTTTCCCGTTTCATTATTAATAATTTTCCAAGTGGTTTTTACTTTATTAGTAGAATTTTTTATTGTATCGCCTAAAAATTTTGATTTAGCAAAAGCACTAATCTTTTTGAATAATTTTGAATAAGTTTTGACATACTCTAGGCATGACATCAAACCTGTATTTTTTCAAACCATATAACTCGTATAGTCTCGCTCTACTTTTATAAATACCGGGAGTAGCCCATTGGTTAAAGCCAACAGAGGATCCATTAATGTTAATAGTTTTGGTCTTGAAAGTGGATTGGTACTCTTTTTGCACAACATCAAAAAGGGCACCATAAATTTCATTAGGATTCTCGTATTCTACTATCGATGGTGTAATTCTATGAGCTATATTATTTTTAAACATTTTGCAACGACTAGCTGTATAAGGCCTGCATTCAAGTTTATGTGGCTTTTTATGTAATGGCATGGGGAAGCTAGCTAATAAACCACAGTGGTCGGACGTTAAGTCAGTTAACACTAATTTATTTTTGGCATCACAATCACTAAATATATTATCAAGACAAGTTGACGAAGAAGCTGTGATCCTAGTAGGTTCAAAAAACAAGTTAATTAAATTATAAGACCTCAAAAGATTGAGAAGTCTAATACTTAATGGAGTAACATCTAAAATATTAATATTGAAATCTCCACATAAAATAATACTTTTGTTATTTGATTTTAACCTATTGAGAGTATCTTCCATTACCGATTCGAAACTAATAAAATCCCCAGAGGGGGGTCGATAAACGCAAATTATAACATATCGCTCAAGTTCAACACAAGACAACTCTATAGTGCGCTCGATTGAAAGATTAACTAAATCTAAACGTTGTTTACATTTCAACTTGTTTGAAACAAGAACTAAAGAGCCACCGCGAATAGCACTTTTTCTCACAAATGCACTCTGTACGGTAAAGTTTTCATCATTTATAAACACTACTTCATGTTCCTTCAACCAGTGTTCAGTCAAACATAACACCTGAACATCATAGTTCTCCATAAATAAACTTAATTCTAGCTCTTTGCCGGACAGACCCTGCATATTTTGATGTACAACATTCAACATAATATGTGGCTGACCCGTTGTCGCACCTAATAGTTTAAACTACAAGGCGTATCAAAAGTAGTATTAGTATCAGTACTAACAGTAATCGATGGTACACTACAAGTACCAGTGTCACTGTGTATATTGTATGCTAAAAGATTAGCAATTTGTCTCCTACAACTAGGTGGCAAATACATAGTATAATTTGTCAGTGTGTAATCAGTAATGAATTGATTACAATCAAAATATAAAATAGCATCACTGTGACGACAAGTCCTATTATAAATGAACATATTTAAATTATAAATATGCTTATTTTGCTCATCAGTTAAATAATGGGAATAAGGCAAGGCACAAAAAATAAATTTACAATTATTAGTCTCATTAAGATGCAACATCAAATGGACACATTCAATTGTCCTTTTTTCTTACATTTAAGCTATCCCCATATAATAATATAACAGTTGAACTAGGGTTTATTTTTGTCAATTTGATATTACTAATTAATTGGCTAATACTGGCACCGGATAAACAATGATTAATTACATATTGTTGCGAACACTGATTTAATAAGCTACCAAAACCTTGACCAAATTTATCAGAAAAAATATAAGTAGTGTTCATCAAATTATTCATACTATTGCTATCATCACTAATACAGCTACCTACTGGCTGGGCTACTGAGGGTGTGGGTGTAATAAGTTGGGGTCCCTGGGAGCAGGTACAGCTAAAAGAGAGGTTATTTGTCAAAGACTCATACCTCTCCGCATTATACTTGACCAGGTCTGCCAACTCATTAGCCTCCTGCATGCGCTTACTCAGGTCTTGTTGAGAAGCCTCATATTTACTAAAGATAAATAGAGAGATAAGTTTAATAAATGCCTATTCAGTTTTGTCATAAGATTCGATAAATATTCGAAAGAATCATATGATATATCATCATTTTCCTGACCTTATTCCAATTTATTTGAGGTCGGCGCAACATGTCTTTTACTTCCATATTTCTATATTAGTCAATCACATAGGATATCTATATATATAAAATTCAAAGTCCTGACTGACTGACTGACTGACTGACTGAGACATCAACGCACAGCCTAAACCGCTGGTCCTAGAGACATGAAATTTGGAGGGTGTATTCTTCGTGAAGAGTAGGTATCCACTAAGAAAGGGTTTTTCGAAATTCCACCCCTAAGAGGGTGAAATGGGGGGATTTTATTTGTATGAAAAATATTATTCCTTGAGTTAATAAACTTGAAACTTGGCACGAATACTTATCTAAGTAAATTATGAAGTTGGGCATTTTTTGTTTTTATAAACTACCCCCTAAAAGGGGATTGGGGGGTTTCAAAGTTTGTATGGAAGAATTTTAGCGCGCAGTCCGATTTAATCGAAACTCAGTATTTATACCTAAAATTGAAAGGAAAGAATAATGTGTATCAGAGTTTTTCGAAAATCAACCCCTGACGGCCTGAAAAGGGGTAGTCAATTTTACAGGGGAAGATTTTACAGCGTGGCTTGATTAACTCGAAAATTGGTATAAATAATCTTTGAGTCAAGTTATGAACACATCCCAAATGATTTTTCAAAATTCCACCCCTGTGGGGGTGAAAAGCGGGGATACAATTTAAATGAAAAATCTTATTCGTTAGGTTAATAATCTTGAAAATTGGCATGAATACTCGCCTAAGTAAGCAATAAAGTTTATCATTATTAGTTTTTCAAAACTAACCCTCAAAGGGGATATAGGGGTGTTAAAGTTTGTGTGGAAGAATTTGAACGCGCGGTCCGATTAACTCGAAACTCAGTGTACTGTGTGTGTACTTAAGACTAAAAATAAATAATAACACGTATCAGGGTTTTTTAAAAGTCTACCCCTAACGGGGTGAAAAGGGGTAGTTAATTTTACAGGGGAGGATTATAATAAGTGGCTTGATTAATTAGAAAATTGGTATAAATTAATCTTTGAGTCAAGTTATGATTTTTTATAAATTCCACCCCTGTGGGGGTGAAAAGCGGGGATACAGTTTATATGAAAAATCTTATTAATTTAGTTAATAAACTTGAAACTAGGCAACAATACTTGCCTAAGTAAGTAATAAAGTTTATCATTATAAGTTTTTCAAACTACCCCTCAAAAGGGGATATAGGGGTGTTGAAGTTTGTGTGGAAGAAATTGAATGCGCGGTCCGATTAACTCGAAACTCAGTATTGCTACTTTCGACAGGAAATAATTAATAATAAGTATGTAAAGTTGTCGAAAATTTACCCCTGGCGGGGCAAAAAGGGGTAATTCGGTTTTTAGCGGAGGATTTGAACTTGAAACTGTATGTTACATTTTCACGCCTAAACCACTGAACTTCTGATTTGGCAAAGAGATAGATGGCATCCTGGGGAGCACATACTTTTATCCTTGAAACTGTATGTTACATTTTCACGCCTATGTTACATTTTCACGCCTAAACCACTGAACTTCTGATTTGGTAAAGAGATAGATGGCATCCTGGGGAGCACATACTTTTATCCTGGTAGCACGTTCCCGTGGGATAACTTCCGACATCCACGCGGGCGAAGCCGCGGGCAGAAGCTAGTACCTGTATATAAATACTGTTAAAATAATCAAGTTTTCATAAGGCGGAAGATAGCATTTGACTATGCAATGAAAACTTAAGAAAAAAACAAATAATTTTAATTAATCTGGGCTGGTCTATCGAAAAATCGCATGTCATGTGTTAAAAGTCTGCAAGCAAGTCTGAATATTTATTTCTATCTTTTTAGCGTTAAACAAATTTGACTAATTTTGTCGATCGTTTAAAGTTCACACAGACGGAATAACATTGGTTTGTACACACGGCTACACATCAAGCTATACATAACCAGTATAAGCTCTTCTGATTGTTCTAAAAACCTATACAATGCGAGGTCAGGTAAAACTGGAAACGTATAGCTTGATGTGTAGCCGTGTGTACCACAAATCGCAGATTGTTTATTTTTATTAAAAGCCATTGCAGCATTGCTATTTCGTTCCACAGACGAAAGCCCCCTAAAAGAACTGGAAAGCGAGATGATAGACAAAGTGGACGTCCTCGTGGAGCGCGGCTACGGCGACACCGTGTGGCGCGCGCGCTTCGTGTCGCTGTGCGGCGCGCTGTGCGGCGCGGCGGGCGGCGGCGCGGGCGGCGGGCTGCGCGCGGCGGCGGCGGCGCTGGTGGCGGCGGCGGCGCGCCAGCTGGACGCGCTGCTGCAGTACCGCGCCGCCGCGCTGCGCTCCGCCACGCCGCACAGGATGCACTTGACCACGTGCGTGCTGCATTTCTACCAGCAGATCGAGAGGCCGCATATGTACATACGGTTAGTGACCGTTTTTTGAATAGGTTTACTCATTTTCTACCATTTTAAAATTATAGGAAAATAAGTACACTAAGCTCCAGAGAAAAGGAACCCCCCTTGGTTAATGACATCAAACCGCTTAAGTTTTTTGTAGTATAACGTGGCTTGTTGGTCTAGTGGTTAAGACTGCGGCTTAGCAATACGATGGTCACGAGTTCAAATCCGCGAATGAGATGTTTGATTTTTTCCAAATTTAAGTTCTTTATTTATTATTATTTTTTATTTTTTTAGGTTATTATGTGATTTTCGTTAATTATTATTTAAGAAATCAAATGTTAAATTAGGAATGAGGTTTGTAAGAAAAGCTAGGCATGTTGCATAAACAATATTCATTTATTTCTATAATTACATTTCTAGGACTTCATGGAATCCACTTCCTGGTTGAGTATACAGTTTTCTATCTGTGTTAAATTGGGGTTATTTACTTAGAATATTAACTAAACACAAAATATATACCCTGGGTGAGGTATAACGGTTCGTTTATAGATATTTCTAGAAACATAACTACAATATTTATTTATTTAAAGTTGTTTCAGTTTTTTCTATATTTTTTCGTATTATAAACTTGTATATACTAGTATATATTAGTGTTAGTTCGATAAAATGTAAATAAAAGTATATAGAGAAAAATAACGTGCTATGTATTTTTAAAGTTGTGAAAACATATTTTTTTATACTCTGTATGATCTTATGGGACAAAAACCCTTGTTAAAAAAATGAAATGTTGTCATTCGTGCCTGTGAATTACAGAGGAAGAACCAACATGCTAAACTATACAGTATAGCAATATACATCTTTCTCTTTTATCACATTTTCTTATAACCCATTTAACACAATATTATAGAAAAATATGTGAGGTCAGATGGTGCATCGTTAACACATTAAAATACTACTTGTAAACAGGAGTAACTGGATTAATATTAATTAAGGTTGTTTATTTTTGATTAACTACTAATGATCCCACAAATATTGGGAATTATTAACACTTGATCATGTTCCAATGAAATTTTATCAGATAAGTTACACAATGAATCTGCTGAGTAAAACCCTAATAATAACGAAGAGGATGACCGTCACTGTCTATCACTTCTTGAAGAGGACTTCGTGCCCAAAACCATATTAAAGCATGCAGCACACACGCTACATCAGTGCTAAGCGACACTCCAAAAGTTTCAGCACTTGAACGCGTAGTTTTGAAGGGTTCCACCGAGTGAACTTCCACAATGTTACGGTGTCGCTCCGATTCATTAGTGTAAGCAATTGGCGATCGACGAGGGCCTTGGCGATCACATTTCACTTCACCCGTCGCTTGATACCTCTGTATCCATCTATGAACTGTTTTTCTCTGTAATGAAAATGATAATATTAGAAATACATAAAAAAAAAACAACTTGTAAGGAATAGTGCAATAAATCTTACCGTTATATCTCGTGCTATTTTCTTTATGCTTTGTTCCTGTTCTCAGAGAACAACAATTTTAGCCTTGAAAAAAGTAGTTAATCGCACCATACTATCGGTTAATAAAATCGACTGTTCAAAAACTTAATAAATCGGATAATATTACGACGAAGATATTACACACAAGCGGATCGGCACGAAAACGAAACGATTTGTAAAGTAATTATACCCTCAATCGTTTAGTAAATAAGGCGAAGAAGTATTCTAAATTCAACCTTAACTCGCAGTTCATACAGCAGTTAAGTTTCTGAAGTAAAATGACGGTAGTGCAATAATCGGAATCAAGCACATTCTATTCAACCAAACAAGAAATCTATGCTAATTTCAACCTTATCTTTTAGTTAATTGAGGAGTTACGTGGATGTTGAAATTTAAACCTTAATATCTCGAAGATTAGGCCGTTATCAACCTTGTTCGATAAAAGGAGTAATGCTGTTAGAATTTTCGTTGAGATTGACAACTGAGCCAATAGCCTAGTGGTATAAGGCGCGGTCTAAATGATCGGCTGGCGTCTGATGATGCGGGTTCGTATCCTCAACCGTACGTAAAGTTTTGAAAGTTATTCTTGGTATATGGTTCGGCCAGAAGCCGAAAAAAGACCATATTATTAAAAACATGCAAATAATAATATGTGATCATTCGTCCGATCCATCGATCCACCGATCGGTGGATCGGTGGATGCTCGGGCAGATATGGCTGCGGCGGCAGGGGAGGGAGCTGCTCGGGGCCAGAGTCACGTGACGCGCCTGCCGTCGCTCGGGCGATAATCTTTAAGTGTTGGGGTGGGTCGTTTACTATGACGCTTACTGTACCTCCTTAAGGAAGGCACCATTTTATGAGCTTTTACATATAACGCTATAACAATAATAAACTGTTATGAATGTGGCCCGAATTTCACATTTAATCAAAAAAATGCAACCTTATTTTGATTACTATTCGATATTCTCAAGACACAAGTAAAACTGACTAGCCATAAAAAGCAGTTATGATTTTTATTTTTTAGCTTAATTGACTCGTAACATTTGAGCATACACAGCACATATAAAATAGAATAGTATTTGATTGGATTTTATCCTACTAATATTATAAACGCCAAAATTTGTATGGATGGATGCTTCATACGCAAAAAATACTGAACGGATTTAGATGAAATTTGGCACACAGATGGTTTATAACCAGGATTAACATGTAGGATACTTTTTATCCCGATATTCCCACGGGATCGAAACGTATGCGGGTAAAACCGCGGGACGCAGCTAGTATTTTTTTAAACTAAACACTTATATTTTCTTGCAGCTACGTCCACAAACTAGCTAAAATGCACCACGCGGCTCAACAATGGGCGGAGGCAGGTCTGTCTCTCCGTCTGCACGCTAAACTGTTAGCGTGGAGCCACGACCCGCTGCCGCCGCGACTGCGGCATCCCAACGTAGAACATGACAATCACGCTACACATAGAGAACTCAAGGTATGTGGGAATATAGCTTTTATGATAGTCGCTTTTGATCGATAATCGGGTGAAGGCCGCAGTAATCCGCTAGTTGCGAGAAGCACATAAGCGGTCGAAGTGGCGGTGCCTGGGTGAGGCCTATGCAGTGGACGTCTTTCGGCTGAAGCTGAAATCATGATGATAGTCGCCTTCACTCTAAACTGTTAGCGTAGAGCCGCGACTGAGGCATCTTTTCCCCGATTTATTAAAGAATTAATACTATTAATCGTTTCAAATACCTACTTTTCTAGGGTTGCTATAACCAGAAGGCCAGGGGGTCTACTCCGAAGTAGTATCGGCCGAATGTTCGGCCGTTTCCTGCTACGGAGTTACTATTTGGTTCGGTCGGTCCCGATCCTAATTCCTAAAGTCCTACACTCTTTCGAATATTGACTATAGTCCCGACCCAACTGAGCCGATCCGAACTTTTTTCGCATTTTTCAATAATATTCGGTTCGGCCATGTGTCGGTCCGATCCGAACATTCGCACTTTGCACTTCTGAGTAGACCCCCAGGTCCTGTAATCAAAACCGATCAAAATCTAATCGCAATCTAATCACTGCGACAATTATGTCAAACATGTTGGGAAATTTGAGATATTTTTGACAGATTGAGACTGAGATAAGAATGCAAACGTTCATAAAAATACGAAAATTGCCCTTTGATTTTGACGACACGGTTGGCACAGTGGCTGAGCGATCGACTGCTGCGCTGCGTGTCGCGGGTTCGATTCCTGCACGAAATTTGTGTTGCCTACAGGTTGTTGTTCCGGGTCTGGCTGTTTGTGTATGTAAGTTTAAATGTTTGCAAACGCACCCACGATAGAGGCGAAATTCACAGAGTGGGGCAAAGTTTAAAAAGAACGTCCGAACTAAAACTGTCCGAAAAACGACTAGCGCTGTGGGTTAGAGTGAGAGAGGAAGAGCTTGCCTACCGCTGCCATGCGTGAGAGAAAGGGAAGCCAGACAGACTGGCGCCGTAACGCGTTACGTTACGAAGCGGTTTGCCCTCCCATAAGAAGTTATCACGTCAAAAAGGAAGAAAGAAAAGAAAGATTTCTGAAAACATCAGCCCCAAAAATATTTAAACGACTGCAAAAAATCTTTGTTCTGTATCCATATCTAATCAATATCACACATTATTCTACAGGAGGACCTATACTTCGAGATAGCTGACCTCTTAAACAAGGGACGTCAATGGGAATTAGCTGTCGAAATAGTCAAAGAGTTAGTTTCAGTCTACGAAGAGGAAGCGCTAGGGTACGCACCTCTAGCGGACTTACATACTCAACTAGCGAGTCTGTACGATGGCATGTTAAGGACACCGAGGTCACATCCAGGATATTACAGAGTTGTATATCATGGGAAGGGATTCCCTGAGTTGCTGAGGACGCCTTATGTGAGTTGTGTTTTGTAATCTTTTTTCTCGTTTGTTTTTTTACTAAATGTCACTTCGTAAAAAAGCTTTTGCCTTTCGTTCTATTAATAATACCACATACCCTCCTCAAGATTCAAGCATTATTTTAAACTAGTTTCGACCAATCAAATGATTTTAAACGAGTTTTAGGTACTGCTTGAGTTTTGAGTGAGGTTACAGAACCTTACGGACCTTTGTCTGGCCTGGTTATTGACTTCATAAAGTGACTGAGGCCAAAAAAAAGCATTTTTACTAACAGCAAATGCAATGTCGTTAAAAGAGTCGATAACCAAATCAAACCGGGTGCTATTTTCATATTCTTAAAAAAAATATGACAATAGCACCCGGTTTGACACGGAAATCAAATACGTGCAAAAATTAAAATCATATCAAGTGATCTGTTTAGCTGTTGATAATTCAGTTAACCAATCACAGCAGTTGAAAATCTGTTAGCTAACTTTTATGTTGATGGAAAAGCTCGTGGCTAAGTAATGACACCCGCACTGGTCGATCGATCGGGTTAAGCTACGCTTGTCGCGGTTGGTTCGTGGATGGGTTACATACCGAAACCCATCCACAGCACACGATACCCCTTGACCACCCATGACAGCCGGGACCAACGGCTTAACGTGCTTTCCGAAGCACGTTAAGCCGTTGGTCCCGGCTGTCATTCTTGGATCTTTGACAGTCGTTACGGGTCCTAAGAAGCCCGAAAGTCTGACAACCAGTCTTACCAAGGGGTATCGTGTTACCCAGTAAGTGCGTTATGGAGGTTAGATAGCTGCTCCATGTGAAATACTGGTATTCAGGTGCATCCAGTTAGACCCGAAGCCGACCTCAACATAGTTGAGAAAAGGCTAGGCAATTTTTTTTTTCGTTCGTAATCCTTGTAGTAAAGCTTTGTAGGTATTCTAATTTAATCCAACAAAATACTAAACCATAACAATATCCTTTCTTTTAGGGTTACATCTACCGCGGTAACGAATACGAGCAACTACAAGGGTTCAAAGACCGCCTTCTAGACGAATGGCCCGATGCCGAAGTACTGCCGAAGTTGGACCCGCCCGGACCGGAGATTACCGAGTCTGATGGACAGTGTATCCTTTTTTCGTATAGTCCCATTTACTTACGTAATCCTCAGTTAGGGCGACTTTCAACATTGAAACTTAACGCGATCAGCACATCTAAACACAGGTCAACTCAAAGCTGCAACGGCTCTTCCAGACATGGCTCCGCATTGTTAGACTCACATAGTAAAAAAATAAATAAATAAAATCATTTTAATTCGAGTATCACTGACTCATAATACAAAGAAATACACTCATACCGTCACATTACATACACAAAACCACAAATAAAATAAAATAATAGGTAGATACTTGTTCAGAGTGTACTACTATGCCCTCTATGGTAACAAATAATAAAAATAATTTAAAGGGGGTAAACCCTTAAACTTATTTCTATAAAAGAAGAGTGTTTTTTCGGTGTTAAAAAAGGTGGTGGTGGTGCGGTACCCTTCGTGTGCGCGTCCTACTTGCACTCAGCCGCTTTTTTTACTTTTTTTAAGAAAACCTCTCTGCGTCCTCCGGAAATTACTGACGTGTATTCATTCACATATGTACACATTCTTTTAAAGTAAATATTGTATCCCAAAATATTACCCTTAACAACAAAAACAGACCTACAAATAAACGCGGTAGAACCAGTGATGGGTGACAAACTGAAGCGACTATCCGGCAAGCCGATAGCTGAACAGATACTACAGTACTACAAGCATAATAACGTCGACAAGTTTGAGTTCTCCAGGCCTTTTCATAGAATAGGTAAGTTTACAATTGAAATCAAGATGGCATCCAAGTGCTATGAAGTATAAGGCCGCGTCCTATTGAAAAGCGATTGTTGCGTTCACCTTTTGTTTGGTTAACCGAAGAAAAGTGACATATGAACTAACTGACAGATTAATCTATTCTGTGGTAAATTACAGGAAGTAAATAATGCTAATACATGTTTGTTTACAGAAGAGTCCCTGGATGGTTCAACAGATGACATATCGAATCAAAACGAATTCGCTACTCGATGGCTCGAAAGGACGGAGCTGGAAATTAGTGAAAAGTTACCAGGTAAACTATACAACCTTCATCATCATTATTTCAGTCCGGAATCACCCACTGTTGGTTCAAGGCCTCCCCTTTTTTAGGGTTCCGTACCCAAAGGGTAAAAACGGGACCCTATTACTAAGACTTCGCTGTCTGTCTGTCCGTCTGTCTGTCACCAGGCTGTATCTCAAGAACCGCGATAGCTAGACAGTTGAAATTTTCACAAATTATGTACTTATTTCTGTTGCCGCTATAACAACAAATACTAAAAACAAAATAAAATAAATATTTAAGAGGGAACGCAACAGACGTGATTTTTATAGATAATGGTACGGAGCCCTTCGTGCGCGAGTCCGACCCGCACTTGGCCGGTTTTTTTCTGGCATTGTGCCCGGTCTAAAAGCGCGTTGGGTTGATGATATTATCGTGAAAGTCGCGGGAAACACCTGGATACACCCCTAGTTTTTTGTAGGTACTCCAAACTGAAAAGGGGTTACTGTACTTATAATTATGAACAATTTGTATCATGGGACTAACCCTGAAATCGTGAAAAAACATCAACTGCTCCATAAATTTTATCGATGTGATTATTATATGACTATTCCGATTTTCCCGGCAACTTTAAAAAAAAATATTTCCGTTAAAGCTTGAGCATTTTAAAACAAAAATTTGCCAAATCGATCCAGCCGTTCTTAAGTGATGCGCTTCCTTACGAACAGCATTTCGTTTTTATTAAATAGAAAGAAATATCAATCAAAACCTTTTCCTCATATTCTCAGGCATTCTCCGCTGGTTCCCAGTACGTTCACAGCGAACATACGAAGTTTCACCGATTACAGCAGCAGTGGAGGCGTTAAAAGATACCAATAGAAGACTGAGGTCGCTTATCATAGAGGCCAGGGCACCTGATTCGCCGTTACATCCTCTAACTATGAGGCTAAGCGGTAAGTCACTTTGTTAAGATGTTTACGATGTTTCAAACGTGTTATTCCATGATTGAAACCTAAATCATCAGAGACAGACGTAGCTCCCTTTTTTTGCTCATATTCTCATATTATATACGTAAGGTACCAAACGTTATGTATAAAAAAAAATAAGTTGCAAATGGCCTTTGTGTTGTTTATGATAATATGTGCAAAAAAAGGCAGCTACGTCTGCCAACAAACTGCTTTGCAGTTTGGCTGAGGTAATATGTATATCTGTCTAAAATTATTTATGTGAATAAACACTTTTTCTTTTTTTTTTTCATTTAACAGTGTGTCAATTTTAGTTCCTGTGACACTCGCTTTGAATCGGCACAAACAACAACTGTCATTTCGTATATTATATTTAGTCCAGCGTACTTGTATAATAGAGGTCAGTGGCCTGACCTGACTAGTGTCAAAAATTAATGGGGCCCCTAATCATGTGCTGCATGCGTACCAGATTGATCTTATAATAGGTTTTTGTTAATTGATTTCTGATTATCGCGACCCAGTTTTCTGATAGTTACACAGATTAACGAATTTAGCACATGATTCTAGACCCATAGAAAATGGTTACAAAAAAAAAACAGCTGTTTTATATAAAACTGTATTGAACTTACGCGATCAAAATGTATGGAACTGAATTTTTTTTTTCGATAACCGACCACTGCCCAGGAACTGCCCAATGTGGCAGGAACATCGACGTGCAACCGGTTACCACTAACCGGTTGCGCGTCGATGTTCCTGCCACCCTGTATGTTATTTAAACGTAACAGCTCTGAATTTTACTGCTTCTTGTAGGCCTTCCAGTAAAAGTAACCCCAAAACCTATACCTGACCATTTTGAAAACAAAATCCCGTGAACATGATGACCACAGCTGCGTCCGTAAGTAAAACAAAAGAGGAACCTTTTTAGGTCGACTATTAATATGCGCTGCAAGCAGGAATAGTCCTTACGGTGGTCAGATATGGATTTTGGCGATAGTACCTAATATTTTCTTGTTATATTTTCTAATTAATAATAATAATATCCCTGGACATTTCACACAGCACCATTTGTCCCAAGCTAAGCAACCTAATGCTTGTGTTATGGTAACAAGATGGCTGATAAACTACTTATATACAATTTTTTTTTTGTAAATACATATATATTGGCGCCGATTCCCTTGTCTACAAACTAAACTAAATTTAAGTTCAGTGCATCTTTTTCTCTCTATTTCATTAAGAAAAGGACAGAAGATAAAATATTAGTTTAGTCCTGTCAAATTAAGATACTCCATAGACAGTTTAGACGTGATTATAAACACAGCGACTTAAAATACGTAAATTTACGTCAGGCGCTGACTAATTTGACAGGACTAAACTAATATTTATCTTCTGTCCTTTTCTTAATGAAATAGAAAGAAAAAGATGCACTGACTTAAATTTAGTTTAGTCGGTGAACAAGGGAATCGGCGCCATTATAGATAGAAAAACACCCAGACTCGGAACAAATACATGTAGGTCATACAAATATTTGTTCCGTGCGGGAATCGAACCCGCGACACGCAGCGCAGCAGTCAATCGCTTAACCACTGCGCCAACCGTGTCGTCAAATTACAAAATTAATTACAAATTATTTTGTTACGTCACAGGTATTCTAGACCCGGCGGTCCAAGGTGGTATAGTGAACTACGAGCGTGCATTCCTAACGCCCGGATACGAAGCAAGGCATCCAGACCACGCGTCCTTACTCGCCGAACTTAAGGATCTCATCGCTGACCAGATACCGCTCTTGAAGTTTGGTTAGTAATCTATGTTACCTAACCTATGTTAATACTAATAATAAAGCTGAAGAGTTTGTTTGAACGCGCTAATCTCTGGAACAACCAATCGGATTTGAAGAACTCTTTTTGCATTGATAGCCCAATTCTTGAGGAAGTTAGAGATTGGAAATAATCGAAAAGAAAACGTCAACGCTATGGACGATTGGAACTCTTTTTTTTTCGATCATCAGCAGTGTGGATGACAAGGTGTGACTGATCGGGAATATTCGTTCAATATTCCACAGAAAATAATGACTCTGACAGCACTTAGTGCTCATACACACAGCCGTCGACGAATGTCGACGGCTGCAGTTGCCTCTGCCGGTGGCGCGTGCCGATCGTGTGTATGCACACTTAAACGTATGGTTTATGTGATCGCGTTCAGTTTCATTGGTGAAATTAGCACTAATTGGTTTGTTGACATCGAACCTCTAAGCCATATTGTGGGAGCACAAACGATATTGTTTAAATCTGTAAACTCAATTGAAATATTTTCTTAGGTCTGGACGTGCACGGCAGCCGCGCTCCGTCGGAGCTCGAAGATATGCACGCGCATTTGTTGCGCTGCTTCCGGAAAGTGCAGCAACACGTGCATCAGCGATACGGACGGAAGGTGAACAACAAAATATAGATTTAGATGATTACTACAAATCATACATTAAAAAAATCTACTTACAGAACACATTTACGTACATTACATTACATACTTACTTATATTTCATTTCATAGCACGGAGGTGGTATTATGCAAAAAAAATATTGAAAATAAAACACTTCTATTTTGTCTATTGCTGGAAACGACCAAAAATACAGGATGGCAGGGACATCCACGCGCTAACCGAGTCACACCAGTTCAAGATCTAAGCCTTAATAAATTCAAATCATTCATTAAAAACGTAAGTTGTGCCAGAAAGACTTTTATACCGTTAAAGATTATATTGAGGACAAAAATGGATCGAATGTTTCCTTTCTTTTTTTTTATGTACACATTGACAATAATGAATTTTATTTAAACGATGATATTTGCTTACTTTGTAAAGTATTCTATTATTTTAATTATTCTGAATGTGAAGACTAAATGTGGGTCATTTTATTTATTTTTATTTTTCTCTCTGTTCTGTTAGTTTTGTCATAGTCTGGCAGTTTGAGTAATTGAATTGGCCTACCCAAATGTCCTTTCTTTGTTCGTCGAATCGTTGAGTTATTTAAGTTTTGAGTTAAGCTGCACGATTTCTAACAAATGCGTGCACTGGGTGGACAGGTCCTCTCAATCTGTGTGGTCTGACCAAGATTATGTCTGGACTTTAAAAGAGACTGTGACCTCTGAGTTTGTTTCGGCCTTTCTTCTCAGACTAGTCAGATAGGAAACGCCGACCTCATCTAGTTTTTAATATATGATTGACGTGTAAAAGTGTTTGTACAAACCTACTTATGCACTAATGCACAAAGATGCACTACCTACGCGGTCAAAATAGAGCAATTTTTTAAAATAACCTTTAAAGTTTTCTTCTCAGGGGGTTCAGAATCATGATCTGAATCCATGGGAACAGGTTGCGGGTCGATGTCCCTCCCTCCCTGTATAGACTAATACTTAAACAATATATTATTGTTTTTACAGAACTGTGACATAGAAGTGGGCTCGCCCGAGGTGCAGCTGCGCATGCACACATTCCGCGACAGTTTCCATATTGATTCCAGCAACTCATCAAACAACAGGATATCTGATATATCCACTGGTGCTGAGTAAGTACAAGCATGCTTATTCGTTTCGTTTCCATACACAATTTAACATTAGAAGAATAATTTAACACTACATTAGAAGACTTTTTTTCACGAGATTAATTAAATGTGTGGTAAAACTTTCAAAAACGGCTGTATTTGTCGTTTTCGGTATAATTTTTGTAATAGAAACAATAAAAAAATTATGTTAATTTATTTCAGAACCTCATCCAAGGGCCGGTTTTTCAGCTTCAACGCTGCAATTAACCCTCTAGTAAGGTAAAGTTATTATCTTGTTAACCAATTTGAATAGACCACGGCGGAGGTAATGTGGTCAAAGATCGCTCAAAACTGGGAGGTTTAGAAGGAAAAAGGGGAGGTTTTTGCCCAACAGTGGGAAAAATAAAATACATTTAACATTAAAATCAATATTATTATTTATGTTTGCAGAAATAGTAGCACTGGAGTAGTGAGTCGCTTCGCAACGCTACAAAATTCACCCGGTAGAAGGAATAAAAGGAATCTGAGAAAGGTACACTTTCATTATTTTCTGGTTTTATTGTTTATGTATCCCCAGTTTTTGAAAAGAAAAATAAAAAAAGAAACCTGTTGAATTTTTTTTCATATACCATATCAATTGATTTCACTGGCTGTTGTTATTTCGGTCAGCCAATCATAGCCTTCCACACGATCTTCACAGGATGGCTGGTAGCAGCTGGATGAGAGTTGCCGAAAATCGAGTTGAATGGCGTGCAATAGGAGAGGCCTCTATGTTCAGCAGTGGACTGCTATAGGCTGATGATGATGATGAATCACAGCCTGGCATCAAAACTTCATAATAACCATGCAGTGATCAAGAGTTTGACAAATTGCTAGCTTATAAAAAAAAAGTGTCGGTCTACCTTTTAGAAATCGGGTATTAGGGACTAAGCACACTTATTTAGCTCTGTTCAGCTTTTGTCCATAGAAAACAACGATTTTGTATGTAATGCGTACGCAGTCGTAAAGCTGAACGGATG
Organism: Apamea crenata; assembly: GCA_949629185.1. Taxonomy (NCBI): domain Eukaryota; kingdom Metazoa; phylum Arthropoda; class Insecta; order Lepidoptera; family Noctuidae; genus Apamea; species Apamea crenata. The sequence continues at coordinate 9,980,704 of OX451375.1, forward strand.
CGTACGCATTCCATACAAAATCGATGTTTTCTATGGACAAAAGCTGAACAGAGCTTAATAAGTGTAGTTAGTCCCTTAGTGCTTTACAGTGCTAGAATATTTAATTCGATCGTTAGGATAAAAAATACGTAGTTAAAAATTTAGTGAAGAATTGGCCATGATAATTATAATTAACGTGGCCAGAGATCGCACTAGACAGGGAGGTTTGGAAGAAAAAAGGGGAGGCCTTTGCCGAACAGTGGGACACAAAATAACCTAACAAAAAAAAAAAAATATAATTAACATACTTAAGGCTTAAGCTCACCTTTTTGAGTTATAAAAATATATTACCTCAACTTAATCCTACAGAGTGAAGTCGGCACCCAAGCCAGCGGTAGTCAATGGTACACCTCCTCCCACTCAACCCCGAATGGCTCCATCAACAACAGCTCAACAACAACCCTCAACAACAACAACAACAACAACAGCGTCACCAGCATCAACACACAAACAGACACGCCTTCTGCGTCCCCTTTGAGGGAGTTGAGGCAAGAGGTGAGGCACACTACTAAGGTCAGTCGATATGATATACATTTCTGAGTGTTGAATGTGAGTTATTTAACGGATACTGTGTCTAATGTAAGTTAACCTTACTAGCTTGGCCACTGTTAATTACTATGAATAACAAAACATGAAATTATTATTTTTGACACAAGAATATAAAAAAAACTTCGATTGTTTTTGCAAAACTTTTGACGCTCTCTAACCTCTTAACAACCTCACCAGCCAAATGCAGCAAAGTGAAATGATATTGTCTTCAATGTGATCAAAATAAGAATAGAACTGACTTTTCGCTATATTTTCATGTTTTTAACTTATATAAATTCATTAGGACGAGCTGGTACACATTTGTGTACCACAAGCAGTACAAATTTCGTCCAGCGTTCCAGCTCGTCCCTGAGAAAGGTTACAAAAAATGTGACTTCCACTTTACTAGTATCCTTTGTAGGTATTCGTCTTAACCAATTAAGCTTATTTTGCTTGTAATATGACTCAAACCGCTCGTTCGCCGCAGCTCAAACAAAAGAGGATTACAGAAATTACGAACAATGCAATTTATTATTGGTGGCATAAAGTGCAGTGTCTTAGAACCAAAAAATTAGAAGACACGTGACATCCACTAACCCGCACTGGGCTCGCTTGGTGGATTATGGCCCACTCCCTCTCACAGAGAGGAGGCCTGTGTCGCAGCTGTGGGAACATTATAAGCTGATTATGCTATGCTATACTGTGGCTAAAGTGCAGAGTTGTCAACGAATTCTCAGTCGCCATCGCGGCACTTTATGCAGCTGATAATATATTTTACTATCCAATGTCAAAAAATAGTCATTGTTCTTGGCTCTTTTTTGGTCATTGGCCTTGTGGCGCCATCTACATCGCTACATGCGAACTACGCATCACATTGACGTCACGCTAAATCCTGCATCGCGCAAGCACAGTTTATCGCGCAATTAGCATAATTATCACGTTGACTGCCAGACAACAGACACAATAGAAAATCTATTGTTGGCGGACACTGGTGACCGCGGTGGCAGTCAATGCCTTATTCAACGTCCCGACATCAATCACCGAGCAGTAAGGAGGTCACCAGACACATCATCCGTCTGGTCTGAGGTCTCTCTTTTCTATGGAGGATAAGTGAACTATACACCTCTATAGCCTAATGCCGCTTTACATTTTGAGCTCAGTCTTACAACTAAATATTAATTCAACAATTCGTTTTCCCCAGGTTGAGTGTATCCTTGAGGAGACTCCCACGAAAAAAAAGGTTAATAGAATGTGGGTAATAATAATAAGGCAATTCTATGCTTATTTTGATTGCATCGTATTTACAGCTGCATTCCGTGCGGCTTCGCTTAAAATTTGGTAACACAAAATGTTTCTAACTTTGTTCGAAAGCCAGATACAACACTATGGAATTGGTTTCATAGTGGTTGACTTCGGTAACTGACCAATGTATTCAGAATTACTGTGTTCTCAATTTATGTGGTATCAGAAAAGTTAACTTTAATGCGCACACGTAAAGTTCATTTTCCGTTTCAACTTCTATATAATTATGTAAACTAAGTTGATTTCAGAATGACTAGTTTATTGAAAACGTTTTTTATTTTATTTATAGCTTGAACCTAACTTTTATTTTACCAAAAAACACATTGTTGTTTACATGTTTGAAAACTAAATTGCGAATGGAGTATACATATATTGGATTGGTTACCAGAGCGTTATTTTATCTGCTTAAACGTATTTTTTTTTTCATATATTCACCATGCTGTTATTGACGCATTCAACCATATATTTATGCTATATTTCGACGCAACCGTATTATTTTAAGAGTTTCTGAAAACTTAAATTATACAGTTACTTTAACACTTTTACTAATACGAAATATGCTAATTTTGCTTTGCTTTATGGCTTAGTAAAAACGGATTAGATAAGTGGAATTGTTATAATCAACAATTATTGATTACCCACTCCAGATATTTCTTCTAGATTTTATAAATATAATTTTGCAGTATAACCGTATTTGCACTCTTCCATTTCATAGACTGCACCAAACAATTAGGGGGGCTATTATTATTTATCAACTATAGCCTGCTTATCTCTTTTTGGGAGCCATTAATCATAAATACTGAAAAGTTACATGAATATGTCAATTATGTAACTTACCTAACTGGTACATCAGACTAGCGAGTAAAATTTTGCTAATAATAATAAAGTAATATCGGGTCGCCCATCTCGCATTATTAAAATTCCAACTTCCCTGTGATTTTTTGTCTTTTAAAACTTTGAAAACCCCTGTTCTTTGACTCCGTACACTATACAGTGTGACATAACACATTCAACTTGAATTCAGAATCTTAGAATACTGTTAAGGTTTGAAACTACATACTCAACGTCTGTTATAACCGAAAAGTTCATTCACAACCATTCTTTATTTAGGACTTTTGATCACTCAAAAATCAACTTTAAGCTCATATCGCTAAAGTAGAAAGTTAAATAATTGGCAATAGAATCTAAGGTTCAAAATTCAAGTGTATAGTTTGGCATTCGCTTATCAGCTGGTGACTGAACGGCCGCTACGCGCCGAGGTCGAGCGCGAAAGGCGTCTGTCGCAACGAACTAGTCTCATCACCTCTTCCGCACCACCCTCGAATCGAGACTCTATGGGTGAGTGTTACGTTTATTTAACTTACAATTAAAATATTGAAAAAATAAAAATATTTCGTATAGAAGCGATCCTTTTCCTTCTACATTTATATTTGTAATTTATATGGTTTGCTTAATTAAGAGTAGTCTGTTATCTCACTACCACCCCGCAAAAAAAAAGGACAATCCATTTTCATTTTAACAGTACAATAACATTAATTGCTTCGTTTGCTTGAAAAACTCGTCTGCTCAACAGAAAAAAACAAAGGAATGGATGTTGTTGAACTGTCAAAATAAAAGAGACATTCCAAGTGTTCTCAAGTAGTAGTTCAAAATCCCTTCAGCTTAGAGGCGTATTATGCTTGAAAACATTTAGGTTTGTACCGGGTAAATTCCTGACTAGCTACTAGCCTACAGCTTTGGGCATATGAAAGGATCAGTATTGCTTCTATACAAAGTATTATTTATTTTTATATGATAAGAGCTTTCGCTTTTCTCTGTTGATTTTATGATGATTTTCTAACACATTTAACAAACATGATAAATGCTTACTATGTAGCATCGCATCTTTTACAGGAATGACTATTATGGGTGTTCAAATTTATGAAATAAATCGTAAATTATCATAGAAAGGACAGAGTAATTATAAGTCACATATCCTCACTACGCGCCCGCGAAGTATAAGCAAATTAAAAAAAGTATTAAGTCAGTACTAATAAAAAAAAGTAATATATACTATTAGTACTTCCTAACACAAGTATATTTCTTACTTAAATGGAAATTCCTGTAAACGTATTTTTTAATTATTGAAATAAACATTTTGTATTTGTATTTTGTATAGTACAGTGCGCATACGCAGGTTAAGTGTGACTTAGCGAAAGCTTTTATTGTGTGGTAGTTAATTTCCATAATATTTTTTATTTTAGTTGTTTTTATCCGACTGCCCTAAAAGAAGGGTAATGTTATTTATCCCTAGTGATTGCTGTAAGTAGAACTTGCTGTTTTTTGAGGATAAAGTAGTGTATCTCATAATCTTATGTAGAAATAAAAGCCTTACTTAGAGCTGTGATACTGGATCCATCTAGTTTATTTTTATTTTTCGTGTATATCCAAAGGGCGAGCTCTCGCTTTCCAGCCAGTCTTATGCCTTATGCGTTTGTCTATGTTTGCTGCCATGATGTATACATATAATGTCTGAACAATATTATCTATTATGCTATCATTACTCTAACATAAATCAGTAAAGAGGCTTTCAGTTTCTTAAAAAATAATCAGTGAAACTGCTGACAAAACTGAGTTGCTGCGATGAATTATTGAATTTAAATCGCTCAACTTTCGGAGAGGCTGTTCAATTAAACCTTTGGATAAAGTTGAATAGCCCTTCAGAAACTAAAAGACAATCACTTTGTACCATCATAACATTATCTCCCAAACCCCAGGAACAACAGACTCCAATCAAGAAGAAGAGGAACCTCCCCCACTACCAAAGAAATACGCCCACCGAAGCATGGACCTTGAGAGCGACACTAACAACAACGGGGACTCGAACCCACTCCCTCCCCGACACAACTATGACACCGTCTGGGCGCCGCGAGGATCATTCTTGTACAACTCTATAGCTAGACGAAATACGACGAATGAGAAGGCGCCTACGCCTCCACCTAAGAAAAGGAATGCACAGACTTAAGGTAATAAAATGTATATGGTATAGTAGTAGGAATCCTTAGTATAAAGCGTACGTGTTCGTCAAAGGTCGTACCGTACGGCTATACCAACTCGTTACGCTAAAGCAGATTGGGGCGGGCCGCGTCGCAACGCAACACATTGCAAAAATCCTCCTTCATCACTTTTGTACATTTTCTATGCACCTGCGTCTGCGCACACACTTGTGCACCATAATATTTGCCGTGCAGAAGGCTGGTCTCCGCTGAGATTGGTCGCCATGGCCGAAATTCGATCTGGAGGACTATTTTATTTTTACATTTTCTATAAGTCAACGTTCACTACAGGCGGGCAGCACCGCACTTTTTTTGTGTGAAATTGCGTTGCGCTGCGGTCCGTCGCGGCTCAGTTGTTTATTATAAACTTGTTGGATTCACATTGGCGCGCCCTGTGATCGATGCGATCACAACGAAATTCATTGAATGCATATTTGCAAGCCTCCATCGCGGACGCGTAACGCGTTGGTTTCGTCGTACGCTATGTGGACACGACGTTAGTCTCGATACAATTTTGTCTGTGCAACCCTAGCGCAACGGCTATGCGGCATCAACGTGACGTCAACCAAAAGCACCCTTAATTGGTAAATTAATACACTGGAGGAATATTAATAAAAATAATAAGACGCTTATGGATGCTTAGGCATGACCACTAATGTATTGATTGTACTAGAGGTGTGTTCCTAAATTACTTTAAAAGCTCGTAACGGAAAATATAATTGGTACTGATATTTAAAACTACATTTACATGCTATTTATTGCCACAGCAAAAAACTATAATCGCAAGTTATTTGTATTTTAGAGGCATTTTTAACAAAACACTCATTTAAATTGTTATTTATTCGTTAAGTGGTATTTGAATAACCTATTTAAAATTACTCCTTATTTTAAAGTGTTAAAGTTGAATTTTAACTGTCATACTTACCCCACCGTGATCCTTTTTTTGCTGTACTTATAAAATGTTACCATTGATAAAAAAAGGGTTGCTCATTTCATTGAGGGCAATGTTGTTATGTGAAGAGATTTGGATTAGGATTGCAAACAAAATAATGAACAAATAAAGCAAAATGAAAGCGAAATAAATATCATCGACAAAAGTATTTACTGGGGGTTGAACATGTTCAACCCCCAGTAAATACTTTTTGCATCTTGTAGTAGCTCCATTTTTAGATAAAATAAGGAGAAGTTTGTTAAAAAAAAATCAAAAGGCTTTTAATTTAAAAATATTTTATAGGCCATTTACAAGTATGGGGAATATTATGATTATGTCTTTAAGTCCAGTGAATAGCTTATAATGATAAATATAAATTAGCCATTCAAAATACTACAGACTAAAAGCCACCGAGAAATTTTACAAAATTAAAAGTTTAATGTGTTATCTAAGTTTATAGTATTTTATACATACTTATTTAAATGTATAAAAAATGATATTTTTGTGATATTAAAATTCACTAGATGCCATTGATCCAAAGTTTTACAATTAATGTTTGAACATGTTACCGAAACAGATATTTTAAGGAACTTATTGATGATTTTGATGAGCTCATATAAGCTTTATTTTCTAGGTATTAAAGTACCTTTTCTGTTACAATTTCTTAAGAGCAAAGTATAAATCACTGAATCAAAATATTAATGTATTAAAATCATAAAAGTTTAGACTAAGATATTCAGTATTTTTTATTTTTACGTAAATATTATTTAAGTAAGAACATGTTTGGGAAAATAATTATTGGAATTGTATTATTCATACTCATTATCGTCGCCATATTTATAAAACCTACAATTAAAATATCTTTCGCCTTAACAAGCACTGCTTTTAAATTTTATCTGTGCCAAATTGTATTACTGAAATTAAAGCCAATCTAAACAAAGAAAACTATTTAAAACAAATTACACATTGGAGCCATTTTAATAGTTATAACTACTAATGCTTCCGTGTAAAAGCTTGTATGTCCAACATACATTTGTTTAAAGATTATAATAATCCTTTAAAAAACAAATAATTTCTAAGTAAAGGGAACAGATTCCAATTTATACCATTTCGCGGCCATACGTAGCACCAAATATACAAAATACGAGTTTTGTATAAAAATATTATTATTGTATATTACTAGATACATAAGTCGGTCTATTTGACAATAATCTATAAGTTATAATAATAGAAATAGTTATAAAACATTGTTCAAGTACAGTCGACCACACTATGTCAGGAGTTTCAAAAGAAGTTATGTGGCTGACTGTCCATCCTTTTGTTATTTATAATTTTAAATAAACAGATCAAACTAGAATTAGCGAAATGTTTATTTATATATTTTGTAGCATTTTTGATGATTACGTCATTTAGTTTTATTATTAAGTTATTGTTGATATTTCTTTTGTGAATCGCGGAGCGTTTTCGAGAGGCAAGAAAAACCTGTTACGTTTTAATTAAAACAAATTCTCGTAATAGGTAGAATGACGGTCGTCATAGAAGATATTCGATAGATTATCATTAAAGCTTAGGTTTCCTAAGAAAACGGTGAACGGTCACACAATGACGGCTATCCAAATACAGAGGGTTTTTTGACACCTTAATGTCAAATACTGGTGAAAATGACAGATTTTCAAGATGGCCGTTCTAATAAATGACTGAACTGCATAGCTATCCACAACCACTCGATACGCTTCCGTACCGTATCGAACATCAATCAATGTTATATTAGGAGTCTTCTAAACGCTGTTCACAAGTCCAAAACCCGAAAATGTCAGTTTAAGGGCTAATTTTTCAATCATCTGATGACTTTTGACAGTTATTTCATACGAAAACTGTCAAATGTCAATTTTTTATTCTTCGAATAAAAGTTATTTGGCGATGGAAAAATTAGCACTAAATCAAATAGACGACTGCTATTCTTCCCACAGCTGTTTGCTGACGGGGGTAAGGCAAATCCGGCTATCGAAATGTGTCATTTTCGATGTGATAGCCCGTCGAATGATTGTGAATAGCTATACAGCTGTCTCAGGAAACCGTAGCTTAAGCCTAGGACAAAAATAATAATATACACAAATAATTTACTTATTAATGATATTATTTGTATTTGTGGTCCTCAATTTAATAAAAAATATCTTCGTTCCGCGGCCATACCACACCAAATATACGATTGTTGTGTTTTTGTATATTGTATTGTATATTATTAGATACATAAGCATACCGATATGATTGTGTACTCACGTCGCAATAGTTAATAATTATTACCAGCAAATAAATAGATATTTTATAGATATGTTTGTTTTTCTCAGTATAGCAATAGACACCTACAAAAAACATTGTTATATAAAAAATGGCTATGTCGGACCTAAAAATATGCCATGGTTGAACTGAGTACTGTGAAACCCTATTAATCTATACCTTCGAGGCGTATGATACGCCCAATTTGGCGTCAGTCAATACGGGTGTAATTTTTTTTTTCTTCTTCCACAAATTTAATTTTTCTGGGATAACCGCCAACCCGCACTACGCCCGCGGCGGTGGATTACGGCCCACTCCCTCTCACCGACAGGAGGCCTGTGTCCCAGCAGTGGGAACATGATAGGCTGATTATGTATGTAGGTATTATGTAACCATGATGGAATTTACATTTATTTTTTTATAGTCGTTACAAGTTTTCAGAAGCCCGAAAGTCTGACAACCAGTCTTACCAAGGGATATCGTATTACCCAGTATTTGGGTTGTGGAGGTCAGATAGGCAGTCGCTCCATGTAAAATACTGGTATACAGCTGCATCCGGTTAGACTGGAAGCCGACCCCAATATAGTTGGGGAAACTATGATGGAATTTATCAAGGCACACCAACGACATATTTACAAGGATAGTAACAACAGGTAATCACGAGTCTTCAATACTGTGTAAATACATCATGTATAGGCATGCATAACATTCTTATTAAAAGCTGAACATTGAACAAAACTTCGATAAAATTTTGTGAAATCGCTTTTTCCAGCATAATTTTATTGCGTAATTAATGTAAATATCAAATACTTAAAGTAAATAAACTTTTATAGTGTTATACCTACATTCCTAAATGAGTGCTTGTATTTACATGTTTACGAGGGCAATAACCGTCACAATATCACAGTTTCGTAAAAAACTATGCCAACAGAACACCGATGTTTACACCCATTGTATAATGTATGGCCTGCAAATAAAACTTGAAATGTTTGCCTACTGAAATAAAATTACTTGCACACATGTTTCAGGCGTGATCTTTATGTTTACAGAAACATAACATCACGCCTGTACTCCCCGAAGGGGTAGGCAGAGGTAGACGTTTCAGTTTTACCTAATTTTTGTTTAATGGCGGTCTAAAATGCCTTTATTTGTGCTAAGACGTAAAGAAGAAACCCCCTGATGCCTGATTGGGGGATGGAACACCTAACACCACGTTTTCAGCGGTCTGCTTGCGAACAGTCAACCAATAGCGCCTCATTGGTTGACTGGTCGCAAAGGGGAGGGGGGAGCTCAGGGGAAGGGCTCAGGGTAGCTAATGAATCTTGGGTCGATGGCACGAAAAGGTACCCACTTATTTAATTTTATATCTTTATCACGCCTTTAGTGCGTACCCAAGGCGTGATAAAGATATACAATTATAACCACTACTTAATTAGTTTTAACCACACATAATAAACCTTCACCTAAATCGATAAGAGACGGTAAACAGACTGTCAACTTTTCCATTAAGTATTGCCAAAAATAAAACGTTAGAACTAAAAAAATAATAATGGCCACGAAACTGTCTACGCGTAGCTATTTTTCAGAGACTTCTAATAATGAGAAACATCGGATGTATTACAGACACTTTTCAATGGGTAGGTGGCACGCGCCTTGTCTCATTGAGTCTTCGCACCTTAGGGCGAATTTTGCCAATGAAACGGAACACGATCAGGACATCTAACCCGCGTCAAGTAAGTGTGATTCGTTATTCTGTGCCTGCGTTTAAGAGCATAACAACGATGAAGCTTTTGAACGTGGTTTAGATGTGCTGGTCGCAATTAGTTTAATTAGTGAAATTCGCCCTTAGTTACCTAGGCACATTTTAATTACCATTAGAACTGATAATAAGTGGCCCGTGGCTAAATAATAACAGCCGCACAGGTCGATCGATCAGGTTAAGCTACGCTTGCCGCGGTTGGTCTGTGGATGGGTGACCATCTTTACTTACCGAGACCCCTCCGTGCCTCGGAAAGCAAGTTAAGCCGTTGGTCCCGGCTGTCATTCGTAGATCTTTGACACTCGTTAAGGGTAGTCAGAAGCCCGAAAGTCTAACAACAAGTCTTACCAAGGGGTATCGTATCACCCAGTAACTGGGTTGTGAAGGTCAGATAGGCAGTTGCTCCATGTAAAATACTGGTATTCAGCTGAATCTGGTTAGACTGGAAGCCGACCCCAGCATAGTTGGGAAAAGGCTAGGCAGATGATGAGAACTGATAATAAGTAAGTATTCAATTAAATTTGGTACAGGTATACTTAAGTTGTTTATTTTCGCATACTTACCTAAACATAAGAATCTTGGTGTAAACCTATAAAATTGTAAAGAATTGATCGGACTAACTTCATATATAAACCTATTTTTTTTAAAAAAAAAACGTTGCCCCACGCTAGGAATTACTCCTGTATCGTGGGTGCGTTTACAAAAATTTAAACTCACATACACAAACAGTCAGACCCGACCCGGAACAACTATCTGTAGGCAATAGAAATATTTGTTCCGTGCGGGAATCGAATCCGCGACACGCAGCGCAGCAGTCGATCGCTCAGCCAATGCGGCAACCGTGTCGTCAATTTTTTATATTGAATGACTATTTCATTAATTATCAATCAATAGGGCTAAGTTGTAATTGATTTTTTTTTTTGTGATTGGTTGATTTAATGATTATTATTCAGTAAATACATACTTGTTTCGCTCGCGAATCATATTTTAATCTAACATACAACCTGACTGGTTTGCAAATTGCAAAAAACGAAAGAACAAATTTATTTCGCGGGCTACCTATAATAGCGCATCCCCCTTAATTTTAATGTTTTCCAATAATGTTACCAATTAATATAAATGAACATGCGAACGACACACGAAGAATAAAGACAAACAATAGTAAAAGATAAAAAAACCGGTTAAGTGCGAGTCACGAGTCATGTTCCCTAGGTATGTAACTACAAATTTACAGTTTTCGGATTTTTTCCTGTACTTGTTTCATGATTCTGGGTCAACGGGAAGTACCCTATCGGTTTTGATTCCCTTGGGTATCTTCCTGTATCTTTTGATTGCGTTGACTTAGAAGTTTAATTTTTTTACTGCTTCAAGGGATTGCAGCCCTGAGTATTTGATATCAATTTCAACTTGATAACTCCACGCGTTCCTGAGAAAAAGGGTCTTGACAGATGGACAGATAGACGGACAACGAAGTGATCTAATAAGGGTTCCGTTTTTCCTTTTGAGGTACGGAACCCTAAAAATAGGCATACGATCACCATACAATTAAATAACCTAAATTATATTAATTCAATCAAAACCGCGGCAGTCATGTGTTTAGTACCTAATCTTGCGATAAAAATAGCATTACTAATAACTAACAATATTAGGTAGGTATCTCAGAAATGTTAATAATTCTCAATATGTTTTAACGACGTGTTCAATTTAGATAATAAAATCAAGAGGGAAAATCCGCGCATTAATAAACCTTAAAATATTGTAAACTAATCGTTTTTGGTTAAACATGATAAAACTGGAATTCGAAAAAGCGTGAAAAATAAAAGTACCGATTACTCTGACTTTGAAAGGTAGAATGACATTCATTTTTCGACAGGAAGTTAGTTTTATGTTTGACATTTGCAAAATGGGATGCTATACGCTGGAACAAAATTGGGAAATATTAAAAACTTAATTCCAAAGTAAGTCTTTAACGCAAACTGTAAGAAATTTACTTGGAAAATTTTCGAGAAATGATCTGCCTTCAGTTCAGTTTGTGCGTCAATTTGTGAAGCGGGTTCGTGAAAATGGATCGTTATTGGACAATAACCCAACATTATAACCCAACATAGAAAACATTGCTGCTGTGGCTCAGAATGTGCAAGAACAAACATCAACTTGTCATCGGTCTCAGGAACTGCAGTACAATTCTGTAACCATCTCACCGTGAAAACTTAGGTGAAGTGAGCGTGGAGTGAGCTGTCATTCCAACTAATAGGTACTAAGGGATTGACACTATAATTGACAATATTATTATACTCTTTGAACTCACTCCAAGCTGGCTTCACTTAACTTTTCACGGTGAGATTTTTACAGAATCGATCGGCTGAACATTTCTCGCAATTCTCGACATTTGGTTTCAACAAGACGGGGCCACATGTCACATAGCCAACGTAACCATCGATCTTTTGCGCACTTTTTTTGAAAATGGAATAATCAGCCGAAATGCTGATGTCAATTGGCCGCCTCGGAGCTGTGATTTGGGCCCTTTGGATTACTTTCTGTGGGGAACCGTTAAGGATAAATGATACGCAAACCATCCAGAGACAATTGAAGCGTTGAAACATGAAATCGAAGTTGCCATTGAAGAGATTCCAGCCGAAACAATCGAAAATGTACTGAAAAATTGGGTTGGTCGGATGGGGTACTGCCGAGCCAGTCGTGGTAGTCATATGAATGATATTGTGTTCCATTCTTAAATGACAAAGTTCAACCTTTACAATAAAACCAGAAATTTGAAAAAATAATCAGTATCTAGTTTTTTTTTAAGTTTTGGGACACAGGGCAGAATAGCAGGTGGAGCATAGTTTTAGACATAGCTCCATATCCAAACCCCACTGCCGTTCCGTCGAGCTAACACGGCTTTACCAGGTTGGAGCTATATCTTCCGTCTTGTGTCCGGACTCCGGAGACGGCTCAGGGACTTCCAAGTGGGCCACGAAAGGTTACACCTTGCAGGGAGATGCTCTTTTAAAGACAGGTAGTAAGTAGAAGGGGGGACAGTATCCTACCACAGTTTGCAACGGATGTCGGCCGGGTTTCCTAGTAGAGACGCTGTCAATTTTAAGAAGCTGTGCCTGCTTTTTGCCGTTTTGTTGCTAGCTGTGCGCCCGATAGTGGGTATCTGGTATCACACGGATTTTTCCAGTGCGCTTGCAACTTCTCTTTGGACTTATGCCATCTGTGGAATAAAAACTTCAAAGATTACCTACTTCATAAAACTCAACTTACTGATATCTAAAGCTGGGTACTGTGGGTACTGCAACAGCAGCTGACAGCTTATTCTGTAAATAATATCCCTGGACATAATAATATCCCTGGACATAATAATATCCCTGGACATTTCACACAGCACCAACCTAATGCTTGTGTTATGGTAACAAGATGGCTGATAAACTACTTCTATATATTTTTTTTTTTTGTAAATACATACATATTATAGATAGAAAAACACCCAGACTCGGAACAAATACATGTAGGTCATACAAATATTTGTTCCGTGCGGGAATCGAACCCGCGACACGCAGCGCAGCAGTCAATCGCTTAACCACTGCGCCAACCGTGCCGTCGGAAATGTACTTATACCCTGTCCATTAGGTAAACCGTTTTTTGACATAAAGAACTAGTGATTGCAGCAACACACAATACCTTGATAAATAGATACATGTACGGTATTATAATTCTGTAAGAAGCCATAAATTAGATGAGGCAGTTTATATATTCATTTTATTACGAATTTTAAAGTTAAATTTTACGTAATCTGGAATAGTTACGTTCTAAGACTGCTGTCAAAAAACGGTTAACCTAATGGACAGGGTATATAAGGCTGATTTTTCAGTTGTCAGGTTATCTTTTCTCCGAAAAATAAAATAATATGGCGCTACGGCATATTTTTCATACAAAAGTCAATCCACGTGTTGCAGTCTCTTTTCTCCTCCTACTAACCAAACTTAACCCAGAAAATACCTAGGTATGTGACAAAGTCATGACCGGGAGACCTCAAACATTATCTCTCAGATTCTATTTCTGAAACATGTTACTCAAACTCTAATCTAGATTTTGAGACTAGCGCTACCAGACAGCGTTATCTTGATCACACAGAACAGACAAGTCACATAACAATTAGATACAAACTTGAGTCATTCTTCCGGACATAGACGCATTGCGTATGTTGGTAACGGAAACCTTGGAAGGCTTGGATTAGAGATAGGTAAGATAGGGTGACCGGTTGGAAGAAGCGATGGTTTGATGCTGTGAAGGCACTGACCTATAATAAACAAGTAGATACGCTGGACTTCATATACTATCGATTACAAAATGAAGACATTTGATTTTCGCCATTTTGGCGCTGACAGCAACGTGAGCGTCCGTGGAACTAATATTTTTGATAGATAGTTTTACAAGATACGCATACTTTCATGTAAAAACGTTCTAAATATCTCTTACTAAACAAAAAGTCTTATTCCACGGTTTAGACCTAAATCATCAGAGACGTACCAAAACAAAACGACCGCGACGGCCAATTGCGGCAATGTGTAAATTTTAGTTCCTGAGACGCTCGAGCGCGACGCTTTGAATCGGCACAAAAAACAACTGTCATTTAGTATAGTATATTTAGTCCAGTGTGTTATAATAGTGTAGTGTGTGAAGGCTTGTTGCATATAACGGGCTTCAGTGGACTGGGTGGGTATTCCTAGAATATTGCGATAGACGTTAATCCTATCAGGATTTGCATCTTTGGAAAACTAACTGTCTTTTGCTCCCAATTCCAACTGATGCCTGAGGATGAGTCCATTTTCCAATGATGAACTTAGGTCGTCTTATTATAAAACGAAACCTAACTTTAGTTCTAGCCTAAACTAGTGAGCCAGTACTTGTATTTCGAACTTTATTTCGATTTAGGCAAAGTTCTTAATACTAAAATGACAACTTAGCACCGAACTAAGCTGACATTTTTGTATAAAGAACTGCATGGCTCTATCAGTTGGGTTCTTAATTCAATAACTGGGTCAGTGGTTTAAACCTGTTCGAAAGAAAAACCTTGTTTTGTAATAAGGGGGTTAGAGTTTAGACAGACGGACTGCCTAACAACTGCGTGTCGACTGCATGCGCAGTCGTTTGGCAGATTCGATGCAGTTATGCACACTGCATGCAAACTGCAATCTTGCTGCTGGTTTGCGGTTCAAATGTAGTCCGTCTGTTTAAAGCCCTAAGGTTGAAATTAGGAATGGACTCAGTCTCAAACATTAGTTGAGAAATGGGAGCAAAACACAGTTAATTTTCCCAAAGGTTAAAATCCTGATAGAATATCTGTCTAATTTCTGGTTCTTCGATGAAAGGAAACGATTTGAAAACTGTGTGCTCTATACATCAAGATTAACATGTTAAACAAACAGCCAATT
Organism: Apamea crenata; assembly: GCA_949629185.1. Classification (NCBI taxonomy): domain Eukaryota; kingdom Metazoa; phylum Arthropoda; class Insecta; order Lepidoptera; family Noctuidae; genus Apamea; species Apamea crenata. The sequence continues at coordinate 9,996,013 of OX451375.1, forward strand.
TTGCAGTTATTAGGTAGGTACTAAATAATTTGTAACCTAATTAAATGTATTTTTTAAATTTATTTTTTAATATTAACGCTGTACCCTACCTATTCAGACTAAATTGTAATTAATATAATACATAATTATGAAATTAATTAATTACTGTTACCGGCGTATAACCGTTGTAATTAATAACAATAAATAAATTACTAGCTGTGCCCGCGGTTTCGCTCGCATGCGTTTTCTTTTGGCATTAGCAATTAGGTAAATGTTAACGGGAATGTGAAGCCATAGTATTTTCGTGAGAAATTAATTGTGACTGTAATTTCATACTGTAATTGTTAGCCGGCATCATCCCAAACGCTGGGCAAAGGCCCCATGACTTCCAGCTCTTTCGATCCAGGGCTAAAGTGCACCAGTGGTCGTTTGTTTTCGTCAGCTCGTCTCGCCATATTCTGCGGAGTCTGCCGCGACGCCTTCTAGCTGTTTCAGGGCTCTTCGACTCTATTTTAATACTTAAAAAAATGAAAATGTTTATCAACTACTAAAGATTAAAAAAAAAAAACATTATCCGCAGTCATTTGTTTTTTTGTAGTGAATAATTACATACCTAGGTACCTTTCAGCGTGCATTTTAATCCTCACATTCTATACAGTCGCCAGCACATCATGCTACCCGAAATTGTCTAATTTTCCCAACCAACCTTGAACCTAATACTTTAGCGAAAAAGTTGAAGATCTATTAAAGAAATTTGACAGATTGTACATAGTACCTAGCTTGATTTGTGCTGGCGTCTGTATTATGATGGACTAAAAAACTAGTTTCCATCTCTTATCACAACGACCTTAAATGGAAATAAAATGCAAAATAAACATTTTTGTATCTGTTCCTGAAATGGAAAATTTATGAAAAGGCTTAGTAACATTAATTATCATGACAAAGAAGTACCTTGTCAAGGTTTGTTTTTTGTAGATCTATTTGGATTACCTACTTACAAGGCTGCCTTCATTATATAAAAATATCTTAATTAAGATATAATTCTTCTGTAGGTACGTGTGTTTGTCACCTAACTCCTCCTAAACGGCTGGACCGATTTGGATGAAATTTTGTGTGTATATTGCAATGGGTTCCTGGATGGTTTGAAAATACTATTGGACCCGGCGGGCACGACGACGTCTGCAGGGTCTGCTAATATACGAGTATATATATAATATGTATATACATATTAGGTACATATAAAAATATTAAAATTGTAGTGTCTATTCATAATGTCAAAACAACAGCTTTTTACTAAATGCATATTAAAGTACTCGTATATTACGATACTTATAAAAAAAAAACAAAAAAACTGACTGTCTTTTGTTCTGGCTAAACTCGGAACGGCTGGAACGGATTTTGATCAAATTTGGTATAACTTTGAACCCTATTATAGGCTAAACGTTTTATCGACGTACCATGCGGGGGAAGTCGCGGACGGAAGCTTGTTATTCATTTAAACGATCGCCTCGTTCATACAGAAAAGGACAGAAGATAAATATTAGTTTAGTCCTCTTGAATTAAGATACTCCATAGCAAGTTTAGACGTGATTAAAAACATGGCTACTAAAAATACGTCAATCTACCTCAGGCGCTGACTAATTTGAAAGGACTCAATTAATATTTACCTTCTGTCCTTTTCTTAATAAAGTAGAAAGAAAAAGAAGACAAGGGACTTGGCGCTAATGTCTAGATTTTCAAGTGTCTGATGGCCCAGTGGTTTAAGGCCTTGCTTCTCATGCACGAGGTTGTGGGTTTAAATCCGGGCAAGCAACAATATGACTGTTTCAATGAATTATTCAAAGTTCGCACTGTAAAGTTGCAAAAAAAATAAATGGCCCGTTTTGACGTTCTTGAGACCTGGCAGTTTCATACAAACGAATACGTGTTTTGCGAATTTGATCTTTATTAACTACTAGAACTGTCAATGTCAAAACGGCCCTTTTATTTTTTGACAACTTTAGTGTTGCTTTGTGGTCAGGGTCGTATCATGTCAAAAAAATGTCAGTTAGTTTTTTCATCTCAATGGAAAATATATTTTTCCTAACATTTTTATATCGCCTGAATATTAGAGTTAACTATATCTATTCCTTGTCGGTCGGTCGGTTTCCCGGTCTTCAAATTTCATATAAGTTTTTACGTATGTGAACTATGGCCATTACCTATACCAAGTTACTGATTCATCTTTAATTCATATCCCATACGTACCCACTTCAGTACCAATACAAGAGAAGGATCGATGGTGATTAGCAGAGGGCGGAATTAGGTAGAGTTATTTATGTACCTACTTGCATCGAAATGTTGATATTAATATGGATCTTCCTGGGATTTGTAATAGACAATCCCGTGTGGCCTTTTTATTAAGCGGGGAGTGCTCCGCATTTCCGCTATTGTTTTTTTTTTGTTCTCACATTACGCTATGTTGTACGAACTACAAATGTGGCAACATCGCGCGTGTGTGCATTGGGATTTTGCAGCTTCGGACATCCGATTTCATTGATGTAAATTTGGCAACGTCGCGCGTGCCGTGGTTTAAATTGTGTAAAAGTAAATAACTTTTTTATTTAATAAATCACGGGATTTTTCTGCTCTTTAAAATTAATCTCGGGATTTGAGGCTTCTCCACTTTATTTTTTCGCTGTATGAAATCAGTGTAAGTAGTACATAAATAACTTCTACCTAATTCCGAGCTCTGGTGACTAGGTACAGACGCCAGCTGCAGGTCAAGATACTCGAAACTGAATCAAGCTTGAACCTTAATGCTTTAGCGATAAAGTGGATGAAGTTTTGCCTATCTTGTCTACTTACCTATGTCAAATATGTTATTATATCTTTCTTTATTTTTTTGTTATGGAAGAGCGGAGTCTTCTAATACAGGCATTGTTTGCTTAAAGAAGGCTCCAATCACAAACTAAATGTTGTAATCTGGTTGAGGAAATAAACAATTTTGAATTTTTGATTTTTTTTGAGTGGAAAATCTATTAAAGAAATTTGACAGATTGTAGTAGCTTGATGTGCTGGCGTTTGTACCTAATAAATAAATCAAGAAGCCAGTGGCTTACAATGACCATTGTTTTATAATAGTTGACCACTTTATCGAGCGCACCTACCAGCTATTTACCTACGTAGGTAAATGCCTGAATGACTCATGACTTTCTGAACTCATCAGCCATTCAGGAATATAACGATGCATTCAGGCATATTTCTATATCTATTTTCATTCTCCGGAATGTAAGTAGGTACCTATAGACTTCTTAGAGCTCGAGGGCTCATGACTCCACCCACGACACATAATTACTTACTAAAGCCAAACGCCCAGGAAAAATGAAAACAGCGAAAGTGGTCGAATGAATTCATTCATCATTATTTCAGTCGAATTCAGTCGTTGTCCACTGCTGGACATAGGCCTCCCCCAAGCACCTCCACTTTGACCGGTTCTGTGCTTCCCGCGTCCAACGGGTTCCTGCGGCCTTCACAAGGTCGTTGGTCCACCTTGTGGGAGGGCTTCTAACGCTACATCTTCCGGTACGCGGTTGCCACTCCAGAACCTTTCGGTCACATCGGCAGTCTGTTCTTCGAGCTATGTGCCCTGCCCAATGCTACTTAAGTTCGAAATCGAATGAATTACTTACCTACAATTATATCTATTATTGTGTTAATTTTATATTGTGTAATTTACCATTTAAACAGGCGGGATGTTTTGTTATATTGTACGTTTATTTATTTCTAAATATACTATAACTTCATGTTTCTAATGATTTGTAAAATCAAAAGAATACAAAGTCACATCGGCTAAAGGTAGCCATTGACGATACGTCTGTTTGGAATGCTTCTAAATGGAAGACTTCCATATGGATGTACTTCAGTTTATAGGCACATTGACTTACTTCCATTTGGACGTACGCGCCGCCACTTCGAAGAAATTCGCTATCAAGTCGACGTCGTACGGAAGAATTATCACAATGGATTTTTTAATGGTGGCAACAGCAGTGTGTATTTCGATAATAAAAACTACTTTTTATTTTTCACTTTTTTGTTGTGATATTTTTTTAGATTTTTGTTGATTTTTCAAAAACCGCTTGTCCGATTTCGATAAAATTCATGGGACCATTTGGGAAGTATACCCATTCCAACAAAAAAATAATTATTCAAATCGGTTGGCAAGCGATGGAGTTATGCGCGAACAAACATAAAAAAAAACAAAAAAAATACAAATATCCGAATTGAGAACCTCGTCCTTTTTTTAGAAGTCGGTTAAAAAGACAGAAAAGACGAAGGAGAAAATGGACCTTTACAAATAAAACCGTCCTGGTTTCATAGACACAGAGCTCTTTCTAGCACTGTAGCACATGTACCCCCCGTCAACACATAGCAAAAACTGAGACAAAATTTACAAAAAATTGGACGCGGTTTTGCCCATTCACAGACGATTCGAACGGCTTCCAAATTGCGTGTCGCACGTTTTTGACATTGACAGTCGGCCGCGGATGACGTCCATTTGGATTGGATGCATGGATTTCAATCCGTTTGGAAATCCAAAGCTGGAAGGCGTCCATTTGATTGGCATACGTTTATCACATTCACGGAACCATTTTGGAAGACGTCCACTCCATTTGGATTGATGGACGTATCGTCAATGGCTACCTTAAGCCGCGTGCGCAGCTGCGCAATCTTTTTATTAATTTTCAACTTTATAAGTAGCTACTTACCTACGTAGTTGAAAATTAATAAAAAAGATTTATCTATCTATATATAACTCAAAGGTGACTGACTGACTGACATAGTGATCTATCAACGCACAGCCCAAACCACTGGACGGATCGGGCTGTTTGGCGTGCAGGTAGATGTTATGACGTAGGCATCCGCTAAGAAAGTATTTTGATCAATTCTACCCCCAAGGGGATAAAATAGGGGATGAAAGTTTGTATGAAACTTTGTCAAACCTTAACGCGAGCGAAGCCGCGGGCAAAAGCTAGTATGTACATAAAATTCAAAGTCCTAACTGACTGACTGACTGATACATCAACGCACAGCCTAAACCGCTAGTCCTAGAGACATGAAATTTGAAGGGTGTGTTCTTCGTGACGAGTAGGTATCCACTAAGAAAGGGTTTTTCGAAATTCCACCCCTAAAAGGATGAAATGGGGGGATTTTGTTTGTATGGAAAATCTTATTCCTCGAGTTAATAAACTTGAAACTTGGCACCAATACTAATCTAAGTAAATTATGACGTTTGCCATTTTATGTTTTTCTAAACTACCCCCTGAACGGTGATTGGGGGGTTTCAAAGTTTGTACGGAAGAATTTTAGCGCGCGGTCCGATTAACTCGAAACTCAGTATTTGCTAGGATCGAAAGTAAAGAATAATGTGTATCAGGGTTTTTCGAAAATTACCCCTGACGGGCTGAAAAGGGGTAGTCAATTTTACAGGGGAGGTTTTCACTGCATGGCTTGATTAACTCGAAAATTAGTATAAATAATCTTTGAGTCAAGTTATGAATAGATACATCCCAAACTATTTTTTTAAATTCCACCCCTGTGGGGGTGAAAAGTGGGAATACAGTTTATGTGAAAAATCTTATTCATTTGTGTGTTCCTCTGTGGCCGGACCACAGTTTAGTACTCAGATGCTATAGTTCGAAATAATACCTACCTAAAGTCTACTTTCATCAGAATATATATATATTTTTAGTACCTCAAGAGATATCTTTTTAATTAACAATTTATGTGGTCCGGCCGCCAGGCAGTGCTCTCTGGCCGCGCCACCTCAAATTAAATAGAGTATAATGAACTATTAATAAATCAATATCCCGAAAAAAACTACCTAAAGAGTACCTTGCATACGACAAATATGGTCCAATAAACCCCTTTAGTTAAGGAGTTATAGGTCGTAGGGTGTGGTCCGGCTGGAAGGTATACTCTGCAGCAAGTCAATTTTGCAATATTTAATATTAACTATCCATAAATCCATTTATATAATAGTACCTTTTCTCTACTCTTCGTTGATACTTTTTTCTCTCAAGAAACTATTCATTTTGATTAATTAATCTTTAAAGTATGTGGCGCGGCTAGGGAGGATTACTTTTAGCAAATATAACGAAATAAGCTTTATTTCTTTATGCCAACCAAAACTGCATAATAAGTACTTTATAAAAAGACCTGGACTTCATCTATAAACTTTTATTTTTATTACCAACAATGATTTTGAAAAAGGTGCACTTTTTGGTTTTTGTTTACCTATCTACCTAAGAATATGACAATAAGTATACGAATAACAAATATATTTTCATAATCAAATATTAACAATTGTTAATACAAGGTATTGTAAATCACGGAAAAGTGTTTTATATAACAAACTTAAGTCAATAGATTGAATTTAAGCATTTAACCCTTTATACAAGAAATAACAATGAAAAAAGAGTGTACCAAAACCGCGTATTAAAAATATAGTCAATCAGTATTACAAATAA